>OY390714.1:29626126-39626126 GCA_959613365.1 Balanococcus diminutus
AGAGATGTCAAGTTTTTTATCATTTTAGTAGTAATGTTGACGAATATTTAAATTGCTCTAGATACTACTATTTATTTGTTTATTTTTTGGTTGAAATTTATTATGTAGGTGCTAAAAATAACTTTTGTATCTTCACCATTTTAAAAATTCTGAAGTTAAAATAAGTGTAAAGTTCTTTCATTTTTATTTTATTTTTTATGTTTTTAATTTACTACTACACTGACCATGGTAGTCTTTATGGTCTTCATTTTCGACTTTCGATTTTTTCATTTCATTTTATTTTCTATTTTTTTCAACTCTATAAATACCTAAAGTGTCAGATTTTGAGTAATTTTCAAACTTGAAAATTAGATTATTTCAAACAATTAATAAATATCTAGGTCATATTAAAATATTTGTAAAATTAGGAAAATTGATAGATTTAAAAAAAAATTAAAATAAACAAATTTTAAAAAAATCAAAAAATTTCAATACATTGGAGAACTTGAAAAAATTTAGGAAAATTAAAAAAATTGTGAAGATGAAAAGTTCTTGCAAAATCGTGAAATTGGAAAAATTGGAGCAATAGAAAGTTTTGAAAAATAAGAAAATTTTGAAAGAACTACAATCTTTGTGATTTACAAAATTAAAATTTATTGAAAAATTGTTGAAATTTATTGAAAAATTGTTGAAATTTATTGAAAAATTGTTGAAATTGATAAAAAATTTGAAAAATTGTAAAAATATAAAATCAAAAAAAATATTGACCCATTTTTAAATTTTTTTTTTGGTTATAAACCCATCAAAGTTGTTCCTTTTCATGAAAATCAATTAAGTCCCAAAATTGTCTATTTTTCCTCTTTTGATTTTCATGTAATAGGTACATTGGCCATCAAATTTTCAAATAATTGAAAAGTAAATAAATAAAATAAGATAATAATAAATAATAGGTAGGTAACTAATAAAATTGGAAAAATTTTGTAATTTTATAATAAAATTGTCCTTTTTTATGAAAAAAAAATTTCTAATTTTTTTCATTTTTTACGCTGTAAGTGAATGTTAATAGCATTCTATCACCCGATATTCTGAATAAACATATTTGCACTTAAATTCCAGTAGGGGGGGGGGGGGGGAGGGGTATGAAAAGTAGGGATTCATTCATTATTATGCATTTTTCTTATAAAAAGGATCAACTCGAAATTCTACTTGAATTGATTGATTTCGTTTATTTTTGAAATTTTTTGTTTTTTAGAAGTTGAAGCTACAACCATTTAGTTTGGACGAAATTTAAAAAATTGGGAATCAATTCTAATTAAAAAGAACAATTGAAAAAGCTTCAATGCTCCATTCAGAATGCAGTTTGGGGAAAAAAAATTATTTTCGAATAAAGAAGAACAACTTCAAATTTCAAAATACATTTTTTTTTTTTGAAAAATTGTAGACGCACCGAAGTACCACTTGAAATTCAGTCGAGGAAAAATAAAAAATTGGAAATTGACTCTCCCAAGAAAAGGAACAACTTTGATGGGTTATAACCAGAAAAAGGCAAGAGTTTTAAAATTGGTCAATTTATTTATTTAAAAAAAGAGATGAGGGAAATTTTCTCATGAAATAAAACAACTTTAAGTATAGGAAAAAAAAATACAAAATAAGTTGGCAAGAAAATATTGGTCGAGCAGAGAAGGAGAGGGAAATTCAGTCTATGGGGTAAAGCTGACGAAATTCCCAATTCCTTAGAAATGTTTACGTGTGCGTCACCCGAGTTTTTTGCCGAAATGGCGGAAGTCTGTTTGACCAACCGTCTAGTAAGTCGACACATGAAGTAAGGATCAATTTGAGGAAAAATGTACCAATCCCATTATAATTAATATGTGCGAACAAGTTATTCTTAAAAATTAACCACGATCCGGTTTGCGAGCATATTTTCGATTTTAATTAACTAATTGTTGTATTCTGCGGTGTTAGTGACTCTAAATTGATATGAAAATTTCATCTATTTATATAATTGCGAGAATTTTTTATCAATTTATTTTACTGGCAGTGTACCTTGATACCTACTAAGTTCATATTTGCGACTTTAATAGGTACTGGAAATGGTGATTAAATTTCAGCTTTATTGGTTACTCGATTTGTTGTTTTGCATGAGATGACCGCAGCATAGTTTTAGTCAATGTGTTCATTGAAAATTCACCTTTTATGCGGTTTGGCTGCCGAAATGGTGGATTAATATGCGGCTCAGAATGTACAATGATAAAAGTTATATGACCGGAACTGCAGGTGTTGTGTTGTTTTGTGATTTCCTTTATCGAGGTACTCGTAGTTTTGAGTGAAACTGTATTTTTTCAAGAAAGGTTTTTCCATATCGATTCGTTAAACGATCAAAAGGCACTTGTAGATGATTTGGGCTTGACCTTCGCGAAAAAAAGGATTAATAATGAAGTATAAACGTAAAAAGAGTCGATACCTCAACGAAGTAGTTCCATTGCAAAAAAAATACACATTTTCCCAGAACATGCTGCAATTTTTCTACGAAACCAGCCAACGCTTTATCGACCATGACTTCCGTTTGTGATTGTACAATTTTTCAATTTTTCCTCAGATCAATTTTATGCCACCTAAAATTGTTCGATAATGTTATTACGGTGTAGGTATTTTTTTTTTTTTCAATTTTATTAGTAAAATTATTGTAGGTACCTAAGATGAAAATTTTTAACATGTTGCCAATTTTATTTAATAAGAAAAAAATAGGAAAAACTGAAATGTTCTTAAATATAGACTTGAAATTATACCTACCTAATTCTTTTTTTGAAACAGAAAACTAATTTTGAATTATTTAACGTGACTTTGAATCGAGCTATAAAAAGAGAAAGCTTTATCAGCGGGTTTCAAAAGAAATTAACTACCTATAATTACTAATTTTTGCAAGATTTGAAGAGCTCGTTTCAAAAATGTAGCTTCATATTCTTTTCGTATTTTTTTATATTTCTATTATTTTTTTTTTGTTTTTTTCAATTTCGTGGTTTATGCCTACGCATTTCAAGTACTCATAATAGTTAATAAGTATTTGTACCCACCTGCCTAAATATTATCGATTTTAGCTGATTTTCTCAAAGAGAAAAGTCAGCTATTAAATTTGACCTGATGATGGAAGTTGGGGGTGAGGGTTATTTTTCTCGACGTTTTGGGTAAAAATAAAACGATTGGCAAGATTTTCGCATTTTGGTATTTCTTTATATATATATAGATTTATCTATGGATAAAGTGGCTTCATTTTTAGATGTCTAACGGTAATCATGCTTCGTTTTGGTAAAGTGGCTTCATTTTACTGAAGTCAGATTACCAACTTTTGCCAGTCAACTCAGCAAGGTGCCAGGATGCTAGAAATGTGGTTATTTTGGTGATGCCACTTTACCACTTATACACGTGTAGAATAAAATTTCGGTCTAAGGTCGTACTGGCATCGTTTTTTAGATGTTTACGGATAAACTTGCATCGTTTTGTAGAATAGCTTTTTGATGTCTAAAATTGAATAATAAGCCATGGGAATCATAATACTTTCGATAATTTCAAGTTTGAAGCCATTTTACCGAACATACAAATTGAAGTCACTTTGACCTTAGATCGATATATATATTATTAGCGATTGAAATTTTCAAATGCTTCTAGCGCCTCGAATTAAGCAATTACGCGAAATTAGTAAATAACCTTTTTAATAGTACTTAAAAAGACGCACAAAAAAGGTTCTAAGCATTTTTCATTTTAATGAACCGGTTCTCGAGGAATTCGCCATGGAAAATTTCAAAACAAACAGCTGATCATCATTTCCCATTTTTAAAAAATAAATGGCTAGCAAAGTTGTAAAAATTCAAAACTTTTGCAATGCCTATCTAACTGCCTACTTTTCATGATAATAAACTTGTTAAAAGTTTTTATTTATCAAAAATAGCTGGCTGTAAATTGTATAATTTTTTTAATCACTTTAAAATTTTCAATTTGATGTTGTTATCATTAAGTACATAAAAATAATTTAATTTACACATGAATTTACATAAATTTTGAAAAATAAAAATAAAATTGAAAATAAAAAATAAAAATAAAAATAAAAATAATAGAAAATCAGTTTTTCTAGCGCATTAACTGCGTTAGAGTTTTTTTTTTTTTTTTACTTTGATTTTACTATTTAAATGAGCTTGAAATATTATCTAATTAGGGGATTCGATTGTTTCAGATTTTAATTTAACCTGCTATAGATAGTTGAAGTTGCTCCTACACACGTGTCTTAATTAAATATATTTTAAAGATCCAGGTTGGGCTGAGATAGTGAACTTTGTAGAGCTTTCGATTTTTAAAGCTGGAACGAGGGAATGTTTCACGGTTAATTATATTACTGGTCAATTTGTTGTATTTTGTCCACATTTATCTTTGAAAATATAAAGTTCCAAACAAGAATAAAACCCAACTTTTAATCAAAATTTCTATACATAAGGTACAAGGGTACAACTGGCATATCTCATTTTATCAAAATTTTCT
Source organism: Balanococcus diminutus (assembly GCA_959613365.1). NCBI lineage: Eukaryota > Metazoa > Arthropoda > Insecta > Hemiptera > Pseudococcidae > Balanococcus > Balanococcus diminutus. Next base: position 29,630,636 of record OY390714.1, read on the forward strand.
AATCCATCTGTGTTTTTAGCGAAGAAATTCCCAATACATTCCTTGGGCCTTTGTTTCGAATTTGCAGACCTATGTATAGTAATAGATATATACATATAGTGTTTAATGTTCAAAGCAGTCCAGTTTCTACGTCTATGAAAATTTGAAAACGAATTCAAACATCTTCTAGGTAGTCAGTTACTATAGTTAAATATAGGTATGTATTAGGTACCTAAATCTATTAAGTTTCATTACTCTTTAATTTTCATTCATACATTTATAACATTTTTTGGAAATTAATATTTTATAAATTTATTTTTCGATTAAGTATACGAGATTTTTCGATTTATTAATTAATGCTTTCTCGTGTTTTGAAAGGATTTAAAATGTGAATGTAAATAACTGGGTAATGAGTAATGACATCAGCAAAGGTTTTATAAAACACGTGTGTAACCTAAGTAATGCTCTTAGGGGAAAATATGTACCTTATTTAATTTTTCGCTGTTTATTCGTAACAGTAATAATATTGTGGTACTAGTGCAAAGTGCATCCATGCGAAACAGGGTTGGATCAGTTTGAGATTTTAAATAGAACTAGCTTATTTAAATTGGTGAATAAGTTTTTTGAATAGATCATTTAAATGCATTTTTTTACCTATTTAAAAATTTAAATCTCAATCCTACGAGTTGGCCTACCTAGATGTCGATCATTTTAAAAATTAAAAAATATAACAAATTTTTTATTTAGTAGATACATAACCGTATAGATACATTATCCTCTCAAATTCGGTATTTTTTTTAACTCTCAAAATGAACGACTTTGTAAATGAAAATGAGCCACCCTATAATATACGTAGCTGAAAAGGACTGTAACTTTTGTACGTCGTACTGTGAATTTTTTTTTTGTTTGCTGTTTTTCTTATCTTTTTTATTTAAAAGAATTACCCAGTAAAGATTAGAGTTTCATGGTTTCTTATTATTTAAATTTTTTTTGGATTTTTCGAGGTTTTTAATTATCCAAATTTAATGAATACTCATTTGTACAATTATTTCATCATTTTTTATTTTTCCAAATTTTTAAATTTTTATGACATGACATTTGATTTTTTTATAGTTTTTCTAAATTTTTAGATCATTCAAAATTTTTTGATTTTTTTATACTCTCACGATTTTTTTTTTATTATTATTTTTTTTTATTATAGTCCTACTTCCCACTTATTCATTTTTTTCAAGTTTCTATTTTCAATAATTCAATTAACGAACTTCTATGGTTAGGGTATCTTATCTAACTGTCTATATTTTTTCACGTATTATATTTGGCATGGCAGTCAATTAACTCAGAAAATACACCATTTGTCGACGATTCACATCACCCTGCACCTGATGAAACTGGTGAAATTTGAAAAGATATATTTTCGCATATTTCAAACAATAAAATGGTTGCATATAATATGCAGTTTAAAAATGAAATCCATATCAATTTTTCATTATTTTTTGTAAAAGTGATTCTTTCAGAAATAATATTTTGTTTCATTTTATTTTTAAAAATTTTAGAAGCAATAATTTTTGAAATTTTTTTCACCAAAAAATGAATAAACAAAGTCTTTTAAAAAAATTTATTCTTGGAATTTTAGAAAAATTGTTGTCTAGGGTCTTTACAAATTTTGTTGAATAAATATTTTGACGTTTATATTTAAAAGTAATGTTTTGGAATTTTATTCAAAAACAATTTTGAAAATCTAATATTTTTTTCAATTTTTAATTTTTAGAATTTTAAAAAGTTGTTGCCTGTGATTTTGTTTAAATTTTTAAAAAATCTGTTTAGAATTTTTTTTGAAATTTTCATATTCAAATTTTTTTTTCATCTTAGAATTTTATGTGCATATGGAGGAGGAGGGGGGATGTTTTTTTTTTTTTTTTCTGAGAGCAGTACATCTTAAAATTCTTTTGAATATTTTGTTGCTAATTTTTCAAAATTTTCTCCATTAAAAATGTTATTAAGTTTTGTATTATTTTTTCACTTATTATTCAAAACATCATTTTTTTTACATTGTCGTACAACATCAAAAAAAATTGTACATAGAAGATGACTCATTTACCGGCCTAATGATTTTAAAAATGAAAATGAATCACATTTTTTATTCAGTCTTCTACGTATGGTTTCCCGTTTCCTTTTTGAAATTTTCTATTCTATATTTACAAAATCAATCATTTTTTTCAATTGATATAATTTTTCTGAATTTTTCATTTTTTGTTTATCTTCAAATTTTCCGCTTCTTTGCAGTTTTTTGAATTTTTATAATATTCAATTTATTAATGTTCTTACTGATTATCAATTTTTTCCACAATTTTTTGAATAGGTAAGTATGTATTTTTATTATTAATAATTTTTTCAATTTTTTTGAATTTTTGAGTGCATAGTTTAGGTGAAGGTATGGTATCTAATATCTTCCAATGTTCTATAAAAAATCACTATTTATTTCCAAATTGCTGATTTTTTTAATTTGTAACTTTTTTCTGATTTTTCATTTTTTTTAAACCATTAAATATCCCATTTTTTAAATTTCTTAACTTTTTCAAGTATTCACTTTTTTAATTGATAATAATTTTTCCCAAAAATTTCTAAATATTTATACTAGGTATACCTATGGGTATACATATTTTTTCCAATTTTTTCACTTTTTCTGATTTTTTAAATTGCTAGATTTATCTAAAATTTTGGAATTTTTTATGAAATTTTTAATAGCTTCGAAATTGCTAATTTAAAAAAATTGTTACTTGTTTGAATAGGCTATTTCATTTCTTAATTCTTTCAAATTTTTCAATCCTTTAAAGTTGCTCAATTTTTCCAAATAATTATTCAATTCTTGAAAATTCTGATTTTTTAATATTTTAATTGATTATGACTTTTTCTATAATTATTTTTTTTGAACATTCTGATTAGTGATTACATATACCTAGTCATAATTTTATCATTTTTACAGTTTTTTCAATTTTTGTAACATGCAATAGTTTCATTATACTTACTGAATAATCTTCCATATTTCGCCGTGATTTCTAAATTTTATAAAATTTTTGATATTTTTACTGGTAATTTGAAAGAAAACAAATTATGCTGGAGTCTATTTTTAAAAGTGTTTTGTTTATGTAATTAATTATTGTAAGATCGGTATTTGAGAACATTTTAAAAAATGTTTTGGAATTTTTAGGCTTTATTCTATTTATTTAAAAAAAAATCTGAAGTATACTTATTTGTCCCATTTCACGGGACAAAAATGCATCTTAAAATTCAAGACGCGGAGAAAAAGGCTTTTCGATTATTTTATTTTTGAAAACACTAGCACAGTTTTTACTTTAAATACAGTTCATTTTTGTAATTTTTGTTTGTATCAGTTCAGTCGAAATAGTCTCAGAAATGATTAAGCCTAAGAAAGGAATGTTTCAATTACGACTGTAAATTTAAAAAGAAATGAAAAATTTGAAAATTTCAAATGATGTCGTAAATTAAATTATAAAATATTAATATCTAGACTAAGTTACCGAATTCAAGTTATTTCATGCAGGCTAAAAAGATTAGGTATTTTTCGAAGGTGTCGGCGAATACTAAACGTTCTTTTTGCCTGTCTGCCTACCTAAGCTTCGAAATGTACCAAGTTTGTGAAGAATTTGATATTGCAATTGTTGAAATCTTTTATATAATTAATTTTTAATGAAAACGAATTATACAATAGCGAAAAAATGCTTACTCTTTGATTTTGAGAAAATCTCAAATACTTATGTTGAATATTTTACCTGCAGATGTATAAAGGTAGACGAAAATAGGAACTTACCCAGTTTATAGATTTAAGGTTTCATTGGGGCTCAAAGGTTTTGGGTATTTGCTTGAAATTCACGTCATTGATTAAATTCACTGAATTCATTTAAACTTCACTAACCGAAAAAAAAATCAAAAGTACTTCGAACTGTGTGAAAATACCGGCGCGGCTTACTCGTTTGTGAAGCGGTAACTCCGACTAATTGGGTAGTAAGGCGCTCATGTCCGTGTTTCAGTCAATACTTGCGAACTGGTTATCTTTTTGACAGTATTTTTCGTAATTAATATTAATTATCCGGTTTTCGCGGTATCACAATCCGGTAGAACGGATTCGGTTTGCAATAAAGTTCTAGCGAATTCAATTAGTTTAGATAAAATGTTTTAAAGTTTATTTACTATGTAAAAATGTTGTTTGCTTATCCGAAATTTTCGATCACAATTTGACGAAATCTCGATCTCGTAGAAGATGAATACAAAGATGAGTGGAATCGTGCTAAATGCAGAGATGGCTTCAGCAACATCACAGTGTTGTAGAATGAGATCTTAGGAAATAATTTTGGTCATTTTAAAAATTTCGATTGGAACCCTCTCTTCGAAATTGGAGAGGTGTGAGGGGTGCAATCAAAATTTTTGTAATGATCAAAATTATTCTCAGAATCTTAATCTTCAACTTTTGTTTGAAAATTTTTTCAATTGACCCTCTCCCTACACTCCAATTTCGAATAATATAAGTATTTATGTAGTGTTATACAACATTAGACGAGAGGGAGGGGTCCAATCAAAAATTTTATAATGGTCAAAATTATTCTTCAGATCTCAGGCTATAACTTTTGTTTCAAACATTTTCCAATTGGGCCCTCCCTTTCCCTTAAATCACATCACTTTCCTTTTTGTAGAAAATTATTCATAGTCCTTCAGACACTAAGATGACGTCATGTTGCTGAAGCCATCTGCATTTAGCACGATCCAGATGCGTGACTAGGGAACTGATTCGGTTTCAAAATTTCATTATTTGAGATGTAGTGTCGAAGATTGTACATCTTGAATTTCAAAATGAAGAAGCTTTTAAACAGGTACACAATTTTTTTTAAAGAATAACGTTTTAGGTACCTACTCTGAGTATATTGGAACTGGGTGGAAACATTTTTGAATCAAAAATCTACTTAGGTGCTTAAACTGACCTAGCTTTTGTCGGTGGCTTTATGGTAAATTCATAACAGGTACATTCTTTTGGAATAATTAGCTTCTTGTTGGTTTATACCTATAGTGTGTACTATATATTATCTCATTTTGTTTGAAAATTATATTAAACATTCACGATTAACACGAAGCGAATCCTTTTACCACCTACAAGCATTTATGAAGATCGGAAACTTGGCGCAACCAACGAATTAATTATGTTACTTTGTAGTGATTTTCAAGTAAATAAAATTCGCTTGATATTCGCAATTAATTATTTTTATTGTGGATTATTGATTACAATTTCTTGTTACGCGATTAGTTACACCTGTCGCGCCTTACCAGTTTTTTAAAAAAAATTCATTTATATCGCGAACAAAGCTTACTTTTTTGGGGTAGGGGAAATAACTTTCGATCATTTAACAGCTTCAAAATTTTGAAAATTGATAAAAATCGTGTTTAGAGGGGAATTATTTGTAAGTTCATTCATTGTTTCTAAACAGTCTGTATTATTTTTTTTAATACTAGGCCGTTCCAATTCTACAGGTTCTTGTAGACTTCTCAAACATTATACCTACCTTCTTGTTGATACTTTTATGTAGGTAATGATTGCATAATATTATGAATTGAAAATTTTCAAGAAAATTTTAAGGAAATAATACCTAATTATGTTCTTGTATCTTAGAGATCAATTTAAATCACTTTGTTGAAATCATGGAATAACAAATAAACTTCAAAATTTTACAATTTGAAAAAAAAAAAAAAAAAAAAGGATACCTAAATTATGTCTTTCCATAGCAGTAGGTAATTAATTTTATTATTTCGATTTTGTAATTAGTCATTTTTTTGACCAAATTCGCGCGAGTCAATATTCCTTTATACAATTTTGACGAATAAAAATGAAGCGTTTGTGATGAAAATTTTCAATATGAGTTGAATCCATTCGAAAGTGGGAAATTTTCTTATCGTAGCTTATTGAACTTCAAACGTTATAAGAACATGGCAATTCCATAAATTACAACGCTGTATCGAGCCGATTTAATGTATCGTGAGATTATTATTCCGCTTTATTAATTTTTTTTATATCGTTGTCGTACACGTGTAAAAACTTATGTATTTATGAAACAAGGTATTAAAAATTTGGCTAAGTGAAAACTCTTACTTATGTAGTACGAGTGATAATGATCGGTAGAAATGAAAATTGAATTCCTCCGGGGTTGTAAAATTATTTCACAAAATTTTATACTGACCTTATCGCTAAACTTTCAGGCAAATCACAAAATTTTTAGAGAATTCTTCTCAAAAATGTGGAAAATTTTTATAAAAAGTTCTGAAAATGTTAACGAAACTTTCAAAGAATTTTTCACAAAACTTCACAGAATCTTAGACACACCCTCTTCCCCTCCAAAAATTACAGATTCGAAAAAAAAAATTCACAAAACATTTGACAAATTTTCACAAATTATTGCTTATTTTTAAAAATTTTCACAAAATTTTCAGAAAATCTTTTACAAAACTTCGGAAAATAAAATAAAAAATCCGCAAAACTTTATAGATTTATTTAACACTGATTTCTAAAAATATTTTACAAAACTTCAGAAAATTGTCATAATTTTTCAGTGTACAGAATTTAAAAAAAAATCTTCGTAGGATTTTTCAAAAAATTCCAAAGAAGTATTACAAAATTTTAAGAAAATTTTCAAATAATTTTTCAAAAAACATCGAGAATTTTCATGAGGTCTCATAATTTTCTATAGGAACAAAACTTGAACACATCCTACACAGAATTACCAAAAAAAAAAAAAAAAATACAAAAAATACAAAAAATAAATAGGTAAATAAGAAATTATCTAATTAGAAAAAATCTCAGAATAGAAAAGAATTTTTTTATCAATTTTCTTGAATATTTGAAAAGTTACACCAAAATTTCAAAACAGTTGCAAAATTTTCATTTAATATGATCTAGGGTCTAAAATTCATATCTCAACATGTCTCAAATCGATATTGGTCATTTTTAGCAATTTCAGCAAAATTGAAAATTTTTATTTATTTTATTCAAATCAATGCTGTGTACAAAGTTTCCATAGTCTAAAATACTTAATTTATGAAAATGGACAAAAAAATTCAAGTTTTTCATATTCTCTGGAATTTTGACATGTGACATAAATCGAGGTAAAGCATATACCATCAATCACCCCCCTCCCTCCAGGAAGGGTCAGGTTCGTCGAGAGCCAAAGCGGGCCCGAGACAAAAATTATTTTGGGCCCTATTTCAAGGGCATTGATGACCAAAAACAATGTTATTTATCCAAATCTAGCTGAAAAATTTGATTCAGGCTCCCTAGGCAAAACTACCCGTCTGTGGCAAAATGCTCCCTTTGGAGAATTTTTGAAATATTTTTTAAAAAATTTTACGAATGTTTTGTCTTAACGTGCTAACATTTTCCAGAGCATTTTGCAAAAATTTCCTCGAAGAATTAATTTATGCATTTTTTTCGTCAACAATTTTTCAATTTTTAATCAGCAATAATTTTGCAAAGGTGAAAAATAAAAATAAAATTCCCTATAATTATACGATTATGATTTTCAGAATATTATTTAATTTTTGGTTAGTTTTTTGACATACCGAAGTTAGTAAATTTACAAAAAAAAATCAAAAAGTTAGTATCATGCTTGATAGCAGTATACTTGAGCACATATAATTATATTCTTGGATTAAAAATTTCTTCGTTGAAAAATTCATTAAGGTCGTAAAACTTTATCAGAATTCGATAGATTGAAAAAATCCAAACCAGTAAACAAGAAGCAAGGTGTTGAAAATGGTGTAAAAAAATAAAGGGTATACGCGTATATCTTTTAGCCTGCTTACGTTAGTCTACGCTATGTTCTGACGTAAGTGAGAGAAATTTCGCTCGTGTAAGAATATCAAATCAAACAATATACGAGCGGAACTTGCAATACTCCCACAATTTATTACACGAGATTAGAAATAATTCTTCGATTGTCGAAAGCTTTTTGAAATTGCAACAAATTTCTTTAGGTAAGATTTTAATTATGAAAAGCTCGCAATTCTTAATGAAGTGTTTTCGAAAGCATTTATTTCGTAGGTAGAAGTATGTGCATGCGATGATACTTTATGAAAAGCTCTTCAAGTTAACACGTCGTACAAATGCAATCATTTGACAAAGATTCTCGATATTTTTATAATTAATATATTAATCGGTTACCACGTACTCGTATACTGTTTGTTGCTCGAAAATCTGAATTCTTTTTTACGATAATGTTGGTAAGTTGAGTATTATTATGTGAGTGAATAACTGCATAAGATTGAGAATCGAAAAATCTTCTAACGAGATACTCGAATAACTACAAGATGTGGCCTAATTTTTGAATAATTAGCAGTTCTTTTGAAAGTATTGAAGCAAATCTTTGAGATTTACTTTTTCGTTATCTTTCCCAAGTTAATCTTGTGGCTTGCATTGTGCCAGAATTCTAATGCCATTATTGTTGCGAATAAGTACAACTTCTGATAATAATGAGATCATCAATTAGTGTAATTCGTCGATGCTAAAAGTGCATCGATGCTGACTTTGTTTTGTAATATTTTTTGAAAGTTTTCGAATAACTTCCTAAACCTAATGCAAAGAGCACTCGATTATTTTCAAAAAATTTCAATTATTTTATTATAAGATTTAAAATAAAAGAAGAAATATTATTTTAGTTCTTGTTTTCCTAATCAAATGTACCTACCTGTAGATGCCTTCTTTTAAGAGGGGATTGATACAATAGGAAAATATGACGACAACGAACGTTTGAAAAAGAGTGTATCAACCCTTTAGCATTTCGAGCATTGTTTTCTACGTTGCTGCGAATGTAAAAAGCTACATCCTCGAGCAATTATTATTATAAGACATAAGTAGAAGCTAAGAAATGATTATTATTATTTTCATTTATGTTGTACGTTTTCAGATGTTAATGAAAGCACATGACAGACGAGGATTAACTGAATTACAGAACAAGTGGATGTTCTCTTGAAAGTAGTTCCATCCTGAGAGGAATTTTCTAGTAAAATTAATGGTTGTCTTTTGATCGAATAATTTTTCAATATGCCTGTTGTAAGTTTTCGCCACCTCTGCCATTCGTATTTATGCGATTTGAAAGATTACATACCCTATGTTTATTCATTCGTGTTTTTTCCAGCGATTTCGTTTTTGTGGCGATGATGAAGTGCCTGATTGGATCCTGGCCGGAGTTCATGGAATTCACTTAATTGTAAGTTCACCTGGTACTCGTGCTCGAGTTTTGATTTTTTTTATGCCTCTACGTTGGAGTTGGTCAGTGATCATCGATCCCTGACTCTCTGTATCGAGTTTAAGGTTTCTAGGCGAAAATTTTCATCGAGGTATACAAATTTTATGCTCCGTAATTGTCGTTTTTCATCGGGGATTTCCATTTTTCAGGATATTCCAAAACTCAAGATCTTGGTGCAGACTGCTGTCGACACTTTACTTCAACCTAAGTATACGGTGAGTCATTTATTATTTTCAAAATTGATTGATCGCCGAATGGGAATAATTGTTATTTTCCTCTGTCATTTCTGTCATTTTTAAAAAAAAATTTAATCAAAATCCAAAAAAATGATTTTGAATTAAATCATAAAAAATTTATTTTAAACCAATTTTGAAAAAAAAAATGTTTTTAATTTTTAAATTCTACAAAAACTAATTTTGAATAAAAACTTGAAATATACTATTTAAAAAATGAATTTAAAAAATTTATTTCGAAAAAAATAGAAAAAATAGTAAAATTTAATGTTTAATTAGGACAAAGTTTGCAAAAATTAATTTTCAAATAAAATGTTTAAAAAATATAGTTTTAAGAAGAACGAGGACAAATATTTTCAAAGAGAATTTAAAAAAATCGATTTTGAAATGAAAAAATAACAATCAATTTTTTTAAAACAAAATGTTTAAAAATTGCATTGCCAAAAAATAGAAGGCTCTAGGCCTAATAATTAAAAAAAAATTAATTGTTTTAAACGTAGGTTCCTAACTTTTGAAAAAATTCAAAACTATAATAGGGATGTAAATTGAAAAAAAAAATGAAACGTTCCAAATAAACAACACTTTTTAAAAAATATTTTCAAAAAAATTTTGAAAATAAAAAAATAAGTAAAAAACATTTTTTCCCCCCAATAATCCTACTATTTTGAACAAAACAATAATCTAGAAATTATTTTCATTTTTTCCCGCTTTAATAATACACGTAAAACGGAAGGGGAAAAATATTGCCAAACAAAATTATTTAAAAAAAAATTGTTAAAGAGATTGAAAGTTTTAAACAAAAGTAGGAATTAATTTTAGTGAAATTCTACAGTACCTAATAAAATTATTGTTTTAAACAAAAAACTATAAAAAATGTTTTCGAACTAAGTAAATTTGAAGGAAAATATGAAAATAATAATTGTTAGATAGGTAGGTAATAAAAATTTTATGGTTGAAAAGAATTGTCAGAAATTTTTTTCAACTGAATTTGAAAAAATTTGATAAATAATTTTTCATAAAATTTTTCGACTTTTGGCAAAAATTGTGAGAACATATTTTCAAATAAATGAAAAAAAAAATAGTTATTCTAATAACCCAGAGTGCCTGTTCCATTTTCTGCCATGGTTTAGATTTTTTTTCCTCGATTTATTCGGAATAATATTTCCTCTGGGATTGAGATTAAAAGCTGTATTTTCGAATTTATCCCTCTGGGATTTAAGGCCCCAAGTATATATTTTTAAAATCTTTTAAAAAAATGAAAAATAAAAAATTGAATAAAAATCTAAAAAAAAGGAATTGATAAAATTCTATGATTTTGAACAAAATGCACAATGAATTATTTTCATATACCTAAAATTCGAGAAAATTATTTTGGAAAAAAATTTAAAAATCTTTGAAAAAATAATTTTTTTTTTCAACTTGATTTGTTTGCTGTGAAAAAATTATATTTTGTGACATTTTATTTTATTTCATCTGTTTCCCATTTCTTTAGTTTTTGATTGAGATAGTAGGTTAGTAGGTGTCCTATCCTTGTGAAAAACAAACCCAATGCATATTTTATTTACTAAGTACCTATGTAGGTGAACAATTTTTGAATTCTCTTGAGATAATCCTCCTGTGAAATGTAGATATTTTCAGTAAAACCTTAATTTCTGCATCTATTAAAAAAAAATTAATTCCTTTTTCTTGCGTAAACTTCCAGTTTTATGTGACGATAATTATCGTACTACGTATACTCACTACTGACAAGTACGAGTACTTTCATTCTTTTAAAAACTTTTCAGTAATTTTTTAATTGCTTTTTTCATCTATATGAAAATTCAGCATACCTATTATTTCAAAATTTAACATAAAAATTAAAATAAAGCTATTTACCGTTTCAATAAATCAAATTTTTCTAGCCTTTAAGAACAAAAAATTCCGCAACGAAACCCATTTATTAAAAATGGTCAATTGTTTTCGGTACTTAGCTACCTACCTGTATCTTTGTTAGCCATGCTCTTTGAATAAAACGCCTTGTAAAAGTTTTCTCCATCTACGAAGCTTTCAATGAATTTTTACCCGTTTTCCAAGTGAAAAGATTTTTTTTATTTCTTAGACCATTACAGGGGTTCCAAACAACTGTTGAAATATGTTAGTTCTGGAAAAATCGAACGCTAGCTATAATTTAAATTTTTTTCAAAATATTCTCTTCGCTCATGCAATTATTTCAAAATTGACAAAAGGATGAAAAAATTGAATTTATTTCCAATATAGGTATTAAAAATTCAAACGCGATTGGATGAAGTTGAAAACGTAAACCGTTCATTTTTAATTAAAAGGTGTGAATTTTATACGAAAGTGCGTAACGTGCCGTATCCATAATATTTCATACGAAAGCTATACGTAGTTACGTACTATGTACGGTTTACGAAGTACAGTGCCGCATCTAACAATATTTGTTGAAAAGTTTTTATAATCAAAGAGAAATAAATGAAGTTAATATGATGCTGGGTCAAAACTAAATTTAATAATAGCAGAGACATTTTTCCACTTTCTTCTATCCGTGACATCATAAGGTTCGTTTAGAAATCCATTTTATAACAGGGTACGTCCTCTTCCCTACTGAGAGGAAATCTGCCGTCTGTTTACATGTAGTTCTACGAGTACGTATATATCTATTTTCTCATTGATGGACAAAATATTTGAGAATACTTCTGATGCTACCACTCGCAGAATTACTGATCGCTGAATTCAGTGAATTCTCATATTGAACCATGGCACCAAAAAATTTTCTTCAATTATTTGAGAAAAATCTCTAAAGAGTCTAGCCGCCGGGTTTTAGGGGTGATTTGGCCCTGAGCACCGATTTTTTAATTTTCCAGTGAAAATTGGTCCTTATGGTCTAAAACCCCCGTGACAAAATTTTCAGCTCGATATCTCACCCCTAGCCCCTTCGAGGAGGGTTTATTGTGTTTTCATTAGACATTTTTAACTTTGGCGGTTTTCAATCGATTTTTTTCAAACTCACATGGATGATAGTTGGTACCAAGGGTAATTTATGGAATTTTTTAGTAGAAATTTTGAGCACCTTTTTCAAGGTCAAATGGGCATTTTAAGCTTTCTAGCGACCATTTTGGTAACCCCTTTCAGAGGTGCAATTCTGAAAAAAATATATATTGTGTACTTAGTCTAGAAGTACAACCTCATATATACGTAGAATTTGAAATCATGGTGCGTCACTATCAAAAATGCAAAAAATCGATTTTTTTTGCTCATTTTTCCACCTTAAATAGGTCATTTTTTGTCAAAAAAATTTCCCCCCTCAATCACTTAGTAAATACATATTTTTACACCCCTCACCCGATTTTCATTCAAATTCATCAATTTTTCATGATTTATGTGATTTTTATTTTTTATGAAAAAAATAATTGACAGATTCTAGTTCAGTTGGTCAAATAACATCGACAAACCTTATTTGATAACAAATTGACTTGAATTGTTGAAATTCACATTTTTACACGCTAATTCTTTGATTAAAAATTAAATTAATAATTATTTTTTATAATAAACAATAATTCTAAGGTTAGTCTCATTAAGATAGGTAGGTGAAATTCCCTTGTTCTCAGATTTTGGAATAAATCTGGGATATTGTTTAGCACCTCTAAAAAAAACAATTTCTGTCGAAAAAACTTTCCCGCCCCTTCCCCTCATGGCCAGAAAATTGGAAAAACTTTGAGTGCACGAGGGTAAGTGCACTACAGTGTAGTGCACCACACCGAGGGTGAGTGCAGTACACCGTTCTAGGGTGAGTGCACTACACCGATTGAGGGTGAGTGCAGTACACCGACAGTTAGTGCACTCACCCTCGGTGTATACTCAAAGTTTTTTCAATTTTCTGGCGAAGAGGGGAGGGGGCGGGAAAGTTTTTTTTGGCAGAAAATGTTTTTTAGGGGTAACAAACAATATCCCAGATTTATTCCAAAATTTGAGAACAAAGAAAATTTATTGTTTATTATTAAAAAGAATAAATTTAATTTTTAATCAGTACTGCACTCACCCTCGGTGTACTGCACTCACCCTCGGTGTACTGCACTCACTCTTGATTGGTGTAGTACACTCACCTTCGGTGTGCACTCAAAGTTTTTCCAATTTTCTGGCCAGGTAACCAGTTTTTGTGTTTGGGAAAATTTCTATACAAGATTATGTTGAAAAAAATTAAAAGTTTTCGATTTTTCTGAAATTGCTGCAAATAATAACAAATATCGCGTTGAGATATGACCAGACATGAATTTTAGACCCCTTGGTCATTTGGAACGTAGTCGTATGGATTCCCAAAATAGTGTCAATCGCATATTTTAAAAGAAAATTACCAAAAGTGGAAGAAATGAACAAATTTGGCCTAAATATTGAATTTGATGAATTGAAGTAAGGGGTGAAATATCGTGCTAAAAATTTTGTAATGGAGGTTTTAGGCCATAAGGACCAACTTTCACCGGATAATTTCAAATTTGGTGCTCAGGGCCAATTCACTTTTATAAGTAACCCTGCTGGAGTGTTGGGCTGTTTTAGGGAGGAAGTCCCAACTTTTTTTGATTTCCTTTCCGAAATTTTTTATAAACTTGTTTGATAAAAAATCTTACCTAATGATTTGTATCAATTTTTTTGAAAGAAATTTTTAAAATTTTGGAATAAAAAATTCTCAATTTCATCAAGTAAAAACATAGATGATAAAAAGTGATAAAGTTTCTCATTTTTTTGAAAAATACCTATGATTTTTCAAGTTTTTGGAGAAGAAAAGTATAGTTTAGAATATTTCTTAAATTTTCGTATAAAAATCTCAACTTTTTGAGAATTTAAAAAAAAAATTTGTTCAATTTTTTTTTTTTTTTTTTGAAAGAAATTCGAGTTTTTTGGAAAAAAAAATAGGTATAACAATTTTTTAAGTCATCATAAAAAATTCCCCATGTCATCAAGTAAAACATGGTGATAACTGAGGTAATAACTGATAAACAGTGAAAAATTTTCTCATTTTTTTTGAAAAATATGATTTTTTTAATTTTTTGGAGAAAAAATTGAAGTTCAGAATATATGTCTCAAATTTTCGGATAAAAGTCTCAAACTTTTTGAGAATTCATTCTTAATTTTTTGTTCAATTTCTTTTGTTAAAAAAAAATCGAATTTTTTCGGAAGAAAAATATAAAAAAATTTTAAGTCGGTATAAAAAATTCTCAATTTTATCAAGTAAATGCATAGGTGATGAAAAGTGAAAAATTTTCTCATTTTTTTAAAATATGATTTTTTAATTTTTTGGAGAAGAAAGTTGAAGTTCAGAATATTTCTCACATTTTCGGATAATAATCTCAACTTTTTGAGAATTTATTCTTAATTTTTTGTTCATTTTTTTTAGCATATTGTTTACCTATAGGTATTTATTTTGTAATAAACTCATTTTTTATTTTCATTTTCTCTCTCACTCTCTCTCTCTCTCTCTCTCTCTCTTTTTTTTTTTTTTTTTTTTTTGAAGAAAAAGTCTCTGTTTATTAGAGGAAAAAAATCACCAAACTGTTTCTTCAGTACAAATATTTCTCAAGTTTTAAACTCGTTTTCATATTCTTCATCAATCATCACGGAGACGTGTCCTATCAGGGGTTTATTCGTATTCAACATTTAATTTTAAATTATTGAAAAAGGAAATTCTAATACTTACACAACTCCAATCAAGTTTCGTTCTAATTACCTTTCATCTGCATTATAAATACTGATTAAAAACATAAGATTTTAAAACAAAGTTCCATTTATCGGATTAATATCGTATTCTTGTGTTAGAAATTATTTTAAAAGAAGGAATTAATTCTATCTATAGGTTCAAACCGAGCTTTTTCTTATATTCGACAATTCAGTATAGTTTATAGAAAAACTTTTACAAAAGCGGATCGGCAAGTAATACGTAGGTATGTAGGTACTTGGGAAATTTCTTTTAAATACGAAAACTTAGTACATCTACATACATCATCGTACAATAATTATTTTTCATGGTTATTTTTACCTCAACTGTGCATAGATTTCGAACACGATTAATTAATGATAAAAAGCTCGAATCACAGAAGTAAATCGTAACGGAATCGTAATCTATTTCCGGAGGGGGTAAATTTTTTCGGAAAACCCCAATATTACTTGATAGCTTGGCAAATTGTAAATTCCTCGAATAATAAATTTTCTAATGTGTCAACTTTCATGTTTTTTTCATTTTTTCCCCTCATTACAAGAGCAAGTTCATCCAGTGCCTATGACAAGATTTTTATGAATTAAAAATCAAGAAAAACTAACTAAAATCTCAAACCATGTTACCAACATATTTTATAATGTAGTAAAAATAATTCTCATTATCGAAATCTTTTGCTTATTCATTAGGTATGACTTTTCCTATACTTACCTACTTGTTTTTTTTTTTTTGTTTTTTTTTTTGTAGATTGAAAATGATTATAAAGCCACATTACCCAATGGTAAGTATAAATTTGAAAAATATTACTTAGACTTAATTTACTTAATAGAATGAAAACAGGGAGGAATTTTTTAGTTGAGATTTTTCTGAAAAGTTGAAATGAATTTTGCTTTGTTGACACTTCATATTCCAATAAAAAATTTATGTATTATAGAATTTTCTTTCAATTGGTTTTTATCAATTTATTTCTGGTAAAACCAGTTATTGGTATTAGTAAAAAATTAATTAATGCATTTTTTGTCGCTGTTATGGGGAGTGCAATGCTGTGTTATGGCGCGTAATCTCGAACAATTTTTTAATGATTTATTGCTTACGTTTGTTTGACAATTTTAAATAGGTTGTTTTGAAAATTAATTTCAAAAGATTACATTACGCTAGTATTAAGCTCGTACATCATGCATGCAAAAAGCTTCTATAGTCAAGCCTGAGATTTTTTTTTTTTTTTAGACCTGCTACAACATAAGACGTTTTTGGCTGCCCTCATATTCATCGTGCAAAACGCCTTGGCCAATGATATCACAGAGTCGGTTTTATCAAATGAATTACAACAGGTAAATATATGTAATAGTAGGTTTAACACCTTATAACATAATGTGTGGTAAGTTCACTTTAATGTAGGTAACACCGTAACCGAATGTACGCGAATTCCCTGTGGGCTTTTAATGTTACTTGGTTAACAACGTCAATGGTGACGACAGTAAAATAAAATTTTACCTGCAATTTTTTTTACCGGCGCCATTCTTATTGATTTGAGCAAACTAGTCTGTAATTCTTTGTAAAAAGAACACGTCAGATGGCCATTTTTTGGGACTACGTGCAGGTTTTGTGAATTAATCGTTAATTCGATGCTGGGTACGATTTGCTAGGAAAATAATTTTGTCATCTTGGCCGTAATAATGTACCAGCAGTACGACTATCTATCTTCAATTCTTTTTGTCAAAAATTTCAAAAATGAATTTTTATGGGATATTAGGCGTAAGTATAATTGCCTATTTCGTACATTGGAGGCGCTTCTGTGACGTTGTTTCGTGTTAAAAAAAATAGTATCTACATTATATTTCGTGGGTGTTGCAGGAGGTTAATTGCTGTTCCCACAATTATACGAGTTCGTACTTAACGTAATCGTAAGAGTAAATGTTTAATTTTTTAATCATAAAATTAATTTTCTGATAGAAGCGTTGAATAAAATATAATGTGTGGAGGTAAATGGAGTGTACGGTTTTGCGATTAAATATTTTTTATGAGGCTCCGAATGCACTATTAAGTTCTGCATATGCGCCATTATAAATTTTGGTAAATAAACATCGTTCTGTTTCACTTCTAAATGGTTCCTAGTAGGCATTAATTCATTAAATTTTCTGTCAGTGTTGTACCTATTCGTAGCCATGAATAATTATAAGGGTTGTAAATATTATTATGTTCAGTATGGTGGTTCGAAAAAAAATAAAAAACATTCTTCGAATTATGACCAAATCCAAGGGGGTGGTTTAATTTGAGTTGAAGATCCATCATACAAACTTTTAGACCTCTAGCCTAGAGGGGCACGGAGCTGTGTGTGCTCAAAGTGGGATCACTTTTGCAAAAACCCGAAAAAACACTCTATTTTTAGGTATGCGCGGCACCTCGTTCACCTCGCTTAGAAAGTGCTACCTATTTGAGTTTCTACACCTCCCTTACAATATTTTTTCAAAAAAAAATACATAATATTTTTTCAAAAAAATGCCATATTTTTTTCAAAAAGAAAATGACAAACCTACTTACCTAATATTATTTTCTTCAAAAAAAGTGACATATTTTTTCAAAAAAATACATAGGTATTTTTTCAAGAATGAAAAAATAGTTAACGAAGAAATCGCTCTCACTCGGAGACAAATTGTTCATTTCAAGATTTCTTTGAATCAATATGCAGAGAAATGTCCCTTCTTCATCACATGGTACATGAGAAACCCCTACTTTTCCCCTCTTTTACCCGCGACACGAGTTCAAAGCTCCCCTTGTAAAATTTAATTTTTGGCGCTTATCATACTTTGCATTTCCACGCTTCATATAGTTATTTTTTCAAACAAGAGGGCAGTATTTTTCCAAAAAATGACAATATTCTAAAAAAAGTGACAGGACCAATTTGTAAACTATTTTTCAAGGGGGAAAAAAATTTTGGTAAAAAAACTAGATTATTACTTAATTTTTGAAATTCTAATTTTTAAAGTTAAAAAATATTTTCAAACTGCTCAAAATTCAAGATTACAATTAATAAATTGTAAATTTTTATAAATTTTCAAAATGAGAATAACTTTTTAAATTATTCAAAATTTTTTAACAAAAAAATCAAAAGTTTGATTTTTGAATTTGTAAGATCTGGTTATTTTTTGAAATTCTAGTAGGTAACTGAATATTTAGTTTGAATTTTAAAAATATTTTTCAAAATTCAAAACTATGAAAAACTGTATAGAACTTGGAAATTTTTGAATTTTAATCAATTTTTGAAGTTTGGTAAGTAGTTTTAAATTTTTTTAAAAACTCGACAAATTTTTAAAAACTTACTAAATTTGCAAACAAATTTTAAAAATTTATTTCTTCTCAATGTTTGATCACGTAATTAAAAAAAAAAAAAAAAAAAAAAATGAAATTAATCAAAATTCAATATTTTAGAAATTTGGATGAAATAAAAAAAAAATCGTTATTTTTCAATTTCAATTCATTCTAAAATTTTGACACATTTTCAACAAAAAAAATTGAAACATTGAAGTACCTATCTAGGCATTTTTGCAATTTTTTAAAATTTACTCAATTTTTAATTTTAGTTGAGCTTTGAAATTGAATTTTTTTAATTAAAATTTAAAAAATTTGATAGAACTTAAAAATTTGGTGATTTTTAAATTTTGATTTATTTTTGAAATTGTATCAATTTTTAAAATTCTGCCAATATTCAAAAACTTAAAAAAATTAATATTATGACTAAAAGTTGTATAAATAAAGTTCTAGGGTGATTTTCACACGCATTATGAAAAATTGTAGGGAAATGAGGGGTCCAAAAGGAATTTTTGTAAAAACAGAAATTTTTCCTATGATTTCAATCTATAATTTTGTTGATTTTTTTAACGTCCTAACTCCTTAGGAACTATGATAGGAGACTTTCAAGGAAAGGAGACGAATCCCTGAAAAAGGAAAGCCTTAAAAAAACTTATCGGCTCATTTTTTTTCTTTTCTTTCAAAGCCTCAGATTCAGCCGTAAAAATTGTTTTTACAACAATGTTATCGTACGTATACATACCTACTACCTAGCCTACTTTTCCTCTTTTGCAACTATACAGACCTTATTTAATTATATTACATAGTACGTATTCGTATACACGAGTATTTTGAAACTGATTTATACGTCTTTTATTTGGTTTAAGTCGCTGTACCACATGGTATTATACTTTAAACAAACATGTAGGTTACTTAAATTTATAATCTTGTATATTTATATTTCAGATCGGTTTTCCACTCGAGCAAGCTATCACATTATGTAAAATTTATACCGAAAATTTGTCAAAATTGAAATCCAAAGCTAAGCAGCTGAGTTTACGTTGTAGTGTTCCAAAATCGGTGGAGGTCGTTAAAGAAGATGGCGATAATATTTTAAAAATCGAAGCTTGGCAAGCAGAAAGTAATCTGAAAGAAAATTACCATTTTTCAGTTACGAAAGATCAATTGGATTTATTAATCGAAGGTAAGCACATTATAAGATGATGTGAACAAAAACATATCACCAATAATTGTCAGGTCCGTGGAGAGAATTTTATCAACTTTTTCCAGAAAACTCTGAATTTTATCAGATTAAAAAATATCTCCAATCTTTGAATTAGGTAAAGAAACAATTTTGTTTTCAAGTTTACATTTTTATAAAAAAATCTCATTTACTTAATTAAAGTGCAGTATCTTTCAAACTTTCGCAGAAAAATCTTTTCAATTTTCAGGTGGGGAGGGGTGTTCTTTTAATTTTTGGAAAATTTCTCATCATTTCTATCCAGAAAAATCTCAATTTTTTAAGTAACAATTATCTTAATATTTTATGACATTTAAAAAAAATATATTTTTTGGAGAAAAAAATTCTGAATTTTCTAGTAGTAAAAAACATTTCAATTTTCTGAAGTGATTTTTTAGAAAATTTTAATTTTTTACGTGGAAAACCCTTTTGCGTTTTTCGAAAAAAAAATGCATTTTAAAATAAATAAATCATTCATTTTTTAAGTCAAATTTTTGGAATACAAAAATAATTATTTCTGAAATTTTTGCAAGCAGTTGAAAAATCTTTTATTTTTGTGAAAAATATCTTTATTAAAAAATCTTTGTACTTGGATATACTTTTTTAAAATGAAAATATTTCTCAAATTTTTGAAGAAAGAAATCTCTTAACTTATTTGGGGAAAACGCCTTTCATTTTTCAGAATTGTTTAGAAAGAAAGTTTTGATCTTATGATCTGTACTCATGATACAAAAATCTACCTATTTGGAGATGGAAGAAGAAGGGAGGGGAATGAAAGTCTAAACCCCTGAAAGGAACTTTCAGAACTCCCATAGTAAATCTGAGTGCTAAAGAAAAATCACTTGGGTTAATCTCGATTTTTTCAAAAAAAAAAAAAAAAAAAAAAGATTTTTGTTTATTTTATTTATTTATTTAAAAAAGTCTTATCAATTTTTTCGAAATCAAACAATATTTTTAAATTTTTATACGAATCTTACCCATACATGTTACCCTGAAGCAATTTCCCCTTTTTTTGTTCAATTGAGTTCATTAAAATTTTGATGATTTTTTCTGTTACAGAACTGTCTAATATTTATAAAAAAATCGACAATTTGGTATGAAAATGGTCCATAATGAAACAAATTATTCAAGACTGAACATTCCAAATAAGTAACAATATATTCAAAAATATACACAGTTTATGCGGAAGACATGAATTATAATATATAAAAATTTATGTGATTTTAATCAATAAATATTTATTATAGTTATTCATTCCGAGAACATTCTATTTCGAAGAATTTACTATCCGTAGGTATAAACAGAGCCCGAGTTAGTTTCGCTACATGAATGAGGATGTACAGGGGACGGTATTGAATGAAACTAGTTTTCAAGAAACACTCTATTGAAGACGTTTCTTAGATTAAATCACAATAAACAATAATACTTAATTATTTGACTAGGAGCTCATACGGTTTTGCTGTCATCAGTGGAATGCAATACTATGGTAAAACTGAGTAGTAAAAATTTCGCAATAAGGAACATTCTGAAACTCTTAAGAAAACAAGTCAAAATTCATAAAAATAGCTTTTCACTTCTTTTTCCCTTCGAAAGAAAGATTTTTTAAACAATTTTGCAGCTTAGCTGAAACAAAAAGATAGTACTATTTGCACTAGATAATCATTAGAGGGGAAAAAAATGTGCATAAAAGCTCGATAACAAGATAATATGCCTCTTATATAAAATAATGAACAAAGAATACATTCCACACCTAAAATAAGCGAAATTATAACAGGTAAGTTATAAACAAACTAAGCTATAACCAGAAACAATCACAGATACGTAAGTAAATTCTGGCAAGGTAACATTTTTAAAACAACAAAATCATATACATGAAAGACATTCATAAGTTAAATTTTTATATTCGGCAAAATGAGTGGAAAAAAAAACTAAGCGCACGAATAAAGTACAAAAAAGCAAAAATTTTGACTGTTTTGATCGTAAATAAAAATTTAAAAATATCGGTAAATAAAATCCAATTGACTGATTCGAGAAATAGGTACGCTCGATAGACAACTAATTTTTAATTCTAGTTTTGATTACTAAAACGGTTAAAGTCTCTTTGACATAGTCATAAGTGGCAAAACTAATTCCCACCGATATTGGCCCTTTTACCCAGTTCATACTTAATCCCTTAAAAAACCCTTTACGTAACCCTTCTTCCTGATAAATTTTACAAAATGTTCCTAAAATCGATGTGCATTCGTATCCTGTTATGGCGGATGTTTGCATCCTTCGACGTACTATATCTAATGGGTAAGACGTTGATTGACCGAGCATTCCGGAAACAGCGCCGAAAATTAAGTTGACTCCTGTTGATGGGCTCGAGCCTACTTTATCTATAAAAACATTAAAAATTAAATTTAGAAAATATTATTCATCTGCTACATAAAAGATGCATTTTTCTTACCTTTATAGAATTTTTTCAAAGTGCCATAAGTACAAAAGCTAGTACCAGCGTATGGTATAATTCCCAACATCGTTGGTACGTAACCTTTATAGAACGCCTTGAATCCTTCTTTTTGCCAAGTGCTGACAAAAACCTGAAATATAGAATTTTTAAAAATCACTTCAAAGTTTCACTTTCAGTTGAATTATTTTCGAATCTGGCAGATAAAAGCATTCGATCTGTCAAGTTATCGAGTGACTAACCTCTCGTAAATTTTGATACTCATTTTTACTAGTTATAGCCATTCTTGCCCGAGCTAAATCCAACGGATAGGTTAAAGTTTGTGAGGTAACTCCAGCCAAAGATCCAGCGATAAATCTTCGTACTTTTGATTCACTGAAAATAAAAATTAAACGGTGTTATGACGTGTATCTCATTTTATTACAATTTTTTAGTCTTAAAAAAAGTTACTAAAATACATTTTAGCGATTAATTATTAATGCGTCGTAGAACTAACATATTTAAATTCTACATAATAATAATATGTAGATGTACCTCCGCATACCAATTTTACTTGACAATTGGCCAAATAGACCTACGTTTATGTAGATATTACGAAATCATGTATGAAGTGAAGGCTACAGTTGAATGTTTTTTCGATTATTTTTTTTTTCAAAAATTATCCATAATGATTATTTTATTTTATTCCACAATTTCCAAGAATAACACCAACTACTCAATTTTCTAGACTTGAATTTCTTATCAAATGATTCTATTTGATAATTGTGGCCAAGGTGAAGGTCACTGTAGGTACATTTTTGTAATTTTTACCGGAAATAAAAGGTAAAAAATATTTATACGATTAGGTACGAATTTGCAAAACTTACGCTTTATCAGCTGAGTCAACTTTCAATACTTTCTTCCATTGCTCGTGAGCCGAAAATTGAGAGGCGGCGTATGGGATTATTCTGGCCATCGTTGCACTGTTTCCTCTCCATAAATTTATAAAACCTTCTTTTTGGTAAGTATTTGTAAGAAACTGCCATGCTTTTTTGGCTGAGTACTCTTGAGTTGAAATCTAAGGAAACTGAATATTAAAATAATTTCGTTTGATTTGAATAAGTTGAAATATATGATTACTTGAAAACTAATTTTTGTCCTGTCCAACGGCGCTATAGTTGTTTTTGCACAGGCTCCGGCGAAAGCTCCAGAGAGTAAACTACACAATACTAATTCGGAATTGGTTAACTGAAACACGAAATAGGTTAAAATTTCATCGAAAAATGACGATAAAAGAGAATAAACTTACTGCATTTCTGTCACCATTTGAAGAATCGGATCTGAACATTATTTAATCCAGATTTATAAATTTATTTTTTTATTCAGCATGCTCACTGGTCTAGAGTTGTTTGACTTCTGACACCTGATGATGACTTTGTACAGTAGAAGAATATGATGGTTTTTGTTTCGATACGATATGGATATGAATAATACAATTCTGTAGTAAAAAAAATGAAACAAGTCGAAGGATATCAAACAGATGAAATAAACTGTTGTATAATTGTCATGAGTAATGCGATAAAAAATGTTCGCAACTAAGTTACATAATCTATCTATTCGAGATTATAGGTAATTAGGTACGTACTTTAAAGATAAAAAATCAAGTTGTAATGAGAATCCACGAACGTGCGATATTTCAAGTTGAAAAATAGAAGGTAAATATAAATGAAGCTTGATTTATGAGTAATTTGCTCCGACCGACAAAGATCAAATAAAAATTCTATTTAAAAAGTGTTTTGAATGAAATATTTGAATGTACACCATCCGCAAGCGAAAATATAATACCTTCATTAATGAACAATTAAAAATTTGATCTTGATCTTCTATTTCGTTGATAGGATTATCAATCAAAAAATTCTTCTTGTTTATGTTTGGAATTCGATCTTGAAAACTGCTAAAACACGTAATCAGGATTTCAAATTTGCGTCGCGGATACACTGACAATCCCATGATTCGTTTTTTGGAAGAAACTAAAAACTCGATTATTTCTCAGTTTTCAATCAATTTTACTCAATACTACATATTGAAATAATAATCTAAAATTTAATATAATTGATATAAAATTGATGTTTTTAAAGTTAGTTTTAGCTGAAAAAAAATCTATTGAAAATAAAAGTCTTGGAACAGAAGCTGGCGAGACTGAATGACTAAAATATTAAATTTTACTTTTTCTGTTTAAAAAAAATGGTAACACTCATTTATTCGACGACAAAACAAAAACACAAGATTACATTTATTTTTTTTGGGGAAACTGGGAAACAATTTTTTCGGAATTTATAAGCGACGTCGGCGTCAAAGGCGACGAAGTGGTATTAAAATTGAAAATTTTCAAAATGTCAAATATGTCGAAGTCCTGAGAAATATGTTTCCCTCAAAATATCTTTCAGTTTCTTGAAAATTAGTTGACGATTCGGGTGAATATGGATAACAAGGATGATTCAGATGACATTTCTTTGAAGTATAACACAAATCGTGATCCCAAAGTTCCTAGATTCAAGTGTTTGCTTTGTCAAAATTCCGAGTGTTTCGATTCAGAATATGATGATCAATATTGCGAAAATGCCATTAAGGTAGTCACTTCAATTTTTTATTATTATTATCAAGTCGTATGAACAAAACTTGATGAATTAACCATTTTTCTTTTCAAGTGTTGGAAACTCACCAAAGAACGTAATGGTCAAATAACGTTTGAAAGAGGTTGTGAAACTAGTACAAACAGACTTCAGATCTGTTTGACTACCCAAACTAAAATATATTCTGTTAATGACGGTCAAATTGAGATGGAGTGTTGTGTTGGAGAACTTTGTAATAACGGATCGTTTCCTCCGGTACGAAGTGGGTTCAAAGGTTCGTTTTACTAAAATTAATTTCATTTCTTGTCATTGCTCACTCTACACCTAAATTACTCCTTGTTTATTATTATCATTATTTTTTAACAGATAATGAATTGTCTACCGTCCAAGCTCAAGACAGCTACTTAATTAAGTTATCATTCGCTATACTTGGTCCCATTTTCATCTTGGGTGTTTTGACAATGATCTTACTCTATGTCAGACAAAAACACAGGAAAAGGATACTAGCAGCCAGATCTATGTCATTTGATTTAGAGGAAGCTTGGAATGATCCAGTAATGAGTACTACAGCCACCGTTGGCGACAGTACATTAAAAGTTGGTAGTAATTCGCAGTTCTTATTTTTCAACATCATAATGAATTTAAACTACGACGAAGTGATGTAATTTTATTTTAATTTTTAAAAGGAATATTTAGAACAATCAATCACTTCAGGATCTGGATTTGGTTTACCTCTCTTAATGCAAAGAACTTTAGCAAAACAAATCAATTTGAAGGAATTAATTGGTAAAGGTAAATATGGAGAAGTATGGCGTGGTCTCATTAGCAATACCGAAGTGGCTGTTAAAATTTTTCTATCAAAAGATGAAGCATCGTGGACTCGTGAAACTGAAATTTACAGGTGAGAAATACTACTTTATTTAATTTTTATAGTGCTTGAGCTAGTGTAAAATTAATATAATAATGTACATACGTTTTTTAATTTTTTAATTTTTTTTTATAGCACTGTTCTAGCCAAACATCCGAACATTCTCTATTTTATCGGTTCAGACATGACATCGTGTAATTCAACGACACAACTGTGGCTTGTTACTGATTATCACGCTTTAGGATCTCTATATGATTATTTAGTTCGCCGTTCGCTTAATTACAATCAAATGTTTAGAATAATGTACAGTATTGTAAAAGGAATTAATCACTTGCATGAAGAGTTATGCGGAGATCAGGTAATTTTATATATATATTTTTTTTACTTTCTCCTCTTTAATTTTTGTCTGTACTCTACTAAAGTAAATAAATGCATATTCAGGATAAACCTCAAATTGCTCATCGGGATATCAAAAGCAAAAATATTTTAATGAAGATGGATGGTGAATGTGTAATCGCAGATTTTGGACTAGCGGTTACGTACTATGAAAAGACAAATAACATGACATTAACTTCCAATCCAAGAGTTGGAACCAAACGATATATGGCCCCTGAAGTATTAGATCAAGTGTAAGTATTTTTTTTTGATGCCTTAATATTTTCAGTTTCTTAAGAATCGAAAATTTTTACAGAATGAATACAAAATACTTTGAATCATACAAAAGAGCAGACATTTATTCTCTCGGCTTAGTATTTTGGGAAATATGTTGGAGAACGACATTGAATGGGAAAGTGGACGAATACAAATTACCTTTCTTCGATTGTCTCGATCATGGTGATCCATCTTTTGATGAGATGAGGAAAATCGTTTGTGTTGATCAGAGACGTCCAGTTGTTCCTATTACATGGGCTTCTGATCCGGTAAGAAACTCGATAGTCACTTACTTTTTGACGATCGCTCCTCTGTTTTAATGCATTTTTTCCCTTTTCTTTCAGACATTGAAGTTTATAACAAGAATAATCAAGGAATGTTGGCATCAGAAAGCAAGTGTGAGACCTTCGAGCTTGAGGATTAAAAAAACTCTACAGAGGTTGAATTTGCCTAACTGAATATTTTTTGTTTGTGATTTTCAATCTTTATAATGATTATAAAGTTCTTTTATGGCCGGCCATACCTAATTACTATTTTTTTTTACATTTTCATTAACAATTTTATTTGACTGGAAATTAATTTATTACGTACTTAATATTTTATATGTATTTTACCCTGATTTTACTCATTTTAAATTCCTTTAAATGTAAGAGTGAATAAAGTATTCTGTTAAATTTTTTTATAAATAATTATTATTTGGAATTGATTTAATAAAATGTAATCTAGCTTCAACCAAGTATCTTCGACGTCTTCATACGTTCAGTTTTACGTATAATGAAGATTTTCAATTTGCATTTCTGCAAAAAATTGAATCAAAAAGACGAAGAGTAAATTGATTGATTTGACGTGAAACGAATGAATTTCAATTTTGACACTACAGAATTTTCCGGTCGTCTCCCTCATCGAACTTCGAAGAGTGAAAAATTTTATGAGCAGAGCAGCGAATAGCGCTATCTGTGTTTTAATTGTCGCAACATCCAGAGGTGCACGTACGCAGGAACAACACAGTACACGTTTGCACACTCAAAAAAATATCCGCAATAAAATTTTTATCTTATCTACGCGTGAAATTTCTGAAATTTATTTTAAATCGAACAAGTGAAATTAAAACTACGAAGTTACGGTGGTTTGACGTTCATGTGGAAGTGAAACGTGACAGTAGGCATTTCCGCACTCCGCAGAGTCGGCTTATCAATTTGTTGAAGAACTTTTAAAGGAGTACAATAGTTCTCTGCAAAGGTGACGATCACTTGCAGTTCAGTTGATGTAAAATTTACGTGTTTACCAGTTCCAGTTCCCTGAAAACACTTTCATCACTTGAATCAAAATGGGTAAGTAGATTCATTTCATTTCTTCACCTGTTAGGTCCTGATCGATGTTTTATCATATCGACCAGACTACTCTCTACAAAATATTTGAAAATGTCTATAGGGATTTCTCTAGAACTGCATTAGTGTTTTAAAGTGATGTATGTCAGGGTAGAACCTAGATTAAACATCAAATCGTCCTGCTCATTTATGATTAATTCTTTCGTAATTTTACAGTTGCAGAACAACATCCTTTCGAAAGTTTGAAAAAAACAATAAATGTATCTGGGAAAGATTACGTGTACTTCGACCTAAGCCAACTGGGAGAAAAATATTGTAAGTATTCATGTCTTCGTACTACTTTAAATAACCTTACTCAAAAAACATTCTACAACGTCATGAGGCTCTTGATTTTATTTCGAATTCAATACAATTCCTTAAGACGAGAGACGAGAGTTCTGCAAATAGAAGAGTCTTCAAGTTCTTTATTATATTCATTTATAACGAATGAGTAATAAACAATATTAAAGAAGTAGATATGTAACTATTCTAAGTCGATCTCTATAAATGGATTTGAAATACAAATGAAATTTTTTAAGATAACATGAAAGAGGTAACTTTATTGACCTATTTTTGTTTTCAAAAGATTTCCATTAGAATATTCGTTTCAAGTAATTGAGTAGTTCTCATTGAGTTATTGTACCAGTTGCTAAAACTGAAAATATCTCTGATGAGAAATTGTTTTTTAAAAATTCATTTCGATATTACAACGACTACTTCTTGTACTCATTTATATCAAGGTTAACCACGAACCACGGAACAGTATCAATTTTTTTCTACATTTGAACGTTCAATATTATGTACGAAAATAGTGTTTTATGTAAACACCATTCGATAATTAATTTCCTTTTTATATTTATTTTTTAGATCGTCTTCCTTTTTCAATACGAGTATTACTTGAATCGGCTGTTCGTAACTGTGATAATTTTCAAGTAACTAAGAAAGATGTTGAAGCTATTTTGGACTGGGAAAAAAATCAAAGTAATGCTGAAGGAGTTGAAGTTCCATTTAAACCTGCTAGAGTTATACTACAAGTAAAGTTGTACTTGAATATTTTTGTAAAAAATACCAATAGGTTATTTACATTTTTTTATTTTTTTTTATTTTCAAGGACTTGACAGGTGTACCAGCTGTTGTTGATTTCGCTGCAATGCGAGATGCGGTGAAAAAATTAGGAGGTAATCCGGATAAAATAAACCCAATTTGTCCAGCGGATTTGGTGATCGATCACTCCGTACAAGTTGATTTCGCTAGAACGTATGTATTTCAAGTTGAAAAACATCATGAGTGGAAATTAGATTTTAATATTGATGTTTTTACAGTCCGAATTCTCAACAAAAAAACGAAACATTGGAATTTGAAAGAAATAAGGAACGTTTCACATTTCTAAAGGTACCTATATAATATCTGCCTATCAATTTGTTGGGCTTTTGCAACTAAGTATGTATTTTGAATTGGAATAAGTTGATTAAAATTATAATAATTTTTGCAGTGGGGTGCAAAAGCTCTTCGTAACATGTTGATTGTACCGCCCGGATCTGGTATCGTACATCAAGTTAATTTGGAATATCTGGCTCGAGTTGTATTTTCTGATTCTCATGTTCTGTACCCTGATTCTTTGGTTGGTACCGATTCTCACACGACGATGATCAATGGTCTCGGTATCGTCGGTTGGGGCGTCGGAGGTACTGAATTTTCATCAAGTAATTCTTTGTGTCAATCAAATAATTTTATTACTAATTTTTTTTTTTTTTTTTTAACGAAGGTATTGAAGCTGAAGCTGTAATGCTTGGACAATCAATTAGTATGTTGTTACCTCAAGTCATAGGATATAAAATTTATGGGAAATTGAGTCAATATGCTACCTCGACCGATTTGGTTCTAACTGTTACCAAAGTAAACGATTACACATTTAAAATAGTACCTAGCTAAATGCCGAACTCTGTCGTATACTATTAAATATTATTTTTGCAGCATTTACGTCAAGTTGGTGTTGTTGGAAAGTTCGTGGAATTTTTTGGACCTGGTGTCTCTGAACTTTCAATCGCCGATCGTGCAACTATCAGTAATATGTGTCCCGAGTATGGTGCTACTATTGGTTTCTTTCCCGTTGACAAAAACAGTTTAACGTACTTAAAACAAACTAGTATGTTTAATTTTGGAGCATCATAAAATCGATAATTTATTAATTAATAGAGTTTAACTAAGTATGACATAATTTTGTAGATCGTGATGACGAAAAGGTGAATATTGTAGCTAAATACTTAGCATCTGTCGGAATGTTAAGAGATTATACTAATGATAATCAAGACCCAATCTTCAGCGAAGTTGTAAGTTTGGATCTAGCAACAGTGGTATCTTCAGTGAGTGGACCCAAACGACCTCATGATCGAGTACCTGTTGTGGATATGAAAACTGATTTTCTGCAGTGTTTGAACAACAAAGTAAATATATTTGATTTTTTTTTTTCAATGAACCTAATGCTTTTTTTTAATCATTTAAATTATGTTCTGTTGAAAAGGTGAGTTTCAAAGGATATGGAATACCTCCAGAAAAAATTTCAGCTCGAGGAGAATTTATATTTGAAGATCAAAAGTATACTTTACAACACGGATCGGTTGTCATTGCTGCCATAACTTCTTGTACAAATACGAGTAATCCAAGTGTTATGTTGGGTGCTGGTACGTATAATTTACGATAATATTTTCCCCCTTGCATTGGAAAATCCATTTAATGGATTGGATTGGATTGCAGGTTTATTGGCTAAAAATGCCGTTCTTGCTGGATTAACGGTCGCACCTTATATCAAGACCAGTCTTTCACCTGGATCTGGAGTGGTCACATACTATTTACAAGATTCCGGAGTGTTACCATATTTGAAAGAATTGGGTTTCGATATCGTTGGATTTGGTTGTATGACATGTATCGGTAATTCAGGTCCTCTACCTGACTCCATGGTTGAAACAATTGAAAAGGTAATTTGATAAATTACACGCACTGTTTTACGAAGTATCTATAAGCATTCTAATTGTAACAACGTGTGTAAATCTTTCTTCAGAATGAACTGGTTTGCTGTGGCGTATTATCAGGAAATCGAAATTTCGAAGGCAGAATTCATCCCAGCACTCGAGCTAATTATCTAGCTTCTCCTTTATTGGTCATTGCTTATGCTTTAGCTGGTAGAGTTGATATTGATTTTGAAAAAGAACCTATTGGTAAGTGATTCTCATTTCATGTACCAAGCAGTGCCCATGCCGGATTTATCGACCATGAATTATTATGTTTTAGGCATTAATAAAGACGGAAAGAAAGTTTTTCTCAAAGAACTCTGGCCAAGCCGGTCAGAAATTCAAGAGGTGGAAAAAAATCACGTGCTTCCCGCGATGTTCAAAGATACGTATTCTCGTATTGAGAAAGGATCTGCGAGTTGGCAGCATATCGAAGCTCCAAATAGCCAACTTTATCCATGGGATCCGAATTCTACGTACATTAAAAATCCTCCCTTTTTCGATGGCATGACTAGAGTATGTATTTTAGATTTAAAAATGAAGAATGAAATGAATTAAACTAACTAAAGTGTTTTTGCAGGATTTACCAGGAATTAAATCTGTTCAAAATGCGCGAGTTTTATTATTATTAGGAGATTCGGTCACCACTGATCATATTAGTCCAGCCGGAACCATAGCCAGAAACAGCCCAGCTGCACGTTATTTGGCTAGCAGAGGGTTAGTGTGATTTATGAAATTTTGCATTATTCAAAGTTTAAGATTGCTTGAACTAAATTTGTTGACAAATTTACAGGTTAACTCCTCGAGAGTTCAACTCTTACGGTTCGAGACGTGGTAATGATGAAATTATGGCAAGAGGTACCTTCGCAAATATTCGCTTGGTTAATAAATTGGTACCTAAAGCAGGTCCGCAAACGATGCACATTCCATCTAACACCGAGGTATAGCCAAATAAACTAAAAACCATTGTTTTTTTTCTTTGTTGAAATTCTCGTTTTAATGATGTAAAATAAAATTACAGTACGATATATTTGACGCTGCCCAAGTTTACAAAAAAGAAAATACTCCTGTAATCATTATCGCGGGCAAAGAATATGGTTCGGGCTCTTCGAGAGATTGGGCTGCTAAAGGACCATTACTCTTGGTAAGTCGCTGATTGAATTTCTAAAAATGTCGTTTTGATTGAAAACATATTAATTTATTATTTACACAGAGTGTAAAAGTCGTTATCGCCGAATCGTACGAAAGAATACACAGATCGAATTTAGTGGGTATGGGTATTATTCCACTACAGTTCTTGTCAGGTCAAAATCCAGAAACATTGAACCTTACTGGCAAAGAAGTCTATGATATCGAACTTCCTGAGAATGTCGTGCCTCAACAAAAAATCGTCGTTAAGGTAATTTCTTATTTCTTAATCTTGACTGATTTACAAGTATGTGCTGTGGAAATTAATTGCATTCGTTCGACTTTATCATCCATCTCAGTTTTTTTTTGATAATTTTATCGAAGACAGTTGATATAAACCTCTTATTGTTTTCTTTTCTATTTTCTATTAGGTCGATAAAGTACGACAATTCGAAGTAATTTTGAGATTCGATACTGAAGTGGATTTACTTTATCATCGACACGGAGGTATACTTAATTACATGGTGCGTAAATTATTAAATTAAGATATGTGACGAATTGAACATTGGATACGAATGTATTATTTCAACAGAACAAAGAATCATGATAATTAGGTGTTTTTCTCTATGTGTATGTGATTTTTTTTTTGTATTTTGGGATTACGTGAATACATATATTTTAGTAGTGTTGATTTATGATTTGTGGGTTTGTTGCATGTTTTAAAGGTTTTAAATGTTACGTTTTATTTATGCCTACTTTTATGATTATGGAATTTATTTATTATTTTGGTAACGAAACATGAAAATACACTATCTAGCATTTGGTCGTTTGTGTTTTCTTATTATGCACACAGATTACAATAGAAATTTTTTAAAAATAAAATATGTAATATTATGATCGAATTTTGTGTGTTGTGAATATTTCAAAAAATTATTTCCTCATCATACACGTACACAAAGAAAATAAAATGCACATTATTTAAAAAAAATAAATAAATAATGATTTAAGTTTGAAATACATAATATACTTATGTACATATTATGCATAGATACATATAAAAATTAAACAATTTGAGGTAAGTAGCTATCTAATGAAAATACCTATTATCATATTTAATCCATGACTGGCAACTTTGCAGTAGCGTATTCGAACACCACACAAAATTTAAAAAGTCAAGTAAGTACAAAAATCAACGACCTAAATAGTTTATTATTAAAAGCAGTTTTTTTCTACCTTTTTTTTTGAAAAAAAGACTCCAATTTTTTGGGGGGAAAATTTACTCAATTCTTTTCGGGGAAAATTCTGAATTTTCATGGAAAACAAAATTTTGCAATTTATTTAGTCATAAAAAATTCAAATTAGGTATTTAGGAAAAACATCATTTTTCTTGAGAAAAAAATCTTTACTTTTTGGTCTCATTTTTTTGAAGTACCCACCTATAGAACATTTTTTAAATTTTCAGAAGAAAAATATTTCTTATACTTATAGGGAAAAAAAATCTCAATTTCTTGAGTCAGCTTTCTAAAAAATCTTTTAATTTTCTTGTTTTCTCGACTTTTGGAGGGCACATTTTTTTAAAATTGCAGAAATTGCATTTAAAAATCTCTTTCTTTTCGTTTTGGAGTTTTTTTTTTTTTTTTTTTTTAATCTACATTTTTGAAAAAAAATCTCAATTTTTTCTCAATAGATAAGTATATTTCTTAATTTTTTAGATTTTCGAAAGAAAAAAATTTCTGATTTTTTTTTAAACTAAAAACATCTTGATTTTCTCGAATCAGCGGCGACAAATTTCACAATTTTTTGCGGAATTTTTTTCCTCAATTTTTTTGTTTTAATTTTTTCAAGGTTTTTAAAGTTTTTAGAGAGGAAAAATCGCTCAATTGTTTGCAGCGAAAAAATCTTTATTTTTTAAAGAAAACAAACTTTTTTTTTTAGAGGAAAAACTCTCAATTTCTTTTAGGAGAAAAATCTTACTTTTTGCTCAATAATGAAAAAAAATCTTTCAAATATCTGTTTTGGAGAAAACAATTTGCTTAACTTTTTGAGAGTAGCAAAATTTTCAATTTTCTGGGAGTAAGTAAGTATAGGTACCTAATGATTTCTCAATTTTTTAATGTAAAACATGTTTTTATTTTTTGGAACAAAAAAAAATCATACCTTATCTCAGTTTATTTGATAGAAAACATCTTACTTTTTGTCCCAATTTAAAAAAAAATTAATGATAAACAAATCGTTAAACATTTTTCTATTTTTTAAAGCCTAAATTTTTCAGAAAAAAAATCATTCATTTTTTTAGCAAAGAAATCAACATTCATTTCTTTCAGTTTTTTTTATTTTTTATTTTTTTAATAAAGTTTGTATTACTCAATGTTTTGGAGAAAAAAAATCGTGGTTTTTGAGAGAGAAATGTCAAGAAAATCTTATTTTTTTTGTCTCAATCAAAAAAAAAATTAAAATTTTTCGATAAAAATTGCTCAATTTTTTGGAATAAAAAAATTCAATTTGCGAAGGGGTATTTATTAATTTTTGGAATATATAAATAAATTTCTCAACTACTTCTCAAAGTAAAATTTTTAAAAAAATTTTGGGAGAAAAAAAATCACTCTCACATTCAACATCTTAAAATTTTAACATGTCACTCTTTCGAGAAAAAATCGAGCTAATCTGTAGAAAATTCCAAATTGCCTGCCCTTTACCTACCTATCAATTGATGCTTCGTTATGAGTTATGACTTACGTAGGTCTAGGCAGTAGGTACAAGTATAAATACATATGAATATTGAACGAGACGATAAATTTCTATAAAACGAAATATACATATGTACATACAAAAAAATTTCACACATCAGCTTAGGATTAGTTCAAAAATAATCACAAAATTAATATTTCTTCAAAGTAAAAATTCTAATCGATGAAACTTTAATTTTCAAAAACTCATTTACAATAAAGTTGCATGCGTTTGTTCAAATGGTATCACATCGTAACTTTACTGTAATGAGCCATTGAAATTAGTACCTACCATTTTTTTTATTGCACTCGCAGATATCTGGCACGGATTTCAAAACTCTTGGTATCTCCCTGTAATAACGCAACATGTGCTATTTTCTAAAAAAATGAATAGCACCCTGTGACGTTATTGAAGGGATAAATCCATGTACCATTACAAATTTTTTAAATTAGGTCTACCTATAAAAACTAGTCTATTACCTACGTAAAGAATAATTATATTTTAAAAGACTTATAAAATGACACATTCTCTTTAATTTGTCGTCGTATACGTACTCGTACCTATGTATTGTTTACTTTCGTTTTCAACATGGACATTACTCAGTGACGATTAAACGTCATTCTGGGTAAAGTTCACGTTAAAATTGAAATTGATAGATAGACTTATTACGATTTCCGGATTATTGAGTACATCACAACAAAACCAATCCGGCTTGAAGTAACCATTTCCACGTTGATGGTCGATTTTTTGCTGCTGAGTATACGCCTCACCAACGATACTTCTATCATCGTATCAGATAGTGATACGTAACTTGGCAGATAAAAACGTGACAATGTGTTGGATGTTTGATGGGCTGCTTTGTTTATAAAATAAAAAAAGAAAAAAAAGGAAGAAAAAAAAAAGAAAAAGATAAACAGAACAGTTTCTTATTTCCTGGAACTCGAGGCTCGTGTAACTTAGGTGCCTAAAGTTGATTCTATTTTATGGTAAATACATAAGTAGGTAATCGCATAAAACAAACTTGCGATAATGCTTTGAAAACTGTCAAGAAGTAATTCTGACATCACATCGTTGTGGCAGTATCCAATTGTTCTAATCTATTGTACATGTGGAAATCTCCAAACGAAGGATTATTACACTTCGCAACCTACTGTGGAGTTAACCCCAGTGATGACTGTCAAAACATCAACTTGGGGTAACTCGACAGAACGTTGGAAATTTGTAAGTAGGTCCTGGGTACCTGTGAACTCGTATACGTACATTATGTAAATTGGTTCGATTTTTTTTTCAAATATTTGGGCTATGGAGTTACCCCAGTGATACTCTATAAATAACACCAACTAAGATTTCTCCATAGAACAGAATATTCATATTTTTTTGGAAATTATTCGAGTACCTATTTATTAGATGTACCTATTAATTAAAATTTGAGAAGAATTCATCTTAAGATGAGGGGTTACTCCCAGTGATGACATTAAAAAAACACCAACTGCGAGTAACTCGACAACGTAAGATGAATCAGAGAAAGTAATTCTTAATTTTAATTCGACATTCTTAAATATACTGTGATAATAAATAATACCTACATTTTGTAAATTAATTTTTTTCGTAGGTACCTACATTTTTCTTATACTGCGGAGTTACCCCAGTGATGAATTTTCTATCACATCTACTGAATGTAACTTCACAAGTTAAGAAAAAATAATCTAGATGGAACTGGACGAAAAAGTTGAAATTTTAAAATTACAAAATTTAATCTAAACTCGAGTAAGCAAAAAAAATTCAAATTGATCAATAAATTGTTTCAAGATTATCTCGTCTTTCGAAAATAAATTACAATTTTAAATATTCTGCTGTTTTTTTTTGTGCTAGTGAACTAGGATTATTTGTAGGTCAATGCCTCCTGAGAAAATGCTGAAAAAATACTCACAATAGCTACGTATCAATCTACAAACACTCGTATAGCCTAAATCAACTCGAATGTTGAATATTTTCTATAAAAAATATTATAAAAAATTATTTAAAAATTAAAATATCGTATACCTAACACGAAATTGTCTCTCGTGATTTTCTCGAACCATGGAGATAGCCCAGTGATGACAGATCTTAACACCAACTCAGGCTAACTCCACGACACAAAAAAATCTGAATCGACGAAATTTTCAAAATCACCAACAGGTAGGTACATTTCACGATGGTCTAAACCTAGCTCACAAACGGACGTTTACATTCGATAAGGAGCTAAATCCCAGTGATGAGATTAAAACACATCCACAGCGATAAACTCGATACTGAATGAAAAACGATTATACAAAATGGAATTTTAAAAAAGTTATCTGCCTCATAGAACCAGGACGTCTTCCTGTGATGAAGCAAAAATAGCACCATCAGGATGATGCCTAATCTTACGAAGCGAAAAATCGTGTCACAAAATTTATCACCGAGTGAATCTAAAAAAATTACTTATTTCAACTAGCCACTGCAGTTCTAGTAAAAACTCACATACCTTTCAAGTTAATTTTGCAAATAATAGGTAAAAATTTGAATAATTTTCACTTAGTTCATTTCACACATCACCGAAGATAGGTAATTCGTAAAACGCACATGAAAAAACACGACGATGATCGATCCTCGAAGTTCGTACAAGAATAAAAATCGCATCGATTTCGATTTTTTTTTTTTTTCAAACACCGGTCACGAAGATCACTGTACATTAAACGTCGAAAGTTACTAGCTTGAGAAATTCTCAACTACTGAAATGATCCTGATACTCGGATGAGTATATAAAGGAGCACCTTATCGTCTGTATTCGTTAAAGATACTCGCTGGAAGATCCACGATTGGTGAGTTTTGACGGTGCAAAGGTCCAGTCTTGACGTGACAAAACATGAATCACCCTTATCTTTGCGTTGTTTACGTACTTTTATTTCACGAGATGAGGGTTGCCTCTGCCTGTTTACCGCAAGCGCACTTCATTACTTGTCTCGAACCAGTTTGAAAGAGTGACTCATGTCGTAATCGACAGTAAGCAGACTCTTGCCCTTTGAACAATTCATTTACAGAATGCATGTTTACTTTTGAATTTGATTGTATGAATGGATCTTTTGACGTGTAGTTTGGCCAATTTTGTACTTTGCACCAACACGTCCCTGGACGATTGCCTATTTAGCGTAGTTTGCTCTCTTGCATCTGCAGCTCTTTCCCTAGCTCAAAGACGTTCAGGTATCATCGAAACTACTTCTTTGCACTTGAATTTTCTCAAGTCCAGAGTGCCGTATCCATTTTTCATGGTTTTCATTTTTTCAATTTTTTTTTCTTCAAACCGATATTTAATTTTTCTCCCTTCTATTATTTTGACTTACTAACATGCCTAGATTTAGTTCGAATAAAAGGTATTGGATCTGGTATTTTTTGTTCGTATTCGTTAATAAAATTAATGAGTTGATGGAAGTGAACATAAAATATAGGCCTAAGTGAATAAATTATTTTATAGTAGGTAGACAATTTAAAAAAAAAAAAAAAAACACATACTTAATAATTGAAAAATAATAAATCCATTTTTTAGCCACGCATTTTATGAAATTCATTATAATTTTTCTCAATCTTCGAATAAAATTTCGAAATTTTTTTCAGCATCATGTTAATTTTTTACAAGCTGAAATTTATTTTATTTAAAAAATGTAATATATGTACCTAAATATTTCTAATTTTTGAATAAATCTTTATGAATTTATTCTGAATTAAGGTAGATCAAAATTTATTTCAGTAGGTATTCTTTGCACTTTCAAAAAAATTTTCTGAATTTTTTGTAGGTAATGTTTTTTTTCTTCAATTTTTTATTTTTTTTATTAAGTTGTTTCTTGTTCTAAATTTTCGAATTTTGAGATCGGAAATGAATCTTGAGAATTTTTCATTATAAAATTACCTAGCATTTTTAAATTTTTAAAAACTGACTAGAATTTAAAGTTCAATTCTGTTCAAATTTTTTGATTAAAAATTTAAATTTACCTACTCAATCAACGTTTTTTTTTTTTTTTTTTTTTTTTTTCATTTTGTTGAGAAAAATTGTTTAACAGGTACTTTGAAAATTATGCACAATCATAAAATATTGGAAAACATCATCATAAATGTAACTGCGGATTGTGCCAAGTGTGCTTTAGCCAAACCCACTTCTTGTTTTTCAAAAAATTCTGATCTCCTGGATTAAAAAATATCTCAATTTTTTAAAGTAAGAAAAAAAACCTATACCTAATTTTTTTTTGAAGAAAACAATTTTTCAATTTCTTGGAATATAAAATCAATTTTGTCAAAATTTTTACCTACAAAAAAAAAACAGTTTTTTAGAGAAAACAATCTTATTATTTTTATAGCTTTTATGGATTTTTTTTTGATTACGGTAGAAAATTAGGTAACCTTATTTTTTTGAAAAAAAAATCTTCTACGATAAACTTTCTTTGAGTGAACAATTTCAATCTGAATTTTCTTGAAATAAAAAATAATGTTTTTGGAGTCAGTACGAGAAAACTTATCATTTTTTGAGGTAAAAAAAAATGAATAGATGAAAAATCTTCTGATGTTTTGGAAAAAAAGCTTCTCTGATTTTTTACCCGTCGTAATTTTTAAAAAAATCTAATTTTTTAGCGCAAGTTTTTTTTTTTTTTTTTTTTTTTTTTTTTTTTTTTTTTTTTTAGAAAAAAACTTCATTGTTTTGTCACATTAAAAATAAAATTTTCCAACTTTTGCGTTATGAAAATTCTTTTCAATTTTTTGAAGAGAAAAAATAGTTTTTTTTCCAATTTTTTTTAAGGTTTTTAGAGTAAAAAATCTCGATTTGATTTTTTTTTTTTTTTTGAAAAAAAGACTTCTTTGCAATAAAAAATATTTTATTTTCTCGAGTTTTTTTCAATTTTTTTGAAGTAAAAAAATTATTTATTTTTTAGAAATTGAAAAAAAAATTCTTTAAAAAAAATCAATTTTTTGGGCAAAAAATATAATTTTACAATTATTCCATATTCAAGGTTCAAAAATTTTCCAACCGGACACTCCTTCGGAAAAAATTGGGTAAACATTTAAATTTTGATGAAACTTAATATATATATATATTTTTTTTAATCAGAAATAAAATTTTAATTTTAATTTTAAAATGAAAGACAAAGTAGAAAAATCCAAGTGCGACGTAGTAATTTCGATGGTTTCCGTGACAGAAAGAGCAACAGATGGAAGAGAACAAATTGTGTGCTATGTAGGCGATTGTCTACCCAGCCAGGTAAATGATTATTGGAATTCGAAGAAATGCACAGAGCTGCAGAAAAAACTAGGTACCTACTTGAATCATTTTATAGCGTCCATAAATTGAAAGAAAATATCCAATGTAGGTACCTACTTTGATTGCTGGTTTTGTTTCGGTTTATCTAGTATGAATTTTACTAAAAAGTAAAGTTCAAAGTTTATTTTTTATTTTTTTGTTCATATTCAAAGAAGAAAAACGTCGCAAATAAAGACACTCAGAAATATACAAACTGTGTATGTACGTACGGTTATGTTTCATAACTGGATTCATATCGCTAGTTTGGTATTATCGAAATTTCTCATTGTTCCAATTTATTTTGTTAGTATTATTTACCATACCTAGCATTGATTAAATTACAGATATGTAGATATTTGTACGTTTCATATGCTCGTTTACGTTTTCTGATCTGAGAATTGATAATTGTTCCACATACGAGGAGACATCTATATTGTATAGGCAATAGGCATGTACCTACCAACTCGTTTATAGTGAAATCCCATTGTATTAAAAATACAATTACATTAATAATTTTTTTGCTTAAAATGTACATTTCAAAGTATTCGCAAACGAGCAAGGAAAACATCAAAGGTGGTGAAGAATTCTTTGTGTTTGAATCCAAATTAAACAGACGAGAACAAATTAAAAGAATTCTGAGCAACAATGTTTAATTAGAGTAAGAAATTTTAACCTCGGGCATTAAATAAAAAAAATATAAGTATATCTACTTACCTCATACCTAATCCTTATTAAAATATCTTTTTAAAAAAAATTAAAAGTATTTTAACCAGTCCAATTTTTGAAGTTTTTCATTAACCAACCTACGTAGACAATATTTCAACTTGTATAAAATAATCTTCTTTTACCTGTATGAAATGTTAGCTTCATCTTTCTTATTTACCCACATAATTTTTTCTTCAAGATGCGAGTCACATAGAGTTTATTTTGTACCTATCTACTTACACAGATTACGTAGTATGTGGCGATGGGTATAGGTAGTTTACGTATACTAAGATAGTCTACATACGCATTTTTACAAATTAAATAGGTAGGTGAATAACTAGGTATTCGAATTAATTACTACTCACATGTTCGATGAAACATCCACCCTCCCTAAAAAAAGGAAATTGTTCAAAAATAAAATGTGTTTGAAAAAATAAAAAATTGTTTTGTCTCAATCAATCGTTTTTTTTTTTAATATTGAAACCGAAGATCTAACGATTTTTTCAACTTGTAATTAATTTTAAAAGAAGTGATTTGTAATTAAATTTTTAAAAAATCAACTTGAAAAAATCAAACTTCAACAAAATTTAAACTTGATAGGTATCTACAATAAAATTAGAAAAAAAAAAAAAATCAGAAATTATTTTAAAGAAAATTTTGAATTGAACTAGATTTGAAAAATCATTCATAATATTTGTTTTTCAAAACATTTTTCTTATTTTCGTTCCCAATTTTAAAATCATTAATGAAAAAAATTAAAAAATCATTGTAACCTAAATTTTAACATTTGTTTTCAACACTCTCTAACTGAAAATGAATTTCCAAACACGGTCGTTGGAATAAAATCAAGAAAATTTTCAAAAAATTTAAGCAATAACAGTTGAAAATTTTTTTCAAGATGATTTTATCAAGATTTTAATCTGAATTTAAATTTTTAAATTGATTCAAGAGGTTGTGTTTACTAATTATTCAACTATTTTCTTCAAGAAGTTAAAATATTTTAAAAAATCAAAGAAAACGAAGAAAATTTTTGCTTCTTAAAAAATTCAAGTATTTTTAGGAATGAAAATATTTTTAGAGAATTTTTTTGCAAGTTTTCTGGAATAAAAATATTTTTCAATTTTCGTAGAAATAATCTCTCAATTTTTTTAGACAAATTTTTCTGAATTTTCTAAAACAAAAATGTTTTTGGAGTTGACGTAAAAAATTTCCTTTTTTAAGGAAGTAGGTAGGTACCTAAAAGAAAAAATGTTTTTTTTTTAAATTTTTTAAATACATTTTTTAACAAATTTCATAATTTTTTTGTAATTTTGCGCAGAAAAAAATCAATCTTCTATTTTTTTTAGAATAAACATACTTCTATTCTCTATTAATTTTCGGAGAAGAAATATTACTTTTTTTGAAGAAAAAAGAACATTGCTTACTTCTTCGTTTGAAGAAAAAATTTAGACCTATCTACTTAATTTCTTTTAAAAAATAAAACATTCAATTTTTTAAATTTCTGGATAAAAAAATCTGAATTTTCTTAGAACAAAAATACATTCATTTTCTTGGAGTTAGCGCACACAAATTTCTATTTTTTTTCTTCTTTGAAAAAGTAGGTGTCCAATTTTTGGAGAAAAAAGATTTCTTCATTTTTTGAGAATGAAATCATTCTAATGTGCAAAATTAGAAAAAAATTACCCTCACCTCCACTCAAAAAATCTAGATACACCTTGGGAAATTCCAAGTTGCCGACCCTGTAAATCTTTGTAATAAATTGGGAAAATGGGCATAAGTAGGTAAATACTAGGTACTGCACTCATTATCTGAAATAGATACTTAATATTCGACGAAAAATCTGTATTCGACAAATTTCATCAATTCGTCTACCCGTTTTGCTGGCCATCTCAGAAGAGCAGATACAAACAAAACACAGTATAAAAACCAATCTCAAAATATAATTCCATTTTTTTTTTCAATTCTTGAAATTAAAGCGATCAATCATTAGGTATTTTACTATCATCTCGGTCTGAGAGTGGCGTAAAAGTGAACACTATCACTAGACATAAAATTTTCATCAAAAAACTGCCTTGATTTTATTGAAGTATGCAATTTAATTAACATCACCTACCTGTATGCAAAATCGGTGAACTTACGTTTAAAAAATGTTGAATGTTCCTGGCATCCCGTTCACTTTGTCAGGTAGGTAAGAACCGTACGAATGTTAGAAATTTTTATTTAAAAATAATGCTGTTAAGGTTACTTCAAATTTTTATTTCATCGCATAGTAAAATGTGAAAAAAAGAATTCAAATACCAACCCGTAAACACACCGTATGCGAATCGTGTGCTAATAGAATGCTACATTTGCATCTATCGCATACGAATAGCATACGAAAATAGCGTACTATTAGCATATCAAAAATGCCCGCTTTTTACCACGCTTTTATTAGCTTGGTATGTATGTATGTATGTTTGTCTCATGGAACCAAATGTATGTTTTCGACCAATCCTCTCTCATTTAATATTTTACTGGAATTGTAAGAACATAGTGCTCACTTTAGGGGTTTTCGAGGTCGC
The DNA here is from genome assembly GCA_959613365.1 of Balanococcus diminutus. Classification (NCBI taxonomy): domain Eukaryota; kingdom Metazoa; phylum Arthropoda; class Insecta; order Hemiptera; family Pseudococcidae; genus Balanococcus; species Balanococcus diminutus. The sequence continues at coordinate 29,673,763 of OY390714.1, forward strand.
TGAATTCGATTTTCGAACTCAAATTTACCCCCGACCCCAAATTGAGCCCCTATGACGGGGTTCAATTTTGAAAATTTCAGAAAATCACAACATTGGTATCGAAATGTAGGTTTTCGAGGTCGCTGAATTTGATTTTCGAACTCAAATTTACCCCCGACCCCAAATTGAGCCCCTATGAGGGGGTTCAGTTTTGAAAATTTCAGAAAATCACAACATTGGTATCGAAATGTAGGTTTTCGAGGTCGCTGAATTCGATTTTCGGACTTAAATTTACCCTTGACCCCAAATTGAGCTCCACTGAGGGGGTTCAGTTTTGAAAATTTCAGAAAATCACAACATTGGTATCGAAATGTAGGTTTTCGAGGTAGCTGAATTCGATTTTCGGACTTAAATTTACCCTTGACCCCAAATTGGACCCCTATGAGGGGGTTCCATTTTGAAAATTTCAAAATTCACAACATTGATATCAAAATGTTAGTTTTCGAGGAGTAAAACTATGAAATTAAAATATTTTCAACGACAAAAAGAGTTAAATAAAAATGTAAACAATTTTTAAAAAACCACGCTTTTATTTAAAGTTGGTCACTTTGTAAAATGTTATTCATAGGGAAAGAGTAATGCCTTAAAAAACAAAAAATAAAATTTACTTGAATACAAAAATGTGTCATGAAAATTTTTTTTCAAAAATTTTAATGATGAAAAGCGTGGTGGGGTGTGCGAGGAGCAAACGAATACCTTTTCGATTAACGCCCCACCACGATTTTCATCATTAAAATTTTTGAAAAAAAAATTTTCATGACACATTTTTGTATTCAAGTAAATTTTATTTTTTGTTTTTTAATTTAGCGGCTAATTTCGAACGCTAATAGTGCGCGAAATTAGCAGCGAATGTAGCGTTCTATTCGCTGTTAATTCGCTGGCGATTAGCGTTCGAAATTCGCTTCTAAAAAGCAGCCAAATGATATATTGACGATTTCCACTCAGTAGTAAGTTAATTATTTCGAAAATACATCTCATTTGTGATCGCAAATCTGTGTAAAATGAAATTATGCCGAATGGTAAAGATTTTGACCTACCTAGTAGTGGTGTTTGATAAATAAGTAGGGCGTAGGTATATCAATTTACAACTTTTTTCATAACATTTTTTGATAGACCCTATACCTTCTTCTATTTTGAATAATAAATATCTACGTAGTATTAGATGAAATTAGAAGGAAGGGAGGGAGGGGTCCAATCTTAATTTTTATGAAAATCAAAATTATTTCCAAGAATTCAATCTACAACTTTTGTTTGAAAAATTTCTCAATTGTGAGAGGGAAGAAGGGCTGGCCCAACTGAATTTTTTTCAAACAAAAGTTGTAGATTGAAATCCTAGAAATAATTTCGATTATTATAAAAATTTCGATTTGACTCCTCCTTTCCTTCTAATTTTGCATAATATGTACTTATACTGCTTCAAACAGGAGAAGGCAGAGAAACAATTTTATTGAAAAATTTTATAACACTGATAAGACGTCGAAAATTTTTACGTACGATTTGATAAAATTTCATTTCACACAGATTCACGATCACAAATAGATATACATTCAAAATAATTAACTTACTGCTGAGTGGAAGTCGTCCAAGAAACTCAATCTTCGTCTCCATTCTTGTCATTTTGATCAAATCATTGGGATTTTTATTTAAAAAGAAGAAAAAACATCAATCAAAACACAAAATTCCCCAACAAAATCAATAAAACTAGAAAAATATTCAGTTTATTGTTAATAAGTCACTGCAACAATCTCAAGTATACACGTTCATGCTTGAAAATGATTTCTCTCGTTCATGAAAAATATTGAAAGACATTGTCGCCAAAATCGTATGCGATTCGCAAGCGAATATCGCACTAATATCGTATGAAATATCTGCACGTTTCCCAATGCGATTTTAGCATACGATTCGTAGGCGAATATTGCGCTAATATCGTATGAAATATCTGCACATTTTCCAATGCGATTTTAGTATACAATTCGTAAGTGAATATCGCGCTAATTTCATACGAAAGATGTACGTATTTTTAAATGCGATTTTAGCACGATATTCGTTCACGAATAGTATACGAATTTATCTCAGAAGATTTTCCTCGATTTTCACGTTGATTCAGCATTCTATTCGTATGCGAATAGACCGCGATTTTCGTATCTGCTATTTTAGCATACGAATAGCACACGGTGTGTTTATCGGGAACTCATTCATGAATAATCTTGCGCTACTTACGTTGGTATGCTTTTAAATGAACAGTATTTAACTTACCTTTATCTACTAAATTTTGATTGGTTTCATTTCATTCATGTCCCGCATTGGAACACGGCATCATGGCATGTTGTTATCTAATCTACCTAATGGTTTTGTGGTAGAAATTATGAGTACAATGCAGCATTTTATCAATGCAAAAAATGCATTATTTGTACTGACGTTAATTTGTTATAAGGTAATATCCATTTATGTAGGTTAGGCATGTATATTCAATATTTTATTTTATTAGCTGATTTTTTTTTCTTATTCGCTGAAAATTAACGTACAGTATTCAACTGTAATGTCGATACCAGAACTCAAATGAATAGGTCTAGGTTTACGTAGATACCCACGAGTATTTCAAGAATAATCGTGAATTCATCATTGATGTACTTACATAGTACGTACGAGTTACCTAATTTTAAAGAAATTATTTGCCCCAAGTATGAATTTTTAGAAGTACGTAAAATCAATGTACTCACTTCCAGTCAAATAAATTCAAATTTGGAAAATTTTCAGTGATTTATTTTTACCAAGTTGATTTCATTTTAAGAACGAAAAAATATCTACGTAGGTTAGGGAGATCCTTATATTGAACTTTGATTTTTTTTTCCCTCAGTATCTAAAACTGTTTTATTTTATGACAACATTATTCCTTATTGTGTATTTTAAGTGCTGCCAAAAATCCTCCAATATTTAAAAAAATAAAAATTTTCAATCCTTTGAATTTCAAAAAATTTTAATTCATCAAAGATGTTTATTTTCATGAGATTACTTTCCAGTTTGCATTTTTTCTCCAGACTTCCACATATTTAAGTTGTGCCTTGTAGTGTCTCCAATTAAAAGCAAAATTTTTTGACCCAGCATTTAAAAATCTTTCCATTTATTAGGAAATACTGAATTTCAAATTATGGAGTCACTACCCCCTTTTTCAGAAAAAATTACATATCACGAAGTTATTAAATGTTTTTTTTTTTTTTTTTTTTTTAAGGTTAATTTTGAGAAATTGGAACAAAAAAATACCAATTTTTCCTTTTTTGTGAAATCAATGGTGATAAAGTAATACTAGAAATGCAGCCAGGGAGGAAATAAAATAGTTAGTGAGAATTATTTCTCATGAAAATTAACAAATAATAATTTTGAAAGCTTTTAAGTGGCGCCTATCATTCCCCCATTAAAAAAAAAAAGAAAATTGAAAATTTTCAACTATCTATTTTTTTTTAAATTTCAACTCATCAAAGGATCGTTCCTTTTTATGAAATCACTTTCAAATTTGTATTTTTTCACCAGATTTCTATTTAAGTGATACCTACCTTGGAGTGTGTCGAATTTTTTTTAAAAAAAGGAGAAAGAAAACAGAAACGAAAGAAGTGAGCAATTTTTTTTCAGCTAGCATTTAAAGTTCTTCCTATTTATTAGAAAATATAATTTCATGTTGAATTTTAAATGGGGTCCCTAAACTCTCATTCAAAAAAAAAAAAAAAAAAATCACGATTTTATTAATAATATTATTAATAACTTCGTGATTTTTTTTTTCAAGAGGTTAATTTTGAGGAGTTGAAACAGAAAAATCTTTAGTACAAAAATTTCGTCACTTTTTAGAGATTCAGTCAGGGAGCAAATAAAATGGTGGGATTTTTTTTTCGCGAAAAGTAAAAATTTTAAAATCTTATAAAATCAAAAAAAAAATTGAAAATTTGGCATTTTTTTAAATTAGAAAGGGAGGGGTACTTATTTTTAAAAATAAAATTGACGGGCAATTTGTACATAATAATAAATTAATTAATTTTATTTAAATAAATAAAATTACTTTAAAATTTTAATAAAAAAAACTTTAAATTTATTAAATTTAATTTAATTAATTATAATTCATTAAAAATTAATTAATCTATATCTTGATTTAATTGTTGGGGAGAAAATAAGAAATAGAGAATAATTCCCCCCTCCCCAAATGGCTTTAGTAAAAAAGTTATGCTTACGGCATTTTTAATTTTATTTTTTGGAAAATGGGGGCCCCCAAAAAACTACTTAAAATCAAGTTCGGTGAAAAAAAAATTGGAATTGAGTAATTTTCATTAAAAAGAACAGCTTCAATGGATTATCATTAAAAAAAAGAGATTTTGAAAAAGGGTCTATTTTTAAAAAATTTCTAAGAAATGGGTGGGAAATTAGGGGATATTTAAAAAAAATTAGCAATCACATATTTTCATCTCGGTTCATGTAGGTAAAATTGAACAATTTTAGGTACCTACTACCTACGGAGAAAAAAAACTCAACTATTGGGACCACCCTTTTCAAGATAAATATTCACATTTGACTTCTATTTTGAGCATTTTATCTGAAAAAAAATTATGGCGAAATAAAAATACTGCTTGCAATTTATTTACAACTAGGCAAGTACCTATTGTGTTTTTGAAAATAATATACGCATGTTTACATTTTTAGAAATAACTTTTTCCACAAATTCATAATTATGAAAAAAAAATTGTAAATGTAACATAGGTTTAGGTATCTACTTATACTATATTTGATAAAATATTTTAACCATTTTAACACATTTCATACGAAAATTTTAAAGGCCACAAAAGTGGAACCTGGTCCGGTGCGCAGATGAGAAAAGCGTAACCGAATTCGATTCCACTACCGTAGATTCCTTCTTTTTCCACGAAAAACTTAATTGTACTTATCTCTAATCTACGAAGATTCGACACATCTTCTTCTCCAATATCATTAGATCGCAATATTGATAGTGAAATCTCGCACGGTGCGCTGAAAATTAAAAAAAACGCGTAACCGTAAACCGATTTCACTTTCAAAAGCTGCTGGTAAAATTTTGGAAAATTTTCGCGATACCTTGGACTTGGTACATAATAGTGGCAGGTGCAATGTGTAATTGAAAGCAGAATCTTTTCCGGTGAGCTTTTCCATAAACAAGCAAACCGCGAATGATTCCACTCTTAGTCAACACTTTTCGAACGTCTTACTCGATCGTACCTATCTGAAAAAAATCCAGCCGAATTCCTTTCATTCGAAAGTGGAATTTCACCCGGTGCGCTCTAAAGAGAATGGCGTTACCTTGTGATTTTCCACTTCCTTATGACGGAAGTATGCTCCTTTTTTTTAGGTGCAGATACAACATATTATCCTGCTTAGAAAAGTGGAATCAAGACCGGTGACGAATTTGAATACGAGCACGTTACCGAGTACTAATTCCACCCCTCCCGACAGGGTCTTCCTTTGAGTTCCTTATTGTATCGAAAAGTGATTAATTGTCTAGGAACATGGTGAAGTAAAAAGTCTCCGATGGAATGGTCGAGCAGTCTTGTCTCTGTCTAAGTATCTAAGGTTTCGCATACTTCATTTATACTCAGGTATTTACTCGTAAAATTAGCATTTTTACAAAAATTTCACATTCTTATAATATTTAGGTACCTACTTATTTTCTATTGGCCGATAATTACTAGTGAGTTTTTATTTCTGTAAATTTTTTTCGCATAATCCAAATCCTTTAAAACCCGAGTATTATCTAGTCACGAATGTTTAATTTAACGTGAGATAAATAATACTTGAGTTTTAAGTTGGAATATTTTTTTAACGAGATTGTCAAGTGCGGTTATAATTAAGAGATGATATTTTAAGAGACGCTTGACAAATCGTTAAATTTCTCACTACTCTTATGTGGGTTGAATAATTATAAAAATATTCCATTCTAGAGTAATTTACACCAGTCAAGAATACTTTTTTTGCTTTTGACTTGATACATACATATCTCTTTAAATTACGTAATCATTTCGACACATTTAGGTTTAATTATTTCTTAATCAGAAGTAGGCTCGATAATTAAATTACGAATTAGACTTCATTGAAGTCGAAAATCTCTTCAAATTGGTGCAGCGTTTAATCCGTTTAAATTTTCCCAGGTACCTACTCAAACGAAAAAAATGTACCTACTAATTTTTAAATTCTCGAATTATTTTTGAAATTTTTTACGATTTTGATGAGTGAATTTAGAGCATTTCTTTATCATTTTGTGGAATCCAGAGGGGCCCGGAGACATGTTGCAGTATTGCAGCCACAATAGGGACCTTCTTGATATTGGGACCCTGAATCCAAGTTGAGGCCCCAAATTTTATTATTTGAAAATAAATGGATAAAAGAATCCATTCGAAGCAATTTCTTGAATAAAAAATCCATTTTTTTGCACAAGAAAATATTTCATTTTTTGGGAGTAGTTAAGCAAATTTTTTATTTTAAATTTTTTTATTTCGTTTTTTAGAGAATTTTTTTTTGGAGAAAAAATTCATGATTATTTTGAATTACAGAATGTTTTCAATTTTAGTGTTTTTTTTTTGAATCGAAAAATTTTCTATTTTTTGTTTTAAAAAATTCTCATTATTACTTTTAAAAATCTCGTTTTTCGGAATACCTAGGTAAAGCAGTTTTCTATAACCTATTTTATTTACTTATCTTTGAATAAAAAGTCTTTCAATTTTATTGGAAAGGGAAATAATTTTTCAAGTAGGTAGATGATGAGAAAATTTCTCAATTTTTTTGTGGAAAATTTTTAAAATTTTTGTTGATGAAAAGAATACTCGTTTTTTTTGGAAGAAGAAATCTTCCAATTTTCTTAGAGCGATTAAAGAATGCTTTCAATATTTTTTAATTCTCGTGTTTTTTTTTTTAAATAAAAAAATTTGAGTAAGCAAACTTTTAATTTTTTGGATCACTGGAAAAAAATTCTGGATTTTTTTTTAGGGGAGGGGGGAGGTGAAACTATTTTTTTATTTTTTGGATTTTATTTTCAATTTTTTGCAGAATGAAAATTCTTGTTTTTTTTCGAGAAAAAATATATTCCATATTTTTCAATTTCTCAATTTTTTTGTACCTAGGTATAAAAAATTCATTTTTTTGTGAAAATTTTTTTTCAATTTTTCAGGTGTAATGATATTTTTCATAAAAATTTCGACTTCGATTTAAAAAATCTTTCAATCAAAACTCAAAAAAAGATTTTGAAAAGTGTTTTTGTTGGGGGATGAGAGGGGACTTTAAAAAGAAAACTATGCAAGATAAAATTTTTCAGGTAATTTATTTTTCTTCAAAATTATTTCATTACGTGAGTAGATTTTTAAATAATTTTTTTTATTTGAGTAGGTATTTTGTAAAATTGAAAAAAAAATTAGATAAAAATTTCTCATTTTGTTCACAACAGAAACTTTTTAAATTTTTTTGAAAAAAATCGAATTTTAAAAAAAATTGATTTTTCCTGAGAAACCCCCTCTGACAGTTTGTGGGATTTTTTTCAAGAGAGGAAGAAATTTGGTGGCCCTTTTTAGAGAAGATTTGGAGGCTCTTTGTAAATTCTGCAACAGCATTTTTCAAATCTCAGGGCGCCTCTGGACGATTTAATATTATTTAATTTAGCTTTAGATTACGTTTGAATCATGAAAATTTAAAAAAAAAAAATCAATTTGACGTATAAAAACCATTAGTATTACGTACGTATTTCCGGCAAAAAAATAAACCACGAATTTTTGTAGGTACTACGACCACAATTGAATTGAACTTTACCCTGCTTATCATTTTCAAACTGTCAAAAACAAAATACACACGATCGAGTTAACAAAAAGAGGCTACTGTACAATGTATCTACAATTCTACATGGTTTTTTTTTCATCTGAAAAATAAATATTTCAACGACGATTTTGAATATTTAAAAATAAAAAAACAATGAACACGTGTATCGATCAAATTTTCAAGGTGAGTATGTCAGAATTAGAAAACTGATGATAAAAATTTAAAAAAAAAACACTCGAGAAGAATTCACACCGTATTCGAAAAAATATTTCACAACCGAGCTAGGTACATAATCTCATTAAAATTACAATCACTGATATAAATATCGAAGTTTCGAAAAACTTACCCAAACAAACAAGTAGTAAGATAAATCCTGATACACTTGGCAAATCACGTATTGCAATGATAAAGCAATCGAACAGAGGTCAATCCACCACGAATCCTCTTCGGAGATCACATTGCAACGAAACTGACTCGAAGCAACCCGAAAACCACCTCTGGTCGTCAACGAAAAAGAAATGAATATGAATAGGTTTTCCACACTTGTATTTATAATTTGTACGCCTTTACCTGTATAAATAAAATCACTACCTGGCATTCGTTGGTCAACTGCTTCACTAATCGTTTAAAGTAGGGGAAGCTGGACGAATAAAAAGTTGAAGGAACTATTAGGAATTCTGCGAATTAACCAGGCAAGCCAACGGTTCCAGTCTGCACGTAGGACAATAGAAGGCGAAAAGACGACCGAATTGGGTACATTTTGAATTAAAGTCAGACAATCGATCGTTTCACCTGTTTCATGTTGAGTATTCGAGCTAGATAAATAATATACAAAAAAATGGATTTATAATTTCACTTCCTTTTAATATACCTACTCTTCGACTTACGTATCATAGGTTCAATATTAAATAGGTATCGAAACACTGAAGTAGGTAGGAAGTTATTCGAGTATAATGTATTTGTAGGTATATAAAAATATACCAAATGGGTATAAGAAATTGTAGGTATTAGCTATATACGTAGAAAAATGTATACATCGTCGTTAATGGTGATTGGCGTTAAAATGGCGATTAAGCGAGAAGTTATGGTTATTACCCTTCGACCATCCATCTTAATTATCAATTCCTGCATTTGAACCTTCTTCTCGCTCTTCTTATACCGTACCGAGCGAATTTTCGTCGCAATCCCTTCTGCAGAAATTCGCAGCCTCGGGCGAGTTGTATTTCTTAAAACTGTGCACTGGAAGGCGAACAGAAATGCGAAGGATTTGTATTCGTTTCTCATTAATTTTATATTTAACGGCTACCTACCAGTCTTTAACGTTTCTACGTTTGTTCCCTTTTTAATGTTTTTCGCTTTAATTAACAAAATAAGGATTCGCTTCCTAACATTAAAATGAGATGTCGCCTTTGTATTTCACAAACGAAAACTTTTACCTATTTAAACGACAATTAAAATTTCAAACAGTTTCTTCGGTAACTTTTTCCGCTTTTAACTCGTTAGAGCAAATTTTGTTTGGCGATGATTAAAATGCATAAAGTGACGTAGAGGTAAACCTAATTCTCTCCGGTTTGATGAAATACTACCTAGTATGATTTTTATTAATTTTTCTACCTAATTTTTATTGAACTTGGATTTTACCTATAGGTACATAGCTACTTACTTACGATTAAGGTCGAAGTGTTTTTTATAAACCTTAAAATAAGACGTATGTGAAAATATATTTTGATTTTGAAATACAGGGTGACCCATTTACAAACTCGACCATTTTAAAATTATAAAAAACAAAATTTTTAAAAATTTTGAACAATTTTTAAAAATTTAAATTAAAAAAAACTACGTACCCCTTTTCAGAAAAAAATTGAAAGAAATGCTCTTATGAATACAATTTCAAAATATTGAAATAACATGTGAGTACAATTTTCCTAAATCGAAAATAGATGAGTAGGGAGGTAAAAATGTAGGCAGGTAATAGGTATCTAGGTAATTTTATGAAAGTGGGTAAAAAATCAAAGTACAAAATTACTGTTGAAGAAAATTTAAAAAAAATCAATTTGGATAAGAAGTTTAAAAAAAATGTTCACAAAATTCTACAAAACAGTTTTAAACAAAATTTTCAAAATGTTCTATCGTCTTACTTCTTTGAAAAATTGTTTTTAAAATTGAAATTGAAAAATATTATTTTTGAACAAAATTGGAATTCAAAACCATCATTTTTAAATTTTAATTCTCAACTTTTTATTCAAAAATAATTTTTATAATTTTTTCAAAAATAAGTAATTCTAAAATTTTGTCATTTTTTTTTTTTGAATTTTGTCACACAATTTTTTTGAACTTTATACCTATTTAAAATAAATTTTTTGATTTAAAAAAAGTATAATGTTTTGGAATTGGATTCAAAAACATTTCTTTTTAGTATTTTTTGAATTGCATTCTAGTTACAAAATTACCAAGAAAATCATAAGTGCATAATATGTTGTGTACAATTGTGCATAAATATTAATCTACACCTACCTACCTACATAGTAGCTGGTGGTAGGTCCCTTAGTAATAGATAGAGTAGAGCAGGGACAAATATGTGAGGGAGCATGGGAAAAGTGAGTTGATGTCTGAAAATTTAATTTTGCAGGAGAAGCATTTTTTTTTAAATAGAAAAAAGTCTCCTATTATTATATTATTATTTTTTCATTTCTTTTTTTAGGGGAGGGGGTTAAAAATTGAATAGGTCTAAAACTTCTCTATTGTTTTAGGATACAAATCTGAAACCAAATTTCTAGGAATTTTTTTTACATAAGCAAAAAAATGAATCATATAAATATTGACAATTTTGACGTCAAGTCCATTTCCCCATGCATAGGTAATTGTGTTTATGAGACTAAAATATGCAATCATTTTTTCCCAAAAATTGGCGGGGAGTGGAGGGACTTCCCCTAGAATTTGTCATTAGTTCAAATTGGAAAAACTCTTGTTATTTTTATTTTTTTTTAAAAACTGCATTTTACAGTGTGAATTTGTAAACAAAGTAAAAGGTGCCAAAAAATGAAATCGATTGGAAAATATTTGGACTTTTTTTGTTTTTTAGTTGGAAAACTTTTCATTCCTTATACTTTCGGAAAATGTATTCGAAACGTCCCTGCAAAAAATAGGCACTTGGTCATTTAAAAACTTCGGTGTACAATTATTTCGATAGAAACAAAAATACCGTATCAAATTACAAATCCTCTTTTACCAAAAAATTTATAGGAAAACATTTTCTTGGAGCTTTTTAGGATTTTTAAATGTAGGTTGATTGAAAAAAATTTTTCACGGAGAACTAATTTTCTCGAGAAAACTAAGTTTGAAAAGGAAAAATTTCGGATATGCCCCCCCCCCCCACATATGTACATTAGGTCAGTATTCAAAAAAAAAGGGTTAGAAAAAAATTCAATAACCTACTTAAAAAAATCAGCTTTGAAAATATTCTAATTCGAAAGAAATAGGTATTTTGAAAATGTGCCTGAAATGAAATCCAAGCTTCTATCAAAGAACTGAAGAAAAAAACCAATTTTTTACGAAAAATTATTAAAGAAAAAAAATTGAAAATTCTTTCAAAAAAAAATAAATGTTTTTTTGTGAAAAGAAACCTCTTGGAATAAAATTTGCAGAAAGGAGATATTTTTTGGGAAATTTTGAAAATAATTTTAAAAATTCAATTCAAACTTCTGAGAAAAATTCAAACAGAATATTTCAATAGGCAGATAAATATTCGGAATTTTTTTTTAAAAATGATATTTTTTGATAGGAAGAAATCTTTTGGAATGAAAATCACAGAAAGGAAAAATTGGAAACATTTTCATAAATCAAATTCAAAAATTCTTGATTTTTTTTTAATTCTAGAGAAAAATTCAAAAACAGTTTTTGAACTGTATACAAATTCGCTCGAAATGAAATTAACAAAAAGGAAATCATTTTTAAAATTTTCCTGAAAAAATTTAAAATCTTTTCAAAAAATACGTATGAATTACGGTTTTCATTAGTTCAAATCACGAAATAGGCAATTCGAGCATTTAGAATATTATCTCTTTTTTAGCGTGTACTTCAATAACTTACTCGTATCCCTCTTTACAAAATACTTGAAACGAGCCTTTAAATTTCGAAGTATTTAAGAATCACTCGTACCTAACCTACCATACTATTCCTCAATTCAGACATGCCGTCTCGTGCACTGCTACCTAACAATAAAAAGGCCTTGAACAATAACAAAAATTGTGAAAAACTGTTTACAGCAATCGCAGACCAGTAAATCCATACCTGCAAGTACCTAAAAACAATACTGTATACCTTCTTCGAACGGGTCTGGATAGTAATGGGAAGACGATTTAGTCAATTTTCCCGGAAATGGTTATTGATGTATTGAAGCAGGATACAACAATAAAAGTAGGTACCTTAATAAGAAGCATTAGGTATTTTTCAAATTAGCATGCTCTAAACATTGGTAGCAGAATAAGAAGTGTCCGTGCCGGCATCGATTTGTAAATTCATTTGTTTACCAAATAGAAAGAACTTTTCTACGAATGAAGTGAACACTGAACAGGTATTTCAAAAGTACCATTTGACAAGGCAGGCACCTGGAATCTACGTTTTCAAAAGGATTTTTTTTGCACTATTTAAAAAGGAATCGTACTCTGTCTACTGGGTGAAAAAAAATATGCTCCTTTTTCGTGATAAAATCATTTTTTCAATTTTATAGTTCTTATTTTTGAAATCGTATTGCTAAAAAGTTGATCAAAATATTTTATGTTTTAGCAATTCATGTCAATAAACCATGGATGATAATTCAAGATTTCATGATTTAATTCCATTTGCATAATGATTAGATAGGTAGTTCAATTGTGCATAGGTTTGTATTTAAAAATAAAAATTTGAAACTACATTACGTCTGTGAAGTTCTACATCGTGCTCATCACCAAAATCAGCAAATATTTGCCTGCAAATTCCATTGTTTTTTGTTTCTTACTTTCGTGTCAAATGAATTGCCTAATTCATCCTTTAAGAATTATTATTACCCAAATCAGAAGTCACAGGAGTCCAGTACAGCTTGGATTACTGAAAAATTCACGATTTGATTATATTTTTTATTGTTGAAATATTACTCGATCTCTCTACGAATTGTCATATTTTTGGACTTTATTTATCAAATATAGTAAGTAATTTTTAAAATAATTATATGGAAAATACTATGTAAAGGGAACGTGTTTTTTGCACATTATTATTTTCATAATAATACCGATGACATCAGTCTATTCGTCATAATCATCGTCGATATACTAAAAATTCCTATTGATATCTCAAGTTACAAAAATGGTTAATTTATTTGTAGGTATCGTAAGTACGTATGCACAATTGTACATACGTTTAATTGATGCCTACGTAATAACAGTCGTATCAGTTTGTTGAATAAAATATCGGCAATTTATTGCCATCCGAGTGAAATACATACCTAAATTGAACAAAAATAAAATTTGTATACCATACATATGGAACCTATTCAAAGTACCTACGTAGAAAAAGCTTTTAAAGTACATACCTATGTAGTCGTCGACACTGTATTAACTTGCTGCGCTTCTGCTACGTACCCAGTTAACTAAATATTCGTTTTATTTATTAATTAAAGTACCCAGCAATGGAGAAAAGTGAATGGTGTCGTATTAATTCATAGAGCAAAAATTAAAACCTTTTAATCGTATTAAAAATTAAAGCTACTTAATTATTACCTGCGTATATCTACGAACAATACATATATTCATGCGCGAATATTAAAAATTAATGAATAACAGGTCTCCCTAATAATTATGATTCTACGAGCAAAATACCACTGTGCTGTTAACCAACTAGGTACCTATTTTTTAATAAATTTAGGTACGTAGGACTTACGAATGCATGTTTGAGTGCTTTTTTCATTGTCATTGTCGTAGGTACGTGACTTGTTCAAACTGTGAGCCAAAATCATAAAATAATACTTACTTCTATCTACCATTTTTTTTCTAAAAAATAAATTTTAACAAAATTTGGAAAATATTATATTCTTTTGTGTTTTAAATGTAGAGTTGTGGACCCATAATGCGATCATCTCAACTGATTTTTTTTAAATTACAAAACTAAAAAAAAAAAAAAATGTTTTCCATAAACTTTTTTTTTTAATTTGTTACCTTGTTCAGTAAAATTTGAAAAAATTGTTTTCTAAAAAAAAAAAAATTTTTTAAAAATCTGAAAAAATTCCAAAAACAAAATCGAAAAATTGAAAATAACAGTATGAATATAGGTACCTAAGTTAAATAAAATATCTTAAGAAATTCTAATAATAATTCATTTTTTATTATTATTATTTTTTTTTTTTTGTTGAAAATTTCGGTTCATTTTATTTTTTTCTTTTAGAAAAAATCTCTTTGAAAAAATTTGTCGCAAAAAAATTGTACCTTATAAAAATATTGTTTAAGATGAAATCTTTAAAAAATCTTCAATTTTTTTGAATGTAAAATTTAAAAAAAAAAGTTTGTACTTACTTATTTAAAATTTTTCTAAGAAATAAAAATTTAATTGTAGTACCTACACGAATACCATGAGAAAAAAATCTCCAGAAGAAGAATAATGTAAACTGAATTATCCTATGGAAGAAATTGAAATTTTTTTAGAACGACATTTTTAATCAATTTCATGAAATTCTGTAGAATATTGAAAAATTATTTGAAACTGATTTTTTTTTTTGAAAAATCATATGTGACCCGGCATGAGAAAAGGGACCGGACTGCCAAAAAATCGATTTTCACTTTTTTGATGTTTTGACATCTACTTACCAAGGTCCATCACCTGAACCAGTCGAAATTTTGAAAAAATCAATATTTCCAATCGGCACCAGAAAAGGGACCTAACTACCAAAAAAAATCGATTTTCGCACCAAATAAATGAAATCGTTACTTTTTTTGGTGTTCTGAGCTTTACGTACCTACTTAGACCAGTCGTGTGAACTAGTTGAAATTTCAAAAATATCAATATTTCCAATCGGCACCAGAAAAGGGACCTAACTGCCAAAAAAAAAAATCACAGTGTTTTTTGTCGTTTTTTTTTTTTTTTACTTATGGCCACATAAAGCAAAATAACACGAAATACTCGCAATTTATCGGAAAACTGATGGTATATTTGTTATCAGCAAACTTCAAAAATTTTCTTATCACAAGTTTTTTTCTCTTTTTGGCAACCCTGAGTTTCGTCAAATTTCCCTTACGCCATTACAAAAAATTTTTTGCACAAAATCAAAAAAAAAAAAAAATGGAAAATATTCCACTCATGCCTATTAACAACTCCCTAAAATTTCAGAAAAAACGATCCATTCGTTCCAAAGATATTCATTCACAAAGTTTCTTTTTGCTTTCCTGAAAAATTTGCAAAATGGCAGTCCGGTCCCTTTTCTCATGCCGGGTCACATATCTGGAAACAAATAAATTTGTACTTAGGCATACCTATTTATAAATTTAAAAGTAAATTATTTTGAGTTAAATTTTGCAAAAAGCTGAGATTCTTAGAAAAATTCTAAACATACTACATACCTACTTATATTACTTCGAAAAAGGTTTTGAAAATTGTGATAAAATGAGGTTTTACACTATCACATTCTCACAAAAAAATCTCAACGCACAATGAATTTAAAAAAAATAAACAAATGTAGCACTTTTCGAAAACATTCAGCATCGTTTTGGTGTATCTTACCTACCTATAAACCTACCAGAATTTTTTGGAACTCTCAGCGTTCTCAACAAAAAATTTATTCTGAAGGACTTGATGATTATTTGAAATTTTATTTTAAAAAATTGAAAGAAATGCTACTTCAAGTTTTTTTATGGGTGAAGGAACTTTTCCCTTTCAACATACTTGAAATCCAAACTTCTAGAAAATAAACTTGCAACAACGCATACTGATTCTGATTTTTTTTTTTAAATTGAAAAAATTTTGCTTCCAATAAAATTACAAAAAGACAAAAAAATCGCCTGAACAAAATTTTTCAAATACTTCTTTGATTTTTGAATAAAAATAAAAATAAAAAATTTTCTTTTTGAATTGAATTTTTAATAAAAATGTTTTGTAAAAAGTAAAATAGGCCCACCTGAAAGAAAATTGTTCTTATTATTTTTTTCAAATTCAATCATTTTGATTTTAAAAAATTGGCTCAATTTTACGATGATTTTTAAATGATTTCTTAATTTTCTGATTTTATTACATTTTTCGCCGATTTTTTTTTCTCCATAAATTGAAAAATATTTGTAGGGTCACTAAAAAAGTTTTTTTTAAAGAATTGAGATAAGATTAATTTTCAAATTTTATTCTTTAACCCGTGTAGCAACGTCGATGCTAATTTCGATATAAATGTCGACACATCGAAATCGGTCACTTTTCGATGTGTCGACATTTATATCGACATCCACATCGACATTTGCAATGGTGAGATTTTGAAAAATATGTTAAGTTCAAATCTTCAATATAAGTATATATTAAAATTACACAAAAAATAGTGTTCAAGCCAACATTTCGACATTTTTTGTCAAATATGCGGCATTGAGGCCACCTTTGTAGCTGGACACATGCGAGTGTCCAACTAACATAGAGATGATTCTTAGACCTTATGTACTAATTCACAACACACTTTATCTGCGAGTATCACAATCACCCTCAAGACGTCGACAGTCAAGTCGATGCATTATTCGACCCTCGACAATTAGATCGACATTAACTCGACTTAAAATTCCTCTGGTCAACACTGTCGACAGTTAAGTCGATGCATTATTCGACCCTCGACAATCACATCGACACTATCTCGACTTAAAATTCCTCTGGTCGACACTGTCGACAGTGAAGTCGATGCATTATTCGACCATCGACAATTATGTCGACAATAACTCGACAAGTCGTTGTATTATTCAAAACTTTGAAAAATAAGAAAATTTTGTGATTCTTTCAAAAATTATTTATTCCTGAGCTTAAAATGTTCTTATTAATTGTTTTTAGTTCTTTTTAGATATAAAATTTGTAAATTTAATTGGCAGAAATTGTCGACATAAATGTCGATGCGTTTATCGAGTATCGATTTTTACATCGACTTGTCTATGTAGAAAAACAACGTTTTCTAAATTATAGGAAAATACTGAGAAAAATTCAAACATTTTGATTGAACAGTTATGTTTAACATAGAACATTACTTTAAATCTCAAATATAATTTTTAATTCATCGTTAACCGAGAAAAAAATGTGTCTGAATTTTGTCGACATAAATGTCGATGTCGACAATTGCTACACGGGAAAAATAAGAGATTTTTCCGTCCAAAAAAATGAAAATATTTCTACCTACTCCCTTCCTCCAAAAAAATTTAATATTTTTTTCCAAACAGATTAAAAAAATAATAGGGATTTTTCTTTAAAAAATTCAAAAGCTTTTTCCCCAAAAAAACATAATTTTTTTACCTATAGATCAAACTACTTCTTTTACTTTGACAATTTATTATTTTTTATTCCAAGAAAATTCAGAATTTTCCCTTCAAAAATTTGAGAAATATGTACTTATTTTTACTCCAAAAAAGCTAAAAGATTTCTTTTCCAAAAAATTAAGATAATTTAATAACAAACTTTTTTGGGGAAAAAGATCATATGAAGGGGGACCATAATAGGAGCCTCTTGAAATTCAGTTGATGAAAAAATAATACAATATGGAATTATTTTCTCATAAAATAAAACAACTTTAGGTTACTGAGATTTTAATAAAAATTGAAACTCAAAAGTAAGAATCGTCCTAGTAAGATACACATGCGAATTTATATGTATACTCGTATTATATCCTACTTAATTTAACTAACGAACGTTCGAGCAATTAGTCATAGAATCTTTTTTTGGAGCACCCTGTAAGTGAGTAATGTCGTTTAAAAACATTCAAGTTAATTTCCTTTCTTCTTTCAATTATTTTGACTACCAGTTAAAAAAATGAATCGATGTAGGCTGTCTTATAATATCCATAGTGAAACGCCATACCACATGATCATCCTTGAAAAAATTCTACATTGTGTACGTTTGTATAAGTATATCACATGGCAAGCAGCTTGTTAATACGTTATTTACTTAACGCTGCGGCATCGAAATAGCCTCTTCATCTTTTCTTTTCTCAGTTCCTATAATGTGTTACAGACTCAGGGCTTCTCAATTTTGAATCCTGTCCGGATAGGTCCCTTTTTACTAGGAGAAAGGTAACGGAGAAACAAAAAGGCGACAAACTTTTTCCCATTTGTTTATGTTTTCCACGTCTTGAACAATTTTTAAAATGTTCAATCTTGAGAGTTTTGAGTTATTTAGTATTTACCTACACAATAACTATATTCCATAGATAGCATCAAATAATTATGTATTATAGGTATCAGTAAGGCACATTTGCTGACTACTGACTCCTACGGTAGGTTAGCTACGAAGTACTTATATACCAACAACGAAATCTAGTAGAAATTAAAAAGTTCAAAAAACATCTTAATTATGCGCGGAAAATAATTTTCAAATGATAGCTATAGTTTGTTTATTCAACTGTTTTACAATGTAATAGCATTCATGCACTCGTAAATTTGGAACTATACCAAGTTAAAGACTATCTCGCAAAGGTACCTATATATTTCTGGAATGTTTCCCATTAATTCATTTATTTTCAATATATTATACGTATACTATACTTAGGATCTCTAATATGACTTAAAAATTGAAAATTGCAGAACCTACCTACCTACATGTGCCTACATAATTGAACTTTTAAAAAAAAAATCGACTTGTAAAATTGTTCTTAGCATCCCATCAAACTTGCCAAGATGATGGACCATACCAAAGATCATCCATGGAAATTTTTTAAAAATTTTTTCAAAGCTCCTTTCTTACTTTTTTTTTTTTTGAAATCTAAGTTTTAATTTTTCAAAATGTAATGTCCACAGTGATGGAACATTCTCAAAAATACGAAATACCATCCCCCCCCCAGCAATTTTCACTTTTAAAATAGTCATTTTTGGTTGAAATTTTTAGCCTTGTTTTTCTTTTGTGATTGTACCATCAAACATGCATACATCATTTTCATTAACATAAATTTGGGTAAAATTTTGTTAATTTTTTCGTTTTTAAAAAATAATTTTCTTTGAATACCTACCCTAATAACGTCATTTTGGGAATTCAAACCCTTCTCTAAAATGTCCTGAAGGCCTAAAATTCATGTCTGGGCAAGACATGTGCATATTTCAACTTGATATTAGTCACATATTGGAATTTCAGCAAGATGGAGAATTTCTTCAGCTCATCAGATGTACAATTTTTTCCCAACTCAAAAATACTGTACCCATATTCGTGAGAAATGGCTGAAAATCGTAATAAATTTGTGACTTAAAGGAAAATTAGATAGAATAAACGCGGATCTTGCCTAATTCAGGTTAGGTAATGATGTGTTTTTGTGTCTTTTGATGATACATTGTAAGAAAAAAAATTCTCCTCAAAAATGACTATTTCTAGTGTGAAAAATATCTCATATTTTGACAAAACTGAGGGAAGTGGTTCATTCTGAGTTGGAAGTCCACCATAGAAAACTTTAGACCAGCAGGTTGAAAGGTTGCAGATCGCTGAAAAAATCGATTTTAGAATTAGGCCTACATTAGGAACATAAAAACGAAATATCATATGTGCTTAGTACCAGAACCGTGCTTAGAAGCTTCTATCGACTTAAGACATCATTTCGATAGAAAAAATAGAAAAGTTTACATTTTAGAGTTGTCAATTTTCAATTTTAATGGACAATAAAAAATTTCCTCTTTTTTTTTTGGTAAAAGAATGACCTTTTAAAAAAATTGAAAATTGGTAACCTTGCATTGAAAAATTTGCAATTATTTCTTTTATCAAAATAAATGAATAATTTTTTGCATCAATAAGAGCCATTTAAGCTCAGTTTTGGTTCATTTTTTTTTAAATTCAAAAATCTTAATTTTTCAGAGTTTTACAACTTTTTGAGCCCCCCCCCCCCTCTCACAGGTAGAGAGGAATAAGTGATATTCTATTTCAAACTCAATTGTCCAGAGAGGTGTACAAACTTAAATTGCACTTTCCCAAATGGACGCAAGGAGCACCTGAAAATTGCAAAAAGCTGCGTTTTAAAAAAAAGGTAACCCCACTTTGAGAGCCCATAGCTCGATTCTCCTTTGAGCTAGGGGTCTAAAATTTTCTATAATGTACTTCCAACTCAGGGGTGAAGTGAAAAACTGAAAAACAAAACGTACATTGGATTGGATTCTGACCATATATGTATTATGTAAAGTGGTGGTTCATTTTGAATTGAAAACCACCTAAATTTTTTTTTAGCCTTCCAACTCAAACGTGAGGAGAGCTAAGGGCTTTCAACTGAAACTGAATGTCTCCCTATTGATGAAAAAAAAATAAATATTTTCATAGAAAAAGTTTAAAAAATTTCATTGCAGCTAACTATTGATTTTCATAAGAAATCAAGATTTCCTACTTTTATTTTATGACAAAAGTTGATTTTTTAAGAAAAACAAAATTGGACATTTTTTCTGTCGAAATAATTTTTTTGCATCAATAGGAACCGTTTACGTGCAGCTTTGGTACCAAGCAGATGGTAGGCATTTCCTTTTTTGTAATTCGAAAATCTCTATTTTTTGGCGATCTGCAACTTTTCAACCTCCTGATAGGAAAAGAAAATCGACATAAAATTGCAAGGTCAATGGCCTAGAGAGGTGTAGAAATAGATTATCTATGGTGGCACCTCCTAAAATAAAATGACTAATAATTGTGTTTTTTTTTTCAAACGTGACTCTACTTTGAGGACCCCTATTTTTAAAAAATTAAAAAAATTCCCAGGGATACCCCACCCTTAGTATGGTTCGTCATCCCTGCTAATTTGAAAAAAATTAGATCGAGAATTACAGAGAGATAAAAAATAATTAAAACAAAAATCCACATTTTGGGCGCTATTAAAAAAAAAAAAAAAAAATTGTTTTTTAATTTGATTGATTTTAGTATACATTATATTTGTATAAATAAATATAAAAATATAATTTAATTTATAAAGGGATTGGGGGTGAGGTGTGAGTTTAATTTTTTTAGACCATTTGTGGACAAACTTCCATCAAAAATTTCGAAACCTCAGTTACGGGCCTATTCACCATTGATAAAATTTAATGAATGAACATTCTATGTACGATTGTACCTACATAGACCTACCTTTTTTTTTTTGTTTACCTACCTAGATATTGGATATGTATCAGAGAACAAAAGAGAGCAGGTAGCCGGACAAATAGTTAATTTTTTCCTCATTAGCGGTGGACTGGTCATCTTGTGTAATTTGATTCCTTACTTACGCGTAGATAATCTAATTAGATTTGATTCTAAAAAAAATATGTCTACAGTAAAAATATGTCTGTCGGTTGTCCTTCGATCATAATTCTAATTCTAGTAATATTACAACGCTGACAAGCCTATAATGTACATAATATACGATTTTCTATTCACAATTACCCATTATCTAGGCCTATTTCAAATTCAAAATACGCGTATCGATAATGACACGCTTCAATTAACGTATTGAATTTTTTTTTTCAACCACCGTCCACCGATAAAATCTTCCTGAAGCACAGCGTACGAGTACAAACCGCATTTATTTTTTTAAATCTCGGTTAATCTTTAAAATTACGGTGTACAGCGTAACAGAAGTGATTCTAAACGCATAACACATAATATTAGGCACTTTATACCTAGACCTACGCTTACGCTTCTTCAATCGTTTTAAATGGCTGCTTATGTAGTTTGCTCTTTATCAAACAATTAGCAGCTTGCGCGTGCTTTCAAATAATAGAGGAATGCGCCGCTTTGTTGTATTTCAAACATTTTAAGCGCGAACACCGAGGACCGAGGACCGAGGTGAGGTTATTATGTACATCTTCGTCGTGGTGTATGGGATTGGGATACTATCAACAGGCGTAATTAGAAGAATGGTATATTGCGTCGCGCCTCTGGCGGTAACTCTTTGAACTAATCATTTCCATGCTGAATCATTCATTCGAGTAGACGTAGACAGTAATCGTTTGATTCGGTTCTGTTTTGACTTGAGTGGTGCTTTAATTTGTGTACCGAGTACCGAACGATGTATGTGGTGGTCGTTGCGTTGTAAAATTTTCGCGAGATGCGGCTTTTTCTTCATTTTTCACTTTATTTAAGCAGTTTTTTTTTTCGTTTTATCGATTATAACGAGGTAAGATTTTATCTGCGGTTTTATCGTAATATTTTTATAATGTCCGCGTGTGTTCTTTTTTACTAAAAATCACGTCGATATTGTATTTACCTACTTATTATCATTTTTATCACACCGGTTAAGCCGGGTAATGGAGTAAGGATGATTTTAGATTGCTGTATTACACTCGACATTATTTTAACGGTTATGGCTGTGCAAATATCTTATCATTATTCATTGATAAGAGTAGTTGTTGACACGCTTATAGATATTAAGTATTTATTAGCCAAGTTCGGCGAATTTTGAGTTATTGCAATTTTTTTCTAAATAAGTGCCCATAGAATCTGACAGCTGCCTAAACCTAAAATATCACCTACCTACTAATTCTCAAATTGAACTTATATCTGCTGAAATCTGACCAAATATTACTATTTAATTTAATTCACCACTCGAATCAATTCGATCGGAATTTCATTCTAGATAATTAGTGCACCGCTGTGCGGCGTTATTTCATTTTACTGGAATTAAAAAGATGCTGGTACAAACCCCGGTCTTGTTTAGTCAAATTATGTTGGTCGATTTGAGAACTAGAATCAACGTTCGTATTCAATTATAATTAGGACAATTAGGAAGCCATACATCTCCCCCATCTGCCTGTTGATTTTTATTTACGAATCTGGAATCAATGAGTGATTGATTGTACCCTACCTATGCATTCGCCTTTGATCATTTATCTCGCAGTTGAACTGTTGCTTTGGCAATTTGGCGTATTCACGTTGCCCAGTCGTTTATGATTTTAAATTTAGTTTGTTTTTTAAATTCTCTTTTCGCTTTTGGTTTCGGTTGTTTCGATATTAATTGGCAATGAAAGCAGCGATTTGGAGTAAATCGATTTTTTACGTAATTTGTAAACTTCCTGACATGAGGTGTCGGTGGTGATGATGGGTTTCTTTGTGTTTATTGAAAATGTGGTATGGATTCTTATACGTTTCTTCAGATTTTAAATAGGTACGTACTAATGTTACGTTGTTATTGTAAATAATTGTAAATTGATTCGTATAAATTGGTCGACTGGTCATTTAAAATTTTTTTTCAAGTAGGTAATGGCATACCTACTGTACTTGCATCTGGGTGCAGTACGATTTTTGCGCAAAAGAGTAAGTTTTCTTCGACTATGTTCGTGTGTCTTCGGAACCGCTCTCTGGCCTCTGCTCTGGACTTATATTTTTTTGCTAGTATATTTTTGTACTTTTCGATTTTCCTACATAATATTATTAAATTATTATTTTTATCTTAGTTATCTAGTTTTTTTGCTTTCCTAGGTATTTTACTTGAAACCAGATCGTTGTTCTTAAATAAAAGTTTACCAAGTTCAATACTACGATTCAGGGTTGCAAACTGTTTCGAACCACCACCAATAAAATTGTTTTGGTGGTGGTTTTCAACTGGTTTTCACCACCACCACAACCAATTGGAAAATTTGTAAAACCATAACCAAATCAAAACCGTTTGCAAGCAGAAAAAATGGAAAAACCATTTGATAAAACCACAAAAAAGAGCTTTAAAAAAAAAACCACCATCACCACAACCATTTAGATTTGAAAAACCACCAAATCAATTGAATCGGTTTCTTTGTTTTATGACTTTTATTCGAGCCAATTTCGATTATAATGTCAATGCCTAAATAAATGAGAAAACAATATTTTAAAATAAAATAAATTAATAAAATCACAGAAATCTCGGTATTTTACGATATAATAATTATTATTTTTTGCTCCATTTAAAAACATGAAAAATCGATTGAAAACCAAAACCAATTCATTTGGTTTTGGTTTTACCAATTGAAATGGTTTTGGTTTTTGAGAACCACCACCAAAACCAATTGAAATGGTTTTGGTTTTTGAGAACCACCACCACCACCACCAAAATAATCAAAAGTTGAAATAACCGAAACCAAAACCAAAACCATTTCAAAAAAAAAACCAAAACCAAAAACCATTTATTCAAAAATTTTCAAAACCACCACCACCACCACCAATTAATTCTCAAACGGTTCGCAACCCTGCTACGATTACTACGTGAATACTTAGTATTTAAAATTGAACGGGAAGGAGGGGCCCAATCGAAAATTTTGTAATGACCAAAATTATTCCTAGAACTTCAAGCTACAACTTTTGTTTGAAAAATTTTTTCAATTGGACCTCTCCTTCCCCTCCAATTTTGCATAATACTCCGTTGATACTTATTCAAAATTAGAGGAGCGGAGGAAAAAGGGAGGAGCGGAGGAAAAAGGGGCCAATTTGAAAAAATTTTCAAACAAAAGTTGTAAATTAAGATCCTAGAAATAATTTTGGTTATTATAAAAATTTCAATTGAACCCCTCCCTCTTCTCCAATCTCGCATAATACGTTTGAATATTAATATTCAAACATATTATGCGAGATTGGAGAAGAGGGAGGGGTCCAATTGAAATTTTTATAATAACCAAAATTATTTCTAGGATCTTAATTTACAACTTTTGTTTGAAAATTTTTTCAAATTGGCCCCTTTTTCCTCCGCTCCTCCCTTTTTCCTCCGCTCCTCTAATTTTGAATAAGTATCAACGGAGTATTATGCAAAATTGGAGGGGAAGGAGAGGTCCAATTGAAAAAATTTTTCAAACAAAAGTTGTAGCTTGAAGTTCTAGGAATAATTTTGGTCATTACAAAATTTTCGATTGGGCCCCTCCCTTCCGTTCAATTTTAAATACTAAGTATTCACGTAGTAATCGTAGTATTGAACTTGGTAAAATTTTATTTAAGAACAACGATCTGGTTTCAAGTAAAATACCTAGGAAAGCAAAAAAACTAGATAACTAAGATAAAAATAATAATTTAATAATATTATGTAGGAAAATCGAAAAGTACAAAAATATACTAGCAAAAAAATATAAGTCCAGAGCAGAGGCCAATGAGCGGTTCCGAAGACACACGAACATAGTCGAAAAAAACTTACTCTTTTGCGCAAAAATCGTACTGCACCTAGATGCAAGTCCTACTGTTAGCTTTGATTTCTTCAATGAATGTTTCTATTTCTATTTGCAATGTTTATGTACCTACATAAGTACCAAACTAATTCAACTTATTATTTAATGATAATATGCACCTGAATGATATTAAAATTTTATTTTATTTTTATTATTTAACCAGGGATGATTTTTTTTTTTTTTTTCATAAGATGTTATATTTTCTCATTGCACTTTATCAATACTTTCCATTTAAGCTGTGAGTTAATTTGCTACGTAATCGATTTACTTCCAAAATGTTGTAGTAAAAAATAAATAAAAAATAATAGGCAATTGAAAAAAAATGAATACTGATAAAAATGTAGTGTAGAAGTGGTCAGACGCAGACGTTGGTAAACTGAAGTCAGATCTGTTGTATCGCTTCGTTTGACTTTTATTGAACGATTTTCTTTATTATTCATAATATTCACGGGTATTTATGTAGGTAGGTATAAATGTAGACTTACAAAGGACCTATAATGTAGAGATAATAAGTAAGAGAATGTTTTTTTCTCCTTTCGTGATTATTTGTCTGTTTTGCCACAAAGATGGCCCAGTTGTGCGATAATTCAATCTGAAAAAAATTGGGTACCTTTATTGAACGGGTTTTTTTTTTGTTTGCAAGACATTATGTTCCATGCATTGTAACGAATGAATATCTTTGGTTATCTAAGGTGGTTTTTCTTTAGCTGGTAAAAATTCTTGATAATTACGAAATCGAATTAGCTGAATTTAAATTAGAAAAAAAAAC
Source organism: Balanococcus diminutus (assembly GCA_959613365.1). NCBI lineage: Eukaryota > Metazoa > Arthropoda > Insecta > Hemiptera > Pseudococcidae > Balanococcus > Balanococcus diminutus. The sequence goes on from OY390714.1 coordinate 29,699,683, forward strand.
GTCCATTCAGCTGCCGCAAAAGAATAGCTAATTTATAAAATTTTGATTACCTACGTAGAAATATTCCGACTATCGATAAGAAATATAACAACGAATTAGGCTCATGCCTATTATACGTAGGTATTATGAAATACGCAGACGATGAATAATCTCACATTTGTCATTCATATTCCGCTCGAAAATGTGAGAAACAATGCGGCAAAGGCGAAGATTCATCAAACGATGGTTCTTATTTGATTATAAAACAAGAGTACCTACGTTCGTTCGTGTATAATTACTTACACGTAATCGCGATTAAATTGATCAGCAAAATTTAATTTTCTTTCGGATTAGTTATCCTGTGTATTGAAATTTTATCCTGGGATACTATTCGCGATCATTTCTCATGTTTGTCAGCATTTTCATTTGAATATATAAGGTACATGATATTATGTAGATAGATATTAGTTAATTTGACGTAATTAAAAATGAAAGTATTATTCAATTCGGCGTATCATCGCTATCGTATGACATTCTTTATTTAATTCTCGGGGCAGAGATTTATGAATGAATTGATTATATGAGTAGTTGGTTATGTATGTACCTAGCTGTAGCTACCTACCTGTACCTACACCTCAGTGCTATTAACTTTTTTTCAAGTAATTTCGCTCTATTTGTTTTCATTGTTCGTTTCATGCTACCGCTTAGGGTGGGTTTTATTTTCAATTTTTTTGGCCCTCAAGTTGTTTCTTTTTATAAGGAAGTAATTCTCCTTTTTTTCATTTTTCTCTTTACTGAATTTCAAGTTGAGTCTGGTTACCCTCCCCCCCCCACACCCCCACTCCAGCAGAAAAATTGACAGATTTTATAACTTCAGAATTTATTTGATTCTGATCCATCAATTTTATTCCTTTTCATGAGGAGTAATTTATAATTTTTTATTTTTCTTATATCTGAATTTTTTAGTGGCGCCTTGAATCCCTATAATTTCTTAGAAATTGCAAAAACTAAAAAAAAAGAGAAAAATTGCACAAACGTATAGAATTTAAAATTAAACTTTTTCTTCTTACCTGAATTTAAAATGGTGTCTGCTAGCCCCTTTTTTTAAATTTACAAAAAGCCGGGCAAGAGTAGTGAATCTGTCCATGGCTAGGGTTTCGGAATTAAGAGGTGAAAGTTGCTCCTTACTAAGGTCTAAAAACTCGATGGTGATTTTTTTTGTACCACATCACTTTCCACCCCTCCAGTGATGAACTCAAAAGTGATTTTTTTTGTTATAAATTTTTTGGATGAAGTTTTTCAAACTTGCAAGAATGATGGACACATAAAGGACCATTCCTGGAAATTTTTTTTTTTTTTTTTTTGAATATGACAAGTCTGAAAAAGCGTTAAGCACTATGGGGTATTTATTTTGGAAGTCCGATTTTTTTTTGTCTCATCCCCAAAAGTCAAAGTTGTTCCTTTTAATGTGAATTAATTTACAAATTTTCATTCCTCATCTTGATTTTAAGTGGTACCTTGGGGACTCCAAATTAAAAAAAAAAAAATTGAGAAAAAATTTTGACCTATCATTTAAAATTTTTGTCTTTTTTTAGAAAACAAATTCCCGTTTTTTTATTTTTTTTTGTACCCTAACTGTCCCTTTTTTGAAAAAATTGTCAAATTTTGGAACTTTTTTGCATTTTTGTGGTTCTAACCAGAGCTGGCGCGACTCACCTCTTTTGGGAGTCGAACTCTTTTAGTTCGACTCTTTGCTAGTTGAGTCGAAGAGTTTTCAATTTGCGACTCTTTACAAATTTGATTAAACTCATGAGTCCGACTCTTTTAATGAACGACTCCTCGCGACTCTTTTTTTCCGACTCCTCGCGACTCTTTTTTTCCGACTCCTCGCGACTCTTTTTTCCGACTCCTCGCGACTCTTTTTTCCGACTCCTCGCGACTCTTTTTTTCAATTTATTATTTTTTAATTTTTAATTTTCAAGTAAGTAAAACTTCAAAACTAAACTAACAACACACGAGGTTGCACTACCCATGAATCGCGGAAAAATGGAGTTTGAGAGATGAAAAGAGTCGTGATATGAAGAGTTGAGACGTTGAGTTGTGAATCAAAAGAGTCGCAAGTAAAAAAAGAGTCGTGAGTAAAAAAGAGTCGCAAATTGAGAAGAGTCGTGAATCAGTTTAATGTTCGACTCTTAGTGATGAGTCGATTTTTTCAAATTTTTTTCGACTCCTTGTGAAAAAGAGTCGAACTCAGAGTCGCTCGCATGCGACTCCCGCGACTCACACTCGAAACTCTGAGTCGCGCCAGCTCTGGTTCTAACCTATCAAAATTGTTCCTTTTCATGAGAAATTATTTTCATTTTTTTATTTTTCCTTTCTCTGAATTTCCAGTAAACCCTTGTCCAAATGGGTAATTTTTCATTTTTTTTTTCAAAATAGTGACTAATCGCACCAATTACTTAAAATTCAGAAAAAAGAATAAAAAATGGGATTAATTTTATAATGAAAAGCAACAAATTTTAAATGCTAGGCCAAAAATTTTTGTTAATTTTTTCTGTGCAAAATATAGGTCTCTCTAAGCCTAAGGTACCACTTTTAATTAAGTTAGGGAGAAAATATGAAATAGGGAATGAGATATTCCTCATGAAAAGACACAATTCTGATAGGTTAGAACCAAAAAATGTCAAATTTTGAAAATTTGATAATTTTTCAAAATGTGGGGGGGGGGTGTAATGGCACTACTCAAAATTCAGCTAGGTGGGAAATAAAAAATGGGAAATTATTATCTAATAAGATGCTACAATATTAAATTTTGGGTAAGGAAATTTTGCCAAGTTTTTTCGTTTTTATTTATTTATTTATTTATGTATGCCTATTTTTTTTTTTTTTTTTGAAATTTGAGGAAGTCCCAACTCCCAAGATACCACTTGAAATCAAGTCCGGAGAAAAATTGAAAATTTGGAAATATAGGTAGTCTCTTTAAAAAAAGATTTGTTAGAACCAAAAAAGGCAAGATTTTGATAATCTGTCTATTTTTAAGGAGGGGGCATTAGGGGCAACTTACAATTAAATTGGGAAAAAATTTAAAAATAGGGAATTATTTTCTCATAAAAAGAAACAACTTCAATTTACTGAGATAAAAAAATTGAAATTCTATAGGTCAAAAATAATTAGAGTAGATATTACACTTTGAAATCTTGGAACTCGAATTTACATACTTACTCGAGAAACATTATTCTAAACAAAATGAAAAAATTTCCAGAAACGACCCTTATTGTAAGGCTCATTATTTCTGCCAGTTTAAAAAAAATCGATTGTGAATAATACAGAAAACGTAAATTTACCTATAACGAAAAAAAGCATTTGATCTTTTTAGATAAAGTGAGAGTGTGGAGGGGGGGGGGGTCAATAATTTCATCATCGAGCTGTTAAACCCTTAGGACCAACTTCCACCCTTCATAATTCCAAAATTTCAGCCATTCAGACCATACTATTATCTTTCCAAATTACAATTCTGGGAAAATAAGAAATTGTGAAAAAATTCTCAAAAAGAGGAACAACTTTGACGAGTTGGAATTTAAAAAATGTCAAAGTTGAAAAATCTGTCAAATTTTTTCATTTAAAAAAGAATGAGGGGCGACTGCGTGACTTAAAATTCGATTGGGAAATATTTAAAAAAAAAAAAAAATCTAAAAAGAAACAATTTGAGGAGGTAAGACGAGGAAAAATTTAAAAATACTTAAGTAAATAAAATTTCAACAAGTGTAGGGATCATTTTACTTACGCCTTATACTAATAAAAATACCCTTTTCTTCACAACCTACTTGCTTTATATTATACACTAAGACGAGGGCTCGAGCTGAGTATACTAAACTTATTCGTTTTTAAAAAATTGTTAAATTTTCTAAGTTCTTGATAATTTGATATCTACGATGGTATACTGAGAGCGAGCGAGCGGTAGTACGAGTAAATGTAAAAAATAGTAAATTTCGAAACACGCTCCGCAATAAATATACAAAAAGCGGAAACATTTCATTCTTCAAACTTTGATCGTTTATCATATAAAGCTCGCGAATCGCGTAGTTAAAATAAACAGCTATGCTCGAGCGTTGCTGCGGCGATGTTAAAGCAAAAAGAAGAATTTTTAAACTTTATTTTCTTGTTTGTAATTCACGATGAAATTTTCTATGTTTCAGGCATTGTTACTCGTGGGTACATTTGAATATCAAGCGAAGCAGCGACACATCTTGTATACCTTACTTCAAATAATTCTGGCTTTCGCGATGCGGTTTTTATATTTTAATTATACTAATTAACGTCGGATAGTTTCGGCAATTCAAAAGTGAAAAAAGTGACGTATTAATTATTTTATCGATAGTATATGTTTCGTATATGTTTCACTCGTTTTACGATTTCGGCTTTACTTTCGTTCGAGTGCTTCGATTACACCATTTCGCGATGAGAATAACCGTTAGGTCGTTAATTTTTTTGAAATTTAATTAAAATTTCGGTAGTGGGAAGTTTATCAATATTATATACGAGATTCGAGGGAGAAAAAAAGAGGCAAAAAAGTGCGCTGTGTGGTGTCGAGAGCCCAGTGTTTGAAAATCCATTTATTTTAACGATAATTAATATAGCGAGAAAGTGCATAAAGACGATATAATCGAGTGAAAAAAATCATGTTACAAACCTTCGAATAAATATACATTTTTTTATGTAAATGGTGCGCGTTTTCCGTTTCGAATTACTATATTAACCGGTTTATCGGCTTGTTAACATTCTGATGTCGTGTTTGTCCAAATGTTGTTAATTGTCGATGGTATATATAAAATACAAGAGAGGCATTACGATCGATCGTATCGTGTGATGCGGATTTAGACGCGACCGGAGACAGGCGGAAGGATCGATAGGCAGATTTTACTATTGCAAACGGTTTTTCGACGAATATGTTACGATGTTGATTATGGAGAGTAGATCTAACGCGAAACTGAAAAGGCACGATTACGCCAGTAGTAACAACAATAACATCGATAAATTATCCGACAACAATATCGATGTATCGAAGAAGACGATGAAATACCATTCGTGGCACGATCATGTTTACGGAAACGCGCCGAAAACGCCGACACCTCACTTGATAGCCGACATTTTAGGATGGAATTGCGGCGAAAAAGTCGATTCCGATGAGCCTCTTAATTTAACGACAAGAGACAGATCGCCGGATGATGGAATAACCAGTTTAGCCGAACCAGTTTTATTAAATGGTGACTCTAATTCGTCGAGGGAGTGTCGCACGCCCAGGCGTGATTCACCCATTAAGTCGAATACGAATACTATCGAAACCGGCAAACAGCTTTCTAGAAAAAATGCAGCCGTAAAAGGTACGTCGGTAATTTTATACGTTTAATTTTTAATTAGGTGTTAATGGCGCGACCACTTATTAGACGCGAGTATCGTCTCCGCACCGCGGCCCCCCACCGCCCCAGCGTTTACCATTTCAACATTTTCCCCCAATTTTTTATCATCGCGATTTGATTTGAGTCCTATATATTCGCAGAGAGATGGATGAGAGTAAGTAATTGAACGATTATTGGCATTTTTAGCAACGTCCAAATGGAATGTGTTCTCCTTGAAATGTTGCGAATGATTTTTACCATCGGGTATCTTCTTACGCCGTATAGTTACCTGCTATACAGGGTGTCCGGCCAGTGGTCTGCCAAACTTGAAATTTGTACATAACCGAGTATGTACAACAGACCTAATAGTCAAAAAAAGACTGAATAACCTAAAAAATGTCAAGTCGTGACTTTTTTTTTCAAACTTCCCGGGAAAAAATCTGTTGGATCTAACCATATATGAAGTGGTCAGATCTAACCATATATGAATTTTATACCTATCAAATTTGATCTAATCATATTTAATTTGATCAAATCATATATAATTTGATCAAACTATACACAATTTGATCCAATGATGTATGATGAGATAAAATTAAATATGATTGGATCATATTTGATAGGTACATCATTTATTATGGTTAGATCTGACCATACCCATCCCAAATTTTTCTCAACGGTCACCCATCCATGTAGTAACCAAACCCGAAGCTGCTTAACTTTTCCAATCAGATCAATGATGGTGCACTCAACTTGGTACGAACCATTTCATATATAATAAGACAGTTTAATTGTATTTATGTGACACACAATCAAAGATAACAATTACTCAAGGTTGTATAACTAAAAGTATCAGGAAAAATTCCTGTGAGTAGATAATTTCAACTTAAATTCAGAAATGATTTTTGTCGTGATACCTTCAGGACCCCATGGGGGCACTGCGCCCCAAAATTTTTGACCAAATCCAAAAAAAAATGTAAAAAAGCATGTAGCATGTCGTTTGTTACATTTTTAATAGTGCCTACTCCGAATTTTGCCTTACTTTTTTGATGGAACCCTATTCTGGCACTGCTCGTAGCCCCTAAAATTTTGAAATGAATCTGGGTTGACTCATTTTGATTTCACAGATATAACTTGATCCAATAATATCAAATTATAAATGAGAGAATCTAATTTGATCCAATTTGATCCATTCGGATCTAACCATTTCTATATAACTGAATTTTCACTGATATGACTTGATCTAATTATATCAAAGTAGATATGAGGAGATCTGGTTGATATGATTTGATCTATTTTGATACAACCATTTTGGATAAAACTGGAGTTTTACAGATTCAACTTGATCCAATAATATCAAATTATATATGAGAGAATCTAATTTGATCCAATTTGATCCATTCGGATATAAGCATTTCTATATAACTGGATTTTCACTGATATGACTTGATCTAGTTGATATGTTTTGATCTATTTTGATATAATCATTTTAGATATCAGTGGATTTTCTCTGATATAACTAGATCCAATTTGACTAAATTTTATCCAATCAGATCAACATTTGGATCAAATCTGATCAGATTTTATCCAAATAGAATGACTTGATCCATGAGATTTTTTCCCGGGTTGCTCAGATCACTGTACTATTGAACACAAAAAAAGTCTCCATGAATCTAAGCTCCGGAAACTCTTTTTCTGGGGGGGGGGGGGGTAGCTCACCCCTAACGGTTTTTCAAGTTTCCTGACCAAAATAAGGGCGATAGAAAAAAACTTTTGAAATTAATGTTGCTTTAAATTTGATTGTGCACAAAAAAGTTTATACTTATTCATTTTTCCAGTAGAACGCTCATTTTCAAAGTTACAGACATATGTGGATGTGGATCACACAAAAGCTTAAAATTACCCAAACCCATTTTCAAGCTTTTGAGTGCTTATCGAATGTTAGAAAGTGAGTGACGGTGATTTTCATGAGATATCGCAATTTACTGATACTGAATTCAAATTTGGTTGAAGCCAAAAAAAAACTATCAGAAGTACTCTTAATTTAAACTTGGAGTTTGAAAGCTCAAAATTTTTTGAACAAGTGCCGAAAAGTTTCTAACTGGGTAAATCGATCGTGCTTATCAAGTCGCGTGATAGAAAATTTGACGAGAATCACACTGTGCAAGCTTGAGGAACAATCCTCAGATTCACTTCTGAAAGGACGAGGATTACATACAACCATGGAGATTAACCTATAAATTAGATAGCCAGCACTTATATGTAAAACAAGACGTATCGCCCTACTTTTAGTCAACCTTGAAAAAAAAAAATGAAATTCCACAGTTTTGTGAAAGAGGGCGTCTTAAAATGAGCATGCGCGAGTGCGCGATAAATCAGCGTCCTTCCCCTTTCCATCCTAAAAATGCTGCTACATAACCGCTATCTCTGAAATAGCTCCATAACTAGGCGAAAAACCACCAGCTCCTTTTTAACAAAATAAGTGAGACTTTTTTAATGCATGGACTGGCTATATCTATTTATAGGTTAATCTTAATCACTGTTATTTCATTCATACCATTAGTAATTTTATGCCCCAGTTTGTCGTTTTATGGAAATATACACGTAGAAAAAGAAAATTCTTTCCACTAACGTAAATCAAAATAAATATCAACCATAGGTATGTTTGTAAAAAATTTCTTGTTGAGAAAAATTTTCTCTCAAAAAATTCTTTCAGGAAAAAATTCTGGCCACAAAAATTCCACAATCCTTATTAGTTATTAGATATGATTTTTAATTTTTTTTCAAACTGTAAAAAAATTTCAGTTAGAAATACTTGAAGTAAAAGTTTTTAATTGAAAAAGTTTTTCCAAAAAAACTCCAATTGGAAAAAAAATGTTGGAATAAAATCGTTGAACAATTCTTTTTTGGGGATAAAATCTCAGAAAATAAAAATATCTCCCAGGAAAAAGTTCCTCTAAAAATGTTTTTCCATCAAAAAATGTGCTTTAGAAAAAATGAATTGGAAAAAAATCTTTTAAAAATAAAAGTATGTTGAAATAATACTTTTTTGGTAAAAAATCCTAAATAAAAAATTTGTTTTAAAAAATTTTCAGTAAAAATTCTTTATAAAAAAATTGTTGGAATAACATTTGATGAAATTTTTGAATTTTTGTAGATATAGCTGCCCCTTCAAAATCGAGATAGACACCATATTGTGTACATGAAGTTTTTTGTCAAGGGTACTCGTCTTTATACAAATTTCAAATTTGTCAAGACCACTCTCCGGACACCCTGTATAGTGAAAACCATATCCTATTAACGATATTACTACCTACTTACAACTAAAAGTATGTACTAGTAAATTTCGCCCGTAAATGAGAAGATAGTGACATCGAATCAAAACAAGTGCTGAAAGTGGTCTACGTATTCGAAAGCGAAGCGATCTCTGTGTCGATTTAATTGGATGATTAATTATGAATTTTTCCCATCTCAATTTACGAAATAGATTGCCCGTATACCTACTTTGAAAAATCAACCAGTTTCGTTTCATTACGTAGATATAGATTTTATCTGAGGTATTTAGCTATACGTAACGAAAATAAAAATTCATTGATGATTTCCTTCCACTAAAATTACGTATTTATTGCGATTTAACGAGTTCACATGATATATTAATATGTATTTGAGAAAAAATAATATTGATAATTTTTCATGAAATAATGAATCGATATTACCGAGAATAATTTTATTGACCTATAATCGTAGGCAATTATAGATATCTTCTTGGAATATGGGCATTGGTGATGTTTCATTTTGGATAGGACTTGTTGAGATGAATGAATTTCAAATCGATTCTTGGAAGTATGATGTATCTGCTCTGAATCGAATTTATTCAAGAAAGTTTGTCGAATTTTTCATTAATCGTGGTAATCGTTTGTAGACGCTATCATTTCTAAGAAAAATATGTCTAATTGTTAATCCATTCTTTAGCATCGCTTCATTTACAAAACTTCAAAAAAAAATTGAATCAAGCTCTATTTAAATCTTGATACCTGTTTAATTATCTACTTTTTAGATTAGTATAAATGATTTTTTGACCAAGAAATTGAGTAGGTACGAACAGGCAGGAACTTTGGTTACTACACACATAATATTTCATGTGTAGGTAAGTGGTATTAGTTACTTTCTGTTGCTATTTGTTCAACACGGTTACCAAAAAAGTTCGTTTTGTGGAAGGTTCGCCCTAGAAAAAATGAAAATAAAATTTTGAAGAATTATTTATTGATTTATTATATAAAATCATTTCAAAATTCAAAATTTAGAAGAGCTGCCATGAAATTTCAGAAAAATACGGACAAAATGAAAATAAAGTTGCATAGAAAATTTTTCACAGAAAAATTCACAAAATTTTCAGCACATTTTCACAAAGAAAATTTTTAGAAAATTTTCATTTTCAATTCCTACTTAAATTTTAAAAAATTCCATGTTTTAGAAAACTTTCTACAAATTTGAAAAAAAACCCTAAAATTCCAGAATATTACCTACACAATTTTCATAGAAATTCTCACAAAATTCTAGAAAATCTTTTTACAAAATATTCAGAAAAATTTCATAAAATTTCAGAAATTTCTCTATAACTAAATAAAAAAAAATCACAAAGTTTCAGAAAACTTTCTACTTTGAAAAAAAAATTAAAATTTCAGAATATTCAAAAAATTTCAGATATGTCACACAATTTTTATAGAAATTTCCACAAGATCGTAAAAAAACTTCTAGGTTTTTTTTTCCTTTTTTCTAAATGCTTTTTGAGAGAATTTTCCAACTATTTTTTTCATTCATTAGTTCATTTCTTCACTCTTTTGTGAAATTTCTTCATAAAATAGGTAGCAATTTCCAACTTCAAAAAAATCAACAACTTAATTTGAAAATTTTACACGACGGTAGAATTTTAATGATAGGCCACCTATTGACCAATCAGAATTTGTGTTACAGCTTCCAATAAAGTATCTACCCTAGGTACCCAAATGATATATCCTGCGACTTAAATTCAGGATTTTTGAAACATATTATTTTAAAAATCATACATCGTATCGAAAAATCGTTGAAATCTTTTTTAAAATATTGACCATATATTATAATCGAATAGAAGCAATTTTATTTACCACCTTTAGTCAATGAACTCGCAAAAACTGGAGAGTAAAAAAAGAAAATACCGACAGGGGTGCGTCAATCTAGCTGAGAAAAAAACAACTCCGCTATAAAAAATAAAACAAAAAAGTAGGTACTTAACATCGACTGCACAAGTCAAAAATTCAAACTTGTTTTTCGCGGTGGAACTCTCAAGTCTCAGCCAGGCCAAAAGAAAGCAAAAGAAATCAAAATTTGCAGGGAAAACGACGAACAGGGAGAACAGACCTTTCGAATAAAACATAAGAGAGATTTTTATAAAAGAAACAAACGGCAGCTCGACGGCAGCAAGACTAAAAAGAAAGAAAAGTAAAATGTCGTGACAGTGGAAAAAGAAAACTATTCTGGAAATCGCCTAAATGTATGTTCTTTAAAAAAATCTAATAAATAAACTGTCAGCCTGTTCGAGTAAATCTGTATCTTACTGAACGGAGTGTAAAAGCGGATAAAACGAAAACATAATTCTTAAATAGGATACCTATTTCATATGTGTTATGTCCCGTAGGAATATCTTTTTATCCGCAAAATATGTATATGATGTCAACAACAGAGAGTGGAGTTTTTTCGAAACTTTAATTTCGTATCAGATTTTTGTCTCTCTTGCAACGAATATCGCCACAGTAGAGTTACTCGTACATATAACTTATACATAAGCACGAGTAGGTAATACGGTGGTAGGCTAAAGCCACACGATGATTTTTCGCACTATACCTATACTTACTTAATCGATTTCGAAATCGGAAACATTCCGGCAACGTAGTAAACTATTCGCGTTTTTTAAAACAATAATTTCATTTTGATGAAGTTGCCTACCTCTAATGAAAGATAAAAGGCGATGAGTTGTAAACTACGTGACTAAAATTACGCTATTTTCAGCTGCTTTAATAACGGTCGTTGTGCGAATACAAAACTCCAAAGAGAAAAGTTATACCAATTTACTACATTTCAAATCGTAAACACACTGACAATTCAATGCGACATTTTTTTACAGCGCAAAAATATCTCCTTTAAGTTACCCCCGAACGTATACTGGATTTCCAAACTCGTAAACTAAATTTTAAAAATGGCTCTTAAAAACAAAGTACAGACAGAAGAAAGAAAAAGAAACAAAAGCGAGAAAAAAACAGCAGTCGAATTAGGAACGATAATTAAGAAAATTCAGCCCGTACAAATCACAAAGAGTGAAAGGACTTTCTACTTTTAAAATAGTTACTTTTAAAAAGAGAGAACGTTTCTGGAAAAAAAATAAAAAAAATAATTACACAAAAAATTGTTTAAATTGTCAAAAGAAAGGGTCTTGTACATTTTACCAAAGCGAGAAAAAAAAAGATAACATTCTTCATTATCTCTTTTCAAATTCTACGATTGTGTAAGCGTAAGTACTTTATTTCAGTAGATTTCGCAGCGAGTTTCTTTTTCTTCTTCATTGTAAAATATGTGTTTGTAGGCCTAGGGATTGGGTTGAATTTTGGCTTACTGAAAAAGCATGTCATCCCAAACTACCGAGCCAGATTTTGAGCTTCTGAAGTTGTGGGTTATCAATAACATAGGTATTCAATTGCAGAATGAAATTCTATACACCTTCTTTTAAAATGCCCTGCAAACGTTTGGAAGCACCAAGCTTGAAATTTTTCAAAAATTTTTCGCATTTTTTTTCGAATTTCATTTATTGATTAAAAATGCAAAAAAATATTTTCAAAACATTTTTTAGAGATTTTTTTTCAAAATTTTAAGGGAATAAATTTTTCAATTTTATACCAAAAAAAAGTATTTTGTTCGAAAACAACTTTTATTCTTTTTAAAAATGATTTTGATCAAGAACCAATTTTATTAAATGTTTTGGAAAACAAAATCTCTCATTAAAAAAAATTGATCATTGATACTTACATTTACTCACTGTCAGGTGTGTAACAAAATTTTCAGAGCTCCCCCCGCCCCCCAAAAAAATACAGAAAATTAAGAACACTTCAAAAAGTTGGGATCCATACCATAGAAATATTTTCAAATATCGAGAAGAATCTCAATAATACCAATGCGAAAAAAATGTCTTTTTTGTTTATAGGACGAAATTGATTTTTATTTTGAATAAACAAATTTCTTGAATTTTTTTGGGAAACCGTCTTCTATTTTGATATAATTTTTTTTAGAGAAAAATGTTTTTCAAACTACAGATAAAAATATTTCATAAGGAAATTGCAATAAATGATAGTCATCTACTTTTTTTGAAGGCTGTTTTATTTATTTATTTATTTATTTTGGAATGAAATCTCTTACGAATAGGTAACTTCAATTTTTCAGGAAAAAATCTTGTTGTTTTTTTTTGAATGAAACCCGAGCAGCACACTCGACAAATTATCGAAATAAAAAATCGACAGAATATCGAATTCGATAAAGTGTCGCGTTAGTTCCGCATAAATCGTGAAATTATCTTTCGATATATAGAAAGATTATCGACGAATTATAGTTAGCAAAAATTTCGAGATTATAGTAAGATATTTTATCGATAATATATCTATAATATCGAAAGATAATTTCACGATTTAGGCGGAACTTTTGCGACACTTTATCGAATTCGATATTCTGTCGATTTTTTATCGATTTTTTATTCCGATTTTTTGTCTTTTACTAGCTTTTTTCTATAATTAAAAATCATTAATTAGCATAATTAATACATTAAACTATGCCTAAACACATTATTCATGTTACGGTAAGAGGATCATTTCAGAAAAAGTCAAAAAAAATTATAAAAAATCTACCACCCGTGGGGCTTGAACCTTCTACCTCCTGCATGGTAATTCTCTTCCTTAACCACTATGCCATACTTTATCGTTGAGGAATTTGCAATAAAACGCTTATAATAGGCAGTTTAGTACTTCCAGACGTGTTGGACTTAGAAAAATTTTCACCAATTTGGAAATAATTCAAATATCGTCACAAAATCGTTGAAAAATCGAATTCGAGGAATTTCATATCACGTGTCGATAATATAGTTTCAAATATCGTCATAAAATCGTTGAAAAATCGAATTCGAGAAATTTCAGATTACGTGTCGATAATAAAGTTTCAAATATCGTCACAAAATCGTTAAAAAATCGAAATCGAGAAATTTCATATTACGTGTCGATAATATAGTTTCAAATATCTTTACAAAATCGGTAAAAAATCGGATTCGATAAATTTAATATAATCTGTCGATAATATAGTTTTAAATGTCGTCAAAAAATCGGTAAAATATCGAAGTCGAGAAATTTCATATAATCTGTCGATAATATAGTTTTAAATATCTTTACAAAATCGTTAAAAAATCGAATTCGATAAATTTAATATTCTTTGTCGATAATGTAGTTTCAAATATCTGCACAAAATCGGTGGAAAATCGGAATCGATAAATTTAATATTCTTTGTCGATAGTATCGTTGACGAATATCGTCATAAAATCTTAATAATATCGAATTCGATAGTTTTTATATTTTTTGCCTATGAAGTTGTACCGATAAATCTTTATAATATCGTGAGAACATCTATAGATTTTCAAACGATTTTTTATCGATACGTTACATCTTCCGATATTATCGATCGAGTGTGCCGCTCGGGAACTCAATTTTTTGGGGTAGGTAAACTTTTTTTCGATGTTTCAAATGAGAAAAAAGAAGAAAAATCATTCTCGCGTCCAACTGAACACCCTTTCGAAATAAATTGAGCAACACTTTGGAAAATTACAAGTTGCCGCTCCTGAAACTTGTGCAACTAAATTTTTGAATAATTGACTAGGTACTGAAAAAAAAGTTTAAAAGTATTTTAATACAAAATTGAAAAAAATTGTAAAAATTTCAAAATGATTTTCTTCCTATTAAACTAAATTTTTTAAAATATTTTTGAGCAAAATTTAATTATTATTTTTTAAATTCACAATTTATGAAGAAATTAGAGTAATTACTATTCTTGTTCGTTGCTCTGAATGGTGACTTTTGTCCATTAATTTTCATTTTGACATATTTTTGAACTGATAAAATTTAGGGCTCCAACTTGGATTAAGGGCACAAACATTAAAAATGCTCCTATTGTGGCCGAAATACGGCAACATGTGTCTGGGCGCCCCTGGTTCAGTTGAATCAGAAATCAAAGATGATGAGTTGACAGTGAAACGTGTATTTTTTTACAACTCGAAGATATTGAAAACGTCAACTTTTGCTGGAGGCTCCAGATCGATTCAAAAATGTTTGCAATCGATTTGAATGGTCGACTTTAGTATATAAACCAATTTTCAGAATTTCATCTCAAAATTTACTAATTTTGTAAAAACTTGATATAACCAACCTGTTTTTGTAATTTTCAAAAATTCTTCAGTGATGTGATCGAAAAATCAAATTCAGCGGCTGAAAAATTAGTTTTGAGGTCTGGATGTGCGCTTTCATTGAGCCAAATCTCAGCTCGAGAATCATCAAGTTGACGTAAGAAAAATAGTACCTATTTATGATGAAAATTTTTGTAACTTAAAAATCTTCTTTAATACGTAGGTATGAATTTCTACTTAATTTTTCAATCATGTTAAATTTCAGTTCTCGACTTCAGTCTGTAAATAGTCCTTAAAATAAGGACCGAGAATACAATTAAAAACAGACTAGGTATATATAGGAACATCATTTTTTCATTAAAAAAAAAGGTACCTACTTAAAAGTACAAAACAAAACTGATACGAAGAACTCTTTGGAAAAACAAAATATCGAGATGAGTTCGGCAGACGGCGACTTGATATAAATACTAACCTATTCAGTTGTCTACTATTTGATACAGGCACTCAGGTAGAAAAATAAGCCATACGCTGGATATCGGAAGAGAAAAGGGGTGGGGTTTGCCACTTGTAAGCATAAAACGCAATACATGCAACCTGGATATTTGTGATCTGCGGAGAATCTTTTTCTGAGGTTTGATGCTGAAATTGAGTAGTGTACCTGCAGAACAGTCAAAAAGAGAAGAGAAGAGAAGTGGTTATTTTATGATTCGGATAAATCAAGTTTTTATTTCAAAAGAAATTTTATTACAGCCTTTCCTGATAATATAAATACGTTATTGGGTATATATTGGAAACTTTATTATTTCTGGAAATTCACAGGCTCGTTTATAAATCATTTCAACAATTTAGCTTTATACCTGCGACTTCTAAAAACGACGTGGAATGTTATAGTTTACTACTCAAACATCGACCCATTAGTATTAGTACAAATGCAAACCCAATTCATCATTTATGAATGATTCGTCTATTAGAAAATATAATAAATTGACTACCTACCTAAGTATATTGTTTCTACAGTGTCGCAATTTTATTGCCACGTTAATAGGTTCCTCATTAAATAAATAGTGTTGCTCTAACTTTAGAAAATAATATATATCAAGTAGGTCTATTTAAGTATCTAATTGTCGTTGCATCTTATAGAACCAAGTATACAGATTGCGGAATTTTTACGAAACAAAGTACCTACAGAATGAAAACTATCTGAAAATATCTTACGCGATTATTGGTAGGTATCGTGAGATAATTTCGAAAGCGCTATAAAGACAAAGAAAATAGTATAACATTACAATATCGATCGGTTGACAAGATGATATTTATATAGCGATATTGAAAACGACCGAAAGGGATACATGCCAAATCTATTTGTTAACAATCTTCGACAATCCAATTACGCAACCCTTTGGACAAAGTTTCTGAAACCTGGCAGTTAAAAATTTTACCCGCCAACGACGAACAGCGCGTTACTGGCAATGGCAAAACATAGCAAACTAGTCAATAACATTTGATGAAAAAATGACACTTATGGGTTTTAAACGTATAGCCACGCCCGGTAACAAGTTTATCGCAAAAGGTAAACACGAAACGCTGTGTAGTCGGCATGGTGTTCAATTACTAACATAATTTTATATAATGCCGGAGCTTCTCTTATCAGTCATCCGTGTACTTTTACTTTCCATATAAATGAACCTTTTTTTGTGAAGGAAATTTGATTTAGATTTTTTCAAGTAGGTACTATTTGTGGAAAAAAATATATACGTAGAACCTACTTATTTGAATAGGTAGGCATTTCAAGAAACTTCTAGATGTCATAAAAATTTTCAAAAATTGAATAAAATTCTTAAAGTCAAGAGCAATTTGTAAAAGCGCATGGGAAAAAAGACCTCTGGTCTAAAAATGAAATTCTACAGGATTTTTTTAATCTAAAGAAAAACTCTTTTCTCAAAGAGACAAAAAATGAAAAATTGTTTGAATTTTTTCTTTAAATTTGATTTTTGCGTTAAAAATCGTAGAACTTCTCTATACTAATCAAGATAATATCACTCCCAACGCCAGGATTAAATGTTTAAAATTGTCAAAGTTGATTGCAACGCCTACTGAGGCAATTCCACTGCGCTGGAGAAAAGACAATTTTTGCTGGAGGCTCCGGACCGTTTCAAAAATGGTTACAATCGACTCAGGGGCCAACCTCAGCATGTAAACTGATTTTCATAATTCAGTCTCTAAATTTCTCATATTTGAAAAAAATTGTGTACCTATACCTACCAATACCTATGACGGGCTTATTTTCACCATTTTCAAAAATTAGCCAAAAATCGCCGAAAAATTAATTTTTGAAGTTAGAAATTTGGTTCTGTGGTTGGGGGAGAGAATTATAAAAATTATTAAAATATCAAGTTAATTACCCAGAGAAAGATTTTCTAAAAAAGAAATGCTCCGTTCACTTTGAAAAAAAGTGATGGAAAAATTATCTAAAAAATTTTCTTGAAAATGAAATGAGTAAAAGAAACAAAAAGTAAGTACATGAAGAAATCTCATGGAAAAAAATCATAATGCACATCTATTTATTTACTATGCTGAAAATTTTCTGCTTCGAAAAATATAGGTACCTATAAAAAAATTACCTACACGAAAACAATTTTTTTTTTATAAAAATGTTTTAAAAAAAGAAGGCGAATCTTTTACAAATTTTCATGATTTTTTTTTTTTTTTTTTTTGATAAATTCTTTTCAAAAATTTTGTTTTGGAAAGAATTTTCTTCAAAAATTTCATTATGAAATTTCTTGATAGGAATTGTAATTTTCTCATTACAAAAAAATCTTAGAAACATCTATTCAAAAGTTCTTTATTTTTTTTTGTATTTATTTATTTTTTTTTTTTTGAGAAAATTCTTATTAGGTAGATTATTTTTTTGAATCTTGCATTTTTCTTTTTCTTTTGAAATCTTGGAAAAATTTTAATACGAGTAATTCAACTTTGTTGAAGTTTCTTAAAAAAAATCTTTCATAGAAAAAATCTTCAGATACCTAATTCTCCATAAAAATTACCAATGAGGATTGAATTTTCTCATTGAAATATTCTCCTGAAAAAATTACATTACAGAATAAAACTAGGTATTTTGAAGAAAAACAAATGAAAAATTCTTTCAAAAAGGCCCCTTGGCATTTTTTTCACTTAATAAAAAAATCACTTCAGAAAAAATTTTCATAATAATATCTTTAAGAACTGTCATTTTCTGATTAAAAATTCTTTTTAAAAAATTATTCATTCCTGAGAAAAATCTTAAGCACAAAGCTTTTGTGGTATATTGCCATATTACCTAAATTCAATTGATCTATTTTCTAATTTTACCCAAAACTTCATACGTCGACTCGAGGACCGGTTTCTTTCTCCTACCTTTGGTTAGAGATAAGAATACCTCGAGCCAACTTTGAAATCAAACGAGCGAGTGAGATTCATTACGTTTTCGGTCCCCGATCAGAGCATTGCACGCCGGCTCTGATCATTTTTTCCCAATTTATTTTTGTATTATTTAAACCCCCATTTTTTATAACTTTTATTTTTAATAATACAGGTACGTTTTATTTATGAATTATTTTCGTGTTTTTATTTATTAATTTTTTAATCATGGTGTAAAAGTAGGCCTCATGACCGGTTAGATAGGTATACATTCGTCCGTATGGCGAATCTTGCCTAGATACCTTCTCCTTTTACCCATTGGGTCAATGTGGTCAATCTAATGGCCTGATCCAATGGGTACTTTCCCATTTCCTTTCTTTATGACCTATTAAAAGGTCCAAGTTATCAATTTTCCCCATCTGTCCTCATATGATCAATCAAATGATCGAGGACAGAGGTCACATCCTTGTTTTATTATTGCCTATTGAAAGGTACATGTTTTTCAAAATCATTTCGTATTTTTTTATAATTTGGAATTTATTAATGGTTTAAATAGTGGCCAAGCCGGGCCTAAAAATGCCACACTTTTCCATAAAATCTCAAAAAATGTTCTTTAAGACATTTTTCCTTGAAACATTGGTAAGTAGATTAAAAAAAATTTCATAGAAAATATAAATTCTTTTCAATTTTATTGTTTTTGCAAAAATTCATCAGTTTTGAAAAGTTTACAATTTTTTTCAATAAATTATGAAAAATTTACAATTTTTATCACTTTTGATAATTTGACGAATTTTATCAATTTTGAAAACTTGACGAATTTTATCAATTGCCAATTTTCATCCATGTGAAAAATTGGGAATTTGATCAATTTTTAGAAATTTACAATGTTTAGGTATTAAATTTTTAAAAATTGTCAATTTTTATCAATTTTGAAAAATTGACAATTTTCTTTAAATTTAATTTTCATCAATTTGAAAAATTGGGAATTTGATCAATTTTTGAGAAATTAACAATTTTTACCAATTTTCATCAGTTTTGAAAAATAGACTGTTTTTTCGATTTTGGAAAATTGACAATTTTGGAAAATAATGCACGGCATTTTTTTTAATCCCTTAATTCTTTCAGATTTTTCGGTTAGAAATTTCCTTTTCCAACTACGAAATTAATTCTTATAAAAAGGAATAACTCTGACCGAAAAAAGGCAACAAAGGCAAGATTTTGAAAATCAACGGACTTTTTAATTAAAAAAAAAAATTTAAAAAAAAGGATGACCAACACCAATCATGGGTCAATTAAAATTAAGTCAATGGGGAAATGAAAAATAGGGAATTACTTTCTCATAAAAATAAACCACATTGGAGAGGCAGACAAAAAAAAAAATTCCAAGTCCAAAGTAAGGATCACCCTAAAACCCAGTAGGCACCTACCTACCCACTTTTTTACACAATACATTTTGAAATAGGTATAATCAGAGGAGATACTCGAACGCGAATAAATTTTACCCTAGCGAACGATTTGTTTATATATGAACACTTAATCAGGAACGAGGAAAGGTAATAATATTATAAAAGTGAATTTTTTATCGCCAATATAATTTTTTTGTTTTATTGGCATTGAAAACGTTCGCACATATCAAAATTTCATTTTTCTAAATAAAAAAATATATATTGCCAGCGGAAAAGCGGTGAGCTAAAATATCAGTAAATGAGGTAGTTTGTTACGAAATACGTTATAAACAGTATATTAAAGTACGGTTAAGGGCGCCTGGAAAAGGGTTGTTTCGAATAGCGTGCACCATCCGTTTTCAAAGCACAAATTGTATTCACACCGTGGAACTAATTCGAGCATGATTAAATACGGAGCTGGGATGCCGCATCCTGCCAACTTTTATATTATTTCGTTATAGAAACATGGATGGATGAAAGTTTTATACATTAGCTGTGTTATTTTCGAAAGCGAAAATATACTGCATTGTATAACAATGAATATTATTATTATTATCATTACTATTACCTCTTTTTTTTATATAAAATATATTACGAATACCGTTTTCATTAAAATCTCGGCGAAACGTTAACGTTATGCATTTAAAGAGAATTATTTGTCGGATTATGCGTGGCAAAAGTACCAAACGGGTTACCTTGCTTTATGAAAAGAGCTTTAAACTAAGAAATAATTAATTTTGAGGTTTTACGGCGGGGTGAGAAGAAAATGAATTTTATGGTATTATTTTATGCTTTTCAAAGTACTTACCGGCGCGGCGTCGGTACCAACACCGACGAATGCTGAATGGTAATGGTAAAATGTGGTATTGTTGATGTGCGGCATTTTCATTTTTTTTCCTTTCCGTTTTACCCTGCTTTGTTTTGTTTTAATGTTTCATATTTTTCGTATACGTACGTAGTACGTACGGTGTGTTTTCAAAATTGAAACACGCTAAACGATTACTTAGTGATACATACGAGTGTAAACATCGACCATACATTTATTCCATAAAATGCACCGAAATCAAAGTTTAAAAGCAGAGCGTAAATTGAGAGTAATCTAAAACATTATGACAGCATAATTATATGGTTTTGAGATATCAATTTTTATAATTATTATCTGTTCTACGTATAAACCTAATTTAAAATGTTTTTACTACTCTATCTATACAATATGGTGCTTATTATTATAGTGCTATTAATATTCCACTCGTTAATTTTATCCAATTGTATCGCAATTATCAGTTTTAGTTGGAAAAAAAATTTAACTGGCAAATTGATACGATCGGTTATTTTTGCAAAGTCCAGTACTTCATAAGTACTTGAATTTCAAATTGGAGGGGTGGGAGGGGTCCAATCGAAATTTTTGTCATGACCAAAAGTATGCCTAGAACTTCAACCTACAACTTTTGTTTGAAAAATTTTTCTTTTGGACCCCGCCCCCATTTCTGAAAAAGTATCTAAATGATGTTATATGAAATCTGAGGAGAGGAAGGGGTCCAATCGAAATTTTTGGCTTAACCAAAATTATTTCTAGAATCTCAATCTACAACTTTTGTTTGAAAAATTTTTCATTTGGACCCCTCTGGCATTTTTGAAAAAATATCTATATGATAATGTGTGAAATTTGAGGAGAGAGAATGGTCCAATCGAAATTTTTGTAATGAGTAAAATTATTTCTAGGATCTTGACTTACAACTTTTATTTGAACATTTTTTCAATTGGCCTCTTTCTCTCTCACTCCTTTAATTTTGAATAAGTGTCTACGGAGTGTTATGCAAAATTGGAGAAGAGGGAGGGATCCAATTGAAAAAATTTTCAAACAAAAGTTGTAGCTTGAAGTTTTAGAAACAATTTTGATGGTAACAAAAATTTCGATTTGACCCCTCCCTCCCCTCCAATTTTGAATATCAAGTACCTTTGTAAAATTTAAAGAGGTGAAAGTGATTCAGCTGGCGGGTTTTCGGAAAAATAGCCGATCTTCAAATTAATATCATTATGACGTAAAATATTGCTATTTTGATCTAGTAGAGATTGTAGCAAGTGTTGATAAAATATTTCGGTGAAAAAAAATCAAAATCGTTCATTCTAATCTAATGAGATATTAATTATTCCTTCAAATTACAAGTTATGCAAAATTATTAGCTCGCATATCAAATCAAGCAGATTTCGCATTACTGATGGAGAGAGTTGGGAGAGGAGTACAGGCAAACTTGTTTTTATTTTTATTATTTTTAATACACTATTATGACATGACTAACGTATACCAAAATTTAACATTTTTTTCTGCGATTTCCGGAGATAAAGTTGATAAGCACGTACGTATGCTTGTGTTCCAAGTACCTCCACTACATACTACAACATACCTATGTATTTTTGCTCACATTCTAATACGAACCACGCAGTTGTGTCGATGATTTGTTTAATTATTTTATATTTCGCCAATTAGCAGAATTAATATAACCGCCGACAAAGTGTACTTACATTTTAAACGTGGCGTTGTTTGATTTAGAACTTTTAAATTTTATCTATTGCCGAAAAAATTATTTATGTACTTGGTGTAAATATTAGATGATTATCACCGAGGTATGTAGGTAGGTGTAATACCTACTTTTGTTTCCTCCTCGCCTTTCTGTGTCATTTCATTTAAGCACGAGGTACTAATATAATGTGCCAATGAAATCACTCAAAGTTAAGGTAGTTACTTATAGAGAGGAAAAAAGACAAAAAATTTCCGTTCGTTCTGCAAAACGCGACGAATGAAATCGGCGTCATGAAAAGGTTCCTAAAGCTGAAAAATTTCCACGAAGGCAATTTCCATTGGAAGAATGATAATTTTTCGGTACTTTACGTAGGTGTAACGTGATAAGTATATGCTTCTCTTCTCAGATCTATCACGGTTGACGGTAGGTACCTCAAGTATTTTCATCGTGGAAATTGGTTGCTTTTTTGCCCAATGTTGATATTTTATCGAAAACTGTTTGAATATTTTTTTTAAAAGCAAATTTGAAATGATTCAACAAAATTAATGAACTAATAAATGAATAAACAGTAAACACTTTGATATGAATTAAATTTAGAAAATTTTTATTTTGAATTAAATCTCAAAGGAGTTGTGTTAAAATGAAATTTCAAAGCATCGATTTTTAGAAAAAGTAAATTTTGAAAATTTTCCTTTCAAAGTTAAAATTCAAAAAAATTCATGCTCCTGAGAAATTTCAAAAAGTTAAATATTTTTTTCATTTTTGGAGAAAATGTATCTGAATTTCTTTGGAGTGAAAAAATATTTTTCAGGGGCAAGGAATCATCTGAAACGTTTTATAGTAAAAAATTGCTCAACTCTTTCAAAGAGAAAACCTCGTTTTTCAGAATGAAAAATTTCTCAATTTTTAGGAGAATGAAAAATTAACATTTTTTTGAAGAAAAAAAATAAGTAGATATACCTATCTACATAATTATAACTTTTTTAAAGTAAAAAAAAATCTTAATTTTTTAATTTAAAAAAATCATTTTTTAGAGGTAAAAAAAAACTTAATTTTTAGGAGAATGAAAAACGTAATTTTTTGGGAAAAAAATCTTCAATTTATTGGGAGAGAAAAATTATCTTGAATGTTTTCGAGAAAAAACAAATTTTTAAGTGAAAAAATTTCTCAATTTCATGGAAATAATTATTGTTGTTTTCTGAAAAAAAAAAATTGAAGAAAAAAAAAATTTTTTTAATTTGTAGAGAAAGAAACTCCAAATTGCATGGAGTAAAAAAATTCCGATTTTTTCAATTTGGAAGAAAGAAATTATCGTGCTTATTCAACATTTTCGAAAAATTGCCTATTTCGTGAATTAAGCAATTTTTCCCATCCTCAATCAGCAGTACCTCTATAGAACAGGTGCAATGAAAGTATGAGGGAGAATGTGAAAATGAATGGTGTGGTGATGCTCGTAAATAAAAAATAATAAAGAAAAGATAATCGATCATTTTATTCCAAAATAAATTGCAGCGTTCATTGATAGGTGCAATATATTTAAATAAAAAACAGGAAAAGGTCCATTAGGGTGAAAAGTGAAATGTCATCTTACAATATAGCTTAATGAGATAAAATAACTGTTTTGTCAGTATTTTATACACGATATCATTAATCAACTGTATTTTTTTTTAAAATTGCTCCATCTGTAATTGAAAGAGAAAAAAACGATTTTTAATTAATAATAATAATAGGCGTAAAAATATAAAAGCTATATCAAACCACGAAGAACAAAAAAAATTGCAAATTTCTTTGATATGAAAGTGTTTGCGATAATTAATTAAATTATACACTCACACGTGCTTACCTAAGTAGTAAGTACTCATACATACTTAATATCGTGACATAAGAAAAAGTTGTGTTTGTAGGTTAATTTTCCCCAATTAACGAGTAATAAAATTTTAAAATTCAAATTTACATATAATATGATAATATTTATGTACTTATCAGAAAAAATCATGCAAAATAGGAAATTATTTTTAGTCTTATTTTTTTAATTTAAAAATTCGTACCTGTCTATAAATAGATGTACGAACAAATAAGACTGTTTATAGTTAATTAGGTAATTATCGTGATTGGTGCCTATATAGGTACTAGGTAACATATTAGTACCTATATTAATACCTCGGAAAAACATTTTCTATTCGAATGATTGAAAAAGCTATGTGAGAGCAGATGGTGTATTGTGATAAGTGTTATCATGAGAAAAAATCGAATTAAAAATTGGGAGAATTTTTATATGTTTGCAAAATAATAAAAATCCGAATTTGAAAAAATTTCAAAGAAGAATTTGTGGAAAAAAATTGATGAAAATTTAGAAAAATTTTGATGCGGAAGCTTAATGCCAACTACATACATACAATTTGTACAATAGGTTCTTGAATTTGTACATTTTCTAATTTATTCAGAAAATGTATACTTCAATTCAAAATGATAATTTATTTGAAAATTTTCGCCCACGCTTCGCTTGGGCAGCAATCATTTCTCAGATTTTGATTAAATTCACATTTTTTTCTTTGGATGAAAAATTTTTCTTTTTTTTCTTTCCTTTTTTTTTTTTTTTTTTAATAAAAAATATTTCAATTTTCTTGAAGAGATAATTTTTTGATTTTTCAGAATTTAAACTATTAGATATTTTTATTCATTTTTTTTTTTTTTTTTGAGAAAAAAATTTCTCAAAGTTTTTGGAGAAGAAATATTTTAAAATGTTTTTTCAAAATTCAGAAACATGTTTCAATTTTTTTTTTAGCAAGTAGGTAATAAAATTTTTTCCAATTATCTGAATATTTTTTCAAATTTTTTTTAGGAGAGAATTTCTAATTTTTTGGGAGTTATTTTTCATTTAAAAAAAAAATTTTGGAGGAAGGGGGTGATTTTTCAATTTTTCTGGAATGAAAGTATTATAGGTAGGTATATTTTTTTTTGAGAAAAAATTTCTCGATTTGTTTGAAATAAAATGTTTTTTTCATTTCCCCTTTATTTTTTCTTTTCGAATGAGAAATCTTTTGAATAAAAAGTCTTTCAATAAGTAGAGAGGAAAATTTTTGGGAGTAAAAACTAAAATACTCACAATTATACTATGTTCAGAATAAGAATAAAAAAAAAAACACTGATCATCAACACCCTTTTCTGCAAAGAAATTTGAAATAAATGAAACAATAACATAGCCAACTATTGCTTGGAATTGTTATGCTGGTCGAATTCCTATTTTTCCTTTCCTCTCTCACCCATCTGCTTGATGTGTTTTTTTTATACATAGGTAGTATAGTATTTTTCATTTAAGTATTATTTATGTTCTATTTTTTCATTTTTTAAATATTTTTGATTCTTTGAAAAAAAATTTCAAGTTACAAAAAATTCAATTTCTTTTCTGAATTGAAAGGCGTATTTCTCATTTTTTTAGGAAAATTTTTTTGGATTTTTTTGAGATAAGAAATCTTTTACCTATTTTTTTTTCTATAATGAAATTACTCGTTTTTTGGGAGTATTTTTTTTTTATTTAGAGGATTTTCAAATATGTTTTTTTTGATTTTTAAAGAATTTCATAAAAAAAAGAAATGTATTTTTTTATCCAAAATAATTTTATTCTAAAAGATGTTTTTTATAAGGTGATTTTTAATTAGAAAAAAATTTTATGAAGAACTTTTCAAGATTTTTTTAAAGATAATTTTTATCTGTAAAATTCAAAAAAAAAATATATCTAAAATTATTCTTCAAAAAAAGGGGAAAGGGGTACATGAGCAAAACTAATCGAGAACCACTGTTATTGGTCATTAAATCTTTTTTTTAAGCCCATGTATGAATGTTCTCTGTGTAACTTTAAAATTCAGGATATGAGATCAAAAAGAAATTCTTTATGATGATATATTTATCGCGGCATCAGTAGATAGGTGTTTATTGATAAGAGTTGAAAGTTGAAACCCTGCAATTAACAGTTTAAACATGCAAATAATACCTGTACCTAATTACTCTATTAGTAAGTACATCGATTGATAAGGTGAAAAAAAAACGATGATAAAAAAAGGATTTTTTCGCTGATATCTCGAAATGTAAGAATCCCCCAAGATGCGAATGAACGAAACGCGGATAAAAATAATTTTTAAATAAAAATTATAACGAGAATAGATATACGCTTTTAACGAAGTAAAATGAAATCTGAATTTTATTATAATAAAACGAGCATCTAACTAAATACTCAAGTCGTAAAATATGATTTCCGTTTTGCGCCATTTTGTTTCGTGTACAGATACAAGTTAAGTACGTATCTATCCATTTGAACTCCGTTCGCGGTATAAATAATATAAGAGAATATTTTGGGAAACGTGGCGTTAGCGTTAGCATGGCGAGGCACGGGCGGGAGAGGAAAAAAATCAAACGATTGTGTATTATGAATGGTTAAAGAAAATACGAACAAAGACAAATTTTCTCTTCATATTAAAGCGAACATCAATCCTTTCTCAAAGTCTGGAAAGTAATCGACGGTAATAAAACCAATACGACAGAGACGAGTTGAAGGATTCTTTATATAACGCAGAGGGTTAAAGTTTTAAAGGCCCAAAGGAGAAGAATTTATAGCCGATTGCGAGTGATGATACCTCATCACGAACATGGGCTAACATCGTTTTGAAGAAGAGGTGTACATTATAGATATAGTATACTCGTATATATAGTCTAGATGAGCATTGGAATGCTACCTCGTACGGCAGTCGTCATGGAAACGTGAATCGGCGTCCTAGTCTCCGCAAAAGCAAATCTGCAAATCGATCACTTTTCGTTTGTCGCTTTTTTTTGCCAAACCTAAAAAATACTTATATCGGAATTTAATATTCTAAATTTTTTCACCGACTCGAATATACTATGTTCTCTCGAACATAGTATATATTTTCTACCCTTCCCCCTCCCCCACCCCCTCCCCTCCGGCCCCATTCACGGGGCGCGTATTTGTACGATACGCGAAGTTGTTACTCAAACATATGGTGTGGTGTTCGTGTATCGAAAATCGTACTGTAGAATAAATATCAGAGCGAGCGGTGTAAGTTGAAAATTCTCTTTTTGAAATCTGACTAAATATAATTTCCTGGAATATGCCATGCCGTTTTATACGAAGCGTAATGTATTCGTTTGAATTATAATGTCGTAATACACGTACGTACATCTACGTACGTATCGTGTACCTCGTCTCCTTACTCCTTGCTCCTGCCTCGCCTCAACCAAGTGGAAATAAAGTGCATTCATTGTATTTTTTTTTTTCTCTATACATACTAAGTATGTCTATGTATACCATCGATGTTCTTATGCACTAAGTAGGGTTTTATACGATGAAAAAAATCGCTTGGTCAGTGTTGTCTGGTTTTTTGGTCTATTCGTAGTCGTACGTAAACGTATAGATACGTGTATTTTTAATTCTAAAACTTGGAACGATTTTTTCCGCTTATTCGAGAATGAAATGTACTGCGTAATTCGACTTGTGTGTGTAATGTTTATTTCCCTTAGCGAAGCCCCATTTTGTACTTTTCTTAATAGAGGGTGTCCCTAGCTTTTCTTGCCGCGAAGATAAATACCATTTGGTCTTCGTATAGGTTGTTTTTTTCTTCTTCTACATATACAAATGTATTACTCGCGTATATACCGACGAAGACGACGAGGCAATCGATGAATTTATTTTATTTTGTGTGTAGACTTTAAAAAGTTTTTTCCCCCTTAAATCAAAGAGCCGTAAGAATTCTTCTTTGGTGTAAGTTGAAAGTCCACTGTAATTTATTTGGTTTTAAGTTGGGATTTAAATCTTTCCTCTTTTTTTTGGCGTATTTCAGCGTTTAACCTTTCTTTTGAAATAAATTCACGCTATGATTTAACTTTGGTTTCGGGGTATTTGGATCAAGTTCCTAATACGTCGACGTTCTTAAATTATTGTTTGTTTATTTGTACATTTTTTTAAAAAGAAGTTGCGTTTTTCTAGTTGGATTGTTCAATTATACGTATGTGTGATTCATTTGGTAAATATTCTTATGAGTTTTTCACTTACTGACGACTCTGCATGAGATGAGAATATCTTGTGTAGATTTTGAAGAATTGCTCACTTCATCTCTCTCTCCTACTCCATTAAATTTTTATAGTAGTGTGCAATGCAAGTGGTGAGTTATTTTTTGTTTTTATTATATTATTTTCAAGTTATTGTTGATTATTAATTTTTTCCCGAGAACTTTATCGATTTTCGTTTTCAAACAAAAATTTAAAAATGTTAAATTTTTTTTGGTTTTCGGGAAAATTAAAAAAAAAATTGAAAGTTGATTTTTAATTTTAAAAATTTCAAGTGTTGAAAATCACACCTTGAAAAGAGTTTGTTTCTTGAATTAAAAATATTTTTTTGCGAATTTTTATTTTTATTTTTAGGTAACAAAAATGTTTTTAAAATTACCTAGTGTCTAAATGAAATTCGAGCAAAATTTTTTGACATGAAGAAATGAACAAAACTAATTTTCTTGTTTTTTTTTAATGTTGAAAAACCAAAATTGTGAGATGTTTGAATAAAAATCATTTTTAAGAACTTTTAACTAATTTTGTTTATAATTAAAATTTGTGTCAACATTTAAAAAAAAAAAAATTTTAAGCAAAATTTTAAAAATACCTATTTTTCAAAATATTTTACAACACAGAATAAAAACATTTTTATCGATTTTTTTTTTCAATTTTTGGTTTTTAGGAAAAGTTAAAAAATGTTTCAACTATGAAAATAAATTAACAAAAAAAATATTTTAAAAAACAAGTTGTTTCAAAAGAAGTTCAGTTTCATTTCTGAAATATTTTTTAAATTTAAAAAAAATGTTTTTACCAAAAAAAAAAAAAAACGCTAAAATTTTTTCAATTTTGATAACATTTTGAAAAAACGTTCAAAATGCAAGTTAAAAATTTGTTTCTTAAGAGAATTGAAAAATATTTGTGTGATTCAAAAAATAAATATTAGGTTCCAATTTTGAATGATTTTCACTTCTTACAGAATTTCGTTTTTTTAATTGTTTTTATTTTTTTTATTTTTAGTAAATAAAAATAAATGTTTTTCAACAATCGTTTTTACACTATTTTCATTTTTTACAAAAATTAATAAATTCTAAAAAATTGTTTTCAACTGCAAAAAAAAATTGAATTGCTTAGCTACTTAAATTTTGAGGGGTTTTTTCCTGGAAAATGGGGGATTTAAAGATTAAATTTTAATGTATTTTAATTTTTTTTTTCAAAAATTGGTGGAATTGATAATGAACTTGAAATAAAAATGGTGTCTACTAAAATTTAAAAATAGGAAAAAACCTGAGCAACATTTTAACTAGGTAATGGGTAAAATATTTAACAAAACTTTTACAAATTGTTCTAAGCTTTTTTCAAGTATGCTTTTGGTAGGATGTGAAAAAAGGTTTTTTCAAGAAAATTCATGAAAAAGTAATAAAATTAAATAGTTTATGCTGCTTAATTCAACAATTTAAAAAATTAATTTTGTCCAATTCTCTCTACATTTTTTTATTTTTTATTTTTCCAAGGAGATTTTGTGTAATTTGAACAAAATGTTTGGAAAAAATGAACAAAATTCCAAGGTCATTTATAGAAATTTTTTCAAGTTCTTAAAAGCAGAATTTATTACCTAGATTTTTTCAAAAAGTTAAGTATGCTTTCAGCATGAAAATAAAATATTTTTTTTTTGTTGAAAATTTCAAACAAATATTGATGAATGTATAGGTAGGTATTTAATAATTGTTTTAAAAATTTGGATTCTAGTTGAATTAATTTTAAGAAACGTGTTTACAAAAATAAAAAATTAATGATTTTAAAATTCAACTTTTTACAAAAATTTAAAAAATAAATTTCTTAAAAACATTTGAAGTTTTTTAATTTTTTTTTCTTTTTCAAAAGTATTGTATGCTGTTCAAAAAAGCTACCTAATTATTAACAAACATACCTAATACCTTTACCTACCTAACATTTTTTTTTTTTCAAAATGAAACTCTTGGTAAAATTTAAACACAATGTTTTAACAAAAACATCAGAGTTTTACGAAATGCATTTTTAAACCAAATTTTACGTAAAAATCTTTCTAAGCTGAATTTAAGCTTATTTTATTAATTTTGGTTTTCAACAAATAAACAATAATTTCTACTAGAATAAAAAAAATGTTTTTTTTTTTTCAATTTAAAAAAAAAGGATAACCTTAGGTCAGGTTTTTAACAAAAATTTGAAAACATCATTCTCTATCTCGTACATAGTAGGTATGTAGTAAAAATCAGCAAATTCGTTAAGCGCAGATCTGTTCCCTTTCTTGTGAGACTTTTATCTCCATCAAAATAAATACTCAACCGTGTGCAGTATTTTTAAAAAGAAAATCGATAAAAGAAAAAAGCAATCTTTTGTCCGCATGTGAATCAGAATAACACCATAGAAGGTGTAAACAATATTTTGTAAATATTTTACCAGCAAACACTCGATACGACATGTCTCGCATAGTGAACCAAAAATAAACAATTTTATTCGTTTCTCATTTACGAAAAAGCAGACAATCAACCGTATCGATAGAAAATGTGCAGATATTTCGCCACAATTCGTCGATGTAATAATTTATCAATTTTCGAGCATATATTTTTCTCAGCATTAAAATTCCTATAGATGTCCTATTCGCGCAACATGCGGCTAGAGTGAATGAAATTTTACTGATAATAATTCATTCGGCGAGTTTCGACTATTTGAACGAGTACATAGGTCTAGGTACATTACGTATCATCCCTGTACGTAAATACGTATATGTAGGTAGATATTAATAATTTCACAGAACCAGGAATGCAGTAGATTTAATTATTTATGCCTGCGAAAATATTCTTCCTGAACGTCGATATAAATTTTACGAATTTCAATATCAAAATGCCTACCTATTTACCTATTAGTATACATGGTGTCCGGCGAGTGGTTTGCCAAACTTTAAATTTGGATGTAATCGAGTACCACTAACAAAAATCTTCATGTACACATGGTGCCTATCTAGATTTTCAAGGGGCAGTGATGTACAAAATTTTTCAAATTTTGTGAAAGCAATGCACGAACCAGGTGTAACTTTTTAAAAGGAACAAAAATAGTTATGTCGAAAATTTGTCTATATTTGAAAATGAAGGCGCTACAAAGTTTTGCAAATTGATATTTTTGAAATTCAAGACTACGCAGCGCCTTAATTTTCAAATATAGGCAAAATTTTCGCATGACGTTTTTTGTTCCTCTCAAAAAGTTAACTAACGTCTAGATTGATTGTTTTGTTTACATTCATGGGGTGCTACTTCGATGAAGTTTTAACAAGTCCAGTGCTACATAATACTTTATAGTCAAAATTGGAAGGGAGGAAGGGGTCTAATCGAAATTTTTGTAATAACTAAAAGTATTTGTACAACTTCAAGCTACAACTTTTGCTTGAAAATTTTTTCAATCGGGCCCCTTACCTCCCCCCTGTTTTTAAAAATGTATTTGAAGGAGTTGGATTATACAAAATTGGTGGGGAGGGAGGGATCCGATTGAAATTTTTGTTATCGCCAAAATTATTCCTAGTACTTCAAGCTACAACTTTTGTTTGAAAATTTTTTCAATCGGGCCCCTTACCCTCCTCCTGTTTTCAATAATGTATTTGAATGAGTTGGATTATCCAAAATTGGAGGGAAGGGAGGGGTCCAATCGCAATTTTTGTCATGGCCAAAATTTTTCTTAAAACTTTGAGCTACAAGTTTGTTGCAAAAATTTTTCAATTGGACCCATTTCCCCTTCCCCCTTCAATTTTTAATTAGTATTTTGGGAGTCTTATGCAAAATAAGTGGACAGAGAGGGGCTCAATTGAAAAAGTTTTCAAAAAAAAGTTGTAGCTTGAAGTTTCGCTAATACTTTTGGTTATCACAAAAATTGCGATTGGACCCCTCCCTCCCCTCCAATTTTGGATAATCCAACTCATTCAAATACATTATTGAAAACAGGGGGAGGGTAAGGGGCCCGATTGAAAACATTTTCAAACAAAAGTTGTAGCTTGAAGTACTAGGAATAATTTTGGCGATAACAAAAATTTCAATCGGATCCCTCCCTCCCCACCAATTTTGGATAATCCAACTCCTTCAAATACATTTTTAAAAACAGGAGAGAGGTAAGGGGCCCGATTGAAAAAATTTTCAAACAAAAGTTGTAGCTTGAAGTACTAGGAATAATTTTGGCGATAACAAAAATTTCAATCGGATCCCTCCCTCCCCACCAATTTTGGATAATCCAACTCCTTCAAATACATTTTTAAAAACAGGAGAGAGGTAAGGGGCCCGATTGAAAAAATTTTCAAACAAAAGTTGTAGCTTGAAGTTGTACAAATACTTTTAGTTATTACAAAAATTTCGATTAGACCCCTTCCTCCCTTCCAATTTTGACTATAAAGTATTATGTAGCACTGGACTTGGTAAAACTTCATCGAAGTAGCACCCCATGAATGTAAACAAAACAATCAATCTAGACGTTAGTAAAAAGTTACACCTGTTTCATATATTTTTTGACCAAATTTCGCAATTTTCATGTATCACCACTGCACCGTGAGAAATTGAGGTAGGCAATATTTTAGACTAGGATTTTGCGTTGCTGTAACTCCTTCAATTTCAAAGATAGGCAATCCAATATGATTATAACTTTTATTGCTTTTTCGAAGATCTATCCACTGCCGGTGTCGAAAAATTTTTTGAACGCAGTGTTGCCAATAGATTTTGCTAGATAAAATGCCGATTTCCAAATCTTTGTAGTTCCTTCATTTTCAAACTTAGGCAGTATGTTTACATAAAGTTTTTTTTTAGTCGTACTCGGTTATATCCAAATTTCAAATTTGGCAGGCCACTTTCCGGACACCCTGTATAAATGGAGTAAAGGAAAAAATTAAATTTCTTCCTGGGCTAATCTAATTTTATTCAAAATACGAGTTAGGTATCTACATATATTTATTGTATTTGTATGGCAACCATAACCAAAACGTTAGGTACATTTGAAAAAGAGTATGCCTTATCGTTTATTATATTCTTTTGTTTAAGCCTTTTCGAAATGCTCAATCGAATATACGCGTGCAAAAGTTGTATCATTGTAAATCCGGCGCGGCTTGGCAGTTGTTGGCTTGCACGCTATTTTTGTGAAACGAAAAACGAATTAAATTACAATAGATGCGCGTCTCCCTCTGCGTGTTATTAATTTTTCAAAAAAAAATTATTTAACGTGTAATACTGGTAGTATAACGACGAGGTGGCGCGGCCCGCGGAGACGCGACGCGACGCGACGGTTTCAATTCGCATTAATTAATTTTCTCTGCGGTTTCCGTGAAAATGGAGAAAAAATTGATTCGTCGTCCAATTAAAACGTCAGAATATCGTTTTTTTAAAAATGGCAAAAAAGTATACATTTCATCGAGTAAAATATTAGCGCGCGGTTGTAATGACGCCACTAAAAAGCTTAATATTACAAGCGTCGTTTTCGAACGTCCATAAATAATGCATTTTTGTCGTAGAGTGTTGTTCGCTTGCGAGTATTAGGTAAGGGCGTTTAGTGTTCGTACTTCGTTGTTAGTTTAACTTAAAAGGGTAAAAACAGACAAATACTAAACGAGGGCGTTATAGCTCAGTCGCTATTAACTTAGAAAACGAAGAAGGGTTGAGTAATGCTTTAGGGGTTTATACAAGACTGTGTTAAGTTATAAGATGGGACTGCTCCAACACGTGGTGATTATCGCGCCATGTCGCGTCGCACGTCTTTGACGAGGTAATTAAAAAACCATGTAAGGTTACGGTTTTACAAAATTCATCGAGAATTTCGTCGCGTATGGTTTTACGAAATTAACGCCACAAATCTATACGAGTTTATTGGAATTCGTTTCGATTTCGAATTACGTATCGGTGCTCCGAAGTTTCCCTGTAATATAATTAGTCGATAATAATCCAGTATGGGCGGTGTTAATTTCTACGTTACATTCTGGTAGTCAATTAAAACGTACACGAGAGTTTGAAAATGTTATTAGGCGAATTTCCAGTGCTGTAATTTTGAAAATCAGTTCGTGAGATGAAGTAATATTCTATCAAGGCTGGATTTTGGATTGATGATACCTACATGCGGCCTAAAAATGGAGTAGGTCTTTTAAAATAAATCACTCGTTGTCTTGAATCTCTGCGTAGTTGGTGAAATGAGTAAAAATGTATTTTTCACAGCCGTAAAAATTACAAAAAAAAAATCATCTCGACGAATCGATTCTCAAGATTTCTGCAGCAATGTTTCAAAGTTTTACCAGTTCTGACAATTTTAAAAATTTACTAAACTTTGAAAATTGCTCAATTTTTAAAATTCATTAAAATTTAAAAATTAAAGTATTTTCAATTAATATGTTGAACGTTGGATTTTTCTAAAAATTTATTTAATTTTAAAATTGATAAATTTTGATTATCTACTGATATTCAACAATTTGACCAATTCTCAACATTGTAAAAATTTACCAAATTTTTAATTTTTAATAAAAATAATTGAAAAATTTTGGAAATTGATCAAACATTGAAAATTGAACTTTTAAATTTTTCATATAAGTGTTATCTAATTGACGTGATTTTTAAAAATTATTAAAATTTAGATAGGCTTTTTACAAAAATTTTAAAATTGTAAGAATTGGTTTATACCTATTTAAATTTCAGATTTATATCAAATTCAAAAAATTTCGAAAATTGACCCCCCCCCCCCCCTCCTCCTCAACCTTGAAAATAAAATTTAAAAATTAAAAAAAAAACTTAGCTGAAATTTAAAATAGGATCTAGGTAATTAGAAAAATTTATTAAAATTCAGAGGTTTTGAACTTTTGCTTTGTAAAAAATTAAAAAAATTTATAAATCAACCTTTTATGCATATTTTTGATTTTAACTGAATTTCAAGTGCTAATTTAGCTCTGTTTTCTGCCCATTTTATTTCTAGTTAGTTTTTGGTCTTTTTATATTTTAAAAATTAATTTGAGGTTACGAATGCTTACTTTTAGGTACCTTACCTACCCACCTATAAATTAATCAATCAGCCTAAATTTGTTTTATAGTTGACGATATCTTAGAAATGTCGAACAAAGTTGTACCTATTTATAAAAATGATTTAAACCTGAGGCATTGCTGCTGAAATTAAATTTTCAAATACCTACCTAACTCTACCAGTATGTACATAATACTGTTTTCGGTTCAAAAGCATTCGTTGTAAATATTCATTCGTGTATACTTAATCAAGTTTTAATTAATTTGGAAAATTAAAACCTTGACGTATAATTTCGAGCTTCTTAAATATCAACCGAGTTTATTGTTATCGAAAACTAACTAAAAGTTACGTTTAAAAGGCAACTGAAAGTTGCTCCATTCAATGAATTGTTAATGAGGTACTTAGCTATACCTGCCCACGAATATTTCGAAATTATACCGAATCAATTTCGAAAAAAGTTTATCGTTTGAGACTAATTTGATAGGTACTCGTGATTATTTAGGTGTTTTGTTATATAAGTGCTTATAAATATCATTTTAGTTTTCTAAAAATAAGTTATTATATCGTACGAATGATCCTTAAATTTTTAATAAGTATTCGCGACGTTTGAATGAAGAACTTATTGCGAGTTTGTCGCGAAGTCATTTATAGCTTTTCAATGAGAATTACATCTGCTTAATTTTGATAGGTAGTACCTACTTTGCTTAATATTTATTTACCTAAAAATATCCAACTCTTTTTTATTGCTTAGCTAAAAATTGAATTTATCGAAATAAAATTTCTTACAAGCAAATATTAAGTTTGATAGTTTTAAAATTTGGCAAAAGAAAAACATTCGATCCTCGTCGAAGGTAATCAAAAATGGGGTTGCACTTCAAAGAATTTTGTTACTCCCGCACGATATCAAACACCTTTTTCCTCCTATAGTTTATCAGCGGTTGTAATTTTTATTTGCAAATGCGTATCTACGCACAATCGCAATAAAAAATAAATGCTGAAGGGAAGGAAAACTTTGTTGATATTGAATCTCATATTCATCTTTCTCGGGGAAATGACGAATTCATGATACTTTTATACTGCAAGTTGATATCATTAATTCAAAACTTTTATCCGAATGAATTTGAATAATGAAACTTGTTATAGAAGTACAACCCAGCCAGACGAATTATCGTAACGAGATTCGTTTAGTTTATTGACTTTTTTCCCTGATCTTCATTATGAGTCAATTTTGTTAACGTTTCAATACAGAATGCGAATAAGCAAAAGGTTAGAAAAAATGAGCCGCGAAAGTACGAGTAAAACGATAAAATGCTATATTCTTCGATATTATTTATTGATTTATTCGGTAAAAAAAAAAGGAAAGAACGAGAACGAGAATGAAACACAGCGTAAATAATTCTCGGGGGATTTTAAAAATTATGATTGTTTTTTATACCGCTTGTAAGAGCAGTTGACATTTGTTTTTTGTTTTACTTCCAAGAAATTCACGTTTATTTACGTATACATTGTACATGCGGGATATTAGATTGGTAATGGCCAATGGGTATTTTATTTTTTATTTCGTGTTTTTGTTAAATACATACCCACCTTTCTATTTGTATTCTGACAGATTAGAAAAATTTACTTACCTACCCTCCTACTTATAAAAATCTCAAAATTCAAAAATACCTAGTATATAAAATTATTTAAAAAATTTGAACCCGTATCGTGAAAAGTATTATGTTAAACATAAAACGAGAGCTAAATAAAGGTCTTAATAACGAGCTGCAGGGTTTATTTTGAAAAATTAACTACCCACTTTTGAGTTGCTCAAAATTGTGACTTTGGAAAAACATATTTTTCGTTCCATTATTTTTAATTTCGCGCTTTTTTTCCATGTCACGGTGTTCTATTCCATTAAAAACTCACCAAAAACCCACATTTCAAAATTAAACGATACCTAAGAATTTTTTTACTCCCACTAAAACGCCTTTATTCGTATTTTTCATCAAGACATTTCAATTTTCGCTAAAAAAAAATGTGCCTATAATTTACCAACATCTCGATAATATTTCTATCCAAATGTGGGTTCTCTCTGTTTAATGAAATATCCTATTTTTGGAATTCTCTGAAAGAAATTTGGAGAATTTTTCATAAAGATATATTTCAATATTTCATAGCATTTTTTGATAAAATTTTAAAATTTATTCCAGGAAGTTTCTATTCTTAGAATTTTTCTTCAAAAGAGTTATTGCAAAGAAAAGAATTTATGGAATTTTTGATGGGAATTTTAAATCTTTTTTTCAAAAAAATTGTTAAAATATGCGTCTTTCAAGCGAATTATTTCCAAGAAGTTTTCTGAAGAAATTTTGAAATTTCCACCAAAATAACAAAGTCAAAAAAAAATTTTTGAAAAGATTTTTTTGAATATTTTTTAAAAATTTTCAAAAAAATATTTTATGGAATTTTTGAATTTTAAAATATTTCATTTCTACTAATTTTCATTCTAAAAAATATTTTTCAAACATTTTTGGAAAGAACTCAAAAAAAAAAATCTGAAATAATTTCTGTGAATTTATTTTCAAAAGAATTTGTTTTCAACATTGTCAACAATTTTTAAAAAAAATGTTTTTATTCATGAAAAAAATATCCAAATTCTCTCCAAGGTAAATTTTTGTACAAATTTTTTAATTCCCTCCCCAAAAAAAGTTTTAAAAAAATGTTTGCGAATTACCTCTTTTTTGTACATTTTTTCCTTCGATATTTTTTTACCTCAACGCAGGTCTGTGCTTTTCTCGAGAGAATGAATTTTTTGATAAAATTACTTCAAAATTCAATTGTAAAAAAAAAATCAAAAAAGCCTCAGGAAATAAAATATGTTTGTAAAAAAAAATTTGGTATCATTTTTTTCTATCAAGATGATTGTATTATTTTGAAGGTGACAAGTATGGACAAAAATAAATGAGTTATTTGTCCCTGTTTAGTAATATTCACGTACGAGCTCTACTTTTAATAGCATCTACTAATTTTCTTCTTTTTTCACGTTACAGATTACAATTTGAAAAAACGTAGCAAAAAGTCAACGCCGTCAAAATCGCATTCAAGTCTGAACAGTCACAATAATACCATACCTACGCCACCGCCAATATTATCCACATCTGGTATACCTGCGTCCACACCCTCGCCCACCGATACGGCTGCCGTACAGCATTCTATGATGACCGGAAATTTCGCCGAGAGTGATGGACATTCTTCAGATAGCGAACGAAAACGCAAAAAAGCCCGAACCACGTTTACCGGCAGACAAATATTCGAGTTAGAAAAACAATTTGAACTGAAGAAATATTTATCTTCTTCGGAAAGGTCCGAAATGGCGAAAATGTTGGGTGTTACGGAGACACAGGTACGTTTAAAATGTTTTCCTATACTCGTTAAATAATCAGTACCCAAGTGTTGAGTGTTTGGTAATTCAAAAATGAAATATGAGACAACGAGGAGACGGTCAGATCTGAAGGAAGAAGTATTTCTATAAAATTTGCTGAATTTGTCAACTAAGGTGAGGGAAGGGAGGGGAAGGGAAGGGAAGGGAAAGTATTTAGTTACACAGTATAGCATTTTCTAGTAAGAAATTCAATGAAAATCGTTGCAAATTTACATACGAATCATACAGGGTGTCCGGAAGGACCCTTTGAAACGTCAGATTTCGATACAATTAACTGGGTATCACTAACAAAAAAATGTTCATATACAAAATGCCTATCTTCAAAATTGAAGGGGCAACGGAAAATGAAATTGAAAAAAAGTTTTTATTGCGCATATGGCTAGTAGGGTGGGTCGAAAATCAAAAATTTTCGATTTTCAAAATGGAATACCGCGGAAAAGTTGCGTCTTGGGAACACATGAAAAATAAAAAAATAAAAGTTTTCAAATCGAATAATATCTTCCGATCGCGCAAGAGCCCTTAAATTTATGAAAATTTGCAAAAAATCAAAATTTGCAAAAAATTCCAAAATGTTACAGAATGGGTTTTATGCCTTTGGTTGGCAAGTATTATTATCGTTATTAATATTTTTTGAAAAAAAAATCCATAATTCATTAGATCATCGCATTTATAAGACATTTAAAAAATGTAATTTTTTACGTTTTTTTGAAAAAATTGAAAAAAATAGATTAAAAATTGGAAAAAAAAATTTGTAATTAAAATGGGTTTAACATACACAGTTTTGCCCAAAAAGACAATTTACAGCGATTTTCCAACTTTTTTGTACATTTGAGAATTTTTAAAAACTTCGAAAAAATAAGAAAAATTGAGGAAAATGATGGTTCCTGAAAATGAAGGTAAAGATGGAAAATCGCTGTAAATTGTCTTTTTGGGCAAAACTGTGTATGTTAAACCCATTTTATTTTTAAATTTTTTTTTCCAATTTTTAATCTATTTTTTTTTATTTTTTCAAAAAAACGTAAAAAATTACATTTTTTAAATGTCTTATAAATGTGATGATCTGATGAATTATGGGATTCTGGTACATTTTCCCGAATTCGGTTTCCCAAAGGGCAAATTTCCCGAATAATTTTTTTCCCGAAAAGCCGTTTTCCCGAATCCATTTTTCACGAAAGCCCATTCCCCGAATCCACTTTCCCGAAT
The DNA here is from genome assembly GCA_959613365.1 of Balanococcus diminutus. Taxonomy (NCBI): domain Eukaryota; kingdom Metazoa; phylum Arthropoda; class Insecta; order Hemiptera; family Pseudococcidae; genus Balanococcus; species Balanococcus diminutus. The sequence continues at coordinate 29,739,567 of OY390714.1, forward strand.
GACTTTTTTCCCGAATAGCAGTTTTTCCGAATGATTATTTCCATGGTATGGTATTTGGTTGATGAGGGGAAGGCATTGTTTAAACTCTTTCATAAATCATAAAATTCCCTCCTTCCTTGACCATCTGACTGAAGCTGAACACCTGAACTATGAAATAATTCTCAAACATCACACATCTTGAAAAAATAATAATGAAAAAACTGTAAATACAGAAAAAAAAATATAAAAATTCACTCATTTCAGTATCTGAGTAATGAATTTTCGTGGGAAAAAAATACAAAAAAAAAACAAAGCCAAAACATTTTTGAAAACCAAAACCATTACCAAAACCAATATTTTTATTGGATTCCATCACTGGAGAAGAATATTTAACAGGAGAAAATGAACTACAGTATACTTTAGAACACTATCATATAACATTACTTTGTAATTTATTTTGTAGATTACTTATTTTCAATCATTTAAAAAAAAAAAAAAAAATCCGAAATAATGGTGTTTCGGGAAAATGGGATTCGGGAGAAATATGCTTCAGGAAAACACCATTCGGGAAATCCCTTATTCGGAAAAGCGAATTCGAGGAATTGTCCAGGAACTGAATTATGGATATTTTTTTCAAAAAATATTAATAACGATGATAATACTTACCATGAGTTACCAACCAAAGGCATAAAACCCATTCTGTAACATTTCGAAATTTTTTTTCAAATTTTGATTTTTTGCAATTATTTGATTTGAAAACTTTTTTTTTGTTTTTCATGTGTCCCCAAGACGCAACTTTTCCGCGGTATTCCATTTTGAAAATCGAAAATTTTTGATTTTCGGCCCACCCTAATGGCTAGTACTAAAAAAAATAATACTAAAAAAAATTGTCTTGAGATTTTTTGCCCAAGTTAAAAAATGAAGGAGCTTCAAAGCTTTGAAAATATGTAGGTATTTTTAAAATTTGACACATTGTAGCTCCTTCATCATCAAAGGTAGGCAAAATTATCACAATTTTTCCTTGCCCCTTTAATTTTTGAGATAGACACCACGTGTATAAAAATAATTATTTATAGTACCTGGTTGTATCCAAATGTGAAGTTTTAAAAGATCCTCCCTGGACATCCTATATGTACGTAACGTACATACATTTAAATTACTTGGGTACTAAGTATCGCATGAAAATTGATACGCTTTGATTTTGTATAAGTATTTATATTAAATTCAACCGAAACAATAAAATTATCAGCATCTTCCGCGTATAGAGATAATCCGAGGAAAATTGTACAAGGTTGGTCTACTTATCGTATCTTCTACCTGATAATTTAAAAAGAATTTATATAGCCAAATAAGTTGGTGAAATCGGTCCCACTCTAATTTAGGTACTTCGAATTTGATTAAAATTCAAATTTTTTCTTCGGATGAAAAATCTTTCATTCTTTTTTTCTTTTTATAGATAATACTTCAATTTTCTTGAAGGGAAAATTTTTAAATTTTTCGTGATTACCTAAAACTATTTATTATTATTATTATTTTTTTTTTTTTGAGAAAAAAATTTCTCAAACTTTCTGGTGTAAAAATATTTTACAATCTTTTTTCAGAAAATTGTTTCGATTTTTTTCAGTACTTCAGTAATGAAAATCTTCCAATTTTCTGGATAAGTATTTTTAAAAATTTTTTGCAGCATAGAATTTTCTCATTTTTTGAGAGTATAAATATTTTTTATTAAAAAAGAATCATTTTGAGGGTGCTGAGGGAGAGTTCTCAATTTTTCCAGAGTGAAAGTACCTACGCATTTTTCATTTTTAAAGAAAAAATTTCTCGATTGTTTGAAATAAAATATAACTTTTTCATTTTCCTTTTTCCCTTTTTTTGTAGTATTTTTCATATTTCTCGTTTTTTTTTTTTTTTTTTTTTTTTTTTTGTTGGAATAAGAATCATTTCAACTTTTTAGATTAAAGCATAATTTTGATTTTTTGGAACAAAAAATCTGATTTTTTCAGGGCAAAAAAAAAATTTTCTTCTGAAGTGAAAGTACCCGAGCAGCACACTCGACAAATTATCGAAATAAAAAATCGACAGAATATCGAATTCGATAAAGTGTCGCGTTAGTTCCGCATAAATCGTGAAATTATCTTTCGATATATAGATAGATTATCGACGAATTATAGTTAATAAAAATTTCGAGATTATAGTAAGATATTTTATCGATAATCTATCTATAATATCGAAAGATAATTTCACGATTTAGGCGGAACTTTCGCGACACTTTATCGAATTCGATATTCTGTCGATTTTTTATCGATTTTTTATTCCGATTTTTTGTCTTTTACTAGCTTTTTTCTATAATTAAAAATCATTAATTAGCATAATTAATACATTAAACTTTGCCTAAACACATTATTCATGTTACGGTAAGAGGATCATTTCAGAAAAAGTCAAAAAAAAATTATAAAAAATCTGCCACCCGTGGGGCTTGAACCATCTACCTCCTGCATGGTAATCCCCTTCCTTAACCACTATGCCATACCTTATAGTTGAGGGATTAGCAATAAAACGCTTATAATAGGCAGTTTAGTACTTCCAGACGTGTTGGACTTAGAAAAATTTTCACCAATTTGGAAATAATTTTAAATATCGTCACAAAATCGTTGAAAAATCGTTCGACAAATTTCAGATTATTTGTCGATAATGTAGTTTCAAATATCGTCATAAAATCGTTGAAAAATCGAATTCGAGAAATTTAATATTCTTTTTCGATAGTATAGTTTCAAATATCTTCACAAAATCGTTAACAAATCGAATTCGAGAAATTTCAGATTATTTGTCGATAATATAGTTTCAAATATCTTCACGCAATCGTTAGAAAATCGAATTCGAGAAATTGCATATTATGTGTCGATAATATAGTTTCAAATATCTTTACAAAATCGGTAAAAAATCGGATTCGATAAATTTAATATAATCTGTCGATAATATAGTTTCAAATGTCGTCAAAAAATCGGTAAAATAGCGAAGTCGAGAAATTTCATATAATCTGTCGATAATATAGTTTTAAATATCTTTACAAAATCGTTAAAAAATCGAATTCGATAAATTTAATATTCTTTGTCGATAATGTAGTTTCAAATATCTGCACAAAATCGGTGGAAAATCGGAATCGATAAATTTAATATTCTTTGTCGATAGTATCGTTGACGAATATCGTCATAAAATCTTAATAATATCGAATTCGATAGTTTTTAGATTTTTTGCCTATGAAGTTGTACCGATAAATCTTTATAATATCGTGAGAACATCTATAGATTTTCAAACGATTTTTTATCGATACGTTACATCTTCCGATAATATCGATCGAGTGTGCCGCTCGGGTATAATATTATTATATTTCTCATTTTTTAGGTGAAAAATTTCTCGATTTGTTTGGAATAAGAAATCTTTTAATTTTTTTTAGAATGAAATTTTTCATTTTTTGGGAGTAGGTATTTTTTTTTTTTTTTTTTTTTTTGATTTCTCAAGTTATTTTTTTATGAAAAAAATTTCTCAATTTTTCAGGGGTTAGGTATGTTATAATATCTACTTATCTATTTCTTAAAGAGGATTTTCAAATGTGCTTTTTTGGATTTTTATAAGAATTTCATGCAAAAAATGTGATTTTTTATCCCAAATATTTTTATTCTAAGAGATTTTTTTCCAAATTTTTTTAAGGAATAATTCTAATTTTTTCAAGAATGTTCCTTGAAATATCGATCTTCAACCATTATTTGAAGTTGATTTTCAATACCTAAGTAATTTCTAAAAAATGTTTACCTATAAATATATATTTTTTTTTTTCAAAAATTCATTCAAATTTGTTTTTAAAATGGCCGAGCTTTGCTACCAAAGTTTTTTTTTTGCCAAAATGTCATGAAGGAGTGAAGCGAAATCACTCAATATTTTATCCTAGGTGCGTGTAAAAGGACAAAAAAATTTCGATCATACTGATTGAAATTAAAAACTCTTGAAAAAACGATAATTGAAGGGGTGTGGCACCTGGAAGGAAGGGGATAGGGGTCCAAAACTTTGTCAACAATTTTTTTTTCATTATTGGGACACAATTATTGAGAGATTTCGAAGTAAATCGGATCGGAGTGAGGGACGATTTCACCTACTTACCTATTCGACTGAACCCTTGATTCGATTAGAGGGAGTAGATTGCTCTAATTTCAAGCATAGAAATTTCAAAACATCTTGTTGCAACGTTCGTTATCTCGAATAAATTCGTTCACTTGGCGAAATGCTTATTAAATTCATCGCATTATTAACTCGATTAATTTTTTGCCCGTGCAGTTGAAAAATATCGCGAAAATGGTATAGAATAGAAGTACGTATACATATATGTATATAGGAAAATGTTGCTCTAATGAAACAACTTTAGTACACGTTGAAAATGATAAATGTCACGAAAAGGGAGACAGAGAGACCGCGTGTAAGCGAGAAAGAAAAGGCGAAGCGAAAATTATACCCAGATTACGGTATCGTGCGGGATAGTTTCAAGTGTAAAATGGTAGTTTTCAAACTAAAGTCGGTATAAATTATAACGTTAAAGAGAAGGATTATACACTGTCTGTTAGAGTTGTACGCAATCAAGAAGACGAACGGAAACGAGATATATGGCCAAGGGAGTTGAAAGGACGAGTGCCTTAATAATGGACAGGAGGGATGGAAAGTTGAAATCATTAACGCTGGAATCCATGTGACGTTATGGAAGTCAGCAGAGACGACTTGTTACTATATAGAATGTTGGCTCGTTTGGAAGGGTGATAATGAGACAAACCGTGGCGCTATGCTACACCATCTTCGAGGGATTAAATTATTTCCTGCTTAGTTCTGCTAACAATTATAAACGTTATGACATTTCGAAATCGTCCGGCTTTTGTATTAGAGAAGGAAACCTCGAGTTTTGATATTTTAAAAGCGCGCCTGGGCCAGGCCAGGGTAGCAGTATAATTATTCTGTTCCAGAATTATTGTGATCGTCTTTGCTGTACGCTAATGCGCGAGAAAATAAACGACGTATAGAATTTGAATAAAGTCGATGCGAATGCGATGTCGCGAAGACGGAATTAAATTAATATTTATAGCGCCAATTGCATACTGTAGGCTAAATATTTATATTAATTTTTTCATCGTCAATTGAACATTGAATAGTGTAGATTCTGGATTGAAAAATGTTCTACTTCGTTTAAACCAGAAAACCAGATTTAAGTTATAATTGCTTCGCTTTTTCGTGACATACGCGTAAGTACCTACTAATTGATGTTTCAAGTTCCTATTAGGTATTAAATAGGTACGTATGTGTTAAAAACATTTTCGAGGCCCCCTTCTTTGAATTACTAATTATTGTTTCTACTGTGTCGTTAAGACACTGTCCCGTAGTTAAATGTTTCAAAAGAACTTTTCCTTCTTGTTCCTATTTCCTAACTGATGGTATGACTACCAGAACGTCACGAATGTGGTGAATATGCTTGTACGGAGATCTGAAGGGGCAAATTCCATTAAATACTAGCTAGTAACTACATGAATAATTTTATGAATTGAAGAAGAAAAATTTTAAATCTACAAAACTGAAATAATATTAAGACCAGATGAGTAAGGGAAAAAATTAAAATTGATGAAAATAAAAAATAAATAAAAATAAAAATTTATAAAAATTAAAAAATTGCTAAAATTTGCAAATTGAAAAATATTCAGAAGGAAAAAACTAAAATAATTTAAAACAACAAGAATTTCTCAATTTTTAAGCTCATAGGCTCACATGTACCTAAAATTTTAAAAAACATTAAAATTGAATTAAAATGATTCAAATTTGAAAAAAAAGTGGATCTATCAAATTGGAATTCAAGCAAGAATGGTTATACCTAGATTGAAAAATAAAATACTGAAATAAAAATTGAATTGAAAATTGTGAAAAATTGTAAAATAAAACAATTAATTTGTTTACAGATGAAAAATTGATAAAATCAGAAATTTTGATAGGTGGCAAATAAAAAAAATTTGATACCTACTTTATAAAAATTGAAAAGTTGCAAAAATTCGAACAATCATAAATTGAGAAGTATTGAAAAAAAGTAATGAAAATTAAGAACAAAATAAATTGAATAAAATATTGAAAAAAAATTATATACCTAAAAGTAAATCTATAAAAATTAGAAATTTACAAAAAAAAAATCAAAAAATGATAAATAGAATATCAATGGAAAAAAAAACTGATAGTGATTAAAAACAATCCAGAATTTATAAAAATTTTAATTCATATACCCACAGCAGCCACAGTCCCACACACCTAATTTTCAAGATATGGAAAAATTTAAAATGATTGAAATAAAATAAAAACTACGTAGGTAATAAAAATTTAAAAAATAAAATAATTTAAAAAGTTTTGAATCTGAAAATATAAATTTAATCAAGAATATAGTTGATAGAAAAAAAAATGAAAAAAATTAAAATTAAAATTTTTGAAAAATTGTTGAATGAAAAAAAATATATATCACTGGAGATGATTTTGGATAATACAAAAAAATAAAAATTAAAAAATAATGAAATTTAAAAGTATTGCCAACAAAATTTTATGAAATCAAATATTCAAAAAATTGAAAAATTGCGAAAATTGCAAACATGAAAAATTGGGATGTATTGATAAAGAACAAAACTTACAATTAATTAAAAATAACCAAGAATTCCCACATTTTTAAATTCATAGGTCCATTAAAATTCAAAATTGGGACAAATTGAAAACAAAATAATAAAATGGAATAAAATAAATTCTAAATTTAAAAAAGTTTAAATTTCATCAATAATAGTTGAATACCTAATAGAAAAACAAACCAAAATTACAAAAAATTTGAAATTTTTTAAATTTAAAGAAAAATTAAAGATGAGTGGTAAGAACAAAAAAAATTATATTTATAAAAATTTTAAATAATACAAGAAGTGTATAAAAAACGGATAAAATCAAAAAATTGACAAATTAGATTTTGAAATAAAATGAAATAGAAAATTTAAAAAGGTTCTATAGAAATTAAAAAGTAGGTAATAAATGTTTCAAACAATGTTGAATCGGAATAAAAATTTTTTAAAAAAAAACAATCAAAATTAAAGAAAAACTAGAATTTTCAATTTTATGAATTTATACGCCTACGCGCTCAAAATTCAAAATTTGGAAAAAATAGGTTAAAAAAATTGAAACCAGTAGGATTAAAATGATTGAGAGTTTAGAATCTAAAAAACTGAAATTTAATCAAGAACTTCTGAGTACTAAAAAGAACTGCATTTAATAGGTAGGTAGGTATAATAAATTATAAATGATTGAAAATTAAAATGAATTGAATTTACTTTAAAAAATTTAATGTATAAAAATTTAAAAGTTGAAAAAACGATGAATTAAAAAAATATAATATATACCCAATGTGAAAAGAATTGGTAAAAATGTTTAAAAGATACGAATTTTGCACCTAAATCCAAATTTTGGAAAAATTTGGAAGATATTAAAATAGAATTAGAATTGAAGTTGATTATCACAATTTAAAAAAATGAATAAATAAAAAATTGAAATTAAATCATTATAAAGGCTGAATAGATAGATAAATTGTAAGAAATTATTGAATGAAAATTTTAAAAATAAAATTAAAGACGACTGGAAATTAAAACGCAGATTAATTAAGTAAACTTGAAAATGATGCTTAAATCAAAAATTGAAAAAATCAAAAGTTGAGAAAATTTTTAGAATTAAAAAAAATAAAATAAAATTGGAAGTGGTTGAGAAATTAAGAAAATAAATTAGAATAAAATTAAAAATTGTGAAAAATCTCAATTGAAAAAGTTGAAAAAAATGGTAGTTGAAGAAAACTCAAAAATTAATGTAAACAAGAATCAAAATTTGAGGAAAATAAAATTGATTCCTTTTTTGTTCTAAACCAAATTAGCGAATAAAGAATTGTTTTCAAATACCTACATGTTTTTATGTTTTATTCTAAATGCAATTTTTTACATGAATTTTTGCGCATACTATTTGAGGGGTCATTTGTAAAAACAACCATAGTCAAAAAATCGAATTTTACAGGGGACCGAAATAACTTGTTCAGATCATGTTTGGGGGCGAAAATTTGATTCAGAGAGTATTAATTGATCATAAAATTTTCCATAATGTCAAGAAATGCAATAAATTTTTTTTCCAAATTTTGAAAAATGTTACGACTTTCTCTTTAAAAATACTGACTATTACAAAATAATCAGCTAAAACACGTACTTTTTTTAAAAAACTTTTATCACCATCGTCTTTCTCGTGAAATTTTAGGTTAGAAAATTGAATATAGTATATTACTTAATAGGGTGCGAAAATTGAGCTTTTCCTCACAGTAGTGCCATTTGCTGAACGAGCCGTAGGCGAGTGAAGCAAATGCTTTTTAGGCGAGTGAAGTAAAAATTGTTTGCTCAGCGAGCCGAAGACGAGCTTAGCAAACAGCACTTACTGTGGAAAAGCTCAATTCGCACCCTATTAAGTTATATAATTTTTCTTATACACGGTGCGAAAGTGAATGTATGAGAAATCAAAAAATAAATAAACTCGCGTTTTATGCTATTGAAACAAAAATTGAATCAAAATTTGAGAAATAAATTTCATGTTCAAAAAAAACAATATAAGTTGAGCCTTGTTTTGCTTACTATGAATTCAAATAAAAATGCGAACACAGACGTATCACCATAATAAAACGGTAAATGAATAAAGGAGGTTGAACATATAAATATGAAAGTTCGAATTCATACATTATCACATTGTTACATAATAGAATTCAATGAAGATGAGATAAAAGAAGAAAGAATATAAACAATGTTGGAACTTGCAACAGGGGCGGAGCGTGCAGGGGGAAGGGGGGGGGGACGCCCGCCCAGACATTAAAAAAGTCGAAAAAGTTGGCAATTTCGAGTTCAAGGATAGTTTCAAGTTGGAAAATTCAGTATTCTGTTGAAAAAAATGAAAAAGTTGTCAATTTTCCAATTTGGAATTTAAAAATTGTCAACTTGAATTTTAAAAATAAAAAAATTGTCAACTCGAAATTCAAATCTCAAAATTGTCAACTTTTCTATTTTCTCAACAGAATGTTCGATTTTCCAACTTTAAGTTGATAAATTCAGCATTCTGTTGAGAAAATTGAAAAGTTGGCACAAGTTGGAAAATTGCCAACTTTTCAATTTTCTCAACGGAATGCTGAATTTGCGAATTTACAGAATTTATAATTCAAAATTATCAACTCAAAACAGCAAAACTTAAATTTGTCAAATTTCTCAAAACTTCATCTTTTTGAAAATCTTCAAATTAATGCTAAAAATGCATTATTTCTTAATTTTTAAGTTCCAATTTTATCAAAATTTTCGCCCTCGCTTCGTTCGGGCATCATGCTACTTTTATATTTTTTTATACTTAATCCAAAAATTATCATGTTTTCAAAATTTTTGCAAAAAAAAATTCCTTTTTTTCTTTTAAAAAAAAATTTCGCTCGGGCAGCACGTATCAGTCACAAAAAAATCCCGAAAGAGGTCGCGAAAAGTCGCAAATTTCAGTTGAGGCGCGAAGCGCCAAGTTTTTTTTTCAAGTTTGCATTTTTAAGATTTGAAGTTGGCATTTTGAACTTACATTCCCCCCTCAAAAAATCGTTACGCTACGCCTCTGACTTGCAATTATATTGTTCACACTTAAAAATGCAAACGAAATACGATAATTATTCATTAATAGTAATTAATAATTACGTTCATCATTTTTGTATTAATCCATGCATGTTTCAACGTTGAATGTCACGTTTGTGTTACTTTACATTGCTTGCGCGTCGTAAGAAAAAGGTGTGAGGAAAAGTATTACTTTCGCAACACGTATCTGTCGCGAAAGTAATTACTTTCGCACCGTGTATAAGGAAATTTTTTTTTTCTAATTTTTGACTATGGTTGTTTTTACAAACGACTCCTCATTTGTTATTTTTTCATGATACGAAAAAAAAAATTGGTTTCAAGTACAAAAAAATATTTCAGTCGTGTCATATAGCACATAGTTTTTGTTCGTCCTATTATCTAATCATTACATAAAATATAAAAGCATAAAGAGAAAAATCTAGAAATGTTCTTCGGATGATTAAAATCAAAGCAGTTTATTACATAAGGAAAGGGGAATAAGTAGGTATTTGGAAATGATTCTCCCCTTTTGAAAAAAAACGCACCCACGCGCGAGATTATGGTATAAAAAAAAAATCGCCATGTCTTAAAATTAACGACAAAATAAAGCTACGTATAAATATATACGTACGTATCTGATAACGAAAAATAAATAAAAATATCCGAAGGTATCGGAAGGATTTAATTAATTTCTGCGAAATGCCGACGATACGTGGCGTGGGGTTGGGTCAGCGTAGCTGTGTCCTGTGACGATTTCGATTGGGTGATAGAAGGGTTAGATGATGAAAAGGGTGAAGAAAGAAGCACGGTGTGCTGGTTTACTACAGTACATGGTATGGTACGTTTGAAACAAGAAGGAATGTTACCAGCGGCGTTTCATCCAGTTAATTGTAATTAGTAGCCGTTCCATTTTCTCTCCCTGGTTACATTTTGCAGGGCGCTGTTCGCTGTTCGCGTTCCTCGCCAGCTTCGTATTCCGTTCGTTTCATCTCGTTCAATCACGAACAGATGAAACTTCCTACCATTTATAACTGCATCCAGGCTCATGGTACGTACTACGTAGGTAGTCTACCAAGGTAAGGGTAAATTGGTGTTCAACTTGCCGGACAAAACGAAGCAGCGGTATTTTATTAGTTAATATTCACGCGAGTCGCCCCCTACCCCGCCTGCCGGCCGATCCGGGTGCCGTTCTAATTTGCATAATTTTTAAATTATCTCCTGTCTTTTATTTTGACGTTATTTCGTTGTCGAGAATGGATTTTGTAACGTTGCTGCGTTGCGTTGTTGTGGCGGTATTTATGTTCAGCATAGGTATCCATTTTGCTATTATTTTCCTTCGTCATTTGCGTCGAAGCTGAAGTTTGCATAATAGTCTGCGAGAAGGGCTCGCGTATATAAATTCGACGATAATTATTTATACCTACGTTTCGAGTGGATGTACTCGTATTCGGTCTGAAAATCTCGATGGTTTTACAGCTAGAGACTTTGGTTTTAAATTTTTGAACTTTGATTAAAATTACGAGAGGTACTTGGATTATTTACAGGCCATTTTAATGTTTTGTCTTTGTATCTAGAAAATTGTGGGGAAAAAATAAGTACTTCAAGTTAGTCGGAGTCTCGACTGAATACGTTTTTTTTTTAATTTGCCTGAATAAAAAAATGTGTCAAAATTGCTAAATTTTTCAACATGTCAAAATCTTTTATTCTTACCTACTTTAGAAATAGGTTAAATCTGTGAAAAAAAAGTGGAATTTTTTAATAATTATGAAATTTTTCCAGACCTAAAATTTTTTAAAATGATGTGATTTAAAAAATTGAAATATTAACAGACATTGTCCAATTTTTAAAACTTGGTCGAAAGAATAAAATCCAGGTGCTTCAAAATTTACTAAAATTTCTGAAAATTTACAATGGCCGATTCAAAAATCAGCTCAAATCTCCAAAATTTTCGAAATGACAAAATTTCGTCTTATTAACAAAAATCAAAAAACAGTTGGTTGAAAAACAACTTGTGAAAATTTTATACTTTGGCCATCCCCCCCCCCTTTTCAAATATATAGGTATACCTATATTTTTTTTTTAATTTCGTCAAAATGTATTTTTTTTAAATTCTGCAAAAAAAATGGTTTTGTAAATTTCTGTGTAAAACATATTTTTTTCATCCAAAAACGAAATACATACCCAATTTTATAAAAATTACGTTCGAATTGAAATTTTTTTCAAAGTGAAATTTTCTATTTTACTTTGAGAGTTTTTAAAAATTCTGTCTAAATTTTTATTTTTGTTTTTATTTTATTTTATTAGTTCAGATTCAATATTTATAAAATAATTCTATTCAAGTGCAAATTTTTCAAAATTTTCCTTTAACAAAAGTTTTATCAATTTTTGTGAAAAACCTTTTTTTTTTTGAATTTTGTAATATAACATTTTTTTTATTTTCATTTGATTTTTTAATTTTACCTACAACTACATTTTTTCAATTTTTGTTCAAATTTTTAAAAATTCAAAAACTAGAACTACAAAACAAATTCTTAGTACGTTTAATTATTGTTCAAGTAGATACAAATTGTTTACAATATCTATAGGTTTTTATATTTCAAAAATATTCTTTAATTTTTACTCAATCATTTTTTTTTTTTTTTTGGAATGTTAGTTTGAGATTTTTTAAATTATTTCATCCAAAAACTATTTTTTCAATTTTCGTTTAAAAACATATTTTTTTCTAAATAACTCGTATGTTCAAAAACAAATCGTTTAAATTTTATTCAAAAACTCTTTTTTTAGTTCTTACAAAAATGTTTGAATTTTGTTCAAGTACTACCTAATGTTTTACAGTCTAATTTTAGGATGTTTTTAAAATTTTCTGAAAAAATATACACTGAATTTTTTTTTTTAATTTTTCAAAAAAAAAATGTTTTTTGGATATTTTTCCTAAATAATGTTTTAAAATTTTAATTTGATTTAAAAACAGGGTTTTTCTCAATTCTTATAAAAATTTTTTGGATTTTGTTAAATTACCTAAATATTATTTTGCATTGTAATTTTAAAATTTATTCTTAATTTTTCTGAGTAAATTCATTTTTCAATGTTTTCCTGGAAATAATTTTTTTAAATTGTCGTTTGAAAGCATTTTTTAAACTTTATCTGGAAATCGTTTCCTCAATTCATTGTGGAATTTAAAATTTAAAAAATTTATTTTAAAAACATGATTGCTTTCATCTCATTCAACTTCTTTTTCGGTGTAAAATTTCTTGAAAGTTTTGTTCAAAACATATTTTTCAATCCAAATAAACCTTTTTGAATTTAATTCAAGTACGTATAAAATTTTCATCGTCTTAATTATTAAAGTGTGTGTTTTTTTTAATTCTTGTGGAAAACACGTTTTGAAACAATTTCCCTGGAAACAGTATTATTTTTAAACTTTTATTTTAAAACAAATTTTTTTTAAAAATGAAAGCATTTTTTAAATTTTATCTGGAAATTGTTTTTTTAATTTTTGTAAAATTTAAAAAAAATAAAATAAAACCAAATTGTTATTAATTTTTGTTTGAATGTGTTTTTTAAATTTCATCTTGAAAACCGTTTTCTCAGATTTTGTTGATTTTTTTTTTCAAATATACCTAGGCATAAAATATATATTTAATAATTTCATTAATATAATCATTTTTCAAGTTCATATACAATTTTATACATTTTATTCGTGCACAAATTTTTCAAAATACTTAGTTAATATAATTTTGAAAAGTTTTCTTCATTAAAAAAATTGTTATCAATTTTTTCTTTTTTGAAAATTTTATTCAAAACTTGGTGTTTAATACTAGTTTAATTTGTTTTTAATTCGATTCAAACAACAATTTTTTTTGTTTGAAATACCTACAAATTTTTGAAAATTCAATTCCAAAATAGTTTTCTAATTTTCGTTGAAACAAAAATTAGGTGTTTCAATTTTGCCATTACCTATTTCATAATTTATCAACTTGCGAAATACATAATTTCAATACAATACCTTCAAGTTGAAATATTCGTACTCGGTCTCGGTGTCTACGTAACGTATTAATACCATAGCATGTTTCGTTTCCATTATTTTCATCTCGATCTGTCGTTTTGAATTTGAAACAAAATATTTTAAGTTATTACAGCAGATACGTACAATGTACATGTAGGTGCAAATATCGTGGTATTTCTCTCAGAATTTCTCTGTGTGTATTTGTATAGTATTCCAAGTTCCTACCAATAGTACCTACCTACCTACCTATGTGTATTCGTGCCAAATTGATTAAGCTCGTAAAGCATATTGTTGAAGTGAAAATTACACTCGAAAATAAAATATCAATTTTCGTTTCTCGAGATTTCAGATAGAAAACGCGTGTTTAGTTGGGAAAATTCGCGAAACGTTTTTCTAAAATAAAGAATTTTCATCATCGAACTGTTTTCCTTCCATATCATAAGTGTTGAGAAAATCTTTTGAAATAACTCTACAGATACGTTGTCGCTTCATTGAATTCATATCTTGAACTTTTACAGTTAGTTGATTATCGAAAATTGTACCTCGGGTATTTTTAAACCTCTAACAACGAAAACTTTTGTAGGAAAAAAATTTTTTCTTGGGATTTGAAAAAGATTAAGTGGATTGCTAAATTACGTTTTCCAAAAATTATTGTTCCATGCTCTATGAATTAGATATTATTTTGAGCTAAAAAATGAAAGTGACGATAATTCTATATTATTTAAATACTTACACTTACATGCAGAAAAGTTACGAGTATAATATTAAAAATTGTAGGTAAAATAAATCCTACTTTTTTTTCTTCAAAAAATGAATTTTAATTTGTCGAAAATTCTCGTTTCATTTTTAATTACACGAATGTTTGATTGCGTTAAAAGAATAGGCTACCTAATAATCGGTGAAAATAAACCTAAAATCGATATCATATTCATTAAATTCGCGCTGCGAATTGAAAATCAGCCTTGAAACGTTTGCAAAAGTTGATATTTGCTTAAAATGGTCGATAAATGTGTAGGTACTCGATAGAAAATCGTTGCGTTAACCAAACTAACGTTTTTATCGCTATTTAATGAGAGTACCCTAATACACGGTGTTTGTCCCATACGTCTGCTCGTTTCGAGTTTATCGTATTTTGCCAAACTTTTAGTCGCCTTTCGATAGATCGAAAAATTTTCATAGCCGCTATTCGATAAATGAAATATTTACGCTTCGTTACAAACCTTTCCACTTTCCAGTTTTAGTTTATGAAATTGGTAATAATTCAAGTTGGGATTATCTTTATCACACGCAATTTCCAAAGGGAATTGAAGCAGAGTTGTTTTTCACATATTACCTAACCAAAAAACATGTACGGGTAGAACACTGTGGCAGCAACACGATAATTTCTTATTTTCCAGGCTTTTGCTCTTATCTAATGAGCTTATAAAATACCACATGTAAATTATCGATTTATAAAAAAACCGTCTTGTTGAACCGTTTGGACCTTTGCGTACTTTTTCTTTTTTCTTTTTGTAACCAAATGTTAGCCTACATTGTTGAATAATTCTATAGGCCCATGAATAAAACTTCAGACATTTTTCATTATCTCAAGAAGAAGGTACATTAAGGTGGTTTTTTATTTGGGGTTTCGATTTTATTTATTTTTTGGTATTTTTTAAACATGATTTTTTTGCTTGAAATTTTTTTTTTATTCCACCAAAAAAATTGAGAAATTTTCTCCTTCGAAAAAATTAAAGAGATTTTCCCCTAAATTAGGAAATCTCTAAAAATTAAGAAATGGAAGGTACCTAATTTTAAATAAAATTCCAAAAAACTGAAAAAATTGAAACATAAGAATTGAAAAAACTGATGATTACCTAATTGCAGTATAATATTAAAAATTCGTATCCTTATCTACCTAATATTAAAAAAAAAATAATCTTTGAAAACTTAGGAAATCGAATAAGTGGATATTTAAAACGTAGGCATAGAAAAATTCAGAAAATTGAAAAATACAAAAATTTAAAAATAAAATAAAATACGAGTAGAATAACTGAACTCGTGCTGGGCTTGGTACCTTGATCAGGGTTCGGAAAAATCCAGGAAAAATGGATTTAAAATCAAAATACGAAATTATTTTGACATTTTTATTATTTTAAAATCCAAGATCCAAAATCTTTTTCGCAACTTGATTTGAAATCTATAATCTAAAATCCTTTCCATACTTGGATTTAAAAATCCAAAATCCAATTTTTTTATTTTACTCTGATATTTGGCACATATGTTAATTTTCGAGTAGATAATCCCTTACTCATCTTTTACCCGTGTAGCAATTGTCGACATCGACATTTATGTCGACAAAATTCAGACACATTTTTTTCTCGGTTAACGATGAATTAAAAATGATATTTGAGATTTAAAGTAATGTTCTATGTTAAACATAACTGTTCAATCAAAATTTTTGAATTTTTCTCAGTATTTTCCTATAATTTAGAAAACGTTGTTTTTCTACATAGACAAGTCGATGTAAAAATCGATACTCGATAAACGCATCGACATTTATGTCGACAATTTCTGCCAATTAAATTTACAAATTTTATATCTAAAAAGAACTAAAAACAATTAATAAGAACATTTTAAGCTCAGGAATAAATAATTTTTGAAAGAATCACAAAATTTTCTTATTTTTCAAAGTTTTGAATAATACAACGACTTGTCGAGTTATTGTCGATGGTCGAATAATGCATCGACTTCACTGTCGACAGTGTCGACCAGAGGAATTGTAAGTCGAGATAGTGTCGATGTGATTGTCGAGGGTCGAATAATGCATCGACTTAACTGTCGACAGTGTTGACCAGAGGCATTTTAAGTCGAGTTAATGTCGATCTAATTGTCGAGGGTCGAATAATGCATCGACTTGACTGTCGACGTCTTGAGGGTGATTGTGATACTCGCAGATAAAGTGTGTTGTGAATTAGTACATAAGGTCTAAGAATCATCTCTATGTTAGTTGGACACTCGCATGTGTCCAGCTACAAAGGTGGCCTCAATGCCGCATATTTGACAAAAAATGTCGAAATGTTGGCTTGAACACTATTTTTGGTGTAATTTTAATATATACTTATATTGAATATTTGAACTTAGCATATTTTTCAAAATCTCACCATTGCAAATGTCGATGTGAATGTCGATATAAATGTCGACACATCGAAAAGTGACCGATTTCGATGTGTCGACATTTATATCGAAATTAGCATCGACGTTGCTACACGGGTAATTTTTTTCAAAAATCTCATTTTTTTCAAAAATCTCATTTTTTTCAAAAATATCATTTTTTGTCCTTTCTTTTTAAAATTAAAAATAAAAATCGTTCATTTTTTTTTGAAAAAAAAAACAAATTCTTTTGCAGAAAGAATTTTAATTTTTTTTTGAAAAAAAAAAACAAATTCTTTTGCAGAAAGAATTTTAATTTTTTTTGAGATGAAACATTTCTTACCTATTAATTTTTTTTTTGAGTCAGCGTAATAAAATTTATTTATTTAAAAAAATGTATCTCAATATTTTTAAATTACCTACCTACTGAATATTTTTCAAATTTTCGAAGGAAATTTTTTTGATAATAAAAAACTTACAAATTTCCAAAAAAATAAATTTTAGTTTGGTCTCAGGTATTTTTTTTTAATCTTTCAAGTTTTTGTAAAGAAAAATTCTGAATTTTTTCGAAATTTTTCTCGAGCCAAACTAAAAAACTATTCCATTTTTTTCTGAAAAGATCTCTACTAAGTATAAGTACGTATTATCTAGTATTATTTATTTATTTATTTTTTAAAGAAAAAAGTCCTGATTTGTCTCTTGATTTGTTTGAAAAATAGCAAATTTTTAGTCTTTTCTTTAAATTAAAAAGTTTTTGAGATGAAAATCTCTTAATTTTTTCTGAATTCAATTTCTCTATTTTTTTGGAATAAATAATTTTATTTTTGCAATAAGAATTTTTTTCACTTAATTTTTGGAGAAAAAAAGAACTGAATTCTTTCGCGAAATTTCAATCAAAAAATATGTCTTTACGTCTATAATTTTTTTGGAGTTAGTAGGTAGGTATAGTAAAATTTTCAATTTTCTCAAAGTAAAAAAATGAGTAAATTTTTTGAAAACCTTTTTGGTGAAAAAATATGTTGTTTTTTTATAGGTAGGTAATAAAAAATAATGATAATTTTTTGATGAAAAATTTCTGAATTTTCTTTGAACAATACAAAATCAATTTTTTGAAGCCTATAATTTAAAAAATCTCATAAAGCAAGTCACACTCATAGAAACCAGTGCAACAAACAAACCAAACAAAAAAAAAGGTTTTGGATTTTAATTCCTTATGATAACCTTAAAAAATTCAAAATCTTTTCTATTCCAAGATTTTAAATCTAAAATCCAAATCTGGATTTTGTGGATTTAAAATCTGTCAAACCATGCTTGAGACCCACTCAATTTTTCAAAAAAAAAAAAAAAAGATTGTGGTGGTTGTTTCTTTTTATAGAAAAAGGATTCCCCTTTTTTTTAAATACTTAATGAAAATTTGTCAAATTTTGAATTTATTTCTCGTGGAAAGGAACATACAAAAAAGGGAACGATTTGAAAATAGTTCATTTTTTCAATTTTTCTAGAAAAAATGGCTCCACTTAAAATTCACTTATGTGAAAAATAAAAAAATAGGGAATTATTCTCCAGTCATCAAAAGAAGCAACTTTGAATACTGAAGCCAAAAAAACACACCTAAAATCAATAAGGACCCCTTTATTGTGCAATTCGTACAATGATGGTGGCAAATTCCGTAATTATTTGACTGTGAAAACATTTTCTTTGAAAAATTATAAATTTTTTGCCCAATTAATTATGTTTTTACGCGGTATTATTTTCTAAATGAGAAGTAGGTAAATCAGGCTTTTTTCGGTATCTTTTATTTTTCGATTCTTTTTTGCTTTCTTTTTGTTATTCAACGATGTCGTTTTCAACTGTTAACTCTTCAATCTTCAGACAGATTCGAAAGAGTTTTCTATTTTTTCGCTTTTATCCGTCATTAAAATTCGAATGTGTTTAAAGAGGAATAATCGTCGAAAAGATGAAGACGATAATGACGGCGTTCGCTGTTTAAAATTATGACGTCGACGGATTCGTCCCTTTAAACATAAATTAAATGGATGAATATTTAAGGCAGAAGTTAAGATAAGGGTTTACATTTAATTAAAGGCAATCTACGAGGAAATTTTATAGTGGTTACCAAAATCTCGGCGAGTTTTTATTTACGGCGTTTAGATAGGCAATTTAATTAGTACTTCGGTAGCGTGAACAGCTCACCTAGTAAAATGTAGGTTGCCGAGTAATTTATACCGGAATGAAATTTAGTTTAGGTTTAAATATTTTGATTTTGATACCTACCTGCATGGTGCCTACATCTATGCGAAGTACTTGCAATATTTATTGACCGTTTTAAAAGTTTGTAGGGTACAAAGGGCCAGGAAAAAATATTTCTAAAAATGAACGTATAAATGAAAAATGATTAATTATTGTACGTATCAAAACTCGTATTTTTTATGAAATAAAAAAAAATCAACGTATGGAGTTGTCAATTCTATTTTTTAGAAAAAATATTTACAGATACTTAAATCTCATCTTTGTAAAAAAAAAAAAACCTCTATTCGAAACGTTTCCCCAATTAGATTAAAATTGGTAACCTACGTAGAAAGTTCGATTTTAATAATTCGATCAGAAAGATTGGTTGTTATAGCTTTTCATATTCTATTATTTACGTTTATGTAATTTAATAATTCAAGCGCGCGGTTATCTTAATTTTATATTCGTTCAACAATGCACAAGATACTCGGAAAATTTTCCACTCCGGTGACTTTTTCATTTGTATTTATAGCGAGGAAAAAATAATAATAAAATAAAGGAACGAAGATATTAGAAATGAGGATAGCAAAGGGTAAAAATTTAACGATTTTAAACTTTATAAGGAAGTTCGATAAAGAACGTCTAAAAATATTTCACGTCCGCGACGTTTTATTAATACGCAAATGTTTCCTTTATAAGCTTTTAAGGGTAAATTATTCAGATTTGTCCCTTTTTTTCCTACGTTGCATTCGAGTCTTTCGCGGTGCTACGTTATTTTCTTGCTTTCCTTTGTTCTTATATTTTGCTTTATTTTAATGGTTAAGCCGAGTACAAATCTTTTGTCGTTTACCGTATTTTCGTTTTATTTCGAATTTTAAATTATTACGTGTTTTGTTTCGAATCCTTATTTAATATGGGGAGGTTCGAATATAGGCTTTCTTGTGTGTATTTAATTTGATAAATTACGCGTACTATAAATCAGCTCGAATGCAATTTTTATTCGATATAGGTTTGTCATTTTTAGTGGTATCGTTTGTTTTATTTTCATTTTAGAAGAAATTAAATTTTGTCGCGGATAAAGGAGGCTGAAAATGTTTGGATTTTTTTTCTTTGAAATGGAGAATGAGATATGAGTGCTTTTTATTATTTCGATATTTTCTTGGCTTAGGTATGTTATTATTGTATAAAAATGGGCGTACATATACTTACAAAATAAGTACCTATCTAAGCATGTGGTTCTGGTATACAAGTGTAATATTCTATGTTTTTAGGTTTTATCGTTGCCTTGAGTCTTGAGTGAGATTCTCCAAAAAATTCAAGTTTTTGTTCAAACGCACATTTTTAAAAATTTTGTTCAATGGTAATTTTTTGAAATTTTTTCAGTAGATGGGTTTTTTCTCGTCCTTGTAAAATTTCGGTTTTTGGACTCAGTTAGACGATTATGGTAAATAATTTTCGTAAAGAAATATTAAAAATCCAATTTATGAGAAAAATTCTTCGAGTTTTTTTTTTTTGTAAGTTATTTTGGTTGATTTTTTTTTGAAAAATAATCATCCCATCAATTTAAAAAAAATGAATAATATTGTTTGCACGAGTAAAAATTTAATGAAAAAATAATCTTTAAAACTTATTTTGAAAAGAAAAACCATCGAGTAAAAATAAAAGGGTCACAAAAAAGTTAACGTCAAAATTTCAAAAAATGAATTTGATAACTAATTTAAAAAAAAATAATCCTAGCAAAAATGATTCGGAAGAAATATTGGAACATGGTAAATGATTTTCTTGAAGAAAATTGTCAAAAATCATTTTGAGAAAAATTCTGCCATTAAAAAAAATTATGGTGACCAAAAGATTTTTTGAAAATAATTTTCTTAAAAAAAATTGTCATTTAATTTTTTTAAAGAAAATTAAAAAACAAAAAAAAATCATTTAAACAATTATTCTTTTGGGGAAAAAATATAGGTACGAATAAAAATTTGTAGGTATGAGTAACAATTCGGTTAAACAATAATCCTATTTTTTTCAACAAAAAAAAAATCCTAAATAGAATAACACCAAAATTGATTTTCAGGAAATGTTTTCTTACAAAAAATTTGTCTGAATAAAATATCAATTATTATTGTAAACCACCTACTTGATATTTTCTTGGAAAATTTTCAAAAAAATGTTTTGAGAAAAATTCTGTATTTATTTATTTTCTAATGTAATTTATTTCGGTCAAAAAAATTATAATAATGCTTAATAAAAAATAATAAAATTATCTCAACTTCTAAAAAAAATTAATAATGTTTTGTATACTATACTTAGTAAATTTACAGAAAAAGTAATCATGAAAAGGTTTTTTCTTTCTTTTTCTTTTTTTGAAAATAAACCTTGCAGTAAAAAAAGTTGAAAAAATTGTGACAAAAAATGCATTTAAAAATTAACTTCTCAGAGAAATCTACCTCCTTTACAAAAATCTAGAAAAAATACCAAATTAATAATTTCCTGAACAAGATTGTCAAAAAAAAAATTCTAAAATTTTTTCATGTGATCAAAAAATATTTTTCTGTGAAGAATTACCCAAAAATGAAAAATCAATAAATCGCTGTAAAAATCAAAAAATCATCCCAACCATTCTTTGAAAAAAATATTTATGAGTAAATCGATGAAAAAACTAACAAGAGAGAACTATTGCCAACTCGTCGTCTTTGATTCAGCTAAAATTTGACCAACTGAAAGAACATGCCACCCCTAACCCAGACATCAGAATCAAATGTTTAGCTGTGGAAGTTGATTTTTTGATTTTTTTGGCGAATTTTTGAAAATGGTGAAAATAGCTCATAGTAAATAATTTTTTTTTTAGAAAAATCGTAAATTTTGAAATAAAATTTTGGAAATCGGCTTTTATATATCATACTAAAGTTACCCCTCTAATCGATTACGACCATTTTCAAGAAGATCTGAATCCTCTAGCAAAAGTTGACTTTCCCCCAGCACAGTGGAATTTTTCCAGAGGGCGCTGTAATTAACTTGAGAAACTGAAAATGTAATATTGACCTCAGTGTGATACCATCAGTCGATTAGTAGGTATATATTTTGAGTCCTATATCCGATGTGACGAGTTGACACGTTTATTTTTTTACTTACCTACATCTCGAAAATCTTTAAAACTCGACTTTAGCTGGAGGATCCAGATCGCTTCTAAAATGGTCAAAATCGACTCGGGGGGGGGGGGGGTGACTTCAGTTTATAAACCAATTTTCAGAATTTGATCTCATAATTTACTATTTTTGTGAAAAATTGATTTACTAATGGGCTATTTTCGCCATTTTTTTTTTACAAAAATTGACCAAAACTCTAAAAATCAACTTAGATACTCAGCTAGAATTTGATTCTGGGGTCTGGGGGATATGATTTTTCAGTGGGCCAAATTTCTGATCAATATGAGATCACGAGTTGACACTGTTCTCTTCTAAAAACTTGAAAAAAAAATAGAACAAAAAAATATGTTTCCTAAAGAAATTCTCAAAAGAAAAAATTGTGTCAAAAAAATTATTGAATTTTTTTTCAAATTTTTGATGAAAATTATTCATTTAAAAAAAATAATATTTCCCCAAAAAAATTGTTTTAATTTATTTTTTTCAATTTAAAAAAATCATTCCAACAATAATTTCTCAGAAAAAATGTTTGTATTCAATAAGTATGATTTTAAAAACGTTTCTGTGCAAAATTTGGGGAGGAAAAAATTGAGACTTACCCAATACCACCCCCCCCCCCCCCCAAGAAAAAAATTAAAAAAAATTCTCAACACTAGGTGCGTATTTCAAAAAAAGTAAATACCTAATCTAAAAAAAAAAATTGTCAAAATTCGCTTCAAAAAATTATCACGAAATTTTTATATGACTTTTTTTTAGAAAAAATTCTCCAAACAAATAGGTACCTAAGCTACCTACCTAATACCTACCCATGTAAATGTACAAAAAATAAGGATTCATAAAAAAAAAAAAAAAAAAAAAAAAAAATTCTCTTGCCAAAATATGTCACTATTGTTACTGAAATAAATTTATAGGTAATGAAATCATTTTCGAGCACTGCTGCTGAATGAGCACGTTAGTTGGTAATCCCTAATTGCTCATTTTTATTTGGTTTTAATTTTATCACTAAAAATTTTTTTTTCACATATTTTGGTTTACGTTAAGAGGAAGAGGCCTATCGACCTAATCTACCCCGTCAAAATACGAAAAATAAAATATCAATTAACTCGAATAAATCTGTGAAAATCAAGAAAGTAATCCTGCACGTAATTCGAGAACATAAAGACGATATGGATGGATAGGTAGTAGGTATTAAGAATGGAGGAAAAATATGGACCAGTCTTTATTTTCGTCTTGTGCG
Source organism: Balanococcus diminutus (assembly GCA_959613365.1). Lineage (NCBI taxonomy): Eukaryota > Metazoa > Arthropoda > Insecta > Hemiptera > Pseudococcidae > Balanococcus > Balanococcus diminutus. The sequence continues at coordinate 29,762,991 of OY390714.1, forward strand.
AATTCTTGCCTCGTCGCTCGTCGTCGTCGCTCGATTGTATCCTTTTTGTAAGCTCGAGTGGTGGTGGTGGTAATACGGGTAGAGAAAGAGAAAACTGAGACCGGAGTTTTGTATTTTATACAAACTTCTGACTAACTTTACGCTGAACCCCGGCATGCCTATATAATTTTCGTTGCAGAATGATCCGCTCAGCGTTTCGTTCCAATTAAATTCGTTTCTCCTTCGCGGGATTACCATTATCGAGACTCCGGGGATTGAGTTAAGTTCGACTTAAAAGGTAGCGGCGACGGCGCCCGCGCACCGTCTAAAACGATGGAATGATGTTTTTAAAGCATCGGAATGAGGATTTTAACTACATGTCCCACTTCTACGTCTCGCTTGCGGCTCTATCTAACTAAACAGCCGCACACACGTCAATCTTTTTCATCCCTTTTCATAAAACGCAGTTAATTTAATGCTCAAAAAACGAGGAAATTGTCGCCCGCGCCCCGCCTCGCCCATTCCACCACCCCATCGACACCGCCGCGCCGCGTCCTCGTACACCGGAGAATGTTTCTTTGTGAGCGGATGAAATTTTGCTTGAGATAATAATGCTTTTATCTGTACGATGAAGTTGCCAGCTTGGGCGGTGTTTTTTAATACTTTTTATATTTTATTCGAAAATTAGTTTAAAGCTACGTACATTTTATGGTAATAATTTATTAATTACGAATGGGTGATGAGTTTTAGAGAAAATAAGTACCTACCCTAATTTATTATTGTAGTATTTATATTTATTTTTGTAGCATACCTCCGTTAGTTTTGATTCAATTCACAAGGGTATACTGCAGAGATTTTTTTATAAGAGAATAAGTTAGGCTGAATATGTCCAGAACATATTTTTCCCTCTACCTACACTTTTTTGTACAAGCTATCCTACGTACAACAGCTACGTATCTACGTACAATTTAATCATATCTGTCTCGTTATAAACATGGTCGCGTTTATACAACGAGCGAAATTCCAAAAGAAATGTCGGGGATAAAATAACGCATAGCAATAGCAGTAATATGATGAATCACTGTCAACGTTTGGGGTGCATTTTAAACCACCCTTAGTTTTGCACGAATGATTAGCTTCATTAAAATCTTTTACGGAGTGCGAAATAAAATCGGGGTATGACGAACTAAAACGAGCAGGGAGTCGTCGATATTTTTTCAAATATTATATCGAATATAATTCTTTATTTGTTGCGATCAACTCACGTTAATAATTTTTTAGATTTTTATTATGGCCAAAACTCTATGGTTATTTACGTAACATTCTAGTTTATTTGAGAGTAGCCTCGTAAGTATAGGTACTTTACTTAAGAACGAGTAAATTAACTTGTTCACTTAACAATTTATTTTTAAAAATTGATTATTTACCTATTTCTAAAAATTTTCTGTAAAATGATTTTTTCAATTTAATTAATACTCGCAAACAAAAATAAGTTTATTCAATTTTTTACTCAACATCAAATTAACTTTTTATTGAAATAACATGCAACAAATTTTGTATATTAGGGTGTCCTATAATTTCATTTTTTCGAAATGTCAAGGTCCCACTCTCTAAAAATGATTCTTTTGTTGTAAAATCAACTACCCGAGCGGCACACTCGATCGATAATATCGGAAGATGTAACGTATCGATAAAAAATCGTTTAAAAATCTATAGATGTTCTCACGATATTATAAAGATTTATCGGTACAACTTCATAGGCAAAAAATCTAAAAACTATCGAATTCGATATTATTAAGATTTTATGACGATATTCGTCAACGATACTATCGACAAAGAATATTAAATTTATCGAATTCGATTTTTTAACGATTTTGTAAAGATATTTAAAACTATATTATCGACAGATTATATGAAATTTCTCGGCTTCGATATTTTACCGATTTTTTGACGACATTTGAAACTATATTATCGACAAATTATATTAAATTTATCGAATCCGATTTTTTACCGATTTTGTAAAGATATTTGAAACTATATTATCGACACGTAATATGAAATTTCTCGATTTCGATTTTTTAACGATTTTGTGACGATATTTGAAACTATATTATCGACAAATAATCTGAAATTTCTCGAATTCGATTTTTTAACGATTTTGTGAAGATATATAAAACTTTATTATCGACACGTAATCTGAAATTTCTCGAATTCGATTTTTCCACGATTTTATGACGATATTTGAAACTATATTATCGACACGTGATATGAAATTCCTCGAATTCGATTTTTCAACGATTTTGTGGCGATATTTGAAACTACATTATCGACAAATAATCTGAAATTTGTCGAACGATTTTTCAACGATTTTGTGACGATATTTGAAATTATTTCCAAATTGGTGAAAATGATCCTCTTACCGTAACATGAATAATGTGTTTAGGCATAGTTTAATGTATTAATTATGCTAATTAATGAGTTTTAATTATAGAAAAAAACTAGTAAAAGACGAAAAATCGGAATAAAAAAATCGATAAAAAATCGACAGAATATCGAATTCGATAAAGTTCCGCCTAAATCGTGAAATTATCTTTCGATATTATAGATATATTATCGGTAAAATATCTTACTATAATCTCGAAATATTTGCTAACTATAATTCGTCGATAATCTATCTATATATCGAAAGATAATTTCACGATTTATGCGGAACTAACTCGACACTTTATCGAATTCGATATTCTGTCGATTTTTTATTTCGATAATTTGTCGAGTGTGCTGCTCGGGTACATAAAAATTTTTCTTAATTTTTTTTTTTTTTTGAGTGATGGCGCATCAGAGCCCTTTTTTTTGAAAAAAAAGAAATTGAAAAATTGGAATTGACTTATTTTCAAAATTTTTCAACAAAATGGTCACTACATACGCAAGTACTTTCACTTGTTCATTATTTTCATTCTAGCTGATTTTTATTTTTGTTTTTCAAAAAACGTAAAAAAAGGAGCCTTTTTATGCCCCTTTAAAAACTGAGGTAAAGATGAAAAATCATTGAAAATTGTCTTGTTGGGTGAAAGTACGCATGTAAGTAATGACCATTTCGTTAAAATATTTTGAAAAAAAAATTCCAATTTTTTGATTCTTTTTGTTTTCTCAAAAAATGGGCTTTGCGCCATCACTGAAATTATTTTTTTTGAAGAAAAATTTTTAGGTAGTTGATTTTACAATGGAACTTTACATTTCGAAAAAATCAAATTATGGTACACCAATAGTCCAGTACCTATGTTATTACATATTTTTTTTCGCAGTAATAGAATTTTTGAAAATAGGTAATATTGAAGAATATTTTCTACAATGTTATTCGACGCCATTTTTAAAAATTTTGTTTGAAAAAAATTTCAATTCTTTTAAGATGAAATTGTGTAGAACTATTTTTTCATTTTTTCTGTGTTGTTTTTTTCTAAATTTAGAACATATACCTTTACCTACCATTCCTTTCTATACATAGGTAACAATACTTAATTTTTCATACAACTTCAAGTACATGATTATAATGAAATTTTGTATGATTTTATTTTATCCAAAATTGACAAAAATTTGAAAAAAAATTAATTTACTCAAAACATAGTGTTTTTGAACAAAATCAAAATAATTCGTCCAACTAGGTACTTTCGAAATTATTTCTAACTCGATTTTGAACTTTTTTTTTTTTTAAGCAAAATTTTTAAAAATGACAAAAAAGACAAAAAAAAATCAAACTCAAAATTTAAAAAATTTTATGTACCTACTTATGTTAGAACAAAATTTCAAAAAGTTGCTTTTGAATTTAAAAAAAAAATCAGTAAAACTTTATAAAATTGAAAAAATTTTGATGCAGTTTTAAAATGAAATTTAAAAAATCACAATTGAAAAAAAATCTGCAAAACTGAAGAAAAAAAATGGAAGGACCACGATTTTGAATTTTTTTCCAATTAATCTGTCTTAAAATCAAATCCAATTTTTTTAGAGGTAATTTTTTATTTATTTATTTATTTATTTTATTTTACCCACCATTTTCATGAGAGGTATAATTCCTACTTTACACTATTTTTCATTTTCACCCTTATAATTTCAAATGGCAGGTACCTACCTCTCAGGCAAGAATCCGAAAGGTAATTCGCTAAGCGTACGAGTAGTGAGCCCCAGGAGCCGGTAAAATTACCGTGAGAAAACTATCATTTAAGACTATAAAGTATATCATAATAATCCTTGGTGCGGTGTGCTCTCTCCCTGTACTTTGAAAGCCTTTGGTAAAAAAGGCAGGGAGATCACACAGTACTTTTGTATGTAAATATATTGTTTTCAGCAAAGAATTAAAAAAAAAAATTTTAAAATTTTAAAAAAAAGTTACCTACCTCTCAAAACCAAAAAAAAAAAAAAACTTCAAATATTTTAAATTTTTTTGGATTATTGACTTATTCAAGTGTTTCATCATGAATTAAAGCACATAAGTAAAAATAAATCATAATGGAACCTAATTTGCTAGAACAGTCCTAATAAGTCCCTCCAACTGAAAATGACTGAATTCAAGGTTATTATTTTTTATGACAGTTGGATGTTTTCATGTGTCATAATTATAACATTTAAAAAAAAAAGTTTAAAACATTTTAGCTAATAAAATTTCCTATACAGTCAATAATCTTTTTTTTTTGAAAATTGAGAAAATGATTAAGATGATATAGCCTACAGATTATTTTACTTTTATTCTAAAAAAATATTCGTATACGAGAACGAGTATACTCGTATTTTTTGGAGGCATCACACAATGATCGATACACGTTATCCAATTGACCTTTGAAATCGTTGACAAAACATCCTCGTAACGCATGATAAAAAAAAACTCTCGACGATTTTCTCTGTGGAACTTTTCAATTGTACATAAGTCGGATTTCCTAATTCTCTCTATTTTTTTCGATTTGTTATTTTCTTTCTACGTACTTACTACTTCATTCCTTAAAATACTAGTAAGCAGGTCTAGGCAATATAGCTAACTTCACTACACTAGATAATATACCTCACTCAAGTTCTATCTATTTTTGGTAAAATGGCATTTTGATAAAGTCCAAATGTCGACGCAAAAAAAGGAAGGAAAAGAGCGGCACGTGAAAATATGCGTTTTTTCCACGTCTCGTGTCGCCATCGAGACTCGAGTCACTGATTTCGGTAGCCATAGTAAGATTATAGTTGGGTAAATTAAACTTTGGAAATGGAATGACTCATTAATAGTTTACCTTTGTGTACTATTTGAGCAATTACGCTACGTCAAGTATTTCATTATTTTTTTAAAAGGTACAAGGTATGTTAGGGATGTTTTCGTAATTAAAGGGTATACAAAACGAATCTACCCCGCTATATCTTTGATTTAAATGACGTTGCGACAGCGATCAAACCCTTTCCCTCGACGTATTTGTATAACGTCGTAGAGTGGGCGAATATAGGCTTCGATTTCATTTTGAAAAAAAAAGTTAAGAAAAAGAAAGCCGACGATTGACAACCCTTCGGGTACCTAATCGAATTTACTTCATTGTTGAAATAAAAACGAAGGGTCGGCTGTTTGAAAATTCATCAAAAAGACGCTTATTAAAATTTCAAAAGTTATTTCGACGAAAAAGTTTCATCGAATGGAAAATTCTTTAAAATATTTGATTTCTTAAAGCCTTATTTTTAACGGCGTATTATTTTAATAAATGCAATTCGAAGAATATATAAGGGTTTGGGTTAAATTGAAATTTATACCCTTTAATTGATTGGTTCGTTTATATTTTGTATAACAATAGGTTGAACTTAAGTTTCTTCTCGAAACGTTATTTACCCAACTTTTTGAGTTTTATTTATTTTTTATTGTTTATTGAAGTACATTATTATTTACCTATACTTATATATACCTATATAATTTGTAGGTAGGAAATTAATTATTGCTAATACGTAGATAAGATCGTAGGCATTTCATTATTCCAAGTCCACTGTTATTTCATTTGTCTATATAACTTATTACTCATCTACTCGTACGTTTCGATTTTAATCTGTAGGTATATTTTACAAGATTTAAGTGTATTCAATTTTCATTGTAGCCTCGTTAAAACCCCGACTAAAGAATGAAACGAAACTTTAAAGATTACCCACCCCACTCTCTTTTCCTTTCACGAAGAGTTGCCTTATATTCAAAACTTGGTTTATAAAGAGAGAGAGTTGATTACAGTAAATACGGAGCATATTTTAAACATTTAAAGAAAACCTGTGAAAACTTGCTCTTTTTGCCTGGCACTCTAAAAATAAAGAAACTGTGTAATTTACAAGTTTGAAAGTTGAGTTGAAAAGCTACTTTCTAACCTTTTCAAGAACTGAATAAACTTCTTCGTCTTTAGCTTCTTTTTTTTCTCCGTCGAGTAAACAAACCACTTATTTAAAGAGGAAAAAACGCAGCCGAGTGTAATTTTAGAGAGGTAAAGATTGTAAGTTCGTTGTAATTAGTAGGTATGTCTCGATATAAAAGCAGAAATTTATATGTACGCTCGAGTTTGTCATTCAAACACGTTGAAAGATGATTTCTTATACGTATTAGACTTGCATTTATATTTACAGAATTATTTTCTTTCTACAGAAATTCTATTTTTTAGCATATCCATTACTAATGTTGTTGAATTTTACCAAATCCAATACTACTTAGATACTTTATATGAAATTGGAGAGGAGGGAGGGGGTCAAATCGAAATATTTGTGATTACCAAAATTATTCCTAGGACTTCAACCTACAACTTTTGTTTGAATTTTTTTTCAGTTAGACCCCATCTTCTTCACCAATTTTGCACACTCCGAAGATACTGATTAAAAATTAAAGGAGTGAAGGAGGAAGGGGCCAGCTAAATTTATTTTCAATACAAGTTGTAGATTAAGACCCTAAAGATAATTTTGGTTATTATACAAATTTCGATTGGATCTCTCCCTCTCCTAAGATTTCACATAACATCAGGAAGATACTTATTCAAAATTGGGGGAGGGGTCCAATTGCAAAATTTTCCAAACAAAAGTTGTAGATTGGGGTTTTAAAAATAGTTTTTGTAATTATAAAATTTTTGATTAGACCTCCCCTCCCCTCTAATTTTGCATAATATGACTCAGATACGTATATTATTAAATAAAAGGTGGAGGTAGGGGTCCAATTGAAAAAATTTTCAAACAAAAGTTATAGCTTGAAGTCTTAGAAATAAGTTTGGTCATCACAAAAATTTCGATTGGACCCCTCTCTCTCCTTCAATTTTAAACTTTTGCAAAAAAAAATCTCACGAATAAAAAATATTGAATTTTTTCCCACTATTCATGTGCCCAATCAGAAGAAAAAAATTCTCAATTGTTATAGGTAGATCTAAATACCTACCTATCTTCCTAAAATGACGTAATGACGTGACTTTTGACTTATTGAAAATTTTATAATAGGTTTAGGAAGTAAGATACCTTCCTGGATTTTCTATTAGTGAAAAAAATCGATTCAGATTCAGTTTTCATAAAATCTTACCCTTATTACCACTAAAAATATTCCGAAAAAAAATTTACGAATTTTTTTCACGTTTCTTCATTCAGCATACATCAAAACGATCGAGATATGGTAATTGTCTTCATTTTATATTGCGTATCGCGTTGATTTTTTTCCTTTGCAATTTAGAGGGAAAAAACTATAGTAGTAGAAATAAGCTTTTTCAGCTTCTATTATGAGATTACCAAGTTCGAAGTTAAGAGACGTGCTCTTTTTTACAAATTTCAGCCGACAGAACCGGTGTAAAGTTGAGAGTATTGCTAGAATAAATACCATTAATATCCGAATGCGATAGGGAAGAACTATATATACTACATATAATCCGATTGTTAGTTTTACTTGAATTTCGATTCGTGTTGTACATAAATATGCAGCTTAGGTACGTATCTATTAACATCACAGGGTGAACTGAAAACAAGATAGGTACTACACGTATAATGACAATTTTTTGAAAATTATTTAAGACGTTATTTGCTGTAAGACAATTTGTATACCACGAGTTGAAAAGAGAAGGTAACTAACTTGATTATGTAGATTTCGTTGACATACTAAGTAAATAGACAATTTTTTTTTCAAAAAAATTCATACCTAATGATTCATTTCTTGCGAATTTATTTCTGAAAGATTTTTTAAATTAATAATACTTCTCAATTGGTTGAATTTTTTTGAATTTTTTAAAGTTCCCCTTAAAGAATTTTTTTCAGCGTTTCTTAAGATTTTTTGAAAGAATTTTGTATACTTACTTTAAATAATTTTTTTGGAAACTATTTTCAAAGCAATTTTTTGAAGAAATTAAAAAAAATTAAGAGATTTCCCAAAAAAAATATTTAAAAAAATAGATTTTAAAGAAATTTTTCAAAAGTTTTCAACAGTGATATTTTCAAAAAAAATGTTAGGAAATTGGAAAAATTTACAAATTTTTTTAAAGAAATTCTTTGGGATTTCCCAAAAATTTATTAAAATACTTATAGGTACCTGTAAAAAAAAACTGAGAAAAGTGAGAAAAGGGAAAGAGAATCAGAGAAAACTTGAAAAGTTGTTTTAAGTTATTTTAAAGAAAAATATTATTTCCCTCATCTTTCATAAAAGAAAATCTCTAAAAAAATCTGTAAAAATGTCAAGGAAGAAAATTTCGTTATAAAAAGATTTTTAGAAAAAAATTTTTTGCGAGTAAAATTTCTAGAAAATTTTTTCTCAACAACTGTCTTGAAAACAATTTTAAAATCTAATTTTAAATGCTATATTCTTTAGGAAAAATGAAAAAATTAAATTCAAGGGAACTTTGTTTTCAAAAATCCATAAAAAATTTCTGAAAAAATTTCTGAAAAATTTTCCCTAAAGAAATGGAATGTCCTTTTAGAAAAAAAAGTATCTCTAGAGATTTTACTATATTAATTATTCTTTTTTTTTTTTTGAAAAACTCTGAAAATTTTATGTAAAAAAAAATTCTTCTGGAAAAATTTTTAAGAAATAATTTTTTTTTATATATCTAGTAAAAAAAAAATGAATATCATTATTTAAAAAAAAAATCTAAAACAGATTAACAGTAGGTACATTTTAACCTAATTGACAACACCTATATACCACTTTAGAATACTTAATGAAAAAATAGAAAAAAAATAATAATAAGTAAAAATACAACCAAAAGTACATCATGTATTGAAATTCAGGCACTCTTGTGTCATAAGCAGGTACCACACAAATAAAACTGCACTTTCTTACTTACTCGTATAAATATCCACTCTGCACGTCAAATAATATCTCAATGTTTTAAACATTTCATTATCGATACCCGCACAACGCATACAAATGTCGCGTCGTATCGTAAAAGGAAAAAATTCAAAACGAGATACTTCTTGAAAATCGTCTGTAACAAAGGCTTACCGCTATGCAGAATGTCACAGGCAGGCAGTAAAAAATAGTACACCTAGGGCGAAGATACTGCAACAAAAGAAAGACAACAACGAAGTTACTTTTATATATTTGAAATTGAATGTAAGTACGAAAGTTCAACTTTGATAGTATGAATGTAAAAAATTTCCTTTCGAGAGTACCTATTTATTTTTTACTCGTGAAAACGATGTTTCTACCGACATGATAATTTCCTCGAACAAAATCAATTGTAGGATTATTGTCGAATAAAACCGCGATAATCTCGAATCAGCATTTTTATATCATGTAAGTTAATCTCGAGTATATTTGTGGCGTTCATGTGGGAGGATTTAAGCAAGTACAGATGTAGGTAATAATGGTAGTATGTTGAATGATCAACAAGTTTTTCAAAAAGCTGTTGAGTGTTGTTTTCTCGGTATGTTTTTATTAAAGTGGATACTTTTTACAGGCATCTAAATAGGTAATTTGATATTTCTACATCGAACGATTTTTTTTTAACGAAGAATATAATATTGGTAATTTATTGAAAAATCACGATGCATCGAGTATTGTTGTAAAAGCCAAATTAAGAAGATATACAGGGTGTTCGGCGAGTCGTCTGCCAAACTTGAAATTTGAATACAACCGAGGACCACTAAAAAATCTTTATGTACACATGGTGCCTATCTTGATTTTGAAGGGGCAGTGGTAAACAAAAATTTCAAAATTTTGTGAAAACAACGTACGAACCAGGTGTAACTTTTTAAAAGAAACAAAAATAGTTATGTCAAAAATTTGCCTATCTTTGAAAATAAAGGCGCTACAAAGCTTTGAAAATTGGTATTTTCGAAATTCAAGGCTCTGTATCGCCTTAATTTTCATAGATAGGCAACAATTTTCAAATAACGTTTTTTGTTCCTCTCAAAAAGTTACACCTGTTTTACGAATTTTTTGACCGAATTTCGCAATTTTCATGTATCACCAATTCACCATTGCATCGCAATAAATTAAGGTAGGCAATATTTTTGACTGGGATTTTGCGTTGCTGTTACTCCTTCAATTTCAAAGATAGGCAATCCAATATGATTACAATATTTATTGATTTTTTGATGATCTATCTACCGCCTGTGTCGAATTTTTTTTTGAAAGCAGTGTTGCCAGTCGATTTTGCTAGGTAAAATGCCGATTTTTGAACCTTTGTAGCTCCTTCATTTTCAAACTTAGGCAATATGTGTGCATGAACTTTTTTATTAGTCGTTCTCGGTTATATCCAAATTTCAAGTTTGACAGGCTCCTCATCGGACACCCTGTATAAGAGGAATGCAATAATGAATAAACAGAGTTCATTTTAGGCGAAAATTGTATCATTAATGGTGGGCAGTTTGAGAAAATATTCGATCTGCTAAGAAATTATACATCGCTCGAGCTTTACAAAAAGAACTACGCGAATTGTTGAAATGTTTTTCGGACAAGACGTAACGGTCTGGCCATGTTGAACATTTTGTGCGGCTCCTGGCGCAGTAGCGCAGGCTCAGTGTACGCGGCCTTATGATGGATATATTTTATACGTTCGTAGTCTCGAATCGAAAATTATAATTGTTATCGAAGTTGACATCGAATAAAACAAATAATCTGGGAACGGTGATTTAAAAAATGAAAATGAAATCAGCTGTGTGGCTGCGAATCGCTGTACGAAGAAAAGGGCGAGGGCGAACTTTCTTTCATTTTTTCGCCTACAAATGGGGAAATATTAATCTCTTTTTATCTATTCATCATCACGTAAGCTTCGTAATAAGGGTTGTATGCAATTTGTAATCCGGCGCAATTTCATCCAACGAGGTGCGGTGAATGTTTCCATGGTTAATAGCGTTCGTCGCGTCGTTCGCGTATATTCGTAACTTACTCAGTACTCGTACTCGTATGTGCAGCCGACACAGTTATAGGGCCGAGGGCCGACGTGGCGGCGTGCGAATAATTTTTACGAGAGTGTTGGCTGACGTAAATTTTCAAAGCAGCTTTTTAACGACTGTGAATTTCCGTTCGATTGCAGGGGTATTATTACGTCTACTGTAGATAATATGTACAGGGGGAAGTCATATTTTTAATATTGTCAGTGATGAGTATAAATGTCAATGTGATTCTTGTTGTTGTTTTTTTTTCGTGCTAAATTATTCCTCGTGACGTTCATGTAATCAGATTGCAACCTTATGACAAACTGTGATAGGTTCAAATACCTAAAAAAATTAATCAATTCATGAGAAAAAAAAACCACAGGTTTACTTTGCATAAAAAATGAACGTAGGACCGTAGGTATTAATATTTTTCGAGATGAAATTTTATTCTCTTGGGTTATGTTTTCACGTAACTATCGACCTTCTCATCTAAAAAAAAAAAACAAACTCGTCGAATGAAAAAAATTCATTCATGCATTTTTAAAATTATTTTAGTATCATCTTCAAAGTAATTTATCTGATTTGAGAAAAAAATTGTCATTCAGAAAAAATACCTCTGATTTTGAAACATTCAAAAATTATTCCATTTCGAATAAATTCTCTCTTCTGAAAAAAAAATAAAATAAAAATAGTCCTACTCAGAAAAAGTTATCTCGTCTTCTGAAAAAATCCTTTGTCGAAAAAAATCATTTTTACGTTTTTTTATTTAAATTTTTGGTCTTAGTCTTGAAAATTCTAAAATTTTTACAAAAAAAGAGGAGAAACGGCCTTTAGATCTACCTAAATGAACATTTTTTTTCAATCTCTCAATCTGTATTTAAAATACGAAAAAATTCTGTACGACGTACTAGTGAACAAAAAATTGATAAAAATTATCCTGATAATTTTTTTTATAAATTTTTTTTGAAAAACAAAAATGTTTTTGTCCGAAATTCTTTAAGAAAAAAAATCTGGAAAAATATAATTTTGAAGAAACGTCACTATTTTCTTTATTTAAAAAAAATATGTAGAACTTTTTCTAAAAAAAAAAAAAAAAAAAAATGAATAACAAAAAATTTGTAAAAATCTCAAGGAGCATTTTCTAAAAATTCTCTCTAAAAAAAACGTAATTTCATTTTGAAAATTTTTTTCAAAAAAATTATTCAAAATTGAATTAAAATCCTTTTGCAGTTACAATTTTTTTGAAAAAATTATTCGCGAAAATTTTTTGTAGTTGATTCAAAAATTGAATTAAATTTTTTTTGCAGATAGGTACAATTTTTATGAAAAATTAATTTGTGAAAAAATTGTGTAGTTATTCAAAAACTGTTCGCAGGTACAATTTTGTTGAAAAAATTATTCGTGAAAAAAATGTTGTACCTACGAATCCTACAGAATAAAATTATTGAAAAAATTTTTTGAATAAAAAGTAGAAATCCTCCGAGAAAAAATATTTTTGAAAATCTAAAAACTCATTTTTCATAAAAATTTAAACAGATATACCTAAAGTTGAAAACAATTCTCCTCTTTGTTTTTTGAGAAAAATCTCTACAAGAGCTTTTTTCAAAACATACTGTCAAAAAAATTTACCAAATCTGCCACGAAACATCATCACACAAATGTGGTTAGAGTACGAGTAGGTATTTTAATTTCTTTTTTAATTTTGAATGCCAGGTTGAAACATTTTTTAGGTACCACTTGAAATTATGTTTGTGGGAAAATTGGATACTAACCAAAAAAAAAAAAAAAAAAATGCAAGATTTTGCAACTTGGCCATTTTATTCATTTTTCTGAAAAAGAGGGGATGACCGGGGCCACTTGAAATTCAATTATGGGAAAAATGAAAAATAAAGAATTATTTCCTCAAAAAAAAAAATTGAGGGGAAAGACAAAAAAATCCAAAGTTTAAAATAAGGTTACCCTATTAGACCTTTAATTTTTCACAATTTTTTATTTTTTTTAGTACTTGTGTCTTTCTGGCCAAACTAAAGATCCTGGTCCTAAAAAAAAAAAAAAAAAAATCACTTTTTTACCTAATGAACGTGGATTGCAAAAATTTCGAAATCCAAGTCGTCCAGAATAAAAAAATCAATCGCTTCAGCAAAAAAAATTTAACGCTCTACAATTTTGATTCTTACAATTTTTTTCGTATGACCTTGAGATCTGCTGTAGAAAAACACTCTGCTAAATAAAAAATTGTGTCAATAATTTTTTTTTCTTCAAAATTATCGATTATTCAATTGGGCTACTCTGAAAATGCTCGTTTTTTCGCCAAAATTATCTATTATTATTTGTCATTAGTTGATTGATTCAATCCACAGTGTCATTAAAATCAGAATAAAATCAACGCATCTGAAAAAAAAATTCTCTTTGTCTTATAAAATTCTAGGTAACTATAATTAGGTATTAAGAAATCGTCTCATTTGAGAAAAAAAATCTTCCCTAAGAAAAACTTAGTATCAAAGTCCAAAACGAAGCTTCATTTGTATCCAACTCTATGACCAATTGTTGCGTTGATATGGGGAAAAAATCTATACCTAATTTTCACCCAATAAACGAGTCTATTCCATACAAGCCATTTAAGTTAATTAAACGCCGTCTCCGTGAAATCAACCGTTAGGTACTTGAAATACTTACTTAAATACTTGGATAATTACCTCAAAATTACTCGACTTTGAAAGTGGAATCGATCAGGCTTATTTATATCCAGGTAACCGATTCTTTGTTTTTGTTTTTTTGCACAATAAAGAATCAGGTACGTGTAAATAACGAGTTGGTAACACTGTTTCTAGAAGATAAATATATACAAGGAAAAGGGATGAATAAGAGATACGTAAAGGGGTAAGTAAGTAATGTTGGCGCGTTGAGCGTTTTATGTTCTTTTAATAGCTACGTCTGAACGCAGGCCGAAGCGTCGGTGGTCCAAAAATCGGCGGAATGAGACGTACACCATCTTTTTCTTCTTTCCTCGTCCGCAGTATACGGTGCTCTTCTCACCCTCGAAAAATGGAACAGAAACTCAACTGCTAACAGTTATTGATCTACAAACAAGCTGTGTAATAGGACTATTCACCATTTCAGGGTTTACTAAAGCTCGTTCCTAACTGTAATTTATTACCTAATCTGTCCTCGATAAACGACTTTTTCCTTTTTTTCTCTCTCCTTTCTCAAATCAAATAAAATTATTCTTTTTTTTTTACGTCTCGTGTGCCAGAAGAGATATAACTTTATTGAAAATTATTGTAAAAGTTGGACGGTGCGTTTTCGTTCGGAATGAGCTTTTTACGTTTGGTAGGTAATAGGTATAGGCTTGTAGGTAATTCTTTCCTCTAATGCATAAAAAAAAATCTTACCAACCTAATTATCTAACAAAAATTTATAATTCGTTTAACGGCCGTAAAAGCCTGGGAACTTTTTCAAAACATTTATGTACATATTTCATGAAATAGAAATTAACAACAGATATAAGTGTTTGAATTGGTACTTGAAGTCTGCAATATTTTTTTTTGCCCCATCCTGATGATTTTGTCGAATATTATTCGTCAGAATACATATACTCGTAGTTCACATATCAGAAAGAAAGAGAACGATTTATTTATAAGTGGAACACTGACACGATACACTTTTGCTAAAAGTGGACATTATTGATAAAAGTCATTTGAGAATGGTTGTAACGTGAAATGAATTTTCAATTTTGCCAAGGTTTAAAGAATAATTTAATACGATGCGCTGTACTTATTCGTTCGCTTATCGTACGGTATGGTATCGTCATTGGCGGAATGAAAATTTCAATGCGAATACCAGCGTGAAGATGGCCGCCATTATGTATTCTTCGCTACAACTGGGTGTATTTTATTTGACTAAAAAATGATGATACCTTTGCGATTCCGAATGAACGACTTTAATATTTAATAAGCGGAGACGTATACGTTTACGTACGTATATGTAATGTGTACATATAGTGAAAAAAGTACGAAAAGTGAACGCATTCAAATGTTGGACATTTTGACATATTATGGAAAAAACTCTTAATTAAAGTAGAATTGCACGAGTTTCAGCTACACGATGTGATGGTATCGTTGCGTCGACTCGATTGCTACTTATTAAATACACGTAGTCGTAGGTACCTATATCGTATCATTTATTGAATGCGTACTTATTAGGCCTAACGATGGGCATGTATTAAATAATATGAATTCGTGATCCTCCTAAATTACGAATTGGTATGTTATGATACGAAATAAACGTAGAAAATGAGGTACTTACACGTATACCTGATTTCGAATTTTTTGCATTATAAGTACTTTCGACTGTCTATGTTCGCATTGTAACTGTATTCAATCGTTGAGATTGTTTTACGAGTCAATCATTACATTCTAAACATTGCAAGTTTTTTTTGTACACGATTTTTTTTAATCTGTTATTTCTTTTTACAAGTTGTACCTACTTTTATTTTGTTTCAAATTTTTATTCAATTTTTTTCATAAAATTTTCGTAATAATTACTTACTCAAAGAATTTTTTCCCTAGAATTTTGTGGATTATTTATTTATTTTTAAAAAAATTTTTTTTACAAAATGGTATTTTTTCAAAATTAAAATTGTTCGTTAGTTTTTTCCCTCGTAAGTAATAAATTACTCAAATTTTTAACGCAGAGAAAGCAACTTTTTTTCTTGAAATTTTTTAGATTTTTATTGAAAAATTTGAAAAGGATTGAAAAATCAAACAGTTATGAAATTTCTTCGCTGATTTATCACTTTAGTTGAAACTTTAAATCTCTGCATAAGTACATAACTAGAAAAAAAAACAACGAATTTTTTTTTGAAAAACTTGATATACTTGATATGAAAAATATATCTACCTTTAAAAGCCATTCAATAAATTTTGGAAAAATTGATCAAAAATATAATGATTTTTTCCCCTCAAAAATTCAGAGATTTTTCCAAAAAATTGAAAACTATTTTCTTCCTTCAAGAAAATTGAGAAATTTTTACCCTATGTTCCGAGAAATAATTTAGAGCGTTTTTACTCCAAGGTAGTTGCGAATTTTAACCCCCCCCCCCCCCCCCCAAATAAAGATTTTTTCCCACAATTTTTTTTTATTTTTACCCTTAAAATTTTTTTAAAAATTGTAAGATATTTTCCCAAAAAATTTTGGAGATAGTTTTCTCCAAAAATTTGAGAAATGTGTTTCTCTAAAAAAAGGACAACATTTTTTTTTTCTCTACAATAAATTAAAAAAAATTTTACTTCAAAAAAAATTAACGAGATTTTTGTGGGAAAAAAAATTGAGAGCATAATACGTAAGTATCTTAAAAAAAATACAGATGCAAAATTCGAGAAATGTGTTTTTCTCTAAAAACTTGAAGACCAAAAAAATGGATGTTTTCTTTTCAAAAAATGAGATTTCTTTCTCTGAAATTGAGGGATTTTAAAAAAACTATGTGTTTGTCCACAAAAAAAAAGAAATTTTCATTACTCTGGCTACGAAAATTGGAGTTATTTTTTACCACGAGAAAATTAAGAAAATTCTGCCTTTAATTTGAAAAATATTTTTACTGCAAAAATGAACGATTTCTCTTCAAAAATAGGTGAATAAGAAATTTTTTTACGTCAAACAAATTTAGAAAATTTTTTTCCTCAAAATTATAGAAAATTTTTACTTTAAAAAATTATATTTTCCAAAGAAATTGAGAGATTTTTTTAAATAAAAAATTGTGATGAAATTTAGTAACTAATTTTTTCGTTTGATTGATCATTGTGAAATCTGTTAGCAAAAAGGCGAGAAGTGTCACAGTTTTGTTATTTTTGATTTTAAGTAGTATAGTGTTATACTTTAGGGGTAAGACAAAAAATCCAGAAGTTTGAAAAATTGGTGATTTTTCATTATTTTTTGAAATAGGGGGCCTCTACTACTTTTTCAAAGCTGTACTGATTACTTACTGATCTACTGATTTTTTCAAAAACCTTTCAATTTTTGTATAAATTGGTCTAAAAACAGAAAAGAAAAAAAAATTTAGTTTATTTTTTCTTAAACTGTACTAACTTTTTTCATAAAGAATTCACTAAAAGGTTAATTGATGAAAAAATAATTTTTTTCTCTCCTGACTGTAATATTTTTTAATGAAAATTTGTTTCTTTTGGCCTCAATACATTTTTTGAAAATTTGTTTTTACTGAAAAATCTACTGATTTTTCACAAAAAAATCCACTGAAAGACATAAATTAATGCCAAAACATCCTTTTTCCTCCTGAATATGCTACATTTTCTTGGAAATTTATATCTACTGAATCTACTGATTTTTTTGAATACCCAGTTGGCAACGCTGCACCTCATAAAATTCAGTCGGGAAAAAATGAGAAACAGAATTATTTCCTAATCATAAATATCTAAAATAACTTAAAATCAGGGATGGGAAAACTGAAACTGAATCAAAACCGAAAACAATTGAAAACCGAAACTCATGTGAAAAAACTGAAACTGAAATCGAAACTGAAATGACAAAAAATGAAAACTAAAACTTAAACTGAAACTGAAAATTTTCAGTTTTCATTTTTCAAAACCCTGCAAAAAATTGAGATTTTCTTCTCGAAAAAAAAAATTATACTTCCTATTTTTTTTTCTTTTTCATAATAATATTTGACACAAGACAATAAAAATAAAACTTCAAACTTTGTAAAAATTTTAAAAAATTTCAATTTGGAAAAGTTTATACTTTAGAAACCGAAATCAAAACTGAAAACTGAAACTGAAATTTCAAAAACTGAAAACCAAACCTGAAACTGAAAAATTTCAATTTTCCCAGCTCCGCTTAAAATACTGAGTAAAATCATTTTTCTCATTTTTTCGTTTTTGTACTTTTTGAAAAATGGGAGCTGATGCCCAAGGTATCGCTTAAAATGAAGTTGAGTGGAAAATAAAAAATTGGGAATTAATTTTCATGAAAAATAAGCAACAGTTTGATGGGTTATAACCAAAAAAAGGCAATATTTTAAAAATAGGTCTTTTTTTCATTTTTTTTTTTTTTTGAAATAGTAGGTACCCGTATAGCAATGCTGAGGTGTATTTCGATGTAAATGTCGACACATCGACATCCGTCACTTTAGGACCTCACACGTCGACGTAAGTGTAGACGGCCTGTCGAACCAAATGTCGATGTAATTGTCGACCTTCTGTGGATCGAAAATTACGTCGACATTTGGCTCCACAGGACGTCTATGTTTACGTCGACGTGTCAGGTCCTAAAGTGACGGATGTCGATGTGTCGACATTTTCATCGAAAATAACATCTACATGAATCGACAGTAACCTCGACATTTGGGTCGATATGACATCGACATTTTTATCTCAAATTTCATCTCTGATATTTTTTTAAAGCTATTTTATGCCAATTACCAAAAATTTCAAAGTTCAAGTCAAGACCTCGTAGTGCTCTTAAGTTTATCGATACATATCAATACGTATCGATATTACATTGTATCGATGCGTATCGATATAAAAAAACATATCGATATATATCGAATTTTCTTCTACATTTACAAAATAGGTGCCATTTTTGACTCGTAATTCAATTTTTAGAACACAAAATCAAATGTGAACCTCAAAAAATCCTAATTTCGATTAAATATTATTGAAATTCCATTGTCCAAAAACAAAAATTGACACAAAAATTGAAATTTCAAGAAAAATCTCCAAAATATAACAATTTAATAATTTCAAATTGCAGGCAGCAGGCGTCTTTCCCCCTTCTTTTTTGGCTATTTCGTCTCTAACTCTGCAACGCCTTTCGTGGAAATTTGAAAATTCGTGTTTATAGCACTATTTAGGGCTGCTTTACATGATATCGATACGTATCGATATTATCGATACACGATCAAAAATTATCAATACACGATCAAAAATTATCGATACATATCGATACGAAAAAATCATTCGATATAAGAGCACTAAGACCTCGACAATTTGTCAAAGTCCTGACACTGAACTGGAATAACCCTTGCAAGCTTCAGCTGAACTTCTATGAGTCCAGCTAACATCAAAGAAATCCTCAAAACCTTATATACTTTTCCCAAGACACTTTATCTGCGAGTATCAAAACCACTCTTGAGATGTCGAATTTCAAATCGACATATGGTCGACAGTGCCGATGGTAAAGTCGATGATGTGTCGACATTGGATTTGACGTCGACAAATGCATCTTCAAAACCATCGACACCTCGACAGAATAAAAAAGTCACCTGAAAAATGGTCTACAGTGTAGACACTGGTGTCGATGAGTTGATCGACGATCGACTTTTACATCACCAAATCATCGAAAAAACAAGGCTGTGAAAAAAATGAAGAATTTGTAGATTCGTTTTGCAGAAATCGTGTTTTCCCCTTTAGAAAACATTTTCCCAACCATTTCAAACACTTTTTGATATCATATTAACAGAAAATTTGATCAAGAAAAATTGTGGATGGTAATGTTGATGAATTAATCGACGGTCGAATTTTATGTCGTCTTGTCGAGGTATCATGTCGACGTTTTCTTTATCTATCAAAATATTACGAAAATGTTGGAAATTTTGAAAAATCCAACATTCTCATGGATCAAAAAAAAAAATCAACAAGGTGGGAAGAGTCGATTTAAGTAAAAATAAGCGGTTTTATTGTTGTCGATGTAGATGTCGACGTCGACCATTGCTACACGGGTAGGTACATAATTATTTTTTTTCAAAAAAATATTTTGAGTGGTGGCGCAGAACCCATTTTCTAAGAAAACAAATTGATTTTTTTTTTAAATTTTCTAACAAAATGGTCACTATATAGGCAGGTAGAGGTGTGGAGGTACTTACTTTTACCCAACAAGACCATTTTCGGTGATTTTTCATTTTTTCTCCCAGTTCGTAAAGAGGCATAAAAAAGCTCTGTTTTTACGTTTTTGAAAAAAAAAATTGAAAATCAGCTAGAACGTTTTTTTTTTTTTTTTTTGGGATCAAAGTGGTCTCAACATATACCTACATATGTTTACCCCCCCCCCCCCGTCCCCGTCAAAAAACTATAGCAATTTTTCAGATTTACCTCAGTTATCAGGAACTGATCTTTCAGGAAAAATGGCGCAGTTCAAGCAGTTTCTGAAAATTGAGGTGAAGTTGAAAAATCGTCATAGGTAATGTTTTTTTTTTTGGTGAAAATATGTATGTCAAGACCACTTTGATACAATTCTTTCCGTTCTTGCTGATTTTTTTTTCAAAAACGTAAAACAGAAGCTTTTTTATGTCCCTAAACTGGAGTAGAGATGAAAAATCACTGAAAATGGTTTTGTTGGTGGTGACCATTTTGTTAAAATATTTTGAAAAAAAAATCAAGTTCAATTCTTTGAATTTTTTTTTGTTTTCTTAAAAAAAGAAGGGTTTCCGCGCGCCACCAATCAAAAAAAATTAAGAAAAATTTTCAGGGAGTTGATTTTACACGAAAAGAATAATTTTTAGAGGGCCGAACTCACGTCGGACCTTTACATTTTGAAAAAAATGAAATTATGGGACACCCTACACTATCTATTTCATCGAATTTATAGACTTGGTTGGTAATTTTACAATCACCCTATAGAGTTGAGGGAAAAGTTTTAATGATTTAATGACATGTGTGCCGGAGAACACACATTAAAAACGTTTTGTTATGAAAAGTGGTAAATGAAATATGAGTGAAAACGTTGCAGGTAGGACGAGGCGAGGATAAGGGTTGAAATTCGAATGAACGTCAGAAAGGGTGTTATTGCATAAAAGATGTTGTAGCGGTATACCATGCGTACCGTACCATACCATACCATACGTGTGCTGTGTAGGTAGCAATGGTAGCATAGCTACTAGCTATAGGTGGTACCGAGTACCGCAATCCGCAATACGTACGTAGAACTAAAAACCAATGTACAATGTACATACGCCGGAGTAGAGATTTCGAGTAAGTACTGATTTTCAGAACTAATTATGCGAATTTAATGGATATTCTGGCGAACATTTCTCCCTCGAGTGCAAATAGCACCGATTATTGTACTAATTTCAGAATATCAGTAATCTAATACCTCGTTACTTATCCTCTATTTCGGAGTGAAATGACATTTGGACGCAATTTCAATTTAACTTTTCATAATGATAAGCGACTTCGCTTCTAATGGGGATTATATGATATGACAGTCGAGTCGGATTTATCGTCGGCTCGTATATAATTTAGTACAGTCGCGCGCACGTTGCGTTATGCGCTACACTAATCAGTCTCCTTTCCTATATTAACATCTATTCGCCTGTTTCGTTTGTTTCCAGGTTAAAATATGGTTCCAAAACCGACGAACGAAATGGAAAAAATACGACACCGTTAATCAGGCCGATTCTAGCGCCGATAAAGTAGTCAAATCCGAGCCGGGAAGTGTGAAAAAATCAGGCTTCGGTAGCAGCGGAGATGATCACTCTTCGATGGACGGCTCCGAATGTTATTTCAGCGACGGCTCGAAACCGGGCAGGTCACGTTCGCCGGATTCGATGCGAATGGACGATTCGCCTTCGCCCGTCTCGACCACTACTACCCCTTTGGATGTTCCTAATATGGGTAGCACTCATAATAATTTGTCTAATACCAATTTATCCTGCGCTAGTCCACCAGTTAATTCATCTTCCATGTTACCTAGTCCTGGCTAATTTCTACTTAAAGATGATTTTGATCTCATTTTCCTTTCTTTTTTTTTATCGTCTGTGTATTCGAAATAGATTAGATATGCGTATAATGCATTTTGCCCTCCGATTTACTATTTGTTGATATCTATAACTAAGTATTAGGTTTTTTTAAAAAATAATTATATAGGTATATGTTTCGCCAACGTCGTGTAATTTGCAGATTGGGCCATGCAAAAGGCCGTGAAATGAAATCGCCTGTGTTTAATTTGTAGTATGAGAAGTATACTTAAGCATGTTTCAATTTCAAAACCAAGTATCTTTCATGTTTTTATTGTTTCATTTTTGTGTCATTTCTATTTTCATATAGTTTTTTTTTTTTTTAATTGTATGTGAAATGTTTATTATGTTTCATTGCAATATTTTCGTCATTTTCAATTCAACGATTTTTTTTTTTATTTCAAAAATTTTTATTTTTATTTTTTATTTCTCAGTAACAACGAATTTTGATACTATATGATTGTTTTTGACGTTATGTGTAGTAACAATTTATTATCTAAATGATCTTTTTTAATGACAGCAACCTTAAGGTGGCCAGAAAAATTCAAATACCTACCCTCATCTTCGTAGAATTCAAAATCCGCTGCTTTAAAGATTAGGTAGGTGCTTAAAAATGCAAACAATTTACCTATAATTCTTCGCAAAGTACCTACCTATTGATACTTTTGTAAAATAATTGTCAATGAAGTGAACGAAGTTGTAAAAAATGTGTCGATGATATAAACTCAAACGGATTTTTTGTAATGAAGCACTGATTTTTAATACAAAATCTTGATTGTCGACTTTTTATATATTTTTTACGATATTGTTTTCTATATTTTCATTAGGCAAATATTGCAGGCGATTTTAATGTTACCCTCTAGTTATTTGTAACCGGTGTCTGATGTGTCTCATTAGGTATAGCATAAATTTGTCATATCAAACTTTTTCTTTTATCATCGAAAATGTCGATATTTTCTTCAATAGATTATATACGTGAAAACTTCGTATGTAAGAAAATATAGAGTATGTATTTTAATTTACATGATAATTAAAAACATACCTACCTACTTACGATATATCTACCACATACCTGCAATTACCTATTATAGGGATGGAATTAAGATTTTATATTAAACTTGTTGGGTTGAAATTTTGTGAAGACGAAAAAAAAATATACGTGTAATTTTGTTACCTTTCTAGAGTTTTTACAGCATTCAGTCATAGAAAAGCTTATTTTCAACCTTCAAATGTATTTTTAAACTCCATTATTTTTGTTGCTTTTTCATGTGTTTTTTTTTTCTTTTTTTATGTACCTACTCGTAAGTTTTTAATACGAAATAAACGTTGCATTCTTTTATACAATGATGTACCTATCATTTTATGATTTATAATATGAGCATACTTTTAACCAGATTAATAACAGGAGTTATAACGTGAATTAATTAGGTGCATAAAGCGCCCACGATTTTCTAATGGTGTAGCTCAACTTTTTTCTGAAGGCGTGGTGAGTTGGAAATTATTTTGAGCTCAATGCAGACTGATTTTTTCCTAAAAAAAAAGATTTTCACTATTGTTTAAGCTCTAAAAATTGAGAGACATTTTTCTCTAAAAAGATTAAAAGAATTTGTTTGCCAGTTTTTTACTCCAAAATATCTTAATTACTTTTTCTAATGAAGACATTTTTCAAAAAAAAAAAAATTATTATTTATTTTTTCTTTAAAAATATAAGATTTTCTTCAAACTGACTTTTTTCTCGAAAAAAAAATGGTAATAAAAATGAGAACGTTTCTTACTGCAAATATCCGATAGGTATTGAAAAAGTTATTTATTCCAAAAAAAAAGTTTTTCCACAAAATTACTTGAACTAAAAAAAAATGATTGATTACCTATCATTTTTCAAAAAATAAAAAAGTGTTTTTCTCTATTTTTTTTAAAAATTATTATTTATTTTTTTTTTTTCATTAAAAAAGAGAAATATTTTTTCTCCAAAATATTATTTAGATTTTTTTCTAAAAAAAATAATACTTAAGTAAAAAAAAAAAAAAAAATTCTCGTGAAATTCGAAAGATTTTTGAAACGCTGACTTCAAAAAATTTTCAATAATTTTTTATCACTTTTGAGGAGACACCGAATTTTTTTCTCCATTTTTTTTTTTTTCAAGAATTAGATATACTCGTAATTATGTGCTTACTCCGAAAGAAATTGAAATATTTTTTACTTTCGAAAAAACTGAAAGATTCTCCAAAAGAAACGAAAAAATATGTTCACTCTGAAAAGTTGAGTTTTTCCTCGAGAATTTTAGAAATATTTTTGCTCCCCAAATTAAAGAAAAAAATTCTCTCCTAAAATAGTGATTTTTTTTCTTTTTTTAAACAAAAAGATAGGTAGGTACCTACTATTTCTTTATTCATATTCAGCCAAAAAATTATGTTCAAAAAAAATTATATTTTTTCTAAATCTTGTGAAAATTCAAAGATTTGACTTCACATAAAAATGGAACATTTTTTATTACCAAGTGCGAGAAAAAGGTTTTCTTTTTCTTCAAAAATTATATGTAGGTACTTATTTCAAAAAATTGAAAAATTGAAAAAAAATCTCCAAAAGAAATTGATTTTTTTCATTCTTGAAAAAATTGTTGTTGTTTTTTTTAAAATTAAAAAAATGAGAATTTTTGCAGCGAATTCAAAACTTTGAGAAAATTTTTTTTTTCTTCAATAAAACGTGGACAAAAAATGATAGTTATTTTTTCTCTAAAGATGGCAGATTTTTCTTTAAAAAATTGAGATTTTTTGAAAGCGAAAAAATTAAGTGGTTCTTTATTCTCAAAAATTGACAGATTTAGATTTTCAAAATTGAGAAAATTTTTAATATTTGATCTCAAATAAGTATATTTTTTTTACTCTCGAAAAGAGTTTGAAAATTTCTTCCTACCAAAGAAATAAAGAAAAATCCAATAACGTGAGAAAATTTTTGATTCCAAAAAATTTGGAAATTTTTTGCCAATTTTTCTGATTTAAAAAAAATGTACCTAACATAATATCTTTATTATGGTGACTCCAAAAAAAAATTTTTTTTTGAAGGAATATTCAGAATTTTGTCCTCAAAAAACCGATTTTTTTTCACCAAAATTTTGGGAAATATTTTTGCTCCATAAAACCTCGAAATTTTTTCAAATTTTTACTTGAAAAAAACAGAGATTTTTCCCTCATAAAATTTTTTAAAAAAATATCAATAAAATTGAAACAAACAAATACGCAATACTTTTTTCTCGTAAATAACAGAAGCTTTTTAAAAAACTGATCTTTTTTACTCTGACTTAAAATGAACATAATTGAAATATTTTTTATTGTGATTCTTCAAAATATATGATATCAGGTATTTAGTATTGTCTTCAAAAATTAACCAAGAAATTTTTTTATTCCAATTTTTTTTTTCTCTAAAATAAATTGAATTCTATTTTTTATTTTTTTTTTCCATTTCAAAAAATGGAAAAAAAGTTACTTTGGTTCTAAAAATTGGGGTTTTCTTCTAAGAATATAAGTAATAACTTCAAAGAAATAGAAAGATTTTCTCTACTAAAAATTCACTGATTTTTAAAAGTTGAGATATTTTTTTTCGTAACGACTCCTAAAAAATTAAAAAAAATTTCACCCCATACTGAAAATTCCAATTTTTTTAATAAAATACCTACTTTGCTCCTAAATAGTTGAAAGATTTTCTTCGCTTCTCGTAAGTTTGAGGTCATGAGTGAATGAGAAAATTAATTTCTCCCTCTAAATGGCTGGTTACAAAATAATACTCGCAATATCAAGCTCACAAGCTGGCGATGCGATGGAAATATATCGGAAAATATCAGTTGGACACTTTAATTATGAATATCACATTATCATAATGAACAAAATTTCATGTAATAAAAATAAAATCAATAATTAATTTTCCAAGCTGTAAGGGGTTCGTAAAGAAGACATTGAAACGTCGTTATCGACGCAGTTACACTTTTACGATGGTCGAGATGAAAATATAGGTAGGTACTTGGGCCTACTGGGACTATAGAGGGTAGGTGTATAGTAGTATCAAGTACCTAACCTACGTATAAAAATAAGCACGAGTATGGTCGGTTTGGACTTTTTAGCTCTCCGAATCGCCATCGAAACACCGTTAATTAATCGAGAAATTAATGAAAATATAACTGCGTCTTTAGTTAAATATCTGAATTATCTAACGAGAGATAATTAACGGAATGGATTTAGGTATAAATACCTATAGCTCTCTAATATTTATGTATCTGTATCTATAGGTAAGTGAAATTGAAATTCGAAATGTCAAATAGATCGGAGGATTTTATTTGCGATACGACGCGACGCACTGATACAAAGCAAAAGAACTCGATTCTTTTTTTTCCGCAATACGAAGTATTAATAAAAGTCCCTAGAGTAAAAGACCTTTTAGTATAGGAAACCCTTGTGTTTATCGAAGTCCTCGAAGTATGCGTATATATACTTTCGTATAATACAGCTCCTCTTTGCAACGAGCAACCCTAAATTTAATATTTTCTTTCATCTTGTTTGGTGTCTTTTGTGATTTCTGATTAATTAAAATAACCGTAAATATTTTTTTTTACATCGCCCGCTCACGTCACGTACTATAATAAAGCGATGACCGAAAACCTTCTCCGTGCATTTTCACGAGTAAATTGCTTACATTAATGAAAGTATTGCTCATAAAATGTAGCGAGTAAGATACGTTGTCCACATTTTTTGGCAAAAGTTAAAACAATCCGTTCGTTTGATTATGCGATATATTTTTTAAGTGATAAACATCTACCGTGGCAGTATAAAATTTTATATTTCTTTTCTAACCGACATTTTTGCTTTAATCTGAATTGAAAAAAAGAGTTATGATAAAAGAAATAGGTACTTATTGTCAGTTATTTTAAAAAATGAGATATTTAGGAAGTGTTAACTGGATCTTAAAGACCGTTTATTTTATACCCATCGTATCGTGTTTTCTTCAATAAAATTTGACTCGAAAAATAGTTTAAGATAAATTGAAAAGCAAAGTTCAGATTTACTTAGCTAGGTATAACTACTTGACAATATAAGAAAAATATTTTCCTTTCAAAAAATTTAGATTTAGGTAAGCTTTTTTTCTAAAAAAAATAAATAAATAAATAAAAAATGAGAATGAGAGATTTAGAGATTTCATACTAAACAAAGCAGAGATTTTTTCTTTAAAAAAAAAATAGAAGATTGATTGAGAAATACTTTTAACTTCAAAAAAGTTGAGAAATTTTATTCTCCAGAAATTTTTTTTTTTTTTTTTTTTTTTCTTCAAAATAGGCATATAGGTATTTAAAATAATCAAGATTACCTATTTTCTCAAAAAATTGATGAATTCTTTCTCTAAAAATAAGATTTTTTTTTTCTCAAAAAAATCAAAAGTTCTTTTTTTAACGAATTTTTTTTCTCCAAAAATTAAAAAAAAAGTTATCCAAAAATTTGAGAAATAAGTAGGTATTATTAAGTATTTTTGAAAAACTGAGAAATTTTCTACTCCAATTTTTTTTTCTCAAAAATACCTAGGTATAATTTTTTTTTCGAAATATTTCATGAATACCTACTAAAAATTTTATTCATAAAAAATGAGATTTTTTTTCGCATAAAAAATAAACTTTTTCTAAAAATATAAGTGGTTTTTTTTATATTAAAAAATTGAAAATTTTTTAGAATGATTTTTAAATTTCGGTGAAATGGAACATACTTACCTACTTAGATTTTTCACGAACCGGAACGAAGATTTTTTCATTTTTTAAGAACTAACACCGTTTTCAATGCAAACAGCGTCGGCGACGTACGCTCTCACTTTTTGGGAAAATTAAGAAACTAAATTTTCTGGAGAAGAAAATTTCACAATTTAAAAAAAACTTATTTTTTTAGAAAAAGTTTCTTTTTTATGTAGAAAAAATCTCACATTTTTTATGAATCATAATATTTTAATTACCTATTCATAAAATGTTTTGAAGAAAAAAAATTTATAGGTACCTACCTAAACCTACCTACCTATATTTTTTTGAAAAAAAAAATTTGGTGTAGAAAATTTTTTGTTTAGGAAAATGCTTCGACGAGATAGAAACTAACGTGGATTGCTAATAGTGATAAGAAGCTGTAAGGAATTTTTGCCAACATGACATGAAATAAATTTTTTTTTCGATATTTTCATCAATATCTGGTAAAAAGTTTTTAATTTTTGAAAGATTTAAAAATCAGATCAATTTTTCAAAATTAGATTCCAAATTTTTTTTAAAAACGACATTGTTTTCTCTGAAAAAAAAAAACATTTTTTTATTGGATTTTTTTTTATTATTATTATTAGGTATAAATTAGTTTGGGGAATTTTTCAGGATGTTTTTTTGTAAAAAGAACAGATCTCTTCATTAGGAAGAAAATATAAATGAAAAAAATCAATTCGAAAGTAAAAAAAAATTTCAAGTTTTTCCCCCATATTTTCCCAAAAAACTTTCCGAAGTCTGTTTCTTAAATTTTGTTAGAATTTCTGATTTTTTTTTGTTATTAGATAGATTGATTTCTTCTTCACAAGTATTTCACTGTGAAGGGAAAAATAATTTATTTAACAAAACCTCTTTGAAAATTTATTTTCTACCAAAAAATTTCTTCTGAAAAAAATGTAACTAAAATACTCGAAATACGTATTTTTTCAAGAGGGAGATCGTAAAAGGTATTTTTGACTGTGGAAAAATTTGTACACAAGATTTATTTTTAAAAAATTTAAACGTTTTCGATTTTTCTGAAATCACTACAAATGACAAATATCGAGTTGAAATATGTCCAGACATGAATTTTAGACCCCTAGGACATGTGCTCCAGAAGGGGTTAAGGGTGAGATATCGAGGTACAAATTTTGTCACAGAGGTCTTAGGCCATGAGCGGCTTTTTGAAAAAATGGATGCATTAATTTTTTTAAATATGCATTTTTCGAACCCCTGTCCGGAAATTTCTTTTTGTGGCGAAAATGTTTTGAGAGAATAGTAAAGTAGGGAAAATTGAAAAATGATGACGACCATTTTTGAGGAAAACTATTCTACCTACCTAATGTAAAAAAAAACCACACACTTATTTATGTAGGAGTTCAGAAAATTTTAAAATAAAGGACACTCCATGATACTTTAACAAAAATGAAATTAATTTATTAAATACGTATTTGCATCTCTTTGTAGGTGGTTTTACATAGACTAGACATATGTACAAACGTATATAGGGTACAAAGTTGCAAGTTTTTATAAAATGATAAATTAAAAAAAGAAAAGGAAATTGGCATTCATTATCAAACGTCAAAAAATAATACAATTTTTTTCTAAACTGATCGGAAGAATTCAAGTTTTGTTAAAAACACGTACCATTGATACGAGAGCGAACTTTAAACAATATCCAACAAGTGAAACGCTGCGTCAAAAGTAAAAAGTTTCCATCTTTTTGCAAGCTTAAGTAAGTATGTCAAAAGTTTCTAACAAAATCTTTCAGTCAGACTTACTTACTACGCTCATGCAGTTAACAATCAATAATATGATACATTGATAAATACCTACTTAATATCTGGTATCTGTTACTCACAAATTTGTAAGTAGGTACTAGGTAGGTACTTACTTTTATTAACGTAAGCCTATTAGGAGCTTTAAAAGTAGACATTTTCGGTAGGTATAAAAGCTGAATAAGAATTGAGTAGGTAGGTACCTACTACCTACCATGCTATCGAATAATATTATAATCAACAATCAACAACTAGATGCATATTGCATACATTACCTACTTACTTGGAAGCAAAAAGTCTGAAGAAAACTCAGACTGCGAGTAAAATACAATTAAATAACATCATAGATGAAAATTTTTCTGTTTACTCGTATGATGAAAATCTATACGAAATTGATTATGATTTTTAAATCGATCTTAATACTTCTTGGCGACTTGATGAGTTTCTATCGTAGTTAATACCATGGTTTGATAAATAGATACTCCGCCATGATATCAACTGAATCTTATCATTTATCAAATATCAAATTCGCATTCTCGTTCTTGAAATGTAACTATCTAGACATAATTAAATTTAATTTGAGATTGAGGTATTGATTATTTAAATCAGCCAAAAATCGATATAGGTAAGGTACTTAGGCAGTTAGATAATAGTACGTTATGCTGACGTTTCAGCTCCCTGAAATGTCAAATTTTGACTTTCCTAGTTTTTAGCTTGTGATAGGTAAGTGTTTTATTTTATTTTTGAATGAGCTCGTGGGTGGCGGGTATCTTTATATTTTTTCATTTACATGTCTTGATAGGAATGTAGCTACCTACACTCAGAAATCTATATCAAATTATTGGATTCAGAGTCAGACCTAAACAGTCAAAATGTACATCGTCGACGCCGAGCAATTAAAATCTGACCACTCAAGAACTTTTAGGAGACAACTGCTCGTTGTGTTGACAGGTACGTTCGTAAAAAAAAATGAAATAAAAAAAGGAATTAAATTCTCAAATATGCTTAAATACATATTCACTCGAACGATGTGTTTTATTTTCAGTGAGTTTAGGCACTTTTCTAACTGGCTCTTCAATAGGATGGATGTCTCCGGCGCTACACCGCCTACAAAGTAACGATACTCACATAAAAATCACATCTGATGAAGGCTCTTGGTTAGCACTGTATCCGGAAATTGGTCATTTTTGCGCTCCTGTATTGACAGGTTATTTTACTGATATGATTGGCCGTAAAGTCGTTTTCATTACCGGAAGTATTTTCACTTTGGTAGGATGGTTTTTGAAATTCGTAGCAGGTGAGTTTTGTTTCAAAAATGAGGCATTTTTCTTTCAAGATTAGCAACCTATGATTGTGACTGAGAATCACCTCGCAACGAATTGTTTTTTTAGGAAGTTTATCGATGTTGTACGCTGCAAGAATCATGCTAGGAATCAGCTTCGGCATCACGATGACTGTGTCACACATTTACGTAGCAGAAGTAGTATCGAAGAAAATTCGAGGCACTTTTTCATCTCTACTATTTGTTACCTTGAATTTGGGAATAGTTTTCGAATTCATTATCGGAAGTTATCTGTCATTCAAAGCCTCAGCTTTAATCACCACCATCATAAGCGTCATTTATGTGATTTTATTATTCTTCATCGTCGAATCGCCTTATTACTACGTAGCAAAGAACAAAGAAGCTCAAGCTCAGAAAAGCATGGTTTGGTTCAAGGGTCCATTCAACGAGGAAACGATCGCAGAATTTAATTCTATGAAGAAACAAATCACCGGACAAGGTTTAAAATTTTCGCGATCTTCTTTCAAGAGTTTCATGCTCTGTATGCTCCTTAGCTTTCTGAGCGACACCACCGGTAGACCGGCAGTCATAACGTATGCCATGCAGAATTTCTCCAACGATTCTTGGCTATCTCCTACTGGTTTTACCATCTTACTTGGTAGCTTAAACGCTTGTTTACCTTTGGTACCTACTTTATTGTCTGATAGAGTTGGGAGGAAAGTGATCATTATTGTAGCTGCCATAGTCGGAGGTCTAATGCACTTTTGTACCGGTACACTTTACTTTTTACACGATACCAAAGGATTTTCTATTCCCGCCTATGGGTGGTTGTTATTCGGTACGATAACAGCTTACCTGTGCAGTTGTTCGATTTTTGTAACTAATGTATTGACATTGAGGGGAGAGCTAATTTCAGAAAGTAGTAGAGGAATGACTTCTGGTCTGGTATCGATGATGTATGCTTTAGCCATTATTCTTACGATAAAAACTTTTCAACTGGTACGCGATACTTTAGGGCTACATTTTGCATTTTGGGTATTAAGCGCATCGAGTTTGATTTTTGTACTGTTTACGAGCTTCTTTTTACCAGAAACAAAAGGTAAAACGTTGGATGAAATTCAGAAACAACTTGGAAGATCTAATTGAGTGGTAAAAAATTGTTAATATTTTAGTACTACGTATTAAAAGAATAAATGTACATGATTCCAAACTGAGATTCACCTTTGATTTTTTCAAATTTAAGTACCTTACATTAACAACGTACATATTCAGCACCAATGAAAAAAAAAAAAAAAAAAAAACAGATGAATGAAGCCATTATTGCAAGTCCTCTTCTAACACAAAAAAAAATAAATAAAAAATTTAAAACATGACATAAAATAAGTACATTTATTAGTTTCGTATTACAGAGTTTATCTTTACAAAGTTTTTTAAGAATAATTCTCATCTACCTCAACCAACTGGAAAACTATTGACGATTTTTAGCCGCAAGATAGAACGCGGTATTTGAATGAAATTTTTAAAAATGAATAAAATTTGTGATACAAATTAAAGCTTTAGGTACTAAAATAAAACCGCGTAAACTAAATTTTTGGCATTTTTTGGGAGAACGTTTAAGGTATTCGGTAATTACAAATAAATTAGAAAAGCAGGTTGGGCATTTTTAATTACATAGTTTTCGTTTCGTTAAAAGGATGATCACATCACACGATCTACGCGTATTACATATTTCAACATAACATGATATCAAAAAATTGCCAAAAATTACAGTTCATACGCTATTTTCGAGAAACATTCGAGAATATTAATAAAAAAAAAAAAAAAAAAAGTAAAGGAAAAAAACATTAAAAACAAAACAAAGAATAGCAATCAACATTAAATATTATTTTCAAAGAACCTGAAACATTCACAATAAAATCAAAACGTGTTTTTTTCTCAAAAATATAAAAAAAGTTATAAAATTTAAAAATGGTTTCTTTCAAGACCTTTTTAACCGCTAGCTCCACTTATTCGTTCGTGTTCTTGTTTAACAAGTAGTCTCAATTCATCCTGAAAAAAATAACATCAAGTGAAATTACGAATTTCAAACAGAAATATTGAAGGTACGGTGGAGATTGTTACTTACCCCCCAACCCAATTTATCAGCTAACAACTGACAACCATCGTCGCACATTCCTTCCCAGAATACATCTCGGGTACCGTGTTCTGGATCGAAATCTAAGCCGGTTGATAAGCCCAAACTTCTCAGCAGATCATTTTGGCCAACCAATTCTCTGTTGATAAGCAACCGGGGGCAATCCTCGCGAACTCTATCGAAGCATATTTATCTTTGTAATGTTATATTCAATTGTCACATAATTGTCATATTTTCAATTCATTATGCTCAAACCTATCCTTCAAGGAAGCAAACGGTTGAACGACGAGAGATGAGCCCATTATGATCAGTAAGTCACATTTTGGAAAATCTTCTTGCGAATTTACGAAAAATGGAGCTGGAAGATTTTCTCCAAAAAACACGATGTCGGGTTTAACGATTCCGCCGCAATTTTTACAAAGGGGTATTTCGTCTGCGAATATTTTTTCTGAAAAGAAAAATAATATTCGGCTCGTGTACGTATTTTGATCGATTAGTTTGTCTTATGTAGAACAGCGAAGTTACCTTTCATCCATTCTTGTTCATATAATGAAGAACATTCTAAGCAATGGGAAGTATGGAAAGATCCGTGAGCTTCTACGAGTTTTTCAGAAGTTATACCGGCTACTCTTTCCAGTGTGTCTATATTCTATTCAAAAAAATATTATTTTATTAATAAAAAGAAAAAAATTAACAAAACAACACAAAGTGAGATAATTACCTGCGTATAATGACGCAGTAAATATCCTTTTTCTTGCAATAGTCTTATGAAATAATGACCAATTGTAGGTTTAAATATTCCAGGATATAATTCTTTTGCCAGTACAAAAAAAGGCTTTGGGTTTTCCCGGAAAAAATTTATCTCGAAGATTGCCTGAGGATAAGGTAAATTATATTTCTGAAGGTTATCGTATAAACCTGATCCTGGCGAGCGAAAATCCGGAATACCAGCAGCTAATAAAAAATATATTTATATAAGTACTTGAATTTTCTCAATAGGTTGAATACGCTCAACTGAAGGGATGCAAATTGAAAACTTACAAGTAGATATACCAGCTCCTGCCATTGTAATAATGTTTTTGCACTTGTCCGAGTTGATAAATTTAACTATTCCATCTAGGTTAGCTTCATCCAAAACCTATTTAGGCATTCGACAAAATATCAAAAGCTTATACGCCGGAATCGACTCAGAATACATAAAATGTAAAGATGAAGCTTACGATAGGTGGTGTCGGTTTCTCTTTAACCAGATTACCCAGAAGTCCTAAGCCTAATGTTTCAGCAAAAAATCTGCGAACTGATTCTATGGAGCCGTCTGGTTCAACGTCAGATGGAGACCCCGAAAAGCTACCTTCATCTTCTTCTTCCAAACTATCGTTGCCTGGAAGGTTTGGGATTAGATCTAAGAACATAAAAGAAAGAAAAATTATGCTTCGTAGTCGTAGCATTCAAACAGGCTACACCGAATAAACACAATGCTAAACGGTGACCAAAACGGTGACCAAGATGTGGATTTTAGCAATCAAAACAAAGGTAAAAGTATTCCTATCTTATCCAAGACTGAAAAGTTTCGAAACGGATAGCGACGCTAATACGGCTGATTATGATCGGAGAGATGAAATGAACAAAATTAATGATAGTTTAACAATAATAACATCCAATTTATGGTTTAATTACACTGAAGACAAAACTGCTAACCTTCATCGAATTCATCAATGGGGTGCTCCATTGTGTGACTGCTGAAGTTGATACGAAGGTATCGAGGTTTTATCGTATCATTCGGCGGTTGTCTGACACGAAATGAATTAATACAACTGTTTATACGACGCCATGAAAATAAATAATTGAGAAAAACTTTATTATTTATTTTCATAAGCCTAGTAATCACTAATCAGTAATCAAAAAGAATCACAGGAAAAATCGAATGATAAACCTTTGATTGAAAATTTTTTATTGATTACGTTCTTTCAGAATGTCACAACTTTTGGTGAAATTTTTCTTAATTTTTTGGAAATTGTACGAGGTATTGAATGAGATTGCGAAACTAAGAGAAAGTTGTTGTGGTTTGAAGTTGTGAGCTGTGCTGTGGAGAAAGTAAACAGAAAACAAGAAATTTTCGAAGTTCCATTTTCAAACTTCCAAGTTTTCAAGTTTTAAAGTATCCAAAGTTTCGAAATTTTCAACTTGCTACTTCGCAAAGACCAAAATTTACTCTCTTCTGCAGTTATTTCCGAAGCACCACTGTTCCATCTTTTAAATCCAAGATTGATTCGAGTGTTACAGCTCATACTCCACAGTCCACTCTGGGTAAGTCATTTTGAAAATTGTATTTTTGCTGACGACCATCGAACGTATTTTTACTTTGATACTCACCTATGAATGAACGGAATGTGTTAAAACCCCGACCACGCGATTTCATATCAATTTCAGTTTTGATTTTTCATAAATTTACCATAATTTTATAACCATAGTCTGATGATTTACCATTGACCTATTCTTAACTTTTCAGTGATCGTACTTGTTCTTCATTCAGTCGAATCAAACCATCTACCTTTGTTGAATTAAAATGGCACACTACAAAGGAGCAGCCAGTGAAGCTGGCCGTGCAATGCACTTGATTAAAAAACGAGAGAAAGCGCAAATGGACATTGAAATTCGGAAGAAGAAAATCGAAGAAGAATTGAAATTATCCAACATTGAAACCAAGTTCGCTGCTCACTACGATGCAGTGGAGCAACAAATCAAAGTAAGTTTTACGTTTGAGTCTATCTATTCTTATGCGAATTCTTTGAACATTGAATTAATTTCCAGGATACTACTATTGGACTGGTAACTTTAGACGAAATGAAAGCTAAGCAAGAGAATATAATGAAAGAACGAGAGAAAAAATTAGCTCAAAAACAACTAGAAAAAGAAAAAGAAAAGCAAAGACAGTTGGAAGCGAAACAAGCCGAAAAAAATAAGCAAAAACAACAGGTATTTTTGATTTTTTCAATTTATTTATTTATTACAGCTTTGAACACAAATATCAGTGCTTAAAATTGAAATGGCCTAAATTAATTTAAGTTTCGATTCGAGTTAAATTTTAGATTCAAGCACTATCGTTTTCTTTGGATGGAGACGAGGAGGAAGCTGAAGAAGATACTTATGAAGTAACGAAGAGTAACGACAAATCAAGCGATGAAGACGAATATCCTGTCCCCGTGAAGAAAATTAAGAAGAATCCCGATGTTGATACTAGTTTCTTACCGGATCGTGAACGTGAAGAAGAGGAAACAAAACTACGCGAAGAATTACGTCAGGTTCGAAATTTATCCTTTATCTCATCTTATGTATTCGTGATCGTCACATTTCATTTTTGGAATTAAATTAATATTTGACTAAATAATGTAGGAATGGGCTGCAAAACAATCAACATTGAAAGAGGAAGAAATAGATATAACCTTCAGTTACTGGGACGGATCCGGCCATCGGAAAACTATCAAGATGAAAAAGGGTGAGTGAGAAAAAGGTAAATTGCTCTCAATTCCTAAAAGAAATTGTAATGACTAAATTATTTTCAGGAAATACAATCTACCAATTTTTACAAAAAGGCTTGGAAATGCTGCGAAAAGAATTCAGTGAATTAAAAGCTGTAACTGCGGATCAATTGATGTACGTTAAAGAAGATCTTATTTTGCCACACCATTACTCTTTCTACGATTTCATTGTTACCAAGGTAAGTAAATGTTATAAACAAAGAAAAAATTGTACTCGAGTAAATAGTTTTTGAAAAGGCTGAGAAAAAGAAGGCGAAGAGTTCAGCGTTAACATATGCTCAACTCATGAGTCTTTGAAATTTTCCAGTGTTTTTAAAATGAATTGAAATTGTCTATTGATAAACTTGATGTTTTACATTTTTGATAAATTGGGTTGAAAATTTTATCGTTGAAACTTTGAATTTTTAAAACAAAAAAAAAACATAATATTATATTGTTTTTACTTCCTTGTAAATTTTTGTTAGTGAATCGACATTGGCATTCGTCTTATCGTTATCGAAGACAGTCAGTTTATTCACGACCGAAGAAATCAAGTGATAAGTGCTTCTATTTTCTATGTAAAAGGTTTCATGATGATTGATTGAGTACGTTTTTCTGTTCTACGTATTATTACCATGTTTTTTAAAATTTCATTTTCATCTATTCCTAGTCCTACAACAGGTATGATTTTTGCTATTCCTTATTCAAATAATATGACGTAATTGTACAGTTACATAGTAGCTTACAGTAGGTACCTCCTTGAATAAAATAATTATTAAGATATACCTACACAAACAAAGTTATGAGATTCAGATTACTTATGCTTTCAAGAGAAGTTAGTTTGTTGTCATAGTCGATAGAGAAAATTGCATCCAAAGAGGGGGATCATCATACTTATTTTAATCTAATTGCCATAAGAACCGGTAGAACTTAATTATTGAATCTGATACTCGTGTTACTACAGCAATGGGTTTCAAACAGTTGATAGTCGATTTTGAAATCTCTCTTCTGTTTGTTCATTTGAAAAATTATGAGATAGAGTCATAATTCCCCTGTGCTTTTTTTTCATAGAGACGCTTATCAAAAACTAATTTCTTGAAATTTGCATGTAACCTTGTACTTTTTTTATCTTTTTCTCGAGTTTACATTTCGTGTGTGATTATGTTCATGTTCGGCTGTCTATACAGAATTTTAAATATTTTTATCTGCTCCGAGTTCTTATTGGAAAATTTATATGAAAGAATATCGTTACGAGTACAATTATTATTATTATAAAACTTTTTAATTCAAAAATTTTCACATGACTTCTAAAGAACACCTGAGTAAATGAATCAAATCAACTCAAAATTCTTATGTTTGTTTACAGGTAAATGTGTTTTTTTTTTTTTCGGTTTACGAAATTCATTACTCATAGGTAGACAAAATTATTTTAAAATTCGTCACCTTCCTTGTTCATGACTGTGCTTTGTTGATTTATTTCCAGTTTGGTTCATTAGTGCTGTTTACGGTTTAGAATCAGGATGGAGTGGGCCAGCGTTGAAATTTCTCTCCTCGCCAAACTCTCCATTTTTAATCACGCCAATGGACATTACATGGTTATCGATAACGTCGACTGTAGCGAATATTATATCGATCATTAGCTGCACGATCGCTGCAGAATATTTCGGCCGAAAACCCTTGTTTTTCATTTGTTGCATTATAGTAACTGCTGGATGGGCGTTGAACTGTTTCGCAGACACATTAGCCTTACTTTT
Organism: Balanococcus diminutus; assembly: GCA_959613365.1. Taxonomy (NCBI): domain Eukaryota; kingdom Metazoa; phylum Arthropoda; class Insecta; order Hemiptera; family Pseudococcidae; genus Balanococcus; species Balanococcus diminutus. Next base: position 29,801,257 of record OY390714.1, read on the forward strand.
AATGAGTAAATTTTTGATAAATTTCGCCTTGGGAATATTTGACGTTTTAAATTGTATTTATATGAGCGAAGTAAGCTCGACGAAAAATCGCGGTGTATTTGTGACAATATCGATGATATTTTATACCGTTGGAACTGAATGCGAATACATAACCGGATTACTTCAAAATTACGTATTGTTATCTGTGGTACCTTTATGCGTATCGATATTAGCGGTTCTAAGTTCCTATTTTATCGCAGAGTCGCCCTATTTTTTGATTATGAATGGTAAAAATGAAGAAGCGTATAAAAATTTATGCATAATCGAAGGTTCTGGTACGAAAGAAAGTATCACTCGTTGTTACGAAGAATTAGTTCAATACGCGGAGCAAGAGAAGTCTTGCGATTTAAACTTTTTCAATTATTTATTACTGCCTCAGAATTATCGAATATTTCTTTGCTTATTAACTGTCAATTCTTTAGTGTACGTTAATGGATTTTCTGTATTCATCGGATATGAACCTATTATTATGAATTCATTTAATGTAAATCACGATTTAATTCTAAATATTTTGGGAATTACCGGTCTAGTCGCTATTTTTTGTTGTCCGTTTGTTATTAAACGATACGATCGGAAATCCATAATGTGGATTGGGTTTTTAATGGTAGGCATTGTGCAAATTGTCATGGCTGTGTGTTTTTTCATCGGAAATAGTACTGAAAATGAGGTGCCATATTTGCCACAAATATTAGTATTTTTTGCCACCGCAGGAACAATGATTTTTGAGATCACTGTGTATCCTGTGACACACGTCTTGAGATCGGAGATGTTACCTCATAAATTGAAAGAAAAGGGTACGAGTGTTGTAGTGATTTTTAAAGCTATAATTAACGGTATCATTAGCGCATCGTTTTTTCCATTGGCATTGCGATTCGGATACTGGTTCAATTTTATTCTGTACTCGGTTTTCGCCTTTGTTGGTGTCGTTTATGTTGGAAAATTTTTGGTAGAAACCAAAAATAAATCATTACTTGAAATCAGAAATTGTTATGCTTAATTTGCCAACGTCCCTGGCGTTACCAAGTACTCGTATTTTCTTTATTGCAGATATCATTTACTTTCGTTTCTCCACCTACCTATAATACTGTCTTAATATCATCCGGATTCTATTTTTTTTTTTTTAATTTTTTTTTTTAGTGCATAAATACTATACCTACATATACACATGTTATCTATTATTATAATTTGTTTTTGTTTTTTCCTAAATATTCTCATCATTAAAAACTTTAAAAATCAAAAATTTCGTTCTTATATATTAATTTAAATTAGATACAAGTGTAGGTTTATGTTTATTTTGGGGATAATAATAATTTGAAAAATGGACAATTTCAATTCTAGGTCTTCATGGTGGTTGGTAGACTATGCTTCGAGATTGATTTAATTCTTAAATATTGTGAAAAAAAATGATTTATGTTTTTTCCTAAATATTCTCATCATTAAAAACTTTAAAAATCAAAAATTTCGTTCTTATATATTAATTTAAATTAGATACAAGTGTAGGTTTATGTTTATTTTGGGGATAATAATAATTTGAAAAATGGACAATTTCAATTCTAGGTCTTCTTGGTGGTTGGTAGACTATGCTTCGAGATTGATTTAATTCTTAAATATTGTGAAAAAAATGATTTAATTAAATTATCTTTTTATGTAATAGGCAAGAGGAAAAAGTGGCCCTTTGTTCACTTTCGATGTTCACGACGATATCAGAATAATAAGCGACGCCGGAATTGAAAAAGAAGACTCACATGCTGGTAAAGTGCTCTTAAGAAATTGGTACGAAAGAAACAAACACATTTTCCCTGCCAGCAGATGGGAACCTTTCGATCCTACGAAAGTTTATGATAAGTATACCATTAAAGATAAAGCAAATAAAAAATGAGACTTTCGTCCAAGCGATTTAATTGATTAAATGATTAATAATTCTTCTGCCTATGTGTGTGATTAGTTTGGAAATGTGTTAATTTATGTGGCTGGAATGTCAAATGTAAGATTGTAATGAAATTTTTAATTGAACAAAGTACATATACAAGTACGTTTGTGCAATTCGTAAATATGTTTTAAAAACTATTTTTTAACTCAAGATTTTTATTTGCAATAAATGTTCTAATTTTTTACGAGAAGAGTAGTTATTTCTATTTTTAATAAATAACTAGGTATGTTGCTTCGTTTTCTTTTGTACTCTTTGTAAAAAGTAAAGCCCTAAAAGTAAGTATGCTGGACGGTCGCCATTTTGTGCCCGGTTTACAGTGTTATCACTCATAGACAAACGCATACAAACACAATTGCGTTTGTGTGTGTTTTATTTCGGTTACAAAATGGCGACCGTCCAGCATACTTACTTCTATAGGGCTTTAGTAAAAAGCAAATAAAAGAGAAGTACTAGTAATTTTAATAAGGTAGGTCTAGGTACAGTTATGCAGTTGCGATTTCGTCAAGCACCTTACCTACCCAGTATTTAACTACGTAGGTACTGTCTACCTCGTTGAAAAAAATCCAATTAAATTTTTTTTTGATTGAATAAAATGAATATTACAATATTTTACAAAAATACAATAATGTCAAGTTGGATGATACGTAGTTTCCGGAAATTCCGGATGGGAAACGGGAAAGAGAAAAATAGTCTAGCATTCCAAATGGATTTTCCATTTCCCCCGACGTCATGGGATGGGATATTGCGGGAGGGCGGGCATCTGGTGAGTGCGGTGAGTGAGTCACATGAATTCATTGAAACAAAGACGTAACGATGAATGAACAAGGAACAGAAGTAGGGTACTGTACCCTAACAGAAGATGACGTCGGAGGTGGTAGAAGGTGGGGGGTGACGAATTACGTAGCAGAATGACTAGGAAAACAGAAAAGTGTTGTGTTGTGATAAAAAGTTGGCATTCCTATGGTACTGCGTTGCATTTGCATAGTAGTTTTTGATCAATTTTGCGATGCTGTTTTCTAATTATTGAAAGTTCATTAGTTGATATTCTTCTTTAAAGCTCATCGTTGTGTGTTAGAAAATGAATAACACTGCAGGTAATAACTTTCTACAGTCGAAAAAAAATTTAAAGTGGTTTGAATCGCGTATTGAAGATTTCAACAATGCTGTGCCTCATCATATCAATGCTTTAACGTCGCACAGAAATAATATTCTAAATGTAAGTTTTCTCAAATTCTTTTCAATATCAGTTATTGTTTCGTGTTAATAATCAAAGTATGGTTTTCTTTAGCAATTTAGATTGGGAAATTACGCAGCTTTAAAACAAGAAAGAACTTCAGCAGAACGAACTATACGTCATTTGAGACAATTACTCATTGATATAGATAGATTGAGAGAACAAGTCAAAGATTCCGACCTCAATAGATTTGATAAATTGGTTTCCCACTCTCAGGAAACGATCAACAAAGCTTTGAATGATTTCAGTGGTAAGTACAACGAACACCGTACAAGTGTTTGTTTCTGTGTCAATATTTGATAAGGTTTATGGATTGATAAACATGTTGTATTTATTTAATTGTATGTGTTTGTTTCATGAAAAGATTTATACCAAAGTTTAGACATTCCAAAAGATAAACCTGGAAGTCGTCCTACACCAAATTACTACGAAGAGGACGACATTCAAAGTGAAGATCCTCAAAAACAAGTTCTACTTCCCGTACCCGAAGATGTTTGGAATTTGAAACAACAAATTGAAACGGCAAATTATATGGAGGCAATTGAAAAAGATGTTCAAACTGTGAATCAAATATTTCATGATATAGCTGTCATAGTGAATGTTAGTTTTGTATTCATACGAAAAACTAAGTGTAGTGTATATTATACTATGAATCTCAAATAATGTGTTTCGTGACAGGATCAAAAACCACAGGTCGATAATTTGGAAGAAAACATCGAAAACACTCACGAAAGCGTCGTTGCAGCTGAAAAGGAACTAGCTCAGGCAACTGCCAAGATAAATACTGCTGCGTATCCTTTGGTAGGAGCAATATTAGGATCCTGTGTAGGAGGACCTGTTGGATTCGTAGCTGGATTGAAAATTGGTACTGTTGTTGCTCTAACATGTAGTGTGATTGGTAAGTAAATCATGAAAAATTCGTTGTATAATATTATGAATGTATACTGTATAAATAACATTGTCTTTTGTCAATTAGGATTTTCTGGTGGTAAAGCTCTGAAAGTGAAACAACAAAGGTCACAGAAACAGATTTTAGAAAATGTTTCGGAACAACAATCGGTCAAAACATAATTGGTTGTCTCATCATCTTCCACTGGTCATAAACTGAAATACTCTTTTCATGAAGAGAAATTCATCGAACTAAAATCAATAGGTACATCGATATATTTACACCATGTTCACTCGAGAAGTAATGCTCATGTACAATATGTACCGATCCTTGGCTTATTGAATTGCTTTACGTGTTCCTTATACGTCTTCTATCTTATATTTTTGATTTTTTGTACCGTTTGGAAATTATTACCACGAGCTAAATTTTCAATCATTATTTCTAAATACAGTATCTTCGGTACCTATTGATTATTAAGTCAATCCTTTTCTATCGTTTTTATCAAATTTGTTATTTTTGAATGTTTCAATGCAATTACATTAATTATTAGTTACATTGCTGTTATTTAGTTTTTTAGATAAAAAAAACTTCAAACACCATAATTTTTGAACGAAATAACACGTCACTTTATTTGATTATCGTTCCATAACTTATGATACGGAGGTAAGATTATTTCATGGTGCGTTTCAATGGTATGTCTTCTGAAAAGGTAAATATACTACTTATGAATCGATTCAATTTCGTTCCATCATTCATTCCTAAAGTAACAGTTAAAAAATCTTGCAAAACTTCTGGATGTTTACAATGATGCAAAAACACTATCAATGTACAGCGAATTATGTAAATTAGTAGTCTCTTATTTATCAATTTGCTGGACATGAGAATTTGAAGTAAATGAGAACAAGTATTCCAATCATGACTAAGAAGCGATTTACGTAGTTGATGAAGTAAAGTACTAACGTTGTGTGATAATATTGAAGAATAAGTGAATGTAAATAAATCTAAAGAAGGATGAATACACATAGATAATGCTCCATCTCTACCAGTACCCTGTTTAGTCAATCCAACTTTCTGTTTCGATTCATCTTTAATCTCGCGAATAATTCGTTTTAAATGCAGTTCACTGATTTCTATAGGGGTGGTCTGTTTAATTCTCCATCTTCTGACATTGTTTTTATTTTTTTTAAAGTACGGTTTGATCAGCGGAAGTCCGTGATTCCTGGTTCTTAAAGGAGTGGTTTTCATCTTGGCCATTTCAACTAGAACATTTTGGTAAAAAGGTAATTTTATTTCTATTCTATGTATTCAATGCGGATGCGAGGGCTAAAGCCAAGGTATGTACTTACTTACTTAGTAGTGGACACCTCACTCAAAACAATACTCAAACAACTACAACTTAATTTCTTCACCGTTCAGGGCTTTGTTCAAAGATCTACCAAGATCTACTCATCTCTTTCGAATTCGAAAATTCAAAATTTCGAAATTTGCTGATAGTGATAGATAGGGCAAGGCGCATGAAAGGCAAGAGGGTATTGCAAAGTCTATGACAGAAAGGCAGATGCATGCATGTCATGTGTCATGCACATCGGTCATGCATGACCAATTTGAGAGGGGAGGGAAGTGCCCATGTTGCGCGCGCCTTATGCGGCACGCGTCCGCACTACCAGCGCGCCGATTCCACGAACGCAACCGACGATAACCGAACGTAACGCTACCCCTTACCCCACCAGATGGCTTTATAACGCGATGTCGAGATCGAAAATTTGTCATTCGTCGGCCTCCGCGGGCCTAGTACAATACGCGAAGAGCAAACGAGCTTCGGATTGATATCTCCGGGCTTAGGCTAACGTACGCGAAGAAAACGGCGAAGACCAAAACGGACATAGAAAAATATTCGAACACGACTACCCGGAACAGAAACGCTAAGTCGAAATCGGACTTTACCAAAATACGACGACTCTCGAACGCGCAACGGCTAAGTCCGTAACAGAAACGAAAACATATAAGCGCATCAAGAAACAAACTCGTACCTCAAGATCAAGACAGAATTTGCATCAAGATCCGGCCACTGACCGACGCCTAAGGATTAATTTACATCGCTCGCGATATGGTTAAGTCCGAATTGTAACATATTCTGTAAATATATCAACATTAAAGGCGAAAAATTGTCATTGTGGTTTTCTTTCGGGTCTCATAGCTCTCCGACTACGGCTTCCGCGGTATACGGGGAGTATCCAGGACATTGTGTACCCCTACAAATTGACCAACATGAGAGATGACAGAATGATGAGCTGATGACCGGATGACCGCCGTCCCAGCCTAGTCATCACTTCTTTGATGTTCTCCCACCTAAATTTGAATTTTGGAATTGATTGATATGTTATCAATGCGCATGTGAAGAGAGAGAAGTAGCAACCATCAACAATGAGATTGAATTGATGGCGGTTCATACCGTACCTTAAATTAATTTTAGCTTTATTGTAATTTTAAGAATATTAGTTCATAATTTTAATTATTAATTGTAAATATGAGCCCTTGCGCCATCAGAATTCACAAAGAGATATATTCTCTACTTCGACATCCTCCTCAGGATTTCATTTGCCGGCCGAAATTCGACGATTTTTCCCTCGAAATAAGTGAGTGATTGTATTCTTCTTAAAATAATTGAATTGTACTTTAATTTTGCATCTTTGTTTTGCATTTCTTTCTGTTGCCAGTCAATTTTTGGAAATTACGTTTTCTTGTTATAAAAATGCTGAGATTTCAACTGCTACAATGAGTATAACATTGCAATGTTGAGTGGTTGAATATAATATTCCATTTCAAAAATTTTCTTACAACTTCCCTAAGTAATTAATTTAGTTCTTAAATGAGAACTGTTGTCAGCAGTTACAACTTTTAATATGAATTTTCTGACAATGAAACGTTTTAGGGCACAGTCACTTTCTTAACCGGGTGACATTTTCCCGCCATTTATTTTTCTAGCTATCCCGAAACCGACATTTTCCATAGATATCTGATATTTTGCTAGTTTAAATTTCACAGTTGCCACCCCGAAATGTTTCATTTTTTGCTTTTCGATACAATTTTTTTAAAATACTCATTTTTTAATTTCAGTTTTGAGTGGCGCTCCAGGTACATACTATCAAAACGGAACATTTGTGCTTGAATTGGTGGTACCGAAGCAGTAAGTTCTACTTTGATGAAAGCACAAGGAGTACGTTTTAGCTAAACGTTTTGTATTAATTTCTTTCATTTTTTTCATTATCAGGTATCCTTTTGAGAGTCCAAAGTTGCAGTTCATGACACCGGTATACCACCCAAACGTTGACATTTCCGGTAGAATCTGTCTGGATCTGTTACTAGGCAGTTGGTGTCCTTCGAACACTTTACACCATTTATTAGAAGCGGTTAAATGCTTGCTGTATCACCCTAATATCGAAGATCCCCTTATTCCTGAACGGGTAGGCCTATGAAATTTCCTTTTGATGACTCGACTCATGAATGATTTTTTTTTTAATTCCGTTATATTTGATGTGTTTTACAATAGGCTTTTCAGTACAAGTACGACCAAGCAGAATTTCAACGTAAAGCCAAAGAATGGACGCAAATTTTTGCTCCTAAACAAGATGTGAACGTACTGAAACCGGTGAGTTTCTTACTGCTGTAGAATTTTATGATTAATAATACTGTACCAAAAAACTATATCGACTTTATTTTATTTTTCAGCCGACGGATTATAATCGTAAACGGCATTTCGAACAAGAAGAAGTAACGTATGGAAGTTGTAAACGATCCTCTTAATTTTATCTGAATTTTTTATATTTGTAGTTTTGTAATAACCGGTAATGTGTGTCTCAAAAGATCTATATTTTTGATAAAATTTTGTACATTTGATGTAATCTTCGTTCCATGTTTTATATTTTTATTGTTACTATTCATTGTTTGTAGTTTTTTATGTTTCGTGTGTAAATTATAATCGCTTTGAGTTACTGGTATTGGTAGGAATTATTTAAAAAAATTTATAAATGTTCGAAATCATGGATGTATCGAATCTTTGATCTTTTTTAATTTAATTTTTTTCTTCATATTACTTAACATAATTAAAATTAAATCAATTTCATTACTCGAGAATAATTTATGTATTGAAAAAATTTATGTAGGGAAATTGAATTCTCGTATTGGAAATTTTAATGCTGTGATTAGGTTATAATTTTGAGATTAGATTAATTAACATCTTTATTATCCCAATTTACTTTAGCTTTATAAAACGCCATCTGATACAGCATGAAAATTCATATTTATGTATTTTTCTTTTTTGATTGAGCCATGCTATGATCAACTTTTAAAGAGAAAGGTTTTTTTGATTCAAAGTAGGTGAGCCCTTGCGGTGTTATCAAGATATCAAGCTAAGGTCTTGTCCAAATTTCTACACCTTTGTCCTCAGTATTACAATTAAGTATTGTTTCCTTAATTTTATGGTGTTTTGAACTTATTTAGTCTTGTTACTAATTATTTAAAATGTGTTGAAGGAACTAAAAAATGCGATAAAAATGTTGGTTCGCGAGAAAATGAGTAACCACATTTCGCTATAACTATTGATATGTAATTATAAAACACTGTTAGGTTAATACTCTCTAAAACAATAAGCATGAATATTTTAGAATAAAAGTAGTTTTATAGACATTTTTGGTAGTTATTTAAGCTTATTTTTTTACTACTTTTTTTTTTATTTTTAGAATTGCATTCAAAAAATTTTCAGTATTATACGCAATTAAATTGATTGTTTTGTTACCGTAAATTATTATTTATTCGTTTTATCTAAAATATTTGAAATGTTCTTTTATTTAATATAATTATTTTCTGTACCACATTTCTCATCACAAATTACACCCTACTTTCATTTTTGACTACATACTTTTTCAACATACCTACTAATAGATCCGAGTTTAGATAAAAAAAAGTTCAATGTAGGAATTTCTGACAAAATGAAAAAATACGTACGCATAGCGGACAAAATTTAATACATATTGAACGTTTCAACAACAAAAAAAGTTATAACTTGGTGATTACTTCAATCACATTTTGAAAAGTTTTAGACGACGGCGAATCAGGAAATTCATCAGAGATACTCCGTAATGACTGTGTTCGGTTTCCGAATCTTAAATCAACGGGTATTGTGCCCAGGAATGGTACTGATACAAGTTCTGCGAAAAGTTTTCCTCCACCACTTGAAAATATATTGGTACATTCCTAAAAATGAAATAATTCATGAATGTTGAATTGTGAAGTACGCCGAACGGTGACCTGATCACCAATTAAAAGCATCTTATTTACATGACAATTTGTGCACACGTATCCGCTCATATTTTCTATAATTCCTATCACAGGTATCCCAGTTTTTTTACATAAAGTGTATTCTTTTCTGACATCTTCAATTGCGACTTCTTGAGGAGTGGTTACTAATATGGCTCCATCACAGTTCACTTCCCTATAAAACAAAGTTATTCAAATACTTGAGAATAAGAGTAATATTTCCATCATTGATCGACTCGTGCAAAAATCTTCATTACCTCATTTTTTCTATAACAGTAATATGTTCATCCGATGTTCCTGGAGGGGTATCTATGATTAAATAATCCAAATCTTTCCAGTTGACGTCAGTGAGAAATTGATTGATAGTGGCTGTAATAAAAAATACTATTGTATGAACAGTCAACAGTTCTGAAGTAAATAAAGTATTGCTCCCAACAATATAGGTACCAGTTTTTTTTGGCCCTCGCCACACAACACTATCGTTTTTGCTCTTCAGTAAGAATCCGATGGACATGACGGCTAAATTCTGTTCCTGATCAGTGTACACAGGTATCCATCCTTCAGAACTCTGATGAATATTTTTATCTTCTAAATTCAATAAATGAGGAATTGATGGTCCACATAAGTCAATATCTAATAAACCGACCTTGAAAAAAATATATATTTACGTACAAGTGTTTCAAACTTACATCCAATCTCTACTGTATGTTATATTACCTTAAATCCTCTTTCTTTCAATGTAAGTGATAACTGAACGCTAACAGTAGATTTCCCAACACCTCCTTTTCCTGAAAGTACTAGGATGATGTGCTTAACGTCTTTAATAGTCATCGTGAAACGAAAATCTGTAAACTTAATTAAATTGAAACAATACTTTAAAAATTACTGTTGCTCTGTTACATTCAGCTCAATTTTTTTTACTTATCACTTCCTCTTATCATTTTACCAGAGCAATCCAAACATTCAAATTCAATGGTTCTCAAAATCTTTCGGTACGTCCATTTTAATTTTTTTTTCAGGTTCCAACATGTTTTGTAGGGGTTTGTTTTGCGAATCGTAGTTGTACTTACTTTTGAAGTTTTGATATGGACCTTTAGTGCGGTATAATAGACTGCACTCTGCAAGGTAGCTTAGCTTTAGGCATACATTTTTTTAAAGAAATGGATTAATTCTCTCCTGTCACTCAGTGTCATTCACCTATTAACTGCTTCCCCAGTACCTCCAGAAATTGTCTAACGAAAGGCATATCACCTTCTCAGATACAACTTTTTGAATCGTTGAAATTTTAGCACGACGTGTACTAAATATTTCATTCAACAATGTTCCACGAAAAAAGCCATTCCCATCATTGGATATTATTAGTTTCTCAAAGTCTATAGTATCTTATCACGTGAAACTTAAACTGTATTAAAAATGATGTCTTTGAAAAGAACATTTCAAACATATATTTTCAAAAAAAAAAAAAAAAAACAAGAGCACATCGTCTACACCAGTAACATCATACATCGTGTAAATCTAATTAGTTTCCAATTGTTTAATTATATCTCCACTTTCAATACCTTCGATTGGGGTGGAATTTCCTAAGGGCGAAGTCATTTTAAATATAATTGGTATTTTCCCTAATGTAGGATTTCCGTGTTTTTCTAACAAACGTAGCCAAGACAATACAGAATTTTTACTGGAGGTTCCAGTTGCTGCTACTGCATAAATTATTCCATCGTTTTGTTCATGGACAGAAAATTTTGGAATCAAGTCATCTTTATCCGGTTGATCGAAAAATGGTATTTTTAAATTTTTCACCACTGCAACAAAATCATTATTATTTCGTTAAAAATACAAAGTTACACTTCTCAAATAGACAAAGCTTTCACTATACATTACCATCAGTATCTCTAGCAGTTTTTCTTCTTCTGTTTGGCGGAACATCGGCTCTTAATACGAAGTACGTTATAGCTGATTTCCTCAAATATATTTTGAAACCTCCTTCCAAATAAATCGGTTGATTTTGAGGGTGATTTAGTAGCAATGTTTTTTGAATCGGGCTTTGTCCATTAACAACCCAAGTATCTTCAGTGTCACCTTCTAATTCATTAGTCTAATACACAACAGCGACGTTAGAAGGACATTATCAATGAAAAATAAGGAGTTGATTAAATTATTTTACCTTAAAAACTTCAACTTCACTTTCTAGATCAACTGAACATATTCGGGTTAGAGCAAGTTTAGATAGTTGCAAAGGGTCTTTCGGTACTGGTCTTGGTAAAAGCCACGGAGAGGCGTTTTTAAATTTTGGCATCCAATACATCATTCTCCAATATTTTTTAATAGGTTGAGAACGACGACCAAATGTGTTTAGAAGTAAATCTTGCATTTCTCTATCAGGCATAATATCTACAAATAGTAATTTCATAATTAGGTTTAAATGTGATACGTTTACAAAATAAAATATATGTATATTTTTAAAAATTCACCATTTTCTTCCATTTGAACTAATAAATCAACGATAGCCATCTGATGTCTAGGATAGAACAAAGTGTCTGCTTGGAAGAGGGTCTCGGCTACCATTTTTTCTTTAGGCATTATATCAATAATTTTTTTATAACACTCGAGATCAGTGTTCACTCCAAACTCGTACATTTTTTTCATCGCACAATACACGAATTCTACATGCCCTGTACGAAAGTTTTTTGATTTGTAAAATTCTATCAATTCATTAAATGACTTTTTATCCTTTTGTTTCTCTCTATTGAAAAAATGCTCTATGGAGGCAATTTGTGTTTTACGGTCTTCAACCATCTCGTTGCGATGAAAACTGCTGGTGATGGAGAAATAACGGATGCCGATGCTTCCAACCTTGAGATTATTTTGAATACATCCTTTTAATGAAATTCTAATCAATTGTTTGAACATTATGGAAAACTTTTGCATTGAATTCTTCTATCGAATTATCTCGGAAATTCTGGAATAAAAGTTCAAGTTAGAAACTGAAATTGATATTACTTAGCAAGCCTGCTTTCAACAAAAATTATACTTGAGATCTATTACTTACATTACGTCTTCTCGTTGGTGATTCTGATATTTGCCAAGAGACGATGAAAATAATGAATAAAAATACATCATGTAATTACTTCAGCATCGTATTATATTTTAACTAACGTATGTGACTATTCAATCACAGATTTAATAATTAATCAAGTTATAATTTATATGGTTGAATTCATATAAAATTCCACTAAAATTGAAACAAAAATGTTCAAAAACTCAGAAAGAAAAAAGACGGTGATAAAAGATTTTTGATAAAAGTTACCGAAACTCAAAGGAATTTCATTCAAGCCTGCCTTTTGCAGTTTTGCAGATTGAAATTTTAATACATTTAAATTTCAATAGATGTCGCAACTTCATTGAAAACCGGAATTTTGTGTTCCTCCCAGGTTCCCCGGTTGATGGTGATGGTCAACATGATGTCAACAACACACGCACACCTTCACACACCTTAGCCGTTGCTGCAGGTTACTGCACACATGTTAATACACACCTACACAAACACACACATCATTCATCCGCATGCAAAGCTCTCGGTCGCGGGCGACTCATTGGTGTTTTGTTTTGTTTGAATGTTTGATTTTCGCTTTCGTATTGGTGTGGTTATGTTCGCTAAAATTTCGGTTGTTACGTGTTAAAAAAAAATTAAACAAAGTTCGGGACCATCAAGTTTTTATATTAAATATATTTCAATGTTAATTTATTCATGATGCCATACAATACTCTCAGCAAGAGTAAACGTTTCAATCGGTTCAGTCGATCTTTTTTAGTAATTAACGTTCTTTGATTTGAATTATGTGACTGTAATGTTCATGAAATACTTCGCGTATGGAGTACATTTTTGGCGTGTTTAAGACAAAATTGAAAAATTAGTCGATCCATCAACGTCCACCTGAAATCATAAGTGAGTTCATATTTCATACAGTAGGTAAATAGCCATAGCATTCCTTTACTTATTCATCAGTGACCGATGTTGAATCAACGGTGTGAACTTATTTCGTCGTATCAGGCGAGGAGTTTGGAGGAATCGGTACGAAAACAAGAGGACGAGGAACTTACTTACTCATCTATGAATAACTCAATTGATTAGTAATTTAGCATTAAGACTGATCTCGAAATAGTTTTCGGTGCATTAGTGATATGCTGGTAAATTGGCATATCCATGAGTACATTGCTTCCTTTTCTATGATGTTTCGAAAAAAATCTTTCTTTTCGAATATTTTTGAGTAATTGACCCAATTGTGGTTCTGTTATTTACCATGATAATGTTTCATCTTTATAAAACATCGAATGAATTGAATACTATCGAACGTTAGCAGCTACAAATTGTCGAATTCAACCTGTTGCATGCTCTTTTATCTCCTTGTATCTTCTATACAAACTAAAACGAAATACTAGAATTTACCTTATTCAAATTTCAGAAGTGAATCATTGACTGATGAATTTCAAATTTTTTTTTCATCTCAACTATTTCAACAGGCGTTACTGCGTTACTGTATTGGATTGATAAAGATTGATATTTTTGCTATTTCCCCGAATTTTGTGATTCATTTCGTGTCGCCGAGGTCGATGTATCGCAAATATGTGCATTTCATTTCAACGACTAGTTGGTCCAGAAGTTGGTCGACTGTTCTTATTTTATTTTTCCGTTCGTAGTCAGGTACTGTTTTCGAAAATAAAACGGTTGTTATTTAGGTGTTATAACGGTCATGAATTCACTGAATTCTTGAAGAAGAAAAAAATGTACAACTTGTCTTCGTACCTGTATGAGAAGGTGATTTTTATTGTTCCAATTAGTGAAAGTTACAATGTATTTGGTGATATTTTCAACCGAGATGAAAAATGAAAAATTTTTGTGATGCATTTTTAAAAAAAGGCTAAACAGTTACGATTATGAAAAATACCTTCTCGAGTTCTTGGAAATTCAGGATGTTTTAGGAAACGTGATAAATACCTGAAATTTGGATAAAACTGAATATTGACTGAGTACCCCTAACAAAAAATTTATGTGCACCGGGTGGGCTAGGTACCTATTTCGAAAACTTCAAAATGACGTCAAAACAGTGCATAAAACTGGTGTAATTTCTTGAGACGAACAAAAAAGTTATGTGAAAATTTGACCTGTCTTTGAAAATGAAGGCGTTACAAACCTTTGGAAATTAGTAATTTCGAATTTTAAGGCTTCGTTTGCGTTTTCATTTTCAAAGATTAACGAATTTACTACGTAACTTCATTAGTTCCTCTCAAAAAATTACAAATTTTCAATTTTTTCTATTTGTCTTTCGAAGTTGAAAAAATCTACTTTTGAGTATTCCACGACAATTTTCAAGATGTCGAAATTAATCTGTTCAGTAAATATCAGAATACAAAATTATTTCTTCTCCATTTTAATTCAAAGTTAAAAATGAATGAAAAATCAACATTTTTTTTTTTGAAAATGAAAACAAACAATTGGAAAAAGTAGGTGGGTACCTATGTAATTTGAAAATAAAATCCAATTCAGCAATATTTGAAAAAAAAATGATGTCCGAAAAAATTAAAATAGTGCAAAATTAGGCACCATGTTTTTTGTCGATTTTACAAGTTTATATCCAATTCTCGAGTATTCATCGCGTTTTCCGAAACACCCAGTATGTAGTGAAGGTTGTGACATTTGTAAAAATGATGTATTTGAATAACATGTAAATTTTATTCATTTTAATTTCGAAACATACTACGGGTAAGAAGAGGGATCAATTCAATAGTGTATTTTGAATAAATAATTTTCAACATCTCTAGCTCTGTTCGAGCGGCCTCCGCAATTCCAGAATTTGGACTGAGTATGGAATCTCAATTTTCCCAAAATTGCACATTTGTGGAGCTTATAGACTCCACAAATACACTATTTTGGGTGAATTGAAATTCAATATCTCCAAATTTTGGAGTTATGGAGATCGCTCAAAGATACTTTGAAAAATTGAAAAATAACATTTGAAATTGAACGAATTGTTTCATCAAAATGTTCATAATTATTACTTTTGTTCCGAAAAAAATTTCTATTCGAATATTGCACAAAAAGAATATAAAAGCTTTAAAAGTAGGTTTTTGTAATGCTTACTTAACTAAAATCAATGAAGATCCATGATTGTTTTATTAGTTCATGGTAACGTACCTAGTATGAATTTACGCGAAGACGTATGTCGTGGTTTAGGAAGCCTTTAAACAATCGTTTACATGACAACAGGGTATGTTAATCTCATAAACAATCGAAGTTATTACCAACAAAATGAATAAAGAACATCTCATTACAAGGACGAAATGAAAATCAATTCACTTTTGGAATAATTTTTATCTTTCATCAATTCACGCACTATAAGTTTCCAGGTCTATAATATTTCATTTTAAATAATTAGTACAAGTATAATACATCTACAGGGTATTTCATAACTGATGTAGCTCCTTCGAAAAAGTGATTAGGCAATCTACAATGAACCAAAAATTGATAATTTTTTCTACGTAACATAACAAACAAATAATCGTTCAAGAATTTCAAAATTGAGATAACGTTTGAAGAAGAGAAGGAAGGGGAAGGGGTAAAAAAAACCTCCACCTGTAAACCACATAGGTGAATTTTCTTCAAAAATTGAAAACTTTATCAAGAAATAGTTATAAAAATATTTTCTGCAAAAAGTCTTGTAAAACTTTTTTTTTATAAAAATGATTTTTTGGCAGAAAATGTTCTACTAGGCTACTACCTACCTGGAAAATACGCCGAAAATAAAATTTTCTTCAAAAAACAGTTTGTAGAAAATAAATATTTTTAAAGTTTTTCGTGATTAAATCAAAAATTCAATCAAATTTTTTTTCAATGATTATGCTTTTTTTTGCAAAAAATTCTTTCGATTTATTTTTAATTCGAAAATTAATTGTCTCAAATCTCAAATTTTAATTTTTTTTGATTAATGCAAAAAGTCATCTTAATGAAATGAAATTTGCATTTGTCCGAAGGGATTATTTAAAAAATTTTGTAGAAAAAAATTTTCAAGAATCTCATCAAAACTTGAAAAAAGATTCTTCAGTGAAAATTGTCCTATATTTTAGAGAATTTTTGTAAAGAAAAAAGAAATCAACAATCTTACTTATCAAAAAATTTAAAAAATGTTCTTCTACTAAAATTCTTCTGTAAAAAAATGTTTGAAAAATAATTAAAAATGCTCTCAAAATTTAAAAAAAAAATGTTTTCTCTGATTGCTACAATATTCCCTTGAAATAAAATTCAACATGTTATGATAATTTTTTTTTCAAAAAATTCTTGTGTAAAACTTTTTGAAAAAAAAATTAAAATTCTTTCTAAATTGTTAGATATAATTAAGTAAATTTTTTATTGTTGAAAAAAAAGTCATTTTGGAATGGCATTTGTATAGGAAGAAAACATTTTTAAAAGTTTTGTAAAAATAATCAAAAATCTCATCAAGAATTTTTTTAAGTATTGAAGGAGTCTCAAGAGTCGAACAAAATGAATGATTTTGTCGTTCACAATAGGGTTGTGTAAATCTAATTTGCCCAGGAATACATTGTGTATTTTTTTCTCTCAACACCATGGATCATTCAATTGAGTCACCCTGTATATCACTAAAAAAAAAAAAATCAAATTTACCACAAAATTTCCACCTGAAAACATTTTCATCAATTTTTTTCGAATCATGTTTTTAATTCAAATGGTTATATCTCCGTCAGTTTTGAAGTTATAGAGCTTTCCGGCTTAAACCATTCCATTTTACGTTAAATTCTATATTCAAAACCTTCAGAAAATCAATTTTGAAAATTTATGATGATGAAACAAAATTCTATACATTTACATTTTTTTTTTCAAACTGCTACGATACCCCAACCTTGTCCTTGATGCGATTTTCAAATTCCTTCCACTCCTCTTAAAAATCTGTGTAAACAACGAAGCCGAATAATCACCTTAAAATGAGAAATGTGTTGCTATTCATATTCATTATGCGAATTTGCGGAAATCCAAAAATATTCGTTAACTCTATTTGTTCGTAATTCGTATTCTTCATTATTGTATTCGTTGTACAGGTACACTACCTGAGCTTCTTTTTCCTTCTGGGAATTCAAATGAAGTAGATTATTTTCTATCTACAAACTACATTCCATCACCATTATTACGCTTGAACTTCTTGGTAAAATGATTAATAGTCGTAAAAAACGACGCCAATGTTTCAATTACAAATACTACACCTTCAATATTAATTCGAAGAATTTAGAAGGGATTGCTGATTGGGAAATTCATAGGTATAAATTGATGCTTTGAAAAATCTTCTTCATCTTTGCAAAAAATGGGACAAATCCAACGCAACTTATAGGTACCTCTACCTACCTATACATTTAATTGCCGAGGTTTTTTTTTATCACTCTGATTCTTATCCTTGTGCCAATTAATTGTTTCGGGAGTACAAAGAAATTTAAAATGTGATAATGTTTATGGAAAGTTTAGCGATAATATTTTCATTAACGCTCATCGTGCTCATCATTTGGTGGTATAATGTGCACGATACCGGCTGTTAGTATTGGATTAATTATTGGAAAAACAACGGATTGGAGATGCTCAGTTTTATGCTTTTTAATTACGTTTAAACGCTTCGTGAAATGGTTTAATTCGGTTGCTGTACCCGAGTATCATCTCGATTATAATGAACAGTAATTTCGATTCAGTTGAACGTTTCTGCTAACGGAAAAGTATAAATGAATTCGATTTGTTGATATTTCGAATTTGTACTAAAGTCTAGATATTTACGTTCGATTAATTCGGATCAATGTGAAAAATTACGTAAGAGCGAACTTAATTTATTCGTCGAACAGAATTGAATAGAAAGCGAATTTGTCGTTTGTTGTGATATGTTACCGGTTACCATAATTACGTCCAATTAGTCAGCACGTTTATGAGATCGGTTTGACAGCAGATGAATTTCGTGTGAAATGAGGAATTGAGACGTGTTGCCTCGTACGTACGAGTATATGTTCAATGTACATATTGTGTACCTCGTATACTGGGTGTTCCATGAAACATCTGCAATCATTTAACCATAGATGCAACTCGAGTAGGCAAACAAAAAACTTCATTACGATAAGTTGCCTATTTCTAAAATTGAAGGTGCTGTAAAACTTTGAAAAATTGGTATTTCCAAGCAAAATTAGTTGGCAACACTGCATTCAAATTTTTTTTGATCCTGCCAGCGCTTAGCACTTCGAAAACGCAAGAAAAATTGTAACCACGTTGGGGTGCCTATCTTTGAAATTGAAGGAGTTATGACGACAAGAAATTTTTGTTGAGAGTATTGCGTGCCTCAATTATTACGGTGCACTTTCGAGACATGGAAATTGAAAATTTCTACTAAAAATGATACAGATTGAACTTTTTGAGTGGAACAAAACACGTCATGTGAATAATTTGCCTATCTTTGAAAATGAAGGCGCTACAAAACATTGAAAATCAGTATTTTCAAAGATAGACAAATTTTCAACATAACTGGTTTTACTCCTCTCGAAGAGCTACATCTGTTTCAAATTGTATTGACGAACTTTCGAATTTTTTTAAACTACTGCCCCTTCAAGATCGAGATAGTCAACTTTATCATAATATAATTTTTTGTTTGCTCACTCGAGAATTCGCGATGCATCTATAGTTGAATTAATGCGGACGCTTCATGGAACACCCTGTATATTTTTTCGAAAATTTTTTACGTACATTAGTGGAGACGAATAAAACTCACGAAATGCCCAAAAAATAAGTCGATTTGCTTTGGAACACACCCACACCCATACAGTGTTTTCTGGTAATCTATCTGAGGAGGAGTTGCAGGAGTTAATGAGCTACGAGTATAAATGGAAGTTTAATTCAGTCGGACGATATTTTGTCAAGGGTTCTGTCGGTTTCGCTTACCATTGATGCGGTTATAACGGAATTCTTCGGTGATGGTTCAGGCACGAAAAGATGATTCACGTGAAATACATACGACCAGTTTTGTTGCGATTTTTTGTGGACTGTAGTTTAATGATTCGCGCTTTAAAAATTGAGCGGTATTTTAAATACGTATAATATACGTATTTCATGGCGATGAATTATAACCTACATCTCGTAGGTTTTCGTTAAAAAATTACGGAAATTTAGCCCAGTGAGTAGATTACAAAATGTACCCAACAGCAGATTTCTTTTTCAGCGGATGTTGTACGACGTCGATACGTACTGTACTGTAGTAGAATGTGTGTACTTTGCAGTTGCATTAGAATCGAATATAAAATTACGTTCATTAAATTCAATGTCAAGCTTGTATTTTGCAATACTTGCCATTTATCTAATTTGCGTGGCTGGGATATAATCAGCAGCAGCAGAGAGTTATGTTTTGCTGATAAAGGAGAATACATTTTTCACGATACTTAATACTTCGTTAGAAGTCTTGTCGAAGGTGTGCTTGGAATTAAAATGTAGACACTTTGTTTTATGCATAGAAGGATTAGAAGCTCGTTATTATTAGAACGACCAAAAAATAGAGGATATATGGTTGTAATGTTTGAAAAAACCACGTGGTCAACAGTACATTTGAAAATATACCTACCTACCTATAGGTTTAGGTATAGATGTAAGTAAATTGAACATTTCCTTTTTCATTGTATCCCGTTCACGTAACTTCTCACCTGCTGTAAAAACATAAAAAGATTTCTATTGTTCGATAAAACGACTAAAAGGTTAGAAACAACAGCTGGCAAAGTACCTATACGAGTATAATTTTAAATCATTGTATAAAGGTATAAACTGAGTAGGTATAGGTATATCGTGTGGAGAGTCGAGAAAAAATGGTAATTTTGCTTAAAATTTGATGCTACAACATTTTGAAAACCTTAAATCGTATTATTTTGAACTTTACTGTAAAAAATTGGCGGTATGGTTAATGATGTGTGAAGTGATTGATTTAAATCAAATTTTCCATAATTCCGAGCGTCTAATGGTCTTGACGATATACTTAGTGCTGATTACAAAAATAGAATTTTGCTTGAAATACTGATTTTTCAAAAAGTTCTAATTCGAGGACGAAGGTTCTTTTTTCAAGTTTAAAATTCTGTTCTTCATTCAAAAATCAGGGATGATTACCGGTATTTTTGCGGTATCGGTATCGATACCGGTAATCATCCCTGTCAATAATAAAACATTAGAAAAAATTTTGAACAAAAAATACACAAGTAACTAATAAGTAAAAACTCGTTATAGTGGCAATTACAACCCGTACTTACTATAAATTTCCAAATAATTATATAAAATCTTCAAAGTTTGAAAACGTATTTAAAATTTGATAAAAATTTAGAATTTAGCACTTTTCAAAATTTTGATAAAATAATTTTCTAAAAAAATTAAAAAATTCAATTTTAAAAGTTTAGTAAATTTATGAAATTTGATGAAAATTTAATTTTAAAAAAATGTTGAAAAAATAACGGAAAAATCATTTTAAAAAATAAAATTGAGTAAATAAAATTAAAATTTTTCAGTTCGTAAAAAAATTATGAATTATTCTATTCTAAAGAGATAAGATTTTTTTTTTACTTAAACAAAAATCAAAATCAAATATTTCTAAAATTTTTTAAAAGCTCAAAATCACAAAAAAATCAAAAATTTCATTCCAAAAAAAATTATTCATTTTTCACTTTCTTGTAAAAAATAAAAATGAAACTCACTAATTTTTTTTTTTTAAAAGGTCTATCACTTATTTTTCATTAGTTTTAGATCGATCCGAAGTGATTCACTGTGTACTTTTTCGTTGTTTTCTGATTGCCCAGTCATTTCTATAAAATTTTTACAAATATGAAGTTATTTATTGTATTTTTTCGAAAAAGAAAGGAAAATTGGTTGGATTATTTTTCTGAATTTTCTTGGAATGAAAAATATTTCAAGTTATTGTTTTTGGTGTTGATGTAAAAAATAAATTTTCTGTAGTAACAAAAAATCAGTAAAAGAAATAATCTCATCATCTTGATCTTGATTCTCGTAATTTATTTTAGCGAAATCACCTATAAATTTTTGGGAAAAAAATAATTTTTAGTATAACTAATTTTATTTTTGAGTACCCGAGCAGCACACTCGATCGATAATATCGAAAGTTGAAACGTATCGATAAAAAATCGTTTAAAAGTCTAAAGATGTTCTCACGATATGATACAGATTTAGCTGTACGATTTTATAGGCAAAAAATCTAAAAACTATCGAATTCGATAGTATTACGATTTTAGGATGATATTCGTCAACGATACTATCGACAAAGAATATTAAATTTATCGAATCCGATTTTCCACCGATTTTGTGCAGATATTTGAAACTATATTATCGACAAATAATCTGAAATTTCTCGAATTCGATTTTTTAACGATTTTGTGAAGATATTTGAAACTATATTATCGACACGTAATCTGAAATTTCTCGAATTCGATTTTTCAACGATTTTGTGCAGATATTTGAAACTATATTATCGACACGTAATCTGAAATTTCTCGAATTCGATTTTTCAACGATTTTGTGACGATATTTAGAACTATATTATCGACAAATAATCTGAAATTTCTCGAATTCGATTTTTTAACGATTTTGTGAAGATATTTGAAACTATACTATCGAAAAAGAATATTAAATTTATCGAATTCGATTTTTTAAAGATTTTGTGAAGATATTTAAAACTGTATTATCGACAGATTATATGAAATTTCTCGAATTCGATTTTTCAACGATTTTGTGACGATATTTAAAACTATATTATCGACACATTATATGAAATTTATCGACTTCGATATTTCAACGATTTTGTAACGATAGTTGTTGAAACTATATTGATTTTTTTCTAGTCAAAAAATACCTACTTTATATTCAAAATTGGATGGGAAGAAAGGGCCAAATCGAAATTTTTATAATAACCAAAATTAAATCCAGAATATTATTCTACAACTTTTGTTTGAAATGTTTTTTCAATTGGACCTCATCTCTAGCCTCTATTATTTTGCATTTACCTACTTACGTGTAACAGTAATATGCGAAATCAAAATTGAAAAAATTTTCAAACAAGTTATCTAGTTTTTTTGGTTTACTAGGTATTTTACTTGAAACCAGATCGTTGTTCTTAAATAAAATTTTACCAAGTTCAATACTACGATTACTATGTGAATACTTAGTATTTAAAATTGAACCCAAAATTATTCTTAGAACTTTAAGCTACAACTTTTGTTTGAAAATTTTTTCAATTGGACCTCTCCTTCTCCTCCAATTTTGCATAATACTCCGTTGATACTTATTCAAAATTGGAGGAGCGGAGGAAAAAGGGGCCAATTTGAAAAAATTTTCAAACAAAAGTTGTAAATTAAGGTCCTAGAAATAATTTTAGTTATTATAAAAATTTCAATTGGACCCCTCCCTCTTCTCCAATTTTGCATAAGATGTTTGAATATTATAATCCAATTCGTATTATGCGAACGAACTCCGATGTTCGCAACAGACGCTTGTTTTGGTAGAAACTGCTGTATTTGGAACGAAATTCGCCAGCCTTAAGCGTAACTACGACTTCAAACTCGCCAGCCGGTCTTGAAAATGTGCGCGCGCATATACCCATATATGCTAAATTATCTACAAAAAATCGATAGAATATCGAAACTAGATAATCTACAAAAAATCGTAATACAAAATCGATAGAATATCGAAATAAAAAATCGATAGAATATCGAAACTAAATCGAAATAAAAAATCGACAGAATATCGAATTCGATAAAGTGTCGCGTTAGTTCCGCATAAATCGTGTAATTATCTTTCGATTTATAGATAGGTTATCGATGAAGTATCTAACTATAATCTTGAGATTTTTAAAAGAAAAATCGTTCGATTTTATCGAAAGTTTATCTGTTGATGGATTTTGCCAACTATAATTCATCGATAATCTGTCGATATATCGAAAGATAATTTCACGATTTATGCGGAACTAACGCGACACTTTATCGAATTCGATATTCTGTCGATTTTTTATTTCGATAATTTGTCGAGTGTGCTGCTCGGGTAGAAAAATTCTCTATTTCTTTACCTACGAAAACTTCTTATTTATTTCAGGATAAAAAACTCATTTTTTTCAGAGAAAAAAAAATCGATTTTTTTTTTTTTGAGTAAAGAATCCCCCATTTTCTAAATATACCTACCTTTTTTTTAAATAAAAAAATTCACAATTTTGTTTGAATATTTGAAAAAAATCAATTTTTTTGTTGAAAATTTTTTTTAAATTAAAAAAAACTTTCTTGTTGTATTTAACGATATTTCAAATTTTTGAAAAAAAAAACAATTTATATGCAGAAACAGAGTTCCTAATTTTTCTGGAATAGGTAATAGTATTTTCTAATTTTATGGAAAAAACATCAATTTTTTAATTAGTGAAAATAACTCTTTAGTTTTATTGAAGGAAAAAAATTTGAAAAACCGTCTGTGTAACTATTTTTCAGAGAATATATTTTTTTAAATACTCCATTTTGGTGGGTGGGGGGAATATTTATTTAGGTAGGTATTATTTTTTAAAGAAAAATACAAAAATATTCGAACTTTTTCAGAAGAGCAAATTTTTTCATTTTTCTGGAAGGAGAACATCGCTTCTATTTTCTGTCATAAACATTTTTTCAAATGCTTTTAAATGTAAAAATCTCAAATTTAATCGAATAAAAGAATTTCACGATTCTTTTGAAATGAAAAAAAAACTAGAGTTTTTGGAGTAAAAAAGTTCTTAATTTATTATACGTAGTACTATAATATTTCTCTTTTTTTTGGAGGTGATGTTTTTTTAATTTTTAGGGATAAAATTTCTTAATTCTGTTGGAGCATAAAAATACTGAACCAAAGAAAAACATATTTTCCCAAATCTTTCTGTTAGACATTGTGGTCATTTTTTCCATCATTCATCTCCATTTCCTATGATCAAGAGTGAGTAAATTTTTGTAAACTGATGGTTCAAAATTTTTCTTATTCTTGAGTCTGCGACTTACTTGATTGTTTCGTCATATCAACGATTAATTGTGTGCAATGGCGGAAGGTATAAACAGAGTGCAACCTACTAAAATAGGTAGAAGTAAAGAATTGAAGAATAAATTGCGAAAATAATGCCGAATATCGATATAAATGTCAAAATGAAAGGTAAACTGATTTATCCACGCTCACAGATTTCTATTCGTCTATTGTTGAAATGATATATTGTATTACGACGATTATTTTGTTCGTTAGCACGTATTTATACTACGAAGACCCACAAGTTTGTGCAAAAAAAGAAGCTTCCAACAAAATTAATTACGCTTGCCACCGAAGATCGATGAATTTACTCAACAATTGCATTTGGTTAGTGAACTCGCTCGAAAGCGTACACCGGTGTGTGAATAAACGTCTTTAAATTTGATTTAAATTTTAGCAGAAATAACTTTTATTTACTTCCCGTCGTACGGTAACTAAATCTGGTCTCTTAAAGGTAATTTGCATTAATTACACGAGGCTGTTGCCATCGTTTGAGTTCGTATTAATGTAGTTGTATCAGTGGTACCCAAAATCGAATGAGAAATGTTTACCTTGCGAAGTGAATTCACTCGTATGTGTACATTGAACAGGAGTACTTATATACAATAACAATAATACGTGTATCCTATAGCGTTTTGATATAATTTCTTCGGTATCCGGCGATGAAGTAAAACAAAGTTGAAGGTTGATGATTTCCGTAGAATGGAGAAGATTATACCTACTTACCTAGGTACCTGTACCCGTCACGATTACGAAAGAATGTTTGGAGTATCTGTATACTATATTTGTACTTATGTTTATTCTCGAAGTGTAGGTTTTTGTTGTTGTTATTAATTCATCAGAAATCGATTTGGATGGAGGTGGTTGAAGTGTTCGATTAAGGCACGTATTACTATTATGAAAAAATCCTACCGCAGTTTTCCGCTGGAAAATCTGATAATTTTGAGCAACTTTACAAAATCACAAATATTTCGATAACTGGTTCACAAAAGTGAAATGAATCCATAACTTTTATTTTAGAAATTGCAGAATCCATAATTTTGAATAAATTTTTGAAAAAATTTCTCTCGAACGAAATTTACATGAATTATTTTTCAACGAAATTTAATCGAATCAATTTGAAAGCAAAATTAGAGAGATATTGATTTCAACAAATTTTCAAAAAAATTAGAGTTTTGACGAAACTAAAAAAATGTCTATAAATTTCAAAAATGATTATCCAAGAAATTTTCAAATAGGTAGTTTGAATTTTACCTCAACTTCAAAATATTGTGATCCGTCAAAATTTCAAAAAATTCAAAGTTCAAAGAATTTGTGAAATATTTGAAAAAAAAAATCACCACTTGTATTCAAACAAATTCCACTGTATGGCATAGCCCTTGAACTTGAAAATGATACCAGTACAATGTAAATGGGAATAAAAGCCCAAGTCTGGATTCTTTGAATTTTTTCTTCAATAATGTAGCTTGATTGGAGCTTTCGTTAGTCTGTTCTGAGACGACATTGAAACCAACAACTCCAGCGTACTGATTACTGATCGCTGATGTAAAAGTGCTGTGGGCATTTAACGCGATTGCCTCTCATCCGAGTATTTCGAGCTCATTACGCAATCGGCGTGTATTCACTTGATGGGCAGGTGTAAAGGTGGTTTCTGTTTCTATAATTCTCTCCTATAGTAGTCGTAGATTACACAGCCAATATATCTATCTATACCTCATCGCTCATATTTTGTGTTTTGTTTTAGCACAGTGTACCTATTTTTTTGCTCCGTAAGAATAGAACAATAATATAAGGAACTCACTGCGTATGGCTAAGGCTTACGTTAGATGAAGTATTATATAAATTAATCGTATACCGAAGACCGAACTGTTGGATCACTGATAAATCTGTCGTAATCGTCGTCATGAAATTGTAATTACTTTTACGTTCACGAAATTCGTAATTATTGTTGACCGTACCGGGTATTTTAATCTTTATTTACCGATCATTGTCGGATATATTTCAAATAACCCGTATATATCTTGGTTTATACAGTTCGTGGTTAAATAAATAAATTCGTCGTCGTATTTCAACTAATTTCGTGTCAAATTCGTGAGATTTTTTTCTGTCCTAGAGATGGTTGTCTCTTAGGTCAGATTTCGTCTCTCAACTCACACGCTACCTCTTAATTTTTTTTTAGCAGTTACCTATACGCCATTGTTTGTCCAACGAATTGGGGGGGGGGGGGGAGATTGAAAATATTTTTCTGCTATAGTCCGTGCAATTTATCTTGAGCCCTCACCACTACAAAGAAAAATGTAAACAAAGTGCCATTCACCAATCAGATGGTTAGAAATCCGAGCATTGTTGTCAAAAATCACATGATTTTCTAAAATGAAGTGGAAAAATTCATTGTAGGAACCACTAAATGGCAACGTTGATTTTTTGTTTACAAAACTCAGGGCTCAAGATAAATTGCACGGACTCAAGGAATATAAACACTAGTGTTTATATTCCTTGCACGGACTATAATTGAATAGACTTTTTGTATTAGGCAATTTTTTTTGCTTTCGATTTGAAGATTTGCAAATAAAATTGAAAATTATATTCATTTTTTAAAATTTTATTATTATTTTTTTTACCAAATTGGTAAGTATTATGAAATTGGGGTTTTTAAAAAGCAAAATGCACATTTTATGAAAATAAAGATTAAATATCTAGCAACATTTTTGAAGAAAAAAAATTGGATGGTTCTTGAAAATTTTCAGTTTTCAATTTCTTAAGGGTTCGTTAGACTTGCAGAATTCGGATTTAATTATCTGAATTATCACAGAGTTATCAATGATTTGTAATTAGAACGTTATTTTCACAATTTTGTCAAATACAAATTAAAATTTTATTCAAAATCGAATTTTTCAAATTTGAGCCAGACAATTTTTCTAAAATTTTGTTCAAGAACAAATTTTATCATAAATATTTTTTCAATTTTCTTTGGAATTCTACTTGAAAATGATTTTGTTTTCGTTGTTTTGTTCAAACATACCTAATATTATTTTTTTTTCATTTTGTTCAAAATAAAATTCTTTAAAATTCGATTCAGAATCAGTTTTACCAAAATTTTATTTAGTCTATGTTCAAGTTTATGCTTCGAAATTCCGTTCAAACACAAATTAAAAAAAAATCAAACGTAAGTAATCTTATTAAAGTTCAAGTACATTTTGAAAAAAGATTTATCCAAACTTGAACTCCTCACTGTTTAGTGTTTTGTATGTTGTTTTTTTTTTTCTCTTTTATTTAGACTTTTTGGCATTAAAAAAATGCTGCTTGCATAAAAACTTTGCAGAAGAATGCAGAAATGATCCTTGAATCGGCCAATTAAAACATTACAACAACAGAAAAACTCACAGTGTTACGCTTTAAACAACTTTGTCAAAAAAATCGACGCTTCACCCCTAAAAAAAAGAAAAAAAAAATTTAAAAAGTTTGAAAATTGAAAAATGTTTTTTCAGAACATTAAAAAAAATTAAAAAATTTCTACGAGAAGATAAAAATTTGATAAAGAGTAAGTTGAAGCTTATGAAAAAACTTTTAAAATACTCTAGATAAAAATGTTAATGAAAAATAATATGT
This sequence comes from Balanococcus diminutus, assembly GCA_959613365.1. Lineage (NCBI taxonomy): Eukaryota > Metazoa > Arthropoda > Insecta > Hemiptera > Pseudococcidae > Balanococcus > Balanococcus diminutus. Next base: position 29,829,371 of record OY390714.1, read on the forward strand.
GTTTGAGAAATTTTCACCCAAAATTGTTTAGTTAGGGGAAAAAATCCAGGATTTTTTTTTTTTACAAAAATCATTCAGAAAGTACGAGTACTTTACAAACATACTATAAAATTCTTTTTCAACTTTCGCTTTGAAAAATTTGTCATAATCTATTTGATTTTTTTTTTTTTTTTTTTTTTTTTTGAGGAGGTTAAGCAAAGAACACTTCTGTACACTAAAGCACCGATGATGGAAGTCCATTTTTTTTTAGACTTCGAGATTTTTATTGTTTATGAACCTACAAGTGTCCAAAATTCAAAAAACGTAAAAACCTCGAAGTTGAAAAAAATGTGACTTCCATCATCGGTGCTTTAGTGTACAGACTTTAGTTCTTAAAACTGATCAGTTTTTGTCATTATTTTGGATAAAAATTGGTCATTATTAGTCACCGTTTTTGAAAAATTACTTATTAGTCAATATCCTTACAATTAGAGTTAAACCATTTCCGAGCATTTGTAAACATTATTTTCATAGCTAAAAACTTCGCAGAAGAATAAAGAAATACTTAACTCTCCAACCACACCATGAAAAAATTCATTTTTTTTTTGAAAACATCTCTCAATAAGAAGAGTTATTAATTCAAAAAAATTCTCACAGTAATTTTGTTGTAAAGAACCGAAACAATTCATATTCAAAAATAATTCTTTAAAAACTCAATTTTTTTTATTTTATTATTTGGATGAAAATCTATTATTTTGGGGGGGGGGGGGGGGGGATCTTGCCTCTAAAGAAAAAAATAATATCAATTTTTTATCACAATTTTTGCGATGTAAAAAAGTCACTAAATTTTTTTTGGAATATTTTTTTCCAATTTTTGAAGAAAGTAATCTCAATTTTTTTGTACAAAAATTTTCCATTTTCTGTTGGAGAATTTTTTTACAATTTTTTTAGTTGAAAAACTCATAAAATTTTCTCCCAAAAAGTAAGAGATTTTGGTCTGAAAATAATTGTAAAAAAACACGTTTTTAAACAAAAATAATATAATATATATATTTTGTGACAAAAATTATTCAAAAAAGTAATTTTCAACGTTCTATACCTAGTTGGCAGTGTTGGAAAGAACGCGTTCATGAATGGTGAGCGCGCGCTCCGCTCACCATTTACTCCGAGCGGCTGAATTGTTTACGCGCTCAGACTCAGAACGCAACTGAACGCAAACTCTTCTAGCGATTCGTTTCGTTTGCTAATGACGAATTGACGATTGTCGAAGTTTTCATCTCAATTTCATTCAATTTTTGTATGCTTTATTAAACACTTTTAATTATTTTGAAGGATTCCGGTGAAGTGAAAACTGTTTTTGGAACTCGTTTTAATAATTTTTTCAACTATCTGATTCAACTACTCAACATAAACTTTGTAAAAATAAACCCAAATAAGTTGAAATTTAATTTGTTTATCATAAAAAATTATTACAAATTGAATTTAAACAATTTAAATGACTGTTTGTAGTGTTTTATTATATCTAGAACAAAATTATGCTTCACTCTGTGAAACTACAACAGTGATAACTTGAAAGAATCTTCGTCATCTATGCCGTATACGTGATTGTGTGCCGAATAAAATTGAGTTAGTTCTTTCATTAGGTACCAGCAGAAATTTTGATTTAAAAAATTACGTAAAAATAAATTTGTTTTCACAGATACACACAACTAAACTAACACATATTTCTGTTTTTATTTGGTACATAAATAACATGAAAACTTAATTTTTGATTGGTATATTGCTCTTCAGAAATTTAATTATTCACTGATAAGTTCATTTCTATACTTCTAAACATGTTATTATTAATAATTTTAAGGAAAATCGAGAGAATAGGATGAAACTGAGACAAAAACTTCGTAAAACTGGTAAAAATTCACTGTAAACAAATTACCCTATAAAGAGTGATAATTGAACGCTGTCAGTTTGCGTTCACCAAAGAATCTCGGAGCGCGTTCAGCTCAGATTCTTTACTGAGCGCGTTCTGAGTATTGCCAACACTGCTAGTTGGTACACTGGTAAAGAAAAATTTGTCAACTTCAGCTTTCAAAAATTTATTTATTTTAAATTAGCTTATTTATCCATTGAGCAAGTATGAAATAGAAGAGAAGAAACATCCATTTTTGCCCCCTCCCCCCCAGGCACCCTTTTTTTCTTTTCACCATAGGGTATGCTTTCAAACGTTCTTCTGCAGCCTGGATAAAAATTGTCAAGGAAAATATTTTCCGTTATGTTTTATTTCCTCTTGGAGTTTAAACGTTGAAAAAACCAACGAAACGTAAGGAAAGAGCTAATTATATAATTTGGCGAATAGTCTCCTCCTATACTGTCGTACCTTGACGATTTTGACGTACCTAGTGTTCTTTTATTCGTCGTTATACTGATAACTATGCTATTGTTTTTAACCGGTTTTTTTTCAATAACGTTGACCTCGTTGAGCGATTTTTCATTGGTTGAAAAAAAAATACTTCTTTCGTACTTACGAGATTAGGGTAAATATTTTAATTCATTTCGATCGCGCGAAACTGGTTGAAAATATTTTTACGAATGAGAGGAGATGAGTAATGTGAGTCAGTGATGTGTCTGGTTGTGAGAATATCATGAAAAATAAATTTTAAAATTTTGTAATTTCTACATTCGTACACGAGTATGCTACATACTCACACCTATAACGACACCACGGCGCGTATATTAATTGAGGAAGTACGCTTAATATACTCTCGAACAGAATGAGACAAAACCAAATAATTATCAAGACGACTTGTTAAATACGAATGCACTTTTCGTGACGTTTGTAACGTTATGCAGAAGTTGTACGCGTATATCATCGTGCGAATTCATTCATTCATTAATATTGGTTCCGAAGAATGCGGGTTTTCCTTTTTAATGACATGTTTTTTTTTTCACTTTTGACGCCTTAGACAATTCCGTCATTATCGATTATTGTAACGTTACGTATATTATTTTATATTACAAGTAAATTTGCATTGATTTGCTGCCTACACTAAGTCATTGAATATGATGATTTTACGAAATAATTCAAATGTACTTGTTTTTCTGTTACAGACATGTCGTACGTAACGGTGGCATTGCTGTTATTTTGTTTGATCAAATTGCTCGATGGCGTACCACAAGCGCAGTTTGCCAAAGAACGAGAAGCATTTTTTAATAGGACTTCCTATCTACGAGTGAATCCTATTAATTTCGTCAATAATCAAATTGGATTCAATTTTCGATCGTGTTATGGCGGTCTGCTATTTGTTCAAAGTTCCTCATCGTTTAAAAATAAGATCTCATTAGAAGTGACGTCAGAATCTCTATCGCTCTCTGTCCAATACTCAAACAAGATTTACGAATCAAAAATTTCTGGAAAATTTTTAGATAATAAGTGGCATTCGTTTAGTGTATCTGTCAAACCCAACGAAATCATTTTATCAACGATAGACGAACAACAGGTCAGTACTCATTACCTATTAATTTATATATATTTTTGTAAAAAAATAAAATCAGGCATTTTTTTTTTTACTCACTTAGGAACTTGCTTCTGATCGGCATGGCATACCTTTTTTGAAACCTCTCAAAAAACTCACACCACCCTTCTAAAAAAAACACCATCACAGCTAAACAGAAAACCTTTTTAAGAAACCTAAGTGGAGATGAAAATTTGTAGAAAAAAATTGAATTAGGTAAAAGTTTGCAAAAAAATTGAAGGTGAAATTTGAGAAAATTTATGAAGATTTAGAAACATATTTATTAAAATTAAAGGAAAAACTTATTGAAAAATTCGGGAAAAAATTGTATGAAAATAATTATAAGCAATAGTTTGAAAAAAAAATGATGAAGATTTTGAAAAATTTGGAAATTAGGTAATTCAATTAGCAATTTACTGGAAAAACAGATTTAAGATTAGGGAACACTTTGAGGGATGTTGTTGAAAAATTAGGAAAAGAAAATCCAGATACGAAAATTTTTTAATGTTGGTAAACAATGATCGAGAAGAACTTGGATGAAAAATTTGGATTAAAATTTGAAAGTTGGGAAAAGAGTTAGAAAATTTTTGAAATGAAAATTATCAATAGTTTATTTTGGAAAACCCTTGGAAGGAAAATTTGAAAAAAATTGATGAACAATATAAAACAATTTAGATGAAAGCAACTGAAAGAAAAATTTGGGGACAATGTAGATGAAAAATATTGGAAAAACTAGGATGAAAAGTTTTAAAAAATTGAAAAAATTGATGAAAATTTAGAAGAATTTTGAAATTGACTCAATTAACAGTTTATTATTTACCTACTTGAAAAAAAAAAAATTGGAAGAAAATTTTGAGAAAATAAATGGATGTAGATTTGAGAACATTTTTATGGAAAATAAGTACCTACCTGTACCTAGGTATCTATTTTCAAACAAATTAAAAAAAAAAGAATTGATGATTATATTTTTTTTAAATAGTGAAGATATAGAAAACTCCTAATAAAAATTGAAGGAAAAATTTGAATGATAAGTTTGGAAAAAGTTGAGAAAAAAATTGAAAAAAATTATGACAATCCAGAAAGTTTTGGGAATTACTTCAGTAAAATAACAATTTACTTTTTAAAAATTTTGTAGGAAATTTTGAAAAAAAAAATCTATGAAGATTTTTGATTAATTTCGATGAAAATTATTATTTTTTTAAAAAAATGGAATCAAAAGTTTGGAAAAAAATTAAGAAACGTTCTGAAATAAAATTAATTCAACAAATTATTCCCTTGAAAAAAGTTTTGAATAAAATTTTGTAAGAAAAATTGATGTAGATTTAGAAAAATTTTCGTGAAAAGTATTTATTGAAAAAATATAAAATGGAAAGAATAAAACAAATCAGAATGCTAATAATAAATTGAGAAAAACGGATATAAATTTTGAAAATTAATAATGAACACATGGAAAAATTTTGATGAAAATTATAGAAAAAATTTTCAATGACAAATTTTAAAAAAGAAATACCTAAATGAAAATTATAAGAAAATATTTGAATGAAACGTTATGAAAAAAGGTGAGAACATTAAAAAAAAAAAAAAAAAATTGGGAAAAGTGACGACAGTCGAGGAAAATTTGAAAATTAATTTAGTTAACAATTTACTTTATTTTTTTAAAAATCAGAACAAAATTTTGAAAGAAATGATGAAGATTTAAAAAAAAATGATGAAGAATAAAAGAGTAAAATAATTTGGGAAAAATTCAGATGAAAGTTATATACAAATAAGAAAAATTAGGAAAAAATATTATTTATTTCTCTGTACAGAATACAGATAGGTACCGAATGTACAAATTATTATTTTTTTTAATTCCGTCGTTATTTTATGAAAAAAAAAGTTATTTGTAATTACTAATTTTGAGGGAATAAATTTAATTTTTATTGAGATTTTTTTGAATTGATTAAAAAAAAATTCTAACAAATCTAATCTAGGTCATCTTTAAAGAGTCTTCCACAATAGATTTTTGATTTTCAAATTAAATTTTTTTCATGAAAAAAAAATTGAAAAAGAAAAAACTTGAGAAAATTTTCGTTTGGTTAATTATTACCTATTATTTATTTATTTTATTTTTTTGCTAAAAAAAATCAAAACAACTTTTTTTTAGTCTCTCGTGAGTCTATGGATACTTTTCGAGAAATTTTAGTAAATTTATCCGTGGCGATGCGATGTTTATAGATATCTAACGATAATAGCAGTATTTCTATTTGAAAATTCACGTTTATAAATTGAAGGTTTTTGTTACACCTGATATTATTGATAATATTTCCTCGTTGTTTGTATCGTGTAATCTAACATCAGAATGTTTTTTTTTTCTTTTTCAACAATACTTTTTATTTACCTATCGTTAATTATGTAAATCTATGGTTGGAAAACAACGGTTCATATTTTTAATTGTTTTATTTTAGACCGATACAGTCGTAAATTTATATTGCGTTGATAATCTAGCTATGCTGTAGCGTATGCACCTTGGTGTGGGTTAGGTATAAGAAAATTGAAATAGTTTTGCCGTTAAGTATACGTGAAAGTTGACTTAATGTTTAGGTATGAAAAGGCTTTGTTTCGCGCCACACTAGGTATAATTTGCAGATAAATGTGAGAAATTTTATACCTTTACCTACTATATCTACTGATTTGAAAATTTTAATTAATTTCGAAAATAAGAAGGAAGTATTTAGGAACATGCGATTAAACTTCGCATATTATTCTATTTCGGTATTTTTAGTATGCGATGTACACCAGTTTTTTCTTGAAATTTCGCGACAGTAAGATTTTTATTTTTATAACTGTTTACGAAAAAGTGTACAACATAGCGAAAGTTCTCCGTTATATTTTGTGAGTGTAGTTGTGATGCTAGGTACATTATTTTCTGTTTACGTCGCGTCGTCCCATCTTCATCAGCAATAAATTTTTCAGCGAAAAGTTCTTAATTAGAATAACATGGATCTGAACTGGACACTGGTGATACGTGCTACATTTTTTCAAGTTGGATGTATAGTAGTAGAAAGTATTACAACGTGTTGGACGCAGAAAATATTGTGTATTCGTAGTGTAATACGACGACGTTAATTTTTAAATGTAGAACGAGTGTCATTTTACGCAGCGCAGCGCCAACGCCAGAATGACATTTCAGTATTTTGTCAGAATTTTCCAAACGAATTGATAATCATAATGGTATTTATCTTGACGAATAAAATATCGTATTGTGTGACCCGGCATGACAAAAGGTACCTACTCGACCTAGTTCCTTTATTTATGAGATGGTAGTTTGGAGTTTTCAAAATTTGATGAAAATTCGCAATTCTGTACTTTTTAAATTAGAATCAATTTTCGATGTTTAATAAATTTTCACAATTTTCAAGATTACCTAAGAACTTTTTTTTTTAGGAATCTTTAGAAATAATTTGAAAAAAAAATGGCAAGAAATTCAAAATTTTAAGAATTTTAAAACTCGATTAAACTTGGAATTTTGATAATTTTTGAATTCTATAAATCTATAATAAAGGCTCTGGTATGGTAATGAGGCTGATTCACCCCCTTATACCATACCAGAGTCTTTTCAGAATTCGACCAAAGTTTCTTAGATTTTTACAGTTTTGTAAATTTAAAAAAAAAAAAAAAAACATTTTTTAGAATTTGGTAGGTACAAATTTTCAACTTGATGAAAATTGAAAATTTTGAAAAATTTCAATATTTGATAAAAATGATAATTTTTGAATAAATAAGGTAATAAATTTTTGAAATTAGGTCAAACACTAAAATTTTAAAAATTAAATAAAAATTCAAAAGTTAAAAAAATTTAAATTTAAAATTAGGTATATTTTTAAATTTTTTAAAATATGTTGATTTTTTTTTAAATTCTAGAATTTAATAAATCTTCAAAATTTTGTAACTTTTAGCCTTTAATAAGATTTTAAATAGCGTTTTTTTCTAGTTCTCTCAAATTCATTGGAATATTTTTTTTATTTTGAAAAAATCCTGTTTGAGGTCCTGCAAATAAAGTCCTGATTTTTTGTTTTCAGATTGTACATATTATATTATGTATTAGGCAAATTTATAAAACTTGTAAAAAATTACAAGTTCAACGAGATATCTAGCAAATTATAATTTTTTTCTCCTGACAATTGTAATTGATCTATTGTGTTTTTGTTTCAGATATTGGCCAATCATACTTATAACTCTGAGTTAACTAACGCTGATTCGACGTTATTCGAAAGATCTTCCAAACTGACAGTTGGAGAAGGCTTTCTCGGATGTATAACAGAAACACCAGGTGTACCGTTGAATTTTACATCAAACGAAGCGTATAATGTGGATTGGGGTTGTCCATTTCCTCTAGGTGTTTGTAAGTATTGCGTGCATTTAATCGGTAGTTTGATAAATAATATAAGAACCAACCTATGTCGTAAAATTAGGTATAAATTTCGTCGGTACATGGCATTTTTTTTTTTTTTTTTTTTTTTTTTTTAAATATTGATGAAATTATTTACCCTGTGCATGAAACTTGTAGTATGTTGTTGTGCATTGTTGAGGCCGATTTTTGAAAAATATTAAAAACGCTTGGGTTTTTCATTTCCATGCTGACGCAGCATGCAGATAAAGCCATGACGATGACGTGTCGTTATTTCATTTATACCCTTAAAATTACATGCATGCTCGCTTTTCTTAGAAAAACTACTTTTACTTCTTTATCATCTTGTTAGCATACTGCATGATACGGTTTTTATAGGCTCGCAAATAGGTTATTGCGCCGGTGAACCATGTATGATGGGTGAAGTGTGTGTTTCGCATGCGGACCATTACGAATGCGTATGTAATGATCAATATCCCGGAAATAATTGCGAGAATGAGAAGGGTATGTGGACTGCATCAGGTACATGATTTGTTTCATCTTAGTGTTTTTCTTTTGGTCTTGATTGTTAATTTGTGGCCTCTCATTACCATAATATACGCTTACATACTCTTACATATTACAATATCTTTTCACTGCCTGAACATTAATTCTTGTTTATTGTTTTACTACAGGTCCCGCATGCTCGTGCCTTAATTTCGGAAAATGCGAAGAAGATAAAATGGGAAATAGTCAATGTGTTTGTAAACCTGGTTTTATTGGTTAGTAGTACTTTTACGTTCATGTATCAAATGTATTGTCAATTTTAGTTGTTCAAGAAAAATCGCAGAAATTATTTTAATTCTCATGAGAATATGTGTAAATTGTGTAGTGCCCTAAGCCAAATTCTTCGTTCCCATGGGGTAGATTAGATATCGTACAATTTGTTATAAAACACATGCTGGACGTACTCGTACATATTTTTAAACTTTCACAAAAAGATTTCTTCAAAAATATTAGGTTGATTGAGCATTAATAGAATAAAATTGCAATAATATTCATATAATATAGTTTCAATGCAGTTTCCTTTTAAAAGTGCATGCGAAATAAAATAAGAAGTGAGTAACATTTTTCACCATAGTAAGCAATACAACGGTGGTTTTTCTCCGAATAATATGCCTATATAATTTTCGAAGAAAATACCTACCTATTTGTTCTTCTTTTCGTAAATATTCCAGTTGATTTTCTAAGAATAAATTTCAATTTTCATTTTTAAAATTTTTTTTCGGTTGAACAACTGAATAAAATTTGTCACATCTTAAACTTTTTTTATAAATGTAAAACTTGAATAAATTTTATTTGGAATGTCCATGACCGCGGCAACTTAGCAGTGTAGCTCAGGTACTCCAAATTTAAAATTGAAACGATGAGTTACATCTAGAAAACTTCAAAAATGCAAAAATTTAATATTATTTTTTTTATATTTCTTTGGAGAAAAAAAATTTAAATCTTTCAAATTTTTGCGAGTGGGTGTCGCATCAAGTAAAAACATTTCTCAAATCCTTATAAAAATCTCATTTTTGGAATGAAGAAATTTCTCATTTCTTGGAGAATAAAAATATTTTTCATTTTTTTGGAATATAAAAATTTTTCAATTTTTTTGGAATAAATTGTTTCCTAACTTTTTTGAAAAAATATGATCAAATCTTCAATTTGATGAAAATTTTCTTTTTTTCTTCAATTTTTACGAAGTAATAATATTTTCTCCGTTGATTTTTGAAAAAATTCTGAATTTTATTTTAGATGAATAATATTTGATTATTTAAAATGAATAAAATAATTACAAAATTTTTTCCAATTTTTCAACACAAAAATTCAAAAAATTCTCATTTTTTACCAAAAATTTAATTTTTTAATTTTTTTAGATCAAAAAGTTCTCAATTTTTTGAGAAATTAATCTCTAAATTTTTTATAGAGAATGATTGAATCTCCTAATTCTATAGCGAAAAAGAAATCTTTCAACTTCAGCGGAGTAAAAATATTTCCCCAGTTCATTTTTGGAGAAAAAATTCTGAATTTTTTTAGTTTTATTTCTTAAAAATAAAACAAAAAAATGAAATAATGACTATGTAAAAGTCTCAATTTATTTCAAAACAAAATTTAACAAATTTTCAACACCTCAAATTTTTGGAAACAAAATCGAAATTTTTTTCAATTTTTTGATTTACCTAGACATGTACCAAAAGTTCTTAAATTTTCTGAAGAAATTTTTTTGAAAATTCTTTTGGAGAAATAATCGCTCTTATTTTTAGGTGAAAAAATCTTTTGTTTTTCCGGAGTTGAGATATTTCTCAGTTGAGTAATTTTTGGAGAAGAAAAATTCCCAAGTCTTTTGATGAAAAATATTCAGAGTTTTCTCTTTTTTTTTTTATTTCAACATTTTTCGGTAAAAAAAACTTCCGTTTTTTGCTTATTTTTTTGGAATAAAATTATTTTCTAAATCATTGTATAAGATCTAAATTTTTGCAGAAAAAAAATCAATTTCTGTTGGAAAAAAATTTTAAGTATAAAATTCTCAATTTTTTGAAGAAGAATTATTTCAGTTTTTGTGTAGATATAGAAAAAAAAACTATTTTCAAAAAGAATCTCAATTTTTTAGCGAAAACTTTTCTTTAGAGAAAAACAGACTAATTTTTTGTAGGAAGAATCTTATTCATTTATTTTTTTTATTTTGTTGAAAATCCTAAATTTATTAATTTTTTGAGTAAAAATCTCTTTAAAATCTTGTTTTTTTTGGAGAAAAATCATTTCAGTTTTTGTGTAGTGAAATAAAAAATTATTTTCGAGGAAGAATCTCATTTTTTTGGCGAAAACTTTTTTTTAGAAAAAATCCGACTAAGTAATTTTTTGTAGGAAGAATCTTAATTTTTTTTTTAATTGTTAATTTTGTTGATAATCCAAAATTTACCAATTTTTTGAGTAAAAATCTATAAAATCTTAATTTTTTGAAGAAGAAAAGAAAAAGAATCTTATTTTTATGTAAAAAATTTCTCATGTTTTTGGAAGAAATAAACATTCTAAAATAATTATTCAATAACATTTAAAAAATTTCAACTCTCGGCTCCTTCAAAAAAAAATTTCTATGTTACCGACTCTGAGATTGAACTTTCAAAAAGTTTGGCCTATTTTGTGGTAATATGTATCCAATTTCTTTTGAGTAATAGACAACTTGAGTGAATAGAGTAGGAACTTCCTGATTTAAGTAAAAATTTCCAATGCCTACTTATCGAGTTGTCGAGGAAAATAAGAAAAGACCTAAGAATAATTGTAAAATTAGTTCCATCAATTTGATTTCATTTTTGAGATTTTATAGTTTCTGATCAAATTACCTATTACTCGTATTGCGATTTTTCTGTAACATTAATTTTTCATCTCTTTTTACAAATTGAACTTGATGTGTATTGACTTGAGTAATTGTTTTCATCAAAGATTGTGTTTTATTAATTTTTATTGAATTTCCTAGGTTCGTATCCAAACTGCACCGAAGTAACGTCTTGTACAAGTTCGCCTTGCAAGAATGGTGGCATTTGTAATCCTTCTGATTCGTATTTCAACTGTACATGCCCTCCTGGCTTCACAGGTAAACAAATTTTCATTTTCTGTCGCATATACATTAATTACAGGTTTTCAATTCGACGATGGAATATAAAATTATAATGCGTATAAAATTTTGCTCATATTGCTTCTTCATGTTTGTTTACTTTTTTTTCTGCGTATGAAATTGAAAATTATAATATATCATATTCTATAATTTTATTTTCCATTACGATAAAATATCGATGAATTTATAGATAATTAATATTGAATGTCATCAAGCTATTTTGTTTTTACGTTTTTTATTTTTTGATTGGAATGGCTTCAATGTTTTATAATAGATAATGTGAAAGTATTATTTCAAAAGCCACCCGTGTAGCAACGTCGATGCTAATTTCGATATAAATGTCGACACATCGAAATCGGTCACTTTTCGATCGTACATGTCGACACGATTGTAGATGGTTTGTCGAGCTTATTATCGACATGTTTGTCGATAATAAGCTCGACAAACCATCTACAATCGTGTCGACATGTACGATCGAAAAGTGACCGATTTCGATGTGTCGACATTTATATCGACATCCACATCGACATTTGCAATGATGCGATTTTGAAAAATATGCTAAGTTCAAATATTCAATATAAGTATATATTAAAATTACACCAAAAATAGTGTTCAAGCCAACATTTCGACATTTTTTGTCAAATATGCGGCATTGAGGCCACCTTTGTAGCTGGACACATGCGAGTGTCCAACTAACATAGAGATGATTCTTAGACCTTATGTACTAATTCACAACACACTTTATCTGCGAGTATCACAATCACCCTCAAGACGTCGACAGTCAAGTCGATGCATTATTCGACCCTCGACAATTAGATCGACATTAACTCGACTTAAAATTCCTCTGGTCAACACTGTCGACAGTTAAGTCGATGCATTATTCGACCCTCGACAATCACATCGACACTATCTCGACTTAAAATTCCTCTGGTCGACACTGTCGACAGTCAAGTCGATGCATTATTCGACCATCGACAATTATGTCGACAATAACTCGACAAGTGGTTGTATTATTCAAAACTTTAAAAAATAAGAAAATTTTGTGATATTTTCAAAAATTATTTATTCCTGAGCTTAAAATGTTTCTATTAATTGTTTTTAGTTCTTTTTAGATATAAAATTTGTAAATTTAATTGGCAGAAATTGTCGACATAAATGTCGATGCGTTTATCGAGTATCGATTTTTACATCGACTTGTCTATGTAGAAAAACAACGTTTTCTAAATTATAGGAAAATACTGAGAAAAATTCAAAAATTTTGATTGAACAGTTATGTTTAACATAGAACATTACTTTAAATCTTAAATATCATTTTTAATTCATCGTTAACCGAGAAAAAAATGTGTCTGAATTTTGTCGACATAAATGTCGATGTCGACAATTGCTACATGGGCAATGTTATGGCATTATTGGCATTTAAGTACGCTTATATTGTGAATTTTCATCGCTTCTAATTATTATTTTTTTATTTTATTTTTTTTATTTGCTAACACAACGAACGAATTATGTTTGCATGCTGCTTATCAAACGGATTGGCTATAAAGAAATTTTAATTTCTAAAAACGCGAAATTTTGCTTTTGCTTATCGTTTCATAAAGGAGTTGCTCATTATTCTTACGGAAATTCGGTGATATCTTGCATGTATAACGCATGCTGTCGCAATATCGAGCTTCAGAAATTATTTCTGAGCGTTACCACCGAATTCGACGGTGTAAGTTTGTGTATTTCACGTGGTACTTAATTTATTTCTTAAATTCACTAACACAATAATAATAATTATTATGTACTCAAACTGTTTTAATTTACGGAGCTTTTTTAGGTATAGAATTTATTTTTTGCACTTTATGTACTATGTCTATTGGTGTTGGTGCAGTTTATGGTGTCGGTCTTGTCGAACGTTTTTCGTGAATGCCAATCCAAACACAAGCACGTAAATGATAACGATAGTAGGATACAGAATCGTATTTCTTCACATCTTTGTGTTAATAAAGACGCTTGTTTTTTAAGTCTGTCTTCCTTTTTATCCAACTGCTCGTACGATGGAAGCGGTAAGAACGTTTTCGTTGGATAGAGTGTGAACATTTTCTCAAGCTGCTTTTTTACTACTTTTAGTTCATCTCTTGTGTGTTTGGTTTATTTAGGAAAACTTTGCCAAAATCCAGTAGGCGATTGTCAGCCACCATGTCAGCATAATGGAACTTGCCTTAGCACGCCAACTGGCTATGCATGTAATTGCACCGAGGGCTATACAGGTGAATTGGTTATTTGAATTTTTTTTTGCTTCTAACGTACCATGATGATGAAACGAAGGTTGAAAAAAATTTCAGGAAAGTTGAATCGTTATATTGGAAATTTAAAAGTATCCAAAGATGCCAACTTGTCCTATTCGTTTAGATATTCCGCATAATTTTTAAAATCTCCTAATATGGAATACAAAACTATACAAGGTGTCCGGTGAGTGGTCTGCCAAACTTAAAATTTGGATTTAACCGAAGACCTCTAACAAAAATCTTCATGTACACATGGTGCCTATCTCGATTTTGAAGGGACAGTTTTCACGAATCAGGTGTAACTTTTTAAAAGGAACAAAAATAGTTATGTCAAAAATTTGCCTATCTTTGAAAATGAAAGCGCTACAAAGCTTTGAAAATTGGTCAAAATTCAAGGCTCCGTAGCGCCTTAATTTTCATAGATAGGCAAAATTTTCACATAATGTTTTTTGTTCCTCTCAAAAAGTTACACCACTGTTTTATGTATTTTTTCGACCAAATTTCGCAGTTTTCATGTATCACCACTGCACCGTAATAAATTGAGGTAGGCAATATTTTTGACCGGGATTTTGCGTTGCTATAACTCCTTCAATTTCAATGATAGGCAATCCAATATAATCACAACCTTTTTTTTGCTTTTTCGAAGATCTATCCACTGCCGGTGTCGATTTTTTTTAACGCAGCGTTTTAATTGATTTTGCTTGATAAAATGTCTATTTTCAAACCTTTGTAGGCTCCTTCATTTCCAAACTTAGGCAATATGTGTACGTACACTTTTTTGTTAGTCGTACTCGGTTATATCCAAATTTCAAGTTTTGGCAGACCACTCACCGGACACCCTGTATTTTGGATTTTTTCCCACTTATTTAAATTTATTCGGGTTTGCGAATTTTTAATTAAGAAAATTCTGATATTTTTTCTTATAAACAAAAAACAGAAAAATTGTCGAATTAGTAATTTGAAAAGATTATGTACTCGATGACGCAAACCATTTTTGAATTTGCTTACAATGCATCAGAATGAAATTCCGATTACATTCGCTGCGAATATCGCGTTTTCACGCATATCGCTCGAATAAGAGCGGGATGATTTTCCCTCTCCATTTGTTTTTTACCTTTCTCGCGTAAATCAAGTCTGAAGTCATCGTCTAGACGGGTATTTCGAATCGTTTTATCTGCATTATTGAGCTAGTGCTTAAAACAATGTACGTAGACGTACCTAACCTACCTACGTTTCAGTGCGAACGTAACAATTATTTAGAACGGGCTCGCTTGTTCGGTAATCACTACTAAATGGTATAGTAATCCGTGCTTTCTTCTGGTCTCCAGTTTTTTAATCAAGTTCAATTTCTGTGTGTATAGTACATCGCGTGTACATATTCTTAAATATTTTTGTCTTGAAAAAAATGTAATTTGTCATGGTGTTACGTGATTGTTTTGTTATAACTAAATTGCCATTATATGTTTTACATGCATTTTTATGCAAGCGTATGATTTTAATGGTTTTTGTAATTTCGCTATCAGGTGGATTCTGCGAGGAAGATATCGACGAATGTAAACTGAACGTTTGTAAACATGGACATTGTTTGAATTCCGATGGTGAGTTTCCCTTTTCTAATAACGATTTTCATATTGGTTTATTTTTAGCTATAAATACCATTTATAAGGATCTAGGTAGAATTTCTTTGAAATAAATTTAATCGCGATTTCTTAGATGATTCATATTTTTGGTATTTTTACTGATGAAATTAATTATTTATTGAGCAATTTTTTGAAAAAAATTGATAAATCATAAATCTTTTGTCAAAATGAAATACAAAATGTATTCACGACTTGGATTGAATTCTCAAAAAATAAATTTAAAAAAAATCAAAATAGGTACCTATATTTAATTAAAGTATAATGACACCAGGTCATTACCTAGGAGGTTGCGGTGTAATGGCAAAAATAATTGAAATAGGAGCAAAAAAGTCATTTTTTGCTAAGCGTATAACGTTTTTGCTCAGCCGTCCGTAAATTCCTTCATGGATGTGATTACAAAAAGAATGCCCATTTCCTTGGGAAATTGCTTTTTCGTAAATATCGCATCGCACCATATCTTTCTTCTTTTATTTTATTTTTATTTTTTTCGGTATTAGTGTAAAATATAACACATGACTTTGCTGTATTAATACCTGTGATTTAAGAAATAAAATTTAAAAAAAAAATGAAGTGTCCCATCGACAATTCATAAAGCATTATGTTAGTATTTTGCTAGCATTGCATCGGCATGCTAGCATATTACTAGCATCAGTAGCATTATGCTAGCACGTGTTACGAAAATGCTAGCATTCAGTTGACTTTTTTTAGACCACCTAAAAATGCTAGATGCTAGCATTATCAGGTGCTAGCATAGTGCTAGCATCATGCTAGCACAATACCAAGTGCTAACAAAATGCTACTAAAATGCTACTAGGATGCTAGCACTAGCATTCAAAGTGGTTCAAAAACAGGCAACTGATGCTAGCATTCTCAAATTTTTTTTTCGTCAATAGGGGTGAAGTGAAAATATAGAAAATTTTACGTATGTAAAATAAGGTATTCTTATTAGATTTTTGTAAATCAAATCGTACGAATTTTTTCATCTTGTTTCAAATTTAAAAACTTGTGAAATTCTCAGCTGAGCATTTCCTTTGCCTAGTCCATGTTCTTACTTTATTAGGTGCATTAAAGCTGAAACGAATTCTGAATAATAATTGTTCTACATATACTCGTAATATTGTGTAAGGTTAACCGGATCAGTTACGCGATTACTGGATGAGGATTTGTCTAAAAGAAAAAACAATGTTTTTTTTTTTAATTTATTGAAGAATTTAGATGCATATTAGATCTTTTAATCGTACTTCATTTTACACGAGATGTTATCCTTCTAAAATTTTTTCCTACTGTTGACACGTTCTAGTAAATATGAATAAAACGTTGAAGTGCTTTCGTCAACTTGGAAACAAACTGGGTTGGAAAACGGTGAATGTTTTGATTCGATACGTGATGAAAACTTATCACAATTAGAACATTCGGTGTAATTTGTCTATTGTTTGCTCTTAATTTTGGTTAAACGTATTTTTTTAAATATTCGATTTATATTTTTTGATTTTTTGGGCTACATAGTCTGCAACTTACCAGCAGCTCATGTGGTCGAACTACACATTTCAAATGTAAAATGAATCAAGTATATCATGGAAAACTCTAAAAATGCAATGATTAAATAGGTACACATCACTTTTTAAAATCCTTACCTATTTTTTTTTTTTTTTTTTTGAGGAGAAATTCTCAATTATTGTTTTGAATAAAAAATATCTCAATTTTTTTAGTCAGCGCACAGAAAAAAAATCAATTTTTTGAGGTAAAAAAATTGATAACATTTTTTAAAATTTTCTGTGAGAAAATTAACTAAATTTTTTGGAGCGTTATTTTCATTTCATTTACTTATCGCTAGGAAATTTCATTTTTTAGTAAAAAAAAATATATTTAGGCCTATATATATTTTTTATTCTGAGAGTAAAATTTCTCAACTTTTGGAAATGAAAAAAAAATCTAAATTTTTCAGAAGTGAAAACGTATTCCTCCATTTTTTGGAGTATATTTTTTCAGTTTTTTGGAGAAAAAAATATAACAAGTATTTTTGAAATAAAAAACATTTCTGATTTTTTTTTTTTAAATGAAAAATATCCATCTCAATTTTTTTGAAGTAGGTAAAATCATCGTTTAAAAAATCTGAATAATTTAAAAATTAAAATATTTTAAATTTTTTTTCTTTTTTGAGAAAAAATGCTTACTTTTGCTTTTCTGAGAGAAAAATTTCTCAATTTTTTGAGTGAAATAATTTCTAATCTTTTTGAAATGAAAAGAATCGCAATTTTTTGAAGTAGAGCATTTTTTATTTTTTTGATGTAAAATTTTTCCCATTTTTAGAGTGAGGAAAACTCAATTTTTGTGGTAAATGTTTTTTTTTTTTTTTAAATTTTTAAGTACCTATATTGAAAATAAATCTCTTTATTTTTCATGTGTAAAAATTTTTTTTCAATTTTTTGAAGGATACCATCATTCTTGCATTCGCAAAAAACCTACGTAGCTCTAGGTCTACACCTTGAACAGTTTTTACATTTTTAAATTTATGGAATGACTTGCCCACTTTTTGTCTTTGAAAAGATGTACAAATGTGGCTTAATCTACATTCCGCAACTTCTTCCATTATATCATCGATTAAAAAATTAAATCGATCATATTATTATTATTTTCAGGTGGATACCAGTGTTTTTGTACTCCAGGATATACCGGTGACCATTGCGAATTAGATATCGACGAATGTTTATCGCATCCTTGCTTCAATGGCGCTACGTGCATCAATGCTGTGAATCGATTTAATTGTATTTGTACACCAGGATATACAGGTAATGGATTATAACCGGTTTAAGCGAATATTATGCGTACAATTTTTACTTTGATCTTGAAATAAGATAACATTGACCATTGAATTGGATGCTTTAAAAATTATCAACCAAAAATAGGCCTAACTAGTGTGCATTTTTTCAATATCTGTAAATAACTATCTTCTTACTCATCACGTTGTTTTTTTTTCTCAACAGGAAGGGACTGTAGAATTGATATCAACGAATGTGATTCGAATCCATGTTTATCGGGCGGTACTTGTATCGATGGTAATAATTCGTACACTTGCCAATGCCCTATTGGATTAACAGGGTCACGTTGCGAGATCGATATCGATGATTGTGCGGTGAGTTTCTCTAAATAATATATGTATTTTCCCAACATTTCTTAAAATATTTTTTTCAAATAATATTTGGAATGAAAATATTTTGAATTTTTTTTAGAATATTTTTTCATTTTTTAAAAAATTCTAATGTAGGTAAATATTTTTTCAAATTTTTGATGGGAATGTTGATTTTTTTTACGAAATTTTTTAAAATAGGTACCTACTTGTTTTATTTTTCGCATATTTTTTTCAATAGAGTTTCTTGTACAAAAAATGTTTTTCAACACTCTTCTTGTAATTTGTTTTTGGCTTTATTCAAATTGTCAAAACAATTTTCATTTAATTCTTCAATGTAATTTTTACTTTTGTCTTCTTAAAATTGTTTAAACAAAAAACATTCTATGAACACTACATAAAAAAGTTTAAAATTTTTTTTCACAAGAATTTTATAATAATTATTTTTTTTACTGAAAATTACGTATCTTATCATTTTCTCTTTACAATTTTTTTTAAAATTCTGGAAGCTTCATCAAGTGTTTATTTTTGCAAATCTTAATCTAATATGAATTTTTGGTAGGTATCGAAAAAACATTTTTAATACATTTTATTTTTGAAAGATTTATTTTTCAATGTGATTTTTTCAAACTTTTTTACAGAATTTTGAAATACTAGGTACTTTTACGAAGAATTTTCAAAATATTTCTTTTGCTAATTTCTTTTTAGATTTTTTTTTTAATCGTGAAAAATAAATTATTTTCAATTATAAATATACTTACTCTTGGAAAATAATTCACCAAAAATGAACATTGAAAAAAATTTCCTAATGAAAAATTTTCAAAATTTCATTTTTTTTTCAATTTCTGAGAACATTCTTTTAAAACACTATATACTGAGACTTGAATGTTTTTTTGAATTACAGTCGTCGCCATGTCAAAATTCGGGTATCTGTCGCGATGCTATAAATAATTACACTTGCGACTGCAGAAATACAGGATTTGTCGGTGAGTAGATTTAGCTTTTCTTGAAATAATTACATATATCAGATAGGTACTTAATGAAGATTCATTTTCCAGGGGAGCACTGTGAAATAAATATTAACGATTGTGCTGGAGATCCATGCCAAAACGACGCCACTTGTAAAGATCTAGTGAAAGACTATGTTTGTGATTGTCACCCTGGGTACATGGGTAAGTTAATCGTTGATTCTACCCATCGTCAATATTCAAATTTTTGATTTGCGAATTTCTATCCTCTATTTACACTTGAACTAATTTACATTTTAGGAAAAAATTGCGATGAAGATGTCAATGAATGTGAAAGTAATCCCTGTCAATTTGGTGGAATTTGTCTCGAAAGGTCTAATCAATCTTTATATAACAAACCCGAGATCCCTTTTCCGCTACCACCCGTATTCACTCATCCATTCAGCTACTCCAACGCCAATGGGTAAGTTTTTAATCATACGACACGATGTACGAAATATCAAATTTAACCATGTGTAATTTTTCTCCAGTTACGAATGCGTTTGCAATCCTGGCTCGATGGGTATTAATTGTGAAATCAATATTAACGAATGCGACAGTAATCCGTGTAAGAATGGTAAATGCGTCGATGGTCTCGGTATGTTCAACTGCGAATGCGAAGATGGATTCGAGGGTGTGCATTGCGAAAATGATATCGACGAATGTGAACGATACAAGTGAGCAAAAATTCTCATTATTCTGAGTCAAAATATCACCTTATCTGTTATCATATTTTATTTCATTCGTAGACCCTGTGTTCATGGAACCTGCTTAGATCGAAAAGCCGGATGGTATTGCGAATGTCCACCGAAATTCGGCGGTAAAAATTGCTCGGTCGAATTAACCGGTTGTAATCAAGATCAAACGTGTTTAAACAATGGAACTTGTAAACCGTATCTTATCGGAGAAACTCAGCATAAATTTAATTGTACTTGCCCTAGTGGTTTTCACGGAGCTATTTGCGAAAAGGTAACTTTTCACCGAATTTGGATTGGAATTTTATTTTTTTTTAGTATCATTTTTTTAATCTCAGAAGTTTTTTCGAAAATTAAAATTAATCCTTGGTGGATTTCTATTTTCGAACTTTGTGAACGGATCGAGATCGAGAGTAACTTACGAATTTGTTTATTTCTTTCATAGATAACTACGATGTCACTTAACGGAGAATCTCACATTGTCGTGAATACAACTCGTGATGAAGGATACGATATATCATTTCGTTTCAAAACTACTCTACCTAGTGGCTTACTAGCATTGGGTAAAGGATCCACGTTTTACATTCTGGAATTAGTAAACGGACGACTGAATTTGCATTCTAGTCTGTTGAACAAATGGGAAGGTGTTTTCATCGGATCTCAATTAAACGATAGTAATTGGCAAAAAGTAAGCAAAATATTGAATCGATGAAAGAAAATCATCAACGAAAAATACTCACGTTGTGAATTACAATTTTTAGGTGTTCGTTGCAATCAACTCTTCTCACGTGGTCCTGGCTGCGAACGAAGAACAAACGATATATCCTATCAACTTCAACGAAGGTGGAACAGCCAATCAGACTAGTTTTCCTACTACTTACGTTGGCGGCACGGTAACTTCTTGGAGGCACCTAACCCATGGCCCTTCTGTATTCATCGGGTGTACGGAAAATATCGTAATTAATGGACAATGGGTAAATTTAAACCGTTTGAGTTGTTTTTTTTTTGTGGCAATCGAGTCGACTCGTTTAATAAATGCCAATTTCATCATCATTTTCAGGTCATTCCCGAAGAAATTTCCGGCGCACCGATTGAAATGCAAGGAGTAGAAGTCGGTTGTCAAAGAAGAGATCAGTGTCACCCTAATCCCTGTCATAGCGGCGGTATGTGTACCGATTTATGGAAAAACTTCAGTTGCTCTTGTCCAAGACCTTATTTAGGAAATACCTGCCAATACAGTGAGTATTTTTCTGCTAATATTATTCTCGATAAAACAAGCAATGTGCTATAAATTGACTTTTTTCGTAGATTTAACTGCTGCTACGTTTGGTCATGAAAATATCACCAATAGCTTGGTCACCGTTCAGGTTATCAATCAAGCCAAGAAAGCAGTAAGAAATATTGTCGACATATCAATGTTTATACGAACAAGGCAATCCAAAGGAGCAATATTCTACCTCGGATCTCTGCCCGGTTCCGTCGGATTTGCCGAAGAAACTTTCATCTCTGCGGCACTCGACGCCGGAGAATTATTAGTTAGAATTCAATTTAACGGTACTCCGGAATCGTATACTGTTGGTGGAGTAAAACTAAACGATGGTCGAAATCATCTGATTCAAGTGAGTCAAAATTAATGGTTTAATAATTTTTAAAATACGAAAATATTTATTCTACGTTGAATTTCATTTCTAGGTCATTCGTAACTTCACCTTGGTTCAAGTGAGAATCAATGGTACGGAATATTTCCGTAAAACCATCAGTGCCAGTGGCCCACTAGACGCTCCAGTTCTCTATTTGGGTGGTTTCCCTGTTCAGTCAAACGTAAATGAAACGGCGACTGTTGATACGTCGACTTTAGATTTTCATAGAGGAGGAAGAGACGTGCCTGTAACGAAACCCGACACAGTGCCGAATGATTCGCATATATCTAGACATATCAGGCAAACGATCGATAAATTTGAAAGTATACCCAATTTCAAAGGTGTCATTCAAGATGTTCAGGTGTGTATTTTTAGCATTTCACCTGAAAAAAGCCAGCTACTTATGTGAAGAAATGGTTGATTTATTTATACTTTCTTGAATCATTTTCAGATCAACAACGGATCGCTGAAAATGGTGGTAGAATTTTTCCCGTTGAAAATTAAAGATTTAATGCAAACGAAATATTTCAGTGTATCATTCGATCCCACCACAGTTTTGGAAGGTGTATTATCGGATGACACGTGCAGATCCAATCCTTGTCTTAATCAAGCTGTCTGCACGGTCACCTGGAATGATTATACGTAAGTTTTTGTTTCCCACAAACAGAACAGAGTCCAACTAACAAAATACCTCATTAGGGTGGTCCTTATTTTTCGAATTTGGAATTTTTGATCTCCCACCCCCCCAAAGTCGTAACCTCTAGTGAGAAATTAATTCCCCATTTTTTTGCTTTTCCCCTCCGTGAAAACCCCAAAAATAAAAGTTTTCATTGAAATGTTCAAAATTTAATTTTTTTTTAATGCCAGTGCATCATTGTGGCTCCTAATTGTATAAAAATTACTCTCAGGACGAATTTAGGCCCCCCCACTTACCTCCCCTCGACTGAATAAAGTTTTCTAAAAATGACATAAATTAAATTTTCATTTAAAATTATATTTTAAGATACATTGTTATGAATTTGTCTGAAAAATGTATTGTAATAACAATAAAATATAACCCCCCCCCCCCCCACTACAAATTGGTTACCTATGAGAGAGTTGAATTTTTACACATTAATAAGTTTAAAACGTTAAAATTTTTATTTCGAATAACATGACAAAACAAAACTGATGAAAGGTTTCAAATTTAATTGAATTGAACCTATAAATTTTTTTAAAAATCGTGTCGTTTTTGTTTTTAAGAAATCGAGTCATTTTTTTCCTTCTATAAAAAATTGATTTTTTCAAAAAAAATTGAGAAAATCAATTTTTTTTTTAAAGTGGACCTTTGCTTTCAAAGAAATGATAACTTTTTTAACACCGATCCTGAAAATATTACGATTTTTTTTTCTTAATAAAGGAAATTATTTTTTTCCCCTCAAAATACAAAACTTGGGTTTTGTTTTCTCCAAAAATTTCAAAAAATATTTTTAAGTGAATTCATTTTTTTAGAAATCAAACGATTTTTATTTCCAAACAAGTTGGTGATTTTTTTTTATGTCAACTTTAAAAATAATGAGATATCGATTCGGAAAAATTGGATTTTTTCCAAAGAAACGAGTCCTTTCTTCAAAAATTTTGGGAAATATTTTCATTTGAAAAAATTGACTTTTTCTCCAAAAAAGTTGAATAGGTATTTATTTATTTCAGCTAATTTATGTTGTTTTGAAAAAGCTTTTTTCAGTCGGCGGAGGGAAGTGGTGGGCTAAAATCGTTCTGAGAGTCATTTTTATATAATGGGGAGTCACACTGAGGCACTAGCACGAAAACAATTAAATTTTGAAAATTTTGATGAAAACTTGTATTTTTTCTTACTTTGAAAAATGGGGAGCCCGCTGCAGGGAGGGGTTTTTACGGAGGGGAAAAACATGAAATATTGAATTTTTTGCTCACCAATGGTTACAACTTGGGGGGGGGGGGAATCGAAAAAAAAAATTCCAGTCATATAAGGACCAGCCTAATACTTCATATACACGTGATTGCACAATTTTATACAATATTAGAGTAATTTTACGAAAAGCATTATTCAAAAAATAAAATTCATTTTTTAGATGCATTTGTCCGCACGGTTACAAAGGCAAGCAGTGCCAAGAAATGGAATTCTGTCAAGTCAAAGATTGTCCCGCCGGAAGTGAATGTCGTAATTTAGATCATGGATACGAGTGTGTTGCCAATGTCACCATGGATGGTTTAGTTAGTAACACTTCGCTGCAGTACTCATTCACTCATAATACGGAGACTACCGTCGCTTTGAATTCGATTGAAATAATATATCGAAGTAAAACCGGTGGTACTTTGCTGTATCTTTGCAATAAAGAAGAAGCCGTTTCTCAGAAACACTTTTATTTCTCCGTTTTCGTGCTTAATGACGTGGTATGTAAATTGAATTTAAAATTAGATCGAATCGAATTCGAGGATTGTGGTTACACATTTTCTGTTTCACTTTAGGTTACCGTTACTTGGAAATTGGACGCTAATACGTTAGAACAATTTCAAAAAATTAAAAAAGAACATCCCGACGGAGAGTGGACAAATATTGTGATCAAAATTACCGATAATAAAATTCACTGCAGCTTTTTAGGCGTTGGAGATGAGCCAGGGCAATACTTTTTATCTTCTAATTTCTCATCTGTCGCTTGGAATAATTTAATTACCTCTGGAAATATATATATTGGTGAGTACCTCCTAATAAAAGGGAAAAATACAATCGATTTCGTAAAAAATATTCTCAATCCGATTTTTAATGTAATTTTCAGGAGGTGGTGATAGCTTCCTAGAAGAAGCGTTGCTTTCCACAAAACATAGCTATATTTTCGAAGGCGAATCCGGTAACGCCGTAGACCTACCTATTTCTGAAATTGTTCCTTCTGTCGGAGAAACTTCTATACTACAGTCATTGAGTAATCACACCCCTAGCGGAATATTTTACCGAGTAAATAATCATTTTGCGTGTTAATCTGGATTTTTCAATATCTGGTAGTAAATAATTTGAAATTTATTTTATAGGGTTGTATCGGAGAAGTGCGTATCGGAGGTTTACTGTTACCTTATTTCACACCGAAGCAGCTAAAGCAACAAAACGACACCACTTTATATAAAAGAGATTATTTCGAATTGAAAGATGATTCTTTAAGCAGTAAAGTTGCCTTGAACTGTTCATTATGTTTCGCTGCAGACTGTAAAAATGGCGGAAGGTAAAGATGTTTCGTACATTCATATTAAACTAAGATGAATTTTATTTATATTGTATTAACGATGAAAAAAAAAATATGAAAATTTACAGATGTTTGAACGCCGCCGAAAGTTATAATTGCGAATGTAGCGCCGGATTCGATGGCGTAGATTGCGGCAACAATGTAGACGAATGTTTGGAAAATAAATGTCAGCACGGAGCCACATGTAGAGACGAAATCGCCAACTATACTTGCCACTGCACCACCGGTTGGAGTGGATGGCTGTAAGTTAGCTTACAATGATTCGCGTTAGTCAAAAACAATTACCAAGTTGTAATAATTTTCTGTTATTTATTTCTTTTCAACCAGATGCGATATCGATATAAATGAATGTAGTTCGCAACCTTGTCAAAACAATGGAACTTGCATCGATCTTCTTGGAAATTATAAGTGTAATTGTACCGACGATTACGTTGGAAAACAATGCGAGCAACTTAAACAAATAACTTGCGACGACGGACCATGCAA
Source organism: Balanococcus diminutus (assembly GCA_959613365.1). Classification (NCBI taxonomy): domain Eukaryota; kingdom Metazoa; phylum Arthropoda; class Insecta; order Hemiptera; family Pseudococcidae; genus Balanococcus; species Balanococcus diminutus. Next base: position 29,855,008 of record OY390714.1, read on the forward strand.
AAATGACGCCCGTTGCTCCGATACTCCAAGTTCGTAGTGTTTCATTTTAAAAGTGGCGGTTTTATAATGCAAACATGATTCGATAATTTATACGGTTATACGTGTGTTACAGATAGCAATACCGGGGATAATTTCACCTGTAGTTGTCTAGATGGTTTCATTGGAACGTATTGTGATGAGAAATTCTGTTCTGTTACGCCTTGTAGAAATAAAGGATTATGCGTTATTAAACATAAAGTAAGTTTAATCATATGACGTGGTGTCTACCAGTAGTGAAAATAGTGAAAAAGTATTGGATTTTGACCAAATTTCAGTAAAAGTAGTGAGAAAATCAAAAAATTAAGAAATCGATGTCGAAAAAATAATAAATTCAAGTTTTGAACATTTTAAAATAAAATTTAATGATAGATTTTTTTCTTCAAATTTGAAAATTTTTCTGTAATAAATTTGTGTTCTAAATTTCTTGAAAAAGAAGTTGGGGCTTTTCAATTTTTGGCCATTTTCGTGGGGCAATATTCTGAATATTTTGCAAAAAGTAGTGATTTTTGAAAAAAAAAGACCATGTAAGACGACGACCCAGAATTAGGTATATTATTTGAAAAAATATTCGTTAAATTCATATTTTAATAATTTTTTTCCATCTCAAATATAGGCTCCAATGTGTGAATGTAGCAAAGGATTTACCGGTAAATATTGCGAAGAGAATATCGACGACTGTCGAATTGGGACTGATAGCAAACCACCATGTTTACACGGAGGTCGATGTATCGATGGTATCGATGATTACGCTTGCAATTGTACAGGAACAGGTAAAATTATTTTTAGTCATTTAAAAAAAAAATCAACGTTTAGCATGAAAAATGAACTAACATTGAGACCATTTTTATGTTTCAAACATGCAGGATATACAGGTGATAAGTGTGAAGTCGACATAAATGAATGTGAAGAACTGAATTTTGCCGTCTGTGGAGAAAGAGGCAAATGCAAAAATGAAGACGGTAGTTATAAATGCGAATGCGACCCAAGTGTTTGTGGGATACGCTGTGATTTATATGATCCCTGTTTGGTAAGTACATGTTTTTTGAGTTTGAATTCTGTATATTGTTCCAATAAAATAATTTTTAAAATGAGACTCCAAATTTCAAAATTAAAATTTTTTTAAAGTAAAAAATATCTCAACTTGATGTGATTTTTTTTCAAATTTTTGTGAGAAAAAACACGTTTACCCTTTTAGGGAAAAATCTAAATTCTTCGGAGAACAACAACTCTTATTTTTAGAAAAAATGAAGAAAAAAAATCGAGGAGCGGAAAAATTATTTTAAAAGTTCAAATGTCGTAAGAATTGAAAATATTGAAAAAATCCCTCAATTTTTTGAGGAAAAAATTTGATTTTTGTCTCAACTTTTCTTTAGGAAAAGTTTTTCAACCTTTTTGGAGGATCAATTCGCTGTCATTCGGTTTAATTTTATTCGAGTGAAAATAAGAATGCTCGATTTTTTGGAGTAAAAATATGGCTTAGATTTTCAGAGGAAAAAATCTCAATTTTTCTGAAAAAACTTCATTGTTGATGTTTTGTTTAAACTTTTTTGGAAAAAAATCACAATTTTTGGAGGATTGAAAATTAAAAAAAAACTTTTAGGAATACAAGAATTTTTTAATTTTTTGAAGAGAAAAAAAATATATTTTTTATAGTGCTATGGCGGAATTGCGGATTGCATATTTTTTGAGCCGTACTCCTGAGTTGATAATTAAGAGAGCAAGGCGAGAAGGTAACTTCTATTTTCACCCTGCTACCTTCTTAGCAACCCAAGAGTACGACGCCAAAAGAATGCAATCCGCAATTTTGCTATTGTTCTGTACAGGGGAAAAAATCTCAACTTTTTATCATAAAAATATTTCTGTAATTTTTGTAATTTTTTAAAGTGATATTGTAAAAAACTGTTTTTACTTAGGAAAAAAACTCTTGTTTTGGAGGGGAAAAATTGCAATCTTTCAAATGAAAAAATCTCTTATTTTCTTCATTTTTTTTTTCAAGAAAAACAGTTTTGAGTTTATTAAATTTTTGAAAAATTCCAAAAACATGTTTTGTAGAATTTTTAAAAAATTTTCTTGGAGCAAAACGTATCTTTAGTTTTTGGAGTTTTTCGAAGCAGCGTAAACAACTTTAGTTTTTAAGTAAATAAAATAAGTAATATGTTTTTTGAAAAAAAAACAAAAAAAAAACTATATGTACCTAGAGGAAAAAAATTGTACAATTTTTGAGGGGAAAAGAGTCTACTTTTATGAAGGGGGATTTCAATTTTTGAAGTAAATATACTTAGGTAGATATAATTTTTTTGTAATTTTCAAGAAAAAAGAACTCAATTTTTTTGGAAAAAATCTTTTCTTTATAGAGATGAAAATTCTCAAATTTTTGGAATTTTTTATTTATTGTCTTGGAAGAAAATCAAATCATCATCTAAATTTTTTTTAAATCTTTTTTTATTTTTTGTTGGAAAAATATCAGTGTCTACTATAAATGAGAAAAAAATCTTAAAATTTTTTGAAAATTGAAAAGATTGTGATAGAAAACTTGTTGAAATTTTTCAGAATAATGATGTCTCAATTTAGTTTTTGGACAATTAGTATGAAAAAAATCTCTTATTTTTATAGATTTTTTTTGTTTTATTTTTGGATCAGAAATTTTTCTCAAATTTGAATTTTTTTTAAATATTTGAAGCCAACCCCAAATATTTCCCTAATTTTTTTAATTTTTTTAAAAATTCTTAGGAATGAAAATAAATCTCAATTTTTTGGAGTCAGCGTTTTTTTTTTTTGTTTTTTTTTTGGTTTATGACTATGAAGGAAACAATCTCATTAATCATTGTTGAATTTTTTTAATGTAAAAAAGTCTCAATTTTTTAGTGCAAACATAATTTTGAAATTTTTGAAAAAAAATTTCACAATTTTTTTAAGGAAAATTTCACAATTTCTTGAAGAAAAAGAATCTCAATTTCTTGGATAAACAAATTATAAATTTTAAAACCTCTGCCACATTAGCAAAAAATTGAATTAACACATAGAAAATTCCAAGTTTTCGGCTCTGTTGATCTATTCTTTGACTTGATTTAATTTTTTGAATATGATTTGGTATTGACCTGGTCGAATTCAGGATCATGTTTAATTTGTTATTGTTTTCTTCCGCGCCGTTCCAAACAGAACATTTTTAAAAACTCAGTTCGTGTTCTATTAACACACTTTGCATGAACAATCAGTTTTTTTATTTTTTTTTATTTCACAATTTATTAAACGTACCTAGTTCGGAATTAGGTTTAGCTTCAAGATTTAGTCATTTTTATCTATTTTAGATAAGGATACTTGAGATTGTAAAATAATCGAGTGAAACACCTCATACCTACCTACCTATGTGTAAAGTAATGTTAGTCATTAACTGCGATTTTAATAATGAAATTTGATTTCAATTAAAAGGAAATGCCGTGTCAAAATGGTGGAACGTGTCATGAAAAGTGTACCGACGAACCGGATTACGAATGCGTTTGTCCGCCCGACTTTGTTGGGAAAAATTGCACCGAAGTGAGTATTATTTGAAATTCTAATTTAATTTGCGAATGGAAAGAAACACGACACGTATATCGAAACGTGAAACACTCGAGTTTTTGTTACTAAATACATTGTCGTATATTATTCCAGGTACCGTTATATTCTCCAGCGAGGGTTGCTGATATCGCTCTAATTGTCGGACCAATTGCTTTAATATTGATATTAGCTTTGGTAGTGAGCTTAGTTATGTTCTTCATGATGGCCCGCAATAAAAGAGCTACTCGTGGCACTTATAGTCCTAGTTCGCAAGAATACAGTAATCCACGAGTCGAGTTGGATAACGTAATGAAACCACCGCCAGAAGAACGACTCATATAAATAATTTTAGGTTTAGTTTATGTATGGGCTATTCCGTCCAATATGAAATACTCAAAATTAGAAGCGAATTTATGACAAGTAGGTACCTACGTATTTTCCCTACGTCACGTACGGATTTTTAATGTCGACTGCTGTGATTCAGTAATTTATATTTTGCTCATTTTATTGAAATTACAACATTCGAGGGTAGTATTGTTGTAAATTTTTAAGCCAAGGTAAAGCCAAAGTGTTCTAAGGTTCTTATAATATTCGCTTCATTTTTGAGCTTATTTTCTTACCAATTTACATTTTATTTGTGAAGATTTTTATTTAAGCGAGTAGATCTGTTTTTTTTTTTTTTTTTTTTTTCATTTTCATTTTTGTTTCTATACGTCTTTTTATATTGAATCCATACGGACTGGATACGTATTATTTATTGTAAGTGAATTGTGCTTTTTTCTCTTCTTTTTTTCGTTTATTTGTATTATTAATTATTAGAAATGATGTATCATCTTTATATTACGTAGTTTATTCAATTTTTAATTATTTTAATTTCAATTTTTTGTTGATTTTAGTGCCTTTTAAAATGTGATATTTTTGTATTATTGAGTTATTCATTCGATTTGTAGTATTTAAATGGACTTAATTTTTGTTATTTGTTATGTTGATACGATGTCTCATTGACAGTGATGATAGTATTTTTCGTGTGCACGTATTTATTTGTTATATGTTGTATTTTTTCTTCTTCTTTCACTCGGCGAGTGTGTTCACAAGCTGTTAACTATTTAATGAATTTTCAAAAATTTTAATTTAGGTGTATTTTATCCTTGTTAGATGAACAATTTTTTTTTAATAAAATTACATATTTAATCGAAACGAGTTTTGGATGTAATCAAAATTTTACTAAATTTTGTAATATTTGTTGTCACTATGTGTACTATGTATTTATTTTATTTTATTGTCCTAGTTATGTTTATTATGATATCGAAATCGTGCGAATAAAATAGTCCGTATATCCGCACGTGTTTGTAATAATTATTATGTTACTATTTTAGAGAGAATTTCTCGTATTTTTTTTTCTTTTTGTAATATCATCATTGCCGTATGTAAAACAGGGTATAATGCTCGATGCATTGCATTTATTATTTATATTTGCAATTTTATTAATTCGTGTAGTTCGTAATCGAAATATTAAATATAGATTTTTTTTATAAATTTTGTGTCTGCAGTTCTTGATAATTTCGTTGTAATTTTCTCACGCTGTAGAAGTCGTTCTTTGAACGAGAATTAGCCTAATGACCTTAAGGAAATGGAAATGGCGTAGGTACGAATTATATACCTACTTTTTCTTATCCGTTTTGTTTCGTACCGACTTGAATGTGATGCATATTCATTAATTTCGATTACGTATATCGTATGGTTTCGATTGAATATCGTACTAATCCTGACCCATCAATCGGTTTCCAATAATTACGCGAATAGGAGTGTTCGTTGTTAGCATTATGACGATTTTCGATGCTAAAGAAGTCTCTCGTCATAATTCAGAAACTTCTCTATGGTTCATCATTCACGGATCGGTATACGATGTTACGAAATTTCTGAAAGAAGTACGTAATGTTATTTTCCCTCCTTTTTATTACCTTCTTAGCTTCTTAAATGTTGAATACTTGTTGGACTTGAAGAGAGACTTTGGAGAGTATAAGTTCGATTTTTGATCAATTTTCTCAGCATCCCGGTGGTGAAGAAGTATACTTGGGGGCAGCTGGTAAAGATGCCACTGAATGTTTCGATGCGATTGGGCATTCAGCTGAAGCTAAATCCTTGATGAAGAAATTTAAAATTGGAGAAATTTCCAAAGTATGTAGATCTAAGTCTTAAAGCGTGTTCAATTTTGCAACGTAATGTTATTTCATCGAGTGTTTTTTTTTTCGAGGTGTACCTACATGAGCTGTAACTAATTACTTTAGGTAACTAATTATTTTGCTTTTGAAACGACTAATTACTAACAAAAAGTTAGCTAGCTACGATTCATGTCTACTGTATAATTTAGTGACGTAATGTAAAAATAAATACAGGTAAAAATATTATTTTTCATGAAAATATCCGCGAATCACGTTCATGTCATCATTGACAAAGTACAAAAGCAAATCGGTTTGTAAAATATACTCTTGAATCGATAGAAGATGTAACCAAAGACCAAAAGTACAATGCACCATTAAGTATTTTGATAGGTACTATTCAAAAAAATAATAATTGATTACTCTAACTTACTTACTGTAGGTTTTAAAAATGTGGAAAATGATAAAATACCTACTTACGTTGTTTTTTTTTGTTGTTTTTTTGCAAAGTCAGGTGTCCCAGTGTTTCGTATAATTATTTTGAGAAGTGGTATAAACGTATGCAATTTAAGCAAACGTTTTCTGAGTTTAAGTTTGGTAGATAGGGTTGAACGTTGAGTTCTTTCTGTTGAAGCATGAGCAGATGAAGGTATTTATCGTGATTATAACATCTCATCCTCTCATTCATTCATTTCATCAGTGCCTACCTCTTTATTATTTATCCATCCTCAGTGATTTTATTCTAGACATTCTTTCTTATTAGGTATTTAACATTAACGAAAATAAATTGTTTCTGTAGAATTCAAGGTCGATTCGTCGATTTGCTTCATGCATTAGTTCGTCTACTCCATAGGTATTCTAAAATAATGAAAAACAGCGGAAATGTGAACGTTGTATTGCCATTATTTGTGAAATAAGAGATCCTCATTTTTCTGGAAAATATGAAAAGCAAATGCAGATATCTCTCGAGTTCACTTATCACAAAAATTTAAAAAAAATTAAAATTTTATCTTCGATATTGTTTCAACTTGAAAATTTGATGTTGGTCGTTTCTACCACCAGTGTGGATTGGTTTTACCATTTCCTTCCCAGCAAAAACGAGCCTACGCGGCTCAAGCGAAGTGTAACTATTTTGATACCCACTGGTAGGTGTACGTTGCTGTGTTCGTTCATTCTTCGTGTGGGTACGTAACGTACAGTAAAATTTAGTTGTGTGTCCGACATCGTTATTGTTCGTGAAACGACGGCTTGTTAAGTTAACGTTCACAATTTTTCCGAATTGTTCGTGATATTCTTTACTAAGTTACATTTAAAATGACCACCGAAGTTAAACAATTTACTCTGGAAGAAGTTAAACAGAACAGCAGCAGTAATAAACCTCTATTAGTGATCAGTAATTCAGTCTATGACGTTACATCATTTTTAAACGAGGTAAGAATGTGTCTCAGTGATAACAGATTTGATCTTTCCTCAGTTTTCTCATCTCGTATTTCAGTATGGTCTTTTATAACTTAATAACTGAATGAACATCAAGTATGAAGAATAAGACGCATAAAAGTGTCGGTAATTTTATGACATCAATACTCGGTACAGGTGGTACTCTCATATGAACACGAATCGTATTATCTTTCCATGTACATATTTGTAATTGTAGGACGATATCTGCGTGATAATTTCACGACGATTTCATATTTTACTGTTACTGAGTTTTATTTCTTGATAAAATGATTTAATTTAATGGTTTAAAACTTGAAAGCGACACGCTGTACTAGTTTTAACTTTTATATATCTCTGTTCATCTGTATCAGCGCTAATAAATATTGCGTTGTGTCGTGTAAATTGCGAAGTTGGTGATAATGTACTTAGAAACCAAAAATACTTCGTAGTTACTTCCAATTTATATCGAATTGAAGTTGAACAGTAATGTAGTTCAACACTTTGTTCAGTACTTCATTTTTACACTGTCTTGCAAGGTGTTGCTGATTTAAACTTGTTTTTTTTTCCCATTTGCATATTATCTGTTACACAATTTAGAATCGTAATACTTTATCTGTTAGATTTTCAGACATTTTCTTTTTCATCTAAAAAATGTTATCACTTCACTATTCGACTGAACAATTCGCATATTTTCACTATTTCACTGGTAGAACGTACGACAGCGTACGACAGTGGACAGCAACACCTGTGACCAGCTTAAGTCTACCACGTTTACATAAAATTACGGTCAATCGGTTAAATTAGCCTCGTTTTCCACTAACCTTCGATTTTTTCATCGCCGGTTATATCAAATAAATATGATTTAACTTTAATGGAAATTATCAAACACTTTGATAAGATTGGGATAAAACGCAACGATTGATCGAATCGTGCATCAAAATGTGACCTATGTAGCCGATTTCAACCTTATTACTTCAAAACAATGAAAAATATATCGCACTTGATTATTTTATTTCCCTAAACTGAATCATAAAATTATGGACAAGTTTTTTGAAAAAGTTGTCGTTTTGCTATTTTATTTGAAAATTATGCAGATAATTGCTTGGGCATGGGCTGTTCCTGCCTGTACATCAATTAAGTGAGTAACTGCGTAAAAATAGACGAAGACGCCCAAACCTGTGTCGGAAAAGAAAAAAGAAAAAACTGAAAATTGTTGTTTTGCGAATAGCAAAGTAATCATTTCAGTTCATTTAGAAATGAAAGGTGAAATAAAATTCAAAAAATTATGCTTGATTCATTTTCAAGTGACAATTTAATGATTGATTGTCTATGTAGTACGGTGATTACCATAGATTATTGCCATACTATGTTGTGGAATTATTTTTGTAGAGATAAAATTTAAAAATGAAAATTGAAAACCTTATAAAAAAATAAAAACCTAGCAGCCCTAAAAAAAAAAAATCAAGATTGATCAATTTGATTTTTGTAGTAGGTAATCATACTAGATGCAGTTTTATTTGAAGTAGGCATAAAAAATATTTTAAAAATTTGAAAAAATGAATTCTGAAAACCGATTTATATTGCAAAGAATCGTAATTCGTAACCTGTCATGAAAAAAACGTTTTTTCAATTTATTTTTTTATGTTTTTTTTTTTCTTTGTTTTTTCAAATTTTATTTTTATTTTTCATTATTATTATTTCTTAGTGTCCGGGAAACAATTTTACAGGAGAATAAAATTTTTAAATATATATTTATGATCCTTTCTACTTCCAATTATCTGACCTAGCCGATTTTTTGGCATCATTATAGATGAATTTAGACACTCCAGGTGATTCGAATCTAGGTTGATACATTTTTTAGCTGATTTTTTTTTACATGGAAGTGAAGGGTTGTTGTTTGATTTTACCAACAGTAATTTTAAAGTAAGTATACTTAATATTCAAAATTAGAGGAGAGGGAGGGGTCCAATCGAAATTTTTGTAATAACCAAAATTATTCATAGGATTTCAATCTACAACTTTTATTTGAAAATGTTTTTAATTGAACCCCTACCTCCCCCTAATTTTTAATAATAAGTATCTACGTAGTATTATGCAAAATTAGAGGAGAGCGAGAGGTCGAATTGAAATTTTCATAATAACTAGAATTATAGTTAGAACCTCTAACTACAACTTTTGTTTGGAAAATTTTTCAATTGAACCTTCCCTTATGTCTCCCTTAATTTTGAATAAGTATCAACGTAATGTTGTGTGAAATCTGACGTGAGGGGGTTCCATTGAAAAAATCTTCAGACCAAAGTTGTAAATTGAAATCTCAACGTCAACTTCCTAAGAATAATTTTGGTTATTACTAAAAATTAGATTTGGACCCCCCCCCCCCTCCAAAACATGCTTCATGAATAGTGAATACCAAGTATACTACTTGATAAAATTAAACAAAACGATCCACTTCCATGTGAACAAATTTATTAAACTAGACTCGAACCCCCAAGTGAACCTAAACTCATTGCCTAAAAAAAATTGCAGTACACGGTGTTATCGTTTTTTAAAACAAAAGATTCCCAAAAGTTCTTTAATTTCAAATTGGCTAGTCAAAATATTAGCTCAAATTTTGAGCAAATCAAAAAACCAAGACTATTGCATTCTAGGAAATTTAATTTCCAATAAAAAAAGTTCTCTTCATTTTTGCCTACTTTCAATATTTCGGGAACCAACACTTCAAATTTGTTTTGATTTTTTCATATAACTTCTAAAATATTGAAGATAGGCGAAAAGTAAAGAGAACCAATTTGATTGGAAATTTGATTTTATACAATACTTAAGTTTTAGTCGATTGATTTACTCAAAATTTCAACCATAATCAGCGAAAAATTGTCACAGTCCGCTCAAAAATGACTCGATCAGGCTGTAAATTTGTACGTAGACATCTTTTGAAATAGCTTTCCTAAAGAAATGAAAAATAATTTTTATAATGAAAAGTATACTAATTTTCTTCAAGTTTACACTGCAGTGTACTCAAACAGGATCGTTTGAGAACTTTTTCACTCTGACCAGCGAAATCACCGTCAAATTACCACTAATATTGACCAAAAAATGATTTTTGTTCTCCAACTTGGTTTTCTTATGACAGGAAATAGCTTCAGATGAAACTTTTTTAAATTTAATTTTTTTTTTTTATAATGCCAAAAATACGAACTTTGTACAAAGTTTAGATGAGTACTTATCCTGTTCTTTTCAAATTTTTACCAAATAGATACAGGCAAATTTTTCCATCATATCGTTTTAGGTAGTTTTGATGAGTATCGAAGAAGAAAAAAACATTTGGATTAAAATTTACCTCAAACAGCTTTCTTAAAACTTCTACATGTGTACCTAACCTACGTACCTAATTAAATTTTATGTGCGAAAAAATGATTTACGCTTAACGAGAAAAATTCAATTATAAAATTCGTATAGCCTCGCAGGTGCCACGAACTCGAATCGTAATTTTCATTGTTACTTAAATTGAAACGTCGTGTGTTTTTTCAGCATCCCGGAGGCGAAGAAGTACTTTTGGAACAAGCTGGAAAAGACGCAACTGAGCAATTCGAAGATGTAGGCCATTCCAGTGATGCCCGTGAAATGATGACAAAATACAAAATTGGCGAATTAGCAGAGGTGGGTATTTATTTGTTCGAGATCGAGTGTTTATATTAATAATGCAAACATTCCTGACGATATTGCTTTCTGTTTATTTTATCGACGTTCGATAGCTGTACGTCAAATTACCGATGATGAATTACCGTTTGACTGCAGATTCAGCAAAATTGCCCTTAAATTTCTCTCAATGTACAGAAACAAATTGAATACGAAAAAGTTGTATTTCAACGTTGTTGAGAAAATTGGAAAAATTGAACTGATACAAATTTTCACCTTTTAGGATTATAGTCCTACTTGGAAAAAAAAGTACTTACCTTTATGAGGTTTCTCGTCAGCTGTATAAGCTGTAACCATCGTCATTTTCATTGTTACCGTTGTTTTGATGAAATAAATTTTTAAACAAAAACAAATCACTTCATACGAGTTTATATATTTTTCTTAATTATTTTCTGCGTGCCAATTTTGAATTTTTAAAATACATAATTTAATAATATTTATATGTATGAATTTTCTCTGTTACAGTCTGACAGAAAAAAAGAAACGCCGAAAGAAAAACCAAAATGGGAAGTTACCGATAATGATACGTCAAGGTAAATATAACTTGTTTAGTTTAATCCGAAATTCAAATTTCGAAAACGAGTTTATGTGTTTTATGATTTGGTCGGCGTTTGAAAAATCACCTTTATTAATATTCAGCTCGGAATATATGATTGAAGTTTGAAGTGCTTGCACTGAATGAAATTGTTGAGAATTTATTTTCCCATTAAGTTTAGTAAAATATGGCGCTATTTTATCAAAGGTGGAAAAGCTCGTTGACCTGTGTGTTTATTTCCTATACGTCTCATGACGTTCCCTGGATACCAATTTGATAAATCGTTGTAATTTGAGATGCGATTACCTTAACGAAGATTATATTATAAGATAGGGCACTTGGGATTTTTTCGATTTTGTGGCGAAGACTTTGCGAATTATTTTTTTGAAATTGAATAACAAACTGGAAATAAATAAATTGTTCGGTTTCGAGAATTTTTAAACGATGAACTTACAATGTGTTTCGCTTTAATTGGAGTTCGCCGAGGAGAGAGAGTGATACGTTCTGTAGATTTGAACCTACGCTATGTCAAGCTTTTAAAAAAATTGAACTGCCACATTAGCTTAGTGAAATAAGGAAATTAAATTACATTTCGGATTATACGAAATTTTTTGAAGCATATCATACGTCCCCAAACCTTACCCCTCAGAAAGTCCTCCAAATGTGAACCTAAAGCGAGCCTCTATTTTTTGCATATAACTCTACAAATACGTGATTGAACGGGAGAAAAAATGGTCATTACCTGTGTTGTTCCGATGCGAATTCCGGAATTCCCAGTTAACTTAGAATTCCCAAAATATTCCCAATGTGATATATTCGATACTTTGTGGCATTAAAAGGTAGTGATACTATTTTTTTTTCAAGTACGGAATACCTTTCAAGTTACAATAGTTGCAAATTGATGGTACAAAATCAAAAAAAAAATTAACAATTTTTGTAAAAAATTGATTTACAATAATTTAGCTATTTTCACCATTTTAAAAAATTCATCAAAAATACCTTCGGCAACTTAAAATTTGATTCTGAACTTTGTGTGACATGCTCTTTCAGTGGACCAAATTTCAGCTCGGAGATGACGAGTTGACGAACTTCTCTTGTAAGTTAAACACCAATTTACAAAGCTTTGTAGCTCCTTCATTTTTGAATTCAGGCAAAATGTGTACATGAAGTTTTTCGCGAGTCATACTCGGTCATATCCGAAGTTTAAGTTGGCAGACCACTCACTGGGCACTACGTATATTCAACCCCTTTTTGATTCGCGCAGGCATAAAATTCAGTCACTTTTAAAGTAGCTTTGTTACTATTTCGCATGTTGGTCACTTTTTGTCACTATTTGCCCAAAATGAACATTTAGTCACTTTTTACAGTTTTTACGTTGATGTCTTTTTGAAACCCAACAGATAAATTAAAAATTGAAAGAAGATTTTTTCTGAAAAAATAGTTCTTTTACTCCACAAATTGTTTTTTTTTTCAATGATATTGGACAATTTTTTTTTAGTGAAAGATTCCTCTCTCAAAAAAAGAAACAAATAGATTTTTTTCTGATTTTACTCAGAATAATTTAGAAAAATTTTTACACCAAAAACATTACAAGTTTTTCTTCTTCATAAAATTGTGGAATTTTTTTGTTGAAAAAATAGTAGATTTTTTTGCTTTAAAAAAATTGTTAGGATTTTATTAGGTATTTTTTTCCAAAACAATAAGGTTTTTCATTTCATAAAGTTGAAAAACTTTTTACTTTGAAAAAATTGAGAGATAGATACTCGTATTTGTCTGCAAAAAATTAAAAAGATTTTTTTACACCAAAAAATAGTTTTTTTTTCAAAAATACCTAATAAAAACTAAAAATTGAAATTTTTTCTCTAAAAATGAAAAATAAATAAATAAAAAATGAAATGAAATGAAAAAAAGAAACAAGGATTTTTTTTTTCTATATTAAGACAAATTTTTTTTTCTTACAAAAAAATTGAGAATTTTCAATTTCAAACAATTTTTTTTTCAAAAAAAATTAGCACCATAATTCTTAGAGAAAAAAAATCTAAAAAAACAGAGATTTTTTCTGCCAAGTCAAAAAATTTAGAGATCTTCTCCCCTCAAAATTCAACGATTCTATTCATTTATAAGATTTTTTTTACTTCTTTTTTTTTCAAGAAAAAATTAAGACCAAACCTTAATTGAGAACATTTTTTACTAAAAGTTGTAGTTTTCTTTCCCATAACTCAATAAAATAAAATTCTGGGTAAAAATCAAGAGATTTGTTAGTATAGTTTTTTCAAAAACTAAAAAATCGAACATTTTTGTTGTCATTATATTAAATAATTTTTTTTAATGACTGTTGAATTCAGCGTGTCCATCTAACATGAAATCTGCTCGTTAAAAAAATTGGAAAATTATTCCTATTTGACCCTCTGAAATTTCCTCTTGTAGGGTTTGATTTTTGGTTACTTTTTTAAGATTTTTTGGTCTCTTTTTGAACAATTTTTGATCAATTAAGTCCCTAAAAAATCAAAATAGTGGATATCATGTCTGTTCGCAGAAATGGAGGCATTTTTCATTTTTTCAATGTTGTTTATTTCGACGTCTGTTTTTTGCACCACCCGTTAACTTTTTGAAAAAAAAAATTATATACCTACCTTACCATTTTTATAGAAAATTCTATGCACTTTAATTTTAGTCAAGACCATTTTTGGTGTTTAAACGCATATTTAAGGAGTTTCAAGCAAAAAACAACGATTTTTTTTTGGTCTACATTTGGGGAATTTCCAGAGAGATGAGGTTCGTGGAAATGGTGGTTAATCAAGACATCGAAAGGAGCATTGCAAATTCAAAAAAAATCCACGTAACTCTAAATGCAATTTGCCTCAATTTTTGGTACAATTTTACTGGGTTATGCATATGTAACTTAGGGCTCTTTTATCCCAAACTGCTTCCTGCATTTTATAATACACTGAGATATGCATTTGTCACGAAAGGGAATATAGGTCCTTTTTTTTGTTACTTTGTTGATTGGAGGGGGGAAGATTAATATCAATTTTGATATTTTTGTAGTTGGCGCTGCTGTTGTATTTTGTAGCACCTCGAAGATACCTAATAAATTTTCCGCCCGGGTATGTTTAACGTCTTTCATTTTACCGGCGCAGTTCGATATAGAAAAAAATATATCTTCCTTTCGCTTCACGACCTTTAATGCATGCGGTTCGGTCGTTCGGTCTCTTTACCTCGAAATGTTCTAGCATGCGGAAAATTAACGGGGAAAAGTCCAAATGGTGTTTTTTTTTTTAAATTTCCTAATAAAACGTTGTCCATATACTATTTGGTTTGGTTTGTGTGACTTTAATTATCAGTAACGCTACATTTATTTATCTCGACGCCTTCGAAGTAACTTTATTGGAAAATTCATCTTTTGTTAAAAGCTAGTTGACGTTTACGTACCTATATTTGCTAACTTGATGCTTTTTAAGTGGACGAGGTTGAGTTTTCTTTGAGTGATTTTTTTTTTTTAAATTCGGGATCACTTTGCAATCACAATGTAAAGCTTGTTTTATGCACTAACAATTGGACCAAATCTGTAGTTTGGTACTAGTGCCATACCTAATTTACTCAATTTATTTACATGGTGGTGCAGCGTTGTTGTTGAATTTTACCAATTGAAATATACAACATAGATAGTTCATATTCAAAACTGGAGGGGATGGAGGGATCCAATCGAAATTTTTGTAATGACCAAAATTATTTCCAAGACTTCAAGCTACAACTTTTGTTTGAAATTTTTTCCAATTGGACCCCTCCCTCTCCACCGATTTCGCATAAAACTCTGAAGATACTAATTAAACATTGGAGGAGGGAGTGAGGAAGGGGTAAATTGAAAAAATTTTCAAATAAAAGTTGTAGATTAAGATCCTAAAAATAATTTTGGTTATTTTAAAAATTTCGATTGGATCCCTCTTTCTCCTCTCATTTTAAATAACATCAGATAGTTACTTTTTCAAAATTGGGGGAGGGGTCCAATTGAAAAAATTTTCATACAAAAGTTGTAGATTGAGGTCCTAGAAATACTTTTTGTTATTATACAATTTTCAATTAGAGCCCTTCCCTCCTCTATAATTTCGCATAATATGACTTCGATAACTTATACTATGAAAAAGTGGTGAAGTTAGGGGTCCAATTGAAAAAATTTTCAAACAAAACTTGTAGCTTGAAATCTTTAAAATAATTTTGGTTATTACAAAAATTTCGATTGGACCCCTCCCTCCCCTCCAACTTTGAATATCAACTATCTATGTGGTATTGGACTTGGTAAAATTCAACAGCGATCCACCACCACGTCAACAAATTAAGCAAGCTAGACACTGGTGAGTTAGGTTGGTTGTTTGGTTCTTCTATTTTTTCCACGTGATATTTATACACTCGTCTATCTTAAACGTGTAGAATTTGAATGGCTCATGTACTTGTGTTGATCAAATGAATTTGATTCTTATTCTTTTATTTGTCGCGTCGTCTTTAGAATCTTCTTTCGCATGCAAATGACATGTCCATTGTTTGTGGTATGACTGCGTGGTGTGTTGTATGTAATACAGAATTACAGATGCATTTCATTTTTGTATTGATCTTCATATTAAAAAATGACCTATTTTGTTGGTGGTTATTCTATTATGTTATTGTAATACTGGAAATGAGTTATTTTGGATTGAATTCTATCGTTTTATCTCTATTTGAGACTGAGTTGATTGATTTCCTGTCTAATAAAATATTGTAATGATTTTGTTGCAGTTCGTGGACCGCTTGGGTTATACCAGCCGCATTGGCGATTGCTGCTACAGTAATATACAGATTCTTTTTCGCCAAGTGATAACTTCTTGAGAAGAATTCGTCGTTATTCCACATTTTGTTATAATTATAGCTATATGATTTTTTTTCCTTCCCCGTCGTATTTTTTTTTTTTTTTTTTCATTTTTTAAGGAGTTTTATTTGAATTTGAATTTTCTTTTAGGTGTATTACTTCTATCAATACCTACCTAATGTATTACCCGAAACTTAAAAGAGAAAAAAAAATTGGGACTAGGCATGTTAAAATGATATAAGCGTGGGTTGTTGTATTAAGTTTATACTTTAATTTTATATAATCGTTGAAACGAAAACGAAACGGATTTTTAAGTGAAATTCAATTCTGTAGTTGGTATTTTCGCGCGCAAAATTACCGTACCATTTTTTTTTTATTTCGTTTTATATATTTTTTCTTTTATTGAAACATGTAAAATTTAATATCCACTTCAAGGGAACAAATGTATACATATTTAAGAATGTAATTTAATTCCGAAAAAAAATGTTTGCATTTTATTATGTGATACAGATTTAGTTATTAACGTATCGTTAATCGTTTACCATATTTATTGGTCGTGATAGACGTTACGAAGTAGTGTAGTGATATTATATGTTGAACAGATTTTATAAAAAGCAATAACACATCGGTAACTGCCATGCCACCCCTAAAATGAGTTAGCTATCTTGATTTCTGTTCATTTTTATTGGTCATAATCCAAAGTTGATTAATTTTTACTTTTGAACTACGAGTAAGTCTATTCGTAGGTGGAAATCGCAGTTTTCTTTCTACTTTTAGTTTATTTGTAGTTTATAATATTATAAATTTAGAACTGGATGGAAATATAAATACGTGTGTGACACAATTCGGCAGATTTTTATTTAAGAAATGGGCTATGAAATTTTTTTTATTACTTGAATGATCCATTCCGATTCCGACAGGTGGTAGGTATGCCAGATGAAATAAAATGATTTTACGAAGTTACGATGAATACTTACCTACGGTCAATAATTTTTGCGTTGAGTTATGTAAGAAATACTTACGCAAAATAATGTAATGTGGTTATCATTATTGTTGAAAATTATTCGATAAAAATTTCTTGTGAAGATGTTGCGTATTGTTGTAATATATCGCGTGTTGAAATGGAATTGCTAATTTTAATACCTACTTAAGTACCTACCTAGGTACTTAATTTGAGATTCCCTGTCATCTTATCACGTATATGATTCGTATTTGAATGAGGCAACTTGAAAATTTCAATTTTCTAGGATTTAGTTCGATTTTTACGCAAAAGGGTGAAGAGTTGAAATTTTTTAAATGTTAAATAGGTATGAATGTTTTTTTTCTCAAAAAAAAAAAAAAAAAAATCATTTTCACTTGAAAAAAATTAGAGTAGGTAAATTTTATCCTAAAATATTTGAATATTTTTGTTCCAAAAAAATTATAAAAATTGTTTTACTTCAGAAAAGAAAGAAAATGTAACCGTACACAACATTCACTTCAAAAAACTGAAAAAAATTAGTTCAAAAAATTTTTTCTCCAAGAAGTTGAGAAATAATTTATTTGCTGCAAAAGTTTAAAAAATTGTTTTCATAAAAAAATCACAATTGAAAAAAAATGTATATCTAGGTACTTCAAAAGAATTATGATATATTTATTTTCTCATTTCAAGAAAATTCAAATTTCGTAACTTTTCCCTGAAAAATGTATTTTTTTCAATTTCCAATAATAATTTAAAAATTGATTTTACTCTTAGAAGAAGTAAAACTTGAGATATTTTTTCACCCAAAAATTGTGAAATTGCTCAACTCGAGAAAAACTGAAGAAAATAATCCGAAAAACGAGATAATAGGTAGGTATACATTTTTCTCCACAAAAAATATGCTTAAATAAATAAATAAATAAATAAATGAGAAATTTTTTACCTACCTAGTCCAAAGAAATTAGTTTTTTTTTCTAATTCTTCTCTAAAATAAATAAGTAAATAAAAATTAAATAAAATATAAAATATTTTTTTATTCATAACATAATTTTATGTTTACTTGATGTCTTCACCAAAAAAAAAAATTCTTTCTAAAAAAATGAGATAAAATTAGAATTTTTTTGATTTCAAATATTTTTACCTACTTCAAAAAAAGTAAAAATTGACCTTTTTTTTCACTCCGAAGAAATCGAAGAAAAATATGTTTTATTTGAGGTTATGTATACCTAAATGTACTCGGGAAATTGAAAAAAAATGTCTACTCCAAAAAATAGAGAAATTTTTTAGTACAAAGAATTAAAAGTTCATCTCAAAAAATTTGAAAATATATTTTCTGCAAAAAACTGAGAAATTTTTATTCTCGAAAAATGAGAAACTCCAAAAAATTGAATTTTTTGTGATTGCTTACTCCAAAAGAATTAAGATATTTTTTATTTTAAAAAAAATCAGAATTTTATTTCATACTAAAAAATAAAAAGGGTTTTTTTCAAAAATAATTTTAAAAATTTTTACTTCAAAAAAAGAATAGAGATTGTATTTTGCTTCAAAAAATAAATATTTTTTTACTCCAGAAAATTTGGCTTGTCTTCTCCCAAAAAATCAACGATTTTTTTCTTCAAAAAATTGAAAAAATTGTATTCCAAAAAAAAGAAATTTTTCTAATCCAAAAAATATGATTTTTTCTCTCCAAATATTTGAAAAAAAAAATCTCCGTAAAGTTAAAATTTTTTGATTAGGTATTTACTCCAAGATAAAAAGATTTTTTTCACTTCAAAAATTGTTTTTTTCCAAAAAACAAATTACTTCAAAATCAAGACAAATACTTCAGGTTTTTTTCTAAAAGAAAAAAATGAGATTCTTTTCTCCAAAAAAATAGAGAAATTTATTTACTCTAAAAAAGTGGAAACATTTTTCACTCCAGAAAATTTGATAGAAGTTTTTATCGGGGGGGGGGGGGGGGGGGGGGATTTAAAAAATCTTCAAGTTGACATCCAAAAATTTATACATTTTTATTCAAAGGCAATTCAGCTTTTATTTCTCCAAAAATTTGAGAAAATTTTTTATGTCATAAAAAGCAAAATTCCTCTTATTTAAAAAAGATTATTTTTATTACCTACTTATTGTATATTTCATTTATGGCTAATTTTGAATGATTAGTTGGATGGTGACTTCAAATTTTGAAGCATTTTGAAGATTTACGTTATTCAACAATCACTGATTTTGAAATTTTATTATGGAGTTGAAAAAGTTGTTCGCATCGAAAAATCGGATGCTTTGGGTGACACGATGAAAGATTTCATTTGTGTCTGCCTCACTTTCTTCTCGAGAAAAGTTCGAGGATCGAGGCAAATTTCAAATTTGAAATTTACTTTTTTTTATTTTTTACTGAGAAACAAACAATTTTTTTAAATGCCAGTCAATTTTTGTAAATATTTTTATCAAGAACTTTTCTATCTAAATTAGTACCGATAAGTAATTATGACAAAAATCTCAAATAATTTTATAGATTGTTACGGCGACTTACAGAAATCTTCAGCACTTTTGATAGGTAGGTATAATACATCAGCGTTATGTATGTTATGTACTTCATTACCTATAATTATGTATAAATTTAATTATAAACGTTACCATAACTAAAATTACTAAAAATGGTAAGCTATACTTACATATGTTTATTTTCCAGGTAAACACATACTTTTCATGAAACAATGGATTTTAATTTTTAATTCGAATTCAAACAATGCGATGTTGTTGTTTGTAAAATTCGATAAGAAATATTTCATACGAGTTGTATACTTGCTGGCACAGGTAGGTTTTCATCATCCTTTCCCTTTACATGTAAGATATGAACCTATACCTACTTCGATCTATGTAGTGCAAAAGCTAATTATGTACATTGATGATAATGAAAGTGAAGTACAAAAAAATGATCTCACAAGCTTGTATCACTCATCAGTACTTCGAAACACGAGTTCGCTGAAAAAGAATACAGCCCCGCACCACCTTGTGCTACAAACTTGTGCACTTGTTGTTTGGTTGCCTTTAGCTAACAAAGCAGCAACAACAACAACAACAACTGTTGATTCATAACGTGCGGTGCATGGCGGTGCGCATTCATTCGTTGATGACCGGGAAAGTTTGCTGTATTTCTCTCGTCAGTCAGTTTATCAGGTGTGATTGTTTAGTGCACAGTGAAGTTTTGTAGAATATTATTCGTAGTTGTTATAAATTTTATTATCCGCGTAAATGTTTTCTGTATTACCTATACTTAATATTTAAAATGAGTGAATAATTGAAATCGTTAGCTAGCTACAATTATTCATTTTATCTTTTGTTACGTGTTACCAATATGAAACTGGAAAGTAAAAATATCGAAAACGAGCCGGTTTCTTATCACACGTTGTTAAGGGAAAGTATCAAATCGGGAGATGTAGGATTATTGATCGAATTACTTCAAAATACCGATGCTGAAATTGACATCGATCAGTTTGATTGGAATGGATCCGGAAATGCTCCAATTTTAGACGCGGCTATCGAAGGCCAAGTGGAGATAGTCAGGTAAATAATCGTCTTGGGCTCAAACAGCTCAAACTAACAATTACTAACAACTATTTTCTTCCCTGTGTTCCTAGTTCGAACTGAAAGGATTTTTTTTATACGTATAATGGCAAATTATCCTGCTTTAGCTATAACAATTGAAATATTCAAGTATTACTGATTTAATGTGGTCGTGGAATCAAGAAAATAAAATAAATTGAAATTCACCATAAATGAATTCTACATTACCTCCTTTTGTGTTTGTAAATATGAACTGTTGTTTACATGAAACAAATCCAATAACTTTGAACTATACCTATGTAATTGTTATTTGAAGTTTCACGTAAATTGAGTTTGAAAAACATTACTTTGTTACTATTGTAACTTGTAAGGTGTAACTACAACACTTTGGTGATTCACTTTGAAAATATTTTGTCGATTCATTCAAGTGGGAAATATTTTATTTCATTATGCCTCAAGTTCAAGCTCAGTCAAAGGCAAGGTTATTGCAAAAAGATCGATTGTGATCTGTATTTATTTTCTACATCAATTCTCAAAAACATCATTCGATTTTTTTTTTTTTTTTGCAGAAGTCTGCCCTTCAACATAACAGTAAAGTACATGCAAAAAAAGGCAACGAAATGAAGGTTGCCCTTTTTGTATCCACTCGCTCTCCGTTGAATCTGTTTTGTGATGGTTTTGTGTTGCTCTTTCTTTCTTTTTTTTCTTTTTTTTTGTCCACAAAACCGTTTATATAAGTACCTACGAACATCTTTTGTACCTTTCTTCGCCGCAACCAACATAATGGCGAAAATGCCATCTGCATTTGTTATTCCATTCTACATAGGTTTTTTTTTCGAAAATAATAACGGTGGATGGACGAGGAAGTAAAAAAAAAACACGTCACGTCGTAAACGTTCACATTTTTGAAACAATTCAAAAATTTTGGATGAATGAGATTTAAACCTCGTCCGTCTTTGAAATTATTTCTCGAATCGACAAATTTTACCGGAACAGAATCGTTATTTGTAACTGATACACACAACACACGTACATAGTACATTTATGTTGAAAAATAACATATCTACTTGTTGTAATTGTCACCATTAGATCGAATTACACGTTAAATGCGATACGTTTTCTCGGAAATATTTTGCGACTTGGTATATCGATACCCATACATAATATTCGTTCTGGCGACCAGAAAAATAAGCTATTATTTTAATTCTTGAAACAAATCGTTCGCTAGTTTATGCTTATCATTACATGATTTATTCAAGCGCACAGTATGAGATTATTTTATGATTTAATTTTTATTTGAAAGAAGTTAATTACGTGCAATCAACGTCCTTGGATTAGTTTATGAGCAGTCATATTCACCTGAGTTACCTGCTCTTTTTAGTTTTTTATTTGTGTATGTACCTTTTCCTCTTGCTCAAGTCGTGAGAAAAGCAATTGTAACAATGAGTTGGCTATGCTTGTATGAGTATTTTGTATACATATCTTTGTGATTTTGCATAGAAAAATTTCTTGTGATGATTCATGATGGCAAAGCGATTATAGAATTTATGAATCGAAAAACATTAATATCGACTGAGTAATTATTAAACTCTCAAGTCTCAAGTTATAAAACGTGTTTATCGAAGAAAAATACATTATATGAATGAGAAGGTGAATCTAATAGGTGAGGTAGGTAATACAGGTATGGGTAACTATAGGTATCAAAATCACTCATCATTTTTCTCACTGTATGATCCGATGAGATGATCGTCTTGATTATGCACATGACACCTATACCTACGAACTTTGAAGTGATTTCATTAAAACAATAATAGCTATACGTGATGCAATGCTATTGTGTGCATCAAATTCCAATCCAACCATGTATGCAGAATAATTAAATTTCCTTAAAACCCTCAAACACAATCATTTGTAGACAGAAAAACACTAGATACACGTGCGTGTAATAAATTTTAATTCAAGTATTTATTTTTTATTCAATTATTTTTTTTTTTTTAAATTAAGAATGTATTTAAGGGGGCACGGGGCGTTCAACTTTTTACTTTTATTTTTTCAAAGTACACCAAAATTGTCTTGAAGCTAATTTTTTTTACTAAGAATTTTCCAAAAAAAAATTATTTTATTTTTTATGAATTTTTTTAAATTTCCTATATCAGTGCTACACGAGGTGACGGGGATTAATTTTTTTTAAAGTAAGAATTTTCCATTTTTTTTTCTTTTATAATATTTTGTTTTTTAAAGAATTTACGATTGTTTTTCAAATTTCATTAGCTTCTTTTTGATTTATGAATATTTTATTTTAGAAATTTTTTTGATAATTTTTGTACTCCTCGGATCTTCAAGTTTCCACAGGGTCGTAGTTAAAATCCAATAAGATATTAGGAAAATATGAAGCTCAATAAAGTGTTTCCAGATTTCCACTCATGTTTTTTCCCATGAGTTTTCTGTGATTTTTCATAGTTTTTTTTTCTACCGGGTTCCCAAGAATATGTTGACCACCTACGTCATCGATCTACAGATCAGCCAATCAGGTAACGAGAAATGGTTATCTCATTGCTCTGATTCGTTGTTGTTATCTAGGTGGTCAACATATTCTTGGAAACTCGGTATTTTTAAACCTTTAGAATTTTGTCATTAAAAAATTTCAACTTTATTTTTTTCAAACTATGTCATACTTTTTTTTAGATCTATGAGAATTTTTTTAGACAATTTTTTGATGTTTTTGTATTCCTTACTAGGTCAGTAGGTCTTAGGTCCACTGGATCATAGCTAAGTTTTTTTCCATGAGTTTTTCGTGATAATTATTTCATCCCTATTTTTAAAAAAAATTCATTTTTGAATCTTTTGAATTTTGTCATTAAAAATTTCAACAAGTTTTTTTTTCAGATTCATAAGAATTTTCAATTTTTTCTTGCACATATTTTTACATGTTATTTTTGATACTATTATTTTTTCTATTATTTTTTTCCTTTTTCATATGGGTCCAGTAGTGTTTCCTCGGGTCCACTAGTTTTTTATTCAATTATTATTTTTTTTTGAAAATTAAGAATGTATTCACCAAGTTTTATTGCCATTTGCCAAAGTTTTATCATGTTCATGATAGTTTTCAACAAACAACAGTAAAGATTTATTCACCCCTTGGGTTACATCCAATCCACATTCTCAAAAATTTCAATCTTACCTTACCAATCTAAGGTTTATCAAAAATTTATCAGTAGGGGTGCCAAAATTAATTGGAAAGGCGTGGGTGGCGAAAGTATAGACTAGAGAAGTCACAAGTGCGCGAGCAACACTTTAAAAATTTAAACAGCATCTTGAAATCTGTGATAATGTAGGAAAGTATTATACAGGGCGTCCCGGTAATAAATAACATGGCTTGAGATTTGGATACAATCGAGTATCACTAACAAAAAACTTTATGTACAGGTACACATGGTGCCTAAATTTTAAAATAAAGGAGCTACATAATAATATGTAGCTTTGAAAATTGGTATTTTTCCAAGCAAAATCGTTTCAAAAAATTATTGCCCACCTCAATTTACCACGGTGCATGGTGCACTAATGAGACATGAGAATAATACATGGAACTGGTGTAACTTTTTTAGAGGAACAAAAAAAGTCATGTGAAAAATTTGTCTATTTTTGAAAATGAAGGAACTATGGAGCCTTGAACTTAAAAAATACAGATTTTCAAAGATTATTTGTACCCCTTCAAAGACAGGAAAAATTTTTACATAATTTTTGTTTCTCACAAAAAATTACACTTGCTTCATTTATTTTATTGTCTTAACATTTTGAAAATTTTTAAAACCTCATAAAAAAGGAAAAATTTTACATGCTAAGTGAAAAAATTATGCTCATTTTTTTATTTTTTATTTTTGAAAAATGGAAGGGGTGCCTCAAGGTACCACTTGAAGTGAAATTGAAGAAAAAATAATAAATTGTGAATTAATTCTCATGAAAAAGAACAATTTTCATTTTGATGGGCTATACAACCAAAAAAATGCAAGAATTTAAAAATCGCGGTCTATTTTTCCATTGTTTTTTTTTGAAAAATTTGGCGACTGGGGTTCATTTAAATTCACTTGGAGAGGGGATGGAAAATATGGAATCATTTTCCCATAAAAGGAACAATTTTGAGAAGATGAGACTGAAAAAGATGGAAAGCCCAAAAGAAGGCTAGGCATCACCTTAGTGTACCCACATAATATTTTTATAGTCTTTTTAATAAAAACCCACTTACAATAAAATGTGCTAATATCTCAAAAACAAGTTTTCTATATGGTATATTGAACTCATTGGTGGATCCAGATGTAATGTACGAGTTACACACTATTCACAGTGCATAAAATTATTTACCAGTAGCTAGATATCAGCTTATTCATATAGGGTATTTTTTATCTGTCGAAAATTCCACGTAAAATGAAAATTGATGAAGAGAAATGCTCTCAAGTAATGATTATGTTAATTAAATACTTGTACCGAATAACAGTTGAATAAGTACGTCTACGTACATATCCGTTTTCGATACTTTTATCATAACGTACATAATTTTATCATCCTACTAAGTCATCAACATGAGAAAATCAGTTCTTTATTGAGAAGCTTTTTTTTCAAATTTTATTCAAAGACAATTTCTTTAAAAATCTGAATTTTTCAGAAATTCAATTGAAAACGATTTTCTAAAAGTTTGCTCCCAAATATTTTTATCATTTTTTTTTCTTACTTCAAAAAATTGGTTGTGTTCCAGGAAAATTGAGAGGTTTAAAACCAAAAAAAAAATAAAAAATTACTCCTAAATATAAAACTAATAAATTGTTTTCCCTGAAGAATTCTGAGATGATTCCCTCTCCACCCAAAAGATTTATTTTTCCAACAAATTTAGAGGTTTTTCTCTGCAAAAATTAAAAAAAATGATAATGATTTTTAATTTTTTAAAAAGAAAAAAAAATACTTTCCATATCTGAAAATAAAAAAATTGTTTCTTCAAAAAAATTAATAGTTTTTTTTAATAGGATTTTTATTTTTTACCAAAAAAAAATAACAAATTTTTAATTCGAAAAAAAATAAACGGAGATAATAATAATGTGTAAGTAAGTACTTTTTACTCCAGAAAATTTCAAAATTCCAAAAAATGTGATTTTTCTCACAAAAAAAAATTAAGTACCTACCTAAAAGTTTTTTTCTCCAAAAAAAAAGAAAAAAGAAATGATCAAAAAAATTTTATGTCAAAAAATTGAAAAAAATTATATGTACGTCTAAGAAAAAACTGAGAAATTTCTTCTCCACAATAATTTGAGAAATGTTTTTCTGCAAAGAAAATAGAAACAGATTTTGTACCTTGTATGTACCATAAATTGGGAAATTTTCTTATTCCAAAAAATTGCATGCAGAAATTCTTATACCAAAAAAATTGAAGATTTTAATTTAAGAGATTTTTTTCAAAAAAAAAATGGATTTGCATTTCCCGAGTTTTCATTGGTGTACCTCATTTCACCTTTGAAATTTTTGGGGTAATTCGAGCACCTGAGCTACAGTCAAATTGCCGGTCAATGGTCATGGAAAATCGAAATTTCGAAACATTATTGAACATATCGACAACGTAATCATTGTTTTACTTTTTTCTTCAAATTCGAGATTATAATTATCATGTTAGTGGCAATTATCTATATATTCGTGTTCGAAAATTACGTGGAATGAAATGCACCAATAAAAAAAATTAAAAGCGGGCAATTAATAGAAATAAATGATTAAATTAAAGAAACCCCTCAACACACGTAGCGTTTGTCATTAGACGTAATAAAAATTAATTGGATGTTTTTGTTATTTGTTACAGAGTGCTATGTGAGAACGGATGCAACGTGAACGCGAGAACATCGAGAGGAGAAACTGCCTTACATATGGCAGTCTCATGCCGGCAATTCAATACCGAAATGATCAAACTATTGCTAACAAACGGCTGTAATCCAGATATACAACATAATCTTGGAAGACAGACAGCATTACAAGTGTTCATTAAAAAACACGTCGTATCGACCGAACTGAATAACGATGTCTTGGATGTATTCGAAACTTTGGTTAAAGCCAGCGATGTCAATAAAGGTGACGACAGATTAAGAACACCTTTACATTATATTGCATCTGGTTGTAAAGCAAAAAATCTAAAATTGTTACAAGTAGGTTGAAAATTTTTTCCGAATTCGACGATTTTTTCATAATTTACTCAAACGATATTATTTTTTGAAACAGATTTTATTGGATCACGGAGCCAATCCAAATTTACAAAATGATCGTAGAGAGGCTCCTCTTCACGAAGCCTTGCAAAACAATAGCGAATCTGTGTCGGAAATTTTAATCACAAGGCATACAAATCTCTATCTAGAAACTATTTATAAAGAAACTCCATTACATATAGCAGCTCGAAAAAATATGATATCAACTGTCAAGTTACTGCTAGAACACGATGTTCCCATCAATGCTCAAGATTTAAAAGGCAATACCGCATTGCACCTGGCTGCCAGTAAAGGCTACAACGATGTCGTACAATTGTTAGTCGAAAGAGATCAAATTCAATTAAATATTTCCAATAACGAAGGATTCACTCCGTTACATTTAGCCGTTGATAGCGGTTTCATATATACGGTCGAGGTTGGTATTTTTGTCCATTGGGTTTGGAAGAAAAAGTGTGATTAGATGATTCGAGCGTTTCATTTGTTTCCAGATATTGTTAAAGGCCGATTCCTGTGATTTAACCGCACGCACGAAAAGATGCGAAACTGCTTTTGATTTGGCTCAACACGATTACAGACGTAGATCGCAACCAGAAATGATTGAAGTTTTGTCACGCGAAATGCAACGGAGAAGTTGTGGAAAATCTTTATAGTAACCTTGGATTATTACGCCATTTTCTTGGTGTTTAATAATTGAATTTTGTTATTTTAATTTTGTAACTCGAGTTTGTCAAAAAATATACCATGTTATATTACATTTAAATGTGACTTTATCATCACTTATCAGTTATCAGCAACGAAAAGAGATGGATTTTTTTTAAGGCATCGTATGCGAGTAATTTGAGAAATTTATCAAGCTTTTCACTCAAGTTGTGCTTCAAAGAATTCAAAAAATTCGTAGTGAAAATTTTAATTGTTTTCTATAAATCAAGGTATTCGTTATTATGGCGAGCCCTTATTTTGGACTTTTGATTATTTTGTCTTGCCCCCAGTTTTTCATTTTATAAGAAAATAATTTTCCAATTTTTTATATTCTCCTAATTGAATTTCAAGTGGATCCTACTAACCCATTTTTGTAGAAAAATGGAAAAAATGGATCGATTTTCAAAATCTTGCTTTTTCTGATTATTATTTATTACCCATCAATTTTTTTTCATGAATATGAATTACCAGTTTTTGTCTTGTCTTGGTTTTTGTATTCCACGAACTTAATTTTAAGTGGTACCTTGAAATACCCCCTCCATCATTAAAAAAAAGAAAAAAAATCATCATAATTTTTTGCTTGCCAGTTACTATTTAAAGTTGTTCCTTTGTATTAAAAAATATTTTAACATTTTTCATTTTCCCCTAACTGAATTTTAAGTGGTGCCACAACCCTTTTTTTCAAAAAAATTGGAAAATTAACCAAATTTTTGATTTTTTTACTTTTTCATTTTTTTTTGCTCCTCACTTATCAAAATTGTCATCTTCATCTTCATGAGAAATAATTCGTAATTTTTTATTTTTCTTCTAACTGAATTTCAAGTGGCCCCTATAGTCGCCTTATTTTGGAAAAAATAAAATAAAACGAAAGAAATGAGCAGAATTTTCTTAGTATCATCTAAGCATTTGAAGTTGTTATTCCTTTTTATTATCAAATAATTTCATATTTTTATTTTTCACCTCACTGAATTTAAAAGGTATCCTACTATACTCCATTTGAAATAAGATACAAAAAACACATAAGCAGATGGACGTGAAGGGAAAGGAAAAGGAGAGAATTCGCCAAACAAAACAATTCCAAGCAATAGTTGGCTATGTTTATTATTTGATTAATTTTGAATTTTTTTGCACAAAAGGGTGTTGATGATCAGTGTTTTTTTTTTACTCTTATTTCAAATGGAGTATAGTTGTCCTATTCTCACGGGGGGGGGGGGGGGGTGAATATGGGTCATTTAAAATTCAGAGATATGAAAATAAAAATGAAACCATCTTCTATTGAAAAAGAAGAAATTCGGTCTTCAAATTCCTCAAAAAATTTTTGCTCTTTTTTTTTTTTTTTTTTTTGGTTTGGTTTGGTTTTACTACCCCCCCCCCCCCCCCCCCCCCCCCAAGTGTTTCATTTTTCACGAAAGGGGGCAATTTTGATAGGTTAGAACCAACATTTAAAAAAAATGCAGAATTCACAGAACTGCAAAGTTCAAAAATTTGGCAATATTTTAATTTTTTTGAGAAAAAGGGGTTGTGGATTGTGGCACCACTAGAAATTCAGTTAGGGGAAAAATAAAAAATGAAGAATCATTTTATAATAAAAAGAAACAAATTTAAATGGTAGGCAAAAAATACGAAGTATGTTCATTTCTTTTTTTGAAAAATTAAAGCTGGGGGTTTTTATATACCTACATATATAAAAAAAAAAAACTTTGATCAGTGATAATTAAAAAAGCAAGAAATTTTAAAAATCAGTAAGTTTTTTAATTTTTCTAAACTCAAAAATATAAATTAATTGAGTGGAAGACGTGAGGACGTGAATATTGACTTCAGCATACTATAAATAAGAAGGTATTATGTTTAAAAAAAAATTATTATTTACATGTTTTTATGATCACAGTAGGGATGCAGAAAAGCAATAAATACATTAATAATTTATAAAAAACTGAAAGTTGAACTCGACATGATGGAAATTAACACGTATGTACCACTCTGTCAATTCCATAATAATTATGGTACATACGTGCACGCATAATAAGCACAGTTTAATAATAAAACTAAATCAAATTACTAAAATTGAGTTGTACAAAATTGTAAAAACATGATGAAAGGATGAGTGAGATATTCATGATTAAAAGTAAAATTTCATTCACTTAGGGGGGGGGGGGGGGGGGTGACGCTACGCCCAATACGAAAATCTTCTTCGATGACTTTTCTGTTCTCTCATGGCTAAATATTCTTTTCGACGAATACTGCATCGTAAATCTAATATATGATTGATTTTTTGTACAATCTCTTCAGCGATTGGTTGTTCAGAATCGAAATCGTGATGTTTAAAATCATTCCAAGATAGCAGTTCTGGATAAAGAGAACTCGAAGTGGTATCTTGCATAGCTGAACCATCATACACGAGCCTAGGAAATTTTCATTTCATATTAAAAAGATGCAAACAGTGATGTCATTCGAAATTCGAATAATTTCTTACCGAAAAACTGCTTTATTATGTGACTTTGTTTCAGTCAAATCGCATGCTACTACGTGGTCAAAGTCATATGATGTTGGCTTTCGTTTTGCGAGGAATTTAGTACTAGTATGTTGTTTTACAACGGGATCAATATCAATTTTGTCGCCGGAAATACCTGAAAAAAATTATTGAAATTTTAGCTGATTTTAAAAAAAAATATAATTCAAGAGGGGTCTATGTAAAAAAATTATGTAAATTATTGTTACCTAAATTAACTTCTACTTTAGTTCGAACTTTGCTCAACAAAAATACTTTGTATGATTTGTACAAAAGTGCGTCAATTCCAGACATTTGTTCCAATTCGTACTGTTTGTCGTCAATACCATCGACCGTATCTTCAAATAAAAACAATCAACATCGTCATTGATAGTAAGAAAGAAATCACGAAGTTCAATTAATAAATAATGCATACCGTATGAACCATTGATTCTATTTTTTTGGTATGGAAAGTCTTTCTCAAATGGAATTAATGTTCCTCTGAAAATTCGAAGTACAATTATGAAACACAAGAAAATTCAATTTGAAAAACTAGAAACGTCGTTCCATACCGTTCAGAAAGCCGTTCTTCAGAATTGATTTCATCTGCGGAACGTTCAATTAAAGCTAACATTCTGAATTCGAATTTGGATACGGTTTCCTTTGGATCTATGCAAGGAAATACTCGGTCAACTTCTCCATCATCTTCAGCGATATACAAGGCGTAATGATCCACGGTATCTCTGCAAACGAGCTACGAATTAGAGTTTTCCAACAATTGTTTTCCTCTCTGAACAGGTACACTTACTTAAACTCATAATCAGAATACTGAAGAGTACATTTCCATAAAATGAATCCTATCAAATCGCTTACTTTGGCGCAAGAGACCACAGATACAAACATAGGAAAATTGCTATGTTCTGGTTTAAGCATGGTCAAAAAAATTCCGTATTTTCGAGTAGGGATGCCTACTTGAGCCTGTAGACAAATTTTTAAATTAGTCCGATTCAAAAGACGATAGATTGCAGTAAAACAGCACTTACGGTTCCGTCAAATTTGGCATATTTTTGAAACGGATTTTTTTGCTGGTAAGCAAATTTTTTAATCTGTTGCGTTAGTGAAGAAGTTTTACGAGTGCGATTTTCCGCTTTACATTGGAGTGGTTTTTCTGCAAACATCTCCATCTTTACTTCCTCTAGAAAAATTAATTTTTGTTATTACCGCACAACTCAACATTAGTGTCATTTGAATATTAATGAAATGCTTTTGTACCCGACATCAACTCGAACGGTCTGGGTTTTTCCCATTTTATATGAGCTATGCTAGCAGCTTCTTTTCTTTCTCGGTCCATTTTCTCCAATCTGATGGCAGTATTCGAACGTTGTCTTCGGAGACCGAATTCTAAATCTACATTTGAATGGAAATAATTAGTACATGCGGTAACAGATTATATCAATTTACAAGAAAGTTGTAGATACCCGAGTAGTTATCGAGAGATTGAGGTAAATCGTCTTCTTCGTCGTTTTCTTCAATACCCGGATATTTATACGAATCTGGAAAATTCTTGCAGAGATTTTCACTGGCCATTACTACTTCACACATGCCTATTATTTACGTGTAAACAATGAAATTACAAAACGTTCGTAATGGATATTTTGGTTAAATTTATTAGAGTAGAATTTTTGTAGAATTACCTGTGTCGTCGGATGATATGAAAGAATTTCGTATGTGAGAGAGTAACCAATGCCGGTTGTCGTACAGAGCCATGATGAGATTCAAGCATAAATTTGAATAAACTGAATTTATATCGAGTGAGAACGTTATGGATTGATTAAATCACCTTATATTAGTCTTTTTCATTATGCAATTGTACTTTTCTTCCGTTTATTTCTTTTTTCGGTGAACGAAAGGAGATTTTCTAATTAAATTACCTTATCACTGGTCCATTTTTATTATCAGTCACACAGAAGGTGGAACAAGAGTGTGGAAAGGCTCTTGTGTGGGGGGGGGGGGTCGACGAGTTAAAAAGCAAAAAGATTGGAGCGCTATCGTCGGTCCGTCGTTTTATTTTTTATTTTTCTCTCTCTCTCTCGCACTTTCTCCACTCTGTCTGTCTATCTCACTCAAATCTCACTCAAATGATTGATAACAACGATACCACTTGATTGTTGTTCGTGTCTTCGTGAGCAATTTAGCAAAAAAAGTAGTTTATAATTCTTATTTCATATTTAATTATGAACAAAAAGACGTGCAAACTGTCTCACAAATTCAAGATTTGATATAGATTTCATAGAGTACCTTTGTGCAATATTTTAATGAGAAGACATGGATTCAGATGTTCAACTTGCTCTTGATAATAACATCCATTGGACTGATCTCCCAATTAGTGTGAAACAGGTAAAGTTTATAGATTTATTTAGAATAATATACAAGTTGTTAGGTGCAGGTTTATCAAAAAATAATATGAAAATAACCATAGAAATTTGGTTATATCTTAGTCGTACCTACATGCTCTGAACCTTATTGTATCGTTCATCTTTTTTTATTTTTCAGAGTTTGGGGAATTCTCAGAAGGAATATGAAAAGTGCATAATTTCGTACAGTATTAATAATCAGCTTCGTTACCGAGAAAACCTGAGTACGTTTCAATTGCCATTTATTTTAATTCAATTCATTTTGCGATTGTTGATATCAGTCCTTTTGAAAATCCATGTTTATGGCAAAGTTGATAGGCTGATCGCAAGCATTTATTTCGCGTTCACGTACAGATTCAAATTATTTCATTTTTCTTTACTACATTTGTCTTCTGCAGTTACACCTTTGGTATGTTCATTATTCAGTGAGTTTGATGTACGTAAGTTTCTGTAGAGTATTGAAAAAGTTCGTTAATACGTAGTGTGATTTTGTTTGACTGCTCATTTATATTAGATAATCATAACATTTTGAAGTTTTACATTTACTTACCCAAGTTTTACCAGATTATTAACTTGAAAATAATTCCTGAGAATTTGATACGTTTCTTTTATTATTATTATTTTTTTTTAATAATCATATTATTGACTGTTTCAGTTCGGTTTGTGTATAAAGATGAGAAGAAATATTACGAAGAATTGCTCACTTATAGCCAAGATAACTTGATGTTATATCCATATCATTTAGCCGATGTCATTGTGAAAGGTTTGAGAATCACGCCATTCCAATATTACATTTCCATAATCGAATGTATGATAGATCATGATAAGAGCTACGATTCCATACCAAATTTTACGGCTATTGATTGTTAGTAATTCACATTTTTTTGTTTAACAATCCAATTTTCGCAAAACGAATGTAAAATAACTTTATCTCATTTTAAACAGGTTTAAGACTGCTCGGTATTGGTCGTAACGAGTATATCGAGTTAATGAATCAATGTAGATCAGGAAAAAAACTTTTTCGTAGAAAAAGTATTTCCAAAAGTTTACTTCCAGTGAAGCCTGTCGATATTCACATGGAACCGTGGTGGTTAGTTGAAACTGGCTTTATAACTGACGAAGATGTAAAAGTAAATATTGATTTCATTAAAATGTTTCTCGTAATTCTCTCCATCAGCTATTCCTTTTTTTGTAATAATGTCGTAACCAAAACAATGCTTATTTTAGATGGTGTCTGAAGCGGAAAAAGCTCTCATTGATTCCATCATCGATCACGGTAAACAAAAAGCTGGTCAGTTGGATTATAATTTAGTTAGCTCATTATACAAGTAAGTATTGATAGAACTAATAATTAACTTTTGAATCAACGATTGTTTTAATTTTTTTTATTTTTATTTTTAGGAAAGGTTTGCTATATTTGGAAATACCAATCGAAGATGACGATCATATTATTGTTTCAACGTTAGAAGGCTTTGTTATGAACCGTGTACTGGGTGATTATTTGGAAAAATTGCTGTATAAAATATTAGTTTCAATCGATGAGAGAACATCTGTGAAAGAAGTATGTATTGATTTGGCAATAACTCCATGTTTTGTGTTAAACTTTCACTAATTGAATTAATTATCAAAAAGTTGGCGACCCTGTTGCAAAGAGATATTAAATCTGTGAAGAACGCCATATCTTTGTTTTGTCGGCTCAATCTTGCCAAGAAAAAAGTTCCAAGTCAAAGTGTACATTATTCCTGGAACGAAGTTACTAGTTCTCCAGTTGCTGATTCCAAGTGAGTTTGAATAATATGAAATAGTACTTACTCTGCAATGATTTTTACCATAATTTGTGCTAATACTATAGAATGAAACACCATATTATAACTGAAGATCCGCTATTGAAAGAATTAAATGAAGCATTAGCTGAAACTAGTTCCTTGTTTAAAGATGATGATGATAGTACCAGTAACGTGAATAGTTACCAGATTATGGATAGTCCTCCGTCTTCGCAAAAACGTATAGCTTTCTTTTTCGATTCGACATTGACAGCATTTCTTATGATGGGTAATTTATCCCCTGTAAGTGAAATGTTTTAATTCTCGCATTAAGAAAATTTTTATTTGTAATTTTCATTGTTATTAATCCCGTAATTTTTTTTTCATTACAAAATAGGATTTGAAAAAACACGCGGTGAAAATGTTCGAAGCTGGAAAACTAACCAATGAAGATTTAGACGAGTTTCTGAATGAATTAAAAAATGTTAGTTCAGTTCGAGATGAAAGTGAAGGCGAAGCAAAACGATATTTCGATCATGCTCTGATATTAAGAGAGACGGTTCTTGCATTAAGAAGCAATTCTACCAAATTAATTGACCTAATTCGATGCGAAAGTTTACAATCCTTGGATCAAGAGATTGATCGATTTTTAGAAAAAAATTATTTGTGAGTATTTTCTTTCTTATTTACCAATCTTGATATTATCATTTTTTTTTTCTAATTGGGTGATTTTTTCAGTCTGTTGGTATCAATGGCTCCATTAAGCAAAGAAGTCGATCCCATAACATGTCCTTCACTACCTCATTTAGGACCACCAGACTTAGCAGTGAATTCGATTTGGTTTAAATTATTTTTATATGAAACCGTTGGATGCGGTCCACCTTCTGTATTATTTCCTCGTGGTAAGATGATTGATATTAATTATTGCAAATGATTGTCCAATCTAGAATGTCTCTTCTTTAATATTGATACCACTCTAACATGTTCACAGGTACAAGAGTGAAAAAAATACCAAAGATATTTCGAAATAACTGTGATAAAGTTTTAATAACTTCATGGGGTCATGAACCGGCTAGTCTCCCACTTTCAAATATGCTTTATACTCTAAATGATGCCTTATTGTATACGCCAGTATTGGTGCAGGTTTGTAATTTGTGCTTTGAATTATTGTACTGTGTAAAATTTTCTCTCTGTTTTTAATTTCTGGATTATTACTGTTTAGAGTCATGGAAAAGATGATCAAGTGAGCAACAACACGTGCGTTATTTCGTTCCCATTCAAAAATGATTTGGTATCAGAATTTGGTAATTTACTTCTACATACCCAGATACCAAATTTTAGTTTCGCTGTACTAAGCGTTTTATTTTACGTTTTTTTTACCAGGTATTCGATGGTCAATGCATAAAAGTATAACAACATTGAATAGTACATTCAGTCTAAATAATACATGCGGATATATAATCATGTTGCGTACCGATAATCATTCAGCTTGCAAAAAAAGTATTCCTGGCACAAAAAGTGGTACTTCAAGTTTCAAATATGTAAAAAAATCTCATCATTTTAAATCTGTAGGAAAAATATTCACGACTTTTTTTCTACAGAAAATGTTACAAAATCAATCCAAGAAAATTCGTCAGACATGCCATCAAACGGAGTTACAAGTGAAGAGAACAAAGTTATTCTCCAACAAGAAGTAGACGATAGCAGAAATTTTTCTAAAAATTCCGAGTCTTCGTCGACCGATTTATCTTCGAATTTAAATGAACCAAATAACACGAAAGCTGATAATTTCACACGAAGAGTAAAATTATCAATTCCAACTTCATCTATGCCGACAATAGACGATTGGTGTATATTAGATTGCGTATTTGGAGTTCCTTTATTTGATAGTAAACTGAATAATTCCATATGTAATGCAATTGTCAACGAAGGGCTATGGCATCAAGAAAGGTATGATTCTAAAAATCTTCTACCAAGCTCTAAGATTAATCTTCTTCTAATGGATTTTTTTTTTTTTTTTTTTTTAGTTTAGAGAAATTGATTCAAGTTAATAAAACGTTGTCTCTGAATTTAAAAGAATTCATTCGTAAGCAACAGGTAATATAAATGAGTTTTTCCTCCTCCCCCCCCCCTCCCCACGTAATGGAAATACTACATGTATCATTTTTATCATCAGGGTTACGTTAAATGTGATGATGAATTGCTCTTTAAGGATAACGAAGCACCTTGGCCAAGTTCTAGTCTCATGTTTTACAAAGGTAAATTATCTGTGTGGGATCAAGAATGAACAATTTTACAAGTCATAGTATATTTTAACGTTGTTGTTACCTTGTATTTGCAATGCTACCCTTGTACATTCCAAAGGATACTGAATTTCGTATCAAATTTTATGTTATATTCATTTTTTTGATTTTGAGTCTTTATAATTTCACTTATTCGTCCTTCATTCCAATTTTCATACATTTCATAGTTCATATTTTACGTTAATTTTTCATCATTCCATTTACCCTACTCGTGCATAAGTTAACTCCAGAGCGTTTTTGTAGCATTTAATAAATTTCAAATTTAAAGTCCTATCTACTTCTTATCCATTTTTATTTTTATTTTTTGAGGTTTATTTTTATTTTTGATTATTTTTCCATTGTTTAATACATGATTAGTTATAATTTTGTTATATACGAAGCGTGAATGAATTTACTGAGCGGTCTTATATTTTTAGTCGTAAGTTCTGTTCCGTTATCGTATGAGGGGTACGACGTACGAGCTTGTTTATTGTAAGATTTATAGAAAATTGTTCACCTTTTGTATGTAACTTCCATTATTGAATTTTCATTAATTTAAAAAAAAAAAATTAAGCCGGTGCTCTACGTATTGCGTTTTTTCATTCTGGCCTACCCGTACAAATGAAGGCGCAGCGTGTAAATTTTCAAAATCAATGTTTTTAAGAGTTTGAAAGCTCTAAACATACAAAACATATAAAATTATGATGAGTTGAAGTTGAATAAAGGAAATAAAACAATTAAAAACAATAAAATCGGTATTAATAAAAATTTTAGCGCAATATTTGCGATGACCAAATTCGTGATTTCGCGTTGGCTCTTCCAAGAATTTGGCAAAACTATTGAATGGAATTTTATGATTTTTTGATATGTTGTACAGAATAGTACACCTCAGATCACCTCAGAGCCCTTTTTTTGAATTTTTCATTTTTTGAGGTGAAAAAAGAGGGATGTACTGTAGAATGGCTATATTTCTATTTACACTTGAAAAATGAAAAAAAAGGCTCTGAGGTGATCTGAGGTGTACTATTCTGTACAACATATCAAAAAATCATAAAATTCCATTCAATAGTTTTGCCAAATTCTTGGAAGAGCCATCGCGAAATCACGAATTTGGTTACCGCAAATATTGCGCTAAAATTTTTATTAATACCGATTTTATTGTTTTTGATTGTTTTATTTCCTTTATTCAACTTCAACTCATCATAATTTTATATGTTTTGTATGTTTAGAGCTTTCAAACTCTTAAAAACATTGATTTTGAAAATTTACACGCTGCGCTTTCATTTGTACGGGTAGGCCAGAATGAAAAAACGCAAGACGTAGAGCACCGCTTAATGAAGTTAGTAAAACGTACGCTTGCCGAATGAAATGCGTAATGAAACCTGTACAGATTTTAATCCATACAGACGTATTTGTTGATTTTATAAAATATACCATAATGCATTTAGACGATGACGTTTCATTTAACGTTCTCTAGCTATAGGAAAGTGAATTTTATGAGAACGATTCCTTCGTTTTTATTCTGTCCTGTGGCAGAATTTTTTTGATTTATGAGCATGGGATTTGGGACGTATGGATTTCATATTGCGTAGATTGTATTATTTTAGTAGGTACGAATGAACACATAATACATGTTTCGTGTGATTCAATTCTGAAGTTTTATTGTGTTCGTCAACGATTTTTTTTCAGCTAGTATAAAACTGTTTAAAAAAGTTATGAATTTAATTGATTCGCCGTTTATCTTCTGTACACTTTTTTCTGCATGGGTCATCATTCCAGGTAAAATTACGTAGTACTTATTTGATGTAACGAACCAAACTATTTCAGATTGAAAATACTGGTCAATACGTATTTGTAGGTTTTACGTTTTACTTAAAGCATGGTCAAATTTAATTTTTATGAAAATATCTACTTTTTAAACAATTTTTTTTTGAAAATATGTACTTTACCTACCTATTTTGTACTTATTATAGGCGTCTTACCCTTTGTTGATAATTCTCCAGCAGGTAAGAGATGTGTAAAGTACATCTACATGATTGTAAACTGGTTTTAAAAAAAGTTTATTGACGTAAGTACAAGTATTCATCTACATTTAATTATTATATTTTTTTTATTGGACAATGGTAGCGATTAATCGCGAACTCGCAAAAAGATATAGAACTGAGAGAAACAGTACGTATACACCAAATTTTTATAATTGTTATAAATTTTCAAATATTACCTATTGAAGAAATCTAAATTTTGCATTTTTTAATTACCTATAGATAAAAGAGCATTATTGCTAAATAATTTTGATTTTTCTTTCTATCGAAGATCAAAGGATAAAGATGGTATTATTCGGTTTGAACCACTGCTACAAGGTAAGCCATTCATTATTACAGGTAAGCTTGTATTGTATGTACCCATTACCTTCCTATGTGGTTGCTGGTGGAATAAATTTGATCAAGGGGACTGAAGTCACAATTTGGCATGCACAATTTGTTAATTTGAGAGAAAGACGGATCGTCTCTGTCTGTTCCAGTAGCAGGGCCCCATTGCTGAAATTTACCTACTTACTGTTGCTTATAATTTAAAATTGAAAACAAATAAGTATTTTTAGATACTTATACACAGCATACCAATTGGTAGATTGAATTATTTACATAAATATTATTTGATTCGTTCCTATTTATTTAGATTACAGTTTTTTCCTAAATTTTTATGCCGATGGTACTCCAATGTCTCCAAATGTGAATCCGATACGCCCCTATGAATTACACAATGCTAAATTTTACTTCGATTCTTCAGGTAGGTAACAACATGTAGGTACGTAATTATATAATTTATCTATCTAACACTGCCAACAACTTGTGATTTTCTAAAATTTGGCTCGACTTTTTTTCCAAGGTGTGGCTGGTTGAAGGATTTCAGCCCCATCTCCCCAAAAAATGACCAGAGAAACCCCTTCATTACAAATAAAATCATAATATTTTTTATGGCAAATCCATTTCGAGTAGATTTTCAATTCTAAAAAAAATCAGAAATTCATTCATTCCAAAAAAATTAAAGATATTTTCTCCATAAAAACTGAGAAATTTTTTATGGTTACTAAAAAATTAAGAAACTTTTTTACTCTTGAAAAAATTCTGAAAAAATTTCTCCAATGAAAATTGAAAAAATTAAAGAAATTGTTTTATACCTAGACCTACCCACTGAAAAATTTAAAAAATTAAAAATAATTAGTTACAAAATTGAGAAAACTTTTTTATTGAAAAAAAACCTGAGAAGTTTTTATACCTATTCTAAAAAAAGTAGAAGTTTGAATCATTTTCCAAACTCCAAATTTAGTTTGAGATATTTTTTGTTCTAAGACAATTCTGAGTTTTCTTACAAATTAATTGAGAAATTTTTTCACGATATAATAAGAGAAATGTGTGATTATATATTTTTTAAAAAGTTCAGAGATTTTCAACTCTGAAAAAATTCAGATGTTCTTTTATTTATTCCAAAATACCATGATTTTTTTTTCAAATGAATTTGACGTTTTCTACATCAAAGATACCTATCATAGAATAGAAAAAACTTTTTTAGCAATAAAAAATTGAGTAGGTATTTAAAAAAAACTCCTATATTTAAAAATTCCAAAAAATTGAAAAAAATTAGAAATTTTTTTCCTCCGAAAAATTAAGATGCTTTTTATACTAAAAAATTTCGATTTTTTTTATTTCAGAAGATTCCTCATTTTTTCCCCCCAAAAAAATGGAGGAATTTTTACACGAAAAAATATGGTTCATTTTTATACAAGCACCCATACCAACACAAAGAGAAAAATATGACAATATAGTATTATTTCATACACCAAAAAAGTTGACAAAGTTTTATACCTTCTCTTTGTTAATTTATTTAAAAAAATAAAATAAAATAAACAAAAAAAAAATATTGAAAAAATACTCATTTCAAACGAACAAAATTGTAGGTATAATTTTTTACACCTGATAAATAGAAATGATTTTTTACTCTAAAAAATTAAATAATTTAATCCAAAAAATTGAAAAACTTATTAACTTGTGACAAAATTAAAAAAAAAAATAGGCTATTGATTCTAAAATTTTAAGAATGCTTTCATTTAAAAAAATCTCTATTCGCAGTTTTTCTCGCTAAAAATTGAGAAAGTTTTTGCACTAAAGAGAAAATAAATTTTTTTATAAAAAAAAAGTGGAATTGTTGACATGAAGAAAATTGAGGATCTTTCTACACCAAAAAAATTAAAAGTTTTTTTACCCTGAAAAAAAATTTAAAAACTTTCTCCAAAAAATTAAAAAAATTCTACCTATACCTATACTTATTTTTAAAAAAATTAAAGACTTTTCCACTCTTTACAAAGTTTATGAAAAAAATGCTTTAGAAAAATTAAAAATAGAAAAATTGAAAATTTTCTTATTACAAAAATAAAAAAAGTTTTCGTTTCAAAAAATTAAGACATTCCCCCTCCCCCCAAAAAACTGGTACAATATTTAGCTTAGCTACACCACCATGATATCGAGAATTTTTTACACCAAAAAAAATGAAAAATTTTGATATCATACTTACTCTAAATTTTTTTAAAAATTAATGATTTTTTCACATCAACAATTTTTTTTTTAATTTTAAAAAGAAATTTTTAAAATCATCAGCTATTTTTCTCTTTAAAGTTGTACATAGGTAATAGTTTTTGTTTTTTTTAATAAAATAAATTGAGATATTTTTACATTGAAAATGATTTGAGAAATGAGCAAATATAATATTATCAACTTTGGCTCCAAAAAAGTTCAGAGATATTTCACTTCAAAAAAATTGAAAGATTTTTTTCTCTGAAAAAATCAAAAAAAAACTTGTTCTCTACTAGAACGGAAAATGTAATAGGTGGCGTGAAATCAAGTAATTTTTGAATTTTCGTTTTCTACATAAGGTGTAACGTTCCATTTTATAAAATTTCCAATGAATATTAAAAATCACACGAATCTCTGTATTTCAGCATTTTCAGCATTATATCCGAAAACACGAGAAGAAGTCTTCACTGATTTTTTCATCAAGTATAATGCTGTACTTGGATTTTTCCATTTTTGGATTACTCGTTTCGTTATCGAACATAGTGAGTAATAATCATAGAGATATCGCAGCTCATGAACAAAACAAAATGATTTTCATTTTAGTAGACATAAGTATATTATTTGTATTTAATCTACAACTAGAAATAAATTATACTTACCTATTCAAAATTTCTATTCAGCGATCCCGTTAGTTCCTGATGATAAAAGGAATATAACCCAGAACATATTTCTGAAGAGATGCGATGAAATGGCATTCTACGCGTATTGGCTGCTTGATCTCGAAATTGATAGGCATTTAGACGGTAGGAAAATACATATTATTTTTTTGTTTTTGTAAGCTAAAGTGAATAAAAGAAATGATAGGTACCTAGG
This sequence comes from Balanococcus diminutus, assembly GCA_959613365.1. Classification (NCBI taxonomy): domain Eukaryota; kingdom Metazoa; phylum Arthropoda; class Insecta; order Hemiptera; family Pseudococcidae; genus Balanococcus; species Balanococcus diminutus. The sequence goes on from OY390714.1 coordinate 29,897,090, forward strand.
TACTACCTAAGTACCTAGCTACCTACTTAGATTACCATCCTACATAGTTGAGCATTTTTTCCACACCTTAATGTAGAAATGTTTACAGGTATTGTAACATTTCAATTACTTACCTAAATTGAAAATTTGCTCTGGCAAATGTGTTTTACGAATTTGTCATGCAATTATAACGTTATCGTACCTTCACACTTTCATTGATTCAACACGCAATCTTAGTTCTTACAGGCACTCAACTTAGCTTACGACAATTTTTTTCCAAATTTTATGGAAACATTATTACACGTTAACGATTTTATGGCGTGAAAATGTGCAATTATTAATACTTAGCGGGTTCGCAACAATTTATAACTAAAAGAAAAATGCATAAATATTTACCTGGAACCCACTTAATTATTTAGTAGCATTGCTTTTAAATTCTTAAATATTTGTTTTTTCGCAAGTCATCACTTCATTTACTATATTTCTAAGTGGTTTTTTTTCAAACTACCTATACAGAATTAGATTCCAAATTACTTAGCGCAGTCCCAAAAAGTAAGTATTTGAAAATTTCTCTAAAATTTCCTCTATTCTTATAAAAAGAATCCATGAATTAAAGTACCTATACCTAGTTAATTCTATTTTATTTTAGAGCGTCATTTCCAGAAAGTTATTTCAGCATTTGAGAAAATCATAAGGACATTGAAAGGCTTACTCGAAGTGGAGCCTTTTTTATCCGACGATTTGCAGCGGCTCTTCAAAATTGGTCAAAAAACAAATCCATTTAATGCGAGAATAAAACCAATCAAGTTCACCACACAGAAAGAAATATGGATGAAAATAATTATTTTTGTTGAAGATTTAAAAATGAAAAAACAACAGCACGTTGATCCCGAAATTTTGTTCCAAATGTTGTACGACGAATACGATGGAACGATACGTAGAGAGCATGCGAAGGATCCGAAAGAATATATGATGTGTAAAGATAATTCTATACCATTTTTCAACATTGATCATAAACTAATCATATAACCTAAATATACCTGTCTAATTAGCTACCTATGACCGGCAACTGTTTTGAGGCGAAGGTGTAGCTTGATTTTCCCCCCAAGGGGTGGCAGCTTGAAAATTTTTCAGATTAATCATTGCTAAGTTGCATAATAGGTATGTGTCTCACACCGCTGCTTCGCCTCCTCCATCATCATTTCACTCCTTCCTTCTCTCTTCGCGTTGAATGAGAAACTGATTTTTCCCCCACCTAAAAAATTGAGAGATTTATTTACTTATGCATAAAATGAAAATTTTCACTTCCTATTTGAAATAAATTGAAACAAATAAATTTAAGATTTTTTTTCTGCATAACAAATAGAGATTTTTAATCCCAAAAAATTTGAGAATTTTCTAATCGCTAAGATTACGTGATTTTTTTAAACAATAAAAAATCAGTAATTGCTCCTCAAAACAATTTAGATATTTTTTTCAGGAAAAGTTGAAAGAGTTATCTTCTGCAATTTCTTTCTTAAAAATTGAAAAAAGTTTTAAGAGAAATTCAGAAATTTTTTTCTCTATATTATAAGAATTTGGGAAATATTTTCATTTTGAAAAAATACAAATTCTACTAAAAAAATACAATTATTTATTTTTTTCTATAAAAAAAATGGTAAAAATGTGTTCCTCAAAAAAATTGAGAATTGAATGATTATACTTGAATAAGAATTTTTCTAATAAGCTATTTTTTTTATTTAAAAAAATTAAGATTTTTTATAGGAAATTTAGAATTTTTTTCTCCGAAAAAATTAAAGATTCTTTTTCTTTAAAAATTAGCAATTTCCTTCTAAAAACGCAGAGATTTTTGTCTCTATAATGGAGAAATTTTTATTTCGAGCAGTTTTTTCGTTATACTTAATTTGCTTAATATATTTTTCAATCCAAAAAAATAAGAAAATTTTCTACTGCAAAAATTTTTATAATTTTATTCTCCGAGAAAATTGAGAAAAAAATGAAAATTTTTCTCAAAAAAATTATAAGTTTTTTTCTCCCAAAAAACTATAAAGTTTTAATATATGAAAAATTTTCCAATTTTTTTTTGCCCTATTGAAAAGATTGAAAAATTTTTTAACCCCTATTTTAAAAAATATATTTTTATTTCAATAAAATTCTAGCTTTTTCACAAAAAATCTTAAATTTTATTGTTCCTTCTTAAAAATGGACGATTTTTTTTTTTACAAAAAAGAAGATTTTTGACTCAAGAAAAATAATGAAATATTTTCATTTCCAAAAAATACGAAAAAACACCAAAGGATTGAAAAATTTTTTATTCTCAAAAAATCTCCAAAAAAAAAATTTTTTACCTATTCCAAAAAATTGAAGATATTTCTATTTTATGCGAAATTATTCTTCTCCAAGAACTCGGAAAATATTTTTTTATTCCAAAACAATTAGATATTTTTCTACTTCAAAAAAATTTATACATTTTTTTCCAGAAGAATTTGAGAAAATAATTAATATTTTTATTAAAAAAAATGAGATTCTTTTTCTCCTTAAAATTGAAAAAATAAAAAAAAGAGAAGAGAAATTTCTTCTTTACTCCAAAAAATGAGATTTTTCTTCCATAAAAATTAGAAAATTTCTTAGATATACTTACATAATTTTTCACTTTCAAAAAAATTTAAACAATACTTCCATTTTAAAAAATTTGAAAATTTTTTCTTCAAGAATTTGAGAACTAGGTATATTTTTATTCCAAAAAAGTGATGTATTTTTTACCAAAAAAAAAATCAAAAGATGTTTTCTCTAGAAAAATTGTAAATTTTTTTTCAAAAAAAAATTTATAAACTTTTTTTTTCAAGAAAATTAAGAATTTAAAAAAAAAAAAATTTTAAAAGGAGAAATTGATAAGTATAGGTGTAGGTGCTAGGTGGTAATTTTTTATTTCAATGAAATTCATATTTTTTTTTAATTTTTATAAAATCTGAATTAGAAGTACATATTTATTTATATTCGAAATGGGATTTTAGAAAACATTATTTTGAATGTTCTCTGTAACCGTAGCACATAGAATAATGAAATTTTGTGTGTGGACTTGATTTATCATGTAGCAGGGGACACTAGTTTTATTTTTTCTAAAAATGCAATGATTACGGAGTAATTAATAATTGAGATTAGGGGAAGCGGGGAAAAAAGTATAGTGGATGCGAAGTTGGTAATGAGGATGGAGAGAAGAAAGTAGGGGAAATGTCTGGTTTGTTGTTGTTTACTTTGGTCTCGGTATGATTTTGATCGTTGAGGCGACCAGTTCTTATCAACTACTCTACATCGCGTTAGTGCTGCTTTGTGTTTTTATTATTGTTTTTTTTTTGTGTTTGTTTTTGTTTGTACTTAGTTTCGTGTTTTTAATTACATATGTGACCCGGCACGTTAAAAGGGACCTAGTAGGTAAAAAATCAATTTTCACTTTTTTGGTGTTCTGAGGTCCACTTACCAAGGTCTATCACCTGAATCACTAAAAACTTCGAAAAAGCCAATATTTTCAATTGGCATGACAAAAGGGACCCAGTAAATCTGTAATCACTGTGGTTTTCGATGTATTTTTTATTTTATGATCACCTATGACACGAAATCTTCATAATTTAGCCTAAAATCAATGTTACATTTGTTATCAGTAAACTTCAAAGATTTACTTATCACAATTTTTTTTTCCTTTTTTGCAACAATGAGTTTGGTCAAATTTCCATTGCGCCATTATATAAAAATGTTCGCCCATAATTATTTTTTTAATATTGGAAAATATTTCACTTATACCCAGTAACAATTCCCCAAAGTTTTAGAAAAATCGGTCAATTCGTTCCAGAGATATTCATTTCCAAAGTTTGTTTTTGCTCTCCTGAAAAATTTGTAAAATACCTACTAGGTCCCTTTTAACGTGCCGGGTCACATATCTCTTTAGTGCGGTTCCGCGTTTCTATATTTTTTTTCGTGGTGTTTTTTCGCGTTTTTTTTTTTTCAATTACACAACTAGTGTGGTTTCGCATTTCAATTTTTTTTGCGGTGTTTTTTGTTTGAAGTTTCGCGTTTTTAATTAATTACACGGTAATTGTGTTAGTGCATTTCCGTGTTTTGATTTTTTTATGCTGTTTTTTGTTTCGCGTTTTCATTAGTTTTTTTCTTGGTGTTTTTCGTTTGGAGTTTGCCTTTTTTAATTACCTACGCAACTAGCGTGGTTTCGCGTTTCAATTTTTTTTGCGGTGTTTTTTGTTTGAAGTTTCGCGTATTTACTAAATTACATGGGAATTGTGTTAGTGCATTTCCGTGTTTTTATTTTTATTTTTTTGTGGTGGTTGTATCGTGTTTTATTATTGTTTTTTTTCTTGGTGTTTCTTGTTTTGAGTTCGCGTTGTTTTTTTTAAATTTGTGATTCTTCTGTGCGATATATTCTTACTTCTTCAGATAATATGGCGAGTGAGATTTATTTTTTAATTAATTCAGTGGTAATTTTTATTGTTTTATCTGTTTTTCCTAATTTTTTTTCTTTTTTCATTATGGTGCGGTGTTTTTTTTTTTTAATATTATTTTCGTGGTGTTTTTTGTTTATCTGTTTTTCCTAATTTTTTTTCTTTTTTCATTAGGTGCGGTGTTTGTTTTTTTTTAAATATTATTTTCGTGGTGTTTTTTGTTCAGAGTTTAATTTTTACCAAATTTATCATTTTTAAATTTTTACAAAATTTTAGTTTTCAAAATTTCTTACAAAATTTAAATTTTAAAAATATTTTACAAAATTTTAGTTTTCAAAATTTAAAAAAAATTTAAATTTTAAAAATTTTTTACAAAATTTACAAAATATAAATTTTCAATTTTTTTTACAAAATTTAAATTTTTGAAAATTTTTACAAAATTTGAATTTTTGAATTTTTTTACAAAATTTGAATTTTTGAAATTTTTTAATTTTTACATCATTTAAATTTTTAAAATTTTTTACAAAATTTAAATTTTTGAAATTTTTTACAAAATTTAAATTTTTGAAACTTTTTACAAAATTTAAATTTTTGAAATTTTTTACAAAATTTAAATTTTTAAAATTTTTTACAAAATTTAAATTTTTGAAATTTTTTACAAAATTTAAATTTTTGAAATTTTTTACAAAATTTAAATTTTTGAAATTTTTTACAAAATTTAAATTTTTGAAATTTTTTACAAAATTAATTTTGAAATTTTTTACAAAATTTAAATTTTTGAAATTTTTTACAAAATTTAAATTTTTGAAATTTTTTACAAAATTAATTTTGAAATTTTTTACAAAATTTAAATTTTCGCAAAATTTTTACAAAATTTTAATTTTCAAAATTTAAAACCTTTATAATGAAACTTGAAAATTCGGCTATGCCCGCAACTCTTGTGGTGCGGGCAACTTATCTTATTCTTGCTTGAAAAAAATTCCCAAATTTTTTCCCAGATGAGTTTTAAGATTAAAAAAACAGAAATTTTAATATGCTAGATGTAAGTTTCTAATTTTTGTATTTTCTGGGTTTTTAAAGTGTGTTTCTCATTTCACTTTTAAAAATTTGGGTGCAACTGGGGCACCCGTGCTGTTACCAAGTTGCCGGTCATGTACGTAACGTACCTATCTACTTACTTATTTGCACAAATAGGTATTAAAATTTAAAAATCATAACTTTGTTTGACAGATCTTCACAACTACTCTTGGTCGGCCATTAAAGCAATCATAGGTCGAGAATTATTCATTTTGGAGTCGTTTTTTTTCTCCGCTCTTACAGGTGATTTGAAGTTGAATTTTTTAAAATCATTTTCATTACGAACAGTTCTACGAGTACCATTGCTAAATTCTTTTTTAATTACAGGAATACATTACGTGTTGGCAGATTCATTCATAAAGCCGGATTTTTCACATTTTACCAAGCACCTGTGGAAGGAAATCGAGTGTTTATACATCTCCTGGAATCCTGTTACAGCACGAATTTACGAAAGCGACGATACAGTTTGCGAAAATTTGGAAAGAAGCGATTTTTTCAAAACAACTCAACAACCGAATGGGATTCATTTAACGATGTTGTTACGCGAGTTGGACAATTTGCGATTTCATACTTCTTTATACACAGATTATCAAACCTTCGGGGGAGATTTCACATTAAAAACTTGCGACGATTGTCGTCCTTTTATATGTAAATGTTATGGAGGTTTTCGAATGGTTGATAACGTTATTTCAAACTAAAGAAGGAAAATTTTTTTCGAAAAAATTAAGTTACTAAATATTAGGTAGGTATAATCATTATTATTTTAAAATATTTATATATTAGTTAGGTCAAATTTCAAGTACCTGCTTATCAAATTATATAATATGTAAGTACTTGTGTACATAATAAGTAGGTGTTGTTGAATTTTTTCGCATTGGCCTATTTTCAAATTGAACGAGGAACCTATTTTATTTATAGCTGGTAAATTAAGCATTAAGTAATAGCAGGTTTATACAATTCAATTGAATTATATATAAAGTGTGTTCGAATTTATGACGTTAGGTACCGGAGCTTTCATTCAATATACGTATCACGTAGTACAACCTTTGTTTCACCGGTTTCACAAATTCTGTTATCTTAAATTTAAAATGACATTTTCACATGAGCAAATCAAAATGATGTCATTGGAACTACATACATATGTGTTCTAAAATCGTCATAGCTTATCAACGCTGTTTGTCATTATGCGTGTATTCTTTTTCACATCATATTACCCTAAAATGTTTGTATCCATGTAGTAAATACGTTGGCTCTGTGATTACCATCCTTTAACAATGGCATTTGCATGAATAACGTATAAAGTACGTACCTACCTAGATGAACAATAACATTGTAGACAAGATTAGATTCAATGGACTCCACAAATCCAAAATTTGGACATTATTTTTACCACCATCAGTTGACATTACTATCCATCAAAATATTAAAAATACAAAATTGAATAAAGCAAAAATTTTACCATTAGGAATATTCATCAAATCAAATGAAGGCTGGAGTTTTGAATTTTTTTCAAGTCCAAACTGAAAAAGTGGTATAGGTATCAAAGACCAGAGTTCCAATTTTTCTTCTTATCCAAGGGCATTAGAAAATTGCCCGTTTGAACCACATGAAAAAATGTCTGTTTGAATCAAAGAGAATTTAAAAAAAGTCGAAATTAAGAAATGTCTGTTTCAATTCTAGAGAATTTAAAAATTGTCTGTTTGAATCCAAGAGCATTGAAAATTGTTGAAATTAAGAAATGTCTGTTTGAATACAAACTACTTGAAAAATTAAAAAAATGTCTGTAATCCCAACTACACAATACATAAGAAATCAAGAAATGTCTGTTTGAATCCTAGAGAATTAAAAAATTGTTGAAATTAAATAATTTGCTTGAATCATAAAGAATTAACAAAATTGCCTTTTTGAACCTGTTGTGTAAATAATGTGTAAATAATACGATAGGTATAGAATAGGTGAACACGATGAGCTGACAAAGCGAATCGAACGTACACCAGGTAAAATATTGTTTAATAATATTATGAATGGAATTGTACACAGTAAAGTGATGATATGACCATATTAGGAAGTATAAGAGATAGATAAATTGTATAAATAGGAAATGGAAAATTAGAATTAACAGAGAAATTAAGTAGACACAGGTGTTAACGTAGTGCTTTATTATTCGAATATTATACGAATTTATACGCGAAAGTGTCATTGTTTCCGTTGATTAACCCGAACCCAGAATATCATACGACAAATTGGCGCCCAACTGGCTTTCAACAGAAAACAAGGTAAATGGTTACGACTGACAGTAGTTTAGATAGTGTAGATAATTTATTTAACATATCATTTCCAAAATACTACTCACCGTCACCATCACCACCCTCAACACCCGTGACACCGATAGAAAAAACACCAAGTGCGACAGAAACAGTCAAAACGTCCGGACAAGGAAGCACGGGGTGGATATCTGGAATATCCGCTGACCGTTTAGCAAAATACTTCGAGGAGTGTGAATTACCAGCTGAAGCAAACTTGAAAAACTACCGAGAAAAATTACGAAAACTAGTCGAAGAAAAATCTGAAAAAGCGATAGCCATCAAAAGACAATATTTCCTAGAAGTGTACAAATCGATAGTAGACAACCCCGAATCCGAAGAAGTCACAAAATTTTTCCAAAACATGGGTGACACAACTGTAAACGTAGTCAAACCTATCTTATTCCACCCACCGAAATTTTCAGGATTGAATAGCGACATTTCCAAATTTATGCAAAAATACGAGTTATATTCAGGTATAAATAATTGGAGTGAGGTACAAAAATTCAGCTACTTCCCTGCCTACCTCACAGACCTAGCATTAGAAGTATACCAAAATATCAAAATAAGCAAAGATGGCACCGCAGGAGCATTAACAACATGGGCAGCATTGAAAAAAGCCTTCGAAGAAGAATTCAATTTGGGAGCAGATATCGATAGGCTTGAAACAGAATTAATGAGCAAAAAACAGAAACCTAACGAACCGTCCATACAATATATAACTGACGTAATAAATACGTGTAAATTAGTAGAAGCAAACATGGACGAGCAGCGCGTATGTAAAAACATAATGAAGGGTTTTAAGCCTGAAATTTTAGCAGCTATAGGTATGTTCGAGAATAAGACTATCAAACAAATTAGAACTAATGTAGAAAGGTACGAAAATAATTTAAGGTTAATCGAGTCCAATAAAGAAGACGATCGCGTATCAAAATTAGAACAAGCCATATTCGAGCTAAAACAAGCCAACGTAGCGAAGGCAAGCGAAGAATCAAAGACGGAAAGCATAAATAAGGTAGAAGACAAGAAAAATGAAAATCTGAAAAATTTCAACAATACACCAAAAAATAATTGGCAGAATAACTGGCAACAACCGAATCACTGGCAACCACCCAACTATTGGCAACCCCAAAATTACTGGCCTCAAAACCAAAACCAACCACCAGCGTACAACAATCAATGGCAGAACCAAAATCAATACCCTAGGCAAACTCAAAATCAAAACCAACAAGGACCCCAAAATGGATACCAAATGAACAGAGCAAGCAAGCAGTGCTTCAATTGTAAAAAAACTGGTCACATTAGGGCAAACTGTTGGTTCTTGCAAGGAAATGAGGGGAAACGACCAGACCAAAATAATTCATACAGAAATTGTACCAACTGTAAGAAAAGAGGACACACTGAAAAAGATTGTTGGTTTAAAAACCAAAACGAACCAAAATCAAGTGAGCAGTCAAAAAACTAGTAAAACGGCACCCTGTCCCCAGAAAAAATCCCATATTTTATTTACAGAATGACAAGCAGACAGAACATTTTAGAAAAACAGAACATTTTAATAAATTCACGTTATTGAAAGATTTCACTGTACACGAAGTCAACACAATTACAGCAATAATCGACAAAAATGAACAAGGCCAACGAGGCAAGGTCAAGGTAGAAAAAGTAAACAGAATAAGGAAAACCAAAGTACGAGTAGGTACGATACGCAACCAGAACCTAAATACTACCGTTAAATTGGGAGAAAATACCTATGAAGGCGTAATAGACACTGGTTGCAATCTTACCTTAGTCAGCGAAAAAGTACAATGCGACGAAAATGAACTACAAACGCCTGACATTAGCCTCGTATGCGCAAATAATTCATCAATGGAAGTTTTAGGAAAAATGAGGAGAAGTTTTGAGGTGATGGGCCAAAAATATTCAGCAGATGTTTATGTAGCAAAAGGACTCAACGCGGACATCATCCTCGGAATTAACTTCCTCCTAGAAAATGCAGCTGTAATAGATTTTCGAAAAAAATACATACAATTAGGGACAGGGGAAAACGCCGTTACAGTAGCTATGAATAAAAAATGGCTACAAAATTTCAAAAAATCAGACCAAAGTATAAATCTGATAGGAAACGAAATAATTTCTCTTGAAGAAATTTACCTAAAACCAAAACAACACCTATTGGTTAGACTAGACAGAACGAACAAATCGAGTGCTGATGAAGCGATTATTCCGACGGACGAATTCCACCGCAAAACGGGAATCAAGGCGACTGGTATTTTCACAAAAAATAGTAAACAAACCATACTCGAGCTGATAAATTATACAAACGTGACGAAAAAAATACGAAGTTTGCAAAGAATCGCATACTGTCGAAAAGTAAGCAAAATGAATGAAAATAAAACAATCGTGCAAAATATAACAGGTGAGACGAGCGTAATGACCGATGATGTAATAGACCCGGAAGGAAACGTTATTGATATTTCAAGAAAATTAAATAAGGAAGACAGAAAAAAGGCCATCGAACTGCTGAGAAAATACAGACACCTCTTTACGATGGATTCTTTGCACGTAAGCAGAGCCAACGTAGATGAATATGAGCTCAAAGTCAAGGACAGCGAGCCTGTGTGTTTTAGGCCATACAAACTGGCACCGGTGGAGAGACGAGAAATTTGGCGACAGATCAACGAGATGGTAAAAGCAGGTATACTAGAGAGGTCAAAATCTCAATACAGCACACCTGCATTTTTATTGAAAAAAGGAGATAAATTCAGATTTTTGTGCAATTTTAGTAAACTCAACGAGAAATTAATCGCAGATAAAAATTCAGTACCACGAATAGACAACATTCTGATGGCGTTGGAGGGAGCTAGGTACTTCAACCTACTTGATTGTAATTCAGGTTTTCACCAAATTCCGATCAAGAAAGAATCAAGGTACTTGACTGCCATCAACGTCGATAATCAACTATTTCAGTACACAAGATTACCACAGGGGTTAATGAACAGCCCCGCCGCATTTTCAAAAACAATAAATAGCGAGTTCGCCGATTTAATGTACACAGAAATGGTAGCGTATATGGATGATATATGCTCCTATGGAGATAAATTTGAAAAGGCTCTAAAAAGCCTTGAAAAAACTCTCGAGCGACTCGACAAACTCAATCTCAAATTAAAAACATCAAAGTGTAAATTTTTTTATCATGAAATTGAACTTCTTGGCCATAAAGTGAATGGCGAAAAAATTCAGCCAATCGAAAAAAATATAAAGGCCATAGTGAATTTTAAACGACCATCAACAGTGAGAGAGGTTCAATCATTCGTAGGTATGATTGGCCATTACAGAAAGTTTATAAAAAACTTCGCAAAAATCACAGCGCTTTTGTCAGATTTGACAAAAGGGGACGTGAAGCCAAATACGAAGGTAAAATGGGAAAATTTACATGAAGAAGCCTTTCAAAAATTAAAAACACTAATTACAAGCGAGCCTATTCTAGCAATTTACAAGGAGAACAGAAAAACAATAGTTGAAACAGACGCCTCTGCCATAGCGGTTGGAGGAGTGTTATCTCAAATAAACGAAAAAACAGGCAAAACTCATCCAGTAGCGTATTTCAGTCGAAAATTACAAGCTGGCCAGAAAAAATACTGTGCGTACGATTTGGAGTTTACAGCTTTAGTTGACACAATTTTACATTTCAGAGAATACCTTTTTGGGATACCTTTCACTGTATACACAGACCACGCACCTCTCATCTCGTACAGGAAGACGAAAGAGCCGAGTGCGAGGCTAGCAAGAATGATCCTCAAACTGTCCGAATTCGACTTCGACATCAAACACAAGCCAGGAAAAACAAACATCGTACCTGACGTGCTCAGCCGGACTGAAATACCAGACGAGACAATAAATGCTATCGAAAATAAAAATGAGCAATTATTTGAATTAAAAAATGAGCAGACCAAGGACGAATTCTGCAGTAATATCATAAAAGCCAAAACTGGAAAATTGAATAAAGAACACCCTGAATTTCGAAAATACATGAGAGCGAGTCGCCGATACAAATTAAACGAAGAAGGCATTTTAGTAATTAATTCAAGTACACCATTAGGAACACGGCGAGCAGCAGTGATACCGCGCCACCTAATTAATGAGATACTACGCGCATACCATGACAGTCCTATAAGTGGTGGACACTTCGGAATTAATAAAACATTATCAAAAATTCAAAATAAATTTTATTGGACTGGAATGACCCAAGACATTAAAAATTATGTAAAAAGTTGTCACTCGTGTCAACTTAAAAAACGTGATGTCGGGAAAACTCCAGGTCTACTACAGCCTATAAAAATTGAAATATGCAGAATACTTGAACATTTAGAAATAGATTTTGTCGGACCACTACCTAAAAGCTCAGGCCATGCCTATATTTTGGTAGGTACATGTCGAGCTACAAAATTTGCAATAGCGAAGCCAGCGTGCTCAGCATCAGCTGACACAGTGATAAAATTCCTATACGAAATTATCACTACTTATGGATGCCCGAAGAAAATTTCGTGTGATAATGGTACTCATTTTCAAAATGAGGACCTTAAAAACACGCTAAACAAACTTGGAATAAAGATTCAATATAGTTCAACATATTCACCGCAGTCTCAGGGAGGGGTTGAAAAATTCAACCACACTCTCTGCAAAACTTTGGCTCATTATGTGAATGAGAATCGTTCGAACTGGAGTGAGTACGTGAAATTTGTGGTTTTCTCGTACAACACCACTCCCTTGGCGAGGTTCAAAGGACTTAGCCCATATTACATTCTTTACGGACAAAACCCTCACCAACCAAGAGAAAATAGACTAGCAATTGACACAAGAGCCAAAATAAGTAGACTGAAGGAAATCGAGGAATTAAGGAAAATCAGAGAAATCATACCAGGGATCATCTTTAAAAATCAAATGGTAGATAAAAACAATTATGATAAAACCCACAAAGACGTAGAATATCAGGTGGGAGACATTGTGCTTTTGGAAATTCCCTTCAAACACAAAGGAAAATTTGCAGAAGAGTATACGGGACTCTACAAAATTACCCGAAAATTGACCAACTTGAATTACGAAATAGAAAAGGACGGAAAAAAGGAAACTGTGCATGTGAGAAGATTGAAGAAATACATAATTCGAGTGTAAAAAATTTTTGCTGACTGTGTATATTTAAGGTTAAAATTATTTAAAATATTTATAAGCGATTATATTTACGTAATTAGCATAGGAAGGTCTGCGTACGAGACTGGATTAATTTAGGTCAAAACTAGAATTATTACGAAATTTAAGTTTATGAAAAATAGCATGTAAGGAAAAATAGAGAAAGAGTCAGCAAAGAAATTGATGATATGACAAGAAAAATTTAAACAAGGCGAAAAGACACCTGGATTGTGTTGACATTCGCAAAAAATTGAAAACCAAAAAATGAGAAGAAAATTAAAAGAGCAACATGCCAAATGGCGAATAAGCTCAAAAGAGAAAAATGAGAAAAAGCTCGAGAGAGAAAAGAAAAAATAAAACGGAAGAAAATCGTGCCAAAATGAGTGAACAAATGATTAGCAGAATTTAGCGTATTTCATTTTCCAAGTAGTGTAGACGTAGAAAATTACCTATTTATGACGAATGTGTGTGTAAAATTAGACGAATAAGTAGGACATGATAAATACCATCTGAGGACTTATCATGGTAGTCGTGTGAAAGGGAGAAGTATTGGAAAAGTAGAGTACTTTACTTCAAAAATCCCCAGATCCGACTGGACGCATTATTATAATTAAGATGTAATTCACGTTAGTCAAAAATCCAATCAAAAATTGACCACCATGTGACGAGAAACGTATCCAAATGAAAATCCATACAACACCAAATTCTACAAGATTGACCAATTCTACAACTCCGAGATCAAAGTTCAACGACGTATTTCAAAGATAAACTCAAAGGACTCGGATGCTGGAAGAAATTCTATGTTGTAAATACTGTGTAAATTTTAGTTCAAATGTAAATATTTCCACAGATACTTAGTAAAACGAAAAAATTCAGTATAAGAAATATTATAAATATTTATTTTTATTTTTAAAGTTGTAGAAAAATGGGGACATTTTTACTTTAGGGGAGGAAATTTGTTGTGTAAATAATGTGTAAATAATACGATAGGTATAGAATAGGTGAACACGATGAGCTGACAAAGCGAATCGAACGTACACCAGGTAAAATATTGTTTAATAATATTATGAATGGAATTGTACACAGTAAAGTGATGATATGACCATATTAGGAAGTATAAGAGATAGATAAATTGTATAAATAGGAAATGGAAAATTAGAATTAACAGAGAAATTAAGTAGACACAGGTGTTAACGTAGTGCTTTATTATTCGAATATTATACGAATTTATACGCGAAAGTGTCATTGTTTCCGTTGATTAACCCGAACCCAGAATATCATACGACAGAACCCCAACTACCTACTTGAGAAATTAAGAAATGCCTGTTTGAATCCTAGAGAATTAACAAAATTGTTTGTTTGAACCCCAATTATTACCTAGGTACGTGAGAAATATCTGTTTGAATCCTACGGAATTAAATAATTGTTTTTTTGAACCCCAACTACATAAGAAATTAAGAAATGTCTGTTTGAATCCTAGAGAATTAAAAAATTATCCAAATTAAGAAATATCTGTTTGAATCCTAGAGAATTGAAAAAATTGTCTGTCGGAGCCTCAACTACATAAGAAATGAAAAATTACCTGTTTGAATCCAACCTTTTCCAGATTAAGAAAGTGGTATCGAAGACCCGTGTTTCAAATTTTTTTCAAGTCCAGAGTTAGAAAAGTGGCATCGAAGACCACCAAAATTGTGGAAAATTTCAAGTTACCTGTTAGGAAAGTTGAAAGATTTAGAATAGTCAGAAAGGAAGTTAACTAATGTTTTTTTTTTATTCTATTCAGTGCTTTGGTAGGTATAATTTTTTTTTAATGTTCGCAAAAATTGAAAAAAAATTTAAAAGACCTGAGGTACATATGTTTACATACTTTCTAAAAAATATAAAAGTAGATATAGTACTGTGTACCTAGTAAAAAAATGATATATGGAAGGTATATGTATTTGTACATATGTGATACAGTAAGCCAGTAAGGTGCCTACGAATTATTATGAATGATAGGATAACAGTTTTATCCCTTATAATGTTATGAATTTATTTCAATTTACGACGTGAATAAAAAACATGGGTCATCTACGAAGTTAAATAATGAAATATCCAAATAGGTAGAGGTAAGAGGAGAGATATGAAATTTAAAAAAAATACAAAGCATGTTTTATTTAATTCATCATCCGAACGCATGCAATTTTTCTTAATTACAGCGTTCTAGGGACTGATTATATTTCATTAGCTGCTGTAATTTTTACTGATTTAGGTAGGTACTATTTTTTTTTTATTCAGTAAAATTAAAATTAGGTTTTACCGTGTACCAGCTACTATACTCGCGTAAGTAGGTATAGGATGATAGGCTTGCCTATTTTTAAAATAATCAAATAATTTACGAAGTTATAATCCTTATTTTGGACTTTCAGATTTTTTTTCTCTTAGCCCCCTCCCCCAGAGTAGTTTCTATTTATGAGGAAATAATTCCTCATTTTTCCCTAATTATTGGATTTCAAGTGGACCCTGGTCACATTCTTTTTTTTAGAAAAACGAAAAAAAAATTGAGCGATTTTCAAAATCTGTCTTGTTTCTGGTTATATTGTCAATGTTATTCCTTTTCATGACAATGATTTCTCAGTTTTTACTTTGCCATATTGTAATTTTAAATGGTACCTAAGGCTAAAGACACTTACAATAATTGAAAAAAAAACAACATTTTTTCACTTAGTGTTTTACGTTGATGCATTTTATTGGAAAACAATTTCCCACTTTTTATTTTTCCCTCGTCTGAATTGTGTATGTGTGAGTGGTGTTTCCAGCTCCTTCACCAATTTTGAAAAATAATGAAAAATTACCTAATTTTTGACCTTTTGGATTTTTTTTTGTCTTATACTCAAGGTGGTTTATTTTTATGAGGAAATAATTCCTATTTTTTTTATTCTTTCCCTTACTGAATTTTAAGTGGTCTTTATAGTCACCCCCTTTTTACAGAAAATAAAAAAAAATTACCAGTTTTCAAAATATTTTTCATTTTTGGTTATAACTTATCTGTTGTCCCTTTTCATGAGATTGAATTCACAATTTCTTATTTTCGTTTCGATCTAATTTCAAGTGTAGTACTTTGGAACACTCCAAATTTTTCAAAAAAAAAGTGCACTTTTTTTTAAAATTGTAGATGTCCCCAAAGTACTAATAATTGAAATCAAGTTGAGGAAATAAAAAGTTTGGAATTCATTCTCATGAAAGAGAATGAATTCCAAATTCTTTACTTTTCCCATCTTAATTTCAAAAAGTATTGAGGCGTCCCAATTTCTCAAAATAAATACGAAAACAAAAGCATTTTAAGTTGATGCATTTTTTTAGAAAATAAATCCCTATTTTTAATTTCTCCTTCATCTGAATAGTAGTGGACTTTAAAAGAAATGAAAAATTACCAATTTTTGAAATAAGAAGTTAGTTGCGCCGCTTAAAATTCACCTAAGGGGAAAATAAAAAATAGGAATTTATTTTCTAAAAAAATGCATCAACTTGAAATGCTTTTGTTTTCGTATTTATTTTGAAAAGTTCAGACGCCTCAAAGTACTTCTTGAAATTAAGATGGGAAAGGTGAAAAATTGGGATGAAAAGGGATAACATCAGACAATTTATTAAGTATTATTTTGAAAATCAGTCAACTTTTCAATTAAAAAAAAAAAAAAAAATAGAGTAACTTAGGGTCCGTTTAAAATTCAATTGTAGGGGGAAAATAAGAAGTTGGGAATTATTTTCATTTTCTCATAAAAAGAAACAACTTGGAGGGGGGCAGAAAAAAAATCCGAAAGCCCAAATAAGGGTTACACCGTAATCCGTATGTTCGGCCAAAATAATTATTTTCTCAACCTCTTCTCCTTTGCCTCTTCAATTTTTGAGATAAGCACCATTCGTGTGTAACATTTTACGTTTCTTATGAGAGTTATGAGTTGCCTATTAACACTGTAAATTTTCTACATCACTCAAGGAACACCCGTCCAAATACACTACGTTCTATGTATGTATTCCTTCAGTCCGGAAATTAGATAAACCTACGTAGGTAACCTTGCTTACAAAGTACAAACGTGAATGTATTATTTTGAAGTTTTGCAAAGTAGGTAATCGAGCATCTAAAAGAAGCTTTTCCTTCGCTAACAAAACGCGTTATTCCATACTTCCCGAAAATCAACGTAAAAAGGAATTTAGCGGAAGCCTGTCAAGTGAAATTTTCTCATAGTGACTTTTTTGTCTGTTGTAATTTCATGTCTCGACGTAGGCTAATGTTCTTACTACTACAATTTTTTAAAAAACTTTTCTAAAACCACAGATGACAACTAAATAGATGAAATGTGTATAAATCTTATCAATTCTGCGTAAAAAAAGTTAGGTTCAGCTTCAGGTAGATACTCGTTTTTTTTTTTTTTGATAACAATATAATACACGTGACCAAGGTGATGTGCAATACACAATGTGAATTTCTTGTTTTAAAAAAGGAACAAACGTATTTCTAGATATCTTCAGGGGCTTGAATTTAAACAACTGACAAAACTATACGCCGCGCTGCGCCGTAAATTTTTAGTTAGGCTAATGCAATTCCATTAACGTTATAAAAGGTTGCCGAAGTAGAAAATGATGGAAAAAATTCGACGTAAATATTTTCCCAATAAGTACATACTACATAGGTATGCAATTTCATCGACCGCCTTAAAAAGTTGTTTCATTCTTTCCTACGCAGTCTTTCTATATTCTGCAATGAAGGTGAAAATTGCACTATAACGTTCCAGCGAATCGATCAAAAAAGTAAATAAAAAATCAACTTTATTTCCTAAAACTTAATATCGTACTTGGAACTTTAAACATGCATCGAAACGAGAAAATGCTCCAGTTTAACTTATTGGATGAAACTATAACGTCAACGTGCTGTTTTCGATATACAGGGTGTCCCGTCACCAGTTGACACCCCTTCACCAGCGACATAGTCAACTCAAACTAAGCTCATGTATGCATGTTTGCCGACCCTGTGAATTGAAGGGGCAAAGATATGCTCAACTGAAAATTTTCATTTTCCAGTTTCGTTTCAGATTTTTAACCATGCGCTACTCGACAGCCGAGATAGGTAGAAAGTTGCACTTTGCGGCGTTGGAAAGGAAATTTTGTGTAGAATTTTTTAGTGGGGTTGATAATTGTACTAGGTAATCAGGGGGTCTGTACTGCACTAATTATCTTAAAAAACGTGTTAAAAAATTGCGATTGTTTTGCAATTTTTGAGGAAATCTCAAAAAAGTTTCATCATTTGGTATTATTATTATGGTTTCCCTTGGATGAAAAAAGTTTGACCTTTTGAATGCCGCAAACCGGACTCTTCTATCTCTCTTGATTAAAAAGTTATAGCAATTTCAATTTCAAAATCTTAGCAGAAAAAAAATTAATTTTTTGAAAAAATTTTTAAATTCCTTTTTATGTTATTTTTGAAACTTGATACCTAACATAACTAATGATTTTGAGTGAAACTCGATGTTTAAAATAAAGTAAACAACATTTTAGAAAAAAATTTTTTTTTGAATTTTTTCATTTCTTTTTTTTAGACCTGATTTTGAAATTGAAATTGCTATAACTTTTTAACGAAGTGAGATAGAAGGGTCTGGTTTGCGGCATTCAAAAGGTCAAACTTTTTTCATCCAAGGGAAGCCATAATAATAATACCAAATGATGAAACTTTTTTGAGATTTCCCCAAAAATTGCAAAAAAATCGCCAATTTTGAACACGTTTTTCAAGATAATTAGTGCAGCACAGACCCCCCTGATTACCTAGTTCAATGATCAACCCCACTAAAAAATTCTACACGAAATTTCCTTTCCAACGCCGCAAAGTGCAACTTTCTACCTATCTCGGTTGTCGAGTAGCGCATGGTTAAAAATCTGAAACGAAACTAAAAAATGAAAATTTTCAGTTGAGCATATCTTTGCCCCTTCAATTCACAGGGTCGGCAAACATGCATACATGAGCTTAGTTTGAGTTGACTATATCGCTGGTGAAGGGGTGTCAACTGGTGACGGGACACCCTGTATAGATTCACATCGAGAAATTGCTTTGAATATGAATTATTAAGTTCAACTTCTGTGTACTTCATACGTATGTTGGTATGTTGCCATCCCAAAAAAAAAAAAAAAAATTCGATGAGCATAACCGAGCCCCTGCAGTCCGGAGCTTAGGCAAACACATTTACATCAACTCATCAAAAATTGCATAGTTACTGGTTAGAAGGCTTTACTCTCAATTACCTAGGTACACACAGTATTTTTTCTTTCATTTTTTTTTTCAAATTTCCATTTGAAATTTTTGGGAAAATTCCCAAATGTTTTGAAAAGTTCCGTTTGAAAAAATGTTTTCAACAAATTTTATTAGAAAGAGAATTGAAAAAAAAAATCCAAAATTCTCATTATAAAAAATTCTGATGAGAACACATATTTCGAAATTCCGTCAAAAAAGAATTCCAATGCAGAATAAAATATATATTTTTTAAATACCTTGTTTTTGAAAGATTTTCTGAAACTTACCTACGTATTTTTAATTAGAAAATCCGTTAAAAATATTATTTTTTTTTATATAAAATTGCCTCATTTTTCTTTATTTTTTCTTTTGAATTGAAAATTTTGAAAAATTACCGTTTTGAAAATTTAAAAAAAAATCTTTTGAAAAGTTTCTTCTTTTTTTTTTGCAATTGGGTACATACTTCAAAAAATCGTGCTGAAAAATTTTTCATCCATATGAAAACATAGATACATAAAATTCCAGAAAATATATTTTTTTTTAAATATCCTCTTTTATTCGACTTTGATTTTCTTTTGTTGAAAGGAATGCTCAATATTTTTTTAGAAAAATTTCTTATTTCTTTTTAGATTATTTATGTTGAAACTTTTCTTTTGAAATTTTGTGGAAAATTCTCTTAAAACTTCTCTCATCGTTTTTCTGAGAAAAAAATGCCTTGCATCTACCTAGTTATCAGTATTGTAAACATCAATAAACATAAAAATAAATCGTGAAAGTTCCTAAATTTAAAACAGTCAATCAAGTGGAAAATTCATCAAACTTTAAGAATATAATTATCTATTTAATGCGATTCGCCAATTGAGTGCGTTAATAATATTGGGTTTCCCGAATTAAATACCTACAAGGTCCTTCGAACTATCCGCATCTTCATTTTTACGAAATACGAGGGCAAATGCAATTCGATTTAATGAAAAAGTTATCGAAAATAAATTGATCATAAGTGAAAAATTATTATTGTCGGTAATACTATTGATGAAATTAGAAAATCCAATATAGATCGATGCCGAAAGCTCGAAATTACGAACGCTCAACTTATGTATGAAGCTGTTATTCTCCAATAAAGCGATGAATTTTTCAGAGTTTCTTGAATTTTTTAAAATGTTGAAAAGTAAAAAGTCGTTTCAAATTTTTAATTTCGACCGTTCAAAATTTAACCGCGATCATATTTAAAACATTCACTAACCACTAAAAGCGTTACGAAAAACAAAATAAACGATCGAGGAAAAACTATGGAAGCAAAAAATCTTAGTTATAAGTTGACGTAAGTACCCACTTGAATAATAAATGATAGAATTTCATTTTAAAATCTTATACTATGGGAATAAATTAATTTGAAAGTAGCTACCTACCTTATTTTTGCGTGAAACGATATTTTCTGATGAGACACGAAGAGCAATTTTTGTTTGAAAAAATGATCTGCGCGATAATTTTATTGAGATAGTCTAGCAAACTGAAGTCAGAGGTCAGAGCATAAAACTTTATTTTGGTCCTGATTTATTTACCAGCGTCCAGCATGATATTTGATAAAATATGGTGTTCCATGAAGCGTCCGCAACAATTCCAACTATGTTAGGTAAGTAAGTATAGCTTGAGTAAGCAAACAATAAACATTATTATGATAAGTTGCCTATCTCGATTTTGAAGGGGCAGTAGTTTCGAAAAATTCTAAAATTCGTCAATACAATTCATTAAACAGGTGTAATGTAACTCTTTGAGAGGAGTAAAACCAGTTATGTTGAATATTTGTCTATCTTTAGAAATGAAAACTTTGAAAATACTGATTTTCAATGTTCTGTAGCGCCTTCATTTTCAGAGATACTGGTAGGCAAATTCTTCATATAACTTTTTTTGTTTCTCTCAAAAAATTGAATCAGTATCATTCATTGTTCAGGTAGAATTTTTAAATTTTCATATCTCGAAAATGCACCCTAATAATTGAGGTAGGCAATACTTTTGACAAAAATTTCTTGTCGTCATTACTCCTTCAATTTCAAAGATAGGCATCCCAACGTGATTACAATTTTTCTCGTGTTTTCGAAGGGGGTCGAAATTTTTTTTGAATTCAAAGTTTCCCACTAATTTTGCTTACAAAGGAACCTCGCCAACTTGTCACCGCCGATTGAGCTAAAATTTGGCTCACTGAAAGAGCATGCCACTCAGACCTCACAACCAAATTTTTAGCTGCCGAAGTTGATTTTTCAATTTTTGACAAATTTTTTAAAATGGGTAAAACCTCCAAAAAAACAATTTTTTGAAAAAAAATTGTAAATTTCAAGATAGAATCCTGAAAATTGGTTTGTACACTTAAGTCGACCTCCCGAGTCGATTGGCACCATTTTCGAAGCGATCTGAAGCCTCCAGGAAAAGTTGAATTTTCTCCAGAACACTGGAGTTTCTCCAGACGGCAATAGTCAACATTTTCTGGAGGCTCAAGATCGCTTTGAAAATGATGCCAATCGACTCGGGGGGGGGGGTCGATTTTAGGGGGTAGACGAAGTTTCGGGTGATATGCTGGAGAAATTGATTTTTTGGAAATTTTTTAAATGCAGAATTTTCAAGTTGTCAAAAAAAAACACGTGCGAACTCGTCAGCTCAGATTTTGGATTCAACTACGTTAATCGATAGATGGCATCATACTTAACGCTGGGATCAAATTTTCAGCATCCGAAGTTGATTACAGCACCGTCTGGAGAGATTCCAGTGCGCTGGAGAAAATTCAACTTTTTCTGGAGGCTCCAAATCGCATTGAAAATGGTGCCAATCGACTCGGGAGGTTGACTTTAGTGTACAAACCAATTTTCAGGATTCTATCTTGAAATTTACAAATTTTTTTTCAAAAAATGTTTTTTGGAGGCGGTTTTATGTTTTAGCCATTTTCAAAAATTCGCCAAAAATTGAAAAATCAACTTCGGCAGGTAAAAATTTAGTTGTGAGGTCTAAGTGGCATGCTTTTTCAGTAAGCCAAATTTCAGCTCAATCGGAGGTGACGAGTTGGCGAAGTTCCCTTGTTAGAAATACCGAATTTTCAAAGTTTTATAGCACCTTTAATTTTCGAGATAGGCAACTTATTGTAACAAAGCTATTTGTTTGTCTACTCAAGTTGTATTGTATCTATGGTTAAATTATTGCAGACGTTTCATGGAACACCCTGTATGTATTTTCATCTATGGCATGATTTGTATGTGCTCTTATTAAAAATTATAACAGTAACAGACACTTCCATCAATTACCTACATAAATATATTTTAAAACAGATACCTAACAGCATTATTTTTACCTATGTATGCATCTAGGTAGGTAGGTAAGTTCTTTGCGTAGGTAGGTAACACTCGCAAACCATGATTATTGTTACCTACTCTACTTCACTGTAAAATACCCACACAACAGACCTATAAGTTGAAACATTTTCATAATGAAAAGATAGATAATGTCACAGAGAATTCGAAACTGCAAAAAATATTCTAAATAGAATTTTGAAGAGAAAACATTTTTTAGTCATTAATTAATGATTCAATACCATGGCAACAAACTATGCGTTCAGCGCGTATGTTTTACCAACAGTGACGTCACCGCTTGTTGATGCTAATAATTCATCCATCGCAGAAAAGGGGTGAGAGATTATTATTTCATTATGCAGGAAATGCTGTATATTCGTCGGGGTGCGTTTGCTCTGATATAATTAAGTTTTAACGGAAAGTGTGATTTCGCTAATATTTTATGACGTCATATACAATCGGTAAACATTATTTTACTCAACAATGCATATCGAATAAGACGAATTTTGCCACTCGCGTCATGTTGTGGCTTTTGGCCTTACTCGCGATAAGTAATTTCTGAGATAAACTGCTTGACAGTTCATCAACTTTTAAGTTCATAGATCAACAATGTATAATTATAGGAAAAGTATCTCAACGTTCATAATCTTATTAAAACTAAGTACGAACTGCAAAGGTGATGGCGTGACAAATTTTATTTGTTCTTTTACGTTAGGTAATAATACGCCTTAGATATAATTTTATAATTTCAAATTTTTTGCAAAGATCCTAAATATTGACTTCGGATACTCTTTGGCATATTCTTTGGCTGACAGTTACTTTTAAACGGTAAATATAATAAACATGTAAATAATCACCTTCTCTTTAAAATTACTACTTTGGCTATTAAAGAAATTGTTAGGTTCTGTTAAAACGTCTATTTCTGGAACACAAAAATTCAACACACCGTATAAACCGTTGGTATCGGTGTGTCAAAATTAGTTAATACTATGATGATAAATTCCCTGCGGAGAATTCCTAGGGTTTGAACCTCCCCTTGGTGAGGTCATCCAAGTGAGTTACCGCTGGGTCTGAGTATTAAAATAAAAGAAAAAAAAAAAAAAAAAAAAAAAAAAAAAAAGGTAATAAAAATATATCCACGTTATTTACCTGTATACTTGCATAACACATTAGACCTTTAGAACGACATTTTATATATGTACAATTGTACAATGGTTTTACACGCAACTGTTGAAAGTTTTCATGGACTTTGAATCTCTGTACATTCTTTGAATTCCTATTCCTACGATGAAAATTATTTAAAAAGGTCATGCGTAATGTGGAATGTAAGAAAAAACACTTTTTAAAATTTCAGATTTGAATACAACCGGGTGCGGGGGTGTCACCAACAAAAAATGTTTTGTATGTGCATTGCACAGCTAGGGTGGCCCTTATCATTTTTTTTTTTTTGAATTTTTCAAATGTTTTATCCTTCAAAGTTTTTTCATTTTATGAGAAAATAATTCCAGTACTATTTTAAGTGAAGCCTAATCATTCCCCTTTAAAAAAAAAAAAAAAAAAAAATGAAAAATTGACTGATTTTCGAAATCAAGTATTTTTTGATTATGACCCATCTAAGTTGCTCCTTTACATGAGAATGAATTCCCAAATTTTTATCTTTCACTCAACTTAATTTTAAGTGGTAGGTCTAGGTACCTTGAGGGATCCTCCGCTTTTCAAAAATACAAAAACGAAAAAAATGAAGAAAATTTTTTCACTCAGCATTTTAAGTTGTATTTAATTATGATAGAAAATGATTCTCCATTTTCTATTTTTCTCCTCACTATAGCCTCACACTTCAAAAATAGATAACTTTTCATTTCCCCCCCTCAAAATGGAAGCAAGTGGTACCGCTTAACATTCAGTTATGGATAAAAAGGAAAAACAAAAATGAGGAATTATTTTCTAATGAAAGTTAAAACACAACGACATCAAATGGTAGGGGCAAACATTTTTTTTTTGAAAAATTGGGAGCCCCAAGATACTACTTACTTCAAATTGAGTTGGCGGGAAAATAAAAAATTGGGAATTCATTCTCATGAAAAGGAACAACGTTGATGGGTTATAACCAAAAAAGGCATGATTTTAAAAATAAGTCAATTTTATTCATTTTTCTGAAAAAAGTGGTGACTTTGGTTGGTACCAAGCAGTTGGTATTTCGTTTTTTTTTTTGTTTTTTTTTTGTAATTCGAAAATCTCGATTTTTTTAGCATGCAACTTTTTAACTCCCTGCTAGAAGGCTTTAAAAATGGTATAATTCATTTTCTTAAAAAATGTGGTGGGGCTGGTACTATTATTTTGAAATTCAGTTCAGGAAATACTTAATAAAGAATAAGAAATTATTCTCCTATTTAAATTTTTTTTAGATAGGTACAGATAAAAAAACGCGCAGCAGTCAAGATGCTACTCTCGAGCCAAATTTTTTTTTCTAGTTATTGTACTCCTTTAAAAACGTTTTCATTCATGGTATTTCAGTTTAAATATCAGTTTTAACTTCAAATTCAGTTTAAAGATGTCAGATTTTTGTCTTCAGTTTTAGTTCATGTCTGCATTGAAGATTTCATCTTCAGATGGGGCTCCACCCCATACCCTCGTTGGGGCTCCGCCCCCAACCCTCTTGTCACTTTCAACTCTTCAGATGGGGGCCAACACACCAAAAAAGGGGTTAAAACGTAAAAATTTCTAATTTTTGACCCTGTACGGGAGTCAAATGGGGCTCAAAAGTCGAAAACCCCAAAAGGCACATCAGTGACCTCTACTGACACTACATCCCAAATTTCAACCTTTTAGGTCCTTTGGTTTGGGCTGTAGGCTGTTCAACGCATCAGAAAAGACAGGTTAAAACTTGAAAAATATTGATTTTTGACCCTGTATCAAGGTCAAAAGGGGTTCAAAGGGCAAAACCTACAAAAGGCACATCAGGGGCATGAACTCAAGCTTCTATGAAATTTTGGACTACCTATCACCATTTGGAGGGACTGTAGCCTGATCAACTTGAAAAAATGACCCCAAAATCCACCTTTTGACCCCTAAAATGGGGTGGGGATGACTTGGAAAGCTGAAATTTGAATACAGTGGAGGCAATATAAGTCACTATTGTTGGTAAAAATTTTAAAATGTTTTGTCACATTGGGGCCTTCTTGGAGCCCCCACAAAAATGGGCTCCCCCGCACCCCCTCAAAAAGGGGTCAATATCCTCAATTTTGAGTTGGGGCCCCAAAATTTTTTTGGCATCATTCTGCCTTGGAGGAAACCTCACATAGCGAATTTGACCGCATTCGTCCCATTGGACTCCCCGCCAGAGCCCCAAAAGTAGCGGCAAAATTACTAATATATATATATTACATTACAAATCGGCCACCGCACTTCTCGACCATGGCTGACTTCCTACTGGTTATTTCTACATTACAAGTCGGCCACTCTCAGCCACTCTCGACCACAGGGTTTCACAAACTTCATCGCGTCCGCGACAGGTATAAACGCGGGCTCTACAATCAATGCACAGTGTGTAGAATCACAAGCACTGGCCGAGATGTACGGAAATATGCCGAAACTAGATATACATGACCTCAAATTTGACTCATAATTTTTCAGTATTTTATTGATGCACAGAAAAGTTATTGATACCAAAATTTTTAATACCCTGCAGGCTTCTATTTAATCTGAAGACCTATTTAAAATTTGAATTTGTTAGGCCAATTCTTCAATTTTTTTTCCGCAAACTTCATACTAAGAGTCTCATTATTTTTTCCATGGCGTATTTCTTGTATATTCGATGGAATCTGTGATTGAAATTTTTATAAATTAGTTAGAACAAAGATTAGAAGTGTTTTTCAATTTTGACATTTTTTGTAAATTGGACAAATATATATGAAAAGTGGCCGACATGTCTAGAAACAGACCAATATATATATATATATATATACCCGATAAACACACCGCCTGCTATTCGTATGCTAAAATCACAGAGACGAAAATCGCGGTATATTCGCATACGAATAGAATGCGAAACCAAAGCAAAAATCGAAGAAAATTTTCTCAGATAAATTCGTATACTATTCGTGAGCGAATATCATGCTAAAATCGTATTTAAAAACCTGTAGATGTTTTGTGGGATATTAGCGCGATATTCGCTTGCGTATCGCGTGCCTGAAATCACATTGAAAACAGGCAAAAGGTTCGTACGATATTAGCGCGATATTCGCATAAGAATCGTATGTTAAAATCGCAGTGGAAAACGTGCAAATATTTCTTACGATACTAGCACAATATTCGCATACGAATCGTATGCTAAAATCGCAGTAAAAAACGTGCAGATATCTCTTACGATATTAGCGCAATATTCGCTAGCGAATAGCATGCGATTTTCACTACAACTTCTTTCAATACGTTTTACAAATGAGAGAAGTCAGTTTCAAACATGAACGTGTACTTGAATGTATTGCAGTGACATTTAAACAATAAAATAAAGGTTTTTCTGGGTTTTTTGATTTTGTTGGGGAATTTTGTGTTTTGTTTGATGTTTTTTCTTCTTTTTAAGTAAAAACGCCAATGATTTGATTTCAAAGTGATAAGCAGGGTTCGGATTTTCATGCTCGAGCATGTTTTTTTGTTTAATACTAGATCGAGAATTTTCAAGTTATCTTTACGTTTCAGAAAATTCTAAGTAAAATTGACCCAACTTGTTTTTGCATGTTTGAGCATATTTCACCTTTCAGCGCATATAAACGCATATTTTGGGTATTTTTAGGGAATATTTTAGGTTTTTCGAGAATATTTCACGATTTTCGAGTTTTTTCGAGCATATTTTGACAAATTTGCAATTTCTCACCTAAAAATTTAGCAAAACTGATACCGCTATTTTTTTTTCACCCGAATGTGCAACACTGGTGGTACTTTTTTGCATATGCCGGCTTGGCGAGTCGATTTAATTTTCAAACTTACCTACTTATTTTGATAAAATACAATTTCGTTATTTTCTCTGATTTAATTAGAATCAGTAGAATTACCAAATTAGAATTAGAATTAGAACGTTTTTTGCTTTTGAGTAAAAATAAAATTCATTTTTCGTTCTTTTTTGTGTAATTTCTCAATATGTGTTCTAAATACGTCCAATTATGAATCAAAATCATGTAGCTGGCGTTTTCCTCTTTAAATTGACACCCATATCGTTCGAGAATATTTTTAGGTTTTTCGCGCATATTTCGTGTTTTTTAAGGGAATTTTTATGCGCATATTTCCCGTTTTTTCGAGAAAGAATGTCCGAACCCTGGTGATAAGAATGGAGACGAAGGCAGAATTTCTTGGACGATTTCCACTCACAGTAAGTTAATTATTTTGAATTTATATCTTATTTGTGATCGCGTGAATCTGTGTGAAATTAAATTTTATCAAATCGTAAAAATTTTAGACGTCTTATCAGTGCTATAAAATTTTTCAATTGTTCCTCTTCCTTCTCCAATTTGAACGCAGTATTATGCGAAATTATAAGGAAAGGAAGAGTCAAATCGAAATGTTTGTAATAATCGAAATTATTTCTAAGATTTCAATCTACAACTTTTGTTTGAAAAAATTTTCGTTTGGGACTGCGGGACAGCCCTTCTTCCCTCTCACAATTCAGAGTAATAAATATACGTTTTTATACCTATCTAATCTATCTATCTATCTACGTAGCAGGGAAGAAAACCAATTGAAACCACAACCAGGTAAAACCACCACCACCAGATATTTCAATTGGTTCTCAAAACCATTTGAAACCATTACAATGAACTTCAAAAATTCATTCAAAAACCACCACCAAAAAGAACCAATTCTTTTCGAAAAGGCAGGGAAGAGAACCGTTTGAAACCACAACGAAAAATCATTTGCTGAAATAACCACAACCACAACCACAAGAAAGTGGATCGAAAATAAATAACCACAACCACAACCACAAGAAAGTGGATCGAAAATAAATAACCACAACCACAACCACAAGAAAGTGGTTTGAAAATAAAAAACCACCATCACCACCACCACCATTTTCAATTTCCTTTACAATGAAAACCAGAACCACCACCAATTAATGGAATTGGTTCTTTTTGGTTCTAAAAAGAGAAATAGTGGATTTGAAAGGGAAGGAGGGGTCCAATCAAAATTTTTGTTATGACCAAATTTATTCCTAGAACTTCAAGCAACAACTTTGATTTGAAATTTTTTTTAATTGGGCCCCTTACCTACCCCCTGTGGCCTGTTTTCTTCATTTTTCTGATTTTTCAGCGCTCTGGAAAGTGGAAACATTATTATTTTTTGTTTTTTATTTGAATGTATATTATTTAATTTAAATTTATTGCAATATTGCGTTTGTAACTTGTAGGCAAATTAATTTTTTATTCAAATTTCAAAGATCTGATCTTTTTTTAGTTCTTTTGTGGTATAATAGGAAGCACGAAAATGGTTCCATCTGGTTCTGATGGTTAATGCCATAGATAAATGGTTTAAATGTTGGGAAATATTTTCCATACTACGAAATGGAAGCAATTCGATGAAAACCAATTGAAAAACCAAAACGGAACCACCACCACCACCACCACAACCATTTGAAATGGTTTTTAATTTGAGAACCACCACCACAACCATTTGAAATGGTTTTTAATTTGAGAACCACCACCACAACCATTTGAAATGGTTTTTTAATTCGAGAACCACCACCACAACCATTTGAAATGGTTTTTTAATTTGAGAACCACCATCACAACCAATTAATCAAGCAAAACCAAAAACCCAGAACCAGAACCAATCAAAAAAAAAAAAAATTAAATGGAACCACTTTAGCACCACCACCTTTTGAAAATTTTTAAAAACCAAAAACCAATTGGAACCACCAGTAATTTCAAAATTTTCTCAAAACCACCATCACCATAACCAATTGGGTCTCAATTGGTTTTCTTCCCTGCTACGTAGTATTGGGCATAATTGGAGGGGGGCTCAAATTGAGAAATTTTTCAAACAAAAGTTGTAGATTGAAATCTTGGTAGTAATTTTGATTTTCCTAAAAATTACTTTATCAAATTCCACTGATAGGCAGTGATGCCGGAACGTAACGATAACGGAAACGAAAAACGAAAAATAACGGAATTTTTTTCGTTACAAGCAGGGAAGAAAACCAATTGAGACCCAATTGGTTATGGTGATGGTGGTTTTGAGAAAATTTTGAAATTACTGGTGGTTCCAATTGGTTTTTGGTTTTTAAAAATTTTCAAAAGGTTTTGGTGCTAAAGTGGATCCATTTAATTATTATTTTTTTTAATTGGTTCTGGTTCTGGGTTTTTGGTTTTGCTTGATTAATTGGTTGTGATGGTGGTTCTCAAATTAAAAACCATTTCAAATGGTTGTGGTGGTGGTGGTGGTGGTTCCGTTTTGGTTTTTCAATTGGTTTTCATCGAATTGCTTCCATTTCGTAGTATGAAAAATATTTCCCAACATTTAAACCATTTATCTATGGCATTAACCATCAGAACCAGATGGAACCATTTTCGTGCTTCCTATTATACCACAAAAGAACTAAAAAAAGATCAGATCTTTGAAATTTGAATAAAAAATTAATTTACCTACAAGTTACAAACGCAATATTGCAATAAATTTAAATTAAATAATATACATTCAAATAAAAAACAAAAAATAATAATGTTTCCACTTTCCAGAGCGCTAAAAAATCAGAAAAATGAAGAAAACAGGCCACAGGGGGTAGGTAAGGGGCCCAATTAAAAAAAATTTCAAATCAAAGTTGTTGCTTGAAGTTCTAGGAATAAATTTGGTCATAACAAAAATGTTGATTGGACCCCTCCTTCCCTTTCAAATCCACTATTTCTCTTTTTAGAACCAAACAGAACCAATTCCATTAATTGGTGGTGGTTCTGGTTTTCATTGTAAAGGAAATTGAAAATGGTGGTGGTGGTGATGGTGGTTTTTTATTTTCAAACCACTTTTTTGTGGTTGTGGTTGTGGTTATTTCAGCAAATGATTTTTCGTTGTGGTTCCAAACGGTTCTCTTCCCTGCCTTTTCGAAAGGAATTGGTTCTTTTTGGTGGTGGTTCTTGAATGAATTTTTGAAGTTCATTGTAATGGTTCCAAATGGTTTTGAAAACCAATTGAAATATCTGGTAGAGGTGGTTTTACCCGGTTTTGGTTTCAATTGGTTTTCTTCCCTGGTTACAAGTAATGAAACTGTAACGGAACTTTATTTTTGAACAGAAATTGTGTAACGAAATAATAACGTTACAATAAAATGGTCTTCATGTTACGTAACAAATAACGAAAAAATTTCGTTACGTTCCGTTACTTTTTTTCGTTATTTTTTTCAGTTTTTTTTTGTATTGCCTGCACTGCCAACCGCAGAAAATGTTCTTTTGGTTCGTTGTAACTCTTGAAAAATCTTAATTTCACTTACACTTATGTGGAGGTACTATGGTACTGCCAGGCCCTTGTAATGTTATTTTTTCAATTAACGTTATTTTTTTCGTTCCGTTCCGGGTTTTTTTTGTTACAGCGTAATTTTTTCAGAAAGTAGGTAGCAACACCTCCAAACTTGTATTATTTTCTTCTTAGTTCTTGATGTTTATTTTATTCGATTGGACTTGATAGTTATTAATTTACATTGAAAAATGAAGATAGCAATTTTTTTTACAGTGATGCCGAAACGTAACGATAACGGTAACGAAAAACGAAAAATAACGGAATTTTTTTCGTTACAAGTAATGGAACAGTAACGGAACTTTATTTTTGAACAGAAATTGTGTAACGAAATAATAACGTTACAATAAAATGGTCTTTATGTTACGTAACAAATAACGAAAAAAATTCGTTACGTTCCGTTACTTTTTTTCGTTATTTTTTTCAGTTTTTTTGCATTGCCTGCACTGCCAACCGCAGAAAATGTTCACTAACGTCTAGTTTGATTGTTTTGTTTACATTCATGGGGTGCAACTTCGAAAATTTTTTACCAAGTCCAGTGCTACATAATACTTTATAGTCAAAATTGGAAGGGAGGAAGGGGTCTAATCGAAATTTTTGTAATAACTAAAAGTATTTGTACAACTTTAAGCTACAACTTTTGTTTGAAAATTTTTTCAATCGGGCCCCTTACCTCCCCCCTGTTTTTAAAAATGTATTTGAAGGAGTTGGATTATCCAAAATTAGTGGGGAGGGAGGGATCCGATTGAAATTTTTGTTATCACCAAAATTATTTCTAGTACTTCAAGCTACAACTTTTATTTGAAAATGTTTTCAATCGGGCCCCTTACCCTCCCCCTGTTTTCAATAATGTATTTGAATGAGTTGGATTATCCAAAATTGGAGGGGTGGGAGGGGTCCAATAGGTAGCAACACCACCAAACTTGTATTATTTTCTTCTTAGTTCTTGATGTTTATTTTATTCTATTGGACTTGATAGTTATTAATTTACATTGAAAAATGAAGATAGCAATTTTTTTATGATTTCTGGCTATTTCGGAAAAAATTACGTTGTAACGAAAAAACCGGAACGGAACGGAAAAAAATAACGTTACTTGAAAAATAACGTTACAAGGCCCTGTCGGTACCATTTTCGTTCCAAGTAACGTAACAAATAACGAAATTCAGGATTTTTAGTTACAGTAACGGAACGAATACCGTAACGGAAAAAAAAATTTCGTTACTGACATCACTGTTTTTTTATGATTTCTGGCTATTTCGGAAAAAATTACGTTGTAACGAAAAAACCGGAACGGAACGGAAAAAAATAACGTTACAAGGCCCTGGCGGTACCATTTTCGTTCCAAGTAACGTAACTAATAACGAAATTCAGAATTTTTAGTTACAGTAACGGAACGAATACCGTAACGGAAAAAAAATTTCGTTACTGACATCACTGCTGATAGGTACTCCAAAAACTTTACGATTCGGCATAATTTCATTTTCCACAGATCTGCGATCACAAATATGATATATTTTCGAATAATTAATTTACTGCTGAGTGGAAATCGTCAAAAATCATTTGCCTACTTTTTGAGGCGAATTACGAACGCTAATCGCAAGCTAATTAACAGCGAATAGAACGCTACATTCGTTGCTAATTTCGCGTACTATTAGCGTTCGAAATTAGCCGCTAAAAAGCGGACATTTTTGATATGCTAATAGTACGCTATTTTCGCATGCTATTCGTATACGATAAATGCGAATTTAGACCTCTATTAGTACGCGATTCGCATACAGTGTGTTTACCGGGTATATATATAAATATGTGACTTGTGTGCAGATCGTCGTCTTTTGGTCCAAACGTCGAGAAATATGGTCAAAACTTTTCTACCCCCCCCCCCCCCCTCCTTCTAAATTAGGGTCGGACACAATAGCCATTATTTTTTAATTAAAAAATTTGGCTAAAAAAAATTGAAAGTCCAAAATATAGACCACCCCTCGATACCTAAATGGAAAGATTGAAATCGATTAAACGAGCCATGCCAAAAATGTACAATGTACATACATAACGAGTATAACAAATGAATAAATGTCATCGAAACTACTATATGTCATGTAGTATAATATTGTGGTAAAATTTTTATGCACGTGCCGTACGTCTGCGTACCCTATACCTAACCTAATAAATTACCTAGTCTAATGCATTCATTATACATACAAATTTTTGCTTTAACCGAAAACCCAAGATTGATAAATGTGATTATTTGATACAAAATTGAACAATGTGGCTATAGGTATAACGTTAGAAATACCTAAGCTTACTATAAACAGGTCATCACTTTTAAAAACAATATTTCATAAAATTCAGGTAGAGAGTAACGCCCAATCTGCAATATTTCATTGGAATCAATAAAACGCGAAGATAATACCCTTTTCTGCTGTAATTCCCATTGAGTACTTCGTAGACAAACTTTTTTGTTGTTTTTAATTTTCAGATTCTGATAACAGTAGAAGTTTCAAATTTTCCAAAATACCTAGGTACCTATTACTTTTTTTTTCATAATTCTGAACTTTTTTCCGAGAGTTGAATTTTTTCAACTTCTTTTTAAATTTCCATTTTAAAATTTTTTTCAAAAATTATAAAAATTTATTTATTTTTGTTTACCTATCGATTTTTTTTTTCAAATGTTCTTCAAATTCGGATGGTTTTAAAACATTTTGTGAAACACTCTAAAATTTACATACGGAGAAAAATATATAATAATTTAAATTTTAAATACATACCTATCCATAATTATTTTTTATTTTGAGCAGAAAATGAATACTTAACTAATATTTTAAGTAGAAACCTACATTTAAAAAATTTGAAAAAATCTTATTATGAATACCTATATCCATGAATAAGTTCAATAAGTTCAAAAAATTGTTTAGCAAAACTCCAAAAAAATATCAAATAAAATAACAAATAATATGGAACTGTTTTGTTGTTTTTTTTTTGGTTAAAATACCTACCATAACCAAGTATACGTCACACATCATTTTTCAACTAAAATCCATTTATTTTAAATTTACAATTTTCAAAATTTTGCCGATTTTTTTTGGAAGCTTGTTGTATCTTTTTATTATTGTCATTTTAATAAGAGGAGGAAATTTTGATTTTTTTTTTGAATTTTGCTAAACGAGAGTTACACGTTTTGTTGCATTTTTTTTATTATTATCATTTTTTTTAGGAGGAGAAGTTTTGATTTTTTGGAAATTTTCTAAACAAGTGTTTCAAGCTTCATATCAAAAATTTAATTTTTTAATTTTTTTGAAAAGTAATTTTTTCTATTTGAACTAGGTGATTGTAAGTTTTATAAAAACATATTTTAGCTGAATTAGCATTTATGTTTTTGATTACTCTTGCTACTTTTGTTTTGATCAAAATAATATGTGAAAATACCGGGTGCAGAGACGAAACTTTGGGTAAAAATCTGGTGGGATAAAATGAGAAATTTTCCGAATTTGCCGACTAAAATAACTTTTTTTTTTCGTTTGACTTTTTTTTTTTTTTTTTGCGAACAAATTTTGAACTTGGTGTTGGCAAATCGAAATTTCGCGAAAATTGCCGACTTTTCATACATTTTCGACAACATTTAATGAATGTTCCAAAATTTCCGACAAAATTTCGTCAAAAACCAGTAAAATAAGCGAATTTTAAGAAAATATGGACAATTTTTAGAAGAATTGCCGAATTTTCAGGAATTTGCCGATTATTTTGGAAAATTTTCAGTGGGGTGGACACCCCCCCCCCCTGCTTCGTCTCTGACCGGGTGATTGATCGAATTACAGTACCTCTCATAGCTTTTCATGTTGCAAAAAAGTTAGTTGGTAACATTTCACTTTGTTTAATGCCTATAAAGAGATACCAATCTTTGCGGTAACTTCTAATTGAGTTAACAGGTAATTGTGTGAAAATGTGGGGTATATTTCATTTGCGCCAATGATGTTTTTTGGGCGTATCATTTGCCCCAGTGGGAAACGTTTCAAAAGCGCCAAAAAAAGTTTTCATTTGCGCCAATTAGGGAGCAAACTCATTTCTAAGGAATTTTACGTAGGTAAGCCAGATTATGCGTAATGTAATTTTGATTTTTTTAAACTTAGGTATTTCATACGAAATTTTTCTCAAGTCCAAAATACCTACTCCATTCTTGAAAATGAGCAAAAAAAAAAAATCAAAGTTGCTCGATTTTGCTGAAATTGCAGTATATGAGAGAAATCGACTTGAAACAAGCCCAGAAATGATTTTTAGGCCCATAGGTCATCTTTAAGAGGTTCCGGGTTCCCAAAATGGCGTAATTTGGGTATTTTTGGGAAAAAAGAAAATTTCAGAATTGCACCTCTAAAAGGAGTTACCAAAAGCACCCTGAGAATGCTTAAAATGTCCATTTGACATTGAAAACGTGTTCGAAATTTTTTCCAAAAAATTCCAAAAATCAGCCTTGATACAGTCCTCCATTCTTGCAAGTTTAAAAAAATTCGGTTGAAAACTGCCAAAAATAGAAATTTTTAAAGAAAGTCCACATTGAACCCTCCGGAAGGGGTTTGAGGACCAACTTCGACTTCCACTCGGTGCTCAGGGCTAAATCACCCCTATAAACCCTGCTAGACTCTGTTTGCGATCTTAATTTACAGAGAAGTGTCTTGGCGCAAATGAAATGTCCCGGTTGGCGCAAGTGAAAACTTTTCGTTGGCGCAAACGAAACATTTTTTTTTTTGCGCAAATGCTACTAAAAATGGGTAAACTGGCGCAAATGAAACTCTGCGAAAATGGTACCCATACTCTACTTACCTACAATGAATTAATGATTTCTCCCAATTCTCTCAGTGTTTCAATAATTCCAAATTTACTACATATCTATTTTTCTTCGTGATTTTCAATTGAAACATCCTTTCAATTTTTGCTAATTTTTTGATAATTTTTCAGTTTGTTTGTTTGTTTGTTTTTTTTTTTTTTTTTGGAACAAGAAATTTCTCAATCTTTTTGGAGCAAAATTTATTCCAATTTTTTCCGTGAATAATCGTCTAGTTTTTCCAGAGAAAAAAGCTTTTCTATTTTTTGGGAAAAAATTTCCGATTTTTGCCTGTTTTTTTCATTTTTCAGTTTTTAGGAACATAAGCAATTTCTTAGTATATTCCTTTCGATTTTTCGGAGTAAAAATTTAAAAAAAAATTCGTTAGTTTTTAAAAATTTTTTTTTAGTTTTTTGGTACATGAAATTTCTCAATTTTTTGGAGCAAATCATCTTCCAATTTTCTCAAATAATTTTTTTTGGTTTTTTTTAGAAAAAAAATAACGTTTTTCTTAATTTTTGAGGAGCAGCGTGAAATAATTACAAAGCTACCCATTTTTTTGAAGTATATTTTTTTTTAATTTTCTCGAATAAAGAAATCGAAAATTTTGCAGAAGAAAAATCTCCTAATAAGTATTTTTGAGATCATCAATTTGTTTTTGAATAGGTACCTTGTAAAAAAGATGTCTCAATTTTTTGTATTAGACAAAAATACAAATAGGGCAATATTATTTACTACCTTGAAATTTGAAGGATGAATGAAATGAGGAAAAAAAAACAGAACATCAACAGTCTAACACAACAACACGTATTTTCAATTCTGATCCTCTGGTTCGTGAAGAAGCCTAATATATTATAAAATGTATTATAAAAAGCATAATGACGTACGTAGTAGGTAGTAGGTACTAGGTACGTACGATTTTCCTAATAAATTTCAACTAGATAGGTAAAAAACATTTCTAGAAAATTACACCTATACATATACCAATGCCCCAACCAAATTATTAAATGGCCCTAAACAATGAACGTTCCACAGAGAAGCTATTATATGTATGTACAATAGGTACATTTAAAAAAAATGATGCAAAGAGGCAGAGGAACAAGGTAAGTAGATAGATAATAGGTATATAATGTAACTAAAGGTACAGGTACAACATACGTGGAAATACGTTACTTATACCATATGACGTCATTGGTGCTGTATATTTGTTTTATGCGTAATACCTTCATTAAATCGTGCGGTACTACGTACAATACTTACCTTTATACCCCATGTGGATATAGGGCGAAGGCTGCCTTCTGCGTTCTGCCTAAATAAATATGTATGTAGTTTCCAATACCATACCTAATACTTACACACAGGGCACATATTAGATGCCTTATGTAGATATTTTATTTACCTTTCTTTTTTTTCTTTTTTTCAACAAAAATTGCTCCCATACAATGGGTAAATCTGGTATAAAATCGATTGATATTCATGATAAGTGTAAGTTAAACACAACCTTCCAACATTTCACGGAAATAATTTTCATTTCAAGTAAATAAATTGCGTAATAATTTGGCGAAAATATTCGATATACAGGGTGTCCGGGGAGCACTATACAAGACTTCAGATTTGGATATAACCGCGGGTACCACTAACAAACAACTTTATAGTATACACATTGTGCCTATCTCAAAAATTGAAGGGGCAGAGGAAAATTTGACAAATAAAATTTTGGTTGGATATAAGTATGAGTATCTAGTACTGAAAAAATACACATTTTTTTACTCTAAACATTTTTTGCCTAAGTTGAAAAATGAAGGCACCGCCAATCTTTTTAATTTTAAAAATAAATAAAGTGGTAAATTGGTAACACTGTATTATAAAAATTTTCTGAAGCTATCAAGGGACAGTACTTTGAAAAATCAAAAAAAGTTCTAATTACAATGGAATCTCTATCTTTGAAATTAAAATGAGTTATAAGAAAAAAGAAATCACATGTCAAAAATTTTGCCTTGCTCAAATTATGAAGGGGTACTAGCGAAAATTGAAAACAGTGATATTCCACTTACCGATACATCCAATGAGTGTAACTTTTTGAGACGAACAAAAAAAGTTATTTGATGAATTTGCCTATTTTCAAAAATGAAGGCGCTAGGGACTTAGGAAGCCTCAACCTTCTGACATTTTAATTTTTATTGGTCTGTAGCGCCTTCATTTTCTAACTTATGCAAAAAATTTCAAGAGCAAAACATTCTCATTTTTTTAGTACTATCGAAATGCTTGGGTTTTCAAAAAAAAAATTTCTTTCTTTCATTTCCCACAGCCCCTTCAATTTTTGAGATAGGCATCATGTGTATATTAGGGTGGAACGAAAATCAAAAATTTTCAATTTTCAAAATTTAATACCGCGGAAAAGTTGCGTCTAGGTGATACATGAAAAACAACAAAAAAAATTTCAAATCGAATAATATCTTCCGATCGCGCAAAAGCCCTCAAATTTTTTGAAAATTTGAAAAAAATCAAAATTTGAAATTTTTTAAAAAATGTTACAGAATGGGTTTTATGCCTTTGGTTGGCAAGTATAGTCATCGTTATTAATATTTTTTGAAGAAAAAAAATCCAGAATTCATCAGATCATCGCACATATGAGACATTAAAAAAATGGCATATTTACGTTTTTTTAAAAAAATTGAAAAAAATAAATTGAAAATTGGAAAAAAAAAATTTGGAATTAAAATGGGTTTAACATACACAGTTTTGCTCAAAAAGACAATTTACGACGATTTTCCATCCTTACCTTCATTTTCAGGAACCATCATTTTCCTCATTTTTTTCAATTTTTCGTAGTTTTTGAAAAATTTTCAAGGGTACGAAAAAGATGAAAAATCGCTGTAAATTGTCTTTTTGGGCAAAACTATGTATGTTAAACCCATTTTGATTCCAATTTTTTTTTTAAATGTTTAATCTATTTTTTTAAATTTAAAAAAAAAAACGTAAAATATGACATTTTTTCAATGTCTCATACGTCATAAATGCGATGATCTGATGAATTCTGGATTTTTTTTTCAAAAAATATTAATAACGATGATTATACGTGCCAACCAAAGGCACAAAACCCATTCTGTAACATTTTGGAATTTTTTTCAAATTTTGATTTTTTGCAAATTTTCAAAAATTTGAGGGCTCTTGCGCGATTGGAAGATATTATTCGATTTGATTTTTTTTTGTTTTTGTTTTTTATGTATCACCTAGACGCAAATTTCAGATGTAGGCAAAAATATGTAATAGGAAAATTTATTTGTTTTTTCATCTCCTATCCGGTGGTGTGAAAAGAAAAATTTTTACATGATTTTTTGAAATTTTTTGATTTTCTCAAAATTTTAAGTTTCAAAAATTCATAAAAGTTTTCTAATGGAAACGGGCATCTGTAACTTTGTTTTTGTAACTTACTCGAGTAGTACAACATTTTAAATATGTTTTCATTTCAATCGGTTCCTGGCTTTTCAGACATGCCCCATGTCGGTTGTATCCAAATCTGAAGTCTTGTGCAGTGCTCCCCGGACACCCTGTATTGGTCTGCTGTTTCTTACCTATTCTTAATCATGTTGGCTGCAGGTATTTCCAATTTGTTCAAATGAAATATTTATAGGAGCAAGTAAGTATCCCGGTAAACACACCGCACGCGATTCGTATGCGAATAGTGCGATATACTCAAATTTTACCGAATGCGAATAGCATGCATAAAATGTCCGCTTTTTTAGCTGCAGTTTCGCGATTGATTCGCCCGCGATTCGCAAGCTAAACTAGCTAAGCTAAATTCGCGTTCTATTAGCCAGCGAGTAGCCAGCGAATATTTCGTTGAAAATTTTTGTTGGCTAGTTTAGCGCACGATTCGCATACGAATCGCTTGCGGACCGCTAAAAAAGCGGACATTTTAGCATACTATACGCGTACGATTTTCAGCGTGCTAATCGCATGCAGCGTGTTTACCGGGTACTTACTTCTACGTACAAACACTTTTTGAATCAAAATCATCCATAAGAGTGCAACGAATATTATTCAAACGTGACCAAATTACGGCACTATGCTAGAATGTCAACAAATAAGAAACGAACGAATGAAACCAAGCCAAAAATACTTTTGCTAAAAAATTCAGCGGCGTCAAGTTTTCCTACCATTTTTCAAATAGGAAAAATAACGACGATTTTATTAGTTTCCTCATTTTTTTATTTATTAATTTTTCGCAAAGACGAATATAATTTGAAAAAAATGTGTACACGAGCACCCTAGATAAACAAAACGAATAAATATTATACCCTCAGCCGTTAGATACACTTGATGTTTATCTTATGAAAATGCAAATATATAATGTACGTGTATAACGGTACAACCAATTTTATCTTATATCCTTAGTCCTTACACAGCCTAGATAGAGGTATACCTAGGAAACATTTTCAGCAATGATGACTTCAGATTAGTTTGTGATTTGGATTGGATTGTATTGTAAGGTTTTCAAACAAAATGTATTATGTACCTGTTCTCTGAGATGTAGCGGTAAAGTAAAATACGTACCATTGCGAAGATGGTTTTGTATGAGGCATTGAACGAGGTAATCGTCTCGTTTATAGGCGTGTATATGACGTCATTAATGACGTCATATGGAAAAAGTTACACCATAAGGATATACTACGCTACTCTTGCGCCGATGAACGCAGACAAGACGCCTCAGCGCGGTATCGTCCGGCGATACAGCACATTTTTCTCCAGTGTGTTTTCATTAAGGCTTTCAAGACGTGTTTTCGCTTCGCTTTCCAAAACGTCGCTTTATTTTTTCGAAAAGAGTAAGTTTTTTTTGTTGTAATATTTGTATTATTTTTCTTTGAAATGCAAAATAAACACCTAAACTGCTTCGATTTATTTATTTATTTTTTTACTTTACCAACAATTTTATTCATTTGCTGGCAGCTTAAATTGGTAATGCTATTCGCGATTATTTTTTTGCGTAAAATTTTTTATAGGATATTTACCTAAACGAAATTCTGGAGCAATCTCGGCGTTAGATTTTTATGCGTATACCGTACTGGAGATTTTAGAAGGATTTATTGGTTTTTAAATATTTCTATAATTTTTTCATCGGCTGGAGAGAAAAAAAAACAGCTCATACATCATCCTCAATTCCTCATACATCTACCTACTTACAGTATTAGCTGAAAGAATAATAAATAAACTGGTGATAATAAAAGTTTAATGCTAAAAATAAGAATTTAAAAAAATGAAAAAAAGTGCCATTAGAAACAAATTATAAAATGAAATAAAAAAAATGCAAAACTTGTAATTAGTTCTTACCTACTCAAACGGTCGAGTTTTTGAATCACAGCTTCAAACCCAATTCAGTTTTGGTTTAGGTTCAATTTTGGTTTTGGGTTTCAATTAATAAATTTCCAGGTTTTGGTTTTGTCTCACAAAAATAAAGGTTCAGTGCCAGGTTCAGTGTAATTTAGCGTTTGGGCCAGTTTTTCTTCTCTCTCTGTTACAGAAATAATAGTTTTTATGTCGGTTCATTTGATTTATTTTGGGTCAAAAATAAGAAACGAATTAGAT
This sequence comes from Balanococcus diminutus, assembly GCA_959613365.1. Lineage (NCBI taxonomy): Eukaryota > Metazoa > Arthropoda > Insecta > Hemiptera > Pseudococcidae > Balanococcus > Balanococcus diminutus. Next base: position 29,938,568 of record OY390714.1, read on the forward strand.
TGAAAACTCATTTCTTTTATTCAAATGTCAAACGTAAGATCAAAAGTGAACAAAAAAATGTGATGAAATAAACGTTGAATTATCTACAATATAATACGCAAATTTTTTTTCGTTGTAAACACGCTACAGCTTTGCCCGAGGCGATAACGACGTGAGAATTGCGAATTTACGATTCGCAAATGATCTGAGCACCGTTCTGGCCTATTTTTATCTAGCGATTCGATCGATTTGTCGAAAAAATTGATTTGCAAAAACTATCTACGTTTGCAAATTTTCGAAAATCGTCACGAAAACGTTTTCGGTCCGGTAAAATTTATGTAAAGCGTTGCGTGCAGTGTTGGCAACGTAAAGACTCAAATTATTTTACATTTAAGCGGTAAAAATTCAAAATTTGAAATTTTGTTTATTATTTATAAATTTTTACGATTTAAAATTTTTTTTAAACGTTTGAATATAAGAAAATCTTTAAAATGTTGTTATTATCAAATTTTTAATAAATTTTTGAAAGAATTTCAAACGTTTATTTCGGTTTAGCAATTAGCATTCGATAAAAATGCAAAATTTGATCCTTTTCAATTTTTAATAATTTTTTACATTGGATAAATTTGTTGAAATTCATTACACTTTCAAAATTGGTAAAAATTCAAACTTTGGTCTTTATAAGAAGTGGAATTTTGGTCGTTTTGAAATTTTAATAAATTTTTGAATTCATTTTAAAAAAAAAAATACGTCTTTAAAATTTATTGAAAATTCAGTTTTTTTTCATTTTTCATTTTTATTAATTTTTGAAATTAGATACATAGTTAAATATTCATTAAATTTCAAATATTTTTTATAAAAATTCAAAATTTTTTCCTCTTTAATTTTTACGAATTTTTATTGTTGGATACATTGTTGAAATTCACGTCTTTCGAAATTAATAAAAATTCTGGAATTTTGGTCGTTTTTTAAAAATTTAATGAATTTTTGCATTTATTTTTGAAAAATTTACATTTTTAAAATTTATTGAAAATTCATTTTTTTTTTTCATTTTTCATATCACTTTTAAAGATGATAATTTTTTACGATTTTAAATTTTTTTAATGTTTCAAGATTTGAAATGAAAATCTTTAAAATTTTGTTATTATCAAATTTTTAATAAATTTTTGAAACAATTTAAAACATTTTATTATTTTATTCCGGTTTAGCCTTTGATCAAAATTTAAAATTTGATCCCTTTTAATTTTTAGTAATTTTAGTAATTTTTGACATTGGATAGATTGTTGAAATTCATTACACGTCTTTCAAAATTGGTAAAAATGCTGGAATTTTGGTCGTTTTAAAATTTTAATAGGCCTAAATGAATTGAATTAATTATTTTTAAAAGATTTAAAATTTATTGATTTTTTTTTCATTTCATTTTTAATAATTTTTGAAATTGGATAGATTGTTGAAATTCATTACACGTCTTCCAAAATAGGTAAAAATGCCATGGAATATTTTGGTCGTTTTAAAACTTTGATAAATTTTTGAATTTATTTTTAAAAATTTTTAAACTTATTAATTTTTTTTTTCATTTCATTTTTAATAATTTTTGAAATTGGATAGATTATTGAAATTCATTACAAGTCTTTCAAAATTGGTAAAAATTCTGGAATAAAGGTCGTTTTAATACTTTAATAAATTTTTGAAACAATTTCAAACATTTTATTCCGGTTTAGCATTTGATAAAAATTCAAAATTTGATCCTTTTTAATTTTTAATAATTTTTGACATTGGATAAATTGTTGAAATTCATTACACTTTCAAAATTGGTGAAAATTCAAACATTTGACTTGATAAGAAGTGGAATTTTGGTCGTTTTAAAATTTTAATAAATTTTTGAATTCAGGTATTGAAAATTAAAAAAATTACATCTTTAAAATTTATTGAAAAATCATTATTTTTTTCATTTTTAGCTTAGTAGTTTTTGAAATTGGATAGATAGTTAAAATTCATTAAATTTCAAATATTTTTGATAAAAATTCCAAAATTGATCTTTTTTAATTTTTATTAATTTTTGACATTGGATAGATTGTTGAAATTCATTACACTTTCATAATTATTGGTAAAAATTCAAACTTTAGTGGAATTTTGGTCGTTTTGAAATTTTAATAAATTTTTGAATTCATTTTTTTTTTAAATTACGTCTTTAAAATTTATTGAAAATTCAGTTTTTTTTCATTTTTCATTTTTATTAATTTTTGAAATTGGATAGATAGTTGAATTCATTAAATTTAAAATAGTTTTGATAAAAATTCAAAATTTGATCATCTTTAATTTTTACTAATTTTTGTTATTGGATAGATTGTTGAAATTCATCATACGTCTTTCAAAATTGGTAAATATTTAATAAATTTTTGGATTTATTTTTGAAAAATTTACATTTTTAACATTTATTGAAAATTCATTTTTTTTTTTTCATTTTTCATTTTTAGTAATTTTTGAAATTGGATAAATTGTTGAATGTCTTTCGAAATTGGTAAAAATTCCAGAATTTTGGTTGTTTTAAAAATTTTAAAAATTTTTGAATTTATTTTTGAAAAATTCATATTTTTATTTATTGAAAATTCAACTTATCTAAAGAAGAAAAAATATTGTGTCAAAAATTGTTTAAATTCAGAAAAAAAAATTTTATACAGAAACTTTTTAAAAAAATCGTCAACAATATTTCAAGAAAAGTTCTTTGAAAAAACTTATATTATGTAGTTTAAAGACAAAACCCAAAAATTAAAAAACTTAACTTTACGACGGGTGTGATAATCTTGAAATTATAAACCCCCCCCCCAAAAAAAAAAGTGAAAAAAAATTTCAGTACGTAATTTGAAATTGCCAAAAAAAATGTTGAAATTTTTATCTCAAAAGACAATTCTCAACTTTTTTTTTGAAAAATTCTTTTTCATTTTTTTTTCCAAAAAGCGAAATCAATTTTTTCGGAAGACAATTTCGAAAATTATACCTACTAAATCATAATTTTTCGAAGATAATTTTTCAATTATCTTGTTGTCCATACCAGCATTTTCAAAAAAAAATACAACCCTAAATTTCATAAGGAAATTAAAAAAAACTCGATGCTTCGCGCCTCGCAAGGGGGGGCTTTGCCCCTCCCCCCATGGACCCTCCCTGGTTGGCTCTATTTTCACACTACGTTTGAAAGTATGAAACATAGTATATGCTTTTACTCTGTGACAAAATGTCTAAAAGTCACGAATATTAATTTCCATGGAAATTTAAAAATCTAAAAAGTATAATTAATAAAAAAATTTTCAAGTTTCACAATGTCTGACAAACAGCCTAAAAGTCATAGAATTTCTAAAAAAAATTCTAAGTTTCAAAATGTCCAAAAGTCATAAATTCATTATAAATTCCTTTAAAAAAAATTTAAAAGTCTAAAAGTCGTAAAATATCAAAAAGTCATTAAATTTATAAAAAAAATTTCAAGTTTCAAAATGTCCAAAAGTCATAAAATTTATTTAAAAAAATTAAAAAGTCTGAAAAAAGTTTCAAAATGTCTGAAAGTCATCTTTCTAAAAAAAAATTCAAAGTTTCAGAATGTCTGACAAAATGTCTAGAAAATATCTAGAAGTCATAAATTTTTTAAAAAATTTACAAGTTCCAAAATGTCTGATATAATGTCTAAAAAACCGAATTTATTAAAAATTTTCTAATTTTTTTATGACACCCAAACCTAACCTAATTTAGTGTCGGATTTTGGTCTCGGATTTTTCTGTCGTTTTTTTCCATTTTGGTCATCGTAAAAGCATATACTATGCTAAAAATGATTAATACCAAAAAGTGTTACAGGAAACCCAAAACCTTAAACGAAAAGTAATTGAGCTAAGGTTTTGGTTTTGGGTCTATTTGAAAATGAAGTAGCTACAAAGCTATGAAAATTGGTGTTTTGCATAGTAAAATCGATTGGCAACACTATTTTTGAAAAAAAAAATACACCCCGCCAGTGGATAGCACTTTGAAAAAGCAAAAAAAGTTCGAAGTACATTCATTTGCCTATCTCTGAAATTGAAGGAGTTATAGCCACACGAATTTCCGGTAAAAAATATTGCCTACCTCGATTTATCGCGGTGCACTGATGAGACGTGAAAATTGCAAAATTCTATCCAGACAATACATGGAATAGGTGTAATTTTTGAGAGGAACAAAAAAAGTTATGTGATAAATTTGCCCATCTTTGAAGTAAAGACGCAGCGGAGCCTTGAACTTCAAAAAAAAAAAATTTTCGAAGCTTTGTAGACCCTTCATTTTCAAAAATAGGCCAATTTTTTACATAACTTTTTATTTCCCTCTCAGAATGTTACACCTGTTTCATTTATTGTCTTGGCGGTATTTTGAAATTTTTGCATACCATTGCCCCTTCAAAATTAAGATAGACACCTGGTGTTCATAAAGTTTTTTGTTACTGGCGCGGCGGTCACTTATATACCCATAGCCGGCGAACTGAGTATAGCGAGCGTGCTTTCGCTACACATGTGAGAGCTTCAGCAACACATGACAGAGTTTACAGCAACACATACAGCAACACAGGTTGCTGCAAATTTTCAATTTTTTCAAAATTTATTCCGCGTGTAGTTTCAAATGCAGAAAACACAAATTTTTTCATTCAAAACCGTAATTTTTGAAAAATTTTCGCCCTCGCTGCGCTCGGGCAACATATCGTTTTCTGTTTTAATTTTTTAGTAGTGATAGCGAAGGTGGAAATTTCTAGTTGTTTCAATAAGAAAAAAAAAATTAATACCCATTCTCACATATTTTATATATATTTTTTTTCAAAAATTCGACGCATTTTAAATTTAAAAAAAATATTTCCACATACTTGATAGATTTTTTTAAAAATATTTGCACATATCTTGGATTATTCAAAAAATATTTTGCACACCCCAGTTATAATTTTAAGCTTCGTTCATATATTTCTTAATTTTTAATTTTTTTTTTTTTTTTTTGGCACTCCGAACAAGACAAAAAACCAAAATGATTGCCTAACTCTGTACACTAAAGTGCCGAAGATGGAAGTCACATTTTTTCAACTTTGAGGTTTTTACGTTTTCTGAATTTTCGACACTTGTAGGTTTAGGTTCATAAACTATAAAAATCTCGAAACCAAAAAAATGGACTTCCTTCTTAAGCTTTGTTGATTTTTTTTTTCAAAGTAAAGGTACACTTTTTCTTTGCATTTTTTACACCCCTCCCCCCGTTAGCATTCATTTCTGACTCCTCATTTTGATCCCCCTCCAAATATATTCAGCTACAGCAACACATGTGAAAAATTCAGTTCGCCGGCACTGTATATACCCAAATCTCAAGCCTGGTTACTTTGAACCGAGACACCCTGTATATTCTTAATTAACTTTCACAATAATTTTGACTATTTTTTAAAAATTCTATCAAAATTAATTTGTTTATTTCATTGCCTATAGAATTAATGAATTGTTAAGACATAACTGACTATTCTATGTATTTCATAATTTTTTGCACGTGGTACGTGCATAAAAACGTTAAATTTGACCCTCCTACCTATTTAATCTCACGAATGATTGAACTCTGCCAAAGTAATTTTATTGAGTTGAAATTAACGCAATCCAATCCCAAGTTTGCAGTTAATCTTTTCAATCTCAATGAGGAACGGTAGGTGCCATAGGTAGTACTTATAATGAGTGCATGAGTGTTAAAGTTGGCAGTAATTCAAAAAAATCTAACTTTTAAAAGTTTCTATGGAATCACTGAAACAAGGAAAACTGTATTTGTAAGAATTTTAACTCTCAATAGAATAATTTGGCAAACGACATCACTTAAAGAAATTTTTTACGTTACTAGGGAGATAAAGTGCTACTTTATATACCTCTCGCTGATCTTTCGGTAGTATAAAGAAGCCTTTTTCTCCCTCGTAACGTAAAATAATTTATCCAACTAGGAAAATAGAGTGATTTTCGACGATTTTGATTCATTTCCCTCGCTTCGCTCGGGCAATAAACCCTCAAAATCGTCGAAAATCACTTTATCTCCCTAGTTGAATAAACTACTATTATCTGAAGTTTCGAAAAGTATGTTGAAGTAACGTTACTATTAAATGTGAAATACTGTGTTTGATACAAAAAGTTGCAAAGAGTAAAATTATGTAAAAATAAAATAAAAATCGAAAAACTTGGAAACTTTTATCAAAATTCCTTAAATGAAAAAGTTGAGTAGGAATTTTAGTTCCTTTCCAATAAATTAGTATTACTATCGAAAATGAAAGTTGTCACGTATTTCAAATGCACTTATACTTATTTAGATACCTAAGTGAGTACCTACTTAACAGTGAATAAAAATTGATGAAATCGTTCTGTTCATTTTCGGAAATATGTAGGTAATTTATGTGAGGTCATAACGTGGATCTTTGACTACATTCCACATTTATATAATAAAAAATTATCATGTACCTAGTTCAATAAGCATATATAGGCAATTCCTTAATTTCCTTCTAATGGTTTTGTCGCACTAATTCTTCAACGTCTTTATTTCATTTTTTTTTTTTTTTTTTTTTTAAATTTGAGCTGACTATCAGTACACAATAATTACACATTATTCATCATATTTTTATCATAGTTCAATTTTGATTCACCAATAATTTCAGAGTGGCAAAAGCCAAAAGGAGAGTACCTACCTACTTAAAAAGCTTAAATTTTTGTATACACTTTCATAATCAAAGGAATTTAATTTTTAACCCGCTTATTACTCATAGATATATTTTTGGAAAATACTCAAGCTATTTATTGATTAAAAAAATGTCGAATAAATTAAATTTCATGGAATTATGTACGTACTCTCTACTTAGTATCTATTTTACAAACGCTGTACCTTACCTACCTATAGTAACTTAATTGGATTGGATTTTCTCAACCATTCGAACAATTTATCTCAAAAGGTAGGTAAATGTTGAAAAAAAAATGAAAGGTAGACCAGCAGAGAATATCTCAAGGGATTCAAAATGAAATTAGATTTCAAGTAGATACTATCTAAGTACCTATGTATTTTTGTTATGAAATCTAAAGAAGTAATACAAATAAAAACACCAAAAAGAAAAATTTTGATACACGCAATGTACACATCTACACGACCAAGTATTTTCACGTAACGCAAGTAATACCTGCCTATACACTCCTACAGAGTTAAGAGTATAAAGTGTTCCAATTCAAGTGCACAACCTGCTAGTGTAGCAACTCATTCAACAAACATGTAAGGTGGTTTTTCTACCTTTAGAATAAAAGAGGCAGTTTTGGGTATCTATGCAAATTGAAAGAATATTTTTTGGGTATAACATTGAAAATTTATTATTAATAGACTATTATAAATAAAAATGTGGAATTTGCATTTTAAAAAATAGGGAATAATATAATTTACTTACAAGGAAACCTTTGCAAGCCGTCAACTTGAACTCCAACACAATGAGTATGTCACCCAAATTCCAGACTTTGGAATCAAATTTTAAGCAGCTGAATTTGATGTTTGATGCGTTTGTTCTGTTCATGATTTTAAAATTAAAAACTTACTTATTTTGACATTTTTGACCTGTCTGTGCTATTTACAACTTCAAATCTAGAGTAAATTTAATGTTAAATTAAATTTATCAATTTTTGTGAACAAATGAACAGAAAAATAACCTATCTCAACTACCCTCAATTTTTGATAGTACATCGATGGGTTTTGTACTCTAAATTCTAAAAAAAAATAATTATAGAAGACACAAAAAGGATCAAAATCCACGTTTTTATAAATTTTCATATTTCTTTTTCACATCAAAAACGGTGAAAATAAAAACAACTTTTTTTTTTTTCAAACAAATCGAAGCAAATTTTTATGCATAATTTTTTAATAACGATAACCGAAACCAAAAACCAAACCCAAACATTTCATTTTGCCAGCGTTGGTGCCAAGTGTGCTTCGGCAGAAACTACTATTTCCCGAAAAAATTAAGAATTTTCTTGGAATCAAAGGAAACATAGATTAGTATCTACTTATTTCAATTTTTATAAGTGAAAAATTACCTAGGTAAGTAAATAAATTTCTCAATTTTTTGGCGGTAAAGTAGATAAAAATAACCGTTTATCCAACTTCTTGGAAAAAACCCGTTCACTTTCTCCAATGAAAAAAATCTAATCACAATCATTTTAGAGAGGATTTTTTTTTTTTAAATTTCTGAGGACAAAGTGTTTCTCAAATTTTTGGAGAAAAAAAATTGATAGGTACCTAGTTTGAATTTTTTGCGGAGTCAGCGTAAAATTAGCTTAGCATTATTTTGAAGTAAAGAAATACCTATGTAAAAAAATCTTTCAATTTTTTCGAGAAAATACTTTTTTTAGAAACAAATCTCTTTTTTATACCCAGAGATTTTTTTTTTTTTGAGGAAAATGATTTTGTCTCATTTCTTTTATTCTTAAAAAAAATAAACAAACAAAATATTTCAATTTTTTGAAATATATTTTTTAAATTTAAATATTAAAATAAAAAATGCGTAATATTTTTTGAATTTTTTCAAGTAAAAAAGATTTAGGTACAATTATTTTGGAGAGAAAAAAAACGTATTTTTCAGGAGAGAAAAAATCTCTTATTTTTTTACAGAAAAATTTCAGTTCTCTGTCTTAATTTTTTAAGAGTAAGAAAACGATTACCTAGGTATCTATATTGGTTTCAGTCTTAAAATATAAAATTTTGAAATAGGTTTAATGATGGGATGGATTTGGTTCAAATTTTCAAGGAATGTAGAGTTCATGAAGGCGGAGGGCCAATGAGATTTGTGTGTGAATCTAATGAGTAATTATCGAGATAATTGCAATTTTCACTTGAATAAAAAAAGGGAAAAGGGGACTTTTCTATTATTCATATCTTATCTTATCTTGGGGCAATAAATTTAAAGTGTTCAAAATCGAACAATGGTCACGTCACAACGTCCTCTTTGTGCTCTGCGGTTTTATCTTTTTTGGGGCAATAAAAATTTTAAATGTTCAAAATCAAACTTTATCAGCACAGCAGGCGGTAAACATTTTTTCAGCTCAGCAGGTGGTAAAAAATCAGAAATCACGTCTCAGGCTCAGGGCAATAAATTCAAATTTTCAAAATCAAACAATGGTTCGTGTCTAGTTCTTATCTTATCTTTGCTTAGGGCAATAAATTTTAAATGTTCAAAATCGAACAATGATTCGGACTTGTGGTCTGCAGTCTTATCTTATTTTGGGGCAATAAATTTTAAATGTTCAAAATCGAACAATGGGTCGATCTAGTTTTCAGTTTGAGTGAATGGGGAGGTGGTGTGACTATGCGATGTTGGTGGAGGGCATGGCAAATTGAAATACCAAAGTAAGTATGCTTATGTTAGGTTAGGCTACTTACTGATAACTTCTCATAAAAGTTATTTCAGTAATACTACTCAGTAATTTTAGAATTCAAGCTACGCACACTGTTAGAGCTGCGCTTGCGCAGGTGTCTAGTTTTATTTTATTTTGGAATAAAACAATTTCTCATTTACTTTAGAATAAAAAAAAAATGAAAAATATAAAGTAAGTATCTGCTCTTAAAACAGGCACTACTTCAAAACGTCTTGTTATTGAAAAGAAAAATTGTGAATAATTAACAATAAATAAATATTTCTTTTAGCGTAGAATTTTTCTGTCTTCAACAACGGAGTTTTGGTTCTTGAAATCTAAGCGATCTCTAAACCTTTCTAGATGATAAAAGTTCATCTGAACCATTCTTGTAGGTAGTTGAAAAATTTTTCTCAACTACCTACGATAACAATTTTTAGAAATTTATATTTTCAAAACATTTTAGTGGGCTTCCATCTATGGCACGTGTTGGGAGGTCCTGCCATCTCATGTTACCAATTTAAAAAAGCACAGAGTATCTATGTTATCATTTTTAGAAATTATTTTCAAAAAATGAGAAAACATTGCTATAGTTATCTTCGGATCTAAGTAAGGCTCAGAATTTAGTAATTTTTTTCAATCAATGGTCCCTTATTTTTTTTTTTTGATATAAATCACATTATTTATTTACCATCATAGCCTATTATTAATAAATTTTTTAAAGTTGAATCCTCCAAAAAACTTATCTGTCCCTTTAATTCTAAAGGTATGCAAACCGCGTTATGTGTTTGTGGATTGGGTTGCTCCTAATCTAGAATACAGGATTTTGGAGTGTGTAATAATTTCAAATTTTTTAGTACCCTCATTTTTATTCCTATTATTAAGATGTACATAAGTACAAAGTACAACAAACAACCAGATACTTACCCGCAGATACAATACAACTCTGGTATATTAAGAAAACTCTACGGAAACGCGCTTTTTGTACCGTGAAGATGAAGTTTTGAATTTTTATACGTACCGTACGATTATATTTTACCAAACTCGGCTGAAAAATTGTACTTCACGAAGTTTACAGCTTTTCCAAATGATAAAACTTTAATTTCATTGCACGAATATAAATTAATTAATTTAACGTGAATAAATGGATATTGTGATTAAAGACGTATGTAATTCCTTTCCATTCGTAGCAAGTTCAAAGAAAGAGTTGAAAAATGGCCAAAAATTTGATAATATCTTCTCCTAATGAGAAAATATGTAATTGTGCTGAAGCGCATTTTAATTAAAATTATATCTATCTTACCTCACCATTCGAATCTATTTCGAGTAAACTTTTTCAACTTTCAAGAGGTCGCGAACAAAATATGTAAATCTCCAAAGAAACACAAAACCTAATCCACGATACCTCGGAGGGTAGGTAGGTACGAGGAAGACGCCCATTTTGAAAGGCTAATTCGCTGAAAATCACGGTACTCGTAGTCTTATCGCGTGTACAAAAAATGAATTATGAACATCAAATCAGACAATTCCATATTTCGAGGAAAAAATTAATAAAGAAATATAATTAACATTGGTTGTTTGAAAATGGCGAAACGTTAAATGTAAAATGACTAATTATATCAACATCAAATTATATTTGAATTTAGAATTTCTTTCGCTTTACCTTTACATTCTTCATTCTTTTATTCAAACTAAAACCTTTCAAATTTAATTAATAATTTATCAAAGGAGGAAAATTGATCGTGCAAATTGAATTGGTGTTTGTAGAATAAATAAAGTAGGTAAAAATTATCAACACGGAAAATCATTTTACACTCTATGAATAAAGCACGAAAGGTCGAAAAAAATATCGTTAATGGCGTTTAAAACTTCCATTACAATCAGTGTGGAAAATTCTTTGTTTATTTTATGTAGGTATATAGATACCTATCTACTGAACAAAATACACGAATGAGTAACTTTTGAGAATTTAATCTACTTGAGAATGTAATAAGTAGACTACAAACTGCATAATAACCATCTACAATTCTACATAGACAGGTACCTACTTACAACGTAAAAAGATGAAATTTGATGCTGATGTAGGTTCGCTTGAGCAGTCTGTTGCTGTAAGTAGATTGCACGTGTAGGTAGGTACTTGATTGAAACGCAGTGGTGGTGAAGTATATACCCTTCCGGGCGTTGTTCAGTCTTTCATTTCAATGATAGGTACCTACGTGTAGTTTAGATACTCGTACATGCTCAAAGGGCTGCATGGAAGCAAAGAAAATTTTTTCAATTTTCTGAAGTTTTAAGGACCTGCACTAAATTAAGTAAAAGTTTACCGTGTGTTTGTTTATGATAATAATTTGTCTTTTAGTTAAATCGTTCAGCTTGTGTAACCATACTTATACTCGCAAGTATTACCTACTTCTTGCTAATAGACCTACAGTTCATGAAATAGTATCTATCTACTGTTCCCTAGTTTTTTTTTCTATGAGAATGCGAGCTTTTCTTTTGAGTACAAAAAAATTTGAGAATTGTTTTTCTCCAAGAATATGACAAATTTAAATATTCTCCCCCGCCAAAAAAAAAAATTAAAATGCCTGTTAATAGAGTGTTTTTCTAAAAATAAATAAATAAATAAGAATTTTCTTTCCTAAAAATGAGAGATTTTATCGCATAATTATCTTCTTTCAAAAAATTGAAGATTTTTTTACTATTTTTTTTCTCCAAAAATTTGAGAAATACTTACTTTTACTTCAGAAAAATTTTTTCTCCAGAATTTTTTTTCTCAAAATAATTTAGAGTTATAGGTACTTAATTTTAAAAATTTTCTTCAAAAATTAGAGATTTTATTTTAAACAGGAAAAGAGATTTTTCCCCTCCAAAAAAATATTTTCTTAAAAAAATTTATGATACAATTTTTTCTCTCTAAAAATCAGAGTTTTCGTCTTAAACAAAAACAGAGATTTTTTCTCCCAAAAAATGTAAGTCAAAAAAAAAAAAAAAATCAAAACTTTTTCTTCAAAAATTTTAAATATTTTTTATCCAATAATTTCATAGGTATTTCAGAAAAACTCGATCAGAAATTTTTCCCTTCAAAAATTGTATTTTTTCAAAAATGAAAAGGTTTTTTCTTCAAAACATTTGGGAATAATTAAACTACTACTTTTATTAATAAATGTAAAAAATAGACTTTTCTCAAAAAAATTTTTTTTTCAAAATATTGAAAAAAATTTTCTTTAAAAATTTGAGAATAATTTTCACTCATCAGGGAACCTTGCCAACTCGTCACCTCCGATTGAGCTGAAACTTGGTTCACTGAAAAAGCATGCCACCCAGACCTCATAACCAAATTTTTAGCTGCCGAAGTTGATTTTTTGATTTTTGGCGAATTTTTGAAAATGGCTAAAACCACCTCCAAAAAAACATTTTTTGAAAAAAAAATTGTAGATTTCAAGATAGAATCCTGAAAATTGGTTTGTACACTAAAGTCGATCTCCCGAGTCGATTGGCACCATTTTCGAATCGATCTGCAGCCTTCCGAAAAAGTTGACTTTTCTCCAGCGCACTGGAATCTCTCCAGACGGCGCTGTAATTAACTTCGGCAGCTGAAAATTTAATTCTAGCGTTAGTATGATGCCATCTATCGATTGACGTAGTTGAATCCAAAATCCGAGGTGACGAGTTCGCACGTGGTGTTTTTCTTGACAACTTGAAAATTCTGCTTTTTTAAAAGATTTCCAAAAAATCAATTTCTCCAGAAAATTATTTGAAACTTCGTCTGCCCTCTAAAGTCGTCGCTCCGAGTCGATTGGCGGCATTTTTGAAGCGATCTGGAACCTCCAGAAAATGTTGACTATTGCCGTCTGGAGAGACTCCAGTGTGCTGGAGAAAAGTCAAGTTTTTCTGGAGGCTACAGATCGCTTCGAAAATGGTGCCAATCGACTCGGGAGGTCGACTTTAGTGAACAAACCGATTTTCAGGATTCTATCTTGAAATCTACAATTTTTTTTCTTCAAAAAATGGTTTTTTGGAGGTGGTTTTTGCCATTTTCAAAAATTCGCCAACAATCGAAAAATCAACTTCGTCAGCTAAAAATTTGGTTGTGAGGTCTGGATGGCATGCTCTTTCAGTGAGCCAAATTTCAGCTCAATCAAAGGTGACGAGTTGGAGAGGTTCCCTTGTTAGATTTTTTACGAACGGGAACACAGAAGGGTACAGAAAATTGGTAAACTTATTTTAGGAAAATAAGCACGATGCCGGGCGTCTTTAAATAAAAATATATTCATTCATATCCATTCATTATTTATGAGTATAGGTATGTAGCAAATATGACACTAAAAAAATTGTCACTTAAAATTATTAGTGCCACCCAATGAAAATTGCTCAAAATATGCCCTGATACCTATGATATTTTAAAAATTCAAAAAGGATAATGTCACTTTACCTATCTACCCATCCTTTTCCATTTTTCTTTCCACGAAGGTATCTATAAGTACAGATATGTAGGTACTCACTAGAGAATAGCGAAAGAAGACACCGATTGTTTTTATTTTTCCAATATATAGCTCTCGAAGTATCCAATATGGGAATCTTATGATGTTATACTCGATGGATTTTACCCTTCGTTTTTCAACTTTTTCCAAATTTCTCTTTTTGATGTTTTCTTTGCCTGCTCGTATTGCAACAAATTAATTTTTTCAATAGCTGATCAAATGAAAAACAAGTCTTGTGAAATGATTTAAATAAAACGTATGCGTTCGCTATATCGGATACCTACCCGGTAAACACACCGTATGCGAATCGCGTGCTAATAGAATGCTACATTCGCATCTATCGCATACGAATAGCATACGAAAATAGCGTACTATTAGCATATCAAAAATGTCCGCTTTTTTAGCGGCTAATTTTGAACGCTAATAGTGCGCGAAATTAGCAGCGAATGTAGCGTTCTATTCGCTGTTAATTCGCTGGCGATTAGCGTTCGAAATTCGCTTCTAAAAAGCGGCCAAATGATATATTGACGATTTCCACTCAGCAATAAGTTAATTATTTCGAAAATACATCTTATTTGTGATCGCAAATCTGTGTAAAATGAAATTATGCCGAATGGTAAAAATTTTGACCTGTACCTAGTAGTGGTGTTTGATAAATAATTAGGGCGTAGGTATTTCATTTTACAACTTTTTTCATAAAATTTTTTGATGGACCCTATACCTTCTTCTATTTTGAATAATAAATATCTACGTAGTATTAGATGAAATTAGAAGGAAGGGAGGGGCCCAATTTTAATTTTTATGAAAATCAAAATTATTTCCAAGAATTCAATCTACAAATTTTGTTTGAAAAATTTCTCAATTGTGAGAGGGAAGAAGGGCTGGCCCAACTGAATTTTTTTTCAAACAAAAGTTGTAGATTGCAATCCTAGAAATAATTTCGATTATTATAAAAATTTCGATTTGACTCCTCCTTTCCTTCTAACTTCGCATAATACTTATACTGCTTCAAACAGGAAAAGGTAGAGAAACAATTGAAAAATTTTGTAACACTTATAAGACGTCGAAAATTTTTATGTAAGATTTGATAAAATTTCATTTCACACAGATTCACGATCACAAATAGATATACATTCAAAATAATTAACTTACTGCTGAGTGGAAGTCGTCCAAGAAACTCAATCTTCGTCTCCATTCTTGTCATTTTGATCAAATCATTGGAATTTTTATTTAAAAAGAAGAAAAAACATCAATCAAAACACAAAATTCCCCAACAAAATCAATAAAACTAGAAAAATATTCAGTTTATTGTTAATAAGTCACTGCAACAATCTCAAGTATACACGTTCATGCTTGAAAATGATTTCTCTCGTTCATAAAAAATATTGAAAGACATTGTCGCCAAAATCGTATGCGATTCGCAAGCGAATATCGCACTAATATCGTATGAAATATCTGCACGTTTCCCAATGCGATTTTAGCATACCATTCGTAGGCGAATATTGCGCTAATATCGTATGAAATATCTGCACATTTTCCAATGCGATTTTAGTATACAATTCGCAAGTGAATATCGCGCTAATTTCGTACGAAAGATGTACGTATTTTTAAATGCGATTTTAGCACGATATTTGTTCACGAATAGTATACGAATTTATCTCAGAAGATTTTCCTCGATTTTCACGTGGATTTCGCATTCTATTCGTATGCGAATAGACCGCGATTTTCGTATCTGCTATTTTAGCATACGAATAGCACACGGTGTGTTTATCGGGTACCTACCAACTTTTTCAAAATTTCGGATTTTTAACAGTGTAGGTAACGAAATACAAAATTAAGAGAGTAAAAATTTAAACGTTACTGTCTTTTTAGGAGAATAGATTACATATTCGCTCCATTAAATAAAATAATTTTCGGTAATTTATAGGTATAGAAGGTTGATAGAAATATATTACTTGAATTATACATAGGTATTCATTATACCTATAATTCTATAAATACTTAGTTAAATATCCATACAATATTGGATTAATTTTTGATACCGTATGAATAAGTATCACATGGTGAGCAAAAAATTCAAATGTCCATGAAATATACTCGTATAAAATAAAAATGCCATCATGCTGTTCTATTTTAAGAGGTCATTGCCTCACTGTGTTGTCAACCGAAATACAATGTTATATAGGTACCCTTAATATTTCACGTTATGAAAAGGCTTAAATAAAGGTGACCCTAGACCTACGAAGCTACACGTAGCCTATATCTGCTTTACGCAAAAACCATCAAGTAGGTGCCAATTAATTTTCGCAGACGCAGATCTGTTCACGATGTTATACCTAATGTACTCGTAGTTTTTCAATTCAAGTATGACTGTATAAGTAAATGACAAATTGAAAGGAGCAAAGGACGCGTTTTTCAAATTGCAAATTTTACAGTCGATCTGATTAATTGGATCAGTTTAGCAAATTATAACAACTGATATTGTCAATTTCAATCCCTAGTTATTCACCAACCATGCCATAAGTAATTAATTAGGGTTAAGGCTTTAAATTTCTTACCCAAGCAAGTCGACTAATCGCGAAAATTCCTACCTAGTGAAAATGATTTAATATATTATAGATATTCTTAATATTTTTTTCAACTCAATTTTAGAGGCCCTCAAAAAGACCAAGACCTTTTTTAAAAAAGTGAAAAACAAAATGCCCTTTATAGCTACTAATGTATGTACTTATGCAGTTTTACCCAACAAAACTATTTTCGGTGAATTTTCATTTTCATATCTTTTTCAAGGAGACATAAAAAAACCCCTTTTGCGTTAAAAAAAAAATACGATAACCAGCTAAAATGAGAAAAAATCGAATTAAAAATATGGTCTTAAACATACACATTTTCAACAAAAAAGACCATTTACGCACTGAAAAAAATGAATTTTCAAAAACCGTAATAAGTCGCCAATTTTGTAGTCATTCAGGTGAAAAACAGGAAAGATTCAGTTCTATTCCAGAATGATTACGGAGACTCCGTAATCATTCTGGAATAGAACTGAATCTTTTCTGTTTTTCACCGGAGTGATTCTGGAGTTGGCGACGTGTCCTAAAATTACTGCGTGTATTGCCCAGAATCATTACAATCCATTTTTTTTCAGTGCGGCGATTTTTCAGTTTTAATAAAAATGTATGATGACATATTTTTGCCTACCTCTGAAATTGAAGGGGTTAAAAAAAGAAAAAAATGTCATTTTAATGCAATTTTTACAACAAAAAAAAAACCGCTCCCCAGCCAAAGAGATAGGCAAAAATATGTCATTAAATTTTGTTTGTTTTTTCAAGTTCTATAAGAATTAAGATGGTATACAGGGTGTTCCGGATTGAGAGTAAAGCCTTCCAACCAGTAACTATCCAACTCATGTTGAGTCGATGTAGGTATGTTTGCATAACCTCCGGACTGTAGGGGCTGAGTTATGCACATCGGAAAAAAAAAAAATTTCGTTTACGCCGAGTGTTTTCAACCTTGCGCTTCTGGACAACTACAATAGTTAGAAAGTTGCGCTTTGCGACATCGGATGGCAAATTTTGTGTAGAATTTTTTCATGGGTCTGGTAATTTTTTTAGGGAGACAAGGAAGTCTATACCGGGCAAAATATTTGAAAAAACATGCGAAAAAAGTGACAATTTTTCATGTTTTTCTTTGATAACTCAAAAAGTTTTCCTCTAACTAAGATGTTATGCTTAATTGCTAATATAACAATATTGTTTTGTTCCTCAAGGGTTGCCTATACTTGAATTTTACACTAATATGACTTGTCCAATGTTAGGTCCCAAGGCCTTGCCAATTTTTCTGCACCTGTGGTGGGGCCTCCCTCAGCTAAACATTTAAATGTAATAATAAAATAATAAAATAATATATTTCAAATTAAAGCATGGACCATGATAAAACGTGATTCTTTATTGCGTAAAGAAAAAAGACGTACTTAGAGATACCATCAGAGATACATATAAAGGCCCAAAAGGGCAAAGATGGACAGATTAGAGATTACGAAATTTCAGACGAGATAAGATAAAGAAGATCAGATCACAAAATTTTCAAAGAGATAAGATTAAAGATCAGATCAAAAAAATTTCAATGAGGGATCAAAACTATCAAAAAATGCGATCTTTCTTATATAGTTTCTTTATCTTTTTTTCCAAGATCTTCTTCTTGTGATCTTTTTTCCAGTGATCTGTCCGTCTCTGCCAAAGGGGAAGGAAAATAGGTATACATAGTGGCGGGAGAAAAATTCTTTCATTATAAAAAAAGGCACCTGGCGGGCCCCGGGACCCCAAACTCCCAAAAAACGCACCTTTCATCGTGCTGTGCTGTTGTGTAGCGCCACTACGTAGCCACGCCAATAACTAAAATAAATAGGTTGGTGAAAAAAAAGGAAAACACAAACTGCTGAGAGTAACGTGAAAAGAGTTAGTTCTATTGTTATCTGCGGGTGCAGTTCCACTCGTTCCAGGATTTGGAATGAATATTTTTGAAAACAGCTGTTTTCGTGAAATCTATTATTGATTATTTTTAAAAATAACGAGTTTCGATAAGAGGCAAAATTCAGAAATGGGAACTCCTTTAATTCAAAACGTTCAAGTACAACTTACTTCATGAATACCGTTAACGCAAATCATAGTTCTCAATACCATAGTTTGCACCCCGTCATGGCATCTAAAAAAATGGTAAGGAAATAATATACAAGTATAATTATAACTCCAGTTTCGCTTATCTTGAGATGGTTAACGCCACTATTCATTCACTCACTCCTTTGTAATCCGAGTGTCGTATATTATTATAACGAATATCTGCTTTTAAAACACTTCGCTAAAAAACACAACAAAGTTTAATAAAGTACGTTTACTTTCCAGGTTTATTGGATTCTGGTTTCAAAAAACTATTCTCTCATGATTTGACTTGAGGGAATATTATGGAAGATTGGCTCGCATCGCTTAAAGCTACTTCAAACAATCAAGTAAGTTTTTGAAAAAGTAATAATTATTCAACTATTCGCTACTTTATTAATGCGAACATTCGAGTTGTGTAAATTTGCGGTGGCCTCCAGTGCCACTAAATCTCATGCACAATTTTTCTCGAAAGGTTAACAGTAAGTAGTGCAGTCTTGAAAATTTACTGTTTGACAATTACGCAGATTGACGTTAAATTATGAGGCACTGTTAATGGTTGTAAAACAAGCAACGCACGTACATTTCAGTGAACATTATGAAAAGTACGGGTGTGTGCTGTGTAGAGGTGTTCGTAATCGTAAATGATGTCTCAAAATTTCCAAGTAATAAATTGGCGATTAGTTGGACAAGTATAGGTTTACCTGTCTGTTTAGTACTTATAATAAAGTAGTAATATGTTAATTAATTGATGTTAATTTTATAGGGTGGTTCAGATGATATTCAGAAAATTTTATCAGGACATCACTCTTGGCACGCAACTTCTCACGCTCGTCCAACGTACTGCAACGTATGTCGAGAACAGTTATCAGGTGAGATATACAGCTTATCCGATACTACATTTAATTTAAAGAAAAATAGGAGCAGACTAGAATTACCATGTTGAGTACGTATATTGTTGTATGGGAAATTTGGAAATGTATTTTTGAAAATGATATGAAATCGCTGCGCTGATGAGAATCACGAACTGATTTGGAACTTTCTTGAAAACTGGGGTTACTTACCTCGTAAATAACTTTCAATTATTAGACGAATGTTTGTTCTTTAAAGAGGAGGTGAAATTCGAAAGCCCATTTTTTCGATTAAAGTGATGAGAAAAAAATATTGCTATACTGTTCTGGGACATAAATTATTATTTATTTTTTGCTTTCAAAACGAAAAATAAAATTTTATATTGTGCATATTAAAAAAATCCATTAGTATTATTGATTAAAAAAAATTATTGCTTTTTTTAAAAACGCAAAATGGTACTCGGGCGAATACAATTTTTTACGACTAGGATAATAAAAAATTCGAAATCTATATTGCACGTTGTATCATTCAGTTTTCATTTCAAATTCAAATATTTACGATACAACTAACTGTTACCTTATTTCATAAACTTTTGGAAAAAGTTCCACAGGTTGTAAACCATTTTTTATTTGTTTCATGTTTTGAGATGATCATTTGAAATTTTATTTTGTTATTTTTTTCTTGAAAATGATGAATGAAGTTTTCGAAACGAATATTCGCAGCATAATTCAAACACCACTCGTCGACAGTAAGCAATGTATGTAATCAAATTAGGAAATTATTACGTTATTTAATAAATAAGTATTCGATTTAACCATCACTCTAGGTTCGATTTCTCTGTATTATTCTATTCGTGGTTTTAGCCGGTTTTCCAGTTTGTTGAATGGGCAATTTTTTTTTTGTTCTCTGTTTGCTTACTGTATATGACAAGTGTTATGAGCTGCAATTCTTCTTAATAATTACAAGCATGTCATTGAAGTAACAAACAAGTG
Source organism: Balanococcus diminutus (assembly GCA_959613365.1). Classification (NCBI taxonomy): domain Eukaryota; kingdom Metazoa; phylum Arthropoda; class Insecta; order Hemiptera; family Pseudococcidae; genus Balanococcus; species Balanococcus diminutus. The sequence goes on from OY390714.1 coordinate 29,958,916, forward strand.
TTAGTTACGAACACCTGTTAATGTTCTTTAATGTGAAACCCGAAGTTGTATTTTATAGATTCGACAATGAGCGATAATGTATGTAGTTCTAAATTAATAATGGAGAAAATGGTACAGAAGTCATAGATTATATCTCACACTAAATGCTGCTTTTCATCGTATTCGTACTTATTATTATAAAGTTAGCTTGCTTTGCTAGTTGCTTTAAGAAATATCTTGAAAATGAGGAGGCCCTGTATAGGTACCTGTCAAAATTTTAAATTGTCCAGTAATTAGAATTATTAGAAATCGAAGTTACTTTTCCTATACTCAAACTTATTGTAAAGAAGGAAATTGTTTTCAAAATTAAAAAGAATCAGTTAGACCAGACCCATCTAGCTAAACCAAAAAAAATGAAAAAATTGCGTTTTGGGATTTTTTTTTTTTTTTTGATTTTAAACCGTTCCTTTCAGTGTCGTGATTAACCACCAAAAAGTCACCAAACCCCACCCCCTGGAGAAGTCCGTCAAATGTGGACCTAAAGTGGCCTTGCCTGGTTTTTCGCTTCTAATTTTGGATTTAAACAGAAAAATTGTGATAACTAAAATTAAAGAAAATGGAATTTTCTACAGATTTCCTTAATCCTTATTTCGTTTCTTTTTTTCGAAATTTTTTCGTTATTTCATATTCTTTATCTTTTTCATCTTCTATGTTTTGACGCGTGTTTTTGCGCCACCAGTTCACTTTTCCAAATGAATATAGCCTTTTTTGTTGCAAATTTTATCTACTTTGATTTTAGTAATGACCATTCTTCTATTTAAACGCATATTTGAAGAGTTATAAGCTGAAAAGAACATGTGGGCAAACTTAGGTCCGTATTTTGGGGTAGGTAATTCTCAAGGGGTGAAGTTCTCAGTGTTTTTGGTGGTTAATTAGAACATCGAAAGGAACATTTTAAAATAAGAAAATCATGTATATAACCCGAAATGCGATTTCACTTTCTTATTATTTATTTCTCTGGACTATAAGTAATTTTGTACAGAATTCATTTAGATAATGAATGACACTTTAAAACCCTTCTCGCGTTCAACAACCACCGCATAGTTATAATTTCACTATTTTTACGCATTAATACATGGATAAAAATAAATGCCGAAATTTTGCAAAAGAAAATTTTGCCTTTCCAGGTGATTTCATTTTCGTTGAATTTGCACTCGATTTGTGTTGAATTGTTTATTCTTATTTACATTGTCGAGATCACATAAAAATGTAGAAATATTTCGGAAAGTTTCTATTAAAAAAAAAAAATAAAAGAACAACTATCACATGTAATTTTCAACTTTTACAAATTGTAACGTATAACTTTTGACTTTTTAAGTGAGAAAGTTTACCAATTTTGCAAAACTATCTTGAAGTTGAAGTCCGATAACGATTTTATGAATGTACTTTTTATCATCAGTTGATGTGTTTCAACACATTTTAATATAGAAAAAATGCCATATAGCATTTAAACATTAAATTTTACTATATCGTACGCACACCATTTTAATGTTAAAAAATAAAAAAGAATTAAAAAAGTTGAATAAACTACACATACTGCCGAATTTTAAAGTTTCCCTATGATGATCACCATAAAACAGATTTTCCACAAAGGAAATTAGGAATGCGCAACTATGACACGAATAAAACGTAAAAGTACGTACTTGGTGCTTTTGTGATAAAATGGATTTTGATGGCTTTTTTGTATGTTAAAGTGCTTAAATGAAAGAAATAAAATATAAACCTCGAGCAAAATTCAGTAAATTCTAGCGCATTATCCGCGTCCTTCCCTTTTAATGTAAAATACTACGGAGTCGTTGGACTTGATATTTTGAAAAATTTCAAATTGACTTCAAAACTAAACTTCTTTAAATGAAACTTTGTGTAGTTTTTACTTCTCGAATTTTTCAAAAAAAAAATCTGCTGGAAAGCGAGTAAAAACTTTATACCTGGGTATTTGGGAACCAATTGAAATTGCTAAAATTGTTGCATTTTTTCTCATTATCGTCTAAAGTATTTATATTTTTATTGCCTGCCATCGGTACAATATGGCTCGCTTTAAACTGCTCGCCAGAAGTATACTCGTATACTCTACGCTTCGTGGTTAGATTGTATAAATTTTAATTTTCCAGCAAAAAATTGACTTTTCCCCCTAAACGAGATAGAAATGGTTTCACCGAGTTGAATAATAGAAGATAATGTGTTTTGGCGTACGCGGTATCGTTTTAAGGGCGCGTTTATTAAAATCGATTTGTTGCGAGTTGACTACTTATCAACTACAGCAGATACATTTTAGGTATACTTAATTTGTTTCGAATAAATGATTTAACCCGACGAATCCTCCAATAGTTGGTTTTTAATATTTCATTTGTTCGAAATTGTTCTGTGTATTCAAACTGGGTAGGTAGGTCAAGAGTTTAATTTTTCAGAATTTTTCAATTTCCAATTAAATTGAATCGAGGAATCGAGTGTACAACTGAACTATACGATTGAGAATTCATCGAACTTTTTTGAAAAATATTTGTACAAAACGGAAATAAATTACCTAAGAAAATAACAATCACTACTTTTAGAACTTTGATTGTTTTGATCTAACCTCCGAAATTTTTTTATAAGAAAATAATTTCCCATTTTTTATTTTATTTTCACTGAATTTTAAGTGAAAAATTAAAAAAAAAAAAATTAAAAAATTGACAGATTTTTAGATTATTATTTTTGTTCTTACTCATCGAAGTTGTTTGTTTTCATAAGAAAAGTAACTCTTATTCTTTGAAATTTTTCCCCTACTGAATTTTTCAAGTGTATCTTGAAGTCTCCTTCCAAATTTCTTCGTAAAAAGTGCAAAATTTTCAAAGTTGTTCCTTTTTAGGAGAAAGTATTCCCCAATTTTTTATTTTCTCTCAACTTAATCTTAATTGGTATCCACTAGCCCCCTCCAGGCCCTCCTCCCTTTTTTCAATGTTGTCATTTTACCATTTGAAATTCAGTTGTAGGAAATACGAGTATCATCTCTTGACAGTTGACACAGAAACAACTTTGAATTCTAACTTTGAATTTTTTTTTTTAGATTTTACATTTTTTGAGAAAGTTGAGAAGCTCCAAGACATGATTGAAATTTAGTTGGGAGAGAAATAAAAAATTGAGAATTCCTCTCATGAGAAGAAACCACTTCAATTGGTTCAAAAAAGGTTCAAGTTAAAAAATTTCCCATTTTCTTTAACTTTTTTTTTCAAAAGTGGGGGGACTAGGCTTCACTTATAATTCAGTCAAGGGAAAAATAAAAAATAGGAATTTATTTTCTCGTAATAAGAAACCATGGGGGGGGGGGGGGGTGAGCCAAAAAGTAATCAAACCTCCCATAACTTCTTTGCATATTATGTTGGGTTTTTAAAGAAAATTTACGTATTAATACAAAAGAAAATTCAAACAGTAAGATGGTCATTATTTTCGACTTGATTTTTTCAGCCTCTGCTCCAAGTTGTTTTTTTTATGAGAAAATAATTTGATATTTTTTATTTTTCGTTTAACTGAATTTTAAGTAGTGCCAAGTTCTTTAGCATTTCTTTGAAAAATTAAAAAATTGGCGGATTTTCAAACGTTACCTTTTTTTGGCTCCAACTCATCAACCAATTGTTACTTTTCAGGACAAGTAATTCTCAATTTTTTTATTTACCCTTAACTAAAATCTAAGTGCTTTTTCAAAACCCACCCTTTTTCAAAAAATTCAAGAATGGGCAAACATTTTCAAATTTTATGGTTGAGGGTCATCCTTAAAATTTGTGCTTATTTTTGATAATGTTTTTTCCACAAATTTGAAAGAAATAGATTTTCAAAAAGAGAAAAAATTCAAAGTAAGTAAAAAAAATAAATAAAAAAATGGAGAATGAAAAAAAAGTGTAAAAATTATTTTTTTGATAACGATGAAATTGAGCATTCACTTACCTTGTTGAATGGGGTCTCCCAAAGTCTTGTCCTAGTTCCCCTGGTCTTGAAATAGGTGCAGAAAAAGGCTTCGAGAGACCCACTCAAAAATATAGGTACATTATAGGTACATACTTACTATTCGAAATCAACACTTCCAAAAACATAACAAATGATATGACACTCCATTCTGTTCCCTTCATCAATTTTAAATTCGGAATCGTTTGGAAATTAATCAAATTTGTCAACTCGAACAAAATTGTCAAATTTTGAAATTGAAAATAACTCACGGTTTTATCTTCAATTCTTCACAGAATGAATTTCCTTGTCATGGTGTCCCAAAAAATTTATGAGATAATGATTTACTAGATATTTTTATTTTTCCTCTCACTGAATTTTAATTGCTGCCTTGAACCTCTCCCCACTCTCTCAAAAATGGAAAAATTGAAAAGCTTGGAAAAGGTTTCAAATTAAGAATTTTTCAATTCGAACTTTTCAAAATTAAACTTCTCTTGGAGCAGTTCTTTTCTAAACAAAAATACCTTTAATGGGTTAAAACGTTTAAAAAAACAATTTTTTTTTCAAAAACGAGGGAATAGTAGGCCTTAGGTACTATGCACCTAAATAAAATCAATTCAGTTGGAGCGAATATAAAAAATAAGGAATTGGGTTTTGAAAAATTGTAAATTACACATTTATTCATTTCCGAATTTCTTGAGAGAAAGAGTCACCAATACAACACTGAAATTCAGTTGAGTAAAAAGTTTCAAAAAATAGTGAAGATTGGACTTGAACAAAAAAAAAATCATCATATAGTATAAAAAGAACCTTGAACTTCAAAAGTACTGATATTTGAAATTTTGCAGCCCCTTGATTTTCAAAGATAGACAAAATTTTTACATAAGTTTTTTGTTTGGACTGAACAAAAAAAAACATATAGTATAAAAAGGACCTCGAACTTCAAAAATACTGATTTTTGAAACTTTGCAGTCTCTTCATTTTCAAAGATAGGCAAAATTTTTACATAACTTTTTTGTCTTTCTCGGAAAGTTACACCTGTTTCATATTTTATTGTTTTGGCGAAATTTGAAATTTTTGCAAACTATTGCCCCTTCAAAATCAAGATGGTACCTGGTGTAAAGTTTTTTTTACTGGTAGTCAGTTATGCCCAAATCTCATGTCTGGTTACTCTGAACTGGGACACCCTGTATAATTAGGCATGTACTTGTACCAGTAATCCAGTATCTATTATAAAAGAATGCCTCCATAATTTGATCGATCAATGATCAATTAATCTTATTCACTCGTATTATCGCTTGAGTACTTTGAGTGGAATATCGTTTTTATTGAAGAAATGACGCACTTACAGCCAAAATTGCCAAAAAAAAAAATGAGAAAAAAAAACAGTTAAAGTGTTAACCATCTGTGAAACGTCACCAATAACATGTTGCTAATGTAAAAATGTAGTAATGTTGAAACGATAAACGTGAAACCTCGAGTAAATTATGGTAAAAGCTTCTTGGTATATTGAAGATTCGCAGGAAGAAAAATACCGAAATTTGATTGGCTTTTAGATTCTGATACGAAGTAGGTACCTACCTACGTTACGTACAGTAAGTTGGATGATTAATGTTATTCAATTTAGAAATTGGAAAAGAGAAATCAATCAGCTTTGAAAAAGTGTAAAACGAATTTCGGTTTGCAAGGTGTAGCTTAATAGTTGTTAGTTGTGTAGCAAAATGAGGTACGAGCGGGGTAATTTGAAAAATTTTCGTTCATATTTCCTATTCTTAGTTATGAATAATTTATACCTGGTCAATTAATTTTTTCAAATATCTCGAGTGTTTGATTTCTTTGGCTGGATACGATTACTTTACATTTTTTTTTTTTTTTTAATAAATTATCGCGTCAATGTCAACAATAAGTATGTAGGTACAAGATGACTGGTGTTTTACTCGTGTTTTAGTCGACCAATCAGTATGTATATGTACTTACTTAAGTACATTTTATACTACTCAAACATGTACCTTTTAGTTAAAATTAATTTATACGCGTTGATGAGAGCGTCGGTAAAATAAATATTGTGATTAATTCGCGCTTTTTATAGGATTAAAAGATACGTACGTAGGTACCTACCTGTACCTACCTACGATTGTTGCATCGTATGTGGTAGGTACGATGTATAGAAAGAGCATTAATTCTTTTTCATGTAGTAGATAATTTTAATTTGCTAGTTTGAAAAGGAGCTTTACGATATACTTCAAAGTGCCGTTGAAAATGTTGCGATAGAATGGGTTGTTTTTTTACGAAACCTTTGCGTAATTCGTAGGTTTTATTTAGTTTTGGTTTCGGTCCAGGTCGTATCAATTGCTCATTTCTCTTGAAAACTGGTAATCCGTACGACTCGATTCTTTTCAAATTAAATTGTTTACGCATGACGTAAGTTTCGGTCTCGTTAAAAGTTAAATTCGGCTGTTCCCTCATGTAATCCGGGTAATCGCTGGGAATCGGTAGCATTTTCGGTTTGGTGTTCTTACGCCAAGCTTCGATCAAATCGGCGTCTTTGTCTCGATGTTCGAGATCGCTGCCACGGCCGATTCGAGGCGTCCATGTCGTCGAGGTTTTCGTTCTCGCAGAATCGGACATTTTTCGTTTTTCCACTTCGGCCGCCCAGCCGGTTTCCGGTGCCGCGTATCCGGGCTCCGGTTCATCGCTATCTTGTCTTGGCTTTTGCGTTTCCGAAACTTGTAAATTATCGGTCGATTTTGGGGCATTTGGAGACGTAGCCGAACAAGACGAACGAGATGGGTCTCCTTCGGTCGTACGTTTTTTGCCGCTACCTCGACGAAAAATTTTCATCCAGCTCATTTTGCATTCATTTGTCCATGTGCTACTTCGATTCTCTAAATTTTTACGTGATGTTTTCCGTCGTCGTCGTCAAATCGTCGAAGAGATTTTAATTTTCTCCTTATCCAACTGGCGTTTGGTTTACGAATGTTTTCTATACGTGGAAAAACAATTTAAATTACTTGGAAATTATTTTTCTGTTGACGCGCAAAAGTATTCCCCAAGCTGGGTATATTTTCATCATCTCATTCATACGTGTAATAGAATTTCAAATCGGTTCGCCTGGTATTGTTTTTATTTAATAACCGACGTTTATATACGTACGTAGTTTTTAGATTAACGTGAATTTCATTCGTGAAAAACTCGATTTCCATCGAAGGCCGTAATTTTAGGTTCTCGAGTATTAGATAGATACCATCTGAGATGACTTATTTATCATTTTATTAAATTATTCAATTATTTTCGTGACGTCATTGTTGAAGTGATAAACAATATTATTTTTTGGAAATTCTTCATCTATACTTCTCTCGAATTTTATCAGCAGTAGAATGATGTAAGAGTTATTACTGGATTTTCTTTTAATCTTCATTGTTCGAAAAAATGAAAACTTTTCATTTTATTCGTCTTCAAAATAATTTAGTTTTCTGTTTAGCCCCAGGAAAAATTGAAACTTCCAAAAACTAAGTATATTGAATTCCAAAAAAAATCATTAATTTTCGAGTCTTGTTCAAAAAAATTTAAACCTTCGAAATTTCGACTTACTATGTTAACAAAAGTACCTACTATAGTAAGCTGTGCTAAATCGCCTTCGATGATCTAACTGACTTTTTATATAGTATGAAAAATAAGCTATTACTAAGGTGATCGGGCGTTACAATAATGTCATCACTCATCAGTAATCACAATGAAAAATTTCTTGGAAAACAAGTTCAATCATTTAAAAAAATATATTTTGTAGGTACGTTTTCGGATTTATGGTAAAATTGGAAATTTTAAATGATATGGAAATTCAGAAGAGATAAAGAATTTAAAAATAATTGGGACGTCTTGTAAATTGCAAAAAAAAAAAAAATGAAAATAGAAATAGGTATTTAAATTTTTAAAAAACACATATGGAACTAAAATTTTTCAAAAATTTAAAATTAAAAAAAAAACCTGGAAAAAAATACTATGCTAATAAAATAATAATTCATATTAAGTAGGTAGGTATACGACGAGACATACGTAAAAGTAAAAAAATAAAAAATTGAGCAAATACACATTAAACATTTTGAAAAAATTAAAAATGTTAAAAAATTGAAAATTTTAAAATTTTTGAAAAATTTGAAATTTTTAATGAAAATAAAAATTTTGAGAAAATTGAAAAAAATTGAGGAAAAATTAAAAATTTTGATAACAAAAATTTTGAAAAAATGAAAATTTTGAGAAAAATAATAGGAAATTATGAAGAATTAAAAATTTTGAGAAAATTAAAATTGATGAAAAAATTGAAATTTTTGAAAAATTATAAATTTTCTCAAAATTTTTATTTTTTCAGAATTTTTGATTTTCTCAAAATTTGTAATTTTTTCATAATTTTCAATTTTTCAAAATTTTGGTTTTCATTAAAATTTTCTATTTTCTCAAATTTTTTCAATTTTCTGAACATTTTCAATTTTCTCAAATACCTAAGTTGAGTAAGTACATATAATTATGTACCTTAGGGTGGAGTGAAAAAAAAACAACATACCTTGGATTTCGACTAAATTCACAGAGGTGGTTTGAAAAGTGCAGTTTGAGATTCTACACCTCCCTGGACCATTGAGTTTGAAATTTGAACAACTTTTGGTCCTCGACAGGGGGGTTGAAAAGTTGCAAATCGCTAAAAAATCGATAATTTCGAATTACAAAAAATGGAAATAACATCTGCTTGGCACCAAAACTGGACTCAAATGGCTCCTATTGATGCAAAAAAATTATTTCGATAGAAAAAGTTTAAAAAATTTCATAGCAGGGTTGTCAACATTCGATTTTCATAAAACATCAAAATTTCCCCTTTTTTGGTAAAAATTGATGTTTTATGAAAATCGAAAGTTGGCAACCCTGCTATGAATTTTTTCAAAACTTTTTCTATCGAAATAATTTTTTTGCATCAATAGGAGGGTAATTCTCCGAAAATCGGCAAATTTGAGTAACAGGCTGATTTCTCAACTCCTGTACTATGCCCAACTTTCATTTTTTGGTTATTTGTACATTATAACGTCCTTAATCCATCATGCCCAATTTGATGAATACCACCCCCCTCCCCTTGAGTACAAGTTAGTCTAAACTTCAAAATGTCCATCGTCGTGGCCTGTAGCACAACATGTTTTTGAAAACAGATTTCAAAAATTATGGAAATCACCATGTTTTTCTGAAAAAAAAAGTAAGTACACGTCATTAGGAAGTTCAGGGTATAGGCTAGTGTGAATGATGATCACAAAAAGTGTTTAGTACAACTACACCTGATCATTGAAAACTGTAGCAAAGGTTTATGTCCATCGTCGTGGCTAATTTTTAAAAATTTGTCTCAGCTCGCTGAGTGAATATTTTTTTCTGCTGAATGGCTACACTGATTTGTTACTTTTATAATAATACTATCCGCATTTGAAATTTCGAATGGCAATGCACAGAGCGATTTTTTACGTAATCATCTGTAAAAATTTCAATTTTTACAAAAATAGTGTCCATCGTCGTGGCTTATCATTCCTCCGGTATAAAATGTCCCACCTTCCTGAAAACTGAGAAAATTTATTCTAATTAGTAAGTATCCTATTATAGCTTATTAATAATTAATAAAATATCAGTATTATAGCTTATGGAATAACTAATTGTCGAATTGTCCATCGTCGTGGATCACAAGTGTATGTCTTTCGTCGTGGCAATGATGAATTTTTACAGCCACGACGATGGACAATTCGACAATTAGTTATTCTATAAGCTATAATACTGATATTTTATTAATTATTAATAAGCTATAATAAGATACTCACTAATACCTAACATCTACCCGAGTTTGAAAAAATTTGGTTAAAAACTGTCAAAATCAAAAATTATAATCGAAAAATCACATTTTTCGCTCTAGGAGGGGGTGGGGGTGAGGTAGCGACCTAAAAATTTGGTCACGGGGGTTTTAGACCATAAGGACCAACTTCCACTAGTTGGTTTAAAAATTCGCTCTGGGGGGCCAAATCACCCTATTTTACCCGGCTATACCCCTTTTTGAATCGTCCTCCCCCCTCCCTTTTGGGAAATGAATTGACCCCAACACCATAAAAGTACTCGGGGGCATATATATTTTCAATTACGTTAAAAAAAATTTTTTAAAAACCTGTCAAATTTCTGAACTTTTACAGTAGTGAAATTTGCCGATTTTCTGAGAATTACCCAGGAGCCATTTGAGTCCAGTTTTGGTACCAAACAGATGTTATTTCTAATTTTTGTAATTCGAAATTATCGATTTTTTAGCGATTTGCTACTTTTTAACCTACCTGTCGAGGACCAAAAGTTGTTCAAATTTCAAAATCAATGGTCCAGGGAGGTGTAGAAACTCAAACGGCACTTTTTCAGAGGGATGCGGTGGGGGGTAACTCGAGTGCCACTGCCCGAAAATAGCGAAAAACCGCGTTTTTTTTCAAAAGTGACCCTACTTTGAGAGCCCCTAGCTCCGCTCCCCTGAGAGGTAGGGGGCTCAATTTTTTGTTTGGGAGATTCTCAACTCAAAGTAAACTACCTCTGTGAGTTTTGTCGAAATCCAAGGTACGTTTTTTTTTCACTCCACCCTAATGTACGGTCTATTCTAAATAAAATTTTGAAAAATTTTGAAAATAAAAAAATTATTTTCAAAAATATTTTGAGGAAAAGTCTGTTTGTAATTAAGTAAAAATGAAGTTTTTTCGAAAAAAAAATGAATTAGATAAAAAAACACACTAGAAATTCAGAACTTGAAATACCTACAAAAGTCTAATCGCTTTCATTTAAAAAAAATATATGTTTTCAAACAAAATTACAATAAAATAGTCTAGATAACTAAGTAAAATTTTTTTTTTAAATCGAGATGGTCAGAAGATTTTCCTTCAAAAAAGTTTTTTTTTTTTTTTTTTCATTTTTACCCAAAGTTTGTTTTCAAAAAAAAGTCCGAATAGTTGAAAAGATGAAATAATTGTTTTCAACTAGAAAAAATAGGTTTTTAAGCAAAATTATTTTAAAAATTCAAGAAAATATTCATTATAAATTTTTTGAAAAATTGAGTAAACTTGAAAACTACGGTAACACTATGGTACAATATTGGTGCCTCAACCATTGATGTAAGCATTTGCTATCAATTACGTTGTACGTAGTACGTACCTCTACCTACCTGTTTGAAGTGTTGTCGAAGTTTATACGTTTCGAAATACTTTTCGTTTTGTTTCAAATTTTGAGGGATACTATCAACACGCTTATATTTTATGGTTCCTACTAAATTCGCGAGGAATATTATAAAACCTAAATGACATACTTTTGTTGGGAAAAAAAACACAAAAACCTTTACCAACAATAAACATACCTAAAGCATTTCAGTGCTCTGGTTTCGTATTATATTTTTTGATTTTTTTCAAAGAAAACTGAAGCCTACGATGGCGAGGTGCGTAGTATCGTTTGATTGCTGAAAGTGTAAAACTTTGTTCTTTGTTAGTTGGGCCTTCTTGCTTAGGTACTCCGTCTTCAGCATGCCGTCAAAATTTAATCGTATCTTTGAGTTGAGAATCGTACTTATTTTTTTATTTTTCCATTTTCCAAACACAGCATAATTTGACGAGCGCAATCTCGTAGCAACCGAGATTAAAATGTTGGTATAATTCCTATTGCGACAGTATTCCCAATGGGAGAATTTTTTTGTTTATCCCGTCCAAGTTCAAAAAACACAAATTGTAAGTTTACATAAAATATGTTCTGCTTGCTGCTTTGGTTGGTACTTCAATTGCATAAAAATTGGATTTTGATTGGTAACTTATGATTAGGTTGCATGAGAGCGGAGCACGTTGAGGTCTCAATGATATCTCACTTCTGCGAAACTATTTGATTTTAAATTAGTTTTGAGATTAAGAGGCTATAGTACTGCTGAGTCCGCATTATTAGAAATATACATGTACGTAGGTAGGTTTGTGGTTTGTAGGAACTTGAAAGTAATAAATAGGTACTTCCTTTCATATAAAGCTCATGAAAATAATTTTCACCTTATACGTAATTTAGTAATTTATGAAGTATGAATTGACATAGCGAGGTCCCCATAGAAATTTAAGTTACCTACGTATGTAAATGTGATAAGTTTCTGGAAATGTGAAAATAATCCGAACCGATCAGGTTCTGTTCGTGGGTTTATTTTCATTTCATCCCAAACAGCCAAATGACACAGGGTACCTAACCTATTGAAAAGGAGCAGAACTCGAGCCTTTTTTTCTATAGCCATATACATAGTATAAGTTCCTTTCAAAGTGCGAAATAAAAAATAACTAGTCAGGACTTCTTTCATCGAACAATTTTCCGGATTTTAATTAAAAATAGCGAATTCCATCCCGTATTCTCGTCGTTTAAAGTCACGTACGTGTTATTATAGTATAGTAAATGCGTCGCATGTGTGCTTTTATTATTTCTTTTTCCTCTTCTGTTTTATTTACGTACGGTATGTACTTTATATGTGCAGTCTGTTTCGCGACTGCGACTGTGAATTTTTCATCGTAATTATTATTTCTGTGTTTCTCTCATCTTCGTGTACTTTTGTAATATTTTCATTTTCTAGACGTACTTAATCCAAGATTTTCGCTTTTGGTTTACGTACGTACTCGTATAATACGAGTAAAAATGAAATTAAACGAGGAACTGCAGAGAAAGAAATCTTCAATGAAATGTCTATTTTCTTCATAATTATCCTTATTGTTAGCCTAGTCAAATTAGACCAAAAATTTAGAAATTAAGAAAAAAATTGCTAGCAAATATTTTCTCGTGAAAAACTGTCGGATAAGGTTCCCATAGTCACCACACGAAACTCGGGGTCCCTCCGCAACTTTTTTTTTTGCAAATTACGCAATACCTCAACTGAGAGATAGCGTAAAATAGGTGTTTTAAGATGATAATCTACATGAAATTTGCTATAAAACAATGCTCTGCATTGCCCCTCCACCGCTCAGTGTAAATCTCCAAATGGCTGTTGTATAAATGGAACTGTTTTTGAAAAAAATATAGCTTTTTTAAGCGTATGTTGCGAGCTGTTATAGGTACTTATAAGTCATAAATTTAGTGACGTGATTTCTCAGCGAATACACTACGAAATGTTGTGAAATTTTGATACTAGGTATATTTCTTTATAAATATATAAGTGAGACTTTTTCGATATTTCTTTTGTAGAGGAAAAATTGGTACGAAGGTTTCATAGCTGAATAGCAGGATGTCCCATAATTTCATATATTATTTTTTTTCGAAATTTCAAGGGTCGGCTCTCTAAAAATGATTCTTTTGATGTAAAATAAACTACCTATTTTTTTTTTTTTTTTTTTTCAAAAAAATTATTATTGAGTGGTGGCGCAGCTAGAGCTCCTTTTTTTGAGAAAACAAAAAAAAAAATCAAAAAATTGGATAGAATTTTTTTCAAATTTTTTAAACAAAATTCTTTACGGTATCCTCATTTTTATAAGGGGACATGAAAAAATGAAATAACTAAATATCAGCTGGAATAAAAAACAAGATGCTCCGCGACAGCCGAATTTTTTTTTTCAAGTTAGTGTACCACTTTGAAAACGTTTTTATCCATGGTATTTCAGTTTCAATATCAGTTTTAACTTCAAATTCAGTTTAAAAATGTCAGGTTTTTGTCTTCAGTTTTAGTTCCTGTCTGCATTGAAGATTTCAACTTCAGATGGGGGCTCCGCCCCCATACCCCCGTTGAGGCTCCTACCCAACCTCCTTATCACTTTCAGCTCTTAGGATGGGGGCTCCGCCCCCATACCCCCGCGTTGGGGGCTTCGCCCCCAACCTCCTTATCACTTTCAGCTCTTAGGATGGGGGCTCCGCCCCCATACCCCCGCGTTGGGGGCTTCGCCCCCAACCTCCTTGCCACTTTCAGCTCTTAGGATGGGAGCTCCGCCCCCATACCCCCGCGTTGGGGGCTTCGCCCCCAACCACCTCGTCACTTCCAGCTCTTCTAATCCCCATGCCCCAGGGGCATGGCCTTTCGGCTTTGCAGACGGGGGCCAACACACCAGAAAAAGGGGTTGAAACGTAAAAATTTCTGATTTTTGACTCTGTAGGAGGGTCAAATGAGGCTCTAAAGCCCGGTCCACACCTTCAAATATATTTGATCAAACGTGATTTGATCAAATTATTTGAAGGTGTGGACCGGGCTTAAACTCGAAAATCCCCAAAAGGTACATCAGTGACCTTTACTGACATCACATCCCAAATTTCGACCTTTTAGGTCTTTTGGTTTGGGCTATAGGCTGATCAACACACCTAAAAAATAGGTTAAAATGTGAAAATTTCTGATTTTTGACCCTGTACGGGGGTCAACTGGTGCTCAAAAGTCGAAACCCCCAAAAGGCACATCAGTGACCTCTACTGACCCTACATCCCAAATTTCGATTGTTTAGGTCTTTTAGTTTGGGCTGTAGGCTGTTCAACGCGTCAGAAAAGACAGGTTAAAACTTGAAAAATATTGATTTTTGACCCTGTATCGAGGTCAAAAGGAGTTTAAAGGTCAAAACCTACAAAAGGCACATCAGGGGCATAAACTCGATCTATTATAAAAATTTAGGCCTCCCAGCTCCATTTGGGGGGTCTGTAGCCTGATCAACGTGAAAAAATGACCTCAAAATCCACTTTTTGAGCCCTAAAATGGGGTGGGGATGACTTGAGAAGCTGAAATTTGGATACAGTGGAGACAATCAGAGTCACTATTGTTGGTAAAAATTTCAAATCATTTTGTCAAATTGGGGCTTCTTTAGAGCCCCCCTCAAAAAAGGGCCACCCCCAATTTTGGGGCTCGAGGGTCAAAAACCCCAAAAGGCACCTCAGTGACCCTTACCTATCCTAAATACCAAATTTTAGCATCCAAGGTCATTTGGTTTGGGCTGCAGGCTGATCAACGTACCGAAAAGCGAGAAAAAACATGAAAAATTGTGAGAAATCTTGATTTTTGACCCTTGAGAGGGGTCAAAGGGGGCCCAAAAGTTGAAACCTACAAAAGGCACATCAGGGGCACAAACTTGATCCATGATGAAAATGTTGGCCCCCCAGCCCTATTTGGGGGGTCTGTAGCCTGATCAACGTGAAAAAAATGACCCCAAAATCCACTTTTTGGGCCCTAAAATGGGGTGGGGATGACTTAGGGGACTGAAATTTGACTATGGTGTAGGTAATTTGGGTTCTCATCCCTGGGGCAAGTTTCAAAAAATTTCATGATATTGGGGCTCCCCCGCACCCCCTCAAAAAGGGGTAAAATACCCAATTTTGAGTTAGGGCCCCAAAAATTTTTTTGCATCATTCCTACACCTAGGGGACCCTACCTATCAAGTTTGACCTCATTTGACCTGTTAGGCTCGGCCCCAGAGTTCCAAAAGTAGCGGTAAAATTTTAAAAATAGTGAAAAATCTTGATTTTTGACCCTTGACAGGGGTCAAAGGGGGCCCAAAAGTTGAAACCTACAAAAGGCACATCAGGGGCACAAATTTGATCCATGATGAAAATGTTGGCCCCCCTGCCCTATTTGGGGGGTCTGTAGCCTGATCAACGTGAAAAAATGACCCCATTGGGCCCTAAAATGGGTGGGGATGACTTAGGGGGCTGAAATTTGACTATGGTGTAGGTAATTAGGGCTTTCATCCCTGGGGCAAGTTTCAAAAAATTTCATGATATTGGGGCTCCCCCGCACCCTCCTCAAAAAAGGGTCATATCCCCAATTTTGAGTTAGGGCCCCAAAATTTTTTTTGCATCTTTCCGCCACCGAGGGAACCCTACATATCAAGTTTGACCTCATTTGACCTGTTAGGCTCGGCCCTAGAGTTCCAAAAGTAGGGAAAAATTATATATATATATATATATATATAAATATGTGACATGTGACAGATCGTCATCTTTTGGTCCCAAACGTCGACAAATGGGGTCAGAACTCTTCTACCCCCCCTCCTTCTAAATCAGGGTCGGACACAATAGCCTAAATTTTAAAAAAAAAATTCGGCTAAAAATTGGATCAAAGTGGTCAAACAAATTTTTACCTAAAAAACCATTCATCTACCTATGGGGATTTCTCAACTTTACTTCATTTTTCAAGAACTGCATGAACTGTGCCATTTTTCCAGGAAGATTGAAAATTGAGGTAAAGTTGAAAAATCGTCATAAATGTTTTTTTGGGAGGGGGTAAAAATATGTACCTCTACCTCTATGTTAAGACCACTTTGATCGTTTGATCCAAAGATTTTTTTCATTCTAGCTGATTTTTAGTTTTTTTTTTTTTTTTTTTTTAAATTACATAAAAAAAAAGTGTTTATTTATGTCCCCTTAAAAAATGAGATAAAGATGAAAAATCGTCGAAAATTCACCACGTTGAAGGAACCGCATTACTTATGAAACGAAATGTTGGATATAAAATTTCCCATGAAATGTTGATACGTACACTTTCACCATCCCTTCCTCCCCTCCAAAATCACTAAAAATTAAGTGTGCGGAAAAAAGTTCCGTACAAATGCAATTTCTTATTTTTTGAAAATTACTGAAAATTACAATTTTTACAAAATCAATGTTTTTAAAACTCTCAAAAATTCCGTCAAAGTGAGATTTCGCATTGTAATTTTTCGGAGCTTTTTTCATTGGTTGAATGCAATTCCTCATTTCTTGAAAATTATCGAAAATGAAAATTTTCACAAAATCGATGATTTTAAAAATCTCAAAAATTCCATCAGAGGAGGATTTTTCATTGGATCTTAGGATAGCTTTTTTCATTGGTTAAATGCAAGTTCTCATTTTTTGAAAATTACCGAAAATGAAAATTTTCACAAAACGGATGATTTTAAAAATCTCAAAAATTTATTGTTGCACATTTTCAGTAAAAAGTTGTTCCTCTTACAATTCTCTAGAGAAAGATGCGATAGGTTGCCCCTTATCACAATATTTACCTTAATATAGAGGTCACAAAAAAGTGGTGAACAAAGGATAAAAGAAAAGTATTTTAAAAATATTTCTGAAAGTATTACGAACTGAAAAAAATGAAAAAATAATATAGAACGAAAAAATGTTCTTCATAAAATTTTCTACAAGATGATGCCGAATCAGCATGCATGACTTATTATTGGGCTTTTACCACGAGTATTGCCTATTCTGTGCCAGACAGTTTAACCCTTTATTATCATTTTTCTAATTTTTTCATCGCGATAACTTGTTTGAAAGAGGATAAAGATGGCTTTTAAATGATGCAATTATTTTATTTTTTGCACAATTTTCCGACTTATAAAATTATTGAAGCAAAATTGTACGAGTGGGTCGCCGCAGTACTTTTTTTTTGGCACCATCGAAAATTTACCAAGTCCAATACTACATAGATACTTAATAATCAAAATTGGTGAGGAGGGAGGGGTCTAATTGAAATTTTTTTGAAATAAAAGTTGTAGATCAAGACCATAAAAATAATTTTAGTTCTTGCAAAAATTTCGATTGGACCCCTCCCTCCCCTCCAATTTTGAATATCAAGTATGTAAGTTGTAATTGGACTTGTAATATTTTCGTTGGTGCCAAAAAACAGTATTGCAGTGATCCACTCGTCAAAAACGAAATGATTTTTGAAATTAGACAAAATTAAAAAGTAAGTTATGTGTTGACAATTGAAACCTCATTCAACAGTTTTCCGCCGGGAAAAAACTTTCTATAAATTTTTCTTTAATTTTTCCTAATTTGACTGTGCTTTGTTTGTATTATAAGAAAGCGATAACTAATTAATTTACATATGTACTTTCTAGTATTTTTAGTAATAATAATCTATTAATACCACTACTGATGGATTAATATTTAATTATTTAATATATCTGTTTATATATATGATTATTTGACTGGGAAATGGTTTCGCGTGATTAACTGCGTTTATTTTTCTGCCGTCAGGTGTCACTTCGCACGGTTTCAGCTGCGAAGTATGCAAATGCAAAGTACACAAACGCTGCGTCGCGAAAACAATCAGCAATTGCAAATGGACCACGCTGGCCAGCGTCGGAAAAGATATTATAGAAGACAAACAAGGCGTAAGTAGTCGAGAACGATTTCATTTAGGTACGTACAAATATTCGAAATTAATTTTTCTAACGCGAAAATATTATTTAGAATATTTTAATGCCGCATCAATGGATGGAGGGAAATTTACCGGTATCTGCGAAATGCGCGGTTTGCGAGAAGACGTGCGGATCGGTATTAAGGTATGTATTTTTTTTTTTCGCCTGCCTCTGCCTCTTTGCCGAAACGCAATCGAGTTCAAGATTAAGGAAATACGTGAATTCCGATCGTAGCGCGGCGCTCTTTTATTTACTCATAGTTTGAAAAATTGCGAAATACTCGCGCAGAATAAAAATGAAGCGTAATTAATGCCGCATAAATAGTGAAAACTACGCTATGATTTGAAACTTTTACCAAAAGTTTGTCACTTCAAAAATGTCAAATAGAGTGAGAATATTAATAAAGGATTTGGCGTCAAAGCATGAATTTTTCATCGTCGAAACGATATTACGCGTATTGGAATAAACTTTGTTGCGACTTTTTGTTCATATTTTAACGCTACATTGAAAGGATCTCTTTTTCATTTCAAATATAAATCGTTTTCTTTACGTCAGAAACAACAATATACCTATACATATGACCTAAAGGCGGGCTTTAACCAACGATACAATTAAAAAAGAACGCTAATTTAATAGCGTTGTGCGGAAAATATCATTAAGAAGAAAGATTAGTGATTTAACTCGAGGCAACGTTTTCTCTCAGTCTTTTTTCATTTTTCCTTCTCATATTCCATTACCAAAAAGGCGTAATTGTTGATGGATCAGTGAACGGGTGAATTTCGTATTTTAAAACGCACTACCTATTTTTAACAAAAGAATTTTTTCGAGCGAACAAAATACATACACGAGAAGATCATTTCTACGTAATATGCACTAATGGGGAAGCATTTTTTGAAACATTCAACATGCTCGTGATTACGATGTCGTACCATGAAAAAAATTTGTAAAGATAAAATGAAGTGAAAATGTAGTTTTTGAAGAAAGTATAATATAGTGAGGCATTAACTATTTATCCCCACTTATTTTATAGGAACTGAAAACCCTGTTGAAAATTATAATGTGAAAAATATAGGTCGTCGCGTAGATAAAATTTATTTCGGAGAAATGACTTCTTTTATATGGTTGCATATACTTACTCGATACGTTTTGGGTTTTGCTAAAATGATAAAAGAACATGAAAAAAATATAACGCCGCAGCTACGATTTGATTTATATCGCAGCGGAAGTAAATTGAGTTTTTTTGTAGCTGCTTTCGAAGAATTTTGCTTTTGTTTTACAGACTTCAGGATTGGAGATGTTTATGGTGTAGAGCTACTGTACACACGGCTTGCCGTCCAAAATATTCGATACGCTGCCTGCTGGGTCCAAACCACGTTAGTGTTGTACCTCCCACTGCCATTCATAGCATCGGTAAGAGAGCTTAGCCGCTTAGGAATAGTGGCTTGTTGAATTTTATAAAATAGTACAGTCGCAAATGGGGAAAAAAAGTAGGTTAAAAACGATTTTATGATTGATTTGCAATCTAGGAGAGATTTTAGTTTTAAATGAGCTAGGTTTTCATGTCTTTAATGACCCCTTTTCTCGATGGTCAACTCTCCCTTTCAAAAAATATTTCTACTCATACTTCTGTACCCACTACGCAGGCCTCATTTGAAAAAATTTTCGAACAAAAATTTTAGATAGATACCTATTACTAGAATAATTTCGATTATTACAAAAATTTTGATTGGATCTTTCCATCCACGGGAGTATAACTCTGGTTGTTTCTAAGTCCATTTTTTCCAGAAAAAAAAATCTGAATTTTCTTGGAATAAAAAATGTTACAATTTTTTTAATTAAAAAATAGGTAATACATAGGTAAACAAAATTCTAAACTTTTTCGAAGAAATACAAAATATTTTAAATTTTTTAAAAATTATACCTATCAAATAGAGAAAGAAGTCTCTTCAAATTTTTGAAAAAAAAATTCTGAATTTTCTTGAAATGAAAAATTATTCTTTTTTAAGTTTTTTTTTTGAAGTCAACTTGGAACAATCTCATTTATTTAGAGTAAAAAAAAAATAGACAAGAAATTCTTTTAATTTTTCGGGGAAAAACCAGAGATTTTTTAGAATTTTTTTTCCTGAAAGAAATCTCTGATTTATTGAGGGAAAATCTCTTATTTTTTATTTAAAAATAGTTCTTATAATTTTTTGCTTATTTTTTTTTTTTTTAAATTCAATTTTTATCGATCAAGAAATTTTCTGACTTTTTCAGGAAATTTTTTTTTTTTACATTTTTTTGGGAGGAAAAAGTCATTGAATACCTAGGAAAAAAATTCAATTTTTTCGGAGAAAGTGATACTTACCTATCTCAATTTATTTGTAAGTCAGCTTTAACAAACTCATTTTTTGAAATAAAGAAATAATTAGAATCTTTTATTTTATTAGAAGATTTTTTTCTAGGAAGAAATCACTTATTCAAGAGTATATAGAGGAAAAACTCTCTCAATTAAAAAAATCCTAATTAGGTATTTGTCTCAATTTTTCCGGAAAATTTTTTTACAGCTTTTTTAAAATAGAAATATTTCTCAAATTTTTGACGAAAAAATTTCCGAACTTTCTTAGAATAAATAATAATACTTGTTTAATTTTTTTGGAGTCAGCATGAAATTATTTCCATTTTTTGTTTTTGAATTTAAAAAGAAGAGGTTATGAAATCCTTAAATTTTTCTACAGAAGAAAGCCTTTCAATTTTTCAAGAGGTTGTTTTCAAAGAAATTACTTATATTATGGATGAAAAAATTTCTTTAAAAAAAGTTTTCAATTTTTGTGGAATAGGTACTTATAAAAAATTTAGAAGTAGGTAATCTCAATTTTTTTTTTTAAACCTGAGCATTTCCAAAATATAAATATTTTCAAATTTTTGAAGAATTTCTTTTTAAGTAAAAAAAAAACAGGTTGAGAAATTTTCAATTTTAGGGAAGAAAAAACCTTTTCAATTTTTTTAAAAAGCAACGTATTCATTTTTATTAAACAAAAAAAAATTCTCGTTTTTTTGTGATAAAAAATTTTTCTCAAATTTTGGCAAAACATTTTTATTGAGAAAAAGTCTTATTTTTTTGAAAAACAATCAGTCTATTGCTTCAATTTAAAAAAAATATCAGTTTTTGTAGAATAAGAAAATTTTTCCATTTTTGGGATAAAAAACTTTTCTAAAAAAGATGCAAAATTTTTTTCTCAAAAAAATTTAGAAGCATTTCCCAATTTTTTAAAAAATCCCAGTATTTTCAGAATAGAAAAATTCGAGAACTTTCTTCGAATAAAAAATAATGCTTATCATAATTTTTGGGAGTCAACGTGAGATAATTTCTAATTTTTTTAAAAGAAAAAAAAAAAAAAACAGGTCAAGAAACATTTAAATTTTTTGAAAAATCAACCTGTTCATTTTTATGAAATAAGAAAATTTCGCAATTTTTTGTAATCAAAAATTTTTCTTAAATTTTTGTAAAGAAATATTTTTTTTTTGAGAAACAATCTAAATTTATCGCCTTAATTTCTTTCCGAAAAAAAATCAAAACTTTTTTAGAGTGAAAATATTTTTAAATTTTTCTATAAAAAATTTCTGAATTCTCGTGAAATGCCAAGGTATTTATTTTTATTTTTTTTTCGGAATCGGCTTGAAAATATTTCTCATTATTTTTTTAAAACTAAATAAGAAATAGGAAAATAAATTATTCAATTTTTCGCGGAATAGAAAGGTTTTCATTTTTTAAGAGTTTTTTTCTTTTTTTAAAAATCTCTCACTCAAGTATAGAGGGAAAAACACATATTTTTTTTTGAAAAAACCCTCAAGTTTTTGCCTAGGTATATTACCTAGTCCAAAAAAAAATCTGAACGATTTTTTTTTTGAAGGTTTCTCGATTTTTTTGGTGTAAAAATATTTTCAATTTTTGTGTATCTTTAAAAAAATTTTGGAGTAAGAAAAAATGCTCATATCTCAATTTTGTTTCTAGTCAGCTCAAAAAAGTTTCCCATTTTTTTGAAGTAAGTACCTACCTGAAGACAATTGAGTAAAAAAAAAATCAACTAATCATTTTTTTGAAGACTAACCACCTTTTAATTTTTTAAGATTTAAAAAAAAAAGAAATCTGATATATTTTTTGTATCACTTTTTTGAAAAAGGTACATTTTTTCCTTTTTTTTAGGGGGATAGGAGAGGAAATCTCTTAATTTTTGTGAAAAAATTTTTTAGGTAATTTTTTGAAGACATAAAAATTCTAATCTTTCCATTAATTCATCAGTTATGACTGTACTAAAATTCAACATGCCTTCACAGTAGGTACATTTTTTTTCTTACAATATCGTCAGCTAAAACATACGATTATTTTTGAATTTGAATTACGTGTAGGAACCGATGACGCTTGGGAAGCAGTGAGACCACATGGGTGTTCACCTTTATTAGTATTTGTTAATTCGAAATCTGGAGACAATCAAGGGGTGAAGTTCCTACGTCGATTTAGACAGATTCTGAACCCTGCTCAGGTGTTCGATTTAATTACGAGTGGACCAACTTTGGGGTTTGTTGTTTACCTATATTTCGTATTTCCATTATAATTCGAACATGCAATATTTAGGCACCATACTTACTGCTCATGTTAATGAATTTTAATGAAGCAAAATGTCAAAAACAGAATCACATTTTTTTGCCTTTCATGTTCGAAAAATTAATTTTTCACTCGTATACGGAAATACGGTTTACTTCAATGTACCTTTCTTTTTCGACAGATTACGATTATTCCGTCATTTTGATCCTTTTCGAGTATTAGTTTGTAGTGGCGATGGCTCAGTCGGATGGGTATTGTCTGAAATTGATAGACTTAACATGCAGGTAATGAACCATTACTCGGCGTAAATTTTATTATTGACACGATGCAATATGTTATTTTAAAATCAATAATTTTTAGGTCCAGTGCGAAGTAGGCGTTTTACCTTTAGGTACTGGAAATGATTTAGCCCGAGTATTAGGATGGGGCGCTTCTTGCGACGATGACACGCATCTTCCACAGCTGATAGAACGATACGAAAAAGCTAGTCCGAAAATTCTTGACAGGTTATTATGTTATAACAGAATATAAATTTTTTCCTTCAAATTATTGTGAAATATTAATGTAAAATGCTATCTGATAATTAATTTTCAACTTTGCAATATCGTTGAAAAACAGTCATCTCGCATCAGCTTAGTCAATTATTACTGAGAATGTTTTTGAAATTGATGTATACTTTAGTTAAACCGGGTCTTATAATTTGAAATACCACTTTTCTATTTTTAGATGGAGTATCATGGTATTTGAACGTAGTATTAAAGTTGGTGATGTCGCTAAGCTCACTTTAAATACCGGATTAATTGAGGGAAACAATTTGGTTACAACCGCTGCTGCTTATGAAGATTCTGTCCTATCGCACTTGACCAAAATTTTACAATCTGATCAACATCCCGTCGTTATATCCTCCGCAAAGTGAGTATAAAAAACAAAAATTTAGACGGAATACTTCCAGCATTTATTTTACAATTTTCTTTCAACAAACGACGTTCTTCGATCGTAGGATATTGTGCGAGACTGTGAAGGATTTTATATCGAAAATATCAGACGTCACTTTAATGCAAGGAGACGACGATTTTAGCGACAAATGCTTGCTTTTGAAATCTAAATTGGACCACTTGTTACAAGTTTTACATGAAGAACAGAAACAAATGGATTCTGCGATGGAAATGGTTATAAATTTTTTCATTTTCTTTCGATAATTTCATGCTTTTGGATCTCTTGTTAATTTTAATGGTACTTTTTTATTTTATAGGAAGCCCTTTCTATGTCTAAACCGGAATCGGTTTCTGAGGAGAAATTTTTAAACGAAGCGCAAGAAAAACACAAATCTTCACCAAAACCTAATCACTTAAAAGTAATTTTTTCTTTTTATTTTCTAAAAAAAGACGATCGTATATTTTTACGAGAACTCGCTGCTGCTCATTGGCTCACCTTGAATTTTACGTTGATTTTTAGTTTTTACCAAGTGTAGTACTTTGTAAATACTTTATATTCGAAATTGGAGGGGAGGGAAGGGTCCAATCGAAATTTTTTTTATAACCAAAATTATTTCTAAAACTTCAAGCTAAAATTTTTGTTTGAAAATTTTTTCAATTTGGCCCCTTACTTCACCCAAGTTTTTAATATATATTTTGAATAAGTTACATTATTCAAAATTCGTGGGGAGGGAGGGGTTCAATCGAAATTTTTGTTATAACCAAAATTATTCCTAGAACTTCAAGCTACAACTTTGGTTTGAGAATTTTTTTAATTGGGCCCCCTACCTCCCCTCAGTATTTAATAATGCATTTTGAATAAGTTGGATTATCCAAAATTGGTGAGAGGGAGGGGTCCAATTTACATTTTTGTTATAACCAAAATCGTTTCTGGATCTCCAAGCTAGAACTTTTGTTGCAAAAATTTTTCAATTGGACCCTTATCCCTCCCCCTCTAATTTTTAATTAGTATCTTCGAAGTGTTATGCGAAACCAGTGGGGAGAGAGGGGCTCAATTGATAAAATTTTCAAACCAAAGTTGTAGCTTGACGTTCTAGGAATAATTTTGGATATAACCAAAATTTCGATTGGACCCCTCCCTCCCCTCCAATTTTGAATACAAAGTATTTATGTAGTACTGGACTTGGTAAAAATCAATGTAAAATTCAAGGTGAGCAAATGAGCAGCAGCGAGTTTTTGTAAAAATTGTCGTTCGTAAAAAAAGGAATCACGATAATCTTACTCGAGTAATATTTTTCAGTTGAAAAAAGACCAACTCTTATTACGAGTGAATAGTTTGAAACGAGCTGTCCGTCGAGTAGTAGAACATACCGAAAAAGCTGTTGACGAACAAAATTTTACCAGTACCTTATTTCCCAGTAGTCCCGGATCCAGAAGTGCCAATTCAGCCGCGACTGTTATTAAAGTAATATTCTAGTCAACTCAAAAATACATATCACAATTTATCACCTCGTAATAAAAGTTTAATTTACAGGGCTCGCATATTTCGGATGAAAATCGTCTTTCACCAGCATCTCCGCCTTCAGTGATACCAAACGTGGGATCTATTTCTCCGTTGCCTGATTTTCGAAGAGATTCTTCTTGTTCGGCTGAAATTAATTTAGAATCGTTGCCCGTTCCTAAGGAATTCGCTGACTCGAGACACGGATCTTTTGCCGAAACTGATGAAACAGAAAAGTGAGAGAAATAATTATAGTTTAAAATGATATTATTCCTACGACGAGGATGTTTTAAACGTGTCTTGTCTGTTTCTAGGAGCAAATTTTTATTCGAATTTTCGGAAAACGAAGCATATCATTTTGTAAGCAATATATCTTATCATACGGAAACCCATTTAACAGAATTTCTCAACGAGGCAAAAATTAAAAAGGAAAAGGAGCTCAGAGACGACGAAGACGATGAAGAAGAGGAAGAGTATAACGACGAAAAAGATAATTTGTTATATGAAAGAACGGGTGAGTATTATGAAGAAGATGACCGGATTGATCATAAGGACTATGTAGGTTCGTTATCTGAAGAATTGGCTAACATTGGACATATTGATTCTTCTGAAACTTCAGACGATAGTCCTGAAGGTTAGTAATTTGTTTGATGGATGATCAAAATCCGTTTTCTTTCGATATTTTTTTATTATTATAAATTTTTTTGGTATAGTTTACCTAAAATTCGTCTCTTTAAAAAAAAGTCAGTTAGTTATGCTTGAAAAAAATATAGAGAAAAAAAAATCTTCATGTAATTTAAGTGTTTATTAGGATATTGGTTTCGTAACGAAATCATTGTTTTTTTTTCCTAAATTGAAGCTCGCGAATGGCTTTATATTATTCAACATGTGTTCATTTACAGGTTCTACCAATAATAAAAAAGGAGAATCGAAATCAATCAGTATTAATCGTTCCAGTTTACGAGATTCGATCAAAGAGTCAGAACACAGCTTTCCTATCAGTATAGATGGTGTTTGCAACTTAGGATCTGAATTAGATATGACAAATTTATTTAGTACTTCGCCCGAAGACGACGAAGAATGTAGTGAAGAGTATAGAAGGGAAATGGGTTTAGATTTCGCTAAGAGATGTAGTTTAGCTCACTTTATCGAAGGCAGCGATATAGCTCGAAAATCCATAAAGTGTAGGCATAGGAAAAAATCATTCGATGATTTGGATCAAGAATGCATCGCCGTCAATCCAGATCAAGAAAATTCTGCGGAAGTTGATAAAAAAGTAACGATCTTTTTTTATTAATTCGTTTACATTTTTTTTCTTCAAAATTATAATTATTTTTTGTCATTTCAGTCAGCATCATTCAACACGGTTTTAGAAATTCCAAAAATTCACGTATCTGCGGACAACACTTCACTCGGAGGGTTGTCCTTAAAAGATGACATTAATTTGCGCATTCGAGGATCTCATAATAATTTGGCCACTAGTACGGATGGTTTATTTTTATCAGATAACGATATTAAACCCGATAGGAGAAGTACTCTATCAGAAACCGATGACGAAGAATACACCAGATTTTATGGTTTAATGAAAAAAGGAGAACCAATTGCGAACTCTGGTAGTACCGGTCTTACTGTTATTATTGACCCACCGTCTCCTGTGCATGCGCCATCGGTTAAAGATGAAAATGCAGATCATGAACAAAAACCTCCAAACGAAAATGTTCGTCGATTGAGTGAAAGCTGCAGAAGATGTAAGTTAACGACGACATCAGCTTTAGATTTTCGCCAATGGATGAAAAATAATTATTTGTATGGTCATTTTCTAGTGTCTGCAGCTTCTCCACTGATGTCTGTGCATTGTTCTCCGAGTCCAACCCGTCGAATATCAAATATCAGTTTAACACCTTCTGACTCAGCGGACCAACAAAAAGATAATCTATCTAAATCAGAACAGAAATCGTTACCGATAATAAATCCATTGGTTAGACTTCCTCAGTGGCCAAGTTCGTAGTCATTTATTATGATTTACTATCGAAATCGATGAATATCCGCTTTGAATGAAATTTTTTTTGTTCTAGATGTCACAGAAGCGGGTATTGTAGGCAAAGTGCTACTTGCTAATGCGGACGCTTTATGTGCTGCTGCTGTGCCGTTGATGGATCCCGATGAAACATTAATGTTCGTATCTATCGTATATTTTTTCAAGAAATTGTATGCACACACAGGCGTAACTGCAGGTTGTGCCAATTGTGCTTGGTATGACCTATTTTTTCCAAAAAAATCTGAAACTTTTTGAAATAAAAACTATCTCATTTTTTAAAAGTAAAATAATTGGATTTTTTTTTCAAGTTTCGAAGAAAAATCTTCAGTTTTTTGAAGAAAAATTTTTCATTTTTTTTTTTTTTGCAGAAAAAAACTGTTTCAATTTTTTGGAATGAAAGAATTTTTCAACTCTTCTGAGCTGAAAATATTTTTTAAATTTTTGGATAAAAAATTTCTAAATTTTCATAGGTTGAAAAAAATCTTATAATTTTTTTGGAGTAAATTTTTTTTTAATTTTTTAAAAATGAAGCAATTGCTTGATTTTTTCAAATTTTGAAAATTCACCAATTTTTTATGTATACCTAGTTTTAGTGTAAACAATTTAAAATTTCCTCAGAGATTTTTTATCATTTTTTTATGAGTAGAAAATTTTTTCAACTTTTTTATGGTTCTTGAAACTTTTTTTTAATTGTTAAAAATAAAGGTTCGAATTTTTGAAGAAAAAAAAAACATTTTTTTGAGAAACAATTTTTTGGAATAAAATTTTCCAACTTTTTTGAGTGGAAATAGAGAGAAAAATCTATCAATTTCTTTGAAGAAAAAATTTCTGAACTTCCATAAATAAAAAACTTTTTTAATAAAAAAAATGTTTCAATTTCTTGACATTAAAAAACAGTTTTTTTTTCGGAGAAGTAGGTACTTATTCCCAATTCTTTGAAAAAAATTCATTCTAATTTTTTGAAGAAAAAAATCCTCAATTTCGTGTCAATAATTTTTCAAATTCTTTCAAAAAAAAATTTAGAATTTTTTTTATTTTTGTAGAGAAAAGATCACGAAAAAAATCTGAATTTTCATAGATTAAAAAACCGTATAATTTTTTTAGGAACAAATTTCTCATTTTTTAAAAATTAAATAATTTCTCAATTTTTTGATTTTCTAAAGTAAAAAACTTTCAAATCTTCCCAACGATTTTTCAAAAAAATTTTGAAGGAAAATTCTCATATTTTGTCTCAATTTTTGGAAGTTTTTTTTTTGACTGAAAAAATTTCTCATTTTTTTGGAAAAAATAAATATCCTATTTTTGGAGAAGAAAAGTCATTCTCGCTCTCAACGTTGAAAATTTCTAATTCGACGCTCCTTCGAAAGAGTTTCAGCCAAACTATATGAAATTCGAAGTCCCTCCCCCCCCCCTCCCTGTAACGGGCGCGACCTAATGAAAAATTCTAGCTACGCTTATGTGTATACCCAACCTAACGTCTGATGAAATCCTAAACTTATCGAATTACTCAACAGGGAAGGGTTTTTTGAACGTTGCGTCATGAACAACTATTTCGGAATTGGCATCGATGCGAAAATATCTTTGGATTTTCATCATAAAAGAGAAGAACATCCAGAAAAGTGTCGATCTCGTACTCGTAATTATATGTGGTACGGAGTGCTGGGCAGCAAGCAGTGGCTTCAGGTTATATTCTATTTCGTTTTAATAATTTGATCTCATTTCCCTTTATTTAATGATGAATGACGATGCAAATAATACCTTTGAATTATATTCACTACAGAAAAGTTGTAAAAACCTCGATCAAAGAGTACAACTGGAATGTGACGGGCAGAGAATTCCATTACCTTCATTGCAGGGTATTGTGGTACTGAATATTCCTAGGTAATGTTTCATCAAATACATTTTTTCACTTCTAGAGCAGCTTTACTGAACTTACACTTTTTTCAGTTTCATGGGTGGCATCAACTTTTGGGGTGGTACTAAAGAAGACGATATTTTCTTGGCTCCCAGTATGGATGATCATATCTTAGAGGTTGTGGCAGTTTTTGGAACCGTTCAAATGGCCGCTTCGCGGTTAATTAATTTACAACACCATCGCATTGCTCAGTGTTCAACCGTGCAAATTAATATTTTAGGTAAAACAAAGAACTGTACGTAATTATGTAATTTTTTCATTAGTTATAATTTACACTGAGAAAATGATTTCAGGCGAAGAAAGTATTCCTATTCAAGTTGACGGAGAAGCCTGGATTCAACCTCCTGGTATGATACGAATTATTCATAAAAATCGTATGAAAATGCTGTACCGTGATAAAGTAAGCGTTCATAGTCTGCGTACATCCTTCAAAGTAGAGAAATGTCTTGCAAAATTCGCTTGTTATCCTTCTATTATTGTTATCGGAAAACTAGTGTATTACAATATTACATTAATCAAAATATTTTCAGTCTTTGGAAAGTTCATTAAGAGCGTGGGAAGCGAAACAACGATATTTACGTCACCAGCAAAGACTGCACAGTGATGTGAATAAACTGACTGACGAAGAACTAAGTGTTTTATTAGATTTCATCGAAGCGGCCTCTTCACTGACTAAGTAATTTTTCTATTATTACCACGAGTACCTATTTTCATTAGAAATTTCATTATTAAACTTATTTATGTCACCTATTCAACAATTTCTCGCAGATATATTAAATTGCTTCTCGCCAGGAATCCGACAATTGAAAAAGAATTGTATCATTTATCTGTGGCGGTTGGAATTAATATAGAACGTGTCCATCCTGGTAACAAGCTTTTGCCTCCGGTAAGTAACTTTTCGATTCGTCCTTCAAACAATGCGTGAAATTAAATTTTTCATCGAAATGGCATGCATCGGAACACGGTTACTTTTTAGTAACTTGGTTACTTTTTTAAAGGCAAGGTTACTTTAGTTACTTTTGGGCTCATTTTGGTTACTATGGTTACTTTTGGACTCATTTTGGTTACTATTTCGTCAAAAATCTGACGAACAGCTGCCATTAAAATTTAAAATTTCTTTAAAAACGTTTTGAAAGTTTTTTTCAGAGATTTTGCTTCCAAAAAATTTGAAATATTTTATTTAAAAATGAAGTAAGTAAGGTCAGTTGGGGTAACTGGGCCACCGGGGTATCTGGGCCATTCTCTTCCTAATTCCCTCCAAAATCGTCTTGACGTAAATGGTTGGTTGCATGGTAACACTGACATCGTAAGCCCACCATAACAATTATCATTCGGTTCCTAGCTCCCCTTGAGAAGGCCTCAGTAATTTGAGTAACATGACATGGCCCAGTTACCCCCAACAACTGTGGTCCTGTTACCCCAAAACTCACATTTGAGTGGGGGTAAGTGAATTAAACATCTTGAATCTTCCTTAATAAAAAAAAAATTAGGTGGCCCAGTTACCCCATTTTTCGGGGTAACTGGGCCACCATTCTTTGTGTAGAGTGAGGTGTTCCTCAGCTCAGGTATGTGCTTCACCCTCAAAATCAAAAAAGTGAGCGTACCTCTATGACACCTCTCTACACGTCCCATTTGAAGATTTAAGGTTATTCTTCACTAGTGAGGCATTTTGAATAAAGATTTTTTAGAGTTGTAAAAACGTGGCCCAGTTACCCCAACTGACCTTAATTGAACAATTTATCGAATCTTCTTTTAAAATTGAGATTTTTTCTGCTCGAACTTCAGGAATATTCATTTTGTACTTATGTATTGAAATTCAAGGTAGAAAAATGTTTGCTCCTAAAAAAATTGAAAGTTCTTTTATAGGCATTTTTCAAGTCAGTATGAAAAATTGTGATTTTTTTTCTTGAAGAATTAAGATTTATTCTTGTCTAAAAATGAGCCACATTTCTTGAAAAAAAAATGTAAGTAGATAAGCCGTATTTTTTTGAAAAAATTGAGAAATTCTTTTCTCGACAAATAAACGATTTTTTCTCAAAATTTCTTTTCAAAAAAAGTAGAGGCCGTCGAAGAATAAAACCGATTTCTCCTCATTAAAAACTTTTTTTTTAAATGAGAATACCTAGTAATTTTTTCAATTAAAAAAAAAATGTGTTCGAAGTATTTGAAAATTATGTTTGCAAAATAGAGAACTCCTCAAAAATGAAACATAAAATCGTTTCAACTCGTGAACTTAAAATGCTTCAAAAATTTGATATTTCTCAAATGAGCAAAACTTTCCTTTTAAAAATTTTGAAAAGTTGTGAATTTCACATGTTGAAAAATTGTTTTTTTGTGGAGAATGAAGACCTTTCAAAAATTAAATTTTTTTTGTATCTACTCATTTTGCAATAAGCCAATCAAAAAATTGATTTTTTTAGACTTTAAATTCTTAGGCATTACAATTTTTATAAATTGGAAATTTTTTATTTGAATAAACATGAATTTTAGGAACGGCTATTTTTAAAAAATTAAATATAAATTGTTTAAAAATCAAAAAATTGAGAATTTTAAGTTTAATTTTTTGAAATCCAGAACTTTTTAGAAATTACAAATTGTTAATAAATTTAAATTTATAGAAATTAAAAATTGTTTGAAAAATAAAAAAAATCGAAAAAAATTAAAATTTAAAAATTAAAAAAAGGACAGTATTGTTTGTAATTTAAAATTTTTCTAAAATTCACGTTTTTTGAAATCAACAATTATTTGAAAACTGAAAACTATTTCAAAACAAATAAGAGTTCAAAAACTTAAAAAAGTTGATATCAAGTATTTTCAAGAAAAAAATTTTTTTTTTTGAATTTTCAATATTGAGTTCAAAAAAAATTAAGATTTGATAGGAACTCAAAAATTATTTATTGTGAGCTTCTCAAGAATTGAAATTTCCTATGATATAAAAATTGAGCACCTATTAAGCCAACTATTCTATTAAAATTCGTCATAATTATAGAAAAAGAAAAAATGCATGAATTATTATTTTTGAATTAAAAATTTTGATTTTTTCAAAATTTTTACCATTGATTTCAAGAGTTGTGAAACGTCAAATTTAGCGAAAATATGAGAAAAACGATGACGAGGGGAGGGGAGGGGGTTATGAGTCATTATATTCAAGTGGAAATGGAAAATTTTTGGTTACTTTTTTCTATAATTTTGGTTACTTTTTTTGAAATTTCAGGTTACTAAAGTTACTTTTATTTTTTCAAATTTCGCTCCGATGCATGAAATGGCAATTTTTTTTTTAGCCCGATATGAGAGCAGCAGCTACCGAATTGGTAAAGAATACTCGAAGATTGGTTGAAGAATTAAATCAACTATTGCTGGAGAAAAATTTAGCAGCGAAAGTAATATCTAATACCTATACATTTCATTATGTCAAAGTTCGAAGCTGTGGCGTACCTTAAGCGAATTCAGCTTTTTCATTTTATTCTTTTTTTTTTTTTTAGATCGCTCCCGAAATTCAACGTCAATTGAACTGTTGTCTAATACAAATGGAAATCGAATTGAAAAAGTGCTCGTTTGGGGGAACTAGTTCTCAACCCTTGGTCTATTTCAATTTAATTTCTCCAGACGAAGTGGTTAGTACACGTTTGAATATGAATATTTGGAGCTGGCAACTTACATTTTTCGTGGGTAGCTTGAAAACTTAAAAAAATATTTCAACTATCCCTCCCCTAATGAAATAGTTTTTTTCCCTTAAAAAATCAGAGTTTGTTTCTTTAAAAAATTGAGAGGTTTCCCCCAAAAATATGAAAAATATATTTTCATTCTAAGCGTGCCTTACCTATTGAAAAATTTTCTCCCCCCCCCCTCAAAAAAAAAGATTGAGATTTTACTTATCTGAAAGTCTGAAAAATACGTTTAATCTGAGAAATCATATCTATATTATCTTTTAAATCCGAAAAATAATTTTATTATTTTTTTTATTCCAAAAAAGTTTTTAAAAATTGTAGGACAAAAAAAAATTGAGAAATTCTGTGCTTCAAAAGTTTGAAAAATATTTTTACCCGATTAAAATTTTGAGATTTTATTTGAAAATTCAAAAAACATCCTTTTTCTCCAAAAAATTGAAAAATTCTTTTCTCAGAAGTTACAAACTTTTTTAGATGAAAAAAAAAAAATTTTCTTTAAAAAAATTAGAGGGTTGTTTTTAAAAAGTTGAAAAAAAAATGAATCCAAGATATTTTTTCATTTTTATTTTAAATCCAAAAAACTCATAATTTTTTTCCGCTCCAAAAAGTGGCAAAAATTTTTAGGAAAAAAATTCGAGAATTTCTGTGTTTCAAAAATTTGAAAAATAATTTTACCCCATTAAAATTTGAAGCATTTTTTCATGAAAATTTGAGAAACATTTTTACTCCGAAGAGCTAAAAAATTCCGTTCTCCAAAGAAATTACACTTACTTTTAATTTAAAAAAATTAGAGAAAAAATTTACTGTAAAAAATGAGAAATTATGTAGGCAACTACTTTTATTTTGAAAACATTTGTACCTACTCCAAAAAAATTCGATGATTTTTTTCCAACATTCGAGAAATATTTTCTCTTTGGATTGCTGAGTTTTCCTCCCCTAAAAATTAAAAAGTTTTTTTCAGCAAAAAAAAAAAAAATGCAAAATTTACTTCTCTTAAATTAAGATTTTTTCAAAGACTTCTTTCTCAAACAAAAAAAAATCTTCAAACTTTTTTACTCATACTCTTAAAAAATGAAGTGTTAAAAAATGGAGAGATGTTTTCTCCAAAATCAGGTATATGAGATATTTCTCCAAAATGAATGAGATTTTTTTATTCCAAGAAAATTTTGAATTTTTTCTTCAAAAGAATTGAGACATTTTCTTCTCCAAAAATTGTTTATTTATTATTTTATGTTTTGAGTGTAGCTCGAGCGATGCAATCAAAATGTATTATGAACCGATTACAAAAATTTTCTTGTTCTAGGATCGGAAGTTTACACCTGGGCGTAAAAGTAGCGGCGCATTTTGGCAAAGATTTCGTCGTGGAAGCGGTGTATCACTCAACAAATACAGTCGTAAAGAGGTATCGTCGTGGGGAGTACCTGAAGTTACAAATTGGCTGGAATCGATGCAGCTGAGTGAATATTGCGAATCGTTCACATTACACGATGTACGCGGACGCGAATTACTCAATTTAACCCGCACAGATCTAAAAGAATTAGGGGTGACTAAAGTGGGCCACGTTAAAAGGCTTTTATTAGCTATTAAGGATTTCGGACCGTAGTTTTTTTCTTCGCTAGTGATGAATAATTTCTAAAGTATAGAGCAATTATTAATTTCGTAGGTACCTGCATTTAATAAAAATCT
The DNA here is from genome assembly GCA_959613365.1 of Balanococcus diminutus. NCBI lineage: Eukaryota > Metazoa > Arthropoda > Insecta > Hemiptera > Pseudococcidae > Balanococcus > Balanococcus diminutus. The sequence goes on from OY390714.1 coordinate 29,993,330, forward strand.
TAAGAGTGAACGGAACTTTCAATTCGAAAAGTTATCTAATTTAGTTTCTCTTACGTATTTATTGTATTATTGTCTTTCTTAATGGGTTAAATAAGTTAAATATCTAGTCAACGGTAATGAAATCAGTACCAAATATTTTTCAAGTGAAAACATCTTATAGGGTGTTTTAGATAATGAATTACTCTGACAATTGACGTCAAAAATTTTATTGGTTTTTAAATTTGCTTCGAATTACGTATCAGTATTATTATTACGAGCAAATCGAACCAGATAACTATTTTAATGCCTAATTATTCAGTTTTTGAATATGATTTCATTACACTTTCACATTCTTCGAGTATACTAATTTATTTTTTGTGAAGGTTACTGTCCGCAAAATTGTCGGTCGATAGTGTTTTAATTTCTTAATTAGACTGGTATTCCGCGTAATTTAATTTCGAGGCAATAATTTTATTTATCTGTCTTACATTTTATTTTTATTTATTATACCATCGATTTTTTTCTATCAAGTCTCAAATTTCATTTTGAAATATTCGAGCCCATTCTTTTAATGATTAATTTTCTTGTACTATAAAAAACATTTTACAAAATTATTTTTCGCTCACTTTTTCTGTATTTGTTTTCAAGACTGTAAAAATTTATAAGTATAACGCGCGCAAAAAAAATGTTCCCATGTATAGGTTTAAATTGTTTTCTTGCTCAAAGAAAAATATGTGATGGTTTACGAGTTTGAAATGAAATTTTCCTTTCTCGAAAATTTTTTAAAATGGTGATTATTAATCTCCATTCTCCAGTTAACATTATCGACGTATTCTCCAATTACTCTTCATAATAATCGCATTTCTAAGAAAGTAATTCCTACCTGTGGTTACTTTCGTCATTCGTTTTATTTTTATTTTATTCGCCTTCGTGGGATGTTGATTTTTTGCGAATTTTTCGAAAATAAGAATTGGTTTAGGAGAATACCTGTAGTAAATTGATTGTTGAACGGAGATGAGAAATTTCAAAAGTTGGTAATCGTTTCATCAACAATTATTTATAGTTACCATGATTCATTCATTACACTTAATTTCGTAAAGATGATAAAAGCGATAGTAACAATCATTTAATTCTAAGTACCTTACTTATTTCTTTTTCTTCCTGTATTTTTTTTTTTTCATCAGTAGGTAATTTTCGGACTAAAATGAATTATTATTTTACTGAAATTATTAACGGATTTTTATGCAAAATAAATAGGTACTGTTTTAAAACATGAAAAATGAGATTTTCGAATTTTAATTTCCACTTTTCGTTACGCTCTAGTCATTTTAAAATTGAACACTGTTCATATCATTTGGCGTAATTCGTACCAAACTACCAATTAGGTATTTTAAAACGGGAAAGTTTTCAAAAAATTGAGTAAAAATATATCGAAAATGAAATTAATATTTTTTCAGCAGGCCACGGCCAAAGTAACGTAAATGATAATTATCGAACACTAATCGAGTTTTTTCTATTTATTTATTTTATTACATTCAGTATTACTTTTGTGTTTGTCTTTATAATCTTTAGGTGCCTATTTTTAATGTGTTAGTATGGAAATACCAAACAATTCGTTTTCAATTTTAGTTCTCTGTGTAATTAAACCGTTCGTCATTTTAGTATGCAACAAACATTCATTTGTGATATAATTCTTTTGTTACACTTGGACTCATTAAATTGTTCCTAAGTTTGTTTTAAATTTGTCTTCTTGTAAGCAATTCTATAATTTTTATTGTTGTTCTAATTAAATCATTATTACCCTGAAAAGTGACCATTTTGTTACGGTAGATTAATTAATCGTAAATAAGGTTGTGTCTTTCTGCGAGTTATTCGATTGACAGCAAAGAAAAGATCAAACTATTGAAAAATTTATTGCCTAAGGTAATATAAAATGGTAAGAATGGGACTGTGAGTAGTGCTTTAGTAGGTATCTTATCTACAGTCTGTGGTAAAATGATTCATGGACGACCATTTCTTTCTTGATATCTTTTATTTTTTGGCAACCTGAAAATTGAATTAATGTTTATCGCAAAGATTATTAAAACGAGCAATATTGCCCTCATGATAGGAGCGATTTATTAAATTGTTTAACCTGTTAATCCCATGGTGTTTATGAATTCGTTTTCTAAAATTTTCAACAGTTTATCCACTCCTTTTTCTCCTTCATATGCCAAACCCCATAGAGCGGCCCTTCCAATGAATACCTGTTTAAAATAATAATTATGATAAAAATGTTTAACTACCAGAGGCGCCCAGAGGTCTGAAAAATACTATTGCAGAACTTATAAAGACTCAACATCTTTAAAAGGGCGCAAAATTTTTTCTTTGGAGAAAAGCCTCCTTAAAAATTATTCTCTCATTTGCATAAAATTCTTTTTAAAATAAAAATAATAAAAAATACTTAAGGAAATCCTTTTTTTTTTTTGATTGAAAGATTTTTTCAATGAAATTGAAATTTTTATGAGAAATATCATTACACCCGAAAAATTGAGAAATTCCTTCACCAAAAATATTGATTTTTTTTTATCTAAACAAAAACTCGAGAAATTGAAAAAAATGAAAAATGTTTTTCCCCAAAAAATAGGAAACTTCATGATGCAAAAAACTGAAAAAAAACAGAATTCCTTTCAATGTGATCAAAAAAATTGAAAGATTTTTAATTCCAAAAATTGAGAATTTTTCATTCAAAAAACACGAGAAATTAAAAAAAAAAAATTAAAGTTGCTTTAATTTTTAAAAATTGAGAATTAAAAAAAATGAATAAGAAATTTTTTTCACCAATAAAAATTTTAAAAATTTTCATTTCCAAAAAATAAGAAATTTTTTCTCCAGTAAACGTACAATTAAAAGACATTTAATTTTTAAAAAATGGATCTTCCAAAAAATTAAAAGTTTTCTCAACCCCCCCCCCCCTCAAAAAAATTGATAAATTTTTTTCTAAAATAAAAATGAGGAATACCTACTCTTATACTCCAAAAAAAAACTGAAAAATTTTCCCGCCCCTAGGTACCTAATATTTTAAAAAAACTTGAGAATATTTTTTTTCAAAAAATTGAAAACATAATTTTTATTAGGTACCTACTACCTAGTACCTAGACCTACATATAAAAAACTTAAATCTCGAAAAATAAAGAAATTTTTTCTCTAAAAGAATGAGGGAAACATTTAAAACGCTAGATATTTTTACTCAAAAAAAAAAAAAAAAAAAAAATTATTCTGCAAAAAAGTAGGTATAGGTATATTTTTTATTCAAAAAATTATTTTGAATGGATACTTTTGTCGATTAATTTTGATTTTGGAATATTTAAAAATTTGAAATGATATAGGAGCTCCAATTTGAATTTAGAGCTACACTGCAAAATGTCTGTGGGCGACTCTGGTTAATAACTAAGATGAGTGAGTAACATTGTAACGTGGATTTGAATTTATTACCATTTTTGCTCCCAATGCTAATGCTTTAAAGATGTCAGTTCCAAATTGAACACCACCATCGAAATAAATGTCTATTTTATCACCGACAGCTTTTGCGATTTCGGGAAGTGCTTCAATCTGTTATTACGAGTAAACATTTTTAAAAGTATAGGTATTAATTGAACTGATTGAGTCATGCATAATAGGTAGTTAGGTAATAGGTACTAGGATTGTTCTTATTTTGGACTTTCAGTTTCTTTTGTCTCTTTTTTTTTTTTTTTTTTTTTTTTTTGAGGCCCGCCTCAGGGTATTACTTGAAATTAAGTTGGAAAAAATAAAAAATTGGGAATTGATTCTCATGAAAAGGAACAAGTTTGGTGGGTTACAACCAAAAAAAGGCAAAATTTTGGAAATCTGCCAATTTTTTCATTTTTTTAAGAAAAGATGATGACCTGGACCCACTCAAAATTTAGTGAGATGAAAAATTAAAATTTAGGTCGTAGAATTTTTTCATGAAAAAGAACAATGTTGATCTGTTTGAACCAAAAAAATGTAAAATTTCAAAAATTTGGTAATTTGTAATTATTAAAAAAAATTAAAATGGAAGGCGGGGCCAGTGGCAGCTCCTAAAATGCAGCTAGGGAGGTATAAGAAATAGAGAATTATTTTACAATAAAAGCAACAAGTTTAATGCTAAATAAAAATAATTTACTCATTTTTTTAAAATTAAGAGTGTGCTAAGGTACCACTTGAAATTCACTCACATGTTAGGTGACAAAAAAAAATATGGAATTATTTCATGAAAAGAAACAACTTGGAGGGTGAGGAATAAGAAATCCTCGAGTCTAAAATAAGGACCATCCAAATAGGTACATTTACTAAAAAAAAAAGTACCGAAGCAGGAGCTGTATCCAACTGTCGTCCTCCATGGTTAGACACAATTATGGCATCTACTCCAACTTGAACAGCATTTAATGCATCTTCGGCGGTTAAAATTCCTTTCACAATGACAGGTAATTTCGTTATGCTAAAATTACATTAAAAAGTACAATTATTCGAGGAGATCGATTTTTAAAATTCTCATTCCTGTTTTGTTTTTAAATGTGAAAAGTTGCCAACAGACTTTTTAAGCCATTGCACATCTTTCCAAGAAATACTTTGATCGAATAGTTGATCGCAATATGCTCCTAAGCGTGATGTACCTTCGACTTTCTCGAATGTTGAAGCAATCCCATCGAAATTAGCCAGTCTAAAAATAAAAATTCAAAGTAATTATAGATAGATTAGGTAGGTACAAAAATTATCCCTATTATTTCGCACCGGAAATAAAAGCAGTAGATAGAAACTATTATAGTTAGGGTAGGTACTTTAAATGCTGTGGTAAGTCAAAACAATTTCTCATATCTGCATAACGTAAACCAAATACATTAGCATCTACAGTTAAAACTAAAGCTTTATATCCAGCTCTTTCTACTCTTTGAACCATTTTCCTTGTAAGGTCTCTAAAAACAAAACACAAGAACGAGGAGATAACTTTTTATGTGAATAAATGAAGTAAAAAGAACTCGATTTTATGAGAGTTTAAAAATCATGAAATATTGACCTCTCTTTGTAAACGTATAACTGGAACCATTTAGTAGTATTAGGAGCACCAGCAGCTACGTCTTCGAGGCTTGTAGTTGATAAAGTAGAGAGTATATAAATTCCACCTTGTTTTCCAATCGCTTTGTAGGTAAGTACAGGAATTTAAAAAAAAAAAAAAAAATAAACAAACATTAAAAATAATTTAATTATTAAAAATTAAAAATGATTTTTCAATGTTACCTTTGGCGTTTCCTATTTCTCCATCAGGATGTGCCAATTTTTGCATTGCACTTGGAGCAATCCCAAATGGAATTCGTACCTTGGAGCCTAAAACTTCGGTATAGGTATCTACTTTTGATACATCAATCATCATTCGAGGTCTAATTCTCAACCTAATAGAAAATTTTCAAAACAAGAAAGATCAATCACTTAATTATTATTCAATTAATATTATGTCACGAGCAACGGAAATGAACTATAGTATGAATACGTTGAATGAGTAGGTAGGCACAATTTTAATAAGGAGTTGGATAGATTTGTACACCGGAAGTGATTATGCAGTGTTATAAGAAATTAAAAAAGTTAACTTTCGACATAGGTAATAGGCACGATGTAAAATGAATTTCATCAGTACCTACTTGAACATATACTTTTTCAATGAATTTTTTCTATGATTAAGTAGGTACCTATTTAATTTACCAAGTACATTGGTCGTTTTTGCGAAAGACAACACTGGTAAAATACAGTACCTACCTACAAATTACAATCTACTAGGTAGTATAAGAACTATACTATGCCTATGTAACTTGATAATTAGCCTGAATAAATTTGTATATACTTGTTGAAAGCCTCCCTATTATTTTGTAAAGTTTTCTGTTGGCAAGATCCACTGCGGTAATAATCTAAAACTTTCTTCGGAAGTGTCCGGAAGGCATATTCTTGGAAATCCGGTACACAGCACACCGATGTTTCCGAACTCATTTTATATTCAGCGGTAGGCAAAAAATCACGAATTTTTAAAAATAACTACTAATAATAACTGTGTGTTTGAAGCACAATTTATCAAGTGGCAGTTAAAGTAAGCACTAAAAACGCCTCGACGCAGTCGCGTGGTTATGGTTAATCATGCGCGCGTTATCGTTCAGGTTTCTTTAGTTAACTTAACAAATAAAACGTTAATGAAATTAATTGGTTAATCAAACTGTGCTGTTGTACCCCTGACACCTTACCTCATTACCTGCAGTAGGTGTACTAGGCATTAGATGATTAGAATACAAAATATTATCTTGATTTCTGAAGAAAAATACAAACTAAAGTTCAACTTTATTCGAAAATTATTGGTAAATCGTTGTGAAGTTTGAAGTTTAGGTGGGGCATTTATTACTACTTTGTTATGGTACACGTAAACATTACAAAGTGAGATAGCGTTGAAATAACATGAGTTTGTGAAAAATGAAATGCGGATTTGTAATTATGCTTGTGACGTACATATACCTAAGTACATTCACAAGAAGAAATTATGTCACTTATTGCTGTGTAGGATTATTAGGTATTGTAGGTACCTAACCGATGTGGTATGAGTGTGTATATGTACAACGTAGGCCTACAATGCCTACTACATCGGTTCAATAAAATAATGAATTAATGATAAACGATTTTCGGATTTACTCGATCAGTTTGTTTTTGCTCAAGTTCTTAATTTCAATGCCTGCTAAATTAATTGCACAAAGTTCACTATCACTACCCTCTTCAGTTTACTTTTTTATTCCTTTTTCTATAAAAAGGTCTACTACTTACACTAGCACTGAAAAAATTGTATCTTTGCCATCGTTGTCATGTGGCAGTTGAGAAGACGCTAGACCCTAGATTTAAATTTACCTACAATTAAATCAAGTAATTTATTCAATTTTTTATTCTATTTTGCCCAGAGTCCAGTGCCACTGAATGGCATATTTTACTATTTTGAAATTTCAATGCCTCAATGGCAAAGAGAATCTTCATCTACTAGTCAAAAAATTCTAATTAATATTTTTTCAGTTTTTTTTAGCCTCCCAAAAAAATAATTATGACATTATTATGACATTAAAAGATTGAAAAATAAAATAAAAAAATAGAAAAAACATTTTTGAGAAGGTAAAGAACGCAAAACGTTGCTGAACGAACGAAACGGCAACCGAACCGTGCCAGCACAGACCTGACGCGTCTGACATCTTTGATCATAACAGCAAACAGCTGATTGTTGCAAGTTTTATCTTATTTACGCTGCTACAAAATTACACCTTATGACATAATCATTCCAAAAGATGGGTTTGCGTTTCACAAACAGTAATGTCTTTCGTTTTTAATCAAAATATAATAATCGTCGACTGGTATGCTTTCAAGTATATTCTTAAGATTCTTAAACTCATTTAACGCGCTAAAGTTATCGTCAAGTCAAGTGTTCGTATTTTATTTTATCGAATTTCATTTTACACTTAAAACTATGTTCGTAAGAAGTTGAGTAATTTAAAAGATGGAAACGCAAATTTCGAGAGGTTGGAATGATATTCCCAATGTCGTGTTGGATCAAATTTTCGCTTACCTTTCTTGGCCCGATAGAGTCAACGCATCTTCAACCTGCAAACGATGGAGGTGTGGTTTATACCATCCGTGTTTTTGGAGAAGTATTTCATTTTCGCTGATAATGATGAATAAAGATAAAGAAGAGAAGGCAAAATATTTCATGCACGCGTTTGGAAAAATTGTCAAATACGTCGACATCATATTCGACTCTTTAGATCCGATGAGTTCAGCTTTAACAGACGATTTATTAAACATATTGGATGATAATGCGCAATTAAGTAGATTAATGCTTATTCCTAATCACTGCGCTTTGTATCCTTCCAAAAACAACACCTGTAATGCGTCCGTTCTCAACTCCAGGTAAATTTTGGAAATTCAAACCACGTATAACTTTTCTGTGTTTGACTGGTGTTCATTTTAATTCTGTTTTTTTGTCACTTTAGTCGCATGTACCAGCATATTTTGACCATACTTACGAAAACAGACAAACTGGAGGAGTTTAGCATCGGTTGCTTAGATGATTTGATCGTATATTGTAATCAGTTTCTAAAAGCTATAGCAGATCATCATTCGAAATCCATTCGAGTCTTGGGCATTGCATCGTTGAAGTATGATCCTGAGGAGTATATGTACGATTCGTTAGACTTTCATCATTTGAAAAATTACGAAAATCTTCAAGTATGTCAATCATTCTTTAAATCTACATACGTTCGTGCCTCTAAATGTAGAATGTATGTACTCGTGTAATATTGTTTCATTTTTTCAAATACTTATTTTACAGGTATTGAGTATCAACTACGATTACGTGAACGACGACCTCCTTCAAGTCCTATGTAGTTGTTCTTCGTTGAAAAGACTTGTAATTCACGTTCATAGTAATGTGCAAGATCATCCTGGTACTACCGAAGCCAAATGGACCGAATTGGTCAAATATTGGTAAATTAGCATCCTTACTTACCATCCATTGATTGTAATATCAACGTACGAAATTCTGTGACCTATTTTTTTAAATTTTTAGTCCCAGTGTTGAACTTCGTTTAAATGTGATACACGCTTACTACGCTGTTTTGGAATTACAAAAATCCATTCTCAAAAAAGCAATGCCATTAACTCATTTGAGAGTTCTATTCTGCGAATCGGTATTCATCGTTGCATTTACCTACTAAAAACACAGCATTTTTCTTACTCAGTTCTAAACGTATACTTTTTATTCTTTTACAGTTGAATGAAAATGCATTGAACTCGTTACATATGTATTGGAACTCGCTCCGTTGTTTGTGGTGGGTCGATTCACCAGTGTACTCCGATTGCGATGTATTAGTGAAAGATGATTTCAACCTCGGAACAATGAACCCGTTTATATTTGCGTCATGGAGATGTGTTAATCTAGAAGAGATTGTCCTTATTGGTACGACGATATTTAATTCTATATTTATAAAATGTTTCTTCCAAGTTACAAACGTGATTACTTTTTTGATCTATTACAGGATATAAGTATTTCGCCGATGATCTAAGAGCTATTTCTCGTTTACGTGGCAGCGTTTTGAAAAGATTAGATGTGCTACGATCTGAAATGGTGGAATCATTTGATGATACAGCTTCTCCTAATACTACGTCCAAAGAAATCGAACAAGTAAAATGAAATGTTTTTCAATTCTATGGAAATTTTTTTGAAAATCATATCTACATTTCGTGTTGATGTTTTATTGTAATAGGAAGTATCCGAATGTACCGGAAAACCTTGGAAAACGTTGAAGAAAAAAGATGTTCACCCAGTTATATTTCATCCGGATAAATACGATTCAGATGAGTATCTTATACCAATTTTATGTAACGACCTCGAATTATGAATTTTATCGCCATAGTCTACTACACTTTTTCAATATGCTGAAGTTTCAAGAAGTAACGTTATTTTTTCTAATTTCAGTTTTCTCTATATTTTGAAATGAAAAGTTGAATTATTTTTATTTTACCTCATCTACATTAATTTTTTCTCATTTCATTTTGGCTGTTATTTTATTCTTTTCCTTAAAAAGTTAGTGTACCTATTTTTCTACTATTTTTGTTCGAGTTTTATTCAAGTGAAGTAACGTTTTTATTTATTAAAAATTTTTAGAACTTGAAAACACTTTGAAAATAGTAAAAAAAAAAAAAAAAACTATAATGAAGCATACAATAATTATGCGACAGTATATAATTTGTAAGACTTAATAACAAAAACGAAATGTGACTTGATCAGTTATCGTTTCTTTACAAGTTCCTCTTTGTTAATTTTTATAATTTCATCCTATTGTCGTTTTTATTTTATCAACGTCGGCTAATAATTTCTCATCGCTGACAATTTTCCTATTGACCAACGGAATAAGGGAATATATTCCCGGGATGAAATATTATAACGTAAATTATTGTTTTAATGTTATAGTAGTTTATCCAACTAGGAAAATAAAGTGATTTTCGACGATTTTGAGGGTTTATTGCCCGGGCGAAGCGAGGGAAATGAATCAAAATCGTTGAAAATCACTTTATTTTCCTAGTTGGATAATATATTTTACGTTACGAGGGAGAAAAAGACTTCTTTATACTACCGAAAGATCAGCGAGAGGTATATAAAGTAGCACTTTATCTCCCTAGTAACGTAAATAAGTGTTACGAGTATTTTGAATTTATTATTTTACAACGACAAGATCTCATCGAAGCGCTATTTTATTTGTAACCAGTGAGCGGCTATTTTTCTCGTTGTTCACCTTCCATCGTGAATTTTTCTTTCTATTTTAATGTATGTTGTGCTGCGGTAAAACAATTAATATCAGAAGTTTTTCAGCTTCTTTTCGGAGATTTTAGAATTATCAAATTGATTTTTGAAACAACTCAGGTTTTTTTTGTTGTATTTTTTTAAAGAAGCTGAAAAAAGTATTGATAGAGGTGAATTTTGTTCTCGTAGAAAGTGTTTTATTAATAGTGATCGAAATCTAATATTTTTTCTTTTATTTGAACGAATCGAGAGTGTTTCTGTAGTATTGTTGTTTTTTTCTTTCGAACCAAGCCAACATATTTTTTTGTTTCTTTGAGATTCTTTTTGAGAAGAATTATATCGCGTACGTTCAATCGTATTACGTCCTGACCAATGTATGTATGTGCCTGCAGCATATGTATATCAATTCGTGAATCTGTACTATAAATTTCCAAGCTACATTTTTCTTGAAAAAACTAAACCTATTCCTTTCAAATAGGTTTTTAGCCATTTTCTAAATGTACATATTATATGTATGTGGACCAATTCGGACGATTAGGTGAAACCTATCTCCTGAAAGTTTTCCTCAATATCAGTGAAATTTTTTATTCTATTGTGACCAATTCGGAGAAATGCTCCACTGAAATGTCGAACTTTCAATTTGTAGGGTTATTTGGTGAACCTACTACTGGTGCAATTAAGATTATTATTTGAAACTGATAACATTCGAAATTTATTCAAAGTTTAACTTCTGGAGCATTTTCTCTTCACCAAGAGATCAAATATTTTCCCATGAAAGTTTGTGCCTTGCGGATCTTACATCTTGGACAATAAATTAAATTCAGTTATTTCGATATGTACCTAGACCTAATGAAATCAAACTCTTGGGTAAGATGTTTACCTTTTTTTTTTCAATATCGAAAATTTAAAAAAAGGCATCAGAGAAAATTAGGAACAGGGATGGAAAACTGAAATCATTTCAGTTCCAGTTTTCAGTTTACAGTTTTTAATTTTTTAGTTCCAATTCTAGTTTCAAGTTTTCAATTTTAGTTTTTTTATAGTTCTAGTTTCAGTTCCAGTTTTCAGTTTTTTTCCCCATTTCGGATTTTCCATTATTTTTTTGTCATTTTACTGAAAAACGAAGTGTGCTAGGTGCTTTCATTATTTTTATATAATTTTTCAAAATTCTGAAAACCAAATTTGAATTTTTCAAAATTTTTGAGAAAAAGAATTCAGTTCCAGTTTCAGTTTTTCATCCCTGTTTAGCCAACTTGTGTTTTCTTCTTCGTAACGAAATTTCGAGCCAGTCTGCTCTAATCGTTAATGCCCATTTCCTTAGTAAATGACTGTACAAGTTTGGTCTCGCTTGCAATGTTTTGTAAGTCCAGTATTCGAAGGTGAGTTTTTTTTTTTTTTTTTTTTTTTTTTTTGTTTAAATCGCCTACTTTGCCTACACTTCCATACGTGTCGTTTTCAACCGAGGTTTATTAAAAAAAAAAAAAAAATTACCGCAGCATTTAGGGATAAAAATGGAAAGTGTACAATGTGAATTGTTTTATTTATATCGAAACACTTCAATTATTATTGTGTGAACTCGAAGGTGTCGAATATTTACATTTGTTTATTTGTATTGTTTATAAGAACCGACTGTTACCAAATTTATTATTTCCATCTTCCGAACTTTACTGTGATATGTGTAGCGTTTTAGTCTAGGAACAAGGTATTATGAATAAACATTATCATTCGTTTTACATTCATAAAATTTTTTAACGTTATCCAAATGTAAATGATATTATGAAATAATTTTTTCGATAATAATTGGGTAAAAAATGGCATAATGGCGTTTTTTGAATGCACTCGATAACAGAACTTTTAATACGTTTGTCAATAATGTGCGAGATTTTGTAAAATTCTACTCGTATGCCATTTTTCATCTTTCGTGTGTTCGGTGTTTACCAAGAATGTGATTTTTGAGAGCAAAATGATCAATGTTACCAACTTTTTTAAATTACTATAAATATTTATGATAGGACACCTTGTATTGCTGAAAAAGTACCTAATTTGTATGCATTAAAATGTAGGTTTGTGGTATTGATTTTCCATATTGTGGTTGACAAACATTTTATAACGCTTTGAATATTGAATTTGATTTGTTTCACGAGTATAATCAAATTGGATGGTATTTTGCGACAGTTTAGGTATCGTTTGTTGAAAATTTTATAGTGCCTATGAGATGTAAAGTGCATATCTGCGTTGATTTTGTGATCATCTGCCAAGAATGAGCTGCTTGGTTTATTGTTAGATTACCTAAGTAGGGGACATTTGGATTAGAAAAGGTTTTGGTTGAAAAAAAAAAGTTCTGTGTTAATAAATCTTCAAATTTTCTGGGAATAGAAGATTTTCTCAATACTTTTTGGAATAGAAAATATTTCAATTTTTTGAAGTAAAAATATTTCTGAAATTTTTGAAGAAGAAAAAATCAATTTTTTTTTTAAATTCATAAAAAATCTCAATTTTTCAGATCCAACATGAAAAAATTTCTAAAATTTTAATGTATACATTACATAATTATATTAACTACTTCCTAATCTCGATAGTTTTTTCTTTCTCTCTTTACTTCATTTTTTTTTTCGATTTGACTATTTTATCCAAGTTTAATCATCGTGTGAGAATTTGAACATTGCATGCCTAATAATTACAAAAAAAAATTGAAGTATCGTTATCGTAAACTTGTCCATAAAAATCATATATTTGAACAAGTCGCATCATACCCCCCACATGTCAATTTTTAAATCACTAGCTGCTAAGTGCAAAGGTGCAAATTGAAATAAAAAAGTGTATATACCTCACTACATATGAAATGTTTGTCAAAAGCATTTAATTTTATTATTTCTTCTGTTTACAGCGTGTAAACACACTTTTTTAATTACGAGACTGTGGTATTTTATTGCTAGTCGTAAACACAATTATTTTTCCATCGTGTTATTTATTTTACCTTTATTTTGTATTTACTCTCTTTTGACTTAAAAAGATGAAGTTATGACTAAAAACATCATTCCTGTTTGTTATTTATCTTTATGAACATATAAGATCTTCAGTTCTTCGTGAAAGGAACATCAAGTTTGTGATCATGACCTTTGCTATTGCGATATAATAAATATTAATTTAATTAAACCTTATAGGTACTTATGGTAGATTATGTCATAAATATATATTTTCTGTTGTGGTAATTTTAAGGGTTCAAAACACTGTATTATTAATACTTATTCGATGTTGTTTTCAAATAATTCGTAGTCCATGTATATGAATGAATATTATTCTGGTCTCAAAGTAGGTATATAAAAAGACACCGTGTAAGACTGAAAAACTTAAGCACAATACAATGCGATCGCTTTTATACGTTATATTGCTACAATAGTTGGAGAAGATGCTAGGTTTTTTTTTTTTTTTTCAATTTTAACAACTAACTGGGCCATGCATAGGTATTTACTATTTATACGAAGTAATTTGTGTAAATCAGTTAGGACTTTTAATTTCTTTTTGTGTTTTGTGTTACAAAAAAGTTGAATTCTGTTTTAAGTTTTTATGAATATGGTTGAAGTGTGTATTGAGTAATTCATTTTATTTTATTGTTTTTTTGTTGCTTTCTATATAACTATAGATTATGTTTGTTGTTTCTACACTTTAATAATGTACCTACCTACTACGCGTGAGAATGTACTTTATTACTATCGTTTATTAAATGTTGATGAATATATTTACTGTAGTGTTTTTTTGAATTGATTCACATTTGTACGCAGTATATCTGTGTACTATAAAATTATTTAAAACCCTTCACTTTTTGCCCGATGAAACCAAATTTTAAATGTGAAAAAATCCACGACTAAGTAATCAATTACATATTATTAGAAATTCATTAATTGGTTATATTTTTGTGCTTTGGAAGGTTTCACCTTGGTTGAGTGCAAAATTATCAACATGGTTTTCTATTTTTGAAAAATATTGTTGAAAAAACGAGGAAAAAATATTTTTATGACAGAAAATTTAACATTTTTCAACAAAATCCAATTTTTTTAAATGTTGAATATCAGAATGACCCCCCCCCCCCCCAAAAAAATATGTTTCTCCTAAAAAATGAAAGATTATTCCCCAAAATTTTAAAAATATTTTTATTCCAGAAAAGTTTTGAAAAAATTCTCCGAAAAAATTGGATTATTTTTTTTCTCCAAAAATGAGAGTTTTTTAAAGAGATTTGAACTAGGTAGATAGGTACCTAAAACTAATCCAAAAAATAAACATTTTTTTTACTCAATTTTTTTTTTTAAGAAAAAGATTACCTACCTAGTTATTTCCTTTTACAAAAAACATAGATTTTTTTCTGCAAAAAAAAGTAAAAAGGGTTTCCTTCGAATATTCATGGATTTTTCTCCAAAAATTAACTGAAAAATATTTTTGGTAGGTACTCCAAAAAAACTTAAGAATTTTTTTTTCAAAAAACTAAAAAAAAAAAAATGTTCAAAAAATTGGAATTTTTTTAAAAACTTCATCTCCAGAAAAATGAGAAAATATTTTACCAAAAAAAATTGGAAGATTTTTTTTCAAAAAATTGAGATAGGTAGGTATGTATTTTTTTATTTTAAAAAAATTGATAATTTTTTTCCAAAGAAGTGAAGAATAATTTTTCTCTAATATGAATTCAAATAATAAGTTATTTTTATTTCAGAAAATTAATTTTTTTTTTTAAATGTAGATATATATAGGTAGGTACTATAGGTACCTACATATTTTTTATTCCAAAAAATTCAAAATTCCCCCTCCCTCAAAAAATCAAAGAGGGGTTTCTATCAAAAGATTGAAGAATTTTTTTCAAAAAATAAAAAAATATACCTATCTAAATGTTGTAAAAACGTTCTGAATTCTTTGTAAAAAAAAATTCATCAAACTTTTTCTGTAGTAAATTTGGTGTTTTTGTTTTTAATTGGGGTAGGTATGTTTTTACTTCAAGAAAATTAAGATTTTTTTCTTCAAAAAATTGAGCCTTTTCTCTAAAAATTCGAAAAATACTTTCATATTAGGTACGAGTAAAAAATTTAGAATTTTTTTTCTTTGAAAAAATTAAAAAGTTTAGTTTGTTTTTTCAGAAATAGATGATTGAAAAACTGTTTCCTCTAAAAACGAGTTTTTTTTCTCCCAATTTGAAATTTTTTTTTTAAATCGAAAATTTTCCTACTTTTCAATTTTGAAAAATTGAGATACTCTCTATTCCACGATAATCCATTTTTTTCCCCTGAAAGAATTGAGAGATTTTTTATTCGAAAACACAATTTGAAATTTTAATTGGTGGTGTGCATTTTAGTTTTTGTATTTTCGGAGTTTTGTAGAGCTCATTTCACTGTGTGTAGCGGACGTGCTCTTGCTACATACACATGTTCGAGTTTCAGCAACACATGACAGAATTTGCCACAACATACTGCCTATGAGTGTGTTGCTGCAATTTTTCAAGTTTTCAAATTATTCATTCTATTGCGCAGCGGCGTATTTAAAGGTTGTGGTTGAGGAGATCTGTACCGCTCTTGATCACGAAAAAGTTATAAAAATGACGAAATTCAGATTTTCAATGTCTTTCCACGAAAGTCTTCGCATAATAATTTCCTTTATTTCAACAAAATAACAAATATTTTTTAAATTTTACTTGAAATTAATTTTTTTGCGTAGAATCCCCTTCCCCGAACGCACCCACTTCTGACTCATTATTTCGCGCCCCCCCCCCCCCGTAATGCATGGTGTTTCACAGCTGACTGAGTTCCTTCCACCAGGTGAATAGGCAACCCATAAGGAACAAAAAATGTTCTATCTTAAAAGTTGAAGGGGCAAGGAAAAATCAAATTGAGAGAAAAGAAAATAATTTTTGATTGGGCCAATGAATGGAAATATAAAAAATGGTCTTTTCTTGTTCTTGACATTTTTTGCTTATTTTTGAAAATGAAGGCGCAGGAGAGCTTCAAACGTTGAAAAAAGTCCTGGTTTTTCAATTTTCAAAGTTTTGTAGCTCCTTAATTTTCGAAGATAGGCAAATTCACCACACAACTTTTTTGCTTATCTCCAAAAGTTACATCTGTTTCATGTAACATCTTGACAATTGACAAATCAATACCTATGCATGAGACTTGAGACATAAAAATTGCAAAATTTCGTCAAGATGATATGAAACAAGTGTAACTCTTTGAGATAAAAGTTATGTGATGAATTTGCCTATATTCGAAAATGAAGGAGCTACAGAGCTTTGAAAATTGAAAAACCTGTTTTGTTTTGTTTTTGAAGTGTATAAAACTCTGAGGCGCCTTCATTTTCAAAGATGGGCAAAAAATTTCAGGAACAAAAAAGTTTAAATTTGTTCACTACCATCCCAATTGGCCCAATCAGAAATTATTTTTTCTCAGTTCAATTTTCCCTTGCCCCTTCAATTTTCAAGATAGGCGACATGTTTATTTAATATTTTTTGTTCCTTATGGTTGCCTATTCACCCAATGAAGGGAACTCGATCAATGGTGAGAGGCAAAATTTTTTTTTCACATTTCTTAAAAAAAAAAACAGTAATTTTTTCCTATCTTTTGTTGTAAATATCTATCAAAAAATTATTGATTGCTCCTCCCCCCTCCCCAGTAACACCTATGTCGCCTGCTCTGCAGCAGGCCTATCTTGAGCGCTCAAGCTACTGTCGATTTGCCGGCCATGGTAGGTAGTTAGGTTTAGGTATACCTACGTAGATATACTTAGACCTACCTACTGTCTACCTTACCAACCACCTATCTGATGCCATCTCGGTCTCATTCATCGTATTATGAACCTACCTACATGTAATAAAAAAATAAATAGGTAAATTTTTACTTAAAATTTTTACTTGAAAAATTGAAAATACGATTACGGAAATTGATAGAAAAAGGAGAAAAAGTAGAGATTGACGAAAACCTGTACGCCTATAGTTGTTCTTAGGAGAGCGAGTAAGGAGTAGGTAGGTAGGTAAACGAATTTCAAAGAATCATTCATCGCGAACACGTGTATTGAACACGCATGCGTCAATTCAAACTTACATATGCGTACTTATCAAATTTCAAATAGAAAGAAGCTTCGAGCTTAGCCTCATAAAAGAATTTCGTTCGTTTTACTGACCCACTCACTGCCTTGTAATGAAAGGAAATGATTCAGTTATTTCTTTTTGTTCAATGAAGTTCGCTATGTTTGCAACATTCTAGTATAAATTTTTTAATTAGGCATTATTTTAATACTATCGACTATGTTAGTTATCTCAATGTCGAAGGGAAAAAGATTACGTGTGTATGTATTTTATACCTAACACTTCTAAATTTTAATTACTGCGGTTAGCCTAGCGTTACATCTAGTCTGGAAGGATGTGTATCCACCAATCAATGGTTCGCATTTGTTGGTGGGGGGTCACGTGTATTCATTTTGTTTATTGTCATTTTCATGATTACGGAATACAACTACAGACGAGACCCTATAGCGCCGCGGCTTGCTCCGTACCGTGTTAAACGAGAGAATGAGCAACAAAGATAGAATGAGTATGAGTAGTGAACCCAATAAGAGAAAAACAACAAGGCCACGCCATATTGAATCAGTTGTAAACTTTTGCGTGTAAGTTTCTTCCTCGATTATTAACGCTCAATTTTATATATTTACTTTGATGATGTTTTTTACCTAATTTCATTCGCGTATGATCGGCAAAACGATTAGTTTCATTAAATGCGCATTTTTGTGTATAAATGTGCGAAATTTCTTAAGAAATGTAATTAACACCTTGTGTCGGTTCTTCTGAAATCGATTTGTCTGACAGGCGACCAATTCGAACGTCCTTGATTGACCCCCAAGGTATGTAATTAAGGAAATAAATTTTTTACTAAAACCTAGCAATGATGGGTATCGTTAAATTCGATTTTTAATTCTCTACACGTTTGTGCAAGTTCGAATCATCGAGTATGAAAATTTTCTAAAATAAAGCTATCGATTAAAATTTTATTAAAATTTGTCATCAACTTGTTGATGAATAATCAGAAAAGGAGTAAAAAATTGCTACGTTGATGGCTGGTTTGATGATAACGCGTCTAGCTGTAAAAACGTTTAATAAATTCTGTATGAGATGTACAATGCAACGAGTCGAGTTGAAATTAATTAATCATGTGAGTTAAGACGGGGAATACGACGTGTTTGTAAAAAATCATTACGCTTTAGCGATTATTTTGTCCCTTTCTAAAACCAGTCGATAATTTCTTCAAAATGTTTTAATACAAAGAAAAATACATAGGACAGTAGGAGTACGTTTGTTACGATGCCGATTCGCCAAGTATTCGTAAAAAAAATAATTTCACTGATACGTCACACATTCACACAAAATGTGTAGCGTACTCGCGTACTCTCCTCCGCCGCTTCATTATGTGTTTAAATATGCGCTGATACGAATACGTGTGTGAGTGTGTGTGCAACATTGATCGGCCATTTTTTTTATCATTACCTGTATTCGTAGTTTCGGCATTATTAAAAGTTCAAACAAGTGCTAATTAGTACTCGATTTTGTTCTAAGGTAAATTCGCTGTTTATTTTTTTCGAATTAACTGTATTAGGGGAGGTGTTATAACACTGTATATATTTGAAATGATAACTTTATGTGTTTTTTTTTCTTTTTGAAGAAGTTGAGTGATAATCGGGTGTTAACTTTTCAGGTACAAATACATATAATTGATTCATTTATTTGGTAACTACTTCGAATGGAGGTAGATGATGATTCGTGTATCGTTGATCTTAGTATCTCGAGGTATGTATAATTTCGCTTCTTTCGAGCTATGTTCATATTTTACTGTGAAAATAACGAGATAATTTTGTAATTCTTTAGTCGAAGACCCGATTCTTCCGGATCATCGCATTCGCAACCACACAGTAATAAACGAAGTCCGTCCCCTAGTTTGGGACAGTACAATAATACCAAACGTAGCTTACGTCCCAGAACTGAAGTTAAAAATTATGTAGAAACTACGGATATCGTTGTCGTTTCCGATACAGACGAATATAAGCAAAATGGTTACATGAACGGATACGATTATTCGGATAGCGATGAAGGAGAATTACCACCGTTACCTCCGATTAAAGTATGTGTACTTTTTTTTCGACGTAATTTATTAGTGTTATCACTCTATATAATCGCGAGGTACGATTCAGTTACGAGCAGTCTTGTTTAATCAAGGTTATCTCGAATCAATCTATATTTAATTAAAAATCTATGACTTCAGGAACTATCACTCACTGAAAGAATGGAAGCGGAAAAAAAAATAAGATTGTTGAAAGATGAATTACGAAACGAAGAAATGAAGCTGGTGCTGCTGAAGAAACTAAGGCAATCTCAACAGATGAAAGAGAATATTTCTATCGTGCCGATTACAAACACCAATATTGGCCAGCCAGTTCCACCGTCGTCACATAATCTTACGACTAAATTGACGTCTAATAATGCCGCTCATAGGTCACCCTCTATGCATCATAATAAGCCTCCATCTACTCCACCGGTACCTCCGTTACTAAGAGGCGTAAGTTCGAAAGTAAATTGTGGCTATTTTTTTACTATTTCGTGTCCTTGTTACCTTATCACTTGGGTTTTGGATACCTGTAAGTGTACGTGAAAACACATATTGGACGTATAATGTTGATACGATAAGAATTTGATTTTTTTTTTCGAATTATCGCTACGAATGTGTTGCAATATTCACTTTAACTGCTAAATTTAGATTATTCGAATTGGCGAGGGAACAATTTTGAAACAAATTATGTTAGATTAGAATACGAGCCGAGCCACTGATCATAGTTGTATTATTTCGTCGTGTCTCTGGATCAATCAAAAAACTACCCGATCAGTTATTTTTTTAAAGGCTGGGATCGTCATTTTTGCTCACCATTGCGTGTGTTTTCACTGATAACGTAATTTCTTGAATTAAAATTGATGGAATATTTTCCCAAATTCCTCCAACTTTCGATTTTGAAACTTGTGTTCCTATAATGACAATGAGGCACATGCGATTTTTGAAGATAAGATTAGAAACAATCATCAGCCGAATATCTTAACGAATAATTAAAAACTGAACCGGAGGACTCGTATTTATATCTATGAATTGTCATTTTCAGCAATTGATACCACCAAGTAGACCAAATGTCCATCACGCGCCACCGCCTCTCTCACCAGTCATCAATAACCATCAAAACAGTCGAAGTGTTGCTCCGGGAATGCCGCCGAATATGTTCACAGTCAATTCAGTTCCAGGACACAGAGGTTTGTATGAAAACAAATGAGATTCTCGATAATCAAAATGATACTAAATCGTTATTTCTTTGGTATTTCAGGTAGCGGCGGTTCGAGTAGCAGTAGCCATGTAAATAGCAATTTACTGAATAGTAATTCGGGTCTAGTGAATTGTGGTAGCCGAAATATGGGGTCTATGTCCAGTTCCGTTAATAATTCTAGTTACCAAAATAGTATTAGCCTACAAGATCGAATCAAAGATGTCCCTCAATCAACAGTCATTTCATCGGTGACTCCGTCATCGGCTGCATTCAGCATTGCAAGTGCAACCACGCAGCAGGTACGCAAACGTGATGAATTTTTGTTGCATTATGGATTTCACCAAAAATAGTGCAGTTGAGAGGGTTTATAATTCCTTATATTTCGCTACGAATTCACTCCTATCTTATCTTTCTCATACAGTCTCTTTTGATTCCGCCGTTTATGAATTTGTCCGAAGGAGTAATGAATACGTGGCGTATGATGAGAAATTCATGCAATATGAATTTTCAAGTACGACAGCATTACGTACAAATTTTCTTTTTCATTGTGAATTCAATCAGATACTCGAACGTACGAGTATCGCGAATATCTGAAAATTTCAGACAACCGTAACGTGGATGTAGGGGGTATGTTTATAGGAGAGTAATAAATTTCTTGAGTTATTTGTTTAGGTGTGAAATTCAAATCATGTATGTTCATAGTCAACTTTATAAATATTGAACAATCTGATTTTGTTGCATATTTTGCGTTGTTGTTTTGAGGAAATTTCAACGTTTTGGGTGTGAGAGGAAAAATCTAAAAAAAATTTCATGTTTTTTATGCATATGGGAGTAGTTTAGATAGATACTTGTGCGTTTTACCACGTCTTATCAATAATTTATCGTTTACAGGATCGCAGAAATGAAGATGCGCAAACACCAGCACAAAGACAAGCTGCAGCGAAGTTAGCCTTGAGAAAGCAATTAGAGAAAACGTTATTACAAGTAAGGAAAAAATTTCCCAGCAGTGTTTCTGAGGCCATGTCCGCGTAATTACATCTGCAAACGAATTCGCGTGTTTATAAATTTTTAATTCTGTGTCGATCTTTGGATAAGTGTGAAAAATTTCATTACTAAATTGTTCATTTGTTTCAGATTCCTCCACCTAAGCCTCCTCCACCAGAAATGCATTTTATTCCTAATCCATCGAATACCGAATTCATTTATTTACTCGGGTTGGAGCACGTTGTCGATTACATAACGAAAGATCAGAAAACTCCATCGCCACCAGAACCGTTCCAATGTTCGCAATGTAATACGAGTTTTACACCCATCTGGAAATGGGAGAAAAACGCTGCTAAAGGTGATTATTTTACTAATGTCGATGAATTTGACCATCGATGTGTAATACAGGGTGTCCGGGGAGCACTTTTTGAAACTTCAGATTTGGATGCGTACAACGAGTACCACTAATAGAAAAATGTTATGTATAATTATTAGTGGTGTCTATCTCAAAAAATGAAAGGGGGAAAAATTACGAGTGGATTGCTGCAGTACTGTTCTTTGACATCGTCGTAAAATTTACCAAGTCCAATACTAAATATTAAAAATGAAAAGGGAGGGAGGGGTCCAAACGAAATTTTTGTAATATCCAAAATCATTTCCAAGCCTTCAAGCTACAACTTTTGTTTGAAATTTTTTTCAATTGGATCCCTCTTTCCCCACCAATTTTGCTTAACACTTCGAAGACACTAATTAAAAATTTGATAAGAGAGGGATGAAGGGGCCAATTGAACATTTCTTCTTATAAATATAAAAGTTGTAGATTAAGATCCTAAAAATAATTTTGGTCATTATAAAAATTTCGATTGGATCCCTCCCTCTCCTCTGATTTCACATAAAATCAAGTAGGAACTTTTTCAAAATTGGGGAAGGGGTCCAATTACAAAAAAAATTCAAACAAAAATTGTAGATTGAGTGAGGTCCTAGAAATAATTTTTATTATTACAAAAATTTTGATTGGACCCCTCCCTCCCCTTCAATTTTGAATATTAAGTATCAATGTAGTATTGGACTTGGTAAATTTTATGATGCTGTAAAAAAAAGTACTGTGGTGATCCACTCGTGGAAAACTGAACTGAGAAATTTTTTAAAAAGTATTCCTAGAATTGTAATCTACATACAACTTTTGTTGAAATTTTTTTTCAATTGAACCCCTACCTACCCCCTTGCGAAATGGAAAGGGGAGAGGGGTTCAACTGAAATTTTTATAATAACTAAAATTATTTCTGGGATCTTAATCTATAACTTTTTTTTGATAAATTTTTCAATTTAGACGCATCTCCAAATTTGAATAAGTACCGTAGTCTTATGCGAAATCAGAGGGGAGAGAGGGGTTCAATTGAAAAAATTTTCGTACAAAAATTGTAGATTAAAATCCTTGGAATAATTTTGGTTATTACAAAAATTTCGATTGGGCCCCTCTCTCCTCTCCAATTTCGAATAATGTTGAACAAGTTTCAAAAAATGCTCTCCAGACACCCTGTTATTATAACTTATAAGTATGTGTGCATAATTATTGAACATATAAATCAAGGATATGTATGAATTTCTAGGTAAAGAGCCAAAAGTGATATGCGAAGCTTGCGTTACGTCGAATGTGAAGAAAGCATTAAAAGCCGAGCATACGAACCGACTGAAGACAGCCTTTGTGAAAGCTCTTCAACAAGAACAAGAAATAGAGCAGCGTCTGGCGCAAGTATCCCCTCAGCCGATGGAATCGCCCGTACAGTCAACATCTCAGTCGCAACAATCGCATCGCCAATCGCCGCAGTCGTCCCAGTCGGCGATATCGTCTACCTCTCAATCACTATCAGCGAGCTCAATGTCGGTGTCAATGTTGCATAATTCGGTATCGGCTCCGGCGCCTCCTCCGCCACCCCCGACACCAAAGTCGTCGTCTCATTCCTCGATGTCACGGCATAATCCGACGCCTCCGATACCGCAGCCATCTCCTACGCCACCTAGAGATAGAGATAGAGATCATGCTTTGGCGAAGTTAGCTTCGGAAAGTAATAAATTTAGTCCCCATCATGCAGCTGCGGCGTTACATCAACAGCTGTTACGCGGGCTACCGTCTCATCAGCCGTTGCCAGCGCATATGATTCCATTCACACCACTGCTGTATCCGTATCAATTAGCTATGGCGCAAGCTGCGAGTAGTAAAAATCCAATGGCGGCAGCCGCTAGTCTAGCTGAATTGCAAAGACAAGCTGCCGACTTACAAAGGCAATACTTGTTGGATATGATTCCAGCAGCGTCAGGAAACGCTGCTAATTCTCGACAACATATGCATTCAATCAATAATTGGAAATCGTGATAGCGTCCATTCGATCTGTCGGTAAATTCTTATTGACGAGTGTGAGGTAACGATTGGCGATGTTTTCCATATTGAGAGAAATTCTATTTCTATCATCATTGTCTCGATTCAGTGGGGGTTTCTCTTCATCATAAACGGTTACATCAGAGTTTCGCTTAGTACAACGTATTTCTTTTTTTGACTTTTATTATTATTTTTTAATAATAGTACATAATTGTTTTAACTATCGCTTTCAATATTTCCCCCTTTTTTTTTTGGTCGCTCAGTTTTTATTTTATTTTGCGTTGGTAACGCACTGAACTTTTACCCTATACCTTTTACGTGACATTTTGTATTTTCAGTCCTGGAGATGTATATTTTTTATTAATTTAAACGAGTTTTAAAAATCGTAAAAAAGCCAAGATCTCGAAACCTTTCGACCAAACTATTTCCAGCTTTCATTGGTAAAACTAAATTCAATATCATTGTGATATTTATAGTTTTAAGAAAAATACGTAATTGAACGTTACTCTCGCAATTCACGTTTATAGAATTTTTTTAGTTATTTTGATGATTGTGTATATTCTATATAAATGACCTTTTTCGTTTATTATTGTGTTTATAGTTGTATGATTACGTGTCTAGTAATTTAATATTTATGTAGTTGTAATCTTGCCTGCGAAACAATGCTTCGACTTGTGAATCCGATTGTTGACGTTTTAGATGTCATTAGGATCAATGTGTCTAAGGCCCATATTCTGAAACGTACCTCGTCAGATTCGTCCTTCACTAGTTCAGAAGGAACCCTTAAAGTTGAGGTATGTTTCAGAATATGGGCCTAAATGAGAACAGCTTCACTGATTGTATTGTTTTAGCAGTCCTGCGATTAAAAGTTTTCACACGAGGAAATGAAAAAAATTGAAATTAGATTTTTAAGTATGTTCTCAATTAGGCGACTTGATCTTATTGTAAATAATTCAAAATATTTTCGATTTTTTTTTTCAAACGTCGAGTTGTTTAAACGAGGAAAACTGTTCGTTTATAGGTTGTGATTTTCTGTAGCTTAACATCCAAAACTTGAGACCAATATGAATTTCAATTCCTTTGAATGTGAATTGGTTTTTAAGCTGCTTTTTATTTCCATGATAAGAAACAAGTTTTTATTTCAGAATGAGTGATGAGAATATCCTTAATCACGTGAAATATTTTCTTAATTTAAGTCGATAAATCTCGAGTTGGTAGTAAGTGCTAATCAGTTTTCCCATTCAAAACGAATGTATTAGCGTTGTTGAAGTTTATATTTCTTGTTGTATTTTGAGTGTTGACATGAGAAAAATTGACTATTTGCATTATGTTCTATTCTGCTCTGCAGTTACGAACGATTTCTCTTTTGTAAGCTAGCTTATTTTGTTGCCAACATTTTAATAGATTAGTCGCAATTATTAGAATATTTTACTGTATTTTTTTTTTTTTTTTTTTTTTTTTAATATGAGTTGATTAAAAATTACGAATGTTCTCTTGTTAATATACGAGTGTATGTAAAAGAAGTGCATATAGTTATTTTTATTTTTATCATATAATTTTGTTTAAATAAATGATTTGCCTAAAAATTTGTCCATTGAAGGTTTATTTTTGAGGTAATGAATTTTTTCAGTGATCAGAAAAATTCAACACGTTGCAAAATACTGTATTATTCATTACGTCTGGTAACTGAATTTTCTTGTTTATAAATTGTTGCCGTGGCAACCAATAGAACTCAGCTACTCGAGTGTTTTAAACGAAATTTTATAAGTAAAACAAAAATGGAACGTCCGAAAACTTCCAGACAAAATGAAGATCAAAGCCTCGATAGTATCAAGAGTCGCCCATCTTCAAGAAGAGGCATTCGTACAGCTCACAGAGTAAAGTAGTAAAACTATGCTTTTATGATAGTTTTGTAAGGAAATGACACTGATTGGCAAATTTTTCACAAAGGAGCCAACCGCACAAGGAAGTCGAACTGAGAGACCGATCAGTAGAGCTGCGTCTTCTATTCATAGTCAAGAAGGTGGCTGGAGACCACCTTCAGGAATCGCTCGAATACAAGGTACAGCCTCTCGGCTCATTTCTACGGCATCGCAGCAAAAAGGCCTTTCACGAAACATCTCTCCTCCGCGTTTAGACACTCAAGTAATCGTCGAATTGATCATGAAGTTTAGGTTGAATTTACCAAATCAAAAACTCGCGAAGTTATTTCACAGGTTAATGTGACCGATCGTTTGATAACTCAGCAAGGTTTAAGTAGCAGAGCGAAGGGTACAGCGACTGCACTTCGAGGCCCCGGTAGACGACAAGTTCTCGATAAACGTTATTTCGAAGGGTTATTACAATTGAAAATCAGAGAACTCACCAACGAAACAGCTTCGATTCGAAAAGATGCTGAAAATAGTAACAAAGAAAGAGAGGCTTTTGTGGTATATGACAAACAAAACAAAGAGCTAGCCAAAGAATTAACCGGTAGGTAATTCAAATCGGAAATTTACAACCATCTTGTAGGAAATTACTTCATTTTTTTCCGTAGAGCTACAAGGAACATTGGCGGATTATAATTTGGTGATGGATAGACTACATACAGGTACAGAATTGGCTGATATTGAAGCTGAATACCAAACTCTTAAGGCTGCCAACGATGCGGAGCAACTCAAACTCGAGCAACTGTTTTCTGAAAGAACACAACGACAGCAACAAATACACCAAATTGAAGGAGACATACAGAAGGTAAAAATTAAGTGTCAAAATAAGCTATAAAATACGATTTTTCACGTAGGTAATTGTAGAGAGAGGTTGTCGCATCCTCTCATTCTTGAATGCACTTTCACTTCAAATAAATAGGAAAGACACGTAGCAGAGAAGTTGGTGGAAACAATGCCACCAGAAATGCGACAAAAATATGCCGAATTATCAGACAGAAATTTGAAATTGCAAGAAATTATCAACAGAATGCAAGAAGAGCTTGATACGATCGCTAAAGATAAAACACTACTTCAACAGCAAGTGTATAACAACTCCGTAAGTAAAGTTTTGTTCGATAAGTAGGTACCTATACTTCACTACTCATTCTCAAATTTGCAGTTGAAACAAGAAGCTGTGAAATTTGAACTGAAACTACTAGAGTTGGAGGAAAAACGCAATAGTTTGCTGGCTGAAGAAAATGATAATAACCCAAATAACCTGCAACAGAAATACTTGAATCAAGTGAAAGAAGACAATACTGAAATAGCCACTATGGAACGTTCCATGAATCAATTGAATGAAGAATTACAAAATTACGAAAAACAATTAGAGCAAGTGGAACAGGTACAATATAATTATAAAAAAAAGAAATCAAAATAATTACCAAAAATTGATTAAATTTGTAGTTGGGGAAATTAATTCTATTTTCACATTATTTAGGATCTAGAAGAATGTCAAAGTGATAGACATAAAAAATACTTGGAGCTACGAAAACGAGAAGAAACCATCGAATCGTTTCTATCTACTTATGAAGAAACTAAAAACTTAGAACTAGAGCACCTTCAGGAGTTAAAATCTGTAATCGTAAAAAGCATGTTCAAAATGAGCAAATATTTGTTAACGATGCCTCCAACCGAAAACGAGTACGAATTAGTTAATAAAGAATTGACCTTGATTGACAGCAGCGATTCAAAAGGACAGCAATCTTTACTCATACAATACAAGCAGAAACAAATTTACTTGGAAAAAGTAATATCAAGTATATAAAGAAATTCCACACTTCTATTTAAATTTAATTTGACATTTTCATATTTTGCAGTTACAAGGTTTGGAATCAAAACTGAAAATTGAAATTGATACTTTACACGAGCGAATGGAGAAACTTCGACAGCAGCTCTCAGTGTACACGAATTTAGACCACCTGAAAGACCAAGCAGAAAATCAGAGAAAAGAACTATTACACAAAAAACAACAGTTTTTGGAAACACAGGATGCTTTGAAAGAGTCACTGAAAAACGTTCAGCAAGAGTACGAAAAAATTCAGGTAATTAGAAAAATGCAAGTACCTCGTGAGCTACCTAATCGTTATAATTACTGAATTTTCTGAAAGAAATTGTGAACCCATTTTGCAGAGAGAATTGGACGAAAATGAAACCTATAAACAACTCCAAGCATTAGAACGTAAACTCGCAGTTATTGAAAAAGACAACACAGAACTGAAAGAATACATCACCGATAAAAAAAATGAAATAAATTACGAAGCAATTAAAGATCAAACCGCCGAATTCATACGAAAATATAATGAGGAACTGAAAGAAAAATACAAAAGTCCTTTACCGGAAATATAATCTGTAGGTTGATAAAAATCACATTTGTTATATCCAACAATAAGTTTGAAAAATCACAAATTTGAGCATTCGTTAGGTGATTCTTAAGCTCGATAAAGTTAATCCAATAAATACGAATAATACAACTTTTCTTCTTCGTCATTCTTGAACTTGGGTACGAAATTCACACGAACTATTTCGGAAAACCCTTCACTCAATTCAGGTGGGTCCAATCTGAAAGAACAAAGTAAAATAAAACAGTTGATAGAAACTCAGTGAAAAATTAAGTTCACACAATTACTTACGTAAAGTGGTGCAGTGAATAATTAGGAATGATTTCATGAGTAGTGTCAGTGAGCTTGCGAAACTAAAATCAAAACCGATACACAGACTGAATAAAAGAAGAAATTCATTTCTACTTAAATTTCGCTAGGAAATCACTCACAATATTATTATGCTTGGCGTGATCCAACGAAACTTTCATCCAAAAAGCTCTGACAGGACAATTGAATTCTTTTCCTATGTTGATATACCTAGCTCTAGATTCTTTATCAGGACTCGTGTTATCCACAATAACAGATAAATTGTTGCTGACGCTCTGTTGCGTCAATTTAACACATTTTTGCCAGGTTTTCAAAGTATCCCTATTCACATGAACGTATCCTGCAGCATCTAAGTAAGTTTTGGAAAAAAAGGTCTTTCCTGAACCTGGAGAACCGACCATTACTATAATCTGAAAAAAAGAAAAAAAGAAATGATACCGGTTAAAAAATCCAAAATAACTGAAAAAAGAAATGACACACGTCAAACATACTTCGGTGGTATCGCTGGTTAATTTGGCGTCTGCCGGTTCGAGTAATGAATTATTTTTCAAATTTTTCGCACAAAACTGTGGTAACTGATACGGCGCTGGTTTCCATCCCAAAAAATATTCTTCGGGGGTGTAGAAGGTCAAACCCAAATTCAAAGCAAATAATCGATCGGAAGATGAAAAATCTTTTTTTTTCTTATTCGGTTCGCAATTTGCTGGTCTACCAGCTGCATCGCCGCAAAAAAATGACTCTTCTATGTTCACCGGAATATTATCATTTTTCTGAAAAATAAAAGTAATCAAAGTAAGAAACGAGCGTAAACTTTCAGATAAAATTTAACAAGTGTACGTACATTTACTAACATTTTTTACCAAGCAATTCCACATTCCTGTGCGAGGTTTTCTACAAATATCATCCCTCCCAGCGATGAAAACTTGTATAGGCAAATTAATTTTTCTCACAATTGCTTCAACTTTTTTCTTAAAATCAGATAATTTAAGTCTACCGCTAGAAATACCGCCTTGATTGGTGAAGAATACTATTTTATAACCGTTGCTGTGTAACTTTTTCAGTTTTTCGATGACATTGGGGAATGCCATCTTCCAGTCGTTGGAGTCTTTTGGATATACCTTCCCTGAGAGTGTTGTGATTATGGTACCGTCCATGTCGAACCCAGATATCTATAAAATAAATAAACGTCGATAGTTGATTAAGGACATGAAATTTCAATCTTTCATTGTACGTAACGGAAATATGCACATTAAAAATGGGAAATCATTGGACAAGAGTGTAACATACCTTATCTCTACTTTCAATGTTATCTGAAGTGAAAACAAATAAACTTTCTGCCACAACACAATCCCAATGTCCAACTTGTTTCAGCGCCGAATTCTTCAAAAAATGATCCAAGGTACCGTTAGTTTTTGAGGTGTTTTTGATTTGACTTGAATCGTCCGTTCCGTTGGTATTGGAAGAATCCATCGTAGATGAGGGTGGAAATTCAACTTTGAATTGGTGTTCGGATGCTAATACTTCGATAATATCTCCTTGGACGGCCTTTCGTTTTTCTCCTTTTTTAAGGCTTACTCCGTTTATCGCTGATGGATTATTACCAACTTGTTGGACAACTAACTCACGGTGTGTTACATTGGTTGAAACTAACACTTGAAAATGAAATAAAATTTAAATGATTGCGAAACTAATTAAGAAATATGATCTTGTAATTGACCTTACGCTGTATTCGAGAACATCTTGTATCTGTTATTTGCGTATCACGATTTCTACCAAGATGAAAAACCAAACCGTCGTTTAGTTTGATACATTTTGAACTATTTCGTACGCTTCGTAAAGTCACTGTGTTGTTATCCATCAAGATTTTGAGTTGAAAACAATCACTAGCAAAAATATTGGGATTCTACGAACACTGAATAATTATTACATCGCGGGGTTTTCTTCTCACATAACTCTAAACCACAAGTGACAGCAAGTTCCAAAAATTAAGCAATAATGAATAATTTCGACGAAAAAAAAATTGGAAAATGGTATTTTTTTTTTGATGATAACAAAGCAGAAAGCAAACTTGAATCTAGGTGCAGTACGATTTTTGCGTAAAAGAGTAAGTACCGCTCTCTGGCCTCTGGGCCTTTGCTCTGGACTTATATTTTTTTGCAATATAGATACGAATACGACGCAATACGACAATAGAACGACGATACCTATTATTGTTACTTGAAATTTCAAATGATTTATCATCATTTAAACTTGATAACGTAAAATTATTCCTGTGTCCTGTCAGTACAGGTCGATCACCAATTATTCACAATGGATAAAAAAGAAAAATTTTCTCCGTGTGAGAAGTAAGCATGTTTCGATTTGATATACTTTCTTATCGTTAATATTTTGATGGTAGATGTTAATTTGATGAATTTGTTTTCGTTACTATAGAAATGGCATTAATTGCCCATGATGTTTATGATCGTCTTATCCATGTTTCGCCACCAGACTTACTCTTTTGCGCAAAAATCGTACTGCACCCAGATGCAAGTGAAAGCAAGCCCGTGTTATCACTATTTTGTTCGGCATGTTTTTCGATTCCCCCTGCAGTTCATCGGAAGTAGGCAACTCATTTTACTTGTGCGCATGGTAGAATGCAGTATGTATTGTATAAGGGGAAAAACACCAAATTTTTGTAGTATTTTATTTATTCCAATTATTTTTCCAAAATCTAATATTTCATGGTGAATAATGGTGATTAAATGCATGGATGATGGAATAAAAATTTTATCAAAGTACCTACGTAGGTAATTAGGTGGGAGGTACTAAAAATTGTAATTTTAAATAGAATAAATTATTTTTAATAAAAATTTAGATTATTTTTTATTTTTTACCTGTAGTTTCTTTAACAATAGGTGATTAAAGGTACCAGTTATGCAGTTTGCGGCACACCACGAACCATTTTTTTTTTTTTACGTATTAGTGAAGTGATCGAAGGTGTTAAAATTATTTTCATTTTTTTGAAATAGACTATACTTAATTTTTTTCGTTAAAAAAATTAATTAAAAACAATAATAAAGTATGTACGTACATGAACCTAACATATTTTAAATATATTATTTAATATTTCATGAAGTTTTTGTTATTAAATCAACCCAGCCCAACCAATTTTCTGGATTACCTAATGAAAAGTGGAACTTTATGAGGTGCATAGACAATAATATACTCATATGTACTACCTGCGAGCCTACATGGGGTAGGTAGGTAGAGGTACATTAAATTAAATAATTTCCAATATAAAGTTTGTATATTTGGAAAAAGATACCTACATCTGTGAGTAGTGTCATGTGAGATACCGCCATAATTACTTATCTTTCAAACTTCAAATTGTTTCAAAGGACTTGACACAACTTTATTTTAGTTATTAATCTGCCCATTTATTTTACATTTTCTAAAGACCCACACTTTGACATATTACTGATGATTTATAAAGCCTGGTATATTGAATAGAAATTTCTCTGATCAATTTATTATTGACTAATGTAAGTATAGTCAATTAATTAACAGTATGTAAATAAGTTGGTATGAGTAAACTGTTGCCATTGAAAGTAGGCATGTAAGCAATGCACGTCAGCTAGGCATCACTAAATAAATTGAAAAGGAAATATGAAATGTGCAATTTTGCACTTGCATTAAAATAAATAAATAGGTATTAATAATACAATTTTTTTAACTGAGTAATCAACAATATGGTCTAAGCTAAGCTATTCACTGTATAATAAAATTCAAAACTGCTCTGATATTTTGAAATATTTCTGTTTTCTCATACCTACTCATTCACTGAGTCTGTGCTTTGGCTAAAAAACAGTAAAGTTGGTTGAATGCAGCACTGAGAAATTAGAGAGAAAAAATAAAGAAAAGATTTCCTAAATTTTTAAAATTTCGCTCTTGAAGAGTCTCAATCAAGTCACCCTCAGTACCGTCACGGTTTTAAATAATAATCTTCTTATTTATCAATAGTGTTTACTGTTTACGTCAACAAAATATGACCGGTATTAAGCCGGTATGACCAAAAAACTGTCTGCAAGTGTAATGCCTTGTTTTGTTTTCATACGAAAATGAGACAAATAAAACGAAAGAGTCTTGTCATTACATCTCTTCTCTTTCTCTCAAATAAAAAGTTTGTCACGTTGTATGGTGTGACGTCATTTGTCATAGTCATACCGATACCGGTATTGGGTGGAGTAACCTTGTGTTGGTATATTTTTTATACACACACACACCAAAGATCATTCCTTATCGTTTAGGTTTGTTTACATTTTGTTGAAAATGTATAAAAATGATTGATTTTGCAGGATTTTGTAATAAAACAAAATAAAAGAGTGTCGTTGAAATTAATACGATGTATATTATTCACTTTACTGGATTAAACTTGGAAATTTCTTCAGATTTTCAAGAACTACTTTCTGCTGGTAGATTAATACGCATCGCCTGATCAAAACAAAAACATTCCCCTCTCTCTACATGACCTGGGAACTTGCTCGGAACTGCGGTTGACCCATTCTTTCGTATACGTTTCGTGTTTCTCTTCCCCATTGAAAATGGTTGTTTTCATTTGTGTGTAGCGATGTTGTGTATCGTTTGTGTTTGTTTATTATTATGATTATGAACAATATAGTCTAAAATTTGAAGAAAATTATTATTTTTGTGCGAATAAAGTTTCGTTTCATATCATAATCATTCGTGATTGAGTGTTCGGTACGTGTTATTTCGGTTCGATTGCGGCGAACAAGTACAACTGGAGGAAATCAGTGTGTTACGAATAATGCCTAGTCGGGAAGAAATGTTTTTCTTGCCCGATAATGAGAATAATTCAACGCAAGATTTTTCATCGCGAGATATCGAGAATTTAGTTTCCGAAATCAAAGAAAACCTAAGGCTGTCGGGGTTCAAAGCGAGACACCAGCGAAGAATAACTAGACCATCGCCATATTCAAATCCTAGTCGTAATATTAGTGAATGTTGTGAAACTTGTGTTAAGATGAATTCGTGTAATGATTATTTAAAGAGCAATGTTTCTTGTGCACATAGAACTATAAACCGTATGAATCTTATCAAATCCAGCAACAGTTCGGATGATCCGTACGAAATGCTGCAAGATTTATTAAGAGACGGCGATTTAATTAAAGAAGCGGTTAGAAGATTACAGAAAGGCTTGTCGCCTAAACAGAGGTATTACGATTCCGATGAAGAAGCATCGTGTAGTCCATTGCATTTATACGGAAATGTAGAAGTTTGAAAGACTAGGATTTATGGTCATAGTTCCTTTATTGTGCATGCGTACGTCCAAATGAGGTTTGTTATAATCTTATATGTCCGACTTGTGATTTAGAATATTATTGGAACAGTATTTTTCCTTTTTCAAAATTTATTCTCAATGACATTTCTGGTTTCTTTTGAAAGACCACTGATCATTTTTCTATTTTATTTTGTACATCTAATTTTGTTTTATATCGTGAGTTTATCACCATCGACTTATAGATCTCTTTGATTAATTTATGATTTACCGAGTAAATAAAATAAAATTTTGAAAAATATACCTACGAAAGCGGTTGTGTAGTTAAAATTAAATTTCATTCGATGTTCTATGTTTTTAAATTATTAATGATTCACGAAAACGAACTAATTGAACAATGGCTGACGTTTTTGTATCTATTTCAGTTTCATAGATACTCATTAGAATTCCTTGCATAATAGATACCTACTAATTTATTTTTGAGTCCAAATTCTTCTAAAGGTTTTGTTTCAGTTGGTTATATAAACAAGTAAATTTTCTATTAGTTCTATTCTCTCGAATTTTCTTAATTTTGTATTTTTTCATTTTGATTTGCTTGTGAAAAAAGAAAGAATACAGCTGAATGATTTTTATTATTTTACTGTTTTTGAAAAATAATATTTTAGATTTTTATTAATGTTTCCTTCGAGTAGGTAGGTGAAAGTACCTACTTGATTTTTTCAACATGTTTTTATAATTTTTCAATACTTGTGCAATGTAACTAAAAACTATAGTTCATTTTCTCTCGCTTTGAGAAAATTAGAAAATTTTCCAATTTTAAGTATGTTCTTATTTGAAAATTTTCCCTGATACGAATTGACTTCGATCACAATTGGTGGATGAAATTTAGTGTTACAATATTTAGTTTTTTTTTTTTTTTTTTTAATTAAAAAAGAAATACTATTTGTATGAGATGTAACTTGATGCATATCTTTTTTATTTCCTAGTGAATAGTTTCTAATAATTGCATGTGTTTGTAAAGTGTATAATTTATAGGTTGAGTTAGAACGTTACATACAAGACTCCGTTTTATTTATAAAATGAATTTCATTTTTTTCCGTTATTGATTAACATTTTTAGTTTGAAAATTTGTTACAATTGAAATACCTAATTCGATGTGTTACATTTTAACCAGAACCACGAAAGTTGAAACTTATGTCCATGAATTATTTTTTACAGGTTCATTTTTAGTTGCGCTTTTCATTGTACTACCTAATGGTATTTTCAATAAAATTTGTTCGATTGTTCTTCGATTTAATGATTCATTAAGAATATTGATCTGGCTGGCTTAGAATCGACTGTTTTAAAATTTTTTCAAAGTTCTAGAATTTAATTTAGGTTAAACAGACGAATGAGATGAGTACGTACTTTATTAAAATTACATCAGCCAAATGGTGCTACATTTACCTTGTATTTAAATGCTACGTGGCGGGTGCATTCACTCGGTGTTTCTCTTAAAATAATTATATTCGTGAAACGAGCGAGTGATACTATCATTGGCAACTTTTAAAGTAAGGCAATGGCAAAAAGTTGACTGAAAAATGCCGAGGTTAAGGTATATAGAGGCTCGATTTTGTTGAAATTTTAATTAAACGTCGTAGGTACCTAGACCTACGTTCTCAATTGCGAGCTTATTTTCGTAACACACTAAAGTCTAAAACGCAAATGTATCCGCAAATGTTCATATCGTACGACAAATTTACGATTTATGCCAACAAACAAATTCGCAGAAGTTGAGACAAAAAAAAAAGAACTCTACGAAAATGTAATTATGGACAGAGTTTACGAGCGAACAACCTTCATTACAGAGCTTATATTTTAAAATAATTCCTGCATTGCCGCCCACGATACGAGTATAATATATTTCAAAGCTGAGAAGATAGTTCCGTTCTGGTGAACAATTTAAAACATTCGTAAGCCGCATATACCGACTAATCGTTTGGTTGTATTTGTTCGGTACTCCAAGTTGAAATAGAAACATTGTTTTACGCGTTGGCAAAGAATAAATCTGCGTTGAAAGGCGAGAATTAATTGTAAATTATCATCGTTAGAAAACTTGAAGGAAAGTACTATAAAATCTAATGATATGATGGAAAATCTAAAAAAAAAAAAAACTATTCTTTAGTACCGTATAAAATTGAATAAAGATAGGCCAATAGATACTTAGATAGGCCTAATTATTTAACAATTCTGCAATGTTTTCCACCCATGATCAAATATACTTGTTTCATGGCAGGCAACTTGGAATTTTGCTCTGGATGCTCGCGAGGTATACTCTGAAAAACTAAGAAAATTCAAAAATTGTCCAGTTCTTCAGAGAAACAAAATTTTGAATTTTTTGAAATAAAAAAATTAGTTTTTTTTTTCAAGTACAAAAAAATATAGAAATAGGTAGGTAACAAAATATGTAAAACTCGTTCAATTTATTGAAAGTAAAAAATCTGTTGATTTTTTGCTAGAAAAATCTCTATTTTTTGTCTCAATTATAATAACTTAAATAATTTAAACAAAATATTCAACTTTTGGTAAAAATCTCTTAAGTAATAGTTTTAAAGTGAAAAAATCAATTTTTTTGAATTTTTTTTTAAATCCTCTTGAAAAAATTTCATTTGTTTTGAAAAAATCTCTTCAATTTCTTTGGAGAAAAAATTTCTTGACTTTTTTTTGAGGGTCTCGATTTTTGGTCTCATTTTTTTAAATCTCAATT
Organism: Balanococcus diminutus; assembly: GCA_959613365.1. Lineage (NCBI taxonomy): Eukaryota > Metazoa > Arthropoda > Insecta > Hemiptera > Pseudococcidae > Balanococcus > Balanococcus diminutus. The sequence continues at coordinate 30,029,983 of OY390714.1, forward strand.
TTTTTAAACTAAAAAATTTTCTCCCCTTTTTACCACGCTTTTATTAACTTCCTATGAGGGGGTTCCATTTTGAAAATTTCAAAATTCACAACATTGATATCAAAATGTTAGTTTTCGAGTAGTAAAACTATGAAATTAAAATATTTTCAACGACAAAAAGAGTTAAATAAAAATGTAAAAAAAATTTAAAAAACCACGCTTTTATTTAAAGTTGGTCACTTTGTAAAATGTTATTCATAGGGAAAGAGTAATGCCTTAAAAAACAAAAAATAAAATTTACTTGAATACAAAAATGTGTCATGAAATTTTTTTTTTCAAAAATTTTAATGATGAAAAGCGTGGTGGGGTGTGCGAGGAGCAAACGAATACCTTTTCGATTAACGCCCCACCACGATTTTCATCATTAAAATTTTTGAAAAAAAAATTTTTATGACACATTTTTGTATTCAAGTAAATTTTATTTTTTGTTTTTTAAGGCATTACTCTTTCCCTATGAATAACATTTTACAAAGTGACCAACTTTAAATAAAAGCGTGGTTTTTTAAAATTTTTTTGGATTAAAAAAAAGCAAAAGGAAATCTTAATTTTTTGGAATGATATTTTTCAACGTTAAGGAATAAAATTGTTCAAAATTATCTGAAGTAAAAAACAAGATAATTTTTTTGTAGAGTAGAATTCGAAAACAAAAAAGTAGGTAGGCATGCATACTTATTTTTTAAAAAAATCTTCATATTTTTCTCTCAATTTTAGAAATCTTAGTTTGTTTGAAAGAAAACGGGAGAAATCCTCATTTTTTTAAACTCTGAATTTTTTGGAATGAAGAAAATAGTTTAAAAATTCTCATTTTTAGGAGTAGAATTTTTTTAATTTTTTGGGGATGAAAAAACTAAAAAAATCTAAATTTTTTGGAGTAAACTTTTTCTGGTACCTACCTCAATTTCCTTGAAAGAAATTCCTATTCTTGAAGAAAAAGTAGTTATTTTGATTTTTTTCCTCAAAATTTTCACCTTTTTTTTCTCAATTTTTTGGAAAAAAATCTCATAAAGTAGGTAATAAAAAAATTTATTATCTTTTTTTGAGAAGAAATTTCGCAACTTTTTTGGATTAGAAAAATATATTTTTTTCAATTTTTAAGAATTATAAGTACATACTAAAAAAAAAATCTCGATTTTTTAAAAATATGAGAAATTTAATAAAACGTATTTTGGAATGAAATCTCGCATTTTTAGAAAAAAAATGTCTAAAAAAAACCTTTTAATATTTTACCTGAAAAATTCTCACCCAATTTTTTTGAAGAAAAAAGGTGTGTATTTTGGAGCTCTAAAAAAATCTCATTTTTTGTGATATTTTTTATCTTATTTTATGGGGTAATAAAGAAATTCTCTATTTTTTTAGGAATAAAAATTTGAAAAAAAAAAAAAAATTGAATGAAAATTTTTTGTGTAGGTAAGTAGTTAGGTAAGTAAATAATTTTTTTTTTTTTTTTTTTAAACGCCATATACAGCAACTAAGGCTAGAGGCGTTAAATAATTTTTGATCTTATCAAAATTTAAAAAACTGTATTTTTTTGAAAAAACCTTGTGTTTTAGAGAAAAATGTCTCAAGAAAAAAATATTAATTTTTCTTAGGTAGGTACTCATTTTTTTGAAGAAAAACAATTTTGTTTTTTGTAGAAAATAATTTATTTCATTGATAAAAAAATTTCTCATGTTTTTTGTGATAAAAAAATTGTCAACTTTTTCAGAATATTTTTTTTACAATTTTTTGGAAGGAAAAAAAACTTGATAACTTTTTTGGAGTGGGTAGATTTTTTTAATTTTTTTGTACCTAATAAAAAAGTTTACAATTATTTTGAAATGGAAACTTGAACAATTTTTTCGAAATGATTAATTTTTCGGTTTTAGAAAAAACTTTCATTTTTTCCAAAAAAAATTTACTTGAATTCCTTTGAAGAAAAAAAACTGTTTTTGGAGACAAAGCTAACAATTTTTTCTGAAGTAAAAAATGCTTTAAAATTTTTTATAGAAAAAAATCTCAGTTTATTTGGAGAAAAGAGTTTTTTTTTGGAATAAAAAATTTTTACCTAATATTTATGTTAATTATTGAAAGCAGAAAAAATTTTAAATCAATCTTCAATTTTGTTAAAAGTATTTTTTTTTTTTTTATGAAATAATAAGCTGTCAAACTCGTTTTTTTGGAGTAAAAATATATTTTCTTATATATTACTTATTTTTGGAGGAAAAAAAACTCCAAACTTTTTTGGCGTAAAGGGAAAATCTGTAGGTAGTTATTATTATTTTTTTGAAATAAACGAATTTCAATTTTTTGGGGAATAATTTTTTTAAAAATTTTTTGGTGTAAAAATATTATTTTAATTTTGGAGAAGCGGGTAATCTGTTACTTATTATTATTATAATAATTAGATATTATTATTTTGTTATTTATTTTTTTTTTTTTGAAGAAAAAAAAAACGTTACCACATTCAAACAATGAACGTTTTTTAACCGGCCAACCCTTCGGGAAAATCAAGGTACATTCTAGAGAATTCTAAATTGCCGATGAGGCGATGACCTTGGCTCGTTCGATAATCTGGAACCTCTTTAAAAAAATGAATTAATCATATTAAAATTCAAAATTGCCGAGTAGTTAAATCCTTCTATAAGTAAACAAGTAGTTACATAATTATCTGCTTACTTTTTTTCCATTTTTTTAAATAGGTAGGTACATATTTAAGTAGTAGAGTATCCGGAAAAATATACGTTATATTTCACCCATTTTACAAATTTATTAAATCAGATTATTTCCCTGTGAAATACGAGTCCTATTTTTAAAATAATTTTCTTCGTGTGATTGCTGGGAAATAGATAGCGAGTATAGGTATTACACATTCGTGTTTATATTTACCGACTTGTTTATCAACAAAATTGATGGTTACGTTTAATCGACGAAGTGGAAAGTTATTTAAATGACTGTACCCACTATGTTAGCGAATATTTATTGCAATAAGTAAGCGTACGTTACATGAACTGGTTACTGTGTGTGTTCAACTCATACTACAATACTGAATAACTGTTCCAACTTTCAACTATGAAACATTGTAGCTTATGCTATTGCTAGGTGCATCTAGGGCAGACATTTTATTTCCTTTATGAGACAAATTATAAAATATTTTCTTCGTGATTATAGTCGAATTTTAAAGTAAAGTTTTCATAAAAAATAGCAAACCGCCATGAATGTACTTTCCTATACCTACTATTCGCAAATTTCATTTAAATTTTTTATACCGGAGAATTTAAAATTGTCACCTTTGAACATTTTAAAACTTTTGATGTAAACATACGCATAATTCTAATTATAGGACGCTGTTCATAAAGAAATGAATCCAAACTCCAAAGTCTAAACATAAATAATGTAGGTCATTTAATATTAACTTCCTTTGTTTACCTGTTTGCTATTCGCTACAGGAAAGGAAAATAATTTGTAGGTAATTTCCTGATGCAAAATTTTATTCTTATTTACACCTACAAGTTTCAACTCTGGCTTCAAATTACGCAAATTATTGCTATTTATGACTTTCCATCGAAAATAATATTTTTGCTGACTTGCTGCTAAAATGCAAACAATGTACATTGTTGACAGACTAAGTAACTGTCTAACAGGTAAGTAACGAATAATATTCGTTTTAAATCTTTAGTGTTATGTTCGAAGTTCTTGTCATTTACTTGAAGATTTTTTCAATCGTGAAGAAGACATAATTATACTAATAATTATTCTACCTACTTAATTAAATACATAGGCAGATATTTCAAACGGAGTGAGAAATTCGTAGAAATGTATGAAGTCTACAAATACGTACTCTACATACATAATAATATGTGTTTTGTTTTGTAACTTGTTGGTGTTTTCATCTCCATTTGTCGATAAAAGTATTTATTTATAATTGAAAAAGATGATAAAATTGTTTACAGATTGATTCGGCGTGTATTTGTTGTTTACGTTATTATATCCTACGTAGGTAGTAGGTACCTATCCTATACCTCTATCGTAAAATGGTAAAATGTGTATAGCGTAGCGTGAATGAACTAGATAAAGGTCAGTAAGTATTTGCAAGCAGCGATTACAATTATTAGCTGTGAAAGTGGGACAAATTTGTTGAAATTATCAGAGATGGGCAAAATTCTTTTCAAAGTGATCTAAGATCCAGATCCTTAGATCCTTTTTTCAAAAAGGATCCTAGATCGTGATCTTAGATCGCGATCTTTTTATATAAAAAAAAAGATCCTTTAGAAAGATCCTCTATGACGTCATATATTCATTCAAATTTCAAATTTTTTTCGCTTTGTTCTACTTTAATCAGGTTTTAATCTTTTTTGCTCGCAGTGTTTTGTTTAAAATATTTTTCAACATTTTTTTTCCTCAATTATTTTCAATTTTTGTTCATTTTTTTTTCAAAGAAATTTTAATTTTAGTTTAGTAAATAGGTAAATACTTAGTAATTGCTAATTAAAATTAGTTGAGCATTTTTATTTCATTTAAAAAATTTTTTTTTTTTTAGTTCTTTACTAAATTAAAATAAATTAATACAATTAAATTAAATTGAATGATAATATTAGGTATAAATTCAAAAGTTAAAACTTATCTTCAAAATTTAAATCAAAATGCAACCGTGGGGTCTGGGTCTAGGACTAGGAGTGACTAATAATTAATTCTTAATTCTATACTTTTGAGTTTTGACAGCTTTGACTTTGATTTGAATTTTACTATTTGTGATCTTCCTTTGAGAAAGGATTCTATCCATTCTAAGGCTTTTCCACGTATACCACATTTTCTTAATTTTTCGATCAAGATACGATGAATAATCATATCGAAAGCCTTTGATAGGTCACAAAACAGACCAGCCATATCTGTTTTGTTATGTAGATTTTCGAGAATTTCGTGAATTAAATTGTAAATAGCACTGGTTGTACTCCTATTTTATACAGTAGATGACGAAATTATTTCCAAAGTAGTCTCAGAATTTATTGTCTTACCTAGCAAAGAAGTTTGATCATTTTTTTTTACGAAATACGTATTTGCTACTCTTTTTTGTTTTTCTTTATTTTTTCAACTTTTCAAAATATAATTTTTACAAAATATTTTTTTATTTTGACCTTTGAAAAAAAAACATCCATTCCTTGCAAAAAACCGAAAATCTGTTTTTTTTTCTTCCAAAACAAAATTTTTCCTCTCTGTGAATATTTTTGCAAAATAATCGATATTTGCTAGGTATTATTTTTCTTTCTTTTTTTCAACTTTTCAAAATGAAATTCTACAAAATATTTTTAATTTTGACTTTTGAAAAAAAAACCATTCCTTGCGACAAATTGAAAATCTTTTTTTTTTTCTCTAAAACACATTTTTTCTATTTCAAATAGGGACTTCCTTCCAATCACGTGATTTTTTTGTTTGTTTACACAATCGCTGGTAGGAATTTTCATCAATTTTCCCAAAACGTCGATGTTTCATTAGAAGCTTTTGTATAATATCGTCGAAATTTTGATAACCAATTGCATGCCAATTTCCTTCTTTCGAGAAATTTGACGTCACTTTCGGAAGTCCCTATATTTTTGCGAAAATTTGAAGAACCAAAAATTATATATTTTTGCAAAATAATCGCAATTTTTGCAATTTAAAATAAATGCTTGGATCGAAATTATTCCAATATATTTTTAGAATTATGGTCTTAGCAAAAGATTTTGACAATCATTTTGTTTTCAATTTCTCAAAATAAAATTTAAACAAGAAAACTAAATCAAAATACACATATTTTGTAAAAAACAACTTTTGAAAAAAAAATTTAAAATATTTTATTAAATTTGTTGTATAGATAGGTAGGTAATTCTGTTTAATTTTTTTTGGAAAATATTCGATATTTTGGGTTTGAAAACCTTGAAGAAAGGTGTGAATAACTGATACCTGATAAATTATTCGACGAGGAAGGGGTGTCGAGGCCCGAAAATTTTTTATCTGGTCTAGATTTTTTTTTTTGGTGAGCCATGGATATAAGTAATAGATTGGATCGCAAAAAACATTTTTTAAAACTGTGTCGAAATACCTATCACCAGTTGAAATTTTTTATTTTATTTATTTTATTTTTTATTTTAAAATAGGAGGTAACTTGATGTCAAAGTGTAAATGTTGACAGGGTGTCCTTTATTCAGGATTTGAGAATTTTTTTCGTGTGACCCCCCCCCCCTCCGAGTTGTTTCCTTTATGAAAAAATAATTCTCCATTTTTTATTTTTCCTCCTACTGAATTTTAATTAGTAGGTCTAGGTACCACTATTCCCCATTTTGAAAAAAAAAGAAGAAAAATTACAAGTTTTCAAATTAGGCGAAACTCGTGACACCATTTAAAATTCAGTTGAAGGAAAAATAAATACCTAGTGGGGAATTATTTTCGAACAATAAAAAGCAACAACTTTAAATGCTACGTTAAAAAATGTTGCCAATTTTTTTTCATTTCTTTTTTGTTCCTTTTTTTGAAAAAGTCTAGGGCAACATCAGGGTACTTCTTGAAATTAAGTTCGAAAAATTGTGAATTATTTCACACGAAAAAGGGAAATTTTGATGAGTTATAAACGAAAAAAGGCAAGTTTTAAAATAATTATTTTTCATTTTGATTAAAAATATGGGGGGGAGGGAGGGCAATTGATAGGGATTCAGTGAGATGAAAAATAAAAAAGTGAATATCATTTCTCATGAAAAGTATAACCATTTTGATAGATCAAAACCAAAAAAATCGAAAGTTTGAAAATTTGACAATTTTTTTCAAAATAAAGGAGGGGTAGTAACACTACTTGAAATTAAGTTAGAGGAAATTGAGAATTATTTTCTATTAAAAAGCAACAATCTTGTATTCTGGGTCAAAAAAGTTGAATTATTTTTCCTTTTTTTTTTCTTATTTCTTTTTTTTGAAAAAATAAGGCGTACCCTAAGGTACTGTACCTAAAAAAATTAAAATCAATTCTCATAAAAAGGACTAAATTTGGTGCGTAGTAATAAGCAAAAAAATACAAAATTTTGGGTTATAGGGGGAAAATAACAAGTTAATAAAAGGTTCATCGTTTCAATTTACTCACACAATCGATATTCGTGTTTTGAAAACAAATTGACTGAAAATTTATCGTTGAACTTTTCACTATCGTGACAATTCATTTAAAATTATAGTTATTTTCGAATGTTCTAGTTCGTAAGTAAGTTTTTTGTTTGGACATCGCAGGTCATAAGAGGTCATTTATACAAGTAGTTCATCAGGGATAAATTTATCGACGGGTAGCAATAACCAAGAACGAAAAAAATAAAATGTTAATAGATATGGAAAGCCACAAAAAAAAAAAAAAAAAAAGTGTGCGTAGGTATTAGGTAGGTCTACTGAAATTGCAATATGTATGTAGGTATAACCATACCTATTCGCGAAGTTTTTACGATCTGTGACGTTGCAAAAAGTATAGATACCTACCAAAACTTACCGTGCAGATTTAATTAGGTAATGATTTTTGTGTCAAAAACGATTCAATAGAATTATAGTTCTTTTCTCTCATCTTACGTGTTAGGGAAGATGTGAAATGTTAAATAAAAAATCGTCATAGTACAATAATAGTATCGCCTTATTTTATTACTCACACATCGAGAAACTGTAGTCTGATCATATTATGCAAGGCACTGTGTATAGTCAGTAGTGTGTACGTAGGTAGGTATAAATATTCGTATTTCAGACTGGATGTAATGAAGATTCGGTTAATTCAGGTGAGTAAGTATACGAGTATAGCGGTAAAATCTATTACGGTGAAAGTTAATCATTCACAATTTCACGACGATGAAACTGCCGGTTACATTGTGTTCGCCAATTTCCAAACGTGATGTATATCACTATGCCTATAATTTATAAACGAACACAAACAAGTATAACGATTAACAGACAGAGAGAGAGAGGTACTGTTATGAAATTGTTTGATTTGGAGAACCCGTTACCTACAAACTAAGTAAAGTACAATGCGTGGTGTGCATTCAATGACGACTGAATTTTAAACGTTTAGGTTTAAATTTTCAAACTGGGATTTTTATCGATGTAATACAAATATTAATGTGATATTAATGTACGCAGCGAGTAGGCTGTCTCTGTACAGCTGTGGAAGAGAGGTATATATAGGTATATCGTCTTTAAATCGGTGTACGAAATAAATTATTTTTTACACAAACAAAGGCATTCATTTTTTGAAAAATCTTTAAAAATCCGTTTGAAATAGGTAAGTACCCATATATTTCTAAAAAAGGACAAAAAACATTCACCACTTTGGGTCTTACAAATTTTTTTCCAAAAATTAAAAAAATTTCAAAATATTATTCGTAATTTTGTTCTTAAAAAAAATCGAAATTAAATTTTTGAAAATAATTAAAAGGTTTTTTTTGTTTTACAACTTTGACCTTTCAACCATTTTAGCAAAAATTTGAAGGAAACAAATAGGTTGTTCGCAAATTTAGATTTGAAAAAAAAAAAACTAATGAAATTGAAGTGCTAAAAAATAATTTTCAGAATTGTTTTTGTAAGAGATTTCGAAAAATATTAAAAACTTTTTTTAAAAACCGTTCGCAATTTACCTTTGCGAAAAAATTCTTGAAATAAAATTTTTACAAAACATTTCCTTTTCAAATTAGGTATCTATCTATTTTTTTTTTGAAGTCAAAATGTACAATTTCGGTTTCAAAAAATAATCAAATTTTTGCAATTAAGTAATTTAAATTACACTTTTTTTAGTGACATTTTTCAAAATATTTTAATTTTTGCCAAAATAAATAAAAAATTTCAAAACGAAATTTCTGCAATCTTTTTTGAAGATCTTTTTTCTGTAAAGTATTTTTGTAATTTTCACTGAAAAATGAAAATAGAATTTTTCAAAAATAGTTTTAAAACTTGAAAAAATGTCCCCCCCCCCCAAAATAGGCAATTATTTGCAATCTGACTCCTAAAAAAAAATCAAAAAATATAGTTATTTTTCAAATCTTGATTTTGAAAAAAAATTAAGCGGATAATCAATTTTGTCCTTCCAAAAAAAAAAAAAAAAAAAAAAAAAAAAAAATCAAAATAAATTTTTTGTCAATTTTTTTTTCAAAAAATTTTTTTTTAGAATAGCAACTACAAAATATTTGCATGTGCGTCCTTCAAAAAAAAATCAAATTAAATCTTTGCAACTTAGGTCAATTGTTTTTAAAATAAATTTATTGTAAAGAATTGAATTTTTGTGCTTGTAAGAAGGATTAAATAATGAAGTTTTTGCAGAATAGGTAGATATTTTTTTCAAGAATTTGAAAAAAATTGAAAAATGTATTGTCAAACATAAGACATACAATTTTCACCTTAAGAAATCAAAATAAATATTTTGTGATTTTCTTTTAAAATATAAAAGTAATTATCGTAAAATATATTCTCAAATCTCAAATAGGTCCAATCATAAATAAAACGTTTCAAAATAAAATTTTTGCAAAATATTTTTTTGAAAACAAAAACAAAAAGGAATGTTTATTTATGCAAATGTTCAGAATTTTTCCCTTGTTATATGAAGTGAGTAGGTAATTACTAATTATAAAATATTCTCAGAATTGTATTCGCGAAAAATTTCAAAAATCAATTTCAAAAAAAAAAATAAAAATATTGTCAAGTTTGCCTTATTTTTAAAAAACTTTGCAAAATAAATGTTGGCAAAATTATTTTGAAATTGCCCAGGCAAAAGGTTGTGAAAATCAATAATAAATTTTTATTAAAAAATATTTGAAATTTTAAATTTAAAAAAATAATTCAAAATAGATTTTTGCGAAATATTTTTTCACATTTCAAGTAAATATTTTTCAAAAAATGTAGGTAGCTAGGTACCTACTTATTTTCAATTTTACTTTCATTTATTTTATTTTATTTTATTTCATTTTTTATAAAAAAATGTGTTTAAAAATTGTCTTTGCGAAATTAAAAAAAATATAATATTATATACCTACCTACTTAAATAATTATGTATGATTTTTTTATGTAGAATGTTTTTCAAATTGATATTTTTCTCTCAAAAAATGGGTAATTTTGTTCATTAAAAAATTGATGATTTTAGTTCATAAAAATGTTGATGATTCTTTTTTTCTTAAAAAAATTCAGGATTTTTTTCCTTCTCAAAAATGGATGATTTTGTTCATAAGTATGATAATTGATGTTTTTCTTCATTATTGATCTGATGACTTCTTTGTCTGGCCAAAATTAAATTAATGCATATTTATTTTTTCAAAATATTCACAATCGTAATTTGGCCTTTCAAAAAAGATTTGAAATGAAATTTTACAAAATATTTTGAAAATTGTCTTTGCGAAAAATTGAAAAAATTTTACACTAGGCACTTGATAAATAATAAGTTTTTAGTCAATAAAATAACTGAGGACGGTGAAGAGGGAGATGGAGCCCCCATTTTTTTTCTTTACTGGGTCTAGATTTTCTCTTGGAGGGCTTGGTATGTAGGTAGGTGAAATATGTCAGCAGGAGGTAGGTAGGTATAAGCACTAAGCACAAAGTCGAATGCTCTTTGGTGTAGAAACGATAAATGTCTGGCAAACCGATCGTATACTTTTTTCGAGAATTTTTATCCAATTGCTAGGAAATGTCGACGTTTCGACGTCTCTTTATTAGTCGCGTTGGTTCTATCGAACCTACGATGAGGTACTTTTGAGGCATAAGGCCGGGTCAATATGTCGTTAATAACACCGAATAATGGATCCCAGTCGGTCGGTAGTACACGCGTGGATTCTTTGAATTCGAAAGCTCGTTTCAATGAAAATGGCCAAACGGACGATGAGTTTTCACGGGCACATGCACATAGACTTTCAACGTTTCAAGTAGCTAACACCGGTGCCGGCGTCAAAGGCAGTGCTGATCAACCAACCACTCAGAATGATGATCACGAACATCCATGCGTATGCGACCTGAAGTTACCGCGTAAACCATTAACCAGCGAAGAACGATACGCTAAAGCAATGGATTACTTGAGAAATGAATCGAAAACCGATGCCAACTCACCTCGTATGGTCAAATCTCTTCACGCTAGTCCAAACGTCTCACACAAGAAAAGTTCGAAGATGAGCTCGGATTCAGATGCGAGTATAAAATCTGCGAAATCGAAAAGTGCCAGCTCGAAAAAAATAACAAAAAAAACTAACAAAAGTAAAGACGGGAAAAGTGACGAAAAAACTAACAAAACGAAAAAAAAAGTCGCCAGCCCGGATTACGAGTATCAAATGCTCAGCGAAGGAGCCAAAACCGAGGGAAAGAAAACCAAAAGTGTCGGGAAGAAAGGTGAAAAGTCTGGTCAAAAATCTAAAGCCAATAGCTCACGATCCAAACTTACCGGCGAAGGATCTTCTTCGGCAGTCGGTTCGTCGTCAGCTAAATCGATCGAAGAGGGCGACTCCAGTCCTCGCAAGAATATTCGCTGGAAGAGGAAACCACAAATAGCGGTCAGAATGAACCGAACGGCGAATTTGCGACTCGAAAAGGGTCAACTGTATTGTGGTGGCGCCCTGGCACGTTTTAAAGGAATGAGTAAAGTGGATGAATATTTTGCTAAGCGAGCCAAGCGACTCGCAGAGGCCAGAGCTAAAGCTAAAGCTGAAGCTGAGGCTGCAAGATTGAGAAAAGCTGGCGGAGCCGACGGTGGTGTGGGCGGTATTGGCTCTACAAGCGAAGAAGATGAGTTGGCAAGTCAAAAATGCGAGTATATGCGATGTTGTCGTTATGCTAAAAAATAAAACTTTCAAATTCGATCGCGTGCATTCGGAGATATTCGAAAAAATACTGGAAAATTAAATTTCAACTATTTGCCTCATCTAAAATTGCACCCGTGCTTCGAAAGGGTTGAGATTTATTTTACTTTATACCCTCTATGCCTAAATGTATTGTATACCTACAACGTACTCGTACACGCTACTACGTTTCATTAAGAATTTCTCGATGTGTCCTTGAAATAAATTCTCAAAACTTGAAAATATTCAGATTTACTTCTGCAATGTGTTTCAAAATTTTATCACCCACTGGGGCAACTGCAGGTTGTGTCAAGTGTGTTTTATAGCCCAATAACCTATTTTTCAATTTGCAGAAAAAAATTCTCGATTTTTTGGAAAATGACATCCAATTTTGGGAGAAAACTGTTATTTGTATACAGGGGAAATTTCAACATCTTGGAATGAAAAAATTTCCCAACGTTTTTAGGGCAAAATTATTTTTCAAATTGAACCAAAAAATTTCTGAATTATTTTAGTTTAGAAAAAAAAAACGTTGAATTTTTTCGAAATTAGTAGGTGTCTAGGTACAGAATGTATCAATAGAAAATTTCAAAATTCTTTTAAAAGTAGAAAAATTCCCAATTTTTCAACGTTTTGGAGTGAATTATCTTTAAATGGTAGGAGATTTTTCTTCTTCATTTTTTTAGAAGAAAATTCGAATTTTCTTTGTTGCAACTTTTTTAGCAGTGAAATAATATTTCAAATATTTTGGATTAAAAAAGTTCTCAATTTTTTCAAGAAAGAGCTTTCCATTTTGGGGGGAGGGGGGTTATTATGAAGTGCAGACCTCTATTTTTTTTTAATATTTCGCATTTTGAAATACGAAATTTCTCATTTTTTTAGAATAAAAAAATTACAAAATTTGTTTAAAATCAGAAAATACCACAATTGCTCAATGTTTTAGAGAAGAAATTTTTTTCAATTTTTCCGAAAAACTTTTTTCTAATTTCTCCGGGTAAACAACTTTTTTGTAGGCATAACATTTTTTTTTTTCAATTTTTCAAAACAATTCTTGGTTTTCAATTTTTTAGAAGTAAAATACCTAATATCTCAAATTAAAAAAATTCTAAATTTTTCGCTTAAAAATTCAATGTTGTAGCAGAAGAAAATTCCCAAATTTTTTAAATAAAAAATTTCCGATTTTTTCACCGAGAAAAATGTGTAGAAAAAATTTTCAATTTCTTCGCAGAATGAAATTATCAATTTCTTCAAAGTAAAATTATTTCTTAAATATTTTCTTCGAAAATATTTTTATTTTTTTTTAAATATGAAAATGATGAAGAAATTTCAAAAAACTTTTAAAATCGAAAAATTTCCAAATTTTTCAGTAGGCTACATTAAAAAAAAATTGAAAATTTTCAGTAGATTTTTTTCAATTCTTGTGGTAAAAAAAACGTTATACTCCCGAGCACCACAATCGACAAATTATCGAAATAAAAAATCGACAGAATATCGAATTCGATAAAGTGTCGCGTTAGTTCCGCATAAATCGTGAAATTATCTTTCGATATATAGATAGATTATCGACGAATTATAGTTCGCAAAAATTCCGAGATTATAGTAAGATATTTTATCGATAATATATCTATAATATCGAAAGATAATTTCACGATTTAGGCGGAACTTTATCGAATTCCATATTCTGTCGATTTTTTATCGATTTTTTATTCCGATTTTTCGCCTTTTACTAGCTTTTTTCTATAATTAAAAATCATTAATTAGCATAATTAATACATTAAACTATGCCTAAACACATTATTCATGTTACGGTAAGAGGATCATTTCAGAAAAAGTCCAAAAAAATTATAAAAAATCTGCCACCCGTGGGGCTTGCACCATCTACCTCCTGCATGGTAATCCTCTTCCTTAACCACTATGCCATACCTTATCGTTGAGGAATTATCAATAAAACGCTTATAATAGGCAGTTTAGTACTTCCAGACGTGTTGGACTTAGAAAAGTTTTCACCAATTTGGAAATTATTTCAAATATCGTCACAAAATCGTTGAAAAATCGTTCGACAAATTTCAGATTATTTGTCGATAATTTAGTTTCAAATATCGCCACAAAATCGTTGAAAAATCGAATTCGAGGAATTTCATATTACGTGTCGATGATATAGTTTCAAATATCGTCATAAAATCGTTGAAAAATCGAATTTGAGAAATTTCGGATTATTTGTCGATAATATAGTTTCAAATATCGTCACAAAATCGTTAAAAAATCGAAATCGAGAAATTTCATATTACGTGTCGATAATATAGTTTCAAATATCTTCACGCAATCGTTAGAAAATCGAATTCGAGAAATTTCATATTATGTGTCGATAATATAGTTTCAAATATCTTTACAAAATCGGTAAAAAATCGGATTCGATAAATTTAATATAATCTGTCGATAATATAGTTTCAAATGTCGTCAAAAAATCGGTAAAATATCGAATCCGAGAAATTTCATATAATCTGTCGATAATATAGTTTTAAATATCTTTACAAAATCGTTAAAAAATCGAATTCGATAAATTTAATATTCTTTGTCGATAATGTAGTTTCAAATATCTGCACAAAATCGGTGGAAAATCGGAATCGATAAATTTAATATTCTTTGTCGATAGTATCGTTTACGAATATCGTCATAAAATCTTAATAATATCGAATTCGATAGTTTTTAGATTTTTTGCCTATGAAGTTGTACCGATAAATCTTTATAATATCGTGAGAACATCTATAGATTTTCAAACGATTTTTTATCGATACGTTACATCTTCCGATATTATCGATCGAGTGTGCCGCTCGGGCTTAGTAATTTTTTTGAATAATTTTTTTTTTACTTTTTAGTAAAAATTTAAATTTTTGTTCTTATGATTTTTTTAGAATTAGGTATGAATAATTTCTTTTTTTTTACCTTTGAGAAAAAATTTAAATTTTTGTTCTTGATTTTTTAGAATTAAGTAAAATAAAATCTTAAAGAAAATTTTTTAAATTTTTCTGCTGAAAAAAATTACCAGCTGCTTTAGAGCGAAAATATTTCTTAAATTCTGCGGGGGGAATTCTTAATTTTTTTAAATTGATTTTTTTGTATAGATGAAATACAAATCATACGAAATTTCACTTTTTTTGGAAAGAAAAAAATAAAATCTCAAAATAATTTTGAAATTCAAAGAATTTCCTAATTTTTCATTTTTTCAGAGTAAAAACAATCTTGAATTTTTTCAGGAGAAATTTTTTTCAATTTTTTGGCTCAATTTTTTTAGTAGGTATGTAGGTTATAGTAGGTAAAGTACTATCTTAGTTATTTTGGATTAAAACAATTTCTCAATTGCTTTTTTAAATGGTCCAATTAAAGAAAGAAAAAAAAAAAAATCGCAGAAAAATCTTTTGAATTTTTTGAAGAAACGAAGTCCTTAACTTTTTTTGAGTGCAGAATATTTATTAAATTTCAGAAAAATAAAATTGCACTTTGTGGGAATTGTTAATCTTACAATTTTTTGGCGATACACTGAGAGAAATCCATTTTTATGAGATAGTACTTAGCACTGCCCAAATAGTAATAAATACTGTCGAGATGGTAAAAATCACTATCTAACGATTTTACCGGTAGGATGCCTTTGGACTATCCTAGATAGTGTTTTATACTATCCATTTCTCTCAGTGTAAAACCTCTCATTTTCTTAAAGAAGATATCTCAATTTTTTTGTAAAAAAAATTTTGAACGTATTTACAATAAAATATTTTTCAAATTTTTGGTTTCAATTTTGAAGAATTTTTTTTCGATTTTTCATATTGGATAATTTTTTTTTTATATTTTGAAGGAATATTCAAATTGTTTTAATTTTTTCGCAAGTAAAGTAATATTTAACATTATTTTTTTAAATACTTACAATAATTTTTCCATTATCTATTAAAAAAAAAGGAGTTTCAATAAAAAAGAAAAAAAATGATTAGTTTTTTAAAAAATCATTTTTTGAAGAAAAAAATTCCTCAACCTTTTGGGAATTTTTTTTTGAAAAAATCTCAACTTTTTTACAGCAAAAATATTTTCCAAATTTTTGGAGAAAAAATCTCTCAAATTCTCATTTTTTGGAGAAAAAAGAAATCATTCTTCCTTTCAACATCTAAAATTTCCAACTCGACATTCCTTCAGAAAAATTCAAACCACACTTTAGAAAATTCCAAGTTTTACCCTCTGAAACATCGAAATGGTCCAGTTACTTACACAAATGATATTACCTGGATATTTTTGTTTTGAAAAATTATCCTTTTTACCATCCCGGCCCACCGCACATAAGGAAACGATGACGACGATCATTTTTTTCTTTTTTTGTATTTAATATCATTTTTCTTTTTTTTTTTTGAGTAAAGGTACCTCATTTTGTCTTCTTTATCAAATTTTCATTTTTCACATGCATATTAACTCATTAAGCGAGCAAATTATGATACGTATTTGAACAATTTTATCATTTCGTATGTTTTATCTTGAAAGATAATGAAAAAATACTAATTTTGGTGATCGCGAAACAGTTGAACTTGTTTTAATGTAAGTAGGTAGGTATGGTACCTAGCTACCTACATGGTAACTTGATGACGTCTACTTCGCACTTCGCTAGCGGTGAAATTAAACAGCTGCCGATAATTTGAGCATGCGAAAATTACGTATCAAGTAAGTATATGTAAATATGTACGTAGAACGTGCATACGTAGAACACACTCACATACATGTGATTTTGGTCCTATGTACTGCGCAATTTTTTTTTTTGCATTCATGCCATGGTATACTTGACACAGACAGATTTTGCGCATCATATTGGAAGCGTTCGAATAAAATAAACAAATGAGGATGATCCCTAATCAAGCAGAGATATCTGTACTCTACGGGTACATCAATAATTCATTTCATTTTTAAACTGTTTGAATTTGATTCAATGCGAAGGAGAAAATTTTACCTATGTAATTTATAGGCAGTAACTACTTAAGTACCTACTTAATATTTGAAAATTTTTGAGCAATTGCAACACTGAGCCATTGAAATTAATTTTTTGTTAAAATTTCAAATCTTTGCACTACTTTAGGTAAGTTCTTCTTCCTACATAAAACCATGTCGTACAAAAAATATGGGTAGGTATAAAAATATCGGATATACGCAGCAGTGAAAGAGGAAGAAAATTTGTATGAAACATTTTTATCGCGTTTTTTTCCCTCACTCGCCCCCTGTTGTCTGAACTCTCTCTTTCAAGTTTTTCTTTTCTGTTAACAATGAAATACGTACGTATATCACCTTGACCATGGCCTTGTACAACTTTTAAATTTTGTCTATCAAGGTTTTGGATAGTAGACACGTGTACTTAATGGCTTAATTCTTTAAGCCCACGTTATCTCGCATGTACCAGTTTTATTATCGAAGTACCGTACGAAGCGCAAAAGTGTACTTTTTGTAAAAGTCTGATGATCAGGATCAATATTGAAAATTAGGCCTATGATAATATTCTTTCAACATTCAACATCCTTACATTATGTGTGTCTTTAGAGACCTGTGTGGTTCTGATAAGTTAGATAACACATTTCTCATTTCTATTTAAAAAATTTTCTTAATTCTTATTATTATTTATCAGGTATCCTCAATTCCCCATAGTAAATTTATTAATAGATTTTAATATTATAGGTTTTAAATAATAATTAATGATTTTTTGGGCCGAAAATAATGCGAATTTTCGCAAAAACGTAGCATTTTTTACACCCATAGGTAGATAATACATACATAAGTAGACACCCTATAATAGGTACTCGTCATTCAGTCATCGAGTACATTTCTTTCCTATCGGCAACAATAAATTTTCAAACGTTTTGGCATAAAAACGTGCTTATAGTATACTATGCGATATGCCTAATTTATAAATTTTTTTGATAAAAGTAAATACCTACTTGGATATTACGTATTTATTTACATGTTTGTGTAGTGCACTCGCACTGTCGATATCGGTGTACTATGCACGTTTTATGATCCATAATTAATTACTTTTTTTTTAGTTACCTACATGAGTACGTTTAGTTTTTGTTTTTCAAACTACTTTGGTAGGTACTTCATAAAAGCTGAAAATAAATTGATTTATTCATTAGAAAACTTCATTAAAATTGACACAGTGCAAAAATAAATTCCAATTTTTCAACTGTTTGGATGCAGTTCACGTACCTTACCTAACTACACAGTACACACCTACCTATACTTAGTTACTTACATCAGTCCAGAAAAATAAAGTGTCAAAATTGATGTTTATTCTAAAAAATTGACACCAATTTTTTTTCTTTCGGAATTAGGTAGTACAAGATGCCCTCTTCAATATTTTGTATTGTAATGCGATGTTGTAGGACGCTTGTGTCTTGTGCTAGGTGGTGAAATTCACCCCGCCATGGCGTTTTTTCACATTTACCTATTTCTAAAAATTGGTATGTTCATTTTTGAAAAAAAAATAATAAAATAAAATATTCTGCATGAAATTTCCTATGAAAAACGTTCTTATCATTTTCAAATTTTTTCACCTACATTCGAAGTTCTTTCTTTTTCTTAGAAAATTATTCCATATTTTTTACATTGCCCTTGACTGAATTTTCATGTCGATAAAAAATTTATCATATTTTCGAACATTTGTATTTTTTGGTACTAACCTATAAAAATTTTTCTTTTTCAAGAGGAATGTTTATCAAATTTTCATTTTTTCCCTCACTGGATGCTCTTATTTTAAAAATAAAAAGTGAAAAAATTCACTGGGTTTTAAGCTCAAAGTTGTTCTTGTGAGAATAAATTATTAATTTTTAGCCCCCCCCCCCCCCCACCGTCGAATTTAAGTGTATGAAGTATTTTGGGGCGCCTTAATTTTTCGAAGAAAACAAAACGAAAAAAATGAGCAGGTGATACTACCTAGTCTCCTACTTTGAAAATTGTTAATTTTTTTCCAACCTTGGGGGTTTATGGCACCACTCAAATTTTAGTTGGAGAAAAATAAAATAGAAAATTGGAAATTAATTATCATGAAAAGGAATAATTGTGATGGATGAGAATCAAAAAAATGAAAAACTTCGATAATTTGGTAATTTTTTTTTCAAAATGGGGAGGGGCTAATGGCACCACTTCAAATTCAGTAGGGGGAAAATAAAAAAAAGTGATGGAGAATTATTTTCTAATAAAACACAGAAATAAATGCTAGATACTTTTTTTTTTGAAAAATTGGGCGCTTTTTAAGGTACAACTTGAAATTAACTTGGAGGCAAATGAAAAAAAAAAAAAAAAAAAAAAAAAAAAAAAGGAAAATTAATTCTCATACGTAAAAAGGAAAAAAATGATGCATTAAAATCTAAAAATATTAATTTGGTTTACCTACCTACTTAAATTGTTTTGGTCATTTTTCAAAACGGGTAAAAAATTATCTTGATTTTGAAAATTTTGAATTTGAACAATATTCCAAAAAAATATTTTATTAAAGAAATTCAGAACACTTTGTTCTGATATAACTATATTTTGTAGTTTTGATTATTTTCAAAATTATAAAATTTCAGGCAAAGTTAATTTTTTGAAAATTGTTTCGAATGCTGTTTTTAATAATATAATCGTATGTACTATGCGGAATAAAATTTGAAACAAATTTCTCTCAACAAAACAATCTGTTCGATCAAAATTTAAAAAAATTACTTTCCAACTAGATTTCAAATAATTTACTTGAAAAAAAGAAAACTGAAGAAATATTTTCAACGAAACTAAAACTAAAAGAAAATTATTCTTGAGAACATGTGTTAAAAAATGAACAAAATTTTGAAAATATGAAAATCTTGAAAAATTTATCTTTACAAAATTTTGAAGAAAGTTTTTTTTTTTTAATTTTTTTAAATCGAAATTTCAAAATTAGAATCTGATTCTAAAAACCCAATAATTTTTACGTACAAAGATTAAAAAATTGCTTTTGAACAAAATTTAGAAAAAACATTTTCAACAGATTTTGTAAAAATGTGTGTCAAACAAAAATTTCATTATTTTTGGAAATCTGGAAAAAAATTATTCTGATTAAAATTTTGTCTCAAACAAAATTCGAAAAGAGTAATCGTGTTTGAGTAAATTTGTAATAAAATAATATTTTATTTTTATTTTCAAGAAATGACGTAATTTATTTATTACGTTTAAGCCTAAATTATGTAATTGCCTATTTCATGAAATAGACATAGAATTTTTTCAGGATTTAAGCGAGTGTAATAGGTATTTAATGGTAAAATATATCAATTTCTTGTCTGAAATTTAAAAAAAAAAATAAAGTTTCAATTTTCTTTCCTTGGAGTCAAAAAATTTTCTCTCTCTCTCAAAACAAAAAAAGGTGATTTTTTTTTTTTTTTTTTTTTCAAATCAAGACCGAAAAATTGCGATTTTTTTTCACCATGCAGAAGTGCAAAAAGATTTTTTTCTAGAAAAAAAATTCTTCATAAAATTTTTTTCTGCAAAAAAAAAGGAAAAATAGTTTTTACTCCAAAAAAATGAGTGATTTTTTTTTCTTACAAAAAAATAAAAAGTTTTATTTCAAAAACAAAAATAAAAATAATAAATCAGACGAAAAGTTGAGTTCTTTTTTTTACAAAAAAAATGAGATAAGGTAAGTATCGTATTTTACTTCAAAAGATTTTTCACCAAAAAAATGAGATTTTCTTTTACAAGAATTCAAGGTATATTTTTATTTTTTGTTGCAAAACGAGAGAAAAATTTTCAATTCTAAAAAAATTCAAAGTTTTTTTTTAAAATTGAGATATTTTTAGTATTAGGTAAATATTATACTTGCCTTCTAGCCTATTTCATGAACTAGACAATTGCATAATTTATGCATAACATATTCACACTGTCCTGAAATATTGAAATCCGAGAATTTTGTAGAAATTTAATAACAAATGGGAAATCCAGCGTAACATAAACAATATGAACTTATTACCTGCCTATCTCATATTTTTTGGGAATTCCATTTTTAAACAAACGAAATTATCAGTGGAAAATGGAAAGGAGTAGGAATCAGAATGATGAATTCTCATCTTTCGAAAATGTTATACTAGTTATAATTGAAAGTAAATAAAATTATCAGCAGGAAATCCAGCGAATTAGGTAACAACTTATTATTATCGTGTGGGAAATTTTGTACAAAATGGAAATTAAAAGTTTTGCTTTTGCGTTTAATTCGTTTCTGTGATGCGATACCTACATTGAAATGTTTGCAATTTTTTAGTATGCAGGTAGGAAAAAAATAAAAATCATGTTTTAGGTTTTTTTTAAATTCATTTTTTTTTTTTTTTTGAATTCAACTACCACCTATCATAGTTATGGATTGTGAAAAGTCATTCAGAATTTGAAACATCATATTATGTATAAAATAATCATTCCATTGGACATGAGAATATTACAAATTACCCACATTTTAAATTTTGGTTCCTACCCTTCCACAAGACGTAGATACTTGAACTATTCAATATTCTTATAATGAACCGTTGAATTTTGTTAGGTATTGTAAATATTGTAGCTACTACGTCGTTTCGTCAAAATTACAATACACTCAACTCAATATCTACATTTCAATTTCAAAATGGTTTTGCGTCATGTACATATGAGGTATATCGTGTTCATATTCGTTTTCATAAAATTGACACTAATAAATGGTGGTTCAAAAATAATTGGGAAGTGTTTTTCAAATTTCTAGTCAATACTGCTGGTGCGCTGGCATTATGAAGTTTTTAAAACAAAATATTGAACTTGTAGGTAGGTATCATAATAATGTACTTTCTCACATGCGTACTTATTTATTTTTTATATTGTATCGTGATTGAGGTTAATGATGTTACCAATTAAGAGTTTTGTGCCACGAACCATTTACTTATTTTCAAATAACTTGATCAACTTGGCAAACTCAAAATTTGCAAACCTTGACCCACTGTTGCGGTTTTTTGAAGTTTATACCTAGTTACCTACCTACTCAATTCTTCCGCTATTTTGAAGGAAGTTTAGTGTTTCCAATTTTCCAATTTGAGCTTGATATTATTATTATTGAGAAAAGGATAAGAATTAAATCACTTAGAGACGTGTTTAGACATTATAAGAGTAATATGTAGCAAGGAATAATTAGAGGTAAATAGCTAGGCAGTAGGTTAGGTACCCATACAAATGTACTTACTTCCAAAAGTATTTCTTAAAATCGCAAGGGACCGGGTATTTTTTAGGAAAAATATCACCAATGCCATGAGATATTGCTAAATTTCTTCATGGTTTGTCTTTGTTTATATTTTACATTTTTTCATAGTAAGTAGGTAACTATAACTACTTGTATAGGGACACATCGAAGTACAAACGATTCTATTGTAAAGTGCATTGAATTTAAGTATACATAGATACATCAACGGGTAGGTATAAACAAATGGACCATTTTTTGAAATTATTACATTCACTTCACATTTTCAATTTGTTTAAACACAACTAACCAAATAAAAACTAGGTAACATGTGCCATACGGCGTGTTTATTAGGTAGGTATGTGTGTTTCAATGTTTTTTTGCTGTGCAGGTAAATCGTATTTTAAAGTCTCAGTAGAAAAAATGGTACTTACGTTGGTTAATTATGTTATCTTTTAAAATTAATCTCATTTTTTTGGATTAGATAGACAGTGTGCGTAGGTACCAGCATTCGTTTTGCTATACCTAGTTACTTACTTGGCTGTACGTAATGAATGATAGGTAGGTACTATTAAATTTGACGCAAATGTAAAGAGTGCGAAATTAAAATTAAATCTTTTGATCTTATTGCATCAAAGTTACGTGATACTTACCAATATTATCTCAAATAGCTTCGTAAATGCGATAATGGGCATAAATACGTTGAATATTACCCAAAATCTCACACTTTCATAGGTACGTCACTGCCTTGTACCATGAAAAATCATTTTTACAGAGGATACAAATTTTGTACGCAATGTTTATTTATTCAAGGTCGTAAATATGTATTGTTGTATGTACTTGATCATTGCAATCGAGTAGTCGAGTACGTCGAACCAGCTGTAAAACGAAGTCTATTCTTCAAGGACAAAAACTACTTAAACCCCTTTATCAATGCGATGAAGAGTTGATTTTAAATTACGTTCAATTCGTTTTATACGATTTTTAAAGCACCTGTTAATCAGCCTACCAACGGGGATATTACGATCAATTTCATTTTTTTTTTTTTTTTTTTAAATCAAATACTTAGTTTTTTTTAACCATCTGAAGACCACATCACAATAGGTCATAATGTGAAAAAAATGTCAAAGTTAATAATATCACTTTTCTATTTTTATAACTTTTTTCCACAACTTTTTTACTTTTTTTAAAAATGTTGCTGCTTGTTTAGTTTGTTATTATTTTTTTTTTGCAAATTTTTGAGAGTGTCTAAAAATTATTGTTCTATCTCTGCTTGGTCATTTTTGATAAAATAATATCCACCCAAAACTGACGCCTGTCTATGGTCTGTCTCTCGACCTCCGATGATGTTTTTCATGTTTTCCTCTTCCCACGAAAAAACAAAAAAGAGATCAAATTTTTCTCATTAAGTATTAAGTAAATAGTAATAATTGTATAATAAGTATGGATAAAAACATGAGCTAAGAACATTTTAAATTTTTTTTCTGTTTCACTGTTTCAATGTTACCTGTGTGTAATGTAATTTGTATTCTAGGTTTCGAATCCGGCCAAAAAATAAGAAAATTTGAGCTGTCATCAGGTCAATAGTCAATGTTCATGTCTGAAAAATTGATTCATTATTAAAAAATTTTAAGCTTACGAAGTTCAGTTCAACGTTGATTTTTCGAATGATTATAAACCTGCATAATTATAAACTGACTTGAAGCTGAAATCACTAATCTGACTTGAAAATCATCATTTTTTTATTACTTACTCATTTGAATTCCTGAATTGTAAAATGACAGAATAAAAGAAAAATCATTTCAAGACATAGCTTAGCTAACTATTTCTAAAAAATATAAGAACAGTGAAAGATTCTACAAAAAATGATCAGAGGAAGAAGATGATCAGAATTAATTATGGATATTGATTCCAACTTCAAGTTCAAGAAATCAAGAATCAACTAAGTAATCAAGATAAATTATTTAAAAAAAAAAAAGATCAAATTCAAATTGAACGAATTTGAACGAACCGCTGTTAAGTAGGTTTGATGTGAATACCTACCTACATAATAATGCTGGCGCAAAATACCGAAGTTCAATTCTTTTGATTTTATTTGATAATGAAAATGAGTGATAAGACGAGATCAAGATCAAAACTTCAAATAAAGTGATTTTTTAAAAAGTATTAAAAAGTGTAATAATTTTACTAATTAAATCAAAGTGTTTCGTTAAAGAACCAATATTTTGTAACGGAAAAGTATAATACGATGTAATCTTCAATTCCGTTATAACTTTCCAACCATTCTTTCATCGGTACCTAAAGATTTTTGAAGTGTAAAAAAGTGATGCAACAATACAATTCTATCTCAAAGTGAAAATATGGCTCTGGCTTCAAGTAAACAACTATTTTGTAGACGATTTTTCGCATCAACTTTTCAAGCTCGAAGTCGTATCATTGGCTCAATATGCGACGTTCCTCCAGCTCGACACTTCATATCCAGTGACGGCATAAGTAATACAACTCTCATGATGCAAAATGGCACGGATATTCAAGAGTTACCTTTGGTAGTAAAGAAAATCACTGGTAACGCAGCTTCAGTTCTTCTGTTTAAAAACGGTACCGACAAAAGTTCGAATGGCGATGTCAATAATTCAACTCACGGTAGCTCAAATAAGATACCAGATGCCGAACTACAAGGTATAATTAGCGGATTTAGAAATTGTTCTTCCATGAACGAAGTTCTGAAGTTACTCGAAATGATGCCATCTGCCTATGTCAATTCTTCTGTAGCGGTACAAGTATTAGAAAAGATGATCGAATTGGATCATGTTTACCAACCTTTTGATATTGATGTTTACGACGACGACGACGTTTCAAATAATTTCACAAAGACTGCAGTTTTCAATCAACTCATGAATATAATCTTCACGAGCAACGAACCTTCGTCATTACTACATTGTTTAATCTTGATGAATCGTAATTCGCAATTCAAGAAAAATGTAACACCATATTTTGACAAACTGAAGAATCAAATATTATTGTTAGTGACTGAAAACAGATACCAAATAGCGGACGTATGCACCATTATTAACGAATTTAACGCTGCCGGTGCCAATTCGGATATTGATAAAATGTGGATAGGTATTACCGAACAGTTTGCCAATATCGACGAGAAAAATATAGTCGATGTTTATCGAACGCTGCCATATTTTGATAAGAGTCGCAGCGTAATCGCCAACACTTTGCAAAGAAAAACGACGAGCTTGTGGTGGAACATCACAGGCAGTGATATCGCCGAAATACTCGCAATTTCCAAAGAAACCAATTCTAGTTCTTATAAATTATTGCAAATTTTCGCTCGATGGTTAAATACCAAGATTCATTCGGTCTCCGAGGATGAACTGTTGGAAATTTTAAAAGGTTTTCAAGCTCTGGAATATGTAAATTCTCAAATAATCACCGCATTGGAGCGATACATGAAAATTAAAGGAATGGACATCGAAAATGAGTCTTTATTTAGTACTATAATGGAATATTGTACGTATTTCAGAATACGTTCGATCCCTATTTTGAACAAATGTTGCGATTATTTCATACGAAACGGCGAACGATTATCTCCTTCGGTATTTCGATCTATTGTCGTTCCTTTTGGATACTTGGATTATAATCCTGACCGATCCTACGAGTACTGGAAACTATTAGAAGAAATCCTGAGTACGAAGTTTGTGCAATTCCATCCAGAACATGTGTTAGATATTTTGCTCAGCTGCGTATACTTGGAAAAGTTACCTATCAATTTTATAAATCATGTTTTCAATCCATTTTTTCTAAACAAATTACAAAAAACTTGCTCGTCGTGGGATATTGCAAAATCAAAGCTTAAACTAATTGATCAAACGTTGACGTTGGAATGCTCATCATATCCTGGCCCTCTTCTCTACAAAGATTTCAGACCTTTCCACCACCAAGTAGACGATAAAATTAGATTATTTGTTAACGGTATTAGACATCATTTATTCTCCATTGCTGGTTCGGGCAAAAAAATATATTTCTTCAAATATGCTCGCAGTAACATATTTTCAATTAATGATGTGCAGATAATCGACGTAATAATCACCTCACCGTTGGATAAGGATTCGTCAACTCATATAGCGTTGTTAATTCACCCTCCCGAACATTACGTGTGGAACGAAAATCTGCTGATTGGTCCTCAGATTTTGAGACGACGACTTTTGGAAAAACTTGGATATAAAGTTGTAGATTTGAATTATCTGGAATTGGTGAAATTGCGTAGTCATGAAAACTTACTTATTCGTCGCATCAAACAGTGCATCGAAGAATGACGAATCGTTAATTAAATTATTCTCTGTTTTGTACCTATTTTCATGTCACATCGAATTGTCCACCTGTAATGTAATTTCTTTCAGTCTGCAGTAATTCGACGCTAATTTTATGTTGGAAATTTATAAATTGAAGTAATTTTACTTCGTGAATTACTGAGCAGAAAGATATCGGTTATATCTAACTTCTGTACGTGTTTTGTTATCGTCAAGAATAGTTGAAATAAATTTGTTTTAATTTTTCTATTTATTATTGTTTTGTACTGTAATCTCATTTTCATTCTTTTTAAATTCTATGTACGTACATAATTAATTACTCGTATAGTTTGAGTGTACTTGAATTGAAAGCGTAATAAGCAATTCTTTTTGAAAATGTGTATGAGGCCCTGGAAATCTATAGGAAAATTTACTTCATTTGGTACTAGTTGTGGTTAACGCTGCATTGCACTATGACAATTCCGAGCAACCGAGCGATATGTAATTTGTAGGGATAGAAAAAGGAGAGTTTGTTAAATTTTATTTTATACATCTTGGTTTTTATACGATTTGGCACTACAGTTCTAGGTAGTTCATTTTTTAATGAATACAAATAGAAGTACATTTGAATAGCAATATGTAGATGTACTTGAAAAAATGCACTAATGAATTTTGCTTTTAAGCTGGTTTATAACACGATGAAATCGTTTTGCAAACGCATAAATTAGAAAAATGAAGTAAGTATGTTATAAAGGAAATAAACAGGTGAGTTCTTGTAGAGATAGACTTAAATTTTTGTTTTTCACTCTAGTATATGTGACTAGTGTCTAATTTATTCAATTTGTTTACATGGTGGCGGATCGTATTTTGTTGAATTTTACCAAGTCCAATACACATAGATACTTTTTTGATATTAAAATTAGAGGGGATGGCGGGGTCGTATCGAAATTTTTGTAATAACCAAAATTATTTCCAAGACTTCAAGCTACAATTTTTGTTAGAATTTTTTTTAATTGGACCCCTACCTCCACTAATTTTTAATAATATTGTAAGTACCTATCTAAGTCTATTATCAAAATTAGAGGGGAGGGAAGGGTCTAATCGAAAATTTTATGATAACATAAATTATTTCTAAGATCTCAATCTACAATTTTTGTTTGAAAAATTTTTCAATTGCACCCCTCCCCCAATTTTGAAAAAGTAACTACCTGATATGTGAAATCAGAGGAGAGGGAGGTATCCAATCAAAATTTTTATAATAGCCAAAATTATTTTTAGGATCTTAATCTACAACTTTTATTTGAAATTTTTTTAAATTGGCCCCTCCCTCCCTCCCCACGCCAAATTTTTAATTTGTATCTTCGGAATGTTATGCAAAATCGGTAGGGAGGGAGGGGTCCAATTGAAAAAACTTTTCAAACAAAAATTGTAGATTGAAGTCCTAGAAATAATTTTGGTTATTATCAAAATTTCGATATGACCCCTCCCTCCCCTTTTATTTTAAATATCAAGTTGTATGTAGTATTGGACTTGGTAAAATTTAAAAACGTTCCGCTACCATGTAAACAAATTGAGTAAACTAGACACTAATGTGTAAGTTGTAACTTGAAACATGAGTTTAAAAAAAAAAAAAAAAAATCATCAGCTCATCACGCTTGTTCATTCACAGTTTTTTGGTGACTTGCAAGGAACTTGAATTTGTATAGAACTAGAAAAAACAAATAAAATTTATTATGACATAATTTTGCCTATCTCTAAAATTTAAGGGGCTAGAAAACAAAAATGCTATTTAATTCAATTTTTTTTTGGTAAAATTACTAGGTAATTTTTAAAAAATCGATTAAAATAGCAATTTTTTTCTAGCCCTTTCAATTTTAGAAATAGGCAAAAATGTGTCATAATAAATTTTGTTTGTTTTTTTGAGTTCTACAAGATGGTGTGCAAAAAACAATTTTTAGTAGTTTTTTAATTTAAAAAAAAATTATTTTCGATTTTTTCAAAAATTTGAATTTCCAAAATTCACAAAAAAAATTCAAATAAAAACGGACACCTGCAATTATGGTTCCTCAAATTGCATTCATAATACTATGTACATTTTAAGCATTGTATCCGATCCTACCTGAATTTGGCACTTCTGACATGTCCCATTTTTGAAATGGAAACTATTCACGTCTTTCGTTCGTAAGTTGAGTAGGTATAAATTGAAAATTAATAAAAGAATTTAAGATTCTCATTCCGTGCCTATTTGATCGTTCTCCGCTTTGATACCAGCTAGGTATTAGGTAGGTACCTAGTTTCAGTGATCTTGTTCGAAACACGTTTTGTCGAATGTGAAACTGTGAATTCTTCAACTTATATTTTCTTATTGTCTTATAGAAAATTTGAAATTGACGAAACCACGCTAATATTATAGAAACAGGTACGATCCATAAACAAATAATTGCACAAAAAGGTAAAAGCCCTAGATATCAAACATGTGATTGCCTCAAAGTCTCAAAACCAAGATTTTCGTACGCATCTGAAATGCGCATCTGAAGTTAAACGCTCTACTTCATTGCGAATTTATTTTCGTTGGAGAATTAGGATGTGTTGCGAAGTTGATGTTGAAGTTCGTGTTGCATGTTCACTTCACTGGGTTTGATCCGATATATCGAGGATTTGTCAAGTTGAATTGTTCGAAAATATCGATGTTTTCATTACTTTCGTGGTTTATACTTTATTTACAAAATACCTACCTATGAAAACTGATTTACAAAACGCAAGTTTCGTTCGTAAAGTTGTTCTATGTTTGTTAAACAGTGTTGAATTTTGTTAAAAATTTCTGATTCGCGTATTTTGATAATGTATTTTATGGCCAAGACTTATGTTATCTTTGAATATTCTCAAAGGTATTAGTTACTACGAAAATTATTCCATTTCTTCGTGTTCAGTTATTTTTCTCAAGTTCCCGTTCGTTGGCATATTTTGGAATTCATCGTCTTAAAAATTTCGGTGAGTAAATTAAATTCACGCATGAATGCAGTAGGTAGATTTATAAATAATTTGGGGTCCTTCGGTTGATCATAATTATAGTTTATGTACATAATACTGTACTTGAGGTATTTGCCTAACGTATATGCTTATCATCAACTCATCGAAACGAATTGTTGAGAAATGTATACTGAAAAAAACCACGTAATTCTTAATTTAAAAAAAAAAGTATTCGTATTATGTTATGTATACGTAGTAAAAAAGCGCTATGCACGAAAATGTGTAGTTTATTAATCGTGTATCTCCCATATTTTTTGAGCAGCTCAGTTACTTTCTTATATTTCAAGTATACCTATACTTGAGTGGGTATGATCATGAGCTTTTTACAATTTTTGAACCAACAAGTTAGTAGATAGGTAAACGAATTTTAATAACAAAAATTCTTCTCTGCATACTTATAATTATATGTACATTTATAAATAATTGGGTGTACCTAAGAGTTTGCTCATTTCTAGAACCAAAAACAGCTGTTGAAGCTGTGTTTTTATTTTCAGAAAAAAAATTTACTCTTGATGTAAAATTTCAACTCATTGAACATCAAAATGTATAATACCTACCGAATTCGATCATTTTTTAATTTATTTCTTCATGGGAGTCAATGAGCATTTTACATTGTACTTTGTTCTCTCCCCCCCCCCCCACAAAAATATACCTTTAAAAAACACTTCACTACAATTACTAGTGGTTCTCAAAGCTCTGAAAGCTCCCCTCCCTAAATTATGGTACACAGTGTCTGTACAGGGTGACCCAGTTAAATGGTCGATGGTTTTGAAAACAAAAGAAAAAATTACACATTTTAAAATTTTTTATGTTTCTTTCTGGTCGAATCTGACGATGAGACCTACGAAAAAAGCTATGAATTGAAATTATAGAGCTTGAAATTTCCTTTCTGCATTAATCGATTAGGTATAGTTTTGTTGCTTTGAGGATTGATTTTTGTGATTTTTGCAGTCGAAGTTTGTGATGTAAAAAATTCAAATCAAATTTTAAACTTCGACTGAGAAATCACTAAAACTAACATGTAAGTCTTCTGGAAAAAATAATTGTTTACTGCAGAAAGAAAATTTCATGAGCTACAATTTCTCTCAATGTTTTTCGATTGTAACTCTGGAAATATATGTTTAAAAGAAAAATGGTAATAAGTAAAATTAAAGTACCTAAGTGCATAAAATTTTATACAAAAAAGCTTAAGTATATTTTATTATTTTCAAAAAGTGAACGGGTGGCGCAAAAACATGCGTCAAAATATACAGAATTAACCAATTTTCAGAATCTTGCCTTTTTTTGGTTATAATCCATCAAAGTTGTTTATTTTCATGAGAATAAATTCCCAGTTCTCCAACTTAATTTTAAATAGTACTTTAGGGCGCCACAATTTGTCAAAAAAAAAAAAAAAAAAATCGAAAAAATGAGCAAAATTTTTTCTTTTGGCATTTGAAGTTGTTAAATTTTATTTCAAAATATTTTCCATTTTTTAAATTTTCCCCTTAACTGAATTTTAGGCGGCGCCGCTAGCTCTTCCCCCTCCCATTTCGAAAAATAATGAAAAATTATTAAATTTTTAAACTATTGCGTTTTTTGGTTCTATGTCTGTCAAAATTGTTCCTTTTATTCATGAGAAACGATTCCCTATTACTAATTACTTTCATTTTCGCTCAACTACTACTTTTCGTCGCCCTGAATATTTCAAAAACAAAAACAAAAACGAAAAAAAGAGCAAAATTTTTTCACTCATCATTTGAAGATTTTATTAGAAGATGATTCCCAATTTTTTATTTCCCCCCTAAATGAATTCAAACGATGCCACTAGCACCCCCCCCCCCACTCCGAAAATAGGTAATTTGCAATTTTTTTTTCAAAATAGAGGCTATACTGACACTGCTTGCAATTCAGTTAGGTAGTGAAAAAATAAAAAAATAGGAAATTATTTTCTAATAAAATGCAACAACCATAGGCGCAACTTGGGAGGAATATTGAAGAGGGGGGGGGGCAAAAATGTTTTTCACATTTCTTAAAAAATATATATAGGTAATTTTTCCTTTATTTTGATGTAAATATATATCAAAAAAATTATCCAACATTAAATGTTCAGTGAAAACATTTTTTTCATTAATTTATTCATTTTGTTTGTTTGTTTTTTTTTTGGACGGAGGAATTGGGGAAGCCTTAAAATTAAGTTAAGCGAAAAAACATTGGGAATTCATTCTCATGAAAATGAACAGCTTTAATGGGTTGGGTTGTAAAATTGTAATCAAAAATAGGCAAGATTACGAAAATTACCTATCAATTTTTTCGTTTTTCTTTAAAAATGGGTGACTAGAGGCTACTTTAAATTCAGCTATGGGAAAAATGGAAAATTGGAATTATTTTCTTGTAAAAAGAAAAAACTTACTTGGGGCATAAGATAAAAAAAAAATCAGCAAGTACAAAATAAGGGTCATCCTAATCTATGCTAACTAAATGAAAAATTGGGTCTTTTTTTGTTTTTTGGTTGGTTTTTCAAAATCTTCTACCATTTTATAACTGGACATTGGACAATATCTTGCTAATTTTCATTTTTATTTTGAAAACCCCCTCGCGAATTATTCCCCCACCAAAAGTGTCAAATACTCGTCGGACAATTAAGTATTTTGGGTCTTTGAAATATTGTTTTCAATAGCTAACTATTCTTTTAAAAAAATCTTATTGATTCACGTGTCTACTTTTACATACATACACTGGACTGTAATGTAATGAGGCATTGATGAATCTGCAATCAGCAGCGTATAAAATGCTTTTAAAATGAAAGTAATTAGCTTCGGTGCTTTAATTAGTGTCTTCGAAATAACAACAATTATTTACCAACTATTAATCCGTAACGTATTACCTACTACCGAGTAGTTTGTAAGTACTGTTGGTACTAAAATACGTAGGTAGGTATGAGCTACTGTGCTGTCGTCTGGGTGCCATACTCACATTACCTGCGTTATTGCAGTTGTTTTTTTCATTTTATTATAAAGCAGCGTCCGTCACACGAATCAGCAATACAGAAGGTATTAATGCGTATACTCGTATACATACACGCACGAAAACAATGATAAGTTTATAAATTCATTGCAGTAGTACCTTCAGTGTTTTAATGCACGCGTAAGTACCTATACCTACTTCGCTCTTGAAAGTATTAGTTTCGTGGACTCGTGGTCGCTAAATCATTCACAAATGTAGATAAAACTTAAATGCGGTAATGATAAATATTTCTTTCTTACATAAAATCTGATTGTTGAAAAAGTATCACTATTTTTTATACTACTGGTAAGTTTATGCTGTTTAATAGCCCATTCTATTGAAATTTATTCCTGCTTAATGAACTTTTTTAAAGCAGTTTTTCTACTGTACGATTTTTGAATGTTATCATTTGTACCAATAACCTAACACCTACTTATTTTTCTTTCATCCTCATAAGTGCTATGATCTTACTTAAGCAGCTATACCTACCTATACATACATACCTACTTCTTAAACAAAAAGAAAGAAAAATAACGAAAATTAATTTTTAGATTCAATATTTGTCTGTGTTATCTTATCGGAAGAATATAGAGTAAGATTAAAGTTAATTTTTTCAGAATTCTAATTCATACATATATCCAGATAGGATAGGTAAGTACTCATTTAAACGAATTGCTCAATGTACGTAGCCTATTTATTTGGTGTGATACATTTCACATACGTTTTCACTTCGGATTTCCCATTGTAGGTATCACATATTTAGTGGGTATTAGCTATTAGCTTACGTTAGCAGATCCCACATTTGAGCCTTACAAGATAAATTAACCTTTAAATACGAGTAAATAGCCAGCTTTTATGTAAAAAAAAGTCTCGCCCTGCTTTTAGTCAACTTTAAAAAAAAATCAAGTTCCACAGTTTTGTGAAAGAGGGCGTCTTAAAGTGAACATGCGCGAGTGTGCGATAAGTCTGCGTTCTTCCCCTTTCCATCCTAAAAATGCTGCTACGTAGGTAAGGTAACTTCCATCTCTGAAAGAGCTCATAACTAGACGAAAAACGGGCTCCTTTTTAACAAAATAAGTGAGATTTTTTTTACGCACGGGCTGACTATCTATTTATAAGTTAATCAGTGGCGTGCACAGGATTTGAAAATACTGGCGCAAAGATAGATCAGCAACCACCCACCCAACAAATATCTGCACACCCAACTTCATTTTTTCGTTTGACCTTTTTTTTTTTTTTTTAGCGAACAAATTTTTTACCGGACAGGGGTCAAATAAATTGAAGACTTTTCGAATTCTCATTTCTCCTTGGAAAAAAATTTAGAACATGTTTCTCAAAGTTCAGGACAAATTTCAGAAAGATTTTAAAAATTTCTCAAGATTGTTCAAAAATTTTCTATTTGCACCTAAAAATACTATAAATTTTTGAGGTTAGTAATTTTCAAGAATTTATTTTTCGAGAGCAGTGGCGTGACGAAAGCGATGTGAGCAGGGTGGTGTGAGACTCAAAATTTCTCAACTGATTTCCTTAATTCTCTCAATTAATTTTCTTTAAATTTCCCAACTTCTCCTCAAATTAAAAAAAAATTAATATCTGACGTTATAGTTTTTTAAAACATTGTAATGAACTAATGATGACATGCTAATATTTAAAATTCGCCTCTCTTAAAAAGAAGTAGCAAAATGCTGCCCAAGCGTAGCGGGCGAAATTTTTTTGGAAAAAATCGTAATTTTGAAAAGAAAACTACTCATTTTTTTCACAAATGGATTTAGAAATTGTGAGAAGTCTTATGCTGTCTGAGCGAAAAGAGGGCGAAAATTTTTGAAAAAATTGTGCTCTAGAATAAAAAACTTTGCATTTTCCGACTTTTTTTTTAATATGAATTTAAAAAAAATTAAAAAATTTGTGATAATTTTAGGAACATGCAAATCAAAACACATTGATTTTTTACACAAATAAAAAAAAAATTCAACCGAAAACGTAGAGAATTATCGTTCTGCCCGAGCGAAGCGAGGGCGAAAATTTTTGAAAAAATTGTCATATTAAGTAAATTAAAAACCACACATTTTCTGCAAAAATTAAAAAAAAATTTGAAAATATAGGTATGATAATTTTTGGATTTGAAAAGTTATAGAAATACAGAATACACTACGTTGCCCGAGCGAAGCGAGGGCGAAATTTTTTTTAAAAATTACACTTTTGAAGAAAAAAAATCATGCTTTTAATATATAAAAATGTGGAAAAATGAGATAATTTTTGTATTTGAAAAGAGAAAGAAGTAATATGTTGCCCGAGCGAAGCGAGGGCCACATTTTTTAAAAAATTTCAATTTTTAATTTAAAAAAAAACCATTCATCGCACAAAAATGGGGAAAAATGCAATAACTTTTGGGTTTGAAATTTGACCGAATATTTTTACGATTTTTCAGAAATAAATTATCAAAGTTGAACATATTATTATAGCTAAATTTTGTAAATTTTTAAATACCTATTTTAAAAAACTTTGTATTTTTTCAATTTCAAAAAATTTCTTAGGAATTCTAAGCGCATAAAACAATATTTTACAAATTTTCAAACTTTTTCAACTTTTGAAAATGCTGGGGAGGGCCCGTGTAG
This sequence comes from Balanococcus diminutus, assembly GCA_959613365.1. Lineage (NCBI taxonomy): Eukaryota > Metazoa > Arthropoda > Insecta > Hemiptera > Pseudococcidae > Balanococcus > Balanococcus diminutus. The sequence continues at coordinate 30,064,937 of OY390714.1, forward strand.
CGATTGTCGACATCGACATTTATGTCGACAAAATTCAGACACATTTTTTTCTCGGTTAACGATGAATTAAAAATGATATTTGAGATTTAAAGTAATGTTCTATGTTAAACATAACTGTTCAATCAAAATTTTTGAATTTTTCTCAGTATTTTCCTATAATTTAGAAAACGTTGTTTTTCTACATAGACAAGTCGATGTAAAAATCGATACTCGATAAACGCATCGACATTTATGTCGACAATTTCTGCCAATTAAATTTACAAATTTTATATCTAAAAAGAACTAAAAACAATTAATAAGAACATTTTAAGCTCAGGAATAAATAATTTTTGAAAGAATCACAAAATTTTCTTATTTTTCAAAGTTTTGAATAATACAACGACTTGTCGAGTTATTGTCGACATAATTGTCGATGGTCGAATAATGCATCGACTTCACTGTCGACAGTGTCGACCAGAGAAATTTTAAGTCGAGATAGTGTCGATGTGATTGTCGAGGGTCGAATAATGCATCGACTTAACTGTCGACAGTGTTGACCAGAGGAATTTTAAGTCGAGTTAATGTCGATCTAATTGTCGAGGGTCGAATAATGCATCGACTTGACTGTCGACGCCTTGAGGGTGATTGTGATACTCGCAGATAAAGTGTGTTGTGAATTAGTACATAAGGTCTAAGAATCATCTCTATGTTAGTTGGACACTCGCATGTGTCCAGCTACAAAGGTGGCCTCAATGCCGCATATTTGACAAAAATATCGAAATGTTGGCTTGAACACTATTTTTGGTGTAATTTTAATATATACTTATATTGAATATTTGAACTTAACATATTTTTCAATATCTCACCATTGCAAATGTCGATGTGGATGTCGATATAAATGTCGACACATCGAAATCGGTCACTTTTCGATCGTACATGTCGACACGATTGTGGATGGTTTGTCGAGCTTATTATCGACATGTTTGTCGATAATAAGCTCGACAAACCATCCACAATCGTGTCGACATGTACGATCGAAAAGTGACCGATTTCGATGTGTCGACATTTATATCGAAATTAGCATCGACGTTGCTACACGGGGGGTTGAGTCATCCCCACACCCCCGATCGTCACGCCTCTATTCGAGAGGTTAAAAATTTTTTGGAAAATTATCCATTTTTGAGAAATGATCACTATTCACTTTTGACTTTTTGAAATTTTAGAGTTTTCCCGTCACTCTTTGTACTTAAAAAAAAAAGTTATTCTTTTTTGTTTCCCAATAAAATTTTCAAAAATTTTTTCTAATTGAGGTAAAAAACTAGAATTGCTTTCCAAAAAAAAATAATTAATTATTATAAATTGTTTAAAACCATTTTATTACTTAAAAAAAAAAAAAAAAAAAAAAAAAAAACATCAAACATGACTTCTTTTACTTCAATACTTATACTTTTATAAAATGGAATTATTTTTTTAAACAAAAAATTTTCTGATTCGAGAAAGAAGGATTAAAAATTTCTCATTCCCTTACCTATAGTTACCGAAAAATTTCAAGTCGCACTCAGATGACTCAGAAGATGCAATTATGAGGAAAATATATACGTATACCATACCAACACCAAGTATTACATAAATGATGGAAATGGTGTACGATACAAATACGATTAGCTTTATTCATTTTCGCTTTGGAAGTTTGCTAGAAAATTCTGATCAACAGATCAAGTACTCAAATTATATTTTTATGTGTATATTTCTCATTTAAAAGAATAATTTACTATTTTCCCTTTGAGTTGGTGAAATTGTTTATTTAAAAATGTAGAAAAAATTTCATTGTTGTGATTATGATTTGGTGGTAGCCGGACATCCAAAACACCCATACAGAAAAATACTGGCGCAGCTGCGCCAAATTTTATGCCTGTGCGCGCCACTGAAATTATGTAATCTATATATGCTTACATCTACTTGGAAAAAAAAATAGGAAATATGTAGGTATTAAGTACTCGTGCATAAGTACAACCTGTACATCATAAAAATTTGGTACTAACTAGTTTTTCAATTGGCTTAGGCGATGGAATAATTTATTTTCAAGAAACCATTCTTCGTATGATGTAAGGTGTAGTTACTTAAAGATTGAATTTTACGATAAATGATTCATCAATTCGTCATTTTATTGACAAAATTTTCCGACGTCGCGTCATTTGACGTTATAAAACGTCAATTCTTAATTATTTAGCACTATTTCCGGGAAATAATAATTTTTAAAATATTTTATGTTGCAGATATGAGGAAAAAACTGAAGACTCAATGGGTTCCCATTCGTAAATGTTCCTAACGAGGATTATGATTTGGTTAAGTTACACACTGAGTCCCAAAATCGGTTAACATGATTAACGAAGAAGCCACCGGAGAAAATATTATCGATATAGAGAATAAAAATATTAATCCCGCAGAGGAAGCTTCTAGTAATGGTATTTTAATCGAAACAGTTTCTTGGTCACCTGAAGAACTACATAATTCTGCTGAAGATACGTCATCTCAAAGTTCCAGCTCGAAAGAAAATAGCGTAAATGAAATCAGCCTACTGGTTGATAATTTAACAGCGGAAAACGACCACTTTGAAAAAATTTCCACCGAAACAGTCGATATTGAGTTGTTACCGCAAGCTATAAATAGCGAAGAAGACCTCGATGTTGAGAAACATTCGTCTGATGAAAATTTAAGTATAACCAGTGACCAGAAAATTGACGACACGGTGACTTTATCATCTGAGGAAACAAATAATTGGGGTGAAAATAAAAGAAGACAATCTTTAATGATGAAAAACGCCTTAAAAAACAGTCTGGATGCTTCTGCTATAGAAATTCTGAAGGGCAATATGAACGATTTGATCAAAAATTCTACGAACGATTATAAAAACAACATTTCTTTGGAATTGTGTGATAATGATATGTATACGTGGGCGTCATCGTGCGCCAATTTGAATCCCACCGGTCCTAGATTCAAACTGTTGAAAGAAGGAGACATTCAAGTATTCTATTTAGATCATACCAGGACAGTAATCAGCAAAATTTTAAGTTTCAAGTTTTTACGTCACTTTGAACACCATTGGCTATACCTGGACGAATCAAGGATTTCACCTAGGAACGTAAGTTCTTTGCTGATTTTTTAAAGTTTCATGTAGGTAAATTAGAATTTTACAAAAACAGAAAAAAAGACTTATTATGATTATGGATGAATACATAGGGTGTCCATGGTCAAGGAGGGCCTCATGAAACTTCACCGGGTACCATTGACAAAAAATGGTATATACATATGGTGTCTACTGTCTACCTATCTCAAAAGTTGAAGGGACAAGGATAAATAATAAATAAAAAGGAACTGTTTCTGTGATTGGGTATAATGCAGTACGGTCAGGGTGGCCCTTATTTTGGAAACGTTTTCAATATCGGACATCAATTGGTGACACATACCTAAAAATGAAGAAAATAATTTCCTAAGTATTTTTTATTTCTTCCCTAACTGCATTTTGAGCTATGCCGCTGGCTTCCAGTTTTTAAAAATTTTAAAAATGTTTATAGCGAAATGGTCATAAGGTGGGCAACCTCCGTTTTCATGAGACATGGAAAAACTTAATTTTTACATTTTTTTGAAAAAATTGAAAAAAAAATGATTAAAAATTGAAAAAAAATTAATTAATAGAATCGTTTCAACATACACGTTACCCTCCAAAAAAAAAAACATTTACAGTGATTTTTCAAATTTTACTTTCATTTTTAGGAACCGTCACTTTAGAAATTAGATAAATTTTTTTTCATATTTTTGATAGTTTTCGAAAAAAATTCACCGATACGGCAATGGTGAAAAATTGGCTTGGGCTATAATATTGTAGGTATTAATTTTTTTCATTTTTTTTTTTTCAAAAACCAAAATGTAGTAATACTATAGATTAACGTATAAATAGATAGCCAGCCCATGTATAAAAAAGTCTCGCTTATTTTGTTAAAAAGGAGCCCGTTTTTCATCTAGTTATGAAGCTCTTTCGGGGATGGCAGTTATGTAGCACGGTAGCAGCATTTTTAGGATGGAAAGGGGAAGGACGCAGACTTATCACGCACTCGCGCAGTTCACTTTAAGACGCCCTCTTTCACAAAACTGTGAAACTTCTTTTTTTTAAAAGGTTGACTAAAAACAGAGCGAGAATTTTTTTTTACATAAGGGCTGGCTATTTATTTATAGATTAATCTGTTCTATGATAAAATACCCACCTCGGCACCTCATGACCATTTTTCTAAAAAAATTGAAATTAATTTTTTTTTTCAACTGGAGGTCACCGATATGGCTCAAAATGCAGGTAAAGGGAGGCAATAAAAAAATAAGGAGTTATTTTCTCCATTGTCATCAATCTGCACCCGATATTGAAAACATTTCCAAATTCCAAGGCTACCCTGATATAGTGTTTCGTAGCTGATGTACTTCCTTCTACTTCCACATGAAAAGGTCAGATTTAGACCAGGTCCAAAAATAGTGGATCTTTGGATCTAAAAAGCCTTTTCAAAGTTTTAGGATCTAGATCTGCTCATCTCTGAGTTTGAGTGGAGAAGGGAGAGCACGCATTGCTCAATGGTTTAAGATTAAATATGTTTGACAATTGTACAAAATAGTGATGCCGATATATTATCGAAATATCGATAATATCGAACCAAAATTATCGATATTTTTTCGATATTCCATTCGATCGATATTTCCCCCCCCTTTTTTTTTTTTTTTTCTTTTTTTTTTATTTATTTATTTATTTTTTTTTATTTATTTTTTTTTAAGCTCAGTTTCAAGGAGCAAAATCTCCGAATATATAATCATCATAGCTTGCTGTATCGATATTTCGATATTTTCTCTCTCTGAAGCGTTTTTATCACACCAATCTTTTAAAAATAATCATCTTGTTCAATTTTTTATGAAAAATATCGATATTTTTTAGGTCAATATTATCGAAGATCGATATTTTTCATTTTCAATAAATCGATATCTCGATATCGATATTTTTTTGAGATATCGGCATCACTATAGTACAAAATCAATCTATTTTAGCATTAAACCGTTCATCATAATTGCTGTCGTTTAGTACAATGTACAAATCATAATTCAAGGTCTCGATTGACGTCAAACTTACACCTACTATAATAACTTAAATGCAGCGTGCACGGGTAATAAATGCACAACCGCTGATCCAGAAATTCTCTTAAACTGATGTCGCGCACATTCGTTGTACCCCACAGGAAAAATTCTACAAAATTTCAAATTTCACGTTTTCTGAAAAATTTTGTCACTGTTTTAAGAAACCTCGTTCGCGTGGTTGACTGATAGGTAAAAGTTATTATTTTATTGTTATGTTATGTAAGTTACGTACCTAGTGTACCGTCACCTTACATTGTGAATGACATGTTGTTTTCATTGTCATGATACATAGTTTGATTATCAAAGCGAGCGTTTATTGTCTCGGTTTTCTGTAGACAAAATCGGTCCTGATTCGGAGATGTGAATTTGTCCCTCGAATGGTTTTGACAGACTCCTAAAAGTTGATGAAATATGAAAAGAAAATTAATAAAACTGTTCCCACACTGCTGATGTGGTTAGCAAGAGAAAAATATCTCTAATAATTTTTTCAACTCAGCTTTTCCCGTTATAATGTGTCTTTGACTGGATCACCTTGATCAAAATGAGTTTGTAAGTTGGTTAATGGGCAAGTGCGAGATAACGAAAAAAAATATATGTGATTTTTGACCTTTTTGGTTAATAATTAAGCTCTATAAATGTTACAAACTTTGATTTTTAATATAAAAATACCACTGGGTTAATGTTATCTGTAAATAAAATCTATGCCTGTAACTAACTACGTATATCTACCTAATTTTTGCGCTTAAAAAGTTTAATTGTCTTCCTATTTACTTGAGCATTCGGTTTTATCCGTCCATTCCGTGATTTGTGAATGAAGTACCGAATGTGGATCAACCACCGGTTGAGAATCACTGCTATAATAGGTAGGGTCAAGGTTAGGCTCTCTGAAAATGTTCATTTTGTTGTAAAATCCACTCCTTAAGAATTTTTCTTCAAAAAAAAAAAAAATACTTTGAGTAGTGACGCAGAGCCCCTTTTTTGAGAAAACCTAAAAAATTGGAATCATTGATTTTTTGAAAGAAAATTGGAATATATTATTTTCAATATTTCTCTGAAAATAAAAAAATCTCTGTTTTCTAAAAAAATAGGTAACCTTTATTTTTAGAGAAAACCCTACCTCAATTTTTTGTTTAAAATTAAAACTGCAATTTTCTTGAACTAAAATTTTTTTCTTATGTGTTGTAATAAAAATACGTTCTTATCTACTCCTTAAATTCTTGTAGAAAAAATATAATTTCTTTGGAAGAAGAAATTCCTAAATTTTGGGAGTAAGAAGTCTAAGTACTTAAAAAAACTTCTCATGGAGAAAAAAAGTCAATTTTTTGTCCTATTTTTTTATTCTTCTTCTTCTTATTATTTTATTTTATTTTTGAAATTAGATCGTTCAATTTTTTGTGGGGGGAAAGGGGGGAGGGTATCTAAATATTATATCAATTTTTTGGAGGAAAAGAATTTTTTATTTACTTATTTGAAAAAACAGTCCTTTATTTTTTGGAAGTTTTGTAGATTTTTTTTAGTGGGGGGGGGGGGGGGGTAAAAAATCTCTCAACTTTATTGAGGAAAGAATCTCTCATTTATTTAGGAATTTTTTTTTCCAATTTTTTTTTTAATTTTTCGGAAAATCTCTTAATTTTTGAAGTAATTAATCTTTTAAAATTTAAGTTTTTTCAGAAAAAATATTTTCACTTTTGGAAGGGAAAAAATCATGATTTTTGGTCATGACTTTATTTTTAAAAAATTTTCGGATTAAAAAATCTAATGTTGTCGGAGAAAAAATTCCGAATTTTTTAAACTTTTTATGTTAAAAAAACTTCTCACTTTTTTGAAGAAAAAACAACTCTTTTTCGTCCTGATCTCTTTAAAAAAATCTTTCAATTTTGCGGGAAAGAATGAAAAAAAATATCAAGTTTTGGTCTTAATTTGTGGAGTAGAAAAATTATTTTTTGCTGACTTTTTTTCTCAGAAAAAGTAATACAATAGGTACGATAAAAATCTCTTGGTCGATTCTTGGGGAAAAATTCGGGTCCGGTTCACGACCGACTCACCGTCGCTGCCTACTTAGTACTTATGTAGGTAGATATTTCAAAGTGCATCTGAAAAACAACTAGGTACGAATTAATATATTTAAAACTTCCTTACGTAGGTAAGGTGCCCAAACCCAACTACTCATGTCTACTTATCATTTTTGTTTTATGATGTTTTGATGTTCACTTCGTGAATTCGTGGAAAGTACACGCGTCACGTATAAACCTATAGCGTCATCAAAAAAATGAACAAATTCATAAATATAGGTACCTACTTTCCCGTCTCATCGTATTTATCTAGAAATGTAGTGACTAGAGAGAAAGAATTGAGAGAAATGGCACGTCTGCGTCTGTTGTCTGGCAATAAAAGACTTTCTATACTTGGAGCAATTTTTGAGATATCGCCGTATTGTAAACCATACTGATATTGATATACCTACCTACGTGGGGTATACCATACGTAATTTACGTATGTAATTTCGTTGACGTCATTTCAACGTTATCATAGGTCAGACATCATTTCTTAAATTAATTGTAATCACGAGTTGAGTTGATGCGGCGTTAATTTCTGCAAAAAACATAAAAAGTGGCACATAAATTCGCCATTCGGTGAATTATTCAAATAATTAACTAAGTTAATTTTAAATTTAAATGAATTAAAATTAAGTATACCCGAATGGATTTCAAACGTGGGTTTAAAGTTCAATACCAGTAATTACTTGGTAAAAAGGTAGATGCATGTGATGCACGATATCCACATACGTATACGTCTTCCATTATGCTTGCTAATGTTGAACTTGAAATAAAAAATTATTTTTCGAAAAATGTTCATTCTTTAGACGTTGAATTTCAAATGTTTAGCAGACTTTATTATACTCATTATTCTACATTTTTCGCAGGAGAAAAATATTTTCATAGCAGGGTTGCCGCAACTTTCAATTTTCACAAAACATCAAAATTTATAAACTTTTTTTGGTAAAAATTGATGTTTTATAAAAATTGAACGCTGACAACCCTGCTATGAAAATTTTTCAACCTTTTCTGTCGAAATATTTTTTTCCCGCATCATTAGGGAGGGACTCAAGTTCAGTCTTATAGTACCAAGTAGAAAAATCTCGATTTTTCAGCGATCTGAAACTTTTCAACCCCTTTGTAGCCTTTCTAATTTCAAGTTCAATGGTTCAGGAAAGGTCAGAAACTCAAATTGAACTTTGTTAGTTGTGTTCCCGAGTTACCACGCAGGTGACACTATTCAAAAGTGGCAAGAAACTGCGTTTTTTTTTCAAAAGTGACTCTACTGAAAATTCTTCAAAAAAATCAACAAATTCCTGAATTCGGCAATTTTTGAAAAAATTGGCCATATTTTGTTAAAATTCGGCCATTTTACTGATTTTTGACGACATTTTGTCGGAAATTTTGGAAAATTCATTAAAATGTTGCCGAAAATTTATTTAAAAAAATTTTGGAGCAGAAGATAAGAAGTAGATAAAAATATTTTTTTAATTTTTGGAGAAAAAAATAATTCTCATAACTAAGGCACGGTGGTTCTAATTTAAGAGATTTACCTATACCTTACTATAATAAATCTAATATTTTCAAATTTTCTTTTGATAAATGTAGAATATTGTCTAGTCTTTTAATTGTAGTACCTACTCGTGTAATATGAGAATAAGGTGTTTGACAAACGTTTAATTTTTTTTTCTTTGTTTTTTGTATTTTAGCCCACTAGAATGATGGAAGAGATTAAATATAGTGATATCCACGACGTGTACATATACTCAAATTGGGACACTGGACAAAAGTATTTTCTAAGAATAATTGTCTCTGAAGGATCCTATTTATTGCAGGTAAAGTTAATTTTTCACGGTTTATTCAATCTTTTGACGGCCATGAGTGCAATCATGATAATACATATAGGTATTATAGGTACATATTTTTATAACATTTACTCTGGTTTTTACCTTCCTACTTACTTTTGCTTTTGATTATGGGATAAATTCATAACTTTAATGAAAAATTATCTCAAAATTCGAAAAACATATACTTACCTATTTAGTTGATGTTTTTTGAATATTTTAAATTGAAATAAAACAACTTGATCTGAACATGGTTTGAAAGGATGATAAAAGTTTTGGCAGTTGGGGTAGTTGGGAAATCGTAATTTCGTTCATTCTGACGGTCTTAAAAATTATTGATACTCGCCTGAACGAATGGCCTTTCAACTTGGTAAAGAATCATACTCCTGAATTTTCCCAATTTTTTTTAAATAACAAGAAATTTTTTTCTGAAAGTGGTTCACACCAAAGGTGGCTCGATTTCGTTTTTTGTGTCATGTTGTGCTAGACAGTGGACACTAGTACTTACAATCCCCACTGGGCGTCGAGGTCCAGAATTGAACCTCTAACGGCAAAAAGGTCGCGATTATGCAAATACTCCATGCAACCTACTGTACTTTAATTGAAATTGACCTGCGAAAAGACACACGTGTTGAAATGAAATTAGTACAAAATAGGTAATTTTTTAATTGGATTATTGCATTTTCTGTTTCATATCAGTTTAAGAATGCTCAAACATTTTTGAATGCTTATTAAAACGTGTACCTTTTACTTTGATGCACTGTAGGATGGCGAGAGCAAAAATGGACTCTGCTTGTTTGGTCAGCCCGAGCTTTTCTCCACCAAAAATTTAAAAAAATAGGATGAAATTTTTCCAGATTCCCAATGAAAACCCAGATACCTGGTATCTATCTTCTGTTGAATCTCCAAAAAATTAGAAATTTTGACAATTTTAAAAGAACCAGTACCTATTGTATTTTCTGAATATTGCAAGTATTTTTAAATCAACACGAGCTCAGAGAAATTTACCCCCTGCATACCTATTGCGTCCATCGTCCCAAGATTCAATTCATTACTTAATACATAATTATTTTGAATTGATTATTTGAAAATGAAAATGAAAAAGATCATCAGAATAAGTACGTTCCTGAATCATGATTGATGTTCGTTTTTTTTTGATTTTTTTTCAGGTCAATAATGAATATACTAGAAATCAATGGTACTTCTCTATTTTGTGGAAAGTAAGTAGAAGTTTTTTCTCGATTTTTATGTATCTATACTATTAACATTAAGGCCTGAATCAGCGACGTTGGAAGCATGAATTTAGTGGGTGTTTGAGCACCTACGGTTATTGAGATTTTTCTGTATTAACCCAATAGAGGTAGAGTTTGAGCACACATGGTTGAAAAATCAAAATTACGTCACTAGCCTGAATTAAAATTCTGTACACTAAAGCACCGATGATGGAAGTCCATTTTTTTTCGACTTCGAGATTTTTATTGTTTATGAACCTACAAGTGTCCAAACTTCAAAAAACGTAAAAACCTCGAAGTTGAAAAAAATGTGACTTCCATCATCGGTGCTTTAGTGTACAGAATTATTATCACACATATCTACCAAATATAAAAAACAAAATTAATGCAGATACCGTAAATGCGCTTTTCACATTTGATTAATGTAAAAAATATCACGAAACTTCTTGGCCTTGAATTTTGTTCATTAATGAACCAAAAAGAGAGATTACAAATACATATAATTTTCAAAAACGATGAAAATATAGTGAAAAAAATAGGTTACCTGTCGAACTTATTTGAATAATTGGAAAATGTTTATTTTTTACAGAAACAGATGTTCAAATATCGTAATATTCTTAGAGGATCGTCAAATATTGAAATCATTTTGAAAGAGTTAAAGGTGAGTAACATAATTATTTATTTAAAAAATATGAATGTAAAGGTTTGTGGGAAAACCTGCGTTGAATGGGATTTTTCCACCTACCTTTCATCCCTAAGTACCCGTCACACAAATACGTAGATATTGTGATTATTTTATATCATTTTAGAAATATTATCGATCGCATTTTATGTTGATTGCATTGGCGAATCTGTAAATTACGCACCTAGGTATTGAAAATGAATGAATCGTATTCCACGAAGGAATGCTTTTTTTTGGAAAGAAATTGTAACAGATTGAAATATCAGTTTTCAAGAAGTGAAAAAAAGATTATTAAAAAACGAATCCATTATTTTTATAATCGATAGGGTTTTTCCTATTTGAAAATTTCGGATGAAAGAAAATCTCAATTTTTACAGACAGTAAATTTTTTTTTCAATTTTTGGATAAGAAAAATGTTCCAATTTATTTGTGCCTTGAAATTTCTCACTTTTTTGGATATACCTAAATATTATACATTTTTTTATTTCTTAGCATAAATTTTTTTTTTTTTTTTGGGGGGTAAAAAATCTCAATTTTGTGTTGTAAAAAGGATCTCAATTTTTTGTGCAACGATTTTTTTTTTTGGTTAATTTTGTTATAAGATTCTCCAATTTTTAGAAAGAAATTTTTTTCAATTTTGCAAAGTAAAAAAATCATATTTTTTGAGTGAAAAAGATTCTCATTTTTTTCAAAAGTAAAAACAATTTTAATTTTTGAATCAGAAAATTTACTAGTTTTTTGGAAAAATCCTTTTTTAAAACGAAGATCTCAATTTTTATGGATAAATAAATTTTCAATGTTTGGGATATGAAAATGTCCCAATTTTTTTCAATGACGTTGAGTAAACAAAAAAAAAATCCCCAAATTTTGACATGGTTAATAATTATTAGGTATGTATTAGGACTGCAGGCCATTTTCAGAATTTGTTTTCGTTTTTGGTCACATTTTAAAAAGACTGAAGTTTTCAAGATATTTTTTAGTTTTTTGGAATGTATATTTTCATAAATTCAAAAAAACAGTACATCCAAATTTTCAAAATTTTGTTAGACTTCTGAAAACATAAATTTTAAAAAGAATAATAACTTTGGAAATAAATTTGTATAAAATTATTTTACAAAAAAAAAAAAAAATGAAAACCAACAATTTGAAGAATGTGATCCAGAACCTGCGAAGTCAATTCTTTGGTAGGTAATAAGATCATATCCATGTAACATGTCTGCATGAAAAATGGATCGATTTTCTGAAGTTCTGTAAAAAAAATTCTGAGAATTTTGAAAATTCTCCGAAGTTTTGTGAAAGATTCTTTTAAAATTCGTAAAAGTGTATAATCCTGGAATTTTATTTCTATGGATCTGGAGTGGCAATAAAATTTCTGTTCACTCAATGACGTATAAAGGAAGGGCCAGCTAGGGCTAGATCCCTTCAAAAAATAGTTTGATCCAAGCAATTGTCATGGGGAGACGTGGTCCAATTGTATATGTTGGTAACACTGAGAATGTGCTTGATTAGGCTTACGTACGATCTAAGTAAGCTCAAAACGTTGTTCTTAGGTAATCGTAGCTCAAGCTGGTCGGACGCGACACAGCTCGAAGTATTCCCTAGATCCCTAGCTAAAGTGGCATGTAAATTTGATTAATTCCCTAAAGATAACGTGTGCCTTTGTCCAATTTGTCAATCTGAATTTTATAATTACAGTTCGTTTTACGTGTATTGCGAATCGTGAGTTATTTCGACGTTTAGTTAAAGCGTTATGTAAAGACGGAGAAGATTTCAATCCAGCCCAATCACCCATCAGGGCAAGTGGATCTTCGGAGCTCGTTACACAATGAATATAATTATTCAACTTTTGAAAAATTTTGTTTCTCCAAAAAACTAAGGAAATTATCTTTTTTGAAAAATTTGATTTTTTTAATGATAGAAAAAAATTGAGAGATGGATAAGGATTTTCTCTGAAAAAAAAAAAAGATTTCCTCAGTAATAATTGAAATCCTTTAAAAAATACATCATTTTTTTACGCTGATTAAAAAAAAAAATCATTCCACAAAAGTTCAATTTTTTTTCTTCAAAAAAAAAAACAATTTCTTTTTTCAATAATTTTTTTAAAAAAATAAATGTGTTTTTTCCTTTGAAAAAATTAGGAATTTTTTTTACCTCGATTCCAGAATAAATTGAAACACATTCTTCTGCAAAAAAATGTAAAATATATTTTTCTCTAAAATAAAAAAAACAGTGGCATTTTCGAAGTTTTCTAGTTTTCTAGGAAGTAGCTCATTTTACTTTTGAAATTTTGGTTTTAGGCCCAGGTCAAAAATCTGAGCTACTGCCAAATTGACTCCCCTATGTACTTGGCCTTTTAGTGTCCAATCAATCGAAGATAATTGGCACTTTGGCCACTCAGTTGAAAAGACTTGCAAATTGAAACCGAATTTTGATTTTGGAAAATGGAACAAAATTAGTATAGATCTAATGGAGAAAAGTTGAAATCGAAAATTGGAAAATATGAAAATAAATAAAAACCTGAAATTACGCGAGTAGGTATTAGAATGATTTTAATCGAGTCAGCCCAGAATCGAAAAAGTTGAAAGAAATGGCAAAATTATGATTTTGAAACAATCTGGGTTGCAATGAAAAAGTCACATCAATTTGTCCTATCTCACTTATTTACTTTTACACGCTTTTTATTTATCGATTAAAATGAATACGGTACAGCGAGAGACAGTACACCTACTCTTGATAAATTTTCGATTGAATGGCCAATACGTCTGAGATGCGGGCAAGTGAAAATAATTTACACTTTTAACAGCTAAAACGAGGTTTGTTTATATGTAAACCCCACAAATGGTTGTAAATGTTCTAATTTTCATCTTTTTTGCTGAAAAGTTCTCCACGCAATGTACATCGCCGCTGAAAAAAAAGACATTTTAATTCTTCCCTTGAAAGTCGTTATCGTCTCGATGTTGGTTATTTTATGTTATGTGGGACTGTTCTCTTAATCTGAAGGCTGGTGTACGTATTTGTAAAGAGTAGGTATACAACAGACCTATAGTAGGTAGTTATTCGATTTAATATATTCAAATTGTTCACAATACATTGCTTTCAAACGTTTTCAAACGATGGTATGTTAAAAATTTTCTTTCGAAAAAAAACGTCGTAAATACGTACATATTTTTACACTGCATTAAATCACAAGTAGTGCAATGGAAAATCTCTATCGCAGTTTTTGTTCGCAAAGTCTATCTCTATACCATGCAGATTTTAATCTACAATTATTTTGTATTAGATAGGTACCTAGCATTTTCATGCGCGTATTTGAGCATAAAATTAAATGACATGATGCATAAATTCCAAAATGACCTACAATACGAAATACACCGATGTTTATCGTCATATTTTTATTTATGAATCGGACTGGAAGTACTCTTCATTTCGAGGGTTTATTGCACTACCGTACAATGACGTAAGTTGCAGGTCTTTGCTTACGTTACAATTGCACTTTGCGTCGGAAACTGGGTCAGATCGATAAATTGAGTATTTTAACCTCAGTTTGACGTCATACCTCTCCAATATTCCTGTTTTATAGACATATTTTTTTGTAATAAAAGTATTCAAACTGCTTTTGTAATCAAAAAATCCGCTTCGGCCTTTTTTTCTTTTACCCCGTAACTAGGAAAATTTTTAGATGTGTTCAATAACGAGCGGTTTATCCTCTGGAAGATGAAATTTTCTTATCTCTTTAGGAGTTTTATACAAATTGGTACATATTTATGGTACTTGTTACTTATTACATAATTATATTTTTTCAAAACTAGGTGAATTTATTTATTGCTGTGGAGAAGTGGAAATTCTCAATAAATAGGTACCTACTCATTAGGGTGATATTTTTTTATTAATTATACTTGTAATTTTTGAAGTTGTCTTTCGCTCGACTCCTCCCCTCCCCTCTGATTGTTTCATACTATAAGAAAATAATTCCCTGTTTTTTCTTTATTTTTTCCTATCTGAATTTCAAGTGGTTCGTAACTAGTCGTCCCAATTTTATAATTTGAAGAAAATGAAAAAATTGAAAAAATTTTTTAACTTGACCCTCAAATTTGTTATTTTTTATGAGAAGGGATTCCTAATTTTTTTATTTATCACTTACTCGATTTTCAAGTGGTATCTTGGAGCATGCCGTCTAATTCATTAAAAAAATACAAAAACTGAAAATTTTCAGACTGATTTTTAAAAAATTGTTTCTTTCTTAGGAAGAAATTATTTTCAATTTTTCATTATTTCTCTTATCCGAATTTCAAGTGAAATTGACAAATTTTTCGTACTTTTTTTTGTTCTAACTCATCAAAGTTGGTTTTTTTTTCATGAGAAGTAATCCCAGATTTTTAGCTTTTCCCTAATCGAATTTCAAGTGGTGTCAACCAGCCCTCTCCTCACTTTTCGAAATTGTCAAAATTTCAAATTTTTGCTGAGGACGGGAGGCTAGTAAAATCTTAAAAATTGAAGGGGAAAAGGAAAATGAAATCGAGATTTTTTGTTGTTGGGTATATGGACACTGAGTAAAAAAAAACCTATTACTTTGGAGATTTTTCTTCAAGTTTGTAAATGAAGGCGCTACAAAGCTATGAAAATTTGTATTTTCAAAGTTTGAGACACCATTGCTCCTTCATTTTCAAAGGTACGCAAATTTTTCACGTAATTCTTTTTGTTTCCCTTAAAGAGTTAGATACTCATTACATGCATTGTCATATGGAATTGTTTCGACTTTCATGTCTCGTAACTCGCTATAGAACCATTTAATAACTTTGAGGAAGGCATTATCTTTGACGTGAATTTCTTCTTGCTATAACTCCTTCGATTTCAAAGATAGGCATCCCAATGTAATTGGCACATTTCTCGCTTTTTTGAAGTACTATTCACTGGCGATGTCGAAAAATTTTTTGAATGCAGTGTGGCCAATTGATTTTTCTCTTGGATGAAAAATCTCAAGAGTAACAAATATTAATTTCTTTGTAAGTAGGTACTACCCTTATTAAGGTGGATCGAAAAAAACATACCTAGGATTTTTAATAAATCCAAAAAATGGTTCATTTTGAGTTGGAGACCCAGCATAGAAAATTTTAGACTCCTAGTTCAAAGAGGGATGCAGCTATGGGTACTCATAAATGTGGGGTCACTTTTTAAAATAACACGGGTTTTTGTCACTTTTTGGTAGTGCCATTTGCATGGTGCCTTGGTCACCCCACTTAAAAACTACAATTTGAGTTTTTACAACTCCCTATAGACCATTGAGCATGAAATTGAGTACCACTTTTCGCCCCCTACCAGGGGGTTAAAAAGTAGCAATCGAGATTTTTAAATTACAAAAAAAAAAGGAAATACCATCTGCTTGGAACCAAAATTGGGCTTAAATGACTCCTATTATTGCAAAGAATTATTTCGATTGAAGAAATTGAAAACATTTTATTATCTGGGCTACCGAATTGCCAAATTGTGATTTTCCTAAAAAATCGATTTTTACCATAACATTAGGAATTTTTTTTGCTAACCCCTGCAGTGTCGAGGTTCTACTGTACATCATAAAACCGGGTACTACCTACAAAAAATGTTATACAGCCGATGCTTATCACAAAAATTAAAGGGACAAAAGAAGATGAAATTGTGAAAAAATTTCTGATTAGACTTTTATTTTATGGGTTAGGGTGGTTCAAAAAAAAAACAATTCATCGGGTTTTGAACAAAATTAGGGGGATGGTTCTTTCGGAGTTAGAGATCCAACATAGAAAATTTTAGACCCTTACCATAAAGGGAGACGAAGCTATAGGTGCCTACTAAATTTAAAAAAATTCATTTCCAAAAATTAGGATTTCTTATTCTAAAAAATAGAGTTTTTTTTTACTTCAAAAAAATCAAAACGAAATATATTTCAAAGTTTCACTTAAAAAAAGGTCCCAAATAACAGACAAAATTCAAAAAAAAAATTAAATATTATTTTTTGGAATAAAAATATTATTTTGGAAATAAAAAAAAAATCTGAATTTTCGAATTTTTTCCGTGATTTAAGATCATTTTTAAAAATAAAATTTCGAAATATACCTATTTCATTTTGATTTTTTTCTGAGTTAAAAAAATTCTAATTTTTGGGGATAAAATTTTTTTTTAAATTTCCGGATCTGATAATTTTTTTTATTTTTCTAAAATGAATGATTTTTCAATTTTTTGAAATAAAAAAAATAGGTAGGCAGATACATTTATCAAATTCCAGAAAAAATCTCCGATTTTTTTTTTTGTGCATCAGTAAGGTTTTAATGTGCAAAAATGAAGTTTGGTCGGATAATCATCGAGAAATCGGATAATCGAGGGTCTACTGTAGGTATTTAAAGTTGAGATTTCGTGAGGTGCTTTTTGGACAGATGGACTCCTTACGTGACATTTTCTCTTTGTTATGTCAGTAGAAAAAACTCGGTTTCATAGTTATATATGTAGCTTTAAAAATTATTCAAATTTATGACTAGGTATAACTTGAAGTTTTGTACTTTTTTCAGAATTTCGTAGAATTTGTGAAAACCACACCAATTCAAGACCACGAAGTATACAATACACCAATTGAAATAATATCAAAACTTCTTCGCGAGGTAAATTAGTCGATTTTTTCATCGTACTCGTGCTTATTAATATGTATTAAGTATTAGTAATCGCTTACTCACCTATTTATTTAATATCGTCAAATAATTCTTTAAAAATGATTAATGTACACGTATAGGTACCTATGTGTATTTTTATTACAGTTATTTGAAAAGGATTTAGAACAGAATTGGAGAGAAAGTTTAATCGTGCATATATCACCTTTATTAGAACGTTATCGACCATCGTCAGAAATGTGTCAATTATTTTCCGATCACTGTCGCATGTATCCTCGATCATTCTCCGTTCAAGAAGCATTCAATACTTCTGTACATCATATACTGATTCACAACGTAGTACGTTCAATTATCCTCTTTATTACTAACTGACGTAAATAATAGTACTTCTACTGTTCTACCCACTTCAGAAACTGAGAGGTTTTTTCAGCCATGTCCATGGTAAACGATACGCATCGACACGTATTTCTAAAATATCAAGCTTGCATATAAATATCCCACATCATTGCAAATGTTTAGTAGATAATTCTAACAACAACCACATGAAAATTTCATGAGAATTTTAATTGTCTGAAACAAGGGGTCGATTGTGTAGTAGGTGGGTACCTAGACCTCCCTGATAAAAAAAAAAACGCGATTTGTTAATGCTCGACAAAAGATATTCAAATTTTTTCCCTTTTCGGAAGTTGATGAGCGTAAAATAAGAAATGATAAAAAAATTTACAAAACACGGTCTTTGATAATACAACAAAGCTTTTCGGTTCTTCAAAGATTTCCGTACGTAACTTACTTTCCCATGTAGGTACGAAGTAATATAAAAATTACTTACAATATAACCTACTATAAGTATTGTATATATACCTAGTAGGTGAATAATGAAATCTCACTTTCAACGTATATTATATCCCAACTCGAGTCAACTGCGTATTAAAACGTTAAATTATTTTTTAATGAAGGAAGTACCTTTTCTTACCCTTGAATTACCTATTCCCTCTTATCTGTAATTCTGTACGTGTCAGATAGATATACGTATTACATTACATACCTATTACCTACCTGTAATGAGGACTTGAATGGTTCGTGTGGCGTGGTGTGTCATCTACTACGCGTTACCAATTTCACTTATATACTGTTTACTTTTTTTATATGTACATCGAGGTGAGGTATGCTCGTAATGGTGAATATACGAATTTTACGATTTTAATTTTGAAGTTTACGATTTCGAATTCTGTTGGGAAACGAAGTTGTTGAGAGTATTCCGAGGATAATAATATTTACCTACCTATATAAGGTACTCATTTGCAAATTCTAAATTGAAAATTCTGTCATTTTAAGAACTATACACAAAGCAAGTAAATTATCAAAAAACTGGTACAAGTTCTTAAAAATTTGATATTTATTTAGATATATAATTAATTTATTACAAATTTCAATTTAGTGGCAGAGTTGAGTTATACGAGCAGAGACTTTTTTTAGTGGGTGAGGGGAGTCTTCCGTTAACGTACTTAGGCATGCATTATTTTGAAAAATCCTTCGAAAGTGCATCTAAGGTAACTACATATCACCATGTTCAATGTGTGTCCAACTTCTCCTAACTGCGAAGAACATATATAAATACCTACTTTTTTTTGCTGATTTTTTTCAGAAATTTTTAAAAATATTTCCCTTGAATAAAAAAAAATTTAAAGGATTTTTTGAAATTAAAAAAAGTTGATGAAATTACTAATTTTTTTCAGTCAAACTTGAAAATTTAAATTTTGATTATTTTTTCGAGAATTTTTTTAAAATATTTCTATTTTTAAAAAAATTTAGACAATTTTCTCTAAAATTGAACAAATTAAGGGATTTCTTGAATTATTTTTCTGGAAATTTTTTTATTATTTCTTTTACAAAATTTGATAGAATTTTTCCAAAAAAATTCGGTTGATTCCTTTCAGAAAAGTTTAGACGATTTCTTGTAAAATTAAACAAAAATCTGTGTAGAATTTTTGATTTTTTCGAAAAAAATTTTGAAATATTTCCTCATGAAAAAATTATGTAAATAGGTAAGTATTTTTTGTAAAATTGAAAAAAATAATAAAAGATTTTTTCAAAAAAAATTGAAGCATTTATTTTTTGTGGAAAATTTCAAACTACCTATTTCCTTCCATTTTTTTTTTTTTTTTTTTTTTTTGGAATTGAAAAAATTATATATTTTGTATGCTCCTTCCCTCTTCAAAAATTGAACGATTTTTTGTAATACCTATTAATATTTTTCAATAGAATTATTCTAAAATTTGATTCAAGAAAATTTTCAGGTGATTTTTAATGTGACGTTTTTTTGATAAAACCATAGATTAACCTATGAATAGATAGCCAGCTCTTACATAGAGAATGTCTCGCCCTGCTTTTAGTCAACCTTTATAAAAAAATTAAGTTCCACAGTTTTGTGAAAGAGGGCGTCTTAAAGTGAACGTGCGCGAGTGCATGATAAGTCTGCGTCCTTCCCCTTTCCATCCAAAAAACGTTGCTACGTAACCGCCATCTGGGAAAGAGCTCCATAACTATACGAAAAACGGGCTCCTTTTTAACAAAATAAGCGAGACCTTTTTTTTTTGCATGGGCTGGCTATCTATTTATAGGTTAATCTATGATAAAACTAAAAAATTTTCAATAAAATTTTGTAAAACTTATTGCTTTTTAAATAAAATGGGAAATACATTGTGAATTAGATGATAGGATTTCTTTATTTTTACCTGAAAATTTTTAAAATATTTCTTTTCAAAAAAAAGAAGAGTGAATATTTTCGATTTTTTTCCTAAAAAACTTTTGATTACTTAATCCCTAACAAAAAATAGGCAATTTTATGTAAAATCATGGTAAAATTAAAAAAATTATCACGATATTATTATTACCTATAACTATGAAGTAGGTATGATTTTTAATTATTTCAGGAAATTTTTGAAGAATTTTTTGTGAAATATTAAAAAACATTGATTAGATTTTTGATTTCCTTTTAAGGAAAATAATTTTGAAATTCACTTTAATTTTTTTTGAAATTTTTTTCAAGAAAATTTCGATACTTAATAGGTATAAATTATTTTCTTTCTAAATTTTTTAAATTGCTTTTAGTAAAATTAGAGAAAGTTGATGGGATTATTGAATTTTTTTCATGCAAATTTCAAAATGTTTTCTTTCAACAAAAAATTCAAAAGAATTTTTTTTGAAAAATTGTACTTACGTATGTTTTTGGTCAAAAATATTTTCTGACAAAATTTCTGAAATATGTCCATTGCAACCCCCCCCCCCCCCAAGAATGTTTTAACCTATTCTAAAAAAAATCTTTTAAAAAAATTGATTCTATGAAAAAATTTTCTTCAAAATAAATGTGTATTTCGGTAAAAATAAAAAAATGCCTATTTTAAACCCAACAAAATATAATGGCCCAACCCTGATAAGGAAATGTACTGTACATCGATAAACCATTTTGTTTTTTTCAAATATAATTTTTGTTTGTTTGTTTTTTTGTTTCAAGGATTTTGCAAAATATCCATTTTTGAGAAAATTACTACAAGATTATATTAAAGCTTTGAGTTATCACAACGATGCTGATAATGCACTAAGATTATTCGTTGCTAGGTAACGTTTCGCCGAGTATTTTTTCCTCTTTGTGTCGTATCGATATCGAGCAAAGTTAAATGAGATAATTTTGTTCTTACAGGAGTCACGGTTCAAATTACGAATGTCCTCATCCTAGAGTGATGCCCAACCTTGCCTCAAGTTGTCTAGCTGCGATTGTTTGCTGTTTTGAGGAATGTAACATACCTGACGAAAATGACAAAACTTTCAAGAAGTGTTTACAGGAGGAAGAGTTCGAAGATCCTATTGATACATATAAATGCTACCTAACAGTTTTACAGTACATGTAAGTACAGCGCAGTGAATTTTGCCTTGAAATAAATTTTCAATCGTTTTGGAAAAAATCAAGAATGTTATTTTAGATTGTAAAAAATCAGCTAAAAGGGAAGATGAAGTGTGCAGTAAAATATGTAAAATCGTAGATTTTCAGAAAACATTTAATATTGAAATTTGAGAATACATCCCTTTCGCTCTCACTTAGTTCTATATTTTTACTTCCTTTTTAATATCTCGATACATATTAAAATATTGTATATTGTGCCTACAGGTCAGAGTATAATGACTGGTTACCCGGATTAGCAAATATGCTACAACCGATTCCAATTCACGGCCAATCTCTTAATTGTGAATTCTTTGTGAAGTAAGTTTTCTCACATGAATAATATTTTTACACAAAAGTACCTCAACCTACTTTATTGTAATGTTTGAAGTTGAAAATAACAAAGTGTGTTTTTTTTTCAACTTGGAGGAAAAAAACATTTGGGTGTAGGTATAGAAATATTTTTTAAAACGTATTTAAAACTGTAGGTACATACTACATACGTACTACGTAAGTACAGGTATTTTTTTTTTTTTTTTTTTTAATGTGATAAGCATTATTTTGTTGAAGTGTGAGAGGAAGCAGGAAGGAAAACCAGTATTTTTGCACTGAAACAATAGTGTAATTATAATAATATCAGGTTTTGGGACATAATTGCTTAACATCTTAGTATGCCAACCTGCTTGTAAAAGCCTCATCGTGATCCTAAATTTAATGTGTATACCATTTAATCTGATTTTTGGTCTTGAAAAATTCGCTGATAACATTTCAATGAAAATGCATTTTAATGAATTATCTCTGATAGATTGTGTTTACTTTTCTGTTCTCTCTCATGTTTATCTTCTGCGTGTACCTAGATCTTTTTATAGTTAATAAAATATATGAACTGATCCTGAATTCCTGAAGAGAACAGTTTTCTAGGATTTTTCGGTGACCTGCTAATACTATATTTTGAAACATACAAAAATTATTGTCGTTTGATAATCAGTAGCTCATGTATGAATATTAAATGTAGAGAAGTACTTTGCGATTCTAACTTCATAAGTACGTAAGTAGGAAGATTGGTGTAGTAGGCAAACATGCCTATTTGACGTCATATCGATTAAATAATGGTACATGAGTAACTCTATGGTGTAGGTAATTCTGAGAATATGGTTAAATTATTACGCTCGAAGTGACGAATCTATGTCTGTCTGTGAATTGGGAACAATAGCGCGAATAAAATTTTATTCTACCAGATGACTGACGTCATCGGCTTAGAGTTTCAATTTTGATATGCGTCATAATGTTCGTTTCATTTCTTTATTACAGAAATATGGGAAGTATTTTGGAAAAAGTAGCTACTGATTCTCGTTGTAATACTCATTCTCAAGTCATTGGCCCGCGGGTAGAAAAGGATGGATGGTTTGATATATATTGCCCAGTGAATACAATCTGCAGTGATGATGGACGACTATGGAGTTTGATGGTGGGTAATTTTTGATTTTTGAAGTTTTAAATACACTGTCGCAACTGTAACTACGGGTTGTGTCAAGTACATGTTTTGGCAGTTTCTGTTTGGAAAAAAAATTCAAGTATTCTTGGGATAAAAAATATTTCAAATTTTTGAAGTGAAGAAATTGGTAAAAAATTCAAATGTTTCAATTTTTTGAGAGTAAAATTTTTTTTCACTTTTTTCTTCAAAAAAATTCAATTTTTAAATAAAAATAGGTATGTTTTAATTTTTTTCTAAAAAATTTCTCATTGTTTTGAAGTACATTTCAGATTTTTTTAAAATAAAAATAACGCTCATCTTAGTTTTTTTGGATCCGGGTGCACAAAATTTTTCAATTTTTTTGGGAAATGAATTTTTTCTATTTCTCAGGAAAGTCATTTTTTCCTACAATTTTCAGACTGCAAAAATCTTCCAATTTTTTGAAAAAAATTACCTACTCAATTTGAAAAAAAATCTCAATTTTTTGAGAAAAACTTGATTAAAAAAAATTCTCAATTTTTAAGCGCAAAATTTTTCAATTGCTTGGAGAAAAATTTCAGTTTTTTGTCTCACTTTTTTAACGCCATGTATCTATTAATGAAATCTTTTAATTTTTGGAAGAAAAATGTTTACATTTTTTTTTTTTTTTGGAAAAATCATCTCAATTTTTTGGAGGAAAACATTTCTCAATTTTTCAGAGATAATATCTCTTGATTTTTCAGGGGAAAAAAATCTTGCTGGAAGAAAAATTTCAGCTTTTTGTCACAATTTATTTAAGAGCAAAAAAAACTCAATTTTTGGAATAAAATGAAATCTTTTAATTTTTAGAAGAAAAAATAATATCTGTCAATATTTTTGAGAAAAATATTTGTCAATTTTTTAAAGAAAAACATTTCTCAGTATTTTAGAGAAAACAATCTCTCGATTTTTCAGAATAAGAAATTTCAAAATTTTTAGAGAAAAAAATCTGGAGAAAAATTTCAGTTTTTTCGCTTGATTTTTTAGGATTGAAAATGTCTCAAATTTTTTGGGAAATCTTAATTTTTAAAAGAAAATAAATTCTCATTTTTTCAGAGCAAAAAAATTTCTTCATTGTTGGGAGAAAAATTTAAGTTTTTTGTCTCAAATTCATTCAAGAGTAAAAAATAGCTTTTGAAATGAAATGAAATCTTTTAATTTTTGGAAGAAAAAAATAAATACCTACTTACCTATGTCAATTTTTTTAGAGGAAAACATTTCACAATTTTTCAGAATAGAAAACTTTCTCATTCTTTGGACCAAAAAAATCTGAATTTTATTGAAGAAAAATTTTTGTTTTTCCTTAATTTTTTGGGATAAAAAATTTCTCAGTTTTTCAGAGCAAAAAAGTTCTTTATTATTGAGAGAAAAATGACAGTTTTTTGTTTCAATTTATTAAAGAGTTAAAAAAAACTCAATTTTTGGAATAAAATGAAATCTTTTAATTTATAAAAGAAAAAAAATTTCTATTAGGTATATATTTTTTTTTTGGAAAAATAAATACCTAGGTACATACTTATCTCAATTTTTTAGAGAAAACAATCTCTCGATTTTTCAGAATAAAAAACTTTATTTTTTAGAGCAAAACAAAATCTGAATTTTTTAGAAAAAAAATTGAAAATATTTTTTGCACAACCTGAAAGGTTCAGTTACCTTAGTTCCCTACTCATTAGTGCACACTACAGTTGAAAAATATTTTCATTTCAGGTTGAAAAATTATTGAATTGCTGCAACAAAAGAAAATCATTTTTATTGAAATTGTACGAGAAACAATTAGAAGCCTGTTTGTTATTAGCGCTACGAGGGAATTCGGCGTGCCAAATGGCTCTGTGTTTAATGTTGGAATGGAATCTAGTCAAAGAATCTGATCAACAAGTTCAAATTACTGCCACTTTACAATCGACCGAAAATGGTGCAATACAGTATAACATGTTATGCAAAAGGCAGCAACACCTGAAAAAAATTGTAAGTGATTTTTGTTAAATGAGAGTAGTTACATAGAACCTATTTTGTCATTTATGTTTCCATTTTTTTTTTAAATTTTAGCAACAGAAAGGAGGTCCTGCAAAATTAACCCTTCCTTGTCGTTCAACCGATAACGACTTATTCCAATTATTTAGCAATGGATCTTTCGGTAATTTAGAACGTTTAACGTTGGCATTTACTCATATAACGAGCGCTTGTGCAGAAACCCTTATCAAGCTACCGTCTTTGAAATATTTAAATCTTTGGGCAACTCAGGTATGATTAGATTTAATTATTTGCAGGACCGGATTTAGGAATTTTAGGTCCTAGGGTCCAACTTTGGCAGAGGCCTTTTTTTGCGCACGACTGCCGACCTATAGAATTTGAAAAATCGTATATTTATTGACAAAAAATACACTTTTTGTCGATAAAAGTTATGATTTAAAAATTTTTACGTTGGACCCGGGGACCTTGCCGCCCAAAATCCGAACCTGATTATTTTCTAATTTGGAATGAGTTGAGAATTTTACATGCATTGTTGTTCGAACAGTTTGGTGATGAAGGACTCATTGTCATATCAGAACATTTAACGAATTTACAAGCATTGAATTTATGTGAAACTCCTATCACGGATAAAGGAATTGCTGCATTAACCAGTGAGTTGAAATCGAATTTTGAATTATTTCTTTCGTAATAGCTGAGCCTATTTTGAATGATTCCTACCAAAGAGCTAGCTACCTATATTTTATTTAATAAATTTCTTTGCGTTTTAGCTTTAACAAATTTAAAATGGCTCAACTTGAACAGCACCAAATTATCATCCTCAATGTTGGAAATCTTGAGAAAAAAACTTCCTCATTTAAATGAATTAGATGTTCGTTACACCGAAGCTTGGTGAAAGGCGTTCCAACTTGTGATAAATTTCAAAGGATATCTCATAGACTGATGAAGAAATAATGAAAAAAAATCTTGTCTTTGTATAAGCATATTTTATTATTTTTTCTTTTAATAATTTGACTTTTTAATCTGTTGATCGTTTTAATATAGTTTTTCATCGCATCATCGTTAGTTGCGCTATATTAATTACTTACCTACTTACTGGAGAATATTAAGTTGCTGTATTCATTTTATCGATTTACGAGCTCATTCTATTTCAATTTCACGTGAAACGTTTCAGTGTTCATCTAAAAATATATACCTATTATTAAGTTTTCGAATTTTCAACTTTTTTAAAATTATTATTATTTTAATTTATTTTTCATCAACTGCCATATTTTTTTTAATTTGTTATCACTGTTGTTATTATTTCACGCTACACTATTGAATGCATATTGCGTAATACATAGTAGGTACCTACGTTCGTGAATTCATTTCTTAGATATTGCGTTCATACCTATTACCTGGTTCATATTTTGTGATCTCCATTATAAGATAGGAAGAAATTGAAAACATGGTTAGCTATAGTTGTCTTTTCGAGGAGTAGCAGACCGCAGATCTACTTACTATATTGATATTTTTTAAATGTATAAATAGATGTTTATCTATACCTACGGCGTATATTTGTTGAAAAGACTTGTAAACTTTATATCTATAATAAACTACTACCTATTATTAAATAATTGTGACAAAGTTCGTTATTGAAAATTGTGCATAATCACAAATAAAGAGGATGAATCAAGACAGCAAAAAGTGTTCCTAATATTCTTTCGGTTTTTTTTCTTTGGGAGTACCTATACCTAGGTCTGCTCTATTTTTCGTTGTGGTATTTACCTATATGGCAATAAACTGATTTTTAGAATTGACGAAAAATAATCATTAGAATGTGTGAAAATAATAACCAATTTCAAGTACCTATGTACTTCTTAGTAAGAAAAATTCAGTAGGTACTATTTTCAAAAGAAAAAATACCTATTTTTTAATTTCAAAAATAATTTTATATAAAGAAATGTATACCTACCTAAGTAAGATTTTTTGAACGGAAATCTTTGAAAAATTTATATTTCAGAATTGCACATTTTGACGCTTCAGCTATACATATAAACTTGAAGGGAAGTTTTTTAAAATAAGATCAGTAAAAAAAAAAAAAAAAAAAAAAAAATGGTAGGTACTTAACTAGATTTTGAAAAAATTGTGTTTCAACCTTTCAAAAAACTCAAAATTTTAACGAAATTTTAAAAACCCATTCAATTTCTTTTAAACCACAAAAATATTTAAAAATATAAAAAATCATTTTTTTTTTGAAAAATATAGGCACCTATTTATTTAGAAAATTTTGATGAATTTATTCACATGGAATTTGAAAATGGGTCATTGTTATAGATTTTACCAAGTATTATATGTACAGCTACTTATTGCATAGATATTTCAATATTCAAAATTGGCGAGTAGAGAGGTAGGTATTTAACTGTCCAATCGAAATTTGTGTAAAAACCAAAAATTATTTCTACAATTTCAATCTACCTACAACACTTGTCTTCTGTTTGAAAATTTTTTCAATAGGCCCTCTCCTTCCCCTCTGATTGCGGATAACACTACGTAGGTAGGTTACGTACTTATTCAAAATTGGAAGAGGAAGAGAGGAAAGACCCAACTAGAAAATTTTTCGAACAAAAATTATATAATTATAGGTCAGTCCCAGGAATAATATTTGGGTTACTTACTATAAAAATTTCGATTGACCTCTCACCCTCTCATAGTGTAGATACGTATTCGAAATTGGGGAAGGTGAAAAATTTTTCAAAAAAAATTCCTCAATTCCTTCGCCTCTAATTTTGCATACTTTGTAATTTTGTATTGTATAATAGATACTTTATGGGGTGGGCGGGGGGAGTAGGGGTTTGATTGAAAAAAATTTCAGACAAAAGCTGTAAATTGTAATCCTAGGAATAATTTTGGTTATTACAAAAATTTTGATTGGAGGGCTCCCTCCCCTCCAATTTCGAATATATTAATTTCCTTTTTTCTACGTAGTAGGGCACTATAAAATCGAACAACTAGATCCATTTCCCTTTTCCTATATTGTACTTGATTGAATAAATATTCTATCAATCTAGACGTTGACTAGACTCGAGTATCTGACTCTCGACAATATTCGACATAAACAATAATTTAGGAATAATGAATTTGAAATTTGAATAATTAATATGAATGTAAAATCAAAAATCATTTAAAAAATCAAAAAAAATATATATATATTAAGACTTAAGAGTGTGCTCTGGGGCAGTTATCAGTAAAAAATTTAGTGGCGTGATTTCTCGGCGAATACTGAACGAAATGTCATGAAATTTTGATATTATGCTTCTTTATAACAATATCCAGGTGAGTTATTTTCAATATTTTGGAAAATTTGTCTATTTATGGGAAAAAATTGAATCCAAAGTTTTTTTTTTTGGACAAGTCAAGGTCACGATGAAGGTCCCAAAATTTATCGCTTAAACGCAATTTTTTCCATAAATAGATACATTTTCCAAAATATTGAAAATAACTCACATGGATATTGTTATAAAGAAGCCTAATATCAAAACTTCATGACATTTCGTTCAGTATTCGCCGAGAAATCACGTAACTAAATTTTTTACTGATTTTAAAAAAGTAGGTTTTTTGACTTTCAAATTTCAAAACATAAACTATCCAGATTTTCACACGATCAAACTTCAAATAAAATTTCTCCACGTTGTATTATCCAACTTTCATTTTGCATTTCTCTTTGATGTTGTGTTTTTCAAAAAACTCTCAAATTTGAGTTGAGTGTACGTTGTTCATGTTCATGATACTGTGGTAAAAAGTTCTATTGTAATTTTGATTTAAAAAGTTCTTCCAATAATATGTTATTATCGTGGTAAATTTTTGTGTGATTTGATATTCAACTTTTCACAAGTAATCTTCATTTAATATTTATCATCTTTTCGAATATCGATACAACTACTCGCAACAGTAGAAAACGTACACAGTACACGACTGCTATTTTTCGAAATTTGTACCGTTACCTTAAAATGTGTGTTATATATTTCAATCGTAAAATATGATGTGTTAATCTTTTTAGAAATATGGGTTCGTCCATGTGTAAATGACTGTCGAAAGTTCCAACATATTCCGAAGTACTGCACTATTGATGTGAAGCTTCAATTTCGTGAGATTTTTGTTCATGGAGAATAATGGTTTCGAAGAGGAATTATTCGGTTAGTTTTCACTTCTACGAGTATATTAATTTTTAATTAGTATAGATTATAACTAGATAAGTACACGTACAAGTACATCTAAAAAAATAATCTACGCGTATTCCGTAAAAATTAATTTTGATAGAGTTTAAAATACCTTACAGTCTATCACTGATATAAGTTAAGATAACGTCGAGTGTAATGAATTCTCTTACTGAGTGTTTTATCGTTAGTTTTGCCCAAGACTGATATTGTTATTATTGAACGGCTCGAATAATTTTTTTCAGAGCGGATATTATGAAAAAATGGCGTTCTGGAAAAATGTGAAAGAATTAGCGAAAATTTACGCATTTACTTGTTGGCTTTTTTTATCAGTATGTGCCGATGAACATAGTCATAAATACAAAATAAACGACGAAGTGGTACTATGGATGAACACCGTCGGTCCGTATCATAATAGACAAGAAACCTACGGATACTTCAGTTTACCATTTTGTACCGGCGCCAAAGGAACCATCAGTCACTACCACGAAACACTCGGAGAAGCTTTACAAGGAGTAGAGCTGGAATTCAGCGGATTGGAAATCGAATTCAGGCAAAATGTACCGTATACTCCTTACTGCGAAATTCTGCTCAATGAAGAAAAACAGAAGGCTTTCATATACGCGGTTAAAAATCATTACTGGTATCAAATGTACATAGATGATTTACCAATCTGGGGTATCGTCGGCGATGTCGACGAAGAAAACAAAGTTTATTCCATCTGGACGCATAAGAAATTCGATATCGGTTACAACGGCGATCGTATCGTTGATATAAATTTGACGTCGCAGAACAAGGTACCGTTGACGTTGAATAATAAAATTAAATTCACATACGAAGTGAACTGGAAACCGTCTGATATTCGTTTCGAAGATCGCTTCGATAAATACCTCGATCCTACCTTCTTCCAACATCGAATTCATTGGTTTAGCATATTCAACAGCTTCATGATGGTTATATTCTTGGTCGGATTGGTATCCATGATTTTAATGCGAACTCTTCGCAAGGATTACGCCAGATATAGTAAAGACGACGATCTCGAAGATTTGGAACGTGACTTGGGAGACGAGTACGGTTGGAAGCAAGTCCACGGTGATGTATTTCGACCACCTCCTCACGGGTTACTTTTCTGCTCGCTGATCGGCACCGGTTATCAGATCACTTTGGTAACACTCAGCGTGATAACGTTCGCTATTCTGGGCGATTTGTACACCGAACGTGGCTCTCTATTGAGTACTACTATTTTCGTATATTCCATTACGTCGCCGGTCAACGGTTACTTCGGTAGCAGTTTGTATTCGCAGATGGGAGGCAAAAAATGGATCAAACAGATGCTCGTGTCCGCCTTCCTTATACCAGTATTAGTCTGCGGTACAGCATTTTTCATCAATTTCATCGCCATGTACTATCACGCCTCTCGAGCTATACCTTTCGGAACGATGATAGCGGTTCTGTGTATATGCTTCTTCGTTATTTTACCACTTACCATGGTGGGTACGGTACTAGGACGCAACCTGTCCGGTCAGCCTGATTATCCTTGCCGTATCAACGCCGTACCTAGACCAATTCCTGAAAAGAAATGGTACATGGATCCTCTTGTGATCATCATGTTAGGTGGCATTTTACCATTCGGCTCGATATTCATCGAAATGTATTTTATATTTACGTCGTTTTGGGCTTATAAGATTTACTACGTATATGGTTTCATGTTATTAGTTTTCTTTATATTGATCGTTGTAACGATGTGTGTAACCATCGTATGTACCTACTTTCTCCTCAACGCCGAAGATTATCGTTGGCAGTGGACAAGTTTTCTCTCAGCGGCATCTACTTCGATTTACGTTTATTTATATTCCATTTACTATTTCTTTTTCAAAACGAAAATGTACGGTTTGTTTCAAACGGCTTTCTACTTCGAATACATGGCTTTGTTTAGCATAGCGTTAGGCATTATGTGTGGCACCTTAGGTTATATCGGATCGTCGATATTTGTGCAAAAGATTTACGCTACCGTAAAAATTGATTAATTATTAATTTACTTCTTTCTTTCTTTTTTTTTTGTGTTACTTGTGTCTCATATTTTTCTTTCTTATTCGTTTGTAATTATAAATATGTATCTTGTAAAAATGTTGTTATACTATCTTCTTGCGTTTGTATTTAGACGTCGCTAGTCATAAGTTTGAGAAAAATGGCATTTTTCGCTGCGACAATTTTCTGGTCTGAGACTTCTTCGGTATCATCCACGCATACGTGCTTGTACTTATACAGGGTGTCCGACGAGTGGTCTGCCAAACTTGAAATTTGTATATAACCGAGGACCACTGACCAGCCACAAAAATCTTCATATACATACACATGGTGCCTATCTCGATTTTGAAGGGACAGTGGTGCACGAAAATTTCAAAATTTTGTGAAAACAATGCACGAACCAGGTGTAACTTTTTAAAAGGGACAAAAATAGTTATGTGAAAAATTTGCCTATCTTTGAAAATGAAGGCGCTACAAAGCTTTGAAAATTGGTATTTTCGAAATTCGAGGCTCTGTAGCGCCTTAATTTTCACAGATAGGCAAAATGTTCAAATGACGTTTTTTGCTCCTCCCAAAAAGTTACACCTGTTTCATGTATTTTTTGACCGAATTTCGCAATTTTCACGTATCACCACTGCACCGTAATAAATTGAGGTAGGCAATATTTTTGACTGGGATTTTGCGTTGCTATCAGTTGCTATAACTCCTTCAATTTCAAAGATAGGCAATCCAATATGATTACAACTTTTATTGATGTTTTGAAGATCTATCCAGTATCCACTGCCGGTGTTGAAATTTTTTTTTAAACGCAGTGTTGCCAATCCATTTTGCTAGATAAGATACCAATTTTCAAACCTTTGTAGCTCCTTAACTTTCAAACTTGAACAATATGTGTATAGCAACTTTTTTGTTAGTCGTACTGGGTTATATTCAAATTTCAAATTTGACAGATCGCTCACCGGACACCCTGTAGAATTACTACCGGTATGCGAAATTATTATGGGTACGTGTAATCGACTAAAAAAATTCTAAAACACACACACTCGATTAAGGATGCGAAATTTCAGCTCCCTAAGACTGATGTAAAGAAAACGCACAATTCGACTTTCGAGGGTGTATTTTCGAAATTTAAAATACCGGATTGGGCATGTCAGTAAATTGATACTAATTTGTGTAGGTATCATCAAAGGTGATAATACATTCATATTTGAGGGCAATGTTGCAAAAAATGGGGCAGTTGGAAAACTGTCGTCACGTTAATATTATTCATATTTGTATAGTGTTTGAACTTGATTTAAATACAAAGTGATATGAAAAAAAAAGGGTTAACTGAGGGTTGAATTTCATCACATAATTGTAACTTTGTGAAATAAGCTTTAATTTTGACGCATATGAACGAATTTTGTATACTTAATTTATTGGTACACGTTTAAAAAACCTACGTATACGTGGTGCTGAAACTTGTGTGTTTAAAATCGACGTGAAATATTGATATTGATTTAGTAGAATATGTTTCTAAATGCACTGTTATCGTAAAAGTAACAGCTATTGAAAATTTGAAACAGGTTACTAGAAACGATGTGCCATGTAACATTTCACCTTAGTTTTACTTACTGAATTAAAAAAAAAAAAATCCTCATAGAAATCAAAATTGCGTTCTATGTACATTGTTCAACTGCATTGAATATTAAAAAAAAAAAAAGTTTAAAATGGTTCCGTTTGTCTATTTAATCATTAAAAATTATTACAATGTACTAAAATTTTTATCTTTAAACATAAGAGTATCTAATTACAATTCTTAGGAGAGATTATTAAAAATATTTTTCATTTAAATTAGAGCAAATTTTCCACACATACGAGACATTCATGATTCCAATTCCATTACGTTGATTTTCCCAGGTTCTTTGTTATCGTGAAATGTTGCCTACCAAAAAAAATGAAGTGCAAGAGTTACTCAGTGAACAATAAAATTCATTGTTTTAAATTTTAATTACCAAGAAGACCAAGAAGTAAAAAATGTATCCCATTATTTAAAAAAAAAAAAAAAAAAGATCAGAACATTAAAATATTTTAAAATGGGTATTCACAACTACATATTTTTTTATTCATTCGAAATTATTAATTGGAAATTATTGGTAAAATCATTTTTTTAAATCATTCAATTTCATTAGTCTTATAATTTTTTTAATCAAATTTTTAGGTTAAGAAATTGTGTCAACAATTTATTACCAACATTTTTCCTATTTTTGTCAATTTGAAAGGAAGGTCATGTCATGTCAATTTGGCCACGTTTCGACTTAGGTCTTTTGATTTCGCTCAAAAAATTTTTTACAAACTTCTACCTACCATCCCAAAAATTAGAAAACCGTCGTTGTTTTGCGCCCACAACTCTTGTTCCTTTTTTTTTTTTTTTTTGAGAAAGTATTGTTTTTTCACAAAATTTTTATTTTTTATTATAGCCCTGGAATTTGGTATAGAATTTGGTATACTCTTGTACTCTTGAAAGTTGGCATTAGAACTTTTCTTTCAAAAGTTCTACTTTCAATTTTTGAAACTTTCATTGGTAATTCTGGATCTTGGACACTACGACAGGATATCTGTAAAATAGAAACCCCCTCCCTCCCTAAAACCAGTGATTTTTGGAAAAACAAAGACGATTTTCTTGCTTTTGGGATGATAGAGGCTCGTTAAAAATTTTGAGCAAATTCAGAGACTGAGGCCCGTATTTTAAAAAATTTGCTTAAGCAAACATTGTCCTTAAGGCGAGGCGATTTCACACGTATCGTGCCCATTTACATCGAGCAGCCATTTATTTGTATGGATAAAATAAACAAAACCACTTGGTATGTGTGAGAACGCTTCGCCTTAAGTATAAGGAAATTTTTAAAATACGGGCCCTAATGTTCCAAACAAGGCCAAGTGCCAAGTTTACATGATGACCCAGAGAGGCAATAATAAACTTACCATTTTTTTGTTTTTGATTGACTCTGCATACTGAACCTGCAAAAAAATGGATTGGATTTATTAAAAAAAAATGAGTGTATAATTTATAATAAAAATTGAATAACTTAGTTCTATAAGTAGGTTATTGTTTTGTTAATTAGTTAAAAAATCGACGAACTTTTGAAATTACGTAAAAAAATGTACCACATGTTATAGGCAGGTAACTCTACATTATGTAGTCTTACTTGATTCCTAAATTTTTCTACTCTTTCGTTAATAAATTTTACTCTAATTTGTTCAGCTAATTCTTTTTTTTCTCGTAGCTCTTTTTCTATCGTATTAGCATTTTCAATACTTTTAGCTGCTAATTTCTCCCGAACCTTGATTACTTTTTCAATCTACAAATGTACAAAAATATGACTTGAGATTATCATTCCGAAAAAATCGAAATTTTTCAATCGAAAGGGGGAAATCAATTTTTAGAGTAGGTAAAAATTATCATACTTGTTGTCTACATTTTTGTTTAATATGATTCAAATGATTATGCCTTCGAATAGCACCTTCTTGTAATTTTCGTTCCAAATCTTGTGCTATTTCTTGAGAAGTTCGAGATGGGCGCTGATCGAGAATTCGCTGAGGCGGTTTTAAATCTTGGTTAATCGCGAAGTCAAACGATAGGTCTATAAATCTGTTATTTTTTTGAGTGTGCTCGAAGTCGTCTATTTTAAAGGTATTCAAATGATCGATTTTTTGGCAAGACACATTTTCACCACTGCCTTGCAACATCGTTTTGCAACAGAAATCTACAACATGAAATTCAGTTCATGAATAAAGTATCTACATAGTTGAGTTTCAAACTTTTTTCCATCGATAATTAAATAAAACAGTTCATACCGCCTGAGAAATTCCTCTCGTTTTTGGCATTCATTTTAAATAATAATTCACACTAAAAGAAAAAATTAACTATAATAAAATCTACTTCGTTAATTTTGATCACAAGCACATTTAGTTATATTCTTCCCAATTCTTCCCTATTTTTTAATGGTTGAAATTGGGAATGTCCGATTTCATCACTTGTGATTTCCAACGTGTAAACAACCAATAATTTTTAAAAATTTTAGTGATTTTTAATTTTTATAAATTTTTTGAAAAATATTTTACATATCGGAAATACGAGAAATTCATCGTGGAAAAGGTATATAAAATTGAATATCTAACTAATCTTCACTAATTTGTAAATTTTTTTTATTCAAACTGAAACTTTTATGTTACAATAATAGAAATTTCAAACACGTTTGACTCGAAAGCTCTTTAGCCTTGGTCCGTGTATTGGTTCGATGAATCGTGTGTGTTGCTGTCTTCATGAGGAAGGTATGTGATACATTATATTACCTTATTTTGCCTTATGTTCGACTGCGTGAATACGTCGTATTTCCGATATGAATATTTTTTAATTTGCACGCTACAGCTTGGTATTTTTTACTTGCACTCGAATCGAGCTTTACAGTGGAATATTTAGAGCATTTATAACTTACACAATATATTTTCAAATTTTATATTTACAGCTGACGAAGAATCATTTCAAGATCATTCAAACGATCAGAGCGAATGCGATGTCAAAGCTGAATCGTACAACAGCGTGTTACTGAGACAGTTGAAAGCTTCACTTTCCGGTGTACCGCCTCCACCAATTTTAACCTTACCTCAGCAAAGCGTCGAAGATATTTTGAATGCTTGGAAAAATTCTTCGCTAGCGATGATTTTGAACGAAAAGACTGAATCAAGTAGGTATTTATTAGAATTTTTGAAAAGTATTTTAAAAATTTTTTCTAATGAAAATATCATCTAGTACAAACGTACTTATTTAATAATTGATATGTTCACTCACGTAAACGCCTATATTTAATTGTTTTTTAATTTTTATTCAATTCAACAGATCAAAATGTTCTCGAAAATAATTGTTCCTTCCAAAAAGCAATCAACACCAACTGGCCTGAAGCAAAACATTGTACTTTTTTCGATATCAAGTAATTTTGTCATTTTTATTTCGTTTCTACTTAATACATAATAATTATGTTTTGCCTAAATCGTGTAATTGCCTAATAATTCATGAAATAGATGAACTAGGTATTTGGTCAAGAAATTTGAAAAAAAGACTTTCAATTTTCGTGATGTAAATTTTTTTTTCTCGTATTGCAATAAAATATTTCTTAAATTCTTGGAGAAAATCTCACTTTTTGAAGGAAGAAATCTCTAAAATGTATTTTGAGTAAACATTTTTTCAACTTCTTGAGGTAAAAAACTCTTCATTTTTTTGAGGAAAAAAATTTATTTATTTATTTATTTTTTTTTTAAATAAAATCTTTCAATATTTTAAAATAGTAAAAATCTCTTGACATTTTTTTTTTTTTTTTTTTTTTAATGTGAAAGAAATTATTTTACTTTACATTATAGGAACAAATTTCAATTTTGATTCTCATGTTGTTTTTTTTTTTTTTTTGGAAAAAAATATCTTGATTTTTTGGAGAAAAAATCAATTCTACCGAAAAATTTTTTGCGTGTAATGATCAAGTTTTCATTCAAAAATTATTGATTTCTTTTCCAAAAATTGAAAATTTTTATTCAAAAATAATAGGTAATAATAATAAAACAGGTGAGTAATGAAAAAAATAAATAAATAAAAAATAATAAGACAAAAAACACATTTTTTCTCAAAAAAAATGAATTACTTCAAAAAGTTAAAAGTTTTTTCCTCAAAAAAAAAAAAAAAAAAAAAAAAGGAGATAGAAACCCTGTGAGATTTTTTTGCCAAGATTTTAAAGGATTATTTTTATTTCAATACAAGAAAAACAAATTTACTTCAAAAACATTTGAAAGTTTTTATTTTTTTTTAATTTATAAAAAAAATTAAGATAGGTCTAGGTACATACGATACAAACGTATTTATCATTGAATATCAAACTTACCTAAATCTTGAAAAAAGAGGGGAAATTTCAGCCTATTTTATGAATTATGCAATTAGGTACATGATTTAACCTTAACACATGAATACCAACAAGATGTATTACTGAAAATTGTTGTTCTTATTTTCCATTTCCAGTTACAATTTAGGAGACCTGTCAGAGAAAATTGTAGATCTTTTTGAAAAATACCGAGA
The DNA here is from genome assembly GCA_959613365.1 of Balanococcus diminutus. Classification (NCBI taxonomy): domain Eukaryota; kingdom Metazoa; phylum Arthropoda; class Insecta; order Hemiptera; family Pseudococcidae; genus Balanococcus; species Balanococcus diminutus. The sequence continues at coordinate 30,102,232 of OY390714.1, forward strand.
AAGATACGTCGGCTGTGAAACGTCGTCTTTTGTGAGCGCACTTAGTCCTATTAAAGATTATTCCAATAAGAAAAAAGACCGAAGAAAGATTATCGGCTATTCTCCAGGACGTAGATTATCACATTTGGCCAAACGTCGATCCATATTTTCATCGGCATCTTTGCAAACAGCGAACACCTGTAAAACATCCTTACTGCAGAAAAAAACTATTTTAGTCGATCCAAAGTGAGTCGTATTCATTTAAAAATTCATTTTACGAATATTTTTTTCTAAAATTGTTGTTACTTTATTGCAGAGATAAAAAAAACAAAGAAGTAAAACGAGCTTTATTTCATACTCCCGATGAAATAAAAAATAAGACTGATTTCAAAAGCGCATCGACGAGTAAATTGAAATCCATGCAGTTGAAGCATTCGTTATGGCTTCGGAAGAGAACACCGGTCAAAGGCACTCCGCAAAAAACGCCTAATAAACAAACGCCTAAAAAACATACCCCTAAGAAACGTACCCCCTCGAAAAATAATACCCCTAAAAAAGTCAAAGAAACTACCAGGAATTTTGCGAATTCTAAAATTTTTATAGATCAAGCCTATCAAACGACAATGACTGAAAACGGAAAACGAGTCAGGTTAGATGTCGAAGTAGACGACAATGCAATGGATGGATGCAATCGTAGCAGAAATGATAGTAATTTTTCCGAATTGAGCGAAACTCAGCGAAAAGTGCGTATAATTTCGTAGAATCATTTTACTGATCTGAAAATAGACAGAATTCAATTATTAATATTAACTTCTTCTTCACAGAAACTTTTATGGGCGGTATCAGCGGCGTTGAAAAAAGTTGGCGTAAATTGTTCTCATAAAAATTTCCGCGAATATGGTAAACGATTGTATCGAATTTGCAAACAGTTTTGGACAACTAAGCAGTCCAACAACACATTGAAGTCCGGAATCAGCGAACGCATGCTTTCTTTGGCATCAGAAAATGTTATTAGTGTGATAGAAGAAGTGCAACGAGCTAAAGCTGAAAATATCGAGTTATTTAATCAGGATTCTAGTTCTTGCGACGTATTTTTTTCGAAAAGTACGAATGAGGAAACTTGACGTATTGAATTACTGAATATTTGGTAAATGTAGGTAATGATCAATTTTTGGAATTTTCACTCGATCGTTTGGAACTATTAATACGTTTAGATTTATTTATTTTTATGATGTTATCGAGTTCCGGTGTATTTTATAGCAATAATACTTAAGAAAGATAAACCTTCTCGTGATAAATTTTCGAATAAAATGAACGTTTTTTAGCATTTTAAAATTACCATTTATTTACTTAGATAATAAATTAGATCATTGAATCAATACAAGAAAATAACTTCGTACTACTAATACATTGACGTTTTCATAGGCTTAAGCTTAAATTGATTCAAAATAGAAAGACATCACAATTCTTTAAATTTCACATTTTTACAGAAAAATATTTAAAAGATGTAATACAATTACCTTATGTATAAAAATGGCAGTCGCCGGACGTCACCAGGAGAAATGAGAACATAATCAACATCGCTACGATTTTTTATAAATAAACTCTCAACTTCAACGTTGAATAAATAATTACATGAATAAAAGGTAACAAAAATTCATAGGTATACTCACACCAATGCGATAAAAATAAATTAGATGTAGTGGCTGAATCAGACAAGAACCCTTATTTAAAACACGACAAGCATAAAATTCCATCGCTATCTGTCCTCCTGAAAATTAAAAAAGTATACTTATTCAGTATGACAGATTATGAAACAAAAAGATTGGTCAAAATGTTAAAATAAATTTTCAATCTGCCATCAAACTAATACTCACTTAGGAAAAGAACAATTATCACAAAAAACGTCGTTGCATTGAGAGCACTCCAACAGCGAGTTGAAACAGCCTAATTTTTCACAAAACGAACATTTATCAAACTGTGTAATACGGACTTCCGCGGAACGATCCTGTACAGGCCACCAAAAAGTAAAAAATTGAATTAAAATCTTGGTTAAAATACACATCACGATACATTGAATAAAAATTACATACGAGCAAGATCTTGGTCTCCAACTGACAATGTTTATTCATGACCATCTGCTTGAGATTATCTCTGATATGTGTGCAAGATGAAATACAAGAAGTATTACTCAATGATTTCTTCATGGGACTGACTTGTGGTTGATTTTGGGCGCCTTTGAAAAGTAAATTCATCGTTTTGTCTGAAAAATAATGCATGGGATAGTTAGATAATAGAATGGATGTGAGATTGTTTCATAATTAGGTGAGTAACACTTACCATAGATAGACTGACGATTGCATACATAATCCACATCCATTTCACCGATATGCTTTTTAAGTTGAGGAGCAAAATTAAATTCCGAACTTATTCTCTTGGACATTTTTATGGCTGATTTTCAGAGGATAATGCGTAAACTTTATGCAAGAAATTGAAAGTTATACTTTAGTTAGGCCACTTTTCTGCTATCGGAGATCTTCTAATGCAAAATATTCTTGAAAATTTGGCGGAATAATCCTTTTTTTTATGCAATGACAGGAGGAGAAGGTGAGGAAGGCACAGGTAGAAATAGGAAATTTATTGAACCATATTGAAAATTTGACATCAACAGGCAATTATGTCTTTGTAAAATGAGTTTTTTCAGAGTTTTACAGTTACACTATACAATTTTTTAAAGACGACAGCTTCAAATAAAATTTCCAATTAAAAAAAATTAATCTCATCAAGAAAGATATCAAAATTTCTGGAAAAAACTAATAACATTTTTTGAGTGTTGTTTGTTTTCGTTTCTGTCTGTTCGGTTAGGTTCGGTTGCTGTTTACGTTACTTTAGTTCGTTGATTTCTCGTGGATCGTCAAAAAAAATTGATTTTTGATAAAAAAGTTGACGGTGATAAGATTTGACAATTTCGACTGAAAATTAAATTTTTTTCCTAAATAATTTGAATTCGAAATAGATGTAAAACCATTGATTCTAAATTAATTTCGTACTTGTGAAGTGTCAGACCAAACACCATGTTGCTGCCGAACGTATTTCCGTATAATTTAACAAAGTACACCCAGACCGGGAAGAACATCTTCAATAAGGCTGTATACAAAAAATTACCGGACGAGTACAAGAAGTTCTACATCGAATGGAAAGATCAACTACCTAAACCGGTTCATTATATTCCAAAAGAAGGCAAGTACGAAAAAGATCCAGAAACTGGCGAAATTAAATTGGTGCAAAATTTCGCGATTCCGTTGTACGATTGTCCTCAAATGGACGACGGCATTTGGGGCGGAGAGTCAATAATTCAAGGATTCAGACGTTCGTATCATCCTAAGTTCAAGAATATTGATCTAGGACCAGTTCCTAAATTTTGGTTACCCAATTTGCATCGAGGCGTAGTGTACAGTGAAGTTCTCGATAAACATGTAGCTTGCATCTTGACTCATAGAGCCATCAATTTGATCAATGAACACTACGGTTTAGATCATTACCTGATGCAGACGCCTGCTTGTGATTTAAGAAATCTGCTAGCTATTAAACTGAAAAGAAAAATATTGTTAGCATTACGAGACGAAACTGTGTATCCAGAAGATGAAGTAAAACGACGAGAGATTTTCGACGAGTACAAGCATTATTTAGATAAATTTACTCACGATGAAATTGAGTGGTATGGACTAACATTGCAAGAAGCAAACTTAAAACTTCATTACAATCATGTGCAAGCGCTGCCAAAACCTGTACCAATGAAACACATTTTCCGCAAAGAATTCCTCGAATTTTTGAAAGAAGCTGATTTCGAACCTGCTAAAGAGACACCGTGGTGGAAAAAGAAATTGATTTCTTATAAATAAGTTGTAATTTTAAAAGTAATATAGATTTGTTTTTTTTTATCAACTTCATTTTTTTTTCTATTTTAAAACAGCTCTAAACGGAATTACATTATAATTATGTACCTAATAATGTAGTCTGCGAAGATGAAGATCATCCATTGCGAACTTCTAAAATATTTCAGGGGTGAAATGTCTAATAAATCCATTTGTTCGGGTATTTTTCATTTCAAAATGCATTTCCAGAACTGCTGACGAATCAAGGAGTTCAATCCAAGTCAAATAAGTAATTTACTAAGCAACTTTTAAATTCGTACCAATTCATGGTGTGATTTCCATTCTAAAATCTGAATACCTTGTACGCAGTTATACCTTGTAGTCGAAATCAAGTATCTATGATTAAGATGAAAGCAAGATTTTTGTCAATTCTTCTTCGCAGACTGTACGACTGAGTGTGAATTGGTGATACTTATTGACTATTGAGATTGAGGACAATGCTTTCTCGGTATAACTGACTGGCAGAGGCATCGATAATACCTACCTATTGAAATTCTGAAACACATGATTATTCGATTTTATTTCACGACTTTTTTAGGATCAACAATTTTATTTATTGTTTTAATAATAAAAAAAAATTGTATAAATTGCATCGTTAATTGGAAGATAAGTTTGAGTAATTGTTGTAATAATATTTATGTATGTGACAGTTGAAAAGCACGAAATATTCCAATGTCAGGTTGGCCGAGTGGTCTAAGGCGCCAGATTTAAGCTCTGGTTCCCAAACGGGAGCGTGGGTTCGAACCCCACACCTGACAACGGTGGAAATTTTTTATACAATTTTTCCCCATAAGTGTAATCACAACGTACATTATTTGTAGCGATCACCGTTTATCTATTTTTCGATGATGTTATAGGCTTCAATTCGCTTGCATTGAAAAAAAATTGTACTTACCTACTTGAAGAAGTCGCGAACAATGTAACGTAGGTATTGCATTTAGATTTTATAATGGGTTTCTTTCGTTTCTTAAACCTATCTACTTCAACAAGTAATATATAATATTCATCTCGAGTACTTTTTATTTCAATTTGAATTAGAATAAAATTTCAGCACTTACTTATTAGTTTCTTTTTATGTAAACGTAGGGAAATGAACTCAATAAGAAAAATTTATCGTCTCATTTTTGTCCAACTATTTTGACGTGAAGAAATCATTTTTTCGTTTTTATTTAACCAGACATCATGCGACATTTCATAGATAGACGTACATGCTCCTTGTGATACATTGTACAATAAATACCTACCTACGCCTAAAGAATTTTAGTTAAAACTGAGTCTAACTACATATTATAAGTATGCATCTGTTCAAGACGTAGCAACATTGTTGCATGTTGGCAGCTCACCACGAACCATTTATTATTTTTAAATTTTCTGCAATGGTTCGTCAAAAATGATTTAATAAAATTATTAAGTACAATTTCAAGTACCTAAGAATGTACAATGTACATATTAAAAGTTCGTATATTAAGTATATCTCACCTAACTATGCGACGACCAGACTGCTGATTTAAGATGTGCCTACCAACTCGACATCTTGTTTAAGCATATAATTTTTTTAGACGTTTCAAATTTTTACTAGAGTATTAATAATATTTCAAAGTTATCTTTTGTTGAAAAGCCCTTTCGTAGTATTTGCCAACACAGCAACACAATATATTTTATTCTTCAATTTGCGATTCTTTTCAACTCGTCGTTCCGAATAAATCAAAGATAACTTAAACGTGGAATTTTTATATCACAGAAGTCTTGGAAAATTTTATACCTACTTATTCGATGTAATATTCTCCAAACACATTTTCACTTTTAGTAAATAAAAGTTTGAAATATTGTATAATACGGTATAAAAGTATTGGACTTGTAGTAGTTTCAATTTTAACTTTCCTATGACCATTTGAACTTTACTGAATAAGTTGGAAATTGAAAATGGAAAAATATTGGGGTGTCGAAAACAGAATAACTGGATATAAGTTGACTGCTTAAAATGAAATAAACGGCGAAATTATTCGTGAAAATAATACATCCGAGGGAATATCAAATTCGATAAAAACTATAAATTATTCCAAGGTGTTTCTTGTTATTGTTTGTATGTACCTAAACCTATCATGCATGTGAGAAAAGTCATTAGATAAAAATACAATTAGATTATTGGTACATATTTTCAAATACTGCGTGGAGTTGTTCACAATAATTGTGGAATATACTTAAGGATATACCTAGACGAAGAATTGGAGAGACAAACTTTTTATTCGGTTACATTTTGGATTAGTTAAAATGGGTGTTACGTGTGGGTGCCTAAGCAGTTGGTAGTGTTGGTACGTGTCTACGCACGAACATATTTTTTATAGTGTGACGAGAGGGCAACATTTATTTTATGGAGATTTCAAATTTTCGGCACTTTGTGTTATCATAAATGTGTATAGATAAATTAGTTACTTAGCATGAAGCACCTGTGTTATGAGCTCTCACTCACAATATATCTAAGTATACAGTATAGCGTTCAGGAATTTAAAATTGATCGATTCCTTAATACGATTTGACTTGGATTTGACTGTAGAGTGTATATACTATCTATTTACCAGGGCCACCGACTTACTCGATTTTTTCTCGAAGGCTGCTGCGTCATAGGTGTAACGATTTAAAAAATTTTAATGTTAACAGTGAAAACGATTTTTCTCTCTCCAAAAACAGAGATTTTTTCTGCAAAAATTTAAAAAATATTTTTACTTCTAAAAAATTAAGAATTTTTTACTCTAACACCTATCTAAGAGAATTCTAAAATTTTTCAAAAAATTGAAAAGTCTTTTACTCCTAAAAAATTAAGAGATCATATCTTTTCTTTTAAAAAATTGAGATTATATTTTCTTCGTTGATTTCTTCCTGAAAAAATAATAATAAGGAAAAAAACACAACGATTTCTTGTTGTTGGAGATAAAAATTGAGATTTTTTTTCATTCCAAGAAATTGAGAAATATTTTCATCCCAAAGAAATTGGAAAATATTTTTATTCCAAAAAAAGAGATCTTATCTACCTATGAAAAAATAAAATCATCAAGAAAAAATTTTTTCTTTATTTTTTTGGTTTTTCAAAAGCGCTGAACGACTTTATTCAAGAAATAATTGAAACGCTTTTTATTTCTGAGCTATTTTTTCTCCAAAAAAAGTACGGAGTGTCCAAAGAACACAAAATATTTGAAAAATTTTTATCTAAAAAATGAGTTTACAAAATTAGTAGATTCTTTTTTTTCAAAAACATTGAACGACTTGAAAAAAAAAAAAAAAAAAAACACTAAAAATTGAAGTACTTCTATTGCACAAATGTGCCTTTTCTATACCTACCTAATTGTTTTTTCTAAAAGTTTTTTTAAAAAAAAACAGAGGTCATTTCCTTTACAAAAATTGAAAAATTCTCAAAAAACGTTCTAAAAGTGTTTATCTAAAAAAGTGATTTTTAAAAAAAATAGAGGTATCTTCAAAAATTTATGGATGTTTTTTCTTTAAAAAGTTGAAATATTTTTATTCCAAATAAATTGGAAGATTTTTTTCTCTAAAAAATCGAAGATTTTTTCAAAAACATTACAACACTTTTTTTCAAAAAAAAAATTGAATTTCTTTCATCGCAAAATTTGAGCTTTTTCCCTCTATGAAATACTTTTTATCCAAAAAAAACTCAAAAAAATACTTTAAAAAAAAATCTCCAAAAAAATGTGTATTCTTTACTTAGGTACTTATAGATTTTATTCCTGAAAAAAATGATAAAATAAAATACCTAATAAATAAAATAACAAAGCAGATATTGTTTTGGAGAAAAAATTGTTACTCACCTATAATATTTTGTAAATCGAAATTTTTTCTAAAAAAAAAAAATACGGTAATAATTTAAAATATTTTTAGAATAGTATATGCTTTTACGATGACCAAAATGGAAAAAAACGACAGAAAAATCCGAGACCAAAATCCGACACTAAATTGGGTTAGGTTAGGTTACATTAGAATTCCCCATTAAAATATTATACTAAAAATTTCAAAAAATTCTGTAAAGAAATAATGCAAATTCAATACGAAAAATATAACTTCCCCTAACTAATACAATGTTGTATTGTAACTAAAATAAATAAATGTAATTAAATTTAATAAACAAGACTTAAAATAGGCTTGTCCGTAAAAATATTTAAAAATATATTACTAAAACCTTGTTTGTTGTTTAGGTATAAGATGTTTATTTTAATTTTCTAATGCTGTTAACAAGTATGTACCCGTAAAACTTTTAGGTAAGGGACTTGTTAACAGTTATTTCCTGTAACATATTATGTCAATAAAATAGCCCCATCGGCACGTCCGAAGTGGGGTCCCTTGTAAAAAAAAAAAAAAAAGTTAGGTTTGGGTGACATAAAAAAACTTGGAAAATTTTTGATAAATTCGGTTTTTTATACATTATGTCAGACATTTTGAAACTTGTAAATTTTTTTGAAATTTTATGACTTTTAGACATTTTCTAGACATTTTGTCAGACATTCTGAAACTAAATTTTTTTTTAGAAATATGACTTTCAGACATTTTGTCGGACATTCTGAAACAAAATTTTTTGGCAAGATAACTTTCAGACATTTTGAAACTTGGAAATTTTTTTAGAAAGATGACTTTCAGACATTTTGTCAGACATTCTGAAACTTGGAATTTTTTTATAAATATCATTTTTTTAAATTTATTTTGATGACTTTTAGACATTTTGTCAGACATTCTAAAACTTTCAAATTTTTTTAAGAATTTCATGACTTTTAGGCTTTTACTTTTTAGATTTTTAAATTTCCATTAAAATTAATATTCGTTACTTTTAGACATTTTGTCACAGAGTAAAAGCATATAATATGTTTCATACTTTCAAACAAAGTGTGGAAATAGAGCCAACCAGGGGGGTCCAGGGAGGTGAAGCCCCCCTACCCTGGCGAGGCGCGAAGCGCCGAGTTTTCCCTTACAAATTTAGAGATTTTATCGCCGAAAAAATAAGTTTTTTTTTCTTCAAAAAAATTGAAGGGACCCCCCCCCCCCCCCCCCCCCTCCAAAAAAGTCGAAATATTAGCATAGTACCTATATGCTTTTACGATGTCCAAGAGACCAAAATCCGACTCCATTGGGTTAGGTTAGGTTACATTTTATTCATAAGTTGTCTAATTAAATATTATTTTAGTGCTACCACAGAGTAACCCGAAAAACATTTGGTCAGGGGCTCAGTGGTAGTCATATGTACACCTATTTTTGAAATAAAATTACCCCACCACGTTAGTGTAGACTGGGGTACCTCGTTAAAAAAAAAAAAAAAAAAAAAAAGGTTTGGATGACATAAAAAAACAGAAAATTTTCAATAAATTCGAATTTTTAAACATTATATCAGACATTTTGAAACTTGTAAGCAAATTTTTTGAAATTTTATGACTTTTAGACATTTTATAGACATTTTGTCAGACATTCTGAAACTTAGAATTTTTTTTAGTAGAAAGATGACTCAGACATTTTGTTAGACATTTTGAAACTTGTAAATTTTTAAAAATTTTATGACTTTTAGACATTTTCTAGACATTTGATAACTTTCAGACATTTTGAAACTTGGATTTTTTTTTATTATACTTTTTAGACTTTTAAATTTCCGTGGAAATTAATTTTTTTAATTTTTAAATTTCCATGGAAATTAATATTTCTTATTTTTAGACATTTTGTTATATTATAGCGACTTTTATTAATTTTAAATTTCCATGGAAATTAATTTTTTACTTTTTTCTCTAAAAATAACACTTTATTAGGTAGTAATATATTTCTTCTTCAAAAAACTTTTTTTCCGCCAAAAAATCAAGTTATTTATTTATTTTTAATGAAAATTTTACAGATTTTTTTTTTTACTTTGAAAAATCAAGTAGGTAAATCCATTTTTTTTTATTCCAAGAAAATTAGGAACATTTTTCCTCCTAAAGAATTGAGAATTTTTTTTCTATAGAAAAATTGAAAAATTTTATCCTTTGAAAAAAATTAAGAGCTTTTTCCTCCAAAAAAAACAAAAAACAAAAAAAAAACACAAAAACACAAAAAAACAGAGCTTTTAAGAAATGGTGGCTAGTGAAAGTGATGGATATTTAATTTTTTCATTTCAGAAGTTTCTAGGGTATCAATTTATTCACTTTTGAAAATTTAGGTTTAGCTCAACTGCTAAGGAACCGCCGGCCAGGGTATCTACTCGTGTAAGTACAATGTATACATTTATGCACATAATTTAGTTCAGATAAAATTCAGAGACGAACTTAGCAGATTTTTCAAAAACTGTGTAGATTATGAAAATTTCGAATGAAGCTCAGGTTTTTAAAAATCTTACCACCATGTCAATGAAATTGATTTAAATAATTCATTTTAATTTAATTGTTTGCTAATACACGGATTTTCTGTCTATTTCGTTTGTGAACACGACGAAGAACAAAAGCTGCTGGTTAAATGACTGCAGAAACTTCAATCTTGCGCAGTTCATAGTCGTAATACTCGATTCGAATTCTCTCTTTAGTTTTTTTATTTCTCTTACCAGTTGATTCGTGGGGTCGGGGTTGGAAGTTTTGTCAAACGTTCGAGGAATTCTATATAAAATACGTTGGTACGTAAATTAAATAATTTTATACCTAATTTATTTTTTGTTAAAAATATTTCTAGTTGGATTTAATTTTTTTTTTTGTTGGTTTTGAGAAGTACTTAGGTAATTTTATTACTTTGATTTTACATCTTAATTCGTGACAATTTCATTATTTGAGTTTCTTTAGTAACAAGAAGTAGAAAATGTTCTGTTCGTGCCTTTTGATTCGTGATATCAAGTTATTAAATTGCAGGACCTACTTAATTATAACTGTTAATTGAATTTTTAACCGCTTCTACAACTGTAATAAATTACCCAAACCATTTTAAAGCAGGGTAGGTGTATTTCAAAAAAAAAATCAATTGTTGTTGAGTGCACGAAATTATTTTCTTTTTTTTGGTAGGTACTTGATTTCTTTTAAAATTGATAAAAAAACTTATATCATTTTAAAATCTGATGAATACGTACTGTAATTTTTTTTTTTAAATTGGTGGGCATCAAGTACTTTAACGATGTACTTTTGATGGCTTTGATTACTTCAATGTAGTTTTTAAACAATAGTTATTCGAGTTTTATCAACAACAAAAATTTATTCAAAACAGTTGATACTTTTTTTTTACAGGTTTCTAATTAAATTGAGTAATAGGATCAATGGAGTGACTTCATGTAGTGTATTGTCTTCGTGACAAATCAAAATGAACGATTTTAAGAAGTTCATCTTTTTTGGTTTATTCATCTTCCTGTGTGGATTCTTTTCCGAACTCGTGGTTGTAGCAGATTCGTCACCGTCCGAATGCCCGACCGATAAACTAATTATTTATAAATTAGTTCTTCATACATTTTGGACCAGTAGTCGATTTCCGAAACATTATCCGCAATGGAGACCACCGGCTCAATGGAGTAAACTTATCGGTGAGTGAAATTTTGCTTTTAAAAAATACAACAATAGACCTAGACACATTCTTTACTTACATTTGATTTAAATTAACGAGGTTTCGAACTCGATTCCATCAAATTTTATTAATTTATCAAACTATAATTGAGTCGAGGTTTGCGATTTCATTGCGTAAAAAAGTATATAAAATTGATTCGCTTTCGCGATAAATCATCTTAAGATACGTTACTTACGTGTGTACGAGTATGTGTATTATGTACTCATCTTTTCTGCGTATTTTTTCTCTTCTGGGAAACGAGACGAGCGTCAATCAAATCAACTTCTAAAAAGGAATGAAAGAATTATGTTACACATGGAAGATTCTCGATTCTGACTAACGCATGTTTCGAGTATCAAAGAAGTGACTTTTTTTCTTCTTTTTTTCGGCATCCCATTAAAATAGGCATGTTCAGTTTCCTTTTCAAATAATTCCTACGTTAAATTCAAACATTTCGTCGATATCTCTGTATAAGTACCTAAGTAAATCCAATTAAATTTACACTCGAGTTCACGTCACATTTTTTTGCAGTTAATTTCGTCGTAAGGAATTTAATATCTATTACTCGTATCCTTTCTTTGGTGGATTTATTTTTTGGTTTTCTAAACAACATTCGATTGTTGTTTCTATTAATGGTGCATTTTCCAAATCAACATAGGTACCTAATAATATTGGCGGTGGTGTCAAATTTTATGAAATTGCACTTGCAATAGAATGAAAACGAAATAGGAAAATGAATTTTGTATCAAATACGTACACATCTCACATACGAGCTTATTCAACGTGCACGAGGAAAGCGCAGACTATAGAGTGTTATATCGAATGCTTATCATTTTTGTTTGGGTGTGTATGCGAAGCATATAAATCCCAAAAAGTAAATATTTGCCGCGGACAAAATTTTAATTAAAACTTAAACCCCACATTTTCTCGACTCCACAAAATAGAATCGTTTCCTTTATAATTTCTAGCTTGCTTGTGTATGTAATAAGTTGAAATATACGGAGACATAGGAAGTATTAAAAGTTGCGTTTAAATATTTTAATGTGTTAATAATGTTAGCCGGATAGACGAGGATTCATGCTGAGCTTAGAACTTTGCAACTTTTTAAAGATGTTTACTGCGAAAAATTTCCGACAAAATTTTAATTCTGTGATGTTTTTGTAAACAAAGTTAAGCAATCAAATTTTCATCACTGTAGTCCGTTAGAAATTTAAATTCTGTTTTGTGCTTTAAATTAACGCCATCCCCATAGTGCGGCGTCGGCGTCGCTTTTTCTAATCAAAATTATTACCGCGTACGTTCGCTGAATTTTCAATTCTAGATAGTCCGGCTTTCGGCATATGGTATAGATGGAGGAGTTGCACCCCCCCCCCTCCACAATGGGCCCTCTTGAACATGATTTTTCTTGAAGAGGACATTCTAGGGAATATTTCAAGCCATGTTCTCCATACTCAAAATTAGCCAAGCTAACAAAATGTCGACTATTTTTGAAAAATGCCCAACTACTAAAGCATTCTTCTGTCAAAAATTTGCTTATTGGCGAAATTTTGATGGGGTGCTCAGTCTTACGTTGTGGTGGTGGGGGGGGGGGCTTAGTTTTCCCAGCACCCAGTTGACTAAAGGCCTGATTCAGTTGAGAGAAAAATAAAAATAAAATAATTTATTTTCTAATGAAAAGTTACAATATTAAAATAATATGCAAAGTATAATTTTCTTTTTTCGTTTTTTTGCGTTTTCCTTTGAGGCTTTAAAATTGACTTGTGGTAAAATAAAAAAATTGGGAATCAATTTTCATGAAAAATGAAAAGAAACAATTTTAATAAGTTATAACCAAAGTAAGGCAAAGTTTTGAAAATCTGTCAATTTTTTTAATTTTTCTAAAAAATGGGAAGGGGTCGATTAGGGCCCATTTAAAATTCAGTGAGGGGAAAAATAAAAATTGGGAATCATTTCCCATGAAAATGAACAATTTTGCAGCGTTGGCAAAACGTTATTTTATCAACAACACAAAACTAAACTAAACGTTATTTTTTCGTTTAACGAAACGTTATACGAAAACGTTAAATTTGCAGATAGCGTTATTTTGTGTTGAACAAAAAAAAGTTGTTTTTTCGTCTCCCCTCCCCTGCACATTCGAGATAATTAATTATATCCAGAGCTGGTGTTTTAATTTTTTTTTTAACAATGTTTATTACTGTTTTTTATTTTTTTTGTTTTAAACCTGATTTTTTTTTCAACTAAAAAAAACTCAACATTTCTATTTATTTATTTTTAACTAAATTTTTTCAGATGTTTTTTTTTAGTGGCCAAATTTTGAACCCAACTTGGCGAGCTAAAATTAGGGCAGTCCAATTTTTTCTTCAATTCTTCGGAAATTCGCCAAAAAATGAGAAATGTGGAAAAAAACTGCAAAAAAAGTGCGTTTAAATTAAATTATTTTTTTTACATTTTTTTGGTTTTTGTTTTAAATGTTATCTGTATTTTTTTAGGGGGGGATGTTTAAGACACTTTTGTTTAAAACATATCAAACACCAATCTTTTTAAAAAAGATAGGTAATTTGAAGATTTTACCTTTACCAACTTATCATTATAGTATCTGAATTGAGGCTTTATTTGATTTTTTTTCCAGTTCACCTCTAATTTGGACTTGAGAGGTCTAAAAATCACAAAAAAATCACTTAAAATGACAAAAAAAAACAACAAAAAAAAACGTTGTATTTCTAAACAAAACAAAACGTATACTAAACGTTATTTTTGAATAAAGATAACCTAAACGGAAGACCAAAACCAAAATATAATTCTTAAGAAAATTTTCAGAAAAAATTTACCTATTCGTGAGAAAATTTCTAGCGAATAGATCTGGGGAAAAAATTTCCAAAAACATTTTTGGGTATTTATTTTTAAAAAAAATATTGAAAATTGAAAAGGGCTTCAAATTAATTTTTCAACCATCTACTTATTTAAAACAGAGATAGCGAATTTAATTAAGTAGGTATTATTATTTTTAAAATTAAACTTTCTGAAAAATTTCGGATGAAAGTTTATCATAAATTTTAAAAAAAGTTGAGCAGAAATTTCTAAAAGAATTTGAGTATTATTAGGTATGGATTTTAAAAAAATTTCATGGGAACATTTCTACAAAAAATCAAGTAAAAATATATTGTAGCTGGTGAAAATGTTTCCCAGATATTTTCATTAATTTTTCCTTGCGATAGAAAATTTTTTGATTACCAAGTTCAGTAGGTATCTTATTTAACAAAAAAGTTCATTATTTTTGTTAGAATAGAATTTCATCTTTTTTTCGTCACGAAACGAATTGATCTAATTATAATGATGTAGGTATTTAAAAATTTTGCTAACAAAAAAAAAAAAAAAAAAAAAAAAAACGCTCATCAGTCCTCGATTTCCTCTTGGTGGACTTGACGACTTGACCCTATTTATAACTAATTATTGCTAACATGAATTTGAACCAAAATCTTTCATTTTTTAAATTTCTCCTTTCAATTTTTTTTTTCAAAATACCTGATTTGCGCCTTTTTGAAAAGCCATGTTCAAAAAAATTCAAATAATGGACGTCATGTATGTACATTGTTTATTGTACATACGTACTAACTTTGTACTTGTAGGTATTCCTACTTCATAAAAAATATAAAAAATTGGTAATTGATGAAAATTCCATTTTTCACTCCTTTTTTGGGGAGAGGGGGGTGTATTGTATTTTGAATCCTACTTCTTGCAACTCAAAATGAAAATACAAAATGGTACATTATGCTGGCCACAGGCTAAGTATATGTAAATATTTGTATTTTGCTATATTCTGTGTATCTGTATTCTCTACTTCCTTACAAATAATGTGTACCTACCTGAATACCACGTATTCAAATCATAATTTTAATATAGGTACATAAATATTCCTCGATAAGTACTTGATCGTAAAAATTTATATAGTAGGTAACTAACTACCTACCTACCTACCTACAGTATCACGAATTACATGTGCATGAGGTACAACAAAAATTAACAATGATACGTAGTTAGCTCGCTATCAGCTACTCTATGAGTATACCCATTGCACAATGACCATTGACCACACTAGGAAATCCTGGTGATTCAGATCAGAAATACGAAGGTTTCGCTTTTAAAACATTTCTGATTTAATTTCCGTCCCTAAATATATCTCGTGATAAACGAAGTTTCCGACGAACCTTTTCCAGTCTGGTTGTTTTTGCACATTTGTAAATATTCGTTGGATTTTATAAATATTCAAATTCGTATAATATATAAAATTTACTTTCAACTTTGGGAAGTAATCTAAAAGGCTAAAAGCCGAATATCCTCGTTTTTCATGTGGAAAATGTCGTTTAGAAAAAATAAAACAAACATCGTATACCTTTCGGAGTATTTTTCCGTAGATACATCTTTGTTTTAGTTTCTGTTATTTTTTGGCGATTTTTTAAATTTATTTTGTCTTGTCATGAAGAAAAAACATATCGAGTTGTTTATAGAGAAGTGGGGGGGGGGCATCCAAATTTTGTTTCATGACATAAGAATTCTATTTTGACCACTTCTAGGCACGTTTGATGCATATTTACAAAATATTTAAGTATTTATTTATTTTGTATTCATTTTCTGAATTCATAACTTGAGGTAATATTGATCAAATGAGCTCAAATTTGAAATTTAGGTTCATTTTAGAAAAAAAAAATATATATATGCGGAAATGATCTCGAGTAAAAAATATAAAACTGTGAATTGAATGGTGTAATTTTAAAAGGCGCCAAGTGCCAAAAACTTGTTTTCGAGATAATCGCGTTTAAAGGTTTGCATAGCTTGGAGATTTATAGGAGAGGTTGAAATGGTGAAAATGTTGGTACATAGCATACTTTGAACCCGTCATCATCATTTTGAGCAAAAATCAAACCAATATCAGCATTTCTGAATCATTTTTAGGTTTTTCAAAAAAACGCATTGAGCATTAAATTTAAATATAATAGTGTTTATTCTTGTTTAGTGCCTAAAATATTGAAGATCCCGAGCAGCACAATCGACAAATTATCGAAATAAAAAAATCGACAGAATATCGAATTCGATAAAGTGTCGCGTTAGTTCCGCCTAAATCGTGAAATTATCTTTCGATATATAGATAGATTATCGACGAATTATAGTTGGTAAAAATTTCGAGATTATAGTAAGATATTTTATCGATAATCTATCTATAATATCGAAAGATAATTTCACGATTTAGGCGGAACTTTCGCGACACTTTATAGAATTCGATATTCTGTCGATTTTTTATCGATTTTTTATTCCGATTTTTCGTCTTTTACCAGCTTTTTTCTATAATTAAAAATCATTAATTAGCATAATTAATACATTAAACTATGCCTAAACACATTATTCAGGTTACGGTAAGAGGATCATTTCAGAAAAAGTAAAAAAAAATTATAAAAAATCTGCCACCCGGTATTCCTCTACCTTAGCCACTATGCCATACCTTATCGTTGAGAAGTTAGCAATAAAACGCTTATAATAGACAGTTTAGTACTTCCAGATGTGTTGGACTTGGAAAAATTTTCACCAATTTTTAAAATTTGGAAATAATTTCAAATATCGTCACAAAATCGTTGAAAAATCGTTCGACAAATTTCAGATTATTTGTCGATAATATAGTTTCAAAGATCGCCACAAAATCGTTGAAAAATCGAGTTCGAGGAATTTCATATTACGTGTCGATAATATAGTTTCAAATATCGTCATAAAATCGTTGAAAAATCGAATTCGAGAAATTTTAGATTACGTGTCGATAATAAAGTTTTAAATATCTTCACAAAATCGTTAAAAAATCGAATTCGAGAAATTTCAGATTATTTGTCGATAATATAGTTTCAAATATCGTCACAAAATCGTAAAAAAATCGAAATCGAGAAATTTCATATTACGTGTCGATAATATAGTTTCAAATATCTTCACGCAATCGTTAGAAAATCGAATTCGAGAAATTGCATATTATGTGTCGATAATATAGTTTCAAATATTTTTACAAAATCGGTAAAAAATCGGATTCGATAAATTTAATATAATCTGTCGATAATATAGTTTCAAATGTCGTCAAAAAATCGGTAAAATATCGAAGTCGAGAAATTTCATATAATCTGTCGATAATATAGTTTTAAATATCTTTACAAAATCGTTAAAAACTCAAATTCGATAAATTTAATATTCTTTGTCGATAATGTAGTTTCAAATATCTGCACAAAATCGGTGGAAGATCGGAATCGATAAATTTAATATTCTTTGTCGATAGTGTCGTTGACGAATGTCGTCATAAAATCTTAATAATATCGAATTCGATAGTTTTTAGATTTTTTGCCTATGAAATTGTACCGATAAATCTTTATAATATCGTGAGAACATCTATAGATTTTCAAACGATTTTTTATCGATACGTTACATCTTCCGATATTATCGATCGAGTGTGCCGCTCGGGATAGGCAAAAAGTAAAAAGAACCTTATTGAAAGGAAATTTAATTTTCTACATGATAGGTCTATTTTTTTATTCATTCAAAGTTAAGTACATATTATTTTCTCAAATTTCAAAAAATTGATAAATTTTCAAAAATTGACAAAAATGTTTTATCTTTCTCGCATAGCTCCTGAAATATTGGAGATATGCAAAAAGTGAAGAGGACCTTTTTTATTGGAAATTAAATTTACTATAATGTTAGAGTCTTACTTTTTCGATTTGTTCAAATTTGGCAAATTTTGCTTATTTGCGCCATCTTTAGAGCAAATTTTAAACTATTTGGAAATAGATATTGACGTCTTTGATAGGTTCAGATTATGACGGCATGGACATAGTATACCACGATAGCAATAACTCCATTTCGACCAAGATGGCACTTAGCGCCTTTTAAAATTACACCATTCAATTTACTGTTGGGGCCAAGGGGAGTTAAAATCATCACTATGTTTGTCAGTACTCGACTTGATACAATGTGGTGGTATTAAAAATTTACCTACTTTTACATCCCTTTGATAATTCATCCTCATTACCACTCAAAAAATAATTTTCGATGAATTATCATATTTCAGTTTTAAATCCTGACTTGAGAGTGTAGGCAATTTTATTCACATTTGTGCAGTTTATGTTGCCATTTGCCATTTGCACTCGAAACATCCGCCAAATGAAATTTCTCGCATTCCTGATCCCTGAACGAGTCGATCAGTTTTTTAATCATCCTAGAAAATTTCGATTGAGTGAAATTTCAAAATTTTTAAAAAACTTTGGGTACCAGGTCGTTAGCTTTTTTCTACGTATAGTATTGTATTGCGTTAATTTATTATTTTTATCGTCTATTTTTTTTTCTGCGCTAAAATATAACTGATAATATCTCCGCGGTAGAAAAAATACGGGTAGCCCCGAAATAGAAATTTATTGCACGGTGGGTACCTGGAAAATGAAATGTAAAAATATTTATATTGCTTTTATCTTCACCGTGGGAAAGACTGGAACCGACGTAGGTACTGAAAACTCGGTTACTTTAAAGGTCGTTACGAAATATTTTCTCACATAATTAGAGAAGTTATGTTGAAAGGGGAGATTTACATAGTTGCGAAAATTATGAAAATAAAAATATAATCTAATCTCGCGCGACTGTGGTATTTTAAATGTTGCGCAATGTGTTACTGCGATCGAGAAAGGCGACATTGTGAAGAAAAATTCGTACAATTTTGATGTAGGTGCCTAACTACTAACGAATGAGATTTCTTCAAATTATTGAAGTGATGAAATTTGAAAGAAAAAAAATAGTAGGTACATTGCTTTTCAGTTGAATATCTTCAAATACTTAGTTCAAGTACCCTAAAAAAAAATTAAAAAAATTAAAAAAAACACACAGTTTCAACTGAAAAGAAAATATGAAATTTTCCATTCAAAGTTGAAAATAATGCCTATCTTTTGGTCATCGTTAAAATTTAATTCCAATTAGGTTTAGCACTGTACCTAACCATACTATACTCATACGTGGAATGTGAATAATTTTTCTCAATTTTTCTACTACGACTTTTATTAGGCCTACCTGTACCTACATTTGGTGAAAAATTGCTTTAATTTTGAAAAGTACCTACGTAAGTACACAATTGATTTGCTTTACCAATGTTTTCGCTTGTGAATTATTCGAAAATTATTCACAAATTTCATTTCGGTGCAACACATTTCGTGTGATTTTAGAATAAGTATTTTCATTCATGTTTGGTCTCCGGTTTGTAGCTTTATTGCAATTCAACACGAAAACATGCTATTATAGCAGCGAACGAACAAAACAAAAGAACTATGTAACCAAAATTCAGTTAATGTGATATTTACCATAGCAACAATTTTCGACTATTTCTGACAAACGAGAGAGGCTCGGTTGTCATTTTAATTTCCAAACAAGTTTGAAATTTTATTCAAAAACAGCCGAGTATATTATTTCCAAAGATTACGAGTTCTGTCGTTGTTGTTTTGAATTTTATTAATTTATTTTTCTTCATTATTAGAGCGAGCCGAGCTTATAACGTTGAATAAATTATTAAGAGAGGAAATGAAGTTTGGTAAGCAGCTAAGAATGCAAGAAACTAAAAGTTGCCTAAATCTATACAACTTGGATGCTGATGAATAAAATTCAAAAAATGTTGAAATCCGAAATAAACTATGTACCTTGCTAACCACCGCATAAGAAACTCTTAACGTAAAGAAATTTTTAGGAGAGGGGAAAAATCAGTCAGCTATAAGGCTATTTCTCCCCTTTACTTATCCCCATTGCTTTACTCGTAGGTCGGTTAGAAACACTTTTTCAAAATACAAAGCAATAAAAATTTCAGTATCCATTTTACATAAGTTAATGCATATTCAATGACTTGTGAATAGACCTACATTATATTAATCTGCCAGCGCATTTTTATTCATAGCAATTTTTTATCGAAGTACTGCCAACTCCTTCTAACATTCCATCGTTCTATTTCACGCATTAAAAAAACGCTTACATGTAAAATATCATTTTTATACGTAAAATTGTGAAGAATGTGAAGTTTCCAAGCGAAACGACTATACATATAAAAAAACTATTAGATAGAGATAGTACATATAACTATACGAAGCAGCTATTATGAGTAGAGTAGGTTTAGTATAAGTTGGTACATAGATAGATAGGTAGGTAGGTAGGTAAGAAGATAGGTCCATTGATACATGATAACAGATAAGTGCACAATGCCAGATCAATGATGCACTTTCTCTTTCATGTTTTATAATTTAAACATCTGCCATTTTTTCAATTAAGAGTAAATTTTCAAGCTTCAAAGAAAATTCAATATGACAGTTGCGACGTGATAAGAAAACTTTATTTATGACTTAGGCGCGCTAGAATACTAATGACACGTAAGCCCCCAGCGAAATCTTGAAACGTCTTAAAGTGCAATTGTGAAAACTTTCAGGACATAGATCGACATTTTTTCGCTAACAATTTTCAAACAGATAGAAAATCTATAATATAAGTAAATAATAAGAAATGGAAGGAGCACGTCATCCTGTCATTTCAAAAATTATCTGTTTCAAACTGGATTGTCTATGCTGACCCGATTCAGAATCGGGGATGGGAATTGTGATGATCTAAAAAATCCAGTACTGAATATTTTAGTTATTTTTTTATTTTTTTAATTTTCAAGAGATTTCAATTTTTTTTAGTTTTTCCAAATTTTTGTTAATTTTAAAATTTTTGAATCATTTCAAATAAGTACCTGGGTCATTCTCAAAATACGCCGAATATTCAGGTTACCACTCAATATCTCACAAAGTATTAATGCTAGAATGAATTTCTTGTTATGTATGGATAGAGTACACTCTGGGCTATAACAATCCATATTAAAAAGAAATTTTGAATTACATACTCATCGCCCTAAAAATTAAATAGTGGAGAAATGTCCACCGTCGTGGCGCGTTACCACTCAACTTCTACATAATAAATTGTATTTCTCTGATCTCATTATAGCTTGTTGATTTAATTATCACACTGATACAACACCCAGAGATGTGTATTAAATATTAAAGCATTTCAAACGAATTTTCAAGATCATTTTGGTACATCCAGAACAGCTCAAAGAGGGTAATTGAATACTTTCAAATGCGAAAATCGGTCAAACCGACACCTCACTATCCTAAAATTAATATTCAGTGCAATTTTCATATTCTTGAGTAATGTGAGTGCTGAGAAACCTGAAAATCTTTTAAAAACCTCTATTTGGCCAGCTATCATGTCTTCGTAATGGCTCCCAATTTTGAGGCCGGGAGTGAATATTTTATTTTCAACTAAGCGACGTTGAAACAAGTAAGTGGACCTGATTGGAACATGATATTCAGTTTTTTCTATGAACGGATCCATCTCTCACAATTTGAAAATTTTTAAAATTTTGTTTTCACTATATTTGTCCACCGTCGTGGCGTAATATTTTTTTTTCTTCCAAAATTAAAGACAGCTATCTAGATGCATTGCTCACTACAGTCTTCCATCATTCTAAATGTGATCTAAATGTTGATTTTAACCATTTTTTTTTTTTGTATGACCCTTCCTTTGCCCAAAAATGCTGGTTTAATTTCAAACAATAGACACCACAACTTAAAAATGAAAAAAATGTCTAAATGCAGACGTTCTTTGAAACTTTATTGAATAATTGGAATTGCTTGACATTTTTATTTTGTTCCCCTTGTAAAGTTTGTGTTTTACAAGTTTTGGATTTTTCGGGAGGGGGGGGGGGGTAATATTATGGAATTTTCACTATAATGTCCACCGTCGTGGACAAAAGTCGCCCCCTCTCCCTGTGTGGGGTTTTCTGCTTGTCCAACTATACAGATGTTGTCTCCTACATCATACAATATTTTTTCAAAAAAAAAAAAATTATTTACTGCATGATGAAAAATCCAAAAAATTACTAGCGAATGTTTGGCGTATTTTGATAATGACCCACCTACTTATTTATTTTTTAATGTTTCGATTTTTTTTGATTTTTAAATTTTTTCAAATGCAATTTTTTTGAATCCTTTAGTTTTTTTTAACTTTAAATTTTTCTCTTCTTTGCGATTCTAGTTTTTTAAATGATTAAGTATTCAGTAAAATTTGATTAATATTTTAAATTTAAAGACTTTAATGTACAACTTCTGTTTGAAATTTTTTTCAGTTCAACCCCCACCTCCCCCCATATCGACATTTTTATAATAACCAAAATTATTCCTAACATATTAATCTACAACGTTTTTTTGAAATTTTTTTCAATTCATCCCCTACCTCCCCCCAATTTTCAATGATATAATTAGCTGTGTACTGATATTCGAAATTAGAGGGGAGGGTGGGGTCCAATTGAAAATTTGTTCCAAAAAAAATTATAGCTTAGAATCATAGGAATATTTTTGATCATTATAAAAATTTTGATTAGATCCCTCCCTCCCTCCCCTCTGATTTCGCATATAGTACATTCCTACTAATAATATTGAAAATTGATGGACGAGGTGGTTGAACTGAAAAAATTTTCCAAAAAAAATTGTAAATTGAAATCTTTAAAATATTTTTAGTTATTACAAAAACTTTGATTAGTCCCTTCCCTCCCCTCTAACTTTGTATATTCAACATAGATACCTACTATTAAAAGTTGTAGAAAGGCAAGGGGTTGAACTGAAAAAATGTTCAAAAAAAAGTTGTAGATTTAGATTCTAGGAATGATTTTGGTTATTATAAAAATTTCGATTGGGCTACTTCCTTCCCTTCAATTTTGTATATTAAGCATCTGTGTAGTATTTTGCACTTATTGCTAAAATTCAGCTGGCTTCCGATTTTTGCAGTAGGTACAAGCTAGTAGAGCTAGTACAAATGAGTATATTTTTCCAATTTTTTGGAGTAAAAATCTTTCAATGCAGAACATTTGTTTTAGTGAAAAGAACTTCTTATTTTTTAAAGAAACCTAGAATTGTTTTGAGAAAAAACCTATTAAATTAAAGAAAAAAAAATTAAAAATCTAAAAGTTTTTTGAAAAATGAGTTTAATTTTTGGGGGGGGGGGGGAGGGGGAGAATCCAATTTTTTTCGGTTAAAAAATTCTGTCAATTTTTTGGAATAAAAACTTGTAAAAAAAATCAATTTTTTTGAGTGAAAATGTTTTAATTTTTGTGCAGGAAAATCTTTGTTTTTTTAAAGGTTACACCCCCGAGTTTCAAACTATGGCAAAATTAAAAAATAACTTTTGAAAAAAAAACACAGTAAAAAAAACTTTAGATCAGTGTCAGGTTTTTTCTTGTTCTATCAAGAATACCTACCAAAAATTGGATGAAAATGGGGGAAAAGAAATGAGGAAATCTTGCAAATTGGTGTTGAGAATCAAGCATAAAATTACTGTTTGTATAAAGTAGGCACCAGCTTTATTTTTTCATTAACCAGATTGAATTAAAAAAAAAAGGAATCAGTAGATACGTAAGCTGTACCTGTGTCGAAAATTCGTCGATTGAATTTTACGAAATTCGAATTGAAATTAAATTTTCTCCTTGAAAAGTTTTTAGACAAAGGTGTGTTTTTTATTTATTAAAATTAATTCTTTGATCAATGAGAACAATGCACAGGCTTACGCCGACATAAATTAAATTTCAATTTTTTTCACAAGTTTAATAAATTTCATTTTGCGAACTATAATTACAAACAATCGGTATAATTATAATTCCACATTACTCCTTTATGCAAAAAACTTTTCACACTTCTTGATGTTCTTCATTATTTAATTTTTGTTCAAAGAAAGTTGTAAACCTTATGTAAAACGATTATTCGAATTTTATAGTAACACTCGCGTGAAATTTCATTCGAAATGAATTATAAAGCTAGGTAGGTAGGTAAGTAGGTAGGTACTAGGGGAACAGGTACGTACAAAGATCGTGTGTTTTTTTCAAATTAGCCCGTTTATACGTAGGTAGGTACTGAACCATCTTAGCACTCGTCCAACTAAGCTCGTCTGCTTTGAAAATTTTAATTCCGCAGCTCGTTTTTTTTCTCATCGTCGAAATGAGATTTTAATAAAATAAAAAACTTGATTTTTCCCCCGTTTAAAAATATAACTTATCAATGTGACCAACCGAGGACTGAAATATTTTCTATTTGCTTTATCATTAGACGTCTTTCAATTCACCGAAGGTTTAAGTTCCATAGTAAAATCAAATAGAACTCTTTAGAATTTCCCACGCGGATTTCATACGTCAACTTCAATTATTTTTCTTCCTGACCATATTAAAGTGATATTTTTCCAACCAATAATTGGTATTTCGAAGCAGACACTCCTGCTGCCATTTGGATGGGATTAATTTGTCTAGTTTTTGAAAAAAATAAATAAATTGTAAATTATTTATTATGCTCGAATTATGAAAGTTAAACTAGGTATCGTTGAACTTTCGTTTTTCGAATAAAACACGTTGGGAATTACATATTCAGTGCGAAATATTTAATTCGTGCTTCTTAAGTACGAGTAAAAGGAAGGAAATTTTATTTCATACACTTTAACTTCGTATATAACGTTTAAATATTTTGAAACTTTTTAGCGTTAAATAAAAACTATTGCTGAGTAACAACAAGATACCTAGTACCTACCTACCTACTTGAAATATCCATTTTTTTGCCTTAGAAGGAATAAAGTCATTGTTATGGCAAGGTAAGTATAACAAAATGGCAAAAATTTTCCTACCTATTTGAAGTTTTCATAATCATAATGTGATATGGCACAGACAATTGAATTTTAAGATAGATCAAATTCTATTTTTTTTCACATTTTATGCAATATGAATTTTCTACTGCCTTCCAAATAAAAAAAAATAAAAAATAAAAAAACATTCCCCTCGTATTTTCCATTAAGCTGGCTGAGTATCCGCCATAAAAATTCATACTTATCTATTTAATTACACGCTCGAATACGCAAATTACTTAATCTTCTGCGTTTGAAAAAATTAAGGTAAAAATGAAAAGAAAAACTTTAGGATACCCGGTTACCCGGTGTAAATATTACCGTGCCAGCCAGAATGTTTCGAGAATTAAAAAAACCTCATGTCTGTTAGTGGCGTATCTGTTGTTTTTATATCCGTTCGTCTTCTGATATTTCACCCGCAACACTTTCGTACCCCGGAGAGAGTCGAATTTACGCAACAAAGATGAAAATTCTAATTATACGTGGAAAATATGTAATCGTGGAGCGGAGAATGCGGATTTTGCGAGGCTAATGTACCGTATACCCGGTTGTAATTAAAAAACAACCCTTTTAAAACAACATAACCCTTGATAAAGACGTCATTTCTCAGCATCAAACCCAACGTACCTACAACAGACCATAGGTTTATATACTAGATATGTAAACTGGTGTTTTTTCTACATTGAATTTACGATCGAATTTCGATAAAAGGTAATTTTCAAGTTTTTTTTTCTACCTAATTCACGCTTATTTAATGACGATAAATAATTTGTTGGCGTAAAGTAGGGTAGCATTGAACGCTTTAGCTTGTTTTTTGTTCCACTCTGTACGTTTTGAAGTTGAAAGTACAAATTAACCAGAGGGATCCGGGTTTAGATCACGATCAGTATTCAGTATTATCTATTTGATATTTTTTTTGTGTGTGGATGTAATTCGTAAAGATAGTGGGGTTCAAAGTGAACCGCACAGTTGAGCAATACTGAACTGTAAAGCTTCTCATTACTTCGTGAAAATTCATTTTTTAAATACTTACCTACTAAATACGAGTAAAATACGAGTATACGGGTAATTCTCAGAAAATCGGCAAATTTCACTACTGTAAAAGTTCAGAAATTTGACAGGTTTTTAAAAAAATTTTCTCAAGGTAATTGGAAATATATATGCCCCCGAGTACTTTTATGGTGTTGGGGTCAATTCATTTCCCAAAAGGGAGGGGGAGGACGATTCAAAAAGGGGTATAGCCGGGTAAAATAGGGTGATTTGGCCCCCCCCAGAGCGAATTTTTAAACCAACTAGTGGAAGTTGGTCCTTATGGTCTAAAACCCCCGTGACCAAATTTTTAGGTCGCTACCTCACCCCCACCCCCTCCTGGAGCGAAAAATGTGATTTTTCGATTATAATTTTTGATTTTGACAGCTTTTAACCAAATTTTTTCAAACTCGGGTAGATGTTAGGTATTAGTGAGTATCTTATTATAGCTTATTAATAATTAATAAAATTTCAGTATTATAGCTTATAGAATAACTAATTGTCGAATTGTCCATCGTCGTGGCTGTAAAAATTCATCTTCGCCACGACGAAAGACAACCACTCGTGATGCACGACGATGGACAATTCGACAATTAGTTATTCTATAAGCTATAATACTGATATTTTATTAATTATTAATAAGCTATAATAAGATACTTACTAATTAGAGTAAATTTCCTCAGTTTTTAGGATGATCAGATTCTTTATACCGGAGGAATGATAAGCCACGACGATGGACACTATTTTTGTAAATATTGAAATTTTCACAGATGATTACGTAAAGAATCGCTCTGTGCATTGGCATTCGAAATTCCAAATGTGGATAGTAGTCTTATAAAGGTAACAAATCAGTGTAGCCATTGAGCAGCAAAAAATATTCTCTCAGCGAGCTGAGACAAATTTTTAAAAATTAGCCACGACGATGGACACAAATCTTTGCTACAGTTTTCAATGATCAGGTGTAGTTGTACTAAACACTTTTTGTGATCATCATTCACACTAGCCTATACACTGAACTTCCTAACGACGTGTACTTACGTTTTTTTTCACAAAAACATGGTGATTTCCATAATTTTTGAAATCTGTTTTCAAAAACATGTTGTGCTACAGGCCACGACGATGGACATTTTGAGGTTTAGACTAACTTGTACTCAAGGGGAGGGGGGTGGTATTCATCAAATTGAGCATGATGGATTAAGGACGTTATAATGTACAAATAACCAAAAAATGAAAGTTGGGCATAGTACAGGAGTTGAGAAATCAGCCTGTTACTCAAATTTGCCGATTTTCGGAGAATTACCCATACACATTTGTATTGGAATCACTTTGACCTAATTGGAAATGACTTGAATTGAATAAAAGAGAGTAGAAAATAAAAAATAAGCACCAAGTAGGAAAAAATTCATATTTTTTTAAAATTTTTTTAATTTTTTGAAAAAAACTAAAAAAAACATGTTTTTAAAAGTTTTTATACGACTGAGTCGAATGCCGGACTTTTTTTGTTGTATATTTTCTTATTTTCTAAAAAAAACAACCTATAGTAAGTTTCAAAGTCAACCCCTTCTAAATTTTTCAAAATCTTCTGAAACAATGTGAGAATATTTTGAGAAATTCTAAGAAATTTCGTGCAAATTTCTTAAGAATTTTGTAATAAAAAATCTTTTAAAATATAGTAAAAAAAATTTGAGCAATTTTTAGAATCTATGTGAGAATTTTGTGGAGGATTCTGCAAATAATTTTTAGAAAATATATTTAAAGATCTGTGGAATTTTGTGAAAAATTTTTCCAAGAAATTCTGTGAAATTTTGTAAAAAAATTCTGATAATCTGTGAAATTTTGTAAGAAATTTTTGATAATCTGTGACAAATTACATAGAAAATAAAAGTCGGAATTATTTATGCAAAATTTTGATTTTCCAACAATTTTCTAAAAAAAAAACAAAAAAAAAACAAGATTTTTCAAAACTTTTGAAATGCTTTGGTGTAATAGGGGATCAATGGGCCCCAGAGCCAAATTTAAATTTTTTTAGTTTCAATTTTATCGTAGTAAAATATGATTTTAGAGCACATCGGAGATCCTTGACCATATCCCCGGGGGCTGGTGCCTCGAAATACGTGATTTTAACCTTTAAAATGTCAGCTTCGCGATTTCTCCCCCCCCCCCATTTTTACCAAACTTTGCATATAGGTACAAGTACCCAAAAAACAATGTTAGGAAATTTTTTCATATTTTTCCAACCGCTGAAATGACCTTTAAAATGACTTTGAAAATTTCAAATCGTCCTGGGAGGCACAGTTTGGAAGCTGACAAGCGGGGAAAAATTTTCCGTGTTTTTCAAACACCATTTTACACTACTAAAATTTTTTCAGATTTTTGTCAGGTGGGTCTACCTAAAAATCCAAGAAACCAATAACATCTACCTATCATTTTACCTCCTTAAAACTATCAAAAATTACCGATATTATTGGTTTCTTGGAATTTTAGGTATGACCCTCTTCCAGGATCGTCTCTCCCGCCGACAAAAATCTGAAAAAATTCTGAGTAGTGTAAAATAATTTGGAAAACAAGGAAAAAATGTTTCCAGCTTGCCAGCTTCAAACTGTGCCTTTCAGGACAATTTGAAATTTTCAAAGTCGTTTTCTTCTTAGGAAATTTCAGGAGTCGAAAAAATTTTTCCTAAAATTGTCTTTGGGTATTTATACCTACATGCCTAAGTTTGGTGAAAATCTGTTGAAAAAACAACAGGCAAAACTGGCATTTTTAATTTTAAAATTACGTATTTTGAAGCATCCCCCCCCCAGGGAGTGAAGTCAAGGATCACTGAAACGCTCTAAAATCATCTTCTACCACCAAAAATCGAAAATCAAAAAAATTTGAATTTCAGCTCTGGAGCCGATTGACCTTTTTATCACACAAGAGTCTTTAAAAGAAATGTTACAAAATATTAGAAAGTTATTCATAATAATTCGTTCCTTTGGTGGAAAAAAAATTTATAAAGCTTCACAAATTTTTTTCCCATTTTTTTTTTTTTTTTTTTTTTGAAAATTAAGAATTTGTTTAGGGTTTTAATGAGAAAAAACGTTGAAGAAATTATTAAAATACCTATCACAAAAATCGTTGTTTTCAAAAATAGTCACGTGTGTGACACGGGCAAGATCTTACGTACGCAGTATTTTTGAAAGACAAATTTTTCAATTTTTAAAAAATTATATAAATATTTCAACAAAAAAATTAGAGATTTCTTTTCAGTTTTTTATTCAATGTTTAATTCTAAATTTTCTAAAAAATATTTTGGAGAATTATTCTCAGATTTCATTTAATTTTTTTTCGAAGTTATAGAGAATTAAAAAATTGTTGAAATTAAAAAATGTCTGTTTGAACGCTGACTATACATAAGAAATAAAAAAAATAAAAAAAAGTGTCTGTTTGAATCCAAGAGAATTAAAAAGTTGTCAAAATTAAGAAATATCATGCATTTAAAAAGTAATTAAGTAATGTAAAACTTTTTAACGTTTTTCTTTTAAAATGGGACGTTGAATTTTTGAAATTTCATACAACCTCTTATTTACCAAAAAAACAAAAACAAAATCAACAATTTCCAGTTGAAATATCTTGAAAAATTGTTTTACCAAAAATTTTCAAAGAAGTGCAAAAAATCGTTTAACTGTTAAAATGAACTCAGGCGCGTCATATGTTAAATTACAACTTTTTCAAACATTTTAATTCAAAACAACTGTTTAATTTTTCCAAAATAAATACTTTGGTAGGTATATTTAAAAATTTCAAAAAATTGCAAAAAATTACTTGGTTAAAAATTGTTTTTTTTTTTATAAAAGGTCATTCAAAAATTAATATTTAAAATATCATTTTGAAAAGGGAAGAAAAAAGTGAAACCGGTTTTCAAATTTTTTTAAAACCTCATTTATGTTAAAGAAAATTACAAAATCTAGAAAACCGCCGTAGAAACCTTCGTCGTTGTTATTTTTTGAACCCCGACTAAATTGTTGCTCTTCCTAGTCGCATTTAATTTTATGAAGTTGAGTTAATGTGGCACGGTCTGCTAGACGTAATGGGTACTCACAAGTACATTATTTTCTAGTTTTCCTTTTGAAATAACCTTGGTTATTCTCCATTGCCACGTTCTGGTTAATACGTACGTAACTTTAAACTCTTCTACGCGAATCGAAATCACAGCATTAGTAAGTATACCTATATACAGTATACATAAATGCAATCTCAATGTGTGAATGTAATTTACGACATTAGTTTGAAATTTTCGGCATTTAATTTATTTGCACCCCGCGTTGATATATTATGGTAGTTGAAGAAATCTCGCCTCGCGTCAAATGTTCGAAGTACGTAGCGAAAGATACTTACTTACTTATTGTGGCAAACCTCAGTGAAAGTTCAATTTTCGCGTTAGATGATAATCAACAAAAAAAAAAAAAAAAAGTTATTGCTGCCATATCTGAAAATTGAATCGCACCGTAAATGCGATATCAGCTGTGGTAATAATACTTTATTATTAGTAAGGATTTTTTTTTCTTCGTTTCTTCGTCTCGGTAAATTTATGTGAATAGCGAAATTTCAAGATAAACCCCCTATTCGAATCGTCTGATGGCGGCATTACGCTCTGCTTTTATTCAAATGAAGTTTTTCAAATGATTCATCGAGAATAAGCCTCGAAAGGGGCGAAATCGAATTGGAATTGATTAAATTCCTATATCGATAGCAATGCATTCGTGCAAAGATTTAGCTATCGACCGCCACACGTCTCCCCTCTCCCCGCCAGTCAATGTTCTAAAGGTGTATTGTCGTTACAAACAGTTCGTTTCCTTAAATACCTACTCGCGAAATTAAAAGGAAAATAAAACGTTTAAAATTTCTCTAGGGTTATGGTGTAGTGTAACACAGCTAGAAGCAGAAACGTAAATTGTACGATGTTTTACGAGTACCGTTTGCTATAACAGCGCTCGATTAGGTTTTTTAATGCGGTTCGCTCTTGTGGTATTTGTAAGAGAAGTAGCAAGGCGCTATTCATTTTCATTAATTTATTTAAGTTGTTTTACACGCGATAAACTTACTCATGATTTTATTATTGGACGATGCGGAAATTTACGAAACGCTTGCGAAATGCGTGCGGTTTTACGCTCCTGTATTTAGGTGTGCGTTTGTTTTATGTCTAAGTGTGTAGAAATCTTCTTCACCTGCTGCAGTTGCTAATATATTGTTCTAAGGGATGCGGTCGGTCGTTTGCGTCTTGCCCGGTGGTCAGCTAGATAACTTGAATATGGTGAAAAACTTGCGTTGATTTTCATATAATATGTAGACTCTGAGATGGTGCGTAGAGTATTATTTTACAACATATGTTTTTGTACATATGCGTGGAATATGCGTGTTGAATACTATACTATGCTTCTTTTGAGGTAGAATAACTTTTTGATTGGTTAAAATAAACACGTGGGAGAAGTTAGCATGCATTCTGTAGCAATAGAAATCATTTTTTCAAAAAATTCACACTAAGCAGCAAGACGAGCAACATCGAAAAAAATATTGAGTTTACTCCTATTTTGAGTGGGGTTGCCCTCAACAACTGTTTATTGGGGGGGGGGGGGGTGTAGGAGGTGTTGTTGATTAAAAGTTGGGGGTCGAGGGGGCTGGAGCCTCGAAATTTTTTTTTCTCTCTGTACGTGGTGTTTAGGGTAGGGGTAACAGGTAAGAGTGGTGTTGTTGATTGTGAGTTGGGGGTCGAGGGGGCTGGAGCCTCGAAATTTTTTTTCTCTCTGTACGTGGTTTTTAGGGTAGGGGTAACAGGTAAGAATGGTGTTGATGATTGTGAGTTGAGGGTCGAGGGGGCTGGAGCCTCGAAATTTTTTTTCTCTCTGTACGTGGTGTTTAGGGTAGGGGTAACAGGTAAGAGTGGTGTTGTTGATTGTAAGTTGGGGTTGAGGGGGCTGGAGCCTCAAATTTTTTTCACATGTTGATCGATTTTGAATTTTTTTTTCTAAAACTAAGAGTTGTGTCATGATCTCAAAAACCAAGAGTTGTGCCATGATGGCACCTAGCTCAATCGAAAGGGCACTCGATGCTCTTCAAATGGAAATATTTTCGGCCAAAACGTATGTAAAGTTTGAGCGCAAAAAAATTCCAAAGTTTGAGAAAAATTTTCACACTTGTAAAAATTTTTTAAAAAGTAGTGTATATTTGCAATTTTTTTTCTCGAATACTAAGAGTTGTGACATGATGGCACCTGGCACAATCGAAAGGGCACTCGATGCCCTTACTCTGGAAATTTTTTCGGCCAAAACGTATGTAAAGTATGAGCGCCAAAAAATTCCAAAGTTTGAGAAAAATTTTCACACTTGTAAAAAAATTTCAAAAAACAGTGTATATTTGCAATTTTTTTTCTCGAATACTAAGAGTTGTGCCATGATGGCACCTGGCTCAATCAAAAGGGCACTCGATGCCCTTACTCTGGAAATTTTTTCGGCCAAAACGTATGTAAAGTTTGAGCGCAAAAAAATTCCAAAGTTTGAGAAAAATTTTCACACTTGTAAAAATTTTTTAAAAAGTAGTGTATATTTGCAATTTTTTTTCTCGAATACTAAGAGTTGTGCCATGATAGCACCTATGCCAGTCGAAACGGCACTCGATGCCCTTCCTATGGAAATATTTTCGGCCAAAACGTATGTAAAGTTTGAGCGCAAAAAAAATCAAAATTTTAAGAAAAAATTAAAAATTAAAAAAAAATCATTATTATCACTCGGTGACCAACTTTGACAATAAAATTTCTTTCTCGAAAACCAAGAGTTGTGCCATGATGGCACCTGGCTCAATCGAAAGGGCACTCGATGACCTTCCTATGGAATTTTTTCCAGCCAAAACGTATGTAAAGTTTGAGCGCAAAAAAAATCAAAATTTTGAGAAAAAATTAAAAAAAAAAAAAAAAATCATTATTATCACTCGGTGACCAACTTTGACAATTTCTTTCTCGAAAACCAAGAGTTGTGCCATGATGGCACCAGGCTCAATCAAAAGGGCACTCGATGCTCTTCAAATGAAATTTTTTTCAGCCAAATCGTATGTAAAGTTTGAGCGCAAAAAAATTTCAAAGTTTGAGAAAAATTTTCACACTTGTAAAATTTTTTTAAAAAGTAGTGTATATTTGCAATTTTTTTTCTCGAATACTAAGAGTTGTGCCATGATGGCACCTGGCTCAATCGAAAGGGCACTCGATGCCCTTTCTTATGGAAATATTTTCCGCCAAAACGTATGTAAAGTTTGAGCGCAAAAAAATTCCAAAGTTTGAGAAAAAATTAAAAATAAAAAAAAATCATTATTATCACTCGGTGACCAACTTTGACAATTTCTTTCTCGAAAACCAAGAGTTGTGCCATGATGGCACCTATGCCTGTCGAAAGGGCACTCGATGCCCTTCCTATGGAAATATTTTCGGCCAAAACGTATGTAAAGTTTGAGCGCAAAAAAAATCAAAATTTTAAGAAAAAATTAAAAATTAAAAAAAAATTATTATTATCACTCGGTGACAAACTTTGACAATAAAATTTCTTTCTCGAAAACCAAGAGTTGTGCCGTGATGACACTTTGCTCAATCGAAAGGGCACTCGATGCCCTACGTATGGAATTTTTTCCAGCCAAATCGTATGTAAAGTTTCGGATTAATAATTTTTTTCCCGAAAACCAAGAGTTGTGCCATGATGGCGCCTGGCTCAATCGAAAGGGAACTCGATGCCCTTACTCTGGAATTTTTTTCGGCCAAAACGTATGTAAAGTTTGAGCGCAAAAAAATTCCAAAGTTTGAGAAAAATTTTCACACTTGTAAAAATTTTTTAAAAAGTAGTGTATATTTGCAATTTTTTTTCTCGAATACTAAGAGTTGTGCCATGATAGCACCTATGCCAGTCGAAACGGCACTCGATGCCCTTCCTATGGAAATATTTTCGGCCAAAACGTATGTAAAGTTTGAGCGCAAAAAAAATCAAAATTTTAAGAAAAAATTAAAAATTAAAAAAAAATCATTATTATCACTCGGTGACCAACTTTGACAATAAAATTTCTTTCTCGAAAACCAAGAGTTGTGCCATGATGGCACCTGGCTCAATCGAAAGGGCACTCGATGACCTTCCTATGGAATTTTTTCCAGCCAAAACGTATGTAAAGTTTGAGCGCAAAAAAAATCAAAATTTTGAGAAAAAATTAAAAAAAAAAAAAAAAATCATTATTATCACTCGGTGACCAACTTTGACAATTTCTTTCTCGAAAACCAAGAGTTGTGCCATGATGGCACCAGGCTCAATCAAAAGGGCACTCGATGCTCTTCAAATGAAATTTTTTTCAGCCAAATCGTATGTAAAGTTTGAGCGCAAAAAAATTTCAAAGTTTGAGAAAAATTTTCACACTTGTAAAATTTTTTTAAAAAGTAGTGTATATTTGCAATTTTTTTTCTCGAATACTAAGAGTTGTGCCATGATGGCACCTGGCTCAATCGAAAGGGCACTCGATGCCCTTTCTTATGGAAATATTTTCCGCCAAAACGTATGTAAAGTTTGAGCGCAAAAAAATTCCAAAGTTTGAGAAAAAATTAAAAATAAAAAAAAATCATTATTATCACTCGGTGACCAACTTTGACAATTTCTTTCTCGAAAACCAAGAGTTGTGCCATGATGGCACCTATGCCTGTCGAAAGGGCACTCGATGCCCTTCCTATGGAAATATTTTCGGCCAAAACGTATGTAAAGTTTGAGCGCAAAAAAAATCAAAATTTTAAGAAAAAATTAAAAATTAAAAAAAAATTATTATTATCACTCGGTGACAAACTTTGACAATAAAATTTCTTTCTCGAAAACCAAGAGTTGTGCCGTGATGACACTTTGCTCAATCGAAAGGGCACTCGATGCCCTACGTATGGAATTTTTTCCAGCCAAATCGTATGTAAAGTTTCGGATTAATAATTTTTTTCCCGAAAACCAAGAGTTGTGCCATGATGGCGCCTGGCTCAATCGAAAGGGAACTCGATGCCCTTACTCTGGAATTTTTTTCGGCCAAAACGTATGTAAAGTTTGAGCGCAAAAAAAATCAAAATTTTAAGAAAAAATTAAAAATTAAAAAAAAATTATTATTATCACTCGGTGACAAACTTTGACAATAAAATTTCTTTCTCGAAAACCAAGAGTTGTGCCATGATGGCGCCTGGCTCAATCGAAAGGGCACTCGATGACCTTCCTATGGAATTTTTTCCAGCCAAAACGTATGTAATGTTTGAGCGCAAAAAAATTCCAAAGTTTGAGAAAAATTTTCACACTTGTAAAAAAATTTCAAAAAACAGTGTATATTTGCAATTTTTTTTCTCGAATACTAAGAGTTGTGCCATGATGGCACCTATGCCAGTCGAAAGGGCACTCGATGCCCTTCCTATGGAAATTTTTTCGGCCAAAACGTATGTAAAGTTTGAGCGCCAAAAAATTCAAAATTTTGAAAAAAAATTAAAAATAAAAAAAAATCATTATTATCACTCGGTGACCAACTTTGACAATTTCTTTCTCAAAAACCAAGAGTTGTGCCATGATGGCACCTATGCCAGTCGAAAGGGCACTCGATGCCCTTCCTATGGAAATTTTTTCCGCCAAAACGTATGTAAAGTTTGAGCGCAAAAAAATTCCAAAGTTTGAGAAAAAATTAAAAATAAAAAAAAATCATTATTATCACTCGGTGACCAACTTTGACAATTTCTTTCTCGAAAACCAAGAGTTGTGCCATGATGGCACCTATGCCAGTCGAAAGGGCACTCGATGCCCTTCCTATGGAAATATTTTCGGCCAAAACGTATGTAAAGTATGAGTGCAAAAAAATTCCAAAATTTGAGAAAAATTTTCACACTTGTAAAAATTTTTTAAAAAGTAGTGTATATTTGCAATTTTTTTTCTCGAATACTAAGAGTTGTGCCATGATGGCACCTATGCCACTCAAAAGGGCACTCGATGGTCTTCAAATGGAATTTTTTTCAGCCAAAACGTATGTAAAGTTTCAGCTCAAAAAAAATCAAAAGTTTGAGAAAAAATTAAAAATGAAAAAAAAAATCATTATTATCACTCGGTGACCAACTTTGACAATTTCTTTCTCGAAAACCAAGAGTTGTGCCGTGATGGCGCCTAGCTCAATCGAAAGGGCACTCGATGCTCTTCAAATGGAATTTTTTTCAGCCAAAACGTATGTAAAGTTTGAGCGCAAAAAAAATCAAAATTTTGAGAAAAAATTAAAAATAAAAAAAAAAATCATTATTATCACTCGTTGACCAACTTTGAAAATTTCTTTCTCGAAAACCAAGAGTTGTGCCATGATGGCACCTGGCTCAATCAAAAGGGCACTCGATGCTCTTCAAATGAAATTTTTTTCAGCCAAAACGTATGTAAAGTTTGAGCGCAAAAAAATTTCAAAGTTTGAGAAAAATTTTCACACTTGTAAAAAAATTTTAAAAAGTAGTGTATATTTGCAATTTTTTTTCTCGAATACTAAGAGTTGTGCCATGATGGCACCTATGCCAATCGAAAGGGCACTCAATGCCCCTTCTCTGGTGAAATTTTCAGCCAAAACGTATGTAAAGTTTGAGCGCTGAGAAATTCCAAATTTTGAAGAAAAAAAATGAGTAAATATTTTTTCAAGTTTTTCTGCATAATTTCAAAAAATGAAAATCTCCAAAAAAAATTGTAAAAATCTGAAATTCTGTATGTAGGATCGGTACGAGTTCAGAACACTGTCTAAATTTTTTGGAACGTTTTTGGCCCTCGGGTGTGAGGAGGTTCAAAATTTTGTGTTTAGAAGCCCAAAAAAGGGCCGGGGTACCAGAAGAAAATTACACGTCGTTCTGAGCGTGTACCAAACCTACATACCAAATTTCAGAATTTTACGTTTTTTTTTTTGAGATTTTTTTTTTAATTTTGAAAAAAAACGAGTAAAGATTTTATCAAGTTTTTCTGCAAAATTTCGAAAGAGATGCACTTTTTTGGAAGCCGAAAAAAGCACAAAATTTGGGTATAATTTTCACCTCTTTCCCCTCCACATTTTTCAAGTGTTCGGGTGAAGTGGTCGTGGGACCATCCGAGGGGGACGGGAGTAGGCTCAAAATTCTGACTCCAGTTTCATTTCGATCAGACCGTTGTAATAAAAATGTATATAAAAAGCTCTTGCTTTGGTGTATCCAAATACTTGAACTTGTTTTTGAAAACTTAGCAACAAAATTTTCGAAATAATTGATGGGCTTTAGGGAAAAAGGGCCTAAGTCAATTATCCTTTTAGCTTGTTTACACTTTTCGCAGATGCAACACTGCTTGTGTGCGAGGACGGACAATTTGTTCAAACATCACAATAGTGTCATGAACGAAAATTTTGTTGCTAAGTTTTCAAAAACAAGTTCAAGTATTTGGATACACCAAAGCAAGAGCTTTTTATATACATTTTTATTACAACGGTCTGATCGAAATGAAACTGGAGTCAGAATTTTGAGCCTACTCCCGTCCCCCTCGGATGGTCCCACGACCACTTCACCCGAACACTTGAAAAATGTGGAGGGGAAAGAGCTGAAAATTATACCCAAATTTTGTGCTTTTTTCGGCTTCCAAAAAAGTGCATCTCTTTCGAAATTTTGCAGAAAAACTTGATAAAATCTTTACTCATTTTTTTTCAAAATTAAAAAAAAAAATCTCAAAAAAAATTGTAAAATTCTGAAATTTAGTATGTAGGTTTGGTACACGCTCAGAACGACGTGTAATTTTCTTCTGGTACCCCGGCCCTTTTTTGGGCTTCTAAACTCAAAATTTTGAACCTCCTCACACCCGAGGGCCAAAAACGTTCCAAAAAATTTAGACAGTGTTCTGAACTCGTACCGATCCTACATACAGAATTTCAGATTTTTACGATTTTTTTTGGAGATTTTCATTTTTTGAAATTATGCAGAAAAACTTGATAAAATCTTTACTCGTTTTTTTTCAAAATTAAAAAAAAAATCTCAAAAAAAAAATCGTAAAATTCTGAAATTTGGTATGTAGGTTTGGTACACGCTCAGAACGACGTGTAATTTTCTTCTGGTACCCCGGCCCTTTTTTGGGCTTCTTAACACAAAATTTTGAACCTCCTCACACCCGAGGGCCAAAAACGTTCCAAAAAATTTAGACAGTGTTCTGAACTCGTACCGATCCTACATACAGAATTTCAGATTTTTACAATTTTTTTTGGAGATTTTCATTTTTTGAAATTATGCAGAAAAACTTGATAAAATCTTTACTCGTTTTTTTTCAAAATTAAAAAAAAAATCTCAAAAAAAAAATCGTAAAATTCTGAAATTTGGTATGTAGGTTTGGTACACGCTCAGAACGACGTGTAATTTTCTTCTGGTACCCCGGCCCTTTTTTGGGCTTCTAAACACAAAATTTTGAACCTCCTCACACCCGAGGGCCAAAAACGTTCCAAAAAATTTAGACAGTGTTCTGAACTCGTACCGATCCTACATACAGAATTTCAGATTTTTACAATTTTTTTTGGAGATTTTCATTTTTTGAAATTATGCAGAAAAACTTGAAAAAATATTTACTCATTTTTTTTCTTCAAAATTTGGAATTTCTCAGCGCTCAAACTTTACATACGTTTTGGCTGAAAATTTCACCAGAGAAGGGGCATTGAGTGCCCTTTCGATTGGCATAGGTGCCATCATGGCACAACTCTTAGTATTCGAGAAAAAAAATTGCAAATATACACTACTTTTTAAAATTTTTTTACAAGTGTGAAAATTTTTCTCAAACTTTGAAATTTTTTTGCGCTCAAACTTTACATACGTTTTGGTTGAAAAAAATTTCATTTTAAGAGCATCGAGTGCCCTTTTGATTGAGCCAGGTGCCATCATGGCACAACTCTTGGTTTTCGAGAAAGAAATTTTCAAAGTTGGTCAACGAGTGATAATAATGATTTTTTTTTTTATTTTTAATTTTTTCTCAAAATTTTGATTTTTTTTGCGCTCAAACTTTACATACGTTTTGGCTGAAAAAAATTCCATTTGAAGAGCATCGAGTGCCCTTTCGATTGAGCTAGGCGC
This sequence comes from Balanococcus diminutus, assembly GCA_959613365.1. Classification (NCBI taxonomy): domain Eukaryota; kingdom Metazoa; phylum Arthropoda; class Insecta; order Hemiptera; family Pseudococcidae; genus Balanococcus; species Balanococcus diminutus. Next base: position 30,141,553 of record OY390714.1, read on the forward strand.
CATCACGGCACAACTCTTGGTTTTCGAGAAAGAAATTGTCAAAGTTGGTCACCGAGTGATAATAATGATTTTTTTTTTCATTTTTAATTTTTTCTCAAACTTTTGATTTTTTTTGAGCTGAAACTTTACATACGTTTTGGCTGAAAAAAATTCCATTTGAAGACCATCGAGTGCCCTTTTGAGTGGCATAGGTGCCATCATGGCACAACTCTTAGTATTCGAGAAAAAAAATTGCAAATATACACTACTTTTTAAAAAATTTTTACAAGTGTGAAAATTTTTCTCAAATTTTGGAATTTTTTTGCACTCATACTTTACATACGTTTTGGCCGAAAATATTTCCATAGGAAGGGCATCGAGTGCCCTTTCGACTGGCATAGGTGCCATCATGGCACAACTCTTGGTTTTCGAGAAAGAAATTGTCAAAGTTGGTCACCGAGTGATAATAATGATTTTTTTTTATTTTTAATTTTTTCTCAAACTTTGGAATTTTTTTGCGCTCAAACTTTACATACATTTTGGCGGAAAAAATTTCCATAGGAAGGGCATCGAGTGCCCTTTCGACTGGCATAGGTGCCATCATGGCACAACTCTTGGTTTTTGAGAAAGAAATTGTCAAAGTTGGTCACCGAGTGATAATAATGATTTTTTTTTATTTTTAATTTTTTTTCAAAATTTTGAATTTTTTGGCGCTCAAACTTTACATACGTTTTGGCCGAAAAAATTTCCATAGGAAGGGCATCGAGTGCCCTTTCGACTGGCATAGGTGCCATCATGGCACAACTCTTAGTATTCGAGAAAAAAAATTGCAAATATACACTGTTTTTTGAAATTTTTTTACAAGTGTGAAAATTTTTCTCAAACTTTGGAATTTTTTTGCGCTCAAACTTTACATACGTTTTGGCTGGAAAAAATTCCATAGGAAGGTCATCGAGTGCCCTTTCGATTGAGCCAGGCGCCATCATGGCACAACTCTTGGTTTTCGAGAAAGAAATTTTATTGTCAAAGTTTGTCACCGAGTGATAATAATAATTTTTTTTTAATTTTTAATTTTTTCTTAAAATTTTGATTTTTTTTGCGCTCAAACTTTACATACGTTTTGGCCGAAAATATTTCCATAGGAAGGGCATCGAGTGCCCTTTCGACAGGCATAGGTGCCATCATGGCACAACTCTTGGTTTTCGAGAAAGAAATTGTCAAAGTTGGTCACCGAGTGATAATAATGATTTTTTTTTTTTTTTAATTTTTTCTCAAAAATTTGATTTTTTTTGGCGCTCAAACTTTACATACGTTTTGGCCGAAAAAAATTCCATAGGAAGGGCATCGAGTGCCCTTTCGATTGGCATAGGTGCCATCATGGCACAACTCTTAGTATTCGAGAAAAAAAATTGCAAATATACACTACTTTTTAAAAAATTTTTACAAGTGTGAAAATTTTTCTCAAACTTTGAAATTTTTTTGCGCTCAAACTTTACATACGTTTTGGCTGAAAAAAATTCCATTTGAAGAGCATCGAGTGCCCTTTTGATTGAGCCAGGTGCCATCATGGCACAACTCTTGGTTTTCGAGAAAGAAATTTTCAAAGTTGGTCAACGAGTGATAATAATGATTTTTTTTTTTATTTTTAATTTTTTCTCAAAATTTTGATTTTTTTTGCGCTCAAACTTTACATACGTTTTGGCTGAAAAAAATTCCATTTGAAGAGCATCGAGTGCCCTTTCGATTGAGCTAGGCGCCATCACGGCACAACTCTTGGTTTTCGAGAAAGAAATTGTCAAAGTTGGTCACCGAGTGATAATAATGATTTTTTTTTTCATTTTTAATTTTTTCTCAAACTTTTGATTTTTTTTGAGCTGAAACTTTACATACGTTTTGGCTGAAAAAAATTCCATTTGAAGACCATCGAGTGCCCTTTTGAGTGGCATAGGTGCCATCATGGCACAACTCTTAGTATTCGAGAAAAAAAATTGCAAATATACACTACTTTTTAAAAAATTTTTACAAGTGTGAAAATTTTTCTCAAATTTTGGAATTTTTTTGCACTCATACTTTACATACGTTTTGGCCGAAAATATTTCCATAGGAAGGGCATCGAGTGCCCTTTCGACTGGCATAGGTGCCATCATGGCACAACTCTTGGTTTTCGAGAAAGAAATTGTCAAAGTTGGTCACCGAGTGATAATAATGATTTTTTTTTATTTTTAATTTTTTCTCAAACTTTGGAATTTTTTTGCGCTCAAACTTTACATACATTTTGGCGGAAAAAATTTCCATAGGAAGGGCATCGAGTGCCCTTTCGACTGGCATAGGTGCCATCATGGCACAACTCTTGGTTTTTGAGAAAGAAATTGTCAAAGTTGGTCACCGAGTGATAATAATGATTTTTTTTTATTTTTAATTTTTTTTCAAAATTTTGAATTTTTTGGCGCTCAAACTTTACATACGTTTTGGCCGAAAAAATTTCCATAGGAAGGGCATCGAGTGCCCTTTCGACTGGCATAGGTGCCATCATGGCACAACTCTTAGTATTCGAGAAAAAAAATTGCAAATATACACTGTTTTTTGAAATTTTTTTACAAGTGTGAAAATTTTTCTCAAACTTTGGAATTTTTTTGCGCTCAAACTTTACATACGTTTTGGCTGGAAAAAATTCCATAGGAAGGTCATCGAGTGCCCTTTCGATTGAGCCAGGCGCCATCATGGCACAACTCTTGGTTTTCGAGAAAGAAATTTTATTGTCAAAGTTTGTCACCGAGTGATAATAATAATTTTTTTTTAATTTTTAATTTTTTCTTAAAATTTTGATTTTTTTTGCGCTCAAACTTTACATACGTTTTGGCCGAAAAAAATTCCAGAGTAAGGGCATCGAGTTCCCTTTCGATTGAGCCAGGCGCCATCATGGCACAACTCTTGGTTTTCGGGAAAAAAATTATTAATCCGAAACTTTACATACGATTTGGCTGGAAAAAATTCCATACGTAGGGCATCGAGTGCCCTTTCGATTGAGCAAGGTGTCATCACGGCACAACTCTTGGTTTTCGAGAAAGAAATTTTATTGTCAAAGTTTGTCACCGAGTGATAATAATAATTTTTTTTTAATTTTTAATTTTTTCTTAAAATTTTGATTTTTTTTGCGCTCAAACTTTACATACGTTTTGGCCGAAAATATTTCCATAGGAAGGGCATCGAGTGCCCTTTCGACTGGCATAGGTGCCATCATGGCACAACTCTTAGTATTCGAGAAAAAAAATTGCAAATATACACTGTTTTTTGAAAAATTTTTACAAGTGTGAAAATTTTTCTCAAACTTTGAAATTTTTTTGCGCTCAAACTTTACATACGTTTTGGCTGGAAAAAATTCCATAGGAAGGTCATCGAGTGCCTTTTCGATTGAGCCAGGCGCCATCATGGCACAACTCTTGGTTTTCGAGAAAGAAATTTTATTGTCAAAGTTTGTCACCGAGTGATAATAATAATTTTTTTTTAATTTTTAATTTTTTCTTAAAATTTTGATTTTTTTTGCGCTCAAACTTTACATACGTTTTGGCCGAAAAAAATTCCAGAGTAAGGGCATCGAGTTCCCTTTCGATTGAGCCAGGCGCCATCATGGCACAACTCTTGGTTTTCGAGAAAAAAATTATTAATCCGAAACTTTACATACGATTTGGCTGGAAAAAATTCCATACGTAGGGCATCGAGTGCCCTTTCGATTGAGCAAGGTGTCATCACGGCACAACTCTTGGTTTACGAGAAAGAAATTGTCAAAGTTGGTCACCGAGTGATAATAATGATTTTTTTTTTTTTTTAATTTTTTCTCAAAAATTTGATTTTTTTTGGCGCTCAAACTTTACATACGTTTTGGCCGAAAAAAATTCCATAGGAAGGGCATCGAGTGCCCTTTCGATTGGCATAGGTGCCATCATGGCACAACTCTTAGTATTCGAGAAAAAAAATTGCAAATATACACTACTTTTTAAAAAATTTTTACAAGTGTGAAAATTTTTCTCAAACTTTGAAATTTTTTTGCGCTCAAACTTTACATACGTTTTGGCTGAAAAAAATTCCATTTGAAGAGCATCGAGTGCCCTTTTGATTGAGCCAGGTGCCATCATGGCACAACTCTTGGTTTTCGAGAAAGAAATTGTCAAAGTTGGTCACCGAGTGATAATAATGATTTTTTTTTTTTTTTTAATTTTTTCTTAAAATTTTGATTTTTTTTGCGCTCAAACTTTACATACGTTTTGGCCGAAAATATTTCCATAGGAAGGGCATCGAGTGCCCTTTCGACAGGCATAGGTGCCATCATGGCACAACTCTTGGTTTTCGAGAAAGAAATTGTCAAAGTTGGTCACCGAGTGATAATAATGATTTTTTTTTATTTTTAATTTTTTCTCAAACTTTGGAATTTTTTTGCGCTCAAACTTTACATACGTTTTGGCGGAAAATATTTCCATAAGAAAGGGCATCGAGTGCCCTTTCGATTGAGCCAGGTGCCATCATGGCACAACTCTTAGTATTCGAGAAAAAAAATTGCAAATATACACTGTTTTTTGAAATTTTTTTACAAGTGTGAAAATTTTTCTCAAACTTTGGAATTTTTTTGCGCTCAAACTTTACATACGTTTTGGCCGAAAAAATTTCCAGAGTAAGGGCATCGAAGTCCCTTTCGATTGAGCCAGGTGCCATCATGGCACAACTCTTAGTATTCGAGAAAAAAAATTGCAAATATACACTGTTTTTTGAAAAATTTTTACAAGTGTGAAAATTTTTCTCAAACTTTGAAATTTTTTTGCGCTCAAACTTTACATACGTTTTGGCTGGAAAAAATTCCATAGGAAGGTCATCGAGTGCCCTTTCGATTGAGCCAGGCGCCATCATGGCACAACTCTTGGTTTTCGAGAAAGAAATTTTATTGTCAAAGTTTGTCACCGAGTGATAATAATAATTTTTTTTTAATTTTTAATTTTTTCTTAAAATTTTGATTTTTTTTGCGCTCAAACTTTACATACGTTTTGGCCGAAAAAAATTCCAGAGTAAGGGCATCGAGTTCCCTTTCGATTGAGCCAGGCGCCATCATGGCACAACTCTTGGTTTTCGAGAAAAAAATTATTAATCCGAAACTTTACATACGATTTGGCTGGAAAAAATTCCATACGTAGGGCATCGAGTGCCCTTTCGATTGAGCAAGGTGTCATCACGGCACAACTCTTGGTTTACGAGAAAGAAATTGTCAAAGTTGGTCACCGAGTGATAATAATGATTTTTTTTTTTTTTTAATTTTTTCTCAAAAATTTGATTTTTTTTGGCGCTCAAACTTTACATACGTTTTGGCCGAAAAAAATTCCATAGGAAGGGCATCGAGTGCCCTTTCGATTGGCATAGGTGCCATCATGGCACAACTCTTAGTATTCGAGAAAAAAAATTGCAAATATACACTACTTTTTAAAAAATTTTTACAAGTGTGAAAATTTTTCTCAAACTTTGAAATTTTTTTGCGCTCAAACTTTACATACGTTTTGGCTGAAAAAAATTCCATTTGAAGAGCATCGAGTGCCCTTTTGATTGAGCCAGGTGCCATCATGGCACAACTCTTGGTTTTCGAGAAAGAAATTGTCAAAGTTGGTCACCGAGTGATAATAATGATTTTTTTTTTTTTTTTAATTTTTTCTTAAAATTTTGATTTTTTTTGCGCTCAAACTTTACATACGTTTTGGCCGAAAATATTTCCATAGGAAGGGCATCGAGTGCCCTTTCGACAGGCATAGGTGCCATCATGGCACAACTCTTGGTTTTCGAGAAAGAAATTGTCAAAGTTGGTCACCGAGTGATAATAATGATTTTTTTTTATTTTTAATTTTTTCTCAAACTTTGGAATTTTTTTGCGCTCAAACTTTACATACGTTTTGGCGGAAAATATTTCCATAAGAAAGGGCATCGAGTGCCCTTTCGATTGAGCCAGGTGCCATCATGGCACAACTCTTAGTATTCGAGAAAAAAAATTGCAAATATACACTGTTTTTTGAAATTTTTTTACAAGTGTGAAAATTTTTCTCAAACTTTGGAATTTTTTTGCGCTCAAACTTTACATACGTTTTGGCCGAAAAAATTTCCAGAGTAAGGGCATCGAAGTCCCTTTCGATTGAGCCAGGTGCCATCATGGCACAACTCTTAGTATTCGAGAAAAAAAATTGCAAATATACACTGTTTTTTGAAAAATTTTTACAAGTGTGAAAATTTTTCTCAAACTTTGAAATTTTTTTGCGCTCAAACTTTACATACGTTTTGGCTGGAAAAAATTCCATAGGAAGGTCATCGAGTGCCCTTTCGATTGAGCCAGGCGCCATCATGGCACAACTCTTGGTTTTCGAGAAAGAAATTTTATTGTCAAAGTTTGTCACCGAGTGATAATAATAATTTTTTTTTAATTTTTAATTTTTTCTTAAAATTTTGATTTTTTTTGCGCTCAAACTTTACATACGTTTTGGCCGAAAAAAATTCCAGAGTAAGGGCATCGAGTTCCCTTTCGATTGAGCCAGGCGCCATCATGGCACAACTCTTGGTTTTCGAGAAAAAAATTATTAATCCGAAACTTTACATACGATTTGGCTGGAAAAAATTCCATACGTAGGGCATCGAGTGCCCTTTCGATTGAGCAAGGTGTCATCACGGCACAACTCTTGGTTTACGAGAAAGAAATTGTCAAAGTTGGTCACCGAGTGATAATAATGATTTTTTTTTTTTTTTAATTTTTTCTCAAAAATTTGATTTTTTTTGGCGCTCAAACTTTACATACGTTTTGGCCGAAAAAAATTCCATAGGAAGGGCATCGAGTGCCCTTTCGATTGGCATAGGTGCCATCATGGCACAACTCTTAGTATTCGAGAAAAAAAATTGCAAATATACACTACTTTTTAAAAAATTTTTACAAGTGTGAAAATTTTTCTCAAACTTTGAAATTTTTTTGCGCTCAAACTTTACATACGTTTTGGCTGAAAAAAATTCCATTTGAAGAGCATCGAGTGCCCTTTTGATTGAGCCAGGTGCCATCATGGCACAACTCTTGGTTTTCGAGAAAGAAATTGTCAAAGTTGGTCACCGAGTGATAATAATAATTTTTTTTTTTTTTTTAATTTTTTCTTAAAATTTTGATTTTTTTTGCGCTCAAACTTTACATACGTTTTGGCCGAAAATATTTCCATAGGAAGGGCATCGAGTGCCCTTTCGACAGGCATAGGTGCCATCATGGCACAACTCTTGGTTTTCGAGAAAGAAATTGTCAAAGTTGGTCACCGAGTGATAATAATGATTTTTTTTTATTTTTAATTTTTTCTCAAACTTTGGAATTTTTTTGCGCTCAAACTTTACATACGTTTTGGCGGAAAATATTTCCATAAGAAAGGGCATCGAGTGCCCTTTCGATTGAGCCAGGTGCCATCATGGCACAACTCTTAGTATTCGAGAAAAAAAATTGCAAATATACACTACTTTTTAAAAAAATTTTACAAGTGTGAAAATTTTTCTCAAACTTTGGAATTTTTTTGCGCTCAAACTTTACATACGTTTTGGCCGAAAATGTTTCCATTTGAAGAACATCGAGTGCCCTTTCGATTGAGCTAGGTGCCATCATGGCACAACTCTTGGTTTTCGAGAAAGAAATTTTCAAAGTTGGTCACCGAGTGATAATAATGATTTTTTTTTATTTTTAATTTTTTCTCAAAATTTTGATTTTTTTGCGCTCAAACTTTCCATACGTTTTGGCCGAAAATATTTCCATAGGAAGGGCATCGAGTGCCCTTTCGACTGGCATAGGTGCCATCATGGCACAACTCTTAGTATTCGAGAAAAAAAATTGCAAATATACACTGTTTTTTGAAATTTTTTTACAAGTGTGAAAATTTTTCTCAAACTTTGGAATTTTTTTGCGCTCATACTTTACATACGTTTTGGCCGAAAATATTTCCATAGGAAGGGCATCGAGTGCCCTTTCGACTGGCATAGGTGCCATCATGGCACAACTCTTAGTATTCGAGAAAAAAAATTGCAAATATACACTGTTTTTTGAAATTTTTTTACAAGTGTGAAAATTTTTCTCAAACTTTGGAATTTTTTTGCGCTCAAACTTTACATACGTTTTGGCGGAAAATATTTCCATAGGAACGGCATCGAGTGCCCTTTCGATTGAGCTAGGCGCCATCATGGCACAACTCTTGGTTTTTGAGATCATGACACAACTCTTAGTTTTAGAAAAAAAAATTCAAAATCGATCAACATGTGAAAAAAATTTGAGGCTCCAGCCCCCTCAACCCCAACTTACAATCAACAACACCACTCTTACCTGTTACCCCTACCCTAAACACCACGTACAGAGAGAAAAAAAATTTCGAGGCTCCAGCCCCCTCGACCCTCAACTCACAATCATCAACACCATTCTTACCTGTTACCCCTACCCTAAAAACCACGTACAGAGAGAAAAAAAATTTCGAGGCTCCAGCCCCCTCGACCCCCAACTCACAATCAACAACTCCACTCTTACCTGTTACCCCTACCCTAAACACCACGTACAGAGAGAAAAAAAATTTCGAGGCTCCAGCTCCCTCGACCCCCAACTCACAATCAACAACACCACTCTCACCTGTTACCCCCACCCTAAACACCACGTACAGAGAGAAAAAAAAATTTCGAGGTTCCAGCCCCCTCGACCCCTAACTCATCAACAACAACACCACCTTTACCTTCAACCCCCTCCCCCTCATCCAAAAAACAAATTTGGTAAAATTTATGGCAAACAGAATATTTTCATCAACGTTGCTCGTTTTGTCGATGAGTGTGAATTTTTCGAAAAAAGTATTTCTATTGCTGCAGAATGCATGCTAACTTCTCCCACGTAAAATAAACAGGGGATGGTTGACCAAGTGATTTAGACATTCAACACTGTCAACAACACCGCACTCCACCATTTTCCCTAAACTAATCACAGAGTTATTCGAAATAGAATTGGCATCTAATTAAAATTTTTTCAAGGTTTAAAATGTCTGACACAATGTTTAAAATTTTTATTTTTGTTTTTTAATGTTTGATAAAATAACAAAAGGTCTTTCATTTTACACCTAACCTAACTCAATCAAACCTAATTTTCATGTAGGTAAATTTAAAATTTGAAAAAAATCAAATTTTAAATTTTCAAGACGAGACAACTTTTTATTGCTTTTCGGTAGAGGAAAAAAATGTCTAAATCCGACACGAAATTGTGTTAGGTTTGGATGAAAAAAAAAATTCAACATGTTGATAGTTTTAAATTTCTCTGAGTATATATTGACGAAAAATTAACTTTCTCAAAACATTTTGATTATCTCTATAATAAATCTTTAAAAACATTTCAAAAACTCTCAAAAATATGTAACAATACATGGGGCCAAAAATCTTGGACGAGAAAAATAATGTACGAATCGACAATAGCCTCCCTCTTTAAATACTGCTCTTCGGCTTTTATGGACAAAATTATTCTTAAGAAAAACATCAAAATTATAAGAAAAATACTAAGACAATACTGTATTAACATTATTATGGCATATAAAACTTTATCTTACGAAGTGGCATTTCTCCTCTCAAAAAGCATTCCCCTTGATTTAGATATTATTATTAGGAATTTGAGATATTATGCTCAAAGAGGGGTGCCCTTCCCAAATTCAACAATTTATACCAACATACCTCCCCCTGAAATCCATAAAGTCACGGAAAAAAAAATTAATTGAATCTGATGAAAAAATATTTAATGAAGTAACGACAAAAGAATTAAAAAATATACTCAAAACATGGGCCCTACAAAATTTCCAAATAGAAGTTAATTCAACTGAAAACGCTGCAATCCCTAAAAAACTCGTACCAAATCTTAAATTATATTACGATTCAAATTTCGATCTAGATTATACCACTACACAGGTTTTCTCCTCTCACGGTAACTTCCAAAATTTTCTCCATAAAATTAAAAAATCTGAAAACCAAACATGTCACTGCGGATATCATGAACAAACTTCCTGGCATCTAATTAAAAAATGTCCCTATCTAAATGATAAAAGAAACGAATTTATTAACTCGATTGAAGACGATCTTAAAAACTCACCACTTAAGTACTATACCCCAAACTTTAAGAAATTTTGTAGAGAAATTATGGACTCTCAGTATGAAAAATACAATTTCCCATAACTGGACAAACTTATCTTTTCAAATAGTCTATAAACATGTATTATTCATAATTTCATTAAAAGAACTAAGTTAAGTTGTACGGACCGCCGCCCCCTAAATTATTCATAAGTTGTCTAATTAAGTATTATTTTAGTGCTACCACAGAGTAACCCGAAAAACATTTGGTCAGGGGCTCTGTGGTAGTCATATGTACACCTATTTTTGAAATAAAATTGCCCCACCACGTTAGTGTGGACTGGGGTACCTCGTTAAAAAAATAAAAAAAAAAGGTTTGGATGAAAGAATTTTTGGTAATTCTTTTGTCAGGCATTAAAAAACTATTTTTGTAATGATACCGGGGTAATTCTCGAAAAATCGGCAAATTTCAACACCTGATTTCTTCAAAAATAAAAACGCTTTTCAAATTTATTTTAAAACAGAGTTTATTATAGGAATATCCCTTGTCCCTTTTATGATGTCGGATCCAATTCATTTTCAAAAGGGGAGGGGAGAGCGATTCAAAAAAAATAGATGCCACGACGAAGGAAATTCTTACGTCGTGGCCTACGCGAGCCTTTGTCGGTGGCAACCACAGCGATGGAATTTTTTCTGAAAATAAAAATGTAAAAAAATTTTAAAAAACCACGCTTTTATTTAAAGTTGGTCACTTTGTAAAATGTTATTCATAGGGAAAGAGTAATGCCTTAAAAAACAAAAAATAAAATTTACTTGAATACAAAAATGTGTCATGAAAATTTTTGAAAAAAAAATTTTCATGACACATTTTTGTATTCAAGTAAATTTTATTTTTTGTTTTTTAAGGCATTACTCTTTCCCTATGAATAACATTTTACAAAGTGACCAACTTTAAATAAAAGCGTGGTTTTTTAAAATTTTTTTACATTTTTATTTAACTCTTTTTGTCGTTGAAAATATTTTAATTTCATAGTTTTGAAATTTTCAAAATGGAACCCCCTCATAGAGGCTCAATTTGGGGTCAAGGGTAAATTTAAGTCCGAAAATCGAATTCAGCGACCTCGAAAACCTACATTTCGATACCAATGTTGTGATTTTCTGAAATTTTCAAAATGGAACCCCCTCATAGGGGCTCAATTTGGAGTCGGGGGTAAATTTGAGTTCGAAAATCGAATTCAGCTACCTCGAAACCCAACATTTTGATATCAATGTTGTGAAATTTGAAATTTTCAAAATGGAACCCCCTCATAGGGGCTCAATTTGGGGTCAAGGGTAAATTTAAGTCCGAAAATCGAATTCAGCGACCTCGAAAACCTACATTTCGATACCAATGTTGTGATTTTCTGAAATTTTCAAAATTGAACCCCCTCATAGAGGCTCAATTTGGGGTCGGGGGTAAATTTGAGTTCGAAAATCGAATTCAGCGACCTCGAAAACCTACATTTCGATACCAATGTTGTGATTTTCTGAAATTTTTAAAATTGAACCCCCTCATAGGGGCTTAATTTGGGGTCGGGAGTAAATTTGAGTTCGAAAATCGAATTCAGCGACCTCGAATACCTACATTTCGATACCAATGTTGTGATTTTCTGAAATTTTCAAAATTGAACCCCCTCATAGGGGCTCAATTTGGGGTCGGGGTAAATTTGAGTTCGAAAATCGAATTCAGCGACCTCGAAAACCCCTAAAGTGAGCACTATGTTCTTTCAATTCCAGTAAAATATTAAATGAGAGAGGATTGGTTGAAAACATAGCTACTCTTGGTTCCATGAGACATACATAGACATACATACATACATACATACCAAGTATATAAAAGCGTGGTAAAAACCATCATATCCACGACGAAGGAAATAAAGGCATGGACCACGACGTAAGAAAAATCAGAGTGTAATCGATTATTTTAGGGTCAGTAGAATTGTTGATTTATGAATTTTCAAAATTGGTTCATAATGTACTCAACATTGAAATATATTTGATTTTTTTCCGGAACAAAATATCATACTTGAGCTGAGAAATGACAAGCCACGACGATGGAACAAAAAATTGTAAAAATGACAATTTTCTTATATTATCACTTACAAATGGGTACAGTGCGTTTATATTCGAGATGTCGAATGCGGACGGTATTACCATCAAGAAAACAATGCAGTGTAGCCACCTGAAAGCATAAAATATGTAGTCAGAAAGCCAGGAAAAAATGATGAAAATTGGCCACGACGATGGAACAAAAAAGCTGCTACACTTTTTATGACTATTGTTTAGGGGTTTAAGTATCCTGCGGGTGATTAGTAATGGTACCATTGTTTACTTTCAATACCTTACAACAGTACGTTACTTGTTTATTTTCCAGTGAATGGTTCGATTCAATGTTATTTTCAAAATGAAATATTGAAATCTGAACTTGCTACAAGCCACGACGATGGAACTTTTGGGATAAAGTGGACCTCAGTAATTGTGGAGGGGGTGACATGCATACAAATTTACTGTATATGATGCCTGAGATGGTATTTACACTACACCCTTTTCAAAAAATTTATATCACTTATAGCATTTGAAAAATCTATCCTTTACTGAAATTTGTTGATTTTTGGAGAATTACCCACCGTTCATTTGATATTTTTATTCAATCTCGTATTTTTGATTATGTTATGTACGTAATATTTCTAGTTTCGTCTCGATTATTATTTGACTCGGTTTTTGTATCTTATCTCTATCAATAATAAAAATTATCTCGCATATTTTTATCGTAGGTATGATGGTAGGTAGATCGAGTCGAAGTCATTTCTAGGCCTTTTCCCTCCTTATCTTCCTTCTCACCTAGTCTATTCTACCTTTTTCTACAAAATTCCCGATTATTCGTTTTGATTCTTTTTAATTCTTTCTATTTCTCGAATATTCTCTATCTTCTTGTTTCTTCCTCTTTCCTTCTAGAAAAATCATTTTCTAATCGACCTAGTGGCTTCGGCTCGATACCAAGAGTCATTCGGTTTCTCGACTTTGTAAAATTCATTCGATACTTGAACTTCAAAACATTCGGTTTCTAGCTTCGTTAAATTCGTCTGACTTATTTATACGATTGTTTATTCAAAGTTTGTACCTCGTAAAAAAGAATAAAGTGTCAAATTCAAGAAAATTCGTCTAATTTTTAATTTTTTAAATAAATCAATTTTTTTTCTTCAAATTGTTTCGATTGGCGACCGTGACTTCGATATTTTTTCGGGACGCCCCGCGTCAGTAAAAAAAATTGATGTCTTATACCCCATTCCATTTAACTCAAGTCCTCACCATTACATACAAACGTGTAAATACAAAAACCTGTGGCCACCTGATTGGTGCACAATGCTTTCTTTACATTTTTGCACATTTTATCAGACATTTTAAAACTTGAAAAAATTTTGAATTTTTTTGTCACACATTAAAAAACGACAATGTTACATCAAGTTAGGTTTCAATTAAAGACTTTTAAATATTTTTTCAAACATTAAAAAACTTGAAAATTTTTAAAAAATTGATGACTTTTAGATATTTTATCACAGAGTAAACGCATACGAGTATACCTACTAACAAGGTAACCTCACCAACTCGACACCTCCGATTGAGCTGAAATTTGACTCACTGAAAGAGCATGCCACCTAGACCTCACAATCAAACTTTTAGCTGCCGAAGTTGATTTTTCGATTTTTGGCAAATTTTTGATAATCGCTAAAACCGCCTCCAAAAAAACATTTTTTGAAAAAAAATTGTAGATTTAAAAATAAAATCCTGAAAATTGGTTTGTACATTAAAGACAATTCCCGCGTCGATTGGGACCATTTTAGAAGCGATCTGGAGCCTCCAGGAAAAGTTGACTTTTCTCCAGCACACTGGAATAGCTCCTGACGGCGTTGTAATTAACTTCGGCAGCTGAAAATTAAATCCTAGCGTTAGTATGATGACATCTATCGATTTACGTAGTTGAATCAAAAATCCGAGGTGACGAGTTCGCACGTGTTTTTTTTTTGACAACTTAAAAAAATTCCCCATTTTAAAAATTTCCAAAAAATAAATTTCTCCAGTATACCACCCGAAACTTCGTCTACCCTCTAAAGTCGACCCCCCGAGTTGATTGGCACCATTTTCTAAGCGATCTGGAGCCTCCAGAAAATGTTGACTTTTGCCGTCTGGAGAGATTCCAGTGTGCTGGAGAAAAGTCAACTTTTTCTGGAGGCTCCGGATCGCTTTGAAAATGGTACCAATCGACTCGGGGTGTCGACTTTAGTGTACAAACCAATTTTCAGGATTCTATCGTGAAATTTACAAATTTTTTTAAAAAAATGTTTTTTTGGAGGCGGTTTTATCCATTTTCAAAAATTTTCCAAAAATCAAAAAATCAACTTCGGCAGCTAAAAATTTGGTTGTGAAGTCTGGGTGGCATGCTCTTTTAGCGAGCCAAATTTCAGCTCAATCGGAGGTGACGAGTTGGCGAGGTTCCCTTATAGTAAGTATAACAGAAAAATTGTATTTTTTCTGCATGTTTTTCAAATATTTTGCTCGGTATAGACTTCCTTGTCCAGTTGAAAAAATTACCAGTCCCATGAAAAAATTCTACACAAAATTTGCCATCCAATGCCGCAAAATGCAACTTTCTAACTATTGTACTTAGTTGTCGAGAAGCACAAGATTGAAAGCACTCTGCCAAAACGAAAAAAAAATTCCATAAGCATAACTTAGCCCTTGTAGTCCGGGGTTAGACCCATAGATAATATACTTTACAATATGTTTAAATAGATGGGAAACTATATGTGGCTGAGTAAGGTACATGAATTAGTTCTTCAATTTATCACTGCAGTGAACGAGCGCTACTGTCAATCCTTGTATTGTTTTCAGCTTACTTTCAATTATATAATTCTGTACATTAAAGCATCGAAGATGGAAGTCAAATTTTTTTCAACTTTGAGGTTTTTCATAAACTATAAAAATCTCGAAGTCGAAAAAAATTGAACTTCCATCTTTGGTGCTTTGGTGTACAGAATTTTTTATAATTTTTTAAAATATATGAAAATTCGAATAGCACTTCCATCTTCGGTGCTTTGGCATACAAAATTTTTTATAATTTTTTTAATTTGAAAATGTACCTATTTGACGAGAAAATAAAGCCAAAGATAGATGACAAACGTATATTACATTATTTTGAAGTAGATAACAAAAAATCAACTTATGATTTAAGTACAGTCGCGTCGTACAGAAAAACGTTCAAAATTTTTAAAACAATTAGGTACAAAGGCCCGTATTTTAAAAATTTCCTTATACTTAAGGCGAAGCGTTCTTACACAGACCAAGTAGTTTTGTTTATTTTTTCCATACAAATAAATGGCTGCTCGATGTAAATTGACACGATACGTGTGAAATCGCCTCGGCCTTAAGGTCAATGTTTGCTTAAGCAAATTTTTAAAATACGGGCCTTAATTTAGGTATTCGAGTTTTTACACATGAATAAAAAATATAGACACGCTTACTTTTTGAAATGAGACAAAAATTCGGAGTTACTTTACGACATAATATATGGAAGGGAAATAATTAAAAATTATACACGAAACTAGATCAAAGAACTTTCACCATTGTATTAGACGCGAAATTCGAATATATCGCACATACTAGGTATTTCTTCGATAATAATTGTCGATGATTCGAACGATCAACCATTACATAATAATAATTTGCATTAGTAATTAATTTCCATGTTTCAACACATTAAGTACCTTTATTAATTTAATTCGTATTATTCAGGTAGAAACAAAAAGACTGAATCACACGACGAAATTATAACAAAAAATCATTTATTTGGAATTTTTTGCAATTTTGAAAATTTTGATGAGTACTTTTGAAAACCACGTAATTTCAAATTCAATGAACAGCGCTAATAGCGATAAATTGAAGAACTATATCATGAGTCAGGAAAATTATCTAGGAGTTCCCCGGCCCTGGTTAGACCACCATACTTACATTGACTCATCATAAGTTGCATACTTACTAGTTGGAAGGCTTTACTCTCAATTCGGTACACCCTGTATAGTGGTCTATGACCTCCCATTAAATTGTAACTCTTTCCATCCATTACAACGAAAGTGTTATCGTGCGAGCAAACTTTATTTATACATAGATAATTATATAGTACCTAGATACCTATAAAAAAAAATCTGAAATCAAATTTATTAGCTGATTTAAAAAATCAACTAAAAGTAAGTACATACAAAAATTATAAAAATATGAAAAATTACAGAAATTTCTTTGAGTGTTCCATTAGAAATAATATGATGGGTATTTCCATTTATAGTTTCTAATCGGTCCCATCTCCAATCTCTGATACCTAGGTAAATATTCTACTTATTCATCATTTATTCCAAGTTCAAATTCTTGAGGCTGAATATCGTTCCCTGCGTATAAAATCCCATCTCTTTCAGTTCTTAATGCTCTTATAACTTCATTGGGTAAAATATAAATTCGACTTTTTATTATACGTTTTTTGACGAATCATTGTAATTTTTCAATAAAATAACTTTCAAGATAGATGCGAAATTAATAGAAAGGTAAAATATAACGCCGCGATTTATTTATACACGAGTACGTCACCGGTGTAGTTGAAAAGATAATTATTAGGAAATTTCACTGTAAACGATTATTAATAGCATTTGGCTTTTGATTAAAATAAATTATACGTTATAAGTATACGAATAAAGATTGTAAAACAAGCAGAGGGTTTTCGGTATATTTAAATTGTTCGTTAAATTGAAACTGTAGATTTCATTCATGGCTTTGAAAAAGCAGACCAGTAGAATGGTAGAAAAATCAAGAGGGAAGAAATGTCGAAAAGTTCTTATAGTACATTATAAACCTTACGTATCTACGGCGCGCCGTCGGTGAGTAGGTATACTATAAGCAATACGAACGGAGAACATTGTTTTGCTTTCCGGCGTAAGCTGACGAAATATAAATGAAAATGATGAATAGCTTTGGCTCATTTTCGCTCATTCTATTTCCTGCTGCACTTCGTCCATACACGCCATTTTTTACCCAACACAATAAGCTGTCAACCTTGTTGTATCAAGGAGCAGAGTATATCGTCTTTATTATTATATGTATCTTTGGCCTTACTTTCTCTACTAACTGTATTAACTGTCAGTAGCTTATATTTTTCTCCTATATCGTTGTGATTAATGCATTTTTTTTTTAACTTTGCAAAATTTGGAGTTAACGGTCGTTCGGGTCCGAATTTCGGGTGTAAATTTACGATACGATAGACTGAAGAAGGAATATTGAAAGCGTCGGATTTTTTTTTTCGTGTTTCATGTTATTCCGAGTATTCTCGAGTGTACTAGAAAAACGTGAAGTTATGTGTAACCCGACGATGGTTTGTTTTTATTGCACGATGCCGGTGGTAATGGATTTCTTTTAAAGACTAGAGCTACTTTTTTATTTTCTATTTTGATTCCGTTCTTTTCCTTTTTTTTTTTCAAAGGTGGAAAATTCGAGAATACGTTTGTGGAATTTACAAATTTTAAAAACCGAAAAAATCGTTGTTTACGGTTTGTATTGCGAGAATTTTTTGGGCCAGAATGCTAAAAAAAGTTGATAAGTTGCGCTCCTGGCGCAGAATCCAAAGTTTGTCATACTGTTGAAAAAATCGTTTGGTGTTGAAAAAATCATATAAAATGATTTTTTTTCAACACCAAACAATTTTTTCAATAGTATGACAAACTTTTGATTCTGCGCCAGGAGCCTAACTTGTCAACTTTTTAATCATTCTGGCCGAAAAAATTCTTTTAAGTACGGAGTTGGATTACGTGTGAAACGAAAATTATCTCCGGGGGGGGGGGGGGGAGGGGGGTATGTCGGACTTCAGTTAAATAGAAAAATTTCCAAGATCAAAACTGAGCAATTTTCTCAAAATGACAAAAATTACCAAAAAATATTTTTGAAAATAATAGTTCTTTGATAGAATTTTTGAATTTTGTGTAAGGTAAAATTTTCAAATCTTTTCACCTCCTTCTTGCCAATTTGAATTTAATGTAATTTATGATACCTATCAACAAATATTTTCAAAACATTTTTTGAAAGAATCTTCGAATAAAATTTAAAAAAATAAAAAGAATTTTTGGCAAAAGATGCTTTAATATAGCCTCTGATTTTTTTTTTTCATAAAATGAAAAAAAATTTCTGCAAATTTCTTTTAATTCCTTAAGTAGAGTTTTTTAAATCAAAAAATATTTTTCAAACATTTAAAAAAATAATTTTTGGATTTGAAAATAATACCTATGAATTCATCGTTGCAAAAAGAATACTACCTAGATATGAAAATGTTTGCAAAAAAATTATTTAGGTAGGTAGGTAGGTAGGTAGGTAGGAAAGTATTAAAATTTTTGATTTTTTTCCAAATTTCAAAAATTTATTGAAATTCAATAATTAGGTAGATACCAATTCGACGCACTAAGTCCAAAACCTGCTAAGTCCCAAAAAACGAAAACTGTTTTTCTTTTGTGGATTCAAGTTCTAGAGGCTCTGTTGCATCAATGTTACCACAAAAAACTTGAAAAGATTTTAAAAAGTTTTTTAAAAATTTCACTTTTTTTCATATTGAATTTTGTTTTAGAAAAATTTTTCAGATCTGTTTGCTTCCTTTCTGGAAATTTGGATCTGAGAAAAACTTGTTAAAATATTTTTCCAAAGAATTGTCAAAATATTTCAAAAGTTTTTCAAACAAATTTTTTTTTCTTAAAAAAAAAAGATAGAAAGAAAGTTTTGAAGTCCATATTTTTTTGCAAATTTCTTCTTAAAAAAACCTTTTTGTACCTATCAAAAAATGGGTTTCAAAAGTTTTTTTAACGAATTTTAAAAAAATTTTCATAAAAGAAATTGACAACAGAATTTCTAACGAAATGAATTGCAAAGAAAACTTATTTTGATAAAGTAAATTTTCAGAAAAATTTCAACCGAAAAAAAAAAAAAATACAGAATTTTTTGTAGTACATCTTTTGAAGAGATTTTTTTATTTGAAAAGTATTTCAAATAATTTTTGATTGGAATTCGATCCTTTTTCCAACTTCTTTTTAATTTATTGTAAGTACCTACAAAAAATAATTTTTTCAGAAATTATTTAAAAAATTTATTTTTGAATTTACTCGTATTTCAGGAAATTATTTTAAATAGTTTTTTTCTTCAAATTTTTTTTCAAGAGAATTTTTTGTGCCAAAAACTCAAAATATATCTATACCGTCTTACATACTCACTTTTTTAAATTTATTTTTGAAGTGTTTTTTTTTAATTTATAAAAATTTTTGAAAATTTTTTCCTATTTATGAAAAAGTTTTCTTGAAAAATTAAATTCTTCAAAAAAATCTCACCAAACAATTTAACAAAAATACTTATTAAAAATTTAACTTGGTAGAAAATTAGTTTTTAAATCCTTGAAAAAAAATATTTCTTGGACTCAAAAGTTCATTTCGATAGTTTTTTCCTATCGAGATAATATTGTACTACTACATTTTGGAGGTGAAGAGCATATTTTTTTTTTTCACAATTTTTTGAAAAATGTCACCGTAGGACCGTAGGTATTTTGCAAAAATAATGCATATTCCATCTCACTTAAATTATTACGATCCCAGCGTTCTTAGCATTAAATCAAAAATTCGTGAAGATAAAATAATAAGTACCTAATGGAGAATAAACAACGAATCAGTTGTCACAAGTGTAACGGATAGGTATTGCAGTTGTCATAGTATACGTGTATATGAAACGCGGATTTCATATTTTCCGTTATCTGCAAACCACGAGATAGATGAACTTTTAAAGATGTCGCTAAGCTAAAGCTATAACCAACCGCATGTAAAAATAGATTTCAAGAGTTGAAATTAGATAATTGGATTTTTAAAACGCTGGACGAACTACAACTCCACTCTTTTAATTCCTTTCGCGGATAAAATGTTTGTCAAACTGTCCTTCGAATATCACCAGCAGCGTTTTATGCAACGTTATTCTGTAAATCTCGTCATTAAAAAACCATTAATTTTATACGATTTGTACGTAAAATGACACGGCGACACGAAATGTGCATCTTTATTGAAATTTAAAGTTGTAAATATGAAAATTACCTCTTGATGTCACCACATTTTCACCGAAATGTCTGAAGGAATTCGCAAAAATCGTGATTTATGTGTAAACTCATATAACTCGTGGGACTATTGCTCGCCTCGTGAGCATATATAATTTTATCCAAGTTTGCCTTTTACCATCGAAACTTGGTGTTACCCTTGTTAGTGACTTTAGTTCATAGGTATACTATAGCGAGGGTTAGCATTCGTACGCAGAAGTCTAACATGCAAAAAGATAAATTTCCAGGTAAAGTACGTTAAGAATGGGTTTATCCGAAACCAGCGCGGTATAAAGTATAATTTACAATATGCTTTTTGAGGTCGAGACATTTTTCAACTGAATTTTTTACGCCGTAAGAATTTCTTTTGGTGAATTTTGCGCGATGACGTTTTTCACAATGCTGGCAAAAAGAAATTAAAATCATTAATGAAATATTGTTTACGCATGGGATAATTCTGGAAGCCGTACTTTCCACGCTCTAGTTTCGTTTTATTTGTAAATATTTGCTCTAATATTTTGCTGTCATGTTGATTTTAATTATTTACATTATTTTAATTAAAGTACTTACCTAGGTATTTACTTATCTTTAAAATCGCTTCGCTTTTTCTCCATTTAATGAGAAAAAAAAAACTAGCTGGCAGCTTTTCCATCTTATTATATACGTATACCAAGGAAAGGACCAAGGTATAGGTATGCAATAAGTACAATGTACGAGGTAGGTATTAAAACATTACGCAAATACGATCCTACTTATAGAGTTTTCCATTTGGTGTAGAAAACCATACATAAGTCTAAGGATAAATATTTTATTGTGCTAGGTAGGACTTTTCCATCCCGAACTTACACTATATAAAAGTACTTATACTTTTTTCATACGAGTTTCCTTAAAGCTCATTTATTCCTCTTTATACCTACTTGTGAGCTTACCTATTTAGTTTAAGATGTACGCTGTGTTTGTCTGTGGATCTGCTGTACTTGTTCCTAAATTATTACAATTACATTTTACGAATTCACGTCCGAGCTGTAACAACGAGTATTACGATCGAAAACGAAACACTCCATTTCTGTTCAGACCAATTTCGTTCAAGTAAGCTCGAACTTGGTGAAAAATTCACCACGATGAATTTGAAGGTTCGAATAATTATCGAAATAATTTGTACTCGCCGATGTGAAAGGTCTGAAGTATTTTTCGGTCTAATTTTTCGAAAATCAGTTGAATGAAAAAAGAATCAGCCAGAAATGGGAGTATTTTTTCAACAAGTTTTGAAAATTATTCAAAAGTACTAAATTTGAGATTATTTTTCGCAGCATTGTGAAAATGATATTACGTTGAGAAACCATTGTTTGGAAGCGTTTGTAGTCCACTGTAGATACGATAACAAACATAAACCCCTAGATAGAGGTTGACGTTTTATGAATGGTTGGCGATTTATATGGTTGGTAAATAGGCGGTTCTCTAATGTTGTACATTACCTTCCTGCTGTTGTGTGTAACTTGCAATTCCGGTCCGTTATTTCTGACACTAATTTGAACATTATTTGACCATTTTCGGAGTTTATTTTTCAAAACGACCGTTCACCTTTGGCCCCCCTCTTCTTTTTTCGAAAAGGTATTTACGAAATTAAAAAACGTTATCACATTTCTTTCTTTTGTTCGCGCTGTTTTTGACGTCGAATTGAATCTATGTTGCACTCGAATCGATTGGTATAAATCAAGTTATTTCGTGTTACACACCTCGTAAAATTTGAGTGTATTTTTGTACGATTAAATTTCATCGAGTGAAAAGTTTTATGATGAGGTAGGTAAAAACATCTACATCGAACCATGTAATGAAAAAGCTTGAAAAATCTGCATTTCTAATTTCTATGCATACTTATTTTTTGTTTGGACATTGCGGGAGGGACTGCTCTAAGGGTTTTTTGGATTTTTTGGTATGCAGTTTTCTCCGCTTTGAATAGGAACTTTCCCTTTTCAGGAGCAAAACACATTTTTTTTTTTAAAAAACTTTCAGTGAAAAAAATTTTTGTTAACAATTTTCTATGAAGATTTTTTAGAAATTATTTTTTTAATGGCCAAAATTTTTTTTTTCAATTTTGAATTTTTTCTTGTACAAAATAACTCTTTTAAAGAATAAAAAAAATGAAGGTAAAAAAAAGATTTTGAACGAAATTTTGAAAAAAAAAAACTGAAGATCGAAACCCTAAATTACTGAAGGAGCTGAAAATTTATAAATCTCTGTTCAGTACGAGCACCTCCCAATAAATTGAAAATGGACAATTCTTTTTGTTTGGTGAAAAAAATTAAAAAGATATTGTTGAAAATTTCATCGTCAATAGAATATTGTAAAATTTTGTCACAAAACAATTATTAAAAACTTTGTTCACAATTTACTCTAGTTATTTATTCATTCTTTTGAATAAACATTTTGTACATTTTCCAAAAAATAACAACTCATCTTGACATACCTACGTTCTTACCATATTGCATTCTTGGCATCCAGTCCAGTTGGCAATTTGGCATGATTAACATCTTGGCCACAGACGTACTTGCAGGACGTGCTAAGTGTGGTTTCTTGGAATACTAATGTCCTCAAAGTAAAAAAAATTGACGAAAAATTTCTGAATTATTTCAAAATTTTTTGCAAGTTTTTGCAGAAAAAAAATCTCAATTTTTTGAAGAAAAAATCTGAATTTTTTTAAAAAGCAAAATGTGAATTTTTTGTAGAAAAAAAAAATCTGAATTTTTTGAAGAAAACGATCTCAATTTCTTAAAGAAAAAACTCTCAATTTTTTGAAAAATAAAATTCAATTTTTTGAAGAAAAAAGTCTGAATTTTTGAAGAAAAAAAATCTGAATTTTTGAAGAAAAACAAAATCTGAATTTTTTGAAGAAAACCATCTCATTTTTTTGAAGAAAAAAATCTCAATTTTTTAAAGAAAAACTCAATTTTTTGAAAAATAAAACCTCAATTTTTTGAAAAAGAAAATCTCAATTTTTTGAAAAAGAAAATCTCAATTTTTTGAAAAAGAAAATTTCAATTTTTTGAAGAAAAAAGTTTGAATTTTTGAAGAAACAAGTCTGAATTTTAGAAGAAACAAGTCCTAATCTCTTGAAGAAAAAAAGCTGAATTTTTTGAAGAAGGTAATCTCAATTTTTGAAGAAAAAAATCTCAATTTTGTTTATAGTATCTGAGTGAGAATATTTTTCGAATTTTTGCGGAAAAACATAAAAATTTTTGAGAAAACATATCTACTAAATTATTTTGGAACAAAAAATGAAGCTCATCTTGTTTTCAATGTTATTCGTGGATACAACGTAAATTTATTTTTATTTTTTTCAAGTCAAAAAATAAGTAGAGAAAACCTTTCAATTTTTCAGAATAAATACGTTTTTCAATGGTTTAGAATTTTTAATTTTTGAAAAAACCTCTTATTTAAATATAAGAAGAAAAAAAACAAGTTGGTATTTTTTGGGGGGAGGGGGGTATACTCATTCAATTTCTTTGGAATAAAATTTAAATTTTTAGGGGAAAATTTTTAAAAAACTTTTTGAAGTAAATAAAGAACCTATTTTTTTGGATAAACAATAGGTAGGGTATTCTATTTTATGCAGAAAAACGCTCATTTTTTTTCTTCTTTTGAGAAACAATCTTAATTTTCTATAACAATTTTTTTGGAAAAAAATCTCGACTTTTTTGAAGTAAAAATATATTTAAAATTTTTGCGGAAAATCTTACATATTTTATTTAATTTTTTTTTTGAAAAAACATCCTGAATTTTTTTGGAATAAAAAAATAAACCTCATCAGGTTTTTCTTTGCAGTCAACGTAATTTTTTTTTTTCAAGTCGAAAACCTATCAATTTTCTGGAATAAATACGTCTTTCAGAGGTTTAGAATTTTTTTGGAGAAAAATCTCTTTTTATTTTATATAGAAGAAAAAAAAACAATTATATTGAAAAAATAATTTGATCGTTTGGGGGGGGGGAGGGGGACAGTCTTCCAATTTTTAAGGGTAAATTTAAAAAAAAAATGGGGTAAGTGAAAGAGCCTACTTTTTTGGAAAAACAATAGGGTATTTTATATTTATGGAAAAACCCCCTTTATTGTTTTTGAGAAATATTCTTAATTTTTTGTAACAATTTTTTGGAGAAAAAAAATCTCTCAAACCTGAATTTTCTTCGAATAAAAAGTAGGTACCTATAAAAAAAAGAATAAGTAAAAAAATCTTTCAACTTTTCTTGAAAATACGAGTAGAAGCCTTTTTAGTGATTTAGGTTGTTTTTTAAAAAAAGTCTCTAATATTGGAAGATTTTTTTTTTTTTTTTTTTGAAAAAAATCTTTCATAATGTGAACCATTTTTTAAAAAATCGGAAATTTTTTTGGGAATGATTATTATTGGAGTCATTTTTTTAAAATCTTGTAATAATTTTGAAAAAAATGAAATATAATTAATTAATTATAAATTCATTTTAAAATGTTGGAATAATTTTTAAGAAATCGAGAAATATTGAGAAAAAAATTCAATGTGAATCATGACTACTATGACTATAGGTATCAAAAAGAACGAGAATTAAACGCCTTTGTAGTGATCTCGATTTTTAGTAAAAACTACTTATTCGTTTATTCCTCCAAACTCTTGGAAATTCATCTGAAAATAGAATTTCCACAGATATAAAATAAATTTAATAACGTAAATGTATCCAATTTTTTGGTGATTTTTCCTCTTTGAAATAGAATATTTGTCACGTTAAAATTTCACACCAAACTTATTCTAAATTATCCATGCGTGCGTACAGCATATGCCAGAAAAAAGAAAACACAGAAGGTGAAATTTCGATATTGATAATGAGAATGACAGCATTTTCCATAATTCATCGTTAGGGGCTCACGTTATACTGAACTCGCGATACAATGTAACAATAATGATAGTTATTTGGGAAATAATGATTTATTTACTCTACTGTTCGACATGGTGGCGAGCGGTGCGGTGCGGCGTGTCTATGCCTATGAACTTTACACAACGATCCAATATAAACACGACGGCATTTCAAATCATATTAAAGTTAATCTACGACTTGTCAATATATCAGGTGGTAGTTGGTCTATCGTCGGTTTCAATGGTCTCTAATGATGACTAAAATGAGTGGACAATAATTTTTCCAACGAAACCGAACAATATTTCATTTGAAATCTCTCGCTTTATACCTCACCGTAGGCTACTTCAGCAACGAGGTTACATAGATTCAAGGATAAGAAAGAAAGATATATGTTGGTTTTAAAATCGCGCTTAAGTATCTCTAGCCAAAGATGTTAAATTGTTACACGAAAAATAAACCTATTCGATCGGAATTCTACCGAGAAATATTTTACCTTCTGTCGTAAATTATCCGCTGCTGTTTCTCAACTTTTATTTTTTTTTTCAGAAAAAAAAAGAAGAAAAAAGTATACGGATAGTGCAACCGTATCAAAATGGTGTCTATTCGCACACATATGTAGTACAGTCTTACTAAAATGATTTATATCTCGTACAACTAACTCAGAACTTGATATTGTATATTATTATCGATTTGAAAATGAAGATTTTCTTGCTCCTTTCCTTACTCAGCGAGTTTCTTATAAATTGCATGATTCACTTACTTCGACGAAAAAAGAAACCCCTCACTGTTGTAAGCGTATTTTTGTACCTATTATTTTGAGTATATGAAAAGAGATATAAAGTTGATAAATACACGCGTGAGTAAGTTACTCGTATTCAAAGGCTTCACTTCATCGCTATACGCTTTTTAAATTTTTCCTCATACGAGTTACCTATACCTACCTAAGGTTGAGCCAATTAGTCTTCAATTTATATTAATGGAAAAATTTCCTCATAAAAGTACCTCTGTACTACAATGACAAGGAAATATATTATAAGCTCTTCGTTGAGTTTAAAAACAAAAGCAAATATGATACCATATTGCGTAGGTGAACGTTGAAAAATAAATGTTTGCATATCGCTCGAGGGTAGACGTATTCGTGCTTGTCTACTTGAATGTGACCAGCGATAAAACTAGGAATTCTTTTTAATCTGGAAAAAGGTTCAAAGATTTAAATAAACTTCGACAACAAAGTAGATAAACGAGATTTCCCCCCAATATTTTAATACTTCAAAGAAAAGTTGAAATATTCGTACGCTTACATTACCAATATATATTCGCGTCCATTATCAAATGACGTAGGCTTATGTAATCAGAAGTGAATTTTATTTTTTATGTAATTACGTATGGGTTATTTCGAATTTATGTTGCATACGTATTGAATTGGAATTAGTTTCCCTCGAAAGTTTAGTTTATATTATGCGCTGTTTTTGGTTTTAGAATATTTTAGATTTCCGATGAATCGGTCTTACAAAGAAATGAGAACATGTAGGGATAGAGTATTTGAAATGGATTTTGTACTATGATGGTTTTACTTGTTAAATTAGAATTTAGGAATAAGTAATTTTTTTGTTAAAAAAAAAAAAAAAAAAAAAAAAACTGAATGTGCATCAAGTGGCCATTCTATTTTTGAAGGGGCTATTATGTTTTTTTGGAAACATCCATTTTCGATTTTTTTTTTGTGTCGTCCCCAAAATTGTTTCTTTCGTAAGAAAATAATTTCCCAGTTTTTTCCCTACTGCATTTTAAGTCGACGCTGGTCACCCCCAAAATTGACTACTTTTCAAAAGCATGCCTTTTTTGATTTTAACCCATTAAATTGTTGTTCCTTTTCATGAAAATTAGCTCACAATTTTCTATCTTCCCCCAACTCGATTTCAAGCATTATGTAGTATCTTGAGGCACCCCCGATTTTTCATTAAAAAAAAAAAATGTCTGACAAAATACCTATACCTAAGTCATCAAATTTTTAAAAAATTTCAAGTTTTTTTGTATGTCATCCAAACCTAATAACGTAATGTAACCAACCTAAAATATCTAAAAATCATCGAATTAAAAAAATAATCATTTCCATAAAAGCCATAAAATTTCTAAAAATTTTTCCAATTTTCAGAATATGTCTGACAAAATGTCTAAAAGTCATTATATTTTTAAAAATTTTCCAAGTTTTTTATGTCATCCAAACCTAATCCAATATAACCTAATTTAACCAAAATTGGTGTCGGATTTTCGTCTCGGATTTTCATCTTGTCTTTTTCCATTTTGACCATTGTAAAAACATACTATGCTCATTTTTTTTTTAAATTTCGAGTTTTTTAATATCTGAAAAAACAATTCAAAAATTTTAGGTTTCAGAATATCTGACAAAATGTTTAAAAAAGTGAACAATTTTTTTTTTAATTTCCAAGTTTGATCTTTCAAAAAATTTAAAAATTTCATAAGTTTCAGAATGTCTGACAAAATGTCTAAATGTCATCACTTTTTTTTACCACGCTTTTATATACTTGGTATGTATGTATGTATGTATGTCTATGTATGTCTCATGGAACCAAGAGTATGTTTTCAACCAATCCTCTCTCATTTAATATTTTACTGGAATTGAAAGAACATAGTGCTCACATTAGGGGTTTTCGAGGTCGCTGAATTCGATTTTCGAACTCAAATTTACCCCGACCCCAAATTGAGCCCCTATGAGGGGGTTCAATTTTGAAAATTTCAGAAAATCACAACATTGGTATCGAAATGTAGGTTTTCGAGGTCGCTGAATTCGATTTTCGAACTCAAATTTACCCCCGACCCCAAATTGAGCCCCTATGAGGGGGTTCAATTTTGAAAATTTCAGAAAATCACAACATTGGTATCGAAATGTAGGTTTTCGAGGTCGCTGAATTCGATTTTCAAACTCAAATTTACCCTTGACCCCAAATTGAGCCCCTATGAGGGGTTCTATTTTAAAAATTTCAGAAAATTACAACATTGGTATCGAAATGTAGGTTTTTGAGGTCGCTGAATTCGATTTTCGAACTCAAATTTACCCCCGACCCCAAATTGAGCCCCTATGAGGGGGTTCCATTTTAAAAATTTCAGAAAATCACAACATTGGTATCGAAATGTAGGTTTTCGAGGTAGCTGAATTCGATTTTCGAACTCAAATTTACCCCTGACCCCAAATTGAGCCCCTATGAGGGGGTTCAATTTTGAAAATTTTCAAATAAAATATTTTCAACGACAGAAAGAGTTAAATAAAAATGTAAAAAAATTTTAAAAAACCACGCTTTTATTTAAAGTTGGTCACTTTGTAAAATGTTATTCATAGGGAAAGAGTAATGCCTTAAAAAACAAAAAATAAAATTTACTTGAATACAAAAATGTGTCATGAAAATTTTTTTTTCAAAAATTTTAATGATGAAAAGCGTGGTGGGGTGTGCGAGGAGCAAACGAATACCTTTTCGATTAACGCCCCACCACGATTTTCATCATTAAAATTTTTGAAAAAAAAATTTTCATGACACATTTTTGTATTTAAGTAAATTTTATTTTTTGTTTTTTAAGGCATTACTCTTTCCCTATGAATAACATTTTACAAAGTGACCAACTTTAAATAAAAGCGTGGTTTTTTAAAAATTTTTTACATTTTTATTTTAAATTCCAAGTTTTTCAAGTCGTTCAAAAATTTAAAAATTTCATGTTTCAGAATGTCTAACAAAATGTCTAAAAGTCATCAAATTTAAAATAAATAAATAAATAAAAACAAGTTTTCTTATGTCTGACATAATACTCACAAGTCATTCATCCAAACTTAACCTAATGTAACCTAAACCTATTTATTAATCTAATTTGGTGTCGAATTTTGATTTTAGATTTTGGTGTCAGATTTTGATGTTTTTTTCCATTTTGGTCATTGTAAAAGCATACTATGCTAATTTTTTTTAAATGTCTGAAAGTCATAAAAAAATTCATTTCTATGGAAATGTAAAAACTAGAAAAGTCTAAAAAAATGTCTGGTAAAATATCTAAAAGTTATCAAAAATAAAGTCATAAAAAAATTAATTTCCGTGGAAATTTGAAAATTAAATATAAGTCTAATAATAATTTTCGTAGGAATATGAAAATTTGAAATGTCTAACAAAATAAAATAATAAAAAATACAGATCTTTCTAAATGAATGCTTTTACGATGACAAAATGAAAAAAAATGACACAAAAATCCGACAGATTTCCCCGAAACCAAAATCCGAGACTAAAATCCGCCACCAATTGGGTTAGGTTATAGGTTAGGTTAGGTTAGGTTTTTTTAAAATTGATCTGAAACTTTTAATATTTTTGAATTTCTTGGATGACTTTCAAACATTTTTATTTATTATTATTTTATTTTGTTAGACATTTCAAATTTTCATATTTCTACGAAAATTATTATTAGACTTCAAGAAAGTATCACAAGATATGCTGTAGATAACACCATCACGTTGATACGAAATAGGCATGGTACATATTCATGTAGGTCTAGGTAGGTACATGTAAATGAAAAGCACCAACTTGAAGGAAATTCACTAGGTCACGTGCGAATGAAAAGTAATAGGCAGCTAAACTGTCTACAGAGCTGTTTTACTGCGCCCGAATCGCGCGAAGAATTTGTATTTTTCAGTTATTTCTGGTTTGCCATTCAGTGCCATAATGTAAAGCTGAGAATGCAGACAAGGAAAACACTCAATCACTTTCTGACACAATTAGTAGAATTTCCGTTCAGTGGCGATCGATATCTAAGCTATAAATATTTCTTTTGTTCGATTTCAATCTGATTTATTGAGGTTTGTTCTCTTCCGTTTGTAATTACCTTTAATTACGTTTCCATTACTGGAAGTAGTATAGGTAACCATATATACCATCCTAACTAATTTTCCAAGTTTCTTGTTCGAAACTTTCTCATGCAATATTACAACAGGGAAATCTTCGCTTCGTTTCTCCCCCAATTTCGGATAATTCGTTTTGATTGTTTGTTTTGAACAAAGTTGAATTATTGATATTGGAATTGGAACGTCTGAGAGAAATGACATAAATTAGGGAAAATATTGCTGAATACCTACGCGTCGTGTGTCTTACATTATTCAATTTCACTCGCTTTAGTATGCATCTTAGGATAGGACAAAACAAGAGAATATTTACTGTGAGGGTGCGTAGGAACTTAGAAAGTACGTACCGCAGCCTTAATACAAGATTGAATATCGTCGCTTTCATCCGAAGGAGTGAAAGTAGAAAATTTTTCGTGGATTAACTTTTCACAAAAATTTATGCTAAAAGAATTTGAATTTACCTAGTTCCTTTTTTTTTGTATTAATTTTTTTCAACAACGAGGAAATTTTCTGAAATATACCTAGCTTCTGATTTTTTTTTAAATTGTGTTTTTCAAGGAAAGTACATGTTTTATCTTCTCCCTTCAATTGACCTTACGGCCAACTCTATTAATATTACATTTTCTAAAAATAAGCATCTAGGTTTATTAATTTTGTCCGTTCATAAATGAACCCATAAGTAGGTATTGGGTAAATATTTCGAAAAATTAATCACTTCTCAACAAGACCAAAATAATTATGAAGACCTCATAAGAAACTTAAGAAAGAAAAACAAACCTATTGTGAATAAAGGTGAAAGTATTGTCGGTGAAGCTGTAAATTAAACTCACGTCCAAAAACTAATTACTTGAAAATGGTTGAAAAACTTGAAAAAAATTTTATATCATCATTGTTGGCTGCTGAAGACAAGGGTTTTATCTAAACGAATGCAGAGATAAATAGAAGCATTTAAAATTTGGCAATCTTCCTACCAAAACTTCTTAAACTACTTCCGATGCGGCCAAGTACTTTTTTTTTATTTCACTTGATTGTTAAAGAAATGAAAACGCCATTCCTTCTGCTTCCTTAATGCATCAAGTTTTAGTAACTTGACATTGTTTCGAAAGATAAATTGTTGGGAGTGCGAAGAGCTTTAGAGGAATTAGATTTCACCATTAACTACTTTTTATGGCGGATGTAAAATGATATTACTACGAAAATATTTCACGCGTTTTGTGAGTGGTAATAGAACATGCTAAGGAATATGTAGTATACGACTACCTAATACTTAGTACCTACCTACTTGTTTTGAGATGTCAGCGTACCTATTTGTTATTAAATTTGAAGTAACTGATCAATTTGAAATTTGATCGATTTCAAATAATTTTCTCTGAAATGAAATAGCAACTTCTGAAGGTAATTTTTTTGAAAAATATATTTCTTTTTGGGTGTTGTTATTTCCACCCGCCTGGGTGAGTAGTTCATAGAAATGAATCAACCGAATCTCTGGACTTGGAATATTTCTTTTAAGTTTCGATTGACATTTATTTTATTCAAAATTGGAGGGGAAGGAAGGGTTAAATCAAAATTTTTGTAATATCCAAAATTATTCTCAATTTTTTAAGCTATAACTTTTGTTTGAAGTTTTTTTTAAATTGGACCCCCTCCCTACTGATTTTGCACAACACTTCGACGATATTAATTAAAAATCCCAGATAAATAAGCGAGGAAGGTACCGATTAAAAAAATTTTCAAATAAAAGTTGTACAGCAAGATCCTAAAAATAATTTTGGTCATTATAAAAATTTCGATTGGATCTCTCCTTTTCCTCAAATTTCACATAATATCAGGTAGATACTTTTTCAAAATTTGTCGAAGGGGTCCAATTGAAAATTTTTTCAAACAGAAGTTGTAGATTGAGATCCAAGAATTAATTTTTGTTATTATAAAATTTTCGATTAGACCCTTCCCTCCCCGCCAATTTTGCATAATGGTTTGGACACTTATACAGGGTGTCCCGTCACCAGTTAACACCCCTTCACCAGCGATATAGTCAACTCAAACTAAGCTCATGTACGCATGTTTGCCGACCCTGTAAATTGAAGGGGCAGAGATATGCTGAACTGAAAATTTTTTATTTTCAGTTTTGTTTCAGATTTTTAACCATGCGTCACTCGACAATCGAGATAGGTAGAAAGTTGCACTTTGCGGCGTTGAAAAGGAAATTTTGTGTAGAATTTTTTAGTGGGGTTGATAATTGTATTAGGTGATCAGGGGGGGTCTGTACTGTATTGAATATCTAAAAAAACGTGTCCAAAAATTGAGATTTTTTTGCAATTTTTGAGGAAATCACAAAAAAGTTTCATCATTTGGTATTATTATTATGATTTGCCTTACATGAAAAAAGTTCGACCTTTCGAATGCCGCAAATCGGACTCTTCTATCTCACTTGGTTAAAAAGTTATAGCCATTTCAATTTCAAAATCAAGACTGAAAAACAAAAAATTATTTTTTCAAAAAAAAAAAAATTTACCGAAATGTTTTTTAATTCATCTTTAACATCGAGTTTCGCTCAAAATTATTAGTTACGATAGGTATCAAGTTCCAAAAATTAAAATAATTGGAAATTTAAAAAAATGAAAAATAAATTGATTTTTTTTCTGTCTCGATTTCGAAATTGAAATTGCTATAACTTTTTAACCAAGTGAGATAGAAGAGTCCGGTTTGCAGCATTCGAAAGGTCGAACTTTTTTCATGTAAGGCAAATCTTAATAATAATACCAAATGATGAAACTTTTTTGAGATTTCCTCAAAAATTGCAAAAAAATCTCAATTTTTGGACACGTTTTTTTATATATTCAATACAGTACAGACCTCCCTGATCACCTAGTACAATTATCAACCCCACTAAAAAATGCTACACAAAATTTCCTTTCCAACGCCGCAAAGTGCAACTTTCTACCTATCTCGGTTGTCGAGTAACGCATGGTTAAAAATCTGAAACAAAACTGAAAATAAAAAATTTTCAGTTCAGCATATCTCTGCCCCTTCAATTCACAGGGTCGGCAAACATGCGTACATGAGCTTAGTTTGAGTTGACTATATCGCTGGTGAAGGGGTGTTAACTGGTGACGGGACACCCTGTATTATTAAAAAATTGCGAAGGTAGAGGTCCAATAATTGAAAAAAATTTCAAACAAAACTTGTAGCTTGAAGTCTTGGAAATAATTTTAGTTATTACAAAAATTTCGATTGGAGCCATCCCTCCCCTTCAGTTTCGAATAAATTACATGTTAATTGAAAGAAATTTTATAAGTTCAGAATCTGAACTGATGGAAGTAGGCGGTGTGAGCAATTTCGTTCATGTTCATTATAAGTCCGAGCAACTACTCACCCAGGCGGGTGGAAATAACAACACCCTTTATTTTTATGTGATCCATAAAATGTATCAGGTACCTAATACAAATATAGATAACACTTTCAAGATACGTACAATATGGCTTTTTTTTTTTTGAAAAACAATTTTGAAATACTAAAAAATTAAAAGTTCAAAAAAATTGATTATAAACAAATACTTTACATATATAATACTGGAAACTTCAATGGGGACAAGTGACCCCAACAAAAGCGCTCTTTTAGCGGCTCGGCATGAAACTATTCTCAGACTTTCGATTGATCGTCATGTCTTCGACCAATCAGAGGGCGAATCACGCGACGATTAGTCGAAAACCTGGAATTAGTTTCATGCCGAGCCGCTTAGAGAGTGCTCTTCTTGGGAGTCAAATCAAAAGCACAGAGTTTCCAGTATTATATATGTAAAGTATTTGTTATAAATTGACTTTTTAAAATTTTTGGAAAATTCAGCTAAATTAATCCAAAATTAAAAATTTGCAAAATTTTGGGTTATATAATTATTCATCAAGTTTTGAATTCTTGCTAAATTTTAAAAATTTATCAAGTACTAAATTTTTATCAAATTTTAAAAATTTTGAATTTTTCTCAAAATTTTAAACATTGTAAAAACTTTTCGATTTTTTGAAAATTTAATTTTTGAAGAAATAGCTGCATTTAAAAATTGATCTGACATCAGAATCTTGATTAAAATTTTAAAATGTCCAAACTTTGAGCTTTTACCAAATTTTAAGAATTTCACAAATTTTAAATTAATCCCGAATTTCAAATTTTCATCAAAATTTTTAAAATTGATAAAATTTTGAATTTTCATTCAAGCTGCAAATTAAAAAAAAAATGTAAGCATTTCTTGAAGAATTATTACAAATTTGACGATAGAAGACAAATTTTCTAAGGCAGTTACTGCATCAGAGTTCTTGAAAAATTGTTTTAAAAATTGTTAAAAATTGAAATGAAAATAATTTTAAAAGTTTGTTCAGTTTAAATTTCAAAATATTTACTTAATTACTTAGCTACGTTTTCAAAAGAAAAATCATCTCAAGTTTCGTTCAAATTCGAGTTTTTAAAATTTTATTTTGTAAAACACTTATTTGTTCAAAAACAAAATTAAAAATGTTGTTTCCTTGAGGAAAATATGGAGTTCTCATAACTGAACAATAAAAATAATAAGTGTGATGCCTTTCCTGGCATAGTACTCTGGTATATCGACTATATTCCATCGATATCTTGATAGGTACTTACCTGCTTCATGATTTATACGAGTTTGTTTTATATTCACGTTTGTTAAAGTACACTAAAAAGAATAATAAAGAAATTATCTGAACAATTTTCTTCTTCCTTAGATATACTTTTTTGTGGCGTTTGTGTGGCCTCGCAGGTACATTTTATTATCCCAAAAAGATAGAGGCAGAATTTACCGGCTCGACGCTGACTTGATAGGGCATCTACCCAGCATATAACAGATAAAGCTATATAATACCGATGAAGGGTTTATTTGTACAAATTTGCTCGTAATTTACAAATTATCTTGTTAGTATTGGCAAAGACATCGTGTGGAAACAAAATAAATGAAGTTGGAAAAACATTCTGAAATACCTACTTTTACGAATTAGTGCTAACGAACTAGTATCTATAGTATAGCTGTACTCGCAATCGTGTCGCGCAATCGCTTTGTTATTGTTGTACAAGAATACGAACCTAAGTATAGGTAAGTAGGTAGGTAAATGTATACAAACGGGGCGGAAGCACATCCATAATTTTCAAATTCACTTTATTTTACCAATCGATACCTATTTTGGCACCGCAGACGGAATTTCTTACATAACGATGAAATCACATTTATAAAACTTTCTTTTGTTCTTGAAAATTTCGCCGTAGTTTTTGAAAACTCTCGTAATGAAAGTTGGCACCAAACGTGTAGACGCGTTCAACGAAGCGGACATCGAAAGCGAATCCGCAGTCAATGTTTACAAAATATTGTTATCGGTTTGTCTGTTCCATTCTTAACAAAAACGTATAAAGAGCATCTCGCCAAAGAGTGAACAAAATCATGGTACGACCCCAAAAAAAAAAAAAAAAAAAAAAAAACTGAAAAAAGAAAAGCTAGAATTATAGACAGTCAAGCTAGAATAAAAAAGGAAAAAAAGAGAACGCGCGTACGATGCGCTGGTCAAACCCAAACGTATTCCATTTAGAATTGAATGGAAAAGAGTAGCCTGATGAAAATTACGGAACCGAAATAATTCCATCTACCGGCTTGTCGCGGATTTAGTTTCTCACTTGTGTGTCAAAAAGTAAATAAATTCTGTCAACTGGTCGTATTCAACGTTCCGTACGTAGTCGAACACGAAACTAACGTTTACGGTTCAACTATTTGTACGTAGTTGAATTAAATTTTAAATTGACGAATTGACGCGGTAATCGAAATTTGTTGTTTTTGTTTGCATCCATCTAGGTATCCTGTATAGTTTGGCGATCAATTCATACCCAAAAAAGAATAGTTAGGTAAAAATTTCACTAATACTCGATAATTTAATATAATTATTGACATTTGGCAATGAATGTGATTATCAAAGTCCTGACTCCAAAATTCACATTTTTTGGCTTTAAAAAGAGGTGAGGGTAGAAATGCAGAACTTGGATATGTCTAATGTCCAGAAATGAATTTTAGACTCTCATCAGAACGTCTGGAAAGTAGTTGAAAATTTACAAAATTGTACTTACCCTTTGGCTACTTCAAAAGAAAATTAGAAAAATATAAGAAAAATGCAAGAATTTGGTTCGGATTTAGGTTTATGATGATTGTATTTTGGTGTCTGCATTGCAGGGAAAAAATCGAAAATGGCCGTTTTTTAAGGTTGAAAATAGGTTTGAACCAACGTGTTGACTGTTGATATTACGTGAACTTTGAAATCTTACCACTCGGATATACCATTTTTTTTTTATAGAAAAAATTTTCAGGAATAACCCTTGATGGAATCCATCATCCCTGCAAGTTCGAGAAAATTCAGTTGAGAATTGTAGAAAATGGAAATTTATGACAAAAGAACGCAGTTGACCTCGCTGGAGTGGTAGGAGAAAGGCCAAAAAATTTTATCACAGAATTTTGAGACCCCAACCATCAACTTCCATCTATTAATTCCAAAATCCCAGTTAAGGGCCGATTCAATATTCCTACTTGGTTATGCTCTTTTACTGGTTTGGCCTCTGCGCAGTCCTACAAAAAAGGAAGTTGCCCTAGATTTAGGCACCAAAAGTCAAACCCCCTGTAAAAAGCAAATCCGTGATCTTTTCCAACTGTACTTATAACATATTTGTCCTCTAGATGATTTTTGCTTTGAGCTGTAGATTGATCAACATACCGAAAAACAGCAAAAAATGTGAACAATTTTTATTTGGTGTAAAGGGACCAAATAAAAACAGGAATAGTTAACAAATTAGTGATGCAGCAATTTGCAGCATGTTAGAAAAGGACTGTTTTGTAGTTTTAATTTATATTTCTAGATTTCAATGAAGTAATGAAACAAAGACACGTAGTCAGGGTCAACAATGGCGAGAGGAGGGTACAAAAAGTGCACTTGCACCGGGTCCGGATTCTCCTTAAAGGACCAGAGCGCTTCAAATATTTTGGAGAGCTTTTTTTCGGAAAATTGAGAAATCGCTTTCTCCAAAATTTACTTGTGTATAGTGAAAAAAAATTACCTAAAAAAATCAAAAATAGCTATGATTGTAACAAATAAAACGAAGAATTTTTTCAAAAAATAAAAAGTATTTTTACTACAAAAAGTTTAAAAAGTTTTTTATTCCAAAAAACTCAGGCATTTGTCTTTTAAGAATACCCAGATTTTCATCTTTGAAAGTAAAAGGTTTATTTCTTTTTTTTTCTTTTTTTTTTAAAGGAAAAGAAACGTTTTTTTTTTAAAAAAATCAACTCAACAGTTCAGCCAATTTTTTATTCAAAAAAATTGAGTTTTGTTTTTCAAAAAATTGAATGTTTTTAAAAAATTTAGACAAAACATTTTTTTTTTTTCAGGAAAAAAATAAGGTCTTTTTCCTTCAAAGAAGTTTTAAAAAATTGTATTCCAAAAAAAAAGATTTTTTCCTTAAAAGTTAAGAGGTTTATTTCTGAAATTAAAATAAAAAAAATCGGCATTCAAATAAAAAAAAATTGACTCTAAAAAATTAGCGATTTTCTTATTCAAAAATATGAGATTTTTCAATTTAAAAGTAGGTCTCTTTTCAAAAAAAATATGATCTACACAAAAAGTAAAAAATTTTACTCTAAAGTCAATGTAGAGATTTTCTTTTCAA
The DNA here is from genome assembly GCA_959613365.1 of Balanococcus diminutus. Lineage (NCBI taxonomy): Eukaryota > Metazoa > Arthropoda > Insecta > Hemiptera > Pseudococcidae > Balanococcus > Balanococcus diminutus. Next base: position 30,179,304 of record OY390714.1, read on the forward strand.
AAATTTTAAAAGATTTCATTTATTAAAAAACTTGAAAAAATTTTTACTTCAAAAAATTTCAAGAAATTAAGGAATAATTAAATATTTTATTGCAACCCAAGAGAAAAAATTTTTGCTCCAAGAACATGGAAATTCTTTTTTAATTTTTTTTTAATTGAGACAAAATTTGAGAACTTTTTCTCAAAGAAATAAAATTGGTTTTTCTCTAAAAAAAATAAAAGATTTCTTTCCTGAAAACAAAAAACAATGAATAATAAAAGAAGTGATTTTTTTTGAAAAAAATTGAGACAAGAAATTTTGAGATGATTTTCTCCACAGATAAGCTACTTTTTCTTCAAAACATTGAAATTTTCTCTCAAAAAATGAAATTTTTTTCTCAAAAAACTCGAAAGTCCTTTTCTCCAAAAAAATTGTGATTTTTTTATTCCAATTTTTAAGATGTGAAAATTTTTTAGATGTTCCTAATGTACATTTATTTTTTTGTGTATTTATACTATAGAAATTGAGGCGCTTGGTGGAAAAAGGGCGTTCTGCTACATAACGCCCTTTTTCAATATTTTGGGAAATTTGAAATCTTCAGGTCTCCAACTATTAGTACACGAAGTCTTAGATCTGAAAAATATACCTAGACGATGATAGACGCCTTGACAGGTGTTTGTTTTTTTCCAAAAATACCCAAATGACGCCATTTTGGGAACCCGCAACCTCTTCAAGATGACCTTGGGGCCTAAAAATCATGTCTGGGCTTGTTTCGAGTCGGTATTTCTCATATACTACAATTTCAGCAAAATCGAGAAACTTTGACTTTTTCAACTTATTTCATCATTTTTTTAATTTTGTCCTATTTGACGGATAAAACTCATATACACCTTGCTGAAATCTTGGTAGTTCTCGATTATAAGACTCTTAGAAGTGAGAATATGCAAAAAAAATCATAAATTTTTTTTTTGAAAATTCAAATATGGAAAAAGGGCGTTAATGGACTGTTACAAAAACGGTTATTTTGGCGTTATAACGAAACCTTTTTTAATTTTTTTTTTTAAATATACCTCAAAGAACACACTATATACCTACTATAGAAGATTTCTCTTCAATTGACCACATTTTGCGGTATAACATTTCAAAACTTTGAACGTGTTTTTTTCACACTTTTTGAAATTATCTAACGCCCTTCTTCCACCAAGTGCCTCAATTTTACATGGTCCAAATCGTAATGTTTATGGTCTAGGCGTCCAAAAGTACGACCAGAAGTCTCCCTATGCCCACCCTCCTACTTCTATACCATGATTTACCGCAATAGCCATTTTTTTAAAAATTCGACTGAAAACATGAATTTTTTGATTTTTGAATCTGACCGAGAATCCAATTATTTTAAAATTTTGTACGAATATTTTTTTTTAAATTTCCGAATCTGAAGACACCTCGCCATAATTTTTCATTGCTTAGCACGCCTCGCACTTGGCGCTGCGAAATTTATGACCATTTGAAAGTAATATTTTTCGCGCAGAATTGGAAAGGTTTCAGCTAATGTCGGAGTTTAAATTTTTTATGAAATGAAATTTGCTATTACCATAACTGCATTAATTGCATCCACAGGGTAACATTAAATGGGATATCGTACGTTTAAAACAATAGAATGGATGTAAGCCAAACATCCAGGCAATTCAACTGTTAATACTAGCGGCAGTTTTATTTCACGAGTATCGTTCAAAGTGGGTTAAAAATTTTCTACCAACGTACTTTGTATAAAACTCGATGGAAAAAAATATTTTTCGATATTTATTACCTTCGAAAATCAAAATGTACATACGAGTATCTATATCATCTAATATAAACTCGTGGAAATTATATCATGTCGACGACTAGATTCGATGTTTCAAAAATGAAGTATTTCTATAACACAGAAAGAAAAGAAAAACTTTGAAAAATCACCGCGAGCGAAAATCTAAAGCAAAACGAGAAAAATGAAGAGTTAATTCAAAATTAAGAGAACAGTGAAAAGTTTGCCAAAGTGACTGGTATACGTAGTAGCTATACGAACAATTGAACACGAAATAGAACAGAAAATGTAATTAAGGTGAACTGGCGAACGCTCGTAAAGATATCGTGTACAAATATCACGTCCATCGAATTGTCCAGCTGGCCCGGCCTTTCCGAACGGAAGCGTTTTGTAATTTGGAAACCACTGTGGTGAATTTTTTCATCGTGCCTTTAATATCAGACTCGAATAACCGTTTCGTTGAAAGTTATTGCAGTATTGTCTCATTGAGAATAAACGCAGCGCCATGTACTTTTATTTCAACGTACAAAATTGTGTTGTTTCTAATTGAGTTGCATTTTTTCCCGATGAGTTTTCACAGATTTTTATACCTACCTCGAGGAAAAAATTCCTATGGTGTTTGATTGTACGAATGCGTAGGTACTACCAAACAAAAGGTGATTAAATTTGTTAATTTAAAAAAGACCTCGAAAATTGCACAGTAGGTACAATTTGGTCCATTTGAGGCATTATACCTACGTGCTTTAATCAGAAATTCGACATTTTTCCTTTTTTCCCCTACTCGCGAATTTCCCATTATTCATCATTTTTCAACCTTCGTTCAAAAAAGGAAGGAAATTCGAAATATCTTATTATTCCTATCTTGTTATTTTTCTTTTCTTTTTCCTTCCTCTTTTTTTTTTTTTTTTTTTTGCACACACACGAGCTCTTATCGCGTACAGAGATATATACGTATACTTTTGCATTTTTCTTAGATTTGCATTTACTTACTGCTGTTGAAAGATTTTGATTTTTTAGGCTCACGTGTGTAGTCTCCAAATGGCGTGTTCGTCTTACTTTTCAGCTTGTCAGCGGTGATGTAAAATATCTACGTACTTTATATTGTTTTACGTTTTGTTGCTATAGGTTTTTATTTTATGATTGGCGTTCCATATTATGCAGTTTTCTGTTCACTTTGTACCTATTTCATGGCTTACTGTACTTAGATGAGTTATATCTTGACGAAAAGTGCTCCTCTCTATTTAGGCACATATTGTGTTATCCATGGAAAAACGTCATTTGAAGAAGGTTTATACAATTTGGTCATTATATATATTTTTTTGGGATTTTTCAAGAAATTAATTTTAATAAATTTTTGAAACAATTTTCTCAAAATTTCATTCAGAGACTTTAGAATTCTTCAAAATTCTTAAGAAATTAACTTTATTTAATTTTTAAAAAATAGTTTTCTAAAGTTTATTTTGTTCTGAAATAAAAGTTTTTTGTTTTTTCGATTTCATTATAAAAATAATTTTCATCAAGTTTTCATGTATTTAAAAAAATTTTAAGGGCCAATTTTTGTTTTTAAATGAATTTTGTAAAATTTTTAAGAAAGGAAATTTTCAAAACTTCATTTTCACACAATTTAAATTTTTTTCATTTCTCAGTTTGTTTGTTTTTTCTCTCTTTCAATGTAAAAGACTTGTCATTTGTGGAAATTTTTTAAGAAAACGATTTGTTGGAATTTTGTCCAGGTACCTAGGTACCATGATTTTTTTTCTTCAAAAATCTATTTTTCAACTTTCGTTTTAAAGTTTAGCTGGGGAATGAATTTTTTAACTTTTTATCTTGAAATAAACATTTTCAATTTTTTATTTTAAGAAAGAGATTTTTTAAAATTTTGTTTGAAAATTTTACTTATATTTTCATTTTATTTAAAATTTTATCAGAATATTTATTTCAGAAACACATTTTTCAAACTTTTTATAAACATTTGCACTTTTTTTTTTTTTTTTTGCAAAAAATTATCAATTTTTTTTAGGAAGATATTTTTAAAATTTTGTCATATCGAGAGTTTTTAAAAAAAAAATTTCAAGGAATAAATTTTATAATTTTATTTTCTAAAGAAAATTATACCAATTTTTGGAAGGGATTTTTCAAAATTTTGTTTCAAAAATGAAGTTCATTAAAAATTTTGTTCAAAATGAATTTTTATAGGTACGTACTAAACTTTTTCTATAAGTATTTAATTTTCATACAAATCATTCATATAAACCAAGACATATTTTCATTGTGGACTTTTCTTTTCGTGGTTCAATTATGGCTTCCCACTTTCCCACTTTGAAGACGACTCTCCCTTCCGAAAACTGCTGTGTTTCTGATGGTTGTCAGTTAACTTGATATTGGGAAGAATATGCGTTGAGTACTGTATCGTATGAGAAAAATGCTTTTGTATTGAGGGCAAAAACTCATCTTATAAGATTTATTTTCAACTTTTTCTTTTTTCTTCCCTGTTGAAAACATAATCTTTTACAAAGTTATAAAAAGTTTACCTATCTTAGGTAAGTTTAGTTGATAAAAGTTTGAGACACAAAAGTTAATTTCGTGCTGGGTTTAATTGGACATGGCTTTATTGATTCTAATTGTTATCGATGTGGGCAAGATATTTGTACTTACGTAGACCTACCTACATGTAGGATTCGAAATTGAGAGACGAAATTTCCTCAATAGATGATAACTGATAAGTGTAAAAAAGTTAGAAGCGATTTACAGAGAAAATAAATATACGTGTATTTGAGTATAACAAATAACAAATTGTAGATAGATTGGTAGGTAGTTAGGTTACGTTTTGCCATAAATCTACGTAGGAATTTTTTAAACTACCTATACTGACGTAGTAGGTACAAGACAGATTAATGAAGAATGAAAATTAATTGCATGTGCATTGTGCACGTAGACTTTAACGCCTATTTTACATCTTTCATAAGATTGAACTGTGCACTCAAATAGATTCAAGTGAGCTGTACAAATTAAACTCAATTATACTCGTTGCACCTACCTTTCTCTATCCATCTAGGCTAAATCAAATCGAATTACAGAATTTTTCCCTTACATTTTCCTTCGTTTTGAAGAAAATTCATTAAAATTCTCCAAACGTGTGTAGTTAATTTCTTTGCTGCGAGGTTAATGGCCGAATGTGAGTAAGAAATGCTGCGGCATTATTTAATGTTGCCATTAACCGTGGACTTATTGGGTTTTTCGCAACCTCAAGCTTCACGAACGTCTTTAAGGTAATATAAACACATTAAATGTGGTGTTTTTTTTTTTTTTTTTTTTTTTATGCAAAATCATATATATAATGAGCCTTTTTAAGAATTGGATACGTATAGGCAGATATGCTCTTTGCTACCTATACCAATCTTTTACTTATTTTTAAAATTATTTGTTTGGCATGGAATAATACTCGTATATGAGTTGTTGTTATTTTTAGGCATAACTTTTCAAATGTAGAATATAGATAGAATTTACGTGATCATATTGGGTATAATTTTTTTTTTTTTTTAAATCATTGGTATAAGAACAAGAAGATATCAATAATATTTATTTTACACGCGATAACGCAACCGAAGTAATTTTTAAACATAACAATACATTTTGAAAATACTGCGTATATTCAAAATATTCTTCACGATTTCACAATCGTTTTCAGCCATCTTATTTTTAATTTTTTCCCCATCGTAATATGAAAATACCATGAAACCGTTCTCTTATCATTGCTGACACAGTTCAAAATTGATACTCGCAAACTTTGGAAAGGTTTTATATTTGGCGGGATAAAGATAAACACCGTATCACTGCTGCAAAGGCGACATAATGTAAAATAAACTATCAGACGATACCGTAAAAAGTACTCTGAAAATAGTCAAATTTTGTAAGATTCAAAAAAAATCTCCCACCTTTGTTCGAATAAGGAAGATAAATAAAAAATAAACGGATTCATTTGCAAAAAAACGCGAGATGGTTTCGAAGAGTAAATAGAACGTTGTATCCAATTTATTTCAGATTGTAACGGGTTTTTGAATAAGTTCGTAATATTGAATTTCGTATTCGAAGGTTTTGAAAAAATTTTATTCTTTGGTCGAGGCTCGAGAAGAACTCAAACATTAAGAATTTTTTAACGAATTGAATTTCGTATACGAATAGATATTTTGCTATATTTCATAAAAAAAGGATTACTTATAAATGTACAAAAATTTATGATTCAATAGTATTTGTCAATAGATGTTGGCGCGAAACAGTTTACTGAAGTAGGCATTTACAAGTTATTGAATTCTAGCGTTGACTTACGGTACGTTTTCAAAGGATATTAATTTATTTTTTTTGTTGAAAATTTGTCAAATAGATTCTCAAACAGCTGTTTCTTTTTATTTGATAAGAAGACGAAGGTAGAGGGGGAAAAGGTCAAAAATTTATTTCGCTTTCGCTGAAGCATCGAGATTTATAATGTTGATTTAAGCATTATAGGTACACTATAGCAGACGTTTATTCGGAATGCTATTGACAACTTGATAGGTATCCCAATTATTAAAGTTTAAACATCGTTTTTAATTCGGTTAACGTAGCTTTTATTCGAATATGAAGGATTGAGGAAACAGGGTGCTGTTAGTGTTAATTAAATTTTTAGGATTTCTACTCTTTTATTCGTTATTTCAGATTGAGGGGATATTCGTATATATGTATACTTATTTGCGTAATTTTTCATTGAATGCGGTTTTGTATTTTGTTTTTAATTCAGCAAATATATAAAGATCAAAGCGAGAATTTTTTGTCGAGATTCCTATTATTTGAAGGTCTTCCTCTCTTTTTGTTGAAATTCTATGTACTTACCATTGTTGCAATGTATCGGTTAGAACGTGTGTGGGGATTAGAGTGATTCTTATTATTTTGATTTTTATTTGACTTAAATACTTTTTTTTAAATGAAATAATATGTATTCCCTATTTTACCCCTAGCTGTATTTTAGGTGGCGACTAGTCGACTTCCACAATTTTTAGAACATGAAAGAAAAAAGTTATTTTCAAAATATTTTTTTTTTGGTTATAATTCAATAATGTATTTTGGGGTGCTTCCAATTTTTCAAAATGAAAAAAACTAAAAAAATGAGCAACATTTTCTACGATTTTTTTTCAGTTTATTCATATTTCCTCCAAATGAATTTCAAGTTGTTCCTAGTCCCCCCCCCCCATTTCTTTAAAAAAAATATCAATTTTCATACCCTTGTTTTTCTTTTGGTTATAACACCTCAGAGCTATTCCTTTTATTAGAATTAAATTCCAATTTTCTTAATATTTTTCTTAACCGCATTTCAAGTGGTACCCCTTGAGACCCAACTTCAAAAAACAACAACAAGAAAATGAACAAAATTGTATGGTTCAGAATTAAAAGTTGTTCTTTATACCACATTTCTATTAGATTGCCTGTAACCATGATAATATGCCCTTACATCCAAAATATATAAATTGATCTGGGTAACCTTATAAAAAAAAGCATGATGTTAACCCAATGTTTTTACTAACTTGTAGTTTCAAACTTGTTTTTTTACATGTAGTAAAACTAGATGTATTACTAGTTGTACTGCACAAGATGTACTAGGTGTAATACATCAAGTAAACATGTTCAAAAATACAAGATGTACTAGGCGTAATGCAACAAGTTAACTTATTTGATATCTAGATAATACATGATGTATAGTACCTACATCAACTATCAAGTACAAACATGTTCAAAATGTGTGAAGTTCCTACTGGCTTATTCTACCCTGACCAGCCTTGTGCGAAATTCCTTATGAGGAATTTGTTACACACATTATCCAAGAGTACGAAAGTATACCATACATGTAGTATTATTATAATTTTCAAGTTTACGAGGTGTATAGCACAAGGTGTTACAAAAGAAAAAAGCAAGTTGTAGGTAAAGTATGTATTACATGTTTACTGAAAAACATGTGGTACAACTAGTTTTTTTTTTTTTTTGAAACAAGACAAGATGCTTACTTACTATTAGTACAAGTAGTTCAGCCCCCCCCCCCCCCCAAAAAAAACATGTGTAAAACTAATTGTAAATTACTTGTACATGTTATAAATCTTGTTTCTAAAAAATACTACCTACTTATTTGTAGAACTGCATGTTTTCCAAAAAACATTATGTTCTTTTCTATAAGGAGTGGAATCCTCAGGTGTTGTTAGAGGTGGAGATTTTCACAATACGTGTCAGCAACTCCTGTTAATAGGGTATTTGCTGACATTACTGTGGAAATTTCCAGGTTTGAGAAGTTTTTTATTGTTGGTTTTGATATTATTGATTTTTAGGAAAAATTTAGAATTCGAGTTAATGGGCAGATTGAATGATAAAAATAGATTTGAAATTATTTTTTTCATGTCGAAATACTGTTTTTTCCAACAGCTCATTGGAAAATTTTTCTGCCATGTTTTACAAAATTATCAACAGAATAAGATGTTGGAAAAATTAACAAAAAAAAATTGTTTCACTCACCGCATGAAAAATTATCAGGTTTATGTTCGAAAAGTTATTTATAACAAAATAAAGATGAAAATGAGGAAAATCACGTTGCGGAATCATTGTGTTGAACTTTTCTTTGAAATATTCGCGATTAAAGAGCAAGTTGAAAGCATTTGAAATGGTTATAACAAAAGGAAAACACCAACGTCTGTTTAAGACATTTTCATTATTATTGTTTCGTTTCAACATTCCGTTAAAATATAATGACGAATTAATATAAGTTAAACAGATAATACGTTTGCTGCGGAGGTTAAATGTAGTGAAATGAAATATTCCCCTTTAATCTTTAGGTTGAAAACTTTACAAACAAATTGAATTCAACTCTTTTTACGTATCTATATCCTAACTATAATTTTTATAGCTTGAAAAAATTTTAAAATTCTATAGTCAAGAAAGAAAATAGGTAGGTACTTACGTATTGATATGAGTTCTTAGGTATGTCTTTTATTATTATTAAAAAAAAAAAAAAAAAACTCCAGTTAAGTGATACCCACTTGGATACGTGTGTACTGTGTACGTCTACTCGTATACCAATAGATTACAAAGAGACAATTCATCTGTAGTGTGACAAATGAAATACTTCCAAGGGCTAGATGTAAAGAAAGTTTATTGGTTTGAGATTGCTATCTTTACGAGAAAAGAGAAAAGAAAGCCACAAAAAATCCATCGAAGAGCAAGAATCAAGACAAACGAAAGCAATATAGGAAAGCTTTTAATTCCGTTATAATTTAGTTGGTGTTAAAATTGCAGCGTAATATCTTAAAGTAGGATGTTTCGGCATGTTCTAAATTAGCGACAGCTGACGCAGCCTTTTACAACAATTTGAACCTTATCCGCTGCAAAAAGGCGTTTAATTTTTAATGAATGCTGTACGAAGTAGTAATGCGGGCGGTTGGTGGCATCGTTTCTAGACAATGACTGACAAGAAATGTTCAACGTTAAAACAGCTTAAAGTACTTATGTAAGACCCTTCTTACAATTTTCCACAGACGCTAGAGGGTTATTTTCCATCATAACGGGCGAAATCTCACTCGTGTTCCTTAAATGATGCGCTGAATTTAACGTGCCATTTATCCTTGGTACAAAGTAAATGACACTTCTGCACCATTAACATTACAGTGTTTCTGACTCATTTGAAAAAGTTACCTTTTTGGTTTCGGCGTGTGTAAGAATTAACCACGAATTCCAATTAACTAACATCTTTCGAATGAGAGTATTAGTAACGGTTAAATAGACTAAAACCTTTCATCAACTACCTAATCTTTCCTTTTTACACGCTGTCAATATATGTATGTATTTGTATACCAACTGATTAATTCTCCAACTTTGAATAATGATGTGGAAATTCCCAGCATTGCGAAGTTCCATTTGGGTGGAAAATATTTCCATTATTTTTATATTTCATTTGCGAATATTTTAGCCCAATCGGAGCTTTAAAATTTGCGAAGCCACGTGGCGTCTGATTTGAATTGAGTTGTCTAATTTCACATTTTTGAGAACGGTCTACGTGATTTCATTTTTCATCTTAGTTCTTCGTACGTTTGTATTTATCGTATTTAAATACCTATCTTTTTATTTTTAAAAGATGAGCAAGATGAGTGTTTTAAATAAAAATCTGAAAAACTAAAATTTGAATAAAATTTTTTAAATTCTTTCATAATACTTTTTAAAAATATTTTTTATTCTTTTTTTCAACAAAAAAATGAAAATATTTTTTTTACAAAAAAGTTTTCGAAATTGTAATTTGCTAAATTTTTAATATCATTTCTTAAGAAAAAATGTAGAATATAATATGAAAAAATTGTTTCAACAGGAATTTTCAAAAAATTCAAAACAAAATTTCAAAAATTTCCTTTCAATTATTCATTTTTTTTCAATATTTTGTTTCGGTTATTTATTTTTTTTTTCAAAAAACTTCCGAAATTCATTCACAATACCTACCTACCTATTTTTTTCCAAAATTGCATTTAAATATATTCCCAAAAAAAAATAAAAATAAAAATAAATGTTTCGATTTTAATTATTTTTGTACCTAGGTATTACCTACATAATATTATGAGAAAACCATGTGAAAGATTGAAAAAATTGTTTGAATAACAACTTCTGAAAAATTGTGTGTTTTAGACATGAATTGTAAGGTTTTGAGCAGAAAATTCAAGTTTGAACAAAAGTTGAAAAATTCGTTCTGTAGGTATAATTTTTAAGAAACAGCGTTACATTCTTTTTTCAAAAAGTTTAAAATTGATTTTGAACATTTTTTTTTTGAAATTAGTATTTTTTGAGAAAACTATATTTGAGGACGAGTTTAATAAAAAATTCAAGTTTGAACAAAATTGAAGAGTTCTTTCACAATATTTTATTCGAAACATTTATTCAAAACGAAATTCTTTTTTTCAATTCATAAGATTTTTTTTATATTTATTATTCTTTCAGAAAAAAAAATGTTCTTTCAAGGTTTCAATTTTGTTTTATTTCCTTGTTGGAATAATTTTTCAAACGAAATATAAAACAATTGCTTTAAAAAACGAGGATTTTTACAACAAAATAAAAATGAAGTCAAATTTGAGCAGAACTCAAAAAAATTTTCACAAAAGATTTTTTCAAAATTGTTTTTAAAAAAATGATTGATTTTTACCACGCTTTTATTAGCTTGGTATGTATGTACATATGTATGTTTGTCTCATGGAACCAAATGTATGTTTTCGACCAATCCTCTCTCATTTAATATTTTACTGGAATTGAAAGAACATAATGCTCACATAAGGGGTTTTCGAGGTCGCTGAATTCGATTTTCGAACTCAAATTTACCCCCGACCCCAAATTGAGCCCTATGAGGGGTTCAATTTTGAAAATTTCAGAAAATCACAACATTGGTATCAAAATGTAGGTTTTCGAGGTCGCTAAATTCGATTTTTGAACTCAAATTTACCCCGACCCCAAATTGAGCCCCTATGAGGAGGTTCAATTTTGAAAATTTCAGAAAATCTTAACATTGGTATCGAAATGTAGGTTTTCGAGGTCGCTGAATTCGATTATCGGACTTAAATTTACCCTTGACCCCAAATTGAGCCCCTATGAGGGGGTTCCATTTTGAAAATTTCAAAATTTACAACATTGATATCAAAATGTTGGTTTTCGAGGTAGCTGAATTCGATTTTCGAACTCAAATTTACCCCCGACCCCAAATTGAGCCCCTATGAGGGGGTTCAGTTTTGAAAATTTCAGAAAATCACAACATTGGTATCAAAATGTAGGTTTTCGAGGCCGCTGAATTCGATTTTCGGACTTAAATTTACCCTTGACCCCAAATTGGACCCCTATGAGGGGGTTCCATTTTGAAAATTTCAAAATTCACAACATTGATATCAAAATGTTCGTTTTCGAGGAGTAAAACTATGAAATTAAAATATTTTCAACGACAAAAAGAGTTAAATAAAAATGTAAAAATTTTTTAAAAAACCACGCTTTTATTTAAAGTTGGTCACTTTGTAAAATGTTATTCATAGGGAAAGAGTAATGCCTTAAAAAACAAAAAATAAAATTTACTTGAATACAAAAATGTGTCATGAAAATTTTTTTTTCAAAAATTTTAATGATGAAAAGCGTGGTGGGGTGTGCGAGGAGCAAACGAATACCTTTTCGATTAACGCCCCACCACGATTTTCATCATTAAAATTTTTGAAAAAAAAATTTCATGACACATTTTTGTATTCAAGTAAATTTTATTTTTTGTTTTTTAAGGCATTACTCTTTCCCTATGAATAACATTTTACAAAGTGACCAACTTTAAATAAAAGCGTGGTTTTTTAAAAAATTTTTACATTTTTATTTGAAAATTAATAAAATTATCATTTTAATAGAAATTTTAAAAATTCTCTCACATACCTATTCTTTTCAAAAAAAAATTTCATATAAATTTTTTTGAACGGATTTCTTAAAAATTATGTGAAAAATGAGAATTAAAAGACATTCACAAAATGTTTTTTATATGTCAAGTTTGAGAAAAATTTAAAAACATTCTTCCAAACTGATTTTTTAAAAATTGCATTTTAATTGCCTAAGTATAAGTATTTTCAAGTTTTATAATTTATTTTTCAAAAAAATAATTGAATTTTAATTTAACAAGCCAATAATATTTTAACCACATATGAAAAATTCTTTCATAATTTAAATTAAGTATATTTTTTCAGTAGGTAGGTATAAATTTTTAGAATTTTTTTTCCAAAAAAAAAAAAAAAAAAAAATTGAAATAAAAATTTTAAAAGAAGTACCTAGGTATATTATCTTAATATTAAAGGATTATTTGAGCAGGATTGCTTCATAACAACCCTTTTTTTAGCCAAAAATTTCGTTCAAACTTTAAAATTGTTATCCCAACTTTTGTTTTTGAATTGATATCGCGAAAATTGTATTTTCAAGGCATTTCATTTCATCATTGGTAAGTCTTATATAAGTAGTTTGCTTCATTATTCCAGTATTATGACTGTCTTCAATAAAGAAATAAGTGACTTTCTACAGCAATTTTTGTTGAAAGAATAATAACGAATTGCGCCAGAGAACGCAGAAAAATTTGCATATAACCTAAACATGATATTGACATGTTTTGCAAATTTTCAAAGTTTGACGTCTTTTAATGACTACATCGGCTTATTTACTTATTTTTTTTGAAATTTTCATCTCCGTATAGTTAATAGACTTTATAAAAAATAAGTTTTCCAAAGTTGAAAGTTAAATGCACTTTCCAACATCAAGTGACATTATCGTTCTTTCGGAATTTATTTTAAAAATTGCAATTTATAGTAAGTACAAAATTAAGCAAGAGATCCAAACCACGAACGTTTTTTTGGTTCGCTAGTTCTTTCGATACTATGTAACTCTAACTTTCACAATTTATCTCGAATCTGCAATCTTGTTGAAAATTTTTCGAAGAAAATGGATTTCAAATTCAAACTTGGTTGTTTCGACATTTGGAAAAAATTCACAAATAGATTGCTTGGGGTATCAAAAATTTCAGTACAACCGCGATGAAATGCAATGCAAATTTCAAACGCGTGGTTTTAAAAATAGGCTTTTGCGAAAGTATTCATTATAGCGTCGGGTTGACTTCATGAATATTTCAACGCATCTATACGAGTACGGTTAGAGCAGCATAGCATTTTGCGCGATGGAAATTCATCGGTTAAAAACAAAAACCGAATTCGGTTAGGTATTTAAGTAAAGCTATAGTCCGTATGCGTTGAAACATAAAGCGCGTCACGTCGAATGCTTCTTAATTCAATAATTGCCGCCAAAGTGGTAAAATATTCAACGCATGAGTCAAGGATTCGTAAACTTAAACGAATGTCATTAAATCTACACGCGTTAACAAGGAAAAACTATTCGTCTTGTCTGAAATTTTACGCTTTTTCCTACCAAACTCGTACACTTCGAGTCTTCGACGGTGCTCGTAGAACTTTAAGGATTGGTAATTTGTTACACTGACGTATCATCGGCTTTTTGGTGTTTCTCTTTATCGAATGCACGTAATAAAATTATAGAATGCTTAATAGAGGATATGTAAGTCTAGGTACCTATTATCTGTTGGTTTTAGTGTTTTTGGTTAAGGTTATACAGGGTGTCCGTCGAGTGGTGTGCCAAACTTGAAATTTGGATTTAACCGAGTACTTCCAACAAGAATCGTTATGTACACATGGTGCCTATCTCAATTTTGACAGGGCAGTGATGTACTGAAATTTCACAATTTTTATCTGCAATTTTAAAAATCTATCAAAATTCTCAAATTGACTTTTTCAACATTTTTGAAAAAATTGAATTTTTCAACATTTTTGAAAAAATTGAGTTTTGGCAATCTTTATTCAATTGAAAAATTACCAAATTTTTGAGTTTTATAAAAATTAATTCCCGAGCGGCACACTCGATCGATAATATCGGAAGATGTAACGTATCGATAAAAAATCGTTTGAAAATCTATAGATGTTCTCACGATATTATAAAGATTTATCGGTACAACTTCATAGGCAAAAAATCTAAAAACTATCGAATTCGATATTATTAAGATTTTATGACGATATTCGTCAACGATACTATCGACAAAGAATATTAAATTTATCGATTCCGATTTTCCACCGATTTTGTGCAGATATTTGAAACTACATTATCGACAAAGAATATTAAATTTATCGAATTCGATTTTTTAACGATTTTGTAAAGATATTTAAAACTATATTATCGACAGATTATATGAAATTTCTCGACTTCGATATTTTACCGATTTTTTGACGACATTTGAAACTATATTATCGACAGATTATATTAAATTTATCGAATCCGATTTTTTACCGATTTTGTAAAGATATTTGAAACTATATTATCGACACATAATATGCAATTTCTCGATTTCGATTTTTTAACGATTTTGTAACGATATTTGAAACTATATTGTCGACAAATAATCTGAAATTTCTCGAATTCGATTTTTTAACGATTTTGTGAAGATATTTAAAACTTTATTATCGACACGTAATCTGAAATTTCTCGAATTCGATTTGTCAACGATTTTATGACGATATTTGAAACTATATTATCGACACGTAATATGAAATTCCTCGAATTCGATTTTTCAACGATTTTGTGGCGATATTTGAAACTACATTATCGACAAATAATCTGAAATTTGTCGAACGATTTTTCAACGATTTTATGACGATATTTGAAATTATTTCCAAATTGGTGAAAATTTTTCTAAGTCCAACACGTCTGGAAGTACTAAACTGCCTATTATAAGCGTTTTATTGCTAATTCCTCAACGATACGGTATGGCATAGTGGTTCAGGAAGAGGATTACCATGCAGGAGGTAGATGGTTCAAGCCCCACGGGTGGCAGATTTTTTATAATTTTTTTTTGACTTTTTCTGAAATGATCCTCTTACCGTAACATGAATAATGTGTTTAGGCATAGTTCAATGTATTAATTATGCTAATTAATGATTTTTAATTATAGAAAAAAGCTAGTAAAAGACGAAAAATCGGAATAAAAAATCGATAAAAAATCGACAGAATATCGAATTCGATAAAGTGTCGCGAAAGTTCCGCCTAAATCGTGAAATTATCTTTCGATATTATAGATAGATTATCGATAAAATATCTTACTATAATCTCGAAATTTTTGCTAACTATAATTCGTCGATAATCTATCTATATATCGAAAGATAATTTCACGATTTATGCGGAACTAACGCGACACTTTATCGAATTCGATATTCTGTCGATTTTTTATTTCGATAATTTGTCGATTGTGCTGCTCGGGTTTTCAGAATTTTTATAGGTACCTTTAAAAATTGGTCACTTTTTTAAAAAATCATCTAAATTTCGTAAATTGATTAAAATTGAAAAATTACCAAAATTCCAATTTTAATAGAATTCATTTTTTTCAAATTTAGAATTTCTACAAAATTTTAAACATTCTAAAAAAACAATTTTTAAAAAATATATATTTTTTTAAATTGATAGGTACAAATTCTAAAATTTATATTAAGACTAAAATATAAAAATTACAAAATACAATTTCCACCTATTTTTAATTTTTTTCTAAATTTCAAGGACTTACTAAAATTTAAAAAATTCATCAAACATCAAAAATGAATTCAATTTCCAAAATTTATTAAAATTTAAAAATGACTAAAATTTCAAATTTTATCCAACTCAATTTTTTTTATTAGAATTGCTTTAAATTTAAAAAACGATATTGAAAAAATCGTCAAAAAAAATTTAATGTAGGTACCTATACCTAGGTACTTTTTGAAAAAAAAAATAATAATAAAACTGAAAAACTTCTCAAAAAGAAAAGAAAACACTTGAAAAAATTGCTTGAACGAACTCCAATTTTAGAAGAAGATAAGTAGGTAACTAGGTATACTCAATTTTTTTTTTAAATGCATCAAAATTTGTTTATACAGGGTGTCCGGCGAGTGGTCTGCCAAAATTGAAATTTGGATATAACCGAGTACCTACCACTAACAAAAATCTTCATGTTCACATGGTGCCTATCTCGATTTTGAAGGGGAGGTGGTGTAAGTATAAAATTTTCAAAATTTCGTGAAAACAATGCATGAACCAGGTGTAACTTTTTAAAAAGAAAAAGAAATAGTTATGTCAAAAATTTGTCTATCTTTGAAAATGAAGACGCTAAAAAGCTTTGAAAATTGATATTTTCGAAGTTCAACGCTCCGTAGCGCCTTAATTTCCAAAGATAGTTAAAATTTTCACATGACATTTTTTGTTCCTCTCAAAAAGTTGCACCTGTTTCATGTATTTTTTGACCAAATTTCGCAATTTTCATGTATCACCACTTCACCGTAATAAATTGAGGTAGGCAATATTTTTGACTGGAAATTTGCGTTGCTGTAACTCCTTCAATTTCAAAGATAGGCAATCCAATATTATCACAACTTTTATTGCTTTTTCGATGATTTATCCACTGCCGGTGTCGAAATTTTTTTTGAACGCAGTGTTGCCAATCGATTTTGCTAGGTAAAATACCGATTTTCAAACCTTTGTAGCTCCTTCATTTTCAAATTTAGGCAATATGTGTACATAAACTTTTTTGTTAGTCGGACTCGGTTATATCAAACTTTCAAGTTTGGCACACCACTCACTGGACACCCGGTATAAGCGGCGTATTTTATTTATGCACGAGTCGAGTCGAGTTGGAGATTGAGAAAATCGAGCCCATAAAATGGCTCGTTTAATGCGATTCATTTTTAATATACGATAAGAGAGGCATAGGGAAAGTTTTAAAAGCCGCATTGTTGAAATCTGTTCGAGTGCGCCAGGAGCCAGGAGCAGCGTAGTGTGTAAGTAGTGATGTCTTCTTTCGGGACTTATTTTAATCCGATTTCATTTATCGGAAACTGTCGGATAGTAAATCCAACACGGAAGGCGAAAACGATAAACCAAAACATGGCTGGCAAAGTGCGAAAATACGCTAGGTAGCCGAATTTCTTCGGTGAAAAACACTAAAACTGATTCAGTCCGGTGGGAAATCAACGCTCAATTGTCAACGCAGGGATGAGAAAGTGTTACCAACTTTCCATAACATAAATTATGCCACCTTTCGTTACCTGATACTTAACGGAAAGACCTTTTGTGAAACGACCAGACGACGACGAGGAGGTATTCGAAAATCCGTCCCGAAACTTTAAATAACACGAAACTTACACATTTACTAAATAACATATTATCTCGGTCGACACATAAATTTTCTTCCGACATTCATCTTGAGATATTCTACCTTGTTTCGTAGGCTGCTGTAAATACTTATATTTCGTTAAGCCAGCCGAGCTCTTCAAGCCAGCGAGTGTATTGCGAGATTAATACGATCGATACATATACCTAATCATTAAGTGGTATTATTTGCTATGTCAATGGGAAAACTTATAGGCCTAATAATTCTGCTGAATTTTTTAGAAAACAATTTCCTCCGTTTTTGGGTTCAAAAACTCGTGTTTTCCAATTGTTTTATTTATTTATTTTCCAATTTTTAAAGAATACCTATTTTAGGTTTGAAAACGTTACGTTTGTACATAAAAAATGAAATACGAGATATTTATATAGCTGAAAGTGTTCTTTTTTAAAAATTATCGTTTAAATTGCGTTGTTTGCACTGTTCAACGAAACGAAATAAAATATGGTATAGAGTAGGTATTCATAACAGCCGCTGTTTGCTCTTGCTCTCTTTTTACTTGATACCATTTTTCCTTTATACCTTTACCTGCCTATTGATTTACACCAATTAACCTAACCGATTAATCAATTTCAAACGGTAATATGTAGATACCTAGCTAATAGCTTTGTGTCTAATTTTTTTGTTTGCTTTGTTTTTAATCTTGTATTTTTTTAAATGGGTATCTTACCTTAATACTACCTATAAAGTAAACAATTATTTAAATAAATCAATAAATCACGCCTATACATCTACCGATAATGCCTAAAAATTTAAACTTTTCGAAAAGCAACCGCCAACATAATTAATTTAATACCTACACAAAAGAATTGTTACGAGTTGCGAATTAATTCGATCAAATTAACACCCTCTGTTTTTATCGTTTTTATTAGTATACTTACCATTTTAGAAAAAATAATGTAATAACTAAAGCTATAGGACGAAATACTTAATGCATATACAATTTTTGCAAAATACAATCCAATGCTATTAAAAATGGGTAAATGTTCATAATTATTTTGTATTTTTTGGAGAAAAAAAAATCATTTTTTTACATTCAACATTTCAAAAAATTTCAACTGGGTACTCCTTCGAAAAAAATTGAGAGACATGTGTAATTCAAACTTGGGGCACAAAATCGTTCGTGGCGCGTCCCATTATCCCGGTAAGCCAGTCTGTGAGTGCGTCTAGGTGAATATTTGTAGTTTTAAAAATCAGAAAAAAAAATTCAAAGAAATAAGTAAAAAATTTGATGCATTAAAAATTTAGAAATCATTAAAAATAAAAAATTGTTAGTCTAAAAATTTGGGAAAAGTGAAAAAAAAATTAAACTAAGAGTTGAAAAATTCAGAAAAATTAAAAATTGCATTCAAAATAATTAAAATATTCGGAAAATGTTGAAAATTGAAGCATCAAAAATATTACTTTTTTTAAATAAGCCATTTCTATTTAAAATTTGTAATACAGGTTCCATCTTTGGGTAAAATGTAGTCTATACGTAGTGTTGAGTATGTATTATTTTTTCTGGAATTTTTTAGATAAATTTTACATTGAAAATTGTACATTTTTTTTCCTGAAAATTGACGATTTAAAATTTTTAATAAAAATATTCTGAAAAATCGTCAGGAATTAAAATTTGTATTCTTCTCCTAAGTCCTAACAGATTCAAAATAGAAAATTTCAAAAAAAAAAAAAAAATTGATGAAAATTGAAACTTTGAAGAAAAAAATTCGTAAACCTAAATTAAGATTGAAATCTTTTTACAAAAACTGAAAGGTAAAAATTAATTTGAAAAATAATTTAGCCAAAATTGGAATTTTTGAACCATAACTATAAAACTAGAAAATTGGCATTTCTTGTAAAAATTAAAGATTACCTATCTATAATTTTTTAGCAAAAAAATAAAATAAAATAATTATTGACAAAAGCTAAAAATTGAAGATTGAAAGTTTGTTTAAATTAAAATTGACTGAAATTAAGAATTCAAAATTACCTATATCTACAAATACATATTTTTTTCTTGTAAAAATTGATGATTTAAAATTTTCAATAAGAGTTAAAAATAAAATTTAAAAAAAAAGATCTGGTACCTAGGTTAAAACTGAAAATAAAAAAAAAATTTAAGAAATAATATGTACTTAGGTACTTATTAAAAATTTGGAATTCGAAAAAAAACTTGTCGATAGATTTTTTTTTACAAAAACGGAAAATTGAAGGATTACGTACTGAAAGGTTTGAACAAACCCCATAAGTTGAAAATTGGCCATTTTGTGCAAAAATTGAAAATTGAAATTTTGTTTTTAGCTGAAGTTAGCAAAAACTAAAAATTTAGTTTTTATTAGAAATTGAAGATTGCATTTTTAAAAAAATGAAATATTAAAAATAAGAGATTTTTACAAAAATTGCGAGAAAAAATTTTGACCTCAAATCATCAGAAAATAAGAATTTCAAATTTTTATCGAAAAATGAAAACTGAAATTATAAATTTAATCACAAAACTCAAAATAATTCTAGAAATACGAGAGTGCGCTAAACGACCTACCTACCTACTTAATCGTAATTCTATTCTATTCATGGTTCATGGTTTAAAGAATGAAATTCTTCAAAATATTACCAAGTACGTAATTCTTTGTTATATCATAAATTCATAATCAATATGTGATCGTACTAAGACGTCGACTTTTTATACCTATTAATCCCGAGTGAGATATTTTTTATTCAAACTTTCTTATTTCATTTATTGATGTTTAAAAAGTTTATTATGATGGCTATACAACATTCTGGTTTATTAATCCCTCGATCCCTTTTCAATATCGTTTTAAATTTCTCTCGTTCTGTTTTTTATTTTTGTAGAATACAGACTTTTCCTTACTTTACTTTTAATGTTTACAAGCTCAGATATAAGGATTTGAAGGCATTACGTCACTGAATCGACGTATATGGACTTACATAAGTAGACGTACTCGTATGCACATTCAATATCCATTCTACAAACCTTAGATGAGTATGAACCGATTTAAGTTCAAGAGTATTATACCAAGTGCATAGTTGAATGCATTTTTATATTTCCTATTCAAGATACAATACATATTATACGTATGTGGAAAGAGCGTTTCCTCGTTCAATCGTTCTTCGGAAAGCAATTAGCAACTCGATTAATCTGAATCTTTAAGTACATAAACTAAACTTGGACTTACCACATATCTTAATTTTATTATAATACGAGTACTTTCGATTTCATAAATCAATACCACCTAAACTATATCATAGTTTATTAACACACATTCGAGACTTCTTCCTCATTGATTAAAAATTGAAGAAAAAAAATTGTAATTAAAATGGGTTCAACATAGTGGCACAATTTTTCCCAAAAAGGCAATTTACAGAGATTTTTCATGTTTTTCGTACCTTTGAGAATTTTTTAAAAACTACGAAAAATTGAAAAAAAATGAGGAAATTTTAAAAAAAATTTCATGTCTCACCAAGACACAACTTTTCCTCGGTATTGGATTTTGAAACTGAAAAACAAAAAATTATTTTTTCAAAAAAAAAAAATTTTACCGAAATGTTCTTTAATTCATCTTTAACATCGAGTTTCGCTCAAAATTATTAGTTACGATAGGTATCAAGTTCCAAAAATTAAAATAATTGGAAATTTAAAAAAATGAAAAATAAATTGATTTTTTTTCTGTCTCGATTTCAAAATTGAAATTGCTATAACTTTTTAACCAAGTGAGATAGAAGAGTCCGGTTTGCAGCATTCGAAAGGTCGAACTTTTTTCATGTAAGGCAAATCTTAATAATAATACCAAATGATGAAACTTTTTTGAGATTTCCTCAAAAATTGCAAAAAAAATCTCAATTTTTGGACACGTTTTTTTAGATATTCAATACAGTACAGACCCCCCTGATCACCTAATACAATTATCAACCCCACCAAAAAATTCTACACAAAATTTCCTTTTCAACGCCGCAAAGTGCAACTTTCTACCTATCTCGATTGTCGAGTGACGCATGGTTAAAAATCTGAAACAAAACTGAAGATAAAAAATTTTCAGTTCAGCATATCTCTGCCCCTTCAATTCACAGGATCGGCAAACATGCGTACATGAGCTTAGTTTAAGTTGACTATATCGCTGGTGAAGGGGTGTTAACTGGTGACGGAACACCCTGTATATATATAAATATAGGCAATGTTTCATGGTACATGAGGTTCAAGGTACAACAGTCTCCCCTTTCTGTTGTTAAAACGGTCATACCTACAAAAGTTTTCCTTAACAAGGCAAAATTCGTACTTGAAAAACGTTCTCATCTACGACACACACACACACACCCACACATAAAAAGTAAACCTTCGAAGTGGACCACTAGATAGGTATATACGAAGAGAAGACAATTTCTAAAAAATTTATGCGAAAAAAAGGTTCGGCACAGTTTCGAACAAGTTATATTTTTGTACAACACGGTGGGTATTAAAAATTTCACGAGCAAGCGAAGAAAAAACGATTTAATTTCCTATTCAAAAGAGGTTCGAATTTCGAATTTACAGTCGTCAAATTCTCGTGTTTGTATTTTGGGAATTGAATACCCGGAAAAGGAAGTCCCAGAAGTACGATTTTCTGTCGTCCCTATTATATACATGCCAGATTACAGACCGTTTCTTTTAACTTGGGTCCGAACGAAGGAAAGAAGGTACCTATGCCGTGCTCGTATAAAACCGTGCCTTCGGGAACTGATTATAAGAACCGGTATTTCCAAATAATGTCTACTATGTACTTCTTTTTTATTATTCGCTTCCATTTTTTATTACGTTATGTCAAGTCGTGAAGTGTAAAAAAATATGAAAACTTGACTTTTTCTCGAGTTTGGCAAAAAGTTTGATTTTAAATTGCTTGTTGGTTTGCTAATTTTATGAATTCGGTAGTTGAATCAAAATAAGCGAGAGAAACTGAAAGGACTGAATTTTTAAAGTTACCCGGGAAAAAATCTGTTGGATCTAACCATATATGAAGTGGTCAGATCTAACCATATATGAATTTTATACCTATCAAATTTGATCTAATCATATTTAATTTGATCAAATCATATATAATTTGATCAAACTATACACAATTTGATCCAATGATGTATGATGAGATAAAATTAAATATGATTGGACCATATTTGATAGGTACATTTCCCATTTATTATGGTTAGATCTGACCACCCATCCCAAATTTTTCTCAACGGTCACCCATCCAAGTAGTAACCAAACCCGAAGCTGCTTTACTTTTCCAATCAGATCAATGATGGTGCACTCAACTTGGTACGAACCATTTCATATATAATAAGACAGTTTAATTGTATTTATGTGACACACAATCAAAGATAACAATTACTCAAGGTTGTATAACTAAAAGTATCAGGAAAAATTCCTGTGAGTAGATAATTTCAACTTAAATTCAGAAATGATTTTTGTCGTGATACCTTCAGGACCCCATGGGGGCACTGCGCCCCAAAATTTTTGACCAAATCAAAAAAAAAAAATGTAAAAAAGCATGTAGCATGTCGTTTGTTACATTTTTAATAGTGCCTACTCCGAATTTTGCCTTACTTTTTTGATGGAACCCTATTCTGGCACTGCTCGTAGCCCCTAAAATTTTGAAATGAATCTGGGTTGACTCATTTTGATTTCACAGATATAACTTGATCCAATAATATCAAATTATATATGAGAGAATCTAATTTGATCCAATTTGATCCATTCGGATCTAACCATTTCTATATAACTGGATTTTCACTGATATGACTTGATCTAATTATATCAAAGTAGATATGAGGAGATCTGGTTGATATGATTTGATCTATTTTGATACAACCATTTTGGATAAAACTGGAGTTTTACAGATTCAACTTGATCCAATAATATCAAATTATATATCAGAGAATCTAATTTGATCCAATTTGATCCATTCGGATATAAGCATTTCTATATAACTGGATTTTCACTGATATGACTTGATCTAGTTGATATGTTTTGATCTATTTTGATATAATCATTTTAGATATCAGTGGATTTTCTCTGATATAACTACATCCAATTTGACTAAATTTTATCCAATCAGATCAACATTTGGATAAAATCTGATCAGATTTTATCCAAATAGATATGACTTGATCCATGAGATTTTTTCCCGGGCTTTTTTGATCAGTCAAATTTTGAAAAATCGAGAAAAGTTAACTTTTGACAAAGGCTCCAAATCGCTTCGAAATTATTCGCAATCGATTCGGGAGGGAATTTTTAGAATTTTATTTTTATCTCGAAAATTACAATTTTTGTAAAAAATTTATTTACTGATTGGCTATTTTCACGATTTTCAAAAATTTGCCAAAAATCGAAAAATCAACTTCGACTGTTCAAAATTTGGTTATATAGGTACGTATGCTGATTCAACGAGCCAAATTTCAACTCGACCGGAGTTGACGAGTTACTAAAGGTTCCGTTGTAAAATGAACTCATACCTACTTAGAGAGGGAAATTTTGGATATTTGTAGCAGTTTGAAAATTTCTGGGGAGACTTTACGCTAAAATGCATTGCAAAAAAAATGTAGTCCTCTTGGAATTCCCCCCCCCCCCAATTTTAGACATTTTTCAGCCATTTTTTTAATTCATCAATTTTTGAAAACTTGAATGACTTTTAGAGGTTTGAATGGATTTTTTGTCAGACATTAAAAAATTGAAATTTAAAAAAAAAATTTATGATTTTTTTCAAACATTTTTTGAAATAATTTAAGAAAATTTTTAAAAAATGTAAAAAAATATTTCTTTCAATTTTTTTTTAATTTTTAAAATTAATTATCTAAAGGAGAGTTTTTTGCAAAAAATTTATTTTTAAATAAATAAAAAAATAAAAATAAAAAAAAACTTTAAATAAGAAGAACGTTTTGTTAAAACAAAAAAATATTTTAGAATGTTTTGATGAAATTTTTGAATTTGTTTAAAGAAAATCCTCATTTTCTCAAGATACTTTTTTTTTGCACAAAAAGACATTTTTCTGAGTTTTTGACGGGATTTTTGAGTTGATTACAAAAAAATTTTTAAGTAAAATGTTTCTTTTCTACAATTTTCATTTTTTAAATGTTTTCAAACATTTTATGAAAGAATTTTTGTATTTTGTCAGAAAAAAAAATTGTAAAAAAAAACTTTCAACGAATTTTTTGATGCGATTTTTTAAAAAATATACATTTTCAATAAATGAAGCATTTTTTAAAAAAATTTTCTCAAAAATAATTTTTGACTCAAAAAAAAAAAATCATAATTATGTTGACAGAATTTTTGGTTACAACCCCTATTCAAGTAGATTAAATAGGCTAAGGTAGGCATTTGTCTCATCCCTGCAGTTCTACCTATGTACCATAACCTATTACATATCCAAACTTATTAGCAGGTATATAATTTGAATCGAGTATGATATGTTATCTCCGTGGATACCTACAATCCTACATTTATACATAATTATTTACCTACCCATTTCAATTTTTTTCTGTATTACAAAATAAAAATCAAATATTTTTCGTGTCATTTAACAAAAAACATTCTCGAAGAAGGAAAAAAAATCTTAACACAAAAATAATTACCGAAGCTTCGTTTTTTTTTCTTTTTTCTTTTTTTTTCAAAAAGGAAGTCCTTCGAACAGAAAATTAAACATAAAAGTTTTTCAAAACAAAGGAACATTTTTAGGTTTTGGAATAGAATGATGAAAGGGAGAAAAAACAGCACTTTGTATAATTATTAGTAAAAAGTTTGTTTCGTTTAAGCCATAACAGAGAGAGAAGATTAATGAGTTTGCAGTCAGCGGTCTGATGAGAAAGCAATTATGTGTATAATGAAAATGTATGCATGACTCCGGTTACAAACGATGATAATTTAATGACGTTACCAGACAGCGTTACTGTAATTGCTGGAATGTTGGCAGGTTAATTGGTCAATAGGGAAGAAACGGCCAGAAGTTCTATTAAATGTCAATTTAATTGGAACGATTAATTTCAACTCGCTAATCTTATGATTATATTGCAAACCAGCGAGTGGTCTCTAAAATTTGAACCTTGCGCTTTTTTTTTGCACCTCGCGTTTTATCTAGATTTGCATACTTAATGCAGATATTTAAAAAGTTTTTAAATTCGCGTAATTTTATTGTTTTTATATCCGTTGCTTCGTAATTTGTTTTAAAAAGTGAAACTAAATTTATTTACCACAATGGTGACTGTGTAGAGCTGACGTGTTTTAAAAAGGGAAAATTTCGTTATCGTTCAATTTAAATGTGTAATTTCACCACTGCCTTTTGGCAATACTCGAGAATTTCTTGTAGTATACTTTTTCAACATTGTAAAGTGCCCTCGTTTTATAAAATTCTACACAAAAATGAGAATTACTCTTGAAATTATAAGTAATTGGTTAATATATTCCGCGGTGTAAGGATGAGGGTCAAAATAGTGCTTAAAGTATAAGGCGAAGTCCTACCGTGAAGTACTTTCAAAAGAACACTCGAATAAAAATTATCATTAAATGGCTACATTTTTGATCATTTCATATACAAGTAGGTAATAATAGGCCATAATTGTGCAAAAGCCGGTAAGTTACTTAAAAAATTAAACAAAGGAGATTTTCTGGCACAAGTAAAAAGTTGATTTTTTTCATCAAAGAACCCTTCTGGTGCTTCTTTTCATTCGTTTTAATTAGAGAATTACTTTCATTAGCGTTTTAAATTCGCAGATAAACTCGCTTAAGAGCCTTATCGTTTTTAATAAAAATTTTCATAATTTTATTCGAGTAGAGGACTGATTTGAAACGAAGTTAAGTTTTTATCTAGGTATACGCCTTGAAATTAGTTTTTAGTTGTTTCCCTTTTCTACATTTTTGTTTTTTATTCTTTTCATAATTTCGCGTTGCGTTGCGTTGCGTTGCGTTGCGTTGCGTTGCGTTGCGTTGCCCGGAAGTCGAAACTCCAACATCGTGTTATGTATTGCGTTTTAAGAGTAGGCTAGGCGTCAAAAATTAGATGTTAATAAAATTGCCTATCTTGTTCGCCGTAAATAATGCATTTATCGTCGCGTCGGCAACGAAATTACCACAATCAGTTAACTATTATAGAAAATGAAATACATTATTACAGGCGGGATTACGTATTGTAAATAATATGTACCCACCTATCTGAGATTTTACGAGTAAATTTTTCTTTTTTCATATTATTAATAGGTACAAAATACCTAGTGAGAATTTAATAAAATTAATAAAAATATGAAAAATAAGTATGAATTTAAATGAAATTTTTAAATAAATAATAAAATTTATAGAAATATGTACCACATGAAAAATCTTTTTTTTTTTTAAATAAGTGATTAAAATCTTTGAAAACAATTGTAAATAATCAAATTGCTCAAAAAAAATCAAAAATTAAAAATCAACAAATTAAAATATTCTTGAATTCGGATTTTAGACAGATTGATGAAGTATGAAAAAGGGGGAAATCTGAATCTTTCAAAATGTTGAAAATTTAAGGAAATCAAGAATACATACTACAATCACATATAAAAGGCGAAAACAATTTCAATACATGGTATACAAGTATTGTTGATTTTTTTTTTAATAAAAAATTTAGAAAATCACCAAAAAAAATAAATAAAAATAAAAATAAAAATAAAAAAAATAAAATACATATTTGAAGAGATTGAAAAATCATGAAGAAGAAATATGTACTTAAGAATGCAATGATTTTTTTTTTTTTTTAAGGAGAGAAATTATTAATACCTATACTTAGTAGGTACGATACGTATTTTACGTTTATATTTTCATGTCACGATTGAAAGAAATCTGTTTATTAATTTTTTTTCTCTTTTGTTTCAGGTAAGAATTTATGAGACTCGTTAAATACGTATTTTTGAAGGATTGAAATGGTGAGTTGAGTTTAAATTGGTATTGTCCTACGGACAAATACGAGTTTACTTTTTATTTTCACCAAATGTGCTCAAAAATGTTTTTTAAAAATGAGGAAATGCTGATTACTTTCTCAAAAATACGAGTATACCTACTCTCAATATTTAAAATTAGAATAAATGTTCAATCATCTTGCTGAAAAATTTATTCAAATGAAAATTTTCTTTTGAAAAAATTTACTGCGACTTTTCAGGGGTTTTTCAATTTTTTTTTTCTTCAAAAAAATGATTCGACAAAATTCATGTTTTCAAGAGAACGTGTTTGGGAAAAGTTGCCTTTTTCGCTTTCAATAATGGACTGTAAACTTTTGAAGAAGAAAAAAATCTCTTATTATAATGATTGGGTTGGAGAAATCAAGTTCGCAAAAAAATGAATAATGAAAAAATATTTAGAACTCAGAAGGTTTTTCTTGAAAATCCTATTATAAAATTTTTGAAAATTTTCTGCAAAAAATTCTTCAATAAATTCTACATTAGCAAGAAACAAAAAATATGGATAGGTATATATACCTAATTATATATTTTTTAAATGTTCACTTTACTTTATATCATATATACGAATAAATAGATAAATTTTCTCAAAATGAATAGGTACCAGGAAATTCATTTCTCCAAAAAATTAAGAAGTTTCTTTTTTCAGTGGAAAAATTTAGAAAATTTTTATTTTAAAAAAGGAAAGAAAAATTATTCTAGGTTTCAGAAAAATCTGGGGGAAAATTGAGTTTTTTTTCTCTGAGTAATTAAATATTTTTTTTCAAAAAAATAAAAAATTTATATTTCATTCATTACAAAAATTTAATTTTCCTTATTAAGTAGGTAATCAAAATTTACTTATTTATTTATTTATTTACTAATTTTTTAAATTTTCACAGCATAAAATTCTTTGATAGTTTTTTACAATTATTTAAAATTTTAAAAAAATTAAAATAATAATTCATGAAAAAATAAAGATCGAGAAAACACGAAGAAATGAAAATTTGAATATTCCTCAAATCATACCTATGCAATTTATTTTATATTCAAAAGTTGCATCTCTGATTCAGTAAAAATTTATTCGAAAATGGTCATTTTTTACCGTAAAAATTATTCTTTTAATAAAACTAAGTAATTGTACCCACTGAATAAATTTCGAAAGTATCTATTGTGAAAATGAGAGTAAAATTATACCTACATGTAAAGGCTTAACACTTGTTGAGAGGCATGTAACCAAAAATAGTGATTACAAGAAGATAGAAGGTTGGCCAAAACAACGTCAACTAAACAACTTGCACGATTCTCGAACAAATACGAGTAACAGAACTAACAATAATTGGTATAGTGTACTTATCTGCTGAAACGAAAAACGACACCTAATTCATTTTTGTTAACTGTATAACATCTTTTCTATTTAGTAATAGTATGATTAGTTTGTGTACCAGTCTGTAAGTATAAATACTTGAAAATATGACATCAACAAGTCGAAATTAGAATTCTACTTATTTTTCAAAGTACCTAATTTTATTCCGGCGCACGCGATCAAGATGCGTTCTCAAGTTGAAATGCAATAAACTTGAGTTAGTTTAGCGAATGCATTAATGTAGTAAAAACTTTTTCCGCTATTCAGTTTCAATTACAGCTATCTTTCGAAATTAAAATCCATTAAAAAAGAACTTTTTGCGAAAAATAAAAGTCTCGTCCTGATAGAAACTTATTTTTCAAGTTTTTCCTTTTCGTGATTTTTTTTCTCTTTAAATTTTGTCAACGTTGAAATTGCGAAACTTGTACTAAAATTATAAACATGATCAAAAGTTGGAAGGTTGGATTATAAGTACGTAGGTGGTTCTGAAAACTGACAAAATCAAAAATTATAATCAATACATCATATGTTTCGCTCTAGGAGGGGGTAGGGTGAAGTAGTGACCTAAAAATTTGATTATACGGCAGGTAGTTTCAGACCTTGAGGCAAAATTTTATGAGTGGATCGCCGTACGTACTGCTTTTTTGGCGCCATCGCAAATTTACCAAGTCCAATATTACTTAGATACTTGATATTCAAAATTGGAGGGATTGTAGGGGACAGGGGTCCAATCGAAATTTTTGTTATAACCAAAACTATACCTAGGACTTCAAGCTATAACTTTTGTTTGAAAAATTTTTTAATTGGACCCCTCCCACCAAACCGATTTTGCATAACACACCAAAGATACTACATAATTAAAAATTAAAGAAGTGAGGTAGGAAGGGGCCAATTGAAAAAATTTTCAAATAAAAATTGTAGATCAAGATCTTAAAAATAATTTTGGTCATTATAAAAATGTTGATTGGATCCCTCCCTCTCCTCCGATTTCACATAACATCAGGTAGAAAATTTTCAAAATTGGGGGAGGGGTCCAATTGAAAATTTTTTCAAACAAAAGTTGTAGATTGAGGTCCTAAAAATAATTTTGGTTGTAATAAAAATCGCGATTGGACTCCTCCTTCCCTTCCCTTCCCTTCCAATTTTGCATAATATGAAATTCTATATCTATTATGCTTGATCAAAAAAAATTGTCTTAATTTTTATTTTCCCTAACCCCTTCAAATTTTTGATATAGGCATCATATGCATATATTTTTTATTTCTTTTTGGGCTGCTTTTTTATCCTGTAGGTTTTCCTACATTATTTAAGAAACACCCTGTACATGCTTTTTAATTTTACTGAAATAATAAAAATTGGATATTTTTTGATAAATCTTACCAAATGCAGCCATGATTCAACTAAAAAGAACATTTTTCAGCGGCAGCCACGACAGAAAGGGTAGAGTGCGCTTTAGTCTAATTAATTATTCATTAGATTACGCGAAAAGATATTCTCGTTAGTTTGTTTTCCCCAAATATGCAGTCTGCGTCGTCTCTCAATGTACCATCTAGAGAATTAGAACAAGTTTTGTGACGTATTGACAATTCTACTAATTTGAGACACTTTCGGTATAAAATTTCCGCATTTGTGAAAACTTTATAATGTAACGAATACAGCGACGGCGGTAACCGTGGAACTTTATCAGAAGTAAACTCTCAAAAAAGAGGGTGTTCTTATCTTTGAATTGAACCTGAGTCGGACGTAGTTGAAAATTCTTCAAAAACTATTCCCTGACTATTATGTAAAAGTTTGAGTTTTTTCATTTTATTACATCCTGTGTAACTAAAGATGCCAACGCAATACCTTTCTAAAGATGTGAAAAAATAAAAATAAAAAACTCGAATTATATTAAAACTCCACGAGTAGACATTTTGAAAACCTTTTATGTTTCCGTGAAAATAAAAGAAAATATTCGCAACATATTGCTAACGTTTTTTTTTAATTCTCTGTTTTATTTTTGCAATTTTTTTCCCCTTTCTTCATCGTTATTTAGAAAAAATACTTGCATCGTATATTCATTAGTAGTAGGTAGGTACCTACAGTCTACACCAATTAAAGCACCTTCGCTAATTTTGAGTTAATAGTAATTTGAGGCATTTTCTGCGCTCAGTAGGTGTTAAGAATGCATTATAAAAATGCTATAAAAAACTTTAGCAATCCCTGAAATTAATATATTACACACTATGAAAGGTATACGATGGTAATTGGAATTTATATGGTTATATTATCGCGTAAACAATATCTACTATTTGATCTGCTGGCGCATACGCGCACATATGAATCTAATGACGAAACCATAATATATAATATAGGTAGCAAAATGAGTGTGAATATTACCACCGAACCTGGCGCAAATCACCGCTTATACGATAGATAGACAAACACGTAGAATTGTTTGATAAATATTTTCCTCAATCATGACCGAGTCTTATTTACTTTAGTCTGTAATGCGGCCAATGCTATAAAACAAAGGTATTTTAATTAAGAACGGCTGTTATCAAAAACATTCATAAAACAAAGTTGGTAGGTAGTTTTGAAAAAGTGATAAAGTAGTGCTGTTTTTAAACGGCGTATATTTTGCAGCCATATAGAACATAAAAACTATGGTTTTATTAACCTGGGAATAATAAAGTAAAATTACCTCGACATTTTTGAATTTATGCATCAAAATTTATGCTTACCTACGGTAGAAAATCGTGAATACATCGTACTTTGGCGTATGTTTGCGCAGTACTTGTATATATGCATACCTCCTTAGGTTTTATCATGCGAAAGAATTTTCAACACTCTGTGGGTGTAGTGTGTATAGCTATGTAGGTATCTAAAACAATTACCTATACGTTTACAACTGTTGATATTGTTTTATTAAAATGTTCCTTCGAACGTTAAAGTTTTCCACGTACCTACCGTCGCGTCGTCGTATATGAATATGAAAATTTAGGTACGCAGTACGCTTATGGGTAATATTTTTCACTTCGAAATCGATGGTCGCCTCCCTATGACTATATACGTGATGTTTACTTTTAATTAAAGGGTCTTTGTCACCCTTTTCGCTTTATCCCCCAGTTGTGTTTTACGCTTTCAATGTACCTACAAACTTTCGTATTTTTATCTATCGAATGTTTTTTATTTAGTGTTTTTTTTTTTCACGCTTATTACTTCTACACCCTGCTAGTAGTAATGCATACTACGAATAAAATCCGTTAATCGATTGACGAAAAGTGAATAATCGTATATTGAGGAAACAGTTACGTTTAGAATTTAGAAAAGGGTTCCTAAAATGCGGTGTTGGGCAATATTAGAGCCTGGGATGGACCAAATAGGCTTATCAGATTATTTAAATGAAAAATAGAGAGGTATGTAGCTACGTGTGTACCTTTAAAAATAATAATTTAAAAAATTTTTAAGTAGGTAGGCATCAATTGAGTAACTGAAAAATTAAAATGTCAGGTATAAGTAAATAAGTTCAAAAAAAACTGATATCAAATTAAAATGATAAGTATAAAACAATAATAAAATTAATTTTTGCAAAATTAAGGAATCGCAAAAAAGTGAAAAATTTTGAAGGGAAGTACTAAGAGAAATTGAACGTTTTAGAGAAACTACAGATTGAAAAATAATTCAGTAATTTGAAAAATATTCGAACTTTGATCAAATTGAGAAATCGTGAAAAATCAGGAAATTTAAAATAATTAAAAAATTAAGAAATACTGAAAAAACTTGAAAATTACTAGTATAACGTACCTAGAAAGTTTTGATAGTTAATATTGAAACATTGATTTTTTTTAATGAAAAAGGTATTCTGTGAATTTTTTAGAAATCACAAAAAAATAAATAAATAAACTTTTTTCTCTTCTGAAAACAAACAAAAAAAAAGTATTGCCAAACAATCGAAAAAAATAAGGTATACCTGTAAAAAAAATTGAAGTTTTTTCTCGAAGAATTTGAGAAATATTTTTCTTCCAAATAAACTGAAAAGCCTTTCAGAAAATTTAGATCCATTTTTTTCATTGAGTGAAAGAATAATTGAATTACCTATGGGTAGATACATGAAAAAAATCGAACTAGGTAATTGAACAATTTCAATAATAAAAAATTGGAAAAAATTATCAAATGAGAAAAATTTAGGTTATAGCGTAACGCAGTTTCGACATAACGCAGTTTCGCAGATTATGCGTAACGCAGTTTCAGCGTAACACAGTTTCACAGTTTCAGCGTAACGCAGTTTCGGTGTAATGCAGTTTTGGCGTCATCATAACGCCGAAACTGTGAAACTGCGTTACGTTATAACCTCAATTTTTCTCATTTGACAATTTTTTCAAAATTTAACAATTATTATTCTTTCAAAAAAATTTCAAATCTGACTTTTTTTTAGAATTTGACATTTTTTTTCAAAATTTGACAATTAGTTTTACAAAATTTAACAATTTTTTCAAAATTTGACAATTCACAATTCTTTCAAAATTTGACCATTTTTTCAAAAATTGGCAAAATTTAAAAATTTTCTGAAAATTTGACAATTTTTGAAAATTAGACAATTAGGTATTTTTGAAAATTTGACAATTTTTTAAAAATTTGATAAGTTTTTCAAAATTCAACATTTTTTTCAGAGGCGATCGGTTTGGGTAAAGGCGGCCTGGGCTCAACCTCCTCAGCCTAGCCTAGATATTTTTTTTTTTTTTTTTTTGAGGAAAAATATTTTTTTAATTTTTGGAGAAAAACCATCAATCATTTTTTTTAGAAACTTGTTTTTTAATTTTTTTAACCTAAATTTTTCCATAGAAATTATATATAAAATAATCATTCTTTCTTCTTCTTTTTTTTCGAAGGTAATCTCAGTTTTCTGTAGGTACCTAATAAGTACCTAATAACATTTTTTTGAACTGTTTTTTTTTTTCAATTAAAATTCTATTTGAATAAAAAAATGTTTAATTTAATTTGAATTAAGAGTTATCACTTTTTGGAGTAGGTATCTATGTATAAATTCAAACGTTTCGAAGCCGTTTTTATTCAAAATTTCAAATACATAGATGGGCCCTAAATAAAATTACGAGATAATTGAGATAAATAATTAATGAATTGATTGATTGACAAAATCAGGAGATTTTTGCCAAATGGAAAAATCACCTACTCACTTACGAGGTCTGGCTACGAAGTAATGATACTGATTTTTTTGCCGCGCTTGTGGTAACACTGCGAACCCAAAACTTCGCAAGCGTGATCCTCTATCCCCTCTTTATCGATAGACACATTGGAGACCTTCGTGGCATCATTTGTTCTCCAGAACTTTTGCGTTTTGTAAGAACATGACAGTGGTGCTCGTTACAAAAATGAGTCTAGGTAATTTCAAATTGCTGTGCGGGTAATTTTCAAAGCAAAAAATTGGTAAAAATGGTTTGTGATGAAGTCTTGAGTCATACTCGGATATTCCAAAAACATAAAAATTTTAAAAACGATCGAAAAAGCACCTTAGGGTGAGCCGCGAAGTGACAATCCGTATAAACTTCAAACAAACAAGAATGCGCAGCGCGTGCGCACTCTTATTCACCAAGATTGGTGCCTAACCAGTTCGTATCACCAGGGTAGACGTGACCAACCCATTTCCACCCCCAAAGTGCTCGACTAGGGGTCCTGAAAGTCCCTCCAGACGTTGTGAACACTTGGATCCTCCATCACAATAATGCACCTTGCCCTCCTGCCTTCTACTCGACACAATTTTTGACCTCCAGAGACGTTCCTATGGCACTCCAACCCCCCAACCCCCTCAATCTATCATTCTGTGACTTTTTTCTATTCCCTCGGTTCGAATAAGTCGTAAAAGGAACATATTTTCTGGGCGCGACAGTCGTTCAAAAATTTGTAACGAGGCAGCTTGAGGGGGTATCACTTTAGGCGCTCCAGAGGGGTTAATAAAACTGGAAAATCCACAAAAATTTGTGTGTAGTTGTAGAAGGGTACTACTTATAAGGTGATAACATCAAAGTTGATTAAATTTCCAAAATCTATTTTTTATGAATTTTGTATCATTACTTCGTAGCCAGACCTCGTATGTGCGAATAAACTTGCATACTATACTTGTAATGTTCTTTAATATCGTTTTTTTTTTGTTTTTTTTCAATTCCAGCACACGCTCGCACGATTATTTCATTCGATATAACTATTTTTCAACCTCGTCTGATACCAGCATCTGCATGAATAAAAAACAAATTTTGCCAAAATAAAAATATGTAAACGATGAAAATAAAAATAACCAATTTATTCGTTTAATTTCTCTGTATTTTGCTTCGGTTCCTTCCCTTCTTTTTTTTCTGGAATATTTTTAAGTTATTTTTTCGATATGGGGGAATACCTCAGATAATAGTTCGCTACCAAAAGGTATTTTATATGAAGAATTCTTAAAAGCTTTCAATACACGAGTCAATTTTTTTCTTTTAATATTAAACTGATATGAATTATTCAGCGACACGCCATATTATATAGTATGCTTGTAGAAGGATATGGTACAGGATAAGAGAATGTATGATGCTATTTTGTTTTGGATAATTTATAGGAAAACTTTCTAATCTTGGTCGTAGATACTTATGCGAGTTGTTTATAAAGAATTTTATCAAGGATTTTGTTTGGTAAATTTTTCAAATATCATACGCGATTATAATATCGTTTGAAAATATGTACTCATAAAACGGACGCGGCGAGTAATAAAATGGTTAAAATGTGTTTAATGACGCGTTTTTCGAATTTTGGATAAGTAGGTAATTTATATTGTAGTTTTTTTCGGGTATAAATTGGGTTAAAAATTCGCTGTTGCGCTCGTTTGGCTTATAGTCTTTTTGTCGTGTTTAGGAATAGGAAGTGTTTACAAGAGTTTTCAGTTTCGCACTAACACTATGTGAACTAAGTACATACTTGTATACAGGGTGTCCCTGTCCCAGTTAAGATTAATCAAGACTTGAGATATGGGCATAACTTTTCAACTCACTTGACACTACTTTTGGACTCATGTCAGTTGTTACTACTTTCGGATTCAGTTGATATTGATAACTACTTTTGGACTCACAGTCAGTTGATAACAAATAGCTGGACTCAGTTAATACTACTTTTGGACTCAGTTGATACCAAATACATAATATGTACTTGGACTCAGTTGTTACTACTTTCGGATTCAGTTGAAATTTAAAACTACTTTTGGGCTCAGTTGATAACGAATAGCTGGACTCAGTTGATAGTACTTTTGGACTCAGTTGATTGAGTTGATACCAAAGAACTGGATTCAGTTGATAACAAGCAGCTGGACTCAATTGATACCACTTTTGAACTCAGTTGATACCAAATAACTGGACTCAGTTGATACTACTTTTAGGCTCACTTGATACTACTTTCAAACTCAATTGATACTACTTTCGAACTCAGTTGATACTAATTTAAGAATGAGTTGACACTACTTTTGGACTCAGTTGATACTTCTTTCAGAATCAGTTGATATCAAATAAATGGACTCAGTTGATACTGCTTTCGGAATCAGGTGATACTAAATACTACTGTGGACTTGTGGAAAACAATTTTGTAATGGTGGAAAAAATTGAAAACTGTCAATCATGAATCAATATCCGTTTTTTTTGTTGTTTTTTTTTTACTTGTGACTATTATTTTTTTTGTATACTGGGAATTTTGGATTGATGGGGTTGAAATTTTTGAAAGCAGTGTTGCCAATTTATTTTTCTTGAAAAATTATCATTTTTTAAAGATTTGTAGCTCCTTCATTTTCAAATTTAAGCACCATATTGTATTGGTAAAGTTTTTTATTATAGTTATGCTGGGTTGTATCCAAATCTCAAGCCATGTGATTCATTACCAGGACACCCTATATGCGGTGTATTATACTATGTACATAAACTAGGGAGCGTATTAAATGACTATCTACGCGTTTATGTTACACGAGTACGTGAAAGTAGTATAATCAAGAATGCATTTTCTGATATCGGCGGGTGTAATTTTGTTCGAACCAAGTTCACGAAATAGTTACTAAATTAATACGTAATGACTCTCCGGTGTCAAACGTGAGGTTAAATATCCGTTCTGCATATACCCAACGCTTACCTATACCTAACCTACCAACTATGCCAAAACTGTAAATAAATAAAGGCGCGTTTGTTCTGGTTTCGTAACCACAAAAGGGATATCTGGTTAGAGATATGTTGGTTGTTGTTTAGATGTGATGTTAATTTATGAAAAGCGAGTCATTCCGCGTGAAGGTACCCTACGTCGCTTAATGTAAAACTGCTTTACACCAGTCAAGATTTACCTACCTGCTGTTTTCACGTCAATTAAAATTCAATAGCTCGGTAAATTTATAATTTACGTATGCTTTTATTATTATACGTGCTGAACGCAATTTTCAACAACGCATACTGAATTCTGTTTGATCAGCGTTTAACCGACGACAAGTTCGCTGAAAATTAATGCACTACTTGATTGATAAAGAATAAAATTCTTCTGTGTAAACGTTTCTGATCAGAATTAGGTATTTTGGTAGTAAGCACCGTCTCTCTTGTATGCTAATAAAAGTTGGTTTCATACTTGACTAGGCATCTAAACCTATACATTACCATACCGTTCATAAAGAAATACCTGCAGATTTTGCATACGTACGCCCTGTAGAGTTCAATACCTCGTTCAATACTGAATTCCATCATTCACACAGCTTGAAAACTGTATAAATAATTCAAAAATCCAATATTTTTTAATCACAGTAGAACAGTAGAAGTTAGGCCTACCTATAGGGGGAATTTAAATCATTCATCTAGCGTTCCAGAATATAAAAATGTTCTCCATAAAAAGATTTTTGAAGGGTGGCTGGTGGAATTTCATAATTTCCATTTTCCAATAAATCTAGAAGATTTTTTTTTTTTTAAATGCCTAAAATTTTTAATTTTCTCAGCACATCTGTTTTTATATTATTGAATATTAAATTAAACGAGATGTTTTTATCGAAAGAAACGCACGACAATTTTTTTACCGACGAACCACCAGCCTTTCTCCACCTTGGATATGGCCAGATTTCTTAAATGTTAAGCACAGGTAACAATGTCTACGATTGCCGAACCGTACGTATTAAAAAAGAATTGAGACAATTATATCGAAAGAATTTTATGTTATTTTTAGAAACTTTTCTCGAGACAATTTATTTTGATTTTTGGTAAAATGCTATTCAGCAAAAATTGATGTAGAAAAATTCTCAAATTTGGAATTTTTACCTCTAATTTTAAACATCTTTCAAACTTCACAAATTGACTTTTTCGGCCCATTTTTGAAAAAACTGAATTTGGACAATTTTATTGAAATTTAAAGATTACCAAATTTTAAGTTTTCCCAAAACTTTTAGAATTTTTAAACCTTTGAAAATTAGTTAAAATATGATCCAATTTCGCAAATTGTTTAAAATTAAAAAATTACCAAAATTCCAAATTTAATCGAATTTTAAATTTTTTTCCAAATTTAGAATTTCTGCAAAATTTTAAACATTTTAATAAAAAAAAACATTAAAATTTTTTTGAAATTGGTTGACATATAAAAATTACAATTTCTACCAGTTTTTGATTTTTTTTCTAAATTTTAAGGATTTACTAAAATTTAAAAAATTTATCAAACATCAAAAATGAATCCAACGTGAAAAATTTATTAATACCTACCTAAGTACCTATTTAAAAATTCTCAACTCAAAAAATTCTTTATTAAAATTGCTTCAAAAAAACTGTCTCGAAAAATTCTTTAAAAAAATTTAATTTATTTTTTGAAATAAAAAAAATACATGAAAATTTCTCAGGAAAAAACGAACTCCAATTTTAGAAGAAGATATTTGTAATCACACTCAGAAAAAATTTCAAAAAAATGCATTAAATTTTTTTTAATATAGGTCTTGAATACTTTTTGAATAAAATTTCTGAAAGATATGATTTAGAAAAAACGGGACCTCCCAATTTTGAAAAAATGAAAAATTGAATAAAAACCGCCACAACATGATTTTTCAATTTTCCCTCTTCTTTTATTGAACAATTTCAAGTTTTTAAAAAAAAATTGATGAAAAAAAAATAGAAAAAAAATATTTAAGATTAGAAACAAGTTTTTATGATTAAAATATAGTTTCAACATAAATTATACCTACACATTTTCACCCAAGAAGATCAAGAAGACCACACATAATGATTTTTCATCATTGTCGTACCCTTGAGAATTTTTCAAAAACTAGGTATAAAAAATTGAAAAAAAGTGTAAAATTTTGGTGGTTTCTGAAAATAAATTTGAAGATGAAAAATCACCAGTATCTAATGGTATTTTTGGGTTAAAATGTCTCTGTTGAAACCATTTTAATCACAGATTTTTTGAAACCAGTTTTTTTCAAATTTCTTTTCAAATAATGAAATTTTCTTATTCCATTAAATACAGGGATGAAGTGAAGATGAAAAATCATCAAAAATTGTCTATTATTTTATTGAATAATACCCGAAATGTTACCATTTTACCTGAAATTTAATTTTTTCAAAATTGTCGATCCAGACCTGACTTAATATAGGAATTATTTTCTCCACGCGTGTAACTATTTCAAAAATTTTCAAAATAAGGACCACCCCAACGCACCCGCAGGGCACATGGCTTTCCTGACTTGAAGAGAAAATAGAAGTTGTACTTACTGTACTCACGATGTCACAAACTATGGGAAGTACTTCGTAGACTTCCTGGAACTGCGGTCTGCAATGTTCCTAGTTCTTTATCATTTCCCCGCAGAAAATTTTTTGTTTAGCGCAGCATTAAATATTTGTGCACTCTAACGATCATCATTCTATGCAATATGTAGATTGTAGGTATAGATGAATTTTGTACTCTTGCCAAGAATTTGCTTCTCGAATTGGCCGCAACTGAACTGGATGATCGGAGAACCTGATAATAGACTCGTAATGTTTTGACTTTTTCAATTATCTCGTTTAAATTTAGAATGAGCGGATATTAAAAATCACCATCGGTTTTTGCTATAAAAAGTTAATTTTGTTGCAAAACGAAAATAAGCCGCATTATTGAATTATAAAGTTGGCTGGAAATATAACAAGCGATATTACGAGAGGTTTTAGATTTCGATGAGACCATGAAGGAGCAAAAGGTTTTCTGTGTTCCAGTAACAATTGCAGCAGCTATAAAGATTATCTCATAAAAGTTGCTCACCAACCGTCTAACATTTTGAACTTAGTTTTTCCTTCTCAAGTTTAACTCAACCAAGCGGTAAAATATCTCCTGAGGGACTTTCTTGGGAAGTTCTGCATGCATCGTCGCTTTTCCGAACCTCGTTTCGAACATTAACCAGAGTTTGCAATTACTGTCGTATTGTTTTATGCGAGAAACTGCCACGCCGCAGTTAGACAACGCGAAATTACCATTTGAACGGTATCGTTTAACTACGTAATATTGTATTGTGGCTTGGTTATTATTGTTCTGTCCTATTAATGGTAGATTTTCTAGAATTTACCAACTTAATTACGTGACCCGTTAGCACTTGCGTTAACTAATTTATTATTCCTTTTTATACTGCGCCCATCGCCCCTGTCATCAAAATATTCCAATCTTGTTTTTAAACTGTTGAATGAAATATTGCTACCCAAACCGTCTGTGTAAACATGAATTTTGCTGCTTGTTAACTTCGCGCGTTTGTAATTTGTATAGTCTTCAAAGAATAACGAATGTAAGCGAGGCGTTTTCCAGTTTTTCGCGCTTTACGCTATTCCATTCATTAGTTCAAGGTTGAAGTCTATAACTTCGCATCACATCTGAAAGCAGGAAGTTTTGATGTCGTTCATATGATATCTGTCTAAGTGTCTACCCACTTCGTAGATACCTTCATTTGTTTAAAAGAAAACAAATCCGAATTCTTCAATCTTCCTCGATTCAAAAGTACTGCAATAGGGTGGTCCTTATATTTTATTCGAATGTAAGTAGGTACAATTTGCTTATTATTTTTGGGCGGATACACTTGAAAAATTCTTGAAAAAATTCTTGAAAAAAAATTTCACAAAAAAAATGGGTAGGTACTTCTTTAAAAAAAATTCAAGTCTCGACATTTTGAAAAGAAAAAACTTTTCAAGTTTCAAAACTTTTTCATAACTTTTTTTTCAATTTTAAAATAATTGTCTACTTTTTTCCTGGCATATTTCTTCAATTTTCGAAGTAAAAAATATTCAAGATGGAAATTTGGCCCACCCTTAAAAATTTTACGATTTTCAGTTTGAAGAAAAATAGAGTTGAAAAAGAATTTTGAACTTTAAAGAATTGCCCAGCCTTGGTTTCAAGACATCATACAAACATCAACTGGAGGAGAAAATAATAAAATGGGAATTAATGATCACGAAAAGAATTAAGGTACCTTTGACAAGAGAGAGATGGGCAACATCCTCTCCAAGGAGGATCTAAGATCCAGATCATTGAGATCATTTGACAAAATGATCTTAGATCCCAAGAAATATCTTAGATCAGGATCCAATATCACGATATTTTATTCAAAGGACAATGTTTCTAACTTTTTTTTTTTAGTTTTGAACATTTTTTTTTTATTATTTAAAAAAAAGTCAAAAACAGCGCCTTTTTTTAGTTGAGATTTTTTTTAGTGACCGAATTTTCAATCTGACAATTAAAATTAGGGAGGTGTTCAATTTTTCAAAAATTTACCAAAATAAATAAAATTAGAAAAATCAGGAAAAATGAAAAAAAAACAAGTTACACAGTAACCCGTTTAGCAACGTCGATGCTAATTTCGATATAAATGTCGACACATCGAAATCGGTCACTTTTCGATATGTCGACATTTATATCGACATCTACATCGACATTTGCAATGCTGAGATGTTGAAAAAAATGTTAAGTTCAAATATTTAATATAGGTATATGTTTTAAAATTAAACCAAAAATTGTGTTCAAGCCAACACTTCGACACTTCGTCAAAATTGCGGCTCTGAATTCACCTTTGTTGCTGGACATATCTGTGTCCAACTAACGAAGAGGTAATTCTTAGAGCCTTATGTACTAATTCATAACACACTTTATCTGCGAGTATCAAAAATCACCTTTAAGACGTCGACAGTCAAGTCGATGCATTATTCGACCCTCGACAATTAGATCGACATTAACTCGACTTAAAATTCCTCTGACCGACACTGCCGACAGTTAAGTCGTTGCATTATTCGACCCTCGACAATTACATCGACACTAACTCGACTTAAAATGCCTCTGGTCGATACTGTCGACAGTGAAGTTGATGCATTATTCGACCATCGACAATTATGTCGACAATAACTCGACAAGTACTTGTCTTATTCAAAATTTTTAAAAAATGAGAAAATTTTGCGTTCCTTCAAAAATTGTTTATTGCTGAGCTTAAAATATTCCTATTAATGGTTTTTAGTTCTTTTTAGGTATAAAATTTGTAAATTTAATTAGCAAAAAATGTCGACATAATGTCGATGCGTTTATCGAGTATCGATTTTCACATCGACTTGTCTATGTAGAAAAACAATGTTTTCTAAATTACAGGAAAATACCGAGAAAAATTCAATAATTTTGATTGAACAGTTATGTTTAACATAGAAAATTACTTTAAATCTCAAATATCATTTTTAATTCATCGTTAACCGAGAAAAAAATGTGTCTGAATTTTGTCGACATAAATGTCGATGTCGACAATTGCTACACGGGAAACACATTTAAAACGAAAAAAAATCAACTTTCTTGTTTTTTTGTTTTAAACGCCTGTTGCCTGTTTTTAGGGAGGGGGGGGGGGGTTAAAATTGTTTTGTTTGAATCATAACTACACTGTGTAAAATATTAAAATATTTAGTTTTTTTTTTCAAATGATCAATGAAAAAAAAAAAAAAAATACTAACGAAAAAAAAAACATTTTTTTTTTGTTTGAGGAGTGATATGTAAAAACGACCTCAGTCGCCTGGTAAAAAATAAATAAAAACGCGTTTGAAGTTTCAACACGCTATAACTTTGCAAAAACTAATTCTAGGAAAATTGTTAATAAAATAAAAAAATGAAGAGCAAGTCTTCCTCTACAAAATGCAGTATTTACTTTTTCGATTAGGTTTATATTAGGTGCAGTACAATTAAACCAAAAAAGTGTAACGGAGGTCGTTTTTATGGAAACAGTGAAACGCGTCGAATATAATTTTGTTTTTTCGTTCTTCTTTCAGTATTTTTTGAAGAAAACAGTTTTTAAATACGTAGAGGCTTATATTATAAACAAAATTTAATATTATGATGTTTTTTCATTGCAAAAATAATTTTTCGAAAAAAGTGAAATAAAATGATAAGTCGAAATAACACTGGCAGGATAGGTTTTTTTCATCTGCTTATGTGAAATTGGTGTTATGGTGGGAAGTGTTGACATTTTTTTATAGAGTTGGGTGGGGGGAATTCAAAAGTTGATGTCTCCGCAAAAACGACCTCCGTCGGGCGGAGGCTGTTTTTACATATCACTCCTCGTTTGTTTTAAACGTCTGTTTTATGTGGTTCTTTTTTGGGGGGAGGGGGGGGGGGTGTTTAAATTACTGTTTTTTACTTTATAGTTGAGCTT
Source organism: Balanococcus diminutus (assembly GCA_959613365.1). Taxonomy (NCBI): domain Eukaryota; kingdom Metazoa; phylum Arthropoda; class Insecta; order Hemiptera; family Pseudococcidae; genus Balanococcus; species Balanococcus diminutus. Next base: position 30,222,826 of record OY390714.1, read on the forward strand.
TTTTTAGTGACCGAATTTTAAATAAGACAATTAAAATTAGGGGTGTCCAATTTTTTTAATCAATTTTTCAGAAAGTTATCAAAATAAATTAAAAACATAAAGAAAAATGAAAAAAAAAAAAAAACATGAAAAAAAAACAAGTTACTTACGCAAAAAACACGTTTGAAACAAAAAAAGTTTTTTTTTTGTTTTAAAGGTCTGTTGCCTGTTTTTTTTTGGGGGGGGAGGTGTTTAAAACACTATTTTTTACTGTTGTAAATTATTTTGTTTAAAACATAACAACCCCGTGTAAAATGTTGGATCTGAATGATCTTTTTTTTTTAAATAAAATGAAAAGAGATCTGGCTTTAAAATGATCTTAGATCACCAAGTCAAGATCCTTCTCATGATGATCTTAGATCATGATCTTAATGATATTTTTTCCAAGTGATCTTGAAAATATCTTCCTACCCCATATGACATTTTTGGGAATTTCAATTTTTGCCTTTCTCGTTTGAAGCCCTTCAAAAATGATATCAAAAACGGATTTGAGAGGTAAGAAAACTTAGATTCCCTTTCCTCCACATGCTCATGCCCTGGAAGTCTATTTTCAAAATTTTAAAGCACTAATTTCATTTTTTATATTTTTTTCCGAGTTGGTTTTTCGTCGATGGTGATGGTACCTCTGACGTAACCGGAATGCGAGCTATACTGTTTTAAAAACTTTTGTAAAGAAGTATTCAGTTCAAAAATAAAAAGTTGGGAATTATTTTTTTCTTAAAAAGAAGCAACTCAAGTCGTGGTGAAACCAAAAAAATTTAAAATCTAAGGATCGCCCTAATTCGTAATTTAGAAGTAAAAGGTTGATAAAGTTTAGCTATAGATACAAATGATATGTAATTAATTTTTTTTTCAAAATCCAACGATAGGTAGGTATACCGTATAATAGGAAGGTATACCGTGTAAGTATACCTACAATCTTACATGCTTACTGATGTTGATCGTAAAACAATAGAAAAGTCTACTCGTACATTATCTTCGCTCTCTTTTGAATCTCGAATATGTGACAACATTAAAAAAAAAGCAACAGACTTCATGGCTGGAGAATTGTTTCTTGAAAAGTACAAAAATTTCAATCACAATAATGCACCTAAAGATACGTATATTATTTCTATAGGAGCCTACAATTTATTTCAAAGGTAAAGGTGAAAATACATCATTTGGATTCATTCCACTTGAGATAATTTTTCATAGCTTAGAGGTACCTACTTTTATATTTTAAATAAAATCTATAGTTTATTCGTAAAATTTTGTTCTACATTGGAATAAAATTCGAATTAAAGAGGAACAGCTGGAAAGCTTTATTTGATTAATACGATACCAAAATACGGAATTGAAGAACAACAGAAATCAAAACAAAAAACTTAATTATTGCTTCATTATGAGAAGCTTCATTTTCATTTCCTTGATTATTCAAATTTTTCGTCGACTTGACTGAAACAGAAAACGTATGAAAATATGTGTGAGGCCTCGTCTTATAAATATTACGATCCGCATAAATTATTAAACATGTCAATCAAATTTTATGATTTCAACTAAAACAGTTCAATTCGTTTTTTCTATTTTAATTTTTCACATCCTTTCCCATCCTCAGATTCTTTTATTTATAAAAACAAAGAACAATTATTGAATCTACATGGAGTAGAAGGAAAAAAAATATAGGTATCCTCAAATAAGGTGCTTTTAATGGGGAAAAAGGTATGCGATAAAAGAAAGAGAAAAAAGATCTATAAGAAAATTGCCAAAGGAAAATAAAAAATTGATCGTAATTCTGAAAAACAGAACACAAATTAAGGTACTTAATGACGGAATTCTAACCGCAAAGAAATAGAGGATAGAAAAAACGAACGAAAAGAAGCGAGTAAATATTTTCTCAAGGGTCAGGTAATTAGATAAAACCCTCAACTACTCGGAAAAATACTTATTTCAGTTTGTTCAATTTCAAATGAAGTCTTAATGCTTCATTAAATGTTAAATTAGCCCCGGTTAATCTGAAAATATGACCATAGTCAATTTTTTTAATGCTAGGTAATCTGTTTTTATCTTTTGCGCGAGACTTTATTTAATTGAAGAAAAAATTACCTATATTAAAGTTCTAGACGACGCGACGTTGGATTTTTCAAAAAAACACTATCATGATAAAATTTCGCCGGCGAGATGATCAAAATTTGTTGAGTGTGAAATTTTGATTTTTCATTTCTGTATAGCAATAAATGAACCGCGTGAAAGAATTTCAAACATGAAAGACGTATGGAAAAATACTTGGGAATTGAAAGTTTTTCTTTCATTTCAACTGTATACAAAGCACTTTGACACTTGTTCGTAGTTTTTCCGTGTTCGGCGGTTGTGATTATTTTTATATTCTTCGTTAGTAGTTATTTCGTGTATGCTTCTTTTTTGTAAGTATGAATTCTCGCAATAAGGTATAGATTGGCGTTCGCCTCTTGGGAGTGTATGGCATTGACTGGATGCGTAGTGAGACTCAGAACGACCCTTTTTATTTCGAATACTTCGATATAATGAAATTTTCGCGCTGTTCGTTTCGATAAAATAAGTGTAGGTATATACGTACGTATACGTATATATGTATACACTTCTCTTACGTACATTTATCTTATTATATGTGTACAATAGAATACGCGTAAATTTTATTTATCAAATGTGGGTATTTTTTTAAAAACAATGTAAGATCGTTATTATTCGAATTTCTCGTAATAAATTGAAAAATCTGAGCTATTGTGCCTATAATTTGTATAAGATTTTAAGTTTATGTCGAAACTATAGCTTGAGGGATGAAATGAACTTGAACATCTGGTTGACTCATCCTAAGGATAGTGAAGCCAAGTTTTACTCGCAAAATTTTCAAACAATTTTTCTTCAAGAAGGTCGTCAGAGTTGTTTCGAGTAGAATCCGATCATCAAGATTTGTCTTGATGAAGTAAGTACCTGAAAGCAACACCCCAGGGGTCGAGTATAAGGTCGACTGTGAATTTTTGTAGCTCAATGTCTAACAAAATATCTAAAATAAACTTTGATTCAAAATGAGTGATTTTTTTTTTATTTAAATGTAAAAAACAAAAATTTGGGAAAAAGACAATTGTAAAAATTTTAAATATAAAACAAAAATAATAAACTTAGGAAACTTGAAAAATAAATAATTACCAGTAGTAAACCCGGCACTTTAGGCCGTTTGACCTCTGGCGGGGTCACCCTAACCTAAAGTGCCGGGTGGTAGGTAACCCTAACCTAAGGTGGGTAGGTGGGTATGTAGGTAACCTAACCTAAGTAGGTAGGTGTTAATCTAACCTAGGTAGGTACCTACCTACCCAACCTACCTACTTACCTACCTACCTACTTTTTTTTTTTTTTTGTTGGTTTTCAACATTTTTTATTCCAGTATTGTGGGCTGCGCAAATCCCAGCATAACATGCAATTTTCGCAACGTTCGTCTTCATACTTGTCGTAGTAATCTACACCACAGCATTGACATGTCCTCAATTCATATTCGGTGTCATCAGACTCTGGTTCTGTCCAATGACTGTAAGTATCGCAGTCACTAGGGCACTCTTCATCATCATCGTTCTCGGTGGATGATGATGATAAATAGGTAAAACTTTCTTCACTATCGGTGTGACAGCTGTTTTCATTTACTATTAATATCATTATTATTACTATTACGTTTCAGACATTTTATTTTCCTAATAGGTTTAGTACTAAATTAGGTAATTGAAGGTTTTCGCCTTGTATGTTTCAGATTTATTTTCCTAATAGGCATACTTTTTTTTTCTTTTTTTTTTTTTTAATTTTAAATGTCGTTTTCATGAAGGTATTATTTTGAATTGCATGGTGAAAAATAATTAAAGAGTTTATTAAATAAATATCAGTAAATAATTCTGTTGTTACTTATTATAGACTAATTTTATTATACAACAATATTTCTACAGAAATAATTTTTGAAAGCATCTCGAATTCTTAAAGCCAGGGTTTCTGGATGATTATTACAATTTCTGCATTCTTGAGACCTTGATGGAGCTAAAGATAGAGCATTTTGAACAACACTCTCGCTCACTGGTCCATCAATATCGATGATCATGTTATGAAGAAGACACATAGTCTTCACAACGCTGTCTGCCTTATTTGGATGGATTTCCATCGGCTTCCATAACAATCTCCATTTAGCTGACAGAATGCCAAACGCGCATTCTACAGTTTTGCGAGCTCTAGAGAGGCGATCGTTGTATTACTGAATTTCCGGATTCAAAGATGTTTTTGGGAATGGTCTCATAAGGTTAGGAAGAAGGAGATAGGCTTCATCCCCAACAAATACGTAAGGTAAAGGTATATTGTCTCCTGGCAGCGGCCTTGCATCGGGTATATTTGCCTATCTACCATCTTCATCTTCATCGGCACTATGAACGTACCCTTAGCGCATTTTTCGTTGTTCAGCATTAATTAAATGGTTATTTAGCTTTAAATTACGCGAATGTTGAATATTATTTACACGATTTCACTATAACAAACGTTGTATTACCTGGGTTCATTACCGAGTTGAGCGCTAATTTTGTCATATAAAATTATGACACAGTTTTGATTATAGATGCACTTTTATTACGACTAATATCTTTCACAAAATTATGACTATTTTTCAGCTAACTCGCGATTGCTTCTCGACTAATCCAAATTAATTCTCGAATAATTCTAAAAAACAATCGGATAATTTCTATCTTAAATACGTATTAGTAAATAACGTGATTTTTTTTTTTTTGGTAATTATGTGACTTAGGCTATGTTTATATTATTTTGTTATTTTTAAATTCGTTTACATTCGCTCACGCCTGGCTTTGCTTCATATTTCGCATTCGCACTCGTACGTGCATATTTCTCTTACAACAGAAAATATCTGAGATTTCCAAAAAAATCACAAAATCACTTGAAAAATCAAAGAATAATGCTTAAAAACCTAAAAAAATTTGAAGGTTTAGTTTCAAGTTTTGGTTAAATATTTGCAATATAAGAGTTCAGTTTTCAGTTTAGGTTTTTGTTTTCTTCAAAATTCAATTGGTTTTATCAGTTTTTGGTTTCAGTTTAGGTTTTTGGTTTGAGATAAGTTATATTCACGTGAAAGTTGGAACATTGACAAATGACTGAATGAGTCTCATCTGTCTTATCACCGTCTCAGTTTACTTTCGCGATTCCATCACGCGTATTCTACTCATTAGTCATTCTACTCAACCACGTCCAGCTCTAATGTACTCAGAAGCTTATTAATATTATGCGAAATAATAAATAATGCAAAATTAGAGGAAAGGAAAGGAGTCCAATCGAAATTTTTGTTATACCTAACTTGAAAATATTCCTAAGTTTTTATTCTACAACTTCAACCTTTGTTCAAAAATTTTTTCAATTGAACCTCTACATTTTTCAATTTTTTTTTATAAGTTTCTATGAGTTATTCTGATTTTTGAGTGGAAGAAAAGGTCCGATCAAAAATATTTAAAAAAAAATATTTTTGATTGGACCTCACTCTCTTTTCTCTAATTTTAAATAATTATTATTCTACATTACTTACCTAGATACTGATTTTCAAAATTTGGAAGGAGGTACAGGTTGAATTAAAATAATTTAAAATTTTCGTACAAACCAGAAATAAGTTTACATTTATGATTTTAAAAGGTAATATAAAAATTCTGATTGGAGGTCTCTCTATACATGCACATCACCATTTTCACACGCGACATGCGATTTTTTTTTATGAAAAAATTTTCAAACAAAAGTTGTTGTAGATTTCAGCGATTTAAATTCGCAGAATATTTCATTGGGCCTATTTTTGTTTATTACAAAAAATTTTATTGGAACATCAAGTACCTCAATTTTATTAATTTAACTTATAGATAAGACTCAATAAAAATCATAAAATTTTTCTAAAATTTTGATTAGTAAGAATAAAATTTTAAATTGAAGTTTCATAACACATAACACGAAAAATTATAATCTATAAAATAAATGAAAAAAATGAGAAAATAAAATTTTTCGTATCTGCCCACTAAGACTTGGTAAATAATTTATTTCATTTTATTAATTTTTTTTTTTTTTAGCATAGTATATGCTTTTACGGAAACCAAAATGGAAAAAAACGTAAATATTTTGAAATTTTATGACTTTTAGACATTTTCTAGACATTCTGTCAGACATTCTGAAACTTGAAATTTTTGTAAGTATCTACCACGGATCGTGACAGTTCTACCTACACTAAAAATGTACCTTGCTCTTTTAGACATTTCGTCACGGAGTAAAAGCATATACTATGTTTCATACTTTCAAACGTAGTGTGGAAATAGAGCGAACCCGGTTTTTTTTTTTTTTTTTTAGAAAAATGCCTAGTTTACTTTTTTGGAGAAAAAAAACCTCAACCTCAACTCTCAACTCCCGTAGATTAAAAAATCTCTATTTTTTTATGGAGTAAGATGAAAACATTTTCAATTTTTTTGAAAAAAAAAGAAGAGTTGTAAAATTTTTTGGAGTAAGTACCTAAATAAAGATTTTTTGCCGATAAAATTTTTTTTAATTTCATTTTTTTTGAAAAAACAATTTTTTTTTAAGGAAGAAAATTTCTCAGTTTTTGGAGCGAAAAATTCTCATTTTCTTGGAATAAAAACATTAACAGTGTTTTTAGAGCAGAATATTTCTTAATTTATTGGAGTACATTATTTTTTGGGGGAAGGGGTAAAACATTTCTCAATTTATTGAATAATTTTTTTGCAATAAGAATTTTCTCATTTTTTATTATTACCTAGGTACCTATTTTTTTTTTTTTTTTTTTTTTTTTTTTTAGAAAATCTGTGAATTTTTGAGGTAGGTATAAAAATTTTCTCAAGTTTTTTGGAGTAAAATATTTCTCATTTTTTTGTAGTGTAGGTACCTAATATTTCTCAATTTTCAAAGAATTAAAAAATTTTCAATTTGTTTGAAGCACAAAATTTTTAATTTTTCAGTTTGAAGAATTCTTTTATTTCTTTTGAAGAAACTTTAAAAATTATTTTTGAGAGTAGAAATTTTCTCAAATCATTTTAGAGGAAAAAAGTCTTTCCATGTTTTAGGTGTAGAAAATTTCTTCATATTTTTATGAAGTGAATATAAAATTTTTCAGTTTGTTTAGAGCATGGAGCAAAGAAAAAATTATAAATCCTTTCTGATAATAAAAAAATTCCCTATTTTTTTTTTGGAAGTGGAAAAATATCTTATTTTTCTGGAAATGAAAAATTTTGTAGGTAAATTTTTTTCTCTGGAGAAAAAAAATCATTCGTATAAGTTTTAAACAAAGAAAAAATTTAAACCCACCACCCTTTGCAAAAATAAGCCACGAGTCACTCCTTAGAACATTGAAAATTGCCTATTGCTGACCTTGCTCCCTAAAATGGCAAAATCGCTCGTTAAAAAAAATAATAAAAGAAATATTTAAAAAAAAACACTTGGGCTCCATTCCATATTCTGTATTCTGGCCTTGCAACATCCTAGATAATATTTTCAATTTACAAACCAATGAGTTTTACTATGTACATACGATTAGTACCTATACCTACTTACTCCCTTGCCACAATTTTTACATGAAGTAAATTCATCTGAAATTTACTCGCTCGCGTAAAACAGAGGAAAATCCGACCATTGTGTTGCTAGCTACCAGCTACACTACGGCGATGGCTTACCGACTTTTTAAAAAAATACATTCATGGGGGTTTTTCTCCCTATAACGTGTAATACGTCATATAAATGTATCAAGAATCCTAAGTGAAATAGAAACATTATAATATAATAATATGATATTGTGCATATTCGTACATACCTACAGACCTACACCTTTAAGGTTTACGGTGTTAGATAGATATGTCATAATCGGGGTAACCGCGTTGGAATTTGATTACGAATAAAATGTACCAAACCATATTATACCCATATTCATTTGTTGGAAACGTAGTAAATCCGTATTAATTTTGAATTGTACTTTGGTAGGTACTTTATTGTTACGAAACAAAAGCGTACATATGTTAATAAATTTGCATTCGGTAGAAAATTATATGTATATTCAAACAAAGAGGATTTATTTCAAAGAATAAACTCGACACATGTAGTAAAAGTTAATTAATGATCCATCGGGCAAGTGTGTTTTATGTACCTACCTAAACACAAAGTAAGATTAGAAAGTTGTTCAAATTTTAGATTATAATAGTATAATTCGAGTACCTATCAGCCAAAAAGAGACCACAATAAAGGCGTAAGAGATCTCAGGTGCATTTTGTTCGTATGTATTAAGTTCTTTAATAAGGAATATACAAACAAAAACTCATTATCCCTGTTGGCTGTATATACCTGCTCTCGAATTACAGTACCTGCGTATGTGTACCTATCGAGTGTTGTGGCTTTAACCACTTCAAATAGCATTTACATTCTACATACGAATTCGTAGGTTACCTATGCAATTGCATACTTGATACTTGTTCTCTATACTCTAACAAAGAACCCATGTTGTATACTGTATAGTTTACATTTTGTCTCTTTCCTATACATTCAATTTTGTAAATGTAGAGTTGTACGTAGGTAATTTGTATAAATAGGTACCTAAGCATAATTTTAAAAAAATTAAAACTTGAAGAAAATCATAGGTAATAACAAAATTTTTTTAAAAAGAAGTGAGAAAAGAATTGAAGATTTTCATGTTGGGTACCAAAATAATGTTTTCCAACCCTCAAATGATCGAAATCGGGTTCTACTCTATTTTCATTCTCATCCGAAATACCCAAATGAACAAAATTTTTGGATATATTTTGTTGAGTATCAACTTAACTACTTAATGTCAATGTACATTATGTTTTCCAACCCTACGAGTATGTTTCTGATAAAATATCTACCTAAAACACCAAAGGAATCTGAAGTGCGAACAAATGAAAATTAATTATTCCACTCAATATCAAACAAATAATCTCCACTTCAGGGGCCTGTTCGAAAATTGCTTCCGTCAGTTCCGGTAGAAATAATGTCACAGATGATCATGTAAACAGAGCAAAAATGTGTAGATTGTAGAGTGCGCAGTGCGCACTATAAAATTCCAATCGCTTGACCAATCAGCAATCGGCATTTTATAATGCGCACTCTACAATCTATACAATCTACACATTTTTGCTCTGTTTACATGATCATCTGTGATATTATTTCTACCGGAACTAACGGAAGCAATTTTCGAACAGGCCCTGAATTGGCTCATCAGTATTATGATCATAATAGATGATATAGCGATTGAAGTGCGCATAGTCGACAACAACAATTCAGATAATATACAGTATGTTTCTATTTTTGGTGGGGGCGGTGGAGGAAATGAAAACGAAAAGCACAGCAACTTGACTCCACTTCATACCAGTTCATTTTTTGTTAAGTTTCACTTCCATCGTGGGCGCAACCTTAAATACATCCACCATTTTTTGCTACTAATTTCTACGTGTTCCTTCTTTTTCTATATTTTTCTCCGAGGAAAGCCTTATAGTTACAAAAAAATTATTAATCACTATTAATTACCATCAGTTATTATTAATCACTATTGAAAATTTAATAGTGATTAATAGTTACTTTGTAAAGGTACCAAGTATTGAATTCACTAATAGTAGCGAATAATTGATCCTTAGTTATGATGAAGTGACTAATGATAACTATAATTGAAAAATAATGATAAATAACAGTGATTAATGGTAACTACAAATCAATTGATATAGTTTCATACTCGCAGGTAAACTGTTTTGCAAAATGTATATAAGCTAAAAGATAAATTTGTATTGACGTTGGTACCTCATAATAGGAACCTCATCGTTGGCTTAATTATTTTTAAAATTTTTAAAGTTTTCACTTTTTACTTTAGGCAAGTATATAATATACCTATAGAAAATTTCAATTTTTGAAACCTCCTAATTTTCAAAACTCCTTATTCAATCTGGTGAAACACGGTATTTTTGGAAAACAGAACAGAGTTTGATTTCGTAGCCACTCCAGAATCATTCCGGTGAAAACAGTAAAAATTTATTGTTTCACTTGAATAATTATGGAATTGAACTGAATCTTTTGTGTTTTAACCGGAATTTCATTTCTAAAAAGTTCTGGATTAAAAGAAATAAAATTTTTGAAGTTATTGATTTCCAGTTTTCAAGTTTTCAAAAAAAAAAAAAATTGAAAACTATTCAATTTTTGAGAAATAGTTGTTCCTAAAAATACATTTTTAACTATTCAAATAAAAAATTTCAAATTAATAAAAATTGTAATGCCTAAAAAATCATAAGTTGAAAAAAATAAACTTTTGTGTGGTTTGCAAAATGAGTGGATACAAAAAAAAAATATTTTTAAAAAGCCTTCATACTTATTCCCAATTTTGTTTTTAATTTGGAAATTTTCAACTTTTTTAAATTTTGGAATGTTTTCCTTAAAATATACAATTTTAGAAGACTTTCAAGTTTACGAGTTACTAAAACAATTTTATATTTTGTTTTTGAGTTCTTCATTCTATAATTTTATGCTTATTTATTTACGTAATGTTTTTTTAAACCTTCTAAATTTCATCTACCTCTCTTTCTACCTATGAGTACATGCGTGATATCTTCATTAGGTACTTCATTAGGTACACCTCATGGGGCTAGTTGCACTTTATATTTTAGAATCAGGTACCAATAGGTAAGTCCATGTCTCATTTCTTGTGAAGGATTACCAATACTTTCTCATTTGAGTTAATACCTTTGCTAAACTTTTGAACGCAATCAAAGAAGTAAGTTAGTTAGGTACCATGCGTATGTAAGTATTTGGATTTTTTCACTCATGGTAGAAAATAAGACTTTTAGGTAGACGTTAAACTTTTAGAATGCTACATTTGCCATGGTTTTTTTTATAACGTATAAAGTAGGTAGAGGACTGGAGGTACATACAAAGCTGAATCATGGGGATAACTTGTACGTATTTTATCTTTTACTTTACCATAAAATTTATAAGGAATAATATCAGACGTGTTTAGTCTGCCGTTAAGAGATTCCTTAGCTGGGATGTTATCAAAAGGTCTTTCTTAACCGTTTAACGTTTCAGGGATTATAGGCATCCCGTGGGCGATTTGCCAAACTACACTTCACACAAATAGAAGATATATTACGTAGGAAATGTTTATCAGCAGGGATTCCCCGTTTTTAAGTGCAGTGCGAGAATAAATTTCAGTTTAATTTTTTTGGGACTTTTTTGTTGATGTAAAAATGTTCAAACGTACCTACTCCACTGAATTTCAATGTTGTAACTACATACGTAATATGTGTATTTTGAATAACATTGTTACGAATTGGAGGTACCTCATGTATCTACACACATGCATTTACTATGTGATGTACCTCTACCCACCTATTCATCTTGGTGGCTTTACTTGTATTATATTTCACATTCTCGTCGTGGAATGAATTCGTATTTAAGATAGGTATTTGTATTTCGTTATTTTGCGCTACTTGCCGCCGTCGACAACAATTAAGAAAACGTGCAAAATGTAATGTAAATAGATACAAATAAGAACGATTCAACACGATAATGTCACGTAATGTAAAACTGAAAAATTACGGTTACCGCGTTACGTTCGTATAGATACTTTGAATAGAAACGCGCCAGTTTACGGAGCCCTGCAAAAGGATACTATCCCTTCTTACATCTCTACTTCAATTAACTCAAATTAACTTTTCCAGCTTCTGATTCAGTTTTCTGGGCGCTTACTCTTCGTCTAAGAAAACAAAACTTTATAATTTAATTTAATTACGAAGAATTATCTCCAGACTGGAAGAATATAAACGTGCTAAAAATGACTAATCCTTTTTCATTTTCAAAACTTCTTTTTCTTGTCACATTAAGTAGACTTTTCGTAAAATATGGCAACGTCTTATTTCAGCAATGTCTGCGCGATTAATAAAGCAAAATTGCTACCTAATGAATTCACCTCAAATGAGGGGAAAAAATTTACCTACATAGGTATTAGGTAAGTTTCAATATTGGGTTTCCGGGGATGATCTATTGAGAGAATGCAACCACAACCAGGTAGGGTACCTACCTACCTACCTACCTACCTACCTACAACCAAGCACCAACAAAAGGTATTCTGTACACATGATATCTATCTTAAAAATTGAAGGGACAAGAGAAAATAAAATTGAGAAAAAATTTTTCTGATTGTGCATTTATGGATAATTGAGTAAGTATGGGTAGTACCTACTAATAAAAATGTACAATTTTTACATAGCCCAAATTTGAAAATGAAGGCACTACATTGGTAAGTCCCTTCAAAATTTAATGCACCATACAGCTCCTTCAATTTTTTTCCAAGCAAAAAAAAAACAACTAATTCATGAAAAAAGGTCCAAAAAAGGAAAAATTTTCAATTATACTGAAATCGGGAAAAATAAGATAAACATCGAATTGAAACATGCCCAGACATGAATGGTGGGCCCTCAGAACATCTGGGTAAAGGTTTTGAAATTCCAAAAACAGCGTCATTCCGGTTTTTAATAGAAAATAAAACAAAAATAATGAAAAAATGAACAAATTTTTCCTAAATTCGGGTTGATGCAGGTGTATAAAAATTTTTGACCGAAAAATGATCGTTTCAAGGACATTATGTGTGAAAATAATGGGTTTTAAGGGCTGTAGAGGACGCCCTAAATAATTCAAAATATCAAAAAAATTCTAGATAGTGTAAAACACTAACACAAATATTTTTAGCCGAATTTTCTATAAAATTCGGACTAAGTATTCGCCAAGTGGTTTTGAAAAGTTTGTTAACACAACTCCTCCATAACTACAGGAGGTACAATGATGTAATTGGCTTCCCTTCCTTTAAAATTCATATTTTCGTTGTACTTAATCAAGAAAATTGAGTATCACAAAGTAACCTGAAGTTTGGCGTACTTTTCTGCCAAACCTTTTTAGCCGAATTGACGTATGTATTCGCCAAGCGGTTTTGAAAAGTTTGAAATTTTAAATTTTTTTTACAAAATTTGAATTTTTAAAATTTTTTACAAAATTTAGATTCTTAAAATTTTTTACAAAATTTAGATTCTTAAAATTTTTTACAAAATTTAGATTCTTAAAATTTTTTACAAAATTTAGATTCTTAAAATTTTTTACAAAATTTAGATTCTTAAAATTTTTTACAAAATTTAGATTCTTAAAATTTTTTACAAAATTTAAATTTCTAAAATTTTCAACATTTTTTACAAAATTCAAATTTTCAATTTTTTTTACAAAATTTAAATTTTTAAAATTTTTACTAAATTTTTACAAAATTTAAAACCTTTATTAATGAAACTTGAAAATTCGGCTATGCCCGTAACGCTTGTGGTGCGGGCAACTTATTTATTAGTATAGTACGTGATTGAATCCAAATTTCAAGTTTCAAAAGGTCTTCCACGGACACCTTGTATACGAGTATTTTCACATCCTCACCCAACTACTTATGGGAGTAAGGATTGAAAAAAGATGAGAAGCTATCTATACTCCAGCTAGTTGATTTTTTATCGAGTTGTAAAATTAAGTTGTCGTTTCCGCCAGGGTTAACCTATAACAATTGAAAATATATCGTTGAAATTCGTATACATGAGTGAAAAACTCGTGAAATGTATCCATTCGCGGTTCAGATTTTGACCATAAACGCCACCATCAAGTGTTTTATGCGAATATCATCACTGGTATCCGCAGAAAAGCTGTTTTTATTTAATGTGTGTTTTTATAGCGACAAAAAAAAATCGAGTCTAGTTCGTATTGAATTGTTTAATACTCAGACAATAAAATTTAGGTGCTTATAGCATCCCTGTAAAAAGTCAAATTGGTTTGAGCTTCTTTTTTTACGATCCATAGTTATGTAGGTGCCTAGCTATTTACTATCGTATATTTTGAACTATTGTATCGTCACTTACATACCTACCTTACAAATCTTTTGTATAATGCAAGCAGAACGCATTTTTGGAGGAAATATCAATATCATAATATTATGTAGGTAGATACCTACCTAGCTATCATAAGTGAAGGTTTTCAACAAAATCCCAACAAAAATTTAATAAAACCAAATACTTTACATATATAATACTGGAAACTCCAATGGGGAAAAGTGACCCCGACAAAAGCGCTCTTTTAGCAGTTTTAGCGGCTCGGCATGAAACTATTCTCAGACTTTCGACCGTTCGTCATGTCTTCGACCAATCAGAGGGCGAATCACGCGACGATTAGTCGAAAACCTGGAATTAGTTTCATGCCGAGCCGCTTAGAGAGCGCTCTTCTTGGGAGTCAAATCAAAAGCATTGAGTTTCCAGTATTATATATGTAAAGTATTTGATAAAACCTAATAATCAATCAACACCATCGAAAGTGACATTTGCTTTGGAAAAATTGTTTCTGTGTTTGAAATCTTTGATTCTTATTACCAATAACAAATGGCTTCGAAAATGGTAAAAATAATTACAAGTCCATACCAGTACGTAGCTAAATGTAAAACGTGGAACGTGTCCGTAATGTTTAAAATGTGCGCGACTACGAACTCTTTGAATTGACTGAAAAGTTTTCCCTTTCAGGCTTTTCCGGTGGTTTAGTTGCACCATCTTCACTATCAGACACTCATTACCAATCCCTCGCTAAATACTATTAATTATGGTAATGTCTCTTTGGCCTGCGAAATATGCCCGAAAAGTAAATTGTTCGTACGGCATCTGTTCCATACAAAGCACTAGGCTTGCGTTAAGTTTCTTCTATACTGTTTCGCCTATCGTTTGGTTTCGTTCATAAATTTCGCGCGTGGTTTCTGCTTTTCCTCTCTCTCGCTCTCTTTCTCTGGTTAGTGGCGAATTCGCTCAGGTTTTCCTGTAATTTATACCAAATTACCCAAACGTCTACAAATGGCATGAAATCAAGTATTTGCCCGTGCTTCAATCAATTAATCGGCTTTTGAAGCATATTTTTGCTCGAATCTCGGATACCTATCTATAATTGGTATCCAATGAAGAAATTGCGTCGATATGAACAAGATGAAGGTGCAGTGGATTTTTCCGCAGATATTTTCAACTTGTAGAAACTGCAGAGAGAATATGTAGATTGTAGGTATCTATTGATGCGAAAATAATTTTTATTAACGTTTTTTATTTTTAGTACACTTGGTACTTCCATTTCTTTTCAATTTTCGAAATTTAAATTTTTCTTTATGGTCGGTTTTTTTTTAAATTTTCAGTTATTTCAATTTTTCAAATTAAATTCCAACTTAAGTATTTGGGTTTTGGGTTTTTCAGATTAGAAAATAATAATTTTCAGTAATAATTCTAATTCGTCTGATTTTTATTTTTTTCTTCATATTTGGATGATCAGACTATTATGACATTTTTCAGATAGATACTTAAGTACTTCAAATTAGATTTCAATATTTTCCGTTTTTGATTTTTTCAAAATTTTCTCAATTAAAATTTTCATCTCGATTTTTTTCTAATTTTTCTCCGATTTGAATTTTTCTCTATAATTATAGACTTACCATGCTTATTATTATTATTTTTTAAAGATCAGCTTTTTCTAATTCAATAAAATCAATCAAAAAATTTCTTAAAATTATCAAATTGGAATTTTATATTTTCTCAGCTGTTTTTTTTTTCTCTAAATTTTAGTATTTTTTATTTTCAATTAAGTAGGTACCTAATATCAATTTTTAGCCGAATTTTATAGAAAATTCGGACTTATGTATTCGAAATGGGGTTTTGGAAAACATTATTTTGAATGTTCTCAGTAACCGTAGAACATAGAATAATGAAATTTTCGGTGTAGACTTGATTTATCATGTAGCAAGGGACGTCAGTATTATTTTTTCTAAAAATGCAATAATTACGGAGTAATTAATAATTGGGATTAGGGGAAGCGGGGAAAAAAGTATAGTGGATGCGAAGTTGGTAATGGGGATGGATAGAAAAAGTAGGGGAAATTCTAGGATGTTGACGTCAGGCACTACTTTTAGAAAATTTCTTCAGTGTGATTTTGAATGTTGAAGTGGTCGGTTGTTATTCATTTTTAATTTAAAGTATTGTCGTGTGATAAATTTTTTTCATTGTTTAGATATCGCGATTGTTTTTTTAATTCAAAGTATTCTTGTGTGATATTTTTTTTTCATTGTTTGAATGTCGCGATTGTTTTTGTCTGCGCGACGCGACGCCATAGTGTAGTGTGATGCGATTGTAGCCCGATGCGACGTCATAGTGTAGTGTGATGCGATTGTAGCGCGACGCGACGCAAGTGTAGCGCGACAAGACGTGAAGTGTAGCGTGACGCGGCGTGACGTGAGGTGTAGCGTGACATGACGCGACGAGTGTTGCAGGACGCGACGCAAGTGTAGTGTGACACGATTGTAGCTCGACAAGACATGAAGTGTAGCATGACGCGACGTGACGTGAGGTGTAGCATGACGTGACTTGAGGTGTAGCGTGACGTGACATGACGCAGCGTGACGTGACGCGACGTGTTGCGCGACGCAACACGTGGCGTGATGTATCACTTGACGTCTTGACGTGACGATACATTTCGTAGGACGTAACTTTGAAAAATTTGAGACATTCGTCTTGCTAATTCTAAAACTGTCCATTTCGACCATCACAAAAGAGTCATTATGACGTAATGACACTATTGTGATGTTTGAAATAATTGTTCGCCTTCACACACAAGCTGTAATGTACCTGCAAAAAGTGTAAACAAACCTAAGGGTGCATGCTGGAAACATGGCACTTAGATGGTTTTATGATTAGCAAGACGCATTAGCCATCAGCTAAACTAAGAGAAATCAAGAGTAAATCAGTTTTTTGGACGCGGAGGCTGCGTCAGACATTTTTTTAAAAATGAAACTTTTACAATGAAACTTGAAAATTCGGCTATGCCCGCAACGCTTGTGGTGCGGGCAACTTATTTTCTATTTTCTCAATTTTGATTTTTCTTTACAAATTATGATCTGTTTTACTATTTGGAATTTGGAATTATTTTCTCGATTTTTTTTTTGAATTTATCTTAAAGATAGGTGTGTTAAATTGGAAAAATCTGGAAATAAAATGATGAATTATTATGAATAAGTAGATAGGTTCTAGAATGCTAATCTGACGAAATAGCTGTGTTAGAGTTTTTTATATTCTTTAATTAGGCACGTGTATGATGTTAATTTTTCGTTTTACATTCTTCCAGTGTGATAGAGTATACTCTGTATGTATAGTTGTAAATTGTCCTGTACATTTATTCGTAGAAGAGAATTTACCATAAAAAGTAACTTTCTCGTCAAGGGTAACATTTTACCAAACTTTTCAGTCCACGGTTAAATTTCAGCTGAAAATATCGCGTCACAATCCTCCAAACGGATTTTTCCTAGAATATTTTATGAATGAGCGTTATTCGAGTTGTAACGTGAAATGGGTTCATTTTCAAAATTGTACATTCGTCTACGAATACCACGACTGAAGATTCAGAATTTCAAAGTAGTATTAGGAGTTTCTTTTTCTAGAAAGAAGAAGACGCGTTATTGTATCCTTTTAAAATATTGAATGCACTGTAATGACTTATTCAGCATCAGAATCAACGTACCTACATGTATTGACAATATTCCAACTTTTGGGAAAGAAACCATTTCAAGTTGGGATGACGAGTTGTGTATATATCTATCTACTGATTTTTTTGTTTTCTGCTTTGATGGAAATTTTAAAAATATCTACATTGTAAAATATGTAAGTAGGTAAATGCCATGCATGGGTACCTATTTGAAAGTAGATATGTATGTATGAAGATATGTATCAAGTACTTTCCTAAATGGTCATTGGGTGGTCTTTACTTTAGACTTATTCCAATTTCTTTTCCGTCTTACCCCAAAGTTGTTTCTTTTTATCAGAAAATAATTCGTTTTTTTTTTTTTTTTAATTCTCAAACTTCATTTTCAAGTGGAGCCACTGGATCCTCACTTTGAAAAATGATGAAAGGCCTTCAGCAAGAGTTTTCAAATCACACATTTAATGTAATCTGGTCCATATGGTCTGAAACCCCTTGTGGTGTTAATAGAATTGCATAATCAAATCGCCGTAAATTTTTAAATAATAATTCACTGTGGTGTTAATAAAATTGCCTAATCGAAACGCCGTATTTTTGTATTGATATTATTAGTACAGTTGAAAATCTTCAAGAATTATTTTAGAAAAGGTTTTCTTGAAAATATTGTTGAAAAAAATAAGACTATTTCTTATGAAAAATTCTCACTAAAAATTCTTCATTTATTCTTGATAAAAAATTGAATTTTTTATTACCCAGGTAGGTAGCTAGGTACATGGAAAAAAAATCCTACTATAATTTTTTTTTGAAAGAAAAAATTTCAAATTACATTAGGTATTTTTTTATTTTCTCAAAAAATTGCAGTTTACTTTTTAAAAAAATAAAAAAAGATTATCTAAAAAATTCAAAAAAATTCTTTTTGACAATTTTTTTTTAATTGTCAATTTCATTACAAGCTTTTTTTGAAAAAATCCTTGGTTATTAAAAAACAAAATGTCAAAGGAAATAAGTACCTTCTGAAGAAAATATTGTCTACATAAAAAAATTATTATCTAAGAAATTCTAGGTGAAAAAATATCATATTTTTTTTAGTTGGGTGGTCCATTAGGTTTGGAATAAATGAAAAACTGACAAATAATTTTCATGGGAAAAAACACACAACTTTAATAGGTTAAAATAAAAGAGGTATTAGTCCACATGTGTCAATATAGTGTAATCCAGAAGGCGAAAAGAATTGAATATGAAGTCAAAACCTATAGGTACCTTTGATGTTTTTTTTTTTTTTTTAATAAATGATTCTGACACTTCCACGAGTAGAATTTGTTTTGAAAACTACAGGTAGATTATACGAATACACTTTAATCATTCATACTCTAATTTCAAACGAAAGCCTTTTCTTCCATGTAGGTGCTAGTTTGGCATCTTTTAAAATGGTCTTTGTCTTCTTACACTTTGATGAACCAAATTCTATTCGTTGGACACCAACGAAAAAGTTTTCTCATACTTCGATAAACTCGTGCCTTATTATACAGGGATTTTTACAAGGCAAAGTATCGTGTACCTATACCTATGTATATCTATTTATAAAACTTCATTAGGCCTACCCATTAATGAAAGAAAAAAAAATCATCACTCAAAGTATAATTTTATTGTATATACTTTGGAAATGGCTACAATAATAAAATTACCTAGAAATCTGCGATTCTTAAAAGCAATCTGATAATTAAGAGAACATGACGTTGAAAATAACTTTTGCGTCCTGGTAGCAACAAAACTACGTTAGTAATGAAATCAGTCACGTAAGATCTGACGTGTGGGTTAATCTAATAAAATAGGATTCACTTTACCCTCATGTCTGGCCAATATTTATTATTTCAACGTTGTTTTACAGCTCTATGACCTCGAAACTACGATTAAGGAACATTTATGAAGCCATGAAGGCTCACCAGGTCGCAATCCGGTGTACGTATCTTTACGAGAAAAAGTGCTACGAAGGCGATAAAAC
Source organism: Balanococcus diminutus (assembly GCA_959613365.1). NCBI lineage: Eukaryota > Metazoa > Arthropoda > Insecta > Hemiptera > Pseudococcidae > Balanococcus > Balanococcus diminutus. The sequence continues at coordinate 30,242,456 of OY390714.1, forward strand.
GCATCTTTGATAATAAAAACAACACTGTTGTTTACATTTACTGATTGAAAAAAAAGAAGTGTAAATTTTCAGAGTATTTTTTTTTTCGAGCAAAATATACTTACCCAACCAACTTGAAGAAAAATATTTGTCATGATTTATGAACGAGATATGAGAAAAATGAAACATCGAGATAATTTTTCTGAAATTATCGAATTATCTGAATAATTCACTTTAAATCTTCAACTTAAAAACTCGAAGTGAAATACCTACTTAGAAAAGCTAAAAAATTAGGGTATTATTCGCTCGAATGAATTTCGCAAGTCATAACGGTGGCGCATGAAAAGCCCTTCAACTTTGAAAATATTTCAAAAAAGGAGTCTAAATCATAGCAATTTTTTAATTGGAAGAGAAACGTTTGAAAAAAGCACTAATTTCCCTTTTAAATCCAAGTCCTTAATTTCCATTAGTTATAAATTATGATTTCCTTTAATTCTTTTTCGCGAGGGGAAATTTTCAAATTATTTATTACGTTTTGAAGATAAATTTTAATATTTGAAATCACGTATTTTATGTGATCAGTATACCCACCCGCTTTCATGTTCGTGCAGTTTTAATTTACCGTTGACGTTTTTCCGATTACAATGCTATGGAAAAGCTATACTTTATGGGTGTGTGACTACGCTTCTTTTAAAGGGTGAGCTTTTGACTGCGTTCTTTAAGTTTATTTGTTGCGTTTTGAATGGGGCTTGATTGAAAACGATATTTTAAAGTTAATTTCCCCATCTTTTTAATACCGATGCTGTGTTCTTATTATTAGATTCTTAAAACTTATCACAATAAAATATAATATCTAATACAAGACGTCATCGTATTTAACGAAGAGTTTTTCTCTAAAATCGAAATACTAATAAATAATCACGTAATGATGCGCAAGTAGGTACGAATTATTTTATCGAAAAATCGGTTTTTACCTTCTGTTTGGTAGGGACATTTTACTTGCATAAATATTTTAATTCATACTTTGTTTCTTGTGAGAATCGATGGTATAAATGTTAAAACTCTTCTTACAAAAACGTGTAGGTAGGTAATGAATTCGTCGCATCGTATATAAAGCAGCGTTTAGCTTCTGCAATGAAGTCCATTTTTTAAGTGTGTAATAGTGTAGGTACATTGTTCGAAAATTGTGTTGCCCATGGCCAAATCAATCAAAAAATAAACAATTTAAAAAAAAAATTAAATATAAGTACGTATATTTTTTTTAATTTTGAAAAAATCTCTGTTTTTTGAAGAGAAAAAATTCGTGTAGGTATAGGAACATCTGATTTTTTTTTTGAAATTTTTTTTGAAATTTTTTGGAAATGAAAATCATTGATTTCTTTAAAATAAAAGTTTTGTTTTATTATTTTTTTTTTTTGGAGAAAAATGTCGCTTAACTTCTTCGGAGTTGAGGAAATATATATTTTTTTAAATTATTTAGGGTTAAGCTTTTAAAGAAGACTTTCGCAATTTTTTCTGATATATATATTTTTTTGTTTAAATTCAATAGGTTCTTGTCAAAAAAACACAAACTTTTTTCCCAAATTTTATTTTTTCAATCATTTTTTCATGAGAACTTTTGTTAAAGTAGAACTCTTTTTTCAGGATTTTTTAGAGGATTTTTCTCTCATAGAATTTTTTATAATTTCGGAAATTTTTTCGAATTTTTCTTAAAGAGATTTTTCTTCTTAACTGTTTATTAATATTTTTTTGAAGTAGAAAATCTTATCTTCAGGAGGTATTTCTTTTGACATAATTTTTTATCAATTTTTCTTTCAGTACTTTAATCAAGGATTTTTTCAAAAAAAGCTTGTGATGAAATTGACAATTTTTTAAAATTTATCAGCAAGAATTTTTTTGATTTTTTAAAAAATTCAACTCCAATTTTTTGAAAAAATTTAAAATAGGTAATACCACCTGTTCATTGAATTTTTTTTTTTCTAAAAAAAACAACATTTTTTTTTACTAATACCTAATGTGAAAGAGTCGTTTTTATGCTGAAAAAATGTTTTTTCAAATTTTTTTCCTCCGTTTTGTTTTCTGATGAAAATTGTTTTCATGCAATAATTTTTCAATAATTTTTTTTGAATCAGAGGATTTTTGCAGAATAATTTTTCAATAAACTTTTTTTGTATCCTAGTTTATTTTTCAAAAAAAAAATACTGACAATGATTTTTTCAAAATTTTGAATGAATTGCAATTTTTTGAGAAATTTGTTAAAAATACCTACTTAACTGTTTCTTGAAAAAAACATTTCTCAGAGGATTTCTGAAATGAATTTTGTGTAGGAAAATTTTTTTATACATGTAAGTATAGAATTTTTTTTCCTTGAAGAGTTTTTCCAAGTAATTATTTTTCATTTTTTTTTCTCCGATTTTCTGAACAAGTATTTTTTAAATACTAGATAATTTTTGACGACTACAATTTTTTTCAGTTTAAAAAAAATGCTTGAAACTACATACTTTTTAAATTAGGTAAGTACATATTTTTTCTTTTTTAGTAAACTCGAAATTCTTTTGAGAAACCTTTGAAAAATGTCTCTTGAAGATTTTTTATAAAAATGTGCTTCAATCTTTCTTAATGAGAATGAGAATAGGAATCAAAAAGTTCAATTTTACTTTCCAATTGGATCGGTAGGAACTCGAAGGTAGGTACAGTTTAGTACGTAAGTCAAAATAAAACATAAATCTCAATCTACTCGTTGAAAAAAAAAAAAAAAAATCATAAAACATTCTAGACTGAAGGTGAAAAGCAATTAAAAACTCATTTTAATTTCGTGGATCATCTTAACGGAAAAAATGGGTAGTTTAGTAAAAAATTATACGCCATATCAAGTGTTCTCTTAAAAAGTGATATGTATATATTTATAGGTGTATGCAAAACGACAGCGAACCTATTGAAACCAGCAAAATTATTCTAGTTTTTTCATCTCGTTCAAAAAAAAAAAAAAAAAATCCACCTCGCTGATGAATTTGCAACTGCGTTTCATCCTATGCTCCTGTAAAAGCACGGTACAGTCGGTCGTACAATTCGAAAAAGTCTCTTATCATTCTTTACCGAGAAGTGGCTGCCATTTTCGTTTTATGAAATGAATCCCTCTTGAAATCCCTCTATCTCTCTCCGCTTTTCAGATGCATACAATATAGCAGCGTAAAGTTACTATTCTGCTTTTGTCATGTATCTATAGCTTTGATAAAAAAAATCTCGATTAGTCTTTTTTTCCTGACTCATTTTTTACGTTTTTCATCGATTTCATTTCTTTTAGTCCCTTGTTGATTTTTCTCTCCTTGGTAAAATGATACGCTTTAAAGTGCTCTTCATATGACAAATTTTTCAAATGATTGTCGCGTTATATATGTCATCGATTGGTATTTCAAATAGATAGGTATCTTTTACAACGATAAAAAATACTTAACTAATTTTACCTACTCGGTGACTTTTGTATTTATCAATCGAAAGTAAAAATTCTTCGTGAAAAACGTACTTCAGTCGTCAATGTAGATGCCTTCCTTTTATATTGTTTTGCCTTCATAATGCGCGACTAACTTGAGAAGAAATCTAGATAGTATAAATATAGGTAGGTTCTTGGACTAATATTTAAACAAGTACCTAAGCAAAAAAATATCTCCCACAGATATAAAAAGTTCCAAAACGCTTTAAGGAAGTGATAAATTGTTTACATGAGAAAGATATTATGGAAGAAAAGTTGCAAAAGACATTTCGAACAATTTTGGTAATTTTATTAATGAACAGTTTGCCCAGCGAAGTTTTTTGCCTTATTTGCGATGAATAAACTTATGATACGGTAGTTTTGACTTTTTTTCCTCAACTTTTAATCATTCCATGTTCGTCGTAAAACCCAAGTTTTTTTTTCATGCCGAAGTTTATCGCGTCTTTTTATATTATCTAACTCGTAAAACTTCGAGAATCGTATTTGCCTTCTGAAGGAAGTGAATAATTTAAAATAAAGAACTTTCAACTTTTAGCTTTTGATTACGCCAATTGACCATGTTTTTAGAGTTGAAGTTAAAAGGTTACTAACATTATGTATTTATTCTATTTTCCACATTTTATAGTTACTTTTTATTTTCATATTTTCCACGCGGTATTGTAGGTATGGAGGGGTTTTTTCACCCCGTTTACTGACATATAGGTACTTATCATTTTCCAGGTCGTTCGCATGGAAAATCGTATTATCTGTTTCGGATCGGTGAAAAGTCTTCTAACGAGATGAAAATTTTCGCTGAAACGGGTAAAGACGATGATTTAAACAATATCGGACAAGGTGAAAACGACGTGTATGACGCTTTCAACGCTCCTGCCATTGCAACGGGTTCGGGAAGAACAGAAACACAGTTTATGGTCGACGGTAACCATTCGATGGTAAGAACTACCTTTCCTAATATCATCAAATGCAATTTTAACGTAACTTTATCTATATTAGGTTTCAGTTGTGTCTCGCATTATACCTTCTCCGGATTGGTTCATCGGTGTAGACTCCTTCAATTTATGTGTAAATGGAAACTGGCTCGATAGCATTACTATTGAGGTTAGAAAGCTGAAATTATTTTCACAGATATCTATAAGTATACGTTGATATAGGTATTTAATTTAATATATTTATGCTGGATTGCTGGAGCATTGATATTGTTATCAAACTGCGACAGATGAGTAGAGATGGGAAGAATAGGAATATGTATACTTAAACCTATTCAAATACCTAGTGAATAAAATAGGAGCTTAAAAATCTCATTCAAAGGTAATCGATTTATAAATGGTATTCAAAAATAGGTTCTTATTTCAGATTACCTACTTGTACCTACGAGTATACATACAAAATATCAAAAATTTGATAAAATGGAGAAATCACAAAAAATTGTAATAGGTATTAGTAAGATAATCAAAACGATCAGAAAAATTTGAAAAAAATGACTGATTAAAATAGACCTTTAAAAAAATTTGAAAATTGAAAACATTAGAATATTTAGAAAAATTGCCTACATACCTACCAATTAAAAATCATAAAAAATTAGGAAATTTTAAATACCTAATGAAAAAAATGAGGAACAGAAATTAAAAAAATAATATGTCATGACCTCATGAGAATTGAAAAAAAAAATCAAAAAATTATTAGAATACCTATTGAAAAAATAAATAAATACTTGGGTACAAATTTAAAAAAAATAATAAACACGCATATCTAAAGAAAATCAGAAGTCACTAAGAAATGGAAAATTTGAATGCATCAAAAAATTGAAAAAACTAAGAAAAATAAAAAATTATACGAAACCAAAAAATTTCAAAGATCCAAAAATTTAGAAAAAAAAATACCTATAGCCTAAAAATTGGAATTCTGTGAAAATTGAAAAATTTGCAAAAATAGAAATTTACAAATAGTTAAAATATTTTAAAAGAATATGAAAAAAGTTGATCAATTAAAACACCTATTTAAGCTTCAAGGATTTTAAAAGTTGAATACCTAAAAACTGAAACAATCAAAAAAATCCTAATTTAAAAAAAATAAACAGCTATTGAGGCATTGGAAATTTGATCAAATTAAAAAGTTATAAAAAAAAATCGAGATACTCATAAATGCATCTTAGATATAGATAATGAAATAAAAATTTCAGGAAAAACTTAGAAATTTATGAATTGATTGCATAAAATTCAAAATCGAAAAATCTATTAGAACTAAAAATGCCATGAAAATTTGAAAATTTGGAGGAAGGCAAATAAGGCATAATCAAAACGTTCAGATAAATTTGAAAAAATTGACTAAATAAAATAAATACTTGAAGTGTTGAAAAATTGAAAGATTCAGAAAAGTTTACAAATTGAAAAAAGTATAATTTTTGAGGCATTCAAAATTTGATAAAATTTTTAAAATTAGGACGACATAAAAAACGATGAAGTTTAGATAATAAAAATTTTTAAGACAAATTGAAAAATTAAAAAAATCAAAATGTCACAAGAATTTTAAAAATTGTTAACCCAATTAAAAAATTTAAAAAACGAAAAATATTAAAAAATTAATATTTGAAGGAATTGAGAATATTTTATCGTGAAGAAGTTGAGAATCACTTGAATGTATCAAAAGAATTTGAGAACTAATATGAAAAAAAAAAATGATCAAAACATTTAGAAAAATTGAAAAAAAAACAGAATTGAAATGTCATAAAAATTGAAAAATTTGGAAAACGACTTATGACTCGATAAGTAATCAAAGTAGGTAGGTATTTGGAAAAGTTTAAGTACCGTAACATGGGGTTACTTTGGCCCTAGGAGGGTAACTTTGGTTCACTTTCGAAAAAAAGATATTTGCCTGTCCAGTCACAACCGTATGAAGTGGATGGAGTTTGTAATGAGTGTCAACGATAGAGGGGTCTTCATACTTCACTTCTATGCGATTTTCAAAATTTTTGTGCCGCAAGTTTGATAAACCTGATTTTTTGTTAATTAGTACGTTGTTGATGTGATTTTTTTACCTCCAAAACTTTTGTTTAGACGAAGTATAACGAATCGTCCAAAAAAAATTTTTCTTATGGAAACAGATCAAAAATTTTATGTAGATTCAGAATCTTGTATAGAAAAATCGATTTTGTGAAGCGGTTGTGAGATAAATTGAAATTACTGGTCAGAGGACCGTTTTCGTCGTTTTTGGGGTTACTTTGGCCCACTACGCATAAATATTATGAAAAAGGGAGAATTTTTTTTTTCTATGAAAATCAATCGAAAATTTACCGTAGAGTCAGAATCTATCAGGAAAATACCGGTTTGGTGAAGGGTTTGTAAGATAAATTGAAGTTACCAGTCAGAGGACCGTTTTTCGTCGTTTTTGGAGTTATTTTGGCCCGAGCATAAACATTATCAGAAAATCTCTAAAATACCGATGTTTGATTATTTGGTTTGAACTGAAAAAAATCTGTTTTGAAGTTTCATGCCTTTGGTGAAGTATTTTTATGCCTAGAAATCGATTTATTGTGAGAAAAAAAAAGTGGGCCAAAGTAACGCCAAGGCTGGGAACTTTGACTAACCACGGATGAGGGAGGGGGTTTGACGAAAAATTTGAAAAAATTTACAGAGCTCCCTACAAGTGTCCGACACCATTTGGAGTGAAAACCGAACCCCTTGGGACTTCAATATTGAAAGAAGCAGGATGGATTTTCAAAAAAAAAGTCTTAAAAAGTGGGCCAAAGTAATCCCATGTTACGGTATTTAAAAGATTGAAATTTAAGGATTTGAGAAAATTTTTATTACGAAATAAATTTTTATAAATTAAAAAAAAAATTGAAAATTGAAAAAAGTTTAAATAGCTAATTTTTTTTTCAAAAATCCTAAAATTTGACTAATTTAAAAAAAATAAAAGGGTAATGTCATAAAAATTTAAAACTTAATAATAATAAATAATTAAATTATTGCCCGTGCAGCAACGTCGATGCTAATTTCGATATAAATGTCGACACATCGAAATCGGTCACTTTTCGATCGTACATGTCGACACGATTGTGGATGGTTTGTCGAGCTTATTATCGACATTTTTGTCGACCGTCCAAATATGGCTCGACATGTCGAGCCATATTTGGACGGTCGGCAAACATGTCGATAATAAGCTCGACAAACCATCCACAATCGTGTCGACATGTACGATCGAAAAGTGACCGATTTCGATGTGTCGACATTTATATCCACATCCACATCGACATTTGCAATGGTGAGATTTTGAAAAATATGCTAAGTTCAAATATTCAATATAAGTATATATTAAAATTACACCAAAAATAGTGTTCAAGCCAACATTTCGACATTTTTTGTCAAATATGCGGCATTGAGGCCACCTTTGTAGCTGGACACATGCGAGTGTCCAACTAACATAGAGATGATTCTTAGACCTTATGTACTAATTCACAACACACTTTATCTGCGAGTATCACAATCACCCTCAAGACGTCGACAGTCAAGTCGATGCATTATTCGACCCTCGACAATTAGATCGACATTAACTCGACTTAAAATTCCTCTGGTCAACACTGTCGACAGTTAAGTCGATGCATTATTCGACCCTCGACAATCACATCGACACTATCTCGACTTAAAATTCCTCTGGTCGACACTGTCGACAGTGAAGTCGATGCATTATTTGACCATCGACAATTATGTCGAAAATAACTCGACAAGTCGTTGTATTATTCAAAACTTTGAAAAATAAGAAAATTTTGTGATTCTTTCAAAAATTATTTATTCTTGAGCTTAAAATGTTCTTATTAATTGTTTTTAGTTCTTTTTAGATATAAAATTTGTAAATTTAATTGGCAGAAATTGTCGACATAAATGTCGATGCGTTTATCGAGTATCGATTTTTACATCGACTTGTCTATGTAGAAAAACAACGTTTTCTAAATTATAGGAAAATACTGAGAAAAATTCAAAAATTTTGATTGAACAGTTATGTTTAACATAGAACATTACTTTAAATCTCAAATATCATTTTTAATTCATCGTTAACCGAGAAAAAAATGTGTCTGAATTTTGTCGACATAAATGTCGATGTCGACAATTGCTACACGGGTGGAAAATTGAAATATCATAAAAATATAATTAGGTAAATAAGTATAATTAACGTAGACGCAGACGTGGAGAAATTTGAATGCATTAAAAAATTGAGAAAATTAACAATTTAAAAAAAAATTCAAAAAAACGCAAATTTAAAAAATTGAATAAGTATTTTTCTAACTGTGGCTCGATATGATAAAGGAACCTAGTAGGTATTTACAAATTTTTCAGAAGAGCAAAAAGAAAGGAAAGGGTGCGAATGAATATCTTCGGAATGAATTTTTGAGTGGTTCAGACGATAGATCTGAATAAGCAGGTACGAAGTAGAGCTCAGAATACCAAAAATTGAAAATCGATTTTTTAACAAATACCTACGTAGTTCCTTTTTGTCATGTCAGGTCACAATAATAATAAAAATTGGTAAAATTAGGGAATCATAAAAATCAGTAAATCTTATGAAGTAATTATTGAAGTAAGTACTTACTTATAATTGAAAAATATAAAATAAAAATAAAAAGTGATAAGGGATACTTTTTATTTTTTCCCGAAATTTTGCACAACAAATGCTCCACAATCCCTTACCTACCGATCGTACTTGAATTTAAAAAAATTTCGAAATGTTTCACATTACCGGCCGCGTTCCTCGACAAGCTTAATTCATTAATTCACTATGGCTAAAATGGTTTCACATGCGGTAACCATAGAAGCTTGTTAGTATAGTTAATATAAATCAACTGATTTGATAAATTCAACGTTTTACGATTATAGGGTGACCCGATGGATGCCGGTACTGATAATGGTTTCACATTTACTGCCCCTAATTGGCCAACTCAACCACAAGGTGTAGTATTTCGAATGTCCAGCAAATATCCTTCACATCCGGCCGGATCGTTTTTCTATCCTCAACTGAAAAGGTTACCTCCGATCGCTACGTTTCAATTTATTAAGGTAAATTTTGTACAGCTAATATTGGTGAGTGCATTTACCTAATGTTAAGGGAGTCAGTTGTATGTAGGTGTACCTACTTAATATAAAATTCATTTTTGCCTTTATACCTATTACGTTACCTACTCATGAAATGGAAATTCAACAAACTTTGCTGGAATTAAATTACACCTACATATTATATCGGTGCCAATTAAAAACATTGTACGAATCATTTGGCCGTTATATCTCAATGGTGGAAAATTTTTAACCTTTCACTTTTTTTTTTTGTTTGTGAAAACGTGTGCTGCGTAACAAAAAAGGGAGAAGTTGGTCTATCTGCCAAAATTTTTGAAGGAGTTGTAGAAATTTCTTTTTTGTTTAGGTGAATTAATTTCGTTTTCTTTTAAACTTTGTTTTGTTCTTCGGAATTTAATCTTTTTTTGATACTTATAAAAATGTTGAAAGAATAAAGGAAAAGCGTCAGCCATCACGAATTTTAATTGTAAAACTTTAAGGTAAAAAATGAATTGCTTAGCTATAATGAAAAGTCGATAGTTTTTGAGCAAGTTGACAGTGCTTTTATTTATCACAATGACAATTTGATAAATTATGTACAGATAGGTATGTACAATAAGTACCTACTTACTTGGAAATGAAGAATAGATTTTAATCAGAGAGAGTGTAGCTGGTTAATAGGAGTGATTTGGCCCTGAGCACGGAATTTGAAATCATACAGTAAAATAAGTTGGTCCTTTTTGTTTAAAACCTGTGAGAAATTTTTTTTAGCTCGATATGCCTCATCCCTAACCCCTTCTGGGAGAGATGAACGTGGACTTTCGTTAAAAATGCCTATTTTTGGCAGTTTTTGACTGAACTTTTTCAAACTTTCAGAAATAGTAGACAGTGCCTAATTTTTTTTTTACAAAAATTGCGAGCACTTTTTCAAGATCAGTGGGGCAATTTAACTTTCAGAGGTGTCATTCTAAAAAAATCTATTAGGGTATACAATATAGTGTTAAAGTTAATGTACAACATCATATTTTTTTAGAATCCAAGAAATATTTTTTCCAACATTTTTCAACCTTGAGAAAATTTATATCTACACTGTAAAAGTTTAAAAATTCTAAATTTTTTGGGAATCAATTTTTTCATTTTCTTGAATTGACAATTTTTCAGAATATTTCATCCTACAAATGTAGAATTTCACTTAGCATAAATTCGAGAAAAAACTCGACAGTTTTAAGAAAATTCCTACAAAAATCAAATTTTGAAGTTGCAGAATATTTTGGATTCAATTTTTTTCTATTTGCTTGGAACTGGTTTTTTGCCATAATGTGTTTTATCCTTCAGATGTAAGATATTACGTGGTATATTTTGATAAAAATAGCTCAGTATCAATTTTTATGAAATTTGGCAATCATTAAATTTTGAAATGTTATTGCAGAATTTTTTGGGATCAATTTTTTTTCATTTTTTCTTGATTTGAAATTTTTTGCAGCATTATACCCTTTAAATGTAGGATTTCACGTAGCATAAGTTTGAGAAAAATGTTACCAATTTCAAGAAAACTTCTTTCACCTTTTATCAAAACAATTTAGGAATTGTGGAATTTTTGGGATTAATTTGTTCCATTTTTCTTTGAATTAGAATTTTTCGCAATATTTTACCCTACAAATGTCCACAGTTTTTCAGAATGTAAAAATTGTCGATTTTTTAAAATGAAAGTGAAAAAATTCTAATTTTTTAAGGATGAAAAAAATTATCAACTTTTTTACAGTAAAAAAAAAAAAAAAGATGAAAACAATTTGAAAAAACTCACGAATACGCCTAAAACTCATATTTTACAACTACCTAACGAGTCAAGGCTAAAAATAGAAAATTTGAACCGGGGGCCAAAGTGACATACCTACTTAGCCTGCTATGCCCTTACAAAGCCAGGCAGAAAATGTGGGTACATGTTAATAGAGAGAAAATTGTAAATGCAATTAGAAAATTCGAATCTTTGAAATAACAATACCGGTACCTATTCATTGTCATAACATGACAATAACATATATGTAAATTCGGTAGGAATTGTTGATTAACTTTGGTATAGAATCGTTTGGATATCTCGAGAGCAAACACAAACTTGGTAAATTATAAAAGCGATTGTCTTTCCTTTCGCAAAGTACGCGAAATATAAGGCATGGCGATAAATTATGCAACTTATTTTACACCAACTGGCAGGCAGGTACCTCTACTGACTACAGAAAATATGAATAGCTGGTGTAGGTATCAAAATTAAAATCATTCCCTCGGTGACGAGTTTGATTATTACACGGGGCATATTGCGCGCAGAATAAGTGATAAAAATGGTGTTGGTAGTTCATTTTTCATACCTCGACCGAATTCTCCATTTTGGAGCTTACCTATATAGGTAGGTAAGTAAATAAGTTTAAACCTGGACTGTGAAAAATTCACAAATTCGCCGGCATCTTGATTGTGAAATGATTGCGCGAAAAAACCAAAACAAAAGGTAAATAAATGTGTGGGCATAAGAAAAAATAATTTAAATAAGGCGTCGTTTTAAAGTCATTTAACATTAGCGGATTGCTTCTTGAAGACTCTTAAAATTGGTGGAATGAACGATTCAGGAATGGAATTTCATTCTGTTTCGCTGAAATTAAATGAGTCGGAAAAAGCCAATAAAGTGGAAATGAAACAAAGTTTAAAATTTATCGGATGACTGCATTCATGCAGAAGGTGCTGGTTATGTGATAAGTCGGAATATAAAGTAAAACTCAGTGTAATCTAATCCAAATTGGCAACGATAAAAAAAAGCAAATCCATTTAATGTAAAGAAAACGAAGTGAAATTACATTCATTGATTGAAAACTTGATGGATTTCGTTTTTCATTTCGTGTATAAGTCTGCGTGAAATTGTCAATGAAAAATCACACTTCATTATTTTCACGTGGTTACGACGCAATGCGCGTAAATTTATCAATCTTATCCTTTTTTTTTTTCTTTTTTTTCGGCTGTAAATAAATTGCATTTGGCAAGTTGAATTGATAAAATTTTTTCACTTTATGTTTATTGATCTGGAGATTACCCGAGCATTTGTTTAAAATCATGACGTACCTATTACCTACCTTAGTTCGTAGGTATATTATCTAGTTAACAATAAAAATACAAAGTGTACTGAATTGAGAGTAAAGCCTTCCAGCCAGTAACTATGCAACTTATGATGAGTCGATGTAAGCATATTTGCCTAACCTCCAAACTGCAGGGACTGAGTTATGCTCATCTATTTTTTTTTTTTTTGTTTTGGCAGAGTGTTTTTCACCTTTCGCTTCTCGTAAACTGCAATAGTTAAAAAGTTACGCTTTGTGGCATCTGATGGCAAATTTTGTCTAGAATTTTTTCATGAGACTGGTAATTTTTATAACTGGACAAGTAAATCTATATCGAGAAAACTATTTGAAAAAACATGTAAAAAAAGTGACAATTTTTCTTATTTTACTGTGATAACTAAGAAAGTTGTCCTTTAAACAAGCTATTATTATCAACTTTTCTAGATAAAAAAAGGATGCTCTTTTCATTGGCGCAACCTATGCCACGTAAAGTCCTACATTTGTGGGGTAAAATACTGCAAACAAATTTCAATTCAAAGAAAAATGGAAAAAATTGATTTCGAAAAAATTCTGCAATTTTACAATTTGGAAAGGTCAAATTTTCTCAAAATTGATGATGCCAAATCAAAGGGAAAAAATCATTCCAAAAAAATCTGCAAATTTGGAATCCGAGAAGGTCAAATTTTCTCAAAATGAATGAGTTTTTTCTAAAAATCATTTCACATGAATTACTACAATTGCAGGGTAAAATTTTGCAAAAAATTATCAATTCAAAGAAAGGAAAAAAATAGGTAATGTTGAGAATTTTTGTCATCTCTAAAAAATTAAGATTTTTTTTATCCCTAAAAAATTTAGATAGTTTCACCCTAAAAAATTGAAAAAATTTTCATTTTAAGAAAATTGATATTTTTTCAAAATTAAAAAAAAAATCAACAAATTTTTTTATCCTAAAAAATTGTGGGTTTTTCCCTTTGAAAAAATGTGTGTGATTTTCATTTTAAAAATGATGGAAACTACTTTTATTCCATTTTTAAAAAATGTAAATTTTTTATTTGAAGGAAACTGAGATTTTTTTCATTTTTAGAAATTTGAAGATTTTTTAACTTAAAAAAATTTAGGCAATATTTTCATTTAAAATAAAATTGTGATTTTTCTTCTCACCTCAAGTATGTGAGCCAACGAAACAAGTACTTTTTGTTACTTTTAAAATCAAAAATTTCTATCTCTGCGAGTTTTCAACAATTTTTTTTCAGAATTCGTATAGAAGTGAAGCTACTCAAGGGGAATAATTATTGCGAATTTTTTCAGTTTTCCAATCATAGAAATGGCCTTGAAGTTGACTTTGAAAACTTGAAAATGCTCCATAGAGTGTCATATTCACGAGGATATCTCAGAAAAATTATGGATTGTTATTTTAGAAGTATTTTGCACTTTCTAGAATTTTTTAGGCTTTTGTAATCAGTGTTGTAGTTGTCACTTCAAAAATACCTACTACAAGGCACAAAAGTGTTTTGAGTCTCTTTCTGCAAAAGCTGAGAATAAAAACTGAGAAATTTCCAATTTGGTCCTAAACTGTTTTTGAAGTTCTTTTGTTATCATTTTCAAGCAAAAAAAAAAAAATCAAAATTGCTTTAGGAAGAAACAACAATAAATTGAAATCTCTTTCTGCACAGGATCTGAAATTCTGAATAAAAATTGAGAAATTTTCAATTTTGGAACTATCGTAGGAAGATTTTTCATTTTCTCGTTTCTGAAAATTCTGTATAATAAAACCCATTTTTGATTTTGATTAAGATTTTCTTTAATGATGAATATTTCCAATTTTTGGCTTTTCGGCTGTTTTAAATTGATTTTTATATTTTTTAATTCTTGATGTTTTTCAAATCGCCAATTTCATCGTTGATTTTCTTTTTTTAATTTTCTAAAAAATTTTCAGTCTTTTCTAATTCAATTTATTTTTACAATTTTTCATTATTTTCCATTTTCTTGTGTTAATTTATTTTTTTAACAAAATAAATGGTTTTTATGAGCTAACAGGAAGCAGCCAGCCCAAAAAATCTCTTAAAGTTCTAAAAAGAGCTAAACACTTTAAATCATTTTCCATAATTTTTCCCATGTGACCACTCAAACAGTATGACACCCTATCGAGCAATTTAAAGTTTTCAGAGTCACTTTCAAGGTCATTTTTATGATAGAATTTTTTTTAAATCTATGCACAGTACTGAAGTTTGAAAAAAATTACTTAGTTGAAAACTCGTAGAAACAGAATTTTTAATTAATTATTTTATGAAATTACCGAATATTACGAAATATAATTACATGACGATTATTTTCAGATACGTGCTTATGATTTGGGCGAAGTGTTTTATAAAACGGAAGATGAAAAACAATACGAAGTATTCAAAATCACCGATCATCAAAAAGACAATCAAAATCCAATTACTAGTAATGAAGTCGATCAAGAAATTGAAGGGCAAAGATTAGAGCAAGAAATTCGTTTAAAAAACGAATTAGCTAAAAATGGGTAAATATTGCTTATTCGACCATGGCAGCCGTCTTTCATGCGTTCAATGTTTGTTATAATATATATATCGTATTTTATTTTCATCACAGAACCTTTGACCTTCCTTCCATTACAACAGCAAAAAATGATATTTCAACTCTTGTTAACAATAAAATGTCAAATTCTATTTTAACTGGTTTCTTCAACGATGCACAAACTCGTCAATATAATAAATTAAAGAAGAAAAAGAAAAGATGTGAGTTGAACATTTTTAGCAAAAAAAAAAAGATTATACTCTAATCATTTTAAATTTTACTATCAACATGGTTTTAATTTGCAGATTACCGCGATTGCAAAGTAACTGATTGGGCAGACTGGAGCAATTGTAATGCAACTTGCGGAGTCGGCGAAATGCACCGAAAACGTGAAGTAATTAGGCACCCGAAGGGAAAAGGTGAGCCATGTCCGCCATTGATAGAAACTAGATGGTGTAAAAATTTGGCAACTTGTAATGACAGCATTCTTTTCAAATGGTGAAATTGAAAATAAATCAATATCAATTCGTTAAGTTGAAACGTTTTTTTTTACGTTGCATTTTATGTACTTACTTATTTAATGTATGAATATTTGATGTGTATGTGTTCTTTTCTAATTTTTAAAAAGAAACTGTTGTTCTTGCTATGTTTTTATGATTTATTGTTGAATAGAATTTGACTTTTGTATGTGTTGATTAAGATTTTTGTTATGTTTTGAGATTTTTTTTTTTGGTAGGTAAAAATCATCGTGTTTGTCTTTGTCAATAAATTAACAATTCATTTTCGAAAAGTCAAATAGAGCTATTAACACAATAAAAAATTTCAGAGTTTAGTTGAGTTTGGGGTTTATTGATAACCTATTTGTAATGTGTGCCGCATTATAAATTTTGTACCTAATTTGTAGTGATTGTGGCTTAGTCGATATAGGTCAGTGATCCCATTCGTCATATCACGTTATTCAAATTTAGATTAAAAAATATATCTATCAATTTTGCAGGAAAAAATGTAAAATAGGTGTAAATTAATAATGTATAGGTAGGTCATGTTTTAATATTTCAAATAGCAACTACTTTGAATAAATCTCTTTTCATGTAACCGTCTACTTTTACTGTACAGAGTTATAATTGCACATATTTTATTAAAATAATTTTAAATTTTCTGTGATGTATCTATCTTCCAGCTTCAAAAAATGTAGACATTTTTTGTATTTTTTAGAAACATTTTATATGTATGCGTGTACATGTATTTGATTGAATGATATTTATATTGTAATGTAATAAATTTCAGTTTAACCGATACATTTGCATGTTGAAAAATTCTTTATAAAATACATTCAGTTTGTATTGTGGTCATTTAAATATTGAATTCGTTAACCTAGTCTTCACCTACATTTTTGTAATGTATTGGGATCAAGACAGTGAGAAAAATTCTGATAAGTTTTAAAATGGTAAAAAACAAAATCATAAATAAATAAAAATTAGCTATTGGTAAATTGGTAATATTTCTGATTCTATCAATAATTTAAAAATCAGTGTTTTCAGGTGTTTTCGGCTAGAAAAATCCAAGCAAAGTACTCAGTAGTTAATTTGAAAATTGAGATATAGGAAGGAAGGTAGGTAGGTAGGTAGTACCTATTATGACTATGAAGCTATGAGCTTTTTTATGAGCAATTTTTTTTTTTAAATAAGGAGAAAAAAGTGAAAAAACTAACTGTCAAACTGATGTTTGGGTTTTCCAACAATCGTGGAATATGCAACCAATCCAACATGCAACACACAAACGAACGAACGATGAAAGAAATAAGAACGAATTTTGCCATTGTAGACAAAGATTCGTTTTCGTTCTTGCTTATCAGTCACTGAGGATTGATTGATAGTAGAAAATTGAAATTGAAAATAAAAATATTTGAAATTTTTGAATTTTGAATAATTATAAAGTAAAATTACATAATTTAAATAAGAGAGAAAAAAGAAATTTCAAATATTTCTCTATATTGTTTACTATTCATTCGTTGCCATGTTTCAACTCTGCTGGACCAAAGCTGGAATTAAGATTGACATAAATTCAATGGTAATGTTTTTTTTATTGAAATGGTTATTAATATTATCGTTTTGAGAATTCTTCTTCCTGATATTATGTTTAATCATAAAAGTAATAATCTATACTCTCCTTGAAACAGATTTGATATGTTACAGGTAATTGAGTTTTTCATGCGTTGAATCAGCGATGTGTTATGGAACATTCTGATCTCGTCGTGATGTATTCAGCAGATAATAATAAGAAGTCTAACGATAGTGATTGTAAGTTGATCTTATGAATTATTCGTTTTTCATTCATCTATTCGAAAATCGTAATCTGAATGTTCACATTCTGTATACTAAATCCAAACCAACACTGTAGCTTGTGAGTGTGACGCATAACAAAATTGATACTTCAAAGCTCATTTCTGTATAAAAACTAATCCTAACCACATTCTATAATATTTTGTATCTGGTGTTTTGTAAATGAGAGAAAACGTGGCATACCTATTGATATTAATTTATCTTTGAGTCGCGTATTTCTAAACGTTTTAAAAATGAAACCGAACAGATGCATTACGTGGTTATTGGTGTTTTTATTGTCGTAACAATATGTTTAGTATTTGCCTGAACAAGCAAGGTTTGAATTTCATAATTTTTTCTATAATAATTGTATTATAATTGTAATGAACATTAATTTATTCTGTACAGATAGCGATGAAAATCACGAAAAACTTAGCAAAAAGGATTTGCTAATTGGTAAACGGAAAGATAAAAAGGATAAAGGATACGCGACTCTTGAAGGTGAAAGTTCACCAGAAGAAGAAGTCGATACTAAGTAATGGGTTTTCTTTCGCCTTAGGCTTCGTTTTTCAACGTGAAAATGTGAATTTAATTTTCCTTTTGATATTTTTACTGCTTAGGTCTCCTGGCAAATCAAGAAAAACGAAATCTTTCAAATTTTCTTCTAAAAAAGAAAAACGAGAGAAATCTCGAGAGAAAGAAAACAAAGAGTCTGACAAGAAAAAGGATAGTGATAAAGATAAAGAGAAGAAAAAAGACAAAGATAAGCTGAAATTAAAACTCAAAGATAAAAAGAAACCTAAAGGCGACCATAGTATAGATATAAGTGGTAAGTAATTATCCAGCTTTGATTTTTGTTTTCAAATTTATACTGACAAAAGTGATTTTTTTCTAGAAGAGTTACCAATATTTGGTTGTCCTCTGGCTGCAGCTGTGCAACGGGACCCCTGTCACGATGGAGTTCAAATTCCATTGGTAATAAGAAACTGTATAGATTACGTGCAAGAACATGGTAAAAAAAAAATAGAAATAACCTTGTTTAAAATAAGCTCTCTGTACATAATTTTATCAAAATGTATTAATTGGTAGGATTGACGGCTGAAGCAGTTTACAAAGTATCTGGAGTAAAATCGAGGGTTCAGTACGTGTATGGTTTATATAACAAGAGAAAAACTGTCTACGAAAGTGATTTCGACTTGACTATCGCGACTAGCTTATTAAAACAATTTCTAAGGTTTGATCTCGAATTTCTCATAGACACGATTGGAAACCGATAAAACCATCTTAATTTACTATTTCATCCTTTCAGATCATTACCTGAACCTATTTTGACCAAAGAAATGCTACCGAGTTTTGAAGACGTCACACTTACGAAAGATGCAGCAGGGCTGAAATGCTTAGTCGAAAAGTTACCGGAATGTAATAGAGCTTTAATCAAATGGTTATTTATTCATTTTAAAAATATTTGCTCGAACGTAAGTTTTCCATTAATTTTTATCAATTAAATAAGTCCATACTTAAAGTAAAGTAATTGTCATTCAACAGGAGAAAGTTAATAAAATGAATGCTTCGCTATTGGGTGCTATATTTTGTCCGTTACTCGAAATGAGTCCACGTTTATTCAATAGTTTTTTAGCTTTTATCGATGAACTATTCCCAGATGCTGTGCTTACTCGGTAAGGTTTTTTTTTTTTTTTGTTATCTCTTAAAAATTGTACAACTTTATCAACTGCGGATGTTTTCTAGTTATGTCCCACCCATCCGTTGTGTCAGTCCAAATATGCCTACTACTTTAGAAACTGTATCGTGTGAATTAACCAAACAAGAATCGCTACTGGGACAAATTCATTTTGAAATGAATTCAGGATTTATTAGTAAAGAAAAAGAAGATCAGTTATGGGGCGTGCAAAGAAATATCACTCATTTAAAGGTAAGATCGTAATTCAAGTTACCTGTGAATTAAGTTAATATTTGTGTTACAGTTTTTCATTTTTTTTTCCCAGCGAAAACTGAAATCTTTAGAAAAAGAAAAGCAACAGGAGCTCAAGGCTCAAGAATCTACGTCTGGTACGCAAGAAACTGATAAAGACGAGGAGGCTGAGACAACTGCCAATGCTTCTGATGGTAGTGTTAGTTTAGTGACGGAAAAACTTAACGAGAATACGAGAGCTGATACAACTCCCAGCGCAGATGAATCTTTGGATAAGCAAATCAATTATGAGTCTAGTCAAGAAAATTTGAATCATCCTCCTAGTGAAGGTAATCTTTATAATAAACATCAAATAATTCAATTTCAAAGAAAAGATAAGAAATTCTAAAAAAAGAAAAACTTTGATAGTATATTTTCAAAAAATTTTTGAAAATGGAATTTTTGTAAAAAAAAAGTTTAAAGATTCGAAGCTGATTTTTTTTTTTAATTTTAGAAAACCGAATTTTCTAAAAATTGTCATTGTTAAAAAAATGTTTTTTTAAATGAAAAATTTTTTTGAAAATTTTTTGAACGATGATTTTTTGTGAATTTTGTGGTAATTTAATTTTTTTAAATACGTTTTCAAAGAAATTTTTTAGGTGAAATTTTGTTAAAATTTTCGAATAGTCGAATTTCTCGAAAATTGTTTGAAATAAAATTTCCGAAAATTTTATTTCAATCAGGAAATTTTTTAATAGGAATTTTTTGAGAATTATTTCTTGAAAGTTGAATTTTTAAAAAAAATGAAAGTTGAATTTTTAGATATTTTTTTGAGAATTTTTGTGGGAGCAATT
This sequence comes from Balanococcus diminutus, assembly GCA_959613365.1. Classification (NCBI taxonomy): domain Eukaryota; kingdom Metazoa; phylum Arthropoda; class Insecta; order Hemiptera; family Pseudococcidae; genus Balanococcus; species Balanococcus diminutus. Next base: position 30,262,686 of record OY390714.1, read on the forward strand.
TTTAAAAATTATTTGAAATGTGAATTTCCTAAAAAAAAAAAAATGGCAGTTCCATTTTCAAATTAATTTTCAAAAGTTGAATAATTCTAAATTTTTTATACTGGATTCTTTGTCAGCTGGTCAAATTTCATAGACACTAATTTTTATTTAACGAATTATTTTTGTATTTATTCGTTCAATTTTAATAATTCAGATAGTGACGACGAAACAAAAGCTTTGGAATTTGAAAGTGAAGAACTCGTAAATCTTGTCGAAGCCCTGCAAGAAAAAATAAAAATCGAACGTTTGAAAATAAATCAGTTGAAAGCCGAATTGAGCGCAGCCAAAGTTGATACTGGTGTCAAGTAATTCCTAATCAATTTTCTTAATCCACGTTTTTACTAATAAAACATTAAATTAAACCTTTTTATCTCACAGCGAATATTTGTCGAATCTATCCGACGAATCGTGTAAAGATGAGAGTAACCGAGAAGCAGTCAGTGAATATAATAGACTACAAGTAATAACAGCTACTTTAAAATATTCCTTATTTAGGTTCGAAAAACATTCTCCATTTGATCCTTAATTTCTTTGAACAGGTACAACAGAAAATTTTACTCCATACAATCATGGAAGAACGAGAATCGATTGTTGACCTGAAAGTACAAATTGCTATGGCTCAGTATAAGTACAAACAAGCGAATTTGCATTGACAGCGTATGTACGTATTTTAAAATTGAACGAAAATGTACCCATTTGGTAATAATTCGTTCATCCGAGCAGTCGTGAAAATCTGCGAACCAGTCAATAATTTACAACGAAGTTCGATTGAAGATTCGTTACTCGAATGTGAAATTGTTAACTGAAGAACGTTGCAAATTTTTAATCGAAAATATCGTTTATTTACAAAAATTTATTACATTCTTGCACCAAATTTGGCGAACTTATTTGTGCTGCATGTCTTGGATATAATTTTATTTTTTACAAAACATTTACATTATGTAGGTAATTCAAATACCACCATCTTTGCAATCATTTTCTAAACGATTATCGAATGCCTGTTGCTTTTCTTATCTGGTACATACGGTTCACGCTCTTCTGGCGGCGCATACAACGCAGAATAGTCAATCGGAAATGTATCTGGACGAGTTCCACACTTGCCAAATAACCATTGACCTGGACCATTTGGGTTTTTACAAAATAACCAGTTGGCGAAGCACAATTCATATATGTGAAGTTTTAGAGGAAAATCGCCATTCTGTAATTTATATAATAATGTTGATCATTTTTGACAATATTCGGATTATTCATTTCACACATATCGGCTTTTAAGTAATTTAAAATGTAATTTTTATAAATTTTATCTACCTATAAAACTTTAATAATTTTTTTAAGTTTTTTTTTTTTATTTTTTTTTTGAAAGTAACAGACTGGGTGTTTTAAATCCCAAACTACAACATTCGTGTAGTGTGATAAAAGTAAAAATAGGGCGTTGAAACATCGATATTTTAAACTAAAAAAATAAAATGTTGGAAGTTTGCGATTTGCGTACGTAGGTACAATACGTAATATCGAACCTCTGGAGGCAAAAGTCCTCCATCATTTTCATAACAGAATGTCGGCAATTTTTCGCAATCCATAATTTAATGACATGAACATACTTCTGTACCTATGAACGAGAAAATGTTTTCTTATAAGTAAGTAGGTTAGGTATTAGGTACTTACTGCGGTCAAAGATTTGTACATTTCCGTTAAATCTTCTTCGGTTATATCATGATAACCAATTATAGAAGCGAAAAATGTTTTCAGTTCCTCTTTGGATAGGATACCGCTGCCTAGAAATTTTAATTTTAGCAAACATCAATCATTATTTCGTGTCTAAGTTAGGATATTGACTTTTTACAAAAGTATTGCTTGTTATGGATGGTTTTTAATCTGAATAGTCTTACCACTTTTATTTATTACGAGGAAAAGAACCTTTGGAAATTGCTGTAGCCAAAATGGAAGGTCACTCATGCCCACAACACCGTTCAATAAAGTACTCCATGTTCTCAACCAGTCTTCCAATTCAATGTAACCAGTTATTGGAGAATCTTTAAAAAATACCAAAGGTTGGTGTTATGTTATATGCTCAATCGACTCGGTAGTATCCCTTTTCCAACATTACTGAATATCATAACTTTCAAGGCCGGCAACTTGGCATATCAAGGGTTTATTTCATTTTTCCCGAAAGGGTAGCGAGTTGGAATTTTTCCATTTTTAAATGTGAAAACGATTTTTTTTGTTGAAAAAATTAAAAAATTGTGAAATTTTTTATTCCGAAATTCCAAAAAAATAGGTAGGTATAAAAGGTATATTTTTTTCAAAAAATAGAAATTTGTTTACTTATTTAAAAATATATATATATATATATATATATATAAATAAAAAAGGAGAAAAAAGAAGAAAAAATTGAGGCCAAGAAGTTTTTCCAAAATTCTTTCTCCGATAAAATTTATTAGAGATTATTTTCTCTGGAACTTACAAAAAAAAAATCTCTGAAGAAATTAAAAAAAAAAATTATGCTGAGTCTAAAATTATTTTACCTAATATCTGATATTTTTTATTCCAAGAAAATTCAGAATTTTTCTTTTTAGAAAGAATTTAAAAACTTTTTCTCCAAAAATCAAGTGAGGAATGTTTTACCTGCTTAAAAACTAGGGTTTATCAAAATTCCGATAAAATTCACCAATGATTTATGAAAAGTTTCAGAGATCATTATTAGAAAATTTTTTCAATTCCAAAAAAATGGAAAGATTTTTCCTCTTTTCCAAAAATATATATTTTTATTTTAACCTCCATAATATGGTTAAAAAAACGTTTCAACTTCAAAAAAATTGAGACATTTTTTATAATTTTAAAATTGAAAAAAAAATTAGGTAGGTAGGTACTTAATTCAAAAAAAGTTGAATTTTTTTTTGTTCAATAAATTGAAAATTTAAATTTATTACTTACTTAAAAACAAATCAAGAAATGCTTATTTTTTAAAAATGAGAATTTTTTATAATAGGTATAGGATTTCAAGAAAAAAATTTTTTTCTGCAGATGAACTGACAATATGAGAGGTCTTTAGCTTACTTCAGCAATTTGAAAAATATTTTTACTCCATAAAAACTAGATTTTTTCAACAAAAAAAAAATGATTTTTCGGAATATTTTTTAGAAAAATAATATTTTTTGGAAGAAAATTGATAATTTAGTTTTTTTTTTAGAAAAAATTGATTTTTTTTAGAAAAATTGATTATTTTCTTGAAAAATTGATTATTTTCTTGAAAAAAAATAAGAATTTTTAACTCTTCTGATATAAAATTAAGAATTTTTTCCTGCAAAAAATTGATTTTTTTGGAAAATTCAAAAAATTTGTTTTTTGCAAAAAATTAATTTTTTCGAGAATTTTTTATTCTGCAATTGAGATTTTTTTCAGAGAAAAAACTAAAATCATTTTCTGTGAAAAAACTGATTTTTTTTTTCTGTGAAAAAACTGATATTTTTTCTTTAAAAAAATTGATGGTATTTTTTTTAATGACTTAATGACAACTTTTTTCAAAAAACAAGAAAAAATGCATTTTTTCAAAAAAAAATAAGGAATTTTTTATCATCAGATAATTTAGAATTTTTTCTGCAAACATTGATTGAGAAAACATTTACCTACTCCATAAGAAAGTACACAGAATTTTTTCCAAAAAATTTAGAATTTATGTCTATGTCCAAAATAGTTGATTTTTTTTTTTTTTTTGCAAAAATAGGGATAGGTAGGGATTGTTTTTTTGTTTGTTTTTTTTGAAAAAAAACCAAGCATTTTGTAATTTTAAAAAATTGAGAAATTTACCCCTCCCCCTTCAAAACACGGAGATATTAATGTATAATAGGTAGGTATCATATAATTATTTTCTTACATTTTCGGAGTTCTCTAAGGTGTAACTCGTTTCATTTTTTAAATTTTGAGTATAGCTTGACAAATCGAGCTACTGCCAGTTTGCCGACCATGATAACTTCATCATCACAAAATTACATTTACAATAATTATTTATTATTACATGTAAAATTAATTTTACCTCTATTCACATTGACGAAAAACGTATTGATAAATTCTTGTTGTACTTGCTTCAATAAAGAGAATTCAGTCCCACTATGAGACCAATCAGCAAAGTGTCTTAGTTTCTGGAAAGAGAAAGTTAATTTTTCAAATCCTCGTAGGTATCTATTTAGTAAGAAAGTTGACAAGAAACGTGTAAGTTAATGCTCAACATACCTCAGCAAAGTAGTCGAAATCTTGGGTAGAAATTAAATCGTCTCGATCTAAATCCAATAAATTGGAAAAAAAGTGCGAAAATTTATCTTTTTGAATATCGGAAAGATTTATAGGTTTCTGTGTCTCTTCATCATCTCCCAACGAAGACCGTCTCACCCACGTCGCTGAAAAGCACATTATTCTTTTTAATTAAAGTGGTCTTTTTTTAGTTTGCTATAAAGAGAATTCACTTTTCATTTAAAATTCGAAATAATAAACTAAAAAGTAAAAACCTGCTAAATTTTTAAAAATATCTAAAACGAAGTCTTTTGTTTCTTCATCGGAACACATCTTTATTAAAAAAAAGAAAAAATTATCTCTTCGAGTTTAATCTTTTTGTTTGAGAAACTTGCCCGACTGGCTTAATCGATATTTTAAAAATAACGTTAAATTTTAATTCAAAATAATTTTAACCAACCCCAAATTTTGCCATAATTACTCGCAATAATCAAACTTATTCATTTGTTAGCCATTTAATTTCAAAAGTGCATTTAAAAAAAACACCCAACTTACTCCATATATGAACACTCCAACCACGTTGGCTCGTATTCGCGGACATTTTCGAATTGGTTTCTTCGATAGACGAATTTAAATCAGCAGCTACGGAATAATCTTGACCTTTCCACGATAACGTTCTTTTTAATAATTCCTTTGTTTTATCTTTCGTCTTATCGCACGCTGTTCTCCAAGTTGCGAAAAATTTTCTAGCAGACTTGTCGGCTTCATCGCTGGTGTCAGATCTTACACTAAAGCTGGCATTTCGATTGTGTTTATGATGATGTATGGTTAAGGTGCTACGTGGTGACGGCGGTTCGCTCATTTTACTATTGTAAGGAAAAGGAAAAATACATGTTAACACGACACGGTAAATGAACGTGTAGGTATAATCTCTATAAACCGTAAATATTTCGTGAAATTTTCTGTCAAACAGTATAAATTATAAATGAAAAGTTTGAGTTGTCCTTACATTATTCATCATTTATAGATAGGTAGGTACCTACTACCCACTGTAATTGAGGGAAAAATCGATCGAATTATTTCTCGAAATGTTAATACCTATTTTTATAAAATAAGCATGGTGTGGTTTAATGTTGTTTATGAAAATATAAAATTAATTATAAACTATCGAACAAAGTTTAAAAAAAAAAAAAAAAAAAAAAAAACTGAAAAAGAGGAATAATTTTTTTTATTGTTTCTTTTTTTCGCCAAAAATGTTACTTGGCAACGGTTTTTTCTGATTCGGTTTTCTTATTTACGCTAATGAAATAAACAATGTAATTTTTAGATTTGAGATTGTGATACATAAAAAGCTAAATATCAAATAATTCATTCATATTTTCTTATTTTATGCATTCAACTTGTACCTGAGTTATTAAATTAATTGAATAAGATTTCATTGCCATGTTTATACCTCAATTAATGTAAAAATATTTTTCTATGCGATTCCGAACTCGAAAGTACATTTTTTTTTTAATAGGTATCGTTAAGAAAACACAGCAAATATAATATACCTTCTTGAATATTTGTGTGGAGGGTACGAATAACAGCACTCACGTACCTATAGGTCGTTCCCAAATGGCCCTTTTGTTGCTTTAATTATTGAAATATATTTTCTACGGTAAAAGCCCTTTTCCTTCAACACGTTCCAGTGCCTACCATTTTCATTGTCATACTTATGATATTCTTCCAGTCAAGTACCGTCATTAAATGAGTAAAAAAGCCATGCTCGTTTCAGCCATAAAACTACATACAAGGCTCGAAATGAAACCACGTAAGTAAAAAAAAATTCAAACGATATCTATTCGTTGACGAAAAGCAGAAAGAGAAACATAGGTGTGCGAAAATAGAAAAACAACATTAAAATAGAAAAAATTACCATTATGGAATCAGCATTCCGCCGCATGCCACAGGATTTCTCATCTTGAACGCGCGAATACGAATCGAGAACCAAAAAAAAAAGAGGATAAACGCGAATAAATGATAAAAAAAGAAAATTTTCAGCGAAGAAATGTTGTATATTTGGTCGTGTAAAAAGCGTTGTTATACATTGAAAAGTTGGAGCTTTTGCGAAATAAACAAAAGATAATAATACACAGTGTGTAGCTGTCACGCGAGAAGTTAACCCCCGTTTATACTGTACACGTATATCCCCAACCTATTCCTTCGATGTTCCAACACGCTACTAAGTGATTCAAAAACCGCGGATTATGACTATTTTACTGGTTATTAAGAGGTCAAACTTGAAAATTTTCGCCTTTCGAAAGTCGACTGCTGGATTTTTTCTTCGAGGTTCGCGATTCTTTAGAAATTCACGTATGCATATTGCATACCTTGCCTGTCCTAAATAATGAAAATTTATAGGCTCGCGCCGTGTAAGAACATTATCTACCAACATAATTTTTATTTTAACTCGAATCGATTTGCTACCATTAGTTCATGTACAATTTCTAACCCTTATTTTGAGGTAAAGTAATTCACTTAACGGGTATACAAATTTCAAGTTTTATTTTTACTTGACAATATGACATCCCTAAATGTTAGCAGTACGAGTGATAATTCTAAAGTAGAGTGATTTAAATTGCAGAGAAAGTGGTAAGATCAAATTATAGCAGGTTGTCAAAAAATATATACCTATATATTAAGTAAATACACGGAAATAAACGTCTGTCTGACGAGATATGAAACTTTTAAAAATTCAATATTTAATTCGCATGTGCTTCGAGAGTATTAAAAGTTGAAGTACGAAGCTCCAATGAAGGTATACACAGGCACATGTGAACTTACCCCCCCCCCCCCCCCCTAAAAAAATAGGTGTACAAAATCTATAAACCTTGAACAAACACGTCGTAGACGACAGAAGTAGACAATTATTCGTAGGTATATTTCACATACTTACATTGGCTTACTGGGTAAACAAAAAACATTCCATTTTCAATTACTGAAAAAGGTAGAGGTGTACCTATATCTACATGGTAACTAAAATCTTGTACAACATGTTTCTAAAAAAAAAAAAAAATTTTAATTTTAAAAAATGAATCGAGTTACTGAAATGAAGATTAGGGCTGGCAATATAGAATTTCCTAAGATGTAACTCGTTTTTTCGAAAGGGTGTAGGGTTGAAAATATTTTGATACCTACCTATTGGATGTGATAATGTTTTTTTTCTCTTCGAAAAAATAAAAATATTGTAAACCCAAAAAATTAAAATAATTTTACGTTACTAGGGAGATAAAGTGCTACTTTATATACCTCTCGCTGATCTTTCGGTAGTATAAAGAAGCCTTTTTCTCCCTCGTAACGTAAAATAATTTATCCAACTAGGAAAATTACTTTATCTCCTTAGTTGAATAAACTACTATTCTCTGCAAAAGAATTTATAATTTTTTTCTTTTGGAAAAAATTGCGCATTCTTTTCTAAAACAATTAGGTAAGTATGTACATTTTTTTCCTCAAAAAATAAAAAATTTATCTTTATCAAAAAAACTAAGAATTTTTTTTTGTTCCAAAAATTAAAATTTTATTATTTATCAATTCCCCCTCCAGCAAAAAGGTTATTTTCTTCTTCAACATAATAAGCTTTTTTCTCAAACAATTGGATACGTACTTTTTAAACAAAACTCGAGCATTTTGTTCTAAAAAAAAATAATTTATCTTTCTCAAAGAAATTGAGATTTTTTTAATCAAAAATAAAAATTTTCTTAAAATTTATCAAGTTTTCCTCAAAGAAATGAGAATTTTCTTCTTATTCAAAAAAACGATACCTATAATTTACTTCTCCAAAAATTCTTTCAATTGCCTACCTACTTATTTAAGCGAAAAAATTAAAAAACGTTTCTTCTCTACTTTTTTTTTTTTTTCAAAAAAAAACTATAGTCCGTGCAATTTATCTTGAGCCCTCACCACTACAAAGAAAAATGTAAACAAAGTGCCATTAACAAATTAGAAAGCTGGAAATCGGAGCGTTGTTGCCATAAATCACATGATTTTCTAAATAGAAGTGGTAAAATTTGGTAAAGACACCTCTGAATTGCAACGTCGATTTTTTGTTTACAAAACTCAGGGCTCAAGATAAATTGCACGGACTATAAGAAATTTTTTCCTGTATGAATGACGAGATTTCTTTCTCAAAAATCAAAAAACCACCAAAAAATTTTCTTATTCATCATGAAATAAAGTTTTTTTTCTCAGAAAAAAATCGAAGAATTTTTTCAAATAAGTAGTTTTTCACTCTGACTCCAAAAAATTAAGAAATTTTTTCTTAAAAAATTTATTTAGGCCCGTATTTTAAAAATTTGCTTAAGCAAACATTGTCCTTAAGGCGAGGCGATTTCACACGTATCGTGTCAATTTACATCGAGCAGCCATTTAATTGTATGGATAAAATAAACAAAACCACTTGGTATGTGTAAGAACGCTTCGCCTTAAGTATAAGGAAATTTTTAAAATACGGGCCTAAGGCCCGTATTTTAAAACTTTCCTTATACTTAAGGCGAAGCGTTCTTACACATACCAAGTGGTTTTGTTTATTTTATCCATACAATTAAATGGCTGCTCGATGTAAATTGACACGATACGTGTGAAATCGCCTCGCCTTAAGGACAATGTTTGCTTAAGCAAATTTTTAAAATACGGGCCTAAGAATCTTTTTCTCAAAAAAAATAAATAAAATTTTTTTAATTCTTGAGAATTGTTTATTCCAAAAATTGGGATTAAAAAAAATTAGTAGGTACTTTTTTCTTTCAAAAAATGAACATTTCATTCGAGAATTCCCTTTTCCAAAAATTGCGAATTCTTTCTCAAAAAGCTAGCAATTTTCTTTTTCAAAAAACTGCCCATTTTTTTCTAAAAAAAGTTATTTTTTCCTGTATATGAATGGTGAGATTTCTTCCTCAAAAACAAAAACAATTTCAAAAAAATTCGAAAGGGGATTTTCATAAAAATAGGAAAGTTTTTACGCCGACTCCAAAAAATTGAGATTTTTTCAAAAATTTTGTCCTCAAAAAATATTAAGATTGAGAATTTTTTCAAAAATAAATAAATAAATAAATAAGAATGAAAAAGTCAGAGTTTTCTTCTGAAAAATTTTCAAAATTTTTCTTTCTCAAAAAAATTCAGCAATTTTTTTCAAAAGAATAAACATTATTTTTCCTCTGCAAAAAATGGCGTTTTTCCCCTTTTCATTCGAGAAATGCGAATATCTCTCCCACGTACAAAAAGCTGGGAATTTTTTCTCCGGAATAATTAAAAACCTTTCTTTTCAAAAAAAATTTAAGTATATTTTTTTCATTCAAAAAAGTAAAAACAATAATTTTTCTCTTACTTGAACAATATAATTAAATTTTTTTTTATTTAGAAGAACGAGAATGTTTCCCTACAAAAAAAACGAGAATTCTTTCATTTTCTTCAAAAGAAATGAAAACCTATTTTTTCCCCCGAAAAACTGAAGGTGTTTTTACTCCAAAAAAAATTGAGAATTTTTTTAATTCCATAAAATAGTAAATTATTTACCCCCAAATAAAAAAATGGAGACAAAATATTAAGCTTTATAAAAAGTTATTTTTTTCTTCAAAAAATAATGCTTACGAGACATAAAAATGTAAAATATTTTTTAGAAAAAATCAAGATTCTTTAAAAATGAGAAATTCCCCCCCCCCCCCCCCCCAAAAAATCAATTTTTTTCTCCCAAAAAGTTGTAACTTAACACCTTTTTTCGAACAAATTGTGATTTTTTTTAATGAATTAATTTCAAAAAATGAGGAATTTTTCTTATCTAAATAATAATAATTTTTTACGCTCAAAGAAATTGAGACAAAAAATCCTTAAAATTTTTTCTCTCAAAAAACTGAAAGATTTTTTTCAAAGAAAATTTATTTTACTTTGAATTTAAAAATTGAGATATTTTTTATTCTAAGAACATTCCGAAGTTCTTCTCTTCAAACAATTACAATTCTTCCTTTTTAAAAATAAGATTTTTTTCTCCAATGAAAAAAGTAAAATGTTTTCCCTCTCAATGAGTTGTAACAGTTTTTTTTACAAAAATTAAAAAAGAAATCATGTTTTTTTTTTATTTTTTTACTTTAAAAGATTGAGACATTTTCTATTCCAAGAGGATTCAGAATTTTTTCACAAGAATTAATTTTAAAATATTTCTAATCCTAAAAAAAAATGATAGATTTTCTACTCCAAAAAATGAATACCCTAAATAAAATAAAAAATAAAATTTTCATTTTTATTGTACCTAAAATGTAAGTATGAAGAAGATTTTTAATCCTTGTAATAAGTATTTAATTTTTGTATTTTTAGTGTAGCTCATTTCGTTTCTGAAATTTTAGGTGTAACTGGAGCACCTGCACTACGCTGCTGCCAAGTTGCCGACCATGATGAAAAATGAAAATGATATCTTCAATTTTGATTTTTTGATTTTTAAACGATCTGTTCCACAAGAGCCTTCCAGTTTTTGAAATTCAAATGCTGTTGGTATAGATGAAAATTTTCTCATTCCAACTTTTATAAAATATTAAAAAATAAAAAAATAAACACATAAAAATATTTATTTTACATAATTGGTAAATTATTTCAAAAAAAATAAATAAAATAAAATAAAGCACAAATTGGACGCTATTAAAAAAATCACGAAATTAAATTTAAGAAACTTGTTCGAACACTAGGTACTATATCATTATACATAATGATATAGAAAAAAGAAAAAACAACAGCCAATCTTTATGTATACCTATCATAATATGAAAGTATATAAAAATCTCATGAAGTGTACAATTAAAAAACGAAAAATACTGACGTTCAATAGTCAAACATCGATTTAAAATAAAAATGCAACTGTTTCACAAAAACTTCATGGAAAAATCAAGTCAAATTACTCACGTAAAAATAATAAGTCAAACGGAAAAACATAAATACATAAAATGCCTATTTTTTGTACTTTGTCGTAACTAGGTCAAAAAATAACGATCGTTTATTCAATCAAAAAAATTAAGAATAAGAAAGCCCTGCAATTTAAATGGCACTATGTATAAAACTAGTATGATTAATGTGGCAGGCGAAAATCGCGTGATGGTAAGAAAACAATATCGCATTAACTACTCTCATTCTTATTTAAAAAAAAAAAAAAACATTCTTTACGATCGTGTCAACTTAAAATTTCTACTCATTTCCATCATCACTGAAAAACTTTCTTCGTATTTAAAATGGCACATGTAAAATTATACAATAACATATAAATTTGGCTAATCAATTTTTTTTAAAGTAAGAAAAATAATTAAAGTCTCAGGTTGAAGAAAATCTCTCTACGTATTGAACTTTGTAACGACTGTAGTCAAATTATTTATACTTTCTCAGCTCGACACATAACAAATGAAATATCGTCAGTTATAAATTGTTTAGATACATCTTCATTGGACGCCTCAACAGCGCTTTTTTTCCTAATCATACCGTATCCCTTGAAATCATCGGCTCTTCGACAAGCGAAAATTGGTTCGTCGATACGTAAATTAGAGATACTATTTGTTATTACTGGAATCTGTTTATAACCAGGAGCGGTATTATGTTTGAATGTTGGAGCGATATGCTGAAGTCGATCGTAATTTCCTAAATTATTGGTAGAAACGTGGAAAATTCGTTGCTGACTATCCAATTTTTCCAACTTGGGCGAAGTAGTTCGAGGTGGAACAGCTTGCACAGGGGTAGCTTTAAATAAATCATTGTGATTAGCCACATCAACTCCCATTGTACGCCAAGCTTCACTGCGAACTTCAACGGAATCATAAGACAAACTATGAGGTTCGCGTGCTTCGGAAGAATCCTTTTCTATTTCTGGAACAGGAGTAACTTTACGAGGTGGCTTTTCTGGCAGTTTACCCATAGGAGGATCTGTCTGATTCATTTTTGGCTTCAATGGTGGCGGTGAAATTTCGTGCAAGCTGTTGGTTAAAAATGAACTACCTGCGTTGGAATTATGGTAAAACGGCTCGAGTGTGGTTGCACTGGTAGGAGACGGTGGAAGCGGGCTCCGAGAACGTGCCACCATTGACATCGCGGCTTGGATTTGATGGTCGCCGAAAGGAAAATTATGCGTTTCTTGGTTCAATAATTCTTTCATGTTTTTCATTTTCGTCGAAATACATTTGAAAATATCTTTGGAACCTTCGAAATGAAACGTACCTTCGCCGCTTTCACATTTTCTACCAGCTTCGAATGAAAATTTACCCGAACGATAACCGTATCGACGAATGAAACGATAAGACCACGTAAATAATGTCCGTTGATCTTCCGATTGGAGCAATTGTAAAGCAACAGGCGTTGCTAATAACGTATAATAACCAGAAGCGAGTCCACATCGATTTGAAACATCTGACTGGATTAATTTCACGTTAAAAATTCCAGCTGTTGAAGAAAAATCACGATAAAACATTATCAAATAGTGTAATCATTTTAATCACAAATCAAAAAAATAGATAAAAGAAATGAATTGATCAATAATCACCATTTCCCGATGAGCAATACAAGTCGTTATCCTCTTCTATCGTCTGTCGAGAAATATTATCTTTAAATGCCACATTTTGAAAAGCGGAAATCCATTCTTTCATCTCATCTTCGGAGTTTGCAGAGAAATAATAACTATTGCACTTAGTTATCACCTATCAAATGAAAATGATTCAAAACAAACATTATTTAGTTCCAGTCAAAAGTACACAATTATTATTAGTAGAGTAGATAATGAAGGTACTACGTACAGCAAATACAAAAGAATGATTTTTTTGAGCATCTTGCGTGATTTTTACGCAGTTTTCTAATGTAATAATCACATTCGACGAGGTTTTACCGACTTCTTCTTCACTATCAAACACCTCCAGTCTATCAACACCATGTTTACTAGACTTGAAAAGCTGACAATATTTCTTTTGCCAAGATTTCTAAAATCATACAAGAATGCAATAGTGAATACGTATGAGAAGAAACACGAATAATACTAATTAAAACTTACTTTCAATTGACCCAAAACACCTTGAGGTGGAAATCCTAAAAATCCTTCTTTCAGCGGATTTTCTATTTCGGACATCGCGAAGGAATGAAAATCAACAGGTTGTCACTTCGATTGTTTTAGCTGTCCTTAAATATCAGTTTGCCAATCATATTTTGGATTAGGAAGAAACGGTGTAATTTCGATTACTTTTAAATGCAAATATTTTACGCGAAATTAAAAACAGTCGGTACAATTCAGTACAGAGAAACTTGAAAATTTCATCGCATATCACACATTGTAAAGTATTATGACTTCCACAAAGTAGCTATCGACAGTCAACAACATCAATACAAGTAAACAGGTGCGCATTTTATCTTGCGCACTGTCGTGTCGTGTAGATTGGCGTGGACTTGGAAGGGGAAAGGGCGGTGGTGTTGGAGGTGGTTGAGTGCCCACTGGGTGGACGGGACGGAGAGTGGAATAGCCGGATAGGTATAGAATAGAATTTTTTGAAAAAATGGAATAGGAAAAATTTTAATTTAAAAATTAAAATGAAATCTCATAATTTTCCATCCATTTTTTTTGTTAATATTGAATTCTCGACTTGATTGCACTCGTACATATTTCATTAATTATTTATCATTGCATAGATGAGCAGAACAAATAAAAATTCTATAGCGTAATGAGCTAAGGTTGATTTTGATTAGAATGAGAATCAGACGTCACATTCATTACCAGACGTAGAAATAAAGGAAGCGCCAGTTCTTCCTTTCCTCATCATCTGGAAATCGTACTGCGAAATTCAATGGAATTTCCGTTTTAACCAGTTGAAAGTAAGTTGAAAGACGAAACCTTGGATAGTCTTGGTCTTCGTGTCGAGCCTTCATATTACATTATTACGAGTAGGTTTTAAAAAGATTTTGTATGCCTTTGCTGTGCGATACGTAAATTCATTAGCTGACTGTGAAAAATTCAACTAATTGACCTGTATTATCTGTATCGAGCAGCGTACACGTGCGTGGGTTATGGCTTATGGCCTCTTGTACTTATTGTATTTTGCTGCAAGAAAACAGTAAAAGTTATGTAGGTTTGTATTTTATAGGAACTTCGAAGTTCGAAGTTTGAACACCAGTACACACCATGTTGAGAAAAACAAATTAAAACAATTTTCGAATACCAGTGCACCCTGTGAAATTGGTTGAAAAAGGTGTTTACAACTGTAACTGTACGTGTTCGGAGTGTTCTGTATCAAATACCTACATTATTAGAAATTAAAGAAGGGTTTGTAGGTACCTATTTAACAAAGATGGAAGTACTTAACTACTTACAGAGCCGGCGAGAGCTGAGCCGCGCCGGGCCCCGGTGCAACTTTTTTTGCGGGCCCCTTTTTTTGATGTGCAAAATTTTCACAACTCAAAAATACATGCTTTTTTCCCATTCGCAAATATCAATTTTCAAAAAATATGAAAAGGAAATACTGCCCGAGCGAAGCAAAGGCGAAAATTTTGAAAAATATATGATTTTTGACGAAAAAAAATACATTTTTAGCATAAATTTGAGTTGATATTCTCCCTTATGGATTCGTCCCTGAGTTCGGGCCCTCAAAAAAAGCCCGGGCCCGGTGCAAATGCATCCCTCTGTGTCTGTGTACCCTCCTCTCGCCGGCTCTGACTACTTACCTAATTTAAAAAATAATAAAACCAAATAATTATTGTCAGAAGTTGAAACAAGAAGACGGACAAAGCGACTATACGTAATTTTATAATCGTTTAAAAATCAGAATTTTATCCAAAATAGAAATCGACTCAATTATAATTTTGAAGTTGTGAAAAAACAAAAGGTCACCTTCAAATGAAAGGAATTTTAAAATTTTTTGATTTCGTAATTCGTTGTGAGAACCAAAAGTCCACAGGTGCAAAAGATGATTGTTAATTTATTTTATTAACACAATGATGAAATTACAACTCACAGTTCACCCTTCACCGTATTTGTAGGAGTTGCGTCTTCTCTTGCATCCCACATAAAAATAAAATGCTCATTTACAAGTTACGTCCCATGATGTATGACATTTGTACATTTTATAAAAAATCTTCATGAAGATCTTGAGTCTGCTTCTTGTCAAATTTACTCAACATTCGACGTCGATTAATTAAATTTTTTTTTTTTAAAACATAAAAGATGATACCTAGGTTTGATGAACCATGAACCTATTAAATCCATCTAATGTTGCCTGAAAATATTTCTTTAGAATGCCACTTCGATGCAAAAAAAAAACATTTTTCCAAAGTGACTTTTTCGGAAATTTGAACTGATTTGAACAAGAACCAAAAACATCAAAAATGTCATAAATTTAGTGATAAAACACTCAAAATTTGTGCCGGTTACTGAGTTCCACTGGGAATTGGACGAGTATTAGTCCAATAGACTCAAAAACTACCATTCTATTGCTAAAATCGAAGTCACCGTTTTCTTATCAGACCAAAGGTTTTCCCATCTTCGTATTGAAGTTCGAGCATGACACCGAACATTGAAATGTCCAACTAGCTGAATTTCCGCTCACAGAACTTCATTATCTTGTATACGTTTAAGGAAGGTAAGACTAAAATCGTCTTCATGTTTATTTTCGTTGAAATATGCTCTATTCAATTTATATCAATAATTCCAGCATCAACGCGCATAATGTTTACGACCATCGTTAGAAATTTCCACACTAGTAATGCATTGAATCATATAATGAAGCTTACGCGAATGCGAGTAGTAGACAACAGTACGATTGGAAAACAGGCGATGGCCGAAGGAAAACCACCTTACTGCATTCATGTTTACAACAAGACTGGCATTGGTACCATAGGTGATGTAATTTTAGTGGCGATCAAAGGAGAGAAGAAAAAAGGAATTATCGTCGGTGTAGTGAAAACCCAAAAATCCAATATCCCAAGATTTGATACCAATAATTTAGTTTTAATAGATCATAATGGTTCACCTTTGGGTACGAGAATCCATGTACCAATTCCTCACATCTTGAGAACAAGATTGAAAGCGAAGACGTTCTCAAAGGGTGCAGATTACACTAAATTATTGTCTATCGCCACAAGATTTATATGATTGAGTATCGTTTTATCGAATTGTAAAAATCAATGTCAGTAGAATTATTGTAACAAGCATTTTGTAATATTAAATTCGTTTCCGTTGTTATATGTGTCGATATTTTTTCAGATCGTGTAACTATTAACATTATTTTAATGAATAGGAGCCCCTGTGAAAAAAAAATATATATAGAATGTTCTCTCCAATAAACTAACAACATGATTAGTCACTGTACAAATTTTTTATAAAACAATAATAATTATTTTGAAGTTTTTTGTTCTCATGTAATATTTTTACCCACTGATTGCGTTTATTAATTTCGGAAAATTCGCTTCTTGTTAATTTTTATTAATTTTTTCCACTGCATTTTTCTTATAACAATTGATCTCGGGCATTGAACAATTTAATTTGAAGAGTTCGTCTATACTTTTACTTACATTTTTCTAGACGTAACCTATAGCTGAACAAACTTACATTATTAATTAAAATGACCTATTTTCCTTTTACAAACACGCACATATCGAAGTAATCATGATACCTACACACATGTTGCCGCATGTAATGACAGGTTTTCCAGTAATTTCTAAGCATAGTACGATTATTAGCTTATACACTGATTACTCGCGGAACCTAAATTAAAAGTTCAATTATTAATTTTTGTCGTTAAAAATCTCGGTACATCGTAATTGTGGCAAATATTACAGAAATGTTTGTTACAATACCGTACAGTATATTACAAACATGAATTGTTGGCAGTATATTTTCGCTTTGATATGGAATTTTCTCATTTGCAAAACTGTACAAAACAATGCCAACTCACCGCTCATCAACGATTCCATCGGTAAGGTTTAATACCACTTAAATAATTTAAATCTGAAATCTCGAGAAATCTTATGGAGAATTTATTATAAATTAGTTAACTCCCTGTTACAGTTATTGTAGCTGATCCGTCTTTCATTTCTTCAAAAGAGGTGCTGTTGGCAGATGTCATCGAAACTCATAAAAAATCTTTGAAAGAAAATCACATGGAACATGGCGTGTTATCCGTAGAATTTTTCACTAATATGGATATCAAACTGGCAAAAGGTAAATAGAATTTACAGGTCAGTTAACCTACTTAGTACGCATATTGATTTGATCATAAAAATATAAAACTGAGATTTAATTACAATTACAGAACTTACTGCAATATTGGCGATAGGCAATTGTAAGGATATTTGGAACTTGTATAGCAATGCAGAAGACAAAGATATATTATATTTAGTTATAACAGGTAATTTTTTTTTGAATACTCAGTGATAGGCTCTAGGGGATACCTATGTAATTAAAGAAAAAAGTTTTAATTTCATAATAATTATTATGCTTAGATAATCAATGTAAGCGATTACCTGTAAACGAAGCGATTACAATTCCACTAGCAATAGACGGATCTGAATTACCTCAGTTAATAATTGATTTGCAACAGTCTAAAGCTGTAAACTGGAAAACAACAACACTCATACATGATGATTCTATAAGTAACATGAATCTTTTATTGATACATACCTATAATTATGCACTTAATCACTCCTTAAGTCCTAAACTTCAGTCATTTTAGCTGCATTGTGAAGCACTCAAAAACGTTTGTTTTTTACCATGATTCTCAGGTGATGAACAGATAAACGATATTGCAGTAGCACTTTCCGGTAAGCAGTCATTACAGCAGCATGTCACTGTAATGATATTCAAACTTGTGCCAGCAGAAACCGATTGGGAAAGGTAATGACTTGATTCTTGAAGGTAGCATAATGTCACTTTGCAATACTCAAAATAGATTGAAACATATGTTGAATTTTAGGAGAAAAATAGTGTACGATATGTTTTACAAATTTCCTAAAATAGATGAAAATCATAATTTCATGGTGGTTGTACGATTTGATGCAGTATCGTTGATAATTGAAACGGCAAATAATAATTGAATTTTTTTAGTTTATTATCGATAGTTTTCGTATAATGTACATATGTAAATATTTCACCTAGGCTCAACGATTTGGATTTACTTCCCCGGTTGACCAGTGGTTGATAATTATCCCTGATATGAACATGGGTTCATTCAACCTAGATACGTTCTCAGGTTTAATATCCGAAGGTGAAAACTTCAGCTTTATTGTTAATAAGTCAACATCTGGGAAAACTTGCATCGTAAGTATGCCATACTTACCTAACTACAATTCGCATAGGTACATACATACGTATAAGCAGAGCCGGTGCGAAGGGCGGGGTTTGGGGGGGACACCCCCCCCCCCCGTGATTTTCCATTCGGCAAATTTTCGAAAAATTTTCGACAAATTCGGCAAACTTTCGACAAATTAAATTAGGTATGTTTACAAAATTTGGTAAAGTTTTGAATTTCAAATATGTAAATTTTTTAGAAATTCTAAATCACAAATTCGGCAAATTTTTGAGAAATTCCGAATCATAAATTCGATAAATTTTAGAGAAATTCCGACTCACAAATTCGGTAAATTTCTGAAAAAAATTTTCGCCCTCGCTTCGCTCGGGCAATGTACTTCTATTGCTTCATCTTTCTCTCAGAATCAGAATAGGAATCAAAAATCAGCGCATTTGAATTGTTATAACTTATAACGTAAAAAAATAAACATGATCTTTTTGAAAATATTAAAAATTATGTTCAAAGTGCATTATTTTTAACTAAAAATTCCAATTTTTTCAAAATTTTCGCCCTCGCTTCGCTCGGGCAACGTATCACTTTTTCGTCTTTTAAAAAACCAGAAATTATTGTACGTTTTCAAAATTTCTGCAAAAAAAAGTCCATCTTTTCTTTTAGAATTGCAATTTTTTCAAAAATTTTCGCCCTCGCTTCGCTCGAGCAGCAAGAGTCGTTTTAATTTAAATCCTAATGCTACCATAAGTTCTTGAAATTTTTTCTATGAGGATAGTGAGAAGTTCTTCTTTCGAAAACTCACTTTTTTCAAAAAATTCAGCGCAGGGGTCTACTTCTCACTGTTGTACCTATTAATTATCATTCGGCATTTTGAAAATTTTCATTCGGCATTTTCGATCTACACCCCCAAAAAAATTTGCTCAAACCGTCTCTGCGTATAAGCAGTGGCGTGCTCCCACTTTTGGAGGCCTCAGAATGTATCTATTTTCAAAATTTGAAGCTCAGGTTTTTTCAATTTAGCGAATTTTTTATGGAAATGATGTAATGTTTATTTTGAAAAATATTCGTAATTTTGACAAGAATACACCTCTACCTCACCTCTTCCGTAAACCAGTTGTTTTATAATTATGATTTTTTTCCCCCAATTTTTGTGGAATGAATAAAACTCCAAATTTATAGCAATTTTTCCCCGTTTTTTTGAAAAAAATTGAAGTAAAAATCATTCAATTTTTATGTAGAAAAAATTCATGTTTTTTTAAAAATAATTTCATGTAAAAAAAAAATTCAAAAAATTTTTGGTGAAAAAATCCTCAAGTTTTTTTGAAGATAAATATCATTGAATTTTTCTGGAGAATAAAGAGTCTGAAATAATTCTATGATGAAAAAAAAACAAATCTTTAAATTTTTTAGAAAAATTAAAAATATTTTTCAGCCAATTTTAGGAGAAACTTTTTTTTTAATAATGTTGAAAAAAAATTCAATCAAGTCTTCCTGAGATGAGAATAATCTGAAATTTTTGGAGTCGACTTAAAAAATACCGATTGAATTTTTTATTGTTTTTTTCTGAAGAAAAGATCTCTAATTTTTAGGAGAGGAAATCTCAGTACGTATTTGAGAAATATTTTGAAGTTCTTGAGGGGAATTTCAATTTTTTGTAGATAAAAATTTATGGATTTTCTTGCAATAAAAAATATTTTAATTTTTTATGGTAAACGTAGGAAAATACTATTTTTTTAGAGTGAGAAAAAACTGAATTTCTTTAGTTTTCTGCAATAAAAATGAGAAATTCATTTTTTTTAAAAGAAATATTTATTTATTTTATTTTTTTTTTTTTAAGGTAAACATACCTAATATAAAAAAAATTATAGAAAAAATATTTTAATGGTTCAATGCAGAAGAAAAGTTTTGTTTCTTTAAAAAAAATAATTATTCTTCGTTCTAACAAAAAAAATATTTTTTTTTGTTTAAAAAACAAACTGTTCTTAAAAAAAATCTATTTTTTAGAGGGAAAATCCTTATTTTATTTTATTTCATTTTATTTTTTTGAGAGAAAAATCCGGATTTTTCGGGAGGAAAAAATCTCTTAAATTTTTTGAATAGGTAAGAAAATGTTTTAAATTTTCTTAGAATATCAATTTTTTAATTTTTCAACTATGAGTAAGTGTAAAGATAATTTCCTATATTTCAGAGTAGAAAAATTTTTCAATTTGTTTTTTTTTGTTTTTTTCCAACACTAGAAAAATTTACAATTTTTTGATTTAAAATGGAAATTTTTCTATTTTTTTGGAGTAAAAATCTTTCAAGAATGGGGGGGGGGGGCGCCAAAATTCTTTGCGTCAAATTTTCAGGCGTAGGTAGGTACTACCCTTGCGTACAGGAGTCAGTCACCTACATCAATTTTGAATGTTTCAGTACGGAATGTTATGCCACATACAAGAATTACTCAAAATTTTAATATCTGGATTAGAAACCAATATTTTTGAAGAACTTGAGCTTTCTCAACACGTATCCGAAGAAGAATGGGAAACGATAAAACCTACTAAAAGGGATAGAAGAGAATCGATAATATCTTACATTAAGGTATGTTTACCTATCTATATACTTCTTATGTAATAAGCACTTCTTTAGACCGTTGATTATTTTTTTAAACACTGCGATTATTAGACTAAGCTGAGTGAAATAGGCGTCTGTGGAAACTGCACTTCTTGGGTTGTAATCACTGCTGATACCTGGGGTATAGATTTCCGAGAAACGCAAGCGATTGCTGACCTATCAGTTTCGGGGATTTGGCAAATACAAACTGGTTTCAAGCTGAATGATTTTGTATTTCCTCACATTGAACATGGATTTAAGAGAAGAACTCTTTCCATTGTTACTTTTCACGTAAGCAAATTAATTTTCTATGTACTCATGTGTACTTGGAATATTAACATAAATAAGCATTTAATGTACCTATCATTTGAATTTCACTTATAACAAATATCTATAATATGTAGTATCCTCCGTGGCAAATTTTAAGACTAAACGAATCAGGGCATGTAGATGTATACAGAGGACTTGTTTTTGAAATCATAAATGAATTATCACACAGCTTAAATTTCACGTAAGTTTGAACTCAAGTAATTTATGCACTCAAGTACATATCTATGAAAAATTACTAAAAATAATTTACAATCCTTGATAAAATTTTTAGATGTAATATTATAATCACGTCTAATACTTCCGAAGGGTTTTCAAATAGCTCAAAAATTACCGAAAAAATTGAGGTAGATTTATCAACTGAGATCAGCTACTTTTTAAAAAAAAAAGTTGTGTTATTAAAAAAAATTAAACTAATTTTTTTTTCTCAGATGTTACAAGGAGAAGACGACAGTTCTCTATTAGAACAAACATGGAACAAAATGTCCGATCTCGTGCAACAAAAAAAAGTAAAAAATATCTTAATAATGATACCTAACTCGTAGAGTTAGATAGGTACTCAAACGAGAGCCTACTACATATTTTGACCTTTTAGGTATTTTTAGGAGGTGCAGCTTTTCCAGTCGATCCGAAATTAAAGTTCTCAGTTAATTATACAACACCAATTGCTGTCGAATCGTATAATATATTAACAGCAAAACCTCAACCAGTTTCAAGAGCACTTCTTTTTACAGCACCATTTACATTGGGAGTCAGTTGATTTTATTAATTCATTTTTTCTTCTCACAATCAGCTCGTCTCACTAATATTTGATATTTAACATTTACAGATTTGGGTCTCGATAGCTGTTTCCGTTCTACTTGTTACGCCAATTTTGAATTATTTTCATAGATATTCCCCATACTACGAATATCACAATATAAAACACACTGGCGGTCTAAGTCATCCGATTAATTGTTTTTGGTACATTTACGGAGCGTTATTGCAACAGGGTAAAAATACATGATATTCATCAAATCAGTCTGCTTTTGGAAGTAAAATATTTTTTTTAATGATTTTCAGGAGGCACATATTTACCCGAAGCCGACAGTGGTCGACTAGTCGTTGCTACATGGTGGCTATTTGTATTAGTTATCGTGACAACTTACAGCGGAAACTTGGTAGCCTTTTTAACATTCCCACAAATGGCAACTATGGTCACTAATATCAACGAGTTATTGAAAGCTGGAGAGGATGGTATTACATGGGGCATACCAAATCGCTCTAGTTTACAAAAATTACTTTTGGTAGGTAGATTAGCATATAAAAATTTCTGCATAATTGTTAATGGGAATAAACCTAATAAAAATGTTTCAGGACTTACAAGATGAACCAAAACTTAAACAATTGTACGAAAAAGCCGAACTACATACAGGGGTATCGTCTGGACTCATGGATAGAGTACGAAGTGGAAAACACGTATACATACACCGGAAAACAAATCTTTTATTTTTATTAAAACGCGAGTTTCAACGAACGAACAGCTGCGATTTTGCTCTTGGTGATTAACTTTTTTTTTAAATCGTACAAATATTTTTTTTCTACTAAAATCTAACTCGAGTATCATTTTAGGTAAAAATGAATTCTTAGAGGAACGACTGGCGATGATTACGGCTCTTCACAACCCTTACTTGAAATTAATCAACCGCGAGTAAGTATATCATATTTAATTACTACCTATAAAATCAAATGAAAATTTTCACAATAAATTATACTCATCGCGAATCAGAATTGAAAGAATGCAGCATGTAGGATTAATTGAAAAATGGATGTTGGAGTATTTACCAAAACGAGATAAATGCTGGAAAAATAAACAAACAGAAGTTACCAACCATACCGTAAATTTGGATGACATACAAGGATCATTTTTTGTTTTATTTTTAGGTAATTACGTTTAATTTAATATTTCCTCATGTACGTACCTGAGCAGCAAAACAATACTTCGTCGATTTCATTTTTCAGGGTTCTTATCGGGGTTCATTACGATAAATATCGAAGTTTTATGGAAGAAATACAAGAAGGTGAAAAAGGATAATGTAATTCAGCCTTTTGTTATGTAATTCAAAATAAAAATAAATTCGAAACAATCGGTGGTATTTACATAATCCATTCCTTATGTATACGAAAAATGCAGCATTCCTCACAATTAAGATTTCTTTGAAAGTTGCATTAGAAAATGAGTCAGCGTCCTCGTTGGTCTTCCAGTCATACCTGCATGCAAATAAGGAAGGTCATCTTTTGGTCCCATTACACCGGCAATGTCTAAATGGAGCCAATCGCCCGATGGACTAAATTCCTGCAATAAAAATTAAAAAAATTGTTCAAATATTCGCGAATCGTTATTAAAATGAGTGGAGCGCCGTAATTCATACCTTGAGAAATGCAGCAGCAGTACATGCTCCTCCGCCTTTTCCTTTACCTACATTATTCACATCAACTGCAGGATAGTCTGAAGAAAAAAAAACAGTTGAATTAAAAATTGTTATTTTTTCACATTTTACCAACACAGTCCAGTACTTTTTCAATTCTTTTGAAAAGAAAATAATTCTGATTTTTTTCACGTGAAAATATATTTTAAATTTTTTTTTTTGGGGGGGGGAGGGGGGATAATTGCTATATTTTGGGATGAAAAAAATAAAAAATTCAAATTTTTGGACAAAATAAAATTTTCTTATTTTAAAAAATATATAATATAAAAAAAGAAGTGCTAAGTAGGTAGGTATTTTTCATTTAGTTTTTTTTGGAGTAAAACAAATCTCATTTCTTGTTATATAAAAAAAAAGAATTATTTTTTTGGAGTTTATTTAGATTTTTGAAATATGAAAATACTTTTAATTTTTCGGAGAAAATTAGTTTTTTTGGAAGGGAATAAATCTACAATTTTTCTTAGAAAAATTATTTCCTAATAATTTTTTGGAATTAAAAATCTTATGAATTCCTTTTTTTTAAAGTAAAAATTTTCTGAATTTTTTGGAGATTTTTCTGCAGGGAAATTATTTTTTATTACCTATTAGTCATTTTTTAAAATTGCAAAAATTCCCAATTTTTTTAAGAGACATAACTTCTGAATAATTGTCTGGAATATAGATCTTTTGAGAATACAAAAATATCTTAAGTTTCTGGAGTAAAAAATATTTTTTAAAGTTTTGAGAAAAATCACAATATTTTTAAATAAAAAAAATCTAAAATTTTCATTTTTTTTTTTTGAAAAAATAAATATTACCTATTATAGGCATTTTTCAATTTTTTGGAAGTAAAAAAATTTCTCCATTGTTCTTCACTGTTCTGAAGAAAAATAGTTTGAATTTTCTTTGAATAAAAAATTATGTAATTTTTTTTCTCGAGTTTCCCTTTTATTTTAGAAGATGAAATTCATTTATTTTTTTTGTAAAGTCTTTTTTTTTTGAGAAAAAATTCCTCAAATTTTCTGGATGGGTAAAATTATTTTTCAATTTTTAAAATTAAAATTTTTTGAAAATTCTCTGCTTTTTGAAGTGAATAATTTCTATATTTTTTTTGAAATTTTTTAAACTCATTTTTATCTTTATATACGCACAAAAAAAAAACTTCAATTTTTTTCGAGGGGCGGCCTTGTTTTTTTCAAGAAAAAAATCTCTAATTTTTTGAAGTGAAGGTATTTTTAATTTTTTTGGAAAAAAGCTCTCATGTTTTCATCATGTTTTCAAAAAATATAAATTTTTTGGAGTGAAAGTATTCCGTTTTTTTGGAATGAAGAATTTTGTAATGTAAAAAAGTCTCAATTTTTTGTACAGGAAAATCATTCTCACATTTAACATTGAAAACTTTTTCAGCTCACAAGTTAGTATTGTTAATGAACTTACCAGTGACATTTTTAGAATAACATTTCCATAGAGGAAAACGCCAAACACGGTCACCAGTATACACTCCAGCTTGCGATAACTCCCTCCATAATGCATTAGAATTGGTAAAAACTCCAGTAGCAACACCACCGAGAGCAACTCTCATGGCACCTGAAAAATATATTTTTTTCAGCACATCATTCTATATTTTGAAAAAAACGTTACAAAAAAAATAATAAGTACCAGTAAGTGTGGCGATATCGAGAGTGAATTTCGGATCGAATGAGGCAGCGTAACACAGCGCGTCAGCTAATATGAGTCTTCCTTCTGCATCAGTATTATCAATTTGAATAGTTTTACCGTTCATTGCAGTAACTACATCACCTGGTTTATTGGCCGTTCCGCTGGGCATATTTTCGCACAGTGGTATTAAACCTAAAAAGGGAACAATAAATAAATTGTATGCCTAATGTTGTTAGAAGAGTATGCACGAGCAATAAATACCAATAAAATTGATCGGCAATTCCAATTGCGCAACGGATAAAATCGTGGCCAAGACACAAGCTGCTCCACCCATATCAGCTCTCATTTCATCCATGGATGCTGACGGTTTCAGACTAATTCCACCGCTGTCAAAAGTTACACCTTTGCCTGAAAAATTTAATTTCATTTGTAAAATTCGAAATTAAAAAAAAAAATTAAAAGGTAATTTTCTTTCATTACCTACGAATACGATCGGTTTAGAATTGTTAGGCCCATGCTGATATTTAAGTTCTAGAAATACAGGTGGTTCAGCTGAACCTTTGGCGACGCTATAAAAAGCTTCCATTTTCTTATTTAAAATCCAGTCTTTCTGATAAATGTTTACTTCGATTCCGCAAGGACTAAGTAATTTTTCAGCGACCTTTTAATAAAAATTAGAGATTAAAAATTTGAAAATTTAAAAAGTAAACTACTTGGTTGAAAAAGTCTCACGTTAGCAAATACAGTTGGGGTCATTTTATTACTCGGCATGTCTGCTAATCGTCTGGCAACATTTTGAGCATCCGCTTTAACACAACCAATTTTCCATTCATCTCTGAAATAAGATTTTTTTAGAAAACCAGTATCAAGGATTATAAAACTCGAATTACAGCCAATGCTACATACGAATTCCCGTTTAAAAGAGACACTTGAGGTAGAGGTTTCACTTTTTCTTTGTTTTTAAATTCTTGAAATTTCCATATACCTAAATGCGAACCTTCTGCAGCTGCTTCAGAGTCGTTAAAATTCTCAACAAATATGTTATTGAAATCCTGCGCTTGTAAACTGCGACATCCAACTATTAAAAAACAAAAAATTAGTCAAATAAAGATGCGGAAAATTCCCAATAACGTTCAACCATATTTAATTTACCTGCAGCTGCAATCCTGATACTCTCTTTCTTCTCGTTGATTTCTTCCAATTCATCATAATCTGTAGCTTCTTTAGGTAATCCAACCAAAGCTACGGCGTCGTAATTCGGACATAAAGAGTAGAAAACGTTTGCTGTTCCAGGTTTCAGACTTGATTTAACACTAAATAAAAAAGCAAGCGTTTTAAATCAAAAATTAATTTTCAAATAACCACGAATTTTAGACCAGAAAAAATTGAGTACCTAATTTTTAAAAAAAATCAAAAAGTGAAATGAATTTATAAAAAAATGAAACTGGGAAGTACGACTTTATTAAAATAATTTTTACAATTAGCAAAGAACCACAGCGAAGGTAAAGGATGTCGAAATGAAATTCGAACAAAATACTACCTATTAATAAACGAATCAAATGATAATTGGACAAGTACTTTTTTTATACATTTAACGAAAACCAGTCTAGTTACATACATGTAAATATTTCTATCGAAAGAAACAGACAAAATGAGACAATTTTTAAAAAATAATACGAATGAATTATAACTATTGATTTGGAAAATAACAACAGAAAGGTTTACTTCTAAAACAAATGTAACAGATCTTAGCTCATATCAGTTCACTCAATAACATCGAATTATTCGAACAGTACCTGAACTAAAAAAATAATACAGATTGTTTTTTAAAAATGGAATTTAAAAAAAATCCAATGTCGAACAAAGAAAATGTGAAATATTCACTAACGAGCGAGGATTAAACAAATAGGTATCAATCGAAGAGAAGATTATATCAATTCAAGAATTTTAATCGTTCCCTGGCTGTTGGCGGCAATAACAACATTTGATATTTGTCTCCAACAAACTGCCGAAACAAATTCGTTAACGTCGTCGTCTTTTTCATCTTTTTCTAAGACACTGCTTAATCCATCAAATTTATAATGAAGTAACTTTTTACACAACCCTTTGTAGTAAATATACAGAGAATTATTTTCCGAACCACAAGCGATGTAGTCGCCGTCGGTAGCAAGGCCTACGAAATTTTTCTCGTTGATGTGCCCGACGTAAGAACGCAAACAATGAGATGCATTAACATTCCATAATTTCAATTGACTATCCGTTGATGCAGAAACGATGTCTTCTTTATTGAGAAATTTAACGTAAGAAACCGCTTTACGATGGCCTTTGAACACAGCCAGAGCGTTTTTCATGTTTCTCAAATCGTAATAATGAACGCAGTGATCAGCCGAACCGAAAGCAAGATGGCATGAACTTTTGGGATTGAATTTAACACAGCATACGTTTGCTTTCGCTTCTAACGAAGCTATAGAATGTTCTTCGTTCAGCGACCAAAGTTTGACGCGAGCATCATCCGAACCGGAAGCAATCAAACGGGTATCTACGTTATTGAAATCAACACTCCAGCATCGTTTTTCATGTTCTTGAAAAGTTTTCGTTCTTTGACTGGCGCTCGCGTCCCAAATGGTAACCGTACCTTCGTAATCACTGCTGGCTAAAACGCCTTTATGGTAAGAATTCCAACTAATGCACGAGATCTTCGAAGAAGACACCATTTCGGTACAAGGGTAATGAACATCGACTGTATCTTGAATAACTTGGGCATATTCGTAAACTTTGATACGTTTGGTGACGCCAGCGATGGCAAAGAATTCGTTATCTTTATCGAATTCTATACTGGAAACGATGGTAGAGTTGTTGAATATATCGTTGGAATAGCTCAACGTTGCCAGAGGTCTCAGTTTGCTGTATCTTGAAAATTTAATCAGATTTTCTCTAAAGGTGTCTAGGCCGGTTATGTTGCTGATACTGGTATCGCTGGACGACGAGCACTTCTCGTTACTTTTACCGAAAGTAATTTCTTTCGCCCTGCATGCGAAATAACATTTAACGAAATCGTCGAAATGTGCTTGAATTATTTGATTACGTAACGAAAACGAAGATTGAGTTATTTCTATATTTTTGTGAATGCTATTAAAACTTTCACTTCGATTCGAGTCCTTTCTGTCGGGAACTACGGCTTCCTTCTTCGATACAGGATCTTCGGTCGTTTTCTCAAAAGAGCTGTTACTACTGTTGGAATCGGAATTTCTAAGGATTTCTTCGACCTCGTCGATATCTTTTTTAATTATGCTCACTTCTTTGGTGATATCACAAAGCTGCCTTTCTTTCAGACGTAGTAGATTTTTCAAGAATTCGTAGAGTAATTTATTTTGGGTAGCGCACGATTCCGCTTCTAAACGCTGCTTCCTTTGCTGTAACACTTCCAGCATAACGTTTACATCTGGTAACGACAAAGTTTGCGATTCTGATGCAATGAAGTCTTTTAACCCATCGGAATTACTTTGAGAGGCGCTTCCACGATCGAAAGGGTAATCTAATGTTAACCCCAGTTCTTCGGCCGCTTTCAAACGTGATTTATATTTAGCGATTAATTCGTTGAGTAAAAAATTAGGAAATGTGTGCTCAATTCCTGCAAGAGCAAAACTGCATTTTGGACAACGATGATTAACTTCTAGCGCTTTAGAAATACATCGAAAACAGAATGTATGACCGCAACGAGTAATGTGTGCTTCTTCTATGACATCGAAGCATATGGGGCACAAGAAATCGTTAGTTTTGTCTTCGAAAGTTCCACTAATCCCACTCAGCACTGTAGGATGTTGACGTTTCATTGGCCGCGCACGAACGGGCGAAGGTAGTATCATCTCTCGCCCGCCAGACATTATAACAGATAACTCTAACTATATCTGAAACATAATTTAAGTAGGTGACAATAAATATTTTGTAAATCTAAGGAAGCGGGCGAGAGAGATAAAAAATAGAATAAAATAAAACTTCGTAAATGTACAGCGATTTAAGAATTAGACAGGGATAATTTAACAGCACGAGATTCACTTACATGTTCAAATGCTGTCGTAGTTTTCCCGACACTTGCTTGTCGTAAGTTTCGGCGGCTTCGGTAAGTGTCAACTGATCTTTATTATTACAATGTACGCCGAGAACAAGACCTTTCTGTGAAAGTACATTTAAGAACAATAATTAATTTGAGAAATTTAAACGAATAGTAACATAACACATTCATTACGTACCTTGATTTGGTTTTGCTCGGTACATAAATAACGAGAAAATTGAATGGGTATTCGACTGACTGAAGGTAACTTCACAATTTTTATGAAATGGACCATACTTCGATAGAGTTATCAAACGAAATTTAGAAAATCTTATCGAACACACGTATTTCACCAATCTTTTTGGACCTAGTTATTTCTTATCCAATTTCATTCAAAATGAAAATGAGATTTCAATGTGTTATCATACAAATTAAACTATTACGAAACAATGAACGCTTTAAGCGACTATGAAATACGGAATAGAATAGTTGATGAAAAACGGAACTAAAACGGAACGTCGAAGGAATTGAAAATTTTTTGAAGAATGATTTTTCAAGATGATTTCGTCAAATTTGGTTTTTGATAAAAATTGTAAGGACATCATGATAAAATCTGGATGGCCAGGAAAAAGATTTCCACTTCTTGAGACCTTTGCGCCAGGAGCCAGCATTTTCATTAATCAACACAAACACAAACGCTATCCATTTCAATCAATATTTTTGTCAATAATCAACATTTTAATCACAACAAAAACAAATTTGTTATCGATGGTGTTTTTTGGGGTGGTGGAATGTTTGTATTTTCTTCCAAATTTCGAATTTTCCCGGAGATTATTCTTCTAATTTTCATCGTTTTCATTCAAAATTTCATAAGAATAAGACAAACTTGAATCATGCAGTTTGGTTTTATATATTTTTTTATTGTTAATTAGTGGAACGAACAAAACTGCCAAGTTTTTGGTCACCGTTCAAACATAAATTCATTACAATGATTTATAAAGTTTATTCGATGTAACAACTTTTTCGGAAAAGAAGTGTTCAATCAAAAAAGATGAGTGTTATTTCAGACAACGACAGTGGCAAAATGATGGAAGGCTGTGGAGGTAGACTTATTCAGAAAACCGAATCTCTGATGAAAAAGAGGTCACAAAAATATTCCAATCGTGCTAGGTAATTTTTCATACCTACTCCTTAATTATTTTTTATAATTAATCGATTCTATCTCTATGACTTATTTACTTTTTCAGTATCGCAATGTCTAATTCAACTTCAATCACACAACTGGACAGAGGTCCCAAGATTATGCCTCAGAAAACGTACATTTTTTGGCTCCTAATTTTGATTATATTCTTCATGGCTGCGGTCAATTTCACCGTATTAGTTATAATGATTAATGTACTACGTATTGGCGAAAGTATGGAAAGCATGGAAATGCTCTCTAAAGAAGAAATCATCAAATTATACGGAGATACGGATTTTGACTACATTGTATACGATAAAGAAGCTCTGAAGGGATTTCAAGATATTCCATTGGAAGTTGCAAGTAACGAAGGATTGGTTATAATGGCTCTGAACAACTATAAAGACATAATCCCCGCTGACAGAATGAAATTGGCTAGTAATGAAATTTCATTTTCAAATATTAATCATTTTGAGGTCATTGATCCATCAAATGAGAAAACCATATTTTCAACTCAAAACAAAAATTATGAAATTCCTAAAGGAGTATCTCATTTAGAGATCAATAAATTACGCGTCAATCGATTAGTGAGCTCTAGCCGTTCAAATTTGACTGTTAAATCAGATGCTTACACTCGAATAAAAGGTAATGAAGGTATGAAAGTTAGAGGTAAAGAAATCACATTTTTTGCCGATGGTGACATTTATTTAAAAAGTGTAAAGGGTGATATACATTTATTAGCTGGTAATATTACAATTAATATGAAAGACGTACAAACTGTCTTTACGAACCCTCGAAGATATGGCACAAGTCATCGCGGATTTCACTATAAATTATGTGTATGTATGCCTCAAGGAGTTCTTTTCAGAGTTCCTGTAAATAAAGGTAAAAACCCTCAAAAAGCTTGTAGTAATGTTGACCTTTCTTCAAGTAATAACCCTTGCGTTAAATCATGAACAAAGTTCTTGAAATTTTCTTAAAGCTTTAGACAATAAAAAAAATACAATTTTATTGTGTTCTTCATACATAAATAACTAATCTGCAATTTGGTATGAAATTTTCTCTGTAAAATAGGTTTTTTTTTTTAGAAAATATTTCTTTGATTAGTATAACAAAAGTAGAAAAAAAATTAATGATAGGCGTGTTTTTTACCTTTCATTTCCCTAAGAAATTACGATGTATGAATTATTATAAAATGTATCATTCTCTTATTGTATAAGTCTACGCTGCTTACGTACCAACAGGTATTGCTAAAAAAAATAATTACGACGCTTAAATCTGCTGTCTCGATGTAAAAAACAAGATGTTATACTACATACTTTTGTACTCACAATGGAAAAATTGAAATGCACAAGCTTCTTATAAATTCCTAATATTTTTATAACCCCATTGATGAAAAAAAACACGTATTTATTTTCTAGTCAATTAATATTCATTTATAAAGAATTAAAGACACGATTCTAGTCATTTAAATGTTTTCAAAGTCATATTTGTTTCAGAATCACAATGAGAACTACCTATCTAAGTCGTTTTATTGCATCAATATCAATATTTTTTTCTAGATTTTTATTAATATAAGATAGCGTTTTTTCTGTTGTATCGTTTAACATATATTTAAATGATTTTCTATGTTGATTTAATGATTAAAAAAATGTATTTAATGGAAAAAATGCGAATTTATTTTCCAAATCATAAAATATTACACAAATACACAATTCAAAAATAAGGAACAAATTAACATTATGTAACTGAGAATCGTCGAAAAAATTACCTATTTGTCACCGACTTGATTGCCATGTCATCTCCTTACGCATCAGTAGTTGACACTTCCATTTCTTCAACAGTAGGTTCTTTCTCCGGCTTCTCGTAAACTTTCTCTAATGGATTAACAACGATTCCTTTCCACATTGTAGCAGTAGTAGCGATATCTACGGAAAGTGTAGAAGAAAAATTATTATTTTCGAAGTCTCGTGGCGTCGAATTCGATTTCATTAATTAACTTACTCGATTTTCCATGTAACAAAAGATGATATCCGCCATGCGCAAGTACACGAATTAAATTCTGAGCTGTCAAACATAGTAAATCTTGTTGTTCATATGGCATAGCATTGTGAAGCCATTTGTTATTGTCACACGGATCAGCAATACCTGGGTTAACATTGCGTTGCAGAATTAAACTTTTTTGTAAGAAATTAAAAATAAATAAAAACTTGCAAACCGTACCGGCCGATCCAATCAAAAACAAACCAGCGGCCAGGAGTTGTAAAGCTCGTTTGTAAGCTGCACATTCATTCAAAGGTTCTTTCTTGGGATTATTCACGACACAATGAAACGCCTTTAGGAAATAAAAATTATTTTTAGCACGAGATGACACAAGTCAATTAATTCATCTTATAAAAATATTAAAGTTAAATACCAGAAGGTCAATCATCCATGGAGAGAGAACAGCAAGTCCTTCGAATCTACTTTTCAAGTCGCGTATAAGTCGTACAACATTTCTTATCGCCGGATTTTGAGCATTCTCTTCAAACCAACGTCTAAAAAACAAGCAATCTACGGATAGAGAATTTGAGCTACGAAGTAAATGAGATTCGAATCAATTAAATATCATACACGTGTTTAATAGCAGCCGCATGATTTTCCAAAGTTTTCAAAGGAAGATGTACGTTGGGATCTAATTTACTGTAATTTGTCACCACTGTAGCTATCCGGATACGTACCCCTCCTAAAGCACCCTTGATGACAAAACCGTTCTCATTCAATTCATAAACGTATTCTGTAAATAAGAAAAAATTAACCACATTGCCATACAACAACTTTGACTGAACAATAAGTGATTCTCACTGTCAACTTGTTCAATAACAGTTGATTTTTTCAAGTCTTCTAAGACACGGGCTGCGAGCACTTCGATAGATTTTTGAAAAGGTAAAGTCTGTAAAATAACTACAATATCCGCCGTTCTATGTCCACGCAAAATGGTCCCTTTTTTATAAGATCCAACCGGTCTGGATTCTTCTATTTGCTTTAAAAACGAAACAAAAATCGTCAAAATAGGCAATCTATTCTTTTTAAAATGGTTTAGCCGGTAACCTGACATACTCACACATCCACTGAAATTGCTCGGAGATGCGATCAAATTATGAAACACATTTTGTAATTCTGTAACCAATATACCCAAATTATTTAGCTCCGCTTCTGTTGGAGCTAATTCGCTGACTCTTTTCAAAAGCGCCTGAAAAATATTCTCGATGTGATTCAACTTCTAATGGACGAATCGACCGGTGTTTTTGATACTCACTACTTGAAAATAGTCATCATTTACTGAATGGACTTTCTGAAAACTACTCTCAGAAATGATTAAATCGAATGGTGGTTTAGCCACATGGGTTTTTACTGCTTTATAAGGGACTCGTAGTTGAGAACCTCGGTTCATTGGGCGCCCTCCTCTGCCTCGCATCATTCTGCAACAACAAATTGGAATGAAAATTAGAATCACTTGCGAACAATACGACTTCTGGCTTGATAAGAATATAACCGGCGCAGTGAAAAATTGTAAATTTATGGCAGACGCTACTTATCTTCTCGAGAGGTAGATGAATTATTCAAAATTACCACTGAAAAATTGAATTCGTGAAATGAAAATTTCACGAAAAACTTCTTACATAGGTAAATAATTATTATTGTATTGTAATCTTTATTCGAACTTACCAAATGTTATTAATGAAGGTATTCGGCGAAGCAGTAAGTATTGGTACTTTCTTTAGTAATGAGCTTTTGACTCAACCAAACAACTATAATTTCAGGTACATTGATCTATGAGCGAGCTTTGGAGCTAAAGTTTTGTCAAAGTTCCGGCGTAGGCGGCGTTCAACGTTCAAGTCTCAACGTTGTTGAGGTGATGTTGATAAGTCGTTTCAGTTGATTTGTTGATGTTGATGATGTTGAAAGAGGGGAAATGGAGGGGAACGCATGATCCCCTATCCCTCTCAGTCATCCCACCACGTACACGACCGTTGTTGTGTGTGTTTCTGTTTCATCTGATTTCGCACTCATGTTCAAATTCATTTCATTTCTCTGTCTGTTCTCAAATTGTTTTAGTTGTCTTTATGTGCAAAAGTTGATTAAGCTGTCGGCTTTTCGGTGCCGATTGTCGAGTAATTGAATATTGAATTGAAAACTATTCTGCCGTGAAGTGATTACGTTGTGATCAGTTTGTGATGTGTTTTGTGATCCCTACGGATTGAAGTGATTCACCCGATTTCTTTTTATCATTTTTTGATTGTGTCCTTCTCTATCAATTATGCCATGTAATAATTTCGAGTGAATTTGAAAACAATTCTACGTATTGCCCAGAATAATGGTTGTATAAAATTTGAATGTTTCTGTATCATCAAAAATCGTAGCTGACCAACGATAGTATCGGAAAGTAAGTCTATGTCTTTTTATGTATAATTCTGTAGTCAGTTGCTTTTTTTCTTCAATAATTCACTGTTTTGAAAAAAATGTTGTCTTTCATACTTATTATCTACGTAACGTGTGTAGTAGTTGTCACGTATTTTGTCACGTAGAACCATGAAGTTCCATTCCATTTCAAAGTACAGTCGACGAGCGGATAATTAAGTACACTTCGCCCAAAAAAGAGTTGAGAGTTGGCACTTTTGTTTTACTAAATCGTGAAAAATTCAATATCCACAGTAATTCTTTATCTAATATTGAACGGTGACTAGATATCATTGTTTATTCATTCCATTACTTCAGTCTTTTCGAAATAATAGAACAATTTCTCAACGATTGGTATGAATAGTTCATTTTAAGAACTAGATATTGTTTTTGAATATCATCATTTCACTAGAAGGTGTCTCATTGTCATAATATTATGTAGATGTTCATCTGTTGAAACTTGAAAATCACGAAATCTGCTTATGAAAAACAATTATTGTAAAAAATCAGTCATTTCATTATTTGACAATTTGACTAAATTCAACTTGGGATATCAATGATATCATAGAACTTGACTTCATGCTGGAAAACACTTTCAGTTATTTTGAGATCCATGTCTGCGCTTGATTAGTTCGTACCTAGATCTCATCAATTTTATAATGACAGGGCTTTGCTTTTTTCAAGTTCTCAATTTTTTGTGATTTTGTGACGCTGGAGCTGGATAATGATCATAAATATAATAAATGAGTATAATTATAATTAATTAAAACCATTTGTAACACGAGCACCGAAATGTTATTCGGTGCATCAGCTCACCATGGTGTCTGATTTTTTTCGTTCCGTTGCATGTAAACATTAATATTCAACAATCGTGCAATGTAATAATGTATACTTGAGCTTAGGTACAGACTTAAATGTCGAATTGAAATGTTAAGAATGTCGGCAGAACTTTGACGCCACGACGTCGACGGTCGGTGCCTTAGAAACGATTTCGTAAGGGTTGAAATCGTCATTATATTCTTCCCCTAATATGGTTACTTAGAAAGGTTTTCCAGCTCTTAAAGTTCTAAAACTTTGATGAGGATTTTGTACGCTCCCTCATTTGTCTTGTATGGTATCGTTTCCACGATCCAAATTCCGTTTGATCAAAATAATCATGATTAGTTGATTACCTATACCTTCTGTATTGTATGTAACTCTACATATGTAAGTACGAGTTGAACATAACGCGAGCATACAGTATCACGTACGACAAATGACTTGATTTGCTTTGAATCATTACGACTTGCTTATTATAAAGTAACCTTGTCAAAAGAAAATGCAGTATGCATTGAGCCTGTCGAAGTGTCGAAGAATGCGATTTTCTTTGGATCCAGATTGATTTACCTATATTTTCCGCAATGAATCAGTGTAGATAATATGTACAACACGGTTAACAGATTATCATTTAGAATAGATAAAAAAAAACTGGTCCATTAAGTGTGTTTTTTTGTACAGGAAGTAAAATACAACTCTTTACTATATTAAAAAAAAAAAAAAAGTAAAAAGGGAAAGTTCGGTGAAAGTAATGTTGACTATTTTTATGCTGAAAAGCTGTTATAGTTTCGTGATTTATTCATTATCAATGTTTAGGGTAGCTATGCTACCGGCTACGACATGAAATGCAATAAATACATGAAGCTGTTCTCGTATATAAGCGAATATCTAATGCGATTATTGTCTCAGATCGTCGAATTATTACCGAAATTTCCATTGAATTCTGAATTTATTACAAGTTTTGTTATTTTGGAATTTAAATCAATTCTAACGTAGTCCAATTTTTTATTCCAAATATAAATACCTACGTGAAGATTTATTTTCAACTGTACGTCTAAAAATAGACAAATCCTACGAAAGAAAATAACCAGGTATTCAAATGACCAACTTTTACATTTGAAACAAAACGTTGTTGTTGAAAACAAATCTGTTTTAGAGGAAGCTGCGTATTTATATTGGTTAAATTTATTATAAGGATTACGTATGCACGTATGTACATTCGTACATTCACGTACTTACTCATACTGTAATACATATTACTTGGCATCAATGACATTGTTTTAGTGTGTATAATATTGGGGAACTCGAATTAGTTCTATAGTGAATATCGCACCATGAAATACCATGTTATCATTCGTTACTCTATTACTATTACCATTACCGAGCTTACAATCAGTAGTTGATTGATAAGTCATACTTTGGTTCAAGGTTACTCGAACCATTTCGTTGATTTAAAAGCGCCATACTTTACACCTTGAGAAGCTCCAAGTGTATTAGAATAGAATAATAATTAAAGGGTGTCCCCCCCCCCCCCCAATCAAGTTGAGTAAAATGCCTCTATGCCGTCCTCAAATTTTGGAATAAATATAGGATATTTTTTGAAATCCCTAAAAAAATTCCCCATCCCATCTACCTTTGCCCAGAGAATCAAAAAGACATGTGGGCTTTCACCTTTTTTTTGTTGAATTTTCCAAATATTTTTTTTATGATTTTCTTGAACATAATTATCTGTTTTTTGGGAAAGGGTATATAATATTATACATAATGCATATTTAATTTTTAAAAAGTCATGCTGAAAGTTTTATAAAACTCCTGCAAAACTCCTGCTTTTCGGTTTTGAAATTTTGTTAGTTAGCATGTTTTTTTTTTCTTTCAAAATATGTACGAATCTTAACGTGTACAAAGTAATACGGTTCTGAAGAGGTGGGCCATTTTCAAAAACTTAAAAGACCCTCAAAAATATACGTTTCACATACTTATAATAATTGCTAAATGGTTGGTCATACGCAAAAAATATAAAGTATTCTCATTTTTTGAAATAGAAAAATTAAAAACAAATTTTTTGGTTCAAAAATTTTTAAAAATTGTTTTGGAATAAAAAGAATTGCTCAATTTTTTTGAAATAGAGAAATCTCAAATCTTCAGTTTTTTTTGGAATAAAAAATATCCATTTTTTTTTTTTTTGAGAAAAAAGTGTTATAAAAATTTCTTATGTGAAGATATATTTTTTAATTTCTGTGGAAAAGTTTCTTAATTTTTTCTTTATGAAGAAAAAAATTCGTTTCATTTTCAAAAAAAGTAAGATTTTTTTCAAACAATAATTTTTAAAAAAATTCTGAAATAAAAAAATTTCAATTTTTTGGGGATCAATTTTTTTCCTTGATTGTAAGATAAATTATTTCATTTCCAGGAAAAAAATCATTCTTACATTATAACATGAAAACAATTCTAAGCATCCAACTTTTAGGGAAGAAATTGAATTGCACCCTTGAAAATTCAAAGTATTCATTTTACTTTTTTTTGAAATTGTATAGATGTTTTTGATAACCAAAAAAAGGGGTCTTGGAGGGCATAGGCATAACTTTGAGGGTTCAACTGGCAATCTGGCATTCGCTCCCGCCTTCAATAATTTTTTTAATAGCTATTTACCACAAAATATACGGGAAAAATGTGGGAATTTTTTTTGCTTCCCCTCTCCATATTTTTTCCAAGTTACGCTTATGCCGAAGGGGAGTTCTGAAAATGTAGAAATATTGTTCATGAAAAGGTCATGAATTTTCAACAAAAGAAAAAGTTGGACACCCTGTTATTTTAAAATCTGAGAACAGACACGTTTTATTTATCTTTATTTGGAAACCCCTTTTTAGGATTGTTTTGATAGTGATTGAAATTTGATTATAAATCCTTATAAAATATATTTTATGAAACAGCATAAATATGGAAAATCTTCTGCTTTTCGTCCGATTTGAATGAATGACTGAGCCCCTAAAAAGTAAAAAGGAGCCAGTATGTTGTTTTAAGGTGTATTTGTGTCCCATTTGAAAAAAATTTCAAACAAAAGTTGTAGATCGAAATCATAGAAATAATTTCGGGTATTACAAAAATTTTAATTAAACCCTCCCTCCCCCTCAAATTTTTAATAATAAGTATTTTCATGCGCATTATGTTAAATTGGAGGGGAGGAAGGATCCAATCGAAATTTTTTTAATAAATAGCCGAAATTATTCCTAGGATCTCAATATGAAATTTTTTTGAAAACTTTTTCAATTGGGGCATTGAGTAGAAAGATTGAAAAAAAAGTGAAAAGGGAGATGGATCCTTACAGTGCACGTATTTAGAATTGTTTTTTAAAAGACATATCGGCTCATTTTTCCCTTTATAGACTCTGGATTAGGATTCGGCCATAAAATTGTTTTTAACGATGTACCTGCACGGAATTTTCCAATATTTGCGACGGTCTGGGATGAAATTGTTAAATAGTGCGAAAAATAAACGAGTTCCTAAATGAAAAGTGAACCTCGTTTAGTGTGTAATTAATTATTACTGTTGATAACGTTTTGAATAACAGAAAACTGCCCAGTTTTAGGTATGAAAATAGAATTATAAATGGTGGATCGTATTGGTAAATTTTTCAGATTACAGAACTATAAGGTTGAACTTTCAATTTATCCCCCCCCCCACACACTTTCTGTGATGAAATTAATTTTTTGACGTATGAGAATACTTTGGTGGTAACGAAACCCAGTCTAAAAATTAAAAAATACCAAGGAATGCGTGCTTGATTAATTTGTTACAGAATTTATTTCGATTTTGGAGTTATAAAACTATTCGTACCTACATGAACCTTCATCTCTTGTCCATACACGTTTTTGCGTTGTATTCAGGTATGTCGTTTTTTTTTTTACGAATTAGTGGATGATGATATTCTAAAACACTGAACTAAACTAGCTAACCCAAAAATTGGATAGTTGTCCAATTTTTTTTTTCATTGATACCTAGTGAGAAGATTACTTGATGTTCTATTTCATTTTTGGAAAATTTTGAAATTCATTCATAAATGTGTGTCATTGTCATGGCTTAATTGGGAATGATGAACGTAATTGAATTTCCTATATATTACAAAACATATTTTATAAGCTCGTTTGTTGAAAATTCAATTCCGCAGCAGGTCGCTTATTATAAAAAAAATACACTCTGTTTCGTCTCTTCATTTCAATGATTTGCACTTTCCTCCCTTCGCCTTTTATAAACTGATTCTGAGGTCACTAGGGTCTCGAACAAATTCTTAACTAGTTGATCCCTAAAAATTCAAACTTTGGTTTAGACTACCTACTTAAAGTATATAAGTTGAGAGTTGAGGCAATGTTTAGAAAATGAAACATTCTTATCCTGCCTTCATGAACTAAAAAATGTGTTTATAAAAACTGAGTTTTAGCGAAAACTGAAACATTTTATTTGTCAATGTTATTCATGTTATGAACACGTACACGTTCGGTATACCCTTTAATTTTTCAGTTTACTTCTTATCATGAAATTTAGATATGCATATGCTTATACTATACAGTAACCACAGTAGGTACGTATAACGTACACACATGTGACTCATAAAAAAACGTTCCACATGTGTTTATTTTACCAAAAGGAGAACGAAAAAAAAAAAAATGTTTGGTCAAAATTGAGCGTTAATAAATTTTGTTGTCGTAGTTTCAAAAAAATCCTTCATCGTTTTAATTAATTAATCAATTTGGGTCGCGTTAATAAGGAAATATATAATCTAATCTTGGAAAACTATGCCTCACTTATAAACATATTGAGTACTTTTGTAGCAGCAGATAAGAAATTTCATTACCAGAATATTCGATAATTGAAAATCGGTACAATACCATGATTTTCGTTCGAGTAACTGAATCTGGCTGGCTACCGTTTTCTTGAACCATAATTGATATGAAATCAACTTTTCTGCGATTTATAGGTAGGTAATAATAAGTATCTCTCCTGCGAAGTCACATTATAGGTCATACACCATACACCTAAACACAAATCTTGCATGATGTTGCAGTTTTATCTTATCTGTCTTCGTTTCCATCGTCATTGTTTTACAGTTTCTTACTAATGGGAGTGAGAGGCGCTACTTATGAGGAAGGATTTTATTAATGATCGATGTATTAATAATAGTAGAGCAAAAAATATTGAATTCGTTTTGATTTTTTTCAGTCAATATTTTTGTTGTAAATAAGAATTTGATTTGAAAAATGAACCGTCCTCGGTCCTATAAAGAAAACCTCTAAAAATCGACTTTTGTCACAAATAAAAAAAAAGAATGAGCTAAAATAAAAAAAATTCACAGACGAAATTTTTCTAAAAAAGTATTCTGAAGAAGAAATAGTATCAAAAAATTATCAATTAATAAATTCTCAAAAAATTCTCGTAAAGAAAACGTTGAATATAATTGGAAAAATTTCGTTTGATCTGAAAATCTTTTTGAAAATAATTTTTTGAAAAGTAGGTAAATTTTTTTAATTTTCTCAAAAAAATTGCCAGTTTGCTTTTTTTTTACGCAAAAATTGATCATAAATTTGAAGGAAAAAAAACATACTTTTCAACAATTTTTTTTTGCTAAAAAAGTACCTAATGAAAGAAATTTATCTATGATGGATAAAAAAAATAAAATGAAAAATCATTTCGAAAATCTTTTGGAAAAATTTCGTTTGATTTGAAAATATTCTTTTGAAAATACATAATTAATTTCTTGAAAAGTAGATAATTATTTTTTTATTTTCTCAAAAGATTGCCAGTTTGCCTTTTTTTAAAACCCAAAAATTATTCATAAATTTGAAAAAAACATGGTACCCTACTTTTTATTTTTTTTTCTAAAAAAAAAAAATAAATAAATAATAATGAAAAAAAGTTGTTCTAGGGTAACCACGTATTATGGGTAAAAAGAATTATTAAAAAATAATCTCGAAAATCTTTACGAAAAAAGTTGTGAAGAAAAATCGGAAAACTTTCTTTTGGCCTGATATAGGTGCGTATA
The DNA here is from genome assembly GCA_959613365.1 of Balanococcus diminutus. Taxonomy (NCBI): domain Eukaryota; kingdom Metazoa; phylum Arthropoda; class Insecta; order Hemiptera; family Pseudococcidae; genus Balanococcus; species Balanococcus diminutus. Next base: position 30,304,768 of record OY390714.1, read on the forward strand.
TTATTATTATATTGTATATTTATTGTACGTAGCACGTACATCATATTTTTTTAGATTTTTCTCAATCCATTTTTTGAAAATAAAAGAAATTTTAAACGTTATTCATAAATTTGAAAAAGTATTGTTTCTAACATTTTTTTTTCTTTTTTAAGAATAGGTGAAAAAAAGGTTGTTTAGATAAGAAAAAAATATCAAAATAGGTAGATTAGGTAATTGGTAAAGGTATCATATAATATACTAGTGATGGCATGAGCCGAGCTTTGTTCGTACGTTCGTACATAGGCCGACCCTCGTTCTCAGCGTCAAAGATAAGGTCAAGATAAGTAAGATAAGGTACTTTATCGCACCTACAGTGTATTGTGTAAAAAGTATGGTATCATTGATATCATCTGTAAAACCAATTTTTAACCCCTGTGTGAGCTCGGCTCGGCTCAGCTCGTATTTCAGCCAACCGGAAAAAAATGTCGAAGAAATAATTTTTTCTTTTTTAAAAAAAGTGGGTTTCAATAAGTATTTTCTATAAAGTTGGAAAAAATGCTAGTAAAATAGTTTTCTGGCAAAAATCTGTCAATTTTTTCAAGTCCAAAATGTTAATAGCTTAATACCTATTGGTTACTTTTTCAATGAATTCGTCACTATTTTATCAAAAACTGTCTAAAATTAAAAAAAAAAAAATCGAATTCACTTGAAACTTAATTTGAATGGTTGTTTTATGAGTAAAATTTGCAATGATTCAAAAAAAATTGAAGTTTTCTTCTAATATAAAATTTAGTAAAATTGCAAAAAATTGTAAAAATTATTTTTGAAAAAAATTGACGAATTATTCTGTTTGAAAATGAAATTGGGCTAGAACAAAAAATATTGATTGCATTTTTAAAAGTTTGTTTTCAAATCAAGTACTAAAAAAATGCAAAAATTTAAATGTTAGTTTCAAAATAAAATTAAAAAAAAATTCTTTCAAACTAAAAATTAAAAAAAAAATACGTGGGTATTTGAACGAAATTTAAAAAAATCACTTTTGAGATTTGAGAGTAATTTTTAGAAATCAATGAAATTAAAAAGAACCACTATTATGCTGTTTTAAAATGGGAATGAAGAAAAAATGAACCATTTGGAAAAATTCTTTTTCAATTTTTTTTCTTTTCAAATTCAAGAAAACTTCAAATATAGGAAATACTTATACCTATCAATTTTATGAAAGAAATTAGGTATGGCGCGCTAGTGTACATTACGATCAAGTAGGTATTGAAAAGGTGCACCTTTGTTTATTTTTTCTTAAAAACAGATGGCTGTGTTGTGATGATTTCGCTAATAAGGTGCATTTTGTGTTGATTTTGTCATGATTTGGTCGTGATAACATTTGAAAAATTTCAGTGATAAGCAAATTTTTGTTTATGGTGCACCTTTTCAGACCTTTTCATTTTTGCCGATAGAATTCAGCCACTCCGCGCTCGTGGTCCGAATACTTCTCGCGAAGAATTTTTTTTCTTATAATCAAAATTATTTCTGAAACTTTAAGTAAAAACTTTTATTTGAGAATTTTTTTAATTGGACCCCTCCCTCCCCAACAATTTTGAATAATAAAACATACTTAAGGTTAAGATACATTATTATTAATGGGGAAAAGATAAGGGGTCCAATTGAAAAAAATTTCAAACAAGTTATAGCTTGAAGTTCTATGAATAATTTTGGTTATAACAAACATTTTGATTGGACCCCTCCCTCCTCCCCCCTCCTCTCCAATTTTTAATATCAATTATCTATGAAGTTCTGGACTTCAGGACTTGGTAAAATTCATGAGAGTAAATTTGACACATTGGTTGGATCCATAGACGCTAGATGAATACAGAATCGTTTTTTTTTTTTTTTTTTTTTTCATTTGGAAGGTTCGGTTATTGCTTCTGTTATATTTCTATTTGTATGTCCCAGCCTCGTGCGAACTTTTTTTTCTTATTGAAAGAAAAAATTAAGAACCCGTGGGAAAAGTTTTCAATTTGTTTTTACTGCTGCACATTATTTTTTCCATTTGGTCAGTTTGTAGTTCGCATATGAAACTTTTGCATGTATTCAAATCGTAATTTAATGGTGTTATGGTTTTGGCCAATATAGTAAGTACGTAAAAACATAGTGGCATATTCAATCGCTCAAATTGTTAAATAAACATAAAATTTGGTAGTTTTTCTCAGTAGACAACAAAAAAAAAATTGAAAAATTAAAAGGCGATGTATCGTATTGTTTTAAAGTGATACTTAATTACCTATTTCATAATACAAATAGGCATGCATAGGTGTGCAATTATAGAAGAATAAAACTTGAGGTAACTTGACATTGCCCGATAAAGTATTGAATGTTGTTTAGTAAATAATGAAAAAAAAAAGAAAATCGCGAGATTTAGGTCAACGAGCGACTGGAATCGTTCCCAATTGCTTTTTAGGCAACGTCTACCATACTACGAAGTTCACTAACGAAGAAGCAATGTAATGCACTGCTTATGTGCCTTCTGCGCTGCGTATGGCCGCAAAAAGCTAAGGAAACCAGTGCGTCACGACGAGTGCTCCCTCTGGCAAATCGACAATTTATTTAAAAACAAAACGCAACAAAACCGGTTTTTCTTTTTCATATTTCCTCGACGTTAAGTCTATAATGGTGAGTGCGATTCCGATTCGTGCTTCGCATTCATTAAGTATTCTATTCGTATCGCCATAAAACCATGTACTGTACCTGTGATCATTTTATCGGCACTTTTTCATAGGCGTGCGAAAATCTCGACAAAAGCTGCGGTATGGTATATGATAAGGTATGGCTTACCATATGACTGATTAGTCTTCGTAGTGATTTTTCCCTTTAAATTATGGATTACCTAATCGCTCGATATAGGTCTTGGGTATTGGGTACCTTACCTACATAGTCATGGTTAATATTGTGAAAAGCTACGGAGGTTCTCATTGTTGTATGTAACATCCCCTCTGTGATGGGTAGTGGTTCTTATTTAAACGATGGTACCGTCCTCGGTACGCTGTACGTTCAACGTTCATGAAGTCATGTTTTTTCGTTAAGAAGGGGGTTGGTTAGCGAATACTAACTTCGAGCTAACAAAAGAATTTCACGTTGGGTACCTAAAGGTTATACTCGTAGTTACGTAGTCACCTGCCTAAGGTAAGAAAAGCGACATTGTTCGTATGAACGGAGCGGAGCCTATTTTAATACATTTCCTCGTTTTTAAGTCGTGAAAAGATTTCAAGAGCAAGAGATGACGAATATAAGCGTGAGAAATTACTCGAGTAATTGAATCTATGTTCATGACAATGAGACCATTACACGTATACGTTATTTAACTAGACGCACGAGGTTCAAATACCGCGACTGTGGTACTTTTGCCGTCTTAAATCCTCGTATTTTGTTTGTCATTGCTTCATAGGTCGGTTGAACAATTTCGAACGTGGAAAGGGCGCGTACGGGGTTATAAGTTTTGAATAAAAAAGCTCAAATGTGACCTTTTTTAGGTAGATAATTTTTTAGTACCTATTCTTCAAAATATCAATACTATTCTGAAGTTCCAAAAAAAGTGAAAGGTTCATTTGGTGAACTTTTTCTCAGATAACCGCGTCCCCCTGTTTTGTTTGTTCAATGCGTGTATGGATATTTACTTATATCCGTGAGAAGAAGGTAGAATTTGATCGAAAAAAATCAACGCGAAACTACCTTTTAAAAAGGGCATTTATGAAGTAATGTGATGAGCAGCAGGGCAATCTAAGATACTACTTATTTTTCACATGAATCATATTTGACAGGTAGTTGAAATTACGACATTTCTCTACGAATCACATCATGATAAAATGAGTGAAATTCAGTGGCGTATTTAAGGAGGCCGAGGGGTTTTGGACCCTCTTCCTTTATGCCGGAAAAATTAGAAAAATTATGAAATTTCAGTTTTTGAATGTTATTTTCTGCGAAATTGTTATCGTATCCCCCCCCCCCCCCAAAAATACAATTTTTATATTTTTTGAGTAATTATAATTTTTTCAAATTTTATTCGAAAATTTTCATTTTTTTTCATTAAAATTCCAAAGGAAATTTTCAATACCTAGGTATTTTCTACAAAAGTAAAAAAATTAAAATTTTAATTATTTTGATTTTTTTTAGAATTTTGTTGAACACAATTTTGGACTTCATATTCAACTTGAAAATTTTCTGAATTCTATTACAGAGTTTTTTTTCAACTTTTTAATCATTTTTTTTTTAAACGAAATAACGTAGGTATTTCAAAATTTAGTTGAATACCTACCTAGCTATTTGTTGCTAATTTTTCAAAATTTACTTTTATAAAAATTTATAAAAATTAATTACTTTTATTTTTTGCTCAAAATATGTACATTTTTTAATCCAAATCTGAGTAGCTCGATTACAAAGTCCAATCATAAAAAAAAACGATTTGTTTATAAGTGATAAATTTTATTTTCATTTTCTTTGGAATAACATAAAATTCCTTTATTTTTTTTAAATAAAACAATTTCTCCATTTTTTGGAATTGAATTTTTATTTTTCCCTCAGATCTGGGATCTTTTAAAACTTTTTTGGAACAAATTTATTTTCATTTTTTGTAATAGAAAATTATTTCAATTTTTTTGTAGGTAATGTAATTTTTTTTTAATTTTTATGGAATACTTTTTTTAAATTTTTTGGAGAAAATTTTTTCTCAATTTTGAAAACTGAATAATTTTCAATTTTTTTAATAGTAGAATACCTAATTGTTTTCTATTTTTCGACTTTTTTTCCCCTTTTTTTTGGAATGAAAAAATTATGCCTACTTAAGTAGCCTGCTTGGGTAACTCGAATTTTTTCAGAAAAAAAAATCTTTGAATTTTTGAGCATCATAAAAGTGGTATTAACCGTTTTTACAAAAATAAAGGGAAATCGGACATAGTGAAAAATTAATCGATTTTTGGACGTGGGATAATCGAAAGAAATCGGCGATAGTTTTTGGCTCGCATAATGGGGAAATCGAGGTTATACTGTACTTATGTGTGCACATATTTTTCAAGTTGATAAGTAAAAAATGAACATTGAACGAGTTAAATCTTATCGTAGAATTGAAAAAAAAATGTACCTAGGTATAATTTTTTCAATCTTCCAACTCATGGAATTTCATACAAATTTTCAATTCATAAAGTTTTAGGGGATTTTTCGATTAATTTAATGTTTGCAAATATCCGTTTTTTAATTTTTTTAATTTATTTCAACTTTAGTTTATTGATTTAAAAAATAAATAATAAATTTAATCATTTAAATTTTGAAGGATTATTTGGTTCAGTCAATTTTTGTGAATTTTTGGTTCATTTTTAAAGTTGATTTTTGCTATTTCGTTGTTTTAAATTTTAAAAAAGTTTTCGATTTACTTGATGATTGTGAATTTTTGATGCATTTTATTCAATTTTTACAAATTTTTAATTAGGTAACTTCGTAGTAATTTTCATAAATGCAATTTGCAAATTTATCATCATTTAAGATTTTTTTTTTCGAATTTCATCTCATTGATTTTTTTACAAATTCTCTTTTTTCATAAATTTTAGAGAGTTTATTACGTATAATTTTTTATTTGTTGTTATTATTGATTATTTTTTTTGTAAATTTTTAATTTATCAAATTGCTGAAAAAAAATTCACTTCGCTTCCGTACAAATTCGAGGTCAAAAAATGTTTTGTTCTACTCATAATGTCATTTCATTCTCTCCTTCATATTGAAATTTTGTATCACACTTTTTTAAAAATTGATGTTGTTCAAGAGACTTTTTTGAAAATTTTCATAGACGATTGTTTTTGAAGTTTTACTCAAGGAAATTGAGGAAATTTTTTGAATTAAAAAAAATGTATTTTATATATTTTTGGAATTTTTTCCTACTAACAGTTTTGTAAAAATTTATTTGAGGAATTTTAAATTTTCTAACACAATTTTTTTGAAACTTTTATCTTATCAAAAAAGTTTCAAGACAATTTTTCAAAAAAAAAAAAATGAAGTTTTGTGTTGTTCTCGTCAGTTTTGCAAAAATTCAGTTGAGTGTTTTCTTTTTCACTAAAACTATTTTCGTGATGATGATAAAATTTAATTTTTGTATTTCACTTTGATTTTGATGAATGTCCGAGTCCCTCAGCCCCGCGGGGTTCGTTCTGTAACTGGTCCTGTTTTATTATATTCTGACAATTGGAAATATTTTCAAATTTTAACTCGTTGAATTTTTCACGATTTCATCTATTTTTTAACTATCTTGCTTGATGTAATTACTATAATTGCGAACGCTTATCAAAAGTAATTAGATTATTTTCATTTTGATTGTAATTAATCTTGCTTTTACTTCAATTTGTTTCAGTTAACCAAAGTATATATTTTCATCGATAATCAAAATAGTCTCAACCAAATATGTCTAGTTACCAATCAGGAAACGTTGTTAGCGAAATCTGGCTTCAGTGGTTTTCATGTTGTATCAACGAACGAGCCCAGGTGAGTAATATGCTTAATAGCGTAGGTAGCATTTATAAGTCTGTTGCACGTATAAACTTAATTTGTCTACTTTGGCAAGAAATTTTATACGTTTGAGTCATTGTATTTGCACGTACATGAGATTTGATGATAATTTTAATCGTTTGTATGTAATATACCTACTATAGGTACTTAGTATAGGTACGAAAAATATAAAACTTAATGTTAGATACAACGCAACACAATTCATCGAATAAGAGTTCTAGAGACGTAAAAATCGATTTTGTTGTATTTGAAAAAATTAAGCGTTATGAAAAATAATGATTTAATGAAGAAAATTAAACTAGCTTCGAGTATTTTCAATACTCATTTTTTTTTCTCCCTCGAAAGTGTACCTCATAATATTTTCCAGAACGGAAAGTAGGTTTCAATTGTACCGAGGCATTATTTAAAACCATAAAATATTTTTTGCTTTTTAATCATATTTTTATGCTACAGCGTGCTCTCTGGGTAAAAACGGTAGCACGTGTGTGATTCTACATACTTCTACCAACATTTTGGAACTCATACATACCTGTACGGAGAAGCAACGCTTGAATCATAATTATTCAGACGATTTACTTCAGCATGCATTTGAAGGTCCGTCATCCTTAGATCCGGTATACCCTTGACTCGTGCTCTTTTGAATATTCAAGTATAAAATTAATTCTAAAAATTTTGAAGATATGTATGTTGGAATTGGTGTTTACCCATGTAGTATATTGTCGACTGGACTCGCAGCTACTCCAGTCACTGTGAAAAAAATTACTTTCGCTTTCCACTTCCGTTGCGATAGTCTTATTAAATCGAAGCTACTAATTCTTTCTTTCGTAATTATTCGTTAAAGTTCATTGATATTTCGAATTCTATAAAACCTCAGTCGCATAAGTCTAAGTTTACGAAAGCGTGAAACGTGACGCTGATTCATAGAAACAACAGTCGACTGAGCCGACGAGGTACAGACTTATACAAGTCACAATGACGTATAAATAATTTTTAAATGTTTATTATATTATTGAATGCACTGCTCTAAGTAAAGTACGTATAGTCCTAATTGGGTTCGTTCACTCGTTACAGTCGCGTAAAAAAAGAACTACTAGAAGCGGAATTCGAATCGATAGATCAATGATTGGATTACCAACAGATTTCCAACACACTATTCACATAGGATCGAATGACATCGAACTGAATAACTCGGCTGTAAGGGCGTTACAAAATCAAATGCAATCGAAAGGAGGCTACGAAACTTCTTATACGGCTTTAAAGGTATAGAAATCAGAATATATTACCTACACCTAAAGTTTTTATATTTTATGACCATGCCCGGAAAAAAATTTGAGGAAACTCTGTGAGAAAATTTTAAATCTATTTTGTTTTAAACCAGTTTTCGTTTCAGAATTTTTACACCTTGAGCCGAGACAAGGTGCTAATAAAATTTTAGTCAAGATTTTAGTAAAGAAATGCTGGTATAATGTTTGGTGGGTGGAAATGAAGCAATTGAAAAAATTCTATGAAAATTCACTTCTTGACCTTGAAATGAATTTTTTGAATAGTTAATCGACGAATTTATTCTGATCACGTTCGGATTTTATTTTCTAGTAATCTAAGTGTTAAATATTCCATTGGTCCTGTTGGTACTGCTAATAGTCCTGCTTTTTCAAATTTTAAACTCAGCCATTCGAGCGAAAAATTAAAAAATCACTTAATAATGATCTTTTTTTTTTAATTTTGAAATTTAGAAAGTTCTCGAAATTCGATAAAAATTCTTATAAATTATTTTCAAAATTTGGAAATTTTTAAAACCCTGTTAAGAAAAATTTCAAAATAAATTTCTTCAAGACTTTTTTAGTAAAAAAAAAATGAATTTCCAATATTTTTGCTAAGATTCGTTTCTTGCCATTGCACCTTTGCTAAGAAATTTTTTCAGATTTTTTTTTTTTTAAGAAACATTTCATTTATCCAAAAAATCCTCTCATCTTGATCAAAATTCAATAAAAATTGGAATTTTGATAATTTTATATTTATTTTTAAAATTGAGTAAAAATTCAAAATTTTCAAAATCCGATTAAAATTGAAATTTTGTTAATTTTTGAATTTTAATAAATTTTAAAAATTGGTTTTTTGAGTTTGATGATTTTTTACAATTTTTTTAATTTGTTAAAAATTAAAAATTTTAAAAAACTTCAATTTTTTTTAATTTAATTTTTAATTTTTAAAATTCTTAATAAGTTTTTAAAATTGGATCAATTTTTAGAGTTTATTAAATTAAATTTTCAATTAAAACATTTTTACAATTTTGTGGATCTTTTAAAAATTTGATTTAATTCAATATTTAGAACATTTCAAAATTCAATACCTACAAATGAGAATTTTTAATAAACTTTGATGATATTGGATCAATTTTTAAAGTTTTATAAATTTACAAAAAAAAATAATTTAGGAGAAGATACCTCTTCAAAATTTTAGTAAAGTTTACATTTTTTGAGTTAAATACCTAATTTTTGAAAATTTAGTCAAATTATCATGAAAAAAATTTTAAGTGAAAATTCAAAATTTGAAAAATTTTCTTTTTGATAAAAATTCTGAATTTATTTATTTTCAAAGTTCAGCTAAAATTTTCAACTAATTTGAGAAGTTGATTTTCGAAATTTTGTAAATTTTTAATTCAAATTTGGTAAAATAATTTAACATTTTTTGGCAAGCTTTTAAAATTTGGTAAACATTCGAAATTTTGAAAATTTTTAAGGTTTTGATAAAAATTTGAAATTCAGTTATTTTTAATATTCAGCCAAGTTTTCAAAAAATTCTAAAAAGTAAATTTATCATGTTTGCCAAATTTTAAAAATTTGGTAAAAATTTAAAATTTGGAAACTTTTTAGAAGTTTAATAAAAATTTGAAATTTATTCATTTTTAAAATTCCGTAGAATTTTCAAAAGGTTTATAAAGTCAATTTACGTTATTTGATAAAAATTCAAAATTTGGAAAATTTTCTACATTTCGATGAAAATTTAAAATTTAGTTATTTTTAAAAGTTACCAACTTTTTCAAAAAAAAAAAAATTATAATATAATAAAATAATACCTACCTAATAATCAAAAAGTTAATTTGATAAGTTTTTAAAATTAGGTGAAAATTCAAATTTTGGAAAATTTTCAACATTTTCAAATTTAGTAGGTCTAATTTTTGAAATTCATCAAAATTTCAAAAACGTTCTAAAATTAAATGCCAATTTACATAAAATTTTGTAAAAATTCCAAAATTTAGATAAATTTTTAAAACATTTGAAAATGTCCAATTTGTTTTGTTTGGTGGATTTTTAAAATTTTATTAGAATTCAAAGTTTGAAAATTTCCAGCATTTTGATAAAAATTCAAATTTTAATGAATTTTTAAAAGCTGAATTCATTTTTAAAATTTTATAATTTTTCACAATTCATAAATTTTTAAGTAAATTTTTAAAATTAAAAAAAAATTCATCATTTTAAAAAAAAGTCTTGTTGAAGGTCCTTTTAAAATAATTTTGAAATTTTTTCGGACAAACATTATTTTTTCAGTGTATTCTAATAATTCCTTTCTTATACTTACCTTTTTCATTTACCATTTGAATTTTTGTTTGCAGGCTTATTGAAAATTCCTGTTTCATAGTCATTCTAATTATACGTATAATTTTAGTAGTTGTAAATAATTATTATGCATTGTTTATTATTTTTCATTCCGCCATAATATTTGATTCTTTTGATTGACCATGTTGCCAACACGGTTTCATATTAAAAAAAAAAAAAAAAAAAAAATTACTAAACTTCGTAAACGTTAACTCGAAGCTAAAGTACTGATTAAAAATACGTATTACGTTGACGTCATCTTATTCTATGGAGTAGAAAGAACCATAGCGAGGAAAAATCAAAAAATTACGACGGAAATATCGAAATGAATGGTTGGAAACGCGCGAATTAGCGTTTATGATCTCGTAAGCGGATAATACTATATTGTTTTATTTGAGAAATATTAATTTATTGTGTGTGTAAGTTTGTATTTTGTTTTGTTTTGCATTTATAAAATTGCTGTTACTTATAACGTTGTTTATTGTTTTCTTTTTATTTTTCTTTACATTGTATGACTGAAAATTTCCTCATTTTATATTGAGTCGGAATTACGCCTTTGTTTTATATTTATGTACTTACCTATTTATTTTTACATTGAACTTTTTTTTTTAAATTTTATGTACGATACCGTAATCAGCAATCACTTTTGTAGTTTATTTATGACCAGCTGTAATCTTTATCCGTACGCCGGTCTTGACATTTAACGTCATCTGTAGACGTACCAAGATGTGATATTATTTATTAATTTTTCTACGCGCTAATTACTCGCCAAAATTTTTGTAACTGTTTGATACGTACCTACACGAACGTATATGAATATCAAATTGAAAATATAAGTTTTCATTTGTATGTATAACAATATAAAAATAAATGATAAATGATCAACGCAGTAATGTAATTTGACTGGAGTTTGCGAGACTATAATTTATACAGAGCTCCGAATTACCTCATATATAATATTTAAGTAATATCAAAACGTCATGAAATAAAGAACACTATTCCTTAAGAAATTGTACATTTTAAATACATTTTAAAATTTTAAATGCGTTTTCATTTGATGTCGTTAATAACGAATGAGTAAAAGTAAAATAATATAAAATACGTATACAAAATACCTAAATAATATTCAGTCTTTTTGAAAAACGCTTCGTTATGTAAAGCAGTTAGCCTTTTGTTCTTCGCTGTTTGCGTTTTGTTCTATCTAAAACATGAATAAACGATGAACGTTTGGTTAAGAAATTTTTTCATTTGTTTCTGAAGTTATTTATCATAATTTATATATCTGTATTAGTAGGTAGTGTATTCTAAATACCTACGTAAACTTAAATGGTTCTCTAAATGAATTAGTCATTCTGAGAGTTTAAGGGCAAAGTTCAGCTGATAAGAGAATATTTATATAGATATCTACGAGTACTTGATTTTTTATGGGAACGTTCTGCGAATCTTGAGACGTCTTATTTACAAATTTCATTTCGAGTTTTGAAATCTTGTAAAACTTACGATAACTATAATGGGCATATTGTGTCAACGTTATCGTTCGTACAAATACCTACAATACAATTCGGAAAAATACAAATTGACATTAACTATCGAGTGCTCATTAATTTCCCATAGCCGACAAATCAGCAGTAGGGTAATTCTCAGAAAATCGGCAAATTTCACTACTGTAAAAGTTCAGAAATTTGACAGGTTTTTAAAAAAAAATTTTTAACGTAATTGAAAATATATATGCCCCCGAGTACTTTTATGGTGTTGGGGTCAATTCATTTCCCAAAAGGGAGGGGGGAGGACGATTCAAAAAGGGGTATAGCCGGGTAAAATAGGGTGATTTGGCCCCCCAGAGCGAATTTTTAAACCAACTAGTGGAAGTTGGTCCTTATGGTCTAAAACCCCCGTGACCAAATTTTTAGGTCGCTACCTCACCCCCACCCCCTCCTAGAGCGAAAAATGTGATTTTTCGATTATAATTTTTGATTTTGACAGTTTTTAACCAAATTTTTTCAAACTCGGGTAGATGTTAGGTATTAGTGAGTATCTTATTATAGCTTATTAATAATTAATAAAATATCAGTATTATAGCTTATAGAATAACTAATTGTCGAATTGTCCATCGTCGTGGCTGTAAAAATTCATCATTGCCACGACGAAAGACATACACTTGTGATCCACGACGATGGACAATTCGACAATTAGTTATTCTATAAGCTATAATACTGATATTTTATTAATTATTAATAAGCTATAATAGGATACTTACTAATTAGAATAAATTTTCTCAGTTTTCAGGAAGGTGGGACATTTTATACCGGAGGAATGATAAGCCACGACGATGGACACTATTTTTGTAAAAATTGAAATTTTTACAGATGATTACGTAAAAAATCGCTCTGTGCATTGCCATTCGAAATTTCAAATGCGGATAGTATTATTATAAAAGTAACAAATCAGTGTAGCCATTCAGCAGAAAAAAATATTCACTCAGCGAGCTGAGACAAATTTTTAAAAATTAGCCACGACGATGGACATAAATCTTTGCTACAGTTTTCAATGATCAGGTGTAGTTGTACTAAACACTTTTTGTGATCATCATTCACACTAGCCTATACCCTGAACTTCCTAATGACGTGTACTTACTTTTTTTTTCAGAAAAACATGGTGATTTCCATAATTTTTGAAATCTGTTTTCAAAAACATGTGCTACAGGCCACGACGATGGACATTTTGAAGTTTAGACTAACTTGTACTCAAGGGGAGGGGGGTGGTATTCATCAAATTGGGCATGATGGATTAAGGACGTTATAATGTACAAATAACCAAAAAATGAAAGTTGGGCATAGTACAGGAGTTGAGAAATCAGCCTGTTACTCAAATTTGCCGATTTTCGGAGAATTACCCAGTAGCTCGTATACATGAGCTACACAGGAAAAAATTTAAAATTAAATGAACTAGACCCTAGCAAACTTTGAAAATTCAAAAACTAAATACACATTATCTAGGTATAAAAATCTTGATTTTTTTTTTTAAAAATTCGAGAATCAGATTTCTCATTTTTTGGTACGAAGAAGAAAAAAATTGAATTTCTTTCAAAAAAAAAAAAAAAAAATACCTAATAATAAAAAAAATAAAATAAACTAACGAAACAACGAGATTTTTTTTTCAAAAAAAAACAACGAAAAATTCTCTTCTCCCAAAAAAGTTTTGTCTTTTCTGAAAAAATTTCAAGATTTTTTTTTTTTTTTTTTTTAATTTAGTGATGAATTTTCTTTCTTTAGGTACTTCTACCTACTAATTTTTTACTCCAGCTCCAAAAGAATTAAGATGACAAAATTCGATCTTCTTCGTACTAAAAAGTGAGAAAATGTAGTATCACTGAATTTTTAAAAAAAACAAAAATCTTTAAATTTTTTCAGAGAAGACAAAAAATTTTGGTAGGTAGGAGAAAACTTTTCTTTTTTTTTAGAAAAGTTTTTGGAAAAGAATATTTTCAAATTAATTTTTGGAGAAGAAAAACGGTCACTTTTTAAGAAAATAAATCATGCAACTTTTTTGCAAAAATAATAAAAAGATCTGATCTTTTGGAGAAAAGAATTCCCCTTTTTTGGAATAAGTGGTAAAAAATAGAAAAACAAATTAGGTAATTTTTTCTAAGTGAAAAAATGTTTTTAAATTTTCTTTTGGCATATTTCTTTTATATGAATTTTATGGGTACAAATTTTTTATTAAAGATGAAAAATTTTTTTATTTTTTTTGGGAGAAATGAATTTTTAAATGTTTTTTAATAACAAATTTTCAAATTTTTTGGGGAGAAAAAAATGTCCAATATAAAAAAATTCTTTAAATTTTTTGGAGAGAAAATTTTTTTTAAATCTTTTTTTTAGAGAGAGATTTTCATTTTTTGTTTCATTTTTTGGAAAAAAAAAATCATCAAAGAGAAAAATACCTACCTTCCTATTTTAATTTTTTTTCCAAAATAATTCCTTGGTTTTTTTGAGAGGAAAAACTCAAGAAAACATTTTTACCAATTTTTTTCGTACCTAGTAAAACTATGTTTAATTTTTCTGTTTTTTGATAAACAAATTTTTAGATGAATGTTTTTTTTTTCGGTAGAGTATGAAAATTTCTCAATGTTTTTTGAGAAAAAAAAGTTTCTCCAGTTTCTTGAAGAGAAAATTTTTCCATTTTTTTTTTTTTTTTTTTTTGCAGCAACAAATTTAATTTTTTTGTGCGAAAAAGCTCTTTATATTGAAGAGAAAAAATATTTTTTGGGCGAAGAGAACTTCTCTATTTTTTTCTCCACAAAATTCTTTAATTTTGTTTGAAGGAATAAATTCTTCAATTTTTTCATTTTTGGAGAAAAATTTCTTGTTTTGGGAGAAAAAAGACTTCTTAATTTTGGCGAGTAAGAAGTAACTAAATTTGTCAGTATTTCTTACTTATAAAAAAAAACTTTTTTAATACGAAAATATTTGAAGTTTTGAGGAATAAAAAAAATCAGAAAAAAATCTCTGATTTTTAATTCCTCATCCCTCATCGTCTAATTTTTTGGCATAAAATTTTTATTTTTATTTTTTTTAAGAACAAGTTTTTAGAATTTTTGAGGTAACAAAATATTATAATCAATTTTTTCAGAAAGAAAAAAATAACTGTTTATATTGTTATACATGTTTTGGGGGGGAGGGGGTCTTTGAGAGAAGATCTCAATTTTTTCGGTCAAAGAAATGATTTTGGAGAAAAGAATCTATTATTTGTAATAATGAAAAATTATTAATTATGCTTGAATGCATTTTTTTTCATTTTTATGTAGAGACCAGAGAGGCCTGTTTTCCTTTTGTTTGTTTGGTTTAAAAAAAAAAAAAAAAAAAAAATCTCGTCAAGTTCATCTCAGAAAAAAATCGATTTTTTGGACACAAACAAATAAAAATCTCTTGTTTTTTTAGAGAAAAAAATCTCTTAATTTTTAGGGAGTAACAAAATTTTTTATTTTTTCAATAAAAGATCTTTGAATTTTTTTGAAGTAAAAATATTTTTCATTTTTTATTGTTTTTTTGGGTGGGGTCGAATTTTAATTTTTTTTTGAGAGATACAAAATATTTTAATTTTTGGAATTAAAGTTTTTCAAATTGTTGAAAGTAAAGTAAAAAAAAACGATTTTTTTGGAAAAAAAATTATTTATTTTTTGGTGTAAGAAATACCTATTCCAATTTTTCGGGGGGGGGGGGGGGGGGGGGAATACCATTCTTACATTCAACATTGGAAAATTTTCAACTAGCCACCCTTTCGGAGGGAAAATTCAGCTAGGTAGTAGAGAGTAGATACACCTTAATAAAAAATTGCACTTTGCCAGCCCAGACTTATCCTTTGATAGATTTTGCTTTAAATCAAAGCAAACCGTGTTCTCAAGTTTACCTCGCCTAAATCGTCAACTTACTTGCAAGTTTTTTGGAATAATTATTTACGCAAGCGAAATTATGCTTCTTTTTAGGAATACCGCTCGGTCCATCGGTAATTTGGCAAATATTTAATCCCATCTTGGACAAAGGATGGCATTTATTACGCGGATTACCCCATCTCCCCAAATAAGACATCCATTGTGGTAATTCTCTGCTCGAATGTAATATTTCAATTTGTTTCCACGTTTTCCATGGAATGCCATAACCACTGACGTCATACAGTTGAGGAAGTTTGACATATTTGTGTTTTCCTGTTCAAATAAATAAAACGATGAGTCAACTTCAACTTACACCTGATAAGGCTCCGAATTGACATATGCCAAGTTCAACGGTATTTTAACTTGGTGAAATCGGTTATTTTCAAAACAATCGAATGCATATTTTGGAATGCCAAGTTTTACCGGGTGCAGTCCATAAACCGTGAGATCCTTTGGCAGCAAATAAAATAGGATGGTGTCCGTCGTTTGTCTTGTATAATTTCACCATCGGTGGGAATGTTGGTCTTTGGATGAATCCTTTTCTAATTTCTTGTCTATGGAACATGAATATTTTCTCGTTTTCGTCGAATTTGTAAAATGCTCCAGCGTCGTGAGCTGACACGTACATTTCTTCGGGTTCTTCCTTGCCCTTGAAAAATAAACGCATGTTGCATAGTTTTTAATTTCAAAGATTTCAAATTTGAGTGCGGTATTTGCAGTTGATACTAAATTATAATAAAAGTTTCGAAATCAGAAGTACACCTATTTGAAGATCGAAACACGTCATGTCTACAGTCAAACACCTTACAGTTGTTAGTTAGGCAGCCACAAGTGACTCGAGGTACATCGTGTTAATTGTTATTTTTGAAGGAGCAAAAAAATACTAAAATTTTAGTATTCATTTATGAATTGAAAGTGCACTTTTTAAATTAAAAATAATAGTCTTCAATAATTATAGATATTAGGTTAGTCTCGTGCAATTTGTTATCTAAGAATTTTTTCTTATAATATCAATATCTGTAGGTACTTTGAATAGAAAACTGGTATGTTCCCAATCTCCAACGTGACTTCCGAATTCCCTCAACGAGCCGAAGCATTTGTTGTTGAAATGCGGAATGGGCAATGGTCCTAGCATCCCCATATCAACGATGCACATAGTTTTACCTTGGCTATATGGGAAAAAAAACCAATACGTTACATGAAAATGATTGCAACTACATTCTGAAACGTGCGCGTAAACTGGAACATTGGTCATGTTCGGGTTTTGTCCGTACAAAATAGAAATTCTATCCTCCAACAGATCATCTGTAAAACAAGATGCGCGTTAATTGTTGTTGTTTTTAGACTGAGGCTAAATTCGCTATTTTATTTGCACTTCCTATGAATTTCTAATGCTTACGTATATATAAGTTATGCTATCGGTATAATGTATTAATTTAGTCGTTAATGGAAAGAAATTAAACTCACAAAATTATATGGCTTAGGTGGCTATACCTACTAAAGTAATTGTTTCATAGTGGATCCCAATAAAAACACATTTCGTTGAAGTTGGTTTTTTTTTTAAATAGATGTAAGTAAAGTTGCGTAATCGTTATATAAATGAAAGTTGAAGGTGTTCGATTCGTGTTTTATAAGAATAGGTAAAGCTTAAAATAAAGTAGTAGTTTTCAACTGTTCGTACTCAGTTACTTACTACCTAGTATACATATACCTACTACCTAGATATGACTGGCAACTTATCAGTAGCTCGGATCCTCGAGCTACGCCCAAAATTTCAAAATTGAAAAAAGTTACATCATAGAAAGCTCCGAAAATGAAAAAATTAAACACATTCGGTATAGGGACTACCTATTAAATTCACTGTTACTTAGGAGGGAAAAATCTGAATTTTCTTGGATGAAAAAAAAAATTCAATTTTTTCGAAGATAACAAAAAAATTCTCATTTTTTGAATTTTTTAGTTTTTTGCCGAAAATTTTTTTCATCTTCAGAGATTTAAAAAAACTCATTTTTTCAAGGTAAAACATTATAATTTTTATTTTTTGTCTCAATTTTTTTCCAATTTTCCGATTTTTGAAGAAAACGCTCTTTTTTGGAACAAAAAATATCTAAATTTTTTCAACAAAAAATATCTAAATTTTTTCAACAAAAAATATCTAAATTTTTTCAACAAAAAATATCTAAATTTTTTCAACAAAAAATATCTAAATTTTTTCAACAAAAAATATCTAAATTTTTTCAACAAAAAAATTGATGTAGGTACAAGATATAGAGTGACATCTGAATTATTTTGAGAGTGAAAATTGAAAAAAAGAAAATTGTAACAAAATGATGAATTTTCTGAATTTTTTTGAAATAGCTTTTTTAATATTTTTCTGAAAACAAAAAATTTGTCAAGTTTTTGTACTAAAAAACAAATTTTAATTTCTTCATTTTCCCTATTGACGAAAAAAAAATTGAGAATGCTAGCATCAGTTGCCTGTTTTTGAACCACTTTGAATGCTAGTGCTAGCATCCTAGTAGCATTTTAGTAGCATTTTAGTAGCATTCTAGTAGAATTTTGTTAGCACTTGGTATTGTGCTAGCATGATGCTAGCACTATGCTAGCACCTGATAATGCTAGCATCTAGCATTATTAGGTGGTCCAAAAAAAGTCAACATGAATGCTAGCATTTTCGTAACACGTGCTAGCATAATGCTACTGCTGCTAGTAATATGCTAGCATGCCGATGCAATGCTAGCAAAATACTAACATAATGCTTTATGAATTGTCGATTGGGTTAGAGAAGAAAATTAAATTTTTTGTTGAAAATTTTTTTGAAAAAAAATCTATGTATAGATTCTTTGAAAAATAATAATATCAACTTTTTATTTTTTCGTGAAAAAAATCTTCATTTTCTCGAAAAAGTGTCTTGATCATTTTTGATAAGATAATGTTTCGAATTTCCATGGAATAAAAAATATCATTCTTAATTTTTTGAATTAAGAATATTTATTTCATTTATTTACGTAGGCTAGGTATTTATTTATTTACAAAAAAAATACAAAATAAAAAACGGCGCTTTCGACTGCTTGGGCGGGTCATATGCAGAAATAAGTTTTTAGCTGTTTTTTTTTTTAAATTTGGGAGTGAAAATTTAAAAAATATCAAAGAAATGATTTTATAAATTTTTATCATTAGGTAGTACCTATTAAATAAATTATTGTAAAAAATGGGAATGTTCTGAAAATGATTTTGATTGTTTTAAAGTTGAAAGAATGAAGAGTATAAACAACTGAGTGTTATAGCCCATGCTTCCAAGTTTTATTTTATTTTTTTTAAAAAACTTCTATAAAAAATTCTCAAAAAAAACTACATCTTTAACAAAAGTTATACAAAAATTCGTCCCAAAAATGTTGTTTGAAAAATTTATTTTAAGAAGAATTTTCTAAAAAAAAAAAAAAAAAAAAAATTTGATAAGAATGGAAACAATTTTCTGATTAAAAAAGTTTCGTGGCAATAAGATCTCAGAAAAATTTGTTTAAAAATTTTTGGAGTTTTTAAAAATCCACCAATAACATGTCTTCAGATTTTTCTAAAAATTTTGTGAGAAAAATAATTTTGAAAAAAAAATTTACAAAAATTCCTCATGACAATTCTTAATAGGTACTATTGAAATTCTCTCATCAAAAATTTTCTCTGAAAAATCGTTTTGTAAAATGAAATTATTATTGTGAGGGGGGGGGGGGGGGGTCGTCAAAACAATTTCTATGAAAATTTTCTTGCGTGCCTTTTCCTTCGAAAGATTTTATGAATTAAAAGTTTCTGATCAAAAAAGTTTTCTAGAAAAAAAAATTGTTCAAAAATTGAAAAAAAAATTTAATACATCAACATTTCTTTAGATATCTTTTTTGAAAATAACCTTTTTCAAAAATTTGGGAAAATTTCTCAAAAATTTTGAAATTTTTTTTTCAAAGTTTTCTTTTAATTTTTTAATTTTTTCAGAAAATTTAGTTGAAAAAATCATTTTAGAAAAATGTTTCATAAAAAATACTTACTCAATATACTTATAACTTATTTGTATGAGTACTAACTTACTCGTAATAACCTTGCAGAAGTATTATTTATTTAGGTACCATATTTGAAAAGAAACTCGCATCTTACCGATATTTGATTTAGTGACTAGATACATTTCTTCGGACTTGGCTCCAATAGGTAAATGACTGAACTCAGCATTTTTCGAACGAACCGTCATATAACGCAAAAATTTCGGTACTTCGCTAGGAAAAAATTTCTCTCCAGGAGCCAACCATACCAATGGTGCCCATTTCTGTACCATTCGTTCAACTAGAAAAAAAAAAGGAAAATACAGTATTTCTGTCTTATTTATACGAGTGTAAGTAAAGTACTAACTAAGTGAGTATACTAGTAGGAAATCAAATCATAGGGGTACAGGTGTGCCAAGTGTGCCTTAGCTTTGGCTCAACTAACTTTTAACGGGGGGGGGGGGGGGGGGTATTTGATTTCTCTTGGAATAAACAATATTTCAATTTTGTCAAGTCCGAAAAAATGGATAAACAAAAATTTTACAGAAACAAATTTCTCAAATTTTGGGAAAAAACTTTTCAATTTTTTTGGAAAAGTAACTTTTAACCTTTTAAGAATGAAAAAATCAAAAATGTCTCAAAATTCTGGCGAGAAAAAAACTGATTTTTTGGAATGTATAAAAAAAATAATGCTTAAATTATTTTTGGAGTCAGCATGAAAAATTCATCATTTTTTTAAGTAAAAGAAAAAGGTAAAAAAATTCTCAATTTTTTTTTGAGAATAAATAAAGGATTTTTTGCCTCAATCAGTTTTTTCCCTAAATTTTTGGAAGCAAGAAATTTTTTCATTTTTCTGAGTAAAAAATCTTTTGATATTCTCAGAAAGAAAAATTACCAAATTTATTCGGAACATTAATTTTCAAATTTTTCGGATTAATTTTTTTTCAGTTTCTTCGGATGAAAAATTTATTCAATTTTTTCGAATGGAAAATTTGTTCAATTTTTTCGAACAAAAAATTATCCAGTTTTCGAAAAAAAATATTCAATTTTTTTGAAAGAATGTCCAGGTAGGTATACTACGTACTTATTAATTTCTTAAAGTCGGTGTAGAAAATTTTTTCATTTTTTGAGATTTTATTTTTTAGACAGATAAAGAAATTTCTTGGAGCAAAAAATCTTTCAATTTTTTTGTGGATGGCGGAGAGTCTGCTTATGAGAGAAAGAAAATCTTCATTTTTTGAAGTTTTTCCCCTTTATTTTCTGGAGAAGAAAAGTCATTTTCATATTCAACATTTCAAAATTTTTCAACTGGACACTTCTTTAGAAAACATCGAGTTACACCATGGAAAATTCCATTTTTATCACCCGTGAAACTGGCACAACCTAATGAAAAGGTCCAGGTACACTTATGTAGGAAATATGTAGGCCTAACGTAAGTAAAGTACGATAGCCTCCTCCCTGCAAATTTGATAGATATAGGTAATTAGGTATAGTTAGTACGTAGTTACTCGTAAGTATATAAAAATATATCAGTGCGTAGGTATTAGAGGTACATTGGTACGTTTGAAATTTAATTACACGTTGTTCGTAATTGACTCCGCAGAACAGAAGTAAGTAACTATACTTATGTAGGTTATTGAGGAGAATGTGAGGCAGAAGTTATATTCGTAGCCTGATCTATTTAGGATACTTATATATACCAAAACACTTTGTAATAGTAACAGTAGGTAAAGCTGGACTTCCGTTTTTTCAAATATCTTTATCTTCATACTCGTATGATTTTTTAGGAATTAATGTAATAATAAGTATCCTATTTAGATTCCTATAATATTTCCTCGTGAAAGCGTCTGTCAACAAAATTTCAATTGCGTGAGCAATTTATTAATCTATTGAATTATGCCAATTGTATATACTCAGGTAATAGAATATTCATTTCCTTAAATTCGATCCAATTTTTAACGCTTCTTTTCTTTCTCATTTCATTCGTACCTGTCCAAGTGTCCATATAGGTAAGTATGACCTATAGACTACTGCATGATGTAAGCACCTACTATTCTATTCACATAACGTATAAATATGCCAATATAGTTATTTGTAATAAGAGTACAGATACATTGATACTATGAGCACACTCATTAAGATCGTAGCCACGTAAAGGTGAGTCTGAGTATAGGTATACGTCTATTTTGTATCCACTCATCCTGATTCGCATATAAAGTGTAGGTACTGATTCGATATACCTATTCTATCTCACTTGCCGCCATCTCCAGTTCAATCGACAAGTAAAAGTATGAACAAATAAATTGAAAATATGTTCATGTACATGTAGGCATACCGATCTTCTTCAATTCTCATAAACTGCTTGAATCCATTTATAAATAAATGGAGCGCAGGGTGCGTCAAAATTATACTCATGCTCAATTGTCACGTGTTGATTAACTTTAATTGCATTACGCCATCTTCTTAAAGACACTCGTATATAACAATTGTCGCAGCTCTTAACTTTCAATCTTTAAATAAAAACGAAAACGGTTTCTTTATTTCATTGCCTGGCGTAGGTAAATTTCACTTCGCTCACTTACATTCTTTTTGACATTATCTGTATGTGGCATTTATATTAATCGTGAAAAAAAAAAATGAAATTTGTGGCTTATGATGGTAGATTGGTACCTACCTAACGGATTCAGGGAGGAATGTTACAAAATGTATGAGTTCTTACATTCTTTAAATATTTTTCAAATTTTCAATTTCATTCACTCGAACTTAATAGGTATGCTGAGTAAATTCCGAGACAAAAACTTGAGATGGGGTATGTTTGGTTTCTTTGCTCATGTTTATTACCTTTTTAGAAAAATCAAATAGCTAATGATTCTATTTTAAAAGTAGATAGATCCAGTCCATATTAGAATAAAAAAATTAACCCGTAATGTAAACAAATGAATTCTGGGTGAAATTTACCATGAAAACAATCTTCTGAAGATTTCATTGCCTATTTATCAATTTTTATTAGATTCGATGTCATTATTTGATTTTCCTTCACATTAATAAAAAGAGCATAATTTTTTTATAATTTCATAGTCAATTGGAAGATTTTAAAAGAAAATAAGTACATATATCAGAGTACTTCTAGTGTCTATAGGACAACGGAAACTTCCTTCAAAATAGGTCAATAGTGCATAAAGTATGTTATGTCTAACTATGACACATATACTCGAGCAATGCTCGTATTTTTGATCAATTTTTGTATAAATTGGGCATTATTCCTAAAAAAAATTTGGAAAAAATTTTACCTAGTTACTGCATACACAAATTTTTAAGCCACAATTCGAAATTCGGCAGTAAAATAACAGCCACATACTGAATAAAAAGAATTAGATACAGCAATATCCGTTTACTTCTAAACACATCTTGGAACAATTCTACAGATAGGTATATTTAAAAAGGTGCATTAATTTTCAACGACCAAACTACAATATTTTTAAAATTTTCAATTTCTTTTTTGAATACCTAGGTAGGAATTCACAGTCAATTCTACCCTTTTTGTTGTCAATCTTCGTAAAATGTTTATCGTGCAAAATAATTCTAATAAGTATCGTAATTTCCCAGTGAAGTAAAGTATTAAAATAATTCAAGTAGGTATTCTTACCGTATTGTGAAAATTGATGTTGAACATTTTCTTCATAAATTTCATTAGACGAAACATTGGCGAAAATTTCATTACAAATTTCTAGCAAAAGGCATTTATCGATATTTAATAGAAATAATAATAAAAATAGTTTATAAAACACCATTGTGACATTAATAAATTCATTTTAAACAAAGGTTTATTAATTCAAAAAAATTAAAAAAAGAACCGAGTTTAAAGACTTTAGCGCGTTTACATTTCTTATGTAATTTTACGTGTAATTAAGCAGAAAAAAAGCGGTTGGATCCGAAACCCGGCAAGATGCGGTCTCACGTTCACTATAGCTGGAGTTGAAGTGAACTGCTAGACTCCAGCAAGTTTTATAAGTATTCCATTCCGAATTTCCTGGAGGCAGTCGTTAATCAGGCGCAGATACTGTCCACTACTTATCATGCATCGACATCCCACTGTTGTTAATTCGAGATTACTTTCACTGCCAATGTACACGAGCGCGGTTCGGTTACTTTTTTTACGAATTCTACTTCCAGTTCCAAGTTGCATAATATGATACATAAGTAAGGTGACCAACCTTCTAGACATTTAAACAATAAAAGTTGGCGATACTATGTGTGTTAAAGGGATTATATAAATATCTACTGTGTAGGTATGTGAGACTTGTGAGAGCACACGGTTTGTAATTGTAAGCAAAAGACGTAAAAATAAGAATAGGAAATAATTAATGTTTCCTTGAATGTTGTACTTATTTATTTTAAACACACTTACATACATACCTATACCCTATACCTACGTAAAAGTACCTGTACCTGGTTAACAATAGTTTCAATTTAAACTGCTGACTGTACCTGGTGTTGTCTTTCAGCTTTTAGCCCTTTAATAGTCAAAGCCGTTTAGCTACATCAAACTGACGCAATAGTAGGAAGAAAAATCGACCCATGTCATATCTTAGAAAAAATTTACCTACTGTACTTATTGATTTAAAATTCAGGACCTCAAATTCAAAATATAAAAATATAAAAAATTAAATAGGTACCTTCCAAAATAAATCTAAAAGGACATTTTCGGGTAAGATGATGAAATCCGCACCCGAGCCGAACAGGACAAAAGTCTCGTCTACTTTCAGGCAAAGTTGATTCTAATTTTGGATTCAGTTGAGTCCAATTTCAGAATCAGTTGAATCTAATTTTTGATTCAGTTGAGTCTAATTTCAGATTCACTTGAGTCTAATCTCGGTGAAATTAGACACAACTCAATCCCAAATTAGACTCAACTGAATCAAAAATTAGACTCAACTGATTCTGAAATGTAGACTCAACTGAATTGAGTCTACTTTTAGACTAGGTTGAATCTAATATCAGAAAAAAATGAATCTAATGGCCGGTTGTACCAGCAACGCAGATCAAGAAACATTATGTGGCCCGTGGGTCACACACCTAGCATGGTGCACACCGTGCACACCGTGCATGCACACTGATTGTGAGCACAAAGCACACCAAGCATGGTGCACACCGAGCATGCACACTGTGCACGATGCACATTGCACACCGAGCATGCACGTGAGCACTATGCTCACCGAGCACAATGCTCAGCAAGCACAATGCTCACGTATTGTGAGGGTGACATTCCCATCCCCCTTGAGGGTGCTGGTATACCTCGAAAAACATGGTTTTCACTGGCCCTTTTTAAAGTTCATTTTGTACCTATAAAATTGAAAAAAGTTTACATTTTTACCAAAAATTTGATTATTTGACAATTTTTCTAAATTTTACTTTTTTCGAAATTTTTTGTCATTTTTTAAAAATTTGACAATACCAATTATTTTTCAAATTTTGGCGTTTTTTCAAAAAATCTTACCTTTTTTTTCAAAATTTAACACTAAAATTATTCAAATAAAATTGCGTACTCAAAACAAGCGTACCTCTCGGGAGTCGGGAGTTGTCTTTTGTCTTCTGGTAGAGCAAAGTGTGAGGAATTTTCTGTTTACTTGAAAATGGAAGTCATCCTCCCTTCAAAACAGAGAATTTAATTTATAGATGAATTTGCACTAACAAGGAAACCTCTCCAACTCGTCATCTCCGATTGAGCTGAAATTTGGCTCACTGAAAGAGCTTGCCACTCACACCTCACAACCAAATTTTTAGCTGCCGAAGTTGATTTTTCGATTTTTGGCGAATTTTTGAAAATGGCTAAAGTCACCTCCAAAAACCTATTTTTGGAATAAAAATCGCAAATTTTGAGATAGAATCCTGAAAATCGGTTTGAACACAAAGGTTGACCCCCCCCCCCCCCCCCCCCGAGTCGATTGGCACCATTTCCGAAGCGATCTGGAGACTCCAGAAAAAGTTGTCTTTTCTCCAGCGTACTGGAACTGCTCCAGACGAGGCTGTAATTAACTTCGGCAGCTGAAAATTTAATCCTAGCGTTAGCATGATGTCATCTATCGATTGGCATAGTTGAATCGAAAATTCAAGGTGACGAGTTCGGGAGTGTATTTTTGTGACAACTTGGAAAATTTGACTTTTTTTAAAAATGTCAAAATTTCAAGTTGTTACGAAAATACACGCCCGAACTCGGAACTCGTCACCTCTGATTTTGGATTCAACTACGTCAATCGATAGATAGCATCATACTAACGCTAGGATTAAATTTTCAGCTGGCGAAGTTAATTACAGCGCCGTCTGGAGCTATTCCAGTGCGTTGGAGAAAAGTCAACTTTTTCTGGAGGCTCCAGATCGCTTCGAAAATGGTGCCAATCGACTCGGAGGGTCGACTTTAGCGTACAACCCGATTTTCAGGATTTTATCTCAAAATTTGCGATTTTTATTCCAAAAATTGGTTTTTGGAGGTGATTTTAGCTATTTTCAAAAATTCGCCAACAATCGAAAAACGAACTTCGGCAGCTGAAAATTTGGTTGTGAGGTGTGGGTGGCAAGCTCTTTCAGTGAGCCAAATTTCAGCTCAATCGGAGGTGACGAGTTGGGGAGGTTTCCTTGTAAGTATAATAAAATTTTTATTTTATACATTATTTTTCAAACCTTTCCTACGCAATTTTCTTTCATTTGTTTCTGTGCAAATAATTTAAGATATTATTTATGTCATTTATTTTGATTCAAATATAATGTAGGTACCTGACGTATCTCTTCCAGAATCGCAAAATAATTATACGATTCATGAATTATTTGTGGCCCCACTGCCCCAGTAACATTGGTAAAAAGTATAAAAATTTAAATACAGTATCATTCTATTTATTTATTCAAGGTAATGTTTAAGAATACCTATTCAATTTTTCTTCAAAAAATTTGAAAACGTTTTTAAAAATTTTTTCCTTCAAAAAATTTGAATTATTTTGAAAACACCAAAAAAGTAAGCAAGACCTCAAAGTCAAAGATATGTCGGGTCGGGTCGGCCGGGTAGACTCCTCCAGTTTTGTTTTTCCCTCAAAACTTAATTACGTTTAGTTCCGCTAGTGGACGAACCTTAATAATTAGTCGGGCCGTTAAAAGAA
The DNA here is from genome assembly GCA_959613365.1 of Balanococcus diminutus. Lineage (NCBI taxonomy): Eukaryota > Metazoa > Arthropoda > Insecta > Hemiptera > Pseudococcidae > Balanococcus > Balanococcus diminutus. The sequence continues at coordinate 30,331,484 of OY390714.1, forward strand.
ACATAGTGGGTTGTCTGGGTTGTCTAACCGAAATATGACAGGGTCGGCGAGAGTAATATGGACGGTCTACTGGATAAGGAATCGGTTCTCGTTTTATCGCGTTTTTGAAATGTTGAGAAATAACTTGAACATTCATTCAGAAAAGATTTGTTTTTGATACTGAATTTATCGTTAAACAAAACTTCAATAATTATGTTATAATTAGTTTTAATTCTTCACAACGACTGAATCTTTCATTTCTAAAATGACGGAAAATACTAGTGACTTTGTTCAAGAACCAAGTATCGGTAGCAGTGCCGATATTCCTCAAGAAATTGAAAAAATTGACGCTTCTTCTGAAGATTCGGTAGTGAAAAATATTGATAATTGCGTAAGTTTCATTAATTTTAATTTCAGTTTTACTGTCAAATGTATTTTTACAGCAGAAGTTGATACGTTTGAAGTACACAACATATTGTTCATTTCATTTAGAATGACGATGTCTTTGAACTAAAAATTTTCGAAAAATAACGATATCACTTTTCCTGTTTGTACTCGATAAAGATGTACTGTCATGGGAAATATTCCCTCAAACATGAAGGGTTTTGTTTTCACTTGTAATAATCTATCATGATGTGTTTCTCATTGTTTGAATCTCTTTCAGATCGATTCCCATGAGGAGTTTAATTTTACGGTGGACGATTTGTCCAAGGAAGAAGTTTCCGAGTATGTAATAAATTCTACTTTTTGTTAAATATTTCGAATTTTCGATGTGATTTCTTGAAAATGTTACCATCCTTAGTGCGTTGGATGCTGATATTGAAGAGAAAATGCATTTGTTACAAGACCATTGGTTGAAGTTGAGTACTTTTTTCCGGAAAGTATATCATACGATTTTGGATGGCGAAAAACCACCTGAAGAGTACGAATGTCACATGGAAATTGTCAAAGAGTACGTTTTATTTTATATTCTGATTTTACGGAAGATATATGTATTTTAAATATTGGCTATTTCCTTTGAACTATTGAATTGTTTCAGGTTAGTATTAGATGATCCCCATCAGTTATTCGCTAGACTTGAAATGGATCTTCAGGAATTCATCATTGAAGTCAAGTTGAGGCAAATGGAACTTTTAAATTGTATTCATACCGAAGAAGGACCTCATTTGTTCATTTTCTGTAAGACCCAAGTTGGACTCATCTTTTACTTGAAATTTGATTCGTTGTTTCTATTTAAAAATTACTTTCAGGTTTAATCGAGGGTTATAACAAATTAATGTTCGCTGCCAATACGTTATCTCCTATTCTATTGCAATTAGAAGTCGAACATCTGTCCAAATTTAAAATAACTTGGCTCGGATTGAACCAGCATTTATTCCATAAATTAGTGTTTACAGAACCAAAAATTCAGAAAGTTTTACCATTTTGCATATCTAAAGTAAATAGTTTTCATTACATTATTCGAGATTTACGTTTTTGAAAATTATCCGTAGATTATTGTGTTCGGTTTGCAGTTAGGGAAAATGAACTCGGAGCTATCGGATTTCAATAAAAGACTGATCCGTCAGTTTTTGACCTTCGATGACGAGATGACCAAAATTGGAGGAAAATGGCGTGAAGCGGAAACGGCAATTATAAAATACCAGTAAGTGCATTGGATCTATGCAAATCCTACGTTATTGGTTATTTCATTATATTTCAAATTGAATTTTTTTTCACAATTTTTTGTAGTCAAGAAAATTCTATGCTGGACGCTAAAGAACGTATGATGAAAGTCAATTGGGAATTGATTAAAACCCAAACAAAAGTTTTTCACGAAGAATTGAAATCCTCAGGGTAACTTTTAATGATCCATTCTGTTTTTTTTCTTTATTTTCATTATTTCATCGACTGTATTTTTATTATGATTTTTATTTTGCAGATTATGTGATAACTATTTCAGTGAGAGTTTTAAAAAAATCAAAATTGAAGCGGAAAATTCGGAGGACCAAGTACGTACATGTTGTCATTTGAGTGCAGCGCAATGTCTTATCAGTTCGGCGCGTTATTAAATAAAATATTTGAAATAATTGAATTAACGTTCGTGATTTTAATTTTTTTACTAGGCACCATTTTCGGTAGATTCCTTAATGGATTCGAAGTTTTTAAAAAGTTGTTTCCATGACGAATCACCTTGCTTAGGTAAGGCATTTTCACTTTGTAATTGAAATTTATAGAGGTGTCGATCATGTAATTTTCTCTATTTTATCCGTAGTATCCTAGGTGATTGTGAATTTGTAACCTGTGAAAATAATGGAACCTTTCTGAAATTTTATCATTTTTGTCCTTTTAGATAGTGAAATTCTTGCACATTTGAATGCTGATGGAAGAAAAATGTATTCCCATCTTCATAAATTCAAAGTTCAGCGGGATCAATTAGAACAAGAGAAGCAAAATATGATGAACGGTCTTGCAAGTCCGCAAGTTTCGGTTCGTATTCCTGTCATGACATGACATATTGTTTGCATTGTGAACAAAAACAATATCAAAATGTTTACAATTTTATTTGATTGCAGCCGACTGAAGGTACTGACAAACAAGACGGCGAAATGACTAATCACAACGTCGACCAGACGTCCACGGAATCGCCACCTCGTCAACAACCGCGGCAACCCTCGCAATTACCTACATCTCCGGTAGAATTACATAAAACGTTGATTCGGAAACAACAACAACAAAAGAAGCTCATGCAAATGATGCAATCTTCTCAACAAAAAGATATCCAGCATAAAATACAGAAGCAACTGCAAGAGCATCAAGCACTTTTACAACAACAACGAAAGATCGACGAGTTACAAGCGCATCTGTTGCAACAACATCCGATGCACTTGGATAAAGAAATGCAAAAAAAGGTTCATCTGCAAATGCAGCATAGGTTGATACAAAAACACAAACAAATGGAAGAGAAATTTCACCAGCAGGTTCAACATCATTTGCAACATCACCAAGATAAGTCATCGTCGACCGCTTCTAAATCAAATACGCAGCAAAAAATCAATCAGAACCAGTCAAACATGACAACTTGCAACCACTCGAGTGCGTTAAAATAATTTCGAGATGTTTAATTCGTATTTTGTGTATTACCATCCTAATACGTATTTTATGAACTTTCAGAATCTACGCTTTCTATGAAGAGCACTCATAAATGCTCAACGTCAATTCCCACTCAGTCTAAAAATTCTATGGTCAATTTAAACGTGTCTGTGAGTCTCTCTGCGTCGGTTTCGTCCGCAAAACCGACAACAACTAATGCCGGCGTTGGTGTCAGCGTAACGCATAAAAATTCCACTACGCAAACTACTACCGCATCAACCGCAGGTACGTGTATACATATAAGCAAAATCATTTCATTGTTACTTTCTTGTATTAAATCCGTATGTATTTTTCGAAAGGTCAAAATGTTCGTCATCATCCTCTCCCAGATGTTGTGAAGTCGGCAGCTCATATTTGTCCTAAGCATACCGAAGCGAATAAAAATATGCCCCATAACCGTGCGTATATTTTGAAGTTTTCTCGTATAGTATTCAATACCTCTTGACTTACCGATTCTTTTATTTTAGACATGGATCACTGTAATAGTTCGGATAATTCAAGCGACGACGAATACGGTTCGGAAAGGTCGAATTCGCCGCAGCGGCATTGTGACTGTTGTTATTGTGAGGTGTTTGGAGTAAGTGTATGTAGTCATACTATTGTAAAGTTGAATTATTTTACAATATTTCATAACGTGTTTGTGTCTCACCTAAAAAATTAAAATTATTTTTCCAAATTACAGAGTGCTCCTGTTAGTCGTAATTTTCAAGAAACCAGAGAACGATTACGACTGATTTTGACTAAGAAAAAGGCTAAATCGAATTCAGTAGCTGCTAATAATGATAAGCCAACGAGTGAACAAAATGCTACGAATTGTACAAACGCCAACAATCCAGTTCAACAAAGTTAGTAACGGTATACTTTAGATTAATTTCGGTTCGTTCATTATTATCTTACACGTCTTATATTCTATCAGCAGCTAGTCAAAATGTTGGTAAGGTGAAAAAAGTCGAGCCTCAGTCTACGGATGCAAAAGTGGAGCCGGCCCCTGCAGAGTACAAAGGTGATAAATCAATCGAAGAAATTTTAGATTTCATCGAAGGTAATAAAATTAGAAATTTGAAACGAACTGCGAAAAAGATGCGTCGAAAACAAAGACAAGTGAGTTCAAAAATTCTAGCTTCGTTTGCAAGAAATCTTTAGCTACGATAATATCTCCCTTTTTGTTTTTTTCCTCTTCAGCTTGAAGAAGAAGAACGTCGTCGGAAAGAAGAAGAGGCTGAACGTTTGAGACAGGAGGAAATTCGTCGAAAAGAAGAAGAAAAAAGACGCATGGAGGAAGAACGCCGACGACAAGAACTGATGCGTATGAAAAAAGGCAAGAAGAAAAATTCTAAGCAAAATCAACAACAAAACGCGGCGCAGGCAAATCAACAAACCAGTGGTAAAAATAAGAAAAAAATGCAACAAGACCAAGCTAATGAAAAAGCAAAACTCGCTCAAAATCTATCGAATAAAAACTCGAATCAGAAACCGCTCAATAATCAACAAATACAACCGAAAAAAGGTAAACAAGATCCGCTGCCAAATAAACAGACGAATAAAGCGAAAGCACAGCCAGAAAAACAACAAAAAAGTCAACAGTCTACCAAGAATAACGCCAATGCTCAGAAGAAACCGCAAACTCAGCAAAAGAATGGAAACAAAGATGATAATTCGCAGCCTCAGATGGTTACTATTAAAAGAGTTATGCAGCCGAATAGTAGCGAACCAACGGTCACCATTACTCTGCGCGGTTCAACACCGAGAGAAGACAAAGTGTTATACACGTTGACGAACGGCCAAAGTAAATTTTAAAATTTTCAATTTTTTATCACATGCTCATTTGATTTTTTTTAAAACTTTTATCTCGTTTCAATAGTGTCCCAGGTGAAAGATGAAAAAGGAAGGAAGCAAACATCATTAGGTGGCGGTGACGTTAACAATAAGAAGAACATTAAGGTCAATACGAATGCTGCGAATAGCTTCAATAATACGTACAACTCGCCGAATCCACAACCGACCCCTCTACCTAGTAAAAGTATACCGTTCAATAAAAGCTGCAGCATCATCGGTAACGGTGTAAGTAACATCACTGAAAGAATGGAAAGACTCAAATTGAACTCGCAACCTGCTCAGTCGGAGGCTAGTGCAAAAACACCTGGTGCAACGCAAGCAGAACTTACTACGCCAACTGCTATACAAATTAATCAGGCTGTCAACCAGTTATCTTCTCGTCCTACCTTCCCGAATAATTTTGATCTGGAAAATATTAAATTACCTCCTGGTATTACTATTACCAAAGTCGATCCGGCTACTGTTAATAGGAAACCAATCCAGGTCAGTAAAAATTTACCCAAAACACTAGTGTCTAGTTTACTCAATTTATTTACATGGTGGCAGATCGTTTTTGTTGTACGAGTATTCACCAAGTCCAATAGTTCATAGAAACTTGATATTCAAAATAGAGGGGAGGGAGGGGTCCTATCGAAATTTTGGTAATAATCTAAATTATTCCTAGGACTTCAATCTACAACTTTTGTTTGAACATTTTTTTTAATGGACCCCTCCCTACCCACCGATTTCGCATAACACCCCGAAGATACTACAAATTTAAAATTAGGGGTGGGAGGGAGGGATCAATTGAAAAAATTTTCAAGTAAAAGTTGTAGATTAAGATGCTAAAAATAATTTTGGTTATTATAAAAATTTCGATTGGATACCTCCCTCTCCTCCGGTTTCACATAATATCGGGTAGATACTTTTTCAAAATTGGGAGAGGGGTCCAATTAAAAATTTTTATCATAAAATTTTCGATTAGAGCCTTCCCTCCCCTCCAATTTGGCATATTATGACTTAGATACTTGGAATATTATTAAAAGTTGGTAGGGGTTCAACTAAAAAATTTTCAAACAAAAGTTGTAGCTTGAGGTCTAACAAATAATTTTCGTTATTACAAAAATTTCTATAGGACCCCTCCTTCCCCTCTAATTTTGAATATCAAGTATCTGTGTAGTATTGGACTTGATAAAATTCAACAAAAACGATTCGCCACCATGTAGACAAGTTGAAAAAATTAGACAATAATATTTTATTCTTCAAATTTGAAAATTAGAAGTAATAAAATTTACTATTAATATTCGTTTGCATTTCAGGCTAAACAACAAGCTCCACCCCCACCTCCGCCACAAACCCATGTTCGTCAATCAATGGTGTCTTCTATGCCCGGTGCCTCGAATGTAATCGTAGTAGATACCGGTGATAAAGGCAATTACTATCAAACAGGTACTGGACTATATCAAATTCGAAATCCGATTCCTCCAATGCCATTTTTGGTTCATTGAAAATGAATTAATCTTTTCCAATAATATCTCACAGAAGATCAATCTGTCGACGGAATGAAGAAAAAACGAAGAAGACGTAAAAAAGATCAAAACGAAAACGGTCAAACCAACAATATACCTCACATGCCGCAACAATTCGGCGCACCTAATGGTTTACCACCTCGAATGGGTCCTATTAATGCCGGCATGTACGGTAATCCGTTCATGAATAATGATTACAGAAATCCTCCCCAACAAGCTGCCGCCATTATTCAGATGAACGGGTCGATGGTAACGATTAGAAATCCAGCTCTGCATCAGGCGTTAGCTGGCCAGCAAATGGATTACCACGATGGTGGTATGCCCCAACATAACGATATTGGGAATCCAAATACCGACGGTGAGACTGATTAAATAATTGGACAAGTTAATTTTTTTTTAAGGCGTATTCCTTCTTAATTTTTTAATCTCGAGGCACGCTCCGTTTTTCTTGAAGCGTTTTTCCACCGACTTGTAATTGATTCCTTGTTTTTAGTTTTTTTTTGTATGATTTTCGCATTTTAATTGTTTGTTTTTTCCTTACACGATGTTAACTATTGAAGTTTTCTCAATTCTGTGATATGACCTGTATCGAAAAGGTCGTGATATTTTGAAATATATTTCTCGTGCTTTAGTGTAGACGTTCGTGTAGAGTTTAAATAGGATCTGTTTTGAAAATTCGAGTTTTTACGCGTAAACGTGACAATAATTATTTTATAGTCGCCGGTTAGTTGATCGAACGCTTTGCTTTCATCTTGAATGAAAGAATTACGATGTATTAGGTTCTCGTGATCTAAAATGAACTTTAAATTTATTAATTATTTTCAAAGTTTTTTTTATTTTCAATTTTCGTAATGAGTGAACTGTGGACACATTGTGTGATACATACGCTTATCGATTTATTTGGTGACGGAAATCACTGACACGACTAATTGCTTTTTTTTAACAAACAATTTTGGCCTGCTTGAATTATATTTTTTTTTCATTCAGCCTGTTGTTTCCTTCTAATGTTAATTTGCGCGGATTGCTGTGTTTCCTTCATTCTAATATTAAGGCGGTGCTCTACGTCTTGCGTTTTTTCATTCTGGCCTACCCGTACAAATGAAAGCGCAGCGTGTAAATTTTCAAAATCAATGTTTTTAAGAGTTTGAAAGCTTTAAACATACAAAACATGTAAAATTATGATGAGTTGAAGTTGAATAAAGGAAATAAAACAATTAAAAACAATAAAATCGGTATTAATAAAAATTTTAGCGCAATATTTGCGGTGACCAAATTCGTGATTTCGCGATGGCTCTTCCAAGAATTTGGCGAAACTATTGAATGGAATTTTATGATTTTTTGATATGTTGTACAGAATAGTACACCTCAGATCACCTCAGAGCCCTTTTTTTCATTTTTCAAGTGTAAATAGAAATATAGCCATTCTACAGTATACCCCTCTTTTTTCACCTCAAAAAATGAAAAATTCAAAAAAAGGGCTCTGAGGTGATCTGAGGTGTACTATTCTGTACAACATATCAAAAAATCATAAAATTCCATTCAATAGTTTTGCCAAATTCTTGGAAGAGCCATCGCGAAATCACGAATTTGGTCACCGCAAATATTGCGCTAAAATTTTTATTAATACCGATTTTATTGTTTTTAATTGTTTTATTTCCTTTATTTAACTTGAACTCATCATAATTTTACATGTTTTGTATGTTTAGAGCTTTCAAACTCTTAAAAACATTGATTTTGAAAATTTACACGCTGCGCCTTCATTTGTACGGGTAGGCCAGAATGAAAAAAACGCAAGACGTAGAGCACCGCCTTAAGAATAATGACGAAAATTTTCTTTTTAAGTACCTATCTATTTAAGGTTTAAATATTCCCGATCAGATTCAAATCTAAACACAAAATGTGCAGCTACTTTTCGATATAAGTACGTAATTTCTTTATTGAGACCTGAATGTGTACAGTTTCGTTCGTTAAGAATGAAAACAATTTTTAAATATTTTTATTTTTGTTTATTGTTGGGCGTCTTGTTTGGTTATTGTAATTACTCCATATTTTTCCTATTCGTCTTTGTATGTAAAATGAAATTCGCAATCGATCGCATTCGATAATTCGTTCTTTTTGCTCTCGTATTTGTGATAAAAGGTAATAAGTATACACGCGCTTTTGCTTTGAATGTAGCGACATTCGAATTGTGTTGTATAGATATTTGATTGTTTTTTTCCGATTATTGATATCGCGGCTTATTTTTATTTTCTATGTAAATTACTTACTTATTACTGAAATTCGTGTTACCAAAAAACGTCTGTTCGGAGGATCTATTTACGAGTTCTAAAATGTGATTTATAAATATTGAATTTGCTTATAAAATATACATTTTAGTTTTTTTTGAACTTGCTTGAAAATAATTTTATTTATTTTTAAATTTCACGAGCTGTGGTAATATTTCGCTTGTACAATATTTTTTAAATAATGCATTTTGCTCAACAAATTGCATGAATTTGGATGTGGATATTTCGGTGCTTGGGTATGGTGATTGCTGATTACTGATTAATTTGGGAATGACGATATAACAATTAAAAAATAAAAAAACTTCCAAGTTCCAACTTTCCAATTTCCGTAATTAACATCAAGGCCGGCAACTTGAAATTTTCCAAAATTTAGTTCGATTTTTTGTCGATAAGTGGTGGCGGTGGGATTAAAAAATTTTATATAAAAATAATTTTTTTCTGTCCAAAAATTTAAAAAAAATCTACTCCAAAATTTTTTTTATCATTATTTGAAACCCACCGAGAAATTTTTCATTCCCAAACAATTTGAAATTATTTTTCGAAAAAAATTGTTTCTTCACAAAAACTGGTTTTCTTTCAAAATATTCATTTTTTAAAAGATTTTATTTCAAATAAATCGAAAAAAAATTTCAAAATTTAAAAAAAACGAACTTTTTTTGTCTTTATAAAAAATGTAGAAAGTTTTTATTAAAAAAAAAATTGTTCATGTTTTGGAAACAAAAAATTGTAAATATTTCCCCTCAAAAATCTGAAAGTTCACTCCCAAAAAAAATAGATATGCCCCCCCCCCCCCGAAAAACTGAGAAATATTCCGTCAAAAATTGAAAAAGATGTTTGCTCCTTACAAATTTAAAAAAAATTATTTATTTCTTTGAAAAATTTGTGAAATATTTTTATTAAAAAACATTGACAAATTTTCTTTTTCGAAAAAGTTGAGATTCAAAAAAATAACTTGTTTACATTGAGTACAAAAAAATAATATTTTCTTGGTCCAAAAAAAAATAAGAAATTTCTTTCATTCCAAAAATGGTTTGTTAGTGCCTACTGTTAAAAAGTTAAAAGATGAGTTTTTTTATCCCAAAACTATTAAGAAATTGTTTGCTCCAAAAAAAGAAACTATTTTCTTATTCCAGAAAATTTTTATTGTTTTTGTTTGTCAAAAATTGAAGTTTTTTTCTCCAAAAAACATTGAAAATTTCTTCACACCCAAGTTTAATGAAGAATTTTCTGCTCTTGATGAATTGAAAGTTTTTTCACCTCCAAAAAAATCCAGATAATTGTTTCCCCAAAAACTAGAAAAAGAATTTTAATCCAAACACTTGAAAAAGATTACTCCGAAAAATTTGAAAGTAATTAAAAAAATTTTTTACTCCAAAGGGAGGGGGGATATTTTTTGTTCCAACATTTTTCATAATTTTTGTAGGTACTAAAAAAAATGAAAAAAAAAACTATATATAGGTACATAATAGAAAATAAAAACTTACCGTAAAAAATGGGACTGAAAAAAATAGACATTTTTGGCTCCAAAAAAGATAAATAAGTGATTTTTATTTCAAAAAATATATTATTCTTGTAGGTACTTCAAAAAAATTTAGGATTTCTTTTTCAAAAAAAAAAAAAAAAACGCGTGATCTTTTCTCTAAAAAAATTTCAAATTTTTTTCATCTCAATTTTTTGTTAAGTGAGAAAGTTTTTCTTCAAAAATTTGAAAAAAAAATTTCATCACAAAAATTTAAAGTGAGAAATTTTTGCTTCAAAAAAGCGAGATGTTTTTTGTTCCAAAAGTTTTTTATAATTTTTGTGTTTCAAAAAAATTGAAAGTTTTTTTTTTCTTTGAAAAATTACGTACCCCTGAAAATTTTTTAAAAGACGAATGTTTTCTAAAAAAAAAATATTAGATTCTTTTTTTGTAAAAGTTGAGTGATTTTACTCTCCAAAAAATTTGAAAACATTTGAAAATTTTATTCCAAAAAATTGAGAAATTTTTCGTTTTAAAAAAATTGAAAGATTTGTGTCTCAGAAAAAAAGAGAGGTTCTTTTCTCCAAAAAATTAAAAAATTTGTTACGGGTAAAAAATTGAAAAATAAATTTAGTACCATAAAATTGAACGATTTTTCTCCAAAATATTAGGAGATTTTTTTCCTTTTGAAAAATCAAAAATTATAATAGGTGTGTAAGTATACGTATTTAATTTTTCAACGTTTTCCTAGTGTAGCTCAATCACTCGCACTTCTGCCAAGTTGCCGGCCATGATCAATTCCTGTTGAACATAAAATTAAGTTGAATTCGAAAAATGATAAATAAGCTACCTACTATTAAAAAAAAATCTGACAACTATTTTTACAAGGTGGGTGGATAGTTGTTTAAAAAAAAAATTAAAAACACCCTCCCCCCGCCTCGTGATTGACAAATTATTTTTCGATTATAATGAAATTTTTTACGTACATAGAGTGAAAATTTTGTGTGATTGATTCTGTTTAGAAACTATGTTTCCACCTGCGCCCGAAGAATTAGAATGTGACGACGTGGACGAATACGAACGTGAGTTGGAAGCGTTTAAGCGATTTTGCTCGCAGTCTGTGCCAGCAGAAAGTAAAGCAAAGGTTAACTTGAATCTTGAAGATATTGTTTTGAAGAAAAAGGGACCAGTGATTGGTTGTTCTTAAAATAACTCAAAAGTATTAGAATGACCAAGCAATCGTTGAAGTTTTTCTATAAATTATTCGTATTTTAAAACAGCGATGCTAAATTACCATATCGAGAAATCTCTCAGGATTAGTAAAATCATAACGTCGGCTGGTGCTATACTCGTGAACTTTAACGATTGCGTTGTATGTTAATTGTAAATTACCTAATTTTTTGTGCCTATTTTTTTGAAGATGATTCTTTTAAGTATTTATTATTTGGCCCATGAAAAAAAAAACTATTTGATTGCAGTTGAACTGTTATTTATTTTTCCCACATGATTTTAGTGTTGTAGTTTTACATCATTTTTCTTTCTTTTTTTTTTTACTTTTTACAATTTGTAAATTTCCATTTCAATACGTAGTATTAAAGAAATGAATTAACTTTTGACGAAGTATTTTTGCTTTATTTTTTAATGGTGATTCTTACTTTTCATCGCGAAATTTTACATGATTATTTTTCGTTTCTTCGAATTGCGTAATATGTTAGCAGGGTGTGTAGTCGAAAATTCACCTAGTGAGAAAAGTAGGCCATAGATTTTGTACTTGGTACGCGCCCTCATCAAGGATAAAAAAAATGAAAAATATGATTGGCACGTGTATTGTGTCTGTCCGTATCCGTACACGACGTTTTGTCTGTTGTGACTCGATAGTTTTTGAATTTTATGCGACATGCGATCTGTGTACGTAGTCGTAGTGCTGAATTTTTCTATCGTATTTTGTCTTGTCATTTCTTCAAGTTTATATAGCTACGTGACGGAGAAATATTTCGGCGCAAAACCACGAGCATTTATGAAATTTCCAAGAGATTGCGTGACAAAGTTAATGCGAATGTCTTCGATGGCTTATTTCAAGCTATGTGGAAAAGACAAAATGTTGAATCATTTAAAAACGTTGAAAGGAATTAATAAATTTTGTTGAATTTATGACTAACTAAGGGTAGCAGAACCGAACGAGTAGACAACATGTTTTATGATATAAATGAGTAAATCACGACTTTCCCTTATCATCAAATAGGTACGCGACCAGGTTAGTTGGTATAGGTACCTACTTCTTTCAATAATTTAACATTTTAAGGGGCCTTTGGTCGCCCTTCTCTTTTTTAGAAAAATTTTGACCAATTATTGAAATCTTACCTTTTTTGGTTAGGTATACCTAACCCACCTAAGTTGTTCCTTTTCATGAGAACGAATCCCCAATTTTTAATTTTCCCTGAACTAAATTTCAAGTGATACTTAGGTACCTCAGATGAGAGCACACCCAATTTTTCAAAAAATAAAAATAAACAAGAAATTATCTATTTTCAAATAAAAAGCTACAATATCTATAGAGGATGTCCGGTGAGTGGTCTGCCAAACTTGAAATTTGGGTAAAATCAAGTACGACTAACAAAAAAGTTCATTTACACATATTGCCTAAGTTTGAAAATGAAGGAGCTACAAACGTTTGAAAATCAATATTTTACCAAGCAAAATCGATTGGCAACACTGCGTTGAAAAAAATTTCGACACCGGCAGTGGATAGGTCTTCGAAAAAGCAATAAAAGGTGTAATCATATTGGATTGCCTATCTTTGAAATTGAAGGAGTTACAGCAACGCAAAATCCCAGTCAAAAATATTGCCTACCTCAATTTATTACGGTGCAGTGGTGATACATGAAAATTGCGAAATTTGGTCCAAAAAATACATGAAACAGGTGTAACTTTTTGAGAGGAACAAAAACCGTCATGTGAAAATTTTGTCTATCTATGAAAATTAAGGCGCTATAGAGCCTTGAATTTCGAAAATACCAATTTTCAAAGCTTTGTAGCGCCTTCATTTTCAAAGATAGGCAAATTTTTGAAATAACTATTTTTGTTCCTTTCAAAAAGTTACATCTGATTCGTGCATTGTTTTCACAAAATTTTGAAATTTTTATCCACCTCTGCCCCTTCAAAATCAAGATAGGCATCATGTGTACATGAAGATTTTTGTTAGTGGTCCTCCGTTATCTCCAAATTTCAAGTTAGGTACACCACTCGCCGGACACCCTATATTAAATGCCATAGGTTTAAAAATTTCCAATTTTTTTTTTTTTTTTTTGAAAAATTGAGAATTAATTTTCATGAAAAGGGGCAGCTTTGGTGGATAAAAAATTAGGAATAATTTCTCATGAAAAGGAACGATTTTGATAGATGATACCAAAAAAAATGCACAAGTATGAAAATTTAGTATCTTTTTTTCAAAATTGAGGGGAGGGGCTAGTGGCACAACTTGAAATTCAGTTGAGGGAAAAATAAAAAATTGAGAATTATTTTCTAATAAAAAGAATAATTATTTTTAATGCTCATGCTGGTTGAAAAAATGTTGACAATTTTTTTGTTTTTATTTCAACTTTGGAGGGAAAGGGGGGGAGACAATATAACCGTACAAGACCTTTTCATTAGGTTGTGCCAATTTCAGGGGTTAGTTGGAATTTTTTAGGGCGTTGCTCCATTTCTCCCCAAGTGCCAATGTAGTGTCGAATGTAAAAATGAGTTTTTTATCCAAAAAAATTGAGAAAATTTTCTATACCAAAAAAAAGTAGTCAAGCAATTAGAATTTTTTCAAAAAAATAGACATTTTCTATATCTCTAATGAATTAAAAAATTTCTTCAAAAAAATTCAAGATTTTCCTTCTTGCATTAAAAAATTGATTTTTTTATTTACCTAAAAAAAAATTCTTACGAGAAATTTTTTTCCTTTATGAATAAGAATTTAAAAAAAGCAAGTATATCGATTTTTTTTCTTCAAAAAATTAAAGGTTGTATTTTCTACTTCAAAAAAATGAGAACATTTTCAACCACCTCCTTGGTTTACCCGCATAATGAATTCGCCAATAATTTCATGTCATAGGTACCTATTTTGATCGAATATTAGACAAGATGATGATCAAAGTTGCGAGAAAATGTTTGTAACCAGGGATCCAAGTATCTCATGTCTAATTATTATACTAGTTCGGTCAAAGTTGAACAGCGCAGCGACGCATGGTGCTGAGTGATGAAGTAAATTTAAAATTAAATTCGCCTAATGAAAGCTGGAAATGAAGTAACTAGATAACTGTTTAAAAGGAAAACACTTTCCCTCAAGCCTGTAATATTTTGCATTTTGAATGAATAAACGCACAATAACGCGGTGTTCTTGCGGCAAACAAACATGCGATGTTAACCCACCATAAGTAAAGTTAAACGATAAGAAACTTTGTTTTTCGTTGAGCCATCATTAAGAAATAGCACTAGGTACGATTTGTAACTTTTATTTCATGTCTATCATCGCGTGAGATTCAATATTTGTTTTATATTTAGGTACGTACGCTACCACCAAAATATGCAGTAACACGAAACATCGTTATCATTTTTCTGATACATTTTTATTGTCTTGAAATAGGTACCTAACGAAACATACGAAAAATTTCAAAAGCAATGCCTTTTTTGCCATTCAGTTTACTTTTGGCTTCGCTGTAAGTACGACTTGTTTGTCTTTATTCGTACCTATCGAATTCGTATAGTGATTTTAACAAAAATTGTGTTGTACCATTATACCCATATTATACCTACCTACGGATAACGACAGTTGTGACCAGCCTTATTTCGTCTTTTGAATACGAACGACGATAAGTGACTGAAAAAGTCACTATGAAAACCACATGTAGCGCCGAAGAAATCGAAGATGAGCTCAACGAGTTGAAATTACGGATTGCTAAAATGAATGCGAGAAGAAATGCGCAAATTAATCTATTACAGGTACCTACCTAGAGCTACGCTTTTATTAATTTTTCTTCTTTCATTTAAACCTATCAACAGGTACATAACATAAAATACAAATATTCCCATCGTTTATAAGGCGTGTCTGGGGGAGTACTTGATATGACTTGAGATTTAATGCTTAGCTAAAACGAACAAAAAAATGTCATACACACATGAAGCCTACCTCAAAAATTGAAGGGATAAGGGGAACTGAATCGAGAAAAAATAATTCTTGATTGGGTAGGTCTAGGTATATGCTATATGGATATAGTATTAATAACCAATTTTTGCCTATCTTTCAAAAAATTTTCGTCAGAACCTCTCAGAATGGACCCGAATAATGAAGAAAAAAATTTTTTGAGCAATTTTTTCACAGAAATTCGATTTAAGGATAATTTTAATGGCAAAAATGAATTTTTTTCAAAAATGGGAATAATTGAAAAATTCAAATTTTTTTCTTCAGATCTTCTCAGCATGGATCCGAATAATGAGAAAAAAAATTTTTGAGCAATTTTTTCAAAGAAATTCAATTAATGGAAAATTTGAAATTCACCATATGCAATAAGTACCACTGGTACTTATTACATGGCAAAAATAAAATTTTTCAAAAAAGGGAATAATTGAAAAATTCAAAGTTTGTTCATCAGAATCTCACAGAGTGGACCCGAATAGTGAGAAAAAAAAATTTTGAGCATTTTTTTTCAAAGAAATTCAATTTAGGGAAAATGTGAAATTCTCCATTGAATTTCTTTGAAGTAAAAAGTTCTTTATTTTTCTTTAAATCGTAATTTTTTATCTATTTTTTTTTAAATTGAAAAAATATCTTCATTTTAAAAAAATTTTCTTTTAGAAAAAATATTTTTAAATTAATTTTTAGAGACGAAATCCTTCAATTCTTATGAAGACAAATAATATGAATTTTCGTGGGATAAAAAATACCTACCTATAGGTATCAATAATTGTTTTGTGATCATAATGCAGAATTTCTTTACGTGAAAATTTTTCTCACTTTCATTGGAAAAAGTTTCTATTTTTTAGAAGAAAACACTTTTCATATTTTCTTTCGGAGAAAAATCACTCAAATTTATGGATAAAAAAATAATTTTGATTTTTTTTTTGGTTTCAATTTTTAGAGAAAGAGAAAAAAAGAAAATAGGTAGGCATTGAATATTTTTTCTGTTTTTTTTTCTTTTTTATTATTATTAGGTAGGTAGGTACCCGAGCAGCACACTCGACAAATTATCGAAATAAAAAATCGACAGAATATCGAATTCGATAAAGTGTCGCGTTAGTTCCGCCTAAATCGTGAAATTATCTTTCGATATATAGATAGATTATCGACGAATTATAGTTAATAAAAATTTCGAGATTATAGTAAGATATTTTATCGATAATCTATCTATAATATCGAAAGATAATTTCACGATTTAGGCGGAACTTTCGCGACACTTTATCGAATTCGATATTCTGTCGATTTTTTATCGATTTTTTATTCCGATTTTTTGTCTTTTACTAGCTTTTTTCTATAATTAAAAATCATTAATTAGCATAATTAATACATTAAACTATGCCTAAACACATTATTCATGTTACGGTAAGAGGATCATTTCAGAAAAAGGCAAAAAAAAATTATAAAAAATCTGCCACCCGTGGGGCTTGAACCATCTACCTCCTGCATGGTAATCCTCTTCCTTAACTACTATGCCATACCTTATCGTTGAGGAATTAGCAATAAAACGCTTATAATAGGCAGTTTAGTACTTCCAGACGTGTTGGACTTAGAAAAATTTTCACCAATTTGGAAATAATTTCAAATATCGTAACAAAATCGTTGAAAAATCGATCGACAAATTTCAGATTATTTGTCGATAATGTAATTTCAAATATCGCCACAAAATCGTTGAAAAATCGAATTCCAGGAATTTCATATTACGTGTCGATAATATAGTTTCAAATATCGTCATAAAATCGTTGAAAAATCGAATTCGAGAAATTTCAGATTACGTGTCGATAATAAAGTTTTAAATATCTTCACAAAATCGTTAAAAAATCGAAATCGAGAAATTTCATATTACGTGTCGATAATATAGTTTCAAATATCTTCACGCAATCGTTAGAAAATCGAATTCGAGAAATTGCATATTATGTGTCGATAATATAGTTTCAAATATCTTTACAAAATCGGTAAAAAATCGGATTCGATAAATTTAATATAATCTGTCGATAATATAGTTTCAAATGTCGTCAAAAAATCGGTAAAATATCGAAGTCCAGAAATTTCATATAATCTGTCGATAATATAGTTTTAAATATCTTTACAAAATCGTTAAAAAATCGAATTCGATAAATTTAATATTCTTTGTCGATAATGTAGTTTCAAATATCTGCACAAAATCGGTGGAAAATCGGAATCGATAAATTTAATATTCTTTGTCGATAGTATCGTTGACGAATATCGTCATAAAATCTTAATATTATCGAATTCGATAGTTTTTAGATTTTTTGCCTATGAAGTTGTACCGATAAATCTTTATAATATCGTGAGAACATCTATAGATTTTCAAACGATTTTTTATCGATACGTTACATCTTCCGATATTATCGATCGAGTGTGCCGCTCGGGTATTATTTTTTTATTTTATTTTTTCGCAAGAAAAAATTCTACATTTTTTTTAAATTTGGGAAAATATAATCTCTTAATTTTTAAAGAAACATTCTATAATTTTTTTTTGAGAAAAATCTCAATTTTTGAAGTAAGAGCGTTTTTCAATTTTTTAGAGTAAAAAAATCTTGATTTTTATCTTAACTTTTTCTTAGTTTTTTAAGAATAATAAAATTTCCTCATTTTCTTGGAATAAAAATATTTTTAATTAAATTTTTATGGAAAAAATCCACAATTTGTTTGGGAAAAATCGATATTTTTGGAATAAAAAATATCTCAATTCCTTTGTAGTCAACACAATTTTTTTTTTTAATTTTTCTAAATTAAAAATTTCTCAATTTTTGGAGTAAAACGTTTTTCAATTTTTTTGAGTAAAAAAAAATCCTAATTTTTGTATCGATTTTGTAAAAAATCGGTTCACTTTTTTGAAATAAAAATTATTCATAAATTTTTTGGGGGAAATCTCTCATAGCTTTTCTGAGAAAAAAATCACAATTTTTTGTCTCAAATTTTTCTCATTTTTTTTTTAAATGAGAAAAAATTCCCAATTTTTTGGAGTAAAAATTATATTAGGTATGTATTTTTCAAATTTTTTGGGGTCGAAAAAATTTCTTATTTTTTTGGCGTAGATAAATAAAAAATTTTAAGAGTCATATTCAACATGAAAAATTCTCATCCCTCCCTTACCCCTCCCTAGAAAAAAAATCGAATCACAAGGTTGCCGGCCCTGTACTAAAGTGCACTACATACGTAACTGCTATGTCAGTATGAGTAAGTACCTAGAATATTAGATACTTTCAGGGGCAGGCGAAGAATAGGAGGGAGAATTCAGGGTTTGGGAACTATACCTAACACTAGACTGCAAACTATCTGCAAACCATTGATAATTTTTGCAATTTTCGTTATTTTTTCAAATATTGATTAATTTTTTAATTTGTTTTGCAGAAAAATATTGACGACGGATCGTTGCGGAACAAGATTTATTCGAAGCCGAATAATGCATTGAGGAGCAGCTATCTTCGATATCCATTACACTACTATTGGCCATTTTTACCTCCTTACAAATATTCTTCGTGGAACAATTTGCAAGATATCCTAAACACGGACGATTCGCCAAAAAAGTACGCAAATTTTTCATCCAAAAAAGACCACCTGGACGCGTACAAATTATTGGAACAAAAAGTACAATCGGATGTATTGAGAAAACTAAAACGATTCGTTCTCGACCAAGAAAAGGAAATAACCGACGAATTTTCGGATAAATTAATTCATCGGCGGAAACCCTACTCGTCCGAATTATACATCGATAAAAAACTGGACACAAAAAATCAATCAGATACAGGTCTAAAGTTGGACTCGGACGATCGACAGTCGCCATTTTTAAAACCTATCAACAAAAACGATAATTTTTACAAACGATATAATTCGTTTATGAAAAGAATTTTGAAACCTTTACGTAAAATATCACCCCCTTCGAAATCCGACGATACCAAATTTGATCGCATTTCTACCAAAAGTACGAACTGGAACTACAAGCCTTTGCCTTGCACTTCGAAATACTTTCCACCTCCAATTACTAAACCCACGACTCCGATTAAGTCACCATTGAACAATTTGAACGTTTCGTATTTACGACCCTGGCAAAAATATTCGCCAATTCATCGCGATTATTTCGCCGATTACGAATACTCGCCGAAAAATTATCGAGTTCCCAGAGATGTGGAAACCATAATTCGAGATATGGAGTTCGAAAATCGTAGAACGTATCCTTTTATGTCGACGTACCCCAGCTACCGATCACCTTACAATTATTACCCCCCTTCTAGTCCCATAAAGTACGACCCATGCGAATCGGATTCCTACGTAAGGTCGACTTTGCCTACTTGGAAACAATACTACTATACTCAAAAATTACGTTCTAAACCGAGTCACGAGAAATTCATCGATTATTATGACCCTTATCGGGATTTTTTTTGCGACGCTGCCTCTATTAAGTCTGACGATATGAATGCACTCCCTAATAGAGACGATTTAGAGGTGAATTCGTTAATCAGTGATAATTGCTCCGTTTTACCAGTAGGTAAAAGCTACGATTCCATGGAGGATTTAGAAATCATCGACGATTATAGAGATTCGATCTACGAAGAAATTATTAAAAATCTAAGAAATCAGCAGAGGCAAAAATTTAAGAAAAACAAGCCTTTCTCGAGTCGTTCGTTTACTCCGGGCGTTTTGAAGAATGATCGTTCCCTGTATAATTATCGAATCGCTGAACCCAGCCTGAGTAGAAGTTACTCTTGGAGACAGCCAAATACTTACGACCCCATCTACACCAAGTACAATTTTAAAAACAGTAGTACGCTTCCAACAGATGATAAATGGAAATCCTCCAATTACGAAACTGCAACAACACCTGTAACCGAAAATAGATTTACCCCGTCGAAATATACTCTCTCCTCACCTACCAAAAGTACATTAAATAATCAGGAACCGGCCGTAGATAAAGAGGAAGATAAATTGTCTCCGCATAAATATACCAGTACTCTTCCATCTTCTATAGGTAATCAATTGGACACCACGTTGCCTCCTGCAGACCTTTCATCGCCGAAAAAATACGCTGACAGCGCATTCCCTATTACATCTTCTGCGACAGATGATGTAAAATATCCGGCAGCTCGCGATAACTCGTCTGCAAGCTACAATGCTCAAAATTATAAGCCCAAAAATGATATCACCTCGTATCCAGCCGTATCGAGTTTTGCCAAAGTTGAAAGTCCAGTCAGAGAAAACGTCAACTCGTATGTTACCGAAAAAGATACCGATTTGGTGAATCCAATTCGTAGAAGTAGTACTTTTGAGAACAATAAACAATTCACCGAACCATCTAGTCCTGTTAAACAAACCGCGAGTAGTCCTAAAAGGCAGGCTTTACAAAGTAATCCACCTAGTCCAATTAGTCACTTGGCTGAAGCAAGCTCGTCAGTTCCGGCATCTTTGTCGCGGAAAAACAGTATACAATATCCAGTTCGTAAAGGAAGTATTCATACCAGTAGCATTGAAGAAGAGTCCGGTGTATTTTCAAAAATTGATAAGAACAGAAGATATTCCAAAGATCAGGCTTCGTATCCGGCAGAAATTGCTTTTAAAAATATTCCTCCTGGCGCAACAAATATGGCCAAACGGCTTTCTCACGGTGGCAGTATAAAAGACCCTATCGATGAAGTAAAGGAAGAAAAAATTAAACCGGAAGCAGAATACGACTCTTACTCTCAATATAAAGGTGATATTTTTTTTAATTTCCACGTCCGTCGTACGTCGTACCCACTCCACTTACCTATCTACATAGTAGGTACCTTACCTACCTAATTAGGATTTCAGAAAAGGCAATATTATTATAGGCAATTCAATTTTTCGAAAAAAATTCTCAATTAATTTTTGAAGTAAAATCCCTCAATTCTTTAGTACGTAAAAAAATGTCACATTTTCTTGGAATAAAAAATAAAAATTTGAAAAATTGACAAATTTTGAAAAATTAAAATTCTACAAATTGAATTTCAAGAAAAATTGTCAAAATTGAAAAATTCTCAAAATAATTAAAAAATTGAATTTTAGGAAATTGTCAGAATTGAAAAATTGTCAATTTTAATTCTAAAAAATTGACAAATTTTGAAAAATTGTGAAATTTAAAAAAAAAATGTCATCAACGCGACCATTTCCACGAAATGAGAAACGATCCCGACATGTAAAATTACTGGAGTTGCCCACATTGTTGGAATAAAAAATGGTTGCAAACAGTCAGTCGTGGCTCGTGAGTTTTAAAAAAAAATTTGGGAAGTAAAATACTATGTTGATCTTTTGAAAAAATCACCAAATTGCTTTGAAAAAAATCTATCAATTTTTTTTTTTTTGGGGGGGGGGGGGGTCTCAATTTTTCCGAAGTAAAATAAATTTGTCTTTTTTAATAATGTCAACTTTTTTTTAGAATTCTGAATTTTCTTATGGAATAAAAAGCATCATCCCGAATTTTTTTTGAAATGATATAAAAGTTACAAAATGTTCTAAAAATTCTCTTATTTTTTTGAAGTTAACTGAGAAAAAAATTGTTTTTTCCTCCAAAAAAATTCTCAATCATGTTTTGAAAAAAGGGTATGTCGATTTTTTTTTGAGTAGGCAGTAGGTACCTAAACAAAAAAAATTGATTTCCTAAATTTTTAGATACAAATTTTTCCAACGTTTTTGGTGTTTTAATTAATTTTTGGAGAAAAAATCTCAATTCTTTTGCAGAAAAAATTCTTAATTTTCTTGTAATAAATTCTTTGGAATCGCTCAGCGTAAAAATTTTTTTAATTTTTTCAAATTAAATAAGTAAGTGGGTAAGTAGGTACCTATGTAAAAAATTTACAATTTATTTGGATAAAAAAAATGGAGAAAAATCTGGGTTTTTTTCTCGTTTTTTCCCCTTTAGAAAGCTCTTATTTAATATACCTACAAAAAAAATCTTCAATTTTTTCGAAAAAAATCCTATAATTTTTTTGGAAAAAATCTCTCAATTTTTTTTGAAAAAACTTGATTTTTGTCTCAGTTTTCTCAAATTAAAGTGCCTACTTAGTTGTCGACCCTAATAAAGTCGTATACTTTTGCCTATCATTGCAAACACTCGTATAGCTCATTGAGATAGTTTTTTGGCCTTGAGCCTTTTATTCCCAAATCCTCCTCAGTAGTGAATAGGTATTTGTAATTTCCAAGTACCTACTTACCTACAGTTGGTTTTTTTTTTTTTTTTTAGAAGTCGAGAACATTCCACAACAAAGGAACTACTCCGAAGACAATTATAATCGATCTCAGCAATTTCAACCGCAGAATTTCGAAAATACCGGAATTTCAAGCGGGCCGGACACCAATCCGAATTCAAATTATCAAGAAAAACCTTATCACGAAACACCAGGGCATCCATCGAATTACAATCGTTATCCAGATCCAACAAATGCGCCGAATTACAACGAACGATATTACAATAATCAATACGATCCCAGTGCGGATAATGCCTACAAACCATACAACGAATACTCTTACCCTGATAATAAAAATGACTACGATCAGTACAACTATCCCACCCGTTACGATGAAAATGTCTCCTACGATGGGAAAGCACCGGCTGGCAGAATGGATTCGTCGTCATACGCGGAAAATCGTCCTCAATACAAAGACCCTAATTATACCGCCGAAAAACGACCTTCAAACGAAAGTTACCAAGCGGCAGATCTTCCAAGAGCAACTGAATACGAAAAATATCCGGATGAAGATTACAAACCAGATTACTATAGGAATAGTAACCGAAACGCGGAAAATCGCGCTTCTGCGCACCAAAGCGATAATTACGCTGGAAATAGGTATCGAGAAGCTACTCAAGATGAAAATTACAACAATAATTATCTCTATCAAGATCCGCAGTTGAATAGACCTTACCGAGATGGTTATAGAAATTCGCAAGATATCAACGATAATCAATACGTCGAAACAGAACCGAAATCCTTTGAAAATCATTCCCTTACTTCTACCACCGAAAGAGACCCAAATGATCAGAGCTATCCATACAGCGGGCAAAATTCTTATGAAAATACTAATTATCCCAGTGGTGAAAATTTCAACGAACCTGTGCCTGATAAAATTCAAGATACTCCGGCAGAAATCATAAAACCTGCAGTTCCTTCCGAACAGAAGGTAAAAGATCGTAAGAAAAGTTTGCTGGTTCAATCATCGCAAGAATCGGCCGAGCCACCTATTGCCGAACCGCCGCCGAAAGAAGTATCAATATCAAGGCGAACTTCAAAAGCTGCATTGACATTAGCTGAGCAAAGAAAAGCAGCTGCGCAATTGGCTGAAAAAAATAAAGCAATGAAAGCCAAACTTTCCGAAAGCAAACTGAAAAGAACGCCGAGTGTGTTGAAAACAAAACCTGTTGTTAAAAAAACTTGATAAAAATCAATGTAGCGACCTAATTTTTAAAATTACTTTCTTTTGGATACGTAGGTACAAATAAATTACCGTTAATTTCATTTTTTTTTTCTAATGAAAAAAATCATCTTACCTTGTGTAAGTACATACCTATAGGATCTAGTTACCTAATACCTATCAACATAAAATGTCTAAGTATTTTGTATTTCAACAATTCCATAGCGTTGTTTTTCGAAATTGTTCTATTTTATCTAATTCTTTCATTTTCATCGCACCTCATTTCACCGCCGATTTTATGGATTCGTTCCACTGGCAACTGCATTTCATACCTAAACTAATTTTTTTACAGTTCGTTCATAGGTTTACGTACTTAGTTTGTAGCCTTTGTACCTAGTAGTACTATAAAAAATATTTATTTTTTAAGAAGAAAGAAAATTGGGGAAAAAGCAAAAATCTATTTTTTGGAGGAAAAATATTCCTTATTTTTAATGAAAATAAATCTCTCAATTCTCTTAAGCATTCCTTTTGAAGAAAAGTCATCCACTT
This sequence comes from Balanococcus diminutus, assembly GCA_959613365.1. Lineage (NCBI taxonomy): Eukaryota > Metazoa > Arthropoda > Insecta > Hemiptera > Pseudococcidae > Balanococcus > Balanococcus diminutus. The sequence goes on from OY390714.1 coordinate 30,355,835, forward strand.
TATCGAAATAAAAAAATTTCTCAATCTTTTTGGAGAAAAAATTTCTCATTTATTTTTTTTAAATAAAAATATTTTGAAAATTTCTCTGGATTTTTTTAGAATGAAAAAGTTGTTTTACCTAATATTTTCTCGAAAAATACAATTCTCATTTTAAAAAAATTATGGTTTTTAGAGGGGAAAAAAAATCATTTTTTTGAATAAATTTTTTTTTAATTCTATTGCAGATTTTTTTATTTAAAAAATTTCACTTCTTTTAGTTGATATTTCTCGATGTCAGAAAAAAAACTCAATAATTTTTATAAAATAAATTTTAAAATGGAGTAAAAATACCTACCTACCTACGTTTCATTTTTTTTAAATTCGTTTTTTGGATTTGAAAATTTTTAAAATTTATTTGAAGTGGAAAATATTTCTCATATTTTTGGATAAAAACAATAATGATGTTTTATAATAAAAAAATTCTATTTTTATTTATTATTATTATTATTTTTTTTTTAAAGAAAAATTACGTTTTTCTCAATTTCTGATGAAAGGTATTTTGAATAATTTTTTAATTCATAAATAATTATTACCATCTATTATAATTTTCAGTTTTTTTGTTGTTTTTTTTTAAGAAAAAAATCTCCACTTTATGTTTATGGAATGAAAAGTATTAATTTTTTTAATTTTTGGTGAAAAAAAGTTCTCAATAATTTTAATGAATAATTGAAAAAATAGAAATTAAAAAAAACACAAAAAAAACGTTTAATTTTTACAAAATCTGTTCTCGGATTTAAGAAAAAATTTATAAAATGTACGAAGGTAAAAATATTTCTCTAATTTTTGGTAAAAATAACCTTTGAATTTTTTAATAAAAATTTATCATTTTTAAAAAAAAAATCTGTTTTTGGATTTTAATAAAGTCTCAATATTTTTTGAAGTAAGTACCTAATAAAATAATTCTATCTTGAATTTTTAATTTAAAAATATGGTAGATATTAAATTTTAATCTAAAATTTTTGAAATTATTTTTAGAAATTAAAAACAAAAAAATAGAAAACAAAATCTTTAGATACTATATATTATAGGTAGGTAAGTACGATGTTTTTTTTTTTATGAAGCAAAAATATTTCTTGAATTTATAGTGAAAAAATCTCTCAATACTTTGAATTAAAAAAATATTCAAATAAAAACGTGTAAAAAAAGTTTAATTTCTTTTTCTAATTTTCGATAAAAAAAATTGATAAAATGTTCTCGTCTATTTTTTGAATTAAAAAAAAATTCCAAGTAATATTCTTTCAAAGTAAAAATGTTTCTTGAATTTTTGATGAAAAATATTTGAATGATTTAAATAATTTTGGAATAAAATTTACATTTTTTTTTTTTTTGAAAGAAGAAAGTTTTTTGGGAGTTAAATTAAATTCCTACTTAATTTTTTATTTTATTTTCTTAAATTTTTAGCGAAAAAAAGTTCTCAAATTTTAATTATTTTTTTAAAGAAAATTTTCTTGATTTTTTTTCTGTTGAATAAATCTGTGTTTTTTTTTTATTATTAAAAAATCTCAATTCTTTTAAAATGAAGAAAAATGTAATTTCTTTAAAATAAAAACCAATCTGATCCTTATTTTTCGGCAAGTTTTTTAATCTGAATTCGAACTAGAAATCGCTGTATTCTATGTCCTTTGAATTTACCAACATTTGTAGTTATTTGTATAGTTAACTAATAATTAAAGATTTATATTTTCGCACAGTACCTACTGTTATCATTTCCAGTTATGTTATTATATTTTTATATCGTAAGTTTATCAAAAATTTACTTAATTAAAATCAAATGGGAGTTTATAACAAGTAATATTCAATTCATGGTACAGAATCATCAAGAAAATAATTTGTAGACCCTCTTTTTACAAAATATGAAATAATATCGACTGTTTTTCACGGTTCCCGGACAATTCCCCGAATTCGCTTTCCTGAAGGGCCATTTTTCCGAATGGTGTTTTCCCGAATCCCATTTTCCCAAAACACTATTATTTCGTTTTTTTTTTAAATTATTGAAAGTAATCTACAAATTACTAAGTTTTGTTAAATGATAGTGTTCTAAGGTACTGTAGTTCATTTTCTCCTGTTAAATACTCTTCCCCAGTGATGGAATCCAATAAAAATATTGGTTTTGGTTTTCAGAAAGAATTGGGGTTAGTTTTGTTTTTTTTTTTGTATTTTTTCCCCACGAAAATTCATTACTCAGATACTGAAATGAGTGAATTTTTATATTTTTTTCGGCATTTACAGTTTTTTCATTATTATTTTTTCAAGATGTGTGATGTTTGAGAATTATTTCATAGTTCAGGTGTTCACTGTTCGGCTTCAGTCAGATGGTCAAAGAAGGAGGGAATTTTATGATTTATGAAAGAGTAACAATGCCTTCCCCTCATCAATCAAATACCATACCATGAAAATAATCATTCGGAAAAACTGCTCTTCGGGAAAGTGGATTCGGGGAATAGGCTTTCGTGAAAAATGGATTCGGGAAAACGGCTTTTCGAGGAAAAAATCATTCGGGAAATTCGCCCTTCGGGAAACCGAATGACCGAATTCGGGAAAATGTACCAGAATCGTTTTTCACTACGTAATTAATAAAACAGACAACTATTTTCATCATTTTATTCGCGAATTGACATTTAATTTATCTACATCGTATTTATTGCATGAAAAATAAATAGAATACATAAAAAGATTTTTAAATAAGTACTAAATTAATATCACAAAGCAACATGAACCATTTAATAAATTTGACTAATATGTATAGGTAAGGAATTTGTAATTTATAACTTCGATACTTTACGATGAACTGACATTTAAAGTAATAAACACAAGCATATTACAACCGTAATTTATAAATGCAATACGTACGTATACTTCATACGAGAAAAATTGAATAACAAATATATTAATAAATTAATAAAACTGATTCACCTAATGCAACATAAAAAAATTATGAACCTATTCGTTTCATGATTAATAGATTACTCGTAAAACAATTCATTCGAATTCATTACTTTCATCGAATAGAATTTTGAGAAAATTATTTTCAGATATTTGTGATGTAGTCGTTATCGGTTATTATTTTAATATTAAAAATTCGAGGAACTTGATAATTATACATAGAATAATAGTAATAATGAAATAGTCGAAAAATGATTAATTTTAAAACGTCGATAATAAGTAAACATAAAATAGTTTAAAATTTCAATTCTACAAAGTTTTCCTTAAATAATTCGCGAAACGAAACTAAATTCGAATAACACAATAAATCACGCAATATCAATCTTATCAATTCGATGATACGATTTTTTCAACACAGTCATTCTTGTAATAACTTTGATCGCTTAGCCTAAATTGAAACATATAGCTCTCTCGATTAATACATTATTACAATAGATAAAATAAAATAAATACGAAATAAAGTACAAATTAATTTTTAAAGAGAGCATGTACACGTTTGCTTTCACTGATAACTCACGCTAAATCGACTAATTTATAAATCTTTCATGTGCTCTTCAAACTCATAAATTTACGAAATGAAAAAAAAAAATCCTTATAAGCTATGCGCTTTTTCTAAACGTTCAACATAAAAGAAACTAAAGCGTAAAAAAAAACAAATGAATCACATAAAAAGTACAAAAATTATTATACTAAAATATAATTAAAACAGCCAGTTTAACCCTTCTTCATTTTCTGCTTTCGTATATACAGCAGTAGGGGTCAAGGGTTGGTCTATTTTCACAGCCGCAGTACCTAAAAAAAAAAAAATAATAAATAAAAAAAAAACGTAAAAATTAGTTATGAATTTTTGAAATTCCTAAATTGTTCACTCATGTACACAAAAAATGCCAAGTTTCTTATTTCGTTTCGCTCTTTAGCTCTCCGATTCTCACAAGAAGCAAAAGGACCAAAAATAAATATTACAAATTGAAAGAAAAAATTACCTTGAAATTGCTTATTTAACGTTAGAATTTCTTCATATACGGTATCCTTAGTTAAATTCGGATTTTCCTGAGGTTCAACCCGAGGCAATTCAAACTGCCTAGGAGCGAAATTCATGTCAGCAATATCTTGAGTACTCGATTCGCTAGATATGCTCGATAAATATGTATTTAAAATATGCGTGTCGAAATTCAACCCGTCGTCGTTCGCAGGCCTATTAATAATTTCCGGATTACGTTCGCTGTCATTGAAGGCGTTTTCGTTAACGACAATGACCTCGCTGTTTCTACTAGATTTCGCTTCTCCAGTCACCAAATCGCTACCGTTTTCGTAAAATTCGAAATTGGTTTTGTCATCTAAGAATAACTCTTCGGAGGCTATACTTTTACAATACTCTTCTATCAAGGAGTAATTTTTAACAATACTTTCATCGAAATTAGGTAAATTGTTATCTAAAACTTTGAATTCGTTTTCGCAATTTTCTTTGAATTCTACATTATTCGAGGTAGGAGCTGGGTTGATGTAATCAATATAGGAAGTATTTGCTGGCTGAGGTAATGCCTGAGTGGTATACAAATTTGGAATATTATTGCCGACTGAATTACAAATTTCATTTTCCAAGTCCTTGAACGTTTGTAGCAATAAAGCAGCTTCGTTTTCGCTGTAATTTTCGGTAGCATTGGTATCGTTATTGAGGAAAACATTGTACGAAATGTTATCCATCATGTTCGTAATGTGGCTAAGATTTTCTTGACTTTGGTCATTTTGGAAATTGCCTTCTGGTAGGTTGAATGAGAATCGATCTGTTGAAATGGTGGGAAAATGCTCTCCGTTCGTGTTCTTGTCGACGTTTTTATCGAAAGATAGCAGAGTATTAATGTCGTAGTTTTCGTCGACTATTTCTTGTTTGGGTTTTTTCAGGATAACGTTACTGTTCTGGACACATTTCCGTTTTAGTCGTTTGGAAATCTTTAATTTTTTAATGGCCGTTTCATCGGTCGATAAATTGTTGAGAATTTTACAGGAAGTAGCCATTACACCTTTCATTCGTTCGAGTTCTTCGTTCACTTTAGATTTCAGTTCAGTTTTCGTCACGTTGATGGGTTCTTTTTTGATAGGCATGTTTTCGGAATTTTCTTCGTTGAAAATATTCAATTTCGAAGGATTACTACTGGGTTTCAGAGGTTGAAAGAAATTGCTGATTCGACGATTACTACGACGAAGTTTCACTTCGTTGTCGTTGCTGTCTTTCGATATTAGAGGATCCATACATTTACGCACTGCTTGACGACTTCTATCGGTGTAGAGGAGACCGCCAACTTTATACAGCATATCAGAGCAAACCTGAACAGAAATATTGAAAACATTACGACAATGAAATTAATAAAAAATTGAAAAATTGATATGCAATGGATACGAAATTTAACTTACAAATGAAATCTTGATATCGTTTTCATAAATTCGAGGTTTAGATTCCGTTTTGACGATTGGAGCGACGACTTTGATATTGCTGGGAGCCTTGTGATTGGTTGAATTGGTCAATTTAACGTTACTAGGTATTTTTTTAATTACTTTGTCGCTATCACTTTTTTGCATATTATTTTCATTTTGAGGAAGACGATAATTGGAGTTATTACTGTGCGCAATTTCAGGATTCGTAATAACATTAGGAACTCGAATTTTAATTATTTCAGCTTCGTTATTGCCCGAAGTAATTTGTATAGTATTTCCACATATTTTGTCAGCCGTCAGCATAGGAAGGCTGATAATCGGTTCCTGTAAAATCATTACTATCATTTTTTTTACGTTAAATAGAAATTAAATTAATTGGTTATAATATTTTAAAGCGAGTTTGGTAGGTAAAAATTACTTTAAAACTGTTCACGTCTAAATTTTAAACCGTTATTGAGAAATAATTTTACGTAAATTAAAGTAAGTGCGACTTTCACTAAAGGGTATATAAGGGATATAAAGTCACTCACGCTTAGATTCAAAGTCTGAGTTTGAGTACGCTCCTGTTCTTTGAGTAATTCTTTAGAAGCCCGATGGTCCGCCAACAATTTGTCAAATTCTTTACTGCGACCTTCTACGGCTCTGCGCAGAGAAATCAGGTGAGTCTTGCAGGTCAGCGATCGTAAACATCTTCTGCTGTCGTCGATATATACACCGCAATGTTTATCAGGATCGTATTCGATATTCCTCGTCGAACGATTTTTACCCTTCGATCTTTTGCTCTTTTTCGATTTAATAACTTTATCGACGTGTTTGGGCACTTCGATGGGAGACTCGGGCGAGTTTTCTGCCGAACCGACGGAAAATGTGCTACCACCAACGCTAACGTTAAGTTTATCTTTCGAGTCGGAATTCGGAACTTTTTGAGGATTATTTTTATTAAGTATAGATGTCAATTTAGAAACACCGTTTTTCTTCAGAGATCCTATAATTTTGACGTTTTGCGGAAGAACCGAAATCGGAATCGAGATTTTAGTATCAGTTTTGAGTTTCGGAGATCCAACGTTATGACTGCAGTTGGAACTTTTCCACGAATCCGAATCGAATTCTTCGGATTTTTGCACACTCGACGAGTTATTTGTTCGTATTATCGGAATCTGAGCTTCGTTCTTGGAAAAGGGTGCGAATTTTGAATTCGAATGACGGTATTTCGAGTCAGCGGTGTTGTATTTCGTATTCGAAAGTAAATGCGCTTCTAGTAAAGAAGTTGTACTGTGAGACTTGCTATCGCGATCTTTATGAGTGGTGATTCTAAGTTTAGGCAAAGACTTTGATTTCGAACTTTCCGAATCGCTGGTAGATGTCGAGGAAAATGTGTTTGAAACTTCCTAAAAATAGAAACAAAATTTTTACTTTGCTAAATTCGTAAACTTACAGCTGAACACCACAAAAATACTCGACACTCACGTCCGTATTAGGAACTGCGAATTCTTCGTACAGATCTTGTGGCCCAGGTGTAGGAGGTTTACTATCTTCGCTGGGAATTTCTTCAACAGAAATTATATCCACGATCGCGTCTTCCTTGCCAGAGCTGTCCAAGTTACTTAACGAATTCTCCTGCAGGTCAACTGCCGGTGAAGGTGTTTCCGATGATATCACCGATTCGGAATCATCCTCACTAGTACTCTTATTCCCTTTTTTGGAATATTTTCTTTTGGACGGCGAAATGAAAGATGATTTTTTGACAGAATTGGTACTTCGTTTATGGTGTAAATCTGTAAGTAGGTAATAAATTGATGCATTTAAAAGCTTCAAAATTAAATTTTCAAAAAATAAATATACTCACCATGATGTAGACTGACGACCGAAGGTTTCAGCAGACGTGAACAAAATTTACACCTTTCTAGATAGAATGGCTCTTCTTTAAGATAAACACCATAAATTTCACGATCTGGAAATTATTACCAATTTAGCTTCAAATAGATAAGTATACATAATGACATAATGACATATTTTTTTTTTTTTTTTTAAATAACACATTGGAATACACTTTGTGACAGATGTTCTGTTCAAAATGTTCTCATTTGCCTCGAATCAGATTTTTACCAAATCTTCATTATCCAACAATTTTATCAATTAAATTATTAAGCAAATTAGTACCTTCTTCAGCTAAAGTTTCTGAATTGATTTTATAAGATACGACTATATCTTCTATTCGAGTACCGGTATCTAGAACAATCAAAAGAATAAAAAAGTTGACAATCTTGCTTAAAAATAAACATCGTAGAGTTGCAAATCAACCTTTAATTTTATTTAGAATATCTTTGGCTTCAGTCCACGATCGTCCTTTTAAAGTTTTTAGTTTTCCCCATACATTTTCCATCGCGTTGAAAACTAAAACAAAATGCATCGAGCATTACAACGAAATATTTTCCAAAGCTCATACGCACACAAACAGTACGCCAATGCACATGTCCAACTGTGATTGTTCAACAGAACATATGACATCGACGACCACTGAACTTGAATGAAAATTGATAACGCTATCAGGGATTGCTTCAAAGGGTGTGTCGGTATTGATTTTTCCACGAACAAAAGCAATGATAAACAATCCGCAGCATTTTCCATTTTCCGAATTTCACACGATACTTTAATCATCAATTTAATATCTTACCTACAAAACTTGAATAACTTGTATGGATTATTGAAAGTTGAACATTCTGCTTTTCTCTTTAAAGACACATTTTTTGCCCTATCACTGGTCAGGTCGAAAGCTTTTCACAAGAAAGTCCCGAAACCATTGCAAAATTTCTTACAATACAATTGTGTAGTCAAAATTTTGGAAATACAGCTGTGCAAGAACATACGTAGTACTCTATCAAAATCACAATGCCTGTACATTTCATTTTATGGCCAAAGTCATAAGTACCAGTTGAAGCACGTGATTGTATCGTATTGTCAGAAGACTTTGGTAGAAGCGAATTTCACTTTATTAGTGGTTTATACCTCTTAATTTGATAGAATTACTGTTTCCAAATGATTTTTAAAGGAGTGGACTAATTTAATTCCTAAACAGAAGGAAACGATTGTAATGTAATATTCGAAAATCGTCAATTCGAATTAAAATTGATTGAGAAACAAGTGAACGGAAAAGATCAGAGAAAGAGCATTTTACGGTGAAAACTAGAGTCGCAATTTTGATTGTAATATTGAATTTCATTTTGCATGGCAAAATGGCAATAAAATGAAGCAATTAATCAACTTTGTTTGCATAAATATGACATTACTGTAATGCATAATATGAATATAGTAGCAATTTACTCTTTTACGACCGGTCTAAAACTTAAATACCAATTTAGAAATCAGTTTTGATATTACCTCATGGAGCAACCCAGGCTCTTGAAGATGAAGAAAGTACGATGTACGAACGCGGTGAATGAATGAGCTTTGAAAGGCTGGAAGTTGGGTGGAAGTAAACGACGGAGGCAAAAACTGAAGTTTGACTTCTCAGTGAAAAATGTCGAACTTGCGAAATCAATCTAAAAAATACCAATTACAATGCAAGCAAGTAAGTAGAAAGTTGACTTAAGAGTTAAGAAAGAAGCAGTGAAATTGAAATACCTGATAGTTGCGAACTGGGAACTTCACCCTGCTTTGAATCAGTGATTAATCGATTGGATTGGATCTTGAACTGATTCCATCATAAATGGGTGCACAACTCTGCAATGTTTTTTTCACTTCGTATTTTCAGTTTTCACGTCTTGTTTGTCGTTGTTTTCGTTGTTTTCTGAGTTTTCACGATTTCGGACTTTTCCATCACCTCAAGGTGTACTTTTGTTTTTTTTGTTGAACAAAAGCAAACGAAAACAACACAAAACAGAAAAAAAACTCACTGAGTATTTGGCATTTTTTATGGCAGCGTCTCCGTCGCGACGTCATGTTTTGGTAAAAAAAAATCCGCGGCATGTTTTCACGTTTCACGCCTAATTTACGTAGGTGATTGACGCAAATCAGCTTGACGTCACAAAGCAATAAACAATAAAAAAATTAATTCCAGAAAGAAGTTTTCTCCTCCTCGGCTCCTCCCATCGTTCCAAATCAATTCCAACTTCCAAGTTTTTTTCCCGTATCGGTATCGTGTTTGTCTTGTAACAAGACGCTTACTCATTACTCGTGTTCGGTTAATTTGGTTAGTTCATGTTTGAAACTGTAAACAAGTTGCGGATACTTATCAATCACCTATAGTCATTTCTACATTTTACAGAATTTAATCGTATTCGGCGATTCCAATTCCAAATAGAAAAGCAATCAAGAGCTTGAGAAGATTGCTTTTACGCGAATGATGTGTTTTGAAGAAAATTGATTCTTCGTAATTCACTATGGAAAGTTTAAAAACAGCCGAATTTAACATAACTTTTAATTCTTGCGTCGACGACGAGAGCTTTTGCGAGGCTCTGAGAACTCAAAATGGTAAGCATAACGTTTATTGTACTTGAATTAATTTTTCTTTCGGCTCTTATCTATCTGTAAAATATCTTCAGTCCTACAGCCTCACGTTGTTGTGCGGAAAACTGAGTTAACTTATTTTATGTACTTCGCATTATTCAATGCATACAGTTCTGAAAATTCAAACTTGGTGAATATTCTTATTCGACTACAGGTATCCAGGAAGAAAATCGTATCATTTTACTTGTTTACTTACAAAAATATGAAACCGGTTTTTGTTTGAAAGAAATTTATGTTTACATTGTTTACGAAATTTTTTGCCTCTTTCGTTGTCGTTTTAGAAGATATCCTCAATTTTCGATTTAAAATTTAAAAATTCCCAAACTTGAAAATTGTTTATCATTTTAGGTAAATATTCTATAAAAACTTACGTTTCGATGTATCGCACAATGCTACGACTGTTATGTGCCAACTCTTGATATTGACGGCTGAGTTGTAAATAAAATTGAACACTTATTCATCCGAAATTTTAAAAGCTTTAAAAAATTGCAGATAACCAACTTGGCAAACAAATATTATCCCATAATCGTCGAATTATCACCGATTCTACTCATTAAATTCATACATGTATGGTAAAACATCAATTTTACTCGAGCGTCTATTTTTAAAAAATTACCCAAGTAACTAATTGTATCGGTTTCATTTTTCAAAATCATAAATTTCGTTCGTTTTAAATGTGTCTACTAAGGTGTTCCTTTTTCTTGCTTTTTTGATTACATAATCAAATACTTATTGTATTGTATGTAGATCGTATATTATTTAGTATTTCTTCGCGTGTCATCTATTTCGGTTTTTGTGTCGCAATTCATTTTTAGCAAGACGGGAAGAAAGAGAATTATGCTTTTTGTTCGTGTCTTTACAACATAAGATAAATATACTTACAATAAACCGCATCAAAGTAGCTTGTACGTATGTTGCCATTTAAAAAACTATTTTTATAGCATCGCTGGTAGTGTTTTAGTTGAAATTTGTTCGCTGAAGGGCCTATCGTACGTTCAAGTTTACGTTGTTTTTAAATCGAATTTTTTTCAGTTTCGGTAACATCGAAAGCTATAAAATAGAGTCTTTGTTTCGAATATTGTTATGTGAATTAGAAATCGTAGACATTGATTCGGTGAAAATATTTTCGTGATTTTTTTTCCTCAAAAAAATGAGTCAAAGAGGAGTCATTTCAGTCGCCGCCTCCAGCCTTTCGTCGTCTCATCGAACTCAATTTTTATTAAGTGTGTTCAAAGAAAGTGAAGATGGAGGTAAAGATTAGTTTACGATGATTATACAATAATTAGAACAAAACCAGAGCCCTAACAAAACAAAGAATATGTTTGTTATTATTTTAAGTAATAGGTAGTTCGAAAATCACTTATATTAAAAAAAAAAATTATTGGTGAAATTATTTGCTTCATCTCATTTTTCTATAAAAATTATAGATACCCATGTAGCTATTTCTGCTCATATTCGATCAAGTATTTGATATAATACCTATCTAAGTACCTTACCTATGTTGTTAATAAACTGCCCCTCGTCTCCATATGAAATTAATTCATGTAAAGTACATAATTATAATTGAGTATGCGGGTTAAATGAAGTGTTATAAAATCGTTTCATTGCATTACCGCCTGTAGACAATTAATAAGTCCTATAATTAACCTAAAAATTTGTATTTGTGGAGTTGATATATCTATAGCTATAACAGGGTGATTAAAAATGAATAGGGATACTTGAAAGAAAATTGAAATGAACTTTATTTTTAGGAAAATTAAATTATGTCTAAAAATCAAAAATTACCTCGAGTCTGCTAATTGGTGTATTTTTGAATTCGTACATCATCAATTCAATTATTTGCAAAATATTCGAATCGTTTATTATTTTATTTTTTATATTTACAGCAGTGCTTCATTTACTCTTATCTAGGCACATAACAAAGATAACGGTTATTGATAACTTATATAAACGTAACGTTTAAGCAAGGCTGTTCATTTAATAATAATTGCAATTAGCTGAAAATTACTCTTTGAAAGTTGCTCAAAATACCACGATTCAAATACTGATAATTGATAATTATTGCAAAATAATCTTTTTACCTGATCTGATTTATTGATTATAATTTTGTAATATTAAAAAAAAAGTTGAAAGGTGATTATTTGAGTTTTTGTGGATGAGTTCTGTTATATTTGGTGGTATAAATAATTGTTAGTGCTCATTATGAATATTCGAAGAGTACGAGGTAAATAATTATGAAATTAAGTATTCAATATTCATTTATGTATATCAACAGGCTATTTCCATTTGTTATTACTTATTATATATTTTCACGGTGAATTTTTACTTCACATATCTCAGCAATTAGTTGTACTGTTATGGAAAATTTGCAAAGTGGTTCTTTTTTTGTTGAGAAATTTTGCGTACTATATTCTTAAAAAAACAACCGGTATCATGCTGCGATAATAATTTTTATTATTTTCGTGTTTCAGGTGATGAAAGTCCAACATTCAGCGGAGGCATGGGGGCGTTCACACAAAATGGAGAGTTACCAAATCAAATATCCGCGCCATTTGAAGTGCCACATTTCCCAATTGAGCAAATAGAAAATAAATTGTTAATGCAACGACAGTTGAGCTCCAAGTAAGCCAAATATACGTACTACGTTTATTAAATGCTACTTATAAAAGGTTGACATAATCGTCGCTTTTATTTATTGTTTCCATAAAAGCGGTGGGTTTATTTGGTTAAAATAAATATCATATTTATTTAGGAATGGGGAATTAACTCGATAGAAACGATGCCAAATATATTGTCAAATTTCACTTGGTGCTTTGTTGGAATGTACGTATTTCGTACCTATTTCGATACCACGTGTTGTACTACGATAATGGAGGGTTTTTAGTTACTTGTTATTATTTTTTCCTTTGTTCTTTCAAATTTTGTACGTACGTATCACGATAGTCTCGTATTGCTCTTGGCTTGGAAATTTCTTTTTCTGAGGTTGAACTGTCGGTGTCTTATTGCAATGGGTTCAATGAAGTAGGTTTTCTATAAAAATATACAATATTTTCCAAATTACCTTTAACCTATTCAGATAAGACGACACTTGAGCACTTCAATGTTATCGCTAGTGGAAATTTTTCTTTGAAAATTCAATTGAAAATGATGAATACGTACGAGTGCTTTATAAGTGTTAATAACACGATGCGTGAAAGGCCAAATTTCATTATAGGTAGGGGTACCTACTTGAGACATTGGAAATAATTTACGTTATTTCTTTGCCAATTTCGTTTTTTCGCATTTCAAATATAGTGGATGCCAAGTTAAACATTATGTCGTCGTCGTTTCAGATAATTTCAACGAGTCGACATTGATTCGAATTGATAAAGTAGTAAACGTAAAAACTGCACATACAATTCTTGGTGAGGCAGGTAATGTGAATTCCGCTTTTCCCCTCCCACCCATAGATATTCGAAATTCAAAAATACCTATTTACTAATTCGAGGTGTCGATTTAGCATTGAACTCTCTCAGCAAAATTTTTTGGAATTTTTATTGCAAGTTTACACTCAAGCTTAGAAAGGAGATAATGTGGATTTCATTTGCCCAACTTTAGATCGAGTTCAAATTATGCTAAACTGATACCTCGAATTTGTAAATAGGTATAGGTTTTTTTTTGAATACATATAAGAGGGGAGGGGTGGGATTGACTTTATCTCCCTCTCCGAGATAATGGAAATAGGTAGAAAATGTCGAAAAACCTATGGATTTGTGGAAAGTGTGGCTCCCTGACGACTCACCCAGAGGGTGAAGGATTTATTTTGAACTAGGCGTCCCTCCTGGGAAAAGTAGAGCGGAGCCTGAGGGGTGCTGGTGTGAACAGTAGATTTGAAAGGAATTGAGCAATTTTTTTCCAAGCAAACGAAAAACTATTTTCTGGAAAAAAGAAACATTATTACTCCAAAAAGGTCGAGAAATTAAACTCTTCGAAAAAGTAGAGATTTTTTTCTCTAAGAATTTGAAACATTTTTTATTCCAAAAAAATTTAATTTTTTTTCAATCCATAAAGCTGAGATTTTTTTCCCAAAAAGTAAGAAATTTGTTGTTCGAAAAAAAAATTTGATTGGTAGATACTTTTTTATTCCAAAAAATGAGAAATTTTTTCTTTCCAAAAAATCCTAAAATTTATTTTTTTCAAAAAATTTAGATTTTTTCAAATAAAATAAAATGAAATGAAAAATCTTTTTTTTAGAAAGAATGAAAAAATTAAACTGTTAGAAAATTAATAAATGATTTTTTCATTCCAAAAATATTTAAAAAATTTATTCCAAGTACCTACAAAAAAATCAGGATTTTTTTTTGCCAACTCCAAAAAAGTTGAGAAATTCGAAATTGTTTCTTTGAAAAAGCTAGTGGAGATTTTTCCCCAGAATTTGGAACATTTCTTGTTCCAAAAAAATTAAAGAGCCCTAAATTTTCGCACAACTTTTTTCCTCTTAAAAAGTTACTTACGAATGTCAAATTTTATGTCTTGAAAAACCTCAATTTTTACGGATTTTTCGTAATTTATGTCAATTAAGGGAGGGAGGGGGTCAATTTGAAAGCAGTCGGATCTTGAAAGTAAATACATACCTGTTCGTGTTCATGGAAGTTGAAATATACAGGGTGTTTCTCGAGTAATGTAGGAAAATCCACAGAATGAATAGGTAACCCACAAGAAACAAAAAAAGTTACATACACATGATGCCTATCTCAAAAATTGAAGGGACCGAACAAAATAAAATTGGCAGAAAAATTTCTTTGATCAAGTGTATGTATATTGGAATTTGGATGGTACTAAAAAAAAATATAAATTTTCACTTTCGACATTTTTTGCCTATTTTTGATTGTTTTTGTTTAAAATTTTCAAGGCTCCAAGGCGCCTTCATTCTCACAGATATGCAAATTGATTACATAATTTTTTTTTGTTTCTTTCAGAAAGTTACACTCGAGACTTTCGTTTTCAAAATGAAATTTCGCTATTTTCATGTTACTTCTGCTGATTCACAATTTGAGCCTTGAAATATCATGGGGCACCTTCGAGAGGTGCAAATTTCAAAATTATGTCAAGACAGCACATGAAACTGGTGTAATTTTCTGTAAGAGCAACAAAAAATATTATGTGATAAATTTACCTATTTTAAAAAATGAAGGCACTGGGAAGCCTCACATTTCGCCTAATTTTGTAAATACCAATTTTCGAAGCTTTGTGGCCTTGTCATTTTGAAACTTAACCAAAAAAGTATCGAGAGGAAAAAATTATTACTTTTTAGTACACCCATGTTGTGCTCGTTCAGATAAAATTTTCTGTCATTTTTATTTCCCCTCACCCCTTCAATTCTTGTGATAGGCACCTTATGTATGCAACATTTCTTGTTTCTTTATACAGTCCACCCCAAAAACGTCGTAATTGTTCACCCTTGTCACACAGGGAGGTTGGTGCTTCTAATGTTCCTCCCCCCACATCCCTATGGAAAATGGGAGAGAGTTCCCGTTCTCTATTTTTTTTTATCTCAACAATAATCATGCCAACTTTCATGCTTCTATTATTAATAGCCATATTTTTCAGTTTGCCACTCAATCATCAATGATTAATTTGGTATTATTAGGCATTCTGCGAATATTTCATGATGATTTTGTCGTTCTCGTTGGATCGAAAATTATTATAAAAAAAATAAAAATTGACCAAAATAGTTATTAGGTAATATCATTATTTTTCTACATTGAAAACCCAACGTAGAAGTTTCTGGAAGAAGTGAGATAAGCAAAGCGAGTGTAATGTTGTTTGATATAAAAATAGTGCAGTTGTACGATGCGAATCTTTAATAAATTTTGCCATATCGAGGAAATAGAAGTCAGAAATGATTAATTTTTGTCCGATGCGCAATTTTATATTATACCAGCGTCGTAGTATTTAGAGTAGTGTTCTACTCTTAATCTTAAATTGAGAAAAAGCGGCAAAATATTATACATCGGATTTCGTATTTTCGGTATTTTAAGCGGTCGCAAATAAGGAAGCAGAATCGAAAGGAGGTTGTTCAGTAGCGAGTATAGTTTAATGTCCTTGACGCGCGACTTTTTAGTAACGGTAGGCTAGGCATTTTGTAAAGGTACTACGAGCATAAGCGTCGAGAAGCGATCGATTCTCAATTCTCATATTTACTCCATTGACTCGCGAAGGGATGAAAATTACCTAATGAAAATTGCACGTACTCGTACGATTCGGTTTGCAATTTTTTTCTTCTTTTCGTGTTTGTGTGCGTTTTGTGATAAGAATAATTTTGTAACATTGAATTTCTACTTCGTTAAATAAGTTACAACCACGTGAAATATGTCCGGTGAAATTTCATTGCTATTTTATTCGATTCGAGTTAAAAATAAACCAGACTTATTGACGACTGCTACGTAAGTTTATACGCGTTCGTTTTATAAATTGACTTTTATTAGTACGAATTTGCCGGCTTTATCTGATAACTCGAGCTGTTAGGTACTATAAGTTCATACGTTTACTTTCATTTTCACTAATTCGGCGTTGGTATTATTTTGTTTTTGAAAAATTCGCACCGAGATTTAAAATGAATTTTTTAAATTCGCGTGTGTGATTAATTGATTATTTTTTCCAATCATATTATTTCATTTTGTCATATGACCGTTTTCTGTGTATAAAACATTACTACCTAATGCTTATCTAAATTTGATAGTATGTTGGATAGTCTACTGGGTGCCTACTTTACACTCGAGTAGGTAATTTGATTGCGTCATGTGGGGTAACAAAAAATTGTGAAATGGCACTCGTAGATGCAAAATGCTCGAATGTGCTGCGGATTTTCGCTCGAACCGCATCGAAAGTTCGATGTAATAAAAACTGAAAATTTGAAAAATGTAAAAGAAAAACCACGTGGTGCGAGGTGTTGGATTTTTTGGCCCATTTCTGATGTGAACTAATTAGATGTTATTTATTTTTACACTCGATTACTCGGTGAAATTTTTTTTTAAATTGACTCCTCCCCAAAGTTGTTTCTTTTTATGAGATTATCGCCACCCATTTAAAAAAATTGAAAAATGAAAAAATTTACAGATTTTCAAACTTTTACTCTTTTTTATTTTTATTTTAACCAACCAATGTTGCTCCTCCTCATCAGAATAAATTCGCAATTTTTTACTTTTTTTTCTTGATCGAGTTTTGATTGGTGCCTAGCTGCCTACAAATTTATTTCTCGTCCCCTCCATTTTAAAAATAGACAAAATTTCAAACTTATGCATTTTTTTCCTTCCTCCCCATCAATTATGTGTGGAAATATGCCAATTTTAAAAATGGAGGATAGTAGCTAGTTACCACTTTAGGATTCAGTTAAGGAAAAATAAAAAATTGTAGATTATTTTCTCGTAAAAAAGAACAATTTTGAATTAATAAGTTCAAAAATGTTGCCACTTTTTTAGTTTTTGCATTTTTTAAAGAATTGGGGCCCCATGCGGCATTATTTATTTTAAAATCCGAATTGGGGAAGTAAAGATTGACAAATTTTGAAAACCTGGCAAATTTTTAATTTTTTTTTTTTAATGAGGGAGTAGAATTTAGTTGGCGAAACATAAAAAACGAGGAATTATTTTTTCATTTTGAGAAACATTTCGAGAGGTGTGATCGAAAAAAATAATTAAGAAGTTGAAGACCCCTCCCCCCCCCCCGTGAGAATATTACAATTGAATTGTTTTAGGGGTGGTTTAATTCATTCACTACAAACGATGAAATTTCACAGTGGTTAAAATAATTCTGTTCTTGAAGAATTTTGAAAATTAAGAAGCAATTTTTAGGTTTCTTTTGAAGAGTTTCTCCAATTACGTACCTAATTATTATTTTTAATACTTATATACATTTTACTATTATTTTTTTCAGAACATTTATTTATTTATTCATTTATTTTTAAAGTAAAACTGTCAATTTTTTGAGAGAATTGAAAAAAAAATTATTTGCATTTCATTTTGAACAAAATTTGAAATGTCGTGTTCAAACAGAATTAGGTAGAATCTAAGTTCAAATAATGAAAAATTGTGTTTAAAGAAAATCGTACTGCAAAAAATATAAAAAATAAATTTATTAGAAAAAATTAAGGGAGAAATTGTGTTAAAAATCATCTAGGTATTGAAAAAAAGATTCTTCAAAAAAAAGTTTTAAAAAAATAGTGCTGGGTATAAAAATTTTTAAGAAAAAAATCCTCTAAAAAATGCTAATAATGAAATGTTATATTTTTTATGCCAATTTTTCCAAAAAAAAAAAAAAAAAAATACTTGAAAGTATTTTTTTTTAAGTTTGGGGTTGGGATAATTTAATTTTTGATTTATTTCTTTTGTATTTTGGTAAAGTATAAAATGAATTGATAATGAATAAAAGAAACAAAACAACTAAGTACTCAGTGTTGTTTTCGAAAATTTGAAGATCTAAAGATCCAGATCAGATCCAAAATTTTGTATCTTTGGATCTTTTGACCCAGTCTTGAAACTTTAGGATCCGGATCTGCCCAGCTCTGGGTGTGGGGTGGTTCATGGTCCTTATTTTAAACAGTTGATCGAATAGTTCCTTTTCATGAGAATTAATTTTCAATTTTTTTATTTTTCTTCCGAATTAATTTTGAATAGTACTTTGAGGTGAGGCACCCCAATTTTTCAAAAAAAAAAAAAAAAACGTATAGAAAAATGAGTAAAATTTTTTGTTGCAACATCTGAAGTTGTTCCTTTTTATTATAAAATAAATTGCTCATATTTTTTTGTTTTCCCCTTAACTGAATTTCAAGTGTTGCCACTAGTCCCCCCCCCCCATTTTGAAATACCATTTTCAACCTTTTGTATTTTTTTGGTTCTAACTCTTCAGTGTTGTACCTTTTCGGATTTTCACTAGAAATAATTTCCAATTTTTTTTCTCGCTGAATTTCAAGTAATACCTTTTAGTCCCAAAATTTTGAAAAAAATATGAGGAAATTGAAAATTTTCAAACTTGGCATTTTTTTTTATCGTTTCGCTTTCAACTCATCAAATTTTTTTCTCGACTGAATTTGAAGTTGTACTTTGAGGCACCTCAAAGCCCAAATTCTTCGAGAAAAAAATGGAAAAACTGATCAACCATTTGAACTTAAGTTGAGGAAAAAATTGAAAATTGGGAATTGATTCTCATGAAGGATGAAAATTTTGATGAGTTAATAAGTAACCAAAAAAAAAGGCAAGGTTTTGTAAATCGACTAATTTTGTTTTATCTTTCCAAAAATTTTTTTCGGAGGAAGGTATACAGGGTGTCCAGTGAGTGGTCTGCCAAACTTGAAATTTGGATATAACCGAGTACAATTAACAAAAAAGTTTTTGTAGACATATTGCCTAAGTTTTAAAATGAAGGAGCTACAAAGGTTTAAAAATCAGTATTTTACCTAGCAAGATCGATTGGCAACACTGCGTTTCAAAAATTTTCGACACTGGCAATGCATAGATCTTCGAAAAATCAATAAAAGTTGTAATCATATTGGATTGCCTATCTTTGAAATGGAAGGAGTTACAGCAATGCAAAACCCCAGTCAAAAATATTCTTATCTCAATTTATTACGCTGCACTGGTGATACATGAAAATTGCAAAATTCGGTCAAAAAATACATGAACCAGGTGTAACTTTTAGAGAGGAACGAAAAACGTCATGTGAAAATTTTGTCTATATAAAAATTACGACGCTACAGAGCCTTGCGAATTTTGAAAATACCCATTTTCAAAGCTTTGTAGCGCTTTCATTTTCAAAGATAGGCAAATTTTTGAAATAACTATTTTTGTTTCTTTCAAAAAGTTACACCTGGTTCGTGCATTGCTTTCACAAAATTTCAAATTTTTGTACACCACTGCTCCTTCAAAATCGAGATAGACACCATGTGTACATGAAGTTTTTTGTTAGTGGTCCTCGGTTATATCCAAGTTTCAAGTTTGAGTTTGACAGACCACTCGCCGGACACCCTGTAGAGTCAAGTCAACTCGACGTTCTACAGGGAATTATTTTCTCATAAAAATGAAACAACTTTAAAGGGTGGCACATGGATTGCCGATTCAGCTCGCGAAAGGAGCTGCATTAGCTATGAAACACCCTGTATAAAGAATGGACATGTGCGCCGCCAGTCACCGAGTTCTGTCGGCGACGCGCCGGTTAAAAAATAATTCATTTTTTTCCATTATTAAGTAAATACGTATAAAGCTTTATGAAAATGAAATGTATGTTTCTATTAGTATTATTTTTTCCCCATTTTTTTTCGAAACTAGGAAAATAAATTGTATTGACGCCTCTGCAATCTGCACAGCGTCAGCGCCGTCGTTGTTTTCTCTTCGGCGTACAGATCTGATGAGTACCATATAATATTGTTGACGATTATAAGTGCCCACTGAAAAAAAAAAAAATTCCACGGTAATTAGTCAATTCTTATCTATAGAATTTTTAGTTGAAGATAGATAATTATTGGTGTAAATGGTAATTTAGATCGATGGATACATGGAATGTGGGGCTGAGTATTGTACACTGTACAGGTAGCAGGTACAGCTATAGCTAGGTACCTTTGTGTCTGTACGCGGATTTAGTTTTAATTGAATTTGCATCACCTGAAGCCGTTTTCTGACGTCGCGTCGCGTCGTAAATCCTACGAGTAGTTAGACTGTACAATTTTTTGTTCTCGTTCATTTACGACGCTGGTTTTCTTATGGTCGGCCGAGTATTTATCCGTCAACACCCGACAGTAACGTAGAATTTTCATCATCTTTGCGGGAAAAGTGTTTTTCTTCTGCGCCGAATTCTCTCTCTGTTGCGGTGTTTTGTGTTTCGTGTGCCTTCATTACACCGGTAATCGTTAAATGGGAAATACTCGTATAACGAAACCACGTTAACCTAAAAGTCGCATGGACTTGGCGTTGGAATGGAACGTGTCGCGGTAATATTTTCATTTCACATCATTTGATGAATAATTAGCATTCGTTTCGTTTAGGTATTTTTTTTCATCATTCGGTTGTTCGTAATTCGATACCGCCGCGTTGAATTTACTCGTATTTTTCGCTTTGTCGATACGGCGCTGTTGGTATCAGCAATTCAGCATGTGTAAATGAATAATATTGATTCACGAATGTGTTGAAAAATTTATCTTCTCATATATTGAATTGAACTATGGTCTTTAGCCAGCATAACGGATACGGATTAATGTTTTTGAAATTAGTACGATTGCGACCTAAGACTATTTTTAACCATGTTTGGGTTAGCTGTGGATGTCAAACGATGGATTAGAGATTTGAATCATATAAGGTATTGTTTTCCGTTTTTCATCCTAAAAAAGTGATAACGACGATCTATTACCTATACCTATCTATTCGTACAATTTAATTTAATCGTCATTATCATTCAATCGTAACATTGATTAAAACGAAACATAGGTAGCTTTTAAATAGTCTCATTAATCCGCGTTAAATTATTCACCAGAGAGTTTTATATTTCATAAGAATATTATATGTAGGTAGGTATTATACGTAGATATACTGCGCGTTGTATAGAGCGAAATGAAAGAAAAAAAAAACACCTGTTTGTTATTCAGAAATACCTCAATGTGTACCTACGTACATATACTTGTATACTTTGCGAGTGTATTGTGTTTGGATTAAATAACGCTGATGATCTTTTCTCACATAATACTTGGAAAATGTCATGAAATCGATAGCTAAGCTATAAAATGTACGTATATCTGTACTGTACGTTGAAGAATGTTTCGATCCAGTAACATTGAAATAGCTAATTAGATTTCTCTCGAGATGATTGTGACACGAGTAGATTGTTTTATAATTCGAATTTGATAAGCATTGTTTCATCGTAGGTATGCATCTCGGTTCATTGTACAAATTATAGATGTCTTTGTCGACGATGCTACTTGGAAACTTGAAACTTCGATAAGTATACGTGGTGGATTAGTATTTTCAAATTTAATTTTTGACGAAATATATGCGTAGATGTGATATTTAAAATGGGCAAATATGCCCTCAAAAATGAAAAAAGATGCATATTTTTTTTTTTAAATACACTCTACACTACAAATTTTTCCCGGAGTCTTTTTAAATTTTTTTCGATACAGGATTTCTTCGCAAATCTTTTCACGAGAACCAATTTTTTTTACATAACTTTTTTTGAAGACAATTTTTTTGAAAAAATTTTCAGGTATTTATTATTCAAAAATTGTTACATTTTTTTTCAATGTTTAGAAAGAAACATGAAAAACAGCCTTGAAATGTTTTTAAAATTTTGGAGCAAAAAAAAAAGGAGAAAAATTCGCAGGCAAAAAAGACGATACAAGTATGGAAAATTTTCTCAAAAAATATCTTTGACTAAAACTTGAAATTTTTCCAAAAAACTCTGTTCAAAAATTTTTTGAAAGGAATTATTTTGCAAAATTTTCCTGAAAAAATTCAGAAATTACAAATTAAAATATTGAAGAAAATTTATAATGGAAATATTTTTTAATTTTTCTGAAAAAATTCAATAATCTTATTAAGAAACTGATAAAAAAAATGTATGTTAAGGTATACATAACTTTGTGCTTCAAAATTTCCTTGAAAGAAAAAACATTATAAAATCGTGGAATTATCCAAAACCCTCTCGTCAGATTACAGACCAGACTCTACTGAATAAAAAACATTTTAAGAAAAAGTTTGGTGGGTTGCATAGTTTCCCTGGAAACGGGGCATTAAGTAAAGGTTGCGTTTTTCTTCAAATTTTGACAAAAAAAATTGTAAAAAATTTTCATTTTCCAAAAAATTTATCAATAATTTCTACAAAATGACATCATCAAAATGCAAAATGAATATAATTTTATTTTTTTGAAAACTCCATGCATTTTATTTTTCAAAAATCAAAAATTAATTTTTTTCGTAAAAAAAAGCAAGATGAAATTAGTTTCCAATTTTTCTTCAAAATTTCATAAATGAAAAATCAAAATGACGTCATGCAAGGTCTTAGAAAATTCCGCTTGTCAACTCTATGCATTCAACAAAAAAAAATTTTTATGGACCCCCCCCCCCCTTAAAATCAGAAATTGCAGAATTTGTATGGAGGGGACCAGGAGGTTAAAATTTTCCACTCAATTAGATCTTACTTCTCCAAAAATTAAAAACATAATAAAATATTTATAAAAGAGTTTTGAAACTTGAACAAATTTTTATTCAACCTGCACATTTTGAAATGTCGGACTTGAAAATTTTCAAGAGTTCTAATTTTTTTAAATGGATATTTTTCTATAATTTTTTCAACTTTTTTTAATTTGAATTTTTTTTTAATAATATATTTTTTTAAATTTTTGAATAATTTGCCAAGACTTTCTTTTCACTACTCCCCCCCCCCCCCTCCACTACAAAAAAATTAAAATAGGTACATTATTTTTCAAGTTTTAAATTTCATTGTAAAATTTTTTCAGAAAATTTTATACCTATTCTAATTTTTTTTGAAGAAGAGGAATAAAAAGAAAAAAACTAAATCTTTTCCAATTTTTTCTCAATAAATAGAAATATTTTTCATGTTGATAAACTTTTTAAGAGAATTTTTTCTTTTTCCTATTTTTTTTTTAAATTTTTGAATAAAAATGTCATTATTTTATGGCGTAGGTAACTAGGTATCTATTTAACTTATTAGGTAAAAATTAAAATTAAAGACACACTCTACTGGAGTTTTAAAGGAGTTTTTTTAGGCCATGATAAGCAAACCTTAATTATTCAAATTTCACTCGATATTTCACTTCCATGTGCTACTTGAGGAGCGGGTCGCAATGTATTGGGATGGTGCAGTGAAAACTCGACTATTAGCTTATTATTTTCAAGATTTTCAAACCTGTTCAGTGCATGTTCACTGCACCGAGCTGTTTCAAAGGTATTATTTTGAATAGTATTTCTATTTCCTTTGTCACGATCTTTAGAATTCGTACCAAAAATCCAACGCTTTTCTGTTCTCAGAGGTACATTAATTTTCTCCTTTTTGAAGCTATGACTTTTTCCATTACCCCAAGTGGAAAATTTTCAACGCATTACATTTTTAGCAATTTAGCCGAGAAAAAGGTAGGTAGGCACAGTTAACAAAGAAATGGCCAAGAGCCAGGCAAATTAATGGCAGGGTAATTTAATAAATCGAATAATTTACTACAAAAATGGCTCAGGTATTCGTGGTGTAGGAAACTATTGTTTTAATCGTTGTTGCGGTTGCCTTTTTGGAACATCTTGTAGGGCACATGTGTGGAAGGAAATGAAAATATTTCACGATTGCTCGTCAAATAATGATTATTTTTGCGTCGTATCAACGTGTAATACGTATTAAGTATTTGAAGCATTTTGTTTTGGTTATTTTTTTACGAATGTAAAGTAGGTTCCAAACATTGTAATCAATCTTCCTGACAATTTACCTATATCATGATGTGCTTTGCCATATATAGGCCTCTTTTATACTGGTCAACCAACCAACCAAACGCGAAATTTTCTTATAAAAATTGTTTTCGAGAAATAATTTTTACAAATAGCCTAGGTCCTTATTTAAAAAAATTCATTTTAATTTAATTTACGATGTGGGTTATCTACGTTTGGATATTTGATTGAAATATTTAAGAATTTATCTCCATCATAATCCTATACCGGTAGCGTTGGATATAAATTTTATACTTTTGAAACGTATATAAATGAACCCTTCTCAGAGCTTATCAATTTTCATCAAAGTTAAATTTTAATTTAGGAAAAAAACTAGGGAAATGAAATCGATCCGAATACCATTATCGTTCGTTATTGGTTTTTTCCTAATTTAATAAAATTTGACAGAGGAATGCCTTCGAGTAAAGGTGCCTGTATGATGCTCGTAGAAAAAGTCAACAGACATTTTATATTTTCAATAATGTCCTCGTTGAGAGTTATTTTTTATGACAGTCATAAATTTTATTAAAGTTTATTCATCTTCTTAGGCACAGGCACAATAGAATTTTTATCCGTAAAATTTCTTAACAACAGATGCGTTTGATGGCGTTGAACGATAATCGATTTGATCGTTTGAAGATGACGTATCGTAGTCGAGTATAATAAACATTTTTAATGAGTTGTTAGCTTGTAGGATAAATCTTTTTTTTTTCTCGCTGTATTGACAGCGTGTTAAAAAAAAGTTTCCATTACCCTATTAGGGTGTTGTTATTTCCACCAGCCTGGGTGAGTGGTTCATTGAAACGGATCAATTGAATCTATCATTTTATCATGGACTTCGAATATTTCTTTCAAGTTTCAATTGACATTTATTATATTCAAAATTGGAGGGGAAGGAGGGGTCAAATCGAAATTTTTGTAATATTCAAAATTATTCCTAGGTTTTCTAGCTATAACTTTTGTTTGAAGTTTTTTTTTAATTGGCCCCTCCCCCTTCCTCTTCCCTACTGATTGTGCATAACACTGAAGATATTAATTAAAAATACAAGAGGAGTGAGCGAGGAAGGACCGATTGAAAAATTTTTCAAATAAAAGTTGTAGATCAAGATCCTAAAAATAATTTTGGTCATTATAAAAATGTCCATTGTATCTCTTCCTTTCCTCGAATTTCACATAATATCGCAGGTAGATATTTTTTCAAAATTTGGCAAAGAGGTCCAATTGAAAATTTTTTCAAACAAAAGTTGTAGATTGAGGTCCAAAAAATAATTTTTGCTATTATAAAATTTTCGATTAGACCCTTCCCTCCCCTCCAATTTAGCATAATATGGCTTAGATACCTATATTATTAAAAACTGGTGGAGGTATAGGTCCAATTGAAAAAAAAATTCAAACAAAATTTGTAGCTTGAAGTCTTGGAAATAATTTTAGTTATTACAAAAATTTCGATTAGACCCATCCCTTTCCTTCAATTTCGAATAAAATGCATGTTAATCGAAAAAAATATTTTAAGTCCAGAATCTGAACTGATGGAAATAGGAAGTGTGAGTTTTTTCGTTCATATTCACTACAAATCCGAGGAACTACTCTCCCTGGCTGGTGAAAATAACAACACCCTTCACATTAACACCCGGGTTAATTTTATTTTTTACTTTTACATCGATACCTATAGCCTACTTCTTTAAACGTTTAATTAGCGAAGGTAACTATAGAACTACGTCGTCTTTTTTTTAGTGTGTGCATAAATATATCGATACTTATGTGTAAGTTGTTTGTACGGAGTCGTCGCTATATCTTGATTGAATAAATTACCCATTTTTAAAAACAAACCGACCAAGCTGACCGTCTCGGTGCGTAAAGTTTAAGTACTCTTACGTACGTGACACGTACATTACCTACGTAAATACTTATACTTTCTTCTTTTAACGATTTAATAAAATCAACTAGGTTGACTTAGCCATGACTGAGTTAGAATTTTTTCTCTACCCGAAGCGAAACGAAGGTGACTAACGTTTAATACGTTTACGTACATGTGAATACAGAGTGTAATTTTTTTTTTTACATTTATCGATCGAAAGAAATGCTTTTTTGACGAATGTTGACATATTTATCAGGCTGAAACTTGAGAAATATTGCGAAGCAAAAGAAAAATGAAGGGTAGAGATACGAGATATGCGCTGAAGCTCATGCTATGATTTACAAGTGGCAATTGACTGCGACAATCGATATTAGGGTTCTTGAAGAGGAAGCTTTTAGATTGGAAATTGCGTGTTTTGTAAAATTTTACTTTTTAATTCGCCCAGTTGGCGAAATAACGTTCACCTTGATATAACACAATCGCACGTAGGTACTGAAACTGTTGTTTCTAATGGTTTAAAGGACTGGTGAACGTGTTCGATAAAATTTTCTCGTTTATAATGAATGGCATGTTTACGTGAAAATTTAGTTATTATTTTGTATTCGCTGACAAGATATTTATATATTTTATGAATAAAAAATTTTAAATATATTTTTTTTATTTTATTTTTTTTACAGAGCTTTGAAGGATTTAGAAGAAAAACGAAGCCACATATCGATGGGTGGTCGCACTGGACCAAATTCTATCAAAGATGATCAAGATTTTGCATTCAATATTGACGAGCATGACTTTGTTCCGCATTTTCAACGCGTTTCCATCAGTGGGGAGGATAACTTGAGCCAAGTATGAACAATTTTCAAATTCGTAAAAAATAAGTCTATGATTCAGGGCGAGCAAATTTGAATCTTCTAGGGTGTAGCTAAATTTTCCCTCGGAGGGGTAAAGGGTAGATAATTTTTTTAATATTGAGCGTGAAAATGACTGTTCCCTTCTAAAAAATTGAGAGATTTTTTTTGTTCAAAAACTAAAAATATTTTTAAAATTTTTTCTCTTAAAAATAAAAATATAATTACCTAATCCAAAAAATTAAAAAATTATTTTGCTCACAAAAAATTGAAAGATTTTTTCTCCAAAAAAATCGGAGAATAAAAAAAATAGGGCAAAATTTTTTTCCCAAAAATTTGAAAAATATCTTTACCTACTCAAAAATTGAGATTTTTTTCTTCAAAAATTGGAAAACGATATTTTTACTCCAGAATTAAAAAAAAAATCTAGTCTAAAAATATTTTAGAAATTCTACTTATTCCAAAAAATTAAAAACAAAAATTATTTCAAAAAATTAAGCTAGGTATTTGACTTTTTTTTTTTCAAGAATATATTTTTGAAAAAAATTTGAAGTAGAGATTTTTTCCAAAAACTTGAGAAATATTTTTACCTAAAGTAAAATTCAGTTTTTCCCTCCATAAACTTGAAAAATATTTTTACTTAAAAAATAATGAGATATTTGCCTAAAAAATTGAAAAAGATATTTCTACTCCAAATTTTTTTAAAAATCTGGTCCAAAGATATTTTAGAAATTTTATTCCAAGAAATTGAAAAAAAAAAAACTTGAATCTACTCATAAAAATTTATATACCTACTCTTCCATGTCCTTCCCCAAAAATTTGAGAAATATTTTTACTCAAAAAATTGAGATTTTTTTCCCCCTAAAAAGAACGGTCCCTCTTTAAAAATCAGAGAAACATTTTTAATTGAAAAAATAGATTTTTTCAAAAAACTTGAAACAAAAATAAAATTTTCTCTCTAAAAAAATAAGTTTCCTGTCCTTAAAAAATTTAGATTTTCTAAACTATTTTTTACCTATTAAAAAAAAAAAAAAAAAAATGAGAAAACTTCTCAGTTTTAAAAGAATATTGAAAAATTTTTCGATCCAAATTTTTTTTTAAATTTTTTTCCGCAGACTTACAAAACTGGGACAGTTATTCTACTTTCCAAGATATTTTCTTCTCGTAAAAATTGAGAATTTGTTTAATCTATTTCTTTATTTTATTTTTTTTTTAAAGTGGGAGAGGGCTTTATATTTTTTAGATTTCATTTCAAGAGAATTCAAAAAACATTTTCTTCAATAAGTTGAGAAATATTTCCAATCTAACGGTAAGAGATCATTTGTCTCCAAACAAACGGAGATTGCTTTCTCTCTAAAAAAAAAAGATATACCCCCCTTCACCCCCAAAAAAAGAAAACAAGGAACTCTTATATTATTATTTTTTCATTTTAAAAAAATGAATACGTGAAGTAAAAATACAAAATAATAATAATGGAGTTTAAAAAATTTTTTTCTTCAAAAAATCAAGATTTTCAGTTTCTCTCTAAAATTTGAGGAAATTTTTTCTGAATTTTATATTCTATTTTTTTTTTACTTACCTGCCTATTAGAAAAAATGATAAACTTTTTAGTTACAAGAATATTTTAAAAATTCCTACTCTAAAAGAATTGAAAATTTTTTTCATGCTGATTAAAAAAATCGAGTTTTCGTTCCAAGAGCATTTAGATATATTTTTTTTTTCTCCAGAAAATTTGAGAAGTATTTTCAATCCAAGAGCTTTTTTTCTTTCTCTGAAAAATAATTTTTCTTCTCCAGAAAAATTGAGATCGTCAGCCATACCTAGAACGTTCTCTGTCAGTTTTTTTTTTTGGGGGGGGGGGGGGGGCAATTATGACGTTTAAAAATTTGTCGACTGTAGATTACAGTTTTCTAACGATATAATTTCAAAAGATTGAAACAAATAAACTATTAAATTAAAACGATAAAATTTTCCATAACAACATTATTGGACAATTCAATTTCAAAACGTAAAAGAATGAATTATTAATTTCGCTCACGTATGACATTATACTAGTGCATAAATTATTCGGCCATTTAGAATCATCTTTGATACGAAAGTTTTTTATTTAACGCCTTGCTCAAGTTTTTTTTTATTATTAAACGTGACATCGGTGATTGTTTTGTTGCCATACTCACCCGGTTCTGTTTCTATACACGTTTAAGGTTTCTATTTTTATCAACCTTCGCATTGACAGTCGAACGGGTATTATATCAAAATCCGTTTAACCTTTATTAGTAAAACGAAATCCAATTAATTGGCTGGCGTTAAAGGATTACCTACACGTAACTTTTCTCTCACTCCTTAGGTGTCATAATCTTCTTGAAATTAATTCAATAGCTGTACGTTTTCTCGAGTCATTTCATGCATAAAAATTGCATTCGACAGAAAATTTAAAATTATATTAATTTCAGTCGTTGGCCGACGACCTTCATCGTGCTGCTACCTTCATCGTAGAAGCCCTAAGTATACGAGAACGTTACATGAAAATCTCGCAACAATCATTCCCATCGACTACTTCCAGATTTCTGCATTCCGTCGAAGAAGGATATAAGCATAATAATATCGTGCACGAAGATAAAAAAACCATCGAAGGTGAATGATCGCGAATTGAATCGTTTAAATCGTTACTTAATTCCAAGATACTTGAATAATTTTCTTTCATTTTATTGATTTTAATAGATCATCCGATTCACGTTCCTTTATCAGACAAAAACCCTTGGCATTCAGAGCTTTACGAAAATCAGGGTTGCGTTATCAAGTTGAACAAAGGCGTATTCGAAGTGTATGAAAATGAAGAAGCGGCCCAAAAGAATACCCCCAGAGATTACTTTTATCCCTTGCTAGAGACTTATATTAGTGATTTGAATAAAATATGTACCATGATGGCAGACGGACCACTGTATGTATTTTTTTAAATAATTTATTTCGCTTTTTTATCATCTCGATTTTTTATCATGTACGTTTTGTCTGTTTTTAGGAAATCGTTTTGCTTCCGAAGATTATGCTATTTGTCTTCGAAATATCAGTTACACGTTTTATTAAATGAAGTACAAGAATTAGCTGCTCAGAAAGCTGTACCTCATAGGGACTTTTATAATATCAGAAAGGTAAGATAACCCTAATTTCTGTTGATATGTCACATGATAATTGATTTTAAAAAATGTATATACAGGGTGTTTCATAGTTGATTGTGTTTCCTTCCGCGAGGTAAATAGGCAACCCAAAAGGAACAAAACATGTAATATACATATTGCATAGGGGCAGTATTATTATGATATCTACTCCTAATGCGTTTGAAAAGTATTTTGTGCCTCAAAAAAGTTGAGAATTTTTCAATTTCAAAAGTTATTCCGAAAAAATTAAAGATTTTTTCATTTTAAAAAATTGAAAAAAAAATGATTCCAAAAATTGATAGTTTTTTCATTTTAAACATTTTTGGAAATTTATTCATTATTCTATAAAATTGCAAGTTTTTCCATTTCAAAATAATTATTAATTTTTTCATTTCAAAATTTATTTTTAAAAAAATTCAAAATTTATTCTAAAAATTTTGGGGTTTTTGATCCAAAAGTCATTCTGAAAAAATTGAAAATGAAAATTTTTTATCACCTGGGTAAAAAAATCAAAAAATTGAAAAAAATTTTATTGAGACTTTTCTTTAAAAATCTGAGAAAAATGTATTTTGTTTTCAAAATTCCAAAACAAATTTAAGATTGATTTCGAACATTTTGTACTTTTAAGAAGGATAGTCAGTGGATAGCTGAAGGCTGAAACACACTGTATTTCAATTTGTAGATCCCAAAATTTGAGGAAGAGTTGCAAAGGAGTAAAACTCAAACTACTCGTAGAATTGAAAAAAAAGTAATTTTTGGTCGGGTATATTTGTTACGCCTAAATCGTGTAAATGCCTAATTCATAAGTTCATAACGTAGCATGAAAATTACCTATTTCATGAATTGGACAAGAAATTCTCCTTTTTTCTCACGATTGAGGCAAGTGTGAAATTCAATGATAAATATCCCAATTTTTTCTCTCAATTAAAAAAAAAATCAAGTTTTCTTGGAGTAAATTTTTTTTCTCTTGTGTTGCATTAAAAATATTCCTTAAATTCTTGTAGAAAAGATATAATTTCTTTGGAGAAAAACAATCTTTAAATTTTGTATAAATTTTTTTTAAACTTTTTGAAGTAAAAAGACTTGATTTTTTTTTGATAAAAAAGAACTTAATTTTTTACCTTATTTTTTGGAAATAAGTAAACTCTTTCAATTTTTCAGGAAAAAAACAGTGAATTTTTTGGAGTAAAATTTTTTTTCAGTTTTTGGAAGTACATGAAAATTAATTTTTTGACTTACTTTTGTTGAAATAAAACCTTTTATTTTTTCAGAAGAAATCACCAATTTTTTGAAGTAAAAACAAAATTATTTTTTTGAAATAACAATCTCTTAATTTTTATACAGGAAACTTTTTTTTTTTTTTTTTTTTTTTTTCAGTTGAAGAAATCATATTTTACTTCTTGAGAAAAAAAATCTCAATTTTTTTAAACAAAAGAATCTTACGTATTTTTTTTTAAATTAAAATTTTTTTTTTTTGAATAAAAATGATGTATTTTTGTTCTGTTTTATTTCGAGAAAGAGACATGAATTATACAGGAAATATCCTTTTTTTCACGATAAGTACCTACTCCAAATATTTTAGAGATTTTTTTTCAAAAACGAAAAAGATTTTTAAAAAATTCAGAACGAAAATTGGAAATTTTTTCTCTAGGTACAAATAAAAGATTTCTTTCTCGAAAAAAAAAAACACAAAAGAACAGATTTTTTTCTGTATATTAACTTGAAAAAATTCGCTAAAAAATTTAGTGATTTAAAAAAATTATAATTTAAGAAGAAAAAAAATTATGTAATTTTTCCCAAATAAAAATGAGAAGTTTTTATTTTATTTTAAAATTTGTTTTCAAAAGAATTTTTTTGCCTAATTCATGAATGTACAATTTCCCCCTTGTTTGTGCCTACTTCATGAAAAAAGAATTTTCTTGCCTATGTCATACCTTGTTTGCATATCGTATTTAAATTTAATAAATCTACAATTTTATTCATGTTTTGCAGGTGGATACCCATATTCATGCGGCTTCGTGCATGAATCAAAAGCATTTATTACGATTTATTAAGAAGACGATCAGAGAAAAAGAAAACGAAATAGTCACACGTCACAGGAATGGGGAAACAATGACGCTAAATGATGTCTTTAAATCAATGAATTTAACCGCTTATGATTTGACCGTTGATATGTTGGATGTGCATGCGGTATGTTATGTATGCTCAATCGCTCCCAATATTTTCATCCGTATTTCAATATTTTTATAAATTTATAATGTCGATTAGAGTTAATCACGCATATTTTGTTTCTTTGTTTTTTCAATTTTAGGATAGGAACACTTTCCATAGATTTGATAAATTCAATGCAAAGTATAATCCGATCGGTGAAAGTAGATTGAGAGAAGTATTTTTGAAAACGGATAATTACATTCAAGGAAAATACATCGCTCACATTATTAATGTAATTTTCGTTTTAAAAAATTCATTTCATAATTTATTCTACAGTTTGAAACCACATCACGGTTTACTTTTAGGAGGTTGCATCTGATTTGGAAGAAAGTAAATATCAAAACGCCGAACTTAGATTGTCGATATATGGTAAAACAATGGACGAATGGGATAAATTAGCGAAATGGGCAGTCACGCATAATGTCTACTCTCCTAATGTTCGTTGGCTCGTTCAGATACCCAGATTATAGTGAGTAATTTATCGAAGCTACAAAACATAGATACTTGTTACAGCAAAAGCAATTAAAAAATAATTTTCAATTGTGTTATGTTCTCAGCGATGTTTACAAGTCCAACAAAATACTGAACGATTTTCAAGAATTCCTCAGTAACGTATTCTTACCATTATTCGAAGTAACAAATGATCCTAGTAGTCATCCGGAATTGCATCAATTTTTAAAATATGTAAGACAATAACCTAAGTAAATGGGTACCTACTACTTAGTACTTATGTATTCCACGTAAACTTTTAATTCATTAAATTTATCAGTTAGTTGGGTTCGATTCGGTGGACGACGAAAGTAAACCCGAAAACCCTCTTTTGGATCGCGATGTTTCCATACCTAGCGAATGGACCGACGAAGAAAATCCTCCTTACTCGTATTATCAGTACTATACGTTTGCGAATTTGACTGTACTTAATCATTTCCGAAGGTATGACTTTTTTTTTTTTTTTTTTTTTAATTCTCACTCCACAGTTGAGTAGATTTACCAAATAAGGAAAATTTATGTAATTTTTTTTAGGGAGTTGGGTTTGAATACATTCGTGTTTCGTCCTCATTGCGGAGAAGCAGGTCCTTATCAACATTTAGTATGCGGATTTATGCTCGCCGAAAACATATCCCACGGATTATTACTTAGAAAAGTGAGTCGAAAATTAAATTTTCAAATAAACGATTCGTTTTATTAATGCGAAATTTCCATTTTAGGTTCCAGCGTTGCAGTACTTGTATTACTTGGCGCAAATAGGCATCGCCATGTCTCCGTTGAGCAACAATTCTCTATTTTTGAACTATTACAGAAATCCTTTACCAGAATATTTAGCTAGAGGTTTAGTCGTTTCTATTTCTACCGATGATCCGTTACAGTTTCATTTTACAAAAGTAATTCGCAGGGTTTTTTACTCATTTTTGTAGATGATAGCATTTTAATACATGTGTGTGTGTAAATTCATTATAGGAACCTTTAATGGAGGAGTACAGTATTGCGGCGCAAGTGTGGAAACTTAGCTCGTGTGATATGTGCGAATTAGCTAGGCATAGTGTTATGATGAGTGGATTTACCCACGAGGTAAGTGAAAATTCGAAAAAGAAAAAGATCATCTGGTTAACTTAACATAATATCATGCTTGAAAATGTTTTTACAGTATAAACAACATTGGCTGGGACCAAATTATACGAAAGAAGGAGTCGCAGGTAATGATATCACAAGAACCAATGTTCCAGATATCAGAGTTGCTTTTCGATACGAAACCCTGATCGAAGAACTCTCCAACATTTTCAAAGCTGCGGATAGAATTGAAAAGGATTCAGTTTTAAAATTTTAGATTATTAGTGAGTAATATCGTGTTTTAATTTAGGGTCATAATTATTACTTTTTTTTACGTTCTTTTTTTTCGAATAGAGCATATTAGAATTGTTTTGTACCTAAATAACGAAAATGTGATTGTTTTATTACCTTTAGTAATCATTCGTTTATTACTCAATAAAAATATGTATTCGCTTTTGAACTTTTTTAATAACACCATTTTTTTTTTTTTTTTTAGTAAATCATTACCTATTTTATCTTAGACCAATAAATGCATGAAGTTGAAAATAAATCTATTAAGAAATGAGTTTGGGCAAAATTTTTATCACCATTTAAAATCATTTTCTTATAAAATATAATTTACAAAGGTAGGTAATTTACAAGCCAGTGAAATAACAAAATTACTTATCGGATAAAAAAAAAACAAATAGACAACTTAAAAATGAATACGTGTCGATTAATCAGTTTTATCTTTATCTACTTCGGCATGTAAAAATACCAGAGAGAAAACGAACACACCGAACATCATTGAGAAAGCACTAAAGTAATAAGGATACGCACTACCGATGAATCTTTCGTATTCGGTATGCTTCAGTGGCCGGACAGATACTTGAGTGCTACTGAACACCGAAGTGTATCCGATACGTTTATAGTCGACTAAAAATTTAAAAACACCGTACACGTCGGGTATTTTGAAAACGACTTTGTATTTTCCATCGCCTACCAAAGGTATGGTTGTTCTGATGAATGGATCGATACGAACGAATTCCAGTTGCAAGTCTCGTGCACTAAATGGCTTCCATTCGTTGCCAACTTTATGTTCGAGTTGCATTTCAAAAACAGCCGTTTCAGTAATCGTGTAATCCATCGGAGCTTCGTTTTCGTTGAGTTTATGATGAGATACGGATTTCACACGAATGACGCCATTTTCTTTGAATACCCATTTACTGAGATGCTCGGAAACAGCGGCGTTGGAAGATTTGGAAAATTCTTCGCCGTTAGCTTTTTTAACGCCGGACAAAAAGGCGTCGTTCGAGAAGAAATCTATCGAACCGGAAAACACGACCCGGGCGTTGTTACGTGTTTGAACTCCGGCAATTAGAGCGATATCAGAGCCCAATATAAGCGGATTTTTCTCCAATTCGTCGTAAAGAGCCGATGAAAAAGACGTACCGTAGGCTGATAACAGTTTCAAAACTAGTGGATTTGAACTGTTGACCAATAGGCCTGCTCCTTTGTACAATAATGGAGGAATATTACGAGGTCCAACGATAACCGAAGCGTCGATTAAGTTTGCACCATCAACAGCGACTAGGGAATGGGTCGGGTCCGATATATCATAGTTGAAATGATCGATGACTACTTTTCCAGGTACGTCCATTTCGACTCCGCACTCGACGGCGATTTCACGTAAAATGACACTAGGTTTATCGTCAGTGGCGAGTAGTACATTTCCACCTTCATCGATGAAGTCTAAAAGCATCTTTTTGGACAACTGGCCGCCAAATTCTTCCACTTTCGGGGCGAAAATGACCACATTGTCGTATAACAAATCTCCATATTTAAACAGAGTTAATGACGAATCTTCTACAGATTTGAAAGTTATGACGTGTCCTCGATCTTTCAACGACTTAAAAAATATGGAATGAGTTTCTTTAACGAGGAAGTTATCTACGAGTAACAAAGTCTTGGCCGAGGTGATTTCTTCGCAGCTTATGACCCACCACGAAAGGCATAATATTGCTAATCTAAGAAATGAACTAGACATTTTACAAACTACGAGACCTTAACTTTATCAAAAACCGAATTCCGAATGATCAGGTATTTGTTTACGCTTCAACTTGTGGACGTAAATTCTTGTATTAGATAAACAAATGGAATACACGACGTCTGGATATAAAACTGAAAACAAAAAACATTCGTCAGAATAAAAATAATATCGAAGATTCGCAGAGTAAGAATGGTATCTCCTTACTGGTAATTTTTTTGTATTTTTCTTCGTGAGGCGGAATATTTTTCGCAATGGTAACCAAACTACTGATCAAATCAGCTGTATGCTCGTTATTTTCGAGTTCACCGTTTGACTGAAATTCAAAATCAAAGTTAAAATACCTGATGTATGTTTGTTAGAGTGGTAAAAATTCGTAGCAAATCTTACACAAAGAACACTTCCGTCCAGGTATAATACTAGGTATCCCAGCTCATCACTTACACGGTCCATAACATCATTTTGGTACCTGTAAAAAAAAAGTTGTTAGATCGACTAGAGTAATATTTTTCTCAACTACGTGCTTCCATTTTTAACAGATAAGCGAAAATTAACATTGTTTTAACTTAGCCGGTAGATGCATAGCTAGGAAAAATGGATGTTTTAATTGAAGTAATTTATGTAGCACCGCTGTACTCTCTGAAGTACCTGAAGTATAAGTACCAAAAACACTCACTTGAAAGTAAGAAATAAATCTTCAGTAAACTTATAACTTTTTTTCTAAAGAATTGAATGAAAATTCGTTCCAACGCGGATTTCTAAACGACTGAGTTGTCAAAAAATCAAAAATTGAAAAATATGCGATAAAAAACCAAGCAAGATGACAAAACTTCGAATACAAATTTAACTAAAACTCTGTAAAAAAATTTCTGTTCTAAATTTTAATTGAAGTTTTTAATTAATTAGTAATGTATTTATAGTTTGATAAAATGGAGAAAATTTATATGTAATTTAAAATATATCATTAAAATCAAAAAAACTGCAGAAATAACTTTCTAATTTCATTTTAATATGAATTTTATAATCCAGAAACTAGCTATTATTTCGTTCGTTTTGCTGCACCAGTGTAAAAAAGTGTACACTTCACGTTGTGGGAATAGTACTTAACCAATCAAATTTTAGTATTCGTCACTTGGATGGTCGGTTTTTACATTTTTTTATTATGCATTCCATAGACCTTTCTAGAAATAATTTTGATTATCATAAGAATTTCGATTGGACCCTTTCCTCCCCTCTAATTTGGCTTATTAGTTATTACAAAGTACGAAGACACTCAATTGCTAAATTAATTGAAAAATGGGTTGGAGAGAGGGGTTGAATTGAAAAAAATTTCAAACAAAAGTTGTAGATTGAGATCCTAAAAATAAGTTTGGTTATTATAAAAATTAAAAAATTAAATTTCGATTGGACCCTTTCCTCAGTGTCAGTTTCCTCCCCCATAATTTCGTATATTAGGCGTATATAGTACGGCTCTATT
This sequence comes from Balanococcus diminutus, assembly GCA_959613365.1. Taxonomy (NCBI): domain Eukaryota; kingdom Metazoa; phylum Arthropoda; class Insecta; order Hemiptera; family Pseudococcidae; genus Balanococcus; species Balanococcus diminutus. Next base: position 30,393,326 of record OY390714.1, read on the forward strand.
CTATAATATAGTTTTCACCTGACTTTTAGGACCGAATTCATAGTTCTCACTTTGAGTACCAAGTAACACTTGGATAAGTTAGGGCCAAGTGACACTTATAAAAACAAAAGAAAATCGTTAAAATTTCGTTTCATAGTCACCAAGTGTTACTTAAGTAAGTGTCAAGTCATACTTGAGGGCTAGTATAGGATTTCCTGTACTAGTACTTACACAAGTCTCTAACTAAACACTAGCACTAAGTTCAAAAAAGAAAAAACGTCTATGAATTCGGCCCTAAAAATTTAAAATTTCAGCTCAATCCCAACCTCCGCAGTGTAAACTAGGAGCTAGTATTATTATTTTTGACGATTTTCTCAAATTTGTCTGCAGTCTGTACGTAGCTTTTTTTGTCAACATTCAATTTTTTTTTAAAATTGGTGTGATAACGTTGTGATAATGAACTAAACTTGCTCATGTGAAATTTTTCTTGCGTATATTTCATCATTCAGCGAATTAATATTTAATAAAATGTATCATTTGTAAGAGAACTTCCAAAGCGGCGACTATGGAGCTTTATTGTAGTAATTTAATATCAAAACCTCTCTTTGGTAAATATTTATTTAGTACAATTTGTAAAAATGTTCGCTATTCTCCGCACGCGTTATATTCTTCGTTAAACACCAAAGTTCCAATTTCTTCGAGACTGAACATCGTACTGAAACACCAAAAGTATTGTTCTACTCAGAAATTATTAGTAAGTACAAACACTGTTCCTATCTGTACCATCTTAAAATACTGGTCGTCTTCATACTATAATTTCTTGCAGATTAAAACTCACCAAAGGAAGCATTTTTTCGGACAGATCTGTCTCACATTAAAAAAAAGAGGAGTAGTGATTTCATCAACGAATATTCGTAATTTCCATACCAGTAGAATCCGGTTTCAGCAAGACAATGAGAAAAAACCTCCGAACAAAGATGACGATAAAAAGTTGTCTCAAATGACGGCGAAATTATTATTGTGGTGTTTCACGGTTTATATATTAGTGTTTGGCTTGGCTTACATGATGATGCCTGCTAATAAGCAAGAGGTTTGTTATTTAAATTTAGTCTACTAGACAGTACATATAAATTAACCTATTTCTAATGATCATTTTTTATAGATTATTAGATATGTGTCTTGGAATGAATTTTTATATCACATGTTGGCCAAAGGAGAAGTTGAAGAAATCATCGCTCAGCCAGATATTGGTTTGGTAACTGTCGTTTTGCATGACGGAGCGGTCGTAAAAGGCAGACGTGTTAGTATTTTCAGTTATTCGCTATTATTGTGCAAATAATGGAAATATTTTTAAAATTAAAAATTTATTTTTAAAGGTTGATTTTAAACATTTCCACATGCAAGTAGACATTGATAAATTTGAGGATAAGCTCCGGGCTGCGGAAGCAAAGCTCGGTATAAAAGTTGGCCAAGGTGTCCCAGTGATTTACGAAAGAGGAGAAGACACGCTAGGAAAACTGTTGACTTCTCTCATCATCGGTGGAATTTTATTATCGCTGTTTTCTAGAGGAAAAGGCGCAAAATCAACAGGAATCGCAGATATGTTTGTACGTCTCATAACTTCGTATTATTTTTATTGATTGTTGTCGTCACGTTTTACATATTTCATGTCTTTTTAGTCAAGTTTAACCCGAGCCAAGTTTACTTTAGTTGATCCTGTCATTGGTCAAGGAAAAGGGGTCCGTTTCTCTGATGTAGCTGGTTTAAAGGAAGCTAAACAAGAAGTAATGGAATTCGTCGATTATCTCAAGAAACCCGAACATTATAAACGTTTGGGAGCAAAGGTAAACGCGATAAATTAATTTTATAGTACTACACTTCATGAATTAATTTGCTGGATAACATTTTTTATATTTCACCATTGTAGGTTCCTAAAGGAGCTCTTCTATTAGGTCCTCCAGGTTGTGGAAAAACTTTATTAGCCAAGGCCGTTGCAACTGAAGCCAATGTTCCTTTTTTGTCGATGAATGGATCAGAATTCATTGAAATGATTGGTGGCTTGGGAGCAGCAAGAGTGAGGTATGACTTCTTTTTTTAATCATTTTATAATTTGAAAATCGTCACTAATGGTTTGTTGTCCTGTTTTCCGTAGAGATTTATTCAAAGAAGCGCGTAAACGAGCCCCGTGTATAATATATATTGATGAAATCGATGCAATTGGTCGTAAGAGAAGCTCTACTAATCAAGTTGATGGTTCTGCTGGCGAAGGAGAGCAAACATTAAATCAATTGTTGGTTGAAATGGACGGAATGGCTTCTAAAGAAAGTGTGTTAATGTTGGCATCAACGAACAGAGCTGACGTTCTGGATAAAGTAAATATTTTTGTTTTGTTCAATGGTCGAAACACAGAGAGGACTCGACGTATCATTTAAAAAAAAAATTTATTTAGGCATTATTGAGACCAGGACGCTTTGATAGACACATTTTAATTGATTTACCTACGTTAGAGGAAAGAAGAGAAATGTTTGAATATCATTTAAAAGGAATTACTCTTGAAAAAAGTCCATCTTATTATTCGAAACGTTTGGCTTACCTAAGTCCTGGATTTAGTGGTAAGTAAAATTAATTCACTGCAGTTGAAATCATTCGAGGCATTAAATTCTATCTTCTTTTCAGGGGCTGATATCGCTAACGTATGTAATGAAGCTGCCTTACACGCAGCCAGAAGTCTTCAAAAAAAAGTCACTTCGGCTGATTTAGAGTACGCGATTGAGAGATCAGTTGGAGGCACTGAAAAACGAAGTCAAGTCATTTCTCCGGAAGAAAAAAAAATAGTTGCATACCACGAATCCGGTCACGCTCTTGTTGGTTGGCTGTTACCTCATACAGATGCACTTTTAAAAGTTACAATAGTTCCTAGAACATCGATGGCTTTAGGATTTGCTCAGTATACGCCTACTGATCAAAAACTTTTTTCAAAAGAAGAGGTAAATCTCTCCTTTAATTTTCAAATATTTATATTATATTTTACGCGATATTTACGAAAGATTTCTTTACAGCTATTCGATCGTATGTGTATGGCATTAGGAGGTCGTGTCGCTGAAGCTATTACTTTCAACAGAATTACCACAGGAGCTCAAAACGATCTGGAAAAAGTTACCAAAATGGCAAATGCACAAGTAAATTATTTTGAAATCGAAATAATCAATATAATATAGTAAACGCGAGCTTTGATGTTTTCGTCGCATTTTTTTTATCCAGGTACGTCAGTATGGAATGTCTAAAAAGGTTGGATTAGTATCATTTCCTGAAGAAGATGGTCAAAGCCGTCGTCCTTACAGCAAAACTTTACACGCTTTAATGGAAGCAGAAGCTAAACAATTAGTGAATAAAGCTTACAGACACACCGAAGCTGTGCTGAAGAAAAATAGTGATAAGCTGAAAAAGGTTGCCTTTCTAATAAATTCAATTACCTATTTCTGAAGATTTTTACATTGAATTTGAAACTTAAATATTCCATCGTGTTTTTCTCACTAGCTCGCTGAAACATTGTTACAAAAAGAAACATTAAGGTATGAAGAAGTTGAACAACTTATCGGACCTCCTCCTCACGGCAGGAAGAATTTAATAGAATCTGCAGAGTTTGAGAGTTCCATGTCTCAACCAGAAGAAAAACCTCCCGAAGAAAATAAAAAGACTGAAGAAGGAAATAATATTGTGGAAAAATGAGTGCAATTATGACTTTTTATACGATGATCACGATAGTCAAACATTGATTAACGTGTAAAGCTTGGATTTTATTAAGATCAGTTGTAGCTATTTGTACCGTGTACGAATAATTGTAAATATTGAAGCGTACCGAAATTCTTCAAATGTTATTATGTTAATAAATTGTGGCATTTTGTTCGAAATTAAAATTTGTGAACAAAGTTGTTACCGAAATACATATTTTTCTCAAAAGTCTCACAACGGTATAGGCCTGCAAAATTTATTATTTTGGTTTTCCGAGGTCATTGGCCGCGACTTGACCACCTATAAATTAGGAAATCGGCCTTTCTTATTCTTTTCTATTTTAATTTTTAATTTTTCAACGAACTATTCCTTTTTTTTTACCGGCGTTATAAGCCTAGTCCAGACGATGAACATTTTCTACAAAAATTTGGCTCCGTTTCTGCGAAAAGGAGTTCGACCAATCAAAAACAAGCACTTGGCGGTATAAACCAAAAGGACGAGTAGACAACAGACGTGATACGATGGACAGATCGCTGATAGTGTTGTTATCGAGAAGCCGCGATGTTATATTTCAGTAATTATTAGTGATTAGTAATTAATTTTATAAGTATTTGTATTAAATTTAGTCAATGAATCAGGATCTGGCTCAACTCTTACTCAAGTACCGTGTTAAAATGATCTCTGCTTCAAATTATTTGTGTTCTTATCAATAATTTATTGTTCTCTCTTCACTGATGAAGTGATGATAAATCTCCGGCACACTGACTAAATACTTACTTGAAATACGTGGTAAGTTTATTAAAATGAAACAAAACGTTTCAATTTGAAAATGACATAAGCAGTAATCGCATTGAATTTTCCACAGATGGCGTTTATAACGAGAAAATATTTGGCATACGTTGTCATATTTTGGATTTGTCAAATTCTTCACCCATCGGAATGCCGCAGGAAAGCGAAATTTGTCACTACTTCCATCGATGCGAAATGGGATCAAACACCTTTGGTTTTAGAAATCGCCGAATTTCTAGCGAACGAGAATATAAATTCGTTCTGGTCATTTATTACTGATATAAACGAACTTGAAAGTCCATTATCAACATTGGGTAAGAGCAGTTCGAATACTATCGAAAGGGCTTGACTATGGTAATTTCCAACATGCGAACGTGTTACAGGCAATGAGAAAATTAAATACGACATCGCCATCGATTTAGCTTCGCGATATCTCTCCAACACTCAGATGCGTTTAATGAAGTTATCTTTGTCACTTCATGTGTACTCGCCTCGAATTGAAATGTTCTCTCAAATGGGACTCGAGCGTAACTTGCCATGTCCAACTACGGTGGATATTGCAGGAAAAATGATATGTTCAATTGATGAAATCGGATCTGCTATTGATAATGCTGTGGTAAGCTATTTCTTATTAATGAAAAACTATGCGGATGTGTTTTTATGAGAGTAACGTGTGCTCAAATTTATTTCTCAGATAAATGATAATACAGAAATTTTCAACGTCGATCATCATTATCCTGGAAGTGAAAATCGCTCCGTCACTGCCATTTTATATAGTGAAATTGGCTCTCCAGATTTTAAAGTTTTTCACGAGACATTGAAAGAATACGCTGTTCAGGGAAAAATCGATTATGTTTTACGTCATAAAGTTGAAGTAAGTTCTATGAAAAAGTTTTCTCTTATTGTTACGTAATAATGTTGTAAAATTATTCTCAGCGCCGAATGAATAGAAAAGTTAGACTGTCTGGCTACGGAGTTGAGTTACAAATGAAATCTACCGAGTATAAAGCGGAAGACGACTCTGTAGTATCTGGAAAAACCTCCGAAGAAGCTGTTTCCGAAGATGAAGAACCTGAAATTGATGGTTTCAATTTTAAAATATTAAAGTAAAAGAACATTTTTTTAATTTTCAAGTTTCTGCTTTGAGCAAAATATGTAATATTTATCGTTTATTTAAATAGGGAGTTACATCCTGATAAAATGGATGAATTGAACAAGTTCCGTCAGTATTTAGAAAGTTCCACCGATGAGTTGAAACCGTTAAAAGTATGGCAATTTCAAGAATTGAGTCTTCAAGCTGCTGAAGTTATAATGAACGAAGAAGGAGATAAAGCGCTTGAAACTTTCGTTCATATTTCACAAAATTTTCCGATGAAAGTAAGAAATACTGTGGTATTTTTTCAAAGACAGACTATCTTACAACTTGATAATGTGTCTGTAATTGGGAAAGAAAAGATAAAGCTATTGAAATTAAATTGATCGATAGTGAAACATAATAATTTATATCGTGTGCTTAATTCTGTTTGTTTTTTTTTTTTTTTTTTTTATAGACAAGATCATTGGTGAACGTTCGTGTTAAGCCAGAACGTAAAAAAGAAATTCAAAAAAATCAGGATAAAATTTTAATGACCTTAAATTTACCTCCGACGGACACTGCACTGTTTCTAAACGGTATGTTTTTCGATTTGGATGTGGTAGATATCTTCACAATTTTGGAAACTGTTCGACAAGAAATTAGACTCATGGAAGGACTTTATCGGATTGGTAATTAAATTTATGCATTTCAGTTCAGGTAGATTTAATTTTTTAGTAAATCACGTATTTTTTAATTTGATAGGAATAAACGATAGATCGACAGTAAGCTCAATTCTATCGTTGGATTTCACTCCATCTGGCGGTGATAATTATGCTATTGACATCAGAGATTCGGCAGTACAATGGATTAACGATATTGAAAACGATAGTCGCTATAAACGATGGTCTTCACATTTGATGGATTTATTGAAACCTACTTTTCCCGGAATGTTACGTAGTGTGAAACGAAACCTTTATAATCTAGTAAGTTTTTGACTTCTTGAAATTGAATTTTTCTATAATCGTTGTGACTAAACTTTATGAAATTTTCAGGTCATTATTTGCGATCCAGCGAATCGAGATTGTTGGCCTCTGTTGAAAATGGCAGAGTCATTTATTGTTCATTCTGCGCCAATCAGAGTAGGGGTTGTATTTTCAACACCGCCTGTTTCCGTATCTGGTCTAGAAAGTGCTACTGTAGCTCTGATCAATGCGTTTAATTACGTTTCCGAAGAGAAAGATCGATATACCGGGCTTAGCTTTATTACAGAAGTTGGTGAAAATTATTACTTGAATCTTGTGCTCCAAAAAAACCGTCCAGAGTTTTATACTTCACTTTTTTTTGTAGGTATACGCTACCATAAAAACAGATCGAGACGTTGAAGTAGAAGATGTAAAAAAACGCTTAGCATCATTTTCCAATGGTGCCGATGTACTCGATATTTTGGGTAGTGAGTCTGATTATAATACCGGACGTCAATTGGCTTCAGACTTCATATTGCGATCTGGACTCAGATCTCTGCCTCAGGTATCTATTTTGAATACTGCGATATGGCGGTGATGAGGTGAATAAATTTATTACATTTTTTAATTTCCTGTAGGCTCTTATAAATGGAGTACCACTTCCGGAAAAAACCCTCAATAAAGAAGATTTCGAAGAAGCTATGCTTACTGAAATTATGGCACAAACGCCTATTTTTCAAAAAGCTGTATACAGGGGCGAATTAGTCGATAATGATGATGTTTTGGATTTTATTATGAATCGTCCAAATGTGATGCCAAGGTTTGTCTACCTGCTTCAAAATAATTATTGTTCCATTCGTGCATATCTATTAACATTCTTTATTTTCAATCAATTATTCAATTTTACAGATTGAATAGTAGAATTTTAAACGCGGAAAAAAGTAAAGTTTTGGATTTATCGGATTCCGCCAATTTCGATATTAGCGAACATTTGAAATATATCACGTTCAAGAAGCCAGGATCTACATCTTTGTTGACATTTTGGCTGGTGACTGATCTCGAAACTGAAAGTGGTAGAAATTTATTAAGGAACGCTTTGGATTATTTGGTAATTATATTTTTAATATTGCCAAGAAGGTCTAAAAACACGTTTATCGTTATTTTTTATGTATTTTTTGTCGAAACGACCTCGCTGCTAAATATAACGACATCTTGTATTAATTTGGTGATTTTATTGCAGGATGTTGGAAACAATCATCGTATTGCAATAATTGCAAATCGACCCGTTGATGGCACTTCTAGTACTATGACGAAATTGATCTTAGCCGCTATACATTCTGGTGCAGATGTTTCGAAAATTTTGAAGGACGCCAATGCTATTATATCAGGCGATAAAAAAGCTTCAGATTATGTGCAAGTGAGTATTTCTCTAGAATTACTGAAACTTTTACCCGCATATCGTTCGAAGTAAAATATTGATTTGAACAAAATGCCAATTTTAGGACGTTGATTGGACTAGCATAGATGAAATAATATTGAAACACCAAGCATATTGCAAAGTGGTCTTATCCTTTAACCCGGGTCAAATCGGTATTGTTCACAACGGCAGAGTTATTGGTCCATTTGATGAAGACGAAGAATTCATCAGCGCAGATTACATGCTTTTAGAACGACATGCACTCAAGTCGACTGTGGAAAAGTTGTACAATGTGATAAGTCCTAAATTAGGTGAATCTTGGAAACTATAACTGGCGGTATTTTATAAATTTCACCAACTAATTGTGTGAATTTTTCAGATCTAATGGAAGGTTGTCGCAGTAATGTGTTCATGAAAGCTGTTTCATTATTATCTAACAGACAACAATCCAAATCCAGATTCCAGTTGAATGATATTGCTACCGATCACAGGTAATTTTTCTTATTTCCTTTGAAAAGTTATTTTAAAAAATATATAATTTTATTTAAATTCAATATTTTAGTGTGATAAAATTACCTCCGAAGAATACCGACGAACCTGTCTTTGAAATAGCAGTCATCGTTGATCCAGTGTCCAGAGGTGCTCAAAAAATTGGTCCTATTGTATCAGTATTACGCCAAGTTCTGAATTCCGAAGTGAAAGTTTATTTGAATTGCCCCGAAAGAATAAGCGATATGCCGTTGAAAAGGTTTTTGCAACGTTTATAAAGTTTCCTACGAATGTTCGTAAAAAAATACTCAACTAAATGAAAATAATTTACAGCTATTATCGTTACGTTTTGGAACCAGAGTTACGGTTCACTAGCGACGGTAATTTAGACAACGGACCTATTGCTAATTTCACCGAAGTGTCACCGGGCTCGTTGTTGACACAGAATATGCATGTTCCTGAAAATTGGCTCGTAGAATCAGTCGCCACACCTTTTGATCTCGATAATATACGTCTTCAAGATGTTGATTCATCAGTTTACAGGTAAGGCAATTACAATAAGTGTGATTTTCGTTTAAAAATAATTTTTAATACCTGCTCTTTAACTTTATAGTCAGTTCGAATTAGAATACTTACTATTGGAAGGCCACTGTTTCGATTTGGCCTACGGAACGCCTCCTCGTGGTTTACAAATAACCCTTGGAACTGAGACGAATCCAGTAATTGTAGATACAATCGTAATGGCAAACTTGGGATATTTCCAATTGAAAGCTAATCCCGGCGCATGGCTGTTACGTTTACGACAAGGAAGATCAGCCGATGTTTACGATATAGTCAGTCACGAGGGTACGGACACGCCTCCCAACAGTAAGGATATCAAAGTACTCATCAGCTCGTTCCAGTCCCACGTTATGAAATTAAAAGTGAGCAAAAAACCGGGGAAAATGCAAGAAGAATTGTTGGCCGATGATTCTGACTCAAACAGCGGTATATGGTCCAGTATTGCAAAGTGCGTATCAGATATCAATGAGCAATTGAAAATCGCTTCTCGTTTCAGCCTAATTTTAATTACGTATTTTTCAACAGTACTTTTGGAGGCAGCGGTGGTAAAGACGATTCTTCAGATGACGAGCCTATCAACATTTTCTCATTAGCTTCTGGCCACTTGTACGAAAGATTCTTAAGAATTATGATGCTGAGTGTAATCAAACATACCAAGTCACCGGTGAAATTCTGGTTCCTCAAGAATTATCTATCGCCTAGTTTCAAAGACTTTTTGCCTCGAATGGCTAAAAAGTACGGATTTCAATATGAACTTGTTCAATATAAATGGCCTCGCTGGTTACATCAACAAACCGAGAAACAAAGACTGATTTGGGGTTATAAGATATTATTCTTAGACGTACTGTTTCCACTAGATGTGAAAAAAATTATTTTCGTCGACGCTGATCAAGTAAGAATTTAAATCTAAAGTGAAATAAATGGTTCGTCACTTTTTACAAAAATTTCTCAAATTTTAGGTCGTCAGAGCGGATATGAAAGAATTAGTTGATTTAGATTTACAAGGTGCACCTTACGGATACACTCCCTTCTGCGGGAGTCGGAAAGAAATGGATGGTTTTCGGTCAGTACTAACTGAAAATGGTCACTAAGAATCGTATTATAATTCCATATTTATTTATATCGTTTTCGCGTATCATTCGTAGGTTTTGGAAACAAGGATACTGGAAAACGCACTTACAAGGCCGAAGTTATCATATCAGCGCACTGTACGTAGTCGATTTGAAAAGGTTTAGGAAAATAGCCGCCGGTGATAGACTGCGTGGACAGTATCAAGCTCTTAGTCAAGATCCCAATAGTCTTTCAAATCTGGATCAAGTAATTCAATTTTTCTCTCTTAGATTTGTGAAAATTTCTAACAAGGGAATCTTGTCAACTCCGATTGCGCTGAGATTTGGCTCATTGAAAGAGTATGTTACCCAGACCTCAAAACCAACGATTTTTCTAATTTTTTTCATCCAAAACAACTTGAATAATTTTTTAAAAAATGGAAAATATTTTCTTTCCAAAAAAATAATAAATTTCTGTCAGCAAGGAATTGAAATTTGAAAATTAAAAAAAAATCCTCGTAAAATTGTTTTATTTGCCCCCCCCCCAACAACTTTTTTTTCAAGTGATCCAAAAAATTAAAAAATTGCTCACTGCTCCCAAAAAAAAAATTGAAAAAATTTTTAATAAAAAAAAAGCACGAAAATTACCTAAAAAATTGAAAACATTCTTTAATCCAAAAAAAGTAAAAGATTTCTTTCTAAAGAATCGAGAAAAACTATTTTCACAAAAAAAAGAGTTTTATTTTCATTTCCAAAAAAAAAAATAAAAAAATAAAAAAAATAATATTGAGAAATTTATTATTTTTTCCATATAAAATTGAACACCATTTTATTCAAAAAAATAATACTGATTAAAATTGGTAATGGAAAATTGCTTTACCTATACGTAGGTATTCCAAAAAAACAATTTAAAAAAAACACCGTGATTTTTTCACAAAAATAAAATTTCTTTATCCAAAAAAAATTTGAATTTTTTTCCAAAATGGGAAAGATTTTTTCTTCCAAAAAATAAGAAAATTCACTCTGCAAAGAATTGAAAAAAAAATCCAAAAAATTGTAAAATTGTTTTATTCGCCTCACCCCCCAAAAATACATTTTTTTCAAGTGATCCAAAAAATTAAAAAATTGTCCACTGCTCCAATTAAAAATTGAAAACATTTTTTAATTCAAAAGAAGTAAAATATTTCTGTCTAAAAAATCAAGAATTTTTTTCACAAAAAAAAATTGAAATTTTCAAGAAATTTTCTCTCAAATGAATAAATATATTTCTTTTCAATAAAATTGAAAAACTAAAAAATAATAATGAATAAAATAGGTAATGAAAAAGTGCTTCTATTCAAAAAAAATTGAAAAAATTATTCAAAAAAATGAGAAATTTTTTTCTTTGCAATAAAATCGAGAAATTATTTTTTTTCCCAATAGAACTAAAAAACTTTTAAAGTCAAAAAAACTTTCAAAGTTTTTATTCAAAAAAAAAAAAAAAAAAAAATGAGAAATGAAAAATTGCTCTTTTTGGGTATTCTAAAAAAAACAAGAATTTTTTTGAATGTTCCAAAAAAATAAAAGATTTACAAACCAATTTTCAGAATTTTATTTCAATTTTTTTTTTTTTTTTTTGTGAAAAACTAATGGGATAAGTATTTTCTCCATTTTCAAAAATTTGCCAAAAATCGAAAAATCAACTTTGACAGCTCAAAATTTGATTTAGAGGTCTAGCTGACATGCTTTTTCACTGAGCCAAATTCTAACTGAATCCTGGAGTTGACAAGGTTTCCTGGAGAAAAAACCCCAGCGATATTTATGGTATTGTTTCGAATTTTAGGATTTGCCAAATAACATGATCCATCAAGTAGTTATTAAAAGCTTGCCACAAGAATGGCTATGGTGCGAAACGTGGTGTGATAATGATTCTAAGGATAAAGCAAAAACTATCGATTTGGTGAGTCGAGTACCATTGAGAATTATTTACCTACATTTCGACTTTCGTTACTTAATTGCATAAAATTTTCAGTGCAATAATCCTCTAACCAAGGAAGCTAAACTGACAGCTGCAATGAGAATTATTCCAGAATGGAAGGAGTACGATAACGAAATAAAGAGATTACAATTGGAAATTGACGAACATTCTGAAGAAGAAGTTATACACGAGCCCAGTGATACAGGTACATATGTGATTCGTGACCTTCGTTTATTCGCCGAATAAAGTGTAAATTCACTAATATTTTCTAACCACCTTGCTAACATTGAATTATTTTTCATTTTTTCAGAACCACCTATTGCTCAATCAGATGCTAAAAAACATACCGAACTGTGATATGTAATATAAGCGATTTATACTTAAGTAGTGTTAAGTAAATTATTTCTTACGATCGTCATTTCCATATTTTTGTTCTTGTTTGTTTTTTAACGTGTTAATCAAAGTACCTACTTTAAAGTCATCATATCGTTGGCGATTTCATTGTAATTTGAAAAAAGGAAAAACTTAAAATGAAAAACACTTGAATCAATAAACGTTTTATAAATCGACGCATCACGATAATTTTTATTACACGAATACTTACAACGTAAAATTTGAAAACTTAATAATAAAAATTCAACTTACAAGATTTTAAATCTTATATAACAGTAAATTGAGACCAGCAAAATAATATAATAATAACAATACGTACTCACAAAACCAATTACCTCATCGAAGGAATGCTACATGTTAAATAATACAGTAATTTATACGTATACCCTGATAGGCTGTATATAATACTCGTTCATGACGTTAACGGAATACTTGGTAAATAACTCAACTAAGATATCACAATTATAAAATTTGATTGACTTATTATAACATAAAGAAAATGAAATTCTAATCAACACAGCGTATACGTATTCGTACGAATCCACTTTTCCGACACATAATTGAGCGTATGTTTAAATCAATTTTGAAAAAAAAAATAAAAAGTTCAAAAAATCACGAATGTTGACTAGAAAACATGAAATACGTTAAACTAAAATTACGATATACCTACGAACGAAAACATTTATTGAAAGCTCATACTTGAGCAGCTAATCCGGCTGCCGAAATATTATCCCCACATCCAGCAGTCTGTTTAGCGAATGTGCAGACGAGATTCGGCGCTAAACAAATATGGTAATCATTTTCATTCCAACAAGCGACTGGATTTTGGTCGTCGAAGTAAATTCGTCTACTTCCAGGAATCGATGAAATTGAAAAACTTTCGTCTATTACTAAAGTTGATTTGTCAATGTCAACCTAAAAATAATACGAAAAAATTAGCTTCGGTATTGAAATTAAAGTCGAGACTAAAATAATCAGTACTCTGTTTACCTCTGATGTACCACAAACGTAAGTATTAGCTACTAAAGAAGCCCGGGCTGCTGCAACGAATGTATTTTTCCAATTTGAATTTTTCGATACCATTATAAGTTGGTAGGCTAATGTGTGTACATGCAGACGTGTCAAGGGGCGACTGTGCCGAACACCATCGCGATTTTCTTGCAATTGTCTGTAAATTCAGTTAACGAGGTACGAATAAAAACGAACGAACAGGCGAAAAAAGTGATAACGAATAATTAAAAAAAAAAAAAAAAAATACATTACTTGAATATTTGACGCATCATATCCAATACGTGGCTGATTTTTGGATTAGAGTCGGTTGCCAAAGTTATCGTTTTATGTACCAACGAACTATGCAAATTAGCTAATTCCTGCGAAAAATTAAAAAACAAAAGAATCGTAAGTGCTTGTCTAAAAACTTATAACAGAAAATAGGCTTAAACGCTTACTTGTTCATTCATTCCTAAAGAATCTGCAAAAGGTATGATTTGATCCATGATGTAAAATAACAAATTTGGTTCAGTGATGGAGGCCATTTCAAAATGAATTTTTGTGTTAGATGACACTCCTTTCATTTGTTTGCTTACAGCTTGTAGTCTTTCGTTTCTTGCTTCTAAATTAAAAAAAAACAAAAAAAAAATAGAATCATAAAAAACCCACAAACAATTATTATCGAACTCGTACTTTGCTTAAAGCAACTTAAATTATTTTTTTCTGATGAATTAAGAAGAAGGCGAGCTACTTTGTACTTACTTTTCGCCATCGGATAGTTATCCATCATTTGCAGTCCACTAACTACAAATAAGTCGGGGCGAAAATTTTTCAAATAAGGATCAAAACGTTCTAAAGATGAAATTCTCGGATTGTAATAATCGTGATGTAAAATGAATCTGAAATTATAAACGAACGAGATAAATAACTATAAAAGCTTATCCAGCTTTCATATTGAATTCTATTTATTAAAACAAGAAATACCTGTTAGCTCTCGGAGCTGTATATGGACCCCATTTTTCGTTAGCTTTATACTCGAACACCAAATGTATATCAATTTCGTCGGTAATTTCGCCAATAACTGAAATAGTAACATATAATTGAATCATCGTAAATTTTAAGTCCATTATAAAGTATTGGTACTCACTGTTCAAATTTTCAGGAAATATTTCCGTCATTTCTTTAGTAGTAGTACTACTCAATAAAACCTTGAAACCTTCCATAGCGAAACGTCTGGCCATACTTGCACCATTTCCGCCAATAGCAACTTTTCGATTACTAAGACTATTCACTCTGGTCACCAGTTCATTGAATAACGTAGAATTTGAGGTGAACCGTCTGAAAATAAAGACCGTTAAAAAACGAAATTCACACCAAACACAAACCGCTCGCAAAATACATACTCTGCAGCTGCTCCAACGGAAAAGTAATAAGCGAAAGAATTGAGCAGATCGTCGTACGAGTTGATGAATTCTCGAGCAATTTCATCTTGTTCGAATTTTTCGTATGAAATGACATCAGCAGCGTTGAATACTATATCTTTACAAGCGCCATAACCAACTGCCACCTTCGGGTAATGCACTTCATGTTTTTTATCTATGGTGATCAAACCTGACAAAATGTTTCTCAGTCTCGAATGTAATTCGTCTTCGGTGTTTCGGTATAGTACAGCGAAGAAAGCCACCAGGACTACAAATACTGTGCTAGCGGTTAATATGTTCTTCATGTCGAAAGAATAGTTAGATGGCGAACTTGAACTTGGTTTTTTAGATTTCTTCATGATAAATCGATGCACGAGAGTGTTTCAAATTAACATTAATTTATCGTAGTTCACTTACTATTACACGAATGATTAAAAATATAGTAATATAATGAGATGTTTTACTTCACATTTTAGTTAGAATAAGACTGAGGTAGACCAAGGTAAGGAACTTTTGAATAATTAATCATTCCATATTCCAAGTTTCCAACCGAATTTTTGATAAAAAGGTGGTATCATCCACGCGTACACCCAGTGTTGTCAAACTGAACAACATAAAAATCGACATGACATCGCAGCAAAAAACAGCTGCGACTGCAAGCAGAAAGCTGACAAGTTAAAATTTACCTGCCCAGCCTACCTACTTGATTCGCAGAGTTTTCACTTTTTAAAACTTTTTTCACTAAAATCCATTCCCTATTCATATAATCAAGGATCCATTCCTGAAATAAAATGATGGCACCTACCTAGTAATGATTCAAAATAAAAAAATAAAATGGCCGTACTAATAGTTCGATAATCAGTAAGAGTATTATAATTGCTATTTCTATGAATGAAACTGAATTAATAATTATGTAGGTATAGGTAATGTGAATGAAATGACAAGGGCAAATGTAACTGTAAGGAAGAATGAAGAATGAAGTATGAACTCGATTAAGTATCTAAGTAAGTATTATTGCCTAATTGTTATTGCCAAAATTACACAAGTAAAATATGAAATGAAAGTAAGTAAGTAATAGAAACTGACGAACGTCAAATCAATCATATCATCGCAATTAGAACGAGATGATATTAAGATATTGGTTGCGCATCATAATGTAATGGCAAATGGAATACAAATTGTTTTGCCACTTTTGATTAAACGAAGTGAAGTCTGTTGATCAAGATGTATTTAATTTTAAATCATATCGATTCATCTTCAATTCTTCGTTAGTAAAAACTGCAGTGCAGAAAGATGTGCTGAGAAGTCAAATTAATAATTACATTACGTTTTGGTCATCAACTATTCAATATTCATGTATAAAAAAAAGTTAGGTACTCAAAAATTGAATAAGTATCAAAGAAGGAAAATAGGTAACTATCTAAAAAGGGTTGTCGTTCAAAGTTTCCAAAAAGGACTCACTGATCACTGTTGTATTCGAATATAGGGGAGGTTGAATATTCCACAAAAGGCAGCACTACGTTTAATTGAAAAGGTTGGTGAACGAAAGCTTTGCTTGCTTAGTTTACATTTGTACTGAAACAGCAGTGAGTGTAATTTCTATAAGACGAAATATCATCTTATTGTAGTATTTATTTCGATTTTTTCCGTAAAATTATTGCAATATTGTCGTATAATATTTGACGAAAGGTAAGACATTTCATACAATTTCCATATATTTTTATTAAATAATAAGCAAAAGTATTTTTGAACAACTTTCCAGTTTTCTTCTGTTATATTGATGCTTTTATCTTGAATTTATTTCCAATTAGTATCGTGTTTAGATACTTTGGTATTACTTACTTTATTGCAATAAAATTCATTCTTTACTAATAAATTGATTTGGTTTTGGCAAAATTAATGGCATATAAGATCTCTAAAAAATTACCATTCTAGAGGACACATAATTTAGGTAAAGTATTGTTTTAAAAACAAGACTTTTATCACGTTTCGTTATCAGTACCTTTACTGCAACAATGATTTAGAATTATCGATTCGAATTTACAGCAGAATTTTCTCAACGTTCTTTGCTCAAATTAAAAATACATAATATTCTGGCAATGTTCATGTTGAACAGGATTTCCGTTCTGAACAAATAAGTGTATACTTACCTGTATAATATTACACGAGTATCTTCACAGTGTAGTATGCTACACAAAAAAGTGAAATAATATTTATTTTAAAAA
This sequence comes from Balanococcus diminutus, assembly GCA_959613365.1. Lineage (NCBI taxonomy): Eukaryota > Metazoa > Arthropoda > Insecta > Hemiptera > Pseudococcidae > Balanococcus > Balanococcus diminutus. The sequence goes on from OY390714.1 coordinate 30,410,365, forward strand.
TGAAAATTATCAAGTAGGGTCTCGTATGTACATAAATTTGTTTTTTTAACGAATATTTTCCGCTAAAAAAATGAGCCTTTCTTGTATAGTTTGTCCCTTATTGCATGTTGTTTCGTTACTAAATTTAATTAATTTATACCTTGTAACACGTTTAGCACCCACAAGCATGTAGGTACGAATAATTTGTTCAACGTGCTTCTGACCACTATGTCATTACGTCATATGCACGTGCTATCGACTGATGTGACCAATTTTTATCGCCTATTATTACACATAACACGAGCGTGAGCCAGATGAAGGTGATACTTATACCTGGTACTCTAATAATACTCAAATCTTTAGTTTTTGCCTTTTTTTTTCTTCTTCTTCTTTTTCTTCGCAGTTCGTGAAACTATTCGATATTTTTATTTTATTTTAAAATAAATTTTACCTCTTGAGACGTTTATGCTTCAACTTGGAGAGTGGCCCTGGAAAAGGGTGTTCCTGGACTCCCTTCAAACCAATGATGCAACTACTCAAACTACACAAGTGTATGCATGTTTGCAGACCCCAAGATTTGAAGGGGTAAAGTTATGTACTCGTAAAGGTCATTTTTTCAGAATATCGTAACTTCGTTTATAATGAAGATAGACAAAATTTGTATGACATTTTTTTGTAGAACTTTTCAAGTCCAATCAAATTAGTTGCATTCATGTTTTGCCTAACTCCAAAATCGAAGGAGCTACAAAGATTTAAAAGTTTGTGCGTATTATAACTCCTTCAATTTTCAAGTTGGACAAAATTTGTTGGAATACATTTTAGTTGACCTTTTTGTGATCTACAAAATGAGCTACTAATGTTTTGCCTAACTTCAAAATCGAAGGAACCACAGCCATTTGAAAAATGAAAAGAGGCAAATTCGGAGGAAGTAACACCTCACGTTGTTTAAATGGTTGTGGTTCCTTCAATTTTGAATTTAGGCAAAACATCAATAGCTTATTTTGTAAAAAACAAAAAGATCAACAAAAATTAATTACAACAAATTTTGTCCAACTTGAAAATTGAAGTAGTTGTAATTCGCACAAATTTTTAAATTCTTTTAGCTCCTTTGATTTTAGAGTTAGGCAAAACATGAATGTAACTAATTTTGTTGGAATTGAAAAGTTCTACAAAAAGTTATGAACAAATTTTGTCTATATTCATTATCAACGAAGTGACGACATTCTGAAAAAAATGTCCAGTACTAGTACATAACTTTGCCCCTTCAAATCTTAGGATCGGCAAACATGCATACACTTGTGCAGTTTGAGTAGCTGTATCATTGGTTTGAAGGGAGTGCACTGGTCCAGGAACACCCTGTACTCATTATTTAAAAAAATTAATAATTCTTTAGTAATCATTAATCAATTTACATAAAATAGTGGGGTAGTGTGCATATTAAAGTTATCATTTTTATTATTTGCAGATGTTTTGAAATGGAACGGGAAATTAATGAAAATTTAATGACGGCCTAATTTAACCGTAAGTATCATTCAAATTCTATCCTATTAAATTCTGAAAATTTTGACGCAACATTTTAAAGATTAATTATGTACAAAGATATTTTAAAATCCAGGTACCTACCTACAGATTTTTAATACCTACTTATAAAAATGATTTTTTTTTTATCTTCGTATAGTAAGGCCAACTATGTACGTTCTATTTTAAACGTCTTCACTCGCTCATTTCGGTACAAAAAAAAAATGACGCTATTTTTCATATCAGGGTATAACAAATTCACTTACATCATCCATAAAATAGTGCAGTATTCTCTTATCTAATTTTTTCAACTCATTCATGCTAAACCGTACGAGCTACGCCAGCGAAGCCAACATTTCATGATTTATCGGTCAAGGAGGCGCTACAAAAAATATACTAAATTAAAATATCCTTATTATCAGGTATTTTTTTCTATTTTCACCCAATAACCTGATTTTTATGTTGGCCTTTTTTTAAGATGTAAAAATTTAGACTTGACAGTTATTTCGCGTTAAATTATTGCATTTACGGCGCGTAAATAACGCGCGTTCAAGGTGCGAGCTTCTCCGGTTATATTCGTAGCACGAAATTTTCAACCGCAGAAGAATAATAATCGTATATCATTATTTTTTAACATGGAGCTACCTTTGAAATATTTCAGATTTATGCTTCGTAAGGTTTAAAAGTAGGTTGTGTTTTACTTCTGGGTAATTTAGCAATAAAGATACGATGACTTTGGAGGAAAAAAATAATAATAAATAAAACGAGCGAATAAACAAATTGTTGAAGAGAAAAAAAAAATGTACCAAATTAATTAAAACTTGATTTAGGTGTTTGGAGAAAAAAAAGTAGAGATGTTCAACGTTATAGTACAACCGAGACAAAAAATGGTACTAAGTAAGAGCTCGTCGGCTGACTTAAAATGTGAAAAATTGAGTTATTCGGATGCCACAAAATGCTAATTGATATGCAACACGGTTACATTTAGTTTTTATCATTCGACCTATGTATAGTCCTTTCTTTCGTATATACGAAAATTCCTTCAATAAAATACCAAGTTGTAAGGTTATCGCACATGTACGTTTTCATGATACGTATAATACGAGACTGCGAATACTCGTACGAGACTACGAATGGAATGCTTTTCACAAAGTTTTACGAATCGGTTGAAAATTCCGTCGCTGTTTTATGAATTGAAATAAAATACTATATTTCACACATTGTAGATACTTCGCACCCAGACCAAGTTCAAAAATTACCAATGTTTTTTATCTCGTATTTTGTGCATGGTGCACGTTTTGTACTGATTAGGTACGTACGTACTACGTACCTCGTCTTTACGTTTATACACGCGATAAATTTCCTGATCGAATAAGTTGCCTAAGTGATTCGCCGTGTTTTTAATCGGATATACGGCGAACAAGGTATGCAATTTATTTAACATGAAATATTCCTCGATACCAGAATGTCCATCCCTTGGTCTCATCCGCAATTATGTATGCACACTGCACAGGGTGACCCAGTTAAATGGCCAACTCGATGGCTTTGAAATTTAAAAAAAAAAAATTATTTATTAGAGTGTCTTTTTGACCGAACTGAAAGACCTTCGAAAATTAAAGAGCGTGAAATTTTCTTTCTTCAATTTCTTCCAAGAGCGTTAGTTTTCTCGATTTTTGCAGTTGAAGTTGAAAAGGCTGGGGTGCGGTAAGGGGACCAAATAGCATCAATTTTTACCAAATTTGGCATGTGTGTATAGATACTTTAGGGGAGTGTTGGAATTTTTTTTCGAATTTTTTCGACCCCTAAAATGACCTTAAAAACAGCATTAAAATTTCCAAATTACTCTGAGGGCACAGTTTTGATGGAACTGACGAGACTGAAATTTTTCTCTCGTTTTTTAAAACTAAGATATTTCATAATACTAAGATATTTTTTTTTGGGGGGGGGGGGGGGGGGGGAGAGCATATTTAAAACTTTGTAAAACCGATTTATTCGTGGTTTTTTCTACTATTGGACGCTTATTTTCCATCAATTTTTTTTTTGAGGTATATCACTAGGTAGTAAATACCCTTCGGTTACGATTATCCGACACATTGAGGAATTATGTGTGCCGGGTGATGAAAAAGTCAGATTACGTTTTTTTGCGGATGTGATTTTAACCGGGAGAATTTTTAATGAAAAATTTCAGTTCTCACAATAAATTTTTTTCCAAAAGTAATTTTTAAAGATTTTTGAAAAATTTCAAAAAATATTAGAACGGAATAGATTTTTTTCCAACTCAAAAGAAATTACGTATTCATTATTATTATTCAAACAAGTTTTTTTATTGAATATGATTTTGTTTTTGTTTCAAAAAAATAAAAAAAAAATAAAAAAATGAAGAACTGAATTTTTAAAAGTGTTTTCTGAGATTATTTGGATTTTTTGGATAAATTTTAAGTGAGAAATTTTTTCACAATTTTCTTTTCAATTTTTTAATGAGAAAATTTCAATTTTGATAAGGAATTTTCAAATGAATTTCCTATGAAAGAATTTTCAAGATAATATGAATTTCTTCCAAAATTTTGAAGTGAAATTTTGGAACAAAAATTATGAAAACTATTTTAGTATAATAAAAAATGAACTGAGATTCTTTGGATTTTTTTTGAATAAATTCTAAGTGAGAAAATTTTTTCACATTTCTTTCCCGTTTTTAATGAGAAAATTTCAATTTTCAATTTTGATAAGGAATTTTTAAAAGAAATTTCTGATGAAAGAGCTATCAAAATATGAATTTTCTCCAAAATTGTGAAGGGAAATTTTGGAAAAAAATTATGAGAACTATTTTAGTTGAACAAAAATGAACGTAATTTTTAAAAGTGTTTTCTGAGATTCTTTGGATTTTTTGAATAAATTCCAATTGAAACTTCTTTTTACAATTTTCTTTCCAATTTTTTGAGGAGAAAATTTCAATTTTGATAAGTAATTTTAAAAGAAATTTCTTACAAAAGAATTTTAAAGATTTGAATTTTCTGAAAAAGTTTGAAGGGAAATATATAAAAAAAAAAAATTTGAAGAGAAAGGAGATAAAAAAAAATTAGAAGTATTTTATTAAAAAAAAAAAAAACAACAACAAGGAATCATCAGATTAGATAATTTTTATGAGATTTTTTCCAAGAGAGTTTTTAAGATTTTGAGATTTTTTGAAATAATCCTCTTTGAATGAACACTAAAGCCTTTGTGCATGCAAATAACAAGACGTGAGGATGGTGTGAATTTTTTGTTTAAAAACATACAAATTGGTCGTATTCAAATCAAAAACCATGACACTAGTTTTTCTTTAATTTTAGTTATGACTGTCTTTCTGTTTAAACGCGTATTACAAGAGTTATTTTTCGAAAAACAACAAGAGGTCTCTTCGGGTCCACATTTTGGGAGGCTTCTCGAGAGGTGAAGTTTGAGACGTTTTTGGTGGGTAATCAGGACATCAAAAGGAACATTTTGAAATGAAAAAAAAAAAAAAAAAAAAAAACGAAACCCGAAATGCAATTAATTTATTTTGCTTATTTCGCTGGACTAAAAAAATTTTCACTCTCCACATTTTCAACTCGCAGCATTTTTCCCTGTAAGACTTGCTGTTCATCAAAAAATACACATTCAACTAAATAAAATATTGAGTTAATCATTTATTATTCTTGTTTTCAAAACCATCGACCAATTGATGGGTCACCCTGTACATGACGGTGGATGAAACCAAGGGATGAGCATTCTGATATTGACAATTATTTCATGTTAAATAAATTGCATACCTTATTCGCCGTAAATACGATTCAAATCCACGGCGAATAACTTAGGCAAATTATTCTACATGAAATTTATTGTGCGTAAAGGCGAATGCCAAATACTGACATGTAAGTGCAAAATGTGCACATTGCAAAAAATACGAAATGAAAACATGAGGGGAGGGGGTGATGAATAAAAAGGCATTTGAATGATACTTGATAGAGTACTCTTTCTTCTTCTAAGTACCAATTGTACCACCGTGGTTTAAACCCAGTTTAACGATAATCTGCAGTTTAAGAACTTCTTTGCAAGTTTTTGCGCAAACGAAGCGTTTTTCGAGAAAATTTATAAGGATCCAAATTGTAGAGCAGATGTGTCGTCAGATTTTCGATTAGGCAAAATTTTCCGGGTTATTGTCCAGAAAAAGTAAAAACGGTTTTTCGACAATAACTCGAGGAATTTAGTCCAGTCGAAAATCTGACGACACGTATCCGAAAGAAAATTTTCTGCTCTACAATTTTGATTCTTATAAATTTTCTCGAAAAAAAAACGCTTCGTTTGCGCAGAAACTTAGAAAGAAATTCTTAAACTGCAGATTATCGTTAAACTGGGTTTAAACCACGGTGGTACAACTGGCCTTTAGTGAATCAAAAATACCTTTTGTAGCAATTTGTTTGATTGAAGGACTTTTTGACGCAATTCCACCTCACTAAAAGAAAATTTCATTCCTGCTCTATAATTTTGATTCTTTCTATTTTTAAATTTTTTTAGGGTCCTTAATTGACCAGAAAATCAATCTGTAGGTGTAGGTACTAGGTAGGCACTAAATTGAAAAATGAAAAATTGCGCGATTGTTTGAGTGTAAATAATATATTTTTTTTTTTTCATTATTTTATGAACTTTGACGACAAAAATCATGGAAAATATGCCTCCAATTGCTTATAGTAGAAAGAAAATTTCACGCTCTACGTGCAATTTGATTCTTGGCATTTTTAAAAGTATTATTGTTATTATTATCATCATCATCATCATCATTTGTTTATTTATTTTTTGTTGAAAAATCAAGTATCTATTAGACTATGTTCACTCTAAATTCCACATTTTCTTCCAGTTCAATGAAAAATTCACAAAACCGAAACAGTATGTAAGCCAAAAAAAATTTTATAGCTATTTTTTAATGGCTCACTACATCGCAAGTTGAAAGTTTGCAAGAGCTTAGGAAAACTCATCCGAAAATAAAAGACATTTCGGATTACATTTGAAGCGGGATTTTTTTTCAATTTTGACTAGAGAGAAGTTACCGCTCAATTCGAGTTACAACTCGGGTGAAATTCATTTTTTCACAACTTCAAGTACCTACAAAATATCTTTACGGATTTCGTTTTGAGAAGATAAACTCTAATGACATTTCTATAAACTCGAAAAAACACACGTTTTTTACTCGTAATTGAACGGTTTTTTCGATAAATTAGAACGGCATTTTACTCGTTTTTAATTCGCACCCAGCATTATAATCTATGCGTGTATTTAATTTGGAGGGAAGCGTGTAAATGAGTAGAATTCAAAATAAGCCAATTTGACGAGTTAGTTGCGGAATGTAGATACTTAAGTAGTTACGATGCTATTTACCTATTTATGGAAGTTTTTTTAATTAAAATTGCGAAAAAGATATGGAAAGGGTAGTTTGACTGCCGTTTTGGTCGAAATAAAACGTACAGCTTTTTATAAGAAACTTTCCTACACAAAGGGTTTTTATTAGAAATTTATTGGTTAAATAAACCGGCATCGGTAGCAAAGCCGAAAGCCGTCGGCTATCTGTTATTTAATTTTTTTACTCGGTTTACTTTTGACCCTCGATGTACCCTCAACCGATCGTATAAAAAGCTAGAATACAATAATTATGGTAAAACGTTCTGCCAACATGCTAAAAACATTCTGTCACATTCACCTTGGTGGTAATTTCGCATTTCGTATTTAGAAACACGAGTAGGTACTTTATAAATAAAATTGAGGAATTACAAAGACGAGGAACACTCAGGTATTCTTCTGAATAATTTTTTTATTTCTTATTTAGTAAATCATCGAAAAGAGTATTTAGCAAAACCAGAAGATCTTGTATTTTCTAACCTGAATTTAACGACTCATCGGGGAATTCTTATCAAAGTTTAGTTCTTCTCAGCCCCTCGCTTAATTTATTATTCTGCGCAAATCTAACTTCATTCTTCTGTTCTTTGCGTGGAATAATAAGTTGTAAAGATCTTCCTTTTTTTTTCTCGCAATTCTTTCTGTAACTTCAATTATATATTTTTTGTATGTATTCGAAATCCATTTTTTTCTCTCTCTATTTTTTCTCATTTTTTTACTTATATATTCCGTTGATTATTTGTGCAAAATTACAATTTCATATTGAAGCTTCGTTTTCGTTTAATACACACGAGCCGGTGGTGCTTTGCGACGAAGCTTATTTAACATTTATCGCTGTAAACATAGTAACGATGGTAGAAATTGTCACAATTTGTATAAAAATGAAAACGAGGCCAGGGAGGTAGGTAATTTGAAAAAAAAAAAACCTTTTGGGGATTTCATTTATAGCTCAGAAGCAATTAGCTTTTGAGAAAATTGGATTAATCGCGAATAGATGGTACTATGTATGTTGGCGAATTGTAGGAGATAGGTACGTAGTATATACATACAGGGTGTTTCATAGCTGACTGAGTTCCTTCCACCGGGTGAATAGGCAACCCATAAGGAACAAAAAATGGCATACAAATATGTTGTCTATCTTGAAAATTCAAGGGGCAAAAGAAAATTAGATTGAGAAAAAATAATTTCTGATTGGGTCAATGGATAAGTACTGAAAAAATAATATTTTTTTCCTAGACATTTTCTTACCTATCTTTGAAAATGAAGGCGCAAGAGAGCTTTAAATTTGGAAAAATTTTAATTTTCAAAGATCTGTAGCTCCTTCATTTTCGAAGATAGGCATATGCATCATATAACTTTTTTGCTTATCTCAAAATAGTTAAACCTGTTTCATGTATCATTTTGACGAAATTTTGCAATTGAAGGGTTCGTTGTGAAAACAACCCAAGTCCATTTCGGGGTTAGCTTGCTTACGTTTTTCATAGACGCATTACAGCCAGTGTGTGAATGTGTCTATGAAAAACGTAAACAAGCTAACCCCGAAATGGACTTGGGTTGTTTTCACAACGAACCCTCCAATTTTTAAATCCCATTCGTACCTATTGATCATTGGAGCTTCAAATTCAGTGCACGTCATTGGAAAATGAAAACTGCAAAATTTTTCAAGATGTTACATGAAACAGGTTTAACTTTTTGAGATAAGCAAAAAAAGGTACGTGTGCCATATCTTCAAAAATGAAGGAGCGATAGAGCTTTGAAAATTAAAAAACCTGTTTTTTCAAAATTTAAAGCTATCTTGCTACTTCATTTTCAAAGATAGACAAAAAAATGTCGAGAACTAAAAAAAAACAATTTTTTCAGTACTGTTCATTATGGCCCAATCGGAAATTATATTTTCTCAATTTAATTTTCCCTTGCCCTTTCAATTTTCAAGATAGGCAACATGTTTATAGGACATTTTTTGTTCCTTATGGGTTGCCTATTCACCTGGTAGAAGGAAAACTATGAAACACCCTGTAGGAAGGTACCTATAGGTAAATTGGTAACGCAAAGCCATCGTGGCGAAAAAGAATTCGTATAAAAATGTGATTGTAATTTTAAACTTTAAACTTCTTTACCTGACATGGTCGTTTTATGGGTAATATTCGTTTTGGGACAGTGCCCGGACAATGTCTATGTCACAATATTGTACATCGGCAATGATGGGCGGATAAAATTCGTACCACGGCCACATCAGAAGGGTTGAGAAACATTTATCTGCAGTCGATGGTCTAGAAAATAGTTATGCCCCCAAGTATTAAAGGACGTATTTGACGCATGATAAACGCATAGGTTTTTAATGTTGCCTTTTCATGTTAATGCTCTACCCACACTCTTTTAACTTTCAAATTATCCCCCTAAAGCGAAATTGGCTCCAAGATTTTACGTACCATACTATTAACTAATTAATCGATTAATCGTATTATACGAGGTATAGGTACCTACTGAAACACGAGAGGCTTTGGTCACGTATGCGAGTGTTTCTTAAAGTTTGCTGAGGTGTGGTTTTATGTTTGTTTTAACCGTATCCGGTCTTTGGCTTTACTAAACTATGTACTTATAAAGTTAATAATTTTCCGTTTACTAAACGATGCGAATTTTTATATACGTCACTTATACGTAGGTTAGGTACCTATGTATTTTAACTAGGTAATATCTAGGTACGGATCTTCTTCTTATTCGTAGAAATGCGGTTCAACACTGCTTATATTACGCTGTCGGGTGCGTAAGATAACATAAACCAGTTTTTAATTGTCGACTCAACGCAAATATTTCTAGATTTACTTTGTAAAGCTCGAGTTGCTGCTGGATTTGTCAAACATAATATTTGCTGACAAATGTTTTCCTGGATTTAAATTCCTCAACATTGCGTTTTTCTATTCTTTATTTTTACGAGGCAATTTTACCTACCTAATCTCCAGCTATTTTTTATTTTTTCAATTTTTTTTCATTTTGTAGTTGACGTCACGTTCCGCTTTGAGAATTATTTTAAAATCAATGACGGTACGATATTCAAGTTTATTATTTTTTTTTATCGCAGGTGTACGCACGTGGGGGTATACGTAAGTCCTGTAAGGTGTATTTTCGTAAAATTCGGCGAACCTAAAGATTAAAAATTAAATATGCATGGAAAAATTTATCTCAATTTTCATGGTACCTAAAAATTTAATGAATTTTCGTCATTTATATTTGACTCTAGCACGCATAGTTGATCATTTAAACAATTTTTTCAAAAAGTTTAAAAATGGGCGGATTTACCAAAAATGCATGGTGAGCTTTAAATTTTTTAAAATAGACAAAATAGTACAACACAGACAAGTTTTTGAGCTTAGGGGTCAAATGATAGAAAAATATCGTTTTTTTTCTTCGATAACATAATGCGTAGCACGGAACCTATAAATAGATAACCGGTCTTTATGTAAAAAAAAGTCTTGCCCTGCTTTTAGTCAACCATGTAAAAAAATGAAGTTGTACAGTTTTGTGAAAGAGGGCGCGGGCGTCTTAAAGTGAACATGCGTGAGTGCGCATTATGGTCTGCGTTAGTCTGCGTCCTTCCCCAATCCATTCTAAAAATGATGCTACGCAACTGCCATCTATGAAATTGCTCCATAACTAGACGCAAAACCAGCTCCTTTTTATCATAATAAGCGAGACTTTTTTTATGCATGGGCTGGCTATCTATTTTATAGGTTAATCTATGAATACCAAAACAATTTCTTTACCTAATTTCATTTCCTCTCTCCCCTTCAGTTTTTGAAATAGGCATCATGAATATAAGATATTATTTTTTGTTAGCAGTACGCGGTTGAATCCAACACAAAATAATACATTTGGCTCCCATAGAAAATTTTACAAACTTTGACTAGGTACATTTGGAAAGTACTCGTAACTTGATATTCGGCTGCATTTAATGAAATAGAACTTTTCAAATATTCAAGTTGATTTTTTTTTTTTTTTTTTTGAAATCTTTTTACGTAGATATTTACTATTGTACTAGTAAAGTAGAAAATCAATAAGAAACTTTTTGATCAAAAATGAGCATTCAACGGTGGAAAAACCACGAATATATCAGTTTTCTGAAATTTTAGATACGTATGCCCCCTCGACGAAAATCAAAAAAATTTGAGCAGTATGAAATACTTATATGAAAAACACGAAAATGAATTTCCGCTTTGTCACCTTCAAAATGATGCCCTCAGGGCGATTTGAAATTTTCACAATCGTTTTCAAGGTCATTTTAGAGGTAGGAAAAATGTGATGAAAAATTTCCAGTATTACCCTTGGGTACTTGTATCTTCATGCCAAGTTTGGTGAAAACCGATAGAAAACTCGTGTAGATGGAATTTAAAAATTAAAAACACGTACTTTGAGGCACCGGTCTCGAGGATATGGTCAAGGATTGCTGATAATAATTTGAAATTCGACTCGCGGGCCATTTGGCCCCATACGGTACCTCAGAGCATTTGTATTTTCACAAAATTTTAGAAATGCATCAAACAAAAATTGTTTTGGGAAAATTTAGCTGAATTTTAGAAATTATTTCAACTTCAAAAATTACCTACCAAAATTATAATTTTTATCAAAATTTGAAATTTTTCCAAATTTTGGAGCTTTTATCAAACGCTTATGGTTTCCGATTTTTAAAGATAAAATATGATTTTTGAGCGTATCAGCGATCCTTGACCTCACACTTTGAGGACTGGAGCCTCGAAATACATAATTTTAGATTAAAAATTCTATCTCTGCAAGTTTTGAATCGATTTTCACCAAACTTGGTAGGTTATGTGAAATTTTTCTGATTTTTTCGACCCTTAGAATGATCTCGAATACGATTTTGAAAACTTCAAACTGCATTGTGGATCGCAGTTTTGAAGCTGACATGAAGGATTTTTTTTATTCGTTTCTCACACTATTTTACACTAGGTACTTCCATTTTTTTTTTCGAATTTTTACCGTTTTCCTCGGGGTATATTTTTAATACTTACTATTTTTTTTTTTTTGCAAAATTGACGTAAAATAATTGTTGGCAAAATTGGTCTCACATAATAATTTTTGGTACAATTGTCAGCAGAAATAATGGAAACTTTTTCAAGTGCGCACCGCACACCGCACTACAAATATACCTAATTTGTTATTTTTTAAAATTTTAAGTTTTACTTCATGAGTTTCAAGCATAAAAGGTCACATTTTCATGGCGTGTCTACTGAAAAATGAATTTTTGGAAAAATTAAAGAAATATAATTTTTTGCAAAATTGAATTTTTTACAAAATTACAGAAAAGTATATTTTTGGCAAAATTAACGAAATACTTGGATAAAAATTTTTGGAAATTTTCTTTCGATACAAATTTTTCAAAATTCAGTTCAAAATTATTTTTTTTTGTACCAACTTACTTCCTTTTTTAAAAATTTATTTTCAAATTTATTTTTCTTATTTTGAAAATTTGTATGATTTGATGACCGCTTACCCGAAAATGGCGAAAGCCCTTCTTTATTTTATTCATTTTTTAATTTGTTGAAATTTTGTTTTATGAATTTAAACAAAACAAAAAAAAAAAAAATCACACACAACTTTTTTTAAATGCTCGTACCTACATATTTAAGATAAAATGAAATTAGTGGGTATGCTTTTTTAAAATTTTGCGGAAATTTATTTATTCTATCTTAATTTTTTTGAAATTTTATTCTAGAGCAGTTATTCTGTCCGCAGGTAGAACAATTTTGACAAAATTCATTCCAGGACTTTTTAAAATTTTCAAACACAGTTTTTTTGAAATTTAGTTGAAAACAATTTTAATAAAACTAAAGAGAAATTCTTCTTAAAATTTTATTTTCTTATAGTTAATTATACTTTTTAAAACTTTGCTCAAAAAGTATCAAGACAATTTTTTGATTTTTCCAAAATGAAATTTCTAAAATTTTGTTTAAAGATGAGACCCGTCCTAAATCCAGTTTTGTCTTGGGAAAATTTTTGGAAAAGTGTTTATTCGAAAAATTGTATTTGGGATACAGGATTTGGGATAATGAACAGTGACCGAAAAATATAGGATATAGGTACCTATTTAAAAAAACAAAAACTAAAACACAACAACATAACGATAAATGACTAAGTAACTACTGATTTATAACTCGATTTTGAATTTCAACGTCCTGTTTTAGTTCTTTACCATAAAAAATATACTGGTTTCAGTTTTTTTCATATCGAATTTTTCCAAATTCAAAATCAATATTCTGCGCCAGGAAGCATCCTCAAAGAAAAAACTGTTTGATATACTTCTATACGACAACCCGCCTAAATGTGGCCAATTGGAATTGTTTATGAGACGATATTCGCCATTACTAAATATCTCCCAAAAAACATTCATGTGAAAAATTGAATTCTAAATCACCTGAGAGAGAGAAAGATAGAGATTGTAGGTAAAACAAAAAAGGATTTTATACGTCATCTTGAAGTTAGCGCATAATCCGTATTACGTAATGTTCAAATCCAGGGATATTTTCATCACATAAAGACGGCACTATCCGAAATAAAAGATACACGTACGTTTGAAATTATGTACTTTATTAAAAGCTTACCGCCCATCCGCTAAACCTGCAAATTTATTCCCGGTTAATCTTCGGTTCAAAAATAATATTTCTATGGATAGTCGAAAGCCAGTCTCTTTTCTCTTTCGAAGGTTTCACATATCATTTATTCTACATTAAAGAAAAATTTTACTCATTCGAAATGACCTCATAGAATGAAAATAGCTCAATTTTTCCTACCGAAATTGCATTGGAAATGTTAGGATTCGCGTCTTCGGAAGCGTAATAAAATTATTTAAAATTATTCGGCGTCACTGTAGTGTAGACCCATTTTGAAAGTTGCCAGACAACGCTGCTCGTAAAAACCCACGGATTGCTTCAAAGAAAGACATTAGTGGTATTTTACTGCTAGTATTATTTTTCATATTTTGTAAAAGATTGCGTTTACGCAAACAATATAATAGTATCGTATAATTGTATTTTTCATACAGATGGTTTTATAACACATTGCCCTGAATTGCAAAATATGCCATAATCATAATACGTATAACATTTTATTCAAGGTGTTAAAACTAAAATGTCTAAAAATATTATACCTAGTAATTTAAATTTTACCTTTTTTAAATTAAGGGATGAAATAAGGAATTTTTATTGATTGATTTCAACACCAATTTTTATTTATTTTGTGTTACGGTCATATCAATAGGTCCTACAACTTGTAAATGATTATTTACCGAACGAATTATATCGATTTACTGTCCATAAAGAATAAGTTTGTTTTGAACTGGAGTATTTCAGGTATTTAAAACTTCCCTTTAACGCCAAAAATCAACTAAAAAATTTTATTAGGTGTAATATGTATAATTGTATAATAGGTATGATATGTTTCAAATTATTTGAACTGTAATAAATAAGTAAGTAATCAAATAAAAATTATACCTATGTCTTCTGAATTCCCTAATAACTTAGGTACAAATTTTAATCACTGTATCTACGGAATCTGATTTACAGATGCTTACCCACTCATAAAATAATACTTATTAAATTTTATTCAAGACAACTCGTTGAACTAAACACAAATATCTACTTAAAAACTTGTGACACTCTGGTTTTTATGAATTTATCTCACTATTTGCCCCCAGATACAATCATACTTTTCTCGTGTCTTCATTTTTTCATTTTTCCTCCCATTTTATTCGCCTTACTGTCGAATGCGTCGAACAAGTGGTGAATACACTCGTACATTGCTTCTCACCAACTTATCATCAACTTTTAACGCTTCGCAAACTCTCATCTAGAATTACCTACCTATTTCAACTGCAAAGCGAAGAGATGAGAATAAACTTGAACTCTTTTCTAGACACATGATTTATTGCATGGGAATTTTAATTAGGAAAATATTTCGAACCTTTCTATAATCACACGACGGTATCTTCGATAAAAATTTTCCAAATGTAATTTTATTTGTTTTAATTTCATTCAGAAATCATTTGAAGCGCGCAGTCACGTAATTAATTAACCCCCCTACCTCATCAGAATTCTTTTATACTTATTTCGAAAAAATTATTAATAGACAAAAATCACGAACATTTTTCAAAAAAAAAACTTTTTTGTTCTCTTAAAATTTTCACAAAATTTTTTGCAACGCCAAAATTGCTAAAGGCTATAGCAAGATAAGACAGGTGAATCTGCCTCAGACGCCTTGTGTTCTAAATCACCGTGAATTTTTTCAGATTTTTCCAAGTGGTGGAGATTGTCTAAAATTGCAAAAAACCTTGTTTTTCAACGTTTTACCCACGTACGCAGGGTGAAATTTGGTCAAAAAAACTTTTTTCTCAATGTTCATCACCTGATCACCAAGTACTCCCTAGCTCGTACAACTTTTTCCCGAACTTCACTTCAGTTCGTTCATTTTAACGAATTCGGTTTTTTCAGTCCTTTTTTGCGTGAGTGAAATTGCAATAATCACAAGAATTGATCGAATCAAAAAACTAATCACGAATTCGAGTTCTGCGTGTCAAACTACCCCGATTTAGACCCCTTGCGCGATAATTTTGAATTTTAATTTTAAAAAATTTTTTAGCTGATTTTTTTCTCTTCGTGTTCGATTTTTTAAAAATGCAAAATTTTTATTTTTGGGCAAAATTATCGCGCAAGGGATCTAAATCGGGGTAGTTTGACATGCAGAACTCGAATTCGTGATTAGTTTTTTGATTCGATCATTTCTTGTGTTTATTGCAATTTCAATTTTCACTCACGCAGAACGACTGAAAAAACCGAATTCGTGAAAAATGAACGAACTTAAGTGAAATTCGGGCAAAAGGTGTACGAGAGAGTACTTGGTGATGTACATCGAGGAAAACGTTTTTTTGACCAAATTTCATTCTGCGTACGTGGATAAAACGTTGAAAAACAAGGTTTTTTGCCATTTTAGACAATTTCCACCAATTGGAAAAAGGAATCTGAAAAAATTCATGGTGATTCAGAATGCACCTAAGAACATATTTATGGTAATTTTTCGCGGTATACTTACGTGTATTTTTTTTAAACGACTGTCAAAGTTTTCAAAACTCATTTCAAGGTCATTTTCAAGGTAAAAAAAATCTAAAAAAAATTGTGCATGTCGGTACTCGAGACCCTCTACTATCCAGATCCACCAAATTTCACTACAACCGGTCAAAAGTGAAAACCATGTTTTTCAAGGTACCAGCCCCCTCAAGGGGAATGGGAATGTCACGATACGTTCTAAAAATGCAGTCTTTCTGGTCAAACTGAAAGCCGCACAAAAAAAATGGTAGGTATTAATCAAAATTGCACGGCATGAAATTTTCTTTCAGCAAATAAGTAAATTAGTTTTTTCGCAGAAAGAAAATTTTGGTAGAACCCTTAGTTCAGCCAGAGGAACATTCTTTGTGTTCCTGTTCTACCTTCTTACAATTTTAATTCTTAGTATTTTTTTGTAGAACTCTTAGTTCGGTCATAAATACACTCAGTACCTACTACTTACTGAATAAAAAATTGTGATTCGTTTCGTGTTAATGAATTATTTACATTACGAACTTCGACTCTAACAATGACAAATGTTAAGCTTCCAAGAAAAAAACCGAATCGATTGATGCAGACAGAAAATTTCACGCTCTACAATTTTAATCCTTCCCATTTTTTTTTAGCAGGACCCCTAGTGAGACCAGAAAGGCAGTTTGTACTAAATAAAAAATTATTATTTTTTTGTTTTGTTTTGAAAACCATCGACCATAACGGTACCACCCTGCAATATCCAAACTTGAAGTTTGACATATTGCTCTCTCCCTGTTCGTGAACCTGGGATGGGTAATAGTTTTTAATTTTTTTCTGTTTTGTGGTTTGTTGTCTGCTGTGATAATAACAAATTTCATAAACTAAGATTGAAAATTATAATCAATTTCTGGAAGATATGAGTATAATTTGTATTTGTAAGAGTACCTACATTAATATTATTTTAATCCAAATAAAAAGAACAACATTTCAAAGAAAATTGGAGTGTAGGTATTTAGCCTACTTTGAAATGAAAAATGAAAAAAGTGGTTATTCTTTCGCGTTTAGAATAGCTTTAAATTTTATTTAATTGGTAAATCGTTAAAATCGCCTTCATAAATTAAAAAGCTGGAATTGATCCAACTTTGCAGTAATTAAATTCAACCCATGCACATTGTACATATTAAATGTTCAATTTTCCTACATATCCGAAATCCTGACAACTTCGTAGCTGCATGATGCGGGCATTTACCACCAAAATTTACACGCCTTTTTTTAATCCACGTGACCGCCTTATTTTTACTGGGTAGTAGGTTGGTACCTAATGGATAACTAGACCTTCACATTTATATATAGATACCATTTCTTTGTGCGTTTACTGCACAATGCACGTAATACACATAAAATAGTTGATGAATTTTAAACAAATATAATTTTATTTAGACAAAAAATACGAGAAAATTTTTCTCATTTTCTGCGTTTTAAATTTTGCAAATAATTATTTTTGTGAAAACTTGATTTTTTGTTAATTTGTTCGAATTGTTCTTCATTTGTTTTCGACGAAAATTTGGAACGAGATTTGTTCTGGAAATTGAAAACAATTTCAAAACGTAGTACCAGGATTATAATTAAATATTTCCTTTGAATATGGTGATTATTATGTAATTTTTTTCTCTTTCAAAAAGTATACCTGGAGCGCGCAGCCTGTTTTGTAATATTCTAACGGTTTATTAAAAATTAATTTACTTTACTTGATAAAAAAACGTTTTACGTGAGAAAATTTATTATCATAAGACTATTAAAGAAGGATTTTCAGAGTGTGTTCTAAAGTAGGTGTAAAACTTTTACGACATAGCGTATACCTATCCAGACTTATATACGATTCAAAAACTTTTCTTTGAAAATCCTTCGAACTATACGATTTTTGTCCAGCGTACTCCACGTAGGTTTAAAATAATTACAGTAAGAGACGTAGGTATGTACTCAAAAAATAAAATTGTGTAGGTAAGTGTAAGTATCCACGTTCCACGATAAGAACTACCTCAAACTTAAAAATTTGACGAGTTTCCAATAAGCTACTTTGATAAATTTAGATAATTGAAAGCGACGATTTACCAATTTATTTTTATTTCAAAATACAAGCGTGGGAACATTTTCTTATGCTTAATTTTTTTTGACGATTTTTTTTTTTTTTTTTTGTCAATTGAATGTGAAATTAAACCAAGATTATGAAAAATAAATTTGAAAAACAAAAAATTAATGTCTGTACAGTTTAGTACGTACAAGTCATTGTAGGTATTTGAATGAATAGGTACTTACTCGTACATGCATAATACGAATGTATTATGAATGAATACCCTTCCCTTCTTCTCCAAGGTCAAGCACTATAAGAGCAAGAGATATTTTCCTCTCTAAAACTTAAAAAAAAAATGAAAATGTTATTAACTGAGTATAATATATTTCGTTTGTCAAAGATTAAATATTGACAATGTCTTTGGGAGACAATTTTACCGCAGACCAATTCCAAACTAATAATTTCTATTCCCCTTTACAATGAAAAGCAAACGATAATTTTTGTCATAAAGTACTTTGATAACTGTTTGTAAGCAAGTTTATGAAAAATAACGCGATGATTAATGGCAATTTTCATTTAAATGTAGATGAAAATTCAACCAATTCGTCTTCGTTTTGTATATTATGGAAAGTCAAGTTGGTGAATTGGTTTCTATAGAAACCAGAGTTTAAGACATACAAAAGGTTACCTTCTAAACGTAAATATCGCCATAAAATCTTTCAAGTTGTAGCCCACCCTCGTTTTGTTTGTCTGCTAAATCCGTCGATAAGTTGAATAAGTATTGTTAATTCGTATTGGAAAAAAATGCGACGAAAGTATATTTTTGATCATTTCTGTTTCGTAGGTTGAGTGAACCATGGACGTGAATATCTTTTACTGGACCATATTTGTATTTCACTTCTCGGAGGCAGTATTTTCAAAGGTAAGTGTGAATAATCGCTAAGCCGGCTTTTGTTCTAAGTTATCAACAACGATATAGGAAACCGTACTCGTATTTGTATGACAAGTACCATGAGGCGGCATGTTTCTCAGATACTTATTTTTTTTCAAAAACCAATATCGACGTAGGTCTATAGGTACCTATTTCAGATTCGATCACGTGTAAAATGTGGGTAAAACTTGAATGATAATAACTAAATCCAGTGTTACTTACATTAAGGAACTGTCGACATCGATACTTCAAAGGGAAATTTTAACAGCAAACACCGAATGACTTTTAAGCTAGTGCATGATTTCGTAATATCTACGCTATTTGTCCATAATTTTTTTCCAATCGACCAACTTTTTTCTTGATTGGTATAGTTTTATGGTATGATATTCAATTTTTTTCTTTGAAATTCGTAATGGTTTTGCGCACAGTAACAGAACAATGAACATCGGATAAAAACCATTTTATATGCCATATTTTCAACTAGAAAAAGGTACAAAAAGAAACGTACCTAATAGCAATTTACTTTTTACCATTGCACCGCACTGATGGATTTTATGGCGAAAATAAAAGGTCACGAAAGAGAAAATAGACAATTTTTTTCATCTAACAATAGTAGATTTCGAGCATTTTTTCATTTTTTCCCATCGCCAAAATGGATATAAAAAATAAAAATTTATCAAAATTTTATCTTCTGTTAAGATAATGTATTCGTAACTAAATCGCGAAGGTCTTATGGCGTAATGATGACTCTTTTATCTTTTACTTAAAATAAGTTTCAACATTTAAAGGGTACATCATTAATTATCTGCTCGTACGACGTAGGTAGTAGGTACTACGTACGTGTGTTTTCTCATAAAATAGGTTTTAAAATCATTGCTTAAAGTAATTGACCAATGACCTTTTGTACTTCTGTATCACAAGTATCGTGCTCGCTTTTTTACACGGGTACAAAAGCTATCGACGAGCACACGTAAGTGAGCTTCGTAAATTATTGTCATTTCAAAATATGTGTAATTGTATAGATGACATCTAGAGTGTCCATTATTTTTGAAAAATTCGAAATTATTGGTGGAAGGTGCGCTCCAAGACCTCTTTTTCATCACTTGAAATTATGCTAAGAATTTTTTCATGATTATTATTTTGAAGTAAAATCAACACCTCCACCCCCAAAAAAGTCTCACTTATTTTGTTAAAAAGGAGCTAGTTTTTCATCTAAGTAGTTATGGAGCTATTTCAGAGATAGCGGTTGTGTAGCATCCTTTTTAGGATGGAAAGGGGAGGGACGCAGACTAAAGCATACTTATCGCGCATTCGCGCATGTTCACTTCAAGACGCACTCTTTCAAAAAACTCTGGAACTTGATTTTTTTTAAGGTTGATTAAAAGCAGGGCGAGACTTTTTTTACATTAGGGCACGGCTATCTATTTATTACTTAATCTATGAATATACATTGAACACTGTTTCGAAAAAATTTTCAAGACCTCAATTTGAAATTTGCAATAAGCCCCTCTTTTGATAGTACTCTGGAAAAACTCAAAGTGAAGAAATTTTTTGGAATTTCCACCAACAATATATTCTTACTCAACTTTTACTCATCTCTGACATATCCACATTTTAGTTTCCTAGGTCGTCCACACTAGCGTGGCTCTTATTTTTCGAATTTTGGAAATGTTGTCGGGACCGGACGTCAATTGGTGACATATTGGTAGAAAATAATTCCCTATTCTTTATTTTCCCCCTAGCTGAATTTTAAGCTGGTGCTTAGGGCCCCAAAATTTAAAAAAATTAAAAAATAAAACATTTTGAAATTTTTTAGCAAAATGGTCATAGGGATGGTATTTTTATAAGACAAGACCATTTTCGATGATTTCTCATCTTAAACCCCGTTTTCATGCGGGACATGGAAAAACGTCATTTTTTACATTAAAAAAATAATAAAAAATAAAAAATGACTAAGAATTTAAAAACAAGTTTTTTTTGAATAAAATGGTTTCAACATACATGTTATCACCCAAAAAGGTCATTTACGGCAATTTTTCACTACTGCCTTATCGGTGAGAATTTTTCAAAAACTATCAAAAATTGAAAAAAATGAGGTTCCTAAAAATGAAGGTAAGGATGAAAAATCGCCGTAAATGACCTTTTTTGGGCAATAAAATGTATGTTAAAACCATTTTATTCAAAAAAACTTTTTTTTTAAATTCTTAAGGTAATTTTTTTCAAAATTTTTTAAAAAACATAAAAAATAACGTTTTTCCACGTCCCATGAAAACAGGGGTAAAGATGAGAAATCATCGAAAATAGTCTCGTCTTATACATATCAAATACCATCCCTATGACCATTTTGCTAAAAAATTTCCAAAATGTTCAATTTTTTTTTTAATTTGGGGGCTCTGAGCACCGGCTTAACATTCAGTCAGGGGAAAAATGAAAAATAGAGAATTATTTTCTACCAATATGTCACCAATTGACGCCCAGTCCCGACAACATTTCCAAAATTCAAAAATTAAGGGCAACCCTGGTTCACATTCTTTTTTTGGGCCTTACGAAGTATTTTATCTTGTTAAAGGAAATTCATCGGCTATATAAAAACACCCTGTATTTAATTTCGATAAATTGAGCTTATTTTAAAATACTGTTTTTCAGGAACAAAGTGCTTAATATCAATGTTAAACTTTGAGACTGGGAAGGGGGTTGATTTCATTTTAAAAACCGGAAAAATTCTAAGAATAATTTCAAGTGATAAAGGAGAGGTCAAAGGGACACTCTTCATCAATTTCAAAATTTTCTCACATAACGGATACCCAAATGACCACGCTAGAAATTTTTTGAATAAAAACAACAAGTTATTCGGATTTAGTTCGAGCATTTCGTTGAATCGGAGTTGCCATCTTACATTTCCTTCAGGCTTCAGCAGAATGATATTTAAACAATTCATTATAACGGGGGTGTTGTTTGTTAAGGATTCCGATGTAAGATTTTAGAAGATAAAACGGAACGTTCCGATTGAATGTCACGACGAATTTCAAGCAACATTCATCCTCTTGTTTAAGACAATGCTAATTTATGCGTCGTAATAATATTCTGCTGAAATAATTGTGGAAAGTTTCACAAACGTTTGAGATTCATTTTACTGGCCATAATTTCTTTCAGTACAATTGTCTTCGTCAACTTACTGCAATCAACTAGGTATCACTTTTTATCAGATTTCATTTTATCTAGTGCACTTAAAAAGCTTTTTCTTTTTGTTCTTCAGTAAATTACTGTGCGAATGAAGTTTCGTCGTATGATGACGAAATTTATTGTATTATCTTTTATATCCATTTAACCCCAAACTCCAACCTATTTATTTGGTTTCCTGTTGTTTCTATCGAGTTTATTTCTCTTTCTCTTTTTTTATTTCATTCGAAACCGGTAAAAGATATTCGCTTTAGGAAATCCCGAAACGAAATTTTTTCAGCATATATTAAGATTAAAGTGTTAGGAGAACTGCGATCGCAATTCGATTTTAATTCGATGTAAATTATTGCATTTTATCGAAACAAACATTGGGGCAATTTTTGTCTTGATTCGATAGGTACCTACCTACTAGCGTACATACAATATACGAATGAGATAGGAGTGGTCCTTATTTATGTTTTGTGAGTGGTGACATTTATTTTTTACCACTTTCTTCGTTTCTACCCTTCAAAATTGCTCCTTACTATGAGGAAATAATTCAAATTTTTCATTTTCCTCATAGGTACATTTTGAGCAGTGCCTCCGAGCCTTCCAATTTCTCAAAAATTATTTTTAAAAAGGGTAACCCTACTAAAGGTACGTGATTTGGCCCTATCTTCACTATTCAAAATCAACTATGAAATATTTCCAAGAACCCTCCAAAAAAATTGAGGTATATTTTCCACGAAATTTCACTTTTTCATTGAAAATTTACATTTTTGAAACATGTGAGCAAACAATTTGAAATTTAATTTTTGAAAATTTTTGCTCTTTTTAAAAAATTAAAGATTAGACGGCAAACTCAAAATTCAGTTACGAGGATAATGAAAAAAATGAATTTTTATCACAAGAAAGAAACAACTGTGTGGTATTTCAGCAAAAAAAAAATAAATAAATAAATAAATTAAAAAACGAATGAATCTATATAAATAAATGTAAGTATTTCTAAGAGAATTTTCCAATCCTTGTAAATGCAATAATTGCAATACGAGTCTGGTAGGATTACATAATCGAGCATACTCCCTTCAAATTGACCGATAACTTTCGAAAGCCATCCAAGAATTTTTGGCTGTATTTCCATTTATTCATCTCTTGCTCGTAACATAATATATACATTACAATTATGCTTTGTAGCATAAAATGTGCTATAATTTAATCTCATGCCAATTTTTCATTCAAAACAATCGACTTTATTAGTACAATAAATCATCTATGGGACTCATAGATATAGGCAAGATTTTTGGACTTGATGAAAATAGAAATGTTAAATATCGCACATTATAAACATCAAAATACAGAAAACTGAACATGTTTTCCTTCATAAAAATTCAACTCGATGTCTGCTACTCCCCAACAAATTCATTTGCAATTTTGCACGATGTTGAATTAAATAATGGCGCCGACGTGAAGTAAGATTTGTTCGTCAAGAACCCGTCGTGTCGTACATCAATTTTTTCATCACTCGGCCACTTCTTCTAAAAATATAATGTTCGTGTATTTCTATTCGAAAAAAAAAAATTAATTCGTGTCACCCCTTCGACTGTAATTTGTTTGTCTCTTTTTTCACGGTTCGACGTTCGACCACATAGTTGAGCTATTTAATTCGTTATGGGAATATTAACTCATTAATCAACGTTTGCGTACGGCTTGACCAGTATCACATAAACACATAGCCTGGTAAAAAAAAAAAAACCCTTACTAACAAGGTCTTTAATTTGACGCGAAATAGAGGCTTTTGAAAAATTTAACAACGTATGAGATTTTCTCAGTAGCTATAATAATTACAGATTTTTTTTGTTAATAAATTTTATTTGAGTGAAGAATAAATGGAATAGTACGAAAGTAGAAAAATAGCTTCCATGCGATTACGTTGTTGAAAGGAATTTAATGACTGAATCTAAATCTGGAGTCATGAAAGAAAAAAAAATGAGTCAAGGCAACTTTTGTTTTAAAATCTTAGAAACAAAGATAGGGGACTTTTTAAAGGAAATGAGATTGAACTCCCGAAAAGGGGAAACTTACGATTAGTAAAAATATGCTCAAAATTTATGGTCATTATTTTTTTTTTGAAATAATAAAATTACCTATCAAAAAATTTGTTTTTGGAGAAACTCTATCTAAAAAGTCCAAATTCTTGAAATTCAATTTTTATGCTATTGAAAAAAAAATGAAAATCTATAAAGTTGGCTGTGAAGTGTGTAGCACTAGTGCCACCTAGTGAAGAATTAGTGTCACACAGTAAAGTACGATTGTGCCTAATGCCTAACTGTCTAATCTATTTTTTATTCCGAGAAAATTGTTTAAAAAAAATGTTTTTATTTTTCTATGAGAATGTGGCATTTTCTTCTAAATACAAAAAAATTGAGATTTTATCCTCCAAAAATTTGAAGATTTTTTTTTACAAAAAAAACAGAATTTTCTCCTTTAAACATGAGAGATTTCATCATAATTATTTTCTTTCAAAAAATTAAAGATTTTTTCACTATTTTTCTCTCCAAAAATTTTAGAAATACTTTTACTTCAGAAAATTTCCTTGAAAAAATTAAGATTATTTATTTATTTTTTTCTTTCTAAAAATGGGAGATTTCATACTAAACAAAAATAAAAAAAATTTCTAAAAAAAAATAAAATTACCTATTTCTTTTATTTAAATTGAATTTTTTCCCCATTTTTTTTTTTGAAAAATTGAAGGATTTTTTATCCACAAATTTGATGTTTCAGAAAAACTCGGAAATTTTCCTCTCTAATTTTTTAAAAAAAATTGAAAGTTTTTTTCTTCGAAAATTTGAAAAATACCCCCAAAAAATTAAACATCTAACCTATTAAGATTATTTTCCCAAAAAACTGAGAATTTTCTTCTCAAAAAATGAGAAATTTTATTATATTCTCTTTCAAAAAATAAAAAAAGTTCACTATTATTTTCTCCAAAAATTTGAGAAATACGTTTACTTCAGAAAATGTTCTTATCTAGAATTTTTTTCTTAAAACAATTTAGTTTAGGTGAGTAATTTAAAAAATTTTCTCAAAAAATAAGTGATTTCATACTAAACAGAAGAAAATATTTTTTACTCCATAAATTGTCATTAATCAAAATTATTTTTTCAAAAAAGTTGATAATTTTTTCGCTTCAAAAATTGGATATATTTTCATCTTAAAAAAATAGAGATTTTTTCTCAAAAAAATTTTAGATTCTTATTTTTTTAGATTGAATTTTTTTCATAATTTTTTCCCCTCCAAAAATTGAAAGTTTTTTCTCTTCAAAACATTTGAGAATTATTAAACTTTTTTTCTTAATACCTAAATAAGAGATTTCTTTCCACATAAAATAGTATATGTACCTATTTTTCTCAAAAAATTGAAGATTTTTTTTTTTCAAAAAAATTGAAAACGTTTTTTTTTTTTTAAATTTGAGAATAATTTTACCCTACACATCAGAAGAACCGATTTTTTCTAGTTTCGGTAAAATGGGACATTCTTGTATTTTTCACGAACCATAACTGCGGCTCAATTCGAGCACAGGGAGGAGGGGTACAGAAAATTAGTAGGTAAAGGTATTTTAGGAAAAGAAGCATTATGTACGAGCGTGTAGCAAAATATGACACAAGAAAAAATTCTCACATAAAATTATTAATGCTACCCAGTGAAAATTGCTTAAAATATGCTCTGCTGTTGCAACTACGAGTAGGTATACTAGAAACAATTACGAGGAATTTGTTTGAAAAAATATTTTGCTGTTTTATACATTGTTTTGACAAAATTTTGGAATATTTGTGAACCACTGCTGCTTAAAGTTTTTTGTTAAACAGACTAAGTTATTCGTACATCGCAATCTCAAATATTTCCCACCACTTACCGGACACCCTATAAGTATAATATCGAAATATTACATACGAAAAAATAACTAATATTTTTGTAGAAAAGTAGGAATATAAAATGAACTCGAGTGTAAAATTGCGTCAGTTTTTCGAATATTTCGGAGATTAACCATCTTACGCGTTGTGATAAAAAATGAAATATTTCCTACACAGAAAGATATAGGCCTGTGCCCCTCGTTGAGAAATACACTATTTGTTTTCAAACGAATATTAAGTGGCGTTGGACAATCGAGCTATAGCCTCTCGTATGCACAAAATACATATCATATTCGCGTTCTCGCCTATACATGCGTGAACGTTGCTTCAAAGGGTTACTTTTTTAATCTATGTGACAAACGGACCTCCAAGCGTTAAAAAGCATCGAAAATAATCGTTATTTATTATTTCAAAGAATCATAAAAAGAGCTTTTGTGTTTTATATCAACAAAAAATTGGGGTATTTTCATGCGTGCGCCTGATCATATGAAAGAAATCGAAACACCATGTTTCCCTTAGGAGCTTAAAATGTATTACATGAATACGTGGTAGGGTAGATTAAGTTGGTAAAGTTCTGTATTTTTCTGCTCCCTTTATTTTATTTTAATTTATTTTGGCGTTGTCGTTGTTTTCACATGAGTATTTCATTTATGTGTCGTATAGGTACCCAACTTATACCAAGCTACCTATCTACGCATACGTGTACTCGCGTGTATAGGTAGGTAATATTTTTTCTTTCGATATTTACACTTCACAGAGTAAAATCTTTTTTTCCTATTTTTTTTTTTTATCAGATGAGATTTAATTTGAACCCTGAAAACTAGAGAAAAAAAAACTACCTATGTCGACGTAGAAGTGATAAATTTAAATAAGTCTATGAGGGAAGAAAAAAGAATAGATGAGAAAAATTAAAATTCATTGGAATATATTTTTTACGACTGTTCGACGCATACACAGGGTGTTTCATAGCTACAGTTCCTTTCACCAGGTGAATAAGCAACCCATAAGAAACCAAAAAATGTTATATGAACATGTTCCCTACCTTGAAAATTGAGGGGGAAGAAAATAAAATTGGGAAAAAATAATTTCTGATTGGGCCAATAAATAGTACTAAAAAAAATGGTATTTTTTTGGGTCAGTCATTTTTTTGCCTATCTTCAAAAATGAAGGAGCTACAGAGCTTTGAAAATTAGAAACCCCGTTTTTTTCAAAGTTTAAAGCAGGGATGGAAAACCGTTAAAATTTTTTTCCTGGTTTTGGTTTTGGTTCTGGTTTTCAAAAGGTATTGGTTTGGTTTTGGTTGTGGTTTTGGTTTTCAAAATGTATCGCTTTTGGTTTAGGTTCTGGTTTCGGTTACGTTTTTTAAAAAATTTCTATCATAAATGACTTTAAAAACAAAACAAAACAAGTAAAAAAAATATTAAAATTAAAAATTAAATAAAAATGAAAGAACGTTTGTTTTTATGAAATACGAAAATATATAACAAATTATACGATTAAATTAAATTAAAATCGTCTTGGAATACCAAATACGATGTAAATCTGTCACTTTTTTGGCGGTCTTATCACTTTCCAACTTTTCCATCAAGTTTTTAGCTTTTTATAACGTGATTTCCGCTAGCTGCTCCTTTTTCGTGTTGTTCGCATTCGCACTCGCACTATTTCAAAGCCTCAGCCTCAAGGGAAGGGAATGGGGGGGGGGGGGGGGAAATGAAAAAACCAAAACCGCTTTCAATTTTTACTGGTTTTGGTTTGGGTTTTGGTTATGGTTTTCGAACGTATTGGTTTTGGTTTTGGTTTTGGTTCTGGTTTTATGATTTTAAGCGGGTTTTTTTCGGTTCCGGTTTGGTTCCGGTTTCGGTTAACATCCCTGGTTTAAAGCTCTCTTGCGCCTACATTTTCAAAGATAGGCCAAAAAATATCAAAAACAACAAAAAAATTTTTTAGTACTATATTCATTGGCCCAATTAGAAATTATTTTTTCTCAATTTAATTTTCCCCTGCCCCTTCAAGTTTCAAGATAGGCAACATGTTTATATGCCATTTTTTGTTTCTTATGGGTTGCCTATTCATCTGGAGGAAGGAACTCAGTCAGCTATGAAACACCCTGTATAAAATATATGCCGATAGGTATTTATAAGTAGGTATATCAAAGCAAAATACCGATTTACTTTAAAACTTTGCAAATAAATGAAATTTCTATCGTTAAGAATGACATTTGAAGGTATACTTTATTTTCTACAAAACGATGTAGATAAATTTAAAATTCCGGTAGAAGTGAAATCTAAAGCAGCGACGTGGTTCGAAATAGGTACCAAAATTCGTATTAGTTACACTTCATTACATTGAGAGCCCGTTAAAAGATGGTTGGAATTTAATTCGCCGCGATTTGTGACTTATCGAAATGCACGTAAAAAATAAATTCTAATATTGTTTTCCTTTGCGAGATAGTTTGCGTCTGTTCTATACATTAGAAAATATCGTTCCTTACGTTAAATATACGTATATAGTATTTTGAGCGGGAATTTTTCATTATTGAGAAAATTAATTGCTCGGTTTTTCATCGGGATTGTTTCGAGGTGAAAAAAAAAGAAACGTCGTCGTCGGATTTTCATAGTCGACATTCTCTTCAGTATTATAAATATAACGTTGGTAAATAGATATATACTATACACCAGTCGCGAGGAATTATTTTCCTTTGAAAATAGAGAACATGAAGAGGCAAACTGTTATTTGATGTCTATAATATTGTAAAATATTTGTGGTATTTCGCCTTTCATTTCGCGCTCAAAGAGCTCATTTTTACCCACATCTATTCCTTCTCGTTTTTAACTTTTATCATTTTTCAGATCAAAGTTAAAGAATAGGTCATCTAAATTCTTTGGAGTCAAATTTACGTTACTTTTTATGAGAATGTTCGTAGATGAAACATTACTCTTTTTTTTTACTGTTGCAAAATGGAGTATAAAAACGACTCGTGGGCTTTACCGTATTTTATTTTATTTCTAAGTGAAACCGTTAGGCGAATGTTTGGATTTTTGTGTTTTGTTCGATACTGCTGTTAAAGACTACACGTTGCCCGGAGCGAAACGCGTACACGCATGAATATTTCACTACTTTTTACAAATTCTATATTTTTTTTATCGTTCGCGAATAATGGTAACAAGGGAGTACGTCGGAATTCACATGAGGCAAAGGAAACCCATCTTTTAAGCTAAAAATAATGACTTTTTAGTTGGCAGCTCGCACGACTTAATGATACAGAATGTACGTAACATATTAGTTTTTCTATCGGCTTATTTTTATTTAACGTCGATAAATGTCTGCATTGTGGGTAGAAAAATTAGCCAAGTATGTGCCTACCACCTATAGTCCCGAAAATTGGCAACATTAGGGTGATCCTTATTTTTTATACTTGATGAATTTAAAAAAAAATTTCTTTACACTCACTCACTCTCCAAAATTGCTCCACGAGGAAAAAAATCAAATTCTTTTATTTTTCACTTAAGTAAATTTTAAGTGGTGCATCCGAGCCCCCTAATTTTTTGGTATCAGGCTGATACTGCGGCTGCCGGCTAGTATTTATTAGAAAATATAACCTTTAAGAATTTTTCAAAAACCAAGTTGCCAACATTTTTCCAAATTTACTCCCGCCCCCTCACATCAAAATTAAAAAAAAAAACGAAAAATGAAATTTTTCATTCCCCATAAATACACACCTATGTTAAAATAAAGGTAAAAAAATCAATATCATCGAAAAAGACCTTGTTGGATACAAAGAACTGCGTTATGGACATTTCGATTAGAACGTTTTAAAAAAATTTAAAAGTCTTTATTCAATTTTTCATTGTTTTAAAAAAGGAGAACTGGTGGGCACCACTTAAAATTCAGATTGGGGGAAAATAAAAAATAGGGAATTATTTTCTAATAAAAAGAATCAACTTTAGGGGGTGAAAAAACAGAAGTTTTAAGTGACGACCACTTTAAATATCTTTACCTATTTAGAGTGGTCCTTAGTTTGAAGTTTGGTAAAAAAAATGTACCTACAAAAGATAATAGAGATGAATTTACATTTTTATCGCTTCGGGCTCAAATTGAAATGCCATTTTTTGAAGTAGACAGTACAGTATAGTACTTTCTCCCCAAAAAATTGAATGAAAATATTTAATCTTTTTTTTAAGAAAGAAAAAAAAATTGAAAGCTTTTGAAAAAAAAACCTGAAAATGCTTCATGTTTCAATTTTAATTTTTTTTTTAATTTAAGAATTCTCTGAACCAAAATTTGAACGATTTCTTCAACTCTTCACCTGAAATATATATATTTTTTTTAAATATTTCGCAACACAATCGGGAAAAGTATTTCAATTTTTTTTTTTTTAGAAATTTTTATTTAGTTTTAAAATTCAATTTTCGGTGAATGAGGTTTTAAAAAATATGGAATTTTTTAAATAACATGTTTACACCTATTGAAAAATTCTACAAAAGGCATATATTTTTTGAAAACTTTTCTTAACATGAAGAATAAAATAAATGTAACACAATTGATCACAAAAACATTTCAAGTTGTAAATTAAATTTTTGAATGTTATTCGAGAAGTACAGATTTTTACAAATCAATAAGTATATCACGCTTATTAAAAAAATTGAAGTCGACTAATTTTTGAAAATGCATTATCTAGATAATTTAAAAAAATTTGTATTTTTAAAACCTCTGTCAAAAATTCAATTTTTCTCTAAATTTTTTTTTGAGTGAAAATTTTTGTAAAAAAAATTAAGCCGGCAAGCTTTGGAGAAATTATTAGTTTCAACGATTTCGTATTTTTCAAACCCCTGTCAAAAATTCAATTTTTGATTTGAAATTTTTTTGGCATTTGGCCAAAAATGTTTTTTAAAAAAAGTTTTTAAAAAAATGATAAAAAATTACGGCAAAAATTATACATATAAATAAAACGCAATATGTATTTCAAAATTTCATATTTTTCAACCCCCTGTCAAGAATTCATTTTTCCACTTCATTTTTTTTGGCGCGAAAATGTTCGGAATAAGTATCATTTATTGCTTCTTGGAAGAAAGTGTTCAACATAAAATTCCTATGTGAATTTCATATTAAACTTTGAGGCTTGAATGAGGGGAAGGGGGGGTACTTTCATTTCAAAAATCTGCAAATTTGCAAGAATAGTTTTAGGCGATGATAGATCTAGGGGCCACATTTCCTCAATTTAAAACATTTTCAAAATAAAGTATACCCTAAATTACGATCGTTGTAGCCGAATAAAGTTTTTGAATATTTTTTTTTTAATTTTCCAATTTCAAAATTGATGAACATCTAAAACATCGAAATGTTTCTATTTGAATAAGATATTACGTACCTATACCGATATCTATACTATACTCAATGCAATGCCCCTCGAAAAACATTATTAAATAATGGTGTACAGAGAACATTGTACCAATGTACTTTGAAATACTTTAACGTGCGTCTGAGGAAAAAATGAAATATTCGAAATACTCTCACGTTATTAAATTCTCTCCACGAACAGATGACCTAACAACACCAATATAACAGATCAACATTCTTTATTTTCTAACTTGTTGCTGCTCATTGCCGCTATTGATGGCTGAAATGAATTTAGGGTATGGGTAAAAAAAATTGGAATTGCGAATTATTAAAGAATGGAATGGGAGGTTCGAATTCGTCGAAAGACGTGCGAATATTTCAACAAGGTAATTATTGCACTATCTTATGTTCTTTTTCGTTCTTAGACAATTGACCTCGTGACACGTACGCTTATAAGAAGATTAGAATTAAAGCCTTGGTTTTCACACTTTTAATTCCTAGCTTAAGAGCTTTTTTTTTAATTTTCACGAGAGATAGGTCTAACACATCTATTAGCAAAAGGATAGCTACAGAAAAAAAACACGCATACAATTTTAGTTTAATTACGAATAGGGATGAAAGAGTTTAAGTACTAGTCTGAAAAATTTCAGGAATTACGTTAATACATTTAAGCGAATCTTTTGAAGTCTTCTTTTGCCAATTAAATCAGAAATAAACACGAATATCATTTCCCCTACATTTTCACATTGATTTGTGGTTTTTCCGCATGATATTCTAGCCTAATATGCTGATATTAATTCGGAAATAAGATAGTTCTCTACGATAAATAGTAATTCGTTAAGTAGGAAGACCGCAAAACCCAATTTCTACCCACCACTTGAATATCCCTCGATTATAAAATCATTTGTTAGTCCTTTTTGCGTACATGTATATCTTAATATTAACCGTGTTTTTATCGATTAATAATTAAACGATAGACTTGCCATAATTTTAAATCTCGCGCACATTTTTCCATCATTCGAAAAAATTGGCTGGAAATTAAATGAATAGATTTTTGGAACTACGAATTCAACTTTATCAAACCTTTCACACCTGCTCCTCCGCATGGTCAAACATTTTACATCACAGAAAATTGGGCTGAACGAAGGTCAAAAGGCAACTTTTCTCAAATGAACTTGATAAAGATTCGTTTAATGAAAAATTGTTTGTTCGAAGAATATGAAAACTTAATTCGAAAAGCACCGAGCAGGGTTCCTTTTGCCTTTGGAATAAGATTTAATTTTAAAAATGATTATTAAATGTTTTAAAGGCAGAAAAACAGTCGAAATTTACATTTAAATTGAAGAAAGGGAAACGGACAGTGAAAAGCTCAAAGTTTAAATTCCGCCTACAAAATTCTCAATAAATTATTAATTTTTTCCTTCGAATTGTAGATAAGACGTATGATTTACGAATCGGGGGAAATTTTTATTTGTAAATATCAAATGTTAATGTAAACTCTTTCAAGTTGAATTATTTATAGCGAATTTAAACTTGGCTAATTCGCATATTCGAACCTTAAACTAACCAGAATAGGTATGAAAGAAAACAATGAGATTCGCTTGAAGTTTATTATAGGGAATGCCAACAATAAAGTTAATAATACATTTTCTCGTTTTCTTTTTCATCAACAACTCTTGATCCGCCACGGTTAACACGGAAATTTTCTTTAAAAGCTGCCAGTCATAATTTCGTTTAATGCGAATAAGAAATACCTACTTATTTAGATATAATACGTTGGCGGAAAATATTCTTCATTTTTTGGATAATTGCTCATAAATTTCTATGATTTTTATTACTTGGCTTTTATGGTGGGAGTAAGTATAAATTGTCCAATATTTTTTGGATGTCCCGAGTTATTCTTTTTAAACTAAGGTTGTCATTAGAATCTAGGTACTTTATTCAGGGGCGCAATAGTAACACTCTAATTTTTTCATGAATAAAGTGTGATGAAAAAGAAATCAAAATGAAACCTTGAAGGAATTTTCTAGGGTATCGCTCAATTTTTTCCCAAAGGGTGTTTAGTTAAAAATGTTTAAGGATTGCATGCTAGGATGATTTTTCTTCTCTAAGAAATTTATTCTTTTCACTTACCTACCTATTTGAAACATAAAAAAATTATTTTAAAAAATTGAAGGTTTATATTTTTTCAAAAAAAAAAAAAAAAAGTTGAGTACTTACAAAAAATTAGAATTTTTGTCAGTGAAAATTTTTAAATGTTAAATGCTAGAATGATTTTTCTTCTCCAAAAAAATTGGATTTTTTTTTTCTAATTTGAAACATCAAAAAAAAATTTACCCAAAAAAATTAAAAACGTTTTTTCAAAAACAAATTGATAAAGTTTTTAAATTGAGATTTTTTGTTCATTGGTTCCTTTTTGAACAAATCTCAAAAAAAGGGAAGGGCTTCCCAAAAAAAATGTTGATTTTTTTTTTGCTCAATCCATCAATAATAAAATTTCTCATTCATTGAAACGTTTTATGCAGACTTCAAAAAAAATGATCTTGACCAAAGTTGCTATCCGGAATTTACCACAGTCAATTACAATGTTGCCGCGCGCACCCGTACGCGTGCACCTATACGTGTACGCGCATGGGGGGCTAGTATTCGTAGTTGAGGTACATGAATACGGTTTAAAAACGCTTTTCGGCCAGCTGCTCCGGTGGCTGTGGTGACTGCGCTGCGGACTGTCGGGCGGGAGGTATGCAGATCGAATCCCGGCGGTGCTGGTGATTTTGCCAAAAAATTTTTTCGACTTAGAATTTTTTTTGAGTATTTTTCTTCGAAAATTTTGTTGTTTTGCATTTCTTTATTTTTTTGAGCCGAATTCGCTGTTATTTATTAAAAATTGAATTATTTTATTTTTTCCAAGCATTTTTTTTAAAAAGTAAGATGCCGCCTTGCGGGCCGCGGTGGAAGATGCCGCCTCGCGGCGCTCGGCGGCATCTTCCACCGCGGCCCGCGAGGCGGCATCTCCTAATGAAATTACGGTAATTTACGTAAAAATTTGGTAAAAATATGGCAACGTCGCAATCGACTGAGGTGAATTCCGAATAGCACCAAAGTTACTTCAGCATTATTTTTTATTGCAATGAGACGTACATTTTTTTTTTAAATTAGAAAGATTGATCTTTCTCCCCCCCCCCCCCTCTCAAAAAAAAAATATATTTCTCTCTGAGAAAATTGAATCTCTTTTATTTCAAAAAATTGAAAGTTTTTTTTGTCTTAAAAAAATGAAAAATTTCTTCACGTAAAACATTTTAATTTTTTTTGGGAGAGACAATACTTCAGATTTTTTTAGAAACAAAAATTTGTACATTTCATTGCAATAAAATATAATGCTGAGGTAACTATACAGTTTGGGATACTTTTTTTATTGAATTTTTCATAAAATGTTTCAATGAATGAACAATTGATGGATTGAGAAAAAAAAAACAGAAAATTTTAGATTTCCACAATCCACATACTTTTTTGGTAGTTTTGAATTTTGGTCTCTCTTCCTGAGGCCTCTGTTGAGAATTTTTCAAATGTGATATCAATAACGGATTTGGGAGGTAAGAAAATCTAGGTTTCCATACCCCACATGACAATTTTGGTAATTTTGAATATTTGCCTCTTCCCCTTAGAGCTCCTGTTGAGAATTTTTTGAAGTTGATATCAATAACAAATTTAGGAAGTTAACATTAAAAAAAAAACAACTAGATTTCAATACTCAACATTAGGGTGCGGCCCAGTTCAAAAGTTCGAGGTAATTAACGGCCAACTCGCTAATTTTGTACCTTTTTATGAAAGAAAAATACAATTTAAATTTTTTTCAAAAATTTTGATATTTATAGGGGTCGCTCAAACCTGTTGAAAGTTTTGATATCTAACAAGGGGTCTCGAAAACTCGTCACCTCCGATTCATCTGAAATTTAGTTTAATGAAAGAGCATATCACCCAGACCTAAGGACCAAATTTTGAACTGGCGTAGTTGATTTTTCGATTTTTGACGAATTTTTGAAAATGATGAAAATAGCCCATACTATTAATTTTTTACAAAAAATGGTAAATTTCGAGGTAAAATTTTAAAAATCTGTTTACACATCAAGTTCGACCTCCCGAGTCGATTTCGATCATTTTCGAAGCGATCTGAAGCCTTCATCAAAAGTTGAGTACCCCCCCCCCCCCCCCCCCCCCCAGAGCACTAGAATCAATCCAGACAGCGTGGTAGAAACTTTCGGTGGAGACGCCAGATCGCTTCGAAAATGGTCGAAATCGACTCGGGAGGTCGAACTATGGTGTGTAAACAGATTTTTAAAATTTTATCTCATAATTTACCATTTTTTGTAAAAAATTAATAGTATGGGCTATTTTCATCATTTTCAAAAATTCGTCAAAAATCGAAAAATCAACTACGGCCGCTCAAAATTTGGTCCTCATGTCTGGGTGATATGCTCTTTCAGTAAACTAAATTTCAGATAAATCGGAGGTGACAAGTTTTCGAGACCCCCTAGTTAGATATCAAAACTTTCAACAGGTTTGAGCGACCTCAAAATATTAATGGAATTTTCAATTTTTTTTTTTTATATACATTTGGGCCGCACCCTACTCAACATATTATTAACATTTTTGGTAATTTTGAATTTTTCCCTTCACCCTGAGATTCATCTTGGACATAGATTAATCCAATAAATTTTAGATAGCCAGTCCATATGTAAAAAAAAGTCTCGATCGTCCTGCTTTTAGTCAACCGTTTGAAAAAATGAAGTTCCACAGTTATGTGAAAGAGGGCGTCTTAAAATGAACATGCGCGAGTGCGCGATAAGTCTGCGTCCTTCCCCTCTCCATCCTAAAAATTCTGCTACGTAACCGCTATCTCTGAAATAGCTCCATAACTAACAAAAAGCCAGCTCCTTTTTAATAAAATAAGTGAGGCGTTCTATGGGATCAGGGCTGGCTCTATGCCTTGTGCCTATAGAGTCAAAATAACATAGAAAAATGGATTCATGTTCAGCACATTTGAAAACCTACGGAAATCAATTTTAAAATTTTTTTAGCGCTAATTTTATTTTTCACATCGCAACTTTTCGAGAAGAGTAAACTCAGTTTTGTTAAAAAATTAGCCTATATCTTTGAAAATAAAGTCTCTGCGAATCCTTAAATTTCAAAAATACCATACTAATTTTCAATACTTACTTTATAGCATTTTTATTTTCAAAGATGAGCCAATTTTTTATATACCTTTTTGGTTTCTCTCAAAAAGTAACATTATGCTTCGTGATCCGTTATTCGTTTTCACAGAATTATTCGATTTTCATGTTTCCAATGTGCAACCCATTTTTCTTCTGTTTCTCCCATTTATCTTTTGACTGACTCCCATCCCAAAAAAGTATCCATATTAACAAATACATAAATACAGTATGATTTCATTCCTTTGTTTTGATAAGGATTGTTCTATCGACCAAGTCTATTTCCCATTTGCATGTGTATAAGTACTATAGCATAGTATCAATGTACTTATATAAGGGATAACAAAAAGTAATTTTTAAATTCAATATAAACTATTATGAAGAGAGAAAACTCTTTTCCAACGTGCGGTATGAAAGAAAGTGCAAATTATGCGACCGCATGAAACAATAGCGTATAAGAAAAAATGTAAATTTTTCAAACTACGGATGACTGGATTTTCATTAAGTATTCGCAATCAACGTTAAAAAAAAGTGTTAGGTATACGCTCGTAAAAAATATAATAAATGTTTTTTCTTCCTCAAATGATACGTAGCACCCGAATTTTGTTTAAAGTTAGGGTGTGATAGGATAAAACAACCGGTAAGTGTGCAAAATATAACAATACAAACTACCGGTGAGTTAGCCTTATTTGCATAATCACAAAATTGAGTGAAAGAAAAAAAATTGAAATTGCTGCTTTACGTAACAAAGTACATTATATGCCTACAGTGGGTAGGACGTATACGAGTTTACGTACCTGTATAGACAAAAAAGAAAAAAAATGAAGAAAAGAAAACTGAACGTTTTAAGAAGTAAACCATCCACGTCATACGAAAGTCTGTCATAAAATCAAAGTTTAATGGCCGTTGTTGAATTTTCAAAGTTACTCGAGAGGCTGTTTTTTTTCGATTTTCATTTCCGACGAGTTAAATAACTACTAGTACTCGTATATTTTCAACTTTAGAACAAACCCACTTATATACATTCGATACAAGTGAAACCTAATGATACCGATGTACTTAGCGCAAAGAATTCGTATTTATCCATCGAACTAAAAAAGTAAACTCCGCGTTTTGCGGAGTAAGCTTTTCCATAGGTACCACTTTCCTTGATCTAAAATTACAAGCTCGCTATCTAAAAATTATCAAATCTTTAATCGACTCGCGAAAATGTGAAAAATTTATTTTTTTCCAAGGTGATAGTTCACTTTTTCCGGATGTACAATACTTGCAAGACTCACCTACTTATACCCTTTTTTCCGATTCCGTTCGCTGGGTAACTCAAGAAACGCCCTAAATCACTTTTATTGCTATATAACTGCCGAGTTCCTTTTTCTGTTAAGAAAAAATAACGTCCAACCATTTTTCTCTTTTTATTTATATATATTTTTTTTGTCAAAAAATTATTGAGCGTCCTTATCCGAAGAAATATAAGTACTTACCTACATTCCCATTCGATATCAAATTACCGTTTTGCCAAAATTTTCCTTCTAGCTTCACCGAGTAAAAATTTACATATATGTACATATTCCAAGGAAAAATGAAATACAGGCGACGATACCTACATCCATGTATTGAATTCATTTTTCAGGTCATGAATTTTGATTTCATAATCTTTTTGGACATTCTTCATAAGAAAAAAAAAATCGACGACACGTCGAACAAAACGTCTTCATATAGAAATCTGAACCTCTGATCCCCACACACAAGTTTCCTTTCAAAACTAGAGATTTTTTGATGCAAAGAATAGGTATTACTGTGTTAAAACTTGGAGTTGATATTTCCTTGGTAATACAAATCTATCACTCGTATCTAGCGATGTCAATGAAACATTGTTGGTAGAATTTCGAGTATGCAGGATATTTTCAATGTCTTTTAGAGATTACGAATAAATGAAAAAAAAGTAAATATACACGTAAAAGCAGCCAATACATCACCGTTGACATTTTTGTCTGGTTTTTGTTTAAGGAAAAAAAATCGACGAAAAAACATGAAAATTTAAACATTACATCCATTAAAAAAGCTTTTTATCATGAATTTAGAAGAAGAAGAAAAAATCATTTCAATCGAATAGAAAGTGACGTAAGTTTGATTTAGGAAGAGCTTGGCGTAAAATTGAAAAATTATTACTCTGGTTGGCAAATTGTTTTTTTTTTTTTTTTTTTTTTTACTGATCTACGATAAAATTATGTGGGTATGTCGGTTCGATTCGATAAGTATTGGGAGGAATCACGATGATTGATGCTGTACGTGGCAAGACATAAAAAAATGTTCTATTGGTAGATATATACAGGATGTTTCATAGCCGATTCAGTTCCTTCCACTGGGTGAATAGGCAATCCATAAGGGACAAAAAAAAATGTTATATAAACAT
This sequence comes from Balanococcus diminutus, assembly GCA_959613365.1. Taxonomy (NCBI): domain Eukaryota; kingdom Metazoa; phylum Arthropoda; class Insecta; order Hemiptera; family Pseudococcidae; genus Balanococcus; species Balanococcus diminutus. The sequence goes on from OY390714.1 coordinate 30,449,380, forward strand.
GTTGCCTATCTTGAAAATTGAAGGGGCAAGGAAAAATTAAATTGAGAAAAAATATTTTTTTATTGGGCCAATGAATAGTACTAAAAAGTGAACTTTTTTTTGGTTCTTGACATTTTTGCCTATCTTCAAAAATGAAGGAACTGCAGAGCTTTGAAAATTTAAAAAACCCGTTTTCAAAGTTTGAATAGGCAAAAAAAGTAAGAACAAAAAAAAATTATTTTTTTAGTACTTGGTATTCATTGGCCCAATCAAAAAAAAAATTTTCTCAATTTAATTTTACCTTGTCTCTTTAATTTTCAAGATAGACAACATGTTCATATAACATTTTTTTTGTTCCTGATGGGTTGCCTATTCACCCGGTGGAAGGAACTCAATCGGCTATGAAACACCCTGTAGATACATCTATCAAAACGATTTTAAACAGAATTCTCCTAATTTTTTGGAGTTAAATTTCCTGTGAAGTACCTAGTATGTATCTTACCTACCTGTATCTTCTTGAAAAGTTTTTTCAATACTTATTTTTGGACATTTACTTCATAGAGTGCGTTAAAGCAAGGCCGACTCTAGTGTACCAGGCCGGAATACTGAAACTTGGCACTAACGCCAGTAGGGCCTACTTTTTCATTTTCCCATAAGACGCGTTGAGTTAATGTTTATCAAAATAACTCGGAAAATATCATCTTTACGAAAAAAGTGCATGGAACCTTTTTTATAGAGAATTGAAAAAGCTTTCCATTTATATAAGAATTTTTTGGATTGGGGCCATTTGGGCCATTTTGTTAATTTTCCATTTTTCTCTAAAAAACGGCCCAATCCAAAAAATTCTTATATAAATGGAAAGCTTTTTCAATTCTCTATAAAAAAGGTTCCATGCACTTTTTTCGTAAAAATGGTATTTTCCGAGAAATTCCAATAAACGTTAACATTGTGTCTTATGGGAAAATGAAAAAGTCGGCCTCAAATTCGCGTTGAAGCGCAGCTGCCAAACGTTACATTCCGGCCTGGTACACTAGAGTCGGCCTTGGTTAAAGTGTCATTTCTCCACTGTTCTGAAATCTTTTGCTAAAGTAGGTAGGTAGTTCTGAGAATATTTTACAAATATTTCATTTCGAGTTTTTTTAATGCACAATTCGAATATTTTACAAAAAAATTATACGTTCTCTCAAAACTTTTGGGAAAATTGTGAATATTTTACCAAAAAAAATATCCAATTTTCATATTTTTCGCAACGGTAATATTGGGAATATATTTTTACAAAAATTTCATTTTAAAATTTTTTTAACTTACGAATTGACTGCGTAAGATTCTTAGTTTACTTTTATGAAAATTCAAAACTAATTTTTGCAATTTGAAAAAAAAAATCATTTTACTAACTTTATAACAATTGAAATATTTTTTAGAACGTTTCAAACAATTTTTCAATTTTTAATAGGTACCTACTACCTACTAAATTTAATAATTTAAAAAATGAAATAATTTCTTCAAAAAATGTGAGCCTTCAAAAAAGAACTAATTCAGTGAAATTGTACCGAATTTCACCCACACCAATGTGGATCTAATAATGATGAAAATGTCCAATATTGGATTTTTGGAAAATTCCAAAGTGGAATATTACAAATACCCAAGTAGTAGATACCTTTGAGAACTATATTATTTGCATAGAACGAACACACTATAAATTTCTTCTATCGCTTATACGTACCTACAGCTATAGGAAAACCTTAAGCAGAAATATTTATGCAAGTAGATATAATACCTATAAGTATAGTGAATTCATTGTGACAAATATGAATACATACGTATCCACATCAAACCACGTACACGATTAATTAGATGGTACCTAAGGGCAGCTTTAAGCATGAGTTCACATAATCTAACTTTATCATTTAGTAAAACGTGCAAACGAGTAAACGTTATGGTGTTCAAAGCACATAGAAGTTGCTGAGAGGTGTGTATCTTTATCAAATTCCCTTGGGATTATGCCGGACGTACTTATTCATAGCTGCTACCATCTTGATATTAAAGTCATAAAGATAGATATAAATGTATGATAATATGTTGAATTAACTGTTTATTCATTTTCTGCAGGAATAGAAAAAACAATAGGTAATTTTAAATGAAATCTTGCTCGCACAAAATAACTATGTATTGGGAATACCTATACGTTGTAAGTATGTACAATCATGAACATACTTCAAAGTTGATTTTTTTTTAGAAATTTCTTAATATTTTTTTTAAAAAATGAAAAAAGTTTATAAGTAAAAATGAGAATAATAGTATGAATAATCCCAAAGAACGTTTATAGGAAAAAGTTTTTTGGTCCAAAGAAAAAATTTGCATAAAAAAAATATTAAAAAATAAAAGAAATTCGCAGAAAAAAAACTAATGAATTTTCTCATACCTACAGAATTTATGAAAGAAAAAAATGCTAAAAAACTGGAAAAAAAATTGTTGAAAATTTTTTTAGAAGAATTTTCTTAGAGAAATGCATCAAAAATTTCAAAAAAGTTTTTCAAAAATAGAAAAATCCTTTTAAAAAGAAAATAGGAAAAAACTGAAAAATGAACGAATTTTATCCAAATTCAGGGTGATGGTGTACTTGGGTGTCTTTGTATATTGCAAGAAAAAAAAAGAACATTGGCCAAAAAATGAAGGGCAAAAATTGGTAAGAAAATGGGGGTTTCGCATTTTACAAGGTCTTTCACCATTTTATAAAAAATTCTGAAAAAAATAAGTTTAATATATTTTTTCCAATTTTACAACTCTGAACATTGTGTGATTTTTTTTTTATTTTCAAAATGACTGATTGTTTTTTTCCAATGCTGCACCTCAACGTAAAAAATGATATTTTGAGCAAAAATTTAAAAATACAAAATGTTATAAATTTTTAATTTTAGGAAATTTTGAAAAATTAGCTACAAACAGGTAAGTATTTATCAAAATTTTAAAATATTGCATTCGGGAAAAATTTGTAAAATTTCAAAAATTAAGGTGAAAAATCTCTTGAATAGAAATTTAGAAAAATCAATTTCGAATAAAATCCAAAATATTACTATTGAAACTTATTTTTTCAGAATATGAGGTCAAAAAAAGCATAGCAGGGGAAGAGGTTGTGGGTGAAGTAGCAACCTAAAAATATTATCTCGAGGTTTTATACCATAAAAACCGGCTTCCACTATTTATGGTACATTCAAAATTCTTACTGAAGGTCAAATCACGTCTACTTACTTATTCCACTATACTCTTTTTTTGACTTCATATTCTGAAAAAATTAGTTTCAAAAGTAATATTTTGGATTGTATTCGAAACCGATTTTTCTAAATTTCTATTCAAGGGATTTTCCCCATAATTTTCGGAATTTTACAATTTTTTTCTGAAAGCAAAATTTCAAAATTTTGATAAATACCTACATAGTACCTACCTATTTGTAGCTAATTTTTCAAAATATTGTAAAATTAAAAATTGATTAAATTTTGTATTTTTTAATATCTATTTTTCCCAATTTTTTTCGCAGAAAAATGCAGTGCCATTGTGAACTAGCCTTTTTCCACTATTTAACCTCACCAACCCTCCAAATGTTGTAGGTATGTTTTTTTTTAAACTTGAAAAAAAAAATTCTCTTTTCGTAAATGAGCCATCCTGCATTTCGAGATCAAAAAGAAAAACTATTTGCACATAGCACATAGGTATTTAAGTTTTTTAAAAAACAATAAAGCCAAATTAGCCAAAAAATTTGGTCACCCTAAGTGATCAGAAAGAAAATGCCTAGTCACACCACCTTTATTGAGCGAAATCTACGTACATCGTAGGTACCTCTTTGTACATGATTAGTGGAGGAAAACATTACCTTAACTGATGTAGACAACGTGTAAATAATGCGTGTAGGCTTCATTATTAACATATGCCAACTCTGATAAAAACCTTTTAAAAAACAACACATTTGTATCTACATCGGGCATACAATTACAGAGCTACACCTAGCTCTACATGTACATGTATTTTTCAACAAATCGCTTGTTTTCGTAATTGCCTATAATTAGTGCTTTACAATGGGTCAACGACGAACGCCATCTCCAGTTTAGCCTTTGCATGGATTATATGCACGTATAGATACGTTATAAAGTAGGTACCTACCTACGCCGAATTGGAAATTTTACACCATTACGACAAAATTTTATTTTTTATTTTATCCCAGTTGGAAATAATAATGACCGTTATTTAAAACTTGGTACAAACGTGGAAAAAAAAGTATAAAGTTACCAACCTACCTAGATACGAATTGTAAATTTTTTCAACATTTGTTTTTTCATTAAATGGCAAATGACTTTTTGTCCGGTTTATTCGCGTGTAAAGTTTTATATGGAATTTTTATTCGTATCAAATTTCGACTTTCATCGATACGTAACTGCTTTTTTTATCGGTCCACACAATGGTATAATATAAGGGGAAAAACACGATAAAACATTTTGTTGTTCGCAATTGGCACGCAAAATGTTATCCAGTTTTGGAATCCCTCGAGTCTAATTCCAGCTATTACAGAGTAATATCAAACAAGAAAGAAACATAAATTTTTTAGCATTTTTTTTTTATCAACAGTAAGTGTATACAAGTGCATACGGTTTTTTTCTCTTTTTTTTCTGGGTACTTAAGTAGTAAAGATTCGGCAGGTTTTTTAAAAATTAATAAAGCCGTGCTGTGAATAGACGTCGTGAAATATAAAAGCGTGATATTCTCTTTTTATAAGCATCAAGCATCTCATCCAAAATACTCTTGACGAAAGTTGAATTCAAACAAATACCGAAGTCATTTTTCGATTATAAGAAATGAATGACCGTCGAGGAACAAAACGCAATGAGGAAATAATATCGCACGACAACTTTTCTTTCTTTTTTTTTTTTTTTTGAAAACTTCTTTGTTTTCCAGATACCTAGGTAAGTATCAAATGGAAAAAAAAAAAAAAAAAAAAAAAAAAATGTGATGGGATAAAGTGATGCCCAAAAGGTATTTAAACCATTTCAGCATTCCAATGTATTCATTTGAAGTTCAACTTCGAACTAAAAATCAAAAGTATGTAGACGACATATTTTATTGCCGAAATTTTAATTTAGCCTGCTGGCTTCGAATAATTAAGTATGCACTTGTTTACACGAGAACCATAAGGCAGTAAAATGTGAAAATATTCCCTAACACCAACACACACTTCGCAGAGTCGACAAAGATTAATTTCTCGTATGCATAGAAATAATGAAATTGTTAAAATTATGCGATGTATAATTTTTTTTGCGACAGCCGCGCTGCGCCGCTTTGCGGTTTAAGATGCGTCTTTCGTGTTTTAAACTTTGTAATTTTGACGCCGCAATACATTAACGAATTTAATTATGATTTCCTAGAGCTTTTTATTTGGTATATGAGATTTTAAATAAAAACGAATTTAATTAACGGGATTTTGCAGCACACTTAAAATGAGAAAACCTTAAGCAATATAGGTAGTCGAATAAAATTCTATGACGCGTTTCCCATTAATGGGAAGGCGTTAAAGTATGTTATACCTTCAAAAGCGTTCATGGCTATTCGTTTCACACAGCTTCAACTTGCCATAATACTTCTTTGGGAGCGGAGTTGCGAAAGTTTGGCAATTAAGCTCTCATGTATCATGCTTTTTGGTGCTTGCTAATTAAATGATGAAGTAAACGGTTTAAATGTGAATTATCGTGACACAAATTTTACCGAAATGATGACTCGTAATGGCGGAGAAATATCGAAGGTGGGCGGAACGGCAGTGGTGACTTTCTAATGTATTTTACTCGTAATTTTTGAATCAAATTGCTTTCTAATTTCACTATAGTTTTATACTTATTCGAATTTAAATCGACAGATAGTTCGATAAAGTTGATAAATATTTAATTACTCAAGTATAGTGGGTATTGTACACTTTGCTGTTCATTTTTAATATTTTTTTTCAACTCATCAAAATTCATATGTGGGCTCTCATTTTTCAAAATATAAGAAAAAATACAAGTTTTAATCAAAATTTTTTTTTTTTAGTTCTAATACCTCAGTGTCGCTCTCCATCATGTAAAAATAATTCTCAGAACGAATTCAGCCCCTCACATCCGCCTCAACTGAAAAAGTATTTCTCAGAATAATATAAATTAGCTAATTTTTATTTAAAATCATATTTTGAGATACATGTACATTCTTATGAATTTGTCTGAATAATGTATTGTAATAATAATAAAAAAATATAAACTTCCTTCCCCCCTCCCTACAAATTTTTAAAGATGAAAATGAGCTACACTTTGAGAACCATCAAAAATGCAGAAATTGATTACACATTGTCAATAATTGAGATCTCTAATTTTATCTATATTTTTTTTAGAAGAAAAACATTTCTCAGTAATTCTGAAGAAAAATTCATTTTTTTCAACATGAAAATATTTCTCACTTAGAAGAAAAAATCTTAATCTTGTCAGGTTAGAAAAGATACTTATCATTATTTTTTGAGTCAGCTTGAAAAAATTCTCAATTTTTTGGAGAAGAAAATCTTTCTTTGTGTTTCTTTTTTTTAAATAAAAAATAGTACCTACTCGTATGTAGGTAGGCCTTTCTACAATTTTTTTTTTTGAAAAAAAAAACACAATTTTTTCAATTTAAGAAAAAACCACTCATTTTTTGGAAACAAGTCTTGGAATACATAGAATACCTAACTATACTTACGAGTAGGTAGGTAAGTATAAATATTTTTAGAATCAGCGTGAAAAAAATTGTTAATTTTTTTAAAGAAAAAAATACTCAATTTTTCTGGATAAAAGGTCAATTTTTTCAAGTAAAAATATTTTCCAAAATTTTTTGAGAAAAAAAACTTGTTTTTTTGGGGGGGGGGGGGATATGATTTTTCTTAGAATTAATTGCGTATTTTTGGATTCAGCGTAAAAAAATTCTCAACTATTCAAAACAAAAATCTCAATTCTTTAGTAAAAAAGTTCACCAATTGTTGGTAAATAAAAATCTAATGATTGGAAAAAATTGAAATTCACTGAAAAATATTTCTTGAAATGTTTGAAGAAAACAATAACTAAGTTACGTATTTTTGTTTGGAAGGGAAGGGAAGGGAGGGGTAAATTTTCTTGGGAAAAAAACGTAATATTTTTGGAATCGGTGTAAAGAAAAATGGTCCACTTTTTTGAAAAAAATTGATTGTCCAAAAAATCAATAATTCTTTAATTCTTTATGAAAGAAAAAAATTCCTTGATTTCTTAAGAACAAAAACCTCTCGATTTTTATTGATTTTTATTTTATATGTTTAATTGAATCAAATTTGAAACCTTTCATCAGTTTTGTCTTCATTTGTTATGCGAAATAAAAATTTCAACTTTTCAAACTTACATTAAATGATGTGTAAAAATTCATCTCTCTCATAATCAATAATTTTGTACTGAGAGGAGGGAGGAGGAGGGTTTTATCTTATCACAATACATTGTTCAGATGATTTCATAAGAATGTATTTCAAAATATGATTTTAAATGAAAATTAGCTAAGCTATGTTATTTTGAGAAAGCCTTTTTCAGTTGAAGGGAGAAATGTACAGGTGGATGAGGAGGGGGGGGGGGGGGTAAAATCGTTCTGAGAGTCATTTGTATACAATGGGGAGCCGCATTGATGCACTGGAACTAAAAAAAATATAATTATATATTTTGAAAATTTTTACTGCAACTTGTATCTTTTCTTATTTTTGAAAAATGGGACCTACCACAGGGAGAGATTTTCACGGAGAGGAAAAGCGAAATATAGGAAATTATTTTCTCTCAAGAGATAACAACTTTAGAGGCTGGCAGAATGAAAATTCCAAATTTGAAAAATAAGGACTACCCAATCCGCAGGTAGGGTAAATAAGCAATCCACAAGAAATAAAAAAATGTAACCTGCATTATTAAATTAGGATGAATTAAAAAACCCATAAACTTTGATAAACTCTCAATTTTTTTTTCTTTAAAAAAATTTATTTTCAAAAAATTAGATCATTTTTGAACAATTTATGGCTCAACATGACGTTCTTTCCAATATTCTAATGACTTTTTGCTGAATTCGCAACAACTTTCGTTAACGATTTTTTTAAATTGTTAATTATTTAGAATCATCAAATTTAGAAAATTGTGATTGGAACAAGATTTGTAACAGTTCAAATTTGTACGAAATTCCAAAAAATTTTCGCAATGATTTTTTTAAAAATAAGCATTATTTTGAAGTTAAATCAAAATTGTTTTTCAAAAAAAATTCCATTTCTTTACAAAATTTGTAGGTGATTATTTTTTTTTAAGCAACTTCAATAGGTAGTGTAATTTGGTACCGAAAAGATTTTTTTTTTCAATACACTATGTTGTAATGTTAATGTACAAGTTCAGTTAACACGATCAGATCTACTAATCATTTAAGGTCTAGGTAGAGCCATTGTTTATTTCTACGAAAGATAAAAACTGAAAAATTTCACCAAGAATTTATTCTACTTTTAAATTTAATAGTCGGCTCGATTTATTTTATAGATAAGACATCTATTGTTGGAGAATCTGCACAAAGGCTAAAAGGAATGATATTTTTTGTGCACTCGGCAAAGTTTTATTAATGAAGTTTGCACTGCGTAACCAGATTATAGACATTTTTTGGGGAAGCTGGATTTGATGGGAACTGAATTAATTATATTAAGAAGTGCTAATCTCAAAAGCTCATTCAGTAAGCAATATTGAAGCTTAGTTCTTTAGCCTGGTATTTACTATCGGAATACTTAATTACTAACGTTATTGACATAGCCCTTATCATTAATCATTTCGGTGACGCCATCACGTCCCAACGAAATTATTCGCTCCTTTTAATATCTTATATACCGAACAAAAAATTTATTACATTAACGCGTTGTGAGATTTATTGTGTAGGCCGCTTTTGTCATAGGACCGTGCGTACGTTCTGTTTCTTATACGAAAGTACCTGCTCCTGCTTTTATCGTAGCGAGTGTAAATCGACGTTATTTCGTTTCCACTATCATCTTACTACGATCCCTTTGACCAAATTGTTTTTGACGAAGGTTCATCACATGCACGACAGCCTTATTTCTCGAATGGCGTTTGCTTATTAATGCAAAAGTAGAAGGACGTGCTCCATTCGTTATATTTCCTGAGCTTTTCGACTTACATACAACCAGCGCGGCAGTACCCTACCTACGTATTCATTTAGTTAATGTAACAAAAGACATTTGACATTATGTAGACTGTATGTTTATTACACAGACGGGCTAATGAAATAACGAGGGCCATTTTTCAAAATTATTACCACTCTTCTATTTATATGTATTATCGTAATTGATTTACACAGTCGATGGTTGTAGGTGCCTCCTTGTGAAACTTTACATTGGGATAGGGGTAGATTTATAATTTGATTCGTAATCTAGTAGGACAAAGTTTGAAAAAATGAGCGGGAACATTTTTAAAGCCTCTGATCCACCATGGCCTAACTGAAAAATTTTTCAACTAAAAATTATGTATAATATCAATGCAAATATTTTTTGTAATAATACAAATTTCGATTCGACCCCTCTTTTCCTTCAATTTTGCATAATACATTTGAAAATCACCCTTGAACTTCAATGTACTGTTTAGCTTGCAGTCAACTATGAAACTTTGTTTCAAAGCATATGTAGCCAAGAGGGAAAAAATAGGTTACTATTGTGAGCATGAGCAATCTATATTCGATTGTAATTTGATCCGACTATTCCATAAAACAATGAGCAGATACTTGCGTCATTTTTGCAAAGGCTCTCCGTTTTCGAAAGTCCATCCTTCTTCCTGGAAAGTCTCTTATATACGTTCTCAAGACACCAATTGCACAATTTCTTCAAAGAAAATTGTATATTGAGATCTTTAAAATAATTTTAGTCATTACACAAATTTTAATCGAACCTCTTCACCAGTTCCAATTTTGCAAAATCCATATGGAAATCATCTGGTAATTTTTATACGAGGGGTGTTCAATAAAGACTGTCACTTGTGCTTTTTTTCGCAGAGAAATGATCTGAGGGGTCTGAAACCCTCATAAATCGATTCCTCGCGTCATTTTACATTAGAATACCAAGTTTCAAGTTCCTAAGTCGACTGGTTCTATTTTTAATTATTTTAATAAAACGCGAGTAAAATTTTCGCCTCTAAACTTTGTTTTGTTGCGGGGGTGGGGGGTAAACGTGGAACTTTTTTGTGTTTTTCAGCTTGAGGGTAAAGGAAAAAGATGGTCGAAGTCGAATTTAGACTTTGGATCAGTTGCGACACTGTTTCGATTTTTTCTGGACCATGAAAGTTGAAGCAGAACTCGCACATTCACTCTCCAGAGTCAGGTAATGAGAGAGCCAATGTGCGCAGGCGCGGGACATGCGCATATGTAGGTGTCTGCGCTTGATAATGTTATCTGAAGTATAGGAGAGTGTTTTTCGATAGTTAGGCGGCGATTGGTGCGGATATTTTCTGTTTAGTGTCGATATCATCTTCGGTGAGGGCTGCAAGTGGTGCACCGTTTCCCCCTTTACACCTTACATCTGCCCCTGATGTTCAGAAAGGACTGGTGCCTACAAGAACACGATCATTTAGTCACTGCACTATCCCCAAAACATTATTTCAACCCCTCGTACGTTTCAACCTGTTTCAACTAGCGATTTATCCAAGAATATTCAAAATTTTATAATAAATTTTGTTAAAAATTTAGAGGCGAAAATTTTACTCGCGTTTTATTAAAATAATTAAAAATAGAACCAGTCGACTTAGGAACTTGAAACGTGGTATTCTAATGTAAAATGACGCGAGGAATCGATTTATGAGGGTTTCAGACCCCTCAGATCATTTCTCTGCGAAAAAAAGCACAAGTGACAGTCTTTATCGAACACCCCTCGTATGTATCATACAGAATTGTGGAGGAAGAGGGAAGGTTCCAACCGAAATTTTTGTAATGAACAAAATTTTTCCAAGGATCTTAATTTACAACTTTTGTTTGAAAAATTTTTCAATTTGGACCTTTGATTCGGAGGTAAGTTAGATAATTTTTTTGGAAAAGGAGGCATTAAAAAAATGTAATCCCTTCTCATTTTTTCAAAATATTTCCAAGATTATACAATACGATCATAGCTGCGTACCACTAACAGTTTTATGTACACATATGTTGAATATACTTTGTGCCTATCTCAAAAATTGAAGGGTTATTAAACAAAAATAAAATTGAGAAAAAAAATCTGATCGGACATAATATTATGGTGGTAATAAAAAATTCCACATTTTTTACATCCGAAATTTGTTGCTCAAGTTTGAAAAAGAAGGCGCCATAAAGCTTAAGAATACTTGGTATTTTCAAGGTTTGATACATCGTGTAGCTCCTTCATTTTCAAAGAAAGACAAATTTTTCACATAACTCTTTTTGTTTCTCTAAAAGAGTTACATTCATTACATGCATTGCCATAATAACGGAATTGTTTCGATTTTCATGTCTCGCTACTACCCCTTAATAATTTTGACGAAGGCAATATCTTTGACGTGAATTTCTTCTTGCTAAAACTCCTTAAACTTCAAAGATATGCAATCCAATGTAATTAACACTTTTTTAGGTACATCTTTTGAAGTAGGTACTAATGGTACTATCCACTGGCGACGTTAAAAATTTTTTTGAATGGACCGTTGCCAATCGATTTTGCTTAGAAAACTTTGTATCGCCGAACTAGGCAAGATATCTTAAGACTAAAAAATGTATAATTTTTTCTAGTAGGTTATGGTGTGGTGGAATGAACAAAGAAATAATTACCTTGAATTTTGACCAAAGACAAGAGGGTAGTTCATTTCCATAATTTTTTTAGACTTGTATACTTCAATGGGAAGGAGAGCTAGATACTTAGTGACTGAGTTTTCAGTTCTACATCTTCCTACGAAAAAAAAACAAAAAAAAAAAAAACTTGAAATCGGAACTGAAACGATTTTTCAAGACTGAAATCAAAACTGAAACTGTTATTTCAGAAACTGAAATCTGAAAACTAAAACTGAAAACTGAAAAATTGAAAACAGAAAACTGAAACTGATAATTACATGGTTCTTAATTTTTAATTTTTTTAGTTAAGGTGGTTTTTCGCGTCTTGCGTTTTTTAAATGTAGTATTCCCAGAGCTGCAGGGGCTATTTTTTTTGAAATTATCGAATTTTGCTCATTTCTCAAAATTTAGTGTTGTATGGCAATAAAAAATGATTTAATATGAAAGTAGTTTGTCTAATTCATCGAATGAAATAGTTTGAAAGCGTTGAAATACATTTTATATTAGAAATTTTCGCCATTTTAAGTGAAGTCAAAACGTCAAGAACTCCTCGTCTTATTAATAAAATTTCTCGGGGTATACTTGATGGAATTTGATGATTTTTGGATATGTTGTACATGAATACACTTTTGACAGTCGTGGATTGCCCTTTTTTCCAAATTTTGCATTTTACCCAAAAATTATTGGTGTCAAAAGAAATATGACATAAAATTTTGACGTTAAAAATAGAATTTGGAAAAAAGGGCAACCCACGACTGTCAAAAGTGTATTCATGTACAACATATCCAAAAATCATCAAATTCCATCAAGTATACCCCGAGAAATTTTATTAATAAGACGAGGAGTTCTTGACGTTTTGACTTCACTTAAAATGGCGAAAATTTCTAATATAAAATGTATTTCAACGCTTTCAAACTATTTCATTCGATGAATTAGACACACTACTTTCATATTAAATCATTTTTTATTGCCATACAACACTAAATTTTGAGAAATGAGCAAAATTCGATAATTTCAAAAAATAGCCCCTGCAGCTCTGGGAATACTACATTAAAAAAACGCAAGACGCGAAGAACCGCCTTAACTAAATTAAAAAAAAAAAAAAAAAATTAAATTGAATCTTGAATTTAATTTTTTTTTTTTCATATAGGTAAGTAGGTAGTAGATACTACGAAAATGTTGAAATGAAATCAAAATGTTTATAATAAAAGTATGGATGACGTTCAAATTTTCGCAGGGATGGAAAACTGAAAAATTAAAAGTTTCAGTTTCAAAATTTCAGTTTTATTTCAGTTTAAATTTTTTCAGTTTCAGTTTCGATTTTCAGTTTTGGTTTCAATTAAAATTTAAAAAAAAATTTCAGCTCTGTATTAACGTCAAATTCAATTTACAATTTTTAAATGTTAATTATCCTTACGTGCGATTTAATATTCTTCATTTGCATCCAAAAGAATACAACAAAATTACAATACTTAAGTATACTACACGGCAGGAAAAACAAAATTCAAAAAACCTCTTTATTTTATTATCAACATTTTGATTTCATTTCAAAATACAGTAGGTAGTTACCTAGGTACTATTTGAAACTAAAAACTGAAAAAAAAAAAAAAAAAAAAAAAAATGGAAAATTGAAAACCACATAATTATTAGTTTCAGTTTTCAGTTTTTTGTTTTTCAGTTTCAGTTTTGAAAAATCGTTTCATTTTCGATTTTTAGCCGAATTTTTTTTTTTAAATTTAGGCTATTGTGTCCGACCCTAATTTAGAAGGAGGGGGTAGAAGAGTTCTGACCCCATTTCTCGACGTTTGGGACCAAAAGATGACGATCTGTCACATGTCACATATTTATATATATATAATTTTACCGCTACTTTTGGAACTCTGGGGCCGAGCCTAACAGGTCAAATGAGGTCAAACTTGATAGGTAGGGTCCCCTCGGTGGAGGAATGATGCAAAAAAAATTTTGGGGCCCTAACTCAAAATTGGGTATTTTACCCCTTTTTGAGGGGGTGCGGGGGAGCCCCAATATCATGAAATTTTTTGAAACTTGCTCCAGGGATGAAAACTCTAATTACCTACACCATAGTCAAATTTCAGCCCCCTAAGTCATCCCCACCCCATTTTAGGGCCCAAAAAGTGGATTTTGGGGTCATTTTTTTCACGTTGATCAGGCTACAGACCTCCCAAATGGGGCTGGGGGGCCAAAATTTTCATCATGGCTCAAGTTTGTGCCCCTGATGTGCATTTTGTAGGTTTCAACTTTTGGGCCCCCTTTGACCCCTGTCAAGGGTCAAAAATCAAGATTTTTCACAATTTTTCATGTTTTTTCTCGCTTCCCGGTACGTTGATCAGCCTGCAGCCCAAACCAAATGACCTTGGATGCTAAAATTTGGTATTTAGGATAGGTAAGGGTCACTGAGATGTCTTTTGGGGTTTTTGACCCTCGAGCCTCAAAATTGGGGATGGTCCTTTTTTGAGGGGGGCTCTAAAGAGGCCCCAATTTGACAAAATGATTTGAAATTTTTACCAACAACAGTGACTTTGATTGTCTCCACTGTATCCAAATTTCAGCTTCCCAAGTCATCCCCACCCCATTTTAGGGCTCAAAAAGTGGATTTTGAGGTCATTTTTTCACGTTGATCAGGCTACAGACCCCCCAAATGGAGCTGGGGGCCTAAATTTTTATCATAGATCGAGTTCATGCCCCTGATGTGCCTTTTGTAGGGTTTGACCTCGATACAGGCTCAAAAATAAATATTTTTCAAGTTTTAACCTGTCTTTTCTGACGCGTTGAACAGCCTACAGCCCAAACTAAAAGACCTAAACAATCGAAATTTGGGATGTAGGATCAGTATAGGTCACTGATGTGCCTTTTGGAGGTTTCGACTTTTGAGCACCATTTGACCCCCGTACAGGGTCAAAAATCAGAAAATTTCACATTTTAACCTCTTTTTTAGGTGTGTTGATCAGCCTATAGCCCAAACCAAACGTCCTAGAAGGTCAAAATTTGGGATGTGATGTCAGTAAAGGTCACTGATGTACCTTTTGGGGATTTTCGAGTTTAAGCCCGGTCCGCACCTTCAAATAATTTGATCAAATCACGTTTGATCAAATATATTTGAAGGTGTGGACGCGTTAATTCAACACCACCTATTGTTATCCTATTGTCGACACCTTCAAATATATTTGATCAAACGTGATTTGATCAAACGTGATTTGATCAAATTATTTGAAGGTGTGGACCGGGCTTTAGAGCCTCATTTGACCCTCCTACAGAGTCAAAAATCAGAAATTTTCACGTTTCAACCCCTTTTTCTGGTGTGTTGGCCCCCGTCTGCAAAGCCGAAAATAAGGAAGGGGTTGGGGGCAAATCCTGCCATGCCCCTGGGGCATGGGGATTTGAAGAGCTGGAAGTGACGAGGTGGTTGGGGGCGAAGCCCCCAACGCGGGGGTATGGGGGCGGAGCCCCATCCGAAGAGCTGAAAGTGATGAGGAGGTTGGGTAGGAGTCTCAACAGGGGTATGGGGGTGGAGCCCCCATCTGAAGTTGAAATCTTCAATGCAGAGAGGAACTAAAACTGAAGACAAAAACCTGACATTTTTAAACTGAATTTGAAGTTAAAACTGATATTGAAACTGAAATACCATGGATGAAAACGTTTTCAAAGTGGTACACTAACTTGAAAAAAAAAATTCGGCTGTCGCGGAGCATCTTGACTGCTACGCGTTTTTTTTTTTTTTGATTTCAGTTTTTTTCACTTGTGGTGTAGTAATTGTTGTATTCTTATTTCTTGTGAATGAAAATGAAAAATATTAAATAGCACATAATGATATTGAAAAATTGAAAATTAAAAATTGACGTTAATCTATAGCCACAAAAATTAAAATTGACACTGAAAACTGAAAATTGAAACTAAAATCTGAAATGAATAATTGTAACTGAAAACTGAAAATTGATTTAGCTGAAAACTGAAATTTCTAAACTGAAATTTAAAGAAATAAAACTGAAAATGGAAACTGAAACTTTAAATTTTTCAGTTATCCATCGCTAGAAATAAAAAGTTGGAGACTGCTGAAAAATCGCGATTTTCGAATTTAAAAAAAAATAAAATACCATCTGCTTGGTACCAATAATAAACTGGACTTAAATGGCTCCTATTAATGAAAAAATATATATTCCAGAGGAAAAATTGAAAAATTTTTATTGCAGGGTTGGCAACTTTCATTTTTTTAAACAAAATCAATTTTTTCCCAGTAGTGTAGAAAATTTTGATTTAATGCCCAATCAAATGAAAATTTTCTCAATTTTAGTATCCCTTGCCTTCTTCTTTCTAGTTCTTTCATTTTTTGAGATAGGCACGATATGTTTACGAGTAAAACTTTTTTTTTTTTTTAGCAGTTCTCGTGGGTAGTATCCAAAATAAGATCATCCCCGTACATCCTGTACAAAAAATAGAATTTTTACACGAGTAGATGCTCATACAATAATAATATGAAAAAACCCTAATAAATATTTTAAAATATAACCGAAAAGCATGTTAAAATTGGAAACGTCTCTACCAAAAAAAAAATAAGAAAAAAAAACGTTCTTGAATATTTTCCAATTGTATTCCAAAAATCATTTTTCAAACCCTGTCAACGCCAGAGCTCGCGAGCTTGTTACAATTCGAAATGCATGAAAAGAAAGAAAAAAAAATCAAAATTTCACTCGCGTTAAATGTAAATTAATCCGAAATCGTGGTCGCGTGGACGTTGATGTTTCTTTTTGCGCAATCGTGCAATACGACAATCGTACATTCGTAATAAATAATCTACTGTACCATATACGAAATTGCGAAAACAATTTTCCTCTTTTTGACTTGGTAAGTAGGTAAGTAACTGTGGTACAATAAGGCAAAGGCAACTTTGCAACGTTATTATGCATCACACTTTACCCTAAATCAAGCATTAAAAAATTTTGCATACTTGAAGAATAACAGAATATATCAAGTCTGAAGTCTGAATAAGTTTTGCTTTGTTTTCGAAATCATCTTCGTTAAGCGAAATTTTCTATGCACGGCTGTACCCAGCCCAGATTCATCATCACCGCGTACAATAAAAGTGTACATACATATAAAAGTACCTACATAGTTTTAAAACTTGAATAAACGTCGAGCGTTGGAGCGTTCTGGGTATGAGGTAATAGGAAGTAGGTAGTACATACTTACCTACTACATATATATATATACACCTACCCTTAGCACCTTTTCATCAACGTAGGTGGCGCGTTAGTAAAGAATATTAAATACATTTTCAAAACAAAGTACAGAAGTACATATTTCATACGAATGTGTGTATAAATTTTGAAATGTAAAATTCTTCGTACCAATTACTTTGATAATTAGATGACTAGAAAATTTGCATGTACCGGCGAGGGGCGGCATGCCCTCCGCATTGTATACGTATTTACGTTACAGTATTTCAATCGGAAGCGGTGTTTTGAAATTATTTTTAATGCACATTAATGCTGATAACTGTTACGTAGGTCTGCTATGGCTGCGGTATAATTAGGACGTCGCGTACACCGTACCGCGTACGTAACGTAACATACACGTAAACTCGATCAGAATGAAATTCAGAATTAGTTTCTCTTAATTTATGTGCATGCGATATGGAAATATGGTTGAATTGATTTTTACACGCTTCACTAACTTGGCGAATTAAATATTTTAGAACTAAACTTTTGTCACACGTATCCATTTAGGCTGGGAGTCGATGTTGGGGGCTCATTTATGGAAAGTGCGCGGTCGATATTGGTATATATTTTTAATGAACGTATCAGCTCCAAAGCAATTATTTTACCCTGTTTTATGCTGACATCTTTCAAAATGTTTGCAATCGTGAATTATCCTCTTTATTTCGTTTTTAATATCATTTTTAATTCGCGTGAAAATTCTATTTATATCTTCAACGATATAAAAATACGACTACGTAGGTGCTATATAGTACTATACAGTATAATTAAATACTAATCTACTAAGCGTTTTTCAACATTATAATGAAAATGAATCCTTTTGTAATTTATAAAATAGCGTTTGCTTTTTTTCCTCTCATTTTTAATTTACAATATTCGTCCCTTATGCCATATTGAACAATGCCCACCACGTTTCACGCTGACAATGAATTTAGTTTCATTATTTAAACGAAATCATCCAAGACGTTTCCGCTGCTCGTATTATTTCAATAATTTACTTAATAAAATATCGTATTCGTAACTTTTGTCTTATTTGAGATTCATTAAGATAAGAAACAATCAATGTCTCAAAATCATTGAATTTTGCCATTTTTGCGAAAATAAAATTAAACTTATTTTTACAAATAACTCTCGGTATACTAAATACGGCACTAGAAATTGATTTTCTTTTTTTTTCTTCTCTCTTTTTTTCCGGAACTTTCTCAATCGCAATCTCTCATTTATTATAAGTTGACGATATCGTCGCGCAAATGCTCCAAAATATTATTTTGAAAGATGTTAGCTGAATTTGGTATTTATTTGAAGAAAGTGAATTACTATACTGAGTACTGGTAGTTTTGAATCGGGAGAAAAATTTTAAGAAGACTCCAATCAGCAAAACACTGACCTATGCCTAAAAAACAGTCAACGTGACATGACGTTACTTTTTTTCATCCATAGGAGCTAAAATTTTTTCTCAATTACAAGCTTCTAGCACCCCTTCCCAATTTTCTTCGTATTCGCACCCCAAGTTACATAATTCAATGAAAAATTCCTTCCTGATTTTAAAATCTTAACAAAATTATTAAATACCTAATTTGTGGTCGGAGTGGAAAATATTTATGAAAGACATTCTCATTGTTGGATAATGATGATTTTGAAAAAAAAAACTGCAAACTCTTTTTTTAGATTTGTTTAGAAAAAATATCACTTCAAAAAATTTTTGTTGATCACTAAAAAATAGTTGTTTGTGAGGATTTTTTTTTTGAAATTTTAAAATGATTTTTTTAAAATAAAATAATATAAAAAATTCAAAAATAATTTCCTCAAGTATCACAAAAATTTCTTGGTAAAACTTTGAAACTCTCATAGTTAGAAAATAATTATAGTTAAGATTTTTTTTTCAGAAACAAAGTCTCTTCGCAAAAAAAAAAAAAAAAAAATAGAAAAACTTGAAAAAAATTAAGTGAAAAAATTAAATTTTTCATAAAAATAAATACTACAAAAAATTAAAACCTTAAAAACGTAATTTTTTGAAACTAAAATGTGCCGTCATATAAAGAAAACTGAATTGAGGCTTTTTTGATTCATTCACGAAACATACTGTCAAAATAATGTGAAAATGAAGCCGAAAAGTGTCTTTCTTCACACAAAATACAATATTTCTCGAACATATTTTTGATTAACGAAGTTATAATTTTGAAATTGATTCAAAAATCATATAAATAATTAGATTATTATTTTTGTAAATTACTTAATCACTTTTTTTTTTACAGAATTAAATTTTTATTAGAAATATGTTTTTTGGTGCCAAAAATTATCTTGAAAATGAATTTGTAAAAATGAAAATAGGTACCTATTACAGAAATTTTCGTACAAAAAAAACAAACTGTTAAGTAACTTTTTTTTAATGAAAAATATTATTGTTTATCGGCACCAAAAAGTCTCAGGAAAAAAATGCAAAAAGAAAATATTTAAAAAAAATTTTGTGAACAAATATTATTTTTTCATAGGAAATTTTCTCAAAATTTTTAAAAATATTTTTTGGAAACGAGAAAATTTTTGAAAAAAAAATAAAGATTACTTCAAAAATGGTTTTTGGTTTAAAATTCAATTGAAAAGAAATTTGTAAAAAAATAATCAAAAATTGGATCAAAATTAAAAATATACTTATATTTTCACGAAAAATTCTCTTGACTAGTTAAATACCTATATTTGAAAAAAATGTTATTTGAAACAAGATAAAAATTTTTACCTACAAATTCTAAAAAATTGTTTCAAAAATGTTTTAAAATATTTTTTGGCGTAGGTACTTATCTAATTAATTCTCTAAAAAAAATTGTCAGTTTTTTTCAATGTAAATTCTTTTGTTTTTAAAAATTCTATTGAAAATCAAAATCAAAAACAAAATACTTACAATTTTTAAAATATTTCGTACTTAAAATAAAAACAAAAAAAAATTTAAAAATATTTTAAAGAAAATTTCTATCAAGAACTTGTAAATAAGTTGAAAAGAACAATAAAAATTTTCTTTAAAAAAATTTTGTATTGTGAAAGTATTTTTTAAGAATTTTGTAAAAATCAGGTTCAGATATTTAAAAAAAAAGTTTTCATGGACAATTCTGTTTAAAAATATATTCTTACAATATTTTTTGGAATAATAAAATATTTCTGAAAAAATATAAAAATCGTTTCAAAATTATTTTTGGACAAAAATTCTCTTGAAGAAAAATGAATGGCAAAAATAAAAAATACCTAGATATTAAAAATAAATTTTGTCAAAAAGTTTCAAAAATAATATTAAAAAAATAAAATTCCTTTAAAAAAATTTAAATTCTTTGAATAATATTTGGAACAAGAGTGATTTTTAAAAACGTATAAAAATTGTTCCAATCTTTTTTTTACAGATTAGGTATTCTCCAAAGAGAAAGTATTTTTTTATGTTCAGTTTATCTTGAAAAATTTTGAAATTCTAAAATGAGTTTTGGAACAAGAAAATTTTTTAAAGACGTATAAAAATTTTTCCAAAATTTTCCAAAATTTTCTCCATGAAAAATTCTCTTAAAAAACTTAAAATTCTAATTGTTTCAAATTGTTTATAAATTTTTTCAATCATCACCTAGGTACCTATACTTACTTTTAAATTAATTTTTTCTCTAAAAATACTTTGCATTTTTTTTTTTGGAACAAAATGTTTATTTTAGAAAAGAATTCAGACAGTAGATTTTTCAAGCAATTTTCCTACACTTTTTTCACCTTTTTATAAAAAGTGATGTGTTGCAATAGGTATTGCACCTCGCTGTAAAGTGTAATTTGCTGTACAGAATGTCAAAGAGTGTATCACACTTCTTCCACTTGCTGAAAGAGAATTGAGCCTGAAATACCCAATAGAGCAATAGACCCATCAGTTGATTTCGTTTTCCAATACGTATCCAACTTGTAAACGAAGTATTATAAGCATTAATTTACCTAATGAAAATCTCCCGATAATAATAGAAATATTCAAGTACTCAGCACTTTATCGCTAATTTACGAAAATGGAAACTACCTATTTTAAAATTTCGATAATTCATACAACTACGACTAGAAGGTTAATATAAAACTAGACACCTGCGCTAGCGCAGCTCTAACAGTGTGCGTAGCTTTTGATTTCTAAAATTAAAGTAGATGAAATTTGCAACAATGGTTCTATTAATTCTTCTTTACCGTTCATTTTTGTTTTTGTTACATTCGCACTAAATGACTGAATACTTTTACTCTAATAAAACATACGAAATCCTATTTCAAAGGGTGAAAACTTACTTACAAAATAATGACAAGTCTACTTCGATGACTATGCAGTAAACCTTCAATTAAATTTTGTTCATTTTTTAAAATAATTTATCTATTAAAATTTCTCATTTTAAAAAAATTACCTGCAAATTTCTCAGTTCCTGCTTGCTCGTATGTACCTACGTGCTAGTTGCTCAAATTCTTTTTTCATTTTCTGGTTTTTCAAGTTTTGCTATTTTTTTAAGTCATAATTTTTTTAAAAACCATCAAGTGTAGGTACTACAGTTGAGTACTCAATTTTTTTAAATTTGTCAGTTTTTTGAAGTTTTAGAATAAATTCACTATTTTTTCAAGTAGAACAATCAAATTCAAATTTGATCAGCTATTGCCACTTATTTTTAATTTTTTCCCTATACTGCTACCAGTTCCAACTAATAAGTTTTTGTTTATCAAAATCCACCATTTTTTAATTAATTAATTTTTTATTTTTCTAACATTGTTAGTTTTTTCCAAATTTCTAAATTCATTAAATTTTGTCAAATTAAAATTAGATTAATTATAATCGTCAATTTTTTTAATTTTGACGATTTTATGAAATTCCATTTCATTAAATTTCTTTGTTCTTCAAAATCTTCATATTTTTAAATAGTCAACTACTTTTTCATTTTTTTCCCAAGCTTTTTAACGTTTTCACATTTAGATGTTTTTCCTTTTCATAACTGGTTAGTTTCTAACATTTTTCTTTCACTTAAATTTGACATTTTTTTCAAATTTTCAAGTTCCCTACAATAACCAAATTTATCAAATTTTCTAGTTTTTCTGAGGTAGGAATACTGTTTCATAAAATTAAAATTTAATTGCATTCATATAAAAGATTCCAAGTTCGGCAGGAATTTTCTAGTTTTTAGGATTTGTCAAGTTCTTGAATTTTGACAATTTTATGAAATATTTACAAAATTCATAGCTTGCCTACACCGTTTCATGTACTTTGAGTTTTCAAAAATTTTTCAGTTTTTAAAATGTTTTATCAATTGCAATATCAACAATTTAGACACATCACCCTTTTTTGGTGCCAATCATCATACTCCATTAGAAAATTATGGAGAGCCTGATTCTTGGCTTTGGCTGCAATTTAATAGCCGAATTACTTTTTATATTTTTATTCATTTTTTTTACAATCGATCTGAAATGATGCACAAATTATAATGAGCTTGCTTCCTTGGCTGCAATATTCATCGTCTTCGTTACAAAATTATGGCAAGCCTGCTTCATTGGCTGCAATATTATTCGTACATTGTTACGAAATTGTGGCAAGCCGGCTTCGTTGGCTGCAATTTATCGTACTTTGTTACGAAATTGTGGCAAGCCGGCTTCGTTGGCTGCAATTTATCGTACTTTGTTACGAAATTGTGGCAAGCCGGCTTCGTTGGCTGCAATTTATCGTACTTCGTTACGAAATTGTGGCAAGCCGGCTTCGTTGGCTGCAATTTATCGTACTTCGTTACGAAATTATGGCAAGCCTGCTTCGTTGGCTGCAATTTATCGTACTTCGTTACGAAATTATAGCAAGCCTGCTTCGTTGGCTGCAATAAAAATGAAAATAATGAGGAAAAAAAATTTAAAAAATTCAAAAAACCAAACCAAAAATCAAAACAGAAAAAATAGGAAAATTTGAAAAAGGAAAAAAGCACACCAATAGATACTTGGAGAATTCAAAAAATGAAAGCAAAAATCGAGGGCCAAAATTTGAATAGACTGAAAGAATTTGCGAGTAAACAAAATGGGAAAACCAAAAAAGCACAAGGAAAAAAAAATAGAATTAAAAAAAAGCTCACTAGTAAATGAAATTCAAAAAAAAAAAAAAAATCAAAACAAAAAATTGAATTCACTGGAAGAATTCGGAAGTATTAAAAAAATCGGAAATTTAAAAAAGCACACTGAATAAAATACAGAAACGAAAAAAGCTCAATAATAAATCAAACTAAAAAAAAGAAGCAAAAATTGAAAGCAAAAATCGAATTAAAAAATCGCGAGACCAAACTTTGAACACATTAAAAGAATCTGCATATAAAAAAATTATCAAAATGAAAACTAAATATAAATCAAAAATTCTTACCTGATTAATTAATACTGCAACCACAAACAAAAAATTTAATCAATTTAAACAAAACCAAACAAAAAAAAACAACAGCACAAACAGGAAACAAATTTAATTGAATAATTTGAGGTCCTAAACTGACCTGAAGAATAACAAAGAGAACAAATTCGATGTGCACTCTTCGTCATCAAAAACCATACTGGATGAAAAAACGACCCAGCCCAACATGTCCCCCTCCAACATCGCATAGTCACACCACATCCGCATTAATTCAAACTGAAAACTTGATCGACCCATTGTTCAATTTTGAACATTTTAGATTTATTGCCTCGAAAAAAGATAAGACTGCCGACCACAAGTCGGACCCATTGTTCAATTTTGAACATTTAAAATTTATTGCCCTAAGCAAAGATAAGATAAGAACTAGACACGGACCATTATTTGATTTTGAACATTTTACATTTTTATTGCCTCAAAAAAGATAAAACGGCAGAGCACAAAGATAACGTTGTGACGTGACCATTGTTCAATTTTGAACACTTTAAATTTATTGCCCTAAGATAAGATAAGATATGAATAATAGAAAAGTCCCATTTTCCCTTTTTTTATACAAGTGAAAATTGCAATTATCTCGATAATTACTCATTAGATTCACACACAAATCTCATTGGTCCCGCCTTCATGAACTCCACATTCCTTGAAAATTTGAACCAAATCCATCCCATCGTTAATGAGTTAACCTCGATAAACCTATTTCAAAATTTTATATTTCAAGACTGAAACCAATATTAATTTAATCGCAATATCATTCTTCAGAAACCACGCGAGTAAAACCCGCGTGAAATATATCGAAGGTATCCATCGTTAAAATTTATAAGCTTTCGTAATCATAATAATGGAAAATTCGAATTTAATTCACAGAACACGAATAAACTAAGAGTGCATTAACGTATTAATAAAAATTTTCCAGAGATCAAGGCATCATCGTACGGAAAACGGAATTAGTACCGCTTCAACCGCTCGGATTACTACTTCGGTATCAGACTTTGACGCAATATACGAAGACTATTATTCTGATTACAACGCAGATTTATTAACCAGACACAGTGAGTTTGTTGCATATCTTTAAAACTTCACATGCTTTAATAAAAGACGGAATTAGAGAGGGATTTAACTCAAAATAGGAAGGCTGAAATGTCCGAGTTTGTTTTTTTCCTCGTTTCGAAATCATTTCATTTACCCCCCCCCCCCCCCCAAAGTTCTTGAGACACCTCTACACCAGGCTATAGAACGATACCACGTTAATCTGATACAATCCACTCGAATATCATATTTTGCGAATTATCGTCTCAATTTTATTTCCATTTTAAAGCGCGTTAGTCGAATTACTCATTCGTGTGTATAATTAATTACATTATTTTTTCATCAAGTTTTTACGCTTTTCTTTTGATGAAAAAAAAATTTCGCAACTTGAAAAATATCCTTTTATAGATATTTGATTAAATTTATTACGTGCTCGGAGTTTTTTCAAGTGTATCACGTAAATGCATCGCGAGCTTTTGAAGTATAGATATTTTATACCTATTACTCGCGTTAAGAATAACTTTATGTTGCCGGTAGAGTGATTTTAATTGGCGAAAAAAACACACACACACCCCGCACAATTTTACCTAGGTATATAAGTTCAGTGTGCCCTATATTTACGAAGGAAATTCCGCTGTATTAACATTTTCACGACGCCGTGGAAGATTTTAAATAGAGTGAAAAAGAAACTGGTCAGTGAACTGCATCGAATAAAGATGGAATGAATTTTATTATTGCCGTTTGTCGCGTCGGTCGTGCCGTTTATATCGTTATAGTTTTCATACTATTGGTTGAGAATGCTCGGTATATAGATATTTAAGCGAAATTATGCAGTTTTTATGGCACATATTTTCGGCGTTTCGTTGAAATTTAATTACTAAAAGTGGAAGTTTTCATCAAAAAAAAAATTACCGTGCGAAATTTTCAGATAATAAAAATAATACATTACAACACAATATAACAAGGGTGGATAAAAAAATAAGACATTTTTTCGGCGCCGAGACCTTTAATGGGAAGAAGTTGTAGAGGTATTTACCGAGCAACTATTTTTACGTTTTCGACGTCAAAAGTATGGCCGCGAATGGTTTATCGAAAATTCATTCTGCGGTTAAAAAACAATTTTCATTTTATTTCCCAAACGGTTTAGGTTTTAAAAAAAATCTTAGGTGTATGATAAACACGGGGTTTAATCAAAATATATTGCCCAGCTGACTCGAAAACTTTTTTAAAACGCAACGTAGGTGGTAGACGGTAGGTAAATTGCGAATCGGTGTAGAAATTAAAAAAATACTCGAGCTCGATAGGCCTATAATCCCGCATAAAATTTCAATTTAGAATGCTGGTCAACACACCTATCTGAGCTGAGGGTACATTTAGAAAATTGTTTAACTTTAAGAACTTTTACGGACGGTAATTTTAACAACCAAGGTTTTATCGGGAAATTTTCTCCACAGATCCCTGCTTGGTAAAATATTGCGGTAAAGGAGAAGAATGTATCGTGCAAAAAGGAGCAGCAGAATGTATCTGCCAAAGGCAATGCCCAAAAATTAAAAAAACCATTTGCGGCTCCGATGGAAAATTATACGCGAATCATTGCGAACTTCATCGTACCGCATGTTTAACTTCGAAGCCGTTATTCGTCGATCATAGTTTCGGATGTAGTTCCGCAGGTAGGTAGATAAAGCCTATACTTACATAATCTAAGGGTATAGGGGAGAAATCATTGTGGTTTGGGCGGACGAATCCATTTGGGTCAAACCTACCTATCTTAAAAGTTGAAAGCACGATGAGAAAAATTTCTTAATTTGAAACGTGTGTTTCAGTCTCGATTTTTTCCATATTACGTACCCTAGATTAACCCATAAATATGGTAGCCAGACCAAGCATAAAAAAGTCTCGTTCAGCGTTGCCAAATAGAAATTTGAAAAAATCAGGAGATTCGGGAGAAACAAATTTCCGTGAAAAATTAATAGGTTTCAGGAGTTTTCCATAAAAAAATACCTATGTAGTAAATTTCTGAAGTTTTCCATAAATAAGTAGTAGATTTCAGGAGTTTTTCATAAAAAGGAATAAAAAATCGAAAAAAATTGTTGCCCTCTTTTTTTGAGTCACATTTTACAAAAATTGGGAGATTTTTTGAAAAAAAATAAAAAAATCAAGAGATCTTGGCTGAAAATCAAAGAATTTTGCTGAAAATCAGGAGCTCTTGTAGAAAATCAGCAGAGCCTTGAAAAAGTAGGAGATATCCTGATAAATCAGGAGCGTTGGCAACGCTGGTCTCGCTTCTTTTATTAAAAAGGAGCTTGTTTTTCGCCTAGTTATGGAGCTATTTCAGAGATAGCGGTTACGTAGCAGCATTTTCAGGATGGGAAGGGGAATGGGAAGGACGCAGAGGCAGACTTATTGCGCACTCGCGCATGTTCATTTTAAGACGCCCTCTTTCACAATACTTTACAACTTCATTTTTTTACAAAGATTGACTAAAAGCAGGGAGAGACAATGACTAAGAAAATTTTTCAAAAAATGATATAGGTAATTATATGAGAAGATGGAAAGTCTAAACTCCCAAAAGGCAATTCTAGGACCCACTAAATCTGCATGCCTAAGAATAACCTCCTAATAAGCCATGGCATATGAAATTGAACACGATATCTCCTACTTTTTCAAGGCTCTGCTGATTTTCTACAAGAGCTCCTGATTTCCAGCAAAATTCTTTGATTAAGAACAACCTCATGGGCCAATTTAGATGGCCTATAGTAACGACACAAAATTTAAAAAAGCGAAAAAAATCCTAAAATTTAGTTATTTCGAGGTGGAAGGAGGACGAAAAAAGCCCTTTTGGGATAGGTTTGACCCAAATCAGCCTCGTAACTCAAATCACCAGAAGTGTTTAATTTTTTATCCTCCTATTCGACCTTTAAATGAGTAATTGAGTAAATTTTGTGTACTTGGAAAAATACAACAAAATTACGCTACATATGAATTACTCTAGAGGATAAAAGGAAAATATGTATTTTTCAGACGATGAAATAGACAACGCCGCAGAAAGCCGTGGAAATTCGCTAACTAAACATAACGAAACAGCAGACTCGGTGGTTTCCCTACTTTCTAATCGAAAAAGTTCGATAAAAACTGAAAACCCGGTGTTTATTCTCGATTACCCCGCCGATAACAAAAAGGGAAATTCAACTCGAACGACAGATTCGTCTTATTACGATTTCGCATCAGATAACGCCGACGACGAAGATAATGAAGACGACGTTGATCGAAATGATTTACAAAAACAAAATAATGAACAGTACAGACACAAAGAAGAAACGGAAAGCGAACAATGTACAGCTCAAGAATATGAAACAATGAAGGTAATGATTTAAAAATGTTATTTAAAAAAAAGACGAGATTGATGTCGACTCGGGGAAGGTAATTTTTGTTTGGAGTTAATATACTTTTTTCGGCCGTCGCTGCCGTCGCTTGCCGGTAGATATCTTTTTACTTTTACAAAGTATTCATTTTTTAAAAAGTTTTCTTCTCGCTTTAACTGCGACCCCGAATAGTCGTTGCAATAAAATTACCATAAAGCGGCGAAACAGCGATGATTTTCTAACAAATTTATCATCTTTTGATATTGAACGTACATTTTATTAAACAACGTTGTTGATGAGAAAAACATTTACGAAACTCTCGTCGTGAAATTAAATTGTAGCATTTTTAAAATGAAAATTTAAAATAACTCGTTTTTAGAAAAGTCGCCCATCAATTCGTTTTAATTTTCGTTGCAATTTGTGATTTTATGATGAAAATTTGTAAAGTTTGAATTTGAAATTTTTCTTTCATTCCAAATTTTTAGTTTTTTCTCTAATCGAACAAAATCATCGAAAATGTTTTTTTTTTTTTTATGTAGGTACATAATAAATACCTACCCACCTTATGACCATTTTACTAAAAAAAATTAAAAATTTCTAAAATTAAAAAAAAAAAATTAAAATTGGAGGTCGCGGACACAGTTCAAAATGCAGTTAGGGGAAAAAATGAAAAATAGAGATTTTTTTCTCTATACATATATGACACCAATGGACGCCTGATATTGAAAACGTTTCCAAAATTTTCAAAGTAAGGGTCACTCTAGAACTTATAGACACCATTTAAAATTGCTTAGATTGAAAAATGGAAAATTGAGAATTATTTTTTATAAAATGGAACAATTTGAATAAATTGTAAATTTGAAAATATTGTCATTTTTTAGCTTCCATATTTCTTGAGAAATTGGAGGGAGCTCAAAGACACCAATTTAAACCTTAGATGGAGAAAATAGAAAATCTGGAATTAATTCTCATGAAAAAGAACAACTTTGATGTTTTTAAACAAAAAAAAAGTTTGAAAATCTGGCAATTTTTCTATTTTTTCTTTTTTTTATTGGGGCAACTTATGTTCCACTTAAAATTCAGTTTGGACAAAAATAAAAAATATGGAATTATATTTTCATAAAAATACCATAACAACTACGAAGCTTGAAACCAAAAAAATTGAAAATCGAAAATAAGCACCATCCTAGTTACTAGGGTGGGCCAAAAATCAAAAATTTTTAATTTTCAAAATGTAATACCGCGGAAAAGTTGCGTCTTGGTGAGACATGAAAAATAAAAATAAAAATTAATAAAATCAAATAATATCTTCCCATCGAGCAAAAGCCCCTCAACTTTTTGAAAATTGGCAAAAATTAAAATTTGAAAAAAAAAAATCCAAAATGTTAAAGACAATTTACAGTGATTTTTCATCTTTTTCGTACCTACCCTTGAGAATTTTTCAAAAACTACGAAAAATTGAAGAAAATTAGGAAAATGATGGTTTCTGAAAATGAAGGTAAAGGTGAAAAGTCGTTGTAAATTGTCTTTTTGGGCGAAACTGTGTATGTTAACCCCATTTTAATTACAAAACATTTTTTCCTGATTTTTAATCTACATTTTTCAATTTTTTTGAAAAAAGTAAAAAATAACCTTTTTTTAACGTCTCATAAATGCTATGATCTAATGAATTCCGGATTTTTTTTTTCCA
Organism: Balanococcus diminutus; assembly: GCA_959613365.1. NCBI lineage: Eukaryota > Metazoa > Arthropoda > Insecta > Hemiptera > Pseudococcidae > Balanococcus > Balanococcus diminutus. The sequence continues at coordinate 30,478,918 of OY390714.1, forward strand.
AAAAATATTAATAATGATGATAATACTTGCCAACCAAAGGCATTAAACCCATTCTGTAACATTTTGGAATTTTTTTTAAATTTTGATTTTTTGCAAATTTTCAAAAATTTTAGGGCTCTTGCGCGATCGGAAGAAATTATTTGATTTTATTAATTTTTATTTTTCATGTCTCACCAAGACGCAACTTTTCCGCGGTATTACATTTTGAAAATCAAAAATTTTTGATTTTCGTTAAAATTCTATACATTTTTAAATTTAGGTATTAAATTTTGAGAAACTCCTAAAAATATTATATTTTTGACAAAAAAAAGAAATCCAATTAAAACGCTTCGTCATCATGTTCGCAGGATAATTTATTGTTAATCAATCAAGTGAAATATATGCACCACGAGGCATGGACAGGTGGCAAAGAGTACATAGTGAGTGCTTTGTTTAAATATCTAGATGTCGACGCCAACGGCTTACTTACTGAAGAAGAGCTTATCAAAGTGAGTAGATGCTGTTCTACGAACAATAATACTAGCTTTAAAAAGTTCCTGCTATAAATCCAGTCTGATAATAGGTTTCTAAACGAGGTGACTTGAGAAGCGTATCAAACAAATGTCGTTTAATGAGTTTGATTTCCAGAGAAGATATCGACAAGGACAATCGATTAGGATCAAATGAATTTTATGCTGCGTTCAGTAAATTATACAGTAAGTAATTATGGCGATATTGTTTCTAAAAAATCACAAAGAAATATATGCTCTCGCCTATTTCACTTAGATAAACAAAATTTGTTTATAATACATTTTTGTATGACTCGAGAAATTCTAAAAACAAAAACAAATTTATAGTGACAGTTTGTTGAAGGTTAAAATTTGAAGGAGAAATAAAGTTTACGAAATTTTCCCAACTTATAGTGTCATATATTCAAATACTTCAATTCTAAAGTTGATAAAGTGTGGACATGACCTATTTTACGAAGTTTTCATGTTCCACAAGATAGGTTGAATAAATTTCATTTAATCGTATTCGCAACAATGAAGCCTAAAAGACCATATTTTGCGAAAAAAAATGGTTTAGTGCAACGAATAACAAACTTTGTTCCTTCAAATTTCAAGAACAGCATTTCTATTCATATTGTTTCAATTCGGGTTGCCTTATCAACAAACGGAAGGGTTTCGACAACAACGAAACTGACAATAGCATCCATAAGTATCGAGTACACATAACCCGTGTAGCAATTGTCGACATCGACATTTATGTCGACAAAATTCAGACACATTTTTTTCTCGGTTAACGATGGATTAAAAATGATATTTGAGATTTAAAGTAATGTTCTATGTTAAACATAACTGTTCAATCAAAATTTTTGAATTTTTCTCAGTATTTTCCTATAATTTAGAAAACGTTGTTTTTCTACATAGACAAGTCGATGTAAAAATCGATACTCGATAAACGCATCGACATTTATGTCGACAATTTCTGCCAATTAAATTTACAAATTTTATATCTAAAAAGAACTAAAAACAATTAATAAGAACATTTTAAGCTCAGGAATAAATAATTTTTGAAAGAATCGCAAAATTTTCTTATTTTTCAAAGTTTTGAATAATACAACGACTTGTCGAGTTATTGTCGACATAATTGTCGATGGTCGAATAATGCATCGACTTCACTGTCGACAGTGTCGACCAGAGGAATTTTAAGTCGAGATAGTGTCGATGTGATTGTCGAGGGTCGAATAATGCATCGACTTAACTGTCGACGTCTTGAGGGTGATTGTGATACTCGCAGATAAAGTGTGTTGTGAATTAGTACATAAGGTCTAAGAATCATCTCTGTGTTAGTTGGACACTCGCATGTGTCCAGCTACAAAGGTGGCCTCAATGCCGCATATTTGACAAAAAATGTCGAAATGTTGGCTTGAACACTATTTTTGGTGTAATTTTAATATATACTTATATTGAATATTTGAACTTAGCATATTTTTCAAAATCTCACCATTGCAAATGTCGATGTGGATGTCGATATAAATGTCGACACATCGAAGTCGGTCACTTTTCGATCGTACATGTCGACACGATTGTGGATGGTTTGTCGAGCTTATTATCGACATGTTTGTCGACCGTCCAAATATGGTTCGACATGTCGAGCCATATTTGGACGGTCGACAAACATGTCGATAATAAGCTCGACAAACCATCCACAATCGTGTCGACATGTACGATCGAAAAGTGACCGATTTCGATGTGTCGACATTTATATCGAAATTAGCATCGACGTTGCTACACGGGAAATTGCAAATTTTTCCACGATTTTAAAACGAAAGCTAAAAGAATTCGAGTCGAAAAAAATTGAGCGGTTTTGAAAATTCTTTAATCGTGCAAACTTTTCGGATAAAAATATTGAAAGCTGCTTTACCGCAACCGCAGACTTTTTATATCAAAGCTGAATCGTACTTTTCCCCTTCACTCAATTGTATGATTCGACATTCAAAACATGTTTGAAAAAGTGTTATGTTGCCATTTCAGACGTTTTTTTGTAGCTATTAAAGAATTTACACATAGATAAAAACGTGCTTGGGAAAGCGGAAGAACATTAAAACGACTGCGACTTGGTACCTTTTTCATGTCCAAGTGTTATACTAACACGCTTTTTAAAAGCGTAAAATTGAAAAAGTGATAACAAATTACGAAGATATTTTGGGAATAGTGTAAGTAAGCTTTGGAAAAAAAAACGACTTCGGTACAAGATTAAAAATGTTGAAAAAGTTAGAAAGGACAGCGGATTAGTTCAAGCCATGTTCGAGTTAACCCAAAGTGACAGCTTGCAGTTTTTAGAAACATTAAAAAAAAAATGTTTTTACAATTTTCGTTAGCGGCCGTGAATATTTTCCCAGATAGTAAAGGTGGTTGATGCTTCCATGCACAACCAAATTCAATACGATAAAATTGGTTAAATTTTTTTATCCGGGTAAAAAAAAAACTAACAAAAAAACGTGACTAGAAATCATAAGTGAAAATGGAAAAACGAAAAGTTATTTCATAGCAACTCGTTCGTAAGTTTTCATTTCCGCTTTTATTTTTGCTTCACATCGAAAATGTATACCAGCTAAACCAATGCTACAAAACGCGATGACCCTAGTGTTAGTACCTAACTCTTTCTACCTCTACACGAGAGTAGAAAATATTTCATATTTTTCCTCTACCAACGAAATTTTTTTCTCCTTCGTAAATCTAATTTTGGTCAAAACGAATTTCAATATTTATCGTTCATTCTGTTTTTTCCCCCGATAGGTTTATCTGTAGTTTCACTGGACAAAGCATTGGAAGTAAATCATTTGTCAGCCAGAGTCGGGGATAACGTTGAGATAAAATGCGACGTTACTGGAACTCCACCACCTCCTATAGTGTGGCGCAGAAACGCAGCTGATTTAGCATCGCTGGGTGAAGACGAAGTCCGCGTTTTCAGTGATGGAGCTCTGTATTTGACACGCATTCAGTTGGTACACGCTGGTAATTACACTTGTCATGCTCAACGGAATACGGATGTCATACAAACTCACGTTCTCACAGTTCACAGTGTGTATTCCTCTTTTTTTTCCACCATCGGTGCTTATTCTCTTGTGTTTTTTTTTTTTTTTTTGCTGAAATTGTGGTCTGTTGTCGCGTTAAACGAAAATAGGAACCGGCTGCGGGATTAATTGAGAAATTCTTTTGTTCTGTTTCTCGTTTGTTAAAAAACAAAATATTTTCTGGGTAATGAAGCATGAAATAAGAAGTTGAAAACTGAACTTGAGCGAATTAAAATTTCAGCCAAGTTTTTGTTTTGGCGCATGTTTGCATTTGCCACTTGTCATTTTTCAAAAAGCATTCCCCTTTTGGTATCTCGCATTCGCCTATCATATCGGTATCTACTAAACAAAGTTTCTCGAATCAATAGCTCGCCGCTTTACGAGAATAAGTACCTAGCTATATTTTGCCTTTATTCATTGAAAAAAATGCACCATTCACTTTTTCCCCTTCTCAACAGCTGTACCAGAAGTTAAAGTTACTCCAAGAATTCAGTCGAGAAGACCAGGCGAAGAGGCGTCCATGTTTTGTCATGTTATCGGCGAACCGTTTCCCAAAGTAGGTGTAAAAACTATCGCATTCGTGTTCGTTAATTAACTTAAGAGTATGAAACTTCCGTTATCGTTGAAAAATTCAAATGAAATAACGAAAGTAGGTAATTTAATTAAGAGGGATGGAAAAACGTCATGTTTGCAATTATCGGTTATACAGGAAGGATACTTCTTACTATTTTCGAGTACCTATCTATACCTTTTTTCGAATTTTAGTCACGCACCAATCAATATACTACCTACTAACACTCGATTAATTCTACATTCGTAGGTCGAGTGGCTCAAGAATGACGAACCCTTAAGGTATGATTTGATTAGGAAGTATGACATCGTTGGAAACGGAACCGAATTAAAAATACATAATATCGAGTACGCTGATACGGGAGCATACATGTGTCAAGGGTCTAACGTAGGTGGTCTTACGAGAGACATATCATCGCTTATTGTTCAACAAGAACCTACACCAAGTAAAATTCGTCAATTTTGTAATTTTATATTTATGCATTATACACGAGTAGACAAATTAAAAGATAATTTAATCGCGTTCATGTTTTCAAATTAGCCGCACCTACGGAAGAGAGAAGATTTTTCACGTTTCACGATTGGGGTGTAGCCGTTTACGAACCCAGCGCTTGTCGATTATATCATCAAATACAATCTACCGATATCATTCCTGGTACACAGGTAAATCGTCATGTAGTTCAGATCAAATTTAATGACGTTTATTTTCGGCATAATTATGAAAATTCCTAATTCCGGATTTATTCTATACAGGAATATGTTTGTGGAGACAAAGGGGTGAATTGCAGTTGGGGTCAAGCGATTAATGTGGCCAATCGATACATATATGTCACACAACCATTGAAAGATCGCGTCTTGGTCATTAGCAAAATACAAATGGTCGTAGTAGATGTAGGTATTGTTTTATATTTGACTATACAATAGGGTGAAGCAAAAAAAAAAATTAAAGGTCTTCGATTTTGCTCATTTTTGAATATGTTGTTCGTTTTGAGTTGAAAACTCCATATCAATTTTTAGCCCCTCAGGTCACTCAAGAAAGGAGCTATGGTGTCTCAAAAATAGGTCATTATCGAAAAAAACATGGTTTTTTGGGTTTTTGACCCCGAAATCTCCTCTAAATAAAAGCTGTAACGCGGGTTTTTGGGTGCAATTTGAAATTCTGTATGTACCTGAACAGTTTTTTTCTTTTTTTAGGTTTAAAGCCGTCTTCTTTTCCTCACCATCAATTTTATGTTTGCAGATCTGTGTTTTTCAAATAAGTATCTCAAAATCATTTTTTTCGCCCAAAGTAAAAACTATGCTTTCTGTGAAAAAAGTGTAATAACCAGAGTTGTAAAGCATAAAATTTTCCACCCAGTACGAGAGAGAAAAAAAATGAAATAAAATTTAAAAAAAGTGAATTTTCTCAATTTTTTTTCTCCCGTAATATCGAGTCAACGTCGAGAATCTAAGGTGGGGAAAAGAAGATGGCTTCAATAATAAAATAAACAACTACTCAGGTCGATTCAGAATCTCAAATCGCACCTAAAAACCCAAGTTACCGTTTCTGTTTGTGGTGGTGGGGGGTGGGGGGGGGGTCAAAAACTCAAAAAAACACGACTTTTTTCTTCGAAAATGACACCTCTTTGAGAAACCATAGCATATCTCCTGAGTGACCTAGGGGGCTAAGAATTGGTATGGAGATTTTTCAACTCAAAATGAACATTGTACAACATAATTATTCAAAAGTTAACAAAAGAGAAGACCATCGATTTTTTTTTTGTTCCACCCTCTAGATACAGTGTCTTGCGAGTGGTGGACACTTTTTATATTTTTGATACCAAAGTCCAAAAAATCTCTCCACCCATTTCCATTTTTTTCTTCAAAAATATGCTTTCCCAAATGATACCTACTTGAAAATAATATTTCGTTTGGAACAATTAGAAATTTAATATTGAATGCTTTGTGGAGCGTCGTGAGACAGACCAACTTCTAAAAAGCAGAAAATTTTGAAAGCAGTGTTTCCAGGCTGAAAACAAAAATCCCAAATGTGCCTGAAATTCCATTTTTGAAGTCAAAGTAACAGCTTAGGTTTCAAGATAATAAAAAAATTAAAACTATCACCTGGTGAGAAATTAAATTTAAAATCAAAAAGGTTCTCTTCACTTTTTTTTTATCGTCAATATTTCAGGCGGTATTCGAGAAAGAAATCAAGAATTTTGGACGTACACTTTCATTCTTTTAATTTTCTCAAATAGGTAGTGCCTGAAATATTAGAGAAAAGGCAAAACGTGAAGAGAAGCATATTGATTGGAAATTTAATTTCCTATAATATATTACGACGACAGTCTTTGTTTCTTGAAATTATATCACCCACATCCACTTTTTTGCAATTCTGAAGTACTTACTATCCAGTGGCGGCGTCAGAAAATTTTTTGAATGCGGTATTGTCAATTAATTTTGCTTAGAATGCTTTATACATAGCATCTTCATTTTCCAAACTTGGCTCAAAAAATTTTAAGAGTTGAGATTTTTTTTTTTAGTTCTATATTTTTACTCACATGTCTGATTTAAAAAAATTCTCAAACTCATTTTCCCTCGTCTCTTCAATTTTTGAGATAGGTAGGCACCATGTTTATGAAACATTTTTTGTGAGTGGTGCTCCGTTGTATCCAAATCTGAAGTTTCAGAATGTCTTCCTCGGACAATCTGTCATAAATCCAGACAAAATTTTGTAATTTTTATGTCTCATCAGTGCACCTTCAAAACCGAGGAAATCAATACTTTTGGCATGAACTTGTTGCTAATTTCAAATATTATGTAGACAGCCAAATGTGATAATTTTTTTTTTTTTTTTTTTTTTTTTACTTTTTTGAAGTGCTATAAATTTTTAGTGTCGCAAAATTTTGTGAGAGCAGTATTATTAAAAAATTTAAGGTTAGGCACAAGTGCAAAAAAAATTCCGGCTAATTGTACTCAGCTAATATCCCGATCGGGACAAGTCAGAAGTGCCAGAAACCAATTGTAATAAAAACATGTTTAAATTGTTGTACTACTTGAGTAAGTTACAAAACCAAAATTGTAGGTGCCATTTCCATTAGAAATTTTTTTATTAATTTTCGAAAATAAATGTAAAATTTTGAGGAAATCAAAGAATTTAAAAAAAATCAAAAATATAAAAAAAATTAAAAAATTTTTTTTTTGCACATCACCTGATAGAACTTGAAAAAACAAAAAAAATATATTATTACATATTTTTGCATATCTCTGAAATTGAAGGGGCTAGGCAAACATTTTTATTTTAATCCATTCAAAAAAAATTCAAAAAAATACTAAAAATTATTTCTTTGAATTTATGGTAATGTGTAACCTCTCTGACGTCTGTATGTTACATACTGCGCCTACGAAAGGGTGGTAGGCAATTTTTCAAACACATAACAAAACTCGTGCCAACAGAAAGGATACATATTAACTACCATAACTTAAAAGAAATAATAATAGGGTAAACGTATCAGTTCGTGACAGTGCTAAGAAAATTTCAACTTCAAATCAATCTTAAGCGGTTTTAAAGCATTGAAAAGTAGTGATGTTTATATTCAATGGATGAGGAATTTTATAAAGCATCCAAAACACAAAAAATATCAAAAATACCTAGCGTCTAATAATTTTGGCGTTAATTTTTTTCAAAAATCTCCAAAGTTCTAGTTTGTGACACCTTATGTCCCAGTTTGTGTCGTATGATGTACCAGTTTGTGACAGTACAAAAATCCAGTAATAAATTGCTAATTAAAGTGAAAAGTAAATCTAATTAGATATTAAGACTTTGTTTGCTCTTCTTCATAATGAATATTCTTTTTTATTAATTTTTAGTTCGAAATACATTTTTTCTAATTTTGCACCAAAAATCAATTCTTGTATAATTTCTTCACTTTGGCTTCAATACTACATTTTTTTAAATTTGTGTTTTTGATAATTTTTGTTGCAATTTATTGACTAATAGGTTCCTAAGCACAATAAATTCAATAAAACATACCTAATACACCTTGATATGAACAGAAAATGCTTCAATGGGCTGATTTTTGACATGTCACAAACTGGAACTCAGCATGCAACAGTTTGTGACACCCATGTCACAAATTGGTACACCAGTCTATTTTTGAAAAGTTGGTGTACCAGTTCTGTCAATTGTGAATAAAAATTAGGCATTTAATAATTTTTGGTCAACTTGATTAAAAAACAACTCACTTAGGACCCACAAATGTAAAAAACATAACCTAACTGCATCGCTTTAGTTTAAAGCTGAATATAATCGATCAATCCATCACATCTCATTTTCACACTCTTGGAAAAAACCGCACATGTACAGAAAATTCACAGATACAAATCTTTGAGAAGGGATTCGTAACATATTAATGCCTTGGGATCGAAAGGTTTTGGTTTCATTGATTTCCATATGGATGAGAGTTTCACAGAAAAATATTACTACGTTGTAATTTACCATAACTTCCTTAGTAATTACATTTTTTAGTGTAAACTGTCACAAACCGGGGGTACTGTCACGAACTGGTACGTTTACCCTAATTGTTAATATTTTTTTGAATGAATTAAAATAAATTTTTTCGCCTATCCCCTTCAATTTCAGAGATAGGCAAAAATATGTAATAATAAACTTTGTTTGTTTTTTCAAGTTCTATCAGGTGATGTGCAAAGAAAATTTTTAAAATAATTTTTTGAATTTTTGATTTTTTTAAATTCTTCGATTTCTTCAAAATTTTACATGTCAAAAATTCATAAAAATTTTTCTAATGGAAACGGGCATCTATAATTTTGGTTTTGTAACTTACTCGGGTAGTACAACAATTTATACATGTTTTTATTTCAATCGGTTTCTGGCACTTCTGACATGTCCCTGTCAGAAAATATCCTCCCTTCCACTCGCAGGACATTCTGTTCGTAAACGTCCAATGCAGTCTTAATTTCTTTTTGAAATAATTTTTGTCACAGGTTGTCATCACAGATAACAATCCTGTAGCTCTACATTACATTCCACATTTAGATCAAGTTTGGGTATTGAATTGGAGAAGTCTTCGAGACCAAGGTGTAAAAACAATTCAAGTGATCAGAGACGCGTCGCAAAAACGCAAACATCACACCGTGCATCCTGAACCGATCGATGGACATTTTGATCTCGTCAGAGATCTCTTTATGCCACCCATACAAGTACATACTCCATTTTACTCTTGTAATAATATTTAAAGAAAAATTTCATCACACATTTAATCATCTTTCGTAGGACATGAGTCATATGTTCAAATATGGATACGTTAGTCATAAAAATCAGAGGGGCTTGTACAAATTAGATTTAGCAAACATGAGGTATATTCGCAGCATAGACTTGGCTCCGTACAACTGCGTCCCTAGAACTGTCCAATTTTCAGCTCTATGTAAGTGGGATAAAACCGAAACAACTTCAACTTATCGATAGATTTCTCACTCGTGAATTATTTTCTAGATGGTTTTGTTGTGCTCGAATGCGAAGAACCAGTGACAGGTCGTCCCACAGGACAAGTCTTACTCGATTATTTGACTGATACGGTAATCATGCAAAAGCCAAACTTATTCGGTAAACCATTAGTATCTCCCAATAGTAGAATGGTTGTGACGTTGGATAGGACAAGAGACGACGTCACTTTAATAGTTCAACAAGTCACAGGTTAGCTGACTCAGTTTATTTTTATTTTTTTGTATGTAAAATGCCTATAATGAGTAGGTACCATCAGTCAAATATAAAATACCGAAAACACTAAAATTATTATAAAATAAAACAACCACAAGTTATAAGCTTTATATCGCTAGTTTTCAATGAACTATGACAAAGCCTAAGGTTGAAGAAAATAAAGCACATTTGAGAAATGAAGTTAAAAAGAAAATCAGGTTAATGCAATAAAAGACCTTTCAAGCGTAAAAGGGAATTTTAACACAAAAAAAAACCTTTCATCGAGGAATAAAACAAAATGCTTGTCATTCTCTGATAAAAAGAGATAGACACCTAACTAAATTATCCTTTAATGATAAAGTTGAAAATATTAATACCTGAGCTTTGCGCGTTATATATTCACTTTGAAGAAAAAGGAACTCTATACAGATAATGACACGAGTATGAATATTTAGGTAGGTATATTAAGACAAAAAAGGATGAAACTTTTCAAAGTGTCAAATTTATATTTCATTCATGCAGAAAGATGTCTTCCAAAAAAGTATAGAGTGTCAGGCAAAAACTCATCAATTATATGTGAAAGAGAATATTTTTGAGCAAATCAATAAATAAACGAATATTTTGAATTTACCTATATTTTTCAGAAGTAGGTTTAAGATTTGTATTCGATGTGAAAACCACATTGAACATAAGCGAAATCACGTTTTATCCATCTCGCATAACCCATGGGTACGATACATATGCGAGTGCTGCTAATAAAGAAGACATTTTATTCTTGAACTTGGAAAATGGTAAAATTAAGTTTTTTTTATAAGGAATAAGGATTTACGTTAATACAACACCATCGACTGAACAAAATTGATTTAATTTATAGGTAAAGTTGAAATGATCACCGGAGTAGGAAAAGCAATGGAGCCATCGTTAGCTCAATGGGGAAACAGCAATCGACCAATTGTCGCATCTGGTATTTTTGGACATTATTTGGTAACTCCAGCAGACGAAGCACTATTTGTTATTAACGGTGAAACTCGAACTGTGAACTGTGAAATAGGAGGTTTAGTCCATCCTAGAATTATTGTTTGGGTGACCATGCAATTACAGTAGGTAACTGAAATCACGAGTGTTTTCAACAGATCTCATTCAACGATAATTATCTATCTTATAAAAATTAAGTAAGTACCTAAAATCAAAGTGCGAAAACTATTTAGAAATCGTAACTTAAACCATCCTTGATAAACTATAAGATACCTACTCGTACTTATATTAATTGAGTCTTGTAAACTCAGACGCCGAGTCATGTCATATTTATTCCAATTGTTCAATTTTTTTCAATTTTTTTTCCTGTATATAATGTAAGATCGATGATATTTTGATATGATGTAATGTACCAAATGAAATGCCATGTTAATAATTTTATACTTGTTAGTTGTTGTTGTTATTTTTTTTTTTTCAATTTTACACTTTTTTTTAGTAATTAAAGCATAAAATGTACCTAGACATGTACCTATATTTATACGAAATGAAATATTTTAGTAAGTACTTGTTTTATCATAAAATATTTGTCGACTAAGCATTTTTGGGCTTAAAATTGTACGTTTATTAAAATTACTATTTATTTTTACATATCAATCCATTAATGATTTACTTGTAAATTATAATATTTGTAAATAAAAGAATAATTTGTTACATGCTTCACTGTAGTTTTAAAAATCCTTATAAACTTGAGAGATATGAGAAATGTACGCTGCAGTTTGATTGCGGGCCAGCTAATGCTAACATGACCATTGCGGGCCAAAAAAAGTGATTTGGCTTATTCGATTCTTTCGTGTACCCAAAAATGTATACCGATCGCGATTGTTCCACCTACCGCTAAAAATAAAGTCTTTTTTAAAAAGGTCTTGAATAGTTTCTTGTCAAATTAAAAAAAAAACTAGATAATTATTCTTGAAATCAAGATTGTCTTTTTGAACCACACCTTCATACAAAATGAAACATTGTACGTTTGAATCCTTAAAGAATTAATAAATTGTCGAATTTGAAAAAAATTATTGTCAAATATTATTAAAAAAATGTCAAACTTTGAAAAAATTTACAAATTTCAAAAAAATTGGCAAATTTCAAAAAATTGAAAAATCTTGAAAAAATTGTCAAATTTTGAAAAAATTAGCAAATTTCAAAAAAATTGTCATGAAAAAATATTAAAATTGTGAAAAAATTGTCAAATTTTGAAAAATTGTTGCACAGGTTTTGCTGCCTCAGGTTTTGCTGTCTCCATTGGTTTTGCTGCCCCCCCCCCCCTCAATTAGGTCAAAATTTGTAAAAATTTGAAAAAAATTGTCAAATTGTGAAAAAATTGTCAAATTTTGAAAAAATTGTCAAATTTTGGAAAAATTGTTAAATTTTGACACATTGTCAAATTTTGGAAAAGTTGTTGAATTGTGAAAAAATTTTGCACTGGTTTCGCTGTCCCAGGTTTTGCAGTTCCCTTGGTTTAGCTTCCTCCTCGGTTTCGCAGCCCCCTTATTTGGAATAAAAAATAATAATCATTTTTTTTTTTTGAGAAAAAACCTCTCGAGCTTTTTGAGAAGAAAAATTTCAATTTTTTGAGAAGAAATTTCAAATTTAATATTGTCAAAATTTATTGGTTACACCGATACTACCTACAAAAATAATAAAAGGCATGGATAATATTGGTAGGTAATGAAAAAACAAACAAACAAACAAAAAAAAAAACAATTTTGCTTTTGGAAAACAATCCTGTTTTTATCGGGTGTTTGAAATAATCCCCCCTCCACTCTTTCCATTTCAAACACTTTTTTTTAAAGCAACTAATCCTGAACATAAAAAATTGAATAAATTTGATGGTTTGTATTTTTTTTATTTCACAAAATAATATGAGAGTGAAAATAATGTTTTGTATACGGACTCAAAACTCAGGGAAGAAACGCGCCTCTATATTTATGCGAAAGTAAAATTACACTTATATACAATTGATATAACCCACATAAATGCGTTATATGGTAAGGAAAGTTTATACATGCATTTTACATAGTCTCGTATAGAAAGTGTAATTTAGTTTGCATACATTCATGGTTTTAAGGCGCTAGGAATACTGTCTTGTTGATTTTATACTTCGTAGGTATTGTAAAAATACGCGTATTATCAAGTTGATGCTCAAGTAGTAAAAAATATTACCTTTTGAATTGCGAAATATTATTTAGGCATTATAATTTTTTTTACTCAAGTTGGGTTAAAAGTCGATAACTTTTTAATATGACAACTTTTAGCCTCGTTCCTGAAAAAAAAAAAAAAAAAAAAAAAAAAAAACATAATAAAAGGAAGACATAAACCAATCAAAATTTTAGAAAACAGCACCTGCACTAAACCTTGAACTATCGTGATAAATGCGCGATATAATTCATAATTCACAAGCAAAGTATAAAAAATTCCCATCCCAACAAAAATGTATTAGATTGGACCAAATTGTCACACTAAATTATACTTAAGGTTAGTTCTGAATGGCCTTACTTAAACCAGGAGTACAACTTATGAAATTCTACAAAGTGTTTATGAACTGGAACTTTTACGTATTTTGTTATTATAGACGTTAAAATGAGTCCGTTAAGTCATGTTTTTACCCTGTTGGGTATATTGTGTTTTTATAATATAGCATCCTGCGATGACCAGCTAACTCCACAAACTGGATTTGGAATTCCTTCATCGAATTCAAATCAACAGTCTTCTTCTTTGCCAATGATTTTAAAACCGTATGATTTTATGGACGGCATTTACGATACATTTCGTAATACCCTTACCGGTGCTTTTGGTCAATTTATGGGATAAGAATGAGTAAGTACGTGAGTAGAACTTAATGATGACGCACGTCTTGGATTTTTCTTTCTTCAAATTCCTTTCATTTGATCATAATTACTACACGCCTCATCAATTTTCAAAAAAACTATTAGGTTGATGTCCTGTGAAATAATACCTATACTTTTTGAAGAGATAAATGCATATTATTCAAATGAGTTTTGTACAAATTTTTGGATTTTTATTTTCTTTCAATTTATTGTAAATAGAATTCGTGATTTTCGCCCAAGGTTACTTTAAAATAGTATTTCCTTAGGCAAATTTCTTTCCAGTATATTTTTTAAAAATAATTTTGATTTTTTTTTTAATTGTATTTCTCTAGGGAAAACTTTTCAACTGAAATTACATGATCTGTAATTTCTGATATCAACCACCTATTAAATTCAATGTCAAAACCGAAAATTATAGGAAAACTGAAAAAATTATTTAAAATATTTTTTTAAATAGGTAATTCGGTTTAAATTGTTGAAATTGTTAACTTTGTTCTTTAAAAATTTCTTCATTAAAAAAAGATTTAAAAAAACAATTTTATTAGGTAGGTACTTACATTTCAGTTTTTAAAAATCGCTTTCTATATTTCTAATTTAAATGAAAATAGGTATATTTTTTTCTAAAGAAAATCATTTAAAAAATATACCTGAGGTAGGTACCTGACTTTTAAAAAAAAAGTAAATTTAAAAAAAAATCGTCAATTCGGAACTTTTTTTTTCAAAATTTGCTCAACATAAAACAAATTGTTCACTTAAAAAAAAAAAAAGTTCAGCGATTTCTTCGAAAAACTTCCTCAACTGAAGATCACCATTTCTTAAATTAAATTTAAAAAAACTTTTTTTTTGTTGGAAAAAAATTTCTGAATTAAAAAACCTTGTTTTTTCACCTCTTTTTTTCTATTCAAATAGGTAGAAATTAAATTTTTCTCAAGAAAAAAGATACAAAAATTGTAAATTTTGAAATAAAATTCTGAAAATTAGTTAATATGCTAAAGTCGACACCCCGAGTCGATTGCGACCACATTCGAAGATCCTCAGGTACAAATTTGGTTCTGAGATCTGGGTGTCCTGTGCTTTCACTGAGCCAAATTCCAGCTGAATCGAAGGTGACATGTTGGCAAGGTTCCCTGTTAGCTAGAAAAAATTGTATTTCAAAAAAAAAGTTTTCATTGATTTTTTTTTTAAAGTTCTTAAAAAAGTAAATATCACATTTTTAAAAATTATAACAACCCTCAATTTTTTATAAAAAATTTCTCGATTGAAAAAAATATATATCTTACTTGTTTTTTTTTCAAATTCCAAGGTTTATAGGTATATTTTTTTAAATCGTTAGTTTGAAAAAAATCTCATTTTTTGAAAAAAAATTAATCTTTTTTTTAAAAATTGATAAGTAAGTACAAAAACTCAATTATCGTATGAAATGAAATTTTGTCAATTTAGAACTTCCTGAATTAAAAAAAAAATTATTATTAAAAAAAAATCTTTGTCGGTTGATTTTTTTTAAAATTTCCTCATGTAAAAAATTTTTGTTTCAAAAAAAATGCTCGCCGATTTCTTTAAAAAAATTTCTAAAATAAAGATCACATTGAAAAAAATGAAAACAAGACTCAATTTGTGGGAAAATTTCTAGATTGAAAAAAATATTTTAATGCATGGACGGATTGGATATGTCTCATTACCATAGAATGGGCTTTGTGATCCCCTAATATTCAATTTTTATTTTTAAATTTTATACAAGCTTTCAAAGGTCCTGACAAAAAATAATAGAAAAATTGGATTATTATTTATTTTAATTTAATGTTTTCAAAAGTCTAACAAAATATTAAAAAGTTGAAAAAAGTGTCAAAATTTTCAAAAAGAATTCCTCGCAAAAAACATAAATTTTTTGATGATATTTTTAATTTTTTTTTTGTTACCATATTCGTTGAAAAATTTTCTTTTTACAAAATTCTTTTCAAGATAATTTTTTGCACCAAGAAAGTTCTATTTTTAAACATTTTTGTCTTCTTCAGAATTCTCATCCCCCCTATTTTTTGTAAGAAAGAAGTACCTTGGTATGTATCTTAAAAATATATGTTGATAGGATTTTCAATCTAATAATTATTATAAGTATTCATTTTAATTAACAAATTCAAAAGTGAATTTTTTTTGAACAGGCTCAAACAGTAAGTAGATACCTGAAAATTACGAGATGATTCAGTTTTCAAAAAATAAAATAGAAATTCTGAAATTTACGCAAGTACGCACTGTTATCTATGAACTTACATACATCAGCTGAAGAACCTCGCACCCTCAACACATCTTATAAGTATTATAACAGCACATACTATTTCCCATGATTAAAATATAGCTCACAATATTTTACAAATTTTGTGAATTTGTGCATTATTATCATTTTATTTTATTTTATTTTGTGTAAGTATTGAATACGTACTTACTAATTTAAAGTCACCATGAATCCGTAAATTTAAACATACGAATACTTACATAAGTACATATGTACATTCTAAGAATAAGTGCACTAATTTTATTTATTTGATGAAACACCTTTTTTTTTTACTTCATACTTACTTATTTAAAAAAGCTTACTTCTAAGACACGCGGAAGATGGCTTTAGGAACCTTACGTAAAACAGGATATAACGGTAGAGATGGAATGGAAAAGGTATGGGTGAGGATCGCAGAAAACGAAAGAAGATTAGAATTCATCAACCGCTGGAACAAACACGTTAGTTCTCCATTGCGTAGATCATTTTCGTGAACCGGTTGTTCATTTCGTCGCTTTTCGGTTTACGTGAAGTTTCGCGACAATATTTTTCGAGTGATTTGTGGTAAGTAATTTTTTATATTATCAATAGTGTGTCTGTGTAGCAGAGAATATTGTACCTTTATCGAAAAATTAGAGAATTATTCAAACGTACATTTTTGGGTAAGAAACAATAAAAATTGATAATATTCACCTGTTATAAAGTTATTCAAAAAACAGCACTTGAAATTAACATTTTTTTTTATTTGTAAGTTTTGAAAATACCCAGTACAGAAATTAGTGTCACTTTTTTGAAAAAAATCGATACTTATTTCTCTTCTGCAGAGCACCTAATTATTATTATTTTTTTTAATTACCTACTTACACATACCTACATTTTTCTTTGATTAGGGAAATCGTTCCAAAATTTGAAAATTTTAGGACCACGAAGTCTTGGCATATTTTTCATTTTCTAAATTTGAAATTTTTAATAATTTTGTCTGAATTTAAAATTTGGTAAAATTCGAACTTTTCCAAACGTAAAAATGATACCTACGAAGTTTAAGCAGATTATGTAATTTGAAATTATCTATTCGAATAGGGAAAAAAATATAAGCAGGTACTTGAAAAAAATTAATCACTTTCCTAAAGCTATAGTATCGGTCATTTTCGAATGTTTTAAACATCCATCATGATCATGTTGTTTTTACCAGAAAAAAGAAATAATTTTCACTAATCCCCTGTGGTTTATAATAATCATTACATCATTTTATTCGACGAACATCTTGCATTCAGGTTGAAAAATGAGTCAAGATTTTTGCAAAGTTGAATATATGTATTTTAACATGTAAAAATATTACAAGGTATCCGGTATTTTAGCCGCAGGGTTTATATAAAAAAAAAAAGAAGCTATGTAATGTTATTTTACAGTGATACTTGAATGCATAATGAGTTGTCATTTTTTAATTCCGGTCAAGAAATGAGAGAAATTATGAAAATTTAATGAAGGCTGAAAACACTAGATACTGTAGAAAAAGAAAAATCGATATTTGGGTACGAATTCGCTGCGATGAAAATTTTAATATAATGCTTTTTAGAAAAGAGTCGATATTTTTTGAAATACGAGCACCTGTGGGGAGAAAATTTGATACTTTTTACCAAACTGTTTGCGATGAGTATGCGAATCGTACAGGAAAATTTTGATAGAAATTATACCTGCACGGTTTTTGATAAAGGTGAAATTCCTATTTAAATGGTAACCTTGAAATAAGTTATTTATAAAAACTCGATTTTAAATAAATTAAATTATTTTTTCTCTTAACCGCAGTCAGTTTGGTAGCACTATTAAAAAAAAAACAAAAAAAAACCACTTAATTTTATTGATAATTGGAAAGATCTTCATTTCATAACACTAATCAAATCTTTTCAAATCGAAATAAAGTCCATATCTTTTGGAAATTTTCATACAAGTACCTATAGAGGGTGTCCGGTGAGTGATGTGCCAAACTTGAAATTTGGATATAACCGAGTTCCACTAACAAAAATCTTCATGTACTTATGGTGCCTATCTCGATTTTGAAGGGGCAGTTGTGTACAAAAATATGCCCGAATCAGGTGTAACTTTTTAAAAGGAACAAAAATAGTTATGTCAAAAATTTGCCCATCTTTGAAAATGAAGGCGCTGCAAAGCTTTAAAAACTGGTATTTTTGAAATGCAAGGCTCCTTATCGCCTAATTTTTCAAAGATAGGCAAAATTTTCACATGACGTCTTTTGTTCCTCTCAAAAAGTTACACCTGTTTCATGTATTTTTTGAACGAATTTCGCAATTTTTATGTTTCACTACTGCACCGTAATAAATTGAGGTAGGCAATATTTTTGACTGGGATTTTACGTTGCTGTAACTCCTTCAATTTCAAAGATAGACAATCCAATATGATTACAGCTTTCGTTGCTTTTTCAAAGATCTATCCACTGCCGGTGTCGAATTTTTTTTTTCAACGCAGTGTTGCCAATCGATTTCGTTAGTTAAAATACCGATTTTCAAACCTTTGCAACTCCTTTATTTTCAAACTTAGGCAATATGTGTACAAAAACTTTTTTGTTAGTGGGACTCGGTTATATCCAAATTTCAAGTTTGGCACACCACTCATCGGACACCCTGTATAAAACACAATTAAACATTAAAACTAATTCAGCATAATTAAACAAATCTATTCATCGAATAAGTAGGTAGAGAGTTTATTTAAATTTAAACGTGATCTCGTATTGTAAGTAGATATGTAGGTACATTACGAGAAGCAATGTTGTCATTTCTAACACAAATGTCATCAACACTTGACAATTTGATCCTTGCACTTTTACTTATACGTACATCGAACATCAATATAGCGTCGAAGAAACAGCTGAATAAACCAATTAATCTATATTAATCGCAGCGGGGGAGTTCTTTCAAAATCTTAACTAACCAATATCGCGTTGAATTACGTGCTCTGAGTGTAAGTACGCGCAGATTCGAGAATATTAATCATGCGAAAGGAAGAGAAAGGTGGGTGATTAGAATCACCTAGGCATTATTAGGGATATAAGCTAGGCTACCTATATCTGAGCTGGTAAATTTTCGTATTGGTTGGATTTATTCGGAAATACTACATCTAAGATAATAAGTAATCATTTGCAAATTGCAATAGAACGCATACATCGCAACAAGTACTTTTATGTATTACTTCCCCTTATTAAAGTGTTCGAAAATTTCGACAATATATTTTTTGACTCGGTGCAACTGGTTATTACCTAGACATTACATAATGCGACCTGATAAAATTTCCTCTATCAAGTTTTCTTTTCCCCTTTGAGCGTACCATTCTCAAATTTCGTTTAAAGGTCAAAAGTTCCTGCGCAGAAATAAGCCAATCACAGGATTTATTTATGAGGTCATGACATGATCGGTTACATCATTTCATTACATACGATAATGCTTAAACGAGCAAATCATTCATACTAGTGGCATTTCGTTTGGGAGACGTACGTAGGTGAAATTGTTCGAGATATCATTTGTCATCGAATGAACGAAAACAAAACAAAAAATTAAAAAAAAAAACACGCCGACAGATACCAATTGATTAACGCCGCGCCGCGTCGTGTGATATATTTTTCACAATTTTAAAAGTCTCCTCCGAATGTAGGCTCCAGTCATGCTAAATAGTTGTATTAAAACGGAAAGTTGATCTTTCACCTTTCCTTTTCTCACGTCTTCCTCTTACACGTTTAAATTTATTCATTATGTGGTACAAGATATTTTACCAACAGTCCTTACAGTAATGAAAATCATCATTAGAACCGGTTTATACATTTCTTAACGAGAAACAATTATTGCAATCTTCGTTTCAATTCCGAATTGACTTATTTTATTACAGCTCATAATTTGTATTTTTTCGATACGCTTAATTACATACCGCCCGTTCGATCCATCTTGCAGTAAAGTACAAAAGAGTCCAAGGATGAGTATCTATTGAAAATTTTTTCAATCCAGTCTATTTTGCGATAAATTATTTCTAAAACGACTTGTTGAAGAGAATAAAGCTAATCGGTTGAAGGATAAAATGTACCTAATCTGGACACGATCGCGTTATTTTCATATCTTTTAACAAGTTCATCAATACGAATTCGTGCCGTTAATGTATTTTTTAATGAATGCTTGAAAAACGAATTGATTTCGAGAAACTAGATCAATTATGTATTATTCATGGATTGAGCTTAAATGCACGAAAAAAGACAGAAAAATGATGAGATGAAATTTATACTACCATCTCAGCATACTTGTCTACTTATTGGTCTTGATTGTTTTCTAGATTTATAGGCCTGCAGAGGTGTTTTTTATATTTTTTTATGGCTGTACAGGTACCTGGATATGCATGGAAAAAAGAGACTGATCAGCAAGGTCGAGATAATTCACGTCGAAAGATTTTTTCAAACACCAATTAGGAATTGTTTTCTTCGTTCATATTCTCAAAGATTATATATGTATAATGCCCTATGTAAATTAGGGTGGGTGCTTAATTTAGACTTTTGATTTTTTTTTTTTAATTTCACTCTCCAAAGTTGTTCCCAGCTCTATATAAGAAAATCATTCCCCTCTTTTTTTGGTTTTCCTTAATTGAATTCCAAGTAGACGGCCTAGTTGTCCCACTTAAAAAAAAAAAAAAATCAAAAAATTACCAATTTTAAATTATTTTTTTTGGGGTTTTTTGAAAAAGAAAAAAAATGAGCAAAATTTTTTGGTCCAGCATGCATCCGAATTTATTTTTTATTTATTTATTTAATTAATTTTTTTAATGAAAAAATAACTCCCAATTTTTTTTTTGAATTTTCCCTTGAACAAAATATACTTACTAATTGGACCCTAGTCATCCCCATTTTTTTTAGAACAATAAAAAAATCGACTGATTTTCAAATTCTATAAATGAACTAAAAAAATGAGCAATTTTTTGACTTGGCATCTGAAGTAATTTCTTTTTATGAGAAAATATTTTCCTATTTTTCATTTCCCTCTAACTGAATTTCAAGTGATACCGCCCCCCCCCCCCCCCCCCCCCATTTTGCAAAATACTTTTTTGGTTCTAACCTATTTCAGGTGTTCCTTTTCGTGAGTAATAACCTGAAACAACTTCCAATTTATTATTTTCCACTCAATTTATTTTGAGTGGCGCAGAATCCATCCGTTTTTATTGAGAAAACAAAAAAAAAAATTCAAAAAATTGTAATTGAATTTTTTTCAAATTTTTTTGACAAAATGGTCACTACATAGGTGCTTTTACACAAAACCATTTTCAGTGATTTTTCATCATCTTTACCACTGTTTTTAAAGGGACATTAAAAAAAAAAAAAGTTTTTTGAAAAAAAAAATTTTAAATCAGTTGGAATGATTTTTTTTAGATCAAAGTGGTCTTAATAATATATACATATTTTTATCCCCTCCCAAAACTCAGTTTTCAGGAACTTCATCTTTAAAAATGGCGCAGTTCATGCAGTTCCTGAAAATTTAGATGAAGTTGAAAAATCTCTATAATGGTTTTTTGAATAAAAATTAGGTATGTATTTTAGGACCACTTTGATCCAGAATTTTTTTTTTCGTTCCAAGTGATTTTCATTTTCTTTTTTTTTTCAAAAAACGTAAAAAATGATGTTTTTATGCCCCCCTTAATAAAAGCATGGGTAAAAATGAAAAATCACCAAAAATGGTCTTATTGGATAAAAATTCTATGTAGTGACCATCTTGTTTTAAAATTTTGAAAAAAATTCAATTCCAATTTTTTGAATTTTTTTTCGTTTTCTCAATAAAAGGGGCTCTACCCCACCATTCAAAAAATAATTTTTTTGAAGAAAAATTTTTACGGAGTTGATTTTACACCAAAAGAATCATTTTTAAAAGGAATGAAATTATGAACCATGGCTCCCACTATAGTTACCTACCAGCTCCCAAATTTCTAGAGAAGAAAAAATTAAAAAATTACATTTTTTTTCCAAACCACCAAAGTTGTTCTTTTTTATTAAAATTGTTTTCCAGTTTCTTATTAGTTATTTTGCCTCGACTTCAAGTGGTATATGTTAGGGATGTCATCAATTTGAAAAAAAGGAGCAAAATTTTCAATCTTGAAATTCAAAACTGAACTCCTTTTTGTTAGAAAATAATCAGTTCTCTTGGCAAGGAACAAACTTTGATAGGTTAGAACCAAAAAATGGAAAATTTGATAATTTTTCATTTTTTTCAAAATTGGGGTGGGGGGGGGGGGTGAACGGACGCCACTTTAAGCTTAGTTAAAGGAAAAATAAAAAATTGGTAGTTATTTCTCATGAAAAGAAAAAACTTTAATAGGTTAAAACCAAGAAAATGTTAAAGTTGAAAATTTGACTTTTTTCAGAATGGGGTGGGGGTAGTTGTACCACTTAAAATTCAGTTATAGAGGAAAATGAAAAATAGGGAGTTTTTTGCACAAAAAAGGAAGAACATGGATAGTGAGAGTTAAAAAAAATTCAAGTTCAAAATAAAGGCCACCCTCACCTCCTGGGTGTTCACTAATATGTGGACCCCCTCGTGACATTTTGTTTATAAATTGGTAACATTGATGAAAATATGAAATGAAGGCTTATTAGCCGATTGAAATAAAATGTTACCAACTTATAAACAAAATGTCATGAATTTTTTTATCTTCATTTCGGTGACATAGGGGTATCAAATTTGAAATGTTGCCGAATGATTCTGTTTCGATAAGTACTTGGTACGTTTACGTGGGAAAAATTAAAACAAGTCGAGTTTTATCTAAATCTCATCTTTCGAGACTGGTGATTTTTTTTCTATTATGCAGATACACTTATCCCTAATTATTATTTCATGAACGTAGAATATCTTAGGTAAGTATTCAAAAAAACAACTGACGACAAAAAATATTTGCACGTATTTGTACTATACTACAAAAAGGTAAAAGGTTTCTTAGAAGAATGCATCCCGTTATCTGTATCACCATGTGAATTTAATATTTCGCGTGCCTTACCTATCCCACCACAGTACCTAGATAAATACTGGATTCGCTTGATTTTAAGCATGTAAAGCAAGTAAGCCTATGGAAGTACGATTGCAAAAAAAAAAAAAAAAAAAAAAAGTTTTTGGAATAGATTCTTTAACATTGTTGTTCAGTTGTTCACGCTCAACCAACTTCTCTGAATGTTATCTTTCAATTCTTCTGCAACTGTACTTCCTTTACGTGTGTTTTTGTCTTGTTGTTAATTTTTTTTTTATTTCTTCACGTAATACATAAAAAAATACGCGATGTAAACTGCGGATTGAATTACTTTATTCTACAAGAACGGTCAAAAAAAATTTCTCAATAATTTAATTACCTATTAGTTTATTTGAATGCAAAATTTTTGGTAATGAGTAGTGAAATTGTGAAGTCATTTCCAAATAAATTTTTAGCTTTTAATACCTATTCCAATATATAAAAAAAATAAGTGAAATACCAGATAGGAAGAATGTATTGTTCTCAGAAATTATATCAACCATTTCAGCCAAAATTTCTCGTTACTTTTTCAGTTATGTACAACAAAAAACACAAACACGAAAAAATGTTGTTAGTCATTTTTATAATTTACCTATACCTAACCCACTTTTTTTTCTTTTTTGTAAAATAAAATTTTTATTAAAAAAAACTTTCAATGACAATATATAATGACAAGAATAATCAAAAAAAATCTCTATTTTTTTCATTTTTGAAAGAATTTATGTATTTCTCAATTTTTGAAAGGGGATATTTCCTTTTTTTCTTTCATTTTTCACAGCAATTCTCTATTTTTCTCATTTCTGAAAATATTTCTCTTTTTATCAAACTTTTGAAAGAATTTTTCTTTTTTACTCATTTATTTGGATTAATAAGCACCTCTTTTTTTTTCATTTTTGAAAATCTGTACCCTAAAGCACCGAAGATGAAAGGTCCTATTTTTTTCGGTTTCGAGATTTTTAGAGTTTATGAACCTACAAGTGTCATAGATTCAGAAAACGTAAAAACCTCAAAGTTGTAAAAAATGTGACTTCCATCTTCGGTGCTTTAGGGTACAGAAATCTGTCTCTGTTTTTCCCTTTTTGTTTAAGATATATTGTTTTCCTTTTATTTTTAAAGCAATTCTAAGTAAGTATATATTTTCTTTTCTTCTCTCAAGAAACAATTTTATTTTTTCTCCTCATTTTTAAAAGCATTTTTCACATTTTTTTTTTTAATGAAAGGATATTTATTTTCTATATTTTTTCTCTTTTTTTTAAGTTTTCTCTTTTTTTTAATTTTTTGAAACATTTTCTTTTTTTACCTTATTTTTGAAAGGATATCCCTTTCTTTGCTCATATTTAAAAAAATAATTTCTCTATTTTTCTCGTTTTTGAAAGTTTTTTTTTTTTTTTTAATTTTAAACTATTTTCCTCCTTTTTTCTTATTTTTGAAAATATTCTTTCTTTCTCGCATTTTTGAAGAGTTTCATTTTTTCTTTTACTGATTTTATTTTATTATTTTTTTATACTTTAGAAATCGGGTTTTGGAATACTAGGTATTTCTACACACAGAGAGAACATAAATCCTGTCTGGATGCATACACCCCATGATTACTTTTAATAACTAATGATTGCAAATAATCTGAAATTAAGTCAAGGTGAATTAATAATTAATTTAATTAAATATTTTTGAACCATCTTTTAAAAAATTAAAAAATAAATAAATGGCAAACTGTACCACACATATTGAATTTTCAGCATGCATAATTAGTAATCTACATTTCCGAATTTATGAAAAAAAGACACCTAGCCTTAGGAGTAGACTAGTATACCTACTTATCAAACACAAAATAAAAACATCATTTAACCTGATCTGATCGAAGACATTATTTACAGTTGAAAAAAATCTTTAAACTGTTAAGTAAACATTGTTTTATAACGCCCATCTAATATCTATTAATCCAACAAGTTCGGTAGTTACATTCTGCAATACGTTGCCTGAGGAGATAAAATGCAGATGAGACGAAAAAGGTAATTATACTGAACTAAAACCTTTTTAAGTGATCAGATCAGACAAATCTTCTAAAACCAGTTCGGCGCATAATAAACCCGTCAAACAAATCGCATTTTGCTGGAACAAAATGTGGCACGCACCGTAGGTAACTTGTAAAAAAACCATCGTTTTCACTATGACTTAAAACTAGAATAATTTCTGGTGATTTTGTACAGGTAACATTTTTTGAATAAATGCTTGATATTTTAACGATTAATAAAATATGTCATTTAAAACAGGCGACCGCAGCGCAGGTATCCACTATAGGTGACTTTTCAATTGACCCAAATTAGTACAACTTGAGTAGATATATTAAAGTTTTATCAATGCCGCGACTCAAATTGAAGAAAAAAATCGAAAGTATTCGAGTAGGTACGTAAATATAGGGAAGTAGCTAAGCAGCGATGTATTACGAGTACTAGAAGATGAATCTTGACAAACAAACAACCCAGAAACGTATATATACTTGTACTACGTCTGCATAATATATAAGTAGGTACGTAGGAGAAAAGATATTTTAACAATTTGCAACAATGTTCGAGTAACGACAAAATATAAGACCATAAACAGTAAAGATAGGGTAAAGGTAAAGACTAAGCCGCGCGTTGGCTACTTTACAGATCATTAAAAATGAAAAAAAAAAACTTATATTTTTTTCAGTTTCACCAAAAATGTACTGAATTTGTAAAGGTGGCTTATGAAAGACGGCGGAAATATGATTTAAGAAAAAAAAAACGAGTAAGTAGGTTAGACGGATCGCTTAAAACAATAGTGTTGGAATTTTAGTAGCCTAATTCCCATAAAAAGATGTTGAATTTGATTCTCGTATTTTCCTAAGATTAGCCACATTCTGTTATTATTGTTGTTTAATGAATAATAAGACGCATAAGCAGCAACCATTTGTAACATATTCGTGTTTTGTAATAACATCTGCAATTGTCGTCACTACCATCTAACGAATCTATTACTTCACACAATCATGCTAGTTGTGGGAAATTTTATATCGTGCTGTATGGATCGTCTCTTTCTGTATACACCTCGGATCAGTGCATGAAATCTGCATTTTTAGAAAAAAATTTCATTCGTAAATTAATTGTTTATATTTTATTTTAAATGCTCTGGTACAATTTTTCGCAGAAAAAAAACAGTAGGTGTACAGCGTGAAAGTTGTAGGTACATTTGTTTGTAAATTTTTGTTTTCAAGTTCTAGAGCGGAACCCTATGGATGTGTACGAATATCATTACTGGGTAGCTGAGTACTTAATGGTTTTAAATTAATTCTTTCAGGGTGGTTAAACTCCAGCACAAGGTCAATATCAATGCGAGATCGTTATTTTATTTTGTTTTAATTGGTAGGATAAAACTGATAAGACTACATATATTAATAAAATGTCGCATTTCATAAGGAGATATTTAATTTCAATGTTTTAGCTTTCAAATTAAAGAAGAAAAAAACATCGTCTAAGAATGGAGGTACTTAGTTTTCGCAATAAGTAGAAAATTTTCATTAGGTAGCATGGGTTCTGTGGGTGCTCAAGCACAATGGTTCAAAATTTTGGATCCTAAGCACTCGCGGTTTTTGAGGTTCTTTCGTATTAACTCAAGTCAGAGTATAGCTAATAAAATCTCAAAATCAAAAATCAGAACATTTGCACAACATTCAACAAGACTATTTCAAAATGAAAAATGTTCAATTTACTTCAAAAAGGATTAAATTTTAAAAACTTACCAAAGTTTCCAAATTACAAAATTTGGAATTTTTACCAAATTTTGAAAAATTCCTAATTTAAAGATTTATTGCATTATCTAAAAATTTATTAAATTTAAAATTACTAAATTATGTACTAATTCTTATTTTAAGTGTTAAAAAGTTTTCAAATACTGAATTTTTATCAAATTGATTTTTTGAAACCCTGAATTTCAAAAATTGATTCAACTTCAGAAACTCATTAATTAAAATGATTGAATTCTAAATTTTTTACCAGGCATAAAAATTAATAAGTATATATATATAGGTACATTTTTTTTAATTTTAAAAAATGATAAAAATTCAAAAATGATTTACCTACCTAAAATTTTAATTTTCATCAAATTCCATTTTATAAAAATTTTCCAAATAAAGATTTCTATAATTTAAAAAATGTTTTTTATCAAATTTTGAAAACTCTCCAACCATTAAACAAAAATTTTGAAGATTTACCAAGTTCTTTGAAAATTTAGAAAAATGGGTTGCTAGGTATTAACAATGAATTTCCAATTTGAAAGAAAACAGAACTTTCAACTTAGAAGCAGGACTTTTGCTGCTCCATCAGCACTAGCAGGACCGTTAAACATTCTACTCAAGTGAGAAAATTTTTTAGCACCCATGATAGAGCGGCAAAGAGGTGCTTTTGTTTTTTCTATCTACCTACAAGACAGTTTTTAAAAAAAACGCAGAATTAGGTACATTGATATTTTAAAAAAATGAATAAAAAATAAAATAGTTGTGCAGATATTATTTCAGGTTAAAGACTTTGTTATAATTTCAAACATATAAATTATTTTATTGAAATATTCAACAAAAAAAAATCACAGTTTTTCTCATGTGCAGTTCTGTTTTGTTTGAACGGTGATTGACAGTTTTAAAAATAGGTTTGAGTTGTTAAAAATTTTCTGAAATTTTTCAAAAAAATTTAACAGAAATTTTTAAAAGAAAATCTCAAGAAAAATGAAAAATTCATATAGAAATTGCTTCAACAGTTTTTTTATTAAATATTTCAAGAGTGTTTTTCGGAATTTTTAAAAAGAACTCAATGCAAAAATTTTTACAAAAATTTCTTTCGCAATTTTTTCAAAAAAATAATTTAATTTTCCTATCTTACAATGAGATTTTCTCTGATAGGGTTTTTTAGTGAGACAACTTCTCATCAGGAATTTTTAACGACTTTGTTACATAAAAGAATTTTTTCAAAATAATGTGTTTTTAAAAGATTTGATTTTTTTCCAAGATTTCAAAAGAAAATATTCAAAGAAATCAAAAAAAAAATGTGAGATTGAAAAAAAAAAAAAAAATTTCAAAAAAAGTCCAAATAATTTGTCAACATAATTTTTTATAGGTTAGTTTAAGCAATTTTGGGAATTATCCGGGTGCCCAAAGAGAAATTATGTTGGTAATTTTGAGATTGACGGTATCATTACCATAAATTACATTTTATCTAATTCGCGTCTCGTTAGTTGCATTCTTTGGACCCCCCCCCCCCAAAAAAAAATTCCAAAAACCAAAATTTTGGAAACAAATAAAATTATTTCCAAAAATTTGTGTTGAAAAAAGTTGTTTTGAGAAGAATATTATTCAAAAAATTTCTAGGTAAGTAATACTTAGGTACCTACCTGATTTAAATTTTATTAGGTATTAAAAAATATTCATAGAAAAAATACCTACCAAAAAAAATCTGTTGACAAATTATTTGGACTTTTTTTTTCAATCTTACATTTTCTTCTTCTGATTTCTTTAAATATTTTCTTTTGAAATCTTGGAAAAAAAATTAAATGTTTTTAAAAACTTATTTGAAGAAATTCTTTTATGTAACAAAATCGTTAAAAATTCCTGATGAGAAGTTGTCTCACTAAAAAACCCTATCAGAGAAAATCTCATTGTAGGATAGGAAAATTAAATTATTTTTTTGAAAAAATTGCGAAAGAAATGTTTGTAAAAATTTTTGCATTGAATTCTTTTTAAAAATTCCGAAAAACACTCTTGAAATATTTAATAAAAAAATTTTTGAAGAAATTTCTGTATAAATTAATCATTTTTCTTGATATTTTCTTTTGAAAATTTCTCTGTTAACATTTTTTGAAAGATTTCGGAAAATTTTCAAATACCTGCCCAAACTCATTTTTGAAACTGTCAATCACCGTCCAAACAGACCAGAACTGCACATAAGAAAATCTGAGATTTTTTTTTGAATATTTCAATAAAATTTATTATTCATGTATAACGGAATGTAACCACTGCCTACGTCAAATGAGTTGAAAATCATCCAAAAAAAAAATTAAAATTAAAATTACTACCAAGTATTATGCATAAATTACGATGTTGTCTCAGTTTGCTAATTTTAGATGAACGTTGCGATTTTTTTTAAACGCTAAAAGATGAAAAGAGCGGCTGGCTTTAGTAGGTATCACTATTACAAAACCTGTTTCTTAATGAAGGATAACAAGGGAACTAACTGGAATTTAATACAACACGTTATCCGATTCCGCATCGTCTTTCACGCTAATTATTACATCCTCTCTTTACTATACCAACATATCTGGATAATTTTAGAGTAAAAGTAAAAGTAAACCGTCGCGCACGGAAAATGAATCTTCTCATCTACTAGACTATACCAGTATATTCAATGCATCTCGACCTTGAAACATAATTAGGTTTCTAACGTAAAGGTAAATGGTACGATATAAAATTGAATGAATACGGTGCACTATTTTATTGTGGAAATAGGTCCAGCGGACATTGTACGATAAACGAAATAACTGTGAATCATTTTTACGTGATTATGATTACCCTAACGAATTAGAATTGCGGTGAAATATTTATCAATATGTAACTGACCTATTCCAATTTCCAGTGGTACATAAACAATAAGCATGAATAGAGAGACCTCGGGAAAACAAAAAGCACCTAATCGTAAATTGATACCTATCTAATTAAAACGAAATGATTAAACGCTTCATTATTGCAATCAAAAGAAATTATTTCCCAGTGACAATAAAAATTAAATACGTAATGGAGAATACTTCGTCAAATATTTTTACAATTCATCTTTGTACGTCTTTATGGAAGTAAGAAAATAAATTACCTACTAATCAAATAATAAACATCCATTAATTTAAGTGCAATCTTATATAATCGTGTTGTCTGTTTGTTAGGTAGGTAGGTACCTACGAGTATAATACATCTATAGGTACACATGAACGTACTTGTAATTTTTTTAGCGAGGACTGTTTAGCCAAAGTTGATGAACCTGAATAATACAATACAGATTATCACCTCTAAGATCATAGTCAAGATTTTCTTCTTTTTTTTGGTATTCGAGGAACGTTGCTTCGTGCGGTAAAATTTCGTAATATTGGAATATTATGTACCAAGTGCCGCATGAAGCTTAGAAACGTGCGTCGTAAAATTTGTTCATTTCATTGACAAGTTGGACTTTTGAATAAAATAAAACATCACGAATGTAAGGCACGCAAGTGATGAATAATATAGTTCAAGTTCGTTAAAATTCTCAATGGATAAGGATAGCACCTATTGCAAAAATCATTGAAAACGATTTCAAAATATTTCATAAAAAATTTCCAATAGATAAGAAAAAAAATTTAAATTAATGAAAGTGTGAGAATTTTAATTCATGATTAGGTATGGTAATAGATTGGTAAATTTACGAGCTAAAATACCTATTACCTATACCTATACCTACTTTGGACATGAACGTAAGGAATATTATATTACATAGTATCGGCCCATCGGGTATTCGAATTATCTTAGCACCCCTCCTAGCCTTTTTTGTCACAAAAAAGCTATGACTATGAGTGGTGCAAAAGTGAATCAAATACTCAGTATTTTCGAGGATCATATAATTGACTAATCTGTTTCAAAAATACTTCATACCTATAAAATCGCATAGGAAAAATAAAGAGAAGTGAATATGAATATTTATTATTATTTTTTTTTTAAATAAAGACGTTGCAGTCATAGTCAGGCCCAGGGATGGAAAACTGAAAAATTAAAAGTTTCAGTTTCAGTTTTCGTTTTCAGTTTTCAGTTCTATTACGATGACCAAAATGGGAAAAAACGACAGATTTTTCCGATACCAAAATTCGAAGATTTTTCGGACATCAGGTTAGGTTGCATTATGCAATGATGGAAAACTGAAATGATTATTATATATAATTAAATTATGTAGTTACGGTTTCAGTTTTGCCCTTTTCAGTTTCAGTTTTTTCAGTTTTAGTTTCAGTTTTCCATCAGTGTCACTGACATTATAACTTTTGGGTATTGACATAAAAAAGGAACTTCAAAAAAAGTTTATGACTTTTAGACATTTTAAAACTTATGAAATTTTTTAATTTTTTTGGACGACTTGAAAAATTTGAAATTAAAAAAAAAATTTTTATGACTTTTAGACATTATTTTATCAGATATTCTGAAACTTATAAAATTCAAAAAAAAATTCATTTTGTCAGATATTAAAAAACTTGAAATTAAAAAAAAAAATTTGACGACGTCTAGAAATTTTTTCAGACATTCTAAAATTTATATTTTTATTATACTTTTTTGATTTTTACATTTCTATGAAAATTATATTTTTAGAACTTTTAGACATTTTATTTTTATTTTTGATGACTAGATATTTTACCAGATATTATTTTTTCAACTTTTCAATTTTTTTTTTTAAATGACTTTTAGACATTTTGTCATAGAGTAAAAGCTTTTTTTAAAAACTATGTTTCATATATTTTTTTCAGTTTCAGTATCGAAATTTCAGTTTTAAGTTTGAACTTTTTCAGTTTCAATTTCAATTTTCAGTTTTTAATTACAATAAAATTAATTTCAGTTTCAGTTTCGATTTTCAATTTTCTATTTGATTTTTTTCAGTTTGGTTTCTCTCAGTTTTCACTTCTAATTTTTAATTTTTTGTAGCTTTGGATTAATGTCAATTTTTAATTTTCAAATTCAAACGTCTTCATTTTTACTATCGACCTTTTGATTTCATTTCAACATGTAGTTACTATTTTTAAAAAAATCAATTCACGATGATTCAATAAAAAAATAAAATTTAAAATTAATAGGTACGAAAACTACGTAGATATATGTATTTTATCAGTTTATTTCAGTTTCAATTTTGATTTCAGTTTTGAAAAATTGTTTCAGTTTCTATTTTTTTTTGATTTCAGTTTTTTTCACTTTTCGGTTTTCCATCCCTGATCAGGCCACTACTTGAGAAGCGATTTTTTTCATGTTGATTTTTAAAAAATCCAAAATTCAATTTTTGGAAATAAAAAGAGTGGAGATATCCCCGGAAAGTTGAATTTGCATATGATAAAGGTAATAAGAGTTCCTATCACTGATAAAAATTTCAAGAAATTTTGTTATTATATCCTCTACAGTATGAAGATCTTACAAAAAAAAAAAAAAAAAAAAAAAAAAAAAAACTCGAAATCCAGAATTTAACAGATCATTGCATTTAGGAGACTATTTAAAAAAATGACATATTTTACGTTTTTTTTTTAAATTGAAAAAATAGAATAAAAATTGGGAAAAAAAATTGTAATTAAATGGGTTTAACATGCACAGTTTTGCCCAAAAAGACAATTTTCAGAGATTTTTCATCTTTTTCGTACCCTTGAGAATTTTTTCAAAACTACGAAAAATTGTAAAAAATGAGGAAAATGATGATTCCTGAAAATGAAGGTGAAGATGGAAAATCGTCGTAAATTGTCTTTTTGGGCAAAACTGTGTATGTTAAACCCATTTTAATTACAATTTTTTTCCCAATTTTTATTCTATTTCTTTCAATTTAAAAAAAAAACGTAAAATATGATATTTCTTTAATGTCATATAAATGCGATGATTTGATAAATTCTGGATTTTTTTTTTCAAAAAAAAATTAACAACGATGATAATACTTGCCAACCAAAGGCATAAAACCTATTCTGTAACATTTTGGATTTTTTTTTCAAATTTGATTATTCGATTTGAAATTTTTTTTTTTTGTTTTTCATGTATTCCCAAGACGCAACTTTTCCGCGGTATTACATTTTGAAAATAGAAAATTTTTGATTTTCGTTCCACCCTAGTGTGTAGCTTGATCAACTTGAAAAAATGACCCTAAAATATACTTTTTGGAAACTAAAATGGGATCAAGATGACCTAGGAACCTAAAATTCGGATGTTAGAGGTAATTAGGCCGAGGGTACCTATTTGTCATTTTGGGTCTCTCTCGAAGTTCCCACAAATGAGCGTCCTTTCTCAAATTTCGAATAGGAGCCTAAATAGTGTTAGGGTGCACTTCTTCCTCTAAAAGAATCCTACACAGAAAATTTGACTTATTCTAGACTTGATGCTAGAGACCCAAAAGTTATGCAAATATTACACTAGGATAGGTACGAGTATTTGGGGATTGTGACATAGGCCAAATTGTCTTTATGTTTTTTTTATGGTCTAGTGGTTCAAAAATATGACCAGAAATTATCTCCCAAACTATACCTTTAAATCATGGCCTAACGCAACTGGCATAACTTTACAGAAAATTCGCCTAATAAATAGAATATGGCAACATAAAAGAGCGATAAGTTTTTAAACATATACGAGTGTATGATGTAACCCAACGACAACTATTGACTCTTGACTCAAAACTATGAAGAAAAACACGTATAATGGATAGGTATAGGTATCGTCGTATAAAAAGACTAGCGACCTAGACCCGTATAGAAAAACTTATAAAACCTCCTATAACTATTCTCGATATGAAAAATGATACACATTTTCCGTTTAAACCCATATTATATGAGCTGAAAATTTATTCATACCGCTCCAGACGCACCGCGCGTTCAACGTCGCTATATGATTTCAAACCAATCGGTATCACTTTCCGTTATTTCTTAAAAAAGTTGAACATAATTACAAAAATGAAAGGAACTCAAAATTATACCAATATTTTCTATCTGAACGCCTCACCGATCCGAATAAAAAGAAAAGAACGCGGCGTTTTATGAAATCTCGATAAAATATCAACCTGCAAAATATCTAGATAATCCATCCGCTCTCTCTAAATTAGAGGAACAGCATGGTCGAATGAACTCTGGCCCCGACATAAGGAGTGCATTATTTGTTTCGAATGTAACGAAGGCATCTACTTACCATTGTAATTTACTCAACTAATGATTCGATAAGATTTTTCGAATATTATTTACGAACCACTTGATTTTATTGGAAGACGAAATCTTCGAATTTTTATACCTGACATTATTTTATGTATTTAATCGGCTGGTAAGGTATAGTATATGTATGTGTGATTAAGTACTTTAATGATGTTTAAATAACTTGTCATTCATTTTTAATAGCACCCTGCCGTAAGGAAGTTGGAGAAAATCGGTTGATTAATAGGTTGTGGCATGAATCGATGTTATTTTTCTTCTTTTCCAACAACAGAGGATTTAGTATTTGGTTTATTGGCGGAGTTAGGTATTTTGAATTTGAGTTATGTAATGGTCGAAATAAAGCAAGAGAGGAAGGAAATGCTGCATTGGATGAGTTGGAATTACTTACAAGGGAACCTCGCCAACTCGTCACCTCCGATTGAGTTGAAATTTGGCTCACTGAAAGAGCATGCCACCCAGACCTTACAACCGAATTTTTAGCTACCGAAGTTGATTTTTAGATTTTTGGCGAATTTTTGAAAATGGCTAAAACCACCTCCAAAAAAACATTTTTTGAAAAGAAAATTGTAAATTTCAAGATAGAATCCCGAAAATCGGTTTGTATACTAACGTCGACCTCCCGAGTCGATTGGCACCATTTTCAAAACAATCTGGAGCCTCCACGAAAAGTTGACTTTTCTCCAGCGCACTGGAATAGCTCCAGACGACGCTGTAATTAACTCCGGCAGCTGAAAATTTAATCCTAGCGTTAGTATAATGCCATCTGTCGATTGACGTAGTTGAATCCAAAATCCGAGGTGACGAATTCGCCCGTGTTTTTTTGATAACTTAAAAATTCTGAATTAAGTATTTAAAAATTTCCAAAAAAACAATTTCTCCAGCATATCGCCCGAAACTTCGTCTACCCCCTAAAGTCGACCCCTCCAAGTCGATTGAAATCATTTTCGAAGCGATCTGGAGCCTCCAGAAAATGTTGACTTTTGCCGTCTGCAGAGATTCCAGTGCGCTGGAGAAAAGTCAACTTTTTCTAGAGGCTCCACATCGCTTTGAAAATTGTGCCAATCGACTCGGGTGGTCGACTTTATGGGGTATACGAAGTTTCGGGTGATATGCTGGAGAAACTGATTTTTTGGAAATTTTTTAAAAATGCAGAATATTTTTAAGTTGTAAAAAGAAACACGTGCGAACTCGTCACCTCGGATTTTGGATTCAACTACCAATCGATAGACGGCATCATACTAATGCTAGGATTAAATTTTCAGCTGCCGGAGTTAATTACAGCGCTGTCTGGAGCTATTCCAGTGCGCTGGAGAAAAGTCAACTTTTCCTGAAGGCTCCAGATCGCTTCGAAAGTGGTGCCAATCGACTCTGTAGGTCGACTTTAGTATACAAACCAATTTTCAGGATTCTATCTTGAAATTTACGATTTTCTTTTCAAAAAATGTTTTTTTGGAGGCGGTTTTAGCTATTTTCAAAAATTTGCCAAAAATCGAAAAATCAACTTCGGCAGCTAAAAATTTGGTTGTGAGGTCTGGGTGGCATGCTCTTTCAGTGAGCCAAATTTCAGCTCAATCGGAGGTGACGAGTTGGCGAGGTTCCCTTGTTAGAAGACTCTTTCTCGAATTTAGCCTACAGCTTTTCTGCATTTTACCTGTAGCTCATCGGTATAATACTTATAGAAAAACTAACGAACTGAAAATCGGACTAGAGCCTTATTAGAGAAAAAAAATATGTCTTAGAGTTATCAATGAGTGTGCATTATCACGTATTTCAGTTTTACAATCGTTAATGAAATTCGATATAAAAAATGACATAACTCAGCTTAGCAACCTGCCAAAATATGCATAAATGTTAGTAGGTAAATAGTTGGCCGGAACATGTTCCGTCGTTTGTTGCAAGTCTGCAATCATGTTTAACCAGTTTTCAAAGGTTATAAAAAATTCAGCTATACTCGTCTTTTTTACAAAACCGAATAGGTACGCAGTTCTAAGAGATGCTATATTTGTGTGAGCGAAGTAGAGAAATTATGCAATAGGTACGTCTTCTCTCACACACGCAAACGTTGATAATGTACCCATTATTACAGCATTCGTATACGCGTCCCAATGAACCAAAGTTGTTGTTTTCTCGATCGGTTAATGTCTCCTATTATGCATTCTACATAGTAGAAGAAACATCACTTTCACTGATTTATTTTTCGAATATACATCCACCCTAATGCAGCTTCGAGTTATATTGTAGGTACATATATTAAAATTATGTGTTCCTACGTCTTACTCTTAGGTACCCATAGCTTTAGTATTAGGTACCTCAATTTATTTTCCTTCAAAGAAACATCGTTTAAATGAAACAATTTAGATCTTAAAAACGACACGACCTAACAATATTGTTCTATACTCGTCGAGGGACAAAAATATCTATCAATGAAATGTCTTCGAGTAGGTAATAAATAATTATACCAAACGTGTAATTCATAAAAATACTTATAACTTTTTCACTGTCACTGGATTCTATAAAAATTGTCATTTTAAAATGATCGCAGAAAAATCATACATTTCATCTGGAAATTTACCGGTTAATGGGCGTCCATTACGATTTCTCGTCAAATATTCTCATGCAGGCGAACAGCAATACCATCTCTCGAATGATTCAACTTCCTAGTGTCAGCTTTCGATGAGAAAAAGGTCATACGCCTCGTGAATTTATGCGATCAGATGTTGAGAAGATATGGGTGTACCTATAATATTTCGGTGATAAGATGTACTTGTAGATGTACCTCACATTCAAGTGGGAGGTAACAAGATGAACAAGGCAGCAACGGTACATACCTTTAGCATTAGTTACGCAAATTTATTTGCATTTTACATCACAACATCACCACGATGAACTATAAAAACAATTTCAAATTTCTGGTGCATATTGATAATAATAATGAGGGCTCTTCGATATTCTAATTGTACTTGTAAACAATAGATAACAAAATCAGGTACCTAACGAAGCTTATAATCGACATTTTTATTTAGATCAGGTATTACCTACAACGCTGCTCCGGCTCTGGTATCTAGCCGGGTACTTACATGAATCGTTTATGATTAGAGAAATTTTACACGGTGTATTACATTCAAAAGTTACTCATAATTTGATTCGCAGCCTCCCACATGGGTAACTTCGTTTGAATGAGGTAGAATGACTTATGACATGAGAAAATAAAATTAACATGGCGTGTTACAAAGATTGTTCCTTATTACCTGATCAGCCTGTTCTTATAGTTGAGACTTCGATGTTTGTTAGAAATTATCACATATCTATGTCCACTCTTGTCCAATTGTCCACGTGCTCCACGTCGATACCATAAACGTACTCACAAATTCACAGTAGAACAGGGGCGTGTTCTGGATATTTGGGGCCTCGACGCAAACCTATGTTGGGGCCCTAGGATTTTTTTTATTCCCACCCATTTTTTTCGCCGACCTTTCTGCAGAAAAAAGTCTCCTACTTTTTTTTAGATTTATTTTTTTATTTTTTGTTTTTTTATAATAAATAAAAAGTTTTGTAATTTTTTTTTCAAATTCTAGGTGAAAAAAATGTCTGATTTTTGGTGGGATAAAATTTGAAAAATCTATGCATTTCAATTTTAGGAAAAAATATTATATGAGAAAATTGCATTTTTTTTTTTTTTTGCTATAAATTTCCGTTCTTTGCGAATTTTGATATTGGTTTTTTATAATACTTTCATTTTGAACATCCCGAGCAGCACACTCGACAAATTATCGAAATAAAAAATCGACAGAATATCGAATTCGATAAAGTGTCGCGTTAGTTCCGCATAAATCGTGAAATTATCTTTCGATATATCGACAGATTATCGATGAATTATAGTTGGCAAAATCCATCAACAGATAAACTTTCGATAAAATCGAACGATTTTTCTTTTAAAAATCTCAAGATTATAGTTAGATACTTCATCGATAACCTATCTATAAATCGAAAGATAATTACACGATTTATGCGGAACTAACGCGACACTTTATCGAATTCGATATTCTGTCGATTTTTTATTTCGATTTAGTTTCGATATTCTATCGATTTTTTATTTCGATTTAATTTCGATATTCTATCGATTTTTTGTAGATAATTTAGCATATATGGGTATATGCGCGCGCACATTTTCAAGACCGGCTGGCGAGTTTGAAGTCGTAGTTACGCTTAAGGCTGGCGAATTTCGTTCCAAATACAACAGTTTCTACCAAAACAAGCGTCTGTTGCGAACATCGGAGTTCGTTCGCATAATACGAATTGGATTATAATATTCAAACATCTTATGCAAAATTGGAGAAGAGGGAGGGGTCCAATTGAAATTTTTATAATAACTAAAATTATTTCTACGACCTTAATTTACAACTTTTGTTTGAAATTTTTTTCAAATTGGCCCCTTTTTCCTCCGCTCCTCCAATTTTGAATAAGTATCAACGGAGTATTATGCAAAATTGGAGGAGAAGGAGAGGTCCAATTGAAAAAATTTTCAAACAAAAGTTGTAGCTTAAAGTTCTAAGAATAATTTTGGTCATTACAAAATTTTCGATTGGGCGCCTCCCTCCCGTTCAATTTTAAATACTAAGTATTCACATAGTAATCGTAGTATTGAACTTGGTAAAATTTTATTTAAGAACAACGATCTGGTTTCAAGTAAAATACCTAGTAAACCAAAAAAACTAGATAACTTGTTTGAAAATTTTTTCAATTTTGATTTCGCATATTACTGTTACACGTAAGTAGGTAAATGCAAAATAATAGAGGCTAGAGATGAGGTCCAATTGAAAAAACATTTCAAACAAAAGTTGTAGAATAATATTCTGGATTTAATTTTGGTTATTATAAAAATTTCGATTTGGCCCTTTCTTCCCATCCAATTTTGAATATAAAGTAGGTATTTTTTGACTAGAAAAAAATCAATATAGTTTCAACAACTATCGTTACAAAATCGTTGAAATATCGAAGTCGATAAATTTCATATAATGTGTCGATAATATAGTTTTAAATATCGTCACAAAATCGTTGAAAAATCGAATTCGAGAAATTTCATATAATCTGTCGATAATACAGTTTTAAATATCTTCACAAAATCTTTAAAAAATCGAATTCGATAAATTTAATATTCTTTTTCGATAGTATAGTTTCAAATATCTTCACAAAATCGTTAACAAATCGAATTCGAGAAATTTCAGATTATTTGTCGATAATATAGTTGTAAATATCTGCACAAAATCGGTGGAAAATCGGATTCGAGAAATTTCAGATTATTTGTCGATAATATAGTTGTAAATATCTTCACAAAATCGTTAAAAAATCGAATTCGAGAAATTTCAGATTATTTGTCGATAATATAGTTGTAAATATCGTCACAAAATCGTTTAAAAATCGAATTCGAGAAATTTCAGATTACGTGTCGATAATATAGTTTCAAATATCTTCACAAAATCGTTAAAAAATCGAATTCGAGAAATTTCAGATTATTTGTCGATAATATAGTTCTAAATATCGTCACAAAATCGTTGAAAAATCGAATTCGAGAAATTTCAGATTACGTGTCGATAATATAGTTTCAAATATCTGCACAAAATCGTTGAAAAATCGAATTCGAGAAATTTCAGATTACGTGTCGATAATATAGTTTCAAATATCTTCACAAAATCGTTAAAAAATCGAATTCGAGAAATTTCAGATTATTTGTCGATAATATAGTTTCAAATATCTGCACAAAATCGGTGGAAAATCGGATTCGATAAATTTAATATTCTTTGTCGATAGCATCGTTGACGAATATCGTCCTAAAATCGTAATACTATCGAATTCGATAGTTTTTAGATTTTTTGCCTATAAAATCGTACAGCTAAATCTGTATCATATCGTGAGAACATCTTTAGATTTTTAAACGATTTTTTATCGATACGTTTCAACTTTCGATATTATCGATCGAGTGTGCTGCTCGGGATTCATAAATTTGAGGAAACATTTTTCAATTTTAGCATAGGTATTTTTACGGAGACCAGAATGGAAAAAAACGACCCAAAAATCCGACCCCAAAATCCGACACCAAATTCCGACACCAAATTGGGTTAGGTTAGCTTACATTAGGTTAGGTTTGGATGACATAAAAAAAACTTAGAAAATTTTTAATAAATTCGATTTTTCAGACATTATGTCAGACATTTTGAAACTTGTAAATTTTTTTGAAATTTTATGACTTTTAGACATTTTCTAGACATTTTGTCAGACATTCTGACTTGGAATTTTTTTTAGAAAGATGACTTTCAGACATTTTGAAACTTGGAAATATTTTTAGAAAGATGACTTTCAGACATTTTGTCAGACATTTTGAAACTTCGATTTTTTTTTTTTTTTTAATTTCAATTTATTTATATTCGTGACCTTTAGATATTTTGTAAGGAAGTGAACGTTAGGCCTATTAATTTCAAATTTCCCTGAAAATTATTTTTGATGACTTTTAGACATTTTGGCACGGAATAAAAGCATAGGTACCACTATGTTTCATACTTTCAAACGTAGTGTGGAAATAGAGCCAACCAGGGGGGGGGGTCCATGGCGAGGCGCGAAGCGCCGAGTTTTTTACATCTTTAAAATAAAATGTTTTTTGAATTTTTGGAATTCTAATATAAGAATTTTTTTAAAATCTTATTTTAGGACGACTGTTTTCTGATTTACAAATTTTTAAATTCTCATATCATGTTTTCATCCTCATACGAGAGTAGGTTTCA
The DNA here is from genome assembly GCA_959613365.1 of Balanococcus diminutus. Taxonomy (NCBI): domain Eukaryota; kingdom Metazoa; phylum Arthropoda; class Insecta; order Hemiptera; family Pseudococcidae; genus Balanococcus; species Balanococcus diminutus. The sequence goes on from OY390714.1 coordinate 30,519,629, forward strand.
AAATCAGTATTTCTTGTTTTTTTTTCGAATTTTAGAAGAGAACAATTTCTGAGCTTTCGTGGGATACAATAAATTGAAATTTTTCGTGTTTTTTTTTCGACGAGGAAAAATCTTTCATGAAAAAATCTCAATTTAAGTATGCGAAGATTAAATTCTAATACAACAATTTCAAAAGTAATACATAAGAATAGAATCCTTATATTTGAATTTTAGTTGTCGTGTATAAGGATGTGATTCTTATACAGGGTGTTCCGGATTGAGAGTAAAACCTTCCAACCAGTAACTATGCAACTTATGTTGAGTAGATGTAAGTGTGTTTGCTTAACCTCCGGACCGCAGGGGCAGAGCAATGCTCATTTAATTATTTTTTTCCCGTTTTTGCGGAGTGTTTTCAACCTGACGCTTCTCAGCAACTATAATAGTTAGAAAGTTGCGCTTTGCGAGAATTTTTTCATGGGGCTGGTAATTTTTATAACTGTTCAAGGAAGTCTATAACCAGCAAAATATTTGAAGAAACATGTAAAAAAGTGACATTTTTTTCTCATTGTCCCGTGATAACTCAAAAATTTGTCCTTTGACTAAGCTGTTATTATTAACTTTTCTACATGAAAAAAAGGCTGTTCTTTTTAATGACGCAACCTCCGCCCTTCTATCTCACTCCAATCAAAAGTTATGAGCGAATAATTTGTTGAAAAACGTCTGAAAAAAAGAATTACAATTTTTTCCAATTTTGTCGGTAGGGAGCCAAAAATTTCATCACTGAGTAACTCAACCCTAAGGACCAATTTCAAAAAGATTTAAATTATTAGAAGATGTAAGAAAAAAAAAATTGAAAAAAAAGTTAAGAAGTCATAATTATCATTAGGGGAAAAATGGAAAATTATAACAAAACGTAAAATTTGAAAAATGAGGAGTCGTAAAATCACTAATGAGGAATAGAAAAATGTTTAAGAAAAAAAAAATTGAACAATCTTTAAAAATTGGAAAATTGGAAAAATTATAATAGAAAACTTCAAAGGAAATTAAGAAGTTGTTGTAAAATTATTGAGCAATTTCGAAATTTGAAAAAAGAGAAAAAAATAATTAAAAATTGAAAATTAAATCGAAAATAATAAAACTAAAATTTCGAGAAGATTTCAACGAAAAAAACCTCTAACTATAAGTTTATTTCCAATATTTGATCAAGTATTCACATGTTTACCTACCTAAATGGAAATATATAAGAAGTTATAGCTCATCTTTCTTCAAGTAGGAATATTTTCATACCTACATACCTACTACATAATATAATGTAGTCTATGTCCCAAAAAATTCCGATGTATATTAACCTGAATTAGTATGACATCACCAAGCTGTTCAGTGTTCACACAGCACATTTATCTAATTTTATTCTAAATTGACGATGCTCATCAGGAACCAGAATATAAAGTTTTTTTCTGGTTTTACAGAAACGTCATTTGGTCACTTCTTCCTGTTTTTTAAGTAGGCAGTTGATGCTAGGTAAACATTCCACAAAAAGCTGCAAGCGTTATAATAAATATATAAAGGCGTCAGTAGGTAATTAGGGTTAATTGATTGGTTGAACAATATTGCGTATGTCTAGTTATATGTGCTTGCTACTGGTGGCTATATACAAGACTGTATATCGGTACTTAGTACTTAACTTACACCTGTTTAAGTAGCCTATACAAATGCATTTTTCATTTGTTTTTCATTGTTTTTTCTACTCGAATAATTTAATGTAGGTACTCTTAGCAACTTATCATGGTTCGAATTTCTAATTTACAAAATTCACTTTTTAGTTTCCAAATTTTAGAGTTTAATAGGCACACACTTTCAAACAATGATAAGTCGAAATATAAACAGAAATTCCTGTAAGTGTGAAGAACAGTAGGTACCAATGTGGTAGGTACATTACTTCCTTTCTTGTGCAGGCTGTAGGCACTTTGCAGTTACAACTTACAAGTATAGTCTACATACGAGTACAAATTTAAAGCAAATTCCATAAATTCTTCCGCAGTGTAAAAAAATGCCAATATAAAACACAACGTGAAATAAAATGTAACGAACAAAATAATGTTTTTCTCCTACTATACGAGTACGTTAGTACCTAGTAGAGGTACTAGGTACATCGTTCATCGATTCGGTTACACTACTGTCTATAGGTTACACGAACCTCAAGCTGTTCCCACGTTTCTTTAAGGTCAATTCAGTGAAAGTACGACATCACGTATGACGAACAGATAAGAACTGAAGAAGATATACGTAGAGGTATACGCGTTCCTTACCGATCGAACCTTTTAACAAGTATTAAGTATGTAGCATACTTATTACACAATATTTAGCCCGTTTTACTGAATCATGTACATATTATAGCGTCGATTCTCAAAATTGAAATTAATTTTTATTTGGTCAGAGGCGTTCCATTAACAAAAATTAACGAATAGGTGTTACATAATAGTTTTTGTTGTGATCTTGTGAGTGACTTGAATACCAAATTTATTACGATTTATTAAAAGTTCAAGTACCACCTTGAGGTGTTCTTTTTTTTTCTTGTTTCGATTTCAATCCGCAGAGTTGTTCATTTTGATGACAAAAAGACTAAAATTTTAAAACTGGGTTGTGAGTTAGTGAGAACCACTTGAAATTTTCAAATAAAAAATTGTAAATTAATTTTCGTGAATGGGAAAATTTTTGACTAAGTAGGTAGGTAGTTGAACTATAAAGAAGAAAAAAATGCAAAAGTTTTAAAATTTTTTTTGAAGTGGAAGACTTGATAAATATTACTTAAAATTCAGTTGGAGGGGAAATTTTTTTCGTAGGTACCCATCATTTTCCAATGAAAAAGGGTAGGTAACTTTAAATTCTAAAAGGGGGGGGGGGGGGAGTGAAATGGCCTTCGGTCGAATTTCAATTTTTTTTTCATTGTTATCGATTTATAATAGTAAAATATGATTCAAGAGCGTATCTGCGATCGTTGACCTCACCCCTCGGGGGCTGAGCCTCATAATACGAAATTTTACCTTGCATGAAAATTCTATTTCCGCAAGTTTTCAATCGACCTTTACCAAACTTGGTATGTAGGTACAAGTACTAAAATCAAGTGTTATGAAATTTTTTCAAATTTTTTCCACGCTAGAATGACCTTTGAAAACGACTTTGAATATTTTAAACCGATCTGTGGAGCACAGCTTTGGAGGAGACAAACCGATTTTTTTTTTGCTTTTTTGCTTCTTCATATTATATTAGGTACACTCTACTTGGAATTTTTTCAATTTTTTACCATTTGTGTAAATTACTCAAATCTTGAAAAAACCGATATAATCGTGCTGTGTTCTCCCATTGAACACTCATTTTTAATCAAAATTTTTTTCCTCAAGGTACATCAATAGATACTCATTCACATGTCTCTTGCTCAAACATCTCAATTCATTCACTTTTCACGAATTAAAATGGAATGGAATAACCACACCAAACGATCGAATAAAAAAACTAATCGCGAATTTGAGTTAGGTAGGTCAAACTACCCAAATTTAAACCCTTACAGCGTCTCAGCGATCATTTTGCCCAAAATTGAAAAAACCAACATTTTTACAAGGTTTTTTTTCATTTTCTCAAGTTGGATTTTCAAGTAAAAATGTTAATCGTTTTCAAATTTGAGCAAAATGATTGCTGAAAAGATTGAGCAGAAAAACGAAAAACAGGCGATTATTTTTTCATGCCAAGAAATAACAAAATTAAAAAAAAAAAGTAAATGGCCAAAATTAAAAATTTATGAAGTCCTAAAATTTTATGGAATTTAAATTTTGTCAGTTTTAATTTTTTATAATAATTTTTAAAATTAAATTGATTTTTTAAATTCATCTTAATTTTTCAAAAATAAAAATAAGAAATGAATTCTTTTAATTTTCAAGATTTTTTTTTTTTCAAGCTATAATCTCTAAAGTTGAAATTTTAATTATTTTTTTTTGAAAATGTTTAAAAGTCAACTTTTCAAAATTTTGACACCTGACACAAAATTTGATGATCCTGGAATAGATGAAAAATTAAAATTGGAATAATTTAAAAAATTTTGTTGAATATTTCAAAAAAAAATTAAGATATTGATTTCCACAACTTTTTGATTTTGGCCACTTTTTTAAAGTCAAGTAAATAACACTTGAACTTGGAAAAAAAAATTCAAAATGATTATAATTTTTAAGTTTTAAAAATGTGGTAATTTTTCAATTTCAATTTTTTTAAAAATTGGACCGATTTCAAGAGTTTTGCGAAATTCTTATTAAAAAATGTCAACGGTCAATTTTTACAATTTTTGTTAATCTATTTGATGTAAAAATTTTCCAAGTTCTTAAATTTAATAAATTCCAAAAATTTGGTGGTTTTCAAATTTTGATTCATTTTTGACATTGGATCAATTTTCAAAATTCTACCAATTTTTTAAAAAGTTTTTCGTTTTTTTTTTGTAACCATAATTAATTACTTACCCACAAGAAAATTTAGTTTACCCGTTAATGAATATGATCATTCACTTTCCTTATATCTGATCACGTAATCAAACGTCAGTTAAAGCATAAAAAGTTCACCATTGATTTCACTACAAGCAAACTTTTCCACTTCAAAGTGCGAGTATAATAAACCTAGTCTTTATGAGATCAAATATGTATTAAGTATAGGTATCTACTATCTACCTACTTAAATACTTGGTAATTACCTTTGTTAATTCTTTAAAGGAAAATTTCTTGATATCGAGAATCAAAAAAAATACCTACACACCAATTTAGATCCTAATTATCTTTTAATAAAAATGAATGCATGGTTCGTATACCTAGCTATAAATTTCACTGCAAACGAATGTGAAGAGAACCATAATGCTTCGAAGTAACATTAATCTTCGTTCAAATGTTTAATGCGGACTCTTCGAAACTTTTGCTCCATTGAAAACGTTGAAATCTTTACGTCCGTCGCTAACTATCCGTTGTAAAAATCTTTTGACGCGTTTTATATAACGCCATTCTACAACAATAATTGATATTTGATTAGCAATAAAAATATACCTATACTTACTCACACTCATCTATTCTATACACACTTACATTACACACCGATACAAATATCTACTAACTAGAAAATATAGACACCGCATATAAAAATATAACCTAGTTGTTAAACAATTATACGTACCCAGACCATAGGTAGACTATACAGTCTGCATTGTCTTGCCTACGCAATTAAGTACCTATGGTAACATGGGTACTCGGTAGGTACCTCTATGTCATTTTTCATGAACGCATACTTTCTGTGGGAATGCTTATGGGAATTTTCATTATCATAATTAGCTTACATCAATAATCAAATTAATTTGGGTACTTGTAGAATTAAAATTACCTACCTGTTTTCTAGACACAAATAAGTCTAGGCACTAGATTACTTCAACGGTGTTAAAAATCAACCGAGATATCGCGTATTAAAAATTTGCTCATGTAAGTGCATAATAGATGCTTGCGTCTTTGTATCATCCTTTTAAACAAAATAAGGTTGAAACAGAAGTTATCGAGTGAGATTTGTAGATGAAAGCCTGTTAGCAAGATTGTTGATGCGGTGTTTTGTAATGGGTAAAATATAGGTGCTATACATATAATTTCGGTCGGCAGGTTAAATTCATTTCATGAACGCGCGATACCAGTTACTTGCTTTGGTTATTATTATAACGATACCGACATTGAGAATTAAATATGCGTGTGGAAAAAATTAACTTTTCAAGTTGTAGAGGTATCATCAAAAAAGTATCTCGCATTCCAAAAATATTTATAAACTAACGATGAATTTATTTAACGCATAAATTATAATAAATAGCAGGTACATCTAAAAAAAAAAAAAAAAAAAAGTATAGTTCCCTACAAATCTTTTAGTGCTATCAAGTATGAACCGTATCCGTATACCCATCTTCGTCTAGTATAAATTATAAATTATAATATCACTCTCGATACCTACCAATCCAACTTATTCAAAATCAAGTGCATGCTGCATGGATTCTTAATTAGGTATTTAAGGCTACTTGCTCACTTTCGATTTTTATAAAATTGCTGATAACTAAATTTTATCAATCGAAATGAAAAAGGGAGTGTTTTCTGTTGTTGTAAAAGTTGACTCGAGAAAAATTATATAATCACGAATTGGACTCTGCAGCCATAGCGCAGCGCATCGCACCAACTTCACGATAAATTTTATGATTGTTGCAAGCGTAATCGTTGTTAATAGATGTTACGTGATCTTCTCAACGATCAAAAAAGAATCGCCTTTCATTTCAACCTCCTCTTTGGCTCTTAATCGTTGTTCATTTTCATTGTACCTGCAATCACCTGCATTATAATTCCTTCAATATGTAAAATGTTTGTTGGTAAAATATTTCGTTTCGCGCCCACTGGTGTTTTGTGTGCCCAAGCCCAATTTCGTGGAGTGTTCGTCTGTTTCTATATTTACAATAAAGAAACAATTAAAAATTCTACCCACGCAAATTCCTGAATTTTGATTGTAGATCATGGTCTTATCTCTTATTTACTGAGTAAAATCTAGCATGGCTTGATTTAGATGCACATTGCACATCTGAGGATATGAAAAAAAAACAAAAAAAAAAAAAACAACAGGGATGATTGAACATATATTTTTTCAATGTTGAAAGTGAGAATAATTTTATTTCAGAATATTTTATGTTTTTTTCTTAACAAAAATCAAACTTTTTACTTTTTTATCCCAAAAAAAAGTAATGAGAAAATTTTACTTCATTTTTTAAAAAATTTCAATTTAAAATTAGAAACCTACCTAGTAGGAAAAAAATTATTCCAAAAATTTGAAATCTTTTTGGAATACTTGAGTTTTTTTTTATCCTATACTAAATAAAAGTTCGTAATTGTGAAGTTATAGGGATTCTAAACCTCTTGTTTTGATAGAGAAAAAAATCCCATATTTTTAGAGAAAATTACGATTTTTTTTTTAAGAGAAAAATTCTCAATTTTTTGGATAACATTTTTTCTCATCTTTTGGAAAATTCTCAGTTTTTTGGGGGAGGGGAATTCTTAATTATTTTGATGATAAGTGTTTTTTTTTTTTTTTTTGTTTTTTTTTGTTTTTAATTTAAAGAAACCTCTAATATGAGTATTTTATTTTTTATTTTTCGGAGCTCATTTCACTTTTTTCAATTTTGGGTGCAGCTCGGAATTGTGGGCTATAATCACAGTTACTCCTTTCGTCTGCTGATTTTTGTTTTTCTTTAGGTGTAAAAGATAAATGAAATTATGTTTCATTGTATCCACACACGTGATCAATTTCATTAGCATTCAATTAATTTGCTTTGCTCATCTTTGAATATTGCCTTCCGCAATTGGAATAGGCAATTTATCTAACATGCATTTGATATGAGTAGCATTTCCTTTTTTATAGATCATGGCCACACATAATTCCAAAGATAAACAATCTCTCTCTTTCCTACTTTTTTTTTTTTTTTTGAAATGTTATAAAATTATGATAGTAATATAGTGATACTTAATCTTGATTTATTTTTCAGGTACTTCTATCAATAAAGTGATCAAGACTGAAGAAGACAATAAACATTGAATAATTATAATCCTGCGAAATCAATTTAAAATGTTGAATAATAAAAAAAGAAGATGGGAAGCCGTCTTATCAATTTGTAAGTATTTCAATAATATACGTTTACGTATATAAGTGCAATTTTTAGAAATGCCGATATAATAATTCGAGGCTGAATTTAGGGCGGTGTGCTCGAAGTGAGTCCCGTGCATTTTACGAGCATCATTTTCGTAGCAGTTCTTTTCGACATTTAGTAAAAATTCAGAATTTTCTGATAAATTATAAATTTAAATAAACTTTTGATGTTGAATACCTTTTTTACAGATTTTAAAAAGTCAATTTTTAAAGTTTGAAAAATTTAACAAATTTTTTATAAGTGAAAAAAAAATAGAGTAAAAATTATATACTTACCTACTCATGTATCTATAGGTACATATTTTTCGAATAATTTTTGAAAAAATCTCTCCATTCTTTTTTTTTTCAAAAAATCTGAATTTTCTAGTGACAAAAGATATCTAAATTTTTTGGAGGCGACGTAAATTTTTTGAAAAAGAAGACTTCTTAATTTTTGGAAAATGAAAAAGCTTCCAATTTTTTTTTTGGAGAAGAAAGTCCTAATTTTTTAGGCAAAAAATATCAGTATTCTGAAGTAAAATACTTCTCAGATTTTGAAATCTTCCAATCTTTTTCTGAGTAAAATGGCTTTTCAATTTTTTGAAGTAAAGAAACAAATTAACAATTATCTCAATTATTCTTTGTTCCCGAGCGGCACACTCGATCGATAATATCGGAAGATGTAACGTATCGATAAAAAATCGTTTGAAAATCTATAGATGTTCTCACGATATTATAAAGATTTATCGGTACAACTTCATAGGCAAAAAATCTAAAAACTATCGAATTCGATATTATTAAGATTTTATGACGATATTCGTCAACGATACTATCGACAAAGAATATTAAATTTATCGATTCCGATTTTCCACCGATTTTGTGCAGATATTTGAAACTACATTATCGACAAAGAATATTAAATTTATCGAATTCGATTTTTTAACGATTTTGTAAAGATATTTAAAACTATATTATCGACAGATTATATGAAATTTCTAGATTTCGATATTTTACCGATTTTTTGACGACATTTGAAACTATATTATCGACTGATTATATTAAATTTATCGAATCCGATTTTTACCGATTTTGTAAAGATATTTGAAACTATATAATCGACACGTAATATGAAATTTCTCGATTTCGATTTTTTAACGGTTTTTTAACGATTTTGTGACGATATTTGAAACTATATTATCGACAAATAATCTGTAATTTCTCGAATTCGATTTTTTAACGATTTTGTGAAGATATTTAAAACTTTATTATCGACACGTAATCTGAAATTTCTCGAATTCGATTTTTCAACGATTTTATGACGATATTTGAAAATATATTATCGACACGTAATATGAAATTCCTCGAATTCGATTTTTCAACGATTTTGTGGCGATATTTGAAACTATATTATCGACAAATAATCTGAAATTTCTCGAATTCGATTTTTTAACGATTTTATGACGATATTTGAAAATATATTATCGACACGTAATATGAAATTTCTCGATTTCGATTTTTTAACGGTTTTTTAACGATTTTGTGACGATATTTGAAACTATATTATCGACAAATAATCTGTAATTTCTCGAATTCGATTTTTTAACGATTTTGTGAAGATATTTAAAACTTTATTATCGACACGTAATCTGAAATTTCTCGAATTCGATTTTTCAACGATTTTATGACGATATTTGAAAATATATTATCGACACGTAATATGAAATTTCTCGAATTCGATTTTTTAACGATTTTGTGAAGATATTTAAAACTTTATTATCAACACGTAATCTGAAATTTCTCGAATTCGATTTTTCAACGATTTTATGACGATATTTGAAACTATATTATCGACACGTGATATGAAATTCCTCGAATTCGATTTTTCAACGATTTTGTGGCGATATTTGAAACTACATTATCGACAAATAATCTGAAATTTGTCGAACGACTTTTCAACGATTTGGTGACGATATTTGAAATTATTTTCCAAATTGGTGAAAATTTTTCTAAGTCCAACACGTCTGGAAGTACTACACTGCTTATTATAAGCGTTTTATTGCTAATTTCTCAACGATAAGGTATGGCATAGTGGTTAAGGAAGAGGATTACCATGCAGGAGGTAGAAGGTTCAAGCCCCACGGGTGGCAGGTTTTTTATAATTTTTTTTGACTTTTTCTGAAATGATCCTCTTACCGTAACATGAATAATGTGTTTAGGCATAGTTTAATGTATTAATTATGCTAATTAATGATTTTTAATTATAGAAAGAAGCTAGTAAAAGAAGAAAAATCGGAATAAAAAAATCGATAAAAAATCGACAGAATATCGAATTCTATAAAGTGTCGCGAAAGTTCCGCCTAAATCGTGAAATTATCTTTCGATATTATAGATATATTATCGATTAAATATCTTACTATAATCTCGAAATTTTTGCTAACTATAATTCGTCGATAATCTATCTATATATCGAAAGATAATTTCACGATTTATGCGGAACTAACGCGACACTTTATCGAATTCGATATTCTGTCGATTTTTTATTTCGATAATTTGTCGAGTGTGCTGCTCGGGTTGTAACTTCAATAGGAAAAAATAATTCCCATTTGAGGAAAAATATATCTATTTTTTGGGGGGGGGGGGGGGGAGGTTCCAAATCTTCTGTAATAAAAATGTCTCAGATTTTTCTTGGAATGAAAGAATTTCTCAATTGTCTCAAAGTACCTAGTAAAAATTATCAGTTTTTTGGAATTCATTTTCCCTAATTTTCTGACATAATGTATGTACCTGAGCAGATAAACTTTTCATTTTTGGGGGGGGGGGGAGGGATAAAAAATAATTTTCCAATTTTTAGAAAATCTCTTTTTTTCGAATAATATATCTAAAAAAAAAATTGAATTGAAATAAATCTTTGAATTTTTTTAAATGAAAAATTTTTTAAAATTTTTGCAATAAAAAAGTCTCAATTTTTTGTTGTAAAAAAAGTAGGTTGTAAAAAAGTAGTTATCTAATACCTATCTAAGTATGATGTTTTTAAATTCAAATTGATGCATTTTTTAAACTTGAGAATTAAATCTTTTTTTTTTTATCATTTTCAGGTTTATTAGCTTTATGTATAACTGTAGAAGCACAAAAGAGGCCTCCTAATTATAGTCAAGATGATATGCCAGTAACGAGCTTCAGTTGCCAAAACAGAATTGTCGGCGGATATTATGCTGATCCAGAAACTGACTGTCAAATGTTTCACGTTTGTGTGAATGTTCCAGGCGTTGGAGTATGTTGAAATTGTTATCATGCTCGTATTAATTTGATAAGAATAAATTAATTGGTCTTACTAAATTGATATTATTTTCACGCAGCTTCAAGACTTCAGATTTTTATGTCCCAATGACACAACATTTGATCAAGAACATCAAATCTGTGACGATTGGTACAACATCGATTGTGAATTAGCTCTATATGATAGCTTTGATCTATATCGTATCGGTATGTTTTCGACAATTTAATTCAAATTCTAATTATTTTTAAAATTTTAAATTCAAATTATGAACCTATTATACATACCTGGGTGACCAAGAATAATTTTTGAAGCAGTTACAGAATTTTTAATTTTCAAAAAATGTACTGGTACAATTTTTGAAAATTAAAAATTCTCGAACTCCTTCAAAAATTAAGCTAGGCTAATTTTTTCCCCTCCATTTTGTAGAGGTAAATTTTCTCTGCAACCTGCAATAATTGAATCTTGGTGAGGAATATATGCTAGGCTAGGTACGAGGCAAAAAAGAAAAAATCGAGAAAAATTTGAATTTTTTCAATTCTTTTTGAATTTTTTCAATTAACTATTTTCGAATTTTTTCAATTTTAAATTTCCACAGCATCCTTCAAAAATTAAGCTAGACTGGAATTTTTTTCCCATTTTGTAGAGAAAAATTTTCTCTACAAGTTCCAATATTTAAATGTACAAGTTGGAAAAAAAATCTATTTTTTAATTTTGGTATACTTCCAAGTACATTAGGTTGCCTACCTAAAAGAAAAAAGGGGAGTTGGACATAGCGCGTTTGCTATACGTTGATATACTACTCTCGTATAACACTTCCAGTTCCATTCTACCTGTGGCGGGATAGATACCTAATATTATCTAGTACCTGTGTTTTTGGTCTCCTCTTTAAAGTTGGATTTCAATGTTCACAGGAGTTGACAATGAAATCAAAAGGCCAACTATACCAAAAAAACCTGTGATAGCAAATAAAGGCACGCCTATTCCTTTGGGACCTTCCAGCACTGTAAAGCCATTGAACTACGCCGCTCCTAAGAAAAATATTCAAACTTCTGTTAATAATGGAATTAGCGAAGATGACGATTTTTATACCAGAAACAGAAATGCTGTGTCTGATGAATCAAAAGTGCCCAACGATATTTTGAGGTAAAACACCAAATCGTACGATTTTCACATTTAATTTTACAGATAGGTACCTACCATTTATTAATTAATTAATTTTTCTTTTTACAGAGGTAGTCACTCGAGTAACTTCTACGACAGCAAAACCAGAGGAAGAGAAGATCTGGAAAACGATTACGTCGCACCACACACAGGAGCCAGAAAGCAAGAAGTTAGTCAACCATCCGACGTTAAGAAAACCAAAACACTGGTCAGAAAGCTAGCAAGTAAACGTCCGGTTTCGCAAAACAACAATCAACAAAACTTCAACAACGTCAATTACAATTCTGCGCAAAATGTTCAACGAGCACAACACAACCAAACGGAATTTGCAACTACCGCTAGTCCTCAACAGAAAAATCGAGTCAATGTGAACTACAACACGTACAACAGACAACAACAGCAAGGTTTCCAAGACTTCCAGCGATTGCCAGCCACCGGAGGGCCCAATTTATACCAAAAAATAAATAATTTAACCGAAGAGAATAATTCGCAAGAGAAAAAACAAGACGCTAACAGAAATTACGACAGTAATTACAACTTTAGAGCGCAATCCAAATCCAGGTCTTCGTCCAAATACACCACTGCTGTTCCTACCACCACCACAGCCGAAGCCCGACTACCGTCGACCGAATATCTGCAAAATATCGCCAATAATTTCCAACAACCCGCTAGCGTTATCAATAACCAACTACAGGACAGCGGAGAATACCGTAAACCGGTCGAATATCAAGGATACAACAATCAAGCTTACGATTATACTTACCAACAATATAAACAGCCAACGACAAATAATCAATCTCCTACTACGAAATATGAAACCGTGCCATCGCAAAAATACTACGAAACTACAGCTTTACCCGAGCTACGAAAATCAACCGAATTCCAGAGCTTCTATTACCAACCTAATACTACAGTTTTTGATTATTTAAAGTATTATCAAACTTCGACCACGACTTATCAACAAAAAGCTAAAAATTATTACTCGACGACCACCACCACACCTAAATACGATCCTTATGCAACGTTCCAGAAATCCAACGAAAAATACGACGAAGAAGAATTCTTGAAAACTGCTCCGAGCTCGAATTTAAAACCGAGTGATTTGAATACCATCTATAATCAGAAGAAAAACGCTTACATTAATGCGACCCTCAAAGCAGCCTATAACATCGAACCACACAAAGCTAGTTACTATCAAGCTGTCGCCACATCCTCATCGCCTGCCCCACGAATCAATTACTATCAAACGTCTACCTCAGGTGCGAAAAATTACTATCAAACTCCAACCACAACGCAAACTATTTACAAACCAGTTGCAAGCAGTGCCCCACAGAACAATTATCAACAATCGGTAGCTAATTCTCCGCAACCAAACAATTATTACCAATCATTTACCACCGCCACTCCCCAAAACAATTATTACCAGTCAGCTGCTACCAATGCCCCGCAGAACAATTATTTCTCATCGGTAACCACCAACGCACCTCAAAATTTCTACCAGCCTATTGCAACGAGCACCCCTCAAAATAACTATTACCGTCCAGAAACCACCAACACTCAGCAAAATAATTTCCATCAACAACCTACCACCAATGTACCACAAAACAACTTCTACCCTTCGGCTGCTACTAGTTCGCCGCAGGTTCAAAATTATCAGTCGGCTGCCACCAACGGGCCTCAAAATAATTATTATCAACCCGTTGTTACCAATCCAACCAATCCTATGCCGGTGAAGCAAACGAATTTCGTACCATCGTCTACCTCTAAACCATTGTCGACGAATAACCAAACCAAGAAACCGGGTGATGAAAAATCATCGAAAGATTACGATTATGCTTATTACGATAATGGAGGTGGATCGTCCGAATATGACACTATCGACACCGTAGGTGAAGATTTTGCTAGAATAAAAAAAGGTAGACAAGCATAAGCCATAGATTGACTAGTGAACGCGTGCAAAATGAGACTGTGTCTTTGTTAGATATTTATTTGTTAATTAATTTGAATGCACAAATTATTGCAGAATAGAAAAAAAATCATTTGTGCCTCTATTTTGAGAGTAAAGGTTAAATTGATACTATTGATATACGAGTAGGTAACGTTTGCAAAAAAATTGAAATTCATGAAAAGCTTTTTCCCAAGTTTATAAATACCTATAACGTAAACAAAAAAAAAAAAAAAAAAAAAAAATTAGTCAATAAAAAATGTACATATCAAGTCCATAACACTTAGGTGTTTTAGGTGAATTTAAATTTTTTCTTCGATGTTTCCTACTTTACATATTTACAATGGTATACCTATTATGTGAGACGAAATAAGTTTATGTGCATTTTTATATCTAAATTGATTATTTTTTCATTGTAATTATTGTACAGAAATTAGGTATTATCTATTTTTATTTCGTTTATTTTTTTGATTAATTTCTTTTATCATGTATTACCTACTTTCTTATTTCATATAAGTAGGTTTTCTAAATTTAGCATTAATGATCCCTGTGTATTTTGTTTTTATATTGAAAAAGGCAGCTCAGCTATGGACAGCTGTGATATTCGTTGGTAATTTAAATGAGATTATAGTTTTGGTGACATACTATAAATAGGTGCCTAGTAACTTTGTATATTTTAAACGTTAGGTAGTACATTAAATTAAATAAATTGAAAATCATAATTTTATTATGTCAGAAAAAATAAAATAAAATAATTTCTACAGGTTTTTAATATGACGTTTCATTTACCTAACATACCTTATTATCTCCTCTTCCAGGATATACCTAACATATACCTACCTATTTTTTAAAATTTTGAATAAAATAAATCTTTGATTTTTTTTTAATAAAATTTTTTAGAAATTTTCTTATTTTAATTACATAAATTTAAAGATTTATTTTAATAAAAAATAATTGAAATAAATAGGTGCTTACCTATTTACCAAATATATGTATATATTTTTCAATTTTATCTTCTAATTTTTTTTTAAATTTGAAGATTTACTTTTCTCAAAAAACGATTTAAAAATGAGGCATATTATTTCCGTGCGAGCTTTTGTGTCCCAAAAATTTAATTTTTGGTCAAAAAAATATATTTTCTCTCATTTTGATTTGAATATAACTTTTTTCAATTTGAAAAAATATTCGAGTTAAGAAAAAAATGAAAAAATCCCATTAGGTATGAAAAAATAAAATTGTACCTACTTTCTTATTTTTGCAAAATGAAAAAAAAATGAAATTATTTTTGAAAAACTGGAAAAATAATTTTTTTAAATTTTAATATTTTTTTAAAAAGTTGAAAAAATGTAAATACAACTTCCTACGCGGTTCATTTCATGTTTTTCTTTCAACAAGAAAAATCAAAATTTCGATTTAGTAAATTTAAAAAACGATCAAAATGTGTAAACATTTCTCGAGAAATCAAAATTTGACATTTTTTAGCACATGGTTTTTGAGTACCTATTTTAAAAGTACTATTACGCAACCTAAATTTAAATAAGCTAAGAAAATTTTGAAAATTAAAAAAAATTGTAAGAAAACGAAAATTGAAAAATGAATTAAAAAACTGAAGGCAGCCCTTGGTAGGTAGTAGGTACATAAGTTAATCACCTACCAAAAATTGTCAACATTTCATTTTAATTTTTTAAATTCTGTACCTAATTGAATTTTAAATTGACTGAAAACTTTAAAAAAAATTGTCTCCGAAAAAATTAAAACGAAATTTTTTTTTGAATGAATAGGTGACTTTGTCAAAAATTAAAAATCTGTCAAAAATAATTAATTGTACTTAACTCAATTTTGATTATAATATTGAAATTTTTTTCTTCGTTTGAAAAATTTTCATTTTACTTTTGAATACCTAGGTAAAAAATATTAAAATTTTTTTGAAGGGAAAATCTTTCAATTTTTAAAGATTTAAATAAGTCGCAAGAGCAAAAATATTTTAAAATCATTTTCCAGAAAAATGTTTTGATTTTTTTTAGTTGAAAATCTTCAATTTTCTGGATAGTTTTTCCAATTTTTTGTAGAATAGAAATTCTGATTTTTTTTTTATTTTTCATTAAAAAAGAATCATCTCGGGTCGGGGGAGATTTCTCAATTTTTCGGTAGGTAGTAAAAGAAAAGTAAGTAAATAAACCTGTATTTTTCATTTTTTTATTTTTTTATTTTAAATAAGTATTAATTTTTTTTTGAGAAAAAATTTCTCGATTTTTTTTTGGAATAGAACAATTTTTTATTTTTTTATTTATTTATTTATTATTATTTTTTTTTTATAATGAAAAATCTCTAAATTTCTGAATTATAAGTCTTTCAATAATTATTAGAGAGAAAATTTTTAATTTTTTTTGGAGAAAAAATTTCCAATTTTTTAGGAGTAAAAACAGGAAATAGTATTTTTCATTTATTAAAAAATTTCTATTTTTTAAAAATGAAAAATCCCTTGAATAAAAAATTTCTTAATTTTTTGAACAAAGTCTTTTCATTATTGAAGAAAATTTTCTTCATTTTGATGGGCGGGGGGGGGGGGGAGAAAAATCGATTTTTCAGGAGTAAAAACAAAAAGTAAGTAGTATTTTTAATTTATTTTTATTTATTTATTTTTTTGAAATAAGAATTAGGTAGGTATTTTAACTTTTTATATTGATGAATTTTTTTTGAAAAAATCCTCTTTTCCTTTTCAAGTAAAAAAAAAAACAAAAAACAAAGGACTAAAAAAAATACTTGATGAAGAACTTTCTTTAGAAAATAAAATAAGAAATAAAATAAAATAAAGTATAAAATTTTAATTACGTAGAAAGAATTTTTAAAAGTTTTGAAAATAAATTTTAAATTTTGAAATATTTAAAAATGGGTACTAAAAATTTGTTGAAATTACGAATTGAAACGAAATTTCAACTCTAAATCATTTTCTTATTTTTTCCCCATTCGGAAAGCGCACTACAATGTTTTATAAGCAGATGCGAGTGATTTGGTATTTTTCCTCCTTCATATTTCACAATAGGCAAACACTGTCACATTGGTGTAACGTGAATAATGGTGATCATCTCCTTGAAAAACGTTGAAAATGGGTAAGTACTTGGTATGTACACATTACTGCTGTTTGCGGAGGTACTCTTAATACGTCTAGGTATACTTATATTTTGTAATATACGCAGTACGCACTCGTATGACAGGAAGGTATCTGCTCATGGTCTGCAATTCCTTCATATCGAAATGTCTCATTTTTGGCGGAAGTGGCAAAAATACAAGTACATACCTTAAGCTATATTATAACTATCGACTGAAATGTTGTGTAAATCACGAAGGTGATTTATTTCAAAAAATAACGCAGGTCGACGCGAACTTCCGTTACATCTTTTTGAAAGACAAGCTGATTATAAAGTTATTTAGTCTCCTAATGATTTATTACGATAGGCTGGCAATAATATCGTTTGGAATTTGAAGGAAGTGAAAGACGTGCTCGCACATTGAAGTAGCGCTCATTAAAAAGTGTTTATTGCACATTCATTCGTTAGCTACGTACTTCTCAAAATGAAAAGTATAAAACAAAAAATAAAAGCAAATAGATACTAATTTTATTTCGACGATATAAAAAATAGGAATAATATATTATTTGTAAATAAAGCACATGATTCGTTGTTTACTACACAATGATAACTAAATTTCATCGCGGAAAATTTATTCCAAAATTTATAGTCAATCCTTTTTTTTATTTTAAATATTATATAAAATTGTAAGTATCTAAAAATAATTCTTCGTAGGTATTCAAATATAACTTTATTTAGTATTACGAGTTCTTCTAAATCGAAACAATGAAACGAAACAATTTACTGGTAATTTTAATTTCTTTCGAAATGATTAAAAATAGTTACATAACGTTGAAAGTTTATGTGGTGTTTACGTACATATCTATTTATTTTATTAAAAGAAGAACGCACGCACATTGAAAACATGATACTCATACCTACCAAACATGATATGTTAGTATACTTTTACATATTCAATTTCTTACTTTAACGTTTTGACGAGAAAAAAAATTAAAAAGAGAACCGGCGCTTTTGGCTGCTCAGGCAGGCAGAGACGTATTCAAAATATCAACAATCATCATAATTATTTCAAAGATAGGTACCTAGTACCTACCAAATCTCCAATGGACAGAGTTATTCGACGTATATTGGTTCTCCAACAATTTTTTTTAAATCTTCAAATATCGATTCGCTTTGTTTTCCTATTAAAATGGCACTTTTTATCACTTTTATCATAAATACTGCCACATACACTTTCAACGCGGCTGAGAAACGCCTATTGTTTGATTTTTTGAACGTCGGTCTGATACAAAATATCTTTATATTCTTGAGAATTGTCGTCATAATCGGTTCTAGTCTCTTCGTAGTACGATTCGTCATTCAAGGACTTATTAATATCCGTAATATTCGGCTGAATTAACATTATCGGCGCAATTTCTTTCAATTTTGAAGAACCTACGCTGGAACTATTGGCGATGTCGGAATTCCTTAGAGCTACGGAGTTTGCATTAGTCGATATGGCACTTCTTGGCTTTGAGCTAATAGAGGAGGATACTGAACTGGTGGTCAGCACTACAGAGACGGAATCCGAGGCATTTTTAGGGGTCGGATGACGATTGGGGATAGCACGCGCGAAATTGGTATGCGAGAAATTTTCTAATTTTTGAGGCGCAGCTCGCTCCTCTGTATCGTCAGTTTCCGAATCTGAATCTGTATCCTTTTCTAGCGACATTTTCGAACGCAAGACGTAAGGTTTATTTTGAGCGATTGTAAAAGTAGAATGAGCAAGTTGCGGTACAGTCTCCATTTTGTACATTTCCACGGCAGGTTTACTAGACGATATGCCCGGTGGTCTGTACCGACTACCGGCGTCATTGCTTAGAATTTTATAAGCGTATAATGGTTCCACGTTTTGATTCGTCAAACTGGCCGAAGTCGGCGAATGACTGGCTATGGTTTTATTAGGTACTTTTTGACTGGGTTGTTTATTATAAAAATTATTAACAGATTCCGCCTTATAAACCGAATGCGGCGGATTTCGATTAGAAGGTAAGTTATTATACTGAATGTTTTGACTTAGATTAGACAGCGAATTTGGTAACTTATTAGAATTTGTTATGAAATGACTTTGAGGTGTATTCGAATGATGATAGGGCTGATGGGGAACTGATATCGGTTTCGGCAACGTTGTCTTTTGCGCGGGCAATGCGCCTGGGGAGAATTTACCTAATTGCGGATCTCGTCGCTTTAAATTTTCTTGAAAAGCTTCGTGTAACGCTAACAGTTGCAGGACATTATTCGGAGTTGTCGTAGATACAGGAACGATTTCCGGCCGGTAATGGAATTTCGACGGCGATGGAGTCGAGGAAGGCCTTAGTGATGTGATTATTTGTTTGGTGGTGGTTGTAGAGTGCGTAGTTGTTGATGGTTTTGGAGCAGGGGTTGTTGATAGAGCTGTGTTTATTTCTTCCCAGTCGTACTCGAGTTCTTCTTGGATATCCATAACGTTCGGCTTTTGGCTCGGCTCTACCTTTTTACAACTTCCATCGTCTTCGTACTCGTCGTCGCAGGTGGCCTGATCCCCATCTTGGGATGGGCTTTCGTCTTCTGGTTGTATTCTGAGAGAAAACAAATCAGAAATAAAATTTATCGTACGAATGATGCGATTAAATTAAATTTAAAAAAAAAGAGTCTGGCCGGGTTTATAGGGGTGGTTTGGCCCTGAGCACCGATTTTCGAATTTTCCTGTGGAAATTGGTCGTTATGGTCTAAAACCCCCGTGACAAAATTTTTTTGCTCGATATCTCACCCCTAGCCCCTTCTAGGAGGGTTTATTGTGTGTTTCCGTAATAAATTCTTCACTTTGGCGGGTTTCAATCGATTTTTTTCAAACTCACATGGGATAGATGTTACCAAGGGTAATTTATGGAATTTTTTAAAAGAAATTTTGAGCACATTTTTCTAGGTCAAATGGACATTTTAAGCTTTCTACCGACCATTTTGGTAACCCCTTTTTGAGGTGCAATTCTGAAAAAAATATATATTGTGTACCTACTTAGTCTAGAAGTACAACCTCATATACACGTAACATTTGAAATCATGGTGCGTCACCATCAAAAATGCAAAAATCGATTTTTTTGCCCATTTTTCCACCTTAAATGGGTCATTTTTCGTTAAAAAATTTTTCCCCCTCAATCACTTAGTAAATACTTATTTTTACACCACTCACCCAATTTTCATTCAAATTCATCAATTTTTCATGATTTATGTAATTTTTATTTTTTATGAAAAAACTAATTTAAAGATTCCAGTTCAGTAGGTCAAATAACATCGACAAATCTTATTTGATAACAAATTGACTTGAATTGTTAAAATTCACATTTTAACACGCTAATTCTTTGATTTAAAATTAAATTAATTCTTTTTTATAATAAAACAATAGGTACCTAATTGTAAGGTTAGCCCCATTAAGATAGGTAGGTGAAATGCCCTTTTTCTCTGATTTTAGAATACCCAAATCTGGGATATTGTTTGGTACCCCTAAAAAACATTTTCTGCCGAAAAAACTTTCCCACTTCCTCCTCTCTTGGCCAGAAAATTGAAAAAACATTGGATGTACACCGAGGGTGAGTGCAGTACACCGAACAGTGTACTGCACTCATCCGATTGGTGTATTGCACTCACTCTCAATTGGTGTACTGCACTCACCCTCGATTGGTGTACTGCACTCACTCTCAATTGGTGTACTGCATTCACTCTCAATTGGTGTACTGCACTCACCCTCGATCGGAGTAGTGCACTCACCCTCAATTGGTGTACTGCACTCACCCGCAATTGGTGTACTGCACTCACCCTCAAATGGTGTACTGAACTCATCCTCCAATGGTGTACTGCACTCACCCTTGATTGGTGTACTGCACTCACCCTTAATTGGTGTACTGCACTCACCCTTGATTGGTGTACTGCACTCATCCTTGATTGGTGTACTGCACTCACTCTCAATTGGTGTACTGCACTCACCCTCGATTGGTGTACTGCACTCACTCTCAATTGGTGTACTGCACTCATCCTCGATCGGAGTAGTGCATTTACCCTCGAACAGTGTAGTGCACTCACCCTCGGTGTACACTCAAAGTTTTTTCAATTTTCTGGCCATGAGGGGAGGGGGCGGGAAAGTTTTTTCGCCAGAAAATGTTTTTTAGAGGTACCAAACAATATCCCAGATTCGTTCCAAAATCTAGTTTTTTCATAAAAAATAAAAATCACATAAATCATGAAAAATGGATGAATTTGAATGAAAATCGCGTGAGTGGTGTAAAAATTAGTATTTACAGCAAAGGAAATTTCCATAAAGAATTTTTCAATATTGCTTAGTCAACAAAATATTTTTTCAAGAAGTTTTTTTCAGAATATTTTTTTAAAAAGATTAGGTATTTGAAAAGATAATTTTAAAAAAATATTTCTTGATGAGAATACGTAAGTACTTTTTTCATATTTTTTTTGCGAGGATTTTTCCAAGAAAATGTTTTCATCAAAAGATTTTTAAGGAGATGTTTGACGTTTGACAGCTATGCAACATTTTTTTCAACAAAATTGTCATCAACCACATATTTTCCAAAGGAACTTTTGTTTCGAACACACTTTTTAAAAAAAGGTTTTTTGAGAATATAATTTTTTATAAATCAGATTTTTTGTGGAATAAACTAAGTATCTGTCAGGAAGATTTTTTGCAAAAAAGTGTTTTTTTCAGAGATTTTTTCAAGCTCCATTAATTGACAGTAAGTAGTGAATTCTATTTTAAGTTTTTTTCAAAAAAATAAAATAGAACCGGTTTTTTGTCAAATTGATTTTTTAGCAAGAATTTTTTTTTATTTTTAAGACGAGACAATTTTTTAGGGTGTTATTTTGACAAAATCACTTAAGAAATATATTTTTTGTTAAAAATTTCGTCACTTTTATCGTTTTTTTTTTTTGCAAACAAAATATTTTTTAAGTAGGTAAGTAGCTCTTTTCTTTCAGATCATTTTTTCAAAGATAAATTTGAAAAGTAAATTTTTGTAAAAAAATAAGATTCTTTGTCAAAATAATTTTTTATAAGGATGAGTTTTTGTTGAGAATATTTTTTCTAGATGGTTTTTTGCTCAGAGATTTTTTTGAAGAAAATTTTCTGAAAATTTTTCTTCAAGATTTCTTAATTAGAATTTTTTTTTCAAAAGATAAATTTTTCAACTTTGGAAATGCAATCATTCATTCAACAAAAAAAAAATAAATAAAGAGGCATTATTCGTAAAAAATTGTCCGAAAATGCAATCTCAATTTTTTATGAGATCAAAGCTTGTGTAGGGTCGCCCGAACAAAGCTCATGTTGCAAAAATGCATTTCAATCATCATCAATATTTTAATTCGTATAAAAAAAAAGATAAACAGAATGCAATTGTTTACCCGTATCCTCCGCCATTATTGCCGTATAGTTCAAGATTCAAATCAAAGAAACTTTCACTTTTGCTACAATCTACTTCGTCTAATCGTTCACATACTCGAGTTTCTTGATCAAATACCGTTCCGTTCAGACAAAGAAATTTAATATCCGTGATTTCAGCTAAAAACAAAAAGACATCAATTAAAAAAAGTTATACCAATTGCAATTTATTTCACATAGGTATAAACGAAAACCCCAAAATAGAAGCTATCAGACATGATAGCTAAAATAAACCACCAATAGCCACTTGCTCAGAATACACAGATTCTTCCTCTCCCTACCAGAGATAAAAATGGCATTTATGACCACATTCATGATTCATACTAATCGGGAATCTAACCAACAATCGATCATTCATTTTTTTACATTTCTAACCGCAATTAAATCTCCACAAGAAAGTTGACAAAAAATGTAACTATTAATTATGTACGCGCAGATATTTTCAAAATTAATACCTAATACGTAAGCTTGAAATTTTTCCATCATTTTCAGTACCTAGCTTACCAAAAACAAATGGTACAAATGATTATAAAACATCACATTTTTGCCTCCGGCTCCAGCGAAAGTATTAACTCATCAGTTATATTTTGACATAATGAAAACGTGATCAGTAAACTAATCACATGGTAAATTTACTCGTACGTATGTAGCTATGTAGTATACTATACTATGTACCTACGAATGGAACTTAACTAAAAACGCCACACAAAAAAGTAAATACAAAAAATTTAATTATTTACAAGGGAGTGCCCAACAGGATGACGGGCAAGTGAGTCAAATTCGAGAGAGCAATTAACATTTTAGCCCAATGAAATAACGAAATTAAAATGCATTTTGGGTCATACCTTACACCCCGGAAACTCTCCTAATATGGATCCAAAATGACTCTCCCGTTCTTTTTCGCTTATAATTCTGCAGATATAGGTGCATTTAAACAAAAAAATAATTATTACTAACACTGAAGTACCTAAATATGCTCATATATGTATTTCTTTTTTTTGAAAAGTGAACGGGTGGTGCAAAAACTTGCATAAAAATATACAGGGTGGAAAAATTAAGATTGCCCTCATTTCCGCGGATTGGGTACAAATTTCGGTTTTCATTTTTTACCCTGTATATTTGTGAGTTTTTGCGCCATCCGTTCAGCGTTCGCTTCTCAACAAAAATGAATATGAATTCTTATGTTGAAACTTTTATAGGTACCTATTTACTTTAAGGCTATAGCGAGATAAGCAAAGCAATTTGACCCCTTATCCGGATTTTCAGTTTATTGCGATTTTTTGTCTCGCCCACGAGAAGTAGGGCAATAAAAACCCTGCTTTTTGCAACTTTTCAAGTTAAAAATTGTACCTACGTAGGTAGTACCTATCTCTGCGAGTTTTCAATCGATTTTTTTTTAACTTCGTATGGAAGTAAAAGTACTCAGTGGAAATACTGCGGATTTTTTTTCAGATTTTTTCCATCATAAAAATGACCTTGAAAGAGACTGAAAAATTATTGAAATCGCCCTTCAGGTTACCGCACATACCTGATGACGCTTCGGAAATATTATGGAATGTTATTTTGAGTTTTTTGCACAATCTAGAATTTTTTGAATTTTTTGAAGTGATGGCTTTTTTTAAGCAGTGACTGGAACCGAATCAGATATTGCTTTTGATTTTTAGTTTTTGTAGCATTTTGGTTTGAGTTTTGGTTTTTAAACGTTTTGATTTTTTGAATTTGAGACAAGGAAAAAATGATAAAACTGTGAACAGGCGAAGAAAACACGAAACAAAACAAAAATATACTTATATGAAACGTTTTGGTTTTGGTTTGGATATTGGTTCCAATCACTGACTCTACACTGTCTACAGCCCATGAGATTAGAAAAAAAAGAAACAAAAATTGCAATTTTTCAAACAAATTGAGAGACGGATACGGAGTTTATGAGATCTTTCAAAAAAATGAGTAATTTTTTAGCTTGGCTCGAGAAAAATCATCTTTTTATTTCGAGGAAATTCAGGAATTTTGTAAACAAAAAATTTGAAAAAAATCGACTGAGACTAAACAATTTTTTTTTCAAAAAATTGATTTTTTTTAGAAATTTGAAATTTTTTTCAAAAATTTGAAAAATATTTTATAATTTAAAAAAATATAGGCAGAAATTTTTTTTCAAAATTGTAAAGAAATCTAATTTCGCTGACTCCAAAAAAAATAAAAAAATAAAAAAATAAATAAATAAATACCTAAATAAAGAAATGTTTTATATCAAGAAGGAGGTTTTTTCCTCAAATACTTAATAGAAAACTTTTCAAAAAGAATTTTTTTTTAAACCAAAAATTTAAAAAAAAATTAGGTAACTGAGACCAAACCAAAAATTTAGTTTTTTTTTTTAAATAAATAAATAAATAAAATCAATTATATATTCTTTTTAAATAAAAAATCAAAATAACGTGAAGAAAATAGGATAAATAAATTTCATTACTCTGACTCAAATGTTTTATCCCAAGAAAAATTGGAATTATTTCTGCAAAAGAATTCGTTTTTTTGTTTTTTTCGAAAGGAAACTGAAAGATTTTTATTTCAAATTTTGAAAAGAAAATGGCAAAAAATTGAGATTTCTGAAAAAATTAAGATAATATGAGTAAGGGATTATCTACTAGAAAATTAACATGGGTCAGATGTCAGAGTAAAAGAAAACAAACTGGAATTTGGATTTTAAAATCAAATTATGGAAAGGATTTTAGATTTTGAATTTCAAATACAGGGGTGAAAAGGATTTTGGATCTTGAATTTTAAATACAAATATCACAATAATTTTGGATTTTCATTTTAAATATATTTTTTATGCATTTTGCCGAATCCTGATTCACACAAAAATGTTTAACGCGTCTTTGGGGGGGGGGGGGGTGTCTCATCAACCATGAAAACTTCAACTTCCATAAAATTATGCAATAAAGACGTCGCCCATTATCGAATAATTCAAATTAATTAAATGATCCAGTATTACAAATAAGATTCCATTCTAAACGTGATAAATTTTAGGTAGGTACCTACCTATAAATCTAAGAAACGTATAGAAAATAACTGATAGATCTGTCTCTCGTTTGATATTCATTCATTTTCAACGTCAGATATGTAGTTGCATATCAATTAATTTGTTTCTGAAAATACTTATAAACCAGGTATTTCATTTTTCGGTGCTAATATCTTGCCTATCAATATACTTAGATAGATTATACTACAGTTACGAATTTAATCTTTGTACTTAATTACGGTTCTTATAAGTATTATATTATGTCTCTATTTAAGTATTTAGGTTGTCGTCTTTTTCTTTTATTTTTTTCCATTAAATTGTGGGCTTTTTATACGAGTATTATCTATATGCGAGAAGCTGTACGTGTGCAATTTCATTTACCTATAGTATATATTATCACGATTAAGTTAGAAAAACTAGACTATTTATATAAGTAACTAGGTGTAACAAAAGATTAAAAAAAAAAAAAAAAAAAAATTGAAAAATCAAAGATGCTATAAGCAAGCTAAATCACTAGGTGGGTACATAGACACATAATTAAACGTTATTATTTTTTTTATTATTATTAATAATAATAGATAGATAGATGACTCAAAATAAGTCAAGTACACATTTTCACGAACAATAGAGAATTTTTCATTCTATACCTTTACCTATTGATCTAATCTGACCGAAATTAAAAATTTATATTATATTCGAAACATCCAATCAATTCGCTAAAAAAATATTTATTGCAAAAATAATATTTCAAAATGCCAAGTCGCTCAAGTTAAGATACAGATTTGCAACTTACGTTATCAATATTTTCATCGAATCACTTTCATCTAAAGGCAATAATCAGCAAGTTTATGTAATTACATTCGAGATAAATCGTGGTTTTATATATTGTGAAATTTTTTCACTATAGGTATACAACTTCATTTCGTATGGTATTTTTGAGGTTTAGTCTAGTGCATAGGTATTGTCATACCTTGATGTGCTTGACGATGGAACGCCCTTATATCTAAATGGCGATAGATAATTAAATAAACCGGCATTCATCTTTTTACTTTTCACTGCGAAATAAAATTCTACTCAATAAAAAATCCTACCTATAATATAGTTACTTGCATAATGCAAATTGAGAATAAAACAGTTTTATAAACACTCGCATTATCGCACAATTATTCCTCAACTTTTGGCATAGAAAATAAGAAAAATTCTACGACCATAGAAGATGCAAATTGAATTGCAGAAAATGCATCATAGCTGAATTATTGTTCTGATCACCCACACTGTCGATCGTTACACTTCCATCGTAATAGGTAATCGTTGACATAACACTTCCATGAAAGATAAAAATCACTTCCTATAGAAAAAACTACCTCCATTATTTTCGCTTTTTAAATCGCTGACAATGGCAACACGCTTCTTACGAATCGTTAGTAATATTACGAAGTTCTCATGACAATCGATTCGGTCAAATTACAAGGTGACTGCTTACAATGTACGAATAATCTACTTTCCCTGTGCTGGAACCATGCAGCATACTCGTACAACTCTCGGTCTCATCGCCATCGCCTGCCCAAAATGTTGGAAATTATGTGCTTGTTTAACGCGTTACTAAGTACGCCTAATGCACGATTTGACCCGTGACCTTATGGTATTTAGGTTAAATCAGTCTGCTTTACGATGACGATTTCGAATTAGATGCTCTCCGGAGGTACGAATCTCTTGCGATATTTCAAACTAACCTTTCATATTGTCATTCAGGAAGAAACCCGACGATTTTCCGTTTCGTGATATAATTTTCCATCCATTCGTGGCTCAATAGTGTTTTTTTCTTCTTTCTTTTTACACACAGACCAGCAGACCAATACAAACACGCGAGTGTAATAAACTCTATCGAAAGAATTAATTACTTCCAAGTGTAAATAAGGATATACCTATATGTAATCGTTTGAATGATGATGCGATAATTAATAGCCTAAATATTTAACAAATGAAATACCACTATATAACAAGTACCTAATCTATTGAAAATGAAACGAGACTGTGTAGGTTAGGTATAGATAGATACACGATACAATGGCAATTTCATGCTTTATAGGTAGAAACCGCACGAGATTCCTCAAGGATATTTTAAATCTATTAAGAAATTTTTCTTCAATTAGCTTTCAAAAGATGATCATTAACGTCGTTTAATTTTTTAAAAGATTAGTAACTTTTATATTATGAATGTGGTCGTGGTCACAAAATAGGAAAGATGAATTATTACATACGTATAAGTAAGTATCTTTTTATCAATTTCATTTTCATTCGCAAATGCGCCAATTGCCAAAGGCAATTATTAAGTAACGATAGAAAAGAAAAACCCAATTTTCAACTAGCAAAACAACACGTCATTCTCATTTTCACACTTGCAGTTGTTTTCTTTAATTAACCTTAATGGTGGACATAATGAACCTATTATATACGAGTACGCGTTCAAGTTCACCTCGAAAATCTTTGGCAGAGAAAATATTTTGTCACGTTGAATGTTAATTAATTATATCAATAAAATATACCTACACATATATAGGGTGTCCGGTGAGCAGGGATGGGACAAGTAGGTACCTCAACCAATTTAAATAATTAAATAGAAAATATAGGTCTCTAAAAACCCAATTAAATTAAATATACGAGTACCATCTAAATAGATTTTCAAAAATTTATTTAACTAAATACTCTATTTAAATACCTAGCTATCCTATAGTTTTTGAATAAATGTTTAAATGTGTTTTTTTTTTCAAATTACCCACAAATGCACAATGCCAATAAAAAAATGTTTGAAAAAAACAAATAAATTTTCAAAAAATTAAAAAAATATTGCAAATTTATAGGCTGTTAGATACCTGATAAATTAACAAACAAAATAAAAATTTATTAGATCTGCAAATTCCCCAAAATTTATTGAATTGGAAATCAGTAAAAATTTTAATAGAATAAAATTCCAAAAAAAAATCTCGAGTCATAAAAATATGATAAATTAAAAAATTTTAGAAACACTTACTAAAATATTAATCAAAAATTCGTAAAAATTTCCCAAAATTTAATAAATTGAAATTTGTAAAAAAAATGTAAAAATAGAGATTACGTGTACAAGTTATATAAACTAAAAAATCCTTCCAAAATTTAAATAAAAAATTTAGAAAAAATTAATGAGTCAAAATGAAAGGGAAAAGTTTTTATATGAAAGAATTTAACAGCTCTTTTCAAATTTAAAACGTAATTGAAAATTCAATAAATTTTGTAAAAAAAAAGTGAATAAATGAGATAATTCGACAAAAATTGAATGAACTATAAATTTTAAAAAACTGGATGAACTGAAAAATTCTTCAAAATTTATTGAATCAGAAAAAATGTTCCAAAACTTGAAGATATTGAAAACTGTAAATTGAAAAATTGAAAAAATCAGATTTTTAAATTTCAAAAATTTTTACAAAAAAAAAAATCACAAAAATTTGAATCATAAGGGAAAAAATGCAAAAACCTATTTAACTATTTATTTAAAAATGTTTTAAATAGTTGAATAGGTTACAAAAAAGTTTATGTACACATACTTATTGCCTGAGTTTGAAAATGAAGGAGCTACAAAGTTTTGAAACTCGGTATTTTACCTAGCCAAATCGATTGGCAACACTGCGTTCAAAAAAAATGTCGACACTGAGAGTGGATAGATCTTCGAAAAAGCAACAAAAGTTGTAATCACATTGGATTGCCTATCTTAGAAATTGAAGGAGTTACAGCAACGCAAAATCCCAGTCAAAAATATTGCCTACCTCAATTTATGATGGCGCAGTGGTGATACATGAAAATTTCGAAATTCGATCAAAGAATACATGGAAGAGGTGTAACTTTTTGAGAGAAACAAAAACGTCATGTAAAAATTTTGCATATCTATGAAAATTTTTGAAATAACTATTTTCGCTCCTTTCAAAAAGTTACACCTGATTCGTGCATTGTTTTCACAAAATTTTGAAAATTTTGTACATCAC
The DNA here is from genome assembly GCA_959613365.1 of Balanococcus diminutus. NCBI lineage: Eukaryota > Metazoa > Arthropoda > Insecta > Hemiptera > Pseudococcidae > Balanococcus > Balanococcus diminutus. Next base: position 30,549,292 of record OY390714.1, read on the forward strand.
TGCCGCTTTAAAATCGAGATAGGCACCATGTATACATGAAGATTTCTTTTAGTGGTACTCGGTTATATTCAAATTTAAAGTTTGGCAGACCATTCGCCAGACACCCTGTATATAACAGGTGTCGATTTAAGCATAATTATTCTATTCTCACTTACATTTTTGTCCAATTGTACACACGTGAAACATTTGACAGCCCGTTTCGACATCAGCGTAATATCCTCCTATTACTTTTCCTTCGCATGAGAAATTCGTATCTGGTAAGTTATCGAAATCTAAATACTGAACAGATCGTTTTAATTAGATAAAATTAATAATAACTTAATGCTAGAGTATTTTTATTATCTAGGTAATGTTAGGTACTGTTCACTTTCTAACTTTTTGCCAGACTCGTTCAATATTCATCTCGGGTATTAAAATAAACGCATATGGATGTTTTCAAATGGATACCTACACCTTTCGTCAAACTAGAAGAATAGGTAGGCCTATTTAAACTATCCATTTCACTTACATCGTGTGTAATTCAATATCTAATAGAAGGTAGGTGTACCTTACAGTTTGTTGTAAGAATCCTCTTAACAGAACACTATACCTAACCATTTTGTCAGATCAAGGTTCAACTCATCCAACCCTATAACGAGTCTATGTATACCAATCAATGACTGCACGTCGATCATAACTTCTCAAAAATTTTCTCCCATTAACGAAGATTTTTTAAAGAAATGATGATACGATATTACCTACTTAGGTACGTAATAATAAGTAAATTGCAAATCGTGCATTAGCGAATCTTCGTATTAAAATCAACAATTTATTACGACTAGAAGTAAAAAAAAAAAAAAAATACCATGAAAACAAGGCACGATCTACGTAATACCTACTTAGTTATTTCATTTAGGAAATTAAACCTTTTGGCTAAAATATTATAGTTTATTGTGCCCATACGTTTAAAACGATCGTCTCTTACATTTTCTCAGGGTAAAAATACATAAAACGCGAGTTAATTTCAGTGTGAAACATACCTATAAGATCGAATAGGCATATATCGAATTCATTCATATTAAATTGATGAATAGGCACGTATGAGCGTCGTACCTGCATAATTAAATGTTATGTGGGTACTTGTTTTGTTGAAATCATCTATAAGATGTTTAAAATGGGAATTCCTCTGTACACCTTACGACCTCAGTGGACGTCTGTAGCTCTGTACATGGTAGATTGATAGATGGGATGACTGTGAAATAAAATTATAATAAAAATGGTCCCTAAGTCAACGTTTTTTTTTTAATTTTTTTTTTTTTTATACGCGGTATTGTAGTTACAGTGTTTTTATCCAATCTTTTTTTTTGTATTTATATATATATATTTTTTTAAATTTGACAATTTTTTTAAAAACATAATATTATATGGGAATGTACCTGCTTGCATTTTTTTCAATGGAATTTGCAACAGCTGTTCCTATAGATAAAATTTAAAACCAATACTCTACGGTATACACCAAAAATTCTTTATTTCTTTCAATAAATTATTCTCAAAAAAATCTATTCGAATAATTTTTTTAGAAAAAAATCACAAAAATTAATTAATTTTCTCAAGTTCATTTCTTAGGTAGGTGCCTCAAAAATTTATTGAAAACTATTTTGAAACTTTAAGAATTTAATCATGAAAATGAACATTCAAAAAGTTGAAAAATCATAAGAAACATTGAAAAAAAAATTCAAAAATTAATTCAACGAAAGTTGCAATGAAATTGAAGAATTAAACACTAAAAAAAAAATTAAAATCAAAAATATTAAGACGAAGGAAATTGAAAATTGAAAAAAAAATTCGAAAAATTAACGATTTAAAAAAAATTAACATAAAAAAATAATAATAATTTGAATGAAATTAAAAAATTGTCAAGAATTAAAAATTGAAAAAAAATTACGAAAGCTGCAATGAAATGAAAGAAATTCAACTCTGAATAAAAATGGGAAAATCTAAAACCAAAAACTGAAAAAAAATCAGAAATTGAAAGAAAAAATTAGCGTAAAAAAAAATTAAAAAATTAAAAATAAATGAAATAATTTTTTAAAATTCAAAATTAAACATTTGAAAAGGTGAAAAGTTGAATTGAAAGTTAAGAAAAAATGCAATAGTTGATTTGACGAAAAATGCGAGAAAATAAAGAAATTGAGCACTGAAAAAATGTAAAATTTACGTAAATTTAGAATCAACGTTCACCAACATTAGAATGAAATTTAAAATTCAGGAAAAAATTGAAAAATCGAAATTTGAAATTTGAAAAAACAATAATTTTTAATTTCATAAAACAGAACATTAGAAAAAATGAAATCATACTTAATTTAACAAAACAAGTAAGATTAAAAATTGTGAAAAAAATGGAAAATATGATTCGACTCAAGAAATTAAAAAATTAAACACTGAACACTGAAAAATATAAATTTTCAAAAAATGAAATAGAATCTTTTTTTAAATTCAAAAAGCTTGACATTAAAAAAAATTTCCTCTGCATTTTCAAAAAAAAATTTAATTATAAAAAATTTGAAAGCATTGTTTGAAAAAATCTTTCTTGAAATGAAAATTTAAAAAGTTTTCTCTGAGGAATTATGACATGAACTTCAATTTGATTTCTATAGGGCAATGGTGGACTGCCGGGTTGCATACTTTTTGCGCCGTGCTCGAGGGTACCAACAAGATAGCGCGGTTTTAGTGGGGTGTGAAGGGAACTCCTCTTCTCTCCCCGCTATCTTGTTGGTACCCTCGAGCACGGCGCAAAAAGTATGCAACCCGGCAGTCCACCATTGCCCTATTCCAATCATTCGTCCCTAAAAGAATAATGAAGGCAAATGTCGAGAAATCTGGACCATATTCAATATTCATAATGATACAGCCATAGCCAAGAACAGTAGCGTCGTCTTCTCAGTTCGGGTAACTACCTCGTGCATATGTTATGAAACATGCCATGGATATTTAATATTTAATAAGCATACCTATTACCTACATATACGAGTATGTCTATGTACGACGTACGTATTTAAGAGCCTGCTGCTATCCAGATGCAGTGGTAGGCAAGGTCAAGGATGTAGGATGTTTTAAGGTTATGTACCTACTTACAAAGTTACGATTACGTATCATTGTAATTTTATCAAGTAAAATGGGCAAATTCTTCTAAAAGTCATTCATTTGGCAATTCAATTTTCAAAACTATCGGGTAACCTTCTCTTTGTTAACACTGAATTTTTTTTGTTTTGTTAAATTTAGACGCATTGAATTATTTCTAATGATTGGACCATAAAATAATTTTTCGTATTATAGAATAAACGTCAATATAAGGTCAATACTTACTCCAGGTTCCACGGCGGAAACCAAAAAAACATTTTCATATTTGCCCCAAGGTAAATTCCACAATATCGCTCCTAAAATAAATAAATATAATACGTCATTAGTATTCACATAATATTTACGAGAATAATATCGTCCGACCAAGTATATATCTACATGTAAGTGAATTATGAGCATGCTACAAATAATTCAAAATCCAATAAGTATATACCCAAAGTATAAGTAGGTAAAAAGGTAGGTATTGGTAATAAAATGATACATTTTTTTCATGTTATTAGGTATGTTTTAAATTCCTGAATAAGACCATATTAACCCAGTTTGCGTCATAGATGTCATAAATTGAATAATCCATCACTTAAAAGGTGAATGATATCAATAAAAATTTGTCGTAATTACCAACAAAGTGCCAAACTGCAAGTACATATATCAACTAGATATGGAAATTCACACATTAAAGTGCCAACTAATAACTGAGCATTTATATACCTACAAAATCAGTGAATTGGAAGGTGTGCTTGTATAATTGAAAGCACGAGAGTTTAACCTTCATTATGAATCGACTGCAGGTTACTCCTACTAAATACTCACACTCGTGAAACTCAAAACTTGTGACATCATAATATATTCGATCATATATTTTGACGTGATTTTCAACGTGTTGCGTGATGAATTGTTATCAGATACAAAAGCTACGCAGTTTGACGAACGGTTACAGTTTGAATAAACGACGTTCTATTTTCTCGTGATTTTTCAATTTTACCGTTTACCACACCCTTTCATGACATGAGTTGTCAGTAACCACTTCAAGACTGTTAATTGACTAATGTATAGGTAGGTAAAGTATGTAGCTTACAAAGCGAGTGTGATAAAAGTGATGAACGGAACAGACGATATTTTTTTTACGCATCATTCAAGTTTAACGGCATATTATAGAGACGTTTCACCGACGCGAAGTTAACTATCTGCTATTTGCCCTATTTGGATGCCGTTTTGTTTACCTATCACTTTTCAATCAGGATATTTTATATTTATATATTATTTTAATTGCTAACGACTTCATTGTTGCTGTTGCACCTTATTGAGCTAACAATTTAGAAGGGTGGAGGAGAAAATAAGCAGGTTGGTTATTTGCGTTGATTGGAGGGGAGGGGGGGAGGGGTTAAAAATAATCTAGATAAAGTTTACAATAAAAATTTAAAACACACCTAATGAAATGTTCTCGACAATGTTTATTTAATAACACTCAAAATTTCTCGTGGAAAAATTTAAATCTCACAAAAATTGAAAAAAGTAAAATTTAAATTTTTAATAAAATTCTCAATTTTTTCAAAAATTACAATTTCAAAAAACTTTATTAAAAAGAGTCAAAAACTAAGCAAATTGAGAGAAAATGTACATACATACCTAGATACTCGAGAAAAAAATTGTAGAACAAATTTCGAAAAATTGAAATGAAGCAAAAAACCAGGAACAAATTACGAAAAAAAAATGTAAGTAAATATAGAATATTTGGAACAGAACATTTTTTCAAAAATTGAATGAACGTTGGTAAAATAATTTTTGAGAGAAAAGTCCAATAAGGCAATTCTTGGCTAGGAGAAATTTTGAAATATCAAATGAAAAAAAATCTAAAATTTTTAAAAAATCTCTATTTTTGTAAAAAAAAAAAAAAAAAAAAAAAAAAAAAATGCTTAAAACATTTGAAGTCGTTGTACTCGTACGTTAATTTTTATTTTTTCTGAATTTTCTTAGGAAGTAAGACCGTTGGGTTGGGTGCCAAGCTGCTAGTCATGCCAACTTATCCGATGAAAATTCGATTTTATTTTCCCTTTAATGCTGTGCCAGTTCTTGGGTGCAGCTCGATTTTTTCTAAAGGGGTTTTGAGTTGAAAAGTTTTCAATGTTGAATGTGAGAACGATTTTTCTTCTCCAAAAAACTGAGAAATTTCTAAATCCAAAAAATTGAGTTTTTTTTCTTCTAAAAATTAAGGGATTTCTTTTTTTTAAATAACTAAAAGATTTTTTTTTATACCTACCAAAAAAATTGATAAAAATTTTTGTTCTAAAGAAATTGAAGAAAAAAATTACAGAAAAATTGAAATTTTTCGTTCAAAAAAAATTAAACAATAGATATTTCCAAGAAAATTCAGGGATGATTTTTTTCAAAAGTTCAAGAATTTTTTTCTGAGAAAAATAAAAAGTTTTTTCTTTCAAAAAATGAAAAAGTTATCCCTACCATTTTTTTCAATTTGAAAAAAATGAAAAACTTCTTTAAGGTGACTCCAATAAAATTGTAATAAATAATAAAATGAGAATAATTATTTCTTATTCCCCGAAAATCCAAAAATTTTCTTCTCCGAAAAACTTGAAAGATTTTTAAGAATAGAATTTTTTTTTTTTAATTCCAAAATAATACAAAAATTAGGATTAATTCTAAAAAAAAACAAAAAAAAACTCTTAAAAACGAATTCTAATTATTTTTTTTAGTTCATTTTAAGAAATGAGGACTTTTTTAACGCTGAAGTCAGCAAATAAAATTTTACAGAAGAATGATTTTTCAAATTTTTGTCAACATTTTTTTTCGCATTTTTGGATAGTTAAAAGGGTCTAAAAACTCGATTTCCTAAAAAAATTTTAAAAATTTTAATTTAATTTTTAGAACTTTGAAAAATTATATAAAAATAATGAAAACATCTAGCACACTCCGGTTTTCAGTAAAACAAAAAACAAAAAAAAAAATGACGAAAAATCCGAAAATGCAAAAAAAATTAATTCTGACTAAATCGCATCACATACGTATACAGAATATTTTTTCAAGATTTTTTTTTTTCTATATAATATAAAAATGAAAGATTTTTTCAAATTTTATTTTTTTCTTCCAAAAAAATAAAAGATCTATTCTCTCAAGAAATTTGAATTTTTTTTAAGCTAGGCACAAACTTCAGTAACGTTAGTGATTTTTATTCAATTTTGAAATGGGTTTTATCCTTTTATTGAAAAGGAAAATTCAAAAAGACATTTCCAACCTCCTTCCCGATAGATACTGACATTCTCGTACAATCCGGTAGTCATCTCATAAGCAAGTAGATAGATCTAGGTATATGTAAGAAGTAAGTACTAATATACATATGTAATTGTTGGTAATGAAGCGTTACCCAGTAAACGATATTTTCACTCGCTTATATACCTAGTCATTGTATTGTTATTTTTTACCAACTGTGCTTCCAACTTCTTTAAACTCGAACTATTTACGTAACGGGAGGGATATACCTAGTTTACCTACAGTACGAGTACATAAGACATGTGATGTAAAATTCCGCACAGTTCAATCATAATTTTAGAACAAGATGACTTTATGAAATAAAGAATAGGTACTTATAGAGTTATACGCATTTAAAGTAGATATGGGTTCAACAGATTCTGAACTGATGAGACTTGTTCACTAATTGGTTAATGAAAACTATTATTTAGTTTCATCGTGACTGGAATTTTTATATGTACCAGAGTGACTTTCGCATGTGGTAACGAGAATCAAATAGGATACACCGGTTTTAAATTGAGCGAATTATTTGATCGCGGAATGGGCGAAAATTATCACGAAGGTACCTAATACTTATATATTTTTAACTTTTGACCCGTAAATACGAAAAGGTAGGTTAGTTTAAAAAATCGCTCCTTACTTTTAGTGGCCATAACACAATGCATTAATATAAGTGTCTACTGTCTATACCGACGATTAAGGAAACTTTCATATTTGCGAGAGAAATATTTATACAGCGCATCTTCCAGGCACTTTTTCACTGTTTGAAACAAATTAGCGAAACATCACACGGGTTTACGAATTCATATTTTAAAAATGATTTCACCTCAAAATGTACACTTATTACCTACAAATGTACCTACTTATACAGCTCTACGTATAAATATTTAGTTACTCGTTTCTTTTCTCCGATTTAGATAAAAATAAATGAATTAGTGGTTACTGCCTTCCAAAAGAAAATAAATTGACAAACCGCAAATTATTATGGAGATGTTTATAATAAGTAGTGCGAATTTAACCTCTTAAACCTCAGATGAAATGGATTTCAAACGATTGATCTATATTAAACGACATCAAAAATCCAACGCTTTTCATAATAAATTCTCACGATACGTATTATGTGTATGTAAGTAGTACGTAGTAGGTACCTACATGTACAGGTAGAAACACCTAATCAGTTCGCGTTTTACGATCTTTATTCGCCTATATTTGGGTGATAAATTTACGTAATTTTCAAATAATTAAAGAAATTCTTCATTAAATAGCACGAATTACTTTTACAGTACGTATGGTAAAAGAATGTAGTTGAACGAGTTCGCGGTAAGTACGTGTAAAAAAACACAAACCTTGAATTTTTTACGTTCAACAAAAAAGCCAGGTTATGCATCTAAACATCTGCATGAGTATATTCAGTACGAAAATGAAAATTGATGATATAAGTGACGCATTGACAACGAATTTTCTTCTTTTTGATAGAAAAAAAAAATGGAGAATCTCCCCCCCCCCCCAAAAAAAAAAGTTTCCTTAAAAAATTGAGATATTTTGTCTCAAAGAAAATTCGAAAAACATTTAGATACTTTTCTTTCCAAAACATAATTTTCATTACCAAAAAATTGAGAAATTGTTTGATAAAAAACTTTTTATTCTTACAATAATTAATTTTTTGTGAAATTTTGAAATTTGAAATTTTGAGAAAATCAAAAAAAAATCAAAATTCAAATAACGATTAAAAATTGTTCTTTGCATACCACCGTAAAGAATTAAAAAAAAAAAACGAAATTTATTATGACATATTTTTGCCTATCCCTGAAATTGAAGGTGCTAGAATAAAAAAAATATATTTTACCTAATTCAATTTTTTTTAGAAAATCCAAAATTAAAAATTCAAAATTCAAAAAACGATTTAAAAATTGTTTCTTTGCATATCACCTTGTAGAACTTGAAAAAATAAACGAAAATGATGACACATTTTGCCTATCTCTGAACCAGAAGGGACGATAAAATAAAAAAACTCGAATAAGTAAAATAGCATTTTCTTTTCTAGTCCCCTTAATTTCAGATATAGGCAAAAATATGACATAAATTCTGTTTGTTTTTCAAGTTCTTTGTATACAAAGAAACAAATTTTTAATCGGTTTTTTGAATTTTTAAAAAGTTTTTTATTTTCTCAAAATTTTATATTTCAAAAACTCACAAAAAATTTCCGAATGGAAACGGTCAGTCGAGCATCTGTAATCATGGTTCCTCGAATTACATTCATAATACTGCATTTTAGGCAAATACTCAATGCAATCTGAATTTGGCACTTCTGACATGTCCCATGAACTTATGTCAGTACCAAAGTAAAGCTCAAAATACATAAAGAAATAAATTTTGGGTTATTTTTTTAGTCAGTTTTTGAAGAAAAAAAAAATAAGCATCTAATATGGACAAAACTAATGAATGCCTTTGGGTAACCCCTGAAATCAACTTTTTGAAAACCCTTTGAAAAAATTTGCAGTTAATTTTTTTCGCTCAATTTTCAAATAAAAAAATGACCCAAAAAAGTTTGAAGAGAGAATTTCGTCTGTCTCGTTTATTTTCATTTTTTGCCTTATAAGATGTTACTTTTGTTATAGGTGCATTTCCAGCCAAAAAGTGATATTGCATGATTTTTTGGGCAAAGTGCCACCATTAGAGGGTGGATGTCCATATTAGGCGACTTTACCAAAGACAACGCCGTAATACCATTAATTTATTCGCATGTTTAAATACATGGATACTGGATACAGAAATAGTAGATGCTAGATTGTATACATACCTGTTAAGAAAATAACCAATAACATAGTGTATAAACCATGAGCAGGCCAATATCCTCTTCACCCCATCTGTAATTGATAAAAATCAAGAATAAGTTAGTTAGGTACTTGTACAGATTTTAATAAATTCTATAATATTATTTATAAGTACAATTTTTATTGGCAATTTCATTAAAAATAATTTTGACGCTTTCTTTATTTTATTTAGGTCAGTTTAGATATCGTTTAACAAAACGAATTAAGTTAAGTACTTTTAACAGTGCCTGCTGGCAATTGTACAACCGACACGAACATTTTTTTCTGACATTTCTTCTTCCTAGACGATTTCAAGTTTATCTTCGCAGATTACATCGCATAAATATTATTCCGTCTAAGCTCAAATTACTGCTTGTCCACGTTTAGGAAGAGAAAATTAAAAACTTATAGCAGTAACGAAATATACCATGCAGCGATAATTTTTGTCAACCCACGATCGCAGAGTTTCACTTGAAATTTTTTCTTCAAAATGTCATAAGATTGAGGTAACTGTTTGAAATTATTACTTCAGTTGTATTTAGGGCTACTACTTTCAAAAAAAGGAATCATTTTCAAAAAATTCAAATGGCTCATTAAAAATTCAATACATGTGTTTTCGAAGTCTCAATTACAGGCATCAAATCAGGATGTCCGTTATTGAAAAAAAAAATGAAATTATGGGCTGCATTTTCATGCAAAAAATTTCTGATCTGAAAATTGAATTTTTAGCAGAGGTTTGAAAAATAAAGAATTAAAGAATTTATACATTTTATTTTTTCTATACTTACAGTTTTTCTTCGCTATTTCCTTTATTTTTTTAATCCAAACATTCTTTTAAAAAATCAAATTGAAAACTGAATTTTTGGTAGGGGTTCAAAACGAATGGAATTGGAATTTCCTAAATTGACGCATTCTGGCATGGTAAGAAGATCAATCGGCCCTCGAGCTATTTGCATTTTTACAAATACCTAGGTAGGTACTATATATATATTTTTTTTTTTTTCATTTTCCTTAATTGAATTTTCTGTAAAAATGTAACTTACTGAAAAATTTTGGGCAAAATAAGTGCAGAAAGGGTGTAAATTGGTATACTTTGACCAATAAAACTCGAATCCGTGATTAATTTTTTTCATTCGATTATTTCATGTGATCACTGAAATTTTGTTCACATTCAACTACTTAATGGAAAAAACGAATTCGTGAAAAATGAATGAATTAAGACTGAAGTTCGGGTTAGAGGAGTATAATGAGTACCTAACCTAGTGATGTACCTTGAAGAAAAAAATTTTCGATCAAAAATGAACTTCAATGGTGGAAAAATCCGAAGAAATTCTGCTGAGTACTTGATACGAAATAGTTAAGAAAGCGAGAATAAATTCCGCTTCATCAGTTTCAAAACTCCAGGGCGATTTGATATTTTCAACGTAATTTTCAAGGTCATTCCAAGGGTCGAAAAAATCTGAAAAAACTTCACACTTCCCTTAGTACTTCCAACATGTACCTAATGCCAAATTTGGTGAAAATCGATAGAGGTGGAATTTTTAAGCTCAAAATCACGTACTCCGAGACAACAGTACCGGGAGATGAGCTCAAGGATCACTGATACGCTCTATAATCGTATTTTACTATTACGAATCGAAAATCTGAAAAAATTTAAATTCGGCTCAGGAGGCGATTGATCCTCTTACCATAACAGAGCCTTCCTTGACATTAATTTTACTGTTTTTTTTTCTTCAAAAAATTGTTGTTGATAACTTATACATATTTTTGACAAAAGCTTTGAAAAATGCGGAATTTTTTTAATTAAGTATTGCATTAGGACAAATTTTGTTGACATTATTTCTTTTACTTTTTTCAAATACGGGTAGATGTAAGAAAATATATAGGTAGGTATAAAGTTAAATACCTACTCGTATTGATAGGGGTTTAAAAAATAGGATTTTTTAAAACTGATTTATTACTATCCCGCATCAATTCAAAAATTTCGTATTTTAGGAACCCTTGCCAAAAATTTAATTTTCATATTGAATTTTTTTCATAAACAACAAAGTTCGTACTAAAACTCATTTTTTAAATCAACAAATTTTGGAAAATACATTAATTTAAAAAATCTGCATTTTTCGAGCTCCTATTAAAAATTCAATTTTCAATTATTTTTTTGTGCTTTAATATTTCACAAAAGAAATACAAAAAATATCAATGTCGAGAATTTTTGAAAATGCATCCAATTAGAAAATGTCATATTTTTCGAACCCCTGTTACAAAATCAATTTCCAACTTGAAGTATTTTGAGAATGTTTGGATAAGAAAATAAGTAAATGAAGTTGAGAAAATTATGACGAAAATTTTTGAAAAAACCCCCTAGTTGGCTCTATTTCCACACTACGTTTGAAAGTATAAAACATAGTATATGCTTTTACTCTGTGACAAAATGTCTAAAAGTCACGAATATTAATTTCCATGGAAATTTAAACATCTAAAAAGTATAATAAAAAAAATTTCAATTTTTTTCAGAATGTCTGACAAAAAGCCTAAAAGTCATAAAATTTTTAAAAAATTTTCCAAGTTTCAAAATGTCTGACAAAATGTCCAAAAGTCATAAAATTTATTTAAAAAAATTAAAAAGTCTGAAAAAAGTTTGAAAATGTCTGACAAAATGTCTGAAAGTCATCTTTCTAAAAATTAATAACGTTGACTACGTTACAAAATGTCTAAAAGTCACGAATATTAATTTCCATGGGGAAAAAATCCGTTTCAGAATGTCTGACAAAATGTCTAGAAAATGTCTAAAAGTAATAAAATTTTAAAAAATTTACAAGTTTCAAAATGTCTAACAAAATGTCCGAAAGTTATCTTTCTAAAAAAAATTCCAAGTTTCAGAATGTCTGACAAAATGTCTAGAAAATGTCTAAAAGTAATAAAATTTCAAAAAATTTACAAGTTTTAAAATGTCTGACATAATGACTAAAAATCGAATTCATTAAAAATTTTCTAAGTTTTTTAATGTCATCCAAAACCTAACCTAACCCAACTGTCGGATTTTGGTGTCGGATTTTGGGGTCGGATTTTGGGGTCGTTTTTTTCCATTTTGGTCTCCGTAAAAGCATATACTATGCTAATAAATAAAAATGATAATAAGTAAAAATTACCTATCAATATTGAAAAATTCCATATTTTTCAAAGCCCTACCAAAAATTCAACTTTGACCTTTAACTTTTTTTGGCGAGAAATGTTTGGAATTTTATCTCCTTACTTTCAAGACATTAATTCGCCGGATTACCTTACTCAAAAAAGAAGATAGGTATAACAGATTGACGCCTATCTACCTAGTACCTACAAATGACAAGATGAGATTCCTATTACGAAAACTCATCTACCCATATAGATACCAGTTTGTGTAACTGTTTGTTTACAACAAATATTTCATTAATAGAAAAAAATTCCAATTGGATATTAGACAAACACTGATGACTTATCAGAAAACATTTAATAATGCCGCAAAATATTTCCATTCGTATAGGTTAGAATGTTAGATACCTGAGTTTCATATGACAACAAATGCGAAAGTGATATAATTTAAAACAATAAGAGTCATTAATTTTCACACAATTTATACGTCTTGTTCATATGACCTTTGAAACCAATCGAAGAATTGAATTATGTAATTTGTTCAACCAAATTTATGCCGCTGGATAAGTATCGAGTTTGATTGCGTACCTTATTGTATTGTATAGGTCTAGGTATCTAACCTACCAACCTACCCAAGGTATGTATACAAACTTCAACACTTTATCAGATAAAAAGGAAGTTTAGTCCAACCTGAACCTTGAAATTGACCAGTAATGCGATATGTTATGTGAAGAGACTTATTGTTTTCTGGGAATAGTAAGTTTTTTGCTCACAGTTTCACGTTAAGTGATAATTCTTTCAAGGCTGCGAGCAATAGGCTACTTTTATCGGATATAAAAATCAGATAGTCGAGTAAATGTTCCATTGGATGGATGACTGGACTTTCCCTGTTATTAGTAAAACGTTACAAAATTTCCTAATGTTGTAGGTATTTATTGTCGAACGAAGAATTTGTATTGTTTTGTTTATTCGTACCTACTTATTTCAACTTTGGATTTTTATCGCAATAATTCGCGATATGATTTTTAAACACTGGTCGGGATTTTGGGAATATTGTTTATCAGAAAAAAAGATGAGTACAACATGAGAATTGAGAAGATACCTCTACTCAACTCCTCAAAAAACTATAGGTACCTAATACCTATACCGTATACTGATGCATTTTTGAATATGATTTATGAAAATAATAAAAAATGAAATTTAATAGAAGATGGTTTTAGAAATTTTCAAATTTCTAATTTTTATTTATTTTTATTAGGTAAGTATACCTGTGACATCATGGACACACAGCGCCTGTTTGGGGTAGGGGGGGGGTCAAGAGGGACGATTGCCCAGGGGCTCTCTGGTTTTTTCGGCTTCGGTAAAGCAGGTGACATAAAAAAATGTGATTTTTCCAAAAAAAATTTGTTCGTAAGTATTTTTTTAAATTTTTGAAAGCAAAAAAAAATTGTGATTATTTCCTTAATTTTATATTGTTTGCATTTTGAAAACTTTTTTTTCCTTTTCTTTACAAGTATTTTGAAAAAAAAAATTAAAAGTGAAAAATATACGACTTTTTAGCATAATAGGTATTTTTTCATTTGGAGGGAGGGGGTTAGATATTGCTTATAACTTTTAAAACTTGAAAAAAGAATGTCATTTTTTTCGAAGGAGGAAAAAGTGCTTATAAATTATTATTTTTGTATTTTTTTTTTATTATTTTTGTAATTTTTTTTTTGCTGGGGGTTCAAGATTTTTCATGTTCTCAGATTTTGGAATAACTTTAGGATATTGATAGGTACCTCTAAAAACCATTTTCTGTCGAAAAATCCCCCCACCATCCCCCTTTAACCACGAATTCAAAAAAAACACGTTTTAAGCGAAAAATTTCGGTTTTTACAGATATTGGAGGAAGCATAATAATTATAAGACTTTTCCTTCGATATTTTTTTTGAAGAATTTTAATCGATTTGATTTCAATTTCCAAATCATATCAATACATGCCATTCGAAAATAAAAATTGATTACTTTTTTGAACCGCGTGCGATACCTATTTGATAAGGAACCGCTTAGTTTTTCAGACATTGCCCTTGCCCTAGAAGGGAATTGAACCCTGAACTTTTATCACAACTACAATAGAAGTGATTACCTTAATATCATGTCCTCGTAAATAACATAGAAAAAAATTCGCATACTACGTGTACGTACGTTTTTTTACAGGGAAAAATGGATATCTATTTCATCTACCAAGTTCAAAATAAAAAGGTTAATCGAGTAACTGAATGTTGTAACTACACAGAAGAAATGCATCTAAATCTGAATAATAAACTGTCGTTATAGGTACCTACCTATTCTATTCACATTAAAAATACTCAATTTCCGTCAAGTTATTAGATTAATTGAATCAAGAAAATGAGTCCTTTTACCTACACCAAGCAAAAAGTAAGCAAATATTAAGACATGACTTTCAATTTTTATTTTCAAGTCTCCACCCACTCAGTACCTACATATACCACTCACTGATATCAGCAATCACAATACCATGGCACAGGTAACAGGAAAACAGTAGGTATTTGTACAAGTACAACAAATCAAATCGTTCGCTTCACAATCACACAGCTTTTAACTTGGCCAGTGTTTGTAGGTACATTTAAATTTTAATACCTACACCAATTATTTGATTCTATTGTTTAATGAATTTCGAGGTTGTACACAAAATTAAACTTATATTTCTTATAGGTCACTTTTATTTGCCTATAGCTGAATAAAAGATATTTGCATAAATCGTGATAAATATTGTTTTTGTCTTTTAATTCGTTTGAATATCAGAAAAAATATACATGTGGTACAACAAAAACTTATTTATAATGTACTCTCGGGGGATATAATGTCTCGAAGAAATGGCTAGCGGCTTTTGTAGGCGTAGGCAATGTATTCGTCAATGCTACCAACATCCACATTTTTCACATAACGGGTTCCATAAATAGATCAAATAGCTATTGGCTAATTTATCGCACCCATGATATCGATTTTCCGATAGTTAGGTACAGTATATTCAAAGCACTAAATGCAGATACTTAATTTATTATAAATCCGCAAAATAGAAGTAATTATGTTGAGTAATATATTGTAAACGTTATAAGTCGTAGGTACTTATAACTAATAACGTTAGCTTTCTTCGTACAGAGATAAGATAGGTACATCTACATACGTACTACTCGTATGCATATTGCATACACGTGCATATTGTGCAAACGAGCAGATCTGTAGATCAGATGTAAGATGTGGTGGAAAAATATACTGAAAGGGCGGGAAATTAGTTCTTATTTTTTGAAACTTGCAGCAAATATGGAGAATGAGTGTAGGTTACTTATAATAAGTATAGGTATGCAAATTCAAAGACCTCCCACTCGGGGTTTCAAAGCCGAATAATAAAGTTTCAGCTGTTGCCCTTGAGTAATAAGTATCGAGATTCAGCTTTTAGCTTCTATGATCGTGGCTTTTGCTTTCAGCTCACTGCTATATTATCAGTGTCAGAGTTGGGCAGATCCGGATCCTAAAATTTTAAAATTGGATCTAAAGATCCAAAGATCCAAAAATTTCCTTTAATTTTGAAAATGATCAGATCCCGAACCTTTAGATCCTCAAATTTTCTAAAAAACAGATCCAAATCCAGAAAAAAATTTTTACTAGGTAAATATTCATCACATTTTTCTCAATGAATTGATTATTTTTCATGTGTTTTCATTTTCAATTTTTCAATATTTAATTTGTGAAATGAATAAAAAGTAAACCATAAATGAAGCCAAAAAACCCTAAAAACTTCTGACCGTCCGGCTTGATTTGAATCCTAAAATTTGGAAATCGGATCTAAAGATCCAAAGATCCAAAATTTTGGATCTGATCTAGGATCTAGATCAGGTCCCTTAATTTTGAAAGAGATCTGATCTGGATTTTTTGCATATTCATCTGGACAAAAGATCTGGATCTGGATCTTTTTATCAGTGAATCTGCCCATCTCTGGTCAATGTTTACCTGGGACAGTGCTTCGATTTTGAAGACCACAGCCCAGAGGTGTACAGATCCGGATACTAAAATTGTGAAAAGGATCTTTAGATTCAAAGATCCGATATTTTTGGATCTGATTTTGATCAGATCCTTTCATTTTCAAGAGATCTGATATGGATCTAAAGATCTTCCAATTTTTGAAAAAAAGATCCAGATCCGCAAATTTTTTTTTAATTTTTGATTTTTTTTTCTCTATAAATTTTCCATCTTATGAACTTACAATTATCAAATTGTTATCTTTTATTTTTGTTTGATCAAAATATCAAAATCATACGGCAATAGTTAAAATAGTAAGTAGAAGAAAAATAATTTCAATGGAGATATGAAAATTGAAAACGTCAAACAAAATATTGAAAAATTAAAATAAATGTGTGACAAAATAATTTTTTTTAAATTTTTTTTTTAATATCTGACAAAATACCAAAAGTCGTTCATCTAAAGTCCAAACCTAACCTAATGTAGCCAGGGATGGGAAAGATCACTTGGAAAGAAGGTCATTAAGATCATGATCTTAAATCCGGATTTAATAAGATCACCATGAGAAAGATCTTGTCTTGGTGATCTAAGATCATTTTAAAGCCGGATCTTTTTCCATTTTTATGAAAAAAAAAAAAAAAAAAAAATAGTTGAACAATTCATGTACCTATTACATATACATACCTACTATTAATATAAATTCTCTTGTTTATTAATCAAATCAAACTTCAAAGGGTCCTTTGTAACTAGAAAAAATTTTGAAAAATTTTGAAAACAAAACACTTTAAAATCTTGGAGAGAAAAAAGAAACTTGATTTAGGCCTAGTAACAAACTAACAATGAAAATTGTAGGAAAAATGATTGATGGGTTTGAAACAATATTTTAATTACCTAAAAAATATGTGAAATTGATGAAAATTGAAAAAAAAAAAATGAATAAGCAATTTGTATATTTGCAATAATTAGAGAAAATGTAGGAAGAAATTTTGAAGAAAAAAAAGATGGAGAAATTTGGATGAAAAATATGAAAAACTGTTGACAATGTACCTATTCAATTTTTTTTTTTTTTTTTTTTTTTTTTTAAAGGCAAATAAAAAATTTATTTTTAAAATCATGAAATTTTTTTTAAATAATAATAAATAAGTAAAAAACGTAATGAATAATTTTGTTTGTGTATCTCTCCTTGAAAAAAAAAAATGAAAATGAAAATAACTAAAAACATCAACATAACAAAACTTACAAAAGTTTGGGAAAAGCTGAAAAGAAAAATCAGCAATATTTTAGTTTGCAAAACCCAGGATTTCGGAGCAATGAAGGTTAATAAGACGTACTTGATCAAAGTAGAACAGGGTGAAATAAATTTGAAAATTGGATGTAAGTATGACGTCATAGAGAATCTTTATGTGTAGTATCTTTTTTTTGCAAAAAAAGATCCTGATCTTGGGTTCTGATGTAAGATCTTTTTTGAAGAGATGATCTTCAGGGTATTTTTGATGATCTAAGATCATCTTTCCAAATGATCTCAATGATCTGAATCTTAGATCCTCCAAGAAAAGGATCTTACCCATCTCTGAATGTAGCCTAACCTAACTCAATTTGGTGTCAGGTTTTGGTGTCGCAAAAATCTGCCGTTTTTCTCCATTTTTGGTTATCGTAAAAGCACACTAGGTATGCTAATAAAATGATCTGGATCTGGATCTCATGTGGATCTTAAGATCCAAATTGGACATTATCCGGATCTTTTTCAGATCTACTCGTTAGGAAAGATCTGGATCTGGATATAAATCTTTTGATCAGTGGATCTGTCCATCTCTGCCACAGCCTAAACTATTACAGCCCCAACACTAGTTTTTCAATATTGTAAAAAACCTAAAAAAAAAATTTGAAAAATACGGGTTCAACTTTCGGTTTTTGACTGCCTTTAAAGACCTGCTCCCACCTCACTGAGATTGCTTGTAACTCAACTGGTAATTATTGCTCAACTCATTCATAGTCACAACACACGTGGGTAATTTTAGCCATCAGACCGAGGTGCTACTGGCATCCTTTATAATACCACTGATAAGAATTCAACAATTTGAGATGGTTGTGATTAAACAGCAGGTAGCAAATGACAAAGTAATTCAGCTTCGCTGTAGTGATAAATACAACTTGTAAAAATTCAACATAAGGATTTTATCAAATCAATTAGATAGAGGAGAAATTATCTACCTAATAGAAAAATTAACATTTTCAACGATGAAAATTTTGTACTTCCATACCAAGTAAAAATTGAAAACATTGTGGGATACGATTCAACTTATCTTGATCGTTGATCAAAGACAAAATATACCCATCTTTCAAGTTTCAGCCATAAATCACATTATGTACATTCAATATTAACAAGATTTCATTTTTGATTTTAACGTGTAGGTACTATAGGAAGTGAATTACTTTCCTTCACTAGAAGTTAGAAGATAATTACTTATTTTCTCGATTGTTCATACTCACATCGGTAATAAGGTTCATTGGTTTTGCTTATCATACCTGTCAATAAAACGAATTCATCCAGCTGATGTGTATTATACCTATTCACATGCATTATAGCATTCTGTACTGTCACCCTCAACAGTCAACTCAGCAACAACATGAGATAAAATTCAAAATTTCTATGCAGTCTATAGATACCTCAATTGTAATAAGCATGATTGTAATGTACCTTATTGCTACCCTATACGTAATGGGTTCCATTACTCGAATGAATGTTGGCAGTTGAAAATCAAACAGCGGATTCGTACACGTAAGTACATCGTATCTTTTCATAAAAACTTCCGAAATTTATAACAGGTTACGACTTCTGTTCAGTTACGTAACGCCTTCAGGTTACCGGTAATTTTTTAGGTACATTCGTTTCAACTTGAACACATAAAGATTAAGAAATGTATCAATTTCTAACCTGTGGTTAATTACGAAGCATCATTTCTTGAAAAATATAATTTCATCGGGGATAAAAACACTCGCTATAGGGATACCCGCACGTGAATTATCACATAAAACTTTTAAATCGCGAATATCTAGAAATAACGATAAGAAACAATAAATACGCAAACTAACAATCCACATCACTAGAGAAAAAGTCTAACTGAATATTTAAAACAACTCGGTAAACTGGAATGAATGTTAGTAGCTGTCCATGTTTCTCCTTCCGAAGAGAGTGGATTAGACATGAGACGAAAGGATGAGTGTGGTGGGGGTACTTGGAATCGTTGACTGGAGAACTGATAGCGAGAAAGTGCGATTGAAAATCGAAAGATTGTGGAGCGGAGTATTATTTTATTTTACGAATTTTATTTATTTTGAGCAAGATAATTTTTTTAATTTTTTTTTTTTTTTTTTTTTGGGAGTTACTGAGCAAAGTAGGTAAAACATTTCTCTTGGTATCCTTTAATGATTCATAACCTATTACTTATGTCAGTGGCACAGAAAATATTGAGAGAACAAATTAGGTAAACAAGATGAGATCTACACTGATTTCGATCAGATGTAGGTACCTACTTACTCATGCAACTTTTGAGGTGCCAATTCTTTGCTTTTTATTCGATTATTAATTTGAATTTAAATCACTTTTTACGAAATTCATGAGCTATAAAGCTAATTGAAAGTTCGACACTTGGTCGCGTTTGTATTGAACAAAATTAAGAAATGATTATTAGTTATATTAATTACTTAGATTTACATAATATTTTTTGGGGGAGGAAAGGGAATGTCTCAAACAACGAAATAGTGGGATAAATTAAATTGCAGACCATGCTTAGGTATATATCTTTCTACTCAATTACTTTCAAATTATGCGTACCTACTAATGTACCTATTTAATGATTGTTTTTTATCCATTGATTTTTTCATGATACTGCGATGCATCTTATAGGTGTGGGGTATGTGGTTTGTAGTCAACATACCTATTTGAGAATAAATTTTGAACCGTTGCTAATTTGATAAATGAACAGTGTCGAAAATAGCGTAGAGAAGATACACTTAGCTATTTCGCAGAAAGTATTAAACGAGAATTTCCGCATATCTTTTTCATTCAGTTTGCTATGTAGTTTCGTGTGTGAAGGATAAGGTCTAATTGAAACAGTATTAAATCTGGATTTCCGCATGGATACTGTGTATTGATGTAGGTATTCTCTACTTTGCTTCTGTTTATTTCATTCTGCTCTCTCCTTTCACATGCGACACGTCTTTCTAATATTTATGAAGCGATCGATTGAATTTAGAATTGGAATTCAATTTCCAAAATAGAGTAATTTCTTTTACTTTCTTCATATTCGATTTATTATTGGTAGGTATGTACTTGCGATGCTCATTGCTCCTGCGAAGTTAACTCCATGGACCTTATATCATCATCTCAATTGAGCTAGGACACGAATAAGTTATCTTGATGTGCCTTAAAATACCTACATCAAAAACTGAACTGGCTGATATCGATTTAATGCATCATTCCCATCTCATCTACATACAAAACTGAGTGCCATTTTTTTTTTTTTTTTTGCGGGTTACTTATAAAAATATCTAATTGAATTTCAGCCTTAGGTACAGTTCTTCGGTTTCTGGGCAAATTTATTTTTTTCACCCTGTGAAAATCTTTTGAAAGATGCCAATATAATTCTATCATTTACATAACGTAGTTGTGGTGGTACTTTGATCAAGAATTATCTTGGGCGTGGATCATGGAACCAGTTGCAAAAAGTAGATTTAAATGGTGAATTTATTTATCAATTTTCATACTTGTGTGTTTGAGTACTTGATAATTCGTCCAAAATTCTTGCATTCCAATGTTACAGAAATAAAAAAAGGGAGGAATTAAGAAAAAAAAAAAAAAAAAAAACTAGTTCGACGATAGACGATATTTTTTAAGTTAAAATTAACCATACATACTTGATATGTACTTGTTATCCAAATACTTACTTGGCTGCTACCTGCATAGGTATACTTACTTTTCCAAAAATCCTTGAATAAACTGAATAAAGCAATGAATTGGTTCAAGAACTTGATTCTGATAAAAATCAAATTATATCGGTATAGCTATAAAAATAAGTACGAACATTTTATCATCTTTTGATTTTCTTGCATTAAATAATAAGAAAAATATCTCAACTATAAAGTGCCTTCTAACCTACTACTTTTTCATTACAAAAAATTAGATGATATAGCCTAACTAAGTATTAATAAAAATTTAAAAAAAAGAATATAGACAGATACTTGGATATTGCTTGAAACATTTTTGATGTGTGAACCTTGATTTTTATAAGTAGGCAGGTCAATAATATAGAACATGAAATAGAAAATGCTAACAACAAATTTCCATTGATTACAATCATACAATGATAAGCACGAGATCACACTGAAATGTGCTGTCACTTGATGTTGATACACAAAATAAGTACCAAGGTACTTACTATGTACTTACCTACGTACCTCACGATGAACACATAACTGAAATTTGTATACAGAGGATCGTACATGTAAATGTATCGTGCGTGCACCAGTAATCTGTCAGTGATTAAACTGAGCCAGTGATTTTCTAGACTGCTCATTCGCCTATTCATACTCTTTCGAACTTATTAAAAAAATATATGAAAAGGTAGGTAGCTAGGTACTTGATCCATATAATACCGTCATCATTTTCAAATTTAACGTCAATCATTTTGAACGATATGTGTATAGTTATAGTGTCTCGGAAATCATGTAAAAATTTACGCCTGCTGTTTGAATAATTCGTTTTTTTTTTCATTTCTCTTACGTATAGTAAACGCTTTAATACACGCAGGTAATAATTTTTTTAATCATGTAATTCGCTAATTAGGGGCACTATCGCCAATTGAGAATCCACCGCAAACCAAACATTTCCGCATTACAAATGTAAGTTTTACGTTTAAAAAAAAAAATAATGAAACAAAAAACGGAACTGACGCGCCAGGATTTTTTAATTACAAATACTTGTTACTTGTTTGTCATCGAATTATTTTTGATTTAAGTAACTAAATTAATTCCACAATTATTTTGAGGCGAGTCAGCAATAAACATCAAATATGTAACAGATTATTAGCGCAATTTAATTGAGAACTACTGTTTAAAACTTTCTCCATTTTAATGTTTTAGGTATACCTACTACTGGATAGATACTTACACTTACTTATACGTAGATACGTATGCTTTTCGATACAATTTTACTAACCTAGCCAAGGTTACACAGGAGTTTATAAAGATTTCAAATGAGATACCGCATACCAATCGAATGATATTAGTGTGATTTTTTTTTTGCTCATTTATGCTATACACAGTGTTGGGGTGGCCTTTATTTTGGACTTTCGAAATTTTTTCATGTGTAATTACCTCCCCAAAGTTGTTACTTTTTATGAGAAAATTATTACATATTCTCCCCCCCCCCCCCCACCCAATGAGTTTTAGGCGATCACATGGTCACCCTCTTTTTTTTTAGAAAAATGAAAACATTGAATGATTTTCAAAATCTAGCCTTTTTTTGATTTTATATCAAAGTGATCCCTTTTCATGAGGATTAATTCCCATTTTTTTTATTTTACCTTCAACTGAATTTTCAATGGTAGGTTGGTAAGTACTTTGAGAGTTAGATCTCTAAATTTTTCAAAAAAAAAATGAGCCAATTTTTTACCTGCACCTAGCATTTGAAGTTATTGCATTTTATTATTTTTATTAGAAAATAATTCTTCATTTTTTATTTTCACCCTAACTGAATTTTAAGCGGCGCCACTAATTTCCATTTTGAGAAATAAAATGAAAAATTATCAATTTTCGAAATGGACGGCTAGAGACACCACTTAAAATTCAGTTATTAGGGGAAAAATAAAAAATAAATAAAATTACCTATTTTCTAATGCAACAAATTACGTAAAATGCTAGGTAAGTGAAAAAAATTGATGTTTTTTTCGTTTTTTGAAAAATTGGGGTCACGCTCCCAAAATTCCACTTACGATTACGTTGAGATAATTATTGAGAATTTATGCTCATGAGGAGGAAAAACTTTGATGGGTTATAACCAAAAATAGGCAAGATTTTGAAATTTTTTGTCATTAATTTTTTTTTCATTTTTCTGAAGAAAGGGAGCGATCAAAGACCACTAAAATTTTTCAAAATTGGGGGATTATTTTCTAATAGAAAAGATAATAATTATATGGAATTATTTTATCAAAAAAAAAAAAAAAAAAAAAAAAAAAATGGGGGTAAGACTTTAAAAAAAACGAAGTCCAAAATAAGGGACACCCCAACACACAGAAATTTTGAATATCGACGCTTTCGCTCGAAATTTTAAACTAGAAAATATTCAAACCATAAGCTTCCAAAATTTAAGCTTTAACCATGCTTCAAATAGATATTACTCGTATATTTCAGAAAAATAAATAACAAAAAATCTAACAGTTTGGTAGGAGTAAGTAGGTAGGTTGGTGGACACCGCCCCCCCCTTTTAGTTCGTATTTTTTGGTACGTATATTCACATCACTCATTTATCATATCTATAGGTACCTACTTAACCCTATTAAACATATTATGTAGGTAAGTATTAGTTTAAAACTGTGAAGTTGGAAAAATTATAATTTCAAAATTTCTTTGTTAACAAAAAACGATGTTGAAAAGTACTGAAAGAAGAAAAAGAATAAGTACTCATGTTGTAACAATTTGCAATAAAGCTTATATTACTGAACACTGAAGCGTAAAAAGTGCAGAAAATGTCACAATTATTATCAATATCAGAGAGAAATGATATATCTGGTGAGATATCAAATTTATTTCTTCTGTAATTGGTACCTAGTTCAATTACAGTACGTAGGTACTCGTAATTTGTTATTCCAGTTTCACTAAACATTTATTTTAAAAGAATGGCACTTTTACCACCACGTGAATAATATGCCAAATTAATTAGCACAAAAAAGTTGAACGAAATTTTATCCACCTATCGAATGATTGAAAACTAGGCGTGCATAACAGTATTATTTTATAGGTTACAGACAGCCATGAAATTATCGCTTTTGATTTTCAAACACGTAACATTCTAAAAAAAAATAAGTTTCGGTAAAAAATGAAAATAAAAAAAATCATAATTACAGAGTCGTTCTTTTTCAGTTTATTTGGGGATATTTTTCAGATTGTACATTACGTATATTCAATTATCATATTATTACACATTTAAAAAAAAAAAAAAAAAAACAACAAATGTTACATACGTGATAATTTTTTTAAGGAACATCATCTGATTATGTAATCAATAAGAATGGAACTATCAATTCACCAGTCTGCAATAAAATTTGAAATTCAAACCTACGTAGGTAGATTTTATTCAAACTTTAATAACCTCCAAAATTACTTTGCCAGTACTTTTGTTATCTTTTACATAATTTAAAGCTTCATTGATGTCTCCGAATTGGAATACTTCGGATATATGAGGGACAATTAAACCTTGTTCACACATTTCGATCACATCATTAATTGTACGCCTGTAAAGCAAACAATTTTTGTTGTAGATTAAGTTATATGAAACAAATTGCAATGATAGAAAGAACATATAAAGGTAATTAAATAATATCTACATCTACAACGTAGTAGACGTACCTCCCAAAAAATAAAAAAATAATAATGCACAGGCATATTTGAAGTTAGCTTACCTGTACACAGGAAACATTTTACTCCTGTAGTTGCTTAAAGAAACTCCTATCAAACTAAATGAGGGTAATTGTATTAAATCATTCAACGGAAGCTCGGGAGCATCTCTAGAAGTGAATCCCGCAACTATTACTTTGCCTTCGACAGCAATGCTGGAAAAAAAGACAGAATCGCGTTAACAAAATTCCATTATTTTGTTATTATTTACGTATGATGAGGACTTGAATGAAAGCTATTTAAATTAATACCATTCCATGGCACTTCTGAAGACTTCTCCTCCTACCGCTTCGAAAACTACATCTGCGCCTTTACCATTGCTAACCTTCGAAACTTCATCTTTCAGTACTTTATCGCCTCTAAAAGTGAATGCAGCCCAAGCTCCTTTATCTCTGACTAATGATGCTCTGTCTTCAGTACTGCACACGGCAATAACCTAAAGATTGAAAATGCAGTGAGTATATTTTATCGTAAAATAAGGAAAACAGCTTAGATAATGAATTTCAATCCTACCTTAGCTTTGTAAACGTTAGCAGCTATATCGACAGCTGCTAATCCCAATCCACCAGCGGCGGCGGTTACTACTACGATATCATCTTTTTGAACTTTACCTCTTCTGGATATACCTAATAAAGCTGTGCCATAGCTGTCTGCTAATGATGCGGCTTTTCTGTAACTAACGCTCGATGGTATTGGAAAAACATCCTGAAAATATTAAACCAGTAAATCAAAAAATCCTAAATTTGACATGAATTATAATCACATTATCGGGAAACATTTACTTTGACATCTGCGATACATTCGGTTGAGAACCCATTCAAACTTTCTTTATTTAAAGCTAATACTCGATCGCCAGCTCTCAAAGCATCTTCGTTATCACTTTCTTCATCATCTGTGGATTTACTCTTTGGTTCAGATATTTCCAAAACTTCGCCGGAAATTTCGAAGCCAGGGACAAAAGGAAGTTTGGGTTTGTTCTCAGATAATCCAGCACACATTAAATAATCAGCAACGTTTATAGCGCAGCAATGTACTTTAATTCTAACCTGATTTAAACAAACATGGTTTTTATTATTTTATAGAAACATGAGATTTATTTTCTTAATGAAATAATTTGAAATATTTACTTGTCCTGGTTTAAGTTTAGCAACCCTTTTGGTAGTTTCTATCGAGACAGGTTCGTTGAAATTTTTTATCACCACGGATTGAATTACATCGTTCGTCTTTTCAGAGTATGCTCTTTGGAATATTTGCCATTTTGTAGAACATTTTATAATGGGTTTCCGGAATATAGACGAATGGCACAAAAGTTTAGTATAATATATATTCCTACTCATGTTAAAAGCCATTTATTCGGCATTCGTTCGAAAATTACCAATTCATTAATATTTATTCATTGAAATAATTTGAAATAATTAAAAATTACACCGGAACTTCACACCGTTCACATTTTTCACAAATTCGCAATTTATTGATAAGGTCAAAGTCACCGAACAACTAAAACAACGAAGTTCGAGCAGATTATCCAGCAGCTATGTAATAAAAGGTGAGTAATATGCGAGAACCGACCGACGACCGAGCAGCTTCGCGCAGACTCGACTCAGTCGACTCGGATACTTGAATTAAATTAATTTGATTTTCAGATTTTTTAAAACGAAACTCAAGTTGAAATTGAAATGAAATTTCCAAATTTTTCCTCGGAATAATAAAATATGATACCTACTGGAATTATACAAAAAAAAATTGACGTTTTACCTTTTATTTTAGGTATAAATTATGTATAATACGTACACATTAATTCAACATGAAATTTTTTATCTTAATCAATAATCAAAAATGGTTATTCCGTGGACGAATCCAATTTTTTGGACAGTTTTTCCACATTATCTTTATCACTTATCCACTCAAGACATTGGTACATCACACCTTTCTCAGTTTCAGAAACTTTTCTGGAAGCAATAACCACAATTTTTCTAGTGGAGGTGCCAATGCGACCAAGAGAAACCAGTTCCTTGCAAGTGATTCTGGTGTCGTGTGCTTTACAAGCTACAATGTACGATGCGTGAAATTGAAGTGGATCACCTAAAATAATGAAAAAACTGTATCTAATAACTTATAAAATCAAAATTCAAATTTTCTTCCGCGAGTAAGTATACTGAAATACCTTCGTAGCATAGAAAATCACCTCCGAATTTTTCTCCGCATGTTAACCTGAAATTTTTTTCCCACAAGTCTTTGAATACTTCGTATCGCAGTTTTTCTTTTTCTGATTTTGGGTAAATCCATTGGGCATCGACTAATTTTGATTCATCGAGTAAAATATCTCCTAAAAACAATTTCGCATTAAATTATTAATCACAAAATGTGAAATCGTTCATCGAAAATATGTAAATATACGTACAAACCTTCCTTTAAAAACAAATTCGAATTTTTTTCGCACAATAACTTCGTTTTCTCTAATTCCTCGTCAATGATTTTCTGCCTATCTGCAACATATGCAGGATTTTTTCTTTTTTTACCTTGAATGATCATGTCAATTTTGTCTTCAAGTTCTTTTCTTCTTCTTTCAATATGAGCTTTTTTCTACAAAAACAAATGATAATACTTTTCAAATTAAGTCAAATTATCGACGAGTTTGCTCGATTTACAAATTAATAACATCTTCATACCAAATTTTCTGAAAATTCTTTTATATCTTCCGAACTACATTTTTCAACTTTTTCATCCAATTCATTTTTTGAAAAAGGGTATTGAACAACTCGTGCAAATGCCTTCTCTTTCAATAAAGTAACTTCTTCGGGCAATAATGAAACTGGCAATTCAGATATTGTTCCCTGCTTCTGAGATGATTTTCCCACCAAATTTCCAATTATTCTGTAATCTATTCTCATTTTAAGCCAATCTGAAAATTAAAAAAAAAATGGTTCAAGACAGATTTTATAGGCAAGTAAATTTGAATCAAGTTCATATAGGTAAATAAATAAAATTCCGACATACCTTCAACGTCCCAAATGTATCCATTAATATCGCCTGGGAAAACGAAGACGTTGATCATAATTTCTTCCACCTCTGATAAATTTGTGAAAGATTAACACCGTGAGTGATCATTTTATTCTCAGCACATTATCTGCCTGGATGATTCTTACATTATCGAATATGTACAGCTGACTAATACATTGTACTCTCAAATCTTACTAATATTTTGGAAATTTTTCTATTCTAAATTTAAAATTTAAAATTTTCTTTTTAAACAAAATTGATAAGGATTTCGCCGGTGTTTTTTGTTGTTCTTGTCGTGTTTACTTCATACGTCTTCCCCGTCCAGTTTTGCACATTCAACCAATGAGCATCGCGTGTTTTTATCAATTTTTTAAAGCTGCGCGATGCGCAATTTTCGACAGATAAATTTGCTCTAATTCCATTTTCCGAAAATTATGTAATACTTCCAATTTTCCGTTCCATATTTCAAAACATTTGCTGCTGTTGTTCACATAACTTCTTGACATGTAATGGAGCCGATGGGGGTATTGACCGAGGTTTAATTTCTGTACACGAAGCGATGATCTTGAAAGTATAGCATCAAAATTGAGGTAAGTGATTTTTTGTTGTGATAAAAATTAATCAGAAATTCATAATACATTCTACATTTTTTTAAATTATTCAGCGGTATGGACGTCATTGAATCAGATTACAGTCAGATTTTTTCTTTACAAAATGCTTTATTTGCGGAGGATATCGAACAAGTTGCATTTTCTTTCAACTTTAAATCTCAAATAGTTGCTCTTGTGTTGAGGTAATAATTTGAACATGTAAGATTATTTAGGATTGTTAATTTTTCTAATTCATGTGTTTGATATACAGCAACAGTGACATTATTCTTTGGAAAGCAGCCTCTAACGAGGAAAGTCCTATTTTAAAATGGATTCCTTGGATAAACGAACCCGATTCAAAAGTACAAGCTATAGCTTTTCAGCCAGCTTCGGTGGAGTCTGTTGCTGAAAATAAAACGGAACTTCTGATAATTAGTAATGTTATTTTTTGATATTTTTATCCATTTTAAAAACTGTGATTAATGAGAGGTTTTGTTTTCAGCTCAAGATGGGAGTATGTACATAATTAATGTAAATAAAGTTATTGGTGAAGAACCGTTGCAGCAGCATTGCTTGAAATTTCACTTATATCCGTCATGTCCAATCGCCGATTTTACCCCAACAGCCATCGTTTGGTGGGATTCTACTCATTATAGACATAAGTAAGTGAGAAGTATTCGAGATTACTTCAAACAGTTCCTTGATATTGGTTTTTATACAATATATTATGCTGTTGCAGAGATATTGCTGTGATTGGTGGCACAAATGGACAGATAGTATTTTTCAGTATTACGCATGCATGTTATATGACTGTTTTAAGCACCAGTTCTAAATCGCCAATATTTTCTCTGTCCATTTGTTGTGATTTTTTTCGTGATTATTCTTATTTACTGGTAAGATTTTTAATTTGTTTTGGTTTAAAAATCGCAAAAATATTTCATAATCATCATTCAATTTTAACATTTCAGATTACCAATGATTTAAGACAACAATGGAAATTATTACTAGAAAAGGAAGTCAATGGAGATTCTGTTGTATTACTGTCGTTTGAAGAAAATGATGCACCTAGGTACGTCCATTACTACGTGTATAAAAGCACTATTAGCTTCATTCACTACAATAATATTGAAATTTAATCCAAATTTAAATTTTTCAGTGGTAGTAAACCAGAAAAGAGTACAAAAGTGTCCGCGCTTCCTCAAAAATCTCGACTACAAGAATTCAAGCAGATGTCAGTCGAAACGTTTGCTCTATTGAAGCAGAAACTTAATGAATCTCGAAGACCAAATATTGAAAGGCCTAGAATTGGTGAGTGCAATTTACATTATGTTGAACAGTTGAATTTCGATGTGATAATTTGAAAAATTTCAGGAAACGCGAATGTAGAGCATTCAGAAATACAGTCTTGCGATTGTTACGGTGAAGCGTTTTTATCAGTTCAACAGTATAAAAACAGACGCGTTTTAACAGGATTATTTATACCAGAATCTGTACTATTGGTAGGAAAATCTTATTTTAACAATTTATTACAATTTTTCATGTGTTTACTCAATAATATTTAATGTCTGATACGTTTAGCTGTATCTTCAAAGCAAAGACGCTATGACGTTGATTCATCACAAATTTAAGATAAGCCCTCTAGTCACAACTTTACTATTGACCAATACCTTCGTTTATGTAGCTGATATAATGGAAACGCAGCATAGAATACTCATTTTTTCTACTCGATTATCAGAATCTAAAAAAATAGAACCAATTGTAAGTGGAAAAAAATTAAATGGGCTATTTTAAAAACTGTTAGCTCATGAGTGGTATATTATTTTTAGGAGTATAATCCGGCAAGCTTTGTACAAAGTTTTCTATTTCCCGAAGAAGAGCGAATCATTAATTTATTTAAAATGGTAATCTTTTTCAATTTTGAAACTACTCAAGTATAATAGCAGAATAAATTATACCAAAATAACGTTTGTTTTAGGAAAAGAAGCTAATGAAGTCGTCAAATGAAGCAGATGCAAACACTCCATCATCGACCGCAGAATCGCCACATTC
This sequence comes from Balanococcus diminutus, assembly GCA_959613365.1. Taxonomy (NCBI): domain Eukaryota; kingdom Metazoa; phylum Arthropoda; class Insecta; order Hemiptera; family Pseudococcidae; genus Balanococcus; species Balanococcus diminutus. The sequence goes on from OY390714.1 coordinate 30,579,950, forward strand.
TCGACCTGTGATGAAGCAAATTCGATTGGAAGACGAATGGAATGAAGCCTGTTTAGTTGTGACAAACAAAGGAATTTATGTTATTAGTTTAAGGTTAGTTTATCTGAATTGATCAGAAACGTTTTAAAATGATGAATAACGTAGTAATGGTGAATTTTAGAGATAATCCGGTGGAAATGGCCATGGAATCGATCAAATTTGACATTGGAATGGTTAGAAAGCTTTCCATGATATTCAATTTGTCACTTTCGAGATTCATCGAACCTTTGACTGATAGACTTATAGAAGAGAAAAAAGTTGATGAAGCACTGGCTCTAATCACTGCGACGGAGGTTTGAAAGCATTTAGATTTTACTTGAGAAATTCGAGCACTTTTTAATGCTTAATTTATTACAGTGTTATTCAGGGAAAATGACGTTGAAGTTAGCCAGCATGGGATATGTTCCCGAATTGCTCTCATATACTGAAAATTTATTGAACCTTTCTGACTTGGATTTACCATTAGTCGAACGTATTCATCTATCCAACTTTGTCGTCACATGTTACGCCGAACAGTATCTCGGAGATTCGCAAAATGGCACTCTCCATAAGAGATTCATGTGAGTTAATTTTTATTTGACATCGTGTATTGAAATTCTGTATTTTATAAAGAAATTTTTTTCTGTAGGAATTTCCTGAAGACCAATTATCATTACGATGAAGAAGTAAACATTCATATCTTGGCGAATTATAAGCTGTGTTCCTTTGTCCACTTTTTAACTGTGTGGAGAGGACTGTACTTCGATGGAAGCATAGCATTAACCAATCTACTGGCTCAAAATCAAACCGACAAATTTAAAAACTTACACCGTAAGTAAGAATTCGTAAATTTATTAAAAAATTGCGTTTTAGTTTTGTATTTTTATGAAAAAACTGTGTTTTAGATTTCGATGGATTCTGGCAACTCTTCAGCGAGCCATCGTTAGTAGATGCGTTTGTTTTGAACCCACGTACGTTACATCTTCATATTCAATTTTTGAGATCGCATTTGAATGAAATGCCTGGCCACATTTTAAAAGTAATTTATCACGTTATAAACGATTGGTGCTAACAGATTTCATCATTTTAAAAATTAATTCACTTTGATCAGAGATTGTACGAGTTCTACGATCCAACAAAACCCGTGTTGAAGCCGGTCATATGTCGAATGCTCAAAATGACTAAAGAAGAGTATCTAGAAGGATATGACTTTCAGGTATGGTAATTTCACCTGCGAAATAATAATTAGTACTGTTTTTAATTTAATTCAGATTTTACTTCTCATTTATAGAACGATAAATGGGGAAATGATGCCAACATGTATGACTGGGTGACAAATTTTTTATTCCTTCATATTCACCTATATAAATACCAAAACTTCGACTACGCGTTGAATAAATATGTCTCTACGGTACTTCATTCAACTATACCTCTGAAAAATCCTCCTGATGAGGTAAATTAAAACTTGATGATGTCAATTTTTATCATTATATTTCGCCTTATTGTGTCGCAAATTTACGTATATTTTTAGGCCGAAATCACCGCGTTTCCTCCACCTCCAGCACTCAGTGCTGGTTTTGCGCATGCAGCTGTCGTCAGAAATGGTTCATTGGTGACATGGGGACAAGCGTCCTATGGCTGTTTAGGTGATTTTTTTTTTAACTTGCAAACGAAAATAATTTTGTACTTACTGAAAACGTTCTAATTTTTTTTTTTTCATGTGCATTACTTGTAAAAATCAGGAATCGGAGCCACGTTGTCCCAGAATTGTGCTCCGGCTTTGAATACGTGGTTTGAAGATCACAGAATCGAAGTTAAATACGTTTCCTGTGGCAAACACCATACTCTGGCTTTGACAGAAAACGGCTTTTACGCTTGGGGTTCCAATAAATACGGCCAATTAGGAATTGGTCAAGTCGGTCAGTCAGTTTATCCACGTTTGATCGAATCACTGGCATCGTATACGATAGTTTTTATAGACGCTGGCCAGTATCATTCTTTAGCTATTGATGTTTCTGGAAGGTACCTGTTATATGTATTTCATTTCTCACGTTTAGTATCAATATGATTTATGAAAATTCGATTACAATTTTTAACATTATTTATTTTTTTAGGATATGGACTTGGGGTTGGGGCGTTTATGGTCAATTAGGTCACGGAGATACAGATGATCAATTCTATCCGAAGTTAGTTGAGAAATTAAAGAAGAAAGTAAGAATACAGCATTCTAATTCCAATAAGAATATTTTGATTCCTCAACTGAACATTTTTTTCCTGTGTAGTTTGTTATCAGCGCTTGCGGGGGTCAAGCTCATTCCATAGTTCTGACGAAAAATGGCAAAGTTTTTACATTCGGTTGTAATACTTACGGGCAACTAGGGATCGGTACCACTGTCAAAAGTTCTACTCCGGTCAAGGTTTTCGGAGTACAAGAGAAAATCATTTCGATTACTACCAATTATTTTCATAATGTACGAATGAACTGTTACTGAACAAATCTTACGAAATGGGAAGAATTTTTGTAAAAAAAATGAACTTTTTTATTGCTTGTTTTAGCTCGTTCTCTCGGACACAAATAGATTGTATACATGGGGTTGTAGTCCTCAAATTTTAAAACTACACGCTCAGTCACAGAAAAGAGCTCGATCGATGCAAAATTTTCAAGAGAAAAATGAAGCTGCGGAGTCATCAACGAATAACGATGATAATGTAGTCGTTATTGAGGTAAATAATGAATTTTTAAAAGTCTAACTTATGAAAGCATTTCATAATATTATGTTATTTTTCTTAGAATCCTCCTTACGAACATTTATCTGCAGCTACAGATAATGGAAAACATCTAAGTCCTACGTTAGTGGATACGACTTCGATTCAAGAAAAAATCTTGCAGGTAAATATACATTTTTTATCAATGAAAAAACTTCAATAATTGATGATTACCTATCTATTCAAATTATATAGGTATCTTGCGGATTGTTCCATTCGGCTTTATTGACAGCCAATAATCAAATCTATACTTGGGGACGTAATATGGACGGACAGCTGGGAAATTGCAAACGTCAGAGCGAAATAACGTCACCTAATCCTGTAAACATTTTTTCAATCAAGTTATTACCAGCGAGTAAACAGCAGTTGGATTTATTGAGCAGACCTACCTGGCGAATCAGTTGTGGAAAAGATTATACTTTAGCTATGGAATTAGAAAGTCGTCTTTTTGGATGGGGAAATAATTGTTGTGGTCAAGTATGTTTTTTTATTTTAATTTTTATATCTAACATCAGAGATATTATTATTAGTTATTGAATCGTTTTTACATTTCAGTTGGGAACACTGCCTCAAGAAGACATAAGCATTAAAAGATACCTGAATGGAAAGTTTATTGTCAATAAGTATGCTAAAAGGATGATTAAACTTTCTCACGGTGGCGTAAATATTATTGAAAAGCCTATGGAAATACAGAACTTTCCCAAAGTACAATTAATGTTCAACAATGAAGAAAATGATGGCCAATCGTATTTGCAAGTACGTCATCGATGATACTACATTATGAAGATTTTATAAATAATTTGTTATACTGTAAATTTGAAATTCATCTGCAGGTGGAATGCGATTTAGAATTACCTGGGGTTAGTCAGTCCAATTTCCCAATAATTGATACAAAAACTCTATTCTCCGAATTGAAAACTTCAAGGGATCAAGTTTTACATTATTACTTAGAATGTTTCCATAGGTTTTATAACGTTGAATTTCTTTTAAATACGGTGAGTATTTCACTTTATTGGGTTTATGTGCACTTTACTTCGATTAACAATGTTTTAATGTGTGAAAAATTATTGTTCCAGTGTGCGGAAAATAATAATTATCAAGCTGTATCGAAAATATGCTGTTTAAATTACGAATTTTACGACGCCTTTTTCTTCGGTTTAAAATCTTTACTTCTTTATGTGCAAGAAAATTACATTTTTAATTCATTCAAAAACAGCTATGATGGCCAATCGAAAAATAGAATAATTCCAAAGAATATTTTAAAAACCAAAGAAAACATGGAGGATTATATTAATTGTGGAAAGAAGGGAGTCAATTTTGAATTTATGGAAGATGTAGTCATGGAGGCTGTATATATGTTTGAAAATTTTTACAAAATGATTCTAAAATTTACTCCAGACAAAATAGGACCTTTTTTGCGCAAGGTAAGACCATTACCAAAATTTGTATTTGATGAAAAATTGTGCAAAATAATTTCTCAAACGATTTTTTTTTCAGAGTATATCAGTGTGGATCGTTTGGGAATTACCACTTCAACCTTTGGAATGTTTCTTTTGCAAGAATTGGGACCAAGTTTCCTATTCCTTGGCTGTATTTTTATTTTGGTAGAATTGAAATTATTTTCATCTTGAAAAATAACTAACGAATTTTTATCGAGTTGTTCGTTTTGTTTCAGTGATAATTATAGATCTCTAACAAATTTCAATGATCAAGATCTTAAAAACTCTAGTCAAATCGAGAATACGCTGAAAAAGGAGAAAAAACGATACATTTCGACGTACTTACAAGCGAAAAAATATCCATTTTCTAGTAAAACCAAGTATCCATTTATGAATAATACTGATTGTAAAGCATGCTACCAGAATTTATACCAATGCAAATCAGACGCACATTTGGAATCGGATGACCCCAAGTATAACCTAAGTTCGACTGAAATTCTACAAAATTTATCCGTTCAGTTTACTCTGAAATTGTGTCACGTCATCATTGATTCCATGTCAGTGAAAAGTAAGTCACAGATGAAAATTCAACATTATTCACCTCAGTACCTAGACATACGTGAATTTATTTTCATAAATTGAAAACTTTTACAGCGAATTCCGAATATGAAGAATTTATTCGATTATTACACGAAGTTATATTTGCACCCAGTGTGTTGAAATCCGATAACAGAAATGCTGACGAAGTACTTTCATCTGTATTTTCAACTTTAACAAGAAATCAATCTTCTAGGAAAAAATTCGTCCATATATCTTACGACGTAAGTATTTATGCTACAGTACTTCTTGATCAACTATTAGACTTATCTATATTACTGTCTATAAATTTTGGTGAATGAAATAGGTACCTAAGTAGGTTTTTTTTTGATATATCGAAAGATGAATACCGGCGCCTCTTGAAAAAATAAGTATTAAAAAAAAGTGTAGTAAATTCTATGCTAATTTACAGACAACGTTGGAAATTTTACTGATCTGAATTTTCTCTTCACTTTGCCCGATATTCGTGTCATTCTGTTATTTACGATGTTGGCATATTTCCTCAATATATTATAATGGTGCCCATTGCCCATCAGCGTCTGAGAAATAGCTTCTGTAAAATGTAGATTTGCTCAGATTATGTAAATTTTTGCTGAAATACCAACTTCGTAAATGTTCGTGTAACGCATCCACATCGGTACATGCGAGCTTTCGTTGAATAGTGATTTTTTACGAAGCTTCACCTATATGTTCAACAACTTTTTGAATTTAAAAAAAAAAAAAAAAAAACGATTTGGTGCATTGGTGGATTTTTTGCGATTTTTTTAAAGAGAATTTTTTGTAACAAAATTATTTTTAATTTTTTTTTTTTGTAAAAAACAATGAATTTTTTAAAAATTTATTTGAAAAAAAAATTTAATAGGTAAAGATGGACTCACAGAAAGGAAATTACTTTTTTAAAAATACTTCTGGAAAAAAAATCGCAAAAAGTTTACTTAGGTAGGTAATTATTAAAAAAATCCTTTAAAAAAACCTATAAACTTTACTGATGTTTTTTGTTCAATTTCGTTCTCATTGCAACTTTGATGTTGAAAATATTTTCCTCCTTGCTTCGGTTTACGCACAATTAAAAAAATATAGGTTCATCTATTTGTATTTAAAATTTTCCGTTGAACATGATATAATTTTTTTTCAACATTGAAAGATCTAAGCATTTTCTATTGTTAAAATCTTCCGTCAAAAATGTTGAAAAGGGGAAATAAACGTTTTACTGTTGTTTGTAAAGAACAATATGTTCGAAAGTTTATATGCCGTATCTACTCATGTATGAAAATAAACATATACGATAGGACTATAAAAATACCTATTTTCCTTTTTCCGTCGAGCCATATTATAGTGCGTTCACTTTTGTAATGGTTCAATTAAACGAAAAAAATTTCTGCTTGAGATTGAATTCTTTTGATTTCAATAAGTTCGGTTTTGAATTTTGTAATGCTAACTATACGTTCGTTTAAAAACGTATGATAACAATAAATATGAGTAAAAAAAAACGAGACTCAACTTGATAAGTATTTATTATTCTACGATACATTGATTCATAATAAAAATTGATTCATCTATCACAATATACAGCTTAAATAATAAATTAATGATGTTTTGGTCTATTGAGCGCAGTTTTCCTCCAAGTTGGACATTCACATTTTAATCATCTGCCTCTATGAGAATATGTTTGATTCTTGGTTGATTTATTAAACAACAACCAAAGAATATCAAACATATCTAATAGTGGCTAGAGAATAGTACTACATGTCCCGCTTTCTTCCTAAAACAAATAAGAAAAAAATAATTAGCAAAAAGTTTTCGACGCATGAAAATTTTCCATATGTTGCGTCGTATTTAATTGATGAAAATTAAAGTGGTATTTCTAATTAATTTTCAGGAATTACACGAGCAACCTATATCGAATAAATTCGTCGTGTTTTCTTGCGGTCATCACTTCGTCAGTCGGAGTGTTTTCGAAAAAGAGGTGAACACGGTTGTACGGGAATTGGAAAGTTTACGTTTAGTCAGCACTAGCGAACTTGTTAAACGAATTTTCGACGATTCGTGCTACACTACCTGTTGTCCCAACTGTTTATTCCGATACGTGGAATACGAAAATCATTGAAAAGAAAGAAATTTCATTTGTGTCTAATTTAAGCTCTTATGTTTGCTTCGTAATAATTATAAGTATTGTTGATGAAGATCGATGTAAAAATCGTACCATACATGGTTTTCAAATTTTACCTATCTATTTATTCATTCATTCATTCTCGAAATGAGTATCGTTATCATTGTAGCGAACAAAGTTTCAGCATTTTAATACGTGTATTTGAGGTTATTGTGACTGCGATATAATTCAATTTTTTTTATTCCCCCCCCCCCCATTTTGAGAGGTTAGAACCGAAAAAATGCAAAAGTCGTAAATTTGGCGAGTTTATGTATGTTGCCTTTTTTTTTACAAAATGGGGGGACTAGTGGCTCCACTCGAAATTCAATTAAGAGAAAAAAGTCATGGAATTTTCCCTAATAAAAAATAACAATTTTAAAATAATGCTAAATCAAAAAATTTTGCTCATTTTTTCATTTTTTTTTTTTTTAATTGGAGTCTCCTTAAGCATGCTACTTGAAATTAAGTTGAAAAAGTAAAAAATTGTGAATTAATTCTAATTTTATTCTAAATGAAAAGGCACAACTTTAATAGATAATAACCAAGAAAAAGCAAGAATTTGACAATTGGTCAATTTTTGAAGAAAAAAATTCTAAAATAAAAAAATGCTGGAGGTGATTGGGGATTACTTGAAATACGGAGGGGGAATAAGAAATTGAGAAGAATTTCTCAAAACTGGGGAGCTAGTGACTCCATTGAAGTTCAAATAGGCGAAAAATAAAAAATTCGGATTTTTTTAAAACGTGAATATTTTCAAAAAATTGATGAAAAAAGGTTGGATACCTGTAATTTTAGCGTACGAGTATCGGACCCTAAATTATCCAAAATTCAATCACAAAAAAAAATCGACTGAAAAAAGAGATATTTTTCGTACCTGCCTATTTCATGATTTATAAAAAAATGTCTCCTAAAAAATTTAGATTCTTTCTGCAAAAAATTAAGAAATAATTGTTTTTTTTAAATTGAGATTTTGAATGAAATGATTGAAAAAATATTTTCTCTCTATAAGCAAAGAATTTTTTCTCAGAAAAAAACACATACTTGAAATTAAGCTGAGAAAAATAACAAACTGAATTGATTCTCATGAAAAGGAACAAATGATGGTTTATAACCAAAAAAAAAATAAAGAGTTTTAAACTTGCTCAATTTTTCAAGAAATGATAGCAAGAAGTTGACTGGACTCTGTCACTTAGAATACAGTGAGGGAGAGAATAAAAAATTGGGAATCATTTCTCATGAGAAAGAAAGGCAAATTTGAAAAAAAAAATAATAAAAAGCAATAAGTACCTAATATTAAATGCAAAGTAAAAAATTTCGCTATTTCTTTTTTTTTTCTGATAAATCAAAGGAACCCTAAAGTGCCACAAAAAATCAAGTTGAGAAAAAAATTGTGAATTAATTCTCACAAAAAGAAACCACTTTGATGGATTATAAACAAAATAAAGCAAGAGCTTGAAAATATGCGAATTTTTTTATTTTCCTAAAAAGTGGGGTGGGGGTGGCTAAGGTTTACTTTACTTGAAACACAATGGAGAGAGAATAAAAAAGAAGACATTTTTACAGTTTAGAACTAAAAAAAAATATGCAAAAGTTCAAAAGGTCATTTTTTTGAAATGGAGGGGAACCTAGTTTTTTTTTTCATTTTATTCGGTTTTGCTTTTTTATAAAACTTGTGGGCGCTCCTATAGGTACCATTTAAAATTATGTTGACAAAATGAAAAATTATGAATTAATTCTTTTGAAAAGGGCGAATTTTGATGGGTGACTTTATAACCAAAAGAAGGCAATATTTTGTAAATCGGTTATTTTTTTCACTTAAAAAAAAAAAGGATAAACATAAACCTACTATCTGCTGAAAAAAAAAAGAATTGGCTATAAAAATGTGGAAAATTTCTAACCCGAAGATATCTACCTAATGATTTTAGGTGTAGTTCTGCTTTCTGTGCCACATCGAGTTTCAAAAATTTTATTTAAAATGATGGAAAATATACTTCGTAGGTTGTACTTTGAGTCGAAATAATTTGTATTGCAAATGGTATGAATAATACGTCTATTTTTTCTGGCTTACATTGCATACTGCTGACAAACTTCTAATATTATTCGGTACTTCACAGTGTTCGAACTCAAAAACTTCTCTTCAAGTAGGTAATGCGGTAAAACGTTTACCCGATGGAATGTGTCGACCTCGATTCCGACCAAAAATGCGATACCTTTTTTAAAAAGGGCGCTCTATAGCTAAGGATGAAGATACTTTTTCGCTTGTCAAGTCATTAAGTACAGCACTCTTCCAAAATTCAAGATAGCGAGGATTTAAAAAATTATTTTCACGTACCTAGCATTTTATTGAGATGATGTGGAAAGAAAATTTTATTGATGAAATCAAAAATACTCAGTTTTATTTTCCAAAAAAAAATTTAAAAAAAGCATTCGAATTTTGAACGTCAGTAAAAATTTGATTCGACTGATCAAAAAGTATAATATACATTCATGATGTCATACGGAGCAAGTTAGGTTCGTATTTTAATAAAAACCCAAGTCCCAAATAAGTATTCCTTTTGATTAAAAAGAAAAAAAAAAAAAAACATCTTACAATGTTATTTGCAACGTGAAAAGTCTCTGTTAGTGTCTGCCAAGTGCCATACAGAAATAAATTAGGCCATACCCACGACAATACCTACAACCATCTAATGAGCCTTAATGGAAAAAAAAAAATTTACGTCACTGTAATTAATTTTTTTTTTTCAAAAATTATAATCGAAATGATTAAACAAATGAAAACTCCCTCCACACACATCTGAAAGAAAAAAGGTCCCGAAAAATTGAAGCATTTTTTGTGTCCGCCGCGAAATGTGGTTTTATTTCCGTATTTACGATGGCGTCTGGATACAGTTAAAAAGGGCGCCAGTCTGTGTAGAAGCGTATTTCACGAAATTTTTGGGTTTAATGGTGAAGTCAAAGAACTGCGAAGGGGAGATACGCGGCTCCAAAACGACGTGAAAGTTTTTGAGAAGCTGCGAAAATGGCGCCAGTAGTCGACAACACTAGAAATAATAATATTTCCTTATCTGAGGCGAGCTTTTATAATGCGCTTAAGTTGTAACTTTTTTTTTTATTTTTTATTTGGAATTTGGTGTCGGCGCCAGACTACCCTCTCGATTTTACAATCAGATTGGATAATACGAGATATTGTAGAAACAGTTTGTGCGATTTTGCAAACCTATATAGTAACTGAATCACTTCGGGTTGATTTATTTGCGATGGTAATAAGAGTTGTTATGCACTTATGGGAAGGCGGAGAAAACCGAAAAGTAAATCAATAATGAAAAACTGTTCCGAATGTGCGTTGAACACTATTCAATGAAGGGAAAAATGATTGCTATTTTTTTTTTTATACACAATGTTGTCATTATTATTATTGTACAATGTAGTTTATACGCGATGTTTGTCAGCTTTATATGCGATTTTTATCCCCACCAACGGAATAGGTACCTAAACTTTTGTTGTTTTTGTGACGTCCAGAAGACCAGACAATGAAAGTCGCTCAATTGTTACCGGAGACTTGTTCTCTCTTTATAAGAAAACGTCTTTCATTTCAATAAGGTAAACTTTTTAGAAGTCTGTTATCTTTGTTCAGGAAGTTTTCGAATGTCAATTCGTTCGCTGATCGTTGAGAAGGTAATTGAACCTAATTAGTTATGTTAGAAGCAACCGAGCTGAAGTGGCAAAATGAATTTTCTATCATTTGTCTTTAGGAGTTGGAGATTCGATTTTTCAGTTAATTACCATTGTTTCACAAATATGTAAGTGTGCGCAATGGACAATTATTCTCACCTCACCAGGGGTTGAAAAATTGCAGACCTCTGAAAAATCTAAATTTTGGAATTACGAAAAAAAAAAACATCTACTTGGTATGGTACCCAAACTGGGATTAAATTTTCCTCCTAATTGATGCAAAAAAATTATTTCGATAGAAAAAATTGAAAAAAATTCAGGGTTAGTTACCAACTTTAAATTTTCATAAATATCAAAATTTCTTGATTTTTTACAATAAAAATTGAAAGTTGGTAACCCTGCAATAATTTTTTTCTATTGAAATATTTTTTTGCATCAATAAGAACCATTTAAGCCCTGTTTTGGTATCGAGCAGATGGCATTTTCTTTTTTCGTAATTCGAAAATCTCAATTTTTTAGCGCTCTGAAATTGCAATTTTCAACCACCCTAGTACCCAATTTCAAGCTCAATAGTCAAGGAAGATGTGGAAACTCAAACTGCACTTCTTAGATAGAACTACCCAAAAGTGGCAAAAAACCTCATTTTTTTTTCAAAAGTGATCCTACTTTGAGGACCATTAGTCCCCCTTTGAGGGAGAATGCTGAAAAGTTTTGTGGGTGGTTTTCAACTTAAAATGATCTACCTGCTTGGATATAGTCAAAGTCCGAGATTTTTTTTTTTTTTTTTTTTTTTTTTTTTCATTTTACTGTAATACACAATACCCATTTCCCATACAGGGTGGCCCAGTTTAATGGCAAATGATTTTGAAAAAAAAAAAAAAATTGACACAATTTTTTATTTAGTACAAAGTGTATTTCTGGCAAACTATTTTTAGGGTCCTACGAAAAAAACACTAATGTATCAAAATTGAAGAGCGTAACATTTTTTTTTCTTCATCAAATGATTAGTTTTTTTTAGGAGGCTTAGTTTTCGTGATCTTCGCTGTCAAATCAAAATTTCAAATTTAATGGTAGATTTTTTTTATGATAAATTTCAGAAATTCGATTGCAAAAATTTCAAAAATTACCAATAGTTTATAGAACTGAAAAATTAAAAAATCTTCAAAAATTCCATCAAAGGAGACTTTTGACTTGAAAGTACAAAAGTTTTTTCACTAATAAAATGTAATTTGAAAATAATTGACTTTTTTAAAAAATGACCAAAATATTGAATTTTTTAAACTAAAAATTTGAAAAATCTTCAAAAATTCCATCGGGAGAGGATTTTGCCTTGAAAGTACAGTTGCTTTTTTCCATTAATAAAAAAACTAATCGGTTATTAAAGAAAATTTTACACTTTTTACAGGGTGCCCGGTAAGTGGTCTGCCAAACTTGAAATTTGGATATGACCGAGCACGACTAACAAAAAACTCCCCATACACAACTACATATATTGCCTAACTTTGAAAACGAAGGAGCTATATAACTTTGAAAACCGGTATTTTTCCAACCTGCAAAATCGGTTGGCAACACTGCGTCCAAAACCATTTTCGACACCGGCAGTAGATAGAACTTCGAAAAAGCAAAAAAATTATTCCTCACATTGGGATGCCTATCTTTGAAATTGAAGAGTTATAGCAACATGAAATTCCTGTCAAAAATATTTCCTACTTCAGTTTTAAAGGTGCACTGGTAATACACGAAAACTTCAAAATTCTATAGGGAACCGAAGCGTGACGTCACAATCGATGTTGTTGTTGTTGAAAATCTCACTTGGTCCCAAAACAACTCCCATAAGAAACAATGTAAAATACCCAACTTTGAAACTAACAGTACTCGATGAATTTTGCATGTATTATCAAAAGAATTATTTCAAATTAATGAAAACTACAACCTTCCTTCACAACATATTTCAAAATCATAAATTTTTAATGAAAAACAACAGAATAATTTGAAAGTGAAAATGCAGTGTTTTGTTCATTTGATCCATGTAATCAACCAATCACATCGCAGTAAACGAACATAAAACGCAACGCTATTGGCTGAAATGTTGAAAATATCACTTAATACTCGTTCAAATTTCTAAAAATTCAACACAAGGATATTAATGAAAAAATTATATATTCAAGAAGAATGTTTCAGCTTTCCAATAAGCCCCTTTTCAACAAAATTGAACCACAATTGTATTTTTAACGTTTTTTTGAAAATTCGTAATTTTCCATTTAACGCCATGTAAAACTTTATCAGTTGGGACCAAATGAGATTGTTTACGTATTGTTCTTACGCACACAAACGCAGGCTTCGGTTCCCTATCAAAACAATACATGAAATAGGTGTAACTTTTTGGTAGGTACAAAAAACAATTTGTGAAGAGTTTGCCTATCTACGAAAATTGAGGAGCTATATAGCCTATAATAGCCTTAAACTCCGAAAATGCCAATTTTCTAAGCTTTGTAGCCCCTTCATTTTTAAAGATAGGCAAATTTTTCTTATAAACATTCGAAGTCCTTTCAAAAAGTTACACCTGTGTCATGCATTGCCTTGAAGGAATTTTGAAATTTTTGTAGACCACTGCCCCTTCAAAATCGAGATAGGCACCTTGTGTACATAAAGTTTTTTGTTACGTGATTTTAGCTTACAAATCCTATTGTATTCCCGTGAGTTTTCAATCGATTTTCACTGTGAAATTTTTTCAGATTTTTTCGACCTCTAAGATGACTTTGAGAACGATTTTGAGGACTTCAAATTAGTTTTCAAGGGAATACTGTGAGATTTTTTTTTTTTCGTTCTTCATATTATTTTACACTGCTTAGAATTTTTCGACCATTTATTGTTTGTGCAAATCTTAAAAAACTGAAATAATTGTGCTTTCTCCTCCCCCATGGAACCTTTATTTTTTTATTCAAAAAAAATTTTCCTCGAGGTAGGTACATGACTATAAATACTCATTTATGCGACTCTTGCCCAAATTTCACCTTATTTCATCAATTTTTCAGATTTTTAAAAATAAAAATGCACTATTTCGGTTTGAAGATTTGGGTAATTTACACTAACGATAAAAATTTGAAAAAATTTTAAGTACCCTAAAGTAAAATAATGCGAAGAAATTTTTTTCCACCATGTCCTCTTCAAAACTGAGCTCCACAGGGCACAACACCACAGAACGATTTGAAGTCTTCAAATAATATTCAAATTGGAAACCATGAAAAAAATTTTAATTCGATCGACGGCTACGCCGAACATTTAATTGAACCACCCCGTATTTTAAACAATTCATTATCTTCCTTCTGAGGTCAACTTTTCATGAATAATAATATTTTGTACTGACTTTTGAATCTTATACAATATACACTTGTTTAAAATTGGAATTTATTTCCTCAAGTCACTTTATTTTTGCGATTAAATGAATTGGAAAGTTAATACCATGTGACATAATGTTAAAAGATGGCGAAATGAGGGAGAAGATATGTGATGAAATGTTATAGCGGAGAACAAAATGAATCATCGTTTTTCTTTACATCCCCTCTTGTTTAACTCGTACATAGACATTTGAATTACGATGAATCTCATCCTCGAAAAATTACACGTTGTCGTACACTTGAAAACTTTCGCTATATGAAATTATTCATCAAACAAAATGTTGTATTTTATTGGTACTTTAGATATTTTATTTGAAATCTCGTTTTGGAAATACTTATTACTCGAATAAGGGTTGGAACTAAAATTTAGATGTACGTGGCTATGTGAGTAGTACAAGTACACATCTACGATACGATTGTGACCTATAATACGAAGAGATAAAAATTATTTGTGGGTTCTTAAGTCATAACTGTAATTGGTCTCGCTTTTCTCTTTCTGGAAATAACCCCCACATCCCTTGCCATTCATGTATACGATCTCTGTTAAACGAATCAATATCATAGACCCTCTGAAATGGTGAATTACTTTTCCCTATCTGATTTATGATAATATCTTTTATTTAATTTATTATTTTGAGTATAAATCTTAAATGGCAACGACGCGATGTGAAACACTCTTCCGGTGATTTTTCAATTTTCACAGTGACTAGAGTAGAATGCAAGTGTAAATAAACTGATGTAATTTTTTTTCTAAACTACCCACAATGCAGTAATATTTCTTCAAAGATGAATATACGAGTACAAACAAGCCCATAGGGTGTTTGGTGAGTGGTGACGTAAAGAGATGGGACAAGTAAGTACTCCAACCTATTTAAATTGACCTGGTAAATAGAAATAGGTACATACTTGGAAAAATCCAATTAAATAGACTACCTATTTAAATAGATTTTTAAAAATACTAGATTGTTTTTTCTGAAAAGAGAATTTCAAAAATTTAGCCCAGCTAAGATGATTAAATTAAAAACCAAAAACAAAATTTCATACCAGAGAAAATTTGTAAAAAAATTATTGAATTAAAAAAATACCTACCTAAGTAAATGAATTAAAAATTTGTAAAAATATTAAATGAGATAAAATTGGAAACTAATTACAAACATTTACAAAAATTTAATAAACCAAAATTCTTAAAAACCGAATGAATTGAAAAACTCTCCAAAATCCAATCGTAAAAAAAATACTCATGTACGAGTACCTATCTAACAATTTTTTTTTTTTTTGAAAAATGGAAAATTTCACAAATAATTACGCAATTTCTCAAAACTGGAAAATTTTTAAAAAATTGATCTAATGATAAATTGGAAAAAAATCAACGATTTGAAAAATTGAAATTCAAAAAAATTATTTCGATGTAAAAAATTGAAAATTTTTCATTACAAGTTGCCAACTTTCAATTAAGTATCATGTCATCGTAAAAAATTAGGAAATTTTGGTTCAAAAATTGGAAGTTGGAGACTGCAATGAAATATTTTCAATTTTTCTTTCGAATCTCGAATTGATTTTTTAAGCTGATGTTTTTTCCTTTTTTGGAATTCATCAAAAATCTCAGTTTTTCGGTGATGTACAACTTTTTAACCTCTTGGTCAGGGTTGCAAACTGTTTCGAACCACCACCAATAAAATTGTTTTGGTGGTGGTTTTCAAATGGTTTTCACCACCACCACAACCAATTGGAAAATTTGTAAAACCATAACCAAATCAAAACCGTTTGCAAGCAGAAAAAATGGAAAAACCATATGATAAAACCACAAAAAAGAGCTTTAAAAAAAACCACCATCACCACAACCATTTAGATTTGAAAAACCACCAAATCAATTGAATCAGTTTCTTTGTTTTATGACTTTTATTCGAGCCAATTTCGATTATAATGCCTAAATAAATGAGAAAAATTTTTTTAAATTAAATTTCGTTCCTTTGATTTGTGAATTATGATTAATTAATTGATTATTTGATTACTCGTTTCTTTGCCAAATTGGCCATTAAATAAAGGTTTTTTCAATAACTTCTTTATTTTTTAATTCATTTCTTCTCTTTGTATTTGTATTTGATATTTGATTTCTCATCACTTCATCAGTAACTCAGTATAATTGTTAATTATTGAATTAGAATAATAGAATTAAAATTTAAAACATAGGAAATGGTTCCATCTGGTTGTATCAAATCTTCGTTAGTATATTTTTTGCTCCATTTAAAAACATGAAAAATCGATTGAAAACCAAAACCAATTCATTTGGTTTTGGTTTTACCAATTGAAATGGTTTTGGTTTTTGAGAACCACCACCACCACCACCACCACCAAAATAATCAAAAGTTGAAATAACCGAAACCAAAACCAAAACCATTTCAAAAAAAAAAACCAAAACCAAAACCAAAAACCATTTATTCGAAAATTTTCAAAACCACCACCACCACCACCAATTAATTCTCAAACGGTTCGCAACCCTGCTCTTGGTAAAGTGAGAATAGTGGTACCCAATTTCGAGCTTGATGGAGTAGGGAGGGCGTTGAAACTGATTTTTTTTTAAACAAGATGACCGAGGCACCACACAAAAAACACGTTATTTTCAAAAGTGACCGTATTTTGAGTACCTATTGCTCCGTCTACTTTTGAGCTAAGGGTCTAAAATTTTCTATGATGGATCTCCAATTTGAAATGAATCTCCTTCTTGGATTTGGTTAAATGCACAGTAGGATGTTCAATTTTGATCATGATCTTTATTTTGGACTTTCGATTTTTTTTTGTTGGTCTGAGTAGGAATTGTTCTTTTTTATCAGAAAATAATTCCCTATTTTTTGTTTTCCCCTAATTGATTTCTGAGTGGCGCCTACTAGCCCTCATATTGAAAAAAAAAAGATAAAAAATGATCAAATCTTAAAACTTTGGCAATTTTTTGTTTCCAAAATTTCAGTGGTTTTCCTTTTCGATTTTCATTAGAAATCATTCCTAATTTCAAAGAAATTAGAAATGAATTGAAATTTGGTCATTATTTCCCCCTTTTTTTAATCGGAGGGAGGTTAATATTGCCAATTGAAATTAAATCGGGGGGAAAATAAAAAATAGGGAATTTTCATGAAAAGATACAACTTCAGTTATCTAGGTATCTTATGAAACTTGAAAAAAATCCAAAATCCAAAATTTGGATCATTCTAATGCATGAGATGCCTATCTCCTTTTTAAGGAGGCAATGGTTTTTAAAAAATTCAAAGATAAACGTTCAGTTGTCCAGACATGATTAGAACCTAGCATGGGCATTGGGCAATGGGCAATGGACAATTCGAATTAAATTTGTAATTAGTATTCGGGAAAAATCCAAGTGTTACATTACGTAAACATTTGAAAACTTGCGAAGGTATAATATTACATGCGCTGGGAAGCCTTTGCAATGAATTCGTTGTCATAACGACGGTGCCTATTATATTCACCTAAAGAATTATGTTTAAAAACAATGCTCTTAGGGTTACCGCCTTCAACAATTTCACAAACTACTGGCCAAGGGATACTTGCATATTGTTATACTCGAAACTGTTTTTTTTTTTTGAAAATTCCCTCTGAATGGTTAATAGGTGGAATAATTTATCGATGTTTCATTTAACTCGTTAACGTAACGTATGAGTTTTCTATTTTTGATTTCGCGGCCAATTTTACCTTACCATGCGAGTAGTTCAGAAACGTTCGCGTGTGCTTGTATTAAAATTGGAGCAAAGCAGAGAGGTAGGGACGTAATTCGCGCGTGTCATTTCCTATCACGTGGATGTTCATCTATATTTTCCTTTTTCTTGAGAAAACTCCACGTGTGAGTATCTTTTCCATGAGACCTTTGAAAATCTGCCCAGTTGCGTTGGTGTTCCTGTAGGTTTAAAAAAATTTTTTTGGACTACCCGTAGTGTGTATAACTGTTCGAATCTTGATCTTTCAAAGATTTTGTGCAGCCTACGTTCTTAGTTAATTTTGTACGTCAATTTATGTTATTAAGAACTAAATTTTAATAACTCGATTTTACATATTTAAATCATTTCTCCACTCGGACATTGTTTCGATCTTTGTGTGTAATTGCTTGCCTTTGGGAAAAATTGAATGAAGAATGAGAATAGGGGAGGAGCCAAGTGAGTCCTGAAATTTTACAAAATTACATGCATAGGTTCGTCGAAAGGGGACAAACAGACAATTGATTTGCCTCCAGGTCCGGATTAAATTTTTTCTACTCGAATTGGGAAAATTACAGCAGTATTTTTTTTTCAATTCATCGAAACCTTTGCTCGACAAAAAAATTGTTTGTTAAATTAAAAGGGCATAGTATTCAGGCCACTAGCTGGGAAATGATTTTCCAAAATATTATTTTAAAAACTATTCAACATAAAAAAAATACTACAAAATTCACTTTTTGGAACAGGGATAACCATGGGAGGCTGAAATTTGCACTGCACATGCTAGAAGCAATGTGGGTTCCCATTATAACTGATGCAAATCTTAAAAATTTTCATCGTTTCAACCAGTTTTCAGGAGTCTTCAAAAAAATATATTTTCCCCATTTGTGCATCAAAAGCCAAATCTCTCAAAAGATAGAGACATCAGTGACATATTTTTACATTACGTAGCAAATTTTGGCCTTTGGGCTGTGGAGTGTTGATTGATAACAACACCAAGCAAGAAGTGGTCAAAAATATTTAAGTTTAATATTTTCACCTTACATCAGGGTCAAAAAGGGTACAAAGGTTGACAAAAGACACATCATGGGCATAAACTGAACTTATGCTGAAATTTTAGAATTTCTTGACTGATTTAGGAGACCTGTAGTCTGGTCAACGTGGAAAAGTGACCCATAAATCCATTTTTTGAACCAAAAAAAGAGTAGGATCACCACTGCTCGTGAGAATTTCAAAAAATTTCACCAATGGACCTCTGCTGGAGCCCCCCTCCCTAAAGGCCTTGCTCCAAATTTGAGCCCCATAGACCAAAACTTCAAAATGACACATCGGTGACTTCTATTGACTTTAGATCCCAAATTTTGTCTCCTTGGTTCATTTTTTAAACTTATCAAGAAACAGAGAAAAAAATGAAGATTTTCAAGTCAAAAGGGATCAGCGACATAAACTAATGTACAACGTAATTTTGAGAGGGCCCACAGGCTGGTCAATATGGAAAAATGTCCCAAAATCCACTTTTTGAGACCTTAAAAAAATCGGAGATGACCTAGGAAGTTGAACTTTGGATATAATGAAGATAATAAGAGTCTCCATTGCTGATGCAAATTTCAAAAAAAAATTATCACTTTGGATCTCTTTTGAAACCCTCGCAAAAAAGAGCCTTATCCCAAATTTCAAGTTGAAGTTCCAAAAATTGTAATATGAATTTCGTACATTTAGAAGACCTCACACAGCAAAATTGCACTTCATTTGATCCATTACACTGGGCACATAGAATTCGAAAAATAGCTAGTGGCAATATTCCTCTAGGATGGATAGATAGATCAACATAATGTGGAACCAGATGGTCATTTTTATGATTTATGGTCAAGAAGTCCAATAGCATAATCCCTTTTCTTCACTTCTAAAGCAGAGCCCAACGCAATAGCCATTTTTTTAAAATTCAGCTAAAAAAATCAGCAATAATAAATCACATATTAATTACATTCGAAAGAAAAATCATCTATAAGGGAGCCCAAAATAATATTTGCTTCGAGCCCAATTTGGCTCTCTTGACAACCCTGAATAGTGCCAAGAAGTATGGAACTCTTGAAAAAATGAGTGAGAAAAGGTCTCAACATGAACTATTGATCACTCAGCTCCCTCTCCTCTAGCTGGAATAGTAACCCTGAGCAAAATTACGGTATACCTACTTATTTCGTTTGTTTTTAGTAAAGTTCATAAGACCTAAAGCAATTTTTCAAAAATATTCCAATTTTATTTTTTTTTAAATTAAAATTTCTTAAACAGGACATTTGATGATTTGAGAATACCTATACAAGAAGTCTATCATGAAATTTAAGTCAGTCTGAAAAAGTAAATTAAATTCACAAATGATACCTTGTTGAATTCAAGCGTTGCATTTTTTATTAGGTACCTAGACCTACTAGATATTTTATAATTTATATTTCAAATTAAAAATTAAAACCGTACAAAAAAATGAATAAGTAAATAGATGTCCCTTAATTGTGGATTTTCATTCATGAAAATATAAATGAACAGTGCAGTGCGCAATCGCGTTCATTTTTGTTTCGGGGTAAATTCTTCGTTTCATTGCAGGCAACACTGATAAAAAAGTCGACAGAATTGTTTTGAAAATTTCTCCGTAAATATCTGCCAAAATAATTCCACAATAAATCTTATCTTATGCGGATATTTTGTGTTTTTGAAAAATATTCAGTTTCGCTTTTCGTCAATATACTTTGATAGTTGGAAATTTTCCACAAATATCCAGTAGGTAGATAGTACTAGATAGATACGTATCACATAGTACATAGACATATCTAGAGTATCGATTATTTTTGTAATAAAAAAATTGATAACGAAATTCCTTCCTTTTTGAAAACTATCGATGGGTATTGATCGTTGAGAAATTTGTATTAATTTTCACGTTCCTGTAATTATATGCACTTAAGTACAGAATCGATTTATTTTTCGATCATCAATTCCACTTTATGAAAACGTTCCCTTACGACTTGCGAAAGTAACAATTCTTCACCCTTGTTCAGATAACTACCGGAGAATTAATTTTCCATTAGTTGATTACATTATAAGAAAGCCCTGCTTCTTAACTGTATTAGATAATTTTTTCAATAAAATGAAAGACAGATGAGTGCAGTTGTGAATGAAATCATAAGCTTTCATATACGTAACTTTCACGATTGCATTCCTCCCTTCGTTGTGATTCATGGGTGTTGGAAGACGAGGAAGGGGTTGTTTTGGGATTTTATATTGACTGTAAAATTGAATTTATAAGGAAACAAAACAGCAATTCATTTAGAAATTATTGTTAGGTACTGAGAAATTGATCGATGGAAGACGAGGGAGGGGTTGTTTTGGGATTTGATATTGACTGTAAAATTGAATTTATTAAGAAACAAAACAGCAATTCATTTAGAAATTATTGTTAGGTACTGAGAAATTGATCGATATGGTAGGTAACACGTGGAAAATACAATAAATTAAAATATAGGTACTTTAGATTATTTAATAACCTAGGAATGTATCTGTAAAATTGGATAGGAGTATTTTTCAATTTAAATATTTTCAATTGGGTACGTATCTAACGTAATTACCAAACTATTCGATCGAAAAGTAATTTTTTGAAATCCAATCACCTTCAAAACATTACAAGTAACAAAATTCCATAGGTAGGTAAGTGCATATATCTTAGAAAAATATGTTATACGTTGATTTAATCTAATTTATGGTAACGAAATTCGTTATTACGAAGGTACATAATATGAAAGTTTTTACTATATTTATACGTACGAATTTCACCACGTTCAACAGGATAAAATAAAGGTTCAGGTGTATACCTATAATATTGATTGAAACAGGGACCCAAATTACCATCCTATCGGAGAAATTCCTTCCAACACCGGTAAAATATGCTCGAGATGGTTCAAAAATAGCAATAAGAAAACGAAACAAATATTCATTATTGGTTTTCGAAAAATACCCTCCTGTGATAAAGTCCAAGTTAAGAATTTGATAAGTTGGCTTATATTAGTTTTTGAGAAATAAGTACAAGGTACATAGGCGGGATAAAAAGGTTAGTGACGTGGTGGGCTTTTGCTATTCCTGTATATAATTTTTCACCATGTTACCTACTTATTTGAAAATACGTTATCGATTG
Organism: Balanococcus diminutus; assembly: GCA_959613365.1. Taxonomy (NCBI): domain Eukaryota; kingdom Metazoa; phylum Arthropoda; class Insecta; order Hemiptera; family Pseudococcidae; genus Balanococcus; species Balanococcus diminutus. Next base: position 30,601,867 of record OY390714.1, read on the forward strand.
AAAATCAGAAATACCTACGAATTTATTTTGTATTTATTATAGATACGTTTTCGTTCATTTTTTGTTTGAATATCCAAGTAATATATATCGTCTGCCCCATTTATAAATTTTTAAAAAATTTTACAGCAAATTTTAATCAATTATTTGACAACATTGATAATTTATCGATTTTTTTGGGTTTTTGGTACATTAGCCCATGAACAATAATTGGTACTCGTATGATAAGCAAAATTTCGTATTTAAAAAAAATGGATAGCAGGAGTAAATTTATGTGTAGCAGTATAAGACAAAATTATAAACTTTTGATTGGATATATACTTGACCAAATTAATAAAAGCAACGTTTAAATTTTACATTTTTATCACATTACAAACGACTCAACACGAAATATTTTTTTCCAGCAGTTTTCGTCAAAATTCACGTATTTCAAAGAAGAAAAAAATTACCAAATCGAATGCAAAACCGGCTCACAATTTATAAAAGAATTTCCACGAAAGGTACTTCTACATCTTCACTGGTATTGATTAGGCAAAAACAGGGTAAAACGAAAGGATAAGTATTGGAAAAAGTTTCACGCACGATTTTATAGCCATGGATCGAATAAAATGAAAAAATTTAAATTAAATTTTACCATCGATTATTTTAAAATGCCACGTAATATAAAATTTATTTACCTGATATGTTTCGTACGTGCAGCTGGACGCAAGCGATGCATATCATGACGACAGCTCGAACCGAAATGAACAATAAGAAACTAACAACGCTGATAATACGTTCGACAGTGGTTTGTTATCAAGAGGGTGACTATTTTAAACAACCCCTACTTCGAAATCGGGGTGAAACGAACTTCGTTTTCGGTACAGATTTCACGTTCCCCTACGCTGAAATGTCCGCACTGTCATTAGTTTCAGTTATACGTGGTATAGCGAGCTATATTCTGTGTGTGTATATTAAAATGCATATATACGCGAGTGGAAAATTTCGTATCTGCGGAAAAATTTACAACTTCCGAAATATTTTCAATGTTTTATTTCCGATTTTGGAAACCAATAATTTGTATAAGTTATACGAGTACCAAAGAGATGTAATCGAAAATTTGAATTTTTTTTAAGACGAAGCGGAGGTACATCGAACCGAAATATTAAAGCAAATTTTGCCGATGCAAAATAACGGAAAATGAAAATCTCTTCGTATAATGTCTGAAAAAAGCTTCTTTTATATTCTGATTGGGGAGGGGGAAAAATCCAAAAATATACTCTTTACGAGTTAGTCAATTGAAAACTACATTTAGGATGCTGTCGGCGGCGACGCTCAGACTCGTACCCTGGACTTCTTGCACGAAAGTTTATAGTTCAGTAACTAGGGCACTTCGAAGGGTATTTGTTAATCGGATGTAGAGGTTGTAGTTCAGTACCCCTGGTTGGCTTTCCAGATCTATTGTACGTATTATTTATTCTTTGGAAATGTTCGATCATTTTTTCTTTTTATGGGATGATTTTTTTCCCTTCTTGGTCCCTTCGATTGGCGTTGATGGTTTGAAAGGTTATTTGTTTAAAAATTTCCCGCGATTGAGGTACCTCTACCTACCCTATTGGCTATATTTTCTTAGCAGTGAAATCGAAATGATGACTGATGAGTGATGAGAAGAATGGGTTTCCTACGAATGTGTTTGGCGATTTTTCATATTTTTTTTCTCGTCTTATTACGACAATCTGGAGGGGTATTCGGTGTCGAATGTTTCAACTAAAATATTATCCTAAAGAGTAACTGTATCTACGATTCTATTTATCGATAAAGTGTTTTGAAAGGTTTATACTGAATATATTTATTTTCCATCTATATCTCCCTTTCAACACTTGACTTGAGTTTATTTTTCGGGTATAAGCATTGATTAAGTCTAAGTTTTGATTCCCGTTCAATTTCCCGAATCCATCGTCCCGAAGGACTTTTTCCCGAATGAAAAAGTTCCTGAAAGTTGTTCTGCCGAAAATTTTTACCCCGAAATTTTTAAACCCGAATTTCCCCCCCCCCCCCCCCCCCCCGAATCACTCTCTATCGAACATTACTAATTCGGGGAATTGTCCTTCGGGACATTGAGTTCGGGGTTAATTTAGTGAAGGAAGGGATATGGTACATACCAAAAATTTTGTAATAACCAAAATTATTACTAGGACTTCAATCTATACCTTTTGTTTGAAAATTTTTTCAGTTGGACTCCTAGCCCCCCCCCCCCCCCCATTTTAATAATTTTATAACTTTTCAAGTATCTAAGTCATTTATTATGTATGCGAAATTAGAGGGGAGAAAAGGGTCTAATCGAAAATTTCATAATAACAAAAATTATTTTCAAGACCTCAGTCTACAACTTTTATTTGAAAGTTTTTTCAATTGGACCCCTACTCCCTCCGTTTTTGATTATTCAAGTCATATTATGCGAAATTGGAGGGAAGGGAGGGATTCAATCGAAAATTTTGTAGTACCCAAAATTATTCTCAAGACTTGAATCTACAACTTTTATTTGAAAATTTTTTCAATTGGACCCCTACCTCCCCCAGTTTTTGATAATATTAATTAAATAAGTCATATTATGCGAAATTGGAGGGGAGAGAAGGGTGTAATCGAAAATTTTATAATAACCAAAATTATTCCTAGGACCTCAATCTACAACATTTGTTTGAAAAAATCGCCATTTTCACTAGTAAAAAAATTCGGGAAAATTTTCGGGAAATCATTCGGGGTAACGGATTCGTGAAAAAGAATTCGGGGGAAAAAAATTCGGGGAAAACACATTCAGGAAACTGACTTTCGGGAACTTTTTTATTCGGGACAATGTCCATCGGGAAAAGGGATTCGGGGGAAGAGACGGAAACCCTAAGTTTTCGATAGTAGTTGTCTAATTAAGTCAAATAAACGAAAATTGAACCTGTATTTTCTCAGATTTGTATTACTGTGAAATAATTATGTAATTGAAGAGGTCTATTCCTAAGTGGCCTAAGTCAACTTTTGACGAAAATGAGTTTGATACACCATCTGTTAGTATGACGTGGAACCTACAAAAACTATAGTTGTCCCCGTCCCCCTACCTATCTTTATACAGTAGGGTGGCCCTTATTTTTCGAATTTTGGAAATGTTGTCGGGACGGGGGGTCAATTGGTGACATATTGGTAGAAAATAATTCCCTATTTTTTATTTTTCCTCCAACTGAATTTTAAGCCGTTTCTCAGGGGCCCCCAAATTTGAAAAAATCAAAAAAATAGAACATTTTGAAAATTTTTGAAAATTTTTAGCAAAATAGTCATAGGGATGGTACTTCTATAAGACAAGACCATTTTCGATGATTTCTTATCTTTACCCCCCTTTTCATGGGACATAAAAAAAACCTAATTTTTTACGTTTTTTAAAAAATTTGAAAAAAATGACTAAAAATTAAAGAAACATTTTTTTTTGAATAAAATGTTTTTAGCATACATGTTATCACCCAAAAAGGGCATTTACGGCGATTTTTCATCCTTACCTTCATTTTTGGGAACCTCATTTTTTTCAATTTTTGATAGTTTTTGAAAAATTCTCACTGATACGGCAGTGATGAAAAGTCACCGTAAATGACCTTTTTGGGTGATAACATGTATGTTGAAACCATTTTTTTCAAATTTTTTTTTTTTTTTAATTTTTAACCATTTTTTTCAAATTTTTTAAAAAACGTAAAAAATGACGTTTTTTCATGTCTCATGAAAAGGGGGTAAAGATAAGAAATCATCGAAAATGGTCTTGTCTTATAGAAATACCATCCCTATGACCATTTTGCTAAAAATTTTCAAAAATTTTCAAAAGTTCTATTTTTTTGATTTTTTTAAATTTGGGGGCCCCTGAAAAACGGCTTAAAATTCAGTTAGAGGAAAAATAAAAAATAGGGAATTATTTTCTACCAATATGTCACCAATTGACCCCCCGTCACGACAACATTTCCAAAATTCGAAAAATAAGGGCCACCCTATTATACAGTGTTACCAGCGATTTAAAAAATTATTTTTTTCCAAAGTGGCCTAATGTCATAGAGTGGCCTAAGTCATAAGTTATTTCGTTCAAAGTTGTTTTTATTTTATTATCATTTTTTTTATTACTTACGTTTTCATTTGCATTTTTCTCTAAGAAAGGAAAAAAAAATTTGAAAATATGCCTTTCTTGCTTGCCTTTGTTTTTTTCTTATTTTTTTCATTTTTTTCTTATTTTTTTGCAATCTTTATTGCCATGATTACCTCGTTTTTTGATTTTTTAAAAATGAAAAAAACTTTAATTAATACTGATTACTGTTTCAGTAATGGGGATAAATTTTTTTTGAAAGCAGTTATCGACTATGTGCATTATACCACGAATATAAATGGTGAAAATCCGATATCATTTAGGCTGTAGACCGGAGTTTTAGCGAATTTCGACAATTATTTTGTTCTTCCAAAGTGGCCTAAGTCACGATCTTGTCAACTTTGAAGGCTCGTGGCATCCAGAATTCAAAATATTTCTCGACCAAAGTTTCAAGGAATTGTTGGTACAATAGTCTAGATTACATTTCAGTTCATTTCAAAAAAATTGCCTCAAATGGGGGGACGTGAAACGTTTTTTTCGTCTCTTGAAAAGTTTGTTTTTTTGACTTAGGCCACTTTGGAATAGACCTCTTCAATTTAATTATAAAAATTCATTAGTTAAAAAAAAATTATTGAAAAATTATGAACACCAATCCATTTAACTTTATGTGGTTCTGGAGAGAATTTTTTGAAAAAAATAAGACAAAATAATGGAATGTCTTTTTTTTTTAAACAGAAGATGAAACCTATTTCGATATATATTTTTTTTTTTTTTTGTTTAGAGATCCGAATTTTTTCAATTTTTATGATAATATTCTATAATAAGTTTTATTTTTTTGTACTTTGTGATCATTGAATTTTTTTTTCATTTTTACGACTTCTACTTTTTTCTAAATTTTACAATGCATTCAAATTTTTACTACCTACTACTACCTATCTAGGATTTTTCATATTCATTACATTTTTAATATATCTAAAAATATTCAATTATTTTTCAACTTGTAATTTTTCCTAAATTCGTTTTTTTTATACCTACTACGATGACGATGATGACGATGACGATGTCGATGATGATGATGATGTCGATGATGATGATGTCGATGATGATGATGTCGATGATGATGATGTCGATGATGTCGATGATGATGATGATGTCGATGATGATGAGGTCGATAATGATGATGATGTCGATGTTGACGATGATGTCGATGATGACGATGTCGATGATGATGTCGATGATGATGTTGATGACGATGATGATGTCGATGATGACGATGATGATGTCGATTTTTTTAAGGTTTCAAATCACAAAAAAAAATCAAAAATTTTATTTTAAAAAATAAGATTTTTTTTACTTCAAAAATTAAAATTTGTCTATTCTAAAAAATAAAATAAAAAAGGTAGGTATACCTATTCCAAAAAATGATTTCTTCTTTATTTCAAAAAAATAAAAATGAAACTTATCCCAAAATTTTTTTAAAAAAGGTCTAAAAAAATTGATAATTTTTTATTACTTATTTTCTACCTATTAGTTTTAAATTAATTCGAGTGTTTAACATTTTTTTCGACATTTTTGACATTTTTTAAAAAATTATATTTTTTTATTCTAATTATTCTGTTAAATTAATTTTTGTATTTTAAATTTAATTTTAAAATTATCATAAATTAAAAATTTATAAATAAAATTTTTTTTATATACTACCCCGAGCGGCACACTCGATCGATAATATCGGAAGATGTAACGTATCGATAAAAAATCGGCTGAAAATCTATAGATGTTCTCACGATATTATAAAGATTTATCGGTACAACTTCATAGGCAAAAAATCTAAAAACTATCGAATTCGATATTATTAAGATTTTATGACGATATTCGTCAACGATACTATCGACAAAGAATATTAAATTTATCGATTCCGATTTTCCACCGATTTTGTGCAGATATTTGAAACTACATTATCGACAAAGAATATTAAATTTATCGAATTCGATTTTTTAACGATTTTGTAAAGATATTTAAAACTATATTATCGACAGATTATATGAAATTTCTAGATTTCGATATTTTACCGATTTTTTGACGACATTTGAAACTATATTATCGACTGATTATATTAAATTTATCGAATCCGATTTTTACCGATTTTGTAAAGATATTTGAAACTATATTATCGACACGTAATATGAAATTTCTCGATTTCGATTTTTTAACGGTTTTTTAACGATTTTGTGACGATATTTGAAACTATATTATCGACAAATAATCTGTAATTTCTCGAATTCGATTTTTTAACGATTTTCTGAAGATATTTAAAACTTTATTATCGACACGTAATCTGAAATTTCTCGAATTCGATTTTTCAACGATTTTATGACGATATTTGAAAATATATTATCGACACGTAATATGAAATTCCTCGAATTCGATTTTTCAACGATTTTGTGGCGATATTTGAAACTATATTATCGACAAATAATCTGAAATTTCTCGAATTCGATTTTTCAACGATTTTATGACGATATTTGAAAATATATTATCGACACGTAATATGAAATTCCTCGAATTCGATTTTTCAACGATTTTGTGGCGATATTTGAAACTATATTATCGACAAATAATCTGAAATTTCTCGAATTCGATTTTTCAACGATTTTGTGACGATATTTGAAATTATTTCCAAATTGGTGAAAACTTTTTTAAGTCCAACACGCCTGGAAGTACTAAACTGCCTATTATAAGCGTTTTATTGCTAATTCCTCAACGATAAGGTATGGCATAGTGGTTAAGGAAGAGGATTACCATGCAGGAGGTAGATGGTTCAGGCCCCACGGGTGGCTGATTTTTTATAATTTTTTTTTGACTTTTTCTGAAATGATCCTCTTACCGTAACATGAATAATGTGTTTAGGCATAGTTTAATGTATTAATTATGCTAATTAATGATTTTTAATTATAGAAAAAAGCTAGTAAAAGACAAAAAATCGATAAAAAATCGACAGAATATCGAATTCGATAAAGTGTCGCAAAAGTTCCGCCTAAATCGTGAAATTATCTTTCGATATTATAGATATATTATCGATAAAATATCTTACTATAATCTCGAAATTTTTGCTAACTATAATTCGTCGATAATCTATCTATATATATAAAAATAATTTCACGATTTATGCGGAACTAACGCGACACTTTATCGAATTCGATATTCTGTCGATTTTTTATTTCGATAATTTGTCGATTATGCTGCTCGGGACCTAATTAAAACTACTTACGTACTTTTTTCATTGTTTTCTGGTTTTTCAGTCATTTTTATAAAAATTTTCCTACACAAAGTTTTTTGTTGCATTTTTTCAAAAAAGAAACAAAATCGACGTTCGCGTTCTACTGTATTCATTTTTTCAATTTTTTATTATTTTTGTGAATTTTTCAATTGCTTAACATTTTTGATTTTTAAGGATTTCATGATTCTATTATTTTTTCTTTTTATACCTACTTCACGAAATATACCCACACATACCTAGTTACCTAGATAACTCCCTCATTCTATTACCTATTTCTTAATTTTTCAATATTTCAGTCATTTTTTAAAATTTTCTAGACATGATTATAATTTTATAATTTTTTCCAATTCTTCAATTTAGGCATTCAAATTTTGTACTTCGTGTAATTTTTTCGTTTTTTCAAGTATTCATTTTTAAATTTTAAAAAATGAGTACGTATGACTAATTGACTATATTTTATGCGAATAAAATTTTTCATTTTTCATAATTTTTCAATTTTTTCTATACTATTCAAATTCCATTCTTCTTTGCCATTTCTTAATTTTTTCAAATACCTAATCATTTTTAGCATGTTTTAAAGACTTACTTTAATTAATTATCGATTTTTCAAAATTTTCAAAGCATTTTTATTAGATATTTTTCGCTTTTTCCACGTTTTTAATTTTTACGACACTTCTGATTTTTTCCTGAATTATTGAATTAATTATGTATTTAAAATTTTCTTATTTTTTATTATTTTCTAATTCTATTAAATTTTTAAATACTTCTGAGAAAGTTCATTTTTTTATTTTTTATTTATTTATTTTTTTGAAATATTTCATTCTTTAGTGTTTTTAAATCTCGTATAACTTCGTGATTTCTCAAATTTTTCAAATGTTCATTTTTTCAATTTTTTTTTAATTTTCCAGACAATTTTGATTATTTGTTATTTCTTCTAATTTTTTTTATTTCCCCAATTTGTTGTTTTTTCAGATTTTCTGATTTTTTTAAATTGATACGAGTAGATAAAAATTGAAATTATTTTGATTTAAATAATTATTTTTCATATTTTTTTATTTTTTCGATGCATTCAAATATTAATTTGATTCTTCGTAATTATTCCTTCAACTTTTTTCAGTGTTGATTTTTTCAATTTTTTTTCAGTCTTTATATTTTTCAATGTTTTTATGTTTTTCACTTCTTTGTTACCTATTCTTTAATTTTTCAAAATAACTATGATTTTTTTTCTCATTTATTTTTTATTTTTTCAAGTTTCGCTAGACATTTTGATTATTTATAATTTTTCACTATTTTTAATTTTTTTTTACTCGTAGATATTTATTTACACAGATCATAAAATTTATATTCTCTGATTTACTGCATTTATTAACCATTTGCTAACTTGAGCAGTGGGTATACGAGGAAGCTAGGAATAAGTTTTTCAGATCCAACTCATATTTTTCATTGATTTGATCACACGATTGTTTTTTAATGGGCATCAAATCTTAGTTCAGTCGCAAGTTTGAAATATTTTTCGAATAACTTTTGCTTACGTGGAACAAAGTTCGTGCAGAACTACAAAACTTTTACTTCATCAAGTATCAACTATTTGTTCCGAAAATAGTTTCCGTAGAATTTACTAGCACGATGAATTTCGAGCTTATATCATCCATTTTTATTACACAATTTTCTTTATAGGTGCCTTAACTGCCATGCATAATTTAATAACATTGCCATTTCCAAGGATAGGGAATCTGTGACATCTAAGACAATAATCCAAATACGTCTAGATTTTACCTTTAATTTTCCATTTTTTTTTCTTTCAAAGTTTGTCGTAAGGTAATTTTATTTTAATGCTTATTTGAAAAATACATTGAGACATTAAAAATATATGTATAGCTGGTCCGGCCAGTTATGAAAAAATGCATGTACCATGTAATTCGTAATACATCAGGCGCCAGCACACTTTTAGCTCATAGTGCTGTCATACTCGACTAATACGGGATGAAAATACATTTTTCAAAAGTAAATCATCAAAATTCTCTATACGAAGGATCCTCTCTAGTCTCTACTCATTTGACAGATTAACGCGGTATAGATACTCGTACGTCGGTATTTCCTATTTGTATTTACTCTTTAGCCTATTTTGTAAATTCCATTAAATGCGCTGGGAGCCTGGCACGTTAAATTATTAAAAAACATTTTTTTTTTTGTAGTTGCGTTATTGATATTTCGAGAAAATAAATTTACGTTAATTGTTAGTAAATCATGAAAAAAGTTGACATATTTTGCATAGTTCAGCGATGTCCAGGACGCGACGTGGGATTGTTCAGCGAAACTCGTGCCTCGGTTTTTTTCTCATGTGCCGGGCGCACTTTGGCGTCGAAAAACTAAACAGAGGCTGGAAGCTCACGATTATCTATAGACTGTTTCGCAGAAAATGGGAAAATGCCGGGCGAAATGAAAGGGGGAAAATAGAAGAGAATGAAACGAGAGAGAAATTTTCGTTGGTAAGAGGCGCCTGTGCCGTTTGTATCTGTCGCGGAGAGTCGCCCGCCTGACTGCCTCGTTCTGGGAAACTCCACCGCTACCGCGAATTCAACATAATACAGCTATCCTTCTCCCTTCGCTGAAGAAACCCTTTACACATAGAGTGCGGTTAATGGCACGAAAATTTCGATAGGGAGGTTTTCGGGGGCTGCAAAAATGACGACACACGGGAGCCTAGTTAGTATCCAGACTGTCGCTGAAATGGTAATCTGGGTCGCGATTGCCATATCACGTGTAGTTCCAAGTTTCTATTTCTACTTTGTATGGTACTACTATTAAATCGTTTGAAGTTCATTGAAAAAATATACCGATTGGTGGTGGGTCGCACGATCATCGTTTTTAATTTCTAATACGAACGGAACAATTCATTTTATTTTTCAATAACCATTCGAATGTGTCGAAAATGTTCCAAGTTTGGAATTTTACCGTTTCAAGTTTTGCTATGGGGGGTGATTTTTGAAATTTTTTCGTCGCTGTTTTGAGGTATTTGTATGTTTTTGGTGATCTCCTCGGTTTTATAAGAAAGTTATTTACAAGTTTTTAATACGAATTTTAGACAAATTTGCCATTTGGTTATATTTTTTCAATATCGAGGACTTTTATATCCTTTTCTCAAATATATATGTGACCGGGCATAGGGAAAGGGTATTAGTGTCCATTCGAGAATTCCAAATCGCAGACATTGCAAGAAATCAATTTTAATTATAATTAAATCGATTTCCAATGTGAATTATAATTGAAGTTACGTTTAATGAAATAAAGTAATGAACAAATCAATATAATTTTATTACTTTGATTCGGAAACCATTTAAATCAAAGAAAACCAAGTTGTTTTTGCGTAAAAATCAGTTTGGACACAATACCCTTTCCCTATGCCCGGTCACATATTTTTTTTAAATTTAAAAACGAATATTTATGGTAAAATTTATAATACCTACCTAACCTACCTACATAAAAGAAGGACAGCAGCTGCTTATTTTTATTTCATTATCTATCAAGTATCCAATTGAATTACAGGTATATGAGGAAATGTTCTACCTATTTGAAAAGAATTTCTTCGTCAATGTACCTATCTATGTACTTATCATTAGTCATCTTTTAGATTTCAGAGTTGATCAAGTATGTTACGCCTAAATCTTGAAATTGCCCAATTCATGTAGGCAAGAAAATTGTCTATTTTACGAATTAGGCAAAATTTCCCTGTCTTTTGCATATTTCAGGGAAATAATTTACCCATTTCATAAATTAGGCAGAAAGCTTGCCCTTTTTTCACGATTTAGGCAAACGTGATACTGAACTGCAAGTATACAGTATATCTAGTGGACGAATTTTACATACCTACTTAAATGTGATCAAAAGTAAGTTACCCTTGAATAAAAGTTTAATGAATTCATGGTTACACAAAAAAAAAAAATTCTGCCAATTTTTTTCTGAGTCAAATACTTTTTTTCAAACTTTTTAGTAATTTTTTAGAGTTGTTTTCCCTGTCTGAGGTTTATTTTATTTTATTTTATTTTGACTAACTTTTTAAAAAATGTCATTTTAACCGAGTTTTGCTTACCAAAATTATCATTTGTTAATTTGTCGTACTTAGATGATTTCAGTGACTTTTTCTTTTGTCAGTCATTTTCAGTTGGTGATTTTTTAGTCATAGGTAATTTTTTTTTCGCTGGAATTTTCCATCAAGTTTTTTCTCAGTCAGAGTCACTTTCCAATTTTTCGGTCAATTTTTATGATTTTTTTCTTGACACGATCCTTTCCTGTCAGCATTTTTTTGTCGCCATTTTCTTCATTTTTTTCCTCTGTCATTTATTTCAATTTATTAAAATGATAACTTTTTTGTGTTTTCTTTTGACAGCATTTTTTGGTCATAGTTTTTTCTTTACCTAGTACGTAATTTGGTCAGAATTAGGTATTGGTTATTCGATTTTTTTTTCTCTTTTTGGCAGAATTCTTTTTTGTCATAATTATCGTTCGTAAAGCTAATTTTGGTAAAAAAAAATAGAAGGGTGCGTCAGGAAATAACGATAACAAGGAAAAAAGATCATAAAAATTGACTAAAAAAATTTGAAAAAAGTGACTCTGACTGCGAATAAATTTGATAGAGAATTCCAGTGAAAAAATAGCCTACGAGTACGACTAAAAAAATGAAAAATGAAAATGACGTTGACAAAAAAAAATCACTAAAATTATCTCTGACAAATGATCATTTTTATAAGCAAAACTTGGTTAAAGATGAAAAGTTGTTAAAGTTTTAAAAAAAATAGAAAGGTGCGACAGGAAATAACGATGACAAGAAAAAAATCATATAAAATTGGCGAAAGAAAAATTGAAAAAAGTGGCTCCGACTGGGAAGAAATTGTATAGAAAATTCCAGTGAAAAAATAGCCTACGACTAAAAGAATGAAAAATAAAAGTGACATTGACAAAAAAAAAATCACTAAAATTATCTCTGACAAATACCTACTTAATCATTTTTATAAGCAAAACTATGGTTAAAGATAAAAAGTTGTTAAAAGTTACCTACTCTTACAAAAAAATAAAATAAAATAAAAAAAAATAATAGAAAGGTGCGACAGGAAATAACGATGACAAGAAAAAAATAATATAAAATTGACTAAAAAAAAATTGAAAAAAATAGCTCTGACTGGGAAGAAATTCGATAGAAAATTCCAGTGAAAAAATAGCCTACGACTAAACGAATGACAAATGAAAGTAACATTGACAAAAAAAAAAATCACTAAAATTATCTCTGACAAATAATCATTTTTATAAGCAAAACTATGGTTAAAGCTAAAAAGTTGTTAAAAGTTACTCTTACAAAAAAAAAATAAATAAATAAATAAAATAGAAAGGTGCAACAGGAAATAACAATGACAAGAAAAAAAAAACGCGTAGCAGTCAAGATGCTCCGCGACAGCCGAATTTTTTTTTTTCAAGTTAGTGTACCACTTTGAAAACGTTTTCATCCATGGTATTTCAGTTTCAATATCAGTTTTAACTTCAAATTCAGTTTAAAAATGTCAGGTTTTTGTCTTCAGTTTTAGTTCCTCCACGTTGTCACTTCCAGCTCTAAGGATGGGGGCTCCGCCCCCATACCCCCGCGTTGAGGGCTTCGCCCCCAACCACCTCGTCACTTCCAGCTCTTCAAATCCCCATGCCCCAGGGGCATGGCAGGATTTGCCCCCAACCCCTTCCTTATTTTCGGCTTTGCAGACGGGGGCCAACACACCAGAAAAAGGGGTTGAAACGTGAAAATTTCTGATTTTTGACTCTGTAGGAGGGTCAAATGAGGCTCTAAAGCCCGGTCCACAAGGCACCTCAGTGACCCTTACCTATCCTAAATACCAAATTTTAGCATCCAAGGTCATTTGGTTTGGGCTGCAGGCTGATCAACGTACCGGGAAGCGAGAAAAAACATGAAAAATTGTGAAAAATCTTGATTTTTGACCCTTGACAGGGGTCAAAGGGGGCCCAAAAGTTGAAACCTACAAAAGGCACATCAGGGGCACAAACTTGAGCCATGATGAAAATTTTGGCCCCCCAGCTACAAAAGAATTACTTACCAAAAAAGTTGAAAAAGTAAATGACTCGAGAAAAAAATTGATAAAATATTATAATTTTTTTTTAGTGTAACTACATGAATTTATTCAACTTTTATTCAAGGTTACTTACTTTCAATATCTGTACATCACATATTACGCAAAATTCGTTCACTATAATATTGTGCACTTGTAGTTCAGTATCGTATTTGCCTAAATCGTGAAAAAGGAAACTTTCTGCATATAAGTAATTCATGAATTAGGCAAATTATTTTTCCTTTTTTTTTGTCTATTTCACGAAATAGGCAAGATACAAAGAAATTCTGCATAATTTATAAATTTGTCAATTTCACGATTTAGGCGTAACCAAATTCTATATATACCTATATCTATAATGATTATGTAATTTTAAATAGGTGGTTAACTTGCATTTTGTAGTTCATAAGGTAAGTAGATATTATTGATACTTATCAGTAAATATTCGATTTAGAAAAAAAAATTCTCATGAGAGGTACATAGAAATCCAAATTTCTGAGTCAAGAGTACCTACCTATAGTACCTACCTTTCAAAATTTTTGCAGTCTGATACCTACCTACTATCTTCATCGTGCCATTTTAGTTTCACATGTTTATGTACCTACCTAACGTAATTTCTCACTGGACAAATGATCAAATTTGTGAATGAAAAGTCCTTTGAAGTTTAATCTTATAGGCAGGGTATGGTTTAGAAACATCTTATCGAATTCCATAGTTATGCGATTTTAGAGTCATCTGTGCTTTGTTATGAGAACTATGAAAAAAAGAGTCATGTCTTTGAATACACTCTTACTCTATCTTTTGAAATATCGGGCTTGGAATTTTCCCATGTTCATTGTTTCCTCTGTAGATAGCGTTTTTTATTCGCTTACGAATAGAATTTTCATATCAAATTCAGCCCTTCAGATACTTAAATATCAATTGAAATTCTTGCATAAAAAATAATAAACTTTCATATTAATATAAATTGCAATTTTTACAGTAAATGTGTTCAGGTATAAAAATACACATTCCTTAAAATACTTATACTTACTAGTATAAATAAATCTCTTTCCATATGTACCTACGATTGAAAAAGATTGAGAATTAGAATGTAATGACTTAAGTAGGTCTTGGTAACCAAAATTGTCCCAACTCCAATTGAATTTTTTTTCTTTTTTAGAACTTTTCCATTGATGAATAGCAGACGTCGTCTTGAAGGTCTGCACTTCAAGGACAATATATGGCACACTGTTGAAAAAAAGTAGGTAATTTTACTGACGTTATCATCAACCTTCTTCTTTGTGTCATATTTAAACATTAAAAATAGGTATGTAAAGAAATATGAAAATAAGGAACGAAAAACTTACCATGAACGAATTAAATCAAGGGTGATGCTAATGTTACGATTAGCAGAGCAATCGCTAAAGGAATTAAAGCGATAACTAGAGGTAATCCGATACAAGGCAAAAATATTATAATAAGAGCGAAAATTGTTAATATTAAACCTAATAGTAACGGGGTAGTTATAAAACCAGCGTTTACCAGAGTTTTTAAATGAAAAAACGTTAATAAAGCGCAGCAAAAAATGAAAAACGATTTCATAATTAGGTCTGCGACAAACGAAAATACGCTGCGTTTGCAGAAAGCCACGTGAATTGAATGATTTCTCCTCTATATACCTTCTTATATTTCACTTAAATCGGAATTAAACTTTAAAGTTGCTTGAATGGCGTTTTAAAATAGGTATTTATTTGAACGATCACAGAACTTCTCGAAAAATTAAATGACTGTTGAAAAGTATTTTCGACCAATATATAAGAGTATGGAATATCTTTTATCATTTCTAGGCCATTCCATTTATCAATATTCTGTGTCATACCTATCATAAAAAATTTTTATGTATTTTTGGAAGGATTTCCGGTTAAAATTGCTTTGAAAATAAAATGAAAAATTGAAAATATACCTACGGGAAGTGATGATATAGCCCCATGTAAGTTGATAAGTGGCGAGGTTTTTTTTTTTGAGAAAGTACTCAGATATATACCATGTTTACAGAGTTAAACGAAATAACTACTCTATTTTTTATGTTATTTCGAGAAAGTTCTGCTATGCCCTTCAATCTCACTAACTGTGAGGAAGTACGAAGGGAATAGACCTACTATGACTAACCTTTGATAAGCAAGTAGATATAAGCACCTCTGTCGCCTACCACCTAGGTTGAGAAAATTTCCATGAATGGAACTTTTGTTCTCCTCAATACGCTGTTCATAGAACTTTTTTGCATTTCAAGACAGACGTTGACGTATTTGCTATAGACATTTTTGAAGAAAGAAGGTCATTATTGTATTAAACATGAAGTTACTGTCTTCTACAGCAAATTATATCGTACATGTCGACTCTAAACACGTACATCTACCATTGAACTCAAAGACGTTAATGTTAAAAAATGAAACAGGTGATAATGATTCTTCGTTTCAAAATATATCAGTTTCAAAATATATCAGATAAGGAAAGAACGGAAGTTTTGCTTTTGTGTAGTGTAGGTAGATAACTTCCTTATACAACGAAGAAAAGAACTGTCGTTATAAATTTTTTTAAAACAAATTACCTATATAGGTCTGAATAATAATTCAGAATTCAAGCAATTTTCTTAAAAATCTACTTAACAACCAATCAAATTTTTTTCCAGATGTATCTAGTTATTTTCTTTAAAATTAAAAACTCGTACAAAAAATTATAGAAAATGAATCAACTTTGTAAAAAAAAAAAAACATACTTATATACTTACATAGATATACATATACCTATAGTTGTTGAAAAAAATAATTTTTTGCAGCATAGATACGAACGGGTACGTACTTTACGTAATTATAAAAATTAAACTTTGATTTATTGCTGAGAAACAAATTTTTTTAATTCTTGTTGTTTGGAAAAAATTTAAAGCTTTGTCATCGGAGGATTTGTTTCAAATAAAATTTTGTAGAAAGACAAAAACATTTTTGAATTTTATACGAAAAATTAGATAAATAATTCTTATTTAAAACACATTTTTTTACAAACTAAAATTTCCATTTTTTTATTTTGTCAAAAAATAATTTTGTTTCTTTTTTACACAAAATTTCTAAAATTATTGTTCCAAAAACTAATTTCTTAATTTAAAAAAAATCAATGTTTTTCAACAAAAAAATTTACTTCTTTTTTTGAAATACAAATCTTTTTTTTAAGAACAAAAATTTTAATTCTTTTTCAGATTTTTAACTTTTTTTTCAAAAAAAAATTACATTTTCTTTTTTAAATAATCAGTTTAATTTTATACACACAAAAATTCTCATTTCTTTTCAAAAAAAAAAAAAATGAAAATTCTGATTTTTTCAAAAAACAAAAATCTTCAATTTTTTAGAAAAAATTTTTAAAATTCAAAAAACAAAATTTATACTTACCTATATGTACTGAACGGCGAATTTCAGAATGCCTATGCCTGATAAAATGCCTAAAAGTCATCAAATTTTTAAAATGTTACGCAATTTCAAGTCATCAATTTTTCTAAAATTTTTATGGGCAGTAATTTTTTTAGCCGAATTTTTTTTTTTAATTTAGGCTATTGTGTCCGACCCTGATTTAGAAGGAGGGGGGTAGAAGAGTTCTGACCCCATTTGTTGACGTTTGGGACCAAAAGATGACGATCTGTCACATGTCACATATTTATATATATAATATATTTATAATTTTACCGATACTTTTGGAACTCTGGGGCCGAGCCTAACAGGTCAAATGAAGTCAAACTTGATATGTAGGGTCCGCTCGGTGTAGGAATGATGCAAAAAAATTTTTGGGGCCCTAACTCAAAATTGGGGATATGACCCCTTTTTGAGGGGGGTGCGGGGGAGCCCAATATCATGAAATTTTTTGAAACTTGCCCCAGGGATGAGAACTATAATTACCTACACCATAGTCAAATTTCAGCCCCCTAAGTCATCCCCACCCCATCTTAGTGCCCAAAAAGTGGATTTTGGGGTCATTTTTTTCACGTTGATCAGGCTACAGACCCCCCAAATGGAGATGGGGGCCCAAATTTTCATCATAGATCAAGTTCGTGCCCCTGATGTGCCTTTTGTAGGTTACAACTTTTGGGCTTCCTTTGACCATTGTCCAGTGTCAAAAATCAAGATTTTTCACAATTTTTCACATTTTTTCTTGATTCCCGGTACGTTGATCAGCCTACAGCCCAAACCAAATGACCTTGGAGGCTAAAATTTGGTATTTAGGATCGGTAAGGATCACTGAGGTGCCTTTTGGGGTTTTTGACCCTTGGGCCTCAAAATTGGGGGTGGCCCCTTTTTGAGGGGCTTTAAAGGAACCCCAATGTGACAAAATGATTTGAAATTTCTACCAACAACAATGGTTCCGATTGTCTCCACTGTATTCAAATTTCAGCTTCCCAAGTCATCCCCACCCCATTTTAGGGCCCAAAAAGTGGATTTAGAGGTTATTTTTTCACGTTGATCAGGCTACAGACCCCCCAAATGAAGCTGGGGGGCCTAAATTTTCATCATAGATCAAGTTCATGCTCCTGATGTGCCTTTTGTAGGTTTTGGCCTTCAAACCCCTTTTGACCTTGATACAGGGTCAAAAATCAATATTTTTCAAGTTTTGACCTGTCTTTTCTGACCCGTTGAACAGCCTACAGCCCAAACCAAAAGACTTAAAAGGTCGAAATTTGGGATGTAGGGTCAGTAGAGGTCACTGATGTGCCTTTTGAGGTTTTCGAGTTTTGAGCACCATTTGACCCCCGTACAGGGTCAAAAATCAGAAATTTTCACGTTTTAACCCCTTTTTTGGTGTGTTGGCCACTGTCTGAAGAGCTGAAAGTGTGAAGGGGATTGGTGGCGAAGCCCCTAATTCCCTCCTGCCATGCCCCTATTTGGGACGAAGCCTGCATTTGAAGAGTTGGAAGTGACGAGGTGGTTGGGGGCGATTTTTAAACTGAATTAAAAGTTAAAACTGATATTGAAACTGAAATACTACGGATGAAAACGTTTTTAAAGTAGTACACTAACTTGGGAAAAAAAATTCGGCTGTCGCGGAGCATCTTGACTGCTACGCGTTTTTTTTAATGCTTAAAGACGAATGAAAAATAAATCTGCCATTGACTTCATGTTAAATTCAATAGGGTCACTCCTTTAATAATAATGAGCCAGTTTTTCTACTTCATGAGTTCAAACATGTTGCTAGGTAAGTACATACAAAAAAGGTCACTTTTTTATATTGAAATAAAATAAAAACAAATGAAGCACGGAAATGCAATACATGCTAAGCGCCATTTTTTTCAAAAATTATTTTTTTCACCCAAAATATTCTACGTTTTCTTGCCAACACGAAGAAAGTATTCCCAGTCTTCTCCGACCAACCGAAGTGGTTCAAAATCACGCCCAAAGAGAGCGCGCGCGCCTAAAATTTCGCATGTTACACCTACTACGATTTGTTTCGTACTTGAATGTTCACCTGTGTTACTTCGTTACTCATACAACCTATTTAAGTAAACAAAACCTTATTACATTGAAATTTTTTGAATAAAATATGTGACCGTCCACGAAAGAAGGGACCTAGTGTATGAAAATCCCATTTCGAGATAAATGCATTTAAAGTTTTAACTTATGCACTCTGAGCAAGTTTTGTGACGTTATATCAATATTTAGTGCGGATTCGATGACATGTAGTGGGGCTATACCGAGTTTTTTCCCAAATTCGGTCATCCATGAAAAAAGGGACTTAGTGTAAAAAAATATTTTTCAACTTTGCAATTTTAATTTAATCTGACGTATGGTAATGATATTAAACTTCATCCTCAACTAGGTTCAACTTATTAGAATGTTGTGAGCGAGTTTCGTGACTGTATATTATCGCTAAAAGTGTGAATTCGAGACACTAGGTCCTTTTTTTCATTGATTTTAAAAATTGAATAAAAATGAAGTTTTTGAGTACAAAAAGGGGTTTTGTGGGGTCATTTTTGAAGTTAGAGACCTGGGAGAAGTTTAGATCGATAGATAAGACTTCAGAGATACCGAATCCGCGCATAAGTCATTTCACCCAAAATGTGACACTAGGTCCCTTTTTTCATGGACGGTCACATATGATTGAAAAAATTACGATATAAAAAAGGCCCGAGCACGATATTACACCTCGCCACGGCGCTCCATAAAAATACGTGTTTGCTCGGGCGAAAAATTGACAAAAATGGGTTACGAAGAATCGCCCTCACTCGGAGACAAATTTTTCTTTTCGAAATTTCTTTGAACCTATGTGTAGAGAAATGTCCTCTCTTCATCACATGATACATGAGAAACCCCGCCTTTCCCCTCTTCAACTCGCGACACGCGTTCGAAACTTGTTTTTGCTCCCCTGAAAAACTCAATTTTTGGCGCTTAGCATGTTTTGCATTTCCGTGCTTCAAATTAGAATTTTTTTTTTGATAATTTTTATTTGAATAGTCTTTACATAGGCAAGTAACTCAACTATTTTCACCAGAAAAGATCATCTGCGACGATTTATCATGCTTGTCGTATTTCAATCTATGAAAAAGTGAAAGAAATCTGGATTATAGAGGTTCCTCTGAAAATGGATGTAAAGTTGAAAAATGGCTGTAAATTGTTTGGGGTGAAAATGTGTAGGTATGTTAAGACCATTTCAACCACAATTTGTTTCTCATTAAATTTATTTTTCATAAAATGTAAAAACTGTTTTTTTTTCATGTCACTCCAAAACGGGGTGAACATGAAAAATTGTCAAAGTGGTCTTGTATGGTAAAAGTATCCACGTTCGTTGTGACCATTTTAATTGATTTTTGAAAAAAAATTAGTTGGGCAAAAATAAAAAATAAGAACTATTTTCGAATTTAATGAAACAACAACTTTGGGGTGTGAAAAGGTCAAGTTAAAATAAAGAAGAACCACGTGTGAATATTTAAAATATTTTATATTCATTAAGTACTTTTACTATTCAATGATAAAATTACCTATGTTCACGTAGATTTAGGTAATGAAACTCCAGTTTTTTAAATCCAATCGGAATTTTTCGGCGTGTAATAACGTTGGCACATATACTTAATTAGTTTAATTTGGTACCTTTTAATTTTCAACACGGACACATTGTTCCTGCCATAAAACTGATTCCTACGAAGAGTGGAAATAACCAAGCAGCCATTGCTGGACCAATAGGAGAGCTAGTTGCAATATAGAATTCCGCTATTGTTAAGCCTGTAACTGTGTAAAATCCACCAGTAGGTCCGGCTACGATCAAATCAACAAAAACTGAAATGAGAGCAGCAGTAGCAATCAGTACTTTCATTTTGGAAAAAAGTAGGTACTTTGGTAAAGGTACTAAGGCAGAAAAATATTTAGTTGAAAACACTTCACGTAAATACTTTTTCTTTCTTTCTTTTATGAAGTTATTTATGTACCTAGGTACTTAATTAGAATGAAATTCTACTTAAAATACTGAAAAACGTTCAACATCAGCGAAGTACTGGTATAATATTTTAATGATAAAAATACTGGTACCTAATATCAGTAAAAATTGACATTTGTTAAAAGTCATTAAGTACTGAACAGTACAGCTGCTTGCTGTCTCTACTTTGGCTATCTATCTAACAACAAGAGTGGCAAATTCCAGTTTTATTATTTTATTTTTTTAAAAGCTCAAATGTATACATTCTCGTTTGAATTAGAAATTAGGCCCTGAAGCGTTTAATGCGTTTTGCATAGTTTTAAATAATTTATTACCAATTCATATATTTTTTGGCACGTTACGTATGCAAAATGCCTTTGCAGACATTGAATGTGTGTTGCGTTGAAGAAAATAGAGCCTGTTGAGCAGTGGTTCTCAATTAGTTTTGCTCATGTACGTACCCCTTTTTGAAAACAATTCTTTAAGCGTATCCACTCCCCCCAAAAATAAATTAGTGATTGGGCGATAAATTTGCCAAGGGCGCCCGCACTTTTTTATGAGGTAGCTACTCTTGAAAATTGTTAGGTAAGTACCTATATTGGTAATTTTTTTTTCAAATTTAGGTATACAGGAAATTATTTTTTTAATCTTAAAATATTCTGCATAACATTTTTTGTATTTTTTGTATGAAATTCTTTTAAAAATACAAAAAAGCATATTGGAAAATTATTTTTATGAGAATATAAGTACATTATTACAACATCTGAAAAATTGTAAAAAATTTTTATCAAACAAAAAAAAATAATGAGAAATTAAAAAAAAAAATACGACTCTCAAGAAACGAAAAATTTTATTCTAGAAAAATAATTGAAAGAAAAATTAGAAGGTGTCTTTTTTCAAAAAATTCGAGGATTTTTTTTCGTAAGAAATAGTATATTACTTGATAGGGTGCAAAAATTGAGCTTTTTCTCACAGTAGCAATATTTGCTGGACGAGCCGTAGGCGAGTCCGGCAAATGTTTTTTACTGAACGAGCCGAAGGCGAGTGAAGTAAAAATTATTTTGCTTAGCGAGCCAGGCGAGCTAAGCAACATTTGCACAGTGCGCATTTGCACACTGTACATTTGCACGGTGCACATTTGCACAGTGCGCATTTGCACAGTGCGCATTTGCACAGTGCGCATTTGCACAGTGCGCATTTGCACAGTGCGCATTTGAACAGTGCGCATTTGCACACTGTACATATGCACACTGTACATATGCACACTGTACATTTGCACAGTGTGCATTTGCACAGTGCGCATTTGAACAGTGCGCATTTGCACACTGTACATTTGCCCAGTGCGCACTGTACATTTGCACATTGCTCATTTGCACACTGTACATTTGCACAGTGCGCATTTGCACACTGTACA
Source organism: Balanococcus diminutus (assembly GCA_959613365.1). Lineage (NCBI taxonomy): Eukaryota > Metazoa > Arthropoda > Insecta > Hemiptera > Pseudococcidae > Balanococcus > Balanococcus diminutus. The sequence goes on from OY390714.1 coordinate 30,624,171, forward strand.
TTTGCACGGTGCACATTTGCACGGTGCACATTTGCACAGTGCGCATTTGCACAGTGCGCATTTGCACACTGTACATTTGCACAGTGCGCATTTGACCAGTGCGCATTTGCACACTGTACATATACACACTGTACATTTGCACAGTGTACATTTGCACAGTGTACATTTGCACACTGTACATTTGCACAGTGCGCATTTGCACACTGTACATTTGCACAGTGCGCATTTGCACACTGTACATAGGCACACTGTACATTTGCACAGTGTACATTTGCACAGTGTGCATTTGCACAGTGCTCATTTGCACACTGTACATTTGCACAGTGCGCATTTGCACAGTGCGCATTTGAACAGTGCGCATTTGCACACTGTACATTTGCACATTTGCACACTGTACATTTGCACAGTGCGTATTTGCACACTGTACATTTGCACAGTGCGTATTTGCACACTGTACATTTGCACAGTGCGCATTTGCACACTGTTCATTTGCACACTGTACATTTGCACAGTGCAAGTTGGATTTTCTATTCAAAAGATTTTTCACCCCCCCCCCTCGCCCTCAAAAAAATGAGGGGAATAAAAATTCATTTTATTCCAAAAAAAATTGAGACATTTTTTTCTCAAAAAAATGAAAAATGATTTTCACTCCGGAAAAATTGAGAAATCCCCCCCCCCCCCCAAAAAAAAAAACAAGTCTCTCTTAATGACAAATATTTCTACTCACCTGTTTTGATACCAACTCTCAAAGAATTTTGCGAAAACAATTTTTAGATTTTTTCAGAAGAATTTTTCAGACACAGGCAAATGAGAAATAATTGTTTCCAAAAAGTTCTTCAATTTTTTTTTAAATGCTTAAATAACTTTCTTTCTTTTAATCTCAATTTTTTCAAATGTAGAAAAGCATGACAATTTGTTGGTAAAAGTAGAAAAATTAACTACTCATGAGAAATCATCTCGTAAAATGAGAAATTCTATCCTACAAAAAATTTGAAAAAACATCCAGAACATTGGAAAAATTTTTACTAAAAAAAAATCGAAATATTTTTCTGAAAAGATTTTTAAATATTTTTACTCTAAAAACTGAAAAAACTTTTTCTTAAAAAATAAAATAAAAAATAATTTTAATTCTGAAAAATTAAAAAATTTTCCCTTCCTTCAAGAAAATTGAAATGTTTTTTATTAAAAAAAAATGAACGATTTTTCATCCGAAGAAAAAAATTTGAATTCAATTAAAAACTGACAAGTGATTGCTGCTCAAGCGAAGCGAGGGCGAAAATTTTCAGATAAATTGCCATCATTTTGAATTTATAATTTGCATTTTCTGAATAAATTTGAAACTATATACGTTCAAGTATTGTGCGTAGCTAGCATTAAGCTTTCATTGTCGTCACGTAATCCCCTGAGAAATCTTCGAGTACCCCTTGGGGTAAATGTACCACCATTTGAGAAACACTGCTGTAGAGGCCTTGAGACGTCGCTTCTCGTCGTACCAAGCACATTCAATGGCATGGCATACCGCCGAAGTGAATATCCGACACCTTTGATTGGAAACCACGGTGTTTGAAACCTTTTAAAATTACTCGTACCTCGTATTTGTTAGTGTTCGTGTTTTTGCTAACTTGTAAATTTTCCATTTCGATTATCGTTGGGGTTGCTTTTTGATAGCGTGTAAAATAAAGGTAATAGATCTTTACCTACCAAAAAAAAAAAAGCGAAAAAAAAAGAACAGAGGATATACATAAAAGGAACAGATAGAGACCTAATCAATTTCGTCGTAATTTTTTCATCGGTCTTGTGCAATTTTCTGTAGGTACCTTTTCCTAGCGAAAGAGCTAGACGATAGACGCAAACGTGCTTCTTATAAATATGCATCCCAATCCAGTCATTTACAGGTAGGTATAATGAATTATGCAAAAATTTCTACGTCTTACTTAATTTTGATACCTCTAATACTCGTATTTACTCTAAATAATCTCGACAAACTTGAAACTTCAGCCGAAATCAATAAAAACATTCGAGCAATGCAGGTACAATAGATAATTACACCGATAATATTTTTTATAAAACCATTCGCTTTCGTTACTTTTTATATAAAGAACCACCCAAAGAGCAACATCAACACGACAATGCACAGTGGTAAGTGTAAATTTCACTCGTTCTATCGATCAAAGGAAGGGGTTAGGGAAACTCATTGCGAGCAAGTACAAAAAGGCGCTTCGTTCCGTCGTAATAGTACCGTCTACTACTCTCTGTTTTCGTACGGTTGGTTAGTATCAAAATACGCAGCTAAGGTAAAACTGCGATCATAAAGCTCCTTCGCAAGAAATGGGTTACGTCGAAAACGTTTTTCTCAATCCCAATTCCTGACATTTGGCATGGGAAATGGCATGAACAAGGTCAGTACAATCGTTTGAATCTTTTTTATCGAGGCACGAGTAGAAATTTGAAAAATATCACTTTTTCTGCATTGTAAAAAATTCATCTCCAAATCATCTGCAATTCTTCACCAAATCAAGTCATCACTTCATTTTTAATCTATGACATGGTTGAGTTGTATTGGCAAAAGTATTTAATAAATTTGACTCGTGTGTGCGTTGACACTTTCCTCACTTCGTGGCGGAAATTGATACAAGCTTAAGCTGAGTACTTTGCCAAAATGTGGCTTTTGTACAATTAAAATAATATTAATCGAATGTAGGTATACTGACACCGCACTGTGACGAGACGTTTGACTCGTCATAAACGTTTTAATCATTAAAAATTCATTTATGCTATAATGCTCATAATAAGATTGCTAAACGTGTTGAACTTGGAGCAAAAAATAGCTAATTATTTGCCAGCCTTTGTCTAGACATTTGATACTTTTTCCTCATTTTTTTTTTTTTTTTTTTTTTTTTTCATCGTTGCTCGAATAGAATGTTTGTCATTATTATAACTCATAAAAATTGACATTAATAGCGCATAATATATTTCAGTTTTAGTATAATTAATCATTTCGCCAACATGCAACTTTTTCAACCATTTACTCGTAGAATGGTGAACTTTATTCTTTTATTGTATATCAGCACAAACTATACCTACTTATTTATGAACAAATGCATTGCAAATAAGTACCTACTAAATAAATATACCTATACACGCTTTTGGTACACATTTTTCGATCATACGGTACCTATATGCATCGTAATTGCATACTGATATTGATTTGCGCTGAATGACTCAACACTTTCCTTACCTATATACATATAGATGGTAAAGTTCATGCTCTAATTGAAATCTGAAACAATCGCCATAGATTCAATTTCAATACCCATGCAGTATTTTGAAACTGCTGCATGAAGCACATGTTCAAAGAACTTTCAACCGAGCAGACTATCACAAAATAAGTTAAAGTTATGTTCGAGTTCAACATTACGAGCAAAGACCAAACTCTACGGAGAAAGTAGGTATTTTTCCAAGTTGGGAAAAGCCATTAACTTTGAATATTTTTGGTACCTAATTAGTGTGTAACATCGGCGTAGACTTGTATAGGGATTGGAATTTTATCCCTAGACAAAAATGTTTGTCTAGGGAATTTCCCTAGACAAAAAAAAAAAGAGAAAAAATGATAAATTATACACTACATAATTATGTCAAAGCATATTTTAAGCTTGTAGAAATTTTTTAAAAACCTTCAAATTTATGCAGAAATTGCATATTTATCCATTCAAAATCACAATTTTTTCAAAATGTTCGCCCTCGCTCCGCTTGGGCATTAAGTATTTTCTTTTATATCTTTTTTTTATAATGATGGCCTCATAACCTCTTTCTTTATTTTGAGATGAAACTTTGTTTGAAAAATAAAAATGAGCAATACACTAGAAAATAAGTTGCCCGCACCACAAGCGTTAATAATTCAAATTTTGTAAAAATTTTAAAAATTCAAATTTTGTAAAAATTTTAAAAATTCAAATTTTGTAGATAGGTACAAATTTTATAAAAAAAAAAAAAAATTAATTTAAATTTTGTAAAAAATTTCAATAATTTTAATTTTGTAAAAAATTTCAAAAATTCAAATTTTGTAAAAAAAAATGGAAAAAATTTAAATTTTGAAAAAAAAATTGAAAATTTATAATAGCTACCTAAATTTAAATTTTGTAAAGAATTTTTAAAATTCAAATTTTGTAAAAAATTTTAAAAATTCAAATTTTGTAAAAAATTTTAAAAATTTTAACTTTGTAAAAAATTTCAAGAATTCAAATTTTGTAAAAAAAAAAAATGGAAAAAGTTTAATTGAACTCTGAATAAAAAACACCACGAAAAATTATTTAAAAAAAAAACAATTTAAAAAAAAACCAAACACCGCACCATAATAAAATAAAAAAATCAAGAAAAACAGATATAACAACAAAAATGACCACTGAATTAATTAAAAAATAAATTTCACTCACCATATTATCTGAAGAAGTAAACATCTCAAACAGAATATATCTCACAGAAGAATCACAAATTAAAAAAAAAAACGCGAACTCCAAATAAAAAACACCAAGAAAAAAGCAATAATAAGACACGATACAAAAAACACCACAAAAAATAAAAATAAAAACACGGAAATGCACTAACACAGACCTGTGTAATTAATTAAAAACGCGAAATTTCAAACAAAAAAACACTACTGAATTAAATAATAAAAACGCGAAACAACACTAGTTGTGTAATTAAAAAAGCAAACTCCAAACAAGAAACACCAAGAAAATGAAAACTAGGTAATAAAAACGCGAAACAATTAAAACACCAAAAAAAAAAAAAATAATCAAAACGCGGAAATGCACTAACACAATTCCCATGTAATTAATTAAAAATGCGAAACTTCAAACAAAAAACACCGCAAAAAAAATGAAACGTGAAACCACACTAGTTGTGTAATTTAAAAAAAAAATGAAAACGCGAAAAATAACTAACCTGATAATTATGTAAGTAATTAAAAATGTGAACCTCCAAATAAAAAACACCACGAAAAAAATTATTATGTAGAAACACGAACCGCACTAAAGAGATAATATGTAATTAAAAACACGAAACTAAAAACAAAAAACAACACGAAAAAAAAACAATAGTAAAAACACAAAGCAGCACTAACCCAATATAGAGTAGTTGATAAGAACTGGTCGCCTCAACGATCAAAATCATACTGAGACCAAAGTAATTAACAACAAACCAGACATTTCCCCTACTTTTTTCTTTCCATCCCCATTACCAACTTCGCATCCACTATACTTTTTTCCCCGCTTCCCCTGATCTCAATTATTAATTACTCGGTCAATTATGAATATTTTTAAAAAAGAAAAGTGATATGCACAACTACATGATGTATCGAGTTTACGGTATAAATTTCATCATTATACCTTCTGTAGTTACGGAGGAGTTCAGTCCACAAACTTTATAAAAACCGCTTGGCGAATACATAAGTCCGAATTTTATAGAAAATTCGGCTAATTACTAGTTTCTTGCACTGAGGAACCTCAAAACGAAGCAAGAGAATTCAAAATATTTTACTTTCTCTTTTTCATATTGGACAAAATTTTTGAAAATCACCCTCAGTAACATTAATATACGAGTAGTGGAGTCCGAAATTTTTAGATGTAGAAGTTGACATTTTTAGAAATTTTGATCATTGGAAAATACTTTCGATTTGTCACTGTTTTATAGTCTTCCATAAAAAAACCTCTAGAATTTTTTATTGAAGGCGCCGAAAGCTTCAAAAAATTCTCCTAAATTCAAAATCGCTCATCCGTCCCTGGACACAGAGAAAATTGTAAATGAATTTACTTATTAAAATAATTTATTTTATTACAAGTTACGTTGAAATTTCACCTCTTCTCCAAGACTTATTAAAATATAGTACAGGATACCTCAAAAATTTCATCTCCCCAGTACAGGATATCAAAAAATTTTACCCCCCCTCCCCCCCAGTCCTTCTAAATTTTCCCTAGACAAAGAAATTCTAAGTCTACGCCCATGGTGTGTAAAAATTATGCAATAAAATATAGTTACAAAATTTTTTGTATTTGAAATGATGAGGTATTTTTCATTACCTTACCCTTCAATTGTTCTCCAGTAAAAAATATAATTTTAAAAATTAATCGTTTTTGAAAATGTCATATAATTTCATAAATCTTGAATGAAAGTGAAAGTAGATGAAGCGCTACAAAGAAAGTTTTTCAAGTTTTTAAATTTTTTGAAGTGAATTTATTGCTGGTTTTATAATTTTTTTTTAGTCCACCGCATAAAGTTGTTTTTTTTTTTATTAGAAAATATTTCTCTATTTTTCATTTATTTCTTAACTGAATTTCAAGTTGAGTCTAACCACCCTTAAAAAAAATAACAATAACAGTCGTGTAATGAAAAAAATAAAAAAATAAACAAATTTTCAAATTTTTGCCTCTTCTGGTTCTAATTTTTCAAAGTTGTCGCTTTTTATGAGAATTAGGTAATTTCCAATTTTTCTTTGATTTTTAAATGGTGGCTTGAAGCTGACGCCCGTTTTTTTTTAAATTAAAAAAGAGCAAAATTTTCAAATTTAGAATTCAAAGGTTTTTTTGTAAGAAAATAATTCCCAATATCTTAGTACTCCTTTAAATGGATTTTAAAATGGATTTATCCCCCTTTTTAAAAATGAGCATATTTTCATAATTTTGCATCTTTTTTGTTCTAACATTCTCATACGAATTTATTCATAATTTTTTACTTTTTCCTCATAAGAATTTTAAATGACGCCTCAAAGCCCTGCTCGCCTTTATTTTTTCAAAAAAATTTTAATTCCATTTTTCGCCCTTAAAACTGTAATTTTAGATCAAACATTTTTTTTCTGGCATTACATCATTAGAGACACCTAAATGCATCACCTATACCTTAATTTGGACTAAATTTGTTAATTTTTTTGATTTGTTTCTAATTTTCTCTTAAAACACATAAATGATGCCATTTAATTCAGAATCCACAATGTCCTCCCACATACCAAGGGTTTAAAATTCATGTGTGAAAGTGGACATATTTCAACTTGATACTTGCCGTATGTTGTCATTTTTTTGAATTTTGTATTGTCATTTTTTTGGAAAAAATATCGTAGTCTTTCTGAAATTCTGGAAAAAAAATTGTATTTTTTTTGGAGAAAATATTATAATCTTTTTGAAAAAAGTATTCTTATCTTTTTGAAAAAAAATATGAAAATTGCAAAATTTCGTCAAGATAATACATTTGATACATGAAACAGGTGTAACTTTTTGAAAGAAGCAAAAAACTTAATGTGATGAATTTGGTATTTCGAAAATGAGAGAGATCGAAAAACCTGTTTTTAAAAAAAGTTTTAAGCTCTTTTGCGCTTTCATTTTCGAAGATGGACAAAAAATGCCAAAACGAATAAAGTTAATTTTTGTTGTACTAGACTGATCCATAATATTCCACATACCCAACAAGAAATACAATAATTTTTCTTAAATCAATTTTCCCCCGCCCTTCAATTTTCAAGATAGGCATAATTTGTATGTGTATAACATTTTTTGTCCCTTATGAGTTGCCTATTCACCTCGTGGAAGGAACTGCATCAGAGTGAGAAAGCACCTTTCGTCGAAAAATGAAATTTTACAGGAAAAGTTTTTTTTTATCTTGATTTTTCCCTCAAATTTGAAAAAAATGGAAAAAGATTTTTACATACCTAGGCATAAAAAATAAATGGAAAATATTTCCTGATTTTTTTGCATTAAAAATTGAATAGATTAATAGATTATCTATTCATTTATTCAAGATATACCTAGACTGAAATCATTTCCATTCGATTCCTGATGATTTTTTACACATTTAGTCAAGAAAGTTTTGACAAAGAGTCCCATCAAAATGACATCATTCAAGTATTTTAAAAGAAAACTGGAAAAAAATAAACGAATTTGGTCCAAATTCAGGTTTATAGCGTGTATTTAGGTGGTTTTGATGATATATTGCAGCCAAAAAAATTTAGATCAAAAGTTACCATTATAAGGGCGAAAAACGTTTTTTTTTTAAATTGCGTTTTTGCGTTTTTGAGAGTCTTTTATCAATTTAAAAAATTCCGAAAAAATAATAAGTATAATGTTATACAAATGGGCACACCACATAAAATAAGATTTTTTCAATCTTAGGTAGTCGGAAGCAACAGATAAAATATAACTTTTTGAAATCTTAAAACTCAAATTTTCGTACAGGGAACATTCTAAAAAAATAAAATCGAAAAAATTTCCAGGAATGATCACCTTTGGTGAAGTCCATCATCCTTGCAAATTTTAATAATAAATTTAATTGAGAATTGTATAAGATGAAAAATAACGAAAAAATGCATTTGTCCCCGGGTAAGAGTGAGGTGGAGAGTTAAAAATTTTATCACCGTGTTTTAAACTCTAAAGGACCAATTTCCATCCCTCAATTTCAAAATCTCAGCTTTGGGATGATTTGCCATTATTCATACCCAATTACTTAATGCCCTTTGCTAACTCAAACAATAGAGGGGACGCGTGAGGACATTTAAAATTCGGTTGGGAAAATGAAAAAATTGGGAATTATTTTCTCATAAAAAAGAACAACTTTGAATTCTGTTGTAAATTTTGCTCATTACTTTGGTTTTTGAATTTTTTGAGTAGTTGTGTGGGGGGGGGGCTTCAAGATAAAATTGCCTACCATTATAAACAGGAATAATTTTGATTCGTTAAAAGCAAATTTTTTTTTTTTTTGAAAATTCGTCAATTTTAGCCTTTTTTATGGGAGGGGGGAAGATGTGTGACTAGGCTTCATTTAAAATTCAGTCAGTGGGAAAGCAATAAAAAATAGAATTAGAGAATTTCTCATGAAAAAAAAATCACGAAGTGAGAAAAATAATGACCATCCCAATGCAGATACCTAGACCTACTCAACTATTAAATTTTGAATTAATTTTCATCGAAGTCAAAGTACTGCTGTACCTACCTTTGAGAGACGTCAAAAAGAAACTGAATTTGTCTGTAATTAAATTTGCAAAGAACTGATGAATAAGTAAAAGCGTTTCTGCTATACGCATGCACTCAATTTATTTTTATATGTAGGTATAGGTAACAATGTTTAAGGTCATTCGTGAAAATTGTTTGTTTGATGAGTTTCAAATCATCCATTACTGCTATCGATTTAAAACTGACGTTTTGTTTTTTTCGTGTCATTCACATTTACTAAAATGTATTGCATGTAAAAAGTCTACGTTTTTAGATTGGTAATACGGTCTTTCCTACAAAGTATATATTTATAAATTAATACCTTTTTCTACGAATGCGATTTTTAACCCGCGTTGCTTAGGTGTACGGTGAATGGAATTCAAAGTGAATTCCACCTCGGATTTCCTTAGTAACTTGCTTTTATGAAACGTCAGAATCTAATCGAATCGTAAATAAAAGGTTGACGACCGAAAAGAAATGAGATACTACTTTGAAACAAACGCACTTCTTCTGCTACCGCTAATTAACGTTTATAAACAACCGAATGCTTAAAAAATTTAAAGGTTACGAAACCCTTTTTTCGTTTTGCATTTTATACGACGCTAGAAATTTGCAAGAAAGACGTAATAACGCAAAAATAACCGGCGAGGGAGTTTTATATGGGAAAACCTACCTTGCTGGGAGGCGTTCGCATAAATAAATTGAGATATAGCGTGATTTCCTCGCTGGTTTTAGCAATTTTAAATATAAGTTTAGGTACAGGTACAGCGAAGTTAGGTGTTCAAAAACTGTTTATTTTTTGAAAACATATCAACGAAATATTCGTGTATGCGATATTACCTGATAATTCGCGTCCCTTGAGAAAAATTCCAATCAGTTTTGTTAAGTATCGATTAGGTACCTTTATGTATAGTATATACCTACTTCGTTTTTATCGTAATCTATTACGTGCCTACTCCTTCTTTACAAATAATTTTGGTAGATTCCGTTTTAGTCGAGTTTGAAAAAAATTCCTTACGTGTATTATCGACTTTTGTCACTGAGGTTTGGTTATTTGACGTTTCAAGGTTTTTAATTTCTCACCCTTTTTCCATTAATTTTTCAGAAAAGCAAGCTGTTGTGTATCATATTGTTTGATTAATTTTAATCATTATTCAGGGTGTTTCATAGCTGGCTAAGTTCCTTCCACCAAGTGAATAAGCAACCCATAAGGGGGGAAAATGTTATATAAACATTCATGTTGCCTGTCATGAAAATTTAAGGGGCAAGGGAAAATTAAATTGAGAAAAAATAATTTCTGTTTGGGCCAATGAATAGTACTAAAAAAATTAAAAATTTTGCTTTGGACATTTTTTTTGCCTATCTTTGAAAATGAAGGCGCAAGAGAGCTTTAAACGTTGAAAAAAAAACAGGTTTTTCAATTTTCAAAGCTGTGTAGCTCCTTCATTTTCGGGGATAGGTAAATTCATGACATAACTTTTTTTGCTTATCTCAAAGAGTTACACCGGTTTTATGTAACATCTTGACAAATTTTGTAGTTTTCATTTTCCAATGATGTGCACTGATAATTTGAAACTCAAATGATCAGTAGGTACGAATGAGACATAAAAATTGCAAAAATACGTCAAGATGATACATGAAAGAGGTGTAACTTTTTGAGATAAGCAAAAAAAGTCATGTGATAAACTTGCCTATCTTTGAAAATGCAGGAGCTACAGAGCTTTGAAAATTGAAAACCCTGGGTTTTTTTTTCAAAGTTTAAAGCTCTCTTGCGCCTTCATTGTCAAAGATAGGCAAAAAATGTCTAGAATAAAAAAAAATTATTACTATTCATTGGCGCAATCAAAAATTATTATTTCTCAATTTAATTTTCCCTTGCCCCTTGAATTTTCAAGATAAGCAACATGTTTATTTAACATTTTTTTGAACCTTATGGGTTGCCCATTCACCCGATGGAAGGAACTCAGTCATATGAAACACTCTGTATTTTACACTTGCATAATTTCCAATTTCAGATAATGCCTGGACTATATGTTGGAAATTTTAGAGATTCTAAGGATTCCGCTCAACTGGAAAAATTTAAAATCACACATATTCTGTCTATTCACGATGCCGCAAAAAGAGTTTACCCAGTAAGCTTTAAATTTACTTGTAACTTTTTTTTTTTCCGAGTGCCTACCTGCCTAGATATTTTATACAGTTATTCTACCTGCGTAATACTTACTTACATTTTGAATGATTATAAGTACTATGGTGCATATAAATCGAGCCGAACTCATGGACTTGCTCGACCTTGCGTGAATATTTCCCCTTTAGGAAAGGTTGTATAGTTACAAATGCAAACGACTCGTGAACGATGAAAAATCACCAAAACCTGACCTTTTGCGTAGTTACAAAAATTTAATTTTTAAGCGCTATTAAACGCAATATTTTCTCTTACCTCGTCTTTTCTTGTTCTATCGAATTTGGCAGGATTTGGTATGGTTTTCTTGATGGTAATTTTCTGTTCTTTTTCAAAATTGGTAATTTACGCTGGGAGGGGAAATGAAGGTAATATTTACGCAATGTTAAGATTTGATTTTGTATGAATACAAAATAGAATCATGTTTCTTTCTTTAAATATCGTAAGGTAAAGTAAAATACGTGGGTAGGTATATCTACGTAATTTACGAGTATTTGTAAAAAAAAGGTTCAGCTTTTTATTGTTTGCATAAATTTATCGAAGAGTTTATTTTTTCCAGGATAAACACTACCTTTGTATACTCGCTTCTGATACTCCAAATCAAAATTTAAGTCAATATTTTTCTATTTGTAATGATTTCATTCACGCTGCCCGCTTGAGAAATGGAAATGTTTTGATACACTGGTAAATTTCTTTCTTAGTTCAAGTACTTTTACTTCTAGGGTCGGTATACTTACTGTTATGGAATTGTACTTACTTACTTACGTACATACTTACTACATATAATTTCATATATTCGTGTGTACCTATCTACTTGATAAAAATTGATCGAGTATTTTCGAATGAATTATTTTTTCTACAGTTTAGCCGGAATGTCTCGTAGTGTCACTGTAACCGTTGCTTATATAATGAGTGTAACTACATTGGATTGGAAGGAGGCTTTGAAAGTTGTACGTGTTGGAAGAGCAGTGGCAAATCCAAATTCTGGTTTTCAAAAACAATTGCAAGAATTTGAAAATTCACGTTTATTTGAGGTGATTAATTTTCTTATGTAGAATTATGCACCTACCTATCTATATTTGTCACAATTTCAAATTCATAAAATGTCTCATTCAGGAAAGAAAAAGGTTGAAAGAACGATTTCCTACTGTAGCTTTGATAGATCTAGATGAACACCATTGTCAGACGATGTTGAAATCTTATCAAAAACTGATCATTTCCAAACACATATGCGAAGGGAATTGCCCGAAAGGAGAAACATGTCCAACTGGAATATGTAATTTGCAGAGCAACAAGTAGGTAAAGTTTGTGCACAATTTTACCTACTTATTTTTTTATTATTAAAGAGAATTTCGTAGACAACTTATTAGATACGCACGTAGGTATGAAATACTTATTTTCAAACAGAAAAAAATCATTTAAAAAAAATCTTGAAAAATTGTGCATAAAATTTATTTTTTATTAAAAATCACCATAATAAGTAAAAAATGTTCAGAATAAAATTACTTGGGATAAAAAAAATCACCTTTTTTTTGCATGAAACTCTTTTAAATCCTCTTTATGAGAAATACATACTTAAATGTATTATAAAACCTGAAAAATTGAGAATTCAAAAAAAAAAAAAATACTCCCAAAAAACGAAAAATTTTATTCTAGAAAAATAGGTACCTGAAAAAATCCAAAAAATTGAAAAATTTGCTTCAAAAAATTTTTTTAAAATACTTACTTTTACCTAAAAAAAAATTGATTTTTTTTTTTTTTGTTTGAAAGAACAAATTTTTTCAAGAATACTGTTTCTAGTTTTTATTGCAAAAAAATAAGCTTTTCTTCTCCGAAAAAAAAGAAAAAAAGAAAGGGAATAATTTTTTCTCTATTTAAAAGAAATTTCATTTAAAAAAAAAATAGAAATCGTTTTATTCCAAAAAAATTGAGAAATTTTTTGCTCAAATAAATGAAAATTACATAATATACTTTTACTCCGGAAAAATTTAGAAATCTCCTTGCCCTCTTCCCTAAAATAATGATTCTTTTCGAATGAAAAAACTATTTCTACTCCCAAAAAATTAAAAATTCTATCATACAAGAAAAACAAATATCCAGAACATTGAAAGATTTTTTACTAAAAAAAAAAAAATGAAACAAATTTCTGAAAAAATATTTAGAAATATTTTTACTTCAGAAACTTCAAGAAACTTTCTTCTCAAAAAAAAATATAATAGTTTTAATTTCAAAAAATAAAAAAATACTACTTTCAAGAAAACTGAAATGTTTTTTATTAAAAAAAATAATACCTACCTAATACTAGCCAATAGGTTAGGTAATAAACATGAACGATTTTTCATCCAAAGAAAAAATTGAATTTAAAAAAGGAAAAAATAATTTAAAACGATAATTTTGAAAATATTTGATCAAATGAAGAATTTGAAAAAAGAATAAAGAAAAGTCAATTCATAAAACACCATATTTTTTGAACCCCTACCAAAAATTCCATTTTCAATTCGTCATTCTTTAAAATTTTGATAAAAAAGAGAGGAAAATAATGAAAAGAAAAAAAATTGAAAAAACCCACTAGATAGTAAAACGCATTGATTCAAAAATTGCATATCAGCACGGTAAGTTTTTAACCACCACCTAATTTAATTAAGCAATTACCCACACAGGTACTTACATTAATACCCTCGCTTTAAAGTACTTTTGAAGGCATATTTACAGCATTACGTACCTATTGTTATTACCATTTGTGAAGTTTGTTGGTTTAAAAGACATTTAATCACGTTTACACACAAGTACCTACCACCTACCTAATCTATTATGTACAATGTATGGTATGCATCAACTTGACGCTCTTGTCTCTATTGTAATTGTAAATAATTTACAGTCAACATATTTATAATATTCAATTCAAAAAATTAAGCAGATAATATTCTAATTGTTGATTTGATTATAATTTATATAAGCACTGTGCCTTTTTTTACATACAAGAAATTTCTTTTAATTTTCAATTTTCGTAACCTAACAACGTTTAATAATTTTCACCACGTTTGTACATACGTACCTACTCGTAGGTATAGTCTCATTTCCAGAAAGCATCTACCCATTGTGTATACTACGTATGATGTAACATACCCAGATTTATCTAGCAATTTTTGGAACAACTCCAATTTGTCTCGCTTTCTAACAATTTAACTTTAAAAGAATAAATAACCCATTACATAAGACTTCCTCAAATTTAATTAAACTACGACAACACAAATTACCGATAGTAAACTACCTATTAATGTAAATCGACAAGAAAATTTCAATTGTGCAGCATTTTCTCGACAGTTTTCGAAGTGTTAAATCAATAACACTTGACATACATTTCATTACAAAAAAAAAAAAAAAAAAAAAAAAGTAGAAGGAGAGAGGGAAAAAGTTAGCAAATTGAATTTCCGCATGATGTATAGATAAGTACTTGAGATTTTTTCAACCGATGATATCAAAGAATTTTAATGAAAAAAATTATTAAGTAGGTAGTATTGGGAAATAATGCACCCTTGTGCACTTCAAAAGAAAATTGCATTATGTTATTACATTCAGATAAACAATAAAGATGACCCATTTTCTTAACAATATCTCCGCAGTAACATTGTACCTACTTTTACACAAATCGTAAGAAATACAAATGGAGCGTAAATTTTCCTTTTCCTTTTTCGTTGATTCAGTGTATTGATGAGATGTTTGAATCAACATCAAATTTTGTTCAGACTGAATTATGGAAAAATTTAATTTCAATTTTATATAGGCGTATAGTACCTACCTACCTATTTTCTTCAACTTGTAGTAGGTACTTCGGTACTTAAATACTTCGTTTCGATTTTCCAGAAAATTGATAAGAAAAAGTTCAATGACAACGAGAGCATCTTCTGTAAGTACTCCATCAACATCCAGAGGCCGACTGGATCCATTCAAAAGGCCTTCAAGTGGTCCAGCAATTCTCATGAGTTCATCAAGTCTACCTCCTTCACGTGTAAATTCAGTACAAAGTCTACCAGACCTGGGTGATAATGAAAAGCCACACTTTATGTCTGCACCATGTACACCACAACGATGTCCAGTGCGTATGTGCAATATCCGTAGTATTGCTCCGATAGTTGATTTAGATGAAATAATGTTATTTGAAGATAAATCAAGAGAATAAAACCACCAAAAGACCCAAACCAACTCTTTATGTAAATCTGCCCATATATGGATACATACATAGGTATACCTACATGAAGTTTTTTGCTTTTCTCTAATCGTATCAAATAGTTAGGTTTCATAATTCAAAAAATATATTTTGATCTCAAAAATTTTAATCAAAATTCTGAAATTAAAAAAAAAATTGATAGAATCAAAAATACGTTTATGAAAGTTGAGAATTATCAACCTTCATTGTTTTTACTTTGTAAGGCCATAAGCCGTAATTCTATTTTTTTTTTTTTTTTGTAATTTTTTTATATCTGATTGTGTTATCAATAGGCAACTTTTTCCAATTAAATTCCAAGTCAAATTATTAGTTACCTATGTACTAATTACCACGTTTAGAGAACACCAGTATCTTTTCGAACTTCTGCATTAATTTTTGATGAAATAAGTTAGAGCACAGTTTAAATTCCAAATTTGAACGCTCAAATGTGATTTTAAGGTAGTAGGTAGCTAGGTACCTACTTACTCATGATATTCAGCAAAAATAATGATAATTTAAATATTAAGAAAGAAGAAACATTGAATATATGTCCAGGCATTTGTATGCAGGAAATTTTTATTTTTTCAGATTCGTTGATTCATTTGACAATTATTTTATTTTTATTATTAGGTACAAGATTTTTTTAAAAAAGTACCTCCATGTACTCATTTAATCACTATAGTCATATTTTCCTTCGTTGATCGATATTTTTTTGGATTGTGATAAAAATAAATAGATAAGTGTATAGGTAGGTAGGTATATATTTTTTCGTTTAGTATACCTAATGATATTTTTTGAATTCCTTTTTTTTAGAAATGATAGATAAAATGTTAATGTAATAGGTTCACTACATGCCCATACATAGTTCATAGTGATATTGATGCTAGACAGGTAAATAAGTTGAATTTTGGTGAACACTGAACATCACAAAATTTACCTAACTCAGTTTGTTTGTTAAAAATTGAAACTAAAAACTACTCAGCTGATAAATATAAACAAAATTTTATTAAAGCAGAAATGACCATGATAACTTGGAAATATTTTGATTTTTGATTATTTATTAACGTGTGAAAATCTTTGATGGAGCATTCACCCATAATAAATGTACAAATACTTAAGTATGTTGATTATCCTTTAAGTACCTATATCTACAAAGTGCAATCAGAATTTTATTTAAAACTTGAACATTTACTTAGAACTTACTTACCCACTTGGACCTAACCCGATAATGAATACCTACCTATTGTAATATCAGTTTGAAATTTGGGAAAATTATTTTTTAATTTGTTATGTGCTCACTACACATGCTGTGAACTGTGAAGTCGATTCATTTTTGTATAGAATTGTTACGAAATGTTGTTATGATACCTGGTTAATTATTTTTATTAAGAAATTTACACATTTTTTTAAATGTTAATTTGGATCATTTATACTTTAAGCATTAGTTTGAAAAAATAAATATCATGTTATGTTTTCTGAAGTTTCATATGCTTAGGTAGGTAAGTATTCTTCTTCAAAATGAGAATAAGTTGGATTGATGGTATTCTATCTAGGAAGGGCATACTCCACTTTTGAGGACCTTAACCAGTTGTTTAAAATGAGAAAAATGTTTTATTCAAAAACAAATTTTCGACTAGAGAGAAAAGAATCTCAATATTTTGTAAGAAAAAAAAAAATCTCAAAATTTCTTTAGTGACAAAGTTTCAGTTTTTTGGATTAAAAAAAAAAACTCAGGTTTTTTTGTAGATTTTTTTTTTCAATTTTGGAAAAGGAATCTAAATGATTTTTATTTTAAAAAATATCTATTTTGGAGTGAAAATATTTTTTAGCTTATTTTAGGAGAAAAAATTTCATCAATTGTTTGGGGTAAGCGTAAAAAAATCTCATTTTTTCATGTGAAAAAAATAAAAATACCAGTAAAATATCTTCAGAATTTTTAAAAAACATTTTAATTTTTTGTGGAAAAAAGTTTCTTAAATTTCTGGAAATAAAAAATATTATAGGTAGGTAAACAGACGCAAAAAAATTTTCAACAAAAATAAAGAATTTCTCTTTTTTTGGAGGTTCAAACAATAATAGAAATGCAGTAAAAATATTTTAATGTGAAAAAGTGGTGTTTTTCTGAGAATGAAACTTTTTATTTTTTGAGAAAAAAATTTCTTAAATTCTCTTCTTAAAAAAAAAAAAAAAAAAAATGAAAATGAAACATACCGATTTTAGGTGAATAACAAATCAACAGAATTCTGAAGTCAGCTTCTCAAGTTAAATTTTTTTATTATAATTGAATCCTTTCAAAAAAATTGTTTTATGTTTTTATACGTAGGAGTCCTTAAATTTTAAATGAAACAAATAAATTATTCAAAAAAATATATTTACACAATGAAAAACGAAGATAATACATACCAAAGGAAAGCAACTTCAAATGAATGGAAAAAAATATAAATATTCTCGAATTAAAGTTTTCACAAAAATAATTAACACTTTCTACAACAGCATATACAATAAAAAATCAACGTAAATAATTAGAAAATAATTTAATATCGGTTATATATGTAATATTGTGGAGCAATTCCATCATGACTAGGTGGTGGATTCATCGGTATTCCGGGCGGTGGTACAGAAAATGAAGTAGGTGGATATATATAATTCATGGTACTCAAATTCGGAATAGGATTACCCAACGGTGGAGGCAACACGGATGTTGGCGGTAGGACCATAGGTTCCACCGAAAGAAGAGGCGGAATCACAACTGAAACAAAAATGCAATCAGTCAGTACGTTAATTTAGCACAAAGTAATAGATTCTAAATCCAATTTTACCAGGTTTCGGTGGAGGAGGTAACGAAGATTTTGAAGGTGGAGGTGGAGGAGGCACATCGTGAGTATTAGTTGAACTTGAAGCACCAGATTTCGAAGACGTACTGGTTTTTGGTGCTGAGGATGCCGAACTAGTCGTTCCATCTGAAGAATAATAATCTAATATTTGATGACATATATCTGTAAAATTAAAAACATATCAAATTATCGTACATGTTATAACCAAGGTACGGATCTCACGCGATGCGAAAAACTAACCTTCCAAAAGATCGAGGGTGACTCCATTAACGAACATTTCCCACCATTCGGTTTGATTTGTAGTTTTACTGACGTAATGATTTATGTTGTATTTACTCAGTTTAGCAGCTAAATACAACATTGCAACGGCTATCACTTCTGGTTCCCATTGTAAGCACACAATTGTGCATAAACTGAAAAAAAAACAACAATAAAACAGGAGAAAAATACGGAATACGAATACAAATCAAACTTCCAAACCAATACGTACCTATCATTAACAAAATTCCACGCCATTTGCAGTAGGTCGTCCATTTTTTGTCGTTCGCTAGTCCTAGTAACACCTGAAAAGAAAACGATCAGTCAATACTACTTTAATTAATAAAAGTTGTATAGAATCCCAAAATTAATATATTATGTACCTCTCATAAGTGATTTGACATATTTTGTTAGGAAATCGTAAGGGTGATCTACCTGGAGATCAAATTTTATCGACTGAAGAATGATCCTTTCTAGAATCAACAATTCTTCCTGAAATAAAATTCGATCAGTATGTGCAATATTCATATTAATTACAAAAATAAATGTTTACCTTAGGATCTTCACCAAATTTTGCAAATTCTGCAGCTGGTAAACACTTCTCAGCCATTTTAATAATATCTCTGGCTTTTTTTGGAGTTTCTTCAACTTTACCAGCTAGAAATAAGGCACAACAAGCTGTTAACTGGAAGTAAACTACAATGAAAACTTTGAAACAGTTAAAACCAAATTATTACAAATAATTTCACCAACGTACATATTTCGGAAATGCAACAAAGGAATGGACCATATAGAACCTGTGAAAGTATACAACGCCGGTTGCCATTGTATGGTGACCGAGATCCATTCTGTTGCTAATTTCTTTGATGAATTGAGCGCCTTCTCTACGATACCGACGTTCCAAGTCATATTCTATTCCGTCTTTCGAAGAAGGCGTAGTCCTCAGCTCTTTCTTTTCGTAATACCACCATGGCATTTTTAGAAAGTTTCTACTTTAATCTAAAGAAGTAATAAAGATACGAATGCTTTAGAAATTGTAGAAAATGTACATTATAATAAATGAAAAATTTCAACATACCTGCGTAGAAATCAAGTTACCAATGGAATTGGAAGTGTTTCTCCGTCAAAACGCAATTATTTAAATTGGAAAACTACCAAACGATATAAGCAGTCATGAAGAACATAAAATCATTAAATTATTTGAAACACATTAGCAATAAAAAATGATTATTGAATTATTAATTAATTTTTACAAAAATCTCTCTTCCTCAAAAAAATTTCAGTCAAGCTTTGGTGTTGTTGGCGAGAAGGGAGGGGGATGCACAGCCAACTTTTTTTGAGGTTCCCGCAAAGAGCAAAACCGCAAGCATTTTTTCGTTCTCTGCTGCGGACTGCAAGCAACACTGCGCGAATCTTACTTCGTTTGTGTTCTGTGAATTGGCAAAGCTGGTCCCGGGAAAAATTAATCAATTTGATTTTGTATTTTTGTTGTGTTCTGCTCATTTATTATCCCATGTATCGATGTGTTAATTAACGTTTCGTTTAAAATAAATGCGTAATGTTCATACAATTATCATGACTGTTCGATATTTCAACTAATTGCGCTTATAGTAAACGTAATGTAATGCCGAAGCTCGGTTGTTTTATTCATTAATGTGGGTGGAGTAAATTGTCACTGATTCTGATTGTAAAAATGGCAGAAGATGAAATTCTTTTCGATGATGTTTATACATTAGGAGATATAGTCGGAAAGTATGTATAATCATGAATAACACACCAAATTTCATATTTCAGCTTAAGCATAAAGTGCAGTTTATTTATCGTTATCATATGCCATTTTTTGCACGTACATTATGCGCTGTGATAATGAGAAAAATACCTTACTATGATAGTAAAATGTAAATTGTACAGCTTTAGCATAGATTAGAAAATCGACTCTAATACTTGTAAACTGTCCTAATGAATTCTATGTTTTATGCCTATCCTCAGGGGACCACACAGTTTAGTACGGAAATGTGTACATAAACAAACAGAGCACCAGTTTGCTGTCAAGATTGTTGATGTTGCCAAGTATTCCAGTAGTCCGGGACTTTCAACTGATGGTTAATTTATTTTTCTATTCATCTGTTGTTAAAGATATTATCTCGTAATTATATAGCACTAACAGCTAATTCAATTTTTCGGCAGATTTAAAACGCGAGGCAACGATATGTCATATGCTAAAACATCCTCATATCGTCGAACTGTTGGAGACGTACAGTTCCGAAGGATTACTTTATATGGTTTTCGAATAGTACGTTATATATATATTTTTTTCTTGAATTCATTGCTCATTTCCGGTCTATTAATATTCATTTTTTTCAATAGCATGGAAGGATCCGATGTCTGTTTCGAAGTAGTAGAACGTGTTAAAGCTGGATTTGTCTACAGTGAAGCTGTAGCCAGGTACGAAGTATTAGTATTACATTTATAGATCTAATAAGTTTTTATTATCTTTAATCATAATTTGATTTTATAGTCATTACATGAGGCAAATTATGGAAGCAATCCGATACTGCCATGAAAATGATATCATTCATAGAGATATAAAACCTCATTGTATACTACTAGCTTCCAAAGAAAACTGCTCTCCGGTGAAAGTTGGTGGATTCGGGGTAGCGGTACAGTTACAAAATGGCAAAGTCATCAGCTCTGGTGAGTTCTTTTTATAAACTACGAGTATTGAGAGTAATACTATAATGTGTATTATACCAAACACTTCGTTACGAAATCAAATTAAAAATAAATTTCGGAAAGTTCACATAATGCATCGAAATTCTTACCACTTTGCCTGAGATGATTAACGGTTTCACGTATTTATGTATTTTAGTTTCTCGTTCTCTTTCGTATGAACATTTACCCGAGTTGGAGAAAATTGAAGTAGCTGAAAATCATGGTATTTTTCAATGTTCATTTTTCGCTTGTATTTTCGCGTTGTTAGCTTTCTTTCGTAGTTGAGTAGATTTTTGATGAATCTAGGGCTGAAATTAGGTATCGATGGTATTTCGAAAGTTTTCTTAAGCGTTTGATCATAATACTTTCTCGGCACAGGCCTATTTTAATTTTTAACTAGGTACTTGTAGGTAGTAAATTACAAAAGAAATCTGCAACAAATTATTTGTTGCCTTTCATGTTTCACCATACTTGCTGTAGGTGTGCCAAATATCGAACAATTATTACTTTTGATTTATAATTGCCAAAGTAATAATATCGAGCTTGTTATATTTTCGCCGTTAGAATTTTTATTACGGTTGTTATTTTTTTATTCTTAAATTTGAAGAAATTATCGCTTTTTATGAGTCGTTCGATGTACATCTTGACATCTTGTTCAGTGGTTTTCAGAATATTTTTGATGCTAATGGCTTGTAGAATTCAGTAATTGAAATGAGTACTTATTTTGAAATTTTGACCCGATTTGCTATAGAATTGTGAATCTGATAAATACTAATTTACTTAAGTTTTTTTTTTTTGTTTTTTTGAATATTGCCCTAAAATTTTATCTGATAAAAAATAATTTACTTGAGGTTTATTTATTTATTTTTTTTGTTTGAATTTTGCCTTAAAATTTTATTAGAAAAAACATAATTTACTTGAGGTTTAATTTTTTTTGGTTTGAATATTGCCCTAAAATTTTAATGGTACTGAAAACGCTTCAAAGTCAATTGTTATAGGTATTCCAATAGTAGGGATTCTTATTAGAAAAGTGCATTATCAGTATTTTCTCATCTCCACCAGCGACCTTGGAAATGTTTTATTAGAAGTATGGTAAAACCATCGTGAGTGCACTTCAATGCGAAGTGATTTTTAAATTTGCTATTAGAGCATTAATGTTTCGTTTCTTCTCTAAGTATACGGAAGTAGCATATTGAATATTAATATCGACTCACTTTTGGACCGAAAAGTTGAGAATATTTAACTGTGGTACTTATATTACGTGCCTTGTGCATCGTATTCATAAGAACATTCATCAGAAATTTTAATTTTTTACAATTTATTATCCATGCAACATTTTAAAGATGATAAATGAAAACTAATTTCAGGGTAAATTATTTTTGTTGAAAAACAATTTTCTACTTGAGTTATTAGTGTAAAGTTTAGCTTTCGTTTCTTATTTTATATTCCAAATATCAAAGAGATATTATTAGCAAAAAAAAAAAAAAAAAAATGAACATTAAATATTACGCTAATATATTCTGCTTGTGGCTACAAAGTTAGTAAGCTAAAAAATAACTCTCGAAGATTTTTTTTTTTTTGTTATTCGAGTGTTGCTGGGTAAACTAAATAATCAAAAAGAAAAACAAAAGAAAAACACATAAATAGTACATACATGGTACATATGAACCTCATTAACAGCGAATTCGCAAGGAAGAGCATATTGTGTTTTTATTAATGTAATTTTAATCAAATATTTTCCACAGAGGCCAACGTAGGAACTGCTCATTACGTTGCTCCAGAAATAATTGAGAAGAAACAGTTTGGTAAACCAGGAGATATATGGTCTTGCGGGATTATATTACACTTACTCTTGGCGGGCTCTGTACCGTTTGCAGGATCTGGGGAACGGCTTCAACGAAATATTTGTCGTGGCAGACTGAAGGTAATTTGAATTTAATAGCTTTAGTAGTTTCGAAACTATACTTTGAATTTGTTGTGAGATTTATATAGGAGTAAATATTTTTAAATAAAAATCTTTCAAGATATTTCACGATTAAACAAAACAAAAAATTTAATTATCGTCAAGATAGGCTGATTTTTCCTTTTCTCGCTCGCGTTGTTTTGTTGATTATTTTCAGTTTTGAAATCTTCCATAATAATCTGACGATGAGAATATTATATTGAAAAAATATTAATTCGAATTTAAGTGGATGATGATTTTTTTTGTCCTCTCAAAATTTTTAAACTTTCTGATAATTTTGACACTGACTTTTTCTCAAAGTTACTCTAAGCTTGTTTAGACATTTTAAAGTAGTGGCTTTTCATTTTGAAATCAATTTATTACACTAACCATTAATTCTGTTGACGTTAAGTTGTCACCAAGAATATACGTAACCATCTTGAGTTGGTAGCTAGTTAGTTTAGATTCACCCATAACAGATTTTGTTGTTTAAAAAACAGTAAAGAAAAAAAACAAACGTTCAGTCAAGTTTCAGATAATAACTTGGCGAATTGAAAGTTTATCTTTTCCCATGGGAAATGAGAAGTTTGTAATTCTGTTAATATTAGAATCTCTTAAAAAATCGATTAATTCTGTATCACGTATGCTAATTTTTCTTTTTTATAGATAGGTACCTATAATTCTTATTTATTTCGAATTTATTTTGCAAATAAAAATCTTATTTTTCTTGTTCAAAATTCTGTACTTAGGTGATTTGACAAAACCAGATCATTTTTTTGAAGATTCTCAAAATTTCTATAAGGAAAAAAAATAGAAGAAACAGTGCTATGCAAAAATTTACATAGACACTTCGTTTATACATTTTGAATTTTAATTCT
This sequence comes from Balanococcus diminutus, assembly GCA_959613365.1. Taxonomy (NCBI): domain Eukaryota; kingdom Metazoa; phylum Arthropoda; class Insecta; order Hemiptera; family Pseudococcidae; genus Balanococcus; species Balanococcus diminutus. The sequence goes on from OY390714.1 coordinate 30,648,156, forward strand.
ATAATCTTGATTCCGATCAACGAACGTATAGTTAATTAATGTAGAAAAATCAGACTTTGTCGCGTTTTATTCAAGTACCTACTTAATGTACGAAGTTTGTAGTCAATTTATCATACTTTTGGGATTCGACCGATTCCATCTGGAATAAAAGTTCAGAGGTAATTTGCGAATTCGAGGCATTTTATTTAATATTTTATCGAATCTTTGAATTCTCGAATGGTGACTTTTTTTTCTACACAAATCGACGAATGTTTTAATTTTGCAACGCGATAGTCTGCATTACAACTTGTAAAATATTCATTAGACTAATAGGTACGCGTAACAGTGATAAAAATTTATTTCATTTTCTTTTGTCTCGAGTCTTAGAAATTTTCAATTATTTAAAGGACGTACATGGGATAGAATTTTCAATCTCGTATAAAATTCGATAAACGATTGAAAAGAATGAGAAAGCTGGGGGGAAAGAAAGTTCATTTAGCTTGTTCGATTATCGCAAGATGAACGGTCAACGTTGGCCAATAAACAGTTTTATGTAGCGTTGTGTAAACGTATATTTTACTTTTAATCCTGTACTTGCATAGCGAGGGTTTTTTTCTTCTATTTGATAAATGGTGTTCCGAAGAATTTTATGTGAAATTGTACTTTTGTATTTAATTTAGATGAATACGCCATTTTGGGAATGTATCAGCGAAGCAGCCAAAGATCTGTTGAAACGTATGCTAATTGTTGATCCTAATAAAAGAATAAATGTTCAGGAAATATTGAATCATCGTTGGTTAAGGGTACGTCTGTCTAAGTAATTATATTAAAAGCTCTTTTTTCGGATTCGTTAATTTTACTAATTACAAAATTGTCTTGTTATTTTAGGATCGCGATAAATGTGCCAAAACTCATCTCTCCAGCACGGTAGAAGAGCTGAAAAAATTTAATACTCGTCGAAGATTAATGGGTGCCATATTGAACGCTGCCTCGTCTCCGAGATGGGCTTTATTATGCAACGACGCGTTGTCCGATGTAGATCAATTTTCAGATTTCAATTCAGACGAAGGCACCTCGAAAGGTGAGTGCAAATTTTAAATGACTTGTTTATTTATAATTGTATAGTCGTAAAAGGGAGATAAATAGTTCCCATGCGATTGCCTTGTTGACAAAAATTATTTGGTTGAAATGTTGAATCCTAAGGCCCATGGCACTGTGGATACGTGTACGAGATCCGGTAAGTGATTCCTGGAATCTTATCACATTTTTTGAAAAAAAAAAAATTATTACCAAATAGCCATTAATATCTGAATGCATGTGAGAGTGGTAAAAGCTCATAAATGCATTCAGATATTAATGGATAAATTTTTTTTTTCAAAAAATGTGATAATATTCCACGAATTACTTACCGGATCCGTACACGTATCCACTGTGCCATGGGCCTTTAGAGTCTATAAGGAAAAAAATAAATTGATATGCTTTTTTTAAGATCCCCCTTTTGAAGGTCTTTCCCTTTAAAAAATTCTTTATTTCTGTATCTAAGACCTCAATTGAAAATGTTTTCAAACAAAAGTTGTAGGTATAGATCCTAGGAATAGTTTCGGGTATTACAAAAATTGAAGCACTTTTGAACTTCACTTCTACAGCTCGTAGTCACCTCTATGCAAGGCTGGGTGTGATTCGAATCTTTATACATAAAAAGGATTCATGATTCGTGGCTGTTAGAATTTCATTTTTCACGAATCACAAAAGTATAAATTGAAATTTTGGACAGTTGAAAAGTTAACAAAATATCAAAACATCTTTTTTAGAGAACAGATTCGAAAAATACCTAAATCACAGAAAAAAATTAACTAAAAAACTAGGTAGGTAATAGGTATAGGTACATGAATATATATATATATATATTTTTTTTTTTCAAAAAATTGTTTGGCTCATTTTCATTAATTTGGGAAATTATACGTGAAAGGAGTTTTTTAGGCCTTCACATTCAGGACATCTAATAAGATTTTCGAATTCCCAAAATAACACCATTCCGGTATTTTAATAGAAAATTAGAAAAAAAAATGAACGAATTTGACTGAAATTCAGGTTGATGGGCCTCAATCAAAAAAATTTCAAACAAAAATTCTAGATTGAGATCCTATGAATAATTTCGGTTATTACAAAAATTTCGATTATACACCTCTCTCCCCTCCAATTTTCAATAATACGTACCTATGGAAATTATCTGGTGATTTTCATACATACGTATTATTGCAAATTTAAGGGATGGGAAGGGTTCAATCGGAATTTTTGCAATTACCAAAATAATTCCCAGGATCTCAATCTAAAACTTTTGTTTGAAAATTTTTTTACTTGGGGCCTTAGGCACAGAGATGGGGTAAATATTTGGAAAGAGGGTGAGCCTTCAAAAAGGGAAAGGTATTTTTAAAAAAACACATATCGGCCGATTTTCCCCCTTATACACTCTAGATTGGGATTCGGTCAAAAAATTGATTTTAAAAAACGTAATTGCACGGAATTTACCTTTACGAGTTAGTATACTATTTGTTAAGTAGATCTGTATCGAAAAAAATAATAATTTTGTTCGAACTGTTTTTTGCAGCCGTCAATACTATATTTGACAGTATAGATGATCTAAGATGTTTAGAAAATATTAGCAATGAAGATGAGTATACGGTTGCTGCCTTGTTTGAAGATAAACAATTGCATTCGTTATTAGAGGCGAGTAGATAAAAATATTGTGCAAAGGATTCATTTAATCTAGCGAATTTTTTATTTTTTAATGACCCTTGTCGAAACAAATGCAGGAAAGAAGAGATGCGAATTCTCTCATTTCTTACATTTTTACGTATGATCTTTTGGTTATTGGTTTTAAGACCCATTGATATTATTTTTTATTTTTTTTATTTTTTTGTAGTTGTACGATTTCATATCTAGCAAATCATTAAGCACATTACCTCGACCACCGAAGGATGCGTATTTCCGATACCGAGAAGTTGTAGACATACTGAAAGATATCGACGACAGTTATTCTTTTCCAAGTAACGATAACCAGCTGAAAAGGATCGTTCGCGAGCTTCTGGAAATTTTAACAAAGTCTCATATGAAGGTAAGTCGCATGTACAATGTACACATTATCAACAAAACGTTGGCATAAAAAATTGCTTCTACGAATAACGAGTTACGAATTAGGTCGGGATCGTATTACACCAAACTTTAGTAACCTTTTGAAGGAGAAAAAATTGCTCCTGCGGGTTACATTTATATTAGGGCCCTGAATAAAATTCGCATAATTAAGGTCGGGTATCAAAGAGTTATTACGGGAGCTTTTTCCTGTGGTATAGATTAAACGAAAGTTAAATGAATTCATCTTGGTAGCGTAGTGAAGGATAAAAAATAAAATGAAATAGAAATGCACCAACGCAGATATCGTTTGAAATTAGTCTCAAGTTTTTTGTATCAATAATTTAACCAACTTCTTGCGCAAGTTTTAATTAATTCGCCAAGTCGAAAGAAGTTTTTCAAATCAAATTGAACATTGGTGATGTCCGCCGACATGTAAATAAGACAATTTTCCAATAAAATCAAAAACTTCTATTAAACTGCCATTTATATGGAAATGTCAAACTGTACTACTATTTTTTCCGCCAGTCAAGTAAATAAAGTCACGTTCGTGTGCAAAAGTGAGTGAAATCTAATAAGCCTGACTTCATTGAATTTTGATATTAATTACACGTTGGTTTAGAATAATAAAGGATACGTCGAGCTTATTCATTAAAAATGTAAAAAACCCCGTGATACGTTTAGAAAAAATAAAGTAAAAAGATTTCGAAAGAAAATTATGTTAACAAAAACGTATCAAGTTTATCCCTCACTTTTTTCTTTCCTCCTTTTTTTTACCAAGTAAAAGCAATGGTACACTATAAATATGTGTTAATAGTGTGTTTTTTGTGATATTTTTTACCTTACTTTTTATTTCGTCTACCATTTAAAATCCATACTTGAGATTTTCGTACGTGGCGTATTTTATTTTATTTCTCTTAATTTTACCGTACCCACTGCCGCCTACTTTTTTTCTTAGAAAAGAAAAAGAAACAAGATTTAGTAAGCTTTTAAAAATGTTTTATTCACATTTCTGTGTGTTTAGTAGCTTTTGAAAGGTAATACTAGTCTGGTGGGAATAAATGCAGTGTACCAATCTATTATTGTAATGGTCTTTTTTCTCGCATGTATAAAATTTTAAAAACAATCGAAATGGCTGAGTAAGTCTCATGTCTCACCCAGTCTCACCAAGATTTTTTTTTATGGGTAATGCTTTAATTATAAATAACATGTTTCTTGAAAATTTTAACATGGGAGAGCTTTGAATACACTGCAACGTTTTTACAGTTTTTTCTTCCAAACTGGTGGAAATATTTTGTCATCGTTTTCACGTGGACAAAAAATAAAATTAAAATCACTTAAAATTTTAACGTATACCTGATCTGTTTTTTTTTTTTTTTTTTTTAACCTATAGGCATGTACTTGAGAAAAATCAACAAAAAAACCGTTCTGTCGTTTTATTATTAATTCAAACGTATCGACTACGATAACTTCTCAAAAAAAAAAATTTAATTCGAACTTTTTTTACGTCGAATAGCGCTGAAACGCTTGCGCTGCCGCGTTGAGTTGTAATGTGACAGGTTTAAAAAGTTGATAGACATTGAATTATAGTTCACAATATCGTAAAGAACGTAATAACGTATTCGGCTAAAAAAAAAATCAACGGATTTCAAAAGGGTTCAGTGTTCATAATTGACGAATTTCCGAAAGTGTGTGCAACTTATTCATCACCTTGTATACGACTATCTGAATTTGAAAAATTCGCATCTTAGCTCGAGAAAGGTGTACAAGTATACCGGACGATTTAGTACGAACATGATGCGAATAAGAAGCACCGATACTATGGTACATGTTTTCATTTTCAAATGTTGTCTCATGTCGTTGCCAATGATCATTTCTCTGACAGCCGAATGAATTACAAACAAGCTGAAAACGTATCGTATTTGTTAGATACAGTGGCTGGTATTGAAAAATGTGGGTGTGTAGAAATAAATTATTTTTAAAAAAAAAACGATAAACGTTCAACTCTTTTAAAATTAAGTCAGGGAGAAAATGTAAAATTTCTCATGAAAATAAGGAGTAATTTTAATAGGCTATAACCGAAAAAAGCAAGAGTTTGAAAATCGCTCATTTTATAAAAAATAGGACGACAATTAAGATATCATTTAAAATTAAGTCATGAGAAAGGGGGGAATTGAGAATTAATTTTCATTAAAAGGAACAAGTTTACTTGGTTATAACCAAAAAAAAAACAACAATAAGATCCCGAAAATCTATGAAATTTTCACCCCTCTCCCCACCAAAAAATAGTAGCCAGAGGCCACTGAAAATTCAATCGAGAATAAATGAAAAATAAGAGTATTATTTTTCTCATAAAAGAAACAACATTGAGGGATGAGACTAAAATTTGTTTTTCGAAAGTTCAAAATAAGAACCACTCTGCAATGTGCATAAAATACCTTTTTTTGGAGGGGGGGGGGGGGGGTTTAAATACAGGGTGGCTCATTTACTAAGTTGATCATTTTTTTTAATACACCATATTTGGAAGTACGAGCCTACTAGATTTAAAATGACTGATTTGGTAAATGAGGCAACCTGTATGTGCGATTTTCCTCCAATGCGGACCTTGCTTTATAAAAAAAAATATATTTTGAACAAAAAATGAGAAATAAGAGTATAACACTTGATGAACGTTTCATTTTTAAAAGTCCTACAAAATTTTAAAATATATATCACTTTCAGAAAAAATGTGAAAAAATTCACAAAACACCCCAAAAAATACCTTATCTACTCTTGAATAAAATTTTGAAAAATCGTTTCCAAATAAAATGCAAAAAAATCCTTTTTGAGTATGAAAATCATTTTTTTTCGACAAAACGCAATAAAAATCCCCAAAAAATTGAGAAATTGTTTTTAAAGTTTTTAAAGATGATTTTTGAAAATTATTATTGTTTTTGAATAAAGTCCGAAAAATATTGAGATGCCGTAGATGATTTTCCAATTTTTTGTGAATTTTTAAAAATGGTGAAAATATTCCATATCTCAAAATTTACTGTTTAAACAAAAATCAAGTACTTATACTAATGGGTATTTTTTTTATTTATTTATTTTTTCAAAAAATCACCAAAAAATCGAAAAATCAATATGCTCTTTCAGTGAGCTAAATTTCTGCTCAATTAAGTTGACAAGGTTCCCTTGAAAGGTAATTAACTGCCAAATATGAAATGTGAAATATGTTTGATTAGTGATTACACTATTTTAACAAATTAAAAATAATTTTAGTTCAATTTTTGCGAAATCATCTGAAGTCCCCCCCCCCCCCCCCCCCAATTTATAAGTATTAAAAAAAATCCTAGGTATAAATTTTTTAATTTTTTTCTCCACATGGTTTTACGTATCTATGATTCATTTTTGAGTGCGAATTTGTTTTTTTAAGTGGGCTGTAGTTTCTGTATCTACACTGATGATGTCGTTTTGGCGAAACAAAAGTGTTTGAAAATTTGCGTAGCGCGCATGAACGACTTGAGAAAATTATAACCCAGTGTTACCACTGCGCCGTGCTTTAATGGAAAATCGTCAAAATTACAGGCATAATAAGCGAGAACACTAATTGCTTATTATTTAATTCGGCACAAATTCAAATAAATCATCGTCGTGGGTGTAAATTTACGACTTGAACTTATCTATCCTTTGTTAGTTACATAGGTATGTTGGCCCATACGTAATTTTGTAGGCAACCACATAGTACTCGTAACACTCGTGAGAGATTCAAGCCATTATAAAAGGAGAAGTGTGGGTTTACTTCGTTTCGGCGTTATTTAATTCCAAGTCGTTTTGGAAATTTCTTGGAATTCATGGTTTAAAAAAATTGCCAGTTGACTTCTCGCAGAGGAAAGTTTTCATGAATTACGAAATACTCGCAGAGAAAAACTGAATTACTTATCTACGAACGATTCTTTTCTCAGATGTGAAAAGACATTTTATTTTTCCCAAGACGTGCACTCGATGTTTCTTGTTTAATTTTTCGAGAAGATTGATCACGAATGAAATTTTAGGTTCGGACGCTGTCTAGTTTTTGAAAAATGGCCAACTTTTTTACGCTATATTATAGGTGTTTTTTGTATTTTTTTTTCAAAGAATAAGAAAAATTGACCAGAAAAATTATATATTATCCAAATTTTATTTTAAAAAAATTAGTCGACGCGATAAAACAGATTTTTTCAACCGATTGAAAATTTCGAATGCTCTGGAATTTCAAGACGTGAAAAATAGGTAACACTGCGTATAGCTACAACGTTACACGTATCCGGAAATTCCTATTTTCAGTTTACCTTTACGATGGTTTTGTGACGATAGTTTGTATGAGGGCTGTTTTGCGCGATCTTTTTAAAATTTAAGATTTTTCGGTTTACGTTTCGAAGTGTTTTTTTTTTTTTTTTTTCGTTGGCAAAATTCCTCTCGAGATTATTGTGTACGTTATGGACGATCGTATGTGTAGCCCGACGGATGAATGGATGCCTCCACCTCCACCTCCACCTTTACCATTAAAAGCAACAATACGACTTGTACAAGCAGACGACATATCATATCCTCCGTCAGAAAATTGTCCCGTTCATAGTCCGCATCGTTTGAGACTAGCGAACGGTACGCCGTTCCGAATTTATAATACGTCCCCTAGACCTAATGTTATATGTCATCATTATTGTCACCATCATCACCACCAGCCTCAACGTGCCAGAGTCTGTACGCTTTCAAATCAGGTATAAATGCTGCTTTCACCATTTGAAATTTTCAGTAATCGTCGAGACGTTCGAATGGAAAATTTTCAACATTTCGTCTTCATCGTTGCCTGCTTTTTATTTTTTTCTTCTCCTTTTTGGCGCTCTTATAACGACGTGACGCCGATGCCGCATTCGCGTATGGTTTTTTTCTTTCTACCACTTGTCGCGAGTAAAAAGATTAATGCGATTTACCGCTATGTGGTTTGATTTTTACGTGAAAAATGCGAATTAGTTATTGTCAACGAATCACTCCGTCGTCGAAAGGATGGTGAAACTTGAAACCTCCAAGTGTGTTGAGTCATAATTGAAAAACCAGTGGTGGCGAAACGTGCGAAATACCTCCCACGTTGGTATTTGATGTCGATATCGAAAAATTTAACCCTCAAAAAAGCCTCTGGTTATACCTTTTTTTCTGTAAAAGTTGGATCAAAAGAAAAGTATAACGATGTTGGCATCAAAAATATACTCTTACCGGGGTTGTCAATGTCAGCTTGTTCATGAAAATGATTTTAGATTCGTTATCTTCGAATGAGGTTTTTAGGCGTAGGTATATTTCGATTACGTAATTATAAAGGTAATATTACGACGATGAAAGCAAACCCATGGGATCTTATCGTTTTTACCTTTTTCCAGACTAACTCTCGCACCAACACGTGGTAACTAGCTTGTGTTTTCGAATTGATTGGATAAATTATTTGTTTATTCGGGATGGTAGTGTAACTTTCAAATTAGATTTTTATATGGAAATGATTTTGATTACGCCTCGGTTCGATTATAAGTACCTATCTACTTGTATTTTTCGACGTGAAAATAAGCTAGCTTAGTAGTTCAGTCAAATGCTCGTGAAGGTGTCTTAATTAACATACAAAAGGTCTCCTAAAATCGGAGAATAGATTCACTCCCAAATATCCACATTTTTGCCCCCACTCCATTCGCGTATAATATATTAGTTCCTAATAAGTCTACAGAATTTTTTTTAATACAAAAAATGTATAGGTAATGAAAGTCATGAAATTTGAAAATTGGTCATGAAAGTCATGGAAAAGTCATGAATTTTTCAAAAAAATCACTAGGTCGAGAAAAATTATGAATTTTATTCTTTGAAGTCATGAATTTTTGATAATACTTATTAGCCAGGCAAATTACGAGTACAAATTCGCTTATAAGTGAAATTTTTTCAAACTGTTGCATTTTCTCAAAAAAAAAAAAAAAAAAAAAAAAATTGTGATTTCTTTGAAAAAGACAATTCATTTTCTAGAAAAATTATTTTGTTTTTTCGAGCAGGAACTGGGAATAATCTAGTTTTTTAATTTTTTTTTATTTTATTTATTTATTTATTTTTTTTGTTGAAAAAATCCCCATTTATTGAATTTTTTGGAATAAAAAGAAATAAATTTTGTGGAATGAATAAAAAAAGAATTTGGTGAAATGGAAAAAAAAATTAATTTTTTGGTACAAAAACTTTAAAAACTGTTTTGGAATAAAAAACGTTTTCACAGCCTTAGGTAGTGTTGCTGTACATGGCATTAAAAAAAAATCAATTTTTTTAAAGTAAAAATATTTTAAAACTTTCGCGAAAAAATTCTAATTTTTTTAAAATCAAAAAATCTGAATTTTGTCGTTTTGGATTTGAAGTAAAAATACTTTTCTAACTCTAGAGTATAAAATCTCAATTTTTTGGATTTTTTTCTTCAGTTTTCTGAAAAATAGAAAAATATATTTTCTGGGGGCGGGAGGGTCTCTGTTTTTTTGAGAAAAAATTCTCCTTTTTGAAATAAAAAAAAATTAGAAACTAATTTTTTGGTTCAATTTTTTTTTAAATTGTTATTTAGAAATAAAAAAAATTATCTATCTATTTTTTTTTCAAATAGAGACATCTCAAATCTTCTGGAGTAGAAATTTTTTCGGCGGAAGAAATTTCAAGATTTTTTTTTAAAATAAAAAATATTCATTTTTTTTTGAGAAAAAGTGTTATTAAATAATTTCTTATGTGAAGATATTTTTTTTAATTCCTTTGGAAAAATTTCTAAATTATTCGTTTCATTTTCAAAAAAAAAACAGATTTTGTTTGAAAAATATTTTTAAAAATTCTTCTAAAATAAAAAAATCTCAATTTTTTGGGGATAATTTTTTTTTGATAGCAAAAGAAATAAATAAAATATTATTTAAAAAAAAAACACATAGAAAAAATGTTTTTCTGCGAAAGAAGTTGTTAAAAAAAATTTTTAGGAGAATTTTTTGCGTGAAAATGTTTTGTTTCATTTCCAAGAATAAAATCATTCCCACATTAAAACAATTTCCAGCATCCACCTTTTAGGGAAGAAATCGAATCACACTCTTGAAAATTCGAACTATTCATTAAACTTTTTTTTTGAAATTTTAGATTTTCTGGTTACAAAAAAAAGTGAATCTCGGAGGACATAGGCATAACTTATGGGGTTCAAGGGAGTATTCTCCCCCTACCTCCATAATTGTTTTAATAGATACCTATTTACAAAATATAGGGGGAAAATGAAGGAATTTTTTTGCCCCATACTTCTTCCAAGTTACGCTTATGCCGGAGGGGGGCACCTGAAATGTAGAAATATTCTTCATAAAAAAGGTCATGGAAAAGTCATGAATTTTCAACTCGATTTACAGCTTTTCCATCATTCCTACCAAAAAAATTGTGAACGACAAATTTTTAGGGTATTTAATATTGTACTTATTTTGTATTGAAAATTTTTCAGTATCTTAGCGTTATTGGGAATTAAGATATTCCTAAATTATGTGAAAATGTTCATACGTATGTATTTAATAGGTTGTACGCATGAGTAGGTAATAATTTCCCAGTCTATTTGTGGCGTTCAGTATCATTCTTACCAAAAAATTGTAAATAACAAATTGTTAGGAAATTTACTGTTCTACATATTTTGTGTTGAAAATTTTTCATTAGCTTTATTAGGAACTGAGATATACGCGAATAAAGTGCGTGAGCCAAAAATTGAAGGGCAAAGTATGGATATTTGGGGGTGAGGCTTCCTTCCGATTTTAGGGGATTTTTTATATGTTAATTAAGACATCTACGAGCAACTTTACGAAAAAAGTTCTCATTTAATTTTGTCTGGGTCTGGGCAAATGGTCTAATCGAGCGAGGAGTTTTTTCATCAAGAATTATTTTGTTGTGAAGAAAATATTATTGGAACGAATTTAAAAATGAATTCCATCTCAGGTGTCAATTATTATACAATTTATGCATACAATGTCAGCCTGACGTATATATACTCGGAAAAAATATAGCTTTTCATTCGTCTCAGACAGAAAATTCTCTTCTCGTGGTAGTGGAATCGAACGATAAACTTAACTGGAAATGGCTCGGTATAAAGTGTCGAAATAAGCCTCGCTGAAGTTTTTTTTTTCTTCGCGAAAAAATATATATCTAAGTTAAAACTTAAATAATATGGCGATGGCGAGAATATATAACGTATAGAGGGCTATTTTCATGGTAAATTTAACAAAAAAATGGTATATAATAAATTTTGATATTTTTCGCATTCCTAGATATGGACCAGATTCATAAATCAGGTCTACAAGGGCCAGAGGTACGGAGAAAACTTTTGTTTTTTCGACGAAAACTATCTGTTCGTTGTAAAGTTTTATTGTCGCCGAACGATAAACGTTTCCAAAGTCGAAGCTTTAATCAAAACTATTTGTAAAAAAAAACCAAAGCCGTTCGGTCGATTATGAAGGACAAAGCGTTAAGTTTTTGTAAAACAGGCCAGTGTTTATTTGAATGTAAATGCGTTCGAATTACTACGAGAAACGTAATTTCAGCCGACACCGAGCTGTTCAATCAGTGTCAAATGCATGTATCAAGAGCGAGTGTAATTGAAATTTTTGTTAGTAATAAATACTTCATCGTGTAGACGGTACATGTACGTAACGAGATTTGAAAATATACTAAAATTTTATATTAGATGACCGCTCTTTCGCTAACCTTGCGGTTTTATTTATTTACATCGAATTACTGTTTTCAGCTGCATCCCAACTATCGGAATAAAATGATAACACCCCTTTGCTAGAATTATTTTGAATTAGGTCTAGGTAAACGTCACTGTGATGTTCATACATGTACCTATTGCGAATACGAATAAGTTATCAGCATGGTTACATTTTCAAATCGTATTTTGCAAATTTCAAAACTAACGTTTTGACTCTTCTCTTCTTTCTCACTCACTCACTCACTCACTCTCTGCTCTATATTGTATACAGGTTTTAAATTAGTTGTCGAAAAATGTCAACCAGTACTCGATAAACTTTTCCATGTCGGTATTTGTAATTTTTCATAGTGACCTGTCGACCGCGTCTATTATCGAGGAGTAAAAATTTTTGTGGAAATTTCCCCTCGTAAATTCTGATTTGCGTATTCATATTCTTTCTTATATTCGACGTCGTGTCAAATTATACCTACGCGAAAATTGACCCAATCTACGTTCAATTTATTTAATTTTTTCATCGCAACGGTTTTGATAGGTAATATTTCTGCACAAGTTTTCCTTTTTTTTTACACGAGGATAAAGTGGCAAAATAAAATTTTTTCTTTGAAGTCCCACATTTATAAAATAGATCTCGATGTTGATTTTTAAAAAACACATAGCGGTCGATGGATATGGGTATGGGTATGCGTTATAGAATTTTTTTCACTTTTTCGAGTATATAGTATACCTACCATACCTATAATATATTTTATTTATATATGAATATATTAACCATTTTCGTCTCGCCAGTATCCGTATGTGAGATGAATGCTTAAAATGGGACGCGTTATATTTGTTGTTAGTGGCTGAAATATGTTATTCAAATAAAGTTTTATAGAGGTTTAATGTCGGTATACGTTGCGTCGACTTCGATAAGAAATCCATCACGTTTATTTATTCTTACGAATGTAGTATTTCCTATTTTAAGTAATATTTAAACGTAGTATACTGATAACTTAATTCAAATACCAGTGTAACCTACTCGTATACCCCTAAACAAGTTATGTTCTCATTTATTCAATTTACCTTTTAAATTTGTCTCGTTTCACTATCATTTCGTTTTGTAATATCATCCAACAATAAAGAAAGACGCAAGAATTGAAACTGAAAAGAAAAAACTAATTCACGAAGTTTCCAACATAGGAGATTGATTTTTTGCCTCTTTCAGCAGACGGTTTTTAATGTTGCATAATTAATTTGCGCTATTTTACACGTAACTGGCATTTATTCGCATAAAAGTTTTTTTTTTTTTTTTTTGCAAAAATTAAATTGGAATGTCCTTGAATGGGGTTCGTTTAAATGAAACTGTTTAATTTTTGTTTTTTATTTCGCCAACCGTGGTGTGAGATTAATTAAATAGCGATACTTTCAACTTACTGCTAAAAGAGTACGCTGCTGTATTTTTTTTATGGATTTACTCAAATTAAATTTTTACAAAAATTCCAAGTTACGAAAATCGTCGATTTTGTGATCCATTTCCACCAAAAATCGGTGAAAAAATCATTTCATTAGAAAAAAAAGTAAAAATATAGGTATGAAAAATACGAGTATTTATGAAAAAGAGGAAACAGAAAACATGATTTATTTTTAAAGTTTATGTTTTTTTTTCAACTGATTTTTTTTGTACTTCAAGAAGGTCCTATTTTGATTTACTGTGAAGTTTGGGGGTATAATCAGTATGGGTAACTGAAGTTTTAATGCTTCAATTCGGCTGAAATATTTTTTCACATTATTATAAACCTTGAAAAATCCGCAAATTTTTGGATTTTGAAATACAGGGAGACTTTGAATAAGAAATTGAAAATAAAAATGGAGAAAATTTTGAAAAATTTGCTGCAAATATTCAACAAAATTGTGAATTGATATTATTTTTAGAAAATTTTTAAAAATATTGGAAGTAGAAGGAAGAACTTCTAATCAAGTTTAGAAAAATCGTTTTTATATAATTTAAAAAAAAAAAATTTTGACAAAAAGTTTACAAAAAGCGTTTAGCAAAATTCTAAAGAAAAAATCGAACAAAATCCATTGAGAAAAGAATTGAAACATTTTGTTTTTCAAATTGGCAAAAAATTTCATAATGGATACTTACTTTGAAAAAAAAAAACACGAAAAATTACCATTTATTTTTTTTTAATTTTGTAATTATTTTGAAAAAATTTCTCAACAGACTTTTGAAAAAAATTCTCCTCAATGGAAAACTTATCAAACTTGTCTTGAAAAAACTCTACAAAGAAAGCGGTGTTGAAAAAATTAGTATGGAAAAAATTTTTCCAGGTAAAAGTTCCTAAAAATTTTATTAGGCACCTATACTCAAAATTCTCACCTATTAAAAGAAATAAATAAATGAAAAGTCTTAGGTAAAATATTTTGAGAATATTCCTTTTAAATTTTTTTTGATAAATCCCTCTAGTCAAATTGATAATTTTTTGTAAAAAAAAAAAAAAAAAAAAAAAAAAAAATAGCAAAAAAGTATTTTGATGATATCAATATTTTGGAAAAATTCTACAAAGAAAAGGGTATTGAAAAAATTACTCATCAGGAAAAACTCATCCTGGAAAAAGTTCTTAAAAATTTGATTAGGTAGGTATACCTACTCAAAATTCTTATTTAAAAAATGATAATAATAAAATAAATAAAAACTCGAAAAAAAGTTTTAAAATATTTCGAAAGAAGTACTTTTAAGAAAATTTTGAAAAATTCGTTTCGTCAAGCTGATAATTTTTTGAAAAAAAAAAATCTTGAAAAGTATTTTATACCAAGAAGAAAAGAGAATTTCAAACTCACAAAATGTAGAATTCATCAAAAAATCTTTCAAAGAGTACTTTAAAAAAAAATGTTATCCAAAAAATTTAGCGCAAATGACTTTAATAAATCAATGTTCGTAAATCAGTTTTTTTCAATTTTTTTTTTCCTGAAATGTATCTATAACGGTTTTATTTCACAAAAATATATAGAATTCGTCAGAAAAAATCCTCAAAGAGTAGGTTGATATTCTTTGAGGCTTTCGAAAAAATTGTAAATTTACTTTATTTTTACATCAAGTTAAAAATTAAAAAAAAAACCTCTTCAACAGATCTTTGAAAAAAAAATTCTCAAGTTGAATTTTTAAATAAAAATAATGGCATAGGTAATAATTATACTCAGAAAAATGTTTTCTATAAACAATTTTTAGAATATTTCAAGGAACGCTCTCTTTGAAAAATTGTAAAAAAAAAATATATTTTAGTTAATTGAAAAAAAAAATT
Organism: Balanococcus diminutus; assembly: GCA_959613365.1. NCBI lineage: Eukaryota > Metazoa > Arthropoda > Insecta > Hemiptera > Pseudococcidae > Balanococcus > Balanococcus diminutus. The sequence goes on from OY390714.1 coordinate 30,663,285, forward strand.
AGAAAAAAAATCTCTAAAAATCTCTTCAAAAAAATTCTGAAACTTCGCTCTAAAAAAAATATCATAAAATTGTCATTTTTAATTTTTTGGATCAGAAAAAATCGTGTTTTTTGCTTTTTGATTTTTTGAGGTAAATGAAATATGAATATCAATCGGAGAACATGCAAATATTTATGGGAAATGGTAGGTAAATGAAGAATAGTAGAGGAAACGCTCGTTATACGAGTACATGTACGTTACGTACACTAAATTTGTTAATTTATTTGAAATGAAAAAAATTATTTCCGCGATGTTTCATTTGACTAAAAATCTAATAAACTTTTATGGTTTAGGCTGGTGCGAAAATCGCCTATAGGCCTAATACAGTACATACCAATTTACCTTCTTTAGGTGTAGCTCGTTTATTAAATCGCCTATATTATATGTTTGTGTATCGCGTTGATAATAAATTAAAAATAAATTGTGGTAAATCGTTACAGGATTATTTCCGAAACTCGAAAAAAATTATTTACCTTATATTTTAATATTGCGTTTTTATACTTGTCGTGTGTCATTTCCAGGATGTGTTTCTCTCTTTTTAGCTGATTTTTTTTTTGTATAACATCACTCTGCAACATTGTTCACGATTTGTAGTTTTTTTTCCTCGACGTCGAATTATACGAGTATTAATGGAAAAAAGAAGTTTCCGCAGTTTTTGTAACTACACGATAAAATTTTTATCTAGAAATTTCATCATGCTATCCGTGAAATTGAATCGTAGTTAACCGCAATGTGGTGCAAAAAAATCCAACTCGGTTTCTTTCGATATAGTTGGCCATTAAAACGTAAAACGTACTACTTCCGGAAAATTTGCTTCTTCGATGATTACCTATTAACCGCAGAAACGTTACAATACTCGTACAAGTTTTCGGACAGAAACACCTAAATTTATCAAGTTTTCTCACCCTTTCGTATACTTGACAACTATTTACGATGTAAACAAAATGAACCGTATTTTTCCTATCTTGGAAAAAAAGCACCAGCAATTCATCACTTTGATGAACAATGCGTTTCTTGAATTTTTCTACTTATCGAACGCGAAAGGATTGAAAGGAATTTTATTTTTCATTTTTTCTCATTACGAAAAATCCACTAGTCAGGCAATTTTTGTTTTCAATTTAAAAAATAATCATTTTCATTTTAGCATTTTTCGCAGGCTAAAACAGCGAAAAAATACTCTTCGATTTTACATCTTATTAAATTTGAAACAAAAAATAAGAAAAATTACGTAGAATTAGTTCGCTTAAATCGTTGAATTATGCGTATAATATCTACCGTAGTTAATTTTTATTGTTACTTTGGGTTTTCCATCATTTTACCCTGCTTTTTTGGTAATCGCGAAAATTAAATACAACCTTTGTTATTAATAGAGTATTTTTTTCCTGTACGTGATCGTGTTATTGTTGAGAAGCTTTGTTTCGAAACTAACTTTAAGAGGTTATTTAAATTACATTTTCCAGTGATACTTATACTCGCACGTTAATTGAGAGAATTTTATCAAATTGCATTTGTGTTTAGCGTTTCTTCGTGAATGTTACATTCATACTTGAAAGTTTCAAATTAGGCTACACGTAATGTAATAATTTTTGTTTTCAGTTTTATCATGTTACACAATGTACATTGTACACGTAACGTAATTACATCATTTTCGCGTTTATTAAATTTTACTAAAGAGTTTTTGTCAAGTATTTTTTCAAAATTTCTACGTTATTTTTTTTCGCGAGAAAAAAATACCGAATTTTGAAGTGAAAATTGTTCCACTTTCATTTTATTAATCGGTTAAGCTGGAATGGAAAAAATAAATTCAATAAGCTTCGAAAACAATACACCGAAAATTCACATCATAGCATATGAGTTTTATGAAAAATTGCCCATTAATTTAAAACGTGTTTCGCGTTTAGTTTTAGGGGGAAAAATTAAAAAAAAAAAAAAAAAAAAAAAACGGTTTTAAAAGATGAATACTAAAATATACATTTTATATTTTATAGACTTTAGATACTTAAACCAAATAACAACGATTTTTAAAAAAAGTGCGTAGCATTGTTGAAAATTCCGCTTATATAAAATGGCGTACGTAGTCAAATTTAAAGCAGTTTTATTTGGAGTCTCGAACGAATTTTTGACTTAAACGAGCTCCTGTACAGGGGCATGTTTACCTAGACTCCTCTTGCCAAATGGAAACAGTCTTTCGTATTCGTACAATCAATTAACCAAATTTGATTATATTATATATAAGGGCAAAAGTACCGACGAAAAACGGTTTTTATCAGCACGATTGCTACGTCACATCGTCGAATTATGGAGGTGAAAAGTTTTATAAAATATTTGTCGCGTAGCGAAAATTCAAGTAATATTTGTACTAACTGTCGTTCATTTTACACTTCTTTAGCTTACAAATTGGAAGTACGAGTAAACCTACGTAAACGTAACAATGGTAGTTTGGGAATTCTATCTTGACATGTTGAAATGCTAAAACTTTACTGCTAGGTGGTAATTTTAAAACGAAATAATTATCGTTCATTTAGCTTTTTGTTAACCTTGACTCGCGGATAATCGATTTTTAATTTTAAAAAACCCTATGCTCGTGAAATACGAGTAGGAAGAGAAAAAAAGGTCTATCGCGAGCCCAACAAGCAGCGTAAGATCAAACAAAGACCTAATTTATGTAAATTTGACTGTTAAAACCGATATTTTCACACAGCAGTCCTAAACGTGCAAATGTTTTACGGTAGACTCGAAAATACGTGTGGCATTTTCCCACGAAAACTTTGCGAATTTTCTAACGATAGGTGTTCACTGTTCGCTTTACTTCGAACATGGTTTCCGCATCGTAGGATGCCTACCTTTTTCTTCTGTTTTTTCTCATTTAGAAAAAAATGTGTATATATTTTTTCGTATTTATAGTTCAGGTTAGAAATATTTAACTGAAGTTGAATCATCGTTGAGTGCCCGAATGTCTTCCTCTATGAGGTGTCTCTGTAGTACTGGACACTTTTTGAGATCTAGATGTAACCAAGTCTCCAATTAACAAAACACTTTTTGCACGTATGTTGCTTGTCTTTGTAAATTAAGATGCTACACAGCTATGAAAATTGGCGTTTTTCAACCTAAAGAGGTTGGCAATTAGGTGTCTTCCGCCAAATTGCTTTTCCGTAAATATGATAATATGGTGCATGTTAATTTGCATACTCAGTTTGCCGTAAATATGAATAATCCCAATTAATTTAAGAAAAATTAAAGCGAGACCACGTGTGGAGGATTCTAGCCCCTAAAAAATCTTGAATGTTTTCAGTGCAATTTTTGAAAAGTTCAATTTTTTCTTCATGAAAAATCGTATTGAAAAGGTTGATAAAATTTTGAAATTCTTTTCAGTGTTAGTAAGGAAAATTTCTGAAAATTTGCTCTCAAGGTTTGAACAAAATTTTTTGAAATTTCTCAAATAAAATGTTGAAAAAATGTTTTTGAACAAAATTTTAGTAAATTTTCGTGAATTGAATTAAGGACGACATGTCGTCCTTACTACTTTCAGAAAAATATCAAATCGGGATGAATGTAAAGAAAAATTCATTTTCGAATTCGGTTTTTAATTTTTTTTAAATTGAAATGAAATCTGTAATATTTACCGAATTGCCATTGTACTAGAAGGTATCTAACAAGTGCTAAAAATGCTGGAAGTGCTGGAAAGGTCTTTCAATTTACAAAATGATGCTGAAAAAAAGTGTTTAAAAAGTTTTGACTTTTGCTCGAAGGTCCTTTTTTAATTAAAATTTGTCTTTTCGTTAAAATTTATTGAAAATTCATTTTTTCTCCAAATTACTTTTTCTGTCAATTTTTAAGGTTTTGAAGTGAAGGCATTTATTTTTTCATTATTTTCATATTGATTGGGGGGGGGGGGAGCACGTATAACGTCTTCTTGAACACATTGTTACAAAATTGAAAAGGTGCTGCAAAAAGGATTAATTTTTTATTTGGAAATTTTGTTAGACACCCTATAATACCTAACATGGCTAGTAACTTAGCGGTAGCTTGGATACTGAGCTATACACCTAAAATTGTAAATGCAAAATAAGCAAAGCCCTAGAAAATTCCGAAAATGTAAAAAAATAAATACACACTACCTATTTTGAAGGCTCATCCACTCTTTTGAAGAAAGATGTTAAAACTTCTCAATTATTGTGTATGAAAAAATACTTGCCTCATTTTCTTTAGAGGAAAGATAATTCTCAAATGTTTTTTAGAAGAAGAAAAAAAAAATGAATTTTTTCAAAATAAAAAAGATCTCAAAAAGATCTCAATTTTTTCAGAGAAAAAAATACCTACCGCCTACTCAAATTTTCTGGGGTAGAAATGCGTATTTTTTAATTTTGGAAGTTAACATCAAACTCCTGTACCTAATAGGGACTTCCGAAAGTAACGTCAAATTTCTCGATGATAGGAAATTGGTTATCAAAATTTCGACGATACTCTATTAGAGCTTCTAATAAAACATCGACGTTTTGGGAAAATTGATTGAAAATTCCTACCAGCGAGAGTGTAAACAAACAAAAAAAATTACGTGACTGGAAGCCCCTAAATATTTTTCAAATTTTTGAAGAAAAATATCTTTAATTTTTTTTTAAATGCTCACATAATAAAATACCTCAATTATTGTTCGGAATGAAAAATTCTGTTTGTATTTGGGGGGGGGGGCTTGATTTTTTCAGTGGAAAAATCCGAATTTTCTCGTAGAAAATGATTTTTAATTTTATTTTTTGGAGAATATTTTTTTTCTGTGTTTTTGGGAGAAGAATTTTTATGTTTCTGAGTAAAAAATCTTCCAATATCTTCAGAAATGAAAATTATAATTGTTTGTGTGGAAGAATAATTGTTTTGTTTTTTTAATTTTTGGAGAAAACAATCCTTCAATTTTTTCAAATTACCTAACAAAATTTCTCAATTTTTTCGGAGAAAATAATCGTTATCTCTTGGCCTTGGGGGGGGGGGGGTCTTTTGATTTTTCCGGGAAAAAAATTCATAATTTTTGAGAATAAAATATCTAATCTTTCATTTTTTTTAAAGTAAAATTTTTCAGTAAAAAAAAAGTTTATTATTCTTTGAAGCAAAATATTTTTCCAATTTTTGAAGGGAAAAAAATGTATTTTTTAAAAATTTTTAAAAACGAATGTTTTTCTGATTTTTCAGAAAAATAAAATTCTGAAATTTCAGGTGTAAAGCTATTTTTTAAAATTTTGGTAGTAAAAATCTTTCAGTTTTTTGGACAAACTCTTGTTTTTTGAGGAAATATTCCTTAATTTGTTTGGAAAAAAAATCTTTGTTTTGTAGAGGAAGAAAAAAATCTCCTAATTTTTTCGGGAAAAAATTCGGAGTTTTATGAAATAAGATGATCTTTCAATTTTTTAGAAAGTTGAATTTTTCATTTTTTTTTTTTTAAAGAAAAAAAAACTGTTTATTTTTTTGGATTAAAATATTTCTCCAACTTGTGAAGAAAAAAATTTTACTTTTAAAAAAGAATTTTTTTGATTTTTCAGAAAAATAAAATTCTCAAAGTTCAGGCGTACTTGAAGGTATTTTTTAAAATTTAGACTGAAAAAATTTCAATTTTTTTTACAACATTTTTTTTAAGGAAATATTTTTTTATTTTTTTGACGGAAAAAATTCTAGTTTTTTATAGAGGAATAAAATGTTCTAATTTCTTTAGTAAAAAATATTACTCAATTTTTTTTTGGAAAAAAAAACTCAATTTTTTAAAATAAAAATTTCTTTAATTTATTTTTGGAAAAAATAAAATGTTAGGTTTTTTAAAATGAGAAATTAAAAAAAAAATTAAGTTTTGTTCTTTTGTGTAAAATAAAATAATTCCTGTTCGGAAAATTTAGAAAATTGTAATTTGTCGGTCGTGCTCTGTGAAGTGCTAAAATTGCTCACACTATCACTGAAAAAAAATTGCGCGAAAAATTAGCAACAAATTTTTAACATTGTTTTTTGTTCCTCTCAAAAAATTACACCCGCAATTTTTGTGAATCACTGCCCTTTCAAAATCGAGGTTAGGCACCATTTGCACATTAAATTATTTTTTAGCTGTAGGTACTCGCCCACTCGGTTTTTCCAAATCTCCAGAAGTGTCCACCATTCTCGAGACATCCTGTATAATTGTACGTATAACCCAAGTTGACTGATGCTTTTTCTCGCGTAATTATCTACGCACTGATTATTGTAAATTTTTCATCGCTTACTAAGCATCAATTAAAACTTTTGAATAGAACAATTCCCCTCACATTCATAAGTTTAAAGCATTCTTAATTTACTCGAAAGGTAATGAGAAACTTGTCAAGATGTCATTCACATAGCGCAGCGTCGACGTGATGGTATAAAAAAAAAAAAAAAAAAAAAAAGTCGACGTAAAAAACTGTTTTTTAAATACATCCTCCAAGTATGTCGACATTTTCAAAATTAATTCAAATGGAATAATAGATCACCGGCAGAATTACATCGAATAATATGAAGCGGTGAAATGTAACCGTATCATACGCGTAATAACGAAATGCTTTGTAAAATATCGCGTCAAAATTCAAATATGTTTAGGTACCTAACCTACTGTCATTTTAAACCTACACACCCATACGTAGTGCTTATATTTCATCTGTGTTTGTTTTGATAAAGCGGAATATAAAAAGTACGTTCGTACGTACATAAAATGAGAAGAAAACAAAATTTAAAAAAAATAAATGAAAAAATTTCTCGTTGTCTTAGCCTATGTACACACGTAGAGTACAGATACGCGCACGCAACGTAAGCACTTTTCATATAAGACGAGGGCTTACTCCAAAAATTGGTAATCCTTTGGCAATGAAAATTGTACTCGTAGGCGTAGAACTTGCAAGGTTAATTACTTTGTGTTTTGCGGTGAATTTTCTTTCGTGGCGCTGCAATCCTTCAGATAAAAGCGTTTTACTAATCGAATTATACTGCCACAATAAAACATGTTACGTTACCAATATCGCAGATAGCTTTGCTTTCATCGTAAGATTTTCTCATACCCGCCGATACATTCTCAGCATTTTCCATTTCAAAGCTGTTGGTTTTCCCCTCTTTCTCCACAATTGCGTTTTACATGAAAGAGTACGCGCATAAAGCTATGTTGTTTACGAGTAATTTATGCAAAAAAAAAAAAAAAAAAAACGAATAAATGGTAAAAATAAAGCTTTTTAGTGTTCGGTGTGAAAGTGTAGATTTTATATGTACTACTGTCGGACCGCAGAATCAATTTTCCACACCAATAGGTACGTACCGGGTGTCTCTGTCCATACCTTCTGTTCTGCAATCAAGGTTATTCTAAATTTCTATCTGCTGTCGGGGCCAGCACCATCGATCACCCGAGATATTCTTAAATATAAAATTCTTTAGTATTTGCGCCAGTGTTTAACGTTCCAGTTCTCTTTGGAAACAGTCGATCGGATTTTATGCAAAAACAAACCGCAATCGGATTGATCGGTGGTAAAAACGAGCTTCTATTTTGGTAATTCGGGTGCAAAAATTGATCAACCGAAAATTATTATTTCAAGTTTTCGTGTTTTTAATGCCTGTTCGACTAATAGCGTCGAATAAAACCGAAGCTGCGTTGGAAATTATTACACTATCTGGTATAGTTTATAGAAATTGAGCTTTGAATGAAATTTTATGTAGTTTTACATTACCCGCGTACGCGTCTATAAGACCATGAAATCTAAACAATTCGTATTCACGAGGGAACCTTTGGAACATGCTGTCATCGATTTAACCAGAATATTTTTTTCCGCTACCGAAGGAAAATCCATCGGATATTTTGAATCGAAATTACAACTGTAAGTGCCGAACGTTTTCCTTAGGATTAAAATTGCCTTAAAATTAAAAAATACGACCAATGGACAGCTGTATAAGTGGAAATCATCTAAAGTTTTTCTAAACCTATACTTCATTTCAACAAATACTTAATATTTTTCAAGATCATATGTTGTATAACTTTTATCCAAATGTCAAAAAATATAAAAATGATACTTCTTTTTACATTACCTATACGTTCGTAATGCACCTCACGTTGAAGTTTCTACTATAGAACACTTTAGAACGTCTTTTGGCGGAGGAAAAGAATGAAAAATTCCAAGTCGAGTTTAGGACGTCCTCTGCTTGTCAGATTTAAATTCTGAAAAGTTTTTGCTAGGTACTGTTTCTTATAACTGTCTTATTTATTGTTTTTATTCAGGAAATTCACATAAAAATTTAATTCTAAATCATATTAAAGTATAAACGATTTCATTAGAGAGAATTCGACGACTGAAATATTTGTATGGTCACTAATTTATTTTACCGAATACATGCTGGGTGCTTATTTTACCTTGAAAAATAGTAATATGTGTATTCATTTTAGCAATTTTTATCAGCATTTGTTTTGCGCCTTTGTGGTGGAAATTTTTTGAAACCACGAGTAGAATGTGATGCTGTTCAGTTGGAATGAGTCGAAAGGATGATTTTAAAAATGATGCTGAGCTTTGTTATTAATTTGAAGAAGCAACAAAACTATCGAAGTGATAAAAGAACGTGGTTTATTTTTAAAAATGTATAATCTTCGATGATTACTTTTCATACTTTTCGAATGGTTTTGAAACAAGAAGTTGAAGTACTTATTTCGAAGAAATCTCACCTGTCACAGTGGGTGAATAAATAGTTGCATATTTTAAATCGATTTTATACGTCATGATTAAATTTGACAGGACATTAGGTCACCCATTGTTTTTTGCTTATTGACAGTGGTTGAAACATCGAGGAGGGTCGAAGGGATCTGAACTCCCGCTGCTTTAGGGAAAATTTTTTTTCTTGAAAATCAATTTTTATTTCAATTTTGTTACCTATTTAAGAAAAATTAAAAATTATATTTTTTAATCAATTTTTAGCCGATTTTTTCATAGATGAAAAAAATCAGCTATTAAATTTGACCCGTTGGTAAGAGTGGGAGTGATATTTCTTGACGTTTTATGACAAAATATGACGATTGACACCAATTTCGCGAACTGGTATTTCTTTATATATATATTATGTATGTATGTATGTACTAAAATTTGTCGGTGTGATAGCTCGAGTTACGATTGATGGAATTAGTTGAAATTTATATCAGTGGTAGAGGATCATTGGGAATCGAAGCCTATTGAATTTGAGCGAAATTGGTTCGCGGGTTCGCGAGATATCCGCGATCGAAATTTTCAAAACCCTGTGACTCTGCGAATTACGGTATATTATGCGATTGTTACACATCACCTGTTTTATGTAACGTTACGGTAACGGTATTTTAACGTTACAAATCAAATGAATCAGCGTTCGAGGATGATTCGTTCAATTTAATCAGTCGTTCGCGAGCGATTCGTTCAAATGAATCAGTCGTTTGCAAACGATTTGTTCAAATGGATCAGTCGTTTGCGAACGATTCGTTCAAATGAATCAGTCGTTTACAAACGATTCGTTCAAATGAATCAGTCGTTCGCGAACAATTCGTTCAAATGAATTAGTCGTTCGCGAACGATTTGTTTAAATTAATCTCAAATAAATCGGCGTTCGAGGATGATTTGTTAAATTGAATCAGTCATTCGCGAACGATTTGTTGAAATGAATCAGTCGTTCGCGAACAATTCGTTGAAATGAATCAGTCGTTTTTCAAATGAATCGGTCGTTCGCGAACGATTCGTTGAAATGAATCAGAATCAGTCGTTTTTGAATGATTATTTTGAATGAATCAGTCGTTCGCAAACGATTCGTTGACGTTACAAATGAAATGAATCAGCGTTCGAAGATGATTCGTTCGAATGTATCAGTCGTTCACGAACGATTCTTTCAAGTGTTACAGTCGTTCACTAAAGATTCGTTCAAATGAATTAATCGATGCAAATGATTCGTTCGAATGAATCAGTCGTTCGCGGACGATTCATTTAAATGAATCAGTCGTTCGTAAACGATTTTTTTCTCTGAAAAGAACATAAATTTTTCTTCTAAAATAATTGAGATTTCTTTCTTTTAAAAAAAGTAAAAAAAAAAATTCATAATTTTCTCTGAAAAAACATATAGATTTTCTTGACGCTTGTGGCGTTTGTCTTTGCTTTTTCTTTGCATTCCGCCTGTTGCTACTGCAGCTGATTTTACGTACTGGACAAAACATCTCCAAAAAATGTTTTTTCGACAGAAAAATCGTCAAAAAAATTGACCAAAAAGTAAATGAAAATAAAAATTCTGATAAAAAATATTCAAGAAAAATTTTTTTGACAAAAAAACTTCAAAACATTTTTCTTGACAAAAACCCTTTAATCCTTGCAAATGATTCGTTCGAATGAATCAGTCGTTCGCGGACGATTCGTTCAAATGAATTAGTCGTTCGTGAACGACTTTTTTTGTCTGAAAAGAACATAGATTTTTCTTCTAAAAAACATTGAGATTTATTTATTCTAAAAATAAAAAGTAGAAAAAATCTCAATTTCTCATAAAAATGGAGATTTTTTTGTTTCTTTCAAAATAATATTCTGACTTATTAGTTGTTTGCGGACGATTCGTTTAAATGAATCAGTCGTTCGTGAAGTTTTATTTTTTTCTGAAAAGAAGATAGATTTTCTTGACGCTTGTAGCGTTTGTCATTTGCCTTTTTTCGACAAAAAAATCGTCAAAAATTTTTTATTTTGACAAAAAATTTGACCAAAAAATTAATGAAAATAAATTCTAATAAAACCTAGAACTTTTTCAAATTAATTGATTGTTCTCGAACGAATCGTTTAAGTGGATCAATCGCTCTCAAAAGATTTGTTCGAATGAACTTTCTTAGAAATTTCAATACTAATCGACGATATGACTTAGACTCGACTCAAATTTTCATTCGGGTTCTTGCTTTTGTGAAATACTCGTTAACATATAATCGTTTAATACGTTTTCGATACTTCTTAGAAATTTGAATCCTAACCGACGATGTGACTTCGACTCGAATTTTTATTCAGTTTATTGCTTTTGTAAAATACTTGTTAATATAATCCTTTAATACGTTTTTAATTCTGTCGCCTATAGTTTTTAAACGTCTATTCCGATTTTAACGAAACGAAAAAAATCAGCTATTCTACCGCAGCATCTGCGGTAGCGTTTTTTCTAGTATTTTTTTTTGCAATTTTCTGGACAATTTTACTTTGGAAATTTTTCTGAGATTTTTTGAAAAAATAAAATTTTAAAATGATTTTTCTATTAAATTTTTCAGTTGTTGTTGTTGTTTTTTCAAGAAGAAATTGAATTTTCGAGTACGTTTTTTTTGGAAATTTTCCGATAGAACATATCCAGAAATAATTTATGATCCTCAGAACATCTGAAAAGAGGTTTCCACTTCCCAAAAGGACATCATCGAGGTATTTTAGGGGGGGGGGGGGGGTACCTTTGAAAAATTTTTTATTGAGTGCATAACGTTGATGAACGGAATTTTCTAAGACTTTTTTTATATGACGCATTTTTGTTTTTTTATCTGAAGTATTGGGGAAAAATTGAAAACAAAATTCATTTTGCGATTTTTTTACAAAAAATATCAATTTTTGATTTTTGAAAAATAAAATGCATAGAGTACTCAAAAAAGGAAAATTATTTTCATATTACATTTTGATTGTGTCATTTTGCAGAAAATGTTGGTATATTTTTGGAAAATTAAAAATTTCAACGTCAAAATTGGAGAAAAACGCGATTTTTACTTCATGCCCCGTTTCTAGAAATACTATGCAACCCACAAAACTTTTTCTTGGAATGTTTTTTATTCAGTAGAGTCTGGTCTATAATTTAACGAGAGGATTTTGCAAAATTTTAATTTGTCGAAGATTTCTTTCGAGTTGACTGGAATACTTCGAGAAAAAACTATGAGAGGGTTTGATAAAATCGGAGAGAAAGTACAAATTTTGCAAAACCCTCTCGTCAGACTACAGACCAGACTCTACTGAATAAAAAAGATTCTAAGAAAAAGTTTTGTGGGTTGCATAGTTTTTCTAGAAACGAGGCATTAAGTAAAAATAGCGTTTTTCTCCAATTTTGACGTTAAAAATTTTCCATTTTCCAAAAAATCTATCAACATTTTCTACAAAATGACACAATTAAAATGCAATATGAAAATAATTTTCCTTTTTGAAAACTCTATGCATTTTATTTTTTAAAAATCAAAAAATAATTTTTTTGTAAAAAAAAAACAATTTGAAATTAAGTTTTCAATTTTTCTTCAAAACTTCATAGGTGAAAAATCAAAATGACGTCATGCAAAGGTCTTAGAAAATTCCGCTTATCAACGCTATGCATTCAACAAATTTTTTTCAAAGGTGCCCCCCCCCCCCCCAAAAAAAAAAGAAAATTAGAAATAAATAAACGAATTTGGTTCAATTTTAGGTTGATGATGTATTTAATAGGTGTCTTCGATTATTCTCGTAAGTTGAAAGTTCGATCAAAAACAGCCATTTTTGGTGGGAAACCTGCGAAAAATTGGTTTCTCGTATAGTTTTGGCGATGGTTCATCGCCTTATTAAAAAATTCTGGAAAAGTTCTGAGTGATATAAAATGATTTGAATAATTAGAAGAAAAAATCTTGCTGTCCTCATAAACTGTTCCAAAGTCGTTTTCAAACAGTTTTAGCTGATTTTCTCAAAGAGAAAAGTCAGCTATTAAATTTGACCTGATGATGGAAGTTGGGGATGAGGGGTATTTTTCTCGACGTTTTGGGTCAAAATAAGACGATTGGCATGATTTTCGCATTTTGGTATTTCTTTATATATATATATATGTATGTATGTATGTATCCCCAAAATTTGTCCAGACGATAACTCGAGTAAGAATTAACCGATTGAGCTGAAATTTTCATGAGAGGTTTGTTACTGCTGGGAATAGAACCCTATTGTTTTTGAGAAAAATCGGTGAACCGGTTCTCGAGTTATTAGCGATTGAAATTTTCAAATGCTTCTAGCGCCTCGAATTAAGCAATTACGCGAAATTAGTAAATAACCTTTTTAATAGTACTTAAAAAGACGCACAAAAAAGGTTCTAAGCATTTTTCATTTTAATGAACCGGTTCTCGAGGAATTCGCCATGGAAAATTTCAAAACAAACAGCTGATCATCATTTCCCATTTTTAAAAAATAAATGGCTAGCAAAGTTGTAAAAATTCAAAACTTTTGCAATGCCTATCTAACTGCCTACTTTTCATGATAATGTCGTTTCTTAAGGCTCGTTCACAATGCACCTTAACTTTTTACTTTAACTTTAACCAGCTAAAGTTAAAGTAAAAAGTAAAAAGCAAAAAGCAAAAAGCAAAAAACAGTCAAAACTCCTACTAACCAACCATTTTCAAAACGATTTTAAGCATAGAAAAGCTTAAAATTCATTTTGGAAATGGTTGGTTAGTAGGAGTTTTGACTGTTTTTTGCTTTTTGCTTTTTGCTTTTTACTTTTTACTTTAACTTTAGCTGGTTAAAGTTAAAGTAAAAAGTTAAGGTGCATTGTGAACGAGCCTTTATTGGTTTAAAACTTGTTAAAAGTTTTTATTTATCAAAAATAGCTGGCTGTAAATTGTATAATTTTTTAATCACTTTAAAATTTTCAATTTGATGTTGTTATCATTAAGTACATAAAAATAATTTAATTTACACATGAATTTACATAAATTTTGAAAAATAAAAATAAAAATAATAGAAAATCAGTTTTTCTAGCACATTAACTGCGTTAGAGTTTTTTTTTTAAATCTGCAAAACTACAAAAAGTTGAAGACAATGCTTTTGAAAATTTCTAAAAGAAATTCAGTTTAAAAATAAAATCCATTTTTTCTTACTAAATTTTGAAAATTTTTGATTTTGAATAAAATGATAAAAAATTACTGTACCTATAGGTAAATAAAAATGTTGAAAATGTGGGCAGTGGATTTATTACTCATTACTGAAAGCTCATAATTGAAGAATTTTGGTTACTTATTGGGTTACTTTCTTTGATACAAGTAGTTATGTTACTTTTTTTTCAAATGTCTATCTTTGATGCCTGAGGGAATTGGCAGCTCGTCAACCCTGATTGAGCTGAAATTTGGCTCACCAAAAGGGCAATTCGTTCAGACCACAGAACCAAATTCGAACTACCAAAGTTAATTTCTCGATTTTTGGTGAATTTTTGAAAATGGCAAAAATAACTGGGTAGTTAATGAATTTTTTACAAAAATGGTGAATTTTTTAGATAAAATTCTGAAAATCGATTTGTATACCGAAATCGATGCCCCAAATCGATTTCGACCATTTTTGAAGCGCGATCAAGAGCCTCCAGCAAAAATTGTTTTTTCTAAATATCAATTTTTGCTTTTTTTTTTTTTTAAATAAAATTTTATAAATAATTTTTCTATCAAAGTTCTTTATTTTTTTTTTCATTTAGAAAAAATATTTTTATTTCAGTTTGGTTCTTTATTAAAAAAAAAAATCACGAAATTTTTTTTACCAAAATACAAATTTTTTAATGATTTTTTAATCAAATTATTACGTTATATTTCAATCAAGAAATTTTTACTCAGGTATTTTCTTTAAAAATAAATAGGTACATATAAGAAATTCACTCAAGTACCTATACATATATTTTTGAAGGGAAGTTAAAAAAAAATAAAAATAAAATAAGGTCCCGGAGGGTAAGAAGGCCCGTATGGGCAATAAGGCCCAGGCGCATATCTCAGAGGTAAATTTTCAAAACAAAAAACTGGCTGCACTGGTTGATACATTTTAGTCCCTAAAACAACAATTCGGTTCGATGTCCCCGAAAATGATCATATCCGAGAAGCAGAAAACCTATAAAATTTTGTTTCCCGAAAAATTTAGTTCTGATATAAAGTTTTGTTGAAAGTTTTAAGGTTTTAAAATTCCAAATACCAAAGAACTTTAAAAAACAAGTTAATATTCGTATTCTGCATTCAATCAAGTATGCTTTAATAATTTTTACACATTTTTCAAGTGCGATTTAGCAATCAAATTATTAGTTTGAAAATCTTACCCCTGATCCGGATAATAAGGCCCACATGAAAATTTGTGACTCATTCGTTCTTTTTCAACTCCAAAATGTTCTAATTTGTTATAAAATGATTAAATTCGATGTTTAGACTCAGAATCATAGGTTTTGCTTCGCTTGCATGTCGGATGAAAAGAAAGATTTATGATACAGTGGTATAGAATGGTATCACAATGAATGCCACTAACAAAAATCTCGAAAAATTCCAAAACTGTCCAGTTGCTAAAATTAAATGTAGTACTTATCAATGTCAACTATAGTTTCCAAAAAAAGCGTTTTTTCTAAAAAAAAATTTATGATGGGCCTTATTATCCGACGAGGTCGTTTAATAAGGCCCAAACAGTGTTTTAAAAAAAATAATAATTATAAATTCGAAGGGTGGCGGAGGAAAAAAATATCAAATGGTATTTCTTGTGTCCAATTGATCAAATTGAACGATTTTGAATTTTTTTTGGATTTCTTAGAATTTTGGATCAAGTTAGGCGCCATTTTCTGTTAATGGACCTTATTACCCTCCGGGACCTTATACTTTTCCTTCTTTTTTTTTGGTCATTTTTAAACTTACCTATATCAAACTACTATTTCTGCCTTCGTATACCTTACTACGTGCATTAGTTAAAATAAAACGTTGTAGCCTGAAAAAAATAAAATTATGAAAGATTACCATCATCACTCGACTACTTTCGTAATGAAAATTTCATACAATTGCTTTTCAGAATTTCCAAGTCAGCTTCAGCCCAAAAGAAACCCAAATGGTCATTACAATTACCTCCTCTACTTATTTCCCGTCGTCTTAAATGGTTTATTATTTCGAACTTTAAACATCTTCAATTTACTCGCCTTCTAATCCAGCTATCCCAGTACCTGAATGTTTTAGCTTTCGCATATCACGAGAATTCTCTGCTGTACCACTTGAAGATATTTCGTTTAAATGATATACTTACCTATTTACTAATTCAACTTTCAGCGAAAGTGTAATTCACTGTTTGCTACTGAGTTTAACTTTTTATTGGCTTAATACTATAACAAATTAAGATGCAAATGGTGTTGAATTTATTGGTTAGGTGGTAATAGGAAGGTATACTCTTTTAGAAATGATAATTGATTTTAATGAAATATTTATCATCGTGATTAATTAATTTTCTAGTAGGTATAATGTACGAATCGCTAAGTACGTTGGTTTGGATATATTTTCGTTATTGTTAAGTGCAGAGGAACTCATTATCTAGATTTGGGCTTTGGTATAGTTTAATTAAATTAAGTGTTCTGAAAAACTCGACTCGAATTGGTTTCAGATTTTTTTTTTCAATTTATCGATCATTGCCAAAAAGTTCGTTTTACTTTTGTACAATTAGGTACCTACTTTATAAGTTTATATATAATTGTATCAAATTTTATAATTCAATTCGTACCCGAACCAAAACCCATTTATAAAGTATCTATGAATAACTTGAGGTCGAAAGGTAACTTACAATTATTTTGTTTCTGACTTTTTCTATATTATAGGAAGAAACTTTTTACGTTTAATTTTCACCAATGTTACCTAACAGTCGAAGTCGAACTTATTCCTTCGAAAACGTGAACATTATTCCGAACTTCATCAAAATTTTATTTTTCTAATTAAACACGCGCGATAAAACACCTTTTCCTCAAACGTAAGTACGTTTGAAGAATTCGAAACAATCTTTGTATCTATTTCTATACCCGTATTTTGTTTCATATCTCTATACAGGATTGTTTTTGAAAAGTATTTTGTAATTTGTTGAATCGCTTCGTTTCAAAATGTTCTGTTTAGCTGCTCGCTTGTGTTTTGGATAAATGTTTACATATTATATAAAAATTTCTACTCGTAACACCTACGTATATAAAATGAAGAGATTTCGAAGATTTCGTTTTCGTCGTGTCGAAAGAATGACACGCTTTTAATGTAAGAATAATCGACGACATTTAAACGAGCTCGGAAGAGATTCTCGATGGCAAGAATAACAAATGAAAACAATGCAACAGATACCTACGTTTACATTTAATTTGCATTATTTTAGCACGTGTTTTTAAAACAAAAATTAACGAAATTCTCGTCGTAATATCGTGTTTCACGCTCCAGCCATTTCGCGAAATAACGTGCGTGCGTCGAAATGGCTGAAAATAAGATACCTACGAAATTTAGCCTTCGCGACTGCGAGTATAATCCGAAATCAGAATTAATTTTACTCGGTTTCCGATAACGTCATAAATTGCCAACGAAAAAAGAAAAAAAAAAGATGTTTCGTTTAAGCTACTTGTATTGATCGCGAATAAAAATAACCTCACGAAGAATAATAAGAGCGAGTGGCGAAAAATCTGCGAAAATTCATTATTAATTTCGGAAACGAAAATTGCCGATTTTAAATTCAAAACGCACACATTCGTCAAACTGGAAAAATATATACGAAGAACCGTAAGATGAAATAATTTCCACAAATCCCGCAGCGCAATCCATGTTTTTCACGTTAGTACGATAAAAATGTGCTACGTCATTTTCACCCACACGTATTGTGTTTTTTTTTTTTTTTTTTTTTTTTCATAAAAATGTACGAAAACAAAAGCAAAAATTACCATCTAAAAAGACACTTTATTTTATAGAATTTATACTTACGCGTATATGTGTAAAAAAAAACAGACCATTCAAATGTTACAGTTTTTTTTTAAGGCGTAGACTATCACGACTTTTTTAAAAGTACTTTTCATTTTCTTTTTTCAAAATGAATATGGTATGTATCTTTTTGAAAGAAAAAGGCAATGAGCGAATTTCGCAAATAGCATTAATTATTTATACTCGTTACAAATTACCAACACTAAAATGTAGGCCGTCGATTAAAGCTTTAAACCTTCGGTATCATAACTCATAATATAGTATATACTTACTCTGCGTACGTATATAAATGTTTTCCTCTTTCAAGAAATTTGTTCAAATTCGTGCATTTAAAATTTACAATCTTTTCCCCAATACTGCTTTCAACGAGCCTTTTAAAAATTTCAGATTTATGCTACTCTCGCGAAGAAAACCGAACTAATGTAAGTTCGTACAATTAAAAATTCGATGAAAAAAAATGCGCGAAATGGTGACGGCCATTTTTCTTTTTCTAATCTAAAAGCATGTAATTCTTTTCATTGCTGGAAGCGGTTTTATATAATAGGCGTGTTCGTCGTAGTAGAAAATGTACAAAATGCTTTACCGTCTGATAAGGTAAATTGCCAATAGCCGACACCTGCTTAACCCACGACTTTTTTCTCCCTTTCGAATAAGATTTTTATGTGCTGTGTGTAAGAAAGTGGTCTGTAATGGTTACTCTTTGACTCTTTTATTTGTATTTTTTTGATTTCCATTTCAGGGTTTCTTTTTTGGGATAATTTTCGTATTCGTTTTAGATTTACGAGATGTGCACTATTTCGTAATTAATAGTGTCGCATTAAGATATTGTCACTCGATGTAGGCTCGGAAAATGTACTATTCCGCATATTTTTGGTAAAAAAATCAGATGAGTGGTCTTCTGGTCTTGAAGTAGATAAATTCATATAATTTTGTTTGAAAAAAAAAATAATCAAAAACAGAGTTTTTAAATCTTTTTTTTTTGTTAGTTTGCTCCAGGACTTTTTTCGTCAAAAATCCTAATTTTGAAAAAATTCAAAAATTTTATCCAAACCCGAGCAGCACACTCGACAAATTATCGAAATAAAAAATCGACAGAATATCGAATTCGATAAAGTGTCGCGTTAGTTCCGCATAAATCGTGAAATTATCTTTCGATATATAGATAGATTATCGACGAATTATAGTTAATAAAAATTTCGACATTATAGTAAGATATTTTATCGATAATCTATCTATAATATCGAAAGATAATTTCACGATTTAGGCGGAACTTTCGCGACACTTTATCGAATTCGACATTCTGTCGATTTTTTATCGATTTTTTGTCTTTTACTAGCTTTTTTCTATAATTAAAAATCATTAATTAGCATAATTAATACATTAAACTATGCCTAAACACATTATTCATGTTATGGTAAGAGGATCATTTCAGAAAAAGTCAAAAAAAAATTATAAAAAATCTGCCACCCGTGGGGCTAGAACCATCTACCTCCTGCATGGTAATCCTTAACCACTATGCCATACTTTATCGTTGAGGAATTAGCAATAAAACGCTTATAATAGGCAGTTTAGTACTTCCAGACGTGTTGGACTTGAAAAAATTTTCACCAATTTGGAAATAATTTTAAATATCGTCACAAAATCGTTGAAAAATCGTTCGACAAATTTCAGATTATTTGTCGATAATGTAGTTTCAAATATCGCCACAAAATCGTTGAAAAATCGAATTCCAGGAATTTCATATTACGTGTCGATAATATAGTTTCAAATATCGTCATAAAATCGTTGAAAAATCGAATTCGAGAAATTTCATATTACGTGTCGATAATATAGTTTCAAATATCGTCAAAAAATCGGTAAAATATCGGAGTCGAGAAATTTCATATGATCTGTCGATAATATAGTTTTAAATATCTTTACAAAATCGTTAAAAAATCGAATTCGATAAATTTCATATTACGTGTCGATAATATAGTTTCAAATATCTTCACGCAATCGTTAGAAAATCGAATTCGAGAAATTGCATATTATATGTCGATAATATAGTTTCAAATATCTTTACAAAATCGGTAAAAAATCGGATTCGATAAATTTAATATAATCTTTCGATAATATAGTTTCAAATGTCGTCAAAAAATCGGTAAAATATCGAAGTCGAGAAATTTCATATAATCTGTCGATAATATAGTTTTAAATATCTTTACAAAATCGTTAAAAAATCGAATTCGATAAATTTAATATTCTTTGTCGATAATGTAGTTTCAAATATCTGCACAAAATCGGTGGAAAATCGGAATCGATAAATTTAATATTCTTTGTCGATAGTATCGTTGACGAATATCGTCATAAAATCTTAATAATATCGAATTCGATAGTTTTTAGATTTTTTGCCTATGAAGTTGTACCGATAAATCTTTATAATATCGTGAGAACATCTATAGATTTTCAAACGATTTTTTATCGATACGTTACATCTTCCGATATTATCGATCGAGTGTGCCGCTCGGGAATGTAATTTTTTTGAAATTAGGTATTATATTGTTTTAGATCCAATTTTTTTAAATGTTGAAAAATAGTTTCTTAAAAATTTTATTAAAAAACAAATTTTAGAATTCTGTTCAAAAACATATTGAAAAAAAAATCGAAATTTGTAGTTTTTAAACTTGAATAAGTTTTAAAAATTGGACCAAGTTTTAATGTTCAATAGATTTTTTCAATTTCAAAAATTTGAAATATTTTTTAAAAAATTTAGTGAAGCATTGAAACTTGGAAAACAATAAAATTCAAAATTAGCCAAACCTCAAAATTTTGTTAATTTTCAAATTTTAACATGCATATTTTCAATTTTTTCAAATTAGTCAGCCTAATCTTATTATAAATTTTGTTAAAGACTATTTTTGTTAACATTTTTTGGAAAATGATTTATATCGAGATATAATTCAAAAATATTTTTAAAAAAATGTAACCAAAAATATGATTGAGTATATGGGTACTACTTGAAAAAATTGACATTTTTTACTCTCGAGGTGCTTTACCCAAGTTCGAAAATGAAGGCGGTACAATACTTCCCACGCAAAATTGATTGGCAACACTGCGTTCAAAAATTTTGTCGACCCCCCCCCCCTTATATGAATAGTACTTCAGAAAAGCAAAAATAGTTTTAAACGGATTAAAATGTCTATCTTTGAAATTGAAGGAGTTATAGCAAGAAGAAATTCGCGTACCTATAATGTATTGCTTTCTTTAAGCGAGAAATGAAAATCGGAACAATTTTGTTATGCCAATGCTTGTAAATTGTAATCAGTGTAACTCTTTGAGGAAAACCAAAATGGTTATGTGAAAAATTTGTCCATCTTTGAAAATGAAGGAGCTACGATGTATCAAACTTTCAAAGTTTGAAAATACCATTTTCAAGCTTTGTGGTGGTTTCATTTTCAAGCTTGGGCAAAAAAATCTCAAAAGCAAATACTCCTGGCGCAGAAATTCCGCATCTGTTACTGACTTGGATAAGTCCCGATTCGATTGAAAAATTGAAGAACTAGGATATCAATATTTAAAGATCAAGGTTACAATTCGAATTTTGATAAAAATAAAATATTACTCCTGGCGCAGAAATTCTACATCTGTTTCTCTTACCCCTTCAATTTTTGAAATATACATCATTTTTCAAATTTTTTAGTGTCTTCATTTTCAATTTTGGGCAAAAAGTCTGAAGAGTATAATAATATTTTTATTATCTACTATCCAAGTGTCCATATGCCCAATCAATTTTTTTCTCAGTTCTATTTTCATATTGTACCCCTTCTATTTTTGAGATAGGCATCATGTCTATAAAACATTTTTTTGAAGGTAGCATCCGGTTGTATATTCATACAAGTATTTTGAAGTTTATTAAGGCCCTCTTAGGCATCATGTCTATAAAACATTTTTTTGAAGGTAGCATCCGGTTGTATTCATACAAGTATTTTGAAGTTTATTAAGGCCCTCTACTCCTCTACAAGCACTCTAAATTTGGAAGCAATAAAGTTATTCGCTTTAAAAAAATTATTTAATAAAAGTACGAGTATGTTCTAAATTTGCACCTGTGTTAAAACATTAGGTGATATTTGGAACTCCATTTTATAAAGGTACACGTATACCTACTTATTATTTACAACACTAGATTAATAAATGATCAAAAATGCTTGATAAAACTCAGTCTAAAAAACCTCGAGAATGTTGCGCTAACTCGCGAACAAAATCAACCGCAACTGCGAGCTTTTTACCTCGTTGCCATTTTTCGGCGCACTCGAAAGTCTGTGAAAAGGTCACTCTCGATGTCATTCGTTATTCACAACTTTTCAAATTATACTCGCGCAGCGGTAATCTATTCGCGTCCTTTCGCATACTGATGCGACAACTTACGCGATCATCTTCAAAGTAATTAAAATTCGGTTTTGATTTTTACCACATTTCTTGGCAAATTTGAAAAAAGCGCACGGCGACGAAGGAAAAAGAAGAAAAGAAAACATTTGCGAGTCGTTAGCAAGCGGTCGTTGATTTGTATGAAAAACGTGAAAAGATCGCCTATTAATAAAACGCCAGGCCTAGAGAACGACTACGACTTTTCGAACAGTCGCCGATCGTCGACCAGTCTATCGATGGTCGGTAATGAAACGCCGTTGGATCTTCGCGAAATAAACGTGTACGATCGCGTGCAAGTACAAGACAGTCCGATAAGTCCTCCGATACATCCGCGATGTCGTAGCACCACCGAATACACTACGACCGAAAAGTCGTTCAATTCGACCACTCCGACGCCGAAATTTCAGTGCACGAGGTCGCAATGTCCGAGTCGGAATCCGACCATTGTCGGTAAAGCGAGATCAGCCGAATGTACGCCGATGTGTTTTCGTTCACCTCCTCCGGCCGAGCGTCGTTCGCCTCCTCAACAATGTATGCCTTGCGGTACAAAGTCACCTTCGCCTTGTGCCGCTCAGTGCGGCGGTACGCAGTCTCCGTGTGGAGCGCAATGCACCACCAAATCACCTTGTCCGACCAGGTGTACGACCCGGTCGCCTTGCACGAAGTGCCAAACGTCATCGCCTTGCGCAATTGCTCCCACCGCCGCCCAATGCACGTCAAAAGCGACCGCTTCGACTTGCCCTCCGAGAACTACTTGCAATACTTCACCGATCACACGTTCGCCAACGTGTACAACTCGTTCGCCAACGTGTGCAACTCGTTCGCCAACGTGTGCAACTCGTTCGCCAACGTGTGCAACTCGTTCGCCAACGTGTGCAACTCGTTCGCCAACGTGTGCAACTCGTTCGCCAACGTGCACGACGCGATCGCCAACGATGCGTGTGGTTCAGGCGCAGTGTATCACACGTTCGCCCACCTGCACCATGCGTACCACCTCGAGATGCACCAGTCGCTCGCCCGAATGTACCACTCGCACAACTCCTATTTGTTCTTCGACGCGATGTACTCCGCGAATTGGACAAATGACGCCGACTTGCGGTAGTCCTGGGACGCAATCGGTGGATTCACGAGGAGCTCAATGCCCATTGGACACTTGCCGAGATACCAGAAGGGATGGTGGTCTATGTTGTAAAGACGAACAACAAAAAATGTGTCCGTTGGATCTGTGTAAAATGCGAGCTGGCTTGGGCCCTGGTGGCACGATCGGAGCCGCTGCACCATCCACAGCTTCGGCCTCCAGATCGATTTGCTCGTCGCCGACAAGTAACAACAGCACGAAACGAGTACCATTCCCGAGCAAGAAGACTGACGACGATTGCGGCGGCGGCGTAGTACGATGGACTGAAAAATGTTCCCAACGGTGTAAAAGACCGACGTGGAATTCGAACCGTTGGAACTGCGATAAGCCGGCAACCAGACCTTGCGTCGATTGCACCGGCGCTCATCCGCCGATATCGCGCTGCGCTCAAGACTACGACTCCCACAGATTCGCCAATGTGGACGGCAGAGCGATGCGCAAATGCGACTGTTGCGACAAACGTTCGTATCCGCCGATGGCGCAGAATCCAATGCCAGCGTATCAGACGATGGATCGAGGACCTCCGATTTCTAATTGCGGTTGCGACGGATACGCCAGAGGTATTAATCATTTTCGCAAACCGCCAGTCATGCCGCAGAACCCGTTCGATAATTCTAGCTCGGCTTATTTCAACAGGCTGCATAAAGGGATGCCATTCACCAATCAGCCACCGCCTCCTCCGCCGCCGGCGCCTTCTTTTAATCCGATGCCGCAGCCGCCCTTTAATCCGCAGTTCAATCATCCCGCTCCTAACGTCAGCACTGTAACCACCAGGGATAATTCGCTAAACGTGTTACAAGATAACGATAATTTTTCGTCTCCGATGAAGAGCTGCGGAGGTTGCGATCCTAATGGACCGCCCGATAGTCCCAATCAGAACGTCAACATCGTTACCAATCCTCATATGTTCAATTCTATGTACTTACCGCATAATTCTTCCGCGTCGAATATGCCTCTAAATCATAATCATAATTATTTGCCGTAAAGTCAAAAATATCCGCACGACGTAATGAACCCGAAAGAATCGAACATTTGAATTCGCGATGTGTTGTAAATAAAAAATAAAAAATTTATATTCGTTTTATAGGTATTGTGGATAGTCTTTATCGTACTTCAATAACTACTAAAAATGTTATTTTCAAGGAACAATTTTTTTTTTTTTTTGTGAAATAGTATTACTTGAGATGCTCTCTTCAATATTGTGTCATGATGAGATGTCGTAGGACGCTTGAGTCGCGTGCTAGGGGTTGAAATTCACCCCGCCATGGAGTTTTTTAAGTTTATTTCAAAAATATGATCTTTTTTGGAAAAATGATAACATACGAGTAAAAAATTCCATACACCTAAAATTTCATAATTATTATAAAAAATGTTATCATTTTTTTTTTTTTTTTTTTTTTTTGTAAAACGTACTCTATAATATAACGCCGTTAATTTGGAGAAATGGCTTAATTTTCAAGCGTCGTATAAATTCCAAATTTCATAGACATATGGACCTGGACCTTGATTGAAATGGAATCAAATGGTTGTGAAAAACATGCACTTTATTCTTTCCAAATATTCTCTAAAAATGGCTAAAATATGCTAAAAAATATGCATTATATTTTCCTAAAATATGCTCTAAAAAAACTCTAAAATGAGAAAATATGCCAAAATATGCTCTCAAAATTTCGCAATATGGATATCATTTTAAAGGGCAAAATTAGTAGAATGTGTTTCTAATTGAAAAAAAAGGCAACACTGTTAAAGAAGATGAAAAAATTCGGGAAAATGATGTTTTAATTTATAAATGAATTTAAATTTTCAATGATGGAATTTTTTCAAGTTTTTTTTTTTTTTTTTTTTTTTTATATCAAAAAGTAGATTTTTGGGCGAGAAATAGAAAACACCGGCAATTTTGAGAATTTAGACGAAAATATGCTCGATTTTATTCAAAATATGACGAAATTGACATTTTTTGCCAAAATATGAAAAAATATGAGCTATTTTTTTTTAAGGCGGATTGTACACAATCTGATTATGGATTGTCGAAAATCTTTTTTTATTTCACAATCTAAAAACAGTTTTTGGTTTCTTGGCTGTTTTTTCAACAAGTTTTTGGACCGGATCAATCCTAATTATTGCAAAAACCATAATTCACCAGAGTAGTAGATTATGAAAATAGATCATGGATTCTACTTTTCATTTTTTATTTTTTTTGATAAAAATTTTAGAATTTTTTTATTAAAATGTTTTCAAATCTTTTTTATGATGTGAATTTTTGAAATTTAGTCGAAAAAAGATTTTTTTAAGTCATGTTTTGGAATTTTGATCAATGGTCAAATACAATCATGTACGTTTTACTCGGTTTTTGAGAGGTGAATTTTTATAATACGCATTAAGGGTGTGCTCTGGAGGGCAAAATCAGTAAAAAATTTAGTTACGTGATTTCTCGGCGAATACTGAACGAAATGTCATGAAATTTTGATATTATGCTTCTTTATAACAATATCCAGGTGAGTTATTTTCAATATTTTGGAAAATATGTATCTATTTATGGAAAAAATTGCGTTTAAGCGATAAATTTTGGGACCTTCATCGTGACCTTGACTTGTCCAAAAAAAAAACTTTGGATTCTATTTTTTTCCATAAATAGACAAATTTTCCAAAATATTGAAAATAACTCACCTGGATATTGTTATAAAGAAGCATAATATCAAAATTTCATGACATTTCGTTCAGTATTCGCCGAGAAATCACGTCATTAAATTTTTTACTGATAACAGCCCCAGAGCACACTCTTAAACTGTGAAAAAATCTATCCAAAATTCAGGACACAATCCACAATCTGGATTGTGTATAATCCGCCTTAAAAAACATAGCTATGATAATTCACATGGGGCTCAATCGACTCCAAATTTCAAGATTCGCAAAGATCTTTCGAATGTACCGCATTTTGGGAAGAATTGAAAATTTGAAAAATTTAATGCAGAACCCTACGAAATAAAACTAGTGTCTAGTTTACTATGGTGCAGTTGATGCCCATAATCCATAGAATTTTCAAAATTTCTGCACAATACTTACCCTCCAATGTTGATAACTATCTAATTTTCAGTGCTTAAGGCTCCATAATTCAGAAGCGGAGAAAATTGCTGTAAAATTTGTTCGGAGTAGTTTTACATCAGAAGTACATATATTTGTTCCCATTTCGATCAAGGTCAATCTGGCTGTGAAACTTGAAATTTATACGACGTTTGAAAATTGAGCCACCCTCATATCAGTGCTAAAGTACGATTTACAAAAAAATGATAAGAACGTGTTTCATAGGAAATATGCAAAATACATATTTTATGTCATTATCATTTTTTCAAAAAAGAACATATTTCTGGAAATGAACGTTTGAAAAACCGTGGTGGGGTGAATTTCTAACCCTAGCACGCGACGCAAGCATCCTATACAACATGGCGTCATAACACAAATATTAAAGAGGGTGTCGAGTACTACCTATTTCCAAAAATAATTTTTGGTATCAATTTGTCAGAATAAACGTCAATTTCAACATTAATTTTCCTGGACTAATTTTTTTTTATTTTTTGTATATTTCTCGAGTAGAAAAATATTTGCGAATAAGGTGCGGTGGTTGGTGACCTATGCCACATTGAACAAATATAATATAGAAAATTACCACGTATCCGGGGGTCAGTTGATGAAAATTTAAATTCGCCATAACAGCTTTATAACAAAGCTATACGTTCGTTACGTATCCGTCGAATAAATACAACATGAAAACTACCCAACTGGGAATTTTTTAGATTTCATATCAAATATTACTCAAAAATTTTTATCGCGAGAAATGTTAAAATTTAATTCTAACCGTTACACGAGCTGTAAATTTAATTATACATGAAATTAATTAATTAATCGAATTAAAATTCAGGGATACTCAAAATAGCCCTATCCTAATGTTGACCTACAAACCTTAAACGAACAATTATCAGTTAGTCTCTTTGCTCATGTGTGTATATTATAGATATTTAACATTTTGTAAATTATTTTACAGTCGCAATGAAATATGAATTATTAAGCTTTCGACGCCCTAATTCGAAAATTATGCTATTTCAAACACTCCGATTCTTAACTAAAGAGCCATTGAAACTTTCAGTTTTTCAACGAAAACATTACTTTCATGTACACCTTATTTCCCTGAAATTAAACTGAAAGTTTGCTAAACTTCTGTCGAACTTTTGTTTAATTTTAAATTTTACAAGTTTTTACTTTTACCTTCGTCTTTAAAGAGAGAGACAAAAAACGGGTTAAGCGTATATTTTGATTTTTGAAGGCCGACCCTGTTAAGCCTGCGTATGAAATGTTTCAGTTTTTCATTTTAAACTTATCAAACAGATAATACGCAGAAGTTATGCGTAAAAATATGAATAACGAATTTGTTTTTCATCATTCGACACGACGATTGGATTAAATATTTGAATTCTCGAAATGCCAGAATTTTCAAACTTTGGCTCTAGTCTAATAATAAATCCTTGATTTATTAAATTTAGAAAATCAATAACCTATTTGTGGTTTTTTTACTATTGAACATTCATTTTTGATGAATAATTTTTTTCCTCGAGTATATATCACTAGATATTCATTTATAAGCTTTTTGTCCGAATTTCACCTTAATTCATCAATTTTTCACGTTTTCGGCTTTTTTTTTTTGGTACCCAAGTTGAACGTGATTAAAATTCTAGTGCTCACATGAAATATTCGAATAAAAAGTCTAATCACGAATTCGAGTTCTGCGATTTAGAACCTTTCAGCGACCATTTCGCCCAAAATTGAAAAAATTGATATTTTTACAAGTATTTTTTTTCTTTTTCCCTTTGCCTATTTAACTATACATAGACCGCGCAAAACCCATAAGAGCTTAATAAAAAAATTGAAACCAACATAGGACGCCCTTCTTTCCCCACACAGACCGTAAACGCCCAAAAAAAATTGACATAACGTCACACTAACACAAAGATGTTATGCCGATTTTCATTCTCCTATGTTGGTTTCAGCTGTGTTATCAATGCGCTGTCCATGTATGTTATATAGTCAACGCTTTTTCCTTAGTTACATTTTTAGAGAAAGTGTAAATTTTTCTATCATTTCTTTTTCACACACAAAAAAAATTTGGTTTTGAAAAAGTCTATTGAACGTTTTAGTTTATAAAAAACTGCCCTGTGTTGTGTGTTCATCATCATTCATCGGGTATAGAACAGGTGTAAAAACAATTTCCCATTACACTAAATCAAAAATTCTATCGATATTTTTTTTAAACTTGACAAAAACCAACTAAAACTTTTTTTTGAAAATAAATTTTTCAAAGTTTATCTAAAGAAGATTCAATTTTTTTATAATAAGTAGGTACAATTTTCATAAAAAATCATCTGAGATTTTTTTGAAGGAAATACTTGGCTCCAAATGTTTTGAAAAAAAAATTAAGAATGATCATGTCATTTTTTAAATTTACTTACAAAAAAAATTGGGAAGAATCTTTCAAAATTTTACTTTGAAAAAAATTCAAAAATCAAATTAAAATAGACTAAGTATACCTATTTTTAAGAATTTCATACCAAAGATTTTTAAAGCAAATATTTCAAAAATTCTTTCTTATATGAAATTTTTTTAGATGATTTTTTGATAGATTTTTCATTTTTTTTTTTTTTTTTCAATAAAGTTTGAAATATTCTTATCAAAAAAATTACGACCTTTTTATTAGGTACTATTTTTTTTGAATTTTGAAAAGATTTTTGAATTTTTTCCAAGGATATTTTCAAACATTTTTTTTTCTGATGAGGAGGGGAGTATCAACTTGCAACATTGGCCATTTCGCTGTCTTTTCTTGAAAATTTGGCTCATCATTTTGACACCATTTTCCCTGTAAAAAGGTCTCCAAAACACTAAAAAATTGAAAACAAATAAGTATAAAGCCTGAAAATATTACCACTAGCATTATAGGCCTCTCTGTTTTAAATTTCAACAAAATTAATTTTTCATTTTTTATTCTGACGTCTCAAATTCAAAAATGATATACTCATTGGCAAAGTATGGTGTCAATGGCGAGAACACAATATTATGTCAATTTTTAAGCAACCGCCTGCCTCCGATTGACGTAAAAAAAATTGATTCTTGTTTAACGTATCTTTCAGCGCTAATTATTTGAACAAAAAAAACAAGTGTTAACTTTGCCGCCATAAAGATTCTATTATTTATACACCATTTGCTTTTTTTTTTTTGGTCCATAGTCGTCGAAATGGGCGAATTTTATAATTTAAATTCTGAAAGGCGAGTCGTGAAAACGAGAAAAAAATCTTTCGGTTCAACTATCAATTATGCAAAACTATATCAATTCTACGCGTCGTGTCGAATCGTCGAATTTTCTTCTCGTCTGGGGTGTTAAACGATCGTGTAAGAAAAACAACCACCTACTTGTGCGGGTTATTCGAGATGCAGGATATATCTATTCACTCGATGAATATTATATAGATACATTTGGATTTATTCGTGTTTTGATATATTCGTCATAACGCGTTGTTAATCTGCTGGTAAATCATTTTTCATCGGGTAATATTTTAGCGCAGCTAAGCAAAGCGATTAAATCCCAAACGGAGCAGTGGTATACGTCATTAATTCTCTTTCATCTCGACGAAATAATGAAAAATATGAGTTATCGCGAGGCTGATTCGTGGCCCAACAAAAGGTTATACGTGACGGTTTTTTTCTTCTTATAGTATATTTATACGTAGTTATAAGAAAAGTTTTAAAATTAATTGGAAATTGATAATTTACGACGATGTTGAACGCGTATCTGCCCCTACTACGTACGAGTGATTATTTTTCTTACTTTTTTCTCTTTTTGAAAATCAAACAAGCTCGGTATGCGAATTTTTCGTGCGCGGCTATGTTTCTGGTAAAATGTCTGAATATGAATGACTATAAATTCCCTTACCAGCACACTAGGTCAAGTAACGTTTACGATGATCCCATAAAAATGAAATATTACTTCAAAGCTGCGGTGTGACGTTTGAACACGAATTTGGAACTCTGAAATATTCCAATAGAGTAAAAAGCACCGTATGTAATCCAATAATCCGCTTATCACATTTCTTATCGTATCACGAATTATAAACGATATCGCACTGGGGAATACGTGTTTTTCCAGTGCGGAAAACTAAAACATTTATTTTTCCCTAACTCGAATTCCCCGCACAAACTACACTGCATCATATTTTGATAATTTCAAAGTAATGCTAGAACAATTTTTTGAATTATGTGCTCGTACATCACACGTACCATCGAAATTGTGTAATAAGCCTTACTACACAATACGACATTTCGACCAATTTCGGATTCTTTTCCCACGGTGTTCTTCGCGTGTACGCGCTACGCACCCATTTGATATATTCCGCGTATTAGGTATATCCTACATTTATACAGAGTTATACTTTTCTGATTTATAACTAAAATATTCTCGCAGGTTTTCTTTTATGTAAGTTTCACGTCAAACTAAAAAGATTCCAATTCGATAACATTGTTTCGTATAAGTAATGTCGAAAATATGTCGATTTGGATTCATTATTTTTAAAAATCTTCTAGGGTATATTCGTGCAAAAAATTGATTCTTTTACAGCCGGCTGTATTCAGAAATATGTCTTGCGAGTTTTCTTATGGAAAAGCTTTTCTTAAAGTATGCTTCAACTACAGGTATTGATTTTCTAGTTGAGATAGTTAGTTATACTGAAATAACTACAGCAGCCTTTTCTTTTTCTTTCCTTATTTCCCTTCTTCTTCTTCTTTTTTTTCCCTTTTTAATTGTTAACCCGAGTATATAGGCTGGATATTTATGTTATCTCGACGCAGCAAACGCACTGAAATCTCCTGTATGTGTAAAACATGCGTGGTAAATTACACGTACGCGTACGGTTAGTACTTTTTTTTCCGAATTTTCCACCTTATTTACTGACTTTACAATATTAATAAAGGGGGGCAGTGAATAGTGAACTAAATTTAAGATTTTGATAAAGATATAGAGTTCAACTAACAAAATAGTTTATGGTGGGGGGGGGGGGGTATTTCGATTTTGTGAGGGAATGGTTTGCAAAAATTTCGAAATTCCGTGAAGACAATACCTAAAACATTAAACAGGTGTACTTTTTGAAAGGGACAAAAAATATTATTTGAACGATATGCCTATCTTTGAAAATGTAGGCGCTAAAATTACAAACCTTTAGATAGACAAATTTCTCGCGTCTCTTGTTTTCTTCTCAAAAAGTGGCACCTAGCTCTTCCAACTATTGTCTTGACGAAGTTTTCAAACTCCCACAGTGCCCCTCCATAAATCTGGGAAGGCAATACTTTTGGCGAGAATCTCTTGTTGCTATTTGTCATCACTCCACTAACTTCTTAGTTTGCACTGCCAAAATTGGGAGCCAGCTAAATGTTAGTATACAAAATACTACACAAATGCTGAATATACGAAATTGATGGGGAGGAAGGGGTCCAATCAAAATTTTTATAAGAACCAAATAATTATTCCTTGGATCTTAATCTACAGCCTTTTATTTAATATTTTTACTTCAACCTCTACCTCCCCTAATTTTTATCTACGTACTAATATGCAAAATCAGAGGGAAGGGAGGGGATTAAACGATTTTTTTTTATAACCAAAAATATTTTAGTCATTTTAATCTACAGCTTTTGGTTTGAAATTTTTTCACTTCAACCCCAACCTCCCTCCCATTTTCAATAAAATAAGCAGCAACGTACTAATATGCGAAATTAAAGGGGAGGGAGGGGCCCAATCGAAATTTTTGTAAAAAAATATTCCTAAAATATTAATCTACAATTTTTGTTTGAAAATTTTTTCAATTCAACCCCTACCTCCTCCCAATTTTCAATAATATAATTAGCTGTGTACCGACATGCGAAATTAGAGATGAGGGTGAGGTACAATTGAAAACATTTTCCAAAAGAAGTTGATTAGTACTTAGCTCAAAATCTTAGGAATATTGTTGGTCGTTATAAAAATGTTGATTGGATTCCTCCCTCCTAATTTCGCATATTAGTTTATTGCTACTTACTCTATTGAAAATTGGGGGGGGGGGGGTGAACTGAAATTTTTTTCGAACAAAAGTTGTAGATTGAAATCTTAAAAAATATTTTAGGTTATTAAAAAAATTTAAATTCATGGTCCCTTCCCTTTCCTCTAATTTTGCATTAGTACACAGATACATATTATCAAAAGTGAGGGAGGTAGGGGTTGAATTGAAAAAATGTTCAAATAAAAGTTGTAGATTAAGGTCCTAGGAATAATTTTGGTTATTATAAAAATTTCAATTGGACCCCTTCCCTCTCTTCAATTTTGCATATTAAGCATCTGTGTGGTATTTTGTATTTTGTAAAATTCAGCCTCACGCATATTGACCCCATTCTTCACAAAGTTTTATTTGCGAGTAGTTCTAAAGTGGAAGTTCCAAAAAAGAGTTTAATTAGTAAAAATTTTAACAACTTTCAGAGAGTTAAGTAATATCAAGTTTAAATAAAGTTAAAATTCATAAATTTTGATTAAACCTACTACATCATTATTATTATTGTGAAGAATAGAAAAAATAAAATCCTGGGCATATAGGTACATTTAACATTATACGGGTATAGTGCAAGAATTTGCCAATAATTTATATTTTAGAGAAATGTTCATTATCATGATGTGTTTTTTTTTGTGTGTTTCAGGTAAGAGTTTCATTACATTTTCCAATCGTATTATTCTACCTCGAATCAGGTCATGAAAAGTGAGTTGAAAATAATTTTTTCAATACTTTTTATTAAATTTTATTAAATTTGCTCGTATTAGAAAATACTAAGGAAAAAAAATTCGACGCTTCGCCAGGGGATCCTTGCTCCTGGACCCCCTGGGTGGTTCTATTTCCATATTATTACGTTTTAAAGTATGAAACATATTATACTAAAAATTCACATAGAAACCATGAAATTTTTCCTCTGAGAAGTAGAGAAGATTTAATGAATAATTGTTGCAAAAGAAAAATGTCAAAAATTAGATTTTCTTTCAAATTTTATTTTGTTTTTTGAAAAGGGTTTTTGAACTTCTTTAAAAAAAATTTCATGCAAAAAATTTTTTTATAAAAAATTTTTTCGCGATTCTTTTTTACAACATACCTACTCAATTTTATTTTGCATTGAAATTTTTTTTTGGAAAATTTGTAATGAAAAAATTTCAATCATCATCAGAAATTTTTATTAAGAAATTTTGTTTTTAAATAATTTTTTTTACATAACTAATATTTTTCTTTTGTAGAGAAATTTTTCATGAAAGAATTTTATAAAAAAAAACAAAAAAAAAAACACTTTTCAAGGCATTTTGGAATTTTTTCCAAAATTTTAAAACAGAATTGATTTTAAAATAAAAATGTATGATTTTAAAAAAAATTCAAGAACTTTTCAACAGATTTTTCTGAGATTTTTTCTGAAAAAAATTTCATGAATAATATTTTGTAGAAAATTCTTCTCAAAATACATAGGTAATAATTGTTTTAGACAAAATTTTAGGGAATAATTTTTTTTTTGAAGATTATTTGGTTTTTTGATAATTTTTAAAAGGAAAATTTGTAAAAAAATCAAATTCTGTCTATACCATAGTTTGTGAGTTCAAGTTGTTCAAAATTTTTTAAATATATGGATAATTGAAACATGTTTTACACTTTAGAGAAAATTCTATTTGACGTTTAGTGTAATGACAGAATCGAACTGATACCTTTTTAGGATAGCGCGGCCATGTTAATACAATTTGAACGTACATTTTAGTTTTAGAATCGGTCAAAAGGCTAAACAGGCGTAACGTTAACGTCCGATGAATGGACTTACGATGTATAAGAATATACGCCGCTAATTTTGCACAAATTGAAAATTAATCGTCGAAAATGACGAGTTGTGGACAGTAACAAGTTTTTCGGTACGTTTAAAATTGAAACATTTTAACGCTAATTGCAATTGCAATTAAAAGAGAGTGCCCACGCACAATATTAATGGAAATGGTCTTTGTTAAAATTCATCGTTTGCTATATCGATTCAAGTAGCTGTGACCGGAATTTACAAATTAATGACAAAATATACTGTATGTAGTAGAAAACCTTTGTCGAAGCAAGTCTCTGTCGAAATACTCTAGTAACAGCTGTTTTATAATAGACAAACCATTTGGTATTCGTCGCTGCGTAGTGGAAATAAATTTTTTTCTTTAAATAAAAAAATGAAAAAAAGAGAAAAAAGAACAGTTAACTAAACGAGTAGAATAGGTACTCTACGTGTTCTCTGGTATATCGCATTTTTTCTTTCATTTTAAATTTATGTCGAATTAATTACGAAAATAATACAAGTTCCAACTTTTTTTTTCGGTCTTATCAAAGGCGATAATACGCGAGTAAATTTTCATACTCGTGTTTTAGATTAATAATTACTTTTTGTAAAAAAAAAAAAAAAAAAACCGCTGAGATAAAAAATGAAACTTTTTCTTACCACCTACCTACTTTATTTTAGTTGTAGATACGTACAGCTTAGCTCTATGTACCTACAAGCGTTAAAGCTAGGTATTTTTAGAAAAAAATTCCCGTTTTTTAAAAGAAAAAATAATATCGAAAATGTAATCCATTTTTTTTGGTAAATCCTGAAGTTTGGCAGTGAGCCATTGTGAAAGGTCAAAGTGAAGAGGATAGTTTACCATAAACGTATAATATATAATTAGATACGTACAACATATGAGTTGGTTTTTTTTTGCATAACCAAAGCATTATTCGCCTATTCGGTTATAACTGTTTAGAATTTAGTGAAATTCGAAACGTTAGATTTGCAACGCTTTAGGGTTTTCCTATTTTGATCTATATGTTTGTTGACGCTACAGCTAAGGAAATGAGTGAAGGTTGAAATATGTGTAAATGTTTGTAGGTGAATAAAGAGATAACAAATGGGTTATGCCGTAGTTGTTTAGCTGATTTATCCCGCTGTCGATGTAATTTCGCAGTATTGAAATACACCCTGAGTGAATAGAATAATTTCCGATGTTATGTTCGTTAAATAGTGTCAATAGGTATGTTGAAAGAAAATCTATATAGACTGAGGTTCATTTTCAAAAGATGTAACTCGACGCGACGTCTTTTTTTTTTTTTTTTTTTTTTTTTTTAATACAGCACGACTGCACGAGAGACCTTTTTTTATGTTTCGATTTCTTCTTTTTTCTGGCTGCAATAGAAACACACTTCGGTTGCGGTTTTTGTGCATGGGTGTGTAATCATGCGGTCTATACCGGTAGAACTTTATTGCAATTCGTAATAACGTGAAAATCGAATCTTATATATGTATTCCTATAATGTATAAATTTACATTCATATTACTTTCATAAGATGGTTAAATTTCTTCGCAAGTGATACGTGAATATACTATAGTTTGTGGACATATGAAAAAATTTCATTATTTACATAAGCAACGTAATGAAATTTCTCTTCCTTTTTACCCCTTTGCCAGATCTCAAATGGTATAAAAATTCATGCTCCTTGAAGCTTCTTATTGGGTACGGTTTATCTTTCGTTGTTCTGCCTTTGCCAAATATTGCAGCTTCATTTTGTTATACGCTGTAGCTAAAATTTGATGGTGTGTTCTTATACCTAAATAAGGAAAGAATGGGATAATTTTTTTCAATATCAAAGATTTTAAAATACAGGGTGTCCGGTGAGTGGTCTGACAAACTTGAAATTTGGATATAACCGAGTACGACTAGCGAAAAAGTTTATGTACACGTATTGCCTAAGTTTGAAAATGAAGGAGCTACAAAGGTTTGAAAATCGGTATTTTACCTAGCAAAATCGATTGGCAACACTACGTTCAACAAAAATTTTGACACCGGTAGTGGATAGATCTTCGAAAAAGCAATAAACGTTGTGGTCATGTCGGATTGCCTATCTTTAAAATTGAAGGAGTTAAAGCAACGCAAAATCTCAGTCAAAAATATTGCCTACTTCAATTTATTGCAGTGCAGTGGTGATACATGAAAACTTTGAAATTCGGTCAAAAAATACATGAAACAGGTGTAACTTTTTGAGAGAAACAAAAAACCTCATGTGAAAATTTTGCCTATCTATGAAAATTAAGGCGCTGCGGAGCCTTGAATTTTGTAAAATACCAATTTTCAACGCTTTGTAACGCCTTCATTTTCAAAGATAGACAAATTTTTAACATAACTAAAAAGCTACACCTGGTTCGTGCATTGTTTCAGATTTTTGTTAGTGGTGGTACTCGGTTATATTCAAATTTCAAGTTTGTCAGACCACTCACCGGACACCCTGTATAATGAATCTTTTTTGCTGTTGAATAGAGTAAAAAATAAGATTTTTAAATTGGTGTTTTCAGATTATGAACCACCCTCTATCACATTTTAGCTTATATCTATATCGCGTCAAAAGTCTATCTGTTTTTACATTGCAAGTTATTGACTATTGATACCTATCAATACCTATTGTAAGTACCTACTTGGTAGTTTAAATAATATGCAAAAAATTTACTGTTTGTAGTTCACGAAAAAAAAATCGATGAATTATGGAATTGCGCAATCATCTCAAAAATCGGTTCACAAGAAATGAAATGAATACATTTGGGTGGTCCTTAATTTTGAATATTTTCTAAATCCCTTCAGGATCCCCCGTCCATTGGCTACAGATATGGCGAAAAAAATTACCTGATTTTTTTATTTTTTCTTGAACTGAATTTTAGTGATCTCGCAGAACCCCCTTTTTTTGTTGAAAAAATCACAAAAATATTAAAATTTGAAAAAAAAAATCAAAACAAAATGGTCACTCCGAAGGTACTTTTACCCAACAAGACCATTTTCAGTGATTTTTCATCTGTACCCCCTTTTTTATGGGCACATAAAAAATGTTCATTTTTACGTTATTTGAAAAAAAAATTAATCTGGTGAAATGAGGAAAAAATTTTGTCGGTTTAAAATGGTCTTAGTTAACATGAACGTTTTCACACGAGAAGATCATTTTTGGTGATTTTTCAACGTTACCTCAATTTTCAGTGGCTTCTATTCGTGTGAAAATGACAGTTCTTGAAAATTGAGATAGGTAAAGTTGAAAAAATCGTCAAAATTGGTCCTTTTGAGTAAAAATATGTGTTAAAATTCTTTTTAATTCAAATTTTTAGCATAGTTTGCTTTTACGATTACCAAATTTGTGAAAACCCCTAACGAAATTTCAGGACAAAATTCCGACATGACACAAAATTTCTGGACGAAAGACTTTTGAGTATTTTGTCAGACGTTGTAAAACTAGGATTTTTTTTTTACCACGCTTTTTTCTAAATTGGATAACTTTTGGAAATTTTGTCAGACATTCTGAAACTTTTTTTTAAATTTTCTTTCATAATTAAATGACTTTTGGACATTTCTTTCTAACATTCTGAAATTTATAAAAAATTTCCAAAAATGTTTTTTTTTTTGGTTTTTTTGGCATACGTTCTGAACTTTTTTCTTTTTTTTCTTCAATATTTTTTTTTTTTTTTTTAATTTTTAAATTGATTGTTTTTTGGACATTTTGTCAGACATTCTGAAACATAAAAATTTTCCAAAAATGGATGACTCTTAGACATTTTATCAGATATATAAAACTTGTATTTTGGGGGTATATTTTGTCAGAATTTATAAACAATCATTTTTTTTTTTTTTCAAAATTGGATGACTTTTGGACATTTTGTCAGACATTCTGAACCTTATTTTTTTTAATCTTCAAAATGAGATACTTACCTATTCACATTTTTACTAAAATTAAAATTGGAAAAATAAAAAAACTCGTCTTGTAAAATTGCGAATTTTTAAAATTTTGACATAAAGTTATTGCTGGAAGAGTGTATGAATTGGGATAGTTTGACCTACAGAACTCGAATCCGTGATTAGTTTTATATTCGATTATTTTAACTGACGAAAAAAAACGAAATCGCGGAAAATGAATGAATTGAGGTGAAATTCGAACAAAAAACGTACAATAGAGTATAAATTACTTGTTGATGTACCTGTACCTCCAGGAAAAAAAGTTGATTAAAAATGAGCGTTTATGAGTGAAAAAAACTAAGAATATATATACCTTATCGATTTTTTGAGGATTTGGCTACGTTACGTTACTAATATCAATAAAAAATTCTAATCAGTGTAAAATGGACTAGAAAAAGAAAAACAATTTTTCCGCCATGCCTGCTCCTAAATTGCGTCCCTCGGTCACTTTGAAGATTTCAAGTGGTTTTCAAGGTCATTTTAGAGGGCGAAAAAATCTTTAAAAAATTCCCAATCGTACCCTTGGGTACAAATATCTGCATATAGAACTTTTAAGCTTAAAATCTCATATTTCGAAGTACTAGTCCTTGGGGTGAGGTCAAGGACAGAACAATTCGAAGCTTTGAAAAAAGTGTTGAAATTCTATTTGAGGCCATTTGACCCTCTAAGTGCATCAGAGTCTTAAGAAGAATTTTAAAAGTTGATACTTTGGATTTTCATGAATTTTTCAGTTTTTGCTTAATTTTAGAGATCCATTGAATTTTGTACCTATTTTGTAATAATTTATTACGATTTTATTTATTTTTTTGGAACAAAAGGTAGGTAGGTAGTAAAGTTTTGAAAAAAAAAGTGTATAAACAATTATTTTAAAAAAAAAGGTATAAGTATACTTGAAAAAATACTTCTTGAAAATTTTTAAACATTTACTTTTAAAAAATTTGAACATTTGATTTTTTTACTTACCTATTTGAAGTCAATGAATGAGGAATGTGTATCTATACCAAAAATTACACCTCAAACTCAACTTGGAGCTGAATTATGATTTCTGAAAATTATGGTGGGCCTTCTTTAGTGCTCTTAATACGTTACTTATATTTTTAGCAAGTTATTCATTTCGATTTCGAGCTATGTACTAAATTATACATTACGCGGATTGGAAATTGTATAGGGATAATCGGATTTAAAAATGAATGAATTAATCAACGGTAAAAATATTCTTCAGAAGGCTGAAACTTGCGTTAAAACAGAGTGTTCCCAATGTGCTTACACTTACCTTCAGTACAAGTAGTAGGTATACACCTGGTAATTTAATTTAATCTCGACTGTGCTTCGATTAGTTGGGTGAGGTAGGTTAATGGTTGGACGACTTATTATAAAGAACAACGAATAAAACGAAGAAGGGCTGGCGAAATGTTTGATTAAAATCGTGGCTTCG
Source organism: Balanococcus diminutus (assembly GCA_959613365.1). Classification (NCBI taxonomy): domain Eukaryota; kingdom Metazoa; phylum Arthropoda; class Insecta; order Hemiptera; family Pseudococcidae; genus Balanococcus; species Balanococcus diminutus. The sequence goes on from OY390714.1 coordinate 30,702,832, forward strand.
TTTTAGATTTGAAAGGAAGCTTTTTAATTTATGCTGCTTCATAAAAAAGAATTGGATTTTTTTCAATTTTGATTTTTTAAATTTATTCTTTTAGGATGTAGTAATTTCAGTTTTGTAAAAGTTTGGGTACCTACTTCGCTGAATGAAAAAATTTGTTGAAAAATTACTCGAATGGAGAAAATTTTATTTCAATGGAAAATACATGTAATTTGAATCGATCTGTAGATTGAGCTTATACTTGTTAGTAGATACCAACTATGTTCATTTTAATGACGTCGTTGAGAATTTTAAAGCAATTGGGTAGGTAACGAAGTTTACGAAATTTAATTATCTATCTAATTATTGTTATATACGAAAAGAAACATCGATAGTAACTTTTTATTCGACCTCAATTATTTAATCGTCAATTTGAAGGGATTCATAAGTTATCTGTTGTGTATACTCGATATTATCTACGTACGAACATTTGTTAATTTCGAGAAACCCTAATGTCACTGGTGTAGAACATTGTTAAGATTAGTTGTGGTTTTGAATGAAAGAGGTAAATTTACATAGAGATGTGACATCATGTTCATTCCAATTCCGTACAAGGTTATCAATATTTTGTTAATTTTAATCTTATGGTACGTGAGCTAAAAGGTTGATTTTCCGCATCTTCGATAATGTGTAAATGATTACGTTGGCGTCAGTTGAAACAAGTGAAAAGGTTATAAAACGATAGAAATACTATATTTAATTATACGTGCTACATGAAGAAACTAAAAAGTCGGAGGTATTCGATTGAAAAAAAGAACTTTTTGGCCATGGATACAAAACGCTTTTTGAATAATGAGAATGTTTTTCATTTTGACTGCCAGCGTATCATTATAATGGCTTTCGCTACCAATAAATACGATATACGAGATGCGAAGCGTCGGATACGAGTTTCGCATTTTTATAAACCATATTGAAAATTCGTCTAGCCTTTGGATGTTTTGCCATTATAGCATTGAAAATACACGCGGCCTTTGATGCGATGATACAAAGATGAAAGAAAAAAGAAATTTTATTCCAAACAGCCTGAAATTTGGTTTGTTATGGAAAAAAATATTTTGATTAAACTTATCGTAGCTATTGGTTATTTTGATTCGCGAATGAGCCGCGGGTACGAGTTGATATAGGCGTTTCGCTTGTATTTCTCGACGTCTTTTTCGATCTTTAGTAGGTGCGCGTTTCGTTTTCGTCGAGTAAGTATATGAAAAGATTTTCCTGTTTGTTAAAATATTAATTTCCTTCGCCGAACTCAATACGGCAAAATTTTTCAACCCACGTAGAAATTAAAAATTCTCGTTTAGCTATTCAAGTTTTATTCTTTTGGTTTTGAATGATATTCATTGAAGAAGCATCGAATGAAGGGCAATTTTACCAGTGGTTTGTACCTGTGTAAATTTGTAGTTTTACTCATTTCGAATGTAGATAATACCATTATTGTATGTTTACTCAGTTTTTTTTTTTTTTTTTTTTTAAATGTTATTATAATTGAATTTTTGTTTCAAATCGAAAATTAGGTACCTACCTACATATTTTCATCAATGTTGTAGTAATAAAAATTCAGAAAAAGTGTCGATGAAAATTTGAGATAAATACGATTTTTAAATTTCAATTTAAAATTAGAGAAAGTTTCTAAAAAATAGATAATTTACAAAAAAAATACAAACCTGAATCGTCGATACGAATACGACACAATTCGAACAATGCTCAAATTTTAAAACTCTTTTCGATTTTTTTTTTCGAAAGGTTTTCCAAAAAAGTTTATAGAATTTTCTACAAAATTTTAGAACATTTTTCTTGAATACGTGAAAGAATTTTAACAACATTTCAAAGAATTGTCCACAAAACTGCAACGAATTTTGGCAAATTTGATTTTTTACAAGAATTTAGAATTTTTTATGCTACTCCAGATTAAAACTTTTCACAAAATGTCAAAGATTTTTCACATCAGTTTTTTTCAAAAGTTTTAAAAATAAAAAAATGGAAATTTTTTACAAAGAGAATTTTCGAAAAATCACCTTTTTCAATTCCAAAAAGTATCCTTTTTTGAAAAAGAAAGTCACAATAAATGTATAGGTAATTAGGTAATTTCAAAATTTCAAAGAATTTTCACGAAATGTCAAATTTTTAAAAATTTAGAAAGTATCTAGGAATTTATTTTTATAGAGTTTCAGAAATCGTGAAAAAAAATAAGAACTGAAAGCAAGGTAATTTTCTACAAAATTTCAGACTTTTTAAACAAAATTTTGGAAAATAAGTAGAAAATTGTTCACAAACAGAAATTGAAAAATGAAAACGAAACAAAAACAGAAACTTGAAGCTTTTTCAAATTTGAAAAACAATCACCAATATTCATAGAATTTTTCACAAAATATGATAAAGAACGAAAAAATTTTTAACGAATTTTCTTTTTCTTCTTACCTATATTTTGTAAAAAAATTCCAGATGTTGTCAAATTTTCAAAATTTTGTATACCTACATTCTGTTAAAATGCTTTACACTTTGTGGAAAATATATTAAGTAAAATTTTGTGGATGATTCCCTAATTTTTGTGATTTTTCTGAAATTTTGTAGTTATTCTGCGAAAGTTTGTGAAATCATTTTACAAAATTCGTAAAAATATCTCTGAACTTCTGTGGAAAATTTCCTGTGATTCTATTTTTGGAGTTGAATAAACATTTTCTCTGAAAATTTTGGGAATAATTTTCCAAGTTTTATGAAAAAAATTTCTTTCATGTTGTATAATATTATAAAAAATCTAAGATTTCATGAAAATTCTCAGGAGAGTTTTATGAAAAATTTGTAACATTTTGTGAAAAGCTTCTCGTTATAACGTTGTTGTTGTCGTCGATTTTTCAGTTATTGAAACTCTCTAAAAATCTTTTTAGATGTTTTCTGACAAGGGATCCTCGCCAACTCGTCACCTCCAATTGAGCTGAAATTTGGCTTGCTGTAAGAGCATGCCACACAGACCTCACAACCAAATTTTTAGCTGCCGAAGTTGATTTTTCGATTTTTGGCGAATTTTTGGAAAATGGCAAAAACCGCCTCCAAAAAACCATTTTTTGAAAAAAAAATTGTAAATTTCAAGATAAAATCCTGAAAATTGGTTTGTACACTAAATTCGACCCCCGAGTCGATTGGCACCATTTTCGAAGCGATCTGGAGCCTCCAGAAAAGGTTGAATTTTCTCCAGTATCCTGGAATCTCTCCAGACGGCTAAAGTCAACATTTTCTGGAGGCTCCAGATCGCTTCGAAAATGGTGCCAATCGACTCGGGAGGTCGACTTTAGGGGGTAGACAAAGTTTCGGGTGATATGCTGAAGAAATTGATTTTTTGGAAATTTTTTAAAAATTCCGAATTTTTAAGTTGTCAAAAAAAACACGTGCGAACTCGTCACCTCGGATTTTGGATTCAACAACGTCAATCGACAGATGCCATTATACTAACGCTAGGATTGAATTTTCAGCTGCCGAAGTTAATTACAGCGCCGTCTAGAGAGATTCCAGTGCGCTGGAGAGAAGTCAACTTTTTCTGGTGGCTACAGATTGCTTCGAAAATGGTACCAATCGACTCGGGGAGTCGGCTTTAGTGTACAAACCGATTTTCCGGATTCTATCTTGAAATTTACAATTTTTTTTCTTCAAAAAATTGTTTTTTTGGAGGCGGTTTTAGCCATTTTTCAAAAATTCGCCAAAATTCGAAAAATCAACTTCGGCATCTAAAAATTCAGTTGTGAGGTCTGGGTGACATGCTCTTTCAGTGAGCCAAATTTCAGCTCAATGGGAGGAGACGAGTTGGCGAGATTTCCTTGTGAGATTGAAAAAACTGATTTATTGAAAAAAATTTCAAAGTTTTGGGGATAAGTTTATGTTTTTATTTTTTTATTTTCACAACTTTCGAAAAAATTCTGAAAATCTTGTTTTAAAAAATCCGAGATTTCGTGAAAATTTCCTAATGTGTTTGCGAAAAGACGAAATTGCCAACGATTGCAAAAATATCAGAAACATCGATTACGACTTGAATCATACGAACTAATCGTACGTATTAGAAAATCGTAAAGAGCTCAACAAAAGGAAAATAGTATTATTTTTAATCAAACAGCCTTTTCCTCAAACATATATGCAAAAGATAGCTTTGATCTCTCAGTCGTTGAAGTGATAACGCTGAAAAACAATGAAACGTAGATAATAATAAATGCCTTTCATCTCTCAGTGAAATTAACTCTTGATACTAGGGTTTCAAAGACCAAAGAATATTAAAAATCTCTGGCAAAATAACACGCACGCACGTACTCGTCGTACACGTTAAATAAAATTTAAAAAAACAAGTACAACAATAGAATACAAACTACAAGACGATGAAAATATCATAAAAATCCACCATCACATTTTCTCCTCGACAAATATTTATATTATATTGTCGCTAATCTAACTCGAACGTACAATATTCGTTCATTTAGCAGTGTGAAAATAAGTACGAGTACATTTCTCCATAACCCTTGAAACTTTCTTCGGTAATTCCCGCAAAAAAGAGAGAAAAAACGAATATGAAAATCGTTTGAATACTCGCGAGAGGAAAAAAAAAACCTTTAAATATTCAATCGAAGTCGAACCAAATATATCACTGGAAATGGCGAATAATTTATTCGTCCAAAGGAGAAAAAAAAAGGTTAAAATTCTTGAAATATTGTTTTCGAAAATGTAGAAAACACTTTCAACGACACGACCTTCCTGTAAAACATCTGTAAAATATTTCATTTCCTCTTATACGCGTATATCGATATCGGCTTCAACTTTTATTTTTTGTGCATTTTTACGAATCGATTATCTTTTTCGAAAAACAAAGAAGAAAAAAAAACTGTTTGAGGATTTTTATTCGAATTTATACGATGTGTAACGAGTATGCTAGAGGTTTTGCGATGAAACAAGCAGTGATATTGTCAAAATAGAACGCGCAATGCGTTATTTTGGATGCGAGAAAACTCACATTCGTTTCCGAATATAATTCCTATTCTAAAAGTCGCCATTTTAAAGTAGAAGATTTACGCGCGATAATATCCCATATAAATACGCTCCATTAAAATGATGTACCTCTCACACATATACACGCACAGCGAGTATTTTATTAACGTATAACTCTTGACAATATGGTTTTCACAACAAACAACCGTTATAAACACCAGGATAAAATATGTGTGAAATAATTTATTGTTTCAAATCGGCGCTATACGCCGTAATTGTTTACGGTAAATTCGCTCGAATGCGGAAAAAATCATGCAATTTTTTCAGACGACGAAAAGAAGTACCTATGGTAGTCATTTCGACGAAATTACGAGTACCGATCACCGTCGACGTTGCGTCGCTCGTACGCCACAAGCGCACGAGTAAAATTGTATTTTTATAACCGCTAGCGTCCCTTTTAGATACGGAAATTTGATACATTTGTCGTGATTATTCCGCATTTAATTATCGCCAGATACCGGTATCGAATATCCACATTATCTACTCTACACTCTTTTATACATCGGTATGGTATACTCAAAATGAACCAGGTCGTTAAGATTGAAAATTGGAATTAAATTGCTCAATTGGATATTTAATTTATGGAATGGGCATTGGGCATGCGCCATAAATGATATTATTTACTAACTGACGTTTACGATCTAAATTTAGTACACGAGTATAAGCATAATATTCGATTTTTATATGTATCAATATCAAACCCGAAAGAAAAAGTTTAGTTACATGATATCTAAGTGCAACTATACGACGTGAAATCTTTCAAACCAGTCATAAAATGTCCAATATTGAAATAAGACCGTCAGACTAATGCAGTGGCTTTTCACTTTGGTAGAGGTTTTCGCAATCAAAGGTACTTACAAGCTATGTTCAATATCAAAAATATGTTCATGCATAAAGAATACAAGTTATTCGTATTATTTTCATCATTTCCATATTTTCTTAGATGTTATCGAGAAGCTGAGAAAAATGTCATGAAACTTAACAGACATGAAATTCAATCCCAGGGTGTCTAACAGTCATGAAAATCATTAAAAGTGATGAAAAAGTCATGAATTTTTCAAAAAAATCATTAGGTCAAGAAAATTCATGAATTTTACTCTTTGAAGACCAAAAAAAAAAAAAAAAAAAATGCATAAAATATTGTGATTTTTCTAAAAGAGATAATTAATTTTCTTGAAGAATTTTTTTTTTCAAAGGGGAGGAAAATTTCTATTTTTTGGAAACAATCTTCATTTTTTGGAATGAAAAAAAAGAAGAATTTTCTGGAATGAAAAAGAAATGAATTTTTTGGTACCTACCTACAAAAAATTTTAAAAATCTTTTTGGAATAAAAAACATTTTTATGCCACCAGCCTTAGGTAGTTGATGTACAAGGCGTTAAAAAATTCTCTATTTTTTGATGTACCTAAAAAATTTTTGAACTTTCGCGAAACATTCTCATTTTAAAAAAATCAAAAATCTAAATTTTATCGTTTTGGAATTGAATTGTTTTGAAGTAAAAATTAAAATTTCAATTTTTTGGATTCTTTTCAATTTTCTGACAAATAATTTTTTTCGGGAGGAGAGCTCTGTTTTTTTAGAGAAAAAATTACAATTTTTTGGAATAAAAAAAGATAAAAACGAATTTTTTGGTTTAAAATTTTTTAAAAATTGTTTTGGAATAAAAAAAAATAGGTACCTACCTACTTGTTTTTTTTTTTGAAATGGAGAAATCTCAACTCGATTTTTTGAGCATCATTTTTTTCCCCTTTGATATTAAAATAAATAAATAAAATATTTCTAAACTTTGGGACGAAAAAAACATGTAAAAAATGTTTTTCTGTTCAAAAAGTTGTTAAAAAATTTTTAGGAGAATTTTTTGCTTGAAAATTTTTGTTTCATTTGTAGGAAAATAATCATTCTCCAATTGGGAGGGGTAACAAAATTCCCTCATTTCCCCCTGTATTTAAAAAAATTATTGAGAGAGGGGCGGATGCCCCTTGAACACCCCAAGTTATGCCTATGCCCTCCGAGACCCCCTTTTTTTGGTAACCAAAAAAATCTATACAATTTAAAAAAAAAGTTGAATGAATATCTATACCTATACTTGGAATTTTCAAGGGTGTAATTCAATTTCTTCCCTAAAAGATGGAAAGGCTCCTATATTTCTTCCAAGCTACGCTTATGCCGGAGAGGGCCCCTAGAAATATGAAATATTTCTGAATTTCAAAAATGCCAATATCTCAAAAAGTAGAATAACTTGCACACACTATGAAAATTAAGAAAATACATAATTAACCTGGGCATATGCATGAAATTACATGAAAGAAAATTTCCTGAAATTGTACATCTCGGAATTTGTACTCAGGGAAACAGGAGTTATCGATAGAACTGGCCTGTGATATCAACATTTTTATAATTTTTTTTATTACCTAAAATAAGTAATTTTTAAAAATTGAACAAATAAATTTGATTAATCTTTTTAAAGACGAGAAGATAATTTGATGAGGATTATTGATTTTTCACGTTGCATTGACAGGATTTATTAGTGATTGAAAATAGAAAAATGAACTTTTTTGAGAAATTTTCCTACCAAAGTTTTAACAAAAATTAGAAGATTTTTTTACAAATTTTTAGAATAATTTCATGAACTTTCGAAAAATCATTAGAAAATTTCAGAAAAATCACAAAATCTTTAAGGATTTTTTTATAAAATTATTTCGCACAAGAGTCGGAGGATTTGAATGAAAATGCAAAATTTTTTCTCGAAATCTTTGAATAAAAAAAATAAAATAAAATTCAGATTTTTTTTACAGGATTCTTCATTTTTTTTTCTTTTTCCAAAATCGCCTTATTTATAATTTTTTCAAGTCAAGAAAACCCTTCAATTCATGTAAATGGGCGAAAAAAATAAAATACTTATACTCGATTCTGTTGAAATCGCAATGTCAAAACCACCTAAACACTACAAGCCATGAAGTTAAATTTGGCAACCTTGCCGAAGACGGCCGACTTGAGCAATTGAAAATACGTTTTCTGGGCAAACGAAGTGTTTTTCGAAAAAATTGATGGGAACCAAAATTGTAGAGGGAAAAATTAACTTTCGTTTAGTGTATTCGGAATTTTGATTCGACTAATATTTCTCGAGTTACGGTCAAAAAACTGATTTGAAGATGGGCCGTCTACCAGATTTTCCCTATTTTCCCCCGGTCAAAGAAGCGATTTTCGTAAAAATTGATACGAACCAAAATTGTAGAGCGAAAAAAATTCTTTCACCCTAAAATTATTGAAATTTCGATTTGACGAAAATACCTCGATTTCTCAGCGTAAAATGTTTTCTTGGATATGCAAATTTTCACATATTCTCATTTTCAGAGCGAACGAAGCATTTTTCGTGAAAATTGATCTGAACCAAAATTGTAGAGCAGAAAATTTCCTTTCGTTAGTGTGTTGTCAGAATTTCGATTCGATGAATATTTCCCGAGTTATCGTCAAAAAACGGATTGGAAAGTCGGCCGTCTACTACTCGAAAATGCGACGTTGCCTTTCTACGTTCATGGCTTGTATCTCTAGGTGGTTTTGGCAATGTACGACAAAATATATTGAGTTGAAACTTGTCCAGACATGAATTTATAATTTTTCCGATGGGCCCATACGAATGTGGCACCCTGAAATTCTATTCAAATTTTTCAAGGTCATTTTCAAGGTGGTTATTTTTCGATTGGGAAACTCTGAAAAAAATTAACAGAACTCTTCCTAGGTACCCACACTTTTATATGAAGTGGGGAAAAAATCGGTTGAAAACTCGCGGAGATATAATTTTCAACATGAAAAGTACGTAATAGTTCATTTGCTAAAATTTTATCACAATACATAGGTAATCTAGTAAGGTAGCTATTTTTCAAACATTTTGAAAAAATAATTTCACTAAGAATGAATTTGCAAATAGCGAGGAGGGGGAAGAAGTACGCGGACGGAAGGAAGGACGGAAGAAAGAAAGGAAGGAATATAGGAGAAGAAGTTTTTGAAACTATACGTATAATATACAAGTTCGAAGCGTAGATACCATGAAAAGAAGTCATGCACAGAAATGAAGATTATGAAAAGTTTGCTGACTATATTGTTATCCGATGAATTTTAATTCAAGACATGAATTATTTTGAGAACAATCTTGTTGGTACGATTCAGATGAGAAAATTGAAGCGTTTTTGAATAAATAAATTTTGAGGCATAAATCGCCTCGAGGTAAACAAGATGATTGTTTGTATATTTCCAGCGTAAAAGCGTATTTGGAATAATTCCAAAGTTGTTTTTTTCAGCGTTCGCGTTCGGTATGGTTGTTTTTAAATTGGAGTGAAGCCGACCGACCTGGCCGGGAAATTAAAAAAATTCTAATAGGTACACGTGGTTGATCGTTATTTAATTCGGTAAATTGTAATAGGTGCGTTTTGTCGAAAAGTTATGCCATTTTTTATGAGGTTAGTTGAAATGAAACGACTAAGAAAAAACTGATGATGGGGATAATCCTTCGTTCGGTAGCTTTTTTCGAGACGTTTTTACGACTTGAAAATATGCAGCTTTACGCGAAAACATATTTTTTATTTGAAAACTTACTGACGGCTTTGTACGAATGAAAATTTAAAAGGAATAGTTTGGTTATACTATAAGTACTGACGAAAAAAAAAGAAGCGAAAATGGAAAATAAGTTAAGAAAAAAAGTCATATTTTTTTCAACGCCTTTATTTACCAACTACTGACTTATGTGTTAACGTTTTCCACGTAAAAAAAATTTACGGTAATAGAAAAAATTACCCGATCCTTTTAGATAATCTCTTGGGAATATCAACATTTTATTTATTGTCATAATAAGTACAGACATACGACCTTTTGATTTGTGTTACGTTTTTGGCGTCTGTGGATTCTGTTTTGTCATTTTATCTTTTGCAGTCTTACTGAAGGGTTAATTTTGTGAAAACATCGAAATAGTCGTACATTTTTTGTAGCTCAAAGACAAGATGGTTTGTACGAAACCAATATAAAGCCTGAGCCTGAAGAGATCGCATGTTAAACCCTACGATAAATATTAGATTTAAAGGTTAAATTTGACGTGTACCTTTGTTTCTACAGGTGGGATTTCGTTTCTGAATTATTTTTTTGTATTCTGTAAAAAAAAACTTCGCGTATTAGGAAAATCACCTTATTTTCGAATAAAGTATATGTGCGTTTTCTTCTATCTTTTCCTCCCATTTTCTTAGATCACTCGAAATGTTTTTCTAAAATTTTTATTCTGACAAAAAAAAAATACCATTGAAACATGATTTAGGTAGTTGGGTAAAGTACCCTTAAGGGGATATAGAAAGAAAAACATACATGTACCTAGTTTCTGCCTTCCTGAATTTTTGACGAATTTTTGAAAATTTGAAAAAACCAAACTTCAAGAGTTTGATTTTATACTTATTAAATCGATGTCTCAAGCTGTGTTTCTTCTTCGTTTATCAAATTATAGTTAAACGAATAGATTATGTAACATGACCATTGAGCTCGTATCTTGCAAATTTTTTTTTCGATCAATTTTCACAAGATTTTATCAACTAAATGGACTTTGTATAAATCTAGGCTTATATTTATCGCAATATTATCCGACAAATATGTACGTACGTATCTTGTACTGGTGCACAGTTTACTCCAACAGCATCCATAAGAGCTTAAACATTGCCCTTGACTCACTTGTCACGGTTACTGAGTTTTTTTCCCGCACGAAAACTATGCCGAATGAGATGTTGCTTTTGATTACAAATTCGAACCAAAACTGTATAATATTTTATCTGCAATAAAATTTGATTTGTGTATCTATTCCACTCATATCCTATTTATGCAGCTATTGAGAAACCAGTAGATTTTTTGTTTTACGAACCTGGATATATCGTTGGCGTAGAATTTTCATTACCTATTATACCTAGGTATTTAAAAACCAACCGAGTGATTTAATTTGAAATAGTTTTCAAGCGAAGATGAAAGGAAAAATAAAACGTCTGACATCGTATTTTCAGAATTAGTTTCCCTTGGTGGTCGCAGAATTCATGGGTATAGTCAGAACGTTCACAAAAAAAAAGTTGTATTCATTGAAATCACTCGATAGTAAATTTTTAAGAGTCTCGTGCTTGGAATATTTCAAGGAAAAAAATTCGAAATTTTCAAAGGACCTGTGTAATTCTCTTGACGAACGGATTGGATGGTTTTGACCATTAAATATACGCAGAAAATTCAAATCTGTGTAACATTTCTCAATCCAACTACCTTAACGAGTTCGTTTCAAATTATAATTTGTTGTTATTTCGACGTTTGGAGTCTTACTACAAAGTGAAATGAAAAAATTTAAGATTTTTGCTTTGAAAATTTTTTATGTACCCATCAAAAGTGGATTTCAATTGAAAATATCCCTTAGCAAGCGAAAAAGTTTCGTAAAAATTTGTCAGTCATATTTTAGGTTGGTCTAGGTACCTGTAGTATACCATACCAATACCTACCTATTTACGCAAAGGTGGGCTTAATAGGATATTTTACGAGCGAGACTTTGATAAATGAGTTTTAATAATCAACGGTATTAAATATTTTACTGATAAAACGTAGGTTGGTTTTTATGACGCTTACTTGTTACTTTTTCATTAATCTATGAAGAAACTGCGACGTTTAGGTGTTTATAAAATAGTCCTTTCTTTGAGAGAAAAAAATTAAGATTTTAGTATACTTCAGGTCGAATATTTCCCCGTTCATCTAGGTACACGAATGTGTGTATGTGTTACCTCTAAAATGTGTTTAATTGCCTATAATTCATAAAATTGAGAGAAATTCCCTGAGCTCTTGACATTTTGAAAAAAAGTGAAAATCTCTTGAAGTTTGAAAAATTTTATGTGAAATCATTAGAAGTTTTTTATGCTTTTTTCAGTAATTAAAAAAAATGTATGTATTTGACCACCTGGTCCCTTCGTAGTGAATTCTGCGATTTGCAGTTCAGAAAATAAATCTGAGTTGAAAAACAGTTTTCATCTTTGATGAAGAGAAGTTGAAGTTTATTTTTAGTAGCAAGGGAATCAGTAAATTTTCGCTCCTGCCCTTCAAAAAAAAACTTCCACGGGTCTTGCACTACGCGCAAGCTACCCGTAACATCGAATGATGAATTTACAAATGATACGAATAAGGAATATTTTATTTAAAAATGAGAGATTCCATTCTAAATAATTTTAAAAGAATTATTTATTTCAAAAAATTAAAAAAAAATTTTCTCCAAAAATTTGAAAATTGCATTTACTTTGGAAAAATAAAAAAAAATAAATATTTTGAAAATTTTTTAATTTTTTGTGAAAAATTGAAATTTACTTGAATTGTTTTCCCCAAAAATGATAGATTTCATTCTAAACAAAAAATAAGTTTTTTTCTCTCATAATATGTATGATTTATTCATTTTTAGATTTTTTTTCTTTTATTTTTTTCAAAAAAGAATGGATGATTTTTTTTTAATACAAAAATTTGATAATAAAATTACTTTTATTTTGAAAAAATCAACAAAAAAAATTCTTCAGGTATTAAATTTATTCATTTTTTTCAAAAAATTGAGATTAATTTTAATTTTTTTCCAAAAATGATAGACTTCATTTTAAACAAAAAATAAGATAGGTGATGATACCACATTGTAATTCACAGTGCAAACAATTCCTGGTAGAAAATGTCATTTCGACGACAGTCTCGCTTCAATATCCAGATTCCCTTTGACGAGGTAGAATTAAAAATTTGACAATGTTTTAACGTCATCGCATCAAAGTGAAGGGAAACTGTGATGCTCGCTTTGGAATGACGATTCAAGTGCAGCAATATCTTCTACATAATAATCCTTATAGTATTTTTGAAAACAAAGCCGAGCGATTTTTATCAAAATACTTTTGGCAAATGTTTATTTCAAATAAAGCAATGGAAATTAGGTAATTTTTCGAAGTAGAGATAATTTGTCAGTCGTGCAAGAAAATGCTTTGTTGTATTTCGAGCGTTTGCTGAAATGTCACATGTTGATACTTGAACTTTTCAAGTTCTTTTGGTAAAAGTATCGTACTCGCTCGTTATCTTATACAAAGTAGCTTTTTTCACTTATACTTTCTGTCGAATTAAAAGGGTCGAGCGGTTTTGTTTCCCGTAGCGTATTATGTACTTAACTATTAAAATGAAAAATTATTTTTAGTCTTTTCTTAATTTTCCTCCTCGTGTTCGTTTCGTTTCGTTTTGTTTTGATAAGTAATTTAATACTGTCGTAATTATAATTCCAGAGTTAAAATTTTCAAAATATTTATTTTAATTTTTTTAATAAATCACTTTTCTAGCTTTCTGACTGCTGAGTTTAGGAATGTCATCCGAGATTAAATTAGTACAATCGCCATTAATTTATTTATTTTTCCAACTGCTATTTTCTGAAATTATAATAACAGTCGGACGTATAATATCGCAGATTTTAATGAATTTTGATCGAATAAGTCGTCGATAATTTTGAAAAATTTTGCCTTTCTACATTACAAATAGCATCATAAGCTACTCGCATAGCCTTTTTCATATAATAGGCATAATATATTTTTTATAGAAAAAAATAATATTATAATAGTAAATAGAGAAGAGAAAAAGGGGTCAATGTTCGTGGCAAAAAAGAAATCTTCGGCTTGTGGTATTCCTGTTGAGGTCGAAAAATTTGATCCTTTTTAGATGAGGGGTCAGGTTTTTTGAAAGTAAAGAACTGAGAGAAACACAGGCTTAAAGAGTAGGTACTTTGAATAAAGGTTGTTTGTACAGAATTTCAGAGATAGTGGTAGTTATAATGATTATTAATCATGCATGACAGTTTAAATTAACCAACATCGTGTATATGCTCATTATTAAAACTGTGTTACGTTCCGTCTTTTTGGTTTTAGTTTCGATAAAAATGGTAGGTTTTTTTATGCATTCGTGATTATATTGTTCCTTGGAGTATAACTTTTTATATTTTAACAATGCTCTGCTAATTACAAAGGCGAGGTTTTCGTGTATCGTATGTTATATCTTGTCAATTTTAAACTTTTAATGGCGTATAAAAAGAATAAACTTGATGTATGAGTGTGCATTTGTCGCTTGAAAATGAATAAGCGTAGTTGCGTTTATAATGCAATAAATATTATGGGATTTTTTTTTTCTGTGATAAAAATACGTAATTTAGATTAGAACGTAGAGTGCGAGTGTTGGAAAATTATATTTCTACGAGTTTGGAAATTTTATTTTACGCCCTCGAGTGCATAGATACAAGATGTGTGTTGTCCATTGAGGGATGGTCCATATTTGAGATTTAGATATAACCAAATTAGTCTAGTCAAATTAGGCCATTTGCCCAAAAGAATTGAAGGATTTTTTTTTTCTCGTTAATTTGCTCGTAAAGGTGTCCTTATTAACCTATAAAAAGTTCCCTAAAATCTAAATGGAGCTTCATCCCCAAATGTCCTCATTTTCGGGCCCAATTGTTTGTCCCCACTTTATTCGCATATATCTCAGTTTCTAATGGAAGTTACAAAAAAAATATATGTACAAAAATTGTACAGAATAGAATATTCTTCCAGATTGGTTATTTTCAGTTTTTTGATAGGAATGATAATAACGCCACAAATCGACTTCAAAGTTATTGGTCCATTCAACTTGAGCCAAAAAACATATCACCCCCAAAAAAATATATATATATAAAATGATAATTTTTTTCATAAAGTTGCTCGTAAATGTGTCCTGAGAAAAGTAGGACGGTGAACAGTACATTTGAGAAGAATTGATCAAGTTTCGAAAAAATTGAGCAATTTTTTCCCAAACAAACGAAAAACAATTTTCTGAAAAAAAATGAAACATTTTTACTGCCAAAAAAATATTTTAAGTTTTTCATTTTAAATCACCTACTCCAAAAAAGTCGAGAAATTGTTTCTTCGAAAAAGTGAAGATTTTATTCTCTAAGAATTTAAAACATTCTTGTTCCAAAAAAATTGAAAAAAATTTTCAACCTATATTTTCAACCCATAAAACTGAGAATTTTTTTTCCAAAAAGTACGAAAAAAGTTTGTTTAAAAAAGGAAGAAAAAAAAACTGATTGATAGATAGGTAGGTGCTAATTTTTATTACAAAAAATAGGAATTTTTTTCATTTCAAAAAAATCATATTTCTTTTTTCCAAAAAATTTAGATTTTTTTCAAAATATGAAATGAAAGAATTTTTAGGGAAAAAAATCAATTGCCAGAAAAAACGAATTTTTCATTCCAAAAATATTTTTAAAATTTCCTATTTAGTTCAAAAAATTCAGGATTTTTTTTCAACTCCAAAAAAGTTGTAAAGTTGAGAAATTGTTTCTTTGAAAAAGCAAGTGGAGATTTCCCCCCAGAATTTGAAACATTTCTTGTTTTAAAAAATAGAGAATTTTGGATTACAAAAAGTAAGATCTTCGTTTTTTGAAAAAAAGGAACTTCGATTGTAAACAAGAACGGGGTAAGGGTAATTGTAAACAGTGCGATTACCCTAAGGCTAATTTAATTAGAAATTTCATTCCGATTTCCACTGACAGCCCATTTGTAGTACCCTAAATAATAGAAAAATGAAATTGAAATAACTTTGATTCATTCCGTGATGATGATTCTTGCCTAAGTGAAAGAAAACACGATTGAATGAAAAACACATCTGTTTACATTCAACCCGAATCACCATACTTAGGGTTAAAATTCTGCTCTGCAAAAATTGAACTGATTACATAACTTACTTTTAAAAATTATTTTTGAAAATTCATTAAAATTGCATCAAAATATAAAAAAATCATTCGGTTTTAAAATAATTTTTTTTTTCAAATAAAAAATTTTAAGCAAAATTTTAGAAATTCAAAAAAATTACAAAAAGATGTGTAGGTATTAAAAAATTCAAGGATCGTATTTAATTTTGTTTTAATCGTGCTTGAAAGAAAAGTTTGAAAAAATTCCTTTTAAACAAGCCAAATTTCAAAAAAATCTGAAATTTTTTTAAAAATCTCATAAAAATTTGCTTTTGAAATTGAATCTGAAAAAAATTTCTTGCTTTTGAACTTGATTTTAAACAAAAATGTATTTGTACGAAATTTTACCGATTTTTTTGAAAAAAGTCTGTTAACTTTTCAAAATGAAAATTATTGATGAAAAATCCTTTTGAAAATAATTTTTTTTTTAAATAATAGAATTCAATATTTTTTCAAATTAGGTAGATATTTGTATTTTAATAATTTAGATTTGAATAAAATTTTAGGAAATAGTTTTAAATTAAAAATTTGGATAGGTTGCCCGTTAGATGCAGGATTTTCATTGAGTCATAAACTTCAAAAATATTTATATTCAATACCTTATTGAGCCTTTATTTTGAAATTTAGGCAGGTTTCTCACATAACTTTTTTCTCAAAAAGTTACACTTGTTTCTTGCATAGTCTTTAGGAAATTTTGGAATTCGTGTGAACTATTGCCCCTTCGAAATCGACATAGGCACCCATTGTACATTGAAGTTTTGTTCGTTAGACTCGATTGTATCTGAATCTGAAATATTGCCCACCACTTGGAGTACACCCAGTATAATATTATGTTAACTATTTGAAAAAATATACCAAAGTATACAAATACTTACATATGTAACTCGAATGAAACAAGCACCATTTCTATAATGGATAAAGCGTAGTTTCGAAATCTATCCAGTCGTTGCTATCTTATTGAATGCGCTCCAATAAAGATCAAAGTGAAATGTAGTGATTTTCTCGACCATCGAATGTTTCATTTAATAAAAGACCATTTACAAAATAGTCTCGTTTCGTTTCTTATATCTAATACGTACTCGTATAACAAGGCGATGATAAAGATAGTATCCATATTGTCGCCGTTTTCCCCATTGTATAGTGGTCCTTAAAATAAAAACTTCGATTTGAAAGATTTTTTAATCACCATCGAATAGCTTTATCGAAATCGACCTTTTTTTTTATTAAGTTAGCAATGTCTCGCATTTATGATAAAAAATTAAAAAAATTGTTTCTCAAAGTATTGGTCTTGATGTCTGGAAAATTAGTACTTAATTCAAATTCTGGCATTTTTTATCTAATAGGAAGGTCATCTGCAAAATTATTTCACCTCGATGAAACTGAAATCTATCGTCATTATAACAATTTGGGAAAAAATGTTTCATTGGTTTATGTAGGTAGGTGTAAAAAATAAATATCTCCAATTTTTCAAAAAACAATCGCTTCATTAACTTCGGCTAATGATTATTTATTTCATCGCTTATCATTCTGTTTGACATGTACGAAACAACGGCCAGACCACGGTGTTGTTAATAGGTTCATTAATAATTGGATTTGTAAAACCGTGAGAAAAAAGTAATAACGAATTATTAACGTAACAATAGCTTAATACTGTTAAATTCATTATTCTATAATTGAAGTACCTACTCGTGAAATAATACTCTTGTATAATCTTTTTACAAGCATTCGTAAAACTGTTACAATAGTGTGCTTAAGTTGAATTAAAGTCGATGGAATTGTTCCAATGTAATAAATAGCAAATATATGTATGCTTATTTTACTTATGCGAAACGAAAATAACGAATTGTCGATAGCAATTTGTATCGTAAAATCCTATCTTTTCCTTTCGATTTTTCTGAAGATTCTGGATTTGAATGATTTCATTTAGTGTAAATTGGATTGCGATGGTACATTTTAGTATTTTTCAGGTACGTAGATAGAATATTATCCTATAAGTAAGTTTAATATTTTGGTAGGTACACATAGAAAATGAAAAATGTGATGCAAAGTAAAGTAGGTATGTACGTAGTTTGCAATTTCTTTTGCCTAATCAGAATAATTGATGAAGTAGTGGTCGAGGGCTTGCGAAAGGTAAAATTTAATTTTAATTTTTTAATTAATTGGAGGCGAAGTTTACGTTCATGCTGGAGGATATCATATCGAGAGTTTCTTATTTGAAAAAATGGAATTTCTTTCGAAGTTTCCAGCATCGACGAGTAAATTATTAGCGAGAGGACGGTATAATGTGTAAACAAGATAAAAATAAAATGTTTGTAATTCATTATAAAATCTAAAAAGTTGAGTGAATAGAAGTTAACAATATGAAACATTAAATAAAAAGCTGATTTAATTTTTATTTGAAAAAATAAATTTCAAGCTACTTTCCATCATAGCTGTTCGATGTTTTTATTCCAGAAGAATGTAAATGTAAAACGTGACTTAATTTCGAAAAATCAGTTAAGGTAGTTGCACCAGTCGTTGGCCACGACCCAGTGGTGGGTCACTTGAGAAGAAAAATGTTTATAATTAAGCGTATTTTTAAAATAGCTTCAGAAATTTTTTTTAGAGCCAACCTGGAACATTTCTGCATAGAACCACATAAAAGTTTTTAATCAATTCTGTTCAAGTAATTAATAATGATCGTCTGAAATTTTTTTGTTAGAACAATTTTCAAAATGATGCCAATTCTAAAGATTTTTGTTAAGCCGAAGTGTTATCGAAATATGAATTTTGCACTATTAAGATTAATAAAACTTGAAATATAACCATTTGGACCTGAATAAGAAGAGTTTGGAGATTCCATTTCTTCATTAAAATAAAAAATATTGCCAAAATTCTATCAAATATGGCGGTGACTATCTACTGGAAGGAAAAAATGGTGTTTAGCCAGTAGTTGATCATTTTGATCAAGTACTAGACTTACGAAATTTTTGTAAAGTTCTAGTGGTTGTGAAAGTATACCCCCGAAAGGGCAAGCATGAAGTCGAGACAGAGCGTGATACTAACCTTTATTGAAAGATAAAGTTGACACAACAAGAGACATGCAAAGACTGAGTACTGGCGCACCGTGTGCGCCACCGACGTGGAGCGCGAAAAAGGGAGGAGCTGACAGCAGTGTAGCCGGGCGACCAGCGCCGAAGCTACGCGTCTAGAGAGAGGCGCTTTTCAGGTTGATCATGCAAAAAATTGGTAAATATTCACGAAAAATGATAGTTTCTCTTTCTCATGGCTAATGAGTGACAATTTTACCGAATACTTATTGATTTTTAAAAAAATTAAATGGTTGAGAGCCGTTGTCATAATCTGATTGACCAACTACTGGGTGATCAACTACTAGCGCGTGACCAACTACTGGGTGGTCAACTACTAGATTATCTTGACCAACCACTGGACTTTTCTATTTTTTCACTTAAAATGGTCGTAATTTTCAAAGAAATGAAGTAAAATTAAAAAATTATAGCGCATTTTGCAGTAGAATACACAAGGAATCGTTTGGTATATTCACCATTTCGCCAACGTTATTAGTTTTTAAACCAGAATGTTTTTTATAAGACACTTCCACTATAAGGGTCCACCACTGGTGCAACTACCTTACTCGTATCTTGCCTTATTCTTTTTGATTTAAAGATCAACATTTTCAAAGTCATCAGTATGTTGTTATTTCTCCCCTCCCAATCATCTCATGTTTTCATTTCGGTTCTTTCGGCAGCTCGTTTATAAAATTGAAAAAATACTCTTTCAAAAAGTCGATCGCAGTTGAGAGAATTTTTGCTGCAAGGTTGCTTATTTAATTGATAAAATATTTTTTTCTCCTTCACAAACTAACTTTCGTAGCGATGAAAAAGAAAAACATGTTTACAAAGTGTAGCAGTAATGTGTTTTAACGAATTTAACTAAAGATGACAATATATCCCTCGAGCCTACGTCTCGATTGTAAAGAATAACATACATTTTACGTTCTACATGGGATAGATAGTTAGGTACATCATGGTAGCATTTTTATCACTGGAATGGGAGTAAATATTGCAGGTAGTAGGTACATCGCACAATGTGCCGCATGTTTGTTCCACAAAACAAACAGAAATAAGTAAGCGAAGAGCTTTCCTGTCAAATTATGAACTGTTGTTCGGTTTAATTAAAGTACGTGTAAGTGTATTACCGAGTTGATCATTTAGATCAAGGGATTAAATTACAAGAGCTTGTGTTTCTGTTTACTGTCGCAGAATCTTATCGTTCAATTCGAAGAAAAATTTGAGATTTAATTTTTGGGGGGAAAAATCCTCACGTTGCGTTGCTTTAGAAAGACTATTGATAAATAATTTTGTGTTTTAGTAAGCGATTCTGTACCACCCTTCCCCTTGTGTTCTTATTCCATAGCGGGTTTCACGAGGTAGATTACATTTGATGTCGAATGATTTGCATACTTAAAACGCCGTAAATACGTACCAATATCTCTCGACAATACAAATATCTGGTCTTCCTATTAATATACTTAATGGTTATTTTTGACTAACCCAAGTGTAAGAAATATTTTACTTTCACGCTAGTTGCATGATTTTGGCACTGTCAAGTATGTACTTTTTTATCAGGCTGGTTGAAATTGTAATTTATAAAATGGGAGCTTTTTTTTTATTTTTAGAAGTTCTTGGACTACTTTTGTAGTATAACCAAGACACGTTCTTTCTTATTTACTTTTTTTTTTTTTCAATTTACTGGATGAATTTCCAAAAAAAGTTATTTCAAGTCTGGAAAATATTCAAAATTTTGTAAAAATTTGGAACCTCATAAATTTGAAAATTTCTTTTGAATTTTGAACATTATAAGATTTTTTTTAAATTAATAAATCTTGAGAAAATTTGAAATTTCATAAAAATAGTAATTTTGATTATTCTTCATTTAATTTTTTTTTTAAGTTTGATTTTGTTAAAATGTTGTAAATTCTGTAAAAATATGCTACATTATATTTCCATCATTTTTGAACTTTTTAATTTTTCCAGTTTAAGTAATAAATCTTTAAAAACTGAAAAAATTTCAAAATTTTTTTTGATAAAAATTTTAATTTTTGTAATTTCCAAAGTTTGACGAATTTTCACAATTTTGTATGATTAAAATTTTTTTTATAAGTTGAAGTTTAAAGTTTCAGTAAACTAAAAATTTGAAATTTGATAAAAATTTGAATTCGGTAATTTTTAAATTTTAATAAATTTTTGGATGTGTAAGTACTTAATAGCCAAATTTAGAAAATTCATCATTTGTAATCTTCAACAAATTTTTAAAATTGGATCATTTTTTAAAGTTTAAAAACACTTATAACTTTTGAAAATTTTTGAAAAGTTGAATTTTAATAAGTACCTACCTATTGTTTAAAATTTAATAAATTTTTAAAAATTGAATTATTTTTCTGATAAATTTATTTATTTATTTTAGAAAGTAAATCTATAGACGTAGAGTTTGAAAAAGTTTCAGAATTAAATAAAAATTGGAATTTTGGTTATTTTCAAAGTTTCATACTTGGATTTTTACAATTTTGTCAAATCTAACATTTTTTGGATACTTAAGAGTTTTAAAAAATTTTATAAAAATTTCATTTGTGTTAATTTTCTAGTATAATACTTAGGTGTTATTCAGTTTTTAAAATTGGATAGTTTTCAAAATTTTTGTAATATTTTTTTTTTAATTTTGATAAATTTTGAACATGGAAATAATTTTTTGAAGCTGAAGTTTGTAATTTAGTACAATATTGCAAATTCTGCAAACTTTTTCAATTCCTCGAATTTTTGAAATTTAAAAAAAATTTCAAAGTATATACCTAATTTAATAAAAATTTTAATTGTGGTAATTTTTCAATTCAAAGTTCGATGCATTTTTAATCCCCGTCCCCTCGTAAATCTTCAAAACGTATTTAAATTTGGAAATTTGGAAAAATTTTGAAATCTGATTTAAATAAAAATTTTTGTCATTCTTAAATTTCCATCGATTTTCAAAACGTTTTTAATTTCCTAAGTTAGATGAGTTTGTGAAATAAGTCCTATATTAATTTTGTACATCTTCAAAATTTATCAAAAGTTCAAAATTTGAGTAAATCTATGAAATCTGAAATTTTTTGAAACTAAGTAAGCAAAAATTCAAAATAGTAGTCTTCGGAATTTGGAAACATTTTTACCTAATTTAATTAAAAATTACAGAATTGTAAAAATTAGTTCTTTTGTTCAAAGAATTTCAAAACTTGGTAAAAAAAAATTGTAATTTAATAAATGTTTGAAATTGAATAGGTATATTTTTACAATGTTGCAAATTTTGAAGATAAAAAGACGTATTATTTAGAAAATTTTCGGAATCTAAATTTGAAAAAAAAAAAAAATTGTAAGGTCAATTTGTAAAATTTATGTTTTTTAACTTGATGTAAATTAAAGATTTCACAAACTTTCAACATTTTTGATTGAAAATTTTTAATTTGATAATTTTAAAAATGTAAAAATTCATAAATCATAATTTGATAATGTTTTGAAAATTTGGCACATTTTTAAATTTCGATAAATTTTTATGATCTTAAAAAGTTCAATTTTAGGGAAAAAAAAATAGTATCTACATACCTACATCTTTGAAATTTGAAATATTTTTGATATTGAAATAATTTTTGATTTTGAGGCTTTTATAGATAGGTAATCTACTCTGTTAGTCTGTAGAAAAATTTCGAGATGAACCAAGTTTTGAAAACAAATGGATAGAAAATTTATTCATCTATTTTTTACAAGTAGTAAATTTCTGATGAAAGCATCAGAAAAATACGTACTAGTGTTGATGTTTATATAAATTCATTGAAGTATAATCGCGCGTTGTTATTATTGTTTTAGTGTATTCTTTGAAATTGAAAATATTTCCTCGATACCGCGATGACCGGAAGAAAAATGAATATCGTTTTTTAAAATATAAATTTACTCGCTTTCTATAAATAAAACGTCGCATTTGAGAATTGATACAGGTTTGTATCTGGGCTAAGGGGATGAAATGAGTAAAAAATTCATTCGTTTGATATTTATTAGCTGTAGCGTAGCGTAGCGGAATAACGAATTGTTTTTCGTATGAAAGATGACGTCTCCGAGGTGTAAAATAATTTATCCAGTTGCAAATAAATGTAGTGCTTGTGACATTCGTAAAGTATATATGCTCATATAATATGATATGGAAAGTTTGAAAATCTTCGGTCGGAAGTAACAGTAATTAACTAGCTTGTTAAGTGGCGCTTTTAATTAAAATTCAATTTCTGTGTGGAAATTGAAACGTCGTGAACGATTTCGGCTTGTTGGAGTTTATAAAGTTTAGCGTTACTGGATTCGAAGGTTTGGAAATTATTTTTCTTATTTTTCGCCGGTCACTAATGATTTATGTGGGCCTATTGTATTATCGGCTTGACACGTCTTTGGCTGATTGATGAGGCTATTTTAAAGAATTTCCGAGTATCCTGTGTCCGGTCGGGTGATTTAATTAATAATCGAAGACATTAGATACGAACGAGAGAATAGAAATCGTGCCAACAAATAGGAAATTAATTTACGTTCTAATTACAACGCTGGCTGACGATATAACCTAACGTGATTCGTTTCTTTTTACATAAATACCTACGTATGTAGGTGTTAGATTTATCAAAGATTGGGCGTGTTGGTGGTTTTTTTCCCTTTGGCGGTAAAATTTTTAACGAGGTAAAGAAAATTTTCAATAATCAAGTCTCGGTGTGTTTTCAATTTTGCATAGCGAGTTATTTTATAAGTTGATAGCGTGAAATGAATATAGCTTGTGTTTGACATTGTATTACTCTTAGTTCATTCTTCGTTATGGTTTATGGTAAATGTTAGGCCTTCTCAAGGCGTAAATCTTCCAACATTAACGTCATAAGCATTTAACTTGGGATGCTTGTTTTAAACGTTTAAAATTTTGGTTAAGCTAACAACGAATATTTGATTTTGCGAAATTCACCATATTACCCTGGTAGGTATTATTCGACGTTGTCGCTACCGGGCTTTTTTTCTTCTTTTCTTTTTCCCATCGCTCGTCGCTCATGTTCATTAATAATTATAGCGTTTATTTTTATTACGTGAATATGGTCTATCGGAGTGGCTAAAAGTCATGAAATTTGAAAATGGGTCATGAAAGTCATGGAAAAGTCATGAATTTTTCAATAAAAAAAATCAATAGGTCCAGAAAAGTCATGAAATTTACGCTTTGAAGTCATGAATTTTTGATAATAAGTGTAACCATGGAAAAATTACAAGTTCGCTTAAAAGTAAAAATTTTTCAAACTGTTGCATCTTCTAAAAAAAAGAACATAAAATATTGTGATTTCTCTGAAGAAGAAAATTAATTTTCTTGAAGAATTTTTTTTCAAGGGGAAGGGAAATCTCTACTTTTTGGGGGAAAATACACATTTTTTGGAATGAAAAAAAAAAATGGAATGAAGAAAAAAAGAATTTTGTGGAATACAAAAAATTTAAAAAATTGTTTTGGGATAAAAAACATTTTCACGCCACTAGCCCTGAGTAGTTGTTGTACAAGGCGTTAAAATAAATTCTCAATTTTTTTCAAGTAAAAATATTTTTTAAACTTTCGCGATAAAATTCTCATTAAAAAAAAATCAAAAATCTTAATTTTATCGTTTTGATATAATTGAATTGTTTTGAAGGAAAAATACTTTTCGAACTCTAGAGTATAAAAATCCCAATTTTTGGATTTTTTTTTCAATTTTCCGGAAAATGAAAATATTTTAATTTTTCTTTGTCAGAAGGGTCTCAGTTTTTTAGAGAGAAAAAAAATTGAAAACGAATTTTTTGGTTCAAAAATTTTGAAAAATTGTTTTCGAATAAAAAAAATTACTCGATTTTTTTGAAATTGAGAAATCTGAAGTATTCCGGAGTAGAAATTTTTTTGGAGGAAAAAATTTCAGGATTTTTTGGAATAAAAAATACTCAAAAATCTTTTTTTTTTTGTAGAAAAAATGTTTAAAAATTTTCTTATGTGAAGATATTTTTTTTAATTTCTGTGGAAAAGTTTCCTAATTTTTTCTTTGTAAAGAAAAAAAAGCGTTTCATTTTCGAAAAAAAAAACTGGGATTTTTTTCGAATGAGTAGGTACCTAATTTTAAAAATTCTTCTGAAATAAAAAAAATCTCAATTTTTTGGGGATCAATTTTTTTTTTCCTTTGAAGGTAAAATAAATAAACAAATAAATAAATAAAATATTTTTTAAACTTTATTAGGACGAAAAAGAAAAACACAGAAAAAATGTTTTTTTGTTGAAAAAATTACCTATTAAAAATTTTTTCAGGAGAACTTTTTGAGTGAAAATTTTTCTTTTCATTTCCCGAAAAAAAATCATTCCCGCATCACAACTTGAAAACAATTTCAAGCATCCACCTTTTAGGGAAGAAATCTAAATACACCCTTGAAAATTCCAAGTATTCATTTAACTTTTTTTGAAATTGTTTACATAGATTTTTTTGGTTACAAAAAAGGGGGATTCGGCGGGCATATGCATAACTTAGGGGGTTGAAGGAGCAATCGCCCCCTCCCTCAATAATTTTTGTAATAGCTATTCACCACAAAATATAGGGTAAAAATGAGGGAATTTTTTTTGCCCCCTCACATATTTCTTCCAAGTTACGATTATGGCGGAGGAGGCCCCTGGAAATGTAGAAATATGGTTCGTGAAAAAGTCATGAATTTTCAACAAAAAAAAAAAAATCCATTTATATGACACACCCTGTTTATGAGATTTTTTTTTTGTTTCAGATGCTACTGCAAGCTCACGACGTAGCAGCTCAAGAAATTTATAGCGAAGATGCCATACGTGTTACTCCACCGCCTCAGTTACCATATTTAAATGGCGGAGAAGAATTAGGAGCTGATTCGCCGAACGGCGACTGTGATGTCGAGAATGTTACCAGAGTGAGATTGGTTCAATTTCAAAAAAATACCGACGAGCCAATGGTGAGTAAAAAGCTGGAAACTATGTCAAACGTTGAAAAGTTTAAAAGTATAATCACACGTGTCATTATAAACAACCCTAAAGCCCTTAAAATTTTGTTTTGATTCCAAATCGAAATATCCCATCGTTTCGGGCTTATACCGCGTAATGAATGTATTTGGTAAAAATGTAAAGGGAATTGCCCAGACGAAACTGTAACGTAGGTATAAACCGAAAAATAACGCGCAAAATGACCGCCACGGTACAGGCTATCAAATCATACTCCCAAGAGGTGCGAGATGGTACGAAATATGACGTATTTGAGGATATGCTAGTAAAAGGTAAACAGGCGTCGTTGTTGCATTGTCAAGAGACCCTCGTAAAAAAAATTGAGTACCTGCGCGAGTGAAAAAATAAAAATAAAAGTAGCCTTAATTGAAATTACTCGTAAGCTTTGTTTGTACGATTTGTAGGTACTTTTATTAGATATTGCTATAAATGATAATAATCTTCAATTTTTTCCCCAATAGGGAATTACGTTAAAAATGACTGAAGACAATAAGTGTTTGGTAGCGAGAATAATGCACGGTGGTATGATCCATAGACAAGCTACTTTGCATGTAGGTGATGAAATCAAAGAAATCAATGGTATTCCAGTTGCCAATCAGTCCGTTAGCGCTTTACAAAAAATTCTGGTAAGTTTATATTTGAATTTATTAAATTTTTGGTTTTTGCTGTTTTGTATTCTCTTCGCTGAAAAACCGGATATAGGAGTAGTCGACTGGGTAATCATTCCGGTAAAATGAAAATCATTATGGATTTTTTATTCAAAAAAAATAATATATATGGATTCTTCAAATGAGTTTTTCTCCTAAAGTATTTACTATTTTCATTTTTTTTTTTTTTAAATGAGGAAAGTGTATTTTTCCACTTTGATTTTCTTTAAAGATTAATTCTGATCGAGAGAATTTTTGCGAACATAGGTTTGTTTGGGAGATTTCTTTTCCAACTTTGTCAGGTGAACTTTTTTGAAAAATCTGTTATTCGAGAGACTTTTTCTTACAAGAATGAGATTATTATATTTTCAAAAAAGTTTTTTTTTTCAGAGGATTTTTTCTAACAGCTTTATTTTCCTTAAATATTAATTTTCTAAGGTTTATCTTTTGAATTATTTTTTTTTCAAAAATAGTTTTTTGAAATTATTTTCCTGGAAGAAAGAGTTGTTATAAGATATTTTTTTGAAAGTTATATGCGTTAAACAAGCGATCATTTTCGAGATATGAAGAATAATGCAAAAATTAAGAAATTAAATTTCAATTTAATTTGGTTTTTTTACAAAATTTTTAGATAAATGTGGTTTTTAAAAATCAAAGGGGAGTAGTTCTATGAAAAATATTAATATATTTTGATGTTGACAATATTGAGAGCGTTACATGACGTTTTGAAAAAATTATTAGATATGCATAGAATCATTTGGTGTGTTTACGGAGCTTCAACATCACAAAGTGATGATAAAGAGCAAAATTTTCATTTGTTTTTTGTTTTGTACCAATGCTTTCTAGAAAAAAGTGGTCTCATTAAAACATTTTTTTCTTGAGAAAAAATTGTTCTGAATAGATATCCTGCGAAGAAACTTTTTTGAAAATGAAAGAATATGTCAAAAAATCTTCTCAATAAACGTTTTTCAAAAACTACCAGTATTTTCTTCAAAAGAAACTAGAAAAAAATCTCTTGACCAAAAATTTCTTGTTTAGTCTTGAAAAAATTTCTTCACTTGAAAAAAAAAATCTAAAATTTTTTCTTTTTCAAAAATATCTTTTGATAAAATTTTTTTTGCAGAAGAATCTTTAGAAAATAGCGATGACAAAAAATCTACAGACTGAAATACTTTAGAAGAAAAAAAATTGAAAAATTCCTTGTCCAATAAATTTTTTGAAAAAAAATTGTTCTGAGAAAAAATATTTTTGAAAAGAGATCTTTTGACAAATTAAGTAGGTACATCTTCTTAAAACATTTTTTTTTGCATAAAAAATTTTGAAAAAATCGTTTGGCAAGAAATTTTTTTGTCACAATTTTTTTCTTGTCAAATAATCTGCTTTAAAATTGTTTTAGTGGGAAAATCTTGAAAAAATTGGTATCTATATTACTTAGAAAAAATTCGTGACAGAAATCTTCTTGAAAAAAAAATGACAAGAAAAAATCTCAAAAATGGAATTTGATAATAAAAAAAATTAGAGAAAAAAATCTTGAAGAAAATCGTTTAACAGAAAACATTCTTAACTAAGTAAATTGTTTTTGTTAGGTAAATAATATTTTAACAAATTTTCCCACCAAAAAAAGGCTCTGGTGTGATAAGTAGGCAATCGGTCACAAAGCCGAATTTTAAAAATGTTTTTGATTTTTGATTTGTGATGGTAAAATATTATTTTTGAGTGTACTGGCGATCCTTGACCTCACCCCTGCCCTGGAGCTGGTGCATCAAAATACGATTTTAACCTTGATACCCGAGCAGCACACTCGACAAATTATCGAAATAAAAAATCGACAGAATATCGAATTCGATAAAGTGTCGCGTTAGTTCCGCATAAATCGTGAAATTATCTTTCGATATATAGATAGATTATCGACGAATTATAGTTAATAAAAATTTCGACATTATAGTAAGATATTTTATCGATAATCTATCTATAATATCGAAAGATAATTTCACGATTTAGGCGGAACTTTCACGACACTTTATCGAATTCGACATTCTGTCGATTTTTTATCGATTTTTTGTCTTTTACTAGCTTTTTTCTATAATTAAAAATCATTAATTAGCATAATTAATACATTAAACTATGCCTAAACACATTATTCATGTTACGGTAAGAGGATCATTTCAGAAAAAGTCAAAAAAAAATTATAAAAAATCTGCCACCCGTGGGGCTTGAACCATCTACCTCCTGCATGGTAATCCTGTTCCTTAACCACTATGCCATACTTTATCGTTGAGGAATTAGCAATAAAACGCTTATAATAGGCAGTTTAGTACTTCCAGACGTGTTGGACTTAGAAAAATTTTCACCGATTTGGAAATAATTTTAAATATCGTCACAAAATCGTTGAAAAATCGTTCGACAAATTTCAGATTATTTGTCGATAATGTAGTTTCAAATATCGCCACAAAATCGTTGAAAAATCGAATTCCAGGAATTTCATATTACGTGTCGATAATATAGTTTCAAATATCGTCATAAAATCGTTGAAAAATCGAATTCGAGAAATTTCATATTACGTGTCGATAATATAGTTTCAAATATCGTCAAAAAATCGGTAAAATATCGGAGTCGAGAAATTTCATATAGTCTGTCGATAATATAGTTTTAAATATCTTTACAAAATCGGTAAAAAATCGGATTCGATAAATTTAATATAATCTGTCGATAATATAGTTTCAAATGTCGTCAAAAAATCGGTAAAATATCGAAGTCGAGAAATTTCATATAATCTGTCGATAATATAGTTTTAAATATCTTTACAAAATCGTTAAAAAATCGAATTCGATAAATTTAATATTCTTTGTCGATAGTATCGTTGACGAATATCGTCATAAAATCTTAATAATATCGAATTCGATAGTTTTTAGATTTTTTGCCTATGAAGTTGTACCGATAAATCTTTATAATATCGTGAGAACATCTATAGATTTTCAAACGATTTTTTATCGATACGTTACATCTTCCGATATTATCGATCGAGTGTGCCGCTCGGGTAATGCCAGCTTCGTGAGTTTTTAAAAATCGATTATCACCAAACTCGACATGTAGGTACAAGTACTTACCCAAGGGCAATGTTAGGATCTTAGATTTTTCCAAACCCCTGAAATAACTTTGAAAATGACTTTGAAAATTTCAAATTGTTCTGAAAGGCACAGTTTAAGAGCTGACAAGCTGAAAAAAAATCCTTGATTTATATAAACTATTTTATACTACTTCAGAATTTTTTCATATTTTTGTCAGGAGGGAGAGGGCATACCTAAAAATCCAAGAAACCAGTAATATGTGTCATTTTCGATAGTTTTAAAGAGATAAAATGACAGATATTATTGGATTTTTAGGTATGACTCCCGCCCCCACAAAAAAATCTGAAAAAATTCTGAGTAGTACAAAATAGTTTGGAGAACAAGGAAACATTTTTTTCCTGCTTGTCAGCTCACAAACTGCGCCTCCCAGTACGATTTGAAATTTCCAGGGATCGCGGTCGGATTCTTGATACGAGTAGATATCTTGATATAAAAAATGGCAAAATAAAATCTCTTGACAGAAAATCTCGACAAAAAATCCTACTGGGATAATCTTCTTGAAAACATTTCTTTTCAAAACAAAGTTATAATCCTATTTAAAAATGTGTTCTAATAAAAGAGTCATGAAAAAAAATCTATTAAATTGTTTTCTGGCAAAAAATGGAAAAAAATATTTGTCAAATCTTTAAAAAATTGTCTTAGCAAAACATTCTTGCGAATTTATTTTGTTTACTTATCAAATTCTTCGTCGGTCGATTCTTATAACCTCCAAGAGTCGAACTATGGTAAGCGATACGAGGAGGCGGTCTCCACTATCTCGAAATTGACGCATTTGGGGAGGTAAAATGGGCGAATTTTAGAGCCAGTAGGCAAAAGTTTTGTAAGTAGCTAGGTTTTTTGTTTACTAACGCAGATTATGAGTTTTTTAGTCTATATACAAATTTTGCAAAACTAGAAAAAAATCCAACATTTTTCTCCTCCTGTTTTGAACCGAAGCCCTCCTAATAAAAAATTCCAATTCTGTATTTCTGTCAATATTTCATTCGACGATCGGTGAAAAACTTTTAAAGCTTTTAAAAATTGTTTAATTTATTCGCCAGAAATAAAACTCCGGCAAAAAGTATTCAAATAACCGCATGCTTGTTTCAAAATAGAGCACCGAAAAAAATTGCGCTCGTGAATTCGAGGTCATTGTAAAGAACCACTAGTCGTACAAAAAAAAAAGATAAATAAAATTGTATACTATCGAAATAATTCTTTCATCGCTCTTTTTACGATTAATACGTGATTATTACATCTTTGAAGGGATAACTTTTTTTAACGACGGATAAGCTTGTGGTAGAGGTGCATGCAATTTAGCAAGAATCGAAAATGCCATTCTTATTTCATTATTTAAGGTTCATTTAACAATCTTATTAAAGAGCAGTGTTTCATTATTTCCATTTAACCCTGTAGGTAACTAGGTATAAACCATCGAGCAACGTTTTACAAATCGGATTTAATAATTTTTAATAACATTTACTCGTACATACGATCGAGAATGCTGGCTAAGTAAAATTGGCTATTCGACAACGACGCGACTGCCAATGTGCTTTTGTGCAGTGTCGTTTATATTTCAGAGAGATAAGTTCTTGATTCAAAACGATATAGCTTATGAAGTTATGTATTAAATTTATTCAAAAATAATTCCCGACAACGTCGAGATACTCGTATACATTTTGAAAAGGCGAATAAATTTCCAATGTTAATTTCATAATGCATACGTACAAATAATGTAATATTTACGTTTACATAATATAGTTTGTAAAAAGGCGAACGTTTGAGAAAAAAATTCCTCTTTTTCGATTATACTTTTCGAGTAAATTCTTTGTAAAAAGATTCACACCGTTTGCTGTTCGTACAAGTTTGGTTAGCGATTTCGTTGTTGTTGTTTTTTTTCTGCAACGAAATTGAAAATGGATCAAAATCTTATCCGCAGCTAGATGCGAATTTTTTTATATAAAGACCTACGCAATTCGCTATTAATTTTCCAAAAGTACGTATTCGCATGCAATAAGTTGAAACGTAAAACTGGCGAAATGTTGAGAAAAGCAAATCTCTTTTGGTGGATTTCAGAAGCTCACGTGTTTTTTAAGCTAAAGCTAGATGAATATGCAAAGGCGGTAGGTTTTTTAGCGTAAAATCGTGGACTAAAGTTTGCGAAAAAGGTTTAAACGGGAAATTTACAACTTCATTAAATCAACGTAGAAGATACGTTTTAGGATAATCGAGCTCATTAACTTTATACCTTCAAAACCTATTACTCTCAGTCGAATGGTCAGTGATTTTAATTTTACTCTTAGTTTGCGTACCTACCTACGTTATACCTACTTGTGTAATTTATTTTGCGACGTTTGCGCTCGCTTTTTGTATCGTCTTGATATAAATGAAGTTTCCAATTTGATAGTGTTACTCAAAAATGGGTAATTTTTCAAAATTCGATTTGTACTTACGTTCTTAAGTTTTTTAAATTTAGAGTTGGGTGAACATTGAGAAGAGATTACTCAGGATATTTTTTTTAATGATTTGTAAATAAAGTCAGCATTTTATCATCAGTAAATTAAACGAGGTTTGCTCGCAGTATTACTTAAATTGAACAATAAACATCTCTACGTAGGTACTAGGTAGTTATGAGGTAGCTAGGTAGGTACATTGATTGGTCTTTATTGATGTATTGCGTACTCGATGATTAAAAACATTCTTCTCTCTACTCGATCCATTTTAAAGTTATTCTTTGCGATAAAAAAAATAATAATTTCTTGAAATTTTTAGCCCATAAAGTGGAAGATGATTGGTGGCAACAGGCCTTCAGTTCCCAAAAAATTGAAAAATCGGAATACGTCGTAACATTTTTCAAATTTTCACCGTTTTATGCTCCAACATTTGGTGAGATCGGCCTTTTGAATAAAAATAACCATAAAACCTAAAATATTTCACTTATGTAATATTTTTTAGAAAAAATTTGAAAAATCAAAAAAAAAAAGTTCTGTTGAAATTTTATTCATTGATAAAATTTACATACCAACGAGTACTTGTTTCAAAAAAAGAGAATTCTCTTCAAATGAAATTTGTAGAAAGGAACATTTTTGAAAATTATTCAAAAATATTAGATATCAATATAGGTAGCCGGTAGGTATGAAAGTGTATGTGCGGTTACTTAAAAGTAAAATTCGTTACTTTCTTCGTCTGAAGTTACTCTTTGTTACTATTTATTTTGCGAAATTTACCATTGGTTACTTTTTTATCACTAGCACGGTGTTTAATCTAATAGTATCGAAAACTGGTCAAAATTAAAAAATAATAATTCTTTCAAAATTTAGTTTAAATAAATGATTGTTTTCGAGCAAAATTTAAATTTCAGAAAAAATCAAATCAAAAATAACTCGTTTAAAGTTGAATTTTTAAAAATGTAAATTTCGAACCAATTTTTGATGAAATTGGAGTTGAAATGAAATAAAGAAGTTATAAATTCAGTGAAACTGAAAGAAAAGAAGAAGAAAAACGAACTCGTACTTTTAAAAATCTTTTTTTTGTACGTTTCAAAATTAAACGTGATAAAAAAAAATTTCTACTCAATTTTCAAAAAATTTGCCCTTCAGCAAAATTTTGAATAAGAATTATTAGCAAAAATGCAAAAGATTGAAATATTGGTTTTAAAATATTTTTCCTTCAAACTAGAAGCTTAAAATATGTACCTAGGTATATCTAATAATATTCAATAGGAATTTCAAAAAGTCCATTTTGAAAGTCAATTAACTACATTTCATAAAATTAAAAAAAATGCTATACTTTTTTAAAATTCAAATTCAAGAAAAAAAATCGAAAATTTTTTTATAAAAAATTTGGAAAAATTCGGGAAACCTCAAAAAATTGTCTTTTAAAAAATTTGGATCTGAATGAATAAAAAATCAATTTTAAGCAAAATTACGAAGTGATGTAAAAAACTACAAAACTGCTTTTAAAAATTAAATTTGAAAAAATTACATTTTAACTGAATTTTAAAAAAATCTATCTAAGCATATTTTCAAACTAAGTTTTGAAGAACTGCTTTTAAACATAGTTACCTACCTAATTTTTGAAAATATCAGTCAACTTTTCAAAAAAAATAATAATAATAAATTGCTATTCTGTTTTAAAATGAAATTTGAGAAAAAATTTGAATAAAAACTTTGAAAAAATTGCGTACAGAAGAAATTTGAAAAGATTTTCGGCAAAAGTGCAAAAAATTGAAAAGAAATGTTTTTGAAAATTTCAAAAACAAATTCTGTGTAAATATTTAATTCATTTTTAAAAAAAAATTAAATTTCAAAAAATGTATGTTTGAAAAAAATTGTCAAAAAAAAATCAAAACAAATGTTAAAAATGTTTTGTAATTTTTTTTTCATCTACTTTTACTTTTCTCGAGAAGAAGAAAAAAATCGGTGTAAAATAGTTGCTGCTGAAATCAAAACAAATTTTAACGCAATATTGCCATCCAATTTCGCTTTTAAAATATTGATTTTCAAAGCTTTTGTACCTACTTCATTTTCAAATTTAAACAACCATGATACCTAGTGGTACTCGGTTATATCCAAATTTCAAATCTGGTAATTCTCAGCTGGGATGTCCTATATATATTTTAATTTTTTCCAATTTAAGTGCTCAAGCTCGAAGGCATCACTTACTCTTTAGTTCTATACTCATAAAAAAATACGGAATTATTTTCTCTCGATAGAGAACAACTTTGGAGGATGTGACGTCAAATAGTTATAAAACCTTAAAATAAGGACCACTTTAGTAGTAGATTCTCTCTCATTGACATATTTTTTATAGGAAGTCATTTTCAGGTTTCAGCAGTGGGTGTCCCTTTATTTAAATTTACCTACCATGAAACCTGAATTAATTGAAATTCTAAGAATTTAAATGTGCCTAATTAGAAATTTAAAAAAAAAATGAAATAATCGAAGAATTATGCTTCGGTGGATTAATCGTCTTGGACTAAATTGTACTTTGCTATTGAATATTTGAAGCTACCGCCCATATTTTTTTCCCTCACCCACGTCATCATACCGGGTGAAAGACAACCCGCCTACATTTACAGAAGTTCCAAATAGCAGAAATACCTTGCTCGTTGTTCGAGGAGCAGCTTTTTGTTAAAATGTGATACGATATTTAGAAGCTTTTGTTTGAAACGTCTTTTCTGTTGTCTTCTTTCTCCCTCACTCTTTCGAATGAAACCCAAAACTTGATGCAAATTTTTACGTGTTGATGTGGATTAGCAGCCATAGTGACGTAGGTAGGTACTAGGTAGTCGAAAGTCAAGAATAGTCTGGATCCTACTCTTAGCAACTGGAATGTTTAAAAAAAAAAAAAAAAAAAAAATTGTATCGTTTTTAACCGCGTTGAGCTCGAATATGGTAAAAGGTACCGAATTAAACTTTTCAACGTTCTTTCTCCATTTATTCTCTGAACTTTGCTAAGCATCTTTTTTTAACCTCTTGCTAAATATAAATTTTGCCATTTGCGATAAGCGAACGAGTAGACAGTATGATTAAATCAAAAAATAAAGTTATACCTACTCGAGTATTTCGTTTTGTTTTTCAACCTTGTGAAAGGGAAAGTTTATCTGGAAAAGAGCGAATAAATATAAATATGTTGATTCTTGCCTATGCGAAGAAATTTCATTTTTTTAATACGATTGTAAAGCGTTTAACGTTGAATTTTGGCAGGTAGCTTTGGCAGAGTAGGAAATAAGAGTTTATTATTACGATACTTCGAAAATAAACTTGTTTTCCTTATTAAATCAAACGATGAAAATTTCAACTTCTGAATCAACTCGATATAAGCATCTGTTTTTCTTTTTCTTCTTCTTCCATCTATTAAAAATGTAGTTCGTTTAATTTAAAAAAAAATATCCTATTGTTTCGTCGTTTAATCGCGTCAATTATCTTCGGCTATGTTTAGAAGTTATTTTATTTATCAAAATTCGTATTATTATTTACTTTCGTAATCATTCGCGTCAACTTTGTTATTCGATAATCATCGCTAATAAATTGCATTAATTATGCTCTCAAATTCGATAAAATCTCAATACCATCCTGTTTGTCTAATGACGAGCATTGCTGTGCAGTGGAAGATTTCGAATTTTCGACGGGGAGTTAATACAATGCAATTAACGCTGGAAATATTCACCAAACAATCTTAGCTGTTTAAACGAGTATTTTATTCAATTATTTATGGCGCAATCCGTAGATGGATATGTCTTATACGTTTAATGTTTCCAATTTCCAGGGTTTCATGTTTGGGAAAAACTTTAGCAATTTAATGAACTATTTGAAGCAGCATGATGGTATAATGGAAATAACTTACGAGGTTGTTTCATTGTGTGAGGTGGTATAGATATGTAATATAATATTATAATTTACGTGTTCGATTGGTATTCAAGCATAGGTACAGCTTACACCATAAGCTAATAAAAAAGTGCGAAATATGCGCGAACAAAAAAAAAATCTACCAAAGATAAAAATTTGTAACTTACTTACATAGTTACCTGGGGTTCGAAAAGACCCGGGATATTTTTCGCAAACGTTTCGAATTCTAAAATATCATCGAATCTATTAGGTCTACATGGCATACTGTACAGAATTAACTTTCCGGACTTTGCCGCTTCAAATGGAAAAGAAAACGAAAATGGCGAGAAAAAAGGTGAAAAAAAAATAAAGAACAGCAAGCAGAAAACGTGAAGTATAAAAGAGCTGCTAAACACATTTGATCACAGCTGTTGATAATGAGTATTTTATGTCAACGGAGATGTAATTTCGGCAAACCGTCGTGAAATTAAAGTAGAAAAAAGCTCAAGACTTTTTGGTGAAAGTTTTTTTTTTTTTTTTTCTGTACAATGAAAATTGTGTACATTGTTTGGTCAAATAAGATGACATTAACTGGGTGACATATTGGCTCGAGTTATATTGCGGTATTAACCTTGCAAACAGTTTTTATACGAGGTTGCTTAATGGTTTAAATTTTAGTACCTATGGATGCGATATTGCGAATTGAAAGCTTCATTTGTTTCTTTATTTTTATAGTATTCGTAGTATGGATTTCATTCATTAGTGATTTTTTTTGCAGAGAGAAGCTCGGGGATCAGTTACTTTTAAAATTGTGCCATCGTATAGAAGCGCTCCTCCTCCTTGTGAGGTACAAGTAAGCCATTTTGAAATATTTTTTTATTAGGTATCATAGATAATACAGGGTGTCCTAGAAGCGTCCTCTATATTTCAATAATATAATAGAAAATAGATGCAACTCTATCTTTAAAAATTAAGGCGCCTCTTTGAAAATACTGATTTTCAATGCTCTGTAGCGCCTTCATTTTCAAAGATAGGCAAATTCTTCAAATAAATTTTTTTGCTACTTTCAAAAAGTTGAATCTGTATCTTGCATTGTTTTGGTAGAATTTTTTCAATTTTCATGTCTTGAAAGTGCACTACAATAACTGAAGTAGGCAATACTTTTAACAAAAGTTTCTTGTCGTCATACCTGCTTCAAAGATAGGCATCCCAACCTGATTACAACTTTTTTCGTGTTTTTGAAATGCCTGCACTGACAAGATCGAATTTTTTTTGAATGCAGTGTTTCCAACTAATTTTGCTTAGAAATAGCAAATTTTCAATGCTTTATAGCACCTTCAATTTTCGAGATAGACAACTTATCGTGAGAAAAGTTTTTTGTTTGTTTACTCGAGTTGCATCTATGGTTAAATTATTGCGGATGCTTCATGGAA
The DNA here is from genome assembly GCA_959613365.1 of Balanococcus diminutus. Taxonomy (NCBI): domain Eukaryota; kingdom Metazoa; phylum Arthropoda; class Insecta; order Hemiptera; family Pseudococcidae; genus Balanococcus; species Balanococcus diminutus. The sequence goes on from OY390714.1 coordinate 30,740,248, forward strand.
CATCCATAACTTTACACCAACGCGTCATCGCTAAAATTAGGTATACATATTTTTTTTTCTCTTGGACGTGAAAGAAATTAACACTTGGACAAATTTGAAGCACGCACTAAAAATATGAATGCCTGAGTGACGAACCTCTCTTAATTTTACTTCTAATTAAATTTTTGATAAATCGTTTTATTTTAAGAAAAGAACTACCTCCAAATTTTTCATTTTTTTGAAAAAAATTTCAGTCACTTGAAAAAATTACCTCTCAACTTTTAGAAAATAAAATCTCAATTTTTAATTTGAAGCTAACTTTTTTGAGGAAGCACTTCCTCATTCATATTGGGTAAAAATAGATTTTTTTGAAAATAAATTTTTTAAAATTTTTTCAGAGAATCTCCTAATATTTTTTTAAATGAATAAAGAAATTTCTCGACTTTTTGGATTGGGGGGTGGGGTAAAAATATTATAATGCCATATTTTCTTTGTTGCAAAAAAATCAATGTTTTTTAAATGAAAAAATCTGCACCTAAATTTTACGAGTAAAAATAAATCGTTGAAAAAAGCATCCAATTTTTTCAAACTAAAAAAAATCTATGAAATTATTTGTCTAAATCTTTTGGGGAAATCTCCAAATTTCTTTGAAAAAAATCTCTAAAGTGGGGGTCTGAATTTTTTAGGAAAAAAAGTTCTCAATTTTTTTGAGAAAAATAAGAAAATTTCTGAATTTTTTAAAGAAAAAAGGTGTCTGGATTATTTTGGTTAAAAAAAATAAAAATCCAGAAATTTTTGAGGAAATTAAAAAAAAAATTTGTTGAAAAAAAATTACTCAATTTTTTCAAAACACAGAAATCACTTAATTTTTTAGAGTACCTACCTAAAAAAATTCTCAACTTTTTTTTAATGATAAAAAAATTGAAATTTTCCAAGGAAAAAGGTTTTCAATATTTTGGTGAAAAATCCCCTAAATTATTATTGGAGGAAATTTTCAAAAATTTGTTTTCAGAAACAACAATCATTAAATTTTTTCAAAGTGAGTAAAGAAGTCTATTAAATTTTTTTGAGAAAAAATAGATTTACCTTGAATTTTTTGAAGAAAAAAAAAAGAGTTGTCGATTTAGTTTTTATATCACAAAAGCTCTTTTTTAATCCAAAAAAACCTTGAAACAAGACGAAATCCATTCACAATTTTCCCCAAAAAAAATCTAATTTTTTGATTTAAAAAAAATTGTAGAAAAAAAATCGTTCATTTTTTCAAAGCAAAGAAATTTTCCTAATTTTTTTGGAATGAAACATCAATTTTCCGATGAAGAAAATCTCAAATTTTTAGAAAAAAGTTTCTCACTATTTTGGTAAAAAAAAATCTCTAAATTATTTTTTGGGGAAAATTAAAAAAAAAATTATACTTAGAAGAAAAAATTATTCAATTTCTTCAAAGTGAAAAGTCTCTTAAATTTTTTGGAGAAAAAATGTCCATACTATTTTTGAACAAAAATCTAAGTACATATTTTGGGTTAGAATAAAACATTCGCACATTCAACATTATAAAAATTTTAACCGGTCACACCTGCGAAGAAAAATCGGGCTACATACGCAAAAGTTTCAAATTCCCTGCTCTATGGCTGATCACCAATCATTGGACACCTATGATGGAAAAAACCTCTCATTTATTATTACATATTAAAAGTAATCGAGTGTTTTCGTGAAAATGGATAGATGCCTAGACCTACTACCTTAGTAATAATCGTGTCGAATCAGCGTATTCGTTTCGTTCTCGTGCCTAAAGTGAACTCAAAGGATTTTTTGATTATCAACGGTTTTGCACATTGGTTTTCGTTTTTGCCTCGATTGTTCTAAATATAAATTTTGGGAAATGGTAATTTAAGTCAAAGATCCTTCTACGGTTGTTTTCACTTCGAAAATTTCTCATCTACCTAGGTACGTGTTCTTTTCGGTGAAATTATTTCTAATTTCGCCTCGAGCTCGAACGATAAAAGCAGTTTTAATGGTGGAAAACAAGGCGAAAATTTTTAATATATGTATGGCAGCTGGAACGTTGAATGTGTCAAAAATGACTTGTGAGGAGTTGGCTTTTTGTAAACGTATCAAACGAGTGCGACGGAGTTCGTTAATAATTACAATTTTCTCAGGCGATGTGGATGTGGGTATCGCTTAAATTTGCGAATAACCCGCTCATATTTTTCAAAAGCTGAATCATATTGTGAAATAGAATGGATCTATAAATGTCACATCGAGTCGCGTCGCGCCGGCCCTTTTGCCTTTTATCATCGTTCGCGTATTTTTGCAATTGACTTTTATTCATTATTTCTTTGTGCGAAGAATTTATTTCAAGTGGGTGTGTTGTGTACCCAACTGGGTGTACTTACGTATGATGTTTGTTGTACAGATTTTTATGAAGCGATGAGCGAGTTTGGTTTTTATTTTGATAATTATTTATCCTTTTGTGATTTGTGAATTAAAATAGGGTCGTAACCTGGTTCAATTTTTTTTTTCAAGTGGAAGATGAATGAAAATGTTGGTAAAGGAATCCTACGTAAATAAAAAATTTGAAAAAGTTATCTATGCGAAAACGAGCATAAAAATTTAACATGTTATTGAATTTTTAAAATTTGAATGTTTAAGGCTGAAGTTCTCCTAAATGCGGTAGTCACATTATGAAAATTTTCACCTTAATGTCGAGTTTGTGAAATTATTGACTGCGCATAAGAATTTTCTACGTATGTATTGATTTTTAACTCTGGAGAAAAAATGGGTAAAATTTTAAAACCGTGATGGCCTACCTACTTCCAAAAAAATTCGCCAAAAGTTGTGCAAAAAGTTGACGAGACGATTTGATTGAAGTTTTCTTTTTTACTTTTTTTAAACATTGTCTTAAATGTTACGTTTATTCTCTGAGGCATTTCGACTGGACGGTAATATTAAGAGGGAAGGGTCATGGTAATCCCTAAAAAAGTTTTGAATTTGAAAATGAGAAATTCTTGACTGATGACCTTTGTTTTTTTTTCTCTTTTAGCTAATTCAAGTAAATCAGGTAAAAATATTCGAAAAACTTGTTCGTAATATTTTGCTCATTAATCGTAAAAAAATTTTAAATTTTGGTAGCAAGTTTTTTTTGTTTTTTTTTTGTAAAATTTTAGCATTGCACCATCCCTTAACAAATCACTACAATCAAGCTACTTGTAGGAATATTTTTTTCAATTTGTAAAAGAGTTATTATAAGTAGATAGCAATTATTTTACCCTCCTTAAACCGATGACGTAGCTAGGGGTGAGTTTCTTAGAAGTTTCGATTAAAAAATTAAGTAAAAAAGTTATTTATTTTTTTTAATAACGTCAAAAAAAATTTAAAAAAAAAATTTCTCACGACGCGACAGCTGCACAACTTCTATTTCAAAAACCTCAATTTTATAAAAAAAGATTATCATAAAAAAATATGTTTCGAAATCGTATCTTGAAAAAACAGCAGTATATGAATTTGATCATTTATTTGAATAAAAAAATTTGAAATAGTGTATTTTTCAGTATTGTTAAGTGACTAGATAAATAATATTAATATTCAATAGTTCATGTGAACAAAAAAAATTGAAATAAAAACTGTAAAACATTTCTTCTATTAAAAAAATTTGTATAATTTTTTTTTGGCAATATATTTTTAGAAATTTTTTTAAATAAAAAAATTGAAAGTTACTGAAACAATTTCAAACAAAATTGACTAGAATATTCTTACATATAAGAGATTTCGCTTTTAATTAACTTAATTCTTGAAAAAATTTTCAATATAATACACTTACCTAAGGATTGGAAATTTTTCACCTTGAAAAAAAAGTTTAGAAAGTTTGAAAAGAATTTCAATTTTTTCATAAGTTTACTCATAGGTTGGATACGTATATTTTTTTAGTAAAAATTTTCCTTGAGATTTTTTGGCATTTTTTTTATAAAGCAGTTGGAAAAAAAATTGAAAAATTGTATACAAAATGTTACAACCTACGCTTTGCATAAGTTACCTACGTGTTTTTAAGGCACATTTTCAAAAATTATTGAATTGAAAGTGTTTTAGAGTTTGTCTCGAAAAGTGACCGTTTAGTACTTTTTCAGACCTAAAGAATCCATCAACCGGACACATCTTTGAAGGTGCAAAAAAGAGGGGGTTCAAAAAATTGTCAAGGGTATTGAAAATTTTCAAAATATTTCCTTTCTGCTATTTTTTTTAAAGGAATTTTTCGTCCCAAAAAAATATTTTTTCGATTTTTTAAAAATTAGTTTTTATCATTTCTTCTATTTCTCACGAAAATACTTCAAATATTTTTTGTCTGTAAATGTCTTTCCAAGAAAATTTTTTGTGCTAAAAAAATACTTAATATTTTTAAAAAACTTTTTTGGAAGAATTTTTTATTTTTTTACAGAAAATTTTGTGAATTGGTTTTTGAATTTATTTTATGAAAATTTTTAAATTAGTATCTATTTTTTTGATGTTTTTTCTGATAATATGGTTTTACAAGACTCAATTAGAGAGGATTCTAGGAGTGCAACTGTACCAGGCTTGAGGATTTTTCAAGCTTTAGAAAACTTATAAATTAAGGGTATATTTTCAAATCAAGAAAGGACGAAAAAAAAATCAGCTTAAAAAAATACTTTTTTGGCAATAAGACATATCCATCATATACCAATATTTCCACTCGAAGAGTGGATCTAATTTAAAAGGGAGACAAGCAATTTTTTTTTTTTTTTTCTATTTGAGAAAAACTCTTAAAATTGAAAAAGATATGAAAATAAGAATTGAATGAAATGTTCTGACATATTTTTGTTTAGTGATAATAACGTTAATAGAATTGCATAAGCATTCGCCGCAAATGATGGTTTGGTTTTCATTTCAGTAATATTCAGGCGATAGGTATATGCAACTAATTCGACAAGTTTGTGAATCTAATTTTAAAAATTCCACACTACATGTAAGATATTTTTTACATCACTCATTGTCAGAAATGTTGAAATTTGGCAAAATTTGACAATAGTGGTCAATTTTTTCTTAAGTCAATATTTTTTCATCTTCGTTCTCTTTTTATTTCAATTTTCAAATTTCTTTAAAAGTATATTTTTTGTTTTTGTCGAATAATACCGAAAATATCAATTTTAGTGTTTAATTCACTTTTAAAAATGCTGAGAAATTCGGACTGTACTTAAAAACTTGACTTTTTCCTTTTTTTTCAAAAAATTGTTGAAAAAATCAAAAACTTTAATTTATTTTTTTTTCAATATTCTATCATCTTAAGTTTTTTTAAAACATTAATTCTCTGATATGCGTGTGGGAGGGGGCTCAGAATAAGCTTCGATAGTGATATAGATGACGTAATTAAGTGTACCACGGTGTGAGATAAAAACAAACAGCCGAACTTTTTAATAATTTAAAACACAACCAAGCACAATTTTGTATAAAAAACGATCCGACTTGTGTAACTAGTATCATGTAAGATTATGGATGTAGTTATGTATAAGTCCTAAGTACATAGACACATACTCGTAAAACAAAGAAAAATATTCATCCTTTTTTTTGGATGGTTAAAGAGAGAGATAGAGAGAGAAGGGAGACAAAGACAAAGAGCGGAAGAAAAGAAAGATGTTATACGTAAATGTAACACTTTTTACGTAACTGCGAGGATAGTGTTATTTGCACTGAATAAAAGAATGGAATAAAATACCAACTTGATACGCGTTTGACTCGGCGAGAGTGTCATTTTTGAAGTAGGTACTAAATAATGGGTAAACGTTAAGCGTTTGATGAACATAAATGGAATGTATAAAAGGTAACATGTTTTCATTATACGTGAATGAGAAATGTGTGTGATATCTACAGATGAGCAAATGTTTGGAAAACACTACGCTTTCTCTGGTATACTATACTTTTTGACACTTGTCTCATTTTTGCCTAGTGTTAATATTTGTTGTCCAAGAATACGTTTACGCGTACTATACGTACACGTAAGTCTAAAAATAACCACCTGCGATGACGGAATTGATGTACAGTACAATACGCTGTACAGAGTGTGCACCTTACCTTACGTATAAATATTATTATACTTACTCGGGAAATATGTAGGGAATTTATTTTATATGAGCGCCACATATCGCTTTTTTAATCAACCGGTGTGTAACTTTAATTTATCCTTCACGTTTGCAGTTGTTCAGGATTAAACCTGTACCTGTTATAGTAAGTAATCACGTTGTATGTGCGAAATGTGTATCATTTCAACATACCTTCCTAGTACCTACCTATCTGCTCGTAACGTTGGCTAATGTAGAGTTGAATTTTAGTTAAGTGCTTTTTTTTTTAGAGTTTTTGTTTCCTTTTCCGTATACTCGTATGTATAGGTAGAATAAACAGCCAGCTAGGTAAAGATCTGTTTTCCCCTCGCTCCAAACACGTAGGTATATAGGGTGACTACAGTGTCTAGTTTACTCGATGTGTTTACATGGACGTGGATAGTTTTTTCTTTCATCTGGACTTTAAATATTTCTTTCAAAAAACATTTATTTTAATCAAAATTGGAGAGGAGGGAGGGGTCCAGTCGAAATTTTTATAATAACCAAAATTATTTCCAAGACTTCAAGCTACAACTTTTGTTTGAAAAATTTTTCAATTGGACCTTTCCCCAATTTTGAAAAACGTACTTACATGTGAAATCGGAGGAGAAGGGGAGATCCAATCGAAATTTTTATAATGAAATGACCACAATTATTTTTAAGATCTTAATCTACAACTTTTATTCGAATTTTTTAAAAATTTGCCCCTTTCTTCCTCGCTCCTACAATTTTTAATTAGTATTTTCGGAGTGTTATGCGAAATCGGTGGGGAGGGGGTCCAATTAAAAAAAATTTCAAACAAAAGTTATAGCTTGAACTCCTAGGACAATTTTGGTTATTACAAATACAAAAATTTTGATTGGACCCCTCCCTCCCCTCCAATGTTGAATAAAATGAATGTTAATTGAAAGAAATATTGTAAATCCAGATAAAATACACACATGACTGAGGAAAAAAAAAGAAAAAAAAGATCCACGCTCATGTAAACACACTGACAAGGGAACCTCGCCAACTCTTCACCTCCGATTGAGCTGAAATTTGGCTCACTGAAAGAACATGCCACCCAGACCTCACAACCAAATTTTTAGCTGCCGAAGTTGATTTTTCGATTTTTGGCGAATTTTTGAAAATGGCTAAAACCGCCTCCAAAAAACCATGTTTTGAAAAAAAAATTGTGAATTTCAAGATAGAATCCTGAAAATTGGTTTGTTCACCGAAGTCGACCTCCCGAGTCGATTGGCACCATTTTCGAAGCGATCTGGAGCCTCCAGGAAAAATTGACTTTTCTCCAGCGCACTGGAATAGCTCCAGATGATGCTGTAATTAACTTCGGCAGCTGAAAATTTAATCCTAGCGTTAGTATGATGCCATCTATCGATTGACGTAGTTGAATCCAAAATCCGAGATGACGATTTCTCACGTGTTTTTTTGACTACTTGAAAATTCTGCATTTTTAAAAAAAATCCAAAAAATCAATTTCTCCAGCATATCACTTGAAACTTCGTCCACCCCTAAAGTCGAATCTGGAGCCCCCAGAAAATGTTAACTTCTGCCGTTTGGAGAGATTCCAGTGTGCTAGAGAAGAGTCAACTTTTTCTGGGGGCTCCAGATCGCTTTGAAAATGGTGTCAATCTACTCGGGAGGTCGACTTTAGTGTACAAACCGATTTTCAGAATTCTACGAGAATCTTGAAATTTAGCTACAATTTTTTTTTCAAAACATGGTTTTTTGGAGGCCGTTTCAGCCATTTTTAAAAATTCGCATAAAATCGAAAAATCAACTTCGGCAGCTAAAAATTTGGCTGTGAGGTCTGGGTGGCATGCTCTTTCAGTGAGCCAAATTTCAGCTCAATCGGAGAGGTGACGAGTTGGCAAGTTTCCCTTGTGAGTAAACTAAACACTAGACTTTAGTATACGGGGTGTCCTTGAAGGACCTGACTTGTAAAACTTTAGATTTGGATACAACCGTCGTACCACTATCAAAGTAAGAAGAAAATTCACGTCAAAGATGTTGCCTACCTCAGAATTATCAAGGGCCACTATACTCTGTAAAACGAAAGAAGTCCCCTGGAAAATTGACAGTGAAATGGCGCGAACCAATCAACGCGGCTAATTCGACGTGCTGTCAAACCAAAACTCAGCGTTTCGTTGTAATCTCCCCACTCCAGGAGACTTCTTTCGTTTTACAGAGTATAGCAAGACATGAACATCGAAACATTCCATAATAGCCCAGTGAAATAAGGAAACAAAATTGCATTTTTGGTTAAATGGAATTTTTTGATTTTAAAATATTCGTTTTGGTGTAGGTACTGATTAATCAAAATGGAAATTCTCACAAATGTGGATCCAAAGTAACTCCTCATTATTTTTCACTTATAACTATTCAAATATGCGTTCAAACAAAAAAATTGTCATGACTAAAATTAAAGTAGATAAAATTTGCAACAAAAAAGGTTATATACATTTTTTTCGAAAAGTGAACACGTGGCGCATAAGCAAACGTCAAAAAATACAGGGTAAAAAAAAGAAGAAAATCTCCTTCTCATGAATAAAATACAATGTCACCGTTAACTTGTAGAAAGAAATGAATTGAGCGGTTTGGTTCTGTGGAAAATTTCACGAACTTTAACTTTTGTTTGAACTTTTTTTTTAGTTAGGGCAGGCCTTAAGAGTTATTGACATTTTTTGAAAAAGTGTGGTTCATATGTGCTCACATTTTACACACTTCGAAGGGGAAGAGGGAAGGAAATTTTGTGGATCTGTGGTGTGTTCCCATTCACATACAAATATATTCAACCACTTCCGAAATTGTATGTACTTTTTACCGGAAATTGGGGGGAGGTCATTTCTTCTACCCTGTATATTTTGATGTGTGTTTTTCGCCACTCGTTCATTCGGGTCATTTTTTGGTCTAATTTCATTTTACTGGGCTATTACAGAAATACGTTTGTCATGAGTGTAACTTTTTGAGGGAAACAAAAAGAGTCGTGTGAAAAATTTGCTCATTTTTTAAAATGAAGGCGCTACGCTTTACTTACCGAACTTTGTATTGAAAATTCAAATTTCAAAGCTTTGTGATGCCTTCATTTCCAAACATACTTAATCAAAAAATCTCAAGAATAAAATATTTTTATTTTTTAAATCCTACCCATAATTATGCCCATTTCAAACAAAAAACAATTCTCTTGTTCCTATTATTTTTGAGATGGGCACCATGTGTATATTTCAGGGTGAATTGAAAAAAAAATACGTCGGATTTTTACCAAATCTGTGGGTAGTTTACTTTGAGTGGGAGATCCACTTTGGAAAATTTTAGACCCTCGGCTCAAAGTGGAACGGACCTATGGGTGCTCAAAGTGGGGTCACTTTTGAAAATAACGCTGTTTTTTTACCTTAAAAAATTAAGAAATTTTAATTTTCTATAAAGATCGAAAGTTGGCAACTCAGCAATGAAAATTTTTCATTTTTTTCTATCGAAATAATTTTTTTGCGTCAGTAGGGGCGATTTAAGCCCAGTTTTGATAGTATTTCCTTTTTTCGTAATTGAGAAATTTCGATTTTCCAGCGATCAGATCCCATTTTCTGCGCCCATACCTCCATCCTCCTTTGAGGTAGGGGTCTAAAATGTTCTATGGTGGAGCTCTAACTCCAAACGAACCACTCTCTTGGATTTGGTCAAAATCCGAGTGTTTGTGGTACCAGGCTGTATCGAAATCCAAAGATTCGAAATATGCTCCTCGGGACACCCTGTATTGAAAATATTTTAACAAAATTATCAAAACTGAAAACTTAGCAACTATACAGGGTTCTCGTAAAAGATTTGATTTCAAATACGTAGATTTACTACTTACTTAGTTTCATATCGTCCTGATTTTATTTTCGAAACGTTGCTTTTTTCGCTAATACTTATTTAACGAGCAGTGGATTTTTTTCGCCGATTGTATAATTTTAATTTCGTTTTTCGGAGTATTTTTGCCGGGCACGTTGAATCGAGGAAAAATATATTATCGAGGCTAATTGTTTGCCATTACAAGATTTCATTTGAGCAGCATTTTTTTTCCTGGACGAGTAATTATTTTGTGTTGAATAGGTTTTGGAATGTGTTTTACGAGTTTTCATACGAGAGTTTTATTATTTTTATAAACGCGTTGAATGTGATATGTTCTTTTTTTTTTATACTTTAGGCTTTTCTGTTGCGGTAATATTTTAAGCATTAGTGGATCATTTTTAATGAAAACGAGCGTTTTGTTTTTCTCGCCATAACACTGTTACTATGTTAGCGTGGCTGCGTCCATCATCCCTGGATTTTTACATTCCATTAAGATTTGTCGGTCGGATAACGTTTTAAATGTTTCTATCTCCGAGATTACTACGGTTTCGCCGACCTTATAGTACCACCTGTTTTGTATAATAGAGAATTCGATAGTTTCGTCTCGTACAACTTGGTACAAATGCCTTATACATAACTCATCGCGAATACACGTAAATCAACACTCGTTTGATAAATATCATTTTCAAGTATATTAAAATTATACAACATCCGCTTATTACTTGATGAATGGTTTAAATTTTACGAATAATTATTCATTACTACACATTAAATTTAGGAATTGATTCATTCCCAGACAAATGGAGTAAACGACCGTTCGTTAACCAAGCCAGTAAAAAGATTTCGGTCAGAACATAATTTTTAAAGAAACCCCAGGAGCGTTTTTTTTTTTTTTTTTTTTTTTTTTTTTTTTTCAAAAACGGTTGAAAGTTGTACGTTGATCTGTTCATTTTTTAAAAATTGGAAACAGTTTAAAAATTAAAGTAAATTATTCTTCCGAATATTTTTTTGAAAATCTCTGAAAAATGAAAGAATATTTTTTTGAAAAGAAATAAATCAAAAAATAGTATAGGTACCTACCTAATAACAGGTATAAAAACTTTTTTTTGTAAAAAAATTTCTCTGAGTGAAAAAAAAATCATAGAAAAATTATCTCTAAAATATTTTCTAAAAATCCAAAAAATATGTTAGTTTGTTTGAAAATAACTTATCAATATTATTTTATTTTTTTGGGGGAGGGGGGGGGGATCTTGAAAGAAGGTTGTACAATTAAAAAAATTACTCAAAATTGTTTCAAAAACTTTTTTATGTAAAAAATTTTTGAGTAAAAGAAGTTTATGGAGAATAAAAATTTTTCTGAAGAGAAAAAAATATAGGTGTTATTATTTTCCTGAACAATTGAAAAAATAACCCCCCCCCCCCCCAAACAGAAAAATTGTTTTCATCAAAAGAAAAATCTCAATGAACATTATTTTGAAAATTTTAAAAAGTTGTTTATTCGCTTTATTTTCAATATGTACATAATTATATATATTAAAAAAATGTTTTCAAAATATTCTTTGGAAAAATCATGAAAAAAATTGTCAACAAATATTTTAACGGAAGTTCTATTTGAAAAATGAATGGTCAAAAAGAGTTTATTTTTCAAAAACCTCTCAAGAAATATTTTTATTTAAAAAATTCTCAAAAAATTGTCATAATTCATTTTTAAAATCTCACTATCCCAAAGAGTTCCACTGAAAAAAAATTGTCTGTGTTGAAAAAATTATTAAAAACTTCATCAAGAAAAAAATTCTAAAGAAATTTTCTTATGCTCAAGTACTTTCTTTTTGAAAAATCATTAATCCTATAGAAAATAAATATTGGAAAAATAATTTGAAAGAAGTATATGCATGAATGTGTTATTATAGTTATTACTTACCTATTACCTATTTAGTTATAAAAATGATTTTTGAGCAAAAATCTCTCATGAAAAATTTTACTTATTAAATTTTTTTAGGAAAAATTCTTACCTACAAGGTTCATTATAAAAAGAGGTCAAAATTAGTCATTATCGTAATTTCTTTGATTAATGTAGTAGTCACTAAATTGTCATTAAAATCGAAATGGGGAAAAAAAATTTAGTCTTGAATTTAATCTTGCCTCCCTCAATAATTATCGAGTTCAATTTTCAAAAAAAAATCACACTACTTAATTATTTATATTATGTAAAACTTGAGAAAGAAAATTTTATAGAAATTTTAACAGACAATTGTCAAGGGTAAATATATTTAGTCATCCTTGGCCTATGTCAGACATCACGAAACGAATCACAGTTCGCAACATTTAATCCGTTAAGTGTGTAGAGAAAGTTATCGTATTAGTAAGTACGCAAATCCTGTCTAAAATGTTTACTTCGCTTAAAAAGATCTCATTTATACTGTTTGTCGGAGTAATTTTGGCCATCTTTGTTTTTATTCGACGAGTCGCATCCCTCGGCAGAAAAAAATAAACGGTGCATTCGGCTCTTGTAACAATCATCTGGGAAATAATGAATTGAATTAAACTTTTCTCGTAAAGCATCTTTGATGTTGAAAAAAGAAAAAGAAAAAAACGCTTAACGTTCAAATAAAAAGCCTTTGAAAATCATCCGATTTATATTGTACCTGCCCTACCTCACTCTCGCAGTCTCACTTCTAGTTCAAGTGAGTGATTACCTCGGACTTATGGGCTTCTTTTTAAAAGGAATGCGTTTCTACATTGAGTATTTTTGAAAGTCATTGGGCAAAGATTTCGCTTGGCTGATTTTGAAAGTCGAAAGAAGATTGTCTAAACTTTTGTTCAGATTGATAGATAATCACTTGTAAAATATCATTTATACGATGTACCAACATTTTTATTCGAATACCCGATGTTCGTTACCTATTTAAATTTATTTATCGATAAAAAATACTTCGCACCTCCGGAGTAATACAATGATAACTTTAAAAAAATGAACTTCTTTATATTTGGGTATTTCGTGCTCCCCGAGCAGCACACTCGACAAATTATCGAAATAAAAAATCGACAGAATATCGAATTCTATAAAGTGTCGCGTTAGTTCCGCATAAATCGTGAAATTATCTTTCGATATATCGACAGATTATCGATGAATTATAGTTGGCAAAATCCATCAACAGATAAACTTTCGATAAAATCGAACGATTTTTCTTTTAAAAATCTCAAGATTATAGTTAGATACTTCATCGATAACCTATCTATAAATCGAAAGATTACACGATTTATGCGGAACTAACGCGACACTTTATCGAATTCGATATTCTGTCGATTTTTTATTTCGATTTAGTTTCGATATTCTATCGATTTTTTATTTCGATTTAATGGAGGGGTCCAATTGAAATTTTTATAATAACTAAAATTATTTCTAGGACCTTAATTTACAACTTTTGTTTGAAAATTTTTTCAAATTGGCCCCTTTTTCCTCCGCTCCTCCAATTTTGAATAAGTATCAACGGAGTATTATGCAAAATTGGAGGAGAAGGAGAGGTCCAATTGAAAAAATTTTCAAACAAAAGTTGTAGCTTAAAGTTCTAAGAATAATTTTGGTCATTACAAAATTTTCGATTGGGCGCCTCCCTCCCGTTCAATTTTAAATACTAAGTATTCACATAGTAATCGTAGTATTGAACTTGGTAAAATTTTATTTAAGAACAACGATCTGGTTTCAAGTAAAATACCTAGTAAACCAAAAATACTAGATAACTTGTTTGAAAATTTTTTCAATTTTGATTTCGCATATTACTGTTACACGTAAGTAGGTAAATGCAAAATAATAGAGGCTAGAGATGAGGTCCAATTGAAAAAACATTTCAAACAAAAGTTGTAGAATAATATTCTGGATTTAATTTTGGTTATTATAAAAATTTCGATTTGGCCCTTTCTTCCCATCCAATTTTGAATATAAAGTAGGTATTTTTTGACTAGAAAAAAATCAATATAGTTTCAACAACTATCGTTACAAAATCGTTGAAATATCGAAGTCGATAAATTTCATATAATGTGTCGATAATATAGTTTTAAATATCGTCACAAAATCGTTGAAAAATCGAATTCGAGAAATTTCATATAATCTGTCGATAATACAGTTTTAAATATCTTCACAAAATCTTTAAAAAATCGAATTCGATAAATATTCTTTTTCAATAGTATAGTTTCAAATATCTTCACAAAATCGTTAACAAATCGAATTCGAGAAATTTCAGATTATTTGTCGATAATATAGTTGTAAATATCTGCACAAAATCGGTGGAAAATCGGATTCGAGAAATTTCAGATTATTTGTCGATAATATAGTTGTAAATATCTTCACAAAATCGTAAAAAAATCGAATTCGAGAAATTTCAGATTATTTGTCGATAATATAGTTGTAAATATCGTCACAAAATCGTTGAAAAATCGAATTCGAGAAATTTCAGATTACGTGTCGATAATATAGTTTCAAATATCTGCACAAAATCGTTGAAAAATCGAATTCGAGAAATTTCAGATTACGTGTCGATAATATAGTTTTAAATATCTTTACAAAATCGTTAAAAAATCGAATTCGAGAAATTTCAGATTATTTGTCGATAATATAGTTTCAAATATCTGCACAAAATCGGTGGAAAATCGGATTCGATAAATTTAATATTCTTTGTCGATAGTATCGTTGACGAATATCGTCCTAAAATCGTAATACTATCGAATTCGATAGTTTTTAGATTTTTTGCCTATAAAATCGTACAGCTAAATCTGTATCATATCGTGAGAACATCTTTAGATTTTTAAACGATTTTTTATCGATACGTTTCAACTTTCGATATTATCGATCGAGTGTGCTGCTCGGGTCATTTCTACAAGTGAGAGCGGTAATTCATGAGCACGAAATATTCAAAAATAAAGAAGTTCAATTTTTTTGAGTTATCATTGTATTACTCCGGAGGTGCGACTTATAAACCTACATTTTAAAAATCGGAAAATCTTATGTCGCTATAGTTGCATATATACAGGGTGTCCCGGTTCATAATAACCAGGCTTGAGATTTGGGTATAACCATGACTGCCAGTAACAAAAAAGTATATGTACACCAAGTGTCTATCTTGATTTTGAGGGGGAAATGATATAAATAATTTCAGAATACCTTCAAGACAATAAATAAAGCAGGTGTAACTTTTTGAGGGAAACAAAAAAGTTATCTAAAAAATGTGTGTATCTTTTAAAATGAAAGGGCTACAAAGCTTCGAAAATCGGTATTTTTGAAGTTCAAGGCTTCATAGCGCCTTCACTTTCAAAGATAGGCGAATTTTTCACATGAATTTTTTTGCTCCTCTCAAAAAGTTACACCTGTTCCATGCACTGTCCTGAAGGAGTTTCGCAATTCTCACGTCCCATCAGTGCACCGTGATAAATATGAGGTAGGCAATATTTTTAACTGGGGTTTCGTGTGGCTATAACTCCTTCAATTTCAGAGGTAGGCAACCGAATGCACTTGGATTTTTTTGCTTTTCCAAAGGGCTATCCGCTGCTGGGGTCGAATTTTTTTTTAAAAACAGGATGGCCAACCGATTTTGCCGGGCAAAATACCAATTTTCAAAGCTTTGTAGCTCCTTCATTTTCAAATTCAGGCAATATGCGTACATAAAGTTTTTTTTAGTGGTACTCGGCTGTATCCAAATCTCAAATATGGTTACTCCTCCGAACCAGGACACCCTG
Source organism: Balanococcus diminutus (assembly GCA_959613365.1). NCBI lineage: Eukaryota > Metazoa > Arthropoda > Insecta > Hemiptera > Pseudococcidae > Balanococcus > Balanococcus diminutus. The sequence continues at coordinate 30,755,889 of OY390714.1, forward strand.
TATAAGGAAGTCTGGTGAAGCGAAATACGATAGTGCAAATTTAAAATTACGTAGGTCATATTGACCTGCATACAAATTTGAAAGAAAAAAATTGTAACATTCGCTACAAAAAAAAAAAAAAAAAAAAAAAGAGAGACCCGAGTCAAAACGAAGACGACACGAACTAATGCGGATGTACAAATATGTACTCGTACGTACAAATATTATGGATACATGTATCTGAAAGTTGACTATAGAAGCTTATTTGATTGAATGTTCATATTTATGTATGGATTTTGGCATACATAGGCATATAATAGGATGAAAAGTTTATAGGTGGATATGCTTTTTAACCGTTCGTCGTATACGAAGTCAATATTATTTTGGTGGATTTCAAAATTGAAGGAGTGAAGCTTGAATTCACGCGAATTGATTTCATTGTTATCCAACAGTGCCAGTATTGGGGTGTAACAATATGCAATATTTTTTTTGTGGCTTTGGTGAACTGAAAGGACAAGACTAAATTTAGCGACAACATAATAGAGTGAATTAACGTGTAAAAGAAAAAGCAATCTTTCTCTTCAGATCAGCGAACACATTGAATAACGCGACAAAAAATATTTTGTATCGCGTCCTTAAATTTATTATCAAAATAAACGTTAAACAAGCGATTTTTTTCAAAAAAAAAAAAATAGGAGACACTTTTACACCTTTGCATATAGTTAGGACCTAGATAGTAGATACGTTCGTATTTGGGGTATTTTATAGGCACTAAAATTATTATGATGTGATTTAATGCACCAACTATACCATTTTCTCGTTAACCTGTGGTCATTATAAGTGAATTTTGAAACTTCTGTTATCTTCTTTGGACAAGGCAAGAATAAATATAGGTACTTCTATAAAAGAGAAAAATTGAGTTTAAAATTCAGAAATTTTGGATACCTACTGATCAATTTTTGTAGGTATCACCGAATTATTATTTTTTTTTTTTTGGGGGGGGATTCTCAAAAATCTTTGTTGTATTGAGCTATTGCTTTTTAAAATCATTATTCAAGTAAAAAGATCAAATGAAAAGGTTCCATTCCATATTTACACCAACTCGTATCCAACCATTGTATTATTTTACAAGGTGATCGGTACCTTTTCGTTTTTTTATTTTTATCTACGGGTATTCATTTATTCGCGAATTCTATTCAGTCTTTTATTTTTGGAAAGTGTTTCCGTATTGTGCTTTTACTTTTACTAATTCATCGGTCTGTTTTATCGGAATTTAATGGTCGTTTACGCGGTAAGAATGGAATAATGCTGGGGTATTAATTGCAGTCTGCCATGGGTGTTTCGTTGAAACTAATTTTTTATTACTATACCATTTGACCGTATATTGCGAGTCCGCAATCGCCTTTTTGAATTCATCTTATCGTATCGAATCGCCTAACCCTTCGTATTGTCGAATATTTAACCCGTACTTATGGCTGCATACTCGTATACAATACAAAGCTGTGGCAAAATGAGTAAGTATTTTCAACTGCTATGGGGAAATTAGAAACAGAGGACTTACTTTACCGACAGTTTTATAACACGTATAAAGCATAAGAATCCTCTCAAAAAAAAGGCTGGTAGATGGTAAATATTTGTGAAAAACTGCCCTTAATAATGTAGTAAATTTGTAACAAAAAAAATCGGGGGAGGGGAGGAATAATTTTATTGAAAAATAAAACCAGCTGAAAAAAAAATCTCAGGAAAAACCCTCTCAATGAAAAAAATTCCTCGTACTGGTAGAAGAAAAATTGTTTTTCCAAGAATTATTCATCTAAAAATTTTCTTGGCTATAAAATTTTCATGACTGAAAAAAGTGGGAGAAACATTTTAAAAAGTATTTACTTTTTCTGAAAAAAAAATCTGGAAAAAAGTCGTCAAAAAAGAAAAATAATTTTTCCTCTCAAGAAATCCTTTTAGCTTTTTTCTTTTGAGTAGAAAGTCTGTTTGATTAAAAATCTCGCTTTAAATTTTTTCAGGAAGAAATTCTTTCGCAATGAAATCCTTTTTTTAGATTTTTTTTCATACAAAATTATTTCTCACTTCAATAATTAGGTTTTTTTTTAAACATTGGAAAAATACAGTTATTGATTTTGAAAATGGTATTACTGAAACAGTGAAACTAATGGAGATAGGAGTGTGATTTTTACGTCAAATGGTAGCATGAAACCTCCAAATTAATATTGTCTCGATGATTTGTCACTTGTCAGAAATGAATCCTTGTAAATCATATTCTCCAATTACGTGCGGAATTTTACTCCTATGATTGGGTAATACGAGTATGTACAAATATATGATCAAACATGGACATTCTTATTATTATAACCAGGCATGTTTCCAAGTCACTTTTAAAGTACTTAACTTTGTCACTATTATTCACCCCAAAGCCATTTGAAGTCACTGTTTTATCTCATTTCTGCTTTTAAAATAAATATTTTTCTTGAAAATAATAATTTTGCTTTCAAAAAAAGCCTGTTGAACGTTTTGGTTTGTTGAAAACTACCATACGTAATTAGATACGAAACAGATGTAAAAATAATTTCCAGTTGTACAAAATCAAAAATCCTATCAAAATTTGTTTGAAAAAAAAACATGACAAAACTCGTTAAAAAAATATTTTTGATGATTTTTTTTTTTAATTTTCTGAAAAAATCCTAAAATCCCACCAAAAATTTTTCAAAATATTTTTTGACAAAAATACAGAGGATTTTTGGCGAATGGATTTTTTTTTTCTGAAAAGCGGAAAATTTTAATTACCTATTTTTAATTCACTAAAAATCGTCTAAAAAATATTCTTTGAGAGGAAATACTTATTTCAATTTTTTTTTCTTTTTGAAAGAAAATTCGTTTCGATTTTTGTAAAACGCGTATTTTTTTTTTATTCGCAAAAAATCGTCTAAAAAATATTTTTTGAGAAGAAATATTTCAAAAATTCTCTGAAAAAAGACGCATACCTAAATTTTGACAATTTTTTCAAATTTGAAAAAAAATCACGTAATTTTTTTAAAGGAAATATTTTTAAATTTTCCTTGAAAATTCAAATATCAATTTTTTTCTCGATTTTTGCAGAAAAAATCTCCAAATTTTCTTTTGAAAGGTAATTAATTTTTCTGAAGTAGGTACTTACTTTTCAAAATTTTATCAAAATGTTTTTAATGATTTCACAAAAATTCCTCTAATTTTTTTTGAAAGGAAATTTTTCAAATTTTTCTGAAAAAATCAATTTTTAGTATTTTGAAGAAATTGTCCAAGATTTTCTTGGCAAGAAAAGTTTTTGAAGAGTTTTGATATAAATTTTTGATTCTTTTTCAAGAAAATATTTAAATTTTTGATTTCAAAAAAATATATATATAAACAGTTTTTTGTGATTTAAAAAAAAATTATAGAATTGAGTTATTTTTCAAAAAATGTTTTCAAAAAAGTTGGACGATTATATGGTGATTTCGAGAAGTTATTTACAAATTGCAATTTTGGTGAGTAAAGTTCCTTCTTCTTGAAAATTTGGGTCATTATTTTGTTGCTATTTTTTCTAAACCTAGTGCCTACCTACCTGCGTAAATCGATTCCTATTTCATACTTGTTGTTGATTTAAAAAATTTCATGCATACTTAAGAATGGTACATTACACATATTGTTACCTCTGAATTATTTCATGTTCATAATTCTTCTGGATTTACCCCGCAGAGGATTACAAATTTCATTCCAGCGTATAGTTTGAACTCTCTAAAACTTGCTATATCATCTTGTCTTACGTAATATTGCCGGAATCGTACGCGGCCTGACTTTTCCAACTTTTCAGAATAATCTATTGAAAGATAAACGTCTCAGTTTTCATAGATTGTATTACAAACTCCTGCGCTAGAATCGAACCTTCAAAATACAAAGCATACGCCTTTTCTTTTCGAAATCAACCGACCGAAAATATGGACACAAGTATACGTCGGAAATGTAATATTCTTATGGTATGAAATCCTGAGCGTTTTATCTCGCTACAGGCTCTGGAGAAAAGTCGTACTCGTACCTATGGTTTTTTCCCCCAACTTTCGAAACATTTGAGCTGCAATGCGATTTATTTCCCAACGCAATAGTTCTAAAGCTTATACTCTTATTCGTATAATTAAAATATGAAAGCTTTGCTTGTTTTCAGATCGATTCTTGAAGTAGAAATTTATTTTTTGAAACGCATGTGCCGTTTTTGTCTATTTATTATTATTTATTTTTGTGACGATAATTTTAATTTTTTATATCGATTAAATTACGTACAATTTTTAAGATTTGTTTGATGTGTTCCATATCTGTAATTTTTTTGTTTTGTTATTTTTGATGTTTAGGGGAATTTTGTTTCGCAGATATTCGTACGAGCGTTGTTTGATTACGATCCATTACAAGATGATTTAATACCATGTGCTCAAGCCGGAATCTCATTCAAAGTTGGAGATATATTACAAGTAATTTATTTCGAAGCTTGTATTTATGTAAATTTTTTTGAAAAGTCCTTAGTTTTATATACCTACTATTACTTGTAAGCTTTTGATTTGCAATTTATCAACTGCAGAATCATGTCTCTTTGAAAAAATCCTAAAAATTCGTACGTACTCGTATCTTACCTAACGCATTTTTCGTTGTTTTTATACACAAAAAATATCTGAAAATTGCTCGAGTTGGTAATCGACGACACCTGCGGCGTCGGCAGTTTTTTTATCTATGGATTTTTTCATCTTTGTTCGTCGTTGTTTCTTTTGGCTGTGTACGAAATATTTCGACGAGAAAGTTGAAAATTCATTTTACAATTTGTCCTTTACAATTTACGTACTTTAAATGAACCAAAAATTTCGAACCTTTTTTCTTTTTTCTTTGTATCCGATATAAGTTACGCAGCATATTCTTTTTTTTTTGTCTTTTTTTCGTTGAATTTTGGTACTGATGAAGTTCGAAATTACTTTGTTGTTTAGGTTATTAGTAAAGATGATCATAATTGGTGGCAAGCTAGAAAAGATAACGTTGCAGGATCAGCTGGTCTTATACCATCTCCGGAATTGCAAGAATGGAGGGTTACGTGTGCCACTTTGGAAAAAACCAAACACGAACAAGGTAATGTACCCAAATGTGATTGATTAATTCGTTGATTATCGAAATTCTTTGTTTTTTTGATATTTTTATAAAGCATCTTCGACATCGTCATTAATCATAATCATCATGCGAGTAGAATTAGGATAATTAATTTATCATAATACAGGGTATCTATCTAGAGAGCATTCAGTTTAAGTTGAAATTTGGATTAAGCGTAGTACCACTGATAAAAAATGGTAAATACTGATGGTTCCTATTTAAAGAATTGAAGGAGCAAAGGTAAAATAAAATTAGGTGCCCGTGTGTGATACTAAGAAGTGAAATATTTTTATTCTTGGCATTTTTTGCTCAAGTTTGAAAATAAAGGTCCTGCGTAGCTTTGAAAGTTAGTACTTTCAAATTTTCAAATATGGACAATGTGATTAAAACTTCTCAATTTTTCTAATGCAGTTGGTAATTGGTAGTCGTTTGAGCCATCGAAAGGTTAAAAATGATTTCATGCTTGATTCGTAGGTAATTAGAATTTTTTTTTTTTTTTTTTTTTTTTTTGAAGAAATGAGCGTTCGCCACCTTTCCAAAAAATCAGTTGTCCCTTTTTAAAAAAAATCAATTGAAATTCCCAATTCATTTTTTTCCCTACAACTTAATTCCAAGTATCGACAGGTATCAAGTTGATACTACCACGACAAGTATCATAAGATTTTTTTCTTCAAAATAATTGAGCTGTTCCCCGGTCCGCCCAAAATGAGAAATTTCCCCTCAAAAAAATTTAATCAAGATTTTTTTTGTTCTCAGAAAAACTTTTTTAAAAAAACGAATATTTTTTCCTTTTGAAAAATTTTTTCTCTCAAAAAATTGAGAGGTGCTTTTTGAAAAAAAAAAATCTCCAAAAAATCTACGTATGATTTTTTGCTGAAAAAAAAATGATTTTTTTTTTCTCAAAAGAAACAGAATTTTTCTCCCCCCCTCCCCTTCAAAAAATCTCCCTACCTTAATTCCAATCCTAAAGTAGAATCTATCAGGGTGTCCAATTTTTTTAACAAAAAAAAAGAAAGAATAATTTTTTGGCTCCGCATTCAAAATTGTTTCTTTTTATGAGAATACTCGTATAATTTTATTTTATTTTTCCCCAAACTAAATTTTGAGCGGTGGCATTACTTTCCATTCAGAAAATTTCAAATTTTTTTTCAAACTGAAGACTATAGTGACAGTAGTGGCACCATTTAAACTTCACTTTGAGGATAAAACGAAATAGTTTTGAATACTGAGTCAAAAAAATTATTTTCGTGTTTTTGTTTTTCTTTTTTCAATTGTTAGACGCTCTAATATGTTCTACTTGCAATTAAGTTGTGGGGAAAAAATGAATTGGAAATTTATTTTTATAAAAAAGGGACAATTGATTTTTTGGAAAGTGGCGAAAAGTAGGAAAAGCGGAATCTTAAAAAAATGTATCCACAGCTCATTTCTTCAAAAAAAAAAATTTAAATCACGAATCAAGGGAGTGACTAAATCCACAATAAGTAATCACATTGTAAGGGCGATCTCGTTCTTTTTTATTCATCTTCATTCTTCTTTATTCTTTGTATGATTTTTTTTTCAAACAAATTTTTTTCAAGTTTTTTTCTGAAAACTTTGATGTTTTATTTAAAACAAATTTATTCTTTCACAAAATACTCAAAATATTTTTCATTCTACCTAGGTATTTTTTAGGGTTTTTTATGTTTTAATTTTTCAATTTTTTTTCAACAAGTCTGTACTGTCAGTAGCCTCAGTAAGTAGTTAAGTACTTAGCTACTTAGGTACTTACTCAATTTTGAATATTAAAATTTTAGTAAATTTGAAGAAAAATTGGAATTTATATCTACTTGAAGAAATTTAGAAATTACTCGATAAGACTTAGAAGACAAAAAAATAATGATGAAAATTATTGGAAAAATTCGAATGAGAAGTCAAGTTGCCAGTTCGGAGAAGAAATAGGAACATTCTGATGACCAATTTGAGAATGAAATCAATTGAAAATTTTATTGGAAAATGAGGGGAGTATGAACAATTGTCTTGAAAAAATAAAATTAAAAAAGTCGGAAAAAATTTCGGAAAAATAAACTTGATAAAAAATTTACTTGAAAGAAATTTCAAAAGAAAAATTTGAAAAAGTATGGTAGAATTAGAACTTAGAAGCATTTTTGATGAAAAAATTTTATGAAAAATGTTTAAAAATCTAAATGAAAATTTAAAACTAAATTTAATTAACAATATTCATTAAAAATTTCATAAAATTAATTTGAAAAAATATAATGAAGATTGGTTGCATTTTGATGAAAAAATTATTATTGACAAGTTTGAATGAAAAAATAGAAAAAATATATACCTAATTATTTTTTTTAAATGAGTTTTAAGTTGTTTTAAACGACAAACAGAAAAATTTATATTTAATGAAAAATTTAATTTGAGGAAAAAATAAGAATAAATAATTATTCGATGAGTGATGAATAATTTCTTCAAGAATTTTTTTTTCAAAAATGGAATGAAAATTGAAAACGAAAAAAAAATGAAAAATTTGAAGAATATAAAACTTGGAATTATTTTAAATGTCCATTGTCCACGACAACGAGTTTTCAAACAAGAATATGATATGAATTCTCGTTCGTTCATTTTGGTGATTACTTGTTGTGGATTTAGCCACTCCCACGAATCAATCACAAAATCATTTTTTTAACCTTTCGATCGCAGAAACGACTTCTTCCATTTGCAACTTTTCGTACCTATTTTCAAATAGATGAAATTGCTCGGATCTAGCTCCCCTTGAGGCATTTTGATTTTGGCAACCTGCATTATCAAAGACCCATTGACCATATGCGGTCAATTTTTAGTTTTACTTACTTTTTTTTCTTCTGCTTTTTAATAGATTCATAATGACCAAAATTATTTTTAGGACCTTTTTCTATAACTTTAATTTGAAATAAATGTTCAACTGCCCCATTCCTCCCCCACTAATTTTTTAAATTGGGCCTTAGGTACGTACAGTGATCAGAAATTTTTTGGAAAGGTGTGAATCCTCGGAAAAGAGAGGTCTTGGAAGAAATGTGACCCCAGCTCATTTCATTTAAAAATCATGAAATAGCTCGGTTATAGGAAGATATAAATTTTCTCAAACAGGTGAAAATTCCAGGATTTGTCTCTTTCGAAGGAAAAGAGAACCAACTTCGTTGGAAGACCACAGGTCCACTTCGAATCCTGGAAATTTTTGATCTTCGCAAATTGAAATACGATATAAGATTTATAGTGGAAGTTAGTCTTTCTTTTTCCACTCTTTGACTTCTTACAATTAACGTTTAATTAGGGATGATTAAATCTTGGTAAACGTATTCGATATCTTGAAACATGAAACGGAAGAAAACTCGATAACGTTTAGCTTTCTTCCAGTGAAAAGAAAACATACCGAGTACCTTACGATAAATTAAATTTAACCTATACAAAATGAGACCTTCTTTACTTAGTTCATTTTTCTCTTCTAATTGCGACTTTTTTATTTTTTCGCAACGTAACTTAATTACCTACTTATATTATACATTGGGTACAGGGTATGATATTTACAAAGTAAATTAACAATGGTAGAATAGATAACTAGGTGCACTATGTGCGTCTACGTGTATACGAATCTGGTATTAAGAGGAGGTGTTTCATTTACATTTTACGCGAAATACGAAGGGAAAAAAGGTGGTTTTAAAATCGGGTGACTGCAATTTCTCGTCGTTTGATTCTATGAAAATTGTTTATAAGTATAAAAAAAACTGCTAATTATGTTTGTTACGATTGTATACTAAACAGAAAAGGATAATGCCGGATGCGCTTCTAATACAGATGGGTGTGATGCGACCTCTGGTAAGTGTACTTAATCACCGTCCCCCGCTTCACGAAAAAAAAAAGCCAGATAAAAAGTCTAGCAGCGATTGCTTTTGTTGATTAGAGCTTAAAAACTTAGTTTGAACCTCTCTTTTTTTTGGCAGAAAGGCTTATAATTTGGTATTAGGAAAAATATAACAAGACGAGCTTTTCTTTTTTTCTCCCGACGCGACGTAGATGAAATGGGATTAAAATTATATCGAATGAAATTTTGACATTTTAATATACGAACCCAATTAGTATTTACTTCTGTGTAAGTATAAAAAGTTATGTCGCAGGCAGTTTTAAAATGCTGCATTTCACCATAAGTAAGCTTCTAGTTGAATGAATTCTCATTTATCGAACGTTATACGTACGCTTTAATCTTAGGTATCGTAAATGCTCGAATACTTATAGGCAAATTTAAAATTAGCTTACGTAGTAAGTACTACTATGGAGTACTTCGTTCTGTATCAATTAATTTTTTTTTTTTTTTTTTTTTTTGAGAAAGAAACTTCCTTTAAGGATGTACTGTACGTATATGTGATGTGCATAGAATTTCTGATTTGGAATTCAAATTCGAAATCGTTAGTGCATATGAAGGTTGCTTGTAGTGACCTAGATTTATTAGCTTTTGAAAATTTTAGCCAATATTTTTATCCTTATCGTTGGAAATACGTATTTGAGAAATGGAGATAAAATGAAATAGAAAATTATTAGAAAATCTTAGCTTGGGTAGGAAAATGTTATAATTTTAGAATGAGTAAATACAGTAGGTAGCAGGGCTCGGCCAGTAGTATATTTTTTCATTTTTTTTTAAAACGTCGTTTTTTGTCATAATTGTCATTTTTCCCCCTTTTAAAATTTTTTATTGAAATTTCTTTTTTCTTTTTTTTTCTCAACAGCACATCTTATTTTGCGTAAGAATTTCACAGTAGGTTAGAAAAATGATTTCGTGAACTATCATAAGAAAAAATTAAAATAAAAAAATATCACCTTCCTAATGAAATTATTTTATAGTCAATTTTTTTAAGGAGATTTAAAAAAAAATATCGTACATGGTGTCTTAATAAATTATGATTGAAATGCACTCCTCATTACTACATTTCTTTTGTAAGTTGGTGGCATTGGTATGTTGTGTTGATTTAGTAGTGTTACCACTTTACAAAATGAATGTAATTTATTAAAGGGTGTAGCAAAAATACTTGAAAATAGAAAAAAAAATCCTCAAGTAAATTACGAGTACGTCATAGAAGAACACCGATGGGGAAATTATTTAAAAGAAATCCTGCGAAAAAAATAATTTGATACCTATTCAAAACATTGAAAATTGAAAAAAAAATCAGCTAAAACTGAGTAGGTATAGGTAGTAAAAGAGCTGATAGAAAAATTATTTTAAAGAAATTCTTTAGAAAAAAAATGATAAGATAGGTAAAAAAAAATCTTTTTGAAAAAATTGCAATTATTTTCTATATTAGGTAATTTACAAACATTTTTATAAAAAAGAAATTATCAAGATATTATTTTAGAAAAAAAATTCTTCTGGAAATTTTTTTGGTCGAAAAATACCGCAAGGAGGGAACCTTATTCTGGTCATAAATCTTAAGGATTATATAAAGGATTTCATCTTTAAAAAAAATAAAATAAAAACTTCTTTAAAAATTGAAAAAAAGTGAAAAAATCTCTCAAAGAGTAAGTATACTTACTTACCTTGAATTCAAAAAAAAAAAAAAAAAAAAAAATTAAAAATATGTGAGTGTGGATGAGAAAACGTGCCCGGTCAGAAAAAAATAGATTTTGAGGTTTTGGCTGTTTTTGATCAATTTCGACCTGTGCTCTCATTGAAAATTGGTTTCATGGACCTAGGAACAATATTCAGCCCTCCAGGGGGCACAACTTACCCAAAACCAATAAAAATAAAAAATCAATTTTTTCTAATTTAAAATTTTTTTTTGTTATTAAAAATGGTTTTATGGACCTGGGAACAATATTCAGCCTCTCAGGGGGCAAAACTTACCCAAAACCAATAAAAAAATCAATTTTTTAAAGTTTTCAAAAAAATTTAATAATTTTTTTACATTTTTCAATTTTTTTTTGTTGCTAAAAATGGTCAAGAACGTCATGAAACACAAAAAAGTTGACATTATGAGTATGATAATTATTCGTAATCAGCATGGTAGAAAATATTTTTTGGATTTTTTTTTTAGTTTCAGCAACCCTGATTTTGCTCAAAATTCTCCCCTTTTATGAAATAGGCCGTAAACATGAGGGGTCAAAATTGTTAGGGAATGAATATTCCACTAGGACCCCTAAATATCTGTGCATAAGTTTCAAAGTTATCAATTATTTCATTACGACAATAGGTATAGATATAGACTTGCAAAGTTTGAAACGTTCATACAAAAAAAAACAAAAAAAAAAAAACGTTTTTCCTGACTAGGCGCGTTTTGTCATCCACACTCACATATGTTCTTCTGACTTTTTTTTTCAAAAGAATTATGAAAAACGTAAACGGGGGGGGGGGGGGGGAAGAAAAACACTGATGAAAAAATTTGCTCAAAAACTGTTTCTAGAAAATCAGTCCATCAAGTAAAACATAAAATTGATAGATAAGAAATCCTTTGAAAAAAATGATGTCAGAAATATTATTGAAAAATTCTAGTACGAAAAAAAAAAAATCAGAACATTTCACAAAATAATTTTTTTTGACCTATTTTAAAAATTAATTCAAAACATTTTTAAGAATATTTCTCTTAAGTGACTGAAAAATTGATGAGAAAATTGGTTCAAAAAAATTTTTTTTAAATAGGTAATTATTCCTTGAGTTGATCAAAAGTTCTGCTAAAGAATTCTTCAAAAATTATCTTTGTCGAAAAAAGTTATTTGAAACTTCTCGAAAAAAAATAAAAATAAAAATAGGAACAAATTTTTGATCTACTTTTTTTTTACAAAATTTTTGAGAAAAAAATTCTTTCAGGGAAAAATGTTGAAAAAAATATTAGCTACGATCCGTTTTTTTTAGAATCACGAAACCTCATTCCCTCCCTGTCCTACCACAATGCTGAAATCCAATGTTTATTTACTCAATCATTGCTGGAATCCTCGGCTCGTACATTTCGATAGTTTATTAAAAATGCAGCTTTGGAATTGAAAAAAGAGAAAGGGAACCGAAGAGTGCTAATTTCCGGAGGCGTTAAATTTTAAATTGCGCCATTTTTTCGAAAACCCATTTATATCCTTAGAACAGCCCAGCCCAGAACCGAAAGAAAAGAGTAACAAAAAAAGATATTCGCCAGCCTCTCGGGAACGCGATATCGTACGAGGTTTTTTTTTTGAGGTATTTGTAATGTGTTAAAAATTCGAAATACACATCAAACGTAGTACCCTCGTCGGGAGTTTGATTTGACTGGGAATTATGTTCGGGTTAGGGCTATTATCTAACTAAAACACACGGATTATTACTTTGAAAAAGTTTTTCGCTTTTTATCTAAAATACTGCGCGGACTTTTGTTGTTATTTCACGTTTATCCGCGTCTCTATAATGTTTTCTTTTTATACGAGATCAAAAAATATCAAATGATGCTTTTGAATTTTTTTGATTTTTTTTTTTTTTTTTTTTTTTGAAAATTTGTTTTTATTAATTTGCATACCTGCTTTAACCTGATGAATTGACCGTTGTGTTCGGGCGGATAAACGTACAGGTATGAGGGAAAAGTTTACATTAACATATTGGTTTGGCTAAAGACGAAACTTATTCGAGTTGAGAAATTTAGTTAGGATGAATTGTACTATAGTTTATAAGGAATCGTCTTTATAATGACGTGTAGTATGGCACGACGCCGTGCCAGCGACGTAAGACGTTGTAGTTCAAAATAAACTTGTATTTGATAAAATGTTATTTGAATAATGTGTAAACGTTGTTAGAAATTGCCTGTAGCTGTGGTAGGCCTAGGCCTTTAGGCAGTATAGGCCTAAGAGTAATATACACGCTGCACGATAAACAGTATTAGGTCTATTGACGGATCTGCGCAGTTGTAAAAAGCTAGACATTTTACTCGTACTTAGTGCGATGTACATGTACGTGTACCCCGGAGAAAAAAAAAATACACCATACCTACCAACCTGCCATAACTGTAGGCAGAAGAATGAAACATTTTTCGTTGCGGTGGCAAAATTTGTAAAAAACCTCGTTTATCGTTCGTTTACTCGCAAATAAATCTACGTCTTTACGATGTGACGTCGTTCAACGTAGAAATTTTCTTAAACAAAAAGATGAATAATTTGAGCAAAATACTCGATTGTTAAAAACTGTAGTGCTTTTCTTTTTCCTCCTTCGTGCCTATCTTTTTAATAGGTACGTGTATATATAAATGGAAAAAGTTTTTCGGCGAAGTTGTAATTCTTGTCGAAGTTATAGTTTAATTAAGCGAGTTTCTCGTGTATTTTATTCGCTAAAAGTTGGCGTTGCGGCGGAGTAAAATAAATAATACTTAGTATTTGTGATGGTGATGGTGATGGTGGTGTATATAATGGTAACATAATTGCATTTCGCGTTCGGCGTGTCTTGTTACGATACCTATACTTGTGCGACATTTAGTAAACATTTCCTTCATTTATCTATATGTTACAGTTCATTGCTCAATTTTTAGTCGAAAAAAGAAACAATTGAAAGATAAATATTCGGCCAAACATAACACTGTATTCGATCCTTTGGATTTAATTACGTACGAAGAAGTTGTCAAATTACCATGTGAGTATAATAAGTATGCTTAGTAGATTAAGATAGATAGTTGATATTTTTAAGCCATCCCTACCCTACGCCTAGTTATTCTTTATTTTGGGGGAAATAATTCAGTATTTTTTTTGTTTTTCCAAAATTAAATGGTTAACGATGTTTACGAGCTCCCATATTTGAAAAAAAAATTATTAATTTTTGAGAAAAGTTTTTGAAGTTTTGCTTTTGTGCAAAGTTCTTTTTGTATCAGGTATGTAAAAATGTATTTCGTTAAATCAATTGAGAAAATTTTCTTTCTGAAAAAAATTCTGACAACGGCTGGGGATGGCAAACGTCGGATGGGCGACTGCTGACGACGGATGGTTGGGGTGGGGTTGACGACAGCTGGGGGACTGCTGACGACAGCAGTTAACGGCTGGGGGTGGCAGACGTCGGATGGGCGACTGCTGACGATGGCTGGGGATGGCAGACGTCGGATGGGCGACTGCTGACGACGGCAGACAACGGCTGAGGGACTCCTTACGACGGCTGGCCGACTGCCCACGACAGCTGACAAGAGTTCTTCTTCTAAAAAAAATTGTAGATTTTTTTCTTCAAAAATTTTTCAAAATATTAATTTCCCCCCAAAAAATTGGGAATCATCAAGTTCTTTTTTATTGATAGGATACTTAAAACTAGAATAAACAAAGAAGAGATTTCCTTAAAAAATTGAGATTAAATAAAAAAATGTCTCCCCAAATGAGAGATTTCATTCTGAATAGTAAAGGAGTTTTTTTCTGAATTTTTTTTTTCTTTTTTAAACTGGAATGAGAATTTGAAAAAAAAAAAAAAAAAAAAGTTTTCAAGAGATGTAAATGTTTTTGTTTGTTTTTAAATTTTAAATAGTGTAAAAAATTGAAATTCGCCGAAATTTTCAGTTTTTTTCTTCAAAAAATTAATGTAAAATTCTAAAAAAAAAATAATTTTCAAGTCGAATGTTAAATTCTTAAAAATTCTTTGAAAACTAAAATGAATTAAAAAAAAAAAAAAAAAAAAAAAAAAACAGCGAACAATTCGAAAACTATTCATATCAAAAGTCATCAAATTTTTTAAAAAATTTCCGAGCTTCAGAATGTCTGACGAAAATGTTTACTAGAAGTCCTCAGTTGCAAAATGAAGGAAAAAAAGTCTTAAAAAACATAAATTAATTTCCATGGGAATGTAAAAATTAGAAAAGAAAAAATTACATGTTTGGCCAATTTCTCCAAATTTTCAATTTTGGAGTCAATTTCCAAGTTTTGTTCTAGGTAATTAATTTAATAAAATTTCAATCACAGATTTAATTTAATATACACAAAATACAAATTGGAAAAATTATGAAATTCCCAGGTAAAAGATTTCACTCACTGAGTGTTTCTGAAAAAAATGAGAAATTTTGCTTTAAAACCAAACTTTGAAAAAAACAAATGTTCTTGAAATAAATTTAAAAATTTGTTGAAATATTATTCTTTCAAACGAAATTTAAAAATTGGTTTGTAAAAATAATTTGAAAACTTTTATAAAGAAATAAAATGAGAAATCCACAATGTTTTAAAAATGCTTCTGAATTAAATTGAAAAAATCATTCTGTTAGAAAATTTTTGGAATTGATTTTGAAAAAAAAACCGCTGAATTTTGCTTTTTAATAGAAATTCAAAAAATTCTGCATTTGAACAAAATTTAATTTAAAAAATATATTATATATAATTATATGTTTTTGAATTATATGTATTTAAAAAAACTGTTGAAATTTTTCTTTCGAACAAAATTTAAAACATCGGTTTGTTTAAAATATGAAAAAATTTTGTTTTCGAACAAAATTTTTTTAAAAAGTGTTTTTTTTTTTTTTTTTTTTTTTTTTTTTTTGGGCGCTTTTAATTACCAGGATTATCGCGCCCCTACAATGAGGTTTAAATTAAATTGTAAAGATGGATTTTCTTTAAGAAGGTTATTATTAGTTGATCTATTTTTTCCAGATTGTCAGATGATAATATTTGGGGGTTTATATCATATTGTAAACGTTGATTTGAAAAAGAGGGACAAGAAAATAGTAGGTGGTTGATAGTTAGGGTATTTGAAGAGCAATAATGACAGGTGGGTGTTTGTTGGATTCCTTGATATAAATGATTATGGGAGATTCTTGTATGACCAATACGGATTCGCGTTATGATAACTTCGTCAGTTCTATTAGTATTAGGTAGGTTTTTCCAAGGGAGAGTTGACTTTTTGTGCATAAATAATTTGTTTGTTGATTGTTGAGACCATTCGTACTGCCATTGGTAGAGTGTTTGTTCAAATAAATATGATTGGAAGTCATGTGGTATGAAAGAGGCTAGTGTTGAGGGTGTGATTGCATTTTTTGCTAGATTATCTGCATTTTCATTTCCAGTGATTCCTATATGGCTCGGTATGTACATAAAAATAATTTCGATTTCTGATTGTGACAAAAAATGGTATAGATTGAAAATTTTTTGAGTGAGGGGGTTTTTGTTGGAAATGTTTTGTAGAGACATTAAAAGTGTTAGAATATATCTTTCGAATGAAATTTTAAAAATTAGTTTGTTTCAAAAAAATTTAAAAAGAAAAAAAATCAAAAATTATACTTTTGAATTAAATTTTTTAAAATCTTTTAATTTTTCTTCTGAACGAAATCCTTAAAATTATTGATAGAAATGAAATTTGAAATCGCATCTAATAAAAATTTAAGAAATTTTGCTTTTGAGTAATTAAAAAAAAATTGAATTACGTACCTACCTATGTATTTAAATAATGAGAATTCTTTTCTTTCAAACGACATTTGAAAAAATTTAATTGTGAAAAAGTAATTTTGTTTTTTACGTGTCAAGACGACTTTCGAAGAAATTTTAAAATTTTTATCGTAGTAGAATAGTAACTTGGACAATGGACAGGCTGCTTTGTATTATTTTCGAATCTTCTTGATGTAGTGGTGGAATGTAGAAAATTCGCCCTATATTTTTTTCTATGATCTTTAGTTGAGTATTATTATCTGATAAGTTGGTTTTATAATAAAATCTAAATAACTGACTATTTATGTACTTTGGTTTTGCAGCATTCCAAAGAAAAACTTTAGTATTACTAGGTGCCCACGGCGTTGGCAGAAGGCATATCAAAAACACGCTTATAGCTAGACATCCGGATAAATACGCTTACCCAATACCGCGTAAGTGAAAATTAATGAAAGTCGAAAAAAATTCGGCCACGCTACGCGATGTTCGAACTATGAAAAAAAATTTCTAATTTAAATATTTGATATTTAGATACGACCAGGCCACCTAAACCGGATGAAGAAAATGGGCTTAATTACTATTTCATTTCACATAACGAAATGATGTTAGATATCGCGGCTAATGAATATTTAGAATACGGTAAGGGCAGCTTCGCTTAACTTAGACTATTTTATATTCTATCCTGTTGTCATTACTAAGTCTATTTCAGAAATTAGCTAAACGAAGATGCAGCGCAAAAAAGAATTCTAAAAAAAAAAAATTAATTCTACTCGGTGAAAAAAAAATGTAAATCTTTGAATATTATAATTTCAAATGTTGATGAAAAACGCTGCTAAAATGAATTACAGAAATGGAAAACTTTTAACAATCTAATAAAAGCGAACCATCGGAGGACTACTTTTTACTGAATACAATGTTGATTTTTATTCGTTTTTCATTGTTTTCTCTCTTATATATACGTATGAAATGCGTTTAAACTTTTCACGTTTCGGCGTATTAACCACCAAACTTATTCGCACTTTTGTTTTTGTAGGTACTCACGAAGAAGCTATGTATGGCACGAAATTAGAAACTATTAGAAAAATTCACGAAGAAGGCAAAATAGCCATATTAGACGTTGAACCTCAAGCTATGAAAATTCTCAGAACTGGAGAATACGCTCCCTTTGTCGTATTCGTAGCCGCTCCGCCTATTGAAACTATTACCGATGTAATTTTTCCTCATATATATTTTTTTTTTTACAACTTTGGGTGTTTCGGTTCGTTTTAGTATGATCGGAGTTTTATTTTGTTTTGGAAATTGAGTCGACTGAATTGTCCAAATTTGAGTGTAATGATTTACATTTTTGCTTTGAAAAGATTATCTGTGAAAATTTAAATTGCAAGGGTTGGGTGTTATTGAAAAAAATGAAATTCGATAACGAATAAATCTACTTCTTTAAATTTGAGGTCAAGTTGATATGTTGTCAAATTCAAGGTAACTAGTTGCGACCGAAACACCTTAGGTACTTAGAATACATGGTCGGCTAATTGGAATTTCTCAGCTATTGGTTGACTCAATTTTTTTCGAAATGGAGGCGGATTGAAATTTTTTCAATATTGAATATGAGAATAATTTTTGTTCTCCAAAAATTTATAAAAATTTGTACCTACCTACTTCAAAAATGATTTTACTCTAAAGAATTTTAAAAAATTTGGAATTTTTTTCTCCAAACAAATTGGGATGTTGATTTTTTTATTCCAAAAATTGAGATTTTTCCCTCCAAAAAATATTTTTTCGCCTAAAAAGTAAAATTTGTTTCTTTTTTTTTTGGTTGCAAAAAATTGGAAGAATTTCTTTGTTTTTAATACCTATCAAAAAATTTGAAAAATTAAGTGGATTATTTTTTCAAAAAAAAATGCAGACTATAGGTAATTACCTACAAGTCTTTCTAAAAAATCGAGAGCCCCCCCCCCACCCCCAATATAAGTTTTTAGCCAAAAAACTTTTCAGGGGATTCTCTCCAAAAACATTGAATTTTTTTTTCGTTTTTTTTTTTTTTTATTACTATTCCAATAACTAAAAAAAATCAAGAAAATTCATTTTTACAAAAAAAATTGACTATTTCTAGTACGTATTATTATTTTTAATGTTTTATACCAAAAAATATTCATAATTGAGACAAAATTTTTTCTAAAAGTAGATTTTTTTTATTTCGAAAAAATAAGAAATTTTTCTGATTTCCTTGTTTCAAAAATATGTGGACGAGAAAACTTGTGAATTCTTTTGGTATTTTTTATTCCAAAAATTCTAATTGATAAAATTATAGTACCTAAAGAATTGAAAAAAAAGTTTGCAAAAAATTAAGATATTTTCAAATAAGCAATTGAGCATTATTTATTTCAAAAAATTGAAAAAATATTCTGTTCCAAAAGAATTGAAAAATTTTACTAAAAAAAAATTGAAAAAAGGTACCTAGTACCTATTTAATTCAACTTTTTTTTTTAAATTGATATACTAAAAATTAGGATTTTTAGTCTTCAACAGTAGGTAGTTTTTTTCTCTCAAAAAATTTGAGAAATTTTTTCACTATTTTCTGTCCTAAATAATCGACATCCCCTCCCCCAAATCAAAAATTTCCCACTTTGTTCTTCTCCAAAACTTGAATTTAATAAAAAAATTTCCAAAAAATTGAGATAAAAATTCAAGTTTTTTACCCCAAAAGTAATTCTTGTTTTTTCCTCTCAAAAATATTGAAAAAAAATTTCTTACTTACTGTACAGATTTTTTTTTTTCGTTCCAAAAGTATTTAAAATTTCAACGTTGAGAGGCTTTTTCTCCAAAAATTTGAAAAATATTTTCGCCACAAAACAATTTTCTTCTGCGGAGAATAAAATTTTTTACCAAACGAATGTTGAGATTTTTCAATTCATAAAAATTGAAAAATTGTTCCTCCTTTTTTTTATTCCAAAAAATTGAGAAAATGTTTTTGGTCCAAACATTTTTTGACTGAAAAAATTTAAAAAATTTCTTCTTTGAAAAAATGAAAAAGATTTTTTTTAGAAAATTGGGACCAAAAAATACGATTTTTTTTTTCTTCAAAATTAGGTAGGTATATTTTTTTTCTTTTCCATGAATTTCGAAAAATATTGTTTTATTCCAGAAAAATTGTAAAAAAAAGAAATCCGAAATAATGAATATTTTGAATATACTTATCTATATTTTTTTTTTCTAGGAAAAAAGTTTTAAAATGTTTTTCTCTAAGAAAAAAAAATTCCTTAAAAAAATGAGATTTTTTCAAAAGAAATTTAAAAATACGCTAGGTAGCTCTAAAAAGTTGATGAGTTGAGGTATTAAATCCAAGGAAATTCAGATTTTATTTTCCCAAGATTTTTACCTCTAAAAATTAGCTCACCTTTTTTTTTTTTTTTTTTTTTTTTGAAATTTTGGGTTCAGCTCGAGTACCTTAGTTAATGCTAAGTAGCCGGCCATGTGAGAACGGCGAAGGAATAATTCGAACGAAAGCCACGTGTAGCTAATATTTTTATTTCGATAATTTCCAGTACGATGGTTTAGAAAGGTTGGTAAAGGATTCGGAAATGCTACAACGCGCTTATAAACACCTGTTCGATATTACCATAGTCAACGAAGACATAGACGATACGTTAAACGAACTAGAACACGCTTTGGAAATAGCTCATACTACTCTTCAATGGATACCAGTAGCTTGGGTTTACTGACGGTGTGACAAAACCAACAACGACGAGATTGTGGTAAATATTTCAATATTTACATCACGCGAATAATAACGATGATTTTTATTACTACTCGTACATATTGCTACTTACAGAGCGTAAGCTACAAGAGTTGTTGTTGATTGGCACGAAAACGAGATTGAATTCGAGAAGACGTTACACGACATGATTGGAAAATACTTGTACCGTAATAAAGTTATTAGATCTTTGCGTGTATGTATTGTAAGTACCAACATTTACATCACAAATACGAGTAATTTATTATGTACTGCGCAGAGCGTATAAAACAATCAGATTGTTGTTGATTTTTTTTCCTTCGTTCAACCACATTATACCATAGTTTTATTTTCAAGCAATACAATGAGCTCAGCTATTAGTTATTTACGATCGAAATACATAATGTAATATTCCGTGTACAGGATTTCGCGAATTTCTCTCTTTTCTTTCTTCCTTTTATTTTTCTTCCTTCTTTCGTATTCATATTTGAGTTCTTTTCAAGGCTGTATTACGTGTTGGCCGATTTCTACTCGCATTCTAGTTTATCAGCGCTATATTGCGATAAGTATAGAACTTGGTAGAAATCGCGACAAGTTCTTTTTCTCTTGTTCTTCATTATTTACCTACCCATTTTGTGTGCAGAATTCACGAATCAGAAATTATAGGGCTGTCGTCGAGTTCTGTAGATGTGCGTATTTATGTTTTTTTTTTTTTTTTTTTTTTTTTCGTTTTTATTTAATCGTGTCGAATGTGTTGTGTGTTCATTGATGAAAAATAGCGAAATTCCCGAAACTTTGAATTCAATACGTACGAATTTCGTAGTGACAATAAATAATTCGATTAAAGGCATGCTGGACCAAAAACGAGGTCGTGTAAAACACGAATGTATCTAGTTATGCGGGTCAGAATTTTCGGCGTCGTTTAGTTTCCTTTTTATGTAAGATAATGCCATTTGGAAGTTCTAACGTGGTTTTGAAGAATTAAACTACAAAAGCGTAATTTGTGATTGTAATTGACCGAATAATGTAAACGGTAATAGGATTTTTTTTTAAAATCATTCGTATTTGTATAAAGAATAATAATGCTTTATTAAAATGATTAAAAATCGTAAATTTCCTCCATTTTTTTAAACCACAATTTTTATGGCAGAATTCCGAGTAATAAAATAATTAAAATCTGAATTTATAAAAAAAATAAAAAATAATAATATTCGTTTCGGGATTTCTTCAACGATGGTATAGTTTTTTTTTTAGTTATTTATTTGTTTATGAAAATTACGAATCGATGTTGGAAACCTTTTTTGTATTTTAGAATTAGGTCATCATACCTACCTATTATTCGACCATGCAGATTTATATGACAAAATTTGTCAGTGTACTGAATAAGATTGTAAATGAAAGCTTTATGACTATACTATTTTAACGTATGTAATATAAATACATTTTTTTATGTTTACGTTCTTGTACTCGTATATTTCGATTTGTTTGATTTTTTACTCGTGTAATTTGGTCTTGGGGAATTTATCAAATCTATCTTAAACGTACATTTTGCACTATTCTCAAGTGATGGTAATGTTTTTCTTTTAAATTTGGGTCATTGTATCATGGGATTATTCTCCGGTTGGTCGGTTCGAGGGATTTTCTCGTCTTGAAAATCTTGGTCGTAAATTTTCAAATGTTTCACGTGGTAGCATAAAAATCCGTCCAGAATTGTACCGAGTGTTAGAAAACCTTCAACAATGAAGAAACGAATTATTTGATAAAAAATTCTATTATTTGAGCTGGGGAAAAAACTCCAAACTTACCGCATGCCACCAGATTTAATGTGTATCTCAATTTATCAACGTCATATAACCAGCAATTTCCTGTTTTGCCACATGTCTCTTCGAATATTATGCACGTCCAATCTAAAATTCAAAAGCCATAGTACATCGTGTAATTTATTGAGAGCTTTTTTGTTACACGTTTTTATAAAAGTATAATTATTATTGGTGTTTGGTTGGTAGATACCTATTATAAAACCGTATAATATCGGCGATGGGAATGCAGCTAGGATTGATAGCAGAGCTTTGTTTATTCCTAATGATAATGATTTGTCTGCTTCGTTAACGTATCTGTAAAAATTATTTCGAAATTGAAAATTACGAATATCTTCAATATAGCTTTCGAGCTTTTCAATTTTTTTCACATTATGAAAATCCTAAAAAGTTTTATGCTTATTTCAAAACTTAAAAATTATCACAAATTTATGTTTTCAAAAAAATTTAAAAATTTTTAATGTTTTTTTTTTTTGAATTTGGGAAATTTTTCAAAAAAATCGTTATTTAAGTTTTGGAAGATTCCAAAAAAAAAATTATTACAAATTTTAAAAATTAGTAACAAGGTTTTATAAATTTTTTAAAAATCAATTTACTTATCAAAGTTCATTTAAAAAAAAATAATAATTGAAAAAAATGATTTTAAAATACATACTAAAAATTTTCCAACTACGGTTTATTTCAAAGTCGTCTCAAATGGTGACCATGATGAGAAAAAATTTTCAAAAACGTAACGTTGTTGAAAAATGTTTTTCAAGTTTTGAAAAATCTCAAAAATTTGAACTTTTTAAAGATAGTTATTCAACTTTTAAAAATCCTCAAAATATTTGTTCTCCAAATGGAAATTTTCAACAAAAAAATTTCAATTTTGAAAATTCTCTATAATTCTTTTTTACTATTTTCAAAATTTTTTAAAAAGATGATTTTTAAAATTTTATCTCAAAATTTTTTAAAAATAAATTCTAAAAAATTGATTTTCAAATTTTAAAAATTCTTCATAAAAATTCTCAATTTTTTTTTAATTTTAAAAATTCTCAGAATTTTTCGTAAATTGTGAATTTTTTCAAAACGTTTTAGTTTGCCATATTATTTTGGAAACCCTCAACAATTTTGTTCATTAAATTTTTAAAATTCTCAATAATTCCAATATTTTAATTTTTAAATTCGAAAAAGTCATTAAATTTTTTTTCAAACATCGAAATTTTTCAAAAATTTTGTTGATTATAATATTACAAAAATTCTTTATAGGTCTTTTTTTGTAATTTCTTAAAAGTTTTGTTTGTTTTATTTCAATTTTTTTTAGAAATTTGGGTTTTCAAATTTTTAATAAATTTAGTTTCTTGAATTTCGAAAGTTCTCAAAACATTTCTTGTTAAAATTTTGAAGATTCTCAAAAATGTTTTGTAAATTTTCAAAACTTTTTTAAAAATTTGTGTAATTTTTTTAAATTTGATTTTTAAATGTAAAACATATTTTTTAGCATCTTTTTTTATTTTAAAATTTTCCACAATTTTTATTAATTTTTTCAAAATTTAGTTTTTGGAAATTTAAAATTTTTCAATACCTAATTTCGTTTCTTGAATAGGTATAGGTATTAAAAATTCATGAAGAATTTGAAGTTTGAATTTTGAAGATTCCCGAAAAAGTTTTTCAAGTTTTGTAAGCCTTCTAGTTTGTTGTTTGAGAATTTAAATGAAAAATAAATTTTTTTCTCTTGATTTAACAAAAAATTTGCAGAAATGTTTACCTAATTCTAAAACTTTTTTAAAATTTGGTTTTTCAAATTCCTTTTCTTAATACCTACTAATTTTTTATTTTTTTTTAAATTGAAAAAAATGGATTTCAAAATTTTCAAAGTTTACAAAAATGTTTTTAAAACTTTTTTAAAATTCGTTTTCCAAATTCTGAAAATTCTTATTAACTTTTTTCTTTAAAATTTAAAAATTATCTTTTGAATTAGGAAAAAATCACTTTTTAAATAGATACTTTACCTACTGAAAATGTTGAAAAAGAAATTAAAATTCTCAACAGTTTTGTTATTTAGATTTTGAAAATTCTGAATAAACATTTTTCATTTTTCACGAATCCTCAAAATATGTTCGGTTTTGATAATTTTAAAAATTCTCAAATGTTTGGTTTTCCAAATTTTGAAAATTCTGGAAATATAATTTTTTGTTTCAAAAATGTTTAATTTTTTAATTTTGGCTTTAAAAAAAATTGAGTTTCTGTTTTTTTTTTTATTTATTTATTTTTTTTTAATTTTGAATAAGTTGAAAAAATATAATATGCACCTATATTATGTGTTTAGGTACATTACCTACCTAAAGCGAAGTATTTTTTTAATACTTTTAATGCTGGTTCGGATTAATCGAAATATTCCTAACAGCAGTAAGAATACAATTACATATTTTGAACAGTCTATGGTGCATATGCCATCCACTACTGAATGAGTATCGGGTACACAGGAACAATGATCATACACCTGATTGAGAAATCATTAGGAATAAATAGGTATATAAATTTGTTAATTCAAAAATGAACAACGATAAAAAATGTATACCCACTTTGGAATGATTAAAAATCGAAGGTGTTTGACAACCAGCGTGACAAGCGGAAAAATAAAGTTGATTGTCTTCTTGATGACATACCGGCGAATATTTTATATTTTCACATTTGTTATTTACGTTACAACTATCGGTTACATTCCAACTGTAAAATTAAAATTTCAAGTAACAGAACTGCAGAAGTATAAAATTTAGGCAAATTACTCAGACAGAAACTTTACTTTACCTATGATCGGGATTCCAATGCCCAAAAATTTGCTTATCAGAACAATCTATCAAGATGTACGAAGAATGTATGAGAACGCTAAAAATACCAACGATCACATTGCATCCCATGAGAATTCGCGGCGAAGGTTTAAAATATGTCATTACGAATCCAACAATTAAAATTCCAAAAGATTTTCCAATTAGGGCTACAAAACCTGTGCAAAAAATACGTTCATTTTAATGTTTTTAAAAATAAATTTTTCAAACGTGAAACCTTACCTGCCATAAAATTAGATTGCGAAGCCGATAAACCAAATTGCGATTCGATGTACTTTGGTAAAAATATTTCATAGGCGGCCAATCCAATTTTAAAACAAACCGCGCTTAATGAATCTAATAAAACTAATTTATTTCTCAAAATTCTTTTCGTAGATGCGAGAAAGTCTTTTACTGAAAAAGGCGAGAAAATCCTCAATGTTATACAACTTACGAGTGCGCTATTCTCAAAATATTAATTAATTTGTACCCGAAGGTGATGCTTCGACTTCTTTAATTTTAAGTTTGTTGTTCCTCAAGGCAGCTCTTGGCAAGGTGCGAGGAAATAGACAAAGAAATATGGTTAAAATAAAACATAAAATACTAATAGGTATCCATCCTAAGGAAATTCAACGAATAAGTTACTACAAATTGATTAATTTTAGCTCAATAGACAAATGGACAAAATAATGAAACGAGCGAAATGAAATCTGGCTCGAATTACAGATATTTTCATTTAATAGGTATAGGATATATTTTTTTGACTTTTCCAAAGAGCATTGACAGGTGAGGGGGGGGGGGCAGCGAGAATTTTGGAACCAACTATAGTGGAAGTTGGTCTTTATGGCCTAAAACTCCCGTGAAAAATTTGTAGGCCGCTACCTCACCCTCGCCCCCTCCTGGGTCCAAAAATGTGATATTTTGATAATAATTTTTGATTTTTTTTTTTTTGTCTAAAATTGGTCCTAAATTGAAAACAAATTACCTCAGATTTAAGCAGATCTTCAGCTTTCTTTGAATTGTTTTTGATTATACCTATTCATCTATCGAGCTATATTTAGAAGTGAAATTAAAAATACACAAGATGTCTGGGGAGAACTTCACAAAATTTGAAATTGCTTAAATTTTTTCAGAAAAATTTTTAAATAAATATTTTATTTATGAGAGCTTGAAAAATTTAGAGAATTTTCATAAAATAATCTTTTGAAAAAATTTTCGTTGGATTTTTTTTTTTTTTTTTTGAAATTCTTAAGTACCTACTTATTTTCTTTTAAACAAATTGATTGATATTTTGTTTTATTGATGAAATTTTTGAATTTTTTCAGATAAAATTTTTAATATTTTCTTTCAAAAAAATTCTATCGAGTTTTTTTGGTAGATACCTTTTCATTTTAGATTGGAATTCAGATTTTTTATAGGAATTTTTGTATTTTTGTAATTTTTTTTAAGACGAGCCTGAGATTTTTGGGATTTTTGATTTTTTTGGGAAATTTTATGGAATACCTATTTTGTTGTACCTACAAACAAATTTTGAAAAAATTTTCGTTAAAATTTTGGATTTTTCAGATTTTTTTTGTTGAAATACCTAAGTGGTAATTTTCTTTTAAAAAAATTAAATAAGTTTTTTTTAATTTTAAAAAAAATAATGAAATTTTTGAATTTTTTCAGGTTCTTTCAAAAGAAATCTATCAAGTATTTTTAGTACTTTTTCATTTTCAGATTATAGAATTCTGAATTTAAAAAAAAATGAGTTATTTCCTTTCAGAATTTATTTTAGGAGATTTTTGTATTTTTGCATTTTTGTATTTTCTTTTTTTTTTTTTTTTTTTTTTTTTTTTTTACGATCTTGAGATTTTTCCTCATTTTGGAATACATAGTAAGTTTACCTTAGTTGTAGTTATTTCATTTCAAAAAAAAAAAAATTTAAGAATTTTTTATGAATTTCTTTTGAAAAATTTAATGGAATTTTTGAGTTTTTTATAGAAATTTTGAACCAATATCTTTCAAAAAAAAAATCAGAGGATTTATTATCACAAATTTTTTTTAAAAATTTCAGAAAAATTTATAGAAATATTTCATTTAACAAGAAGATATTTTTTTGAAAAAGTTCGTAAGTTCTTATCAAAAATATTTTTTGAGAAAATTTTTAAACACATGAGTGAGGACTTGGGCTATTTTCTGAATTGTACGAATCAAAAAACTTTTTAAAACATGTTTCAAAAAAAAATTCAAAAAAGAAAGCTTTACGGGGAATTTTTTAATATAATTTTTGAAATTATATAATTATTTTTTATTTTTTTGAAAAATTCAAGCATGTTTTGTTTTAAAAGATTTTGGCAAAAGAAATTTCGCAAGAAAAAGTATCCATAGGCTGTCGGGAGGGGGGGGATTCGCATATACTTATTTACGAGCATAGATTTGAGTATACTTATAAAGTTGGAATTATTCAAATTCCAAATTTTTTGAAGTGCTTCCCGTAGCTATAGGAACGTATTTTGAATGTACGTATTGTACCAGTTTTTCGTAATTACCAAGCCACCATGCTCCTACCCATCTAGGATCTCTTTGATCAATATTTGGAATTGAATTCGGATTTATGTAAATTTCCAAAGTGTAAGAGGCCAACGTGAATCCCAACGTTACTCCAATAACTCGAATCGCGTGAACCATCGCTGTAAAATACGTATCATTCGTCAGTGCCTACATTGTTTGAAAATTTAAGCTAAATGGTGACAAAATCTTGGTCAACTTACTGTATAAAAATGGAAATACATTTTTCCTCGTGTTATCGTCTAAATACACCGATCCCGATGTCTTCAGAAGAATGCCGGCTATTTCCAACGTTATCTGAGCGACAAGAAATATTTTAAAAGCAAAATTTCTAGCCATGTTGTCTTTAAAATATTCACCGCAAGTTTCATCTTCTGGTTTTGTAATCGAATAAATTTAAACGATAATTGGGTGAAATTAATCAATTTTATATTAGCTAGGTAAGAAGTGACGAAACTTCGACACCTGTTATGTTCTTATATCCGGTATTCGATGTCAGATTGTCAGTGGCGTAATATTCTTCGGTATACATTTTAGCATTTTCCTCAGCGCCATAAGAAATATACGGCAATGTTCTTAAAAAACTGGATATCCCGGCAATTATCATTCCAATAGCCAACCAACGTCCTTTATGGCCTTTACCCACGAAATAGGTAAGAATAAAGTTGAAGAATAAGCTCCCAATTTCTGCTGTACCTTTGATGGTTCCTGGATGTGAAATGAAAAATGAAAAAAAAAATCAAATTCGTACTTATCGATAGGTATGATCTACTAATTACTGATAGATACATATTTTTGCCTATTGGGAGAGTATCAGGGCCAGCAACTTTGAATTGTCTAAGGTGTAGCTTAATTTCTCAAAGGGATGGTGGGTTAAAATAAGTAGGTAATAATAGGAATTTTTTCTCAATAAAAACAAGAGATTTTTTCTACAAAAATTTGAGAAATATATTACTTTTTTTATTCCGATTTAAATAGCTACCTAGTACCTAGAGAACCTACCAATATATGTATTTCCAGAAATACTGAAAAAAATTTTATCAAAAAAATTGAAACATTTTCTCCTGAAAAAAATTGAGGGTTCTTTCTTCAATTAATTGATTTTTTTCTCTGAAAAATTGAAAAATTTTTGTATCTCTAAAACATTGGAGATTTTTTTTTCCTTCAAATAAATCAAAATATTTTTCAAAAAGTTGGAACATAAAATTAAGATTTTGATTTTTTTTGAATTGAAAATTTTATTTTTCAAAAAAATGAAAAATTTTGTTTTTCCAATTTTCTTTTACAAAATATTATTTATTTTTTTTTTTAAAGCGATTTCTTCTCCAAAAATTAAAAATGTTTTCTACTCCAGATCCAGAATTGCCGGAGGTTTTCTATCAAAAAAAGTTCAAGATTTTTTTACTTCAAAATATGTAGGTAAGAGAATTTTTTCTCCAAAAATTAAAGAAATATTTTCAATCCGAAAAAGGCTTTGGTGTGATAAGAGAGTCAAATAGCCATTGGTCGAATTTCAAAATTTTTTCCAAGGTTTCCGATTTGTAATGATAAAAGATTATTATTTAAAGCATATCAGCGATCCTTGACCACCCCTTGGGGGCTGGATGGAGCCTTGAAATACGTGATTTCAACTTGAAAATTCTATCTCCGCGAGTTTTCAATCGATTTTTACCAAACTTGGTGCAGGGGTCGGAAAAATTTGAACAATAATTTAATAATTATTTCAGGAAATTTTATGAATTTTTTTTCTCCAAAAAAATGAGTTTTTTCGCTTCTAAAAAAATTTGAGATATCTTACCTAGCAGGTATTAAATTTTTCATCAAATAAAAAATAATAATCGCATGAAAATTAAAAAAAAAAATCTTCAAACATTTGATAAAATAAGTATCTACCTACCTATCTTTACATAAAAAAAAATTTCCAAAAAATTTTACAGGTGTTAATATTCTTTAAAAAGTTTTTTAAAAATAATATAATTATATAAATTATTGCTTTCAAAAAATTGAGAGAATTCTCTTCTTAGAATTACCTAATAAATAGGTACGAAAAATTAAAAAAAAATCTCTTTACACTGAGAGATTTTTTAATTCCAAGAGAAGTGAAAAAAATCTGTAGGTAAGGTATGAGAATTAAGTTTGTTATAATATTATTATTTTTTAAATTTGAGAGAAAAATTTTAATCCAAAAAATTGAAAAATTCTCTCTTTTAACATTGAGACAATTTTATAAGTCTCAAAAATTGAAGAATTCTTTTCCTCAAAGTATATTTTTGGGAAATTTTTTTCTTGAAAGATTTTTTTTTTTTTTTCTAAAATTGAAAAGGATTTTTATTAATTGAAAAGAAATTGAAAAATAATGTTTTCCATGAGGAATATTTTTACTCCAACAAATATTTCAGAATAAATTTTCTCAAAAATAAAATAAAAATTTTCTCTCCGAAACAACTGAAAAAGTTGAAAGATTTTTTTACTTTGACAAAAATTGGTGGTGTTTTCCAAAAAAAAATGAGAAATTTTTCATTAATTTTTTTTATAGACCTATTTCAAAAGTATTGTGAATTTTTTTATTTTTATTCCAAAAAATTGAGATAAGGTAGGTACCTAGCTACCTATACATACCTAGATACAATTTTTTTTTGTTCCAAGAAAATTCAGAATTTTTTCTCTTGAAGAAGTGTAAAATTTTCTTCTTCGAGGAAAAATTTAAATTTAAATAAGCATTAAAAAAATAAAAAAAATAAATAAATAAATAAAAAAAAAAAAAAAAAAAAAAAAACAGATTTCATTAGTTAGGTAGCCCTGGTGTGTTATTATTCTTTGTATTTTCGGTGTTTTTCAGGGTGAACCTCATTTCCTTTCTGCGATTCTTAGTCTAGCTCGAGCAGCCGAGCTTTGCCTAGTTGCTGGCCATGCTCACCAGATGTCCAAAGAGTACAAACCTAACATTTTGCTAGACATTTTATAATTTTTTTCTACAGTTGTGATGGTTCCCATAAAGTAAGCATTTATCATGTATAGCATGGTAAGCACCAACGTGTACGCCACCACAAAACTCTTCTTGCTGGCAAACAGTTGCAACCATTTAGGTGTGCAACAATAAATGCCACATTTTGTTTCATCTTCTTTATCATCATTCGACTCTATAGACCAGAACAATAATTACAATTTAGAGCTTAAAAGTTAAAAAGGTTTTTGTTAATTTTCTCAACCTAAACATTTACCTTCTTCGTTACTCTTCGTCAAGTTCACGTCATGGTTATTTTGAATCATTCTCTGATTCGACTGATCATCAACATTGTGAGCATATCGAACTACTTGCGCCATTCCAGGGTAAAATTTTCAGCAAAAAAAAAAAAAAAAAAAACTGTCCACAGTCACGAATTTGGTAAATAAAAAAAGTAAATCGTATGTTTGTACTTTTCACGGTTATAAACGAATACACCCCGTCGTATCGTACAAAACTGAACTACTATCGCGTTGAAGCTTTTAAAAATAAAGTTTCGGTTTGTGCCTAGGTATAAACGCTATTATCAGTTAGAGTAGATACATGGTTTGTAAATTTTACTAGCAGAATTCAACTATACATATACTCGAGTCGTTGGCAAATTAAATTTAAACGTTATTCACGTATAATTCGGAGATTCACTGAGAAGGTCAGAATGTTTTTCATTGATTAAAGTAAAATAGACTCGTCTGAATAGGCATATCTTAAAAGAGAATACCTTTATAATAACATTTTGAAGATTTATTCAATAAGGAAAACATCTTATAAATATGTCCAAAATTCAACATTTTACCTCAATAATTTCAATAAACCTAAAGTAGGTACAGATACAATTTAATTGCTTATAACGAATCGCCCAAATTACGTAATTTTTCAAAAGTCAACTCTCTGACTTCTTGGGTGCTCAATGTGACGCCGTAATTTATTTCCAAAAATTGCTGTATATCTGTTCCAATTAGAGAATCTAAGCCCAATTCCAACATGGTCAAAGTTGGCAAAATACTGCTTGGATCTTTGATACCTGTGAAAAAAATACATTTCATTATTGGGTAAGTTGCCTATTCAACTAGGCCTATTGCTTAATAAATTAATAATACAGTATTTGTCAAAAAAAAAAAAAAAAAAAAAAAAAAAAAATACAAGTAATACCTAAAAATTTGGCAACTCCTTCTAAAATAGCATCAGCTTTCGAATACGTATCACCTCCGCTTCTTTCGTTGATTATGTAAGATGAGAGAATGGTTTCGGGATTTTCTAAAAATTTATGCAACGTTTTCAGGCACGAATTGACCGGTTGGAAAGCCAAGTTTGAAGATTGGCTATTTTCGTATAAAATTTGTTTTTCAAGTTCTCCGACGTTTCCCCAGTGAATTAAAGTCTGCGAAGTAAAAAATATGAGAAATCTTTTCTGACCGTAATTTACGAAGAAAAAAAATATTTTCGACGGTAAGAGAGAATATTTATCAAATTATACGGGTTTACTTACGGCGCAAAAACCAGCATCTTTTCTCGTTCTCATAATATGTTGTAGCAATCCATTAATGTAGCTATTAAGGCCATAACCTTTATCCGCGTACAAGAATTCAACAGCCGAAAATGAAACGAAATATTTCAAGTTTTGGCAGCTTTTTCTTGCCAGGATATCCATATTTTTGATGAAATCAATTTTCAAATCTTTTATATTTGTCAAGTCTTTATCTTCCAAGGCGTCCAAAGATTTATTTTCCAAAACCTAAAATGAAATTTTTATGGTTAGAATGACATTATCAACAAATAGATATATTACCTACTTCATCGAAATACGAGTATTTTTAAAATTCTACCTTGGAAGCGGTGAAATCGAATACTCCTTCCACAGGACCCAGTTGCTGGGCTTTCTTCACAACATTTTCGCAATTTTTCAAACCGAAATCATTCAATTTCAACGTAATCACAGAAACGTTCAGTGATTTCCACTTGTGTAAATAAATTTCTTTCAAATGCACCGACGATGACTTGTCATTTTCAAATGATACAAGAACGATATTACTGGCGCCTTGAGAAATCATCCAATTTGTAACATATAAACCGAATCCAGCTGTTCCTCCTGTAATGATTTTTATTCGATGTAGCACGAATTATCATTGCATTAATTGATAGGATATTAACATGCAAAAAATATCACGTTTTGATTTTTTTTAAAATTTATATTCTTACCTAAAACGATGTAAGATTTTGTATCGTTGAAGTAAACCCTTGGTTTGGCGCTGAATAATTTATTGCTACTATTCAGCGAATTGTTTTCAACACTGACATTAATTATTGTTTTATTCATTTCATTTTTGTCGTTTGTGTAACTGGAAACATGAAACAATTAGTTAGCCAAGGGAATTATTTCACATTATCAGACACATGTCAACTTACTGGTAATGAGTTATTAATGTAGGTAAGTAGGTAGGTAGGTAGGTAGGTAGTTCTAGGTGTTACGTGTAGTGAACAATTTATGAAATAGGTAGAAAATTGAATATTTCATAAATTGGGCAGAATATACCCATCTTGTGCCTATTTCAATTGTTTCAATTATTTTTTTCTTCTGAAAGTTTTTTTTTTTTTTTTTTTTAAATTGACATAAAAAATAAAAATGCTTTGAAAAAATTCAAAAAATGGAGATATTTCAAAAAAAAAAAAAAAAAAAAAAAAAATTTCTAAAAAATTCTTGTTAGATACCTACGCACCTATATTTTTTTTGAAAGGAGATTAATTTTTTTATGGAAAATAATTGAATTCTTTTCAAAAATACTTTGAAAATATTTTTCGATAGATTAGATGAAAAAAAAAATCGTGTAAAAAATATATTCAGAAGTTTTCTTCAAAAAAAAAAAAAAAACAATTATTATCATTTTTTTAATTCTGAAAAAAAAAATTAAAAACCCTCTCATCAAATTTTCTTCAGACTTCACAAAAAATTTTGAAAACCTTTTTTTTACGTAAAAAAATATCTCAGAATTTTCTTTTTTGAAAAAATCAATAAATCTTATTAAAATTTTTAAAAAGAACACAAAATTTGTCAAAAAAAATTTGAAACGAAATATTTGAAACTTTTTTTTTTTAATTCAGAAGTTCTATCAAAATATAAACTATACTGAGTAGGTATATTTTTTTAAAATAGGTACCTAACAAAAAATCTTTTTGAAACGAAATATTTGAAAAATTAAGCAATTCTGTCGATTATTTCCCAATTTTCGCAAAAAGAAAAAAAATTGATAGAAAATAAATATTTTCAGATATTCCTGAAAATTTTTTAACCTACACTTTATTTTTTCATAACTCATAAAAATTGTCAAAAAAAAAATGAAAAAGTACCTATCAAATTATTTTCAAACACGTTTTTTAATACAAAGAATAAATAATAAAAAAAAAATTTCCAATAAAATATTGGGTAGGTACCTTACCTACCTATCTATACTTTTTTTGTTTTTGTTTATGGGGGAAAAAATCAAAAATCCCATCAATTCATTATCAAATTTCACAAAGATAGTCTGAATTTTTTTTTAAAGAAAATACCTAGAAATTTCAAAATTCTTTAAAAAATGCAAAAATTCTATCTTGAGAAAATGTTTTGAAAACCTTTTTAAAAAATTGTAGATAATTTGCTAAAAATACTCGAAAAATTTTTTTGAAACGAAATAATGTCTGAAAACTTCTGAAAAAATTCAAAAATCTTATTAATTTTTTTTAATTTGAAAAAAATTGTACCTAACATTTTTTAAAGAATAAAATGGGCTTTGAAATTCTTTAGGAATAAAAATTCAAAAATTTTGTAATTTTTTCCAATTCTTGTGAAAAAGTTCTCGAAAGGAAATAATTTAATAGGTTTTCTGGAAAAATTCATGAGTTCTATAATATTTTTTTTGTTTACAATTCTCAAAAAAAAACTTCAAAATTTTTTTGATATAAAGAAATGTTTTGGTAAAAAGAAATATAAAATGAAAATCCATAATTATTTTAATAATTTCTTCAAAAAACATTTTTTCCAATAAATTATGTTGATTTTTTTCGGATTTATTTAACAGTTGACATTTGAACATTTTATTTTTTTTAAATCCAAAAATAATAGGCATAAGTAAGTACCCGAGAAAAAAATTCTTCAAAAAAGTTTTTAAAAATAAAAATTTCAAAATTTTTCTTAAAAAATTTAATAATTCTACAACGTTTTTTTTTCTCCAAGAAATCTTTTTGAAAGGAAAAAATTTCAAAAATCCTTTTTTTTTTTAAATTCTTTTCTCTTTTTTTTACCAAACATGCTTGAATAAAATACATTTATAAATTTCTTAAATTAAGTAATGATTTATGAAATCAGTACATCATGAAATCGAAAAAACTTGGAAGAAATTCTATGTTGGGACGTACCAAAAGATACATAAATAAGAAAAATGCAGATTTCGGCCAACCCTCCTTATGAGTTGTTGTATTGATACTGATATTTTACCTTAAAGCTGATTGTAATTCGTTGCAAGAGAATGCAGTATAAGGTAAGGGTTGGATGGCACCAGATTTCAGACCATTTTTCATCAATTCGCTGATTTGTTTTATTACAGTGTCATTTTCAAAAAAACGTGAAAGTGTAATGCGGTGACATGTCAAACATCTCATATTACCACCGGAACCTATCAAAATAAGCAGTGATAATGTTAGGTCTGTAAAAACTCTATTGAAACAAAACGTTGATTTTTTCAACAAAAAAAGTAATAGGTATACTTATTATCCCGTTATCAGTAGCTTTTCAAAATACACATTAAAGCGTATCTATCCTCAAAATGAAAAATATTTTAATTACCTAAATTTTCCTCGGAAAAATTGTCGTTATCGAAGTATACCAGTTTGCCATTCGCTGATAGTGAATTAATGTATGATCGTATGTTGTAGATACGACTGAACGTAGTGTCAAATAAAATATTGACACCTTCATTGTTCGTTTTTTGTAAAAGTTGCAGGTAAAAGTTATCATTCTGTGATACGATTAATTGCGTGTCTTTGATCTGGAATTGATTAAAATTGAATTAACCCGAGGTGCTGAAAATATTTTAGCTTAGATAAACAAAAAATAACTATAATATAAATATTTTGTAGGTCATAACATAAAGGTATAGGCAACAATATAGTAGCTAGGTACTTACTTGTGGGAAGAGTTTTTTCAATAATAATTTCTGCGATTTTTCTGTCAGTAAAACGAACACTTTGAGTTGGTAATGTAGAGCGATATACAATGAGGCTATGGCAGTACTGTTTGCGCCAACGATCAAAATTGAATTTCCTTTCTCTATCGCCGCTCGTATACATAAAGAGTAATAGCCCTGAAAACTCAGTTGATATATTTTTTGTTGACGAAATAGTTCCTAAAACAGCATTTGTTAAATTTACCAGTATGTAAGGAAATGGAACGGTTGCTGCTTCTTCCAGACTCCAATTTTTAGGAACACTCCACACTAGATCACTATTAGCGGTTAAATTGGATGCAATGGCTCCTTCTTCAACTATACCGAAAACTTTTTCTCTGCCATTTAATCCAGAAAATTCCAAACCGAGCTGTAATTAAATATTTCAAAGTGAGTCGTTGAGAATTCAAAATAATGGTGTCATTCACAATACTTAATCCTATCTAGAGTCTAGACCCAAAGAAAATTTTTTATTTTGGATCATATATGCTCATATATGGCGAATTTATTGGGTATATATGCCCATATATGGTCAGACTGTAAAAGAGGCCACGCTGGATCAAGTCTGATCATATATGGGATTTTCAACATATGCTCATATATGAACTAATTAGACTAGACGTGGTCGTATGAATCAACTTGTACCCAAAATTCAAGTCAAGGTGCTCGAATTGAATTTTATGGGTACAAATGGATTCATATGACCACGTCTAATCTAATTAGTTCATATATGGGCATATATGGGTTGATATATGAGCAATATATGAGCGCATGTATGTTCATATATGTTCATATATGAGCATATGTTGAAAATCCCATATATGATCAGACTTGATCCAGTGTGGCCTCTTTTACAGTCTGACCATATATGAGCATATATACCCAATAAATTCGCCATATATGAGCATATATGATCCAAAATAAAAAATTTTCCCCGGGGACCATTATAGTCCAGGTACCTACATAAAATACACCTGAGTAGGTACCTCTCCTACAAACTTCTTACTTCTTAGTTAGTTCCTAAAAAACTAAAGACAGGGTTAAGTATTGGAAACTGATAAAATTCTTCATGAAATTTGAAATTACTTTTGATTCGGCTGTAACATCTACATATTTCCCCTTCACTAAAGACTGATCCTGCAAATTCAACGATGCGCTAAAGACTTCACAATTGATATTTTTGTTGTTCTTGAAATTCCTGAAATTATATCGTAATAACATGAGATTAAAGCATACCTAAGTAAAAAAACGATATTGAAATATTTCGAATATCTTTTCGAATCTTTTTTTTATTTTCATTATTCATTGTTTTTAGGAATACATTTTAATTTTTGTCAGAAAGTTACATACTTGGAAACGCAATTTGTATTCTTATACAAAGAAATTCTGGCAGGTTCTTTATCGAAGTCGAATGCAGCATAAACATTATCGCACGATACTGTGCAATCATTAGATAGAGGAAGGGACACGTAGGTTCCCCAAGTTCCACTTCTGAATACATTTACTGGGTAATTACTTTTCAATTGATTATTATACATTTCGCAGGTAATCGAAAACACAGGAGCAGTTTCATCTTCGATGATCACGATGCTGTAAGAAAAATGAAACGGTTGGTACATTTTTTTTTCAAATCGTATCATAATAATTATGTCTCTTTAGTTCTAAAAAATATCATTTCTAAAAATTATTCGAAATTTTTTTTCGTGTACTGGTTTAAGAACAGGTGAGAGGGAAAACGAGAGATTATCTTGCTTGCAGAAAATTAAAATAAGTATATTTACCTACTTGAAAAAATTTAAAAAATGTTTTTGCTCTCAAAAAATCGATTTTTTTATTTCACTAGGTATTTTCAGTTTCTTGCAAACAAATTGAAATTTTTTTCGTTTGCAAACCCCAAAACATTAAAATCTTTGCTCCCTAAAAAATTGATTTTCATATACCTAAAATTAGAATTTTCTACATCCAAAAAAATATTTTTTCTCTTCAAAAAATTTTTTTTGCTTCCAAAAATGAGATTTTTAGGTTCCTAAAAAAGTTAAAAAATTTTTGCTCCCAAAAAATTGAAATTTTCTTTTGCTCTAAAAAATAAATTTTTTCCCTCCCAAAAAAAGCATGTTTCGCACACCTACAAATAGAATAAAAATGAAAATTTTCGCTCTCAAAACAAAAAAAAAATCGAAATTTTTATTCGCTAAAAAATTGTTTTCAATAAAATTGAAAATCTTCTACTTCCAAAAAAATTTAAATCATTTTGGTTTTGAAAACTTTTTTTCTCCCAAAAAATTGAAGTTCTTATCTACCTAATTATTCTCTAAAAAATTTCTCCCAATGAGATTAAAAATTTTCTGCTTGCAAAAAAAATGAAATTTTTTCCTCCTAAAATGAAAGTTTTTAATCTCAACCTCCCAAAAATGAAATTTTTATTCTCTAAAAAATTGCTCCCCATAAAATTGGAATTTTTCTGTTTCCAAAAAAAATGATTTCTTTTGCTCTAAAAGTTTTTTCGTTCCCAAAAATATGATTTTTTCGATCCTAAAAAAATTAAAAATTTTTTGCTTCTAAAAAGTTGAAATTTTTCTGCTTTTAAAAATTTTAATTTTCCTCTTCTCCAAAAAATGAAATTTTTTCGCTTCCAAAAAACAATTTTTTTTTCGTACGCCAAAAACTAAAAAAATAAGAATTTTCACTCTCAATCTCCACTCCTAAAAAATTTTCGTTTCCAAAAAAATTGAGATCATTTTTGCTTTGAAATTTTTTTTCACTTCTAAAAAATAAAAAATTTTCTGATTTGAAAAAAATGAAATTTTGTCGCTTGAAAAAGAAATGATTTCTTTTGTTTCCAAAAAATTGACTTTTTTTCTCAAAAAAAATTGGTTGAAGATTTTTTTTAACTGAAAAAATTATCTAAATTTTCTTTCTAAAAATAATGTTCTGATTGATATGCATATAGAGATAGATGATTAGATATAATGTAGATACCTATTATATTGCGACATGTATTTTGCTTTCAGAAAATCTACGTTTTAATGTAAATAAACATGTATCCATGATAAAATTTATCGAAAATGTAACAAAATCGGTAATATTTACTGATATCCCACGTCCCACCGAAGAAGATCATGTAGGTACAAATACGTTATCAATAAAAACCATAATATCCATAAAAAGAAGTGACATGAAGTCTCAAGGTACCTTAAATTTTTGTTTTTGACTTCGGCTTTTACACTCTTGGTAAAGTTTAGAACATTGTAATTCTCAAGTCCTCTAGCGATAACTAAAATATTATCAGCCAGTTGATCGGGTATTTGTTGGATTTTATTAATCCAGTCCAAAGAGTCATTTGACGCGGTTATTACGTAGGGCATTTTATCAGCCACCAAATTGGTCTGTAAGGGGGGGAAAAAAAGATGAATTATTAAAATTATTAAAAAACTAGAAGAGTGCAAAAACTAAATTTGTGATGTTTAATTTGAGCCAATAATGACCTTTTTTAGCACGATGTAAGCTTTATCTTGGAATGTTAAATAAGACACCAATTGTAATTCTTTGTCTTCGATATTTTTAACATTCTCTTGAATATCTTCTTTCAATACAATACATCCTCCTGTTCTAACAGCTTTAACTATATTATCGAATAAATCAGAATTGCTGATTGCGTTTGATGCGATTACAATATGACAATTTGTTTCGACCGGTTCCGAGGTTAAATCTTTGCAAACAGTTTTTATGTTACGTTTTTCTAATTCTTCAACGTTGTCCAAAGATTCGGAAGAATAAACTGTGATATCATTCTGAAATGAAGCCAATTTTACGTTACCAAGCAGGACTATAATTTTCAACAATGCATTCAAGTAGGTAGGTATAACACTTACCGAAGTTAAAGGATTTCCATTCGGAATTTTAGGCGATAATAATGAATCGAATGTGTTATAGGAGCTTAATTCTGCAATTTTCAACTCAGATTGTCCACACCAATTTTCAAGAGCAATTTGTAAACTGATATCACTAGCATTTTGAAGCTGAAATCGAAACAATTCGTAATAACTTCGAAATGAGAAAAATAGTATAAATAAAAATTAAGGGAAGTTCACCTTAGAGCCAACGAAAGGCACAAATTTGTAGGCTTCCAATTTTGGTTCGCAAACTTCGGTACAAGCTAGTGTTTTAATTTTGATATTTCTAATTTCCAAACAGTCCGAGTTAAAAGCATTGTATCCTTCGTTGTATTTAATAACTAGTCCTGAAATAAAATACAAATAATATTAATTTCGGAATTAAAAAAAAAAAAAACAATTATTAAAAAGTTTACTTAAAAATTTATACCTTCATTATTTTTGAAATTTGTCGGATCAATAACAATTTTTCTAATAAAAGAAATCGTTGAGAAACTATTTTCAGTGAACTCTCTCAATAATATAGAAACTTGTAGGAATGATTCCATTAATGAATTCCAGTTGGCAGGTTTAACTTTACACTGGCTACCTGCAAAATATTGAAATTTCAATGTCAGAAGGTCAATAGATGGATAGATCAGAAAAGTTAATTGAGTTTTGGCCTACTTTGATAATTTATAGATTCGAGTGATTGGTAAGATTCATTGAAGTTATAGTGTTTAGTGCTCAAATCGTTGTAAATGTCAGTTTTATAAATTTCGTTACAGGTATTGCTCGTAGAATTTTGTTGGAATATTTTCTTAGGTAAAAATTCTTTCGTTACATTAGTTGGTATCATTACTTGACCGCTAGCAACCATTTCACCGCTTTCGAAGATTTCAAATTTGTTGGAGGTGTCCATTACATTTACGAAAAAGGTAACATTACCTATAGTTGAAAAAAAAAAAGAAGTCGATTAAATAATTTTAAAAATCAGTCTATTAATAACACAAAAAAAAAAAACTCGTTACCATCACTTGGAATAACGGTTTCACGGGCGAAAAACATATTCTCAATAACTAAAGGAATTTCCGAAACTGGTTTCACTTGCAAACGACCAAAAGCTCTGCACAGCAACGCCTGTCAAAAAAAAATCAACCTCAAAATATGGGTTCAAAAATGTTCTAGCAATTCTGAATGAAAAAATCTTACAATATAAAATGATTTGGGAAACAATTGTTGGTTATTTAGGTAATTTCCAGGTAAAAATTTAAAATCTTCTTTATCAAAATCCACCACTAATTCTACTTCACCAGCTGTTCTATTGTCCTACAAATATAATGAAACTGAGCATCCATTATGTCACAACAGATACAAAATTATTCAAATTGCAACATTACTTTAGGAGCGAACGATACAACATTCCAATTCCTTGAATGGTCCCATTCAATCATTGATTGAATCATAGGAGTTTGATGAGAAACTGGAAAGTCTATTTTAGGGTATAAATTCTGTACTTGTGGTTGAAATCCTGCGTTGAAAATCCTAAACAAGGAAATTTGTGTATGGTTACGATCGAATCTGATAGGCAACTCATTGAACATCAATGCACGACATACTTTCCAATTGAAGATATGAAACTGTAGGCATCAGCTTGTCCATTGAATAGTGATATACCAGCAATTTTAGGTTTTTTTAAAATTTCAATGTCTTGGCTAAATCCGATTTCTAATCCATATGAAAATTCTTCGAGGCGAATAGCTTTCTATAGAAATGAAAAAATTATTGAAAAAATTATTGTTTCATTATTTTAAACTAGGGAAGTTTAGGTCCGGCAACTTATAAATGTATTTTTCTAGGACATAGTTACATAGTTCGATTTTTTCTCGAAGGGGTAGTGGGTTGAAAATTTTTTAATATGAACGAAAAATCATTTTTTTTTTTAATTTAAAAAAATTATTTTACTCCGAAGAAATTAAAAATTATTTCCAATCCAAAACAACTGATAAATTTTAGTTATTCAAAAAAAAAAAAAATCAGAATTTTTTTCTAAAATTATAGATAGATTTTTTCCTGAATTTTTTTTAACACCCCCACTCTCAAATTAAGAAATTCTCCGAAAATACTGATTTTTTTTTTAATCGAAGAAATATTTTCCTTCCATAAAAATTAAGCATTTTTTTTTTCTTCAACAAAAGTGAAGGATTTTTTTTATTGAAAAATTTATATAAATTTTTTTATTTTAGGAAAATTCAGAATTTTTTCTCCAAAAATTAATTGAGAATTTCAACTCCAAAAAAATTAGAAAAATTTTTCTTATTAAATAAAAATTAAGAAATTTTTTTCCCCTAAAAAATTGAATGATATATTTTTTACTTTGAAGAAATGCAAGATATTTTTTTCTACTAAAAAATATAGATTTTAGGTAAGTTGCCGGTTATGAGGAAGGTGGTATTGCATACTTGAATTGGAGAAGCCGAAGTTAAAGTAGAAATTAAATACGAAGCGATGTTTGTTGAAGATGTTTGAGTTGCGTAGGTAAGCCATTTTTTAGAAGGTGGAGTGGTATTCGACAACACCTGAAAAAACGATAGGTAAAAATTCTTCTTCGAAAATGCTAGAAGGTAATAGAACAGAATAAAATTTACTTGTTGCAATTCGTTAGAAAGTTTCGAAATGTTGTTTGATGATTTTAATATTCCCATAATGTCTACCGAGTTCGATCCTATTTCTTTAACGTCAAATCCTTTGGAACTTAAAAATTTACCGAAATTATCGATAGATTGTTTAGGACCGGAAAAATAGGTGCATTTGGATGATATTTGTGCAAGAACAGAACTGTCAGCAGGAGGTAGGTATTTATTCCATGGAACATCTGTAACATTTATACGTAAGTAGGTATACTATAAGATTGGTACATAATAAGAGAAAAATGGCATAATATAATATTGAAAGGTATATCGCTTTTATGAATGCATCTACATAAATTTAGAAG
The DNA here is from genome assembly GCA_959613365.1 of Balanococcus diminutus. Lineage (NCBI taxonomy): Eukaryota > Metazoa > Arthropoda > Insecta > Hemiptera > Pseudococcidae > Balanococcus > Balanococcus diminutus. The sequence continues at coordinate 30,798,329 of OY390714.1, forward strand.
AACAAATTACCGGCTTTAATAATGGCAGAAGGGTAGTTAAAGCGTTGTAATACGGATCCAATGTGAAAAGCGGATAAAATCGCCTGTTGTAAACTGTAACATCCATTCGCGTACCCTGCAGCAATTTCTCCGATATTTAAACCAATTACGAAGTCTGCTTCCAAGTTGAAGGATTTCAGTACATCAATTATACTGATCTGAAAACGTAACAGAATTATTATTATTCTTCATACGAACTTTGATTCAATTTTTGTACAAAATAATCGTTCGCCAGAATTTTACTTGTAAAGCTGTAATTCCAAGAATCACATTGAGAAGTGATTTTTCTGTGTTCAAAGTTACTAAAATTTTTCTCAAATCGATTTTGCTGGTCACTGTTTTCAGGGAATTTTGACATTTGAAAATTGAATTTTGAAATTCGGTTAAATTGAATAAATCGGCTCCGGTAGACTTCCATTCGGCTTCGATACCGGGTAAAATCAAACAGAGCTTTCTTTCAGTATAGGACTGGATTGGCTGTGAAATTTACCAACATAATAATTTTTCAACCTATCTTCTGATGATAAGTTTAGGGCCTAAAAAATGTAAGTATCGTAGGTAGCCATACTTTAATTTCTTTATCGCCGTTTCCACTCAATATCATATATCCACGAAAATCATGGCCCTTGATATTTTTCCTAAATATGTTATTCAAAAGTGCGTATAATTCGGGATCTTTTGGCAATGAAGATAACTAAATAACGAGAAAAAAAAATGAATTTAGGAGATGAATAATAAATTTAGACACGAGTTTAGTACAGTTGATAAATTTTCAATGTTAACCTTGCTGAACATATTTTCAACAGCACTTTCCGTAACACCAGAAATGTATACGAGTCGGGGAATATCATCACTGATGGTTTTTTTCACTTTCTGATTAGATAACAGCAAAGCGTGTCCGTTTGCTCCTCCGACTCCGAATGAATTTACAGCTACCAAACCACCGTCCCATGGTGTAGGTTCGGTGATAACCTAAATGTAAACCTAAAATAAATGTACCTATTCCAAATTGTTGATGTAGCAAATTCGTGATGAAATATTACTTTAAGTCGTCCATCTAATAAAGCTGGTATATCAGGATTTGGAACGTTATAATGTAGATTAGGAGGTAATATTCCACTTTCCATAGCAACACACACTTTGATAACTGCTGATAAAGCACTTGCTGGTTCAGCATGTCCCATGTTTGACTTAATCGATCCTGTGCGCAAAGGTTCTTTTCTATTTTTGCAAAAAACTTCGGTGACGGCGTTCATCTCTTGTGGATCGCCAACCTTTAATGGAAATGAAAATTGAGGTCATATTTTTAATTTTTTTTTTTGAAATATGGTGGAGTCCTTTGTTTTGGTTTACTAACCCTAGTAGCTGATCCGTGAGCTTCCATGAAATCAAGAGTTGATGGATCAACACCAGCAAGTTGAGCCACTCTTCGAAACAGTTTAACTTGTTGAGCACCCGATGGAAATGTGATACCTTCGTCCTTATAGCCGTCGCAATTGCTTCCGGCGGCTAGAACTTTGGCGTATACCCTTTTTGCACTTTTGGCTTTTTGCAATAATACTGCTACAATGCCTTCACTACGAACGTAACCGTCTCCTGTGCATTTAACCAGTACATATACGTATAGTAAATCATTTTAAATCTGCAGTACATGAAAATATAAGTATCCTACCGCCAATATCGAATGCTTTACATTTTCCTTCGGGTGATAACATATTTAGACACTGAAACATCAAGCAAACACAAGGATTCAGGACCAAATCGGTACCACATACGAAGCACGCATCGCAAACTCCATCTTTGATCATATCATAGGCTTGTTGAAAAGCTACAAGCGTTGTTGAAGATGCAGTATCGATCGAGTAACTAGGACCTACAAAGAAAATTTATTGTAACAGAAACAAATCTACGACTGAATTTATTAGGTACTGAAAAAATTTCATATTTAGCATGCCTTTCAAGTCCAACATGTACGAAACACGATTTGCAAACATTGTCCTGGTGCATCCGGAATATTCGAATCCATTAATTTTATCTGGCATTTGTGACCATTTATCCTGCGTTTCACTCGATGCGATTCCAACCACAACTCCAGTTTTGGTCCCACTCAAATCATCCGGGTGCAAACCTATAGTTTTCTGGATTTAGTCTCTTTTCTATTTTTTACTCGTCGGGCGAAAAAAATTACCTGCGTCTACTGTAGCTTCGAATGCAACTTCCAATAAACCTCGAACTTGAGGATCCATACGCTCAGCTTGTTTCGGATGCACATTGAAGAATTTAGCATCAAATTTCGACAAGTCTTTAAGAAGTCCATAACGTTTGATAGCTCCGTATAAACCTGGTGTTTCAAATTATATTTGTACTGTATTTTTAGGTTTCATATGACACGCTTAAACAGCTATACCTACCACTTTGAAATCGTCTTGGTTCATCGGTAATCAAATCAATCTTCGCTGAAAGTTTATGTTGGAATTCTTCTACTGAATCGCAATTCGGTAATCTGGCAGATATACCGCTTATTACTATGTCTTCATCAGCCCATTTGGAACCATCTAGAAGATCCGATTTCGCGACCATATTTGAAACAATGTCTTACAAAGAGCCTGAAAATTCAGATTTACAAATTCAAGACTTTCACGAATATACAATTTTAGCACAGAAATTCATACCTAGTTACAGTGTTCAAGAAATGGTATGAATTTATGTATGGCATAGCACTTACTTTGTTTTTGTCTTCTTATCGGTTGAAGCAGCGGTTTCAATTAAGGATATAAGGTTACTATTCACTTGTACCAAGTACAAGTAGGTAATCGATGCGAGTGGTTTCTCATCGAGATAAGTTTGATTAATGTGGTAAAAAAAACACATCGCGGAGTAATAAATTACAGGATCCATGTAGATATGGTAGACTGCTTATATATTAAATTTATCGCATTTCTGCTTTCTGTTAAATTGTTTCTTTCTTTTTTTTTGCAATTCTTGATTATTTCATGATACATGGATACGACGATTACCATACAGCCATAGATGATTGTTCGAACTTTCGACGAAGGAAACTTGAGAAAATGAAGTATCAATTCAACAGACCTACAACCTTCGACTGAATTTGCTGCTTCTCTGTATAAACCAAATACGCAGAAATGACAGTAAGTTATATGGAAATGAAAGTATAAAAATATTATCCAAACTACGGCTACCTACCTGTACCTACTCAATAAGTATCATCACTCAATACTCATCGATTCCAATAATTTCCATTATTCAGATTCTCAGAGAAGATCAAAAAATTTCACGTAAAACGGATGATAGAGGAGATCGGAAATGCATTATGAAAATTGCAATTAATTAAAAAATTCGTTGTCCCAATATCCTTATCAATAAAATATTTTTAAAAAATAAAAATAATAATAACCGAATTAGACCGAATTCAGTCGGAAACAATCGAACGTAGTCGAAAATAGGAGGGAAAGCTTATCATTCTTCTTCTGTTATCAAATTTTTGGTAATTATTTTGCAATTTTAATTTTGCATCATATTTTGCATTTTACGCTCATTTATATTTCCGTAGAAATAAAAAATCGAATGTATTTGCTTAATTCGAAATCTAGTGTTTCTTGTAGGGATAAGATTACACTAATTTACGATTTGTGGTGTAGATTATAAATCGCCAATCTGACGAAATCATGAACACGAAAAATACATCGGAAACCTGCGATGACTGGGTAATTTATCTATCTATGTTATTGTATATTCGTGTTTTTCGGAATAGATACAATGAAATTTTGTTTTCGTACTCAAATATAGAATAAAAATCATACTGTTGGTATCCTTCAGTACCGTACAGTTTGTTGAAAAGTTTCCATCTCTTTTATAGCTGTTTTCATTAATTGTTCTAGGGCAGTTATATGAGTGCGAAAAAATCAAAACTTCACGATCAGTTCTCAAAAGACGCCACCAATACGTCTCAGACTTCGAATATATTTTCCGGTGTATCAATATTTGTAAATGGTTATACGAGTAAGTTGAAAAACACATACAAACTGCCAGAATTTCTGCAAAGAATCATAAAAATTGAACGTAATTAACTGAATTTGTTTCACAGACCCTCCAGCTGATGAACTTCGAAGATTGATCTTAAGCCATGGCGGCACTTACCATCACTACTTTGAAAATGGCAAAACAACGTATATGATCGCCACAGTATTACCGACAGTAAAAATAAACTCGTTTAAAAATACCAAAATGAAGATAATCAAACCGCAATGGATTACCGATTGCATCAATACTGGAAAGTTGTTGAATTATAAACCGTATTTACTTCTCTCAAATACGGATAGCAGCTTGTTCCAGAATCGCTCTTCAACTTCAGCTTTGAACGAAAGTCATGAAATTTCTGTATCTGCTTTACATTCTCCTTCCAAAGATATTAAATTAGACACGGACAAAATGTCATCAAAACCTAATCGAGATTCACCCAAGAAGAAAGATGCTCGAGATGAAAATTTTATCGAAGAATTCTATAGTAATTCTAGATTGCATCATTTATCCACAATGAGTGTCAAGCTGAAAACATTTGTTAGTGATTTACGATCTAAAAAGGGACACGAATTCGCGAACAAAATTATTTTAAAGAATTGGAAGTTAGCTCACGAAAGTGAACTCAAGAATCATAACTTCAGTTTGAAGGAAGAGAAGTGTATTATGCATATTGATATGGACTGTTTTTTCGTTTCTGTTGGAATCCGAAATCGACCTAATCTGGTCGGACAGCCCGTTGCTGTAGCTCACAGTCGAAGAAGATTTTCTGAAAAAAGTTCTACTTCCGGTGATCAAGGCAATTCGGATGATCCTGTTGCGAAAAGTGACTTTCGTTTGGAAAATTTTGATGCTTTTGATTCCATGTCTGAGATCGCATCTTGTAGTTATAAAGCTCGAGAATTTGGAATTAAAAATGGTATGTTGGTTGGGCAAGCTGTGAAGTTATGTCCTCAGTTGACCACCATACCGTATGAATTTAACGCGTACGAAGAAGTTACTTATGCTTTTTATAATCACTTAGCAAGGTGAGTGTGAGATCGGGTATATTATTTCTCTAATGTCTTGTCTCCGATTATAAATGTACTCGTAAAATATATGAATTTTCGTCTATTTTCAGCTATACCCTCGATATTGAAGCTGTCAGTTGTGATGAAATGTTTGTTGATTGCACCGAAGTGCTGCGGTATGCAAACATCGATGCTTCTTCGTTTGCTACTATTTTAAGAAATGAGATAAAAGTAAGCAAGGACGATAAAATTATTGGAAAATGAATTCTTTAATAATTTTATTTTCTATAAATTAATCTCTGTTGTGATTTTATAGGAAATTACAGGATGTACTTGTTCAGTAGGATTTGGACCTAATCGTTTGATAGCTCGTTTAGCAACAAAAATAGCGAAGCCAAACGGTCAGCTGTGTATTTCAAATCAAGAAGTTAGCAATTTCATCAAAAATATTCCAGTATCATATTTACCAGGTGTTTATCAGTTCCGATTTTCAAAAAACAGTTTTAAAAATGAAGATTGGTTTCTTATAAATGTATACTTATGTCCTTCAGTGAATACGTAATAAAATTATATTATAATTTCAGGTGTTGGCGGTTCGATTAATAATAAACTATCGGCCATGGCAGTGAAAACCTGCGAAGACGTACAAAAATTACAAGTGTCAAAGCTGCAGCATGAATTCGGTAAAAAATTAGGACAAGTTTTACATAGGTAAGCAGGTTTAAAAATAAATATCAATGTTTATTTTTTTCAAATTAATGTGTACTGGAATTCGTATTATTTAGGCGCTGTTTTGGTGAAGACGACAGACCGTTGAATTTTGATCATCAACGAAAATCTCTTTCTGCGGACGTCAATTACGGAATAAGATTTCAGACCAAAGAGGAGGCTGAGACTTTTTTGAAAAAATTATCCACAGAAGTAGAAAATCGATTGAATGACGAAAAATTGAAAGGCACATCGGTTACTTTGAAATTTATGGTGAATAATACATTTTTTAAAAAGGGTAGCCGGGTTTATAAAGGTGATTTGGCCCTGAGCCCTAAGCACCGAATTTGAAATTATTTAGTAAAAGTTGATTGTTATGGTCTAAAACCTTCATGAATTTTTTTTAGCTCTATATCTCCCCCCCCCCCCCCCACTTCCAAGCGGGTTGAGTAAACGTGGATTTTAGTTTAAAATTTACATTTTTGATAGTTTTCAACCGTTTTTTTTTTAAACATGCAAGGATAGTAGATAATACTGGGTATAATTTATGGACATTAAAAAAAAATGAGTACTTTTTCAAGGCCAAATAGGCATTTTCAGGTTTCTAACGATTATTTTGGAACCCCTTTCAGAGGTACAATTCTGAAAAAAATGTTTATCGTGTTACTAGTCTAGATGTTCAACCTAATATCTTTTTAACATTCCAATTCGTGTTGTATCATTTTGAAAAATTCAAAAAAAAAAAAAATCCACCATTTTTCGCCTTTGAAACGATAATTTTTTATCGAAATTTTTTTATTGCAATATAATTATGGTAAAATACATTTGTACACATTATCCACTTCACTTTGAACCAAATTCGATAATTTTTTAAGAATTTTCTTTTAAAAATCGAAATGACGACATTTTGGGAACACAACATCCTTCCAGATGACATAGGGGGTCTAAAATTCTTGTCTGAAGATACTTTATCTCGATGTACGTCACATGTCAAAACTTTGGTAAAATCGAAAAATTTTAATTTTTTATCAATTTTCTCAAATTAGGTATTTTTGACATTGGAAAATTTGTACACAAGATAAGTTGATTTTTTAAATAAATTTTCGATTTTGATGAAATCGCTGAAATGACAAATATCAAGTTGAAATTTGTCCAGACATGAATTTTAGACCCCTAGGTCTTCTGGAAGGAGGTCGTGTGTTCCCAAAATGGTGCCATTCGAATAATTGAAAAAAAAATCAGAAAAAATGAACGAATTTGGTCCAAGTTGAAGTTGATAGTGTGTTTAGGTGTATTTGATGACATTTTCCAATAAAAAATTTTTCGAACAAATATGACTTTTTTAAGGGCAAGAAATGGCGGGAAAAAACAGAGATTTGCATTTTTTTTTTAAGACGACACACTACGATTTGGAACTTGAAAAAATATGAGGTTGTTTCAAATTCGATGCTCAGGGCCAAATAATCTCTACATATAAACCCAACTATGCTCATACAATCTTCTAATATGTTGTAAGTTGATATCTTATTAATCTGAATTAATATTTTAGGTAAAATCGAAAGATGCTCCTCAAGAATCGGCTAAATATTTAGGGCATGGAGTATGTGACACAATTACAAAAACATTGTCTCTTAATCAACCTACTTCAGACTCGAATGTAATTTTTAGGTATGTATAAAATTTATTATCGTATTCGTGCGAATGTATGTAACATTTCGTTATCGTACTAATTTCAGAATTGCAGCAAAAATTATGCAAGATTTAAAAATTTCTCCTGATCATATTAGAGGAGTAGGAATACAAGTTTCTCGTTTGGAAAAAGAAAAAAATTCCGGTTCTTTTCAATCAATGGATAAATTCATTGTGAAAAAAATTGTACCAAAAAATGAAGCTCCTTCGTGTGATAATGTTCCCAAAGACGTTGAATATAATATTCGTCCCGAACGGTGTGAAGATATTTCAATAGGCAAGGTAAATAAACAGCCAACGTGTTATATTCTCTGAAATTCTCCACGCTACTACATAATTATTGAATTACTGCAATCAATCTTTTAATGCTTCAGGTAAAATTGGAACCTTCTATAAATACAGACGTTTCACTGGAACTTAAACGTGTTGCTACATCCGAGACGATGTTTGTCGGATCATATATCACTGCTGAGAATACGTTTAACGATTTGGCTCCAGTTCCTGAGATCACTCGTGCTGCTGGACTTTGGATCGCAAATGAGCAAGATCCTCAGCTCAGCGATGTTGAAATGTTTTTTTCGTTTATAAAAACTTTAACATTGAAGAATGATTTCGAATCTTTGAATTTTATAGCTGATAAATTAAATAGGTATGATTTTAATGAAAATTTCATCCAAAAGAATAGGTACCTACTTAAAAAATGAAAATTATTATTTTCAGGTTCCTCGAAAGTAGCGCAAACGTGAAATGGAAAATGATCAGACATGCTTTTATGGAATTGGTTGAAAGTATTTTGCAATAACCTGATGATGATAATTATTTTTATTTTATAAATTATGTTACCAAAAAGAAGCAAAGGTGCATTTACTGCATTTACCATGTTTTTTGAAAGGAATATGTGAGTACGTAGGTACAAGGAGGTATTTTTTATTTTTTATTTTATTGTTATGAATTTGTACCACGATGTAAAACCTCAAGCCTCACACAGCAATTAAATGAATAATATTTTGAAACTGAAGGCGTGATTTAATTTGATGAGAAGTTTTTTTTTTTTTTTTTTTTTTTCGTTTTGAAATACTCGAGAGATCACGATTGGATCTTTATTCAATGATAAGCCTATACTACGTTACGTACTTGAAATCGTTTTGCCGCAGGTACAAAATTACTTATTCTTCCAACTTTCACTTGTAATCGCGTACTTATATTGTCTAATTGGGAGTTTTCCCGTTAAATAAAAACTACGCATTATTGAAAGGTATTGATGCAACAAAAAAATAAATTCTTACTACTTCTGTTCTTCAACACTTTTTTTAAATTTTTTTTTGTAAAAAGTCTCATGTTTTTAATACATTTTAGTGTTAATTTTTCTGCCATCCTTTCCTTCACACAAAATGTGATCCGTATCTCCATATCCCGATTACATTTTAAAATTCCAACGCGGGTTCAATTATACCTACCTAAGTAATTATTTTGCAATTCTATTTTACCTTACTCGTAATATTACTCCTACACCCAAACAAGTGGACATTCAGCCCAAGTATACCTTACCTCCACTTTTGTAACAAGCCGATCATTGTTACTCTCACTCTTGAGTGCAATGACCGCATCTTTGTAAATGTGTACCATCTATCTACGTTTATTCTACCTTAACCTTCATTTCACTAAATAATCTCCGGTTTGTCGATGATTTTTATTAAACCTGTTTCAACGCGGACGCGTGTTTTTTTAAAAGAAATTCTTCCCAACTTCAAGATGAATTTTGACTAGACCGATGTTCAGGTTATTATTTCAAGGTTTTGGTTTTTATTAATTCGAATTATTTTGCGTATTTGTGAATATTTGATATTAACTTGCGTTCGTTTTTAAGATTTCGGTGAATGTGCGTCGAAGTGATCTTCTTTTGTTTAGAACATTTTATTGATTAGAAAAAGCTCCACATTCTAGAATTCTGCTCAACGGTAAGTTCATTTTAAAACATTTATAAAAAAATAGGATAATTTTTACTTATTCAGCTTTACATTAACACCTATTAGAATTCGTTTTTGTTTGAATAACTCGTAAGTAGGAATATTTTAAAACACCTATTCTCAAAAATAATTTTTCAAAAAGTGAAAAAGAAAGTGGAATTGCTATGCATATTATCATATCACTCATCAGACAGGCATATAAATTTGATTTTCAGTCCCCCTCTCCCCTCTATACGTACTTCCATCTCTCAATGTACGAATACTTTCCTTTTTTAAATTCATTTACTTAGTTCATGAATAAATGCCAATCGTTGTGGAAATAATTTTACAATTTACGTATGTTGTAAGAAGTTAGGTATACCTACTAAAAATGAAAAAATCTATTTTTACGTAGACTAATTTGACATTTGCACCTAATGTTATTATTACGTAGGTACTATAGAATTTTCTCCAATTAAATAGGTAAATAAATTCAAATACCTAAAAGTTTGTTTGCGTAGGCTTATCTAAATTAAAACATAGTTACCAACTTGTTGACCATAGAAGTTTTGAATGTCCGTTCATAAGTTATTTTAAAAGTGTAATCAATTGCACCTATCTACGTATTTTTTAGGAGAGAAAAGTTACAAATGAGTATGTTGAAAACAATCACAATCTTCCATGGGCGCACATTTCGTAGATATCGTTCTACGATCTCAATTACACCGCAACATATCGAAAATGTATCTTCCATATTTCACGATGAAAATGTTCGTCCATACGAAGAAGTACCTGGGCCTAAACCACTTCCAGTTATCGGAAATAGTTGGAGATTCCTACCAGTGATAGGTGAGTTGATAAAATACATAGGTATCTACTTCATTTTTTTTTTTCAAAACGTGTTTCACACCTGAAGGTACTTCCTTATCTTGGCCAATTTCTTGTTCATACTTGTGCACTTAAATATATGTTCCTACCTACCAACATTATGCCCAAGAACATACTTTTACGATTATAAATGAGGAGCGTTTTTCCAAAACGGCTTAAGTCCACTTTTTAAAATTTTACAGAAGAAGCAAAAAACATAATAAAATCGTATGTTAAAAAGCTATACTGGAGGTGATGGTTCAATTTTAGACCAGATAATCCTCAAATAGTTTATAGTTGTGAACTCAAGTACATGGACTTAAGCCATTTTGGAAAAAATTTTAGGCAAATTTGAAGCCTGTTTCGCACCATCCTTTGTTTTTTTATTTTTTAAATATTAGCTTTTTGAGCCGGTTAAACGCGATATTTTGGTAGGTTGATGATGTAGGATTATGTATACAGACCTCCTCCACCAAATGGCGTCATAAAATCAATTTCGAAAAAATGGACTTAGGCCGTTTTGGAAAAACGCTCCTCAAATACAGTGCTAAGAAAGAAAAAAAAATTTCGAACAATTTTATTATTATACCTATTAATATGCGCTTTGTGCTGTATCGTGTAGGACAATACAAATTAGAAGAAATCGATTTATTATCAAAAGCACTACATCGACAATACGGAGATATAGTGAAAATAGGTGGAATTTTAGGACGACCCGATATGGTATTTTTGTACGATGCTGATCAAATTGAAAAAATATTTCGTAACGAAGATGTACTTCCATTTAGACCTTCGATGCCATCGCTGAACTATTATAAACATACATTGAGAAAAGACTTTTTTGGAGATACTTGCGGTGTAATTGCTGTGTAAGTCTGTACCTATAAAGCAAATTGGTAAAGTTTGTGACGCTATTTTACCTACAAATAATTTACGTTTGAAGCACAGGTTTTTGTATTGTTTCGCAAAAGATGCTCACCAGTGAGGTTTTTTAAAACAAAATTTATGAGCGAAAGCTCATTTTACCACGCTTTTATATACTTGGTATGTATGTTTGTATGTCTCATGGAACCAAAAGTATGTTTTCGACCAATCCTCTCTCATTTAATATTTTATTGGAATTGAAAGAACATAGTGCTCACATTAGGGGTTTTCGAGGTCGCTGAATTCGATTTTCGAACTTAAATTTACCCCCGACCCCAAATTGGACCCCTATGAGGGGGTTCAATTATGAAAATTTCAGAAAATCACAACATTGGTATCGAAATGTAGGTTTTCGAGGTCGCTGAATTCTATTTTCAAACTCAAATTTACCCCCGACCCCAAATTGAGCCCCTATGAGGGGGTTCAATTTTGAAAATTTCAGAAAATCACAACATTGGTATCGAAATGTAGGTTTTCGAGGTCGATGAATTCGATTTTCGAACTCAAATTTACCCCCGACCCCAAATTGAGCCCCTATGAGGGGGTTCAATTTTGAAAATTTCAGAAAATCACAACATTGGTCAAGATTTTTTTTTTTTTAGATAGACATTCGAACCTAGTAAAACTATGAAATTAAAATATTTTCAACGACAAAAAGAGTTAAATAAAAATGTAAAAAAATTTTAAAAAACCACGCTTTTATTTAAAGTTGGTCACTTTGTAAAATGTTATTCATAGGGAAAGAGTAATGCCTTAAAAAACAAAAAATAAAATTTACTTGAATACAAAAATGTGTCATGAAAATTTTTTTTTCAAAAATTTTCATGACACATTTTTGTATTCAAGTAAATTTTATTTTTTGTTTTTTAAGGCATTACTCTTTCCCTATGAATAACATTTTACAAAGTGACCAACTTTAAATAAAAGCGTGGTTTTTTAAAATTTTTTTACATTTTTATTTATGATATCATAAAAATATTATTGATTTTCTTTTACCTTGTGTCGTAAATTACTCGCGTGTACTACAAAGAAGTAACGATTATAATTTAATTGAAGGCATGGACAAAAATGGCTTGAATTTCGTTCCAAAGTCCAGCAGCCTGTGTTACAACCTCGAATTGTCAAGTTGTACGTCAGAGAAATTGAAGAAACAGCGAATTCTTTTATTTGCAGGTGAGTGTAAAAAAACACAACATTTCACATCTGGCGAATAATTCTCATTAAATGAAAGTATTTTTTTATTCGATACAAATATAAATCCATCGAGGGAATCCGTGGCATGGCAGGAAAATAGATAGGTACATATCCCAAATTTAAAAAATGAAATGAGCTATGTGCAAGAAATCAGCCGTTCTATTTTTATTTTTTAAGAAACAATCTCTTATATTTTTCTAAAAAAATAATATTTCAATTTTTTTGAAACAAAAATATTTCTCAGTTAATTTTGGAGATGAAAATCTTTTTTTTTTTAGAAAATGATGGTGAAAAAAAAGATTTTTTGACCTCATTTTTTTCAAAATAAAATCCTCTTATTTTTTAATTAAAACTTTTTTTTTGAAAAATATTTTCAATTTTTTGGAATGAAAATCGTCTTGATTTTTTGAAGTAGAAAAGGTTCCAAATTTTTTTGCAAAAGAGCTGTACTTTTTTTTGTTTTAGAAATAAATCTATTATTTTTTGTTTTGAAAAAATTTTTTTTTGGTCTAAACTTTTCTTGAAAAAAATCTTTCATTTTTTTGAAATAGGTATTATGTATAAAATTTCATCACTTTTTTGGAATAATCATTGTCTCAAACTCTCAATTTTTTAATGTAAAAAAAAGTTTTCCTTCCCTAAATTTTTTTGAAATTTTCTCCAGTTTTTTGCGGCATATTCCCATACCCTACCCCGTTACACTGCTTCAAGTGAACGAACGTCAATTCAGTTGAATCTGATTCTGGACTTAGAATAAAATTACGAAATATGTCAAGTACAAGTACCAAAAGTACATACTTAAACCAAACATAATTTCAATCATTTAATTTAATGACTTTAAAATATAATTTGATTTATTTTTGACGACGTTATGTATTATGAAAAAAAAAAATTACGAGATACGAATGTACTTAATTATAATAATAGTACTACATTAGATACTTATTTTAAAAATTTGAAGGGGAAGGAAGGGTCCAATCGAAATTTTTTAAATAACCAAAATTATTCCTAAGATTTTAATACACAACTTTTGTTTGAAATTTTTTTCAATTGGACACAATACCTCCCCCCAATTTTGGATAATTTATAAGTTTTATCAAGAAAAATTGGAGAGAAGGGATAGAAGGGAGGGTATAGGAGGGTCCAATTGAAATTTTTAATTTTTATAATAACTGAAATGATTTCTAGAGTCTCAATCTACAACTTTTGTATGAAAAAATTTTCAATTGAACCCTTCCTCACTCCGACACACAGACTATTTTTTATCAAGTATGTGGCGCTGACGTGATGTAAAATTGGAGGGGAGGGATGAAGTCCAATTGAAAATTTTTTCAAACAAAAGTTATAGATTGAAGTCCTAGGAATGATTTTGGTCCTGACAAAAATTTCGATTGGACCCCTCCTTCCCATCCAAATACAAATTTGAATAATAAGTATCTACGTTTCATTTTAAAAAATCAAAGGGGGGGGGGGTCAAATTGAAATTTTTGTAATAAATAAAATCATTTCTGGGATCTCAATCAGTCAATCTACAACTTTCGTTTGAAAATTTTTTCAATATTGTAAGGTTTTCTCTCAGAAAATCTCTAAATTTTTAAGTTACGAGTCAAAAAAATCCTCAAGTTACCGCTTGTAGTAATCAATAAAATCAATTAATCAATCAATAATTAATTCATCAATAATCTCTCCTCTGGTTACCTATTTTAAATCAATCATATCTAATTATAATAAGAATAAAATTAAAACGAGATAGGAGACTCCAAAAAATTTGGAATAAAAATATTCTCCCAACTTTTTCAAGTAGAATAATTTCCACACTTTTTTGTAGAAAAAAGTGTTTATTTTTTTATGAAAAAATCGCGTATTTTCAGAGAAAAAATTCAATTTTTTCATTTTTTTGGTTTGTTAAAAATCGCTGAATTTAGATTGTTTAAAATGATTTTTTTCATTTTTTGGAATAAAAAATTACTTTTTTTTAATAAATTTTTTTTCTTTTTTGGAGTAGAAAGTTAAAAAAACATTTTAAAAAACATCTCGTATGTTTTGTCTTTTTTTTTTTTTTTTTTGAAAAAATCTTTCAATTTTTTGAAATTTTTTCTGAATAAAAAATCATAATTTTTGGAATAAGTAAAAAAATACTCAATTTCCGTTGTAGAAAATTTTTAAAATTATTTTGGAAGAAAACTATTCTCGTATCCTTAGAATAAAAAAATCCTAATTTAATGTCTCAATTTTTTGGGATGCAAAAAATCCTAATTTTTTGACCTATTTTTTCATTCGTCCAATTTTTTGAAATATGATTTCCTCAATTTTTTGGAACAAAATAATTTCTTAATTTTTATTTTTTATTTAAAAAAATATATATATTAGGTATATATTTTTTTTTGAAAAAGTACAAAAAATTTTTAATTTCTTTCTTTCTTTCTTTCTTTTTCTGATCCTTACTCGACACGATTTTTTCGAATTAAAAAAGGTTATTCTCAATTTTTTGAAGTACTTACCTAGGTTAATTTCAATAGGTATTATTTTGGAAGAAAACATCGCGTTTGTTGAAAAGAAAAAACTCCATCATTTTTTGTCTCAATTTTATTTATTTATTTTTTTAAAAATTATGCAAAAAAATTTCTCATTTTTTTTAGAATACAAAAAAATCTTAATTTTTTATCTAATATTTTTTTTTTTTTTTTTTTTTTTTTTAAGAAATTTCTCAATTTTCTGGAATAGAAAATTACTCTAATCATGATTTTTTCTCAGTTTTTTTGAAATAAGAAAATTTTTCAATTTTATGTAATGAATAAAAAAATGTTCGCAAGTTTTCGGAGTTGAAAATTTTAAAAATTATTTTAAAAGAAAAAAAACTTCATTTTAAAAGTGTTTTTTTTTTTTGTTGAAAAATATACCTTAATTTTTGTAAAGAAAAGAAATACTCGAACCTCTGGAGAAATGAAATCATTTTCACCCTGCCATGCGTCATTTATTCGCAGTAAAAAATCGAGCTACACCTTAGAAAATTCTCACTAGCTGCTTTGGGTTTTACTTAACCTGTAGATAGTGGGTACCTATTTACTCACCATACCGTTTTAATTTCAGAATTAAAAAACAACTGAACGATGTTAACGAAGTTGAATCAAACTTTTTAAACGAAATACATCTCTGGTCGTTGGAAAGTATGTACCTCTACCTACTTGGTGATTCACCGACATACCTTTTCAATTACACGCTATGTACCTGTATATATGATTCGTGACATTAATTTCATTAAGGTATCGCACGAGTTGCATTGGACGTACGACTGGGTTGTTTAGACGACATAATTACCAATAACGACACACAATTATTAATCGACGCCGTTAACACATTCTTCAAGAATGTGGGTGTTCTAGAATTAAAAATACCATTTTGGAAAGTTTTCAATACACCCACATGGAAAACATATGTGAGCTCATTGGATACAATTACCAAGTACGATTTACATTTTGTACTTGAATTTTTTTTCGTACCTATCTGTTCGTAATTTCAACTTTTTTTTTCAGTGTTTCTATGAAATACATAACCTCTGCTTTGAGTAAGCAAAATTCATCTCGAGATTCTACTTTAAAATGTAATGCATCGTTGCTTCAACGTGTACTCGCGTTGGATCCTGGTAACTCAAAGCTGGCCACGATTTTAGCATTGGATATGTTTCTTGTCGGAATTGATACTGTGAGATAGGAGTTATGATTAATTTGTTGATGGAAGATGTTGAGTTTGTATTTATTCATTTTTTTTTCAAACCAACAGACCTCTGCAGCAGTTGCTTCAATTTTATACCAATTAAGTCAGCATCAAGACAAACAAGAAATTCTCTACAATGAAATTCGAAAGGTTTTATCAAATCCAGGAGATGAATTAACTATGGAAAAAATTGATAATTTAGTGTACTTGAAAGCGATTATAAAAGAAACATTGAGGTAAGTAGCTAGGTACATATTATGTGTCAGTTGTAATAATATTATGATTTAAAATATATCTATAGGTACATACATGTAATCGAATTTTAATTCTTTTTAAACATTATTTTTATACCTACCTACACCTAACACATGTCGTCTCAATTTTTTATATTTCAGAATGTATCCGGTTGTTCTTGGTAATGGAAGAACGTTAACAAAAGAAACAGAGATACTTGGTTATAAAATCCCAAAAGGAGTAAGTCTTTGTATTAATCAGCTGAATTTTTTATTTGAGGATTATCATCAAATAGGTAAATATTTTTTGGTAAAAATGAGTAATAAACATGAAATTTTCAATATCTTGCTCATAGGTTCAAATCGTATTTCAACATTACGTAATGAGCAATTCGGATCGATACTTTAAAAACGCCGATGAATTCATGCCAGAAAGGTGGTTGAAAGGTAATCAAGAAAAACCACACCCCTTCGCTTCGTTACCCTTTGGTTTCGGAAAACGAATGTGCTTAGGAAGGCGGTTCGCAGAACTTGAAATACAGACCATAATAATGAAGGTAAGATTTGAAGGAAAATTCAAGTGAGAGAGTACACGTAATTTCCTTCCTAAGCTAATTTTTTTAATTTTTATTTATTATTTTTTTTTTTTGGAAAAGAACAAAAACAAATTGTACAACGCTAAAATTATTTTATTCAATTTCAGATTGTTCAAAATTTCCATATTGAATATAAACATGAAAAGCTTCCATATAGTGTTCAACCTATGTATTTACCCAAGGGAAACCTCAGACTTACATTTAATGATCGAAACACTCCATCAAAAATTTCAGAGCAAAAATAAAATACAGACTCAATCTTGCCTTATTTATGGTTACCTTATAGTTATTTACTGTTTTGTACTCATTTATAGTTTATTGGATATTAAATTTTTTAAATAAAAATTTTCTTGAATAATTTGAGGAAAAAAATTTTCTATTCTCAAGTGATGATTTTTTTTTGAAATCGAACATTTTTTTGCCTCGTAGTTGTCGTTTCTATCTCAGGAGTGAGCTGGTTGGCCTGTCTGTTTCATACAATGCTGTAGATTGTTCTTTTGAAAATTGAAAAAAATTTAAATACGTACCTAGGTATGTTCTGAATTAAATTCTTTTAAAAATTGAGAAAATTCCTTCAAGAGTTTTTGAATAAAATTCCTTTGAAAATGTTGTAATGAAATGCTTTGGAAATATCTTGAAAAAATTGAAAAAAAAAAACAAAAAAAAAACATTTACCTTACCAAGTTGAAAAATATATTTTTTTAAAAAACATAAAATAGGTCGAAAATTCTCTCACATGGTATATGTCAGAAAAGTGCCCAATTCATGCATCAGATATAATGTGTAGGCAAGTTAAAGAACCATAATTGCAGATGCTCGTTTCTATTTAAAATTGTTTGCAAATTTTTAAAATTTTAAATTTTGGAAAGATTAAAAAATTTGAAAAAATTTAAATTAAAAAAAAAAAAAAAAAAAACTATTGAAAATCGTTTCTTTGCATAGGTACCACGTTATAAAACTTGGAATAACAAACAAAATATATTATAACATATTTTTGCCTATCTCTAAAATTGAAGGGACTGGAAAGTTTTTTCCTTTTTTTTTGTAAAATTTCCAAATTTTAAAGAAGTTGAATTAAAATAGCATTTTTTTAGTCCCTTCAATTTCAGAGATAAGCAAACATATGTCGTAATAAATTTTCTTTATTTTTTCAAGTTGCGATGAAACAATTTTTTAATATTTAGTTTTTTGAATTTTCAGTTTTTCAAATTTTTCTAGTTTCCCGAAATTTCAAAAATACACAAAAAATTTCAACTAAGTAGTCCCCAATCTTTCAAACGAATTCTTTCTTGTTTTTAAAAATTCTTAATTTTTCTTCGCAATTCTCTTGAATATTTTTTTTTGAAAAATTTTATTCAAAAAAATTCCATGAAAAATTGTTTTGATAAAAATTCAATCGAGAAAAAATATTTAAAAAATTTTAAAGAGAAATTGCCTACCTTTCAATAAAATTTTTAAAAATCTAAAATTATTTTCGAATGGAATTTCAAAAATTCTCTCTTTTGAAGAATTTTTTTTTTGGCAGAAAACATATAGGATTTTTAGTAGAAAAAATCTTATTTCTTGAAGCATGCATTTTTTCATTCATCTTGAGGTTGGTAGACATTTTAAAATAATTTTGTAATACAAATTTTCTTTTTTTCAAGTACCTACTTAGATAGAATAATTTTCATTTTTTTTTGTAAAAAAAACTTTTTTTTATGTTTAAAAAAAATCACCCATCTATTAGGTACATAGGTACCTATTTTAAGAGAAGTTTTTTAAGAAATTCGTGTCTCAAGTTTTTTGAGAAAAATGTTTCAAAATTTTTTTAAGTTACAAGAAAAAAAGATTTTTTGTCTTAAGTAAAAAAATTACCCATTTTTCTGTGGTAATTTTTTTTTTAAATTATGGAAAACAGAACAAAAAAAATCTCATTTTTTTTCTTCATTTTTCTAGGATACGAAAATACTCGATTTTTGTCTCATTTTTTAAAAAAGAAATCTTCCAATTTTTTGGAATAAGTAAAGACATTTCTCAAGTTTTATGAGTAGATTTTAAAAATCATTTTGAAAGAATAAATCTCAAAATTCAAAGTAGTTATTTAATTGTTTGTCCAAGTTTTTTTTTTGAAAAATATCTCAATTTTTGTAAAGAGAAAAATAGTACCTACCCGAATTTTTTTGAGAACGTCGGTCATAGAATTTTTTTTTCTAATGCAATCTTGATTTTCTGTTTTTTTTTTTTTTGAAAGCATTAGGGGTTATAAAATTAGGTACATAACACATATTAATTCGTTATTTACGTTCACTTACCATCTTATGTATCCACATCTACCTTCTGTTACTTTATATTGTTTCATAATCGCCATTTTAGGTACAATATTCATGCAAACGGAATAATTATAATTCTCGTTTACAAGGTCAGTGAACTTTTCTGCGAAAAGGAAGAAATAATTTGATCTTTTCCCAGAAAAGTACGAATGAGATTTGAGAATTTTATTTTTGCATTAGGTATTGGCAATTTTAAATTACCCATTTGGTTTATATCACTTTTTCCTACTGTTTTGCAGACTAATTCGCTGCCATTGCAATAAACAAGCATAAAGGTGATAAGTCAAATGATAAATTACTCGTCTGGAAAATAAATTTTTCAAAAAACGTAAACGCATATTATCGTGAATAAACGAAATTATTTTTCCATTCGTTGAATAAATAATTCATCGAACTAAAAATGAAAAAAAAACCAAACAAACAATAAAAAACATATCATTTAAGTACATGGATTGTTTAAACTAACAAAAAAATTTTTTACTAAATACTACACTGAAGTTGAAAAAGAGGTACGTAAATACATAATCAATCGTGTTTCAACTTATGTCATCAAATCATCAAACAATTTCAAGCACAAGCTTATCGGGTACTTTTGAATTACGCCGTAAAAAATTATCAAAAATCTTAAAACAAAAGTAAAATAAAACAATATGCACTAGAATAATTTCACCATCATGAAATTAAGTAAATAGGGCTTGACACGCGTTCTCATTTCATGAATTCATTTTATCTTATCACAATCGGTGTATAGTTCGGTTGGATTTCAACTACTAAAAACATTAAAAGAATAATCTCAATTCTTTACCTAATGCGCTTAATACATAGCTTATATAAAATAAAACTTGTATTATTTAATTTGAAAGTTGTTCTAAAATAATTTCACTTTTTGATATATTATGACATTTTTTTAGTTGGACAATTCATACTTTGGGAGCTACTCGAATGCCTTTATCAAAATCATAAATATAAAAATAAAAAATGCAATTTTTGGTCATTAAATATACTGTTTTACCATCAATACTCCGATTCTCGAACCCATAAGTGAACTATGTTTCATTTAAGACAACCGCCATAATAAGTGATATCATTCATAGCTTTCCATATTATTTTCAGTCAATTCTTAAAATAAAAACAAAAAATATGAGACAGAAAGTAAAGCAAGTTAAGAATTGTTCAATTATCATCACCATCTATATATCATTATTTCGAAATGAAATATAGATAATAATGGAAATACCTCAAGAATAGTATACATTTTCACGTTTTTTAAGCAAGAGAGAGAAAAAAGATAGAAACCCGACGATAGGTACCTTGCAGAGCACAACCAAAATCTACTTCTTTCTTGCCTTCAGCATGACAATTTTTCCCACTTTCGATGATATAGTTAATTGCAGATAAACATGGATGTAGTTCGTTAAAATGAAAATAAATTATAATACGTTTTAATAAAATACTTTTAGTCACTTCGATCAAAACTGTACCTCAGACACAATATTCTTTTGGAGGAGCAGATGGAATAAAATTTTCATGAATGTGATTAGAGCAATCTAACAACGCACCTCGTTCTATCATTTCTGATGGTTGATCACGAGAAGCCTGCGTAGGGTTCACGTTATTGCGTTGACGACAAAGATATGGTGTTTCGACTGGTGAAGGTGTATCTCGACCCTGTCAACAATAACGATCGGTTAGAAACCAAATCGATAGAAACTCATTTGCAATTCTGATCATATTTTACCTTCTTGGATGGTCCGCAACATGTTGATAAAGTACAAGGTTTGTCAGTTTTCGGACAATCCAACACGCAGTCTTGATTTGGTGTTTCTTTCTTTGTATTTTCAGAAAACTTGAAAATTAAAAAAAAAAAAAAATGACAGAAAATTAAAACCATTACTTCTTAAATTATTTTATAAAAAAAATCGTTCGAGCTAAGTTACATTAAACTGAACGAAACTTGAGAAGAGTAAGTCAAGTTGAAATTTTTAAAAATTCCTCAAAAATTGAAAAAAAAAAAAGATTTCAACATATAATACGATCTTTAACTCTTGATAATTTTATGTAACTTAGGCTCGGATTCAAAGGATTAATCGATCATATGAGAAAAATTGGCTGGCCACTTACGTCTCCAATTTCAACAAATTCTGGTTGTATGGTGGTAGAATGTATTCCTTCATTGTGGAAGAATTCTTTCACCTTCTCTGCTAATTTCATATATTCTGATAAATTTCTACATCTGAAATGAGGATAAAAATAGGAGAAATTGTAGCATTCCGTCGATACATAAGTACATACAAATTCAACGCGAAGAATTTTTGATAAAATAATCATGTTTGTGTTACTTTATATGAGCAGAAGCGATAATTCTATCGCCGGCAAGTTGCCAAACGTGGAATTCATGCACCGCTAAAACGCCATCGACATTTTCCAGCAGTCTGCGTTGTATTTCATCCACTTGAATATGAGTAGGAACTGTTTGTAATAAAATTAAAGCTGATTCTTGCAGCAATGGCCAGACCGATCGAAGAATTATAATAACCATTAATAAACTAAGCGTCGGATCGATATAAAATTTGTATTCCCATTTGGTGTAACATACGATCTGCAAATAAAAAGAATAACATACGATTACGATTACATTGGCTGGGTCAAGGTGTATCTATAACAAAAAGTAACGAAAAATTCTCTTACTGAAGCAGAAATTATTACTATGACGGAGCCCAAGGCATCGGCTAATACGTGTAGAAATACACCTCTCATGTTCATTTGAGTCGGAGGTTCGATTTTTGCATTGTGAACATGATCGTGAACCTCAGGATGGAAATGTTGCGGCGGTTGAAATCTTTCGTCGTTTTCATTATCGTCAGTAGCTGTAGCACTGGCGCCGGCTGAGACCAATTGCGTTAGTCTCGAATGATTATGTGACATTCCAGTGTGATTGTGCGAATGACCGTGTCCGGCGTGATCTACGGAGAAAATAATAATTTGAGAAAACAAATTAGAAACTTAATTAACGAGTATTTTTAATAATCAAGCTGGCCTATAAGCTAAGCTAAATTAAAATCAATTCTGTCTAGCTTCTCTCGCCAAACGAACAAATCCAGCTCGTTTATTCGTCGTATTTCGAAAATTGATGGTTTTCTTTTCATTAGTTAAAACGAATTTCGAGGCTGTACTAATAATAGTACAATATTCCGTGAATCGATACTAAAAAGCTATTTAAAGTTATTCAACTGGAAATTAGATACGTAAGCGGGCTATTTATGTCCTCAAATAAATACAATGAAACGAGGTACCGTGAAATAAAAACAATCCGATAACATTCACGATTAATCCCAACACTCCAACCCAAATGATTAATTCAGGGTCATGGATTTCTTCTATTTCGATGAACCTAGAAAATCAATAACTTTATAAGCTAACGTTTTCATAAAAATAAAAATCATTCGTTTCACACTAAGCAAATGTATGTACCGTTTAACAGCTTCGACGGTGATTGAAAAGCACAGTGCTACTAGAAACACAGCGTTCACTAAAGCACCAAGAACCTCAGCTCTCGCCCATCCGAAGGTGTTTTTGGACCATTTCTTCGGCGACATCTGTACATAATAACGTCATAAATAAACCATTATTACCAATATAGGTCGTTAGTATTTTTTTAATTATATAAATTAAAACAAGATAGTTCTTGGAATTATTTCTTTAATACCAGATCTGATGTTTAGTGCCGAGTGCAAAGATCACTACGTCATTAATGGCGACATGAATTTGATGGATAGTTTTTCACACGTTTCAGTTATTGGCGAATACTTCAAAAGTATTTGTACCAATTTGTAAAAGTTCCTCGAGATTAGAACGTTTTATTCTTATCTTTCCACTTGAATAAGTCATTATCGCGACATTTGATAGGTAATTCGATTCATTCAATTATGAAAAGAATTCTTCACGTACAAAGTACCACTTTGCTAATATCGCTTTCATTTCTAAAACCTCATTCTTTTACATTAGGCTTCAAATTTTATACATAAATTTATCAAATGGTTCTTATCAAAATTAGGTTTCTATCCAATGATAAAAATGAGAATATCATTGTGGTTTTCTCGGTTATGAATTCGTACAGGTCTCCATAACTCTTGATAGTAACTTTTATCATTACATTTGAGAAAATATATCGAAGCTGATGATACCTTGATTGACATAAAAGCCACTACCAATGCAGCTACATCACTCAGCATATGAAAACTGTCCGCCACTAATGCCATGGAATTCGTAATATATCCAAATAAAATTTCTACGAAGAAGAATATCGTGGTCAGCCAAAACATCGATATCAATCGGCATCGTTTCCCGGATAATCGACCCATTGTTCAATAATTTATCTGCGAATCATACAAAATTGATTGATTACCTATTGCTTTGTATTGGAGCATTACGTGACTAGAACGTTGAAGATGATAAATTTAATTTCCATCTTCAGCGTAAGTACTTATGTAAGTAGGTATGACTAATACTAGATGCAAGATCATTGGAAATTCCAGCATTATTTTCAAAAATATAAGATTGGTTTCAATCTAACGATTAAACATTTTAATCGAGAAAGGAGCTTTTTTCGAACAGCTGACCCGAAATAGTTTGATGACAGTTACCTACCTACAATAATTTCAAAATAGGTGATGAATTAAAAATTATGATTAGATGTGCACGCTATTCAACGAAAGAATAAAAATTATGACTCACTTGTGAAGAAAATGCAATATCACTAAAATTTGTAATTGTACTACTACGTAAATGGCATCACAGAAATTGAAGGCAGTACCATTGACATATTCGAAGGAGAAAGAATTACATTATTTGAACACCAATAATAATAATCACGCTAATTCAATAAAAAAGTTTTCGCGAACAACAATCAAAAACTCTCGTTTAAAATGTTCATTCCTACAACGACTATAAAGTAGGTGTTTTTCACTTCAGAACAGAATTACGAGCAAATTACGAGTTTCAATTTTCCCTTGAAGGAAAGGAAAAAAATTAACGAGTTAATAGCAATCTTATAATGTCACGAAATATTAATAAAATTAATAATCGACTATAACAATGATTAATATCAATAAACTATGTAATGAATGAAACATGAGTCTTGATAGCCGTTCATCTGTTTTCAGAAAGAGAAAATTCTGTGCGCTTTTGCTCCTGCGCCGCTGCGCCCTGTGTTGTTGAGGTATCAAGGAAAATTTTTCCAGCCCGAAAAATTTTTTCCGTTGTTTTTGCTGTTTTGTTTTACCCGACATCTTGAGATGAAAAGTTCAAGCTTTGGTTGTGCTCAAAAACTCAAAAAGACTCGGCAAAGTTTTTAATCAACGATCGTTCACGAGTAAACCCGAATTTAGTCGAATAATACCGATTCCTTTTTTTATCAATCTCCTCGATTCTCGATTTTCCTATAAAGTAAAGTGAAAATTTTCGAATTTGTGTGAATTGAATTTGATATTCAGAGTATTCATAAATTTTACTGTCAAACAACAATCTCAATCCAATATTTGGCAGTGTAGTCAGTAGTGTTTGTACATTACAATAGTACATAACTCACTTTCAAGATGTCTTATATGCTTTCACATCTACACAACGGATGGCAAGTTGATCAAGCCATTCTATCAGAAGAAGACAGAGTTGTGGTATGTAAACAGTTCTACAGTATCCTTTCAAAATCTAGATAGATGTACCTACCATAAAATAAACATTCTATTTTACAGGTAATTCGTTTTGGGCACGATTGGGACCCTACTTGCATGAAAATGGACGAAGTATTGTACAATATAGCCGAAAAAGTTAAAAATTTCGCTGTTATTTATTTAGTGGATATCACCAAAGTTCCTGATTTCAATAAAATGTAAGCCACTCAATCTTCGTATTGAAACCGTATAATTGATCGTTATATAACTATACTTATTAATTTTTAAATCTAGTCTGAGTGTAAAATGTCACTGAATTCTTTTCGATCCATCGGAACCTGCAGATTTCTGAATTCGCTCATGTCACGTAGAATCTCTACTGTTCAAAGTATTGAGATGCTTTTGCAGAAACTTTTTAAAATGAGTTATGATTAAAAAGGTTCGTTATTCATCTTTGAGGATAAACCACCGAATAAAATTTCGAGCATACCATCGGTTTTATTTAATTTTTTTAATTTTAGACTGGAACAGAAACAACATGGGAGTTGTTAATTCGATTCGTGTTTTGGATTTATGTGTACAACTTAACAGTTGTCGTACGTTGTAGTTTCGTTATTACGTTGTAATCATAAAAATGAAAGTTTTTTGTTTCATTGCTCTAATTGATTTATTTTTTTTCAGGTATGAATTGTACGATCCATGCACGGTGATGTTCTTCTTTCGCAATAAACACATTATGATTGATTTGGGCACCGGAAATAATAATAAGATAAATTGGGCCTTAGAAGATAAACAAGAAATGATAGATATAATTGAAACTGTATACAGAGGAGCTCGCAAAGGTCGAGGTTTGGTCGTTTCACCGAAAGATTATTCTACCAAATATCGATATTGAGATTTTTTACTTATTGTATTTTTTTATTGATTTGTGGTCCCGTTTGAAAAAACAAGAACTTGAAAATTTCTTGTTATGGCGATTCCATTCACTCGCTATATTGTGGTATTTGTTGCTCACTAAAGCGTAAAATATTCCCAATTTTTTTTTCTAATTTATGCGGGTCTAATTATTTGCGCTACACGGTACTACTGAATTACTTAATTTTTTTTCTTGGTAGCAATAACGCGAAAAAGTGAAATATTTGTGTATGTAAGTACGTTGACTTGTGTTTGTTATTTTATAATTTTAGGCTACCTATACATGAATCTACCTACTATAAGTCAACATGTTGTACTAATTATCCTGTTCATTCAAACTATGCTATATTTTTTACTTTTTTTTTCTTTAAATAAAGTTGTACAATGACTCATACTATTAGTGAAATCCTGATTCTGTGTACCTAGCTACCTACCTAATCAGCTTTATTTATTGTGATTTGTGATGAATAAATTAAGTTATAATTTCAGTTCAATGCCCATGAGGAAATTAAATACATTATTTTTACAAAAATATACTTACAGAACCGTATTGAGATACAAATAAAGTATTAAAGTTGATCAGTATTTGTATTTTTGAAAAATATATGATTCGACTTTTTTATTTTTGGCTACAGTTTTTGCTCAAAGCTTACACATTAGACTGCCTATCCTTACGTACCAGAAATGACACAGTTTTTTGGTAAAGATATTTGAAAAATTCTGTTTTTGTGTTTTGACTCAGTATAACAATGTGAAAGAAACTGAGAGCAGAAAACAATAATTCAGTTTTCTCTAGCTTTTAAACGTATCACTCTTACGCGTTTAGAATAACAATGAAAATTTTCATTATTATGGATAACAAGTTGTGGATGCTCAAATAGCACGTAAACGTATAGATGTTTGATATTCATTGTTCAAACGATCGTATATGTAGGCAAGATGTATGTACTTGGACTTACCTAGGTATTTTCATCTTCTATCGCAGATACGATACCTTTATTATAAACATTGAACAATGATGATCAACCCGAACAAAGCACCTACCGGTTACCATAACTATTGTGTGGTGTTTAAAGTAGGATGAATTATCGCACAGAAATAAATCTGACTTTTTAAAAATTTGATTAGCATGATAACTAAAGTATAAAAATTTTCCCACAGGTACTTGAACTTACCTAGGTCTATAATATAAAAAATTAATTTCGTCAATGAACTGAAAAATAGGTAGGTATAATTTAAAGTGTTGACTCTTCTCACCTTACCTACCTACCTAATGTAGTAAGAAATCAAAATGTGTAGGTAGATGTACATTAGTGTGACCCTTATTTCGGACATTCGAATTTTCTTTTATCTCACTCAAAGATTCGTTTATTTTTTGGAGAAAATAATTTTTCATTTTTTCTCGACTGAATTTAAAGTGGCCTGCTGTCTCGTTTTTTAGAAAAATGAAAAACTTGACCGATTTTCAAAATATTTTATTTATTTATTTTCATTACTCATCAAAGTTTTTCCTTTTCACGGTAATTAATTATCAAACTTAATTATAAGTGATAACTTGGGACGCACTGAATTTTTCAAAAAAATAAGCAAATTTTTTTCAGATAACATTTTTAAAGTTGTTTCTTTTTATCAGAAAATAATTCTCTTTTTTTTATTTTTCCTTAACTGAATTTTTAGTGGTGCCACTAGCCCCAATTTTGGAGAAAAAAATTGACTACCAAATTTTAAATTTTTGCATTTTTTTGGTTCAAGCTAACCAATCAAAATTGTACCTTTTCATAAAAAATGATTCCCAATTGATACTAGGTATAATTATGTGGAGAAAATAATTCCTTATTTTTTTATTTTCCCCTTGACTGGCTTTTGAGTCATGGTTTGGGCTTTGGGATTTTCAAAATTACAAACGAAATGCTCATAATGTTAGTATTTTTATAGGTAGGTATAAAAAGATCATTTTCGATAAATTTTAATTTTTACCACCGTTTTTATGGAACTTGAGCAAATATAATTTTTGACGTTTTTTGAAAAAAAAAATGAATAAAAAAAATGATTTTAACATAATATACATATTATACCTATCACTCAAAAAGATCATTTACTGCTTCGACCATATACTCGGCTGCATGGTCGAAGATTTACTGCGATTTTTCATCTTTACCTTCATTTTCAGGTACCGTCATTTAGATGATAATTTTTCATATTTTCTTCAATTTTTGATAGTTTTTGAAAAATTATCATTGATACGGGAATGATGAAAAATTGTCTTGATTTGTTTTTTTGGGCTATAATGTGTATTTTGAAATGAGCTATTTCATTCATTTTTTTCAATTTTAGTCATTAAAAAAATTATTTTGCTTAAAATATTGAAAAATTGTATATTTTTTCGATTTAAAAAAAAATTAGTGTCATGCCCCAGGCAATGGCTCAGTTAGAGAAAAAAATGAAAAATAGGAAAATTGACAGTCATGACGATGAGTAGTCTCGAAAAATTTCAAAAATTTCAAAAAAATTTCTTTCAATTTTATTTGTCAAATTTTCCCATTCCCCTTCAATTTTTGAGGTAGGCAAGAAATGTTAAGAATAAAAAATGTATATTTTAAAAATACTATCCGTATCCATATACCCAACCAATTTTTTTTTCTCTTTATAGTTGTAGCTTGAAGTTTCACAAATACTTTTGGTTATGACAAAAATTGCGATTGGACCCCTCTCTCCCCTCCAATTTTGGATAATCCAACTCATTCAAAATCATTACTAAAAACAGGAGTAAGGTAAGGGACCAGATTGAAAAAATTTTCAAACAAAAGTTGTAGCTTAAAATACTAGGAATAATTTTGATTATAACAAAAATTTCAATCAGACCCCTCCTTCCCCACCAATTGTAATATTACCTTATTCACACTTATTCTAAATACATTATTAAAAACTGTGGGAAATTAAGGGTCTCAATTAAAAAAAATTTCAAACAAAAGTTGTAGGTTGAAGTTTTACAAATACTTTTAGTTATAACAAAAATTTCGATTGGACCCCTCCCTCCCTTCTAATTTTGAATAATATGTATAAAGTATTTATGTAGCATTGGACTTGGTAAAAATTCAAGGTGAGCAAATGAAACAGCAACGGCTCTCTGTAAAAATAGCCGATCGTCAAAATACATAAACACATGATCGAGTGTAAACAAAAATCATAAAATATTTTTGATAAGTTTCTGATTATTTTTGTAAAATTAACGTTGTATTTTGTATTATTTTGTAAAATTACATTTCAATGTACTTCAGCATAAATTTCAGTTAGTTAAATCGCATGTTTGCATACTAGTTTATTTGGAATGAATAATCAGTTCTTGGAAAATGACAATCATATGGCGGATGCTCCTGATAACAAAGAATTCTCTTCGGCCGAATATTTCAAATCGCTGGAGAAATGGGTACAAGACGTTACATTCTGGCAGTACTTTAACTCTCTAACTTTTCATTCTTTCCTGGTTAATCAAACAGCCTCAGCGAGGTTATCCGGATAAGCGCCCGGTGCTCCTCCAGGGCCACGAAGAGCACCTCGACGTCCTGTTATATCGCATCCAGAGAGAATCAGAGGTAATTTCCACGTCTCTAGATCGTACTTGACGAGATATTTTGAAAAATTACTCAAATCTGTATTTTAATTTAGGTATCGAGTGTCGCATACCATCGTTATGGAAAAGATTGGTTGCCGAATTTATCGATTTTATGTGCCTGTTTTTTGTGAAGTTACTTGCCACGTTTATACTTGTGGATTTCCTGGATATCATGTAAAATATTGTTCCGTATGTTGATGTTAATTGTGATATTCTTCGATTAACATATTACCGATGGTATGTTTTCAGTGATTGGAATAGGTACGATTTTGATTCGTTGATTCAAAGAACGTGGCGCCTTGACTACACTGCTGCTGTCGAATTGACATCAGAATTAATGATCGTAGAGTTTGCTCATAGGATTACAGTTTGCATATTCGAGGTATGAACTTTATTAGACTTACTTCCTTCGAAATTTCGTTATTTAATTTGATTGCCGCTGTTAGATCGTTCATCAAGAACTTCATTTTAGCTTTATTTTTACCATTTACTTTCACATTTTTGTACTTTCAATACAGCCGAACCACCTACGATGTGATAGCCCAGTCGATAGTTATCGAAGAACCAGTAAGATATCAAACTGAATGACAATCTGCATCGATCGTGTAATTTTTATTCTAATTTTGTTTTTTCTTTAAACCAAACGTTACCAGTATGTATGTCACTTGAAAATTTTTATCTATGTATGTGCATTGTACTTACTTAATACGTACCTACATACGAATAAATGTTTTACTGTTGTGTGTAATTTTTCCAATTTTCAGTGTACCTAGGTACGAATTCCATGGTTAGATATAGTAATGAATTTCAAAAATATCCACAAGTATTTTATTTTTTTTAAATAGTATAAAAACTTAATTCGAAACGAAACTATTTACAAAGTAATATAAGAGAACTTGTACATACAACACTCTATTTACAATTTATAGAATGAATACGCACTCTATGGTTTACACTTAGAATACACACAAAATAAAATCAAAAAAATTAATACCTATAAGCGCAAATAAAAAACAATATTATATTTACAAAAAAAAATGAAACAAAAATACTTCTAATAAAATTTTTTTTTAAAAACATACCAAAATACGAACATAACTAGAAACAATATTTACAACGATTAAATAATGGAAGACTAGGTCTCAAATAATTTAAAAATTATCTAATACTGCGAGCTCAACTGCGAACTGGGAGAAGGCTGACCATGATAATAAGGACTATGGCCAGTCGAAGGAATACCAGAACTTTGATATCCCTCTTTTCTATCCATATGACTATGAGTCGGGGTTATTTTGGACCCGCTGGTATTATTACTAATATAAGAATTGTACGAATTATCATTAGAATCGTGCTTTTTAACGCCGCCGTAAATCGATTCATTTCTTCCGGGTATTTTTCCATAAATATCCCTACTACTGGTTTTAGTACCGTAGATATTTTCAGCTCCTTGACGTTGTTGATTTTGATGATTTTGACTGATGGGATTGGCATTACCGGCCGGCATAGGATATAGCGATTGAGCCGGGTATAGAGGACCTGGACGAGGCTGTTCGCGTTGATAATTATGAGCCGGCGGTGTTTTCGTGTATACTGATTGAGATCTGCTTAGGTTGGCTCTGGTTAGCGGAGGTGATCTAGTGTAGAGTGAACGACTTCCTTCGTATATTGATTTGGATCGGTCTGTTTTACAAACTGGCATTGGATAGAAGCCGGTATTATATGGATGGCCATTTCCTGTGAATTTTTATAAATTATTAATATCGATTCGTTAGGTAGGGAAAATATGTTTTAAAAAAAATTTAAGTACCTGAATTAGTAGGTAATTGTCTTGTATATGGGTTTGGATTCATGATTTTCATAGCGGTAGATCGATTTTTGCCCAAATCATCGTATGTATCAGCTTCCGAATGAATACTAGCGGAATCTAAAATTATTAAAATTAAGAATATTAATCATTTTAAAAATTCAACATGTACAAGGGTTAGTTTGGGTTTGAGAGAGATATTAAAAAAAAAATATTAAAAAAAACTCACCACCATCTACAGACATTTCAGATCTACTTTTACGCCGATGTGTTATAAATATTACACTAAATACTCCAGTAGCTACCAAACCGCCAGCACATGGTCCTAACCAGAATACCTGAAAACGAATGTAATCATTTAAAAAACATCTGGTAAATTAGCTTACTTCATAAAAACAAACAAGTACGCAGCCTACATACCCATTGATTATCCCATCTGTTTGTTACAAAGGCAGGCCCAAAAGCACGGATAGGATTTTGCGTAGATTGCTGGAAAAAAATAATTAAAAATCAGTCCAGTGCATATTAGGGAGGTGGGGCGAAAGACAAGACCTGCAACTTGGCAGTACCTAGCTTGGGGTTTCGAGCTACACTCAAAATTCCAAAAATGAGATACTTATACCCAAAAAATACTTTTTTTGGAAAAAAATCTCATGATGTTTTACAAAGAAATTATCTTTCAATTTTTTGCAAACAAAAAATTTCCTTATTTATTTGATATGAAAAAATGTCACATCTGGAGTGAATCGGTAATTTTTCAACTTCTTTCGAATAAAAATATTTTACCAATTTTTAGAGAAAAAAGATCTCAATAAATTATTTTGGAGTAGGTAAGTAAATAAAAACAATTATTATGGAATAAATTTTTTGAAAATTTTTTCTTGAAATGAAAATCATTAATTTTTTTATTTTTTTCAATTTCTTTAGAATTTAAAAATAAAATTAGAAGAAAAAAATCGAAGAAATTGATTTCTAATTCTTTTAAATAAAAAAAAAATTTTGAATTTCTTGCAATTAAAAAAAATCACTCGATTTTTTAGGTGAATTACGTACGTATAATAGATACCTGCTTATTAATTTTTTTCAATTTATTTGAAATAAAAAAATCACACTCTTGTTCTTATTGGAGTGAAAAATTTTAAAATTTTTCCAAGGAAAAACTTTTCAACTTTTTTCAGTGAAACATATTTTTGATATTTTTGAATTACCTAATAAATTTCCTTAATTTCTCTGGAATAAAAAAAATCTCAATTTTTTCAGTGTAATTTTTTGAAATCGAATATTTTGAAATAAAAAAAAAACAACAATTTTTTTTATCAATAAAATTCTCCAGTCATACATTATTTTTTTTATTTTTTTAAGAAACATTTTTTGATTGTCTTCAAAATAAAAAATTCCCTCAATTTTTTAGAAAAAAAATTGATTTTTTTGAAAATAAATAAAAATTTGAATTTATAAAAAAATCTCTAAAATTTCCATTCTGAATGGAAAAAAGATATTCTCAATTTTTTGAAGTAGAAAATTTCTCAATGTTTTGACAGCAAAAAATTTACCAATTTTTGTGCAACGA
This sequence comes from Balanococcus diminutus, assembly GCA_959613365.1. Classification (NCBI taxonomy): domain Eukaryota; kingdom Metazoa; phylum Arthropoda; class Insecta; order Hemiptera; family Pseudococcidae; genus Balanococcus; species Balanococcus diminutus. The sequence goes on from OY390714.1 coordinate 30,831,170, forward strand.
TAATTTTTCTCAATTTCATCAAGATAAACGAATTTTTTTAATTTTTTGGAAAATAATTTTCAAAATTCCTTCAAAATGGAAAAAATTACTGAATTTTTAAAAAAAATCAGATGTTCTTTAAAACGAATAATTTTTTAATTTTTTGTGGAAAATTTTTGCATTTTTTTGAACGTAAAAAAATCGGAACTCTTTCGAAATAAAAAATTCCTAATTTTTTTTTTGTGGAAAGTGCCTCATTTTTTCGGTGAATCGAATTTCTGAAATATTATCTACTAATTGGGAATTTTTTTGTGCGAAAAAGTAGGGCTCTCCAATTAAATTGAGGAAAATAAAAAAATTATAAATTAATTCTCTCAGCACCAAAAGGAACAAACTTTGATGAGTTTCAACCAAAAAAGGGCAAGAGTTTGAAAATTGCGGTCAATTATTCATTTTCTAGGGGGGGGGGGGGGGGGGGAAATAACGAAAGTTCATTTATTCATTCATGGGAAAAAATAAAAAATAGCGAATCATTTTCACATAATAGGTTAGAACCAAAAGACAAAAAAAATACAAAAGTTCAAAATCTGAAAATTTTGTTTTTTTTCAAGGTGGGAGGGGAGGGAAAAAATAAAAAATTGATAGAGTAATAATTACTACCAAGAAAAAGGAACAACCTTTCAGTAGTATTTTGAGGAAAAAACAATTTCTCATTTCGTTTAGAGAGAAAAACTTGGATTTTCTTGATATGAAAAATTCACCTATAAATTTTTTTCAAGAAATAGGTAAAAAATCTTTGTTGTTTAATTATTTATTTTATTTATTCATTTCATTTATTTTGAGACAAAAATTCAGGCTGCTGTGTACGATGACGATTCTTATCTTTCTAGAACACCCACTACTCCGCGTACACGTAGCGAAGTACGAACTCCTGAGAGTGGAAATAAATCACAATTTTCCTACCGCGACTATAAAACAACTCAGGAACCAAAGGTTAGTTTTTCAAAAAAACCTGAGGATAGCTGGCAAAGGTTCGGTGAACCTAAAACCAAGCATAATGAGTCACGCGGTGAAAATCACCATAAACACTCTGATCAGTTGAAAAATAAAACAAAAGCTCACGAGGTAAAATCTTTACAAAGTGAGGGTGAGAAAAAAGCCTCAGAAACGAATCCATCCCCAGCGTTGGAGGATTCTCCTCGCTCAGCTGAGCGGGCAGGTGGCAATGCTCACTTGGAAAACTGATAGGACTGGGAGATAATGGACACGGGTCGACTCTCCGTCCCACAAAAGACCCAAAATTAGACAATATTAATTTGTTTGCTGAATATGAATTTATCGGCGATGGCCTATCATTTTACATGTCATACCATGAAAATGGGCCGCCGAATAAACCGTATTTACGTGAGCAAATGTACCTCGATCAATTATACCATGCTCTTACTAAGAGTACATTTACAAAGAAAAAATTCATTCTCTCCATGGGGCAGTTATTTTTCTAAAAAACCTTTCCAAAGCATCTACGAGTGGATGCTGCAAATAGTCGATCTCTTATGCGTACAAGGGGCAGAAGATATTATAATTCTTTTCCCATTCGCTAAACCTAGACGCCCAGATGAAAAACAAATTGGGCTGTATCGCTATATTTTTTTTAGACGCGTTCTGTCGAAACTTTCTGGAGATGATCGTGTATCATTCTGGAAGGCACCTGCTCATACACTCCTGGAGTGTGAGAAGGTAAAGACATTGAACGGAAAGTCATTTCGACGCGCAGCTGCCGACTCGAAAGGCAACGTTATTCCGCTGATTGACAAATTTTACTTGTCTCCTAAAGAAGGTAAATATTACCTCAGTACAGCGACGTATAGTGAAATTAAAAACGTTTTTCTTGAGCGTATGAAACGTCATCTTTCTCGTCCTCGTAAACATGGACATGATACGCATGGAGGAGTCAAGCCGCTGTTCGGTGGAAGGGAGTTATTTAAACCAGCTCCAGACAAGAAAAAGGAGACCAAGTCGGCCCCTAAAACTGTCTTAAAAAATCCCAAAAATGTTGAAAATCCTCCAGAGGGGGAAATAAAATTCGATGATAAATTGCCTACGTCAACACCAATTCGATCTGTGTTGAAACGTGGCAATAATGATGAGAGAAATCTTGAGGCTAGATGAGTGTCTTTCACAACAAAAGATGAATTTTTCTCTGCTTCTGAGGAGCAAGAATTATTTGTCAGTGCCCTGGATAGCATCGACAACACGAAAGTGGACAATGCTGGTCTTGACGAATCGGTAAAAGCGCAGATGGTCACTGAAATAACAGATGACCCAACTTGTGTAATTCCAACGATGGTAGGCAATGTAGCCTACGCGGCTCAGCTCGATACTGGAGCTCTGCCAAATGTCATTTCGTCAAGAACCGCAGACCTTTGGATTGAAAAGCACCCAGACCATATTAAGTACCAGCCACTAGGCAGTGCATTAAAATTGAAACTGGTTGATAATAAAATTATCAATTCGAAGCCAGTTATGCTCATAGTGACTATGGCACTAGGTAAGCTTGATGTAAAAATTCCTTTCCTGGTTTTTGAGAGTACAGGAAGAACGTGTATTATCGGCAGGGTGTCGATGAACGTGTTGAATATTCAGCCTATGATTCGTGAACGTATCGCCATAATTCAGCCAGAAGGCGAGAAAACGAAATTTGAGCTGAAATTTCTTGATCCTCTGGAATTCCAGGATATCACGATAATGTCATGCGATGCTGAGGACAAATATCGTCAAGAAATTACTAATCGTTTGCTAAAAAATACGAGAACGGTCCATTGGGCCAAACTTGAGCCAGAAGATATGGACGATGGTCCAATGCTCTTCCGAAAAAATATTACACGTGACCTTCAGGAAGGCATAAATGAAGGCAGGTATACTGTCGAACAGGCGGACAATGTGTATAAAAAATTGGCACCATTCGCAGACATTTTTAGCCGGTATCCTGGGGCATACACGAAACGAAAGGTAAAATTTGAGTTTGAGCCTGGAGGCGATCATCATCGCCACTGGAAAGGTGAGAAATATAAGCCCTCTAAAAAATTGATGAAAGCTATAAGAAAAGCAATAAGAATTATGCTTGCTTTGGGTTTCATTCGTATGTCAAAATCTTGTTACATAAATACGACTGCGCCCGTTTTAAAAAAAGATGGCCACATACGACTGTGTCTTGCTGCATGGGACCTAAATAGGTACATGAAAGCTCAAAGAACTGAAGCACCCTCCATTTTGCCACTGATTTTCAGTAGCGCAGATTACAAATTTTTCTGTGCTCTGGATTTCGTGGCTGGTTTTTGGCAACTACTGCTAGATGCAGAGTCGTGCAAGTACACCGCGTTCCAAATTGATGGGCAGGTGTACGAATTTACACGTATGCCATATGGCGTCAAGACAGCATCATCTGAATTTATTCAGATGATTAACGAGGTCATCCCTGATGAAGACGGTGTGTCTAAATTTGTGGATGATCTGCTGGTCGCCGGAAAAACCTTTGAGGAGGTCGTAGAAAAATTAGTTCGAATATTTACTGCATTGCGAGAAAATGGGTTAAAATTGAATCCCAAAAAATCTCAATTTTTCAAAAAAAGCACCGAACATCTCGGCTTTGTTATCCGCCAGGCGGAGATCGCAAAGCAAAGTAAAAAAATTGAGAAGTTCGAGGAATTTGTGAAAAAACACTCAGACAGCAAAGGTAAATTTAAGCTGAGGAATGTGAAACAAGTGCAGACAGCAAAGGTAAATTTAAGCTGAGGAATGTGAAACAAGTGCAGACAATGGTTGGCCTTACAGGATTGTACCAACATTTCATACCAGAGTATGGTCAAATCCTGGCCCCCATTTACAAATTAACTGAGAAAAATATTCCATTTGAATGGGGCACTGAGCAAGCTAAAGCTTTTGAAAAGCTGTACGCTGCTTATACGGCAAATTTCGTTTTAATGCCACCTATGGATGGCCACGATCTGTACTTGGAGACTCTAGCGTCAGATGACGCGATGAGCTCTGTACTTTTCCAGATTATAGATGGCAAAGAACGCATTGTAATGTTCACCAGTCACTGCTTCAAAAAACATCAAAAGAAGTACACGCTGGTGGACAGAGAAATGCAGGCTCTGGTTACTTCTGTAAATAAATTGCAGATATGGCTGCATGGAAGGCGTATACATATTCGAAAAGATTTACACACTGTTGTGAAAAAATTTGAAAATATCATGCAGACGCATAGAAAAGCTGCGGTGTGGATAACCGAGCTGAATTGCCATGATTTAGTTTTCGACCTTGAGAGCTCAGTTTCTAAAAGAAAAAGACTTTTTGATGTCCAGGCGCCGGAGTTGACCATATGCGCCACTGATTACGTCGAAATAAATGCACTTTCAGTAGAGTATGTAAAATCCTTTGAGAAGGAGTTGCTCTCTGATATAGAAAATATTGCTATTGACCAATCAGCCGACAGCACTTGCATACGAACACGCAAGCTTCTCGAGGAGGAATCTTCTGACGACTCTGTAAAAATTCGTCAGCAAAGAGATCGAAAAATGAAGCGATTCGGCATTGAAAAAGACGCGTGTGGTCGCTCAGTCGTGTGTCGAATGTTTGAAGATGGGACTAAGGTACCTGTGGTACCAAAGCACCTATTTCGAGACATCGTAGACCTGCTGCACCATCTTTATGGGCACGTAGGTGCTGCAAAATTGGAAGGAATATTTCGTAGAATGTTTTTCTTCCCAGGCTCGATGAGATATATCCATGATATATGTAGTGCTTGTATCATCTGTAAGGTGAACAAAAATTACGTCATGGGGAAAGTCCTAGAGTATGCCCAAATCGAGTCGTACTCGATTGGTGAGATTATTTCAGCGGATCTTTTTGGTCCAGTGAGTAACGCTCAGGACAAACCCAAATATTTACTCGTTGCCAAAGACGTGTTCACCTCACGCGTTTGGATAAAACCTCTCTACGATATGAGAGGTGAGTCGGTGTGTGAAGCGATGGAGCAAGTAATTAAAAATGTCGAAGAAGCTGGTGTCAAAATACGTAAGATTATTACAGACAATGGCACCCAGTTTACTTCAGATGACTGGAACCTACTGCTCAGCTCGCATGGCATTAAAGTAGGCCACACTACCGCTTATAATCCCCAGTCCTCACTCGTTGAAAGGACGATGAGAGTCATTGGGGACAAACTGCGTGTAAAAATAAATGAGACTCGAGACGATTATCGCACTCATCATGGATGGGACGTCCATATTGATGCCATAGAAAGGGAAATAAATAACACCGTTACACCCTTTGGTATAACGCCAAATGAGGCCTGGGACATCTCAGATGAAATTGCAGCCAAAATACCTACTCGAAAAAATAAGTTCAACTTTCGGTTTGAACTCAAAAAATTACTTCGAAAAAATAAGTTCAACTTTCGGTTTGAACTCAAAAAATTACTTGAACAGGAGTCGAAGAGTAATTTACTCTCAACTACCTCAGACGAATTGCTTGCCTCGAAACTTGAGGAAAAAGACCTCATTTGAGACAAGGACAATTATGTTCGAATTACGGCCGATGGTGCCTGTTCGAAAAATGGAACTAAAAATGCGCGAGCTGGCATTGGAATATGCTTCTCTCCAAATTCGGAGAGAAATATTTCCGAGGCTATTACCAGCGATAAGTACCCAATTTCGAACAACCTGGCAGAATTAATTGCCATAAAAATGGCATTAAAAATAGCAATCGCCAATTCGATAAAAAGGTTGAAATTATTCACCGATTCGAATTATGCAACACGCGCGCTAAACGTCACTGTCAAGTCTTGGCAGGCGAATGGCTGGAAAAACTCCAAAAAAAAGGAGGTTGCGCATAAAGAACTCTTCCAGGAGATCCTCAACTTGATGGACAAATTCGAGTCCATCGAGGTAATCCATGTATACGCGAGGCGCCACGAATACACCAACATTGTGGCAGACCAGCTGGCTAAAAAATCAGTCTACACTGATGAAAGTGAGATGAAAAAGATCGACGAAATGTCTGATCGTCAGCTGGTCGAGGCTTACATTCGTGAACGCCGAAAACTTCAGCGTATCAAGGAAGAGTATAACTTCAATAAACTCCATGGCGACCCTACACCGTTGGGTGAGGGTGACATGGTGCTGATAACCGATCACAAGCTCAGTTCCTATGACAAGGGCACGACAGCCAAATTGTATCCGAAAAGGTACGGCCCTTACCTGATACAAAAGCAAGTCGCGCCCAACTGCTATTTAGTGGAGTCTGTCTGGGAACCAAAAGAGGAGAGGACGGTAAATTTCCGCCAAATAACCCTTTACCTAACCAAGAAGCAGCTCGAAGATATGAAAAGCGATTTCGCTTACTTGGCAAAATACGATAATCGTCCTATCGAGGAAAAAATTCAGAGCTACTTGGCACTGAAAAAACGAGACGATCCAGAACTGAATTCGCAGCTGGTGCCAGTTCACCAAAAAACTGACAAAAAAGTCGCCCAAGAAATCGCAAATACCATGCGAGATATAAGGGCAAAAAATCGAGCAAAAAAGGAAGACGAAGCTGCGCCTCAAATGCAGAGTGGTTCTGCAGTAAGCGATACTCCACGCACCGCGCCTACTCCTAGCGACAAGCAGGACGCCCAACCGTCTACCTCTACTCGCTTCCACCCACCGGTGAAGAGGGGACGGGGCAGACCACCAAAAAATAAAACCTTATCGGACTCAGCTCCGTAAGGTGTTCGTACAAAAATTAATTAATTTCTTAATCAATTCGAATAATCAATTTATCATCGTAGCATTTCTGCATATACGTATAATAATGTAGAAATGTGAAAGATTTGAAATTTGTATGTAAATTGTAAACTCGAAACTTCAAAAACTTCGTACAGGTACGAGTGCATGAAATAGGTATTTGCACCAAGTAGGTGAACTACCCAAATCTAGGTACAAATTTGTACACGCTGAAATAGCGTAAGAATTACCTAGCGAAGGAAACACTTTCATTTTCGTACGTACGAACGTTTGTAGTTAAACTACAGTGCGGTTAAAAAGTCAGACGCGCGTACAGCACGTTCATAAAAATCGCACCTTGAAGTTTACTTATTTTTTTTTCTCCCCGGAATTGATTGCTTATTATGTACGTTGCAATTATTTTTGCATTTCGTATTTATAAAATAATACCTATCATTTTTTCCATTTTTTTTATAGTATTTTTTTTTGAAAAATGTAAATAGGATTTTTTTAAAAAATTTTTTTATCTCTCGTAATTCACCAATTAGGAGATAAGTGCTTGGTCTCCGAATACTTCCGTCGTCACCGTCCGCCGACAATTTTGGACTTCGAAAAAATGCGCCCACAAAATGGTATGCAGAAGATTCGTCATCATGGAGCCATGTCATGAGTGTACATTTTGAGTTTTTTTTTCTCTGTCGGAATTGTATAATGTATTTTTTTTTGTCATTTATGTAAATATGCATTTTACATCTTTATTTATCTATGCATGTTGTAAATTTTTGCTGCTGATGATAGACGCCACGTCAAATTTATTGTTCGAAATGTAAGGCTACGCGTTGTGTGCTCTGTCTGATTTGCTCTGTGCTATGATACGTTTTATTCTAATTGCGTAAAGTGTTACCAAATGACAAATTTTTTTTTGTCAATCGATCAGATCGATTATTTTTTGTCTCTCTAACCGGCTGTGCCGGTGGGTTTCAACTGTTGGACAAGTGTCCACAGTCATGAAGTGTTGCGGCCTCCCAAGCTAAAACAGTGGGGGCAGGGAGTGGACCACGCGTCAGGAAGCGCAGGTAACCACATTTTTGGACACGTGCTTTCCCTTGGCGGCGCGTGGACTTGTCAAAGGCAAGCCCATGAGGGCATATGTAGTAGTTACTTATGGCCTTCTCCCTTATAGGCAACACTTAGGTAGTATGTCAGGGTAACACTGCTGCAGTCTCAAGTACTTGGGTACTGAGACTGTGGCAGAAGCAGTTAAATTAGTTGGTTTATGACCGGTTCGTAGAGCACAGGTATCTGAGCAGGCAACGTTGAGGCCTGACGTGGCTTAGCCAGAATGCTGTGCATAATGTGGCTATAGTATAACGCGGTAGAATTAGTTATAAGTGAATGTGGTGATTAATTCGTCCTAATAAAGATTACAAGTGAATCTGTGTCTTTATTATCTTAGTAAATTTGGTAAATATCCCCCCAAATAGTCAATCCGGTGACGTGTTAATCGTTGGATAGTATGGTCGTGAGAGTGGTCAGAAATACCTACCACAAAACCCAACGTACTATAACTATTTCAAAAATTTTACGCTTCAAAATTTGAGAAAATTTTTTATTTAAAAAAATAATATTTTTATTCCAATTTCATTTTTTTTTAATATGGATTTTTCGCCAAAAATGTTCTCAATTTTTTGGACTTGAGAATGATTCAATTTTTCATTACAAAATAATTTCCAAACTTTTTACATGAAAAAAAATTGAATGCATTGTCACTTCAAAACTTGAGAAATTGAAAAAAATTGAAAGATTTTTTACTCCAGAATTTTAAAAAAATTCTCCATGAAATAAATCATTTTCATATTCAACATTCGAAAAATTTCAACCTTCCATCCCTTGGGTGAGGAAACGAGTGATGCTGTTTCAAATATACATAGCCTATAATAATTATTTTAAACATACTGGTAGGCACAATATCTCAAAAAAAAAATAAAAAATAAAAAATAATGAGATTTGAACTTCTTTATGAAAATAAGGAGACCCTTCAATTTAACGTCCTAATATTCAAAACATCCATTCCTAATCATGATGAATTAAACCGAATCCTTTTTTCTGTCTGGTATTTTCGTGTACAATTTTGCTGCATCTTGGAACTTGACGAGTGATTTTAGAATACGTTGTGGAATAGGGAATACGTATTGACGTTAATCGTAATTCGAAATTCGCAAACCACTTACCTACGATTTCTTATTTGGTATTGCAACCAATAAAGCGTGCACGAGACGTTAGATTGTTTTGGTTGAACGTCATCACAATATCATTCATTACTGCTAGATTTAAATTCGTGAATTCGTTTTAGTTTTACGTGTATAAATTCATCATTATATGTATGTAATTATGTCATTAGTGTTGTGTTGTAAAATTCATTCGACGAATTATCAATAGTGTTTGATTACAGTTCTCGTGTACCTTACCTACCTGTAAGTATACTTGATATATATCTTATATCGCGTAACGTACGTGCAATAACGTATAATTTACATTGTTTAAAATTGAAACTATCATACCATTTCAATTGAGTCGTTTATGTAGATTTACCTAGCTAGGTACTTGACTTATTTCTTGCGGCATATAGGCCTATGTATTTATTTGTTTAAACTGGAAACGATGAGTTCTCATTTTTATTTTACAGATGCTAAAAGATTGATAGGCCGTAAGTTCGACGATGATACTGTTCAGAGTGATATGAAACACTGGCCATTCCAAATCGTCAACGTAAATAATAAACCGAAAATCAAGATTGTAGTCGATGGCGAAACCAAAAAATTCTTTCCTGAAGAAGTAAGCGTGGAATTTTCATTTACGTCTAATAAGCATTTACTTGATCGGTAAAACACCCAATGAAATCTTTTTTTTTTTTTTTTGGGGGGGGGGGGGGATATTTCTCAGATAATTTTTGAAAAAAAAAACAATTTCTCATTTCGTTTAGAGAGAAAAATTCTGATTTCTTATCCCCTCCACTTTTTTTGAAGAGAAAATCTAATATTTTTGATTAAAATTGTTTCTAAATAAATTTTTTTTTTTTTTTTTTTCAATAGTAAGTAAACACAAAATGTCTCTAGATTTTTGAATGAAAAAATCTTGATTTTTTTGAAAAAACCTATCTCTAAATTTTTTGAAAAGAGAAATCTAAATTTATTTTAAATGAAAAATTAATTTTCATCTAGTTGAAAAAAATTGGTACTTTTTGTAAAGAAACGAAAAAAACTTTTTTCCAAAAAAATCCTGCTGACTTTCCAGAGAAATGATCTCTCCTTTTTTTGAAAAATAAATACTTATCGATTTTTTAAAGAAAAATAAACAGACTTTTTAGAGATTTTTTTTTTCAATTGTTCCTCAGAATTTTTCTTGATCTGAATCCTTTCAAGGAAATGAAAAAATAATAAACTCGCCTATTCATTAAAAAAAAATTTTTTTAAGGAAAATTTGCTGAAAAATAATATTATTTTTAAAAAATGAATACCTAAATATTGATTTTTTTTAAGAAAAAACGATTTTTTGAGTTTTTTTTTCAATTTTTCAAAGTTAGATATTTTTTGTATTCTTTCAAAGAGGAAGATATTTTTCAATCAAGTTTTCAGATAAAAAAGGAATAAAAATACCTAAGTTTTTGAAATTTGGGAAATAGGGATTAAATACGTACCTATACCTAGTATACCTATTTTTAAGAAAAAAATATCGCTGAAAAAATTTTTAAAGTTGAAAATCTTTCAATTTTTTGAGAAATGTTCTATTAGGTGATTAATTTTTGCAGAGCAAAAAAATTGGTCAATGTTTCTGTAGTAAAATTAATATTCTTTCTGTTTTTGAAAACAAAAATTTATATTTTTTTTTTTAGAAAAAAAAGATTGCTATTTTAGCGAAAAAATAAAATCTCTTATTTTTATTTGGAAAGAAATTTCCATTTTTGGAAGAAAAAAATCTCGCGTTTTTGATTTTCTTTCTCCAATTTTTCGAAACAACTAAAGTTATTTTTCAGATCTTGGCGGGAGAAAAAAAATTTTTAATATCAGTTCTTTTGAAGAGAAATTTCCAATTTTTTTAAGACTGAATTTTTTTTTTCAAATTTTTAGAGAAATAAGATTTTGATTTTTTTTTGTTGAAAAAAGCTTCATTTCATTTCCTGGTCTCAATTTTTTTGATAGAAGCAGGTCTCAATTTTTTAAATTAATAATTTCTTTAGATTTAAAAAAAAATGAAAATTTTTAAATGTTCAGAGCAAAATATCATTTTTTTGAAAAAAAACAAGTTTCATTTACTCATTTATTTTTTGTATCTTTTCGGAAGTAGAAATCCCTTCTTTTCAATTTTTTTTGAGGGGGGGGGGGGGGATCCCTCAATTTTTGTTGAAAAAAACAGCTTTTTTTAAGACGAAAAAAATCAGTAGGTACCTACCTCGAAATTTTCTATATCCGAGTGTATTTTGTTCATAGATTTCGTCGATGGGTTTAGTGATTCTAATCCCAAAATGATTCGAATCCTAGGCATTACTGCCTACCGCTGCTGCACTCGCCTATATGGCTTACTAAAAAAAGTACGTTTGTTGAAAAATTTGTTTTTTTCGCTGCCAAACAATTGAAGAAGCGACCAATTGAGTAATTCTAAATTCTTTTATATTTCATCAGGTTAACAATGAACGCACTGTGATGATTTTTGATCTCGGCGGCGGTACCTTCGATGTATCCATTTTGAACATCGCAGCGGATTTTTGCGAAGTAGTATCAACAGCTGGTGCATGATACTCACTTGGGAGGCGAAGATTTCGATAACAGGATGATCAATCATTTTGTAAAAGAATTCAAACGTAAATACGGCAAAGATCTCAGCCAAAACAAAAAAGCTATTCGTCGCTTAAAAACCGCCTGCGAACGAGCCAAGAGAACGTTATCATCGTCTACAAGGGCCAGCTTAGACGGCCTCGACTCACTTCACGAAGGTATCGACTTTTACAGCTCGATTACTCGAGCTCGTTTCGAAGAATTGAACGCAGATTTATTCCAAAAGACCTTGGAACCGATTGAAAGAGCAATTCGAGATGCTGGAATGAGCAAATCTAAAATTCAAGAGATCGTTCTAGTCGGTGGATCAACTCGTATCCCAAAAGTGCAGAAATTATTACAAGATTTCTTCAATGGGAAAAAGCTTTCGAAATCGATCAACCCTGATGAAGCTGTGGCATATGGAGCTGCTATTCAGGCCGCCATATTGAACGGCGACAGATCGAAAGAAGTGCAAGATTTGGTGTTGGTCGATGTCACACCACTTTCTTTAGGCGTTGAAGTAGGTTCTCATCAAAGAATGGCGGTGGTCGTCAAACGCAACACCACCATCCCGACGAAGCAGACTGGTTATTTTCGCACGAGTTACGATTATCAAACTTCTGGGGTGTTTCCAATCTATGAAGGAGAACACCCTAAGGTAACGTTCAACAACCTACTCGGTTCATTCGACCTCGATGGTATTCCTGCGGCGCCAAAAGGGGTCATTAAGGTGGAAGCTATTTTCGAGATCGATGCTAACGGTATCCTGAATGTAACTGCAGTTGAAAAATCAACCGGCCTTACGAATGGAATCACTCTCACGTACAACAAAAGTCAAGTCACTCACGACGAAATCAAACGTATGATCAGCAATGCTGAAAAATACAAAGCCAAAGAAAAAAAACGAAACGACGTGCTCGTGGCAAAAAACTCGTTGGAATCTTTCTGTATCAAACTAATGACCACTGTCCAAGATGGAAAATTAAAAAAGGTCATCATTGAATCAGACAAAAAATTGATTGTGCAAAAATGCGCCGAAATCATCGAGTGGTTACATTCGGGTAAATTCGACTGAAGTGAAGATATTCGAGCACAAACGGGAGGAGTTAAAAGATATATTTTATGCGCTTATCACCGTTCCTGAATTCGCCAGTGGCAGAGAGAAAGAAGAAAAGATATACTGCGAAGTGTTGAACGTTACAATGAACGCTACCGGGCCAGAAATTCGCGAAGGTTACAGGTGACTCCAGTTGCACTTTTTCAATAGGTACCTACCTACTTTTCAAAATCAGTTTCGAGCTTTTTATCAAATTTTCACAGGCAAGCCGCTCGAAAATACCATCCGGATAAGTACAAAGGCAACAGAGACTTTGGCCAGTTTAGTCAGCTGATGTTCAGAGTAGCCGTTAATGCGAAAAAAATTTTCCTTCGCAACGTATGTATCTATGCTAGCGCGTAAAAAATTGTAAAAAATGCCTACCTATTTAAAGGTTTGTTTACTGATGTATGTTTACTTTTAAAATTTTTGCAGTAAACGGAAAAAGAAAAAACGACGCCCCTTGGAATCGAAGAGGTGTTATTGAGCTGCTTTAATTTCATATCTTACGTGATGTAGCCCAATTTGAAAAAAGAAAATTTACCTAACTCACGAATTCTGCGGTAATTTCAACTTTTATTCCCTCATTTTCTCTCATTGCGGTGCGTAAAATCTGCTGCTGTATGTTTCTGGAATGTGTTGAAAATAATTAACAAATTAGTTTCACAAGTTGCTCATTGTTTATTTCTGAAAAATGTCTGCATGCAGGATAAAAAAATTGAGTTCAAGGATCTTTGTACTGTGTATAACCGCGTATTGTATACTTACGTCACGAAAAAAAAAACTACATACCTGCCTACCTAGATCGTTATAACGTTTTGTTTTGTAATCTTTAATCGTTTGTTACTTTTTTTAAATAGGTTTTACATTTTTCATTGTTGCATTTAGGTTAATTAGGTTTATTTTTTGTTATCATTTGTTAGCATGTAATTTTTCATTGTATTTGGCAAAGGCCATGATAGAAATACACGAGTTGTTGGCATACTACCTAATTTTAATATTTCATTTATTAGATACATATGTATAAATGATATTATGTAAGTAATAACAAAAAGTCAAAATTCAAAACTTGGACGATAAATTTTCAATTCCAAATTCGATCTGATACCTAGCAGCTACTTACAATTTAAATTGATTTATTTCTTTATTTTCATTATTTGTTCTAAGTAGTTTTATGAATTTTCAAGCGTATCTTACCTACTTGGGTTTTGTTAACGACTACGAGTTATAACTTCATAAGTGAAAAGGACTTCACAAATCCATTTTGCACTTACATTACTCAAAGTTTTAATTTGTATTCAGTTCTACGAAAAAACAATTGAGTAACTAAACATTGAAAATACTATCTACTTGCGAAAAAAATAGGTAGGTATATTGAAATTAAAAAAAAAAGGCACAAAGTGTGACGCACGTTTAGTTGCATAATGAGAAGTAGGTAGTAGGTACCTTTAGAAAATGATTAAATTTTCAAAAATTGCATTTGGATCAATGTATGTCAACAAAGCAAGAGCAAGATGATAAATTTTTATATCCAAATAGCATGTGTTATCTAAAATATTAAAGCGTCAACATTTTGTTTTGTCATTTTCATGGCCGACGACTCAAAAATTTTTTTTTACCTTCTTATAGAGAATTTTTTTTCTTAATTTTTTGGCATAAAAATGTACCTACTTTCAAAATATAATTTTAGGAGAAGAAAAAAATTTGGAGTTTTTCTAGTTAACCTGAAAAAATATTTGAATTTATTCGTTTATTTTTTGAAATGAAATTCTCAAAAAAAAAACTACTTCATAGGTATTTTTATCAAAAAAAGAAAATTGTATTTTTTTTTGGCCTCAATTTTTTCGCAGAATCTTTCATCTTTTTTTTTGAGTAAAAAATTCATAGTAATATTTTTGTAAATTGTAGGTATAAATCTTGAAATAACAAATTATCTCAATTTGTGTGACCAAAATAATTTTTAAAAAGTTGCTCAATTTGTTTGAAAATTTTTTTTTACGTTTTGTAATAATTATTGTTGATTGAAAAATTTAAAATGTACGAAAATTGTTTCTTTAGTTTTTAAAAGAGAAAATATTTAATTTTTTTAGTAAATGTTTTTTTCGAAGAAAAAAAAGTTTGTTTAATCTTGAATTTCTTCGAGTAAAAATATTCAAGTATATCATAAGTTCTTTTAAAGAAAAAATCTAAATTTTCTATCTTTCTGTTTCTTGGAATAAAAAATACGTATGTACCTAAATCAATGACATGATATGAAAAACTAGCCATTCGAAATCGTCAACGAAAACAATGAACCAAAGATCAAAGTTGTAGACGATGGAGAGACCAAAACGTTCTTCCCCGTAGAAGTAAGTGTTGAACTTGAAATTTTCCCTGCGCTACATTTTTTCAACTTGAATAGAAAAATCACATAAATTTTAAGTTAAAAATGATCTTGGAAGAAGGCCCAAAATAGTTTTTGCCCCGGGTCCACTTTAGCAGTACACAATTTCGGTGAAAATCTCTAAATTATTGGAGATATTGAAAAAAATCTTTGAATTTTTAGCCGAATTTTTTTTTTTAAATTTAGGCTATTGTGTCCGACCCTGATTTAGAAGGAGGGGGGTAGAAGAGTTCTGACCCCATTTGTTGACGTTTGGGACCAAAAGATGACGATCTGTCACATGTCACATATTTATATATATATTCGCCCGTTTCCGTACATCTCGGCCACTTTTCATATATATTTGTCCAATTTACGAAAAATGTCAAAAGTGAAAAAAATTTCTTGACTCTGTTCTAATTGATTTATAAAAATTTCAATCACAAATTCGATGTAATATACAAGAAATACGCCTTGGAAAAAATAATGAGACTCTTAGGATGAAGTTTGCGGAAAAAAATTGAAAAATTGGCCCAACTAATTCAAATTTTAAATAGGTTTTGAAATTAAATATAAGCCTGCAGTGTACTAAAATTTTTGGTATCAATAACTTTTCTGTCCGTCGATAAAATACTGAAAAATTATGAGTCAAATTTGAAGTCGTGTATATCTAGTTTTGGTATATTTCCGTACATCTCGGATAGTGCTTGTGATTCTGCACACTGCATTAATTGGAGAGCCCGCGTTCATCCCTGTGACTTGATTTCTAAGGGTTGCGCGGAGTTTGTGAAACCCTGCAGTCGAGGTGGCTGAGAATGGCTGACTTGTAATGTAGAAATAACCCGTATGCGCCAAACCATGGCAGAGATGTACGGTGGCTGACTTGTAATGTAAGAATAACCCGCAAGGTGGCCGACATGTCTGGAAGCCTATACCTATATCTATATATATATATATATATATATATATATATATATATATATATATAGGTATAGGCTTCCGGACATGTCGGCCACCTTGCGGGTTATTCTTACATTATTACAAGTCAGCCACCGTACATCTCGGCCATGGTTTGACGCATACGGGTTATTTCTACATTACAAGTCAGCCATTCTCAGCCACCTCGACTGCAGGGTTTCACAAACTCCGCGCAACCCTTAGAAATCAAGTCACAGGGATGAACGCGGGCTCTACAATTAATGCACAGTGTGTAGAATCACAAGCACTGACCGAGATGTACGGAAATATGCCGAAACTAGATATACACGACCTCAACTTTGACTCATAATTTTTCAGTATTTTATCGACACACAGAAAAGTTATTGATACCAAAAATTTTAGTACACTGCAGGCTTATACTTAATCTGAAAACCTATTTAAAATTTGAATTAGGTAGGCCAATTTTTTAATTTTTTTCCGCAAACTTCATCCTAAGAGTCTCATTATTTATTCCAATGCGTATTTCTTGTATACTAGATCGAATCTGTGATTGAAATTTTTATAAATTAATTAGAACAGAGTCAAGAATTTTTTTCCCATTTTGACATTTTTCGTAAATTGGACAAATATATATGAAAAGTGGCCGAGATGTACGGAAACGGGCAAATATATATATATATATATATATATATTTATTTATAATTTTACCGCTACTTTTGGAACTCTGGGGCCGAGCCTAACAGGTCAAATGAGGTCAAACTTGATATGTCGGGTACCCTCGATGTAGGAATGATGCAAAAAATTTTTTGGGGCCCTAACTCAAAATTGGGGACATGACCCCTATTTGAGGGGGTGCGGGGGAGCCCCAATATCATGACATTTTTTGAAACTTGCCCCAGGGATGAGAACGCTAATTACCTACACCATAGTCAAATTTCAGCCCCCTAAGTCATCCCCACCCCATTTTAGGGCCCAAAAAGTGGATTTTGGGGTCATTTTTTTCACGTTGATCAGGCTACAGACCCCCCAAATGGGGATGGGGGGCCCAAATTTTCATCATAGATCAAGTTTGTGCGCCTGATGTGCATTTTGTAGGTTTCAACTTTTGGGCCCTCTTTGACCATTGTCCATGATCAAAAATCAAGATTTTTCACAATTTTTCGCATTTTTTCTAGCTTTCCGGTACGTTGATCAGCCTACAGCCCAAACCAAATGACCTTGGAGGCTAAAATTTGGTATTTAGGATCGGTAAGAATCACTGAGCCGCCTTTTGGGGTTTTTGACCTTCGAGCCCCAAAATTGGGGGTGGCCCCTTTTCGAGGGGGCTCTAAAGGTACCCCAATGTGACAAAATGATTTGAAATTTCTACCAACAAAAGTGACTCTGATTGTCTCCACTGTATTCAAATTTCAGCTTCCCAAGCTATCCCCACCCAATTTTAGGGCCCAAAAAGTGGATTTTGAGGTCAATTTTTCACGTTGATCAGGCTACAGACCCCCCCCCCCCCAAATGGAGCTGGGGAGCCTAAATTTTTATCATAGATCGAGTTCATGCCCTTGATTTGCCTTTTGTAGGTTTTGACCTTTAAACCCCTTTTGACCTCGATACAGGGTCAAAAATCAATATTTTTCAAGTTTTAACCTGTCTTTCCTGACGCGTTGAACAGCCTACAGCCCAAACTAAAAGACCTAAACAATCGAAATTTGGGATGTAGGGTCAGTAGAGGCCACTGATGTGCCTTTTGGGGGTTTCGACTTTTGAGCACCATTTAACCCCCCCGTACAGGGTCAAAAATCATAAATTTTCACGTTTTAACCTCTTTTTTGGTGTTGGCCCTTGTCTGAAGAGCTGAAAGTGTGAAGGGGATTGAGAGCGAAGCCCTCAATCCTCTCCTGCCATGTCCCTAATGAGGGCGAAGCCCCCCAATTGGGGCATGGGGCGGAGCCCCCATCTGAAGGGTTGGAAGTGACGAGGTGGTTGGGGACGAAGCCCCTAACGCGGTGGTATGAAGACCTGAAAGTGATGAGAGGGTTGGGTCGAAACCTCAACGGGGGTATGGGGGCGGAGCCCCCATCTGAAGATGAAATCTTCAATGCAGAGAGGAACTAAAACTGAAGACAAAAACCTGACATTTTTAAACTGAATTTGAAGTTGAAACTGATATTGAAACTGAAATACAATGGATGAAAACATTTTTAAAGTAGTAGACTAACTTGAAAAAAAGAATTCGGCTGTCGCGGAGCATCTTGACTGCTACGCATTTTTTTGATTACAACTTTTTTTTAATTTCCATTTTTTTTTTATAGAGTAGGTAGGGTTGGATAGATAATTGATTTTCAAATTTTTCTGAAAAAATTTCAGTTAAAAAAAAAGTAAAAACTGAAAAAAATCATTCTTTAAATTCAACATGAATAAAATTTCCACCCTTCACCCTTTCGAAGAAATTCAGCTGCACTATAATAATTATATAAAATTATAATTTACGCTCCCAGCTTATGTAGGTAATTGTGCATCTAGCATTCTAGTACCTAATTCAGTATCTTCATATCTTGATTTTCCAACGAATGTATGAAGCACGATATAATTTATAAGTACTTTAAAAAGTCAATTTTGTCCATAGATTTCTTCGATGGTATTGGTCAAAAGACAGAGCGAGGTACCAAAGAGACAAAAACGCAATAAATTCTCACTCGCTACAGAAATACACAAACACTAAGAATACTACCAATTTATTGAAAACATGATTCCTACGAATGTAATATGTATAAAAATATGTTGAGTAGGTAAATGTGAAAATGTAGTTTATAAAATGTGATATAATTACTAAAGAAAGTGAAAAACCAAGAAATTAGGTATGATAATTTTTTTTTTTTTTTTTTCAAATGGAAACACAAATTTCCAATGCTTATTTCAATAATATCCATAGATAACATGGAGTCATTAAAAATCATTTTTCAATATGTAATTTTTAAATTTGCCCCACTTTTTCTTCGTTGAAATACCTGCATTTAAACAAACTTCAAAACATGCTTGCATATTTAGATCAATATAGTTTTTAAGCGGCCAATAATTCTCCGCAGTTTCAGGATGCATGAAGTACCATGCCAGGAAATTGTCCACAAAAGAAAAATCATCTTCATGAAGTTTATCGGGGCTTCTGCTCAATAATGAACCAACAAAGATTTCACCCATAGGTAACGACTTCTTGAATTCTATCATTTGTTCTACATTGGCAAATAGCCAGTCAGTAAACAGCAACCACTCTTTTAGGGAAATTATTTTGGTAAAACTTTTTTCCACTAAATGTGTGTAAAGAGACTCTACCAATATTTTTTTCCATCTACGCAAATCTTGCTCGGAAAATGAGAATAATATGACGAACTCTGCAGCCAGCACTAATTCGCTATCATTCAATACATTTTGTACAAATTCAAATTGACTACAAAAAGGGCTGGCATATTGCACTAAACATTCGCCGTCTTTGTACTGTTTTGCTGAACCAGACAATCGAAGCGGATCATCCATAATTTTTCTTCTCAGATCAAAGACGGTTTGTTCATTGGAAGAACAAAAGTTTAAAAATATATCCAGTTGGGTAAATTTGCCATTTTGAAGAAGATTGATACAATAATATTTGATATTGTCGTAAATAATCAAATCAGATTCCTTGAATTTGATAATTTCCTTTTCATCGTAGAAACATAATCTCATCAGTTCGTTCAAATGAAAAGGTGTAGAAGCCCATAATAATTTTTTCCAATTATTATTCCAAAATGTATTTCTGTGTTCGAAACTCGCGTTCAATAACATTACAAATATCATTCTAAAATCTCTTGGAAATTCCAAATAGGTATGTTGATTATAATCTAGAACTTCACGATGGTAGTTGAACGTTGAGCTGAGGTAAGTATCAGTGAGACAACCCAATGCAGGATATTTCAATTCATCAGGAGTACTTCTTAGTATTTCATTATACAAAATTACAGTACAATCATCTGATCTACCATATCTGCTGCTGTAAACGTTATCCAAATGAATTCTTGAGATCAAGTGGAGAAAAAGACTTTCAGAAATAGTACTTTTTATACACGACCAAATCTCGAATGTTTGCATAGAATATTTAGGATGACGTATCAAACGCCGAACTAGCATATGACCACAAGCATTCAATACTTCATGTGCTAGTGCGCCACTAAGTGTTGGTAGCCAATACAACATTTGCATTGCGCAAAGATCGGTGCAGCAAGCATTTCTTGCTAAATTTACAACTTCATAAGACTGAAAATTATTCAAAAAATATTTTATAACCCACCAATTTGTGTACGAGGGACTTTGCAACAACCCATTTGTTATGTGGCGATCGTAATCTATGGCTGGCAATTCCTCGTTAGATATTTTTTTCTGTACTCGCTCATACCAGAATAGACCCATGAAATCATTGTGATCAGCAATCTCTTCATTACTCAAATTCATGTAGTACAATGGTCCTAGAATATAGATTTCTTCTTCAAAACAATAAGCACAGGCAATTCCATACTTTTCCGATTCGGTTAGTTCATTATTACATAATAATTTGCGTGCTGTTTCTGTGTAACCGATGGTGCCATTTGGAAGCCAAATTAAATCATTCAAATATGCGACAGCAGCAGACGCATGATGGTAGCTACAATGAAACCAAAATACTTGATCAAAATGATAATTTAACCAATCCTCAATCTCTACTTTTAAAGATTCAACGTACTGATCAACCATTTCTTTGAGATGATTTGGAATTCTTTCCATCTGCAGATTTACCCTCAGATATGCATTCATGTAATGAATACACCTTTCTTCATATTCTCCAAAATAGCAACAAAATAATCTGACCTTACTTGAATTACATTTGGCTATTTCGCCACGTAGATACTCTAGTCCAATTGCGTAGCAACACATCTCTTTCAAGGATGGTACTTTCATATGGAAAATCAATTGCTTCAATTCGCTTGTACTCATTTCAAAGATGTATTTTTCAATTATTTGATTCTTGACCAAACTTCAACCTAAAATCAATATCATTGCATCGATGTTAATATCATGAATAGACTTGAAATCACATTTTTAAAAATAAATATGAACAATTGAACACAATAATTGAGGCGCTTGGTGGAAAAAGGGCGTTCCTCTACATAACACCCTTTTTCAATATTTTTGGAAATTTGAAATTTTCAGGTCTCCAACCATTAGTACACGATGTATTAGATCTGAAAAATATATCTAGAAGATGATAGACGCCTTGAAAGGTGTTTTTTTCCCTCAAAAATACCCAAATGACGCCATTTTGGGAACCGACAACCTCTACAAGATGACCTAGAGGCCCAAAAATCATGTCCGGGCTTGTTTTGAAACGATATTTCTCATATATGTACTACAATTTCAGCAAAATCGAGAAACTTTGACTTTTTCAACTTATTTCATGCATTTGGTTTGACATTTTTTAAATTTTGTCCTCTTTGACGGACACGTTGCTGAAATCTTGGTAGTTCTCGATTATAAGACTCTTAAAAGTGAGAATATTCAAAAAGAAATCATACTTTTTTTTTGAAAATTCAAATATGGAAAAAGGGCCTTAAATGGACTGTTACAAAAACAAGTTAAATTTTGGCGTTATAACGAAACCTTTTTTAATTTTTTTTTTCAAAATATACCTCAAAGAACACACTACCTACCTACTAACATACGTGCATCTAAAAAGGTTCCGCGTTATCGGTATGGAGTTAAGACCAGTTTGGTTTACTAGATAAAATTTCTGATCGACCTAGACCTCAAGGAGCCTCCTAAGTCCAAAACTCGCCGAAATATTTGCATTAACTCTTGATGGAAAAAAGAATCGAGTACAACCTGGAAACCCATATGTGCTTCATAGATCTAGAAAAAGCATATGGTATTAGGCAAGGATGCCCTTTGTCCTGTACACCATTTAATTTATAAAAATTAAGAATTACAGAAGCAAATGGCGAAAACACGTGGACAGAATGGACGAATCAAGATTGCCAAAAATAATCAAACAGTACACTCCAACGGGAAGAAGGAGCAGGGGAAGACCGAGGAGGCGAGCGGACGACACCTCAGGGACCTCTGGGGATTCTCCGCCGCAGACCGGTCACCCGGCCCACCGCAAATAAGGAAACGACAACGACGAAGTTAATATTTCAAAAAAAGTAGTTGCGAGAAAAACGAGTTTGAAAATTTTTCTTTTTAAACAATAAACATCAATAACTCAGCGAATTTTGTACTTAGGGAGCTAGGTGAAGTTTCATTCCACCAGAAATTTTTTTCTTAATGTGAATACACATTTAAGTTTTTTTTTGGTGAAAAAAAGTTCCGCTATGAGGAAAAATCAATATCTTCAACTAGGGGAAATGTTTAAAAATCCTATTTGAACACAGAAAAGGCAACGAAAATAGAAGTAAAATTGAATTTTACAACAGATACTACCTTAAAAATTTCAAAGTTCAAAAAAAAAGCGCGAAGCTTTTTCAGCCTTGTTTTTTTGGTTTGAATCTTGTAGGTCCGGGGTGCGTTCACTTTGAAAAAGAACGGAACAAAGTTGGTTCTACTTTGGAACCAACAAAATTTCTAACCAATCAAATTATACGTTAGAGAAAGCTTTGTTTGATGTTATTTTTCTGCTTTAATATTATCCTCAATTTATTATATGAAACAGCCAATAATTTTTCAAAAAAACAAACGAAATGGTGCATCTTCATACGTCATTTTGTTTGTTTTAGCAAAATAGAACCAACTAACAACTTTGTTCCATTCCTTTCCAAATTAAACGCACCCCCGCATACTGCCACAAAACTCATAAGCTAGGAAGATGATTTCTGCATTATTACACATTCTTGAATTGTTGAAGCTTTGTAATGATTTTTATTATTAACTAGGAGGGTCGCTTTGCGGCCCCAACCCAGTTGCTCGTTCCTCGGGCTTCGCCCTCAGAACTTCACCTTGCCAGTAGCTTAGTGCTTTTACAAGAAATGAAAAAATTCCCTAAAAATTGCGTTTTTAGGGGTGGAAGGAGGGTGAGAAATGGTTGGAAGGTCGAAATCCCCAAAAGGCACATCTAGGACCCGTACCAAACCTACATGCCAAAGAACAACCTGCTAGGTCAATTTGGGTGACCTGTAGCTGTGACACAATATTGAAAACAGCGTAAAATGACCCCAAAATAATGTTTGGGGGGGGGGGTGGAAGGGTGTAAAATGGTTGAAAGGTCGAAACCCTCAAAAGGCACAGGGCCGCCACCTAACCTACATGCGAAAGGACGACCTCCTAGATCAATTTGGGTGACCTGTAGCCGTGACACAAAATTCTTCAAGGTCAAAAAAATGACAAAATAACCGGCTTTTCCCCTCCTAATTGCTCTAGGAAGCTCAAAGTTAGATATGTTGTACAACTTTTCATTTCCTATCGATTGGTTTTTGATTTGGCATTTTTTGAGGTTTTTTGCCCCCTCCCTCTCTTTGAAAAAGTTGACATATCTGAATTTTGGTTCAAGGTCATCCTCACTCCAACCACTCAAATCCACCGTCAAAGGAACCCTACTGCCCAAATTTGAACTTATTTGGTATGAAGGGGGCTGAATGAGGAGCGGAAAAGCTCGGGAAATATAGTATATCGACACGGACGTGTCAAAACCACATATGTCAGGTTTTTCAGCAAAATCACTTTTTTGGGGTTTCTTATAGGAAAAAAACAGAGAAATCTAATTTTGATCACCTCGTATGTCGTAGTCGAATTCTAACGTTCCAATCGGCTTATTTACTTTTAAAAATCACGTAAGACGCGTGTATTTTTGGCGGCATTTTTTGTCTCTCCTGTAAAATTTTGATATTCCAACATACATGGTTTTGACACGTCCACGTTAATATATATATATGCCCATTTCCGTACATCTCGGCCACTTTTCATATATATTTGTCCAATTTACAAAAAATGTCAAAAGTGAAAAAAATTTCTTGACTCTGTTCTAATTAATTTATAAAAATTTCAATCACAAATTCGATCTAATATACAAGAAATACGCCTTAGAAAAAATAATGAGACTCTTAGGATGAAGTTTGCGGAAAAAAATTGAAAAATTGGCCCAACTAATTCAAATTTTAAATAGGTCTCAAGATTAAATAAGGGAGAGTGCCAGTTCTTGGTCGGGGTGCCAAATGTTGGTCAATTTTTCTAATGCTTCTAAACCCGCCGTGAAGAGGGAGGTAGGTTCAGTATCAGTACCTATGCCAACTTGTGGTATACATCTCATACTTTCCTTTGATACGATTTTTCAGTCCAATGTTGTGGTTTGTTGCGCATAATGAACGATTTGAAAAAAATAAGGAATATTGAGTGAGATTTGCATGTGAATCAAGGATTGATTTTTAAACTCTTAAATGTTGAGTTGTTTTAGATATTTTGAGTATGTATGAGTATCAGTAGTTAGGAATAGAGTCCAACTACAAGTTATGATGGCAGTTTTCTTCTAACATGTTTGTATGATCTGGTAACTTGACTGACCAACATTTGGCCAATGTTGACGATTGGTTGTATTTTTAAGATTTTTTTTAACTCTCCTGTACTGGATAGGAGTGATGCGAAAAATCCAACTGTCCTCCATATTTGTAGTGTAGGGATGGCATTTTCAAGTATCATTGCAATATTCAATTAATATTGCTTGGTAGAGGAGAAACCTTTTTTTGAAAAAATCTGATCAAGAAATGGCACTCTCCCTTATAAGCCTGCAGTGTACTAAAATTTTTGGTATCAATAACTTTTCTGTCCGTCAATAAAATACTGAAAAATTATGAGTCAAATTTGAAGTCGTATATATCTAGTTTCGGTATATTTCCGTACATCTTGGCCAGTGCTTGTGATTCTACAGTCTACACACTGTGCATTAATTGGAGAGCCCGCGTTCATCCCTGTGACTTGATTTCTAAGGGTTGCGCGGAGTTTGTGAAACCCTGCAGTCGAGGTGGCTGAGAATGGCTGCCTTGTAATGTAGAAATAACCCGTATGAGCCAAACCATGGCCGAGATGTACGGTGGCTGACTTGTAATGTAAGAATAACCCGCAAGGTGGCCGACATGTCTGGAAGCCTATACCTATATAATATATGTATATATATATAGTATATTGTTTCAAAAGCTAAAAAAAGGTTATATGTGTTACGCCGAATTTGTGTAATTGCCGAATGCGCGCATTCTGCAGTAATTTTGCCGAATTTACGCACTCGGCAACGTCGTTGCCAAATTCGTGAACTTTTGACTTTTGAACGACTTTCAATTATCCAAAAAAATTAAAAATACATATCGACTGCTCAGATCGAACATCGTGTAACCCACATTTGGCGGGAACGACTAAAAACGGCTCCAGTTAACGCCGTATGCAGGATTTTTCTAAAATAAAACTGTAATTATGTTCATTCACAGTGAATAAACATAATTACAGTTTTATTTTAGAAAAATCCTGCATACGGCGTTAACTGGAACAGTTTTTAGTCGTTTCCACCAAATGTGGGTTACACAATGTTCGATCTAAGCAGTTGATATTCGAGAAGTCCAAGCTTGAAGCTACAGTTTTAAAAAAAATGAACCTTCTAACTTAATTAGGGGATTTGTTATGGACTTGTGAAGTTTTTGAATGTTTGCACAGTCATTTAAGGACATGACAAATCTCCTAATTAAGTTAGAAGGTTCATTTTTTTTAAAACTGTAGCTTCAAGCTTGGACTTCTCGAATATGTACTTCTAATTTTTTTTTTGTATAATTGATGACAGTTATATGACAGTGAAAAAATGATTCAAAGGTCAAAATTTTGCGAATTCGGCAACAACATTGCCGAGTGCGTGAATTCGGCAAAATTACTGCCGAATGCGCTACTGCCGGCGCAATTACACAAATTCGGCGTAACATATGCAAATTTAACGTAATTACAATACTGACTATGAAACCTATAGAGCGGTTCAAAAATAAAAATGGAGATTTTTCCAATTTTTTTAATACCTTTGCTCGTTTGCTCACCTTCACAGGTGAGTGTAGTTGAGCTACTGACCTAAAATTTTGGAGATACATATATGGAAATCAATGTTGGGAAGTGCCTTTTGATATTTTCAACAAAAAAAAGGTCAAAATTTCAGTGGTACAAATTGGGGGGGGGGGGGGGTGAGAAGTGAAATTTCAATTTTTTTTACAATTTTCTCTCATTTTCATCAGCATGGTGATTCGAATCTACATTTAAAATCTTATGAAAATCGGTTCAGCCGTTTTTTGTAAAAAGGACACTGAACTAAACACAGGCAGAAGACGTGACAAAAATTTGACATTTCCAACTTTGTGAATTTTCATCGTAGAAAATTTGTTTTGGTAAAATTGAAGTACTCGAAAATCTAAGACACTTTTATTCTTGCCAATTTTTGAAAAAAATGAATATTTAAGGTAAAAAAAATTCGATTGAAAGTTGAAATTTTATGCGATTTTAAACTAGTGACTAGGCATATGAAAACAAGGTTAGTGTCCATTTGAAAATTCCAAATCACAGACATCATTACAAGAAATTAATTTTAATTATAAGTAAATCAATTTTCAATGTGAATTAAAATTTAAGTTACGTTTATTGAAATAAAGTAATGAATAAATCAATATAATTTTATTACTTTGATTCGGAAACCATTTAAATCAAAGAAAACCAAGTTGTTTTTGGGTAAAAATCAGTTTGGACACTAACCTCTTTTTCGTATGCCTAGTCAGTCACTACCGCACAGTATACTGTGTGTCACTACTATGGACCAACAATATTAGTGCCGCGGCCTTAGAAAACTTTTACAGATCCATTTTTTTTCAAGGTTTTTTCAAGACACACAACATTTTTGTTCATAACACATGCAACGTGGGAGAAGTTAGCATGCATTCTGCAGCAATAGAAATACTTTTTTCGAAAAATTCACACTCATCGACAAAACGAGCAACGTTGATGAAAATATTCTGTTTGCCATGAATTTTGACTAATTTTGTTTTTTGGTGGAGGGGGAGGGGGTTGAAGTTAAAGGTGGTGTTGTTGTTGATGAGTTAAGGGGTCAAGGGGGGAGGGGGGGGGGGGGTGGAGCCTCCAAATTTTTTTTCTCACTGCAGAAAGTGTTTATGGTGGGGGTAAGTGGTGACAGTAGTTTTGTTGCTTGTAAGTTGGGGGTCGAAGGGGCTGGAGCCTCGAAATTTTTTTTTCTCTCTGTACGTGGTGTTTAGGGTAGGGGTAACAGGTAAGAGTGGTGTTGATGATTGTGAGTTAGGGGTCGAGGGGGCTGGAGCCTCGAAATTTTTTTTTCTCTCTGTACGTGGTGTTTAGGGTAGGGGTAACATGTAAGTGTGGTGTTGATGATTGTGAGTTAAGGGTCAAGGGGGCTGGAGCCTCGAAAATTTTTTTTCTCTCTGTACGTGGTGTTTAGGGTAGGGGTAACAGGTAAGAGTGGTGTTGTTGATTGTGAGTTGAGGGTCGAGGGGGCTGAAGCCTCGAAATTTTTTTTTCTCTCTGTACTTGGTGTTTAGGGCAGGGGTAACAGGTAAGAGTGGTGTTGTTGATTGTAAGTTGGGGTTGAGAGGGCTGGAGCCTCGAAATTTTTTTTTCTCTCTGTACGTGGTGTTTAGGGTAGGGGTAACAGGTAAGAGTGGTGTTGTTGATTGTGAGTTGAGGGTCGAGGAGGCTGAAGCCTCGAAATTTTTTTTTCTCTCTGTACTTGGTGTTTAGGGCAGAGGTAACAGGTAAGAGTGGTGTTGTTGATTGTAAGTTGGGGTTGAAGGGGCTAGAGCCTCAAATTTTTTTTCTCTCTGTACGTGGTGTTTAGGGCAGGGGTAACAGGTAAGAGTGGTTTTGTTGATTGTAAGTTGGGGTTGAGGGAGCTAGAGCCTCAAATTTTTTTCACATGTTGATCAATTTTGAATTTTTTTTCTAAAACTAAGAGTTGTGTCATGATCTCAAAAACCAAGAGTTGTGCCATGATGGCGCCTGGCTCAATCGAAATGGAACTCGATGCCCTTCAAATGGAATTTTTTCCAGCCAAATCGTATGTGAAGTTGCTGATTTATCATTTTTTTCTCGAAAACCAAGAGTTGTGCCATGATGGTGCCTGGCACAATCGAAAGGGCACTCGATGACCTTCCTATGGAATTTTCTTCAGCCAAAACGTATGTAAAGTTTGAGCCCAAAAAAAATCAAAAGTTTGAGAAAAATTTTCACACTTGTAAAAAAATTTCGAAAAGTAGTGTATATTTGCAATTTTTTTTCTCGAAAACCAAGAGTTGTGCCATGATGGCACCTATGCCACGCAAAAGGGCACTCGATGCCCTTCCTATGGACATTTTTTCGACCAAAACGTATGTAAAGTTTGAGCCCAAAAAAAATCAAAAGTTTGAGAAAAAATTAAAAATAAAAAAAAAATCATTATTATCACTCGGTGACCAACTTTGACAATTTCTTTCTCGAAAACCAAGAGTTGTGCCATGATGGCACCTATGCCACGCGAAAGGGCAATCGATGCCCTTCCTATGGAAATTTTTTCGGCCAAAACGTATGTAAAGTTTGAGCGCAAAAAAATTCCAAAGTTTGAGAAAAATTTTCACACTTGTAAAAAAATTTCGAAAAGTAGTGTATATTTGCAATTTTTTTTCTCGAATACTAAGAGTTGTGCCATGATGGCACCTATGCCACGCGAAAGGGCACTCGATGCCCTTCAAATGGAAATTTTTTCGGCCAAATCGTATGTGAAGTTGCTGATTTATCATTTTTTTTCTTGAAAAGCAAGAGTTGTGCCATGATGGCGCCTGGCACAATCGAAAGGGCACTCGATGACCTTCCTATGGAAATTTTTTCGGCCAAAACGTATGTAAAGTTTGAGCGCAAAAAAATTCCAAAGTTTGAGAAAAATTTTCACGTTTGTAAAAAAATTTCGAAAAGTAGTGTATATTTGCAATTTTTTTTCTCGAATACTAAGAGTTGTGCCATAATGGCACCTATGCCACGCAAAAGGGCACTCGATGCCCTTCCTATGGAAATTTTTTCGCCAAACCGTATGTAAAGTTTGAGCGCAAAAAAATTCTAAAAATTGGAGAAAAAATTGAAAAAAAAAAAAAAAATCATTATTATCACTCGGTGACCAAATTTGACAATTTCTTTCTCGAAAACCAAGAGTTGTGCCATAATGGCGCTTGGCACAATCGAAAGGGCACTCGATGACCTTCCTATGGAATTTTTTTCAGCCAAAACGTATGTAAAGTTTGAGCCCAAAAAAAATCAAAAGTTTGAGAAAAATTTTCACACTTGTAAAAAATTTTCGAAAAGTAGTGTATATTTGCAATTTTTTTCTCGAATACTAAGAGTTGTGCCATGATGGCACCTATGCCACTCGAAAGGGCACTCGATGCCCTTCCTATGGACATTTTTTCGGCCAAAACGTATGTAAAGTTTGAGCCCAAAAAAAATCAAAAGTTTGAGAAAAAATTAAAAATAAAAAAAAAATCATTATTATCACTCGGTGACCAACTTTGACAATTTCTTTCTCGAAAACCAAGAGTTGTGCCATGATGGCACCTATGCCACGCGAAAGGGCAATCGATGCCCTTCCTATGGAAATTTTTTCGGCCAAAACGTATGTAAAGTTTGAGCGCAAAAAAATTCCAAAGTTTGAGAAAAAATAAAAAATAATCATTATTATCACTCGGTGACCAACTTTGACAATTTCTTTCTCGAAAACCAAGAGTTGTGCCATGATGGCACCTATGCCCCTCGAAAGGGCACTCGATGCCCTTCCTATGGAAATTTTTTCGGCCAAAACGTATGTAAAGTTTGAGCGCAAAAAAATTCCAAAGTTTGAGAAAAAATAAAAAATAAAAAAGAATCATTATTATCACTCGGTGACCAACTTTGACAATTTCTTTCTCGAAAACCAAGAGTTGTGCCATGATGGCACCTATGCCCCTCGAAAGGGCACTCGATGCCCTTCCTATGGAAATTTTTTCGGCCAAAACGTATGTAAAGTTTGAGCGCAAAAAAATTCCAAAGTTTGAGAAAAAATTTAAAAAAAAAAAAATCATTATTATCACTCGGTGACCATCTTTGACAATTTCTTTCTCGAAAACCAAGAGTTGTGCCATGATGGCGCCTGGCTCAATCGAAATGGCACTCGATGACCTTCCTATGGAATTTTTTCCAGCCAAATCGTATGTAAAGTTTCGGATTAATAATTTTTTTTTCGAAAACCAAGAGTTGTGCCATGATGGCGCCTGGCTCAATCGAAAGGGCATTCGATGCCCTTACTCTAGAATTTTTTTCAGGTAAAACGTATGTAAAGGTTGTGCGCAAAAAAAATCAAAAGTTTGAGAAAAAATTAAAAAAAAAACCATTATTATCACTCGGTGACCAACTTTGACAATTTCTTTCTCGAAAACCAAGAGTTGTGCCATGATGGCACCTATGCCCCTCGAAAGGGCACTCGATGCTCTTTAAATGAAATTTTTTTCAGCCAAAACTTATGTAAAGTTTGAGCGTAAAAAAATTCCATAGTTTGAGAAAAATTTTCACACTTGTAAAAAAGTTACAAAAAGTAGTGTATATTTGCAATTTTTTTTCTCGAATACTAAGAGTTGTGCCATGATGGCACCTATGCCCCTCGAAAGGGCACTCGATGCCCTTCCTATGGAAATTTTTTCGGCCAAAACGTATGTAAAGTTTGAGCGCAAAAAAATTCCAAAGTTTGAGAAAAAATTAAAAATAAAAAAAAAATCATTATTATCACTCGGTGACCAACTTTGACAATTTCTTTCTCGAAAACCAAGAGTTGTGCCATGATGGCACCTATGCCACGCGAATGGGCAATCGATGCCCTTCCTATGGAAATTTTTTCAGCCAAAACGTATGTAAAGTTTCAGCTCAAAAAAAATCAAAAGTTTGAGAAAAATTTTCACACTTGTAAAAAAATTTCGAAAAGTAGTGTATATTTGCAATTTTTTTTCTCGAATACTAAGAGTTGTGCCATAATGGCACCTATGCCACGCAAAAGGGCACTCGATGCCCTTCCTATGGAAATTTTTTCGGCCAAATCGTATGTAAAGTTTGAGCGCAAAAAAATTCCAAATTTTGAGAAAAAATTAAAAAAAAAAAAAAATCATTATTATCACTCGGTGACCAAATTTGTCAATTTCTTTCTCGAAAACCAAGAGTTGTGCCATGATGGCACCTATGCCCCTCGAAAGGGCACTCGATGCCCTTCCTATGGAAATTTTTTCGGCCAAAACGTATGTAAAGTTTGAGCGCAAAAAAATTCCAAAGTTTGAGAAAAAATTAAAAAAAAAAAAAAAAAATCATTATTATCACTCGGTGACCAACTTTGACAATTTCTTTCTCGAAAACCAAGAGTTGTGCCATGATGGCGCCTGGCTCAATCGAAATGGCACTCGATGACCTTCCTATGGAATTTTTTCCAGCCAAATCGTATGTAAAGTTTCGGATTAATAATTTTTTTTTCGAAAACCAAGAGTTGTGCCATGATGGCGCCTGGCTCAATCGAAAGGGCATTCGATGCCCTTACTCTAGAATTTTTTTCAGGTAAAACGTATGTAAAGGTTGTGCGCAAAAAAAATCAAAAGTTTGAGAAAAAATTTAAAAAAAAAACCATTATTATCACTCGGTGACCAAATTTGACAATTTCTTTCTCGAAAACCAAGAGTTGTGCCATGATGGCGCCTGGCCCAATCGAAAGGGCACTCGATGCTCTTTAAATGAAATTTTTTTCAGCCAAAACTTATGTAAAGTTTGAGCGTAAAAAAATTCCATAGTTTGAGAAAAATTTTCACACTTGTAAAAAAGTTACAAAAAGTAGTGTATATTTGCAATTTTTTTTCTCGAATACTAAGAGTTGTGCCATGATGGCACCTATGCCCCTCGAAAGGGCACTCGATGCCCTTCCTATGGAAATTTTTTCGGCCAAAACGTATGTAAAGTTTGAGCGCAAAAAAATTCCAAAGTTTGAGAAAAAATTAAAAATAAAAAAAAAATCATTATTATCACTCGGTGACCAACTTTGACAATTTCTTTCTCGAAAACCAAGAGTTGTGCCATGATGGCACCTATGCCACGCGAATGGGCAATCGATGCCCTTCCTATGGAAATTTTTTCGGCCAAAACGTATGTAAAGTTTGAGCGCAAAAAAATTTACTCTGGAATTTTTTTCAGCCAAAACGTATGTAAAGTTTGAGCGCAAAAAAAATCAAAAGTTTGAGAAAAATTTTCACACTTGAAAGAAAATTTCAAAAAGTAGTGTGTTTTTGCAATTTTTTTACTCAAAAACTACGCTTTGTGACAAAATGGCACCTCTGCCACTCGAAAGGGCATTCAATGCCCCTTCTCTGGTGAAATTTTCAGCCAAAACGTATGTAAAGTTTGAGCGCTGAAAAATTCCAAATTTTGAAAAAAAATGCGTAAATATTTTTTCAAGTTTTTCTGCATAATTTCAAAAAATGAAAATCTTCAAAAAAAATTGTAAAAATCTGAAATTCTGTATGTAGGATCGGTACGAGTTCAGAACACTGTCTAAATTTTTTGGAACGTTTTTGGCCCTCGGGTGTGAGGAGGTTCAAAATTTTGAGTTTAGAAGCCCAAAAAAGGGCCGGGGTACCAGAAGAAAATTACACGTTGTTCTGAGCGTATACCAAACCTACATACCAAATTTCAGAATTTTACGATTTTTTTTTTGAGATTTTTTTTTTAATTTTGAAAAAAAAACGAGTAAAGATTTTATCAAGTTTTTCTGCATAATTTCAAAAAATGAAAATCTCCAAAAAAAATCGTAAAAATCTGAAATTTGGTATGAAGGTTCGGTACGACCTCAGAACCCTGTCAATTTTTTTCTGGGGCGATTTTTGACCTTCGATGGTGGGCAGGTTCAAAGTTTTGTGTTTGGAAGCCCAAAAAAGCGTCTGGGTACTAAAAAAAAATTACACATCATTCTGAGCGCGTACCAAACCTACATACTATATTTCAGAATTTTACGATTTTTTTTGAGATTTTTTTTTTTTAATTTTGAAAAAAAAATGAGTAAAGATTTTTTCAAGTTTTTCTGCATAATTTCGAAAGAGATGCACTTTTTTGGAAGCCGAAAAAAGCACAAAATTTGGGTATAATTTCCAGCTCTTTCTCCTCCACATTTTTCAAGTGTTCAGGTGAAGTGGTCGTGGGACCATCCGAGGGGGACGGGAGTAGGCTCAAAATTCTGACACCAGTTTCATTTCGATCGGACCGTTGTATGTAAAATGTTTATGAAAAGCTCATGCTTTGGTGTATCCAAATACTTGAACATGTTTTTGATAACTTAGCAACAAGATTTTCGAAATAATTGATGGGCTTTAGGGAAAAAGGGCCTAAGTCAATTATCCTCTTAGCTTGTTTACACTTTTCGCAGATGCAACACTGCTTGTGTGCGAGGACGGACAATTTGTTCAAACATCACAATAGTGTCATGAACTCTTCTGAAGACTTCATGACACTATTGTGATGTTTGAACTAATTGTCCGTCCTCCCACACGAGCAGTTTTGCATCTGCGAAAAGTGTAAACAAGCTAAGAGGATAATTGACTTGGGCCCTTTTTCCCTAAAGCCCCTCAATTTCTTTTCTCACTGCAAATGTCTTTTTAAAAATTTTCAAGAAAAATATTACAGCTTTCAGACATTTAGTTAGTCATTTTGAAACTTGTAAATTTTTTAAAATTTTATGACTTTTAGACATTTGTATTATACTTTTCAGATTAAAAAAAAAATTATGACTTTTAGGCTTTTTTTCAGACATTTTGAAGAAATCGAATTTTTTTTTTGCTCACAAGCTCACATACATAAAATTACACTTATGGATTCAGAAAATGAATTGTTCTCACAATCTCTCACCCCTGATAGTTGAAAAAAATCCATTTTTCACAATTTCGCAAAAATTTCTGTTCATAACAAATATTGACTTGACACATGTCCAAACATGAATTTTAGGCCCTCCAAACACCTCTAGGGACACTGGGGGTTCCCAAAATGCCGTCACTCAGTTAATTTTATTGAAAATTAGAAAAATAGAAAAAATCAACGAATTTCATCCAAATTTGGGTTGATGGTGTAATTGGTGTACTTAGGCGTATTTTGTGATATACTACGACGACAATTTCATTCAACCAAAAGGTGTACAACATATATTTTTTTGATTATTGCACCTTTGAAAGAACTTGTCGAAATGGCTGTTGGAAAACTTAAAACGCGCATTTCGCAGTGAAGATGGGTTCGAAAAATTTTGAAAAAATTTCCTCAGATGACCCTTGAGTAAACCTAAAATCTACCCGAGTTTGAAAAAAATCGATTGAAAACAGCCAAAATTAAAAATTATAATCGAAAAATCCCCTTTATTCGTCCTAGGAGGGGGAGGGGGTGAGGTAGCGACTCAAAAATTTGGTCACGGTGGTTTTGGACCATGGGGACCAACTTCCGCTAGTTGGTTTCAAAATCCGTATGGTGGGCCAAATCACCTATCTTACCCGGCTATACCCTTTGAGGGAATCCGGAATCAAAATCAAAGGTCGTTTTTATTTTGTGCACTATATGCAGAATTCTGTTCAAATGGTAAGTAGCTAAGTACCAGGTGACCCATAATATGTGGCATAGCCAGTGTTGTGAAACGGGAATTCCCATTTTGCGGGAATGGGAATTGTTCCCGGGAATTCCCGGGAACGTTCCCACCTTCATCAAAACCGGGAATTCCCGTTTTCAAATAAATTATTTTTTTGAAGCAAAAACGAGATTTAAGTGATGTAATGATGTTTAGAAATGTCAATTTGAATGAAAATTGGTATTGATACCCTAGAAATACTTGAAATTAATAAAATTATTCAGGGATATCGATATCCCATATTTTATTTTTTTAGATGGTAATTTCAAGGTAATTCTTCAGGTTATTACCACGTGATTTTTTAAAATATTTTTCAAAAATATACACAATATTCGTATCTAATCCGTTTTTATTTAGTAGTATTTTTGTTTTTGTAGTTTCCAACTTTCAAATTCAATTAAAAAATGAGTAATAAAACAAAATAAACGTTTAAGAAGAAAAAAATCAAATTTCAGTGGGAAAATTTTGAGAATTCCCGGGAATTCCCTGTTCCCGGGAATTCCCGGGAACAACACTTCGTTCCCGGGAACTTTCACAACACTGGGCATAGCTGTGGGAATTTTCGAATGATTTAGTGGGTTGGCAACGCTGAAGTTCTCTGATGCGTGATGCAGATGTAAACAAACAAAACAAACCAATGACACAAGCGTCTTGTCGTATACTTACACGGCGCTGGGCCCAAAACCGTGTCTGAAGCGAGTGCGACAAACTGACTAGAGTAGCGCACTACGCGGAAGCGTGCCGACAAAGAAATAAAGCGGTAAAATGTTAATTCTGTATTACACGTAAATTACAGATTAAACGCGAATGCGAAAACTATAAACTATGGATAATTCCTGAATATACTTCAGGCATCTTTCTTCGGCGAATTCTTCAATTAATTATTTCCTAACGACAGAAATACAAATTCCTGCGTTAGCCAACATAAGATTGGTGTGAGCATGCAAATATGTATTATAAAAAAGACTCTCGAAGAAGGGGCCGGGCGGGGGAAACAAACCACACTTATAAAAATAGGTAGATATGATTTTCGGAAATTTACTCACCAAAACTTCATCCTCTCCGTGATTGGACATTAGGATATTTTTCGGATATAATTCACAAATGAAAAAACACAATCAGCGGCGCGACAAAGTTCAAGAAATGTTTTATAACGCAAAGTATTATCGAAAAACGAATTTTACCCGCATACGAAGACCAGTGGCGATTTATCAATGCTCGAAGACGACGTAACAAATACTGACTGAGCTTATTTTTGATCAAAGGATCGAAGTGTATCCTAGCAAGGAGACACATAGCGGTACTTTACGTAACGCGTTTGAAAAGGGCACGTTCGTGGTAATAAGTTGGTAATTTGAGTAATTACCGTAATTTTACAGAGAAAATTACGTGTAGTATTTTGATACTATTTTTGTGAAGAGTAGGTTTAGCGCATGCGCTCAAGCGCGCTAAGTCAAAGTTTTCGATACGTCTGCCGCGAGCACCAGACTTCATTGCGCGCGCATGTTTGTTGCGTTGATAACCTGATGGTTGAATTTTTTATAAGTCCAACATTACGTTAAATACTTGATATTCGAAATTGGATGAGAAGGAAGGGTCTAATCGAAATTTTTATAATAACCAAAATTATTCCTAGAGTATTACTCTACAATTTTCGTTCAAAATTTTTTCAATTTGATCCGGCTTTCACTTCTAATTTTGCATATTACTCTTATAAATGCAAAATAAGAGAAGAAAAAGGAGTATAATTGAAAAAAGTTTCAAATAAAAGTTGTAGCCTGAAACATAAGGAATATTTTATGTTATTACAAAAATTTCGATTGGACACCTGCCTCCTCTCCTATTTCGTATAATACTACGATGTATCGTTGTGTACAATGACAATACACAAAAATTGAGGGGAGGGAGGTGTCCTATCGAAATTTTTGTAATACCATAAAATATTCCTTATGTTTCAGGCTACAACTTTTATTTGAAACTTTTTTCAATTGAACCCCTTTTTTTTCTCTTATTTTGCATTTATAAGAGTAATATGCAAAATTAAGAAGTGAAAGCCGGATCAAATTGAAAAAATTTTGAACGAAAATTGTAGAATAATACTCTAGGAATAATTTCGATTAAACCATTCCTTCTCATCCAATTTCGAATATCAAGTATTTAACATAATGTTGGACTTATAAAAAATTCAACCATCAGTTATCAATGCAACAAACATGCGCGCGCAATGAAGTCTGGTGCTCGCGGCAGACGCTTGTCCAATACTGTTGGGCAAACAAACGAATTTTCTTGAATTACTCGAAAAGTATTGTTTTTACGAAAAAATTGAGAGAGATATTTTTTTCAGGAAATTAAACGAGCTTTCCAATTGAAATTTTACAACAGAAAATGGTTCAGTTTCTATTAAAATTTTAGTATAAAAAGGTTCACTTTCTATAGAAGATACATTTAGAATAAATATCTCATAAAAAAAACTGTAATTGAAAAAAACTCGACATAGCCGCGCTTTTGAATCTTTCATGAAAAAATGAAACAATTCCCAACAAAATCCATCCACTAGTTTTCTCATAATATCTGACCAAAGTTTGTCCTTTTTTGTCTAAAATTGCTACTGATAACATGGGTAGAGAATACCCTTAAAATAATGTGAATGAGGATAATTAGTGCTAAACATTTTCTATAATTTCCATAATAAATTAAAAACGCCATTACTCAAAACTAAGAAAATGTTAGTTACCTAGTTTTTTCCTTGTACCCTTCATAATTATACAGGTGTTGAAAACTTAGTTGGACGATGCATAAGTATACGTAACATTAATTTCAACTACCAACTCCAAATAATTATTATATGTATAATAATAAAGTATAATTTATCAAAAAGTATTTATCTACTTACTTCAAATGATGAAATGTTTTACAGCATCTTACAATAAACAAAATATTAGTATATGAGGATAACGTAGCTGAAGTTATCCACATCCACAGTTATCCACAGCCACAGTAAAATTCACACATAGCAACAGATCGAGCAATTAATGAATGACAGTGCATGGGCGCATGGCGCATAATACCAAACCAATACCAAACCAACCATATGAGATTGACTTCATTGGGCGTTTCCACGAAGCCAAAAAATAACAAAAAAATTTTGTTTGCATTCTGTAGTCCGTCGGAATCTCACGACTGTTGCGCACTAGTCCGTCGGAATCTCACGACTGTTGCGCACCAAGTGAACCTAACTTCCTAAGTGATAAACGCTACCGTCACGTTTTGCGTTAGGCGGGTGCTATACGTATGAAGTAATGTAGAATGGAAGGATTACGCGTTTCAAAGTACGCGCTATTAAGCAATTAAAAGTCTCATTATTATTATTTCTTGCTTAAAAGGAGTAAAATACAATTAATTAAACACTTTTGGTGTTATATTAATTGTTTTTATTTACCAGAACACCATTTCTATGTATAATTGTAGGGTTTGGCAGTTTCGGCGTATCCTTGTATTGTCGTACGATTTTTAAAATTACTTGTTGAAAAATCTATTGCGACAGCATAGTATTTTTTTAATATGACCTTATAGGAAATTTTCACCTCTTTCTGATGGAATAAAAATAATTGCTATCCGCGGAAATACTAAAAAGATACATAGCTAAAACTTTCGCATAAAACTAATTTTTGTCTTGTTTCACAGCCTATTTGGATACAATTGAGCTTGTGGCTTAAAAACTAAATCGAGGCCCCCCATTTTTTTTATACCACCGTGTAGGATTTTTCATCCTCTTTCCAGTGGTATAAATTTCAACACATGCCTCAAACTTTACAAAAAGCTATAAAGCTCAATAGAAGCGATACTCGAGAAAAAACTACTGCTTGGTTTGCAGTCCGTGAGATGTTAGGATTCCAGGTACACATTGAACGTGACCAGCGAATATCTCTAAATTTCTCCCCGAATACCCCATAATATTATTTATGATTCTTATGGCAAATTTCGAGTTCTTTCCAATGGCATAAGAAACTTTTCGCTAGCTTAATTATTTTCCCCGCAATTTGATACTTTATTTTTGGAAAGGTAGCGGGAAGCGCGCATAAAGTTGTCGAGTACAGTCCCCGGGAAAGAGACCGCGTTGCTCGGGCTACTTGAGACGGCTCGATTTTTCGGTACATATGAAATGTTTCAGCCTATAGCTCAAAAACTAAATCGAGGACCCCCATTTTTTTTTATACCATCGTGTAGCATATTTCATCCTCTTTCCAGTGGTATAAATTTTAGCACATGCCTCAAACTTTACAAAAAGCTATAAAGCTCAATAGAAGCGATACTCGAGAAAAAACTACTGCTTGGTTTGCAGTCTGTGAGATGTTAGGATTCCAGGTACACATTGAACGTGACCAGCGAATATCTCTAAATTTCTCCCCGAATACCCCATAATATTATTTATGATTCTTATGGCAAATTTCGAGTTCTTTCCAATGGCATAAGAAACTTTTCGCTAGCTTAATTATTTTCCCTGCAATTTGATACTTTATTTTTGGAAAGGTAGCGGGAAGCGCGCATAAAGTTGTCGAGTACAGTCCCCGGGAAAGAGACCGCGTTGTTCGGGCTACTTGAGACGGCTCGATTTTTCGGTACATATGAAATGTTTCAGCCTACAGCTCAAAAACTAAATTGAGGACCCCCATTTTTTTTTATACCATCGTGTAGCATATTTCATCCTCTTTCCAGTGGTATAAATTTGAGCACCTGCCTCGAACTTTACAAAAAACTACAGCGCTTAATAGAAGCGATACTCGAGAAAAAACCTACCACGTGGTTGTAAGTTGTGAGATGTTAAAAAAACACATGTTTTAGATTGTTTAAACCTTCAATGTATCGCTTCAAAAAAATTTTTGCGGTGACCTATATTTTTTTTTAAGTAATCTTATTTGAAATTTACTCCTCTTTCCAATGCTGTAAAATTTTTTTTTCCAGATATTATTTCTGAAGCTAGAGAGCCAAAACGTAAATTTTTCAATGTTTTTCCGCCACTTTTTTACTTTTTTTGACCACAAATTAAAATGTGATTTTTTTTCTCTCATCACGTTATTGGATTTTTCACGCTCTTTCCAATGATGCAATCGCCATATCCGTACCTTTGTCCGTTCACTCAAAATCGAGAATTTTCTCAAATTACGTAGAGTTTTTGCTTGAAAAACTCCCAAGCGAAAAAATCTGCGTGTTTACATTGTTCAAAGCTTGGATTGATCGCCTCAAAAAAATTATCGCGGTGACCCATGTTTTTTTTTTACTGCGTCTTATTGGAAATTTTCTCTTCTTTCCAATGGCATAAAAAGAACAAAATTTCAATAACTATTTTAGAAGATAGGGAGCCAAACTGTGAAATTTCCTCAATTTTTCTTCCATTTTTTCTCCTATTTTAACCATAAATTAAAATTTATTCATTATTAATTTTTTTTTTGACAACATGTTTTTGGATTTTTCAAGACCTATTCAATGGTGTAATCGCCATATCCATACCATGGCCCATTCTCTCGCAATCAAGAATTCTATCGAATTCAGTCTCGATTCTATCCAAAAAATGAAAAAACTCACAAAAATTAAACTGCCACGTTTCCATTCTGTGCAAACATTCCACCGTTCGCCTCAAAAATTTTATCGCGGTGACCTATCATTTTTTTCAAGGAATCTTATTGGAAATTTACTCCTCTTTCCAATGGTGTAAAAAGAATTTTTATTCCGTTATTATTTGGGAAGATAGAGGGACAAAATGTAAAATTTTCGTAATTTTTCTGCCAATTTTTCAATTTTTTTGACCACAAATTAAAATAAAAAAAAAATTTTCACATATGTTATCGAATTTTTCATGCTCTTTCCAATGATGCAATTTCCATATCCGTACCTTTGCTCGTTCACTCACAATCGAGAATTTTCTCTAATTCAGTAGAGTTTTTGCTTGAAAAACTTCCAAGCAAGAAAACCTGCGTGTTTACATTATTAAAAGCTTGGATTGATCGCCTCAAAAAATTTATCGCGGTGACCTATTTTTTTTTTTGAAGTAATCTTATTGGAAATTTACTCCTCTTTCCAATGGTGTAAAGATAATTTTTATTCCGTTATTATTTTGGAAGATATGGAGCCAAAACTTGAAATTTTTGCAATTTTTCAACAAATTTTTTACCTATTTTGGCCATAAATTAAAATTTATTCGCGATTAAGAAAATTTTCCCTCATCATATTATTGGATTTTTCTCGACCTATGCAATGGTGTAATCGCCATATCCATACAATGGCCCATTCTCTCGCAATCAAGGATTACCTCAAATTCAGTCTCAATTCTATCCAAAAAACTCGCAAAAATTAAACTTCCACGTTTCCATTCAGTGCAAACATTCAATCGATCACTTCAAAAAAATTATCGCGGTGACCTATGTTTTTTATTAAATCGCTTTATAGGAAATTTTATCCTCATTTCAATGGTGTAAAAATTATTTCAATTCTCAATTTATTTATGCATGCAAATGGCGGAAATAAAAATGTTTTCAATGAAAAATTACAAAAAGTTCACATTTTTACTCTCTATCTTCAAAAATAAATAATGAAAAAATTAAAATTTTTATATCATCGGAAAGAGGGAGAAATTTCCTATAAAGCGATTTAATAAAAAACTTAGGTCACCGCGATAAATTTTTTGAGGCGATCGATTGAAAGTCAGAATATATGAACACGTGGCTTTATTTTTTTTGCGAGTTTTTTGGATAGAATTGAGACTGAATTTGAGGTAATCCTTGATTGCGAGAGAATGGGCCATTGTATGGATATGGCGATTACACCATTGAATAGGTCGAGAAAAATCCAATAATATGATGAGGGAAAATTTTCTTAATCGCGAATAAATTTTAATTTCTGGCCAAAAAAGGTAAAAAATTTGTTGAAAAATTGCAAAAATTTCAAGTTTTGGCTCCATATCTTCCAAAATAATAACGGAATAAAAATTATCTTTACACCATTGGAAAGAGGAGTAAATTTCCAAAAAGATTACTTCAAAAAAAAAATAGGTCACCGCGATAAATTTTTTGAGGCGATCAATCCAAGCTTTTAATAATGTAAACACGCAGGTTTTCTTGCTTGGAAGTTTTTCAAGCAAAAACTCTACTGAATTAGAGAAAATTCTCGATTGTGAGTGAACGAGCAAAGGTACGGATATGGAAATTGCATCATTGGAAAGAGCATGAAAAATTCGATAACATATGTGAAAATTTTTTTTTTATTTTAATTTGTGGTCAAAAAAATTGAAAAATTGGCAGAAAAATTACGAAAATTTTACATTTTGTCCCTCTATCTTCCCAAATAATAACGGAATAAAAATTCTTTTTACACCATTGGAAAGAGGAGTAAATTTCCAATAAGATTCCTTGAAAAAAATGATAGGTCACCGCGATAAAATTTTTGAGGCGAACGGTGGAATGTTTGCACAGAATGGAAACGTGGCAGTTTAATTTTTGTGAGTTTTTTCATTTTTTGGATAGAATCGAGACTGAATTCGATAGAATTCTTGATTGCGAGAGAATGGGCCATGGTATGGATATGGCGATTACACCATTGAATAGGTCTTGAAAAATCCAAAAACATGTTGTCAAAAAAAAAATTAATAATGAATAAATTTTAATTTATGGTTAAAATAGGAGAAAAAATGGAAGAAAAATTGAGGAAATTTCACAGTTTGGCTCCCTATCTTCTAAAATAGTTATTGAAATTTTGTTCTTTTTATGCCATTGGAAAGAAGAGAAAATTTCCAATAAGACGCAGTAAAAAAAAAACATGGGTCACCGCGATAATTTTTTTGAGGCGATCAATCCAAGCTTTGAA
Organism: Balanococcus diminutus; assembly: GCA_959613365.1. Lineage (NCBI taxonomy): Eukaryota > Metazoa > Arthropoda > Insecta > Hemiptera > Pseudococcidae > Balanococcus > Balanococcus diminutus. The sequence continues at coordinate 30,873,693 of OY390714.1, forward strand.
CAATGTAAACACGCAGATTTTTTCGCTTGGGAGTTTTTCAAGCAAAAACTCTACGTAATTTGAGAAAATTCTCGATTTTGAGTGAACGGACAAAGGTACGGATATGGCGATTGCATCATTGGAAAGAGCGTGAAAAATCCAATAACGTGATGAGAGAAAAAAAATCACATTTTAATTTGTGGTCAAAAAAAGTAAAAAAGTGGCGGAAAAACATTGAAAAATTTACGTTTTGGCTCTCTAGCTTCAGAAATAATATCTGGAAAAAAAAATTTTACAGCATTGGAAAGAGGAGTAAATTTCAAATAAGATTACTTAAAAAAAAATATAGGTCACCGCAAAAATTTTTTTGAAGCGATACATTGAAGGTTTAAACAATCTAAAACATGTGTTTTTTTAACATCTCACAACTTACAACCACGTGGTAGGTTTTTTCTCGAGTATCGCTTCTATTAAGCGCTGTAGTTTTTTGTAAAGTTCGAGGCAGGTGCTCAAATTTATACCACTGGAAAGAGGATGAAATATGCTACACGATGGTATAAAAAAAAATGGGGGTCCTCAATTTAGTTTTTGAGCTGTAGGCTGAAACATTTCATATGTACCGAAAAATCGAGCCGTCTCAAGTAGCCCGAACAACGCGGTCTCTTTCCCGGGGACTGTACTCGACAACTTTATGCGCGCTTCCCGCTACCTTTCCAAAAATAAAGTATCAAATTGCAGGGAAAATAATTAAGCTAGCGAAAAGTTTCTTATGCCATTGGAAAGAACTCGAAATTTGCCATAAGAATCATAAATAATATTATGGGGTATTCGGGGAGAAATTTAGAGATATTCGCTGGTCACGTTCAATGTGTACCTGGAATCCTAACATCTCACAGACTGCAAACCAAGCAGTAGTTTTTTCTCGAGTATCGCTTCTATTGAGCTTTATAGCTTTTTGTAAAGTTTGAGGCATGTGCTAAAATTTATACCACTGGAAAGAGGATGAAATATGCTACACGATGGTATAAAAAAAAATGGGGGTCCTCGATTTAGTTTTTGAGCTATAGGCTGAAACATTTCATATGTACCGAAAAATCGAGCCGTCTCAAGTAGCCCGAGCAACGCGGTCTCTTTCCCGGGGACTGTACTCGACAACTTTATGCGCGCTTCCCGCTACCTTTCCAAAAATAAAGTATCAAATTGCGGGGAAAATAATTAAGCTAGCGAAAAGTTTCTTATGCCATTGGAAAGAACTCGAAATTTGCCATAAGAATCATAAATAATATTATGGGGTATTCGGGGAGAAATTTAGAGATATTCGCTGGTCACGTTCAATGTGTACCTGGAATCCTAACATCTCACGGACTGCAAACCAAGCAGTAGTTTTTTCTCGAGTATCGCTTCTATTGAGCTTTATAGCTTTTTGTAAAGTTTGAGGCATGTGTTGAAATTTATACCACTGGAAAGAGGATGAAAAATCCTACACGGTGGTATAAAAAAAATGGGGGGCCTCGATTTAGTTTTTAAGCCACAAGCTCAATTGTATCCAAATAGGCTGTGAAACAAGACAAAAATTAGTTTTATGCGAAAGTTTTAGCTATGTATCTTTTTAGTATTTCCGCGGATAGCAATTATTTTTATTCCATCAGAAAGAGGTGAAAATTTCCTATAAGGTCATATTAAAAAAATACTATGCTGTCGCGATAGATTTTTCAACAAGTAATTTTAAAAATCGTACGACAATACAAGGATACGCCGAAACTGCCAAACCCTACAATTATACTTGGAAATGGTGTTCTGGTAAATAAAAACAATTAATATAACACCAAAAGTGTTTAATTAATTGTATTTTACTCCTTTTAAGCAAGAAATAATAATAATGAGACTTTTAATTGCTTAATAGCGCGTACTTTGAAACGCGTAATCCTTCCATTCTACATTACTTCATACGTATAGCACCCGCCTAACGCAAAACGTGACGGTAGCGTTTATCACTTAGGAGGTTAGGTTCACTTGGTGCGCAACTAGTCTGTCAGAATCTCACGACTGTTGTACCTAATGTGACCATATGGGTGAAGTGATTGGCGCGACCTCACGTTTTGCGTTTGGTATCGGAACGGTGTGCGGATAGACAGTATTTCCACATTATTGAATACGCGCGAATAAACTGTTTTAATTTATTAAACTTTATGCTTAGTATTATTTATTCATTACTAAAAGCCTGAAATGATATTAATGAAATGTTTTTGAAGTATCCTCCTGGAGCCTGGTGTGCAGCCGGCTGGACACTTTTCTAGATTTTCCCTGTGACCACAGAATAATCGCATCGAAATGAAACAAATTTTATTGGTCTTGTACATGTCTCTAGTTTGTTGGGAAATTTTTGTTTGGGGTCTGAGAATCATCTACGAAACAGCGTTCATAAATCAGTGTTGCCAGACATAGGGACGACTAAAAAAATTGACTTCTACAACAAATTTAAGCAAATTCTCATACAAAAAAAAAATGAAAAATTTTATCCAATCGCTGTTGAAAAGTGTACAGTATGAGCTTCAAAATGGTATATTGAAGTTTCAAAATATTTCGATTTGTCTTGTAGAAAATTCATTTTAAATTCCATGTCCAGCGGGCTGGACAAATGGATCAAACATTTTCCCTCCTATCAACTGATCATATTATTTTTCATTTTGTGATGTTGGCAACTTGCGGTCATTGTTTATCATTTCTGTTTCAACAAAGTGAACTTCTGTGTCTGTATGTGAGTCTGTGATTTTACTGTTAACAATTCAAAATTTCAAAAATTTGAAAATGATAAATCAGTTGATCTTTCTTAAAAATTTTGTTTTCACTTCATTTCAATGAGATTTTATGTGCCTAATTCTATTAATAAATAATCAACTGATGGCGCAATGGATGATCTAATTGAAGAAATAGCCAACAACAGTGATTTAGACGTTCCTGATGAAGAAAACAACACTGTACGTAGCTCTTATCATAACTTAAAAGAAATGAAAGTTGGCCAAATAAAAAACCAAAGAATTGGAAAAAATCAAATCGAACAAAGTACGAATCTCCACTCCCAGATAGACCTGAAACTGAATGGGATATTGAGAATCGAGAATTCTATTCACCGCTGGATTATTTTTTGCAATACTTTAATGATGATTTTTTTGAACTAATGGCGACACAAACAAACATTAGATCAATGCAAGCTAATGAAACGCCCTTGAAAACCACCGCTGAAGAATGTAAGAAGTTTATTGGCGCTCACATTATTGCTTCTTGTGTCAAGTTGCCGCGTTTACGTATGTATTATCAACCATTTTTCAAAATGCGGACGATTTTCCAGATACCTCGAGACCGTTTTTTCAAACTTCGTAATTACGTTCATTTTATTAATAATCTTATAATGTTTATGAAGAATAAATCTAATTATTATGACCTACATTTTCATTGAAGAAACGAAGCTGTCACGCTCATCTAAGAAAAGCAGTACTGATAAAAGAAAATCATAATTTTGGCAAATACTTTAAATTAATAATACTGGAAACTTCAATGGGGAAAAGTGGCCCCGACAAAAGCGCTCTTTTAGCAGATTTTGCGGCTCGGCATGAAACTATTCTCAGACGTTCGACCGATCGTCATGTCTTCGACCAATCAGAGGGCGAATCACGCGACGATTAGTCGAAAACCTGGAATTAGTTTCATGCCGAGCCGCTTAGAGAGCGCTCTTCTTGGGAGTCAAATCAAAAGCATTGAGTTTCCAGTATTATTAATTTAAAGTATTTGATTTTGGCCTGTTTTTGACCACAAACATAATTTTCAAAAAATATGGGCTCTGATCCAAAAAAAATAACATAATTTTCATATTCAGCGTAAAAAGTTATGAAATAAACATTTCTAACATTTCAAATAAGAGTTAAAATTTGTGATTTGATTAGGACCAGATTTGGTCCAAATGTCCAGCCGGCTGGACATATCATAACAAAGGTACCAATGGTGGGAGAAAATTAAAAAAAATAATTTAACATCAGTACCACATCCTAATCAAGAATAAATCATTGTTTTATCAATAATTCATTTTTTTCTCCGTCGGGATCCAGGAGGGTATAATAAATTTATTTATCATTTTTTAAACGACATAGTAGCATTTTCAGGCTGATTTATAAATCTTCTTATTATACCTAGAATTTTTGAAGTTGTTTAGCAAAAAATTCATCGCGACACCATAGTATTTTTTTTTCACAGTCTTATAGGAAATTTTGTACTCTTTTCAATGGTATAAAAATCATTTTTATCCGCCGAGAAATTTCAAAGTTACGAAGCTAAAGCTCAGCTGAGAAGTAGATTTTTCCATACATATTGAATATTTAACGCGATAACTTTGAAATCATCGCGACGACCCCAATTTTTTTTTCAACCATACTATAGAATTTTTCATCTCCTTTGCAATGAGATAAAAATCATTCCGATCCTCAAACTTTGTGAAAAGTTATGAACTTTTCAAAGCGGCGATGCTCGAGAAAAACAAACCTACCATGTGTTAGCAGTCGCGTGACTTCACTTTTAGGGTCACATTTACACTTTACTTGCCGATAACTTTTTATTCACCTCGACGACCTATGAATATTTTTTAAAATTCCTATTGGAAATCACGAGCTCTTTACAATGGTGCAAATAATTTTTCCCTAGCTTTTTTAGTTTGCTCGCAAATGAGCTTTTTCTGTTTTGAAAGGTCGCGCGAAGGATTGGTTTGGTCGCCACGAGCCGTACTCGGGCGAGTAACTGCGGCGTTCGGGCAACTTGACACGAGTTAGTTTTTCAATTTATTCAAAGTATTCAAGCTTGTAGCATTAAAACCATCGCGACGACCCCATTTTTTTTTTCGATCACATTATAGCATTTTTCATCCTCTTTCTAGTGGTGCAAATTTCAGCTCGAGCCTCAAACTTGACGAGAAGTTACGAATTTTTAAAGTGGCGATGCTCGAGAAAAACATACCTACTATGTGTTAGCAGTCGCGTGACTTCACTTTTAGGGTCACATTTACACGTGACCCGCCGATAACTTTTTATTCACCTCGACGACCTATAAATATTTTTTTAAATTCTTATTGGAAATCACGAGCTCTTTCCAATGGTGCAAGTAATTTTTTCCTAGCTTTTTTATTTTTCTCGCAAATGAGCTTTTTCTGTTTTGAAAGGTCGCGCGAAGGGTTGGTTTGGTCGCCACGAGCCGTACTCGAGCGAGTACCTTCGACGCTCGGGCATCAGAAATTAGTAAAAAACATCAATCTCACGGAATATCTAACACCCTAACTCGGAAATTATCGCCACAGGACAATTTTTTTTCATGATACCCGCGGCAAATTTCACGATCTTTCCATTGGCATATTCGAAAATATCATCACTCTATCCATTCGTGCATTATTGAGGATTTTTTCATTCTAAAGCATACCTATTAAGAGAAAAATGGAAACTTTTCGCGGTTAATTGCTAAAACCATAAAAAAAATTATAAGCATCTTGAAGGAATTTGCATGCTCTTTCTAATGATGTAAATACCATCTTAATCCCTCCAGCCATTCACTCACAATCGAGTATTTTGTCAAATTGAGTAGAATTTTTACTCGAAAAACTCGCAAAAGAAAATAACCACATGTTTTACATACTTAGCAACTTGAAGTAATCGCCTCAAAAAATTTATCGCGGTGACCTATATTTTTTATTTAATCGCCTTAATAGAAATTTACTCCTCTTTCCAATGGTATAAAAAGATTTTTTTTCAAATAATTATTTCGGAAGATATAGGGCAAAAATGTGAAATTTTTCCAATTATTCTTCCATTTTTTCTCCTATTTTAACCATAAATTTAAACTTATTCATTATTAAATTTTTTTTTCACAACATGTTATTGGATTTTTCATGGCCTATTCAATGGTGTAATCGCCATATCCATATCATGGCCCATTCTCTCTCAATCAAGGATTTCCTCAAATTCACTCTCAATTCTATCCAAAAAACATGCAAAAAAAATACAGCCACGTGTTCATACATTCAGACTTTCAATCGATCGCCTCAAAAAATTTATCTCGGTGACCTATGTTTTTTTTAAAATTGCCTTATTGGAAATTTAATCTTCTTTCCAATGGTATAAAAGTAATTTTTATTCCGTTACTATTTCGGAAGATATGGGCCAAAACTTGAAATTTTTGCAATTTTCCTACAAATTTTTTAAATTTTTTTGGTCATAAATTAAAATTTATTCGTGATTAAAAAAATTTTCTCCCATCACATTATTGGATTTTAGAAAGCTTTTTTAATTCTATAAAAAAAATGTCTCTTGCACTTTTTTCGAAAAGATGATATTTTTCGAGTTATTGGATGAACAATGAGAATGAACATTGAAAAATTATCTAACCCTTAATGCACTAGTTGCCACATTTCGGTATTATGGCCTGTATTAGAGTCTGCCCTGTGCCTAGCCATGCATCTATGCATCACACAATCCATCAACTATAATAGATTTTACAAATTATTCGCATAAAAGCCTGTAGATACTAGATAGAACGTAGAACTGTTAAAAATGAATAAAATAAATAAGTATAACGATAAAATTGCCATTTTGAAAATTCAAAACAACTAAGTAGTATCTTAAATGAAAGGAAAATCAATTTATGACCAATAAAAATAAAAAAGTGACGAAAAAATTACGAAAATGTTACATTTTAGCCCTCTAGCTTCAGAAATAATATGTGAAAAAAAAATTATTTTTACACCATTGGAAAGGGGAGTAAATTTCCAATAAGATTACTTTAAAAAAAAGATGGGTCACGGCGATAAATTTTTTGAGGCGATCAATCCAAGCTTTGAACAATGTAAACACGCAGATTTTTTCGCTTGGGAGTTTTTCAAGCAAAAACTAATTTGAGAAAATTCTCGATTTTGAGTGAACGGACAAAGGTACAGATATGACGATTAGATCATTGAAAAGAGTGTGAAAAATTCAATAATATGATGGGAATAAAAATTTTTAATCGTGAATAAATTTTAATTTATGGCCAAAAAATGTGAAAAATTAGTAGAAAAGTTGGAAAAATTTGAGAGTTTGGCTCTATATCTTCTGAAATAATTATCGAAAAAAAATTCTTTTTACACCATTGGAAATAGGAGTAAATTTCCAATAAGGCGATTAAATAAAAAACATAGGTCATCGCGATAAATTTTTTGAGGCGATCGATTGAAAGTCAGAATATATGAACACGTGGCTTTATTTTTTTTGCGAGTTTTTCAGATAGAAAATTGTCGATTGCGAACGAACGGTCAATGGTATAGATATGACGATTAGATCATTGAAAAGCGCGTAAAAAATCCATTAATATGACGGGGAAATTTTTTTTAAATCTTGAATAAATTTTAATTTATGACCAAAAAAATTAAAAAATTTGTAGAAAAGTTGCAAAAATTTCAAGTTTTGGCTCCATATCTTCCGAAATAATAACGGAATAAAAATTATTTTTATACCATTGGAAAGAGGATTAAATTTCCAATAAGGCAATTTAAAAATAAACATAGGTCACCGCGATAAATTTTTTGAGGCGATCAATCCAAGCTTTTAATAACGTAAACACGCAGGTTTTCTTGCTTGGAAGTTTTTCAAGCAAAAACTCTACTGAATTAGAGAAAATTCTCGATTGTGAGTAAACGAGCAAAGGTACAGATATGGAAACTGCATCATTGGAAAGAGCATGAAAAATTCGATAACATATGTGAAATTTTTTTTTAAATTTTAATTTGTGGTCAAAAAAAGTCAAAAATTGGCAGAAAAATTACGAAAATTTTACATTTTGGCCCTCTATTTTCTGAAATAATTTCTGAAAAAATTTTCTTTTTACACCATTGGAAAGAGGAGAAAATTTCCAATAAGACGCAGTAAAAAAAAACATGGGTCACCGAGATAAATTTTTTGAGGCGATCGATTGAAAGTCAGAATATATGAACACGTGGCTTTATTTTTTTTGCGAGTTTTTTGGAGAGAGTTGAGATTGAATTCGAGAAAATACTCGATTGCGAACGAATGGGCAATGGTACAGATATTGGGATTACATCATTGGAAAGAACGTGAAAAATCCAATAATGTGATGGGAGAAAATTTTTTTAATCACGAATAAATTTTAATTTATGACCAAAAAAATTTAAAAAATTTGTAGGAAAATTGCAAAAATTTCAAGTTTTGGCCCATATCTTCCGAAATAGTAACGGAATAAAAATTACTTTTATACCATTGGAAAGAAGATTAAATTTCCAATAAGGCAATTTTAAAAAAAACATAGGTCACCGAGATAAATTTTTTGAGGCGATCGATTGAAAGTCTGAATGTATGAACACGTGGCTGTATTTTTTTTGCATGTTTTTTGGATAGAATTGAGAGTGAATTTGAGGAAATCCTTGATTGAGAGAGAATGGGCCATGATATGGATATGGCGATTACACCATTGAATAGGCCATGAAAAATCCAATAACATGTTGTGAAAAAAAAATTTAATAATGAATAAGTTTAAATTTATGGTTAAAATAGGAGAAAAAATGGAAGAATAATTGGAAAAATTTCACATTTTTGCCCTATATCTTCCGAAATAATTATTTGAAAAAAAATCTTTTTATACCATTGGAAAGAGGAGTAAATTTCTATTAAGGCGATTAAATAAAAAATATAGGTCACCGCGATAAATTTTTTGAGGCGATTACTTCAAGTTGCTAAGTATGTAAAACATGTGGTTATTTTCTTTTGCGAGTTTTTCGAGTAAAAATTCTACTCAATTTGACAAAATACTCGATTGTGAGTGAATGGCTGGAGGGATTAAGATGGTATTTACATCATTAGAAAGAGCATGCAAATTCCTTCAAGATGCTTATAATTTTTTTTATGGTTTTAGCAATTAACCGCGAAAAGTTTCCATTTTTCTCTTAATAGGTATGCTTTAGAATGAAAAAATCCTCAATAATGCACGAATGGATAGAGTGATGATATTTTCGAATATGCCAATGGAAAGATCGTGAAATTTGCCGCGGGTATCATGAAAAAAAATTGTCCTGTGGCGATAATTTCCGAGTTAGGGTGTTAGATATTCCGTGAGATTGATGTTTTTTACTAATTTCTGATGCCCGAGCGTCGAAGGTACTCGCTCGAGTACGGCTCGTGGCGACCAAACCAACCCTTCGCGCGACCTTTCAAAACAGAAAAAGCTCATTTGCGAGAAAAATAAAAAAGCTAGGGAAAAATTACTTGCACCATTGGAAAGAGCTCGTGATTTCCAATAAGAATTTAAAAAAATATTTATAGGTCGTCGAGGTGAATAAAAAGTTATCGGCGGGTCACGTGTAAATGTGACCCTAAAAGTGAAGTCACGCGACTGCTAACACATAGTAGGTATGTTTTTCTCGAGCATCGCCACTTTAAAAATTCGTAACTTCTCGTCAAGTTTGAGGCTCGAGCTGAAATTTGCACCACTAGAAAGAGGATGAAAAATGCTATAATGTGATCGAAAAAAAAAAATGGGGTCGTCGCGATGGTTTTAATGCTACAAGCTTGAATACTTTGAATAAATTGAAAAACTAACTCGTGTCAAGTTGCCCGAACGCCGCAGTTACTCGCCCGAGTACGGCTCGTGGCGACCAAACCAATCCTTCGCGCGACCTTTCAAAACAGAAAAAGCTCATTTGCGAGCAAACTAAAAAAGCTAGGGAAAAATTATTTGCACCATTGTAAAGAGCTCGTGATTTCCAATAGGAATTTTAAAAAATATTCATAGGTCGTCGAGGTGAATAAAAAGTTATCGGCAAGTAAAGTGTAAATGTGACCCTAAAAGTGAAGTCACGCGACTGCTAACACATGGTAGGTTTGTTTTTCTCGAGCATCGCCGCTTTGAAAAGTTCATAACTTTTCACAAAGTTTGAGGATCGGAATGATTTTTATCTCATTGCAAAGGAGATGAAAAATTCTATAGTATGGTTGAAAAAAAAATTGGGGTCGTCGCGATGATTTCAAAGTTATCGCGTTAAATATTCAATATGTATGGAAAAATCTACTTCTCAGCTGAGCTTTAGCTTCGTAACTTTGAAATTTCTCGGCGGATAAAAATGATTTTTATACCATTGAAAAGAGCACAAAATTTCCTATAAGACTGTGAAAAAAAAATACTATGGTGTCGCGATGAATTTTTTGCTAAACAACTTCAAAAATTCTAGGTATAATAAGAAGATTTATAAATCAGCCTGAAAATGCTACTATGTCGTTTAAAAAATGATAAATAAATTTATTATACTTCAAAAACATTTCATTAATATCATTTCAGGCTTTTAGTAATGAATAAATAATACTAAGCATAAAGTTTAATAAATTAAAACCGTTTATTCGCGCGTATTCAATAATGTGGAAATACTGTCTATCCGCACACCGTTCCGATACCAAATGCAAAACGTGAGGTCGCGCCAATCACTTCACCCATATGGTCACATTAGGTACAACAGTCGTGAGATTCTGACGGACTAATGAAGCGACTGGAAATCAGTTGCAGCAACCCTATGCATGGAAGAAAAAGTGTTCCTGCGGGGAAAAATGTCAGTGCGTGTATATTACAAATGTGAAATCTCTCTACCGTGTACTGTAGAGGCGTAGCGATGACGCGGTGAGTGTGGAAATATCTGGTTTTGCTCCTCGTCTAATTTACGTATGGTGATATCTTAACAAGTTAGAGATTTTGCTGTTAGCTCATATGAAAGGAGAGATTTCATACAATCATTCAAGCTTTAGTTAGTGAACTGAGAAGCACAATTTTGAATTTTTGATGCATTTAAATTTAATTCGTTGAATAATAGAATGAATGAATAAAGAAAAAATTGATTTAATTATATTAAATTAATGAATTTAATTATTTAGTAAAAAAGCTAAGATATTTTTAAAAGACAAAATGACCCTAAAAATTTTATATAGGTAATCTTCTATTTATATTTATTTGGGGTAAAAAATTGCAGAAAATTGATTTACGTTGCGTAAAATGCGAAAAAAGTCGGGTTTATATATAGCTAGATAGTTGTTTTTTTTATTGAAAGTTTTTGATGAGTACATTACAAAATTGGTATAAAATAGGGCAACTGTGGTATGGGGATCCCAAATTTAGGTAGGGGGTGCACAAAATTTTCAAAAAGGATTTTTTTTTAAATCGTATTCTTACTACATATTATACAGCCTGTGAATTTCTTTATTCCCATACAGTGATGGGCAGATCCGGACCTAAAAAAGATCATTGGATCTTTAGATCCAAGATCCTGGATCTAAAGATCCGGATCTATGATCTAGATCTTTTGAAATTTTTGGATCTGATCTATGATCTATAGATCCTTTTTTTTCCAAAAAAAAAATATCCAAAAAAGATCCTATAATTTTTTTTATTACATTTTTTACCATAGTGTGTAAATGGATAAAATGATTCGTATACTTCAATATTTCAATTTCTCAATCACGAAAATATAAATAAAATGACACTTCGTATTGGTCACACTAAAATTACTCACAGCCATCTTTTTTTTTTTTTTTTTTTTTTAAAGGGACCCCAATCCCAAAATCAAAACGGGTGGGGCGAGTTTATTCACGCGTTTAAAGGACATTCTTAATTAAATGTACAACTTAGCCCCCAAACCTCTGGTGCCTAGTGGCTTATTCAGAGGAGTGGGGGAACTAACGCGTAAATTAACGAAATAATACTATTGCCTATTAATAAGAAAGGAATCCGACAAGCTCCCATCTGCACCTACTGCAACACAAATATTATGACAATAGTAAAAAAAAAAAAACCTAAAAGAATTGAAAAAATTAACTTAGAAATTTTAAAAATTTGTTTTTGATGTAGTTTGAAAATTTTCAACGTTTTTCTGTAAAACTTATTTTTGGTAAAATTTACAAACATTCATGCCAAAAAAATGTTTACCAATTTTTTTCAAATCAAAAAAGTGTAGGCCTATATTTACTCAAAACTTAAAACTTATGTTAAAAATCTAAAAATATTTTTAAAAAAATACTTTTAAAATTTTTTTAAAATTTTGTTAATTTTAAAATTTTAAACTAATTTTTTCAAAATTTATTTTTGATAAAATTCACATTAATATGGGTCAAAAGAATTTCAAGAGTCTAAAAAAACCAAAAAACTCTTAAAATAATTTGGAAAAATTCGTTTTTAATAGGTAGGTAAGTCTTTTATTACTCAGAAAAGCTATTAAATACGAATGTTTCCAAATTCTTTTATAGACATATTTTTTATTTTTTTAGGTTCTTAAAATTCTTTTGAGCCAAATTTTTAATAATTTTTTTTTCAAATTAAAAAATTGTCCAACATTTTACTTAAAATTAAAAAAAAAAGATTTTTTCTTTGAAAAAAAGTCGTAAGATTCGTTTTTCAAAAAAATCAATTTATATTCATTTACAGAAAACTAAGAGATTTTTTCGCTACAATAATAAGAGACTTTTCCTTTAAAAATTGAGATTTTTTCTCAAAAAAATTACTTGGAGGTCTTTTCTTCTGCAAAAATTTCAAAGATTTTTCTTAAATTGAGAATTTTTTTATCAATTGTTTCAATTTCAAAAAAACTAAGAAATTGTTTACGCTAATTCCAAAATGTTGAGATATTTTAAATTTCAAAAAAATACAAAATGGGCAATTTTCCCCCAAAAATATATTCAGAAATGTGAGATGTGTGGCACAAAAAAAAATTGAAGGGTGTCTACCTTCTTTGCTTCAATTTTACAAAGAAATAAATCTCACGACTTTTTTGCAGAAAGAAATCACTCAATTTTTTTTCATTCCTTGGGGATAAACATATTCCCACATTCTTGAAGAAAAATAAAATAATTCTCACAATCAACATTGCAAAATTTTCAATTCGCCTCCCCTTGGAGATAATACCAAGATACCGAAGCAAGTTTTTTAAGTTTCCGGCCATGGTTAAATCAAAACTGCAGTTACCTTTTGCATACCCCCCTGCTCTCCCCATCATTGCTACAAAATTCGATACTTGTATTTTGGGAATGTAAGGAATTTCACAAGTGAAACGAAAATAATTATCAATCATTTTTTCAACTTGCTATTTAAACTTTCAGAAGTGCTCGAAACTATTTTAAAAAATGGGAAAATAAATTTATCACAATTTTTGATTTCTTCGTGAAAGTGTTAACCCATACCAGGTTGCGTCATAAATTTTAGGAAATATCCAAAAATCGAATCATTGTAGGCTTAAAACTCTAAAAATGTTCAAAAAAAAAAATTATTTCGTTTTTTCATTTTTTCGTTAAATAATTAATTTTGACATGTTACCGGATATTTTTTTGAAAATGTTCAAAAATCGACTCGATGTCATGCTCAAAAACTTCAAAAAATGCTCAAAGAAATTTTCATTTCAATTTTTGATTTTCTTGTGAAATTTTAACCCATTTTAATGATCGCATGATATTTTTATGAAAATATTCAAAAATCAACTCAATTTTACGCTTAAAATTTTCAAAAAATGCTCAATAATTTTCTTCACTACAATTTTTGAATTTTTATTGGCCGCAAGGTCACTTTTGAAAAGTTATACGGAAATTCATTTTTCGTAAAATTAGAGGGGTGAGGGGTCTAACTTTAAAATTCGACTGCGGTTCATTGTGCCTAACGTATATGTTATGTATATAGCAAAATTATTATTCGTGTGTACGTATAATGCAAAATTGGAGGGGAGGTAGTGGTCCAATCAAAATTTTTGTAATAACCAAAATTGTTCTAAAGATGTTATTAAACAACTTTTGATTTAAAAATTTTTCAATTGGGGGCTTAGGTACAGAGGTAGGGAGATTTTTGGAAAGGAAGGTAGGCCCACTCTACCCAAAAATCTCTTCAGCTCTGTACCTAAGTCCCCAATTGAAAATTTTTTCCAACAAAAGTTATAATTTTGATTATTACAAAAATTTTGTATAATGCAAAATTGGAGAAGAGGGAGTGGTCCAATCAAAATTTTTGTAATAATCAAAATTATAACTTTTGTTGGAAAAATTTTTCAATTGAAGCCTTAAAAAAGTTTTTATAAAATTTTTATTTTTCAAAAATTTTTAATTTCTCAATGGATTTTCGACGTTTTTTTAAAAAAAAACACGTAGCCCATCATCAAAAAATTCCATTTTTTGTTCAAAACTCAAGAGATATTTTCCGTCATTCAATAATTGAATTTTTGAATTAGCCCACTAATTTGTTCTTTTTTCCATTTTCTATGTTTTTGATAGGATATTTCTCATACCTACCTTTTGGGAATCAAATTTTCTTTTAATTATCATCATTTTTGAATCGGATACACTTCTCGGTCGCCCTGTATCAACACTCACACATAGACACACATGTCGAACGACTTTGGAAAACGAAAAGTTAAATTTGGTAATTTTGCTTAGCATTTTTGAATCGGATACACTTCTCGGTTAACCTGTATTAACTATTAATTCTCACACATAGACACACATGCAAAACAACTTTGCAGCTTTATTACAGCTTAACTAACGAATTTTTTTTAAATGTATTTCGCCATAAACCTACTCGGGAACAGGGCCTTTCATTTGAGACATTTCGCAAAAAAATCCATGTATTGGTTCGAGCGTGATGGAGCCTACTTCACTCATTTATAAAGTAAGATAGGCCAGATGTCGAATCATAGCGCCTAAACTGCTGGGCCAATTTCAGTGAGGAAGGTGTCATTGGAAAGGGTTAGCCTCTAGATGTGCCATCAAAAAATACATTTTCAAAAATGTTGAACCTGAGCTCAAAAATTCAAAAAAATTTTAATGCAACATTCGAGCACAGAGTTGAGCAAAACCACTGCATTACATGGCATATGTTTTGAAAGCGAAGTGGGGTTCTTGCATCGTTGCATTGTTTGAATTTCTTCCGACCACGGCGAAGGCTTTCGTCCTGTATGTTGAATAGTATAATAGCTTTTTTGTGTGTGAAGAGAAGAGAGAATAATACCCCACCCCATGTTACCATGTTATTTTCATGTTTTAGCTGAAACTCTTTTTTTTTTGAATGAGGTGCAATAAAATGTGTAAGGTTACGGAGAGAGCGGGGAAAGCAAAGCACTAATTTCTGGAAAAAGACAGCGTATGGATGAGAGGGAGTCGGAGGTACATGACCGGACACAATAGGATTGTGGTTTCTAAGAATATGTAAAAAAAGGCGAGTGAGAGAATAGCGGCCACGCCGCATATCTAACAGTAAATTGTGAACCTTGAGAAGTAGTTCTAAAAAATATCATGTTAATTTTTTGAGTATGGGGTGCAACGGGATAATTTTGCCGAATGAAAAAAATGTCATATAGAAAATTTTAGATCATGAATACAAATTTATTTTATTCGCTACATTGAACGTTATAATGCTAAAAGAAGTTGAAATTTCAAAAAATTCGTTTACTTATTTTTTCCCGAATAAAGAATTGAAATTATGCGGAAAAAATTAAGGTGACGAAGCCTCTCATCATTAAGCTTTTCCGTCATATTTTTTATTCGCAAGAGATTGATTTCTATAAATTTTTCTAGTCCAAAATTTAAAAAATTAATAATATTCTACGTACTCAGAGTGTCAGTGTATTAAATGTTTGGAAAGTTTTCAAAACATTTTTCACTATTAATCATGTATAGCGTTCATTTTTGGGATTTTGAAAATTCTTTTCAGTTTTTTTAGAGAAAATTTGAACTTTGAAGCAGGCTGAATCAAACATTTATAGTAACAAACGTCATTCTTGGTAGGTATCAAATTGACTTAGGGTGAACGGCTGATTGCTGACTACGAATTTTCGCATAGTGGGTGTTGAAAACTTACACCAATGTAAGTAGAAAAAGTATAGAATAGAAAATAATTCGAAATCAACATTTTCAAACCATCTAGTCTTATAGAACTACGTATGCAAAGTTATTCTAGTCATCACATTTTTTTGCAAAAAACGCTTCATCTACTCAATAATTGGCATTATTGAATTTTTGGGATAGGTACGAGGTATAGGATAGAAAAAACTTTGGAATCAGCATTTTAAAACCATTTAGTCTTATAGGATTCAATACGAGGAGTAATTTCAGTTATTATAAATTTTTTCATTCAACGTTATTTTAGGCTTCTAATTAACATTAACAAATTTTTGAAAATTTAAAATCCATAGGCGAACTGCTAAATAAAATTGATTATTGGTAAGAATGGCGTGTTTCTCCTAATTTGAGGTAGTAGAACTTGAATTTTGGATCTGTTTACTCGCAGAATGTAACCCGGTGTTTTTGCACAAAGAAATAGTCCCATCTCCCCTAAAAAAAAATTGAGTGTTAAAAATTCACCAACAGCATTCATCAAGAGTTTATACATCATCATATAAAATTTGAACTCCGTCAGTGGGATAGATTTTCAAAAAATTGATTTTATTCATTCATTTTCAATCGAGCTGTGTTAGAATGAGTTGCTTGAAGTACATATAGTAAGTATGCCTGCATTTTTCAACAAAATCAGACCAACATGCGGGAAATCTAAATTTTTTGATTTTTTTGAATTCTATGATGCTTAAAGAGTTAACATTTTGTGTGATGGTGTATTCACTCTTGACAAATGTTGTCAGTGGATTTTTAACCCGCAATTTTTTTTAGTGGTGATGGGGCTATTTTTTCTGCAAAAACACCAGGTTACATTCTGGGAAGAAACAGACCTAAAATTTGAATTTTACAACCTCAAATTAGAGGAACTCGTCATTCTTACCAATAACCAATTTTATTTAGCAGTTCGTCTATGGACTTGAAATTTTCAAAAATTCGTTAATGTTGATTAGAGGGCTAAAATAACGTTAAGTGAAAAAATTTATAATAACTAAAATTACTCCTCGTATCGAATTCTATAAGACTATGGTTTTAAAATGTCGATTATAAAGCTTTTTCTATCCTATATCACGCACCTATCTCAAAAATTAATTAATTCTGATTATTGAGTTGATAAAACGTTTGTTGCAAAAAAATGTGATAACTAAAATTACTTATTGTATGTTGTTCTATAAGACTAGAGGGTTTGAAAATATTGATTTCGATTTTTTTTTCCTATACTTCTACCTATTTACATTGGTGTACATTTTCAACACTCACTTTGGGAAAATTTGTAATCTGCAATCAGTCGTTCACCCTATGACAATTTGATATCTATCAAGAATGATCTTCGTTACTATACATTTTTTATTCAGCCTGTTTCAAAGTTCCAGAAAAAAAATCAAAAGAAATTTTAAAATTTCAATAAATGAAGGCTATACATGATTAATCGTGAACAATGTTTTGAAAACGTTCCAAACTTCTTTAACATTTCTAATTTTTTGATTAGCATCAGTATTTGGGTGTCCCTTATTTCAACATGGGATTTACCTACTTAGGGATTTTACGGTGAACACTTTAATTCAGAAAAACGGTATTCTAAAATAATTCATAGTTCAGGAATTGAAATATATATTTTGAAAGAAGATGAAATCACAAACATAAACGTTTTTACACACACACACAAATAATAATAAAAAAATTGATTTAAAAATGAATTTTTGTCAGGGGTTTGAAAAATACGGAATTTCGAAGTTGATGTGCTTTATTTTTTCCAATGGTGGAATATCATTTTCTTCCAAAAAATTTTGTTTCATTTTTTAATTTTTTTCCCCCAAACATTATCTTAAACAAAACAGTTTTTGAAATCAAAAATTGAATTTTTGGCGGGGGATTGAAAAACGCGGAATGTTTAAAACTAACACATTTACCAAAATTTGATCGGCTTCAATGTTTAAATTTTTTCTCAACTTTTTCCAGTTGAGAATTTAATCTTTGACCCGAACGTTCAGACGCAGCAATGAAGACAGTGTGACTTTGACTATACTTTAGGAAACAGGGACAAATAATTGTTGAGCAACAAACCAAAATCTGATTTTGTATGTGGTTTTATTTGTAAAAACTTCATTGAAAATGATTATAGAGGTACAACTTAAAGTAGTGCAATTAAAAGTACTGGGTTGTATATGTATAAGTTGCATATTTCTGCATTTAAGGAGAAGACCATATTCATATTATCGTTCTTTCATCCGTCAATGGTATCGTTGAACGCAGGAAAAAATATACTATCTAGTCTTTATGCTGTGTCTACACCATTGCCCCTTTTTAAAATTAAAGGCGCTTCAGTGACACGCTGCGAAGTTCCTAGTCCCTACATTGAAACAAAATATAAAGATAAACGCATAACGCAACAATTGAATGACGTACTTGCCTACACTGAGTAGTGCTTACTACGAGTCGTAGAAAAATAATAATAAAAAAGGTATATTTTGTATATGAACGCACGCACTGATTTTCTTAATGCGAGAAAGAAGTTTCGTGTTCATTAATTCGATATGTTGGCACTCCATAGCAACATTTCGAGATTCACAGGTTAGGTAATATGAAAACGTTAAATCAGTAAAAATAGTTTCTACGGTTGTCCGTAGAGCCCAAAAACTCAAAAAGACTCGGCAAAGTTTTTAATCAACGATCGTTCACGAGTAAACCCGAATTTAGTCGAATAATACAGATTCCTTTTTTTATCAATCTCCTCGATTCTCGATTTTCCTATAAAGTAAAGTGAAAATTTTCGAATTTGTGTGAATTGAATTTGATATTCAGAGTATTCATAAATTTTACTGTCAAACAACAATCTCAATCCAATATTTGGCAGTGTAGTCAGTAGTGTTTGTACATTACAATAGTACATAACTCACTTTCAAGATGTCTTATATGCTTTCACATCTACACAACGGATGGCAAGTTGATCAAGCCATTCTATCAGAAGAAGACAGAGTTGTGGTATGTAAACAGTTCTACAGTATCCTTTCAAAATCTAGATAGATGTACCTACCATAAAATAAACATTCTATTTTACAGGTAATTCGTTTTGGGCACGATTGGGACCCTACTTGCATGAAAATGGACGAAGTATTGTACAATATAGCCGAAAAAGTTAAAAATTTCGCTGTTATTTATTTAGTGGATATCACCAAAGTTCCTGATTTCAATAAAATGTAAGCCACTCAATCTTCGTATTGAAACCGTATAATTGATCGTTATATAACTATACTTATTAATTTTTAAATCTAGTCTGAGTGTAAAATGTCACTGAATTCTTTTCGATCCATCGGAACCTGCAGATTTCTGAATTCGCTCATGTCACGTAGAATCTCTACTGTTCAAAGTATTGAGATGCTTTTGCAGAAACTTTTTAAAATGAGTTATGATTAAAAAGGTTCGTTATTCATCTTTGAGGATAAACCACCGAATAAAATTTCGAGCATACCATCGGTTTTATTTAATTTTTTTAATTTTAGACTGGAACAGAAACAACATGGGAGTTGTTAATTCGATTCGTGTTTTGGATTTATGTGTACAACTTAACAGTTGTCGTACGTTGTAGTTTCGTTATTACGTTGTAATCATAAAAATGAAAGTTTTTTGTTTCATTGCTCCAATTGATTTATTTTTTTTCAGGTATGAATTGTACGATCCATGCACGGTGATGTTCTTCTTTCGCAATAAACACATTATGATTGATTTGGGCACCGGAAATAATAATAAGATAAATTGGGCCTTAGAAGATAAACAAGAAATGATAGATATAATTGAAACTGTATACAGAGGAGCTCGCAAAGGTCGAGGTTTGGTCGTTTCACCGAAAGATTATTCTACCAAATATCGATATTGAGATTTTTTACTTATTGTATTTTTTTATTGATTTGTGGTCCCGTTTGAAAAAACAAGAACTTGAAAATTTCTTGTTATGGCGATTCCATTCACTCGCTATATTGTGGTATTTGTTGCTCACTAAAGCGTAAAATATTCCCAATTTTTTTTTCTAATTTATGCGGGTCTAATTATTTGCGCTACACGGTACTACTGAATTACTTAATTTTTTTTCTTGGTAGCAATAACGCGAAAAAGTGAAATATTTGTGTATGTAAGTACGTTGACTTGTGTTTGTTATTTTATAATTTTAGGCTACCTATACATGAATCTACCTACTATAAGTCAACATGTTGTACTAATTATCCTGTTCATTCAAACTATGCTATATTTTTTACTTTTTTTTTCTTTAAATAAAGTTGTACAATGACTCATACTATTAGTGAAATCCTGATTCTGTGTACCTACCTAATCAGCTTTATTTATTGTGATTTGTGATGAATAAATTAAGTTATAATTTCAGTTCAATGCCCATGAGGAAATTAAATACATTATTTTTACAAAAATATACTTACAGAACCGTATTGAGATACAAATAAAGTATTAAAGTTGATCAGTATTTGTATTTTTGAAAAATATATGATTCGACTTTTTTATTTTTGGCTACAGTTTTTGCTCAAAGCTTACACATTAGACTGCCTATCCTTACGTACCAGAAATGACACAGTTTTTTGGTAAAGATATTTGATAAATTCTGTTTTTGTGTTTTGACTCAGTATAACAATGTGAAAGAAACTGAGAGCAGAAAACAATAATTCAGTTTTCTCTAGCTTTTAAACGTATCACTCTTACGCGTTTAGAATAACAATGAAAATTTTCATTATTATGGATAACAAGTTGTGGATGCTCAAATAGCACGTAAACGTATAGATGTTTGATATTCATTGTTCAAACGATCGTATATGTAGGCAATATGTATGTACTTGGACTTACCTAGGTATTTTCATCTTCTATCGCAGATACGATACCTTTATTATAAACATTGAACAATGATGATCAAACCGAACAAAGCACCTACCGGTTACCATAACTATTGTGTGGTGTTTAAAGTAGGATGAATTATCGCACAGAAATAAATCTGACTTTTTAAAAATTTGATTAGCATGATAACTAAAGTATAAAAATTTTCCCACAGGTACTTGAACTTACCTAGGTCTATAATATAAAAAATTAATTTCGTCAATGAACTGAAAAATAGGTAGGTATAATTTAAATTGTTGACTCTTCTCACCTTACCTACCTACCTAATGTAGTAAGAAATCAAAATGTGTAGGTAGAGGTACATTAGTGTGACCCTTATTTCGGACATTCGAATTTTCTTTTATCTCACTCAAAGATTCGTTTATTTTTTGGAGAAAATAATTTTTCATTTTCTCTCGACTGAATTTAAAGTGGCCTGCTGTCTCTTTTTTTATAAAAATGAAAAAATTGACCGATTTTCAAAATCTTGTCTCTTTTTTAATTATAACCCATAAACGTTGATCTTTTTCACAAAAATCAGTTCCCAATTTTTCATTTACCCCAACATGTTTTCTAGTAGTACCTTACAGCTCCAAAAATTTTTCGAAAAAAAAAAATCAAAAACGAAAAAAAATAGCAAAATGTTTTCATCTAGCATTCAAAATTGTTCCTTTTTATCAGAAAATGATTCCCTATTTCTTATTTTTCCCATAAATGAATTTTGAATGGTGGCACTAGACCCTTCCCCATTTTAAATAGAAAAAAAAAATCACAACACTTTTCAATATTTTTTTGTTCTAACCTATGATAAAATCAAAATTCTTTATTTTCAAGAGATTTTGTTTCCCCCTCATGAAATTTCAAGTAGACCTTGGTTGTCTCCGTTTTTTAGAAAAATGAAAAACTTGACCGATTTTCAAAATATTTTATTTATTTATTTTCATTACTCATCAAAGTTTTTCCTTTTCACGGTAATTAATTATCAAACTTAATTATAAGTGATAACTTGGGACGCACTGAATTTTTCAAAAAAATAAGCAAATTTTTTTCAGATAACATTTTTAAAGTTGTTTCTTTTTATCAGAAAATAATTCTCTTTTTTTTATTTTTCCTTAACTGAATTTTTAGTGGTGCCACTAGCTTCAATTTTGGAGAAAAAAATTGACTACCAAATTTAAAATTTTTGCATTTTTTTGGTTCAAGCTAACCAATCAAAATTGTACCTTTTCATAAAAAATGATTCCCAATTGATACTAGGTATAATTATGTGGAGAAAATAATTCCTTATTTTTTTATTTTCCCCTTGACTGGCTTTTGAGTCATGGTTTGGGCTTTGGGATTTTCAAAATTACAAACGAAATACTCATAATGTTAGTATTTTTATAGGTAGGTATAAAAAGATCATTTTCGATAAATTTTAATTTTTACCACCGTTTTTATGGAACTTGAGCAAATGTAATTTTTGACGTTTTTTGAAAAAAAAAAATGAATAAAAAAAATGATTTTAACATAATATACATATTATACATATCACTCAAAAAGACCATTTACTGCTTCGACCATATATTCGGCTGCATGGCCGAAGATTTACTGCGATTTTTCATCTTTACCTTCATTTTCAGGTACCGTCATTTAGATGATAATTTTTCATATTTTCTTCAATTTTTGATAGTTTTTGAAAAATTATCATTGATACGGGAATGATGAAAAATTGTCTTGATTTGTTTTTTTGGGCTATAATGTGTATTTTGAAATGAGCTATTTCATTCATTTTTTTTAATTTTAGTCATTAAAAAAATTATTTTGCTTAAAATATTGAAAAATTGTATATTTTTTCGATTTAAAAAAAATTTAGTGTCATGCCCCAGGCAATGGCTCAGTTAGAGAAAAAAAATGAAAAATAGGAAAATATTTCCTCCACATATTGTGTTACCTAATGACAGTCATGACGATGAGTAGTCTCGAAAAATTTCAAAAATTTCAAAAAAATTTCTCTCAATTTTATTTGTCAAATTTTCCCATTCCACTTCAATTTTTGAGGTTGGCAAAAAATGTTAAGAATAAAAAATGTATATTTTTAAAATACTATCCGTATCCATATACCCAACCAATTTTTTTTCTCTTTATTTAATTTATCAAATTTTCCCCTGTGCCCTTCAATTTTTGAGATAGGCACCATCTGTTTATACAGTTTTTTGTTAGTGGTACTCAGTTGTATCCAAATCTGAAGTCTCGTACAGTGGCTCCCCAGACAGCCTGTATAAGAGCCACCTTATGATGGAAGGATAGACCATTTAAAATTTAATCAAAAGAAAAATAAAAAATAGGAAATACGATTAACATATTTTTTTTCACTAAAAGAAACAACTTTGAATAGGTACTATTTATAGTTGAAAGAAAATTGCTCATTTTTTTTTTTTTTTTTTTTTTTTTTTGAAAAATTGGGGATGATTTGAGTTATTGCTTGAGGTCACTTTGGGTAGTAAATGAAAAATTGTGAATTAATTCTCATGAAAAGGAACAATGCTGATGGGTAATAACCAAAAAAGGACAAAATATTTGTTCATTTTTCTAAAAAAAAAAGGAGGGTTAATCGAGGATTACTTAAAATTCAGTTTTTGGAAAAACAAAAAGTAAGGAATTAATTTCTCATAAAAAAAAAAAAAAAAAAAAAAACTTTGGAAAGGGTGAGACAAAAACATTGAAAATGGAATATAAGGGCCACCCTCAGGTGGGTACATAATTATTTTATGAGCATTTTAGGTGTCTCGGTTCCTACTCATTTCTCACGAAATGAATTTCATTCGAATTTAAAAATCTTTCAGACGTAATTGATAATCTCACCATGGCAAAATTTTTAACGGAGTTGGATTGGATCTAACTATACTTACTTACGAAGCCGGTTGTATGGTTGTAAAAAAAATTGAATGAACGGCCGTCTCCGCAGTCAGAATCCATTACGTTCCTCATAAAGGGCAAATTTCTTTTTCTATTAGCTAGACCTAGACGAGAAAAATACACCTTGGTAGGTAATAATTATCTATACAAATTATTATATACTTATTAAAATTTTTTCGGTTCTATGCAACCTACCATTAAAGCTACAAGTACCAGCGAATGTGAAAGGTAAAAATGATGAAACGAGTTTGGAGTAATGCAGTTTAGGTCTACATATTTCGGCATACTCAGGCAAATAATAGAATATTGTACTTTATTCGAGCGATAAAAAATTCAAAATAGGCAGATGAGCCTACGATAGGTACGCAAAACCTATTTAAAGCATCAGCGAAAGGCTGACATTGAATCATTCGAGGTTAAATTTAGAAAAAATTGACAAATCATCTTACATAATTTTTTCTACGCAAAAAATCGTTTTTACGTTTCTGTAAGAATACGAAATTTAGGAATTTGAATGCATCGTGTCAAAAATATGCTGTTAAAGAAAAAAACCAAAAAAAAAAACCGGTTTCATTATTTAGGTATTAGATAATTTTAGTCTCCTTCGATACTGGTTTTATATCTAGGAGTACTAGCAACGTGATTTCTCGGACAAGACTTAGATATTAATGAATGCTGGTAATGCGGTTATACTATTGTAGACGGACATCGCGTTATTTATGATTACTATAAACCTCTTAAAGTGCGATTATTTCGATGGTATGGTTTTTAAAAAATTTCACGAATAACGAAGAATTTTTTTTATGATTTTATAAAATAGAAAAAGTGATATGTTGATATAAAATCAAAAAAGGTAAGTACCTACAGAATTAATTCTTTTGTTTTAATGGATTTTTTTCGATATTGTAAATAGGCAAATACTTCGTATTCGTCGAATGTTTCGATTCCAATTTTAAAGTAGATAGTACAAAAAGGATGTTTATAAGATTCAAACGTACTGTTCGATACAAAAAAATCATATTGCAAATTTTCAAAAATCTGTAAGTAATTCATAGATTGATTGCACGTTAAATGAGTACAAGGACTGTTCCATTGGGTGTTTATTTTATAAAAGTTCAAGGTCATCAAAAATTTTTATTCTACCTTTTTATTTTGCAAGGTGCCTTATTAAGGCTCGTTCACAATGCACCTTAACTTTTTGCTTTTGCTTTTACTTTTATGGGATAAACAAAACTAGCAAAAGCAAAAAGTAAAAAACAGTCAAAACTCCTACTAACCAACCATTTCCAAAATGAATTTTAAGCTTTTTTATGCTTAAAATCGTTTTGAAATTGGTTGGTTAGTAGGCGTTTTGACTGTTTTTTGCTTTTGTACTTTTGCTTTTACTTTAGCCCATAAAAGTAAAAGCAAAAGCAAAAAGTTAAGGTGCATTGTGAACGAGCCTTCACTTACCTATTACGAGTACCTATTTATAAAATACATAGGTATTTAAGAAAGTTCAAATACATAATTGTGTTGGTACGTTTGGTTCATTGAGAAAACTTTCGTGATATTCGAGAATAAAATGATGCGAACTCTTAAGTATCTGGGTTACATACCTACCAAGCACCAACCAATAACATTCACTCATCTTACCGTTATAATCTATGTTAATGGTACAAAACTGATTCATAAAGTACGCATGTAATAATTGATACACATCGATACTATATTCATTCTACATTTTTTTATGAATTTTTTTGTTCACGCACCCGCCTCCTACGTTTGTTTGTGTTGAATTGAAATTTAACAATGTATCTCTAATCAAATTGCTGTACGTATTGTATCGTTTTTCGTTTACCAAAGCCTTCAAGATTTCGAAATTAGATAAACCATCCTAGATGAATATTTTGTTTCACAATCGCTAACCGCACGACATGTTTATAACGTCATTAAATGTGTACTTGGAGATTCCAACATTTCTAACCTTAATTTGTCGTTATTAACAAGTTCATGTTCCAAAGTAAAGGTGTCATTTTTTTCTCCTACTACTTCTATCTAGGTGCTTGACAAATATAATGAGATTTAAAAAAAGATTACGATAGTACCTACTTATTATTTTGGCAATTCCTATAACTACATGCTCATTGCTCACATAGACAAAGACAACAGAAAGAAATTATATTCAATATGAAACGAAAATAATTTTTGAAAAATGTAAGTACATATACATAAATTTTTATGCGAATATTTTTGAATAGTGTCAGGTAAAAAATATAGCAACAATATGCTAAATGAAAAATAAAAAAAATAAAGTAGGTAGGTCTATTTCATCGACAGAACAAATTAAAAAGCTCCAGGCGATTTCACTGTCACTAATGTGCCTAATAAACATCACGAGTAAAAGTGTTACCCATAGGAATCTAATTTCTTTCAATTTTTTACATCCATTGTTAGATATATTAAAGTTATAGAAAGCTTAAGTGAAGAAAATAAATATCATATGCGTATATCTATAGAAATACTCAATGTAGTTGTGACACCATTTTACATACCTACTTGTTGTATGTTCAAGCACCAACATTTTCGTTTTGGCACCACTAAATAATGTCACAACTCAACGTTACAATAAAGTATGTATTGATAAGGATTTTCTTATATTTTGATTTCACAGAAGACTGATATGCTTCGTTACAATATATTTCGGATTAGTGGACCCTTAAAAAGGTCTAGGTCATCAGCAGCAGTTGAAAATTTACTCGACAATACGACTGCGACGACGACTACGACTACGACTACGAACACGATATTGGAAGAAGAATTTGCCAATGCTAAACCTTACAGTGAAGTACCAGGTCCAAAACCTATACCTATTTTGGGAAATACATGGCGGTTATTGCCTGTGATCGGTTAGTATTTTACCTAATTTTTTTTATAGGAAATAAATTTTAGTGGGTAGCTAAATATCTTGAAATTTCCAAATAAAATTATATTAAAAACATTTGGAATTTGATAGGTAGGTACATATTATGCAAAAAAAAAAAAAAAAAAAAAAAAAAAAAATTAGGAAGAAAACTGAATTACAAGAAACGTTCATATAGCCCCCCCCCCCCCCCCGAATAGTTCTGTTATACCTATGAAATTTAAATAAGATACCATTTTTGCATTTAAAAAACGAAGAAAAAAAATTATTTCAACAAAATTGAGAATTTTTTACCCTCCCCTCCCCCGCAAAAAATTTTCAATCCAAAAAATTGAAAATCAATTTACCCTCCCTTCCAATAAAGAATTTTTTACTCCAAAAAATTGAGATCTTTTTACTGAAATACCTACCTAATTTGATGATTTTTTTTTTAAATTTCTACTTCAAAAAACTGAAATTCTTGCTTCGAAAAAATTTATTTCTTCCCCCTTCAAAAGTGGAAAAATGATTTCACTTCAAAAAATTGAAAAAAATTTACCTCAAAAATACATACTGAGAATTTTTTACTATGAGAAATTGATTTTTAAAAAAAATAATTAAGGTGGTTTTCGTTTCAAAAAAATTGAAAATTTTTTCCTGAAATAAAAAAGGTGATTAATTTTTACGTTCCAAAACTATAAAAAAAGTGTTTCACTTTAAAATAGGTACACACTTATAATTTTGAAATTGAGAATTTTTTGGCTTCAAAAATTGAGATTTTTCTTTCCAAAAATTAAAAAAATTATTTCATTCCGAAAAATTGAAAAAAAATTATTTCATTCTAAAAAGTTGAAAAAAAAATCAAAAATACTGAAAAATTTTTGCTTCAAAAAATTGGGATTTTCTAATTTCTACTCCAAAAAAAAAAAAAAAAAAAAAAAAAAATAGGTTACTCCAAAAAAAAAAAATAAAAAACGCGTAGCAGTCAAGATGCTCCGCGACAGCCGAATTTTTTTTTTCAAGTTAGTGTACCACTTTGAAAACGTTTTTATCCATGGTATTTCAGTTTCAATATCAGTTTTAACTTCAAATTCAGTTTAAAAATGTCAGGTTTTTGTCTTCAGTTTTAGTTCCTGTCTGCATTGAAGATTTCAACTTCAGATGGGGGCTCCGCCCCCATACCCCCGTTGAGGCTCCTACCCAACCTCCTTATCACTTTCAGCTCTTAGGATGGGGGCTCCGCCCCCATACCCCCGCGTTGGGGGCTTCGCCCCCAACCTCCTTATCACTTTCAGCTCTTAGGATGGGGGCTCCGCCCCCATACCCCCGCGTTGGGGGCTTCGCCCCCAACCTCCTTGCCACTTTCAGCTCTTAGGATGGGAGCTCCGCCCCCATACCCCCGCGTTGGGGGCTTCGCCCCCAACCACCTCGTCACTTCCAGCTCTTCTAATCCCCATGCCCCAGGGGCATGGCCTTTCGGCTTTGCAGACGGGGGCCAACACACCAGAAAAAGGGGTTGAAACGTAAAAATTTCTGATTTTTGACTCTGTAGGAGGGTCAAATGAGGCTCTAAAGCCCGGTCCACACCTTCAAATATATTTGATCAAACGTGATTTGATCAAATTATTTGAAGGTGTGGACCGGGCTTAAACTCGAAAATCCCCAAAAGGTACATCAGTGACCTTTACTGACATCACATCCCAAATTTCGACCTTTTAGGTCTTTTGGTTTGGGCTATAGGCTGATCAACACACCTAAAAAATGGGTTAAAATGTGAAAATTTCTGATTTTTGACCCTGTACGGGGGTCAACTGGTGCTCAAAAGTCGAAACCCCCAAAAGGCACATCAGTGACCTCTACTGACCCTACATCCCAAATTTCGATTGTTTAGGTCTTTTAGTTTGGGCTGTAGGCTGTTCAACGCGTCAGAAAAGACAGGTTAAAACTTGAAAAATATTGATTTTTGACCCTGTATCGAGGTCAAAAGGAGTTTAAAGGTCAAAACCTACAAAAGGCACATCAGGGGCATAAACTCGATCTATTATAAAAATTTAGGCCTCCCAGCTCCATTTGGGGGGTCTGTAGCCTGATCAACGTGAAAAAATGACCTCAAAATCCACTTTTTGAGCCCTAAAATGGGGTGGGGATGACTTGAGAAGCTGAAATTTGGATACAGTGGAGACAATCAGAGTCACTATTGTTGGTAAAAATTTCAAATCATTTTGTCAAATTGGGGCTTCTTTAGAGCCCCCCTCAAAAAAGGGCCACCCCCAATTTTGGGGCTCGAGGGTCAAAAACCCCAAAAGGCACCTCAGTGACCCTTACCTATCCTAAATACCAAATTTTAGCATCCAAGGTCATTTGGTTTGGGCTGCAGGCTGATCAACGTACCGAAAAGCGAGAAAAAACATGAAAAATTGTGAAAAATCTTGATTTTTGACCCTTGAGAGGGGTCAAAGGGGGCCCAAAAGTTGAAACCTACAAAAGGCACATCAGGGGCACAAACTTGATCCATGATGAAAATGTTGGCCCCCCAGCCCTATTTGGGGGGTCTGTAGCCTGATCAACGTGAAAAAAATGACCCCAAAATCCACTTTTTGGGCCCTAAAATGGGGTGGGGATGACTTAGGGGACTGAAATTTGACTATGGTGTAGGTAATTTGGGTTCTCATCCCTGGGGCAAGTTTCAAAAAATTTCATGATATTGGGGCTCCCCCGCACCCCCTCAAAAAGGGGTAAAATACCCAATTTTGAGTTAGGGCCCCAAAAATTTTTTTGCATCATTCCTACACCTAGGGGACCCTACCTATCAAGTTTGACCTCATTTGACCTGTTAGGCTCGGCCCCAGAGTTCCAAAAGTAGCGGTAAAATTTTAAAAATAGTGAAAAATCTTGATTTTTGACCCTTGACAGGGGTCAAAGGGGGCCCAAAAGTTGAAACCTACAAAAGGCACATCAGGGGCACAAATTTGATCCATGATGAAAATGTTGGCCCCCCTGCCCTATTTGGGGGGTCTGTAGCCTGATCAACGTGAAAAAATGACCCCATTGGGCCCTAAAATGGGTGGGGATGACTTAGGGGGCTGAAATTTGACTATGGTGTAGGTAATTAGGGCTTTCATCCCTGGGGCAAGTTTCAAAAAATTTCATGATATTGGGGCTCCCCCGCACCCTCCTCAAAAAAGGGTCATATCCCCAATTTTGAGTTAGGGCCCCAAAATTTTTTTTGCATCTTTCCGCCACCGAGGGAACCCTACATATCAAGTTTGACCTCATTTGACCTGTTAGGCTCGGCCCTAGAGTTCCAAAAGTAGGGAAAAATTATATATATATATATATATATATATATATATATATATATATATATATATATAAATATGTGACATGTGACAGATCGTCATCTTTTGGTCCCAAACGTCGACAAATGGGGTCAGAACTCTTCTACCCCCCCTCCTTCTAAATCAGGGTCGGACACAATAGCCTAAATTTTAAAAAAAAAATTCGGCTAAAAATTATTCAACTTCCGAAAATTGAGATTTTTCTGGTAGGTACCTAGACTTACTCAATAATAATCGAGGTTTCGTCCATTCTTTTTTTATTCCAAGTATACTGACTACTGAGATACTTTTTTCCAAAAAAGGAAAAAAAATCGCTCTCTCTCTCAAAAAAAATATCTACTTGAGCTTTATTCTTATTGTTAGAAAATTCAGAGTTTTTTTTCCAAAAAAATGAGTTTTTATCTTCAAAATATTTGTGAAATTTTCTGATTTCATAATAAAGTTAAAAAACTAAATTTCCTCTAAAAGTTTCAAGATTTAGGTATTTATAAAAATTGTTTGCATAAGTCAAGATTCTGTCAAAAAATTGAGATTTTCTTTCTCTAAAGACAACAGACTTCTCTCTCTCTCTCTCTTTCTTTCAAAACAAAACAGAGATTTTCTCTCTAAAAAAAATAGATTTTTTCCTCCAAAAATTTGAAAAATATTCTTACCTACTGTAAAATTTCTCTCAAACTATTAAAAAAATTTCCCTCTGGATTTTGAGGAAAATTTTCATTTCAAAAAAATTAGATCGGAAGATTTTTTTCTTTGCAATTTTTAAAAATATTTCTACACCAGAAGAATTGAGATCTAAAAATTTTTTCCTCCGTGAAAAATTGAGTGATTTTTATTTTTCAAAAAATTGATATTTCAGATTCAAAAAATTAGAAAGTTTTTTATCTCTCTTTTTTTAACTGACAAATTTTTTTACTCCAAAAGAAATCAACATAAATTTTTTTTTCAAAATTTAAGTTCTGAAAAAATTAAGAAATTTTTTCTTCTGAAAAATATTTTAAAAATTCCAAAAAAACAACAACATGTATTAGTTAATTTAATTTTTGCAATTGTTTGGGTTTTCTAGGGTGTGGCTTATACATACTTATCATGTCTGAAAATGTGTTGTATGTAGGTCGAGCACCTGAGCTCTTCTTATGTTGCCGGCCTTGAGATACAGATTATTAAAATTTAATTTGACTCGCATATGCCTTTTTTTTTAGGACAATATCAAATATCGGACATTGCCAAAATATCATTTATTCTGCACGAAATGTTCGGGAAAATTGTAACACTAAGAGGACTGGTTGGTAGACCAGATTTATTATTCATTTACGATGCCGACGAAGTGGAGAAAGTGTACAGACAGGAGGGACCCACCCCATATCGACCATCAATGCCTTGTTTGGTCAAATATAAAAGTGAAGTAAGGAAAGATTTCTTTGGACGACTTCCCGGAGTTGTTGGAGTGTAAGTATTCTTAAAAAAAAAAAAAAAAAAAAAAATTATGAATGAAGTACCACGAATAATTTCACAAAATAATTTTACAGACATGGAGAACCATGGAGGGAGTTTCGTAGTAAAGTGCAAAAACCAGTACTTCAACCTCAAACTGTAAAACAATATATTCGACCTATCGAAAACATCACCGAAGATTTCATCACAAAGTAAGTTTTGGGCACTTTCCAAGTTCTCATTTCTTTTGTTTTTCTCGAAGAAATTATTTTTAACAAGCGTGGTTCTTAGATCATTTCCTAACATTAGTATTGGTATTTTATATAGGATGCTGAATATGAGGGACGAACACCACGAATTACCTAGAGATTTTGACAATGAAGTTCATAAATGGTCATTGGAATGTGAGTTTCATCGTCCACGATTTTGTCTCGAACTATACTTAACGAAAAAATAACAAATAACAATAGATAATTAATTTGGTTGTGGGAGGCGTTTATTTGGTACATAACAAGACATAGATAATAGAAAAACAAGTACCTACGTATATCTTGTACATGTACCTACTTAAAACGTCATGTTGTTAATCCTAGGTATCGGACAAGTTGCCTTAGATGTGAGATTGGGTTGCCTGGAATCAAATTTAGAAATTTCTTCCGAGCCACAGAAAATTATCGACGCAGCCAAATATGCATTGAGAAACATAGCTTTATTAGAATTGAAATTTCCATTTTGGAGATATTTACCCTCGACATTATGGAGGAATTATGTACGAAACATGAATTACTTCATTGCGTGAGTATAGTATCTTGCCTATTAGGGTGTCCTATAATTTCATTTTTTTGGAAATGTCAAGTTCTGGCCCTATAAAAATGATTTTTTTCAAAAAAATTATTTCGAGGGGTGGCAACAAAAAATTCAAAAAATTGGAATTGATTTTTTTTTTCAAAATTTTTTAACAAAATATTCACTATTTATAGGTATTTTTACCTAACAAGACCATTTTCGGTGATTTTTCATTTTTTTACCAGTTTCTAAGGGGACGTAAAAAAATCTCCTATTTTTATGTTTTTTGAAAAAAAATTAAAAATCAGCTAAGTATAATGAAAAAAAAATTGGATCATTTTTTGGGTTAGAAATATTTATTAAGACCACCACATTAATATAATTATTTTTTCATTCTATAGCTGATTTTTAATTTTTTTTTTTACTTCAAAAAATGTAAAAAAGGAGCTTTTTAATGTCCCCTTAAAAACTGGGATAAAGATGAAAAATCACCGAGAATGGTATTGTTAGGTAAAAATACCTATGTAGTGACCATTTTGTTTAAAAAAATTTGGCAAAAAATTAAATTACAATTTTTTGATTTTTTTTTTCAAAAAAAGGGCTCTGCGCCACCACTTAAAATAATTTTTTTGAAAAAAGATTTTTAGGGAGTTTATTTTACACCAAAATAATTATTTTTAGAGGGCCGGACTTCAACATTTCGAAAAAAATGAAATTATGGGACACCCTATGCCTGTCCATTTAAAAATGTGACGTATAATCTATTTATTTTTATTTTTTAAATAGAGTTTGCATGAAATATATTGAACAAGCAATCAATCGATTGAATGAAAAAGGTGTAACGGAAGAAAAAGAATTATCTTTGATAGAAAGAATACTGGTGACAGAAAAAGACCCCAATTTGGCTTGCATTTTAGCATTGGATTTAATTTTAGTGGGCATAGATACGGTGAGTAAATCCATTCTTTCAATATATTTTATCAACTTGGTCATTTTGAATTAATATCTACATAACTAATCAATTTTTGCAGATATCGATGGCAGTGTGCTCGATTTTGTATCAACTTGCCACTCGACCAGAAGAACAAGAAAAAATATATCAAGAATTGAAACGAGTAGTTCCTGATCCAAATCAAAATATAACCTCACAAACTTTAAACGACCTGCATTACTTGAAGGCGTTTATCAAAGAAGTATTCAGGTAAGAGAAATTTTCGAGAGCTGCCTTTTTCTCCGCCAAAAATGGAACACTTCATATAATCATTTTGGATTTGGGGGGGGGGGGTGAAGGAGATTTCTCAATTTTTCCAGGGTGAAAGCATCTAAATGCATTTTTCATTTTTTTGATGAAAAATTACTCGATTTTTTAGAATAAAACCATTTTTAATTTCCTTTTTTAAAATTAAAAAAAAAATTTTGAATGAGCAACTTTTTGAATAAAAAAATCTCCCAATTTTTAGAATAAAAAATCTTCTAATTATTTCAGAGAAAATTTTTCAATTTTTTGGAAGTAAAAACTAAAAATAAATGTAGGTATTTTACATATTTTATTTTAAAAAATCTCGTTTTAAAAAAAAATCAAATTCGTTCAACTTTTTAAATTGAAGAATTATTTTTTATTTTTTGGAAAAAAATTATATTTTTTTTGGAATAAGAAATCTAAATTTAAAACAGAATTTTTTGATTCAATATATTTTTACCTTTTTGGTTTAAACCTTGACAAATTATTAGTTGGTAAATAAAAAATGCCTATCGAGTACCAAACATTTACTATACGTTCAGAATTGGTTGCCTATGTTGCATGTGGAAGGGGATCATTTGCGAAGACGTAGGAGGTCGTAATTCTTTATGTTACGTCTCCAGTATTATTGCACATATTTTTTAAATAAATAAAATTATTTTCATTAATTATAATTACATATGTATTCGATTTGTTTAGAATGTATTCCACGGTGATTGGAAATGGTAGAACACTTCAACGAGATATGGTTATTAGTGGCTATCGAATTCCAAAAGGAGTAAGTATCTTATTGAATGTATTGCTGTTTTTACCCCCATCACAATTAACTCAAATATGTGGTATTTTTAATGAATGAAATTCGCAGACACAGCTGGTATTTCCTACCTTAGTATTAGGTAGAATGAAAGAGTACGTTGACGACCCAGAAACGTTTAAACCAGATCGCTGGTTAAAACAGACGACAGATGATAATAAATTACATCCTTTTGCATCTCTACCTTATGGCCATGGTCCACGAATGTGCTTAGGGCGAAGATTTGCTGATCTAGAGATGCAAATTTTGTTGTGTAAGGTATGTACCCTGCGTAAGAAATATTAGAATCATACTCCAGGCGTCTACTCTTCTTCGACTCATCATTCATTTTCATTTTTTTCAGTTATTACGAAAGTATCGACTGGAGTATCATCATAAGCCATTGGAATATAAAGTCACATTCATGTATGCTCCCGATGGAGAACTCAAGTTTAAAATGTTACCGAGAGAAGTTTGAACTGATAACAAAAAAACTATAATTACGTCGCGTGAAGGTTACCAGTTCATCGCCATACCTACCTTCATTTTTTTTTTGTTACTTAAATAATTTTTAATTTTTTTAGGTAGGCTCTCTACCTATCTGATTTTTCTTGAGCTATTGGAGGCTTAAATTATTTATGATAATTGATAGATGAATATTTATTTATGATTATGATTATACGAATCAATTGCTATATTTTTATAATACTTATTTATTTTCGATTTCATAAATTTTCAATCGAGAATTCACTCATGTATTTTTTCCGAATTTTATCGACGAATATGCAGCTAACGTCGCTAACGAAAAGTTTTGAAATAAAAAAATACATCGATCACATTATACGAGTAGAGCCAAAAACAGAGTATCATATTTAAAAAATCGAATTTTCATAGCTTGAACTCTTTTTCGAAAAATCAGGTAACCATAGCTATAAGTTCACGAATAGGGTAGTAGCACCTACATTCATGATTCTTTATTATACTGAAATGAGAATATGGGTCTACGAGTTGAAAATTTATTCAGGTACCTAGTATTTCGCGTTCTTATTAACAGTATTACTTAAAATAGATCGTGTAAGCGTTTTGATGGCAGTAAACATTTCTTTTCCGGTGGTTAAAATTTGGTTTGCAGGCAGTAGATAACCATACGTACCTTTGTCACGCAATTCTATCGCGTAACTGTACTTTATTCCTAATTTATTTTTGGCCCAATCGTCTGAGAAACTACCTGTTGATTAAAAAAAATAATAATAACGATTTTTTTCTTTTCAAAAAAGTAGGTGAGTGGTGCACATTATTTGAGATTTTATTGATTATTTAAAATAAAGGAATTTTTCAAATTAATTTATTTTTGCAAATTTCTTTCCAATAAAATTTTAAAATACTTTTCCAGCATTTATCGATTCATTTTTGACTTTTTTTAGAAGTTTGCAAATAATTCTTTATAATGGAATTTTTGAATTTTTGACAATTTAAATCTTTACTTTTTGAAAATTTCTTTCCAAGAAAATGTTTTCCAAGCATTTTTAAAAACAATTTTTCAGCTAAAAATTTTCATCAATTTTATTGAAATTTATGAAATTTTTTTTAAGGATTTTTAATATTTTTTTCCAAAAGTATTTCTTGTTAACTTATCAATCAAAAAATGATTCCATTTCTGTGACATTCTTGAAAATTTATTTAAAATAATTTTACATAAAAAAAATATTAATTTTTTTTTAGATGGAATTATTGAATTTTTTCATTCAATTTCTGTAAAATTCTTTCCAAGAAAATGTTTTGTGGCAAAAATATTTTTCAAGCATTCTTTGATTTTTTTTTTTTGACTTTTTTAGATTAAAAAAACAATATCGTTACTTTTTGGAATTTTTTTCAGTACCTATTTTTTTAACGTTTATTTTTGTACCTACTTTAAATTTTTCCCAAGGAATTTTCTACTAAAAATTATTTTCTAGCAAATCCTTGAAAAAATGTTGATTCTTTAAATTAAAAAAATTATTTGATGGAATTTTTGATATTTTTTTTCAAATTTAAATTTTTACTTACGTTTTGCAATTCCTTTCTCTAGAAAATTGTTACATCATAAAAATGTTGGTAAAGTGGTAATTTTTCATCTTGTTACGAAAATTTTTTAAAATACCTTTGTAAGTATTATTTTTTTACGAATTTATGTTTGGCACAAAAATTTTCTTCGAAAGAATTTCGCAACATTTAAGAAATGTCAAAAACACCATTAAAGCAATTTTTCATTTCCTAAAAAAATTCTTTCAATGACGAGAACTGAAGGCACTGTAGAACTTTAAAGTTTGGAAGTGCCAATTTTTAAAGCTTTTGTACGCCTTCGTTTTCAAACTTGAGCAAATTTTTTACGTAATTTATTTTGCTCCTTTCAACGGTATTTTACGATTTTTGTATACTACCTGTCCCTTAAAAATCAAAATGGGCACTCGTTGCAGAAAACTTTTTCGTTAGTATGAATAAATTACGTCATAAATCTCAAATAGTGCCCTCGACTCCATCGCGTATACAATTAATCAGCGAAATAAAAAATAAAATGAAACTGGTTCGCGCCTATTGATGGTCGTACCTATTTTTATTAAATCACGAAATTTCTTAATTACCTGATGCAGTATTCACGTTCTCATTTTTTGTAATCAAATCGTATGAAACTCCGTGAGTTTTTTGCAAAGCTTCGATAGCTTTTCTTCCCATGAACAGCATATCTGCATATTCCTGAGATTTCATATTATTCGAAGTCCATGATGGTATCAGCCACGTTTGAGAATACGAATGAAGACTCAAATAAAGAATTATTTCTTTAGAATGCTGTTTTAGAAAATTCGACATGGCTCTAGTTTCTGGTTCAGAAAATGGAGAAGGTCCTGCATACGTATCGTGACATGGATTGTATGACGCCGAATCTTCGTTCCATCTGAAATCCCAATTACGTCCAAGATCCACTCCTTTGCACTCTTCGTCTTCTTCTTCCCTCCAAAAATATCTAAAATATATTTAATATGTTTAGGTAGGTGTTGATATTATTGTAGGCAATCAAAATTTTAGACAACCACTCTCTTAGAATTGATTTCTGAAAATACGTAAGATTGTAGGTAGGCTCACCTATTGGCAAGTTCGGAATTAATTGATCTAGATTTTTTCCACAGGCGATCTTTGGTGTAAGAATATACATATCCATCTGGGTTCGCTACCGGTAAAATATACCAGTCCATATCAGTCACCAGGTTTTGATTCGCCTTATAGTTTTCAGTTAATTGTCTGGCGACAAATAACGCCACGACGATGGATATCCATTCTCTGGCGTGCATACCTGCATGAAATTCGTCACAATAATGAGCAAATATGTATACTAACGTTCAGATGCAAACAAGTGTTCCATATGAGTGGCCAAGTTGATTATTTTTACATTTTAACCGTTCATTCATATTTTTATGAGTAATTAGTTACCTACCTCCATCAATCCAGGCCGCCGGCTTCGTAGAGCCATCGCTGAACCTTCCATTGGAAATTTTTATCACTTTAAGATCCCTTCCTTCGTATGATTTACCAATGGTAATGATTTTAACATAATTTGGGTATGTCATTTGCAAATGATCCATATAGTCGAGAATTTCTGAATTTTAAAAAGATGAATAAATTTGATAAAAATTTCAATTTCATTTTTAAAACTAGGTAGGTATAGTAAGTAGGGTGGGCCGAAAAACAAAAATTTTTGATTTTCAAAATCCAATATCGCGAAAAAGTTGTGTCTTGGTGAGATGTGCAAAATAAAAAAAAAATCTAATAATATCTTCCAATCGTGCAAGAGCCCTCAAATTTGTGAAAATTTCATTGTAGGATATTTTTTGCGGTATGTCATCTTCTTCTGAGTATTTTTCTGCTAGACCTGGCATAACAATACATATTGTTGAATTGTGAATGGACACGATACAAGCTTCGCATATCCGACCTAAGCCCATACCCTTGAATAATGAATTGACTAGCAAAAGTAAAAGTGAATATTTCATCTTCCTTTTTGATGTTTTTAGCCTATTGGGATGCAACGGGTGTTCAAATTTTTAATAATAAATAAGTTTCATTTCGATGTAAGATCAAGTAGTAGACAATAAAAGTTTACTTTTTCTGGGTTGTATAAATGAAAAACGTTACATGTGTCCTATTCTCCTATTTATATTTTGATAATGTAGAACGCCTATATGAAGTGTACACAAATAAAAAATAATCAACTTACCAAAAAAAGTTTCAAACATGAAATCAAACACATTGTCTAAAAATTTGATGAAATTAGTCACCGTTCCACGAGAATAATAACAGTTTTCACCATAAATTAAAGTAAAGGATGAAATGAGCACAAATGACGTCAAGTAAACTCGAAACATGTTTAAAAAATTACTTCAACTCGAACACATCGAATAATTTTCAAAATGGTTTATTTATTCAATTTTGAAAAAAGGAACATCACATCGCATCACAAAAACAAAAAAACACGAAACTTTGGTCAGCCGGCAGCTGATAAAATATTCAATGTTGTATTGACTCACTTGTACCTACTACTCATGAGACCAAAAGAGTTTACGAGAGAAATGGGCATTATGAAGTTACTTTTTTAAAAACAACATTAACCGTGTAATTGAGGGGTTTAACTATAACATGACTTTTCTTCCGCTATTAACTACGACCGTAACGGAATGATGTTACCAATTCCAATTCATCTAGGTAGGTAGGTACTTCTACTTACCTCAGTCATTACTCTTAATCACATGTTTACTTGATCATTCAAGTGTTCGCGATTAGCGAATAAAAATTGTGGAAATGTCATCGTCTACATCTTAAAAAATTTACCAAATGTAGGTACCTACTTTAAAAGGCAACAGAAACCTATTCAAGATTTTGTTCTGAATTAGCCGCCATATATCATAAGTACCTATCTGAAGCTTTTTATATTACCTTAACGAGTTCTCTTATCAAATTACCTAAAGTAAATTTGTTGCTGAAAAGTCCCACTTGTCCCACATGCCCCAAGCTCTGCAAAATACCAATCAAAAGGTTGCTTTAGTTTGTTTTTTGAAAATCAGACGTACATAATTTGTGATGTTTCCCAGGGCAAAAAATGTAAACAAAGAAAAAGTGTAAGGCCCAGTTGTACAATATTTTGTTAAACTCGACCTAAGTTTAAACCGCAGGTAGGCTATGACGATATTCGTCAACGATACTATCGACAAAGAATATTAAATTTATCGATTCCGATTTTACACCGATTTTGTGCAGATATTTGAAACTACATTATCGACAAAGAATATTAAATTTATCGAATCCGATTTTTTACCGATTTTGTAAAGATATTTGAAACTATATTATCGACACATAATATGCAATTTCTCGAATTCGATTTTCTAACGATTGCGTGAAGATATTTGAAACTATATTATCGACACATAATATGCAATTTCTCGAATTCGATTTTCTAACGATTTTGTGACGATATTTGAAACTATATTATCGACACCTAATATGAAATTTCTTGATTTCGATTTTTTAACGATTTTGTGACGATATTTGAAACTATATTATCGACACGTAA
Organism: Balanococcus diminutus; assembly: GCA_959613365.1. Lineage (NCBI taxonomy): Eukaryota > Metazoa > Arthropoda > Insecta > Hemiptera > Pseudococcidae > Balanococcus > Balanococcus diminutus. The sequence goes on from OY390714.1 coordinate 30,913,430, forward strand.
TCTGAAATTTCTCGAATTCAATTTTTTACCGATTTTGTGCAGATATTTGAAACTACATTATCGACAAAGAATATTAAATTTATCGAATCCGATTTTTTACCGATTTTGTAAAGATATTTGAAACTATATTATCGACACATAATATGCAATTTCTCGAATTCGATTTTCTAACGATTGCGTGAAGATATTTGAAACTATATTATCGACACATAATATGCAATTTCTCGAATTCGATTTTCTAACGATTTTGTGACGATATTTGAAACTATATTATCGACACCTAATATGAAATTTCTTGATTTCGATTTTTTAACGATTTTGTGACGATATTTGAAACTATATTATCGACACGTAATCTGAAATTTCTCGAATTCAATTTTTTACCGATTTTGTGCAGATATTTGAAACTACATTATCGACAAAGAATATTAAATTTATCGAATCCGATTTTTTACCGATTTTGTAAAGATATTTGAAACTATATTATCGACACATAATATGCAATTTCTCGAATTCGATTTTCTAACGATTGCGTGAAGATATTTGAAACTATATTATCGACACATAATATGCAATTTCTCGAATTCGATTTTCTAACGATTTCGTGAAGATATTTAAAACTATATTATCGACACGTAATCTGAAATTTCTCGAATTCGATTTTTCAACAATTTTGTGACAATATTTGAAATTATTTCCAAATTTTAAAAATTGGTGAAAATTTTTCTAAGTCCAACACGTCTGAAAGTACTAAACTGTCTATTATAAGCGTTTTATTGCTAACTCCTCAACGATAAGGTATGGCATAGTGGCTAAGGTAGAGGAATACCATGTAGGAGGTAGATAGTTCAAGACCCACGGGTGGCAGATTTTTTATAATTTTTTTGACTTTTTCTGAAATGATCCTCTTACCGTAACATGAATAATGTGTTTAGGCATAGTTTAATGTATTAAATTTGGCTAATTAATGATTTTTAATTATAGAAAAAAGCTAGTAAAAGACGAAAAATCGGAATAAAAAATCGATAAAAAATCGACAGAATATCGAATTTTATAAAGTGTCGCGTTAGTTCCGCCTAAATCGTGAAATTATCTTTCGATATTATAGATAGATTATCGATAAAATATCATACTATAATCTCGAAATTTTTACTAACTATAATTCGCCGATAATCTATCTATATATCGAAAGATAATTTCACGATTTAGGCGGAACTAACGCGACACTTTATCGAATTCGATATTCTGTCGATTTTTTATTTCGATAATTTGTCGATTGTGCTGCTCGGGGTTATATATTTTGATATTTTCACTTCCAACAAAATATAAAAATTTTCTTATGTACAAAACTAGAAGAAATGTCACTTTAAAAAAAATCTCTGAAGTTTTCGCACTGATAATGTTTTTTAAAAAATTTATTCATCAACATTTTCAACTTATTTTCATACGAAGCCGTGATAACAAAGAAATCAGTTAATTTAACATCCAAATAACAATCAACCACGTATTTTCGGTGGTTTTGCTACACCTAAATTCGGCCATATTGTATGCCGGATGGAGTATGATTGGTTTATTTTTTTTTGGTTCTTTTGAATGCATAGTGGAACCTCAGCTTTTCTAAACTCGGTTTAAATAATTTTAAGGATCGTTCACAATGAACCTTAACTTTTTACTTTAACTTTAACCAGCTAAAGTTAAAGTAAAAAGTAAAAAGCAAAAAGCAAAAAGCAAAAAACAGTCAAAACTCCTACTAACCAACCATTTCCAAAATGAATTTTTAAGCTTTTTTATGCTTAAAATCGTTTTGAAAATGGTTGGTTAGTAGGAGTTTTGACTGTTTTTTGCTTTTTGCTTTTTGCTTTTTACTTTTTACTTTAACTTTAGCTGGTTAAAGTTAAAGTAAAAAGTTAAGGTCCATTGTGAACGATCCTTTATTAAACCTAGTTTAACTCACTTGGTACAACTGGGCCTAAGTGCTCTATATAAAAAAATAATAAAAATTATAATTTTGAAAAATTGCCGAATTTTGAAAAAATGCCAAATTCTGATAAATTGTTGAATTTTAAAAAATGTCAGTTTTTTAAAAATTGACAGTTTTTGAAAAATTGTTAAATTTTAAAGAATTTTAATTTTAAAAAATTGTGAGATTTTAAAGAATTGTCAAATTTTGAAAAATTGTCAGATTTTGAAAAGTTGTCAAATTTAGATAAAAAATAGTCAAATTTTGAAAAATTGTTGAATTTTGAAAAAATGTCAGTTTTTTAAAAATTGACAGTTTTTGAAAAATTGTCAAATTTTAAAGAATTTTAATTTTAAAAAATTGTGAGATTTTAAAGAATTGTCAAATTTTGAAAAATTGTAGAATTTAGATAAAAAATAGTCAAATTTTGAAAAATTGTTAGTTTTTTCTAAAAAATTGTCGAATTTTGAAAAATTGGTCAAATTTTAAAAAATTGTTATCTAAATAAAAAATTTCAAGATTTTAGAAATTGTCATATTTTGAAAAATTTCCCGTTTTCGATGAATTGCCAAATTTTGAAAAATTGTCAGTTTTTGAAAAATTGTTAAATTTTGAAAGATTAATTAACTAACAGATTTTGAAAAATTGTCAAATTTTGAAAAATTCTTACCTAAATAAAAAATTGTAAGATTTTGTCAAATTTTCAAAAATTGCCAGATTTTGAAAAATTGTCAGTTATTGATAAATTGTTAGATTTTGAAAAAAAGTCAAATTTTGAAAAATTGTCAGATTGGTTCAATTTTGAAAAAATGTTGTTAATAATTTTAAAATTTTGTTAAAAATCGTCAAATTTTGAAAAATTGAATGAAAAATGTAAATTTATAAAAATTGAATCAAAAATTATCAAATTTTGAACAAATTGCCATGTTTAAAAAAATTGACAAATTATAAAAAATTTTAATTTTAATAAACTGTTGAATTTTGAAAAATTGTCAAATTTTGGATAATTGAAAAATTTTAAAAAATTAACAAATTTTATAAAATTGAAAAATTTTGAAAAGTTGTAAAATTTTATAAAATTAAAAAAATTGAAAAATTTTATAAAATTGAAAAATTGTTAAAAAAACACTAAGCTCACCGAGACTGGCCTCACCGCAACTATCTAACCTAGCACTGGGCTCACCTTAGGTAATTTTTTTCCTCCAACAAAGAGATTTTTTCCTTCAAAAAAGGGAGTAGAATTGAAATTTTCAATTTCAAAAAAATTGAAAAAATGTTTCATCCTCAAAAAAAATATTTTGTTCATTCTTAAAAATCGTTTTGTTCTCCGAAAAGACATAATTATGATTTCTTTCTCTTAATAAATTCAGTGTTTTTTTTCAAAAAAATAAATAATAATAATAATTGAAAATAAAATTTTTCATCTTTAAAATCTTTTTTGAGTTTTATTTCTCAATAAAATTATAAGCCCCCCCCCCCCTTGAGATCATTATTTTTATGCTTGCAAATTTTCAACATATTCGAGGTGGGATTACGAATTAAATCGTAAAAATGCGTTTTTGTTCCTGCTGGTTCATAATCATATCCTACTATTCCTACTCACTAATTATTCAGTATGCACAATATATACCTAAGGTATCAATTGAGCGATAATACACTTGGATAAAGTGACATACATTTAAAGATACACGGTGGGTACGTATTTGTATTAATTAATATACGTGATACCTACATATTTAAATATTCAGTGGGAGTATTTATCATATTTCACCAAGCGTGAAATAATCATTAAATTAGAAGTATCTTATTTGTGCGCCGAACAATTACTATAAGTAGGTACGTTTGTTGAGCCTCTACAAATATAGATACTGTCAGTACATTCAGCAGTTGTTTACGCCAATTATAAACGTCATTTATTGAAATTGACATTAGTGCTCTAAAATGTTTACCTAAGTAGGAGTATGCATTATCTGATTGATTTCCCAGTTTTGCGTTTGCTTTTTGTTTTTTGTATTTTTTTCAAGCAGGATTGTCTCAAAGAAAACCCTCATATTAGCTATAGGATGTATCATTCATTAGATCCCTCGAGTGGACATTTTTATCTGACGAACTTTATGCATTTATAAATTTTATCTCGATGAAAAACAGTCCATCACTTTGTTTCAAGGAGAATGTATGTATACTTAGTGCAAGTAGACTATAAATCTTTTCACTCGTATCGATAGTCGAACAGATTTTTATGCATTTGTAAAGTGTACTTTTTTCAATGACGAAATCAATGTCAACTGCAACAAATGAATGAGTGGGTGACCACAAAGTACCTACGTGTTTATTAGATTTAAATGTTCGAATGGTGTAAAAGTATGGAAGATACTCTTATTATTTTGCAAGGAAATGAAATAGGTACAGGTACCTAGTACTTATCTTGGATACTGGATCTGGATAGGTATTTAAAAATTATATTTTCGTAAAAGTCGTGAAATGTAAATTATACCATTTAAATGGGTAAGTCGTAATCTTTTCTTTGATTTAAGGGACACTTCTATATGTAGGTCCATCAATAAGCATACCCTATAGCTTCGTATTACAGGATATAAGTCCTCTACCTATTCACAGTAAGTTCAGAAATTCCACCTGCCACTTTTGAAATCCCTCTTTTATTCTGAATAATCGTTTGAAAATACGAATTTAGTTCATACGGATTAAACAAAGACTTGTGCGGGTTAGCATGGTAGGCAGATACACGAAAACTCATCAGAAATTGCGAAGGTCTTCGTTCTTGGTAAAATAATAATCATCGTGTCGTTAACTTAGCAGCACCATTACTCGTATCTATGGAAATGATTTTGCCGATGAAATTCAATCTTTGAGGTATATTGAGTATTCTGAGTGTAACCGTATTTGGAAATACGACGCGAAAACGCAAGAGGTTGTAAGCCGCCAACGTTACGATCAAAGACCAGACTTGTAGCGTTACCTTACTTGGAAACTGGTTTACTAGTTTACAATCGCAACGACTTCCCAAATTCAATACATCGCGGCGGTAGGATTATGGCGATACTGATGACTCGTCGTAGCCCATGATGACCGTTCATTATGTCGATACCATATTTATGAAAAATATAGCTATACTTATGACAAGGTGTCCGTTTTCAAACGCAGAAAAATAGGTAAAATAATTTTCAAAATATTACAATTTTTTTTCAAAAAAAAAAAATTAAAAAATAGGCAACGTACCTACACTTGGATCAACCTACCTACCAATCTATCTCTCAACTATGGCACCTTTTTTCCTTTTTTTTTCCTCGTTGAACTCTGTACACATCTGTACACATTATTCGTCATTTTTTCATCACATCTTGATTTCAAGACTATCAATGCCAGAGTGGCTTATATGGTGTGAACTATTGCACCCTACTTGACTGAAAAAAAGTAAACAAATAACTGCATCATACCATTGCTTTTCATACAACCAGCTTTTAGTTTGCACTCCCAAAATCGGAATCTCGCTGAATTTTTTCAAGTACAAAATATAACTACATTGACGCCTAATAAATGAAATTAGAGGGCAGGGAGGGGTCCAACCGAAATTTTTATAATAACAAAAATTATTTTTAGAATTTTAATGTACATTTTTTGTTTGAAAACTTTTTCAATTGGAACCCTCCCTCCTCTCTAATTTTTCATATGGATACTCAATACTCATTATTGAAAATTGAGGAGAGGTAGGGTTAATTGAAAAATTTTTCAAACAAAAGATGTAGATTAAGGTCCTAAAAATAATTTTGATCATTATAAGAATTTCGATTGTACCCTTCCCTCGCCTCTAATGTGAAAAAATCATTTCAAAAAAATTGAAAGTTTTTTCAAATTTAAAAAAAAATTGGCGATTTTTTTTTTTTAGAAAAAAATGTGACAAAAAGTCGATTTTTTCTAAAAATAAGGTATTTCACTTTCAAAAAGTACAGAGATTTTTTATTTCCAAAAAATAAAATAAAATGAAAAAATTTAATCTTTCAATTTTTGGTGGAAACAAATTTTGAAGTTTTTGGAGAAAAAGATCTCTTACTTTCAGAAAGAAAAACATCTATAAATTTTTCAGGAGAAAAAATTTTCATTTTGAAGGGAGAGAGATTTTTTTACAGGAAAAATCTAAACATTTTTTGTAAGAAAAATATTTAAAAAATTTTTTGCAAGAAAAATATTAAAAATTTTTTTTTTCAATTTTCCGGAGTTAAATTTTTTTACTACCTACTTTTTATTTATTTTTTGATCATTTTAATTTTTTTACACTAAAAAATGTCAGAATCTCAATTTTTCCCTTTTTCAAAAAATAAAATTAGAGGGGAGGGAGGAGTCCTATTGAAATTTTTATAATAACTAAAATCATTTCTAAGACTTCAAGCTACAACTTTTGTTTGAAAATGTTTTCAATTGAACCCCTATCTCTACCAATTTATAATAATTTTTCAAGTGTCTAAGTCATATTATCAAAATTTGAGGGGAGGGAAGGGTTTAATCGAAAATTTTATAATAACAAAAATTATTTCTAAGACCGCAATCTACAACTTTTGATTGAAAAATTTTTCAATTTGATCCTACCCAATTTTGAATAGTATCTACCTGATATTATGTCAATAATTCTTCAACTGTGCCCAAACTTTTAAAAAAGTTCAAATATACTTCAAAGTATGTAAAATTTCTGAAAAAAATATTGTATTTATTTTTTCAAAAAGTGAACGGGTGTTGCAAAAATAAGCGTCAAAATATACAAGGTGAAAAAAATAAAGAATTTTCCACTTGGGTATGATGCTATGAACAAGATACAAAGTTACCATTAACTTACAGAAATAATTGAATGGAATAGTTTTGTAGTAAATTTCATCAACTTTAACGTTTATTTGAACTTTTTTTTGATTTGGGGCACAGCTAAAGAGTTATTGACATTTTTTGAAAAGGGAACTTCACATGTGATACTCTCAGGGAAGAGACAGGTCTATGGTAGCTCTCATTCGCATATATTTGACCTCTCTCGAAATTGTTTGTTTTTCGCAGAAATGGGGGGGTGGGCAATTTTCATTTTTTTACCTCGTATATTTTGACGCTTACTTTTGCACCACCCGTTCACTTTTCGAAAAAAATGAAAATAACCTTTTTTATGACAAATTTTATTTACATTAATTTTAGTTATCACCATTTTTCTGTTCAAACCCATATTTGAAGAGTTATAAGTGAAAAACAACGAGAAGGTTACTTTGGGTCCACGTTTGAAGGACTTCCCGAGTAGTGAGGTTTGGGGATTTTTTTTTCAGTCAACAGGAACGTCGAAAGGAACATTTTGAAATGAAAAAACTTTATGTACCTAATCCAAAATTCTATTTTTTGCAATTTTTCTGATCTAATGTTACATATGTTCAAAGACTCTTTATTCGCATTAAAAATAAGAAAATAAATAAAAAAAAGTTGAAAACGACCAACCTCCATATTGCACACAAGTACCAGTTTTTTTCTCCCGCGAATCTGCAATCAGTTCCTGATTTGCCTTTATTATGCAATTCATGAGACGTATAGAGTGCAGTGAAGTCAATTTTATTCTCGTGATGGTTTTTTTTACTCCCCTCTTCTGCTCGTATCAATAGGTTTATTCATCTTTTCAGTAGGCACACCAGTTGATCATTTTGGTTCCCGTTTAAAGTAACAAATTTACTTCGACTATAGGACGAGTTCGAACGACGCGTCGTAGGTAGTGAAACGTGCGTTAAACAGAAAACAAAATAAATCGACGATAAAATACAGATACTCGAAAGTTTTGCAGTACCAAGTAGTGACGGTTCTGAAATATCGGTTAAAGCTACGTGTTGTTACATTCTGACACAATTTTCCTTACTTTTGTCGCAAAGTGGTACGTATTTGTATATTTTCATAGATTTAAGCTTGCAGGGTGATGTTCGAAAATATCGTGTTTATCAAATTTGCCAATTGATTTCTGCTAGGCTTTTACTAGAAATTTCCTTTTTTTTCCTTTTCAATTTTTAAAGTGTTTTTTAAATGAGCTTTTATCGCGAGCTTGATTTACAAATATTTTTATGATTGTTTAATTCATGTTCGTGTTTGAAGTGAAGTTCGTTTGGGATAAATTTAAATTTGGTTGTACTCGTACTCCGTTAATCAGGTGATATAATTTTTATAATTGTAAGTACCAGTTTTATTTTATTTTTTATTAAGAAAAAAAAGTCTTAAATGACTAGGTAGAGCATCTGACATAATTTTTGCTACCATATTTAAAAGACAGTTTTTATATTTTATGCTGAAGTGAATACAGCTCCTTTTAAAAAGTGTTTTTTTTTTTAAATTTTTTACAATTGTTTTTATATTTAAATTCGATAAATTCGTGTAAAAGGATCTACGAGTACATTTTTTTTTTTTTTTTTTTTTTTTTGTAATTTTTGGGCGAGTTGATATGATTGCTTTTTCTTAGCAGAGCAATAGGAGAGGATTAAAAATTATAAAATAATGTCAACAAATATTTGCTAAAACTCCCCTCGATTAAAATTAATTTTTAAAATTTATCATCATCATTTTATCAAATATTAATTTATCCCATTTTCCCCAATTAATTTACTTCAAAATGTTATGGTGGTTTCTCTACAAAGACTTTATTAGCATTTTTCACGTGATTTTTTTTTTCTTATTTTGTGTAAAGTTCCCTTTGAAAAAAAAAAAAAAAAAAAAACATCGCAATCTATGTCGATTCGTATAAGTAGGTAGAGAGTTTATTTTGATACCTATTTTCTTGTACCTCGGTAGTTTTAAAAGTTTTAATTTTTTTCTTCAAAAATTTAAATTGAGGAATTACCTAATAATTGAATAAAATGTTTACGAGATTTATTTATAATTTTAGTTTTAAAAATGGGTGGTTTTCAACAAAGATCTTGGACTCCAACAAAAAGAAGGGGACCAATAGCAGCTGAATTTACTGGTCCAGGCCCAGCTTGCGTGGCATTAACACCTCTGATGGGTTTGTTTTGATGAGTCATAAAAATGTAAATTGTTAGTTCGAGAGATGGTACCTATATTTTCAAGTTTTTATTTTAGGTAATGTGTCAAATGACTCAAAAATTGGAAGAGCACCTTCTTTTTCTTTTGGCCTAAAGTGAGTAATTTTCTACTGGTTGATTCGAAGATAAGTACTAGATGAATTTTTTGCTAATTTAATAATGATTCTTCTTTTTTATTTACTAGACACGATTCTAAAAATGGAAGTGTTGGACCTGGACCTGGACAATACAATGTGACTGGCCTAAGTGCAAAAGGTGAGCCTCAATTGAGGTTTTATTTTTGAAGAGAATAGGCGAGCAAGAATGATGAATTAATCATTGGTTCTAATTTTGAAATCAAGTGGTAGAAGTTGGTTCTTAGGGTCTAAAAAACCCTATTGTATAATTATTCATTTTTGGCCCCTACCTTCCTGTGAGGTTAAAAGAGTTTTTTTTTGTTATAAATTTATTTTTCATTTTTTGCAATTTTTGACAGAATTTCTTCAAACTTGCAAAGCTGATGGATCCCACCAAAGGTGATTAGATGATTACTGAAAATTTTTCCATTTTTTAAAATGATATTCCTCGGAAATGGGAAAATGTTTTTCAAGATTTCAAAGCGTTATACCATAAATTCGACATGATCTTTCTGCCATGCAAAAAATAATTATATATTATACACACTGCACCTATTCGGGTGGTTCTTATTGTGAACTTTTGATATTTTTTCTTGCTTCACCCAAAAGTTTTTTTTTTTTTTTTTTTTTTTTTTTTTTATATAACTCATCAAAGTCGTTATTCTTTGTGAATAATTTTTCATTTCTCCCTTAAGTATAATTTTTGTGAAATTATTTTTTAAAGTTGTGAATTTTTTAAAATTTAAGTAGATAAAAATTTTCTGTTTTTCTCAGAGATAGATTTTCATGAAAAAATTTCTGGAAATTTTGAGGGAAATTACATTTACCTACATTTTTAATTTTTTAAAGTTTTATAAAAAAAAATTGTGAAAAATTTTCTGATTTTTTTTTCAAACCTGAGAAAAAAAATTTGGTCAATCTTTTCCCTTTTTGAAGTAACTATATAAAATTTAAAGATACATCACTAACCTGAATTTTGACCAAATTGGTTTCAAATCTCAGATTTCCTGGGTCACAAATTTCAGCACCGAGTTTTTAGACCCTAAGATTCAATTAATTTCAAAACCCTAGCCAAGGACCTATTCATCGTTCTTACCTGGCTATATGCACTTTAGCCACTTATGATCGCCTAATCAATAATGTTCTGAAATTTTCTACTGCATTGTTACCAGGCAAAGATACACCTCCAGCGATCTCCTTATATTCCCGAAATAAAGAGGGTAAACACGAAATTACTCCGGCTCCTGGTGACTATAGCCCAGAAAAATCAGTCAATGTGATATTGGATAATTCTCCCAAGTATACGTTTGGATTGAAAACGCAAATTCAGAAACCTAGTCTAACTCCTGGTAAGGTGGAACTCTGCAACCTATTTGACAGATAAGCCATATTTTAAGTATTTTATTAAGGTTACTGTTGATAACGTATGATGAGAATACGATTAATATCAGAAATAGGTACCTATTAATTTTATTCGTATCACTCTTCATAATATGGGAGATAAAAAAAATAATGCCATATATTCGATAGATTCCAACGGAAAATATTCAGAAAATGCCATGTTTGTTTACGTATACGTATTTGTTTTTATTTGCGAATAATTCAGCGCAGTATAGGTACATGTATTTTTTTTGGTATCGAAAATTTCTGCACCGTTGAAGTGATTCAGTTGTGAAAATTTGAGAAAAATATGTGATAGGTACATTTAGCATTAATTTCTCATTTTCATTTCAATTTTACAATTCTCGTTGGCCTATCACCCAAATGCATTGATCATCAGCACTGCACCAAGCACTCTTCACATTTTCATGTCATATGCAATTAAGTAGGCTAGCAGTAGCATCGAAGTATGAGTAAATAAAATTAGGCCTCGTGTTAGCCATCATTTTTATTGGAATAATAATTGGAAATGCTTTATGTACGTATAGCACCGGGAGAGTATGCGCCGGAAAAGTCAGCGGCAACTCTTTTAGATAATTCACCCAAGTACACTTTCGGAATGAAGTCACAAATCGAGAAACCCAGCTGTACTCCAGGTAAGCATGGATTAATCTTTTATTTTCATGTTGTAAAATTTCCCCCTCGTCTCGTCACAATTATTGTTGATTTTAATTATACTTAAGTACCCACTTATTTTTAGCTCCTGGAGAATACTCGCCCGAAAAATCAGCTGCTGCATTGCTTGACAACTCGCCTAAATATACTTTTGGAATGAAATCACAAATTGAAAAACCTAGTACTACTCCAGGTAGATTAGATAATTACACTATTTTCATATAATTTTACATTTTTTTTTGCAGAATAAAATTATACAAATAATCAACTTTTGTGTGTAGCTCCCGGAGAGTATTCGCCAGAAAAGTCAGCTGCTGTTTTGTTGGATAATTCGCCTAAATATACTTTTGGAACGAAATCGCAAATTGAAAAACCCAGTACCACCCCAGGTTTGTTTTATATCTCACACGATTTTTTTTTTTTTTCACTGAGAATTTCTTAAAAATATTCTATTTGCAGCTCCTGGAGAATATTCGCCGGAAAAATCGACAGCTACTTTATTAGATAGTTCTCCCAAGTACACATTTGGAATTAAATCACAAATAGAAAGACCGAGCACCACCCCAGGTTTGTTTCATCCCTCACGCAAAAATTTTTCTTTTATCGAGAAATTTCTTAAAATATGCTATTTGCAGCTCCTGGAGAATATTCGCCGGAAAAATCGACGGCTACTTTATTAGATAGTTCCCCCAAGTACACATTTGGAATGAAATCACAAATAGAGAAACCGAGCACCACTCCAGGTTAGCTTGATGCCTATAATCTTGTTGACTTTGTGCCCGTTATTTTGAAAATTTTCTAAATTGGGGAAGAGCTCCCCTAAACTTCGTCATCACCTTCATTTAACGAATAAAAATTAGAAAAAAATTTGTTCCGCCAAAATTGAGATTTTAAAAATTTTTATAATAAAATTACCTCATCATTGTAAGGCAAAAAAATGTTCCAGTCTAAAATTAATTTTTTTGGCAGGGTTTAAAAAATAAGGAATTTAATTTAAACATTTTCAAATTTTAATTACTCCAAAAAATTTATCAAACTGGAAATTAAAGTTTGGCAGGGGTTCGAAAAATATTTTTTTTTCAAATTATTGCATTTTCCATAAGTAATACATATAATCTGTCAACTTCAATTTTTGGACCTTTTTTGCAAACTTCATCGCCCAAAAAAATTTTCGTTGGAAATTAAATTTTGGCAGGAGTTTGAAAAGTACAAATTTGTAAAAATTAATGCATTTGAAAATATTAATATAATGCACGGTCAAACAAATTCCGTATTTTTCGAACCTTCGACAAAAGCTCAATCTTTGGTTTGAATTTTTTTTTGAGGTTGAAAAATGAAACAAATTTTGAAAAAGCAAAATAAGTATGTCACTGGTACAATTATTATTTTTTTTTTTAGAATAAAACAAAATAATTTTTAAAACTCTGTTTTTTCTAAATCCCTAGGTACTAAAATTTAGTTGTGAGCAAAAAATTTTTCGCTTAAAAATATAGTTTGAAAAAAAATTACCTACCTACCAAAATTATTAGAGTTGACATTTTTAGAAAATGCATCAATTTGAAAATTTTCCTATTTTTCGAACCCCTGCCAATTTTTTTCTTCATCTGTAGGAATAATAAAGTGCTTTTTGATATACTTAACAATTCTATATATTTTTTCAAACCCCTGTCATTTCAATTTTTTTAATAACAGACAACCTACTCGACATACTTATTGATTTCAAATTGGTACATATTTTGCTATTAAAATTTATAGCTCCTGGAGAATACTCGCCAGAGAAATCGGCTGCAGTTTTGTTGGACAATTCGCCAAAATATACGTTTGGAATGAAATCACAAATCGATAGGCCTAGCACCACTCCAGGTTATTATATTTTCACTCCTTGTCCTTCACGTGCTTGTGCTTCTTAAATTTTTATACGACCTATCTAAATTAAAAAATTTTAATTATCGAATTTACAGCACCCGGAGAATATTCGCCAGAAAAATCAGCTGCAGCACTAGATAATTCGCCAGAATATACTTTCGGAATGAAATCACAATTAGGAAAACCAAGCATGACACCAGGTTACCATATTTTTATTGTAAACTGACAAATTAACAATCGGTTTTACGAATAACCAAAATTACAAATTATTTTTTCGTTACCAATGCTCTACACAGCCCCGGGAGAATATTGCCCTGAAAAATCTGCTGCACTTTTGCTCGATAGTTCGCCCAAATACTCTTTCGGCTTAAAATCGCAAATAGAAAAACCGAATGGCATTCCAGGTACTTCCCTGATGCTCTTACATTTATTTAAAATTTCCGAACCTACTTTTTGAGTTTATATTGTCTTATTACCTGAAGTACTAATTTTTGTACGTTAAATTATTTCAAGCCCCCGGAGACTATTCGCCAGAAAAATCAGCTGCGGTGCTTTTGGATCATTCTCCCAAATACTCTTTCGGAATAAAATCGCAGATTGAGAAACCTAGTATGACTCCAGGTAGGCAATGGCGTTTGGTTCACTTCATCGATTAAATAGGTACTTATTTGAACGATTTGTTTACAGCTCCTGGCGAGTATTCTCCAGAAAAGTGTACTGCTACTTTGTTAGATAATTCGCCAAAATATTCATTTGGTTTGAAATCACAAATCGAGAAACCAAGTACTACACCAGGTACCTACTACCTAGCTACATACTGCCTACCCCTACAATACCTACCTATATTTATTTGACTAAGAACGAAAATTATTCTTTATCTTAAGTACTACCATTATTTGTATATACTTTTCTATCTTCTTTTTTTTTTAATTTAAAATTTACAGCTCCTGGAGAATATTCACCAGAAAAATCATCAGCTGTTTTGTTGGATAACTCGCCTAAGTACACATTTGGAATGAAATCTCAGATTGAAAAACCGAGCACTACTCCAGGTTTGAATACATTACTCGTATATATTTTTATGTTTTTTTTTAAATTTCTTATTTTTAATAATCTATTTAAATACCCAATTTATAAATAAAAAGCATAGTTTTTTTAAATAGGTTTTTAGATTTAGTTTCATTTTTTTCAAAGCCTACAGATGACCAATGCCAATAAAAAATTATGAGAAAAATCGAATAAATTCAAATTTGTAGAAATCTCAATAAAGTAAAATTGAAAAAAAAAAATTTCAAGTCATAAACATAATAAATTATAAGTTTTGAACATTTTACAAAAATTTAATTAATTGAAATTTGTAAAAAAAAAAAATTAAAAAAAAATGTAAAAAGAAATGTTACACAAATTAATTGAACTAAAAAATCCCTCTAAAATTTAAACAAAAATTCAATAAATCAATACATATACTTAAAAGGGAAAAGTTTTTAACTGAAAAAATATAATAGCTCTTTTCAAATTTACAAACATAATTGAAAATCCAATAAATCAGAAATTCGTGAAAAATGAATAAATGCGATAATTCGACAAATTTTAATGAATTAAGTATAAATTTTAAAAAACGGAATGAACTTAAAAATTCTTCAAAATTTATTAAATCAGAAAATGTTTCAAAATTTGAAAAAATTGGAAACTTGAGTTGAAAAATTAAAAAAATTAGATTTTTTAAATTTTAAAAATGTTAAAAATTAAATTGAGAGAAAAATAACTATATTTTTTTGCAAAAATTTTAAAATTACGAAAAAAATTACATGTTATATAAAAGTGTCTTAAAATAGTTAAATAGGTGGCAACATGTTTTTAAATACACTATTTCAATGAAGTAGGTACCTACATAATATGTTCAAAATAATGGTCCATTTAAATATGTAGGCAATTTTTATTCAAAATTCCAAATAGGTCCCATTCTTGCCTCTGAATGGTGGAGAGGGGGGGGGGGGTAAACCAAAGTGACCGTTAGAATATGCTCTTTAATTAATTTCTAATCTGAAATTAACTTTCAGCTCCAGGAGAATACTGTCCCGAAAAATCTGCTGCACTTTTACTAGACCATTCGCCTAAATACTCCTTCGGCATAAAATCACAACTCGAAAAACCGAGCACAACGCCAGGTAGATATTCGTTTTACTCTAAATAATTATTCATGACATCGAAAGTACCATAACTTCAGAGTAAACAGGTTTGCCAACTCTAATATTTGAAGGGCAAGGTGTAGAACGGATGATTATGAAAACTGATCCTATAAAATCGGTCAAGTTGGGAATAGTAAATCTTGCGATTGAACTTGTTGAATAAATTTATCGCTGCACGTAGATACATAATATATGCACAGCTAAATCGCATATTACATGTGCACGTTCGTCTACCTACCTACCCACCCATCTGGTATTTACATTTACGTACGTATGTGCGTATATGAGCAGAGTAACCTACTTACATTTTTGTAATTTGAGTTGCTGTATCAGAAGACGAAAGGCGAAACAATTATGATAAAAACGTACCTAATTTTACTGAATGTAAAAATGGGCGTTTCTCGAATTATGTAGGAAAATCCACAGAGTGAATGGGCAACTCATAAGAAACAAAAAAAGTTGTACACAGTATGCACATGGTACATATCTTGAGAATTGAAGGGGGAAGGAAAAATAAAATTGAGAAAATGAAATTTTTGATCGAGCATACAGGTAGAACTGAAAAAAAAAACGAACATTCTCCAATCTTGATATTTTTTGCCCAACTTTGAAAATGAAGGCGCTACAGAGCTCTAAACTTTGATCATGGGACACCTTTGAGATATGAAAATTTCACAATTATGTCAAGCTCAAGACCCTCAAGACAGTATATAAAACAGGTGTAACTTTTTGTGGTGGGCAACAAAAACATTATAGGATAAATTTGCCTATTTTCAAAAATGATCCTAAAACTATCTCAAAAATTGAAGGGGCAGGAGAAAAAATGATAAATGAAATAAAGAGAAAAATTTTTTGGTTGGGTAGGTATACATATGGGTAGTACTGAAAAAATACACATTTTTTTATTATCAACATTTTTGCCTATCTCAAAAATTGAAGGGGCAGGGGAAAATTTGACAAGAAAATTTTTTTGGTTGGTTATATGGACAGTACTAAGAAAAATACACATTTTTTTACTCTTAACATAGTTAAAAAATGAAGGCGCTACCGAGCTTTTTCATTTGAAAAATAAATGAAATGGTAAGTTGGTAACACTGCATTATAAAAAAATTCTTAAGCTATCAAGGGATAGTACTTTGAAAAAAAAAAAAGTTCCAATTACAACGGAATGTCTATCTTTGAAATTAAATGAGTCACAGTAAAAAGAAATCCCATGTCAAAAATTTTGCCTTGCTCAATTTATGAAGGGGTTACGGGCGAGAATTGAAAATCGTGAAATTACACTTTCCAATGAATCCAACGAGTGTAACTTTTTGAGACGAACGAAAAAAGTTATGTGATGAATATTTACCTATCTTCAAAAATGAAGGCGCTAGGGAGCCTCAAACTTTATGACATTTCAATTTTTATTGGTTTGTAGCGCCTTCATTTTCGAACTTATGCAAAAAATGGCAAGAGTAAAAAATACTCATTTTTTTAATACTATCCACATTATGCTTACCTAATCAAAAAAATTCTTTATTTTTCTGCTGTCCCTTAAATTTTTGAGATAGGCACCATGTAAAGTTTTTTGTTAGTGGTACCTCGTTGTATCAAAATCTGAAGTCTTGTACACTGTACAGTGCTCTCCGGACACCCTGTGTAGTATACCAATAAATGAATTATTAATTAATGTTTATTTTTATCACAGCTCCGGGACATTATAAATTGGAAAGGTCTGGCACCATCATTCTTGGCCATTCTCCGAAGTATACTTTTGGTTTGAAAACATCCACAGAGAGACCAAGTGATACCCCAGGTATATTATTATTTCATTAGGTACCTAATTTTTACAGAACCGAAGTAGGAAATTTTCTTTATGAAATGGAAAGCAAGAAAAATTGACAAAATGTGTAAAAAACAATTTTATGTTGGTATAATGTAAAAAAAAATTAACCAATTGAAGATTTGATAAAGCATACCTACTTGACTGAATTTGTTAGGAAATAGGGAACAGAAGTTATTCAAGTAGGTAGTAAGTAAGTACACATTTTTGCCTTACAAATTAGGTTCATATTTTCGTAAAGGTATAAATATACTTTACAAAATGAATGCACTGTGATTTTGATAAAATCATGAAAAGTATCTTAAAAGCATTATGGAAAACTAAAGATTTTCCAATCTCACGCTCTTCACAACCTTGCATGTGCATCGGTTTCGGTACCTACTGTTTTTTTTTAAATTAAGTAAATATTGAATACGTATACGTAAAAAACTTGCTAAAATTATGTTCATTTTCAGCGTTAAAATTTTTGGTAGGTGTATTTTTCCATGTTCGAAAAAATATTCTAAATGATGTACATTTTTTTTGCTTGTTTTGAACGTAAAATTTATAGATTTTTGAAAATACGAAAATAGATCAATTATTATTTCTTATTTCAGCTCCTAATGTATACAATATCCCTCCTGCTCTGGGAGGCAGCGTGGAAGGTAGCATCAGAACAGCGCCAGCATTTAGCATTTCTGGCAGACAAAAAGAATTTAGAGACGAAAGAGCTTTAATGCCAGGACCGGGTACATATGAAAATCTCAATGCCGACGTTATTAAACCGAAATCTCCAGCTTATTCGGTCAGCTCCCGATATCAGTTGCCGTCCGATGATAACTTAAAACCAGGACCAGGAGCCTACTCGCCTGAAAAAGTAAATTCAATTAATGATAAAAATCTATTCGTTGTGATTACCTGCGTTACATTAATTTTATTATGTTTCAGATACAAATCGATTACCCTCCAGCACATTCCTTTGGCATCAAACATTCTCAGTATACGTTTAATCTCGTTTATTAACATTTTTCAGATAGGTACAAAAAACTTACTTAACCATTGCAGAAAAATTTTTCTTTTGAACTTTTAAAACTTCTATATAGGTATTTATTCATTTTAAACTGTTTTCAAGTTTCGTCAAAATATTATTGGCAAATGGTTCAAAACGACTCGCATGTCAGTGTAATAGAATAATAGTTTAAATTCGAGGAAGGTGACAAAAAAATTTCTCTAAAAAAAAAATATCAGAAAATTTTAAAATAATAAATTTAAACTATGTCGAGATCTCGGTCACTTTTGTGAGTAATTTTATTGCGTACATAATAATAGACTCATTAGGGCCAACCTATATTCAATTAATTATCAGAGATGGTGTCTCAAATAATCATCTGTAACTCTCAAAAAGGCTTGATTTTATATTTTTATACGCAGATACGTTTAATCATAAGTCATGTGATTTACAATTTTTCGAATGACCTAAGTATAAATCTTAGAAATACGTGAAAAATTTTCACGCTTTTAATACAACAAAATACATAGAAGTAAAAATCGACTCGTAAATATTTTATACTTTTTTGGTCAATTTTATTAAACAATTTTGAATAATAATTTAAGAACAGTTGGGAAATACGAGTATTATCAGCGTTGAATAGTTTCATTTTTTTCAACTTTGCATTACACAATTTCAACAAAAAATAAATTTTTTACTTTGGCGTACCATTATTGAACATTTAAAAAGCGTATGGTTTTCACAACAATAACAATAAATAACAATTTAAACATTAAATAATTTTCAAGATATCTTTCCATTTTTCTTTTTGTTGGTTAGTGAGCGATTGTAAAAAAATCTAAAATTACGCGTATCTCTTCGTTGCTTTTTTACTGGCTCCGATAACAATGTTGACTGGATTTTGCAAAAGCCACTGAATTGTTTCCAAGAAATCTGCAGCGGCTGATTCGCTGATGACTCGAGAATCGTAAGATAAAGTTGAGGTCATTTTTGTTTTCGCATTTTTATCGATATCTAAATGAAAAAAAATGAATGACATTAAAAATCGATACGAAGGGTTTCATAAATAATTTAGATTTTTTAAAATGATACTGTAAAATATAGGTATTACTCACCAACAAACGGACGTCCACCGCCGACAGCTAAAATGGCACATTGTGGGGGATTAATTATAGCGCTAAATTCCGAAATTCCAAACATTCCTAAATTTGAAATTCTGCACAAATACGAGAAAAAAGTGGAAATAGGTGAAATTTGTACATAAAACAAAACATTTTTTAGTGCATAGTTTGTTATCACAAATCACTTACGTAAAACTTCCTCCCACGAATTCATGCAATTGCAGTTTACCAAGACGAGCTTTTTTGGCTAATTCTTTCACTTCAGCAGAAATTTCATCGACGCTTTTCAGGTCTGCTTGTTTTACTATCGGTGTAATCAAACCGGAATCAGTTGCAACTGCTACCGATACATCAACGTTGGGATTATCAACAATCTTTCAAACAAATTTTTTTCAGTGAGTTATAAAAGAATCACTAGGATAATATTTTAACGAAAAAAAAAAAAAAAAAAAAAAAACAGAATAGAACAAAAAGACACGTTTGATACGTGTTTAAAATACCTCATCATTGATGTACAATTTATTAACATGGGGACACTCCTTTAAGGCTAAAGCTACTGCTTTGATTACGAAGTCATTAACGGAGACATTTACTCCAGCAGATTTCATTTGTTTTCGTAACGATAATAATCCATCGACTTCAGCGGTAACTGTAGCATATGCATGAGGAATGGTAGTCTAGATGAATAATAAAACGTTATTAGAATAATTTGGAATCATTGAAAAAAAAAAAAAATTATCCATTCATTTACCTTGGATATAGTTAATCTATTTGCAATAGTCTTTCTCATCGATGATAATTCAATATCTGTATATTTCTCAGCAGATCTTCTCGTAAAGGTAACTTCACCCACACTTGCTGATGCAGAACTCTTCTTCGGTAATGGAACTGTAAATTGAAAAATGAAAAGTATGAATAAAAAATACAAAGAAAATTTTATCAATAATGTTATCACGTGCTGACCTGGCGCGGGCGGTTTTGGTTGCAATTTATTGGCGGTAACATAACTTAAAACGTCCGATTTCAGTAGTTTTTTATTTCTTCCCGTAGGTGTCACTTTGGAACCATCGATTTGATACAATTCTAAAAGTATTCTAACGGCAGGTCCGTACGATCTACGAAAATTCAAATTTTTTTTAGCACCGGAATTATTTCCTATGTTCAAATGAGTAACATACATGTGATCATGAGAAGGTTTTGAGGCTGTTTCTTTTTTAGGTGCATCGGTAACCTTATCTGATTTTGAAGCTGGACTGGCACTTGACGAAGGAACTTTTACATTCTTCCAGTCGGCGCCTTCAGGGACTAATATAGCAATCATGGAATTTACTTGAATACCGGACGTACCTTCTTTCACCTGAACAAAAAAAATATTTAAAAAATTACCCAAATTGTACTGGATGGGTTTCGTTTTGTAGCTACACTGGTACAGATACCAACCAATATTTTTGCTAAAATCCCTTCTTCCTCAGTTTCAAATGACATGACTGCTTTGTCAGTTTGTATTTCGCATAATACGTCACCTGGTGCTACTGGGTCACCTTCTTGTTTGCACCATTTAACGATAGTTCCTTCGGTCATGGTAGGAGATAGAGATGGCATCATAACACGTTGTATTCCTGAGGAAATATTTAAAAAAATTATACGTAGTTTAAAACAAAGTATACTAATATAAATCTACCAAAAATCGAGTTGAGGCTCACCAAGTTCTTCGTCGGTAGCACTACTTTCACTCGAATCAGATGTCGCTTCAGTGGTCTGTTCAGAATTACTGGGTATCTCAACACTTTTCCAATCGTCGCCCTCGTTCACTATTAACCCAATTAATGTACCGACTTGAACTTCGGCGGTACCTTCAGGAACCTGGAGTGTTAAAAAAAGGTCAGAGATTTATTATCTCTTCGTGGTTCATGCATAGAAACTGCTCTATTTGTCGGAATACAATCTTACCAGAACTTTAGCTAAGATACCTTCTTCTTCAGTTTCAAAAGACATTACAGCTTTATCGGTCTGTATATCACATAGTACGTCTCCTGGTGCTATAGGATCTCCTTCTTTTTTATGCCACTTGACAATGGTACCCATAGTCATAGTTGGTGATAAGGATGGCATTTTAACATCCAGTCCTTTAACTGCAACAACAGCGATAGTTGAAAAATAAAGAAGCGATTAGTGACTAAATAATCGTTGAAATGATTTTATTCATACCGTTTAGAAATGCTGAAGTGTGGAACTGGAAACGAGATAAAGCTCTTTCTGCCGGACTTGCAAAATTACTCAAAGATTCGTAAGAAAGAATCTTTTTAACTACGTTGACACATCGTGATCGAATTAGAGTAGACATTTTGAGCAGTGGAATGACGATCGGTTATGAATTTACCTATTTAAAATTAAACTTACAGATACATCTAAGACCGAATGTTTTAACTTATTTATCGACTAGTTTGAGATACTTCCGAAATGGTACGAAAATTTGAAGGTTATACTTAATTAACCCTTCGCAATATCATAAGCTTCACCGACTCAAGATCAATGTTATTTTTCTTATCACACTTTTTATCAAAAAATTTTCTTGCATAATGAAAAGTCACAGAAAACTACGCGGAAAATCGGAACGACCGGAAAATTTTTGGAAAATGAACCGAATTTCCTGGGATTCCTGTTCAAAATTCATTTTAGAGCCTCGCAACGATTATAAAATAAAAAAATTAGTAATTTTGACAATTGTTACTATTGTTTGATGTTTTTAAATTCAATATTGTCAGTCAGATTATCAAAAAGTTTCAAAAAACGAAAAAATTCGGAAAAACTTTTCAGAGAAATTGCATAGTAGACAGCGCTAGCAGTGGTGAATTTTCGAAATATGAAACGAACTTTGAACTTTTTCTGTGATAATTTTTTTCGTCGCTGTTTTGCAATTTTCCAGTATTTTGCTTAGTTCAATGAATAGAAAAATTGAAGATGTGCGTTTAATTTTAGTTTTAGTTAATATTGCATTCTTTTTGTAAAATTTTCTAATTTTTTCTTCTAAAAAAGGTATCTTTTAAATAATTCTCATGTAATGTGTAACATTTCTAGTGTCTGAATGTAGTTTCCCTACGCCGATATGACTTGAAATTATGACAATTCTGCTAATTTAAAGAATTTCATTCTGATATCCTGTACTGCATGTTGCAGTTAGCTGTTGGGAAAATCGGTATTATATTTTTCACTTTGACGAACTGAGTAAGTAATTTCATTTAATCGACTTATTTAAATGTAATTCCATTCAATTTCCGCTCTAATTGGCCCTATTTTATCGTCCTATAAGATGGATTATGTAGTTAAATTTGTGTGTTTTATTCCTGTAATGTAATTTGTCGGTGTATTTTGTCGGTAAGATTCTGTTACTTTCGTTCAAATTCAAATCTATCAAAATGATGAATTTTCGAATAAATAAATTGAGCTTCACTAGCTTCAACTTCGATATTGTCATAAAAAGGAGTAATCCTAGGGAAAGAGTGTTCTACTAAAGTACAATTCGTAATGGTAACAGTATTAACAAGTTATTTTTTGAATCATTCAAATGTTAATATGTAGCCTACCTTGTATTTATGTAGCTCTGCTCTTATTAAAGTACTTAACCGGTGACGTGTTGCAATTATATTTTAAGATCAGAAAAATTATCTATTCAATGTTCCTAATTGTGTACCTTGATTGAATGTTCTTTTACAGGAAACGATGTCGTTGAAGCAAATTGTTGTTAAAAATGCAACCGCAATGTCCCTTCATGAACGGTAAGAGTAATTAAGTTACCTTTATCACTTATGAACTCATCGTGTGTAATAATTTTATTTTTATTTTCACGCCCTATAGCTTCACTAAGATTAGAAAAACAAAGGAAGCTGCTTCTACATCCGGGGAGCGAGTTATGCAGCAGCTGGCCTCCGGTCGAAATAGAAGATTAGCTCAGCAAATGGAAAGACGGCCTTCTGTTGCCGCTGCTTTGAAAAGAGTTCGTATATTTTATCAAAATGCATCATTTTGTAGCTCTACATAACTTCTGGATGGCTAATAATGAATTTATATTCAATTTCAGGATTCTATCAAAACGAGACTCGGTCTTCCGGGAGCTTTAAGTGTCAGAGAACGATTACGATTACCTCGTGGATTTGGAGCTCGGCGAGGTCGTGGTAGCATGGCCGGAAAATCGCCACTAACTAGAGGATTAAATCGTGGATTAGGTAGATAGTTAATAAAATAATATTATACTTGCCTTTTGAAATATGTTTGTTTTTGTGGAACTGTACTGTTGTAATTCTCACATGCATATTTCAATTATCGGAATTAACGTCTTATTGAAAATATTTCTTTTCGTGTCTGTTACAGGTGTTACTGAAAATGCAATTCTCGCTGCTCAGCGCAGATCTAGAGCCAGGAGTCCTTTTGTCGCCACTAAAGTTGCTCGTGAGTATGGCATCATGTTGCATTAAAACACAATTTGTCTGCCGGGAAAGTATTGTGACGTTTCCCCATTTACTGGATTTTCATTGAATATTTTTCAAAAGGTCGTCGATCGAGAAGTAGATCTAGAAGCAGATTACCATTTCGTTCTAGGAGTCGTAGTCGTGCACGATCTCAGAGCAATAGTCGATTCAGGAGTAGGAGCAAGTCTCGTTCCAGATATCCTGGTAAGTGATCAAAACACTTTGAATATTTTTTTGTTACCTCTGTTGTAAATAATTTATTTCAATTTCAGAAAGTGGAACTTCCCTTAGAGGTCAGTTTTCACCACGTAGAAGAGGGTACGGACGAGGACGTGGTGGAAGTGTAAGAAATACCGTAAGAAATGATTTAAGATCATATAGACCGAAACTAGGCGGCGGATTCCGTTCTAATAACAGTAACACTATTGGACGCAAAAGAGGTCGAGGCAGTTTCAGGTTCGTAATAAAAATTAATATTGGGTGGATTTCTTCTGGTTGGTGTAATTGTTTGAATATTGATTAATTCGAATTACGTGTATGTTATTTTTTTTTGAGCAGAAGTCGACTTCGAGGAAGAGGTCGTGGTCGTGGCGCCGATGTCGCCAGAGGAAGAGGTAATAACAATTTCGGTCGTGGACGTGTACCAACCAAAGAAGAATTAGATCGTGAGTTAGATCAGTACATGTCTACGACAAAAGCTGGCTTGGATAAAGAACTCGATACTATGATGAGCGAAGAAACATGGCATTGAAACTTGGAAACATTTTTTTGATAAGATATACGTTGGTAAATCTTCGTATATACTCCACCGTTGCCCTTTGTAGTATTTTTATATGTATTTTGTATATAAAGATTTAATAGTTTGTAATATTTGGTAATATCACGAAAATTGACTGGTATCGTTGCGTCGCGTCGCGTCGTATGTACGATTTTTCTTTTTTTTTCACAGAGCGTGAACTAATTTCATGTAATTGTCAGAAACCATTATTGTATTTATTTACTTTCTTTGAATTTTTTCTATTTAATTAATATAGATTAACGCTGAAAGAACAAAAAGAACGAATAATGTACATTTTCGATAATTAAAAGTTGATAGTAACTTTGAGAATTGTATTTTAAGGAATAAATACGTTCTAAAATGTACAATATACGCTGTATTTTTATTATTGTATAGGTATGTGAAGTGTTGGAGGGAAAATGTAGTAATTTTTCATATCCTCTGTAGCCAAATTATGAACGAATTTTGAAAAATTTAATACTTGGAAAATTTTCACCAGGTTATTCGTCTGCTCTTAATTTCATGCTAATTATTGGATGCAAAAATCCGGAAAATCGCTACTTCTATGCTACTTGGAAGTGTAGAGGAAGCATTCTTGGGTAAAACCCAATCAAGACCGGCATATCTTTCTAAAAAGCAACATTCAACATACTTCGTCGCAATTATTCAAGCTAGAGTTTATTTTTAACAGTTCAACTTGAATTTTCTTTTTTGATAACTAATGCAGTAGGCATCCAGATGTGAACTTCTATTCATAAATTTGAAAGATAAAAATAATCTTCTAATTGGTCATTATTGAATAGTAACTGAAACTGAGCTGATAATAAAGTACAAATTGTAATGACGTCGATGATGAAGAAGTTGAATAACAAGTTGTTCCAGGTATATCAGTATCAGTGCCAAAACTAGGTGTAGCTAACGTATAACGTTAATAAACAAAATTTTGTTCCTCATTCCTTATGGATGTTATTTTTTTGTTTCGCATGATGGATTTTTTTTTACAGTTTTTAAGTAAATTTTAATCGCAGTTTTCATGTATCCTCTCTTCGGTTATTTTTAAAAATTATTTATGTATTCGCGAATAACTCGAGTTACGAAGAGCGTTGATATGAGTATTTATTTTGTCTTGTTACATTTATGCCTGTGCTTTAATGGTAAGTTCATTTACTGATGAAGATAATAATTCTCATTTTTTTCAACTAGGTATATACATATTTTTTTTTATTATTTACCTCCGAGTAAAATTTCTGAACTATTCGTTTCTCCAATACTTTTTTTTTCAACTTTTACTATTTTTTATAGTGAGCCACTCCTTCAGTGAATTGAAATTAGAGAGAGTCAAAAGGAATTTAAACTGCACAGAGTGAGTATGCCTAGTTCGTACTTTTTCAAATTAAATCTACATTCTATTTGATTAACAAAATACTGAGGTACATGTTTCATCACCTTCTAATTTCATTTGATGAAAAATTTTCAGCGCCGATCAATTTCGTTGTACAATTGGAGAATGCATTGATAAATCATCGGTTTGCGATGGAAAAAAAGACTGTCCAGATAGCTCCGATGAAAATGAAGAACAATGTCAACATATGTAGTATGCATGCCCGAATTTGATTCATATTATTAACGATCGAGCTTTTAAAAAATTGAAGCACAAAATGAAAAAAAATGAATAAACGAGAGGAAAATCGTCTAACGGCATGCTTGTAGAATGAACCTACCTACCTACTCATGCGATACTACCTAGTACCTACAAACTGCGATAGTGGGTTTTTAAAAATTTTTCATCATAATTTATTTTGGTTACTACTGCCTAAAAACAGACAAGAATCGTTGCATTGAAATTAAATGTGATGCATAAACTGACATTTGAAGGAGCAATGTATCAGTGAAAAAACTTCACAACGAGTACAATGAGACAAAAATTAATATCATTTTTAGTAAATTTTCTTCTTGAAATAAAAGGAATTTTAGATGATAAAATTGTCAAAATTCGTACACATTTATTGTACCTAAAAATAAAAGATAAATGATACGTTGATGGGAAGTTGTTAGGTATATATCACGCGAGTACGTTGAATACATTTTGCACTTATTTTTAATTTTTTCTACGTGTTAATAATATTTTTTGCCTCATTATTTTTAATATTTAGTTAGGTTTACGCATGCACCACTGTCGATTTTTTCATCATTACTTGCGTAGATTCTTTGGTTACATGTACGTATACCTATATGATTTCCTGTCATTATAACTACATTTTTTTTTTTTTTTTAGTTGTCCGTCGTACAGTTTTAGATGTGCTTATGGAGCTTGTATCGACCGTACTGGGAGATGTAATGGTAAGCCAGATTGTGTAGATAATTCAGATGAGTTGCCGTCAATTTGCTCTGTAGACATAGTAGAAATTAATAACGCGACATGCAAGTGAGTTCATCCAATTACATGTAATGAAACTGAAACAAGTTCATTTTTGAAGGTGTTCTTATCCTCGCCCAATTTTATTTATTTTTTCAAGTTTAGGCATATTGGTACCTATTTATTTTACGATCCTATGTTAGGTACATATTTAAAAAAATGGATGCTCCTTTGATGAGTGGATCGCCGCAGTAGGTAGATACTAGATAGGTACTGTTTTTTTGGCACCATCGAAAATTTACCAAGTCCAATACTACATAGATACTTGATATTCAAAATTGGAGAGGAGGGAGGCGTCCAATTGAAATTTTTGTTATAACTAAAATCATTTCTGGGACTTCAAGCTTCAACTTTTGTTTGAAATTTTTTTCAATTGGACTCCTCCCTCCTCACCGATTTTGCATAACATTTTGAAGATACTAATTAAAAATTGGAGCAATGGGGAGAAAGAGACCTATATATTTTTTTCAATTGGTTATTATAAAAATTTTGATTGGACCCCTCACTCATCCTACAATTTTTTTATGCCTACCAAAAAAAAATGTCGAAAAAAATGAAAAAAATTGAAAAAATTACTTACCTATTCCATAAAAATCGGGATTTTTTTTATTTCAAAAAAATGAAAATAAAATTTTGATCAATTTTTTTTTAAAAAGGTCACATCAAGTCTTGGAAAAAAAATAATTCCAAAAATTGAGAAATTTCATGTTATTCAAAAAATTAGAAATTCAGGTTATTTCAAAAATATAAGAAAATTTTTTGTTCTAAAACATTTGAAAAAAAATTTACTAAAAAAAAGTCGAAAAAATGAAAATTAAAAAAAAAATTCAGTTCTCGAAAATTTTAAAAATTTACTTCAAATTTTTGAAAAAAAAATTATTTCATAAAAATTGGAATTTCTTTATTCCAAAAAGATGAAAATGAAATTTGTTCAAAGTCTTGAAAAAAAAAATACTTCCACAAAAATTGAGAAATTTTATGTTATCCTAAAAATTGGAAATTTATGTTATTCCAAAAAATAAGAAATTTTTTCATTCCAAAAGATTTAAAAATTCTTTTAGGTAGTAAAAAAAAGGGTCGAAAAATTGGAAAAAAATAATTTTTATAAAAATTGAAAAAAACTTCCAGTTCCCGAAAATTTTAAAATTTTACTAAGTATAAAAAATTGAAATCTTTTTATTCCAAAAATATGAAAATAAAATTTGTTCAAAATTTTTTAAAAAAAGGTCTCTAGTCTTGAAAAAAAAATAATTCCAAAAATTGAGAAATTCCATGTTATTTCAAAAATATAAGAAAAATTTTCATTCTAAAACATTTATAAAAATTTACTAAAAAAAATTCAAAAATTTCAAAAATTTCAAAAATTTTCAATTTCCGAACATTATAAAATTCTACTGCAAATTTTTTTTTAAAAAAGTCACCTATAAAAATTGGACTTTCTTTATTACAATTTTTTTTTTCAAAATTTCTAGTCTTGTAAAAAAAAAAAAATTCTAAAAATTGAGAAATTTCATGTTATTCCAAACAGCTGGAAATTATGATATTCCAAAAAATAAAAAATAAATTTCATTCGAAAAAATTTAAAATTCTTTTACTAAAAAAAAGTCGAAAAAAAAAATTTCTGTTCCCGAAAATTTTAAAATTTTACTACAAAAAAATGGATTTTTTTTTATTCCAAAAAAATGAAAATAAAATTTGTTCAAAAATTTTTTTAAAAGATCTGAAGTCATGAAAAAAATACTTCCAAAAAGTGAGGAATTTTATGTTATTCCAAAAAAGTAGAAATTTAGGTTCTTCCAAAAAAAGTTAGCAAAATTTTTTTACTAATAAAAAAATATAATTATTTCAAAAATGTTTTAAAAAATCTCATACCTACCTAAAATTTATAAAATGGTCTCCCTTATTTTTCATTACCATTTGATTATCCGCCTTTTCACGACACCACATCTTCCTTTGCCCACATTAACTCGGCTATTCCACGTGTAGGAAAAATAAAACTTAACAATTCGAAAAATCCGTATTTTTCAACCCCCTGCTAAAAATTCAATTTTCAACTTGGATTTTTTTTCGGTGTGAAAATGTTTGGCGACACTGCGAGTTTGTTCTAAAATTATGTTTTTTGGAAACATTTCTAATGTAAATTCCATGTTAAACTTTGAGACCTAAAATCTGAAGAAATTCTTAGAACAGTTTTTGGTGAAAAGAGAAGTAGGTAATGCTTACGTATTCTGTTTTGAAAAAAAATAACAAAGTTAGACTGACCTTGATAGAGACAATAATTATTTTTCTTACAATTATAAAAATATTACTAGTCAAATTTTCACGCTTGTGATTCTATTCTAAAATGAATTATAATATTTTTTTACACCTACTGTGGCTCTACCTAACACCATGTACCTATTACTATAACTATATTTCAATCTGTTGTAGAGAAAACGAATTCCAATGTTCAAATCGTGAGCAATGCATCAATATCGATATCATTTGCGATGGATCGAAAGACTGCGAAGATGGATCAGATGAAACAAGTCAGCTCTGTAAAAATACACCGTTAGTATACCTATCTAAAAGAACCTATCTTTTCAATTATTTTTTTCGTATACTTATGTTGAAAATTTTCACATAAATTACCACTTAGATTCATTTCTTAATTTTTTTATACTTACCTACACCTACTTATTGTGTAGGTGTGATAAACGATTTTTCCGATGCGATTATGGCGCTTGCATCGATATTAGCTACCGCTGCGATGGTATCATGCAGTGCATTGATGGATCTGACGAATCAGCTCGAACGTGTAATATCAATAAAATAAAGAACGGAACAGAAAGACAAACAACGATACCGCCTTCTGTCCCCAGGTAAATATAAAAGTACCACGCTGTCTCTCAGTTTGAATATAATTCTAATTATCTATGTATATTTTTATCCAGTGGATTCTGCCTCGCCCCTGTATCATTTTACGATAAATCTGTCAAATACAAATGTTACGGTCAATCTGCAAAAACCTGCCACACAGATAATGATAAATTTATAACTCAATTCACTGTCGCTACCTTCGAATGCAATCCAGGATATGCTCACGAAGATGGAAAGAAATTTCATTCTGTTTGTTTAGAATTGGGATGGCAACCTTCGATTCAAAATTGCATTAGTAAGTGATGGATAAATACCTACCTGGAGTCATTCTCCTACTAATACAAATGATTGATGGGAAATTCAGACTTTTACCAATATGATTTTGTGGTATTTTTTCAGAAACTTGTTATAAGCTTACTCCTCTTAACGTGGATCTCAAATGTTATCGCAATGGCACAAGTGTAAGGTGTGACGATGATTTAATTGTTGGTACGGTGGTACGTCCAACGTGTAAGCAATCCCATACGTACAAGGATTTTGTACCAATTTACGAAGAAATAGTTTGCAAAGAAGATGGTAATTGGGATAATATTTTATTTCCTTGCATTCACAGTACTTCTAGTTACCGCCTTATATACGTAAATATCGCCATTTTGTACACTCTTTCATTAGTTTTATTCTTTTATATTCGTAGAAAATTTTCAGGTATTCAACATACAAAAATGTGATAATTTTATGCTAATGCTCTGTATAGTACTATATCGGTACCAAATTAGGTGTTTGTTAGTTGTTTGTCAATTTTATTTGAATAAAAAATTATTATGGGTTTTAAATTGTATCGCTGCGTAGGTATATGTACCTACTTCTTGTTATAGAATAGTGGCACGCTTACTGAATGAAAAAATTAATAAGTACATAGGTACATACCATCACTCACCAGGGATTGAACAAATAGGTATTCGTAGCTACTTCAGCCCATTTGAAAACAACAAATAAAATAGGTAACTGAATAGCCCATTTAAATGTGGTATAGGTATCGAAATTGGGAAATCATAAAAAATCGAGAAATTTTGAGTAGGCACAAGTACGTAGCTTTCGAAATTTTTTCGGGAAACCTCCTAGTTTGGTGCCACTTTGGGAAAATAACGCATGAAAAAATTTCAATTTGTGCGTTATTTTTTCAAGTTGAAAATTTGAATGTAAATATTTTAAAATTGAAAAATCATTAAAAATAAAAATGAATTAAATGAGTTAAAAATTTAGGAAATTGGACAAACATAAATTAAATATTGGAATTAAGAAATTTGAATGTCAATATCAAAAAATTGAATAGGTGATCAGAAAAATTACAAATTGGAAAAATTTAGCAATTTTGAAAATAAAAACTGAGGGGAAAATGTTTTCAGTAAGAATTAAAGTTAGATGCCACAGGCCTTATACTTTAACGTGCAGCTCCACATATTTTGTGTATGTAGTTGACTAAAAAAAAGAAGTGTGCAATCCGAAATTACTTTGTGCAGCTCCAAAAATTCAAGAAATTTTTCGATGGTAGAAGAAATCAAAAAATGAAACATACTTCGAACAAAAGCAAAAAATTATAGACGCAGCTTGAATCTTGAAGAAGTCTTTTGACAATAAGTTTTTGATGAAAAATCTCTAAAATATATTTTTTCAACAGCTAAATCCTAAAAAAATATGTTATAGGAATTGACAAAAACTCTTGAAAAATATTTGTTTTTTTAAATAATTTTTTTGAAAATATAAAAAGATTTTTTCAAAAAAAAAAAAACCATTTACTTATTCGAGATATTAAAAAAATCTTTGAAAAACATTTTTTTGGCCAAAACATGCTCCAAATATTCATTTTTGACAAATAATCTTCAGAAAATATTTTCTTAAAAAAATTTTGAATCTCAATTAAAAAGTCTTGAAAAATATTTTTATTATCAAAAATGATTAATATTTTCAGACAAAAATTTTTCACAAAACACGTTATTTACCTTACCTACCTATTTTGTCAAAAAAAAATCTTGAAAAAATTTTAAAACATTTTTGTCAAAAAATGTCCTTGAGAAGAAATTCTTTCGACAAAAAAATCCTTAAAAAATTTTATTGACAAAAAATTCTATTAATTTTTTCTCCTAAAAAAAATCTCTATTTTTTTTTTTTTTTTTTTGAAAAAATACTTTTGGCTGAAGATATTTCTTTTAGGAAAAAATTGTTTGCGATAATTTTAATGTGTTTGTCAGAAGTTGCTAAAAAACCATCAAAATTTTACAAGTGGAGGTTTTACCTCCTTTCCTTTTCAAACACTTATAAGTACGTCTTAATATACCTTTATGGAACATGCCTTTGGTGACTGTGCTAAGTTTGTGCAGCTTCAAATTTTCCTAGGCCCTGAAATGGCAGGTACTTAATTATGACTTATGAGTAAAACAGTCACAAAAAATCAAAACATTAGAAAAATTCAATGTTTGAAGAACAATTAAGAAAATATAATAATTATGTAAATATTAAGAATTAATAAAATTTAAAAATCACAAAAAAATTTAAACATTCTAGGTAAATGATTTAAGAATTTAAAAAAAAATTAAAACTAAAAACAATTGAATTTTTTGTTTCATTATGATAGAATGAGCGGTTTCTACAGGCCTTATTGCAAGTTGTGCCAATTGTGTTTGGATCAATTGACTTTTTTAAATAAAAAATTCTGAATTATCTTGGATTGAAAAATAACTCAAAGTTGTGCCAATTGTGTTTTGGATCAATTGACTTTTTTAAATATGAAAAATAACTCAATTCTTTGAAGTGAAATTAAAAAAACTGTTTCTTTTTTTCTTTTTCTTTTCAGAAACAATCTCAATATTGCTAAGTTATCTAGATTTTTTTTGGAAAAAAATCTGTTCAATTTTATGATGAAAATATTTTTTAATTTTTTAGAGAAAAAATAGGTATAATTTCTTGGAGTAAAAATATTGTTTCTTTTTTTTATTAGGTAGGTATCATTTATTTATTGATTTATTTATTTATTCACATATTATTTGGAGTTGGACACGTACAAAAAGTTCTCATTTTGAAAGTAAAAAAATCTTCAATTTTTTTTGGAATAAGAAAATAAAACTTTCACATTTTTTTAATGTTTGGCGGGGGGGGGGGGGGGGGGGGTAGAATTTAGAAAATCCTTTAGCCTTCTCTGAGAAAAATTTTTTGAATACCGCTTATCAATATTCTAGGAATAAAAAATAATCCTCATATCTATTAATTGTTTTTAAGGCAGTTCAGCGTAAAAAAGTTTCTCACTTTTTTGAATTGAAGAAATGACAGATACATCTTCCCCGGGGGGGCTTTCATTTTTTTGGCATTTTCATTTATAACTAAGCAAATCTCTTATTTAAAGAGAAAAACAAATCTTTCATTTTTTTTTTGGATTGGAATACAAAAATTTTAAATTTTGTTGTAAAAGGGAGAAGCTGAAAAAAAATGGCAGTAGAAATTGAGGCGCTTGGTGGAAGAAGGGCGTTGGATAATTTCAAAAAGTGAAAAAAAAAACACGTTCAAAGTTTTGAAATGTTATACCGCGAAATGTGGTCAATTGGTTGTGGGTTCTCAAAATGGCGTCATTTGGGTATTTTTGGAAAAAACCGAAAGAAACAAACGAATTTGGCCCAAATTCTGGTTGATGGTGTATGTTGGTGTCATTAATGATATATTTTAAGAAAAAAAATTTTCGACCAAAAATGACGCACTTAAAAGCGAAAAATGGACGAAAAAATCGGTTTTTCGGATTTTTGAAGATGACGCACCACGATATCAAGTTCTACAAAAATATGGCGTTATACATCTAGACTAAGTACACAATATATATTTTTTTTCAGAATTGCACCTCTGAAAGGGGTTACCAAAATGGTCGCTAGAAAGCTTAAAATGTCTATATGACCTTGAAAAAGTACTCAAAATTTTTTCTAAAAAATTTCATAAATTACCCTTGGTATTAACCACCATCCCTGCAAGTTTGAAAAAATTCGGTTGAAAATTACCAAAAATAGAAATTTTTAACGAAAATCCACATTTAACCCCCCCCCCCCCTCAGAAGGGGTTAGAGTTGAGATATCGAGCTAAAAATTTTGTCATGGGGGTTTTAGACCATAAGGACCAACTTCCGCTTGGTAATTTCAAAATCGGTGCTGAGGGCCAAATTACCCCCATAACCTCGGAACTCGGCTATACTCTTTACGCGGATGCAAGTGTCGAGGCGTCTATCATCGTCTAGGTATATTTTTCAGATCTAAGACTTCGTATACTAATAGTTGGAGACCTGAAGATTTCAAATTTCACAAAATATTGAAAAAGGGCGTTATGTAGCAGAACGCCCTTCTTCCACCAAACGCCTCAATTCTTAATCTCTGTAAAAAATCTTTCAATTTTCAGGCAGAAAAAGCATTTTAATTTTTGTGAGGATTTAAAAAAAATTATATACCTAGTATAAAGAAATCTTTCATTTCTTTTTTTAAGGAGGAAAATTTCAACTTTCTCAATTTTTTTAGATTTTTTTAGAAGTGAAAGAAGTCACAATTTTTAAGAATTCCAAAGTTTTCTGGAGAAAAAAATTCATTCTAACAAACACCGAATGTTGAAAAAATAATAAATAATAATAAACACTTACGCTCTTCGGAAAAAATCAAGTCACGTTACTTAGCGGTTATTTAACTTTCCATCGTCGAATAATCGTTTCCTTGAAACATAAAGTATGCAACTTTATTAACAGCTTGCAGTATTGACGAATAATGACGATCGCATCGTATAGGATATGCGGGGATGTGGGGAAGGTTTAGAACTTTTTTTCTCGTATTTTCCAGTTGAAGATATTTTTGTTATTGTTTTTTTTTTTTAATTTTAAAATTATTATTTTAAGGAGCTCTTCAACCTGGATAATTTGGATTTTGAAGGACGTTGGTTTGAAAATCATTCCAGACATTTCACGAAAAACAAATCAAAGTAAGTGAGGCTTATTATGTAAAAAACAAAGCAAAATTTTCGAATCTTCGTAATGCAGTACATTTATACAAACAGCATAAAGCACACGCGCGGATATCATGTACCTATTAAATAATATTCAAATTAAAAATCAAGGTTCATTTATAAAATAAGATAAAGGAGGAATGAGCATTTTCAAGTTTTCCAATCACGAGTTAATTCGTGTTGTAAATACTTATTCGAATGTATCTGCGTACTCGTACTCGTACAAGTACAATATACTTTCAAGTGTTTATAACCGTCCAGTACACTAACACTAGTTTAAGTAGGTATACATTATTATTATTATAATAGGTATTAATTCGTGGTTTTATTATTTTTATTCCTCTTTGATTTGATTCGTGTATAGGCCCATGCCAAAAAAAAAAAACGCAAACCGTTCTAGTTTTTGTATTCTTATTTTTTTCAATTTTGAAGTGTTATTTATCATGTCGCGAAGCAGATACACAATGAAGGTATTGAAATCATCAGATGATTCATTCCACAAGACAGTCGTCTTACGCAATATTTCACCTTAAGTGGTACACCTATGTTTATCCTTTTCCCTCCGGGATTCTCCAACCGTCACTCTTCCAGCGGGGCAAGTTTATTCAGTCAATAAAAAAGTGTATACAAACAGTTCTTTTCTTAGGGTGCCCTTTAATACTTCAATAGGCATGTACCTATGTACTTTACTCGCATGAAATAATACACCCACCTCATTGGCGATGTTTACCACTTCAGATATCCTGCTAAGTGTCTAAGTGTGTTTATGAAAATCAAAAAGACGATTGAGGTAATATTTAAGGTTGTCGAGCGTGTAAAGTAAACATTAAAATGCCTAATTTTAATAAATTCATCTCATTAGGTATTTTTAGCATCAACTTGTACCCATTAACGACTTATTTCTAAAATTATATTCCGTATCAAAGTTGCTGGCAAAGTGGCAAGTTCTCGATCGAGTAAGTTGACTTTTCTTTCTCAACATTCGCGTCCGATTTTCCAAAAAAAAAAAAAAGCGGATCACTTTTGGAATTACAAAATTTCATTAATTAATATCGCTCTCAAATATGATAAGCACAAAAAAGAGTGAAAAAAATATGCTAATGGACAACAGGTCTCTTCATTATTGTGGATGTGTAAATTGATAAACTTGTTCGTTTCGAAAAAATGAACAATACCTTTGAGGAGTACGCTCTGCACACATGTTAACGAGACATTGAATTATGCATTTTAAAGGACATAAAATGGAGTGGTGTCACGTAACACTGTCTTAACATTTCAGACATTACGAATCAACGCTATAACAACTCTCGTGCCATAATCATTACGAAAGCGTATTATTATTATTATTCTTTTTTTTTTTTTTTTTTAAACCTGTCGTTGACCGTGGCCTAGTCACTATGCTAAAACTGGTTTGAAACGTGCACCGTCCACAAACCATGTAATATCGACGTAAATTCATTCATTACAGATTTCGTGGGTGAATGCGACAATGTTATCAGCAATTGGAATACCACTCATTAACCCTTTCTTTTCGTAGAATGTTGCCGGTCGGAGAATAATTAATAATTCGTAAGGCGCCCAACGTGCGAATACAATTTGACCATCATTTCGCGATTTTTAGTTTACCATTGTACTCGCGATTTTTTTTCCTACCTGGTTTTTTATGTACGTACATGCGGTTCTTCTTTTGTGACACTGAAATGTTAAAGGTGCGACCGTTTCGCGCTCGTTTAATTGTTATTGTTTCAACGCGTCCTATGAATTTCAATCAGAAATGTGCATTGAAAACGTGATAAGAGTGATTAAGTGATAATTATTGTTGATATAAAATCGAATCGAAATGTTTTATTATTTTTACTACTCTGGTCTATTTTGCTGGCTGGCTTTTCATTCGATCGTCGCCGCAAATGCAGAAATCAACATTACCATTCCGACTCCGTTGTATTATGAAGCCCTCAGAAATAAAGGTAAGAAACCATCAAACCTATTTTCGTAGTAAATATTTTCACCGAAAGATGAAATTATTTGTGACCTTTGCACGTTTAAATTGAACTAACTGTAGGTACCTAGGTAATTAATAATGAGCGATTTTATTTCCTATTTACCTATTGAATAAAGTGATAGATCACACTTGAGGAATCATTTTTGAAATATTGACAATCTATCAAATGAAACCAACAAATTTTTTGGGCCTCGAAATTTTTTTTTGAATTTTTGAATAAATTTTTGAAGTAGCCTAGCCAGATAAATAAGTGAAGATGATTTGGTCTTTACGAGTGGAAGTCGGTAGTGATAAAATTTCCGGATTGATGCTTCACCCCTACTCTCTTTTAGGGTGGTAAATAAGAAATTTTGATTAAAATTTTTTTTTTGGGAAGTTTTCAATTTTTTCCAAACCTAGAGGAATGCTAGATAGTACGTGATAGGTCATTTGTGAAATTTTTTTCAAAAATTTAATGCCCATTTCAATTTTTGCCACTGTGCTTTTAGTTATCCTCTCCAGAAATACCAAAATGAGAAAAATATATCTTAGGTACCAACTACCGTTTTTTAATAGGTAGGTAGTTTTTTTTTTCAAATTACCTACAGATCAATAGATGCACAATGCCAATAAAAAATGATTGAAAAAATTTAATAAATTTTCAAAAAAAATAATTAAAAAAATTTGGAAAATTATAGATGGGTAATTATCCCGATAAACACACCGTGTGCTATTCGTATGCTAAAATAGCAGATACGAAAATCGCGGTCTATTCGCATACGAATAGAATGCGGAATCAACGCGAAAATCGAGGAAAATCTTCTGAGATAAATTCGTATACTATTCGTGAACGAATATCGTGCTAAAATCGCATTTAAAAATACGTACATCTTTCGTACGAAATTAGCGCAATATTCACTTACGAATCGTATGCTAAAATCGCACTGGGAAACGTGCAGATATTTCATACGATATTAATGCGATGTTCGCTTGCGAATCGCATACGATTTTGGCAACAATGTCTTTCAATATTTTTTATGAACGAGAGAAATCATTTTCAAGCATGAACGTGTATACTTGAGATTGTTGCAGTGACTTATTTACAATAAACCGAATATTTTTCTAGTTTTATTGATTTTGTTGGGTGGTTTTGTGTTTTGATTGATGTTTTTTTCTTCTTTTTAAATAAAAATCCCAATGATTTGATCAAAATGACAAGAATGGAGACGAAGATTGAGTTTCTTGGACGACTTCCACTCAGCAGTAAGTTAATTATTTTGAATGTATATCTATTTGTGATCGTGAATCTGTGTGAAATGAAATTTTATCAAATCTTACGTAAAAATTTTCGACGTCTTATCAGTGTTACAAAATTTTTCAATTGTTTCTCTACCTTTTCCTGTTTGAAGCAGTATAAGTATTATGCGAAATTAGAAGGAAAGGAGGAGTCAAATCGAAATTTTTATAATAATCGAAATTATTTCTAGGATTTCAATCTACAACTTTTGTTTGAAAAAAAATCAGTTGGGCCAGCCATTCTTCCCTCTCGCAATTGAGAAATTTTTCAAACAAAATTTATAGATTGAATTCTTGGAACTAATTTTGATTTTCATAAAAATTAAGATTGGACCCCTCCACCCCTTCCTTCTAATTTCATCTAATACTACGTAGATATTTATTATTTAAAATAGAAGAAGGTATAGAGTCCATCAAAAAATTTTATGAAAAAAGTTGTAAATTGAAATACCTACGCCCTACTTATTTATCAATCGTCACTACTAGGTAGGTCAAAATCTTTACCATTCGGCATAATTTCATTTTACACAGATTTGCGATCACAAATGAGATGTAATTTCGAAATAATTAACTTATTGCTGAGTGAAAATCGTCAATATATCATTTGGCTGCTTTTTAGAAGCGAATTTCGAACGCTAATCGCCAGCGAATTAACAGCGAATAGAACGCTACATTCGCTGCTAATTTCGCGCACTATTAGCGTTCGAAATTAGCCGCTAAAAAAGCGGACATTTTTGATATGCTAATAGTACGCTATTTTCGTATGCGATAGATGCGAATGTAGCATTCTATTAGCACGCGATTCGCATACGGTGTGTTTACCGGGTAGTTGCCTACTTGATAGTGATGAATTGAAAAACAAAATATAAAATTTAATAGATCCGAAAATTCCCCAAAATTTATAGAATTGAAAATTTGTAAAAATTTCAATAAAAAATTGAAGAAAACCATTTCAATTCATAAAAATATAATAAATTTTGAACACATAAAAAATTCACAAATTTTTCCAAAAATTTATAAAATTGAAATTTGTAAAAAAAAATGTAGAAATAAATATTGCAAAAATGAAATAAATTAGAAAATCTCTACAAAATTTAAATAAAATTTTTTTAAGTCAAAATGAGGAACCCTTTTTAATTGAAAAAATATACCTAATAGCTCTTTTCAAATTTAGAAATAATTATAATTGAAAATCCAATAAATCAGAAATTCGTAAAAAATGACAAATGAGATAATTTGAAAAAAAAATTGAATTACCTAATTATATAGATTTTAAAAAACTGAATAACCCGAAAAATTCTTCAAAAAACAGAAAATGTTCCAAAACTTGAATAAATCGAAAACTGTGAGTTGCAAAATTGAAAAAAAATGGATTCTTCAAATAAATTATTTTAAGAGAAAAAGAGTTTTTCCCGCAAAAATTTGTAAGTAATTTTTTGTTTTTAGAACACTCATTTTTGTTCAATTTTTTTTAAATTGCAATTTATTATTTAAGACACTAAAACACACTATATCAACCTTAATTTGGAACAGATTCGTTCATTTTTTTCTATTTTTTCCCATTTTGGGAACCCGCAACCTCCTTCAAGATAACCTAGGGGTCTAAAATTCATGTCTGGACATGTTTCAACTTGAAATTTGTCATATATCGTGATTTCGGAAAAACTGAAAATTTTGCATTTTTTTTTACTACTAACAAAAATAGTATTTTTCGACTTTGCAAAATTATGAGTATCTAAGGAGAGTTTGAAAAAAAAAGCAAAAAAAAAAACCTAAAAATGAAAAATGTTTAATTTTGTTAAAATATCACGACATATGACAATAATATCGAATTGAAACATGTGCAGAAATTAATTTTAGACACTTTTAAGTCATCTTGAAGGGGGTGGGTAGGGTGGGTTCCCAAAATGGTGTCATTCTGGTATTTTGGAAAAAAATCTCAAAAACAAAAAAAAATGAACGAATTTGATCCAAATTCAGATTGATGGTGCATTTACGAGTAGATGATGTCCTTGATTTATATTGCAAGCAAAAAAATTTTAGACCAAAAATGACCGTACTAAAGGCAAAAAATGGTGAACAAAATCAATTTTTTTTTAATTTTTGAAGGTTTTATACCAATATAAAAAAATGTGGGAAAAATACTTGGTTTTATGTCTAAACTAGGTAGCTACATCAAATTTTTTTTTTCATTCTTGCACCTCTGAAAGGAATCATCGGAAGTGCGGAAGTACGGGTGAAAAACTTTAAATCAGTATCCACTAAGAAGATACATACGTTCGAAGATTATTGAAAAAATGTCCATAAATTATGATAAAAAAAAATTATAAGAGCGCGAGTAGTATACCTGCATATTTAAAGTTCTTAAACATCATATTTTCAAAGCGTGATTTTACCCCCTCCCCACGGCCACTCATTCTCCCGGGAATAATGAATTATTAGAATTTCATTAAATTCCTATAATTTAGTAATAATTAATGTTTGAAAAATACGACGAGTTTTCAGTCAATTTATAAAATTGTGTATTTCATATGGCGATGTGAGTAAAAAATTAAAATTTATGAGAATGAAAAAATTTCTCAAAAATAAAATGACACAATTGACACAAAGTTTCAAATCATTTTACGATTTTTCGGTTTGACAAGCAATCGCGACGTTATGTAAGCGCGAGATGCCAAACAATGGAATTCAAACTGGGTATAGGTAACTTTAGGAATAAGAGGTCATTTACTTCATTAGAAGTTGGCTATAAATTCTGAAATTTTCGCAGGTCCATAATTATGTTTGAGTGCTTTACGACATAAATACCTAACCGGTATACTTCACATGTGGTGAGAGCCGATAGGCTTGTCGGAGAACTTTAAGATTTACTTTACGTTTTTCCATAACCTTTTTAAGATTCTGGAGAAATATTGAATAGGGAAAAAATCGACATACTTACCCCAATGAACACTGAAAAAAATGAGAAAAACTAAAATTTGACTTTTAGCTGATTTTTCGAATTAGCAAAGAGCTATTAATATTTTTTTTCCATTCTAATTTTTTCAATTTTCAGTTTCAATTGAATTTTTATTTTTCTTCAACAATTATAAATTTTAATTTTTTAATTTGAGAAAATCTTCTATATTTTTATGGAGTTAATGTAAAAAAAAAAAAGAATTAGGGCAAGTATTTCAACAAATTTTTCAATTTTTCTAAAAGAAATTCAGTTCTTTGGGAGGAAAATTCCTTTTTTTTGAGGAAGTAAATCTTTTTTAATGAAAGAAAGCTTTGATATTTTTTTTTTGGGGGGGGGGGGGAGGGGGGGAGGTCTGAATTTTTTCGGCTCATCTTAAAAAAAACTTCAATTTTTCAATTCTTCTTTTGGGGAAGGGGAGGGGGGAGAAAAATTATTTCTCAGTTGATTCATTGAGAAAAAAATACCTCACTTTTTTGAGAAAAAGGAAATATGAATTTTTGAACAAATTTTTCAATTTTAAAAAAAAAAAAGTTAAAATGGTTTGGAGAAAAACCTTCCACTGTTTTTGAAGAAAAAAAATCGTTTTTAATGAAAAATAGCTTAGAATTTTTGGTGAAAAATGTTTTAATTTTTGGTTTCATTAAAAAAAAAAAAAAAAAAAAAAAACTTTCATGGTCTCAACTTTTGGTGGAAGATTTTTAAAAATATTTTTGAAGTAAAAATCTATTCAATCAATGAAAAAATCTACCTACCCTAAGATCCCATGCAAAATCCTCCTCTGGCTGACTTTATAAAAAAATTTATTTTCACTAGACCTCAAAAAATGAGAAATTGCATTTAATCAATGACAAAGTTTACCATTTGATCCAATGCAAAATCCTACCCTAACCGAATTTGTGAAAATTTTTATTTTCAGTGAATTTCAAAAAATGAAAAATTGCATTTGATAAATGAAAAAAGCTACCCGAAGAGCCCATGCAAAATCCTCTTCTAGCGGAATTTTATAAAATTTTATTTTCAGTAAATTTCAAAAAATGACAATTGACATTTTAATCAATGACAAAGGCTACCATTTGATCCAATGCAAAACCCTACCTTAACTGAATTTGTAAACATCCTTATTTTCAGTTATTTTCAAAAAATGAAAAATTTAAATTTAATCAATGAAAAAAGCCACTTTGAAATCCAATGCAAAATCCTCCTCTGGCGGAATTTAAAAAAATTTATTTTCAGTAAATTTAAAAAAATGAGAAATTGCATTTTTAATCAATGAAAAAATCTACCCTAAAATGCAATGCATATTTTCAGTACGTACATAAAAAACAAAATGCATAAAATGCATTTTTTTTTGGTAAAAAAACAAAAAAATTTTGGTGGTATGAAAAATGCAATTTGAAGTAAAATATAAATGTCTGTGTTTTTGAAAACGAAATTTTTCATCTACAGAAAAACAAAGGCTCAATTTTTTTGAAGTTGAGAAATATTCTATCATCTATTCTAAAGTTGAATTTTTTTTTAAATTTTGAATTTTTTGAAGAAAAAATTTATTTAAATTTTTAAATTTTGTAAAGTGAAAATTAATTTTTTTTGCGATAATAGGTTCATTTTTTATTCGATTTTTTTCTGATTAAAGAAAGTTATGAGTTTTTTGGGTTGAATTTTTAAGAAAAATTTTTAGCAAATAGAAAAGTAAATATTTTTTTCATTTTTTTGAGTAGAGAAAGTAAAAAAAAATTGTTTAGTTTTTAAAAATTTCCAATTTCTCCAAGCAGAAATTTTTTCAGTTTCTTCGAGTAGGTAATAAATATTTTAAAATTTTTTTTGAGCGTTGAATTTTTTAATTTTTTGGAGGAAAAATCATTCTTACATTCAATATCATTACAACCAGTCATCTCTTGGAGAAAAATCCAGTTACACCCTAAAAAAGTTTAATTCTCCGGTTCTGGTTGAAGACAACCGATTGCTACAATTCTGCTTCAAAATTATTATTTTTAAGTAATGTTGGAATTCATGTCCGTTTTTCCCACCTCACTCCACGAAATGAACTTCCATAGGTATCATATTTCTCTCACTTTTCCATTGCTCTGCGCCTGCAGTACACACTTAAAGATTTTTCTTCTGACGGTATTTACTTAACATTACTTTGATTGATCATATTTTACAGATATACATTTCGA
Source organism: Balanococcus diminutus (assembly GCA_959613365.1). Lineage (NCBI taxonomy): Eukaryota > Metazoa > Arthropoda > Insecta > Hemiptera > Pseudococcidae > Balanococcus > Balanococcus diminutus. The sequence goes on from OY390714.1 coordinate 30,956,559, forward strand.
AGATCGACCTAATCTTACTCGATACAATGAATCAATAGCTGGGAAACAAATATATTGGAAAGAACACATTTTATCACCGAAGCCACACTTGAATCAGTTTCTAGCTGCAGTTCCATCTTTCAAAGAATCACTTCCAATCAACAGCTCCAATCAACTATGCGCCAAGCATAGTCGTTTTGTATTGAGAAATGCTGACAACTTGGAATTATGGGCTCTGAAAAGTAAGTTGAAAAATTCACTTTTTGTCGATTTAAAAAATTTCAGCTCAACCGTCTGTTGATTACGAAGGGAGGAAGGTTCATTTAATTAAGTGAATTATTAGTTCAATTTCAATATGTTCTTCATTAGACACAAAATTCATTAAAAATGTGGTTCGTGTTCGAGTTTGATAATCATTTGAGCAATTCCTTGCATTATAATTTTAATGAAACAAATATTGCTCACTTTTTACAATTAGGCATTACAAACATCATCATTCGGTATAGATACCTACGAAACGCCTTTCAATTCATCTGCGAAATGTTTGAAATGCGAACAGCAGACTGAGCATTATGTTCAGATCATGCAATCAGTTTTTAAATGTTTTCCCAATGTTTAATTCTCAAACTCAATTTTCTTTCACGAAACAATCACTATTTCGCAGAAAATACAAAGTATTCTCATCCACCTTTTTTTTTTCTTCATTTCGATATAATACCATACCTTATAATGAAATACCTAGGCGGGCAATAAAAAAATGATGGCTAAAAAAGAGTCCTCGCGAAACTTGGAAAATGTTTCGAAATTATTGAAAATAATAACATGCGCAGGCTCAGCGTAAGAAAAAAATTAGGTAGTTGTTATGACACTGCTGATTATCTTTTAATGTCTAACCAAATAAACATAAAACAATAGGTACCTACGAAAGAGAGAGAAAGGAAAAAGTGAGTAATGCGCATTAAGCGATTAAGCGATAAATACCTTCAACGGAATCCGTTTGATTATCGTATAAATACGATATGCGCAAATTTCTCTTCGCCTTCAAAAAATACGTACTATTCGTTAGCAATCAATGTTTTGTAACTTTGTCCTTTTAGTTATTGCATAAAAGTAGAGGGGAGAGGAATGGTGCGTAACAATTAAGCATCCTAGTATATTTTTTTGCCATTTCATGGTAGTTATATGTTTAAATTTTTATTTCAAAAAAACCGAATCATTTTTTAACAGGTTAATTTGATTATTCACATAGCATACGATTATAGTTCGTAGACACATTTGTATGTACCTATAGCAAATTCGGGATATAGATGTAAGAATTTTCGCTGCATAGGTATAATTCTTTCGGAGATCGAATCAATTGTTTTCGTTACGCTTGTATAATGCAATCTTGATATTAAGTAAATGACTAGGTGTACCTAGATGCGCATTTGAGCTTCATAATTAGCAACTAATGATGAGAAAGTTTAGCAATTTTAATTATCACATGGCTTCGAATGCGCATTCCGGATGCAGCCTCTTCAATCCTTTCTTTGCGTAAAAGTTGAAAAAAAAAAATTGTTTACTTAGAGGGGAAAAATACGAGAATTTTGAGACAATACTTTGATTTGATTGCAATAAGTATAGTAATTTGTACGAGGCTTTAGATACCAACCAACGACTAGTCGAGTATTAGATAGGTACTAGGTAGGTACTAGGTACGTAAGCATTATCATGTACCTACCTCGTATGTAAGGTTATGTAGGATAAAATTGATCTGACTTTATAATGCGTGGTTCATTAACTGGTTCTCAAGCTAAAATGGATAGTTTATTTTTAATGAAGGAAAAAGAAAAGCTGTAATGGACACTATGGGAAATATTATGTCAAAATATACTTAAAAATTAAAATTATTTCTTCATAGTTTCTATGACGACACCAGTCGTGAATCAGCCTAATATTGGTATCGATCTTGTCGCATTAGTCGCTGTAGGTAGGAATACGTTCCTCGAAGTCATCATAGTCGTCAAGACGTCAAACCTACTTACCCCCGTTAGTAAATGTTTTCATAATTCGTAAATGTGTTAACTTAGGTTTCTGTATTTATGATATTGCAACAAAGAAAAAGTCAAATGATAGGTAATTTTATATAAAGTCTGTACTTGGCAATTGACAAAGTAAGCTGACCCGGTATTGGCTAGAAAAAGTGTCACTTGAGACGATGGATTTTATAATCCATGACCATGTGATCATCAAATATCTTCGTCTCATGTTGCACTTTTAACTTATTTGAAAATAAATGTTAGTAGGTACCTAGTTTTAAGAAAAAATTATGAATTTTCACTAGAGAAGTTGGAAAAAAGTAATACTTACTTCCTCGATACCAAAACATGAATTATTGTTAAAAAATGTTAAAGAGGATATTCCAAAATCACGTTTTTAAAATCGGAATAAATTTGTTGAGCTAAACGTATGTAGGTATAACTGAAGGGTAAAAAATCACTCAGCAACAAGTGTGAAAAATAGGTATCTCATATTTTTTAGTTCTTAAAATATAGAATATGTAGGCATGTCAATTTTTTGTCCCAAATAAAAAAATGAGAAAACAAAAAATTAAATATTATTATGGGGTCAAAACTTTTTCTATTATATTATTTCAATTAAAAATTCTTTTAATTATTAAAGAATTTTTTTTTCAACTTTTCAAGCTAAAAAATCTATTTTTTGGAGAAAAAAGGACACGACTTTTTGTCTTATTATTTATTTATGTTTCAAAACATTTTATCAACTTTTTTGAAAAAAAAAAAAAAAAAAAAAAAAAAAAATTTGAAAGAAAAATTATTACTATATAGATGGGTAGGTATTTATTTTCTTTAAAAATGAAAAAAAAAATCACCTCAAAAAACTTAAAATTTATTTACCCAATTTTTTTTAGAGATTTTTACCTCCATAAAACATGATTTTTTTCCTCCAAGAATTTAAAGAATATTTTTGTAGCAACGCAAGAAAATATTTTACTCCAAGAAAATTGTACTTAAGTTTTTTTTTAAATCAAATAATGTCACACTTTTCTAAACTGTAAAAAAGAAAATTAAATTTTCTAGAAAAATCAAGATGTTTTTACTCCAAAAAATAAGGAGCTTAAGCTTATCTCTCCCCACAAAAAAAATCCCCTCTAAAAGTACAAAAGGATTTCTTTTTAGAAAAATAAATTTTCACTTCAAAAAAATTTGAAAACACATTTTGCACATATTTCAAGTCAGGAAAAAAAAATTATCAGAAATTATTTCAACCAAAAAAAAGTAGGCACCTACTCAAATATTTTAGTCATTTTTATAACATCTACTACTTTATTTACTAAAATTGATTTTTTTCCCCCTTTTCTGAAATCAATTTATTTTTTCATTGTTTTGTGGAAAATATACTTAGTTCAGTATTTTTTAAAAATTTTACGCAAACATCGAAAAAAAAAATTATAAAATAAAAAGATTGTTTTTGAGTTGGATTAAAAAAAAATTTAGGTACTTACCTACTTTTCCACAGAATTGAAAAAGTACACAGATTTCGAAAAAAATAATAAAAAAATGATGTCCCTTTTTAGTTAAAATAATTTTTGATTACCTGTTCATTTTTTTGACTTGAAATAAGTATGTGAAAAATGTTTTTTCAAATTTCACCACCTTCATCAGGAATTTAGGATAATGAAATTTATAGAGAAATGATGAAACTTTTAAAATTTAAACCAACTATAGCTGGTAAATATGATACGTGAAAGTTTGATTGCACTTACAAAATGTGTTTAGATTTTAGAAATTTTAAAAGATTTAGGAAAATTGAATTGGAAATCAAAATTTTGTAAATAGAAAAATTTTCAAAAATTAAAAAAAAAAAATAGAACTTGTAAAAAAATTAATAAATTGAAAAAAAAATTAAGATTATTGAAAAATCTTTTTAAATAAAAAAATTTATAGAAATTCAAGGAGTTAAAATTAAAAAAAAATAGTTATATATAAAAATGAAAATTTGATTTACAAAAAGTCTTCTTTTTAATAGAAAATTTTGTGAAAATTCAAGGATTTGAAATCGAAAAGAAAATTCAAATTGGAAAAATAATAAAATATACCTATTCAATAATTTATGAAAACCGAAAAAATTCAAGAAAAAAAATCACAAAATTTGAATACTGAAATTGGTGAAAAAGAAAATGTAACGAATTAAATCACTGCGTGAATTTAAAAAAAAGTTTAATTCAATGAAAAAAAATTCATAAAAATTTTGAAAAATAGGTACAATTTTTTGACAACTTTTTTTCAAGAAAATTCTTATTTTTTTATGTTTTAAGCAGAATTTCTATGAACGAATTCTGTACTACATAAAAATGTTTTGAGCTTCTTTCAAGAGGATTTTTTTCGCATAAATAATTTGGCTAATAATATGCTTTTAATATTCTACATAAAGAAATATCCATAAATTGGATTTTTTTTTTTTTCTTAATTCAACTAAAATAAGTTTTCGAAAGTCAAATTTCTCTGTTCCGTACTAGGAGTATCCACCCAAAAAATTACATAATTATTCAGTTAAACTTCCTGTAATTCAGAACTGCTTTTGTTTAACATTTTTTCTAAAAACCACCAAAAATAATTTTTCTTCAAATTTCTTTAAGATTGTAGAAAATTTCCTTGCCTTTTTCGTAAAAATTTTCATGTTTTTATCGATAGAAAAAAGTTTTAAAAATTTGAAAATGCAAAAAAAGAAACAAGGAAAAATATAAAAATGTTTCGAGATTTTTTTTTAATCCGGTAATTTAAAAATTGAAAACATGAATTTGGATATTGTCTTCGAATTTTTTCATTAAAAAGTTTTAAGAATCTACCTATTTATTTTTTTAAAAAAACATTTGAAGGTTTTTTTTTTTTTGTTATTTTTTTTCACAAATACCAATTATTTATTCTCAAAATTATTTTTCTTGAAAAATTTAAAAAATTCTTATATTTACACTCGCAGAAGGTAGAAAATTAAAAATGTTACAAATAGTGACGACAAAGGTAAATGACGTCATGAATTCTGACAATCCACTTTCTCAAACTACCCTCTTGAAATATGCAAACTTTCGTTTGCTTAATTTCGTAAAATCGCCTGAAGAAAATAGCATGAGTGATTACGTTCGCAGATGAAAATTTTCTATTTAAAGAAAATTCTAATTTGCATCATGAATTGGCCTAAATTCGCATGTAGAAGTATTCAAACCTTTAGATCTATCTATTTTCTATAAAATTTACAGTATAAATATCGTGTACCTGACCTACTCACCCACCTACGTATAAACCTATATTTTTCAACGTTCAACTTACACCATTATAAAATCCCCAGTGTTCCACAAATGGAATTTATTGTTTCTCAAAACCTTGACCGTGGACATAAAGATCGACATGGTTCTCGGTAAAATGACAAATCTTGCATTTTAAACTCTTACTTTTCTCGATGACTTCATTATACGTAGCAGTACAATCTATTACGTGAGCCTTATTTACAATTTACTCGCTCTAAAAGATGACGATTGTATCGGATCAAAGCACCCAATACTGCTAACTCGTTTCATACCTACCCAGCCGGCTAAAATGTTTGAATAATTTCATTTGGAATTCCATTTATGCATCTTTTCGATTTTCAAGGTAAATAAATGTACCGATACCGAAAATACCTATATATCTGGTAAATAACGAGTTATAAATAAAAACGAATCCGTTGAAAAGTAACGTTTATATTCATCGACTTTTTTTTAATTAGCTTGGCCAGTTTGCACGCTGCAATGGCATCGCGGCACATAAACCTGCTTAACAGCTTAATGAATCGTATCGTCGGTTCTCGGTTACTCAATCGCGTACCTAAATCATAAAATACGTACCAAGGTCAAGAGGCATGTCTGTTCATCGGTACGAAAAAAGTAGATGGATGGGCAGTTTGCTCGCTGGAGAAATATATCGCTTATTCCATCTTGGGCATTCTCAAGATGTCCTTTGATTGGTGAGCTTGGCTAAAATAGCTAGGTAAGGTAAAGGTACCTACTTAGGCACTGCTCGTTTCCTTCCAAGAGGGTCAAAATTTATTCAAATCAATATTTGAAGGTGATTTAAAACACGATGAAAAATTTTAAAGAAAAATTCCAGTCGATAATATGCTTACGTACGTGATTGGATTACCAATGACAATGGAATAGGTGCATTTATTTATTTAATTTTACATATAACAACGATCCACTAATTAGGCATTTAAACATTCTTTTCGAATTCTTCTACGATGAAGATGTTAAGTTAATTACGCAGTGTTTGCAATAAGAATAACGACTTAATAAAATGAGATTTTTTTTTCTTCATACAATGGTCATTCGGTCGCTACGACTGTAACGAATAGTGTACCTACTCACGAGTGTTCAATTCAACAAATAAAATGCTCATTTCCTATGGGATACCTATGCGAACGTCCTTGAAACATATCATCTATTTACCCAGGTAAATTCATTTTACTTTTAACTTTGCTAAAATAGAGAAAGTAAGTCAGCGACATTAAAACTGACGAATGACCTTCAACGTTATCACCGTAAGTGAGTCGTAGGTACTATCAACCGCCTCCTTCTTGTTACATATGACGCTATAGGATGACACCAAAGTATCATTACCAATTGTGATGGTTCATAGAGAAAGTAATTATCATTAGGCACGTAGGTATCTATTTATTTCCATACTTTAGTTCGTTTTCCAGTCACTGTACTTTTGAGAAGCTACCCGGTAAACACACCGTATGCGAATCGCGTGCTAATAGAATGCTACATTCGCATCTATCGCATACGAATAGCATACGAAAATAGCGTACTATTGGCATATCAAAAATGTCGCTGGCGATTAGCGTTCGAAATTCGCTTCTAAAAAGCGGCCAAATGATATATTGACGATTTCCACTCAGCAATAAGTTAATTATTTCGAAAATACATCTTATTTGTGATCGCAAATCTGTGTAAAATGAAATTATGCCGAATGGTAAAATTTTGACCTATACCTAGTAGTGGTGTTTGATAAATAAGTAGGGCGTAGGTATTTCATTTTACAACTTTTTTCATAAAATTTTTTGATGGACCCTATACCTTCTTCTATTTTGAATAATAAATATCTACGTAGTATTAGATGAAATTAGAAGGAAGGGAGGGGTCCAATCTTAATTTTTATGAAAATCAAAATTATTTCCAAGAATTCAATCTACAAATTTTGTTTGAAAAATTTCTCAATTGCGAGAGGGAAGAAGGGCTGGCCCAACTGAAATTTTTTTCAAACAAAAGTTGTAGATTGAAATCCTAGAAATAATTTCGATTATTATAAAAATTTCGATTTGACTCCTCCTTTCCTTCTAATTTCGCATAATACTTTTCCTGCTTCAAACAGGAAAAGGTAGAGAAACAATTGAAAAATTTTGTAACACTGATAAGACGTCGAAAATTTTTACATAAGATTTGATAAAATTTCATTTCACACAGATTCACGATCACAAATAGATATACATTCAAAATAATTAACTTACTGCTGAGTGGAAGTCGTCCAAGAAACTCAATCTTCGTCTCCATTCTTGTCATTTTGATCAAATCATTGGAATTTTTATTTAAAAAGAAGAAAAAACATCAATCAAAACACAAAATCCCCCAACAAAATCAATAAAACTAGAAAAATATTCAGTTTATTGTTAATAAGTCACTGCAACAATCTCAAGTATACACGTTCATGCTTGAAAATGATTTCTCTCGTTCATAAAAAATATTGAGAGACATTGTCGCCAAAATCGTATGCGATTCGCAAGCGAATATCGCACTAATATCGTATGAAATATCTGCACGTTTCCCAATGCGATTTTAGCATACGATTCGTAGGCGAATATTGCGCTAATATCGTATGAAATATCTGCACATTTTCCAATGCGATTTTAGTATACAATTCGCAAGTGAATATCGCGCTAATTTCGTACGAAAGATGTACGTATTTTTAAATGCGATTTTAGCACGATATTTGTTCACGAATAGTATACGAATTTATCTCAGAAGATTTTCCTCGATTTTCACGTGGATTTCGCATTCTATTCGTATGCGAATAGACCGCGATTTTCGTATCTGCTATTTTAGCATACGAATAGCACACGGTGTGTTTATCGGGTATATTATCAAATTTCCATTCGAGTACGTCCAATGACAAAGAGCTCGCTTAAAATCGGTTTGTAAATTTTCCAAAGGAAAAAAGTTATTTATGGGATCGTGCAGAGAATAAAAAAAAAAAACGCGTAGCAGTCAAGATGCTCCGCGACAGCCGAATTTTTTTTTCAAGTTAGTGTACCACTTTGAAAACGTTTTCATCCATGGTATTTCAGTTTCAATATCAGTTTTAACTTCAAATTCAGTTTAAAAATGTCAGTTTTTGTCTTCAGTTTTAGTTCCTCTCTGCATTGAAGATTTCAACTTCAGATGGGGGCTCCGCCCCCATACCCCTGTTGAGGCTCCTACCCAACCTCCTGATCACTTTCAGCTCTTGAGATGGGGGCTCCGCCCCCATACCCCCGCGTTGGGGGCTTCGCCCCCAACCACCTCGTCACTTCCAGCTCTTCAAATCCCCATGCCCCAGGGGCATGACAGAATTTGCCCCAACCCCTTTCTTACTTTCGGCTTTGCAGACGGGGGCCAACACACCAGAAAAAGGGGTTGAAACGTGAAATTTTCTGATTTTTGACCCTGTACGGGGGTCAAATGGTGCTCAAAAGTCGAAACCCCCAAAAGGCACATCAGTGACCTCTACTGACCCTACATCCCAAATTTCGATTGTTTAGGTCTTTTAGTTTGGGCTGTAGACTGTTCAACGCGTCAGAAAAGACAGGTTAAAACTTGAAAAATATTGATTTTTGACCCTGTATCGAGGTCAAAAGGGGTTTAAAGGTCAAAACCTACAAAAGGCACATCAGGGGCATGAACTCGATCTATGATAAAAATTTAGGCCCCCCAGCTCCATTTGGGGGGTCTTTAGCCTGATCAATGTGAAAAAATGACCTCAAAATCCACTTTTTGGACCCTAAAATGGGGTGGGGATGACTTGGGAAGCTGAAATTTGGATACAGTGGTGACAATCAGAGTCACTGTTGTTGGTAAAAATTTCAAATCATTTTGTCAAATTGGAGCCTCTTTAGAGCCCCCCCCCCTCAAAAAGGAGCCACCCCCCAATTTTGGGGCTCAAGAGTCAAAAATCTCAAAAGGCACCTCAGTGACCCTTACCTATCCTAAATACCAAATTTTAGCATCCAAGGTCATTTGGTTTGGGCTGCAGGCTGATCAACGTACCGGGAAGCGAGAAAAAACATGAAAAATTGTGAAAAATCTTAATTTTAGACCCTTGACAGGGGTCAAAGAGGGCCCAAAAGTTGAAACCTACAAAAGGCACATCAGGGGCACAAACTTGATCCATGATGAAAATTTTGGCCCCCAGCCCCATTTGGGGGGTCTGTAACCTGATCTGACCCCAAAATCCACTTTTTGGGCTCTAAAATGGGGTGGGGATGCCTTAGGGGGCTGAAATTTGACTATGGTGTAGGTAATTAGGGTTTTCATCCCTGGGGCAAGTTTCAAAAAATTTCATGATATTGGGGCTCTCCCGCACCCCCTCAAAAAGGGGTCATATCCCAATTTTGAGTTAGGGTCCCAAAATTTTTTTTTGCATCATTCCTACACCGAGGGGACCCTACATATCAAGTTTGACTTCATTTGACCTGTTAGGCTCGGCCCCAGAGTTCCAAAAGTAGCGGTAAAATTATACATATATATATATATATATATATATATTTGCCCGTTTCCGTACATCTCGGCCACTTTTCATATATATTTGTCCAATTTACGAAAAATGTCAAAATTGAAAAAAATTTCTTGACTCTGTTCTAATTAATTTATAAAAATTTCAATCGCAGATTCGATCTAATATACAAGAAATACGCATTGGAAAAAATAATGAGACTCTTAGGATGAAGTTTGCGGGAAAAAATTAAAAAATTGGCCTACCTAATTCAAATTTTAAATAGATTTTCAGATTAAGTATAAGCCTGCAGTGTACTAAAATTTTTGGTATCAATAACTTTTCTGTCCGTCAATAAAATACTGAAAAATTACGAGTCAAATTTGAGGTCGTGTATATCTAGTTTTGGCATGTTTCCGTACATCTCGGCCAGTGCTTATGATTCTACACACTGTGCATTAATTATAGAGCTCGCGTTCATCCCTGTGACTTGATTTCTAAGGGTTGCGCGGAGTTTGTGAAACCCTGCAGTCGAGGTGGCTGAGAATGGCTGACTTGTAATGTGGAAATAACCCGTATGCGCCAAACCGTGGCTGACTTGTACAGTGGCTGACTTGTAATGTAAGAATAACCCGCAAGGTGGCTGACATGTGCGGAAACCGCTACCTATATATATATATATATATATATAAACTCACAACCTTTTGGCAATCTCGTAACCTTTTTAGGACGTGAGATTGCCATGGGGTCTCAGATGACTCTACGGGGTGTGGGGAGTCCACTGACAAATTTTGAGGGGTGACGTGAGATTGCCGGATATACACTCCGTTTTTTGACTAAAACTTGAAATGAGTGCATAGCCAACCAGGGATGTGGTAAAAATATGAAGTAATGTTAAGAGGAGGCCTAGTGGTGAGTTCTAACATGCCTACTGGGTTACGAGTTTGCGGCATATACAGCAACGGAGTTACAGACCACGCGAAAAATCGTTGGATATACACTTAGTTATGAGTTTGCCTGTAAACGACTATATATATATATATATATATATATAAATATGTGACATGTGACAGATCGTCATCTTTTGGTCCCAAACGTCAACAAATGGGGTCAGAACTCTTCTACCCCCCCTCCTTCTAAATCAGGGTCGGACACAATAGCATTAATTTAAAAAAAAAAATTCGGCTAAAAATGTAGGTAATAATAACTTAAAAAATGACTTTATTACATCCGTTATACCTAGAATAAAATTTTGATAACTGCGAAGTTGATAATTATGTCATTAGATTATCTAGTTACTTCGCTTCGTTTATAATATTTTTTTCTATGAATTTCCCGTTGTAACCTTTCTTGACAGTAATTGCGGAAGTTTGATACATCCTACCTGGTTTTCCACTTCTCCTTGGTGTACTTACATACATTGATTTCCTAAATTAAAGAGATGGAAGATACATTTTTCCATAGTGTACATATTCGTCAGTACGTATACGACGTGGGATATTAAGAATTTTCAAGGATTTTCAAATAATGATGATGTTTAAGAGGTCGCGTAAAACATTGAAAATAAATAATTAAAATGAAATTTAAAAAATGTGACATACGAGTATGTGCTTACGTGACATCTTTACATTAAAATTATTACGGAAATTGTTCTGTGGAATGTAAATGTCAAGTGCACTTAGGCACGTTGTACCTAGTTTAATTTTTTCGATTGCGAAAATTTGGATGGTAGGATTCATTAAGAAAATGTTGATCTTTTAGTGAAATGTACTTCCGATTTATGGACGATTTAATGTAATGCAACATGCAGCTAAAAAACTTATTAGTTTTAAGCAATCAGAAGAATTGAAAAAATAAAACATACAAATATTATTTTTTTTTACAAAATTTCTGCATAGTAAAAATAATTTTGAGCGATAGAAAATGACGAACTGTCGTGTCAAGGCACTGAAAAAAGTTATGTCTACCTGTATGATTATGATCAAAAAATTTTCCAGCATCACCAATTCAAACTCCTACATATGTGAAAGTATGCAACTCTTTGTACATGTATACACGTTTCACATTCTCTCAAGTGTGAAAATAAAATGCCCACTAGGTATCAAAACAATGATACTGAAAAACTTGATAACCAATTAAAACATCAAAATATTGGGAAACAAAAACAATTGAGCATTATTAAAGAATCACAAAGAAGTGAGAAATCTAAAGGTATTAAAAAAAATTGAAAAATTCGGAAAAATTATACAAAAAAAAGCGGAGCAATTTTTAAAAAAATAAGTAAAAATATTCGAATAAAATCAAAAAGTCGAAAGATAACTAGCGAACTGAAAAACTAAAAAAAAAATCAAAAAGTGAAAAAGTGAATTATTAGAAATAATTTAAAACTAGGTACGAAGAATGTGAACGTTTGAATTGAAATACATGAAAAATTCAGAAAAATTGCTAAATAAAAAAAATCGATCAGTTTTGAAAAAAAAAATAAATAAAAATTTAAAAAGTTGAAAAGTTGCAGAAATTCAAAAACTTGATGTGTCACTAATTAAAATGTAAAAAAATCAAACGGTTTTAATTGAAAAATTCGAATTAAAAAAATTAATTAAATGAAAGATTTGGAAAAATTGCAAAATAAATAATGAGCGATTTTGAAAATATCAGGTAAGTACCTAAAAAATTAATAAAATTGCAGTCTCAAAAAATAAAAATTTTTGAATAATTAAAAATTAAGAAAAAATGAAAAAATTGGAAAACAAAATTACCTAAGTGAAGGGTGGAAATGCAAAGTATGATAAGCGCCATTTTTTTGTTGAAAAAATGGGTTACGAAGAATCGCTCTCACCCCGAGACAAATCGTTCATTTTGAGATTTCTTTGAACCAATGTGTAGAGAAATGTCCCCTCTTCATCACATGGTACATGAGAAACCCCTACTTTTCCCCTCTTCTACCCGCGACACGAGTTCAAAGCTCCCCTGTAAAATTTAATTTTTGGCGCTTATCATACTTTGCATTTCCACGCTTCAAGTATATGAATAATTGAAATGTTCAAATTTGAAGGAAAAAAATTGTATAGCTAATAAACTTGATACCTATAAATTAAAAAGTTGAAAAAATTACTTATAGCAAAAAATTTAAAGTTTTAATAAGTTTTGAAGATTCAGTATCACAAAATTTGAAAAAATTAGCTCTTTTGGAAATACTACGAGTAAAAGTTAATAAAACCGGAAAGTCTCAAAAACATTATTAAGAATTTAGAAAAACTGAAAGAAATGAAAAATTGATAAGTAAGTATAACTTACCTATTAAAATATTAAAAATCCAGAAGTTGAAAAAAAATAAATAATACCTAGAAGATAAAAAAAAAATTACCTACAGAATAAAAAAATCGATCAATTTTGGAAATTTTATAAAATTTTATCAAGTTAGAAAGTCGCAAAAAATGTGGAAAGTTTTGAGTAATCATAATCAAAAACTCAGAAAAACAAAAAAAAAATTAAAAATTAAAAATTACGAGTAAGATTAATTCAATGTTCAGAAAAATTTGAAAAACTCGATACTTGACTGATTAATGATATGCGATGTAAAATAAATCAAAAAGTTGAAAAAGAAAAATGATACCTACATCTGAAAAATGTTTACCTAAATTTGAAAAAAAATTGAAAATTCAGAAAAATTACAAAATAAAAAAATGAGTTATTTTGAAAACACTAAAAGGGTAATTCTCGAAAAATCGGTAAATTTCAACACCCGATTTCTTCAAAAATAAAAACGCTTTTCAAAATTTTTTTTAAAACTGAGTTGATTATAGGAATATCCCTTGCCCCTTTTATGATGTCGGATCCAATTCATTTTCAAAAGGAGAGGGGAGAGCCATTCAAAAAAAAATTGATGCCACGACGAAGGAAATTCCTACGTCGTGGCCAACGCAAGCCTTTGTCGGTGGCAACCACAACGATGGATTTTTTTTCTGGAAAAAAGTGAAAACATACGCCAGTGGTAAGTACGTCATGAATTAAATGTTGAAATTCCTAAATAAATAATTGTACTGTCCGTGAAATTAATTATAATCCGTTTTTTCTTACGTCGTGTCCATATTGTATTATCACCATGTTCCTTCGTCGTGGTTGTAAAAAACCATTATATCCACGACGAAGGAAATAAAGGAATGGTCCACGACGTAAGAAAAATCAGACTGTAATCAATTTTAGGGTCAGTAGAATTGTTGATTTATGAATTTTCAAAAATTGGTTCATAATGTACTCAACATTGGAATATATTTCATTTTTTCCGGAACAAAATATCATAATTGAGCTGAGAAATGACAAGCCACGACGATGGAACAAAAAATTGTAAAAATGATAATTTTCATATAATTATTATCATTTACAGATGGGTACACTGCGTTTATTTACGAGATGTCGAATGCGGATGGTATTACCATCAAGAAAACAATGCAGTGTAGCCACCTGAAAGCATAAAATATGTAGTCAGAAAGCCAGGAAAAAATTATGGAAATTCGCCACGACGATGGAACAAAAAAGCTGCTACACTTTTTATGACCATTGTTTAGGGGTTTAGGTATCCTTCGGGTGATTAGTAATGGTACCATGGTGTACTTCCAATACCTTACAACAGTACGTACTTGTTTATTTTCCAGTGAAAAGTTGGATTCAATGTTATTTTTAAAATGAAATATTGAAATCTGAACTTGCTACAAGCCACGACGATGGAACTTTTGGGGGTAAAGTGGACCTCAGTAATTGTGGAGGGGGTGACATGCATACAAATTTATTGTATATGATGCCGGAGTTGGCATTTACACTACACCCTTTTCAAAAAATTTATATCACTTATAGCATTTGAAAAATCCATCCTTTACTGAAATTTGTCGATTTTTCGAGAATTACCCAAATACTTTTAAAAAGTTAAAAAATTTGAATAAATTTGAAATAAAGAAAAACTATGAAAAATTGAAATATTCAGGGTAAAAATGATGGACTAAGTAATCAAAATGTTGAAAAATCCAATTGAAAAAAAAATATTGGAAAATTTTTTTAGAAACCGTAAGAGAGTGCAATATTTGAAAGTATTAAAAAAATTGAAAGATTCAGAAAAATAAAAAAATAAAAAATCGACCAATTTTGAAAATATTAAGTAAAATAATAATAAAACTGGAAAATTGCAAAAATCAGAAAGTTTTAAGCAAGTACTTAAAAATTTAGAAAAACTGAAAAAAATTGAATACACTTCAAATAATTTATAATTGAATGTTCGGAAATAATATGAAAAATTGATAACGTAAGAAATGAAAAATTTTGAAAAAACTTTGAAGGTCTTTAAAAAATGAAAAATTCAGAAGAATATTATTGAATTATATGAATTTAATTAGGTAATGATTATAATATATTAAATCCATAAAAAAAATTTAAAAAATAAGCAAATTTAAAAAAATAAAAAGTGATTGAAATGTTCGGATTTAAAAAAAAAATTGTAATTAGGTTAGGTAATTAAAATATTATAAAATCAAAAAGTTGAAAAGATTGTTAACAGAATAAAAATTTAAAATTTATTAAAAACATTGAAAGATTCAAAAAAATTCTAAAATGAAAAAAAATCGTAAAAATAATATCATAAAACCAGTGTTGGAAAGTCGCAAAAAATCTCATGTCTTATAATATAACGTATGAGTCATCTCGTATAAACCTTCTTAATTTCCTCGTAGAAATACATAAATAATATTTTTTTCAAATTTTAATATCACAGTGACTGTCTACGGTAAACCGGCTCTCGTCTTCGAAAGCTCAACTGTGAAGAAATTTTTTCTTCTGTTCCCACATACGAGTATAAAGTAACTTACCGAGTTACTAATATAAATAAAAACGAGGTAAATTTAATGATCGTAAACGTCTATACAAAATACAAATACACCATGAAGGAGGTCAACAATCTGCTGGATTTACCAGAATAAAATCAGCACCGAAATATTTCAGTTTGAACACGTTCAAATAGATTTCCCATGAATTGGTATTCCCTTGGACACCCTATTAAGAAAAAGTGATCTGGTTTACAAGCCAGACATGCGTCGCTTTGGTCGTTAAAAAATACCTGCCTGATAATATTTTTTAATTGTACGCAAAAGCACATGGGTTTGGGTTGGAAAAAAAAATTAAAGAAAAATTATTAGGAAGTTGATTTTACACCAAAAATTTTTTTTTTGAGGGCCGGACCTTGACATTTCGAAAAAATGAAATTAAGAAACACCCGTTATTGTACAATGTACACAATTATGACAAGTTTGAATATTAAACTTTCAACAAATAATTTTTACAATGTGTTTCCTTCCTATTTTATCAAATTATTTTACGGTAAGTCTAGGTAAGTTCCTGAAAAATTATGCATTACTTATCGAGAAACTATTCTTTATTGAACTAGCTTGTCTAAAGTTGACGGAAACTATGAAAATATATAATTCGTATAATTTTTTCAAGTGTATAGGTATCTACCTTGAAGTTGTGTCCATTTTCCTGTTTGAAGTTGAAAAGGAAATAACATCTTATCCATGTAATGAAAAGTGAATATCATAATTGAAAAATTAGATAATAATCTGAAGCTTTTAATTAAAAAGAAAAAAACACAAGATTTATATAAAATAGCACATAGGTCTCATAGGATATGTCGAACAAAATTTTTACATTAATTTACATTAATACAACTTTTGTTCTACCGCGTAGTAAGTATATTTATCTAATTCTATACTGAATCACTTATATGTGTGTGTGTGTGTCTCTCTCTCTCTCTGTCATTTGAACTTGTATGATTCCCGAATGAATGAGAAACATAGTAGTTTTATAGTTTTTAGGTACCCATGAAATTTTCAATGTGCTTACATTGAAGCATGTATGAGCTACCTTCGTATACAAAGTACAAATCTACGAGTATGTTGAGTAGAGCAAGGCAAATCATTAAATTTGTACCTACACTTATCGAAAAGAAGAAAACGAGATGCTGTTTTTTTGGCACCATCATAAGATTATTTTATCAAGTCCAATACTACATCTGATACTTGATATTCCAATTTAAAATTTTTTCAAATAAAAGTTGTAGATTAGGACCCTAAAAATAATTTTGGTTATTATAAAAATTTCTATTGGATCCCTCCCTCTCCTCCAATTTCACATAACATACGATAAATATAACTCTTTCAAAATTTGGGAAAGGGTAAAATTGGAAAAAATTTCAAAAAAAAGTTATAGATTGAGTTTACAGAAATAATTTTTGATATTACAAACTTTTTGATTAGACCCTTCCCTCCCCACTAATTTTGCATAATATTATTTAGATACCTATGTTATTAAAAACTGATAAAGGTAGGGGTTCAATTAAAAAAGTTTCCAAAAAAAAAATTGGGATACCTAATTACCTATATAAAACACCTAAAAAATTAAAAAAAAAATTTTACTAAAAAAAAATCGAGAAGCCAAAAAATACTCCCAAAAAACGAGAATTTGTGAAATTTTATTCTAGAAAAAGAGATGAAAAAAATCCAAAAAATTGAAAGATTTTCATTTTTTTCTTAAAAAAATGAAAAATCCTTCCACTTCAGAATTTTTTTTCTTTACCTACCTACTTGAAAAAAACGAGAATTTTTTTTTCTTCAAAAAAATTATATTCTTTGATTTAAAAGGTTGAAAGAATTTTTATTTTAAAGAAGGAAAAAACGAGATATTTTTTAATACGAGTAGGTAAATGAAAAATACTATTTTCTAGTTTCTTTCTACTCTCGAAAAATTGGAAATTCCTTTCTCCAAAAAATAAAAAAATAAAAAATTTTCTCTTCAATAATTGAAGGACTTTTTATTCAAAAGATTTTTCATTCAAAAAAATAAAAAAAAAAAATCTATTTATTCCAAAAAAAAAAAAAAAAATGAGAAATTTTTTCTCAAAAAAAGAAAAATAATAATAGGTACATAAATACTTTCACTCCAGATAAATTGGGAAACCTCTCCCGCTCCCAAAATGAATTCTTTTATAATGAAAAATGTTTCTACTCCCAAAGAATGAGAGATTCTACCCTACAAAAAATTTGAAAAAATATCCAGAAAATTTAGAAGATTTTGTACCTACAAAAAAAAATCGAAATTTTCTGAAAAAAAATTTATGAATTTTTTTCTCAAAAAAAAAAGTGGCCTAATCACGTAAAATTAAAAAATTTCTTCTCAAGAAAATTGAAAAATTGTTTATTCAAAAAACAAAAAAAAAAAATAAAGATTTTTCATCCAAAGAAAAAAAAATGTGAATTTAATAAAAAAAAAACTGAGATGTGATTGCTGTCCAAGCCAAGTGAGGGCGAAAATTTTCAAATAAATTTTCATTTTGAATTAAAAAATAATTATGCATTTTCTGAATAAATTTGAATTGAAAATGTACGTACGTTCAAATTCAAATAAGTAAGTATTGTAGGTATTGTCTTCACGTACCCTCTTAGAAATCTTCGTGTAACCCTTGGGGCACATGTACCACCATTTGAGAAACACTGCTGTACATTGTAGGTACATACCCAAATATCATTATTCACTTCTTATTTCAAAGGAATATCTTGAGAATTTCTACAATGTTTGTCTTTTTTGTGAAATATCCTATGCACAATTACCTGTAATCAGTTTTTTACGATTCTTTGCCACGTGGGTATGTTCACTACTAAAGAGTGAAGCGAATTAGAAAGTAGGTAGTTAATATATAAATGCATTTTCTAAATTACCTATTAAAAATAAAAATCTTCTAATTCGATACCCTATAATATCACTGTAGCTTGAAAATGTGTTACTACTATAATGTAAAGAATAAATTTTGCAAGCTCATGATTTATACAGTTTCTAGCGTGAAAATTTGTCCTGCTCTAATCATGAATCATGTTAAATTACAATTACCTATTTAGCAAATTTAAACGAGCGCTAAGTACGTAATACGTACATACCTACATACTATCTACCTACAGTTTATACCATATACCATACCATGTCTATGCAGCATAATAAGCAAACACATTAAAAATAAAACCTAACGACTACATAATATTTTAATTATCGTATTTACGATAATAGTGAAGTTACCACAAATATTAACATCGTTACGTCACATTCATTACCTTGAATATGAGCTATTCATACTTATTTCAGCTTCTTTTGTTAGCCTTTTACCAAACTATCGAACCTAAGCACATAATTTAGTTAAGAAAATGATTGTAGTTATCACAGACAGTGTTTTCTGTCCGAGCTGTTGAAACTTTGAATTTTATTGTTGTATGATTTTGTAATATGTACGAATCATGTACCATTTGTTAATTTTTTATTACAATTGCAGTGCTGGATTCCAGCGGGAAATTACCACCGAGTTTATTACAAGGAAATGTAAACCAACTGGGTGATTTCGACCAGTGTTTGAGTATTCAGGAACATTTTGAAAATGAAGCAGAGAACAGCGAAGAAATATTCGGAAAATATTGTCTGGTCTCGATCGACCTCCAGTTACCACATTCGATGCAAAATATCGATAGGTTAATGCATTCTCATTACGTCATCAGGAGCAAACTAAGCGATGTATGTATCATTTTTTGCAAACCTATCGTATTAAATATTTACACATTCGAACTGCTCACAGACCTACCTATATGTATATTTATCCAAGAACATTCAAAAGTTTTCTCATTGAATAAATTTTTCAACCGTATGACGGATTTTTTGCCACCTTCTTGTCTCTTGAATTCTTTTAATATCCATTCGATTATACTACCTTTGCCCGTCAATATTGCATTTGCCTATTATTTAGAGCATGTTGAGATGAGTACAAAGAACACGTTAAATTTTTTATGTACCTATAGGTAGGCGAGTGATGTCTTCATACAGAATTTTTTCGATGCCTAACAATTTTTTACAGCCAGGCCATAGGATTCCGAAATTTGCTAGTATGTATTGGGCCCTATGTGTACCTCACACCTGCTCTCATCAAGACGTCAAGGAAGCGGTGATTTCTCAACTTAAAAAGTTACAAATATCCGGATTAAAAAAAGACGTCTCTTTGGAAGATTTCATGTGTCAAACAAAACACGAGAAAAAAATATTCAATTTTGGAACAGTGATTACAGGGTGAGTTACTGAATAAATATTAGACATTCTTATAGTTGTTGATTTTATTTTGTTGTGATTTTCAAAAAAAAAAAAAATTAAAAAAATTACAAAATAATAATACCTACCTAATAATTTTAACCTTTTTTGTTTTAGTTTATCGTTTGCAGCTATCATTGGTGTAGTTATGTTCTCCACTTTTCACGATTTCAACCAATGTACAAAAACTGTTCAATGCGATCAAAAAACAGGTACATCTAATTTTTTATTCAAAAATAAAATGAGATTTTTGTCCAAGAAAAAAAAATTAAATTAAATTAAAAAACAGAAATATACCCACCATATAATAATTTTTTCTCAGAAAAATTGGAAAATTTTCTTCTTCAAAAAAACTGAAATTTTACCCTAAAAGAAGTGAAGAATTATTTTATGTATCTAAAAAAAATTCCTTTTTAAAAATGGATTTTCTCTCTGGTAAAACTCAAAAAAATTGTGACAAAAATTGTCATAAAAAAAAATGAAAGTAAAATGAAAGTTCCATCAGTAGTAAAATTAGAAATTTTTCTCCATATTCTTCTATCCTCAATCGCAAAAAAACAGGAAATTTTTTATTCCAAAAAACTCTTTATTTTTGAAAAAAAATTAAATTCAACAATTTGAAACAAAATTGATTTTAAAAAGATTGAAAAATTTGTAACGTAGAAAGGGAAATCAAAATGTTTTTTCTTTAAAGAAGTTGTTCTTTTCATCTTCACTTCAAGTCAAGAAAGTTTTTTACTCCAAAAATGCTAAAAACCTCTTTAATAAAAAAAAATTTAGAATCCAAAAAATTTTCTTAAAAAAATTAGAAATTCTACAATAATTTTTAAAAAAAGATTCATTTTAAAAACTTGAGAATTTTTTTATTCAAAAAACTTATTTGTTTTGCTGAAAAAAACTGAAGATTTTTTATTTCAAAAAACAAAAAGCTAAAAAATACTCTTCAATTAAAAGAAAGTTTTTAGAATCCAAAAAAGTTGAAAAATTCTTCAAAAAGAGAAAAAATTTTCATTCCAAAAAATTGAAAAAAAAATTTAAGCCAAAAATTCACTTTTTTGTTTTAAAAGGTTGAAGGTTTTTTAATTTCAAAATTTTCTTTAAGAAAGAAATTAAAATATTTTTTCCTAAAAGAAGTTGAGATATTATCTCTCCAAAAAAGTCAAGAAATTTTTTTGTGAAAAAAAAAAGAGAAATTCTTCAATTTTAAAAAAATAAATGAAGCTTTTTTTTCATTATTTCAATACAATACCTACATAATGAATTATTCTAAAAAAATAAGTATTATTTTTCTTTATATAAAAAACAAGATATTTTTTTAATTAAAAAAAAAGAAACAGGCGAATTTTTCATTAAAAAAAGAATTGTTTTTCTCCAAAAAACTGAAGATTTTTTATTACTCTTCAATCCAAAAAATTCGAGAAATTCTTTAATTTTATTGAAAAAAAATAAAAAATGTTTTTGTTTCGAAAAATTGAAAAAAAAATTAAGTCAAAAAATTCAATTCTTTGCCTCAAAAAGTTTGAGATTTTTTAATTTCAAACATTAATTTTTCTTCTTTAGAGAAAAAATTGATATAAGTATTTTTTTTCTAAATGGAGTTGAAATATTGTCTCTCTTTAAAAAAATCAAAAAAATTTCTAGTAAAAAAAAAAAAAGAGAAATAATCCTTTAATTCAAAAAAAATTAAAGGTAGTTTTTTTTTTATTTCAATACAATAGGTAGGTACCTACATAATAAAAATTTTCTTATTCTAAAAAAAATTGAGTAAGTATTTTCTTTCCATAAAAAACGCGCATTTAAAAAAAATATTTTTTTTTGTGTTCTAAAAAATTGAGAATTCTCTGTACCAAAAAATTTACAAACTTTTACATTTTTTTTAAGCTGAGAAATTTTTTTAATTATTTTTTTCTTTTTCTCCAAAGAAATTGAGCAATTTTCTGCTTCAAAAAACTTCCGCAATGAAAAAATTGAAAGATTTTTTCTTCAAAAAAAAAGAAAGATTTTAATAAGCAATAGTGTGTATTATTGTGTAGGTCATAGGTATTCAACTTTTGTATTTTTCAAATTTCATTTTCAGGTACCAACAAAAAATTGTGGTCCGCAATAATTTTAGAGTCATTTTCATTGAAAAGAAATGTCAAGTCATTATTTAATTTGAATGGTTCTGCTGACGAAGTGACCTGTCTTCACGGAATACGAACCATGAATGCATTAGCTTTACTCCTTTCTCATAAGTGTATGCAACTCTTATTTTACCCTTATGTTAATAGAACGCAAATGACAGAGGTTAGTAATCTGATATTTTTTTTGAAATAGTTTTCATTTTTTTATGTATAAAATCATCTTTGATGTGTGTACCTGTAGGTGATCAGTTATCCTTACTCGATGTTAGCTCGTTCAGCTATTGTCTACACCGATTCATTTATACTGATAAGCGGTTGTTTGGCGGCCCAATGTTTTTTGAAAAATTTTGATAGAAAAGATGGGCGCATACTTCGTCATTATTTCAATCGTTTTTTAAGGTAAGTCTTAATGTACCCATCTGCACCTTAGGTATCCATATGTTAATAGAGGGTGACAGATGAGTTAGTTCAACATTTCGCATTTTGAAAAAATTAGGCTAGTCCAGGTATCTGCATTAAGCATAAATTTGTTTTGTAAAAAGTTTTAATAAATTAAAATACAAAATCTTGGAAAAACTTGAAATTAAAAAAAATATAAATAAATATCTTGAATGAACTTTTTAGCTACCCTGTAGTGATAATGAATTATTCATACTTCATAAATTTAGTCAAAGGTAATCTAATTATTATTAATTCCTACTTTTCTCATTTTCAGATTAACGCCAAATTTAATGGCTATAATTTTATTTTGTACTTTTATATTACCTATCACAAATTCTGGTCCTTTTTGGAATGTCGTAATATCACGGCATGCTGACCTATGCAAAAAATATTGGTGGAGAAATTTTTTCTACGTCCATAACTATTACGGATTTGAAGAAATGGTTCGATACTACAAATTACCTAGCTACGTTAATTTTTATCAAAATCATTCGAATGTCACTAATTTATTTTTTTAAACAGTGTCTCACGCATACACATCAGTTAGGAATTGATATGCAACTGTATGTATTTTCTCCAGTCCTAATATATTTACTTTGGCGTTTGCCAACGGTGGGAATAATAATTTCCACGATTCTGGCAATTGTTTCAACCTACCTGCGTTATTACGTCACATTTCAAAACAATCTAAGTCCAATTATTTATTACGGAGTTTCGTAAGTATAGTACCTAGTTTCTCTTTGTTTGATAAATTAGCATTTGTGTACTTGAAAGAATTAAGTATTTGTATATAGTAGTGTACTGTAATTTACCTTATCTACCTGAACCAATGTACATAGAGTGTGAAGTGAATGATGCACCTTGTATTACCTTTAAGTGAATGATTAGGCAACTTTTTACTCATACAGAGGTTATGTAGTGATGGCGAGTCTGAGTAGCATCTGACATTGAGTGTTGATCAAGAACATTTTCCAACCACCTTCTTATTATCTTAGAATTATAGTGTTGTTAGTTATTATCAATTCATTTTTATACTTATACTCAAATAAGTATGAAATAATTTTCAGAGTATCGCAATTATTCAGCACTGCGAGCTTATCTTACATATTACCAACTCATAGAGCTACTTCTTACATTATGGGGTTATTACTTGGTTACTACCTACATTATCGTTCTTCAATGCCAGTAAAGTTTAGTAAGGTAAATTCAATTTCACAAGTATCTGTATTTTTAAATTTTGTAATTATGTGTATATACGTTGTTTCATAGCTGATCTACTTCCTTCCACAAGGTGAATAGATAACATTATTCATAACGAACAAAAAAAAATGTGTTCACATAAGGTTTATCTCAAAAATTGGAGGGGCAAAGGAGAAGAAAATTGAAGAAAATTAATTTTTGACCGAGTATATTCCTTTTACATTTTTTGCCTACCTTTTAAAAATGAAGGCGCTAAAAATTTTGAAAATTGGTGTTTTCGACTTGTGTCTAGTTTACTCAATTCATTTACATGGTGGCGGATCGTTTTTGTTGAATTTTACCAAGTCCAATACTACATAGATACTTGATATTCAAAATTAGAGCGGAGGGAGGGGCCCTATCGAGATTTTTGTGATGATCAAAAAATTTTCCAAGGCTTCAAGCTAAAACTTTTGTTTGAAATTTTTTTTAACTGGACCACTACCTCCATCATTTTTTAATGATGTAAGTCATATTATGCAAAATTGGAGGGGAGGGAGGGGTGTAATCGAAAATTTTATTATTACAAAAATTATTTCCAAGACCTCAATCTACATAGGGTGGGCCGAAAATCAAAAATTTTCGATTTTAAAAATGTAAGACCGCGGAAAAGTTGCGTCGTGGTGAGACATGAAAAATTAAAAAAAAAAAAAAAAATTAATAAAATCAAGTAATATATTCCGATCGCACAAGAGCCCTCAAATTTTTGAAAATTTGCAAAAAATCAAAATTTAAAAAAAGTCCAAAATGTTACAGAATGGGTTTTATGCTTTTGATTGGCAAGTATTATCATCATTATTAATATTTTTTGAAAAAAATCCAGAATTCATAAAATCATCGCATTTATGTGACATTAAAAAAATGTCATTTTTTACGTTTTTTTTTTTTTAATTAATTGAAAAAAATAGATTAAAAATTGGAAAAATAAAAAAAAAAATAAAATGGGTTTAACATACACAGTTTCATCCAGAAAGACAATTTACAGCGATTTTTCATCTTTTTCGTACCCTTGAGAATTTTTTAAAAACTACGAAGAATTGAAGAAAATGAGGAAAATGATGGTTCTTGAAAATGAAGGTAAAGAGGGAAAATCGTCGTAAATTGTCTTTTTGGGCAAAACTGTGTATGTTAAACCCATTTTAATTACAATTTTTTTTCCAATTTTTAATGTACTCGTATTTTTTTCAATTTCAAAAAAACGTAAAAAAATGACATTTTTTTAATGTCTTATAAATGCGATGATCTGATGAATTCTGTTTTTTTTTTTTGTTTTTTTTCAAAATATATTAATAACGATGATAATACTTTCCAAATTATGTAACATTTGGGATTTTTTTTTTAATTTTGATTTTTTGCAAATTTTCAAAAATTTGAGGGTTCTTGCGCAATTGGAAGATATTTTGATTTTATTAATTTTATTTTTATTTTTCATGTCTCACCAAGACGCAACTTTTCCGAGGTCTTACATTTTGAAAATCGAAAATTTTTGATTTTCGGCCACCCTAATCTACAACTTTTGTTTGAAATTTTTTTCAATTAGACCCCTCCCCCAATTTTAAAAAAGTATCTAGCTATTAAGTGAAATCGGAAGAGAGGGAGGTGTCCAATCGAAATTTTTATAATAACCAAAATTATTTTTAGGAGCTTAATCTACAACGTTTATTTGAAAATTTTTTCAATTGGTCCCTTCTTTCTTTACACTTCTTACATCTTTGGAGTGTTATGCAAAATCGGTGGGGAGGGAGGGGTCAAATTAAAAAAAAATTTGGACAAAAGTTATAGATTAAAGTCCTAGGAATAAGGTTGTAACAAAAATTTCGATAGGACCCCTCCCTCCCCCTCCAATTTTGAATATAGATAGACAATTTTATCACCAACTTTTTGTGTTTCTATCAAAAAGTTGCAATCTGTTTCGTAAATCGTCCCGAAGGAATATCAAAATTTTCACGTCTCGTAGAATGATATCCCTCCACATGATTTGAAACTCAAATGGTCAATGAGCATAAGTGAGACATGAAAATTTCAAAGTTATTCATGAAGCTTTGTCACCCCTCCAACTTTCTAAAGTAGGCAAAAAATGCCTAGAGTAGAAATTGATTTTTTTTAGTAAATACTATCCATGAGCTCGACCAAATTTACCTATGTACTTCTTGATTTTATTTTCCATAGTCCCTTCAATTCTTGAGATAGGCACCACGTGTATATGACATTTTTTTGTTCCTTATGAGTTGTAGTAGAAGGAACTACATCACACATCAGTTATTAAACACCCTGTATAAATTGAAGTCCTGAATTACATTTTTTTTTTAAATTAGAAATCAAGGGAATACTATTGTAATATTTTATTTTTGTTTTAGGCTCAAATTCGAATAGGTAATTTCTTTTTTTCAACATGTGGCTTTTTAGCATTGTTTGGAACTTACTGGATGTCGAATAGAAATTACAAATATAGTCCAACAGAAGCTGCCATGTACATGGCATTTTCTCCCATTGTTTGGTGTTCAGCACTGATCTGGGGAATTGTTATCAACGTTCACGGATATACGAGTGAGTAATTGATTTTTTAAATCATGGTAGAGTTTGGAGCCATTTTTAATACTAATTTTTCTCCGTTAATTAATGTTTACGTATTCATCATTTGAACAGGTTTTCTTGGAGAATTCTTCAATTGGTCCGGTTTCAGAATATTTACCAGAATAGCATACGCGGTTTACCTTATTCAATTCCCAGTGTATTTCTATAACGTTGGTACTACGAAATCAGCAACATATTTTACCAATCAAATATTGGTATATAAATTTTTAACGTCTACTTATTAGAATTTTATTGCTGTTGGGTATGCGGTATGCATAAGTGTATAACACGATTACATTACTTGGTTTCAGTTTAATATCGAAGAATACACCATCATCTTTGTACTATCCATAATACTAACATTACTGTTCGATTTACCATTTCAAAACATCAGTCAAGAATTGAAACGTGATACAAATAAACACTCGGTGGAGCAGAAAAAAACTAAACTAATAGGTATAAAATAATGAATTTCAATTTTCACTTTTCATAAAAATAGTTCATATTTTCCATTGACTCTATCATCACGAATGCTTATTATTTCAGGAAAAACCGAGTAAAATATTTTTGAAATGGAAATTGGACTTCGTATGCTATAACAAGTGAAACAACCACCGGAATCACGTAAAGAAGAATCGACTACTTTTCCAATTATAATTTATGAAAAGTTTTGGAAATCATAAGCACCAGTTTATTTATTTTTTTAATTCCAAACGTTAAGGGAAATAATGAAAACAATGTCTTTTAAAATTATAGGTGAGATCTCGCTTAGTTTTAATGCAAGAGAAGGAAGCATAATTTTGGAAAATCAGATATTTTCGTAAAATGAAATTTTTATTTTTATATAAGTGGAGTAGTTACGAATTTAATTTATTCGATTCATAAATGAAAATGGGATAGAAACTGTCAGCCAAATACGAGATCTCACCTCGACGGTGAGAATTAAAATCGTATGTTCTCGCAATTAAAATTTTTCTTTTGTTATCGTTTAATTTGCCCTTCATCATTCAGCACGTGTACTCAAAATCAGTTGCCAACTTTACCTTAGCTCTCAAAATGTTCAAAAATGACGTTTGCATCGTAATGAAAATTCAACCTTATAATGCGCGTCGTCATTCAAATGCAAAAGGATGTTTTTACGCAAATACACAATCGATGTTCTAACTTCTAACAGCTGTCTTCAAGACTTTTCGTAATTCACCGGAGTTGGCCAATCAATTTCTATATTCTGAAACATTTCGATCACATATTACACGTAAATTATGAAGGATTTTGATTATTCTCCAAATTATACTGTCATCCTTACTGTAACATCCAAAGCTAAGACATCAACGGCCACTTCACCGAACATAACCGATATACTGGGATGCGTACGCCCGAAATCTCCGTGAATAAATTCCTTTACATAAGTTCCTGCTTGCGTTGTTACATTTAGTTTCATCAACAAACCATCTGCAAAACATTTCGCATTTTTAAAATTACTTTCAACGCATAAAGAAAATTCAATTAAAATCAAAACTTCACGTACCTTGACGGTAATCATTATTCAACAGTTCAGCATTCAGGCTATGAATAGTTTTTTCCCTGGTGGCAACTGTTCTTCTATGTAAAACTCGAAGAGGTGTTTTTTGTTGGATGTTAAATGGTCCAATAGGCAATTTTTCTATTAAATTTTCAAACGTGCTCTGTGATTTTACGAAACAAACGGCGCAGTAATCTTTAGTTTTATTTTCTTCTCCGTTTTTCAAGTGTACCATTTCACTTCTAAGTAAAAAAAAACAACAAAATTTTTCTCTGTGTTCTTCAAAAAAAAATAACGTCACACAAATCTAAGTAATTACCTATCAACAATTTGTAAGTCTCTGACGAAAACAGACTCTGGATCTATAGCATTGATATCCCTTTCAATGGATGTAATCACTGATGGTGGAATTTTACTTATTTTGGCATTGATTAATTCTACAGCGAATGGTCGTCCGCGTCCCAGCATCCGAACATCAACATCTTCCCGTCCGGAAGAAGAGAATCGAGAATCTGAAAAAAAAATAATCAATATGTAATTCTCGATAGAATTGAATATTAGTGGATCTAATCATTGATCTAATTTACTGGATGATTTGGTGATTTTCTTAATATTTTCAGAAATTATTTCTTCAACAGAGGTATCTGTTTTTCGTTCTCCGTCCGATAAAATCCATGGAGTTTGAGAAAGCGTACGAGAAAATTTATTATATCTTCCTGAAAAAAAATCGAAACGTACAGGAGAATTTTTAAATTAATTTAGGTAACTTTTTGCTCAATGAACATTCTTCATAATTATTTTATGATGCATTAAAACGTACCAGCTACAAAAACAGACTCTCGTCTTATGGACACTGATTTACAATACGCTTGTTTGGTCGGAATAGACAAGGAAAACACGTTGGAACTTTTGCAATTTGAGTTTTCAATAACATTCATTTCATTTATCTTCTTTTTCGCATGTTTTGAACCATATTTCTTAGATCTACGAGAAAGAATGAAGATTTAAATAAAAATCAACTTGGTAGTAATAATTTCACTGTATATTCATACTTACGTTGCATCGGCTTCATTTTCGTCATCTTCGCAAACCAAATTTACTTGAATGATGAGATCAGATTTCAAATCGAGAGTTTTGTTAATGATTTTAGAAATAGAGGGACAAACGTGATATTTCCACGCTTCTTTGATACCCAATCTAGGGGTAATCGCATTTTCGTAGAAGAAATTTGGAAACTCTGATTTGAGATACGCGTAAACTTTCTGCTCTCTTAATTGACAAACTGGTGGTAGGGTTAGAGCAGTAATAAAAGTATCGCAATCATACTCAGTTGCATCACTCTCCAGGATCTGAAAGCGAAAATCAATTATAATGATGCATTGGCAATTTAAAGACATTACAGTAACTTTAAATTTTACCAGTTTTCCTGCAGTTTCAGCTATACTTTCACTGAACAAGTCCAAACAAATTATACATGGATTAGATTTCTTAATTTTCGCTTCACTGCCATCGGATAATATATTACTCTCCTGAAAAATCAATGAAAAGTTGATTCGTAAAAAAGGCACAAGAAAAATAAAACCGAACGGTAGGATAATTCAGCTTACCTCAAACCATTGCTTGTTCAGGACTACATTGGAATCTGGTTTATATGTATACCTTTTCGAGCAGACATGGCAAACGCTGTTTTCTTTCAATTTTTGATAGACAATATTGGTTTTATCTTCAGTAATATCCATTGTAAGAAAGTGGCTAAAGATTAATGAATTATGAAGGCACGAAATTGTTGCAGAGCAAAGTTAAATTCTCAATTGAACAATGCTTAAGGCGTTACTTTACTAAAGGCTTGCGGCATTTTGATAATACAAATTTACAATTTAAAATTTTCACTTTAGTTTTCCCGAATTTTTAAATTTTAGATCACGTGTTGATAAGCTCATAGGTAGCAGATAAAAAATTTCGTTTTCAAAAAAAAAAAAAAATTATTTCAGTTTTCGGCAATTTTCGGCTAATTTCGGTTTTACACGAAAATGAACGAAAAATGCCACGTGATTCGATTCTCAAACGAACGACTGAATCTGATTGATAAAATTCGCTGATAAAAAAAAAGTAAACAATAAACATGAATCACTCGCTTTTGCTTGTGCATAATTTGTGCAATGAGATGCGAATTAGTTGATTTTTAATTAATTGATTGATTGCTCGAGTTTGATTATCAGGAATTTTCCTCAAATAACTGAATCTAATTCAATATAAACGTGATTCTTCTATCATCGTGATGTGGCACCGTGAGTGAAATTTGTCAGTCTTTTAATTACGTAGAAGAACCGAACATTCGTGTACTTTTCAAGTAAAATTTTTACGACGTGTTTCGTGGAATATGTAAACAGTTTTTTTCAATATTGTGCGATGGCTTGCTTAGTAGAAAACGATCATCATTTCACCATTAGTATCCCATCGTATGAAGATAAAGATGGGGTAACTTATTATAAAATTAACGTCGTCGTAGGAAGCGTATCATGGGTTGTTCTCCACCGTTACAAGGATTTTGTCGATTTGCACGAAACACTCGTTACAGATCATTGCTTATCAAAGGAAATGCTTCCGCGAAAGAAATACATTGGAAACAGAGACCCACAATTCATTGAAAAACGTAAAACCAGCTTGGAGAGTTATTTACAAACTGTTATCGCTTTTCTGCAAAAAGCGATGCCTTTCGTCCTGCTGAAATTTTTGGATTTCGATAAATATGATATTTCCTGTATATTACAAAATATGGCTTTCAATTTAAAACAAGAAAATAATTTCGTGGAGAGCATCGAAAGACCGATAGAATACACATTCAGCCCTCTTCAGGTAACAATCTAATCATATTTTTCAACTTATCGATGCACCCGGAAAAAATTTATGAATTTTTTTTTTTTATAGTTGCATGCGATTACCGAACGATTACAGAAATGCTGTTTCCCTAACGAGTCTTACAATAACGATTACGACTTCAGTCACATATTGGAATTTTGCTATAATTCGAAAACTGTGATCATTCGTGGCAGTCGCACAAACGTAGGAAGCAGTAATTTAATCTGCAATAATCTGACTTTTGAGCTGACGTTTTTTAAAACTGCGATTAATCTGTACTTTTACAACGTTCAATTATCGAATATTTCCGACTTGGATTCTCTGAGACAAAGCGTGAATTCGTTTGTTGTTTACAATAGCAATATCGAGCAATTTGCTGATGCTTTGTTATGCGATAAAATTCATAAAACGCACGAAGAATCGGAGCAGCACGTTTGGGATAAGCTTGTCAGTATTGACTTCAGTTGGAACGAATTTAAACGAATCGACAAAAGCATTTCCTTATCGCCCCATTTACGCAGTCTAACTTTAGATGGTAATCAAATAAAAACCATCGAAAATACTCATTTGATTCCTAATTTGACTCATTTATCGATTTGTGCGAATGATATCACCATTAAAGAATGTTTGGCTTCAAAACTGACATCAGTTTCGCATTTGAATTTATCTCAGAATAAAATCGAAACCTTGCTTCCTTTCGCAAAATTAGTCAATTTGCAAGAGTTGAATTTGGCTTCCAATAAAATATGCGACTCGAAGGAAATTAAACACATTAGCGATTTACCAAAGTTGGACTATCTAGTGTTGACTGGTAATCCGGTTTCCACTATTATTGATTATAGAATTAAAGTTTTCGAGTATTTTAATGTTAGAGCTAGTTACCTATGTTTAGATAATGAAAGACCTTCGCAAAAAGAGCTTGATACCGCTGCGGTTTTAAGAGCTTTGACTGTTGTTCGCGAAGGTAAAACACCGATTTTAGCTCGAGACGCTTCTTAAATATGAAAATTGATTTTTCTTTTCCATCGATTATGACATGTTGATAGCAAATTAAGTTCTTGTATTTTACAAAATGGATTTTGGACCAAGTGTTTGTTTTTTTATTTGTGATTTAAAAATTTGAATATGAGCATTAGGTACTTCCACTAGAAAATACGTAATATACCCTACAAATTATCTATACCTAGTACCTACATTCTTTTAATAGCTGAAATTGTACAAACGTTATTTCTTTGTTTACTTTTTTAATGGAATAAAGGTGTATTCATTCTGTTTAGTACGATTAATATTCATTTTTGTGATTTTTGTCCCATCCAATCTCTACAATTCAGGTATAGGTTACTATGAAAATGTGGAACTATAATC
Source organism: Balanococcus diminutus (assembly GCA_959613365.1). NCBI lineage: Eukaryota > Metazoa > Arthropoda > Insecta > Hemiptera > Pseudococcidae > Balanococcus > Balanococcus diminutus. The sequence goes on from OY390714.1 coordinate 30,988,601, forward strand.
TTATCAACAGCAGGTAGCTAAGGTACCAACATGAATATCCTCAAGAGTAGAGTGGAATTTGTTCCAAGTCCAAATCTTGAAAAATAAAGAAGTTAATTACCAATTTTCAACGATAAAAGTCGAATTTCGAAAAAAAAATCGGATTTTTCTCTAAATTTTAGAGAAAAAAAATGCCTCTTTTCCAACACTCTTTTCCCATGCGTTTTCACGTACCTATAATCGCTGACATATCTGGCAAGTCAGCAGTAGATCAGGTTCTATAAAGCTGGAAAGCTGCTCACGAAGCTTCAATATGGTGATATAAGCTAGGTACACCATAGAGAACCTTGAAAATTAAAAAATTTAATAGACACCACTCATTAAAACCTGAGAGAAAATTTTCAACTTGTATGGTGCACTTACCAATTTTTCAATTTTTTTGAAATGAAATTTTTTCAACTGCACAGTATTATACATAGTACTTGCTAAGCAAATTTTCAATTCTTCAAGAGTAAAAAAATGTTTATGAAAATTTCTGAGTTTTTTTGAAACAAAATTTTCTCAATTTTTCGGAACGAAAAAAAAATCTCGAAAATTTTTTGGCGATAGAAATATCTTTGAATCTTTTTTAAAGATCTCTGTTTTAAAAAATAAATAAAATGTGCCCATTTTTTTTGTAAAGCAAACTTTCTTATTTTTGGAGATTTTTTTTACATGCTTGAGGTAACAATCAATTATTTTGGAATTATTTTATTCGATTTCTCTGAAATAAAAAAAATCTCAGTATTTTTATTTATTTTTTTTTAAATATAACGATTCTCAATTTTTCCTGAATTAACATTTCAATTTTTTGAAGAAGAAGAATACTGAATTTTTTGGGAATAAATTAAAAAAAATTTTAGAATAAAAAAAATTTCGATTTTTTTTTTAATTTAAAAAAATTAAATTTTTTAAGAAATGGATTTCTTTAAAAAGTTATTTGAAAGAAAAAACTTCTCAGCTTTTTAAAATGAAAAAAATGAAAATTTTTAAACATTACAAATTTTTTTAGAGTAAAAATTTCTAGCTTTTTAAAATTTTATCATTTTTTTTTGGTGGTAAAAAATTTTTAAATTTTTTTGGAATGACTTTTTTCGATATTTTTGAAATAAAAAATTTTATTAGTTTTTCGAAATCGAAAAATCGAAGAAATTTTGGGATGATAAAATTCTCAATTATTTTTTTCTTAGTTTGAAAAATTTTCATGATTAAAAAAATTTTCAGTATAAAAATTATTCTTAATTTTTTGGTAAAGAAATTAAAGAAATTTTTTGAAATTGTTTGTTACGGATAATGATCTTTGATTTTTTCTAGGGGGTACATTTCTCAATTATATTTGAAAAAATTTTTGTAAACATATTTTATAGCAACAAAAATTTTCATTTTTTAAAAAAATCTCTAAATTTTTTTGTAAGCAGTAAAAAAAAGTCTCATTTTTTTAAAAACATACATTTTTCATGTGATTTTTGGAATAAAGATATATTTTTTTGAAGAAAAATAATTCTCAATGTTTTTGGAATGAAGCAATTCTCAATTTTTTTGAAACGAAAAATTCTCCATTTTTCGGAGTGAAATTTTTAAAATATTTCCTTACTAAGAAAATTTTTCAAGAGTAAAAAATTTTTTGGAGAAAAAAAATTATTCTCAAAAAAATGAAAATCCCTAGAAAAAATTAGTAACTTTTTGGCTTCAAGATCTCTGAATTTTTTTGAGATGATATGCTATTGCAATTTAAAACAATTCTCAATTTTTTCACTCAAAATAAAATCTCAATATTTGTTGTATTGAGTGAAAAATTTTCAATTTTTTTGGAATAAAAAATCAATTTATTCCGTATAAAAAACTTTTGCATTTTTCTCCATTACATATTTTTTAGAGTAAAAAAATATTCTCATATAACTAATTAACTACGCAACATTTGAAAATTTTCAACCCGTCATCCTTTCGAGAAAAATTCAGTCACTTCCAAGTTGTCAGCCCTGATCATAGTGAAATGCTTCACATCATTTTCATTTCCTTCGATCTTTCGATTCATCGATTCGCGTTTGTTTTTAAAAATGAAGTGTTATCCTAGCTGAATCATTTTTTCGTAGGTTTTGGTAGGTTATCTCCCTACTTCGTGAAATCGTGATGAATTAATAGTAGTTTATTTCTCTAGTTGGATAAAATATTTAACGTTACGAGGGAGAAAAAGGCTTCTTTATACTACCGAAAGATCAGCGAGAGGCATATAAACTAGCACTTTATCTCCCTAGTAACGTAAAATGTAAAAAAAGATATGAGCAACGACAAGATAAAGTATTGATTATTTTATCAACATTCACGTACAAAATAGTATAAATTTAATAACTACGAACAATCACATTTTATTGATTTAAAAATTGAAAATAAAATTGATTGAAAATGTGGACACAGGCTGTGCGAAAATGACGAAGGCTTAAAAATTACAAAAAAATAATCTGTATAATTATGTACTGGTTGCATTTTTCAGTGCTAATTTCTTATGGTAAGATGTAAGCTTTGCCAGTGAATTATTATGTATTATTGTGAAATATGCAATGCTACGTATTTCAAGTACCTACAAAATATATCTGGCACGTAAAACATTATTCTTAATTTTTTATGCGACGGTATTTTCAAAAATACCACGTTTCAGATGAGTTACATTTTTTCTGAATACGGATCTTTTTCGATTTAAATCTATACCAAGATGTGATAAAAATACCTCGGTTAAATGGAAAATGTTTTACCTACCAATATATTAATATACTTATTACTTTCTCGGTGAAATGATACCAGAAGGCGGTTTCAGAGTCATTATTAGCTCATTACCAGTTAAACATAAATGCGCTTTTTACTTTACAAAGTTACGATCAATTTTTATAGTTAGATACCTATTATAAAATTACGCTACTTAGAAAATGTACACGATGAGAAATATTCGTACGTGGGTATGAATCGCACTTAAAATACTTTGTTACATGTATTTTTACTACAACAACCTAGAGTACAAAAATCATTTTGAAAAAATTAAATACAATTTAAAGTGTTTTATACGATAGGTAGTCTGAAAAAATGGAGAGGACGTGTATTTAAAGTATAAACTAATTTTGAGATGTTACCTTATCATACAAAAAAGAGCAAAATATCTGACTTCAAAATACAAACTTTGCAAATACTGTCTCTAAAATAACAATAATTGCAAAAAGTGGCTAAACATTTATATTAATTTCGACTATGTCACAAATTTATTCGTAACAATTAATACAATTAACTAAAAAAAATCTTTCTTAGGTATCTATTGAAATTGGAAGAATATAATGTTATAATTTTATTGAAGTTGTACCTCATTTACGTACTTCAAAATTATTAATTGGACAAAATGAAAAAAAAAATCGGTTTCAACAACGACCAATTCAGTACGTCTAGACATATTATTTTCCCTGAAGAAAAAAATGTCTGGGGAGGGGAGAGGTGAAAAAAATTTCGATCAGTTTCAAAATTAATTTAATAAAAATCTGTACCCTTCAAAAAACATATCTGTCTCTTTGTTTTATACAGGAAGTGTCCTAAAAGGTGTAGGTAGGAAAAATCACAAGGTGAAAAGGTAATTCATAAAGAAAAAAACGTTCTGTACACATGGTGCCTGTCTCAAAAATTGAAGGGGTAATAAGAGAAAATAAAATTAAGAACAGTTTTTTTTGATCGAGGATGAGTAGTACATAAAAAAAATGAACATTTCTTAATCTTCACATTTTTTGCCTACCTTTGAAAATGTAGGCATTACGGAGCTTCAAACTTCGAAAAAACCGGTTTTCTAATTTTCAAGACTTCGCATCCCCTTCATTTTTGAAGATAGGCAAATTTATTACTCGACTTTTTTTGTTCCTCTCAAAAAGTTACACTTGTGATATGCATTGCACGCATCGTTATCGCGGAATTTCGCAACTTTTTATGGATCGTTTATATATAGAACAGGCGCCACTTTTTGAGAGTAACAAGAAATGTTTTGCGATAAATTCACCCATTTTCAAAAATGAAAAGGCTAGGGGGCCTCAAATTTGCAAATACAAAGTGCTTTCATTTTCGAACTTAGGCAATAAATGTTGAAAGTAAAAAAAAAACATTAATTCTTAAAGAGCTATTCATACGCTTGATCAAAATAATTCTTCCCCTAGTTTTCATTTCCTCTTGCCCCTTCAAATGTATACATAACACTTTTTTGTGTCTCAAGAGTTGCCTATTCAGCCTGCGGCTTTTCCTATATTACTCGAAAAACACCATGAAGAGTGTAAACACTTTTAGTTTGATAATATCAATTTTTTTCAACATTATGTTCTTAATGAGCTTTTGATTATTGTAAATTCGACGTCAATTTATACGATCTTCACTTTGTAAAAAAGTTGAATTTGATTAGTTTGTGTAAAGCCTGAATTTCTGACATTTTTTTCCGATGTTTGAATAGGTATTCAATATTTGCATTATTTAGGCCAATGGATTCGGTAGGTACCTCCAAATTGTCAATTTGTGTCATTGATTTTTTCAAAAATTTGATTATTGAAGTAATATGTTAATGTATGTATATTGCATATCGTATGTTACCTATCGATGCATATTTTATTTAAACGAGAAACAAAACTATATTCGAATTAAAAAAAATAATAATAACAACACGTAATCAAAAAATAAACAAAACACTATTCTTCAACTTCTTAAAAATCACCAATTTTTAATTTTAATTTTTTTTCAACGTATCCATACCTACATACCATAGGTACCTCTCAGTCCAGTTTTGTGTATCGTATGTCATAATGCCCATAATCTTAAACAATAGAGGACGAAATGAAGATTTCCTTGAATTTCAACTACGAGAAAACGTGAAAAAAATATTTGTACAAATTTTTAAAAATAGGTACATATTTTATTTTACGTTATATAATTTACATCTTACGTTTATTCGTTCTAAGTAATTTTTTTACATATTTTAAGAAAAGAAATGAGTGCTCTCAGAGGTCTGTGTAGAGATCAATCATAAATTATGTAGGTACATTTTACAGTCCTACATTTTTATACTCTTTCGAGTGCATAAAAGGAAAATGTGAGAACATAAAAATTTTAAAAATTATCTCTCAGTTACTTTGAGATTCATTTGAATGTTATACGTAAAATGTAAGAACGAAATGTGGAAAGGGGTCAATTGGGTAGGTAGGTAGGTAGGTAGGTCTAGGTACATACGTGTTTTAAGGTATAAATAAAGATAAAGATACAGCCAGGATACAACAATTCGTAGGTATCGTATAACGTATTTCACGATTCAATATAAAAGCCGTATGAAAAAGAAGACGTGTGACGAAATAATAAAAACACATAGAAATAAAACGAGATATAGGTAAACGAAAAACAAAAAGAAATAATTCGACAGAATTAATTCAATGAAAAACTCGAAAATGTGCCTAATATCCTAGAATAAATAGGATACCTGCTACCTACTTGAACGCGGTAGTATGATCATTAACGATCGTTTTAACGTCGTAATTATAATTGAAAGCTTATCAAATAAATCACACATTGAAAAAAAGGGGTAGAAATATAATCCAAACGTTGTATAAAAAAAAAGGGATTAGTTCGCCAATTGTATCAATATAAAAATGTTTAGGCTTGGTCCTCTTGCTCATTTCTAAACAGATATGTCGACCAATACGAAATATTGAACAATGCGAACACTAACGGAAATATTATTCGCGATACTACATCGATACGTTTAGAACGTGTGGGAAATTTGGAAATCCAAGAACGGAAGCATAAACATCCACTTTTTTGCTGCATGTGCACTTCGCAATGTCTAATCATTTCTACATGGCCGGTTCGATTCATCAGCGGTTTCTGAAATATTACGTAGGTTGGTATCATACTCGTAGTGTTTTTTTTTTTTTTTTTTAAGCAGATTAGCGAAAATATAAGCTGTTCCCTGAGTGGTGTAGGAAACTCCACAAGTGAAAAGATAACTCCTTTAGAAATAACAAAATGTTATTACAAGCAGCGACAGCGGAGAGCGGAATGAAAAAGGTGCACTTGCACCGAGCCCGAATTTTCCCCATGTCTCAACCAAGAGATTTCTATAATATTACTTCTTCTGAGAAAAAAAATCTCCAAAAAAATTTTCTACTCTACAAATTGCCACCAAAACTTGATATTTTTTTCTCTAAAAATAAAAGTTTTCTTTAATAAAAATTTCAACAAAAAAAATTTAGAGATTTTTTACTCCAAAAGAACTAAAAGATTCTTTAAAAAAAAATTGAGGAATTTTTTCTCTAAAAATGAAATAAATACCCGTGTAGCAACGTCGATGCTAATTTCGATATAAATGTCGACACATCGAAATCGGTCACTTTTCGATCGTACATGTCGACACAATTGTGGATGGTTTGTCGAGCTTATTATCGACATTTTTGTCGACCGTCCAAATATGGCTCGACATGTCGAGCCATATTTGGACGGTCGACAAACATGTCGATAATAAGCTCGACAAACCATCCACAATCGTGTCGACATGTACGATCGAAAAGTGACCGATTTCGATGTGTCGACATTTATATCGACATCCACATCGACATTTGCAATGGTGAGATTTTGAAAAATATGCTAAGTTCAAATATTCAATATAAGTATATATTAAAATTAAACCAAAAATAGTGTTCAAGCCAACATTTCGACATTTTTTGTCAAATATGCGGCATTGAGGCCACCTTTGTAGCTGGACACATGCGAGTGTCCAACTAACATAGAGATGATTCTTAGACCTTATGTACTAATTCACAACACACTTTATCTGCGAGTATCACAATCACCCTCAAGACGTCGACAGTCAAGTCGATGCATTATTCGACCGTCGACAATTAGATCGACATTAACTCGACTTAAAATTCCTCTGGTCAACACTGTCGACAGTTAAGTCGATGCATTATTCGACCCTCGACAATCACATCGACACTATCTCGACTTAAAATTCCTCTGGTCGACACTGTCGACAGTGAAGTCGATGCATTATTTGACCATCGACAATTATGTCGACAATAACTCGACAAGTCGTTGTATTATTCAAAACTTTGAAAAATAAGAAAATTTTGTGATTCTTTCAAAAATTATTTATTCCTGAGCTTAAAATGTTCTTATTAATTGTTTTTAGTTCTTTTTAGATATAAAATTTGTAAATTTAATTGGCAGAAATTGTCGACATAAATGTCGATGCGTTTATCGAGGATCGATTTTTACATCGACTTGTCTATGTAGAAAAACAACGTTTTCTAAATTATAGGAAAATACTGAGAAAAATTCAAAAATTTTGATTGAACAGTTATGTTTAACATAGAACATTACTTTAAATCTCAAATATCATTTTTAATTCATCGTTAACCGAGAAAAAAATGTGTCTGAATTTTGTCGACATAAATGTCGATGTCGACAATTGCTACACGGGTACCTATACCTATTTTTAAAAAATACAGATTTTTTTTTCTAGTGAAATTGAAAAATAAAATGATTTTTTCAAATGGATAAGACGTAAACTGATGGGTTTTTCTTCAAAAAATAAAGAAGTTTTTTTAACATAAAAAGTTTAAAAATTTAGGAATTTTTTTCCAGAAAAATTAGATTTTTTTAACCCCAAAAAATTAGGTTCATTTTTCTAATCCAGGACTTTTTTTTAAATCCAAAAATATTGGAAGACTTTTCAAATCCAAAAACAATAACCTAAAGATTCTTATTTTCAAAAAAAATTACCAATGACCAAAAATGATGATTTTTTTTCTCTAGAGTAAAAATCTTTTTTCTGAAAAAAAAATTGAGATTTTTTTTCTGAGTAAAAATAAGAGATTTCTTACTTCAAAAAATTTAGAGATTTTCCCCAAAATTGAAAAAGAAATTCTTTTAAAAAAATAGAAGATCTTTTTTCCAAATAATAAAATAAAATTTAAAAAAATCCTCCACAAAACAAAATTCAGCATATTAGGTACCTCTCAAAAAATAAAAGACGTTTTTTTTTTTCAAAGAAAATTGAAACCAAAAATTGTGATTTTTCTTTTTCTGTAAAAGTAAATCCTTTTTTTAATAAAAAAAATAATAAAAAATAATAATAAGAAGAAGAAGAATAAAAATTTAACAAAAAATGAGCCCCCCCCCCCCCCCCCAAGAAATGAGAAGTTTTTCATTTGTACTTCCAAAATTTAGGGATTTCTTCCTCCAAAGAAATGAGATTTTTGCTACCAGAATTTAAGAAGAATTTTTATTACAACACAAGAGAAAAATTTTCACTTTAAGAAATTTTTTATTTTAATTTAAACAAAAAATTGAGGTTTGTTTTTTTTCTAAAAATTAGGGATTTTTTACTCCAAAAAATTTTTATTAAAAATTTTCTCCAGAGAAATAATTCCAATTTATTTGAGATGAAATTTCAATTTTTTCCCGAAAAAATTGGAATATATTTCTCCGAACACCTACTGTTGACTTTTTGGCCTACCTTTGAAGATAAAGGTGTTGCAGAGCTTTAAACTCAAACTTGAAAAAACAAAAACAATTTCTTTTTCAATTTTAAAGCTTCCATAATACGTATACAGCGCCTGTATTTTCAAAGATAGGTAAAGGTGTAACTTTTTAAGAGCAATTTTTCATAAATTTGCCTATTTTCAAAGACGAAGGTGCTGAGGTTCCTCCTATAGGTTCCTAAAACTTCGCAAATATCAATTTTCGAAGCTTTCTAGCCCCTTCATTTTCAACTTTAGGCAACAATAGCCAAGAATAGAACTTTCAATTTTTTGTACTTGTAAGTAGTAAGTATCCATTTATGCTTGAACTTGCCCCTTCAAATTTCAAGATAGGCACTATGTGCTTACAACATTCTTTTGTTTCTCATCTGTGGATTTTCCTACATTACTTACTCAAGAAACTCTTTATGTCGATGGTTTGTTTAGATAAATTTATGCATTACCATTTGAAAAGCATTTCCATCCTCCAAGGTACTAGTTCTGGTTTCTTTTTGAATTTTTTCGCGATGACTATCCGAACGGGAAGCGTAATTAACCAAGGCGAATTCGAGTAGTGCCCCGAAAACGAATGTCAAACAAACTCCTGTCCAGACGTCGATAGCTTTCGTGTATGATACAGGTGGTAATGAAGCATTTATTCCAGACGTTTGAGTGGCCATTGTTAGAAGAGTAGTCACTCCTAAAGATACTCTGGCTGGTACAGCGCTTTGATCCAACCAAAATGATACCCATGAGACTATTACCAACATGCAACATGGAATATAAATTTGGATCAAGTAGTAACTGAACTCTCTTTTGAAAAGCAGATCTACTTTTAGACAACTGTATTCTCCTGCAAATTGAAAAATTATTAGTGCCATGTATAGTTATTTGACTGAGGTAGATAGGTCCGGAATATTGCCAGGGTAGACCTACCTGTGTTAGTTTTACTATTGCAATAATCAGTTCGATATTTTTCGAGTGTAAATCGTGGTAGGTGTAGATTTTTCACAACTTGTACAGGATCTCCTTCTTTCCATAAAAATACTAAATCGTCAGTGGTCCAACCGTCTGAAAATTTTTTCATCGAATAAAATCCTATTCGCTTTTTCTTAATGTTATTTCTACTTTATTGTAGAAAAATGAAATTATCATTATCATTACTTACAGCTGGCCATTCTTAATGAACACACTTGTTTATCCAATGGGTATAATTTTAAATTCATAGGACATGATAAGGTTAAGGTTATCCTAAAAAAAAAGTAGAAAGTAAGCAAACATTGTTCCTTTTTATTTTAAAAAATTCTTATTTTTTATTTTTCACATAAATGAATTTCAAGTGGTGTCACTCTCACTATACCCCTTTTTTGTAATCAAATTTTGAATTTTTTGTTTGTTGTTGTTGATTTTTTATTCTAACCCATCAATGTTGTTCTTTTTTAAGAAAAATAATATTGAAATTTAAGAATTACCTAGGTAACTACCAAATTTTAATTTTCCATCAAATTTTGAAATTTTTATAAATTTTGAATTTTAATCAAGTTTTAAAAATTTATTAAACGTTGAAAATTTAATGCAGGTACCTATTTATTTAAATTCAAAAAATACTGTGTGTATTTTCCAGATTTCAAATTTCTATAAAATTTTGAATTTTCTCTAAATATTTTTTTTCACAATTTCAAAAATTTACAAAAAAAGAAGTCTTGAAGTTGTAAACATTTATTGAAGTTTGAAACGTACCAATAAATTTCAAATTTTTATTAAATTTTGAAAACGTTCAAAGGGAGATTATCAAAACAAAACTGCTCTGTTTTGAAAGTTTTTAAAAAATTTTCACTATCAAAATTTTTAGAATTTAGAATTTTATATGTTGAGAATATTTAAAAATTTCCTCTTACCGAAACATTTTTTTATTTATTTTTTTTCAAAAATCTTTTATTGAAGTTCATTACAATTTTTTTCAGACGTAATTTTTCCTAAGAAAGTTTCATAAAATAATTTTTCTAAAATTTTTCTAAGAAAGAAAAAGTTTGATATAATATAAATGCAAATTGCAAAGCTATCGATAGTCGAAACTGTGTACTTGATAAGTTGCCTATCGCAATAAAACAAAGAGGAATTTTATAAACATTTTAGATGTAACGCATCTTATACAACTTACAATGGTAAGTCCGTAAGTAGGTACTTGGAGTACGTGCACAATTATAACTTACCTGATACTGTACAGAACGGAACCGTAGGGAAATATTCGAATATACACATTAGGCATAATAATGTTGTGAAAATGTCCTTCCTTTTCATTGGAGAAAAACAGATCTGGCATCCATACTCTGCTGGCTTCAGTCAAAGTTAAATATTTTATCCTTCCTGCAATGAAGGAATACACAGACAAAATTTAGTGAGGTACTGATTAGTAATATTTTCTTCAATCATCTGCCTGGTCGAAGAATGTTTTACACTGCCTATATAGCTTTATACAGATAGGTACATCGTTGTTAAAAAAGTAAAACATGAAAAAAAAATTACCATCGTAGTCATCGAATTTCAATCTTTCATCCATCCACTGTTCTCTGAATGTTAATTGAACACTGTATTCCTAAATATACGAATTCAATGCAAAACATAAAAGTATGAGTAAAGTGACTTGGATTTTTAAAATCATATTGAGTAGATAAGTGAGCACGAAAAAATTTCATTAGTTTTCAACATCAAGTTCACCGAGTACTTTGAAAAAAATTTCGCGGAAAATTGATTCGGTCAAATTAGCTGGATTGGCCAAATATCGAAAGAATAGAGAATTTTTTGAAAAATATTCATTAGGTAAGCAATGTTCTTGAGTGCTCGAAAAACTAATGAGTTGTCTTCTTCGTGTTGGCTTTCAGTTTTCTCTATAGATACCACTTACCTTGTGAAATACATTGAGCACACTTTATCACGCGAAAGCGAAATTTTAAAAATTTTGTGGCTAAAATTTATTTGTGTAAGAAACAAATCAATTTACCTATTTATCATACCTAGCATAAATCCAGGGTGTCAAGTGAGTGGTCTGCCAAACTCGAGAATAGAACATGAGTTCCACCAACGAAAAACTTTATGCACCCCGAATGCCTATTTCGATTTCCAGGGACAATCATTTACAAAAACTTCCAAATTACGTCAAAACAATACATAAAACAGATGTAGATAACTTCTTGAAACGAACAAAAACAGTCATGTGAAAAAGTTGCCTAGCTATCTTTGAAATTGAAGGCCCTACAAAACTTTCAAAATCATTTTTTGTTTCTTTCAAAAAGTTACACCTGTTCCATGTACTGTTTCGACGGAATTTCGCAATTTTCATTTATCCAGTGCACGTCGTAATAAATCGAAGTGGGCACTATTTTGACTGGAATTTCGTGTACCTACTACAGAACTTTTTCAGTTTCAAGTATAGGTAGGTAGATAGATAGGTATCTTGATGTGATTAAAACTTTTTTGATTTTTCAAAGTGCTATCCTCTGCTGTTGACGAAGAAAATTCTGAATGCAGTGTTGCTAACCGATTTTTCTTGGCAAAGTACCAATTTTTCAAGCTGTGTAGCTCCTTCATTTTCAAGCTTGGGCACCATAGGGTGTTTCGTAACTGACGTAGTTCCTTCCACCAGGTGGACAGGCAACCCACAAGGAACGAAAAATGTTATATAAACATGATGTCTATCTTGAAAATTGAAGGGATAAGAGAAAATGAAAATTGAAATTAAGAAAAGGTAATGTTTTGTTGGTTACATGGATATAGCATTAAAGAAAATAAACTTTTTTTGTTCTTGACATTTTTTACCTGCCTTTTAAAATAAAAGCGTAGGAGAACTTTAAACTTTGCAAAAAACCGGTTTTACGATTTTCAAAGCTCCGTAGCTCCTTTATTTTTGAAGATAGGCAAATTCATCATATAATTTTTTTTGCTTCTCTCAAAAAGTCACACTCATTCCATGCAATGTCATAATATATTTGTGCAATTTTTATGTCTCGTTTGTACCCATTGATCATTATTTTGAGCTTCAAATTATCAAGTACAGCAGTGGGACAAAAAGTTGCAAAATTTCCTCAAGATGATGCATATAACAGGCGTAACTTTTTGAGAGGAACGAAAAACGTTATGTGATGAATTCGCCTATCTTCGAAAATAAAGGAGTTACAGAGCTTTGAAAATCGTAAAACCGGTTTTTTTGAAAATTTTGAAGCTCTCCTGCGCCTTCATTTTCAAAGGTAGGTAAAAAATTTCAAGAACAAAAAGAGCTCATTTTCCTTAGTACTATCCATGGACACAACAAAAAATTTTTTTTCAATTTCATTTTCCCTTGCCCCTTCAATTTTTCAGATAGACATCATGTTTATCTAAAAAATTTTGTTCTTTATGAGTTGTCTATCCACCTGGTGGAAGGAACTACATCATCTACGAACCACCCATTATACTTTTATATTTAAAGTTTGGCAGATCACTCATTGAATACCCTGTATAAATAGAAGTACCATCCAGTATTTCACTCTAAAATGAGCATCTAAACTCGATATACGAGTAGGTGTATAGTTAAACGGGTCTTACTTATTTCCTAAGAATCTAGAAAAGGTATAGGTATTAGGTACTACTGTATAGGGTCATGGTCATTATCTCACATGCACTTTATTTCTGCCGACAACAAACCATTTTTTTTGTATCATTTTTGATCAGATTGTTTATTAAAGATTTACGGAAAAAAATTATGCCCATGAACTGTATTCACGTTGTTCCTAATTTAATAAGATTTGCATGTTATATTTTATATCTTATTAACATACAGATGCTGATTTTCCAATTTCTATCCTATCAAACAGATAGGGTTCGTACTTTTTTCAGTCAGACTGCTTATACTTAATATAATGAGATTTTGTTGGCTGTACGTGCCAGGAGAGAAGGGTAAAAAATAGAAGAATCCAAATCATTTTCAAAATATAATTTTTCTCTTCTGAAAAAATTATGATAATCTGGCAAAAAAAATAACAATTTAAACTGAAGAAGTAGTACCTACTCAATACTACAAATTTTTATGAAATACTGACTGCGAGGAAATGAAACAGAAAATTTTACATTTTTCACAATGCCAATGAGAGGTAAAAGGCTTTCAAAGTTTAACAAGACAGTTATTTAAAATCAGATTTTTAAAAAATGTGTAGTTACACGATGGCGATGACATTTGCAAGAGATAGCGGCGGCTTAAAGGATTCGTTTAGGCGTGAGCGAAGCTGTTAAGTACATACATGTAGTATAATCAACGATTAGTTAATTCTGCAATTCAGCACCTAAAGCTAATACTCAGGTACAGACGGATTTTTTTAAAATGCGAATTGTGACTTATATAAAATGTACGTATGTAGGTAATTGTGAGTATAAATGAAATATTAACTGCCAACAGGCGGATTTAAGCACTTGGTAATAGGTGCACTACTTCATCACCAATATCACGTGCTTGTGTAGGCATAAAATTATACGGATATAGGCGTAAAGTAGTACTTGGTGAAAAATAATATAGCAAGGTGATTGCGAAGTAAGCAATAGGCCTACATTTTTCTGAAAATAAACAACATTGGTAATGATAATTAAGCGGTTTAAATTTTAAATTAATTTGATTACACCAGTTTTCATTTTTCAGTATGATTTGGAATGCAATGCTACAATAAATAGGGTTGGCGATAAAATTTATTCAAGTTTGTTTTTAAAATAATTTTTAGTTAAATGAATGAGTTTTAAAAAAGAAAAATGGTAAATTCAAATATTATTGATGCCTAATTTACTTTGCATAAATCGACTCGGGCCAGCTACATTTCTTACAGGTACCTAATGTATTTGTAAACAAGACAGTAGTGCGATATCTATCAATCAAAATACACGCGAAAAGAATATTAATCAGTACTTTTGTTTATTGCAAAATGTAAGGGGAATTCTAAAACTAAAAATTGTAGGTACATTAATATAGATACCTCCTAATATATACAGGTTCAACCTTTACCAACTATAGGTACCTACTCGTATGCTAAGTTGATAGAAAATGAACAAGTTCAAGTTTGGGTACAAATACTACATCAATCATAGTACCACCAGTGTTTTGTTTTTTCGTATTTCATAATAATTATGCATTCCTTGAGAAATTAAATCAAAATAATACACTAAAATAATATAATAATAATATTGGAAACTCCATTGCACCATCAACAATTAAACAATAGCGCCCTCTGAGCGGTTCGGTATGGAGCTATACTCACACTTTATCCAATCAACGTGTGATTTTCTGAAAACCTACGCGATGATTGGGGAAAGTCTCGGTATAGTTTCATGTCGAACCGCTTAGAAAGCGCTTTTGTGTGGAACACGTGTACACAATGCAGTTTCCAGTATTAAGTATTACCTATTTAGTGTACTTTTAATAAAATGAAACTTTTTAAGTAAAAGAAAAGATTTGGAATGTATTGTTAAAAAATGAAGCATTTTAACGCACATGTAAGTAGGTTAGGTATATATGTAGGTAAATGTTATTATTGGGGCGATGGTAGCTCGGTAGAGGAATATTTTGTAATTTGAACCTACATAAGTTTATTGTTTATATTACCTACATGCCTCTCAATTATTTCACACAAGAGTCAGATGAGTAATAGGTGAACATATGATACAAATGAAATGATGAAAAAAATCACACAAAGATATTGTGTTCTTAGATTGCAGACTAAATAATGTGCAAGCTCAGCAAACAAAAATGCTAATTAAATACTCGAGAATTTTTTCAAATTCTGAAAAACGAAAAAAAAAAAAAATACCTAAACATTACCAATAAAAACGGAAACAAACAAAACAAATAAAATATAGGAAATTATAGGAAGAAAATTAAAACAGGTTGAAAAAAACAAAACGAAAAATGAAAATGGAACACTCATTTTTAATGTGTGACGTCATAGAACTCACCATTTTGTAATCGTCAATTCTGCTAATTGAACGTAGAAAAATGTTGACATATACAATACATGGGCCGTCTTCTATGTATGGCAACAAACAGGTAACGAAATAAAAAAATGTATTTATACCAATACCAATTGAAATAATAATTCATACAGCGAAATTAAGTGTAAATGAATAAAACAAAAATAAAAAATAAAATAAAAATGTCGAGTGATCAAATCAAGGGGGAAAATAAATAATAAAACGAAAACATATAGCAACTAAAAAAATAAAAAATTGATAAAATAAAAAATAGGTAAGTAAAATGATGTACTGGTGAATAGATGAGTTTGTCAACAAGTTAGTTACAAAGTAAATGAGTAGGTATTCTATGTAAAAGGTTGGTTTTCAAGTAAATACCCTAATTATGTGAATACTTGAGTGTCAACTAACTATAACTTTTGCATCTAAGCTAGGTATTTAAATATTTATCTTTGGTAAAATATATTCAATTATTTTTATATATTTTCAACTTTGGAAACATTATGTAGATACTTCTATCAACTGATTTTTTTTTCATCTGGCGTTACGGTGCGGTGAAAAATAAGAACAGGTAGGTATACGAGTATACTATATTATGCTTATGCAAATGATTACAGTTTATACTAGTGTAATAGCCTATGATGTTTCTGATTCAAATTTGTGAAGAATAGGTAAATAATTCAATTGGATATTCCAGTTATTTAATTAATAAGTTATTAAAGTAGTACACTACACATGTAGGCAAATATGGAAACGAGCAAAGGCCACCTACTTGAATTTTTTCTTATCAGAGTGTAGCTTAAATTCTTCTCATTTTTTAAAGTTGAATGTAAAATAAAATTTCTATCTTAAAAAAAAAAAAAAAAAAAAAAAAAAAAAGTTTGTTTATTCAAAGAAAACGAGAAAAAAATGTGAATTTTCCTTCACAAAAATTTTAAAAATTTTCTCTCCTAAAAATCTAAAATTCTTTAACAAATAAACACAAAGAAATGGTGAAAAGTCTAGAAAAAAAGGAGAATTTTCTTCTAAAAAAATTAGATTTTTTTCTTTGAGATTTGAGTACCTACTAGAGTTTTTTCCATCAAAAAGAAAGCGAAGGTTTTTTAATTCCTTAAAAATTTTCTCCAAAAATTTTTTTTTCTCAAAAAAACGTGAGTTTTTTTTTCAAAAAAAAAACAAGTTTTTTTCTTAAAAAAAATGTTCATTTACATAACATGAGAAATTGGAATAGGGTAGTACTGTATAATATATATTTTGTTTTCAAAAAATTTGAGAAATATTTTTTTTGATTGAACTAAAAATTTTTATATAAAAAAAATGTATTCAAAAATGTAAGTTGAAAAAATAAGAAACTTTTTCACCTATTTTTCTGCTTTAAAAATTGAGAAATTTTTCATTCCAAAATTAAAAAAAAAAATCCTCTCTCAATGAATTCAGAGATTTTCTTCCAAACATTATTTTAAATTACCTACCTAACTAAAAAATATTTTTACTTCCAAAAAATTGTATTTTTCCTCCAAAAAACAAAGAGTTTAATAGGTGAGTATTTAATTTTTTCATATCAAGAGTATTCAATTGTGTACCTAGCTGTTTTTTTTTAAATTTTTGGGTGCACCTTGAGCACCTATCATACTACACGTTTAAGTTGTCGACCATGGAAACGTATTACCTACCAAATCGATGCGTTATTGGTCATGTTTTTAAAATAAGGTTTCTTAAGTAGGTAATGATAGAGGCGTACAATCAAATCGAAAGACAATTAAAAATTTTCTGCTGATAAAAAAAATTGATAAAAATAATAATAATGATAATAACGTAGCAATGAAACGAAGTCTAAAGCGTCCGAATTTCTCAAGCGCAATGATAGGTATTAAAATATAGGATAGGAACGTAGATAATTAGATATAGGTACTTGGCTGTCTAAAATTCTTATTTTTAGTAAGCTTAATAAGGTTAAAGGTAGATACTTGTGTATTTTTTAAATTAATACCGTGATTACTAAAACAGGTACATATCTACTTGAACGTACACGAATTCTTATCGCGAAATATGAGTAAGTATCTACTCGTGGTATATACACGGATAAAAATAGATTTTATCCGGAGTTTCCAAAAACTAACAAAATATTTCTTGTACGATAGTGAGTATAGGTTCATTAGAGGGAAATTCTATTCGCAATTTTTTTATTTTAAATGTGCCTATTGGTTTTTTATTACTTACATATGCACAAATATAAGCCTTATCAACACACACAAAAAAACATTAATTCTTACTAAAATCTTGACTGTCTTTCTTATTCATGATAGGTAGATATTCTGAACAGAAAGGTTGAATTGAAATACAACTTTATTCAAGTATCACTCCACACCAAAACTAGAGGATTCAATTGGTGAGAAGAAAGAGAAAATATAGGTAGGTACCTAATTATTTTTTCTTATGCCTGTTTTTACGTATAATATGTAACTGTAGGTAGATCATTTAAAAAAAAAATGATTGATAAACCATCTAGATATTTTATGAGAAGTTCCCCTATATCATCTGACAATCGTTTCATGACGAAGGTAAGACAATGACAAAACAAAACAAAACAAAACAAAACAAAACAAAAAAACAAAATCCAACTGAAGAACAGTAATAGGTAGATATGTAGTAATTTTAGTGAGAAAAAATCACTTAAAACATGTTACGATGATACCTACTTACTTACTATTCTATCTAAAATCGATAATCAAAAAAAAAGTTTGAATAAAACTTAGGTCGTATAGGTAGGGTATAGGTACCATTAATTGTATACTCGTTCCATTTGTAGGTACACCAGCCTGGTAAAATATTATATTTCCTAACTTTATCTCTGATCACATTTTATGGTTTGCCATAGTAGAAATTGGAAAATCAGCTCATTATTCTATATAAAAAAATTTATAACAACAATCTGCGTTTTTGAAAATATTTTCCCTTCAAGTAGTTATGAGTGTTACGTGTATAGTTTGCTAAGTTATAAATGCATTGAAAATCTAAGAATGCCAGAATTAATCAATTATTAGATATTTAATGTAAAAGTCGTATTTTGGCGAAATCCATTCGATCAAAGAAGTATAGATCGCGGTAAGTCTACGAGACTATAATTCAAAATCTTCGTAGGTAGATTGTACATATATCATAGATTACCCTATAAATAGATGGATAATCAGCCCTTATGTAAAAAAAAGTCTCGCACTGCTTTTAGTCAACCTTTTAAAAAATGAAGTTCCACAGCTATTTGAAAGAGGGCGTCTTGAAGTTAGCATGCGCAAATGCGCCAGAAGTCTACGTCCTTCCCCCTTCCATCCTGAAAGTTCTGCTGGTGCTACGTAACCCACTATCTCTGAAATAGCTTCATAACTAGACAAAAAACCAGCTCCTTCTTAACAAAAAAGCGAGACTTTTTTGTGCATGGGCTGGCTATCTATATTTTATAGGTTAATCTCTGAATATTATTTGTATTTCAATACCTACGTCGATAAATAGGTATTGGTATATACAACGTACAAAACCTTTCATTTCAGATGTCCATAGGTAGGCCTACTTCATAGTTCATTTACTCGTATTATAAGAAATTGAATTCAAATGCGAAGCGTAATTAGTTACCACTGCAAATACCGTTTAAAATACTAATAGGCTATATATTATACTTGGTTGTGCTTTCTCAAAAAGTAGGTAGCAGATACGTAAGCGCACGTACACATAGTCGCAAATTTATACAAATAAATACAAAATTAATAAAATTACCTAAGTAGATATATACTTTTTACTTTTTACGGCGAAAAAAAAAGAAGTATACCATACGGTTCTTTTCGATGTTAACATCTCAGAGACAAAAGAAAAAAAAAAAAGTAAATACATAAAAGTAAAATAAGAAACTCAACTACAATTCTATTCTTTAGTTTAAAATTACCTACGTAAAATTATTTCGATCGTATTATCAGCGTTTTAAATGGCCAAGCAAATATTTTTTCGACAGGAAAAAGAAATACTTTGTGAGACAAAGTTCGCTCTAGAGATGTTTGCATCCGCAACATATACGGTATACTTGAAATAGTAGTCGATAAAAAGTATACTTAAACGAAAATATGTACTCTTTCTTACCATTTTTACGTCACTTATAGTGGTAATACTTCTTATAAAGAGATTAATTGTAACAATTGCTGGACCATCTATTTTATAAGAAATAATTTATTACTTACAGAACAATGAAACTAAGTATAACGTTAACCCTATTCATTCAAACGGCGAATTTATTTTATGAATTTTTTCAATGAAAAACTAGGATGGCTAATGAGCGACCTATCTTTTCAAATTAATTCGTGACGATTCTAATTATTTAGACCTATGTAGTCTACGTGTTTTGTCATGTTCTTAAATAATGCCAAGTTGAATACCTAATTATGTATTTTTCTCCAATTTCCACGTTGTTGAAGAACTCAAATGATTAGAAGTCTTACAAACCAAGTAGGAATGTACTTCAAGAATCGGAGTGAAAAAGTGAAACCAAGACGAATGATCAAAAATTTACCAAAAAACAGACATTTTACTAAAAAAAAAGTAAGTATGTGTTTCATCGTAAAATTTGCTGTAAATTTTCCCAACAGTACCTATTTTAACGAATTTTCACGAAAAAAAAAAAAAAAAAAAATAGGAGGACGCAGGCCAATGAGTTGCAATAACCAAATAAAATTTGTTAAAATAAAATTTTCCTTTTTTATTGTTCGTTCGTTCGTTTGTTTCTACGAGAATGATGAATATATAGGTAATTAAAATGAAACTAAATGGCCTTCTTTACAAATATTCTAAACGAATAAATTAACAAGTAAGTAACTAGTAACTTAATGTAATAAAAGTAATAAGTAATTAGAATGATAAGAAAATAAAATAGGTACCTATACTATGCCTATATCATACACCTATACATTTATATACCTGCTACATGGTATTGGCTTATTTGTCTCGTTCAAGCCTTTTTTTTTTCAAGCGGAGCACAAACTAAAACCTAGTGATAGGTACCTATTTTTTATAAACGAATTTATTCGTTTTGTTTTTTTGTTTTGTTTTGTTTCCTTTTTGTCTGTTTAGTTACCTTTTATTATGATTATTCACTGATACTTACCTCAGTTTATAATATTCACTTACTTTTATTTTAGTTACTTATTTATTCATAGTCCATAACAATGCAGTCTCAATCCTGACATTGAGTTTTGCTTAATTTAATTGTAAAAATTTTGCTATCGGATTCATTCAATGTGTACAATTTCACATTATAAATTATTTTGAACAAAAGCTTTGAAGCGCTATAACGATTAGATTTTTTCAAGCCGAGAAGCTTGGCAGGCAAAAGTTTATTCAGTCTATTTGAATCATGACTCAATATGGTTTTTACTCAGACACATATTAACCAGAATTTTGGGGTTGGTTTTTATTTTCCTGCTAGGCGACAGGTGAGAGTGAGATGGAACGGAAGGTACACCTATAGTACCACACAAGAAGACAATGGGTACCTGGTTACAAAACCTTGAACACAAAGTAAAAAATAAAATAAAAAACATTGAATACATAAATCAAGAGATTGGGTAATTGATAAAACTTCTAGTTTGGCTTTTTTTCAACACCATGTACAGCAATTAAGGCTAGTGGCGTAGGCGTAGTTTGCCTTTGATTCTTTATCAAAATAAATAATATCTTTAATTTTTTCAATAATTTATATTTCCACTTTTTCTAGTGTTATCGTAGATTAACCCTATGAATGGATAGCCAGCCTTTATGTAGAAAAAGTCTCACTATGCTCGCTATGCTTTTAAGTTTTAGTCAACCTTTAAAAAAAAATCAAGTTCCACAGTTTTGTGAAAGAGGGCGTCTTAAAGTGAACATGCGCGAGTGCGTGATATGTCTGTGTCCTTCCCCTTTCCATCCTAAAAATGTTGCTATGTAGGGTAGACGTACCAGTTTGCAACGTGTTAAGCAAATTCTCAACTTCTAAGCACCATAAAATGTTCATCGATTGGTATAAATGTAATAAAATATACATTTTTGGATTCCTTATTCTCTCCACTTTTTGAAAATCGCATAAAAATGATCTTTTGTTTTGAAGATTTTAATCTATTTCAATTAAAAGTGAAAATTTCGCGATGCACCGGTTTGCAACGCCCGTACCAGTTTGCAACTGCGATTTGCACCGGTTTGCAACGTCGCAGTTTTCGCTACCTTAAATATTTTTTTTCTCAAATTTTTTAAAATGTTCGCAAAGAAGGGTCCTTTAGTGACTTAACTCTGCCAAAAGTGAAAAAAATAGCGACCTTGAAAATTTATAAGAGTGAAAACAAAAAAAAGGATAGGCGTTGCAAACTGGGTCCCAAATTTTTGCTCCACTACACCAGTTTGCAACCATTTTGCAACTTTAATAAACTAAATGACTGAGTAAATCACTGAAAATTTTTTACAGAGGTGGTTCAT
This sequence comes from Balanococcus diminutus, assembly GCA_959613365.1. Taxonomy (NCBI): domain Eukaryota; kingdom Metazoa; phylum Arthropoda; class Insecta; order Hemiptera; family Pseudococcidae; genus Balanococcus; species Balanococcus diminutus. Next base: position 31,010,605 of record OY390714.1, read on the forward strand.
TTTAAGGGAAAGCTCGATCTACAACGTTTAAAAATGTCAATTCAACAGTATCAAGCTTTAATAACTTTATTTTCGAACTTTTGTCAACTTTGGTTGCATACTGGGTCCGCGTTACAAACTGGTACGTCTACCCTAACTGTCATCTTTGAAAGAGCTTCATAACTAGACGAAAAACGGGCTCTAGTATATTACTATATTTTAACAAAATAGCTAGACTTTTTAATGCATGGACTGGTTATCTAAGTATTTATAGGTTAATCTATGGTGTTACTGTTACTAGAAGAGGATTTCTTGATTCTCTCCAAATTCGTACCTTTTTTTATTTTAGGTTTTAGAAACTCGGGATTAGATACCCTCAAACTGTTTGCAACCGCACGCTTTAATAAAAAATAAAATAAAAGAGAAGAAGAAAAAAAGGCTACTACCAGGCTGGTTTGTACCAACTAATATAAAATAAAAAAATCTGACATAAAAATTAAACTCGTTTTATTTGAAATCAACAATTTTTTTCTCTTCCTAAAAATAGAAAGGAAACTAAACGTCTCATTTTTTAATTCAACCGAAAAAATGTGGGAAGGTGGTGAAAGATTTTTATGGTCAATAAAAAATTTTCCATGCGGAAAATGTATTTTTCATTGTAATAGGCACTTTTTTCATACTATTAAACGCATTACTTTATATTGTAAAAAGTCTCATATCACGATTTTATGGAGGATGTGAAAATATTTATACCGCCTGATTGAACAATTCTGTAATTTGTTACGATGAAAATACAAGTATAACCTCAAGCCAATTGAGCTTATTTGGAAACTTTTCTGAGATTGAAATTGTTTTTTTATGATATGACTTACACAGGTTCACAACTTCACACCCAGTTTATTTATTTATTTCATTTTATTTATTTTTTCATTTATTTATTTATTTTTTTTTTAAAAGCAGTAAGTATTAGTTTTTTCTGAAATGAGCACACAATTGACTACTCATTTTAATTGAACTTTGATTACCTACTCTCATATATGTAGTAAATACCTAATAATATCTAGTAAGTAATTATTAATAGGTACTGTTTGTAGGTACCATGTGAAAGTATCTGATATATGCACAAAAAGGTTGACATTGAAAAAAAAAATAGCAACTTATGCAATCGAGTTCACACCAGCATAAGCAATTGACCATTATAAATTAAGACCAAACATTATCGCTCCTTAGGCCCTTACCATAGTGTTGTATGTATGTAGTATCTACTATTTAAGGTCATGTTGAAGACAAATGGGAAAGTTGCTAGGTACTTGGATTTGATTGTTGGTTTTTTGAAAAATCTAATTATTAAATTGGAAACTTACTCAATGGGCAGTTAAGTTGCCGTCCAAATCCAAAACTGACGGCACCTATATAGGCAGCTCCTACTTATTTTTTTTTAAGTTATTAAAACTTGGAAAGTTATCAAAACTTTTATGTATTAGGGTAGTTGGATGATAATAGGTATGTACAATACAGGATGTTCCAGTACGAGGGAACAATCTGCCAATAGTATCTATAGCAAATAAATTCACAAACATACAAGAGGGTTTGCCGAAGCTTGGAATTGAAGGGGCAGAACTTTGCTTCTTTTTTTGGTTCAGATTTGAAAATTTATTTCTATAATAGATTGTGATAGATAAAGATGGGAGGGGGGATTTAAATTAAAGAATGAGTGTTGACCATCGTGGATGAATGATGTATGTATTTATACTGTGTACTTGTTTGACCATGATGGATGTGTGCGCTTATACCTACTGCAGTATATACTCTTTCTTGGGTTTCATTCCGTTTCACTTTTGGCTGTCTTTCTTCCTCCTCTTATGTTTTTTTCCCTTTTTTTTTTGTCAGTCCTATGTTTATTTTATTTGCCATTTTTAAAATTATTATTTTCCATGATTTTAATACACTTTTAAAATTATTTTTGTGTTTCAATTTTTTTTTTGTGTTTGTTTTTCTGTACAGGGTGTCCCGGTTCAGAGTACCCAGGCTTAAAACTATAGGTACACCAGGTGTCTTATCTTTATTTTGAAAGTGCAATCTGCAATGATACATAAAAATTTCAAAATACCGCCAAGACAACACATGAAGCAGGTACATATGGGTGATTCTCAAAATACGCCGAACATTCGCTAGTAATTTTTTTGATTTTTCATCATGCAGTAAATAATTTTTTTTTTTTTTGAAAAAATATTGTATATGATGTAGGAGACAATATCTGTATAGTTGTGCAAGCAGGAAACCCCACACAGGGGGAGAGGGGGAGACTTTTGTCCACGACGGTGGACATTATAGTGATAATTCCATAATATTACCCCCCCCCCCCCAAAAAAAATATCCAAAATTTGTAAAACACAAACTTTACAAGGGGAACAAACTAAAAATTTCAAGCAATTCCAATTATTCAATAGTTTCAAAGAACGTCTGCATTTAGACATTTTTTTCATTTTTAAGTTGTTGGTGTCTATTGTTTGTTTTTTCTTTTTTGAAAGACTCAGACCACTGTAACTTTTTTACACAAAATACTAATTTCTATCCCTTATTTTTTATGTATTTTCAATTTTCATAGTTGAACCCCTAAAAATATTTTTTGTCAAGTGACCCATCTCTGCCGCTTAAAATCAAAGAGGTCTGCAAAACCTCTTGTATGTTTGTGAATTGAGTCGCAACACATACCATTGGCAGGAAGTACTCTCAAACTGGAACACCCTGTATACAACTATACATGTATGGGTGTACGGTGTACATACATTAGATTGGATAGAAAAAAATATATAGGTACCTTGGATTTCGATCAAATAATTCAAGCAGGGAGGTGGTTCATTTTGAGTTGGAAACCGCTCAATAATCCGCTTGATTTGAGCCCTCAGAGCACACTTATATCTAAAAATCAACTGAAATAGTGCTCAAAAATTTTGTTTCAAGTGAGATTTTTTTTTCGGTTGAGAGAATTTTTTTCGTTTTTTATGCTTACGTTAGATTATGCGAGAAACCGGTAGATAGATACAAAATTTGAGGAAAAAATGACAGGAATCCAGGTATTCTAGACAATAATTTCATTTTACTGATTTAACGGAACGAATATTATATTATTTTTATTTTTTAATATACCTTTGTATAAATGATAAATCCATTCATAAAAAGAGTTTTTGAAGGATTGCAAGTGGTGTAAAGTAAGTACAGGTACACGTAGATATTATAAGTACCAACCGGTAGCTTTTCATTTTCAAGTCAAGTGTTGGTTTCGGTAAAGAGAATAAAATAAAAAAAAACAATAACAAACAAACGAACAAACAAACAAATAAAAATAATAAAACGGAAACATAGAAAGAGGCTTGAAACATAACTGCGAATTTGCGGCAAATTTCATCTTTGTTGAATGTAGCTTTCGATAGTGTGAAAAATAATATGTGCGTCCTAACAATAGATAGCATCTAAAAAAAAATTTGTTTATCGGAAGGCATCGATTTTCACATCATCAAAGTGAATTTAGACGTTTTGCATAAACGAGACGCTTAGTAGCAGGAAGGTATTGAGTGACTATAGCTTAAGTATGTGAAGTTCATTTAATAATAAAATATAATTTTGTAATTACCTGTGCCATTGACTCCTGATGGTCTGATTCTTGCATCGTATATACCTTGTCCTAAAATTTTATCCAATACTTCTTTTTCTTTTTCTCTATAATTAACTTTGGGTTGATAAGTCCTGAAAATTGAGAAAAATGTATGCTAAATGCATGCATAACTATCTACGTAATACGTATAATAAACTTATGATGTACCTAGATCTACATAATATTATTTTGTCTAGACGTAGGTTTTTTTTTACTCACCAACAGATTTGAGCAAAAATACTAAAAATAACGATGCTAAGCATCGCTTTACTTCTTGAGGGTATACTGTCCATCATGATAACTGAAAAAACAAAAATAAGCCAAGTACTATTATTATTATAGTAGCGTAGTCTTTTGAAATCGTTTATGTAGGTAAGTACGTACAATATAAAGTAAATTTGGAAATAACCAAGTAAATGCCTTAAACAAAAAACGTTATGCACATCTCTTGTCTATCTTTGTAAACGAAGAATGAAGAACCTACAAAGCTTTGAAAATTGGCATTTCTTAAGCAAAATTGACTAGCTGGCAACACTTTCTAAAAAAAATCTCGAGAAAATATCAACATTTTTATTCCTATCTATTTTTTTCCTTACTTCAGAAAAATGAGACACTTTTTTTTACGCCAACTCCAAAAAAAAAAAAAATCATTCCAAAAAATTGAGATAAAATTCAAGATTATTTTTTCTCTCCAAAAAATGAACTTTTTTTCTCAAAAAAAATTAAAAAATGAAAAAAATAATAAAAAATTGTAAAAATTTCCCCTGTGATCAAGAACACTAAAAAAATGTTTTCCTCTAAAAAATTAGAAAAAATTGTACCGCAAAGAATTAGGTAATAAATTTTTTTATTCCAAATAATAGAAGATATTTTTTTCCTGTAACACCGTTTTTCGAATGGAGGTACGTGGTACCCCAAGGGGTACGGCAGCGACGCCTCAGGGGGTATATGACAACAATGGCAGTGTAATACGAAACACAATAGGTACATCTTCAAAATGCAAAAAATACATAATATATTTTCATTCAAAATCGTAAATTTTTTCAAAACTTTTGCTTTCAACTTCGCTCAGACCGCTCTATAGAAATAAGAGATTTTAAAATATACATAAAAATTTTTCTATGTTTACATTTTCTTCCATACCTACTTCAAAAAAATTTGAAATTTTTTTATTTCATGTAGTTGAAAGACTTGCTTTTCGAAATAAGTAAATAAATAAATAGATAAATAAAAATAAATAAATAAAAAGACAGAAGAATTAGGTAGGATTTTCTTTCTCTAAAAAAATAAGAAAATTATTTCTACAAAAAAATAAATAAAAATAAAAATAAAATTTCTTGCTAAAAAATTCAAAGATTTTTTCAACTAGATGGGCATTCACTTTTAAAAAAGTGAGAAACATTTTCTATTCTCACGTTAAAAAGTTAAAATAGGTCTAAGCATAATTTTTTATTTCAAGAAGGTTCTGAAATTATCTTCTCAAAAAAAAAAAAAATAATATATCGCAGGTAGAGGTAACTAATTTTCACTTCAAAAATTGAAACAACTTTTTTGCTTCAAAAAGTGATAAATTTCTGTACACTGACTCCAAAAAAATTATGAACAAATAATACCTAATACCTAATAATAATAAAAATAAAATAATAATAATAAAAAAAAAGGTCAGAAATAATTTTTTTAGATTTTTGCAAAAATTTTAGAAAAATGTTTTGTGTTTCAGAAATGATAACTTTTATGTTCTTCAAAAAAAAAATTTCAAAAAAATTTTATTATTAAAAAAATTGAAAGTTATTTCCCCTTAAAAATTGAGAAATTTTTCATTCCACAAAATACCTATTCAGATTTTTTTTTGAAAAAAGTAATAATGATATCTAGTAGCGTCGTGATTCCTAACGCGTAACGCGCGAATTTCAAGATAAGGTTGAATAAGTTGCCTATTGATGTTTTTAAGGCGTCGTTAACGCAATGAAAATTCCTGTAAATTTTAAAAATTTCTTGTAGTACCTTTACTTTTTTCGAGCTTTTCTGTCCTCGAATAATTTATTTTTTGAAAAAATCCCAACCGAAGCCAGTTTAAGGGTACAGATTCTACTATGTACCTAGTGATTTTTAGGTTCGTTAACATCAACTCAGTTATCCACTGACCTACTGAACCAAATACGTACATGAATAAAAATTTTATTCGAACCCTTTATTTCAAAAAATGCTAAAATCAATCAACACGAACTTCTTAACAAAATCCTAATTTTCACGAGACGAATTGAAATTTTCCGAGTTAAAAATGACGTCATTAAGTTTATTTTCCCTCTCTACTTGTTTCAGCATTAAAATTGAAATTCAATGCTAAATCTGCGCAGTAAATCTTATTCTGCCGTTTCGCATAGATGGTACATTTTCATTTTACCTTATATTAACCCATATGACGTCATAGCTCCCAGCTTGTTACCATAGCGACGATACGAGTAGATTCGGTTTTGGGTCGTCGTACTTCTCCACGAACTTTCTCATCTTTTGTGATGTTTGAAAAATTTTCGCTTTCTTCGCAGTTTACCCGCTATCATACCTAGTAACTTGCACTTTACCTATACCTGAACTTTTCACGAATATGGTATCACGCGCAGTCACAGTACGAGCTCGAGTCAACTTTTCTTCATTTTTCTTTTCATTTAGCAAGTTATCTAATTACTCGTCTATTCAAACTGATCTGTGTCATCGCGAAAAGAATTACTTTAATTTTTACAACACTCGAATCTCCGCAAAACTAATCGAAATAAAATTCTAAAATGTTTTTGACAGCAATGCCTAAACCCTACTATCTAATTTTACATCCACTTTCCTCATTTCATTTATAGTAAGAACTACAAAAGTAGGTACCTACTTATTTGAAAGGCGGTTAAAAGGTGAAATAGTATTTATGCACTTACCAAAAGTTGGTATTTTTTTGAGATTATGTACCGATGTAATTATCACCGGCAGCTAATACATTGCTTTTAGAATCTTTGAACCATCAATGTTGGTTGAATTCTTAGCGCACAAGTCACATTATGACAAAGGAGCACAACTCGGAGATCAATGATCTTCATGTTTTCTACGCAAGCAAAAAATATCACAAAATTTAAAAATAAGTGCTCGGATTATTGTAAAAATTAGAAAAATGAAAAAACTGATAAAAATTTACATTTGTAATGGAATAGAACTTAGAAGGTACACTCATTTTGAATGTGACCTCATTTTACTTGTTTTAGAGGGGGCATTCGAAGTTGTTCCTTTTAAAATGCTCATTACTTATGTATATCTACTTATACCTCTTCGAGCTCCTGAGCTTCCTTAAACCGAGATTGAACCTTTTTTTTTTTTTTTAATTCTCATTAGGTATTTAAGGATTTGCCCGAATGAATTTTTAATTTACTTAGATTCATATGCCCCCTCGAGAAATACTTCATTTTTATTCAGAATAAATCATTTTCAAATATCAATGGGGAATATTGTGAAACCGAGATTAAAAGGTTTTTTTTTTTTTTTCAATTCTCATTGATATCTAAGGATTTTCCCGAGTAAATTTTCAATTTACTTAGATTCATATGCCCCCTCAAGAAATACTTCATTTTTATTCAGAATAAATCATTTTTCCTTGCAAAACTATCTGAGACCATCAAAGTTGAATAACTCCACTCTATGGTTCAATTAATAGCTCTGCATATCAAATATCAATGGGAATATTGTAAAACCGAGATTAAAAGCTATTTTTAAAATTCTCATTAGGTATCTAAGGATTGCCCAAGTAAATTTTCAATATGTCCCCTTAACAAATACGTACTTCCATTTTTCAATGATATTTTATAAAAATTAAATCAACGCGAATATCAATGGGGAATATTGTAAAACAATCTACAAAGCATCGACGGCGAGAAGGTGTGAAAGGTATGAATAATCAAAAATTCTATCCAAACTGCTTAGGTACCAATTTTTAAAAATATAGGTACCTACCTAAAGGTATTACTGCGCTTATTTGCAGGTAAACCCATAGATTGGAGAAATAACGTAGAATGAAGTAGAAAAAAATGAAAAAAATATTCAAATTTATTACCTATAAAGTACTGTGATCAAAACCGATGGGAAACCTTGAAAATATCAAAGTTTGCGGTTACGTTTTATCCAAATTTTCACGTGAAAACAGCGTAGGTTTGTACGCACTATTTTACGTGAAAATTTGAATAAAATGCCTGCGTGCAAATTATACTTATTTTTGATCCAGGTATGGGTCAAGTTATATTAGATATTATTTCTGTCTGTAAAGGACACGCTATTATCAATGGGTAGGTGCTCATTTGCACGCACGCCGGAACATCAAAAGGTGAATTTTTTCAAAGATTTGTAAAACCGCAAATGAAACACTCTGTATAATGATGTCAATTTTTTGGTCGAATGTTAAACCCATGACACTTTTAAGATTATTTAAAAAAAAAATATACTACAGGTATAAGATTAAGAAGTAAAGGTATTTAAATAGGTATTCGAAAATAGCTCGGGTTTGTTCGGACGATATGCCGCTAAAAGCGAAGCGAAAAAATAGAGCAGAATTTGATACACTTGTGTCAATTTCACGATAAACACCTCTTACAGCCCTTTTCTCGTCAAAAGATTAATTCTATGTTTGGAAAATTTTAACAACGAACAAGAATATGAAGGATAAAAACAGAATGGTATTAAATTATACTATAGAGTGTATTATTACCTGATGGTGGCGGTTTTATGTCATTGTAGTTCACTATTACCGATGTTCTGCTCTCCAACGGTATGCGTCAATTTAGTTTTCAATATTGATCAAAAATGAGAGCTGCTTCGAACGACTGCTGCTTTTCTTTACTCAGCAACGCATACGTGCTCTTCGAGATGTGGATTAGTGTGAGGCAGCGCCTGCGTCGTGATAAATTTACGCTCCAGTTCGAGAGAAATTTTCATTAAAATACTTTATTCCCAGTTGTATTTTTTAAAAATTTTATCCTCCACTTTTCCAATTTTCGTAGGTACGTATTTTTTTGTGTGCAAATTTCTAGCAATAAAATTACCGAATCAACGAGCGAAATGTGCACACTTTTAAAATATCATATTAACTAATGAAAAAATGTTCTTGTCGTTTATTTTAATTTTTTTACAACTTCTGAGTCGCGTATTTTAAAACTAATGCTAATAAGCAGATACCTACGGATAAATGAAAACAGCTACATTATCCGCCTTTGTGATGCGCACGCTACTTTTTCACCTGCCATCATGAAACAGATAAAAACACAAAAATATATTTCATAATTACGAACACGAATACCTGAACTGTGTGAATTGTTTGGAATTGCATTTAAAAGGTGTATTTCACCTTAATTAATAATTATCATACTTACTCACGAAATTCAACAAAATACTTACTCGTACCAAAATTTCAAGTTCATTTTGCCTATTGGGAATTTTTTTTAAATACCGAGATTGTGTATTTTTTTACATAATTTATATCTCTTTCAATTTAATTAATAATCGCCCAAGTAGGTAATCATTAAATGCGTAGGCGTACCTACTTGAAAATTATTTAAAACCTGCAGATATGTTGACATAATTATCTCACTTTTCCATCTCGTAGTCGTAATTTCAAAATGGCTTTTCAAAAATGCTCCACAACTTTTAGGGTAAGAAGTAGACTGAATTAGTACAGTATATGTACTTCAATGCGGTCCAAAGTTGAACATTTTGTAGCTAAAATCATCAACACTTTTACTTTCACATCTTTTAGCGAAGTAGAAATTACTTTCACACGTTCAGACTGTTATCTATTATATATGTATAGGTCTACATCATTTGTAAGATTTTTTTCCAACTTCTCGTTCTCATCTCCAAGTTTATATATTTGGACCAATGCCGGCTCTTGAATTTTTTTTTATTTAGATAGGTAGATATTTCTTATTTGAAACATCGAATATTTTGTAACACTACGAGATGGATAGACGTGTGTGATTGAGAGTGAAGTTGAATAATGCTGGGCAGAAGTACATACGTATAACACTGGAGAGTGAATTTATGAAAAGAAAAGGTAAAAATGTCAAGAGGTTAAGGAAGATACATAAATTATAAACACGATGCCTATCTTAAAATCTGAAGGATCAGGAGAAAATGAAATTGGGAAAAAGTTTTGTTCGAATACATATATAAGTAGTAGGTTAGGTACCTACTAAAAAAAGGTGAATATTTTTTTATTATTGATATTATTTTTCTGCCCAACAAGGGAATCTTGACCACTCGTCAAGTCCGATTGAGATGAAATTTGGCTCAATGAAAGAGCATGCCATCTATACCTCAGAACTGAATTTTGAGCTACTAAAGTCGATTTTTTGATTTTTGGCGAATTTTTGAAAATGGCGAAAATGATCCAATTAAAAAATCATTTTTTTTCAAAAATGGTAAATTTTGGGATAAAATTCTGAAAATTGGTTCATTATACTCAAGTAAACTTCCAAGTCCATTGCGACAATTTTCGAAGCGATCTGGAGCCTCTAAAAAAGTCGACTTTTCTCCAACGGGGGTCAACTTCAATATACGTAGAAGCCAATTTTTAGAATTTTATCACAAGGTATGAAGGTATACAATTTTTGTAAAAATTAATTTATCAATATTTTCGCCATTTTCAAAAATTTGCCAAAAATTAAAAAATCATTTTCGGAGGTTCAAAATCATTGTAACTCGTTCATTTTTCAAGGGTAGGCAAAAAATGATATTAGTGGACCTTTTTATTACGTTGTTTACCGGGTTCAGGAGCTGCAACATAGAAATTTCTAGGGTGCAGTTCAATTTTTCTGAAGAGTGTCCAGTTGAAAATTTTCTATGTTGAATGTGAAAATGACTTTTCTTCTCCGAAAAAATTGAGATAATTCAAATTCAAAAACATAAAGAACTTTTTTTTCTTGCAAAAATTAAGACCGGTTCTTCTTCTTCATCTTCAAAAAAAAAAAAAAAAAAAAAAACTAGAAATTTTTCACTCCTAAAATTGGGAAAAAATTTTAGAAATTATTTTATTCAAAAAAAAGTTGAAAGAGTTTTCAAAAAAAAAGAAAAAAAAATTAAGACTTTTGTCAAAAAAATGAGAAATGTTTTGTCTCCTTACAAGATTTTTTTCAAATAAAAAAAATGAGGAATTTATGTTTTTTTTTTTTTTAGCATAGTATATGCTTTTACGGAGACCAAAATGGAAAAATACGACCCCAAAATCCGAGACCAAAATCCGACACGAAATTGGGTTATGTTAGGTTACATTAGGTTAGGTTTGGATGACATAAAAAACTTAGAAAATTTTTAATAAATTCGACGTCAGACATTTTGAAACTTGTAAATTTTTTTGAAATTTTATGACTTTTAGACATTTTTTAGACATTTTGTCAGACATTCTGAAACTTGGATTTTTTTTATAAATAGAAAGATGACTTTCAGACATTTTGTCAGACATTTTGAAACTTGGAATTTTTTTTATAAATTTAATGAATTTTTGATATTATTTTAGAAATTTTACGACTTTTATTTTTATAAAGATGACTTTCTGACATTTTGAAACTTTTATTTAATTAAGTATTTTAGAAATTTTTAAAATAAATTTTATGACTTTTAGGCATTTTGTCAGACATTCTAAAATTTGGAAATTTAAAAAAAAAATTTATGACTTTTCGGCTTTTTATCACATTCAATAAATTTTATGACTTTTAGGCTTTTTGTCATTTCCATGGAAATAAAATATTTCATCATTTTAGAATTGATGACTTTTGGACATTCTGTCATGATTTATATTTATTATACTTTTTAGATTTTTAAATTTCCATTGAAATTAATATTCGTGACTTTTAGACATTTTGTCACAGAGTAAAAGCATATACTATGTTTCATACTTTCAAACGTAGTGTGGAAATAGCGCCAACCAGGGGGGTCCAGGCGAGGCGCGAAGCGCCGAGTTTTTTTTTTTTTTTTGAAAAACATGCAAGATGTTTTTCTTTGAAGAAATTAAAAGATCTTTCACTCCAAAAATTGAAAATATTTTACCCTCCTCTCCCCCCCCCCAAAAATCAGAAATTTTCCTGTTCCAGAAAATTGAAAGATTTTAAAAATTTGAAACAAAAAAATGAAGGAAGAAGCTTCTTTTTCCTAAAAAATTAAAATATTTTTTTACTGCAAAAAAATTATAAACTTTTTCATTCTGACTGACTCCGAAAATATCATTTTTATTTTATATTCCAAAGTAAGTTCAGATTATTTTTTTTTATTCTTAAAAAAGTAAGTAAGTAAGGTTTTCCACAAAAATTGAGGCAAAAAAACTCATTTTTTTCTTCAATTTTGAAGTTTTTTCCCTATAAAAATATTAGATTTTTTCTCCAAAAAATTGAGCGATTTATTTTTCAAAAAATTCGATTTTTGCAAAAATTTAATATTACCTAATGTTATAGGAATTACGAAATTTTTCGGTCTCACTTTCCAAAGTTATTGCTTTTTATTAGAAAATAATTCTTGTTTTAGTGTTTTTTTAAAACTGAATTTGAAGTAGTGTCATTAGCCCCCCCCCCCCCCCCCGTATTTTGAAAACAAAGCAAAAACTTATCAAATTTTTGAACGTCTGCATTTTTGTGGTTTCAAATTCCAAATTTGTTCTTTTCATGAGAAATGATTTCAAATTTTTATTTTTTTGTCCACCAAATTTTAAATGGATCCAAGTAACCCCTGCCTCATTTTTTGGAATAATGAAAAAATTTACCTATTATGAAACCCTTGCTTTAGTTTTTCCTTTTCAGGTAAATTGATTCCCAGTTTGTTTTCCCTTCAACTTAATTTTAAGTGGTAGACCTATACTTATTGTGGTACCTCAATTTTGAAAAAAAAAGCAAAAGAGAAAAAAATGAAAAAATTATTTGATCAATAATTTTGAGTTGTTCCTTTTTGATTTCCTATTCTTAATTTTTTTCCTAAATGCGTTTGAAATGATACTACTGGCCCACATTTTGAAAAAAATATAATTTTTAAAAAACGCTTATTTTTATATTCATTTTTTTTTTTTTTAATTTGGGGGTGCCTCAAATAACCACTTGAAATTAAGTTGGAGAGAAAATAAAAAATTAAGAATTGATTCTCATGAAAAAAAATGGATTATAACAAAAACAATACAAGATTTTTCCAATTACTCAACTTTTCATTTTTATAAAATAAAATGGGAGTGATCAGAGGCCACTTAAAATTCAGTTAGGGCATAAATGAAAAGTTTTGAACTTTTTTCTCATAAAAATAATCAATGATGAGAGTGAAACAAAAAGAATTCCACTGTCCAAATCTCCAAAATAAGGACTACCTTATGCATGAAACAAACATAATAATTAAATTAATATTTTATTATAAAGATCAAATATTAATGTACATCTTCGCGAAACTTTTTATGTTTTTGTATTTTTTCCTATAATAATTAAAACTCCTGCAAAGTTAAAAACAGGCATTTCATGGCATGTCTCTATGATGATGGTTGCCAATACCCAACATTGAAGGAGCAAAAATTCTGCAAATCGAATGACGAAATGCTTCGTTAATTTACAGATCAAAGTACGATTTTTATGTCATAAAAATGTTATTCCTTGACTTATCATAATTTTTAATATCGACTCGATTCAAAAATAAGCTCATCGAAACAATCAATCTGATGTTATTGCATATGTAAATCGTTTCAGGATTGCCAACTTGTTAGAAAATGAAGAGTGTTACAATGATAAAATTTTATTTATAAAAATTTCAATAAGAAAATTTAAAAATAAATACACATTTAATTACGACTATTTATGCGTAACATATAATATGTATGTACCCATGCAATTACCTTTGTACTTGCTAGAAATAATATATCATATTTCATTTGAAAGTTAAAATTGAAGTAGGTAGTTTACAATTTTTTTTATTATTGAAACTTCAATAAATAATAATAATAAATTGGATAAATAAGAAGTAGGTAGATAGTGTCGTAATTTTCGTTCAATTATTGATCCTTGGTTTTTATCGAAATAAAAAAAAAAAATTTACAAACATTTTGTTAGGCCTTAATCACACTTTTTGGTGTTGCATTTTTAATTCCATTTACAAAAAATAGAATATACATGATGTCGATTAGAAAACCCCATAATAAATGTATAATTATTTTATCGAAAAAATTACAAAATTTTTTCATACGTATTACGCAAAAAGTTAAACTTTTCATCTTCACAACTGGGTGATTATTTTAAACAATTAAACATTAGTCATTGTCACTTAAAAGGCATTTTACACAACGCGAGATCAGTTTTCTCGATGAAGGTCTAACAAACAGTGCATGGAATTACATTATGATTTGAGGATCCGGTACAGATGAAGCGATCGACTTATGAGGAAGCACTTGTCCTCCATTGATATATATTTCATCTTTCACGATAACATCTTCTCCTAGTACGGTATTGTTTTCCAGTCGGACCCATCTTCCGATGACACAGCGCCATCCAATGATACAACTGTCCAGCCAAGAATGCGATTTAATAACAGCACCTGACAAAATAGTGCTACGACGAATGCAAACTCCATCTTCTATGACGACATTGGGTCCTATTGTGACATTAGGGCCAATTTTACAGTCTTGTCCGATTTGTGCTGAAGGGTCGATCAATACATTGCCAACGATTGCTTCTCGATCGGTCAATTTGTCGGACTTTTTTTGACGCAGTGAAGATAGATACAAGCACATGCCTGAAAAACACATAAAAAATGAAATTGACACCGGTAAGAATACGATAGAATGTGAATTTTTTCTGGTTCAACAAATTCAGTAGAATTGATAAATTATTTTCAAAAAATATTTGAATACCTGTCAAAAAATCTCGAGGCTGGCCAACATCCATCCAGAAACCTTTCAGTTCCAGAGCATATAATTGATTTTCTTTCGCCATCTCGGGGAAAATTTCTTTTTCTATACTAGTAGGTTGTAATTTAATTCTTTTTAAAATGCTGGTATTGAAAATGTACATTCCGGCGTTGATTTTATTCGAAACGAATTCTTGCGGCTTCTCTATGAAATTTTTTATGCAGCCGTTTTCGTCGTATAACACAACACCGTATTTAGAAGGTTCTTCTACTTTCGTAACGCAAATAGTGCCTTCTTTTCCATGCTTTTTATGAAAAGCTACCATTTCTTTGAAAGGGAAATCACAAATAATGTCCGAATTTAGAACAAAAAACGGTTCGTCATTTTCGGATAAGGTTTTGCTAGCTAAAGCTAGCGGACCGGCTGTACCCAACGGTTCTGATTCGAGAGAGAATATCAAACTGACACCCAATTTCTGAGCTTCTTCTTTCAAATCTTTTTCCATTTCTTGGGCTCGATAAGATACGGCCAATACCACTTCTGTAACACCGGCTTCTATTAATGCTTCTAGCTGATGTATAAGCATTGATTTGTTGGCGAATTCTACAAGCGGTTTCGGTCTACTGAGTGTTAGAGGTCTCAGCCTGGTTCCATATCCTCCGACCAAGATCAAGGCTTTAATTTTTCCAATAAGTTCCTTGCCACACATACTGAAAGCGTGTATTCTTGATTATTTTTCTATGTAGTCTTTCAAATCATCATCTGTAATGCAAACAAAAAAAGATATTGTATTATGAAGGTACTGATAAGACACGTATTCAACAGCAATTAGTTGATGCCGGATTTAAAGTTGGATTAAATATGACACCATGAATTGAATTTAAGATTTAAAAAAATTAATCAACGAATAGTTTTGTTGATTTTTGCCAAAAATACTATAATTTGCACAGCAAATACTGCTACCTGCTGATTTCCTCTGATTAAAAATGGTTGAGATTTCAAACAATTTCCTTACCAAATTAGCCGAGCTTGCAAAATCAAAATCAGAATCCCATGGTTCTCAATTGATACATACAACTTAATTTCAATACAATTATGTAGATTTTAAATGAATATTTTACAATTTAGTTTAATTTAAGCAGTTTGATTCAGACTATTCAGACGAAGACGAACGTTATCAGCGTTTGTGGATGTGGAATTACGATTCGCCACCACGACATATGTGAACAGTGTTGTTACTTTCCTGGAACAAAAAGTCCTTCTCAGGGAAATTACAAATTACAATCCCGCCATTTTTGAATTAGTCATCTGTTTTCATTTTGAACTTTTGAATTTTGCGAAGAAGGAACTTAAAAATGTGCAAAAATGAAAAGTGCATTGGAAAAGGTGTACTAGGAAGTGATCTGCTCAAATGTGTTAGCAATTGAGGCAACTTGAAAAAGGTATGAAATTAATTATATCAAATTTTCGCTCAAGTGTTCGTTTAGTTCATATTTTTCATTCTTATCAGTTTTCAGTTAGAAGAAATACCGGCGATGAAAGAATGGAAATGAATACTTCTACGCCGTTAAAAAACCCTTGTTCGAAGCAGCCTGTGTGCTCTATGTCGAACGAGTGTAATGATGCTTATTCAATTTGTACAAAACCCGACACAAAACAAGTTTTCTCGAATGAACTGTCTGATTGCGGACCTTTGTTTTCTAATTCAAAATACTTAGACATGGATATCTCTGTAGAAGTTTTCCCGTAAGTACATGTCAGTTTGACTGATAATCATTGTGTGTACATTTTTTTCACGTTTCGACTCGATTGCTTCATTTCAGAGTGAGTCCAATTTCTTGTCTGAGAAATGCACCGTCTAACCCTTTACCATATTTGGATAGTTCAAAATTGAAATGGTCTACTTCACTTCATACGTCGTATGCTGATGACGAAGCTGTTGAAATGATTGATCAAACTTGTACTCCATATCAAGTAAGAGATCTCGATAGCTTTACTTTTATTATTTTAGTGTCGATTCTTACGACCGTATTCTCCACAGTGCACAGCTGACGAGAATAGTACAAACTTTGCGAATGAAACTGACGATAGAATTGTTGACGAGTCGTTCAGCGCGATGGACAACACCTCGTACCTTCCTTGTTCGCCGATAATTACCGCTGCCAGAGTCAAACGACGAAAAAAGAACAAAGAACCGCCAGACGAGTGCTTTTCTCAAGAGATATTGGGCGCTAGAAAAAGTTTGTCTAGTGTTTTAGCAGCAAACGAAGACGACGAAGCGTTGCAACGTATTCGTAACTTGAACGAACATGCTTTAGAATTCGACGATTCCTATTCCAAATCGTTCAACATTTGTACACCGTCTGAAATTGATACGCCCAAGACAAATCTGTATTCGTTAACTTCCAAGCAGGAAACTAGGAAATTCATCTATCCATTCGCCAGCGTTCCTATTAAGAAACCACCGAGTTTTTTACCTGTCGATCAATTGACGAGTTCTGCCTTAACGTTAGAAGTACACAATTTGCGCCAAGATCTGCATTCGCGCAATCGTAACAATGCAACTAAAGCTAAAACCAAACGGAACGAGCTCGTTGGGGGCAGTATGGTCGCCTTCAATGAGTTATACGACGAAGAGACGATCAAGAAAAGCCAAGTTTTGGAAAACAAAACCAAAATAACAACTGCTCCTATAAAAAGCGGAAATGTGAGCAGAACGCGAGAGAAAGTTTTTCAAGCTCTTGTCGAGATCATGTTCGCTTGTAAAAATAACAATTGTGATACGATACGAGCTCGTTTTAATAAAATCGCAGATCTATTCGTTAATGGCGAAGACAACAGTTATGGAGCTCGTGCAATATGCTATTTGTATTCGACGTATTACTTCTTAGCGAACGTCAGTTTACGAAGTTTAAAAAAAGAATACGTTTACAAACACGAAGCTATACAGAATTTAATGCATCACATTTCCAATTCGTTTAAACTCGCTGTGACTTTTGATTACGTGCAAAATCTCTTCGATCGCTTCGAGAACGATATTTTCACATTTGAAAGAAAGGGTATACCTGTGACCACCTTATACACATCACATTCCAAATCAATCCGTTGCTTGTTGAACAATTCCGATGTAAAAATTGATTCTGTGCACTTCCAACTGCAGCTTCTGGAACATTTGACGACCAAGTCGGAGCCGAAAATTACTGTTACAAATAAAGATGAATCCAAGTCGATCACTAGCATCCTGAGAAACGACTCGCTATCAAATTTTGAAAAAAATGCCACCGGTAGCAAGTTTAACTTCACTTCCGGCGGATTTTGTACAGCTAGTGGAAACCGTATAAACGTGCCAGAAAAATCGATCGATCGTTTCGTAGATAGGTACAGTGATATCATATATAGCCAACGAAATAACGAGGTCTTGCTTGCTGATAAACAAAGATGTCAAAATAAACGCGATGCAACATCTGTTACTTCCAAGGATGTTACTAAAAAACCATCACTGTCACACAACCAACGTGTGTTCCAAACCAGCGCCGAAAAATCTATTGATGTTCTTGCGAAACCACCTCAAGAGTCAAACCATTCATTCTCCGATTTATTGGGTGAAATGGAATTAGAGTTTGATACCGATTGGAAGAGCTTCGATGGAAAATTGAATGAAAATACGACTTCTGGCTTCAAAACCTGTTCTGGGAAAACGATCAATATCGACGATAAGTTTTTGCAAAAATCTAAGAATCTGTTTTCGGACATATCAGTTGAAACAGACTGCAATGTTGATAGAAATGGTAACAATGCTCTCAAGAAATCGGAAGGAATTGCTGCTTCAGGCTTTAAGATGTGCTCTGGAAAAACGATCAAAGTCGATAACAAGTTATTGCAAAAATCTAGAAATTTATTTTCAGACATTGCAGATCAACTGGAGGTCAACATTGATGGCGATTGCAATAGTGCATTTAAGAAATCTGACGAAATTGCTGCATCTGGTTTTGAAACGTGCTCTGGGAGAACAATCAACGTCGATAACAAGTTGTTGCAAAAGTCCAGAAATTTATTCTCTGATATTTCAGATCTGGCGGAATGCAGTGTTGGAAGTAATTCGAATACTGCGTACAAGAAACCAATCGAGAACCAAACTCCTGGCTTTAAAACTGGCTCTGGAAAAACAATCAACGTCGACAACAAGCTATTGCAAAAGTCTAGAAACTTATTCTCGGATATTTCGGACCTGGCAGAATGCAGCGTAAAAAATAATTCAAGCAGCGCGTATAAAAATCCGATTGAAAACACAACTCCTGGCTTTAAAACTGGCTCTGGAAAAACGATCAACGTCGACAACGAGTTATTGCAAAAGTCCAGAAATTTATTCTCAGATATTTCGGACCAGGCAGAATGCAGCATAAAAAATAATTCGAATAGTGCGTACAAAAAACCAATTGAAAACACAACTCCTGGCTTTAAAACTTGCTCTGGAAAAACGATCAACGTCGACAACGAGTTATTACTAAAGTCTAGGAATTTATTCTTAGATATTTCGGATCAAACTGAATGCAGCGTTGGAAGCAATTCGGGCAGTGCGTACAAGAAACCAATTGAAAACACAACTCCTGGCTTTAAAACTTGCTCTGGAAAAACGATCAACGTCGACAGCACTTTATTGCAGAAGTCTAGAAATTTATTCTCAGATATTTCGGACCAAGCAGAAGTCAGCGTTGGAAGTAATTCGTCCAGTGCGTACAAAAAACCAATTGAAAACACAGCTCCTGGCTTTAAAACTTGCTCTGGAAAAACGATCAACGTTGACAGCACGTTATTGCAAAAGTCTAAAAATTTATTCTCCGATATTTCAGACCAAGCAGACTGCAGCACAAAAAATAATTCGAGCAGCGCGTATAAAAATCCGATTGATAACACAACTCCTGGCTTTAAAACTTGCTCTGGAAAAACGATGAATGTCGACAAGTTATTGCAAAAGTCTAGAAATTTATTCTCAAATATTTCGGATCCAGCAGACTGCAGCATAAAAAAAAAATCGAGCAGCGCGTATAAAAATCCGATTGAGAACGCAACTACAGGCTTCAAGACATGTTCCGGAAAAACGATCAAAGTCGATGACAATTTGTTGCATAAGTCTAAAAATCTATTTTCTGACATTTCCGAGCAAACAGAATGTAACTTTGATAAAAATCTCAAAGATACGTGTAAAAAATCGGACAAAATTGCCACTTCGAGCTTCAAAACCTGTTCCGGCCAAACGATAAATGTCGACAATAAGACATCGGAATTATCTAAAAATCTATTTTCGGATTTGTTAAACGATGAAAAAATATTCAACCATCCTGACGTATTCGCAAATGCAGTAAATACCTTCAACGCTGGTGCTACGAAAACCTCTACTCCAGTTCCGACTACTCGATCGAGAAAGAAAATAGAAGGCGAAGCAGAAGTGAAACACGAACACGAGTCTTCTTCGCTTTTCATCCAAAACCAATCATTCGATCTCGTTAAAGAAATTACTGAAACCACCAGTGCTTTTCTGTACGACATTTCGAGCGAACAATCCGGGTCTTCGTTTTTCATACCAAATGACACTACAGCGAATCTAAGTGTCAAATCGGTCACCGAAAACCACAAACGTGTCGACGTCTCCGATACCAAAATCAAGTCCAGATCTACCAGTCCTGTACTCGATGCGAAGTACGCACGAAATAAACGAAGGAGCTCAACTCGAAAAAGCGGCGGTGCACAGTCCTTGAATATTACTTTTGTACGTAAAACAAACACCAGCGATTCCGGCCGTGAACAGCGTGATAAAAGCAGCGGTAATGCTTGCGCCGAATTAGATACGTTTAAAATGAATTTTTCATTCAAGTCGTCGAAAAGAAAATCAAATTCTCTCGAAAATTTACAAGTTGTCTCCAAGAAAAGTAAAGCTGATTCTCGAGGGAGGGAGTCTTCGTGGCCACAGGACAGAATCGGACTTGCTATTCAACAAGAACGTTACGTTTCGAATAAACCTAAAGAATTTTGCCGGCCTACTCGAGGGTACTATTCGACTTTAATTTATGGTGCTGCTGCTAACGATAGGAAAGCTCCCAGCGAAGATGACACTGATGGTGTAATTGGTGGCAAAGGTAGAATTTCTCTCCGTCAATTGGCTCGTTACGAACCACCAAGACAGTATTCTTATGACGAGGTAAAAATGTTGTTTTTTTCGCCTGAATTGCATAATTTTATACTTCCTCGTTTACTAATCTTATCGAATTTGTGTTTTAGTATTTGAAACTTGGTTTGCTGCCGGTTGTAATTCGAATGAATTCTCAAGACGCTCGACGTTTCAAATTCACTCGTCAATTTTTCAGGTATTTTTATTTCGCTTATTTTTTCTGATCATGCCTCATATCATTTTGTATCGAATTATTACATCGAACGTTTGTATTTTTCGGTGCTTACATCAGCGACGAACAAATGACAAGTGGTGCCAATTCAGCGATCTCATTCGGTGACACAGTTCCTGTTATATTGAACGAAAAAAATGAAATCACTTTCGAAGAGATAGCTAGAGGTTTCCTAGCCAGTCCGGGAGTCGATCCAAAGCTGATTTCTCGCGAATGGATTGCCAACCATTATCGATGGATAGTTTGGAAACTAGCTTCGACAGAAAGATTTTTTCCTAAATCATTGGGTCGAAGGTGAGCTACTCATCGATACGATGTATTGTGATTTTTATACGTTTTATTATTCTTTATTATTATTTTTTCAGACACCTGACGCTGGATAATGTTTTATTCCAATTGAAATTCAAATACGAACAAGAAGTTGACCGATGTAATAGATCTGCGTTGAAACGAATACTAGAAGGCGACGATTCGCCAGCTAGACCTGTAGTATTATGCGTCGCATTAATCGATAAGGTTTTCAATTGTGTATCTTACATATACTGTACTTCATTTTTTATTTTTAAAATACGCGTTTATTAATTTGTCATTTTTTTTGTACTATAGATCAGTTCATCGAACGAATACAAAATTGAATTAACCGACGGTTGGTACAGTATTTTTGCTCAAGTTGACGAAGAAATGAACGGTTTGGTCGGGCGTAAGAAATTACTAATAGGAACCAAGTTATTTATAACCGGAGCCGAATTGATCGGTTTGCGTGAACCATGTGATCCTTTACAAGTACGTGCTACATTGCTACATGAGTCAGAACCGGCAACTTGGAATTTTCTGTAGCTCTATTTTCCCATTTTTAAATGTTGATTTCAGAGTGATTTTTTTCGCCATACAGATTAGGAGACTTCTTTATTCAAAATGAAAAAAAATTTTACCTCAAAAAAATGAAAAATTTTTTACTACAAAATAAATGAAAAAATTTTTTACTTAGATACTACAAAAATTTTTAAAAAAATTTTAATTAGGTACAAAAAATAAAAAAATGTTTACTACAAAAAAATGATTTTTTTTTTACTACGTACCTAGATTTAAAAAATGAATAATTAGAAAAAATATTTTAAAAATTTACCACAAAAAATTAAAAAAAAATTTTAATAGGTAGGTACAAAAAATAAAAATAAAATCCATTACAAAAAAAATGAAATTTTTTTTCACCCGATTAAAAGTGAGACAAAAAATTAAGAAATTAAGATATTTCTCACAAAAAAAAATTCTTGAAAAATTGCAATTTTTTAAAGGTCGAAAAATTGATAATAATTAATTATTATCTTTCTTAAAATAATTTGAGATTTTTTTTCTCAAAAATTTCCCAAAAATGTACTTTTTTTCAAAAAAAAAAAAAAAAAATGAGAATTATTTTTTTTTAGGAAAAATGGAGACTTCTTAAAAATTGAGATTTTACTCTCAGAATAACTTCTCAAACAAAATGAGAGATTTTTTCCTAAAAAAAAAAAATAATAAATTTAAAAAAATGAGAATTTTCCTGCTAAGTTGTCGGCTATGACGTAGGTGTAATTTGCATGTAGTGATCGTACAATACAGCAGTTACTACAAAAAACTTTTTTACAGATTGACGAAAATGTGTTTTTAAAATTCAGCACCAATTCATGTCGTCGAGTGCGTTGGGATACCAAGTTAGGATTCTACAAAAGTAATCGAACTCCTATAAACGGAATACAGACAGTATTGCCCAAAGGTGGCTTAATTTCACAACTCAAAGCCGTCGTAGCCAGAGTGTATCCGTTATTATTTTTAGAGAAACACGACAACGCAACTGAAGGTTGGTTCACTTGCGTAATGATTCGCCTGTACATTATATATTTTCATTGTATTTACAAACGTTTGAGATTTTTCAGTAGTAGACGAATCGCCAACCCCATCCTGGTCACGACTTCACAATGAAAAGGTTGAAATGAAAAAGACAATGGCTTACGAAAGAGATCGTCAAAATTTCGTCGAATCCATTTTATCTCAAGTTACCAATGAAGTTTTAAAAGAAAATGGGAAAACATATACAGACGATCTTACGGTGAGCATGAAGATCATATAGTAATATTTGCGACGATCAAATTTATCCATTTTTGCTTTTACGTATACTTTTAGAATTCTCCAAGTGGACAAGACAACGAGAGACTGCGTGATGTTATTCAAGAAAGAGTGCAGTCTCGTTTGCCAGTCAAATTCTCGAAAAATAGGCACGTTACTCGATTATTAAAAGTGAGGCTAAAGACATTTTTTAAAAACTCGTACTTGAAAATATTTCTTCGAATTTACATTTTTTAATTTTTTGTTAGCTTCGTTTGGTTGATGTACAAGATGTAAAAAACAAAACGTCTGCTATTCTAACTATCTGGAATCCTTGCGAAGAAGTTACTACTTTTTTTAAAGAAAATAGGTCGTATCATTTCTTCAACTTAAATGTCAATCACTTTCGGTAGGTGTATTTATCTACCTACTATTTCTATTGCTATTGTACGAACAAATACTTCATATCGTTTTGTAATTTCACAGCAATGGAGAACTGCAATTAAGTTCCACTCGTTCGAGTAAATACGACGGAGGCTGGGCCAGCGACGTCAAAAATTCTTGGTTCAAAAGATGCGATCGCAGCGTTGACGATTTAAATAAGCGTGGCGAAGACGATGATAAATCCTGTGTATTTGACGAAGTGGACGTGACCGGTGTTATTATTAAAATCAAACCGAAGCCGCAGTCCACTAATTACGAACAAAATGGTCGCATATACGTGGCAGATTTGCAACAAAGATTTTTCGCCCTTTCTTTTCGAGTCGATCCCAAGGTAAAATCGTGATCATAATACGAATCAATATGAGTGACTGAAACTAATATCGACGTACTGTATTTATTTAAATCTTCGTTTGTTATTCAGAATTTCGATTTTGGAGATTCGATAGAAAGTGGAAAAATTGTGGCAGGGCTGAATTTGCAATGGAAAAAAGGATGGTTATGTTGGAAGATCCCTATATTATATGTCAGTGAACTGAGTTCTTTCATTCAGTCGACGAATAACGCATCATTACAGTCGAGTATTGATCGAATTCGTCAGCATTTCCGACGTAACGTAAGTCTTGTTTATAAGCTTAGCAAAACACCTAACACTGTTTGATCATTTATGATTTACCTTCAACATGGCTTATTATTTATCATTTCGTGTTTAGAATTTAGAAACATTCGTTGCGGAATGCGAAGCAAAATTGAATGGGATCGTCGACTCAGTCACAGATGCATCATCCACCACAAGCGACAATATTTGCAATCAATCGTCATCCTCGTCGACGACAACGAAGACTCCGCCAGTTGTTGAGACCGATTCTTGCAATAAAAATAAGTCTAACTTTCAGTCGACGTTTAAGAATGGTAGTGTGGCATGTAAATATGAAAAATTACAAAATTACGGCCGGCCTCCTGCCTTATCTCCCATTGTATTAACGTCGCAGTCGAAAGTTAAAGCCAAGTTACCAGTTTTAAGAAGATCTTTCAAGTCGTGAATGTATGATTGATATTTCGTCGTATATTCTGAACTCGTGATTTAACATTAAATACCTCTTATTTGTGCGATTCTATGACAATAAAATAATTTTCTAATCTCAATTTTATTTTATTTTATATTACATTTTGAAGACATAAAACTTGAAAGCATAGCCTCTGTTTCATTTGGTCGCTCTATCGTACTTCGTGCATTAGTGTAGATGTGTAGAGGTAGACCTGCAAGAACGTGTAGATGAATTTTGCTGAAAGAAAAAACGTGTAGCGCCAGGGGTAGGGTGCCTACGAATTACGATACGGTTTCGGTTAATGTTATGTGATGTTGCCTCCACAAGAGTTGAAAACAAACCCAAACGCCTCATGCCGGTGGGGATGCGGTGGGGAGATTTTGCAAGTTCCAACGGCGGGATAAGCGAACTTCGTGCGAACTTTACTAAAAAATAATGAAAAATCATTGAAAACCTTTAATTTTGAATGTTTCATGACATCTTTTTGATTCTACGACTCGCTCAATTATTGATCATTGTTCCTATGTATTAAGTATGTTCGTTAATGTTCGCGAATTGATGTGTTTATAACAAATCTCTTCATAGAAAAACTCAATGCAAGAACAAGATTTTCGTTCTATTTATTAAAGCACCTATCGTCTGCGAATTCTATTTAGAATTCAGAAGCTTTGTGTATTCTAGTACATAATAAAGAGTCTATATCGAGCAAACATGTTCAAGCTACCAAAGGCATTCAAAGAGATCATCCCAGAGTTCTCTCAAAATAACAAATGGAAAGAGCTTTGTTTCAACAATGGTAATGTTTATTCACTTATCACAATTCACTTATTTTATAAATGCATTTCTCAAATTTCTTATTTTTTTCTACGTTTTTCAAGGTGGAACGCCCAGCACTTTGCAAGACATCAAAGTTGTTCCACACTCCGGTGGTTATGCCTTCAATGATCTGCCGAACAGATTCGTATATTGGTAACACATCTTCTTTTCTAACCTCAATGAAGAACACTCGACATTTACACCGTAATGTTTTTGTTTAGGAGAACGAATTACGATGTATTGGAAATTATTGAGCTCAGCTTAGATTTTAATCTTTACAATAATCAGATTCGGTATAAATTTCAAAATGCACCCATTCTCGACGGCATTTCAATTTACGAAAGGGGAAATACAGTCGTTATATTGGTACCAACGGTGTCCAGTGTCCATAGATTAACGTTTGCTCATCCGTCTTACGAAGTGAGTTTTAATTATTAATACGATTGTGTTTTTATGGTAAATTTCTAGATTTACATCTAATGGTGTTTTTTAATTTTTGCTTTCTCAGAGGACAAATGATTTTCGTTCAACTTCCATATTCTCAGAAGTTAGCTCAGATAGTATTTCCGATCCTACGACTTTTCATTTGTTTAGTACCATGCCTTGTAAGTTTATTATTGTTGAAGAAAACTTATCATCGTGTTTGGTCACTACTTTACAAACATTAATGAATGTTTCAGATCTACCGCACTCTGCGGCTTCCGTTTTAGCCGATGATGACGATAACGCCATGTTTTCACTCGCTTTAAATAATAATTCTGTCCTACTAATAAAAGTACAAAGATTAACTGGTATGGCGGCGTCGAATTACTTAAAGATGGAATCTTTTGGCAGAAAACGATTTTTATCGGGTCTAACCGAAGCTTTGTTGTAAGTACATGTGTTGCAAAGTCTATTCGATTATATTGCTTATTACTAACACTGAATTCTTGAAATATACGTTTCATTTGCAGGGGCGGTAAATCGAATGAAGACAACACCGTTAGTCTTTCTTTAGAAAAATATGATAAGGAAGTATTTTTGTTTGCATTAAGTCGCAATGGTCAGCTCAGAGTTTGGAGTTGTACGAAAATGGTCTGCGTTTACGAATTTGATTTCACTGCTTCCAATCAGGCTCTAGTAGGAGGTAAATATTACTCCAGGATTTCGTGACTCGAATTTAAAATGTATTCGAGTTTTTCTTCTCACGTTAATGAATACTTGCCTGTTTTCCATTTTCCAGCTCAATACTACACACTTCGTAAAAAAGCGAATGGTTCGCAGTTAACCATAGCTATTTACTCAGCTTCTATGGATTATTCGCAGCTATTAGTTTTGCAGCCAGTTTTAAAAAAGAATACCATCTCTTTTGATAACGAGCCTTTGACCTATACGACTCCTGTAAGTTATTTATTATTATGGTCATTCTTTGAATTATTCCGGGTTCTTACGATCAATTTTTTTTTGTACAGGCTAACGTGGATCTAATAGAAATGACTGTCGATTGCGATGGTTTGGTGATTTTATGCATCTGGCGTTCAAAAGAGAACGGCGACGCTTTGGTTTCGGCTCTGTCGGTAGCTAGTGGAAAATGGAGTATGTTCGAGAGTTATAAAAGAGAGCCGGGTTTCTATAATTATTCTTCAACTGTTGGACTCACCTCTAGGGAGTTTTACCTGAATTTAATTTTTGCTCCTGGTGCATTTTCCGTATTGGATATTAAGAAAGTTTTGAATGTAGGTGTACTTCGATTAATTTTTTATTTTGGGCGTTTAAAATATTGTTTAACGACGTAATATTGAATTTTAAACAGATATATAAAGGAACACCGCAATTAGATCAACCGGCAACTAAAGCAGAATTACGTTCGAAAGTGTGCGCTGCTTTGGAAATGGAAATTCAAGCTGAAGCCCTCGAATACGAATTATCTGATGATGATTATATCGATATTTCTGAAAGGTAAATAATATTTTCTTGAAAAATTTCATATTAGAATGGTTCAATTATAGACAAGTAAATTTACATATTCTGTGGGTTAAAAAAATCATAATTACCGTCAATAATTATTTTAATCGATGTACTTTAGATGTTGGAACAAATTTTACTTGAATTGCATTCAATATCAAGAAACCGGAAGAATACCAAGCGGTCTATTTTGGTTGCCTTACTCTTCGTTGTTAGTTGTCATCTCGAAAAATAATCTTTCGTTCTTTCGCACCGTTGATATATTGGAAGAAATGATTTTACGTCCTGGTTATAGTAATGAAAGTTAGTTTAGTACCTTTTGGTACAATTTAATGTCATGAAATACCTTCAATCTATTTACCGATATTTTTTTTCGATTTTAGGTCAGAGTTTTAAACACGTAATGAGCACGTTGTCCAAAATTTCACTTACTGAAGAGCAGTGTTTACGTTTTGATCGAGCGTTGAAAAGCTTCCATTCTTTGAAAAAAGTCTCAGCTGAAATCGCCTCTGAATTCAAATTACAAAATAAACTAAACTTGGTAAAGTTTTTGTAGAATAGTGTCAACTTTTCGATGACTTTTTCTTCTAATCTGCCTATCCGTATAGGAATTGGACGCTGTAATGAAATATCAAGATTTGCAAAAAACCTTACGTAACCTGTCGGATGTTTTGTTTATGCCTGAAACATTTGAACATACTGGTAAAGTACCTTTTTTTAATTCAATTTTTCTTATTCACTCATTTAATTTAATTTTTTTTTTTTTTTCAAATCTTGCACGTATTATTTACATCTTATAGGCGAGTATGGAGATTCCTTCAGA
Organism: Balanococcus diminutus; assembly: GCA_959613365.1. Lineage (NCBI taxonomy): Eukaryota > Metazoa > Arthropoda > Insecta > Hemiptera > Pseudococcidae > Balanococcus > Balanococcus diminutus. The sequence continues at coordinate 31,038,677 of OY390714.1, forward strand.
AGTGAATTAGGAGTTCAATTAGTTTCTTGTTCCATTAGTCAGATAGTGAAGATGAGGTGAGTTTTATATGAAATGTTGCCAAAAAAAATTAATTTTTCATTGTAATTTGACTTTGATATTATTTTGCAGATTGACTACGTGCCGCAACTTGGTGCTTTTGATTCAGATTTTGGATAGCAGTGAAATTAAGAGAGATTTCTTATCTGAGACGCTGAATCTATGCCATGCATATGCGATATTAAATTGGTGTTGCGAAACTGTCGTGCCGAATAATTCACAGCTGATATCCTTGACGCAGTTATTACTTCTGAATAAACCGGATATCGTTGTTCAGCCGTTGATTTTGGATACCATTTGGTCAACGTTACAATATTTGTATCCTTTTCTTCATTTATGCAAAAACTTATGCATTTTTTAAAAATTTACAACCATTTTTTACCATATTTCCTTAACGCTGTATTAGATGGCCTTTAACAAATAGTACAAATTTGGCCGAATATTTGCTCATCAACAAACAGCATTTATTACTTACAAGTTATTCGAGAATGGTTTCTCATAAACCATGTGAGTATATATCGTAATTTAATGATTCACAAAGTTGTTTTGGGAATAGATGAACGAAATATAATTTTATTTCATATTCCAGGGCGAAATATGCTGGTTCAAAACTTCATCGAAATGAATGAGCCATACAAAGCTCTTGATTTAGTAAAAGAGATGGTCGACTCGCCTGAAAATTATCTAAAGGTAAACGTAATTTATTAAGAATGGAAATTTTCTGTTTTACTATATCGATTGAGTATTTTTGAAACGATCTAATTTCATGTATGTGTATATTTTTCATTATGATAGGCTATCAAAATGTTCGAATGTGCTGATCAGTCAGATATTGTGATCCATCTAGCAGAATTAGCCGTAGAAAAAGCGACTAAAATTAATCATCCTGACTTGGTACGTCATTTATAGAGCAAAATTGATATAATCAAATAATCGATTACCTACATAATTTACATGGCTTCATTTTTCAGGCGACGTTATATTCGATTTTATTTTTACACCATTTGAAATTGGGCCGCTATGATTTGGCATTTGTGAATATGGATAAGAATCCGGAACGTTCTCGTCGAATAGATTGTCTTCGCGAGCTGGTCATCACACTGATGAATTCTAAACACGTAGAAAAATTATTAAATTTCCCGTACAATGATTTACTGCCGTATTTAGAAAATATTATGGAACAGAGAGCTAGATCTTTGCAGTCTCATCAAGCAGCTCCGTATTATAACTTTTTGTACGCTTTGCACGTGCGTATGGAAAATTTCCGAAAAGGTATAATATTCTTTTTACGATTATACGCATCGTACTTTCTAACTAATCGTACAATCATGTAATTTTGATTTCTTTTTTTCAGCTGCTCGTGTCATGTTCGAACAAGGTTTCCGTTCGGATAATAATAAGCTGCAAATGCTTTCGTACTCGGTTTGTTTAAATTGTCTATCTTTGGTGAGCCCAGAACATGCTTGGATATTGAAACCAAACGAGAATGTTAGAGAGAATTCGGACGAAGATAGTGTAAGTTTTGGTTTAAAATGCGCATATATTGACGTCTTCCTCACCCCCTCCCAAAAAAATTGTACGTAGATTTTTTTCTCCAGTTCTCCAACATAAATAAAATATTTTTTTCTCCAACAAAAAATTCCATGATTTCTTTTCTTTTTTTCCCCCTTTTTTTAAAATTTATTTTTAATGACGGCAGAAATTGATTTTTTTTTCTCAATTTGTGTTCAAATCGATTTTGTATATTTTTCAGGATGTTTTGGAAATTTATCAGTTGCAAGATTTGACGAAAGAATTTGAATTGGCTTCCGCTCGATCTAAATTACTGAATTGTCCACCAGGTAAAATATCACTTTGAAGTTTCAAAGTGATGAAAGTTGATTTTTTAATTATTTCGATATATTTTTTATTCAGATGTATCCGCATTCGAAGTAGTCATGAAGTTGATTTCGGCTAGTCGATATAGATTAGCAGCGAGAATAGCGTTACTATTCGAATTAAAATTAGAACCAACCTTTGAAGCATTAGCTGCTGCATGTACTCGTATCACTGAAGATCCTGATCCTTGGAGTTGGCTCGTTGAAAATGATATATCTGGTACGTAGGATCATATTCAACTATAGCGAGATTCCACTAAGAGATTAATATCTCAATTTTTTTCTAAAGATTTCATCGTCGGGGACGAAAACGCAGTCGTCGTGGCTTGGCGTCTATTGGAAGCATTATTATTGAAATACGAGCAACCTAATTTGACAACACTGCATAAAGCTGTCGCTAGCAAGATAATGTCGTTGAACGTAATTTTACCATATTGGCTCGAAGTTTCATATAAGGTAATAGCTCGCGATGAATTTCTCATTTACCTATTATGTGAATTCGTTTAATTATTGTAATTCTTGTACCTTAGAAACGTAATCCTGGCGAACTCCTGAGATTATACTTATCATACGGAGTACTGGCCGAAGCGTCAAAATTATGCTGCGAATTGATAGCTGCGATTCTAGGAAAAGGCAAAGAGAATTTCGAAATGAACGATGCTCTCTCAGTTACCTCGTCAGCCAAATGTTTACCTACTAATGCCATCGATATTCTTTTGCTAGAGCTGCGAAATCAACAAGTATGGCCAAATGTATTCTGTATCTGTTATGTTGATACTGGTTTGAAGTCGATGTACTTATGCGATGTTGACCTGTTTCAGATGAATGATTTATACGAAGATGTTAGCAATGCCGTTGATATTTATTTGGATACTACTGCAAGGATAACCAATGATAAAGCTAGATACAATCGAGATAGCGGAATTATAACCGTTCGCCAAGTTTCGTAATTGTGGTTATTCGTGGTGTGATTTTTTTGTTTACTATTATTAAACCATCTCATTCGATCATGTCAGCATTATAATTTACGTGACCCAAGTTTTTGTATTCATTAAATATAATTTTGTGTAAATAATTTTCACTTGTTTTATGAAAAGTGAGTATTTTATAATGTAAAAATGGCTTCATGAAAATTGAACACCACAAAATTTTTACACCTAGACATTTTATAAATGAAGGTACGTATTAGATTACCTATTTATGCCCTAGCTAAAATAGTCACGATATTGTAGGGGAATCAGAAAATTAATTATAATGAGCGTATGTCTTGGTAAAAATTTTGAACTCACTTTGGATTTTGCATCCACAAAATCCTAAAAATCCGGATTTGGATTTTAGATTTTAAATTTTGAACTTGAAATAGAAAAGATTTTGGATTTTTCAAATTATCAAATCCAAATCTTTATTTATTTTTATTTTTCATTTGATTGTTGCACTGGTTGTAGTGAGTGTGACTTACTCTATGAGTTTTTTTTACCGGCTTCAAAAAAATTGATTTCGTTTTGTTACTTGCCTTTTGTTTCAAAAAAACTCCGAAATTTTTACCTCAAAAAATTAGCATGTTTTTTTTTCTTACCAATTACAGATATTTTTTTCTTCGATAGTATAAGAAAATTTTTTTGACCAAACTTGGAAAGATTTTTTAAATTAAAAACTGAGACTAATTGTAAGCCGAAAATTCAATATATTATTTCAAAAAATTGAGATTCTTTCTATGATTTCTATAGAAAATTTGAAAAATACTTTGCAGTTCAAAAAATTTGGGAAACTTTTTTTTCAAAATAAAGAAATGAAAAAATTTCATTAGGTACGTTGACTCCAAAAAAAATAATTAATGAATAAAAATAAAAAATAAAATATGAAAATGTTCAGATCGAAATTTTGGAATTTTGAAGAAAAAAATACACAAAAAAAGTCAGGGATCTAGTGCAAAATATTTTAGTGAGAATTGAAAAAAAAAATAGACTAATACATGAAAGAGGGTTAAATTTCCAATAAAACCACGAAAATACCAAAAAAAATTGTGTTTCACAAGCCCTCATTTTAACGATGGTTTTTTTTGGGGGGGCGTAGCAATTTTTTGAATTTTTTGACACCACCACGTGAAAGAGCGTGATATTTCCTATAAAAAACATTTAAAACCTCAAAAATGATGAAAATGAAGTCATTGATGCCTAATTGCCTAAACACTTAAACTCTAGGGTGGTCCGAAATTTTTTTTTTTATGGGAGTGGTCGCATCCCGGTCTGTCAGACCGATCCGCTAAAATAACTTTGTAAATGGTTGATTTGAAGTCATATAACTCTGAAAATGTTGATTGAACCCTTGGAGTAGATTTGAAAATGTATGTGCTGCCCCTTCAAAAATTGGTTATGCAACTTATACGTCTCAAATCTTTTTTTGTATTTGTTCCCCCTACGCTTGCTAAACTGCTAAACAGAGTTGGAACCCCTTTCAGTCTATTGACAATAGACAAAAAATAAAGAGAACCTTTTTGAGAGGAAATTTAATTTTCTACAAGTTATCAATCTGATCTTTTTGATTTACTCAAAGTTAAATTAAGTACACTTTATTTCCTCCCAAGTCCGAAAAATAGGTAGATTTCTCAGGAAAGGTAGACAATTCGTTTTTCTTGCATAGCGCCTATATTATTATTATACCTAGATAGGCAAAAAATGTAAAGCAATTTTTTGATTGGAAATTTAATTTTCTACAGCTTAGAAGTCTTACTTTTTTAATTTTCTCAAAATTTGAGCCAATAATACTTCAACATGAAAACTCTTGTCCAATATTTTTTCATCAATTTCTCGAAAATATACAACCAAAAAAAAGAGAAAGTGAAAAAAACCCATAAAAAAACAAGGTCCAAAGAAACACGTTTAAAGCCATAATTTTTTTTTGTTTCAAATATCGTCTGTTTTTTTAAACTGTTTGAACATTTTTGTGTAAAACAAACAATTATTCTGGTTTGGGCCATAAATGATGATTTAAAAAAAAATTCAAAGATGAAGAATTTCGCGCCGAAAATAATACGTATACTTCCCTTACAAGGCTACGTGCTGTTCCGAAAGTAACAATAGAAAATACAGAAGAGAAGAGTAAAAAAAAAGGCAACTTTTTGTAAAATTTACTGACGAGATATAAACGCAGCTTTCGTTCTTTTTCTTTTTTCTTAGCTACTTTTTTCGTAAGATAGGGAACCTGGAAAGTAATGCGGTAAGGGAGAACGACCCATAAGGAAAAAAGAGGGAATAGGGGGAAGCAGAATAGAGGGTAAGGGTAATAACGCTACGGGCTATGCTGTAATGGACGAAGCTGGGTCGTCTACACGAGTAGTCTTTATCAGTTGGGAGGGAAAGGAGGAGAGCGGTATATAAGACCAGAGGGGGCCGTACTCTGGAAAAACGTCCCAGAAAAAGACGAAGAGAGTATACCGCATACACACATTCTGTGTACCAACTATGTGCCGAGTATTTTCATTTTCGAGTTTTCGTTTCAAATACTGCGACGATTTTTTTCAAATTTAATCGATACGTACGATAATATTGAGATATTCATTCGCAAATTTCATTTTATTTTTCAATAATTTTTAGTTTTCGAAATTTTTATCACTTCATATTTCGCGATACACGTAGAGATTGGAAGATTAAACGGGGGTCTTTATTTCGTATATTCTTTCCGTACACTATTTTTATTTATTTTTCGATGATATTGATTTTTTGATTAATTTTACGTATGTGCAAGTCTTCTTACCAAGCTCGAAGCACGTGAACGTCGTAAGTATTCGATCAATCTAAGGTTGTTATTTTTCACTCATTTTCATCTCCATCCTTTGATGTGTTTATTTACATTCGTATGAATCATTTTACCGCGCCTCCCCTGATGATACGTGTGTTGGTATCTTGCTAAATGCCCCTGTAGACACACGTAAAATACTTGACTCATCAACGTATTTATTGATTTTAAAAAAAAATCACTATTAGATTTGTTTATAAAATAAATTGTTCTGTTCGAGATAAATTTGAAAAAAAATTATTATTTTGACACAGATATGAACAAAGTGAAATAGAAATTACCTATCTAGAAATTGATATCGAAGAAAATAGCACGATGATACTTACCTTTGGTTTGTCAGGAAAAATGCATTCGAGAATTCAAAGCGAGCATTTACATTTCATTTCAATGGAATTTGTAAAATTAAAATTTGTCACGTGCTAACAACAAGAGCGAGAGAGAGAGAGAGAGAGAGAGGAAGCAAAATTTTCGACCTCGTTGCGTTTTCAACTTTTCTTTTTCACATTTTCTCGTAAGCACGTTGGGTTTACCTGAGTAATTAAAATAAATTTATTGAGCTAATAATTTAGAAACGTTCATTTGTGTGGTTAATTTTTTTTCTTCAAATTCCATTCGGCGTTGTGCAGTTGACATAAATAATAGGCATTCGACAGATATCAGCATAGGCCTATTAATATTTTAGGCATACAGGGTGGTCCGAGTTTTAGAATTTAGATTTGCGATTTTTTTTTTAAATTTGCTTCAACCTCTAGTATTGCTTATATTTTCTATTTTTTATTTTCCCTCTAATTGAGTTTTAAACGGCCCCTGGTCACTCCCCTTTTTCAGAAAAAAATAAAAAATTTATATTTTTTAAAAATCTAGCCTTTTTGCATTATAGCTCATTAAAGTTTTTGTTCCTTTTCATGAAAATTAATTCCTAATTTTGCATTTTCTCCACAACTTAATTTCAAGTAATACCTGAGGTGCCTTTAATTTTTTTTAAAGATGTTTTTCAATATTATAGCATTCTATTTTAAAAATTGGTAATTTTAAATTTCATTTTCCTAACTTTTTTGGGTTATAACCGAAAAAAGGCAAAAATTTGAAAATCAGCCAATTTTTCATTTTTATGAAAAAAAATGGGACCCGGTTTCACTTAAAATTCAGTAAGGGGAAAAATAAAAAATTGAGAACTATTTTCTAGTAAAAAAAAGCAACAATATTAAATGCCAGATGATTTTTTTTTTTTATTAATTCTTTACAAAAAAAAAATTAAAACGAGGACGCTCCAATTGATGACTTGAAAAATTTTGAGATAAATAAAAAATTGGAAGTCAGTTGTCATGAAAATAAACAACTTTGATAGGTTATAACCAAAAGAAGGCGAGACTTTGAAAATCGGTCAATTTTGTAATTTTTTTTAAAAAGGGGGGTTATTAGGGGCCATTTAAAATTCAGTTGGGAAAAAATGAAAAAAAAAAAAAAATCTTATAAGACCCACATGTTAAATAAAATGAAAAAAATCCGAATCGTGGAATTTCTGGATTTTTTAATATGGTCAAATTTGATACGTATTTTTAAAATGCATACATTAAGATTTAAAAACATAATGTATTCTTAATACGATCTTTCAAAACACCTGCGTATATTTCAAATATGCTATTGTTTATTTAAGAAAAAAATATTTACCTACTCTGGATTGCTACTAGCCAAACAGAGGTATCCATTGTTTTCATTTTATTTTCCTTTGATTTATGTATTTGTATATTATGTTTTTCATAAATTTTATTTTTATCTCGTTTTGTTTTTCCCCAAATATAAGAAATTGTCAAAAGAAATAACCAACCCATGCAGAATATACATCCACCAAGTCAAAGCTATAGGTATAGCCCCTGCAGGCCCATTTCAAAATCGTTTGTTCAATTTTTTAAGTTTGCTCTTTTTTCATTGCATTTTTGTTTCCATTTACTGGAGGAAAAATTGTGACTTGTGAAACCTTTCGCTTCGTTTTGTTTACTTTTCTTTTAATTAATGGCGCACTATTTTCTAAAAAGTGTTTTTTTTCTTGTTTTTTTTTGAAAAGAAAATATAAAAGTTTACCAGAAAGTGTGAAAAATTGTGAAAAGTCGTGAAAAATAGTTGTGTGGGATATCTTTTTGAAGCTCTGTGGTATTTACAAATATTTTTCTTTGAAGTGAAAGTGGAATTATAATTACGATGAAAATGTGTGTTTTTATGAATCAAAAACAATGTTATTTAAGAATTTCATTTTTATTTTAAAAAAACATTAATTTATCTTTATTTTAACAAAAATGAGTTGAGTTGCAAAAAATATCAAGGCTTCGGTCGCATTAAAATTTTAATTTTGTTAAAATTACTTTTTTAAAACTAAATTTGTTGGGAAAAAGTGGCAATAACAAAGAATTCAGATAATTAATTTAAAAAAATAATATTTCGAATTTGAATCGTGGAATTTGTGGATTTTCATGGTCGAATTTGGTAGGTATGTTTTTTTAAAATGCCTACCTCGAAATTTGAAAACCTAATGTAAGTATTTTCTAATAATTAAAAATATCAAATAAAATATTTTTATGAATCCAAAAAAAAAGTTAATTGTTCGGTCGCATTAAAAGAATATTCGTCATTTTTTAAAGAATTTATTTATTTTTCACTAAAAAAATTTTAAGATAATTTTTTGTAACAATTTTTTGAAAAATCGAAAAAAATCAAGAAATTGTCTTTGAAAAAAGTGTCGGAGAAAATTTTTTACAAAAAAATCTTGCAAGTGAAATTTTTTTAAAAGGATTGAGAGTAAACTTTTGTTTGAAGAACGTATATTTTGAATAAAAAAAATTAAAGCATTATTTGCTTTTCACGAAGGAACGAAATTTTTTTTTTTTACATTTATTCATGAACCGTGCATTTTTTCTTCAAATTTCCAGCATTCATTACTATCATTACTAGATTTTTTGACAGTCAGTATATTACTGTACTTGTTGCCATGAAAAAAAATTACTTATCTTTATTCTTTCCGATGTTGTTGTTGCTGTTGCTGTTGTTGTTTTTTCATGAGAAAATAATTCTCTATTTTGTTTTTCCCCTAATTTAGTTCCAAGTGGTATTTGGTTGCCCCTCGTTTAAAAAAATGAAAAAATTTGCACCCTTTCAATCTTAGTGATTCCCGATTTATTATTTTTCTCTTATCTGAATTTCAAGTGATGTCTTGTAGCCTCCAGTTCTTTAAAAAATACAAAAACTGATAAAAATAAATGAGTAAAAAAACCTGGGAGTAAGTATTTTTATATTTAGAATTCAAAGTTGTTCCTTTTTGTGAGAAAAAAATTTCAAATTTTTCACCTTTCCAAATGGATTTCAATTGATTTTGGGTATTAATTTTTTTTAATGAAAAATTTTCAACTAAAATTCAGTTTTGGGGATGAAAGAAAAACAGAGAATTATTTTCTCATAAAAAGGAATAACTCTGATGCGTTAATACAGAAAAAAAGTACCAAAAATGATAAAAATTTATCAATTTTTATTTCATTATATTTTTTATTAGAGGTACTTGGACATCACTTAAAATTCAAATAAGCGAAAAATAACAAAATGCGTAATATAATGAATTATTTTGTCATAAAAAGAAATAACTTGGGGGGGATGGGAGTAAGTCTAAAAATCAAAAGTAAGGCCTGCCCCAATGTACATATACGCTTTATGTACAATTCAAAAATATCATCAATTTTGTTACTTGCTTATGCAAATTTTGGTTTAGTTATAACTTCCTATAGTAGTTTTCATCTTCATACAAGAGGAAAAATTTTGATTTCAAATTTTTTTCGACTAAGCTGCGGTGTTTCTAGCCGCGTGAATTTTGCATAAAAAGCACGGTTAAAAATGAAAACTCTCCAGCGTGCTTCTTTTCTTTACTTTCAATAAACTTGACTTAAATCTAAGAAAGATTTACAATTTTCATTGAGAAAATTTCTTAATAAAAAAATTAACCTCTATTTTTAAAGAAGGTATAACGTATTTTTTTTTGTGTGTGTTAATAATGGCAAAGGGGCTTGCACGTTCACCCGACAAGATCCCCTCTCTTCTAAATGTGACAGACCTACCCACGTACCCAGTACCCATGCAAAGAGGTGTCAAGTCAAACATTTGGTGATTTTTTCCTCACTTTCTGTTTCAGTTTTGAAAAGAATTTTTTCGCAAGTGATTTATTTTAAATGATTACTACGTTGATGAATTTCGTATCTTGCACGCTTCATGGAATGCGACAATGCGTATAACAGCAACGACGATTTTGAAGATAGAGAAGAAACAGCCGCTTCGAGAGATGGAGAAAATTTACGATCTTCGTCTAGTACAATCGAATCGCCGCATTCTGTATTCACATCTTCAGATTCTCAAGAGTTGACCGCTTCTTCGTCGAATAAAGTTGTGGGACATAATTATAATGGCACAGGTTCGTTGATTAATTAATCATTTATTTGAGTGAGATAGTGAGAAGAATTGCAAAAATTCGATAGGTACTCGATAAATTATTGGACAATAAAATAATTGAAGAGGGAGTGGAGTCTGGAAAATGTTCTCAAGAGGTTTAGATTCACTCTTGACGAATCTGATTTCATTGTAGGTATATATATATTTTTTTAATTTTGTCGAAATCTATTTATTTTTTTAAATTTGTGCAGTTTTCAAATAATTGAGAACTTTTTCGTGCAAATCATCATTTTTAGAAATCTTGAAATAAGAATAAGGCATCACACATTTTCGAAAAATATTGGTACAATAAAATTTATCTTCGGAAAAATTTATTGTTCAAATTTTTTAATTTTTTTAAAACAACGAAAAACGTTCTCAGAAATCACCGCAGTAGAGTAAGTAGTGAAAGTTGGTCCTCATGGTCTAAAAACTGGATAACATGTTAGATTCCCCCCCCCCCCTCTCCATTATGCAATTTTTTTGTACCTAAAACAAATTTCTATGTTTTGTAAGTCTCAACCGAATTTTATCAAACTTGTAAGATGATTGACCCTGTCAAGGGTCATTCTTGAAAAATTTTTCCTTTTTTTAAAGAGTTTTCCTTGGCTTGGTATGGAAATTGGCGTTTTACTATTTCAAAGCATAAAATCTACCCTGAATGTGGTCCTTATTTTGACGTTTCGAATCTTTTTTTTATCTACCCTCAAAGTTGTTTCACTTCATGAGGAAATTATTCGTTTTTTCCAATAGGTCTCCTAATTGAATTTCAATTGGCCCTTTTAGGCATCCATTTTTTTGTCTTTTTTTTTTAAATGAGAAAATTGACAGATTTTTAAAATCTTCCCTTTTTCGGTTATAACTTATCAAAGTTGTTCTATTTCATGAAAATTAATTCCCAATTTTTTAATTTCTCTCAACTCGATTTTAAGTGGTACTTCGAGGCGCCCTCAATTTTTCAAAAAAACAAAACTGAAAAAATGAGCAATATGTTTTGACCTAGCATTCAATGTTTTGTTGCTTTTTATTAGAAAATTATTCCATATTTTTTAGTTTTCCCCAAACTGAATTTTAAGTGGTCTCAGTGCTCTTATTTTGAAAAAAAATCGTCAAATTTTCAAAAAATTACATTTTTTGGTTTCATTCTATCAAAATAGTTTTTTTTATGAGGAATGATTCCCAAATTTTTATTTTTCCCCTCAGTGAATTTTAAGTGGACCCTATAGCCACCCATTTAAATTTTTTTTTACTTATTTTCATTTTTTATTATTGCGTATCAAAGTTGTTCCTTTTCAGTTTTCATAAAAATGTAATTCCCATTATTTTTTCTTTGAAAAAAAAAATTGGTGAAACTTTTTCATCGCTGATTTCTGTAGAAAATATGCAATTCTTTAATTCTTTATTTTTCTCTTGACTAAATTTTAAGTGGCGCCACCAGGGCCAGACCTCACCATTTAAAAAAATAATGAAATAGTCATAACCAAATTTTTGAAATTTTTCATTTTTTCAACTCTAACCTATTAAAAATTGTTCTTTTTCATGAGAAATGATTTTTTTATTGTTTACAACTCAATTTCAAGGGGTAAGTACCTTGAGGCACTTCCAATATTTTCAAAAAAATAAAAAACAAAAAAAGAAATTTAAAAAGATCGAACATTGAAAGTTGTTGCTTTAAAAAAAATCATTCCCAATTTTTTCTTTTTCTTGAAAATCAATTTTTTATGACCTTCATTTTAAGGAACCATCATTTTTCATTTTTTTTCTTCAAATTTTTATGGTGTTTGAAAAATTCTCAGGGGTACAAAAATGATGAAAAATCGCCACGAATGTTCTTTTTGGACGAAAATGTGTATGTCAAAGCCATTTTAATTACAAAAACGTTTTACCAATTTTTAATCTATTTTTTTCATTTTTTTTTAAACACAAAAAATTGCATTCTTTAATGTCACATAAATGTGATGATCTGATGAATTCTCGATTTTTTTTCCAATAAATATTATTAACGATGATAATACTTGCCAACCATGCAAAATCCTACCCTATGCAAATTTGGGAAACTTTTTATTTTCAGTAAATTTTAAAAAATGAGAGTTTTTGCAAAATTGCATTTATTCAATGAAAAAAGCTACCCTGAGTTCCCATGCAAAATCCTCCGGCTGAATTTGTAAAAAAAATTATTTTCAGTAAATTACGAAAAATGGCAATTTGCATTTAAACAATGACAAAGGCTATCATTTGATTCAATGTAAAATCCTACCCTAAGCGAATTTGTGAAATTTTTTATTTTCAGTATATTTCAAAAAATGACAATTTTCATATTTGATTTTTTTCAAATTTCGATTTTTTGCATATTTGCAAAACCTAATAAAAATTATTATTTTCAGTAAATTTCAAAAAATGTGAGTTTTTGCGAAATTTCATTTATTCAATAAAAAAAAGCTACCCTAATGTTCCCATGCAAAATCCTCCTCTGGCTGAATTTGTAAAAAATTTTATTTTCAGTAAATTAAAAAAATGGCAATTTGCATTTAATCAATGACAAAGGCTATCATTTGATCCGATGCAAATTCCTACCCTAAGCGAATATGTCAAAATTTTTATTTTCAGTAAATTTCAAATAAATGGCAATTTGCATTTAATCAGTGACAAAGGCTATCATTTGATCCAACGTAAAATCCTACCCTAAGCGAATTTGTAAAAAAAATTATTTTCAGTAAATTTCAAATAAATGGCAATTTGCATTTAAACAATGACAAAGGCTATCATTTGATCAAATGTAAAATCCTACCCTAAGCGAATTTGTGAAATTTTTTATTTTCAGTATATTTCAAAAAATGACAATTTTCATATTTGATTTTTTTCAAATTTCGATTTTTTGCATATTTGCAAAACCTAATAAAAATTATTATTTTCAGTAAATTTCAAAAAATGTGAGTTTTTGCGAAATTTCATTTATTCAATAAAAAAAAGCTACCCTAATGTTCCCATGCAAAATCCTCCTCTGGCTGAATTTGTAAAAAATTTTATTTTCAGTAAATTAAAAAAATGGCAATTTGCATTTAATCAATGACAAAGGCTATCATTTGATCCGATGCAAATTCCTACCCTAAGCGAATATGTCAAAATTTTTATTTTCAGTAAATTTCAAATAAATGGCAATTTGCATTTAATCAGTGACAAAGGCTATCATTTGATCCAACGTAAAATCCTACCCTAAGCGAATTTGTAAAAAAAATTATTTTCAGTAAATTTCAAATAAATGGCAATTTGCATTTAAACAATGACAAAGGCTATCATTTGATCAAATGTAAAATCCTACCCTAAGCGAATTTGTGAAATTTTTTATTTTCAGTATATTTCAAAAAATGACAATTTTCATATTTGATTTTTTTCAAATTTCGATTTTTTGCATATTTGCAAAACCTAATAAAAATTATTATTTTCAGTAAATTTCAAAAAATGTGAGTTTTTGCGAAATTTCATTTATTCAATAAAAAAAAGCTACCCTAATGTTCCCATGCAAAATCCTCCTCTGGCTGAATTTGTAAAAAATTTTATTTTCAGTAAATTAAAAAAATGGCAATTTGCATTTAATCAATGACAAAGGCTATCATTTGATCCGATGCAAATTCCTACCCTAAGCGAATATGTCAAAATTTTTATTTTCAGTAAATTTCAAATAAATGGCAATTTGCATTTAATCAGTGACAAAGGCTATCATTTGATCCAACGTAAAATCCTACCCTAAGCGAATTTGTAAAAAAAATTATTTTCAGTAAATTTCAAATAAATGGCAATTTGCATTTAAACAATGACAAAGGCTATCATTTGATCAAATGTAAAATCCTACCCTAAGCGAATTTGTGAAATTTTTTATTTTCAGTATATTTCAAAAAATGACAATTTTCATATTTGATTTTTTTCAAATTTCGATTTTTTGCATATTTGCAAAACCTAATAAAAATTATTATTTTCAGTAAATTTCAAAAAATGTGAGTTTTTGCGAAATTTCATTTATTCAATAAAAAAAAGCTACCCTAATGTTCCCATGCAAAATCCTCCTCTGGCTGAATTTGTAAAAAATTTTATTTTCAGTAAATTAAAAAAATGGCAATTTGCATTTAATCAATGACAAAGGCTATCATTTGATCCGATGCAAATTCCTACCCTAAGCGAATATGTCAAAATTTTTATTTTCAGTAAATTTCAAATAAATGGCAATTTGCATTTAATCAGTGACAAAGGCTATCATTTGATCCAACGTAAAATCCTACCCTAAGCGAATTTGTAAAAAAAATTATTTTCAGTAAATTTCAAATAAATGGCAATTTGCATTTAAACAATGACAAAGGCTATCATTTGATCAAATGTAAAATCCTACCCTAAGCGAATTTGTGAAATTTTTTATTTTCAGTATATTTCAAAAAATGACAATTTTCATATTTGATTTTTTTCAAATTTCGATTTTTTACATATTTGCAAAACCTAATAAAAATTATTATTTTCAGTAAATTTCAAAAAATGTGAGTTTTTGCGAAATTTCATTTATTCAATAAAAAAAAGCTACCCTAATGTTCCCATGCAAAATCCTCCTCTGGCTGAATTTGTAAAAAATTTTATTTTCAGTAAATTTCAAAAAATGGGAATTCGCATTTAACTAATGACAAAGGCTACCATTTGATCCGATGCAAAATCCTACTCTAAGCGAATATGTCAAAATTTTTATTTTCAGTAAATTTCAAATAAATGGCAATTTGCATTTAAACAATGACAAAGGCTATCATTTGATCAAATGTAAAATCCTACCCTAAGCGAATTTGTGAAATTTTTTATTTTCAGTATATTTCAAAAAATGACAATTTTCATATTTGATTTTTTTCAAATTTCGATTTTTTACATATTTGCAAAACCTAATAAAAATTATTATTTTCAGTAAATTTCAAAAAATGTGAGTTTTTGCGAAATTTCATTTATTCAATAAAAAAAAGCTACCCTAATGTTCCCATGCAAAATCCTCCTCTGGCTGAATTTGTAAAAAATTTTATTTTCAGTAAATTAAAAAAATGGCAATTTGCATTTAATCAATGACAAAGGCTATCATTTGATCCGATGCAAATTCCTACCCTAAGCGAATATGTCAAAATTTTTATTTTCTGTAAATTTCAAATAAATGGCAATTTGCATTTAATCAGTGACAAAGGCTATCATTTGATCCAACGTAAAATCCTACCCTAAGCGAATTTGTAAAAAAAATTATTTTCAGTAAATTTCAAATAAATGGCAATTTGCATTTAAACAATGACAAAGGCTATCATTTGATCAAATGTAAAATCCTACCCTAAGCGAATTTGTGAAATTTTTTATTTTCAGTATATTTCAAAAAATGACAATTTTCATATTTGATTTTTTTCAAATTTCGATTTTTTACATATTTGCAAAACCTAATAAAAATTATTATTTTCAGTAAATTTCAAAAAATGTGAGTTTTTGCGAAATTTCATTTATTCAATAAAAAAAAGCTACCCTAATGTTCCCATGCAAAATCCTCCTCTGGCTGAATTTGTAAAAAATTTTATTTTCAGTAAATTTCAAAAAATGGGAATTCGCATTTAACTAATGACAAAGGCTACCATTTGATCCGATGCAAAATCCTACTCTAAGCGAATATGTCAAAATTTTTATTTTCAGTAAATTTCAAATAAATGGCAATTTGCATTTAATCAGTGACAAAGGCTATCATTTGATCCAACGTAAAATCCTACCCTAAGCGAATTTGTAAAAAAAATTATTTTCAGTAAATTTCAAATAAATGGCAATTTGCATTTAAACAATGACAAAGGCTATCATTTGATCAAATGTAAAATCCTACCCTAAGCGAATTTGTGAAATTTTTTATTTTCAGTATATTTCAAAAAATGACAATTTTCATATTTGATTTTTTTCAAATTTCGATTTTTTGCATATTTGCAAAACCTAATAAAAATTATTATTTTCAGTAAATTTCAAAAAATGTGAGTTTTTGCGAAATTTCATTTATTCAATAAAAAAAAGCTACCCTAATGTTCCCATGCAAAATCCTCCTCTGGCTGAATTTGTAAAAAATTTTATTTTCAGTAAATTAAAAAAATGGCAATTTGCATTTAATCAATGACAAAGGCTATCATTTGATCCGATGCAAATTCCTACCCTAAGCGAATATGTCAAAATTTTTATTTTCAGTAAATTTCAAATAAATGGCAATTTGCATTTAATCAGTGACAAAGGCTATCATTTGATCCAACGTAAAATCCTACCCTAAGCGAATTTGTAAAAAAAATTATTTTCAGTAAATTTCAAATAAATGGCAATTTGCATTTAAACAATGACAAAGGCTATCATTTGATCAAATGTAAAATCCTACCCTAAGCGAATTTGTGAAATTTTTTATTTTCAGTATATTTCAAAAAATGACAATTTTCATATTTGATTTTTTTCAAATTTCGATTTTTTACATATTTGCAAAACCTAATAAAAATTATTATTTTCAGTAAATTTCAAAAAATGTGAGTTTTTGCGAAATTTCATTTATTCAATAAAAAAAAGCTACCCTAATGTTCCCATGCAAAATCCTCCTCTGGCTGAATTTGTAAAAAATTTTATTTTCAGTAAATTTCAAAAAATGGGAATTCGCATTTAACTAATGACAAAGGCTACCATTTGATCCGATGCAAAATCCTACTCTAAGCGAATATGTCAAAATTTTTATTTTCAGTAAATTTCAAATAAATGGCAATTTGCATTTAAACAATGACAAAGGCTATCATTTGATCAAATGTAAAATCCTACCCTAAGCGAATTTGTGAAATTTTTTATTTTCAGTATATTTCAAAAAATGACAATTTTCATATTTGATTTTTTTCAAATTTCGATTTTTTACATATTTGCAAAACCTAATAAAAATTATTATTTTCAGTAAATTTCAAAAAATGTGAGTTTTTGCGAAATTTCATTTATTCAATAAAAAAAAGCTACCCTAATGTTCCCATGCAAAATCCTCCTCTGGCTGAATTTGTAAAAAATTTTATTTTCAGTAAATTAAAAAAATGGCAATTTGCATTTAATCAATGACAAAGGCTATCATTTGATCCGATGCAAATTCCTACCCTAAGCGAATATGTCAAAATTTTTATTTTCTGTAAATTTCAAATAAATGGCAATTTGCATTTAATCAGTGACAAAGGCTATCATTTGATCCAACGTAAAATCCTACCCTAAGCGAATTTGTAAAAAAAATTATTTTCAGTAAATTTCAAATAAATGGCAATTTGCATTTAAACAATGACAAAGGCTATCATTTGATCAAATGTAAAATCCTACCCTAAGCGAATTTGTGAAATTTTTTATTTTCAGTATATTTCAAAAAATGACAATTTTCATATTTGATTTTTTTCAAATTTCGATTTTTTACATATTTGCAAAACCTAATAAAAATTATTATTTTCAGTAAATTTCAAAAAATGTGAGTTTTTGCGAAATTTCATTTATTCAATAAAAAAAAGCTACCCTAATGTTCCCATGCAAAATCCTCCTCTGGCTGAATTTGTAAAAAATTTTATTTTCAGTAAATTTCAAAAAATGGGAATTCGCATTTAACTAATGACAAAGGCTACCATTTGATCCGATGCAAAATCCTACTCTAAGCGAATATGTCAAAATTTTTATTTTCAGTAAATTTCAAATAAATGGCAATTTGCATTTAATCAGTGACAAAGGCTATCATTTGATCCAACGTAAAATCCTACCCTAAGCGAATTTGTAAAAAAAATTATTTTCAGTAAATTTCAAATAAATGGCAATTTGCATTTAAACAATGACAAAGGCTATCATTTGATCAAATGTAAAATCCTACCCTAAGCGAATTTGTGAAATTTTTTATTTTCAGTATATTTCAAAAAATGACAATTTTCATATTTGATTTTTTTCAAATTTCGATTTTTTACATATTTGCAAAACCTAATAAAAATTATTATTTTCAGTAAATTTCAAAAAATGTGAGTTTTTGCGAAATTTCATTTATTCAATAAAAAAAAGCTACCCTAATGTTCCCATTCCTCCTCTGACTGAATTTGTAAAAAAATGTATTTTCAGTAAATTTCAAAAAATGGGAATTCGCATTTAACTAATGACAAAGGCTACCATTTGATCCGATGCAAAATCCTACCCTAAGCGAATATGTCAAAATTTTTATTTTCAGTAAATTTCAAATAAATGGCAATTTGCATTTAATCAATGACAAAGGCTATCATTTGATCCAACGTAAAATCCTACCCTAAGCGAATTTGTAAAAATTTTTATTTTCAGTAAATTTCAAAAAATGGCAATTTTCATATTTTATTTTTTTTCAAATTTCGATTTTTTGCATATTTGCAAAAAAAAAACGTATTTGATCTCACTGGAGAGGGTTGGAGTGAGGTAAAGGTCCAAAAATGCTATCACCTAGTTTTTTGATTTTAAGGACCGACTTCCACCAATTCATGTCGAAATCCTAGCCAAGGGCTGATGTACCATTATTAAAGCCTCACTATGCTCTTTCATTTTTATAAAAATAATGCCATTTTAATTTTTTCAGATACCTATTAGAATATTTCAAGTTAATTTATTTTTTCAATTGGAAATTTTTATTTTTTCAAAGCAGAAAGTTGGCGGAAAGTCATTTTTGTCTTAATTAGATAATTGTGCGTAATCTAAATAAGTAGGTACATATATAGATAAAGAAATTCCCATTTCCAAATCAACATAATACCTACTTTGTATCTAAATTATTTCTGAACCTGAATTCGTATTACAGGTAATGGTTCGTACACAAATCGTATTTTTTAACGTCTATATCTGGATTCAGGTATCCATTCATTTCCTTACGTTATATTCACACCCGACGAACACCTAACCGTCAAACGATCACTGGAAAAAAATTATTCTAAGCATTATAAAAAGTTTATCATCCGCCATATAATGACGTCATATTTATATAAGCCTGCTTTAGATAGAAAAAAGCGGATTCGTCGATTACATTTTGAAAGGCGGGGATTCGAAAATGAAAACCGAGGGTAACGGATATATTTTCCAGTACAGCATTCGTTTTAATGAATCCCCCAATGGCGAATTTAAATTATAAATAATACCGACAGAAAGAGAGGGTCGCTACCCTTCGATTCAGGGTATATGCTTATTCCTACTCGTATATATTTTTTCAAATCGCAAAATGAAAAAGACGAAGGGACGATGCGAAGGAGAGGGAAGGAGTTTAATTACGACCAAGTCGAGGGTAACCGCTTCATCGTCGATGAGATGTACTACGAAGGTAGCTACCCTCGCGTAGCTAGTAAAAAAAAAGGGTAGGTATTGTCTTTCGGCCAAGCAGAAAAATATGCCTATAGGTACGACGAATGCAAAAAATGGCTCGCTTTTTTTTACATACCTTTACGTACACGTACGTAATCTACCTGTGCACTTGGAATTATTATACCGCATACAAAAAAGTTTTTTTTTTCAAGTTTTTTTTTCGATGCTTTTTTTTACACCGACAGCGTCGCTTCTTCTCTCATTACCCATACCCACGTACTGAATGCTGCGCAGTGTATGTTTTTTGTTTGCCTAATTAATATTCTTCATCTCGCGCCACGTAAGTAAAACAAAATCAAAAAAACAAAAAGGGATGAAGCTCGACAAAAAACATCTTGACCGGTTTATAACATGGTTATTATTTACCTTCGAGTCGGTAATCTTTTCACCTGTTTTCGCATTCGAAAAAAATTCCTTTCAAGTGCAACTACCGCGGTAATTAAAAATTCAGTTGTAATGGGGTTGATTTTTTTTATTTTAGATTTTTTTTTCGTTAATTTTTCATGGGTGAGGATGATATAAAAGTATTAAAAGCTATTCCCACGAGTGTTTTTGTTTTATACTCACCCGTTACCGTGTGAGTACGTAGATATTCGTGATCGTGAATAGTACTTGAGAGATTAGGCTCCGCAGTAGATGACGAAAGCAGAATACGATATATCTAAAGGTATCTGTAAGAAAAAACAAATGCCCTGCACATTACACAGCTGGTAATCAGTTCGCACGATGTCAACTTGGTCTTCTTTTTTTTCTTCTTCAAATCGCGTTATTTTTTTTTCTTCATTTAGTATGCATATTTGTTGGATGGACTCTGAGAAAGTAATGAAGGGTCTTTTATTTTACGCTTATGCGTGTAATATTTTTATGATAGGTATGGTAGGGCACTAAGTATGGGAAATAGAAATCCCTCTTTTTTCGACTTAATGATTGATAACGTGTTGTTTTATTTTAAGAGGATATATAAAGGTCTATGGGTAACGTATACCTATTCTTTTTTTTTATAATTGATAAATTTTAACGATTTTTTAAAACCATGTAACTAGATAACTTCCGTTTTGATAAAAAAAAACAAAAACAAAAAAAAAACAACGAAAACAGTGATTTGTAGATTTTTTTATGAACACTGAGTAAGTCGAGTACGTACACTTCAGTATATCTACTTTTTTGGAGGCAGAAAATAAAAGTAAATGAGTAGGTAGCCAGTCCATTTTTTTAAAAATCAATTCATAAAATTGAAATGTAAGTAAACAAAAACAAAAATGTATAGAGGCTACTCATTCGCAAAGTCGAAATTATCAAAAAATTAATTTGGAACTTTTTTTTTACTGTCAAAAATGACTAAACGATTTCTCATCTTCTGAATATATTTTTCATGATCTTACTTAATTATGTAAGTACTTACTTGAATACCTTATTGAAAATGATAGAATAAGTAATTTTTACTCAATTTAAAATCGATTCACCATTTCTGTTTTCTCTAATTTTGAATTGAATTCTTTAAAATTTAGTTCTTCAAGTAACAAGTACCTAACTCTTATGTCATGTCATCTGTTTACCAATAATCAAATATTTATACCTACTGAAGTTACTTGTCAATGTTAAAAATTACAGGTTTTTTTCAAATTTATTTTAAAGTTAGGTTCCTCTACCTTTTTTTTTTTTTTTTTTTTTTGGTACCCCAATCCAGAATCCTGGTGGGGGAAATTTATTTCGAATTATGGGGAACAGTAAGCCCTTACACGACAGCCCTGCCTATATCTAACCTACAAAATCATTTCAAAACGGCAAAACTTGGTAAAATGAACAAAAATTCTAAAAAAAAAAAAAAAAAAAAATGTAAAAAATTGTCATTTGAATTTTCAACGTTCAAATCTTTTTGACAGATAAATTCAAATTTTCTATCGAGAAATTTTTTTCTCAAAATCGGAAAAATCATCTCTACAAATAGACTGTTTTGAAGAGCTAAACCTTGACAAAAAAATATTTTGCAACAAATTATTTCAAATAAAAAATTGTTTGCAGAAAAATACCCTAAAGATGATAACTTTCTCAAAAAAAAAAAAAAAAAAAATTAGAAACGCAATCTTTTCAAGAAAATAAATTCTCTCGAAAATATGTTGTTCGTAGGTAGGTATAATAAATTTTATTTTAAAAATACATACAATAAAAATTTAATTCTATCGAGAAAAAAAATTCTTTAGAAATGATTCAATTTGTCTAAAAAAATTTCATCATTAAAAATCTAAACCTTTGCAGGATTTGAAAAAAATCTAAAAAATTTTGGTATAAAAAGTTGTTTACTTTTCTCCCCCTAAAAAATAAAAATCCCCCCCAAAAAATTCAAAAAAAGAAATATAGTCTAGATATACTACAAAAAAATTTTCAGCATTTTTTTATGTGGTAGAAAACCTGAAATTTATCACCAAATTTCGCACTTGAAGCGGTCATTTTCGATCCAATTTTTTTTTTCATGTAAAATCTTCAAATACCTACACCTAAATAAGTACACCATCAACCTAAATTTGGATGAAATTCATTTATTTTACCCAATTTTTTCAATTTCCTTTTCCAGACACAATTTTGGGAATCCACAATCACCTACGAGATGTCTATCTATGCCTGGATGGCGTAAAATTCATATCTGGACATGTTTCAATCCGATTTATGTCAAAAAAGTGTAATTTTAGCAAAATATATATTTTTTATTTTTTGTTAATTTTCACAAAATTTTGAGTATAAAATGAGTTAAAAAAAAAAAATTCTCTATTTTTCGTTAAAATTACAATTTATGGCATAAATCGAATTAAAACATATCTAGGGACGAAAAGATTTCTTAAAAAATTTAAAAATAACAATAAGTAGGTAGGTAGGTATTTTTTTGCAAAGAAGATACAATTTTGCATTATCAAAAAAGAAAAACTTTTCAGAATGAATTTTTTGAAATAAAATTTTCACAATTCTGATCTTGTAAACATTTTATGTAAAAATTTCTCAGAGAGAGTAAAAAAATATTTTTGCAAAATATTCGCAATTATTCTTTGCATTTTTTTTTTTTTTTTTTTTTTGCAGAATACTTACAAATATTAGATAATATAGTCGTCAAAGGAAAAAAAGTAACTGCCGTGCGATTAAATTGTTTAAAGCAATTTTATGACTGAATTTTAGTCTGATGACAGTCTTCTATGGCTTTCCTTTATCGAGGGTCCAGCCTCCTTTCTTTGGAAGTTCCCTATCTCGATTCTTAAGACAGCTGTTGAAAAAATTTCCGAACAGAAGTTATTGTAGATTGAAATCGAAACAATTGTGGTCCTCACAAAAATTTCGATTGGATTAATCTCTCCCCTATAATTTTGCATAGGTACCTATATCTACTTACGTTTGAAAACAATCCTGTAATTTTCTACGTATTACGAAAAATTGGAAGAGAAAGAAGGGTCCAATCAAAATTTACATAATAACCGAAATTATTTCAAAGATCTCAATCTTCAACTTTTATTCGATTTTTTTTATTTGGTGCCTTGGAAACGTGAATAAGAAACCTCTGAAGAAAGGATACTGAACCCCCCAAAAATTGGAGACTCGAAAAATGGCATACCAGATCAATGCTTCTTTTATAGACTCAAGATTAAAATTCAGTAACAAAATTTTTTCCAACAATGTAATCCTTTGAAAGTTACTTTCGCCATATTCACCACTTAAAAAAATGTTTGTAAAATATTCTCAAAATTGTCAGAGTGAAAAATTGTAAAAATTAAAAATGTTTTTTCATAATTTTATTACCTAGTTATGACCCGAGCGGCACACTCGATCGATAATATCGGAAGATGTAACGTATCGATAAAAAATCGTTTGAAAATCTATAGATGTTCTCACGATATTATAAAGATTTATCGGTACAACTTCATAGGCAAAAAATCTAAAAACTATCGAATTCGATATTATTAAGATTTTATGACGATATTCGTCAACGATACTATCGACAAAGAATATTAAATTTATTGATTCCGATTTTCCACCGATTTTGTGCAGATATTTGAAACTACATTATCGACAAAGAATATTAAATTTATCGAATTCGATTTTTTAACGATTTTGTAAAGATATTTAAAACTATATTATCGACAGATTATATGAAATTTCTCGACTTCGATATTTTACCGATTTTTTGACGACATTTGAAACTATATTATCGACAGATTATATTAAATTTATCGAATCCGATTTTTTACCGATTTTGTAAAGATATTTGAAACTATATTATCGACACATAATATGCAATTTCTCGAATTCGATTTTCTAACGATTGCGTGAAGATATTTGAAATTATATTATCGACACGTAATATGAAATTTCTCGATTTCGATTTTTTAACGATTTTTTGGCGATATTTGAAACTACATTATCGACAAATAATCTGAAATTTGTCGAACGATTTTTCAACGATTTTGTGACGATATTTGAAATTATTTCCAAATTGGTGAAAATTTTTCTAAGTCCAACACGTCTGGAAGTACTAAACTGCCTATTATAAGCGTTTTATTGCTAATTCCTCAATATTAAGGTATGGCATAGTGGTTAAGGAAGAAGATTACCATGCAGGAGGTAGATGGTTCAAGCCCCACGGATGGCAGATTTTTTATTATTTTTTTTGACTTTTTCTGAAATGATCCTCTTACCGTAACATGAATAATGTGTTTAGGCATAGTTTAATGTATTAATTATGCTAATTAATGATTTTTAATTATAGAAAGAAGCTAGTAAAAGACAAAAAATAGGAATAAAAAAAAATCGATAAAAAATCGACAGAATATCGAATTCGATAAAGTGTCGCAAAAGTTCCGCATAAATCGTGAAATTATCTTTCGATATTATAGATATATTATCGATAAAATATCTTACTATAATCTCGAAATTTTTGCTAACTATAATTCGTCGATAATCTATCTATATATCGAAAGATAATTTCACGATTTATGCGGAACTAACGCGACACTTTATCGAATTCGATATTCTGTCGATTTTTTATTTCGATAATTTGTCGATTGTGCTGCTTGGGGAACTTATGATTATTTTTCCATCAAAATTATTACAATTTTAATATTTTTCCATCAAAAAAATTGAATGAGTAATTTTTTTGTTTTCATTGCAGTAAAGATTGAATATGGGTGGGGGGGGGGAGGTGTCATTGCAATCAAGTTTTATGAAAATATGATATTAAATTTAAAATGCTGAGTATAACCCTCGTACATCTTTATGAAAAAAGTCAGACCATCACTGGTACGACCTAACCTACCTACCTACCTACCTACCTACATTACATTTTGTTCAAAATTCAGTTCAGAAGAGCAAATTTTTTCGATTCAGAGCCTTTAATTTTGAAATATGCTTTGGGATAGAAAATTTAATTTATTGGATTGCGAATTAATTTTGCTTACTATACAGGCCTTGGGGGGGGGGGGAGGTAGGGGACATCGAATATAATGTCTAATATCTACTTTTTAAAATAGGTAATCTATTTTTTATTACTAAACCATTATCTACTATATCACTTCAATAGGTATATTATAGGAATTTACGCTTAGATTCACCTTTAACCTAAAGGACCAACCTATACATAGGCCTACGTATGTAAATATATGCCTACACTATTACACCTTCTGCATATAAGTTAATTTTTTGTCTCTGTTTAAATTCCTTTCGTTATATTTTTCTCCTTCACATACCCTTTTCTTATCCCTGATGAGAAGCGGTCTTTTTTTTATGAAACAAAAAAGCCACTGTCACTATTCGAAGATTATTTTTATAGCGATGCGACTTGTAAACCCTTCTGTAGTTGGTAAGTACAGTACACATAGTTAGCCAGTTCAGAATATAAATCTTTTTTCACAAGACATAAAAAAAAGGAATACCTCGGTAAACACTTATACAAAGAAGAAAAAAAATTAAGAAAAAAAAACCACTGGTAAATGAAAAGGAAAATGAAAGCCTATTTACGCACGCATAATCGCGTCTCGTAATCGCGGGTTCGTTTTCATTTGTTTCGTAAGACATGTGTATGATGATGAACGAATACGTTTTATTTGTTCGTTTTACTATTTATCCTTTTTTTTTTCATCTTCACCTTCTTCCATACGCAGTTCTCATTGTAAAGAACTAGTTTTGCATATTTAATATCGGACTTCCAGCTGGTCAAAGATGTTCTCGCGGCTACTCTTTTTAAATAAACTATGTTTGGGTATGGGATATGTACGTCTTTCTGTTTACCGTTTCTGTTTCTGGGTTTTATTTTATGAATGACCTTAATACTTTATGAATGTTATCTATCTTTTTCTCTCTCTCTCTCTCCTAATGAAAGAGCGCTGAAATCTATTTTCGGAGGTGATACTTTATTGAATGACTATGACTTGAAGAAACTGAAAAAAAAAAAGTAATGGGGTAGAAAAAAGATCTCTCTCGAAAGAATAGTACGTCAGACCGTTGAGTTCTACTAACGAAAGAAACGTCGTTTCATGAATTAGGGCAGCTGGACAACTGCGTCATTACGTATTAATTTTCGTTCACGCTTCACGCAGAAGTAGTTAGGATAGCCTGTGCTTGTGCTTGTGCTTTTTCCTTATCGATGGATTTATCCGAGTTTTTGTTTTCCTTTCTTTATTTTAGATGAAGAAATTTCTGATGATTTTTCATTCCATTTTATGATATAGGCTTGAACGGTGCAGGTCGATTGCGGACCAGCTAATGATTTGGCCCGAAAATTGAAGGAATATGTATTATTCCAGTTACTAGGTGTCGAAAGGAATTGGAGGGGGTAAGAAGCGAAATTGCCGAAGAATTAAAAATTACCTATCTCGGTGTCTAAAATTCTACTCGATTATTTTTTGCTCGCAGGTGATTGATAATTGAGGCAAATTTCTTAATTATTTTTTAGAGTACAGAATATTTCTCAGATTTTTGCAAAAGAGGTAATAATAATTATACCTACAATTTCTGACTGGAAAAAAAGTTGCAATTTTTTGAGGCAAAAATAAGTATTTCTTAAAATTTTAAAGTAAAAATAATAGGTAAATAAAAACATTTATACTACCTATGTTAAAAAATCTCTCAATTTCTCCAAAGGAAAAACTTTTCATTTTTTTTTTTTTTTTTTTGAAAAAATCTTTCAATAGGTAGGTACTTTTAACGATAAAAAATTTATCGTTTTTTTTTTGCTGAAAAATTTTCTGAATTTTCTTGAAAAATCAAATACTTACCTGCTATGACGATTTTGCCTTTATTTTTTTAAAATAAAGAAAGCTTCCTTAGAAAAATATGAAAAAATCGTACCTACCTAATTATAGTTTTTTTTTTTTTTTTTTTTTTTTTTTTTGAAAGAAATCAATTTTGTCGGAATAAAAAATTTCTACTTTTTTGGTGCAAAAAATTCATTTTCTGACTTTGGGAGGGAGGGAGGAGGGGTGTAAAAATTTCTTACTTTTTCCCGGATTATTTTATATTTATTTTTTTTTGGAAAAATCTTTTAGCGATAAAAAATGTATCTATCATTTTTTTTGCAGTGAAAAAATTTCTGAATTTTCTTGAAATACTGCGATTTTTTCTTTATTTTTTTGAAGTAAAGAAATAGGGAAGAAAGTTAATTTAGGGAAAAAGGCATTTTTTTCTTCCTTGAAAAAATCGTAATTACCTATCTCTTTTTTTGAAAAAAAAAAAAATCTATTTCGTATCAATCATTTTTTTTGCAGTGAAAAAATTTCTGAATTTTCTTGAAATACCGCGATTTTTTCTTTATTTTTTTGAAGTAAAGAAATAGGGAAGAAAGTTAATTTAGGGAAAAAGGCATTTTTTTCTTCCTTGGAAAAATCGTAATTACCTATCTCTTTTTAAAAAAAAAAAAATCTATTTCGTCGGAATTAAAAAATTCCTAATTTTTTGAAGCATACAAATATTCTTTTTGGAGGGGGTGGGGGGAGTTAAAATCGTTTTTCCCCTGCAAAAAACCATTCAATTTTTGGGAGACAAAAATCATTTAATTTTTCCGAGAAAATATCTGAATTTTTTTTAACTAAAAAAATTTCTCAACTTTTTGGAATGAAAAATTTTCTTTTCATGTTTAGGTAAATCATTTTACTTTGATTAATTTTTTTTTCATTCGACAATTTTTACAAATTTTTCCCACAAAAAAATCTAATCATTCATTTACCTACCTTGAATGTTTTTGATAGGTACCATAAAAAAAAATTTTGCTTAACTTTTTTATTTTTTATTTCAACTGTTTTTTTATTTTTTTATTTTTTTTAAATTTAGTCATTCTTGATTTTATTAAAATTTTTCGAATTATTTTTTTTCTTTTAACTTGTTTTAATTAATTTATTTGAACCCTTTAGTCATTTAAATTTCACATTTTAATGTTTCTCAATTTCTTTTACTAATTTTGGATTTTGAGGGCATGAATTTAAAAATTCGAAACTTTAAAAAAATTTATGATTTTTTTTTGATAGATATTTTTCAATTTTTATGAATTTTAAATTTTTTGTTTCAATAATCTCAAAATTTTTAAATCTGTGAGTTTTATATTTTTTCAATTTATAGTCATCTTTAATTTTTTACCCCCCCCCCCCCCCCCCCCCATTCGACAATATCTTACAATTTGTGATGTGTATGATTTCACTCAATCGCAAAAAAAAATACAATTCCTTTCACTTTACATTCAATAATAACATTTAAAAAACGAGTTGTACCGATGTCTGAGATGTAAAAACAAGTGAAATTAAACCCCGAACATTTAATTTATTTCGATTATACTTTTTCCATCAAGGGTATTTTGTAAAATTTTGATAAATTTATCTGCCTAATTTTTAAAATTCATACTCGTTAAAAATAACACCTAGGTACCTTACTTAAGTACGTTTACCTACTTATATCGAGGGAAGGGGGTGCATCATTGCGAGTACTTATAATGGTTTAACAGCATTCGTTTTGAATACGAGTCAAGAATTATCCTAATTACTCTCCTCGTCTCCTCCTTTCCTTCGCCCGAATTTGGTTTATCTATCAAGTATAAGAGAGCAGATGGTCAACGATCTTTCATTTTCGTTGTTTTTATTATATTGATTATAATAATAATAATTATCTTCTTTATTTCAATTTATATTACTTTTATTATCGTCGTAGTAATCATCAATATGTTTCAAGTGTTGTAAATACGCTTAATAATTACGATGACCGTAGCAACCCTTTACTTACCGCGTGGACAAACCAGTCAAACCGTTATCTACCAACTGGCTTACCAACACCGCGAGTGTTTGAGAAAACAAAGGTTTGACCAGTTGCTTGAGTTCGGTTTTTTTTCAGATGAAAAAATACGTGTGTGAGTGTAGCAATAGCGTATGTTCATATTAATTTATTAGCCAATTGCTATAGTACCTTACCTACTTGAACGAATAAGTTTCGATTTGAATATTCTAGGTGTTTAAAAGCTTTACATGAAATACCAATTTAACGAGTCAAAAAATTCATAAACAATTTTATTGTATCCTCTTCCTATAACAAAAATATACCAAATTATCGAGAACGAACGTTTGTATGGTGTGATTGGAGTGGATGGGGTGAACGATAAATCTGTGTAGGGAGAAACAGAATTCAGCCATATTTGACAAAATTGAGTATGGGAATTGTCTAGGTATTTCGAAATCAAAGGAGATACTTAGTGATTTATGAATACGAATCTATTTCTTTTTTCAAGCTTCAATTTTCAACATTTTTTACAATTTATTTGATTTCAGTGGTGTTTACGAATGGCCCAAAAAACGAAGCTGAACTTCAATTGTACCGTGTAATGCAACGAGCTAGTTTATTGACGTATTATGACACACTTTTAGAAATGGGTAAGTTTTTATTTTATTTTTTTTACTTTTAAATACCTATATTATATTGAAAATAGGTTCGAAGTTATCAGGTACCTACAGTTATCACTTGCCAGGATTTTTTCCCTTATTAAAATTTTTTTCATATCTGTTAAAAGGTGGAGATGACGTTCAACAGCTTTGTGATGCAGGCGAAGAAGAATTTTTGGAAATCATGGCGTTAGTTGGCATGGCATCGAAACCCCTACATGTTCGTAGATTTCAAAAAGCTTTACAAGAATGGCTGACTAATCCACGTAAATATTAGATAATATATTATTTTGATAATTCATTAAAAATTAGTACGTAGGTAATTGAGTATGGAAGTACCTTTATGGTATCTAAAATTTAATGAAAATTTAAATTTAAAAAAAAATTGAACAAAATGGTCACTACAGGGATAATTTTACCCAACAAAACCATTTTCAATGATTTTTCATCTTCATCCCTTTTGTTAAAAGGGGAATAAAAATTGCTCCTTTTTTATGTCTTTTGAAAAAAATAAAAATCAGCTAAAATCCGGAATGCAATTATTTATTGGATCAAAATGGTCTTAACATACATATTTTCACCCAAAAAGACCATTTTCAGTCGTTTTTAAACATTACTTCAATTTACCAGGGACTACAATTTTTGTGGGAAATGACTGTCTTTGAAAATTGGAGTCAAGTTGAAAAATCTTCGAAAATGGTTTTTTGGGTGAAAACGTGTGTAAGTAGGTATTAGGACAATTTAATCCAAAAAATAAAAATTTACCCTCATTTCAGCAGACTTTTTTTATAATTCTTTTTTTTTCAAGAAACATGAAAATGGGGCATTTTTTAATTTCCTCATGAGAGAAGTAATAAATGAAAAAATCACTGAAAATAGTAGGTATTTTGCGTAAAAGTGCCTCTATAGGACCATTTTGTTCAAATTAAAAAAAAAAATGTCAATGGTTAATTTTAATTTAATTTAATTTTTTTTTTAAAAAAGTGGATTCTGGGAGACCACTAAAATTCAGCTTGAAAAAAAATTATCTGTAACCAAGTGGTGAAGTCCCGAAAAAATTTGGAAAATTAGGAGAGCCCTTATTTTGAAATTTCTATTTTTTTTTTATCTCATTGCCAAAAGTTGTTTCTTATTATGAGAAAATAATTCTCTATTTTTTTATTTTTCCCTAACTGAAATTTATGTAGTGCCAATTTGTTTTTTTTTTAAATTTGAAAATTCAAGTATTGTTGCCCAAAGATACCACTTGGAAAGAAGTTTGGAGAAAATAAAAAATAGTGAATTAATTCTCACATGAAAAGGAACAACTTTCATGGGTTATAACTTAAAAAGAGAAAACATTCGAAAATTCGATAATTTTTCATCATTTTTCAAAATTGGAGAGGGCTAGTGACACCATCTCAAAAATTCAGTCAGAGGGAAAATGAAAAATAGAGAATTATTTTCTCATAAAAAGAAACAACTTTTGGGGGGGGGGGTGGTGTTGAGAAAAAATTTTTAATGTCCGAAATAAGGGACACCTTATTGTACCTACTTAACCTACTTATTCTACGTAGTCATTATACCTAATTAATTATTAATTCTAAAAGCATATCTTGTCAAATTTCAGTAATGTTTCAAATACCACTATCGAACTCAACTTCGCCTCGCGTATTACCAAGACCACTATCTGTTCATAATGTTAGTTCTAGTCCTATGAGTTGTTCAACATCTTTGAAAAACGTAACACCAGTTTCTTCGCCGAGTAATGCTCCATTACAAGTACGTTGTGCATAATTCGAGTGAATTATTTCCTTCGCTAAACTGACGATAACCTCGAGTAACGTATTCCAATTTTTCCAGCAATTAGGCGAGATAAGTTCATGCACGTCAGCTGTTGCCTCGAGTCCGGTGCACGGTTCAATTTCTAGTTTAAGTTCAAGCCCTTGTCCTAGTTCACCAGTCCATGGTCAAAATTCACAACCAATTTTGGAGGAACAGCAAATCAAAAAGTTGGAAAAAACTGCTGCTATGTTGATTGAGAGTCTACCCGAGTTGAAACCAAAGTATCCGAATACGAAGAAAAAAGTCGGCAAAGAACTTCAGGTATTAATTTGAGTCATTTTACGAGTGCCTATTTTGCTACCTATTAAATTAATACCTCTATGATCTTTTTTATTTTATTTTATTTTTAATAGGCTGTGTTGAATATGTCTGAAGACGATCCACTTCGAATGCAACATATCAGAAAATTTTCAGCAATATATGGGCGCTTTGATTGCAAAAGAAAACCAGAAAAACCTCTCACATTGCATGAGGTAAATATTCGTGTTAATTCCTAATGTAATCTACTTGGAAAAAAATTTTCAGTCGAAAAATGCTCTTCAAAGATAAATTTCCAATTTTACATGGAAATATTTTTTAACTAGTAAAAAATGTCCTCACAAAATTTTTTTTAGAATAAATTTTCTTGGGTCTTGGAAAAATATTCTCTTTGCAAAAAATTCTTCTACCTGCAGAAATTTTTCTAAAAAAATTAAATTTTTTTAATTGGAAAAGTCATTGTTAAAAAAAAATCAATTGCTTTAAAAAATTGAAAATATAAATAAATCACTATCCTATGCATTATTTTTAAATTTTAGGTTTCAGTTAACGAGGCTGCAGCTCAAATTTGCAAACATATTCCAGCCTTATTAACCAGAAGAGACGAATTATTCCCTTTGGCTAGACAAGTCGTTCGAGATTCCGGCTATCAATACTCAAAGGGTCATTCAAAGTAAGTGGTGCAATAATTATGGTACATAGCATATAAGTAGTTCTGTGTAAAACATACGCGGCTTATGTAATGATGATGTTGTAGATCTTTTGCCGCCAATAATTTTACCAAAAGTGCACCTTTGATGAATACTTTCAAGTTTCACAATAAGTTTAATAAGAGGAAAAACAATGTAGAAAGTACTGGTTCGGATGAAGGATTAATAGGAAACGAGGTAAGTAGCTAGGTACTTGTTTGATATTTAAAAAATTTTCAAACAAATTAAAAATTCCATAAAAAATTCTTTGCAGTTTAAAAATTAATCAATAACCGTTTTTCTTCGCTTTCTTAAATAGGAAAAATTAAACACATTAAGAGCAGAAATACAAAAAGTAACAGATCGTATAGAGCAACTGACCAATGAAACACAGAACATTTCTGAAGAAGCGTGCGAATTTTCTGCTTCAAAATATCAATTGGAAGCTTTCAATAGGCAAAAATTACAACTATTAGAAGAATATAAAATGTTATCCAATTACACAATTCTTCCGAAGTGAGTGAAAATACATTATTATTCATTTTTGAAATCATCATTCATCAATAATTTCTTAGACTGGGCCAAAAATTCATTTATTTTTGCCAAAATTCTTTTAAAAATGAGAAAATAATTATGCATATTTTTCAAAAAAAAATACACCCTGCACCTTGACTATTCCCGAGCCCAGGTATATTACAATTTTTTTGTGTTACTTTCTTTGAATTTTTTTTACAATACCTACTTGAATAATTTTCTCAAAATACTTATTAAAAAAAATTAATAATTGTTTAAAAAATGCTTTTGAAATATTATATTATATTTATTGATATCTACCTAATTACCTACCACTACAAAAATTCTTTCAAAAATTTTCTCAAAAAATATTTCTTTCAAAAATTTCATGAAAAAACTTACTCAAAAATCCATTTTTTTCAAATTTCTCAAAATTTTTCTGATTTTTTTTTGAAAGGAAATATTTCAAATTATTTTTGAAAAATTTTATACTAAAAAATTTTTGGAATGAAATATTTCAAAATTTTACATACAAAAAATTCAAAAATTTCATCAAGTTTTTTTTTAAATTCAGAAAAAATGTCCAAGTGTTGTTGTGTTTTTTTTTTTTTTTTTTTTTTTGTTATTAGAAACAACATATTTTAACATTTAAAAAAATCTAAAAATGATTTTTTTTTTCTTGAATTCACAAAAACCCTCTAATTTTTCAAGCTATTTTTTTTATTAAATATTCTTGGGACAAAAAAATATGCATTTACAGCAAAAATGCAAATTTTGTCCAGGTCTATTAATAATTACAATAAAAAATTCTGTACCTATATTTTATATTGTTTTTTTTTTTTTTTTTTTTTTTTAAGAAAACGAGGAAGGAAATCTAAACAATTCTTAGCTTTCAATTACGAGAGAACTAATCACGATGAAGATAATTCAACAGATTTCAACGGAGAAGTGAGTACCTGCCTTATAAAATAATACCTACGTATATTTCTTTGGAAAATCATGTTATTCATTTTATTTTTTCGTAGGGGATCGAAAATTCAAATGATTCGCAAAATTACGACGACGAAGACACAAAAAGTTCAGAAATTACGTACATTCAGGTAAAGAAAGAATCCATGGGTTAGAGTTCATTGCTGTTCTGTAAATCATGGCGTTGCACATTGTATTTCATTTGAGAAGTTGAAATGCCGATTGCTTTTTTTTTCATTTAATTTGCCGTTTGGTTAAAAGTAGGTAGTTAAATTCGTAGATAAGCTAACCTAACCTTGTGAGTATTTACACGTATAAGTACCTACTTTTTATTTACCATTACCAATAAGCGATAATTTATTTCCATTGGTTAAGAGTTCACCTGTGATATTTTTTCGTATTGATCTTTTCAATGGGATCAGTCTTGGTATGTAACCATTTTATCGAATAACTTATTGGGGGTTTCCGATTTGTTAGACGTTCGATTGTTATGCTGTTTTCAATGGGGGTAATTGTGTTGTAACTCACTTTCCTTTTCATTCCCCTTTTTTTACAAACATATCAAGTGAGTCCACTGTACCAACGCTGCTGTTACGTCATAATCATAATGTAAGGTAAAAGGTTATTCGCCTTGATAGGGAGGGGATAGGTCTAGTAGACGATCAAACATACTCTTTCCAAGTTTTATCAAAAGTTACCTATATATTTTTTTTAAAAAGAAAACTTCACATTTTTTTGTAACTTATTGAAGAAAAAAAATACAAAATTTTAAAATTACATTAAACTAGGTAGATTATTTTATGTAAGGACTGGACCCATACTTGGGAAAAATTTGTACCCAGTAGCACAGTACTTTCTTAGTATTATTCTAGATACTTTTTAAAAATCGAAAACATGTTTAGAAATTAATAAGTAGGCAAGTTTTTTAGGCTATAACAACACCAAATTGGCTTACTGAATTTAGCCAATGAAAGGTGCCGAAAGGTAAGCTCTTTTTCAATGTTTTACTACCTACTCAGTAGATCAGTTGATTGATTCTCATTCAATTAGAAATCATTACGAATTATCAGGTAACTTCTTTCAATCACGTAAGTAGATACTAATTTTTTTTTTTTTTTTAATTTGTAGGTATTTAACAAAATATTGCTTTTTAATTTCAATTTTTACACAGTCTTGTTTGCTTTTTTTTAAAATTTAATATGGATTACAAAATAGAATGATTTTTCATTCAAATTAACGTTCTTCTTATATTTTACTAGGATATCTGTTCTGAAAAAGAAGAAAACGGAGAACTGGAATCATTGAATGAAGAATACGACAGAATTGGAGAGAATAGCGATGAAGCAGGGAGAAACGAACCGTTGGACGAATTTGAAGAAAAACATTACAAAGAAAGACTGATCGCCGATGAAATCGAAAAATTTCAAGTTCGTAAATCATATTTTAACTACCAATTTATAGTGTATCTATTTTGCACCTAGGCTGGAATAAATTTTCAAAACGATTTAAAAAATAAAAAAATTCCCTTCTGTTGTAATTCATAGGTTGTCGCTTGTAAAGGAGATAATATTATTGCCGTTACCAATCCAGCACTTAGATTATGCATGACAGCTGATACGAATTCTTTACCTGGTAACGTCATGCTAAAACAAGAAAGGACATCTCCCATCGATTTTGAACATAAATTGTAACGAAAACGAGCCCGAAATACTCATTGTTTTGAAAATTTTCTGTCGTTTCTATTATTGTACAATTTTTGAAAATACATACTTACGAGACTTTCATAAACTATACTTATATTTACTGAATTTTTGAAACAATCGAAAGTATCAACTTGTAGGTAGGTATCCATTTGAAATAAATACGAGATCATGGATACTTAAGTGTATAAAAAAAAATTAGGTACCAGATAGATACATACGACAGTTGATGAACGCAATTTCAGAAGAGATCTTTGATTTCATTCAATTTTTCTTTTGAAGTTGATAGAGAAGATTCTAAAGAATCTGGCAAATTATACCACTGCATTGGCCTTTTCCCTGGAAAATAACATTTATTTACATTTCAATAAAAACTATTTTTATTTTACTGAAATTTTGTGAGGAATCATTCGATAAAAAAATATCAAGCAGAAATGAACAAACTTACGGGAGAATAAACCTTTATCACGATTCAAGCTTGAGGAGAGATTTTGCACTTTCTCGACACAATCCGGTGGGAAGTTCGAATGTCTATTTCTATTGCACGAGCTGCCATCAGTGAAGCTTTGAAGTTTCGAACCAAACGCTGGAGAACTACTCATTTCCATTTCAATGTTACGTGTATAATTTTTTTCAACCAATGCGTTCGCTAGACAAAAAAAAAAAATACAATAAAATTAAGTTTGAATTCAACTATAGCTGTCAATAAAATATTAAAAAATCAACAGGTTGGTGTAGGTTTCATGTTTATAGTACATATGTAGGTACTCACTCAAGCCATTGACTATCAATTCCCAAGCTTACACAATTATGTATTTTATGTACAGACCTGCATTAATCTATTTAGGTACACTTGGTCCATGCAGTTAACTAATTAATCATCTACTGTAATAACCTAATCATAAATACTTCTAATATGTATTAAAAAAAATAATTTAGCTGCTAACCTGCGACTCTTTTGTTGTATTTTAAAGAAAGAGTAACTGAATTTTCGCTATCGTCGCTGAACTTGCTGATATCACTTTCTGAATGTTTCAATGACCGCAACCAAGAAAGTACATTTCGTTGATTTTCTGATCGATGATTATGATTTTGGTTATACGACGGGGGTAAATCATTACTTCTCCATGGATCTGAAGTGTGCTGATGATTCTGAAGTTTTCGACTTCTTACTGAATGGCTTCCCCATTCGAATTTTCGGAATGAAAAAGATCCGTCGCTCGATGTAAATCCACTGCTTTCAATTTCGATATCAGTAGCTAATATGACCGAAGATTGAGCAAGTTTATTCGTAGTTTCTGGTTTTTCAGCGTTTCGAAATAATATTGGACTCCGGAGTCGAAACGAGGACTGCTGCTTACTCGAAGTGTTTTCATTTTTACTCGTAGAATTATCACCGCTCAAAGTAGTAGATTTTTTTGACGCTTCAACTTTCGATACTTTAACATTACTCGATTCAGATGACGATGAATTTTCGTAATCTTCATCATTTCGAAATTTTAGCGATTTTTCACGACAGTCACTTCTCTTTCGTCGATATTTTTTCTTCCCTTCAGAGGTTTGCTTCGAATTTGGCTGAGAACGAGGCGTCTTCTTCGAAGTGTTCAAATTCATGCCAGTTTTATTCACTTTGGACTTATCAGTGATCATCGAATATTGGCCAAAAGTTTTTTCGTTTTTTCCAATAGGGCAACGAGAGAACGAATCTTTTTTCTTGATTATACCACCTGGATTTATAGTAGTTTTTCTACGTACCCATTTACCAGTTGATTTAGCTATGGATCTTATATTTGCTTGAGTCTTAGTTTCACGAGATGCATCTTTGAAAATTATCTGATTTTGATGTGAACTTCCTTCGTTCCAGCTAGCTAACCAATTTTTCTTGAATTTTTCCAACTTAATCTTGAAATTCGGATCGTCTACAACGCTAGTATTTTCCGGAGCTTTAAACATTTTCAAACTTTAAGCGAAACTTTAAGAATTAAAAATATTATAGGTACCTATAAAAACGCTATGATTTTCACCACCAAAATATTTTCCCCTAGTTACGAAAATGTGTTGAGTGGGAAAAAATGAAACTGGGGTTTTGACAGGAGTACCAACATCACCAATCTTGACAACTTTTTTACAGTACACTTTTTTACTACACTGGAGGACGGTGCGGCGTGAAGATCTGCGAGATGTAGGTAATTTTAATTTTTATTTGGAACTTGATAATACAAAATATCAAGAGGATCATAATTTATTCTTACTCGAAGAATTCCCTTTCTTCCAAGACACAACATCTTTCAACGCATCAAAGTTGAAAATTGATCCTTTACTCATTTACCAATGAAGAAAATAATTATGTCAACTTGGGAAGAGGAAGATTTACAAATTGTAGCAACTCAGTACTTCACTAAAAAAAAATACTCCCTTCAACTAAAATCATATTTTGCACGTTTATACTTTTACATTATACGTAATTCAGTTTCGTTAAATTGAAATCCCATCAGGAAACGATGTAATTTACATCTTAAAAAAGAGAGAAATTATGGTCCATGGTAGTCGTAGTACCTACATAATATTATAAGCACAACAGTTTTCACATCATTGTTTAAAATTTGTTTCAAGTTCAACATTTATGTAGATAAATTATGAAGTAAAATGCAGTATTTAAAAGAACGTATATTGCAAAAAACAACTATACAACTTTTTATACAGTAACCAAATTACCAACGTTTTAGTCAAACAAACCTGAAACAGAAGAAAAAACGTAACGTATTAGTATTGCAAAATATTACATTATCTTATAACAAGAATATGTATTTCTTTCTACATTAGTTTTCAGCACTGAATGAATGATTTTTAGCTGGCAGATGTACAGTATACACATAACACAGAATTAATTAAAATTCAGTAGGAAATGTATACAGATCAATCATAATTGTGTATTACCACGTATTAATAGGAAAATTGATAATCTTACCGAATCCCATATCATCGTCTGATTCATCGGATTCTTCTTTTTTCTTTTCCTCTGCTTTAGGAGCTGCTGCTTCAGCAGGAGCAGCGGCGGCAGCGACAGCTGAAATGACGAAAAACGATACATTACAGTGAGATTATTTCAACAGTACAACCTACAACATCATTATTTATGAAGTTTTTTCTCACCACCACCACCTGCTGGAGCAGCGGCACCTACTCCACTGCCAACATTAGTAATCAAATCTTTCGGATTGATTCCTTCTAAGGATTTGGCAAATAATCCTGGCCAGTAGGGTTCTACTTCAACTCCTGCTGCCTTCAATACGGTTTGAATTTTTTCACCCTGCAACAGTTTCAAAACACGAAATTAATGCTGATATAGCAACGAAAATTCGCACCAACCTAGAGGCTACAAATTAGAGAAGTGCAGTTTGATTTCATATGAAGTGTTCAATAGATACATACATTTAACGAATTAAGAATTGTATTTTAATAGATCGCGAGCTAACGAGGATTACTTGCGTATAAAATGAAGTTTACTTACAGTGACGGCGACATCGTCATCCACCAGGATCAAGGCAGCATATACACAAGCTAATTCGTTCTTACTCATTTTTAATTAATTAGAAAGATAGAAACCTAAACGTGAGTTGCCGAAGCCTTAGCTCTAAAAAAGAGAACACAACGTTTGTTGTAGGTTTAAAAATTTTAACAAATTTTCAACTCAAATGCGTCGAGATGATCATCACATTCGCGTGTTTGAAAAATGTGTTTTTTTTTGGAACGATTTATGTGAGGGGAGGGGAAGAAAAAATCCGAAATTTGGATTGAGCACACTACGAGCACACACGGCATAATTAATTTTGATAAAAAATTCATTGACAAGTTGAAAATAGAAAGGTAATTTATTGTAGTTCACTCAAATATCCGCTAGGATCTCTAAGGTATTTTGAATTTTTTGATAAGAATTTTCCAGATGTTGATAATAAACAAACAATGAATGAAGGAAAATGAAAATTTCTTCTAGAATTTGTTTCTTCGTGTCATTTCTTGTGAAAAAAAAAGAAGTAGATAATTAACATGAGTTCAAGTCAGAAGTTGAAATTTTCTTTAGAAAAATGCACATTTTGTGAATTCAAGCAGTGTATCGAAATTGTTCCACTTTGTCCGGAATTTTGATATAAATATTTGGATGTTTGAAGCTTAAACGTAAGTGCTCTTTATGAATTCTTCCATGCCGTTCACGGTTCTCAGAAGAGACGACTCTCTCGGGTCTTTTCGTAAGTTGTACAGCATTTCAGCTTCACTTATAAATTAATCCTGTACCGCTTTTCCAGGACAATGAGTGGCGACGAGGATGCCGAAAAAGTGGTCGAAGAGAACGAGGAAAATGATTCGACAGATTCCGTTAAGAACTTGGTATATAGTCCTGTAAAATCCACGGCTATCGTGAAGTACTCTGCAGTCGAATCGCCGGCCACGTTCGCTCTTCTAGAATGTAACACCGATTTGAATCTACCACCTGCAAATTGGCTGAGTAGTTCAGCCGAATCATACGGATTACGATATGTCTTATCTAATTCTACCGAATTTTCGAGGTAAAGCGTATTCTCCATACAACCATATTTTGTTATTTTGTATGCAAAGATACTAAATTAATGAAAATTTTCCACAGCCTGCGTATGGCAGACATGTTCCCTGATTGTGTGGGTGAAGTGGATGTCATTTCAGACGCAGAAAATGTCAAGAAATTATTGAAACTTCCATACAGTCGTGGCCCGGTACTGATCAACTTTCTTTGTACTATTTATAGTATATTACCTTCTTGAAATATCACATTTCAATTTATTATTTTTGTTATGTAGGTGAGCATGTTGGTTCATCGTATCAAAGCCACTTTGCTAATTGATGATTTCGACATTCACAAATTTCTGTTCAAATCAGCAGAGATTAATTGGCATGCGTTGAAAAACTTTTTATTGGAAAATGTGTTTCATTCCGTTGAAAACACTGTGAGTATTGGTGGCCTATGCTGATATTTATAGGATTTATATTTTGTCAAATTGGTATCATTTGTGATTTTATTTCAGAAAAAATGCATTACTCATGAAAGTAAGCGACGATATACGTTACAAGAAGAAAATCTAATTTCAAAATTCTTGTATCGTAGTATCGGTCATTTAGAAGAACAGCAACCGAAAAAATTGAAGTTTAATAAAAGTAAAAGTGAGGAGAGAAAATGTGACGCGTCGAGCTCGGTACGTATTTTAAATATTGCATTGTCGAGTATAATTCTGTAGCATCACATTTGATTTATTTATTTTTATAGACTGCCCCACCGTTGCCAGAATCAAATTTAAATGGCGAACTACCTGATGGAGAATCCGAGCATATGTTCGCTCGAAACGTTGTATGGACTTTTAACAATATTCAAATGTTACTAGGAACAGATATGCCAATTTTCGGTGGTGGAACTCATCCGTGTGTTAGTTTACGATTACGGTAAATTTTCGCAGCGTACTCGATGTAAATTTTTTTTATTGATTTAATTCCAAATTTTTGACGTAATGATATATCATATTTCAGTGATATGTCCAAGCCAATTAGTGTTTTAACTGGAATCGACTATTGGCTAGATAATCTAATGTGTAATGTTCCGGAAGTCGCGATGTGCTATCACATTGAAGGCATTGTGCAGAAGTACGAACTTATAAAAACTGAAGATTTGCCTTATATGGAAGATTCGAAATTTTCTCCTGCTTTAATTCGAGATGTTGCGCAGAATATTTTGGCCTTTTTGAAATCAAATGCCACCAAAGCCGGGCACACGTATTGGTTGCTTAAAGGTTAGCTAATGGTCGTATTTTAATTCATCAATAACATATTTCAGTTCTTTTTATTAAATATTTTTTACGTTTTCAGGAAAAGACGACGATGTTGTGAAATTATACGATTTGACGTCTTTATGTTCGAATAACATGGTAGATAGTTCTCAAAATCCGTTCACGATTCCAGTAGCATTATTATTATACCGAGTGGCTAGAAACATGATACATTCTCCGCGAGTAAAACTACCTACGAATCCAGCCACCATTCGTATGTTGTTAAAAAATTGTATCAGGCTTTTACCTAAAGAAAAATATCCTCAGGTATGGGTATGGTTGAGTTTTTTATTTGAAAAAATGTTTCCATTGTACTCATTTAATTTTTTTTATCGAAATTAGATTATAACATCAGCCCATTACATGTTTTCGGATTCATTGATACCTCTGAATACCGATCCTACTAGTCCTAAATTAGAAGACCTTAGCGAAAAAATTCTGTTCAGCGATGATAAAGACGACGACGAAGCCGATGTTGAGGTTAAAACCTTATGCTTATCAAAAAAATTGAACTTTTCTGGAGAAAAAGCCAAAGGTTAGTATTTGCCTATCAATAAAATCGCACTTTATTGAAAAACATTTTATCATTGATATGTGTAAAATTCAATTTTTAGGAAAAAATTTATTCAACGAAGAAGAACCAGAAATTATGCGAAACTTGGAAAAACGCTGTCACGTTGCTATCGAGCATATTGCTGACGGATTAAATTGCTTGAAATTTTTCGATGACGTAAATAACGGCGAAGATAGGAAATCGGTTAGTTGAGTTTTGCTTATAGCGGCTATTTTTAAACTGTACTCTACAAATTTTTCTTTGTTTTTTTTTTCAGAAATCAGCAGGGGATGAGAATTTGAATATGGCACATCCAGGTACACCAATTCCCATGCCATATGAAACTATAAAAAAAGAGAACGACGAATGTAATACCGTTGAAAAATGTGAATCGAAAAAGAAAAAGTCCACAAAAAATAAGGAAGAAAATTACAAATCGTGAGTTATTTTTTAAATTTATTTTTATTCTAAAATAAAAGCACTAAAGTTGTGATATTTACTTTTTAGTATCGGAGCTTTACTTTGTCAATCACACGTTGAAACCATGCCCACTTGGCAACATCCGCCCGATGTCGATGATATTATGGCCTGGAAACAACATTTGAAAATCCTGTTGTATGAAAAGGCATGTTTGGTGTATGCCACTTTGGCTGAGTACGAGTATTCAATTGAAAGGTAAACTGATTGTAGCGTGCAATCAAGTGTTTGTTTTTGTTTTCGACTCTTGCTAGTTTCATTGTAATAATATTTCGTAAATATTTACATAAATCGTAATAAATAATATTATTTTTTGATTAATTGCAGATATGGAAAGGCTTTGAAGCATATAAGATTCGTATTAGAAAGTCGTGCACATTTGACAAATGGATCTTGTGAAAATATTTTGATGAGCTATTTACTCGGTCGTGCTGGCGATTGCTGTTTCCAGATTGGTAGGAAATGGGACATGGTGGATAATTACAAATTAGAATACTCTAAAATGGAAAATTTTGATGCCAAAATGAAAAGTATTCTGGATGAAGAAGAAGTTGAAAAATATAAAGGTAGGTAGTCGAAAATGATTCCATAAAATTATTTTGAAATATCACTGATAAATATGTTTTCTGTCCATAGAGTTGGATTTTCTACCGCCGGAAATAAATACCATGGATAATATTTTAAATAACAGTTGGATGTGCTACTCGAAAGCATTAGAATTGGAAAATCGTGATTTGGAACGCGATAATCTTCATAGACGACTTGGAAATATTTGTAACGAATTGGGCTCATTTTATATGAAGAAAGCCAGAGGTAATTTTAGGCTTGAGAAAATTTCTAAAATCTCGTGACCTAGACTGTCTATTGATTTCACGTTTTATTCGTATATTTTTATTTTTTCTAGAAACTATGCCAGACACTGAGGTACCAAAGAAACAAGTCGAAGCATTATTCGCTATATCAATGACGCATTTGGAAAATGGAATAAAAGCTTTCAAAAGTGTCAACGACGACGCCAACTTAGCTTTACTCTACTCAAATACGGGTCGTTTGATGCGTTTAATGGCTCATTTCTACTCCGAAGAAAATATGCCACTTACTAAAGTGGCCAAAAAATTTTATAATAAGGTATTTCTTATTTTTGGTACTAAGAGTACAAAAATAGTAGTTTTCTATCACAAAAATATTTACGTTTGTTTCCTGTTTTAAAGGCTCTCAGTGATTATCAGTCCGCTTTGACAGCCTTGAGCTACCGTCGACTGAATCCAGAAATTTGGGATACAGTATTTTACGAATTATCAACCACTTTATATACGATGGCAACTTTATTGCAAGATTACTCCCCTCAAAATTCTCTCGTAGTAAGCATAAAGTTTTTAAAGTTTTTTTTTTTTTCAAATTTTGGTTTTTTGAAATTTTATTATACGACAATCTTACGTTTTGTATTATTTATAGAATAAGAGCGAACTGGAACGCGAGGTTGCAGATTATTTATCCAAAGCATTGAAATATTGTGATATGGAAACACCAGGACCAAAGCAGCCGATATATCAGTATAGAGCAGCAGATATTCATCATCGGCTCGCTAGCTTATATCATAGCATGTTCAGGTAGATACGACATTAGTTTTTCAAAAATTAATCTACCTAACTTTCATTGGAGTGAAATTCAAACTTACTACTTACGACATTAGAATAATACAGGGTGTCCGGCGAGTGGTCTGCCAAACTTGAAATTTGGATATATCCGAGTACCACTAACAAAAATCTTCATGTACGCATGGTGCCTATCTCGATTTTAAAGGGGCATTGGTGTACAAAAATTTCAAAATTTTGTGAAAAAAATGCACGAATCACGTGTAACTTTTTAAACAGAACAAAAATAATTATGTCAAAAATTTGCCTATCTTTGAAAATGAAGGCGCTACAACGCTTTAAAAATTGGTATTTTCGAAATTCAAAAGGCTCCGTAGCGCCTTAATTTTTATAGATAGGCAAAATTTTCA
Source organism: Balanococcus diminutus (assembly GCA_959613365.1). Classification (NCBI taxonomy): domain Eukaryota; kingdom Metazoa; phylum Arthropoda; class Insecta; order Hemiptera; family Pseudococcidae; genus Balanococcus; species Balanococcus diminutus. The sequence continues at coordinate 31,082,978 of OY390714.1, forward strand.
CATGATGTTTTTTGTTCCTCTCAAAAAGTTACACCTGTTTCATGTATTTTTTGACCGAATTTCGTAATTTTCATGCATCACCATTGCACCGTAATAAATTGAGGTAGGCAATATTTTTGGCTGGGATTTTGCGTTGCTGTAACTCCTTCAATTTCAATGATAGGCAATGCAATATGATCACAACTTTTATCGCTTTTTCGATGATATATCCACTACGGGTGTCGAAATTTTTTTTTGAAGATATCGATTTTCAAACCTTTGTAGCTTCTTCATTTTCAAATTCAGGCAATATGTGTACCTGTACATCAACACTTTTTTTAGTCGTACTCGGTTGTATCCAAATTTCAAGTTTGACATACCACTCACCGGACACCCTGTATAAGAAATTTGCTAATAAATAATTTTTTTCCGCAGAGATCTAGATAAAGAGTTACCAAGAAGAAATAAAATTGCACAGTTATGTCATTTGCATTACGAACGAGCTGTCAAGTTGTATTTGAATTTAGAACTACCAGCTCAATTCCTTCGTGCGCAGCTGGAAAGAATAGCATTATACGAATATCTATCAGAAAGTAAGTATCGAAGTTTTCGAAGTATTAGCTTTAAAAAAATACCCTAATTTTCATAAAAACATTCTTATTTACAGGTTCGTTGGGAAATACGAGTAAAATAAAATTTTTACAAAGTGCATTGGATTTAATACTTCAATGTGCTCCTATTTTCAAAGTAATATGCGATAGAAAGGAAAACGTAGTATCATCTTTTACAGTCACCGATGAGAAAGACGATCAATACGGTGCAAAGTTGAATACAAAAGAAAAAGTGAAATTTCAACTAGATAATTCTGATGGTTGTAAAATTAGTTCGAGCGTCGGTAACGAAGTCGACAATAATTTGAAAACACACTCAGACTCGAACGTAGTAGATAATTCGATTGATAATAAAAATCAAAATCACGACGGTACCGGCGAAGGGAGTAATGATACCGATGACGACGGCGACGAAGATGATGAAGATAAAATTGACGAAATCGCCGAAGAGAAGAAAATGTTGGAGCTTTTGGAATCTCGTTTGCAATATATATTACGTGTTTTAACCAAACGCTGTACCTCTCTGTCTACGCAACCCAAGTAAGTACTCGTAACTTGGTACATGTGAAGTTTTCATATTATGCGGTTGAAACCACCATTCGAGTTTCGATGTTTCGCTAAAACTTTACGTTTTAGTAGTTCAGACGATATTTTCTAACGAAAATTTTTTCCAACTTTCTAATGACTTTTTGAAGTCTAAATCCGGTGCGAATTGTACGCTAATGTGAACTTTTTAAACAGCGGAAGGGGTGGAGGTGAAAAATTTCTTACTCTCGATCAGTATTCATCCTTTCTTCCTCTATTCTTTTTTAATTTAAATAAAAAATTAAAACCATTCTTGTATACGAATGTATAAAAATTTTAATTAATTTTTTATCGACTAGTTGCCTGCCTGTTTCTGAAATTACACACAAAACTAGAATTTAATTAATTTTAAAATAGTAAGTAATTGCGCGGAAAATTAAATTCGTTTATTGATTTAATAAAAATTACCAAATAACATTCGTTTGAAACGGAGTTTAAACCGAATATAAAGATGAAACGAAACGACCTAATAATGTCTGTCTACATGCGAATAAAAAACAACAATTTTCTTTTTACGTTTAATTAATATAAATAAAAGTTAAATTTTACGACGTTTATAATTACCTACCAACTGTTTTTATGTCGTCAGGCTATTAGTTCTACGAGTATACGTAATAGTGTTTTTTCTTTTCCTTTTGTAATTCGTTTTATTTTTATAACCAGATTCGCAAGTCTTGCCACCAAATATAAAAGCATGTATTCGGCGTTGTTGAAGAGCAGTGAAGATCAATCCAATAAAGTACGTCGTCTTTATGAAATATTATTAGAATATGCTGATATTAATAATTAATTTTTTTTCAACGGTGTTGTCGCGTTTTATATTTCGAAAATGTTCCTTTAATTGATATTTTGTATTCGGTTGTATTTAGCAAATAAATTGGTATAATTTTTGAGAAGTAATTGTTATTTGTTGTAATCAAACTCATATTGAAGTTTATCTTCCCACGATTTTCTGAGAAAAAAATTATTTTTAGAGATATAGAATCTAAATTTTTCTGGAGGAAAACCCTAACTCCTTTTGTAGAAAAATATCTTCAATTTTTAGAGAGAAAAAAAAATCGTGATTTTTAAAAAATACGTATTTTTGAAATTCTTGGGGGGGGGGGAGGGGGGGGGGGGAATCTCAAATTAAAAAAAAAAAAATTTCTTTGGAGAAATGTACCTAACTATATATTTTTCAATTATTTGACAATATTGAAAAATTTCTCGATTTTTTTAAACAAAAATTTTAAAATTTTATTTTTGCATTTTTGATTTTTTTCAAAGTAGGTACTTAGTAAACATTTGATAACATTTTTTGTAGTGAAAAAAAAAAAATTGAAGACAGAATCTAAATTTTTCTGTAGAGAAAAAAACACCTAAATTTTTTTGAGACATTTTTTTTTGAATTTCCTTAGAATAGAGAATATCTCAATTATTTACGAGTATAAGTGCAAGAAAATTCTCAACATTTTCAAAGTCAAAATTTTTTTAATTCTTTCGGAGAAAAAATTTCACTTTTCCTGACTTGAAAAATGTCTCAATTTATTGGGAAAAGAACAAACATTTTTTGGATTTTTCTGTTTTTCAATTTTCTTGGAGTACGAGTAAAATCTTTACCGAAAATTATACGATGTTGTGAACGTGGATGCAATTTTCATTTTTCTGTTCTAACTTATCCTGAATCATGCAGATAGAGTGAATCACCTGCACCAGTGCTGGAAAGGTTGCCTATATCAAGTATTTCGGCAAATGTCGGAAAATAAAAAGGATGCCTGTCAGTGATGGGTACTTGAATAGTTCATATTTTTTTACACTGGAAACAGAAGGCATGATTTAAAAAAAAAAAACATTTAAAAAAATAAAAAATTGAAATGATTTAAAAGAAAACAACAAAAAAATAGGAAAAACAAAAATTTAAAATTTTTTTAAATTTAAGTAAAATGAACCATCATTGAAAATTAAAAAAAATAGTTAGATATTGAATTTCTTTGAAAAATGAAAAAAATAAAATAAAGCACAACGCCAGAAAATTAAAATAAAATCAAATAAAAAAATAAAAAAATGAAAAATTGAAAAACGAAAGAATAAAAAAACGAAAAATTGAAGAAAAATTTGATACCTACTTTTTAAGACTGTAAAAACAACAAGAATAAAATAAACAGAAAAACTTGAAAACAAAACAAACTGAATAATGTAAAATATATTCAGAAAAAATTGAATTTTCAGTTTCTTGAAAATTAACAAAAATATTAAAAAAAATTTATTACCTAAAATGAAATAAAATATCAAAAAATTGAAAACTTCGTAAACATTCAAATTTTAGGCAAAGCTAAATGTGTAAATTGTTGTGAAAAGTTAAGACAGAATTTAAATTAAAAGAAACCAAAGAAATCGAAAAATAAAAACAAAATAAAAAATTTACAAAAAGTTGTGAAGAAGTAGATAAAATGAAAAATTACCAAAAAATCAGATAAGTAGGTATACTTATAAAAAAGTACAAAAATTTGAAGTAAAGGAAAATTATAGACATTGAAAGAGAAAAAAATGAAGAAAAACTGAAAAATTGAAAAATATTCAAAGAAAAAAAAATGAAAATAAATTAAGAAAAAAAAAACAACAGAATTTAGGATTGTTCAAATATTAACAAAATTGAAAAATAAAAAAAAAATAGGAAAAAATAAAAACATGAATAAAGTTTATATTGAAAATCTAAGAAAAATTAAAATCTTCTTGAAATAGTTTCAAAGAATACAAAAATACTTGAATCTTCAAAAAATAAAAAATAAAAAAATAAAGGAATTCGAAAATTTTAAAAATTACTTAACAACAAAATGAAAAAATTAGGAAAAGTAGAAAAACATGAAAGAAATGCAAAATTGAAAAAATCAATTTTTCAAAGAAGAATAAAAATTGAAAAAAAATCAAATGAGTTGAAAAATGACAAAATTGAAATATAAAATAAAATAAAAAATTACTGATTTGCATATAAAAAATAAAATAAAACTCGGCGCCTCGCGCCTCACTAGGGGGGGGGCTTCGCCCCCCGGACCCCCCTGGTTAGCTCTATTTCCAAACTACGTTTGAAAGTATGAAACATAGTATATGCTTTTACTCCGTGACAAAATGTCTAATAGTCACGAATATTAATTTCCACGGAAATTTAAAAGTATAAAAAGTATAATAATAAAAAAAATTCAAAGTTTCAGAATGTCTGACAAAATGTCTAAAAGTCATAAAATTTATAAAAAATAAAATAAAAAAATTGAAAAATCTAAAAGTCGTGAAATTTCTAAAATAATATCAAAAAATTCCAAGTTTCAAAATGTCTGACAAAATGTCTGAAAGTCATCTTTCTAAAAAAAATTCCAATGTTCAGAATGTCTGACAAAATGTCAGAAAGTCTTATTTCTAAAAAAAAATTTCCAAGTTTCAGAATGTCTGACAAAATGTCTAGAAAATGTCTAAAAGTCATAAAATTTCAAAAAAATTTACAAGTTTCAAAATGTCTGACATAATGTCTAAAAAGTAGAATTGATTGAAAATTTCCTGTTTTTTTATGTCATCCAAACCTAACCTAATGTAACCTAACCTAACCCAATGGGGTCGGATTTTGGTCTCGGATTTTGGTCTCGGATTTTCCTGTCGTTTTTTCCCATTTTGGTCTCCGTAAAAGCATATACTATGCTAAAAATTGGATGATAAAATGGATAATTCAGTAGAAATTCAAATATTTATAGGTATTAATATTTTTTATTTAAAAAAAAATGTAGATTTACAAATGACAGAAAATTTAAACAAAAAAAAAAAAAAAAAAAACACTTAAGAATAAGTGAAGGAAAAAATTAAAAATAGAGGAAAAAGTAGGTAGGTAGGTATAGATGAAATTCTTTGAAAAATTGTAATGAAATGAAATAAAAACTTTAACATTCGCTTTCTTTTCGCAAAACAATTTTTTATTTTAACCCTGTAATATAAACGGTATTGTCGGAACAAAATAGAAAAATATTCCGAAACATGTTTTATTATTTCTCGGTGTAGCACCTAAATCTATCATGCAGTATGTGTCAAAACTGGCTGAAACTTCGTGCATGATGAAAACCGCGAGGGAATTTTGATTGCGTAAGTTTTAATTACCTACACCTCAATTTTCTAATCCAAATTCGAACCTAATAACTATTTTGCAAAAAATGAAAATTTTCAGATTAAATTTCCCGCAAATTCCAACCTACACGGAATAAAAAATTAGCAATTTTTTAAACACACTCTCATCCCATTGAATCTTCCCATCTTCTATGTTTAATTGCATCGTCCAAAGTAAAGTAAACTTTGCAACAAAAAAAAAATTATCATCCGGATGGCAGACGGGGAGCATAGCGCGACGACAAAAATTTTAATCGAATAATCGTCGCGGCTAAGTTGTGCCAAAAAAAAGGATCGATAAAGAACAGTTCTTTCGAAGCGTGACGTCGACGTGTAAAACTAGTCGTCCTTAAACGTATAAGCAGTGCCAGAAAGCCCCAGCAAGTTGCACCACAAGTTGTATAGCCGAACGCGTTTCTGAATACCGCCAATATGCGTCCGCAGTTTCACTGTAAACGCTGCGCTGCGTTGGAAAAGTTTTTTCATTATAAATTTCATTTCTTCGAAGGTCGTAATTATTTTTTATTATAACGACAAAAGCACCCAAAAAGTAGTTTTAAAGTTGTTAAAACATTTTCAACAGACGAATTACCAAAATAAAAGCCGCTTCTGCGTTACCAGTCTTGCGGATGCGTTAGCAAATGGAGAGATGAATCAATGCGATGCGTACAAATTACGATAGACCTACGAGCGAGTGGTGTATTGATTTCGTTTTTTCAAAAATGAATTAAATCGTATGGTCTAAAAATATTACTGTATCTATACTTACTATACATGTTATTAAAAAATAAATAAATAAAAAAAGAGACTAAAACACTATTTGATACCTATTTGAAAAAAATTACAATAATTATGCATTTAAGAATGTTTTCAAAGATTTCTGAGGAAAATTATTGAAAAAAAAAAGAAAAATAATGAAAAATGTGATTATAAAAAATTAGCAAGAATATTGAACTGGCAAAGTTCGCCTTTTTTGCACGGTTCACCTGAACAACTTCCATAGATTTATTACGTAGGTTAGTTTTTTTCTTCTTCAAAAAATTAACAATATTTTTTCCAAAAAAATCACAATAGGTACCTAAGTATTTAAAAAAAACAATATTTTTTCAAAAAATAAAAAAATAAAATTATGTATATTTTCGGAAAAAATTGCAATAGTTTTTCAAAAAAATAAAAATATTCATCCAAAAAATATATTTTTTTAAAAAGTACCTATAACAAATGTATTTTTACAAAAAAAATTACAATATTTGTTTCCAAAAACCTAATAATAATACTTTTTCATAAAAATGACAATTTTTTGTAAAAAAAAATTTTTGATGGTTTTTCAAAAAAATTGCAACATTTTTTCCAAGGAAATTAATATCTAGGTATTGGTATATTCATTCCAAAAAAATGACAAAAAGAATGTCAATGTTCAGGCCCGTCGAGAGAGGGCAAGGGACACTTTGCCTCGGACCCAGAGTTTTTCTAGGGTGCCCGAATTGAATTTTTTCAGCTAGATTTGGAAAAATCACATAGTTTTTGATCAACAATGCCATTGAAAGAGGGTCCAAAATATTTTTTGCCCCGGGCCCACTTTGGCTCTCGACGGGCTTGGCAATATCAAAAAAAAAATTACATTTTTTTTTCAAAATCATATATATTTTATAATTTTTTCGAAAAAAATGGCAATGGTTTTTCAAAAAAATAAAAATTTTTATCAAAAAATTATTTTTTAAAAAGTATAAGTATACCTACCGATATTTCTTCCAAAAAAATTACAATGTTTTTTTTTAAAATTTTTTAAACAATACCTACCCAATTACCCATAATGTATACTTATTTTTTCAAAAAAATTATATTATTTCTTCCCGAGCGTGCCACACTCGACAAATTATCGAAATAAAAAATCGACAGAATATCGAATTCGATAAAGCGTCGCGTTAGTTCCGCATAAATCGTGAAATTATCTTTCGATATATAGATAGATTATCGACGAATTATAGTTAGCAAAAATTTCGAGATTATAGTAAGATATTTTATCGATAATATATCTATAATATCGAAAGATAATTTCACGATTTAGGCGGAACTTTTGCGACACTTTATCGAATTCGATATTCTGTCGATTTTTTATCGATTTTTTATTCCGATTTTTCGTCTTTTACTAGCTTCTTTCTATAATTAAAAATCATTAATTAGCATAATTAATACATTAAACTATGCCTAAACACATTATTCATGTTACGGTAAGAGGATCATTTCAGAAAAAGTCAAAAAAAATTATAAAAAATTTGCCACCCTTGGTGCTTGAACCATCTACCTCCTGCACGGTAATCCTCTTCCTTAACCACTATGCCATACCTTATCGTTGAGGAATTAGCAATAAAACGCTTATAATAGGCAGTTTAGTACTTTCAGACGTGTTGGACTTGGAAAAATTTTCACCAATTTGGAAATAATTTCAAATATCGTCACAAAATCGTTGAAAAATCGTTCGACAAATTTCAGATTATTTGTCGATAATGTAGTTTCAAATATCGCCACAAAATCGTTGAAAAATCGAATTCGAGGAATTTCATATCACGTGTCGATAATATAGTTTTAAATATCTTCACAAAATCGTTAAAAAATCGAATTCGAGAAATTTCATATTATTTGTCGATAATATAGTTTCAAATATCGTCACAAAATCGAAATCGATAAATTTCATATTACGTGTCGATATAATAGTTTCAAATATCTTTACAAAATCGGTAAAAAAACGGATTCGATAAATTTAATATAATCTGTCGACAATATAGTTTCAAATGTCGTCAAAAAATCGGTAAAATATCGAAGTCGAGAAATTTCATATAATCTGTCGATAATATATTTTTAAATATCTTTACAAAATCGTTAAAAAATCGAATTCGATAAATTTAATATTCTTTGTCGATAATGTAGTTTCAAATATCTGCACAAAATCGGTGGAAAATCGGAATCGATAAATTTAATATTCTTTGTCGATAGTATCGTTGACGAATATCGTCATAAAATCTTAATAATATCGAATTCGATAGTTTTTAGATTTTTTGCCTATGAAGTTGTACCGATAAATCTTTATAATATCGTGAGAACATCTATAGATTTTCAAACGATTTTTTATCGATACGTTACATCTTCCGATATTATCGATCGAGTGTGCCGCTCGGGTTTTTCAAGAAAATGACACTATCTATTTGAAAAAAAATTACCTTCAATATAATTATTTATTTTTTAAAAATGATAAAAAAAATTTTTTCGAAAAATTAGCAATGGTTTTCCAGAAAATTAAAATTTTCATCAAATTTATTTTTAGAGTAATTAACTTGATTCAAAATAATAGGTACCTAACAATACTTTTATCAAAAAAATAACATTTTTGATTTTATAAAAATGAAAATATTAAAAAAAATAAAAAATAAAAATGTCAATAGTTTGTTTTTCTAAGAAAATTAATGTTTAGGTAGTGTAGGTACCTAGGTAGTAGGTACATTAATTTTGTTCCAAAAGAATGGCAATATTTTTTCCAAAAAATACAATTATTTTTGAAAAACATCAAAATATTAAAAAAATTACCTACACTATATTTTTAAAAATCCTAACAATAGTTTTTCAGAAAATTTGAACTTTTTATCCAATTTTTCTTTTCAAGTAGGAAATATATAGTATTTCTTCCAAAAAAATTGCCTAACTTTATTAAAAATAATACTTACTTAACAATACTTTTTCAAAAAAATGACCACTTTGTTTTCATAAAAATGAAAATATTTTTTCAAAAAAAAAAAAAAAAAAAAAAAAAGTCAATACTTAGTTTTTCTAAGAAAATTAATTTTATTCCAAAAGAATGGCAATATTTTTCCAAAAAAAAAAAGAAAAGAAAAACTACATAAAAAAACAATATTTAAAAAAACAATAAAAAAATTTTCCCAAAAAATACGACACGGGTATTTTTCCCCAAAAAATATGATATTTTCCCCAAACAAATAGAATAAGTAAGTACCTATTTTTTCAAAGAAATACCTACTTTTTTTCCAAAAAAAAAAAAATACAATACCTACCTACCTATTTTTTCCAAAAAATTGGAAATGGTTTTTTGAAATAATGAAAAGTTTTATCCATAGGTATTTTTTTTTTCAAAAAAATAACAATATTTCCCCCCAAAAATATTCAAGAATTTTTTCAAAGATTTTAAAGAGAAATTGGAAAAAGAGAAAATGATAAAAAATTTGAGATTGAAAAAAAATTATTTCGCGAGAACATTGAATCGACACAGTTGGCCTTTCTTGCACCGTTCACCTGCACAACCAGCGTAGATTTATTACGTAGGTCAGGTAATCGGCAGTCGGCCTACACCCTACGTTCGTATATCAATTAGGGTACTCTTTCTTAGAGTTCGCCACTGCCGGAAGTATACACATACAACAAAGGAGGGCTGTGGCGGATCGAATTCTACATGTGTTGAATATATTGCATACTCGATTCGCCGTAAATACGTTGTCGGCGTTGATACGTTAAATAAATTGCATATTCGGTTCGCCGGCTTTAAATGTGTTGTATGCATGACGTCACTTTCAATGTAGTTACACATTGATTATACATGCACCTTGCACCTATCCTTTTAAAAATATAGCTCCAGCTATGCTAGGTATAAACTGCTATATGTGTACACCACGTAGCAGGGTTATTTTGTTCAGCTGCAACATTCAACAACTCGTACGTAGCAAGTTTATGAATACGAATACTTAAATTATACATAGGACGAAGCAAAGGATCGCTTCGGAGTGTTTAGGTACCTGCACTTGTGCACAAGTGCACAGGCACGGTGCAGTTGTTGTATTGTAAATCAGCAAATGATCCCTGCCTATTTTTATGTGCCATTAACTAACGTTGTAACGGGTATCTAATTTATTTGTACTGTAATGAAGAACATCCGCAATGCGTATAATCTGACTAACGTTCTGGTGTAGCTCTACTATGTGTATTCTAACGACGATGGGACGTTGCAAATAATTATAAAATATATTTATTTTTATTTTAAAAGTACGTGCTTTACGTCGCTATAGCGAAAAATAATGAAAATGTACAATTTCAACGAGTTGATATTCTACATAAATCGGCTTGAATTGACGCATTTCACATTTCACCTGTAGGTACATGTACAAGCTACGAGCTCAGATATCGACTACGCGTGCACTGTGCAGTCATTTTTTTTTTTTTTTTTGTTTCTTTCGTGTAACTTATTTAGTTACGTAATTAGGTTTAACGATTATTTTTTCGTTGTTTTTCTTTGCATTACACCAATTATTATTATGGGTGGTTTTGGAAGCACGTGCAGGGGATGGATTTATCCTTTCATGTAAAAAGCGTGGTAAAATGTTGGGTAACAAAAGTCAGCACCGGATTCTGAACTTAATTATTATACCCAAGACAAATACTATTTATATCTAATTGTATTATGCACACTGACTTTTTAAAATTCAAATTTTTTTTATTATTTGCAAAAATTTATCTAACTTTGAAAATCAAACTGTGGACTTTGATTGAATTTTTAAAATTTAATAAAATTCAAAAATGAACGAATTTCAAACATTGTAAAAATTTTAATAAATTAACTGAATTTTAAAAGCTTAAAAAGTGTATTAAAATAATTTAGAATGGCGAAAATTCGAATTTAACTAAATTTTTAAAATGATGAAAATCTATCACATTTTAAAAATTTGCCTTTTAATCATTTTTTGAATTTTTTTACAAATTTGTAAATGGCCAAATTTAAAAAAAAATCATATTTTTTTTTCTACGTTTTTTTGAAAATTTAGCTTAATTTTAAAAACTTGAAAAATGTAATTAAAATTTAGAAACTATAAAATTTTGAAAACTGTAAAAATTTGACATTTATTTAGTTTGAAAAGTTTATTAAAAGTTACTTCCTAGAAATAAAATTACAAAAATTGTTCAACTTCAATAATTGACTTTGAAAATTGACCATTTACCTTTTAATTTCTTTCTGAAAATTAAGCCGAACCCCTAATTTTTTTCAAAAATTCTTCAATCTCAAAATATTTTCTAATGCTTTATAAATTAGGTACACGTAATCTTTGATTTTTTTTTTGTTAAAAATTTAGCTAAATTTCAAAAAGTTTTAAAAAATTAATAAAAGTTTGAAATAACGACAATAAATTATCGCTTAAGTTGCAAAAATTCAACGAAGTTTTAAAATTTTTTAAAATTGTTTTTTAAAATTTAGCCTCAATTCAAAAGTTTGTCCACTTTTTCAAAATTTAATAAAAATTAGTCGTAGTTAAATTTTGAAATACTCGTAAAAATGTTTGAAAATTGAAAAAAAAAATTTTGGAAACTTGACAGTTTCTAATTTTTTTATTTTCACTAAATTTTGAAAATTTGAAAATGAAATGATTTAAAGCTTTTGCTAATTTCAAAATTATTCTTCAATTTTCTTTTTCGAGGTATGCACAGTTGAATTTCAAAAAATTTGTTAAATATGTATCAAATATTAGTCTTTTAAAAGCTGCAAAACTTGCTCTAAATATAACTCCCATACAAAATATTCCTATTCCTCTTACTGACCTTAAAACCTTCATCAAAGCTAAAACTCAAATTCTTTTTCAAAACTTCTGGAATCAAATTCCCTCCACTAATAAACTGAAAAATATTAAAAACGATATACTTCCAAGAACTTGCTTTGATATCTCTCGCCGAGAAGACGTTCTACTCACACGTATACGAACAGGACACTCTCTTATGACCCATTCTTACTTGCTCGACAAACAACCTCCCCCCATTTGTTCAATATGTAACACTCAAATTTCAATAACACATTTAATTTTTCAGTGTCCAAAATACATAAATGAAAGATCCCCCTATACCTATCCTCTAATAATCCAAAAGAAGTCCTATCAGATGACCCCATTAAAATTCAAAACTTATTATCCTTTCTATCCAAAACTGGTTTACGATCCCTTCTCTAAGTAATCCTCCTCCGTGACACGCCTCTAGCCTTAGTTGCTGTATATGGAGTTAAAAAAAAAAAAAAAAAAAAAAAAAAAAAATTTTTTTGAATACATAGTTAACTGAATTTTAAAAGCTTCAAAAATTAATCAAAATCATTATAAAAAATTGTAAAAATTGTAAAAATATACTTAAGTAATTTTGAAAACTGTCCCATTATTTTTTTAAAAAGAAACTTCATTAAAAAATTAAAAAATTGGTTAAAAATTCAAAAATTACCTAATATTGAGAAATTTTCAGATTTTTAAAATTTATCCTTCAATTTTTTGAAAATATCACATTTCAAAAAATATTGTGAAAATGTAACTTTAAAAAATGGATTTTTGATTTAAAAATGTAGCTTCAATTTTAAAGTTGGTCCAATTTTTTAAATTTATTAAAATTCCAAAATTTCAAAAATTATGGTAAAAAAAATTACCTACCTAGGTGCTGTTTTTTTTTTGAAATTTAGTTGAATTAATTTTTTTCCAGAAATTTAATAAATCTCAAAAATTCATCTTTTGAAATATTTTGAAAAGTTGAGTCAATTCCAAAAATTTATATAAAATGACAAAATTTTTAATTTTTGTAAGAAAATCAGTTTTTCTCAGGCTGTTGCTGTACTTTTTAAAGTCTTTTTCCTTTTTAAATTTTATTTATTAATTTATTTTGAGAGATGTCTAATTTTCCACTCGTGGGGTGATGTCTGAGGCTCCTAGAATCTTTGGGCTCATTGTAAAGAAAAGAGGAAAACATGATGGGTATAACAAAAAAAATTTGGAGCTCCATAAACATGAGTAAAATTTTCCCACAAAGTGACCACTGTAATCCGAAGTTCAAAGTCTTCCAAAAATTTCCAGTCTTGTAATTTGTTGAAATTGATGATCTTTTATAGTATTGAAGCAGCTAATTTTCGGAAAAAAATTTGAAATCGATTTTGGGAAAAAAAATTTGCGAAATGGACCAAGAAGTGTTATTTTTCGAAATTAATCAACTTTAATATCGCGTGTTTTCAAGTGTGCATAATTTTCAAAAAATTTCAACTTGCTGATAAATTTTTCAGAAGTGCATAATTTTCGAAAAATGTTGGAAAATAAATTCCAACTTGTCAAAATAAGCATGTCAAAAAGTCGTTAATAAAAAAATGATCAAAAAGTCTGATTTTCGAAAATTTTCAACATATTAAAATCTACGAGAGGTTTCCAGAAAATTTTTCAACGTCGAAATTCAAAATTTTTCAAAAATGTATGTACTAATGGCAATTTTATTACTTACTGAAAGTTTTGTAACTGCCCAAAATAAGCTTAACTACGCAACGTGATTTTTAGAACAACCTTCGGTCTTGGAATCGCCACTGCAAAAATAGTTGAAACGTGAATTTCCAAGCGTCCTAGACCGATGGTTGAAATAAATGAAATCTAGGCTGAAAAGTTTCGGTCTTTTTTTCCAGATTTCTTTAAATTTGTAGAAAGTAGGAACCGTTGACATTTCTAAATGAAATAAATTAGCGACGAGTAAAAAAGACACGCGTAAAAATTTACCTTGAACTCGTGTATTTTACGCTTTTTAAATAATTCAGCGTATAGCTTCATATGAAAAAGTATAATTTGAAATGCTGATGAGTTGTCCTCTATTTAGGTCTCGAATATAAGTCATAAAATTTGCTATAATGTTAACAAAATCCACGTTGCACTTTTATTAGGGTAATCCACTACCAGTTTGCTTTGGTTATTGCGAATGCGTGCTTCATTGTAGGTTGTATTGTTCTTTTGTTATTTTTTTCTTTTTTATTTCTTTTTTCTTTCTTTCTTTTTTTTTTTTTTTGTAACATTTTCTTTCTTCTACTACACGGCCGCCATGGTTCATGTGGGTAATACAGTAGAGTCTTGCCGTGTTGAGCCGCGCTTAAATTGCAACTCCGTATCATCGTACACCAAATCTGTAATTTTGTTTCGGCGAAATTTCGACCCTTTATAAATTATTTAGAGATGCTAGGAGTAAAGGAAACGTAAGCGGATTGGCGAACATGCTTTTTAGCTATAGTTAGGTACGTCGTTTTGCAGGTTTTGATGTTCCCCTAGAGGCTACACAACCGATAATTAAACTCGTTTCAGTGACATGCTACTGTAATGTTTAACTTCTTTATACCAGCAGTCCGCCTGACTCCATCGCCATGTTGTACTTTTATTCGTTATATTTTACTCGCGTAAATACTATCTAACGACTTTGCGCCATAAGAAAGATGAAAGTGTATACAGTTCTCATTTGTGACATGTTCTTACGAGAAATTCAGCTACCTAGCACTTGGATCTACGCGATAATTTGAATTTTTTATTTTCATTCATTTTTTACTCTTTCGAATGCGCCAGTGCTCAAATTGAGCGAAATTACGAAGTGGAACGAAATTAGAGTCAAAGTTTTGGCCAATTCATGTCAAACTCCCGAATTGAAAATTATTCCGATTTATTATTATTATTTTGTTAATCTCCCCCCACCCGCTTTTTGGTAATCTTAGTTCTTTTTTTGACTGGGTGTTCGATATTTTGTAGGTTTTTGAAAACACATATTTAAAAAAAAAAATGGTTCCAATTTATTAATATTTCGTTGGAATTCTGAAATTTTTTATAAATTAGGTAATCCAATTATTGATAGGTATTATTTTAAATCTTGGGTAATTAAAAAAAAATTCAATTCATCCAATTTTAAACCCTTTTTTTGGCACATGAGAATTTTTTTAAAGGTAGCTCTGAAGAATATAGATATTTTTTATTCCAAAAAATTGAAATATTTAGGTATAATTTTTTTTTTGAAAAATAAGTTAGGTATTTTTAATGAAAATGTGAGATTTTTTTGTCCAAAAGTTAGTAGGTAGGTAAAATAAGAGATTTAATAAGGTGTTTTTCTCAAAAAAATTGAAAATTTTTCTTTAAAAATGAAATAATTATTTCACCCTAAACTTTCCTTTCAAAAAATTTAAGATTTTTTTCACTACCTTTTCTCCAAAAATTTGAGAAATAAAGGTACTTTCATTTTAGAAAAGAATAGTTTATTTTTTCTCGAGAAATTGAGATTAATTGAAAAAAAATCCCCCAAAAAACGAGAGATTTCATTCCAAACAGAAAAACAGATTTTTCCCTCCAAAATATTTGACAATAATCAAGATTATCTATTTTCTCAAAAAACTCACATTTTTAATATTTTTTTCAAGAAATTTTTTTTACTACTTTTTTCCAAAAAAATTGAAAAATAAGTATTATATTAATATTTCAGAAAAACTGATAAGTTTTCTTCTACAAAAAATTGTATTTTTTTCTCAAAAATTGAAAGGGATTTCCTTCAAAGTATTAATAATACTTAATTAAAATTTTATTCTAAAAAATGAGAGTTTTCTGTCTGCATAAATAAAAAAAGACGTTTAAAAAAAAAAAAAAAAAATTCATTCTCTTCATTTTTCATAAGAATTGAAAAAGTTTCTTTAAAAATTTGAAAATAATTTTCAGAGTATTACTTATTATAGGTACCTCCTTCAGAAGAATGGATAAGTGGATTTTTTTTTGATTGAAAATTCTTTAAAAAAGTTTCAACTTTTCTTCAAAACTGGACGACTTTTAGACATTTTGTCAAACATTCTGAAACGCATTTCTCTAAGAATGAGAGATTTCGTTCTGAACGAAAGAGGAGATTTTTTCTCTAAGAAATTGACAATTTTTTACCCCTCAAAATGAATGGCTTCATCCTAAAAAAATGGAGATCTCTTTCTGTAAAAAAAAATGAAATTTTAGTTTTTTATTTTTCGAAAAATTGAGATTAATTGAAAGAATTGTCCCCGAACAAAAAACAGAAAAACATTTTTTTGCTCCAAAATATTTGACAATAGGTAGGTATACTTAATCAAGATTATTATTATTATTCTATTTTCTCAAAAAAATCAACTTTTTTTCCTTTTTTTTCAAGTTTTTTTTTACTATTTTTCCAAAAAAAATTGAAAAATAAATATTATTATTTTATAGAAAAACTGAGAAATTTTCTTCTCCAAAACATTGTACTTATTTATTTTTCTCAAAATTGAAAGGGGTTTTCTACGAAATAATTGAAAATACTTACCTATTCAAAATTTTATTCTAAAAAAATTAAAATTCTCTGCCTGCATAAAAAAAGGTCTTTTCTAAAAAAAAAGAGTTTTTTTCTTCAAATTTTTCTTTAAAAATTCGAAAATAATTCTCAATTTATCATCTATGTAGGTACTGTAAGAAATTGACAATTTTCTTTCTCTTAAAATGAGCGGTTTAATATTCTAAACAAAAATGCAAATTTCTTTCTGTGAAAAAATGTTAGATTCCCTTTAAAAAACACAACAAATAAACAAACAAATACTAATTTTTTTCCAAAAAAATTGAAAGATTTTTTATGCAAAAATTTAAGAAATATGTTTATTTCAGAAAAACAGAAATTTTCTTCTCTAAAGAATTATTGTTTTTTTTTTTTTTTAATTGAAAGTTTTTTTTAAAAACATTTGGGGTTGAATATATAGATAGGTATATATTTTTAATGAGACCTTTACTTTTACCTACAAAAATAAAAAACGTTTTCTCAAGAAAAAAAAAATGATTTTTTTTTCAAAAGAATTAAAAATTCTTCTTTCAAAATTTGAGATTTCACTGAAAAAATCAAAGAATTATGATATTTCTTTTTTAAAGTGCAGTCTAATTATGCGAGAAAAAAATTTAATTCTATTCATTTTGACAGAAAAATTTATTTTCAAATTGATATGATCAAAAGTAGACAGTGTAATTAATTTTTAAAGTAAATGCAATCATAACACGAAAGTAAGTATAAAGGTATCATAACTAATTCTAATAGGAAACTCGTCGTGAATTTGCAAAGCAACCAAACAGCACTCACCACTCAGTTTTTTTTAAAGCTTGCCACTTAATTAATTACCTACTTAGACAGCGGTTATGCCAGCTCAACGTCGTAGAAATAAATTAAAAATGATGCAATTCCTGAACACGATATTTTATTCCCTTTAGATGACTTTTCTGTTAAAAAACGATGAGCTCATTTCAGACGAAACACGAAATTTTACGTTTTATGTTGGCTAAATTAAAAAATAAAATTTCCAAAGTCTACCTTATTCCCATTTGTATTCTAAAAAATAAAAAGCATAGGAAAACAACAAAAGCAGCAGAATCGCGATAAAGTGCGTAAAAAGAAAGGAAGAAAAAACCAGGGCGAATAAAGTATATCTTACGTTAGTGTCTGCTTTAAAAGTAGAAGGTATACGAGCAAATCTTTCGTTTGGTTGAGGTCGCGAAGTAAAAGTCCGCCAAGAGTTTTACGAAGATATTCATTATAAATGAAATTTTACGAAGCACTGCTTTGCCAAAACTTGGTTAAAAATTTATTACGAACTTTTGCAAAATTCGCAAGGGCAAAAATCTTAATTTTGGTATTTGATACGAGATTTTCTGGTCTTAATGCAAAATTAATGTACCTACGTTGTAGCGTGGTAAAGTGTAGAGGTAGACTATGCATGAAAGACTTATTAAGTCTATAGATACGTACCTCATCGTACCAATTTTTGAATAAATTATTAAATTTAAAAGGGTAATCGAATGTACGTTTGTAAGTATTTCTACGTATAGGTAAGTAGGTACATAGTGTTGATTCATGTACGCTACCTACTCATAAAATAGTCCTCAAATACGGAAGTGTTCCCAAGACTATGTTGTCAAAAAGGAAGAGCTCCGAAACCGAAACTAGAACCATTCGCAATTCTAAAAAAAAAGGAAATGGGGAAATTCAAAGTTGAAACCGAAATCAGAACTCTGGAACAGGAACCAGGAACCAAAACGCAAACTGGTTCTCATTGGTTTCTGGTAACTAGTTCTCTTTCTGGTTTTTGAACCAATGCTGCTTTGAATTCGAAATGAAACTAAAAGGAACTACAAATAGAATCAATTAATGGGTTTGCTTTCGAAGCCATTTATGAAATAGCTTTTATACAACACTATTTTCATTTTCAAGGTAAAGGTAAATTAATTCAGTTCCCTTATAAATGTGTACCTACTTAATAAGTGAATTTGTAAAAAACTGAAATTTTTTAAATTAAAATTTTATTAAAAATCATCCTGAATTTGCAGGAGAAATCAATTTTATTGTAATTAATTTCGAATTTTTAGAATGCTTTAATTTTTATTAAATTTGAGGATGGATTTGCAGGAAAATTCAATTTTACTAAAAAAAATTACTTGAATTTGTAATTTTGATGCTATTAATTTTTATAATTCATTGTACTAAAAAAAATTATACCGACCTATTTCAAAAATAAATAATAAGTATCATAAAGTGATCCACTTTAATTTTTTTTTTCAAATAAATGAAATTTAAAAATTTACATCCTGTCCTGAAATAAAAATCAAAAAAAGAATTGAACAAAATTTAGAAAATTTAAAAAAAATTCAGGGAAAAAACTTCTTGATAAATTTTTGAAAAAATGTTGCCAAATTCTAAAAAATTAAAAAAATGCTATCCTGTTGTAAAATCAAATTTCAATTCATAGGTTCTGTTGTAACTGCTGATCCTGGAAAATTTGAAACTCTGCCACTCAAGTGAAAACTAAACAATGCAATTTTTTGAATGCTAATACGTACCTAATTGCATAGGTACTTATTAATAATTGGAAAAAAATTGTCAATGGAGACCATTTTTTATTTTACGTTTTTTTTCAAATCACGTAAATTTTTAAAATTTTGAGAACTTTAAAAAAATATTAGGTATACTTACCTACCAAGTTCGTAATTTCAAGAAATTTTTAAAATCAAGACTAAATTTAAAAATTTGATAAAAATTAGAATTTTTTTTTTTTTTGGAATTTTAATGAATTTTTGAATATTCACTGCAAAAGTTTTTGTAGCTTTGATTTTTTTTTATTATAGAAAATCGAATCAATTTTTAGTACAATTTGAAAATTTTACTGCATATCTTCAAAACTAGGAGAAAACTTGAAGTTTTACTGAATTTCTAAGGTGGGATTCATTTTTAAAATTTGACGAATTTTAAAAATTTCAAATGCATCAAAAATTTGGAAATCACTAAATTCGTAAATTCTTGTCAATGTTGGGCCACTTTTTATGTATTTTTTTCGATAGCTTTGAAATTTTTCTCACTTGTGAATTTTTTCGTTCTAATCTTTAAAAAGATTAAATGAATTATGAAAGTTGAATAAAATTTTCAATTCAAATTTTTTTAATGCGTTAAAAATTTGGTGAAATTTAAAATTCTGTGGTTGCGGTTATTGAATCTTGATAATTCTTTTAATTTAGGTTAGTTTTTAACGTTTTTTTAAATAATTTTTAAAATTTGGTCAATTTTCAATTTTTTTGAATTTTTTGAAAATTAACAAAAAATTGAAAATTTGATTAGGTAGGTATAAATTTTAATAAATTGTTGATGTTAATTTAATTTTTAGAATTATTATAATTTCGGAAATTAAAAAAAAAAGATAAAATTTTCGAGTAGCATTGTAATAATTGGAAGATTTTTTTTTCATATTTTAATACATTTTCAAAAAAAAAAAAAAAAAATTGAGTAAATTTTAAAAGTTTTCAATAAATAGGTACCTACTCATAATTTCTGGAATTTGGAATTATTTTTGAACGATTTTTATTTTCAAAATTTGTCGAAAACTCAAAATCAGCATTCGGCATGATGAAAAGTTAAAATATTGATAACTGTAGACATTTTTATAATTTTTCAATTTTAGGTGTTAAATTTTCCAAAATTGGATCAACTTTATAGTTTGAGTGATTTCTACATTTTGAAAACTTAAAATTTGGCGGAAATTCAAAAATTAAATTAAAGTAGTTATTTTTTAAATCAAATTTTAAGTTTCATTAAATTTTCCAAGTGGGATCTATTTCTAAACTCCGATAAATGTTTACGATTTTACTATTTTGAAATATTTTTTTAAATGTGTTCTGTGAATGGAATTGTAGTAATTCATTTTAAAAAAAATGAATGAATTTTCACGTACAGTCGAGACAGGGTGAAGGTGAAGGTGAAGGTGAATTTTTTTAATACCTTATCTATTAATAATAGCAACGTACAAAGATCAAAAACTACGAGTGTTTATCTAAAGCCATAATCTTTCTTGTATTCTGTTTCAACTTTCAAGCATCCACGGCCACGGGTTGACTTTAAGGATACCTATCGAGATAAGGCGACGGTCACAAAAAAGCATACCTTCGGTATACACACCGTCATCGTGTGCTTACATTGTTCGTTTAGTGGTTGCGCTGGCTTAATTAGGTACCTCACGTTGGATAACATAAAAGAAACTCGACCCGCATCGTTTCGTATCGAGTACTGAGTACCTCGAGAATGGTGATCAAAAGGAATTCATTTGTCCGTTGATCGCTTTTTGTGGTGAATATAAAAAGGCTTTTGGTAACCACTGCGAAACAGAACGAATTAAATTATTAACAACATACAATAGGAAAGCTAGTCGCGCACGTGGTTTAGATAGGCAACATACGGTTGAAGGGATTCAACTATTTTGTTGTTTACAAAGAGAATAGAAATCTCTGCTTTCACGGTACAATGATTAGAGAAAGCAACGAAAACCAAAGCCAAATAGAAAGACGTACATTACCAATGTTTGCGTTAGCTTTGATGATCCAACAAAACAGTTTTAAAATTTTCGCCAAAAACAAAAATTCATTTTCTACGACTACGTATTTCGTAATCGTGGTGGCAACATTGGGGCATGCCTCCAGCTAGTACACGTAAAGTATTCAAAGAAAAATCCTGTTGCGTAGATTTACGAGTTGGTAAAGACAACAGTTGATGTAGCTACTTATTTGAGATCAAAATCATAATATCTTGTGCAAGTTGTCTTGTCTTTCGGTCTTTCACATTGAAATAGATAGTCACTAGATACTTACTAAAAAAAATAAGTCGAAGGAAGCATTTTTTGACTTATTTCCAAGAGTGTGCAAATACTTTTTCCATCCATTGTTTGTCCCAACCTATATTATTTATTTTTCTATGATAAACGTATATTAATACAGGGTGTCCGGAGAGCATTGTACAAAACTTCAGAGTCGGGTACCACCAATAAAAAAAAATGTTGTACAGGATGTACCGAATTGAGAAAGAAGCCTTTCAATCAGTAACTATGCAACTTATGATGAGTCGAGGTTAGTATATTTGCCTAATCTCCGCAATGTAGGGCTGAGTTAGGCTCATCGAAAAATTTGTTTTTTGTTTTGGCAGAGTGTTTTCAACCTTGCGCTTCTCGACAACTATATAATAGTTGGAAAGTTGCGCTTTGCGGCATTAGATGGAAAATTTTGTCTAGAACTTTTTCATAGCACTGGTAATTTTTAGTATAACTGGACAAGGAAGTCTATACCCAGCAAAATATTTGAAAAAAACATGTTTAAAAGAGTGAAAATTTTTCTTATTACCACGCTTTTATTAGCTTGGTATGTATGTTTGTTTGTTTGTTTGTTTGTTTGTATGTATGTATGTCTCATGGAACCAAAAGTATGTTTTCAACCAATCCTCTCTCATTTAATATTTTACTGGAATTGAAAGAACATAGTGCTCACATTAGGGGTTTTCGAGGTCGCTGAATTCGATTTTCGAACTCAAATTTACCCCGACCCCAAATTAAGCCCCTATGAGGGGGTTCAATTTTGAAAATTTCAGAAAATCACAACATTGGTATCAAAATGTAGGTTTTCGAGGTCGCTGAATTCGATTTTCGAACTCAAATTTACCCCCGACCCCAAATTGAGCCCCTATGAGGGGGTTCCATTTTGAAAATTTCAAAATTCACAACATTGATATCAAAATGTTGGTTTTCGAGGTAGCTGAATTCGATTTTCGAACTCAAATTTACCCCCGACCCCAAATTGAGCCCTATGAGGGGGTTCAGTTTTGAAAATTTTAGAAAATCACAACATTGGTATCGAAATGTAGGTTTTCGAGGCCGCTGAATTCGATTTTCGAACTCAAATTTACCCCCGACCCCAAATTGAGCCCTATGAGGGGGTTCAGTTTTGAAAATTTTAGAAAATCACAACATTGGTATCGAAATGTAGGTTTTTGAGGCCGCTGAATTCGATTTTCGGACTTAAATTTACCCTTGACCCCAAATTGGACCCCTATGAGGGGGTTCCATTTTGAAAATTTCAAACTTCACAACATTGATATCAAAATGTTGGTTTTCGAGGTAGCTGAATTCGATTTTCGAACTCAAATTTACCCCCGACCCCAAATTGAGCCCTATGAGGGGGTTCAGTTTTGAAAATTTTAGAAAATCACAACATTGGTATCGAAATGTAGGTTTTTGAGGCCGCTGAATTCGATTTTCGGACTTAAATTTACCCTTGACCCCAAATTGGACCCCTATGAGGGGGTTCCATTTTGAAAATTTCAAACTTCACAACATTGATATCAAAATGTTGGTTTTCGAGGTAGCTGAATTCGATTTTCGAACTCAAATTTACCCCTGACCCCAAATTGAGCCCCTATGAGGGGGTTCAATTTTGAAAATTTTCAAATAAAATATTTTCAACGACAAAAAGAGTTAAATAAAAATGTAAAAAAATTTTAAAAAACCACGCTTTTATTTAAAGTTGGTCACTTTGTAAAATGTTATTCATAGGGAAAGAGTAATGCCTTAAAAAACAAAAAATAAAATTTACTTGAATACAAAAATGTGTCATGAAAATTTTTTTTTCAAAAATGTTAATGATGAAAAGCGTGGTGGGGTGTGCGAGGAGCAAACGAATACCTTTTCGATTAACGCCCCACCACGATTTTCATCATTAAAATTTTTGAAAAAAAAATTTTCATGACACATTTTTGTATTCAAGTAAATTTTATTTTTTGTTTTTTAAGGCATTACTCTTTCCCTATGAATAACATTTTACAAAGTGACCAACTTTAAATAAAAGCGTGGTTTTTTAAATTTTTTTTAAATTTTTTTTCTGTGGTAACTCAAAAAGTTGTTCTTTGACCAAGAGCTGTTAGATATTATTAAATTTTCTAGACGAAAAGGCTACTGGGTATAGTAATTTTAATGGTGCGGTGCAACCCTCACCCCTCTAGCCTACTCCATTTAAAAGTTATGTGCAAATATATTGTTAAAAAAAGTCTGAAAAATTAAAATAGTAATAATTTTTTTTTTCAATTTATCTTTCTTGAATAATTTTGAAACGGAATTTAACGTCACAAAATTACGAAACCAAAAAAATTTTCATAACAAAATGTAACGAAATATGGAAACCTGACAAGAGAAGAAATCACAACGAAACAAAATAACGAAACGAACTGTTTGAAAAAACGAAACGAAAACAAAACATTGAAATTTCAAAAATAACGTAACAAAATAACGAAAAAATTTCGATTTAACGTTATTTCTTTTAGCATTGAAATTTGCAGGTTGTTCGTTCAAAAAAAAAAAAAATTAATTAATTAATTAAAAAAAAAATAACCTAACGAAAAAAAACAATTTTTTCGTTATTTCATTAGGTACGTTATTTTTGAAATTTCAATGTTTTTGTTTTCGTTTCGTTTTTTTTTTGAAGTAAGTATAATATTAATTGAAGTAAGGTTAATTAATATAAAGTTTTTACCAGGGTTGTAATAACGAAATAATTTTTATTTATGTTGTTATCGTTTCGTTATATGTATTTTGGTATTTTCAATTTTTTCGTTATGTTCCGTTATAACGTTACTTCAGTTTACCTCGATTTCGTTAATTCTTCATTTTTATAATTTTGGTACGTTAATCAAAACTTTATTCGTTGTTTCGTTACATTATTTCGTTATTGTATGTGCGGGTAATCAAAAATTCGAGAAATTTCACCCAGAATTCAAATTTTTAGCTTGTTTGGAAATTATGCAGATAAAAATTATGAACTAACTATTTACAAATAAAACCAAAATAAAAAAAAAATGAATGTAAAAACTTTGTATTAATCCGACTTCAACTTTTCAAAAAATAACGAAACGAAATGTTTAAAAAAAAACACGAAACAAAAACAAAACATTGAAATTCCAAAAATAACGTAACGAAATTAACCAAAATAAATCGTTTTTTCGTTTTTTTCGTTTGGTTATTTTTCTTTATTGAACAACCTGCGAATTGCAATGCTAAAAAGAATAACGTAACGAAAAAAAGAACAGAAAAACATAATTGTTTTCGTTTCGTTTAGTTTCAAACATTTCGTTTCGTTATTTTGTTTTGTTATGAGTTCTTCTCTTGTCAGGTTTCGATATTTCGTTACGTTTCGTTATGAAATTGTTTTCGTTACGTTTCGTTATTTCGTTACGTTATGTTCCGTTATTACAACCCTGATTTTCAAATTTCGATGTACTGTCGCTCCTTCATTTTCAAAGATAGGCAAATTTCTCACATGACAGTTTTTTTTTTATCATCTCAAAGAGTTACATCCATAACATGCATTTTCAGAAAGGAATTGTTTTAATTTTTATGTCTTGCTCTGGTTCACTTTGATAATTTTGAGAAAGGCAATTACTTTGATGTGAGAGTTTTCTTCTTGCAATAACTTCTTCAATTTCAATATTATAGGCACGCTAATTTAATCAAACCTTTTTTTTTCTTTCTTGGAGTACTATTCTGGTATTCTCTGGCGGTGTCAGGAATTGATTTTGCTTGGAAAGCTCTGTAGTCCTTCATTTTTAAAGATAGGTAGACAAAAAATTTCAAGAACAAAAAATGTTTACTTTTTCAAGTACCTACCACCCATATGCCCAATTTAAAAAAATCTGTTCTCAGTTTTCTCGTGCCTTGCCCCTTCAATTCTTGAGATAGGCAACATGCGTACGTAACATTTTTTATTAGTGGTACCCGGTTGCATCCAAATCTGAAGTTTCGTAAATTGCTCCTCGGACACCCTGTATAGTATGTGAGGTTGAAAATAAGGGGTATCATAATCGAAACTCGTGCTGTAATACTTATCGGAGACCCAAAGTCGACATATAGGCGGTGTACGACGAAATAGAGAGTTAGGTAGAAGTACTCTCTCAGATAAAAATGTACCTGCATCAAGTTCGCGGGTAATTTCTCTAGAGAGTTGAATCATCGCAGTAAGATCGAATATTCGTAGCGCAAAGCGCCAAATATCAACAAAATACAAAATCTAGAACGTAAATATGAATAATTTGGCAGGCTATTCAATTATTAACAAGTCGTCGTAAACCTTTGGCGTCGAAACGCTAATTAATTTTACATTATTTAACGAAATGTTGAACACGGTTGGATTTGTTAACTGGAAGCTGTACCTATACCTACCTGTGTGCATTTTCAATCAAGCAAAAAGTGCGGACGTGTGCCGTAGATAAACGTTTACTTACGCGTCAACACCAAACATGTGTAAATAGGTGGGTAGGAAAATAATAGCCTATACATAAATTATGTATTGGTAGACAGTTTAATGCACCTAGAAGCATCTAACTGGATCGTCATTTTTTCTCAAATTTCTTAATTATTTTAACCAATCGCCGCCGAAACCATTATAATAACATATCCTATTACAAAATCACTCTCTCTCTAATTACAGCGAATCTTGGTCGTAATTTAGCCCAGCTAATTTCATTATAAAATTTATAAAGATCCTTTATCCGCCTATTAAGCAACGATTTGATATCCCTAAACTTTGATCAGCTTTTGTTTAAATTATCGAAACAGGCAACCGTTAATTATGAAAGGTAGGTATTCATCGAGCGTGTTACCTACACTCACCTTCAAGAGGCAATTATAGGTTTACTTTAGAATGCCTTTACACTCGCGTACCATATTATGTCTTTTCCGTATAGAATTTCAAAGGCATTGTAAAGTGATACGTTTCGTCAACACAAAAAGCGTATAATTCACTTTAGTATAGACGAGTATCCGCTACACCAAAAAGAAAAAAACCTTCAAAACTGCCCGAACTTCTGAATAGAAAATCTAAATAACTGACAGAACTGAACGGAATGCAAAAATCTCCTTTTCTATGACAGGGCAATAGGTAAGCAAATTCTTTCTATAGGTACCATATGAGCATGGTTGGCAACTTAACAGTAGTTCGGATGCTCAAACTATTCCCAAGATTTCAAAAGTGGAATGAGCTGTTCCGTAAAAAACTTTGAAAATGAAAGTATTGCAACGTCTTGTTGTTGTTGTTATTTATTTATTTATTTATTTTTTTTTGAGAAAATAGTCCTGCATTTTTTCGGAAGAAAAAAATTCTCAATTGATTTTTGGAGAATAATTAAAAATTATAATTTTTTAAAATTTTTATACCTATTTTTTATGGCAGAAATCTTGATATTTTCAGAACAATTAGAGAAAACTTCTCATTTCTTTTGAAATAAAATAATTTCTCAATTTCCTTAAAATTCAGTTTTTCAGAATATAAAAAATTCTTGATTATTTTGAAGTAAAAAATCTTGTGAGAGAATCTTTATTTTTTTTTGACACAAAAATCATTCATTGAAAAAAAACACTCAATTTTTTGATTTTTTTTTTTACTTTTTCAGGAAAAACATTTCAATTTTTTTAGGTGGGGGAATCACATATTTTCTTGAGAGAAAAATGATTCAATTTTTTGAAACAAAACCCATTCATTTTCTGAATAAAAAAATATCTTTTAATTTTTTCTAGAGCAGAATCATTTTTTTGAGAATAAAGTCGTTCAATGTTTTGAGGCGAATCATATAATTTTTTGAGATAAAAATCATTCAATATTTTTGGAAAAGAGCGTTCAATTTTTTTAGAAAAAAATGTGAAACTTTTTTAAAGAAAAGTCATTCATTTTTCTGCTCTAATTTTTTTTTTTTAAGGGCAAAATTATTAAATATTCTTACAAAGAAAAAAAATCAACAATGTCACTAGCCCAAGTTGCTGTACATGGCATTAAAAAAAATCTGTCAATTTTTTTGATCAGAATCATTAAATTTTGCTACAAAAACCAAAAAAATCCCCGAGCGGCACACTCGATCGATAATATCGGAAGATGTAACGTATCGATAAAAAATCGTTTGAAAATCTATAGATGTTCTCACGATATTATAAAGATTTATCGGTACAACTTCATAGGCAAAAAATCTAAAAACTATCGAATTCGATATTATTAAGATTTTATGACGATATTCGTCAACGATACTATCGACAAAGAATATTAAATTTATCGATTCCGATTTTCCACCGATTTTGTGCAGATATTTGAAACTACATTATCGACAAAGAATATTAAATTTATCGAATTCGATTTTTTAACGATTTTGTAAAGATATTTAAAAATATATTATCGACAGATTATATGAAATTTCTCGACTTCGATATTTTACCGATTTTTTGACGACATTTGAAACTATATTGTCGACAGATTATATTAAATTTATCGAATCCGATTTTTTACCGATTTTGTAAAGATATTTGAAACTATATTATCGACACGTAATATGAAATTTATCGATTTCGATTTTGTGACGATATCTGAAACTATATTATCGACAAATAATATGAAATTTCTCGAATTCGATTTTTTAACGATTTTGTGAAGATATTTAAAACTATATTATCGACACGTGATATGAAATTCCTCGAATTCGATTTTTCAACGATTTTGTGGCGATATTTGAAACTACATTATCGACAAATAATCTGAAATTTGTCGAACGATTTTTCAACGATTTTGTGACGATATTTGAAATTATTTCCAAATTGGTGAAAATTTTTCCAAGTCCAACACGTCTGGAAGTACTAAACTGCCTATTATAAGCGTTTTATTGCTAATTTCTCAACGATAAGGTATGGCATAGTGGTTAAGGAAGAGGATTACCATGCAGGAGGTAGAAGGTTCACGCCCCACGGGTGGCAGATTTTTTATAATTTTTTTTGACTTTTTCTGAAATGATCCTCTTACCGTAACATGAATAATGTGTTTAGGCATAGTTTAATGTATTAATTATGCTAATTAATGATTTTTAATTATAGAAAGAAGCTAGTAAAAGACGAAAAATCGGAATAAAAAAAATCGATAAAAAATCGACAGAATATCGAATTTGATAAAGTGTCGCAAAAGTTCCGCCTAAATCGTGAAATTATCTTTCGATATTATAGATATATTATCGATAAAATATCTTACTATAATCTCGAAATGTTTGCTAACTATAATTCGTCGATAATCTATCTATATATCGAAAGATAATTTCACGATTTATGCGGAACTAACGCGACAATTTATCGAATTCGATATTCTGTCGATTTTTTATTTCGATAATTTGTCGAGTGTGCTGCTCGGGTCACTCAATTCACTTCAGAGAAAAAAAATTATTCAATTCTTTTGAGGAAAAAAATCATTAAATAGTTCTAAGAAAAAAATTGGGCATTTAAAAAAAAAAAATTAAAACAGAATTATCAAATTTTGTCAAAAAAATTATCAATTTTTCTACTTTCATTTTTTTTTTTTTTTTACAGTAGAATGAATTAATTTTTCTGAGAAAAAAATGATTCAATTCTTGTAGACAAAAAAACATACATGTTTTTAAGATAAAAAAATCAAAAAAATTATTCTATAGGTACTTTTGGGGGAAAAAGCATTCAATTCTTTTGAGCAAAAATCATCTAATTTTTTCCGCAAAAAAAATCACCCACTTCTTAAAGATTTTTTTTTTGTTTTTTCTAGAGCAGGGTCATTAAATTTTTGTGAGAAAAAAATCATTAAATTTTTTGAGAATAATCATTAAGTTTTTCGAGACAAAAAAAAAGAAATTCCTTTCTTTTTTTTTTTAGAAAAAAGCATTAATTTGTTAGGTGAAAAGTATCACCAATACCAAATTTTCTAAGAAAAAAATCATAGGAAGGTATCATTTAATTTTTTCAGGAAAAAAAATCAATAAATTTTTCTGAGAAGAAAATTCTTTTGATTTTTTTTTATGTAAACAAATTATTTCTTACCTCACACTCTTTCGTAAAAAATCAAACTACACCTAAAAATATTCGAAGTTGCTGGTATACTGTCCTAAATCTATACTTAAATAGGTACCTACTTTATTAGTACTTACCCACTTCCTTCTATTTTGAATGAATAACCGTTGGTAAAGAAAAGAGAGAGAAAAAAATGAAAACATAATAAACAATAATAAAATTCATATAATTTTTGAAGATTGAATTCGCATTAGGTAATATCATCCTTATAACTTAAAAACTGGTAATGATGAATTTATAAGAAAATTGTTTTGGTAGGTAAAAATAATAATAAGTATAATTACAATAGTAGTAACTTATCCAATAATCAAATTGGCATAATAATTCAATGATAACCGAGTGTAATAAAAATATATCATTGGTACCTACTACTCAATCTCAATCGTTGTGAATTTTAACATATTACAGGAGTATTATAGCATCTAAATAGGTAATAGTATAAAATGATAACGTAACAGTACATAATGCTGTTCCTATTGATAACATACTTACGAGTAATTTTATTTGTAAATTAGGCCTCTCATTAGGTATCAACGAGGTAATAGAAATGATAGGTTGGTAAGTATATCCACGCTTTATTTAAAAACGTGTCAATATTATAGGCGTACCTATATTATTCTTGTATCGATAAGTACCTATTGAAATGATTTGAGTGAACACCATTTTAAAAAAAGTTGCTCGGTAATCTTTTTTATTCGTACCTACTTATAAAAATCTAAAATCATCTAAGTATATTAGATACCTATTTAGTTATTTTCACATCTCCCAATATTATTGTTTTCATAATTTATTTTACTATACTTTCTCGAGTCAAGTTAAAGGGCCCAGTTAAATGTACTGACAAAACAGTTAAACTGGTACAGGCCTGATTTAAAATTTCTTGAACAGAATTGACAAAATTTTAAGGATTTCTTATTTTTTTCTTCAATTGGTGGACACATTCTTATTTAAACAACAAAAACCCAGACATATATAGTTAGGTTTTATGAAAACAAACAAAAAAAACATTTTAATTGAATCTTATCAAGGCATACTTAATTGTTGGTTTAAAAACATCGTAAGATGATCGATGGTCATACTTACCAATTATTTAATTTATAGAGCGTATTTTTTTCTCAACTTAAGTACAAATACGTGTACAGGTAAAAATGAAATAATAATTACGTAAGTATAGTGATTAGAAATATTTCAATGTTTTACAAAATTCAACAATGGTAAAACAATTCAAATAAGTACATGGGTATTTTGTTTTTTCTTATAACTTTGACGAGAGCGTAAAAAAATTCATCAAGGACAAATTATCAACATAAAAGTGTAAGGTATCACAATTTGTTTTGTTTTTTTTCCTTTGGCTTTTTTTTCTGGAATACATAATTAACTATATACTTAAATCTATATACTATAGATGAGTACATACATATAAAATATAAGTAATGAAATAAATTACTTACCGAATAAAGATCATGACTTAGATTCTTATTTAATAAGTTTTGAATTAAAATAACGTATGAGATAATATAATAATAGGTATATAATGTAGGTATTTTCCCTGTTTTTGGCAGCGATTTTCGTTAAAATTATTCTTATAAAATTTCACGCTGAGAAAAAAACTATAAATAAATTACAAATCCAAATAATAACATTTGTTCACTCTGGTACAATTTACCTATAAATATTTGAAAACGATTTCATATTATACGATCGGTATATAAATAGGTAGTATATAAAGCAAATGCATCAACAGTTTGATAAAAGAATAACAAATTAAAAAAAGAAACAAAAACAATTTTTTTTTCATACATAAAAAAACAAAAAAATTAAAAAAAACTGGGGTAGAGATTGAAAAACATACATAATTTAGAACCTCTATATGTTTTGGGGACGAAGGTAATAAAAATAAAATCTCTTAATATCACTTGTTGACTCATCAAATAAATTTTAATACCACAATTCTCGTCATAATACAGATACGTATTTACATCGAATAAAACGAAATAGTAATTTACGTTTAATTTGCGAACGAAGCAAATAAACTACCGAATGTGATTCGTTATTAAATTACACGAATAATTGGCTTTTATAGTTAAG
Source organism: Balanococcus diminutus (assembly GCA_959613365.1). Classification (NCBI taxonomy): domain Eukaryota; kingdom Metazoa; phylum Arthropoda; class Insecta; order Hemiptera; family Pseudococcidae; genus Balanococcus; species Balanococcus diminutus. Next base: position 31,114,385 of record OY390714.1, read on the forward strand.
TTATTTCCCATACAACTAGGTATATTAAAATCGATGGCTACAATTAGGTACCTAGATACATTTTGTAATTTCTCGAGTACTCCCCCCCCCCCCCCCCCTTCAAAAAATTCGAGAACATGAAAATTTTCAAATACAAGGTAATTGGTAATTTTACGAAGGGCTAAATATCAGCCGACGCGTCTCATTATAATTATTAATAATTATCGTTGTGTACGGAGTTCGATGCGCGCGCATGTTTTGAGATACTTAATATTCAAAATTGGATGGGAATGAAGGGTCTAATCGAAATTTTAATAACAATCAAAATTATTCCTGGAGTATTACTCTACAATTTTTGTTTGAATTTTTTTCAATTTGATCCCTACTTTCGTTCCGATTTTGCATATTACTGCTATATGTAAATGCGAAATAAGAGATGCGAGAGGGGTTCAATTGAAAAATTTTTCAAACAAAAGTTGTAGATTAAGATCCTAGAAATAATTTTGGTTATTATAAGAATTTCAATTGGATCCCTTCCTTCCCCTCTAATTTCGAATATTAGGCGTTTATACAGGGTGTTTCATATAGCTGACCGAGTTATTTTCACCAGGTGAGTAGGCAACCCATAAGGAACAAAACATGTTGTATAAACATGTTGCCTATCTTGAAAATTTAAGGGGCAAGAAAAAATTAAATTGAGAAAAAATAATTTCTGAATGGGCCAATGAGTAGTACTAAAAAAACAACTTTTTTGTTCTAAACATTTTTTGTCTATCTTTGAAGATAAAGGCGCGAGAGAGCTTTAAACTTTGAAAAACAGGTTTTTTAATTTTCAAAGCTCTGTAGCTCCTTCATTTTCGGAGATAGGCAAATTCATCGCATAACTTTTTTTGCTTATCTCGAAGAGTTGAACCTGTGTCATGTATAACATCTTGACGTAATTTTGCAATTTTCATGTCTCATTCGTACTTATTGATCATTTGAGCTTCAAATTATCAGTGCACATCATCGGAAAATGAAAACTGCAAATTTGTCAAGATGTTATACATGAAACAGGTTTAACTGTTTGAGATAAGCAAAAAAAGTTAGGCAATGTGATGAATCTGTCTATCTCTGAAAATGAACCCGTGTAGCAATTGTCGACATCGACATTTATGTCGACAAAATTCAGACACATTTTTTTCTCGGTTAACGATGAATTAAAAATGATATTTGAGATTTAAAGTAATGTTCTATGTTAAACATAACTGTTCAATCAAAATTTTTGAATTTTTCTCAGTATTTTCCTATAATTTAGAAAACGTTGTTTTTCTACATAGACAAGTCGATGTAAAAATCGATACTCGATAAACGCATCGACATTTATGTCGACAATTTCTGCCAATTAAATTTACAAATTTTATATCTAAAAAGAACTAAAAACAATTAATAAGAACATTTTAAGCTCAGGAATAAATAATTTTTGAAAGAATCACAAAATTTTCTTATTTTTCAAAGTTTTGAATAATACAACGACTTGTCGAGTTATTGTCGACATAATTGTCGATGGTCGAATAATGCATCGACTTCACTGTCGACAGTGTCGACCAGAGGAATTTTAAGTCGAGATAGTGTCGATGTGATTGTCGAGGGTCGAATAATGCATCGACTTAACTGTCGACATTGTTGACCAGAGGAATTTTAAGTCGAGTTAATGTCGATCTAATTGTCGAGGGTCGAATAATGCATCGACTTGACTGTCGACGTCTTGAGGGTGATTGTGATACTCGGAGATAAAGTGTGTTGTGAATTAGTACATAAGGTCTAAGAATCATCTCTATGTTAGTTGGACACTCGCATGTGTCCAGCTACAAAGGTGGCCTCAATGCCGCATATTTGACAAAAAATGTCGAAATGTTGGCTTGAACACTATTTTTGGTGTAATTTTAATATATACTTATATTGAATATTTGAACTTAGCATATTTTTCAAAATCTCACCATTGCAAATGTCGATGTGGATGTCGATATAAATGTCGACATGTACGATCGAAAAGTGACCGATTTCGATGTGTCGACATTTATATCGAAATTAGCATCGACGTTGCTACACGGGAAGGAGCTACAGAGCTTTGAAAATTGAAAAATCTGATAAACCTGTTTTTCAAAGTTTAAAGCTCTCTCGCACCTTCATTTTCAAAGATAGGCGAAAAAATGTCCAGAACAAAAAAATACCATTTTTTTTAGTACTTTTCGTTGGCCCAATCAGAAATCATTTTTTCTCAATTTAATTTTCGATTGCCCTTCAATTTTCAAGTTAGGCAACATGTTTTTACAACATTTTTCATTCCTTATGTATTGCCTATTCACCCGGTGGAAGAAACTCAGTCAGCTATGAAACACCCTGTATAGTTTTGGACTGGAAAAAAATTCAGCTCAATCCCAAGCTCGGCGTGCAAACTAGGAGCTAGTACAAAAGAGACGAAAACGATAAATTATGATAATGAGACAAAAACACAACGCATGGCTGATAAACAGCCTTTCGTGGGAATACGAAAAAAAAATCTTAGGATAAATTTTTTAAAAATTCTATATAAAATATTCGGGTGTAATTAAAATAGTATATTTTACATAGTGTATCTGTATTAAATAATATTTGCATAATGATCTGTAAATCATACCTAAACATAATATCGAGCTGATAAGGAGAGAAAAATTATAACGAGGAATATGGAATAAGTGATAATGGATTCAGTTACTGTCGGTGAACAGGAGAGTATCACTATGCACCTAGCTCGAAGGAAGGAAACGCAAACTTGAATTTTATTTTAATATAAAATACATTATATTGGGGTAAGGAGGGTTATGCGACAACAGCTGGAACCGATCGATTTTTTAGCATTCGTCTAACAATTAGCGTAGGTACTAGGTACCTACATATGACGATGACGTGTGAAGATAACGTAAATGGGTATTTTTAAAAAATTGATATACCTATAGGCCAAAATAGCTAATAACGTATTAAATATAAAAGTCGATAATTTTTTTTGATAAGTAGGCAACGTAAAAATGTTGGAAAGTATTTTTAAATTGATAGGTACCATAAATAGATAGATATATGGGAATGGATCAGTACTCTTAAAAAGGTGACAATTTCGCAAAGTTGGTGATTTTGGTAGGTAGGAAAATTTGAGCAAAAATGTCACGACAAAGTGGCTCGTTCCCCTTTGATATTTTTGTTCGCTCGCTAAATATGTAACTAGGTTGGAAAAATATGCAGTAAGTATATCGTACGAAGTTCAGCGGAATATCGCACTCCGAACGTAGGGTGTTTTCGGATGTTGTCGATTATTTCGAAGCATAGCCTAACTAAAGGTACTTTATCAAACGTTTTGGACGGTTTTGTTTTGAGTAAAGCTCACTAGTACGAGCCATACTAAGCGATAGGTTATTGCTTAAAGTTAAAACAGCATATCTGCATCGCATTCAACAATGACCTCGTACATGTAAACATTACGCACAAATCTGTATTACGCGCAAGCGTTGTTCACTTATACGATCAAAGGCCAACACAGAGAACTCGCGTTATTCGACGCCATCAGCTTTCTAATACGAACTTATTACGGGGCCTATTGCGTTATTATTTTGGGATAAAATTCACGCTATTAATACGTAACGTACCTACTTTAATATTCTTTTGAAAACGTACCAATGTAAAAAAGTTTTGATTGTATCGTAAGACAAAAGCAAGTTTCATCTCGGCTGCTGTACCCACTTTATAATTAACTCTGTGCTCTCTTCTGCGGTAAAAATTTTCTCACTTAATCCTCGAGAAAAGTATCTCGCGAGTTAACGAATTAAACCTATACTTATATGTACGTACAATAAACTATACTTAGGTACTCATGACGAGAATTATTCATAACAAAATTATACCTAGAGGTAAACATAGATTTGTATTAAAATACTTATCTGATGAATATTGATTGCGTTCACAATGAAAAATATTTCTATTTATCACAATCATCATTCGTAAACGTACCGTAAAGATATAGGTAAAATATTATTTATACCTAATTACGTCTAGTTTTTTTGATAAATTCCAGCGAATTTCCTCTTTCCTAAACTAATAAACTCGGAGTGAGCCATTCATCATCTGATAACTGTAAAAGAAAACAAAAGGAGGAGAAAAAAAAAGGATAAAAAAACAAAAAAAGGAAATGAACTAATCGATATAGGTGTAAAAAAAATCTATCGATTCGCATTCTTATTAACGTTTTTTTTTTTTTTTTTTTTTTTTTTAGACGAGACGAGACTGTGATTTTTTATTTGTATTAAAAATATAAAAAATAAAAAATTCCATAACACCGTGAATTGAAACACTTTTTTGTAAAGAGACTTATAAAAATGTTGATGAAAGAAATTACCTACTTACGTGTAGGATTTTTCAATTTTTTAAAATAAAGAACAAGTCGCCTGAAAACTTTTTTTTTCAGAAGAGCTTTTCGCTTTTCTACGGAGTGAAAAAAAAATGAATTGATTTCTACAGGAAGCGAAATATTTATCTATAACTACCTATCTATTTTAATAAGCATCCGCTGAAGGAATTGTAATTGTATGCGAAAAAAGAGTACGACGGCGGGAAAAATAGGTATACGTACAAAATTTGAATGAATCGTTGCCGTTTTTTAATTTGTAATCACGAGTAAAGCCGTCTTACTTGGAATTGTTGCATGGTAGCGGGATATGCAGGTATGATGGTGGGCGCTTGTGCCGCAGTAGGTTGTTGAATTGGTGTTCCTTGAGCTGTAACAGCACCTGGAATTTGGGGTTGCGTAGTCCAAGCCGTATTGGGAGCTGTGTTTGGTAACTGCAAACCTACGCGTCTAGATACAAAATAAGTAGGTTTGTGTTAGAATAGAAATGAAAAAAAAAAAAAAAAAATCACTCGGGTTTTGAGGAGTGTGGACTATACTTGATAGAGAAGACGAGACCGATTTCCTGAAATTTCAACCTTTTTGGAAAATTATTGGACATAACAAACTTTGAAATTGAGCCAAATTGATTGTTATTTTGTTTGAAAAAAAAAATAAAATTGTTGTTTGTTTTCATTTTTTTCTAAAAACTAAAAATGTTAAATTTTTTGTTTATTTTTGTTTTGTTTTTTTGTTTGTCTATTTCTCGTTCCCATGAATAATACACGAATTTGATTTTTTGTAAAATACGAATTTTGCTTAATTTTTTTTCCTAATTTTTTCAAAAAAGAATTTAAAATTTTTTTAAAAGCAATTAAATTGTTTTGTTCAGGTAATTTTTCAATCAAGTTATGAAAATTTTATTTTTAAATTTCCACATTTTTTTAAAAAATTTTAACAAAGTCCAAAAAAATTGATCTATGAACATAATTTTGGTGTTATAAAAGCTAAAGTTGAATTCTTTCATTTTTAACAAAATTTTATTTGAACTTATTTTTTTATTTTGTCAAAAAATTGATTTTTTCAAATTTTACTCAATTTTAAAAATAATTTTTTTTTGGATTTTTTTTCAACTTAAAAAAAATACGGTATATAAAAAAAGAAAACCTCCAATTTTTATAACAAATTTGCGAAAACCCATTAATTTTTTTTTTTGTTAAAAATTGTGAAAACAATTTTGTTCTTATTTTCTTTTCAAATTTTGTCAAAAAATTCAGATTCTTTCAAATTTTTGGATTTTTTGATAAAATTGATTGGCAACTCAGCATTCAATTTTTTTCAAGTCTGTCAGTGGATCATACTTCAAAAACTTGAAAAAGAAAACTGAGCACATCGAGGTGTCTATTCTTTGAAATTGAAAGAGTTGAAACAATAACAAATTCTTGTGAATATTGAGTGTTGCATGTCTAGATTTTTTTGGGGTACTAAAAAAACAACAACAACAACAACATGAAAATGCAAAATATTCCGTTAAAACAAAACATGTAATTGGTGTCGTTTTTTGAGAGAAACAACCGCTCAAGTAAATTGTTTACTGAACTATTCTTATTTCTTTTTTTCTTTTTAAATAAATGTTTCCTCCGGGTTTTTCACAACTTTATTTCTATATTTTTTTAAATCAAAATTTAAAACAAAATTAACAAAATTTTTATCAAAATTTTTTATCAAAATTTCTATCAAAATTGTTTACTTATTAAAATTTCTATTAAAATTTTTTATCAAAATTTCTATCAAAATTTTGGATCAAAATTACTATCCAATTTTTTTTAATTTCTATCAAAATTAAAAAAAAAAAATTTCTATCAAAATTTTTAAATAAAATTTCTATCAAAATTTTTTAATGAAATTTCTATCAAAATTACTATCAAAATTTTTCATTAAAATTTGTTATCAAAATTGTTATCAAAGTTATTTCATCAAAATTTTTCATCAAAATTTTTACCGATCAAATTTTTTTATTAAAATTTTTATTAAAATTCATCCAATTTGAATATTTTTATTCAGTTCTTTACAAATATTTCTTCTGAATGTTTTTCTGGATAAGTACATTTTTGATCAAATTATTTTCTAATTTTTTCCATTTTTTTCATTTCCTTTAAATTTTTTCGTACCTACCTATTGATCGGTATATTTTCATCCCATTTTTATTAATTACCTAAGTATTTATCATTTTTTTCAAATCTTTTATTAATTTTTTACAAAATTTTCTCCTCAGATTTCTTGAGTAAATTTTTTTCTCAGTTTTTATTTATTTATTTATTTATTTTTTTTTAAATTTTAAAACATTGATTTTTAAAGAAATTTTTGTTGAAATGTTGACCTACTTGGAACTTTATTAAAATTCTATTTCAAATGCAATTTTTATCAATTTTTTTTACGTTTTCCGATTTTTTTTTATTAATACCTAGGTATTTTCCTCTTAATTCAGTGAGGAATTAGCGCAACAATGTTTAAAAAAGGGCACCCCTACAAAAAATTTCGCTCGCTAGGAACAATCAAATTAGTTACTTACCCTACATACCCTTGTTGATATCCAAATTGATTATATGGATAGCCTTGAACGCCTTGTAAAAACTGCCCCTGCAGTTGTGCAGCAGCGGCAGTGGCAGCGGCAGCGGCCGTAGATGGGTAACTTTGCGGATACCAGTAATTCAAATGTTGTCCGTAGGTGAATGGAAATTGTGAGCTAGAGGTTATTGTCTTGAATATAAAAGTAGAAAATAGATATAGAAATTCGATTTTTTCACAACCAGAGTCATCCACAAATTTGAGTGCATACATTTGGACTTACTTGCGCAGAAGACTGAGAAATATTTATGTCAGTGGACTCTTTACCCCAAGAGCATTTAACTAATTGTCCATTAATATCGGTATTATGAACAGCTACAATAGCGTGCGTTGCCGATTCTTTGGTAGAAAATCTACGATAAAAAAATATCAGTTTACTCGAAAAGTTCGACTTGGATGTTCTCCATACTCGAATTGGAACTTTCTTACGAATTTTGGTTAAGTTTTGTTAAGACTAAAAAAAGTAATTAGGCCTAAAATTGTGGTAGGATTGCGAGACAAGTTTCATACATACGTAATAGGGACCTACGTCTTTCATCATAATGATGCCTACGCATTTGGTATACCTACTTAATATTTGTCACCTTAAAAAAATGCGCCGCCTCATATTTTGTAAATCTTGAACTTGAAGGTAATATATGAGGTTATTAAACGCTTAAATTACAAAGATGTGTCACCCGTTGTCTAAATTAAAGTAGATATAGCTACCAGAGCCCAGGTATTTACGTCTGGATATGTTTCTATTACAGGGTTTTAAAGGCTTTATTATCGTTGAAGTTTTTATGCGTAATTTTATTATAATAACAACGTTATACACCTATTTTGCAGTACCTACGTTCGTCATAGTATGGTACGAATAGGCGTACAAATGAAGTAAGTGTACGAATGAGTTGGTTAGTATAAGTATTTCGAGTAAGTAAGTGAGTAAGCAAGTAAGCAGGTTCGGGTTTTTTAATGTACTTCGTTTACTAGGAATATTTCATAATTTAGTTTTGTCCCTGGGGAATTTTTCGTTCGCTGCTAACAACATTGTGCATAACAATGGAATGAAGTAATTTTTTTCTCGCTCTATCAAAGAGCCGAGCCAACTTTGTTTATTAGGTAGGTAGGTAGGTAGGTAGGTATGTAGTTAATTTCGCAAGCAACGTACTAACGAGAAAGTTCATTCTAATTTCTCTACTTTGCCGCGTACCAGACTATAATAAAAAAAATACATTTCGCAGCCACTAAAATAAAAGCAAAGTCGCACCTAAATGAATGAAAAACCGAAGGTATAGGTACTCTCGAAATGTATTAATTATTCAAATAAGTACCTGCTGCAGTATTCCTCTACCCATCATTGTGTTATTTTAAAACTAAATTACGAAGGACGAACGGGCGAAAGAGAAAAAAAATCAGTCAGAAGTAAAGTGTAGGTATCTAACCTAAGCAAGTAGGTATGTACATTTGTACAAAATATGTACATTCCCGAGCAGCACACTCGACAAATTATCGAAATAAAAAATCGACAGAATATCGAATTCGATAAAGTGTCGCGTTAGTTCCGCATAAATCGTGAAATTATCTTTCGATATATCGACAGATTATCGATGAATTATAGTTGGCAAAATCCATCAACAGATAAACTTTCGATAAAATCGAACGATTTTTCTTTTAAAAATCTCAAGATTATAGTTAGATACTTCATCGATAACCTATCTATAAATCGAAAGATAATTACACGATTTATGCGGAACTAACGCGACACTTTATCGAATTCGATATTCTGTCGATTTTTTATTTCGATTTAGTTTCGATATTCTATCGATTTTTTATTTCGATTTAATTTCGATATTCTATCGATTTTGTATTACGATTTTTTGTAGATTATCTAGTTTCGATATTCTATCGATTTTTTGTAGATAATTTAGCATATATGGGTATATGCGCGCGCACATTTTCAAGACCGGCTGGCGAGTTTGAAGTCGTAGTTACGCTTAAGGCTGGCGAATTTCGTTCCAAATACAGCAGTTTCTACCAAAACAAGCGTCTGTTCCGAACATCGGAGTTCGTTCGCATAATACGAATTGGATTATAATATTCAAACATCTTATGCAAAATTGGAGAAGAGGGAGGGGTCCAATTGAAATTTTTATAATAACTAAAATTATTTCTAGGACCTTAATTTACAACTTTTGTTTGAAAATTTTTTCAAATTGGCCCCTTTTTCCTCCGCTCCTCCAATTTTGAATAAGTATCAACGGAGTATTATGCAAAATTGGAGGAGAAGGAGAGGTCCAATTGAAAAAATTTTCAAACAAAAGTTGTAGCTTAAAGTTCTAAGAATAATTTTGGTCATTACAAAATTGTCGATTGGGCGCCTCCCTCCCGTTCAATTTTAAATACTAAGTATTCACATAGTAATCGTAGTATTGAACTTGGTAAAATTTTATTTAAGAACAACGATCTGGTTTCAAGTAAAATACCTAGTAAACCAAAAAAACTAGATAACTTGTTTGAAAATTTTTTCAATTTTGATTTCGCATATTACTGTTACACGTAAGTAGGTAAATGCAAAATAATAGAGGCTAGAGATGAGGTCCAATTGAAAAAACATTTCAAACAAAAGTTGTAGAATAATATTCTGGATTTAATTTTGGTTATTATAAAAATTTAGATTTGGCCCTTTCTTCCCATCCAATTTTGAATATAAAGTAGGTATTTTTTGACTAGAAAAAAATTAATATAGTTTCAACAACTATCGTTACAAAATCGTTGAAATATCGAAGTCGATAAATTTCATATAATGTGTCGATAATATAGTTTTAAATATCGTCACAAAATCGTTGAAAAATCGAATTCGAGAAATTTCATATAATCTGTCGATAATACAGTTTTAAATATCTTCACAAAATCTTTAAAAAATCGAATTCGATAAATTTAATATTCTTTTTCGATAGTATAGTTTCAAATATCTTCACAAAATCGTTAACAAATCGAATTCGAGAAATTTCAGATTATTTGTCGATAATATAGTTGTAAATATCTGCACAAAATCGGTGGAAAATCGGATTCGAGAAATTTCAGATTATTTGTCGATAATATAGTTGTAAATATCTTCACAAAATCGTTAAAAAATCGAATTCGAGAAATTTCAGATTACGTGTCGATAATATAGTTTCAAATATCTTCACAAAATCGTTAAAAAATCGAATTCGAGAAATTTCAGATTATTTGTCGATAATATAGTTTCAAATATCTTCACAAAATCGTTAAAAAATCGAATTCGAGAAATTTCAGATTATTTGTCGATAATATAGTTTCAAATATCTGCACAAAATCGGTGGAAAATCGGATTCGATAAATTTAATATTCTTTGTCGATAGTATCGTTGACGAATATCGTCCTAAAATCGTAATACTATCGAATTCGATAGTTTTTAGATTTTTTGCCTATAAAATCGTACAGCTAAATCTGTATCATATCGTGAGAACATCTTTAGATTTTTAAACGATTTTTTATCGATACGTTTCAACTTTCGATATTATCGATCGAGTGTGCTGCTCGGGTTGTACCATAAATGCAGTAAAATTTATTACATATTTGACCTATAGCAAAATATGTACTCGGCTTTACAATTAAAATTAATTCGTTTAATTGCAATTTTTTTGTGTTTCTATACAGGGTGTCCGGTGAGTGGTCTGCTAAACTTGAAATTTGGATAAAACCGAGTACGACTAAAAAAAGAGTTTATGTACACATATTGCCTAAGTTTAAAAATGAAGGAACTACAAAGGTTTTAAAATCGGTATTTTACCTAGCAAGATAAATTGGCAACACTGCGTTCAAAAAAAAATTTCGTCGCCGGCAGTGAACAGATCATCGAAAAAGCAATAAAAGTTGTAATCATATTGGATTGTCTATCTTTGAAATTGAAGGAGTTACAGCACCGCAAAATCCCAGTTAAAAATATTGCCTACCTCAATTTATTAAGGTGCCGTGGTGATACATGAAAATTGCGAAATTCGGTCAAAAAATACATGAAACGGATGTAACTTCTTGAGAGGAACAAAAAACGTCATGTGAAAATTTTGCCTCTCTATGAAAATTAAGGCGCTACGGAGCCTTGAATTTCGAAAATTCCAATTTTAAAGCTTTCTAGCGCCTTTATTTTCAAAGATAGTCAAATTTTTGACTTGACTATTTTTGTTCCTTTTAAAAAGTTACACCTGATTTGTGCATTGTTTTCACAAAATTTTGAAATTTTTGTACACCAATGCCCCTTAACAATCGAAATAGGCACCATGTGTGCATGAAGATTTTTGTTAGTGGTACTCGATTATATCCAAACTGGACACCCTATATATTATCATAAAACAAATAAAAATTACCTGATAAAAGCGTATCCTTTATCTTTGAAGACACGCACTTCTTGAATATTGCCAAAAGGGGCAAAGATTTTTTGTATAACATCATCTGAAAGACCACTGGTAATCCCACCACAATATACCGTACAGTTGGTAGGACTGGATTGATTGTACACTTCATCAAATGTTAATGGTTTCGAATTACCTAAATAGAAACATAATAATATGCAGGTAGGTAATATTCGACGCACTCGGTTCAGGCTAAAAATGGGCTCTCCTGCGCCTAATTTCAGGATCAAAAAATATAACTTAACGTTGCACGGCGTTAAATATGGAATTAGAGCACTGCATTGCTATCTAGCCCTATTTTAAGGTAAGGTGTAAGTGCATAGCCAGTCTGCAGTGCTTTCATTGCTCTATTGATTTCTGACATTGCAACACACGAATTCGCTACGAAATTTTCGCACCCCAGGAAAATGAAAATGGTAAAGTGAGTATCGCGATTTGAAGGTTTTTCCCCCTATAGAAAACTAGAGATATTAATTTAAATCTGCAGTTGGTTAAAATGATTTAAATTAATTAATTCAAATCAAATAAAAAATAATTTTAAATAATAATAAAATATATTTAAAAAATTTAAAATATAAAATTCTTCATCTTAAAATGCGAGTTAATTTTTGCAATATTAAAATTACTTTTTTAGTACCAAAAATTTTTTCATAAAGATAATTTCCTTTTTTTAATTTTTACTCTAGTATTTTCATGATATTTAGGTAGGTAAGTATATAAAACAATTTGAAATCAAAAAAGAACGTTTACAAGATCATTTTTAAATCAGTTGGAACAGCATTCGAGAATAGTATGCAACTGGGACGTACCATCTTAGTTTACCTATTGAACTGGTACCTAACTAGACAATATGTGGAATTCGTTTAATCTGAAGTCACAGGTGTTGCCATTATTACTGCATCGTATAAAGTACACGAGCCCCGAAGGATAACGTTGAAGCGAAAAAAACTATACTTAATCTAAACGTTTTCCAAGGAAGTTTACAGAACAGCATGTAGAGCCGAAATCAAATTGTGATCACGGTGTAGTGTAGACCTACGAAGACCCTGGGTAAAAGTACATGTACATTGAATAACTGAACCATGTTAAAAACAAAATTCGTTTTGAAACAAGCATAGGTCTGAGTTGGTAGAAGTAACTATTTCTAAGACTCAAATTTTGATTTTGTTTTAAAACTTTTCAATTATACTTTGTTCTAAACTACGTACCTATGTACGTGTAGTAATCTCGTATTAGATTACCTTTGCATCCATGTACATACATTTACCTTACGAAAAATCATGTTTCAGAAGATCGTGGAGGGGGTGAGGGTGCAGTCTCTTATTAATTCACGAAATAGGTAAGAAACCTGCTCATTTCATGAATCGGGTATAATTTCACGATTTAGGCGTCACTTTTTTTTTTTGAGATGTCAAGGACTCAAGGCCCAGCTCTTTAAAAATGAATATTTTGGTGTAAAATCAACTCCTTAAAAATTCATCTTAAAAAAAATTGTTTCGAGTGCAGAGCCTCTTTTATTGAGAAAAAAAATGGAATTTAATTTTTTTTCAATTTTTTTTAAAACAAAATGGCTATAAAATGAGTACCTACTTTTAGTCAACAAGACCATTTTCGGTGATTATTCATCTTTACTTCCATTTTAAAGAGAACGAAAAATTCATTTTTTTACATTTAAAAAAAAAAAAATTTAAACTAATCTGGAATGAAAAAAAATTTGGGATCTAAGTGGTCTTAATCATTCATAATTTTATTTTTACCAAAAAAACACAACATTTATGGTGGTTTTTTAACTTTACCTCAATTTTCAGGAACTGCATTTTTCTGTATAAATAACACAGTTCATGCAGTTCCTTAAAATTGAGGTAAAGTTGACATTCATAGCAAAAGCGGGTCCGGGACAAAATTATTTCGGACCCTCTTTCAAGTAAATTTTTGATCTTTTTGTATATGAGCGGTTTTTTTTTAGACATTGGCACGCTAAATTGTAAAAAAACTAAGCAATTTTGGGCCCCTGGTAAAACTTGACCCCCCCCCCCCCCCAGGCAAATGATCCCAGCTACCTCTTCTCGTCATCCCTGTGAACGAACGATATATTGTTTTAGGCACCTATAGCTATGCAATCAAGCTATAAGGCACAGGAGATCAGCCTTTACAAATAAAAATATGCCAATTTCTAATACGATATCCATTAATGAAATACGTAATTAAAATAAAAATAAATAAAAATAAAAAAACGTATATTCACCATCTCCTTTCAAAACAGGAGGTTTTCGTGTCGCCCAATTAGTTCGTATGCTACGATTACCTAACCATTGACCATTCATCGCTGCTATTGCACTTTCTGCTTCCTGCAATTAATGCAAAACGGCTCAATTAACGTTTTCCCCTATTTTTTTTCGCGAAAATAAATCGCAAGCACTTCATTAGTGCGCAGTTTGTATATTTACTTACCGATTTTTTCGAAAACGATACAAAACCGTATCCTTTTGACTTTAACGTTTGAGGATCTCGTACCACTCGACAGTCTCTATGGGAGGAAAAAAAATAAAGAAAAGAAAGAAAAAGAAAAGTGGAAAGGAAGAGATATGAAAAGAAAAGAACAGAAAAGAAAAAATAGTGTTTTTTAAAATAATTTATCAAAAGAAAAAGTGTTTAATGAACACGTAGATTTTTTTTTCAAAAGTCTACCTATTAATAGAATCCAACTTAGTATTTAGGATTAGCACACCAAATGCAAAAATTAGCCAACAGGAACCACCGAACAAAGACTTAGTTTGTGAAACTACCCGGTACAAGCGAGGATTTGTTTCAGTGGAATTGCTTAAGAAAATAATTTCCATTTTAGACTATAAAGAGTTCATTGTTGTCAAATACCTTTCATCATTGGCTTACCCAACTTATCTGCTAGTTTTTGCGTTGAATATTTTTTGTTTAAATACCAACTTGGGAGGTAAGCCGGCTTTAATATTTAACAGGCTTATTTTTGCGTTTGGTGAGCTAAAATCAGTTGTATGCCTAATGCTATACAGTATACACAAAAAGATTTAATTTTATTATTGTTAAGAGCTCGATGTTGAGAATAAGAAAAGTAAAGATATACTTAGATAGGTACTATAGCATGTTCGATGAACTTTTATATTTTTTAAATCATGAGTTTCATTTCATTTGTTGATAGGTACCCACAATATTTAATATGTTTGATTATTTAACAAGTCTCGCGAGTTTTGTTTAATCTCTATCTTATTTTGAACAACTGGCAATTTTAAATGGGTAGTTTTTAACACATGCCACGCATGTCCAAGCATATACTTATATAAACAAGTTAATGATTGTTTCATCATTATTAATTCAAGTTGTAGTTGGGTAAAGCCTCGATAATCAAAAAAAAAAAGAACTGTTTTTACATATGTACAAGCAAAGATCAACCTATAAAAATAGATAGCCCAGCCCATGTATAAAAAAGTCTCGCTTATTTTGTTAAAAATGAACTGGTTTTTTGTCTTTAGTTACGGAGCTATTTCAGAGATAGCGGTTACGTTGCACCCGCAGCACTTTTAGGATGGAAGGGGGAAGGACGCAGACTTATCGCGCATTTGCGCATGCTCACTTTAAGACGCCCTCTTTCAAATAGCTGTGGAACTTCATTTTTTCAAAAGATTGACTAAAAACAGGACGAGACTTTTTTTACATAAGGGCCTGGCTATCTATATATAGGTTAATCTGTGGTAAAGTAATACTTGTTCTCAATGTATCTTCTAAGTTTATTCAAATTAGGCTTTTCCAAGTAGCTAATGTGTGACTGAATACATTCAATACCAGCAAAAACTTAATATGTAAGTCCCACGGATTTTAAATTTTTTGAAAACTTTTGGCTTTCACTTAATACGTACAAACGTAGGTACTTAACAAGTTTTATGGTTTTTGACTGAAATAGTTACAAGAGAATTGGCATGCATACGCCGCTATTTCATTATCATCTAAATATTCATTGTCATCAATTTGCCTGGAAACGAATTTCTGTACGAGTTACAAAATTTTCCAATAAATATTTTACTCGAAAGTAAAAATCAAAGAAGTAAGTAAGAAACTATTATTGCACATGAACTTTAAATGAATACAGTGAAAGCGATAAAGCACCGCTGTGTGATTTAAGCGATTTTTTTTACCATGCTAATGCGCAGAAAAATAATTCTATCGGAGGCGAAACATTTTTATACTTATTTGAAAGAGAGAAAGAGACGTCAGGAAACTAAAAACGGTTTCATTATACTTACCTACTTAGAAAACCGTGCAGAGTTCGAAGAAGTTTTTCGCCAAAACTATTAGATGCCTATGCCTAGTAATGTTTAGATTTTGCAGTACCTATTTCAATATCTACGCTATGCTATGATTTTTTTTTCTTTAAAGTATGCAACGCTAATTGAATATTTTCAACAATTCGTGGATGCCTGCTGAGTAAAGGAAAACTGCTGTTCTTGTTCATCCTATCCCAAGTTAACTACACTCGCTGATAATAAAGCCATCAATACTGCATTCCAATTTTATGCCTTTTGATTTTATATATACTTATACTTTATACGTACACCTACGCTCGCTAATAAATTAATCATATAAATTACCTTGGAGAAAAATTAAGAGTAAGTCATGCATCTTGGTCGTAAAATAATTATTTGAGATAAGTAGATAAGTATATAGTATAGAATTAACAAGTAAATAAATTCCTAGTATGTAGGTATAACTTGTTGTACAACATCACAAGGTTTCTATTCACGATATGAGTCTCGTACCTCAATATTTTTCAAAAAAAACATAACACATTTTTCACTCAAGAAGCTACGAGTACACGGAAAATCATTTTTACCCCCTCCGTCAAACTAGAAAATTATGCAGGGAAAGTGCCTAAATATCAACCTAACTCTAACTTGGTAATCCTTTAGAAATATTTACCAATTTGTGTAATTGAATTCCTTTGAAAAAGAACGGGGAAAAAATGAATCAAATCAACGACATTTTCAAGTACGTGCGCCTTTAGGTGTAAGTATATGCTACGTACACTACATACATGAGAATCTTTTACTCGTATGAAAATATGTCACATTATTCGAACGTTATTTTAGAAAACGTTAAGCTTGTTCGTACCAACTTCAATTATCGATACGCACCTCACATATAAAAAGAAAATGGATAAAGTTTTTGAATCTTGTTTTACTTTAACAAATGGATGGATGCATACTCGAAGGTAATCGAAAACGAAAATAGAATGAAGAAAAAAAAGAAGACAATGTAACCTTAAAATGAAAATAGGAACTTCTTTTGATATAAGTTTAAAATTGTTACAGTATGTGTTCCCATTATAGGGAAAAAAACAACATTGATAGGTAAGTGAATTTCAATTTATCTTATCTTCGCTTTACATGCTTTAGGCGCTTGCATATATTTGTACCTTACCTATATTCGTAATTCATCTACATTTATAACATTTTCTTTTACGTATTCCTATACATTTTGCTTTTTACACATTTAAAATACCTATGTCAATTTTTAGTAGATACCTACGCACGTATTTATTCAGATCTGCCAAGAGAAAATTTGGATCAGATGAGAAAATATTTCGGTGTTGACACCCCTCTTATTTTTGTGTTCTTCAAAAGTTTATAATTTCTCAAGTACCTATAAAATTTTCCCCATTTTTCACAAAAGCAATTTTGAAAATTTGTAATTTGCAAAAATTTCATTTTGAAAAGTTTTATTTTATTTTATTTTTTTTCCAAAATCAAAACTGCGAATATTTTGCAAAAAATTTTTATCCTCATTAAATTTTTACAAAAATTTTCACAAGACAAAAATTGTGAACATTTTGAAGAAACATTTTCTAGGAACAAAAATCATTCATAACCTTTTGAAGAAATAATTCTTTCAACTTCATCAAGTGTAAAAATTTTAATTAAATTTCCCGGGAAAAAATTTTCAAAATTTTCCAAGAATATAACATTTTAATTAACTATCTAATTTGGAATCATCATGAAAAAATCTAATTTTGGGAGGAAAAAATAACATTTTAATTAATTTGAAGTCATCGTGAAACAAAATTCCAATTTTTGAAAAAAAATCATTTCAGTAGGTAGTTTTTTTTTTTTTTTTTTTGAGAAAAAATTTCAATTTTCTTGATGAAGCAGTCTTTTATTCTTTTTTTGGCGATTGGAAAAAAATCTCAATTTTTTTGGAAAGATCATAGTTCTTTTTTCTCGATAAAAAATTTAAAAAAATTTTTTGGATGTAAATTTTTTTTAATCTTTTGAAGTTGGCAAATATTTTTTTATTGTTTTTTTGAAATTAAAAAACTTTTGATTTTCTTACAGTGAAAAATCTTTGAATTTTTTTGCCGAAAAAATGATTTCAACTTTTTTAGGAATAAAAATTTTTCTAAGTAGAATTTTTGGAAAAAAAAATTCCAAATTTCATATTTGGGGGATAACATCACTTGTACGTATCAAAAGGTTGCGTACATCTAAATTATTCGATTCTTGACGCATCTGATTATATAGGACAGATTTTTTCATTGGGGAGGGGGGGCAGTATATTCGTGGTCAAAAACATTTTGATTCTCTTACACTCATATTAAAAAACTATATTTTTTGAAAACATAAGAATTTCTAACTTTTGAAAGAGGAATTTTCTATTTTCTGATCACTAAGCGAAAAAATATCTTTCATTTTTTTTCAAAAAAATTCTGAACTTTTGAAAGGAAAGAAATTTTTTAAATATTTCGTTTTGTTGAAAAAATGCTCTAATGTGTAAAAGAAAAAAATCTCAAATTTTTTGAAAAACAAAAACATAAATTTCGCAGATCAAATCTCAGTTTTTTGTGGTAGGTACCCGATACTTTTTCCTTTTTTTTTTTTTTTTGTTTGTTAAAAAAAACATTTGATGTTTAGGTTTAGGAGAAAAACACGTTTCAATTTCTGAAAAAATACCTAATTTCTTGTAGGAAAAAGTCTGTTTATTTGACAGAAATATCTTATTTTTATTTTTAAAAGAAAAATCTTAATTTTTGTCTCAGTTTTTTTAAAGAAAAAAATCTTTCAATTTTCGGAGAAATTTTTTTTTTTACTTTTTTGGAGTAAAATATTTCTTAATTTTTTTGTAGAATTTTTTTAGTAGGTAGGTAAGTATTTTAGGAGTGAAAAATATTTTAATTTTTTTGGAGACACTGTAAAAAAAATTTCCCAATTTTTGGAAGAAAAAAAAATTCTCAAGTAATTTTTTCTGAAAAAATTGTCAATTTTCTGGAAGCAAATATATATCTAGTCTCTTAATTTCTTTAGAAGTGAAACAAATTCTCACTTTTTTAGGTAGTTAAGTATATACAAGTATATTAATTTTTCATTTAAAAAATTTCTTATTTATAGAAGAAAAACAGATCTCTCAATTTTTGAGGAAAGTCTATTTTTTTAGAAAACCCCATTCACTCTTTTGGATGTAAGAAATTTTTGCAATTTTTTTGGGAGTAGGTAAGTAATAATTTTTTACTTTTCAGTAGCATTTTTTTCAACTTTTTAAAATACCTACATTTTTTTTGTATACTTGTCTTATTATAAAAATTTCTTTACAGAGAAATTAAAAAAAAAAATTTCAGATAAAAAAAATGTTAAATGAAGAAAAATATATTTAAAAAAATTGATTTCCACAGGTAACATAAAAATTTTTTAACACGGCACTTTCTGGTAGAAATCGCGTCATGCATTATATTTTTAATGAGTTCAATGTTTCTAGGTAGGAATTAAAAAATATATTTTTGTTAAATTTTGTCCTATCAGAAGAAATAACAAAAAAGTTTGAAAAGTAGGTTCTTTTAAATTAAACACGATGATGGTAAATTGCTATGAGATTTTCTAATTTTAGGTAGGTACCCATCTATTTATGTAATTTTTATATCATTGATAAAAAATTTAAGTAGGTATAATTATTTTAATTTTTAAGCAAGACGTATCTAATTACTGGGAATCTATCCACTATCTTTTTTTTTTTTTTTTTTTTTTTTAAACGCCATGTACCACTATCCTTTTATTTTTCACAAAATGTGGTAATGTGGTATGTTTGTAGAAGGTGTTAGTGAAGTAAAAAGAAGTATTTTATGTTTTTTTTTTTTACAAAGATAGATGAATTTAATTTTTTTTCGATATAAACGAGATAAGTACACCTATCACCTACTCCACTTATCAAATTCCATTGAACGTTATGTATAGAGTTCAATAATATTACGTAGGTCTAGGTAGGTACTCAATTTCGAAAAACAATATATGTACCTACATAGGTATTCCTACGATGTGCCTGGTATACTATATTAGTATACATGTATGCAACACGCACAATAAAAAACCGTAAATTGATACATGTTACTTCAAAAAGCTCTCGTATAAACGAGTATACGAATGGGTACTTTCATGAAACATGGTAAAAAAGAAAGTAAGTATTTTTTACTCTGAATTCTTATACGAACAAAAAATGAATTTTTCCACGCACTTCACGCTTACCTTTGTTGGATAAAGCACGTTGATCGGTTATGAAGCAGGTTTGATCAGCGTTTGAGTCACTTTTCCACGCCCACGCATGGGCCATTTTTACACCGTTACTGTTACAATCCCATCACCTATGAAACGATTCTTATCAGCATCATTCACAGGAAACTTTATGCACACGGATTAAAAATTTTAAAAATTATCAATTTTAAATGTAGGTACGAATATTTGTAGTTTCATTATAGCCAAAGTCGAGGTAGACATTTTTCTCAATAGAATAATTACCTGAATATAATTATTACTAGTAGGTAACATTTTTCCGACTTAGCTAATTCTTTTACAGCATTTTTTTTTTCTTTTTTTTTTTTCCTTAAAAAATGTATGTATTTTTTACAGAAACAACGGTGTAAAATTTTTGCTATACCTATATTAAAATACAACAGTTCTCCGAAATTTGTGATTATAATACAATACACCTACTTTGTGTAATTATTAGATGTATCCTACGATCTTTTTCTCTAAATTTAACTGAATAATCCTACATGAGCATAGCGAACATGCGAACTGAATATGCGAATAATTTCAGCAAAGCATATTCCAATAATACGTAATAAGTGTCAGATACATTAAATTTACTAATTTGAATTATTATAAATTAGGATGCTATCAAGTTTTAAAATAAATAAGTAGGTACCTTATATAGTGTGTAAGTAAAAAAGTAAGCAAAGTGATTCTAATTATGAGATGTTTGAATAAGGTGATAAGTAGAAAAATGCCGATGCGTAAATGCGAGAGCGAAGCGAGAGACATTTCATTATTATTACATGTAGGCTATTTTTGCCATTCGCCTAAATAGTACTCGTAAGTGTGAACCTACATTCACTTGCATTGATTATTGCCTAGTGCCTACCTGTAAAATTTATTTTGGATTTTTTTTATGATGAATTGTTGACCAACCTTCACAAGTGACGATTTTTTTGTTTATAGGTATTTTAGATGAAGAATTGAAGAATGCTACACAATTTTACCTACCTTCTGAAAAAACTTTAAATTGTGATCAGAATAGTAAAAAGGAATACCCAAGATGTATACTTGTCTCATTTCCAATTTCACGTAATTTTTGTACATATACTCGCACGTACTTACGTAATTCTCATGACTTCAAAGGGCAAAGAAATAATTTAATTTCAAAATCAAATTTTCGAAACAGAACAAGGATTAAAATCAGACATTACAAATAGGTCAGCCAACTTGTTCGTGCTCTTGTTATTTTCTTGGAATTTGAATTTTATCTCCAACGTACATAAACTCATGACATTCTGGTCGCATCACAGTAAAC
Source organism: Balanococcus diminutus (assembly GCA_959613365.1). NCBI lineage: Eukaryota > Metazoa > Arthropoda > Insecta > Hemiptera > Pseudococcidae > Balanococcus > Balanococcus diminutus. Next base: position 31,135,658 of record OY390714.1, read on the forward strand.
ATAATATTATTGTAGACGTATCACACAAATACGAGTACCAACATTCTACAGATTTAAAAGAAAAAGTAACGAATTTTTGGGCCATTGTTCAAACAAAGGCAAATTTTTCAATATTTTTCAAAGAACGTCGGTTTAAAAGTAATAAGAGTAAGAATGACGAGCTAGTACGATTTTCGAATTATCATTTCACGCCTACTTTTAGGTATACGACTATATTGTTATTAAATATTTTGGAGTTATCTTACTTTATGAGTAGATACGCTTTATATTTAAATAACCGGAAGATTTTTTTAAATATTTTTTTTTAACTTTTATGTATTGAAATTATTATTCATTCCAATTTATGGGTAGGTATGTATTTAAGCCATTTATTTAGGTACTGTTTATTTATAGAGTGAATAAAAATTTTATTAAACCAGTTTTTCATGTTGCGAAAAAAACTGGAAATAACTATTAGGTAGGTACCTACCTCATGAATAAAAATCATAGTAGCAACCTACGTAGGAATTTTAATTCGTCAAAAATCCAAAATTATGAAACTCTTGTACTCGAAGGTACACATTATGCAGGCCTACGTAAATATGAAAAAGCAAGCTCCGGCAAAATCCGAAAAAAGGGAATTGAATTAAAAATCAAAAATCCGGCCTATTTGGAAATAAAATTTGAGATCCAACATCCAAAATCTATTTTTTAATTTTTTATTTGAACTCTGAATACAGAATTGCAAATGTTTTTCCAGCCCATCTTAATAATTCTTTCAATGCATTTTTTTTTTTTTTTTTGTACCTAAAAATTTGTATTTTTGAAAAAAAAATGATAAAGAAAAGATAGGTACCTCGGCCTCGTAAAAAAATAAAAAACGTTTTCAGTTGTAAAGAAATTGTCTTGAGTTTTGACATTGCAGTTTGAACTTTAAATTGCATTTTCAAAAGTTGAAACTAATTCATTTTTACTAATAATACCTAGGTATAGGGTGTCCATTTTCCATTAATAAAAAAAAAAAAAAAAACACCTTGAAATAGTCGGCTGCCACCTAGCTATAATTTATTTGTCCTTTTTTTGATTTAAGTTGTAATTTCTTTCTCCATAGACAATTAAATTTTTTGTCTTAAAAAATTAGGGAGTGTTGCTTTCTTAAAAAATTCAAGAAATGTCCTATTCGCTCAAAAAAAAATTTAATAAATGAAAAAATTTAGAAAAATTAAAATAAGATCATTTAAGTTTAATTATTATATGTAGGTAGGTACCTACTCCAAAAAATGGAATCTTCTCTAAAAAAATTTGAAGGACGTTCTTGCTTCCGAAAGTGAAATAAATAAAAAAAATACACCCAGAAAAAAATGAAAAATTTTTCTTTTTAAAAAAGTAAGACAAAAATTGAAAGATTTCTTCTTTAAAAAAAGTTTATTTCTAAAAAAACTGCAGATTCCAAACATAGATTTATTCCCAAAAATTTGAGAAATATATTTATTTTTGAAAAGTGTAGACAATTCTCTACACCCCCCCCCCCTAAAAAAGAAGACAAAAAATTGAGATTGTATCTCAAAATTTGATTTTGTCTTCATAAAAAAAGCAGCAAAAAATCCACTAAAATTTTGAATTTTTTTCTGCAAAAATTTGAGAAATATTTTGTGCTCCAAAAAAATTGAGAACTCTTGAAAGATTTTTTGAACTGGGTACTACTCGTATGCTGATTCTAAAAAAATCAAGATAGTGTTATTTTATGAAAATTGGGAATGCTTCTCAAAAAATTGGAAAAAAAATTCTTTCAAAAAATTGAGATGAATGTTCTATTTTATTAAAATTCAATTTTTTTTTTCTGAAAAAAATGGATGATGATGCCGAAGCACTTTTGGCAAAATTTGCAGTTACGTCTGTGCATGGGTTCGAAAAAATAAGATTTTCTAAATTAATGCATCATCCTAATTTTTTATTATTTTTTGTACTATTTTTACAAACATTGGTACCTACAGTTCTACACAAAAAAAAAAAAAAAATTATATGAAAATTTACATTCTTGACAGAAGGTTTGAAAATTCAGCTTTTTTAAAATTATTGCAGTAGGTAGTATTCAAAAGTTTTTGATAATGATTCTTATTGTATCTTTTTTTTGAATGCATACCTAGATTCTTTTATTTATTTTTTTCAAAATTTGTGTACCTACCTAGTGTAAAAATGATTTTTTAAGTTGAAAAACAAATTTTTTGGCAACGGTTTAAAAATAACCAATTTTTAGTAAAATTTTTTATTTTATGCAGAAAAAAGTTCTACACGTAACATAATCTCAACTTTTCACTTATTTTTCCATCACATGTGAATTTTTTTCGAAAAATTTGACCATTTTCAAATTAAAAAAAAATAGATATACAATTTAGGTAAGAAACATGAATAATTAACAGAAACAAATTTTGGAAAATGCATTAGGTAATTTCAAAAATTCGGAATTTTTCGATCTCGTGTCAAAAATTACAATCTTCTAGGGGGAAAAAATTGCTTTATGTCGACTTAACTATATAAAAGCATTAATTTTTAAAATTTTCATACTTTTAGAACCCCTGCCAAAAATTCAATTTTTAACTTGAGTTTGGATTAAAAGACGCAAAGGAAATAATGACAAAAAATTTTGAAGAAAAATAAAAGAAATTCCATACCAACCTACATATTTTGCAAACCTCGGCTAAAAATTGAATTTTCAGTTTGTTTGTTTTGCGAGAAAATACTCAAGACACTCAATTGTGATGCCTACTGCGAATTCATTTCGAACTGTTTTTTTGAAACAAAGTATTCATAATAGAATTCTAATGTACTCGTAAAACCACATGTTAAACTTTAGGGCTCTTGAGACGTAAGTGAATTTCATTTCGAAGTTAATGAAGAATACATCTAGAGGGTGACAGCTGACAAAGTCGAAAATTTTTAAAATGACGGACACCCTATATATGCATCTACTGAATAAATTGATACGCGGATACAAACAAAATAAAGAGTTTGGATTTTGGCAGTTCAAAAAAAATTTTAAAGTTCAAATCTGGGTTTTGAAATTTTTTTGATTTAAAATCCGAAATTATTTTAAATGTGCCGAATCATGCGAAAAATAATTAGGTGTAATTTCCCTATAATAAATAATTTTTTTCTTAAAGAAAACACCATCCATAGCTAGGTTTATAATAATTTCTATACCTAATAATTAATGAAGTACTCAACTTCTGATTAATACGTAGCTTTTAGTGGATGAGTTTTTGACAGTTTAGCCAAAAGGTGTAGTTGATAAAGAATTTAAACCTATGGTTCTTATATTAAAATCTAAATAACGGGTTAAAATTAAAAAAATATAATATATTTATTTAAAAAAAAATTGCATGCAAACTGTCATAAAAGTCATAAAACCTAATACGAGTATGATAGAAAGATACAGGTAGGTATTATTTTTGATAATATTAGATGTAAGTTCAATAAATACCTATGTACAGATAAGTAGATATTAATTCATAAATAGGTACTCAAGTATAATAGATTTTTTTAGAAGCTATCAAGTAACTCGTTGATTAATAAAAAAAAAAGAAACGTAGAGTCTAATGTTTTTTCTTTATTCGCTTGACTCTTTTTGGTAAAATTTTATTTCAAGCTGTTTTTTCACACCCAATTCGAAAAAAGATCGCAAACCTGACCTTCAACGAATGAAAAAACGAAACAGGTATTTAATATTATGTCAAAACATTATCATACAGCCATGCCATAAATAAATATCAGAATATTAACCTGGTCGGTAAAATGTGCTCGCGTCGGTCGTTTTTTGCGACGCAAAACTGCCATCTTCGCTGATAAATTTGTGAGGTGAAAAATAAATTATGTGTTTTCATTATTAAAAATTGTTTTTTCAAAAAATTTCATTAACTTCACCTCATTTAATTATTGCACAAATATCCCTCAGAATTAAAAGTAGGTATAATGGTCTTACGTCCCAAAATAACATTTTGTACGTGCGGATTTTTTTTTTTTTTTTTTTTTTTCAAAATACCTATAAATAAGTTATTTTTTTGGAAATTAGAATGATTATCTATGTCGATACTGCTAAATATTATAAGTAGGTATACGTTTAAATTTATGCAATTTTAAAAACAAATTTGATTACTTACGAAATGTCTCCGAATTGTGTAAAAGCTTCTTTTAAAGTCTGAGTTTCGATTTCTGGACTTAAATCACCAACAAAAATGTGATAATGTTCTGAAAAGATATACGTACAAATACGTTTCAGAAAAAACCAACTCGAATACTTAACGTTAGGCCTACTACAGTAAGAATCTATCAAGAAAATAATCATATCATTAAGTAGGTTTTTTTTGGTGTTCATATAATATGAGAGTGGGTAAGTATTATGTTCGACAGTTCGAGCAAAGGCAAAATAATCATGAGGCAAATATAGGTTAACTAAAAAAAAGAAAAAGAAAAAAAAGTGGGTTGATTGGAGAGACCAGTTAGGGAGTCTCAAACAAAGTGTAATACACTCAACTATACATTTTCATCAATAATTTTACTTAATTGTAAAAATAAATGAAACCACCTCGCTATAAGTCATTCTGCACTCATAGCACCTTTACTATGACATCAAAGTCCGCATCAAAAGCATTTAAACTCATTTGTATGCATAAATATTGGGTACCTATATTTTCCATCCAGCCTATACACATTAAAGGTTTATTATATATTGGGAAGTTGATGATTGTGCTTTTGTGTGAGGTTTATAAAATGGTGTAGTGTGATCAAAAAACCATGCACACATTTCATTATGTTTAATACACAGGAATAAATATGGCAGAGTTCCATAACAGTGATTAGTAAGCTGTCATCTACCACAAGTTGGCTATGTGCCCGTCATTTTTCCCCTCATTTTCCTACTTTATCGTAGCTTTTATACCATTATAGATATTCGTTTTATTTTTCCCTCAATTTTTCCTACTTCTTTTTTCTCCGCTAATAGGTGCATATTTTTTTTGGATTCTTCCTTCTTTTGAAAAACTTTTCTTTGCACGAGTTATCAATTAATTACACATCTTAATTCATTTATAGGTGTCTTTTTTTTCTTACTCGTGACTCCTTTCCGCATCCCCATTTCCCTCTACATTATTATAAGTCAACTTCTTAACGATTATTTTCATTGATCTGGGTAAGTAGCTTAACAAAGGCTGGGATTGCAGAGAGCACTACAGCAGTGGATTCGAATTAATTCGATTTAGTTTCTAGTGCATACATGGAAGTGCAGAGAAGTGAGCACATAGACATATAATGGTCTCTATATTCACGTAGGTATATCGAAAATTATTTTTCAAGAATCGTGTTGAATAACAACATGGCATTTTTTTAAAATTTCCTAAATAAAGTGCACAGCTAGACTTTTACATTTTTGAAAGGAATTCTTTTCTTTTGATTTACGTACATTGTACAGCATTACACTCTAGTTTTTAATAAATTCGAAAAGTGCCAAAAGTAAAATGTTTAGGCTAATTTGGGTACCCAAAAATTTTTGAAACAAGTAGGTTGCTAATTGATATACCTATATGTATACGGTTGAATGATCACAATGAATAATGGAGTAAGTAGATAATATGAAAATGCATTTTCACCTACATTACTGCATAATTATTATCATAATCTAGAAAAGGCAATTTGTACCAATGATAATTGAGCAACAACAGAGATATATGTAGGTACTATGGTTAATCGTGTACGGTTAGATTATCGTATATGCAGACACATTTAACGCATGTTATTGTGTAGACCACGAATGAACCAGGTAACATAATATTTGGAAATTTATGGCAACTACATGAAATATTCGCCTGAAATACTCGTATTCGCACCATTTTACTTGCACAATTATGGTTTAAGTACCTATGCGATCCATAAAATGAATTACCAACAAAATCGTAAAATCAGTACCTATGTTTTTTGAGAATCACGAATCAGGTACTTATCATTCTATCATTTAATTTCAGATATCCTTTTTCCATTATTTTATTCGCCGAAAATTTAACATAATTTTTCACACGATGACAATTTTTAAAATATTTTGCAAAAATTTTACTTTAAAAAGTTTTGTAAAAGACCAAATTGCGAACAATATTTCGTAAATAAAAATGTTTTTTGATTTTAGCGAAGACAGAAATTGTAAATATGTATTTTGCAATCTAGAAAAAAATTGAAACATTTTGCAAAAATAATTTTGAGAATATTTTACGCACAAAAATTTCATTTCAAAAAGCTTTTCTAAAAGGAAAAAATGAAGAATAGAAATTCTGCAAAAACTTTTTCTTCTTTTAAAACACTACTTCAAAAAAAAATCTTCTTGAAAATTACGAGTTTTAAGTACTTTAAAAATACCTAGCTCTATCTCTTTTGGAAAAATTTCATTTCAAAAAGTTTTTTCCAAAAGATTAATTAAAAAAAAGTTCTAGACAAGAATTGTGAATATTTTACTAATAATTCATTTCAAATAATTATAGTATGTTTTTTAAAAGATTAAAAATTGTAAATATTTTGCAATTTATTTTTTTTTTCATTGCCTCCAAATTTAAAAAAAAATTACATGCAATGCCAAAATTATGAATATTTTGCCAGAAAATTTATGTTTTTCACAACTTTTTTCCACGAACAATTTTTAAAATATTGTACAAAATTAATTTCGAATTTTTTCAAAAGATTAAATGTTTCTGAGTTTTTGAAGAGTTTGATAACCTCTGGCAAAAAAATATCCAATGTAAATTTTTAGATCTCCTAGTTTGAAAAAAAACTGCACTCCAACTCCCAATTGCCCAACTCCGCTTTATCACCTTATCAGAGTTAAAAACTCCTTTTCAACTCTTTTTTTCGAATGCAAATCGCAGAATTTGAAGGAAAGAGCCAGTGAGTTGAAAACTTCACAGTCGATCTTTTATAATTATTAAGAAAAAAATTGTTCTTTTGATTTTATTTTTATTTTATAAAAAAAATTTGTAACTTGAAAAATACATTAGGTATTTTAATTTTTTTTCAAAGTGAAATGCTGGGATTTAAAATTATTCAAAAGATTTTTTCTAAGGATTTTTTTTGAAAAATTTTTGAAAAATTTTCAACATACTTCTACTGGGCTCGTCAAGTTCACCACTTGGGGTCTAGGACGAGACTTTGGTAGATCCAAATTGAAAATGTAAGTAAATATTAGAATTCAGCATGATCGAAAATGAACGATAAGCCACGTCATTCATGCTGTTGTCTTCGTCACTTTTTTTTAAATGTGAGGGTTCCGGGGGGGGGGGGGGGGGCGTGGAGCCTGGAGAGTGTTTATCAAAAAAATGAGGCAATATTCAAACTCGATGCCATTGAAAACGCAACAAACAATATGCCACATTTTTTTTTTATTTCGTCAATTTTTTTTTAAATTTGAGCGAGTCGTGTGGGAGTTGGGGTAAAACAATGGAATTTTCTCACGTTTTAGATGGAAGAAGCTCATACAAAATTGAGCTAAATGCTAAATCGGAAGATCTAAGATCAAAACGTGACCAAATTGACTTAGAATGACCCTAAAGGTGAGTTTAAAAAAATTGAATTCTTGATTTTGCTGAAATCGCAATATAAGTGTGAGAAATATCGAGTTGAAATTGTTCAGAGCTTCAGACATGAATTTTAGGCTCCTAGATTATCACGAAGGAGGATGTGGTTTCCCGATGTTTGCAAAGCTAATGGTAAGTATTAAAAAAAGTGATTTCCACAACCTTTCACAAGGATAATTTTGAGAAAATTTTACAAAAAAAAATAATAAGTTTTTTTAAAAGAGTAGGTAAGTATTACCTATTGAGAATTTTTTATGTTCGAAATGATATTTTCTAATGGCTAAAATTCAAAATATTTTAATTTGTTTTTTACCCGAATGCAAACAATTTTTACGATTTTTGAATAATACAAAATAATTATGAAATCATATTTTCTAATCCACTGGATCGATGACAAGGGGGGGGGGGGGATTCTTAGGTGATTCATACGCTCTTGAATATAATAGTTGTTGACCATCACGGTTTTCCTTTTTCGTTTACTACCTACACCTACTTATACTTCAAATTTTGATTGCTTACTGCTTTTTGTACATCTGACGTTACCGTTACCTATTAAAGTTTTCCTTTCTTACAATCTATGCGTATGTAACCCATATTGGTTTATGTGATCTATCAACGAGTACCGAAATAAGTTGTAATAATAAAAAAGTCAGTAAATAAACTCGTAACTATACGATAACTCGCAAGGGTATAGTCGATTTTAAGGTGGAAAAAGTGGAAAGTTTACTGTCAAGTATCTACCGTAAATTCCTGAAGGATTTTGAAAAAGAAACAAACAAATCCATCTTAGGAAACGATATGTTCTTAAAATTTATTATTCTATCATAAAAGGAAAAGTATAGACACATTTGGCACATTTTTGTTCCATACAGGAAATCATTTTTTTTTGTTTTTAAAAATTCGCAAAGCAGCAAGTTTTTTGTTTGATATTTTTGACGACAGCAACAAAAGTTAGTACAGGTCTATTATACCTACTGATTTACCGAGGAACCTATCTATCACGAGTTCAATAAATGTGAAATTTTTAACAATTTTTATTTTTAGTGTAAGTTGGTAAGAAAATGAATAAATATCTAGGTATTCCATGAAAATATTGTTAAATAGGCATTATTTCAAATTGCTTCGAAACCACATCATTGTACTTATACATACATCATATTTGAAATTAAAAACTCGAATAATAAAAGTATAGTGCCTGAAGCAAAAATTTATGCAAAACTTCTTTCACTCTTTCAGTTTACATCATTCTTCATAAGTATTTCATTTACTAACTAATTCACATCTCGTTTATGTACTACTCGAACCAATTTATAAACAGTTTGAAACACTGAATAATCTCGTGAATTGCTTTTCCATTGAAAAAGAAAATACATGTACCTATTTCATAGGTACTCGGTTTTAAAATGAAAAAGAACAAAGCAATACTGTTACATAATAACTAACACATGCAGCAGTAAATTGGGACAAAAAAAGGAAAAAAAATCCCAAATGAAATAAGTTTGCAGTAAAAATTAAAAGTAAACAAAAGCTGGAAATGAACGCGCTGCGGGGCTAGTAATTACATTTTTGAAGTTTATTCAACAATTTCATGTAAATCGCCTCGAGTTTATAAAATTTTCTCATGTTGTAAAAATAAATAAATAAATGTTAGGTACTTATAAATGAAACAAACCCTAAAAATTATATTTTCCCCTGATGAAGCCTGTATAGACTTATATTTTCATTTGAGAGATGTATTTTTAAGCAAATTCTTTTCTCCGGTGTTTCTCGAAACAAAAATAGAATTGCAACATTTGGTAGGTATTGTAGTCCAATAAAATAAAGAAATTAAATTGCATTTTGGGTTACATGAAATTTTTTTCTTTAAAATGTTTGTTTCGGTGTCCTAATTAACACCCCAAAAAATCCCCGAACCTTGCCCCATGGAAATGTTCCTCAGATGGATCCAAAGTGACCATCGTCGTTTTTCACTTAGGTGTAACTTTTTAAATACGTGTTTGTAATTACTGAAATTGAAGCAGGTCAAATGTGCAACAAAAAAAGTTACTTAATTACTAATTTCTTTAAAAAAATGAACGGGTGGCGCAAAAACTGGAGTCAAAAATATATAGATACAGGAAAAAAATTAATGAAGATTGCCCCTCTTTTCGGCGAATAACATACAATTTCAAAAGGAGTCGAATTTATTCGAATGAGGGCATATCATAGACCCTAAAAAATCCCTCACCCTTCGGTTCCTTCCTCCTTCCTGAAGTGTCTAAAAAAATTAATTTGGGCCTTCTTTCAATGGAATTGTTGACCAAAAACTACATATCCTTTTTGAGCTGAAAAATTCGATTTGGGCCCCTGGTAAAACTCCAGGCCCAGGGCAAAGTGCCCCCTTTGCCCCCTTCTCGACACGCCTTCAGTGGTCAACATTTGGAGAACTTCTTTAGGAGTGGGTTCAGGGCATTTTTTTGGGGGTAATCATCACTAGGACTATACATATAACAGGGCGTACACGGGTCTGACGTTTTCTCTTTATAACTCGTAAACTATGACATTTACAAAAATTTTGCAAGAGTCATTTTTTGTGAAGAATGAAAAAATATGATCAAGTTCACAAAAATATAGAAAATTCGTGCAGTAGAAGGTCAGATATTGAAAAAATAATGAAAACATAATAACCCGAGCGGCACACTCGATCGATAATATCGGAAGATGTAACGTATCGATAAAAAATCGTTTGAAAATCTATAGATGTTCTCACGATATTATAAAGATTTATCGGTACAACTTCATAGGCAAAAAATCTAAAAACTATCGAATTCGATATTATTAAGATTTTATGACGATATTCGTCAACGATACTATCGACAAAGAATATTAAATTTATCGATTCCGATTTTCCACCGATTTTGTGCAGATATTTGAAACTACATTATCGACAAAGAATATTAAATTTATCGAATTCGATTTTTTAACGATTTTGTAAAGATATTTAAAACTATATTATCGACAGATTATATGAAATTTCTCGGCTTCGATATTTTACCGATTTTTTGACGACATTTGAAACTATATTATCGACAGATTATATTATATTTATCGAATCCGATTTTTTACCGATTTTGTGACGATATTTGAAACTATATTATCGACACGTAATATGAAATTTCTCGAATTCGATTTTTCAACGATTTTATGACGATATTTGAAACTATATTATCGACACGTAATATGAAATTCCTCGAATTCGATTTTTCAACGATTTTGTGGCGATATTTGAAACTACATTATCGACAAATAATCTGAAATTTGTCGAACTATTTTTCAACGATTTTGTGACGATATTTAAAATTATTTCCAAATTGGTGAAAATTTTTCCAAGTCCAACACGTCTGGAAGTACTGAACTGCCTATTATAAGCGTTTTATTGCTAATTCCTCAACGATAAGGTACGGCATAGTGGTTAAGGAAGAGGATTACCATGCAGGAGGTAGATGGTTCAAGCCCCACGGGTGGCAGATTTTTTATAATTTTTTTTTGACTTTTTCTGAAATGATCCTCTTACCGTAACATGAATAATGTGTTTAGGCATAGTTTAATGTATTAATTATGCTAATTAATGATTTTTAATTATAGAAAAAAGCTAGTAAAAGACAAAAAAATCGATAAAAAATCGACAGAATATCGAATTCGATAAAGTGTCGCGAAAGTTCCGCCTAAATCGTGAAATTATCTGTCGATATTATAGATAGATTATCGGTAAAATATCTTACTATAATGTCGAAATTTTTATTAACTATAATTCGTCGATAATCTATCTATATATCGAAAGATAATTTCACGATTTATGCGGAACTAACGCGACACTTTATCGAATTCGATATTCTGTCGATTTTTTATTTCGATAATTTGTCGAGTGTGCTGCTCGGGAATGATTTTTAGCATAGTATATGCTTTTACGGAGACCAAAATGGAAAAAAACGACAGGAAAATCCGACCCAAAAATGCGACAGTTGGGTTAGGTTAGGTTACATTGGGTTAGGTTTGGATGACATAAAAAAACTTGGAAATTTTTTTAATAAATTTGATTTTTTAGACATTATGTCAGACATTTTGAAACGTAATTTTTTTTGAAATTTCATACATTTTGTCGACATTCTGGAACTTATAAATTTTTTTTAGAAAGATGACTTTTTGACATTTTGAAACTTAAATTTTTTTTTAGAAAGATGACTTTCAAACATTTTTTCAGACATTCTGAAACTTAGATTTTAAATAAATTTTATGACTTTTGGACATTTAGAAACTTGGAAACAAAAAATTGAAATTTTTTAGACTTTTTAATTTTTTTAATTAAATTTTATGACTATACTTTTTAGATTTTTAAATTTCCATGGAAATTAATATTCGTGACTTTTAGACATTTTTTCACAGAGTAAAAGCATATACTATGTTTCATACTTTCAAACGTAGTGTGGAAATAGAGCCAACAAGGGGGGTCCAGGGGGAAGGCGAAGCCTCCCTGACGAGGCGCGAAGCGCCGAGTCATTTTTTACAGTTTCTTAATATCTCAGTTTCTACCGCACGAATTTTCAATATTTTTGAGAAATTGGTCATATTTTTTCATTCTCTACAAAAAATGACTCTTGCAAAATTTTTGTTAATGACATGGTTTATGAGTTATAAAAAATACATAATTGCAAGAAAACGGCAGACCAGCGTATGCCCTGTTATATGTAGGGCCCTAATCATCACTAATCAGGGCACCAAAATGAACATTTTCAAAGAAAACAAATTTCATGTAACTCAAAATGCAATTTGCATCATTTTTTTGGTCATACTCATTTTACTGGGCTATTGAGATTGAATTAATCAGTTTTTTCTAAAATGACAAAGTCGCATTTTTGACGAAAATACTTTTTTTTTTTTAATTTAAATTTTATTTACTTATTATTTTTTTTAATATATGAAATTGGTTTCCTAGATGTAGATACATCACATACTTATAAAAAAAAATCACACCTCTCACTCTCATAGAATAGCCTCCAGATGGCATGGCACCTCAAAGATTTCTCATTTTATAAAACAGCGAAGCTCTGACTATTACGTAACTTATCTCTTTTCATTAAAAAACCGAAAAAAACGTATTTTCGTCAAAAATTTGACTTATGTCGTTTTAGAAAAAGCCAATTCCAATTTCCAATGATGGATCTATTTTTATTGAATCGTAAGAGATTAGGCATCCTTTAAGGGATGCTACTATAAAAATACAATACCGCGTGCATTTAATTTAATAGATTTGCGAAAATCGTATCTTGTGAAATTATTCGAGGGATGAATTATTTAGATTCTGGTTTTATATTTTGAAACATTAAAATGTTTGTAGCCTATAGGTACCGCAGACTCCTGGCTTGGCTCTTGCTCCTGCGTCGAGTGTAGGTTAAAATCTACGACCGGGGACGAGGGTGGCGGGTAATTGACCCGAATGCGAGAGAACGAGCGCGGTTAAAAATATGTAGTTAGTAGGTATACGTACATGCTACAGAGAAGAGAAAACAAAAACCATAAAACGAATACCACCTACCGACCCCGATCAAGTGGTGTTATAGTACACGTAAGGTTAACGCGCGCGTACAGAGTGGAACGTAACGCAAAAGCGTAAATTGTGGTGTACTGTATAAACGGTTGGGCGATATTGACAGTTAAAGCAAACCAAAAGCAATTCCCTAACGAATACTTGGGCTAATTGAAACAGCTCACCAAATAAATTAAAATGATTTTGCGCGTTTCCAGTATGAATATTCTCCAAGGAAAAGCATAACGCTAGAATTTTCCTAAGACGTTACGGTTGCGGTTAATGGTAGATTCTACTATATTATTATTTTTCATACTCGTACAATAACTACTGATGAAAGTATTTGCAACCGGACTAACCTTTTTGGCTTTTGTTTATTTGTATAATTCAATGGTTTAAATTCTCGCTATTTTGTTTACACGGTTTCATCGTGGCCGACAAAAAACACCCAGCGGCAATAGATGGCCTATATTAGGTATATGTATATTTCCCCTTTTGAGTTCGTGAATGAATGTTGGAATGAATGAGTTTTAAAAAATTACAAAATGGGTTCATATTTTCGCATAGGAAAGTCACGAAAGGAGAAACTTGGAAGAGATTTTTGAATGCAAGATGTTATACTTACATGCTAGGCACGATTTTCAATTTTGCTCGAAAATTGAAAATTTTTCGAAGCAGGTACGCCTATGTAGATTTTATAAAAATCGTACGAGTAATGTATTAGAGGTTGGGTTTTGCTTCTGAATTTATTCAAAAAACGACTTACATGTAGATATTTAATTTTTTTGATAAAAAAAAAGAACCAAGGAAACCGGGAAGCCAGACAATATTTCAACACACTAGGTGGTTGCCGGTTGGCGCATTTTTCATGAAATCCAATAGGTAGCTAAAGCTATCTCTGTGTAATAAATGAATCAGCCTACATTCGACTATACACATTGCCTTCTTTTTTGTTTCACATTTTTGTAGAGGTAAACAGAAGTTGGATCCATTTTACATGTCCCTGTACATTTTCTTTTCTGGCAGTGAAATCATCAGAGTGTAAAAATCTTAATTTTCTTGCTTTCAAGGGAAAATTCGAACAGAAAGAATTTTTAGTTTTCCATCAATTTTTATAGTCACAAAGAATGAATTCATACAAAGTGTATTGTACACCTTGTGTACTTACCTTTAGTAGAAATCCCAGAGCACTGCTATAGTATGGATCAAAATTTCTCGTCAATTTTTGACTTTCATGTTGCATAATTCAGGTGATGAGTTACGCTTCAATTTACCCATAGCAATATAGCATTATAATACATCGCACGTTATGCGTAATATAATTCTTATACATATCTACATTCTACATAAAGAATTTCAAGTAGATAGTTTATATAGGTAACTAAATATAAGCGACCAGGAATAGAAGAGTAAGTAGGTAGGTAGGTCTGAGTAGGTATATAAGGTACCGTGTATGTAAAAGCTTTTAAAAAACATAGTTTTTCTAGTTGGTCAAGATATTTACAATATGTAAGTACATTCTCACCAGCACAGGAAGATATATAGATATAGGGTGTGAATGTCTAAACTTTATTTGAATATAACCGAGTCCACTAAGAAAGTCGTGAATGAAAGCACTATACTTAGGAGCTTTGAAAATAAATATTTTTCAAGCAATATCGATTGGCAACACTGCATTTTGAAAATTTTTCCAGCGCCAGCAGTGGATAGCATTTCGAAAATGCCAAAAACGTTCTAACTACAGTGGGACATCTGTTTTTGAAATTGAAGGAGTTATACTTATAACAAAAATAATCAATTTTGAAAAAAAAATTCATTACTAGGTAGGTGACACATTACCCGGTAAACACACTGTATGCGAATCGCGTACTAATAGAGCGCTAAATTCGCATTTATCGTATACGAATAGCATGCGAAAATAGCGTGCTATTCGCATATCAAAAATGTCCGCTTTTTTAGCGGCTAATTTCGAACGCAAATAGTACGCGAAATTAGCAGCGAATGTAGCGTTCTATTCGCTGTTAATTCACTTGCGGTTAGCGTTCGAAATTCGCCTCTAAAAAGCAGGCAAATGATTTTTGACGATTTCCACTCAGCAGTAAATTAATTATTCGAAAATATATCAAATGTGTGATCGCAGATCTGTGAAAAATGAAATTATGCCAAATCGTAAAGTTTTTGGAGTACCTATGAGTAGCATTTGATAAAGTAACTTTTAGGAAAATCAAAATTACTTCCAAGATTTTAATCTACAACTTTTGTTTGAAAAATTTCTCAATTTGAGCCCCCCTCCAATTATGCCCAACACTACGTAGATAGATAGATAGATAAATTAGATAGGTATAAGTACGTATATTTATTACTCTGAATTGTGAGAGGGAAGAAGGGCTGCCTCGCTGTCCCAAATGAAAATTTTTCAAACAAAAGTTGTAGATTGAAGTCTTAGAAATAATTTCGATTATTACAAAAATTTCGATTTGACTCCTCCTTTCCTTATAATTTCGCATAATACTGCGTTCAAATTGAAGAAGGTAGAGGAACAATTGAAAAATTTTATAGCACTGATAAGATGTCTAAAATTTTTACGATTTGATAAAATTTAATTTCACACAGATTCACGATCACAAATAAGATATAAATTCAAAATAATTAAATTACTTTGAGTGGAAATCGTCCAAGAAATTCTGCCTTCGTCTCCATTCTTATCACTTTGAAATCAAATCATTGGCGTTTTTACTTAAAAAGAAGAAAAAACATCAAACAAAACACAAAATTCCCCAACAAAATCAAAAAATCCAGAAAAACCTTTATATTTTATTGTTTAAATGTCACTGCAATACTTTCAAGTACACGTTCATGTTTGAAACTGACTTCTCTCATTTGTAAAACATATTGAAAGAAGTTGTAGAGAAAATCGCATGCGATTCGCTAGCGAATATTGCGCTAATATCGTAAGCAATATCTGCACGTTTTCCACTGCGATTTTAGCATACGATTCGTATGCGAATATCGCGCTAATATCGTACGAACTTTTTGCCTGTTTTCAATGTGATTTCAGGCATGCGATACACAAGCAAATATCGCGCTAATATCTCACAAAACATCTACAGGTTTTTAAATACGATTTTAGCATGATCGCTCACGAATATTATACGAATTTATCTGAGAAAATTTTCTTCGATTTTTGCTTTGATTTCGCATTCTATTCGTATGCGAATAGACCGCGATTTTCGTCTCTGTGATTTTAGCATACGAATAGCAGACGGTGTGTTTACCGGGTACCTACTATGGAAAAAATAATTCCATATTTTTCATTTTCCCCCATACTGCATTTTGAACTATGCCGCTAACCTCCAGTTTAAAAAAAAATAAAAATTTTGAAAAATAGAAAATTTTAAAAATTAAAGATTTTTTTTAGCAAAATAGTGATGGTGGATATTAGGGTGGCCCTTATTTTTCGAATTTTGGAAATGTTGTCGGGACCGGGCGTCAGTTGGTGAAATATTGGTAGCAAATAATTCCCTATTTTTTATTTTTCCCCTAACAGAATTTTAAGCCGGTGCTCAGGCCCCTCAAATTTGAAAAAATTAAAAAAACAGAAAAAATAGATCAATTTGAAAATTTTTGAAAATTGTAAGCAAAATGGTCATAGAGATGGTATTTCTATAAGACAAACCCACTTTCGATGATTTCTCATCTTTACCCCCGTTTTCATGGGACATGGGAAAACGTCATTTTTACGTTTTTTAAAAAAAATTGAAAAAAATGGCTAAAAATTGAAAAACAAGTTTTTTTTTTGAATAAAATGGTTTCAGCATACAATATGTTATCACCCAAAAAGGTCATTTACGGTGATTTTTCACCACTGCCTTATCAGTAAGAATTCTTCAAAAACTATCAAAAATTGAAAAAAATGAGGTTCCTAAAAATAAAGGTAAGGATGAAAAATCGCCGTAAATGACCTTTTTGGACGATAACATATGTATGTTAAAACCATTTTACTTATTCAAACAACCTTTTTTCCAATTTTTAGTCATTTTTTCAAATTTTTTCAAAAATGTAAAAAATTACGTTTTTCCATGTCCCATGAAAACGGGAGTAAAGATGAGAAATCATCGAAAATGGCCTTGTCTTATAGAAATACCATCGCTATCACCATTTTGCTAAAAAATTTCAAAATGTTCTATTTTTTCTATTTTTTAAATTTGGGATCCCTGAGCGCTGGTTTTTAAAATTCAGTTATTTCAGTTAGGGGAAAAATGAAAAATAGAGAACGATTTTTTCATAGAGGATTTTATTAGAATTTTTCCCAAATAATAATTTTCCATATATATTTTCAAATAAATTTTTGAAGAGATATTTTTTTACTGAGAAATTGTTTTTGAACTTTTTTCGATTTTCTCCTAAACGGTGGCTTAGATACCAAAATTTCCGAGAAAATTTTTAGCTGATTTTCTCAAAGAGAAAAGTCAGCTATTAAATTTGACCTGATGATGGAAGTTGGGGGTGAGGGGTATTTTTCTCGACGTTTTGGGTCAAAATAAGACGATTGGCATGATTTTCGCATTTTGATATTTCTTTATACTATAGGTATAGGCTTCCGGACATGTCGGCCACCTTGCGGGTTATTCTTACATTACAAGTCAGCCACCGTACATCTCGGCCATGGTTTGGCGCATACGGGTTATTTCTACATTACAAGTCAGCCATTCTCAGCCACCTCGACTGCAGGGTTTCACAAACTCCGCGCAACCCTTAGAAATCAAGTAACAGGGATGAACGCGGGCTCTACAATTAATGCACAGTGTGTAGAATCACAAGCACTGACCGAGATGTACGGAAATATGCCGAAACTAGATATACACGACCTCAACTTTGACTCATAATTTTTCAGTATTTTATCGACGCACAGAAAAGTTATTGATACCAAAAATTTTAGTACACTGCAGGCTTATACTTAATCTGAAAACCTATTTAAAATTTGAATTAGGTAGGCCAATTTTTTAATTTTTTTCCGCAAACTTCATCCTAAGAGTCTCATTATTTTTCCCAATGCGTATTTCTTGTATATTAGATCGAATCTGTGATTGAAATTTTTATAAATTAATTAGAACAGAGTCAAGAAATTTTTTTCAATTTTGACATTTTTCGTAAATTGGACAAATATATATGAAAAGTGGCCGAGATGTACGGAAACGGGCAAATATATATGTGTGTGTATCCCCAAAATTTGTCCAGACGATAACTCGAGTAAGAATTAACCGATTGAGCTGAAATTTTCATGAGAGGTTTGTTACTACTGAGAATAGAACCCTATTGTTTTTGAAAAAAATCGGTGAACCGGTTCTTGAGTTATTAGCGATTGAAATTTTCAAATGTTTCTAGCGCCTCGAATTAAGCAATTACGCGAAATTAGTAAATAACCTTTTTAATAGTACTTAAAAAAACGCACAAAAAAGGTTCTAAGCATTTTTCATTTTAATGAACCGGTTCTCGAGGAATTTGCCATGGAAAATTTCAAAACAAACAGCTGATCATCATTTCCCATTTTTAAAAAATAAATGGCTAGCAAAGTTGTAAAAATTCAAAACTTTTGCAATGCCTATCTAACTGCCTACTCTTCATGATAATGTCGTTTCTTATTGGTTTAAAACTTGTTAAAAGTTTTTATTTATCAAAAATAGCTGGCTGTAAATTGTATACTTTTTTTAATCACTTTAAAATTTTTAATTTGATGTTGTTATCATTAAGTACATAAAAATAATTTAATTTACACATGAATTTACATAAATTTTGAAAAATAAAATTGAAAATAAAAAATAAAAATAAAAATAATAGAAAATCAGCTTTTCTAGCGCATTAACTGCGTTAGAGTTAAAAAAAAAAAAAAAAATGAATTTAAGATTTTTTATTCCGATTCTTGAATTTTTGATTGATTTTCCTGATATCAAGTTTGTAATATTTTTGACAGATTTCATTGTAATAGAAATTTGAGAGAGAATTTTTTTGGAGAAGGGTTACTTAAATGGATCGTCCAAGTGGGATGAGAAAAAAATGCACTGAGAGGGACAGTAAAGAGTCTGCTTTTGTACTAACTTATTTGATAATAAATTGGAGCACTTTTAGATAAAAAAGAGCAAATTGATGCCCCTCGCTCCTTCTTAATAATCACGTTGTTTGTTTCAAGAGGAAGCTCTGATTTTAAGATGAGTTCAAATCTGATAAACCAAAACCAAAGAACAGCATTATAATTAATTTGCAATCCGACAGATAATTTTAATTGTCGCCATTTACAATAAAACCGCCGCATAGTTTGCTGAATTTTCCGTTATCTTCCATCATAACTTAGGTACCTCCCCCCTACTAAAAACTGCAATCTATCTGCTTTTAGCATATTTTTTTATTTTCTTTGAAAAAATTTTCAAAAGAAATTCACACAGTTTTTTAACTTTTCTTTTATTCGTGTGTTTTTCATTAAATTTCTTCGTTATCTTTCTTATTTGCTTTTATTGAAGAAGTTTCGAAATTACTTTCAAACCTTGCTTATATTATAGCCTATTTATATGATTTATTGCCTTACATTTTATGAAGTCTCTTTCATGATGGATAGCGTATAATAACCAGTGTAGATAAGTAGATATACAAATATACGCATGAATGTAATAAAACCACGAATGTTTTCGATTTCAATAGGCGAATACACCTACATACTTACGAATGAGGAAAAGAAAAGGGATACTCTGTGTGGTATCTTCGTAGGTACACACATTTTAGTGCTATAGCACTGAAGCGAAAACGTGTTATAAAAGTTCAACTGTGCATCAAAACATCAAAGAAATTCTAGAAATGAATGGGTTCCGAAGCAATTGTAAAATTATTTTGCGAACTGATTTGTCACCCTTAATACCTACCTTTTTGTCCAACTAAACTTGGGGCAATGAATTTATAATCTTTGCAAACATGGTACAAAACTAACTGACACGCCTATAGGGAATGAAATATGACTGCTGTACTGTAGGATAAGTATTTATGAAAATAGCAGAGCTGTAGGTAAAGCACTGTAGTTAATTTATCTCCGCGATGTTGAATGCGAATAATTTTCTTATCTACATTACCGAAAAGTTTAACGAAAATACCAAGTGACATCCCAGTATCGATTTTCCCAAAAACTTATCGTTAACTAAAATTAAAAATAATAGGTGAAACTATTTTTCTTGTTTTCAAAAAAAAAAAAAAAAAAAAAAAGCCAACGGGTTAATAGCATTTTTTTCCCGTTCCTATAGGTAGCTACATTTCTAGCGCATCTGCAAATAGGTAGTACAGGTAGTTTTGTTTGAAACAGCAACAGAAAAAGTTTTTGCACCACAAATAGGGAAAACATGGATGTAGCCGATGTAGGTATGTACTTCGTTCGAGTAGGTATAGTGTATTGTTTTCACCTTTCAATGATACCTATTCATTGTAAATTGGAAGTGGGGACGGTTATTTAAACGCAAACAATTTGTGATTGGTATCCAAGTATGGTTAATTTGTAGGTAATTATTCGCAATTAAATTGCAGTTCATCGATCGATACTTTTAGTTTAGTGAAAACTCGATTAAACTAATCGAACAATTTTGCAATATAAATGCACAAATAGGAAAGTTCTTCCTACCACTTTAACTTTAATTTTATCCATGTACTCGTACTTACTATCAGCTCAGCGCGATCCCAATTCATTCGTATTCTTTATTATGAGAAAATGGTCCCAATTTTTTCATTTTCCGCCCAGTTAAGTTTAGTAGGTGATGCCTTCCAATTTCTCAAAAATTACAAAAATTCAAAAATGTCTCAACTATTTTAAATTTTTTATTCCAACATTTCGTAAGGCCATCCCTTAAAAAAAATAGCATACAAAAGTTTCTCTCTCTAAGCCTTCAACTTTAATAAGTGATACCTATTTAAAAAATGTCGCTTTTCTGTTTAAGCAAGATGAAAATTTTAAATAATTGTACCTAATCTTACAATGATTTTATCGATATGAGACGTGGGCCTATTCTTTTAATGTTTGATTTATTTATATTTTCCATTTTTTAAAAGTCTATTGGAAAAGTTTCAAGATTTTGACATGGATACATCGGCTGATTGTGTACATTTTTGAAAAAAAAAAGAAATCAAAGAAAATAATTTTATTTTACTCTGTAAGTATTTAAATTTTTTTTTTGAATTTTCTTCGAAAATTATTTTTTAAAAGTTTATTCAAAAATATATATTTTGTTTTAAAAAAAAATCAAACATTTTAATGAAATTTTTTTTTATAAACAATTGGTGAGTAATTTTTCAGATTTTGTCAAATAACAAATTTTAAAAAATTTTGTTGAAAAACTTTTTTGTTGTAATTTTCTGAAGAAAACTACAATCCTAACTTTACGAAAAACTTGTCCAAAAAATATATTATAGGTATAATTATTATATATAGTAGGATGGAGCGAAAATCAAAAATTTTCAATTTTCCAAATGTATACCGCGGAAAAGTTGCGTCTTGGGGATGCATGAAAAAAAAATAATAATAAATAGGTATATAAATCGAATAATATCTTTCGATCGCGCAAGAGCCCTCAAATTCTTGAAAATTTGAAAAAAATTCCAAAATGTTACAGAATGGGTTTGTGCCTTTGGTTGGCAAGTATTATCATCGTTATCAATATTTTTTGAAAAAAATCCAGAATTCATCAGATCATCGCATTCATGAGGCATTTAAAAAATGCCATATTTTACGTTTTTTACCACGCTTTTATTAGCTTGGTATGTATATATGTACATATGTATGTATGTATGTATGTCTGTCTCATGGAACCAAATGTATGTTTTCGACCAATCCTCTCTCATTTAATATTTTACTGGAATTGAAAGAACATAGTGCTCACATTAGGGATTTTCGAGATCGCTGAATTCGATTTTCGAACTCAAATTTACCCCCGACCCCAAATTGAGCCCCTATGAGGGGGTTCCATTTTGAAAATTTCAAAATTCACAACATTGATATCAAAATGTTGGTTTTCGAGGTAGCTGAATTCGATTTTCGAACTCAAATTTACCCCCGACCCCAAATTGAGCCCCTATGAGGGGGTTCAGTTTTGAAAATTTCAGAAAATCACAACATTGGTATCGAAATGTAGGTTTTTGAGGCCGCTGAATTCGATTTTCGGACTTAAATTTACCCTTGACCCCAAATTGGACTCCTATGAGGGGGTTCCATTTTGAAAATTTCAAAATTCACAACATTGATATCAAAATGTTGGTTTTCGAGGAGTAAAACTATGAAATTAAAATACTTTCAACGACAACAACGACAAAAAGAGTTAAATAAAAATGTAAAAAAATTTTAAAAAACCACGCTTTTATTTAAAGTTGGTCACTTTGTAAAATGTTATTCATAGGGAAAGAGTAATGCCTTAAAAAACAAAAAATAAAATTTACTTAAATACAAAAATGTGTCATGAAAATTTTTTTTTCAAAAATTTTAATGATGAAAAGCGTGGTGGGGTGTGCGAGGAGCAAACGAATACCTTTTCGATTAACGCCCCACCACGATTTTCATCATTAAAATTTTTGAAAAAAAAATTTTCATGACACATTTTTGTATTTAAGTAAATTTTATTTTTTGTTTTTTATGGAATTACTCTTTCCCTATGAATAACATTTTACAAAGTGACCAACTTTAAATAAAAGCGTGGTTTTTAAAAATTTTTTTACATTTTTATTTTTTAAATTAAAAAAATAGATTAAAAATTGAGAAAAAAATTTGTAATTAAAATTGGTTCAACATAAACACTTACACAGTTTCGACCAAAAAGACAATTTACGACGATTTTCCATCTTTATACCTTCATTTTCAGGAACCATCATTTTCCTAATTTTTTTCAATTTTTCGAAGTTTTTGAAAAATTCTCAAGGGTGCGAAAAAGATGAAAAATCGCTGTAAATTGTCTTTTTGGGCAAAACTGTGTATGTTAAACCCATAGAAATGACTGAAAATTAAAAATAAATAAAAATAAGAAACTTGACGATGAATTTTATTTGACAACTAAAAAAATAATCACAAAATATTAAAAAATTATAAAAACTGATGATTAAAAGAATCGCAATCAAATCAAAATTTTATTGTCAAAATATTGAAAGTAGGTAAAAAACAATTTTTTCAAAAATAGTTGTAACTGTCAGGTAAAACTTACGCTATCTTTGAGAATTAAAAAAAAACTAGGTAGGTATTATGATAAAGTGTAGAAAGTATAGAAAATTATAATTCCTAAAAATGTAAGAGGAAGTAAAAAGTCGTTGAAAATAGTCCTTTTGGTTCGAAAAAATACTTACATAAGTAACGTACCCATGTTTTGAACATTTTAATCATCCCCCTCAAAAAAAAATTGAAATGTGAACAATAATTCATTTTTTTTTTAATTTACTAAAAAATGAATAGGCTAATGGGCCACAATTGAAATTCAGTTGAAAAGAATTAAAGTAGGTAAGTATTTATTTACTTAAAAAAAAAAAAAAAACTTTGGGGTGGAAACAAAAAGAACAACAAAATTTGATAATAAGGATCACTCTATTGTAGCTGCGATATTGATTTTACGATTTCTGTTTTCTTTTTTTGAAAAAAATGTTTATTAAAATTTTAATTAAAATAATAAAGAAGGTATACCTATCCAATTTTTAATCGATGAAATGTGACATATTCATAGCTATCATAATGTTTTTTCTTCGTAACTTTTTTCTTCTTTTGATTTTTTTTGGTATCGTAATTCACCAAATGTGCAATAATTCACCCCCCTTTCTCCACTCAATGAAGGTAATACATACATCGGTGTACATAATATAAGCTTGAAACGTCGTTACCTATACATACACACTACCCCTATAGTTACCTGCATGCGAGTAAAATACGAGTATATAGATACTTTTCATGTCGCAATAAGCGCGCACGTGTTATTTTGAGCGCATTTAATAACGTTATCAAAGAACGTTTTCGTTAACTCTTCAGTAAACTCGACGAAATTTTGCTCTTTTTTTCTTTCAATTTACCGAAAAATTATCTCATCTTTTAGTAAAAATACAAAAAGCACCCGAAGAAGGACCTAATTTAGGAAATAATTTTCCGCCATAAGTTGGTAATTCGTGTCTTTCTTATTTAGTTAGAGTTTCCGTTTGAGTTCATATTAAAGTAAATGCTTCTGTGTAACGTCGCGAAAATTGCTTACTTGCCTTACTCATTCACTTAAATATTTTCTTATTACAGAAAGCGTTTTTTTCTTCTTTTTTTCTGTGGCTGGAGTAAAAATTATTTGTCTGCTTTGAACGTCAACATATTATTCAGTAAGATGGCTAGATAAGTTGATATCTTGATAAAAAGATAATCATATCTTATACCTTTAGCTGTAGTGTTACAACGTTTTTTAATAAAATTCACAAACTCTCTCGTTTTGACCACTGACTCAGTAACTCTCAAAATTGTTATAAAAATTTAAAAAAAAATATGTGGTAATCATCTTCTGTCATGCAACTTCTTGAAGAAAAAATTGCATTCAAAGTAGGTACCTAACCTACCTAGATGAAGAAATATGCATCAAGTACTTACTGCTTGTATCTTGTTTTGTTTGAAGTCCAGGCGAGGGAGGCCAGCTCACTTTCATATCCTGAAAAATAAACAAATTTACATATTTGTAATTTTGTATGGAATGTGAAACCTTTGAATAATTTTTAAAAATTGGTCATAACTACTCTCAATAAAATTAATAATTCAGCGATTCAACTTCGTATTAATAGTCAAGTACTTTCGGTATACCCACTAAACAGTCTTTTGAAATATTTTTTGCGGCATTATTGTAATTAGACGTTTTTCAATCTACCTATTTCAGTTTTTACGTAATTTAGGTAAATGTGGTTGATGCTTTTTTTTTATATGCTCGTGGGAAATAGAATTAAAAGGTTTGTCGTGTTATTATCAACGTTTGAAACGCTGATACGAGATGAGTAGTAAACTACATTGTCACTATACATGATATGAATTAAAAGATAGGAACGAAAAACTAAATTATCTACTTTGCAGAGCATGAAGTCGTTTGCTCTCCATTTTATGATTAGTATTTATGCGAATAAGACCGTGTATCGAGTTACAGTGTTTTAGTAACATGAATCTAGATTCGAATAAGGGATCAGGCAGGATAATAGGCAATGATGAAAATTTTAACAGCAAATGACAAAGGGCGAAGGTTCCATTGTTAACGATTTCGGTTGATTTATTTCAAATCGACCCATAAAATAGACGTAGTATTCCGAGTAATTAAAAATAATGTAACTTATGTTTGTAGGTATGAACATACGCGAATAGGTAGGGCAAGGATCGGTACCTTTAACAACAGGTAATTCGCATAACACTATTTCATATACATTTGAATATATATCGATGTAATAACAGAAAATTCAAGTGAAAATGAAATTACCACTTTATGAAAATGTATAAATCGTTTTATAAACAAAAATGTAGCCCCGAATGATTCCTGCACATTTTCCCCATTGCTTGCCTTAACCGTTAGTCCAACAAACAACAGGTAATGCGAGCACAGAACGTCGCAGAGGTAGCAATCATATCTAAACGGTAAACACGACATATATCGTGACTCGCAGTTCTAAAACATTCACTTATTTACCTATATTTTTCAAAAATAGTGTAAAGGGTTGAAAGGTAGGTAACAAACAATGGTACAATGCATCCACGTACGATATTAGTTGATATTGCAAGCAGCTGTTGGGTGCTGATTTACCTACCCATTAAAAATTATGGATTGAAAAAAGAAATAGTTTTCAGTTTTATTCAAGAATGGAATGCTCAAGCCCAAAAATTTTCAAAATTAATAAAAAGTAGATGGGTACAGTAAAAGATTGCAAAAAAAAAAAAAAAAACTTTTAAATCTAAAAGGTGAATATAATTTTAAAACTTGAAAAAAAAAATCATTTGGTGAGTATTATGATGCTACAAAATGGTGAAATTGTTTATTCGAAATATGTATGCGTGAAACTTCACCGGTAAGTACCTACCTACCGACCTACCTACCGACCTACCTATATACGTACTTATTGCCCCTACCCTCGTATCTCAGTTTACACAGTTGTTTCTGGCAAAATATCATTAAAATGAATTAAAATACAAGAGAAAATAGAGTTATAGTATGGTACCTTGGAAAGAACATCAGGGAAGCGGGTTAAATTCATATTTAAACCTTAAGAAAGGGAGAGAAAAAATAGCTACGTAAAGCAGCGCAGCGGGAAATCATTTCATTTATTTTAAAACTTACTTAATGGATTTTTATTTAAATTAGAAACGGAAAAGGGAAAGAAAAAATAAATTAGTGGTTCCGCTGTTGCGATGGCTTTATACAGTTGCACACTTTTAAAGACTAAATTTGCAGCGAAATCGATTAATGTCGCGTGGTTAGCTGGGTTGGCTGTTTTTAGTTTCGAGTTCAATTGTAGATGGACAAATTCCAAATTTTACTTGAAACTTATGACGAAATAGACTCATGCAGGGAGATCGATGGTTTTGCTATATTGAGCATGAAAAATTGTTCATGCATGTGTTTATTGCCTGCTTAACCTACTTATTCACCTACGCGTTTTTTTTTGTTTTGTTTTTGATCAAACAAATCACATACCTACTTATAAAGAGTGAAGAGTGCCCTATTTTTGACTTTTGATTTTTTTGACCTTATTCCCCAAAATTGTTCATTTTTATGAGAAAATAATTTTCTGATTTTTATTTTCCCCTTCTGATCGAATTTCAAGTGATGCCTAGCTTCAAAGAGCAAACTCATCATTTTTATTAAAATTTTAAAAGTCACTTTTCAAACTTTTATTTATCTTTTTTGGTTTGAAACCATCAAATTTGTTTTATTTTACGAGAGCTAATTCCCAATTAGTCCGTTCTTCCTCAACTAAATTCTAAGTGGTAGGTATGCAGTTAGGTACCATTCTACCATTTCCTCAAATATAGAGAAATTGACAAATATTTTTAAAAAATACCCGAAGTTAGAGTTATAATTTATTTCTTTTTGAAAAAAAATATAATATTCACAATTTTTCATTTCCTCCCTAACTGAGTTTTATAGGATGTTTACTAGACCGGTAGACCCATTTTAAAAATTGGAACATTTCTATACTTGAAATCCCGTTAAGGGAAAAATTAGAAATTGAAAAAAATCCTTAGAAACAAACAAACAAAATAAAAAACAGAAATTTGTCAATTGTCCAGGCAAATTAGGAAAAATAAAATAAAAATTGGTAGCAAGTGTTTTTTTTTTTTTTTGGTGGAAAACGGGAAACTCTTGAATGAAATCCCACATCGTAGAGCCTTTCCAAGTATAATAAATAACGCACTGACGCTGACGCACTGGAAATACTTTATTCACTTCTAAGCACAATATAAAACTGATCCCCTGAATCTGACAAACCTTGGCTCTATACATATGTACACACACTGGAAAAGATTCTTGAAAAATCACAATCTGGAAAAATCTTAAATTCTAACAGGGTCACCAAGTTAAATTTTATGAACTAAAATTTGTTATATTACAACACCAGGAGAAGAAAATTATAAATGATTTTAATTGGAAATTACAAATTTCCAACTTTTTCAAATTTTCATGTTCAACTTTTTTGGGGGTGGGCATTTTTTTGGTTAAGAATGGGCACGTTAAATTTCAAACAAATCATTGCTTAGTTTGCCAACTTTTAACTGATTGCCAACATTCAAATTTTTTAAACGTATTCAAGGGGAAACTTCCCCCTGACTTGTGGAAGCTACACCCCTGTTTGCGGCCTCCACTTGGTCTATACTCTACCGGGGGGGGGGGGGGGGGGGGAGCGTGTCCTCGTGTTTCAAACTGAAGAATTATTTTTTCACAAAAAAAAACCTTTGAATTTTGAACTTTAAAATTTTGTCAATTTTTTTAAAAATTGACAAAATTCCCCAATTTGAATTCAGTTGTAGGAAAAATGAAAAATTGGGACTTATTTCTCATGAAAACATGTGAGGGATTGGAATAAAAAAAATACGGAGCAGCAAGGCTAGTATTTGAGAAAGTTTTTTTTTTTTTTTTTTTTTTTTTTTTTTCATAATCCACTGTTTTAAAAACTTCCATTATTACTACTTATTTCGTAAAACACTGTAAAATTTAATTTTCGAACATCATTTCAAGCCTCTGCTGCGGTCCCAACAAAAGAGGGGCTTGTCCTAAATGTGAGCGTTGAAAGTCGAAACCTCAAAAAGACACACCAGTGATCTCAATCAACTCTACATACATACCAAGAGGCCAAAGGTCGCAATCTGCAGGAGATATATCAGGAGCTTAAACTGAACCTAAAGCCCTATAACTGAACATATGAAATTTTGGGATTCCCAGACTTGAAGCCCCAGACTAATTTCATGAGTGTGTAGCCAGGCGAAAAAGTGACCCAAAATTCACATTGGAGATTTAAATAAAAAACTCTGACGCAATTAATGCGTCAGAAAAACTGATTTTTTAAACTATTATTTTATCAATTATCATTATTAAATATTATTATTTATTCATTTCAAATCAATGATTTTCACCAAAATATTTTTTACTCACATTATTATTTATCAAAAATAAATAAAATTTTATTTTTCTTAGGTAATAACTTTAATATAATTATTTTAAAATTTTAAAATTTTCCAAAAAAAAGTAATAAAAAAATACCTATTAATTTCAATTTATTTTTATTTTTTAGGTACCTATTATTTTTTTCGTTTTATAGATTGGTCTTCTTTGTCAATTTTACTCACTTCGATTCAAATTAAGTAGATAAGTATAATTTAAAAAAAATATATTTCAAATTTTTTTAATAATTTTTTTTTACCAAAATTTATACAATTTATTTTCATTTGAAAAACCAAAAAATAACGAAGTTTCGTTTTTCTTTGAACTCCAATAATTATTTTGAAATTATTATTTATTATTTTTTTTCTTTTTCAATTTATTTTATTATTTTCTCAGAAATTTTCAAAATGTTTATTTTGTATAATTTAGTCTCTCTAAAAATATGATATTTTTTCAATTTTCTCCAATCCACAAACTTTTATTTCATTTAAAATTTTAATCATTTTAAAGTCACTTCTTTCAATAATTTTCCTTTTCATTTTCCTTATTATTAATTATTAGGTATGAATAAAAGCGGTGAATTATTTCTTAATGGGCAACACTGATCAGCGTTTAGATCGAGTAAATCGAGCTAATAAAATTTGATGCATTTTTTTTATAATGCCTAGCATATTTAAATAAAAAATGATATGACGTCGACGCGGTGCTCGTCGACGTCGACGTCTAAAGAGGGGAGAAAAGTTTAATTTTTTTCGACCTGAAATAAAATGCTAGGCAAAATATTTTTTCGATTAATGGATTAAATTGGTCTAATTTAATTCTGACCATTTCTTCCCAAATAATGCGTAGTAATGATCCAAAATTGCCCAAAAACAATAGGGTTCTATTCTACATGGTCCCCGACCTACCATTAAAATTTGAATTAAATCGGTCCATTAGAACGAGAGTTATTGCGCGGACAAAATTCAGTACATAAATCAATACATACATAAATACATATCGCAAGAAATACCAAAAAAAATCGGAAATCAAAACTAATAGCTGATTTTGAAAAAATCAGCTAAAAGGGGTGGGGTAATATCAGAAGTTGAGATTTGGATATGATAGAAGAAATTGAGGGTTTTATCGCTAGTTCAAATGTACCTAATGAAATCACTCGTATGTCTGTGTGGGAATCCCGCGAGATCCCCACAAAAAAAAGGCTTGCTCCGAATTTGAGTTCTAAAAGTCAGAACTTGATGAAAAAGGCACTGATGATTTTTATTGATTCCATATACCGAATTTTAGCCCTCTTATGGTTTTGAGAAACAGGGGGAAAAATGAAAATTCTTTTTTTTTGACACTAAACAATACAAGGATCAAAAGTGGTTCAAATTTTCAAAAGTCAGTCCTTACTAAAGGCACAACCACAGATTAACCTATAAATAGATAATCAGCCCATGCATATAAAAACAAGTCTCGCTTATTTTGTTAAAAAGGAGCTGGTTCTTCGTCTAGTTATGGAGCTATTTCAGAGATAGCGCTTCACATAGCGTAGCAGCACTTTTAAGATGGAAAGGGGAAGGATGCAGACTTATCACACACTCGCACATGTTCATTTTAAGAGGACCTCTTTCACAAAATTGTGGAACTTCACTTTTTCAAAAGGTTGACTAAAAGCAGAGAGCTAGACTTTTTTTGCATAAGGGCAGACTATCTATTTATAGGTTAATCAGTGGTACACCTGAACTGTAATTAAAAGAGATTTGGGACCCCTACGACAATTTGGGTTGGGATCTTCAATGTGATCAATGTAGAAAAATGGCCCCAAAGTCTACTTTTTGGAGCCTAAAAAGGAGTGGGGATGATCTATGAAGCTGAAAAATTTGAATACCTAAGTTATTGTTAATTAAGATTCCCATCCCTTGCGGAAAAGTACAAGTTGTAAATAGTCATCAACAAGTAATCCATAGTTGTTAACAAGTTGTATTTTACAAAACAACTTATTTTTCAAGAATCGTTGTAAATGGATTAGTATTCATTTACTTGTAGCAACTTTTCAATGTGAAAACAACTTGTTCTTCAGAAGTTGTTGTCAGTAGATAAGTATTCTACAACTTTGAATACTTTGTAGTTGGAAAATTTTCAATGGACAAGAATTCAACTGAATACCTGGACTTATTGACAAAAGTTTCAGACCATTATTATCTCACTATATCATATTTTCATACAACTTGAAAAAATTCAGTAACTCGTTTTGTAAAATGATTTTTTTTATAACTGTCCATCACTCTTGGATTATGTAAATCATGATTCATGAAACATATAGGTCTCCAAAGTATTCTTTTAAAAAGTTGAAATTTTAAACATTTTTTAGGATTGTTTTCCACCTCATTTTTTAAAGAAAATCGTACCCTTCTCATGATGGATAACGCCAAATTTATTTTGATAATTCATAAACAGTTGTTTTTTTGCTGCCCCATCGATCATCGTGGTCCTAGGCTTCCAGCATGACTGTACAAATAATTTGATTTAAAAATATAATAATATGAAATTTCAATTCGAAATAGAAATAGAAAACTTATCAGTAATTTTCCATCGAAAATGTACCAGAAATGCTTCAAAATTATGATGAATTTTGAGTTTTGCCCCTCCCCTTGAAGGCCTAGTTGAGAATTTTTCGAAAACGATATCAAAAACGAATTCAGGAAGTAAGAAAACCTTAATTTGTATACCTCACATGTCATTTTTGTTAATTTTGAGTTTTGCCCCTCCCCCTCGAAGCCCCTATTGAGAATTTGTCAAAATCGATATCAAAAACAAATTCAGCACCTAGGAAAACCTAGATTTACACACCCCACATGCCATTATTGGTAATTTTGAGTTTTGCTCCTCCCCCCTGAAGCCCCTTTTGGGTCTAGAGTCAAAATAAAATGAAAAATGGATTCAGCGCTGCGGAAAACCCCCACAAGCCGATTTTCACAATTTTGCATGGAGTTGTAAGATTTTTATCCATTCAGAAATTTTGAGGGTCATTTTGATACTCGCAGATATAGTGTGTTGTGAATAAGCATGTTATAAATACTCATTTTGTACCTCACATTTTGTGAATACTTGCTGTAATAAGTTGTGAATAGTTATACCATTATGTATTTTTGTGAACATGTTATATATATGTAGTGAATAGTTATACCTCAGTTAGTTGTTACAAGTTAGTTGACACTATCACAACTTGAAGGTATCAATAGTAATCGAAGATTTGTTTTTGGTAGTTGTCCTGATTACTTGTATTAGGAATACTTGAGACAACTCATACCTAAAATAAGTTGTTACAAGTTGTCATAACACCTTCGAATTTACAACTTATCATAAATTCTACTTGTGACAACTTGTAGTTTTCCGCAAGGGATATTTCCAAATATTTCCTCACTTTGAGCTTTACCAGAGTTCAAAAATTCCAGGGTAGATTAATTTTTTAATGGGTAAATACTAAAGGCTCCACTAAAAACTTGGTTAGGAAAAAAAATTAAAAATATAATTTTTCCTCATAAAAAAAAACTAAATAAAAAAAAAAAAAACTTTGGAGGTGACACCAAAAAAATGGAGCACCATCTTAGAATACATACCTACTTATGAAAGAGAAACACATTTTGAGGAAATAAGAATACCTATTCAGTCAATTAATTATCATATTTGACTGCTCCAACAGGGGTATTTATTTCAATATTTCAAAAGTATACACGCACATAGAATGGCGATGGGTGAATGAAAAAAAATAGCATCGACTTAAAATTCCCTCGCATAAGACTGAGCTTTCACAGTTATATAGAAATGTACGAGTGTACAGTACATTTCGCCAAAACATCAAGTAATTATGATTAATCGACTGCAGTTCAGACTGCGACAAATATTAAAATGGCGAACGCGAATGAATACTTAGGTACCTACCCAGCTATACAGCGACGTTTCAGTAAGAATAAATTTTCGAACCAATGTTTGCACAACGTTGTAGGCTAAAACGTTAAAATAATTCTGTTACAAAAAATCGTTTATATGCCTGCGGGATATTTAAAATTTGGTACGCCTTTAAACGCGGATACATATAGTGGAAACTAAAAGGGTTAGAGTAATGTGTTTGTGTTTGTAAATGCAAAGAGTGGTTTCCAGCTATTTTGCTATATGGTTTCATACAAACTCGGCGAAATTGACAAAATTATCGCATCGTTGTATGTAATGTACCAACCATACCATGCCTTACCTATACATATCAGAGCTGTTTTAAAATATGCTGTTTTACATTATATTGGTTCAATAGATAGGTTATTGTAGATATGTAAGTTGCATTAGTATTGTATAAATACTCTGTATTTTCTGAATGTCTACTAAAATTAGATAAGCTGGAATATGCGGGATATAGGTCGGCCTAGGAAATATATTACGTATATTATACCATATTATACCAGAGACACCTTGGCCAGGTAGAGGTGATTGCGTGTGTATGTGAAGAGGATTGCTTGATGACAAAATGTACACCATTACGGGAGGTATACCTACCGATGAGCGTCCATCACGTAATTAGGGTGCGAAAACGAATGTTAATTTATTATATAGCGAAAAATGTAATTAAAACGGACCATAATAAAAATAACTCTGACACGTTGAAAGCTATAAAGCGCCAAAATGTTAGGAAGGTTAATACTTTTACGACGAACATTAATCCGTATGTTCATTAGAAACAATTAGTAAAAAAAAAAGAAACAAAAACGTTTTTCTTCCTCATAATTACCTTTCTTCTGACTATTTGTCTATTTGCGTTTTATTTTAATTTTACGTTCGCATTTCTAATTAAATTTATTCGTTTTTTTCTTTCTTCTGCTCGCTTATTTATGCGGATGGCATTAAAAACAGCTGACTGCGCGCAATAAATAAACTACATACCTACTGCCTATTTATAGTTTTAAGAAAATAATCGTTTATAGACTCGGTGGCGGTGGTTAAGCTGCGTAAGTCATTTCGAAAAATGTTAACTCAGTTATTAAAAGGGACTAAACGCGGAATACGCGGAAAATCAAAATCAGCCAGGTAGGTATCGTCAGATAAAAAATGTTCTCGAGGCTTCGAATAACGGCTCTAATTCGATAAAGGGGTTGATTGAAATCACTTTCAAAAATGTACGAGAAAAAAGGATAAAATTAATGACAAACTGAATTTCCTCTGTAACAAGATCGAAAAATACTTCAACAGGTAGATAACAAAGTCAGGCCTCCGTATAAAAGCTTATGGACACCTTTGGAAACGAATTCGCTGATTTAAAAAATTTCTAAAGCATACGTGTACCTAATTACTTTACGATAGAAAAATTTATCGCAAGAAAAATCGAGCTGGAAAATGCACCGTTTGCAGGAATCGTAGATTAATATTTCATTGTATTGCTCCCAGTTGTACATATTTATGTTTCTTGCAGGCACAACGAGTGATAAATTAACATGGGAAATTTATCTATTTCAAAACGAGCAAAAGGAAAGAACAGAAAAACAATAAGGTATAGCTTACCGCGATACATTTTTTTTTCGTAGTATGCTTCATGCATCGTGGTATTGCTGGCGTAATTCGAGATAATATTTGTGCCTCCATTAGGTAATATGATTATAATCATAGAATAACCCGCGGATACGTGAACTCACATTTCAATAACTAATGGCGCACAGTTTTAAGCAAAATTACTCCAACTTTACCTTTGCGGAATTTTCACGCGGATTGCATCCATTTTTAATATATTTTTG
This sequence comes from Balanococcus diminutus, assembly GCA_959613365.1. NCBI lineage: Eukaryota > Metazoa > Arthropoda > Insecta > Hemiptera > Pseudococcidae > Balanococcus > Balanococcus diminutus. The sequence goes on from OY390714.1 coordinate 31,170,225, forward strand.
AAGAGGGAATTCGGGTATCAAAATTTATTTTTATTTTTTCTTACTGTAGAAGCGAACTAACTCTACAGATGAATATTAAATAAGTTTTGGCCAAGATGTCACACGTCCAATCAAATCTATAAAAAAAATAATATGCATTCAAAAATATAAAATCCGCCCATCAATTTTAAAGAAAATACAATTTTATTGTTTTCAAAATAAAAAATGTTTACAATCTATAGCAATTCTGCGGAGCCTATGAAATTTTGGGCCCAAGGACAAAAAATATTTTTAGGCCTTTGACAAAGGGGAAAAAACTAAATAAGTAGAGTTTTTTGCTGTTTTGAGAAAAATTACATTTTTTTTCATCCCGGACAACTGTCTCACCTGAACCCCGTCTTAAATAGGCACGGCAGTTCTGTCACACTTCGTTTTTGTGAACAAAACAAATAACAAAAACACATGGTATGAAGTATGAAAAAAATAAAACCCAATAACTTGTTTTCAATCATAACCACTTCCAAAATGATACCCTATTATCTCAATAATTATAGGTACCTAATAACTATTGGACTCCACTTTAAAAAAAAAAAAAAATTTCAAATAATTGTTGGGAAAGTACATTCTACATTTTGACGCAAGATAATTTTGCAAAATTTCTATGTACTACATCTCTTAATAATTAGTAAACTATCAAGTTCTTTCAAAATTTTCATCGTAATTTTTTAGTCAACTTGAAAATACAGTCCAGGATCCTGCAATATCATCTCGTTAAATTATACCTGAACCAGATAGTCCTGAATAAAAATACGTAAGTTAAAAAGAACCTGACACTTGGAGTAGTTTTCCTGGAAACGAGGCACCATAAACAAAAAACCGGAGTTTTTACAATTCACTGAATGTTTTGAATTTTCACTTTTCCAAAAAAACTATAAATATTTTTGGTAGTACATCATTAAAATTCAACATGCATTTTACTTTCCAAAAAAACTAAAAATTAAACTTAAATTAAATTTCTCAACTTTTTGCATTTTTTCAGATCAAAAAAAAAAAAAAATGAACAATATAATAATGCCTTAAAAAACAAAAAATAAAATTTACTTGAATACAAAAATGTGTCATGAAAATTTTTTTTTCAAAAATTTTAATGATGAAAATCGTGGTGGGGCGTTAATCGAAAAGGTATTCGTTTGCTCCTCGCACACCCCACCACGCTTTTCATCATTAAAATTTTTGAAAAAAAAATTTTCATGACACATTTTTGTATTCAAGTAAATTTTATTTTTTGTTTTTTAAGGCATTACTCTTTCCCTATGAATAACATTTTACAAAGTGACCAACTTTAAATAAAAGCGTGGTTTTTTAAAAAATTTTTACATTTTTATTTAACTCTTTTTGTCGTTGAAAATATTTTATTTGAAAATTTTCAAAATTGAACCCCCTCATAGGGGCTCAATTTGGGGTCAGGGGTAAATTTGAGTTCGAAAATCGAATTCAGCTACCTCGAAAACCAACATTTTGATATCAATGTTGTGAAGTTTGAAATTTTCAAAATGGAACCCCCTCATAGGGGTCCAATTTGGGGTCAAGGGTAAATTTAAGTCCGAAAATCGAATTCAGCGGCCTCGAAAACCTACATTTCGATACCAATGTTGTGATTTTCTGAAATTTTCAAAACTGAACCCCCTCATAGGGCTCAATTTGGGGTCGGGGGTAAATTTGAGTTCGAAAATCGAATTCAGCGACCTCAAAAACCTACATTTCGATACCAATGTTGTGATTTTCTGAAATTTTCAAAATTGAACCCCCTCATAGGGGCTCAATTTGGGTTCGGGGGTAAATTTGAGTTCGAAAATCGAATTCAGCGACCTCGAAAACCCCTAATGTGAGCACTATGTTCTTTCAATTCCAGTAAAATATTAAATGAGAGAGGATTGGTTGAAAACATACTTTTGGTTCCATGAGACATACATACATACAAACAAACAAATAAACAAACAAACATACATACCAAGCTAATAAAAGCGTGGTAAAAAAGGTCTTAAAAATGACAGATAGTCCACTGTATGAAACCAACCAAAAGTTTTTGAAACGGGTCCTCCCTTTGGGGCACTTTTTGCTTGAATTTTGATGTAGTTGTGGAATCAAATCCCAAATATTATTCAGGTTTAAGTGGATTCTGGTTCCATAGATTATTGAAAAATAAATAAAATTAGAATTTATTGATATTTTTCCTTTTTTAGTTCATAAAGAAATAAGAAACAGAATAAACCAAAACATTTTTCTGTTTTGGTTTTGAGCCAAAACAAATAAGTTTTGGTTCCAAAACCAAATCTTTCCAGAACAATTACTTACTTTTTTTTTAGAATAAGAATTCAAATTCCAAAACAAAATTTTTTCAAATGTTTCTCTTCTTTTCAAAAGTTTTTTCAAAGAAAAATTCATACTTGCGGGGAAGGTAAAAAATCGAGCTGTTATTACCGACAGTATTTCTCAAAACAAAACTATGATTTTGATTTTTCTCGTCAATGAATTTCAAGTGACACATGCCAAACCACCAGTTTCCAAAAAAAAAAGAATAGAAAAACAAAATCGAAAATGTTAACTTTTTGCATTAAACTGGGTGGGGGTACCACGTACTGTTTATTTTTAATAAAATTTCGTTTTAAAAAAATGAAAAACTGGGAATCTTTTTTTTTTTGAAAAGGGAACAACTTTGAGGGGTTAAAACATAAAACAAAAAAAAATGCAAAAATTTGAAAATTTCCATTTTTTTAAAAATTTTAATTGAAATTACTTATGTAATTAGTTACTTGAAATTTAGAGAACGAGAAATGGAAAAAAATAGGAATTATTTTTCATAATAGGAACAATTTTTATGAGTTAGAATCAGAAAATACAGCCTTTTAGAGTTGCATAATTTATAGAGTTTTTTTTTCATTAGGGGAGAGGGCAGTAAGCGAAATTTAATAGTAAGTTAGGGGGGAAATAAAAATTGCGAAGAACTTTCTAATAAAAAAGAAAAACTTTAAGTATACTTATTCAGAAATAATTACTAAAATTTTCTTAGGTGTTCTAGTTTTAAAGTAAGTAAGTATGTTTCTTGTTTTTTAAATTTTTTTATTGAGGGTGTCTAGAAATGTCACTTAAAATTCAATTGTGGGAAAAAGGAAAAATGGGGATTTAATTCTGTTGAGAAAGAACAATCGATTTGTGATAACTAAAAAAAAGGCAAGACCCCATTGACGAAATAAAATTTTAGAATGCTAGCATCAGGTTGCTGTTTTTGAACCACTTTGAATGCTAGTGCTAGCATCCTAATAGCATTTTAGTAGCATTTTGTTAGCACTTGGTATTGTGCTAGCATGATGCTAGCACTATGCTAGCACTTGATAATGCTAGCATCTAGCATTATTGGGTGGTCCAAAAAAAGTCAACATGAATGCTAGCATTTTCGTAACACGTGCTAGCATAATGCTACTGATGCTAGTAATATGCTAGCATGCCGATGAGATGCTAGCAGAATACTAACATAATGCTTTATGAATTGTCGATTGGGGAGTTTCAAAATCGGGCATTTTTCATCTTGTTTTAAATGGGAAAGAGTAAGCCGTCAATGAGAATTTATTTAGGAGAAAAATGAAAAATTATTTTATTAAAGATAAGAAACAACTTCAGGTGTAAAAGAAACTCGAAATTGAAAATGTGAGATCCATCCTCACATTTCAAAAACATCAGAGCTAGTTTACTTGAAGAAATCGTGTTCGAGATTGAAAAAAAATCACGATTTAAGTAGGTATCATACCAGGTAGGTACTTTTTATTCAGTGTCAAATAACCAAGAATTTTAAAAATAGGTAAATATTGGAAATTTGAGGAATTTCGTGCACGCGCTAAAAGAAATCACGAATATTATACAGTCTTGAACACGCGACATGAAAGAAATACTAATAAATAAAATATAAAACACGCATTGTATATACTTTTTTGCTCAGCTCTAGTGTTGGGTACCTGCTGAAGATTTTTAAAAATAAGGGGAAAAAGATTCGTGCATTACGTAATAAACATTATTTTATTACGTTCGAGTAATGCCTATGTAAATAATACTTGGATTTATTTATTTATCTATTTATATTTATTTTATTTAGATATTTTAATATTTTATTAGGTCAAATGAATTTTGTGAATTTCTCGTTTTACTTGGTTCTTTATTTATACCTACCTATTAATTTTAAAATAAAATTTAAATTAAATGAGGTATACCTTTAGTACTTATATCTACCTAAGAGAAGTATCTACTCTCGTATTTTGTCAAGAAGTTATCTCAAAATATAAAATAAGCAAAAAAACAAGCTATAGAAAAGCAAATCAATCAATAGCTCCATGCTAGCAAAAGCAAAATTAGATCGAATACAACTACATTCAGGAAGCTGTTTATAAAAGAAGAAAAAATCGAAAATAATTGACAAAAAAAGCCAATACTGCCAAGAAAAAAAAAAAAAAAACGAAATGTTTTCAAATTGGCGAAAGAACCCAGACAATAACTGCAGCCAGAGCCAGTGAATTCAACAAATGCGTCTCTATTTTTGCTACCACATTGTGCACGTTAGGTTTATGCTATTATTGATTTTTGTTATAATCGGTTTTATAACCGCGAATTGCGAAATCCACATTAAAATTACCTTTGTCGGTTGCACTGTAACAGCATTAGAGCACACGTTGTTTCCTGTAGTTATATTGAGCGGCGCATTTCCAGAACCGGGAGCTAAATGATGAGCACCAAAATTTGTTTGCAAGGTGAATGGTACGAACAACATTTGTGCTGACGTATTGACCGCAGATTCTGCTGACCCGACCAGTTCTTCAGTGACTGTTCGACATCTACACGTTTCAATGAAACTCGAATTGGAATTATATAACTGTACCGGCGGATATGGTGTTGTTCTCACCGTAGAAGCCAGTCTGTTGGATCGTATTGGCCCGTGGTTATTACAAATACAACTAGCGACAATTTCGTCAGAATTACGAGGCGGTGGCTTCCACACCGCGCAAGGATACACGCCGACTAGGCTGTAACCTGATACAACTGGTTGTGGAGCCAATGCGGACAAATTTCTGTAAATATAAAAAGAAAAAAAGATGCACCGGGTCATTTTTGTTGTTGTTGTTTTGAAAATGTTGCTGAATTTTCCTAATCCTTACAATACATAATACTTATCATTTTTTTTTCTGAAGGAAAAAATTTAAAGCTCAGCTCTGTTGTACAGGTAGATATACTTACAGCTGTGGGTAAGTAGGTACCTATATTTATCCGATATTTGGGTACGTGTGCTTTTGGGTACCATTTCTTTAATCGATTGATCTAAGATTTTTTTTTCAAACTTTGATATATTTTTCTATTCATAAAAAAATTTGCATTAAGCATAAATAGGTAACAAAAGTATGCCAATAAAAAAAAATAAAAAAAATTGAATGGGGTGTCCCAATTTTGAATAACAAGATTTTAGATTTGGATACAATTGAGTTCCATAATTCAACAACTTTATGTACGTACATGGTGCCTAAATTTGAAAATGATGGAGCTGTTAAGCTTTGAAATTGGTATTTTGCCAAGAAAAATCGATTGGCAACACTGCTTCAACAAAATTTTCAACCATGACAATGGATAGCACTTTGAAAAAGCAAAAAAAGTTCTAAACACATTCGGTGACCTATCTCTGAATTTGAAGGTGTTATAGCAACACGAAATTTCGGTCAAAAAATTGCATAGGTATGCCTACCCGAGTTAATCAAAGTGCGTCGTTTAGATATGAAATTTACAAAATTCTGTCAGGACAATACACGAATTTGGTGTAACTTTTTGAGAGGAACAAAAACAGTCATATGGAAAATTTGTCTATCTTCGAAAGTGAATGCGCTATAGAGCTTTCAACTTCAAAAAAGCTGATTTCCAATACTTTTTTGCCCCTTCATTTTCAAAGATGAGCAAATTTTTGTTACACCTGCTTCATTTGTTGTTTTTTTTGGAGTTTTGAAATTTTTGTAAACTATGCAGGCCCGTCGAGAGCCAAAGCGGGCCCGGGGCAAATATTATTTGTGGGCCTCTTTCAAGGACATTTTTGACCAAAAACAATTGTGATTTTTTCAACTCGAGCTGTAAAATTCAGTTTGGGCCTCCTGGAAAAACTCCGGATCCGGGACAAAGTGCTCCCTCTGCACGCCCTCTCGACGGACCTTATTAACGATGGCCCCTTCAAAATCGAGATAGGCAGTCGGTTGTATCAAATCTGTGGCAACAATTTATAACAATTTATAACATAAGTCAGAAATCAGCTTGGCTCTTTGCACTTTGAAACACATTGCTCTGGCCTTGTCATTTTTTTCCTTGGCATCGTTCTTTCGACTTCTACTATTGGCGGAAACTTCTACAGACAATATAAGCTAAAATAATGAAGCCAACGAAAAGAATAACAATGCTAGCGCAATGTGTTTCAATGTGAGAAGAGCCAAGCTGATTTCCGACTTGGATTATTATTACTTATTATATAGGTACTTTTGACTTGGATTGCTATAACTTGTTGCCACAGAAATATCAAGTCTGGTTACTCAGAACCGGGACACCCTGTATGAAAGAGGTACAAACTTGTGAAGTATTTTGTACGTACAACACAATTAATTTACCTACGTTTTACTTCTTGATCTCATTTATATTTTTTACGATGCACACAAAAATCATTGATAAATGTTTGCTGCACGGAGAGAAAAGTTCTGTAAAAACTACATAGATTATTCTGTGTAAAACGTTAGCGAGATTGGAAATCGAGCATAAATTACAAGGATTTTGTAATTAAAATATAATACTACAGATTTGCAACTTCTAACTCGAAAGTATAGCATTTTTTACCAGACTTTTTAGTAATTATAGGTAATTTGTCACATGATAAAATTCTATCGAATTGAACGACAAAATGTTCTTTATTATTCCACCAATATTTACCAGACTATGTCTAGTAATTATTGGTGGAATAATGAAGAACATTTCGTCATTCAATTCGATAGCATTTTATCATGTAATTAATTACCTATAAACTACTAAACAGTCTGGTAAAAATTGCCAACTGCTGCATTAAATTTTATTTCAAAATTCTTGTGACAAATACAGCATTTGCAAGAACACAAATTCGTCACCTGTTAGGTAAAACCCCCCAAGTCTATCTAACCTGGTTTTTGAAAATGTATCGTAAGGGATGAAAAGTTATTTTTCAGATTTTAGATGTTTTCGATGTCTTTTACAAAAAAAAGAACAACATCTAAAATCCGAAAAATGGCTTTTCACCCCTAGACACATTTCCAAAAACCAGGTTAGATAGACGGTGGGTTTTACCTGACAGGTGACGAATTTGTGTGCTTGCAAATGCTGTATTTGTCACAAGAATTTTGAAATAAAATATAATGCAGCTTTTTTCATTTCGAACTCTTCACATTTTCTGAATCTATGAAATTTGTATATTCAGTAAAATGCAACTTCTATCACCCTTTCTTACCCAAAAAATATACACAAGCTGGCAACATCTCTGGTCTCAACAAACACCCAATAAACTCTTTCAACATAAAAAAAAAATCATAATACCCGAGCAGCACACTCGACAAATTATCGAAATAAAAAATCGACAGAATATCGAATTCGATAAAGTGTCGCGTTAGTTCCGCATAAATCGTGAAATTATCTTTCGATATATAGATAGATTATCGACGAATTATAGTTAGCAAATATTTCGAGATTATAGTAAGATATTTTATCGATAATATATCTATAATATCGAAACATAATTTCACGATTTAGGCGGAACTTTATCGAATTCGATATTCTGTCGATTTTTTATCGATTTTTTATTCCGCTTTTTCGTCTTTTACTAGCTTTTTTCTATAATTAAAACTCATTAATTAGCATAATTAATACATTAAACTATGCCTAAACACATTATTCATGTTACGGTAAGAGGATCATTTCAGAAAAAGTCAAAAAAATTATAAAAAATCTGCCACCCGTGGGGCTTGAACCTTCTACCTCCTGCATGGTAATCCTCTTCCTTAACCACTATGCCATACCTTATCGGTGAGGAATTAGCAATAAAACGCTTATAATAGGCAGTTTAGTACTTCCAGACGTGTTGGACTTAGAAAAATTTTCACCAATTTAGAAATAATTTCAAATATCGTCACAAAATCGTTGAAAAATCGTTCGACAAATTTCAGATTATTTGTCGATAATGTAGTTTCAAATATCGCCACAAAATCGTTGAAAAATCGAATTCGAGGAATTTCATATCACGTGTCGATAATAAAGTTTTAAATATCTTCACAAAATCGTTAAAAAATCGAATTCGAGAAATTTCAGATTATTTGTCGATAATATAGTTTCAAATATCGTCACAAAATCGTTAAAAAATCGAAATCGAGAAATTTCATATTACGTGTCGATAATATAGTTTCAAATATCTTTACAAAATCGGTGAAAAATCGGATTCGATAAATTTAATATAATTTGTCGATAATAAAGTTTCAAATGTCGTCAAAAAATCGGTAAAATATCGAAGCCGAGAAATTTCATATAATCTGTCGATAATATAGTTTTAAATATCTTTACAAAATCGTTAAAAAATCGAATTCGATAAATTTAATATTCTTTGTCGATAGTATCGTTGACGAATATCGTCATAAAATCTTAATAATATCGAATTCGATAGTTTTTAGATTTTTTGCCTATGAAGTTGTACCGATAAATCTTTATAATATCGTGAGAACATCTATAGATTTTCAAACGATTTTTTATCGATACGTTACATCTTCCGATATTATCGATCGAGTGTGCCGCTCGGGTACTTTTGGAAAAATGTCTTACACCTAAATAGACAAGATAAAATTACGAGTAGTATAACAACACTGAGAATTGATCACACAAAAATCACCCACAGCTACCTCTCTATCAAAAAACTTCAAAACCTCCTTTGCACTATCTATCTGAAACCCATTCCAACGGATGTGATTATCTTGCAATTATAAACGCACACACACACCAAAAAAAAACTTGGGCATACAAAAACTAACTGCATTGATGAGGTTGTTCAAAATCTAAATTTTTATTTTTAAACACAAACAAATTTATTATTTCAAACTTGAAATAGTAAAACTAAAAACAAACAAATCGATGAGAAAGCCAATTCAGGAAAATCATAATCAGTATCATACTTGTAGAAAATTTCAAATAGGGATTAAAATTTTGCAATAAAAAAGTAGTCAAATCTTCATTTAAAACACTAGATACATATTTCCAAATTCGATTCCAAAATTTATATACATATTTTTAAATTTTATAAAAGTTTACTAAAAACACAAATTTTTGAAAATTTTCACAAAATCATTTTTTTAATTTTGCTCAAACCGAATTTATCAAAACCTAATCAAAATAATGTGGTTACAATATTGAAGAGAACATCAGATGAAAAAAAGGACATATTTCAACATATTTGAAAGTCTGGAAAACATTTCGATCATGTATGATACAATGATGATTAATACCTTCGGCTGTCTCATTTAGTGTAATAAATTCAATTACGCGATTACGAACTTAATATTCACACAGTACAATGGAAAACAAAACAGTCGAGAAAACCAATATTTAACCAAACATTTAACGTACTGAAATATTCAAATTTTAAAGAGACATTAAAATTTCACCATAAGAAAAATTCTCAAATAGTGCCTTCTTTCTAAACACTATCTGTCATACAAATAGATAACTTTTATACGACTATTATCAAAATGTGTTGTACAGTCTGGTGATTCCTATTAGATTTCACCCCTAATTTTTTCTACACCGAAGATGCACAAAAGTTATCTGTCCTACAAACAGATAACTTTTATATGACTGTTATTAAAATGTGTTGTACTGTCTGGTGATTTCTGTTAGATTTCACCCATAATTTTTTCTACACCGAAGATGCACAAAATTATCACTTCTCATTTGTGGAATATTTACTGAACAGTCTTGTAGTTTATCACACAGCTTACAAGTAATTTCTCCATAACTGTATTAGTAAAAAGAGTTTACCAAAATATGATAAATTTTATTAGTGGGTAGTCTGTCATTTTTTGTAGTGTAAAAATATGGAATTTTTGTACAAAATTTAATAGAAGTTGCTGTTTATTTCATTAGAAATTGTAAGAATTTTATTTACAGCGACTATCTGGTGTATTATACCCCTAATTTTGGTAATTTCTACTGAATTTCCAGTTGAATGTACCGTACATTTGAGAAATATTGCTAAACTGTACTGGAAATTTTACAGGGCATTTTTCTCCATGTGGTGCGCCATTTTCTTGCGATTACGTTTTTTTTTTATAACTCATAAACTATGACATATACGAAAATTTTTCAAGAGTACTTTTTTGTAGAGAATTAAATATATGACCAATTCCTCAAAAATTGTCAAAATTTGTGCAGTAGAAGCTGAGATATTGAAAAAACAATGGAAACGGAGTCTGAACTTAATTTTTTATAGTTTTTTCAAAATCTCAGCTTCTACTGTACAAATTTGGAATTTTTTTGAGAAATTAGTCATATTTTTTTCATTCTCTACAAAACAGGACCATTGCAAAATTTTCGTTAATGTCATAATGTGTAGTTTATGAGTTATAAAAAATATGTAATCGCAAGAAAATGACGAATCAGCTGCAGAGTACCCCCTGTTATAGAGCCCTAGTGATTAGGAAAGACATTTGGAAATTTCAGATTTGGATCCAATCAGGTACCATAAATAAAATTTTTTAACTTGGTGCCTATCTCAAAAATTGTAGGGGCAAAGGAAAATTTCACTAATATTTTTTCTGATTGGGAACAATAGGCAGCACTAAAAAAATAAACATTTCTCACTCGTAATATTTTTTGCTCAACTTGGAAAATGAGATCTTAAAGTTTTACACACTGCAGCTCCATTCATTTTCAATGATAAGATAATTTTTCACACCAATTTTTTGGTTTCTTTCACAAAATTATATCTACTCATTACGTGCATTGTCATAACATAACGCAATTGTGCGATTTTTTATTTCTCTCCGATACCCCTTGCGATTAAGAAGAAGGCAATATCTTTGACGTGTATCTTCTTCTTGCTATAACTCCTTCAATTTCAAAGATAGGCATGCCAATGTAATCAGAACATTTCTTACTTTTTAGATGCACTATCAACTGGTGGTGCTGAAAACTTTTTAAATGCAGTGTTGCCAATTGATTATGTTTAGAAAGCTTTGTAGTATCTCAATTTTTGAACTTAGGCAGAAAATCTTAAGAAGAAAAAGTGAATGTAGTAGGGGTTAAGCTTTATTCAAAAATTCTGAAAATGTTTTTTTTTTCGAACTATCCATATGCTCGATCAAAAAAAAAATCTCAATATTATTTCCACTCACACCTTCCATTTTTGTGATAAGACCCCATAATTATGAATAAAATATTTTTGTTGATAATACCCAACTGCATACAAATCTGAAGTTTCAAAAAGTCTTCCCCAAACATCTTAAAATATTGATATTATGCTGATATTGAATGAGTTTCGAGTGAGTATTTACAAAATCACGAAAGAAAGTCATGGTACCCACTTCCAAATTTTCAACTCTACTCATAAAAAAAAAAAAAAAAAATGTTATAGAAGCGACTTTTACAAAACATTGATCTGGTGCATACTGCAAGCAAAACAAAGAAAAATGTTACCCACGAATTGTGATTTGCAGATTTCAACAATGATGGTAACACAAAAGTGAAGTCAAAAATTGAATCGAGAGTGTCAGGTACATATTGTAGAATTAAATGCTTAATCAGCTACCAAATATTTACAAATGCTGATGACGAAAAATTAAAACCAAAATGAAACTAAATAAAATATTTAACTGGAGAATAAAAATCAATTCCTTTACGGGCCGACTCGTCAACTATCTAGAACTAATATTATTAAAACAGAAGCGAATAAATGTAACATTTTACAAAAACGAAAAAATTGAAACAAAATAACCATACCAGTTAAAATTTGAACAGACGTCTGGGAAGAAGAGCACAACAATCACGATTCACGAAATGAAATTTTTCACAACGATAAAAAAAAATAAAACTACAAAAAAAAATTAATTAATAAAAAACGGAAGAAATTCGGTATTTAAAAAAATAACAAAAAAATAAATAGGAAAAAAATTGTCACAAGTGTATACAATTTTTGCGAAACAGTTTCGACGACGACGTAGAAAATATAAAAAAAGCCGGTAAAGACCGTCTGACGAACTAGAAAACTCCAGTGTACACGGGTACGCGACGCATTGAACGAAACAAGTAACAAGATGTGTTGATTGTTTAGGGTCTGTACAATAAATAAGGGTAGGTGAGGAAATACCCTGGGAGGCGGTACCCATCTCTTAAATTTTCCGTCGTGCGGAGAACGAAAATGCGGCAAAGAGCAGGGGCAAAAATAAAAAGCAGCATGCAACAAGGCAAAGTGGATAAGTACGCTGGCGCGCGATATAGTATATACGAAAATTGACAGTAAAGCGTGAAACCGTGTTGGAGCGAGTTGAAAATTTATCTTTTGCCTGGTGTCTGCGATGCGTCGGGTATACACCAGTGTACATGCAGAAATACCCACCACATAAACGTACCAACTAACATGTCAACCGTACGAGTATTTACATATAACCAACCAATATACATGAAATCGATAAGAAAAACCTTCGGCACAATTGATACATCAACTGCACAATACTTACGGCAGATACGGCCAACACTTTTCTCTCCAAAGTTCAGATTTTTCGTTCTATTTGCAGCATCACTGTCGAGGCAAATTGGTGAATTTTCATTTCCAACTATAGGTATATCATTCGGAAAAAGGGTACTTGGTTTCAAATATCTTTTAAATCGAGTTCATCAATGTACGTAATTGGTTTCCCATGTACCTACCACCTACTTCTCAAGTAGGTACCTACCTACAGTTATTTTAAAACATTCTCATCCCATTTGGTTACATTTAATTTTAAAATTTCCTATAAGTATTCTTACTTCAAACGAATTACATCGATAATATTTTCACCTGTTTATTTCATAGTTTTTCATTACTTTCCCAGTATTTCAAAAGTTAAGATACCTACCGAAATTAAAGAATTTTCTTATAAAAAAATACGTAGGTAAGTAAGTAGGAATACCTATGTTGTTTTTTTATATTACACGATTCCTGGATGAAAAAGACGAAACCTCGGTTTTATAAACCTTGAATTGGTGCTCGTACAAGCGAAGAATGAACAGAAATCCTTTAAAATGTCGGTCATTCATGCATACTTAAATACGAGACGAAGTAAAGAAAAGCAAAAAATTTACATTTTCAGTCCTCCATAACACAAAATATCTGCATTTTTATATCATTGAGATTCGCTGAAAAGGACACAAATTATTCGTAGTTCAAGATTAGAACTTCGTCGTGGACACATACAATTTCACTGATTTTTATAAAAATGTACATTTCGTGTAGGTAGGTAGGTAAGTAGGTAGGTATTAGGTAAGTACATTCTACCTATATCATCTGAATAGGTCGGCCAGTCGGGAATTTATAACTACCTGTTTGGTAAAATTATTTTAAAATATCTATGATCGTCCAAAAAGTGGTTGGTAAGAGAAGGTACAATTTTATCAATATCAATTTTTTTTGCGGGGCAGGATTTAAAAAAAATATTTTTGCTTACAAGGGAACCTCGCCAACTCGTCACCTCCGATTGAGCTGAAATTTGGCTCACTGAAAGAGCATGCCCCCAGACCTCACAACGAAATTTTTAGCTGTCGAAGTTGATTTTTCGATTTTTAGCGAGTTTTTAAAAATGGCTAAAACCGCCTCCAAAAAAAACATTTAAAATTGTTTTTGTAGATTTTACGATAGAATTCTGAAAATTGGTTTATAGACTAAAGTTGACACCCCCCCCCCCCCAGATTCGATTGGCACCATTTTCGAAGCGATCTGGAGCCTCCAGGAAAAGTTGACTTTTCTCTAGCACACTGGAATCTTCCCAGACGCCAAAAGTCAACATTTTCTGGAGGCTCCAGATCGCTTCGAAAATGTTGGCAATCGACTCGGGAGGTCGACTTTAGGGGGTAGACAAAGTTTCAGGTGATATGCTTTGGAAATTTTTTAAAAATACAGAATTTTCAAGTTGTCAAAAAAACACGTGCGAACTCGTCACCTCGGATTTTGGATTCAATTACGTCAATCGATATATGACATCATACTAACGCTAGGATTAAATTTTCAGCTGCCGAAGTTAATTACAGCGCCGTCTGGAGCTATTCCGGTGCGCTAGAGAAAAGTCAACTTTTCCTGGAGGCTCCAGATCGCTTAAGAAATGGTGCCAATCGACTCGGGAGGTTGACATTAGTGTACAAACCAATTTTCAGGATTCCATCTTGAAATTTACAAAATTTTTTTTCCAAAAATGGTTTTTTGTAGGCGGTTTTACCCATTTTCAAAAATTCGCCAAAAATCGAAAAATCAACGCCGGCAGCTAAAAATTTGGTTGTGAGGTCTGGGTGACATACTTTTTCAGTGAGCCAAATTTCAGCTCAATCGGAGGTGACAAGTTGGCGAGGTTCCCTTGTTAGGAACATAGGTAGCTTAAAGTGAATTAAATGACAAAGAATTTATTTCAAGAAAATTGTCAAAAATCTTTTCGCATTTTCATAAAAATAAACTCAGAAGTAAAAATATTTGTTCTTCTGATCATTGAAATAATTTCTTCTCAAAAATTGAAAATTACAAAATATTTTAAATTTGACCTTTAACTGAAATAAAAATTAAAATAAAAAATAAATTGAATTTTTTAAAATAGGTAAGTATTTTGGAATTGCCTCACAAAAAAATTGTAAACATCAGAAAGATTTTTGAAAAATATTCAAAATTTTGACCTTGCAAATTTTTCTGGAAGAACTAAAAAAAAAAAAAAAAAAAAAAAAATTTTTGCCATTCAAAATAAATTTTTTGTAGAATATTTCCTTGAGAAAGCTTTGCCAACTGACACTAATACAAGGGTCAAAAGGGGTTCAAAATTCAGACCATGCAAAAGGCACAACCATAAATTAACCTATAAGTAGATAGCCAGCCCATGCATAAAAAAAAATCTCGCTTATATTGTAAAAAAGGATATGATTTTTCGGCTAGTTATGAAGCTCTTTCAGAGATGGCATTTATGTAGCAGCATTTTTATGATGGAAAGGGGAAGTACGCAGACTTATCGCACTCGCGAATCTTTATTTCAAGACGCCCTCATTCGCAAATCTGTGGAACTTGATTTTTATTCAAGGTTGACTAAAGGCAGGATGAGAATTTTTTACAAAGGGCTGGCTGTCTTAGGTTAATCTATGATTCAAAGAAGTTTCAAACGTGAAAAAAATCTAGAGAATAATTTGTTTTATGATTAAAATATATTTTTTTAAATTAAAAAATGAAATTTCATGGTTTTTTTTTTGAAGGGAAGGGGAGAAATAGCATTGTTGAGACATTTTTTTTTTTCAATCAAGAAAAAGGTGAAAATATTCCTCAAGTTTTAATGGGACAATTTTTCAATAGAATTTTAGGTATATGTAAGTAAGTAGGTATACTTATTTCTATTTTTAGAATTTTCGGTGAAGAAATCTAATCTTTGGCAACATTATTTTTTCGATTTAAAAAAAGAAATATTTTCTCAAGTTTCACAACTTTAAAAAAATAATTTTTCCTTATCAATTCCTGTTTTTGAAATAAATTTAAGAAATAAGTAGGTAAGTTTTTTATTCATGGTTTACAGTTTACACAATTACTTACACATACTTAATACCCGGTAAACACACCGCCTGCTATTCGTATACTAAAACCACAGAGACGAAAATCGCGGTCTATTCGCATACGAATAGAATGCGAAATCAAAGCAAAAATCGAAGAAAATTTTCTCAGATAAATTCGTATACTATTCGTGAGCGAATATCATGCTAAAATCGTATTTAAAAACCTGTAGATGTTTTGTGGGATATTAGCTGGATATTCGCTTGCGTATCGCATGCCTGAAATCACATTGAAAACAGGCAAAAAGTTCGTACGATATTAGCGCGATATTCGCAAAAGAATCGTATGCTAAAATCGCAGTGGAAAACGTGCAGATATTGCTTACGATATTAGCGCAATATTCGCTAGCGAATCGCATGCGATTTTCTCTACAACTTCTTTCAATATGTTTTACAAATGAGAGAAGTCAGTTTCAAACATGAACGTGTACTTGAATGTATTGCAGTGACATTTAAACAATAAAATAAAGGTTTTTCTGGGATTTTGGTTTTGTTGGGGAATTTTGTGTTTTGTTTGATGCTTTTTCTTCTTTTTAAGTAAAAACGCCAATGATTTGATTTCAAAGTGATAAGAATGGAGACGAAGGCAGAATTTCTTGGACGATTTCCACTCACAGTAAGTTAATTATTTTGAATTTATATCTTATTTGTGATCGCGTGAATCTGTGTGAAATTAAATTTTATCAAATCGTAAAAATTTTTGACGTCTTATCAGTGCTATAAAATTTTTCAATTGTTCCTCTTCCTTCTCCAATTTGAACGCAGTATTATGCGAAATTATAAGGAAAGGAAGAGTCAAATCGAAATTTTTGTAATAATCGAAATTATTTCTAAGATTTCAATCTACAACTTTTGTTTGAAAAAATTTTCATTTGGGACTGCGGGACAGCCCTTCTTCCCTCTCACAATTCAGAGTAATAAATATACGTTTTTATACCTATCTAATCTATCTATCTATCTACGTAGTATTGGGCATAATTGGAGGGGGGGGGGGGCTCAAATTGAGAAATTTTTCAAACAAAAGTTGTAGATGGAAATCTTGGTAGTAATTTTGATTTTCCTAAAAATTACTTTATCAAATGGCACTGATAGGTACTCCAAAAACTTTACGATTCGGCATAATTTCATTTTCCACAGATCTGCGATCACAAATATGATATATTTTCGAATAATTAATTTATTGCTGAGTGGAAATCGTCAAAAATCATTTGCCTACTTTTTAGAGGCGAATTCCGAACGCTAATCGCTAGCGAATTAACAGCGAATAGAACGCTACATTCGCTGCTAATGTCGCGTACTATTAGCGTTCCAAAATTAGCTGCTAAAAAAGCGGACATTTTTGATATGCTAATAGTACGCTATGTTCGCATGCTATTCGTATACGATAAATGCGAATTTAGCGCTCTATTAGTACGCGATTCGCATACAGTGTGTTTACCGGGTAGTATATGGTGCAAAAAAATTGAAATTAAGAACGCTCTCTCCTCGAATTTTTATAAAGGAGCATGAAAAATTGTGTGAAACGTTTGCCTATATTTTAAAATAAAGGCGCTACAGAGCTTTAAACTCTGAAAAATATCATGAGTTTTTCAAAACATCGACTTTCGAAGTTCTGAAGTGCTTTTATTTTCAAAGGTATAATAATATTTCGAAAATTTTTTTTGTTTCCTTCAGGAAATTACATCTGTGAGCCATTACCCCTTCACAAGCACCTATTTGCCCCTAATCTTGTTTATTATACACATAAACATCTAAATCTCAAATTTCGACATTTACTTTTAGAACACCCTGTATTCCTAGATGCATAGGTTGATTTCATTTCCGCAATTTTTATCAAATTTACACAGCTTTCCACATTGCTGAAGTCGAAATTGAAGTTGTGAAAAAAATACGGAAAATAAAATTACAGCGAGGTGAATCTGTTTCTTGAGTATAATGTCGTCCCAAAAGCCATTTTAACAATATGGCGTCATCGTTTGTGATAAATGAGCAATAATAACATTTCAAAAAAATCAACAAATATTTTCGAAATAGAACGGGTATATTGAGACGTCACTGGCTCACTACACGAGCTTAAGCTTATTGCTGGAAAGTAGTGTATTGTGGTTTGTACATATGCGAAAGCTCGCAGATATACATTTTTCAAAAAGCAACGAAAAATGCGCAGTTATAAAAACTATGTAGTCGGTAGGACAAATATCACATATAATATCACTGCGGTCCAACTGCAAAAACTGTTTAAAATTTCCAACCAAGCTTTTATGCCATAAATTAAAAATTCTTTCGCTTGTGACCGCTGAGCAGTCGTCCCTTATCTACAACGTTCCGAATCGTTTTTCCAGACAATTTTTTTTTCAAAAGCAAGAAAATACTGTCTTATAAAATTAAATTCACAACGACTAAACTCCCAAATTTATACCTAGTTATTAAGCGAATTGATGTCCATAATATTCGAAGCACGTCCAAAAACTATATGATCGCATAATAACTTACGATTTGAGGTTTAAGAATCAATACTTGCGTTCTCGTTCATTTTCCTTATTTTCGTATTTTTCTTTTTTCTCGAGATTGTTTTGTTTTATTGTTCCTAATTTAGCAGCGCTATTCAAGTTTATGGATAAAGTAAGAATTAGAGTGAAGTACATGTACGTACAAAACAAGTAGGTATGAAGAAAGATTAAATAGGTCTTGATATGTATGACATACAGGGTGTCCAGGTTCTGACATTTCGGATATAACCAAGAACCACTAACAAACTATTAATTTCATTTTGGTACACAAGATGCCTATCTCGATTTTGAAAGAGTAGGAAATTCTCTATTTTGTCCTAAACTGTTTTTGAAATTCGTTTGTAGTTTGTGTTATCACTTCCAAAAAAAAACTACACAGCATTTAATTGCTTTGTGGCATTTGTGAGATGTGGAGAAACAGCAAATTTTACATCGCTATAACTCCTTCAATTTTAGAGGTAGGCACCCAGTGTACTTAGAACGTTTTTGTTTTTTCGAAGTTTTGTACACTGGCCAGGGTGGAAAAAAATGTTCAACGCAGTGTTGCCAAACAATTATTTTACTTACCAAATGAGAATTTTTTCGACCCTGACAGCAGTGTATAAAACTTTGAAAAAATAAAAAAGTTCTAAGCACATAATTGGTTGCCTACCTCTAAAAGTGAAGGAGTTATGGCGAAACAAAATTTATGCCATAAGTGTTGCCTACATAAGTCTATTACAGGCTCCTTTGTTTTTCAACTTTGGTGATTTCTTGTTATGATACCCAATTTTGGTGAAGCATAAGTCAAGATTGGTAATGGATAGTGAAACTCTGTAAACGGGGCTGTGAGTGGATATTCTTAAATTGAATTCGCTGAAATGATTTTCTTCGCGGGATAACAAGACCTTTGAGGGCATGGCTTCCCAAAATTTTAAGTTAAATTCAAAATGGAAAATAAATGAGTGACATATTGTTTGTTACATTTTTGATAGCGCTGAATTCGAATATCACCTTATTTTTTTGAGAGTACCCTTACCAAGCCTCTTACGACCCCCCCCCCCAAATTTAAAGAAAAATTGACACAAATGGAAAAAATCGTGTGGCATATCGTTTCTTATGTTTTCGATAGCGCTGAGTTCGAATATCGTCCTAATTTTTTGATAAAACCCCCTCAGGTCCCCCACGACCCCTTAAATTTTGAAAAAACATGGGCGAAGACAATGATACTCGTATATGGTGCGGCATATCGTTTGTTAATCATGTTTTTAATGGTGCTGAATTCGAATATTCACTTATTTTTGTTATTTTCCCAAACCCTTTTACTAGGTCTATTTAAAGTCCTGAGTGACAGCAAAAGGCTTTGAGGGTTGCAATTAATCAAGGGAAGGGTCACATTGTTTTATAAACCGGTTTTCAGAATTCATGTCAAAATTTACAATTTTTGTAAAAAAAAATTGATTAACCTATATTTTCACTAATTTAAAAAAAATTGCTAAAAATCGAAAAATTTACTTCATCAACTCAAAATTTGGTTCTGAGGTCTGGGTGGCATGCTCATTTAGTGAGCCAAATTTCAGCTCAATCGAAGCGGACGAGTTGCAAAGTTCCCGTGTTAGTATTCAAATTTTTTGGAAAAAGTTCCATTACAAAGTTTCTCAGTTGGTTTAAAAACGTCATGGAATTTTTTTCACAAAAAAAAAAAATATATATCTTGGAATATTAATTTTGGAAATATAAAATTTAGCTAAAAATTTTGTTAAAACAATTTTTATTCAGACAATTTTTTCAAAAAAATTTTAAATGACTTTTTGGTTTTCCTAAAATTAAAATTTCATTTTAAAAAATTCCCTCTAAAAAATAGAGTTTAAAAACCAAAATTTTCTTGACTTTTTTGCTGGAGAATTTTTTTAAAGGGAATAATTAACTTTCCTTACCAGAAGAATTCTACGGATGAAAGTTCCCTTTGAAAAAAAAAGTCTCCCAAATTGCGTTAAAAAACTTGATTGAATTTTTTTCACAACAAAAAAAACCTCTTTAAAAAAAACTTCCAGAAAAAAATCTCTGAGAGAAAAATATTTTCAGATGAAAATTGTCTAAAAGTTTTTCGATAGAAATTCTCGTTGTACTGATTCGATTGGGGAAGTCTCGGTCAACGTTACGTGAATATTATATCCAAGCATGTACGTATCGAAAATAACTTTTTGAACGTTTCCACCATCCGCATTTCTTCGATGGAGCAATTAAGCATGTCGATATTTTGAAAACTAGCTGTCAAAATAATTTTTTTCTTTTTCGAGATAAGAAGTTGGCGTCTGTAAAAAAAGGTCGTAGAGAAAAATGAAAATTTCGCTCGAAAAGATTTGTTTCCTAATAAGGAAAAACATTTTATAGCCTGATGAACTAGAAAAGTTGAACGCGTTGACGGAATTTATTTGTAATTTCGAAAAACATGTCAAACGGAACGATTTTATTATTGTCGTTCGCGCGATTTCTTTTCTTAGCCTTTTTCTCTTTCTTAATGTTTTGTTGCCACGCTGTTCTTTATTTTCTGCGATTTTTCTTTCTTTTCGATTTTCATATGATTTTGTTTCACGTTTAGGTATTATTATTTTTATTTTTTCCAGCACATAAATACCTGTATCATGTATCTGTACTGATACTCTAAACAGCAGGTAACGAGATAAAATCGGTATCTTTATAAACAAGGCTAAAAATTGTATCGGGTACTGGAGATATAAAAGGTTCGGATAGTCGTTGGACTGTTTTCTTTCTAACGTACTTTTCGCTCTACATTTTTGTTGGTTCGCATAGTGGAAAAATTAATCATTTTAATTTTTTTTTATTTGATTACATATTTTATAATCGATCAAATTAAGTCATGTGCCTCATGCGTTTGCTTGTTTTCTATAGCAAATGTAGCGTGTGTGCGTGTATGCATTGGGGTAACTAATAAATTTAGTGAAACTACGCGTTGATGGTTATCGCAATTCGTTTTTTTTTCATTTTTTTTTTTTTTTTTTTTTGAAAACCTTTTTACTGGATTTGCTTACTTACGCGTCGTACAATTACCATAATACTTGGTATAAGACTTATGAATTTGTTTATTTGAATGATTAAAAATGCCAGAAATTGGCTAATTTTCGACAACTTGGTCACGTAAACTTTTTACCAAGTCAGAATATTTTTTAAATGCACCTAACCTGACTGACTAGTTAGGATTAGAATAAAAATAGGTACCTATAATATGCACTAGGGTGGTCCTTATATGACTAGAAAAAAAGTTTTCGATTTTTTTCGCTTCCACTCCCCAAAGTTGTAACCTCTGGTGATAAAATAATTTTCTATTTTTTGTTTTTCTCCTCCGTGAAAACCTCTCCCTGCGGTGGGCCCCTCATTTTTCAAAATAAGAAAAACATACAATTATTAGTTTTCATCAAAATTTTCGATTTTTTTTTTTTTTAGTGCCAGCGCTTCAGTGTGGCTTCCAATTGTATAAAAATGACTCTCAGAACGATTTTAGCCTCCACCTCCCTTCCTTCAACTGCAAAAAGCTTTCTCAAAATAACATAAAATTGGCTAATTTTCATTTAAAATCATATTTTGAGATAGGTAGGTATACAATTATTCTAATGAATTTGTTTGAACAATGTATTGTAATAACAATAAAGTAAAAAAAAATCCTCCCCCTCACTAAGTACAAATTTTCAAACATATTGTAATTTTTGACATTTTTCAAAAATTGTAATTTTTGACATTGATCAAAATGATTTTTTTAAAAAGTGATTTTTCGACATTTTTTACAAAATGTAATTTCTTGACATTTTTCAAAAAAAAAAAATACCTAATAATTTCGACATTTTTTTTATTATTATTTTTTTGGATTTTTTTTGGAATTTAAAAAAAATATTTTTTCATTTAAATTAAAGTTGAGTAATTTTTTTTTTCATTTTTAAATTTTTTTTTGATTTTTTCCCTCCAAAATTTACAATTGCAAGTGATTTTTTTTTATTTTAAAAAAAAAATTCTTTGGATTTTTTACGTTTTTTCACTTACTTTTTCAATCTTTAGATTTTTTTTTTACATTTTTTTATTTTTTTTATTTACAATTTCAATAAGTGATTATTTTCAATATTTTCATTTTTTTTATTTTTTAGAAATTTACAAGTATAATTTTTCTTTGATTTTTTCCCCTCCAAAAGTTAAAATTTCAAAAGATTTTCTAGTTTAAATTTTTTTTGATTTTTTTCAATATTTAGATTTTTTTCTTGTGATTTTTTTTATTTTTCATTTTTCATTTTTTTTTGGATTTTTTTTTACATTTTTTCATTTACAATTTCAAATAATGTTTTTCATTTTTTTGGATTTTTTTTATTTTTTAGAAATTTACAATTATTATAATTGTTTTTTTCCTCGGTGTTTTTTGTTTGGAGTTTGCTTTTTTAATTACACAGCTAGTGTGGTTTCGCGTTTTTATTTATTTTTTTCGTGTTGTTTTTTGTTTGAAGTTTCGCGTTTTCAAATAATTACATCTAGGTAGGTATTGTGTTGGTGCGTTTTCGCCGTTTTTTCGCGTTTTTAAAAAAAAAATGTGATTCTTCGGTGTGGTATATTCTGTTTGAGGTGTTTACTTCTTTAGATAATATGGTGAGTGAAATTTATTTTATTAATGAATTCAGTGGTGATTTTTGTTATGTGTTTTTTCTGATTTTTTTTTTCTATCATGGTGCGATGTTTTGTTTCACATTTTTAATTTCGTGGTTTTTCTGTATGGCGTTTCCTGTTTGAGGTATTTGCTCTTTTGGCAAAATGAATTCAGCAGTAATATTTTCATTGTTTCCTCAAGTTTTTTTAAAAAAAAATTTTGGTCTTTGGTTAAGGACCATGTGTAATCCGCAGGTGCCAAATACGCCTGCGATGACGCCTCTTGTTTTATAATTTTTTCGGTCTTTGTTTAAGGACGATGTGTAATCCGCAGGTGCCAAATACGCCTGCGATGACGCCTTTTGTTTTAAATTTTTTTTGATTTTTGGTTAAGGACGATGTGTAATCCGCAGGGGCCAAATACGCCTGCGATGACGCCTTTTGTTTTAGAATTTTTTTGGTCTTTGAAGATGAAAATATTTTTAAAATGTGAAACACCAAACGGAAATTTTTTTCAAGGAATGTAGATTTTATGAACTTGCATTATCAGCGTTTTAGTTTTTGTACTTAATAGCATCAGTGATGAATCAATGAAACTTTTATAATGAAACTTGAAAATTCGGCAATGCCCGCAACGCTTGTGGTGCGGGCAACTTATTTTAAATCAATATTTGGAAGAAATAATGTGAATCTTCTTTGGATAAAAAAATATTTTTCAGTATTTTTTCAGTTAGCTTAAAAAAGTTCTCAATTTTTTGTTGAAGAAAATCTTTTTTTGAGTTTCTTATTTTTTAGAAACATATTGAAAAAAGCATAATTTTTTCAATTGAAAAAAAATCTCATTTTTTCTAAGAAAAAATTTCAGATTTTTTTGAAAAAAAAAGTTTGATAGAAAAAAATACCTAATCAATTTTTTTGGAGAAAAAGTCAATTTTTCCATGTAAAAATATTTTTCAAAATTGTTGGAGAAAAAAACTTGTTCTTTTGGGAAAAAACTCGGCGCTTCACGTCTCGCCAGGGGGGTCTTCGCCCCCTGGACCCCCCCCCCTGGTTGACTCTATTTCCACACTACGTTTGAAAGTATGAAACATAGTATATGCTTTTACTCCGTGACAAAAGGTCTAAATTTAAATTTAAGAATGTTTGACAAAAAGCCTAAAAATCATAAAATTTTTTTAAAAATTTCCAAGTTTCAAAATGTCTGATAAAATGTCCAAAAGTCATAAAATTTATTTTAAAAAATTTTAATTTTTTCAGAATATCCGACAAAAAGCCTAGTTATAAAATTTAAAAAAAAATTTCCAAGTTTCAAAATGTCCAAAAGTCATAAAATTTATTTTAAAAAAATTAAAAAGTCCGAAAATGTCAAAAAGTCATTAAAATAAAAAAATCCAAGTTTCAAAATGTCTGACAAAATGTATGAAAGTCATCTTTCTAAAAAAATATCCAAGTTTCAAAATGTCTGAAAGTCATCTTTCTAAAAAAATTTCCAAGTTTCAGAATGTCTGGCAAAATGTCTAGAAAATGTCTAAAAATCATGAAATTTCAAAAAAAATTATGAGTTTCAAAATGTTTGACATAATATGTCTAAAAAATCGAATTTATTAAAAGTTTTCTGTTTTTTATGTCATCCAAACCTAACCTAATGTAACCTAACCTAACTCAATTTGGTGTCGGATTTTCCTGTCGTTTTTTTCCATTTTGGTCATCGTAAAAGCATATACTATGCTAAAATCCAATGTTTTCAGAATTACGTAATATCTCAATATTTTCAAAGTCAACGTAGAAAAATTCTCAATTTTTTTGAAAACCAGTTTTGAAAAAAATTACCAAATTGTTTGGATCATTTTTTGATTTAAAAAAAATTAAATAAACTTAAAAACATCTTTTGAAAATTTTGGAGAAAACAAAAACTGTAGGTATAATTTTTGAAGGGGTAAAACTAAATTTTCTTTTAGAGAAAAAAGTACCATTTCTTATTGAAAGTAAAGTTCCGCTTTTTTGAAAAAAATCAATTTTTTATAGATGAAAAAAATTACTTGATTTCTTAAAAACGAAGACCACACATTTTTTTTTTTCATTTTGTATGCGTTTATACTTCATTGTTATCACAATACTTACATTGTTCAGACAAATTCATAAGAATTTATCTCAAAATATGATTTTAAATGAAAATTAGCTAATTTATGTTAATTTAAGAAAGCTTTATTTAGAAGAGTGGAGGAAGGTGGGGGCTAAAATCGTCCTGAGAGACATTTTTATACAATTGAGAACCACAGTGAGGCACTGTTACTAAAAAATCGAATTTTGAAAATTTTGATGAAAACTTGTATTTTATTTTCTTATTTTGAAAAATAGAGGGCACACCGCTGGGAAGGGGTTTCACGGAGGGGGAAAACAAAAAATAGGGAATTATTTTCTCACCTGAGAATACAACTTTGGGGGTGGGAGATCAAAAATTCTAAATTCGAAAAATAAGGACCACCTTAATATGCACCTATTTTTTTTTTAAATTCAATTTTATATCGAATTTGGATGAGTATGAAAAAAAGATTCAAGTTATGGCCCAAAGACATTATTTTGTATTTATTATTTTTTTTTCAAGGGACATGGCAACTCCATTGAAAATAATAGAAGCTAAAATCTTCTATATTTTGGTATAAATAAGTATATTCTAAATTCAAATTACCTGCATACAAACAATATTGAAATTTCGACGTAACTATATACTTAGGTAGGTACCTATATTATTCAAAATCTTTGGAATTTTCAGCCCTATTCCTAGACTTTACACATTTACCCTTGGAATTTGAAATAGCGCAAGTAATAGGTGCAGAAAAGATTTTGAACCAACTCAATAAATTATTCAAACCTGTCCTTCTTCGAGTCCGCTTTTCACGATACCATAGGTAGGTACTATAACAGAATAGTGCTGTGCAGCTCTTTCTCTTTGCGCGAAATCTTAATTCTTCGTACACGCGCCTCTTTTCGCTAGCGTTTTGAACAGTTACTCGTTAAGGTTCATTAAACATGTGGAGCACGTTCTTGTTCCCTTCTGGTATTCGTTATATTTCGTGTAGAAATCCGAATAAGAAGATTTCCTCGCCTAGAATCCTCTAAAACGCAAATGCTACGTATCGTACTAATTAACTATCAATCCGAGACGTTTAACAATATTAGTGAGGTCGTTAAGCTGTCTTCAAGCCTAGATCTACTATGTGGGCACGTTACAGCTTAGCATTGCATTTGCTTATATGTACTTAAATGCCGATACCTATTAAAAATATTTATAATATCTCCAAATTTGATAACTTATTTACCTAGTACTAGTAGGTAATACGAGATTAGCGTTAAGCTCGTATAAAATATTAAAATCAGATCAGGTTATTCATAGAATGTGCCTTCAACCGCCATAGAACCAGGTTGGTGACGTGAAAATCAATTTTTCAAAAACGTTTTACCACAAGTGGAAAAAAATATTCGGTTTTCGTGCGTAATTGCTGAAGTGCATACATCTACAAATAGGTATGTAGAGCTGTAGGTAAATCGAACGTGGTTTTATATTGATGAAATACGTACATATTCACAAACCTACCCGTGTAGCAATTGTCGACATCGACATTTATGTCGACAAAATTCAGACACATTTTTTTCTCGGTTAACGATGAATTAAAAATGATATTTGAGATTTAAAGTAATGTTCTATGTTAAACATAACTGTTCAATCAAAATTTTTGAATTTTTCTCAGTATTTTCCTATAATTTAGAAACCCGAGCAGCACAATCGACAAATTATCGAAATAAAAAATCGACAGAATATCGAATTCGATAAAGTGTCGCGTTAGTTCCGCATAAATCGTGAAATTATCTTTCGATATATAGATAGATTATCGACGAATTATAGTTAATAAAAATTTCGAGATTATAGTAAGATATTTTATCGATAATCTATCTATAATATCGAAAGATAATTTCACGATTTAGGCGGAACTAACGCGACACTTTATCAAATTCGATATTCTGTCGATTTTTTATCGATTTTTTATTCCGATTTTTCGTCTTTTACTAGCTTTTTTCTATAATTAAAAATCATTAATTAGCATAATTAATACATTAAACTATGCCTAAACACATTATTCATGTTACGGTAAGAGGATCACTTCAGAAAAAGTCAAAAAAAAAATTATAAAAAATCTGCCACCCTTGGGGCTTGAACCATCTACCTCCTGCACGGTAATCCTCTTCCTTAACCACTATGCCATACCTTATCGTTGAAGAATTAGCAATAAAACGCTTATAATAGGCAGTTTAGTACTTCCAGACGTGTTGGACTTGGATAAATTTTCACCAATTTGGAAATAATTTCAAATATCGTCACAAAATCGTTGAAAAATCGAAATCGAGAAATTTCATATTACGTGTCGATAATATAGTTTCAAATATCGTCATAAAATCGTTGAAAAATCGAATTCGAGAAATTTCAGATTACGTGTCGATAATATAGTTTCAAATATCTTCACGCAATCGTTAGAAAATCGAATTCGAGAAATTGCATATTATGTGTCGATAATATAGTTTCAAATATCGTCACAAAATTGGTAAAAAATCGGATTCGATAAATTTAATATAATCTGTCGATAATATAGTTTCAAATGTCGTCAAAAAATCGGTAAAATATCGAAGTCGAGAAATTTCATATAATCTGTCGATAATATAGTTTTAAATATCTTTACAAAATCGTTAAAAAATCGAATTCGATAAATTTAATATTCTTTGTCGATAATGTAGTTTCAAATATCTGCACAAAGTCGGTGAAAAATCGGAATCGATAAATTTAATATTCTTTGTCGATAGTATCGTTGACGAATATCGTCATAAAATCTTAATAATATCGAATTCGATAGTTTTTAGATTTTTTGCCTATGAAGTTGTACCGATAAATCTTTATAATATCGTGAGAACATCTATAGATTTTCAAACGATTTTTTATCGATACGTTACATCTTCCGATATTATCGATCGAGAGGCCCGCTCGGGAACCGTTGTTTTTCTACATAGACAAGTCGATGTAAAAATCGATACTCGATAAACGCATCGACATTTATGTTGACAATTTCTGCCAATTAAATTTACAAATTTTATATCTAAAAAGAACTAAAAACAATTAATAAGAACATTTTAAGCTCAGGAATAAATAATTTTTAAAAGAATCACAAAATTTTCTTATTTTTCAAAGTTTTGAATAATACAACGACTTGTCGAGTTATTGTCGACATAATTGTCGATGGTCGAATAATGCATCGACTTCACTGTCGATAGTGTCGATCAGAGGAATTTTAAGTCGAGATAGTGTCGATGTGATTGTCGAGGGTCGAATAATGCATCGACTTAACTGTCGACAGTGTTGACCAGAGGAATTTTAAGTCGAGTTAATGTCGATCTAATTGTCGAGGGTCGAATAATGCATCGACTTGACTGTCGACGTTTTGAGGGTGATTGTGATACTCGCAGATAAAGTGTGTTGTGAATTAGTACATAAGGTCTAAGAATCATCTCTATGTTAGTTGGACACTCGCATGTGTCCAGCTACAAAGGTGGCCTCAATGCCGCATATTTGACAAAAAATGTCGAAATGTTGGCTTGAACACTATTTTTGGTGTAATTTTAATATATACTTATATTGAATATTTGAACTTGTCATATTTTTCTAAATCTCACCATTGCAAATGTCGATGTGGATGTCGATATAAATGTCGACACATCGAAATCGGTCACTTTTCGATCGTACATGTCGACACGATTGTGGATGGTTTGTCGAGCTTATTATCGACATGTTTGTCGACCGTCCAAATATGGCTCGACATGTCGAGCCATATTCGGACGGTCGACAAACATGTCGATAATAAGCTCGACAAACCATCCACAATCGTGTCGACATGTACGATCGAAAAGTGACCGATTTCGATGTGTCGACATTTATATCGAAATTAGCATCGACGTTGCTACACGGGTACAGCAGATTCGTAGTTCATTTAAATTTCTCAATTGGATGTGTAGCGACTTCCAACAAATGTTTCCAAATTCAGTGCAGGATGGAAAATGGGGGAAAAGGATTTCAAAGTTAATTTTTCTTTTTTCTATTTGAACCTGAATTAGACTATTTTATTTTGCTCGTACCTATAATATGTACATACAAAGCATGCGTGGAAATGATTTTTTTTCGCGGTAAAAACTTTTTAAGTTAGCTGTACTTAAATCATATCTTCGGCAGTAAAGAAAAAATAGGCAAATGAAATTCAAAATAATACATATTTTTATATTTTCGAGATAAACTCGATGCTCTTATTTTGAGTAAGAAATTTATATACCCAACAATATGTAACATTTGACCTCGAGCAGAGGCGGTTTGATGGGGGGTATGGGGGTGTCTCGCCCCCCAATATTCTTGAAAATTCGGATTTTGTCGGCAAAAAAGCCATTTGTCGGCAAAATCGTCATTTTGCCAACAACCAACTCAAATTTATGCCAAAAGTGCATTTTTTTTGTCAAAAACGTATGATACTTTTCAAAATTTTCGCCCTCGCTTCGCTCGGGCAGTATTTTCTCTATTCTTTTTTGATACCTGTATGCTAAAATGCATATTTTTCCTTCAAGAGTCGAATATTTTTCAAAATTTTCGCCCTCGCTTCGCTCGGGCGGTCTTTTCTTTTAATAATTTTTGAGAATTAGTAGGCAGTGAAAATAGGAAGAAAAAATATGTTTCCTTGAAAAACTCAATATTTTAAAATTTTTGCCCTCGCTTCGCTCGGGTACTACTTTCTTTGGCGCTTTTTAGATATCGATAGTATGAGTTGGAAAATTTCAGTGATTCAAGTCAACATTTTCAATGATTTGCCCCTCCCCTCTGGAAAAATCGAAAATTAAAAATTTACATATTTTTATCATGCAAGACCATTTTTTGTAAAAAAAAAAGTGGAAATGGTTTTCTCTGTAAGTAATAAATTTTGAAAAAAAAATTCCTAGGTAAGAATTATAAATATCATTTTTTTAAAAATAAAACCGTGAATGCAAAAAAATTTTAATAAAAAAAGAAAAATATGAAAGCTTTGTTTTCCAATTAAATTAAGTACCTAATATGTATTATTAACCCTCATTAAAGGAAATTTTTGATCTTTAGCAAAATTTGATAAAAATAATTTCTGAAAAATTTATTTTATTTTTTTTTTAATTGTTTTCTGAATGGCGAATTTATTGCTGAAAAAAATATAAAAAAAATTGAAGAAAGTTTCTAAAAAAAGTGATTTTTTTTGTTGAAAATTTGGAAAAGATATTGCAGAAGATTTTTGAAAAAATTACCTATTCAACCGATTTAAAATCATCCTGATGATTGAATTTTTGATCATTGAATTTACACTGGTATTTACCTACATAAATCTGAATTTTCAACTGGAAAAAAAATTGTGGATTTAAACATCGAGGACCAACTCCCACCACTTGATTTAAAAAATATCAGCCAAAGGCAGATTCACCATTCTTACGTGTATGTTGTTTACGAACAGGTGAAGAGCAAGAACATGAAGAAAATCATTCGAGTATAGGTAGATAGGTACTCGATATCAAAATCTATGTAAATGAAAATAACATTGACTTTGAAATAAGAAGATCCCCACCCAGTTTCATGTACTGTAGCATTGTTCAAAACATTGCATTCACGCTTCTTCATTTTCATATATTCCCATTCCAAAACAACTAAATTAGGTATCCATTTTACGTGTAATAAATAATCACCGACGCGATGTGCAAATACAAAGGTAATAAAAAATGTAAAAAAAAAAAAAAAATATTGTAAGCACACCAGAAATTTAGACTATAGGTATGTGCACAATTGAATACTGGTTGCTGAGGTAATATAACACTCAGCATCTTCATGATAAAACAATTTCTATAGCAACTTTCGGCGAATTTTGATTCACCAACTTCTATCATCTTACGTTGTGTATACGAATAATAGTTTGGATCAATTTTTACAACCGTTTGCCGATAGTCTGGCTCACGATGAAAAAAAAAATGAAACATGCAATTTTGAATATTTCACGGTCATCTGAACCTTGAAAACCTGTTAAGTGTTCGTAGAATTTTCTCTCTAGATATAGTTTTGTGCCAATTTTCATCCTATACATATCAACGTACTTTAGAAGGTACGTATTCGTGAAATACTTAAATCATTAACAAAGTATCATAACATTAATTCATTTTCATCGAGTGCGTTTTCGTTGCCTGTTACTTTTTGAAGCGGTTGACTTGATCAACAAAAAAAAAGTGTTGGTGAAAAATGGACATCTTCGTGGCATTTGCGAGCTTAATTATAATCTCGATTTTGGCGAAATTAATCCTCGAGAAGAAAAACCGAAGGTTATATCAACTATTGCAGCAGTTTCCTTCATACGCATCCTACCCTTTGATTGGAAACTTACATCTACTTTTGAATCCTAAACATGGTAAATTTTGGAAAATTTTCAACACTTAATCCGTTCGCTGAAATGGATCTGATTAATATTATGGAATGTTACAAATCAGGTCTGCTTGAAAAACTTGAAAAAATCACACAGCCTTATGACCGTGTGGTATTTTGGTTCGGACCCATGCCAGTCCTGCTTTTAAAAAAATACGACGACATCGCGGTGAGTTTTTTTTTTTACTTATGCATTACAGTTTTAGCTAATTTTTTTTTTCAAATGCCTTTTTTCTGTACCTATATTATACTGTAGAAAATACTGAGTCAATGCCAGGATCGTGATTATCTGGGAAAAGCGGATGAATGGGTCGGTGTTGGATTATTAACTGCAAGATGTAAGATAAACATGATATGCGCATTGGGGTGTCCGTTACTAAAAAAAAAAAATTGGGAGAGTAAACCCCCACAAACCTCTTTAGGTTATCACCTAAAATTTTTTTCAGAATTTTTTCAGACTTTTAAAATAAATTCAACTTATGCTGTGAGAGCTTCAAATTTTAACATGGGATTTAACTAAAGATTTTACATTGAACATTTTGTTTCTGAAAAGTGAAAAACAAAGATTTAAAATCAACTCACCCTGATGCAATTAAAAGTGCAAACATTATTAAAAATTAAATAAAAAATAAAAAGTCTAAAGTCGTCAATTTTTCTATAAATTTTCCAATTTTCAGAATATCTGACAAAATGTCTAAAAATCATCCAATTTTGAAAAAATTTCCAACTTTCAAATGTCCGACAAAGGCTCTAGTGTGATAAGGGGGTCAATCACACACAGAGCCAAATTTCTTTTTTTTCGAATAGTGGTGGTGAAATATGATTTTAAAGTATATCGACGATCCTTGACCTCGCGTCCGGGAGCTTGTGCCTCAAAATACGTGATTTCAACCAAATGCCAACTGCACGAGTTTTTTAAATAGATTTTCTTCAAACTTTTTATGTAGGTACAAGTACCCAAGGGCAATGTTAACAGGAAATTTTTTCAGATTTTTCAGACCCCAGAAATTGCATTTTTGAAAATTTCAAGTCGCCCTGGGAGGCATAGTTTGGGAGTTGGCAATCTGGACATTTCCCCCCTTATTTTCCAAACTATTTTACACTAATCGGAATTTTTTCAAATTTTTGTCAAGGGGGGGGCACACATAAAAATCAAAGAAACCAATAAAATCTGTCATTTTTGATAGTTTTAAAGAGGTAAAAAATGCAAAATGACAGATATTATTGGTTCCTCGGATTTTTAGGTATGATCTTACTCTTCACCCTGAGGAAAATCTGAAAAAATTCTGAGCAGTGTAAAAATAGTTACCAAATTTCGTTAAGAATATTGTAGAGTTTTTTGGTCATTGTAAAAGCATTTTAATGTACTAACAAGAGAACCTCGCCAACTCGTCACCTACGATTGAGCTGAAAATTGGCTCACTAAAAGAGCATGCCACCCAGACCTCACAACCAAATTTTTAGCTGCCGAAGTTGATTTTTCGATTTTTGGCGAATTTTTGAAAATGGCTAAAACCGCCTCCAAAAAAACATTTTTTGAAAAAAAATTTGTGGATTTCAAGATAGAATCCTGAAAATTGGTTTGCACATTATAGTCGACCCCCCGAGTCGATTGATACCATTTTAGAAGCGATCTGAAGCCTACAGGAAAAGTTGACTTTTCTCTAGCGCACTGAAATAGCTCCAGACGGCGCTGTAATTAACTTCGGCAGCTGAAAATTTAATCCTAGCGTTAGTATGACGCCATCTATCGATTGACGTGATTGAATCTAAAATCCGAGGTGACGAGTTCGCCTTCGCACGTTTTTTTTTTGACAACTTAAAAATTCTGCATTTTTTTTAAAATTTCCAAAAAATCAATTTCTCCAGAATATCATCCGAAACTTCGTCTACCCCCTAAAGTCGACCCTCCAAGTCGATTGACACCATTTTCGAAGCGATCTGGAGCCTCCATAAAATGTTGAATTTTGCCGTCTGGAGAGATTCCATTGTGCTGGAGAAAATTCAACTTTTTCTGGAGGCTCCAGATCGCTTCGAAAATGGTGCCAATCGACTCGGGTGGTCGACTTTAGTCTAAAAACCAATTTTCAGGATTCTATCTTGAAATTTACAAATTTTTTTCAATTTTTTTTTTTGGAGGTGGTTTTAGCCATTTTCAAAAATTCGTCAAAAATCGAAAAATCAACTTCGGCAGCTAAAAATTTGGTTGTGAGGTCTGGGTGGCCTAATTTTTCAGTGAGCCAAATTTCAGCTCAATCGGAGGTGACGAGTTGACGAGGTTTCCTTGTAAGTTGTAAGTATACCTAATAAATGTTAAAAATTAAATCCCAAATATTTTCACACAAATAAAATAATTTCAAGTTGAAAAATGAATTTCAAAAAATTTTAAAATAACGGACACCCTAATAAGGCATAGATACACAAAACCAGTGGGGTGACGAAGCGATATGCAGTGGGGGTAAAACTCAAATTTTCTCAACTAATTTTCCCTAATTTTTCAAATTTTCTCAACGTTTCCAAAAAATTTGCCACACCCCTCCCTGGTCGTCACGCCTCAGCACAAAACGGCGTGAGAGTTTTTGTAAAAAAAATTTGCTTTCATGTGAATAACTTTAGATAAAGAATGGAAAACATCCAGAAGAATCTTGAGTCCAGCTTTCACTTCGCAAATGCTTTTAAAATATTTACAAGTTTTCAACAAAAATGCTTCAAAGTTTGCGGAAAACTTGAAGTCAGTAGCAGATACCGGTGAACAAGTAGACGTTTATGATTGGGTATTGAAAGTGAGCCTGGACTCCATTTTAGGTACCTAATATCATCCCTCTGCTGGTCCCAATTGATGATGGGTATCTACTGAGTATTGTACTTACTTATTTTGTTATATATTTTAGAAAATTCGATGGGTGTTTCAATTCGAGGCAGTGAAAACAGTGAAAAAGACTTTTGTAACGCAGTACATACGTAAGAGCTGGGTTTGATCATTACCAATTTATTCATCAAAGCCGATCCTCTCCCAATATCTACTATATTAAGCTGTAATTTTTCTAGGATGCTCATCAGCATATTACAACGAGTACAATTTCCTTGGCTATTCCCAGATATCATTTACAAGCTGTATTTAAAAATTACGAGGAAGGTCAGAGCTATTGAACATCTAAACTATTTGCCTGCTCAAGTAAGTTCTACTACTTTTTATACTTACTTTTTTATGCAAGTAGGTACCTAACATTTTTATATGTATACCTACAACGTACATAACACATTTCTTTCATTTTTTTTCCTCTTCAATTTAGATATTGAGAAAAAAAAAAAATGAATTTCAAGATTTCCAACGTCAGAATATTGCAGTTGACGATGGTAATTATAATTACCTACTTGTATATGGATAATTGCATATGCTTGGGGACGTTTTTGGCCAATGTTTTTGTTTGGTCACGTGTTGGCCTGGTTCAAACATTCATCTATAATATTCAATATAGGGTACAATTAAAACATAAAGTACTTGAAAATCTTTTTTTTAAATTTAAAAAACTGGAAAAAATTAAATAATACTCCACATTTTTATTCATATCTCGGAACTGAATTACATTTTTGTGCTAATGCTAGTATTCATAAGTAACTGTATTTCCAATATTACAGCAAATTCATCAAGGACAGTGATAGATTTACTCATCAAAAAAAGTCTAACAGAGCCAGACATCACTGAAACCCGCATGAGAAACGAATTATTACAAATAATTGGCGCGGTAAGTACAGAGAAGTTTTAGCCATCAGCAACATGAATTCCACGCTTGTACCTACGTTAGGATGATCAATATTTAAAAAAATCTTGATTGCTGCACTTGAAATTTTTTTGTGGGACAAACTTTGAAAAAATTATTACCTAATGCCGAATTAACTCATTTATTTTAAAAAATCCCTTATCTTTTAAACCTTTGCTGCCTTTCCAAAATTCAATTTTTAAATTGAATTTTTTCTTGTAAGTATTATAATGTTTGATTTAATTTTTTGAAAACGTAAATTTCATTGTATCTATTTGACAGACATTCAAATTGCGATACTGTTGGTTTATTTTAAAATTTACATTGAATATAGCTATTTGTACTAATGTAAATCCAATGTTGAACCTCGAAGCTCTTGGAGATAGGAGTAGGTATAAAATTAATTTTATTTTACAAATCCGAAAAATTCTGAGAATAGTGTCAAGTGATGGAAGAAAAATTTGAGGCAGCACCTTACAATTTTAATTTTTTTTAAGGACATTGACCTGCATAATTTGTTTTATTCTGTTTTCTTTTTAAAAAGGGAATCGAAACAACAGCCCTGAGTATGAGCTTTTTACTGCTGATGTTGGCTATGAATCAAGACATTCAAGTATGTTCATCAACATTTAAATTTTCATTTTTGATATCTCATGCCAATGACTTGGTTATGTGGTTATATTTAATTGGTCACATCAATTTTATTCCAGCAAAAGGTATACGAAGAAGTCGCACAACTTCCAGCATCAAATGATGAAATCAATGGCGAGGTGGATGAAAACAACTTGAGTAATCATTTAGGATACTTAGAACAATGTATCAAAGAAACGTTAAGAATGTTTAGTCCGGTGGTATTTAGTATCAGACGAACAAATAAAGAAATTTTATTAGGTAGGTACAGGACTGCAGGTAATATTTTTTAGCCATTATGTAGCAGGGATAAATATGCATTATTAAGTATTGAAGCGCTGAATATTTCAAATTAGCACCGCTTTCGAAAAGGTGTTCACAAAAGTTTCGTGTCTACAGAAAATTCTTCCAGGAGTGTTTTAGAAAGTTATCCTCATAAGTTTGAAGTTATCTAAAAGAAAGAAAGTTTTAAAATTTTCTAGAATTTTTTTTTGTATAAACCCGAGCAGCACACTCGACAAATTATCAAAATAAAAAATCGACAGAATATCGAATTCGATAAAGTGTCGCGTTAGTTCCGCATAAATCGTGAAATTATCTTTCGATATATAGATAGATTATCGACGAATTATAGTTAGCAAATATTTCGAGATTATAGTAAGATATTTTATCGATAATATATCTATAATATCGAAAGATAATTTCACGATTTAGGCGGAACTTTATCAAATTCGATATTCTGTCGATTTTTTATCGATTTTTTATTCCGATTTTTCGTCTTTTACTAGCTTTTTTCTATAATTAAAAATCATTAATTAGCATAATTAATACATTAAACTATGGCTAAACACATTATTCATGTTACGGTAAGAGGATCATTTCAGAAAAAGTCAAAAAAAATTATAAAAAATCTGCCAATCGTGGGGCTTGAACCTTCTACCTCCTGCATGGTAATCCTCTTCCTTAACCACTATGCCATACCTTATCGTTGAGGAATTAGCAATAAAACGCTTATAATAGGCAGTTTAGTACTTCCAGACGTGTTGGACTTAGAAAAATTTTCACCAATTTGGAAATAATTTCAAATATCGTCACAAAATCGTTGAAAAATCGTTCGACAAATTTCAGATTATTTGTCGATAATGTAGTTTCAAATATCGCCACAAAATCGTTGAAAAATCGAATTCGAGGAATTTCATATCACGTATCGATAATATAGTTTCAAATATCGTCATAAAATCGTTGAAAAATTGAATTCGAGAAATTTCAGATTACGTGTCGATAATAAAGTTTTAAATATCTTCACAAAATCGTTAAAAAATCGAATTCGAGAAATTTCAGATTATTTGTCGATAATATAGTTTCAAATATCGTCACAAAATCGTTAAAAAATCGAAATCGAAAAATTTCATATTACGTGTCGATAATATAGTTTCAAATATCTTTACAAAATCGGTAAAAAATCGGATTCGATAAATTTAATATCATTTGTCGATAATATAGTTTCAAATGTCGTCAAAAAATCGGTAAAATATCGAAGCCGAAAAATTTCATATAATCTGTCGATAATATAGTTTTAAATATCTTTACAAAATCGTTAAAAAATCGAATTCGATAAATTTAATATTCTTTGTCGATAATGTAGTTTCAAATAACTGCACAAAATCGGTGGAAAATCGGAATCGATAAATTTAATATTCTTTGTCGATAGTATCGTTGACGAATATCGTCATAAAATCTTAATAATATCGAATTCGATAGTTTTTAGATTTTTTGCCTATGAAGTTGTACCGATAAATCTTTATAATATCGTGAGAACATCTATAGATTTTCAAACGATTTTTTATCGATACGTTACATCTTCCGATATTATCGATCGAGTGTGCCGCTCGGGAAATTTTGAAAAACATACCTACGTTGTATTTTACACTTAGCAATAGATAAATTTCTGCCCCAATTTTTACTTGAACAATTCTTGAAAATTTACTTTCACATCGTATTTCTTGTTCAGATGATAAAATTGTCCCGGAGAATTTTTTGGTTTGGACACATATTTACACAGCCAATAAGGATCCCGAATTGTACAAAAATCCGTTAAAATGGGATCCAGAACACTTCAATGAAGAAGCGGTAAAAGAACGTCCCAAAGCCAGCGAGCTGCTATTTGGATATGGACCAAGATCCTGCATAGGTAAATCATGTGCACTAACTAAGTACTTGCATGAATAAGAAATATAAAATTGTTTTTAAATTTTACTCTATATTTTAGGGGCTAAATACGCGATGATGAATATCAAAACACAAGTTGTGCGCATCATTCGCAAATATCATTTATCAACTAATATTAAAGAATTAACGGTTAAGGACTTGAGCATGGATCTCAGTATAAGAAGTAAACTTGGTTATCCTGTCAAATTTACAAGTAGGCAACAACCAAGAGCATGAAGAAAATAATATGACCATCACTGTATGTAGGTGATTTTAAATAATAAAAAATTTGGAGGACATAAATTTTTGAAAGTGAATCGGTTTTTTCTAAAATGACATACCTATAACTAAGTCACAGTTTTGACGAAAATACGTTTCTAAACGAAATGGGTTCCCCAGACTTATAAGTACCTAGTTACATCACATATAAAAAAAAATCACATCTCTCATTTTCAACAAAATTTAAAAAAAAAAAGTAAAAAAGGGTAAAATTTAGGTTGATGGTGTGTTTGGAAAGGAAGGGGGGTCGAAGGGGAGACATGAAAAACAAAACAAAAATTAATCAAATCGAATAATTTCTTCCAATCCTGTATTCTCAATTCAAAACAAGCCAATTACTTATCCACGATACATAATTACATACGCATAAGTACCTACTACCTACTTGATAAATATTCAGCAAAAAGTTAGTACTGCGGATAAAAAAAAAATAATTATTTAAAAAACAAATAGGTACAATGACCCCAGAAACATTAGATTGCACACATGAATTTGAATATCAACCGGTTTCCAACATACGATAATAGTGTGTAATTCTGAGATAATATACATTTTTGAAAAAATTTAATAACTTGGTAGGTAATTACACCATTTCTAATATGGATTTTTTGCGAATTTTGGTTCGAAAAGAAAAACAATGCTTGACTACTTCAAGGACATCTAAACCTTCGAAATATGTTTAGGCGTTTGGGAAATTCGATTACCTACTACAGTTTTGTGTAAACTTTCACTCGTATAAACATCATCGTACATACGATTCAAAGCGGTTGCCTCGACGGAGAAAAATCTTTTTAGTGAAAAATGAATATTTTGGTGGCGTTTGTGTGTTTAATTATAATCTCGATTTTGGTGAAATTAGTTCTGGAGAAGAAAAATCAAAGGTTATATCAACTACTGAAGCAGTTTCCTTCATACACATCCTATCCATTGATTGGAAATTTACATTTACTTTTGAATCCTGAGGATGGTAAAGTTTATGAAATTTTCAACATTTAATCCGTTTGCTGAAATGCCGAAATGGATCTGATAAATATTATGCCATGTTACAAATCAGGTCTGCTTGAAAAAATTGAAAAAATTATACAGCCTTATGACCGAGTGGTATTCTGGTTTGGACCTATGCCAGTTTTGCTTTTGAAAAAATATGATGACATAGCGGTGAGCTATTTTATTACCTGTATCTGCTAGGTATCTCTACTTAAGTATTACAGACTTTTTCAGCCGCATTTTTTTCGTGTAATCATTGCAGAAAATATTTAGTCAATGCCCAGATCGTGATTATCTGGGAAAAGCTGATGATTGGGTCGGTGTAGGATTAATAACCGCAAGATGTAAGATGAACATGAGCGTTAGGGTGTCTGTTTACTAGAAGAAAAAAAACACGGGAA
Organism: Balanococcus diminutus; assembly: GCA_959613365.1. Lineage (NCBI taxonomy): Eukaryota > Metazoa > Arthropoda > Insecta > Hemiptera > Pseudococcidae > Balanococcus > Balanococcus diminutus. Next base: position 31,210,009 of record OY390714.1, read on the forward strand.
AGCAAATCCCAAGACCTTTCTATCATTACCTCAATACTTTTAGATTTTTAAAAAAGGAATTTAATTTGAGCTTCTCGTGCAAGATGTATAGGTACTTTGTTTTTACAAAAAAACATTTAAAAATGAACATATGCTATTGCCTGTACTTAAATGTATGTACATACTGGGTGTTTCATTACTGACTAAGTTCCTTCCATCGGTGAATAGGCAACCCATAAGCAACAAAAATGGTATTAATAATGTTGCCTATCTTGAAAATGTAAGGGACAAGAGAAAATTAAAATAAGAAAAAATTAATTTTTGATTGGGCCAAAATTTGCCTATTTCAAAGAGTCACGACCTCTTTCATGTATCATCTTGAAGTAATTTTGCCATTTGTATGTCTCATTCGTACCTATTGAGCACTTGAGCTTCAAATTATCAGTAGTGTACATCAATGAAAAATGAAAAGTGCAAAAGTTGTCAAGAGGTTACATGAAAGAGGTGTAACTCTTTGAGATATACTCGTAAGCAAAACAAGACATGTGATGAATTTGCCCATCTTCGAAAATGAAGGAGCTACAGAGCTTTGAAAATTAAAAAACATGTATTTTTTCAAAGTTTAAAGCTCTATTGCGCCTACATTTTCAAAGATAGGCAAAAAAATGTCCAAGACCAAAAAAAGGTTATTTTTTAGTAAGTACCATTAATTGGCCCAATCAAAATTTATTTTTCCCTTGCCCCTTGAATTTTCAAGATAGGTAACATGTTTATAAAACATTTTTTGTTCGTTATGGGTTGCCTATGCACCTAGTGGAAGGAACTCGGTCGATGAAATTCCAAGTATTTTCATCCAAAGTAACGTACCTAATTTTGATTTCAAAAATGAATTTCAAAACTTTTCAAAATTACAGACACTCTAATGAGTAGATACCCAAGTATGTAGATAAACAAAATGGCAGGTGCGTTGTGAAAAATTTTGATCTTTCATACCTTCAGATAAAGAATGGAAAACATCCAGAAGGATTCTTAGTCCGGCTTTCACTTCGCAAATGCTTTCAAAATATTTACAAGTTTTCAAGAAAAATGCTTCAATTTTAGTGGAAAATTTAAAATCAGTGGCAGATATTGGTGAACAAGTAGATGTTTTGGATTGGATGACGAAAGTGAGCCTGGACTCCATCATAGGTACCCAATCGCCTCCCTCTGCTGCATCCATTTGAAGGACACAAATAAGTTCATCTCATTTTTTAAAATATATTTTAGAAAACACGATAGGTGGTTCAATTCATGGTAGTGAAAACAGTGAAGAAGACTTTCGTAACTCAATACATGAGTAAGATTTTCCTTTGATCATTCTTAATTCAATCACCGAAGCCGCCATCTCCTCATATTATTCATAAACGGCAAATTTTTAGATTCCTCGTAAGCATAGTACAACGCGTGCAATGTCCTTGGCTGTACCCGGATATCATTAACAAACTTTATCTCAAAATTACAAGGAAAGTCAGAATTATCGAACAACTAAATGGTTTGCCTGCTCAAGTAAATTACACTATCATAAATAAATTTGTATACAAGTACCTAATTATTTATAGGTATTTATTTTATGCTTTTGATAGCCATTTCTTTCATTCTTTTTTCTCCAATTTTAGATACTGAGAGAAAAACTCGTTGAATTCCAAGATTTCAAATGTCAAAATATTGCAACTGACGATGGTAATTACTTACATAATCATGAATAGGTACTTAGTTAGTGTACTTAATAAGTACCTGTACATAGAATGCACCACTATAACCTTGATAAGTTCACTATTTTTGTAAGTTTTAAAAAAGTTTGGTGAAAAACTGCCAAAAGAATGAATTTTAACTAAAATCTACGTTTAAACCCCCTCCTCAGAAAGGGTATAAGGGTTGAAAATGATATCGAACTAATAATTTTGCCACTGACATTTTAGATCATGAAAACCAACTTCACTTGGATAATTTCACATTTGGTGCTAAGGGCCAAATCACCCTCATAAAGGCAGATACCCTGCTTTCTCTTTTTCTCTACTATTGAGTATAGTACCTAAGGCGCTGCTGGTGTAACGGCGCAGAGAGGTTTAGATGTCAAAACTCAGATTTCCCCAACTAATTTTCCCTTATTTCTCAAATTAGCATAGTATTAATATGCTTTTACGGAGACCAAAATGGAAGAAAACGACCCAAAAATCCGACACCAATTGGGTTAGATTAGGATATGTTAGGTTAGGTTTGGATGACATAAAAAACTTGGAAAATTTTTATAAATTCGATTTTTTAGGCATTATGTCAGACATTTTGAAACTTGAAAGATTTTTTAAAAATTTTATGACTTTTAGGCTTTTTGTCAGACATTCTGAAAAAATTGAAAATTTTTTTATTTTCATTAGATTTTATTCGTGACCTTTTTTTTATAGAAAGATGACTTTCAGACATTTTGAAACTTGGAAATTTTTTTAGAAAGATGACTTTCAAACATTTTGTCAGACATTTTGAAACAGAATTTTTTTAGAAAGATGACTTTCAGACATTTTTAAAATAAATTTTATGACTTTTGGACATTTTTCAGACATTTTGAAACTTGGAATTTTTTTTATAAAATTTTATGACTTTTGGGCTTTTGTCAGACATTCTAAAAAAATTTTATGACTTCTGAACATTTTGTCAGACATTTTGAAACTTGGAAAATTTTTTAATAATCTTATGACTTTTAGGCTTTTAGTCAGACATTCTGAAAAAATTGAAATTTTTTTATTTTCATTAGGCTTTTTTTTAAATTCTAATTGAAATTAATGTTTACGACTTTTAGACATTTTGTCACAGAGTAAAAGCATATACTATGTTTCATACTTTCAAACGTAGTGTGGAAATAGAGCCAACCAGGGGGGTCCAGGAGGCTCCCCCCTCCTGGCGAGGCGCGAAGCGCCGAGTTTTTATTGTATTTAAAAAAAATCTTGAAAAGTAGAATTTCTGAAAATTTTGAGTTCATAAAAAAAAAATTGTTGAAAAATTTTCTTTGAAAAAAATTTGTTGATCATTTTTGTAAATTGAAAGCCAGTGGTAAGTTATAGCTTACGATTTTTGAATTTTCTTCAGAAAGTTTTTGAAATATATTTTTTCCTAATTTTTTACTAAAGCTCTCAACTTTTCCCGAAATTTCCTATACCTTCCTGATTAAGTATCAGTACATTTTCAATATTACAGCTAATTCATCTAAGACAGTGATTGATTTACTCATCAAAAAAAGTTTAACAGAACCAGACATCACCGAAACTCGCATGAAGAACGAATTATTACAAATAATTGCAGGGGTGAGTGTGGAATAGTATCACGTATTTTAAATTTTTTTTTAATCATCAGTAGTTGGAATTCAACGCCTACTTACACCTACGTTAGTGCGTTTGATATTTTAAAATTTTTTTGAAATTGTGCGCCGCTATCCCCCAGGTAATTTTTCATCACCTAAAACTATTCTTCAAGTTTTTAAAATGAAATCAATTTATATCCTCTGAAAACAGCGCAGTTTAAGAGTTTCTTTCCAGAAACAGAATTTTAAAATGAACTCACAGTACTGCAATTCAATGTCTTGCAAGTTGCAAGTGAGTGCATGGAACTTTGGAACTTTCAATAAAGAAAAATTTGAAGAAAAAAAATTTGTAGAAAAAATAAAACATTCAAGAGCTCACATACCTACGTATTTTTCAAAGCTTTGGAAAAAATAAAATTTCCGACTAATTTTTTTTATGCGAAAACGTTATGTTTAGCAACTTGACAGCCATTTATTTGATACCTACTGTTAGTTTATTTTAATTTTTTTTAAAACAAAAGTGTTCTATATAAAATATTAACGTAAATCGTTGAACTTTGGGACTCGTGAGGACAGATTAATTTCATGTCATAACTTTGAAAAAATTCCAAGAATTGTTTTTGGTGGTAAATAAAAGAAATAGAGGTAGCAGAGCACAATTTTAAGAAATTTACAGACAAACCTGCATAATTTGTTTTATTCTATTTTATTTTAAAAAGGGAGTCGAAACGACAACACTGAGTATGAGCTTTTTACTGCTAATGTTGGCTATTAATCAAGACGCTCAAGTATGTTCATCGTCATTTAAATTTTCATTTTTGATATTTCATACTAACGACTTCGTTACGTGAAAATAAGTACTTAATTGGTCACATCATTTTATTTCAGCAAAAAGTATACGAGGAAGTGGTACAACTTTCAACATCAAACGATGGAATCGATGAAGAAGTTGCTGAGAACAACTTAACTCATCAATTAGAATATTTGGAACAATGTATCAAGGAAACGTTAAGAATGTATTGCCCGGCGGTATTTAGCATCAGACGAACTAATAAAGAAATTTTATTAGGTAGGTATACATATTACAATTTACAGGTAGTTTTCATGCATTATGTACTCAAGTAAAAAAGTAAGATGGGTAAAAGTACGATGTACTATATCTATTTTCTTCAGTTATAATAAAACCAAATTGGTACACTTTTGAAAAGGAGGAATACTTGAGCATAACTTTTTGAAAAAAAATAAGTATATTGTAGGTATAGTTATGCTCACGACTCTCAAAATATGAAAAAAATCAATTGGAACAAAATTTTACTTTCATAAAAATTTGTTTCCATTGAAATTTTTTCGTGAGGCTGGAAATATTTTTTTAAATTTTCTGAAATGAATTCAGAAATAGGATATAATATTTTATGTACCTAAGTACCTACAGTAAAGTAGATCGAATTTGATCAAGACTAAAGTATGTTGTTTTTCGACCTACCCTGATGAACATCTAAATATAGGTAAGGTAGGCAAAGGAAATTCAAAATTTATTTCATCAAATGTAAGAAAAAGAATAATTTGATAGGAAAAAATTCAACGAACCAAAAAAACCTTTCCAAAATCCAAATACTTACACATGAATTCCTGCCCTAACTATCCCAAGTAATTTTTCGAAATATACTCTTACGTATCACACACTTCTCAATCAGGCGATAAAATCATCCCAGAGAATTTTTTGGTTTGGACACATCTTTACACAGCCAACAAGGATCCCGAATTGTACAAGAATCCCTTAAAATGGGATCCGGAACATTTTAATGAAGAAGCGGTAAAAGAACGTCCCAAAGCCAGCGAGCTGCTATTTGGATATGGACCAAGATCCTGCATAGGTAAATCATGTGCACTAAGTACTTACATGAATAAAAAATATGCAATTATTTTTTTTAATTTTTCTCTATTTTTTAGGGGCCAAATACGCAATGATGAATATCAAAACACTGGTGGTCCACATCATTCGCAAATATCATTTATCAACAAATATTAAAGAATTGACAACTAAGGACTTGTTCATGGATATAGGTATCAGAAGTAAAGTCGGTTATCCCATCAAATTTGTAAGCAGGCGACAACCAAGTTCGTGAAGAAAACAATACAAGTAATTATGTACTAGGTACTAGCATTGTAGATGATTTGAAATAAAAAAAAAATTGTGGAAGACGTAAATCTTTACAATAGAAGGATGCCATTTTGTAAACCCACAACTGCCTTCTGGATGATCAGCAGGAATGGAACAAATAGGTACTTCAACCTATTTAAATGGGTCCTCAAACCCCCAATTGAATATATATTTTTTTGACTAAAAATAACCCATTTAAAGGAGAAATTGTGCAAAAAAATTGGGTTTTCGCATTTCTACATGATATATATTTTTCTCAGAATTGCGCCTGTAAAAGGGGTTACCAAAATTGCTGTTAGAAATTTGGGCCCCAGACATGGCTTAAAATTCATTTAGGTGAAAAATAAAAAAATAGCTGATTTTTTTCCCTGTGTAGGTATAACCAATAATAATAATAATTAACGAAAGGTATTGAAATTTTTTTGAAAATTTTTCAATTTAAGAAGTAAGAACCACCCTGGTCAGAAGTGTCCGGCGCCGATCTGTTCGGGGGTTGCCTATGTGTTCACACTTGACGAGTTAACATTCGCACCATGCGCGGTTTCCTTGAAAAATGCCTGGTATTGGCACAGCAGTGTTGCCAACTGTGAAAATTTACAAATTTTTCCATTTAGAAATGCCAAAGCCCCTTCAAAATGCAGAGTAGGCAAAACTTGTATATAACCTTTTTTGCTCCACTTCGTGAGTACTATCACATGGACTTTTGAAAAAAAATTTAAAATTAAATTTTGAATTTTTATTTTTTGAAATTTTCTAATTTTTTGGGAAAAAATTTCAAGTCCTATAAATCCAAAATTTTAGTTTGAATAAAAATTTCACTAGTCCATGTGATAGTACTCACGAAGTGGAGCAAAAAAGGTTATATACAAGTTTTGCCTACTCTGCATTTTGAAGGGGCTATGGCATTTCTAAATGGAAAAATTTGTAAATTTTCACAGTTGGCAACACTGCTGTGCCAATACCAGGCATTTTTCAAGGAAACCGCGCATGGTGCGAATGTTACCTCGTCAAGTGTAAACACATAGGCAACCCCCCCCCCCCCCCCCCCACCGGAACAGATCGGCGCCGGACACTTCTCACCGTTCCCTGTAAGACGTTGATACATTCATCGCCAAGTTGAGAAAAAATTGTTGCGTACCACATTAGTAAAAAAAAATGTGAAATTGAAGAAAGCTCCATTTTAAAGGACCTAATTTATAACAGGTAATTTTCTATAAGTTCAAAATTTAATATTATGCCAGTTAAATCTTTTTCATCACTATAGATTTGAAAATATTCTTTGCCTTAAAATATGATACGTATGAGCAACCTAAACAACACCATAACCAGTGTTGATTACCGGTATTTTTCCGGTATCGGTATTGGTACCGGTATAAATTTTGGTATTTTTCCGGTTTCGGTAACGATACCGGTATCAATTTTGGTAATTTTTTCGGTATTGGTATCGATACCGGTATACTTATTGGTATTTTGTCGGTATCGGTACTGGTATTGGTACAAATATCAATAGTTTCGCGGTATTGGTACTGGTATTGGTATACATACCGGTATTTTGTCGGTATTGGTACTGGTATTGGTATACATACCCGTATTTTGTGGGTATCGGTATCGGTATCGGTATTGGTATCGATTTCGGTATTTTTGCGGTATCGGTATCGGTATTGGTATAAATATCAGAGCAAAAATACCGATACCATACCGGTATTTGTATCGGTATGGTACTCGGTAATCAACACTAGCGAAAACTAAGCTTCCTATGGAAAAAAGTGCAATGACCAATTTTGTAGAGCGTAAAATTTTCCATCTAGTTCATGTCTTAAATTTAACTTTGACCTGAAATTACAAAATTTTAGGCGTCGTGTAATTTTCGCATCATTTTTATCGTTTAATTTCATTTTATTTTATAATCACATAATATCGAGTCAGCGTAAAATTTAAGACATGGACTGGGTGGCAAATTTTATGCTCTACAAAATTGGTCATTACACTTTTTTACATAGAAAGCATAGTTTTTGACTTGGACGAAAACAACGATATCGTGATTCTATAAAATCGAGGGTGGGGGAAGGAAGATGGCTTCAAATCGAAAAACCAAATAGACAGATCGACGCAGAATCTTAAATTGCATCTAGAAACCGACGTAACGAGTTTTGTTTAGGGGGGGGGGGGGGTTTCGAGGTCAAAATCGCGAAAACCCGATTTTTTTCGAAAATGACCTCTCTTTGAGACCCCATAGCCCCCTCCAGAGTGAACAAGGGGGCTAAAAATTGGTATGGGGAGGTTTCAACTTAAAAGAAACAACATATTAAAAAAATAGCAAAATCGAAGACTATCGATTTTTTTCGCTCCACCCTAATGCGCATGCGCCAAATGGTTGCTCAATCTAAACGGTATTTAATTGGTATACCACTACCGTACCGGTATTTTTGCGGTATCGGTACCGGTACAAATATCGGTATGTCTGCGGTATTGGTATCGGCATTTTTACCGGTATAAAATCGATCATTTTTTCGGTATTGGTACTGGTACTGGTATCGATTTTGTTATTTTTGCGGTATCGGTATCGGCATCGATATTGATTTCGGTATTTTTGCGGTATCGGTATCGGTATTGGTATCGATTTCGGTATTTTTGCGGTATCGGTATTGGTATTGATTTCGGTATTTTTGCGGTATCGGTATCGGTATTGGTATAAATATCGGAGCAAAAATACCGATACCATACCGGTATTTGTATCGGTATGGTACTCGGTAATCAACACTGACCATAACATAATGATTGCCAATAATTGTGAATTTTAAAATAATTGTCAAAAATTTTACTCACAAAAGTAGGTGAACGGATGGATAATTTTTTTTGGGTAAACTTATTCGAAAATTAAATGCAATAAAGGTCAATGCATCAAAAGACCTGCAAAGAAACAAGTAGGTAAATAATAGATATCCGCGTATAAATATTATTCGACGTTTATTATTACTCTGACGATAAATTGCTGACATGTTATGATTTGTAATCGAAATCACAAAAGACCGTCTATATATTAATAGTTAAAAACAGACCGTGGTGCACGGCTGTACACATTTGGAAAGATTTTAGAATGGATAACGCCTTAAAATCTTCATTTCAATGGCTTTTGTGTGTAAAAAGAAATCCAAAAAAAGGAGAAAAACTTAAAATGGAACAAATATTTTACAACATAGTACAGTTGAACAATTATTGGCATAGATTCATACGCATACATCCTCATACCCCGGGTATAAGTTTACCCGTTCTCACCGAAAGCGAATTCGCTAGACAAAAAAAGGAACGGCGCCTTTAACGCGCATGTTGTTTACCAATAGAAAATCACAAGAGCGAGAACGTGTATTAAGGCGTCTCAAGTTAGGTACCTATCCTAACATTTGACTCATATTTTCAAAATTATATAGTCGTAGGTCGTGGCAATTGTCATCCAATTTTTTACCCTTTTTATTCACACATAAGTAGGTAACTTTACACGAGTGAAAATATACTCGACTTTAAAAGGATAGGCACTCATTTGACGTTTCTGTGCAGTGATTCAGTGATTCGTACGCAACTTAGCTATCCCATATTTCTCGTGTACCTAGTCGCTTATAATTTTCTTCGTCGAGTTATTTCATATTATACGTACTGGTAGGCATTTGAGAAATTTTCTCGAGTTGAATTCCGTACTGTGTAGGCATGAGGTAAAAAAAAATGTATAATACTTTGTTTGAAGTCTTTGTAGTCTACCGATAAGGGTAGTGGACTGTAAAAACGACGTTGACACGCGACCTATAGGACATAGCATAGTTTTTCGCCACTTCCAAAGCGTTGCAAAGTTATACTCGTTTGTGTTTTTCATTTTTTCCCCTTTCGTTTGTTGTGCTTTTTACGAGTATTCAATACCAGAAAGATAAAACGCAAAATGAGTTTCATCTGTGCTCGGTATTGTGGTTTTTTCATATTTTTCTTTCTTTCCGCATTATTCCCAACTGACACAGAACCTCGAATAATGTAATCTGACCGCGACATAGCGAAAGCAATAATACAACAGCCTTCTTCGTGTCTGAAGCGGCAACTTATTCAACTTACGCGTGTAATAACGTCGTACACTCCATAGTAATATCTTCTGATAAAATAAAAAGCGAATATTTTTTTCTTTTCCGAATTTATTTCGTAAAACTAAGCAAATAAAATGAAAATGCGAATTTAACTTTTTTTTTTATAAAATCGCCTTCATACACATGGATTTTTATAGAACCTTTTAAAAGCCTCTGCCTATTTATAGTCGTCTTTTGTTAAGTAAATACACCCTAACGCCAAATAAGGTAGGTATTCCTACTAGTTCCGTGGTGTCTTAATTTTCTACCACAACAAAATGTAGGCCTTTATTCCGTTACTTGAGACGTCTTTGAAAGTATAACCCTGTGCGTGTTTTGCATTCGGCGCTACGAAATATGAAATTAGGGAATTTTGATGGCACGAAACTACCCGTAGCATAGTTCATCTTCATACTTCAAGAAAAACATTAAGAAAATTAGACAATGTAATTATAACAATTTTCATCAACCAGAGAAATAAATAAAAGTGGTGGGAGGAAACTGAAAAGAAGAAGCCCCAAGAAGACACATCATAGCCCGGCTGAAAACCCAATAAATCTATTTTGCCAAAGAACGACCTCCTAGGTCAATTTGGATGGTTTGCAGCCATGACACAAAATTGAACACAGTGAAAAAGACCCTAAAATTGTGTGCTGTCAGTGTGGAAGGTGATCGAAAAGGGCTGAAAAATTAAAACCCCCAAAAGACACATCTATAAGACCTCAACTAAATTTGCAAGCCAAATAAATTGTTCGGGGTTAAAAGGGACGATAAAAGGCGGAAAGGTCAACCCCCCAAAAAAACACGTTTGGGGCATCAACTAAATTTACATGCCAAAGAATGAGCTTCTAAGTCAATTTGGGTGGGCTGTGCAGTGTGCATGTAACACAAAAGTTTTCAAGGGTCAAGAAATAACAAAATAACGGGTTTCTCACCACCTAATAATTTCTGTGTGATGCTGATATTTTCATAAATCTTTTTAAATTTCTTATTTGAATTTTAAAAAGATAATAATTAGATCAGAATTTATAATTTTTCAAATTTTATGAGAAATTTTCATTTTGTAGATTTTATTAAAATTCTTCAACTTGACAATTTCGTAAAAAAAAAAAATATAGGTGCAATGGTGCATTTGTATGTCCGTTGTCCAAGCATTAAGGGGCTGTGTTCAGTAGCGTAGCCAGACAGTCATGTAAGGGGAGGGGGTCCTAACCAAAAAATGAAAAGTTTTGTAAAAAACTAAAAAAGAGCATTAAAAAGCTGAAATTTCATCATTTTTCAACTTTTCTTCGTCAAGGGGGGTCCGGACCCCCTGAAACCCTCCTTAAATACGCCACTAACTGTGTTTTTGGTGTGGGAATGAGGTTCAGAGCAATTACAGGAACTATATAGGTCAAATTTCATTCAAAATGAGCCGTATACTTACTGGGCGTACCAGCTTATGAGTAAAGCCTTCTTACCAGTAATTATACAACTTATGGTGAGTTGATGTAAATATGTTTGCCTAACCTCCGGACCGCAGGGGTTGAGTTATGCTCATCAGAATTTTTTTTATTTTTGCCGAGCGTTTTCAAATTTGCGTTTCTCGACAACTACAATAAGCAGAGAGTTGCGCGTTGCGGCATCAGGCAGCAAATTTTTTATACTTAGAATTGTTCGATTAGTCATTTTTATAACTTGCCAAGGAAATTTGAAAAAAAATATATATATAAAAAAACTGACAATTCTTTTCATTTTTCTGTAATAACTCAAAAAATTGTCCTATGATCAGGCTGTTATTGATTATTATAAGTAACTTTTCCAGATCAAAAAATTCTGCTCTTTACAATGCAATGGTGCAACTCCCTCTTCTCTGTCTCATTCATTCAAAAGTTATGATCAAATAATTTGTTGAAAAACATCTGAAAAAATTTATAATAGGTACACACAATTTTTTTTTCAAACTTGAAAAAAAAATAGAAAAAAAATGATTCAAGAAAAATATTTTGAAAAAAATTGTACTTATTATGTTTTTTTTTCAGATGCTTTTCAACAAATTATTTGCTCCTAACTTTTGATTGGAGTGAGATAGAGAAGTGAGAGCTGCGCCATTGTAAAGAGCAGACTTTATAGGTCTGGAAAAGTTAATAATGATAACAGATTGGTCAAAAAATTCTAGAAAAAATTGGCTGCCCGACGCCGCAACGCGCAACTCTCTACCTATTATATGTATGTAGTTGTCGATAAACGCAAGTTTAAAAACACTCAGCCAAAATAAAAATAGAAAAATTTCCTATGCGCATAACTCAGCCCCTGCTTTTTGTAGGATAGACAAACATATTTACATCGACTCACCATAGGTTGCACAGTTACTGGTTAGAAGGCTTTACTCTTACGTTAAGCCGGAACTCCCTGTATAGTAGAGGTCTCCAGCTTTCAGAAAACATCACATTTTGATAAAACGTATTTAAGGTTTGCAGTTTGGAAAAAATAAAATGAAAAAAAGACGATTAAAACTATTGAATTTTGAAAATTTTTAGTGGTGAAAAAAATTAAAACGCGAACATGGTCCCTTTTTCACGTTCTTTTCAAATTGTTATTGTGGGGAAAAGGAAGGTGGGAGAATAGGAGAAGTGGTGGATGATAGAGCAGAATTGCCTCTACAATAATTGCGTAAAAGTCTAATCTGGGTTATTTTTACCCCAGATTCGCAAAACAGCTGTATCCAGATAACTAGTATAGCTACATGGTATGGTGCCTTTATGCTTTGACGAAATGAGAAGAAGAAAAAAAACAAGCTAATTAGTAATTATTACCTACCAAATATTATCAACCCTCATACTTGCGACATATTACGTATTATCTACGCAGCATCCAATGTTTCATTTGAAAGTTTTCAACCTCTCTTTTCGTCTTTTTTTTTTCACAATTGAAAATTGTATCCATTTGCATGTCTTAATGAGTATTCCGCCGCAAGTAGATGAGAGTAGATTAAAATGAGCATTTACGGAAAAGAAAACAGTTCGGAAGGTTCTGTATTTTAACGTAGGTATTAAGTCTTATAGTAAATGTCATAAACGATTCTATGAATAATTCAACAGTGTTTTCCTTCGAACGACATCGTTGCACAGTACTATTTTTCAATACAGCCCAACAGCACCAAATGGCTAACTCATCTTATACCTTAATTTTACACACTACGGTACAATTCATCACCAAAACGTTTTTAAATAGGGCTTTTTATTGTATCTATCCAATTTCCATTCGTTGTTTGCTTCAAATGTCTTGTTATAAAGTTCATAAATATATTTCCAAAGTTCGTTTACATTCTTAACAATTTTTAGGAGATGGAAAATTTGTTATGGTGTGATTAGCACCATAACCATGAAAAATTATTCATTTTTTGTAGGGTTTATTTGATTCCAATAAGAACTTGGTCCTCAAAACGAGTTCAACTCCACTTTGTCAGTCTTTTTTTTTCAATTTTTTTTCTTTTGAAAAATGTTTTAAATTAAATTTCGGGGGATAAAAAGTTCAGAATTGCTTTTGCAAAAAATTTCGAATATCTTTTTTTTTTACAAAATAGTTGAGTAAGTATTTGCGATTCAGTCTTTTGAAAAAAATTCAAAAAGAGATTTTTAAAATTGACTTAATGAATGATAAATTCAAAAACCAAATAATAATAATAATGGATATGATTGAAATTGAAAAGGACAATTGATAAAGCCTCAAAATAATTTCGACCAAGTCCAGATTTTCACTAGATAGGCCTTTCAGTGTATTTATCACACATTGGACAGAAAAAATAATCTTGATTACTTGATGAATCAAGTAGTATCTAATTACCTACGAATGCACTAACATTACAAAGAAAAACACTAGGTAGGTATTTATATTTCTACAAAATAATTCACGTACCGGTAGATCAAGGGGACCACATAAATAAGAGAAATTGAATCAATGTAAAAACAAAATACAGCTCAAAAATAAATATTCAACACTACTTATGGCCATTCTCACAACAGGTAATCGTTATAATCTACACCATACAGGTAAAAGTAACATAAGCTTACATAATTTATAAACGATGGCTAGGTACGAGTGTATCGCATCATTACATACCGAGTAATTGAATTATTTGGACAACTAAACATTACTTACTCAACTTCGCTCAATATCACCGTATAAAAAATTATAAGAATAATGAAAGAAGTACGTACTTATACGTATTATCACTTAGTTAAAAGAAAAGACAATGGAAATTAATTAAGTGGTTGAAAATAACAATGCAGGCGGGTTTTTTGGTACTATACATATAATGCACCCTTCTGCATAAATTAAAAATGGCACATACATTTCAAAAAAAATTATTGATCAAATAAAAACTAATATAGGTAGGTATAATAAAATTAATGGAAATGAAATTTGCAAGTACCTACCTAACATGACAGATAAATTTCAAAATTAATGAGGTTCAGATTTTTCAGAAAATATTTAAATCTCAATTTTATTTAAACTGAACTGAACACAATATTCTTTTCATGACATTAAATAGGTAAATTAGCTAGGTAGATAGGTACATGCTTACGCATGATGAAATAGAAAATTTGACTAACAAAAATTTATTTTAAAAAGTAAAATGATAAACATGTTAAATTTTGTCTTCTCTTTTATGCGTTTGTAAAACCAAACTCGATTCTTAAATAAAACTTATATTCAATCAAAAACAGCTTAAAAGTTTAGATATCTTTAAACAATTTTTAAAAAGATACCTAATTGCATAATTGCAGCAAGGACCTTGTCGTCGCTGGAATCATGTCTACTGTAGTAGTTATCTACCTACTGTACATTCACTTTTTAAAGAATTTTGACTTGAAATTGACCCTATTGACCATTGAATGTCAAATCGACTTTTAACGTAGAATAAATAATAGCGAGAGGCTGCTAGGATACAAATGCATAATGATGGGATCATGATCGTGATCTTGATGTCATGTATGCAGGCATCCGTTGAACTATTATTTACCCTACGTTTATCAAATTATATTAATCACAAATTCATCTCCAACGATGAAACGAAATAATTCAATATAAAATAGGTATTTTTTGTTGGACGATGATAGATGGGTATATCATTAACCCGAAGTGCTGCTATCTGCACCATTCGGCTTCTGTTCTTCTTCACTAGATATCACATTAGCCTGTTTATTTGACTCTTCGACTTTCTCAATTTTTGGAATATTTTCAGAGCCCGCAGCTTGTATGCTATCAGAATTTCCATATAATGCGTTCGATGAAGAATGATGATTTTGTTGTTCAATTGCAGACAGTACATTCTGCAACAAATCCTGAGATAATAACCTGTCGTTTGTTAATCCGGATACTCCATTCGATGACTGCAGTTGGAATACATATTGATTTTGATCAACGCCGGGATTACTTAAAGCATTCGTGAAAGCGGGTAATTCAACAGAATGCGAAGGAGTAATAGAAGGATGCTTATCTCCAAGGGAACTAAGAATAGATTGCAATTCAGCATTCGAGGTGCCGAATCCATCAGAAGAGAAAGATAAAGGCACATTGAACGATTGTTGTGGAGCTTGGTTGAAAGAACCCGAACCTTGAGAGTATTGGATATTAGGTGACGGATTAGTGAATTTTAATCCATTGTCGAATGAAGCAGAATCACTGCTAATTACACCATCTTTTGACGATTGTTTGGCCGAATAAGAGTCGTATGAGCCACCATCTTGCTGATAATTGTCTGAGTAACCAGAAGAGCCGCTGGAATATGTATCGTCATTTTTTGATACTTCTGCAATTGGAGGTGGGATATACGTCTGACCTCTGAAGGCTTCGCCTTTGCCGTACTCACCACGTTCGTCTTTTCCTATCGATTGCAATAAGCCCGAAGGTACTGGGGCTCTGAACTTGATTGGTTTTTTTGGTTGTAATTTTGGTCCTTCGATCTGTTTGCCAGAAGGAACTCCATAAGCTAAACCAATTTGTTCGGTAGGATAACTGGATACTTGATAACTATCCTTTCCAACATCTAATGACGACGATCCACCAAAATGAGATGACGATCCACCACCAAACTGAGATGACGATCCACCAAACTGAGATGATGACCCGCCAAACAAAGGTGAAGATCCACCATACTGAGGCAATGACCCACCAAACTGAGGCACTGATCCGCCAAACTGAGGCAATGGTCCGCCAAACTGAGGCGATGATCCGCCAAACTGAGAGAAAGAATGGTCATCACAATGAACTTGAGGATTTGAAAAACTGTTCAAGGCGAGTCCACTGTCGTAATTTGTTAATGCTAAATTGGACAAGTCGAGCGGAAGTTCATGACCAGAGGTGGAAATGTGGTTGATTGGAACTGGAGGATGAGAGTAAATATCGTGATTTGAGGAGAACGGATGTTGTAGGTATGTCTCTTCGTGATAAGATGTCTGCGTTTGTGGATAGGTTTTTGGAAGAGGTCCGATCAGTGATTCTAGTTCAGCTCCCTTCAAAGGTTTCCACCCGTCATAGCTGATGACTGGAGGTGTGGGTGGTGAGTGAATATTATTAGACAAACCAGATGAATAATGGCTTCCGTGATTTCCGTGATTTCCGTGATTTCCGTGGCTTCCGTGGCTTCCGTGGCTTCCGTGGCTTTCGTGGCTTCCGTGACTTCCAAGTAAGGAATACAAGTTACTTTTCAAGTTATTGTAAAAAGAATGTTTCGACGATGAACTGCCTTCAGATTTTGTGGCCGATCCATATTTCAGCGAGAGTAAATCGGGGTTTAGCGACAATAATGAAGGTGATTTTTGATATTGAGAAGATTGAGGTTTAGATGGGAAAGGAGGGGGTAGATAGGTATGTTTTGGAGGTCCATACTGAGGCTTGGGAGGATTTGGAGGATAGTACTCGGCTGGAGGTGGTCCGTAAGAAGGTTTTGGAGGGGGAGGTCCGTATGCTGGTTTTGGTGGTGGTGGGGGAGGTGGACCATAAGTTGGTTTGGGAGGTCCGTAGATAGGTCGTGGCGGTGGGGGAGGTGGTCCATAGGAAGGATTAGGTGGTGGTGGGTTATAAGTTGGTTGCGATTGAGGCTGATAAGAATTACTTGGCGGTGGAAGATATGAATTACTGGGTGGTATATACAAATTGCTAGGTGGACCATAACTTGGAGAGGGTAGTTCGGGAGGTGGATACGATTGAGATGGATTGGTTGGAGGTCTCTCATATCCATATCCGGACTCTCTGGTGAGAATATCATTACTCTCCGGCGGTGATAATCCTGGTACACTATAATCGAAAGATGGCGCGCTTAAAGGAAACACAGGTGTAGTTGCTTCAAAATCGGAACTTCTTGGACTAAAGTTGTTGCTGGTTGGTGGTGCTAAGCCTGGTGGACTATAATCGTAAGACGGCGCGCTCAAGGGGAAAACTGGAGTTGTAGCTTCAAAATCAGAGGCTCTCGACTCGTAGTTATCCTTCGATTGGAAATGAGGAGGGGGATCGGCATTGTCCGAAGAGACAGGGGCACCATAAGCGTTCGTCAGTACAGGAGCTTCTCGTCGATTGACAGCATTATTTTTTTGATTGACAACTGCTACAGATTGGTGTAGTGAAATTCCAATGCATAACAGCCATATCTGTAACAAAATTTCGCATAAAATTAATTTTAAAGAGGGAATATTAAAGTCAGCACATTAGATTGGAATTGGGGGTAAGGAATGTTTTATTGCATGTAGTCAAGACTTCTATGTAGATATAAACCATATAAATTTCAGATTCTTACACATTAGATCTGATTTCGTTAATTCCTGCATAGCCCAGTTATTCCCAAATAGTATCACTTTATGGTAACAAGATTATTTTGCTCTTTTTTTTTGTTACAAACTTTCACAGACAACTCCTCCCCCACATCCCAGTCTTGGACTTTCAACGTGGGTAGGCAGTCTAGTAATCAACTTTCCTGTCCATACGAACAATCAACCAGAAGTTGGACGAATTAAAATTTTTATTGAAATGCATAATACCATTTATCCAAGAGAGCAGAAAATGAATAACTTGATAAACTAGTACCGATGAAGGAACAAATACTGGTACCTATAATATATGATAGAAAATAGGAGGTTCAGCAACCAAACATGCGTCGCGTCGGTATAAAATACCTGCGGCGATTGTAGTATACCTATGTATACAAATCGAAGAGAAATAGTTCCAGGGATTCCTATATGTTAGAATACACACACGTATGTGGCCAATAACAAATAAATTAGACATCGAGTAAATGTATCAGAGATTACCACATTTTCGATTTCGGATTGATGGAAAAAATATTATGCAATTTTTTTTCTATCAGTGGCCATTGCCCTTAGACCTACTCATACTGAATTTTATTTTTTAATACTTGTCTATCGATTAGAAACCATTAAAATTCGGGTCGAGTGACAATTTTGGTTTGAAACTGCTGACAAACATTTTCAATACAAAGTTTAGGATTTTTAAGCAATTTTGTCTCATCACAGTTGTTGGTCGAATAAACTTGAGCGCCACCTGACGAGTACCTAAATTTTAAAAAGTATCATTGCCCAAAGTGATAAAACCAGATTTATGGAAAATTTTACAAATAATTTTGAGAACTCCTTTTAAAATTTTTTATGCTCGTACATATAGGTACCGTTAAAGTAAGTTTCATGATCACTTTCCATATTTGGAAGCCGGGGGCACTTTACCACGACTCTCAAGTTCAAAGTAAGTACTTTCACATTCATTACATCGTAGATTCACACCCGGCAGATAAAGCTAGCAATGCTCAAGTCGATTTCTACTCGTCGTAAAGAATATAATAACGTATTACTTCTGAACGTGGATAGCACTATGTACCTAACAAACACTTGAACGATATGAAATATTAATAATGACTAATTTCAAAGACTGACTACCTATTCAAAACGGGTACGGCGTCCAGATATTTTCCGGTTTTGTTCACGAGTAGTATAAGTTTGTTTCCACGTAAAATTTATTAATCATAATTAATACCTGCAGGCGTGTTTTTTAACAATTAGGGGGTTTATATCTTATATCCATTATACGTCGCGTCGTCACATTCAAATAGAAATGTAGAAAGTAAAGTTTTACGTAGTACAAGCTATAGTATACCGTGCCTTGCGTGATCGTAAAAACAACAAGAGGTTAGAAGGTGAGTGTCCAAAACGAATTCAATAAATGTTCTAAAAGTTGGAAAAGAAAGGTGACAAGTTATAATATGGAAGACCTACGCACGCGTCATGCGATGATTTTATATTTATACAGGATGTAGTCTTCCGAATTTTAGTTGACCGCTAAAGTGAGATCATAAAATTTTTCGAAATGAAGAAATTCAAGGAATTCGATGAAACAAGTGACAGCACCTATATATTTTTAATTAATTCCAAATTCAAGGTATCAAAAATAAAATACGCAGACCTGAATCATGACAAAACTGCAGTAGGTGACATTGATACGCTGATCCGTATTAAAAAATTTCCCTATGATCGATCAAATATCCACTATGCATACGAATTATGTAAGCATAATAGGTACGTGCATAAGAAACCCAACTGATACTTTTATTAGCACAGCGGAGCTAATAAAATTTTCATTGACATTGAAATAAGATATAATAAGTAGGTAGGTATTGTTTTATTGCACAATGATATTATGAATATTTCATAAAGACATTATGTTCCATCCATGTTCCTAATTGTTGAGATCCCTAATTCTCGAAAAAAAAAATTGATTAATTATCAGGTGTTAGGTACCATATTGAAATTGTCAGCTGCCACCCTGTAGATGCGTTTTCTTTATCACTTGGAACTATCCTCAGAATTTTTTCATATTTTAAAAATTAAATTCAAGTGGAACAACACACTTTCCATTTTGAAAAAAATTCGAACTTCTGCCTTTCTAATGAGAAATAATTCCCAATTTTACATTTTCTCCTTCACTGTAAGTATTCTAAGTGAAGTCCAGTCAATCCCCTTCCGCAATTTCTGGGAAAAATGAAAAGATTGAGCAATTTCAAGACTCTTATTTATTTATTTGATTTTTTGGTTATAATCCATCAAATTTGTTCCTTTTCATAGCAATTAAGTCCATTTTTTCCCAACATGATTTCAAGTTAGACCTTGGAGGAAAAAAAGTTTTTTAACGTGATTTTTTTTCAACCAAAAAACAACGTTTTTAACGTTTTTCAACTATTTATTTTTCAGGCGAGTTTTTCTTTAGTGATCAAATTTTGAGAATTTTGAGCCCGACACGGTGCGCTAAAATTACGGGTATTCTCGTTTTTAATCAATTTTTTTTTTTAAATTTACCTCAAAAACGTGAGAATTTTTTTTAAAAAACATTAACATTTCAAACTTTTTTTTTTGTTGTTCTAAATGTTGTCTGTGCGGGTACCCGAAATTTTAGCGCATCATTGTCGGATTCAAAATTCTCAAAATTCGATTACCTATTTACTAAAAAAAAATCGATTGAAGAAAATGGTTAAAAAACGCTTAAAAAGTTGTTTTTACTGTTTTTTTGTTGTTTTTTTAGTTGAAAAAAAATCACGTGTAAAACATTTTTGTTTTCAAATTGTTTGAAACGCCAAACTTGCTCTCCAAGGTCCCACTTGAAATTATGCTGGGAAAAATAAAAAAGTGTGAATTAAGTCTCACGAACAGGAACAAATTTGATGGATTATAACCAAATAAATAGATTTATGTTAATAATTAAATAAATGAATAAATGAAGAGTTTTAAAATTGCTCAATTTTTTAATTTTTTCAAGAAATGGTGGGAGGGGGTTGGTTGGACTTCACTTGGAATATAGTGCGGAAGAGAATGAAAATAGATTTGATTTCACGGTGGGGAGGGGGTGAGTGTGAGGTAGAATACTATAAAAATCTTACTTATCATTAGTTTTTGGAATCTACTTAATAACAAACTTTCACCAGTTGGTTTCAAAATAACAGCCAAGGGCTTATTTTTTCAAACTTTGGTACAAAAAAAAATTATAAATTGAATTTTTGACAGTGATAGGTATGAAAAAGTGCGAATTTTTTAAATTATTAAATTATACAAATTGTGTTGAAATTAATTTTTCGTTTTTTTTAAAATGTAGACAAAATAAAATTAATTAAAAATTAAATTTTAATGAGATTTTTAAAAATATGAATTTTACTAAATTGATGCATTTTTCAACATTTGTCGACATAATTTTTTTTAGAATTTTTTTCCTTCAAATTTTTTTCCAAGTTAAAAAATGAATTTGTAGCAACGGTTTACAATCACAGATTTTTTATTTTGTTTTATAGGTAGGTACCAGAAATATTTTGTACCTACGAGTGGTAGCACACTTTTGTCATACTACATAATATAACTTAGAATAAAATAATTTTAAAACTCCGTATTTTTTAAAAGCCTGTCAAAAATTCAATTTTCAATTTGAAAATTTTTTCTGTGTTAAATGTTGGAAATTTTATCTTTTTCCATGAATGACATTGAAATAGAGATAGTTTGAGTTTATTTTAAAATTATATTTTGACCCCGTGTTAAACTTCGTCACTCCGGGGGGGGGGGGGATTTTATTTTTTTTAATCTGAAAAAATTACAAGTATAGTTTTGGATGACAAATTAGAAATCTAGGAGATAGCAGCTGACAATCTCAAAAAAATTGAATACGTAAATGTGACCGGGCATAGGGAAAGGGTATTAGTGTCCATTCGAGAATTCCAAATCGCAGACATTGCAAGAAATCAATTTTAATTATAATTAAATCGATTTCCAATGTGAATTATAATTGAAGTTACGTTTAATGAAATAAAGTAATGAACAAATCAATATAATTTTATTACTTTGATTCGGAAACCATTTAAATCAAAGAAAACCAAGTTGTTTTTGCGTAAAAATCAGTTTGGACACTAATACCCTTTCCCTATGCCCGGTCACAAATGTAGGTCACAAAAACATTGTAATAATTTCCGAACAAAACAAAGTAATCAAAAGTCGAATGCTTATTTTGGCAAAAAAAAAATTGGTCTATCGTATTCGCTAATTCGTTTGTTATCTGCTATTCATCAAATGTTCCTATAGAATTGAAGTGACTTAACATTGATGCAGTTCCAACAGGTGTGTGACGCAATAGGCAAGTAGGTAACTGGTGTTATTCTTTGCCGTTAATAAACCGCTAAGGAGCGTTGAACGTCACAGTGTGAGTTCATATTTCAATTGTTGAAGGAGAAAAAAAATCTACAGACACATAATTATAGGCCTAGGTAGGTACTTGAGCGGATAGATTATGTTGCTCTTCTATAAATGGCCTAATATGTAGTAAGATTGTTTAAGTGGATAATCATTTAGATTCAATTATACGCTCAATCAACTTGTTACATACCTACAACATATCTATACTAATAGGCGTATTGTTGAGATTAGCTCACTTCGTATGTCACCTAGCTAATTTCAAGAATCTGGTCGTTTCCTTTTTTGAAAAGATTTTTCGTTTGAAAAATTAGTAAGCGAAATTAATCGTAAAATTTTTTTTCAAATTACTAAAAAAAATTAATATATAAAAGTATATAGGTAGGTACTCGAGTTTCAATATTATTCTAGAATTATTAGAATTAAGCTGTTAGACTCGACTGAAAAAATGTTTATTGTTGTTTTGATTATCCAAAGTTAAGATACTTGCAGGCCTAATAGGGCTAATTTATACTTTGAAAACGTGCTTTCCCATTTTATATACAATCTTTTTCGTTTTTCATTCAAAAAAGCAGCATTTTTATTCCAGTTGGAAATTAGCACCAATTGCTGCGAACTTGCCTCGTTTAAATTTATATTAGAATTTTTGGCGACTAGATTTTTTTCTTCCGCTGCTTTTGTTTTCGTATTAATCAACGCATTTAAACATTCGCGTTTTTTTACTAGCTCCTTAATAATTAAAGACCTTTCATTTTGCAAATGCGTAAACGAATTTTGCGTGGATTTTATTTTTTTCTCCTCGAGCAGTATTTTGTTGAAGTAAGTTTGCTGCAAGATTTGTCTACGATTTTCGTATTCTTGGATAGCTTTACTTTTAAGTTCCTGTTCTCGTTTCTTCGTTAGGTCTTGATAATATTTTTTCACGTTGTCGATAATTTTGCTATGGTTTTCAATTAATTGTAACTTTACTCTTTCGAAATTTTTCTCCAATTCGTGCGCATTTTTTTGCCTCGTGTTCGTCATTAAATCATCGAATTCTTGTTTACTTTGTTTCAAAGCTCTCATTTTGGCTCTACAATTCATCAATTTCGCTTCCAAAACGGAACGTTCGTTTAATGAATTGCCTTTTGTATCGGTAGCCAAATTCATTCTTGATCATTCGTCTGTGCACTTGGTCGTGTTTCGTTCAATGTATTTCCGCCGTTTTAGGTTTCCGTTTTCTTTCGCTATTTTTTGCCGCTTCTTTTACTTTTTATCGAACCTTTATACTTGTTCAAATCGATAAAAATGATGTTCTAACGTTCGACTCTACGCGATACCTAACTACCGTATATATATTGACGTTTGCTAAGCAATCGCACGAGTAATATGATTTATAGGTTTGCGATGTAATAATTTTACATTCTTGCACTATGCAGTCAATCCACTTTTACCTAATACGTACTGTTAGTGTTATATGTCTAGTGTCTAATACGCGGAATCCTTATACGCGAGATAGGTAAGATATATCAATATCTATTCATACGAGAGCTTTTTTCATTACGGTGAATAATACGCGTCAATAATGTCTAGGATAGGTAGGTGATCCAATATGTTGCCCACATACCTAATATTAAAATTGTTAATCATCATTCGTAGCAGTTATAGAGCTATACTTAATTTAAAATAGAAAAAAATTGTGTCATCCAATGATCTGACCTTCCAAAAGCAAGAGTATTAAAATACGACTATGGAATAAATTAATTTGCGAATGAGTCAAAACATAAGAACGACTCGTACACTGAAATAGTAGGACGTAGACGTTCACAGCTTGATTTCGATACAGTTGAAATATTTATGTATCACATACGCAGTATCTTAGTTTGTGAGAACGTCTAAGTAGGTAGATGTACTTTTAACAATTGTATGTATATTTACTTTTCCTAAGAATACCGCAAGTATACGAGTATAATACTGACACAGTGAAGAAAATTTTTTTGTTGAATTAAATAAACCACCTAATAGGCGAAATAAGTGTGAAAACGAGTATAATTTTTGAAAGTTGCATAATCTCTGATTAAATAAGCAAGTTGATGCGAACCGCGTGACAAAGGAGCTTAATTTTCCATCTCAACACCCTTCACTTTAACACCCACAGAAAACCGGCCGAGAGTGGGAGTTACATAAATACACAAATTTTGTGGGCACGATAAGTCTGGCGATAATTAATCAAATAAATTGAAATTTTTATGAGATTTTTGGACATAGGTACCTATAAAATAGAAGCCCACTAATTTTAAGCAAAAACTTCCGTGCATTTGCATTGAAAAAAAAAACACAAAAAAAACATTAATTTATGATCGAACTTAACCTAGAGTCTACAAAGCAAAAAAAAAATGAGCCGATACGTTATTTTTTAAGGCTCTCCCTTTTTGATGGTATAACTCGTCCCTTTCTTTGGAAGTTCCTTATCTCCACTTCTAAGGCCGTTTTTGAAAAAAAAATCCAAAAAAGTTATAGATTGAGATCCTTTACATAATTTTGGTCATTACAAACGTTTCGATTGGACTCCTCCCTCCCCTGCAATTTTCATAATACTCAAGTATACTTGGCGCATCCAGAAGTTTTTCTTAGTAGGTTAAGAGCTAAAATTTGAAAAAAAAAGTAGAGCGCGCAAACTATTCTTGATACCTACCTATTTTCATGGGCTGTATTCCATTTTATTCTTAGATTGGAATCAAAAAATTATCAAAATTTTTTTTTTTTTTCAAATAAGTAGGTAAGAAAAATTTCAAAATTTAAGGTATTAAAAAAAAAAAAAAAAAAAAAAAAAAGGAGAGTAGATATTAGGTATTAATTTTTAATCAAAATCAGAAAATTTTGCGTCAACTTTTTTCAAACACGGTTGAAAATTTTTTTACAAATTTTTTTAAAAGAATTTTAACAAAAATGAAAATTGAAGTTTTTCAACAAAAATGAAAATAACAAAATTGAGATTTTTTTGTTTTCCAACAAAAATTGAAAATTCTGTTTTCCAACAATTTGTTTTTCCACAAAAATTGAAAATTTTGTTTTTCGACAATCAACAAAAATTAAAAGTTTTGTTTTTCAACAAAACATAAAAATTTTGTTTTTTCAACAAAAATTGTAAATTTTATTTTTCAACAAATTGGTAACTGCAACAAACTAAAAAAAAAAAAAGACTGAGACTGAAACTGTAACTTTAACTATAATAATTTCAGTTTTCCATCACTGTGCCTATCTCAAAATCTTAAAAATTAAAGGGCCAAGGAAAAAAAGAATTGGTTGTATTATTTTCTGATTGGGCATACGAGTAGTACTATGAAAATGAACATTTTTTTTTACCCTTTAGGTGGAGCTGGAAATTTTTAGTAATTGAAGTTGAAATTTTAAGCTTAAGCATGTCACTGAGGTACCAAGTGGAGTTCACTTCTCTTACTTTCATTTCCTTTTAAATTCTAGCCCAGACCAAAAAAATACAAAATTTTGAAAATCCAGATTTTGAAGCTTTGTAACGCCTCCGATCTTAAGCATTAAAAAAAAGAAAAGTCTCAAGGGTTTTATTACTACCCATATGTCCGGTCATTTTTTTTCTCAATTTCATTTATTCCTGTCACTTCAATTTTTGGGATAAGCATCATGTGTGTACAACATTTTTTGTTAGTGATACCAGGTTGTATCCAAATTTAAAGTTCTCTAAATTGCTCTCCAGACATCCCTAATTCCCCGCCTATTTCTACCAGGCACTTGAAAAAATCCTAGTACAAGAAAAGTCATGCACCAGTGTCTAATTTCGTCGCTGTGAACCGGTTCTCGAGATATCCACGATGCAAGTTTTAAAACTCCTTCAAATTCTGGATACAACTGATAGATAAAATACTTTTTCAGTTTTTTTTACAGTACTAGTACCTATTGGGGGGAGGGGGGGGGGGGGCTTTCTAGGGCTGAAAATTTTGTTCAGCGGAGGTTTATCATTCTCGAAATGTGGCCAGGGCAGAAACCAAGCAGGTGGGGTAAGTGGGGTATCTCACCCCAAAAAATTCAAAAAATTTACTAAAAAGTTTAAAAATTGGCAAATTTATAGCGTTAAAGCATCAATCGGGTACAAAATTAATTCGCTAAAAAAAATAAAAAAATTCAAATGAAAATTTTTTTATATAGTCGGGAACTTTTTGCCCCCCCCCCCCCCCCCCAAACCCAGATGTTGGCCAAGTTTCGCCGCATTATGTGGTTCGAAGTGCGTATAGACCAAGTTTGACCTTTTTACTTAAAACCCCCATTTAAATTTAAAAAATAGACATGAAAGAATTGAGGTTCTCTATACGTATGTTCAAAAATCAACTATTTATTTAGTCGAGGACCGTCAAGATTGGTTTGAATTGGTTCTGATTGGCTCTTGACTGACTATGGTTGTTTTTAAAACATAATTTAAAAAATAATTATCAATCATATTCAAAAAACCAACATGGTCAAGAACAGGACCATCGAGAGTCACAGCGGGCTCCGCCGGGCAAAAATTATTTTGGGTCCTCTTCCAAGTGAATTGTTGACCAAAAACTAAGTATGTGATTTCTATAACTAATTAAATCTGAAAAAAATCAATTCGGACCCACTGGCAAAACTCAGTGCGCAGGGCAAAGTGCCCCCTTTGTCCCTCCCTCAACGAGCCTCGTCAAGAACCGTGAAGATTGACTCTAATTGGCTCTTGACTGACTATGTTTGTTTAAAAAAAAAAATCAAAAACCTCCGTTCTACAAACTCAAAAAAATATGTTGAAGGCTAAATTTTATCCAAAAGCATATACTTATACATAAATTTGTTTACAACCTTTTTTACAGCACTTGAAAAGATCTACATATTACAAGCAAAGTTACGTGCAAGTTTCACTTCAAAGAACCGGTTCTCGAAATAACCACCATGCAAATTTTCAAAGCCATTTAGCACATTAAATACAACAGCTTTGTAAAATTTGTAAATGACCTTTTTTGTATAGCACTTGAAAAAATCGACCAGTAAATTCATCTGCTAATTTCCTCTTGGTGAACCGATCCTCGATATATATGCGATGGCAATCTTCCCGACCGTTCAACCCTTCGAAAACAGCATTTATACGGGTTCCTTATGTATCTACTAATTTTACTCCAGTGAACTGGTTCCAAGATATTAGGCGGTACCTATTTTTATTTTTATTTTTTTTTAAAGGACTTTAAAATGTTTGTGCTTGATAAAATAAAATGCATGGGAAAAGAATTGGAAAAGTCGTAAATCGAATTCACGTTTTTAATCAATAGTTCAAGTTCATTAATCAGGCTTGCCAAGGAGAGTCTTTAGATTTTTCATTCTTTACCTGAGCAGGGACGTGTATGTTAACCACTGTAAGGGGGGGGGGGGGGAGGGTGACTGAGAAAAGGCGCCTAATAACCTAAAATTCAATTTTTACTTCCGTACTCAAATTCATGTAAAAAATCATTAGGAATCGAATGGAAGAGCTCCCGGATCTCTATCTTAAAAATTGGAGAAGTTATTCAGCTTTTAAAACCTACTTAATGAAATCAAATTCCATTTTTTTTTCAATTTCTCTTCAAATTTGAGAAAACAGAAAAAGGAAGATTTTAAAAAAATTTCCTGGAAAATTTCAGTTTTGGTTGTTGACTAATTTTTCTCAGCTGCCCCAACTTGTGTTCAAGTAATCAATAAAGACAACTTGGAAAATTTGCAGTCAACAAGTTAATCAACATCAAAAATAGATTCTCACAGCGAATGTTTAAAATTTACAGACATCGATGTTACGTAAGATGTCTTCAATGCATGGCAATGGCAAACTGCCTATCGAGCAAATAGACCAATCTAAATTTGCCACAATGCCAGACAAATTATAGACCGCAACAATTAACAATTATCACCTCCATACTTAGTCATCATAACAATGTATGCATGCCGCTGAGCAGACGATACCTTCATGAGCATTTTATACTCCATATTTAATGCGGCGTTCGCCAGCGAGACCGTGCAAAATAAATACACGTAGGCACATACAATTAGGTACCCAGGTATTCGTAAAATTACTGTCGGCGTCACGCGTAGTCGTACAATCATATTTAAATTGGCAGAGTAATATTAAAACGTGACTTCGTATACATACCTGCATTTTTGGCGAACGCATTTCAATGGCTGAGACGGACAAGACGATGACTTTTACTCGTAATTACGGAATACGTGGATCTTCGTTTGTAGTACATTCACAGCAAACTTTTTTTTTTTTTAATCTATTATAAATTCGCAATTATTTAACCATTTTATCGGTAGTTATTTATTGAAAAACAGGTGTAGTAAATCGCGAACAAATTCCGATTGACTGAAAACTATCGGTCCGCGATCGGTAAATGGCGAATTTTACGCAATGTGCGAGAAAAAGCGCGCACGTAATAAAACTTACTAAATAGTGGTCAAATATTAAAAAACCTTTTACCGCGTATTCAACGGGTATCGGTTCAGCTCCCACTATAAAGTAGCATTCGGTGGGCATAAATGATGACGCAGATGCGGGCACTATGGGAGTTGATGATAATTCTGAAGTGAAAGTCGGATACAGGGGGTCTCCTTCTCTAGCTTTGGAAGAAAGCGAGAGCTCACAGACTCGTCTTTACCCTTGATGGTAACCGGTTATGACCTTCCAGTCTGATGACCTTGGCAGCGCTTCTTCATTCCGGAATAGTTTTTTTTTTCGGTAAATTCGTCTCCCAAACCGTTTGATGTAGACGAGCCTTTACTATATCCGGGAAAAATTATCGAATAACACGAATGGCGTGTAATCGAGACGCAGCGCAGGTTGCTTCGTTAGAACCGTTTACAGTGCGTTAAGCACGTTGTAATTTTCATGTAATACGTATACTTACGAATAATCTCGTTACGTCTGTAGACTTTTTTTTTTTTAACAGAGTACGTACGTACGGTATGTTTGTCTTTAACTACTGGTATATTAAGAGGGTCTTTTCCGAAAGTCGTTGCGAGTTTCATTCGTGAAATGGTAAGTATTGAATACGCCTGTAGGTAACAATCCGTCAAATTTCTCGTTTTATTCCATTCAGTAGGGAGAAAACAAACAGGTCAGGTTACAATTGTATCAAAAATATATCCATCTATGAACATTTTGTGTCATTTTTTACATTCAGATAACTTCTAATACTCGAAATTTACATAAAAAGTAGGTATAAATTTTTTTTTTAAATTTTCAAAAATTTTAAAATTTGACAAAAAAAATACAATTTATTAATTTTTAAAAACAAAGGCTAACACTTCCTTTTCACCAAAATATAAAAGGCACGTTGAGTTCAGGAATAAAAACTTCAAAAAATCTGAAAAATTTCCTATCCTGGTAGCGTACTTAATTTCAAATAAAAAAAATTCCCTCGATTTTTTAAAAACAGCCAATTAGCAGAAAAATTGGTAATTCAATCAATTAGCATTAGATAATGAGTAAAATTGAAATTTAGAAAAAGTTCATTTTTTGTTTCTTTGGAAAAGTAAAAAGGAGAGAGGGGAAATTATGAATTTAAAGTCAATAAAAATAGTACCTGCTTAAAAATTTGCTCAAAATAAATTCAAAATGGTAAAAAAGTAAAGTTATATAATGTTCTGTCCATTTTTTTCCCTTCAAATTCTGCCCTTTTTACCTACTCATTTCGAAAGAAAACGAATGCCGAATCAGGATATTTATGAACACGGAGTGTACTTATGGAAAATGTACCACCCCTTTTTTTTATGCTCAAAATTATAAAAACCCTCAATTTCACCCCGAGCCGCGAAATTTTTTATTTGAAAAATTAGGTAGGTAAGTAATTAAAATAAGCAGGCACAAATCTCATACAATAGGTAAAAGTTTGTTGAAAAATTATCAAAAATTGAATTCAAGAATTCCAATGCCAATTTTTGAAAAAATAACAGATTTGATAAAATAAAATCAAAACATTTTATTTTCAAGTGAAATTGAGTTTTGGAACATTATTAAAATTACTTCACTTTGATTACTGAAAATAGATTTCCAAAAATCTATAAAAATGTGTTTTAAAGAAATTGTATAAATCCGTTTGGGATTTCGGCTTCGGGAAAATGGCCGTGAACCAATGTCAAGAGCTGCCTTTTTTTTGCATGAATCATTGAATTCAGTTTTCTGCAAACGTTCAAAAAAAATTTAAAAATTATTTTAAGAAAATAAATTTCAACTGATTTTTTAAAACCTAACAAAATTATTTTAAGATTGAAATAAGTAGATTTCAGAAAACTTATCAAAATCATTTTTTTGGAAAAACGATAACACTGATTTTTAAGAAATTTTTATATACCCACATCACTACTAAATATTAGGAAATTATTCAATTTCAAAAACTGTCAAAATTGATTGTAAAAAACTGTTTAAATTGATTTTTGGATAATTGATAAAACTTAAGAAAAATCAATTTTCAAAAATTGCCTTTTTTTTTTTTTTTTTTTTTTGAAAAATTAGCAAAATTTTGTTTAAAAATAATTTAGGCCTAACCTTTATAATCATTTTTAAAAAGGTACGAAAATTAAAGTAAATGATTTATTAAATTAAGTATTTTCACAGACAGTCAAAATTTTTTAATTTTAGAATTTGTTGAAATTTATTTTTGAAATTTTTTGAAAATTATCAAAATTATTCGATAAAAAAAATTATAAAAATTTATTCTACATATAAAAAACCTATCAAAAATACATACTTTTTAAAGTTGACCGTAAATCATCAAAAATTCAGTTTCTATGGTTGTTCAAAAATTTAACAACAATGCACCAAAATAATTTTCAAGGCAATAAGTTTTTGAAAAATCAATAAGTACCTACATATAACTACCTACATAATCCATTATTTTTAAAATTGTTATTCCTATAGATAACTACTTAATTGATTTTTGAAAAAAGAAAGATCATCCAAATTCAAAAAATATTTGAAACTAATTTTAAAAAGATTTTGAAATTAATTTACAAAAATTATCAAAATTGAATCAACTTTTAAAAAAAACATAATTTAATTTCAAAAAAATTTTAAATTTTTAAAAATTATCCGTCAAATTATTATTTTTTTAAATCGACAAAATTAACTTTAAAATATTGTAAAAATTTATTTTTTGGAGAATAATCAATAAATTTTGAAGAAAAAAAAATTAATTTGCAAAAATTCTCAAAATCTTTTTTTGAAAAATAATAATTTTTTTTTCAATCGTCATAATTATCTATTCCTTGAAAATCCACTAAAATTTATTTTCAAAAAATTTCTTTATCATTTTATGAAACGTGTTATCAAAACTCTTTTTTTTAAAATATTGGTCATTAAGATCTGTTTTTTATGATTGTTTAAAAATTTTCCATTCTTTTTTTTAAAATATTTTTTTGAAAAATCAATAAAATTGATTTTTGAAAATTTATCGAAACCAGTCTTTTAAATATTGGCCAAACTGACGTTTGGAAAGTTTTCAAAATACTTAGGTACTTAAAAAAAATTTCAAATCAAAACGGTGATGTCTACTTTGTCCTAATGGATTATATCCTAATTCCCTTTTTCCCTCAAAAAGGGAAAAAGAGTGGATTATGTCCTAAAAATTTTACTCCCTATAAAATTTCCCTCTTACAGGGAAAAATTGTGGATTATGTCCTAAACATTTCTCGTACATAGAACACCTACCTACTTGAATATCGTACACTTTTATAGAAGATTAGGTATGATGAACGTGGAGAGAAGACGAATGCAACAATTGTTAATTTGAAAGTTTTTAGTTTCAACCAAGTCACTGATTTTTAGTAATTTTTTATGGGAGAAAAATTGGTGAATTCTATGACACTGCTACTATTTTCAAAAAATCTAGATTGGAATAAAAAAAAAGATCATTAAAATTTTTGTGTTCGTGTACCTCAGAAAAATGTCTCGAAAAATTCTCGTATATCTTGAAAGACAAATTTTCATTTTTTTTTAATCTGTCAGTTTTCTTCTTCATTAAAAAAAATCTGTAATATTTTACAAAAAATTCACGTTTTTCAAAATATTGAAAGGGAATTCATGTTTTTTAAGAAATTTTTAAGCGCATATTTGGCCTTTATTGGAGAAAGAATATCCTAGCCCTGCTGATAAAATTTGTGGTAACTTTAAGTTCACATCTGATGAGTAGGTATGCGTTTTCGAGGTAGCTATTTATACCATGTGTACCTACCTATCTACCTACCTACACAACTGGAAAGACTATATTCATCTTCTATCTCAATTAAAAATCATAATCTTTAAAAGTGTACGATGTTTAAGTAGGTAGGTATTCTATGTACGAGAAATGTTTAGGACATAATCCACTGTTTTTCCCTGTAAGAGGGAAATTTTATAGGGAGTAAAATTTTTAGGACATAATCCACTTGCTTTCCCTGTTTGAGGGAAATTTTACTCACCATAAATTTTTTTAGGATATAATCCACTCTTTTTCCCATTTTGAGGGAAAAAGGGAATTAGGATATAATCCATTAGGTCAAAATAGACTAAATCATAAAAACTTACTGTCAAAATTTATTTTAAAAAATTTTTGGAATTGATTTTTTAAATCAATAAATTTTGAAAGTTGTATAAATCTTTTTCGAAAAATTATCAATATTTTTGTATTAATACTAAGTAATAGGTAATTTTTGGAAATATTTTTAAAAAAAATCAGTTTCCAAGAATGAATAATCGAATTCATTTTTTCAGAACCGTTGTAGAAATCGATTTTTTTTTATTTATAAAGATCATTACATCTTTTAAATTAAATCAATTTCCGATACATACTTATATTTGAAAAGTTATTTTTTTATGAATCATTAAATTCAGTTTTTTTACAAAAATTTTCAAAATTCATTTTTGAAAAATCGATAAGACTGATTTTTTTAAATTGTCAAAATTAATTAAAAAAATTGTTACAAATATATTTTTTTTAATTTTCTCATCACAAGAAAATCATTTAATTTCAAAAATTGCCAAAACCTATTTTTTTAAATCATCAATTTTTTTCAAATTTGTCAAAGCTGAGCTTGAAAAATTGTTGAAATTAGTTTTAGAAAAGTTGTCAAAATCTTTTTTTTAATTTTCTAATTTAGTTGTTGAAATACCTAGGTAACTAAGTACTTAATATTAAAAGTATTAATCTTTCAAACTGTCAAAATTTATTCCTTGAAAACTCTTCGAAATTTTGAAATTCTGTCAAAATTTTTAATAATATGAATCATCAAGTTCTGTTTTTTAACCTTTAAAGATCGAGTTACCTACCAGTTTTTTTTTTTTTTTTTTTTTTTTTTTTTGAGAAATCGATTAAACTGAAACTGATTTGAAAAATTTTCAAAATAAATTTAAAACACTCTTAGTTATTAAAATTCATTTTTGAAAAAGTACCTATCAAAATTAAATTTCAAACATCAATCAACTTCTTTTTTATCAAAATTTTCTATACCCATTTTTCAAAATTTTCTAAAAAATATATTTTTGTGGATGTTGGGTAAATCATTGATTTTTTTTTTACCAACTCTTGAAAAATCTATTTTCTGCCAACAAAGAATGTTCCGCAATTTATTTTTGAAAATCAATTAAACCAATTTTTGAAAATTTTTCGCGGTAGATAAATCATTCAAATTTCAAAAATTGCTAAAATTAATTTTTTTGAAAATTGTCCTTGACTCATGTCATGTTGGCGCCATTTTCTGTCGTGGGAGTGTAGAAGTTTTCCGAGTTTTGTTCAGTTTGATACTTGATTATACATACTTACCTAGTAGACGAATCGCGGGAGTGGGGATTAGGGCATGAAACACTCTTGAAACTTTTACGTCTGTATTCAATAAATTTTTGTAGCTAAATTACTTATTTAATTGTTTGTAATACCTATCTAAAAATTTATCTTGCCAAAAATCTTGGATCTGTCGCTTCACACCTTGGTATAGTGGGCGTATAAGGTAATCGAACACTGAGAGAAGAAGGCCAATGAATTATTTAGAAAGGCATTCTTTCGGATTTTTTTTTTCATTCAGAGTTGGAGGTACCAAGTATGAAAATTTTTTGAAAATTTCCTTTCACTATTCTTGAAGATATATATTTTAATATTTTTTATTCCAATGATTAACGGTTGTTTTTTTGCTTGATCGAATCTTGAACACACCAAGACAGCACAGTAGGTAATTTATAAGGACTTGAAGTCTATGTACCTATATACTTCAAATTAAATTTTCAAGTAGAAAAATTATGCCTATATCGAGCTGAAATTGAAGTTTTAGAAAACTCGTTTTATATCCATGTAAAATTACTTATCAGACTCTTCGTTAGAAAATAATAGGCTAAATGATGAAGTACCTACTACCTATGCAAACAATAAGTACATTCTTCATTCTTCACTTTGACACTATGAAATTTAATTACACGTACGTACGTTTATAATTACGTGTGCAAAACAGTCATACATACTTCTTTTTGGTTTATTAATAAAATTCAAAAATAAAACTCGCAGCTGTACGTAACGAGTTTATGATAGCTAAATGCTTAAGATAAAGAAAAAGCGACTCCCAAACCCATCCTACATGCTACTGCAAGTTTTTGCTAGATGTTGTTTTTGAAGGTTTTCTACAAAATTTCTACATCTTCTCCAAATGGCATTGAAATTAATTTTCATCTCGAGCGTAACATTCCACAATATTAACTCATGTACCTCTAATGTCAACATACCTACTGTTACATTTTACGTTTCTTCTCTTTCTTTCTCATTCAGTCTCTCATCTTCTCTCTTCTTCTAAATTCATTTACCTATACAGGTGTGCGCGGTGAGCAGCTCTTTTGTAAACATTCGCGAGCCTAAACAAAATATTGATAGGATATCTCCAAAGGATAGGAAGACATATTAATAGACCGACTTCAATGATATCGTAGTAATAAAATGAAATATAGCGAATTTCAAAGCTTCCCATCTTCTATTTACTTCCTGCGCGAGTAAAAATATTTTATAAGCAGGCGTATAAAATTGATATGGACAGAAATTTTTCAATCAATCAAAATACCCAGCTCTCGTATTAAACTAGGAGGTTACACGAGGCAAAAATAACCTTCGACGTAAATGTAATAAAATTGAAGATTTCAATTCATTTTAATATAATTTTCTGACAAGTTTACATACTCATCGTGAATTAATTGAGGTCGAGTTGTCGAATCATCTGGAGAAAATATTTGAAAATACTCCAGGAAGTAATAGCAAGTACTAACGGGCATGGACATCGTGTATAGAAACCTTTACCTTTTACACGAACTAACGTAAGTACATTGAATTATCATCATCAACACGCACTCTTCACTTTTTACATATATTTGTAGGCGAAATTTTGTAAAAAATTATCGCTACGTTAGGCCCTGATTTAGAAGTAGAGAGCGGGATGACTTATAATTATATTTTTGGACTTCACCTGGCTCACAAAGAATACGATTTCACCCATGCCACAATTTCTGTGAATTAAGATTATGGTACTAATCTTAACAGAAATTGTGGCACATTTTTTATTTTTTTCCTTAACTGCATTTTAAGCCATGCCGCATTGCCACTGGCCTCCATGTTTCAAAAAAATAAATGAATAATAATAAAATTTTAAAGAAATAAAAATTTGAAAAGTTAAAAAAAAATATACAAAACTAAAAATTGGAAAAAATTTAAATTTTAAATTTTAAAAATTTTGAAATTTTTTCAACAAAGTGGTATTAAAGTGAGTATTATTATACATAAATAAAGATGTACTCCAGTTTTCATGGGACAAAAAATGTAATTTTTTACGTTTTTTGAAAAAAATTGAAAAAAAATTGAATGAATAAAATTGTTTCAACATACACATGACATTACCATCAAAAAAAAAAAAAAAAAAAAAAAAAAAAAAAACATTTACGGCAATTTATCAACTTTACTTTCATTTTCAGAAACCGTCACTTTAGATGTTTTTTCATATTTTTGATAATTTGTGAAAAATTCTCACCGATACGGTAATGATGAAAAATCATTGTACCTATATATGATCTATTTGGGTTATAATTTGGGGAAATGGTCAGTTGAGTCCCAAAATGTGTACGAGTTGAGTCCCAACATTTTAGCAACATTTTTAGTGCAACGTGAGGACACAAGTCAATTGAGTCCCGAATAAAATTGACGTATGTACGAGTTGAGTCCCGAATAAAATAGAAGTACTCACTACTCACAGTCTCAAATCCCCTTTCACCAACTGGGAACAAAATCAATTTTTTGTGACACTAATGTCGAAAAAAAAATTTCAAAGCAACTTTCTTAATTGATAAAAAAAAATTTTGTGACAAAAAAGAAATTTTTTTTGGCTTCTTATAACTTTATCGACATGAATTTTTTGTAAAACCAAAAAATCTTTCTATAGCGCACTAGCTTCTTCTTTCCTCCTCTTACAAAGGGGGACAATATTTTCACCCCGTTTCGTCTCAATTGTGGCTATTTGGAGAGCATTCTCAAGTTTTTTTTTCGAAAAAAAGTACCAAATTTTTTCATAGTTTTCATCAGTGGTTGGTATTACTGATTTTGTTCCCATTTGTGCGTACACATTCCATCACCCTTCTACTTCATGTGCGAATCTGTGAATAATTTTCTTTACCTACTCGTGTCGATAGTTGAGAATATCTGTGGGATAACCAAAAATTGTTTCGCCTCAATTATCGACATGAGTTTTTGAGTTAGGCTAAAAATTTTCACCTCAATGCAGTTTGTAATGAATGATGTAGTAGTAAATAGGAACAAATTTTGGATCATGTTTCTCAGTCTTTCTCGGGTCTCAAAGGGTTATTGGGGAAGAAATTTATAACTGACGTTTTGCACGAATTTGAATCGGGTGATATCTTTCTGCTATTACCCATCAATGAACTCACTGCAACCACGGGACTCAACTCGTACTTGTGGATTTCTTATGCGGGACTCAACTCGTACATATCGTGAATTCTCGAAGAAAACCCCCTTCAACGCGTGGGACTCAATTGACCTGTGTCTGGTTTAGAAATTTCCTTCCGGGACTCAATTGACCGACAGCCATAATTTGTATGTTAAAACTATTTTATTCATTAAATCTTTTTTTTTAATTTTTTTCAAAAACGTAAAAAATGACGTTTTTTTATATTCCATAAAAACGAGGATAAAGATGAAAAATCATCGAAAATGGTCTTTCATCGTATATTCAATTTAGGTGCGCTCCTGATGTACATTCTGTAGGTTTCGACCTTTGCACTCATTTTTAACTATGTTTAGTAAGAATTTTTAGTTTTAGGTAACTCTCCTTTTTGATGCATTATTCATCAACCTATACACCCCAAACCAAATGACTTGGGAGGGCAAAATTTAGTATGTAGATTCGATAAAGGTTACTGACAAGCCTTTTGAAAGTTTTGACCTTTGAGGCTCTAACTTGAGGTGACTTCTTTTCGGAGGGAACTGCAAGGGAAACTCAAAATGATGAGATTTCTTGCAATTTGCTTCAGCAATATGAACTCGTTTTTGCTCCAAAAGGTGCTTTCCTAACTTTCAAACTCCAAAAGGTGATTTTTTGGGACATTCTTTTTATGTTGATCAGCTTACACGCCCCCAAAAATGGTGGTGTTCATCACAA
Organism: Balanococcus diminutus; assembly: GCA_959613365.1. Taxonomy (NCBI): domain Eukaryota; kingdom Metazoa; phylum Arthropoda; class Insecta; order Hemiptera; family Pseudococcidae; genus Balanococcus; species Balanococcus diminutus. Next base: position 31,247,452 of record OY390714.1, read on the forward strand.
TTTTTTGGTTTACCCACTTCCCCCCAAAATGCATTGCTGGTGATTGGGTGATAAAATTAGCTTGAACGCCCGCAGCCCGCACTTTTTTATGAGGTAACAACCCTTAAAAAGGTTTTTTTTTTTTTGAAGAAATTATTTTTATATTATTTTTTTTAATCTTGAAAAATTTCCTCATAAAAATTTTTTACTCATTAAATATCACCATAATATGAAAAAACCTCTAAATAAAATAATTTGGGATGAAAAAAAAACACCTTTTTTGCATGAAATTCTTTTTAGAATCAAAAAAAGAACATTTTGAAAATCCTGTTTAAAATGAGAAATACGTAGATATCTAAGTACTCGTATTATGTAACACTTAAAAAATTGAGAAATATTTTCATCAAAAAAAAAAAAAAATTCATTCTAGAAAAAGAATTGAAAAAAATGAAAAAAAATGAAAGATTTCTTATTCCAAAAAAAAGTCGAGAAATTTTTTTCCTAAAAAAAAAACAAAAAAAACGTTCACTTCAGAAAAAATTGATTTTTTTTACTTTTAAAAAAATCGAAAAATTTCTTCAATCTAAAAAGTTGAAAGATTTTTTTAAATTAAAAATTGAAATGTTCCAATAAAAATGAAAAATGGGTAGGTACCTATCATTTCTAGTTTTTACTCTCAAAAAATTAAAAACTTTATTCTCAAAAAATAAAAATAAAAAATAAATTAATAAAAATGTTTTCTCCATTATTTGAAAGACTTTTTATTCAAAAAATTAGGAGATTTTTCATTCAAAAAAAAAAAAAAAACACAAATCGTTTTATTTAAAAAAAATCAAAAAATATTTCTACTCCCATAAAATGAGAAATTCTATCCTACAAAAGATTTGAAAAAATATCCGTAAAATTGGAAGATTTAAAAAAAAATTTGAAACGTTTGAACACAACAAACTATGAAAATAAAAATTCAACTCTCGAGAAGCTACTTGACTAAGGTTACGTGTTTTTTTTATAAATCGAGTATAAAAATAAAAAAAACAAAAATAATAAGTGTAGGTACTTTTCTCAAACTTCATTACACCTTTAATTCGTAATCATCAGTGTCAGGTTAACACGAAAAAAAAAGTGCACATGCATTAATCTAACTGTAAATCGCAAACGCTGTATTTGCTCAATTCGATAAAATCTAGTAAAAGTATTTTTCATAACTCTCACTTGTTAATCAACTGAAGATATTGAGTACCTAAGAGTAAATATTGCCATATGATTTAACAGTTAAGTATACTCATTTAAGTGGTCATGCGCGAAAATTACCAGCTCTTATGTTGTTATTTGTCAACGATATATGAATATTTTCATTTCACATTTGACAACATATTCCTATAGATTGACACTCTCGATGTGTTACGTAGATAAAGATATACCTCCACCATAGGTTTAGTAAATAGGATCTCAAATATTAAGTAAGTTCATCGACAGGTATCGAAAGTTTTAGACGATAATTAAAAAGTGAAGACAGGTATTTTACTTGTAGAATACGTAATGTAAGTACATAAACAGAAGTTGATTAGCAATAAATCTGTTAAACAGAAAATCGTTTAGAGAGAGGTGCAATTTGTGCGACAGTGTTCTTAATTATTTCGGGTATCTATAGATTGGGTAAATGTGAAATATAATATTTTTAAAAGTAAATCCGAATGATTTTTTTTTTTTTTTATGAACAGTTGCGATGAAAAACATATATTATATCAAGAGTATTAGTCAAATTCACCCAAATAATATTAACCATATTGCTATTTTACGTAAAAAATTCATTCGGAACCATGAAAATTACCAAACTAATCACCAAAAATACAAGAAAACCCATATCATTTGTAATGAATATTAATTTGCAGTTAAACTTGGCACATTTAATAGAAATATAGGCTATCTAGATATTAGTACAATGTTTCGTTCCAAGTTTGGATAGCTCAGCATTCCTTCTCGTTTTACTCGTGAAACGAAACGCCAAAACATAAATAAAACTTAAAAGAAGCACAAAAATATGAAGGAGAGGAGTGACATTAAAAAAAACTCGTCTGTTATGCAATATTATACGCGTAAACTGGTTCAAATGTCACACGAATCTTGATATCGACTACACGCGTACTCATATATTATGAACACCTACCTCGTATGCCACTATTAATCTATTTTTGCATTATTTCGTTTATATTTTTTGCTCATTTGAAAAAATTTATTACCGACTGGATTGGAGTAGGTACATTACGAGTATCTCTAACTAAATCGTTTTTTTAATGGCTCGCTTCCTCTCTCCATTCTCTATAACATTACCATTTCACGTAGGTACGCTCAGCTCGAATGAAAAAATTTATCATCTTGAAAACCTGTCCCAAAAATAATTCACCGGGAAATTACGAGTCGTCTTGAGAAAAATTTTGAAACTGGAAAAAAATCCAAGCACGTGTAATGTATAATGAAACAGACATAGGCGTGTATGGGTATCCAGATCCATCTGGATACGTTTTGATTTAAATACAAACGAGGGGAAAGCGTGGTTAAGGAAAATAATTTCTTGACGATGGATCGCAGCTGTTTTCATAATTTAATCCAATTTTAATAATATAAGTAAAATAAGTGACATTTTTTTTTTAGGTAAGCAATGCTTATTTACTTTTTACTCACATTTAAAAAAATTAACCCACAGACTTATTCTAAAAAATATGCTCCAAAAAAATGCATTCTGTTAAAAAAATATATTATATGACTTCCAAAAAATACCATTAATTCCAAAAAAATCTATATCTAATAAATATTTTTTTAAATGAATTTTTAGAGAAATTATTTTTGAAAAATTCAAAAACATCGATTTTGGATAAAATTAAAAAATATTTGTTCAACTAACTTAAAAAAAAGAAAATCAAAGAAAATCTCAGAAAAAAATAAAGCAAAATAATCTCAGGATAAATAAGAAAAAAAAACGTCATTCGTATGAATATCTATTTTGAAAAAAGCAAAGGTTAATTTTTTTAATTTAAAAAAAAAAAAAAAATTCTCGGGACCAACATCTTTACCAAAAAATCACCCTATCTCTGTATATAAATTCTCAATTGAGAAAATTTTCATAAAAAAATTATCCATCAATCCCCGTAAATCTGTTTTGCTATGAGAATAATTTCGGTTCGATCCCGCCTTCCCCTCCAATTTTGCATCATACGTTTGAAAATCATCTTATTAAAACTTCAAATTGTTCACCTTGCAGTCACCTCTATGCAACTTTGGTTTGCAGTACCGCTAAGAGGAAAAAATTAGGTTATATAAACTGTGAATTCGAATGTAATTTGAACAGATATTTAATTTGATAGAACAATGAGCGGGGGTACGTGATTTTTTCAAGGCTTCCACTTTTTGAGGGTCCATATCCCCTTTTCTTGAAAATCTCTTAAAGCCGGTCTCAAGGCCCTAATCCAGAAATTTTCAAGCAAAATTTGTAGATTTAGATCATTGAAATTATTTTAGTTACCTACCTACAACAAAAAAAAACTTCGAATAGGCTCCTTCCACCCTCCAATTTCGCATAATACGTATATGTAAATCATATAGTAATTTTTATACATGTTTCTAATTATGTAGAATTGGTGGGGAGAGGAGGGTGCAATAGTAATTTTCGTAGTAAACAAAATTATTCCAATTAGGTATCTCAATCTACAAATTTTGTTTGAAAATATTTTCAACTGTGATCTTAAGTACGGATATAGATGAATTTTTTGTTCAGGGGACAGGCTCCAAATGTACCCCTAGCTCTTTTTTTTCAAAATACTTACGAATCAAAATTTTAATCAATCACAAAATCCTTTCGATCGCTCAGATGGATTAAAACTCTAAAAAGGTTTTTTTAACAGAATTTTTAAAGTTTGACTTTGACTTTTTCACAGTGAAGACATTTTTTTTTTAATTCCCTACCTATTTGATTTTTTCAAAAAAAACAAAACATTTAGGTAATTAATTATTATATAGGTACAACCATATTAATGTGATTTTTTTCTTTAAAGCGGAAGTTGGAAATTTTTTTGATGGAACATTTTCCAAGTTTTCTCAACCGCCTTTTTTTTTTTACAAATTTTCAAAAAAAAACTTTTTTTGACATAAAAAAATGTCAGAAATTTTTTTAATAGCTTTTTTTCAAGTCTTTTCTTGAATCATAATTTTTAAATAATTTTTGACACTATTTTTTCCAAGAAAATTGTTTATAGGTACAACCTTTTTTCAAATGAATTTTTCTTAAAAAAAAAAAATTGTAGCGGAAAAATTTTTAGAAATTTTTTTAACAATTTTTTTGAATGCATAATATTTTCCAAAAACTTTTTTAAAAATTACTCTTCAAGAGATTTTAATCTATTTTTTTTACAATAATTTTGGTGGTTCGAGAGTTATTACTTAATTTTTCAAAAAAGTTTTTTTGTCGATATAATAGCATCTATATTTTTTTACCCAAAAATCTTGGTACGAAACTCAAAAGAGCAAAAAATAAATAAATAAAAAAGGACAAAGGACAATAAGCAGATTTCGGAGCATTAGAATTTATCAGTCTGGATAGGGTAATTTAGGTAATTATTTTAAATAAAGTTCGAAAAAAAACTTCAACAAAAAATCTTATATTTTGCACAAAGTTTTGATAAATTGTGTTCAACTTCAACAGGATGGTAAAAGATGAAAATCTATAAGTATATTTTTGAAAAAATATATAGGTATATTATATACCTATATAATAGGAAAATTAGGACTATTTTTGAAACGACTTTTGTAATTTGTGTGTTTGAATAGAATTTTAACGAATTTCACGTTAAAAAAAGCTTTGTGTGAACCAAATTCACGTAAAATTATCTCAGAACCTTAATTTAATGAATTTTATTTTAAACATTTTTTTTTTCAAGTGTGTACCTAGCCTACCTAGTACCTACCCGGTAAACACATCGTATGCGAATCGCGGGCTAATAGAATGCTACATTCGCATCTATCGCATACGAATAGCATACGAAAATAGCGTACTAGCATATCAAAAATGTCCGCTTTTTTAGCGGCTAATTTCGAACGCTAATAGTGCGCGAAATTAGCAGCGAATGTAGCGTTCTATTCGCTGTTAATTCGCTGGCGATTAGCGTTCGAAATTCGCTTCTAAAAAGCAGCCAAATGATATATTGATGATTTCCACTCAGAAGTAAGTTAATTATTTCGAAAATACATCTTATTTATGATCGCAAATCTGTGTAAAATGAAATTATGCCGAATGTTAGAGATTTTGACCTACCTAGTAGTGGTGTTTGATAAATAAGTAGTGCGTAGGTATTTCAATTTGCAACTTTTTTCATAAAATTTTTTGATGGACTCTATACCTTCTTCTATTTTGAATAATAAATATCTACGTAGTATTAGATGAAATTAGAAGGAAGGAAGGAAGGAAGGGAGGGAGGGGGTCCAATCTTAATTTTTATGAAAATCAAAATTATTTCCAAGAATTCAATCTACAACTTTTGTTTGAAAAATTTATCAATTGTGAGAGGGAAGAAGGGCTGGCCCAACTGAAATTTTTTTCAAACAAAAGTTGTAGATTGAAATCCTAGAAATAATTTAGATTATTATAAAAATTTCGATTTGACTCCTCCTTTCCTTCTAATTTCGCATAATATGTACTTATACTGCTTCAAACAGGAGAAGGCAGAGAAACAATTTTATTGAAAAATTTTATAACACTGATAAGACTTCGAAAATTTTTCTGTACGATTTGATAAAATTTCATTTCACACAGATTCACGATCACAAATAGATAAACATTCGAAATAATTAACTTACTGCTGAGTGGAAGTCGTCCAAGAAACTCAATCTTTGTGTCCATTCTTGTCATTTTGATCAAATCATTGGGATTTTTATTTAAAAAGAAGAAAAAACATCAATCAAAACACAAAATCCCCCAACAAAATCAATAAAACTAGAAAAATATTCAGTTTATTTATGTCACTGCAACAATCTCAAGTATACACGTTCATGCTTGAAAATGATTTCTCTCGTTCATAAAAAATATTGAAAGACATTGTCGCCAAAATCGTATGCGATTCGCAAGCGAATATCGCACTAATATCGTATGAAATATCTGCACGTCTCCCAATGCGATTTTAGCATACGATTCGTAGGCGAATATTGCGCTAATATCGTATGAAATATCTGCACATTTTCCAATGCGGTTTTAGTATACAATTCGCAAGTGAATATCGCGCTAATTTCGTACGAAAGAAGTACGTATTTTTAAATGCGATTTTAGCACGATATTCGTTCACGAATAGTATACGAATTTATCTCAGAACGTTTTCCTCGATTTTCACGTTGATTTCGCATTCTATTCGTATGCGAATAGACCGCGATTTTCGTATCTGCTATTTTAGCATACGAATAGCAAACGGTGTGTTTATCGGGTACCTATAGAAAGAGGCTAAAAAATATGTCCGAACACAATTTATGTTGAATTTTAAATTAAAATATTTTTCTTTTTTTTAATTTTGGACTGAATTTTGAAAAAATTGTTTCTGAATGAAATCTCAACTGTGTTTAACAAAAATATGAAGACTTGTAAATTTTATTTAGATATTCCTTTTACCAAAAATGTCCACAAAAACAAACAAATAACAATAGGACGAAATTAATGAAAATTTTATTAAAAAGTACAAAAAGAACGGAAATAAAATAAAAATGATGAGTATTTCTTAGAACAGCATTTAAAAAAACTTTGGATTTTTTTTTTTGCCAAAAAATTAATAGGTAGATACACCCGTGTAGCAACGTCGATGCTAATTTCGATATAAATGTCGACACATCGAAAAGTGACCGATTTCGATGTGTCGACATTTATATCGATATCCACATCGACATTTGCAATGATGAGATTTTGAAAAATATGCTAAGTTCAAATATTCAATATAAGTATATATTAAAATTACACCAAAAATAGTGTTCAAGCCAACATTTCGAAATTTTTTGTCAAATATGCGGCATTGAGGCCACCTTCGTAGCTGGACACATGCGAGTGTCCAACTAACATAGAGATGATTCTTAGACCTTATGTACTAATTCACAACACACTTTATCTGCGAGTATCACAATCACCCTCAAGACGTCGACAGTCAAGTCGATGCATTATTCGACCCTCGACAATTAGATCGACATTAACTCGACTTAAAATTCCTCTGGTCAACACTGTCGACAGTTAAGTCGATGCATTATTCGACCATCGACAATTATGTCGACAATAACTCGACAAGTGGTTGTATTATTCAAAACTTTAAAAAATAAGAAAATTTTGTGATTCTTTCAAAAATTATTTATTCCTGAGCTTAAAATGTTCCTATTAATTGTTTTTAGTTCTTTTTAGATATAAAATTTGTAAATTTAATTGGCAGAAATTGTCGACATAAATGTCGATGCGTTTATCGAGTATCGATTTTTACATCGACTTGTCTACGTAGAAAAACAACGTTTTCTAAATTATAGGAAAATACTGAGAAAAATTCAAAAATTTTGATTGAACAGTTATGTTTAACATAGAACATTACTTTAAATCTCAAATATCATTTTTAATTCATCGTTAACCGAGAAAAAAATGTGTCTGAATTTTGTCGACATAAATGTCGATGTCGACAATTGCTACACGGGCAATTATATCAAACAATTTTAAAATTCAATAATTTCGTTAAATTTTTCAAAAAAATTAAAAACCCAATTTATGCTTAGGTTCCAAATTTTTTAAATTTTTTTTTTTTGAATTTTCAATACTTCGTAGGTTAAACTAATTTTTGAAATCAGTGGTTTCATTCAATTTTTAAAATCTAAGTATACCTAATTTCAAAAATGCAGAAAAGTTTTGGCGCCCTGAGAAAAATCTCTCTTTGCTATGGCCAATTCCTTCTTGTACGTAGAAGAAGTTCTGAAAAATTCACAAATAAATAGACCGCGAATTTTAGAAAAAAATAACTATACCTATCGAGGTACCTGACACTTGTAAAATTTCGAATTTTTTTCGTATTAAAAAATTATCATCTGCTGGATGTTTAAGTTATTCACAAGCAGGCGCGTTACTTTCACCAGTACGGTAATGCTTTTAATCCCGCGTAAACGTGTAACTGGCTAAAGGGGAAATGGTTTTCGTATATTTTGCATGCAAATTGGCTTGTAGGCAAATGATAAGAATTGTAAACACGTGTAAAGTCGACTTCTCACGCGCCACGTAATTAATTGTTAGCCGCACTTTTGTTGTCCTCATTCTGGTGTCTTAAAATTAAACAATAGCCCTAATTCTCATCGTAATTTTCTCATCTATATCTTAGTTGGTGCGTTTACTGCAACTGATGTACGTAAATTATGAATGTTTTACGAATAAAATTTTCCAAATATCTGCCTGGTATACGTAATCGTATCCACGTCTGCACTCGCAACCACGTTCACGGTATTTATTTTCGTAGAAAAACAAGCAATCAGTTATGCAGTGTAAAATTCTATGTTCGTTAATACAAAAGGCATCATCAACGGTACGTTGCGCTGCAGGCGCTGCAGTAATTTCATTACTGCTGCCGCCATCACCAGACACCCTTTCGACGTCAACTTTTATAATATATTACCTTACGCCAAATTTTAAACTATCTCTTTTGTTTTAGCCATGTTGTATCAATTTAAAATGCGTATACCTACTTAACAGAATATCAACACTGCAAGGTGTAATGTTTACCTAAGCTAACTTTTGTTCAGTTCTACTTGGAGGTGAGTATAAGGATGTGGTGCAAATTTTCAATGTTCAGTTATTATTTTTGACTTATCGATTGGTTTATTAGACAAGGGGCATGAGTGAGTAAAAAATTCTCCAAGAAAAAGAAAATTGAAAAATTTCCCTTATTCTAATGTGAAAAATTATTTTATAAAATTGAAAAAGAAAATTCTAATTTTTTCAATTCCATACATAATGAGAAATTCTTTTTTTATTCTCTTTTTTTTGGAAAGAGAAGTTGTGATTTGCCTACGTGTGGGAGATTTTTTATTTTATTGAATTTCTGAAAATAGGTACATAAAAATCAATAATTTTATTCATTTTTTTTACAAATTCCAATTGACCTTTTATACTTTGAGATTTTTTTTTGATTATTCATTAAGTTTTTGTGAATTTGTAGTTTATTCAAATTTTGCTAAATTTTTTCGCAAATATTGTCAAATTTTCAAAATTTATATTCAAATTTTGCTCATCTTAACTAAGTAAATAAATTTTTTGCAAATTTTTCATTGATTCATTATTGAATAATTTTCTAATTTAATTATTTGATTTAATATACATAAACGTTTGAGATCGTTATTCAATTTATTAAATTTTGGTAGATCTTAATTTTTTGAATTTTTCTCATTTAATACCTACTTAATATTTTTTTAAACGAATTTTGAAGAATTTTTCCATTATTTCAGTTTTGTAAATTTTTGACTCGTCAGATTTTTATTTTTTGAATTTTTCTGATTCCAATTTTTTTTGAACTTTTTATTGATTAAATTTTGAAGAATTTTTAAATTTTTTCATTTTTGCGAATTTATAATTTGTCCAATTTTTGCGAATCCTTTCGTAATATCTGTTTTTGCAAACTTTCAAAATTTATCAAATTTCTTTTTAATTTTAAATTTATAATTTTTAAATTAATTAGATATTTTTGTATTTTATTTATATTTATATTTTTTTGAACTTTTTCACAGATTTTAATTCAAGTTTATAATTAGGTAAATTTTGAAGAATTTGTAAAGTTTTCCAGATTTTACGAATTTTTAATTTTTTCTTATTTGAAACTCCTACTTCCGTTTTACTCTTTCAATTTTTTACAAATATTTCAATTCATTAAACTTTTTGTAAATAGATATTCGTTTTTGTCATTTTTCAAGCTATTAACTTTAGGAGAATTTTTCAATGTTGGCAAATTTTTGATTCATTATGTGAATAGGTTTTAGCAAACTTTAAAAACTTATTGAGTACCTAGGTATATTAATTTAAATTTTTTTTGCAAATAAGTATTTTTTGACTTTGGAAAATTGTAAGTAAGATAAAATTTGAAAAAAAGAGAGAAAAATTCTTGATTTTGTCGAAATCGCAATATATGAAAAATATCGAATTGAAACATGTCCAGACAAGAATTTTAGGCCCTTAGGACATCACGGAATAGGTTTTAAGTTCCAAAAATGGCGTCATTATGGTATTTTAACCGATATCGTACGAATGTGGCACCCTGGAGAGCAATTAAAAGTTTTCAAGATCACGTTCAAGGTCATTTTTATGATTGAAAAATCTGAAAAATTCATAGCATTCTTGCGGAGATAAAATTTGGAGATTTTTTCAGAATTCTTTATAATTTACGATTCGACCATCTCCTCCATTTTAACGCATTGGATTTTTTTTAAATTGTTAATTAATTAAATTTTTTGCGAATCTCTATTTTTTTTTTACAAATTCTAATCAATTAGATTTTGATAAATTTTTCTATTTTTTCAGTTATTATAAATTTTTGATTCATAAAATTTTTCCAATTTTCCTTATTTTTGCAAATTCTCAGAATTCATTATACTAGTAAGTAAGTTATAACTTTACAATTTAGAATTCCATCCTCCATTTTAAGTCGTTGAATTTTCTACAAATTTTTAATTTATTATTATTTTTTTTTTACAAACCATTCTGATTTATTGATTTTGGGTGAATTCTTGCAATGTACATATTTCATTTTTGCGAATGTCGGATTTATTAAATTTTCGTAAATAAGTTTTTACACGCATTCAAAATTTATTAATAAGTACATTTATTTCTTTAGAATTTTTTACAAATTTTCAATTTAATAATTTTTCATAATTATTATTTGGAATATTTCTCAAAAATTATAGTTTATTCAATTTTGATCAGTTTTGTAAATTTTTGATTCAATAAAAATATTTGCAATTTTTTCAATTTATTGATTTTTTGTGAATTTCCAAAATTCTTTCATTTCATTATTATTTAAAATTTATCTGAAATCCACTATTTTGACACATTGAATTTTTTACAAATTTTTAATGCATTCAATTTTTGTACATCTTCATTTTTTTAATTTTCAATTTTTTTAATACAAATTTTTATTTGTTGAATTTTGTCATATTCTACAATATTTTTTTCATTTCAACTTATTGAATTTTTCAAAAATTTTCAGCTGATAGAATTTCATTCCCTTTTTTAATTTACCAGGTAAGAGTACGTTTTTTCAAAACAGTTTTGCACTGACACAGGTACCTAGTGCCTACTTTTTCAAAATATTCGCCCACAAAAACTCCTTTCAAAAAAGAAAGCATTGAAAAAAAATTTCTCCCGATTAAAAATTCATCTCAGAAGAACCTCTTCTGACAAAAACAGTCATCTTTGGAAAAAATACTCTTAGAAAAACCTCCTTGTCAAAAAATCCTCTACATGGTTTGTTACTCATTAAAACCTTTAAAATTAAATCACATTAAGTAACTCATACTAAGAAGAACAAGCTGCGAATAAATTATGTCATCAAAAGGTTGAAGAGCACGGAGAGCCTTGAACTTTGTCCCCCACTCCATTCGCCGCTATACAGCGACAAACGGAACGTTTATCATAAACTAGTTTCGATATAAACTTAAGCAGTGAAAAATTTTATGCACACATCGTATAAAAATTACCTAAATTAGGAACCCAAAAAAAAAAAATCGTATGCACAAAATTCCCTAGGTAACATTCTCAGAAATATTCTCTCGAATAACTCATTCGAGGTTCAAACAACACAATGTACTCGTACAGTAGGTAGGTAGGTAGGTACCTATTTGCGAGAACAGTTGTTTTTTAATTTCAAAAAATAACTTCAAAATTACGTATGTAAGAAAATGGTGGAAGCCCGGGGATTTAACCAACGTTTTAAACAAATGGCTCGAGGAGTTGAAAAACATAAACGTAAACAATGGAAAAATTGTTGAATTGGAAATAACTCCCGACTAATCAACTCAAACCCCCCTTTTATTTTTTCTTGCAATAAGGAGTGATATAACCACAGTTACGCTTTAGTATTATTTTTCAAAGAAAAAAAAAGAAGAAAAATCCAAGAAATAAACGAGTACAAAAAAAAGTTTCTATATGAATTGAATCACTCAGAGAAATATTCTACTACGCCAGAAACCCCTTTTAGAGTTTCAAAACGTTGGTAAAATTCGCAACTTGAGTTGTTTTGAAATTATATTTTATTAAATCTAAGTAGGATTAAAAATGACATTTGCGCGCCAGCAATTTTACAAAGAAAGAAAACAGCAGTAGATGTAAAAAAAAATACACATGCCAGAAGAAAAACTACAGCCAGTATCGTAATTCAAGCGACTATTACTTACTTCTGCAACTTTGGAGACAGTTTTGCCTACCTAACACTTGGCTTGAGCACTAAAAACCCTATTAAAAAGAAGATTTCAGATATATATTTTTTTTTTCTTGTTGCTTCGTTACTGTTTTATAAATTTTACAAATTTTATATTATATTTACCCAAAGCTAGTAATTTTATTAACATTTAACGTAGTTAATGTACGATAAAGTAATTACAGTATACGGCAGCGCGCACCTAATGGTCTCTTTTTTCGTAGGTATACAAGTAATAGGTACCGTCGCGATAAGAAAATTGAATTTTGTAAGAACATACCGTTGTTGTTGGGAATTTGTAAGTAAGTTACCAAAATATGGAAATAAAGCTACGGTTTCAACAAAAGCTTATGACTTTTGCGACGGGAGGGGAAATGAAACAAATTTGAAGAAGAGAAGTAATGCGAACGAAACGAAAATATGGAAGAAAAAAGATAAAATGGTGATTATTATTATTATTTGGTCTCCATACGATATACGCATATCCATATACTCGTTCAATAAATTCGTTTTTGCTTAATGAGAAGTGTTTCTTACCCATCTATGTTTTTTTCTTGTTTTTTTTTTTTTGTTTTTTTTTCAATTCTAGTACTTCTGCAGTCAAATTACCTTCCTAAGTATCTAATATACCTACCTACTCGTTTACCTATATTCTTTGAAATTTTTAATAACATTTTTTCCCTTCCAAAAATTAAATAAAGTTAATGAGTTGTTTCATCTGAATGAATTTATCTCATCTTGCTTGTAATAAGAACTAATGCGCTTACAATTTAGATTACGAAACAGAAACGTTCTCATTCAAGTGGTATCTTCAAACAATTACCAAGACGTTTCTTTGTATCTACATCAGAACACACGAAGACAAGTTAATCTATGCAATAAAATCAAGAGATTCAAATTCCTCTAGCGTAAATTTGCCCATTAGATACCTCCTTTTAACGTATACCTTTAGTGAATCGTAAACGCACGCTCAAGAAACGTTGACATTTCCAATCATAGAAAGTGTTATAATTAATAAATTCCTCAAGTTGGCACAGAATTATCAATTTGATCTTGGTAACCTCGGTTGAAAAGTAGATATCAACGCCTACGCGTGAATATTTGGATACCTATCGAAATACATTCTTGTACCTATGTAATTTCTATTATTTACTCACTTAATCATGAAAAATTATCGGTTGAAGTATTCACATTATAGGGTGTCCATTATTTTAAAATTTTTTGTACTCGTAATTTTTGGCTGCCACCCATAGATTTTTTTTATCATCAACTCATATTCAACTGAAATTTGGCTCACTGGAAGAGAATGTCACCCAGACTTTAAAACCAAATTTTGAGCTGCCGAAGTTCATTTTTCGATTTTTGGGGAATTTTTGAAAATTATAAAAATAGCCTATATTGGCAGATTAATTTTTTACAAGAATGGTAAATTTTGAGATGAAATTTTTGAAAATAGGTTTATACTCATATGCTGAAATGAACTTGCTGATTCGACTGCGACCATTATCGAAGATCTTGAAAATTGATGAGGCTATACGAAGCTTTGAAAAGGTTGGTATTTTCTTCCAAGTGAAATTGATCGACGACAATACATTTGAAAAATGGTCTATGCCTTACTAGTGTATAGCACTTCAAAAAAGAAAAAAAAAGTTGTAATCACATCGTGCCTATGTTTGAAATTGGAGGAGTTAAGTTAACCAACAAGAGATTCCTGTCGAAAGTATTGCCTACCTCAATTTACGAGTATTACATTGCATTACATAAGACATGAAAATTACAAAAACCCATCAAAACAAATCATGAAACAGGTAAAACTTTTTGAAACGAAAAAAAAAACAACACATTCTTGAAAAATATCTGTATACGTATTTTTGGAAATTCAGGTACCTACTACGAAGCCTGAAACTTCAAAAAAATATCAATTATTAAAACTTTAAAGCCAATTTTCAAATAATTATAAGACAATTTTTTTCCACTAAAAAATTTACACAATATACTTATTCCATGTAGTTACCTATGATGGAATTTTAAAAAATTTGCAACCCTCGGCTCCTTCAAAATTGAGATAGGCAACCGTTACAATATTTTTTTGTCTACTCGAGTTGCATACCTATGATTGAATTATTGAACACGTGAATTTAACACTCCGCAAGTGAAATTCTAAACGTGTTCACCCATAAATATTTAGGTTGAGAATTGAATTTTCATCAGGGATTTGAATAATAAGTACAACATTTTTGAGCTGGCACATTTCGTTTTTTTTACAGGTGGATTTTTTTCAAAAATTTTTGACATTATTTTCTTTACTTTTTTATACAATAATATTTAAAAACAGTTTTTATGGAAAAAATTGAATTTTTGAGAGTGGTTAAAAAATAAAAATAAAATATTATTTGATGAATTTTCTACTTAGTTGAAATCATAGGGGCGGTGAGCGCCAGGTCGGGTGCCAGGACAAAAAATTTTCGGGACCTTTTTTTCTAAAAAGAAAAAAACTTGGTTTTTTATTTCATCGAACAAACAAAAAAAAGGCTTCTTCACTTGAATAATTTCAACAACAAAAAAAAACCGTTCTCAAAGGAATTTGAAAAATTTTCAAATGTAAAAATGTAAAGGAATTGACTAAATTTCAAAACAAAAAAAAAATCAATATACCCGTGTAGCAACGTCGATGCTAATTTCGATATAAATGTCGACACATCGAAATCGGTCACTTTTCGATCGTACATGTCGACACGATTGTGGATGGTTTGTCGAGCTTATTATCGACATGTTTGTCGACCGTCCAAATATGGCTCGACATGTCGAGCCATATTTGGACGGTCGACAAACATGTCGATAATAAGCTCGACAAACCATCCACAATCGTGTCGACATGTACGATCGAAAAGTGACCGATTTCGATGTGTCGACATTTATATCGACATCCACATCGACATTTGCAATGGTGAGATTTTGAAAAATATGCTAAGTTCAAATATTCAATATAAGTATATATTAAAATTACACCAAAAATAGTGTTCAAGCCAACATTTCGACATTTTTTGTCAAATATGCGGCATTGAGGCCACCTTTGTAGCTGGACACATGCGAGTGTCCAACTAACATAGAGATGATTCTTAGACCTTATGTACTAATTCACAACACACTTTATCTGCGAGTATCACAATCACCCTCAAGACGTCGACAGTCAAGTCGATGCATTATTCGACCCTCGACAATTAGATCGACATTAACTCGACTTAAAATTCCTCTGGTCAACACTGTCGACAGTTAAGTCGATGCATTATTTGACCCTCGACAATCACATCGACACTATCTCGACTTAAAATTCCTCTGGTCGACACTGTCGACAGTGAAGTCGATGCATTATTCGACCATCGACAATTATGTCGACAATAACTCGACAAGTCGTTGTATTATTCAAAACTTTGAAAAATAAGAAAATTTTGTGATTCTTTCAAAAATTATTTATTCCTGAGCTTAAAATGTTCTTATTAATTGTTTTTAGTTCTTTTTAGATATAAAATTTGTAAATTTAATTGGCAGAAATTGTCGACATAAATGTCGATGCGTTTATCGAGTATCGATTTTTACATCGACTTGTCTATGTAGAAAAACAACGTTTTCTAAATTATAGGAAAATACTGAGAAAAATTCAAAAATTTTGATTGAACAGTTATGTTTAACATAGAACATTACTTTAAATCTCAAATATCATTTTTAATTCATCGTTAACCGAGAAAAAAATGTGTCTGAATTTTGTCGACATAAATGTCGATGTCGACAATTGCTACACGGGTAACTTCCAAGAAATTACGTATTCCCTGGACAAAATTTTCAACTTGAGAAAAGTGAAAAAATTCTTTCATTCAAAATTCAAAAAAAAAATGGAAAATTTGAGAACTCATCAAAAAAATTATTTTTCAAATTTCAAAAAAAAAAAAATAGTTCTCAAAGGAATTTGAAAATTTTCTGAATAAAAAGATGATGATGCAAAAAAGAAATCTTGAAAAAAAAATGTTTTTTGACGAAATTTGAAAAAAAAACTATGACAGAAATTTTAAAAAAATCGGAAATTAAAGATAGGTTGAAAAAATCGTTTAGCCGAAATTCAGTTTCTTTCTTGATTTTTTTTTCAATTTTGTTGAAAAGAAAATTTTTTAATTCATTTCAAAATAATTCTCTTTAATTATGTGGTTCTGTGGTCACGTTGTTTACATTGAGTTGAGACCACGTTCACTGCTCAAATGATTTAAAATTTAAAAATTTTCATTTGAATTGTTCATTTTTTTTTTAAGTTATAAAATACATGAGCTCCAAAGAAATTTGCCATTTTACCTTGAGAGCCTTATGACTTATGAGGTGAGGGGGAAATCTGGAGTCTCGGAGAAAAATCTGGGCCTAAGACTTGTGTACCCCTTGCCCCCCCCTCTCGCCGGACCTGGTTGACATTATTTTTAATTTTTTTAGACCAAAAAAAATATTTAAAAATTTAATTTTTGACAATGGTTTGAAAAGTACGCATTTTTTCAAGTTATTGCACCATCCAAATTTTGTTAAAATTATTATTTTATTTTTATTTTTTCAGTGTTGATACCTTTATATTATGGAAAAAATCACATCAATTTAAAAATTCCGACTGTACAAAACAGTATTGGAAATAAATTACGAATGTTATCAAATTATCATGTTTTGTGTGAAAAAAATGGATAATTGATGTGGACTTTGAAATACGCATTAATTTTAAAAATCCAACTAAAAATTTACCTAAGTTTGAAATTTTTTGTGCGATGTTTTCAAAAAAAATGTAGGATTTTCGCGGGTGGGGAAGAGGTACAAGAAAAAAATGTAACCAAAAATATAAATATTTTCAATTTTAAACACACGAATTCGAAAATTTCGCACTTTTTGAACGTCTGCCAAAAAATAAATTTTCAAATTGAATTTTTTTATCACAAAGTTTGAAAAAAAGTGTATAAAAAAATTGTCGAAAATTTTTGGAAAAACTTGAAAACGAAATTTTCATTGTAAAACCCTGACGTGTTCTTAGGAACGGGTTTATTTTATTTTGAAAATCTAAAAAAATTCTGAGAACAGTTTTAGGCGATAAAGAAAAAACGTATCTACGGGGTAACTTCTTTTTTTTCAATAACGCACATCGTAACCAACACACTTTGCTGAATGAGATAAAAAATCCATTTCATGTAACAACGCCTCTGTAGATAATTGCTTCAAACTTGAAAAAAAAACTCATCTTTAATCATCCCTCATTAATTGCATTCTCCATCGACAAATTTTTTAGTACTGATTTTTATTGCGAACGGAATGTCAAAAAACTGTATACAACTTTTTCAAATTCAGTATGTGCGTAGGTGTTGAGTTACAAGTATAGACTGAAAAGATGGTAATCCATTATTAACAGATAACTAGTAACTACATACAAAGATTGCGATGAAACTCATAATAAAAGAACAGTCAAATTCGCGTAACAGTAATATCCATGCATAATACGTTATGTACAGATGTACTACAGGAAAACGTTACTGTAAACATCTAGTGATAAATGACATAGCAGTTGCCTATGCAACACATCAAGGTTAATGATACAAGTATGATAAGTTCTAAATCGTTTTGAACGATTTCTAAAATTAAAATTTCAATCTCTTTTTGTATAAATAATTGTCGTGTAGTACAAGTCTACGTAGAAAAAAAAAACTTCCGCTATTGAAAATAAGTATCAGGTATTTTACTTTCGAACATTTCTTATAACTTGATATGTCGTGTATCTGCATTCGAGCACATCTCATCCACAGTGTATGCATTGATGTGATGTAGATTATACGAGTACATACTGTAGAAAAGAAAACAACTCACCTATGTATCTATTGAACTGCTTTACCAAATCAAACACATTTAAAGTCGTAATAAATCATGTCAGAGGAACTGCTCTGCAAGAAGTTTTCATCAACATTCCAAAAACGAAGAAGACACCGGATTGTTTTGCAACTCGAATACTCGACTTCGGAAATTCGTTTTAAGTTGTAAATATTTGTTTTGAAAGTGAAAAGTTGAAAAAAATCATCACGAATTGAAAAGTGTTTAGCAAAAGACGACGTATTGCAGAAAAAGTTTCGTATGGAAATGACATTTAGCTGTACCGTGTTAAGAATATCAGAATAGGAAACTGGGACTTTAGGCACGAGTAAGAAAATTTATTCATTGAAAATTAAGCATTTAAAAATGATTTTTAATTTTGTTCTAAAATTT
This sequence comes from Balanococcus diminutus, assembly GCA_959613365.1. Taxonomy (NCBI): domain Eukaryota; kingdom Metazoa; phylum Arthropoda; class Insecta; order Hemiptera; family Pseudococcidae; genus Balanococcus; species Balanococcus diminutus. The sequence continues at coordinate 31,266,150 of OY390714.1, forward strand.
CTTAGAATTGATCTTTTCCTATTAAAAAATGAACACTTTAAAATTCTGAAAAAAAATTTCAAAGTTTCATCAGCTTTTTCTGAGAAAAATTTCATATCTTAAAAAGTTATGAAAATAAATTCACAGATGATTTTTTTCCTTCATATTTTCTTGTGGGAAATAATTTTTTTTTTTTTTTTTGAAAAATATCAGAGGCTCTGCGACCTATTTGTTCCAGTTGCAAGGGTATACCTACCTACATTTCTTAAATTTAGAATAGATAACAAATCAAGGTCGGCATATTGAAATTTTTTAGGATATAGCTCAATTTACTTCTCGAAGGAGTGCAAGGTTGAAATTTTTTAATGTTCAATGTGAGAATTATTATTTTCTTCAAAGAACAGAGATTTTTTCTGCTTAAAAATATAGATTTCAACTTTTTTTTAGTTTAAAAAAATACAGTGATTTTTTTTTCAAACAAATTATATAAGGCATAAAATCGCATAAAACTTTAAATATATTTAATATCACCCACTATCAACTCCTAAAAAAATGAAAATTTTTCATCTCAAAAAATTGAAAAATTGAGAAATTCTTTCTCCAAAAAATTGTGTTTTTTTCAAAGAAAAGCTGAGGCGGAAATTTTTTTCTCAAAGACAAAAAAAAATTGGTATAAAAATTAAAAGATGGATATTCATTCCAAAAGAATTGAAAAAATTGAGAACTTTTTTTGATGTGAAATTTTCTTCTTCAAATAATTGTTTTTTATTCCAAAAAAAAGTAAGAAATGTACCTATACATTTCTTCCCTGGGAGAATTGAGAATTTTCTTCTCCAAAAAATGGGAAAATTTTTCTCCATCGATCGAGAAATTGTTTCTTTTTTCAAAAAATAAGAAATAGATTTTTTTTCTCCAGACGAATTAAGAATTTTTTTCAACCCAAAAAAATAGAAAAATTGAGGAATTCTTTCTCCAAAAAATTGTGGGGTTTTTCAAAGAAAAAGTTGAGGTGGAGGTTTTTTTTCTCAAAAAAAAATCGGTATGTATAAAAATTAAAAGATATTATTCATTCCAAAAAAATTGAAAAAACTGATAGCTTTTTTTGTGAAATTTTCTTCTCCAAAATATACCTACCTAGTAATTAATTTTTTTTCCAAAAAAAAAAGTAAAAAATATATTTTTTTCTCCGGGAGAATTAAGAATTTTCTTCTCCAAAAAATGGGAAAATTTTTCTCCATCAATCGAAAAATTGTTTTTTTTTCTTTTTTTTAAAAAGAAAAAGTGGAGAAGAAATTTTTTCAAAAAAAATTAGATTTATTTTTCTCGAGGAGAATCCAGAAATTTCTTCTCCAAAAAAAGAAAGGAAAAAATTCTCAAAAATAATCTAAAAATTTTGATTTTAATGAAATTTAGAATTTTTTATAAAGGAGTTGAAAAATGGTTTATTCTAAAAAATAAGGACATTTTTTATTCCACGAAAATTAGTTGATTTTTTTCAAATGAGTAAACTTTTTTCCTCTGAAAAAATTTGTTTTTTTTTCTTCAAAAAAATTGAAACAACAATTTTTTCAAAAAAAGTTTATATCCCCCCCCCCCCCCCCGCAAAAAAAATTGAAATTATTTCTCCGAAAAAATTAAAAGGGGTTTTGTTAGAAAAATAATGGAATTAAAAAATTAATATGCATATTTGTATTATTTTATAAAAAAATTGAGGTTTTGTTTTTTCTAAAAACTTACTGAAAAAGATTTTTTCTTTAAAAAAAAAAAAAAAAAAAAAAAAAAAACTTCAAACTACTGCCAAGTTGCCGGCTGTGTGACGAATAATAAACAAACAAGTAAAAAGCTAATTTTCAGAAATTTTTATTTCTCAGCGGATCCAGTCAATATCGATAAGCTACAAAAATGTTGAAATTGGTTGACTTATGTAATTAAGAAAAATCGTTAAGATTTGACAAAAAGGAAAGAAATTCATTTTTCTACTGTCCATTTTATTCAGATACCTATGTATTCGATTTACGTGTATATGCGGTATACACTATACACCTAGTTCAATGGATATGTCGTAAAAATTAGATTATGGAACAGCTGAAACTTCATTTGCCCACGCTCTTAAATCGACTCTAGGAATTGCTTGACTGTCACAAGGAACTCTTTGATTTCTAGAAAGAAAAATATATGTACGTTTAATCCATCACATTTCCGTCATCCTCAATTGGGCAAAATTTAAGTACGAGTAAAATTTTTTAATTTTCACTTACACAAGCGATGGCTTGAAAAATGCTAACGGTTGCATAACTACCAAATTGTCCGAATTATCGCACAAAATTCTAGCAAGACTAGCTTTTCTTAATTCTCTTAGTTGAGCTAATTCAATCAAACAAAAAAAAAAAAAAATGCATTAATTTTTTCTAAATTACTACTAAAGAATCAATCCATAATTCTTTAAAAATTCCTCACCAGTGGACCAAAAAAAATACAACTGAAGTATTACCTTCTGTAAATGATGAAAGTTGTCCAACTTCTTCGTAGAAAAATCTATCACCACGCTTCAATCTGGAAAACTGATCCCCGATGAGGCATACAAACGTTGGGCCCAAGAGTGCCCCAGCTGTAGCCTTTTCAGAAATTCCACCAACAAATAAATCAACTTCATCCACAGAATTGTATAAAGAAGATAATTTTTCGATAGTCTGTAATATAAAATGGTATAAATAGAATTCAAGAGCATTTCTCGCATATTAAATAGTAAAACTGGTACTTCGAAATCCATTGTATCTTCGAGATCATTCCACGATTTCGCTCGTGGTAGTCCACATACTTCTCTCCAATCGTTATACGGTGGCAATCCATGATCACGTCCACGCTGAAGGTTCAAAGAAACTAGATCTAATCCAAAATTGAGATTACCTTGGAATAAGTGGTCAGTTATCTAAAAAATTTAAAATGAATTAAGCAACTAAAAGTTCATCATTTCGAATATAAACAAGTAGGTAGGTTCATGTTTGACAAAATATCAGCAAGAAAATAAGCATGTTTTCTATAAAGACTAAACACTGAGGGGAAGTATGGAGAAAAAAATTGTAAATACGGTTTTTCGTAGAATTTCGTATATTTTTTGCTTGAAAGAGTATGGATCTATATAGTGATTGTGCATCGAGAGATAAAATTTCATCAAACTCTACGAAAATGAACGTCAACTATTTTCATTAAAATAGAAACACATATTGCGCACTTATAAATGATAAAAGAAACCAAAAAGTAGGAACCTACATTAAGCATACATATTTATACAAAATGTACTTTGTACGTACTAACTTGAAAAATATCCCTTAGGGTAACTTACTTCTCTTGAGAAAAATCTGTCGGCCATTTGGCAACTTTGAAAAGAAAATCCTCGAATAAAATCATCAATTCCACTTTCTTTGTAGAGTGAAAAAGGAGAAAAATGTTGTTTACTCAGTTGTAAATTTTCTCGAATATTACCAAACTTGCCGTAACCACTACATTTCAAAAGAAAAAATAATATAAACAAAATAAAAAGTCTCAGTTGCACTTTCGCAGTGGTTTCGTTAAAAATAATTGAAACCAACTATAGGTATTACTCCAACTTATTTTTACTTTTAACGAATGAACAAAGAATTTAAAATTTCTACATTAGAGATACCAGGTCTACTGCAATGACCCCAAATGCATTGAAAATTCAATTTACTTGAAGGTAAAATGTCCCTTATAAACCTTAGGGTGGCCCGCAAAATGGCTTTTTCAAAAATGTTTTGCTCCCAGGGGCTAAATGTGTTCCTTTTGATGTAAAAACACACCACAAATTTTTTTTTAATTTTTGAAGAATTTTTAGAGGTGCAGCAGTCGAGTTGAAGTTTGAAAATCTACTTAGCGCGCAGCGCGTCGATTCCCACGTCGCAGCAACGGGGAATGCAACGTCTTCGTACGCGCTAACTACGCGGTAACGTTGCGTTTCTTTATCTTGTTGATATCACTCAGTAAGTTTCCAAGAATTAAAATCTATCGATCATTTTTGGATTTATTGATGACCCTACACTACCACCACTACCCCAAGGCATTAAGGGATTTTTTTAATTCATTTTTTGTTAACCTATAGAAATAACTGTTCATATGTTAGTTCTGAACTATAAATTTGAATTTTAAAAACTAAGAAATAAGTTTTTGTTTGAAAACAAGGATAAATTCGAACAAAACACGGTATTAAGAGACCAAGGAATAGGTTTTAATTCAAAAATGAGAATAAAACTGCTTTCTTTGTTTTGTAATTTGAATTTTCATTTCAGAACTAGCGCACAAACAGTTATTTTTGTAGATTAACAAAAAAAAAAAATTTTAAAAGTCCTTCGATGCTTTGGGGTAGTGGTGGTATTGTAGGGTCATCAATAAATCCAAAAATGATCGATAGATTTTAATTCTTGGAAACTTACTGAGTGATATCAACAAGATAAAGAAACGCAACGTTACCGCGTAGTTAGCGCGTACGAAGACGTTGCATTCCCCGTTGCTGCGACGTGGGAATCGACGCGCTGCGCGCCAAGTAGATTTTCAAACTTCAACTCGACTGCTGCACCTCTAAAAATTCTTCAAAAATTAAAAAAAAAATTGTGGTGTGTTTTTACATCAAAAGGAACACATTTAGCCCCTGGGAGCAAAACATTTTTGAAAAAGCCATTTTACGGGCCACCCTAATAAACCTACTTAAGTAATTATTACTCACTGAATGTTGGATGGTATCAAAGTGTGGCCAAATCTGTACGCAGCCGTAGCAAATACATTAGTAACTCCGGGATTCAAATTTGTATCGTATAAATTCGTCCATCCAGAATTTTTAGATGTTAATTGAAATGTGTTTACATATTGATTTCCTGCAAAATTGGCAAGAAACAATACAGAACTATGTATTCAAGGTCCAAATTAATACACGCAGCGTATTAAAAAAAATGAAAAGTTTACCAAGAATAATGGGTAAATATTCATTGTACGTTATATGTTGAATTTCTGCAATTACAATTCTTCGAGTTTCTTGAAACAAAGCCTCGTCGCTCCATTTCGGATGCTGCTGAGCTAGCGCAGTAGCTATTCGATTGTGTTCTCTTAACATTATAGTGTGAATTAAAGCCAACTCGATACCTTCGTTAACTCTGCCATCGCCTACAGGACATTAACCAATAGGAATTTGTGAATGAAGCTGAACCTTTGTACCGACATACATAAATGTAGATTATACGGTATTTTAGTCGCAGTTCTCAACCTTCCATTCGATAATGATGCAATCCAAATTACACATGTGTTTACAACGGAGTAGGCAACACTTCACCCTGCTGCATTTCAAAGCGAGCAAACCAATTAATCCATGTGTGAATGGAGTTGCCGCATCATGAGGTGGAAGGCAAAGAAATGTTCAAACACCAAATTAAGATTTTTCCCAGTATAGCTGATTGATTTGAAATATATTTTATCATACCGGCGCTAAAACATGCTAAATTTTGACTCTCATCTGCGCATTCGGAAGGATTAGCTGGCAGCAGAGATCTCCCTCTGACGTTCTGAGCTTTCAGTTTACCACCTTGGAATTGACGGAGTGATTTTTGGGTATCCAGTGATGAAGCATAAATTGATGATCCGTCCAAGAATCCGGTGATTTGATTCATCTGATTCAATAATTGTACGTATGAATTATATCAATTCAATAATCAAATAGGTATCTACTTAATATGAAACGAAAATTTTTTTGCAATCAATAGGTGAAGGAATTTGTATACCAAAAAGATAGTTTTCTGTTTCTGAGCCCAATGAATAAATTTCATAAGCCAAATTTGCAAGCCCTACCCGACTCAGGTACAGCAGATTTCTCTTTCCTTGTTCAGCTATTAAAAGCCAAAATTTGTTTAATTTATTTTTAATTGCAGATTGCAATCTCCCAAAACCCCTGGCCTCTCAACATGTACCTTATGTGATCTAGATATTATTATATTTTTACTTGTTCTCTGGGTCCAAAATTACATTCTGGTCTCGGAGCAGGTAATGAGCGAACAAATTCCATACACTGTTCTCCAAATTTTGAAAACATGTGATCATTTGGAGGCATTTCAATGGCGTAGCAATCGGGGTGGCGCAGAGATGGTTCAATTGATTTTCCATTACGACAACATGAAATACCAAATCCGCTTTGACCTGAAGATGAAATTACAAACATCAGAAAAACTGGACCTTTCATTAGGTTGTGCTAATATCAGGAAGGCCTTACTCAATTTTTACAAAAGAATGCTCAGTAGAAAATTTTTAATTCTAAATTTTAAAATAATTTTTCTTCTCTAAAAAATTGAATTTTTTGGTTCCAAAAAAAATTAAACTGATTTCATTATGTAGCTAAGCACTTCAAAGCAATCAAAAGATTTTTTCAAAAGAAAGAAAAAAAAAATCAAGATTTTTAAAAACGAATTGAGGAGAGAGTTCTTTTTTATTTTCTTTTTTCTTAAAAAAATAAGTCTTTTTTTCTTCCAAAAAATTGAAGGTTTAAAGCTCATTTCTTTTTCTCAAAAAACAAAACACTGTTTTAAGCTGAAAACCAAGAAAGGCAAATATAATTTTTTATTCAAAAAAAATTCAGGAAATTTTTCTAAAAAGAAAAATTAAAAGATTTTTTATCGACCCCCCCCCCCCCCACGCCAAAACATTGAGAAATTTTCTTATTTCATAAAATTTCAAAGGGTTTTCAAAAAGAAAATAAAAGAAATTTTTCTCTACAAATAAAAAATTTCTTTCTGAAAAAATATATACTTACCTATAGGTATTTCTAAAAAATGGAGAGGCTTTTTTCTCTAAAAAAATTGATGGATTGTGTCCTTTTTTTTAGTAAGAGATTTTTTACTTTAGCTGATTCCAAAAAAATTAATGTAGGTACATAGAAATGATAGGAATTACTTTTTTATTCCAAGAAAATTCGGAATATTTACATTGAATTTTACAAAAAATTTCGGTGCTTAGAAAAAATTGAAATTATTTTCAAAAAATAGAACCAAGGAATTTAAAATGTTTCTCAAAAAATTAGTGTTTTTCTCTAAAAAAAATAAGGCATTTTTTCGCTTCAAAAAAGTTCATAGATTATTACAGAAATTAAAAAAAAATCTTCAAACATTTTTTTCAAAAAAATTCAAGATTTTTTTTCCTGTTTTATAACTTTAAAAAATTGAGAATATTCAAAATTTGGCTGTTTCCAGAAAAATTTTCGAAGTAAGTACAATTTTTGTAAAATATTTTCGAATTGTCTTTCTGAAAAATTGTACAATTTTTTTTTTTGTGAAACATCACAATTTTATTTTTTCAAAAATGTTTGAAAAAATTTGAAGAGAACAATAATTTTTTTTGTAAAATAGTCGTCAATTTTGTCTGAAAAAATTTACATGAATTTTTGTAAAATTTTCTTTGTGTTGGAAAAATACTTCAAATTTTTTTTGAAAATATTCATAATTTTCACTTTACCTATTTTATAAAATTTTCAAAATTAAATTTTTGCAACGCATCTCAGAAATTTTCTTCGTGAAAAATTGCAAAAATTTGACATTTGAAAATGATAAATTGGCGACGAGACCTTTTAGCAGGTTCAATAAATACTTACCCCTACTAATCGGTGTATGTGTAATGTCATGATCGATGAATTGGCCATATTGCATCAACAATAGTGTAAAATTATCAGAAGGTATGTCTCTGTCTTGTGCCAAACTCGAACTCACCAATCTCACACTTGGTAATGGAGTGCCAGCATCACTGTGTGTTCGGGGCGAATTCACACCTTCAATGGTACAATGAATTTTTGCATTATGCACTTATCAAATAAGGAAATTAAGCGAAGGGGGACAATTATAGTATACGGACCATCGCCGTATTTGGGTGGCAAAATTCGTTGCAAAGCTGTGCCTGGAGTACCCCACTGCTGATGATTCAAATTATTGCAAGAACCATCTGTAGAACGATACTTGTGAGCTCTGCAGAACGCTTTTTTTGGGCAAGTATCCGCCAATACTGTGTTCAAAATGCTGAATTTTGGTAGACCAAATGTTCCTTGTTCTCTTGACAAGTTAAAACTGCAACCAATACAATATTAAATTTTAGTCAAATTCCTAAAATGCAGTAAGGGGTTACCTATGATACCAGTTTGTAGCTTTAAGAAATGGAAATTACTCATTCACTAATTCTACGCTGGCTTCTACTGATTTCTGAGCACCTTCGCCAATTTCTAAGGTTTCATTTGAAGTTGGAAACAATTCTTGATGCCAAGCAGCTGCAGTTCCTGTTGGTACTAAAATTCTTTGAGAGAATAAATTCGAAACGAGTGATTTTCTATCTTGAAGTTTTTCAAGAGCGATAGTAATCGAGCGATTTATTTGTTGAGGACTGAATGAAGGCACTACAACTCGTGGCGGTGGTGGCGGAACCAATACTCCAGTCCTTTTTATTGTTGGGAAACCTGAAATTTTTTCAAAATCATACGTCATCCGTTTAAAGACATTTGTGGAAAAGCCATTTTGAAGTTTTTACCTTGAATGCCATCTTTAGTAGGACAACAAATTCCAAATTCTCCTGGCCCTAGTTGACAAGGTTGCTTGCGTAATTCCGGAATATCAGCATAAAAAGCCAGACAACTTATCAAAGGCTTACAAAAGCCTCTACTAACCGTAGTAACACAAGATATATAATCATCTGCAAACGCAGGTGCAAATAATTCATTTTTTGTGGGAAAATCAGTGAACTGATTTGAGAAGGAGGTCGGTGGTGCTTGCAAGGCATCGAGGAAACGGATATCTTGAGCTAAATTTTTTTGGTTTAGGAATACGTTGTCGTTCGAGTCGGTTTTCACAACTTGAGGTACTGGAACGAGCGAATCATCGGGCGATTTGAATTGTTGAGTTGGAGGGCCGAAGTCTTGCTTTAGTTGAAATAAACGACTTTGTATGAGCGCTAATTCTTCTAGTAAATTATTTTTTTGGTTAACCAGAGATTCGAATACAACTCCATTTTGTTGGTTTACCTTTAATGAAAAATACATACTAATTGAAGGGATTACTCGTAGGTAGTAGGTAGGTACGTGATATTTTGATGAAATGAAAAGAACATTCATTAGATGCAGAGTTGGGCAGATCAGGATCCTAAAATTTGAAAATTTTGCTCCGTGATATAGTGTACGTACACTGCACCGGTTAAATAAAATTGATTGAATTTTGAAGAGGATCTGATCTGGATCTTAAGATCTTTAAATTTTCGAAAAAAACAAGATCCAGATCCATAAAAAAATTTCTACTGTTCATCATAATTATTTTTCTCAGTGAATTGATTATTTTTCGTGTGTTTTCAATTTTTCAATATTTATTCAGTGAAATGAATGAAAAGGAAACCATAAAGGAAGCCAAAAAATCTTGAAACCCTCTGACTATCCAGCTTGATCCGGATCCTAAAATTTGAAAATCGGATCTAAATATTCAAATAACCAAAAATAAGGATCTGATCTTAATCAAATCCTTCAATTTTGGAAAGGATCTAATCTGGATCTTTAGATCTTTAAATTTTTGAGGAAAAAAAAAACAGATCCACCCAATCGACAATTCATAAAGCATTATGTTAGTATTCTGCTATCATCTCATCGGCATGCTAGCATATTACTAGCATCAGTAGCATTATGCTAGCACGTGTTACGAAAATGCTAGCATCCATGTTGACTTTTTTTGGACCACCTAATAATGCTAGATGCTAGCATTATCAAGTGCTAGCATAGTGCTAGCATCATGCTAGCACAATACCAAGTGCTAACGAAATGCTACTAGAATGCTACTAAAATGCTACTAAAATGCTATTAGGATGCTAGCACTAGCATTCAAAGTGGTTCAAAAACAGCAACCTAATGCTAGCATTCTCAATTTTTTTTTCGTCAATGGGGCAGAATTATAAACAAATTTCTACTGTTCATCATAATTTTCTCAGTGAACTGATTATTCTTCATGTGTTTTCAATTAGTGTACTGATCACGTTTGAATAAATAAAAAAATAATTTTTCAATATTTAATCAGTGAAATGAATGAAAAGAAAACCATAAAGGAAGCCAAAAAATCTTAAAAACCTCTGACTATCCAGCTTGATCGGGATCCTAAAATTTAAAAATTGGATCTAAAGATCCAAATATCCAAAAATAAGGATCTGATCTTGATCAAATCCTTCAATTTTGGAAAGAATCTGATCTGGATCTTTAGATCTTTAAATATTCAAAAAAAAAAAAACCCCAGATCCAGATTTATAAACAAATTTCTACTGTTCATCATATTTTTCTCAGTGAACTGATTATTTTTCATGTGTTTTCAATTTTTCAATATTTAATCAGTGAAATGAATGAAAAGAAAACCATAAAGAAAGCCAAAAAATCTTAAAAACCTCTGACTATCCAGCTTGATCCGGATCATAAAATTTGGAAATTGGTTCTAAAGATCCAAATAACCAAAAATAAGGATCTGATCTTAATCAAATCCTTCAATTTTGGAAAGGATCTAATCTGGATCTTTAGATCTTTAAATATTCAAAAAAAAAAACCAGATCCAGATTTATAAACAAATTTCTACTGTTCATCATATTTTTCTCAGTGAACTGATTATTTTTCATGTGTTTTCAATTTTTCAATATTTAATCAGTGAAATGAATGAAAAGAAAACCATAAAGAAAGCCAAAAAATCTTAAAAACCTCTGACTATCCAGCTTGATCCGGATCCTAAAATTTGGAAATTGGTTCTAAAGATCCGAAAATCCAAAATTTTGGATTTGGTCTAGATCAGATCCTTTACCTTTGGAAGAGATCTGATCTGGATCTTTTGCAGATCAATCTTGACAAAAGATCTGGATCTGGATCTAGATCCTTTTATAAGGGGATTTGCTCAAGTCTGATTAGGTGGGAATAATTTATCTACGTACCTTTCCACCACCTACCAGCCTACCTGCCTGCTTGATTGAATTTATTTTTACAGACAATCGAGTTTATTGATCCAATATAAGACAGAAGATGTCGGAATTATTATATGGGCACAGCAAGAAGATATGTGAGTAGATAGACAGGTAGGTGGGTGGGTCTGGGTATTCCTGATTTGTCAAAAAAACTGGAAATGGCTATAATATCTACCTGAAATTGCCTTTCAAGTTCATTTAATTGGTGATCTATAGCTGTTTGTCTAAGTTGCAACTGTTGCTGTGACGCTGATTGCTGAGAAGGCACCGAAATACGAAATGATTTTTGACATGAAACAAATGACAATGAAAGTAATACTACTAGCGCAATTATATTGGATGAAGACATCACCGGTGAAGTCTTATCGAAAATCACTACCCGCGAAACATGAAGCAGCTACACTCGCATGCAACTCTTAAAATATTACGACGATGGAAATTGAAATTGCACTAAGACGAAACATTTATATAATCTTTGAACGCACGTGAATATTTTCTAGTTCAGTTTTGCTAGCTATATAAACTGGCATAGCAGTCATACGGTAGTACCATTTGTCTTACGTACGTGGCCTTCCAGGTACCGAAAAACAAGTTGGCGCTGCGCGCGGCAAATCGCGTGGGTGGCCGGATATCTTGATTCTGGTCTAAAGTAGTGTACTCGTAGGTACTCGTATTCGTACTCACGAGCTTACGCATAGATATCTGCATATAAAATTCATAAATACCTAATATAAGCTTCATAAATCTCGTCAATTCGTAATCGACTACCTATCAAAAATTGGAACCTATGAATCATGCGACGATTGTTTTCTACTTTTTCATTTATCCTTCTGTGTCACTGCTCGAGGACATGGGGAAATACCAACGAGAATATTTTGCAACGGATGGTTATAAATTATAAATTCATATCGTAAAAAGATCTCTCCTAGGGTTCATCCGGCATTGATTTGTTCCCACCTGCGACCTGATGTTATTAATGATTGCTTTATTAACAAGAAGATCAGTAGGTTCATTTGCTTGGATAAACAATGCACTACCTAATGCACATTTAAATTCATAACTGGCGAACAGCAGTATACGTACTTGTTTGTAGTCATACAGAGAAAGACACTGGAGTTATGCGTTTGACATTGAAATAAAAAATGAGCACAGGAATTTGAACTTGGTGCAAATTTGACCCTAAAAAGAATGCTTGGTTATTGATACTGATATGTGACTCGAGTAGTTGAAAAAAGTGATTTTTTCATTTAAAAAGGGTGCATGGTTCGATGTTTGTATTTTAAAATGATACAATTTCTGATCATTTTCGAGCACCCTGTATAAACGATGTTGATATACACACCCATACTCAATCACTATAACACTGAGATCTTTTAGGTAACTACCTACCTACCTACCTACCTACCTAATCACGGTTCACCAAAAATCTTAAAAACTACATTATGTAAGTATAATGAAAGCACTACCTACCTAGTCTGATAATCCTTCATTAATACCAAACTCTACTTGGAAACAGTGTTGCCATGTATGACAAGTTACGTACCTACCCATACACATACGAAGGTATTATACATTCATTATTCAGCATGCGAAAGATAGTTGAAGATCAGCAGATATTATTTAAAAAACCAGTTTCAATTTTAACACGTACCTAATTATAATAGCATCATCTGTTAAATTCAGTACAAGTTTACGAACTGTGAAGTTCAATCGTTGCGAATATTATGGAAAAAAATTGGGTACCCGTTATAATTTTCCAAGTTCTGGTACATTCGTCCATGATACGATTATAAAAAATGCCAACTTGATGGAAATTTTCTTTGAAAAATTTCCATTCGTGAAAAATTTTTATTGGTGATAAAATATTTTTTATTTGCGTAGATACTTACGTAGATATTTCTTTCGCGAAATTGAGAAAATGAAGATAGGGCAAAAAATGAGGTTCGGAATTGACCATGACGTAGTTTTCTGCTGAAAACGATTTTTCATTTGCGAACCACGAAAAAAGGATACATAATATACCTACCTACTTGATAGAAAAACTGTTTTGTGTCATACCATTACTGCATTGTGTGGGTATCTAGGTAACCCGTATCATCATTTATCATGCATTGATATCAAAATACATATAGCTAGCTACCTATTTTTTTGAATGTTGGAGCGTAAAGTACGAAAGTGCGTAGCTTGGACACTTTGGGAGACTCTTTTTCGAAATGAAGTAAAATATTATAAATCTTGTTTTTTATACGAGGAAATTAAAAACAAAAGGAAAGACATCGCTTCATGTTTCAAGCCTGTGGGAATGAAAAATTTTCAAATTTTTAACGTGATGGGGTAAACATATTTGCATTGAAAATTATAAAAAATTTTACAACGTATTTTTTTCCAATTATAAATAACTGGGTAGCTTAAAAAAATTTTTCTCAAAAAAAAAAAGACCCCAATACAAGTTATTCTACTTACCAAATGTTTAACTTTAAAAAATTTTCAAATAAAAAAATAAATACCTATGTTTGGATTTTTTAATTCGGTCTAATTTATTAAAATTAAGAATAAATCATTCCCAAAAATGTCTACCTAATGCTTTTAATTTGAAAACAATGACGAAGATTTACATTGCAAAATTTTTTATTTGTAGCAACGTCAGTTACTTAAAATAAATTTAAACGTAAGTTTTCTAAAATTTTGAAAGGAAAGGCCAAATTAATTAAATTTTTATATAATTGGTACCTACCTACCATAATTAGTTTGTAAAATTGAAAAAAAAAAATTGAAAAATTAATTGGAAAAATTATTTAACTTTTTTTTGCAAAAATTGAAGTTGTTACTTAATTCATTTGCTCAAAAAAAAAACAATGAAGTATTTTGTGAAAAATATAACAATGACAAATTTTGAAAAATAATGTTTTCCAAAGACTTTAAATGCCGAAGTGATGTTTTTCTGTTTCAACAATGAACTTAGGTACTTTTAAAAAGTTTTTTGACTTACAAATGTGTTTTTAAATCTGAAGCCCCTTAAATTTTTATTAAATTAACAATGAAAGAATTTTTGGATGATTTTCTCCAAGATTTTAAAAGAAAATTCCTAACAGAGAATATCTGAAGAAAAATAAGAGATTTTTAAAAATTTTCAGGATTGTTCTCAAACAAAAAAAAAAAAAAACAAGAATTTTGGTGAAAACAAAATTTAAAAAATTAAAATTTCATTGATTTTTTTTTTGTTGAAAAATTCGACTCGTATGAGTGATATTTACTTCAACCCAGAGACTGCGGTGCCTCGAAAATAAGTGATTTTATGCTAGAAAATCTCAATTCTGGGATTTTTCAATCGATTTTCACCAAAATTGACACCTATAGATTCAGGTACTTAAGGATAATGTTGCAAATTTTTTCAGATTTTTCCGGCTCCTGAAATCACCTTGAAAATGACTTTGACAATTTCAAATCTCCCTGGGGAATAAGAAGACCAGAAAAAATTTGGAATTTGACCGAAGGCCATTTCACTTCTTTATTTTCAATAAGAAAATTTGAGTTTTTGTAAAGAATTCTTCGTAAAAAAAAATTTTCAACAAGATATTTATCGAAGAAATTAAAATGATAATTTAAAGAATCTCTTCAAAAGGAATTTCTCGCGATTTTAAATGAATTTTACAAAAATTTAAAAAAATTTAAGTTTTTATAATATTATTATATACCATATCTGAAAAATAGCGATTGAAATAATTTTATGTATGACATTTTTTATAAAAAAATTTCTAGCAGTTTTTCTCCAATACATAGATATTATTTTATTCTGCAATGATTTTTTTCCTGGGAGAATTTTTCAGTAAGAAAATTTAAATTGTCATCCGAAATTCTTATAAATGATATTAAAGAAGAAGCCCAAGAAAAAGAAGAAGAAGAAGAAGAAGAAGAAAAAGAAAAAGAAATAAAAACTTTTCAAGATACTTGGCTATTTTATAATTTTTCAACACTTTTGAGGAAAAAATTTCAAAGAAATCTGTAGAAAATGTGAGATCTAAAGAAAAATTCACGAGAATTTTTTCGAAAAAAATCCAAAAAATTTTCAGTAGATTACCTAGTATATATTATTTTTCTGGGATCTAAAGAAAAAAATTTAATGAGGAAATTAAAGTTTTTGTGAAATTTTCATGAAGAGTTTTTTGAAGGAAATTTTCAAAATAATTTTTTAAATCCTCTTTTTTGAAATTTTGATGATTTCGGTTTTTGGGAATTTTTTCAGCAATTTGACTAAATCTCAGAACTATTGTATAAATTTTATTTTGGACAGTTACAAAGATTTCTCAGAGAAATCCTAGGTATGTAAAAAAAAAAAAAATATTCCAAATTTTACTCAATTTGGAAAAAAAGAGTGCCCTAAAGTGTAGGTATAAATTAGACTCTCGCCGAGTACTAAGTTAAGAAAACAACTTATGCATAGCCTTTTGTTATCTGCAAGGCTTGTTTTCTTCGAATTCATATAGTTACAAATGATATTAACTTAAAGAAATGCAACGAAATAAATATTATATATTTTCGAATATAGATGCAAAAAATTTTAAAAATTGTATCAACTTTCATGTAAAAGTACAAAAATTTAAATAGTACATATAAAAATATTTTTATAGGTATACGTAGAGTAGGTATACAAATTACTTAACCCGAATGAGATTAAAAAGTAGGTAAGTACGTACAGGTACATATTTCGTAGAATAAATTAAGTTTGCAATTTACACACAGCCTATTTAGTTACTTTTTTATCCGTAGGTGAAGTAAAAGTCTACCTACATACGTATATGTGGAGAGCAAAGAGTACGTATATGAGCATAGGTATTTCATTTCAGAGTATATAAGTAAACCTTTGTTATTTAGGCATAGTTGGGTGAGCACGAATAGGTAATATATTAGCTCATTGGAATTCTTCAAAAGGATTATAATGTTCGGCATAAATGCCAAAAAAATACCACCAGCTGCACTCAAAAATATAAATGATGTCGACGTACAAAAATGTTTGTAAAAAAAGTTACTTCAAAAAAGCATTGCATTTTGTCAGCTGTTAAGGTAAAATGTGCTAGATGACAATAACAAATGGCACGCATAAACGTTGTTTTCATACTAAATTTTCCTGGATCCAATCTAAATACTGAGTTACTCTGGTATATACCCCAGGATAGCCCGGTTCTCCGCATTTATTACCAAATGACACAATTCCAATTTGAAGCCAACGTCCATCTCTTCGTAACATTAATGGTCCACCGGAATCACCCTAAAAAGCGAAATGGAGTAATTATGAATTATACAGTTATTAAAAATGATGCGCGTATTTGTAAACGAAAATTCTATACGAGTAGGTAGGTAGGTCGGTATAGTATACAGTATCCAACTGCTTCCATTAAATTGTACGCTTTAAATACAAATATGACTAAAAAGTTTTCAAGCGTAAATGGACTGCTTTTTACCGAGTAGGTTTTGAACCACAAAAATAAAAGTAACCCTAGAAAATAGAAAATGATGAAAACCAACCTGACATGCATCTTTACCCCCTTCTTTCAGTCCAGCGCAAATGAAATTTTCGGTTATGGGTTGGAAATAGGTTTTATCACATTCTTCATTTTTCCACACAGGTAATTCGACTTGTCTTTGAACTGTACTTTCTTTTCCACCTGTAAGAAAAAAAATGAATCGTCATTTGACTTGATAGGATTAGGTAGATGCATAATAGCTAAATATAGTAGCTAAGGTGCTGATGCTGGTACTACACCCAAAAAGTCAAAAAAAAAAAAAAAAATAGCTACACCTTAGAAAAATTCATAAACGCAAAAATGTACACACCAAGTACCTACTAACTAAAATCTTATGCGTATTTTGAAAAAAAAAAATCTCTTAAAAATCTTAATTTTTTTGAAACAAAAAAACCTTCAATTCTGATGAAGAGAAAAATTCTAAATTTTCTGAGAATAGAAAATTTCTCAATTTTTTAGGATAAACGATTCTCAAATATTCGGGAGATTTTTTCTTTTTTAAAGAAAACTTCTCAATTTTTTGAGGAAAAAAAATTTTTAATTTTTTTTAAAACAAAAAAGTTTCAATTACCTAGGTAAATCTTTCAATTCTTTAGAGAAAAAAATTATTCATTTCTACTGGGGTGGGTGGGTGGGGGGAGGGGGTTAAATTTTCTTGGACTGAAAAATAATAAAATTTTTCTTAAAGCCTGTAGCGAAAAACTTATCAATTATTTTTTAAATTAAAAAGTAAATCAAAAATTTATTGATTTTTTGACTTGGAATTTTTTGATATTTTTACTTGAAATTTTTTGAATTTTTGTTGGAAAAAGTCTTAATTCTCTAGTGGAAATATTTGGGTAAAAGCCTCGATTATTTTACTTTTTCATTTGTAGTCATGGTGTAAAAAATTCTTGTTCTCTGGGAAAAACAATCTCAAATCTCTGGAGGGGAAATTTCGATATTTTTGTCCAGGAAAAAGAAATCTATCAATTTGGGAGGGGGGAATCTCTTAAATTTTTTCAACGAAAAAAATCTTACTAATGATTCAAGTTATAAAGATAATTACTTATAGCTAAATTAAACTCTTTTTTGGGTCAGAATAAATTTTTTTAACTTTCTTTGAAATAAAAAAAATAAATAAATAAAATTCATTCATTTATTCATTCAAAAGTAGTCTCGGTTTTATGAAAAAATCTTACAGTTGTTTTTCCAAAAAAAAAAAAATATACTTAAAAATATTTTTTCAAATTTCTGTATCTTGGAATTTTTTTTAGGAAAAACATATTTAGAGAAGAAATCTCTCATTTTTATTTTTTTTTGGTGCGAACTTGGAGAGTCTTTAATTTTTTTTTTTTTTTTTTTTTGAAGAAAAAAAATTATTGATTTTTCTGTTGCAAAAATATTTTTTCAAAATTTTGGAGAAAAATTTCTCACTTTCTTAGAAAAAATCTCAATTTTAAAAAATCTTCCAATTTAAGTACCTACCTTTTTTGCAGATTTTTTTTTAGTTCTTTCAAAAACAAAAATAATTTCTTTAAATTAAAAAATTCGTTTATCAACTTTTATTTTGTTTAAAATATAGTTATCTCATTTTTTATACCTATGAAAAAGTATCAATTTTTCGTTCCAATTCTCTTAATTTTTTGAGGAGAAAAAAATATGAATTTTGACATTCAAAATTGAAAGTTTTTCAACTTGTCATACCTCCAGGAAAATATAGGACTACACCCCAACAAAATTCCAAGTTGCCAGCCCTGATAAATTTCATACATAGTCTACAATATGTAAAATCAAAATTAATTTTTTTTTTCGTACCATAATAAGTTGTTCCCCATCCAACAACGGTAGGCTTTTGACCAATGAATTTCTCCGCTTTCAACGCTGCCGTAGGTAGGCACAAAGGAACCGTATATTTATTCTTCTTGACTTTTCTGTCTAAAACTAAAACCGCGATATCATTGTAGAATCCGACTCTACTGAATCGTGGATGTGCTCTAACATCGACTACGTAATAAGTTTCGGGAGAGGATGGTTCGTCATCTCGTCTTAAATCTACATCTCCGAGTCTAACGGTAAACTGATGCGCATTGAAGCTAAACAGAAAATTTAAACGTACATGGAATGAAATAATCATTGAAAGCGAGTCCATAAAATACAAAGATAATGGCGATCAGATTTCTTACGGCCTTTGCCTAGAATCCCTGGTGCAGTGAGCTGCGGTCAAGATGTGTTTTGGCCCGATCAAAGCACCTCCGCACCAAAATTCAGTCCTTCTAGTTCCGTGCAAAAATATTGCTGCCATCCATGGCCATCGACCTGGTAATGATTCTTCACCTCCCACGACACGGAACTTTTCTACTTGAGGAAGTCCACATTCCGAAGAGAAGAGTTGTGCTATTGAAGTAAAAAAAGGGAAAAAAAGAGAAACTTTACTAAACCATATTTACAACTACCTACACATGTTAGTTTATGCAACTAAATAAACATCAATTGTATATTATACAGGGTGTCCCATGTCAGAGTGTCAGGACGTGAGATTTGAGTATATAACTGATTGCCATTAATAAAAAAAAATTGTGTACACCAGGTGCCTATCTTGATTTTGAAGGGGCAGTGGTATACAAAAATTTCAAACTATCACCAAAACGATAACTGAAGCAGGTGTAACTTTTTGAGAGGAAGAAAAATTTGCCTATTTTTGAAAATGAAGGGCTACAAAACATCGAAAATCGGTATTTATGAAGTTCAAGGCTCCATAGCGCCTTCACTTTCAAAGATAGGCAAATTTTTCATATAACTTTTTTTGTTCCTCTCAAAAAGTTACATCTGTTCCTTGTATAGTCCTGATGCAATTTTGCAATTTTCACGTCTCATCAGTGCACCGTGATAAATTGAGATAGGAAATATTTTTGACAGGAATTTCGTGTGACTATAACTCCTTCAATTTCAGAGATAGGCAAACGAATGTACCTAGAACTTTTTTTACTTTTTCAAAGTGCTATCCACTGCCGGGGTGGAATTTTTTTGAAAACAGTGTTGCCAACCGATTTTGCTTGGCAAAATATAAATTTCCAAAGCTTTGTAGCTCCTTTATTTTCAAATGTAGGTAACATGTGTGTATAAAGTTTTTTGTTAGTCGTACTAGGTTGTTTCCAAATCACAAGCCTTGGTACTCTGAACCGGGACACCCTGTATTCAATCAATAATTTGAAATCATGTCTAATTTTAAAATAGAAGGAATTCAACTTAAAATTCGTGAAATAACAACATGAGTTCGTTCTATAATGAAAATAAAACTCTTCAAAGTCCAAATTAAAAATATCATTTTAGTGGATTTTTTTTTTTTAATCCAAGTTGCCTCTAGTTTGATTTTTAATTTTTCTCGACACACAGTGTACTGTGAGAAAGAAATTAATTTTATTGCATTGTCAAAATGGAAATTTTTTTGAGCCATGAGCATAACGTGTTTTTGTAATTTTAGCACTTGGAGAGACCTTATATCCAGATCAGGTGAGAAATATGAGCTACTAGATGTGATAATATAATCTACTTTTTCTTTTCTTTTTTTTTCGATACCTACATAAATATCCGACTTTCACAAAGATGTGACTTTTTTAAAACTCACCTTCATTTGCGCTTGTTAATGGATAAGGTGTCGTTGGTACTGCGATTAGTTGAGGTTTAGTACTTGCAGTAAGAATGATAGGTCGTCTAGTGGTCGTTGAGAGACTCGTTATTGGAATTTCAGGTTTCGGTTTTTGGTTTGTTTCGCTGAAATAAAATTTCATTTACAATTAAAATCTACAAAAATTGGTTTTATTAAAAAATTTCTCCTTATTTTATTTTATTTTTTTTCTAATATTGTATTAATATAAAAGAAAAAAAATCAGGCCATATACCAAAAAGCCTATTCAATTGTTCTAGAATTTATTTAGCAGACGAAAAAATTCTCAATTCCAATAAGCCTATACTTAATGTAACTTTTTATTGTGTTTTAGTATCGATATTATGATGTAATTACTCACTTCCGTTCACATTCACTACGAAGCGTTCCACGCATACGCTTATATCAGACAAAACGGACGTTTTATATACCCAACGGATTACTCTCACCTTCATTATAAACTTGTCTTTTTAATCGTCTCAACCATGAATTCAACTCAACAACTTTCTTCCCGTCACTGTACGGTACATGCATTATCTAATAATAAGCTTGTATAAAAAGTAACGCTGCTTTGACTATAAATAGGTAGGTACTGGAAGTGCAAATATTTTTTCTACCTTCTCAAAATTCTATTTTTGTATAATTGGTAACAAAAATCTTCGACTACCTGCGCCTATTTGCTACATACAAATTCTATATCAAATCAGGCTAAAGTGAAAATAAAATATTTACGATATAAACGGTAATTTTTTGGTGCAGACTGGTAATAAATTGTTGTTTTGGTGACGTGTCTGAGGCCTGTAATTTTTATATCAACGATTGTTCGATTTCCATTAATTGTAAGATTACGATACATCGTAATTACTTCTACTTGCATGTACTGCAGTGATATTAAACGAATACCTACATATGAACTTACTGGCCTAACTTAATACGTATCTAAGTGTAGACTTACCTATCATTATTTTTTATTACAAAATGAAATAAAAGTATAAAAATAATGAATAAAAGTCTTTCAAAAAGACGAACACTTACGTTTCGGTGATCGCTTTTCGAGGACAACATACACCTGGTACAAATAAACTCTTGAAACAAATAGACTGTCGTAGATGACTTAGATTTAAAAGTAATTGCGGGCAGTTGCTCAGATCTTCGCAGTTGCCGTGAATACCATCCGGAGTCATACAAGGTCGAGTGATCCCTTCGCTCGACTCGGGAATAACCACTTTCCCCGAGGTTAAAGTCACAAAGGGCGGTAGAGCACCCTTGACAATTGGAGCTATTGTGTCGGTCATGTTGCGGCCCAGTACATTTTTACTTATCGTGTAAATAGCTTTAGGTAAATCTTCGTTTGGTTTGGGCTGTGGACAAAAATACATTCCATGTCATTTCTTAAAAGACTTGATTTTCTCATCCCATCGAGAGTACGCTTGGAAAAATTACTCGTCATTCAGTTTTTGAACAAATTATTATGTTTATTCCACGTACGTCGTGTTTGTTTGAAATACGGGATGGCCCGAGAGAGCTAGACACTATTTGAGATATAGGTAGAACAGACACAGAGTCAAACCAAAAAAAGCTTCATGTACACATGGTGCCTATTTTTGTAAATGAAGGCGTTAACAGAGGTTCAAAGATTGGAATTTTCTCATCTTCAAACTTGAGGAATTTCAATTTTCAAGTCAGGAAAATTGATTTCCATGGAAATTTAAAAATAAAAAAAAGTTGAAATAGAAGTAATCAATTTCCATAGAAATTTAAAAATGAAAAATTAATTTTAAAAAAAGTTTTAGAATGTCTGACAAAATGTCTAAAAGTACTTAATAAAAATCTGGAACCTGGAAATTTTGTTGGAAATTTTATGACTTTTTAATTATTACAAGGTTACATTAAGTTGTTTGGATGACATAAAAAAATTATAATTTTTTTTTAGAAATTTTTATGACTTTTGGACTTTTTGTCAGACATTTTGAAACTTGGAATTTTTGTTACCATGACACGAGTAACTGGAAATTAATTCATTATTTTAAAAAACTGAGGATTTTTCGATTCCAAAATAATAAAGAATTTTTCATTTTAAAATTTATCCAAAAAGAAATTAAAAATTTTACTGCAAAAAATTGAGCAATTTTTGATTAAAAATTTATTCTAGAAGTTTCGTAATTTTTTTTGTTCCAAAAGTCATTCCGAAGGAAATGAAAAGAAAAAGGTTTTATTACCTATTTACAAAAAAAAAAGAAAAAAAAAAAAAAAAAGGTAGTAGTCCAGAATTTAACTACCACTTTTTTGCCAGAATCCCTTTTAGGACGATCTACCCGTGTAGCAACGTCGATGCTAATTTCGATATAAATGTCGACACATCGAAATCGCCCAAATATGGCTCGACATGTCGAGCCATATTTGGACGGTCGACAAACATGTCGATAATAAGCTCGACAAACCATCCACAATCGTGTCGACATGTACGATCGAAAAGTGACCGATTTCGATGTGTCGACATTTATATCGAAATTAGCATCGACGTTGCTACACGGGTACATTTCTTCCCTGGGAGAATTGAGAATTTTCTTCTCCAAAAAATGGGAAAATTTTTCTCCATCGATCGAGAAATTGTTTCTTTTTTCAAAAAATAAGAAATAGATTTTTTTTCTCCAGACGAATTAAGAATTTTTTTCAACCCAAAAAAATTGAAAAATTGAGGAATTCTTTCTCCAAAAAATTTGATGAGATTTTGAAAAATATGCTAAGTTCAAATATTCAATATAAGTATATATTAAAATTACACCAAAAATAGTGTTCAAGCCAACATTTCGAGATTTTTTGTCAAATATGCGGCATTGAGGCCACATTTGTAGCTGGACACATGCGAGTGTCCAACTAACAGAGAGATGATTCTTAGACCTTATGTACTAATTCACAACACACTTTATCTGCGAGTATCACAATCACCCTCAAGACGTCGACAGTCAAGTCGATGCATTATTTGACCCTCGACAATTAGATCTACATTAACTCGACTTAAAATTCCTCTGGTCAACACTGTCGACAGTTGAGTCGAAGCATTATTCGACCCTCGACAATCACATCGACACTATCTCGACTTAAAATTCCTCTGGTCGACACTGTCGACAGTGAAGTCGATGCATTATTCGACCATCGACAATTATGTCGACAATAACTCGACAAGTGGTTGTATTATTCAAAACTTTAAAAAATAAGAAAATTTTGTGATTCTTTCAAAAATTATTTATTCCTGAGCTTAAAATGTTCCTATTAATTGTTTTTAGTTCTTTTTAGATATAAAATTTGTAAATTTAATTGGCAGAAATTGTCGACATAAATGTCGATGCGTTTATCGAGTATCGATTTTTACATCGACTTGTCTACGTAGAAAAACAACGTTTTCTAAATTATAGGAAAATACTGAGAAAAATTCAAAAATTTTGATTGAACAGTTATGTTTAACATAGAACATTACTTTAAATCTCAAATATCATTTTTAATTCATCGTTAACCGAGAAAAAAATGTGTCTGAATTTTGTCAACATAAATGTCGATGTCGACAATTGCTACACGGGTAAATAATCGATTCCATAAAAAAAAAATTCAAAAATTCCGGGGAGAAAGCAAAGAAATTTGGTAGTTAAATTTTTAACAAAAAACGAGTAAACAAGACTTTTAAAAAAATTTAACTACCAAATTTCTCTAAGTACTTTCTCCCCACAATTTTTGAAATTTTTTTTATGGAATCGATTATTTAGATCGTCCTAAAGGGGATTCCAGCAAAAAAAATGGTAGTTAAACTTTTTTCAAGAAAAAAAATATCGTCATCCCTCATAAAATTTCTATTTATAAAGAAAAAACGAGCCATTCATGTTTTGCAAAAGGGATGGCGATTTTTTTTTATTTATTTATTTTTTTATTATTATTTGGGTCATTATTGCTTCCATGTGGACAAAATGCAAAAATTTGGTAGTTAGGAAAATTTTTTATTCAAGGAAAAAATGAAAAAAATGTAACTACCACTTTTTTTGCTAAAATCCCATTTACGACGATCTAAATAATCTATTCCAAAAAAAAAATTCAAAAATTGTGGGGAGAAAGTAGAAAAATTTGGAATTAAATTCTTTAAAAAGTCTTGTTTACTCGTTTTTTTGTTAAAAATTTAACTACCAAATTTCTTTGCTTTCTCCCTGGAATTTTTGAATTTTTTTTTATGGAATCGATTATTTATATTATCCTAAAGGGAATTCTGGCAAAAAAAGTGGTAGTTAAATTTTGGACTACTACTAAAGAGAGGTGGGCAAGATCACTTGCCAAAAAGATCCTTCAGATCCTTCAGATCGTGATCTTAAGCTGGATCTAAGATCCTTTTGAAAAGGATCTTATCTAAGATCACTTTTTCAGCGGATCTTTTCATTTAAAAAAAAAAAGATCCTTAAGATCCAGATCACTTAAAAAAAAATCATTTCCAACTTGCTTTCTGTTGTAATTTTTTCGGTAATTGTATTTTTTTACTGCACCTTCTTCGGAATAAGAAAAGTAGAAAACATGTAACATTTCAACTTCGTCCTCGATTTTCTTTTTTTTGGAAATTGAAATTTAAAAAAACTAAAAAAGTAGAAACCAAAAAGACCAAAACAAATCAAAGTCAAAACTGTCAATAGAATTAATTACTACTAGTTACTCCTAGACCCAGAGTTACATTTTGATTTAAATTTTCATTCAAATTTCAAATTTCAAATAATACTAAAACTGATTAATTCTAATAAAATAAAATTTGAAAATTTTGAATTTTGTTGGAGATAGGTTTCAAATTTTAATTTATAATATCATTCAATTCAATCAAATTGGATTAGTTTATTTTTATTTAGTAGAGAACTAAAAAATAAATAAATAAAAGATAATAAAAATACACAACTAATTAGTAATTAGCTAATACTGCTAAAAGCTAATTACTAATTTACTAAAGAAACTAAAATTTCATTTTAAAAAAAAACTGAACAAAAATTAAAAATAATTGAGGAAAAAATGTTGAAAAATATTTTAAACAAAACACTGCGAGTAAAAAAGATTAAAACCTGATTAAAGTACAAAAGTGAAAAAAATTTGAAATTTGAATGAATATATGACGTCATAGAGGATCTTTCTAAAGGATCTTTTTTTTATATAAAAAGATCGTGATCTAAGATCCTTTTTGAAAAAAGGATCTGAGGATCTTTTTGATGATTTAAGATCCTGTTTTGAAAGGATCTTAAGGATCTGAATCTTAGATCACTTTGAAAAGGATATTGCCCATCTCTGCTACTAAAAAGGGTAAGGTATTATAAGAAAAATGAAAAAAATTTATTGAGACTTTCTTTAAAAATCTGAGAAAAATTTTGACTACAAAAAACTCAAGTTGAATGATTACATATTTTTTTTTAAATTAAAAAAATATATATTTTGTACTTCAAAAAAATTGAAAGAGTTTTTCCCTTTAAAAACATATGTAGATTTTTTCTCCAAAACATTAAGAAACTTTTTAATGTATTTTCTTGAATGATTTTTTTTTCGAATTGAGAACCAAACGGTCGCTGCATGTGTTTTGGAAAATGGGACGAGTCTTTGGAAAAGGGAGGCTTTAAAAAATCGCAAAGTACTTTTTTTTGTTTGCGACTACATCAATACTATGTAGGTGTCCCAATTTGAAATATTGTTCACTACCTATACTCATCAAACACCCTGTATAAATATTACGCAGTCATACTTACAACATTCGGTGCTGCTTGCTGAACGACATGATTGTTGTTAGCAAAAAGGTCGCTGGGTGAAGCCGAGCCCCGGGTGTAATTAACAAGATATCTTCCAACGGTGTTTATTGCTCCTAGAGTTTCCGTTATTTTAGAAATAGCTTCGGGAGATAATCCTCGAGAACTTTGATCCTGGGCAGCTTTAGCGGATATGGAAGGGTCCAAATATGCCTGCACATTGTTCGGTTCGTTGGGAAATCCCAAGTCATTTGCGAAGCCGATTGTCAATTTTGGCCGTCTCGAACTACCATGTTCTATTCTTTTCTCTTCTTCGGTTACGTTTATCAACGAATGGGGTAAATTATAACTCCACTGACTGTCATTACCATCCGGTGCCCGCTCGGGACTGTCTATCAAAAAACAAGCGTATAAAAACGATTTACTTTGCTACACACGCTCGATGATAGAAACGTCGCGTCGCGTCGCGTCGCGTTGCGGTAGCTAGACAATTCCTTTCAAACATTCACGCTTGAATTCGAGTAAATTTTGTGAAAAACGTTGGAAAGATTGAGATGTAAAATTTAAAGATCGGGCGAATGACCTCTCTTACTTTGATAGCTATAGGTATGTGACAATTATCAGGTATTTTGTTCATTTCACCATCAATATCCTTACCTGAAATATACGATTGGCCATTTCTAGCTTTATTAAATCTGAAATCATCTGCACTATCTCTGGAGTCGGGAAAAATCAGCTGTCGAATGGGTCTGCGATTTGGCGAGGTTGAATGAGGTAATCGGTAATGATGGAGAGGCAATGTATTCTGGTTATCATGATTGAAAATCGATGGTGACCAGTCGTTAAAAAATTCTGTGAAAAAAAATGCGTGATTTATGACTATTGGTAGATAGTAAAATCGATATTATTCCAATTCCATGGACATAATTTTCTTGGTTATGTTACTTTCATGTAGTCAGAATGATAATAGGTGCCATCCAGCTGTTACGAATTATAATTTTCAAGTGCAAAAGTTACCAGTTTATTTAAAATCTCGATAAAGAAGTGAAAAAAAAATTAAAATGAAAGTACCTACATTGGTAGGTAATAAGTATAAAATAAAAATCAAAAAAAAAAAAAAAAGAGTTCATCTTCATTTTCGGACACTAATAACAACAAACCTGCGGGTACTTAAGAATGTACTTCCACACTGTCGTGTAAAAATACGCTAATTTGAATAAACAATGAAAATAAAAGTAAAACAAGCATGGATAGGGACCGCTATTAGAAAAAAATACACAAAATCGAGATAGGTACCTAACACACAAGCTCGAACAACGCTAATAGTTCTCGCGAAGAAGAAAAAAAAGACACGATGTGTTGACAAGGAAGGAACTGAGACGACCTTTAGATACTTTCTCCAGCTGGCTGTGGTCGCGATTAGCGCATCGTATGGGTAATACCGGGTCATTTCTGTGTATTAGAAGTATTAGGTAAGCAATCAACGCCCGAAAACTGAATCATCAAAACGACAATGACCCGGATTCTTCCGTCACCAAAAGCGAAAGTTTTCGTTTACTTGATTACGCGATTTTACTGGCACGAGCGTGCATCATGTTGGTTTTTTCCTCTTTCCCTATCCAACGCATTAACGCATCGAAATAAAACATTTTTTATTTATGCAAGGGTTCAATAATCAATACTTGAAGATCACGTCATAGGTATAGAATGACATCATCTTATGCTACAGAGATATTATCGAAGCTCTTGTTAGTTGTAAGACACTCGCGGTAGGTATTTCGTAATATCGAAGAACAAAGAAAATTGGTTTCACGCTGATGGTAAAAAAAAGGCTGCGGGCGTTCTATGTCCTATACTGTGTTTCTGGATGCTAGAGTAAGTATATTATTGATGTGATGACTCGAAATTTAAAAAAATAGGTAATATCTTGTATTTTGTTCAAATAAATTGGTATTAAGTAGGAAACTGTAATACTTAAGGAGGATAAGTAACTAAAATGTATTAGCAATATTTTCGTAATTCATCAATCAAGCCAAAATAATAGGTAGATTAACTGTAGATTATGCCTGACTGTGACTTGGGTAGGTATTTTATCCAGACCAGAAACCATTTCTTTAGTATAATAAGAATATTGTGTAGATATGTTTTTGACGTTGCGTTTCTCCAAAAACAAAAGTTTCTTCCATAACCTTAGGTGATTTTTATAAACGTGGGTACAACGCACCTAGACATTGGGGAGGATCTGTATTTTAATTTAAAAAGTTTTAAAAATGATCGAATGCGCTTCCTACACTTTTTCTTCATTTTCAGGCAAATAAAAATTCAATTTTAAAAATTAATTTTTGGCAGGCCTTAAAAAATTCTGAATTTTTGAAGTAATGCATTTTGTATAAATTTTTGACATAAATTTCTATACCTATAATTTCTTTATTAAACTTAATACTTGGAAAGAAATTAGGTTGAAAATTGAATTTTTGGCAGAGGTTCAAAGAGTACAGAATTCTACATTTAGAAATTTTAAAAAATTTTCAACTATGGCGCTAATCAGGGTTATTTTTTTCACGTTTTTTGCCAATCTTTTCATTCAAAATGTTCCGCTACACTTTCAGCATATTTTTTTTTTTTTAATTTTTTTTTTGAGTCAATATTTATTATAAATGTTTTCTCCATAATATCACCACCAAAATTTTTCTCTATACATTTTTCTAAATTTCTGCCCCTCTTAATTTTTTATTCAAATTTTTCAACAAAGTGTGGTAAATAAATTACATAGGGAATTTTTGAGTTATCTGCACGTTTCATAAAATTTCCAGCAAAGTGAACCCAATTTGTTAGAACGTAAAGTATGAAAATTTTAGGGAATATTTTGCGTTTTTAGAAAATATTTCAACAAATTTTTTGGAGCATATTTGACCATTTTTTTCATGTTTAGATTTTTTTGCAAAATTGCAAAACGGGTACTCAAAACCAAAAAATATTTTGTAACTTGGTCTTTTTAATATTTTTTGTATCGTTCGCTTTTTTTTTTTTTTTTTAAATCAGTTTCACGAAATAAAATCATTTTTACTTTTTTTTATTAAATATATATTTTTTGTATTTTTTTAAAATTGAAGGGTTTGTTGTGATTACAACCCAAGTCCATTTCGGGGTTAGCTTGTTTACGTTTTTCATAGACGTATTACAGCCGGTGTGTGAATATGAATGATTCATTCAAACATCACAGTAGTGTCATGAAGTCACGATGACACTATTGTGATGTTTGAACGAATCGTTCGCATTCACACACCGGCTGTAATGCGTCTATGAAAAACGTAAACAAGCTAACCCCGAAATGGACTTGGGTTGTTTTCACAACGAACCCTTCAATTATTTGATTGAATTTTATATAAAAATCGTGTAGCCAGTGTTATTATATTTTCAGTTTTTAGGAAATTTTTAGCGCAGGTCAGATCAGATCAAGATCAGATCACTGAATTTTTAACCAGATCAGATCACAAAATTTTTTATCAGATCAGACCACAAGAACTGATTTTCTTTTCAATGCTCTGCCCAACTTTGAATTTTTAGACATATACCTACTTATTTTTTTAAAGCGAAACAATATCCGAGCCCTGCACAAAACTTATTTCGCACGTTTTTTCCATGAATTTTAAGATTTTTTAGATTTCTTTTTAATTACACTGTATAGCCAATTTTTCACAAAAAAATTTAAGATGAAAATTTTTGACAGGAGTTCGAAAAATACAATATTTTAAAAACTAGATACTGAATGAATTTTCAAAAATTTTCTGACTTCCATTTTAACTTTTTTCCAAACTTTGCCACGCAAACATAATTGAAAATTGAATTTTTTACAGAGGTTTGGAAAATACGCAATTTTTACAATAATTGTAAAAATTGTGTTTTTTCCAAACCTCTGTACAGAAAAAATTTCAATAAATATTTTTTCATTTTTTTTTCAGCTTCAAAATACATTTATTTATGACAATAAAGGTTTGAAAGTACGGAATTCTAAAATATTTGTAGATATCAATACCTATTAAAATTCCATACTTTCCAAACCTCTGCCAAAATTCAATTTTTAACTAAAAACGTTTTTTTCTGTGTGACAAAGTATGACCGGGCACCCCTCCTGGGAAAAGTTGGGCGGAGCCTGAGAGATGAAGGTGTAAACAGTATAGATTTGAGAGGATTGAGCAAGCTAGACAAGTTCATATTCAGTTTGTCAAGTTTCGAAAAAATGGAGCGATTTTTTTCCAAACAAACGAAAACAATTTTCGTGTGAAAACATGGAACATTTTTACTACCAAAAACCATCCTTTATCATTTCCAAAATTTAATCCAAAAAGGTCGAGAAATTGTTTCTTCGAAAAAGGTAGAGATTTTCTTCTCCAAAAATTTAAAACTTTTCTTGTTCCGAAAAGTAGATAGGAATTTTTTTTACTGATTGATAGATACTTACTTTTTTATTCCAAAAAATTAAAAAAATTTCATTCCAAAAAATTTAAAATTTTTTCATTCCAAAAAAAAAAAAAAAAAAAAACATACCTAGGTACCTAAAATTTCTTTTTTCCAAATGAAATGAAAGGTCTTTTTTGGAAAAAATTTAATTGCTAGAAAATTAATAAATAAATTTTTCATTCCAAAATGTTTTAAAAATTGCCCTATCAACACCAAAAATGTTGAGAAATTTAAAGAGTGATAACTGCGCGAAAAATCGTTGGAAAAAATTTCAAAAAATTCTATGACATTCGTGAAATGCAAATCATATTTAGATACCTCTTCCCAATAATTGAGCTCACGGTCATAAAGTAGGTACTTTTTTCAGTTTCAATTTCAAAATTTCAGTTTTCAGTCAAAAAATTTTCAGTTTCAGTTTGGATTTTAAGTTTTCAATTTAAATTTTTTTTAAATTTTGTATGGAAACAAAATTGTAGGAAATTTAATGTAGAACAATAAAATTTACTTTCAAATGTTTTTCCTCACAAAATTGAATGCTGGTGAAACAAATGCAAAAAACGTTTTTTTGAAGGGGTGAGCCACCAAAAAAAGTCACTTTGAGGAAGGGAGAATAAGTAGAGGAAAGGAATCGGCAATGAAAATTGAACTCAATTATCATTGCCACCATTGGTTTTCCGAGGGATAATTTTTTCTATTTTTTTTATTTTAGAAAAATCTCCACATACCTTCATTAATTTTTAAATTAATTTCCCTATGTTTAGTTATGGTAAATTTATGTCATGTGCATTTATCCACTATACTGTTCCAATTCAGCAAGTGAGTATTGCACGTATGGTAATGGAGTTGGAACTTACCATAAGACTGTGAGGTAACAATGATAGGAAAACTGACTACATGGATCCAAACAATACCTAAAAATAAAAAATATAAATAAAAATAGTGTTTAAAAAATTATTCCATTATAGATTATTAGATATAATTTTTTTGAAAGTAAGTAATCTGCAAAAACAATTTATAAGAGTAAGTAGGTACGAGTAGATACCTATAAATCTTTCTAGTAAAACGCAGTTCAATACAGGTACGTAGGTAAAATAAAATAAGTTTCCCAGATTGATACGTTTTATCTAAGATAAATTGGATGAACTGTTTCATCAATACGTAGGTAAGGTACAAAGAAAGCATAAAAAATAAAATCAGAAAAGATAACACCGTTAAATTTGAACAAAACCGTTTGTTTTTAGATAAACCCGTTAAGATAATTTCTAAAACTGGGTAGTATTCGTAACGCATACCTGCCCTATCCTTTTGACATCATTATCCACAATTTTTTTAACAATTCACTCGCCATGTTCTTTGTTACCTATCCACCTAATCAACGAATATAAGGTTAGTTAGAAAGACAAATGGACAATTCGAATGTTCTTCGATTGCTACGGGTGAACAACCTGTAGCTAACGAAATTTTTGTGCCAAGTGAGTATCGAGTACCTCTATTTCTACGTAGCATCAATTTATGGTTAGATTTATAGTTAAATGTACCTATAGCACTTTTTAAACGATCTATTGTCTTACATAAAGATTTCAGTAACTATAATAACGACAACTGCTTCAGCACGTGACAGGTCACTTTACGCTCGATTAATTTTATAATAATAATAATGACGATGGCGATGGAAAGAATACCATTGAGAAAAAGAACAGAGGAAAGCAAAAAGAAGACGTTTAAAATAGCTGAAAATGAAGAAATACCTACGTTGTGATTTCGATAGATAGGTAGTTAGATAGGTAGATAAAATTCACCTGCACATAGGCATTTTAGCAATACCTACCTATATTACCTCGCTACCTACCAACTATTTTATTTTTAAAAGTTTGACCAAGAAACGTGGACAAATAATTTAGCATGTTTTCATAAAAGAAATTATGAATATTCATGAGTATGGTAGGTAATTACCTACCAATTTTTAAAGAATACGATTACTCCTCAGCAGAAAGAAAAATGTACATACCACTGGTACAACGAATTACACTATAGCAACTCGAGAGAAATTTGTAACATAAGAAAATATTTCGAGCGATTGTTGAATTTTGAAAAGAATATACATACGCGAGACAAAAATAAACAAAATGGGTACCGAGCTGCAAACAATTTAGTTTTAGTCAACAATTCGTTTGAATAAGTACCAAAATCGGCGGAGACATGAGTCTCTGGGTAGGTATACCCACGTACTTTATTTAAATAATGTATCCGAGAAAATTTCACTTTCTTTAACACTTACGTTACAACGAATAACAATTCGCCGTGGATGGAATTTCATAGAAGACCGAAGACGTACGACGACGATACATATAATGTATATACGTTAACTATGGTGAGTGGCCCTTTCGCTCTTTAATGTTTATCATCATTAAATACACCTACACGTTACTTTTTCCGAGTACAATGTTCAGGTAAGAAAAAAAAAAACACCAACAACAGAAAATGGGTGCTTTTAAAACAAGCAAATCCTATTAATTTCTACAAATGAAGGTTGGGATCCCACTCTATTTCAGACTGGATACAATTAGAATAAAAATACATCGAAACAAACTGTATCCATTCATCTAGCGAATGTAAAAATATTATCACTTCTTCTCAGAGTCAGAGTTAAGATCATCCCTCATGAGGTATGAATATTACTCAATAACTTGTCTACCTATTTGATTGGATTCATAGATAGGTACATAGAAATTTCCCTGTCCTCACAAAGAAATATTGTTGGTCAGTTATAGGTCCTTCTACCTTGCTACCTAGTTATCAAATTAGAGATTGCCCATAAAAATAATTTTGGAAAAACCTCCCAAAAAAAAGGCTCTCAGTAATGATAG
The DNA here is from genome assembly GCA_959613365.1 of Balanococcus diminutus. Taxonomy (NCBI): domain Eukaryota; kingdom Metazoa; phylum Arthropoda; class Insecta; order Hemiptera; family Pseudococcidae; genus Balanococcus; species Balanococcus diminutus. The sequence continues at coordinate 31,299,376 of OY390714.1, forward strand.
AAATATTTGAGAATGAAGACATAAAATAAATATCGCAACGAAAGATCCCTCTGGCGTAAGTTTCCTCCTGGTGACATTTTAGATAATATAACAGTACCTTCAGATAGAAACCGAAATATCAAACGTAGGTATATCCAAAACAAAGAAAATAAATAACGTATACGAACCAAAAATGATGGCATATTTCGAGCACATATTATTAATAATAAACAAGTAACGAATAAATTTGCAAACACATTCCGTGAATCATTACTACGTATTCGAAATAATCGCACCAAATACACTTATTCACATTATTAAACGTCAACTCTTCGATTAAACTCTTGAACAGTCGTAAGACAGATTGTGTTGTTTACAATCCGAGAATCCGACCGTCTAGTCTAGCCTCAGAAGGAGGCTCTTAATGTTCCACGAGCTCAACCAACAATAACCACACATTGACCTATATTGCGTCCTTACGAAAGAAAGTGAATCTCTCTCCCGCTTCCCACTCGTGTAGTTTACGGTTTATTGGATGCAGGTATAAGACCATAGGTACAACCCTGTTTGTTGACCATTTTTTTTTATATTCAAATTTAGCTATAAGGACGTATAGGAACCTACGTGAATACGTCTTCTGAGCAGCACAAGGATGCGACATAGGTAATGAAAAAAACCAGTTACAAAAATGTAGCCAGTTATATAAATGGATAGGTATAACCCTACTATGTATTTATTCTTAAACTTTTATGATCTCTTCGCTCGGTCAAGTATTAGAGATAATAGAATAAAATTAATGATCGGGTATGTCTGACACCCCACTTTTAGTCATTGTTAAGATGGAAACTGTATTTGTCTAAGAGTCTATGACTGATTTAGGTGCATCCTGGACAGCAAATACAGGGTGTCCCGGTTTCTGAGTCATCAGACTTGAAATTTGGATGTAACATGGTAATTGGTATTGCTAACAAAAAACGTTAACCTTATTTCTAACACCAACTAAATGCTGGCCATGTGCATATCTCAATTTTGAAAGGACGTACAAATTCTGTCAAAACAATAAATGAAACAGAGTAACTTTTTGAGAGGAACAAAAAAAGTTATGTGACAAATTTGCCTACTTTTGAAAATGAAGGTTTTTCAAAGCATTAAAAAATAGTATATTTTTGAAGTTTAAGGCTCCATAGCAACTTAAATTTCAAATTGACTTTTTCTGTTCCTCTCAAGAAGTTCCAACTATTTCTCGCAGGGCTTTGATAACGTTATTTTTTTAGGGTTTCCTTTTCCCCTTCCGTTTCCAAACCTTTCATTTCGTTCTGTTTTTGTTTCTATTTCCTAAAATTCAATTACGTTTCGTTTCGTTTCGTTTCGTTTCGTTTCGTTTCGTTTCGTTTCTGTTTATCGAATTAAAAGAATTTGGTTTCCGTTATCAGTTTCTGTTTCCATTTCGGGTTCCGTTTTCCACTTCGAGGAAACGGAAACGTAACGGAAACACAACGACAGTTGCAAGTGGAAACGTTACCGAAACGAAAACCAAATTAATTAAAAATTAAAATGGAAACAGAAACGGAATGGAAACCCAAAAATTGAAATGTTAGCGTTTCTGAAAAATAAAAATTGGCTTTGTGAATGTGGGCTAGATAATGAATAAAATGAAAAAAAAGATAACAAAACACGTTTCGATTTCAAACTTTTCTCAAGTTTTTCTAAATTCTGATTAAAAAAATGATACTTATAATTATGACAATTTTGAAAACGTAACCAAATTTTTTGAAGCGAGCTGTAAAAGACGGAAATCAAATTTTTTAAAGTGAGAAACGGAAACGGAAACGCATAACTGAAACCGAATTCTTTCACAGCTATAGTAACGGAAACAAAAAAGGAAACTTTATTGAATTTTTGGAAACGAAAACGGAAAAAATGTGAGGTTTGGAAACGAAAATAGAAACTGAAACCCTGAAATAAAATAACGTTATTACAGCCATGATTTTGAAAGGCAAATTTAGTTTTTGAAAGAAAAAGAAAAATCAACTTTTCTAAAGTCATTTTTTTTTTAGAAACGTTATCATTTCGATTTTTAGGTTTCCATTCTGTTTCCATTTCCAATTTGAGTTTATTCGGTTTCCATTTCGGTAACGTTTTCACTTGCAACAATTGTTGAGTTCTCGTTTCCAATTCAGTTTCCAAGTCAAAAATGCCGTTTCCATTACGTTTCCGGTTTTGTTTCTATTTTCGTTATCACAGCCCTGTAGTTTCTGTTCTGTTCTGTTCTGTTCCAGATGGGATTTTGCAATTTTCATGCCCTATTACTCCCATGCTCATATCGGTGTACCGTCATAAAATAAGGTAGGCAACATTTTTACAGGAATTTTGTGTAGCTAAAACTCCTTCAATTTCAGAGATAGGTAACCTAATGTGCTTGGAATTTTTTTCGTTTTTTCGAAGTGCTATCTATCTACGTACCCCGCCCGAGTTTACTCATTTAGATCTCAAGAGTCCGGACTGGTTATTCACAATCGGGATACCCTGTATAAAACTACCTAGCAGGAAAATATAAAAAACATATCTACGTATTATATCTAATGCATACAAAACCAAATTCTCTTGAAGTCAAATTCACAATAATAAAATTACTTATTTCATAAAAATCTTAGGTATCTTTCTTTTTTTCTTTTTTTTTTCTTTTTAGGCTAACTTAAAAAACAAAACAACGCTATTCGCCTACGAGTAGACATAGCTTCGTAACCAGACTCAGGTCGTTGTAAAAAAAAATTATTATAATGAGTTGTGAAACGGATTTTTTCTCAGTGACAAATCAATAAATTTTTCAATTTTAAATTCCGGTTTTTTGCTATCACCTCTATAGATCAGAAATTCTGCACTAAGCGCCTACACCTCTGTGTTGTATGTATACCTACTCGTATTTTATTGAACGTCTAAAAACTAATCTCGACAGCAATTATATTATTTCGTATAATAACAGAAATAAAAATTCGAAAATTTTTATAATTTTTTGCAGTTTCAATACCTACTTAGTAAGGTGTAATGGCACCATACTTTTTCCCGGGTCTAGTTTTCTGCACAAATACCTCCAAACCTATTTTCATCGCGTTTTTTTTTTTGTTTTTTTTTTTTTCATCTACAGTCCACAATATAACAATAATTATGTAAGTACGAAAATGTAACTAGCATACCTAATTGCTCCTACATGTAACACTACACGTATTAGGTGTCTATACATGAACTGTATATTTGTAGGTATAGATTTTTTGACCAACGCGAAATCCGTGCTCAATCTCATCTTAACCAAGATTAGATCCGTACAAATCGGAATTCCCCAAAAACTAGAGAAGTTGAACCAAGCCCTTGTTGTAGGCGTGAATTTCCGGATCTGAACTTGTTAGGAAAACATCTTTTAAAAATTCTCATGAAATATTTTTTTTAATTTTCCATTTTCTTCAGATTTTTTTTCTTTTTTTGAGAATTCCTCTTTGAAAATCCGGAAAATAGTTTCTTTTGAAAAAATTCTTTCGCTGAAAATTTCTCTAAAAATATTCCTGGAAAATATTATTTTTTTAAAAATTCCTTACAAAAATTCTCGACGGCAATTGAAATTTTCTCATTGAAAAATTCTTCCGAAGAAAAAATTAAACGGCAGAGTAAAATTATTTTGGAAAAGGAATGCATGAAAAATAACTATGTATTAAAATATTTTTAAGAAATTCCTGAAAACCATTCAAAGTAATTGCTAGATTTTTTTTTTAGATTTTTTGTATAAATCTCTAATTTTCTTCAAAATATAAGTAAGTTTAGATTTTCTTTTAAAAATTTGCCTTTTTGAAATTTTGGAAAATTTTGAAAAAATTATTTAAAACCTTGAGAAATTTGTTTTAAAAAGGTTTTCTTTTTTAATTTTTATAAGTTTTTCAAAAAATTCTGTTGAAAAAAAAATTGAAATTTTTTTTCCATAAAGATAAGCCACCTGGATGAATTTTGTTTTGCAAATAGGAATACAACGCATTTTCATGTGTAATTCCATATTTTCCTAACCCCTGTTAAAATTCTATTTTCAACTTTTGAAAAAAGTAAGAAAAAATTTGAAATCGAGGAATTTCGGAAATTTCATTAAGTAGGCAATTCAAAAAATTATTTTTCAGAATTTCTGCAAAAATGTAAATTTTTACTTGAATTGGTTTTTCGCCCATCAATGTGTAAAAAGTAAAAGTCGATAAATCTTATAGAAAAATGTAATGATTCAAAAAATTCCGTGTTAAAACTCGTGTCAAAAATAAAATTTTTGAATGTTAGAAAATAAGTTTGGCAAATTTTGGAAAATGCATTAATTTTTTCAATTGTACATTTTTCGAACCCCTGCCAAAAATTCAATTTTCAACTAGAATTTTTTTCGTTTGAAAATGTGCAGAGATGATAAAATAAAAGTTAGAGTGGACAAGCTTCGAAAAAAAATCAATTTTGAAAATAATTCTATAATATGTTCCAAATTTTATCAAAATCCAAAGATTTTTAATTTTCAACTGTAAAATTTTTCGCGTGACAAAACGTGAAAAAAATTAATTAATTAAAAACAAAAAATTTTGGAAAGTGTATTAGATAGGTACCTAATTTAAAAAAAATCTGCATTCATAATTTTTGTCAAAGTTATTAATTGCGGGTACTTATAGGCGGTGTTGTAAATAAACAACAATCTATTGTACGAGTAAGTAATTATTATTGATCCATAACATAGATCTAGCACGTGATGTGTGAAAGTGCATGAAATTCAAAAAAATCGAAATTTTGTCAAGCGAGTTGACTTTGTGGTTATAATATTGGCACGATGTAATTGCTCATCTACGGACATGAGATGGATCGGTATTAATTGTTTCTGTATCAATGAACAAGCGTGAAAACTGATTCTCAGTTTAGGTATACCATATTTGAGGTTAAAATCACTCCATTTTATAAAATGAAAAGTTATTTGGTTGTCACCTCAATGGTAAGGAGTATGATGATTCCGCACGAATCGTACGGTACTTAACCATCGCGAAAATTATCGCAGTAATTTTTCGGTACGAATAGATAGGAAAGATAGTTTAAAAATTACACTGTCACACACTCGTACACAGTGTTGAACATGAAGCAACCTATACATAGGTAGGCACTAGGCACTTAGGCAGATAGGTATTCAAATTTACTTGAGTGGATATCGTAAAAATAAATCTCAATGTTATCTATGTTCTGTTCAAGCTTTACTTGCCCAGTGCACATCAATCTAGATAACTATAAACAAAACTATGCTCACTTTCATTAGTAGAATTTCCATAATCCTCACAAATGGAACAGATTTTATCCAGGGTTCGGCAGATTTCAAATCTGCTCGGATTTAAATTCACAAAATCCTAAAAATCCGAATTCGGATTTTGGATTTTAAATCATGGAAAAGAAAAGATTTTGGATTTTTACAAGTTATCAAAAGGAATTAAAATCCTGTTATTTTATTTCATTTTTTGTAATTTTTTGGTTTGGTTGTTGCACTGGTTGTTGTAGGTGTGACTTGCTGACTTGCTCGATGAGATTTTTTAAAATTAAGCTTCAAAAAAATTGGTTTTGTAATGTTCCAAGAAAACTCAGAATTTTTTTCATCAAAAAATTAACATAATTATTTTTTCTTACCAACTAAGAACATTTTTTTTTCTCCGATAAAATTTTAAAAATTTTACTCATCTTTTTACTTCGAAAAAATTGAAAATATTACTACACCTATACCAAAACAAAAAATAGAGAAATCATTAAATTCAAAAAAAAATTAAGAGGTTTTTTTTCCAAAAAAATGTTATTAAAAAAAATACCAAAAATGGCTATTTTTCAAACAAATTGGGAGATGAATAAAGAGTTTTTTTCTAAAATAAAAAATTAAAAAATAATAAAATACAATTTTTTTTACCAATATCGAGGTACCTACTTTTTTATAAAATTGAGTACTAGGCCTATATAGTTTCTTAGCTTATTGACTCGAGAAAAATTGATTTTTCTATTTCAAGGTAATTCAGAAATTTTTTTAACAAATAATTGAAAGATTTTTTTTTAACTGAGACCAAACAAAAAATTTAGTTTTTTTTCCGAAAAATAGATTTCTTGGAAATTCAAAAGTTTTTTTTTCGAAAAAATTTCCTTCGAAAATTGGAAAAATATTTTGTAATTTAAAAAAATTGAGAAACCTTTTTTTTCAAAATAAAGGAATAAATAAATTTCATTACACTGACTTCAGAAAAAAAAAAAAAAAACAACGAATGAATAAAATAATTGATTAACTAATAAGAAATGTTTTATCCCAAGAAAAATTAAAATTCTTTCTGCCAAAAAATTGGGTTCTTTTCCAAAAGAAATTGAAATACTTATTTTTTTTAAAAAGAAAGCACCAAAAATTGAGATTTCTGAAAAAATTAAGAGATGAGTAAGAAATTTTGTATTCAAAAATTGACATGGGCTCGATGTCAGAGTAAAAGAAAAAAATTGGATTTTGGATTTTAAATCCAATTTTGGAAATGATTTTAAATTTTGGATTTCAAATTCAGGTGTGAAAAGGATTTTAGATCTTGGATTTCAAATACAAATATCACAATAATTTTGGATTTTTATTTTAAATTCCCGTTTTCCTGGATTTTTCCGAATCCTAAATTTTATACAGATACATATTTTGAATTTTGAATCAGAAAACGAATAAAGCAACTTTTGTTACAGCTTTTTTTAGACTCACAAATCATGGAAAAAAAATTATCTTCCTACCTACCAGTGAGAAAAGTATAATTTTCTCATCATTGTAAAGTATGTACCTATTTAGCTACCTACATCTACAATACCTGAATAAGCCTAATGCACATTTTAATAATTCGAATATTATTAATAAATGGAAATATCAATCTTCCACAAAGCTAATTTGTGATCGATTTTTACTGCTCAATGTGCATTAGATGCAGTAAAATTATACCTACCTTGTGCCTACATCCGAATCACACTTACGCAATAGAATAGGGAAATACAGATTATTCAACTTCCTACCAAGTACCAATATCACTCGCATCAATTCATTTTCTAGTCACGCGTTAGCATAAATATTTTACAGATTTAATACAAATATAAACTAATGAAGTAGTTATCAGCTCTTCTTCACTAATTCATGGAAAAATTAATGAGTTCAAGGACATCCTGCATATTGAATTAATAAAACCGATATAGCTCGTAAAAATTGTACCTACTATAAATACAAAATATGGTCTTCATAACAATTAATTTTCATTGTTTCTTTTCCCATCCCTTGGTCCAATTTTTCCATTGGGAGTGGTTTAACCCCATATGGTTTTTGAGTTGATCCTTTATTTAAAAGAGGGAAATTTCAATTAAACCCGGTCGAATCCATTAATTTTTTAATATCAAAAATTATATTGAAGTTTTTTAATTCGATGGTGGCATCGAATCAAACAGACCAATAAATAAATAAATTCAAAGTCTTTCTCTCGAAAAAAAAAGAAAAAAAGTACAAATTGCGAAATACCCATTAACTATTTTACTAAAACATACCATACGCCTAGATAATAGATATAGGCAACCTATAAGGAACAAAAATTTACACACGGTGTCTACCTCAAAAATTGAAGGTGCAAGAGACAATAAAATTGAGATATATTTCTGTTTTTTTATCAGGCTCCCTCAAATATGAATCTTACAAGAGAAAAAGAAGTGAACTATTTTTATTCTTGACATTTTTTGCCTGATGAGTTGCCTATTCGCTCCGTGGAAGGAACTACGTCAGCTATAAAACATCCGTACATGTAGCGAATACATGAATTTGTGACCCAAACGTGCCAAAACGCTAGCTTTGAGGGGAAAAAAATCAAAATTTCTCACTTTCTATAATTAAAATAAACAGCAGTAGGCTCGAGAATCGAAAGCTGGGTTATAATAACTTCTAGTTTGTCCACATGAAATGTCACAGTATTTATATGCTGTGTTGGTCTTTGAAGTACTACTATACCACAAAAAGTGCCTTTTCCACTATATAAAATGAAAAATTCCCCAAAAGTGTGTACTACTCTTCTCGTAATAATAATTTTTTAATGGAGTCAGAAGGAACTTTTTGTTAGGTATCCCTTCAAAATTAATTCCTTGGGAAATGAGAGTTATGGGACTCCCAGTGGAGATTTCATTTCAAGGATTAGGTTTTGTACTTTTGTATCAAAAAAATCAATAAAATCGAAGCATCTTTAATTATGTACGTACATATGTAGTATGTAGTACCTAGTTATTAAATTGACAAGATAGCCTAATTTAAAAATTATGATTATTCTAGAGATAGAAAAAATTGAATAAACAAACACCAAACAAAATAACAGATTGAGGATGTTAAATAAAATAAAAATGACGAATTAATTTATTTGATTCAATTTAATGATCTTTTGAATCGAAAAATTTAGGGGTTTCATTTTTTATAATTATAATATTTTTCGTCTAATTCATTTAAATTAGGTACATGTTATTTTTTAAATCTCCATAATTATAACACTAGGTATTGGAAGATTTTTTTTTTTTTTTTTTTTTTTTTTAATTTGTTATTTTTACGGTAAATAGTGTATCTTTTATTCTGACTGTATTAGCAAATGACATCAATTTTATCCAATTTATATCCAGAAGTAAAAAAATTTCTCTTCTTTGTCATAGGTATGAGAAATATTTTACCTATACAGCTTTGATTTCTTTGGTTCGTACTCGTAGGAATCAGATACATAATAGTATGTTTCCATAAATTCAAGTAGGTACCTACTGCATTTTTTATGCATTAAAAATTGATTATTAATTAATTCATTTTTTAAAATTATTTCTTATGAACTGAAAAAAAAATCTATGCACAATAAGGTACCTAGGTACCTATATTGTATCTATATCGTTTAAAATATGGCATTTGATTCACTATATTTAAAAAAATGTATAAAATGAGGAAAATTATAAATGGATGATTGAGTAGGTACCTATTCAATTTCGCAAGAAGAATGGATCGTGTCGATTTCTCCAGAAATAAGGGGATAATATTAAAGAATAAAATAAAATCATCAAATTAAACTATAATAAAATTAACCAAAATTACCTGCATTAAGTTTGTTGAGAAAAAAAATCTTACTTCATTTCTTTTATAAAACGAACACCAAATAAATTTATTTCACGAGGCACAGATGGCGCTGGTATACTCGAAAACGAACCGCGATGTTGTTTCATAGGCATATTCCCCCATTGAAAATTGATGATGTGTAATTATTTTGAACTCGACACAACTACGAACGAGTACGTGGAAAATAAGCTCTGAAGTGAATATCAAAATTGAAATATTTTAATCATTTTTCATCTCTTCGGGTTCTAATACAATCACATTTTTGATTTTATATTCTTCGACGTTGGTACCTATGAATATTCGAATTCATTTTTGTAAAAATAAAATAGGATATGCCTTGTGTCGTTTAGGCTAATAAATTGTAGGTTCATTCAGCAGTCATCTGTCTACGAAGTTAAAATGAATAAAAAGACGAGCTATTTATATTGGAGAAATCATTTAAAACAAAGGTTAAAAAGTCATTTAAAATATAAAGCATACCTACTTTACGATTACGGTAGGTATTTTAATGAATAGATCTGCTCATGAGATTCGATAAAATTTTTCGTAATTCATCCAACAAAAAAAAATTATCGCATAAAACACAGAAATCTAATAAAATGAAAAGGCTTATCGAATAAATATTATATTTTAAAAAAATGATAAATGAAATGTTGGTCATGAGTGTTGCAAGATGACTTATTTAAGGAAAAAAAATTTTCGCTCGAGACGCGCTGCGGACAGGATTCGAACCTGTGCGGGTAGAACCCATTGGATTTCAAGTCCAACTCCTTAACCACTCGGACACCGCAGCTTGCACATGATTGGGCCGTAAAGAGCAGTTACAAACTATAACTTTCGCGCAATGTTTTTGTAGGTGAGCTTTCGTTTAATTTTATTCAACAAACTTGCATAGATTTTCATTTGAATGTATTTTTCCGTTTTAAATTGAATCAGGAATGAAAGTGGAAATGAGCAGCAGAAATTATAGGTTTATATGCTAGTGCATGGGAACAGATATTACAAAAATATGATAAATGTAGGTACCTACTTATCTGTGATATCTGCATCTGTGAACTTATATTGAATAATATAATGCTTGAGTTGAATAATGGATCTCAAAACTCGTTACTCATCAGTCAAGAATTGTGCTCAAATCTGTAGGTGTTGAATATAGGTACATATAATAGGTACGTATGCCTATAGTTGCCTACACGAGAATACGACAAATAACTTATTTATGATTTTCTTTTCGGGACCTCAGTCTGATTATTCGAAAGTGAAGCAAAAGTAAAGACGAAATTGTTGATAATATTATATTCTTTCAGTCGACTTACTAACTCGTTTCGTTTGACATTTGAAAATAGAGATGGCCGTGTAATTAATACGTTTTGCGAGCTGCAAAGAGAGTTGGATGGACGACGACGTTTCTAACATGACATTTAAGTACTAGCTAACTCGTAAGTAGGTACAGCTATATCAACACCTCATTAAGAATTGAGATAGATGTACACATTAGTAGTTTCAGTAGGTAGGTAGTAGGTACATAATACCTATCTACAAATTCGACATTTTTTTCAGAAATACCTACTTATCAATCAATAATATTGCAATAAAAATGATTGATGGCGTGATGGAAAATTCAATTACCTACCAATAAAACACCATAAAGGAGAGAATGACTTGAAAAACGTGTACGAGATAGATATTTCCTAATTCTCCTGAAACATCAAAAAGTTGACATTTTTATTTTAAAAATTAAGTTGAACGTGTACCTACCTACTACCAAAAAAAATTTGTACCTAACGCATAAAAATGATGTAGACGAAGGTGATACCTATTCATTTTCGTTCGATTTTTGATTTTTTTTCACGTTTGTTCTTTTCATGAGAAGATAATTCTTCTTTTTTTCACTTTTCCTCCAAATAAATTTCAAGTGGCGCTATTGAGTCACCTCTCCATTCAAAGTTGTACCTTTTTATGAGAAAATATTTTTCTTTATTTTCATATGTTTTCCTCACTGCCTACTCGTCTTCGATTTTAAGTTTAAAATGACTTTTTATGTAGATCTAGGTACAATTCAGTTAGGAGAAAAAATAAAAGATTGAAAATTATTTCTCATGGAAATGAACAATTTTGATGGGCTCATGTAGGTAAGTATTTAGATTTTTCATTTTTTTAAATATAAAATTGGGGGAGACTCTTTAAGGCCCAACACAGAGTTCAAACAGGAAAAAATAAAAAATTGGGCCAACTTCTCATGAATTTTTGATGGGTTAGAAGCCAAAAAAAGTAAAAACTTGAAAAATATGACAATTTTTTCATTTTTTCAAAAAAATGAGCAACTAAGCTCCACTTGGAATTCAATCAAGAAGAAAGTTAAAATTAAGAAATAAGGTCCTCATAAAAATTAAACAAGTATGCCTCTAGCCTTTAGTAGCTGCTGTACATGGCGTTAAAAATTTTTTAAAAAAAAATTTAAACAAGTTGTGGGTAAGTTAAGAACAAAAAAAATCAAAAATATCACGTTATTTGAATTTTTTTGTTTTTTCAATTTTTAGGAATAAAATTAATTTTGTATTTTTTTTTTAAATGGTATGCAATTTATTTTAATAGGTATTGTAAAATTATTGAATTTTTAGAAGTTGTCCTAATAGTGTGCAATTTTTTTAATTGCCTAATACATTTTCCAAAATATGTCGGCAATATAACTATTTTTGAACTTTTTTTTCAACATTGGTAACTTGCTGACACAAAATAAAATTATTTGAAAATTGAATTTTTGACAGGAGTTCAAAAAATACGATATTTTAAATTGATGTGTTCTACAGGGTGTCTGAGGAGCACCTTTCGAAACATAAATTTTTTGGGATAAAAAATTTCCCATTTTTTTAGAATAAGTAAACATATCTACCTAGGTATTTTTTTGGAATTAAAAAAATGCTTCATTTAAAAAAAAAAAAATTGATTTTTTTTTGTTAATTGAGACCTTTTTAATTTTTTTTTTTTTTGATGTAGGTAATAGGATGAAAAAATTCTCAACTTTTTGGAATAAAATTTTCTGAAGCGGAAAATTTTTCATTATTTTTTATTATTTTTTTTTGACATACGATTTTCCCAGTAAAAAATCTCTGAATTTTTTCGGAGCATCAATAAGTACGAGGTCGTACACTCGTGCCTAATGTGCAAAAATAAGGGGGGGGGGGGAATCAGATGTCAAAAAATGAATCGACTTTTGGACATCAGATAATAGAAAGAAATCGGTTATAGCTACATTTTTTGGTCGGATAATCGAGGTTCTACTGTAATTTCAGGAATGGAAAATTGAAACTGAAACTGAAACTGGAACGGAACTGAAAAACAAAAAACTGAAAACTGCAAAGTGGAACTGAAACTAAAAAATTTGAGAACTCTTTTGCATTTTTTTCGACTTTGCAGTTCGACTTCGAGTTTGACTGTAGGACTCTTGTTCGACACCAGCTCAGGAATGGAAAACTGAAATTAACTAAAACTGAAATGAAAAAACTGAAACTGAAACTGGAACTGAAAACTGGAACTTAACTAAAAAATTAAAAACTGAAAACTGAAAACTGAAACTGATATGATTTCAGTTTTCCAAGCCTGCTTTAAATGTACCTAATACTGTGACTTTATTTTTTAAATTTATTATTTAATTTTTGAAAAGAAGTTATATATGATCCAAAATTTTTATGCAATTAAAGTTGAACTTTGAGGGGGGGGGGGCAATGTCATTTAAAAATCTGAGAAATTCTGAGAATAGAAGAAAAAAGCTAGGAGGTACCTACCTAGCAGTAGTTTGGTACAAAAAAAAATTAAAATAACGCACACTTTAATCCACATACATACCATTCCACGTATTTACCTAACGGATACTTTCAAAATTTGCAAATCTTCATGGGGAGTGGCTAAATCCACAATAAGTAATCACATTGTAAGGGCGATGTCGTTCTTTTTTATTCATCTTCTTTATTTTTGTACAAGTTTTTTTTTTCAAAGTTCAAACAAATATTTTGCAAGTTTTCCTCTGAAAACGTTGGTGTTTTATTTAAAACGAATCTATTCTTTCACAAAATACTCAAAAATATGTTTTTCATTTTGGGTAGGATGCTGTATTTATATTTTTTCATGTTTTAACTTTTAATTTTTTATTAATTTTTTTTTTGAACAAGTCAATGAGTATTGAGTAGTTAATGTATTGTAGTTGAGTACTTACTCAATTTTGAAATTTGAAAAAATTAAAATTTTAGTGAATTTAAAGAAAAAAAAAATTGAAAATATTTTTTGAAGGACCAAGGGCATGAAGGGAAATTGGAATTTACTGGAAAAAAAGTTAAAAATTACTCAATTAGAAGAAAAATTTTGATGAAAATTATTGGAAAAATTCGAATGAGAAGCTGAGTTGCCAGTTGGGAAATGAAATAGGAATATTTTGATGACAAATTTCATTTGAAATCAAATTCCAAATTGACAATTTTATTGGAAAATTGGGAGGGGGTGATGAACAATTATTTTCTTGAAAAAAAATAATAAAAAAGGTCGGGAAAAATTTAGATAGAAACTTCAAAAATAAACTTGATAAAAAATTTCAAAAGAAAAATTTGAAAAGTGTGGTAGAGATTTCGAAGATTTCGATGAAAAAATTTGATGAAAAATCTTTAAAAATCCAAATGAAAATTTAAAAATAAATTTAATTAGGTAACAATATTCGTTTAAATAAATTTTAAAAATAAATTGTAAAAATTATTGGCAAGTTTGAATGAAGAAATTGGAAAATTAAAAATAAAGTTTTAACTTTTAAACGACAAACAGAAAAAAATTGATGAAAAATTTGAGGAAAAATAGGAATAAATAATTAAGTATTTGATGAATGATGATTAATTTCTTCAAGAATTTCTTTTCAAAAATCGAATGAAAATTGAAAATGAAAAAAAAAATGAAAAATTTGAAGAATAGAAAACTTGGAAAATTTTTAAATATTTTATTAAATTAAACTTAGGTAGTGGAAAAATCTCGATGAAAATTTTGTGAAAATCAATTTCGATGAAATCCACTTTGCAATGACGACAAACGCGACCACGACAATGAGTTTTCAAAAATTTCAAACAAGAATATGAGATGAATCACGGTGAATTCTCGTTCGTTCATTTTCGTGATTACTTGTTGTGGATTTAGTCACTCCCATCTTGATGTATTAGAAATATGGATGCCTGTTACTTTTTGAATAAATAGATATTATATACCCATTTGATACCTCTATAAAAATCATAGGACCTTTTTAAAAAAAAATTTATTTATTTTTTTATTCAATACTTCTGCAATGGTACTGAAGATAGATCTGTGGATTGATAGGAAATTCCTGAAATCAACCTCATCCGTCATACTTTATTAATTAATTTTTCAGCAAATCGCCAAGTAGGCACGAGTATGAAAGACCAACTACGCTATTGAAGAATCTGCCAATCAAAGCAAGATGAAATGACGTGCAATAGGTATCCACTATCCGCAGCTTACGTATGTGCATTAAAAAGCACCGCCTGCCTTCCAGTATAATAATCGCAGATGGGTTTGGTAAAATAAATGAAAAAAATTGTGATTAAAAAAAAAGTCGGCGCGTTCATCATTTTACTCCTTTTTTGCGCGTTGCGTTAGATTAGAGAAAAAGATGCGTATCGTAAAAGGTTACCGATTCACTGTCTGGTTCATTATCAGTTCGCTTATAGGTGAAATAACGGATTAAGCTTATGACGAAGAAGTACGCGGGGTAAGAAAACGAGTGAATGTGGTCCAAGCGCGTTGTGCGATAACAGGTTATCGTACCGGTTACTAGTGTTACATTATTCTCGTTAATTTCATTTACCTATACCATCGCCATCATCGTTATTGTTTTGTTATTAATATTATTACATAGAGGCCTACGTGGATATATGTGTGTATAGTTCCATAAACTCGGGCTTCGGCTTCGCGCTTCCTGTGTTTTCAACAATGAATTTTTGTAGCTACCCATTGTTACAATGATGTAGGTAAAGGTACCTATTAGGCGAGTTATTTGTAGCGCAAAAAGTTATCGCTAATTTTATTTTTTTTTCGTTCAAAGAGAAATTAGTAAGATCGAATTGAAATATTACTCGATCGTGAGCCATCATCGGAACGGCTCATCCGATGATCCATATTATAATAATGTTGGATATAATTTCAGCACGATGTGGACCAACTATATTCACGATGAAAAACATAAAAACCAAAAAACAAGTATCTAAGCCTATAAATTCACTACCCAAGCCATAGGTATTAAAATGTTGAACTTCCAAAACCCACAGAGATGGACAAATTTATCATAGAACAAAGTCTAGAATAAATTTTTGACATCTTGGAAATAAATTTCCCATTTTATAGAATCAAGCTCGTAGGTTTGGGCACCTATTAGAAACATTAAGTAGGACATGAATTCAAAGAAGTAGGTCATCTAGGTACACAATTTATGGACCGTCATCAGAGCAGTAAAAAGGAATTGAAGTATTGAAGTTATTTGACAAATTTGTTGGGAGTTTAATTGCTGCCATTATACTCGTATGCGAGTATTTTGTCTCTGGCAAGTGTGAAAGTAAAATAAAGAAAATTGTTTCCTTTTTTTTTCTTTTCGTAATGATGAAATTTGTCGTCATAAGAACTATTAAAGCGCGTGTGTTCCTCCTCAGTACATTCCTTCTTCTTGTTATCTCACTTTCAAAGTAATTCATAATTTCCAACGTGTAAGCACAAACAAAAGGTGACTTTTCTATGGCATTATTTTACGATTTTATCGTCTCGTATGATGAATATGTTCGGCAGGCAACTCTGCTAAGCCTACAATAGATTATATACAGCAGATAGGGATACATATGCAGAGACATTAATGAAATTGAAACGAAAACACCTACCACGTTTGATGGAATTATTGGCGATAATTTCAAGAGGGGAGCTATAGTGTCTCAAAGAGGGATCATTTTCGGAAAAAACATGTTTTTTTGAGTTTTTGACCCAATTCCCCCCCCCCCAAAGCTGTAATGCGGGTGTTTAGGTGCAATTTGAGATTTTGCACCGATCTAATTAGTTGTTTTTTTTCTATTTGAAGCCATCATCGTTTCCTCATCCTAGATTTTCGGTTTTTCAAAATAATTTTTTTCTTCTAATGCAAAAAATATTATGCTTTCTATAAAAAAAAAAATTAAAAAAAATTATGATGACCAATCTCGTAGAGCATAAAATTTGTCATCCAGTACATGTCTTAAATTTTACGTTGACTCCATATTACGAGAGAATTTTTTTTTTTTTAAATGCACCTACCTTTATTTTCTTACTTTTTTTCTCTCTCTCGTAATATCGAGTCAACGTAAAATTTGGGACATGAACTGGGTAAAACATTTTATGCTCTACAAGATTGGTCCTTATGCTTTTTTTCATAGAAAGCATAGTTTTTACGTTAAATCGAAAAAATAACTGTTCAGGTCGATGCAGCATCTCAAATTGCACTCAAACTCGCGCGATACAGCTTTTGTTGTTTGGGTAGGGGAGGAGGGTAAAAACGCAAAAACCAATCATTTTTTTCTCGAAAATGACCCCTCTTTGAGATTCAGTGGCGTAACTAGGGGTGGGTCTGGGTGGTCTAGACCCTTTAAAAAAATATTCGGTCCTTCCAATTTTTCCAAGCTGTTGTTGTTGTTGTTGTTTTTTTTTTTCATTAAAAAAACATTGATTTTTTTATCAAAACACAGAGATTTTTTCAACCAAAAAGTTGAAAAAATGAAAATGAATAATAATTATGATTTTTTTTCTCTCTAAAAATAGCAGATTGGTTCTTCAAAAATTGTATTTTTTTCCTCCAAAAAAAATGAAAATTGTTTTCATGTGAAATGAAAAAATTATTTTCATCTATAAAAGTAAGCTATCCCACCTCAAAATTTAAACAACTTTCTTCTCTGAAATTTTTTATATTTCTTTACTTAAGAACATCGAATCATTCATCCATAAAATGAAACAAAATATATAACTTTTTATCAAGCAATTTGAGGCAAAAACTAAAAATGAGAGATAATGTTTGCAGAAAAAGTAATTTATAGGTAAAGTACCTAGTTTTTTTCTTTCAAAAAATTAAAACATTTTTTTCTTCAAAAAATTAAAACATGTTTTTCTTCAAAAAATTAAAACTTTTTTTTCTTTAAAAATTAAAACTTTTTTTTTCTCAAAAAATTAAAACATGTTTTTTTTTCTCAAAAAATTAAAACATGTTTTTTTTTCAAAAAAAAATAAAACATGTTTTTTCTCAAAAAAAAGGAAAACATTTTTTTTCTCCAAAAATTGAAACATTTTTTTTCAAAAATATAATTTTTTTTAAAAATTAAAACATTTTTTTCTTTAAAAAATTAAAACATGTTTTTCTTTAAAAAATTGAAACATTTTTTTCTTTAAAAAATTAAAACATGTTTTTCTTTAAAAAATTAAAACATTTTTTTCTTTAAAAAATTAAAACATGTTTTTCTTTAAAAAATTAAAACTATGTTTTTTTTTTCAACAAAAAAAATAAAACATGTTTTTTTTCAACAAAAAAAATAAAACATGTTTTTTCTCAAAAAAAGGGAAAACATTTTTTTTTCTCAAAAAATTTGAAGTTGAACATTTTTTTTCAAAAATTTTTTTTTTTAAATTAAAACGTTTTTTTCAAAAAAAAATTGAAACTTTTTTTCAAGAAATTAAAACATTTCTTTTTCAAAAATTTAAAATAGTTATTTTTTCAAAAAATTGAAATCTTTGAAAAATTAAGAAATTTTTAAACTTCTCTTTTGGTTTCAAAAGGATATTTTTAGTTAGGTACAAGAAAATTCACAATTTATTTTTCTCCAAAAGAATTAAGGTTTTCCTACAAAAATTACCTAATTGAGAAATATTTCTACTTCAAAAAAGCAGAGATTTTAATATATCAACTGCATAGATTGAATAACTCAGAATCGTAACCCACCAAAAAAAAAAAAAAAACTGGCAGGGGAGACAAAAAGCATTATACTTAATTATAATTATGGAAAATAAAAAAATAGGTTTTTCTATCTTCCCTGAAAAAAAAAAATTTGTGGGTTACGAGATGTTCGATCTAAGCAGTCGGTATTATTTTGGTGTTTGAAATTTTGGGTGTATAGCTGGAGCACCAGAAGTATTACTGTGCTGACTCCTTGCGTACTTAGCCCTTTGTGCCCATCCAAAAATTAAATCTGGTTATGGTACTGTTTGAGATACCATAGCTCCTCTCTTGAGTGCCCTAGGAGGCTAAAAATTATTGGTATGGAGAGTTTTCAACTCAAATTGAACAACCGATAAGATGGGTACATTGATAGTTGATGAACTCTACAACTTCTGCAATTTTTTTACTCTTCCTATTGATACTCATTTTAATATATGCGACGAAAATTCCCTCAAAAGTAAAACCACACTCTTGAAACATAAACAGAGAAATTAAAACTGCAATAAAATGTAGGTACTTAAAATGCATAGAAATAAAACATAAAAACCACATGTTAAGTAGGTATCTGAAAAATTCTTTATTATCACTCGATGTTGACCCAAAATGGAAAAACTCAAAATAGCATTTACATTCTCAAGTCGTAGTCAAATAGGAATATACTTTTGAAAATGCCAAACATCCACTTCCGCTTTTTGCTTTTACCAATGCATCTTCCATGCAAATTAATCACCGATGGCGGATTTCTCTAGAAATTAAAAAATTTTGCGGTGACGAATCTGGTTATCTGGCTGGTACGAAATTCGTCAATCTATTACGCCTTTTCAATTCAATTAACAATCTAGAATGATTTTAGGAAGATGGGTACCTACAGTTGAAACGTCACTAACCCGGATAACAAGAGGTTTCCGACGTCTTCGTGGAGGGGATGCGGATCACGATTCCTCTTGAGTATTTCCAGGTATTCACTCATACACAATCCAGACCACATTCATCAGTTCTCATATGTGATAAATACTTTTGTATAGATTTTTTTCCTCTCGCTTTTCGCTAATGTGTTTGGTTCGCGAGGTTCGCGTTCGAAAAAAAATCAAACGTACGAGAGTAACGACATAGCCTTAGATTATAACGGTGGCTCCGAGAATCGCGAATATTTTTCAAAATCGCCAATTTATATACCGTGTAAAATGAAAATTAAAGTGAATAGTGTTTTTTGCAATAACTTCAAAACCACTTCGGTTTGGTTCACCATATTTTTAATAGCCATAAGCAGTACAGTCACAGCTCAAGATGGAGAATCGTTAGCCGGTAGCTTTTTATCAGGTAATTTTCAACTAATTTTGTATTTTTAGGGGTAAAAAATCGTATAAATTTTATTCGAGAAAAGCTTACCTCTCCTCACAGATACATTCAAATTTTTATGAATTATAAATACTAAAATTTTTTCGAAAGTTACCCCGAAAGTTGAAAGTACTTTCAATTCGAAAAATAGGAGTCATAAATTTCAACCTACTTCTCAGTAGATGTAGGCACACGTATGCACACGAAGAAATTTCCGATGACTAATAAATCATTAATGTATTGAAACGTCAGCAGGTAAATTGACAATACTCCATCATATCAATGAACTTTCTGCAGCTACGTAGGTATGTGCATTCCAAAGAAAAGAATTAAAGTATAGGACGTATAAACAATTAAACATGAAATGATTGCCTGAGCAAGTACCTACCTATTTTCAACTATATTATATTATCGACTCGATAAAAAAAATTTTAAATTCTACTCTCTCCCTAAAAAAATATCAAAATTATCTAAAAATTGGAATAGTTTGTATTAGTCTATTTCTCTGTGAATTAAAAATTTTACGAAAATAACGTAAAAATCATGCCATCTACAAAGTTGAAAATAATGACAGAATTGCTGAATACAGTTTAAAGATCGATGAACCGGCTTCTAATGAGGCAAATGTGACCTGAATAGGTAATTTTCAAACATTTTATTCGCGGTTTGGCAAACACTTCGTTGGTCATCGAAACTACCACCAGAAATTTCCAAACTTTTGAAATAAGCTCATCTTAACTTACACCTGCCAGGTTTGGGCCAAAGCCACATTACGTATAAATTTACAATTCGCCAAAAAAGAGCCGAATTTCGAATTTTTATATGCCCGTTTAATTTTTAAAAACACATTAGAAGCATGAAACTGGTAAAGGTAACAATTTGATGTTGTACCTAGCGATGAAATAATCCGGTTTCTTTTCTTCCCTAGCATCAATGTAAGTTATTTACTCTTGGAATGAATTAAGCGACTACCCAACATCAAATGTTCTCATTGATGGTATCTGTTTACACGTCCTCACTATAATGATTCAAAATCAATGGGAATGTAGGTATAATAAATTTTTCGAAGCGATCCCTCCGCGAATGCACGTCGATTCTTTTAGCTTACAAATACGTGTATAGTTTTTATACCCGCATCAATGAATTTTTCAAACCATTCGCTTGGAAGCTTTTTCATTAAAGAATAAATAGAGGACGAAGCTACCTACTTATAAGGTCGATTAGAAGATGGGAAAAAAATGATCTACGTATGTTTCTTTATATTTTAGTGTGTGTGAGAATAAACAAATCGTCGTAGTTTGAAAAAATGCACCCAACCAGACACTGATCTCGATGACCTACATTTTCAGTTTAGGTTTAGAATATTACAAATATTTGTAGAATGTTAATCCACCGCATTCCAAACGTACAGCAAAACTTATTCAAATGAATATTTTGAGGAAGTTACCTTAATGTACCTAGGTGGCCTTTTTTGGCGTTTTGTAACGCGAGAGAATTTTTAAGTAGGTAGTTTAGTTATAGAGGAGGTTTTTTATTCTCCGGTGTGTTCCTGTGTTCCTGGGCAGATATTCACAGAGTGGGTCGTTCTGATTGTGATTCTGCTTTTGACGATCTGCTAATTTTATTTTACGGAAACCAGCTGCTGCTCATTTACCCACCTTCAATTTTACGCTGATTTTATCAAGTCCAGTAGTACATAAATACTTTATATACAAAATTGAAGGGGAGGGAAGGGTCCAATCGAAATTTTTGTTATAACCAAAATTATTCCTAGAACTTCAAGCTACAACTTTTATTTGAAAACATTTTCAATTTGACCCCTCTTTCTCCACTGATTTCGCATAACACTCCGGAGAGAGTAATTTAAAAATTGGAGGAGGTGCGGGAAGGGTCCAATTGAAAAACTTTTCCAACTAAAATTGTAGCCTGAAGTTTCAGAAATGATTTTGGTTTCAACGAAAATTTCGATTGGACCCCTCCTTCCACACCAATTTTGGATAGTGCGTACTTACAACTTATTTAAAACACATAACATTATCAAAAACAGGGGGAGGTTAGGGGACCAATTGAAAAAATTTTCAGACAAAAGTTATAGCTTGAAGTTCTAGGAATAATTTTGATTATAACAAAAATTTTGATTGGACCCCTCCCTCCCCACCAATTTTGAAAAAAAACACTTAACAATGATCTAACGTAAGACCATTTTAGCTGCTTTGGTCACAAAATGACTCAGACGATTAGACGACATTGTGGCAATTTTTGCGAGATCTGAAATCGATTTTTTGAACATCGAGAGGCGAGGTAGGGTGGTCTGGGAGCATCTGCTACGAATGAGGAATCGTAATAGTACCTCACATGCACACCTACTTCATCTTCCATCTTCATCTTCGCTATATTTTTCAATCTAAACAGTGTAACGAACCAAACGACTCCTTAGGCTATTGTTGAACAACTTGCAATAACCAGCCTTCGCCTTGGCCTTTATTATCCAATATCGTCGCGACGCGTTGCGTTTTCTTTCCTCAAAATAAAAACACGTTTACATAGGTAGGTATTTTTACTCCTCACTTGAATTGTATTCGCTAACATTTCGTTTGTTCTCTTATTTATTTTTCAAACGGTACAAAAATGTAGATACCGTGGTACCTAAAAGATAGGCACAAAAAAATTATCCTCAAAATGATGTTTGTTTTTAATTTGCTACCGACCATACCTACCTGTGGTTATAATAGATGTTAACTCTGGAGGCTTATCTCATTTGTTGGCGAAACGTAGGTATTTCTATGTTTCATGGTGCCACCGAAGTTACATAAGCAGCTCAACTCATCATTATTTTATTTTCACGGATAAGATAAAAAATCTTTTAAAAAAGTATTTGGTATTAATTAGTGCGTACTCTCGTGTTTTTTACACGCACAAAAGAAAGATTAGATGGACATCTGGTAATAAACTTCTTTAAGACGTTAATTCGAAGGAAAAGTAACAATGTAACATTACAAATAAAATTCACTTTTCAAGAAAATTTAAATGCGTTTGAAAATTGCATAATCCACATTTCACAGGAAAGTCATCACAGAATTTTTTTGGAAAAAATTTACGAAGACAAAAAAAAATGGTGTGCATACAGTTTGTTATGTTTTTGATAAAACTGAATTTGACTTTTTTTTAATGATCATTCAAATGTCTCCTCCTGTAGCCTCCAAGTCTTGAAATAGACCCATGTAAGAGACTTTATAAGAACTTCTATCAAAAAAAGGAAATGAATATTCGAATTATAAACACTATCAAAAACATAACAAACGATATGCCGCACTATTTCGCTGTCTTTGTCAATTAATTTCGAAATTTGAGATGTCGTGGAAGGCTTGAGGAGGGTCCTATTGATAAACTGAGGGGATATTCTAACTCAGCGCTATCAGAAACATCACAAACGATATGCCACGCGTTTTTTTTTTATTTCGTCAATTTTTTTAACTTGGGTTGTGGAGGGCTCAAAGTAGGTTCTATTCAAAAAATGAAGCAATATTCATTTTTTTTTGTGAATTTTTAAAATTTGAAATTTTAAGAAAGTCGAAAATTGAAAAAACCATTAAAATAATAATTGTTTCTTTACATATCACCTTGTAGAACTTGAAAAAACAAACAAAATTTATTATGACATATTTTTGCCTGCCTCTGAAATTGAAGGCACTACCCGAGCAGCACACTCGGCAAATTATCGAAATAAAAAATCGACAGAATATCGAATTCGATAAAGTGTCGCGTTAGTTCCGCATAAATCGTGAAATTATCTTTCGATATATAGATAGATTATCGACGAATTATAGTTAGCAAAAATTTCGAGATTATAGTAAGATATTTTATCGATAATCTATCTATAATATCGAAAGATAATTTCACGATTTAGGCGGAACTTTCGCGACACTTTATCGAATTCGATATTCTGTCGATTTTTTATCGATTTTTTATTCCGATTTTTCGTCTTTTACTAGCTTTTTTCTATAATTAAAAATCATTAATTAGCATAATTAATACATTAAACTTTGCCTAAACACATTATTCATGTTACGGTAAGAGGATCATTTCAGAAAAAGTCAAAAAAAAATTATAAAAAATCTGCCACCCGTGGGGTTTGAACCATCTACCTCCTGCATGGTAATCCTTTTCCTTAACCACTATGCCATACCTTATCGTTGAGGAATTAGCAATAAAACGCTTATAATAGGAAGTTTAGTACTTCCAGACGTGTTGGACTTAGAAAAATTTTCACCAATTTGGAAATAATTTCAAATATCGTCACAAAATCGTTGAAAAATCGTTCGACAAATTTCAGATTATTTGTCGATAATGTAGTTTCAAATATCGCCACAAAATCGTTGAAAAATCGAATTCGAGGAATTTCATATTACGTGTCGATAATATAGTTTCAAATATCGTCATAAAATCGTTTAAAAATCGAATTCGAGAAATTTCAGATTATTTGTCGATAATATAGTTTCAAATATCGTCACAAAATCGTTAAAAAATCGAATTCGAGAAATTTCATATTACTTGTCGATAATATAGTTTCAAATATCTTCACGCAAACGTTAGAAAATCGAATTCGAGAAATTGCATATTATGTGTCGATAATATAGTTTCAAATATCTTTACAAAATCGGTAAAAAATCGGATTCGATAAATTTAATATAATCTGTCGATAATATAGTTTCAAATGTCGTCAAAAAATCGGTAAAATATCGAAGTCGAGAAATTTCATATAATCTTTCGATAATATAGTTTTAAATTTCTTTACAAAATCGTTAAAAAATCGAATTCGATAAATTTAATATTCTTTGTCGATAATGTAGTTTCAAATATCTGCACAAAATCGGTGGAAAATAGGAATCGATAAATTTAATATTCTTTGTCGATAGTATCGTTGACGAATATCGTCATAAAATCTTAATAATATCGAATTCGATAGTTTTTAGATTTTTTGCCTATGAAGTTGTACCGATAAATCTTTATAATATCGTGAGAACATCTATAGATTTTCAAACGATTTTTTATCGATACGTTACATCTTCCGATATTATCGATCGAGTGTGCCGCTCGGGTAGAAAAATAAATGCTATTTAATTCTTTTTTTTTTAGAAAATCCAAATTAATGAAAATTGAAAAAACGATTAAAGTTATTTCTTAGTATACCACCCTGTAGAACTTGAAAAACCAAACAAAAGTTATTATGGCATATTTTTGACTATCTCTGAGAAACTAAAGGAGTAAGAACTGAGAATCGATAATGCTATCTCTTCAATTTCAGAGATATAGGCAAAAATATGAGTTAATAAATTTTGTTTGTTTTTTCAAGTTTTACAAGTTGGTATGTAAAGAAACAATTTTTAATCGAGTTTTCAACTTTAAAAACAAATTGATTTTCTCAAAATTTAAAAAAGGCTCTGATGTGATAAATGGGTCAAATGGCCCCCGGTTAAAATTGGATATTTTTTTCATTGATTCCGATTTTGTATCGTAAAAGATGATTTTAGAGCGTATCAGCGATCCTTTACCTCACCCCCTGGGGCTGGAGCATCGAAATTTGTGATTTTTAGTTTAAAAATTCTATCTCCTCGAGTTTCCAATTGATTTTCACCAAATTTGGCATGTAGATGCAGGTACCCACGGGGGGGTGTTGTGAAGTTTTTTCAGATTTTTTTGGACCTCTCGAACGACCTTGAAAACGACTTTAAACATTTTGAATCACCCTGGAGGGTGCAGTTTTAGAGTGCGCTCGACGGAATTTTTTTCCCAGTTTTTCACACCCTTTTACGCTATTCAGAATTTTTTCGAATTTTTATCGTTGGTGCAACTTCTCCAAAATATTCAAAAAGCCAATTAGTCGTGCTTTTTCCCCCACTGAACGCTCATTTTTCATCAAAAAAAATTTTCTTCGAGGTACATCACTAGATACTCCTTTATACACCAACTTTTATCTATACCTAATTATTTTTTTCATTTTACCGAAATTGGATTTTTGGTAAAAATGTAAACTTTTTCAATGATTTTTCCGAAATTTAGAGCTGTGCATCACTTTCATTTTTAACGATGGAAAAATTTTTCGCATAGATATATTTTTTTTTCTTCATAAGGAGTTATACGTTTTTCTGCTTGGTCTAGTTTGCAATTATTGTCCCCCTCAGAAATTTTAGGAATGAAATACTTTTGTTGAAAATTTTTAATTGTTATAGCTCCTTTAGTTTCAAAGATAGACATCCCAAACAGATTGGAATTTTTTTTGTGTTTTTGAAGTGCTACCCATTGCCAGGGTAGACAATGTTTTTTGAATGCAATATTGCCAATCAATTTCGCTTAAAAATGACAATTTTTAAAGCTCTGTAGCTCCTTCATTTACAGAGATAGACTCCCGGCGTGTATAAAGTTTAATTTAAATCTCAAATTAGACATTAACGTCCAAAACATCCCTCGCTGAAATAGGAGTAGCTTAATTTAATGATAATTTATTGACACCCACAATTTAATTAAATCAATTAAAAAATATCGATTCATTGGACGAAGGCAAACCCAACGAAAGGCAATGCAAATTGCAGAGTAAGAAATCAGTTCGACATATCGCGAATCGCGATGACGAATTCGATAGAAAATATAAGTAGAAAATTGGCAACAACGCATTTCTTCGTGTACGTAAAAGTTACGTGGACATTTCAACTACTTTATTTGAATAGTTATGCCAAAAGTAGTAGACCGTTACACACATAAGTTTAGGTGAATCAACTACGAAGCGGAAACGTAGTTAAAAGTTGATACGGTGTAAAAAGTTATACCTACTCGTTGTCTTATAGATATAATATAGTCGAGAGAATGAGGAATATATGCACGCCTATGGCATTGGCCTTGCATTTAGGTACCTACACTACAAACCACACATATAATAACCACTACTCTTAAGGTATAACTGGTCGTTACTGGGTCAAACATGTTAACGCGCGGCGAAAATGAGCAAAATAACGTTTGTTAATACTGTCGATACCGCGAACATTTGAAACCTGTATTCATAAGACACAACGCACTGTGCATCTCCAATCTCCATACCACATCGCTGCGAATTTGTTGGCCGCTCAAAGGCGACTCTCTTGTCAATTTCATTTTCACTTTTGACGAAAATTATACCAATTTTGTGCGAAATTTCTTCAATAGGTAGTCGATATAAAGGTAGAGGAAGCACCTGTGTGTCTGTGTACAGTTGTACACATCTGCGTTTTGAAGATTGACCCATAACGCATTCTTCATAACGGTACATAAAACAGTATATTATTCAGATATAGTATGGGCGCATATCTTTCTATTGTGCCGAAGTATGTATGGTAGTACATTACACAGGCTCTATGTCTATACGCATAGTAAGTAAATACATATCTATGTACGTTGACATACAGACATTAGAGGTACACCCAGTTTTAGCGATGAAAAAAACACATTATTTGTATAATAGGTATACATCGTACAGATACAGGTAGTCCGTCCCAGTTATAGGTACCTACCTATATATAGAGCATAAGTATGATGAAAATGATAGGAAATGAGTAACAGCAAAGTGCTTTACACTTGAATACTTTTTTTTATGCGCAGGGTTATTAGAAACAATCACAAGTACTGCAGATAGTAAAGACTGTCCTGGCGTATGCATGCACACATTAGCAACAATAATTTGTTACGAAGTATTGGAAAATGTCGTTTGTCCTAGTTCATCTATGAAATGTTGCGTTGAACCATCCGCAAGTAATGTATCGACGTCAACCACGAGTTCAGTGCCATATACACCACCTCAAAGATATCAAGTTTCAACCCTAACCACCAGCAGACCGCCCGATAATCCTTCAACATCGACGATCAATAAAAAGACAGAAGAGGTATGTTTAATTGTTTACTTGAAACACTTTCTTGAGGGTACCTCATTTTGAAAAATATTTGATTTTAATTTAATAATTTTTTAATTTTTATTTGTTAAATAGATTACAGAATCTAGTGCGACGAAGTTGGCTAGTGCATCAACGTCGGACTCTGGAAATGCGGGTAAGAAGGTAAATTTATAAGTTTGTACTTGTACATACGTAATTTAAATTAACTGAGTAGATACGTTGTAAGGTACGTAGCTTAGGTACTGAAATTTTGACTAGTTATTGATTCGAAAAAAATGATTGGTAGTTATAGGATAAGGCGATTAACGAGGGATACCTTAGATAAATCACGACGAGACATCAATGAAGTTGGAATAGGTGATTTTCTTTTTCTTCATCTTTTTTTTCTCTCAGATTACTTCATGTGACTAATAAGTAAATTACATTTCACTTTCAAAAAAAAAAAAATCTTCACTTTTTTTGGAAAAATTATAATCAAATAAGGACTTTTGTAGTAGGTATCATTGAAAGAAAGGCGACGAAGAAAATTCATCGAGAATTCTATTTTTTTAAACTTCGGCTAATAAAATCCATGATAGCATCAAAAAATCTCATTAAAAATTTCAAAACTTTCCAAAAAGATTCACGGTCTCTCACTATTTCATTCAAGCTATTTTGAAAATTTTTGATTTTTTTTTTTTTTTTTTTTTTTTGAATATTTGAAGAAATTTTTTACGAAGTAATAAAGGCGACGAAGAAAATTCATCGAGAATTCTATTTTTTAAAACTTCGGATAATGAAATCCATGATAGCATCAAAAAATCTCTTTAAAAATTTCAAAACTTTCCAAAAAGATTCACGGTCTTTCACTATTTCATTCAAGCTATTTTGAAAATTTTTGATTTTTTTTTTTTTTTTGAATATTTGAAGAAATTTTTTACGAAGTTTTTGAAAAATCCTCATTATGAAAATTTTCATCATAAATTTCATATCTTTCACTATGCGATATGCAAAAATGCTTTGAATGTTTTTTCAAGCTATGGTTCCGTAATTAGGAATAATTTTTTGCATTTTTTCAAAAGAATTTTGAAAATTTTTGGATTTTCCAAAAATTATTTTTTGGAAATAATTGTGAAATGTTTACCAAATTTTTCAGAAAAATTCATTTTTTGAATATCTACATTTTTCTTTATTTAAGAGCAACAAAATATGTAATGTGATAAATTATCCTATTTTTAAAAACGCAGATATCAACTGTTAAGGAGCCTCAACATCACAAGTACTAATTTTTGAAAGAAAAAAAAAGGTTTTCCCGCAAATTTCATTTCTACTAGCTCCTTTTAAATTTATGAGAAATGCACTACTGTGCATAAAACATCTTTGTTTATGACGAATTGCATATTTATTTTACCCCGTGGATTTTCCTCTGAAAGTCAAAAAACTCGATAATGAGATTTTTGGTCCCCTCCTCACTTCCACACCCCTAATTGAGATAGAATGCATTTTTTCGTTGTAAATTTTCATTTTTTACAATAATTAGGTATCAACCAAATTTTTTCAAAATTGCAGAAATGATGCACCCTGCCAAGGGTTGATGCAATTTAGAAAACTCAAGCAGAAGTGTCGTCATTTATTTTATTTTTTTGCATTTTCGGATTGTTTGCCACTTTCTTGTCATTTCACTGAAAACCGGAGTGTGCTAGGCGCTTTCATTATTTTTATATAATTTATCAAAGTTCTGAAAACTAAATTTGAATTTTTCAACAATTTTTGAGAAAACCGAGTTTTTAGACCCTTCGGTACCCAAAAATAAGGGGAAAAAATTTTTTGGACAAAAATTCAAAAAATCGCTTTCCTGTAAAATTCAATTTTCTTACTTCTGCTTGGGTTTCATACTTCATAGATCGCATCACAAATCCCTATAGTTAACTACTCATTTCCATCCCAAGGAACATTCTGAAAAATTGAAAAAAAAATTCCAGGAATGACCATTTAAAAGATTCATTACTCTTCATATTTGAAAAAATTCGATCGAGAATTGTAGAAAATCAAAAATTCAACTATAACGAAAAAACCTATTGAACTTCAATGTTGAGGTATGGGAGTGAGGTAGGGGGCCAAAAATTTCATCACTGAGTTCTTCGACTCAGGACCTATTTTTACCGCCCAATGTCAAAATCCCAGTCAAGGACCGGTTAACTATTCTTACCCTGCTGGATTTCTTCCTGAAGTTTCTCGCCGAATACAAAATTATCTATGGACATTTGCTGCATACGAGTAATATGCATAGACACATAGCCGGCGTTAGCCCAGGTTGCTCTCGGCTCGAGCACCACATGAGATTTCTCACGTGAGAAATGTTGAACTGCGCAAAAAATTTTAACTCAATGTGTGAAATTTAAAAAAATTATATTTTTTTTTGAGATTTGAGGTCCTTTTTAAATTTTTTAAAATGAAAATTTTACCTAATTTTTTAGAAGGAAATTTTTTAAAAAATTTTAGAATGAATTAAAATTTTTCAATTTTTTAAGAAGAAAAAAAATCCTAATTTTTTGGAATAAAATTTTTCAAGTTACTATAATATTTTTTTTTGAAATATCAAAATAATTTTTCATTTAAAAAAATAATTTTCCCACATTTTTTCAATATTATTTTTTTGAAATAAAAAAGTAATTTCTCGAATTTTTCTAGGAAATTTGAAACATTAACAAGAAGTTGGTCATAGGACAAAATTGAAGAGAAATTGGGCAATAAAAAATTGTCCGATTTTCGGGCATCACATAATCGACGTTCTAATTTATAATGTAGATATATGAAGTCTTTTTTTTTGTGAAAAAATTTACATTTTCACGCCCTCTCTCACCCCTACAATGTGAGCACCATTATTTGAGAAAATAATTATTCGCCGGCTTCGCATAGACATTAGGTAGGGTGGAGTGAAAAAAAAAAACATATCTCGGAATTTTGACCATATTCAAGGAGGTGGTTCATTTTGAGTTGAACATCACCCAAAATTTTTTTAGCCTCCTACTTCAAAGGGGAGTGGAGCTAGGGCCCTCAAAGTAGGGTCACTTTTGAAAAAACACAGCTTTTTGCTACTTTTGGGTAGTGCCACCTACATGGTACCTCGGGAACACCCCTAAAAAGTGCAATTTGAGTTTCTACTCGTACACCTCTCCAGACTATTCATTTCAAAATTTGATATCGATTTTCTCATCCTACCAGGGAGTTGATAGGCTAAAAAAATCCTCAAAACAGAACTTTTCCGCCATATTGGATTTTGAAAATCGATAAATTTTGGTTTTTCAGTCCACCCTAATACCTATGTACCTACTTATATCTACCACTGTAAAATATGATTTCCATGTGAAACAAAGAAATTAGCGACTTTTATTGATTATGTTGAGAACAGGGTCAGTAAAAGCTTGTCCCGGTGTATGTGTGGCTGATAAAATCGCTGACTACTGCGAAGCGGTGATAAATACGGCGGAATTGTGTAAAACCGGATTAAAATGTTGCGTTTCTAGAGATGTGCACGGAAATGTAGACGCAAAGCCGCCCAATTTCATTACACGTGAGCGAAATACGACAAAAAGCACCACCACAGCCTCTCCAACACACGAGCAATCCCATACAAACAATTATAATCATCACGCTACATCGTCAACAGCCACATCAGCGCCGTCCAGAATAACGCCGAATACAAAAGCCTGCCAAGGCGAATGTGTGAACGGATTGCTGGCTCTGTTTTGCGACGACGTCGACGCGACGGCTACTTGCCCCGGCGATGATAGCTGTTGCATAAATTCAAATTCGCCCACCAATTCCGTCACACATACCACTTCATCTTATTACAATACAAACACCACACCGAGAACACCACCGACGCATTATTCGTCAATTTATACCACTACCAGTGCACCAACCACCAGTCAGCAGCATTCGACTGCTAGTTTACCCAAATGTCCGGGAGAGTGTATGTTAACTCTGATGATAGCTTTTTGCCACGGGCCAAATATAATACCGAATACCTCTTGTGGAAGAAATTACGTTTGTTGTGGCGCCTCAAAGTCCACAAATAGTCAGAAACGTAGACCACAAACCACCGTTCCAACAACCACCACCGTATCAACCACGCCAGCTCCTCCTGATCCGAGACCGGAATGTACAGGATCTTGTATTGCTCCTCTTTTGTCTTTCACCTGCTTCCGTAAGTTTTACAATTCGTATTGAAAGTTGAAGAAAATCCATAATGTACCAATATGAAATTTCTTCAACGTAGGAAACGCCGAATTAACCGATCTATTCAAATGTCGCAAAGCTGGTACGCAATGTTGCGCGCCAAAATCATTGATCAGAGAAATGGTCGAACAAAAAACGCATAATTTCCCATCATCTATACAAAGAAACGACACAGTACAACCATTCAGACCACAATTACCACCGCCGCAGTTCCATCATCAGCCAGGTAAATCTATAGGTACATACAAAAGATAGCCATCTAGTATCTTGGTTTCATCTATTTCATTCGATTTCCAGTGATGACATCAGTGCCACCGTATTTCAGCAGCACAACCACACGTGCTCCGGTGTATAATAAATATGTCTGCGGTGTGAAAGGTACAGCGAGAGAAAGAGGAGGTCGTGTGGTTGGAGGAGAAGACGCCGAACCAGCCGAATGGTGTTGGCAAGTAGCACTGATAAATTCTTTGAACCAATATTTATGCGGCGGAGCGTTGATTGGAACTCAATGGGTGTTGACCGCGGCTCACTGTGTCACCAAGTAAATGAAATTTTAATATTAGTCAACTTCTACACAACTTCTATAATATTTTCTGTTCTACCCTTGCTAGCATTGTACGATCAGGAGATGCAATATACGTTCGAGTAGGAGATCACGACCTTACCAGGAAATACGGCAGTCCAGGAGCTCAAACTTTAAGGGTGGCCACAACTTACATCCATCACAATCACAACTCTCAAACTCTAGATAATGATATAGCCTTATTGAAACTACACGGCCAAGTCGACCTCAAAGACGGAGTTTGTTTGGTATGTTTACCAGCAAGAGGTGTGAATCATGCAGCAGGAAAGAGATGCACAGTGACTGGTTACGGTTATATGGGCGAAAGTGAGTGAATAATTTTGATTATACCGGAAATTATGTTTTGATAGATCCTAGTCTTATGCACAGTTGGCCAGATCCGGATCCTAAAATTTGAAAACTAGATCTAAAGATTCAAAGATCCGAAATTTTGGATCTGATCTAGATCGAATCAGGATCTCATATGGATCTCCTTAAATCCTCAAATTTTCAAAAAAAAAAAAAAAAAAAAAAAAACCTTATCCAGATTCAAAAAAATATTATCATTTTTATTCTCCACAAATTGAATTTACATCTTGTGTTCTCAATGCTGCAATATATTTTAATCTGCGAAATAAATGAAAATAAACCAAAAAGGAAGTACAAAACACTTGACTCAAAAAAAGCTCCGCGAAAAACCCGGTTCCTTTACATGGCAAAAATGAGTTTTTTCCAAAAATGCGAATAGTTAAAAAATTCAGAATTTTTCCATCATAACCTCTCAAAATGAACCCAAATGATAAGAATTTTTTTTGGCAATTTTTTCAAATAAAATTAAATTTTGGGAAAACGTGAAATTGCCCATTGCAAAATGAACTTTTTTCAAAATTAAAATAATTGAATAATCATGAATTTTTTCGTCATAACCTCTCAGAATAGACCCGAATAATAAGAAAAATTTTTTTGGACAATTTTTTCAACGAAATTAAATATGTGAAATTTCCCATGTAAAAACTGTAAAAAGCTCCGCGAAAAACCCGGTTCTTTTTACATGGCAAAAATGATTTTTTTCCAAAAATGCAA
Source organism: Balanococcus diminutus (assembly GCA_959613365.1). NCBI lineage: Eukaryota > Metazoa > Arthropoda > Insecta > Hemiptera > Pseudococcidae > Balanococcus > Balanococcus diminutus. The sequence continues at coordinate 31,332,627 of OY390714.1, forward strand.
TAATTGAAAAATTCAGAATTTTTTCATCATAACCTCTTAGAGTGAACCCGAATGATGAGAAAAATTTTTTTTGGCAATTTTTCCAATAAAATTGAATTTTGAGAAAATGTGAAATTGCCCATTGCAAAATGAACTTTTTTCAAAAATAGGAATAATTGAAAAATCATGAATTTTTTCGTCATAACCTCTCAGAATGGACCAGAATAATGAGAAAAAAAAATTTTGGGGCAATTTTTTCAACGAAATTAAATATGTGAAATTTCTCATGTAAAAAGCTCCGCGAAAAACCCGGTTCTTTTTACATGACAAAAATGAATTTTTTCCAAAAATTCGAATAATTGAAAAATTCAGAATTTTTCTATCATAACCTCTCAGAATGAACCCGAATAATGAGAAAACATTTTTTGGACAATTTTTTCAACGAAATTTAATAGGTATGTGAAATTTTCCATGTAAAAAGCTCCGCGAAAACCCCGGTTCTTTTTACATGGCAAAAATGAATTTTTTCCAAAAATGCGAATAATTGAAAAATTTAAGAATTTTTTCATCATAACCTCTCAGAGTGAACCCGAATGATGAGAAAAAAATGTTTGGACAATTTTTTCAACGAAATTAAATAATGATGAAGTTTTTTTCTTGTGAAAAAATTTACAACATTTTCACCCCCCCCCCCCCCCCCCCCGTTACCACAATGTGAGCACCACTTGAGAAAATAATGATCCGGTGGCTATGGTCCCCAGCCCGCAAAAAAAAGTTTGAATCTGGATCTTTTGCACGTCCAATGAGACAATAAAAGTCGTCGATTTTTTTTTAAATCCAGTATTTTAATGACTGACAAAATACCCAAAAATCTTTCATCCAAACCTAACCTAACCTAACCCAATTTGGTGTCGTTTTTTCGAGTTTGGTCATCGTAAAAGCATATGCTACGCTAAAAGATCTGGATCTGGATCTAGATCCTTTCACTGGTGGATCTGTTCAATTCTGGTCTTGTGTATTAATACAAAAATTTATGTATCTTAACAGCCGGTCCTATACCATTAAGAGTTCGAGAAGCTGAAATACCGATCGTCAGTGATTCTGAATGTGTAAGAAAAATTAACGCTGTAACTGAAAAAATATTCATTTTACCAGCTAGTAGTTTTTGCGCTGGCGGAGAAGAAGGAAATGACGCCTGTCAGGTATGGATTTTGTAGACATTAAATTGGTTTTGTAAAATAAGACGAAAATTTGACAATACTATCGTATTACTTGTAGGGTGATGGAGGGGGACCATTAGTTTGTGAAGATGATGGATTCTACGAATTAGCTGGACTGGTTTCCTGGGGCTTTGGCTGTGGTAGAGCGGATGTACCCGGGGTTTACGTGAAAGTATCTTCATTTATAGGATGGATTAACCAAATAATTAGCGTAAATAATTTGTAACCATAATACATATTATAGGTAATTTAAACTTTCAATATTGTTTGATTCTATTCATTCTCATTTATTTAATTATTTATTTATTTTTTCTTTCAATTTTATTTGAATAACTTTCCTCGTTTATTTTGTAATATTGTTTTATCATCTTTACTGATTTGCTATTAGTAGAATCATGGACATTTTTTTTGAACATGCAACTGAACGCTATAGGTTAGTTTTCTCATGTTTTAAACAAAGGTTAAGAAAAAGAAAAAAATTGATGTAAACGTAATAAACAATTCCTTAATTTTCATAAAATAATCATTATGAGAGAAAAAGTTGCATGTGGTGAAAATAATGACCTTTTTTAAAATTGTAAGTTCGTTGTTTTATAAATTATTTTATGATTATTTATCTAGGACTGCAACCAATTACTACACTTATTTTGTAAAAAATACCCCAAAAAAATGATGTCCAAGGGCATAATTTTGGGTGACATATTTTATTTATATTTTCATTCTTATTTCGTGTATTTTTTCTGTTTTTCTTTTTAATCATTTGTGTAAATAATAATTACTTTAAATGAATGTAAATCTTTAGGAAAAAAGAGAACAAGTCAATTTTTGTATAATTATTTGAGTAAGTCACTTGATTTTTCTTTTGAAATGATGTTGTAAATATAAAAATAATGTTTTCATAAATTATTGAACTAGATCTTCATTTTAAAAAATATATGAGAAATTTCATACCAAAAGAAGGGAAAACACGATTTATTAATAACAAAAAAAAAATGCAGGATAAAATAATATGAAAATAAAAAAAGTTGAAATATTTTTAAAATAAATAGGTATGGAATGTACATTATACCTTCATGCATTACTCGTTCAGCGTTTTAGAGTAACTCCAGCGGATTAGTAGGAACACCGGTAACTTCCCAAATTGTAGCAGTTAATCTTCTGGACTGCTCCAAAACACAAGAAGACGTAACTAAGCCCAAATGTACTGAGAATAATTCATAGCAACGAATTCTCTGAGTCGGTCCCGATGGGAAGCATTTTTTTATCAATTGACTGAAACAATAACACGTGGGAACATGAGTGCATTTAGATAGTCTCATTTGATGTGTGGAATCAATTTCAATACTAACTGATAAAAATCTCCACTTAGAGAACCCAGTTGAGGTAACGTTTTCACTACCACTGTAGGGCTTATTTTGGGTTTCAATGGTGTACCCTGAAATAAATTGAAATATGATTGACGAATTCGTTCCATTTTTTTCGAATAATGCGCTGGGAATATTACCGAGACGTCTTCGAACCAAAGAAAATGAGAATAGTTGAAAATCGAATCTTTCCACATTATTGCTGTTCGACCTTCTTGTAAATGTGACCAAGCAAATTTGACCATGCTCCACACCTGAAAAAATTATACGTGTTTCAGAGACTGATTCAGCAAGTTGATTATAGAAAAAATGAAAGTCTGAAAGAGGAGTATTAAATAAAAAGCTCACCATATTATTTGGAATACTTTAACCTAAGTTTATAATACTTAAACAATATCAATGTATACAACTCACCTTTTTTCGTGTCATATTGGTCGTCTCTTTGGAGGAGAAATCCAAACTTGGTGCCACAAAACGATGGGTGTTGCGATCAATGTAGATAAAATGGACTAAACCAGGAAATTCTTCTAAATACTTATTGATGTTTAACGTCGATTTCGTGTACATAACGTTAAGAAAAATTCAATTTGAAATAGGTAAATCGTGTTGTTTTGCAGTTGTAAAAAACAATGCATTAAATACATATTTGTAGGTAAATACATAGCTAACAATGCAGATATGAATAAAAGGATATATTCCAATTCCTAGAGAACTGCATTCTGATTCGTTCAAAATTTCTTCAACATTTCGTAAATTTTTTTGAACATTTTGAAGAATCGGTAGAATACTCTTACGATTGTAATGAGCTGCGGAAATGTTGAAAACACAATTTGAATAAATACTCCTGAATAGTGAAATAATACCATCGACGGTCGAATCAATTTTCTGCAACCATTCGATGTTATGAGTCTTCAAATATTCTTGATATTGTCTAAACAAAAAAAAAATTTGTTAATTGGTTGTTCACATCACGATACTCTGGCACTTTAGAATATTTGGAGAATAAACTGACTTTTTAAGGGCATCCCACTTCTTGCTAACAGTTTTAAAATTATTTAAACACGACTTCTCGATCATCGATGAAAATGACTTTTTCTTAAAAAGTTCTGTAAGTTTTTTGAATGAATTATCAATTACTTCAACACAAGAATGAATTACTTCTCTATCCGTAGTGCCTCGAGTATGTAAATCGTGCAATGAACATAATGATTGCAATGTCTCATATAAAGCACTATTCACGTGATCGTTACAAATCTAAAAAAAAAAAATTAAAAAATAAATAATAATGATAATGATAGTAGGAAATGAAAAATTATTTTTATGGACAAATTTCCTCATTTACCTCGTACATTAGAAAAATTGGAACTTTTTGAGTGATATGGGAAACGTGAACTGCATACGGTTTTTGTTTTCCTAATAAAAATACAAAATCTTCCATCGAATCTTTGATTTCATTGCCAAGCTGAATTTCTAAAAACAACCGAACAAAAACAAAATATTTATTACAACGAAGAAACTATTTTTGTCAATTTTTAGAAAATAATTTTCTCAACATACTTGATTTATCGCTTTTATTGAGATTCTGATCTTCATTACTCTCTTTACGAGAATCCGCTAGATTAGAATTTTGTTCAACAACTTCACCAAGCAATGATAATAACGTAACGTCGCTGAGTTGTAGTTCTGCTGCATTTCGACTAATGAGAATAAACAGAAAACAATCAATAATTGTTTTGAATAACTACTAATATTAAGATAAAAAATGAAACAATATTTACGTAGAATATAAACATAGAAAACGATGATCAACCATTACAAATGCATGAGCTTGAGAAATAGCGAGCGAGGATTTAATTTTCTCAGTACATTCGGTTAATGTTTTCAAACAAATGGATGAAACTTTAGAAGGAACGCGTAACTGTTCGATGGCTTCTACCAAAAAAGACTGTTCTGTGCTTGTACGGCGATACCATATATCTAACAATCTGCTAATTAAGTTTGTAATATTTTTGTTTGCTTTCAATCTTCAAGGAAAAAACAAAACAAAATTAGAACAAAAACCTTGAAATAATTTTTTGTTATAGGAGACTTACGTTGACAAATCCAAGCCACAGACATGTCTTACGATGGACAGAAACACACCCAAGTATCTTTTCAACCAATATACAGTGTCATATCCGATAGCAATAAATAAATAACCAACGTACTGAAACATGCAAACAAAATACAAATAAAATAATTGCTTCCCTTCCCTCAAGGGTAATCTAATAGAATGCATAATATTGTCATTTTAGAAGGATTTACTTCATCGAATATTACGTTGAGACCATCATAACAGGTAATACTTGAATAAGGATTCGAAAAATGATTCAGCATAATGCGTTGAGATGTAATTAATGGAGAAAATAATTGCATAACGACATCTGTTCCAATTTTGTAATCAGTTCGGTGAGCATCATCACTCTGGAAATGAGAAATTGGCATATTAGTTTGAAGCATAGAATGAGCGAAATAACAAACGAAACACATTAAAGTTACCTCCTCAGGAATTAAACCTTGAAGCACAGCCAGTTTTTGAATGTATTTGCAAAATGCATCGTTGTATTTCATGAAGATTATATCGTTTAAACTGTCACAAATTAATAAACACTTCATCTTGCGGAGGTTAAAATGACACTAGTGGAATAGATAGTTCAGTTATATGAATTAATTACTCGCCGGCGGCCAGAGCCAGAGCTATATAATTTTCAGGATTTTTTTTATAAAAACTTCATGATTACTTTATACATCTTTATACTTTTTCAGTTTTTCGATGAACTCTGATGAACTCAAATTTTTATCAATCAAAAATTTCATGATCAAAACAAGATAATACAGTTAGGAGCTAAACCGCAAGATTTTCGCAATTTTCGTAGATTCGATTCATATGAAATTCTTGCAGTTTAGGCTCCAGAATGGGACCCTGGACAACCGTAGAAATTATTTGATCAAATATGGATGTGGCAACGTCGCATTGGCGTTATCACAACCAATGAAGCGACTGGAAATCAGTTGCAGCAACCCTATGCATGGAAGAAAAAGTGTTCCTGCGGGGAAAAATGTCAGTGCGTGTATATTACAAATGTGAAATCTCTCTACCGTGTACTGTAGAGGCGTAGCGATGACGCGGTGAGTGTGGAAATATCTGGTTTTGCTCCTCGTCTAATTTACGTATGGTGATATCTTAACAAGTTAGAGATTTTGCTGTTAGCTCATATGAAAGGAGAGATTTCATACAATCATTCAAGCTTTAGTTAGTGAACTGAGAAGCACAATTTTGAATTTTTGATGCATTTAAATTTAATTCGTTGAATAATAGAATGAATGAATAAAGAAAAAATTGATTTAATTATATTAAATTAATGAATTTAATTATTTAGTAAAAAAGCTAAGATATTTTTAAAAGACAAAATGACCCTAAAAATTTTATATAGGTAATCTTCTATTTATATTTATTTGGGGTAAAAAATTGCAGAAAATTGATTTACGTTGCGTAAAATGCGAAAAAAGTCGGGTTTATATATAGCTAGATAGTTGTTTTTTTTATTGAAAGTTTTTGATGAGTACATTACAAAATTGGTATAAAATAGGGCAACTGTGGTATGGGGATCCCAAATTTAGGTAGGGGGTGCACAAAATTTTCAAAAAGGATTTTTTTTTAAATCGTATTCTTACTACATATTATACAGCCTGTGAATTTCTTTATTCCCATACAGTGATGGGCAGATCCGGACCTAAAAAAGATCATTGGATCTTTAGATCCAAGATCCTGGATCTAAAGATCCGGATCTATGATCTAGATCTTTTGAAATTTTTGGATCTGATCTATGATCTATAGATCCTTTTTTTTCCAAAAAAAAAATATCCAAAAAAGATCCTATAATTTTTTTTATTACATTTTTTACCATAGTGTGTAAATGGATAAAATGATTCGTATACTTCAATATTTCAATTTCTCAATCACGAAAATATAAATAAAATGACACTTCGTATTGGTCACACTAAAATTACTCACAGCCATCTTTTTTTTTTTTTTTTTTTTTTAAAGGGACCCCAATCCCAAAATCAAAACGGGTGGGGCGAGTTTATTCACGCGTTTAAAGGACATTCTTAATTAAATGTACAACTTAGCCCCCAAACCTCTGGTGCCTAGTGGCTTATTCAGAGGAGTGGGGGAACTAACGCGTAAATTAACGAAATAATACTATTGCCTATTAATAAGAAAGGAATCCGACAAGCTCCCATCTGCACCTACTGCAACACAAATATTATGACAATAGTAAAAAAAAAAAAACCTAAAAGAATTGAAAAAATTAACTTAGAAATTTTAAAAATTTGTTTTTGATGTAGTTTGAAAATTTTCAACGTTTTTCTGTAAAACTTATTTTTGGTAAAATTTACAAACATTCATGCCAAAAAAATGTTTACCAATTTTTTTCAAATCAAAAAAGTGTAGGCCTATATTTACTCAAAACTTAAAACTTATGTTAAAAATCTAAAAATATTTTTAAAAAAATACTTTTAAAATTTTTTTAAAATTTTGTTAATTTTAAAATTTTAAACTAATTTTTTCAAAATTTATTTTTGATAAAATTCACATTAATATGGGTCAAAAGAATTTCAAGAGTCTAAAAAAACCAAAAAACTCTTAAAATAATTTGGAAAAATTCGTTTTTAATAGGTAGGTAAGTCTTTTATTACTCAGAAAAGCTATTAAATACGAATGTTTCCAAATTCTTTTATAGACATATTTTTTATTTTTTTAGGTTCTTAAAATTCTTTTGAGCCAAATTTTTAATAATTTTTTTTTCAAATTAAAAAATTGTCCAACATTTTACTTAAAATTAAAAAAAAAAGATTTTTTCTTTGAAAAAAAGTCGTAAGATTCGTTTTTCAAAAAAATCAATTTATATTCATTTACAGAAAACTAAGAGATTTTTTCGCTACAATAATAAGAGACTTTTCCTTTAAAAATTGAGATTTTTTCTCAAAAAAATTACTTGGAGGTCTTTTCTTCTGCAAAAATTTCAAAGATTTTTCTTAAATTGAGAATTTTTTTATCAATTGTTTCAATTTCAAAAAAACTAAGAAATTGTTTACGCTAATTCCAAAATGTTGAGATATTTTAAATTTCAAAAAAATACAAAATGGGCAATTTTCCCCCAAAAATATATTCAGAAATGTGAGATGTGTGGCACAAAAAAAAATTGAAGGGTGTCTACCTTCTTTGCTTCAATTTTACAAAGAAATAAATCTCACGACTTTTTTGCAGAAAGAAATCACTCAATTTTTTTTCATTCCTTGGGGATAAACATATTCCCACATTCTTGAAGAAAAATAAAATAATTCTCACAATCAACATTGCAAAATTTTCAATTCGCCTCCCCTTGGAGATAATACCAAGATACCGAAGCAAGTTTTTTAAGTTTCCGGCCATGGTTAAATCAAAACTGCAGTTACCTTTTGCATACCCCCCTGCTCTCCCCATCATTGCTACAAAATTCGATACTTGTATTTTGGGAATGTAAGGAATTTCACAAGTGAAACGAAAATAATTATCAATCATTTTTTCAACTTGCTATTTAAACTTTCAGAAGTGCTCGAAACTATTTTAAAAAATGGGAAAATAAATTTATCACAATTTTTGATTTCTTCGTGAAAGTGTTAACCCATACCAGGTTGCGTCATAAATTTTAGGAAATATCCAAAAATCGAATCATTGTAGGCTTAAAACTCTAAAAATGTTCAAAAAAAAAAATTATTTCGTTTTTTCATTTTTTCGTTAAATAATTAATTTTGACATGTTACCGGATATTTTTTTGAAAATGTTCAAAAATCGACTCGATGTCATGCTCAAAAACTTCAAAAAATGCTCAAAGAAATTTTCATTTCAATTTTTGATTTTCTTGTGAAATTTTAACCCATTTTAATGATCGCATGATATTTTTATGAAAATATTCAAAAATCAACTCAATTTTACGCTTAAAATTTTCAAAAAATGCTCAATAATTTTCTTCACTACAATTTTTGAATTTTTATTGGCCGCAAGGTCACTTTTGAAAAGTTATACGGAAATTCATTTTTCGTAAAATTAGAGGGGTGAGGGGTCTAACTTTAAAATTCGACTGCGGTTCATTGTGCCTAACGTATATGTTATGTATATAGCAAAATTATTATTCGTGTGTACGTATAATGCAAAATTGGAGGGGAGGTAGTGGTCCAATCAAAATTTTTGTAATAACCAAAATTGTTCTAAAGATGTTATTAAACAACTTTTGATTTAAAAATTTTTCAATTGGGGGCTTAGGTACAGAGGTAGGGAGATTTTTGGAAAGGAAGGTAGGCCCACTCTACCCAAAAATCTCTTCAGCTCTGTACCTAAGTCCCCAATTGAAAATTTTTTCCAACAAAAGTTATAATTTTGATTATTACAAAAATTTTGTATAATGCAAAATTGGAGAAGAGGGAGTGGTCCAATCAAAATTTTTGTAATAATCAAAATTATAACTTTTGTTGGAAAAATTTTTCAATTGAAGCCTTAAAAAAGTTTTTATAAAATTTTTATTTTTCAAAAATTTTTAATTTCTCAATGGATTTTCGACGTTTTTTTAAAAAAAAACACGTAGCCCATCATCAAAAAATTCCATTTTTTGTTCAAAACTCAAGAGATATTTTCCGTCATTCAATAATTGAATTTTTGAATTAGCCCACTAATTTGTTCTTTTTTCCATTTTCTATGTTTTTGATAGGATATTTCTCATACCTACCTTTTGGGAATCAAATTTTCTTTTAATTATCATCATTTTTGAATCGGATACACTTCTCGGTCGCCCTGTATCAACACTCACACATAGACACACATGTCGAACGACTTTGGAAAACGAAAAGTTAAATTTGGTAATTTTGCTTAGCATTTTTGAATCGGATACACTTCTCGGTTAACCTGTATTAACTATTAATTCTCACACATAGACACACATGCAAAACAACTTTGCAGCTTTATTACAGCTTAACTAACGAATTTTTTTTAAATGTATTTCGCCATAAACCTACTCGGGAACAGGGCCTTTCATTTGAGACATTTCGCAAAAAAATCCATGTATTGGTTCGAGCGTGATGGAGCCTACTTCACTCATTTATAAAGTAAGATAGGCCAGATGTCGAATCATAGCGCCTAAACTGCTGGGCCAATTTCAGTGAGGAAGGTGTCATTGGAAAGGGTTAGCCTCTAGATGTGCCATCAAAAAATACATTTTCAAAAATGTTGAACCTGAGCTCAAAAATTCAAAAAAATTTTAATGCAACATTCGAGCACAGAGTTGAGCAAAACCACTGCATTACATGGCATATGTTTTGAAAGCGAAGTGGGGTTCTTGCATCGTTGCATTGTTTGAATTTCTTCCGACCACGGCGAAGGCTTTCGTCCTGTATGTTGAATAGTATAATAGCTTTTTTGTGTGTGAAGAGAAGAGAGAATAATACCCCACCCCATGTTACCATGTTATTTTCATGTTTTAGCTGAAACTCTTTTTTTTTTGAATGAGGTGCAATAAAATGTGTAAGGTTACGGAGAGAGCGGGGAAAGCAAAGCACTAATTTCTGGAAAAAGACAGCGTATGGATGAGAGGGAGTCGGAGGTACATGACCGGACACAATAGGATTGTGGTTTCTAAGAATATGTAAAAAAAGGCGAGTGAGAGAATAGCGGCCACGCCGCATATCTAACAGTAAATTGTGAACCTTGAGAAGTAGTTCTAAAAAATATCATGTTAATTTTTTGAGTATGGGGTGCAACGGGATAATTTTGCCGAATGAAAAAAATGTCATATAGAAAATTTTAGATCATGAATACAAATTTATTTTATTCGCTACATTGAACGTTATAATGCTAAAAGAAGTTGAAATTTCAAAAAATTCGTTTACTTATTTTTTCCCGAATAAAGAATTGAAATTATGCGGAAAAAATTAAGGTGACGAAGCCTCTCATCATTAAGCTTTTCCGTCATATTTTTTATTCGCAAGAGATTGATTTCTATAAATTTTTCTAGTCCAAAATTTAAAAAATTAATAATATTCTACGTACTCAGAGTGTCAGTGTATTAAATGTTTGGAAAGTTTTCAAAACATTTTTCACTATTAATCATGTATAGCGTTCATTTTTGGGATTTTGAAAATTCTTTTCAGTTTTTTTAGAGAAAATTTGAACTTTGAAGCAGGCTGAATCAAACATTTATAGTAACAAACGTCATTCTTGGTAGGTATCAAATTGACTTAGGGTGAACGGCTGATTGCTGACTACGAATTTTCGCATAGTGGGTGTTGAAAACTTACACCAATGTAAGTAGAAAAAGTATAGAATAGAAAATAATTCGAAATCAACATTTTCAAACCATCTAGTCTTATAGAACTACGTATGCAAAGTTATTCTAGTCATCACATTTTTTTGCAAAAAACGCTTCATCTACTCAATAATTGGCATTATTGAATTTTTGGGATAGGTACGAGGTATAGGATAGAAAAAACTTTGGAATCAGCATTTTAAAACCATTTAGTCTTATAGGATTCAATACGAGGAGTAATTTCAGTTATTATAAATTTTTTCATTCAACGTTATTTTAGGCTTCTAATTAACATTAACAAATTTTTGAAAATTTAAAATCCATAGGCGAACTGCTAAATAAAATTGATTATTGGTAAGAATGGCGTGTTTCTCCTAATTTGAGGTAGTAGAACTTGAATTTTGGATCTGTTTACTCGCAGAATGTAACCCGGTGTTTTTGCACAAAGAAATAGTCCCATCTCCCCTAAAAAAAAATTGAGTGTTAAAAATTCACCAACAGCATTCATCAAGAGTTTATACATCATCATATAAAATTTGAACTCCGTCAGTGGGATAGATTTTCAAAAAATTGATTTTATTCATTCATTTTCAATCGAGCTGTGTTAGAATGAGTTGCTTGAAGTACATATAGTAAGTATGCCTGCATTTTTCAACAAAATCAGACCAACATGCGGGAAATCTAAATTTTTTGATTTTTTTGAATTCTATGATGCTTAAAGAGTTAACATTTTGTGTGATGGTGTATTCACTCTTGACAAATGTTGTCAGTGGATTTTTAACCCGCAATTTTTTTTAGTGGTGATGGGGCTATTTTTTCTGCAAAAACACCAGGTTACATTCTGGGAAGAAACAGACCTAAAATTTGAATTTTACAACCTCAAATTAGAGGAACTCGTCATTCTTACCAATAACCAATTTTATTTAGCAGTTCGTCTATGGACTTGAAATTTTCAAAAATTCGTTAATGTTGATTAGAGGGCTAAAATAACGTTAAGTGAAAAAATTTATAATAACTAAAATTACTCCTCGTATCGAATTCTATAAGACTATGGTTTTAAAATGTCGATTATAAAGCTTTTTCTATCCTATATCACGCACCTATCTCAAAAATTAATTAATTCTGATTATTGAGTTGATAAAACGTTTGTTGCAAAAAAATGTGATAACTAAAATTACTTATTGTATGTTGTTCTATAAGACTAGAGGGTTTGAAAATATTGATTTCGATTTTTTTTTCCTATACTTCTACCTATTTACATTGGTGTACATTTTCAACACTCACTTTGGGAAAATTTGTAATCTGCAATCAGTCGTTCACCCTATGACAATTTGATATCTATCAAGAATGATCTTCGTTACTATACATTTTTTATTCAGCCTGTTTCAAAGTTCCAGAAAAAAAATCAAAAGAAATTTTAAAATTTCAATAAATGAAGGCTATACATGATTAATCGTGAACAATGTTTTGAAAACGTTCCAAACTTCTTTAACATTTCTAATTTTTTGATTAGCATCAGTATTTGGGTGTCCCTTATTTCAACATGGGATTTACCTACTTAGGGATTTTACGGTGAACACTTTAATTCAGAAAAACGGTATTCTAAAATAATTCATAGTTCAGGAATTGAAATATATATTTTGAAAGAAGATGAAATCACAAACATAAACGTTTTTACACACACACACAAATAATAATAAAAAAATTGATTTAAAAATGAATTTTTGTCAGGGGTTTGAAAAATACGGAATTTCGAAGTTGATGTGCTTTATTTTTTCCAATGGTGGAATATCATTTTCTTCCAAAAAATTTTGTTTCATTTTTTAATTTTTTTCCCCCAAACATTATCTTAAACAAAACAGTTTTTGAAATCAAAAATTGAATTTTTGGCGGGGGATTGAAAAACGCGGAATGTTTAAAACTAACACATTTACCAAAATTTGATCGGCTTCAATGTTTAAATTTTTTCTCAACTTTTTCCAGTTGAGAATTTAATCTTTGACCCGAACGTTCAGACGCAGCAATGAAGACAGTGTGACTTTGACTATACTTTAGGAAACAGGGACAAATAATTGTTGAGCAACAAACCAAAATCTGATTTTGTATGTGGTTTTATTTGTAAAAACTTCATTGAAAATGATTATAGAGGTACAACTTAAAGTAGTGCAATTAAAAGTACTGGGTTGTATATGTATAAGTTGCATATTTCTGCATTTAAGGAGAAGACCATATTCATATTATCGTTCTTTCATCCGTCAATGGTATCGTTGAACGCAGGAAAAAATATACTATCTAGTCTTTATGCTGTGTCTACACCATTGCCCCTTTTTAAAATTAAAGGCGCTTCAGTGACACGCTGCGAAGTTCCTAGTCCCTACATTGAAACAAAATATAAAGATAAACGCATAACGCAACAATTGAATGACGTACTTGCCTACACTGAGTAGTGCTTACTACGAGTCGTAGAAAAATAATAATAAAAAAGGTATATTTTGTATATGAACGCACGCACTGATTTTCTTAATGCGAGAAAGAAGTTTCGTGTTCATTAATTCGATATGTTGGCACTCCATAGCAACATTTCGAGATTCACAGGTTAGGTAATATGAAAACGTTAAATCAGTAAAAATAGTTTCTACGGTTGTCCGTAGAGCCCTCAAGAATTACTTTGGTCATACCTAGTCATACCTGATTTACAACAACTATGAACATCGCTGCCAAAAAAGAAAACAAGGGAAAGCAAAAAACTTTTTCTTTTTAAGCAGTGTTTTGGAATTTTTTCCGAATTTTGACGAATACTTTCTCTAATTAATTTTCTAGTTTTCGCCCCAAAAAAACACGAATTTTCGCACAATATCCAAGTTTTTTATCATTATTTATCGGTTAAAATGAAGATTCAGTGTTGAAGAAGTAGGATCGTCCCTTCGACATCGTGTTACGGTAAAAATTTTAATGAAAATATCGGCGTTGAAAATCGAGTTTATGAAAATTTTAGTAAGTGTTTGTGGCAATTCTATTTCTATATAATATGTAATTACTATAATTATGTACTTTACCAGTTCGAATTTTGAAAAGTTGTATCATTCAAGTATTCAGTAGGTATTTCATTTGTTTTTCAGAATATCCGCCAATCCATGGAATATTGAAACTTCGAACGGAAAGCTTGATTTGTAAATAATCATAATCATAATCATACATTCCTGTGAGCTGTTGTTGGAAACCACTGGTGATAGTGTATGTATTCTCTACTTCCTTTTGATGTACTTGTTGTTCTCAATTTGAGTAGATGTGATTCAATTGCGATTTCTAAACACTTACTTCGTGTGTTTTACGTTCAACTTGTTCTGTTCTACGACTTCTAAAAACACTCAAGCAAACACCTTTACTACTTTCTATTTACAGTCGAAAAACACATCAGATTTTGGTAAACTTTCAATCTTTACAAAATGGTGGGACAAATCGATAAGAAAGACGAGATTCAACGAGCCATAAAAGCCTACATTATGAGGGATCGCGAAAAACAGCGATTAGGTAAGTTATATCGATACACAAAGACTAATGTGGTACAGCGATAGTAGAATAAACTCATTTCGAATTATAATAATTGCAGAAGACGAAGCTGAAGCTGAGAAAACTCGAAAGAAAAAAGAACTAGATGAAAAAAAATTGAAGGAAGAATCGGAATTTAAAGTAACAAAAGAAAAATTAGCAGAAGTGACGAAAAAACACGAACAACTACAGCAAGATAAAGTTAAAATATTCGAGCATTTAAAAAAAGTTATCGGTGAATCGAATAAGCATAATTTGACACTCGAGTGCGTATTTTTCTTCATTAGGTAATCATCTTGTTTCGATTGTTTTGCTATTTTTGAATTGTCTACAGAGATTTAAGAAGACTTTATGAAGTAGGATTAGTCGTAACTAGTGCTAGTACACCAAGTCATACAACAATTCACCCTGCCGGACCTTCTGCAGGCAATGTGATTCCTAGGTATCCCATTGCTGGACCAACTACCCACATTAAAAATACTACCGGTGTTACGATTCCTATTCAAGTAAATATCAACTTATGTTTAAAATTAATTTCATATTCGATTGATAAATTACTATTTTGCGATTTTTATTTTTAGACGATATCGCTTCCTCATCAGAAAAGAAATAGAAGTCCTTCGCCAACAGTTTATCGCACACCCTACTATAAACAAGCTGCCGGACCTCACGCCTTTCAAAGTATAATTTTTTATATTTTAAATTTTAAATGTTGTAATTTTCCTAATTGGTAATGCTTTTCGTAGAAATGGAAGATTCGCACCGAAATCGAGAATATAAAAGTTACTTATTCAGTTAGTAGAATAATAATTTTTTCTACTTTTTTTTTTTTTTTTTGGTCATTATTTTACAAAATATTTGTTGCAGAGCCCAATCAACCTGGACAATACAGTGCGTTTTACCCTGCAGCACAAAACGCAGTTTATACCATGCCTTCACAATCTGTGCATAGTAATACTCCTACGTATAGTGGTTATGGAGGAAATCGAGATAACGTGGAAGCCTTACATAAATCGCAACAACAGAACATCTCTTCTATACCGCCACCGCCGTCGCCCTCTTTGTATCCATCTCATAGAACGTCAATTCAGAATAATACTCCTTCATCTGTGCAATCGAATCACGTTTGTAAGTAATTTTTTCAATTTTTCATGTTAAATATTATGTATAAGTCTTTCAATTTGAAATTTTAATTTGTTAGCTTATTTGGTAGACCATTCAAAAAGCAGTCAAGGTTATTCGGACGATAAATATTATATGGTTAGGCCACCATCGCACGTACCAGTTCACGGTGTAATTCCAATTCATCAAGCTCCCCAAGTAAGATTACAATAATCGTACCTCTTCTAGGAGATAATTATAGCTTCTCGTGTAGATTCACGATCGTTGTTTATCATTCCAGAGCAGCAAACATGGAAGTATTACTTCTGGTTATCCGGTGAGACCTGTAGCTACGCAGATTTCACAATCGCAGCTTCATATGCAGCATCACGGAAGCGGCCATCATGGCTCTCAATCGTCGCACCACTCGTCTCAACAACCTGTGCACTCATCCTCGGTATCATCTCACCATTCGTCTCAATCGCACCATGTATCTTCTCAGCAGCCGCAAAATATCAGCCATCAGCCTCACCACCAGTCTCAATCCGTCCACTATCAGCCACCTCATCATCCTCAAAGTCACCAAGTAACGCAACCTTCTCAACAGTCGACAGTTTCCGTGTCGATTTCTCAACAAAGCCATCATCATAATCCTCACCATCAACAACATATTCAACAATTGAATTTACAGGCTCATCATCCGTCATCTCAATCGTCGTCTTCGCATCATCAATTAATTCAGCATCATGGTTCGCCATCTATTCATCACACATCCAGCCAACAACATATACAACAGATTCATCAACAGCATCATCCGCCCCATTCGCAAGCCATGCATCATTCCCAAATACAGCAGCCTCATATTCAACAGCATATTTCGCAACAGTCGCAACAATCGCAGCAAACGTCTGTTGTTACTTCGCAAGCTGTATGTATAATACGTTGTGTTTAAATTAGAGTACTCGTATGTGCAGTTGACATTTCCTGTATACTTAATCGTGTCTTGTTGTTTTATTTAGTACGCGAATCAGATGAGCGCAATTCAAGGAGCAGGTCGTGTGATGTATAGTCAAGCAAATGTCCATCATTGAGATTACAACTACCTTGGACGATGCGACGGTAGTTGATAGTTCTACTTTCAATATTGTACATAAATGTAATTTATCAAATTTATACTTTGTTACTTTTTTTTAAATGTGATGATTCTTGTATTTTTATGAAATCAACGAATAAAATGTGTATACGGCAATAAAATTGGTTTTTTACGTAAATGCGAGTTGATGTATTTTTTGTACCTGTAAGTGGTCAACAAAAAATATTTTGATCGCGTTTATTTCGATTCAATGAATAAATAACAAATTTTTAAGTAAGAATATCACAACACTTGGACAAAATTCAGTCTAAAATCACGTAGGTACCTAAGGAGTGCGTAACAAATACCGATACATGAAAATGCAAACTCCTATTTGATCTCCATACCCAGTGATGCTCCGTGATATGGTCGCCTTTTTATTATCAGTGGATGAATTAGGTTATCCTTGTACAAGTACTCCTCCACTTGCAAACCTGTAAAGTAATATTTTTATAAAAACGAGATCGATCAACAAGTTTTATATCAACGTGAAAGTGAAAAGACGTAAGTGTAACTCACCATTTGTAAGGCTGAATAAAATTCCAAAAATAACCGTCATAGTAGTACCAATTACAGAGTAATATAAATACGTTACTTTGTACAAATTGGTCAAGATATCACTGTAAATGAAGAGATGAGAAAAAAATTAATGAATATGATACTTATATAATTTACCTACCTACTTATGTACTAATTATTGTACATTAAAAAAAATTCAAAATTGTTTCATGAAAACTCTACTTACTCGGACGAACTAGTGTGAAACTGCTTGAATGAATCTTCGGTAGTATTTAGATTTACTCGTAGGCTCGATAAAAACTCGTTAGATACGTTACGATTCAGCATAATCACCTCACTAAAAGTGTGATTGGAACACATCGACGTTGAAGTTGGAAGATAGTGTTCTGGCTGTGGTGGTAAACTCATTGAACCTAGAATGATCCAAGTTACTACAGCAGAACCAGCAATCATTCCCGCTAAGGCTCCCTTTTCAAGGAATATAATAACTAGAATATTAATTTGTTTCGTGTTTATCGATTATGAATCAAAAGTTTATCCTATAGTTACCTTCCAGTTGACGGATGGGCAAAATACAGCGAGAATGAACACTCCGAGTAGAGGACCACTGGTGGCTGAAGTCATAATGATGAAAATTTCGATGATTCCATTTAATCTAGCGATTCCGAAACTTATTCCCATAACGACTAATCCGCACAGGGCACCTGAAACGTATTTTTACAATTAGGACCTATTTTGAAATTGTGCTCAGATATTTGTACATAAATATTATGAAACGAACAGAACAAACCAAAAAGAAAGCTCTCTTTTCCCCTTCAACTTTCAAATAGACTATTTCACAGAGATTTATTTTAAATAGAAATAGCCTAAACAAGTTATTCGCCTATTTAACTATCTATTTAAAACTCAATTCTAAAAAACTGAATAATTTTTTTTTGTATGTGTCGTACACTGATCTTTTCAAAATAATTTTTCAACTTTTGTGAACAAAATTTTCTTAATATGACTATTAGCAGTACTTATACCCATTTCTTCTTCCTCCTCTTTTTTAATTTTTTTTTTAAAATTTATACCTGTTTTACAATTTAATTTTTTTTGAATCAGTTAAGTATAAAAGTATCTACACTTTTTCATTCCAAAATTTTAAATTTTTATGACATATTTTACTAAATTTGTTACATTTTTTCTCCAATTTTACACCATAATTTTTTTAGGTAGGTATATGAATTCGCAATATTCTAAAAAATTTTATAGGTGCTTTTAAATTTCCGGCTTGATTTTTTAATTTCTTCCAATATTTATTTTTAAAATAATATACCCACCTAGTACCTATAAGTATACCTACCTATAAATTTTTCAATATTTTAATCAATTCTTATGAAATTTTAATTTTTTAATTTTCTCTGTTTTTTTGAAATTCTTAATAAAACTTTAAATTCAAAGATATTTTACGATTTCCCAATTTTATAAAATAAAAATAAAAAACTGATACCTAATCCTACCTACCTATTATTTTTTAGGTTTGTCATTTTTCTGAATCATATTTTTCAATTTTGTTATATTTGAACTCTCCACTTTTTCGTGATTTTTTTATTATTTTCAAGTAGGTATAACTATAGAATTTTTCAATTTTATCAATTTTTACTAATTTTCCTGACATTTGCAATTTTTTTATTGGAGGGAGTAGCTTCTTAATTCTGTAATTTTGTGAGTACCAACTTTTTTGAAATTTTAAAAAATTTTACGATCTGCTAATTTTATACCTAATAAATGTCGTTATTGATAATATTTTTTTTTAAACGTTCAAACCCATTTGAACTAAATTCTACTACCGTTTTTCTCCAGAAAATCAGATTTTCCAAAGACGTAGGTACATCATTTGACAATTTTGGAAATAAAAAAAAATACCTACTAAGAATAAAATTTAAGTTCGACATACCTATTTTCAAAAAAAAATAAATAGGCATTATTAAGAAATTCAAGTTTCAAAAAATCGTTTTCAACAAAATTTTTGAAAAATTCAAGTTTTAGAAAAATTTAAAAAAATTTTCTATTGAACAAACAACACTTTAAAAATTGTAGTAATTCAAGAAATTTAAAAAAAAATGTTAATTTCAACGTGAATTTGAAAAAATGTATTTCTACAAAATTTTAATGAATTACTTAATTGTGTTTTAACAAAAAGTCAAAAAATTCAATCTTGAAGTGTTTGAGAACTGTTTTAACGAAATTTAAAAACTATCCAACTAAAGTCACAACAAAAGAATTTATTTCCTCATAAGAATGACTGATGACTTAATGGGGCCATGACTGGAGGTGCGTTCAATGGGAGAAAAAACCACAAATATATCGGTTTTCCAAAGTTTTAGATATGAACCCCCCCCCCCCCCCCTCCCCTCGACAAAATCAGAAAAAATCTTGAGTAATATTTAGCATAAGTAGGCCTCTTCCGTTAAGATTTGCATATATGTGTCATTTTTGATAAAATTTATGAAACATGAAAAAATGAAGGACTTTTAACTAATTTTTCCAATTTTTTGATAGGATTTTTAAACTTCTTTCAACAAAATTTTGCAACATTTCCTTTCAACAAATTTTTTTAACGATTTTTTAATTTAATTTTTTAAAATCATTTTCAGGAAATTTGAAGTTTGGTAGGTACCTACTTATTTCCTCGAAAGAAAATTTTAAGAAAATTGTTCGGAAGAAAAAAGTTTTAAAATAGCCTGAGGAATTGACAAAAAAAAATAATGTGCATGCCTACTTCGCCCCTCAAAATAATGTACTATTTAGGTAGATACGTCGACCTAGCTGGCTACGTACGTATGTAGGTATATTTTGCCATCGTCACAGTTTTGCGTGGAATTTCCGAAAGATAAAATAATAATTATGCTGATATTTACGTTTACCTACTTGTAAAATACTCTTAGTAGTTATTGCGATATCTAGATATCACAGGTGTAGGAAATTATGGATACATTTTAGTTAAAAATATTAAAACCGCAAATACATATCACTAGAACCGTCTCAGCGAAATTAAATTAGCACATTTCTTGAAAATTTTTAAAGAGGTTATAAAAAATGTAGGTACCTATATATTTTACGTACTTACATAGGTACAGCATAATATGCATTCTATTCAAAGCGACAAAGATATTTGAAAATGTATTACTGATAAAATTAATTATAATTATTTTTCTAATTATAAATTTAAATATATTAATTTTTAAAAATATATTTTTAATTATATTAAATTTTTACTTAATTTTATTAACAATTAATATTTTCATAAATTTTATATTCATAAACTCATTAATTTCGATAATAATCAATATTATTTTTTCTTCAAGAATTTTAATATTATGTACTTATATAATTTTAAATTCAAATAATTTAAAAATTAAATTAAATTTAAATTTTTTAAAAATAACTATTTTATTAATCAATTTTAATTGAAATGTGTTTTACCTATATTTAAATTGGATTTTTAGGTAAGTACCTATTTGTCTTATGCCTGGTATAGGACTGTTTTTAAGAGTTTTATTCGAACAAAGAAATTTATTTAGAGAGGAATCAAGAATAAATTTGTTGACGATATGACATTCGAGAAATCCATTGAGTTATCAGTTTTAAATAAAAATGTAAAAAAAATTTAAAAAACCACGCTTTTATTTAAAGTTGGTCACTTTGTAAAATGTTATTCATAGGGAAAGAGTAATGCCTTAAAAAACAAAAAATAAAATTTACTTGAATACAAAAATGTGTCATGAAAATTTTTTTTTCAAAAATTTTCATGACACATTTTTGTATTCAAGTAAATTTTATTTTTTGTTTTTTAAGGCATTACTCTTTCCCTATGAATAACATTTTACAAAGTGACCAACTTTAAATAAAAGCGTGGTTTTTTAAAATTTTTTTACATTTTTATTTAACTCTTTTTGTCGTTGTTGTCGTTGAAAATATTTTAATTTCATAGTTTTACTCCTCGAAAACCAACATTTTGATATCAATGTTGTGAATTTTGAAATTTTCAAAATGGAACCCCCTCATAGGGGTCCAATTTGGGGTCAAGGGTAAATTTAAGTCCGAAAATCGAATTCAGCGGCCTCGAAAACCTACATTTCGATACCGATGTTGTGATTTTCTGAAATTTTCAAAACTGAACCCCCTCATAGGGGCTCAATTTGGGGTCGGGGGTAAATTTGAGTTCGAAAATCGAATTCAGCTACCTCAAAAACCAACATTTTGATATCAATGTTGTGAATTTTGAAATTTTCAAAATGGAACCCCCTCATAGGGGCTCAATTTGGGGTCAAGGGTAAATTTAAGTCCGAAAATCGAATTCAGCGACCTCGAAAACCTACATTTCGATACCAATGTTGTGATTTTCTGAAATTTTCAAAATTGAACCCCCTCATAGGGGCTCAATTTGGGGTTGGGGGTAAATTTGAGTTCGAAAATCGAATTCAGCGACCTCGAAAACCTACATTTCGATACCAATGTTGTGATTTTCTGAAATTTTCAAAATTGAACCCACTCATAGGGGCTCAATTTGAGGTCGGGGGTAAATTTGAGTTCGAAAATCGAATTCAGCGACCTCGAAAACCCCTAAAGTGAGCACTATGTTCTTTCAATTCCAGTAAAATATTAAATGAGAGAGGATTGGTCGAAAACATACTCTTGGTTCCATGAGACATACATACATACGCATACCAAGTATATAAAAGCGTGGTAAAAATCAATTTCACCAGCTGGATTGCCAGAATTCGTATACCTAATTACCTATAAATAATAGGTGAATTCATTTCTAAAATTTTTGCGAATTTTTCAAGATTGTGCTCGCCCACGTGAGCACCACTATTTTCGTCACCCATTACTAAGTAGATATATTATACGTATCTAAGCAGTAAGCACCCAAAGTTCTTCACCGTAAAAAAATTGATAAAAATAGCAAAATAATATAAAGAGTAATAAATCGAACGTGGAATAAATTTCTATACGTAAGTATTTGAACCTTACCCAATGTTTTAATTATTCTTACGGCCTTAACGTCGGTAACTCGTTTAAAATATTGAGAATTTGCCAAAAAATCTTCCCATAAAACCGTAGCCAACGAATTCAAATTAGAAACAATGGCACTGAAACAGTCGAACAGTAATAATTAGGTAGGTACGCGTTAATAAGTAACTTTCTCGTCGGTGATTATTTTTCAAAATACGAAATATTAAGCAGAGTTTCATTCACTTTCTCCTCATACCTATAATCTGTGTGTGCATGAGCACCTAAAGGGTGGATTTTTTGCGTACTTTAGAGGCTATCAAGTATTAAGTACTAAGTAAGTAATGCAATTAGATAGGTATTAGGTACCTCAACGATCCATTAAACAACGTTCCCAAAATTATGCCTAGAAATCCAGGAATCACTGAGAATTTATCTTCTAAATAAAAAGGGAAAATTTCATCGATATCGTTTATCAACTGAAGCTTTTTCGGATCACAATCTGCATAAGATGCAAATATTACCATGCCAACGACCCATGTTAAGCTCATCATTACTGCATTAAAAGGAATAGAAAGCAGAAGTACCCTAAAGAACAGAAAAAAAGTATCAAACATTAAAAAATTAATGAGATGTGTTACACAGAAAGTAGATAGGTACCGATATAATTTATCAAGTTTTTCGACGTCTTATAAATTTTTATCATTACTTTTTCAAAGTTTTGATCATATGTAGGTTTTTTAACTATCACACAACTCACCGCTTTACCTTTTCTTCCGTTTTCATGCTGATGTAACGTTGGACAAAATTTTGCTGGCAACCGTACATCGACAGCGAAATGAATAGGTGACCGATGAGGGCGGAAACTGTAGTCGCTCTTTTGGTTGGATCCAAATCAAAACTATAAAATCATAATTCATAGCTTATAAATTGATAGATACCTAATACTTGTGTCTATAAAATATAAGTAAGTAACTATCTTTCATTATAAAGTTCGTATCAATAAGTTAATAGGTATATATTAGTAGGTATAGGTCTCTAGGTACGTTCACCTCTACACACACTTACAAATTATTCGATTAGTTTCGTGTTGCCTATACCTACGTTGCAAAATACGAAAATCTAATCGATAATTTTAAAAACGAAAAAAACAAAAATTCAACGTACTTGAAAAAATTTAATCTATCTCTATCATGAGCCGTTTTAACAATATTCATCGGACCATTTTCTATTGATCCTTTAACAATTACCATCACACAACAAGTAAACATTAATATTCCTTGTATAACATCGCCTATCAAAGCTGAGCTGAAACCGCCCTAAACAAAAGAAATGGAAACATTAGAATAAAAATAAAACTTGCAATATAATTTTTATCTGTTTTAATTTCAAAATAATCTCTTTCGAGGTGCTGCTAAACCATCAAAAAGTCTCCGAAACCTCACACCTCGGGATGTTCCTCAAAAATGAGAGACTCTCGTTGCTTTTCTCTGCTAAGAACTAAGTATTCAAAAATGCGTTTGAAAAAAAAAATTATCTTCTTGGTGAAATACGTGTTTCAAGTTTTCTAACGACACTTTCAATGACTTTCTTCAAAGGTGCAAAATGAAAAAATATTTATTTTATATACCTAGTTTGGATGTACAACATGTATTTTTTTCAGAATTTTTTTAATGAGGTGGAAGGTCCTCAAAAATCGAAAAGCCGAATTTTGTCACAATTTTTTGCACTTAAAATGGTCATTTTTGGTCTAAATTTTTTTTTCTTACAATGACCAATTAGTTTTTAACTTTTTTACAGTAACAGATCAGTGACAAAATTTTCAAGAAAAAGAGAGCTTACTGACCAATGTTGTAAGTTACTACCCCCAAATTCCAAAAAAATTGTCCAATTTTTTTGGTAGAGGGAGGGGAGGGGGTATTACCTATTTTTCTTTTTTTTTTTGAAATTGGGAGACTGGCAGGTTGCCACTGAAAATTCAGCCAAGGGAAAAATAAAGATAGAGAATTATTTTCTTATAAAATAAAACAATTTTAGGAACTGCGACTACTGAGACGAAACAAAAATATTGGAATTGCGAAATAAAGACCATACAAGTGTCCAGGAAGGGAAGGGAAGGGAAGGAAAGGGAGAGAAAAATTTTTTTACGTCATCCTACATAAGTAGTATTTTGACGTGAATTCTTGTGTCACCTGTTCAATTTTCGAAAAAACGTTTTATACGTAGATACCTACTTCATTTTTTTTTTGTGAAAATTTTATGAACTCTAAAGTTTAATTTTATCCATGATCCTTTTTTTTTTTATTTAAACATCTATATAATTACGAGTATTAGGTATGAAGAGAATTATAAGCAAAAAAAAACAAAAAACGATAAAGTCTCTTCTAGTTTACATTGCAGAACTTCCTGAAAGATAGGTTCGAGGATTTTTCGGTGGTTAATCAAAACACCGATAAAAAATTATACATATTATGTATTTAGCCCAAAATGCTTTCGTTTTCTTATTTTATTGGGCTAGATAAGTAAATAAATAATTAGTTACGAACCGAAAATATGCAAAAAATAGCCGCCGTTATCATCACAACTATGGAAGCATAATAAGGTACTCCTATGACCGTTTTTATGGCAATACATGGCGTTAGGATAGCCACGCCAAGGATGAGTAATGTGCGAATAACGTACGTCGCTGAGGCCATACATCGAATTAGTTTTGATTTAAATCGTAAATCCAAATACTGCGAACAAATTTTAGCATTAGCTCATCATCATAAGATGTTGTAGGTAAACATTATCTACTTCTAGGTACATAATATTAATATTTTTAAATTACTAGGTATAATATAAACGGAAAATTTATTCATGGTAAGTCGGGTACCTACATTATCTATTAACTTTGATAAAAACTTGTCAATTGTGACCCTGATCATTTTTAGCCAATATACAGGGTGTCGCGGTTCAGAGTAACCAGACTTGAGATTAAGGTATACCTATACAGTATACATATAACCGAATGCCAGTATTATCAAAAATTTTTATCGTGTTTGACCCCCATTCGGTGAGGTCACCCCCAAAAAAAAGATTAAATTTAAAAAAAAAGTTTACTTAAATAAAGAAAGAAAAATAAACACAAAAAAATGTGCCTACCTATCTTGATTTATGAGGAGCAATGGTTTGCAAAAATTTCAAAATATCGCCAATAAGACAATAAATGAAGCAGATGTAACTCTTTGCGAGGAACAAAAAAAGTTGCATAAAAATTTGTCTATCTTTGGAAATGAAGGGACTACATTTTAGCACCTCCATTTTCAAATATATAGGCAAATTTTCCACATTACTTTATTTGCTATTCGCAAAAAGCAGGGACGCTCTGAAAGGGGGGCAAGGGGACAGCTTGCCCCTCCAATATTTGAAAATTTTCGGTTTTAGTTGGAAAAAGTTGGAAAATTTTGAATTTTGGGCGGGTTGAAAGTTGGAAAATCGACAAAAAAAAGTTTTCAATATTTTGCCCCCTCCCAATATTCCGACTTCGGTTCTCCCTGGCAAAAAGTTACACCTGTTCCATGCACCTATTGTCCAGATGGGATTTTGCAATTTTTATGCTACATCAGTGCATCGTGATGAACTGAATTACCTAGACAATATTTTACAAGAGAATCGCCGCTGTACTGTTTTTTTTTGTTGTTTTTTTTGGCACCCTTGAAAATTAAATTTATTATCAAGTCCAAAAAACTACATGAATACTTGATATTAAAAATTAGATTGGAGGGAAGGGTACAATCGAAATTTTTGTAATATCTAAAATTATTCATAGGACTTCAAACTATAATTTTTGTTCGAAATTTTTTTCAATTGGACCCCTCCCTCCCTCCCTCCCCAACAATTTCGCATAATACCCGGAAAATACTAATTGAAAATTGGAAGAGTACGCGAGGAAGGGGCCAATTGAAAAAATTTTCAAATAAAAGTTGTACCTTAAGATCCTAAAAATAATTTTAGTTATTATAAAAATTTCGATTGGATCCCCCCTTTTCCTCCAATTTCACATAACATCAGGTAGCTACTTTTTCAAAATTGGCGGAGGGGTGCAATTGAAAAAAATTTCAAACTAAATTTGTAGATTGAGGTCCTAGAAATAAAATATCAATTATAAAATTTTCAATTAGACCCTTCCCTCTATTCCATAATTTTGCATAATATGACTTGGATACTTCAGTGGAGGTAGGTGTCCAATTCAAAAAAAAAATTCCAATCAAAAGTTGTAGCTTAAAGTCTTGGAAATAATTTTGGTCATTATAAAAATTTCGATTGAACCCATCCTTTCGCTCCAATTTTGAATATCAAGTATCTGTCTACGTATAAATAAGGTAGTTGCACTAGTGGTGGACCCTTATAGTGGAAGTGTCTTATAAAAAACATTCTGGTTTAAAAACTAATAACGTTGGCGAAATGGTGAATATACCAAACGATTCCTTGTGTATTCTACAACAAAATGCGCTATAATTTTTTAATTTTACTTCATTTCTTTGAAAATTACGACCATTTTAAGTGAAAAAATAGAAAAGTCCAGTGGTTGGTCAAGATAATCTAGTAGTTGATCACGCGCTAGTAGTTGATCACCCAGTAGTTGGTCAATCAGATTATGACAACGGCTCTCAACCATTTAATTTTTAAAAAAATCAATAAGTATTCGGTAAAATTGTCACTCATTAGCCATGAGAAAGAGAAACTATCATTTTTCGTAAATATTTACCAATTTTTTGCATGATCAACCACTAGAACTTTACAAAAATTTCGTAAGTCTAGTACTTGATCAAAATGATCAACTACTGGCTAAACACCATTTTTTCCTTCCAGTAGATAGTCACCGCCATATTTGATAGAATTTTGGCAATATTTTTTATTTTAATGAAGAAATGGAATCTCCAAACTCTTCTGATTCAGGTCCAAATGGTTATATTTCAAGTTTTATTAATCTTAATAGTGTAAAATTCATATTTCGACAACACTTCGGCTTAACAAAAATCTTTAGAATTTGCATCATTTTGAAAATTGTTCTAACAAAAAAATTTCAGACGATCATTATTAATTACTTGAACAGAATTGATTAAAAACTTTTATGTGGTTCTATGCAGAAATGTTCCAGGTTTGCTCTAAAAAAATTTTCTGAAGCTATTTTAAAAATACGCTTAATTATAAACATTTTTCTTCTCAAGTGACCCACCACTGGGTCGTGGCCAACGACTGGTGCAACTACCTTATTTCAAGTTTTATTAATCTTAATAGTGTAAAATTCATATTTCGAATTTTCGATAACACTTCGGCTTAACAATAATCTTTAGAATTTGCATCATTTTGAAAATTGTTCTCACAAAAAAATTTCAGACGATCATTATTAATTACTTGAACAGAATTGATTAAAAACTTTTATGTGGTTCTATGCAGAAATGTTCCAGGTTTGCTCTAAAAAAAATTTCTGAAGCTATTTTAAAAATACGCTTAATTATAAACATTTTTCTTCTCAAGTGACCCACCACTGGGTCGTGGCCAACGACTGGTGCAACTACCTTACTGGACTTGAAAACTTTTTCAACGGTTGACCGGCATTTTGTATTGCTATAACTCATTCAATTTCAGAGATAGGCAACCGAACAAGCTTAGCACTTTTTTTGATGTTTTAAACTGCTATCCATTGCCAGTGTCGAATTTTTTTTTAAAGCAGCACTAGCAGTGTTGTCAATCGATTTTGCTTGGCAAAATACCTATTTTCGAAGCTGTAACTCCTTCATTTTCAAATTGGGGCACCAGATGTATCCAAATTTCAAGCCATTCATTACAGGGACACCCTGCGTAGAAGACCCATTGACCGAGCCACCCAATCAAACATGAGAGAATTTAATACGCTGGTGGGTTCTCACAACAAGTCCCATATTCACAACCTCGTTCCTTTTGTGATCACGAAAAAGACAGGTACTAATTAAATCATCGTACTAAACAACGATAGTCAATAATACTTACACAATACTGTGCAGTTTTAAAAGCTACTTTACCTCATACACCGAAGTGATTCCAAGTCTGAGATATACCGGCGTGAAAATAAATATGACTAGAGGAAATGCTAGTAATATTCCGTACATAGTTTCCCATAATTCACTGCCTCTATAAAACAGTTCCGAAGGATAGCCTGCGGACAAGAAATTAAGCAGGTAATTTTTACCTATCACAGAATAACATTTTTATTTTTATTCATTCTCGCTCTCATCTTTATTACCGTCACAATAACTAGTTTTACCAGATAATATCGACTTTTAGTCTACAACAGGTACGAAGAAGACACTTTTGTACGACGAAATGGAGTATTTTAAAGATAAGTAGGTGCAATGGTAGGCACATGCACTTCTTTATACCACTTTCATTTACCTTTGGTATTCACTTAGGAAATATGGGCAATTTTTTCGTAATTTAATATTTTTTTTTCTTCTGAAAATACAACACAATACTTACTACGAATGAATTTGCATGACAATAAGTAAACCGAACTCACCGAGGAAAACTCGAACTCCCAAAAATCCTCTTGCTATGGACATGAGCATGGGCCATGTAGACGCAGCACTTTCGTTCGCCAGTACGTATTCATTTTTCGTTTTTTCCGTCGAATTTGATAAATTTTTATACACAGTTACCGCGAACGAGATAATTACGATGAATGCAAAAACTATAATATCGATTGTCACATTGTCCATCATCGTAATAATAAATCGTATACGAACGGAACGATACAATTTTCGCACTGATTGTGAACTTGAATTGAACACAATGAGAAATGCTTCTATAATACTGATGTTTAACTCGTTTGTACAAGTCAAGGTTATCGCGATCACAAAACAGTAGAGCGCGCTTTTAGTTTGAAATTTAACGTTGCTTTTCAACTTCCCAGTGCCGTTTTCTGGTTTTCTCCCGTGCAAAATTTTAAAATTCACGCATCAAAGTACGGCTCGATTGATCCTCGTTCATATATTTATCTCAATAATGTAACCACCCACCCGATGCGTCAGTTCATTCTGTTTTAATTTTGATTTCTTTTTCTCGTTTTACGAAGCGAGAAAATTATTTGCGCGAATATTTTTATTGGTAAGCGCACATACTGTATTTCCATTTTCACCCACAGTATCAGACAAGTACGAAAGTATCTGTGTTTCAATTTCCAAACACGTTTGCGTCTGCGTATGCGAGCACTTATCTAAAAAAAAAAAAAAAAGCGTCAAATTAAGGCTGAAAATTTGTTTATAACGACGCGAGTGACGTTCGGGTAACCCTGGATCATTTATTACCTATTATTATCATTATTCGTTGATTTTTTCAATGAATATTTTTTCGATCAAATATAGGCGCCAATTAAATAATGTAATTATACTCTTTCAAGGACGACAAGATTTCTATATTAATGAACTCTCGAGAAAACAAAGTGTACGTACCTGCGAAGTTATGCAAATTTTTTCAGTCTGGTTTTACACACATATCTACCTATTCATTAATAATTCCATCTCCTACAATTTCATTTCAGTTGCACATATTTAATGGATAAGGTACCGATATCATACCTAGGTACCTTTTTTTTTTTTTTTTTTTTTTTTTTTCAGAAGTGTAGTTCTTATATTTTTGGCAATGACTAACGAGCATCTAGCAATTCGTAGCTACTTAATATTCAAGTACCTACTCATTACTTAACTCTAGTTATCATAAGAAATGATCATACCTACTCTATGCATACACAAAAAAAAAAAAAATACAGGGCAAAAAATCATCTAACAATTCTTTTTGGTTTAAAAAAATGAAACAAGAGAATCCATTGAAATTCTTCGTCATGTAATAAGTATTTAGGTAGGTAGGTACCTACTTAACTAATAAGCAGATGACTATTTTTTTAGAGGAAAAATTTTGGATTTCCTTGGATTAAAAATTATCTTAATTTTTTTAAAATAAGAAAAAAAAATCTAAATTTTTTGAAAAATTTTAGTGATGCAGAATTTTTTTTATTTAGTAAGTACATAGTAAACTTGAGTAAACACTTCTTCCATTTTTTTGAAAGTAAAAAGATTTTTTTAAAACATGGCTATATGATCTGAATTTTCCTAAATTTTTTAGAACGAAAATCTTTGAATTTTTTAGGGGAAAATTTTCTCAAGTTTTTTGAGTACCTATACCTAAAAATAAGCCTCAAATTGTTGATGAAAAAATCGTGATTATTTCTTTAAAAGTAATTTTTTTTTTGTTTAAATTTTTCAATCTTCTGAAATAGGTGAAATTAAAAATAAAAATACTTAAATACCTAAATAAAAATTAAAAAAAAAAAATTCCTAATATTACAGAATAAGAAAAATCTCTGATTTTTCCAGGAATAAAAAATTCTCTTCTTTTGAAGAAAAAAAAAACTTTAAACTTTTAGAACTAAAAATTTATCATATTTTTTTCACTTTAGAATAAGAAAATCTCTAAATTTTCTTGAATAAAAAATTTCCCAATTTTTGGTGATAAACATTTTTTTTTGGGAGGGGGGGGGGTTCTCTCACTTTCTTGGTGTTAAAAATATAAAAATTGAGAACGAAAATTTTTCTATTTTTATGGGGATTACAATTCCCTGATTTTTGGAGAAAAAAATTACTAAATTTATCTGAAATAAAGTATTTTTAAAATTTTTTAAATGATCAAAAACTATAAATTTTTATGAAAAAAATCATTCAATTTTTTCTCCATTTCTTGAAGTAAAGAGTACATACTTTCTTATTTTTGAGGGGAAAATCTTTAATGAAAAATTTTTCGATTTTTGAAAGGAACATTAATTATTTTTCAAATTGTTGTTGAAGTAAAAAAATTTTCATGTTTTTCAAATAAAAACAATCTGAATTGTTTTGGAATAAGATATCGCTGATTATTTTGAAATGGAAAAATCTTTTTAATTTTCTGGATTAAAATAATCCCAAAATATTTTTGAAACAAAATTTTTTTCATTTTTTATTCATTTATTTTTTAATTTAGAAAAAAAATGAATAAGAAAAGTCCCTATTTTTTTTTTTTGAGAAATTTCCTAATTTTCTAATTTTTTTGAGATACTCAATAAATTTTTTGAAAAGAGACATCTAAATTCTTTTGATTTTTTTTTCTGATTTTTTTCAGAGTGGGTAAACTGATAATCTTATACGTTGTAATTTTTTGTTTTTGTGCTAAGAACGTCTTATTATTTTATTTTATTTTAGGTACCTATCTATTTTAATTTTTTTCTTAAAAAACTCTGAATTTTTCTGAAATAAAAAAAATCTTTAAACGATTTTTGAAACAAAAAAAGTCATTTTTTGAGATTAAAAAAATCTTAGAATCTTTTTGGAGTCGTAAGTATTTTTTGATTTTTTTGGGAACAAAAAAATAAAATTCTCAAACCTTTTTGGAACAAAAATTTTTTCTTCGTCCAATAGGTAGAAAACCTGATTTTTTTTGAAATACTGAAATTTCACTTCTTTTTCTCCTAATTTTCTTTGTACCAGTATAGGTACCTAGGTAAATAATATCATATTTTTTGTACCTATAAAAATTTTTAAATTTTTTTTTCAATTAAAAAAATTCTAAATTTTAAATGATAATTTTTTGATTTTTTTTTTGAATAAAATTTTTTGAATTATTTTGAACCAAAAAATATTCTCTGAATTTTTCTGGCATGAAAATTTAAAATTTTTGTTTTTCAAGCATGAAGGATCTCTAAATTTTTCTGTATTAAAAAAAATTAAAATAAAACTTGGAATTGATTAGAAAATTTTTCATACCTACAAAAAATTTCACTTTTTTTAGATAAAAAAAATCACACGACTTTAAAAATCTTTTTCGTGCAAAAGAGTCTAAATTTTTGAAAAATATCAATTTTTTAGATGAAGGGAACTTCATTTTTTTTTTAATTAAATAATTTCTTGATTTTTTTTCTCGATTTTTTTGAATATAAAAAAATTCATTCGCACATTCAGCACGAAGCAATCGTCAACCCATCTCACCTTTGGGAAAAAATCAAGCTACATCCGAAATTCCAAGTTGTCGGCCGGCAACCCTGGATATTATCTCTTTGAAAAAAACAGGAAAATACTACCGGGTTCCCAAGAATATGCTGACCACCTACGTCATCGATCTACGCATTGAGCCAATTAGGTAACTAGAAATGGTTATCTCATTGCTCTGATTCGCTGATCGTTATCTAGGTGGTCAGCATATTCTTGGGAAACCGGTAGACAGCCTTTGTAAAACACCAGACGTATTTATAATGACGTTATGAAAGTGTGAATTTCTGATAAGCAATATTCTTTTCAAACATGCCACGAATCGCTCAAGCATATTATAGCATTCCATTATACCAACCCACATATGTACATTCAGTCATTATCGCTCGAATGGAAATACTCGGTAAAATTTTTCTTTGCGATAATAAAGGTGCGAAAGATAATGATAAAACTTCTGTTCAATTTTTCAATATTTTTTAGAATTTATTTCAATGCAGACCACACTACTCGTATTCGAATTAGTTTCAAATTAATAAATATTTTATAAAGTACCAAAAAATCAAGACGTTTAATGCCATTCCATAAAAACTGAAATCTATTTCTAACTCATTCATACTTTTATAGGTAGCTAAAAGTACCAGAGGTGTTGAGTGCATAAAACACATCCCCTATTACTCAGATTTAAAAAATACGTCTTCATTCATTCTCTGATCTCCGATCTTCTTTTCTTTCTTTCTTTTTTTTTTTTTTTTTTGAAAGTTTAACTAGACATCTGGCACGCGATGAGTTTACAAAGACAATACAATCACAAAGTTATAATTACTATATCGAATAAGAAATTTATTTGAGCCGTTTTCACACAACACTTTTCTTTTATACATCTTCATTATTTCTCATAGGCTTATTATATAATTCAACAATAAAATTTTTGGTGGCGCGTAAAAAAAAATAGTAGAATAAAGCACACATAGTACAAATAACTCGCAGTAGTCCATGCCTACAAATGTACACATACTTAATTACCTATCTCTAGCGGTAATGTATGTACTATACGTATAGCATAGAACAAGTACATAATTATATTATTGTACATTTAAGTAATAAAATTCATTATTGATACACATACAAAAAATTGATATATACCTACCTAATAAATCAGTTACCTAATATTTACTTTTGCAAAACAAAAATATAAAATTTTGTATACCTAATTTTAAAATGAGTAGCTACGAGTAAAAATGGTACGATCGTTTTTTTGGAGTGTAATTTTTCTCGAAAAATTCTTTCTAGGAATAATGAGAATTTTAATTTTACATACGTCAATCTCATCTAAAAAAATAATCATTGTTATAAAAAACAATGTCGAAAAGTTAACATTACTCTTGGCGGACAAAAACTCGAGAAAAAATCCGCAGAAGCGTAATAAATAGAAAAAAAAGCAATACGAAAACGCAAAAAAGCAAAAATTATAAAATTAAAAAATAAGGAACTTTACGAATAAAAAGCGAAAGATATTCAATCTTAAATCTGATTTTAAAAAGTGAAAGTGATCAAGCTTAAACAACCATGAATAATAGGTATAATTTTTCATTTATAGAAATCATTTTAAAATTTCTTTCTACGTTAATAACGTAATAACTTCAAAATTATTGAAAGCTGATTGAATAAAAAACCAAAAATGGCATGATTATTAATTACGTTAGAAATAAGAATCAAAGTCTTTAGCTTTGTTTTTTTATTGCGGATTCTGCACAATCTGGATTATGGATTCTAACATTTACTTCTTAAAAAAAGGTTTAGAAATGTTCTGATCAATTATTCTGAAAAGTTTATCAAAAACAAAAGAAAAGAACACAGTAAAATCCATAATCCATTTTCATAATCTACTCATCGAGCAGATTATTAAATGGATTCGCACAAACCCTTACAATCCAAAATCCAGATTGTGGAGAATCCGCGATAAAAAAACAAAGCTTTTGTTAATAATTGAGTAAAATTTTATGCAAGAAAAAATTATCATGTCCAAGGTTAAAATTTGTCCGTGTATTGAACTTTTTTTAAAAGCGTATAAGTAGGCATACTATGGCATGCGTTATACAAAACCATCAATTAATTATAATTTTCGAGTAACTGGTACGAAAATATCTATTTGTACGTATCAACACATAAAGCCAAAACTATAACCAACAATAAGTAAATAAATTAATTAGGTATTCAATTATAAAAACAAATATATAATATTCAAGCAACCATCTAAGTACTTGCTACTTGCACAATAATAAAATGATTAAATAGAAAAAATAAAATTTGACAGTCATTAAACGATAAATCCACAAATATTGAAAGTCATTCAAGAAGCATTATTGAAAGAATTACACTTAGACACACAAACATACATGTACATCCACATACTACATAAATAATTACGATATAAAAAAAAAAAAAAAAAAAGACTAATTCTTTGGTACAAGAAGACTAACGTAAACAGAAAAGCGTCATCGTAAGTTTATGCGCTGATATGTCACAACCGTTTACAAAATTCTGGAATTAAAAATAAAATAATAGTCGTAATTCGATTAAAAAACACATCACACACTTACGATGCTGTTACTTAATTCGTAGTTTGTTCAGGCGGTCCGCTAAATAAACTAATGGTGAAATTTCTGATATGAGTTTGCCACTGTGATGATAATTGAAAGAATTTCACGCCCGTCCATTCGTTTCCATCTATGTTAACTGCAGCATTTAAGACAAAAATTAAAATCCGTATTGTGTAGAACAGCAAGTTGAAAACAATTGGCAAAACTAAATTATTACCGTTCAAAGGAATGTTTTGCGTTCTTGGTGAACATATCAATCGCGAAATTCCATCGACGACTTGACTTTTCGGTTCATTTTCTTTCTCTTTTTCTTTTTTCTTTCCCAATCGCATTACTAATAAAACAATAATAATAAAAAATTGTAATGTATTATGTTAATCAAATTGCACTTCGACTCGATATTAAATGATGAAGCTGAGTACACTCATCAGGTAAAGCAGGACCGACAACTTGATTTTTTTTTTTTAAATCAATAATTCATAAATTTTTTTGTATTAAAAGTTTTTTTCTTAAAACATGAGACTTTTTCTTGAAAAAATAAAAGATTATTTCCTACTTAAAAGTAAGATACCTACCTACCTACTTCCTTCAAAAAAATTGGAATTTTTTTTCCTTCAAAAAATTAAGTTTTTTTTGCCTTAAAAGAATTAAAAAATTTTCCCTTAAAAAACAAAAATATTTCTTCTCTACAAAATTTTCAACATTTTTTCCCCCTAAAAATAGTTCAGAGATTTTTTTCAAAAAAAAAAATATTTCTACTATAAAAAATTATATTAGGTATAGAATTTATTTTTCTTTAAAAATGACTGGAAGATTTTTTCTCTAAAAAAACTGAGAATTTCTTCTCTGAAATTTTTTTTAAATTTTCCTTTTTTTTCCTAAATTAGGATTTTTCCCCAAAAAGTTAAGTTTATTGCCTCAGAAGAATTTGGATTTTTTCTCAAAAAGAAAAAAAAACAGAGATCTTTTTTCTCTGCAAAATTTTTATGATTTTTTTCCTCAAAAAATCAAGTTTTTTGCCTCAAAGAATTTCGAGAAAAATAGTCAAGGGATTATTCCCTTAAAAACTAAGACTTTATTACCCTGAAGAATTTTGAAGTTTTTATTTTCCAAAAAATTAAGATTTTTATCTTAAAAGAATTTAGAACTTTTTTCTCTCTGAAAAAATACAGAAATTTTTTCCTTCAAAAAAACAAATATATATATATTTTTAAAATTGATATGTCTTTTTTTCTAAAAACAAGAGATTTCTCCAAAAAATCGAGACCCCGTTTCAAAAGAACCGCTAAAAGTTTAATTTTCTTCAAAGGCATAAGTTTTTTACTTCAGAAATTGAGTTTTTTCCTGAATAAATCAAGAATTGATTTTCTTTTTCACAAAAATATTATCAAACCTATAGTTGGGAGATTTCCCTTCAGAAAAAATTGATTTTTCTTCTCCAACTATAAGAAAATTCTTTTTTATTTTATTTTATTTTTTTATTTTTTTTTCCAAGAGAAATTCTTTATTCCAAAAAAGTAGGAGATTTCTCTTCAAGGGGAAAAAAATTTGAAATGAAATAAATGGTTGTTCTCAGATTTTTTTTTTTTTTTTCAAAAAAAAAGTTTTTCCTGCAAAAAATGAGAAAAATGTTTCTTCCTTAAAAATGAGGAACTTTTTCCTAAAAAAAAAACTTACAATACCTAAAATTGAAACAAGTTTTTTTTTTAATTCAGAAATTGTAGTTTTTTACTTTTCAAAAATGGAGAGTTTCTGCGCCAAAAAATTAAGATGTTTTTTACTAAAAAAAAAAGTTTTCTTCAAAAAAATTGAAAGATTTCTTCTTTTTTTCAAACTAAGACAAAAATTAAAAATTTTCACGCTGACTACAAAAAAATAATAATATATATTTTCTATTCCAAAAAAAGAAATAATGATTCTCTCAATCCAAAAAGTTAGGAGATTTTCACCAAAGTACTGATTTTAATGTTTTAATAGGTATTGTGTAATTCAAATTTTGCATTTTCGGAATTTTCTATGGGGAGTAGCTCATTTCATTTTTGAATGCTAAGTTGCCGGTCACGAACAAATGTGTTGCTTACTTTTTTGTTTTTTCTCTTTTGTTGTATAATTTATGCAAAACTGAGCGATAGGAGTTTCGCTGAAAGAAAGTTTTGATACTTGTAGAGAACGGAAAGCGGTTTTCAACGTCAACTTTCCAGAATCACTCTTTTTGCCACTACCGCCAGCTTCACTTTTAATTTCACCGATTTTCGATGAAATCAACCAATAATCTAATTGCAGTTCTAACGGTTCGCATAAATCCCTGGAACCATACCATTGTCTAATGATTAAAATCGTAATTAGGTACATAAATTCTTCTCTGTTTCTAAAATCGATCATCCCTTTCGAGTATCACGATCTCAATTTTTTTTTTTTTTTTGTAAAAATGCACATTTCTAAACCTTACCTGTACTGACTAGCAACGTGATAATTAATATTAGGAGAACTAGGAGGAGTTCCTGGTTTTTCTATTCTTTTGTCCGCAGCGGTACTCGGAGGTGAAGAGGTATTCAAGACGGTAGAAGGAACAGTAACACCTGGTGATACAGTTTGACTTTCGTCTAATGTAGTATCTATGCTGCTGTTGGTCAATTGGCTATCCACGTTTCCTAAACGTACATCCTGTATAGAAAAATCAACGAAAATGTCAACCATGGTTCGGCAATAATGCATTAAAAAATACTATAACCTACGTAATGTACGCCAAGTGCTTACCACAATGAAAGGGATGAAAATTTGCGAAGATTCTTCGGTAGAACTGCAATAAAAATTAATAAAAATCAGCATAATTTTCCACACGATTTAATTTCCACTACTGGTAAAATTAATTACCTTTTGTCTTTATAGGTTAGCATTGCTTCAGCAATAGGTAACTGTACGAAGGAATTGGCTTGTTGCAGATATCGCTGAATACGTAATATGACTTCGTCGAAATCCATATTTTCTAGCTTTTCCTTCCAAGTATCGGCAACAAACAGGGTATTATACACGTTATCCAGACTTCCCAAATACTTACAAAGATATCCGGAACCTATTTGAATAAAACAATCATTAAATAAAAAATCTACCTGTAATAACTCATTATTAAATGTATGTAGTTGTATTCAATACCAAGAGGAATCACAAAAAATCGAATGAACGATATCCAATCAGGTGGTTTAGATGAAAGTTGTTCGATCCAATGCCTTAAAACAGTATGAACATAGCTGTCTGTACCAGCTAAAAGTAACTTAATTTGTGGCGGTGGTTTGGGACAAGAATTACAACTGCAAGATAAAAAATAGAATTACATTCTTGCTAAATATTATACCTACTTTTAAAAAATGCTTTAAAACAACTCACTATTTTTGCATTTTATTGACTAGAAACGTCACTCCCGTACGAATATCGGAAGAACCACAAAGAGCCATTACTTTGTATTGTCTGTCATACAAAGCGTTGAAAAGTTGATTACCAAGATGTTCGGCTGTATTGATCAAATACAATACATCAGGAAGACCGTCGTCTGATGGAAAAATCTTGCTTATCTGATCTGTGAATGATCTACGAACCTGTAATTTATAAATAAAAAAATAGTCATTATAGTATTACCTCAAACTGAGCATCATAGTTAAATGTAGGTAGATTCTAAAAGCTTACGTCTAAGATATCTTGAGAACGATTTGGACTCAATAAATCTGTACTTCTAGTGATGTTTACTTCCGTTGACGAATTATAAAGTTTTTTCACTTTACCCGCAGATGAATTATTGCGATCACGATTGAAAAGTCTGCTTTTATTACGATCCTTCTCTTCCTACGAAAAAAAAATACAAAATACAAAATTATAAACATAACCGGAAAACCAAAAGATTTTTTTTTTTTTAATATTAGAAGGATTTACAACCATCTCGAATTCTTACTTTTTTATCTTCCACTTGATTTCTGGAAGGAGATGTATTAGGTGGTGGTGGGTCACTATCAGTCCATGTTTCTTGGTGAGAATCCGAATCAGCTCTTTTTGAACTTTCATCGCTAACTCTTTCCAATGTACGTTCTATATTATTGCGGCAATTTTTCAAAACACATTAACATAAATTAGTGCAATGAAACCACAAATATGTTTAATTCAGCGATTAGTGCTTTTGAAAATTTTACTGAAAGAGCAGAAATCTCGCATTATCATGCATCCGTCTTGTAGGATTGAAAAAAACAAAAAACAAAACAAAACAAAGAAACAACAAAAATTCGTCATGTTTTAAATTCTGAACCGAACATGGATTTACAAAAATCAGATGATTAGGTTTCGTCAAAAGTGACCCTAAATGGAGTGATACGGTGAGAGAAGATGGGTACTTTTTGGGATACACTTCATGATCAGGAAATCGAAGATTATAGGTCACCGACAAAGGTAGTATTCAATGCGATGTCTCTAATAAGATATCAATCTAATTCAGGAAAAGCTCATTAATTCATTAGCAACAGCTTCAAGCTCACAATAACTACTTTTAGGCATTAGTCATTCGATAATTTATTTAGGTAGCTCCAGCTGGTACTCAATGCAAGGCCGGCAACTTAAAATTTTCTAGGGTAAAGCTGGATTTCTTCCCTGAGGGGAGGGTGACTGAACATTTCTCAATGCTAATGTAAAAATGTATTTTTTCTTCGAAAATTTTTTTTTAAAATTTTTTAACTCCACAAAAATGAACAGATTCATTTTCCGAAAGAATTAAAAGATTTTTTTTTTATTAAATTGACTTTTCCCCCTAAAAATTAAACTCCAAAAAAATTAAATTGTATTTATTTCGAGAAATTCAGAAACTTTTTCTCCAAAATTCTAAGAAAATAATACCTATACTACCTTGAAAAAGTATAATTTTTTTTTTGAAAAGAAAATTGAAAGATTTTCTTCTTTTTGAGATAAAGTGGGTTCAAAAAAATTATATTTTTTAGTATACAAATACCTAAGAGATTTATTCTCTCCCAAAATTTGAGATTTTTATTTCAAAAATTTAAATTTTTTTTTTTTTTTTAAAGGAGTTTTTTTCCCAAAAATAATGTTTGAGACTTTTCCTCGACTGGTAAAAAATTTGTTTACATTGACTTCAAAAAAAAAAAAAAAAAAAAAAACTGAAATTATATTATTTTAAGAAAACTCAATAGACTTTTTTCGAAAAAAAAAATTGAATAATATTTATATATACGCCAAGAAATGTTGAGATTTTTTTTAAACAAAAAAGTTGAGTTGAAAAATTTGAAAAAACATTTTTTTCTCCAAAAAAAATTCGTTACCCAGACTCAAAAAATAACATATTTTTCATTCCAAAAAATTCAAAATCTTTTTTCTCAAAAAGAACTGCTGAATTTTTTCTATAAAATTAATGAAGAAATATTTTTACTCAAAAAAATATAGATTTTATGTACCTAATAGAAAATGTGTATTTAATCTGTACATTTTTTAAGTTTTCTAAGGTGTACCTAGCTTATTTCATTTTTGAAATTTTGTTTCGTTCGTGCACCCGAGCTATTGGTAAGTTGCCGGCTATTACTCAACGTGATTAGAAAAATACTTAAATGCAAATGGCAATCTCAAGCAGATCATAACCATAATGTTGTGAAAGCGAGTGTAATGTAAAATGTAGGTGAGTGATAGAAATTTTCGTCATTTATTTTGTAAATAAATTCAAAACGTATTACAAAAAACATGAAACATTCGAAAAGCGTTGTTATTTCTACTAACAATTAATAGAGACGTTTAGGTAATACGTCAAAATGAAAGGAAGGTACTAGATAGAGACAGCTGAGTAACAAGGTAAAGAAAGATAAATTTCATTGTAGTCTAACCTGCATTTTTGTTATTCATTGTAGCCTTGGTCAAATTGTGACAATTTTTCTTATGTAGCAGGCGGCCTGTGAATGACACAAAAAGCACATACAAAAAGCTCCATGCTAAATACAACGATATAATAAAGTAGCATTTTTGATATTCTCAGCAAGGTAGGTATTCTTCGATATAATCGAATTCAAAATCTAGTAGAAAAATTTTCAAATCATACACTTACATAGAACGTACAAAAACGCCACTTTCAAAATTGGCTATACAAAAATCTTACGCTAATAAGGCATATAATATCGTTAAATTGTATGTATACTGCAATATATCGCGTGTTTCTCAATAAAAGTTATTAACATGGCAATCTACATTAGCTTCAAAAGGCAATCATTAATGCTAATTTTATTTTTTTCAATTTGAATTTTACCCAAAATATCCAGCGAATTAATTTATTTAGTGTCAAATGCAATCAGCGGTGTTTCCTTTTTTTTAAAAAACTCCTTTAGGTTTATTCGTACCTTCGGCAATTTAATTTTGTATAAAACCTGAAGTTTCTTATTATGATGAAGAAAATTGAAAATAAAAGCACAATTCATTCGTTAAAAATTATAGTTTTGGCGGTGTCTGCGCAGAAATAAGGCGAAGTGACATTTATTTTGTATACTACCCATTTAATTTGTAATAAAATGCTTTAATATTTGACGAAGAATTTTTCATTTTGCACAAGCTGATTACAATAGAAAAATTATACTTGGTACCTTTCTAAAATGAATTTTCGTCTTTGTTATAATACAACATTCAACTAACATAACGCCTTAATAGAACATAAACTTTTGTATGTATACCACAATACACCTATTACCTACCAATGGTAGTTCTACATGCATTCACGCAAACGCATTAATTACCAATACATACAAATACCTATCTACTTTATGTCAACACAATCGCAATAAAATGTAATGATGATAAAATGTAACGATAAATAAAGAAGATAAACAAGTCACATGATTTTGGTTTCAACTTGAAGAATAACGCAATGAGAAAAATAAATTTAAAACAAAAATTAATTTTGATGCGTTTTCCAAGTTTTAAAAAACACATTCATTATGTTGTCTCGTATTTACATACTTACCAGGAGTATTTAAACCATCGTGTATCAATGATCGGCTACTGGAGAAGAAAGGACGCAACGATGGCTTAGGAGTAGAAGATATACTCATTGTGTCAACCTCAGGACCAGAATCACTCAAATCTTCGAGTTCTTCGAACAAATCTTCAATATCAACCGCATCCATATCTCCACCTACAGCTGAAACGTTTAAAAAATAAACAAATGAAATGAAAATAAACTGAAGAATAAAGAAAACGAATAATTACAGCCGTAATTGCAGGTTGTGCCAAGTGTGTTTTGGCATAACCTACTTTTTCCAACAAGATAGTTCTGAATTTTCTTGGAATAAAAAATAAGTATTGTAATTTACCAAAGTAAAAAAATAGGTAGACATATAAAAAAATTATCAATTTTTGAAGGAAAGAAAATGTTTTAGAAAAATCCTCACTTTTTAAAAAACAAAATAATTTTCATTTTTTTAACAGAAAAGCACTATTCGTAATTGGAAAAAAACTAATTTTTTCGGAATAAGAAATTTTTTCCAATTTTTTGGGGTTTGAAAAAAAAATTTCTGAGCTGTCTTTGAATGCAAAAAAATACTTATCCCAATTTTTTGAAATCAGCGTAAAAAGTTTCTAATTTTTTTCATGTGAAAAATAGAGAAAAACTTTCATTTTTTGTTTTTGGGTGTTCTAATTTTTTTTTCGAACGAAATTTCTTAACTAAAGGGGATACCATTTTCTCGTTGTTTTTTTTTTGAAAAAAAATCGATTTTTTTTTAGGAAAAAAATTATTTTCATTTCACATTCAATATAAGAAAAAACTCCAAGTTGACACACCACGGAAAAAATCGAGTTAGGTACATCATAAAAAATTCAAAGTTGCCAGGGTCACTCCCAAAACTGGCACAACCTAATGATATGAGTACAATAAAAAATAGCAATTTCATGACTGATTCATAATCTGGGTCGTATTTTCAAAAATGAGCTCAGGTTCCATGTTTAAGTATCTTTTTCTCGAGGTTCCGTCCTCTCTTCAAAAATCTTTTTCTCTGTACCTAACGCCCCAATCAAAAAAAAATTTCAAACAAAAGTTATAGATTGAGGCCCTTAGAATAATTTTGGATATTACAAAAATTTCGATTAGACCCTCCCTACAACCCCAAATCACTGGATGATTTCAATATGTATGCGAAATTCTAGGGGAGAAAGGGATCCAGTGGCGCGACGAAGTGATACGCAGCGCAGTGGGGGGTTGAAACGCATCCCAAAATTCCCCATTTTACCCAACTTTT
Organism: Balanococcus diminutus; assembly: GCA_959613365.1. Lineage (NCBI taxonomy): Eukaryota > Metazoa > Arthropoda > Insecta > Hemiptera > Pseudococcidae > Balanococcus > Balanococcus diminutus. The sequence goes on from OY390714.1 coordinate 31,375,762, forward strand.
TCTCAAATGTCTACATTTTTCTTCAAAGTTCCCTATTTTACCCAGCTTTTCGTAAATTTCATAACTTTTCCCCAAAATGTCTTCTACTGGGGGGAGACATCCTCACACCCATGGTCGTCACAACTCTAAAGGTAAGGTATCCAATCAAAATTTTTGTAAAAACCAAAAAAAGGTTTCAATTCACAACTTTTACTTGAACAAGGATTTAAGTGACTTCAAAGAAAAGGAGACGGGCCCTAGAAAAAAGGAGAGCTAAAAAAAATTGGCAAACATGCTCATGGTTTTATCCAATGGTGTGGTCTAATAACAATCGGATCGATTGTTTACAAAACGTTCTCCTCTTTTGACTGTACTGCAGCATAAAAGTGACTGCAAGCTGTACGCAATTCAAGATCAATGGTGTTTTTCATACGTATTATGGAAAATGAAATGGAAGAGAGGGGTCCTATCGAAATTTTTGTAATAACCAAAAGTATTCCAAGAGCCTTAATCTACGACTTTTGTTTGAAAAATGTTCATTTATGGCCTTAAGTACAGAGATATGGAGATTTTTTGAAAAAAAGTAGACCCTTGGAAAAATGAGGCCTTAAAAATAGAACCCTAGCTCGATAAATCAAGAAATCGCTTTTAATCTTTCATCGCAAGGGCGACTCCCACCCCTTCCCATTTTTAGCAGTACTAACATAAAAAGAGTTGAAAAACACCAATTAAAAAATCAATTGAAATAATTGTGCGTACGTAGATATCTTAATCTATACACCGTAATATGTGAATATTACAGCGTTACTTTTTTTACCTCTCTACAAATATTTTGGCTTCGGTACAAATTCAGTTCGTATATAAGCAATACTAACCAGAAAGCTTACGACTTATGGTTTCTTGGTCATTATCTAAAGACTGCAAATCTTCATTCACTCGAAAGCGCTTAAGTAAAGATATGAACTTCTGTTTCAAATTCCTTTGCTGCAAAATAAATTTAAAAAAAAAAAAAATAGAATCAAAACAAGCAATATTAAATTATTCTAAACTTTCGAGTATCACTCGTATTTATCTCAGTTGCACAATCTTTTTCGAATAAAAAACACTCGTACGTATTAATTTCTTGGCAACAATTACGAAATCGTACCCTTACGTTCCCATTGATTTTAGTTTTTCTTCCACGTCTGCGTTCATCGATTACAGGCTCCGAATCGGATCCTTCAACTTCACCTTCGTCATTCCCACTGCTGAAATCTTCATCTTCGTCCGAATAATCAGGTACACCTCTACCTGCTAAATTATTCGATGGGTTTAGATTTCATTTTTCCTCCTTTTCGTGTCTTTAAATTGAACTTCATTTACCTGTCGATTTATTATTTTCTTCGTGGTCAACGGGTTGACTACTCAAGGAACAAACGGATATTTTTGCTACCACTACGTTATGACCTTTGGTTTCTTTGCAATCGCTTACCAAGTCTAGTTCCATTTCTATTTGATGTTGCAATACCTAAAAAGTGACAAAAATTTACATAGTAATATTGATAATTTAATGTCATACGTCTAGTTTTTACATTTTAGCATTAAACAATTAGATAATTTTGTGTGCATTCATACCTGTGACATATTTATAACTCCTTCCGCTAAAATTTTATATCCGAGTATGGCTCTGTTTTTATATCGTTTGCGTCGTTGTAGCATAACGTGGAGTCGATTACCGTCTCTTTTCAAAAAGTGAGGATACTGTAGACAAGAAAAAAACAAACAAAAAGTTCAACAACATACCTTATTAAATATTTATTTCATACATAGGTCTATGGCTTTCTTGTACGGTCAATGGCATGAGGAAAGGATATTTTATTTTATTGATTAGATAACCTAAATTTAACGATTCATTGTACTATCACATTGTCTATTTTTTTACATACTACCTACACGTTTTATTATACAAAATAAATTAATTTCGGTAGGTAGTTGGTACCTATCTATAAGTTACCATGGATGCAATTCACAATCGCCAAATAAGGATTCAAACTAGCCATAAGTCGTTGAACTTCCTTGAATTTCAAATACATCGATATGTCTACTTCCTTATTATAATCACATTATTAATTAAGTATCTACGGTTCCGAGAGTTCTATAATTGGGGAAATTTTTTACCAATCAAATTCACATGTCATTTTATCGACATTGCAAAAATTTTCAATCCAAAAATGTACTTCAAATTACGCCGTAAACAATATCACAAATTCGCTAAGCAAGTTGCGTTTAATAATTACAGTTACGTAACATCACATCTAGTCGTATAATCGATTTGGCAATAATTTTTTCATCTCTTAAATAAAGGTACTAGTAAGGGAACAACAGACGTTTTATGATGGAATCGATACCGGATACCAACAGGTAAAAAAAGGAGAGAATTAGATGGTCTCGTGAATTTAGAACGGAGTTCTCATCCTGCTTATTTTGAAAAAAGTGACTTAGGAAGCTGACAATGACATATGAGAAAAAGGGATCAATTTACAATCAAAATTTTGGTTCCAACTTTTTTTTTGGTCAAATTTATGTAAACAATTTTTGGAAGTCGAATAGAACGGGTTCCAGGTTCCTATTTTGAAAATTAGAGAGGTTATTTAGTTTTTGAGATAATAAAATTTGAAAAAAAAATAGTATGGTGGCAAAAGTAATTTCCTTGCGATTACACTTTCCAAAGAAATTTTATGGCTGAATATTAATCTAGAGTCTATACAAAAAAAATGAGCTAGTTTGTCATTTTTTAAGATTTTTTTTCCAGAGTCAGGCACTCCCTTCAGTAGTCCCCTATCTCTGTTCTTGGGGCCAATTTTGAAAAAAAAATTATTGAGAATAAAGAGTAATAGAATAATTTTGGTCATTTTTGGTCATAATAAAAATTTCGATTGGACCCCTCTTCCCTCTACCTTAGCACAGTACGTATAAAAATCAGCGGATTATTTTCATACGCATTATGCAAAATTGAAGGGCAGGGGAGGGTCCAATCAAAAATTTGGTAATAGCCAAAATTACTTCATGTATCTCAATCTACAACTTTTATTTGAAAATGTTTTCAATTAGGACCTTAGAAACGAGTGTAAGAGACTTTCAACAGGAGTGTACCCTCCAAAAAATGGCATTCTCGCTGATTGTTTTGTCGAATTATCTGGTCCAATTACAATCGAATCGACTGTTTACCATATCAATTTTTTCTGTTGTCCAAGCCAAAGTTACATTCAGGTATAAAGGGTGATTTTTATACGTATTATGCAAAATGGGAAAGGAGAGAGGAGTCCAATCGAAATTTTTGTAATGATGAAAATTATTCCAAAGACCTCTATCTACAACTTTAATTTGGAAATTTTTTCAATTCCGACCTTTGGACGAAGATAAAGGACAGTCAAAGAAAGGGAGACTGGACCCTCGAAAAAGGAAGCCTTGAAGAAGTGCAATATACGTGCTCATTTTCCCACTTATAGACTTCAAATTAAGATTTAGTCATAAAATTGGTTTCAACAATGTAGTCACATGTAAGCTGTTTTTCCCTTTTTTGATCGTATAATGATTGTGGAAACTTACTTGCAATGAAAAACTGAGCTGTAATTCTGTGTCTAAAAGTCCATTCGGTGGTAAAGCCATTTCATTCGAACGCAGCGTTCGTTTTGAACCCTGAAAAAATAATGAATATGTAATCAATTTCATAATTTTTTCACAACGATATTCATTTTTCAACGTAAAATATGGTCCGTTGAATGATACTTACTTGCATTTTAACTGCAATTACGATCGAATTTAAATCAGCTCCTAATGACTTTAAAAGGACCAGTCTTGTGAGAGTTAAGGAACACAACCTGAAATAATTTTTTTTTTTTTTTTAAATTCATTACTAACACGCTTGTATTTGTAGGTACCCACATTATCATGTGGTAAAATTACAATTTCGCGAATACCTCCAGTCCTCCACATCGTAATTGTGTTTCTAAATACAATGCGATGTATAATGAACAATATTTGAATGGTACATGTGTTACGAAGTATATTTCATCATACCTATACTGCTAGGTACATTCTGTGGCAACCATTAGGGCAATTCAACGCATTAAATTTTCAGCAATACGTTTTACTTCGAACTATTGGAAAATATTCAACTCGTTTCAGGTGTTTACGTACTAACGCTCAAAAATTTGACACGAAGGTAGGTAGGTAACTAGGTTTATGAAACGTTGAAATTTTTCAAGTAGTGAACCAGGAACTAAAGGACGAATACAGGATATTCGAGAAACGTGTGCTAACCGAGTCCAGCTATATCGATTTTGAAGGGGCAGTGGTATGAATAAATTTCAAAATTCTGTCAAAATAATTCATAAAACACGTGTAACATTTTTAGAGGAACAAAAAAATTTTGTGAAAAATTTGCTCATGTTTGAAAATGAAGGCGCTACAAAGTTTTGAAAATCGGGTTTTTCGAAATTTAAGGCTTCGCAGCGCCTTCGTTTTCAAAGATAGGCAAATTTTTCTTATCGCTATACATATTTTGTTCCTCTCAGATAGTTTCACATGTTTCATGAATTATTTTGACGGAATTTTGCTGTTTTCAATTTTTTTTTTTACTAGTGCACTGCAATAATTCATGTAGGGAAGTAATACTTCTGTCGGGAATTTCTTATTGTTATACTTCACACCTTAAATTTCAAAGATAGGATCTTACTAGGATACCATTTTTTTGGAGTATACAAAGAGATATTTTCTGCCGAAGTCGACAAATTTTTAAAAAACAGTGTTGCCAAACAATTTTGCTTGGCGAATATTTTCATTTTCAAGTCTCTTTAGCACCTTTAATTTTCAATATGGGAACTTATCGGGATAATGTTTTTAATTCCTCTCCTCGAGTACCACAAGTGATTAAAACTTTGCAGACAATTTTCGGAACACCCTGTGTAGAATGGAATACCAGCATACGATAAAATGAAAATGTAACATTTTCTAAACACAATTTGAAATCTAAAATAGCTCTTTAGTTGAGCAATAGCACCGAAAAAATTGCATACACTATTGACAAATAAACTTGCCTTACAATGCAAACAGACATCTTGCGTAGTTTCTCACAAACAAATTACTAGGCACAACCCACATCTGTAAACCGTCCTTTTGAAGAACTACCCTGAAGAACATGGGGGTAGGGTGGTTCATAATTTCATTTCTTTCGAAATGTCAAGGGTTGACCCTCTAAAAATAGTTCTTTTGGTGTAAAATCAACTCCAAAAAAATTGGTTTGAGTTAGACGCAGAGTCTCTTTTATTGAGAAGACAAAAAAAAAATTAAAAATTGAAATTGAATTTTTTTTTTCAATTTTTTTCAACGAAATGGTTACTACATAGGTACTTTTATCCAACAAGACCATTTTTGGTAATTTTTCATCTTTACATTTTTTTTTTTTTTTTTTTAAGGGTCACACAAAACACCCTTTTTCAAATTTTTTGAAAAAAATCAGGTTTGTACAATAAAATTTTTTTTTTGATCAAGGTGGTCTCAAAATATATACCTACATATTTTTACCCAAAAAAAAATCATTTATGGGAATTTTTCAACTTTACCTCACAATCAGTTTTCAAGAAACTTCATCTTTCTGGAAAAATAGAAAAAAGGGTTAGTTCATGGCAGTTCATGAAAATTTACGTCCCTAGAAGGGGTGAGGGTGAGGTAGCAACCTAAAAATTCAATTACAGTAGTTTTGGACCAACTTCCACTATTTTAAGTTCCAAAATTCTAGCTAGGCCCCAAATCACCCCTCCCCCACCCAGCTATGCTCTTTGAAAAAAAAAGTTTCGAATGAAAGCACAGTTGGAAACTTATTTAGCGTACAATCGACACCAGTTTTCACAACTTATCATATTTGTCCAAGTTCGAGCAGCAGTATTAACTATTAAGTAAATATTGCGTAAAAGAACGTGGCACTCCGTATGAATCATTCTTACGAAAATTATTTTGTATACGGAGATTATACGGACGCGGAGTGAGCACTGAGCAGCATGAATAGCATATTTTTTTCATTATACACAAATAAATAATTATTGGTAGATCGAAACGGGGAAAAAAATAACGATATTAAAACAGTAATCGAATAAGTTTGATGAAAATGACCCTGATAAAAATATGGTGAATCAACGTCGTAGTGAATCGTTAATAGGTGTGGGAGCTGCACCTAAAACAGAATCCTACGTGGTTTAAAACTTATGGCTACCTATGAGATTTTGAATATTTTTCATTATATTTCACTTTTATTGAAAATAAAAATTTTTTCTCTCGAGATACAATTTTGTTTTATGTCTTATGTGCGATGTAAATAAGCACATCTGTATTTACATTTTAGTACACAATCGATTCGCAAAATACAAAAACAAATTTTTTTAATAGTTTTTGGCTGCCAAATTGAATCAATATTCAAAAAAAAACGAAAAAAAAAACGCAATACACAATAAACGATTACGTGTTAATTAGAATGATGAAAGTCAGCTACTGAGGAATGGCACCTGAAAGTTTGCCAACGACAAAACACATAATATTGTTTCGAAGACGTACGCATAGGTAAAAAAAATACGCACGTATGTCATATCAGCAGAAGGTAAACAGTAAAACAGAAAATTTATGAATGAGTAAAAATAAATGTCCAAAGGGATCACCACTTAACTATGATAGAGGAATTTGTTTTTTTTTTCCAAATTAATGAAGAAAATCGTGATCGAATGAATTCATCCATATCAAGCTCATAATTCGCAATCGTTAAATTAGCACCATTCTTAATGAAATTTGTTCGGATTACAAGAAAACTAGAAACATTTTTAATAATGTTGCAAATAGGAGTAAATAGTTGGTCACAAACGTAGGTAATGTTCTGGTTACGTAACAGAAGATTTGTCACACTTTCCAATCATCTAAGTATGAATAATTGATGATAAACTTGGTATTTAACAATATTCAAGGTACGTATTCACGTGTAAATACGTACTTACTTCTTTTTACAAAAAAAAAACAACACTGATATAGGGTGCAATATAAAAAAAATATAGGTTCCTATTGATTAGTTGAAACTTTTTAATACAATTTAAGCACCCTTATTTTACGTTTGAAAACGAAAATGAGTCATAACTACAGAATGAATTTTAATCCGAATTTTTTCAAGCCTTGATCGTTTCACGAAATATTTCATCATCAAGTGAAAAGCAATTATTACCTATACAGAAAATGACCAAGCGAAATAGGTACCTACATTATAAAAAATTTTCGATTCATTATTCATATTATATTCAAGTTTAGTTTAAATTTAAATTTATCAGGAGTATAATTTCCATTATTTTTACCCCAATTTCATGCAACATTTTTTCACCCCAATTCAGAGGCAATAAAATCGAACCATACAATTTTAGAATTTCATACTCATAGAAAGTCGAGTACACGAGCGGTTCAATGTACAACTGAAACTGATTCATTTTGCTGGACAAAGTCATTTAGACGAGAATAGTTCATACAAGGAACGATATGGGTCTATATGATTCTATTAATTAACAGACTGATTTCGTACGTTTCACGCATTTTTTCATAACGACGCATATCATCAATTTGTGCCAACAGATGAGCTATGATTAGTCTGTAAGTGGCTTATTGCTACTGCTACGTTGACTAATCATGTTGCCTATGGTACGTGGTAGAATGGAATTCTTAGTTTTGCCGTTGGATTACTCATCTTCAGTCAAGAGTTTCGTTTTGAGAAATAGTATAATTATTTTGTAACTAAAATATCAACGATTCATCAGAAAAAGAGCATAATTGGGGGGCAAAATGACGGACAGTCGATTCGAATACTGACGACTTTACGAACTTTGAATTATCTCAGAGTATCCTTAATTACATTTACATATTAGAAAATCATAATTTCAGCAATTACCTCGGTATGCAATTTGGAGGAGTTCGATCCACTTCCCAAGTGGCAAACAATTTCATAGGAACTGGTTTCACTCCAACCAGTGGTACGGCTTTTTTGTCTGCCATTTTCGATGCAAAAATCACAGCATTTAATACATCAAGCGTACGGGGAACACTAATCACAGTAACGAACAACACAAATAAGATCCCAAAATATTAAAACTGGGATACTGGCTGAAGAAAAATAAATGCATCGAAGTATACATTAACATTTTTTTTAGAACGAAGAACAATATTTAAACGCGATGTATCAACGATTATTAAAGTGTTCACATTCTGCTGGAAGGATTCATTAATTAATTAACGTTTTAACGAAATTCTGAACAAATTTTACTACATATTGTAGCGTCATATCTTATCACTTTCGCTTCGCCATTGACTCGAATTTGTTTACTAACTAAATTGAAATTGTTCAAAAAAATTCAATTTTTTGTACATTTTTTTCTCACGATCGTTAGCGCTCTCTTGCATCGATTTGCAACATTATCCTAAAACCGAAAATGGAAAGGTAGGGAAAATGGAATGCGGCAAGAAACACGTTTCGGGTTCAGTGATGAAAAACTCCACATCGACAGAGATTACACACGTCGCAGTCATAAAAAAATTATAAATTATTATCAACTCAACTCTCAACAACAGATGAATCAAATTTCAAAAATTTCCAAGTTGTATAAATTTGTTCATTTTCGAAAATATAACTGTAAAATAATGCTCTAATTTTTGGAAATAAAATGCTACGTTGAATGCTGTGATCGTGATGTGATCTGGATTTCTTGTAAACTGCGATGATCTGATAACCGAAGCACATCTTTTGGAAAATTTTGTCAAAGGTCCTACACTCATCACTTTTCAGTGTTTCTTTATTGGTGTTGTATCAGAGTATAAGTACAACTGATCACAATGAATTTCAACGATCAAATAAATCGAAGCGGTGAGTGCTCTCATTTCAGAAATTATTATCCGATTCAGTGTCAAACTGATCGTATTGTATTCCTTTTTTAGCGAACGTTGGTACCGGTAGAAGATTAGTAAGAAGACCACACGAAACACCTGGTTTAGAGTCAACACGCGTTAATCCTCAAGCTTCTCATATGTATGCACCTATGAACGACCCGCACCAGCAGTATGGTCAAAACTACAGCGACAGTTCTTTTCATGCTCAAAACGTTAATCCTTATTCTCAACCAGGTACTTGTCACGACACAAGTTTCATCAGACGAATATCTCCCTGTATAAATGAACCTTTGTTGGAATATATTTTCAGCTATGATGGCTCCAACCAACCCTAACAGTTTTTCGTACCCAGCTCCAGCTGACTCGACTGGATTTCCTCAAGCTCATCTTCTGACTGACCCAGTTGTTGCAAATGCTGCAATGCAGTTCGGCCAGGCTTTCGTGGCGTCCGGCCGGCAAGAATTGGAAAAATACGTCGGAGTTTCTAGATTGAAGTATTATTTTGCTGTTGATACGGCTTACGTTTCAAAAAAATTATCGATCATTGTGTTTCCCTATTTGCATTCGGTAAGAAATACTTTTATGTATACTTAGCGTAGAATTTCTCGAGATGATTTACTAATTAAAATCTGCGTAGGATTGGTCCGTTAAGTACGATCAGAATGAACCTATACAACCGAAATTTGAAGTCAACGCACCAGATTTATACATTCCTACAATGGCGTTTCTCACGTAAGTCATATACTACGAGAAAAATAGATGTAATGTCGAACATAATCTTAGATTAGGTGCTATTGTAATGATGAACTGCTTAATCTATTCTTGCAGATATATATTAGTAGCTGGTTTTATTTTGGGAGTCTACGATCGATTCAGTCCTGAAAAATTGAGCATAGAAGCCTTGCATGCATTAGCATGGAACGCCTTCGAAGTGCTTGTGCAGTTGGTTACACTTTATATTACAAACATCAATACAAACTTGAAAACATATGACTTGCTCGCGTATTCTAGTTATAAATATATAGCGTAAGTTTCGATATTTTGAGATTTAGAATAATTTTTGATGGAGAAGTTGATGAGTAATAATTTCATTCTGTGATGCTTGTAGGATTATTATCACTTTATTGACGAATCTATTATTTGGTCGCATTGGATATCTGGTATCCGTAACCTACCTGAGTGCATCGTTGGCTTTTTTCCTTGTATGTATGCAAATTTACGTTGCAACTATTCGTTCTCGAGACTACTAATTTTTCGTTCTGATTGACAGATGCGAACATTAAAGTTACAAATCCTCGCTGAACCAGTGCCTTATCAACAAGATATGTATGGAATTCCTCAACCAGCGGTTCAACAGCTGGGATTGAAAAGAAGACAATATTTCTTACTGTTTGTATCATGCTCGCAGGTCTTTTTAATATGGTGGTTGACTTGGAGAATAGTGTAATGTTTGCCTTACTGGTTTTAGTTCGTCGTGATTTTTATGTCAATAAATTTTTCAAGGATGAGTACGAAAAAGAATCGTTTTCAACTTGATTAAGTACTTTTTATATGTACATGTATGTATAATCAAATCGTGTTACGTGATATAAGAGAATCGTCAATCGTGTAAAAAAGCATTAAGTTTAATTTTCAAATTGGCGCATAATGATGTCTCGTGTTTCTATCTTTCTCTTTTTACTTTTTTTTTTCATTTATGTTATTACTGTGTCGTTGTTTCCCTGTTTTCTTAACAAACCAAAATGATATGGAAATTCATAACAATTTTATTTCAATAAAAAAATTATAATAACCGAGTCACTTAATTAATCAGGACGTGTTAATCAACAGAAGAGCCAATGACAATACTGCTTTGGAAAATTCAGTAAAGAAATATGCTTTGCTTCGATTGTGACCTGATGAGGATTTCTTGTCGACTCTTTTCTACATTGAGGTTGTAAACTGGAATAATCAAAGAAACTTTATGATAATGAGGCGCTGTGTTAACACAGCCTCATCTCAACAACAATTATTTTACCAATGTATTCCATAAAAAATCCTAAGATCAATCATGCTTGCAAAACTGGCCTAACATTATCAACTTTCAAACTATTATTCGTTTGGGCATAACCAGTGCCTCCCTAAAACATTAAAGAAATATAAACAGGAACAAGAATTAGTGCTGTTCGAATAAAAAGTACCAATTTTCTGTGAATAGTTTGATTACCCGTTGTAAAGGAATGATATCCTTTTCTCTCAATTTTTCATTAGTTAATGGATGTATCATATTTTTCTTGATTATTTTCTCAACGCATTCCATTGTTACAACATCTCCACTATAAGAAAAAATTACGTTGTTCAGCAGGTAAATTATTTCAAATGTTCGTGATGGTAAATTAAGGTAATATCGATAAGTGTGCTACTCACGTAGTTGCTAAAACAGCAACGGGAATTGAATTACTTAGAACATCGCTAGTAACAGCACAGGCATAACGTTCCTTTTTAGCAATCAACTTTGTTTTGTCAGATGGATCATTGATTTCTTTGAATTTCACATCAATTAAATTTTTTATTTTCAACGGTTTCCCACTCATTGGGCAATGTACCGTAGTATCCTAAAATAACAATAAAAAATAGTGATTAGTTTCAAACTCGAGAAATAAAAGTAAGTACGCATAAATGCTTCACATTACAGGTTTTTCTAATTTTTTGGTCTTGGCATCTGGCATTTGTGATGGTACCCAAAAGCTAGGTAGCTTTTTATCCTTTCCGTTTGCCATATTAGAAATGGAATTACCACTTGCACCTTTCAAAGTAAATATCACTCATCAATTCATATACACAAGTAGATTTTACCAAATGAAAATATTAACGTTACTAACTAGAAGTTGACGGTTGCGAGGTAGCAATTGTTTGTTCGTTTCTCAAAAAGTTTTCAATTTTTGAACGTTTCTCAGCTACAGCCAGTTCTGCTAATTCCGCCTGAAAAGACACAAGAGGTTATTCTAATCACATCCAAACACTGCGGAAATGTGTCATTAATTACTGGTGTATATCTACCTCTTCCTTTTTCTTTTGCTTCTCGTATTCCTTCAGCTGTCGACTGATCTCATTTTTCTTTACAATGACGTATTCGAGAATAGCTTCTTTATCGAATAAATATCCGTCTGGGCTGAAACAAAATGGTTGTAAGTTGTTTCGTACAAAATGCAAATACGAATTGGGGCATACAGAAGATGAGAGATTCTTACGTTACAACAGGATTTCTGCACGGTTGAAGAGTTAGACAGCAACAATCGAAATCTTTCACAGAATCCTTACCAAGTCGCTGACTTTCAGTGCCATATCCAGAACTTCGAGCATCTTTTTTCTTTTCGTAATACGTATAAACTGCACCCGCAGTGCAATTTCTTGCATGACGCGTCATCTGAGTTGATTGTATACTCCGAAAAAGAATAAATTTCAAATAAGATCTCGGGTAAATTTTTAAAAAATGAGAAAAAATTAGAACACGAATCGAAACTTGCAAAAATAACAATAAACAAAAAAAGTTGATTGATTATTTTTATCTATAACATCCCGAGTAATCCCGAGTACTTCCGAGTACAAGCGACATCACTCGAAACAATCCGAACTTTCACTCAGTTTTTGCTGGAAATTGAAATTTAATTTTGTATTTTATTTTAGAACTTTTAGATTCTAGTCAATGGTACCTAATCGTATAAAGTATAAATTAAAATTTAAAATTAAGCGTAAAAATTGTTTTTAAAATTGAAACTTTGTGCTTTGACTTCAAGTTTGTGGTTTTACTCCACTTTCCCTCTTTCTGGTTTTCGATTAGAGCTTGGCGCCTTCAGATGTGAGATTATACTACCTCTTTAACTTCAATTTTGAATAGATCGCATACTTCCAACAATATTAATTTTTTTCCATTTTTAAGATCCATATTTTCTAAATTATTAATATTGCATTTACCAAATTTGAACATTTTGCGAAGATACACTTCAAAACTTAACTGAAATAGCTCAAACAATTAGAATTAAATTACGCCATAAACGACTGACATTAGTTTCCATGACAGCCATGATCTAAGAAGACTTACAACACGAGTTACTTACGTATACAGTTAAATTTGGTTAGAACTTGATGATAATAGTGTTTTTTGTAGTGGAACGAAAGGTTTACAACACATGTTATTTTGGTTCAATATTTTAAAGAAAAATATGACTTTGAATTATTCATCCAAACGATTTGTATCGAATCCATAACAATGTGAATGCGCGTACTTTCATTATAATATTTTATTAATTATTTAAAAATGCATTTGAGTTTTTATCACTTTCGTTCCTATTCCTATTCGATTAAGTGTTTCAAACCGTAACCATAATTTAGACCGCGAGGGCATCAACAGAAATGTTTTTTGAAAGTGTGTTATGGCTGCATTCATTACCAGATGAAAATTTGAGCATTTGTTGGAACAAACAGAACAGTCACATTTTTGAAGAATTAATCCTGAAGGCGTCGTACCCTTTGTAGTAAGTACCTAGATGTAATTATTACCCACATCTGTGTCTGTATCGAATTTAGTAGAGCACCTTTAGATGAAAAAAAGAAATATTTACAGAACAAAGTTCTCTGAAAAATTTTCTGTCGTCAATTAATCCAGTTGTACTATGCACCTGTGTAGGTTGGCACATTGTTCCTTTGAAAAGTTCATTTGATATCTCTCATTCAAAAACCAGAAATTAATAACCTTGTTCATGCACAAAATTTGTCTAGACTCTGGGCAAAATTAGCAGTTGCAATCATATTATAGCCAATTCATCCTCATTCAAATCTATATAGGTAATCACTTTTTTAAATGAATGATGAGTACTTAGACGAAGGACAAAATCTATTGCATAAGTATATTGTGATGCTTCTAAATCATTTCAATTCAGATTGTTATTCAAATTTTAGTTCATTGTTTTGACAGGTACTTGGGATATGATAATACACTAAGTATAGGTAGATATAGAAGGTACTATACTTTGAAAACACTCTCAATAGGTATAAGTACATAAACGTCTCGTAGTGCATTTCTGCAGACATCTTCGACCTAATAAAATGAGAAGATATTGTTTTTAAACCACCAATTTATTAAAACACGAATATCGAATTACCGAGTCGCAAATACATTTTCTCATGATTTTATTAGGCATATTCAGAGGTTAAACATTATCCTTAAATTTTATCGCTTTAACAAAGGTCGCGATTTAAAAAAATAAAAATTTTGTCAAGAGTGTGAAAATTGCATGCAAATTTTTTTGGAGGTTAATAATAACATTTTACGCAATTGGGTTACATATTCAACTGTATAAATAAATTTGGGTCAATACGTAGACGGACAAATAAGTACTTTGTGACCATTACTCTCACGCGATCTTTATATTCCTTCTCCTTTTTTTTTACTACCTACCGACCGCGCAATTTTTATTAAGTACCTACGTTTGCTTATATCATGAGCATGACCTACGAATATCCAGGTCAACGCTTTGAGGGTAAGTTTTAGGGTGACAAATAAAAATTACCCTCACAGTCTTTACAATCATATGCATTTTAATACTTGAGTACCTTTCTGATTATTATTCGTTCTTCGTTGTGTAATTCGTGGTAGAGAGTTGGAGACTTGAGTAGATCTAGATAGATACTTACCTAATTACCTTCAATTTTTTCAACTACTACGTATGTTGTTCTTCAACAAAACCATCATTTTAAGAGGAAAATATTTTTAAAACCTGAATTATGTGAGAATGAAATTTTTTTTATTTTCTTAAGGATAGAAAAATTCTCATTTTTGAGATGGGCTCGTATGTGAAATTTTTTTAATATTATTTGGATGGAAAATTTTTCAATTTTTTGGGTTAAAATACCAATTCTAATTTTGTTTACCTAGAGTAAAAAATTTCAACTTTTTTGAAGCGAACAAATTTGCAAAAAAATTTCTTGCAGGTATATCTAAATTGGAAATTAAATCTCCCATTTTTTTGAGAAAGGAATGAAATCTCCTATTTTTAGAGTAAAAATATTTGGTGGAGAAATAAAAATGTTTTAGAACAAAAGACTTTCAATTTTTTGGAATGAAAATTTTCAATTTTTCAAGGCGGAAATTCTTTCAATTTCGTGGAATAAAAAATTCTCAATTCTTCGGAATGAAAAATTCTCAATTTTCTGGAATCAAAAATTCTTAATTTTTCTAGATAGAAATTTTTTAATTTTTTGGAATGCTCAATTTTTGAAATAAAAATTCTCAATTTTTTGGAATGAAATTTATAGGTATTGGTTCTCAATTTTTTGAAACGAAAAATGCTTAATTTTTGAGATAGAAATTCTCAGTTTTTTGAGATGAAAAATTCTCAATTTTTGGGATGAAATTCTTAATTATCAATTGTAGCAACATTCGCACATGACACTGCCATTCTCGGTTCAAGGGACAACTGTAATTCTGCTATAGCCAATCTACAAAACTTTCTTTCACACATTGAGAATTGGACAAAAAAATGGAACATCATAATGAAACCAAATCGTCTCAAATAGTTACTATATTTACCAACAAAAGAATTCAAGATTACGTCGGAGTTAAATTCAACGATAAAATCCTTCCGAAAGTGAAAGTAATCAGATGTACTTGAGCTTACACCTCGACGAAGTATAGAAATATATTTTTAATTTTTTATAATGCTCAATTTTTTGAATAAAATAGCGCAATTTTTTGAAATAAAAAATGCTCATCAGTTTTTTAAGATAAAAAATTATCAGTTTTTTGGAATAAAAAATTTCTATTTTTTTTGGATGCAAAATTTTCAATTTTTTGGGATGAAAAATTTGTAATTTTTCAAGATGGATTTTTTTTTCAATTTTTTGGGATACGAAATTATCAAATTTTGGGGGAGGGAATCTCAAGTTTTGGGATAAACAATTCTCAATTATTGTTTGGGGTAAAACTGTTGTCAATTTTTTGTCGCGGTAAGGTTTTTGGGATAAGAAATTTTCTATTTCTTGTGTTGAAAAAATCCTCAATTTTTTGAAGTGAAAAAAATTTACAAAAACTTTTTTTTCATTGTTCAATGTTTTAGTGAAGAAATCTCTTTTTTTGTGAATTTATTTTTATAAATATTTTTTTTTAGTGAAAATAATTTTTTAGCTTTTGATTTTTTGGATTAATAAATTTCATCATTAATTTGAGAATAAAAATCCCTAAATTTTTGAAGAGTAAAAAATATGTCCCTTTTTTTTTAGAAAAAAACTTACTTGTGTATTTTTTTTTGGAATAAGTAAAAATATTTTTTGAATTTTCGAGGGAACATCCTCCTAGTTCTAATTATTTTTGGAATAGGAAAAATTCAATTTCCTTAAAGAGAGAAGTCTATGTATATTTTTTTTTTGGAATCATCTTTTTGAAATGAAAAATTTTCTCTATTTTTGAGAGTAAATTTTTTTAAAGTAGGTATAGGTAGCCTAAAAAATTCTGAATTATTTTTAAAATTTTTGTGAAAATAAAAACTGCACTAATTTTTTTACGGAATAATATCATTTTTACATGCAACGTTAAAAAAAAATCAATCTGTTATTACCTCTTTGGAAAAAAATTGAGTTACACCCCTTAGAAATTCTGTGTTTCCGACCCAGGTTATTTTGCTTAGCTACCGCCTGCTTAAGATCAGGTGATAAAGTAAGTGATGTACTGCGTGTACCGTCTGTCAAAAAGTCAAGGTACCTACGTGAAAAATCAGTAGGTGAAAATCAAACTTGAATTTTGCATTTACTCAAGATGGAATATACATTTCGAAACAAGGTCACTTATGGAAATAACGATTTGGCGGTACCTTCACTTGGGGGTTAAGAAAAAGAAAACTCTTCTGGCGTGCGTGGCACCACGTTAATATACATATAGACCTTGTAACAACTTTCTTTCAGAACCGAGGGAAGTTAATCAAATTCAACACAACTATTATAGTCAGCTTTCCTTCCGTTTCCCTTATCTTAACCTTAACAACATCATTGTTCATGCTTCATGCATTAGGTAAATAAATGCCACATTAAACCTTGAATATGATTCGAATTAAAGTCAAATTATTCAACGCTTTCATAATGATGGATACTTTAACGACTAATTTTTAACCGTAAAAAGTTGAAACTGATGGTTGATGAATCATACTATGAACTATCCCTATCCAACTGATGCATATCTCTAAAGTCTAAACAGGAGAAAAAGCGTCATGGACGAGTTGAATAAATTAACATAGATTTTTAGAAAAGCAAGGTTACACGATAGGGGCACTTACAGGTAAAATAAATCATTAACCGCGAGCCTAGTTAGGTTTTGAAGATGTGTTCAGTTTCACGTTTTGGTCAAATAAAAAATATTTAAACCACTTAAATTGATACAATGGTACATACAAATAATCGTGAGCGTTTGTTTCTAAGACGAGGCTATTGAAAAATTTAATTCATATTTCATATTTGTAATTATTGCAGAATGAAGTATTCATCCAAATGGAATAAGAAATTACCCAGATGGCATCAGCAGCTACAGCTCATCACACCTGGACCGACCAATTTCGACTGAGTTTTCAAGAAATTGAAGTGAGTTCGTTGGAAGAAGGTGCGACAGCTTTGATGTATGCCTGTCAACAAGAAAATGTAGAGCAGTTGATATCAATTTTGAAAAAAAAGGCAAGTATATTTGAAACCATAGATCTTAACCTACCTCTCCAAAAAGTTGAAATAGTATATAACGCTTGAAATAATAATTATGCATCTTTGACAGCCGCAAACAGTTGGAGAAAGAGACAGAACGTCGAAAACAGCTTTACACTATTGCGCGGAAAATTCATCCTTAAAGTGTGCAGAAATTGTCCTAAGTGCTGCTCCAGATTTGTTGGACGCTGCAGACGAAGATGGTTATACCGCTTTGCATTTAGCTGTCATTGCTGGAAATGTCCTGTTGGTGAACTTTTTGTTATCAAAATCAGGCGATATAAATAAATTAGACAACGAACGACATTCTGTTATACATTGGGCAACAGGTATCTAATATTGATTTATGTAATTTTTTTCAATCAAACTGGTACCCGTAATGTTTTCTCCATTATTCATATTTTCAATTTTTAGTTTGCGGTGAGATTGAACTTTTACAAATTTTATTAAAATGTGGAGCTAATCCTTCAACACCCGATGTCCATGGCGGATATCCGATACATTATGCGGCACAAATGTGTGGTACGACTTCTGAAATTGGAAATGATTTTCGGTTGGGATTAGGAGTGTTAAGGGTGTTACTAAATCATCATGTAGATGTAAATGTAACTGATCATGATGGAAGACTACCATTACTATGGGCAGCTAGTGCTGGTATATTACATACATTATTTTGATTCATCCCTCTTCTTAATTTTTTTAAAAAGGATAATTTGAAAAGTATCTTACTAAAATATCTCTTGTGGATATTTCAGGAAGTTCAGATGCTGTGCTGGCTTTAACAAATGCAGGAGCATCTATTCAGGCACATGATAAAGATGGTTTAACTGGTGAGTATGCGTATACCATGCAAATGTTTTGAACTCAAACTTCAATTTTTCAAATTGTGAAACTTTGAAAAAATTGTAAAATTTTGAAATAATTCATAAATTTTAAGAAAAATGTCAAAATTTTGAAAAAAATTGTCAAATCTTGATGAAATTGTCAAATTTTAAACTTTTTTCAAATTTTGAAAAAATTTCAAATTAAGTATGAAAAAAGTATGATTTTTTTTTTAAATTAGAAAAAAATTTGTCAAATTTTGAAAATTTCTCAAAGGGAATTGGGGGGAGGAGGGTCCTTCGAAACTTTTTGAATATGTTTTTTCGTTCTCTTATAAAATTGTCATTTTTTCGTTAATTTTTAAATCAATTCCTCAATTGAAAACAAGATACCCCCCCCCCCCTTGAGCATACTCCATTTTAAAGTTCCCGAAATTTTTTAACGCTAATAAAATATACTTAAACGAAAAATCAATAATTTTCTAATTTTCTTATCTGATCATGTTCACGTTTCCTTTTACATTCATAGATTACGGCGTACGATATACAATTTTATTAACGCATAAAAATATTTACAGCAAACAATATAGGCAACTTTAACCTCTTTGTTGAATAATTTTCGAATAAAAATGCGAAAAAAGGCGTAAGAAATGTTCGCCCACCCGAAACAAAGATTTCTTTAATGGTTTCGAAATGAATTGGATTCGAGTTTTACGAAACCCTTCTAATCACTTTCCATCTCCACAAATTCATCGGCACGTCATTTTTATATTTACCTACTTATATATTTTGTATTTTAGCTCTTCATTGTGCAGCCAGTCGAGGTCATACCGACTGTTTGGAAACATTAATAGAACTTTGCGGAGCTGATGTGGACGTAATCGATAACAATGGTTGTTCGCCGTTATTTTACAGTGTTACGTTAGGACATGCTGATGCCACACAATTGTTACTTCAATTCGGTGCAGACCCAAATCGTCAGGATCGCAAAGGACGCAGGTGAGGTTTACGAAAAAAAAAAATTGTCACATTTTCTGCTTTTTATTTTTTTTATTTTTTTTTTAATTTGAGATCTTGCTCACAATTTATTTTTATTTTTGGTTTCAGTCCCGCACATTGCGGGGCAGCAAAAGGTCAATTTGAGACATTGCGTATTTTAAAAAAACACAGTGGAAATTTATGGATGCGAAATATTAGAGGCGATTATTGTATTCAAGAAGCAGTAAACGCTGGAAGAAAAGACTTGGTTAAATGGTTACTGTCCCAAAGACCTGACGCGGTAAATTCTTCCAATATTGATGGCAGATGTCCGCTTCATATCGCAGCCATCACCAATAATATAGAAATGTGTAAGGTTAGCCTAAAATTTCATATTCCATAAATTCTGTGTCTGGGGAGCACTTCACAAAACTTTAGATTTGGATACAGACGTGCACCGCCAACAAAAAATGTTTCATACACATGGTGCCCATCTCAAAAATTGAAGGGTCAAAAAAAATAAAAGTAAAACTTTTTTTATCGAGCATGGGTAATATTAAAAAAATAACATTTTCCATTCTTGAGATTTTTCACCCAATTTGAAAACGAAGGAGCTACAACGCTTTGAAAATTGGTATTTTCAAAGTTTTATATAACATACCCCTTCATTTTCAAAGATAGACAAATTTTTGTTCTCCTTAAAGAATTACACCCAATCTCTGAAATTGAAGGAGTTATACAGCAAAAAGAAAATTTTCGTCAAAGATATAGAGCAAGAAAACCGGCTGATTACATTTGCATCCAAATTTGAGGCTTCAAAATGTCCTCCCCCTGACACTCTATAAATATATCTTGTTTGAGCTAGTAGTGCTAATTAAAATCGAGTGCAAAATCCTATTTCAGGTGTTATTAGATAATCAATCCTTGGTAAATCCAGTTATGAAAACGAGTAAAGGAGATATGATGACCCCTCTAGATGCGGCACTTTGCAAAGGAAATAGAGGCTGTGCAAAATATTTACAATTGCATGGTGGAGTACCAGCAACTAAATTATCTAGCTATTCAGCAGCACTCAGAGGACCTCGAAAGTAAAATATTTGCATAAAATATACTGAAAATCGATACAAACTCATTTTATACCTACTTACCTATTACCTACTTTTTTGCATAGAATGGAACCTCATTCGGATTATCATGGTTCTCCAGATGGTATTTTCGAAGCACCTTTCCAAAATCGAAATTCTCGCTCATTAGATACCAGTCCTAGCGGATATCAAACTACCAAGAGCAGAAAAGTTCAAGTAAATATTTCCCTTCCTACCTTTTAAATTACCAATAACACCATTGATTGAATTCAAATCACTATTAGGTTCGAATCAAAGCAAACCTGTGTTCAGAGAATATTCGAGAATCAAACATGTACAGCGACGAAATCGAATGCACTTACGAAAAAAGCAGACGAAAAGGTTCAAACCACGGAAATAGTTACCATCGAAGCGTCACCAAAACCTCCACCAACCGAAATAATAGTCGACATTGCGATGACGGCAATGAAACTAGTCTTCTGAGCAACAGTTTGGATTCAACTTCTAGCGACTTTTCAGATCATTCGTCTGAGAATGAATCTCGAAAAAAGAGAAGACGTCGTCGAAAACAACGAAAAATGAGACGAAAAGCTCGCGAAAATGCGCAAAAAGAGAAGGACCATTTCGATGATGCAGATCCCCCCAAAGAGCACTCCAATAAAACTGAATTAAATGACGATAATGACATTAACCATCTTATCGAAACATCAAAAAATCTCCATACTGTAACCGCCCAGGTACACAGAGAGGATGAACAGGACGTAACACAAAATAAGAAAAGCGGAAGTAGTGATAACGAATTTCAAGAAATACAATATCAAAAACTTGAAATCCAAGATGAAACTAGCGAAGAGGCCGAATTGTCCAATACAAATCAGAAACTTGATGCGGGCAGTTCCGTCTTACCAGAAAATATTAATAATGAAGACATCATTGAGAAAAAAATTATAAAAGAGGAAATGAATGAAATCGAGAAGGAAAAAAGTGAAAATGTAACGAGTGACAATTTCTCCGCTCCAAAAACTGTTTCGTTCTCGCCGGAGTCAGAAAAACCACCGCAAGATGAATCGAAAGAGCTGACTAATGAGAATAATTCAATCAACGAAAAGCAACCAGCGCAGTCGGATATTGCTACCTCAAATATTGCGAACGATCCAAATAGTTCAACTGAAATTCAAAAATCAAAAACAGATCATAATGAAAACTTGCAAAATTTTGAAGAATCCAAAAATGTTGAAAATGTTGAAAAAACAACCAACAACGACACGACAAATGTGAAAATAAACCAAGAATCAGAACCACAAAAAAGTGCAGAAGTAATACGCGAACCGCCTTCAAAAGCTCAAAAAAATGATGAATCAAAAGAGGAAACCAATCCAAGTACTCCATCTGCTGAAATGAAAAATAACCCAGAGGTAACCGAGGCCACTGCAAATGAAATTGAAGAAGATGATAGAACAAAACAAAAACAAGATTCCTCCAGGCAAAATTATTCAAACGATTCTGTCGATGCCAGATCTAATGATATATTCGATCTGAATGATAATTTCACAAAAGACAGGGGACTAATTTGTGTCATCTTAGATGATGATGAAACTATCGAAATAAAACGTCGAAAAGATACAATCAGAGTAAAAAATGGCGCTGATTTACAAAACGCCAGTAAAGCGAAAAGTGCAACCAGGAAAACCGATACAACAAATACGAGGAATAATGAAAATCGATCCAGAAGCAGTTTTGAAGTTTTACCAGATGACGCCAGAGATCAGGCTTCCGCTTTGACTGTTTATGATTCAGATTTTGAATCATTTCATGAGCGTAACGAATCTACACCTGTTGGAGGTAAGAATGATGTATTTCAATTGAAAATATTTCAATCGTAAATAGAAATTTATGTTTTAGTTTTCATTTTTTTTTCAAGGCACTTCGAAAAAACCAAAAAGTAAAATACCACGAGCAACTAATAAAGTGGATAAAGAAAATGATGTCACTGATGTAAGCGTTTCATCGGTAACCCAAGCCGTTCAAAGCAGTTTAAGGAAGTAGGCATCTACTTATATTATGATATATTTACAAAGCTTTCTTCAACTAGAAATAAGTTCAACTTCTTAGGTTAAAAATTACCACTAAATGAGAAGAATTGTAAATAAAATTAATTAGTATAGGTAAATTTTTAAATCATGTCATGTCGTAAGTCACATTTTTGACACTTTTTGGGTAGGTTCATATATCGTTTAAGACTTTTTTTGCTCTTAAATAATTAGGTAAATATACTGAATAGGCACCTACATTTTATCTACTTAGGTACTTAGTTTTAAATTATCGTATAGGTAATTCGACGATTTATTTTCTTTATGTAGGTGGGTAACTAATTAATAATTAAGGTTTTTCATTTTATTTTTTAGATATAATTTAGAAAGACGAATATTTCACACATTACTGGAATTAAAAAGGCTACAAATACGAGCTGGCAAATCTAACGAACAAGTTCTAGTAAAACGCCTCGTTGATGACTATCAAAAAGCTGGTTTAATTGTTGGATTACGACAGTACGATGGCATATACTCTTTTAGACATTTTGAAAGATATTTATACGGTAAGAAAATTAATGCATAAGAAGTGTAAGTTTTTATGTAGTAGGCAGATTAAATAATACCTGCCATTGTCAATAGAGATATTTGGCCAATAGGTATTTCATCCTCTTCAAATGATAAATACCTATTTTATGTTTCAAATTATACCCACTTATGAAATACGTATTAAAAAAATTGATAACATTTAGAAAATTATCAAAAATTGTAAAATATAATTATTACAGGTAAGTAATTTCATAAAAAATTCAGAAAAATTGAAAAATTGATAACTAATCAAAACACTAACTAATCGAAAAAAATATATCTAAATCTAGATACGTAGTTACGTACTAAAAAAAAAAAAAAATAGAAATCATACCTACCGTAACATGGGGTTACTTTGGCCCACTTTTTGAGACTTTTTTTTTGAAAATTCATCCTGCTTCTTTCAAAATCGAAGTTAGGGGCTCGGTTTTCACTCTAAATAGTGTCGGACACTTATAGGAAGCTCTGTAAATTTTTTCAAATTTTTCGTCAAACCCCTCCCTCTTCCGTGGTTAGTCAAAGTCATGGTCCAAAGTTACCCGGTTCTGGGGTTACTTTGGCCCACTTCTTTTTTTTTCGCAATAAATCGATTTCTAGGCGTAATAATAATTAATAACTCACCAAAGGCATGAAACTTCAAAAAAACATTTGTTCAGTTGAAACCATATGATCAAACATCGGTATTTTAGAGATTTCCTGATGATATTTGTGCTTGGGCCAAAATAACTCCAAAAACGACGAAAAACGGTACTCTGACGGGTAACTTCAATTTATTTCACAATCCCTTCACCAAATCGACATTTTTACAATAGATTCTGACTCTACGTTAAATTTTCGATCGATTTTCATAGGAAAAAATTTTTTTTCTCGATTTATGATAATATTTATGCGTGGGCCAAAGTAACCCCAAAAACGACGAAAACGGTCCTCTGACCAGTAATTTCAATTTATCTCACAACCGGTTTACGAAATCGATTTTTCTATGCGAGATTCTGAATCTACATAAAATTTTTGATCTGTTTCCATAAGAAAAATTTTTTTTGGACCATTCATTATACTTCGTCTAAACAAAAGTTTTGGAGGTAAAAAACCCACATGAACAACGTAATAATTAACAAAAAATCAGGTTTACCAAACTTGCGACACAAGAATTGTGACAATCGCATAGAAGTGAAGTATGAAGGCCCCTCTATCGTTGACACCCGTTACAAACTCCCTCCACTTCATACAGTTGTGGTTGGACAGGCAAATATCTTTTTTCCGAGAGTGGGCAGGGCCAAAGTAACCCCATCTTATGGTACAGAAGTAAAAAATTTGATGATTCTCAAAAAATTGAAAAGATTCAGAAAAATTACAAATTAAAACATAAATTAAGCAATATGAGAAATACCTATTGAAAATTTGATAAAATTATAAAATTCTCCAAAAGTGAAAAACTAAAAAAAATTGTAAAGTTAAAATGTCATAAAAATTTAAAAATTTGTAAAAACAAAAAATATATATTAAAAATACCTATACCTACTTAAATTACCTGTACAAAATTTTGAAAATTGAAACAATAAAAAATATCAAAAAATTTAGGAAATAAATGGAAGATACAAAATATTTGAAGCAAATTAAGAAATTGCAAAGTAAGTATGCATTTTTTCAAAAGTTCAAAAATCAATAAATTCTTGAAAAATTGAAAAAAATGACCCAAAACAGTTTTTAAAAATTAAAAATCAAAAAATAGAATGTTCAAATGTTTGAAAAAAATTTTAAAAATCACTGAGTTAAAAAATTGAGAAAATTTAAGAAACAAAGAAAAATTAACATTTGAAGAAATAAAGAAAGTACTAAGAAGTGAGAAATTTTAATGAATTTAAAAATTCAGAAATCATGAAAAGAAATTGAAGGGAATTGGTCTAAAGAGTTTTCAAAATTGAAGAAAAATGAAAACTATAATAATGTTCATAAAATTTTGAAAATTAAAATATTTTTAAAAAATTAAAAAATTTCAGAGAAATGAGAAATTTAAATGGATTAAAAAAATCCAAAAAATTAAAAATCACAAAAAAATTGAAAACATTTGGTCCAAGAAATTCGTAAAAAATTAAAATGTTGACAAAAATTTGATGATTTTTTTGAGGAAGCTAAAATTTATTTATTCATAAAATTTTGAAAATTAAAACATGTAAAAATAAAATAATAAAATGTATTTTTGAATGCATTAATAAATTGCGAAAAATTGGATAATTTGCATGCATTAAAAAAATTATCAAATTCAAAAGTCATAAAAAATCAAAGAAATGAAAAAAAAACATGGAAATTGAAAAATTAGCAAACTAAAAAATTAAAATTACTTTTTCAAAATTATCAGAGGATTTGAAAAATAGGGTCTAGGTACTTTAAATATTTTATTCATAAAACTAAATGATTGAAAATCTTCTGAAAAATTATGATTTGAAAAAAATGAACCCAAAATCGCGAGAAGATTGAAATTTTCAAAATACGAGTAACTACCTAGTACCTACGTAATATGATGAAGTACTTAGGTAGATAATTAAAACAGTGAAAAATAAAAAAAATTTTAAAAATAAATGTTTGTAAAAATTTAGAAATGACGAAAAAAAACGAGAAATTTGATGGTATTAAAAAAACTGAAAGACACCGAGAAATTTAGAAAATTCAAAAAACCTGGACTAAAAAAATGTAACAAAAATTGAAAATTGTGAAAAATAAGAAGAATTATAAATTAGTAGAAATATTTATGAAATTTTGAAAAATTAAGAAATTTTTAAACAGTTGGAAAAATCCTTGATTTTTTAAAGAAATAATAATCCGAGTAGGGGTACTTACAATCAAGCTAAATATACACGTATGCACAATGCAATACTTATATTATGAGTATTTTTTTCCTCACAGAACAATTACGTATTTTACAATCAGCGAATAAAAAAGATATTCCGCGTATCAAATCAACTGATGATTTCGAAAGATTAACAAAAGCACTGAAGAAAACTCGAGCTGGTAAAACATTACTTGAAAATGTACCCGATAATCCACTGTTTTGTACTCATGGGACTCATCGATGCATACACGCTACTCATGCTTATACCGGGATACCATGTGCCGCTTACAGTAAAATTGTTCAGTATTATTTTTCCCCCCATAAACTATTCAAATCGAATTTTACAAATTGGTCAATTTTTTTTCTAGTATCAAAAATTGATCACCATTTGTTACCAAAATCCAACACGGAAACGTACAGATGTTTTCTGCCTCGAATCGATGACAAACCCACGCAACGTAAACCACCGTCCGAAATTGCAAAATGTTTGAAAAATGTCGATCCATCGAAACCAGTTACTCTTGAATTAATTCACGGTACAGAAAAACAAATAATTTCGCTGCCGACCGAAAAGCTCGATAAAAACAAGCGGTATTATGTCACATTCACCATTAAAGGATCCAATAATAATACGGAAGATAAATCATCTTCAGATGGGGAAAATAAAGATCATTCGTAAAGTATACCTACCAATATTTATTTTCAAATTTGAGGGGGAAAAAAAGAATAATTTAGGCATCGAAGTCGAAGTACTTAATATCTTTGTATTGTCAAAACAACTGGATTATGAAGTTTGACTTCCTTGTTTGTTGAAAATACGAAAAAGTTTTAGAAAAATTGCGATCTCAAGTAAATAAGTAGGTAGAAGTACCTTGTTTATTTGAGTAACAAAACTTCCAATAAAATACAATTATTTGGATACTTGGATATTTACGATTTTCATTTTCTTCTGAAAAAATATGTGGGTATCCATTATCCAATCCATGGATGCACCACCTCTAACATCACAGGTTCGTTCTTGACGATATTTTTGTTTCGTTGTACTTTTCTATGTTTTTATAAATGCGGATAATACCTACTTAATTTTTTATCAACCATTACTGAACTAATGGTAGATTAATTTACTTACGTATGTCTGTAGATTTGTACCTCGTACATTTTTTTACTTGCGTCAATAAAATTGAATACCATCTACCAGATATATACGACATACGTATTATGTGTCATGAATGATTAAATTAATACGAGTATGAGTGAAAATAAACACTTTTATAGATTTTGCAGGGATTTTGTATTTCCGCAAAAAAACATTTCAAAAAAAATGTAATACCTACTTACCTATCTAAATTAGGATATAAATTTCTATGTACTTACCTATCTAATTGGCAATGCTATGTTGTATATTGTAATCAATAAAAAAAACATGTTGGAATGTATGCATTTATGTAGGTACCTACTTAATCATTTTTTTTTAGTATACTTTTGCCAGTTTTGCCATCTGCATAATTTCACATGCAGGAAATTTCCTATTAACCATAACAACATGATTAGTGTTATTAGTGCTGTTGGTGATGTGTATCGCTCTTAAAAAGTGGCAGCGGATTCCTGACTGGGTAACTTATCATTTTTTTTTAAAACAAAATTTCTCAGTTTTCTTAGAGATTTTTTATTTTTTAAAATGACAGATTTTCTCAATTTTTTAAAGGAAAAAAATTCGCAATTTTTTTATATCTAGGTACATATTATAGTAAATTTCCATTTTCTTGGAGAAATAATATTTTGTTCTTTAGAAAAAAAATCTCTGATTTTTAGAGAAATAAAAATATCTTTCATTTTTTTGGAGTAGAAAATGTGCATTTATTTAGGTACAAATGTTTATCAATTGATCTAGAATGAAAATATTTTGATTTTTTTTTTGCAGAACATTGTTTTTTTAGAAGAATACCTACTTAAGTATCTCTTATATTTAGGGGGAAAAAACCTTCAATTTTTTTAGCGAAGAAATTGCGCATCTTTTGAAAACAAAAGTGTTTTTCATTTTTTTTTTGGGGGGGGGGGGCAATAGTTCTTAAAATTTTAAAAGAAAACAATCCTTTAATTTTTTATGAGGAAACTTTTTAAAAATGTTCTTGAAATTTCTTATAGTTTTTTAAAATAATTACTCAGTTTTTTGAAGAGGAAAATTCCTCAATTTTTTTTAAAGGGGAAAGTTTCTCAATTTGGTAGGCGATTCCTCAATTTTCTTAAAAGAAAAAAATTTCTGACGAGAACAAAAAATTTCAATACTTTTTGAAGGAAAAAGTTTCTCAATTTTTGTGAAGAAGAAACCCTCAATGTTTTGGGAGAAAAACATTTTTCAGTTTAAAAAAAAAGTGATAAAAATATTTCCATTTCTTATTTTTTTGGAAGAAAAATTTTTCTCAAATTTTTGAAGATAAAATATAGCCAATTTTTTTAGAAAAAAAATACAAACTCATTTTTTTTACTAAAAAAAAATACATTTTTTGGAATTTTGGCTTTGTTATGGAGGAAAAGAATTCCTCAATTTTTAGAAGCGAAAAATTCCTCATCAGTTTTGAAGGAAAAATTTCCTAAAGGACATGATACTTAATATTATGTTTTTCCCTTTTTTTGAAATAAAAATATTTTCCAAATTTTTGAAGAAAATTTTTTCAATTTTTAGAAATTTTTTTCTATTTTTTTTAAATAAAAATATTCATCAGTTTTTCAAAAAAAAAATTAATAAAAAGAAATTCTCAATTTTTTTGAAGGGAATAAGTAGATCTTATATTTATATTTTTATTTTTGAAGCAAAAGTTTTTTAATTTTTTTTAAATGAAAAAATTTTGCAATTTTTGTGAAGAAAAAATTCTCCAATTTAAAAAAAAATCACTTTTTAGAAAAAAAAATTAACTTATTCTTAGAGCAAAAAATGACTTAATTCTTTTGAAGAAACGAATTCTTAATTTTTTGAAATGAAAAAATTATTCAATTTTTCGCAGGAAAATTTTTTCAGTTTTTGCTGAGAAAAAATTCTCAAATTTTTTAATTTTTCAACTTTTTTAATATAAAAATATTTTTCAAATTTTTGAAGAAAAAAATTCTTAATTTTTTTGTTTTAGATGAGGTTTTTGTTTTTTTGTGTGTTTTTTTATCTTATTTTGTTTTTGAAAAATAATTAATCTCTCCAATTTTTAGAGAAATAAAATTTTTCAATTTTTCCAGTGAAAAAATTTCTCATTTTTTGGAGCAAAAAATGTTGTCGTAATCTGTTTGAAGTAGAGAAAAGGTAAATAAAAACTGCATTTGCTCATTTTTAATTCATTTCAAAAGTACAGTATCACTTGCATTCAGGTATAAGTACATATTTGTAGGTACTACATAGTACATATATGCAAGCGTCCTAAAGAAAAGGGCTAAATATAGGTCACTAGGTGCCCGCGCAATTAACTCAAATGCTCGCCTTTACCATCGAAGAATAACACCAGTTGCTTTTATTAATTCGTTTACGGTAAGTAAGTATAGGCGCCAAAGAAATGATTATAATCAACAATTCGTGCTTAAACGTGAAAAAAAATTCTGATTTATTTCGATAATTTCATTTACGCAAACTCGAGGACGTTTTGAAAACCACCAACAACCAAAGAACAAATGAACGAAACTTATGTACCTTTCGTGTAGCTCGCAAATGTGGACGTTAATATTGATTTGATTCACGTATTTTTTCGGTACTGTCGTTAAATTTTATATGAATCCTGATCTACTTCAGCTCAAGTGGAGTCGATACAATATTAATCGATAATTAGATTTAAATTGGTATAAATTTGCTTACATGGAGAAATGGCTAAATGAAAGACGCCTTTGGTTATTTGGAAATAACGTGCCACTTCTACCTCGAAGGTGAGTTACCTGTACTTGGTTTATTCTTCGATAAATAACTTGTTACGTCAATGCACGGATGGGGTGTTTTTTGATGAATTGTGTATCCTCTAATCTTCTTAGATATGTTTTTTTTCACTGCGAGGTAAACTACATTTTCAAAAAAAATAATTATTTTGAATTCGTCAGAAGTTAATTTTGACTTTTTCATTTCAAAATTTCACTATGTCACGCTATAAGTGTGAAGCACTTGCATACCTACATAAATCTGTGTATACCATTTATTGCAGTCCATACATTATCATTGGACATAGAGATAGGTAAATTGGTATTTATCGTGTTGTATTTATTATTCTTCGGAATGAGAAATTATTCAATATAACCTTGGAATTAAACACATACAAAAATATCACATCGCGTGGCAAAATAAAAAAATCAATGAAACTTGTATGTACTTACCGACTACTGACTGATCGGCTCACTAGATAGTACATATTTTCATACTTCAGACGGATAATAAGAAAGCTTAACAAGACGTGTAAGAGTTCACTTCATGGTACATGATGTTTTCAAAATTTAAAAAAAGTTAAATCTGTGCTACAATCAAGTTCGAAGGAATCCCAGAGATGAACTTCAATCATGGCCATGGCTCAAAAAATATTCAAACGCGTTTATACGTGTATGTATGAACCTATATTTATGTATTTCTTTTTAATTTTTATTGATTTTAATTGGTCATGTAAAATAATTTTCCCTGAACTCTGTTCCAAATCTTAATTAGATACCTACCTATATTATGGTACATACCTATCTACCGACATTTGGTATGATGTTTACTACGAGTATTTATTGATGAATTTTTGTCGCTTTATTTAGTCCCTGTTTGTGTATAGTCAAAAATTCGTATGCTACAGTTGACTATGAAAGAATTTTGAATTTTTTATGCCAAGTATTGATTTGAAAATTGAAACTTACAGTTTATTCAATTCGTGGCGTTTAAAATCATAAAATATACAATAATGATACTCCAATATATTAGAGCTTTCTTACCGAAAAGATACATGAAAATTCTATTAGGTATAAATATTGGTTGCCTGGTTACTGTGAAATGTTTTCAGAAAACTCACAAAAAAGACGCACGCTATTGGAAAATTTTCGAAAACAAAATTAGTAATAGTTGTTAAATTATGAGACTTATTTGATGGTTCGTGATGCAAAAGTATTGTACCAACTGTTTTAAGTTGATTTTGTGGTGAAATGACATTATTATGACAAATCGTTAGTTATTGTGCGAGTATAGATAGCTTCAAAGTATGGGAAACGATCTTTAAACATTGATTTTTTTAAAGCGAGCAAGTGGGTAATAAAATTTATTCGTTGAATACTTTGTTTCTTTCTTTCTATTTCTTATTTTCTTTCTTTTCTTTTCTTTTTTCTTTTCTTTTCTTTCTTTTTTTTTTTTTTTTGATTACGAAACACGTACCTAATTAGAAAGAAAATATACGTACATCGTACTTTTTAATGTGTTCTGAAGAAAAATAATGACACGGTAAGTTACCGAATTTCTAAAGCAAAGATATTTCACAATTGACTAAATTTTTAATTTAATTTTAATTTTAAACCTACCCGTGTAGCAACGTCGATGCTAATTTCGATATAAATGTCGACACATCGAAATCGGTCACTTTTCGATCGTACATGTCGACACGTTTTTGGATGGTTTGTCGAGGTTATTATCGACACATTTGTCGACCGTCGACATGTCGAGCCATATTTGGACGGTCGACAAACATGTCGATAATAAGCTCGACAAACCATCCAAAATCGTGTCGACATGTACGATCGAAAAGTGACCGATTTCGATGTGTCGACATTTATATCGACATCCACATCGACATTTGCAATGGTGAGATTTTGAAAAATATACTAAGTTCAAATATTCAATATAAGTATATATTAAAATTAAACCAAAAATAGTGTTCAAGCCAACATTTCGACATTTTTTGTCAAATATGTGGCATTGAGGTCACCTTTGTAGCTGGACACATGCGTGTGTCCAACTAACATAGAGATGATTCTTAGAGCCTTATGTACTAATTCACAACACACTTTATCTGCGAGTATCACAAACACCCTCAAGACGTCGACAGTCAAGTCGATGCATTATTCGACCCTCGACAATCACATCGACACTATCTCGACCTAAAATTCCTCTGGTCGACACTGCCGACAGTGAAGTCGATGCATTATTCGACCATCGACAATTATGTCGACAATAACTCGACAAGTGGTTGTATTATTCAAAACTTTTTAAAAATGAGAAAATTTTATGATTCTTTCAAAAATTATTTATTCCTGAGCTTAAAATGTTCCTATTAATTGTTTTTAGTTCTTTTTAGATATAAAGTTTGTAAATTCAATTGGCAGAAATTGTCGACATAAATGTCGATGCGTTTATTGAGTATCGATTTTTACATCGACTTGTCTATGTAGAAAAACAACGTTTTCTAAATTATAGGAAAATACTCAGAAAAATTCAAAAATTTTGATTGAACAGTTATGTTTAACATAGAACATTACTTTAAATCTCAAATATCATTTTTAATTCATCGTTAACCGAGAAAAAAGTGTGTCTGAATTTTGTCGACATAAATGTCGATGTCGACAATTGCTACACGGGTACTCATCTTATTTCTTCAAGCATCAGGTATAGGTATTATTTTCATTTCTATAAAATTCAGAAAATTATAAAAGATGACTGCACAGCATTGTAATATACCTATATTTGTATTTCTGTAAAATTCGAAAAATGATGAAGATGACTACACATGTTTAATGGAATTTTTTCAGAAATCGACCCATGCCCTCTTAGGGTACCCAAAGTTTTTACAAAAGTGTTCGAGTCGAACACTTCGTTTTTGAAAAACAGTATTTTAAATTAAAATAAACTCACATTATTGCAAGTGTGTGGAAAAAGGATGAAATTCCGAAAATTTTGTCGCAAAAATGAAAAATTGAAATTAAAAAATGAATTTTTCAAAAATCTGAAAAAATTCAGAAAATATTTTTAGGTGGTAAAGAAGAGGTCTAGCTACTCCACTTCCCCAATTTCAACAATTTTTAAAAATAATGAAAACCGCACCGTAATGAAGATACTTACAACGCAATACGAGTATTATTTAAAATGAACATTTTTTTTTTTTGTCTTGAGATTTTTTGGCTATATGTATGAAAATGGAAAATAAAGCCGCCATGCCACAAAGTTTTTAAACTACATTTTCAAAGATGAGAAAAAAATTTCAAGAGAAAAAAACATATTTTTTATGCTCATTGCTCAATCTAAAAAAAGTCCCTCAATCTGATTGTCCCTTGCCCTTTCAATTTTTGAAGTAGCCCCAAGTGCTCGTAAAAAATCTTCGTTCCGGTTCGGGAAGAATCCACCCAAAATTTGTCAAAAATTCTTCTTGTAACGATTACGAGAGAGTACGATTATAGAATGTTTTATTTCAAATATATTCCAATACATTACATACGTACTATTACGATAATTTCAGTGTTACCATTTCGGCACACTTCTGATTTTTTTTCAGTCCTTCTAAAATAAGTAGATAATTTTAAAATTATTAAAAAATTTTTTTTCAATTTTCATTTTATACCTACCTACTTATTTTAAAAAATCTTTAATGTTTTGAAGAAAAAAAAAATCGTTTTTTTATGCAGAAAGAAGCTCTTATTTTTCAAGATTAAAATTTCAATTAGGTAGGTATTCCCAAATATTTTGAAGGAATAAAAACTTTTTAAAAAACGAAGAAAAAAATCTATTTTTTTAAGAAAAAATATATTAGGTTAGGTACATTTTTTGAAGAAAAAAAACTCTTATTTTTAGAAAAAAAATGGTGATTTTTTTTTTTAGAAAATAATCTATTTTGGAGCAAAAAAAAAACTGTTTAAACCCGAGCAGCACACTCGACAAATTATCGAAATAAAAAATCGACAGAATATCGAATTCGATAAAGTGTCGCGTTAGTTCCGCATAAATCGTGAAATTATCTTTCGATATATCGACAGATTATCGATGAATTATAGTTGGCAAAATCCATCAACAGATAAACTTTCGATAAAATCGAACGATTTTTCTTTTAAAAATCTCAAGATTATAGTTAGATACTTCATCGATAACCTATCTATAAATCGAAAGATAATTACACGATTTATGCGGAACTAACGCGACACTTTATCGAATTCGATATTCTGTCGATTTTTTATTTCGATTTAGTTTCGATATTCTATCGATTTTTTATTTCGATTTAATTTCGATATTCTATCGATTTTGTATTACGATTTTTTGTAGATTATCTAGTTTCGATATTCTATCGATTTTTTGTAGATAATTTAGCATATATGGGTATATGCGCGCGCACATTTTCAAGACCGGCTGGCGAGTTTGAAGTCGTAGTTACGCTTAAGGCTGGCGAATTTCGTTCCAAATACAGCAGTTTCTACCAAAACAAGCGTCTGTTGCGAACATCGGAGTTCGTTCGCATAATACGAATTGGATTATAATATTCAAACATCTTATGCAAAATTGGAGAAGAGGGAGGTGTCCAATTGAAATTTTTATAATAACTAAAATTATTTCTAGGACCTTAATTTACAACTTTTGTTTGAAAATTTTTTCAAATTGGCCCCTTTTTCCTCCGCTCCTCCAATTTTGAATAAGTATCAACGGAGTATTATGCAAAATTGGAGGAGAAGGAGAGGTCCAATTGAAAAAATTTTCAAACAAAAGTTGTAGCTTAAAGTTCTAAGAATAATTTTGGTCATTACAAAATTTTCGATTGGGCGCCTCCCTCCCGTTCAATTTTAAATACTAAGTATTCACATAGTAATCGTAGTATTGAACTTGGTAAAATTTTATTTAAGAACAACGATCTGGTTTCAAGTAAAATACCTAGTAAACCAAAAAAAACTAGATAACTTGTTTGAAAATTTTTTCAATTTTGATTTCGCATATTACTGTTACACGTAAGTAGGTAAATGCAAAATAATAGAGGCTAGAGATGAGGTCCAATTGAAAAAACATTTCAAACAAAAGTTGTAGAATAATATTCTGGATTTAATTTTGGTTATTATAAAAATTTCGATTTGGCCCTTTCTTCCCATCCAATTTTGAATATAAAGTAGGTATTTTTTGACTAGAAAAAAATCAATATAGTTTCAACAACTATCGTTACAAAATCGTTGAAATATCGAAGTCGATAATTTCATATAATGTGTCGATAATATAGTTTTAAATATCGTCACAAAATCGTTGAAAAATCGAATTCGAGAAATTTCATATAATCTGTCGATAATACAGTTTTAAATATCTTCACAAAATCTTTAAAAAATCGAATTCGATAAATATAATATTCTTTTTCGATAGTATAGTTTCAAATATCTTCACAAAATCGTTAACAAATCGAATTCGAGAAATTTCAGATTATTTGTCGATAATATAGTTGTAAATATCTGCACAAAATCGGTGGAAAATCGGATTCGAGAAATTTCAGATTATTTGTCGATAATATAGTTGTAAATATCTTCACAAAATCGTTAAAAAATCGAATTCGAGAAATTTCAGATTAC
Organism: Balanococcus diminutus; assembly: GCA_959613365.1. NCBI lineage: Eukaryota > Metazoa > Arthropoda > Insecta > Hemiptera > Pseudococcidae > Balanococcus > Balanococcus diminutus. Next base: position 31,411,241 of record OY390714.1, read on the forward strand.
GTGTCGATAATATAGTTTCAAATATCTTCACAAAATCGTTAAAAAATCGAATTCGAGAAATTTCAGATTATTTGTCGATAATATAGTTCTAAATATCGTCACAAAATCGTTGAAAAATCGAATTCGAGAAATTTCAGATTACGTGTCGATAATATAGTTTCAAATATCTGCACAAAATCGTTGAAAAATCGAATTCGAGAAATTTCAGATTACGTGTCGATAATATAGTTTCAAATATCTTCACAAAATCGTTAAAAAATCGAATTCGAGAAATTTCAGATTATTTGTCGATAATATAGTTTCAAATATCTGCACAAAATCGGTGGAAAATCGGATTCGATAAATTTAATATTCTTTGTCGATAGTATCGTTGACGAATATCGTCCTAAAATCGTAATACTATCGAATTCGATAGTTTTTAGATTTTTTGCCTATAAAATCGTACAGCTAAATCTGTATCATATCGTGAGAACATCTTTAGATTTTTAAACGATTTTTTATCGATACGTTTCAACTTTCGATATTATCGATCGAGTGTGCTGCTCGGGAATGAAATCTTTCATTTTAAAAGAAAAAATTCTCAATTTTTTTGAAAAAAATCTTGCCGATTCACAATTTTTTGAAGGAAAAACATTTTTCAAATTTTTGGAGAAGAAAAAATTCCAATTTTTCGCAGAAGAAAATCTCGCATTCTCAAGGAAAAAGAAAAACAATTTTCAAAAAAAAAAAAAAAAAAAAAAAAAACAATTTTCTTGGAATGAAATTATTTTAAGTTCATCATTTTTTTAGAAAATTCTCATATATGCCTTATTGCCAAAAAAAAGAGTTAAATTGGATGAATTAAATTGATTTCTTTTGTTTTCTCCCTAAAGTCATGAATAATGTTTATCAATTGGTTAGGTAATTTATAAAAATTTGTTTTCATAAGTGAAACTAAATTAATAAATTGGATCAATTTTTTCAAATTTTATACGTTACAAAAACCTATAAAAAATATTGAACATCCAGCCATAAAAAATATATAAAGTTACCGAAAATGGCGGAGGGAAGGATTAACAAATTAATGAATTGGAACTACCTACGTTTTCATAATAGGTAATTATATTCTTTTAAAATATTTTCAGACCTGGAACCAGAACTTCTTCAAGAACCATGGATAGGTATGAAAAACTCGGTAAATTAGGAGAAGGTAGCTATGGAGTTGTCTTCAAATGCCGTAACAAAGAGACTGGTCGTATTGTAGCTATCAAAAAATTTGTGGAATCCGAAGATGATCCATTGATAAGAAAAATTGCCTTAAGAGAAATAAGACTTTTAAAGGTGAGCCCAATTGTCACGATTACTTACCAAATGACTGTGATTATGGGTATAGGTAATTTACCTGTAAAATTTTATATTTCACGTTATTCATTTCAGAGCTTAAAACACCCAAATCTGGTGAATTTGATAGAAGTATTTCGCAGAAAACGAAAATTACATTTAGTTTTTGAATATTGTGATTTGACCGTATTAAACATATTAGAAAGGCACCCAAATGGTTGTCCCGATATTCTAATCAAACAAATCGTATGGCAAATTTTGCAAGGTGTTGATTACTGTCATAAGCATAATTGCATTCACAGAGATATTAAACCGGAGAATATACTAATAACGGAACAAGGTGTTGTCAAATTATGTGATTTTGGATTCGCAAGAATGATGAGTAAGTTCAAAAATTATAACAATAAAAAAAATTCAAGTGCATAGCCATTGTATAAGTAATGGTACGGATTTACATACCTATACCTACCTACCTATTCGATTACGCACAAGCTTTTATTATTATGAAATAGGTACGAGCACTCGACTCAATTGACATAGAATTTCAAGGTGAAAATAAATAATGCATAAGGGTTTCTCTGCACAATTGTGCCTGTTTAATGAAATAGGTCCTGGTGAAAATTACACCGATTATGTCGCCACAAGGTGGTACAGAGCACCAGAATTATTGGTGGGTGATACAATGTACGGACCCCCTGTTGATATTTGGGCCATAGGTACGTATGTGATTAGATAATATGGCTTGAAGTTTGCAAAGGTGGACTGAAAAAGCAATCATTATTATTTTAGGTTGTGTTTTTGCTGAGTTAATAAGAGGAGAAGCCTTATGGCCAGGAAAATCTGACGTTGATCAATTATATTTAATAAGGAAGACAGTGGGTAAGTAGGATTCAAACAAAATTGACAGCAACACTACATTTATAGTATAAAAATATATTATAGGTACCCATATTTGAATAATTTGATGCTGATACTTGTTTATTTACTGTTTCTTTTTTCCTTAGGGGATCTCATAGCTCGGCACTTGCATATTTTCAAGATGAATGAATTTTTTAAAGGCATAACGTTACCTCAACCGGACACTGTTGAATCTTTGGAGAGTAAAATTCCTAAAGAAGTACAAAGAGACCCGAGAATTCTAGACTTTTTGAAAGTAAGCATTCTAAAAAATTTTTATCATACTTACCTATCGCAGTTAGTTTATAATTTCATGAAATTAGCTTCAATAATAATATTCGATTTTCATATCTATTTCTGTTGTAGAAATGTTTAGATAAGGATCCATTGAAAAGATGGAACTGCGAACAATTACTCAGGCATCCTTATTTTGACAATTTTCTATTTAAAATACCAGATAATGAGTTAGAAGAATTTGAACGGTTAAAGAAAATTCGAGAAAAATCAAAAGTAAATAATATCTATACTGATCCTCTGTGCATCATTAAAAAAAATTCAAAGATCGTGAAAATTAATTGATTTCATTACAGGATCTATTAACTCGACAGTCGAATGTTTATTATGCTCAAATCACCAATTCATCGTCGATTTTTCCTCAGTTATCGAGTAATGCAGCTAGTCCGGAATCTCAAAAGGTCAGCAGTTCACACACCGACCAATCACCGAAAACGTTTGATCATTTGCCAGATATTTGAAATTTACAGAATAGATATCGTTTTTAAGTTGAACGATACCTATACATGTCTACGTAGGTACATCTATCAAAATTTATACTACTTATAAAACATTTGAAACTTTCTCGAAAATGAAGTACAAATTATTGCTTTATAAATTCTCATCTGTACTGTGCTATATATGTAGGTAGGTACCTATGTAATGTACTAGTATTGTCATCTTATTTTTGTTTTACCAAGGAATTGTTATTAAAATCAAAATTATTGGTATGTTTCATGTTTCTAGTAGTTTGGTAGGTCGTTGTCTTTTAACTGTTATAGTTTTATTATTCATGTCACTTTTTATGTACTTTTCTATTTTATATTTCTACCAATAAAATAAAATTTTTTCATTTGAATTACCTGAACATTGGTTGTTAGTAAAGAGCTCAAGAATGTCCAATCTCCGAGACCATGCAATGTGTGATACCTAATTGGTAAATTGAACAGAAATTAAAATGAAATAAAAATCTTTTTAAAAAATTTTTTCTATGATTTTTTTAATTTTCAACTTTCTTTCTAGTTATTTCATATTTTTTTAAAATCCTAAGCCTAACTTAATTTTAAAAAATCTTTCAATTATAGGTACCTATGTAATTTATTTGTTGTTGGAGTTTTAGTCCAATCCTTCAATAAACAAAGTGTAAGACAGTAGGACACGGGTAATTAATTTCATTTTCAATTTAAAACTTGAAAAAAAAAGAAACATGAAAAATTAAAATTCAACAATAATAAAATTTTTAAAATAGGTAGGTATAGGTAATATATACGAAATACTGAAAACTCAAGAAGGTAAAATATTGAAAAATATGCATTGAAAATTAATGAAGCTTGAAAAAATTTAAATCAAAAATTTTTTGGAAGTATATACCTACCTACCTTTCCATTTTAAAATTTTTTGAGAATTTTTAAAATTTTTAAAATTTTCTGAAAATTGAAAGATTTAAAAAATTTTAAAAAACTATTAAAAATATTGCTTCATACCACTTTATAAAACTTTATTTATTTATTTATTTTGTAAAGTAACTATAATTTCAATTTTCCTTTTTAACCCCTTCAATTTTAGAGATAGGCAAAAATACGTCATAATAAATTTTGTTTATTTTTTTCAAGTTTTATAAGGTGCTGTACACAAAGATACAATTTTTAATAGTGTTTTGAATTTTCAGTTACTCAAATTTTTAGATTTCCCCAAAATTTCAAATTTCAAAAATAAATCACAAAAATTTTCGAATGGAAAAGGGCACCTGCAATTATGGTTTCTTAACTTACATTTATAAAACCACAATACATTTTAAATATCTGATATACCTATCCAATGCAATCTGAATTTGGCAATTCTGACAAATGTCCCATATGAAAGTTACCCCAAATTGTGTTGAACTTTTGAACACTGAACATTGAACATGTTTTCATGGTATTATCAATTTAAAAACCAATATCATCAAGATATTTTCACTAATCGAAATTAACTGAAACCAAAAATTAAAAAAAAATCGTTTAGCAGCTTTGAGATAAGCGAAGTAGGTACCATAAAAAAAACATGTCTTCACTAGTGTACGCTGTACGTACAGTACAGTTACGTTACGAAAGTGGGTCTTTGTTAATAATTACGTACCAAGTTCAATACTACATAATTATTGTGTAGATACCTTCATCTAGGTACTCAACATTCGAAATTGAAAGGGAGAAGGGGTTCGATTGAAATTTTTGTAATAACCAAAATTTTTTCCAAGACTTCAAGCTACAACAACTTTAGGTTTGAAAATTTTTTCAATTGGACTCCGGGCTGCTGATTTTGCATAACACTCCCTCCGTGTATATTTCAAAATGAAAGGAGTGAGAGAGGAAAGGCCCAATTGAAAAATTTTCCAAACAAAAGTTGTAAATTATGGCCTTAGAAATAATTTTGGTTATTATAAAAATTTCAATTTGACCCCTCCCTCTTCTCCAATTTTACATATAACGTCGTGTAGATATTTTTCAAAATTGGGGGTGGGGGTCCAATTGAAAAATTTCTCAGAAAGAAGTGTTGTAGATTGAGATCCTAGAAATAATTTTGGTTATTATAAAATTTTCGATCAGACCTCTCCCTCCCCTACAATTTTGAATATTAAGAATCTAGGTAATACAATACCTAGGTATAATTAATAGTATTATAAGAATTACACTAATGAAAGGAAATTCATTATTTTGTTATTTTGGAATTTTGAAGGATTTTCTGGAGAAGGAGAATAGTGACCCCTTAGAGCACCGCATACGTTAGTCCTCTCTCCTCAGAGCCAATTTCTCCAAGTTATTTGAATTTTTTCCGAACTTCTTATGAAAAATTAAAATACCTACCAACCAGGGAAGAAAACCAATTGAGACCCAATTGGTTATGGTGATGGTGGTTTTGAGAAAATTTTGAAATTACTGGTGGTTCCAATTGGTTTTTGGTTTTTAAAAATTTTCAAAAGGTTGTGGTGCTAAAGTGGTTCCATTTAATTTTTTTTTTTTTTGATTGGTTCTGGTTCTGGGTTTTTGGTTTTGCTTGATTAATTGGTTGTGATGGTGGTTCTCAAATTAAAAAACCATTTCAAATGGTTGTGGTGGTGGTTCTCAAATTAAAAACCATTTCAAATGGTTGTGGTGGTGGTTTTCAAATTAAAAACCATTTCAAATGGTTGTGGTGGTGGTGGTGGTGGTTCCGTTTTGGTTTTTCAATTGGTTTTCATCGAATTGCTTCCATTTCGTAGTATGGAAAATATTTCCCAACATTTAAACCATTTATCTATGGCATTAACCATCAGAACCAGATGGAACCATTTTCGTGCTTCCTATTATACCACAAAAGAACTAAAAAAAGATCAGATCTTTGAAATTTGAATAAAAAATTAATTTGCCTACAAGTTACAAACGCAATATTGCAATAAATTTAAATTAAATAATATACATTCAAATAAAAAACAAAAAATAATAATGTTTCCACTTTCCAGAGCGCTGAAAAATCAGAAAAATGAAGAAAACAGGCCACAGGGGGTAGGTAAGGGGCCCAATTAAAAAAAATTTCAAATCAAAGTTGTTGCTTGAAGTTCTAGGAATAAATTTGGTCATAACAAAAATTTTGATTGGACCCCTCCTTCCCTTTCAAATCCACTATTTCTCTTTTTAGAACCAAAAAGAACCAATTCCATTAATTGGTGGTGGTTCTGGTTTTCATTGTAAAGGAAATTGAAAATGGTGGTGGTGGTGATGGTGGTTTTTTATTTTCAAACCACTTTCTTGTGGTTGTGATTATTTATTTTCGATCCACTTTCTTGTGGTTGTGGTTGTGGTTATTTATTTTCGATCCACTTTCTTGTGGTTGTGGTTGTGGTTATTTCAGCAAATGATTTTTCGTTGTGGTTTCAAACGGTTCTCTTCCCTGCCTTTTCGAAAAGAATTGGTTCTTTTTGGTGGTGGTTTTTGAATGAATTTTTGAAGTTCATTGTAATGGTTTCAAATGGTTTTGAGAACCAATTGAAATATCTGGTGGTGGTGGTTTTACCTGGTTGTGGTTTCAATTGGTTTTCTTCCCTGCTACCAACACTACCAAACCAACAGTCTGAAAAAATATGAAAAGTTGAAGACTGTAAAAGTAATTAATTTAATAAAATAATTATTTTTAAAATAATAAACAATTTTTATTGAAAAAAAAAAAAAAAATCATTTCGACTCAAACCTTAAAACCGAAACCGAAACCAACCAAAACTAAAACGTTATAAAACCAAAAACCAATACCAAAACATGACCAAAACCAAAACGTTTGAAAAATCAAAACCGAAACCGAAACTGCTTATTAAGTGGGAGTGGGAGCCGGAGCTTGCGAATTTCACTAGTGATAACATGGATCCCAGTGTTTATTCGAGGTTCCCACTTTAGAAATTACATAAAGTTTTTCACTTTTTCGCATTCTTGTAAACTGAAAGTGAAAGATAATAATTATCTAGTGTAGATACTTGATATCGAAATAAAATTCGTCAAGGTGAGAATAGTAGCTAAATGAGTGAGTCTAACTTATAATTCCAAATTATTCGATAGTGTACATTATACCTTGATTACCATTACGATTTTACGCTCGCTGTTTCTAGTTTAGTACCTTAGAGTGAAAAAATCTTTCAGATTTCATACCTGAAATTTATCACGGGTGTTTTTAATTTGATGTATCTAATAGGTAAGCTTACTCATGCTTGGAACAATATATTCCATTAGTACTTCAATTTGAGCCTCACCGCCTACCGCCATCGAAACGCCGAGCGGTTCTACGCTCATTCATCCATTACGAATTACTTATCAACTATCAGACATTGTTCATCGAATCAATACGAGGGTACGTATAGGTACTTTATCATTTTGGCAAAGAAATCAACTTAATACGTTTATGTAATCCTTGTGTAGGTTTCAACTTCATTCATCAAAAGATTCACTCCCTGGCGAATTGTGGACATCATGACATTCGCAAGCCAGTCTCTTAGAACGAAATGGCCGGAATTGGTAGAATCTCCAACCTTAGATTCTGTTGGAGTGCGAAGTGTAGCGGGTTGGTTAAAACAGGTACCAGTGAAATTATTTTTATGTCTCCAATTTAGTCATTACACCGTTTTTATTCATTAATTTTATGTTTCGCTACGTACGTCATCAGTTGCCGTTTTTTATTATTTTTTGTTGAAGTGCTTTATTATTATTTTTTTTTTTCTTTCGTAGATGTTTTAGTAACTATTGGCCATACTAAATCCGAATTTAGAAGTTACCATTTTAGTCCTAAATTTCGCTATTCGAGGTTTTTTAAGTTTTTAAAGGTATAGAATTTGAACTTTTATTACGGTTTGAATGTCTATATTTTCTATACACTGCCTGCTTTTACTAATTAAAATTTTGCACGAATTTTGCACGTGATAGAAGTAATTCGAACGAGAAAAAAAAATCAATTCAAGTTCTGTTTTTGCATGCGTTTGCTTTGAAGACTATAATATTATATTTTCCGGTCTGAAAATGTTTTAATGATGAATTACTTTTCTAGTGTAACTGTTGATGGTACAAAAATGAAAATTGAATTCATTAAAATAAAAAGAGAAGGAAAATGTAATAAAGTAAAACGAGCTTTTCCTATTTTGATGTGTAATATGAAGGTCTAATAATATATTTTGAACAAGGTGAGATTGCGATCATAATTATGTAGGCTTTTTGCCAAACTTGTATAACAACTAAATGCATGCATTCAATTCGTTGAACAGTTTATTTTATTCGTTTGTCGCTTACTAAAATTGCGAAAGTAATTCGAATTTCTTAACCGTTGTAATTATGTTTTAAGATCAATTTTTCAACATTCATAGTGAGTATTTTTCCTTTTTATTTTCTCCTGTATGATTTTATTCATTGTTCATTTTTATCATAAAAATATTTTGTATGGGGAATTCAAATTTCATTTTATTTATAAATTTTGGCACAAAAATTTTGCCTGTACTCATAAATGATAATTTATAAAAAAAAATTGTACAGAATAATTTCTGCACGTTTGTTACATGTATTTTTTTTCTAAAAGTAAGAGTAAGCCTATGAATGAGTTGCTAGTTGCTACTAACGTATAGATCTAGAATTTTAAATTTTTTTTAGACGAACTCGTAGAATTTTTTTTTGTTTTGTTTTTGAAGGTTTAAACTGTTGATTAACCATGTTTTCTATCCAGGCATATAAAAAAAATTCAAAATTTTTGCCTCTAGAAAATTAGCCAAGTACCTTAGCTAATTATTCAAAAATCGTGATTGCTTTAACATTATGTTCCTAAAAATTCCTCAAATTCTAGTTTAGATAAAATATGCTTCTTAAAAATATATTTTATTTGCCGAAATTATTTTTAATAACATGTATTTCACGTAATGAGGTCTGGAACTGGATTTACAATCTGTAGATGGGAAAATGCATGAAATACTACATTACTTATCTCTTTGCGTATCACTTATTGCCTCTACGTTTTTGAATAATTATGAAAAATAATTTTTCAGGCCTCTTTAGAAGTGAAACACGCGGCGAGTGGACTTTCAAAAATGTCTACAACTTCTAGCGCATGTTCTTCAATAACTATTTTGCACTTCAATGATGTATATAACGTAGAACCAAGGGAAGCAGAGCCTGTCGGAGGTGCCACTAAGTTTTCTCATGCTATCAAATCTTTCTCTTCCTTGAAGCCGTTGGTTTTATTCAGTGGAGATATTTTTTCACCAAGTTTACGTGAGTTTTTTTAATAATTCAATTCAATAATTTGGAATATGAAAATTTTTAATACCTAAATGTCTCTATTATTTAACAGTTAGCACGTTTACTAAAGGCGAACAAATGTCACAAATACTCAATGAAATAGGCACCCACTGTGCTGTTTACGGAAATCATGATTTTGGTTGGTATAACGATTTCACAATTTTAAACCGTTTAATTAGTTCCTTGAAGTAATTAATTAATCGATATTTTCCTAGATTTTGGCTTGGAAACGTTGGCAGAAAGAGTAAGTGAAACAAATTTTCCGTGGCTCATGTCCAACGTCATTGACAATGAAACTGGACGACCATTAGGTGACGGTAAAATAACACACGTAATTGAATGGAATGGAAAGCGTATAGGAATGGTAATTTTATGATTTATTTATTAGAAAAAGAATGTTGCATTATTAACTATGTATTTTTTGAATTTATTACCTTTTTTCTGTTATGTCGTTTGAAGATAGGATTAGTGGAAGAGGAATGGATTGATACTTTGGCCACTATCAATGCAGATGAATTGACTTTCATGGATTTTGTTGACGTGGGACAGAAATTGAGCTCGCAACTCAAAGAAGAGGTTAGAAGTTCATATAAGTTATGGATAATAATTTGTTGGAATAGATCTAATTTTGTTTTTCTATTTTTCATGAAGGGATGTGATTATGTAATAGCTTTAACTCACATGCGAACTAGAAACGATAAAAAATTGGCAGAAAATACTACAGACATTGATCTCATACTAGGAGGACATGATCACGTGTACGACGTTATTAAGGTAAACATTTTCTCAGATTTTTTCAACTATTTTTTTGAAACTGGTCATCGTATGCCCAGTTAATGGCATTCATCTATGCTATTACAGATAAATGATAAATTAATTATCAAAAGTGGGACCGATTTCCGTCAATTTTCCAAAATCACTATTGATTTTCAAAACTCTTGTTCCGTAAATGTAGAAGAAATCAGCGTGCTTAGATCAACTCCTGATGATCCTGCCGTAGTACAGCTCCTAGATAAATATAAAGGTAATTATGCATCAACTGACGATTTACCTTATTTTTTTGCAAATTTTTGAAAAAGAAATTCGTGCAAGATCATTCCTATCTTGTTGAAAAATAATTATAACATTTGCGCAGGTACCATCATGGGCAAGATGAACGAAGTACTAGGTGTATTTCATGTAGATTTGGAAGGGCGTTTCGCCAAAATACGTACCGAAGAAACGAATTTAGGGAATTGGATGTGTGATATCCTTCTAGCAGCAACTGGAGCGGATCTTGTTATTTTGAATTCTGGAACGTTCCGTTCGGATCAGCTTCATCCTGCTGGTGAATTCACATTAGGAGATTTGATGCGTATTTTACCTAAAGCTGAAGCCACTGTCGAATTAAACGTCACAGGTAAAGTATTCATTTTGCAAAGCTTAATTTGTGTTCTCAAACTTAGGTAATTAGTTTTTATAAAATCTTGTATGTAGGTGAAATAATTTGGAAAGCGCTGGAAAATTCCGTTTCCAAGTATCCAGAACTGGAAGGCAGATTTCCACAGGTCGCTGGAGTGAGGTTCGCATTCGATCCAAATGAACCTCCTGGCCAACGAGTAGATCCTCTCCTAGTGCGAATAGGTGACGAATATTTAGTCATGGATCAGCATTACAAATTGGCAACGAAAAATTATTTGCACAGCGGCTGTGACGGTTACACAATGCTTCAGCATTGCGAAGAATTGGTATTTATCTTCTTTTTCATTGAAAAGACGTGCATTTATGTAGTGAAATTTTCTTAATTTTTAATTTCAATTTTAGATTAGTCAAGAAATTTGTCCGGAGTTATGTTTATCGGTTCAGAATCATTTTTCTGCCATAAAAATGCGTCAAGGTAAATCGAAAAGACTTTCAAAACACAGGCAAAGTTTAGTTACGTTATCCAGAAGGTACGTTCAAAGAGCTAATCAGGTGGAATGGATCAATTTTGTGATTTCTACGTATTTTCTTATGCAACTTTCTATCGTTTGTTGTATTTTTAGACACAGTTTGGTAAAACAGTTAGAAGGTAGCGAATTAGACGGACCATCTCCTCTACGACGTAATCCAAACTCTCCTTCGGATCACCACCATCAGCATCAGCATCATCATCACGGTCAAGTACCATTACCCAGGGTGAATCGACGTGCTAGTTTAGATGATCTAGAACAAGATTCTTGTCTTTTAGCTCCATCCACTGAAAATAGAATTATTAAATTAACGCCAGAGGTGAATTTAATTTATGTATAATTATTATTAGGAAGATGTGGTTTCTTTCACGTGTTTCATGATTTCAGATAAAGAAAGAATTATACCTTGAAAGAGAAAGGATATTAGCGGACAGCAGTGTCATTCCTGAAGTTGAAGAAGAAATGCCATCTTCTCCTAGTTCCGACGAGTTGGATAAATAATATTGTACATTTTGTCTTAATATTACAAACAAGAAAAAAAAAAAAAATTCACTCGAGTTACCTCGATTTTAATTTCTTGTCACGCGCTACTTTCAAGATTATTTTTATTTTTTACGTATTATTCATACTCGATTGCTATGTGTGTTTATTATGTTTTTACCGCATTATTGTTATGGTTATTTATTCGATAGTTGAATTATGTATTGTTGATAAAATTTAAAAAAAAAAAAAAAAAAAAATGGAGCTTGTCTCGACTTGACTTTTTTTACTTATACTTGCGTATTTTTCAGCACAAAAAAACGGTAGTGTAGCAAAAACTGTAATTTTTTATTGAAGAAAATCATCAAAAATTGGTAATGTAAACATGAGTGAGTAATACAAACGAAATAGAAACATAAATTTTATAATACCAATCATAAATCTGTTTTCTGTCCCAATGATAATGGAATAGCCTTTAATTCAGTTCTCATACACAGAAATTCACCACAAATGCACATCACAGCTAAGCAGACTATATTTAAACACCACCATGAAAATCCGATAGGGAACTGTCCATTATAAAACCAAGAAAATAATAAATGTAGAAGTTGAACGGTACAAGAGAAATCAAGGCACAGCTTCGTTCTTTGGACTACAAACCACATAGCACCAGCTCTGAAATTGAAATGACAGTTTTTAACTGATAATTAAGGCGAAACACTGCATTGAATGAAAGAATCTTACCCGGTACACGCATTTAGTATGAAAGCTGCGATTATTAGTTTTCCTGGAACATCTCGAACGTGAATTTCCTGAAAAAATTTAATGAAAGATTGGACCATACAGAATTTAGATACATCGTTTTTTTCTTTACAAAATTGTTTTGTTAATAATGATGCCGTTACCTGATATCGAAAAATATGATCCAATGATCTAGATGTACCCACAACAAAGCAAATGACCGAGATCCAAATTCCAAGCGTTAAATAGTAAATTGCTTGTAGGGCGATAATTTGTGATATTATTAAAAGAGGATCCCAAATGGTATTTCTAAAATATCCATCAGATTTTGAACTACTAATCAAACTGGTGTACTTGAACTGATTCTGAAATTAAAACACAATAATTATTTTTACCATGGACTCTCCTTATCATCAAGCAAGCGAAGGTAACTTAAGACTTCTGCTTACCGTGAATGGTATCAACCAACTGTAAAATTTACTCATGATGAATATTTTTTTCATTAAATATAATTAAAAAGTTTACAAGATAAAGGATTAAATTTAAAATAAGAAAATACAGGGATAAATCGATCAAAATAAATGGAAAAAATACACTCAATTTCTTTATCAATTGTTATCAACGCTCAATGTCGTCATCGCGTCTCCCCCACCACTTACAAAAATGCTTACGTCATCAATCTTCTGTTGAACATGGTTTAGGTACCTAACATGGTGCCTAGCGAAATGCCAATTATTTTATAGGCACAAAATCATTTTGACTGTTTCATTAATTTCATAATTTCATCTAGAGACTTATGACTTTAATTTCATCCAAGTCTCATGCTGCCATTGTAAATCATCATCTACAAAGTTTACCCCAAAAATAAGTCTGAATTTTGAATCTTACCCTTACGTATGTAGATCTCATTTTGAAAGGAATCTTTAGATTCGTACATGGAAAAAAATCGGTTAGCACAAAATAGAAAATACAAATACATATTTCTTTATTACGAGTTGGACATCGTCAATTTCTAAATATTACAAGAAACTAACAATTTTTTGAAATTTTTAGTCACTTTATGTAGTTTTTTGTTTTAAAAAGAAATCGTAAAGGAAAACACCTTTTTAAGACCATTAAAAATGTTTTCTTCGTGTAGGTAAACATTTTCATCAGTACAAACGTTTCTTGTTTTTCAATAATCATCAACGTCGTCCAGCAGTTCTGTTGTTGATCCGATCATCGATCAGCAAATCAAACATTACTTCTTCTTTTTATTATTCGGTCCTCTGAAAAAAAAATATATCATAATTACGCACATAAGAGAGTGTTTTTTTCTGTTTTCGTGCTCAGAAAAAAAACTTACAAATAGCGCAACTGTTTCACAGATTTTCGACTGACATCAGTAAATTTGTCTCCAAAAGCTGATTTATTTGTCTTCAATTGACCTGAAATTCATCAGACAAAAAGATTAATCATCTATTCACAGCGTCTGCGTTACAAAAAACATTATAATACTCACTATGATCGATATTGAATTTGAAATTATCATCCATAGCTCTTATTTTCTTGGGCTTGAGTTTTCGTTTCGCCATTCTTGATTGGAATAAAGCGATGTTTTGCATTTTCTTCTGCATATGTAGTTCTTTTTCAGAAACTTGATTTTTCAAATTTTTCTTCTTTTTCACGAGTGTTTTTGCACCAGTCAGTTTTGCTTCGAAAATTTCTTTAGCTTTTTGTTTTTCTAATTTTCTTTGGTGCTGAGTTTGAAACCAGGTTCTGCCTTTTTTCGCACCTTCTTTACTGCCACTATTACCGAGCATTTTTTTACCTCGTTCGATATCTCTTTCTGCGTTATTCAGCATTTTTTCTTCCTTTTCTTCATCAAGAATGTTTCGCATTTCAGATTCAATCGCACCTAGTTTATCTTTATACTTTGCGATTATTTCTGGAGGTATAGTACGATTTTTTACAGGCGTCTTGGCATTTTTAATTATTTGTTTTATCATTTTTCTATCCGCTTCAGTAGCAATAGAAACGGATACACCGGCTCGTCCGGCACGAGCTGTTCGTCCTACTCGATGTATGTAATGCTCCAATGTTGGCGGCATTATGTAATTGATGACCGTCTTAACTCCTCTAATATCCAAACCTCGGGCAGCGACGTCGGTAGCAATTAAAACATCCACTTCTTCATTTTTGAATTTTTTCAAAGCTTCCAAACGCTGCGGTTGAGATAGATTACCGTGCAATTCGCAAACCTGCAGAACGAAAAATACGGTTAACATTGAACATTTTTTAAATAATCGATTTATGAAGTGGTATTACCTTTACACCTAGAAGACCTAAAAGGATTAAAATTCGATGAGCATCTTTTTTCGTTCGAACAAACACCATACAATGATCTCGAAAGGTTCGGCAAATTAAGGCAGCTAAAATGACATTTCTCTCGGATTCTTTTCCTTCCCGCAATCTTCAAAAATGAATAACGCATATTACATAAGTATTTAAAATAATATTTTTCAATGGAATATTTTAAATAGGTAAATATCCAACCTGACGAACTCTTGCCTCAAATTGAAAGCAACATTCTGGTTGTTGTCGACGAAAATTTTAACCGGACGAGATAAGCATAACGATGCAAGATCATGTACTGCATCAGTCATAGTGGCCGAAAACAATAAAGTCTGTCTTGTGCGGGAACACATTTTCACAATCTGCTTCATTTGATCAGCAAAATTTTCATCCAACATTCTAAACAACGCAAAAAAAAAAAAAATAGACGAATAAAAAATAAATTACATAAGAAGTAATCGAAAATAACAAAAAACGCACCTATCTGCTTCATCCAATACTAATATTTCGAGATCTTCCAAAGAAAACGATGGTGTATTCTGTAAATGATCAATTAAACGACCTGGCGTAGCAATAACTACATCAGGATTTTTTCTCAGTACTGATTCCTAAAACATTCAAGTTTGGAGGTTTTAATCGCGTATAAAAGAAGTGCTAATCGTAATATTGACTTCTTACTTGAACTTTCAATTCAAGACCACCAACAGAAAGACCGACTTCTATATGTGTGAATTGAGCTAATTGTTTGGTAACTTGATAAACTTGAACTCCCAATTCTCGAGTTGGAACTAAAACTAACACTCTGGAGCAGAAAAAATTATGTGATGGGCGAGAAAATTCTTTGAATACTCGCGTATTTTCGAAGAGCATTTACCTCGTGACTGGAGAATATCCTTTAGGTTTATACAAAAGTCTTTCCAAAATTGGAAGCATATACGCCGCTGTTTTACCAGTTCCTGTGGCAGCACATCCACATATATCGCGACCGAGCAACGCTACAGGAATAGCCGCAGCTTGGATTGGAGTAGGATGAACATAATTTAGAGCTCCAATAGCCTGTATCATTGAATTCAGAGAAAATCAATAAAATCGGTAATATAACGAGTATCTTATAAAGACGGAATCAACAATAACAATCCAATAAAATATAACATTCAATATTATTGCTCATTTACCTTCATCAAAGGACGAGACAGGTTCATTTGATAGAAAGAGCTATTTTCATCAAATGGTGGCGCATCGTCGAAAAATTCTTCCGCGTCTTCAACTGTACACGTTTCTTCGGGTGTATTTTCAATTTTTTTGTTTTTATTCTTTTTACCAACGCGTCTTTCTCGTTCTTTCAATTTATCTACAGAAAGGAGTATTTGAAAATTAGACCATAAATCTATCGTATTTCGTTAAGCTTATTCATCATATTGGTATTATATTTCACCTTTTTTCATTTCACTATCAGATAGCTCATCATCAACTTCATTTTCTTTCGATTCTCCTTCATCGTTGGAATTTTCTTCGTCCGATTCAGGTATCTGAAGTTAAATAAGGTAATATAAGTATTACAGCATCATAAGAATTATGTATAACTCATCGTGAAATATTACATACCAAAATTTTAATGTGTTCTCTTGATCTCTCGATTTTCTCATCAGTTTTATTCTTGCCTTTTCGTTTTATGTATTTCTGCAGATCATCCCATGTATCTTTATTATATTCGTTTACACTAGATACGAAACTGAATTCGTTGTCAAAATCATTTTCTTTAGTGGTCTTTCTCTTTTTAGGTTGATACTGAAAAACACGAAATCATTCAAATCATTAATAACGATTGCGTTAACTACAGAATACACAATTTGAAAAATGGCTAAAACTTATTTACCTCTACTTCAACGTCAGATTCTTCGGAGTAATCGGGGACATCATCTTCGTCGTTAATGGTTTTAATTAGATCCACATCCATTATTTCATACCTCAAATTTAGTATAAATGGTGAGAATAGTTTACGATGAAACTTCGAGCTCAGAATACGAACATTCGTTCAAGAACTATCGTCAAAAAGAACCGATACATTCACAATCATCAAAAATCATCCGGAAATATTGGAAAATTGTAGCAAAATCAAAATTTTCGAATTTTTGAAAAGGTAATTCCAAAATTTAAAAATTCATTCGCAATTCGCAAAATTTACAAATTCTTATCCATATCCAACACGTGTGTGTGGAGCGGTGTGTTGGAGTGGGGAGTTCTTATCAGTTTGTTTTGTTCTCTCCTCAACCATGACCATCTACATTTAACAGGCCAGGAAGGCTCACTTGACAACGCTGTAATATCTCGACGGCGTAGGCTGACTTTTTGGATTCTCCATAACTTCCATAAGACACAATGCTAATTCATAATGCAATAACTCGAAAACTATCAATTTTACAAAAAAAGTCAAAGAGACCTTTTTTAAAGAGAATTAAAAGAGCTTTCCATTCATATATAAATTTTTTGAATTTGAGTGAAATTGACGAAATTGGCATTTTTCACTTTTCACTAAAAATTTCACCAAATCCAAAAAAATTCTATATCAATAGAAAGCTTATTCAATTTTCTTTAAAAAAGGTGTCTTGGACTTTTTTCGTAAAATTGATATTTTTCGATTTATTGCAATTTGAATTAGCATTACATCTTATGGAAAAACCAAAAAGTCAGCCTACGTTTTGACGTTGCCAAATTTAGCCTTCCTGGCCTGTTAAATGTAGACGGTCATGCCTCAACCCCACACTCGATCGAAAGCACGAAAGCACGACTAGTCAAAGAAGCACGATAAAAACAAAGTTTCAGTTTTAGGTAAAGTTACGACAGATTGTTCCAAATTTTTGCATTTTATTTATTTGTCAAATTACGCCAAGTTACTTTAATTTTTTGGTTCGAAACGATTGTTTTATACAAAGTTTTTACAAATTTGTTCATTTAAATTCAAAAAGACTCGGAGATCTATTTGATTTTGATTTATGAAAATTTTAGAAACCTGCGGAAACGAAACAGAAACGAAAAAAACGAAATAAACATAATAAAACCATAGATCGCTACAAAAGAAGAAATACTGTCGAAAGTTTGAAGTTGTGGATGAGATCAATCTCTATGAAAGCTTTGTTATTTATTCATATCTATGATTCGAAATTTCATTCAATTTCTATTTTTTGCAAATTGCAAGTCTGACGGTCTGACCTTCGTTCCGTCGTTCGTTCCACTAGTTCCGCGGGTTCGGTACTCGGAGTTCCATTTAGAATGGTCAATGGTCATGATCAAGCCCGGGTGTAATTGCAAAAGAATACTTTGTACGCTTTAGAAAGTGATTACACGACAGACAGTCTTGAGACAGTCTCAAAGTGAAAAGTGTTGTTCGCGATCGTGGTTCGTGTTGTGTGTTTCGAGCTTTCGACTATCATCCTTCATCCAGTGTATCCCGTGTAATTTCTTTTCAACTTTTTTCTTATCATTTTTCTATTATTTACATCGTACCCTTGAGTTAAAATTATAAAATGAATTCGTAACTTGAATCAATTTCGTATCTTAGTGCTACCAAATGTTTTTGTAAATTTCGGCAAATTTTGAATCATGTTCCTAATATCAAAAATCAATTTGTTCATCTTCAACTATAATTTTTGTTCGTTGTGTCAAACTCTAAATTCAAGTCTGATCGATGTTATGAATTTGTAAAATTTCGAACTGTTTACGGTGGTACAGAGTGGCGCGACTACTTTTTGCCATTTACCATAAAATGACCACAGGGCTTCGACACAGTGCTACAGAACCTGGTAGTTTACAGACAGAACGGTTTGTCGAAGTGATGCCCAAGAAGAAAAGTCCTCAGTTGCTTTCCAAAATGAAAACCCCTGCTGGAACTGCATCGGAATCGGTTAGTTCTGGATATTATACATTTTATATCTATTGATTTTATGATTCATCACTTGGGGTAATTTGTATTGAAGTGTAACAACTCCTGTATGCTGTCAGGCTATCGCATTACATTCAACTTGGATATTTAATATTAATACCATTGCACATCGTGAAGCTTTCATATACTTGAACCACTTGAATTGGTGTGTGTTGGATGGAGAGGAATCCTGAATGATTTTTTACAGAAACTTAAAAGTTTCAAAAGAAATTGTATAGTGAAGAAATCGCATAAAGCATTCCATCTAGATCTTCAGTTAATTATTTACTACAAGTTTCTTTCTTCTTCTGTGGCGAGCTAGCTTTCCAAAACAAATTATCAAAATTCTGAAATTAACATTGCAATATTAGAATCACTTTTTTATAAGAGCTGCCAGGGTAATCTTGATGAAACCAACATGATTCGTCAGAATTCTTTTTCATGTTGACCTTTGACTACCTAGATGGGTAAAAAGTACGAAATTTTCTCTTATTTTGTCCTAATTGACCTTTCTTTGTGAAAAATTTCTCATATTTCATTTCCTATACAACTGCAATGCGGCATATTGTTACTGGCTAAACTTTTTTTTTAATGCAGAGAGTCAGGAAGGGGGATGTTGCATGATTAAAATTTTGTTCAAAAAATCCATCAATATGGCCATGCGTTTAAAATATTATCGCACTGATAATAAATCGAAATATTGAACTTTTTATCATCAAGTAATGAAATTTTTCAGCTAATAGATTGATGTAGTTTATTAATTTTTTTTTTATAAAAATAGGTACATCTACAAAATTATATCTTGGTATGATAATAAGTATGATGTAATTACCTATCTTATTTATTGTTTTGCAGGAAGGAAGCTTGGACAGTAGCCCATCAGTAGAGTCTTGTAAAGAATCTCGTAAGTTTGCGAATTTTTGTTCTATAATTTTATTCATTATTTACATGCAAACTGGATGAAAAGCCTTGTTTTTCAATTGCACATAAAATAATCCAGCTTTATATCAATCAAAAACTGCAATGCTTCGAATAATATGGGTACCTAATAAGTAAATTGATATACTTGCCAAGTTTCTGTTCAAAAAGTATAAGTACCCTTATAACTACATTCAATGCTCGAGGAAAGTTTACTTTTTTGATCGATTTTTATGACCAAAAATTATTTTCATTTAAAAAAGTGGGTTAACGTTAATGTAACACGATTTGTTTCAGTTGTTAAAACCACCGTTTTCATTCGTATAAATTTACCTACCTACTGATTTTGTTTTTAAATTACCTACTTAATTCATCCTTGTTTATAAAGTAAATAGTCTCATTTATGTATCGATCCTCCGTATTAGACGAAAAATTTTCCATTAATTCGAATCCAGAGTGAAATGATTCCATGGTGTCCACATTTCAGATAAACTTGGTCTATATTTTGGGCTCTTATTCAAAGAAAATAAATAAATCATAGTATTTTTTTTGATAAACTTGACCTCGGTTCGAAGAGCGTAGATTCCATTCTTGTAGTTCTTCGTCACCAAACCATAGAATGCTATATTTGCACTTTGAAAAGTAAATAAATACAATGACTTCAGACCATCTTTCCTGAACAAAAAATAAATAAATAAATAAATAATAGTTCACTATTTCCACTTACTGTACGAATAAAATGTGATTTCTTTATATCTTCCCTTTGAAAATGATTCAAAATGAGAAAATTGCTGGGCAAAAAGTTCATGTTTTCATCGATAGAGATGAAGGTATTGTTTGCATGACAATGTACACAAATATGTAATAAAATTGGCTTGATTTTTCACTTTTGAAGTAAAGGGCTAAATTCAAAACTAAATTGAAAAGCATTAGTGATTTTCCTAGGGGTGATGCCAAATTTTTTCCTTATAATAATTTTCATACATATATACGAACTTGAAGGCGAGAGAGGGGTTCGATCAATCGAAATTATTCCAAATATGAAGCCTTTTCTAGGAAAGGGAGTGGGATCTCGAAAAACGGGAGCTTTAAAAAAATGACATCCCCACCAATTGTTTTATCGAATTACATGGTCAAATTGCAATCGAATCGATTGTTTATATTATGTACTATGTACTGTAGAGCCTATTTTCTTCCTTCTTGGCTGAACAGCGAAAACTGCAATTGAAATTCAAGTGTGATTTTTATACTATATATCATGCAAAATTGAAGGGAAGGGAGGGATCCATTCAAAATTTTTGTATCAACCAAAATTATTTCCAAGACTTCAAGCTTTAACTTTTGTTTGGAAATTTTTTCTATTAGACCCTCATTTCCACCACTTTTTAATAATAATACGTATCTAAGTCATATTATCAAAATTGGAGGGGAGGGAAGGATCTAATCGAAAATTTTATAATAACAAAAATTATTTCTAGAACCCCAATCTACAACACTTTTGTTTGAACATTTTTTCAATTGGGCCCCACTTCCAATTTTGAAAAAGCTATCTACCTGATGTTACGTGAAATATCGGAGGAGAGGGAGGGATCCAATCGAAATTTTTATTATAATCAAAATAATTATTTTCAGGATCTTGATCTATATAACTTTTATCTGAAAATTTTTCAATTAGCCGCTTCCTACCTCACTCCTAATTTTCAATGATATCTTCGGAGTGTTATGCGAAATCGGTGGGGAGAGAGGGATCAAATTGAACAATTTTTCAAACAAACGTTGTAGCTTGACGTCTTAGGAATAATTTTGGTTGTTATAAAAATTTCGATGGGACCCCTCCCTCCCCTCCAATTTTGAATATACCTACATTTAATAAATTTTTGACTGTGCCAAAAAAAGTGCTACATGATCCACTTGTCTTTCACTATAGACTTTGACGTGAGATTCAGTCTTTTAATCGTAGGAAATTTTTTCACTCTCTGTGATCATATTAGAATGTGCTTTGACGCAACGTTTTTTCATAAAAAAGTTCTAAATTTTCTTGGATTAAAAAATATCTCAATTTCTTGAAGTAAAATAAAATTCTGTTAAGAATGTTCCTCAAAATATTCAATTTTTTGAAAGAAAAATGTTTGATTTTTTTAAGAGAAAAAACTTTCACTTTTTCAAAGAAAAAAAAATCTCCATTATTTTAAAGAAAAAATCTGTTATTTTTTGAAGAAAAAAATTCCTTAATTTTTAGGGTACACAATCTTTTTCAAATTTTTGCTGGAAAACCCTATTATTTTTATTGAAGAAAAATTGAAAATTTTTGAGAAACAATTTTCTTTCAATGGCTCGATAGTTGTAAAATTTTGAAGCAGTGTAGTGAATAAACTACTTAAGGATCGTTCACAATGGACCTTAACTTTTTACTTTAACTTTAACCAGCTAAAGTTAAAGTAAAAAGCAAAAAGCAAAAAGCAAAAAGCAAAAAACAGTCAAAACTCCTACTAACCAACCATTTCCAAAATGAATTTTAAGCTTTTTTATGTGGTTGGTTAGTAGGAGTTTTGACTGTTTTTTGCTTTTTGCTTTTTGCTTTTTGCTTTTTACTTTAACTTTAGCTGGTTAAAGTTAAAGTAAAAAGTTAAGGTCCATTGTGAACGAGCCTTAAATTTCCTACAATTTGAAAAAGTAAGCACCCTTCGGAGATTCTCTGGCTATTCGGACCACGAGCGCGGAGTGGCTGAATTCTATCGACAAAACTGAAAAGGTCTGAAAAGGTGCACCATAAACAAAAATTTGCTTATCACTGAAATTTTTCAAATGTTATCACGACCAAATCATGACAAAATGCACCTTTATTAGATGAAATTAGCGAAATCATCACAACACAGCCATCTGTTTTTAAGAAAAAATAAACAAAGGTGCACCTTTTCAATACCTACTTGATCGTAACATCGTAATGTACACTAGCGCGCCATACCTATCCTTGGTCCGAATAACATCAAAAATTCAGTCATTTTGTCAAAAATTTAATCCTCAATTCGTTAAAACTATAAAACATTCAAGGTCAAATTTGTTTCGCTGATTACCGACAAAGTAAATGTAATAAAACTTGGAGAGACATTTTATTATAAATACAACATTGCACTAAATCTGTCTTGATTGAAAAAAAATCTCCATCTCATGAGTTTTTTCTTTAAAAAAATGAGATTGAAAATTCGTTCACTTTATTACCTACTTCATTTTCCTACCTTTAGGTAAAGTTCTTCCTCAAGTAATGCAGTTCTATTTATTCCCATAATACTCCGTTCGGAATTAGACTGATTTTACAATTTTAATTATAACTTCGAAATTGAGCAATTATAAGAAGTCGTGTCCATGAAATCAATCACTCAAGCTATGAAATCCTATAACGAAAAACGAACAATGTTACTCAAATTACCCCAGGTATTTAGTTTGTGACGTACTGATAATCGTTTAAAATTCTAAGTTTTTTTTTTTCTGAACATATACAAGTTTAGAGATTTTTCCCCTCCTTAAATGAAACTGTTTACGTTTGGTCAACCTTTCGATTTTATATGCTAATTAACCTCGGCAACCATACAAGGTGATTCTACGTGTATTCTCGATACTTGACTGGTATAGTATAAAAATATGTGGACAAGTTTTGTACGAAGTGAAAACATCTAATGGGTTTTGCAAGGAAATGTATGTAGTTATCGTATCGTCTTATTTTTCAGTGTTTGAGCTATAGATTGAGCATAGCTATGGATGTGCTGGAAAATCACGTGATCTAAAATTTATGCATGGTTTCCAAATTTCCTTATAGGTAGTCTTGGAAGTGTAATAGAAAATTTTTTAATTAAATATTCATTACACATACCATTTTTCGTTTGAAGTGTGATTCATGCATAATAAAGGAAAATTTCGTTGTGATTTATTAAAATTGAAAAGGAAGTAGGTAGTGTTGCTCTGGTTATTCATGCTATACTTGGGTCTACGTATATACTTTCAATTCCATAGATTCAGATGCGTTTAGCATAATTCTCATGAAAAAATTCCAACTACGTAATCGAATGCAGGCATAATACGTACATATATGAAATTTGACCTTTTAACTTACTCGAATGTCATAACGATTTTCCTGTAACCTATACGTTATCTTAATCGAGATCGACGATACATTTTAGTTTTCATTCCAATCTATTTTATTGATAAAAACAATTTTCAGACGTGCAGACGAGATTAAAAGCGGTTTAAACTACTTCTATCAAACTACGCGTGTCATGCCTGTAAAAATTAAAAAAAAAAAAATTATAATTGTCCCTTACTCGAGTATTTTTTTTCATTTGACTATTACCTTGGGATTTAATCCGCCTTTCGGAAATGAGTGATTTTGCGTACTGTATATACTAGATATACCTACCTATATTTTGCAAGAAAATCGATCCTTTTGTGCCTTGAACTTCAGGAAGTTCAATATAACCGAAATAATGCGCTTGAATACTAATAATTTATGTCTAAAAATTTACACAAAGGAAATTTGTTTTGATATGACTAAAAAGATAACATTTTCGATAATGAGTTGATAGTTAAGTTACCCTAATGTTCGTATGAGTTGGGAATTTTCCACTACGAATCACCCCATATTTTCTGCATACACGATTGTTCGTGCAATGCAAACTTTTGGAAGTCAAACTCAAATACTTATGCAATGCATACAATATACATAATGTAATGGCAGCTCGTACGTGTGCGTGCATCTATAAAATGACTTTACTGCGAAGAAACACCAGTAGAGATTCCTTTCTCCTTCCGAAGAACACGTGCTCGCCTTGATAGGTAGATTCAGAGCTATCGTGAGTTCATATTTTTAAACGTGTTACTTGCTTCAGAGAATTAAAAATAAACTTGTACTTAAAAAGTTTCTCATTTTTTTTTGTCAAGTCGAATGCATATAACTTTTGCTCTAATGGAATTGTTATGTAATCTATACCTGCAGTGACATTGCATAAGTAGTCAGGTACCTACTGAATACAAACCATAACAGGTTTAGGTACATCGAATGACATTCTGTTCGACATTAAAAAATTCGCTGTAAGTGTGGTTATATGTCGCATACCACATTACTCTATCAAAATATCGTGTAAAGTCAAAATTATGTAAAGGTACATCTGCTATGGTCCTGCCGCCAGCTGGTCTAGGATACTCAACTTCTGTGAAGAGGAAAAAAGGGCGATATATTGGAAATTTAAAATAATATACTTACTATGCTAAAAAAAAACGAAAAAACAATCTTTATAACACTAAAAAAATATAGAAAAGTTAAAAAAAAAATACAAAAAAAACCTATTAAGTTTTTTCGTCCCAAAATTTCGTCACTTTTCCCCCCGATTTGGTCAGCGAAAAAACAATTATACTTACTTTATGCTAGAAATCTTCGGAAAAAGTATAGAGATTAAAAAAAAAATAACGTATATTTTCAAAGAAAATTTATTTTCGTCTATAAAATTCTTATTCTTTTTAAGAAAGAAATTTTTTGAAGCCTCTCATTCTAAATTTTTTGAATAAAAAGAATTTCGTGAAAAAAATGTAAAAAAATGTTAAAAATCCACGCTTTTATTTAAAGTTGGTCACTTTGTAAAATGTTATTCATAGGGAAAGAGTAATGCCTTAAAAAACAAAAAATAAAATTTACTTGAATACAAAAATGTGTCATGAAAATTTTTTTTTCAAAAATTTTAATGATGAAAATCGTGGTGGGGCGTTAATCGAAAAGGTATTCGTTTGCTCCTCGCACACCCCACCACGCTTTTCATCATTAAAATTTTTGAAAAAAAAAATTTCATGACACATTTTTGTATTCAAGTAAATTTTATTTTTTGTTTTTTAAGGCATTACTCTTTCCCTATGAATAACATTTTACAAAGTGACCAACTTTAAATAAAAGCGTGGTTTTTAAAATTTTTTTTACATTTTTATTTAACTCTTTTTGTCGTTGAAAATATTTTAATTTCATAGTTTTACTCCTCGAAAACTAACATTTTGATATCAATGTTGTGAATTTTGAAATTTTCAAAATGGAACCCCCCATAGGGGTCCAATTTGGGGTCAAGGGTAAATTTAAGTCCGAAAATCGAATTCAGCGGCCTCGAAAACCTACATTTCGATACCAATGTTGTGATTTTCTGAAATTTTCAAAACTGAACCCCCTCATAGGGGCTCAATTTGGGGTGGGGGTAAATTTGAGTTCGAAAATCGAATTCAGCTACCTCGAAAACCAACATTTTGATATCAATGTTGTGATTTTCTGAAATTTTCAAAATTGAACCTCCTCATAGGGGCTCAATTTGGGGTCGAGGGTAAATTTGAGTTCGAAAATCGAATTCAGCGACCTCGAAAACCTACATTTCGATACCAATGTTGTGATTTTCTGAAATTTTCAAAATTGAACCCCCTCATAGGGGCTCAATTTGGGGTTGGGAGTAAATTTGAGTTCGAAAATCGAATTCAGCGACCTCGAAAACCCCTAATGTGAGCACTATGTTCTTTCAATTCCAGTAAAATATTAAATGAGAGAGGATTGGTCGAAAACATACATTTGGTTCCATGAGACAAACATACATACCAAGCTAATAAAAGCGTGGTAAAAAGTTATGCTTATTGTTAGGGCCCGGATTTTTATGATATTGCTTATGTTTTCCTGCTGCACTAGATAGAGCATATCACAACTTTCTTTACGTTTCATGCAATTCTGAGACGATTGGTGAAATTTTTAAGCGCTTTCTTTTGCTTATTTTAGGTATAAATGCTTAAAAACGCTTATTTTTGCCAAAAAACGTCAAAAACTCACATATTTTGCGGTTTTTTTTTTAGTTTTCAGCGCTTTTTTTGAAAAAACAGAAACCTGACCAAAAAAAAAAAAAAAAAATTTTAAAATACAATTTTTTGTATTTTCAATTTTTTTTTTTACTTTTTAAGTTGCAATTTGAAGGAATTTTCTGTTGTGGATGCGTTTTTCAAACTATAATTTAATTTTAATTCAATTTAATCGATTTCGATTGTTAAATCTCAACGCGTTCAAATTTATTGAATTTCGAATTATTTATTTTGAAAATAAATGTTTGAATGTTTTTCTGCTCTAAATTTCTTTCAGTTTCTACATATGTACGATTTGATAAGGTTTTCGAAAGCGATTTTAAAATACCTGCATTTTGATACCCATGATGGTAAATTTTTGAAGCACTTATTTTTGCTTTTTTTGGTTTTATAGGGCATATTTATGCTTATTTTTCATATTTTAACCGCTTGACATAAGCGCTTATTTTGCTATTTTAAGCGCATAAAAATCCGGGCCTTACTTATTGTGAATGAGAGTTTTTTTAAAGAGAATTTTCTAATGAAAAAATTTCGTTTTTTTAGGAGGTTGAATAAAATTTCTAGAAACCTTTTCCAAATAAATTTTTAATGATTTTTGAGAAAATTTCCAAGAGAAAATCTGTAAAGTTTTTATTAAGTTAGAAACCTAGGGAATTTTCAAATTTTACTAGGGGTTTTCAGAAGAAATTTTTCCTAAAAATAATAAATACTTACTGCCGTGAAATTTTGCTGTGGGAAAATTTTAGTTTTCCAGTAAGTAAGAATTTTCATGGGGAATCTGTCGGCGATCTTTTTTTCAAGTTATTTTTTCCAACAAAATTTTCAAAAAAACTTTCTATGAAAGACGTTTTTCTAAAATTAGTTTTTCAAGATATTTTATAATCTTTTCCAAGATTTTACATTTTTTCCTAGTCTATTTTCAAAAATATCTGAAGAAAAATGTGATATTGAACAAAAAAACTTGGAACGTTTTCCAACAAATTTTTCTTTCATTTTTTCAGAGAAAATTTCTATAGGTAATTCTTATGAAGAAGTTTTATGAATTAATTTTTTTAAGACAATTATTTTTGAAGAAATTTCTGTCCTGAAATTTTGGTACCTACCTAAAGATTTTTATAATTAAAATTTTTTTTTTTTTTTTTTGGATTTTCTTCCAGAGAACTGTTGTTAGAAAAAAAGTTTAATCGTGCCAGTAGTTTTCCAGAGACTCACTACAAGAATTTTTCGGAATTTCGTTTATTCAAAAAAATATTGAAATACATGTAAAATTAAGACCTCAGTTCAACAGAAAATTAATTTTTAAACATTTTAAGAGAGAAAAAATGAATTTAAAAACATCCTAAAAATTAATTTTAAAATGAAATTGAAAAAAAAAAAAAAGTTTTTGTTCAAATGGAATTTTTCAACTGTTCTGTACAAAAAAAAAAAAAAAAAAAAAAAAAAACTGGACTCTAAAAAATTCTGAAAAAAAATTATTTTTGAGGAAATTGTTTCAAGAAATGCTACTCTACAAAATTTTTAAAATTAATACCGGAAAAAAATTAGAAAAAATTATGTGTTCCCACGAAATTGATATTTTAATCAAAAAATCTTGAAAGTCGGTTGTTGGTTGACCTATCTTTTTAAAATCAGAATGGGTGGGAAAACCTATCCAAATCTTCGGATTACCTCGATGTTTCATACATTTATGCTAGGACATTATCTCACGGAAGACCTCGCGGTCTCGTAGAATAGTGAAGAAAAGTAAGAGGGGTGTAGAAAAGTAGAATGTACAAGCTCTAGCGACTTTTGGAAGGTCGATATGAAGATCATATTGTGCACGTATACCTACCTAAGCTTGTTTAAATATTTAGAAGGTTTCACGATTGAAATTTATATTTTGGTACACATAATAAGTAACTTATATTCGAATCTATTACCGCCTTAAAAAGAAAACAATGAACATTAAGGACTTCATTACTGTAATTATGTAGGTACTTTGACGAGCTGTTGAAAAGGAGAAAAATGAATGTTGACATTTTATAACACTTAATCAATTTTGGAGTAGTGTTTAATAAACAGCGTTATTCAAGTTCGTCGTTAAATTGGCGATATCATTAAGACTGAATTAGTGGTAATTTTTGACCTTACTGAACATAATCTACTTCATAAAATCTTCGCAACAAAATTTATCTACCAAAATCTCATATTTTGTGAAATATATCTCCTGAAGAAGATCACATTATTACTAGAATCTAAAATTTTTTTGGCTCTATATGGATACGTAGATATAAGTAATATTTTCTATATCGAGACTAATCAAACTTTTGGACGGGTATGTTGAAAAATAAAAAAGTTGAGTGGCTTTAAAATTGATCGACTCGGCAGATTAGCAAAATTTGACGAACATGAATGAAAACTAACGAGCAGAAGAGTAAAGGAGTTATGTTCCTCGTGTAACCCTTCACTATAATATTTTTATTTTCATTTTTTTTACCTTATGAAGTGGAGGTTTCGCTTCTCAGAAATACTTTCATAACTTTGATAGATATCTAATTCGATAATTTATCGCTTAATTATACGCTTTTGTGTAATAAATACGTTGCGTCGTTTATTTTCCAGACAATCCGAAAAAAATTACACGTCGAGGTTCGGAATGGGAAATTTTAGAAGGTCTGAAAGAGGGGCAACGTTTCGACAAAAAACCAGAAATGTTTTCCGGCTATCTTCATAAGAAACGTAAATGGCCATTGAAAGGATGGCACAAGGTAATATTTTTAATTTGCTTAATTTTGAGAAACAACGTCGAATAAATTGTGTTGTAGGTAAATAAATTAACAAGCGATGATATGGACCTATAGTGTAATTTTCTTTCTTCAAATTTCAGCGCTATTTCATATTAGACAAAGGACTTCTAACTTATGGAAAAGGTCCGTCAGAAATCGCTCGTGGTAAAATTCACGGACACGTTGACATTGGTTTATCTGTGATATCTACGAAAGGCAAAAGAAAACGTATAGACATCGATGCTGACGAATTTATTCATCACTTGAAGGTTGGTGAGTAGTATCGTGAAATTTAAATATGATTGCTATGTAGAGTAATTATAAGGTTGAAAATTAAGGCTACGGATACACATTTCACAAATACCTGCGTTATTCGATATCTTTTAACCGTTTTAATGTCGGACAAAAATATTAATTCTTATCGGATCTAGTCGCGTGAAATATTTTCGTATTCGAGCCACCGCTTGCGATCGAATAACGCACGTAAAAAAATGTTAGGTTTTTTTTGGGCAGAAACGACCGACCAAGTAAAAGGAGAAGAATATAAAGGAAAACACCATTGCGCCATTTCTGTTTTTGTTCGAATGTTAATTTAAAATTAAAACTATGTTTCGCGTGTACCAATGTTTTTTCGCGCGCGACGCGCATTATTATTGAGAATTTTGTCGTTCACCTTGGCGTTTACTTAATTGTCGCAGTTTTATCGACTGCGGTGTGGCGGCTATTCCTTCTTATACTATTGAATTACGATGTACGTTTGCTTGACCAACTAAATTACCTGGCTGTTTTGTCGTAAAAAACAATTGGAAAATTTTCCAAATGTACCCGCATACGTACGCGGAGTTCTTTAATTACTTATTTTTTTTGAAGAGATCTGTTTCTCTATAAATATACGAAATCTTCATTTATAAACTTCGAACTAGGGTGGCCGCAGTACTATTTTTTTTTTTGGCCCCATCGAAAATTTACCTATAGTCCAATACTACATAGATATTTGATATTCAAAATTGGAGAACAGGCAGGGGTCCAATCAAATTTTTTGTAATAACCGAAATTATTCCCAACACTTCAAGCTACAATTTTTGTTTGAGAATGTTTTCAGTTTGACCCCTCCCTCTCCCTCTATTTCACATAACACTCCGAAGATACTAATTAAAAATTAGAGAAGTGAAGGAAGAAGGGGCCAATTGAAAAATTTTTCAGATAAAAGTTTTAGATTAAGATCCTAAAAATAATTTGGGTTATTATAAAAATTTCGATTGGATCCCTCCCTTCCCTCCGATTTCACGTAACATAAGGTAGATACTTTTTCAAAATTGAGGGAGGGGTCCAATTGAATAATTTTTCAAACAAAAGTTGTAGATTGATGTACCAGAAATAATTTTTGTCATTGTTAAATTTTCGATTAGACCTCCCCTCCCCTCCCCTCCCCTCCATTTTTGCATAATATGTCTGACTTAGATATTTATACATATTTTTTAAAACTGGTGGACTGGTAAAGGTAGGGGTCCAATTGAAAAAATTTTCAAATAAAAGTTGTAGCTTGAAGTCTTGGAAATAATTTTGGTTGATACAAAAATTTCGATTGGACCCCTCCTTCCCCTCCAATTTTTAATAACAAGTATCTATGTACCTATAGTATTGAGCTTGATAAATTTTCGATGGTGCCAAGAAAACAGTACTGCAGCGATTCACTCGTCTAACGAAGGGGTGTCGTATTTTTTATTAGCCCATGGTGTCATCTTTTAGAGGAGCTCAAGCCATACCCCAGGTTGATTTTCACAAATTTTTCATGTATAGGAGAGGAGGGGGAATTTTTCAAAGTAGAAATTTGATACTTTTCCGAGATTTTTTCATTTTGCTGAGTCATAGCAGAGAGGTGCCGCATTCCCCATGATGTTAACTTGAAGAGAACATCAAGACCTACTCTTGGACAAATTTTTACAAATTTTCCATGGACCGAAAAAACAAAATTTTCGATTTTCAGGGGAGACACGAATAAAAAGAAAAAAAACCTAATTAAATCAATTAATATCTTTCGATCGCGCAACAGCCCTCAAGTTTTTGCAAATGAATGCAAAAAATCAAAATTTGAAAAAATTCAAACGAGTGACATGACGTTATTTAGGAAAAGGGAGGGACACCTTTGCTATATTTGTGAAAATCGAGCATATCGAGGATACTAGATAAAATTTCCTTCAGAATAGAACCAAACCAAAAAATCTCGTTCATTATTCGAGAAGTTGTAAATAATTTTCAAAATTTGATCTCAAAAACATAAGTTTTGCATAGGTTAACTACAACTTTTGTAAATTTTTTATAAATACCTACGTATAGATTTTCTGGCTAAATTAAGGGTTCTGTACGAAAATATGCCCATGATGTGAAATATAAAATGAGATTAAAATTTTCTTTTTGCCAAAGCTACCAGCTTTTTTCTAGGAGGCTTAATTTTCGAGATTTTTGCAGTGAAACCCGCTCCATATTTTTCATAACCATTTTTACAATTACTAAATTGCCCAGTATTCAGAACTGCGTTGTTGAACTATTTAGTTATACCACGTGAAAGAGCGTTAAATTCTCTATCCAATTCCATTAACCCTTAAACCCCCAAGAAGATTCAGATGAGATACCGCAAATTTTTTCATATATCTGAATGTAGGCAAGTATGAATATCACAATGATCCATTGATTGCCTACCTGCCCCTTAAAACCTTTTTGGAAACAACAGAAACCTGTTTTCCGTTTTCACGGAAATCCAAAAGGAAAAAAGATTCAACTGAACTTTGGGCTTGATAGACTGTTGGAAAATTTTTCAAAAATCGCCATTTTTCAGATTGAAAAAATTCCAAAGGTAATTGGAATTCTTTCAATCTGAAAAATGGCGATTTTTGAAAAATTTTCCATCAGTCTATCAAGCCCAAAGTTCAACTTTTCATTCATATGAAAAGTTCCAAAGCTCATTAAATTTTCCTTTTGGAGTATCATCAAAAATTTCGAGCAATTGGAATTTTTTTCCAAAAAGAAAAATGGCGATTTTTGAATAGTTTTCCACCAGTCTATCAAACCCAAAGTTCAACTTTTCACTTATATGAAAAGTTCAAAAGCTCATTAAATTTTACTTTTGGAATGATGATATAAAAATTGTTTGCTAAAATTTCATTTGTCTTTCCCATTTTCCAAAATGAATTTTCCAAAAATGGGGAATATGACGTCGTACTGTTCTGGCTGTATACTTTCCCAAGGTATTTTATGGAAAGAATGTATTTTATTTCTCATAGACAAATAAGGTCATTTGGGCGCCCGCTTTTTCACACATTTCTCCCTTTTTGTCTCCTTCAATACAGAAGAATGGCAATAGAAATTTTTTTTTCGGATTGTAGTGTATATCTAATGGCCTTATGTCATCTTATGTAAAATTGAACGAAGTTGAATCTTTTTTCCTTTTGGATTTCCGTGAAAACGGAAAACAGGTTTCTGTTGTTTCCAAAAAGGTTTTAAGGGGCAGGTAGGCAATCAATGGATCATTGTGATATTCATACTTGCCTACATTCAGATATATGAAAAAATTTGCGGTATCTCATCTGAATCTTCTTGGGGGTTTAAGGGTTAAAACCTGAACTTTCCACTTTTCGACCTGAGAACTTTCTTTTCCCTTTTTTTTTTTTTTTCGGTTTCACACATCTGGCAAAGATGTCCCTTTTCCTAAATAACGTCACATATGTTGTAGCATGTGTTTTATGACATTGGTTGGCAAGTATTAACATCGTTATTAATATTTGAAAAAAAAATCCAGAATTCATCACATTATCTCATTTATGAGACATTTAAAAATGTCATTTTTAATGTTTTTTGGGGAGAGAAAAAAAATAAAAAATAGATTGAAATTTTGGGAAAAAATTTTGTACTTAAAAATGGGTTCACACGTTTTCCCTCAAAAGTGACATTCATGGCGATTTTCCATCATTTTTGTACCCTTGAGAATTTTTCAAATAGGTAGTTTTAACTGATACTATAAAAAGTTGAGGAAAATACCTATGGAAAATTATGGTTCCTGAAAATAAAAACTTTCTTCCGATTTTTTATCTATTTTTTCAAAAAACGTAAAAAGTGAAATTTTTTAAATGTTTCATAAATGTAATAATGTGATGAATTCTCAATTTTTTCAAAAAAAACCAAAATAATAATAAAAATAAATAAAAAATATTAATAACCATGATAATACTTGCAAACCAAAGTCGTAAGTACCTTGATAATACACATGTTAGGTGTAACATATTTCAAATTTTCTATTTTTTGCATTCGATTTGATTAATTTTTGAGGCAAAACTTTTCTACTGTATTGAATTTTGAAAATCGAAAATTTTGATTTTTCGGTCCACCCCATTGTCAACGCTGTCAATTTGAAGAGAACGTTGAGACCTACCCCTGGACAAATTTTTAGAAATTTGGTATGCACAGAAGAGGAGGGGGATTTTTCAAATTACCTATATGAAAATTTAATACTGAACTTTTCTAGTTTTTTTTAAAGATACATTTCATAATTTTTTTTCAAAATACCTACCTAGGTACCTCCTTTTTTTTTTTTGGTAAAAATTTTGTTGAAAAATAATTTCGAAAAGTTTTGTCAATCTGCTCTTAATATTGTTTTCAATTTTATTTCAAAATGGTATTTTTACAATTTTATGAAATAGTTTTTCATGTGTTTCAAAAATAATTTTTTCTTTTCAATTTTATTCGAAATTGAACAGAATTTTTTTGGAACTTTTTCCATTCGCGTTGCGATGCAATTAGTAGTACCTCTACCTACTAGAATTTTTTTTTTTTGTTAAAAAAATGTCCTTACAATTTTATTTTTGAGAAACAAAAAGACTCGAGTGATTCAAATTTGATAAAATGATAACTAATTACGTATCTAACATAGTATGCATATGCACTTGTGAAGCAAAGGCAGGTTTAAATTGATAGCAAATTTTCTGTTACAGGCCAAACGTCACGAGAATTTTTTACAGTGGGTTGAACAATTGAAGAAGCATCGTTTGTACAGGCAACACGTGTTAACTTTTGGCAACGTCAGACACGTACAAGGTCGCATACTTAAAGATATAACTAAACCCATGAAAGATTCCAGTCGTAAGTTTTATATAACATATTCTACATATAATTTTTTAGTTGCACTATCGTTATATTTTATTCATTAACGATGATCATGTACTACTTGCTCCTTTCGAGTGGTATTTAATTATATTGTAATGTGTGCAAATTATGAAAACTGTTGAAAAAATTACAATTTTACCAAACTACATACGTGTAGGTAATTAACTTTTTGGTTAGGTAGAGAGGTATTTATTTGAAATGTGGGTGGCAGATATCGGTAATGAGTCATCGTGGCGTAAGCAAATAAATTGAAACCACACTTTATTCTGGTGGTTACGTAAAGCCCTGTCTTCTTCGAAACCATAAGTACATGTACGAGTATATGGTCTTCTTTACCTAAAAAGAATCTAAAATTTTATCCAACTCGAAATATGAATTCTGAAAATTAATGGAAAAAACCTAACGAGCAAAACTAAGCAGTCCAACTTTTGTTGCGTTGAATAAAATTCTTACGATGCCATTGACGCCAGAAACTATGCTGCGATATTATTCTAAACGTAGGTGTTAATATGATCACCACTTGCCAACTCTATACATTTATACTTTTTAAAACATGTGTAAATATTTTTTCGAAGTACCACGTAATAAAATTGTAAACGTTACGAATTCATAAAAGTCAACTGCATAATTATTGCATTTACCATCTTACATTTTTTTACCGCTTCGAAAATTGCGAGTATTGAAAGGATTAAGTACAAGCACGTGTAAGTTGAAGCGTTATTGGATTTGGACTCACGTCTCCTTTAAGTTGGCTATTTATATTTTGTTTCGTTTTAAGACACATAATGTCAAGTTTTTCTATTTTTAAAAAATATTTCAAAAACTTAAAGGAATACTTAGGTACTTACGAATTATGCATAATTATACGAATTTCGAAATTACATATTATAATCGTGAAAATTAGTGTTTTTAAACAATTGATAATGAACCTAAGAGGTCAAGGAGTATTAATTTTTGAAAATTTGGACAAATTTTCAAAACATTATAAAAGATTCATTTTCAAGATAATTATTCAAAAAATTGGCAAAAGTTCAAAATTTGGTCATTATAAATTTTAATATTTTTTAAATGATTTTAAAACTCAGTTGAATTTAAAAAAAATAATACCCACCTATATTTTCAAAGTTTTATAAATTATTACAATTTTTGAAGTTTGGTAAAAATTCAAAAAATTCAAAGTTTACTTTTCGGTGCTTGATGAATTTTTGAAATTGTCAATATAGTTGGTTGAAATCGAAATTTAATAGTTTTTAGGATATTGATGAAATTGAAATTGGATCAATTTTTAAAATTTAGCTAAATTAAAAAAAAATTTAGAAGGTTAATTTTCAAGGTTTGATGAGTTTTTACAGTTTTTTAAATTTTGATGAATTTTTAAAACTTGTACCTCTCAGCTAAATTTTAAACAAATTTTTGAAAGTTATTCTCAACATTGGATACACTACATGTAATATATAAATAATACAATTTTTGAAATTTGATAAAAATTCAAAATTTGATATTATTTATTAGTTTTAAATTATGAATTTTTGAAAGCCAGCTACATTTTCAAAAAATTCAAAACGTTTTTTTTTTTTTTTTTAAATTCTTACAATGTTCGATTGCGTTATCAAAATTTTGATGATATTTTGAAATTAGATCAACTTTGAAAATTTGTTCTGAATTTTCAAAAAATTTAAAAGGTCAATATTTTCAATTTTTGTTAAATATTTACAATTTTTAAAAAACTGTGAAAATTCGAAATTTGATAATTCCTGAATTTTAATAAATTTCTAAAGTCTTAAAACTCGGCTAAATTTTCAACAAAAAAAAATCAAACTGTCAGTTTTCTAAGTTTGATAAAGTTTTACAATTTTTGAAATTTGTCGAAAATTAAAAAATTGGTAATTTATAAATTTTAGTGAATTACCAAAACTGGATAAACTTATAATATAAAATTAAATTTTTTAAAAATCTTAAAAGGTCAATTTTCTATATTTCATCAATTTTGGTAATTTTCGAAATGCTTTTAAAATTCAAAACTTTGTTGATTTGGTAAATTTTAAATCTTGATGAAATTGTGAAATTAGGACCTGAATTGTGATCCAGCATAGATATTATCGCAAGTCGTCGAACTCGAAACGAGTTTATCATTGTTTTTTATCAGTCATCTCCTCCGGAAGACCAGTCGATGAAAAACAATTATTTTGTCACGGTGATAAAATTATATCACCTTGTGGTGTTGTAATAAAATTGATTGATGGGTCTAGATCAAGGTTTTTAAAAGATCAATTCTCGAGGTTTAATAATTTTGCTTCAATTTTAAAAGATTGATAAAAAATTGAAATTTCGTAATTTCTAAATTTTATAAAAAATTTCAAGTTTTTATAATTTAGCTTATTTTTTTTAATATCAAAAAATTATTAATCATTTTCCAAGTTTTTCATTTTTTTTATTTTTAAAAAATTTTTAATTTATTTATTTTGAAAATTTAAAAATTGTTGATTTTTTATGAATTACTTATGTTAGGTATTAAAATTGAATCAATTTTAAAATTGAACTGAATTTTGTGAAAAAAAGAACAAAAAAAACAATACCTACCTAAAAGATAATTTTCTTATGTTTGATAAATTTTTATAATTTTCAAAATTCGTTTAATTCTGAATTTTAAAAAAATTTGAAGGTCGGATCAACTTTTAAAACTCAACTTAATTTCCAAAAAGTTGATTTTCAGTATTTGATAAATTTCTACGATCTATCAATTTTTGCAAGAATTCATAATTTGGTCATTTCTGAATTTTAATAAATTTTTGAAGTTGGATAAAATTTCAAAATTCAGCAAAATTTTCAAAAATTTGAATAGTCGATTTTCGAAAATTGATGAATTTTTACCATTTTAAAAATTAGGTAACTATTTGAGAAAATTTCAAGATTTTGCAATATCCTGCCCGACCTATCAAATGTGATTTTTAATAAAAAACTTTTTTTTTTTTTTTTTCTGTAGAATTATTGTTGCACGGTGGCCAAAATATGAAAGTGCACTCTCCTCCACCTCGTCTTACCGCTTGGGTAATCGATTCAAATACGCCTTTAGAAAAAACATCCAAAGAAATGGAACACATTCGTCAACACCTAAATAAATTATCGAGCATCTTGGATCAAATTGATAATTTAATGGTAGAAAGCGAGGTACGTAAAACGTCCCAATTATAGTTTTAACGTTATTCAAGTAGAAGTTTAACCTCGTGGCTCATTTTAAGGTGGTTTCCTTGAACGACGGATTGTCTCCGAATTCGAAAAAAGACAAGAGAAGATTCGGATTACGTAAAAAGAAAAGCAATAATTGCAGCCTTAGTTGGGGTGGTAATAAAGGCAGTTCCGGTGATTTAACGAATAACGCAAATTTAACAACTTCTAGTCCTTGTAAAAGTAGTTCCGTTCAAGAAGCCGAATCACCTTCTCCGGTTTCCGTAAGTTTACTTCTTCTTTGAGCTCCAGCGCTTTTAAAATTTTTCATTACCTATTGTGTACGTTCGAAGTATCTAACGGTTTCCTTTGTACGCTATTTTAGACGTGCTCGTTAACAGTGGACCTTTCATCGCATAACACCAATACATCGTTATCAAGCAGTAATCCGGCAATCAACAGCGCCGCCACTCAAACAAACCGACATGTTTCTTTATCGACACCAACGCCCGCTGATAGCCATTCAGAATCAATTCAAACTTGCAGCGATGTTAAAATATTTAGCGATTATGTTTCTTTGGCGAAAGAAAGTATGTATCAGTATCACGTATCGAAAAACTCAAGAATACCCAGCCAACTTTAATAAACCCTCGTAAAATGGTTTGATTTCAGTACACGAAAATCTTTACGCAATTATAAAAACTCTGTATACTGAACGCGATCGTTTGAAGACTGCTCTAGAATCAGATACCAATAATAGTGGATCTCAGGCTGTGATTAAAAATTTAGAAAATAGTTTACTGCAATCTATTCAACAGAACAATGAATTACGAACAAGATTGAATAATATTCACGCCACTTCGGATATTAGTCAATTGAGTGATTCAGTGAGTACTTAACGTATATTTATATGAACTGTTATCTCGTATCAGTTAAAATTGTTATCAGTTTAACCTGTCAGCAGTCAGCACACGATCAGCTACTTTTACGAAAACCCACCTGTTGATCATTTGCGAATTTTACGTTGATTGTACCAAGTCCAGTACTGCATTAATATTTGATATTCAAAATTGGAGGGGAGGGAAGGGTCCAATCGAAATTTTCGTCATAACCAAAATTATTCCTAGAACTTCAAGCTACAACTTTGATTAGAAAATTTTTTCAGTTGGGCCCCATACCTTCTCCCTGTTTTTAATAATGTATTTTGAATAAGTGTACTATCCAAATTGGTGAAGAGGGAGAGGTCCAATCGAAATTTTCGTCATAACCAAAATTATTTCTGGAACTTCAAGCTACAACTTTTGTTGCGAAAATTTTTCAATCGGACCATTCCCCCTCCTATAATTTTTAATTATTATCTTCGGAGTGTTATGTAAAATCAGTGGAGAGAGAGAGTCCCAATTAAAAAAAATTTCAAACCAAAGTTGTAGCTTAAAGTTCTAGGAATAATTTTGGTTATAACAAAAATTCAGATTGGACCCCTCCCGGCCCTCTCTCCCCTCCAATATTTATGTTGTACCAGGACTTGGTATAAAATTCAAGGTGAGCAAATGATGCAGCAGGCGGGTTTTCGGAAAAATAGCCGATCGTGCACGGAAATTCTCTATTTTTATTTTATGCTCTTCCATTTGAACCGCCAAAATGAGAAATCAATCAAGAATTTCTGATAACTCGATACGGATGCTTTCTGACAGTTGTATTTATTTTTATCGCGCTTATTTTTCAAAAATTCTCAATAATGTCAAGGTCACTGCTTATACCTGATTGTTTCGTTAGGAAAATTTCTCGACACTACGATTTTATATTCATTACGCAAACTGAAAATTTTAATTTTTCCATTTAATGAATGCACTCATTACAATTTAATTATGTAAACTGAAGAACTTTGTTTATCATTTTAATTTTTTTTTTGAAATATTTCCTTAATTAACACATAGCGGTATTAGTTGACGATACAGCAATACGATGTTCCAACACTTTGTTGATCACTTTTTAAGCTATACCTACTTACTTAATTGACCTTTGCACAATGTTACAGCTGTTGAAACAATCATTATCGTATAATTCGTTATATGTAAGCACCTCGGATATATTTTTCGATGCGGAAGAATTCCACGACATTGCGGAAAACGAACTCGAAGACAGGGTCAGTGTACCTGAAACGCAGATAGCTCCCAGTGATACTTCCTCCGAAGCGGGTTCGATTTCCAGCGAAGAAGGCTCCCTGTCTTCGGAAAACAGCGAAGGAGCCGCTTCCGACTATAATTCTCAACAAAATGGTAATTCTCATGTCTATTGCCCATTAAGAACTCTAATGTGAAAAATCTGTGCGACAGGAGTAACATTATGATTAATTTTTTGTACTAGTGATAGGAAATACCAGTAATGTTGAAAATATGACCGGTCATCGAGACAAATTACCGTGTCCGAGACCGAATACGGAAGGCTTATCGTTGTGGAATTTATTACGTCGAAATATCGGTAAAGATTTATCCCAAGTTTCGATGCCAGTTGCTTTGAACGAGCCTCTAAATATGCTGCAGGTAGGTTTAACGCGTTCATAACCCTATTTTCTGAATACTTTTTTTTTTTTTACATATTTTTATCGAATTGATTTATTCATTTTTAGCGTTTATGCGAAGAACTGGAGTATTCGGAGTTACTCGATAAAGCTGTAGAACTGGAAGACCCGTATGAAAGAATGGTATACGTTGCTGCCTTCGCTGTATCCAGTTACGGATCTACTTACTTTAGAGCTGGTTCGAAACCATTTAATCCTTTGCTCGGTGAGACGTACGAATGTATTAGAGAAGATAAAGGGTTCAAATTTATTTCCGAACAGGTACACGAATTGATCTTTGATGATTTGAAAAGAAATTACGAATTATAATATGTATTTATTTCGTTTCACAGGTTAGTCATCATCCTCCTGTTAGCGTTTGTCACGCTGAATCGAAAAATTTCATATTTTGGCAAGATATGCGAATTAAAACCAAGTTTTGGGGCAAGTCTATGGAATTTCAACCAATAGGTAAAGATTCAAGAGACTGATTGTTAGTTCATACCGTAGGTTTATTTTACCATGGTCAGCAAACATGACAGCTTGGGTGTCCAAGCTACTCCCACTACTTCAAAATAGACATCAGCCATATGCTAGAAACTCCCGAAAATGCAGAAATTAAATTCGTGTTGGCCACCTATTTAAAACTTTTTTTTTCTTTTTAAGCAAAAAAAACCTATACCTATTTTATTATTTTTTTGAGTCAGCATACAAAAATTTCTCAATTTTTTTTGATCTTTTAAATTTTTGAGAGCGAAAAATTTATCATTTTTTCAAGGAAAAAATCTATTAACTTTCTTGAAGAACAAAATTCTTCAATTTTCTTAAAGTAAACAAATAGTTGAAAAAAAATTGGAGGGGGGGCTTTAATTAATTTTTCAGAGAGAAAAATCTCTATTTTTGGC
This sequence comes from Balanococcus diminutus, assembly GCA_959613365.1. Taxonomy (NCBI): domain Eukaryota; kingdom Metazoa; phylum Arthropoda; class Insecta; order Hemiptera; family Pseudococcidae; genus Balanococcus; species Balanococcus diminutus. Next base: position 31,452,246 of record OY390714.1, read on the forward strand.
CAAGAAATATTGCGTAATTTTCTGTCTCAATTTTTTAAATAAAGAAAACTTATAATTTTTTAAGAAAAAAAATTCCTTCTAAATTTTTACCTAGAGTGAAAAAATCTTTACTTTTCAAAGAAAAATTTTCTCAGTTTTTTGAGGCATAAAAATTTTTTAATTTTTTGAAATTGTATCATTTTCTTGAAAGAGAAATTTCTCGATTTTTTGGGGTAGAAAAAGGACAAGAAAACTCTGATTTGTTTTGTTGAGAAAATCTTTCTTTTTTTTTTTTGAGAAAGAAATCTGTTATTTTTAAAGAAAAAAAAACTCAAATTTTTTGAAGAAGAAATTTTAAATTTAAAAAAAAAATAGTTTCATTTTTTTTAGGAAGAATCTATTGAATTTTCTTGAAAAAAAAATTGTTCAATTTTCAAAAAAGCGAATAGCTAAAAATGATCAATATTTTCTCTCAATCTGTCAATTTTTTTTTATTTTTAGGACGAATTTCTCATTTTTTCAAATTTATGTATATTTTCGAAAATAAATCACTCAATATTTAAGAAAAAATCATTCATTTCTTTGTGGAAAAAATTTTACCCATCTTTTGGTCATAATCGTCATGAAGATTTCTCAATTTTTTTATAGACAACACCTCAGTTTTTTTTTTTTTTTTTTTTGGAAAAAAAATCTTTCAGTTTCAGAGAAAATAACATTCAATTTTTTGAGAGAGAAAATTTTTTTTATTTTGTACCTACGAAAATTTTTCACCTATTAAATTTTTTTAAGATGGGGATTTCTCAATATTTTGTAATAAAAATTTTTCTCAGTTTTTTAAAGTATAAAATTTTCTTGGTTTTATTTGGAGTAAAAATAGTGAGTTTTTTGGAGGGGGCATTTTTGAGGAAGAAATATCTTATTTTTAATTTTAAAAATCTCCATTTTTTGAAGAACAATTATTTTTTTTTTATTTATGAAAGTCTTGTCATTTTATTGTTTTGGATTAGAAATGTCTTAATTTTTTATTCAATTTTTAAAAAAAATGTTTTTCAACGATATCTTCAAGAAAGAAAAATGTCAATTTTTTGTGTAAAAAATAAATCCCAACTTTTATGCTAAAAAATTCTGTGTTTCTTGGCGAAAAAAAAAAAAAAAAAATCACATTTGGCCTTAAAGAAAAAATTAAGTCACACCCTAGAAAATTCTAAATTGCTGGCTCATCATTTTACCATTTATAAATAATTTTATATACAATTTTGTATTTGTATTTTGCTAGGTTACGTTAATTTAAAAATCTTACGACCCGATTGCCAAGATCATTATCGATGGAACAAGGTTACCACTTGCGTTCATAATTTGTTTTCTGGCCAACGTTGGGCAGATTTATACGGCGAATTGAAAATAAACAACTTGAATCGAGATATAAGTTGTAAATTGACGTTTGTTAAAGTAAGAATGAATTGTGTTTGTTGTTGCGTCGCGTAGATTGAAAAAGAAAAGAAGAGCGTTGAAATTATTATTTTTTTCTTTATTTTATTTATTTTTTATTGCGCAGGCGAATTATTGGTCAGCAAAACGACACGAAATATATGGAAATATTTTCGACGAAAATGGTACCGTGGTCAGAAAATTATTCGGCAAATGGAACGAGGCGTTATATTGCGGTGTTCCACCTTCAGCTAAGTGTATTTGGAGACCCGGTACGAAATAAATAAATACCTTCAATGTTTGAAGTATTTGCGATAGAACGTTCGCGTTTACTCTTCAATTTATTTTTTGCTTCAGGTACAATGCCAGAAAATTACGAAATGTATTACGGATTTACTCGTTTCGCCATCGAATTAAATGAATTAGATCCAGAAACGGCTAAGCATTTACCTAAAACCGATACTAGATTTCGACCCGATCAAAGGTACATTTTCATTCAAATCATATGATGTATGGGTTACAATGCATAAATTTACATATCTTTAACGTTTTAAATTCGTAGGTTATTAGAAGAAGGTGATCTCAATGGTGCTGAATCGGTGAAATTGCAATTAGAACAAGCTCAACGAGAAAGACGTAAAAAAATGGAAGAATTAAATATACCCTATGAACCGAAGTGGTTCAGGTAAATAATATAGCTCATTAGAACGGACTACAGTTCTGAATAGGTAGTGAAATCATTTTTGACTGGATTGAGGGTTGAAGATTTTTTAAAAAGTAATTTTTGACTGGATTGGTCAAGTTATGTAAAAAAAATGTAGAAAAATTCTAATTTTTTTTTTTTTTTTTTGAAAAAGAACAGTTTATTTTATTCTTTGTATCAGGTCAAAAATTACTCTATCATTCAGAACTATTTTTTACCATTGATAGTTATTTTTTTTTAATTTAATCTTTTTACAACAAATTACCTGTGCAGTAAAAACTACAACGAAGATGGCGAAGAAACTTGGGAGTTCAACGGAAAGTATTGGGAAGTAAGACAAAAAGAAGGATTCAATAATTTGAACTTGGATCAGCTTTGGTAATCGTTGAAAAAAAAATTAGTAACCGTGATTTTATTTAGTGCGCAAATTTAGTGTGATTATCAATCAAAATTGTTTCACTGTAGGCAACATTTTTTGCTATTTGAGTCTTTACGCAGTGGTTTTTTGCAATTTGTCGGTGATATTGAATCCGATCATTTTATTTCATTTCTTTAGTAAACGTATTCTTATTATTGAATATTTTGAGGCATTATTCAAATCGTTACTAGTAGGTATTGTTGTCGTTTCATCTGTAGAAACGTTAAAACCTTGTTGCATATTAAATTATACAAACAAAAACGCTTAATTTATTTAATACCAATTTCTTTTATCAATTTGAAAGTGACATGTTTTATAGTACCCGGTGGATTAGTTGTTATTCTTCCATCCTTTCACTTCTATTACTCTATTGTAGATTATTTTTAATACAATTATTATCGTTGAATTTGGATCGTTTAAATTTTAAACATTTTTATTTGTCGCATACTAGTCATAATTTTTACCGACGAATAAGGTTTATTTATGTAAATTTAATGAATATTTTTAAAACGTTTCTAACAATCATTCGATTCTAAAATTTAAAAAAAAAAAAAAATGAAAAAAAGGTTCCGAAATTCATAATTATTTTTTCATTTCGCCAAATGATTCGTGGCTAATTGGCTATATTACACTTATTCAGATTTATGATAAAAAATATATAAAATAATATTCATACTTACTCGTTTTAAAATTTTTGAATTTCATTAGATTTGATTTTCAATTTTTTTCGCCCAATGTTAACCTTATTTTCAATTTTTTTTCTGTTATCAATTTACCATTTTTATTTTTTTGTTGTTTCTTCTTCTTTAACTTTTTTTTGTTTCTTACATTTTCGTTTCAAATGCTCTAATGAAGTTACTTTAAAGTTAATAATCCTTCGTAAACAATTTTTGAACATTTATTATTACTCTTTTCTCATTTTGTTTGAAATTCGCCACTGGTAGGTTCGAGTTAGATGAATATATTCGCCATTTACTCCACGGTGCGTTTTTTCATCCTTTTTTTTCAACATGCTGTCACCAATGTGATAAATACTTTAAGATGAAATATTTATTGACGTGTGAAATATGCGTCAAGTGTGATATGAAGTAGAAAATTTATAATTTTTTCCGGTGAAAATATATTATTTGAATTATAAAATTGTTAATATCGACGATGAATAAAAAAAATCGAGTAGTGTTGATTTGTAGAAAAAAAATCATTAAGTAGGTACGAAAATGTAAATTTCTAGCTAGTTCCATTTTTATGTTGCAATTAATATTCGGGTTAAATATATTTTTTTAAAACTAAGTAAGTAGCTAATGTAAAGCGTTTTTGAGAAAGCGTTTTTTGCAAAATTATTTGACAATTTCATCGTTCGTTTTCTCTTTTTTTTTATTCTTTACCTTCAATAATTTTACCTAAGAAGTCGAAAGTGTTTTTTTAGGGTAATTTAAATCAATAGATAATCACGCAATTATTATTATTATTATTTTAAAGAATAAGTGTACCTACTTTGACAAAAATAAGCTCACCATTTATAAAGGCTGTTGAAAAATTTGCATTTTTTGCATTTTTTTAACTTAATAAAATGAAAATACAAAATAAGTGTTATGTCATGTCATAAAAAAAAAAAAAAAAAAAAAAAAAAACATTTCTGTAAACAGACAAAAGAGAATGTCTAAGCTTAAAACATTATTCTTGAAAATACACACACTTAATTGAATTAGAGTAATGTTCTGCTCCACTTCCCCGTATTTACCTTCTACTTACTGTATTTCTTACTAGTACTCTGTGATCAAAATTAAGAACTAGTTTTAATCACCGGTTGTAATCGTTTTGGAACTAACATTAGTTTGATATTCTTTGTACGTTGTGTTACTATCATATTGAGAATTTTGTATCGGCTATTCGTTGAATGACTATTATTTATCCTTTAATTTACAAAAGATTCACTTCGAGTTGCTTAATATGTGACTTGCAACTTTTTTAACGAGCTAAACAATTTAAAGTTTCAGAAAATACGATTGGCGTAGTAAAAATTTTTATATTTTAATTTTTAAATTTCGTTTATCCTATTGAAATACATATTTCGCAAAAGAAAATCAGTTGTAGAGTTAGCCATTTTTTCAATCGAATGTCGTATGTTGTTATCCATTGTAACCATGCATAATACGACAAGCAAGCCATCTTCGAGATGGCTTCACTTCGAGTATTTTATAAATTATTGAAGAATTCATCGTAATCGCTTTTGCTACTTACATTTTTTTTTCTTTTTTAAAAAGATTGTCGATCAAAATATTATTCCTATTTTAATTTACCATTATTACTTCTAGAGTTTTGTGGTGTACCTTACTTTATATAATTTTTGAATCAAAGTTTTTACGTGTTTTCAATACATTCTTATAGTGGCTGATTATACGATGTTTTATTTATGCTGTTTATTTTTTCTTCTATATTTTCTAGGGTGGAGTGAAAAATCTCAATTTTTGACCATGTGTAAGGGAAAAGTTCATATTGAGTTATAACCCCTGACATACAATTTTACACGCTATATCTCAAAGGAACGGAGCTAGAGACCATCAAAGTAGAGTCTCTTTCGAAAAAATATGGCTTTTGCCACTTTTGGGCAGTGAGGTGCGAAGAAATGGTTTGAAAAATTTCAGATCGCTGAACTATTTTTACCTAATTTTTGGGAAATTTGAATTGCACTCACTCTTGTTACCCTGAAGTTCAATGAAAAATTTATCTTGATTGCCAAAATTCATCGCAGTGTTGTCAACAATTTTTCAAAATTTGTTCAAAGTATTTTTTTTTTAGATTTTTTCGCAGTCACGTGTTTTAATTTTCGTACAAAATTGTTTTTCAATTAAAAATTTAGGTCGAAATTAATTTTGAAAAATCTTATCATTCTAAAAATTTTTAATCAATTTCAAACAAAAATTGAAAATATTTTATTTTTTCGAAAAGAACGTGGTTTAAAAAAAACTGCTTTGAAAGAAATTTTGAAATCATTTCTAGAAGCTTTTAAAAAGTATCGATAAGATTTTTCAAAATTCATTTCAACCTGAATTTTAAATTGAAAAAACAATTTTGAACAAAAATTAAAATCTTAACTGCAAAAAAATCTAGAAAATTTTATTTTAAACAAAAATTTTGAACAGAAGATATTTCTAACCAAACTTTTTAATACGTTATGGGAAAAAATACGTCCCCCCCCCCCAATGGAGGGTTAAATGTGAATTTTCGTTAAAATTTCCATTTTTGGCAGTTTTTAACCGAGTTTTTTCAAACTTGCAGGGAATGATATACAGTACCAAGGGTACTTGATGGAATTTTTTTCAAGAAGTTTCGAGCATTTTTTCAAGGTCAAATCGGAATTTTAAGCTTTCTAATGGTCATTTTGGTAACCTCTTTTAGAGGTGCAATTCTGAAGAAAAAAAACATGTAACATGTACATAGGTAATCTACATAGACGTACAATCTCATATTTTTTTGGAAATTCATTTTTGATTTCATTATCTTCTCTCAACTTTCTTTTTTTCCAATTGTGTTTGGTAGAAGAAAGGCCTTGGATTTTTTTTTGAATACGAGTAAGTACATACATAAAAAAAAATATAAATTCCTCATTTTTTTCGATTTTGGAATGAGAATTTTTTCAATTTTTTAGAGCACTTGAAAAAAAATCTTTTTTGTTTAAATATCCAGGCAGAAAAAATTTCCATTTACCTAGACCTAGGTAATATTTTTTTTTTTTTTTTTTTTTTAATGAATAGGTAACAAGTCTTTTAATTTATTGAAAAGAAAAGTAATTTCACAATTTTGTTGCAAAGAAAATTTCTCATTTTTTTGGTGAAAAAAGTTCTCCATTTTTTTAAAATAAGAAATCTGTCAATTTTTCGAATTGAAGAATGTTTTTCAATTTTTTTTCAATTTTCGTGTTTTTTTTAATGGAAAATTTTCCAATTTTTTGTAATCTCGTTTTTTTGAATAAAAAGTCTTTCAATTTTATTGGAAAGAAAAATAATTTTTCATTATTATTGGTGAGAAAATTTCTCAATTTTTTTGTAAAAAGTAGGTAAAAATCATAATTTTGTAAGTTTTTTTAAATAATTTTTTTTTTGTGAAAAAATTCTTGATTTTTTGTTTTTAATTTTTTCAACTGTCGTGTTTTTTTTTGAATTATTTTATTTATTTATTTTTTTTTGGAGTAGGTATACCTAAGCAATCTTTTAATTTTTTTTGATCACTTGAGAAATAATCTGGATGTTTGGAAGGGAGGAAGGAGATAAAACAATTTTCCCATTTTTTGGATTTTTTTTTCAATTTTTTGCAGAATTAAATTTCTTATTTTTTTGGAAGAAAACATATTTTTCATTCATTTTTATTTCTTAACTTTTTTTTGGAAATCAAAAAAAATATGAATGTTCTACGATTCTACTGCATTTGCGTTAAATGAGTAGTTTCGATTGGAAACATGCCCAGACATGAATTTTGGACTACTAGGTCATCTAGGAGGGCGTCGTGGATTCTCAAAGTGGCGCACTTCTAATATTTTAAAGAAAACAAAAAACCGCAATAGATGCGTGTATCTTGCAAAGTATGAGTCTTGCGGCTAAAAATACAATTTTTCAAAATCCCAAACTAAGGCTGATTCACCATTCTTGTACCTGGCCACACTGTTTTTTTCAATAAATTAAGGAATACTTTGGTTATAATTTTGTAACCCCATAGTATTAAACAATAAATTTACACCCGTCCTACTTACATAAGAATAAAAAAAGTTCAGTTGGTGACTCTCAAGTCATGGTCTTTTAATAGTACTTGAAATATTTGAAAAGCATTAAGCCTAAGCAAGAAATAGGCAAATATTTCGCAAAGTGTTCTAAAATTTAATTTATTCTACGTGCAGAATTACAGTAGTGAAAAATGAGAATACTGGCTTGTCTTGGCAACACATGACATGTCAATCTTTTACCTATAAAAGGGAGATTGCATTTCTGGTTGAATGCGTGTAGCTATGAGATGAAGAAAGTACTCGTCTAGGATTTCAAGATGATGAATTCGTTTGGTACATATTTCAAAAAGATTTTGTTCGATTTTCGCGAACGACAAATTTCGCCATTTTTCATGTTCTTCACACGACGATCAATTTCACCATCCATAAGTTTTTATTTTTGCAAAGATATCGTTGCAGAGAGATGTAATTTTCAAATAATTATCTTCGTAGGAATGCGTCATTCAGGTAGAAAATTGCTTCGGTTTGGAAATATACCTACTTATCCAATGGCAATAAATTGGAGCACAGATACTATATCGAGAAATTGAAATACCTGCGGCAAGATTCCACTTAACCCTTGGAATTTTTTTCTAAACCATCCGTGTAAAAGTTGTTTATAGTTGATGAACTATGGATAGTTTATTCAAGTTACATTAAGTGGTTCATACTTGCTAAATACCTACATAGTTGATAAAATAGGGAAATCGAGTACGGGTTCGTAGTACACGAGTACTTAGGTACTTTTAGCAACACATTAGGTAGTGAATTGCCTTAAATCATTGTACTCGTTAATTTACAACTGTTTCCATTTTAAGAGAAAATCGCGGCAAAAACCTCATGTACTATGCTCGCAGTAATACAATAGAAAGGCTTTTCATCATTTCGCTGAATGTTCCACAATTATCTAAACATTTCGAAATGCAAAATAATACGCGGAAATTTAAGGGTGAAAATTTTTCATCAAACAACGTATAACTTTTTTTCACTTTTCATTGTGTTCTCGCCTTATTCGAGTGAGTGCGCGAAATAAGTCCACGTAGGAGGTAGGTAGGATACCTACCTATCCTACCTGATGAGAAACTTGAGGTTTGAAATTTAACACCGATGCTGCAGGGTTATAACGAATTAAATTTGGTCGTTCAGACGTGTGAAAATCATTATGGAAGTCCACGTCTCGATTATTGAACTTTGTTTTTGGCGAGAGAAAAAAAGAAGAAAAAACTTACGTACTTTAAACAGTGAAAAGAAAAAGAAGTACGCGACAAATATTAAGCTTCGTGTAATATATTCTTTAAAAAAAATAAAGTGGAAAAAAAAAGAAACGATACAACAAACACAACGATCGACTGAATTTAATTACCGTCTGAGTGAAAATTTTAGCGTAATTAAACCGGGAACATTACTTAGGGAAAAAACGAAAAGGAGAGGAAAAAATTAATTACATTAAGAACTACAGTAGAACGTTTAATTACAAAATTATCTACGAAACAATTTCTTGTCTGCGTCTACCTACTAATGAGCGGATTCGGCGTTTTTCAACTTTCCTCTTTTAGACCTATTTGTTAATTTGAGACGTAGACCAAACACGTTTCAAGTTTCAAAGTGAAAAGTTTTCTTCAGAAAGTACGTCTCGCTGAACACACGAGTAAAAAGTAAAACGAAGAAGAGGAAACGAACGGCAAGAGGGGATAACGGAAATTTATTTCAGATGAAGCTCCGCTTCTTTTAGTTGTGTGCATATGTCTTTACGGGCGGATGATTTATGGACGTAATGTATCAGAAATTTGATGATGTTACAAAGTGAAACAATGCAAAGAAAAAACTTCCAAAACTAACTCGTTATGAAGTATGTATACAATATAATACATATATATTATGTATATTGTATACGTGTATTACCTGCGTTTCTCTATGTCAATTTTGCATATCAAGCAGTCCGGCTGGTCTTCCAGGTAAGTTGAAAAAAAAAACCACCACCGAACTAAGACAAGAGTATACGAAATATTTCGACCACTAGTGGTTAAATTTTCTATTATTTTTCAATCCACTCTCCCTTCCCAAATTGTTTCGTCGAAATGCATCCTGCACCAATAATTTCGCAACCTACAAAACAAACAAACATTAAAAGTTCTGTTTGCTCAGAAACAGAAACACTTTTTTAAATTTTAGGTCACCCCAAGTAGATAATTTTTCAACTTTCTAAGTTCAGTTTTGGTATTTCAAGGGTTGCGAATTTCCACTCCCTTGCCTCATCGAATACATGGCCCTTTTGGAAAGCCTAATGTCTTTTCTATTTATATAAACAAACCGCAAATGCATATCTCGTTAAGTTGTTCGCTTGACCCAAGCAAAGTTGAACGTTGAACAAAGCTGAAGCTATGTTTTAAAAAATACCTACATAGTAGAGGAGAATATTCGAATTTGATAATGACATTGACATCCTACTGATCATATATAGACCTAGCAGAGAGACCAGGGTTGGAAATATTCCAAAAAAATAGAGGACTCCTTTGAAGACTTAGCCCATTCAATAAATTATTTATTATTATTTGACGTTGATAAAGTTGTATTGAACAATAAAATGATACTTATTTGGTTTTTTAAAAAGGTCAAAATATTTGTTCAATTTCTAAAAAAAAAAAATCGAAAAATTTCTTCAAAATTTTATACTTCCAAAAAAATATTTTAATAATAATTTTTTCAAACACAGTTCCCTGAGAACTCGAATCAACTCACTGAGAATTAGACTCACTGAGATTTCGGCTCACTGAGAATTTGGATGATTCACTGGGAATTTGGTTGGCCCACTGAGAATTTGGAATCTCACTGAGAATTTGGAATCTCACCGAGAATTTGGAATCTCACCTAGAATTCAAATCTCACCGAGATTTTGCCTCACTGAGAATTTGGAATCTCACTGAGAATTCAAATCTCACCGATATTTTGCCTCACATAGAATTTGGAATCTCGCCGAGAATTTGGAATCTCACCGAGATTTTGCCTCACTGAGAATTTCGAATCTCACTGAAAATTTGGAATCTCACCGAGATTTTGCCTCACTGAGAATTTGGAATCTCATCGAGATTTCAACTCAGTGAGAATTTCGAATCTCACTGAAAATTTGGAATCTCACCGAGATTTTGCCTCACTGAGAATTTGGAATCTCACCGAGATTTCAACTCAGTGAGAATGCGACTCACCGAGATTTTGCCTCAATGAGAATTTTGAATCTCACCGAGATGTCGAATCTCACCGAGAATGCGACTCTCACCGAGAATGTGACTCTCATCGAGAATGCGAAGCGAAACAAGTAATATTTTTAATCCAAAGTCAAAAGATTTGCTCCTAAAAAATAATAATAGATAAGAAACAGGATTTCCTTCTCCCTATAAAGTTTAAAAATTTGTTTATGTCAGGGAAGAAAACCAATTGAGACCCAATTGGTTATGGTGATGGTGGTTTTGAGAAAATTTTGAAATTACTGGTGGTTCCAATTGGTTTTTTGTTTTTAAAAATTTTCAAAAGGTTTTAGTGCTAAAGTGGTTCCATTTAATTTTTTTTTTTTTTTGATTGGTTCTGGTTCTGGGTTTTTGGTTTTGCTTGATTAATTGGTTGTGATGGTGGTTCTCAAATTAAAAACCATTTCAAATGGTTGTGGTGGTGGTGGTGGTGGTTCCGTTTTGGTTTTTCAATTGGTTTTCATCGAATTGCTTCCATTTCGTAGTATGAAAAATATTTCCCAACATTTAAACCATTTATCTATGGCATTAACCATCAGAACCAGGTGGAGCCATTTTCGTGCTTCCTATTATACCACAAAAGAACTAAAAAAAGATCAGATCTTTGAAATTTGAATAAAAAATTAAAATTCAAAAAGCAGGGAAGAAAACTCAACTGAGTCTTACCTGAATCCAGGTTTAGAATCAACAGACAGAGTCCAAAATTAGACTTGAAAAATGAAGGAAAGTACCTACTTATTATAAAAGTTGTCGAAATGAGATGAATATTTGATATTATTACAAAAATCATTAGTTAAATATGTAGTAGGATCGCAAAAGCTTTGGTTTTCTGGAAGAAAAAAGTTGAAGTTGATATAATTTTTGAACAGTGGGTTGACAGACAGGTTTTTTCAATTCCTTTAGATGTCAATTTCTTTGCACGCCTCGGCAGACCAAGTCGTTGTAAACATTTCATAATTAAAGGCCCCGAAAAACATTACAAAGCTCGAATTTCACAAACCTCTAGCTCGACCAATATCGTACAATGTACAACGAACAACTACTTCTTTTTCTATTATTAATAAATTGGTTATAAGGAATGCATTCTGCAAATATATAGGATACCATAAGCAAAAGCAAAGCACCTATGGCGTTTTGAAAATAACAAACAACGCGATGCATACAATAAATTTATGCAAAAATGCGTCGAATTCATTAGCATTTATTTGAAAATTCGAATGCATCCAAATGGGAAATCGAAAACAAAGCGAAAACTATCACGTTTGAAAATGGTTAATTTATTACACTCTGACGCCGTGCTCAAATATTTCGCCGTTATCTACTCACATTTAAAATCATTCGCAAGTTTTAAAGAAGAAACCGCTAAAACAATGAAACTGAGATCTGAATTCCAACTTGTATTAAATGTGTGTCTACACAATGCGACGTTTTCTCTATACTGAATTGAAAATTCATTTCTACGTATTTTCTATTGAAAGTATAAAAGTTAGCTTTCCTTTATGAGTTTAAGTTAGTGAAAACGGTTCACATGTGCTCGAAAAACTTTTACTCTGCTCGAATGTGCATTCAAAAAGATACCGTACCTAGCTTGATCTCATTCTCGTCGACTCTTCTTTAGCGATGTTTGTTTAAAAATTATACCCAGCTAACACGCAAATAGGCTCGGATATCTTTCAACTTATTAAAATCAGAACAAAGTTCAAGAAAGTTTGCTTAACGAAGCATTGTGCGTATGCTTATATATATATATATATATATATATATATATATATACGAGTACCTACCTATGTATAACTATATCTCAAGCAGCTTGTTTTAGGCATACCGCACCTACAACTTACCTACCTTTTGTTGCAAACCCTCCCATTCTAATGATTATTCAACTTTTGTAAACCCAAGTAAGTACATATATCAAATTTTTCTTCATAGATTACACTCAAAAATCTTCATTCTACATTTACGTACGTATTAGGTGCTCGAAGGAGTTCTAAATGAATTCGAATAAATGTCGATTACCTACAGTAAAGCTGTATCTATTAATATATTTTTTTTAATATCAATATCCTGGTAGGAATCTATTAATCAAGCTTCTCTATTTATAGGTAACAATAAGCGAATGACAATGTAAAATTAACAAAATACCAAAATAGCTTTTAATTTGAATCTAACGTGCATACCGAAAAGAATTGAAAGAAATTTGTAAGAATGAAAAACTCTGTAGCAGGTACAAATACGACTTGACAACTTTTGTTATTCTGTAATGGAAAAATAGCCGGAAAACGTTTAACGGTAACCATATAAAAACTTATACCAACATATAATAGGGGTACATATCGCTAATCACATCACTTACCCTCGTTCGTGTATTAGTACTTGGCTGGCATTCAATTTAAATGGTATCTAAATCGAAAAGGAAAAGGGAAAAACAAAAAACCATCACCAACAAAAGGAGAAGAAAAAATGAAATAAAATAACGAAGAGAAATCATTTCGGAGCATCCTGTGCATGGGTACATTCTCGAGTAAAATTCTGCCAAACAAAAGACAAAACTTTACTTCTAATTAAAACTTTAGCAGACAAAAACTACAACTGCGTGGCTTTTCAATATATAGTCCAGCTTCTCCTTCACTCTGTATTGCATAATAATAAAAGACGACGAATAATGTAATAAAATCTAAGTTAAAACTAAAAGCTTTCAAAACCGGTGTGGCTTTTATGTATTTTCGGAAAATTTCAAAGGCTGCGAAGGATGGGTTAAAGGTTTGCTCGGGAAATTTTCTTCAAAGGCTTTACGCAGCCGCGGCGGCGGCGCGGGCGGATATTTTCTATAATTTTAACGAAAAGTAACTTCTTCCAAACTCGTTAATTGTAGACAAACAACATTAAGAAACTTTCTCCTTTGGCTTTATAATTCGTAAATTTGGCATTCGGAGGTTTTGTTAAGAGACATAGTTTTGTCGTATTCTTGGTTACCTTCCCATCGCATCGTACCTACGTACGTTGATATTACAACTATTACTATGATAATTTCCTGCAAAAAACCAACTCGACGTTGATGTTTACCAACATTTCAAATTAGTACATATTAACAAAAGCCTCACCCCTTGCCACAGTTCCAGTTGTTCTGTTCATGTTCAAATTCGCCAACTCAACAACTATAATTTTCCTATCGATTGTATCGTTCGAGTGCAGGCATATGGACTATAAGGTTTCGTTGTATAAAAGGTAGGTTAACAGCAGGCACCTACGTGAAATTATGTTTTTTTTTTTATTTTAAAAATTTTGGTAGTTATTTATACCTAGTTTATAAACTTTAGGATTATATTAAAGCTTTTGATTAGACCCTTTTCTGTTCAACTTTTGGAAAAAAAATCAACTCGCCAACAGCTATGAACTATGTACAGTGTCGTCGGATTAAGATAATCGTATTTGCTGCTCCCTATCAGGAAATTATGTCATCCCTCTTATTGCCGTGGCTGAAAATGCGAGAATTCCAAATTTTGCCCTGCGGACAAAATTTTTTATTTCAAAAGTTGGGTAATGAAAAAAATAATACACCATATAGCAATCATCTGTAGACCACACAATAATTTTAAAAAGGATTTTCTCACTGAATATTTTTTTTGTCAGTAGGATTTTTTCAAGATTTTTTTGTCAAGAAAAATTTTGAATTGTTTTTTCAAAGTTTTATTTACGTAAATTACAAATATTAACTCGAACTTGACAAAATGTACACCGGAGAAGCATTATTACTTTTTTTTAAATATACTTGACATTTTTAATACGTACAATTTAAGCGCAATGAATTTTCCAAAAAATTTCGAAAGACAGATTCTCGAACATTTTCAACTTCAAAGCTAAACGAAATATATAATACAGACAATTTTTAAAATTTAATCGATTTTAATGACAATAATCAAAAAAATATGAAAACTTGATAACATCATACCCACTTACTAATATGTAACAGATGAATTTTCTCTGAAGATTTCAATTAAAAAAACTGAAAGAAAAATTTCACAAAATTTAAAAAAAAAAGAAAAAAAAAATTTAAACAAATTTTGTAAAAAATCCTTCCTAATAGGTAATAGATTAATTTTTTGACAAAAAGTTAGTACAGGTACTTTCGTACAAGACATTTTGGTATGAACAAAAAAAATGTGTCAAAAAATCAAGAAATAATTAAGTATACCTAGGTTCTCAGTAAAAAATATTTTGCAAAAAAAAAAGATGAAACATTTTTTATTCCTATGAATAATAATTCTTAAAAAGTGCAAAAGTGTTAAAGTTATGAAAATTAATAAAATAGATAGGTAATGTAATACAATCTTAGAAATCATAATTGGAATTTCCATGGAAATTTTATTAATTTCTGTCCGTAATACAGAAAGGTTCTGTTAGAAAATATTTTATAATAGGTATCTGATAAAATATGTACCTATCTTAAAAAATTGAGGAAAAATCGAAAAAATTAAAAAGAAAAAATAAGAAAAGATTAGAAATGCGTAAAAATTGAATAAATAAAATTGAAAAGTGAAAAAATCAAATTAAAAAAAATCAAATTGGACCAAAAAAAAGTAAAGAAAAAAAATAAAAATTACTAAAAAAAAAAAAAAAAAGGAAAAATTTTCTACTGAAAATAAAAACTTAAATCCTACAAAAAATTGAATTCAAATCAATGCAAAATGATACTTGAATCGAAAATGAACAAAATTGAATAGAATTGAAAATGAACAACATAAAAAGTTATAAAACTGATGAAAAATTTGAAAAATTGGGAGTGAATTAGAAGTGTAGAAAAAAATGAATATTATAATGATGAAATAAAAATTAAATTAAATTTTTAAAAGTATGCTAAAACTTAAATATTGAACTAGCAATAACCAAAACCTGTGAAAAAATTGAAAATACTTCAGAAATTGGAATAATTTCCAATTGAAGAATTTTAAATTAACAATAAAATAAAAATGGCAATTGAATGAAAAATAAATAAAAAACAAAAATTTAATAAAAATTGATTGTAAAATGAATAAAATAGGGAGGAGAAGTACGGTACATCAAAAAGGTTTCCAAATTTTTATGACTCTTACTACCATACAAAATGAAGGTATAAGTTTCAAATTTCCTAATAAATTTTGAAATTTTCTTCCGAAATATTATTTTTCCAATTTTGTGTTTGGTACAAAAAATGTTTCGGAAATGATTTTGCAAAATGTAATAATTAAAAAAAATTACCAATTTTTTTTTTAAATGTAATTTTTCAAAAAATGCACAGAAACAGAATTATTTATTGAAAAATAAGTGAAAAATGAAATCAAAAAAAAGTAAATATTTAAACATTTTTCCTGAAAAAAATCTTTAAAAATCCTGTTGAAAAATAATCAAAATTTTTTCCAAAAAAATATTATTAGGTATAATAATTTGTTTAAAAAGTACCTATAATATTTTTTGAGATGAATCTGAGAGACTGTTTGTAAAATTTTTTGATGATAGGTAATTGAAACTATCTTAGAAGGAACCGCAGAGAAATCTATTTTAAAAAATACTTGGGCCAATTTTTTTTTTCAAGGAATTCTCACAAAATTTTTCTTCAAATTTTTACAAGTTTTCCTTTAAAATCTAGAAAAATTCTCAAAATAGGTATTTTGAAATATTTTGCAAAACAAAAATTTGTCAAAAAGAAGGACTTTGAAAGTTTTGTTGGAAACAAATTAGGTATTTTTAAATAATTAATGTTCTGCTAAAAATTCTGATCTATAAAAATGTTCCTCATGAAAATTTTTAAATTTTCTTATTAAAAACTCTCTACAATAAAAAACCCTCTGGATTTATTCATAATAAGAAAAATTAAATTGAAAAAAATTGCGAGATTTTTTTTTTACAGAATTCCAAAAAAACCCATAATAGTCCTTTACTTTTTGAAAGCCCCCCTCCCCCAAAAAATGATATTTATGGTACCTAATAAAAGATTTGTTGAAATATTTTTTTATTATACATTTTTTATTTGTCTCCAGATTTTCTTTCTAAAATTTCGTTTTTTTTTGAAGATTTCAGAAAGTTTTCAACCAAGTATTGAGTAATCTTCTTGACAAAAAATTCTCTTGCAAAAAATTTTTGAATAAAAAAGTTACTCAAAGAGAAAAATTATCGTTAACGAAGTTTTTTTTTTATATTTAATAAGTATCAAACACATATTTTGAAATTTGAAAATTCATTTAAAAAAAAAAATCCAAGTACCTACGTAGTTATGCCACTCTAAAAATCTGCCACGTCAATGGAGTAATTTGGCATAGGTACAGAGTAATCCAGCTTTGGGTACGTAGGTACTGGATTTATCTCACTCATTGTATAGGTACTTGTCTAAAGCTTCATTTGCGAGAAATGTGGGCTTCCAAATATGGTATGGAAAACAAAACAATAATAATTTATGTATTTCACGGTGCATTGGATTAATACGAACAATATCTTTTGAAAACGTGTTTTCGGAAAATTCCTTCATTTGCAAGTTTATTCACAAAAACATTATATTTAGAAGGCGTTTACCTAATTACATTTGTACACCTACTATACGTATACGTACTTCGGCTACTATACAACAATACACAATAACGCCTTGGCGGTTTTCAGCTGTGACGAGAGAAGAGAGATAGAGGTGATGAAAATGGCGGGGTTCGTGCTACTGCTATCGTCGTCGGCTCATAGTATCGCACTCGTAGCGAGATATTAGAAAAGGCAATATATACTCGTACTCGTAGCTGGTTATTCAATTGATTAATTAAACCATAAGTTGTCTTAAAATATTATAACGAATGATTGAAAGAGTTTTCTTCGGTGCATATAGCAAGGCACCGCTGTAAAATGTTAGCATGTTTATTCTCAAGTGTAACGAGCGACTGAATTAATTTCCATATGTAGGAATTAATTAATTCCGCAGTCGCGTACCTTGTCGCTGTCAGTGAACGCGATATGGTAGCTTTTCTCGGTGCGTATATCATTAAGTGCTAAAAGAAAACGGCAAATTATTTCAGTTCTAAATAGATTCAAATACCTATACACGATGTTATAAAGAACATTGCAGCTGTAAAACACACCTACGTTTATGCACTGCAGAAAATTTATCAACAAAAAACATACTTACATTTTAAAAATCTATCGCCTTGAAAATAAAACCGTATGTAAATTAAGAAACAAAAAAAAGCAAACGTAGCCCAACTTTGAAACTTGTTTTTCACACGATGTAAAAAATAAACGCTCAGGCGCACTTCAAAATAATTACTTATAGGTACCTATCTAATTCAATTTTATTATTTTCAAATAAATTCCTATACAGGGTGTTTCATAGCTGACTGAGCTCCTACCAGATGAATGGACAACCCATAAGGAACCAAAAATGTTATATAAACATGTTGCTCACCTCGAAAATTGAATGAAAAAAAAAAATTTTTGTTTAGGTACATGAATTGTACTAAAATTTTTTTTTGTTTAGGACATTTTTTTTACCTATCTTTGCAAATGAAGGCACCAGGGAGTGGCTAAATCCACATTGAGTAATCACATTGTTATTCGTCCCTTTTTTACCACGCTTTTATTAGCTTGGTATGTGTATATGTATGTATGTTTGTCTCATGGAACCAAATGTATGTTTTCGACCAATCCTCTCTCATTTAATATTTTACTGGAATTGAAAGAACATAGTGCTCACATTAGGGGTTTTCGAGGTCGCTGAATTCGATTTTCGAACTCAAATTTACCCCGACCCCAAATTGAGCCCCTATGAGGAGGTTCAATTTTGAAAATTTCAGAAAATCACAACATTGATATCAAAATGTTGGTTTTCGAGGTAGCTGAATTCAATTTTCGAACTCAAATTTACCCCCGACCCCAAATTGAGCCCCTATGAGGGGGTTCAGTTTTGAAAATTTCAGAAAATCACAACATTGGTATCGAAATGTAGGTTTTCGAGGCCGCTGAATTCGATTTTCGGACTTAAATTTACCCTTGACCCCAAATTGGACCCCTATGAGGGGGTTCCATTTTGAAAATTTCAAAATTCACAACATTGATATCAAAATGTTAGTTTTCGAGGAGTAAAACTATGAAATTAAAATATTTTCAACGACAAAAAGAGTTAAATAAAAATGTAAAAAAAATTTTAAAAACCACGCTTTTATTTAAAGTTGGTCACTTTGTAAAATGTTATTCATAGGGAAAGAGTAATGCCTTAAAAAACAAAAAATAAAATTTACTTGAATACAAAAATGTGTCATGAAAATTTTTGTATTCAAGTAAATTTTATTTTTTGTTTTTTAAGGCATTACTCTTTCCCTATGAATAACATTTTACAAAGTGACCAACTTTAAATAAAAGCGTGGTTTTTAAAAAAAAATTTTAGTGAATGAGTTCCATTGTACAGGTTTTTTGTTTCAAAATTTTGTTTTCAAGTTTTCCTCTGAAAACTTTGATTTTTGATCCAAAACAAATTTATTTTTTCACAAAATACTAAAAATGTTTTTAAATTTTTTTCTTCTTAGGTAGGATGCTATATTTATAATTTTTTATGTTTCATTTATTTATTTATTTATTTATTTTAACAACAATATAAATTAGTATCTACTCAATATAGGTACTTGAAGAAAATCAAAATTTTAGTGAATAATTTGAAGGAAAAAAATTGAAAGAAAATTTTAGAAGAAAAATTGAAATTTACTTGAAAAGAAAAAATTGGAAATTATTAGAAAGCAAAATGTTGATGGAAATTAGTTATTGGAAAAATTCGAATGAGAAGTCAAGTTGGGAGATGAAGTATGAACGTTTTGGTGATCAATTTGGGAATGGAATAAATTGACAATTTTATTGGAAAATATTTCATCTTTTTAAATATTCAATCTTCTGATTTAAAAAAAATATATCAAATTAGATAGGTAGGTATACCCGTGTAGCAATTGTCGACATCGACATTTATGTCGACAAAATTCAGACACATTTTTTTCTCGGTTAACGATGAATTAAAAATGATATTTGAGATTTAAAGTAATGTTCTATGTTAAACATAACTGTTCAATCAAAATTTTTGAATTTTTCTCAGTATTTTCCTATAAATTAGAAAACGTTGTTTTTCTACATAGACAAGTCGATGTAAAAATCGATACTCGATA
This sequence comes from Balanococcus diminutus, assembly GCA_959613365.1. Lineage (NCBI taxonomy): Eukaryota > Metazoa > Arthropoda > Insecta > Hemiptera > Pseudococcidae > Balanococcus > Balanococcus diminutus. The sequence continues at coordinate 31,471,927 of OY390714.1, forward strand.
AACGCATCGACATTTATGTCGACAATTTCTGCCAATTAAATTTACAAATTTTATATCTAAAAAGAACTAAAAACAATTAATAAGAACATTTTAAGCTCAGGAATAAATAATTTTTGAAAGAATCACAAAATTTTCTTATTTTTCAAAGTTTTGAATAATACAACGACTTGTCGAGTTATTGTCGACATAATTGTCGATGGTCGAATAATGCATCGACTTCACTGTCGACAGTGTCGACCAGAGGAATTTTAAGTCGAGATAGTGTCGATGTGATTGTCGAGGGTCGAATAATGCATCGACTTAACTGTCGACAGTGTTGACCAGAGGAATTTTAAGTCGAGTTAATGTCGATCTAATTGTCGAGGGTCGAATAATGCATCGACTTGACTGTCGACGTCTTGAGGGTGATTGTGATACTCGCAGATAAAGTGTGTTGTGAATTAGTACATAAGGTCTAAGAATCATCTCTATGTTAGTTGGACACTCGCATGTGTCCAGCTACAAAGGTGGCCTCAATGCCGCATATTTGACAAAAAATGTCGAAATGTTGGCTTGAACACTATTTTTGGTGTAATTTTAATATATACATATATTGAATATTTGAACTTAGCATATTTTTCAAAATCTCACCATTGCAAATGTCGATGTGGGTGTCGATATAAATGTCGACACATCGGAATCGGTCACTTTTCGATCGTACATGTCGACACGATTGTGGATGGTTTGTCGAGCTTATTATCGACAAACATGTCGATAATAAGCTCGACAAACCATCCACAATCGTGTCGACATGTACGATCGAAAAGTGACCGATTTCGATGTGTCGACATTTATATCGAAATTAGCATCGACGTTGCTATACGGGTGGAAGAGGAGGGATGACAAATAAAAATTTTTTAAAAGAAAAAATCAATAAAAAAACTGGAAAAAATTTAGGTGGAAAACTCAAAAACGAACTTGATAAAAAATTTACTTGAAACAAATTTGAAAAAGAAAAATTCGAAAAATATGGTATTAGAGATTTAGAAGCATTTCGATGAGAAAATTTTATGGAAAATGTTTGAAAATCTATGTGAAAATTTTAAAATAAATTTCAAATTAACAATATTCACCTAAAAAATTTCAAAAGATAAACTCAAAAAAAAATCGATATTTGTTGTATTTTGAGGAAAAAATTATTGACAAAACTTTGAATAAAAAAATTAGAAAATTAAAAAAATGAGTTTTATTAACTATTAATTAGGTAACAAATAGAAAAAAAAATAATGAAAAATTTGAGGAAAAATAGAAATAAATTATTATGATAAAATTATAGGTAAATAATTTCCTTAATAAAATTTCCATAATTTTTTTTTCAAAAATCTAATGAAAATACCTACTTGAAAAAATATGAAAAATTTGAAGGATAGAAAACCTGAACTTTTTTAAAAATTTAGATGATAAAATTATACATACTGAAAAAATCTTGATGAAAAATTTGAGAAAATTGTTTATGAAAAAGTAGTAAAAAATTGGATCAAAAATCAATTTCGACGAGATCACAATCCACTTTGCAATGACCAATACAACCACGAGTTTTCAAACAAGAATACCAATGAGATGAATCCTCGTTCGTTCATTTTCATAATTATTTGTTGTGGATTTAGCCAATCCCCCAAAAAACAGTTTTTTTTTTTCATTTTCAGAAATCTGTAGCTCCTTCATTTTTGAAGAGAGACAATTTAATCTCATAACATTATTTGCTTATTTCAAAGAGTTACGCCTGTTTAATTTATCATCTTGACGAAATCGTGTAATTTTCATGTCTCATTTGTAGTACCTAATGATAATTTGAGCTTCAAATCATCAGCGGACATCATTGGAATATGAAAACTGCAAATTTTGCCAAGAAGTTACGTGAAATAGATGTAACTTTTTAAAATGAGGAAAAAAGGTTATGTGATGAATTTGTCTATCTTCGAAAATGAAGGAGCTACAGAGCTTTGAAAATTGAAAAACCTGTTTTTTTCAAGTTTAAAGCTCTCTTGCGCCTTTATTTTCAAAGGTAAGCAAAAAATGTCAAGAACAAAAAACTTTTTTTTCTTCAAATAAGTACTGTTTATTTATCAATTCAATTATTTTCTCGATTTAATTTTTCTTTGCCCCTTTAATTTTCAAGATAAGCAGCGTGTTTATAATATAGATTTTTTTTTGGTCCTTATGGGTTGCCTATTCACCTGGTGGAAGGAACTCATTCAGCTATGAGACACCCTGTATACCTACTTACTCGGTCGATACATTCGTACGCAGATATTGATGGAATAGCACTTGAATAGATACTTTTATTCGCTGTACATATGATATACAGATAACGACATAATAATCATCAATCTTGAAGAAGTTCAACTGTTTGACTTATCGTTCAATAGAATGCGAAATCGTCATGTTGCCATATACACCCAAATAAAGATTAAATTCCTAATTTGAAATTGACAAATTATGGCGGTTGTAATTGAAAGTCCCCGCGTGTGTGTTCTATTTAAAAGGGGGAAATAGTTCGAACATAGGGTATAGTACGTTAACACGGCTACCACAACTGGATAAGACGGAAGAGAAATAAAAGAACCGCTTAAATTGTAAACTTTTATATTTTTGAAGAACATTCATCATACCAGTGAAAAGTTTTTGATTGTTTCAAAATCTAAGAATATAACGTGGGTACTTACTACTCATTTCATAAATCGGTTTTCACAGTTTTCGCAATACTCTCACTCGTTTGTAACGTCGTATCGTATGCTTGCATACGTACGTACGGTACTGTACGAGTATAGGTAGGTAGACATAAGAAGAAAAAAAAAATCATATTTTTCTTTTCACAAACGTCGACGACAGCCTATATATGTATATGTATAGTAGTTTTCTAAGTCTGTCTTTAACAGCTCTAAAATCAATCTACGTTAATGTCAGAAACGAAAAAAATTATTTCAACACTGTATATAGTTATGCTTGGTTGTTGGTGGAGAAACAACCTCGTTACTATCAACTTTCAAATTATGAATTACTTCAAGTTTTACAATCTCATACTTACATACAACTTAGTATACCTAAAGTATACCTTTAAGAATCAAAGCATTGCCGAAAGTTTTTAGGTACCTAAGTACCTGCTTTTACAGCATAAAAACGATCAACTGGCTTAAATTAGCTTAGGTTTTGAAATTCAGTCGAGTTATTGATAAAATCTTGAATTAAAGAAATACTTTCCGCACTGATATGGTCCTTAGATTGAAAACTTTTTCGAGATCGCCGGTCAATTGTTTCACGCATGAAAAACATACTTAATTCCCTACTCTCTCAACTGAATGCTGAGTCGTGCCTAAGAATCACCGATTTCAAAAAAAAAAAAAAAAATGAAAATTGAAAATTTTCATTATTTTTTAAGACTTTAAGCAAAATAGCCAGCCACGTAGTGACTATGTAACACACAAAAACCATTTTCGATGATTTTCATCTTTACCCCTAAGATAATGATATATTTTTTCATTATGCGGAGTTATTTGGCTCTGGGGGTAATTTGGACCTAAGAGGTAATTTGGTCCAGGTCTAGAAATAACCCAAATATGACTACAAAGGCCAAAGTCGTACTGGAGCATTTTTTGACCATGCATAGGAATCACCGGCTACTTCCGTCGTAGGGGGTAATTTGGACCAAGAGTAGGAATCATTCAATTATTTTAGACCACTGAAAGAAGTTGTAAAAAATAAATTCAATTCATCAAATTTAACCCTTTTTATGGCAATAAGACATACTTATCTGTTTGCCAATGTTCTCTTAAAAAGTGGATCTATTATTTTAAAAAAATTTCCCGAGCAGCACAATCGACAAATTATCGAAATAAAAAATGGACAGAATATCGAATTCGATAAAGTGTCGCGTTAGTTCCGCATAAATCGTGAAATTATATTTCGATATATAGATAGATTATCGACGAATTATAGTTAGCAAAAATTTCGAGATTATAGTAAGATATTTTATCGATAATATATCTATAATATCGAAAGATAATTTCACGATTTAGGCGGAACTTTTGCGACACTTTATCGAATTCGATATTCTGTCGATTTTTTATCGATTTTTTATTCCGATTTTTCGTCTTTTACTAGCTTTTTTCTATAATTAAAAATCATTAATTAGCATAATTAATACATTAAACTATGCCTAAACACATTATTCATGTTACGGTAAGAGGATCATTTCAGAAAAAGTCAAAAAAAATTATAAAAAATCTGCCACCCGTGGGGCTTGAACCATTTACCTCCTGCATGGTAATCCTCTTCCTTAACCACTATGCCATACCTTATCGTTGAGGAATTAGCAATAAAACGCTTATAATAGGCAGTTTAGTACTTCCAGACGTGTTGGACTTGGAAAAATTTTCACCAATTTGGAAATAATTTCAAATATCGTCACAAAATCGTTGAAAAATCGAATTCGAGGAATTTCATATTACGTGTCGATAATATAGTTTCAAATATCGTCATAAAATCATTGAAAAATCGAATTCGAGAAATTTCAGATTACGTGTCGATAATAAAGTTTTAAATATCTTCACAAAATCGTTAAAAAATCGAATTCGAGAAATTTCAGATTATTTGTCGATAATATAGTTTCAAATATCGTCACAAAATCGGTAAAAAATCTGATTCGATAAATTTAATATAATCTGTCGATAATATAGTTTCAAATGCCGTCAAAAAATCGGTAAAATATCGAAGTCGAGAAATTTCATATAATCTGTCGATAATATAGTTTTAAATATCTTTATAAAATCGTTAAAAAATCGAATTCGATAAATTTATTATTCTTTGTCGATAATGTAGTTTCAAATATCTGCACAAAATCGGTGGAAAATCGGAATCGATAAATTTAATATTCTTTGTCGATAGTATCGTTGACGAATATCGTCATAAAATCTTAATAATATCGAATTCGATAGTTTTTAGATTTTTTGCCTATGAAGTTGTACCGATAAATCTTTATAATATCGTGAGAACATATATAGATTTTCAAACGATTTTTTATCGATACGTTACATCTTCCGATATTATCGATCGAGTGTGCCGCTCGGGTTGGAACTGTTTTTTTTTTTTTTTTCAACAATCAACCTTTTGGAGAAAAAAATCATTCAATCATTTTAGTGAATTTATTTACAATTGTTTCGTGAAAGAAATTTTTTTCGGTTAAAAATAAGGTTTCTCAAATTTTTAGAGGAAAACAATCAATTTTTGAGAGAAAAAAAAAATTTTTTTTTAGGTAAAATTTTTTTCAAATTTTGTACACCATGATTTAAAAAAAAACAAAAAAAAGAACCGAGAATTTTTTTTTGATATTTCATTCCAATATTTTCAGAGGAGGGATTTAAAAATGTTTCTGCGGCAAAAGTGTTTGTCGTTGTTGGACACAATTTGGTAAATTTTTCAAGTTTTCATAAGAAAAAAATATTCGAAAAAAAATTTTAAAGCTTTTTTTTTCAAAATAATTATAGTTTTGAAATACAAGTTACCTAACCAAATATAAAAAAAAATGCAAAATTGACTAAAAATTGAAAAAATTTTGCGATTCATTAAAGAGGCTTGAATTCCTCAATAACCTCTCAGAATCCCCAAAATGTGACAACTCTTTCATTTATTAAAGCACTTTTGAGAGATTTTCAATAGAACATTTTTTTATTTACGGCAAACTGAGTATGCAAATTTACATACATCGTATCACCATATTTACGGAAAACGAGATAGGCAACTTATTTTACGCGTGTGCACTTACTCGTAGGTACATATTCTTCGATAGGTGGATTTCTTGACAACAAAGCTCTAAAATGATTTTTTTTTGTGATTAATTTGTAAGAATAGTTGAATTGAATTATTTACAACAGTAATTAATAAACCGCATCATTTGTAATTCGATTGCCAACTTTTTCAATTAGGTATGATTTTTTTTCTTCAATTTTTTCCTTTTTTCCGTTTTAGGTACGTACCTATTATTGTAGGTACTTTTATTTAAAGTTTTTTTGAAAAAAATAAATAAATAGGGGTCAAAGGTTATAAAAATTATTAATTGCAGTTATTATATGTTAATTTGTATGGCATTAAAAAAAAAACTGAATGTGTGGATTTTTTTTCCGAATCCTAAAATACAGAATGAAACCATTGTATAAAGCTCCACACTTTCATACCTGGCAGATGAAAATCTGCCAGACCCATTTTTACTGCTCCACATATTTCCACTAGGAACAAAGATCGCAACATTTCCACTCCAAGCTGCAGATATTCAACTGTACTTCGTGATCGTTTATTCTATATCAGTTACTTTATTCCTTAATACTACAAATTAACAATTGTATATTCAATATCTGTTTCTTGACAATTAAGTATAGTTATATATTAAGAACCTTCGGGTATGTAATGTGTAATTGTATATATTGTTAATAAACTAGTCCCACTGTAATCAGACTGGGATCCCACAAAAAAAAAAAAGGTTGGGTTAGGTTAGGTTATGTTAGGTTTGGATGACATCGGACAAAAAATTTAATATTAAAATTTTAATACCAAAAAACATACTTGAAATTAAAGAAAATACTCTTTTTGAATCTGATGAAAAAATATTTAATGAAGTAACGACAAAAGAATTAAAAAATATACTCAAAACATGGGCCCTACAAAATTTCCAAATAGAAGTTAATTCAACTGAAAACGCTGCAATCCCTAAAAAACTCGTACCAAATCTTAAATTATATTACGATTCAAATTTCGATCTAGATTATACCACTACACAGGTTTTCTCCTCTCACGGTAACTTCCAAAATTTTCTCCATAAAATTAAAAAATCTGAAAACCAAGCATGTCACTGCGGATATCATGAACAAACTTCCTGGCATCTAATTAAAAAATGTCCCTATTTAAATTATAAAAGAAACGAATTTATTAACTCGATTGAAGACGATCTTAAAAACTCACCACTTAAGTACTATACCCCAAACTTTAAGAAATTTTGTAGAGAAATAATGGACTCTCAGTATGAAAAATACAATTTCCCCTAACTGGACAAACTTATCTTTTCAAATAGTCTATAAACATGTATTATTCATAATTTCATTAAAAGAACTAAGTTAAGTTGTACGGACCGCCGCCCCCTACGTTATTCATAAGTTGTCTAATTAAATATTATTTTAGTGCTACCACAGAGTAACCCGAAAAACATTTGGTCAGAGGCTCTGTGGTAGTCATATGTACACCTATTTTTGAAATAAAATTGCCCCACCACGTTAGTGTGGACTGGGTACCTCGTTAAAAAAAAAAAAAAAAAAAAAAAAAAAGGTTTGGATGACATAAAAAAATTAGAAAATTTTTAGGTAATAAATTTGATTTTTTAGCCATTATGTCAGACATTTTAAAACTTTTAAATTTTGAAATTTTATGACTTTTAGACATTTTCTAGACATTTTGTCAGACATTCTGTAAGAGATTTTGAAACTTTTATATTTTAATTAATTATTTTAGAAATTTTTAAAATAAATTTTATGACTTTTCGACATTTTGTCAGACATTCTAAAACTTGGAAATTTTTAAAAAAATTTTACGACTTTTAGTCTTTTTGTCAGAAATTCTTAAACTTATTTTTATTTAATTTTTAGAATTTTTTGATTTTTATTTTTGAAATTTTATGACTTTTAGACATTTTCTAGACATTTTGTCAGACCTTTTTTTTAGACTTTTTAATTTTTTTAAATAAATTTCATGGCTTTTGGACATTTTGAAACTTGGAAAATTTTTAAAAATTTTTATGACTTTTTCATTATTTTTTTAGAAAGATGACTTTCAGACATTTTGCCAAACATCCTGAAACTTAGAAATTTTTTTAGAAAGATGACTTTCAGATATTTTGTCAGACATTTTGAAACTAGGATTTTTTTTTTTATTATACTTTTTAGACTTTTAAATTTCCGTGGAAATTAATATTCGTGACTTTTAGACATTTTGTCACGGAGTAAAAGCATTATGTTTCATACTTTCATACGTAGTGTGGAAATATAGCCAACCAGGGGGGTCCAGGGGGCGAAGCCCCCCTGGCGAGGCGCGAATTTTTGTTCTACATCTGACCTAACGCAATTCATCCCCATTGAAAAGAAATTAATTTTTAAAATAAAAAAATATATATATATATGTTTTAAAATGCCTGACAAAATATCGAAGAGTTGTAAAATGTTTTTAAAAAATTTGTTTTTTAATGCCTGATAAAATACCAAAAGGTATTTCCTTCTATACCTAACCTCACGTAATTCATCCCCCTTAGGGCCCTTACCTATGCTCTTTTTTTGCAAACATTTATAAGATAGACGTGATAACATTTTAAGAGTAGGTATGTAGACGGTTATTTATATAAATGTACATTTTTCTGTATGTTATAGATATTTAAGTATATGTATACTCGATACATTTATACAGATATCGACTATACGTACGTATTTAATTTGCGTACTGGGCTCGGTACGTAGTATTACATACAAGTGTATTATGTGATTAATAATGGTCTAGTATACGCGCTGACTTATTCGAAATTTTTTAATAATTCCTCGCTGAAGTGCATTGGCGAGATAAAATAGCCATGGTTGTGTGTAAATTACAAGAGCCGTGGTGGCATGTACGATAGACACCTGTAAATAAAGCTCAAAAGCGTTAAAAGGAAATCTAATTATGTCATGCGCATCGCTGATATTCTGATTTATATGCAAATACTTATTTAGCATAAATGCATAATTTGGGCTGTTGTTTAATTATCACAAAAATGAGCCGATATTTTGAAAGAATCGGAACTGGACCTCGTATGTCGCACTCTGCGCGACACCTACTTATTAAATTATTTATATAAATTAAAAATTATTACCTACTGACTCGATGCCATCATTTTTTTCCCTACAAATTTCAATTCATAAATTATACCTTAGTATACGCGAATAGTATTCTACATATATAGGCCTACTAAAAATATTCCTATTTCTATACACAAACTCGCTCGTACATCTACACATAGACAAATCTAACTCCCTATTAGCGGATTGTCAAACGTTTGAAAATTTATTTTGGTGATAGATTAATTCGGCGTAGGCTACGAGGTGAATTATGGTCTGTGATGACTGTCAAATCATTGTTCGCGGAAATTTCGAAATTTCGCATTCGCTGTGATCGTTGAAAAGAGGCGAGGAGTTGAAATTACAATTACATCTCTACAGATTACGAAAGTTGTTGTTATAGCTTTGCGCAGATAATTGAAAAGGATTTTGAAAGACAAAGCTCGAGTTGAATATGCAAAATTATGCGAAATGCGAAATCGTCGCCTTAACAGTTGGCCTCGTTAATATTGAAGAAACGTAAACTGAATAAGACGAAGATGACTATTTTTTTCCTCTCGTATTACCTATCCGTAAGTAATAATGCTTACGACAACAGTTCCATAATACTTCCAACTCTCTCATTTATATTATCTACACCTACCCTCTAATTCATTGATTACAGATCACGTCATATTTTACCCTTCTATAAACTGAAGCTGAAATACGTTATGCCATTCCATTTTTCGCGCGACGTCTTTATTTTATATTTACTCGTACATAACGTATGCAAATAATACGTACGTACGTAAAAAAAAATATACCAGGCACAAAAAGTACAAACATCTTTTTAATAGAATTGGCGGTAAAAAAAATATTACACGTATTTACTCGTATATAAAGGAATATATTCAAAAAAAATGGAAACATTTTATAAGATACGACTCCTTGAAATAATTTAATATCAGATGAGAATATACGTACACAGCATAATATAGGTATAGTCTGGATAAAGGGACGCGTTTACTCAACTTCATTCTTTCGCTCTTCGCTTCCGCTACCATTCACTCTCTCTTATTTCTCTCAAATACCGTAATAAAATTTGAAAATTTCTAAAAGCCGCTTTAAAATGACCCGTTTATACGTGAAATAACTTTAAAAGGTATTTACAATTTACGTTTTCAAAAGTGTAGGAAATTTTAACGCTCGTGAGAGTTTAAAGCAAAAGGGTACGTAAAGATTTTTTGGATATTAGTTGAGTTTATTCTTTACGACCATTGACGGAACGTAGCTTATGAAAAGCCAAAAACTTAGATTTTTATTATTCGAATGTGAACCGCCGTTACCTGCAGGTTTCCTTTTTGTTATAGCGCGAGCAAAGTATTTTTTTTTTTTTTTTTTTTTTTTTTTTTAAATTTTGGCTACAAAATTTATATTATGTATTTTAGCCATCGGCTAATGTACTGTAATTTATAGAGATGCACGTAGTAGATATAGGTTGTATAAATATTGTATGCGAAGTGAATCATTTTTTCAATCAATTATAAAATTTTTCACAAGCGTAGGTAAGCAGATGCGAGTAAGGTATCAAAGTACATGTATTTATCGTATGTATACCTATCTAATTACCTATCTAGCACCTTATTTATTAGTTTAGTTTTCTTGTTATGTTTTTAATTACCTCGTTTTCATTTCTATCAATTTCAGAGTGCTTAATTTGACAAATTGAAGGTATTTACTTAATCTACCTATTTTATAAGTATTTTATGGAAAAAATTTATGCGCTTGAATTGTTCGAGGTCAATTTTGAAAATATTTGAAATTAAGATGGTTTAAACATTCAATTTTTTTCATCTCCCCTCCCCTCCCCTTCCCCAAAGTTGTTACTTTTCATGAGAGAATAATTTCCTATTTCTTATTTTTTCCCCTTACTGAATTTCAAGGAGTGCCCGTAGCCTTCCAATATGAAAATTGATAAATTTTCATTTTTTTAAAAATTCAGATAGGGGAAAAAATGAAACAGTGAGAATTATTTTCCAATAATAAGATAGAATAACTTTAGATAATAGGTCAAAACATTTTGTTCGTTTTTTTTTTGTTGTTTTTTTTCAGTTGGGGGTGCTGGGTGCCCACGATACCACAAACAAAGGAAGAGTTAGATAAACGGTCATTGTATCTCATTTTCTAAAAAATGGGAACGGGGACTAAAGGTTTCACTTAAAATTCGGTAACAGGGGAAAAGTAAAAAACTGGGAATCATTTTTTATGAAAAAGAACAATGCTGACTATAAACTAATGCTTCTACGAAAAAAAAATAGACATGATGAGAAGTATAGAGCATAACATTCTCTATTTCTCTGTAAGCCATCAGTTTTTTTTCAGGGGGCTCAATTTTCGAGATTTTTGCAGTCAAAGTTTCCCACATCCCGCTCCATGCTCCTTATTTTTTATTACTATTTTACTATTACCAAACCACTCAGTGCCATGTGAGAAGTGCCAGAAACCGATTGAAATGAAAACATGTTTAAATTATTGTAGGTATTACTCGAGTGATTTACAAAACCAAAATTATAGGATATAGGTACCCGTTTCCATTGAAAATTTTTTTATGAATTTTTGAAATTAAAAATTTTTCGGAAATCAAAAAAATTTAAAAATTCGAAAAATTATTTTCAAAATTTTCTTTTCACTTCACCTGATAGAACTTGAAAAAACAAACAAAAATTCATTATTACATGTTTTAGCCTATCTTTGAAATTGAAGGGGCTGAATGGAAAAATTTTAAGTTCATTCAAAAAAAATTTTAAATATTGAAAATTATATCTTTGAATTTATGGTAATCACTTAATCAGAGACGATTTGAGCAAATTTTTTTTGGGGGTGTAGATTGAAAATGCCGAATGAAAAAATTTCAAAAATGCCGAATGAATTGTAATTTTAAATTTTTTAAAGTTTTGTCAAATTTGTGATTCGGAAATTCGGAATTTCCCAAAAATTTACCGAATTTGTAAATTGTAATTCAAAAATTTTCAAAACTTTACTAAATTTTGTAAACGTACCTAATTTAATTTGTCGAAAATTTTCCAAATAAAAACTGACTGGGGTGTTCCACCCCCCCCCCCCCCCAACCACCTCTCGCACCGGCTCTGATGGTAATGAGTATCCTTTCTATTGGCACCAGTTTTGTTATGTGCTTGAAAAGTAGCCTAACACCATTTCGTAGGCACTGTATGGAACATATACAGAAAGGATACAAATTACCATAAATTCGTAATATTTTTTTGAATTTTTTTTGAATAGAATAGAATAAAATTTTTCCCTTTAGCCCCTTCAATTTCAAAGATAGGCAAAAATATGAGATAATGAATTTTGCTTGTTTTTTCATGTTTCATCAGGCGGTTCACAAAGAAATTTTTTAAAATAATTTTATGAATTTTTGATTTTTTTAAATTTTGATTTCCTCAAAATTTCAAATTTCAAAAATTTATTAAAAAATTTGCAATGGAAACAGGCACTTATAATTTTGGTTTTGTAACTTACTCGAGTAGTACAACAATTTAAACACGTTTTCATTTCAATCGATTTCTGGTACTTCTGACATGTCCCTTTTTAAGTATTTTCAAATATTTATTTTTAATTCGGTAATTATTAGTTTTTTAAATTCTTATTTTTTTTTGAATTTTTTATTATACCTAGTTGCTTACATTTTCCCCAATTTTTATGATTTCTCAATTTTAACAATTTTTTCATATTTCTAAATTTTCTCATTTTTTTAATTTGTAATTTTTCGGGATCTTAGTAGAGGTATCATTTTTATACATTCAATAATAAGCGTAACTAGACCTTTTTGGGTTGTGCCAATTTTAAAAGGGTGGCAATTTAAATTTTTTAAGGTGTAGTTCCATTTTTTCCGAAAGAGTTTCACTGTACAGTTGAAATTTTATTTTTTACATTTTGAATGAGAGAATTATTTTTCTTCTCCCTGATAATAATTCAGAAAGTTTTTACATTCCAAAATACATATAAAACTTGAAAAACTTCTTCTCTTGCAAAATTGAAAGATTGAAAAAAAAAAGAGACAAAAATGAGAATTTCCTTCTCCTAATAAACAAGAGATTTTTTCTGATAAAAAAAATCCCTAAAAGTCGAAAGGTTTTTCCATAATTTCTTTACTTCAATGAAATGAGAAGCTTTTTCACCTACACCTTACGCCAAAAAATTGAAACACGTATGGTATAGGCATTTTTTATTCCAAGAAAATTCAAAAAAAATTTCCTCCAAAAAATTCAGATTTTCTTTTCACTAGAAAAAATCAAGTTGACTCCACAATAATCAAGATTTTAAGCATTATTTTTATTCTAAAAAAATTCAGAAACTTTTTTCTCCAAAAATTTTTAAAATATTTTTTTGCTTTAAAAATGTTGAGACTTTTTTCCAAAAAGTTGAGGTAGCTAAATCTAAAAAAAATTGATTTTCTCTTCAATAATTTTTATTTTTTAGTTTCACCCAAGGCAATGTCCTAATAATAGGTAATAATCATTCTCTTGGCACTCTTGCCTCCTGGCATAATTAGCATCTTGGCCTTCTTGGAACCTTGTCCTTGGCATTCTCCGTGACATTTCATTTTTTTAGAATTATTTTGAATCCCCAAAAATTCACAATTTTTGTGAGTTCTCAATTCCATCATTTTTTTTGTGTTTCTGAAATTTCTAAATTTTTTGAAATGAGTAATTTTTTTGAATTTGAAATCTTTTTATACATTTAAATTTTCCACTTCTTCAAAGTATTATTTTTTAGTTTTCTAATGCATAAGTATTTTAAACATTTTGACTTGAATTTTTATTTTTTTCAAATTTTCCAGTTTTTATGTCGTTTAAATTTTTAAAATTTTCACCCGCCACTTCAGTTTTGTCAATTTTTGATGATTGACTGATTTTTTTCAAAATTTGTAATATTTTGTATTAACAATTTGAAGAAAAAAAGAATACCTACATAAATTAAATCTCCATTTGAAACATACCTACGCAAATATTTATAAAAATAAAGTACATATGTACCAATGTAAATAAATTTCATTTTTCGAAAATGTAGTAGGTACCTACAATACCTACCTCATTTAAATGAGCTCTTAAAGTAGGTACCTATCATTTCAATGGGCTGGGTAACCTACTTGCCCCTTCCTTGCAGGCGAACATAGAAGCGAAAGCTCATCCAAGGGACATTTTTTTAAACACTTCGAAAGAAAATATTTCCATCTTAAATAAGCGCTAAATTGAAAATCACTCAATGGAAATTTTTAAGGAAATATAGGAATACACGTACTACAACATTTGCAGAAATTTTCTAGAACCATTCATTCAAGTTAACTAAAATTAAAACATCACTTCACAATTTGAAAGCATAAGCAATATTCAAGAACAAAGTGAATAAACAAAGGAAAACTACTGAATGCTTATTGCTTACCTTCCCTTTTTCTTTCTTCTTTTTTTTCCTTTTCTCTTTTTTTGACAACTATTTTTATTGTTGTTATTCTTTCAGATACTACCATTGTATTTTAAAATATCAAAGTTCACATTGAAATGTTATATAATTAAAGGAGCAGCTGTAAATTAATGAAGTTTTTCTTTTTCTTTTCGAGTTTCTTTTTAGCCTATTTTTATAATTAGGTATCTAGGTTTGATTCATAAAGAAATTTCCGACTCTTTTGATATCGCGCGAATTAAAATAAAATTGAGCATAAATCCGCGTTTTATGAGTAAGTATGGATTTTTTCATCATAACTATTTTTATGTATAGAATTCAAAAATGGTTTTTATCTTTATCCCGAAAAAAGTACAAATGCCAAAAAAATTGGTTCGTCTGCCAAAGAATGAAACTGCCTTATCTGGTATTTTTTTACGTTTTTCTCATTTTACCCTCATCTTCTTTTTTCCTTTTTACTTTTCTGTTTTTCTTTTTCGCTCATTTGTTCCGTGCGAACGAATTTGAATGCTGTAAATGGTGAAAGTTACAACGAAAATTTTTGTTGCGTATGCGTATAGGTAGGTAGGTATAGTTACAAACCGAGATAGGTAGAGATTGAAAAAGACGAATTTTTATCACCAAGTAAGTATTCATAGGGATTTCTTTCCTTTTAATGGCGTGCACTTTTACATGTAGGTAAGCCCTGTATGGATGGCGGAGAAGCAAATAACATTTGCTTCGGTTCAAATTCTTATTGTCAGTAATAAAACTGCCTTTTAAGCTGGTTTCCTTCGAAGTTGACACACAATAGATGTATGAAAAATTCAACCAACTTTAGAAATAGTAGTCGTTCGTTGACTTGCGTTTATTTTGTTGCAGCTAAAGTCTTACCTGCGAAATTCGTATTAGCAGCCAGACATCAAAGAAGATGCTATAATATAATTCTGAAAAATTCTGGGTTTTTTTTCTCAAAAATTTTGAGAAATACATAATTATATAAATTTTTTATTCCAAAAAAAATTATATACCTACCTATAGATATTTTAAAAAATTATAAAAGTTTTTATCAAAAAGAAAAAAAAAAAAAAAATAGGAAAACGAGAACTTATTCTACCTATTTTTAAAAAATAAGAAATTTTAGTAGGTAGGTAACTTATTTCGAAAAAAAGAAAAAAATATCTCTCCAAAAACTGAAATTTTTTTATTAAAAAAAAAAAAAAAAAAAAAAAAAAAAAAAAATTAGATACCTACCCACCTAGGTAAATAAAATTATAAAAGTAAAATATGTTTTTATGTAGTCAAATCATTTCACACCATTTGTCCTTACATTTATTGTTGGTACGAATTTAAAAAAGCGAAGACAATTTTTCACGTATTAAAATTTAAAAAAAAAAATGTGATTTCTTATTACACTCAGATAAAAGTTTTACTTACCTGCTACATGTGCTTCCTCAAATGAAGAAATTGAACAACTTTCAATTAGTTTTTATATTTAATTGAATTTTTAATTTATCAATTTTGAGGGTAAAATTCACCCTCATTCCCTATATTTATTTTTTATGTTTTAAATTGAATTTAGAACATATTTTTCTCACTAAGGTACTAAGATAATGAATAAATAGGAAGGTACCAATATACTCGAATTTCTTACACTTTAATGTTCACACGTTCAAGGCGTAAAATTTTCCATCTCTTTTAGGCAGGCGTATAAAAGAAACTAATCGATTGAATAATAAACAAGTATAAAGTTTAGCCTACGAGGCGATGTAGGAGTTTTAATAGGTAGGTTTGCAGTTAAATATGTACTCAGCCCCCTGTCTATATTTATTTGATCTTTCTCACTATTTAATATTATAATAATACGTTTTAAAAATGACGAATAAACGTTAAAATCGTATATTTCACGCAACAGTACAAAATAAATATTCGACAACAATAGGAAAACATAAAATGATGAACAAAGCTACATCTCGAACAAATAAAAAATACAATTTATCGTATGAAAGTTTTCGCAATAAAAAAAAAAGTTAGAAAATTACAAAACGAAATCAACTCCGCGATGATATGGAGAGAAATAGTATAGGTATAATTACAATGGAAAACATAACAAAACAAACAAACGAACGAAAAAAAACAACTTAAAATATTCAATAAAAAACAAAGGAAATTTCGAACAAGTCAGTAAATTGCTTATATACAAGATTCTTGTAAACGATGTGAGGCAGTGACTACTTCTGGACCTAATTTATGATTATGTGCTGGCTTTACTAT
Organism: Balanococcus diminutus; assembly: GCA_959613365.1. NCBI lineage: Eukaryota > Metazoa > Arthropoda > Insecta > Hemiptera > Pseudococcidae > Balanococcus > Balanococcus diminutus. The sequence goes on from OY390714.1 coordinate 31,488,522, forward strand.
CACTGTTTCTGCTGTGTGGATTCCATTTCCTCTACTTCCTAATGGTAATAGTCTCTAAAAAAAAGAAAAACGGATGACCGTTATCTCGAGAGTAAAGTAGTAGGTAATTGTTTAGGTTTAACCTTTGACATAGAACATTAATGTACGAACTACATACGTAGACGTACGAAGCTTACATTAGCTTGCAGCGAATCTTTATCCAGGTGACAATGATTCCTGTAAATTTTACCATCACTGCTGTGTTCGATATCGTCTTCGTAAACATCCGATGGACTCTTTTTAAATCTTTTCAGTGGCGGTGTTTTTTGAAATTTAGCGAATGTTTTCAAGACTTTACGTTCTAAATGAAACGAACGACTATTCGTTAGTAAAATTACATCAATAAAAATATTACCAGTACCAGGCCCGCTAGAAGAAGATCTAGGTTGAGTAGGAAACATTTTTGTTGATCCTACCTCCTGAATTAGGTATTTCATTCTCCAAAAATTTATGAATTGTAGAATTTTTGAAATAGTTTGAAAATCTAATTTTTTAAATATCTTCAACAGTCAAAATTGTGAATTATCTTCAAATCAGTGTTATTTAGCAAGGCAAGAATTCTGAATATTTTGCAAGAGGAATTCCTGGTTTCCACATTATTCGTAAGGACAATGTTGAAAATGTTTTGAAAATTGCAATTTTTTATTTTATTTTTGAAGTTTTTGTGAAAGACAAATTCTCTAAAATTCTATAAAAATTTAATTTCAAAATAGGTATATTTTTAAAAGGGCCAAATTTTGATTGTTTCCCATTTTTTTTTCTAATTGCCACAAGGCAAGATATTGTGAATGTATTAAGTAGTACAAAAAATATTTTTTTAATCTTTCCCAAAGACAATTTTTATTAAGAAGGATATTTTGACAGAAGTCTTTTAAAGAGACAAGATATATAACGCCAACTTCCCTTCCACAGAGACCATTCTGAGAATATCAGACAAAAATTATTTCGCAAAGTTTTTCAAAAAATTATGAATATTTTACAAAAATAAAAATAAAAAATAAAGATGAAAATAAAAATAACCTTTTTGCAAGACAATAATTGAGTATATTATTGAGTACCTACTTATTTCACATTTTTATTTATTTATTTATTTTTTTTTTCAAGATCTTCCACAGCGGCAATTCTGTGAATATATTTCACAAAAAATTATTTCGAAACTTTTTTTGGAGAGGCAAACATTTTGAAAAAAAGTTTCCATCATTTTGCAAGACAAGAATTTGTAAATAGTTTGCACAAAAAAAATATTTTTGAAAACTTCCACAAAGATAATTAGGTATTCTAAAAACATTTATTTTGACAAAAATTTATTTAAAAATGTTTTTTTTTTTCAAGAGCAGGCAAAAATTTACAATATTTTTAATGAAAATTTCATTTTAAAGGATTGATATTTCAAATATTTTGCAAAAATCCTTTGAAAACCCCAAAATTACAATTATTTTCATATTTTGTTCATTTTCAGAAAAATTTCAAACAAATTTGAGATTTTCTAATAATTTAAAAAAAATAATCAAATCAGTCCTAACTAAAAAAAAAACACGTAGCAGTCAAGATGCTCCGCGACAGCCGAATTTTTTTTTTCAAGTTAGTGTACCTCTTTGAAAACGTTTTCATCCATGGTATTTCAGTTTCAATATCAGTTTTAACTTCAAATTCAGTTTAAAAATGTTAGGTTTTTGTCTTCAGTTTTAGTTCCTCTCTGCATTGAAGATTTCAACTTCAGATGGGGGCTCCGCCCCCATACCCCCGTTGAGGCTCCGACCCAACCCCCTCATCACTTTCAGCTCTTAGGATGGGGGCTCCGCCCCCATACCCCCGCGTTGGGGGCTTCGCCCCCAACCACCTCGTCAGTTCCAACTCTTCAGATGGGGGCTCCGCCCCCATGCCCCTATTGAGGAGCTTTACCCTCAATAGGGACATGGCAGGAGAGGATTGAGGGCTTCGCTCTCAATCCCCTTCACACTTTCAGCTCTTCAGACGAGGGCCAACACACCAAAAAAGAGGTTAAAACGTGAAAATTTATGATTTTTGACCCTGTACGGGGGTCAAATGGTGCTCAAAAGTCGAAACCCCCAAAAGGCACATCAGTGACCTCTACTGACCCTACATCCCAAATTTCGATTGTTTAGGTCTTTTAGTTTGGGCTGTAGGCTGTTCAACGCGTCAGAAAAGACAGGTTAAAACTTGAAAAATATTGATTTTTGACCCTGTATTGAGGTCAAAAGGGGTTTAAAGGTCAAAACCTACAAAAAGCACATCAGGGGCATGAACTCGATCTATGATAAAAATTTAGGCACCCCAGCTCCATTTGGGGGGTCTGTAGCTTGATCAACGTGAAAAAATGACCTCAAAATCCACTTTTTGGGCCCTAAAATGGGGTGGGGATGACTTGCGAAGCTGAAATTTGGATACAGTGGAGACAATCAGAGTCACTGTTGTTGGTAAAAATTTCAAATCATTTTGTCAAATTGGGGCCTCTTTAGAGTCCTCCTCAAAAAAAAGCCACCCCCCAATTTTGAGGCTCAAGGATCAAAAACCCCAAAAGGCACCTCAGTGACCCTTACCTATCCTAAATACCAAATTTTAGCATCCAAGGTCATTTGGTTTGGGCTGCAGGCTGATCAACGTACCGGGAAGCGAGAAAAAACATGAAAAATTGTGAAAAATCTTGATTTTTGACCCTTGACAGGGGTCAAAGGGGGCCCAAAAGTTGAAACCTACAAAAGGCACATCAGGGGCACAAACTTGATCCATGATGAAAATTTTGGCCCCCCAGCCCCATTTGGGGGTTCTGTAGCCTGATCAACGTGAAAAAAATGACCCCAAAATCCACTTTTTGGGCCCTAAAATGGGGTGGGGATGACTTAGGGGGCTGAAATTTGACTATGGTGTAGATAATTAGGATTCTCATCCCTGGGGCAAGTTTCAAAAAATTTTATGATATTGGGGCTCCCCTGCACCCCTTTCAAAAAGGGGTCATATCCTCAATTTTGAGTTAGGGTCCCAAAAATTTTTTTGCATCATTCCTACACCGAGGGGACCCTACATATTAAGTTTGACCTCATTTGACCTGTTAGGCTCGGCCCCAGAGTTCCAAAAGTAGCGGTAAAATTATAAATATGTGACATGTGACAGATCGTCATCTTTTGGTCCCAAACGTCAACAAATGGGGTCAGAACTCTTCTACCCCCTCCTTCTAAATCAGGGTCGGACACAATAGCCTAAATTAAAAAAAAAAATTCGGCTAAAAATCCGGGCCCGGTGAAATTCTATACCTTTCCATCCCCTCTGCGGACTTAGGAGTAAGTATTTACGTAGAATCATTTACCTCTAACATTAGGAATGATATCAGGATCAGGATCATCATCGGACGATCTTCTGTCGTTATGTATAGAAGCACCATTTTCTGAAGAAATCAACATGGCTCCGTGATAAATGGAGTCGTCGTGGTTTGGATTTTTGATATGTGAATTGGTTTTTTCTCGTCGACGACATACTACGATCGAGGCGATACACATTAGAACAACCGAGCAAATACCGAGCAGGAACAATACCACCGTTAACGAACCAAACGGCAAATTTATTGAAGGTTCTGAAAAATGAGAAAGGTGCCACTTTATGTACAATCATTACGTATTTCCAAGTGGTATTTTTCTCTTGCGAGGGATTTTCACAAGAGCAGGTTATTACTTTTGGATTGATAAATGAAATTGCTTTTCCCTTAAGTACCTATTACTTATACCTTCCTATAATCGTGGTTATAATTATAAAATTACACGAGAACGTTTCCAAATTTATATATATTCTAAGAAAAAAAAAAGGGTCTCGGAAACTTTCGAAATTAACTAATTCGATATTAAAATAATGAGACGTTAAATGTGACGAAAGAAAGGGGAAAAAGTGAAAAAAAAAAAAAAAAAAAAATACAGGACTGCGAAGAGTACCTTATATACTTATGTACGATGACAACACTACTTGCAAGTGTCACCATTTTAGTCATTCTGTTTAACTGCGAACCCACGTACGTCCCTCGATACTGACTCATTTCCATATTTTATTCTCTGCCACTCATGTATAATTCACTTTGAAACCCCGCTTTTGTGTCCTTTTTTTGCACAGCAAAAAGTAAGACCAAAACTAACGACAACGAAATCAAAAGACAGTTTCCTCGCCCTTTAACGCTTTACTGTTGTACAGGCTAACAACATTGTTTATCAACCCGCTATTCTTCTTTTTAAGGCCAAAGAATGGGACAACGAAAAAGGATCGTACCTCATGCCTCGAGAGTTTTCCTCGTACCCTAAGGATAACTTCAATCTAGCCAACTTTTATCTTCTTTTCTTACCTTTTCGATTTAAGTCGGCACCAGAGATGTGGAGATGAAAAGGGCGACTTTATTCAGTGTTTATTTTACGTTATCGCCTTCTTCTTCTACCATCCCCACCACCGGGTACAATTGTTACTGTTGTTTATTTTATTCCTATTGTTATTTTATTAAAGGTCGGTTGCTAAAACTTTCCCAGAATAACTCTTGTTCGGTTCTTATTTCGATTTTTAGGCACTAAAGTAATTTTTTTATTGCATACGACCATTTTAGACTCGAACAAAAACACCTTACGAGTTCATAATGAGTACACATAAAGAACGCACTAAAAAGAATAAAAAGCTCGGTATCCATCGAGCTAATACGTGCCAGGAAAGTCAATAAAAAGGGTACAGGAGGAATTCCATAGAATCTATCGAGTGTATCCTGTGGCCTGTGGCAGATCGAAATCTTTCTCAGTGGTAACTGATCAGATCTTGTGCAGAGTTATGGTTTTGTTGATAACGAAAAACAATTTACCCCTTTTAAATATATTTATCTGGATTTTCATTGAAAAAAAAGAAGAAAAAAAATGGAAGGTACTATGATACAAGAAAATTTCTAACACGAGTAGTTTTAACTTGTTTTATTCTACCGAAAAACTTGCCAAGTGGATAGGTACTTGGTTGCGGTGTCATTTTTTAGATACCCACATAACATTGGAAGTTAGAAGTAAAATAATATATTTAGGTAGGTACTTGGTATCGTAAAGGTGAAAGAAGCAGAGATAAAGAATAATATTTGCGAATGAGTTTCATAAACTTTTCCCAACTTTTTTTGACAAGTTACGAATTGACCCATTACATTCTCCGCTCTAGTATATGAAATTGTAACTTCAACTTTCACCAACTAGGTATAATTTTATTACGTATTCGAGAGTGGTGTAGCTACATATGCTTCTAAAATATATATCGTATAAAATATCACACCTTTAACAATGTAACCATCGTCTATCTGCTTGTACGAGCGCCCTAGGGCTACGCTACCATGTTACGTGGTAAGTATCGTGTTACCAATTTTGATGCATAAAAATAATATTTTTTTAAAAATTTAACTAGGGTTGCGTTCGGAAACTCGATGTGTCGGAGAAATGTGTTGTTTTCAAAACAGTTTGTCCATACTTGAAAGTGCGAAATACTTTCAATTATTTCAATTTCTTCAGTTTACAAAATAGCCATTAATATCTGAATGCATGTACGAGTGGAAATAGCTCGTACATGCATTCAGATATTAATGGCTATTTCGTAAATTGAAGAAATTAAAATAATTGAAAGTATTTCGCACTTTCAAGTATGGACAAACTGTTTTGAAAACAACACATTTCTCCGACACATCGAGTTTCTGAACGCAACCTAGGTGAGCATGCCTACATTCTTTTTCATGTAAAGAGTATCTCTCATTTTAAAATTTTTTGAAATTGGGAGAGTACGCCTTTTTAGACATCTTTATCGTAAACTGAAACCATTCTCAGAATTTTTAAAATACAAAACACGAATTTTAAAATAAATTCACAGTAGATATATCTATCGCAATTGAATGTAGGTAGGTATCTAAAAAAAGAATATGAAATCAAACATTTTCATGTACCTGATGAAAATTTATAAATGGAAAATTAAATTTTTGGCAAGAGCTAAAAAAATTCCGAATCATTAAAATAAGTAGGTAGGTAATGCATTTTCAAAAGAATTTCGACTTCAATTTTTAATTTTTTATTCAAGCTTCTCCTTTCATTGAAAACATACTTTTTGACAGGGGTTCAGAAAATGCAAATTTTTTGAAATTGGTGCATTTACCAAAATTAGTTTCAATTTTTTTCATATTTTTTTCGACGCAAGAAAACACAAAAATGACAAAAACTTGAATTTATTCAAATTAGTATCAACAGCGATGAGCTATTTTGGAGCAGAAGCGCCCAGCGACATGTTGCAGTATTGCATACGCAATAAGGGCCCTTTTGATATTGGGTCCCTAAATCCACGTTGAGGCCCAAAATTTTATCGTTTCGAATATACCAAAATAAAAATTAATGGACAAAGGAACCATTCAAAGCAATTTTTTGAATAAAAAACTACTTTTTGCAGAATAAATATTTTAATTTTTGGGGATATAAATATTTTAAATTTTGAAAAAAATTTCCATTTCTTAGAGAAGAAAATTTATTTATTTTTCGAGTGTAACAATACTTTGTGAAAAATGCACTTTTTCTAGATTTTTTTGGAATAACACAATGATCTTCAAATTTTTCGGAATAAAGAATTGTTTTCAATAATTTTGAATACCTTTGGGGAGATTTCTCAATTTTTCTAGAATATAATAACTCGAAGGTAGGTAGGTGGGTATTCTTAATTTTTTTTAAAAAAAATCCAAGTTTTTTTTTTGGGATGAGAAATCTTTGAATTTTTTAGAACCAACATTTAAAAAAAAAATCCTCGTTTTATTCGGAATACACAGATCCAGGTGAAGAAATTTTCCATTTTCCATTTAAAAAAAAAATAATATTAGGTAAATGGGTAAATCTTTCAATTTTATTGCAGAGAAAATTTCTCATTTATTTTTTTAAAATCTCATTTTTTTTTATTTAAAATTATACCTATTATATTTATTTATTTTTTTATTTATTACCTATTAGGTACCTACTTAAAAATTATTTAAATTTTATTGCAAAGAAAAATAATTTCTCAATGCTATTGGAGAAAAAATTTATATTTTTGTAAAATGAAAATAAAAATTTCCTGAGTTTTTTTGAATGAAAATTTTTTCTTTCTTTTGTATGGTGAAAATTTTTTTGATTTTTATTTACACATACCTAAAATAAAATTTTTTCTCAATTTTTGTTCTAATGTAACTAAGCAATCTTTTAATGTTTGGTTCACTTGAAAAAAATCAGGATTTTTTTGGAGGAAATAATATTTTTAATTTAAAAAAAAAATTTCCCATGATTTTTTTGGATAAAAATTGTTCTCCGGTTTTCAGATATAATATGATATTTCTCATAGAAATATTACTTTGATTGAACAAAATATGTTGTTTTTTGGGGGGAGGGGGGGAGGGGTTAATATAATTTCATGCAGGAATTCGGATCATTTTTTTTTGCAAAATAAATTTATTTCGAGAGGAGATTTTTTAAAGAGAACTTTTAGTGGCAAAGTACTTGATATTCATGTTAACTAAAAAGAACTCGTTTTTCGGCCAAGCAAAATTTTGTATTTTTCAAGCCCCTGCCGAAAAATACATTTTAAAAAATTTCGAAATTTTTGTGAATTCTAAAATTTTAATTTTTAACTTAATTTCATTTAACAACAGAGAGTTGAAAAAAATAGGTATAAAATGTCAACTAATTTCTTAAAAACATTAATTTAGAAAATTCCATATTTTCTGAACACTTGAAAAAAATTCAATTTTCAACTAGTAACTACATTTTTTTATTAGCAGCATTTTTTCATATAGAAAAGTTGATAGGTATCAAAGGACAACTTTTCGAGTTATCAAAGAAAAATAAGAAAAACTCTCACTTTTTTTGCATGTTTTTTCAAATATTTTGCTCGGTATAGTCTTCCTTGTTCACATATAAAAATTACCAGTCCCATGAAAAAATTCTAGACAAAATTTACCATCCGATGCCGCAAAGTGCATCTTTCTAACTATAAATAAGGTAATTGTCGAGAAGCGTAAGAAAGAAATCTGTGAGAAATTGAGCAAAACTCAACCCCTGTAGTCCGGAGGTTAGGCAAACATACCTACATGGACTCAACATAAGTTGCATTATTGGTTAGAAGGCTTTACTCTCAATCCGGAACACCCTGTATACTCAGTTACATCAAATTTCAAGTTTGCCAAAACACTCGTTGTCGTTAGACACCCTTTAATTGCTTCAATGTGTTCAACGTAAAATCCTTGTTTCAATTTTTAAATTCCATATTACATTATGAGGCTCAAGCTGCCAACGTTAATTTTCATTATCTGGAAAAATTCTGAGAATAGTTTTAATTGCTAAAGAAGACATCCAGGGGGGCGTGTTCCTTCAATTAATTTTTTTTCTAAATGCGGGACATCCTATAAGGTACAAACCTATTAAGGTAAAATTTTGCGCAGTATGTAATAACGTTGCACAAACAAATTAATTAGACTTCATTTATGCTTGCATTATTGAAAAGGCGAACGTAAAATGAATATTAAACCAAAAAGAAAGAAATTACAGCGTTTTTTTTTTCATTTAAATTTTTTGTTTGCAGCACAATAGAAGGGACAAAAATTAAAAAGACATGCACCTACACCTTTTTGGAAGTAATTAGTCGAAAAATGCTGAAAACATAATCATTAGCGGAGAACATCCTGAGCGTGTGTTTTAAAAGTTACGGTAACTAGATACAGCACTGCCCGTTGAATTATTACCGCAACATATGTGTGAACTTTCTGCGCTTATTAACATAAAGCTGACGTTAGTTCTCAAAGTCACATAGTGCCTAGTGCCTACCATATCTATCTAATTGATACGTTAATTTATGTGACGCGGATTTTCGCGCGCAAAAAAATATGTACTTCAACTGAACACTGTCCGAAACACTACTGTATAATATACTTGAGAAAAGTACAGTAAATTAGGCGTGATATATTTGTACTTACACCTATTTCAGTGAAACAATAATTTTTACCACTTTTAAAAACGAGGTATTCTCAATTGAGCGTCTATTTTAAAAACTAAACATTTTTAACAAAATGGTAGACTGTATTTTTTTCCCAGCAACTTTTTGCGCCGAAATAAAAGTAAAGAAAAAAAAAATGTAAACTTACTCGCATACATTGCAACCTCTTTGGAAGGAGACGTCCGCAAAATAACCGGTTCCGATCTGCCTTTTTGATTAACGGAATATAAACGAATTTCGTATTCGATGGCAGGATCGACATGGTCAAGTTGAAAAATCGGAGGCGATCTTCGCAGAGTTAAGTTAAAACTAGGGTGTAATCCATTCGGTTCCCAAATTTCCATTAAAAAGTATTGCGGTAGACCGCCGTCGAAATTTTCACTACATTCTACCCTAAGACGAGATAACGTAAGGTTGCTCATTGAACAATTTAAAAGTGGATGCGGATGACCTGTGGAGAATTTATGCTCGCATTTTTATTACGTTTTTCTTATATTATTCTAAAGAACGTGAAATTTTATAAGTTTACTTTACCTGCAGCGACTATTTGGAAAAAACAAGCGGTTTCTTGCATTCCGACGATATTTCTGGCTCGACAAGATAACGTACCGAATTCCGAATCTGACCTGGGAGTGTGGTTTAGAAATGGAGAACCGTGCGTTGTGATGAAATTTGGCTCGTGGACCGCTTTCATATCGCCCGAGTTATTAAAAGTCCATAAAAATTCGATCGCCGGTGGATTCGCGTCGACCTCGCATTTTAACAAAATTGTTTCCAATTTGAAAGCGCCGTATATTTCGTCTCCGTTTGTTTTACATACAGGTACATCTAGATGAACGTTTAACGGGTGGCATGAATATAAAAATTTATAGTGACGAGTCAATCAATTTTTTGGGAGGGGGTAGGGGGTAGTTAGGTAATTGTTTACAAAATGCCGACTGATAAATTTTAAACATTTAAAAATTGATTAAAGTTTTTTTTATTTTTTAAAATTTTTTTTTTGGAAAATTCAACAAACTTTAAAATTTATTTAATTTCTAAAACAACTACTAAATTTGAATTCTATCAAATTTAAATAATTTTAAAAATTGATAAAATTTTAAAAATCCAAAAAAATTCATATTTTTTTCAACTTTACAGAATTTTAGAAATACCTAAATGAAATAATAATATTGTACCTACTTATGATTAAAATTTCAAAATTCTATCTAATTCTTAAAATTGAAAAATGTTCTACAAAAAAATTTTTAAAATTGATCCAATTTTAATAAGTGAAAAATTAACAAATTTTCAGATTTCGTCAAATTGAAAATCTGAATTTTGAATAATTAAAAAAAATTTTAATCATTGCAAAATTTACTTCAATATCAAAAAATTGTCCACATCTGGAAAACTGCGATAATTAATTTTATAATTTTTTAAAAAATTTTGCAGAATTTTAAAAGTTGATCTAATTTCAAAAATGTAATAAAATTTGAAAACTACCAGATAAAGTTCTATCAAATTTTTAATATTCAAGTGTAGAAAAATGTTTGAAAGAAAAAATTCAACATCAAAATAAAAATTAAATTTTTAGAATGGAAAAAATCTTGAAAATTTTGGCAATATTCATTTTCAAAGTTACCTATGTTAAAAAGACAAACATTAAAAAACATATTTGATCAAACAATTTAATTGAAATTAAAAAATTATCGAATTTTAAAATTTTTTGAAATGTGATCAATTTGATTAAATTGTTTTTTGACTCAGACTACTTAGGCACTTGACTTCAGAAACTAGTGAGTGGACAAATTTTTAAAGTTGTAAAAATCAATCTTTTAAAATTTTTGAAATTTTCAGAATCACCCAAATCAAGTTCTTCAAATTTTGGAAATATTCATTTTTGAGGGGGATTAAGTAATACACTGAAACTTTTAAGATTTACTCGGATTTCAAAAATTGCTCGAATCATAACAAATAAATAAATTATTCTACAATTCTTTTTTTGAAAATTTTGAATAAATAAATTAACTTTAAAAAATGACAAAACTTCAATTTTATAAAATTTTAAAAATTTTAAACAATATCAACAATTTTAAAATTGTTTTCAAAATTCAAAAAATTGTAAAAAATCACATGTATTTTTTTGATATTTTCTTCAACTTTCAAAAATGTATGATTCCTCCCAATTTCTTCAATTTTCAATCTTTTTCTTTTAAATTTCGAATGTTTTTAATTTTTAGCAACTTTATTCCTTAGTTTGTTCACAATTTTGCAATAGTCATTCTTCTGCTTAATTTTAAGTGTTTTGATTTTTTAATTTTTTATAATTTCTTATTTAATACTCTTATTTTATTTCATCGTCTGCAACTTCAAATAATTTTTAATTCGAACTTTATTTTTTCCAGTTTTTTAAAATTCTCGATTTTTCTAAATCTTCTGAATTCATTACTTCGTCAATTTTATTTATTTCTTCAATTTCAGACATATTGAAAACAAATTCATTTTTCGACTATTTTTTTTTTCAATTTATAATTCTGTTTAAATTTTTGTCATCGTCAACTTAAAAAGTTTATTAATAAATTTCAATTTTATATTTATTTATTTATTTATTTATTTATTATTTTATTTATTTAGTAATTATATTGACTTTTTTCATTCTTTAAAATTGTGAATTCTTCCAATAATCTATCATTGATTTCTTATCTTCAGTCAATTTAATTCAACTTCAATTTTTTTCAATTTTTCTGTAATTATTTTTGATTTTAAAAAAATATTCGATTTTTCCCATTTTTTTAGATTTTGAATTCTTTCAATTAGGTATTCATAACCAAAAAATCCAGGGTTTTGAATAGAAATTTATTTCCATCATATCGATAAAAATTAAACGAAGTAGAGGTAACTCGTTTCGAACAAAATTTTTCAGAATACGAGTAGATAAGTATTCCAACACAGTCAACGAATTGGAACTCGATATTTACGTACTGAATAGAATGCATTAAGTGTGTGGGCACGGGTTCCTGCATCTGCTAAAAACTTCGCCTCCGCAATAAGAACAGGAAATAATTGCATATTACGAGACTCACTCGCACACAAGGGAAAAAAATAAGGCATAACCGCACATTATTCGATGAAAATTCTCAAATCCATTAAACTTTTCCCCCATAAAATACGAGCGAAATTTTTAAAAAAGAAACATGAAACGTATAAACAGATGAAAGCGAAAATACTTTAACATGAAAATCCATCAGAATAATGGAAGAAATTTTTTTGTTTTTTTGTAGTACATATTTTTTTCTTCGTTCTTAAATGAAAACGTATGTAACGCCTTGCGATTTTAATGGATCTTAAATAAGTAATGAAACATAACAAAAAAAAAGTTTCATTTTTTTTTTCTCTTTAACGTTTCGATTTGTTGTATTATGTAAAACACAGTAATTCACGAATAGAGTAAGCTGAGAAATAAGAATAAAAGGAAGAGCAAGATGACGAAAAAGAAAAATGAAAAAAATCACCGAAGAAAAGAAAGCAAGGGGTGCAAAAAAAAAGCGCAAACAAGAGAAACAGAAATATACGAAGATCGCGGGAGAGAGGAAAACAAGAAATGAACGATTTCACGACGCATTTCAAGAGTTACCTATTCAAGTTTTAAAAATCGAATTTCAAGGGTCTTATTCAACTTTGCAAAACGAGGTTTTATAAATGCTCCGAGGTAGGAAATACCTACATTTAAACATTGGTATTCATTAAACGCGCTTAGGGACTTTTTGCACATTTTTTGTTGATGTTTAAAAATGCATACTTTACTTACATTTTACATTCAGGATGACGGGATTACTTTCCGCAGCACCCTCCGAGTTTGCAGCATAACAAGTGAAATTACCAGTTGCAGGTTTTTTGATACGTTGTAGTATTAGATTGTGATCAGTTTTGATGATGTTTGTTGAAATATTGTGAGGTATTTCTAAACCCTGCACAAAATTAAGAGGAAAAAATAATAAATAAATTTTAGATGGAAAATCATTCCTAAATACGTTGATATTGTTCTGATTCATTCGCCAGTATACGGGGTATTTCAAGTTTCATGAGTGATGGGAGCAAATATGCAACCCATGAGATGCAAAAAATGTCGCAGACAAGTTACAAATGTTGCCTATCTCCAATATTGAAGGGGCAAGAGAAAAATAAAATCAAAAAAAATTTGTTCTGTCCAAACGTAGGGTGGTTCTAAAAAAAGTTGATATTTTTTTCTCTTTACATTTTTTCCCTTTTTTAACGCCATGATGTACAGCAAATAAGGCGATCAATTTTTATTCCAATAAAACTGAGAGTTTCTTCTCCAAAAAAAAAAAAAAAAAAAAAAAAAACTGAGAACAAAACATGGGATATTTTTCTCTTAAAAATAAAAATTAAAAAATTAAAAATCGAAAAAAAGAAAGTTCCACAATTTTTTTTCTGCATGAAAGTTGAGAGATTTAAAAAAAATGGAAAAAAAATTTTTACTCCAAAAAATTTAGTCATTTTATTCCCAAGAATTAAAAGATTTTATTTAAAAATGAATAAGATAAAAAATATTTATTTTTTCTCTCCAAATAAAAGAAAACCTTTTTTAGTTCAAAGAATATTTAAAAAAAAATTGCTCAGAAAATAAATGAAGATTTTCCCTCCAAGAATTTAAATATATGATTATTTTTTATCGCAACGCAGGAGAAACAAATTTCAACTCCATTCCAATAAAGCTGAGAGTTTCTTCTCAAAAAAAAATAAATAAATAAATAATATCGGGAAAAAAACTTTGGATTTTGTCTCTAAAAATATAAAAATATTTTTTTCTTAAGAAAGACAGTTTTTTCTGCATAAAGGTCAAGAGATTTTTATAGGTAGGTACTTGAAAAGAATTGAAAAAAATTTACTCCAAAAAATTTAGTGATTTCATTTATAATAAGTTACAAAATATATTTTTTCTCTACAAATAAAAGAATTTTTTTTTTTTTTAGTTCAGAAAATGAAATAAAAATTTGCTTAAAAAAATGAATTTTTTTCGCTAAGAATTTAAAGAATATTATTTTTTATCCCAACACAGGAGAAAAAATTTTTACTCCAAGAAAACTGATTTTTAGTTATGTCTTATTATAGAATGCCTATCACACTTGCCTAAATCTTGAAAAAAAGGGAAATTATTACTTGCCAAATTCATGAAACAGGCAATTTACGTACCTATTTGTCTTATTTTTTGTCTACTATGAAACAGGCAAAAGACGGGTAAATTCTGCCTAATTCGTGAAATAGGCAATTTAATTTTCTCGCTTCTTTCACGAATTAGGAAATTACATGATTTAGGCAGTTCACACTTTCATATTTATGTTAATAGAGAAACCTGCTAGCACTTGGGTAAAATCATATGACCGATATTTCAGCAATTTTGTATCTAGGTAAACACGTCAAGTTCAATTCATAATTTTGGAGGAATTTATAAAATAAAAGTCAAGTGCATAAATTAAGGTAAATTTTAAAAACCATACCGCAAAACACAAACAATTCCCCTTGATTTTAGAAATCAACGCGACTGGTTCGTGCATAAAAATAAATCGTCGAGTATTCAATTATCATTAGCAAAGAGAAAGAACAGAACGAATCGATTGAAGAACAACGAATGTACATATTGATTATACTTACGTTATGGAACCACGCAAATTTATAAATTTTAGGATTTGCTCGGATGTAACATTCAAAGTAAACATCATCCCCTTCTTTAATATTATTTGGATCTAAAGAGGATCCTATTTTCAAAGTTAAAGTAGGATTGTCTGAAAAAAAATTAAATTACCCAATTAAACCGGATCCACAAAAAAAAAAAAAAAAAAAAAAACAATGGATAAGACAATAATAGATCGTTAAACTGAAGATAATTGGATGTAAGCATTTATTTTCGTAGGTACTGCACTACTGTAGACATGTCAGGTATTTTTACCCCATTGCTACCAGAGACCATTCTGAGGGAGCCAACAAAATCAATCTAAAATAGCAAATACTTAAGATAGGTAATTAAAATTTCACTTGAATTTTTTTACTCATTAATTGAGTCAAATTGCGAAAAATAAACCTTATACTCTATCTATAGATATACTTTCTTGATTCATCTCTAATGAAAATGTATACCTATAGGTAATCGGTATCGGTAGGCCTAAGCATAGGTAAGATAACTATTGCCCATTGATGCAACCTTGAGGTGTTTTCGGAACAGAAATCGGTTCGAGTGTTTTTCAATATTAAGTAAGCGTGTATTTATAACAGATCCGAAAAGTAAATAAGTATGTCACCACTTACATTGTACGTTGAGACGCCATTTATCTTCTATAGCACTATTTCCGATGGATGGATTTTCGGCTCGGCAAGTCAAGTATCTGCCGTCATCTTCTACTAGAGGTTTGAAAGATATTATACTAACGTCGGTCATGTTTTCTTCTGTAAGTGACTGAAAATGCAAATTCAGATTCATTACGAGAGGCCGACAGAGTGAACGTCAGTAGAAGTAGGTATTAATGTAATGTCATCGAAATTTTTCAATTTTTTTTTTTGCAAAATATCGAGTCTACAATCAACATACGAGAGTACCTAGTTGGAGTGCTACTAATATGAGGTTCTGATAAAACGTATGAAAATTTATACTCAATATTTTATTGCAATATACAATATGTTCAGTCAAAAACTTTCGATTTTCAAAATGTAATACCGCGGAAAAGTTGCGTCTTGGAGACACATGAAAAACAAAAAAAAAGTTTTCAAATCGAATAATATATTCCGATTGCGCAAGAGCCCTTAAGTTTTTGAAAATTTGCAAAAAATCAAAATTTGTAAAAAATTCCAAAATGTTACAGAATGGGTTTTATGCCTTTGGTTGGCAAGTATTATCATCGTTATTAATATTTTTTTGAATAAAAATCCATAATTCATCAGATCATCGCATATATGAGACATTAAAAAAATGTCATACTTATTTTACGTTTTTTTGAAAAATTGAAAAAAATAGATTAAAAAAAATTTTGTAATTAAAATGGATTTAACATACACAGTTTTGCCCAAAAAGACAATTTACAGCGATTTTCCATTTTTTTTGTACACTTGAGAATTTTTCAAAAATTTTGAAAAAATAAGAAAAATTGAAAAAAATGAGGAAAATGATGGTTCCTGAAAATGAAGGTAAAGATGGAAAATCGCTGTAAATTGTCTTTTTGGACAAAACTGTGTATGTTACACCCATTTTAATTACAAACATTTTTTTCCAATTTTTAATCTATTTTTTTCAATTTTTTCAAAAAAAACGTACTAAAATATGACATTTTTTTAATGTCGCATAAATGCGATGATCTGATGAATTATGGATTTTTTTTTTCAAAAAAATATTAATAACGATGATAACGTGTGCCAACCAAAGGCATGAAACCCATTCTGTAACATTTTGGAATTTTTTACAAATTTTGATTTTTTGCAAATTTTCAAAAACTTAAGGGCTCTTGTGCAATTGGAAGATATTATTCGATTTGAAAACTTTTTTTTTGTTTTTCATGTGTCCCCAAGACGCAACTTTTTCGCGGTATTACATTTTGAAAATCGAAAATTTTTGATTTTCGGCCCACCCTAATGTTCGGGTTCTTTGACACGATGAATTTTTCAAAAATTCAATCTCGAGATAACGTTATAACTTCGCCAATTGATTTAAGAGCAGTATTCGTTAAATATTTTATAGAATGAAAAACAATTAATTTTGTGTAAGTAATTTACATTGATTGATTTTTTTTAAAATAAATTCGTTTTTGGGTATTTTTTTGACACACTTTTCAACGTTTTGAAAAAAAGTTCCAGCTTACTAAATTTCAATTTTTCAAAACATTATTTTGATTTTTTCAAAATTCTTTCTTATTATTTTTCAAAGAGTACAGTTTTTGAATTTTGAAAAAATACCGAGTGTTTTTGGTTTAAGGTGAACATAGAATGATAAGTACTTTGTTTATTGTAAAAAAAAAAAAAAAATGGAGTTCAGCATTTTTTTCAAAACAATTAATCCTTGCCTGATTTTTTCAAAATAGTTACTTCGTCTTGATGTTTTTCAAAAAATACAGTTTTAGAGATTTAAAAAAATGCCTACTGTTTTGATTTAAGGTAGGTATTCAATTTTTTTTTGAAAACTATTTTTTTTTAAATAAGTACATACGTACCTAACTAATTTTTTGTTAAGTAGGTACCTTTTTTTTTGTTGATTTTTTTCAAAAGACTTTTTTCGGGTCTAGATTTAAAAAGTTTTTTTTTGATGTTTTTCAAAATAAAATATTTTTAGATTTTGAAAAGGATGAAATGACCTACCTAATTTAAAAAAAAATTAGGTTGTGTTACTACCATACTTCCCTTCAAAGATAATTTCTTACTCTACTCTTTGGAAAATACTTTTGAACTGATTTTTCTTTTAAACTGACAAAACTTGGAAACCATTGATATACGAGCACCCAATACGTGAGGCTGATTCCAGCAAAATGGTATAGTAATTTTAGAATAGCGTGTGCAATTTTTTATGCATTTTTTCGAACAAGATTTTCTTCTATACGCAAAGAATTTATCTAAGACTACAAATTTTGCAAAAAAATTAAATTTAAAAAAAAGTGCAGAAAATTTTTTTGGGTGAAAAATTTTCTTCCAAAAATTTTTGAAGCCTGAGTAAAAATTCCCAATGTAGGTACAATTAGGATAACTGTCTCCAGCTGCAGCCTCACTGTGCTGGAATTAAACCGACAATACTCAAATCGATCAAACCATACTTATAGGCAATTGTGCGAACGTGTGCAATGCAATTCGAATTTTTAATTAAGAAAGCGATCCTTTGAATTGTTGTCAACGTTTTAAATTCGAAATACCCTGTTTCAACAAGGATAATATGATTTTAGAAATTTTCTAGAGCTGAATTTGCAGGGCTTAAGCGTGATGTTCTTAACGGTTGTTGTTCGTACGAATCCCAATTAGACATGTGTCACAAACAGGAAACGAAGTTTATTTATTCAACTTATTTACTTTGCATATTATACTTCGTTAGTTTCAATTAAAGTTTACATTTCCGGCATGTAATAAAATTTCAGTTTTGCGGGTTTTTAATAATTTAGAATATAACCACGTTTCTGAAATGTAAAAGTCAGCAAGGTAAGGGTAACTTATTCATCTAAGATATAAAACTTTTTATAGATTTAGCTCGAGCTTATGAACGTGTCAAATAAAAATCTCATAACGTTTCTCGCTCGTTGAAATGTCTAACATTTTCGTCAAAAAAAAAAAAAAAATTCTATGTACATACGAGTATGTTAATATCGATACCTTAGAGGAAAAAGGGCCAATCTGCATTTCTTGCAAAGGGCCAACCTATTTTTTAGAATCTGATAACAGAAGTCAAATGGGCCGAACTGCTAGGGCCATTTGACTTCTGTTATCAGATTCTAAAAAATAGGTTGGCCCTTTGCAAGAAATGCAGATTGGCCCTTTTTTCCTCTAAGGTATCGATATACTTCTAGGTATCTACAGGTACAGGTAGGTAGGTACTAAAGTAGATCACTTTATAAAATTAAAATACTTACAGTTTTAGTAACTTGAGTAATTTGTCGACTACCCAACCACCACGTTATATGAGCTGGCGGTTTTGATCCATAACATCTGCATTCTACATTGAGGGATTTTTCTGCTGATAAATAGTCTTGCTTCGTTGTAATATTTATAAATAATGGTTTCACTGTATCATGTATTTTTAAACAAAAAATAATGACATTCGTGTACCATACCAGTAAAAGCATTGTTGCGATTGTTTGTAGCGAGGTAATTTATTGACCATCGAGTAGATATTACATTAATATAGAAGCAATTTTATTGGTCATTACTTCATTAAGTTTTTCCCTATATTTTAGATATATAGTACCCTGTTTCCGCATTAATTGCGAATCACAACCGAAATCCTCTATTTAGAAAATGTTATTATATTACGCAGATACCTAACCGAGTATAGCAGAACATAATGTAAGCTTTACGTTCCAGTATAAGTATCTACGTTGTCTGTTTTCCATATACGTAAATATTATTTTTTGCCATTTTTCTTAATTATTTGTAAATACCCGAAACGGAAAACGACGAAAAAAAATTCATCAAATTATACGATCAACATTACCTCGCTCAAATAAAAATTCAGATATTCTAAGTTATTTTAAACGAATGCAATGTAAACTCACAATTTATGTTTAGAATTATATTTCTGGTAGCTGGTGAAACTAGATTCGTATTGGAAGCATGACATGATAATTTTTTACTTTGATAATCCCTACTTAGAGACGGAATTGTTAATCTTTTAATGGTAACTCTGGATGAAGAACGATACTCCGTTTCTCCGTATAATAATTTTTCCTCTAAATACCAGTCGATTCGAGGCACTGGTTTGCCTAAAAAGAAAACAACCGGTTACATCACCTTCACGTCCATGTATAGTCAAGCCAAATTAGGAAAAATAGAGCCAATAGAGGAAAAAATTGGGGTCCCAATTGTTAAAACACAAAACCCTCGATCTACAACTGGTCTGAGACTTCTCGGTGGAGGGAGGGGGGTGAAACGTGTCTCGTGTTTTGTTTTTCGCAAATTATACGAGAGTACGAGACGTTTGATAGATAGCCTTAGAGAGATGGTGTAAGGAAATGATCTACATAAAACTTTCAATAAAATATCCCATTTTTATGCATTGCCCCAATCTTTCAATGAAAGTTCCACCAAAGAGTGGTAAATGGAATATAGGTATATATATTTTTTTTAAATACCTAGTTTTTATAAATAACTCGAAAATTTCCCCCGAATAAGAAATTTTTTTTGGAACAAAAAATGTTTTACGTGGAATTGCCCATAAAATGATACGACTTTAATTTAGAACCTATCCCTCTTCTCACTCCAAACTCTCCGTAATGACATGATACACAAAAAGTTTCGTACAAAAGTTGTTCAATTTTCAATTCATAGACAAATAAAGTTAATACAACTCGTTTCAACAATTGCTTCTTAAGAAAACTTTGGGTACAGTATACTTATCGCAAAAACTTGAAATGATTCGAGTTGGCGGCAAATTCCGTCATTGTAGACACTTAAAAAAAATTGATGGAATTTTTGATTTTTTTCGTGAAAATTTTGAAATAATTCCTCTAAAAAAAATCTTGATGATTTTTTGTGAACATTTTTCGTTTCAATTTTTGATAGAACTTTAATTTTTTTTTCAATAACGTACATGCGTGACTTTAAGTTTTGTCAATAATAATAATGTGCTTTGACATAGGTAATCTACTTATCCCAGAAATTTTTTTTCAATTTTTTTGGAATAAAAAATATTTCAATTTTTTTGGAGTAAAAAAATAAGCAATTTTTTCAACTTCTTCAATTTTTGGGGTCAATTTTTTTTGAATTCTGCGTAATTAATTTATCTTACAATTTCTCAATTTTATAGAGCAACTTTCTAAAAAAATCTCATTTTTACAAAAAGGAGCAAAGGGGTCTTCCAATTTTTTTAAGTAGGTTGGTAGAGTTATTTAAGTAATTTTCTTTTTAATTTTTTAATTCAACTTCAGTGTCAGATTAAAAATTTTGTCGCCTTAGGCGCAAAAAAATTCTACCTCAAATCTGACTACAAAGAAAACAAACTGAAAAAATTGTGGGAATGTTGCTTATTTTTTCAAATTCTACGTTCGATCATTTTTTCAGAATTGTTTTATTTTATTTTATTTTTTTGTAAAAAATTCAATTTTAGGTATTTCAGAACAAATTTTATTTTATGAATTTTTACTTTTGCAAAACATCAACAATTTTCAAATTTCACTTTTGGTCAATTTTTCAAAAATTTTTTCAGTTTTCTTTTTTTTATTCGGCTTTTAAAGAGTAAACAAGATTGTTAAAATATTTTTTCATCATTGAACATTTTTTGCACATTTTGATTTTTACTCTTTTATAATGAAATTATTCATAAAAAATTTTTGTTCTTTTTTGAAAAGTTGTCTAAACTTAAATTTTGTTTCAGGATTTTACTGAAATTTCACTTTGCACTTTTTTTTTCAAATTCAACGTTATCATTAATTTTTTTGGGAAAAAATCATTTTAATTTCTTGAGAAAAAAATCATTTTGTTTCTTGAGAAAAAAATCATTTAATGTTTTGGGAAAAAATTCATTCAGTTTTTTGGGGGAAATCCGTTCAATTTTTTGAGAAAAAATTCATTCAATTTTCATGAATTATAAAACGAGTAGGTATGTTAATTTTTTCAAGTCAGGGTAAAAATAATTCCCAAGTTCTTTGAAAAAATACTTGTTTTTAGAGAAAGTACGCCGTTTTTGAAAACGTAAAAAATATCACATTTTTTGAGAAAAACCCCTTAAAAATTTCATTGTTTCGGTAACTAACTTAAGTCATTTAATTTGTTTGGAATAACAATTTTTTCCAATTTTTTAAAATAAAAAATTAGTAATTGTTTTCAATTTTTTGAGGTAGAAAATCTTTCAACTTTCGCTGACGAATTTTTTTCGATTTTCTCGGAGAATTTGGGGGGGGGGATACCTACTTTCAATTCTAATTCTTTGTCTAAATTTTTTTTAGAAAGTAAGAAAGTATTTCATTTTTCTAAGTTCTTCAAACTATTTTATGCAAATTAAACAACTTCCATGGGCTTTTTGAATTTTTTCCCAACAATATTTTAAAACATTTTCTTAAAAAAAAAATTGACGATTTTTTGTAAATTTTTAAAAAATGAAGAAAATTTCCGGATTTTGGTCAGAATAATTCTTAAATATTTCCTTTAAAAAAAATTTCTGTACCTACGAATTTTTGTATAATTTAAAAAAAAATTTTCGATAGAATTTTTGACTTTTTTTTCTAAAATATTTTGAAAATTTTCCTTTCAAAATTGTTTTGGGTATTTTAGGTAGATTATTTTCTTATACTTAGAACCTTTTAACGCTAACTCTCGTTTCGTGTAATTTGTGAAAAACGAAACGCGAAACATGTTTCACCCCCTGGGGAAGGTCGCAGCCAAAATAATACAGAGGGTTTTGTGCTGCGACAATTACGACTCTGTTCAACAATAAGTAGCGTTTTTTGCAAAAAAAAACTGCTTTCTACCAATTTTTCCCTTTATTTCTAAATTACCGGTGTAATTTGACTGGACTACGCAGTAACTCATGCAAAAATATTTTTTCCAACTTACCTCCGGTTACTTCGCAAATTAACGTTACTTCTGAACCTTCGTTAAACGGTTCAGCAACCTTGGAACGGTCTCTATTTTTATCATCGAATATTGTTGGTAACTGAGGAGGTTCTGTTAAGACAGAAAGATTATGAAATTGTGAGAGAGCCGCAGGCACCGCAACGCAGGCGAAATATTTCAATTTGGGTACCTAATTAGTTCATTTACTGGCAACATTGCAATTCATTCAACAAGCTTAGGCCCAAATTTAGAGGAAGAATAGACAAGTACACAATGAAAGAAGTGTACACAATGCGGAAGAGAAACCAATCAAATACAGTGGGTTAGTTTCATTCTTGTGGGCTTTTTTTTTCATTGCCTTTATATGAGTCTTGGAAAATGGCAAAAGCGTTTTCTTTCCCTTTGAAAATTTATCCAACTTCTTGGCACAAACGTCCGTTAATTAAATTTGTCATGTTCAACCTCACAGCCTCGATGTCGCTTGCTCGAAAACCTCACATTTCTGTTTCGTAAATGAATTATGTTTTCAGTCTACAGGTTAACAGGAACATAATCGATTGAAAACCACAATGCCGCCCATTTACACATGGTCAATCTCAATAATAAAGGCATATAAACTTCGCTACATGTAGGCACCTGCCGCTTATTGCGTCGTTCAAGAACAAGCAATTGTTTTGCAAAATCAATCCGCTTAAAATTGATTTCTTATCAAAATGTAATTTCAGCCAATTTAAATCGTAGTACGAGTTCGAATCTGTAATCGGGTTTAATTTCGTAGACCAATCGAGTTTCTGCTTACTATAGGTATAGCTACGTAGGAATGTAATATCTATTAAATACCTATAACTTGTTTTCCACGTTATAGACTAGCTCATGACAAAGTAAGGGTTACGATATAAAACGAAACCATCTTACCGATAACAGTGAGATTAACTTTGGAATTTTTCGTAGGTGTATTTTGAAAATCCACACGACATCTATAGACAGTTTCATCTTCAGTTCTAACAGGATCAATGACTAGATAAGCAGGCTGAGCTTTAGCAACAAATTTCGCCCTATCTTTGAAAAAAGTTTGGGAAGACCACGACTTGGCGCTATCAAATGGCTTATTTCGTACATCAAAGCTGAAACAAATCAAAAAACACATTGTTAACGTCACGATCGACTCGATTTTCTAAAAGTTTTTCTTTTTTGGCGGAAGATTTACATCACTATGTAAGAAAACCTGAGAGTATAATGATGGGGAAAAAATTCTACACGAAGAAATCATTTCCTGGTCGGTAATTACTGCGGCCATCCAAGGCGTAATTCAGAAGAGATTTGATCCTTTCAGTAAAGAAGAAAGGCAGCTTATATTACATGTGTTCCAGTCATGATAAAGAGCGATGTGGTTGAAAAGGCAAAAGCGTAATAAATTGGCAGATGATACTTTTGTACCTTCGGTGATATTGGATTGCAACTATGCCTACGTATTATAACGCTACCAGACACTAGCAAACGATATACAAGAGCGACGCGATGTTATATTACAACCATGCTAGAGCTACACGATGCGATGGTGAAAATATTGCGAATAAATAAGTGACTCTCAATTTTTAGCTTTTTGCGATGTAAGTAAATACCTACCTATAAACGTGAGTATAGATATTTATTTTGCAAGTTGGTGGAATCTTGGATATAAAAAATTAAAAAACCATTCAATTTGAAATTTCAAACTTTTTTAAAGTTATTTTGTACTTGAATGCAATTTACTAAAACTCAAAACCTACAAATACATAAGCAGTCTCATTCAGGAAAATATTAGGAAGATAAAAATTTTCAATTTTCCAAAACAATAAAAATGACCTATTTCTCAAAATATATAACAATATTAACAATTTTTAAAAATTGATAAAAATTGTCATTTTTTCAAAATTGATAAAAATTGATAAAATTGGCAATTTTTAAAAATTGATAAAAATTGCCAATTTTTCAAAATTTATAAAAACTGCCAATTCGTCACCATACATAGATTTTTCAGATTTGATAAAAATCGTATATTTTTCAAAATGTAAGGAATTTCAATGTTTAAAAATTAAGAAGCGAACCTTTCAAATTTTTTCAATTTTTCAATTTTTTAACTTTTTTTTATATTTATAAATTTTTTTTAGATTTTTCGATTTATAAAAATCTATAAAAATTATCAATTTTTCAAAATTGATAGGTAAAAATTGTCAATTTTTTAAAATTGATAAAAATTGGAATTTGCAAAATTTCTTAAAATTTACTATAAACCTGATAAAAACTGGCCATTTCTTCAAAATTCATAAAAAATGTCAATTCGTCAAAATAGATAAATTTTATAAGTCCATAGAAATTGTATGTTTTTCAAAATTTAAGGAGTTTCAATTTTAAAAAATTAAGTAAATTTTTAAAAATTCATCAAAATCAACAATTTTTTAGAACTAATAATAACCCGTGTAGCAATTGTCGACATCGACATTTATGTCGACAAAATTCAGACACATTTTTTTCTCGATTAACGATGAATTTTAAAAATGATATTTGAGATTTAAAGTAATGTTCTATATTAAACATAACTGTTCAATCAAAATTTTTGAATTTTTCTCAGTATTTTCCTATAATTTAGAAAACGTTGTTTTTCTACGTAGACAAGTCGATGTAAAAATCGATACTAGATAAACGCATCGACATTTATGTCGACAATTTCTGCCAATTAAATTTACAAATTTTATATCTAAAAAGAACTAAAAACAATTAATAGGAACATTTTAAGCTCGGGAATAAATAATTTTTGAAAGAATCACAAAATTTTCTTATTTTTTAAAGTTTTGAATAATACAACCACTTGTCGAGTTATTGTCGACATAATTGTCGATGGTCGAATAATGCATCGACTTCACTGTCGACAGTGTCGACCAGAGGAATTTTAAGTCGAGATAGTGTCGATGTGATTGTCGAGGGTCGAATAATGCATCGACTTAACTGTCGACAGTGTTGACCAGAGGAATTTTAAGTCGAGTTAATGTCGATCTAATTGTCGAGGGTCGAATAATGCATCGACTTGACTGTCGACGTCTTGAGGGTGATTGTGATACTCGCAGATAAAGTGTGTTGTGAATTAGTACATAAGGTCTAAGAATCATCTCTATGTTAGTTGGACACTCGCATGTGTCCAGCTACAAATGTGGCCTCAATGCCGCATATTTGACAAAAAATGTCGAAATGTTGGCTTGAACACTATTTTTGGTGTAATTTTAATATATACTTATATTGAATATTTGAACTTAGCATATTTTTCAAAATCTCATCATTGCAAATGTCGATGTGGATATCGATATAAATGTCGACATGTACGATCGAAAAGTGGCCGATTTCGATGTGTCGACATTTATATCGAAATTAGCATCGACGTTGCTACACGGGATATGGTTGATTTTTTTAAAATTTATAAAAATTATGAATCATCCAAAATAAAATTCATAAAAATTTGAAAAATTTTCAATTTCTTAAAATTTATATCACTAGGCTGTTTAGCAAAATATTTAAAAGAACTCTTCCTGCCCAAGTACAGAATAAAAATTTATACTTGATCAACATTGTTCCTTGAAATTTCACTATAGGCAAATTCATTCACTATATTGGTCGAAAGGTTGCGGAACGCACTATCAAGGTAAACTATTGAGAGTTTTAATTATGACTACGCTAAAATCAGAACCGCAAGTCATCTTATGATTCTGTATACTACAGTATTATCATCAACTTAACTTACCTATAAAGAGGTTCGCCATCTGAGTCACGAAACCATAGCACCATAGAGACACCATCATCCGTGTCATTAGTAGATATATCACATGGCAGTTCGGCTCGCTGACCCCACACAGCATTCACAGATTGAATGGGTACTATTACAAAAAACAAAACAAAACACATAGATAATTTGTATTCCAATTTCCATACCATCAAAGTTCAAAAGTAAGTACAAGTAGATCTAACGAATTCTCAATATTATTACATTAACAATTGTAAGCATTTTTATTTTTTGGTTTGAACGAAAATAATGACTAGGGTGGGTCGACTTTGACTTTTTTGGGAAATTGGAGAGTCAATTAGAAATGTTACGGTGTGATGTCCAAACAACGTGGAAAATCTACTCTTAAATGGATGTAATATAATAAATTACTAATTATCACCGAAAAAACAACAAAAAATTGTACTTTAATTTTTTTTATAAAATTCAAAATTTTGAACCCCATCCGCAGGATGAAAGGTTAAACTCTGGGACTAAAAATTTTTCCCACGTTCATGTAACACCACCTACAACTTTTTTCATAACCCCCTCCAATCTTCAAAAAAAAAAAAAAAAAGACCCCAGTAATGGAATTTGAGAGACGATTAGGTAATCCTTAGCAGCAATAGGTTGGTATAGGAAAAAATTATAGGATTTGTGATAAAATACCAGGCGCAAAAATCTTTCTGATTTTTTTTTTTAGTAGGCACTTAGTAATAAGTAGAAATGTACATAATCAAAGTTATTCAGCTGAGACTTCAAAAAAAAAAAAAAAAAAAAAAAAAAAAAATATGACGACCGTTGTAAAAAAAAAACCAAACTCGACCGTCATGATTGGTTTTTAACTAAATGAAAAAAAACACCGTTCGTTCTTCTTTGAAAACCATTAACTACGTAATTAAACATTTCAAACCAATACCACGAATACATTTATTTTTTAAATGAGAAAATTACTTCAATGAAATGTTTTAAACAAAAAAATAAATGAAACAAAACAAACAAACCGAATAAAACGAAAAAAGCGCGTATACCTAACAGTTGGCATGTGTAGCGAAGCAGTACCTGACCTAATAAAAATAAAACATCCAAATCGTACCAATGCATACAGTCACAAAGCGTTCTAACGACTTTTATATTATCGACAGAGTAAGCAATTATACGAAAAACGCCATTTAATATCCGAAAGTAACATAAATTGCTTAAATCTCTGTAGATTTTCCTTTTATTTATGTTAACAAATTTTTAGAAAATTCCAATAAAAACGAAATTTACTTAAGATACCTACTTATTTCAGATTTACACGGTTCATTTATACAAAAAAAAAATGTTCATTCGATTAGGCTAAAGGAATACGTAGGTACTTAGGATACCTACTACCTATTATACCTATACTATTGTATTGCTGGTATAAGATATAGGTAGGTGTATTTGGATACTTTTCGTTTTCCCAAATTCCCATTAACGAAACAACGGCAAAAAAAATGTTTACTGAAAAATAATCGCATTGCGTATAAAATTGAACAGAAATCGTGAATTGAGCTTTTACATATATGGTGTCTAGGGAAGATCTTTTGAACCCAGATTTGAGTACCACTAGCAAAGAATATTCTGTATACATGGTGCCTGCTTCAAAAATGGAAGGGACAAGAAAAAATAGAATTGAGAAAAATAGTTTTTTGATGACTATTTTTGAAAGTGAAGTGAAGAAGGAAAAATATTTCTCAATTAATTTTTAGACAATAATCTTCTAATTGTTTTGTAATGAAAAAATTCCGAAATTTCTTGGTGTGAAAAATATCTAAGTACATACCTAAACCTATTATCTAAATTTTTTAGGGAAAGCAATAGATTTAAAATTCTCAGATTTCTTATGGTGTATCAAACTTTTAAAATACCAATTTTCAAAGTTTAGTAGCATCATTTTCAAACTTCGGTAAAAAATTAGAAATAGTAAGAAATGTTAATTTTTTTTAGTTTTACTCATGTGTCCGGTCAAAAAAATTTCTAAATTCTATTTCCCTCTATCCCTCCAATTTTTGTGATAGGCACCATGTATATCTTAAGCCTCATGAAATAGGCAAAAAAGGGGAACAATAATTTACTTATTTCATGAATTAAGCAGAAAATAACCTTTTTTTACAATTTAGGCAAACGTGATACTGAACTGCAAATACACAACAGTGGACAAATTTTACAAATGTAATGGACTGATATTGAAAATAAGTTACTCTTGAATATAAGTTTAATGAATTCATGGTTACAACTTACGTTAGACAAAAAAAATAAAAGAATTTTCTGTCAGTTTTTCTCTCAGTCAATTACCTATTTAAAACTTTTTTCGTAATTTTTTTTGTATTTTTTTTTTTCTTTCAAAGGTTTATTTTTTTGCAAGAGTAACTTTTGTTTTTCTTATCAAAATTATCATGATTTTAGTTTTTTAGTCAACGCCACTTTCAGTTGACGATTTTTTAAGTCACATGTTATTTTTTCATTAGAATTTTCTATCAATTTTTTTGTCAGTAAGTGTCACTTTCCATTTTTTGGTCAATTTTTGTAAGTTTTTTCTTGTCATCTTCATTTTCTGTCAGCATTTTTTTGGCCAACGTTTCCTTTCAACACCAGAATTTTCCGTCATTTTTTTTTCTCAGTGAGAGTCACTTTATTTCAACTTTTTAAATAACTTTTTTGTGTGTGCTTTTGTCAGAATTTTTTGGTCATAGTTTTTTTATTTAACAATGTAATTTGGTCAGAGTGACTTATTTCCATGACAGAATTTTTCTTGTCAAGATTATGATTTCTCAGACTTGATTTTGGCCAATTTTTTGTTAATTTTGTAGTCAGCAATTATTTTCTGTCACTTTTTTGTACGTCAGAACTTAGTATTTCTGTCACATGCTTTTTGTCGAGCAATATTTGGACGGTCGACAAACATGTCGATAATAAGCTCGACAAACCATCCACAATCGTGTCGACATGTACGATCGAAAAGTGACCGATTTCGATGTGTCGACATATATATCGACATCCACATCGACATTTGCAATGGTGAGATTTTGAAAAATATGCTAAGTTCAAATATTCAATATAAGTATATATTAAAATTACACCAAAAATAGTGCTCAAGCCAACATTTCGACATTTTTTGTCAAATATGCGGCATTGAGGCCACCTTTGTAGCTGGACACATGCGAGTGTCCAACTAACATAGAGATGATTCTTAGACCTTATGTACTAATTCACAACACACTTTATCTGCGAGTATCACAATCACCTTCAAGACGTCGACAGTCAAGTCGATGCATTATTCGACCCTCGACAATTAGATTGACATTAACTCGACTTAAAATTCCTCTGGTCGACACTGTCGACAGTGAAGTCGATGCATTATTCGACCATCGACAATTATGTCATGTATCAGGGGGTAACCAAATATACGTATATTTGGTTACCCCCTGATACATTCGATTAACACCTATTTTATATCTTATGTATACGTGATATTTCTCATTTAGTGCTAGTCCTTATTTTCAATAACATCACATACAATTCTTATTATTTTACAAACTTATGTACCTACGTGAGACTATTCATATTTTCCTCGTTACAGTATGTAAAAGTTTTTTGCATGCAGTTCAGTGTCACGTTTGCCTAAATCGTGAAAACAAGGAAATTTTTTGGCCTAGGTGGGTAATTCATGAAATCGGCAAATCATTTCCCCCTTTTTTGCCTATTTCATGAAATGGGGAAAATTTTTGGGAAATTCTGCCTTATTCATGAAATAGACAATTTTCTTGCCTTTTTCATAAATTTTTTGTTAGTGCTACGTGATTGTACCGAAAACTGAAGTTTCAAGAGGTCCTCCTTCGAGTCCTTGGACACCCTGTATAGTAGGTATATGGTTAAACTGCAAAGATTTAAGTTTCTTGTTTGAAAAAAACCTTATGTATTTGCCACACCTTCTTTCGTCGAGTAACATTCAAAACAGAAAATAAAAAGTACACGTGCCACTAGACATCATAAGTGTGCAGCAGGGACAAGCGTATATTCATTTCATTTCAGGTACTCAACAGAATGAAAATTTTGTAATCGTCTAAACAATCATGGTTGTGAAATTAGGCATTGTCGAGTCACTCGAAGAAAGAAAAAAATTGAATTTAACTTTGGGGTGTGTTTGCGTATGATGCAGCAGTGGAGCTGGAGGAATACGAATGTTGCCATTATGTTATAACCACACCGCGGCAACCTTCCAACACTTCATCTTAATTAAGAGCAATTTAAGCCGGTAATAATAATACTCACGTAAAACCTATTGTTAAACCCCAAGATACAGTACCTACTATCTACGTGTACAACAAAATGCAGTTGCTTATTAGCGAGTATTTTGGTTAACAAGCGTATAACTATACATTATTTTTCACCATGTTCAGATCTCATGAAGCTGCAAGGCCAAGGATTCCTTTGCAATATTGTAAGCAAGGGAATCTTTTACCCTGTGAGGAGGAAAAACTCTACGGCGAGTAAATAAACTTATAATAATTATACGCAAACAAAAGCCAACTACATACATTGGTAGGTATTAAAATAAACATAAACGGAGGAAATTGCTTCGAGTTACTTATTTAAGTTTACTAATTTCAAAAAACAACCCGCTTCTATATTTTAAAATTTTTCAAATATCAAGGACAATGTACAACATACGAGTATGTGTAGGGATAGCTAATATTTCGATTTGAAAAAGTAGATAAAAAAATGTTCCAATAAAGTTTTGACTAAAAGTTGAATCGGACATAAGGGTACACTTTTATCACCAGAATGTACAATTTGGTGGTATTCCAATGAAATAATAAAATCAATTTTTATAGTGCCCCGTATAGTTTTCTTTTTGAAGCAGAACTTCTGAAGAACAACAGTTCGTCCTGTACTGCGGAAGAATTCAACGCGAGTAACACATTAAAAATTTATATTAGATGGGTATCTATTAAAAGCATCTAATAGTTGAAATGATGAAAAATTGGCTCATAAAAATATAAAGAAAAAGCAAGCAGAATTACCTTCAAGGTTTCATATCGAGTATATAAATTTAATATTGGATTACTTACGAGAGAAAACGAAGGACAAAAAAAGAACTTTCGCAGTAACTTTGAGTACATAGGAAAATATTATTTTATTCATATACTGGTGGTACGATGTATGTAATCTGGTTTTATACTATATATTGTGAATAGTACTCGTATGTAGGTATATACATTTTGTAATAGAGAGAGCAAAACATTTAATCGAACAAAGGCGATATGAGAATTCGATTCCCAATGGACGAGCACACGGAATAACTTAAGTTTGTATTCAAAAAAATATATATAGAAAATATATTATGAAATAAGTTATCTACGTAACACGATATTCAGATTATATCCGTACGTATTCGTTTTACGAAAAAAAAATCACAAAATGTTTGTTACTCGTACATGCAGAGGGCTCTAGATGAAGATTCCATGATGCGTTTCAATTCGTACCTATACTTCACCTATTACCTATTACCTAGACCTATACACACTTCAAGCTACAAAAATCCTAGACATTTTGAATTATTTTTCAAAAGTATTCAAAAATTAGACAAATTCAATCTTGAAAATTTATTTTTCAATGAGTTTTTTGCGGATATGTACTTTGGATGTCTATCTTGGACTTTCAATTTTTTTGTCTCACCCTCCAAAGATGTTTCTGTTTTTGAGAAAGTATCAATTTTTTAATTTTTTCCTTAACTGAATTTTAAGTCATTCCTCGTCATCCTTTTCTTTTTTTAGAAAAATGGAAAGATCAACCAATTTTGAAAATCTTGTTTCTTTTTGGTTATAACCCCCAACTACTTCATTTTCATGAGAATTGATTCCCAATTTTTCATTTTCACCTGACTGAGTTTTACGCAGTGTCACGAGCCTCTTATTTTGAAAAAAATCAAAATATAGGAGACT
This sequence comes from Balanococcus diminutus, assembly GCA_959613365.1. Lineage (NCBI taxonomy): Eukaryota > Metazoa > Arthropoda > Insecta > Hemiptera > Pseudococcidae > Balanococcus > Balanococcus diminutus. Next base: position 31,520,556 of record OY390714.1, read on the forward strand.
GGTAACGCCACTTGAAATTCAGTTAGGGGAAAAGTAAAAAATTAGGAATTATTTTCTAACTAAAAGCGAAAAATTGGAATGCCAAGTCAAAAAATTGTTGGAGAAAAAAATGGAAAATCAGGAATTAATTTTCATGTGAAGGATCAACTTTGATGGTTTTTTTCCCCTTCAAAATCAGTCAATTTTTTAATTTTGATTTAAAAAGGAGAAGGACTGGGGATTATTAAACATTCAGTGTGAGAAAAAATAAAAAATTGGGAATCATTTCTCATGTAAAGGAACAGTTTTGATAGCGAAAACAAAAATGCATAAGTTCCAAAATTAGGTGATTTTTTTTTGCATAGTATAGATGACCAAAATTTTATGTAATTTCTTAACCTACCCCTATTTTTTTGGTCGAAATTATGAAAAACAGCTAAAACTTGTGTCGACTGTCGACTCGAGGTAAACGGCACGAACACGAAATTAGAATTTATTATTACTAATTTCAACTTTTCAATCTTTTGCTAGACTTTTTCAATTTTCACATTTCCATGGAAATTCTTCTAGACATTTTTATTTAAAATATAAAAACAGAAGGCTGGTATCAGTCTGATACCTCGAGGCTGGTATTTTTCTTGGAAAGGAAATAAGAAATACTTTTTATTCACTTCAGAAAAAAATGACTTTTTTTTCACTTAAAAATTTTTTTTTAAAAAAAAACTATAATTTCTTACAAGAAATCAAAAATATTCTTCAGTCTAAATAGTTAAAAAAATTCTTATTTTTTCAAAAAAAAAAAAAAAAAAAAAAAAATAGGTAAATAAATAATTAAATGAAAAATACCATTTTATTTCTACTTTTTGCTCTCAAAAAATTGGAATGTTTTTCCAAAAAAAAATCTCTTCAATGATTGAACGACTTTCTATTATTTTTTATTTTCAAAATGGGGCTAGGTAGTGACATATTTTAAAATTTAGTTGCAGGGAAAATTGAAAATTATTTTAAAATGAAAGGCAACAAAATAGTTTTTTTTTTTTTAAAAAGGTGCACTGTGCGCTTTAAGATGTCTATGTCACATGAAATTAAGTTGTAGCAAAAAAAAAAAAAAAAAAAAAGAGGAACAACTTTGATGAATTATGAAAACATGAGAAATCATTTCTCATGAAAAAGAATAATTTTGATGATTATGATTAATATTAGAACCAACAAAGTGCTCAAGTTTGAAAATTCACTGATTTTTATTTTCTTCAACTTGGGGGTTAAAGCCACTACTTAAAATGTAGACAGTGGAAAACTTGAAAAATTGATAATTACATACCTATTCCTAATAAAAAGCAATAACAATAAAGGCTAAATGAAAAAATGTGTACATTTTTAAAAAAAATGGTGGCGCACCAAAATACCACCTGAAATTAAGTTGGTGCAAATGAAAAATTCAACGAATTCTCATGAAAAGAAAAAACTTTGATCTAATAATAAAAAAAAAACAATAAGATTTTGAAAATGGGTTTATTTTTCAATTTTTTGAAAAAAAGGGACTGACTCGGGGCCACTTAAAATTCAGTTATGGCTAAAATAAAAAAAATAGAGAATTATTTTCTCCTGAAAGGAAACAATTGAATGTAGACCAAAAAAAAAATCGATATCTGATAGCCTAAAATAAGAGCCATCCTAATGTAAGTACGTAGGTCTACTTACATATATATTTATTTACATTAAGGTGGGACCATCACTTAAACAGGAGAAGAATGAAAAGTTGAGAAAGTACGTTATCACGGAAAGGAACCACTATGAAATATGAATCCTTTTGAAAATTATCCTGATTTTTTAGCTTTTGCATTTTTTGAGAAAATGGAGTGAGCTCTAAAGGCATTGCTTAGAGATCCAGATAAAAAAATAAAAAAAATAATTCGAATTATTTCTTCTGAACTATAATGGTTGCTTTGGTAAAAAATCAAACAAAAAAAAACAACAAAATTTTAAAAATTCTCAGGTATCTTAATTATTTCATTTCTTAAAAATTGAGGTGATTGAGCATCGCTTTAAATTTAATTCGGAGAAAAACAAAAAATGTATGGGTTTTTTCTCATAAGGAGAAAAAATTTTTAAGCATATTAAAAAGCAGAAGAAAATCAAATGTAGAAAATAAGGGCCATCTTAATCAAGTCTTAATGCACTCGAATAATATTGATGATCATAACTTTGAATATACCTCTCTACAATACAAAATGCATACCTACCTATGTATAAGAAAGTAAAATGGTTATTTTTTTGCGATTCGATATTTCTGAAAAAAATTTCTTAAAAGAAATTTTGTCGAAGACGTATTTCTCAAGAGCAATTATTATATTGATACACTGGAAAAAAAAATTAATGACGTTTCGATTCAACTAGAAAGGCAGGCAGTATGTAGGTAGCCTGGGCACTGTACTCGATGACTTTTCATAGCCAATTAAATATTCGAAGTATATTTACCAACGATTGTTCACGTCACATTATTGTGAAAATTTGTTCATTCATTAATCATATTCATATTTTCAATTCCATCTTCAACGTTTTCATTTTAATATTCGGAGTATACTTTTGGTTGGTTATAATTTTATTTTCTTATTGTTATTTCAAACAGAAATTGTGTCCGATTGCACTCGTTTCAAGTTTTTCTTACTATTCATATAGAATTCCATTTCGTAAGACTTTGCTTTTGTCCGCGCACTGTAGGAAGTAATATAAACAAAATAAAGCATTATATCCCATTTGTCAAACGCGCGTAGAGGATTTGTAGCAAAACCAACAGCGAAGGAAAGAAAATTCCGGAGCAAATCAGCAGCAAGTAGGTAAAGCAGGAGAAAGAAAACGTTCACTGGTAATGAAAAAGGAAAAGAAAATGCGCGACGACGAAATGAGACCGGAAGATATTTTGGGGTGAGAGCAAAAATGTTGCCTTAAATGTCGCTTTCGTAGGAATTTCCACTTTTCAAAATAATATTGTAACGAGAACAACGATGACAATAAATACGTTTATAAAGAAATTTTACCGTATCTTCGCCTCGAAATATAATTAATTAATTATATAAGTAGGTATTAGGACCGACGCTCTTTTCTAATCGTTTTTGATGCTTTTCAAAGCGTAGAATTGGGTAAATGATTTCTCAACTTATATAGGTACCTACCATTTATGGCATACGTAAGTCGCGGTTTTATTATTCGAGGCATTTTACGTATGTTTCAAACAATCGAAGCAGAAGTATAGAATCTTACCTAGATTTCAATTCCCTGTAGTAAATTAACTGAATATTTAATTAGGAATAAGCAGTGCTTATATTTTTGTGGTCATTCATGCTTATATCAAGTTCAATGACCCACTGGCCACTTTCTTTTCCAGTTAAGTTTACTTTTGTTTCAACTTCAAAGAAGAAAAATTCAAAATACTTTCAGGAAAAATTTCGAAGAATGCATTTTTTATAGGTAACCCGAGCAGCACACTCGATCGATAATATCGAAAGTTGAAACGTATCGATAAAAAATCGTTTAAAAATCTAAAGATGTTCTCACGATATGATACAGATTTAGCTGTACGATTTTATAGGCAAAAAATCTAAAAACTATCGAATTCGATAGTATTACGATTTTAGGACGATATTCGTCAACGATACTATCGACAAAGAATATTAAATTTATCGAATCCGATTTTCCACCGATTTTGTGCAGATATTTGAAACTATATTATCGACAAATAATCTGAAATTTCTCGAATTCGATTTTTTAACGATTTTGTGAAGATATTTAAAACTATATTATCGACACGTAATCTGAAATTTCTCGAATTCGATTTTTCAACGATTTTGTGAAGATATTTAGAACTATATTATCGACAAATAATCTGAAATTTCTCGAATTCGATTTTTCAACGATTTTGTGACGATATTTAGAACTATATTATCGACAAATAATCTGAAATTTCTCGAATTCGATTTTTCAACGATTTTGTGACGATATTTACAACTATATTATCGACAAATAATCTGAAATTTCTCGAATTCGATTTTTTAACGATTTTGTGAAGATATTTACAACTATATTATCGACAAATAATCTGAAATTTCTCGAATTCGATTTGTTAACGATTTTGTGAAGATATTTGAAACTATACTATCGAAAAAGAATATTAAATTTATCGAATTCGATTTTTTAAAGATTTTGTGAAGATATTTAAAACTGTATTATCGACAGATTATATGAAATTTCTCGAATTCGATTTTTCAACGATTTTGTGACGATATTTAAAACTATATTATCGACACATTATATGAAATTTATCGACTTCGATATTTCAACGATTTTGTAACGATAGTTGTTGAAACTATATTGATTTTTTTCTAGTCAAAAAATACCTACTTTATATTCAAAATTGGATGGGAAGAAAGGGCCAAATCGAAATTTTTATAATAACCAAAATTAAATCCAGAATATTATTGTACAACTTTTGTTTGAAATGTTTTTTCAATTGGACCTCATCTCTAGCCTCTATTATTTTGCATTTACCTACTTACGTGTAACAGTAATATGCGAAATCAAAATTGAAAAAATTTTCAAACAAGTTATCTAGTTTTTTTGGTTTACTAGGTATTTTACTTGAAACCAGATCGTTGTTCTAAAATAAAATTTTACCAACTTCAATACTACGATTACTATGTGAATACTTAGTATTTGAAATTGAACGGGAGGGAGGCGCCCAATCGAAAATTTTGTGATGACCAAAATTATTCTTAGCACTTTAAGCTACAACTTTTGTTTGAAAATTTTTTCAATTGGACCTCTCCTTCTCCTCCAATTTTGCATAATACTCCGTTGATACTTATTCAAAATTGGAGGAGCGGAGGAAAAAGGGGCCAATTTGAAAAAAATTTCAAACAAAAGTTGTAAATTAAGGTCCTAGAAATAATTTTAGTTATTATAAAAATTTCAATTGGACCCCTCCCTCTTCTCCAATTTTGCATAAGATGTTTGAATATTATAATCCAATTCGTATTATGCGAACGAACTCCGATGTTCGCAACAGACGCTTGTTTTGGTAGAAACTGCTGTATTTGGAACGAAATTCGCCAGCCTTAAGCGTAACTACGACTTCAAACTCGCCAGCCGGTCTTGAAAATGTGCGCGCGCATATACCCATATATGCTAAATTATCTACAAAAAATCGATAGAATATCGAAACTAGATAATCTACAAAAAATCGTAATACAAAATCGATAGAATATCGAAATTAAATCGAAATAAAAAATCGATAGAATATCGAAACTAAATCGAAATAAAAAATCGACAGAATATCGAATTCGATAAAGTGTCGCGTTAGTTCCGCATAAATCGTGTAATTATCTTTCGATTTATAGATAGGTTATCGATGAAGTATCTAACTATAATCTTGAGATTTTTAAAAGAAAAATCGTTCGATTTTATCGAAAGTTTATCTGTTGATGGATTTTGCCAACTATAATTCATCGATAATCTGTTGATATATCGAAAGATAATTTCACGATTTATGCGGAACTAACGCGACACTTTATCGAATTCGATATTCTGTCGATTTTTTATTTCGATAATTTGTCGAGTGTGCTGCTCGGGAAGTCCTCTTTGCATAAAATTAAAAACAACCTCCTTTCTCTAAATTGATATACCTACTTAATTATTTAGGTGTAAACAGAACACAATAACCTAGCTTTTCTACCTCCTTCTATCCCTGACTTGGTTTATCTGCCTGTAATCGCATAATTTTACCCTAATTGCAATTTGCCTTGCAAGAGTAGGCAATGCATCTGTTAAAATAAACTTCAGTGTGCTGCTGTGATAGAATAAGTAAGTCGTAGCTCTACATACATAGCCAGACACTACGCATCCAGCATATTATTGCAATTAGGTAGGTATGTCTAGGTACTTGGGTACCGAATGCGAGTAAATTGAAAAATTTCCAAATAGTTATCCTCGTTAATCGTATGCATTTCACATTAACCATTTAGTTGATGCAAATGAATTGAAATTCCGGTCGCGAAATATTCACTATTCAGCCATATGTGTATTTTGTATATGTAATTCGTGCGTTTTGAAATACGAGCTTAACGTATCTAATCGCAATACGCTTACAGGATAATAGCTTGATGGCTTTACAACGACAGCAAAGCTTATCAAAAGAGGAAGAGATCGCGAAAACTACATATTACAGCTTACAATGATCCACTTTTATACTGACATATCGCAACTTTTCGCAAAAGGTTAAAATAACGCTTCTTGTGTCACTAAACGTTTTACGACGACCCGAAATCATCTTTTAAATCCGTATCAAACTAATACATATACTCACTACGTACGTACACAGCATTTTATACTCGTACGTACAACATACTATATATCTGTAGAGAGTTGTAGGTATAAGAAATAGAGGTATCTTTGACACGACATATGTGTAGGTAAGTAATGTATTGCAGTGTACTGTACCTACGTACATATGCCTATCTAATAAGTAGGTATAAGTAGTAGGTACTTTTTACAGACAAATTCATATTTACGAGCATACTCTGTACACGTTAAATGTACTAGTCTCATAAAAAGTGATAGGTAATTCAAGTGATCTTTCTCCAAATATTTCGATGAATTATTTCATTTTCGTACATTGAAGACGTCTATTTTAGTTATTTATGCAACTATAATAGTATCATAACGTTGATCATATTGATCAATTATTTATGATACGAGTTGCATACAAAATTTTATCTGCGATTTGAGTGGCATAATGAAAAAAGAGTGGCATAATGAAATCCATTATGCAACTTTTTTTTCAAATTTGAGTATCATAATGAAAAAGCAGTGGCATCCCGGTGAACACACCGCCTGCTATTCGTATGCTAAAATCACAGATACGAAAATCGCGGTCTATTCGCATACGAATAGAATGCGAAATCAAAGCAAAAATCGAAGAAAATTTTCTCAGATAAATTTGTATACTATTCGTGAGCGAATATCATGCTAAAATCGTATTTAAAAACCTGTAGATGTTTTGTGGGATATTAGCGCGATATTCGCTTGCGTATCGCATGCCTGAAATCACATTGAAAACAGGCAAAAAGTTCGTACGATATTAGCGCGATATTCGTATACGAATCGTATGCTAAAATCGCAGTGGAAAACGTGCAAATATTTCTTACGATACTAGCACAATATTTGCATACGAATCGTATGCTAAAATCGCAGTGGGAAACGTGCAGATATTGCTTACGATATTAGCGCAATATTCGCTAGCGAATCGCATGCGATTTTCTCTACAACTTCTTTCAATACGTTTTACAAATGAGAGAAGTCAGTTTCAAACATGAACGTGTACTTGAAAGTATTGCAGTGACATTTAAACAATAAAATATAAAGGTTTTTCTGGATTTTTTGATTTTGTTGGGGAATTTTGTGTTTTGTTTGATGTTTTTTCTTCTTTTTAAGTAAAAACGCCAATGATTTGATTTCAAAGTGATAAGAATGGAGACGAAGGCAGAATTTCTTGGACGATATCCACTCACAGTAAGTTAATTATTTTGAATTTATATCTTATTTGTGATCGTGAATCTGTGTGAAATTAAATTTTATCAAATCGTAAAAATTTTAGACGTCTTATCAGTGCTATAAAATTTTTCAATTGTTCCTCTTCCTTCTCCAATTTGAACGCAGTATTATGCGAAATTATAAGGAAAGGAAGAGTCAAATCGAAATTTTTGTAATAATCGAAATTATTTCTAAGACTTCAATCTACAACTTTTGTTTGAAAAAATTTTCATTTGGGACAGCGAGACAGCCCTTCTTCCCTCTCACAATTCAGAGTAATAAATATACGTACTTATACCTATCTAATCTATCGATCTATCTATCTATCTATCTATCTATCTATCTACGTAGTGTTGGGCATAATTGGAGGGGGGCTCAAACTGAGAAATTTTTCAAACAACAGTTGTAGATTAAAATCTTGGAAGCAATTTTGATTTTCCTAAAAGTTACTTTATCAAATGCTACTGATAGGTACTCCAAAAACTTTACGATTTGGCATAATTTCATTTTTCACAGATCTGCGATCACACATATGATATATTTTCGAATAATTAATTTACTGCTGAGTGGAAATCGTCAAAAATCATTTGCCTGCTTTTTAGAGGCGAATTTCGAACGCTAATCGCAAGTGAATTAACAGCGAATAGAACGCTACATTCGCTGCTAATTTCGCGTACTATTTGCGTTCGAAATTAGCCGCTAAAAAAGCGGACATTTTTGATATGCGAATAGCACGCTATTTTCGCATGCTATTCGTATACGATAAATGCGAATTTAGCGCTCTATTAGTACGCGATTTGCATACAGTGTGTTTACCGGGATAATGATTTCATTATGACACTAGTATCCTAATGAAGGACTTTATGGTATTCTAATTCATACATTTGGAAATCATAAAATTAACTTTATAATACATGAGCAGGATAAAATTATTTAACTATAATTTATGGATAAGTCAATATGAAAACTCAAAAAATGATCCAACATTTGAATAATGACAAAGTTCGGCATTGTCTTCAGAAAAATTAGACAAAAATTCTTTTTCTTCAAATGATTGCATTTTTTTTTAAAAAAGTGAGAATTTTTAGTCTTCAAAAAATTTAAAACTTTTGTCTTCAAAGAGATCGAGATACGTATTTTTTTGTTTCAAAATTACCTTACTAGAAATTATTATATATTTTTTTACTTCAAAAAATTTACCTAGGTATGCAAAAAAATTGAAAAAGTGTTTTTCTCCCAAAAAAATTGAGAATTTTTGTCTCTAAAAAATTGAGATTCTTTTCCTCTAAAACATTGAGAATTCTTTTCAACAAAAAATGTGACCCTCCCTAAAAATTAGGAATCCCTCATACAGAGAAATCCCCTCATCTCCCAAAATAAACTAGAAATTTTTCTTCCAAAAATTGAATCATTAAAAAAAAAAATATATAATTTTTTTCTTCTGAAATTAAGAATTTTTTCTTAGAATTTTTCCAGCAAAAAATTGAGAATTTTCACCAAAAAGTTTAGAATTCTTTTTCGCTCAAAAATTAAATTTTTGTTTCCAAAAAAATTGAGGATTGTTTTTCACTAAAAAATTTAGAACTTTTTTTCTCGAATAAATCGAAAATTTTTTCCTTCAAAAAGTGAGAATAAGAATTTCGCCTCCAAAGAATTAAGAAAAATTCGTCTCCAAAAAATCAAAAAAAAAATTCTTAAAAAAAAACTCGGAAATTCTTTTGATTCAATAATTAAGTTGAGATGTTTTTCTACTTAAAAATAATTAGGAAATTTTGTTACTCAAAATAAATTAAGAAATTTTCAAGCCTAAAAATTAAAAAAAAATTTAAACTAAACAAAATCCAAAAAATTTGGAGATTTTTTTCTCCAATTTAATTTGTTTTTCAAAACATTCAGAATAATTATTTCAATTCCCAATAATTTAGAATTAAGAAAATTCTTTGGTCCAAAAATTTAAGAATTTTTTTTCCAAACTTGCCCCTAACGCATGCTCAAGCACATTGTACACAAATAGCATAACTAACAGTACAACTATACTTGAAAAAATACAAAATAAAATAAGATTAAAAAACAGCCGTATAGTTATGGTTAATTCTAATTGATTTTTGACTTTTGCTGTTTTTTTTTATTCTGGAAAACCGTAGTTTTAGAAACACAAGAAAAGTGTTGAAGTCCTAAAATTTTTTTTGAAAAAATGCATTCTCATTATTACCCCCCCCCCCCCCCTTCCAAAAAAAAACCATTTAAAAAAAACAGTTTTCTCAATTGTTTAGTTCCCTTACTTCCGTTAGTACCTCTATGGAAGAAAAATATTTCATTTTTTGAGATTTTCATATGTACGTACCAATGAAAAAAAAAAAAAAAAATACATATGTTCTCCGCAAGTGTATCCCTCTTATTTACAAATATTGAAAAAAAAATAGAATGTATAAAGGGAAGTTTATTTTCATCGTATCTTTTTGATTTTCCATATCAACTACCAACTAGTTTTCTTTACATCGGTAGGTAGATACGTAGGTAGGTACCTACTACCTACACAGTATATTTTCATTTTTATTCGTCTCCAATGTTAGTATAACATTTAGAAATCAATACCAAGAAACTTTTGATAAATCGAAAAACTTTTTAAAATATCGTATGTGAAGTACGATAAGTAGGTAAGTTGAAGGAAAAAATATTTATAGAAAAGTTGTATTTCTTCATACATCACGGTATGAAAGTAAATAGATAAACATAATTAAAAGTTTCGTTACTAAACAAAACATAGGTGTACCTAGTCAGCATGGTACTTATTTTCTAAATTCAACGTACAAAATACGCCATTGCTGGTGCACAAATAACTTTTTAGATTTTTTTTATGTTTTCAAAAATTATAACTGAAATAATATCAAGCGCTTATATTTGTTATGTTATAGTTAGCCTATACGATGTAGCTTTTTATAATAATTTGATTTAGTGACATATACACTTATATTTTCTTTCACATAGTAAAAATGTTCTGTTTATTGTTTCCATTTCATTTTTTTATTTTTTATTTCACATAAAAGATTCATTTTACTTATTTTAAAAATAAATAAAAACAGCCCCTGAAAGGTTAAAATCTTCTTGTAATAAGGTCATGTTTATATATTTTCAAGCTGAAAAATGATTAATGTCGGAATAAGAACACTTTTCTAAATATTAAAATAAACACAGTTTCCTTTTTCTGCTTTCGCAATTTTTACATTTTCAACTCGGCGCTTTGTATTTACGACAATATATTACTGCTCCTCCTTTACACTGATGATTAAATAGTTACAGCGACCCATGCAGCCAGATAAAAGTTTTTCTTGTTTCGTACTTTTTATGAATCTTGGTCTATTATATTTCTACTTACTTATTATATTTAAATATCTCACCGTTGGTGGTGTCGTCCCTTCATTTCGTAAGTTGTACTGTAGGTACCTACCATTTTACATACGAGATGAAAAGATTTTAGAATGTTTGAAAATCAACTTCAGTGACTGAATAAATGTTTATAAAAATAGATGATCGAATAAAATCCCAAATTAATTTGGAACATTGCCTATTTCATAAGCAAGGCAAAATGTCCCTTTCTTTTGCCTATTCTATGAAATAGACAAAAAAAATGGGAAAATAGTTTGCCTATTTCATGAATTAGGCAGAAAAGTCCCTTTTTTCACAATCTGATAGTGATATTGAAAGTAAGTTACTTTTGAATAAAAGTTTATAATGAGTTCATGGGTAAAACAAAAAAAAAAATCTGTCAATTTTTTTTCTTAGCCTACTGCGTTTTCCAACTTTTTTGGTTATTTTTGTGTGTTTTTTTTGTTTTTTTTTGTAAGAGTAACTTTTTATCACTTGTCAGAGATGATTTTTTTTTTTTTTGTCATCAGAACTTTCTGTTATATTGTTTTCTCAGTCAGAGTCACTTTATTTCAACTTTTTAAATACCTAACTTTTTTTTCCTCTTTTGTCAGTGATGAATTGGGCAGGTCAGGTATTGATTATTCGAGTATCCCCCTCCTTTTTTTGGACCGAGTTCTTTTTTGTCATATATTATTGTTTGTTAGAGTTAACTACTTTGTTTGAAAAAAAGAAATAAGTAAATAAATAATAAAAATAGATATGTGCTGACAGGAAAGACGATAACACGAAAAAAACTCGTAAAAATTGACCAAAAAAAATTTGAAAAAAGTGACTCTGACGGAAAAGAAATACTATAGAAAATTCCAGTGAAAAATAACCTATGACAGACAAATGCAACTCAAAGTGATGTTGACAAAAAAAAAAAAAAAAAAAGCACACACTAAAATCATTTTTGAAAAATGATCATTTTGATAAAAAAAATCGAGTAAAGATGAAAAATTGTTAAAAATTACTCTTACATACACACGAAAAAAAAACACACAAAAAATTATCAAAAAAGTAAGTAGAAAACGCAACCGACTGAGAAGAAGAAAATTGACAGAATTTTTTTGGTGTAACCGTGAATTCATTAAACTTTTATTCAAGAGTAACGTCCTTTCAATATCATTCCAAAGCCGCAAAGTGCAACTTTCTAACTATTAAGTATAGTTGTTGAGAAGCGCAAGGTTGAAAACACTCTGCCCAAACAAAAACAAAAAAATTTCGATGAGCACAACTCAGTCTCTGCAGTCCGGAGGTTAGGCAAACATACCTACATCGACTCAACATAAGTTGCATAGTTACTGGTTGGAAGGCTTTACTTTCAGTGGGATCACCCTGTATATAAGTTACCTAATAAAGACACATTTACCAGTAAGTAACTTGATGAAAAAAATCTTTCCCTTTATTGTTTGAGCAAAGACAGTTTTTTGGCCTAATTTGACTGGACTCTGGACTACACGTCCTAATAACCTGGATAGATTATGTGGAAAAAATGTTGTTAGTCATTTTTTCACTCAATCAAAACCCCTTAATGAAAAAAAAAAATAAAAAAAATACTTTGTACATATCACACAACAACGTAAATACTATTTGTAATCTGTAAAGGATCCATCAACAGTTGTTCCACCACATGTGCCCATTCACTCTTGTATCTTTTTGCAAGAGTTAGTTCACATAATTTATAAGATGTGAAATGGAAAATGGAGTAAATATTTGGAGTTTATCGCAATATACCTGTGTCATTATAGAAAGGAAAATGTCAACAGAAAGAACAAACCACATTACATTGATGTAATATAATGCTTAACGATGTAATGTATGGTACGCTTCTGGGCTAAAGGAATGGCGTTTGTGGGCTGAATATAAAAATCAAACTCGTAAAAGCTAAGAATTTCTACATCCAGTCACATACAGGCTATAAAAAGAATCTGATACGATATATTATTCACAGCTCATTTGATCTGTGCGAGCGAACACCATTTCTGAGGTATATGCCTCAAACTACTTTCGAGTGCTGAATTAAGTATTTTCCTAATTTTCCTGAGTGGTGGTTCGGTTATCTCAGTTTATTTCTATTCCAAAGAAAAAATAGGTCTATTGACGACCTCATATTGTGTCCGTCGTTCAAATCGATACGGCGAATTTTTACATACCTATTACTATTTCACTCGGTCATCGTATAATAATTGAAATGAAATTCTTATTTTTTCCCCCCAAGCTCGCGACTTATGGAGCGTAAATACGTTAAAGAGACTTGAAAAGAAACTTTACCTCAATACCCATTCTATACTCAACTATGCTGAAAGAAAAAACCTAATTTTATTTCAACGTTTCGCCATATCTAGCTAAAAGTTTGGCTATTAGAGAGAATGCAATTTTTAAGCAACACAAATTGAAATTCCTTACATCGTAAAAAAATTTACCAACAACCTGTAAAGGAAAACAAATATTTAAAGACTCGATTTGTCGCGTACCGTAGCTATCGAATTGTAGTAGGCGTATAGTTCTGCGCCAGGAGGCATTTTTTTTTTTTTTTTTTTTTTTTTTTTTTGAAATTATCTACTTTGAATATCTCTTTTCAGGCTCACACTAAATTGCCAACTTGACCATTTCTCATATTAGCCGGTGAATTTTCCAACTGAATGTTGATTTTGTAACATTAGAGTGGTGTACCGCGATCCCTTACCACTCGAAGTTCGTTACCTCTCTACTATTATACGCGTGTAGAAGTAGGTACACTTAATTTACTTTGTGTCTGTTAATTTGCTAGCTCATTCACGAGCTTGAAATGGTCGATGCGGAATTGAAAACATTTGGAAGTCTTGGGCGATTTTTAAAAAGGTTGATTTCTCTTTTGTATCGAGTCGGACTATTTAACATTTCATACGCTTCATTTTACATCTCTTTTGATCTCAGTGATTTGCTTTGTGCATTCGATAATGCTTTTGTTTTGTCAAAGTGATGCGTATTACGTGCCTAATTTATTTCTTATAACCATAATGTAGATTTGATTCGCATTACCTATAGATATGTATAGTTCACCTAATACACACGACTTAGGTCGCTCCTAAGTAATATTCTCGTATAGATTAGGCTTATTATACGTACTTCTATTCAAATAAATATGCGATAGAAGAGGTTAGCTTACATCATGGTAGCATAACATAGGAAACATTCATAAATGTCAAGAGAAATAATGCAAGTAAATAAGAAAAAAGGGAAAAAAATCAACTTGTACAGTAAAATGCGGACGATATTCAAAGCTTCTGCATTCTTTCAATATATCTGCCTTAACTTTAATAAAATTTGCAAAGTGGTAACCGATATATATCTATAGGTTTTCATACACGAAATGAAACCTTTATATATATACATGAAGGAATCTGCAATAGAAGGCTTTCACAATCCTCTTTATATTTTTCCACATTTCAATAAACATTTTAAATTACGAGTCTAGGATTTTCCGTTGACACCGATAACGAAATTCTGTACGGTTTTTTACAAAAATCGTTTGCTTTGATGGAAATACGAAATAAGATACGTTCAGCATAGCGTTACATTTCAGTTTATTCGCTTGATCTGCTGAAAGAATACTTTATTTTTCTCCAAATACGTAATGGTAAGTTTTTTCCCTTTATTTTTTGAGTAACAATAAAAATATTTTTCAAAAAAAAAAAAAACAGAAAAAATTGAATTTATGTATTAGATTCTTTGGATACATCTTTGTAATCATGGAAATTCACGTATGGCAATATTTTTGTTGTTTCGTATATCTAGATAGGTATGTACTTACCAAGACCTGCATATAGTATACGTACCTACATGTGATTGTAATGTAATTTTACACACACCTATTTTTTTTTAAATATAGGTAATAAAATCAGATTCGCATCTATTAAAATTAACCCTTAATCGCATAATGTGCCATATATGGCACGCTGTTTTTGAAAAATTCCATAAGTGTTGAAAACTATTTTTTTGCTTGGAATGCATGATGTTCCATTTCTGGCACTACCCATTAACTCACAAAAAAAATTTCATAGACTTCCAACCATTTGGTGAAGAATTATAAACATTCACAGATCACAAGGACGAAAATCTGAAAACAGCTGATTTGTGATGTTTTCAAAATTCTGTAGAATCGCTCGATACATGTGGAATCGAATGAAAATTTTTTTTTGGGTAGTTGGTACTCTCTAGTGGGTATATTATGTATTACAACCTTCCGATCCATACTTCTATTATCGTGGCAATGAGAAATACGTTTGTGCTTTGTGCCATTTCTGGCACATCATGCGCTCAGAGTAGACATTTACTGACTTTCGCCTTCTATATGATAACATTATTATCACGTTTTTATCACGTTTTTATCATTTTTCTGAACAAATTTCAATTTTGACGATAGATTTGAGCTTTTGATGGTAAAAAATTTTTATTAAAAATCCAAGATGTGTGAAAATCGAAGTTTTATGAAAAATTTGTACATACCTGTGGCGACAGTGAAGAAGATTTTAGGTTATAAGATGAAAAGACAATGTTTTTGATAGTAGATACCAGGGTTGCGAACCGTTTGAGAATTAATTGGTGGTGGTGGTGGTGGTTTTGAAAATTTTCGAATAAATGGTTTTTGGTTTTGGTTTTGGTTCTTTTTTTGAAATGGTTTTGGTTTTGGTTTCGGTTATTTCAACTTTTGATTATTTTGGTGGTGGTGGTGGTGGTTCTCAAAAACCAAAACCATTTCAATTGGTTTTGGTGGTGGTTCTCAAAAACCAAAACCATTTCAATTGGTAAAACCAAAACCAAATGAATTGGTTTTGGTTTTCAATCGATTTTTCATGTTTTTAAATGGAGCAAAAAATATACTAACGAAGACTTGATACAACCAGATGGAACCATTTCCTATGTTTTAAATTTTAATTCTATTATTCTAATTCAATAATTAACAATTATACTGAGTTACTGATGAAGTGATGAGAAATCAAATATCAAATACAAATACAAAGAGAAGAAATGAATTAAAAAATAAAGAAGTTATTGAAAAAGAAAAAAACTTTATTTAATGGCCAATTTGGCAAAGAAACGAGTAATCAAATAATCAATTAATTAATCATAATTCACATATCAAAGGAACGAAATATCATGGCACTTATTAGTTTCACCTTAAAATTAACTGCTTTGAAACTGACTAAATTAAAATTAGGATAAAACAAAAGGAACAAAAAACAACACAAAGTAATAAAATGAAGAAACCGATTCAATTGATTTGGTGGTTTTTCAAATCTAAATGGTTGTGGTGATGGTGGTTTTTTTTTTTAAAGCTCTTTTTTGTGGTTTTATCAAATGGTTTTTCCATTTTTTCTGCTTGCAAACGGTTTTGATTTGGTTATGGGTTTACAAATTTTCCAATTGGTTGTGGTGGTGGTGAAAACCATTTGAAAACCACCACCAAAACAATTTTATTGGTGGTGGTTCGAAACAGTTTGCAACCCTGGTAGATACTGCCTTACAGACTGTAGGTGAGTACTTTTAGCGACATTTCCTTCAAAGTATACCAAAAAATGCATGCAATCCGTAGAAAACGTCCTCGGACTTGAGACAGGAGATTTGTCAGACGTTCGAAAATGGAAATATAAACCCAATATCATGTCTTGATGATTCCTTTTGCTTTGTTTTGTATCACCTATCAATTAAGACTTCGAAATCGAAGCTTGCCTCGAAATAATGACAAATTTTTATTCGATTTTTTTCGTTTTTACTGTTTCCGAGTGCATGATGTGCCATATCTGGGACAATCCCTTTTTGGGGCCCTGGAGGGGTTGTTTTTCGAAAGGGATTTTTTTTACTATTTTTCCCGTGTTATGGAAGGGGTAAGGTACCCAAAAAAAATTTTTCGTCAAAATCCGCTATTTCATGCATTTAAGGGTTAAAATCAATAATAATATTTTCAATTTAATAGACGTACCCGATAAGTTTTTATGGCATGAGTTTGTTTGGTCAAACGAGTGGGTTGTTCTTAATAGGTAATACGTAAAATATTGTTATATCTTTATTACAAATATTAAATACTTGTATTAAAAATTTTTACCTATTGTGAACAAAACCATGAAAAACACTACCTAAAAACTTACTCAAACGCCAGGAATGGGCAAATAGGTACATCAATCCGCCTATTTTATTTGAAAGATACATAAATAAGATACGTGTAAGGGCCTAAATATCCAATTGAAATCGGTATTACCGTTTTTATGAATAGTTTGTTTCATTTTTTTTTTTCAAATTACCTGTACAAAATATATTTTGCACTACTTATTAAAATTAGAAAACATGAATAGTCGAAAAATCTTTTAGTGAATTATTGATTTAAAAATTCATAAAAAAATAAATGAACTAAAGTGTTATAAAAATTTAAAAAATTGTAGAAATAAAAAATTAGATAGATATAAATAATTTATACCTATAGGTATGTATGTTTAGAAAAAATCGAAACAAATTCATAACCAAGTGAAATATTGAAAAACTGAATAGGTATTCAAAAAATTTGATAATCCACGCAGAAATGGGAAATCGGAGACGAAACAAAGGAGTGTGGGGTGGACCCTCCCACTGAAAAAAGTAGTAAAAAGTCAGAAAATTTCTGAATATTTGGTAATTATTTAGAGAAATTGACTGTATTATTACGCTTAAAATCGAAAAATTGAGTGATTTAGGTATATTATGAAAATTGGTCAAAAATTTTGAATAGTTCCCTAAATTTGCTGAGAAATCAAAACAATTTATGAAAAGTCAGCATATTTTCAGTTTGCTAGAGTCGGACACAAAATTTGTTCGCTTAAAAAATTTTCTTTCAAATTTCCGTCGGCAAATTCCTCATTTTATTCCCGAGGTTTTTAACCAAGTTTCGCCTTTGTGGAAAATTTGAAAGAAAATAATATGGCAAAGTGAAAAAAATAGAACAAATTATAAAAAAATTTATAAGATTTAGAAAAACATGAAAAATTGAAAATTTTCAAATAGGTAGTAACAAATAGACGAAAAATATGTCATCATTGAAAAAATTGAGGAATTCAAGTTCAAAATATTGAGAAATGAAAATCTGAAATATTTAAAAAAATGAATATTTTAAAGAATTGAAGAGGTCAGAAATGAAACCAAAACGAATAAAAATGTCAAAAAAGATGGAAAGTGTGGAAAAATTAAATATTACAAGTTATTAAAATACCCAATAATTTTGGACATTAAAATGAGCGCATGCCCATTAAAATTAAAATTAAAAAAAAAGAATTTTCGAAAAAATTGGTGGGTAGATATAAGAAATGGCAAAAAATTGGAAAATTTAAAGGTACCTACCTATTAAAAAATTGAAAGATTTATTAGAAAAAGTGCAAATTTAAAAAAATGAGGTAAATTTGGTAATATTAAAAATTTAATGTCATTAGAAAATCATTAAAAATTGCAAGATTGTGAATGATTAAAAAATCTTAAAAGATAAAAAAAAAGGTGAGTGATTAGGAATGAAAATTTTGAAGATGGAAAGTTTCATAATATAAGTAGCTAAATAATAAAAATGTGTGTGAAATTTAGAAAAACAAAAATTTAAAGAAAATCAGATACCTAAGTACTCAATAAGAATTCAGAAAAAGTTGAAAAATTTAATTCATTTTAAACACTGAAAAATAGAAACATTAAAAATAAATATTTTAAAATATTTAACCAAAAATTACAAATAAGTAAAGAATGTATTAAAAAATTAAAAAAATTGAAAATCTTGAAATAATTAGAAAGTTTAAAATAATGATACGTATAAAAATTTAGAATAACTGACGAAGTGTTGAAACTAAAAAGAATTGAAGAATATGCAAAAATGAAAATTTATGAATACTTCAATTGGGAAATCCGGGGGGGGGGGGGGTGCCCAACCGCAAACAAATAGAATTGTAGTAAAACGTTGGAAAATTTGGAGAAACGTGAGTACCCGAGCAGCACAATCGACAAATTATCGAAATAAAAAATCGACAGAATATCGAATTCGATATTCTGTCGATTTTTTATCGATTTTTTATTCCGATTTTTCGTCTTTTGCTAGCATTTTTCTATAATTAAAAATCATTAATTAGCATAATTAATACATTAAACTATGCCTAAACACATTATTCATGTTACGGTAAGAGGATCATTTAAGAAAAAGTCAAAAAAAATTATAAAAAATCTGCCACCCGTTGGGCTTGAACCATCTACCTCCTACATGGTAATCCTCTTCCTTAACCACTATGCCATACCTTATCGTTGAGGAATTAGCAATAAAACGCTTATAATAGGCAGTTTAGTACTTCCAGACGTGTTGGACTTAGAAAATTTTTCACCAATTTTTAAAATTTGGAAATAATTTCAAATATCGTCACAAATTCGTTGAAAAATCGTTCGACAAATTTCAGATTATTTGTAGATAATGTAGTTTCAAATATCGCCACAAAATCGTTGAAAAATCGAATTCGAGGAATTTCATATTACGTGTCGATAATATAGTTTCAAATATCGTCATAAAATCGTTGAAAAATCGAATTCGAGAAATTTCAGATTACGTGTCGATAATAAAGTTTTAAATATCTTCACAAAATCGTTAAAAAATCGAATTCGAGAAAGTTCAGATTATTTGTCGATAATATAGTTTCAAATATCGTCACAAAATCGTTAAAAAATCGAAATCGAGAAATTTCATATTACGTGTCGATAATATAGTTTCAAATATCTTCACGCAATCGTTAGAAAATCGAATTCGAGAAATTGCATATTATGTGTCGATAATATAGTTTCAAATATCTTTACAAAATCGGTAAAAAATCGGATTTGATAAATTTAATATAATCTGTCGATAATATAGTTTCAAATATCTTTACAAAATCGTTAAAAAATCGAATTCGATAAATTTAATATTCTTTGTCGGTAATGTAGTTTCAAATATCTGCACAAAATCGGTGGAAGATCGGAATCGATAAATTTAATATTCTTTGTCGATAGTATCGTTGACGAATATCGTCATAAAATCTTAATAATATCGAATTCGATAGTTTTTAGATTTTTTGCCTATGAAGTTGTACCGATAAATCTTTATAATATAGTGACAACATCTATAGATTTTCAAACGATTTTTTATCGATACGTTACATCTTCCGATATTATCGATCGAGTGTGCCGCTCGGGTAAGTCAATTTTTTTTTTTTTTTGAAAAATTAGTTGATAACTTCGATCTTTACCATGATACTGACAAACACATTGAAAAAAAATTACTTATGTGACGATTCGCGAACAAATGAATCAGTTGGACGTTCCAATGTTTCATTTCACTCGATGTGGTTTCAGCCTTGCCTAATTTTCATTCTTTATTCATTATTTTCCATTTTAAAATTTTAAAATTTTTTTCGTGATATTTTGAAACTTTCCCCACAAAATTGAACTTATTTTTTTTTCAAAATTTTTATTAATTTTCAATTTGAAGAAAAACTGTTTTTCTGGAGATCCTTTAGTTTTTTCAATTGAAATACTTTGATAGAATAAAACTTTTTTTCCCTTTACAATATATTTAATCATTCAATCTGTTCAAAAAAGTTGAAGTAGGTAGGTATCAAATTTTTTCGTTTCAATTTTTAATTTTATTTAGAACTTGATTTTGAAAAAAATATTTTAAAAAATTTAAAAATTGTCCATAAAATTTTGCAAAAATTTCTTTTGCTCAAGTAGGTACCTATAGTGTAAGAAAAAAATATAAATCACAAAAATGCATTTATTCTGTTTTGAACTTGTCAGCAAATTTTGTAAGAAAAAATTGATATTTATAAAATTTTTTGGGAAAAATTCTATCATATCATGTGTAATTATCAGCGAAAAAAAAATGAAAAAAATAATATTTGTGAGAAAAAAATCTGGAAATATCATTTTAAAAATAGTGAAAAAAATTAAAGAAAATTAGGTGAAGACAACTGGCAACTAAGCTGAAGAAATAGTAAAGTGAAACGTCTTACTGATTAATTCTTTCACGTATCGTCTCATCAAATTTAAATCTAAAATGTTTCAAATATATTCTTGATCCCTCCTTATCCATTGGTCAATATGTCGACAGATGACCTCTCGTGAGATACGCACAGTGCCAGTGTAGATAGATGATAACACATCGATTTAGGTATCTACCTTCACTCGATGAATGTAAAATTTAAGTTGCATGGGGGAAAATACAAAAAGTACATACCAAAAATTAATGATAACGTTTTAAAAGGTCTTATACCGACGTCATTAATACACACCTCTGAGTGAGTTTAATAAATATTTTGAAGATTTCACCTCAAACGTTTTTAAAATAGACTATTAAAAAAAAACACTATTAAACAGGTAATTAAAAATTGTACAAATCTTAATTAGATACTCGTTCAAACGATTTTAGGAAAAATTACCTGCAGTATATTCTAAGTTACGTAGGCGAAGAGTATCTAGTCGGATGTTCCTATTTCATATCCAAATCGATTAAATTTATAGGTATTCTAAATCTCGAATAAAAAAAAAAATTAATGTGTTCTAGTGACGTTTACGGGTCAATTAGAACTTGATTAATGAAAATATCTACCTAACACGTTTCTTCTAAAACGAGTAAAATAGCTAAGGCAAAGGAGTACGAGAATAAATGCGAAAGCAAGGCAAAGAAATGCTGCTTCTCGTTTATGATGTTTTTGTAAACGTATATCTAATACATTCTTAAAATTTTCCGCCGAACGAAATTCTTCGACGCGTAATAAAGATCATCTTTAGCTATTATCCAAATCGCCTACATTCCCCTCCATACGCATCTTCATTATAAGCGCCGTCGACAATTTAAAGAGATGGAGGGTACAACGCCACGCCGTACCCTACCCGTACCCTCAAAGAAAGCATAAGTAAAATCCCTTTTCATAAATCTTTACTTTGTAATAGAGATGCTATCGTTACGTCACGGCTGACAGATGCACGCTACCATATATTACCTAAGAATAGCCTACACTTTCTTCCAGAAAGTATTCATTATGTATCTACGCTAGGTTGAAATTGAGCCGTACAAAACGCTTTTCTTACAGATTTAAGCAGTGCACGAATCACGTCGCTATACCTACATGATAGACGATGTTCAAAATTTTTTATTACATTTTCTTCCATCCTTTTTCTTCCATACTTCTTCGTAGATATTTTTTTTTTTTCCTCGGCGTTTTATTTTTTCGAGCGTAGATAATGATTTAATTAATTTGTTGATAAAGGACGTACCTCGCGTAACGTAAGACCATCGCTGTTTTTAAAAGAAAAGGCAATTTTACACATAGTTAGAACGTAGGCAATATATTTTAAATTAGGTACCGACGCGAGTCCGACGTCCAAGCATTAGTCAAGTGAATTCATGGCCATATTGGATGTAATTACAAGAGATGTGGACGTATATGTGGGTGGGTACGTTTCTTTTTTATTGGAGTTACAACAAGTATACGTATAAAAAATCGAAAATTACCAACCAGCATGCTAACAAAGAAATATTGTCGATTCGACAATTCTGATTGAGCTGAAATTTGACTCAATGGAAGAGCATGTCGCTCAGACTTTGAAAGAAAATTTTGAGTTTGCTGAATTTCAAAAAAAAAAAAAAAAAAAAATAGGGAAATGGCAAATTGAAAAATTATTATATTTCGAACGTCTTTCTGAGCAAAATTATTTTGTCATTTCAGGAGATTAAAACATTTTTAAAAACCTAAAAGTTTCTACTTTTGAAAAATATGAATATTTCCATTCAATATTATAAGTAATTAATTTTGTTTTATGAATGGGTATTTTATTTTGAAAAAAAAAAAAACAGTTTATGAAAATTTTCACTTTTTCCCCAAACAGTTCGACTTGATTCAGGTTTTTGAAATCCCTGATTAAATTCTTGGATTTGTTTGCAATCTTGACCAAAAATTTGATCAGGGTGAGGTGGATCACAAATTAAAAGTTTTTCGAAGTTATCGAGTGAGGTATGAAACTGCAAATTTGTTTTTTGACCTCCCAAATCCACTTTTGGGCACTGCCTTTGGGCTGTTTTAACGCTTGACCAAAAATATGATCCATTAAAGTGGTAATGTGGAGCTGTGCATGCGAAATTTAAAAAATTTCGATGTCATCGTGTGAGCAATCAACTTATTTTTTCCCTATTACCTAGTCTATTTTTGACATTATTTCACAAAAAAAAAAAAAAAAACTTACTCACGAAGGGGCGAGCTAAACTCAAAATTTCATATAATTTTAATTTGGATACCTACCAATATGCATGCTTTTGACCTCTGGAATAAATTTTCGAGGTAATTTTTTACTAGTACTCAATTGGGCCCTGAAATGAGTGTGGGTGACGAACAAAAAACCAAAAACTTTCAATGTTACCGAGGAGTGAGGTATCATTATTTTTTTTTTGTGCCTACCAAAGATAACTAAATACACCATATAATACACCATCAATCTGAATTTGGACTAAATTCGTTCATTTTTTTGGTTTTTCTAAATTTTTTTCAGTCACCTTGCGTGCAATTTTCCGATGTAAAAAAAAGGTTAGATACTTCATTTTAAAAAATTGGCAAAATTTTTTAATTTTTTCGATTTTGCTTAAATTTCTACAAGTGACGCGACGTATATCTGGGTAAGGGTAAGACATGTTCATACAAATGAATGATTTTTTGCTACAAAAAAAATTGAGAAATTTAATTTCTTCAAAAATTTGAAAAATATTTTTCACTCAAAAAATTGAGATTTAGTAAGATTTTTTTTTTCCTCAAAAAGTACGCATTTTTTTTCTTTAAAAATGAGAGATTTTATCTTGAAGAACATGAAATTTTTTCAATATTTCTTTTCCTCAAAAATTTGAGATATACTCTTGCTTCAGAAAAATTGAGAAAATTGTTCTCTTCTTCAGAAAATTTAGTTGTTTTTTTATCAAAAATTTAAGATGAATTGAAAAAATTTTCCTCAAAAATGAGAAATTTCGTTATAAACAGAAAATTCGTTTTTTAGCTCTAAAATTTTTGAGAATGTACACATTTTTTTCTCTATAAGTAAATAAGCGACTTTATTTTAAAGAAAAATGTTCAGATATTTTTTTCTCCAAAAAATTGTGAAATTTTTTTCTTCATTATTTTCTTTCGCCAAAAAAATTGAAACATTTTTTAGCCGAAAATTTGAGAAAATTATTATTTCAGAAAAACTAAAAAATTTTCTTCTCTATAAAGTTATATATATTTTTTCAAAAATATACCTAGATATAGTTTCATTTTTCAAAAAATTTATAGAACTGATTTAAATTTTATTTTCAAAAAATAAAGCTTTCTTTCTGCATAAAAAATATAATTTTTCTCAAAAATGAAAGATTTTTACGTTTTTTAAAAATGAAAATTGAAAAAAATTTCTTAAAAACTTGAGAATAATTTTCAAGATATCTACCTACTTCAGAAAAACTAAAAAAAATTATAGAATTTTTTTTAAATTTTGCTAAAATGGAACATTCTTCCCACAATTCTTCACGAACCGAAACGAAGATTTTATTATTTTTTACAAACTGGAACGATGAATTCGTTTCGGCTTAATTCGAGCACTGGTCATGCGTTCTCAAAATTGCGTCATTTGGATATTTTAAAATAATTGGAAAAAAGGGAAAAACTGAATAAATTCGATCCAAATTTATGTTAATGATATACTCAGATGATGTTGTTAATGATTTACATTGCAAGAAAAAAAATCAATCAAAAATGGTCATTCTAGGGGGGGGGGGGGGGGTTAAAAAAATTCAATAGCAAGAAACACTGAAAAAAAAAACAACTGAAATGTTGCAAGAAAGCACCCTCGGTGAGGTTCCTCATCTCCACAAATTCTAAATAAATCGGTAGAAAATTGTAGAAAATGGGTTGGGAGTGAGGAGGAAAACCAAAAATATATACGAGCAAGTTTCTAGACCATACAGAGGTCAAAAATTATATCTTTACACTAAAATTTGTGATAAAATTGAATTTTCAGCATTCCAAGTTGAGTAAAGAGCCTTCTGGAGAAATTAAGGCGTGTTGGAGAAAAATCAACTCTTTTGCTGATGGCTCCAAATCCAAATCACACCGAACGTGGTCGCAATCAACACGGGGAGGGGAATAACTTTCAGCAACGAATTTCCAGGATTTTATCTCAAAATTTACCATCTTTGTATACTAATTTCATCACTTTCAATAATTCGCTAAAATCCGAAAAATCAACTTCGTTAGCTTAAGAGTTGGTTCCAAGTTCAAGGTGAAATGCTCTTTTAATAAATCGAATTTCAGCTCAATCGAAGTTAACGAGTTGATAAGATTTCTTATAATAAGGAAAAAGAAATCGACGTTGCAACCGTGTAAGAGTATGAAGGGTTGCCAGTGTTGAACGTTGCAGGCATTAAAACGTAAAACTAGGTAACCTTTTTTCTGGTGGTCAATTCAGGTTAAATTAGGTACCTACCTGGTCGACTTTTGTGAAAAAATTATTACGCGAATTTTTTGCCTCACGGGTTCATCGAAGGGGTTAAATGAAAAAATGAAAAAAGCTACAATATCTCTTCTACTAAAACAGCTTTCAGGGCCTGTTCAATTTCCCCCTTTTTTATTATTGAAAATCGTGAAAAAACCGAAACCGGAACGAATCAATTCATTAATTTATTTTCCACCTAGTTTTTTTCCACCATGTGCAAACTGATTACGGAAATAATAATTCCATTAAGTTAATTATATCTATTCTCCCTTCCATTCATTTTTTGAACGTAGTAATCACGGCAATCATTAATGTTTCCATTTAATTCTTTATTTTTTGTAATTTTTGCTCGAACAACAAAACGAAAAGTAGGTTTTAGAGCACGAAAAACTGCAAAAGAAAGGCTCGACTGTACTTTTACCATAGAGGGAAATTCTAAGCGTGACATGAAAATGAAAATTATGAAAACTTGATTAAAATTTATGGTCAATTATATTTTATACTTGTTCGTTAGAAGAGATCTAATTTAATTGAAGTAAGGCGGCGCATCGGTTGTAAACCTGTGGATATAAATAATAGGTTTTTTTCTCATTAATTTCAATATTTTCACGGTTCGGTGCATGTGATTCATTAAATAGAAATACGAAATCAATTTTAGGTATCTAACCTTACTTGGTTAAAAACTAACACTAAACGAGAATGAGAATTGATTAATTCAAATATAGCTGAAATGACCACCCAAAGTTTTCGTAAACGTAGAAATTGAAACGGAAACTGTGCTGGCAAGTCGAATAAGTCATTCGATGTCACCAAATAATCACCGTACCTAGATCAAAACAGTGTAAGAGGTACGAACCAGTCAACCAGTCAGTAATCTTGTAAAGACGAGATTGGTCATTTTTTGGCCCAATTTCAATACCTATAACTCGTGGTAGGTAGATAGGTTGTAGTTATATACTTAGGTTGTCCGATCTATAAGCGTTTCGTCACCACACCAAAACGTTTGATACGTTGAATCATTTTCTACTTTTGTTCAATGAGACTGTAATGTAATTACTTGCAACTAAAACTTTTACCTTACCTAACCGCGCTAAGAGAATACTTTCATGATTACTTAAAAGTTTCCTTACAAGGTAAAAGCTCAGTGCTCAAACAAGGATGAAGTAACATCCCTTAGCGTATATCCTGATACGTTTTTTTCCCGAAGCTTCCCTCTTGACCGCACCACTCTATCTGTATAATATATTTTCCTTTCTTTTTTCATTCTCTCTGATTCGTAAAGTTGGAAAATTCCAATTTGATATCCGTGTCTTGTTTTTAGTTTCCAGTTTCAAAAGTTTACACATCCTCTTCGTCGACTGACCTTTGGGAAAAAGTTTTTAAAATCGCGTCTCTATAAGCAATAATGATAACGAAATTACACTTTTTATAGTTTTGATTGTAAACTTTCTTTTCATCTTAACGGGCACTTATTACTTCCGTATGTCTTTTTCACGCGTGTGTAGGTATATTACTATATTACCGCTAATGCCGCCAAATAATAATAAAAATTTAGATATAAATGTATCTATATCTTTATCACCGTGTTGGTGCGAGCCATGTGTAAGTTTCAGTTCTGCAGGATGCATCATAAATATAATATACTTACGTACTCCAAGGTAGATAGAGGTAGTCGTTGGTAAAAATTCAGTGAAAATAAGCAGAGGTGGGACAAGACAAATAGGTACCTCAACATTCAAAGGGTTAGTGGAATACACAAGGCAAGTAAAAATTCCATTTAAATAAATGGTTCTTCCAATTATTTATTTTTGTTTTTGGTGTTTGTAATATTACCAATATAAAATACATATACCTATAAAAAAAAATCTGATAAAATTGGGAAATTGGAAGAAATCGAAAAATTTACAAGTTTCCATATCTAATTAAAAAGTTTAGAAAAAATAGAAAAGTGAAATGGTCATAAATATTGAAAAAATTGAAAAACATAACCAATTAAAATATTAGGCTATCAGTATTTTTTAACAACTACATACATAAAACCAAAATTTGAAAAAAATTAGAAAAATCACAAAAAAGTAGAAAATTTAAAAGATCAAGAAACTGAATGATTCAGAAAAATTTTCGAAACTTCAAAAATAATAAAAATTTGTTAAAATTGATAAAATAATCATAAAAAATGAGAAAATTTTTAGCAATAATTCAAAAATTTTGAAAAAAGATGTCTGAAGAATTGAAAATGTTTTATGAACAGGTACCTACTTGCTCGAAATTTTAAAAAATTCAAACATGAAAAACGAAAAAGTGGGGGAAATTCAAACATTAAGTAACTATTAAAAAATTATTAAAAATCCAAAAATTAAAAATCGCTTAAATATTTAAAATTTTGACAATTGAAAAAAAAATGGAAAAATTACATAGCCCACAAAAATAACAGGCAAAATATTAAAAAAAAATTGAAAAAATTTATGACCTATTAAAATATAGAAAAAAAATGATTTAAAATAAATAAATTTTGTATTTTTCAAAAAATTAAAGGATAACAAAAAAATAAAAAATTCGAAAGTATCAAAAAAATTGAATAATTCAGAAAAATTTTAGTATTTTTAAAAATATTAAAGATTCATTGAAATTAGAAAATCATAAAATTAATAGGTACCTACTTGATATATGAATTTTCAAATAAAAATGAGAAAGCAAAAAGAGGAAGTTCAACTGTACTTAGAGAAATCATGAAAAATCGAAAAATTAAAAAAAAAAGAAAAAGAAATGTCACAAAAATTTGAAAATTTGGTAAAATCGTAAATTAGATACATTACGTTATTTAGGTTATTATTAATAAATTTTGAAAAATGTGGATGACCAACTAAAACCATAAAAAAAAAGTAGCTATTAAAAATAAATAAATAAAAAAACTGAAAGATCACAAAAAAAAAGGTAGAAAATTTGGAAGCACCAATAAAGTCCAATACTTATATCTACATATTTGTAGAAAAATTGCAATTCAAAAGAATTGAGAATTTCATCCGGAAGGAGCGCTAATACTCGTATCAATATCTATCATTCCTTCAACTTGAAGATAATTCGTTATTCGGATGGATTCGTATAGGTACCTAATATTTGGATCATTTTTAGGATACACTGGCCAAGATTTGATTTAATTCGGATTTTCATTTTTTTAATTCTTCTTAACCCTTGTACTCTTGCACCAAGAAATAAAAAATGAAAAAATTGAAGAATCGCAAAAACGTGAAAAATTCAAACAAATCCAGCAAATTCAAGAATTCAGAAAAAATATTGATTAAAAAAAGAAAACGTAATTTTAAAAATACAAAAAAAAAATTGATAAAATTAAAAAATTATAAAAAATTGAGAAATTTTCAGAAATTTAAAAATTTAGAGAAAACGGAAAACGATTTGAAAATGAAATATTTGAAATCGAGAGAAAATTACGAAAAATATTTTATATTTTGATAAAAAAAATTAAATAAGTATTTTTCAGATCCATAAAATTTTTTAAAAATTTTATTCCAAAATATTATAATATTTTTTATCTCAAAAAATTATAATTTTTTTAGTTAGGTACTACAAAAAAATCAAAATAAAATATCATTAATTTAAAAAAAATATATTCTGAAATCACAAAAAAAATTCCAAAAAAAAATTACTCCAAAAAAATCAAAATAAAATATCATCCATTTGAAAAAAATCCCAATAGGTATGACTAGTGATGGCTCGCGCAAATGCGCGCATGCTCGCTCGCCAAAAAATGCGCATTTGCGCGCTTTTAAAAAAATTTTAAAAATCGTGTGACAAACTAAAACACTCGTCTGGTAGCACTGAATGATAAGGTAGTTGTATTACTTCCATTTCTCATGAAAATAACAATCGACTTCTCTGGGGGTTTTTTTGCATTGAAAAATGAGAGATTCCTATTGAAGATTGGACTTAGTTTCTTTTTTTGAAAAATTCTTGCGCGCATTGCGCGCTGCGCGCAACCAGAAATTCAAATACGCACATTGAGCCATCCTAAGTATGACAATAAAAGTATTAAAAAAAATAATTTTTTTAAATTCTAAAAAAATAAAAAATAAACTCAATTTTGAAAAATTGATTCAAAAACATGAAATTTTCTTCAAAATTTTTTCAAAAAAAGGCCCAAAAAATCAGAATTTTTCCATCATTTAATTTTTATTAGCTTTGTTTTTTTATCGCGGATTATGCACAATCTGGATTTTGGATTGTGAGGGTTTGTGCGAATCCATTTAATAATCTGCTCGATGAATAGATTATAAAAGTCGATTATGAATTTTACTGTGTTCTTTTGTTTTGTTTTTGATAAACCTTTCAGAATAATTGATCAGAATATTTCTAAACCTTTTTTTAAGAAGTAAATGTGAGAATCCATAATCCAGATTCTGCACAATCCGCGATAAAAAAACAAAGCTATTAGTTTTTGTTTAATCCAAAATTATTTAATGTGTGCACTTTTTTTTGTTTGTAGTTTGCTCAACCATTGTATAAATTTTTTGCAGGTAAGTTTTTTGTTTTATTTTTTTCAAAAAAGAAACGAATACATTATCAATTATCCTACTTTTAAAGATATCCGAACTTCTTTCGCCCCAAATAACTCGGAAAATTGACGTTCTACTGTATTGAAAAATTGACGCATCGAAAACAATGATTATTTTCAAACAGTTGAGAAATCACAAAGAAGTGATAAATTAAAATTTATTAAAGAAATGAGAAAATTGAAAAATCCTAAAGTGTAATAAATATTTATAAATAAAATAAAAACTGGATTTTAAGAAAATTAATTAATCTTGAAGCTATATCTAGTATCGATTAATGATTTTTATTATCACTGAAAGAAGATTGAATTTTATTCAAAAAGACAATTCTATTTCAAATTTCAAATGTGTAGAGCTTATCTCTGCAAATAAGTATCAACTTGAGTATGGTTGAATAGATACGAAAAAATAGAAACATATCTAGTTTGATCGGATAAGGTAAAAAATTATGAATTTCAGGTTTTTAACTCTGTAAAAATGAACGTAAATTGCATCCTGCTCATTCCTGATAATGCTATAAGTGTTAAGAATTAGGTACGTATGAATATAAAATTGCAAAAAATTCAATATGCATTTTACGCAGTTCCTTCGTATTATATTTTCACTCCAAGTGCCATAACAGAAGCGAACTTTTCCAAGCTACCGCGGTATACTTATCGATTATTCATCGATACGCTCTAAAAAAAAGGAGAAAAAACACTCGTTCATTCATTCGACCTAAGGTTGTATAGAAAATCTCAGTTCAAACAAAGATTAAGAAAATCTCCAGCTGTAAAAGCATAGGTACCTGCGAATAAAAACGCTATCAGGAGAATAAGCAATGTAAAGTATTCGGTCAACTCGAACGCAACAAGAAACTGTTCAGCTTCACTTTTTCCATTTAGGTTAAAAATACAAGAGATAGTCTGTATAAATCCAAGCGAAGCCGGAAACAGTACAAACAAAAACACCTGGCCAAATAAGTTTTTCATTTTCAAGATGGAATGAGAAGGAAAGATGATGTTTTGCGCATATAAAACATCCATAAGATAATAACTTCTTAATGATATTTCGCGGTTGATCGAACCGAACCTAAACTTATAGCGAGAATATTTCAATATTCGAAAAAGAAATTCGTAAGTACCTACCAAAGCCGTTTATTCCATTGTTTTAAATTTAGAAAAAAAATAGAGAAAAAAACTTTAATAAGAAAATTGGAAATCAACGATGAAAAATGCTATAAAAGGAAAAAAACGTTATTTAATCTATCTTTGTGTTTTCTTTTTTGTTTTTTGCTTTCCTTCGCTTTCCGCAAATTTGAAAATAATGAATTTTTCCCGGAGCTCTCGCGCTGATTAATATCATTAAAAAACCGAGAGACTTTTACCAAAAATTTAAAAGAAGCGTTTTTACGTTATAATTAAATGAAACTTAGTTGGAGTATTGAGAAAAAAAAGTTTTTATTTATCGTTTCAAGAAGCGAGTGAAAAGTTAAAGTTCGCGACTTTTATTCGAATTTAATATCTCGTTTCCCTTATATTACTTAATGAAGTTGGAAAATTCACTCAGTACAAATTTAAAATAAAATATCAATTTGTTCATTATTTCATCAGCGAATAAATAACACCAACATTTTCCGCCTCTTTTCCTTCTTTGATTCAAACAAGTATCGGGCCAAGTATGCTATTTCATTTCGCGTATGCGAATTCGCAGCGTGGTATCGTTTCCAGACATAACGATTTCCACATTATCTGCAGGATGCTGGTTCTTAAAAGTTTTCAAATTAATATCAATGAATTGCAAAATGAAATGTTTTCAAAGGTAAGGAAGTAGAATTTTCATAAGAAAACAAGCATCAAATTGGAACGTAAAAAAATCCCTATAAATGGCTCGACTTTCTTTTCAGACCGAAATCTAAATTTAAATATGGTCTGCTAGATATTATTTTACTTGAGAAAACATACCTATCTATTCGTTTTCCGTGGCAATAAAATTATGAAAATGAAAGGAAACTTTTAAGGCGATGAAAAATTGCTATTTTTGCTTTTATGAAGTGGAATATCAGCTATCGACGCGACACAAGGACGAATAAAAATTTTTTCGGCGATTGAGAAATATTATCAGACAAACTTTAAAAATACGAGAATAATTCAAAATGTAAGTAATAATTTTTGAAGTCCAGCCTACCCCAATAAAACTAATTTTTTTATTTTAGAAAAATTCGACAAATCTTAAGGCCATAAGTCTAAAACTAAAAAAACCTAAGACGTGAATTCAAAAAAATTCTGATAGTTGAAATTATAATAACGCGTCACATTCGAACGATTTCTGCACTTATGGAGCCAGTATAGTGAACCCTGATTTTTAAATTGGTCTCCGACCCGAATAAAAAGTTTGACAATTGGTTAAGTTTTACGTAGTGATTGGATTTTTTCAATGGAAGCGTTGTTTTTAAAACAGAAACGAGTGAAAATAAGAAACCTCGAATATGTGAGCAGGAGCTCGCAGGGGTGCAGGAGGTCGTAGAAAACAGCTCACTCGATTCAAATGGTAAAAATAGGTACGTAGAATAGATACATAAGTTTGCTATTTTTGTAAAATTATCGTATTTTATATTCTCAATCGGTTTTAAATGTCAATAGTTTTAAAAAAAAATTAATATTAGGTACGAAATATCAAAAATTTTATAAAATTAGGAAATCATAAAAAATGGATTTAAATGATGAAAGAAAAACTGAAAAACTGGAAATGTTATGAAATTTTAAAAAAATGAAATTACAAAACTGAAAAATCAAAAAATTGAGGAACCACAAAGAAGTTTGTAAAAATTACAAATTGAAAAAAATGATCTATTTCTAAAATTTTGAACGTTGGTAAGTACTTAAAATTAGAAAATCGTCAAAAATTGGAGAATTGAAGATACAAGCGGTCGAGTACCTAGTTAATAAATTATTAAAAACTTAAAGAAATGACAAAAATCTTTTAGAAAATTAAATTATTAAAAAAATTAATAATAGGTAGGTATATCTAAAATTGATTAAGGTAGGTACAAATTAAAATACCTATTAAATTGGAAATTTGAAGATATTAAAGAAAATAAAGATCTAAGTAATGAATTCATCAATTCAAAAAAATTGAGAAATTCCGAAAATTTTGGAAGATAATAAAATCTGAAAATCAAACAAAATGGAATTTTTTCAGATCATTAAAAAATTAGGAGTGTAAATAAGCGAAAAAATCATAGAAAAATTAAAAAAAAATCAAAACATTTAAAAAATGAATATAAACTCATATTTCAAAAATTGACAACTAATTAAAAATAAGTTCCAATAAAAAATCCTACCATTAGCGAATTTTTTCAAAATTTTATTTTTAGCAAATTTCAAAAAATGTGAGTTTTGGCAAAATTGCATTTATTCAATGAAAAAAGCTACCTACCCTAAGTTCCCATGTAAAATCCTCCTCTGGCATGAATTTGTAAAAAAAATTATTTTCAGTTAATTTCAAAAAATGGCAATTTGAATTAAATCAATGACAAAGGCTACCACTTGATCCAATGCAAAATCCTACCCTAAGCGAATTTGTCAAAATTTTTATTTTCAGTAAATTTCAAAAAATGGCAATTTGCATTAAATCAATGACAAAGGCTACCATTTGATCCAATGCAAAATCCTACCCTAAGCGAATTTGTCAAAAAATTATTCTAAGTAAGCCTAATGGAAAAATTTAGAAGAACTGGAAAAATTTGTAACCCATCAAAACATTGAAAAATCAAGAAAATAAGAAAATTATAAAATTAGAAAGAAATTGTAAAAAAAAAACAACATAAAATTGAGGGTTTATAAAAATTAAGAAACAAAATTGAATCATCTATTACCTAATTTAGGGAAACAAAATATTTTTTTTTTAAATTTCATAAAAAATAAAAATGAAAATATTTGGTATGTTTTGAAAATAAAAAAATTGAACTTAAGTATTACCAAATTCCAGATTTGAAAATTGATCAAAAATTTTATCAGAGAAGCCTTATTTGCATTAGATGAACAGTAAGTAGGTTTCCTCATTAGTAATATGAAATAGGTACCCTGAAATTTTCATTATTCAAAAATCATCGAATTAAAACCTATTTTGAAAAATTAAAAAAATCACATTTTTTTTGTTAAAAAAAAGTTTTTTGAACGAATTTTTAAATTTTTTTTCAAGAATAATTATTACCAGATTTTTTTTTACAAAAGAATTTAAAATAAATCTGTTCAGGTAAAATTTTATGCGAGATTTTTTTTTTGAAATACCTAATTGGCATCATTTTACCCCATAAAAATAAAAAAATAACCCATTACCTTTATTTATGAAAGGGAATAAATACCTAATTGTTACAAATTTTCAATATAAAATTGATATAAAATTTAATAGTTGGGCAAGATGAGAAAATTTGTATAAATTAAAATTAGGTGTACTCTACATAATTATAATTATTAGGTATATGTACTTATTAAAAATAATTAAATTTTAGTAGTAACATTTTTTTTAAAAGAAAATATTTTTTGGATTTTTTTTTTGTAGAGTTATAATTCCAAAAAATTCCAATTTTCCTAGCCCTGAATTTTTGCAATTTTTTTAAAGACTACAAGATTTTATTCTACATTTCTTTTCTTCCTTTTTTTATGATCAGAAAATGTTCTGAGCCTTCCTCTTAAATCAATTTGCCTTTACGTAGGTATACGAAATGATTGAAAAGTAAGCTATCTTTCCTAAAAATTCCTGTTTTGCTACAGCATTTATTTTTTATTTTTTATGGAACCAAACTACAGAACATACCTAAAATATTTTAATGATTTCTTTTTTTTTTTTCAAAGTAACGATCAACTTCTTCGGTCTTTCAGAAAAACTGAATTCCTTCGTTTATTCATTATCATTATTTGTTAATCAAAAAATGGAAAAAATAAATCATTATCTAACATTTTTAACGATCGTTATACAAATGAATGTGATTTCGAGTCCGAAAACGATGACAGGGAAAACAAAACCGGAAACGTCTTTGTACATATAAAAAAGATCACCTATGAAATGTTTATGTATGTGTAATATTGTGTACACGAACCCGAAGGAAGAAATATGAATGGCGGTAGTGATCACGCGTGTCTACTACAAATGCCTTTGTGTGTGGCAGCCTTTATAATTATCATTATGAAATTGATATCAATAATGAAAACCGCGTGGGAGGTCTGGTCTCAATTAAGTAGATGATTGTTTCTTTTTTCATTTTTTCTCCTGTTGTTTTCGTATATTGATATAAATGTAGGTACGTATAGATAGGTAGGTCTAGATATATGTAGGTGAAACTAAAATTGACGTACAGAGTTTAATACTGTGTTGGGACGTTTAACAATTACAGCAATTAATTACAAATAATACCTAAGACCGTTTCTTCATTTTAAGTATTTTTACTAAAACTCAGGTAAAAGTAGCGATTTCAAGGCACTGTCATATACTCGAGAGAACCTAAAATGTTCAGTTAAGAAAACACAAAATACCTTCCCGGGGGAGTCGTAATGTAACGTTATATAAAATTTGTTTTCTCTTTTACTAGACGATAGGGGTGTTTTTGCCTACTTAACGATTCGCTGCCTGTTTTGTGAAGAAATAGCTTGTGCAGTGCCTCTGAGACGGACGTTTCGTTGTCGACCAACTTTTGAATATTCATGAAAAGCTTATTAAACGAATGCCATTATGTAATACCTGAGCGTTTTTATCTGTGAGCGATAATGCATACAAAGATCCTTCTTTTTTTTTTACTTCTTTTATTCCTTTTCTCTAATTCGTAAACCCTCAATTCGACAATTGACGTTGAGTTCAACATTTTACTACCCTTAATGTGTAATATTTTTCTGTAACGTTTAGACTTTTTCGTATAACTGTGGCCATAAAAAAAAACTTCAGTTAGACCGCATTTTCCGGATGACTGTTTTTTTTTATTCTTCTATATGTTTTCGTTAGAAGTACCCATACAAGTACCTCGGCAAATAGGTATATGGGCGGTTTAGCAAAAACATTCCGCTCTTCGCAAAATAAACTTACTCAAACTGAAACCCAAAAGCCCACCATCCAAGTATACCCAAAGATACGTAATTGCATATTCAGCTCATGAGTCAACTGACTTGTATTTTTATCATTTTTATCTACCATCGTAGACGTTTATTGATATTTATTATGGATATAAGAATAAATTTTCCGGAATTTATAAAATTTTCTCCAATATTTCCGCAGCTCCGTACGCAATTAGGTATCCATCCTTTTAGCTAAAGAAAACAGTATAAGAAACGCAGCAAAACCGAATCTTATAAAAACTAATAAAAGTTGTAAGAAAACAAAAAACAAAAAAAACACAGAAAAAGAATAAGCGATGAAAATAAAAACAAAATCAAACACTTGACCTCGTTTTTTAATACAACTTCTTTATCTTTTGGGAGGGAAAAATGTAGAAAATGCGTTTTGATTTATATACTGATACCAACGAGAAATTCTAAGTAAATAATAATATAATGCGTTATATTTTTATAAATCTCTCGTCGAAAAATATTATTTTCGCTTTCGCATTGTTATGCATATCTCTGTTCGGTATAATATTTCTATCCTCGAATGATTTGGTTTGGTAAAGCCGAATATCCGAATACGAAGGTTAGGTATCTAGTATTTCTTAAAAATCTATTCGATTTTCCAGTTATGTAGAAAGAAACCTCACACATAGTAACATTGGCTGTAAAAATTTTCCGACAGACGCGCGTATATTTGTTGTTTAAATTTCAGGTTGTTTACGAATGTGAACGTTACGCGAATATATAAATGATATGTAAATTCGAGATTACAGTATACCAAGGAGAAAATTGCTTCATACATTTTTATATTTTACCTACCTCGCCTTTTATATTATACAAGGAAGCTGAAGCGCGTATTTTTCGGGGTTTTTCGCCCTTTTTTTTTTCTCTCTACCGACACAAATCGGTACATAGGTGTAGGTGACAAAAGGTCCTACGGTTCGGATACATTTATTGCGTATAACGATGCACATTAAAATTTGAACGCGCTGTAATTTATCTATTGTCTATTTACGCGTACAAATACTCATTTCCTCAACCTCAAACCGTTCGTAGTCGGTCTCGGTATTCCAAACTACATTACGTGAGCGGTGAACCTAATTCTAGCACAATGATAGAACATAATTTTAATGAAGCGTTTGCAACTGTTTACCGCAATCATTTCTTTTCAAAAGGATTTCTCCAAGGGTAAAAATTGAAATAATTTTTTCACCAGACTTTCCCCTCTCCAAAGCATTAGTACATAATTTGCCAATTTTTCTAAAAATACTTTTTTCGATAAATGTCGATTAAAAAAAAAAATCAGAAAATTTTTTTAAAGAACTATTTTTGAGAGAATTCGATATCAAAAAATTGAGTTATTGGAGTATGGGATGATTTATTGGAACCAGAATTTTAACAAAAAATCCCTTTGCAAAATTCTCTTTTTTGAACAACCTCATAAGAACGAGAAATTTTTTTTTTTGAAATGTATTTAAACTAAATTGCACAAAATTGTAAAAATAATTTTGTATTTTGAAAAAATTAAAAAAATCTTTTTCGAATAAATTACAAGAATTTTTGTTGAAATTTCTCTTTAGAACAAACATGCAAAATTTGGTTTTGAAAAAAAAAAAAAAAAAAAAAATCTTTTAAACTAAATTTAAAAACAAAATTGAAAAAATGATACTTATTTTTATTAATAATTTTTAAATCATTGTTTTCATTGTTTACAAAATTTTGTACATTTTCAAGATTAAGTAATTTAAGACCAGAATTAAATTTGATAAAAATTCAAAAAATGAAGAATTTTCTAATTTTAATGAAATCTGAAATTAAAATCGAATTCAGGGAAATTTTTTGAAATTATTTGAATTCAAAGTTCGATAAATTCTATCTATCAAAAAACTTGGAAAAATCCAAAAATTGGAAAATCAGGTAGGTAATTTTTCAATTTAAATTAAATTTTCCAGATTGAAGTTTTTTTTTTTTTTTTTTTTTTTAAATTTTTATTTTGCACAATTTTTAAAATTCGATATTTCAAAAAAATTTGAAAGACCAGTTTTCAGTTTATTGTTTATGAAATTCATAATTTTTTAATTGGTAATGTTTAATGTTCCAATGAAAAAATTTAAATAAAAAAATATATATATACCTATGAAAAAAAGAATTGTTCTACCTAACAATATAAAAAAATGAAGCTTTGAGCAATTTTCTTTGAATCGAATCAAAAAGTTATAAGTGATTTTATGTTTGCCTCATAATCCAAGCCGTGCTCTTAAAAAAAAATTAGTGGGGGTTCCATTTTTCAAAATCTCCTCTATTTATAGGGACCATTCTTTCAAAAATTTCTTAGCTCTGTATCTAAGGCATTTCTTTTAAATTTTTCTAAACAAAAATTGTATTAATAGAATGCGACTCATGAAATATAGTTTTAGTGATTACAAAAATTTCATTTGAACCCCTCCTCTCCCCTCCCCTTTATTCCTTCCAATTCTGGATAACACTCATGAAAATCACCGCATGATTTCCATATAAGTGTTTATTATGCGAAATGGGGGGGGGGGGGGGGGGGTTAGAGGAGTCGAATCAAAATTTTTGTTCAATTAAAATTATTTCAAGTAACTAAATATACAACTTTTAATTTCATTTTCGAAATTTGGCAAAAAATTTCAAGAGCAAAAAAATGTTCATTTTTTCAATTTATATTCCATTTAAGTATACCAATCAAAAGAAAATTCTCAATTTTATGTACCCCTTCAATTTTTGAGATTATCACCATCTGTATGAAACATTTTTTTCTGTTACTTAGCTGTACCCGATTATTGCGTCGAAACCTAAAGGTCACAAGATCTTTTATGGACACCCTGTGGATGATGTAGGAAGGGCAAAAAATTGTCTCGAATTCAAAACCTTATTTCCAGTATACAAAGGCCTAAAGTTTTGATTTATTTTCGAATTATAACAAAATTTAAAAAAATTGAGTAAGACTTTTTGTTCTGAAAAATCGACTAAAAATGAAAAATGTGAGATTTTAAGATATGCGAGGAAGATGGAAAATGCTACCTAGAATTTTCTTTAGAACCCTTGGTGATACTATATGCAGCTGTAGGTAAGTTTTTGCCAGTGAAAATAGGACCATCATAAAAGAAAATTCTCTTGGAAAAACATTCCTGTTCAAAACTATTCTTCTCCATATGACTTTATGCAGCCATTCAAACCAGACTCTACCACCACCACCACACTACACCTATAACATAGCAATAAAACTGGATATGATGCATTACATACTATTCAACAGTAGAACAACAGATACTACGTAGGTGGGCCGAACGTGCGCAGGCAAGCACATAAGTAACGTACAAAAAAGATAAATGATCCTTCTGTCAATGGTAAACGAAGATGGACTACATTAATGTTCCAGACTGATCTAATCAATTTTCGGTAGCAAATCCGATAAAATAATGTCCAAGATAATAACCATCTAAAGAAGAAATAAAACAACCAAGCCATAGGCGCTCTCGAATTTAACTCGCTACTGTTTGGAAAAAAAAATTGTACCACTAAAGTCTTTTTTATTTCACGCACTGGACAAGTTAAGTAATATAGGTAGTAGATCTGAAATTTAGGAAAAAATAAAAGTGGGAAAAGATTCGTCCGCAAAATATTCGCACATTAGGTAGGTACAAAGCATTCACTTGTCAAACACATGTTTAGAGTCCTCCAACTTTTCAAAAGGTAAAAGTCTAACTCATCAAAAGTAAAAAGTCTCAATAAGCCAATAATTTACATTTACCATTCCAAAATCACGATCGATCCGCTATTCGGCAAAATTTATAAATTTTTAATCATTCGCCGCTGAAAGTTTCGTCAAGTAGGTATCGAACGCATGCTGAAAATTTTCTCATCTTTTCGTCAGAATTTCCGCTTTATTTTCCTTCGCCTATGCCTTTTGGAATATTTATGTTCACGCTTTCTGGTTGACGGTTACAGATGACCGTTTTTATGGGTAGGAAATTCTACCGGGCTTATTGTAAGCGTCAAATGATCGAAAATAATTTTTTTTAGAGTTTGTTTTCAGAAATGCATTAGGATTGAAGCTCGAACGAATGAAAGTTATAAGGTCGCGTTATTTGCCATCGTACAAAACACGTGTGTGAATAATGCCCATTCATCGATCATATTCAAAAGAACGATATTTGTCTGGCCCAAATTGTGAGAAAACAAAAACACGAATTCACGTTCGAATTCGTACGATTAGTGGGATAATTTATGCGCATTTTCATCAAAAGCTATTAGGCGAAACGTGATAAAAAGCATTTATTCGGACGCGTGAAGTTGCAACGCAAAGTACCGCACCAATTTAAACTTATAATTGGTATGAAAATGGCGAGCAAAAAATGTGTAAAACGACAAACTTTTACTCGTTCCTATAATCGGTTCGTAAAAGTACGCCAAATAATATTCACAGAATGGAAATCCTATATACGTATCTATTCCCATACGAGCGCGTGTTCCTTGAAAATTAGCCTCGTTGGTATTTTGTATTATCCATAAACCGCGCATGTCTTTGCTTATACCCGTATCCCAACTATACCAATGTATGGCCTATTATAACCATATCACTAATTCCTTAGTTTATTTCATAACAACTCCATTCTCAAATTCTAAATTATCAATTAAGGATACCTAATTGTAGCTACCCATTTTCTGCGATGCATTCCGCATACGTACTCACATATATACAGAGTGTCCGAGGAGCACTGAACAAAACAGGGTTCGGTAGATTTTAAATCCACAAAGTCTTGAAAATCCGGATTCGGATTTTGGATTTTATGGATTTTAAATCTTTAAATAGAAAAGATTTTTGGTTTTTTCAAGTTATATGAAAATAAACTTTTACCTTGGCTTCAAAAAAAATTGATTTTGTTTTGTTCTAAGAAAACTCAGAAATTTTTTCATAAAAAATTAGCATCTTTTTTCTTATACTAAAAACGGATATTTTTTTCTTCGATAAAATTTTTAAGAATTTTGATAAGAACTTGAAAGATTTTTTTTTTTTCAACTGAGACCAAACTGAAAATTTAGGTTTTTCCCGAAAAAATGGAGATACTTTCATTAGAAAATTTGAAAAATATTTTACAATTCAAAAAAGTTGATAAATTTTTTTCAAAATAAAGAAATGAATGAAGTTTATTACCCTGACTCAAAAAAATAAAAATAGGCGATAAATGATATTTTAAAAAATTAAAAAATAATTTTAGGAATAAAAATTAAAGTTAAAAAAAATATTTAAGTACCTACTTACCTAAGAGAAATGACAAAATATTGAAATTTCTAAAAAAGAAGTTGAAAGATGTTAAGATGAGTAAGGGATTATCCATATCTATACCTATACGAAAATTAACATGAGTCAGGAGTCAGAGTAAAAGGAAAAAAAAAATTGGATTTCCAATCTAGGTGTGAAAGGATTTTGGATTTTAAATACAAGTATCACAATGATATTGGATTTTGATTTTAAATCCCCTTTTTCCTGGATTTTTCAGAACCCTGGTACAAAACTTCAGATTTGGATACAACTGGATTACCATTACCAAAAAAATTATCAACGCATGATGCTTATCTCCAAAATTGAAGGGACAACCCTTATACAAAAAAACTGATGATCATGAGTAGAAAAATAAGTAACTATAATAGTGATTAATTGATTAATAATAGTACTTTCGACACTATTCATCACTATTAGTACTATACTATATGATTATTAATGTCAAAAATACTACCTATCAATCACTATTAGTTTTTTTTTTACTAGTATGACTACTTATTACAATGGTGATTACTTATTGGTATTTAATTTACTATTAATCTCTGTGGTGACTGACAGCCTGAATGCAGGTATTGAATCACAATTTCATCTTTTAGCTTATATACATTCTGCACAACAGTTTACCCGCGAGTATGAAACTATATCAATTGATTAGTATAGTTAACCATTATTCACTATTAGTCATTATCCTTCAATTAGTAGTTATTATAATGGTCACTTCATCATAATTATTATTCATCAATAGTGACTATTAAATATTAATTAATTATTAACTATACTTACTATTAGTAATACTTACTTATTTTTACAAAGCAACTAATAATCACTATTAAATTTTCAATAGTGATTAATAATCTAATAGTAATTAATAGTGATTATTACGTAATTTTTTTGTATAGGGAATGGAAAATAGAGATTTTTTTGATTGGGCTTATGAACACAAGAAGTAGATGCTTAGGCCTAACAATATAAAAACTTTTTTGAAATTTTTTGAATGCAGTGTTGCCAATCAATTTTGCTTAGAAAGCTCTGTAGCCCTTTATTTTCAAAAATAGGCAAAAATATTTAAGTTTTTTTAGTAATCCTCAATTTTTTTTAAAAATCGCGAAAATTTTCCCTCACTCCTTCAATTCTTGAGATAGGCATCATGTGTATATATAACTTTTTTTTTAGTGCTTCTCTGTTGTATCGAAAATTCGAAATCTCAATTTTTGTAAAGTGTTCCCCGGACACCCTATATATATACACCTATCTTCAAAAATACTTATCTATTAAAATCTACGTGTACTACATAAAATAAAGCTTTTATCGCCACCAATGAGCTGCCTAACTATGCGAGTATTTACGACAAGGTGCTACAAAAATGGAAAAAGTCTAATAACATTCTTTAAAATAATCAAATCGTTTGTAATATTACTGCGCTCCATAATGTCGTTCACATTTACCGAACACCTTATAGTTATGCGGTAAAGGAGCAATAAAAACAAATTATAAGCCGAATCCCTCTCGCATTTATATTTTCTCTGAAACTCAAATTAGGTATTCCCTATCGATGAAAATATCCTGATAAAGCGCCACATTTTCACGCTCCATGATCCCCTTCATCGAGAGCGACCCTTACACCTCTTAGTCGGCCTTTGTGGCTTCAAAAGCTCAACGTTAATTTATTATAACGTTTATCACGCTAATATGATTTGTCTTTCTTTTTGCAAAACGTAAGTAGTGTAAATTTCCTAAAAATGACCCGGTTCAGGCTTCAGTGGCTGTGTAATCTGGGACCCAGTAGTGAGCAGTTCCAACACTGGGCATTTATCGTCGTCCGTGTTTTTTACAAGGTGTAAGTATTATTATTCTCGTCGTTGTAACAGTTCCGTCTCACTAAAAAGGGATGTGGCCAAAATGTTCGCGTAGTTTGGTGGAAATATTCATATTACGACTAGGTATTTTAGTAAACATTTTGTTATGGGAGTGGTAATTTACCGTAATTTACATACGATTTCCGCCCGTGTTCGT
Source organism: Balanococcus diminutus (assembly GCA_959613365.1). Lineage (NCBI taxonomy): Eukaryota > Metazoa > Arthropoda > Insecta > Hemiptera > Pseudococcidae > Balanococcus > Balanococcus diminutus. The sequence goes on from OY390714.1 coordinate 31,564,007, forward strand.
TCTTAATATTTGTACTGTGACTCGTGAACTTGTACTTTTGATACTTTTTATAGAATATAATGTCTTAATTAATTACGATGTTTAATCGAAATATAATGATTTAAATAATGTTTTTTAGTGATTACCGCCCGAGCGGCACACTCGATCGATAATATCGGAAGATGTAACGTATCGATAAAAAATCGTTTGAAAATCTATAGATGATGTTCTCACGATATTATAAAGATTTATCGGTACAACTTCATAGGCAAAAAATCTAAAAACTATCGAATTCGATATTATTAAGATTTTATGACGATATTCGTCAACGATACTATCGACAAAGAATATTAAATTTATCGATTCCGATTTTCCACCGATTTTGTGGCGATATTTGAAACTACATTATCGACAAATAATCTGAAATTTGTCGAACGATTTTTCAACGATTTTGTGACGATATTTAAAATTATTTCCAAATTGGTGAAAATTTTTCTAAGTCCAACACGTCTGGAAGTACTAAACTGCCTATTATAAGCGTTTTATTGCTAATTCCTCAACGATAAGGTATGGCATAGTGGTTAAGGAAGAGGATTACCATGCAGGAGGTAGAAGGTTCAAGCCCCACGGGTGGCAGATTTTTTATAATTTTTTTTGACTTTTTCTGAAATGATCCTCTTACCGTAACATGAATAATGTGTTTAGGCATAGTTTAATGTATTAATTATGCTAATTAATGAGTTTTAATTATAGAAAAAAGCTAGTAAAAGACGAAAAATCGGAATAAAAAATCGACAGAATATCGAATTCGATAAAGTTCCGCCTAAATCGTGAAATTATCTTTCGATATTATAGATATATTATCGATAAAATATCTTACTATAATCTCGAAATTTTTGCTAACTATAATTCGTCGATAATCTATCTATATATCGAAAGATAATTTCACGATATATGCGGAACTAACGCGACACTTTATCGAATTCGATATTCTGTCGATTTTTTATTTCGATAATTTGTTGAGTGTGCTGCTCGGGTTATAAGTGATAACTTTGGAAGTTGAGAGCAAAGAATATTAAACAAAAATTTGGGTACCATGCACATATAAAATAAGAGCCACCATACTTCGTGTCCCTACATACATAGTTACAATAAAAAATGGGCTATGTAATACGCATTTTATGAAAGAAATATGCGTAGGTTATTACAAAAATCGCATGTGCGATGCTACGTTATAACACGAACGGTTTATCAGATTTTTATAATTGGAAAATACTGTCGCGCAGTCATGAGTCATCAATTTGTGCACGGTCAGGACAAGGGGCTATTTGTGTGTGGCGAGTGTGTCAGAAGCAGGTAAAACCAGAGCGCTTTTGTCTGGTAATTTCATTTTTGCAAAGCATAAATTTTAATTTTGCGAGACAAAGTTCAACATAAAAAAGCGGTATTATTTTAGGGACTTTGCTAAATGCCTTTGCGATATTAGAAAGACTAGTGCAATGCACATGGTAGAGTTGTATGTAACACGTGCGTATAATGTCAGAGGTGAAGTCGCGCTGATTCTTTTACGGGTATTTTACTTTGTCGGATATGGACGGGCAAAAGAACCGTAAGGGATTCGTTGACGTAATAAGAACATTTTGATCCTGACCCTTTTCACTTCTTTCGTTTATAAGAAAATCCATTTTAAATTTTGAAACGCATTCCGCGCAACTTCGAGAACGTGTGATTTCATTTTTCAAAATTGAATTTTCCATAGATAATATAAGATAAATAAGTAGCTAGAAAACAGAAAGAAATAACACATTTACAAAACCTCTAGGTACGTATATGGGTAAAGGAGGTACCTACCAACTCGGAATAACGCCGCAAAACCTATTTGACGAGTTCCACCGTCAAATATCAAAATATTCATACGCGTACTTTCACGTGAAGTCAACGTACGAATATGAAAAAATTTAACGAGAAAAATGACAAAAAAGGTGGAAAACTTTTGCACCTTTTATTTGAAAAATTTTACAATTCAAATTTAAAGATGATAGCTTGAACTTTGAATCAATTGAAGGGTTCGAAAAATACGCTAAAATCATTTTCTAAGCGGTAAGTTAATTACTTTGGTAACAAAAGGCATAAATAACTTCACCTAATGCGGATTTACTGAAAATTAATTAGATAAGTACCTAATAAAACTAATCTATTGAAAATTTAAATGCTCCATTGTCCCTAATTGGATAAAACAGTAAACCAAAGTATCTATACAGACAGAGTTTTAATCACATTATTTCATTTTTTCTAAACAGCTCAATTCATTTCATAGAATTCAACTTAATTATACTTCAGGACCTATCAAAGGAATTTTTTCTACAAAAATTGTTCCTTTTAGTTTGTTATTTTTCGTATTTCATGAAAGAAACTGGTATACGTTTCTAAATTGAATTTCAATGCCCCTTCCACCAGTTCAGCTCTTTGAAGATTTTATTTCAAGAGATTTGATTTGAAGAATTGGAGCGTCCCGAGAGTAAACTGCCAAAATTCTATTTTGGATATAACCAGTAACAAAAAACTTAAATGCACGTCGTATCGATTGAAAACATTGTATTCAACAATTTTCTGGCTCTGGCAGAAAATATGTAAGTAAGTATTTTGAAAAACGCGAAAAAACAATATTATTGAGGTGACTATCTTTAAAATTGAAGGAGCAGTGCTCGAATTAAGCCTGAACGAAATTACGGTTTGTGAAAAATAAAAATTCATCGTCCCAGTTCGTCAAAAATGAAAAAAATTTCGTCCAGGTTTGTGAAAAATTTAGGTAGGTATTTTTCATTCTACCAGTTTTTTTTTTTTTAAATCGATGATTTTATTTTTTAATTCTTCTGAAGTAGGTAGAAAATTTGAAAATTATTCTCAATTTTTTTTCAAATTTTTTTCAATTTTTATTAAAAAAAAAAAAAAAAAAAAATTAAGAAAACTTTAAATTTTTGAAAAGAGATAATATTTTGGAGAAGATTTCTCGGTTTTTCTGAAATAATGATTTTCTCTAATTTTTAGATAAAAAATGTTTCAATTTTTTTGGTTAGAAAAGAAATAATGAAGAAAAAAATTTTCATTTAAAAAAAATCATGAGGTATTAATTATTTCTTATAGATGAAGCCTCTTTTTTATTTCGAAAAAAAAGTATTTTTTAAAGAAAATAATCTTGATTATATTCTCAAATATTTTGGAGCAAAAAAACTGTTTTTCTGTTTAGAGTGAAATCTCTCATTTTTGGAGAAATTTTTTTCAATTTAGGTATCTCATATTTTCGAGAGAAAAAAAAACAAGTTTCTCAATTTTTCCAAAGCAAAAGTATTCGTCAAATTTTTGGGAGAAAATGATGAAAAAAAAATCTGAGAAAAAAATCTCATCTTTGTATCACGCACGAATTTTAACCTCAATTCATTCATTTTTTAAGAATTTGTTTTTCCATTAACTGAACGTAATTGAAGTTTCAGTGATCGTATGAAATGATCGCGAATAAAAAAAAACCTAAAGAAGACATCGCATCAAACTGCAGAAAAGAAAACCTCGCGAATTTATAGCTCGACTTAATTCGTAATATCGTAGATATCGAAGAATAAAGTACCAAAAAATATTCGTTCAAATGACAATACTGGCGAGGTAATAATAATAAAAATAATAAAATAAAATACTAATGCAGCGAAAGAAAAGTTGAAAAATAAAAAACAAATTAAGTCTATTGTTTTACGCTTTTCGGCTACATTTCTCATTTTATAATAGCGCGTAAAGAGTAAAAAAACCAGATAGCAGAACCATAGTGTATGCTACTAGAAAGAACGAAATAAAGTGGAAAAAAACGGTTAATAGTTTAAATGGAAATGGTCTTTATTGAATGTGAAGTTGAGTGGAATGAAATGCAATTATAAATTATTTTTAGTAGCAAGCAAAAATAACGAGATGAGAGGAGAACGAGGTGCGAGGATTTTCAAAGCGGTCCATTCAACCCTAAACAATGTCACAACCATTAAAATTAATCGGTCGTTTCGTTGAAGGTGCACCAGAATTATTTTTTCTGGATTTCTTTTTTTTATTTATTTATTTTTCCTAAATCAGAATGAATAATTTGAAATGGGATTTATAAAAGAGACGAGTCGTTCGTAAAGGCCACTGCTATTAGAAAATCACTTTTTATAGGTAATTTTACCGAAATTTTCATTTCAAATAACAGCCAAAAGGAACGTAGCGTGCGGACGGTACAGGGGAAAATTCCCATAAGATTATTTAATACATACTTATACAAGCAACAAAAAGCTGGTATTAATTTTTCCGAAAAAAATGATTTTTTTTTCAGTTTCAGGGTCAGCTTGTTCTTTTTTTGATTTTTCAGCAGAATAAGCTGGAACCTTTCATTCGTATAATAGGTATGTACGTGCCTATCTCCTTTTAAATAAATACACGAACTTTTATCATCTCTGTGCTCAACTTTAGTAAGCATATTTACTATAGGTGGTCCTTATTTTCGACTTGAGATTTTTTTTTAAATTCAAAGTTGTTTCTTTTTAAGAGAAAATAATTCCCTGCTTTTCATTTTTCACCGAACTGAATTTTAAATGACGTCTATAATCCCCCTCCCACTTTATTCTTGGAAAAATAAAAAAATTGACCAATTTTTAAGCTCTTTGTCCTTTTTTGATTACAACCTACAAGGTTGTTTCTTTTCAGGAGAATTATTTCCAAATTTTTTATTATCTCCCAAATGAATTTTACGTACTCTTACTTAATACTTTAAACTGCTTCGAATTTTAAAAAAGGAAGAAAAAAAGATGATGAAGATTTGAAAATTTGAAAAGTTTTATAGGTAATTCAGAATTAGAATTTGTTTTTTCTCATTAGAAAATAATTTCCTTTTTTTAACAGTTTTAAAAGACGCTCCTTATCACCCATTGTTAAAAATTAAACATACCTGAGCGGCACACTCGATCGATAATATCGGAAGATGTAACGTATCGATAAAAAATCGTTTGAAAATCTATAGATGTTCTCACGATATTATAAAGATTTATCGGTACAACTTCATAGGCAAAAAATCTAAAAACTATCGAATTCGATATTATTAAGATTTTATGACGATATTCGTCAACGATACTATCGACAAAGAATATTAAATTTATCGATTCCGATTTTCCACCGATTTTGTGCAGATCTTTGAAACTACATTATCGACAAAGAATATTAAATTTATCGAATTTGATTTTTTAATGATTTTGTAAAGATATTTAAAACTATATTATCGACAGATTATATGAAATTTCTCGACTTCGATATTTTACCGATTTTTTGACGACATTTGAAACTATATTATCGACAGATTATATTAAATTTATCGAATCCGATTTTTTACCGATTTTGTAAAGATATTTGAAACTATATTATCGACAGATTATATTAAATTTATCGAATCCGATTTTTTACCGATTTTGTAAAGATATTTGAAACTATATTATCGACGCATAATATGCAATTTCTCGAATTCGATTTTTTAACGATTTTGTGGCGATATTTGAAACTACATTATCGACAAATAATCTGAAATTTGTCGAACGATTTTTCAACGATTTTGTGACGATATTTGAAATTATTTCCAAATTGGTGAAAATTTTTCTAAGTCCAACACGTCTGGAAGTACTAAACTGCCTATTATAAGCGTTTTATTGCTAATTCCTCAACGATAAGGTATGGCATAGTGGTTAAGGAAGAGGATTACCATGCTGGAGGTAGATAATTCAAGCCCCACGGGTGGCAGATTTTTTATAATTTTTTTTGACTTTTTCTGAAATGATCTTCTTACCGTAACATGAATAATGTGTTTAGCCATAGTTTAATGTATTAATTATGCTAATTAATGATTTTTAATTATAGAAAAAAGCTAGTAAAAGACGAAAAATCGGAATAAAAAATCGATAAAAAATCGACAGAATATCGAATTCGATAAAGTGTCGCGAAAGTTCCGCCTAAATCGTGAAATTTTCTTTCGATATTATAGATATATTATCAATAAAATATCTTACTATAATCTCGAAATTTTTGCTAACTATAATTCGTCGATAATCTATCTATATATCGAAAGATAATTTCACGATTTATGCGGAACTAACGCGACACTTTATCGAATTCGATATTCTGTCGATTTTTTATTTCGATAATTTGTCGATTGTGCTGCTCGGGCACCTAAATTTACTGTAAAAAGAACAAAAATAGTTATGTCAAGAATTTGCCTATCTTTGAAAATGAAGACGCTACAAAGCTTCAAAAATTAGTATTTTTGGAATTCAAGGCTCCGTAGCGCCCTGATTTTCAAAGATAGGCAAAATTTTCACGTGAGTTTTTTGTTTCTCTCAAAATGTTACACCTGTATTATGTATTTCTTGACCGAATTTCCTAATTTTCATGTATTATCACTGCACCGTAATAAATTGAGGTAGGCAATATTTTTGACTGTGATTTTGCGTTGCTGCAACTCCCTCAATTTTAAAGATAGGCAATCCAATATGATTTCAACTTTTATTGCTTTTTTAAAGATCTATCCACTGCCATGCCGGTGTCAATTTTTTTTTTATCATAGTGTTGCCAATAGATTTTTCTAGGTAAAATACCGATTTTCAAACCTTCGTAGCTACTTCATTTTCAAACTTATGCAATATGTGTATATAACCCTTTTTGTTAGTCGTACTCGATTATATCTAAATTTAAAGTTTGACAGACCACTAACCGGACACCTTGTATAGCCAAAAAGAAAAGATTTTAAAAATTGAATAATTTTTTATTTTTAATGTATTAAGTGAAAATGGTGAAAGAGAAATAGGCACCATTTTAAATTCAGCTGGGGAAAAATATAAAATGAAAAATTATTTTCTCAAATAAAGGAAAAACTTTAGGTATAATGAGACCGAAAAAAATCGAAAATCAAAAATAAGAACCACCCGAATATCTGCACAAGACAAAAATGCTAATCTATTCGAGTTAATATTCGACCCATTCGAACAAACGAGACGATAGGTACGACATGCTTACCTACCTACCTTAGCAATATTATGTAAATGGTGAAAAATAAAGATTCAAGAATAAACCTTAAATGACTAAAAATAAACGGGTAGTCTGGTAGAGGTATGTCGTCATGTTGACCAGTTTATCGTATCATTACGAGGTGAATGAACATAAATTATGAATGATTCATTAATCACAGCCCTAGGCTTCTCTGCTTTAGGGTTCATACCATCACACTCAAAAACTGTTATGAATAATACATCAAAGAACCTTCTTGGTCATCTTTTGTGCAGTAATATCATAGGTACATAGACATACGCATGTGGTCTGATTAAAAATCTTATATACGTTCGTATATGAATTTGTATAAAGTATAGATAGGTACCTCACAAAAGCAGCAAAGACGATTTCCTTGATGACAAAATAATAATATTCATAGGTACAGAGATAACCGCGTGTACTAATGATTATACCTACAGAAGAAATGTGCGATTTAAAAATAACTTATATGCAGTCGGAAGGTACATATCTCATTACCTTGGTGCAATGTACGTATAAATCGTTTCTATATAGGCATCGCATCATGTATAAGAAATATAGGTACACCTATCGCATTAACCCTGAAAACACGTCATATTTATGTAAAACGACATCAACGTAAGAATTTAGCTGATTTCTTACAAGAAACCGTTTAAAATATGTACCCAAGTATGCGATATTATTTTTCAAACTGTTCCAAAAGAAAACAGGTACCATAGCAAAGCCAGGGAACTTACGTGTTCTATTAGTGCGTATACATGAAGGTATACATATTTTTGATAAGATTTTTTGCTGTTAGAATCTTAATTCAAAAAATGCACGCAACGATAAATGAAAAAAGAGAAAAATGAAAAAATGGAAAAGGAGAAAGAAAGAGAGAAAGAGTGATGGTAAGCGTAGAGGAATAAAAAAAAAACACGAAATAAATTTCTAGCCAGAATAACTCGTGTTCAAGACACGAACTTTTAATCAATATTAAAGTTATCGCTAAACCAATGTTAATCCTCCAATCATGCGTTTCATTATAACGTGTATATACGATACATCGCTAATACACTTGAATATTTTATAACTGTCGTGTGGCAAATATTTATTTAGGCGATATTATATACCTAATCAAGAATTCGTACACACGGATACCCTGTAATTTAGCTAGATTACAAAAGCTATTCGCACAACCAATCGACAGAAGACATGGAAAAAAACATTCAAATTAGCCTAATACCCTCGTACATTAAGAAGATTCTATCGTCAAAGAGCTACATACGTAATTTTACCATTATTCCACACTTCACAGGTCAACTTGACCAATAAAAGGCCAACATGAGCGTCGCTAGAGTATGTAAGTACGATGGATAATTTCTAGTCTTCATTTTTTATCAAAGTTTAAACAGCGTATCTAATTACAATCACGAGGACATCTTATAAATAAGGAAATGAATATCTCAAGCAGCTATGTGAGTTGGATTTTATTACGCGTTTTCACGAATGAATGATATTAAAGAAAATTAAGTGCCGTTATTTAACAGAAGGCTGAGTAGGCAACGTAATTTTTGTAAAAGACAAAAAGACTCTGGGATTTTCAAAGTTTTATAGCGGCTAGAGGGTAGTTAAAAAAGCATTGAATTTATTGGCACTAACCCAATTCTCACATTTCTTCATTAACTTAAATTTTCCCCCTTTTTTCAGACTCAATTTGCTACACTTTTAACGATTCTGTCACTTCTAAATCTAACTTAAGTTTTTTAAACGTGTTGATAGAATTTTTTAAATTTTCATAGGTAGCGTCCCATCGAACCATATGCAATGTTTCGAGAGTTCAAGTTCATTTTGCCAACTTTGGAGATGTTTTCAAAGTTTTGAAATCGAAGATATAAAGTCGAAGGTACTTCAGTCTATTTAAATGGTAAATAGAATACGTAGGTACCTACGAAGTCTAAACACCCTACTTATATGTACGGGTATGTTTTTTGAATCGATAAATAAACTGCCCTTAATTTGGGCATGTTCATTTTTTACATTTTTTTTTCTTCGAGTTACTTTTAAACAGCGCAGCGTTCGAATTTGGCAAAATTACGAAGCGGAATGCATTTTGATCCAAAATTTTGCCCAGACGATGTCAAACCCCCAAAATGAAATTTGTTTCAATTTATTAATATTTTGTTAATGCCTTCCATTTTTGGTAATTTTAGATTTTTTTTTTACTGAGTGTTCAATATTTTATAGGCATTTGAAAAAATATATCAATTTTTTAAAAAATTATTCAATTTATCAATAATATTTTGTTGGAATTATAAAAAAAAATTATAAAGTAATCCTATAAAATATGTAACATTTTAGATTTCAGGTAGAAAACAAAAAAAAAATAATTCAGTTTATCCAATTTAAACACTTTTTTGGTGGGTACCTAATAAGTTTTTTTTTTTTTTTTTTTTTTTTTTAAAGAAGCCCTGAAAATAGTTTTTTCCCCCAAGAAAATTGAAATATTTTTTAAAATTGTTCTTTTTCTAATAGAATGCAAGATTTTTTCCTATAAAAAAATTAAAAGAATAATTTTCTCCAAAAATTTGAAAAATATTTTTCTCTCTAAAAAAATGAGATTTAGGTAGTAAGATTTTTTTCTTTAAAAAAAATGAATTGTTTTTCACCAGGTATCCAACCCCCCCCCCCCAAAAAAAAATAATAATAAAATAATTGAGGAATACTTTTGGTCTCCAGAAAGCTTATTTTTCTCTTGAAAATTTGAGATGAATTGAAAAAATTTTCCTCAAAAATGAGAAATTTTATTCTAAACAGAAAAACTTTGCTCTAAAATTTTTGAGAATATGTATGATCATGTTACTTTCTTCAAAAAAATAAAAAAAAATTCTCTAAAAAATAAGACTTCATCTTATTAAATAAAAATACCCCAGCGATTTTTTTTCACCAAAAAAATGAAAAAAAATTTTCTTAATTTTTTAACCAAAAAAATTGAAACATTTTTTATCCAAAAATTTGAGAAAATTATTATTTTTATAAAAACTAAAAAAAAAATCTCCATTTTTTTTATAAAAATATTCAGGCAATTTTTTCCAAAGGGAATAAAAATATTTTTTTCAAATAATAAATTGTACTTGATTGAAAAAATTTTCTTAAAAATTTGAGAAAAATTTTCAAATTATCTGCCAAACATTAAAAAAATGGAAACAAATAAGTATGAGGATTCAGAAACATTTGAAAAAGATGATAAATAAAAATAGGTACTCTATTTTAAAAATTAAAAAATGGACTACATAAAAAAAATCGAGAAATCGTGAAAAAAATACAAAAGTAGGTATTTGAAAAAAATAGTTTCAGAAAAATTACAAATTTGAAGAAAAAATATTCTAATTAGAAAATCAGAAACATAAAAAAAAAAAACGCGTAGCAGTCAAGATGCTCCGCGACAGCCGAATTTTTTTTTTCAAGTTAGTGTACCACTTTGAAAACGTTTTCATCCATGGTATTTCAGTTTCAATATCAGTTTTAACTTCAAATTCAGTTTAAAAATGTCAGGTTTTTGTCTTCAGTTTTAGTTCCTCTCTGCATTGAAGATTTCAACTTCAGATGGGGGCTCCGCCCCCATACCCCCGTTGAGGCTCCTACCCAACCACCTTATCACTTTCAGCTCTTAGGATGGGGGCTCCGCCCCCATGCCCCTATTGGGGGTCTTTACCCTCAATAGGGACATGGCAGGAGAGGATTGAGGGCTTCGCTCTCAATCCCCTTCATACTTTCAGCTCTTCAGACGAGGGCCAACACACCAAAAAAGAGGTTAAAACGTGAAAATTTCTGATTTTTGACCCTGTACGGGGGTCAAATGGTGCTCAAAAGTCGAAACCCCCAAAAGGCACATCAGTGACCTCTACTGACCCTACATCCCAAATTTCGATTGTTTAGGTCTTTTAGTTTGGGCTGTAGGCTGTTCAACGCGTCAGAAAAGACAGGTTAAAACTTGAAAAATATTGATTTTTGACCCTGTATCGAGGTCAAAAGGGGTTTAAAGGTCAAAACCTACAAAAAGCACACCAGGGGCATGAACTCGATCTATGATAAAAATTTAGGCCCCCCAGCACCATTTGGGGGGTCTGTAGCCTGATCAACGTGAAAAAATGATTTCAAAATCCACTTTTTGAGCCCTAAAATGGGGTGGAGATGACTTGGGAAGCTGAAATTTGGATACAGTGGAGACAATCAGAGTCACTGTTGTTGGTAAAAATTTCAAATCATTTTGTCAAATTGGGGCCTCTTTAGAGCCCCTCTCAAAAAAGGCGAGCCCCAATTTAGGAGCTCGAGGGTCAAAAATCCCAAAAGGCACCTCAGTGACCCTTACCTATCCTAAATACCAAATTTTAGCATCCAAGGTCATTTGGTTTGGGCTGCAGGCTGATCAACGTACCGGGAAGCGAGAAAAAACATGAAAAATTGTGAAAAATCTTGATTTTTGATCCTTGACAGGGGTCAAAGGGGGCCCAAAAGTTGAAACCTACAAAAGGCACATCAGGGGCACAAACTTGATTCATGATGAAAATTTTAGCTCCCCAGCCCCATTTGGGGGTCTGTAGCCTGATCAACGTGAAAAAAATTACCCCAAAATCCACTTTTTGGGCCCTAAAATCGGGTGGGGATGACTTAGGGGGCTGAAATTTGACTATGGTGTAGGTAATTAGGGTTCTCATCCCTGGGGAAAGTTTCAAAAAATTTCATGATATTGGGGCTACCCCGCACCCCCTCAAAAAGGGGTAAATATCCAATTTTGAGTTAGGGCCCCAAAAATTTTTTTGCATCATTCCTACACCGAGGGGACCCTACCTATCAAGTTTGACCTCATTTGACCTGTTAGGCTCGGCCCCAGAGTTCCAAAAGTAGCGGTAAAATTATATATATATATATATATATATATATATATATATATATAAATATGTGACATGTGACAGATCGTCATCTTTTGGTCCCAAACGTCGACAAATGGGGTCAAAACTCTTCTACCCCCCCTCCTTCTAAATCAGGGTCGGACACAATAGCCTAAATTTTTAAAAAAAAATTCGGCTAAAAATAATCAACAAATCCTGAGAGTGATATAGAAATAAATAATAAAAAAAATCGGCTAAAAATTTAAAAATCTGAAAAATATCATAAGTATTGAAAAACTGAGGAAAATAAGAAATTATTAACAATCGAAAAGTTCAGAAAAATTATAAAACATAACGCAGGTCAACAGCCATTTTGTGGATGGGTCCAAAATAGGCTCAATCGATAGTTTAGGCCTAGAAACAAAAAGTAATTTCTCATTTTTCGATTTTATTCGATTTTGTGGGTACAAGAGGTGTTCAAAGTGGCAAAAATCGCGGTTTTTGCACTTTTTCAACTGCTTATAGCGGTATAAATATTGCTCTACGAACAAAACCAATGGCAGATTCGGAATCTACGTTAAATTTTGAGAAAACATCTCTGTCCGTTTTTCCAATTTCAAATTTTAAAGTACCTTAGTAACGTTTCAATTTTTTTTACCAAGACCGCCGACGCGACGTTCCGCGTGGGAACGATTCGATAATTATCGAACTGTCTCCGCGCGGAACGGCGGCGATCTCGATAATAAAATTAAAACACTACTAAGATACTTTAAAATTTGAAATTGGAAAAACGGACAGAGATGTTTTCTCAAAATTTAACATAGATTTCGAATCTGACATTGATTTTTTTCGTAGAGCAATGTTTATGCCGCTATGAGCAGTTGAAAAAGTGCAAAAACCGTGATTTTCGCAACTTTGAACACCTCCTGTACCCGCAAAAGCAAATAAAAACGAAAAATGAGAAATTGCTTTTTGTTTCTAATAGGTCTACACTATGGATTAAGCCTACTTTGGACCCGAGCACAGAGAAAAGTTCAAAAATTGTAACACAGTGTAATTATACCTACCTATCTAATTTAATATATTTTTTTAAATCAGAAGATTGAATATTTAAAAAGATGAAATATTAGAAGAATTGAAAGAAACTGATAATCAAATCAAATTATTGACAGATCAAAACACTATAAAACAATTTGAATATTTTGAAAAAATTGAAAAATCTCGTAGTGGGATTGGGTACAAAAAATAAAAAATAGGAACATCCAATAAAATATTAAAATTACCTAAAATAAATTCGAAAAACTGAAAGATTTTAAAATGAACCTAGGTAATTGAAATATTTAGGAAAAGTTCAATTCGAGTAGGTACAGAAAAATAAAAATAAAATTGAAAATTTATTAATACCTATAGTTGATAACGTAGCTATAAAAAAATGTTGAGGATGTGTCTCAAAAAAAAAATTAAAAAGTGTAATTACCTTCCTTTCCTACTTTTGTTGATACATTTCCTCGAGTGAAATAAGAAATTTTGCTCTGCGTAGATAACCCTCCCATATTATCCACTCTTTTAGTTATACTGACAAGCTACCTCATTTTTTAATTTCACAAAATAAAACAAAACGTATAGAAAATTCTATGCGATCTGACATCAGGTGCTAAAACATTATCTGAATTCGCATAAAAAGTATCATAAAAAATATGTGAATCTATAAGGAGCTATGTGTATGTACAAGCCATTAACAAATTAGGAAATATATACACGTATCTAGGTATGTAATTTTTAAATTATTCTCATCAATATCCAAATACCCGTCACGAAAAAAATTCAAACCAATTTGGTGGCAAACCGTCTATTTTGCTTTATCCACACAAAATACGTAGATATCTAGGTATATGAGACATTATTCGATGATGGATGAAATTTCGGCGAATTCACCGCATTTTGTCGATTAATTACAAAGGGGGGTAAAAAGAATATAAGTTAAAGTAACAAGACAGACAGAACCCTCTTATTTTATCCAACCAAAACTCCCCCGAGAGAATGGCTCTTTATCTCACCGTAAACTTTCGTTTAATAGCCTCGTTAACTGGTGCACTTTCCCATCATTCTTACGCTCCAATTTATTCTTAAAACAACCATATACCGCCCTCTCCAATTTCCTAAGACCTTTTAAAATAATTAAAACCGCTAAAGAAAAACTGCTTGTTGCCTTTAAGAACAGTTATTAATTTTTTTCCTTTCCTTTTCTTTTCTTTAGACGTTAAGTATATAAGACAATCGGCGAAGATCAATATTTCGAAATAAAATTACAGTCTGCAAAAGTCGAGTGTACAAAATAAATATTAAATACGAGCGAGTATTTCGCGAATAAAGATATAGAATTGTAAATGCGTGAGAGTATACAATGTACATCGATAATGCAAAGCATGTATAAAGTTTACAAATTTTCAACAACCGCGAGAATCTAAATGTTAACGATTTAATGTAATAATATTGTGCTTTTACGCTTCAAGATTTCAACTTTCGAGTAGATATACGTAGAGCGCGACCACAATACGAAAATTAATAAGCAAATGGTTTGCAATGCAGGTTGAAGTAGGTAGAAAATTATTTCAGCAAACGAGCAACGCTTTTGTTTCAAATTTTCTCGAAACGTTTGTGTAGACCACAACAAAATGTGTAAGCCAGCTGAATATATCAGAAGTATGGTACCTATAACTACATATTGAAATTAAGAAGAAATGCAAATAAAGCTCGGTAAGTTGAAGCATAATATAATCTAGAGTGCATTCATGTCGATAGGTAAGTATAGGTACTAAATTCCTTTACCATACGTACAACGTAATACGTATAGAGGGCTATGACGGTGCAGGTATATCATAACTCATGCTTATAATTAGATAGGTAGTGCAACTATAAATATAGGTATCGTAAGAACTACTTGTACTCGCATAAATGAACCATAAATTATTCCCAAATATTCGTGAAGACCTTATCTATCACCTTTGTATTATTATTTTTTCAATCTCCAACCTTTTAATATCTACTCCAAGATGAGCAAACCAAGTTTTTTCTCATTTTTTTTTAAAACAAATTTCTAGTAAGACTATATATCCTTAACAAATCATTAAAGAATCATTCACAGGTTACTGGAAGAAATTTTTGGGACTGCGCACAAAGCAAAATTATCATTAAGATAATAATTTTGAGACTTTCAGATTTTCTGTACGATTACTGGTAATTACTGCTTAATAATTACTCACTTATCACTGATTCAATTGTCATTCCCACGTTTTGTTACTTGCATGCTCCATTTTTTTTTTCAGTCAAAATTTTCTTCAAAAATAAAATTAAAATATAAAATTTTCAAAAAGTTCATTTAGGAAAATTATTTTCAAAACTTGTTTAAAAAATATTTTGAGAAGAATTTTCCTTCAAAAAATTCTTTACAATTTTTTCATGCGAATGTACAATTTTTTCATTAATAATTTTCTAGGGAAATTTTTTCAAAAAAAAATCTATTGGGTTACCTATTGAAAAAATTCTTACTTAAATTTTTTAAAATTTCCTTTTGAAATCTTGGAAATTTATTTGCTTACTTTCCTAACTAGTGCTTAAGTACCTCTCTTGGAAAACTTCATCCATGTACAAACATATAATAATTTTGTTAAAAAAGAGATATTCATAAAAATTAATCTCTATAAGAAATTCCAACATGAATTGAAATTTTCTTCTAAAAATTTTCTCACAAAAACATCTCATGACTGAATAAAATTAAAGAATAAAGTACAAAATATATTTTCCAAAAAAAAAAAAAAAAAAAACTGAAATCATTTTTTCGCATAAGCCTCTTATTTTCCTTCAGATTCTCTTTTGAAAATTTCATTTTGAATAGATTAGGTACCTACTTCAAAATTTAATTTCTTCAAAAAATTATTTCTTTTAAAAAAATCCATGAAAAAATGAAAATTCTTCATAAGAACTAAGAATTTCTCAAAAAATTCATATGAAAAACACCGCTGTTTTCTTTGAAAGATTAGAAAACTATTCTTGATTTTGAAAAAAACGTAATTTTTGAAATTATTTTGCAAAAATTCTTTGATGGCTTTTTTTAATTCAGTCTCATATTTTTCTTCAGTTCTTTTTCGGTAGAAAATTTCCGTACTTTGCTGAGCAAAATCGGTTGAAAACGTTCAAGAAAAAAAATCGACCGCACACCAGTGGATTCTACTTCAAAAACTCAAAAAAAGCTCTAAGCACATTGAGTTGTCTATCTCAGAAATGGAAGGAGTTATCAAGTTGAAATTCCTGTTAAAACTATTGCCTACCTCAATTCATTACAGTGCACTGGTGAGACATGAAAATTTGCAAAATTTTGTAAGAACATTCCATGAAACAGATTCATCTTTTTGAGAGGAAAAAAAGTCAAGTCAAAAATTTGCCCAAGTTTGAAAATGAAAGCGTTACAAAGCTATGAAAATTAGTAGGTATTTACGAACTTGAAAGCTTTGTATAGCGCTTTCATTTTCAAGGATGGTCAAACTTTTCGCATAACTTTTTTTATTTATCTCAAAAACTTACATATTCAATGCCGTTTTCGCCTTGAACATGTACCACAATGCTTCAAAACTGCGAAAATTATAATGCTAAAAAAACCTGAAAAACCAGAGGAAAAGGTGCAGTCGTATAGACCAATATCTATACTACCCGCCATATCCAAATTATTCTAAAAATTGCTACTGAAACGCCTCAAGCCAATTATCAAAATTCCAGATCACCAGTTTGGGTTTCGTAATAAACACTCAACTGTTGATCAGGTCCACAGGGTAACTGATGTTATAGAAAAAGCCTTTGAGGAAAAAAAGTACTGCTCGACAGCGTTTCTTGATGTAGAGCAGGCATTTGACCGAGTATGGCATGAAGGACTACAATCAAAATTAGGGAAGCTACTTCCAGGAAACTATGCTCACCTAATAATGTCATACATCATGGAAAGAACATTCAGAGTCTACCATGAAGATGTGAAATCAGAACAGTATCCGATTGAAGCGGGGGTACCACAAGGTAGTGTGCTTGGACCACTTCTGTACCTCATATACACAGCGGACATTCCAACAACCAACCAAACTGTAACTGCAACATTTGCTGATGATACAGCAATCATGGCAGTACATGAATCTCAAGCCAAAGCAACTGAAAACCTCCAAAATGCTCTCAACAAAATTGTAGACTGGGCTGACAAGTGGAAAATCAAGCTCAATGAGCGAAAATCTGCTCAAGTCACATTCGCAAAAAGAAAATGTGACCCGCACCACATAGTCTACATCAAACAAAACAAAGTTCCAGTGGCTAATTCCGCAAAATATTTAGGAATGCACCTTGATGCAGGCCTTACCTGGAGGCACCACATCGACCAGAAAAAGGCACAAATCAACTTGAAGATGCGCCAAATGTACTGGTTGATTGGACGGCATTCAAAGATGAAACTTGAAAACAAGAGACTCATCTACCAAACAGTCATAAAACCAATATGGACCTACGGAATCCAGATATGGGGGTGTACCAAGCCTTCAAATCGCAAAGTAATACAAACTGTACAAAACAAAGCCTTAAGAACCATAACAGGGGCGAGATGGTTCCAGAAAAACGACGCGTTGCATGCAGATCTGCAGATGAAATGGGTCGACGAAGTCATCCACGAATATGCAGGTAGACATGAAGAGCGACTACACAGACATATAAATTCAGAAGTTATCCAATTATTGGATAATAGTGTACAAATCAGACGCCTTAAACGTCAAAAACCACACGATTTAGTCATAAGTATTTAAGAATATAAATAGCAGCGAACTCTCAATGGAAAGTTACTCTGCACACGTCATATAGAATTAACTATATAGCAGTTGATTGTCAGATATATTACTCATTTAAGATAGACTCTTAAGATTGTAATAAACTTATGTCAAAAAAAAAAAAAAAAAAAAAAAATTATCTCAAAAAGTTACACCTGTTTCATTTATTGTCTTGACGGAATTTCAAAGTTTTTGTACCGCATTGGCTTTTCATAAATCGAGATAGGCATCTGATATAACTAAGTAAAGTTTGTGATTAAGTAATAAACCATGACCCCCCTCCCCACTAACAAAAAGTAATAATAAAATATTATTAATTAAATACCAAGGCAAAAATTACACGGGTGTAAATTGTTAAATTTTGGTGTGACAAAAAATACTTTAAAAATAAACAATTCTCAAAAACAAAACGTCCGAGAGAAAAATTGAAAGAATATTTTTTTTTTTGGAAAATTTGAATTCAAACAACTTTTGTAGGAAATATTTTTTCACATACCTAATCAAAAAAACAAAAATCATTATCAACAAAACTCTGAAAAAAATTTAAAAACATCAATTTTCAACGTGTTTTCAAATATTTCAGGAAAAGTATCATTGTTGGAGGAAAATTTTCCCAGCTAAAACTGTTCCCCATTATATTTTCTATAAAAATGATTCAAGGTACTCCTTTTTTTGTAATTCTTTTCTGTATGAAGTTATGTTTGCTTTAGTAGGTTTTTTTTTTTTCTTTTTAGAAAACAATTCTTTAATTTTTTTATCATACTAAATGAAACATAACGTTCTCCAGTGAAGAATAACAAAAAAATGTATGGGAACATTTCGATAGGAAATTAAACGATAAACAATTTTTGTTTGAAAATTTTTTTTCTAACAATGATATGTTTCTATCGAGCTTCAAAATAGTAAATAATTTAATCATAAAGTTAGGGTATACTTATTTCATCCTAAAACGTATTCAACTGTTCAATGAGTGATGGCGATGGCATTGAAAAAAATAAAATAATGATGGGCACTAGATGTCTCATTCGATTTTGAAAGCCAATAGTCCAAAAAAATTATTCAAAATTCCGTCAAGACAATATAAAAAACAGGTGTTACTTTTTCAGAGGAACAAAAAAGGTATGTGAAAAAGTTGTCCAAGTTTAAAAATGAAAGCATTACAAAGCTTTGAAAATTTGGTATTCACGAAGTTAAAAACTTTGTGTAGCATTTTCATTTTCAAAGTTAAAGATGGTCAAATTTTTTACGTGGCCTTTTTTGGTTCCTCTCATGAAGTTACACCTCTTTCATACTCGTATATTTTCTTGTCGGAATTTTGCAATTTTCATGTCTGGCCCCTTAATAAATTTTGGAAGGCAATACTTTTGCCATTAATTTCTTATTGCTGTAACTCCTTCTATTTCAAAGATAGACTTCCCAATATGATAATAAACTGTTTTGTGTTTTTAAAACGCTATGAACTGTCGGCGTTGATAAAATTTTCGAACGCAGAGGTACCAATCGATTTTACCCCAAAAATACTAATTTTCAAAGCTCTGTGGCGTCTTCATAACATAAAAATAGGCACCAAGTGAACTTTTTTTTTCGTACACGGTGTCAAATTAATTAGGACACTCTACATTACATTTTGTTCTGTAAATTGGTAAGTAATAATGATAGGTATGTTGTTTTGATTCAGCTGTATCCATTACCAATTTACCAAAAAAGTGTAATGAAGGGTGTCACAATTAATTACACACCGTTCACTACTATTTATTTTAAAAACTCGAAAATCACGTGAAAGTTATCAGCCTCAAAGAGTATTAGGGTATAAAATTACAAATACGAGAAAATGTATTTTCATTTCCAAACAGCTCTCTAAACACAGATACATTTTTCCAAAACTCGAAAACCTGGAAAATCTCGAGGAAAACGGAAGACAGCGAAAAAAAGAAAAACGCTAGAGGAAATGTGTTGTTTATTTTTGCATTTTAAATTGGCGTAGGGTAAGCAAATAAAAATTATTGTTAGCATCAATTCCCCCTCGTTTTATTAATATTATCAACATGCGGAAGAGGGTTAAAATTTTTATGACTCTACTAGCACGATGGGCGTTCTTCCCGTTTGTTGTGTTAGACTTTACGGAAGATCAACGCTGTCATAAATTACTTAACTCGCAGGTATAAAGAATAAATGTTAGCGGAACACGCGAATAAATGAAAATGGTAAAACAAAACAATGTGAAAATAAACAACAACAACACCAACAACAGTTTCTACTGTTACAACTAGCCCCCTGTATGTACTGCTATAGTAACAAAATAAAGTTATCGCCCAAGTAGCAAATAATAAAATAAATACAAGAATGAAATAAGCGTTGAAATCGTGAACAGAGAGAAAAAAAAGAAAAAAAATGAAAAGTGTAGCTTCGTAATCGTAATAATTTCTCTAATAAAGGTCTTGAAGTATACGAATAGGTCTACAGGAGGCTAGGTACTCAAACTCAAAAGTAGGATAGGTACTCATGTCAGTTATGATGACTGATGGAAAGTTTTACCATACACGTATATAAGGGTGAACATGCAATCAAAACATTAGGCTATAGGTGAATGAAGGTGATGATATTTTAAGTTTTTCCAATTGTTTTTTTTCAGCTGTTCTATGCCTACGTCAGCGTTCAACGGCCACACAAATTATAGACCCACCTATAGAAGTACCCTCGCTTTGTGATTAAAATTTATAGGTATATTATTCGAGCTAACTTTTTTCTTTCGTTTAAATTTTCACTCAAAGTTTTTCCATTTTTTGAAAAGTATGAAACGAATACTTGTAACATGCACTTGCACATTTTTAATATCGAAAGATTTTTAAATAATAAATATTAGGATGGAGCGAAAAACAAAAATTTTCGATTTTAAAATGCAATACCGCGAAAAAGTTGCGCCTTGGGGATACATGAAAAACAAAAAAAAATTCAAATCGAATAATATCTTCCCATCGCGCAAAAGCCCTCAAATTTTCAAAAATTTGCAAAAAATCAAAATTTGAAAAAAATTCCAAAATGATACAGAATGGGTTTTATGATTTTGGTTGGCAAGTATTACCATCATTATTCGTTATTAATTTTTTTTTTTTTTGACACTTTGACCGCCGTAGTGAATTCAATAAATTTGTAAATTTCTTTCACTTACGCCGCATAAGTTCACTGATAAATATGATAACAATTTCAAAATAGCGTGTTTCGTCCCAATGTTGCCAGATCTTTCGGCAAAGGGGCTTTTTCTGTGGAAAAACATCTGTAGAATCGATTAATTTCATCAAAATAATCGTAGAGTGCGTGACTGAACGACTAAACATCCACGTCTAATATTATGGCAACGCTGTCTGTGTGCACATATGCACACATGGCGTGAAGAAAGATGAATTTTTTTGTGTGCATATATGCACACATGGCGGTCAAAGTGTTAAAAATCCAGAATTCATCAGATCATCGAATTTATGAGACATTAAAAAAATGTCATATTTCACGTTTTTTTTTTAAATTTTTTATTTATTTATCAAAGGTAGGGGAGACTGTCCTAATATGACATACTTTTTTTTGGACCCTAATATCTCGGCTCCATATGAACCAAAAATCTTCAAATTTTTACTGAGAGTACTCCTATAGACCATCTTATGATATCTTGAGTTTGGTGCAAAAAAAGTAAAATACATCATGTCTATAAAATTTTTCATTTTTTGATCGTTATGTCATTTTAGGACACCCTATGTTGACAAAATGACATATTAATAAAAATTTCGACCAATCAGGCAACCATTCTGGACCTGCTTTACCTGAACGAAAACGACGTTCTTTAATAAGTGCTGTGCCAAAGGCTGTGCCCAATCAAAGACTAAGGCCCGTATTTTAAAAATTTGCTTAAGCAAACATTGTCCTTAAGGCGAGGCGATTTCACACGTATCGTGTCAATTTACATCGAGCAGCCATTTATTTGTATGGATAAAATAAACAAAACCACTTAGTATATGTATAAACGTTTCGCCTTAAGTATAAGGAAATTTTTAAAATACGGGCCTAAATCACGAGTTTCTTTGGCTGTTAACCAGAAGAAATGAATTTCAAGATTTTTTAGGTGTTCGGCTAACCAAACATTTTATTAATTAATTTTTTAAAACTAAATTATCATCGCAAGAAGTACCCAAATATAATCTACAAATTTGTTTTCTTCAGCTTCTGTGAAAACTGTTCTAAATTCATCCAATAATTTTTTCTTTTGATTAGTATCTTACTTTTTATGTTGTGCATAACGTCGCAGAGTCGCTTGAGGAACACCGAATACTTTGAAACGTTTATACCTACCCATTCCACCTTTGCTTACTGCGGAAATGGCCACTCTCATAGTCTCATTTGTCCAAGACTGACGAGCGGACATTCTTTTAAGTTGTGCTACCATTTCTTAACGTTCAAAAAATTAATTTAGGATATTTACAACTTTACAATGAATTTATACCAAAATACAGCAAGTTGGGAAAAAATTTCACTATGTCATTATAAAAAATTTTTAGCGTGTCATTTTACACATATGCATTTTTTTTTTCAAAAAATTATAGAATATTTTGGTATTCTCAAAAATTCTAAACTAATACACCAAAAGATTCGTAATAATACGTACTTTCAGGAATTCAGCACGAAATATTTGTAACAATCTTTCTCTTTTTTTGCAAACATGAAAACATTACACAAAAAAAATATTTTTTTCACTATGAAATAACCACATGTTTTTAATTTCGCTATCAAGCATTGTATTGATACGAAAATTCGTGTAGATACTTGTTTATGTTTTGCGATCGTGCCTCAGCGATCACACAATGTCTGACTGTTATTGTTTTTGATAAGATGCCGGTATGTCATTTTATCAACTATGTCATTTTAGGACACTTTCCTCTCTATACAAAAAAGATAAAAAATCGCTGGTAATTGTCTTTTTAGGCAAAACTGTGTATGTTGAACCCATTTTAATTCCAATTTTTTTTCCAATTTTTAATCTATTTTTTAAATTAAAAAAAAAAAAAAGTACTTAAAATATAGCAGTTTTTTTAATGTTTCATAAAAGCGATGATCTGATGAATTTTGGATTTTTTTTCAAAAAATATTAATAACGATGTTATAATACCTACTTACTTGCCAACCAAAGGCATAAAACCTATTCTGTAACATTTTGGAATTTTTTTCAAATTTTCAAAAATTTGAGGGTTCTTGCGCGATCGGAAGATATTTATTCGATTTGATTTTTTTTTTTTTTTTCGTTTTTCATGTAGTATCCTCAAGACACAACTTTTCCGCGGTATTACATTTTGAAAATCGAAAATTTTTGATTTTCGCTCGACCCTAATAAATATACCTACCTACACAAACTCGAAGAATTCAAGTCCATCTCTAAACATTGCATTCGAAACACGAAACTATAAAAAGTCTCTGGAAAAACATGGTATCATTACAACTTCATTGAATGGTAAAAATCAACAGAGGAGGAACTATCAGTTCAAAAGTTTCCATTACCAAATATCCAAACGTAAACACATTGGATTAATGAAATACCTACACAGATACGTGATAGGTATTTACTCTATAAAATTATATATACGCAGTACTAGTAATGTACATATAGACGATGCATTTGATAGGACACTGCAAAAGTTAACGTATCTGTACCAGTTTTTCACTTCGGTAATTTATAAAGAACAATGTGCATTAAGGGACAAATAATGCTGAAATCCGTTTTTGTGGAATATACTCGACGTGATGCATTCAACAGAAAATGGTAAAGTAGAACGAATATAATTACTGTGCAAATGTTGGAGTTTGGCATGAACTTTCACGAACTTAGTTTGAAACATAACGTAATAGTGAATCGCCTTGAAGGTGAAACATAATGCCACTTTAATTATCTACACTGTGCCTTATAAGGATTTGTTTAATGGGGATGATTTAGATATAACTGAACAGCTTATTGTTATTTAACGCCACCACCAGCGTCACCGAAAACTTCACTCAAGCAGCCTTATTTTCACAGCCGCAAATACGCACGTCATTCGTTTACCGAAGTGTTTTTTAATCAAATACTTACCTATAGCGGGCATCTATTCATTCACCTAATATAGGTATGGAATGGATACATACCAAAGGGTAGGTTAGAAGTCAATTCTGTTTTAGAGATGAATCATTTAATCCAGAAGAAAATTTTGTACTTCAGTTTGTTGAGACGAAATTTGAAAAAAAAAATTGCAGAACTGTACATAAAATTTGAGCAGAATCTACAAAGATAACAACACGAGTAAGTCGACTCAAATCGGTCATTTTCTAAACCGCCCAAGTCCAAAATGACAATTTTTCAAGGGAGACAAAAAATATATTTCGCACAAATATGTGATATTTCCCCCCCAAAAAGTAAATGTTTCTCATTATTCTAACTCACCTACGATGGCATTTTGGGGATATGACATGTATCGACTTAAGAAAGGGAGGGGAGGATGAAAATTTTCTACTTATTAGCTGATTTAAATTTTTTCTTTTTTTTTTCTTTTTTTTTTTGAAGTTGGAAATTTCCCAAGTTTTTGTACCTAGTATCTTCAATTTTTTTGTAGGAAAATATTTCTCCAATTTTAAAAAAAAATATTTTATTGTTTTTTTGGAATTAAAAAGTTCTTCAATTTTTTGAGATGAAAAAATTTCTTAATTTTGGACGAAATAATTTTCATTTTTTTTGGGAGGGAAAATTCCTCAACTTATTAAAAATAAAAATGATGGGGTGACAAAAATAGCATACAAAAATTTTTTGGATCGGTAATTTTTTTTTACTTATTTCAAAATGTTCATACTTATTGGTGTTCCAATTAACAAACAAAAATTTTCGCGAACTTCACGTCTCTGTATGTGCCCCCAATATCGACCTACAAGCTCTCTTCATTGTTTTTTCGCTCCTAATTCTCAAACTTCTGTTTTAACAACAAAATGATCGTAACTTAAATTGAAGTACATCAAATTTTCCACAAAAAAGCTTCTATTAATTTTTTTTGAGAAGTGAATGGGCAAGCATCCATTTGTTTACAGAGAGAAATTCGTTTTTTCCTAGAGATAAGAAAGGTCTCAATTTTTCTTTTCTTTTTTGTGTCAACTTTTGAAGTAGGTAACGAATATGGGTGAAAATTTTTCTCAATTATTTCGGTGAAAGAATCATTCATTTTTTAAGAGAAGAAAAATCTGTCACTTTTTTTGGAGAACCCTGTTTTTTGAAGAAAGAAATCGCTTAATTTTTGAAGAGAAAAACTACCTAATTTTCTTGTAGTAAATTCAAAATATTTGTCAAATTTTCGAAGAAAAAATCTCAATTTTTAGAGAAAAGAATACTTACCTATTTCAATCGAAAAATAAATAAAAAATAATGATCAATAGTTTTGTATCAAAAAAGAAATCTTTCAGTTTTTTTTTTTTTTGAATCAGCTTTAAAATATACCTAGGTACTTAATTCCTTTGAAAAAACCCTTCATTATTGGTGAATTCTTTTCTTTGTTTTCGAGAAAGGTCGTATCTCTTATTTATCTTTCAATTTTTTTTGTCTAAATTTTTTGAATAAAGATCCTCAAATTTTTAGTAAGAGATGATTTTTTTTTTTTTTTTTTGGAGTAATAAAATATTTAATTTTTTTTTTTTGGAGTAAAAAAATACCTTAATTTTTAGAAGAAAAACGTAATTTTCATTGCCTGGACCGCATCATTTTTTAAAAGGGCTTGTACCCGGCATGGCAAACCTCTTGTATGCATCACTGGCCTTTTTTCTTTCTGTCTTTCTTTTTTAAATTTGTATCTAACTATAGCACAATTTATAATTTTTGATTGATTTTTATTTTAGTCATTACTTCCTTAGTTTTTGATTTCTTACTCTTTTTTGGTTTTTAATTTTGACATAGGTAATGTTAAATTTCGATTAAGTACATTATTTATAGTTTGGAAAAATTTTCAGCCTTAGCAAAATTGTTTGTATATTTACAGTTTTCAATTCTGGTGTGCTTTTTTATTTGTCAAAGTTTATGGAAACCTCTCAAATCAAAAAGGTAGAACTTTTTCAGGATCTTCAACACGATTTTTCGAAATGGGAAATATTCCAAGCTTCACAGATTTGCTGAACTTTTAGAAATTTCCAATTTTTTAAAATTGAAAAAATTGATTAGGTATATTTCAATAATTTTATGAAATTTAGATTTATTCAAAATTTTGAAAGTTCCGACAATTTTAAAAATTTACAAAATTGAAGTTTAACAAAGTTCAAAGAATTTTTTAAGTTGAATTTTCATCAAATTTTTTGAAAATTTAGTTGAATTTCAAAAATTATTTCAACTTCAAAAATTGATTTATACTTACTTAAAAATGACTAAATTTATAGGCATACTTACATATCTACTTACTCTACTGAAATTAAAAACAGTAAAAAGTTATCAAACTTTATAAACTGACGTAATTTCTAAAATTTATTTAAAAAAATTATTTTTGTTTATAAATTATCTATTAATAAATTTTTAAAAAATAATAGAATTTTATTGAATTTCACCATGACGGGTGAATAGGCAATTGGGCTTACATAATATCATTGGATAAAAAATCTTTGAACGAGATCTCTCCTGATAACTTTATTGTAAGCTGTTTCTGCTCTCATTCATATTCTCAATACAGGTTATCGATAATTTCCTCTAATTCTTTTTTGGCGCAAATGAAACCTGCTCGATGCATTTGCGGCTTAAAAAACTGAAGAAAATGAAACTCATAAAATAACATCATTAGCACAAATGCTACAGCCATTTAAATAAGTATACGTTTAAAAATAACATGGAAAAGTCTTGTGCTAAAATTAGAAAACTCCCTTTCATAAATTCGTCAAAACCAAAAATCGAGTTTATTGCTCTGTAGTAACGAATTCAGAGTTTAATTTTAGAAGGGACAAAATTTTAATAGCGAAATTGACAAAAAAGAAAAAAAAACAAAGGGGGAAAAACATCAAACACTTTATCACAAAGTTTGAATAAGTTGGATTTAAAAGATAAAAGTGACTAGATAAGTCTTTAATATTAAATTTTAGTGAAATGAGATCGAAATTTAAGAAAAAAAAATCATCGCTGTACTTAGGTATAGGCACTGTTTTTAATACCGAATATTTTTTGTTTGTTGTTTGAAAAAAGCAAAAGAAACGAAATATTTTCAACTTTATAATTGAAATGCTTCAAGGCTACTTCGGCAGGTATTTCCAACAGGTAAGTACACATTTCAACTTCTCCGAGTGTTAAAATTTCCGGGAAAAGATGACTGATTTTTTAATACCTTCGTATTCCAGCTTCGTGTAAAAATACATTACTACTTTTCCGGATGTCCGGGCAATAGCAAAATGAATCATCCTTCTGATTCACGTACGTATACCTATTACCCAGGTATCTATAGCTCGTATACAAAAAAATAAACCTAACAGCATCCTCGTCTACTTCTAATGAAACCAAAGAAATAGGCTATCACTCGTTTATTTTTCAGAATACGAGAAAGAACAGATAATTACTCACCAGGCCTACAAATCAGAGAGACATTATACAGGATTTCAAAAAGTTGAACATTGATCACTATCAATTAATGATATAGAAAAATTAGAATTGGAATAAATGACAGAAAAAAGAAATGATAGAAACGAATACTAAACCGAACTGAAAGATGCACGCGATTACGATTTGATTGATGTTCAATGCAGTATACTAGATGTCTACACGGCTATCAAGTTTTTCTCATGACGAATCATTAAAACAACACGATGGATTCGAACTTAGTCCAAAAACAAATGATTGGTATAGGTATTCGTAAATAGGCTACATCTCGGTAGATAGGTCGATAAGTTAGGTAGGCAGGTACTTTTTTAATTCGAGAATAACTTCTGAAATGGAAGTTTTTCGAAAGATATACAAAAAAAGCAGCTATTATTTGACATTTTACTATAGATATGAAAACGAACTTGTAAGTACATTTCATTTTTTTGTCACAGCTCCTACTTAATTTCAAGTGGAAGGTTCGGCAGATTTTAAATCACTTTGGATTTTAAATCCGATATTTGAAAGGATTTCAATTTTGGATTTTAAATATTGGAATTGAAAAGATTTTGGATTTTTAAAAGTTATCCCAAAGGAATTGAAATCCAAAAAAAAAAAATTGTCTGTTTTTTGGTTGTTGCACTAGTTGCTGTGAGTGCGACTTTCTCTATGAGATTTTTTTAAAAGAAAACTCAGAAACTTTTTCATCAAAAAAATAAAATTTATTTTTTCTTCCTAAAATTTTTTTTTTTTTCGATAAAAGTTGGAAAAAATTTAGGTACCTACTTATTTTTTTACTTCAAAAAACTTTAAAATTTTACTAACCTGACTCCAAAAAAATATATATTTATCGCCAAAAAAAAAGAAAAAAAAAAGAAGAACAATCATTAACCCGTGTAGCAACGTCGATGCTAATTTCGATATAAATGTCGACATGTACGATCGAAAAGTGACCGATTTCGATGTGTCGACATTTATATCGACACCCACATCGACATTTGCAATGGTGAGATTTTGAAAAATATGCTAAGTTCAAATATTCAATATATGTATATATTAAAATTACACCAAAAATAGTGTTCAAGCCAACATTTTGACATTTTTTGTCAAATATGCGGCATTGAGGCCACCTTTGTAGCTGGACACATGCGAGTGTCCAACTAACATAGAGATGATTCTTAGACCTTATGTACTAATTCACAACACACTTTATCTGCGAGTATCACAATCACCCTCAAGACGTCGACAGTCAAGTCGATGCATTATTCGACCCTCGACAATTAGATCGACATTAACTCGACTTAAAATTCCTCTGGTCAACACTGTCGACAGTTAAGTCGATGCATTATTCGACCCTCGACAATCACATCGACACTATCTCGACTTAAAATTCCTCTGGTCGACACTGTCGACAGTGAAGTCGATGCATTATTCGACCATCGACAATTATGTCGACAATAACTCGACAAGTCGTTGTATTATTCAAAACTTTGAAAAATAAGAAAATTTTGTGATTCTTTCAAAAATTATTTATTCCTGAGCTTAAAATGTTCTTATTAATTGTTTTTAGTTCTTTTTAGATATAAAATTTGTAAATTTAATTGGCAGAAATTGTCGACATAAATGTCGATGCGTTTATCGAGTATCGATTTTTACATCGACTTGTCTATGTAGAAAAACAACGTTTTCTAAATTATAGGAAAATACTGAGAAAAATTCAAAAATTTTGATTGAACAGTTATGTTTAACATAGAACATTACTTTAAATCTCAAATATCATTTTTAATTCATCGTTAACCGAGAAAAAAATGTGTCTGAATTTTGTCGACATAAATGTCGATGTCGACAATTGCTACACGGGAAATTGAGAAAAAATTAAGAAATTTTTAATTTAAAAAAAATACTAGGTAGAAATTGTTATTTTTCAAACAAATTGAGAGCCGTATAAGGAGTTTTTTCCAAAAAAAAAAAAAATATATCAATACTTACTTAATAGAGATTTTTTCAAAAAAATAAAAAAATAGATTTTTTTTATTTCAAAGAAATTCAGAAAATTTTTTAACAATAAGTAAATTAATATTTTATTATAAAATATTAATGTACATCTTCGCGAAACTTTTTATGTTTTTGTATTTTTTCCTAATAGGTAAATTGTTTTTTTTTTTTGGAAATTCGAAAGTTTTTTTCAAAAAATTTCCTTATGGCACCTATACCCATCCTCCAAATTTAAAAAAAAAGGAAAAGTTGTAAATTTTCCTTCCTTTGCATTTTTTTGTTTGTTTCATTTGTTGACTCGTCAAATTCTTCACATTCATAGGAATTTCACCTACTTCTTAATTTCTTATTTCTTCAACAACGGATTTGCAGTGATACCTTACCACTTATAATTTTTTCAAAAATTTAAAAATCTAAAAAATGCAAAAGTTGGAAAGACTCTGGTGCAGTGAAGGGGTCAAATTTCGAAATTTTTTGGACCATCTGCATCCTCATTTGTCATGGTAAAATATGATTTTAAAGCGTAGAAACAATTTTTCACCACACCATTGGAGCTGGTCCATCAAAACATGTGATTTTAAGCTTGTTTTTCCGACACTTAAAATGACCTTGAAAACCCACTACAGAATCAAAGGTCGAAAACAAGGTATACCCATAGTTTGATTTGCAAAACTCGAATCCATGATTAGTTGATTAGTTTTTTTTTTCTTTTGATCCTTTCATAGGGTCACTAAAATTTTAATTACGTCCAACTTGAAAAAAAAAAAGGAAGGTAAAATTATGTGGAAAACGAAAAAAAAAAATATTTCGTCGTGTCTGCTCTTAAAACGTGCTCTCCAAGTTGCTTTGAATATTTCATAGTGGTTTCCAAGGTCATTTCAGAAGTCGGAAAATCTGAAAAATTTAACAACACTGTCCTCGATCATTTTTTAATTTTTCTAAATGAAGTGGGGATGACTAGAGTACACTTGAAACTCATTTAGGGAAAATAAAAATTATTAAATTATTCTCTCATAAAATGAAACAACTCCAGGTGCTGAGACAAAGAAAAAACGAAGTAAGAACCACCCTAAATGTATACAGTTTTCATTACTACGCTCTCGTATAGTCGATAAAAAGAATTCAAAAAATTTCCTTTAAGAATTAAACACCATCACAAAGTAATGAGGAAGCAACATTTTAACACCTATCGTGTCAAACTAATTTTCTTCAAACTGGCATCAGAAAAATCTACGTCGTTTTACTTATTTATTTATTTTTTATTATCATAAACAACATACTTTTTACACAAAATGTTCGACTCCTATGGGAATTATATAGTAGACGATCGAAGGATTTCTCCTATTATAGAAATGTCACTTCGAAAAAAAAAAATTGGAAATATATTATTATCTAAACTTAACATAAATTTGCGATTACTTCTGCGCTGCGCATAACTATCTATCTGATCCATACCTAATGTATTTCACTGTAATCTTTATTCCCAATTTGTACAGGTAAGTACATTACAAGCATATAATGATAGCCCTGTTCTTTATAATGTGGTGCAAGTTGGACATGTAAAATGTAATACTGACGAAAAGGTTACAGGTTAATCGGCCTGTGGTTGGCGGCTAAAACCATTCCAGTTTCGGTTTCCATGTCTTGAAAGATAAATTTTTTGCCTTAAGCGCCTATAATATGCATAACAACGATATCCGGTTTTATCTTATAGGTAATAAGAGGGCCTACACGAGAAAAATAGTGTCCGAATCGGCGGCTAACTTGTGAAGAAATTACATAAAACTGGTATTCGTTTGATTGTTTTCGAAGGGTATAATTTATTTTTTAACACGTCGTGGAAGTGAAATACGCGGGCGTTACGAATGAGTTTTCACTTCATATTTACAAACAAATTTATCATTAAAGACATCCGATGGAAATAATTAACCGACGTGAATGGAATATTTTTCGTATATTTAATATTAATTAATATGTACTCGTATGGTCCCTATAGTATTTAAGATCTTAATGCTATGAAGAAATAAAATATCCTGATTATGCGGATGCGATAGGTCTATAATAATATGTAAAACAAACACGCACACGCACATTGTCTTTCACAGATAACTCATTTTTATTTCCAAATAAAAGTAGAGCATTGCCGGGTGAGATAGGCGAATTGGCTTTTGGCTGGGGTTTTTGAAATTTTTAGGGGAAGTTGGTCCATCAATGGTCTAAAAACTCGCTGGTAAAAATTTTAGCCTCCTACCTCACCTCTACACCGCGCCAGTGCCCAAAATGTGGATTTTCCTTACTAAATTTTTGAATTCTGTAATTCTCAACCGAATTTTTTCAAACTTGCTGGTATGAGGGACCATATCAAGGGCCATCCCTGGAATTTTTTTCAATTTTTTAAAAATATTCCATCTTACTGAAATTTGAGTCTTAAACTTTCAAAACACAAATTTATTCGTTCCTTTAGAGGTGCCACGATTTGTCAAATTTCATATTATGTAGTATACCAACATGTATAGCATATATTTTTTTCATAATTTTTTAATATGGTGGAAGACCCACAGAAATGCAAAAAAACGAATTTTGTCACCATTTTTCGCGCTTAAAACGGTCATTTTTGGTCTAGAAACTTTTTTCTTGCAATATACCATAAAATACTACTAAATACACCATCAACCCAAATTTGGATGAAATTCGTTGATTTTTTTCTATTTTTTTAAATTTTTAATTAAATGAACTCAGTAACTCCATTTTGGGAACCTTCAGTTTCTCACAAGGTGTGTGAAGGGCCTGAAATTCATGTTTGGGCACGTTTCAACTCGATAATTGTCATATTTATTTTATACCTATTGCAATTTGAGCGAAATAGAGAAAATTCGATTTTTTGCCCATATTCATAAAATTAGGTAAAATTTATGACTTCGAAAAATTGCTCTTACTATCTCACGTAGCCAATAGTGAAAAAAAAAAAAAATTTCTCAATTTCGCTAAAATTGCAATATATGACAAATATCGAGTTGAAACATGTCCAAACATGAATTTTAGACCCTCCAGACAACTCATGTGACACTGGGGGTTCTCAAAATGGCATCACTCTGTTAATTTAATTGAAAATTAGAAAAAATAGAAGAATCAACGAAATTCATCCAAATTTGGGTTGATTGTGTATTTAGTTGTATTTTAAAGTATATTTCAAGAAAAAAAAATTTAGACCAAAAATGACCGTTTTAAGCGCGAAAAATGGTGAGAAAATTCGGTTTTTTGCAGTTTTGATGGTCTTCCACCAAATTAAAAAAATTTGAAAAAAAATATATGTTATACAAGTAGTTGTAGGTATACTACGTAATATGCAATTTTTCAAATCGTGGCACCTCTAAAGGAACGAGTAGATATTGTGTTTTGAATGTTTAAAACTCAAAATTCAGTACAAAGAAATACTTTTAAAAAATTGAAAAAATTTCCTGTGATGGCCCTTGATGTCGTCCCTTATCCCTGCAAGTTTGAAAAAAATCGGTTGAGAATTACAGAAATCAAAAATTTAATAATGAAAATCCACATTTTGGGCATTGGCGCGGGGTAGAGTTGAGGTTGGAGGCTAAAATTTTTACCAGCGAGTTTTTACGAGTAGACTATATGGACCAACTTTCCCTAAAAATTTCGAAAATCCCAGCTAAAGGCCGATTCGCCCATCTTATCCGGCTATGCTCTTTGTTCCATTAAAAAAAAAAAAAAAAAAAAAAAAAAAACTTTTTGAAATATGTAGTTTAACTTAGCAAGTTGAATGAATTAAATTTCCAGCACCAGAGCTCAATGCCTGTTCGCATCTTCATTAGCCCGGTTGTAGTACAGAATTAGTATGCCACTTGCATCCGCACTCTCAACTACTTATTCAGCAATCTTTTTTTTTATTATTCTTTCACTCGATTCGTAATTGTACAATTTTAACATTTTGCACTGGAAAAAACTAGTAAGTGCTTGACAAATGGAAAATTGTTATAGCACATTCGCGTTCCAGCATTCGTGGTGATATAGAAAGCATATCCATATACCAAGGGTTACCTAGTGGTGAAGTGTAGAGTATTGCACATAACATAACATCGAGTAAGCATAATATAACGCCCGAGCTCGCCGTTCCCTCGTCGGAATCCTTACAAATACTCTAATTAATGAAACCAAAATGAAAATTTAAGAACACTTTGTTCTTCTCATTTAAACAACTCAACGTCTAATTAATTAAAGGCGGAAGAAAGCTCATTTTAAAAAAGTTTAACGTTCGTTTCATCAATGGTTTCCATTTCATGGTGAAAATCTCTTTATTAAACTTTCACTTTCTCGGTTCATAAGCTAATAAGGATGTATCCGAGTGGTGTAAAGGAGTAGTCTGCAGATATTGGCGCCATTTATTAATCAGCAAGGAAACAGGTGTATTTTCCAGGCATCTTGGTATTAACGTAAGTCACGTATATTTTTCAGCAAAGCAACGCTCTTCATATTACACCGAGTTAGAGGTGTTTAAAATTATGGGATTTACGAATTTCATTTTTTTAAATAATCGCACTTAAAAAGTATACGTACCTTACCTAACTAGTTTTATCTCAATTTTTACGGTTGGTAAGGTATTCCCTCGAAAAATATTTACTGTTTGGTCACAAAATTGAGCTTAAAAGAGTTCATACTGTGAATGTATTCGAATAAAAATACAGAAATCTTTGAATTCGCAATTTTCGCAGATTCTCATTTTCCTGTTTAATGGAATTTTATTAATTTTTCCAGATAAACTCGCAATAATGAATTGCAATTTATCGTCATAATCTAATATCTACCCTTCTACGAAAATTACAATAAGTAAATTGTTAATTTGAAAGACATAGTGAACGTGAGTTGGATAAGTGTAGTACCTACAATCTACATAGTTATCGTGGGATTCGTAAGTAAACTATGGCAATTAATTGTTTGTTTATGTAGGTAAGTTACCTGGTAAAGCTAGAACGTATACTGTACTGACTTCTCAGTTTCTCGTAAATTTTAAGTAAATACCTGGATTACTTATACTATCAAAGTTGGTAACTTTTATGCTATAATATTAGAAAATAGTCTGGTCCTTCCACGCGTCTTTGTTATTCTTTCATAAGTAGATAAATATATAGGTACGCGGTACCTACTCGCGATAAACGTAAAATATGTTAATAATTAAGTACCTAATATTAGCTAAGTGTTCAAAAATAAAAATAAAAAATGCGAGTGAGATTTTTTACCATTATCAAGATGTTAAAAGTATAAAGAAAATAGTTCTTATTTTTCACAAAAATTTAAGAAGATTTTATTCGAATTCAATCTTGAAAACAACAATTGAAAAGTTTACACGTGTTTTTTCACAAAATCATAAGATTTTCAGGCAGTGCATAAGTATTTCCTTCCACTTTTTGAACTTGATATTACGCTAGCAGTTTTAATACCTTATTCAAAGTTTCAATTCCTTCTCCATCAAGTTGATAGTTTTACGTACTTTAGAAAAATGAAGTTTTTCAAGAAGTAGCAAAAAAATATGTCATAGCATCGCAAAAATTTTATTAGGTACTTGAGAATCACCGAATTTTTTCGTTCATCGAGAAGCATAAACAATTACCAAAGCAGATCTGCCTATTTGGAAAAGCTAGAAGTGGGTAGAATTTCAAGTCTACCTTTTCAAAGAAATAATTTCATAATTTCCGATCTTGAAAATGATTTTACTCCAATTTTTAATGATAATTACGACTGAATCAATCATAAAAGTGATTGGTGATGACGAAGTTATTTTGACGAAAAGGGGAAATTATTATTATTGATGTGTTCGACATTTCGTAAGATTAAAATGTTTTTTATTCCTTTTTTTCTTTCTTGAAACAATAAAAATAAAGAAATAAATAAAATATAAGTACAAATAAACATTTTTCGGAGATCATTCGTAAGATAAGTATACATTAGGTACGTATTGAGTGATTTTTCCGGCAAAAAACATTTTTTCACAATTTTTTGAAATTCTTTTTTTTAGGACAACTCATTTTTATTTTTGAAAACTATGAATTTTAGCATATTTTTTTAGTGGATTTTTGATTGAAAACTTTTTGTTTCATATCCATAGTTTTTTTTTACGATGCGTTATGAACAATTTACTCTGAAAACTTGAAAACTTTCCGCTTTCAAAAATTGTGAAATTTTTATCAAACAAGAATTGTGATTTTTTTTCTCTAAAAAAAATTGAAGGATTAAAAAAATGACAAACATTTTTTCCCCTGAAACAATTAAAACTAGTTTATGCAAAACATCATGAAGTTCTCTTGATTTTTTTTTAATCAAGAAAAATTAGAATTTTTCTCCAAAAATTTGAAAAAATCTTTACTTAAGCAAAGTTGAAAAAATGTATAATAATGTATTCAAATAAAATGTAGAATTTTCACACCTATTTAAAATAAATTAAAGAAAATATGTTTTTTAACAAAAAATTTGAGTTTTTATTATTTCAAATTAATACCTGAGAAAATTTTTCATTCCAATAAAATAAAAAATTAAGAGATTCATTTGTTCTTTTCTTCTGAAAAAAGAAATAATCCAAAAAAATTGCTTCCCTTATTTTTTTACTTCATCAAAAACTACAAAATTGTAAGTATAGAGAGTTCAAGATTAAAGAAAATCGTAAGAAATTGTGTTTGAAAATTTTCTAGAGAATTATAACCAACGTTTGGAAATTTGTTTTGAAAATTTGTATTTGCACAGTCTTCCGGACTCCAAGTGTCGCCAAGGGGATGGCAGACTGGTTCATAAAGAGAGCTTTTCAAAATAATTTTTTTTTCTTCAAAATATTTTTGAAATTATTCTTGCAAAAAATTGCGAAAGTCAGATTTTTTGCAAAGGACCTAAATATACTTATTTGTAGATGTAGGACATATTAAGGTATTCATAGTTCCAGCCTGAATTTTTTAAAAAATTATTCGCAATTTTCTTTTTGTAAAATATTCTCGAAATTTTCCTTTTTTTTGTAAAATATTCGCAATGTTATCATTGCAAAATTATTTGCAAAAATTTAAAATAGGTATATGAAAAAAGTTTTATTTGCCAAATATTCGCCATTTTTTACTGTTTGAAAAAAGTTTTTGTAATCAAATTTTTGCATATGTAATTATTCCAAAATTGTCCTTTAAAAAAGTTTTGAAAGTTCAGCACTAGATTAATTATAAATTTTTGGAGAGTAAAATAATTGAATGAGGAGGGAGAAGATACATCTCAAAAATTCTCAATAGATTTTTAAAGTACAGTTAATATTATTCGATGCGAAAAATGAACAACAAATACCACAAAAATAAAAATTACCATTATTATACAATATACAATCCTTAAAAAAACAAATAAATAAAAACCATACCGAATTGAAATTTGGGAGTAGAAAAATAAAGAATCGTGTTGATAATCTTTTAAAAATAATGAAGGAGAAGTAAATGAAAACAGGAGAGTATCTAATAGATATTTCACTTGAAATCCCCTGCTATTTCGTTCAAACCAAAAAATAAATTCCGAATACGTGTCTAATAATTAATCAAAAATAATAATAATATGCAATGGAATATGTACTCACTAGGCCTATCCAATTCGGATCGAAAATCTTCGATTCCCCGTACCAGAGCGCAAAATACACACATGTTGGTGTAAAAAATTTGCGATAAGGAGCACAAAATGAACCCCTTAATGTATCTTAAGCAGGGTAGCATATTCACTCCAATCGTCGATTTGGAATATTACGACGTTTTTTCGATCATTTTCATCAAGAAATACGAATTTGCGTTAATTTTTTCATTAAAAATACGTCTCTGTTTACACAGCTCGTGCATATTCTGAAACAGAAAATTTACATTTCGCAATTAATATGACAATCTCGAATTATAAAATGCCTAATAAATAAATGTATCTATCCATGCATCGTATGGGCCTCTCAGAAAAAAAATAATTTCTATCAACATACACTATAAATAGACATGATTTCTAAAAGAAAAAATCCACTTCCTCCATCAGAAAATTGTTTTCGTGTGCCTCCGCAGAAGCTGACTTCTTAAAGTACTTACCTACTTCACAGGTCATTTCAGATTTTTGAAATTTACACCTTTCCAGACAATTTGTTAAGCTACGAGAAATGAGAGCACAGAAGAGCAGAAAACAGGAAGAGTACTTACAGAATCCAAAAATAAAAATGATTTAAGGAAGTTTACGGATTTTCCATCTCTTCACTTGTTGCTTGTGAAGTAAAGCATGTTGAATCAAAGTTGTACAAGAAATTTAGGGTAAAATTTAATGGTGCTGACAATGAGCTACACATTTCTGCTATTAAATCAAACCTCGAGGAAATAATATACCCTTGTTGTAACAATTTTCACACAATCATAGAATAAAAGTTTCTGTGAACAGATTTTTTCCTCTAATAATTTGATAACTATTTATTACCTATCACTATCCATGGTTTATTCTGAAAGGGGAAGTAGTTATCTAATACCTAGATCCAAGGAGTCCTGACCACAAGGGAGGCACACTTATGCTCGATTTTCTTTCGTAACAATATAATTAATAATAATACGTGATAATAATACTGATGCATTTATTTTATTGATTCAGACAATTTTCAGTCAATTTTTAATGGCGCCCTTCGATGTGTCAGAGCGAGAGTGAGGAGGGACTTACTACATGAAAATACATATTAACTGGATGAAAACAAGTAACATAAAAAATTTGGTAGGGATTGAAATTTTTGAAATTATTTAAAAATCAAATTTAAAGAATTTGTTTTGCCAAAAGTGTGAATGAATTTTGCTTTTCAAAAGCAAAATTGAAAAATCCAAGTTTGAAACAAAATGATTAAAAAAGAGTTTTGAACCAAAGTTTGAAAATTTTGTAGTCGAACAAAAATTTCGAAAATTGACATTCGAACCTAAATTATCATGTTTTTGAAAAAAAAAAAATCAAAAAATTTGTACTTGATTAAAATGTTGAAAAATATTTTTTATTAGATACAAACAGGTAAGGCAAAAATCTAAAGTAAAAAATAAATACATATAATAACAATTGTAGAAATAAAGATAAGGACAAAGATAAAGAAAAAGACAAAGCTCAAGAGAGAGGAACTCGCATGAAAAAGAAAATTATCAAATAGAAAAAAAAATGCAAGTAAGTAAGCAACTAATTAAGTACCTACGAATAAAATCTCGCATTTATTTCACAAATACCTACGAGTACTTCCCTAAAATGCAACAGTGTTCTTAGGAGCACATTTTCCACACATTCTTATGAAATTACGAGTAAGTATTTAGAACAGTTAAAATAATGGCACGAAATAAACGCAGCAGTGAAAACATTTATTTAACAGCGTGAAAAGGAAAACACGAGAAAAAGAAAATTTCCTTATAGCCCGTTAACATAACGACTATTATATCCTTGGTCGCGAACAATTTATTCTTCATTTCATCTGTTAAAATCTGTCATATTTGTTGATGTCTCATTTATTTCCACAACGACTTCTCATCTAATTTATATTCTATTCGAAGAGGGATTTGTGTTTCGTTTACGAATTGACGGCGTTGTATTATGCGGCCCATAACTTTCAGTGGGATAGAATAGATATCTACATGTATACCTACAGATATACATAAACAAAAGCTTAAATTGTAAGCATTTCTGTGCATAAATAAAATACCTAGGTAAATACGCAGGTATAGCAACGTTATATGAGTACGACTAGAAAGTTTGAAAATGGGGATAAAATGAGATTCTTCATAGATACACGTTTACTTGCACGTGGCTCTGGCTATATCTAGCGTTTCGATAAAATTATTAAACATTTTCTCCGTCGATTGTTTTTTCTCGTTTATAAACGGAGGAAAGGTATATATGGCTATGGGAAATAATTTTAATTATGTAATATTCAGTTATTAAAGTTAGAAGGAAATTTTCAAGTTCGTCGGAAAATACCTAAACCCGAACGAGAAAAACCAAAACGAAAATTATAGCTGCATTACTTAGTACTTTGTTCGTGCGATAACAAAAGGCAAAGAAAAAAACTACCTAGCGAGGCGTTCGGGTAATTATTTAATTAGCGTGTAAGTGAAGGGAAAAATATGAAAAAAAGTCGCGATAACTAATAAGGGGGCGAAGTGAGAAAGAAAAACATGGTAAAATTTTCAATATTTTTATACGACCAAAGGTAAGTGCGGGGCAAAAGTTTAAAAACAAAAAAGTTTGAACTTGTTTTATTATTCATTACATAAAACGTTAGAAACTTTTAGCAAAGTTGACAGAGGACAGTGTAGCATTTCGGTATGCGTATATCTTGGTGTAGTTCATTATACATGTTTAACGATAAAAGTTGGCGGCTTATGACAAAACTTTACCAAGTAATTTATGCTTTTAAATTGACTTCTTACGGATGTTTGTTCGAAAAATAAATAATGTCTAATGCGCATTGACGTAGTGTATTCTTAAACCACTATTCTAGCACGTTGCGATTCGACGCGGCGCTTAAGCATTTTGTACGAAAAATTTTTTGAACGAGAATTTACTCGATTACCTTGTCAAATAAATTAATTTAAAATGTATTCGCGCAGTTGATACCTTAGCGAGACTACAAAACAATGAAAATATTATTCTAAAAAAAGGCAACTTAGAATGTCAAAAAATAAGGCCGAGGAAAGACGTAGCAGTTAGAACGTTACTCGAGAGCCGAATTTTATTCACACCCTTTCAAGATCCAAAAGTAACACTTACAAAATCGCCACAAAATTCACTTTTTGGGGTCTAAAAAGGGATGGGAATAGCATAGGAAATGCAAATTTTTACATTGTGAAGATGATTTAGATCCTCATTGCTGGTTCAAATTTAAATACATGTAGTTTCATAAACTTTGAGCCTCCGCTGCAACCTCCACAAAAAAGGAGGATACCCCCAAATTTGGATCTCAAACGACAAACCCCCAAAAAGACACCTCAGTGACCTCTACCTAACTCCACATAACATATCATTTCCCTCTAGGTCATTTGACGTGGGCTGTAGGCTAGGGTGGCCGTTATTTTTCGAATTTTGGAAATGTTGTCGGGACGGGGGTCAATTGGTGACATATTGGTAGAAAATAATTCCCTATGTTTTATTTTTCCTCTAACTGAATTTTAAGCCGTCCCTCAGGGGCCCCCAAATTTGAAAAAATCAAAAAAATGGAAAAAATAGAACATTTTGAAAATTTTTTAAAATTTTTAGCAAAATGGTCATAGGGACGGTATTTCTATAAGACAAGACCATTTTCGATGATTTCTTATCTTTACCCCCCTTTTCATGGGACATGAAAAAACGTAATTTTTTACGTTTTTTAAAAAATTTGAAAAAAATGGCTACAAATTTAAAAAAAAAAAAAAAATTTAATAAAATGCTTTCAACATACATGTTATTACCCAAAAAGGTCATTTACGGTGATTTTTCACCACTGCCGTATTAGTGAGAATTTTTCAAAAACTATCAAAAATTGAAAAAAATGAGGTTCCCAAAAATGAAGGTAAAAATGAAAAATCGCCGTAAATGACCTTTTTGGGTGATAACATGTATGCCAAAAACAGTTTATTCAAAAAAAAATGTTTCTTTAATTTGTAGTCATTTTTTTCAAATTTTTTAAAAAACGTAAAAAATGACGTTTTTTTTATGTCCCATGAAAAGGGAGGTAAAGATAAGAAATCATCGAAAATGGTCTTGTCTTATAAAAATACCATCCCTATGACCATTTTGCTAAAAATTTTCAAAAATTTTCAAAATGTTCTATCCCGAGCAGCACAATCGACAAATTATCGAAATAAAAAATCGACAGAATATCGAATTCGATAAAGTGTCGCGTTAGTTCCGCATAAATCGTGAAATTATCTTTCGATATATGGATAGATTATCGACGAATTATAGTTAGCAAAAATTTCGAGATTATAGTAAGATATTTTATCAATAATATATCTATTATATCGAAATATAATTTCACGATTTAGGCGGAACTTTCGCGACACTTTATCGAATTCGATATTCTGTCGATTTTTTATTCCGATTTTTCGTCTTTTACTAGCTTTTTTCTATAATTAAAAATCATTAATTAGCATAATTAATACATTGAACTATGCCTAAACACATTATTCATGTTACGGTAAGAGGATCATTTCAGAAAAAGTCAAAAAAAATTATAAAAAATCTGCCACCCGTGGGGCTTGAACCATCTACCTCCTGCATGGTAATCCTCTTCCTTAACCACTATGCCATACCTTACGGTTGAGGAATTAGCAATAAAACGCTTATAATAGGCAGTTTAGTACTTCGAGACGTGTTGGACTTAAAAAAATTTTCACCAATATGGAAATAATTTCAAATATCGTCACAAAATCGTTGAAAAATCGTTCGACAAATTTCAGATTATTTGTCGATAATGTAGTTTCAAATATCGCCACAAAATCGTTGAAAAATCGAATTCGAGGAATTTCATATTACGTGTCGATAATATAGTTTCAAATATCGTCATAAAATCGTTGACAAATCGAATTCGAGAAATTTCAGATTACGTGTCGATAATAAAGTTTTAAATATCTTCACAAAATCGTTAAAAAATCGAATTCGAGAAATTTCAGATTATTTGTCGATAATATAGTTTCAAATATCGTCACAAAATCGTTAAAAAATCGAAATCAAGAAATTGCATATTATGTGTCGATAATATAGTTTCAAATATCTTTACAAAATCGGTAAAAAATCGGATTCGATAAATTTAATATAATCTGTCGATAATATAGTTTCAAATGTCGTCAACAAATCGGTAAAATATCGAAGCCGAGAAATTTCATATAATCTGTCGATAATATAGTTTTAAATATCTTTACAAAATCGTTAAAAAATCGAATTCGATAAATTTAATATTCTTTGTCGATAATGTAGTTTCAAATATCTGCACAAAATCGGTGGAAAATCGGAATCGATAAATTTAATATTCTTTGTCGATAGTATCGTTGACGAATATCGTCATAAAATCTTAATAATATCGAATTCGATAGTTTTTAGATTTTTTGCCTATGAAGTTGTACCGATAAATCTTTATAATATCGTGAGAACATCTATAGATTTTCAAACGATTTTTTATCGATACGTTACATCTTCCGATATTATCGATCGAGTGTGCCGCTCGGGATTTTTGATTTTTTTTTTTTTTGATTTTTTCAAATTTGGGGGCCCCTGAGGGACGACTTAAAATTCAGTTAGAGGAAAAATAAAAAATAGGGAATTATTTTCTACCAATATGTCACCAATTGACCCCCGGTCCCGACAATATTTCCAAAATTCGAAAAATAACGGCCACCCTACTGTAGGCTGATCAATGTACTGAACAAGTTGAGGTAAAAAATGTAGATTTTTTATTCTTGACCCTACAAAAGGGTCCAAAGGAGTCCAAACGCCAAAACCCATGAAATACACATTCGAGACATGAAATGAATCTGCGATGAAAATTTTGGATGCTTAAGGCAATTAGAAGAGCATGTAGTTTGATCAACACAGCGTGAATAATGGCTTAAAATTCACATTTTTTGGACCAAGAATAAGGTGGGAAAGACCTTGAAAACTGAAATTTACCCATGTTGGAGATGATATGAGTTCCCAACATTGGTGAAAATTCCAATAAATTTCATTATTTCAGACCTTAGCACCTCAGCTGCAGTTTCCCCAAAAAAGATGATTGTCCCAAACTTGAGCCCCAAAGGTATGTAGCCTCAAAAGACACCTTAGTACGCTCCATCGAATTATTTAGCTTGGGCTTTGTTTCATTATTTGTACTGGTAATTTACGAGGTCTGGCAAGCAAGTAGTCAGATTGATTTTTTAACCTGACAAGTTTTAACGCTACGAATTCCAAAGGTCAGAACCCTCAAAAGACACATTCGTGACCTCATTTGACTCTACTTAATAAATTAACAGTATCAAGTCCCAGGTCACCTTGTAAGCACTAACAACAAGTCAAAATCTGCTCGGCTCTTTGCACATTGAAATACATTGCTTTGTTCTCGTCATTTTTTTCTCTTGACTTCCTTCTTTTAACTTCTATTATTGGTGGAAACCTTTCACCAAAAATATAAGTCAAAATCTGCTCGGCTCTTTGCACATTGAAACACATTCTTCTGGCCTCGTCATTTTTTCTCTTGGCTTTGTTCTTTTGACTCCTACAACTGGTGGAAATCTTCCACAAAAATATAAGTCATGAAATCAAAGGCATGGGGAAAAAATGACAAGATAGAACCAATGTGTTTCTTTGTTCCAAGAGTCAAGCTAATTTTGACTTATGCTGTTAATACTTAACAGGTGATCTGGACTTATATCATTAATACTTGCCACCCTTCAAACTATTACTGCGAGACCCTTGGCATTTTGACGCAGTGTTTTGCATGTAAAAACTATATTTTCATGATGGTCACATATCCAGGATGCCATAGGCAAATTTTTGCCTGTGCTTCATTTTGTAGATACTCACACTGAAAGACTCACGTCAGCTCTCTTTCCACTAATTTAATGGTGACATATGTAAGAAATTATTTTTAGTGAGAATTCTACCGGGTACCTATTCCCCTAGTGATACGTGCTATGCTTTGCTTTCTCCTCTCTCCGCTTTCACCTGATTATTTCTACGACCAGTTGCAAGGTGCGCGCGCTGGGGATATTTCATCCCTCGAGAATGTTGTACGCGCTTGTATGAGAATACGAGGTACATTTCTCTATCGCTTCGCGAGTTGGTGTCATCGTGCTTAAATAATTTTCACGTTTTTGGACCTGTTGATCCGATTGATTTTTGGTGAGTTTTACTCATTGAGTACTGATTTACTTATGCTCGTAATTTATGTGAATTTTGCTTTGCTACGCTTTATAATACTCATTCGCTGGCGGGTGCTGCAAGGGTTGGCACCAGGTACTCCTTTAGGCTTGAGTAGACGTTATCCTACTCAGGCGACGATAAGGAGCCGGCTGTTTGGGCACTCCGTTGCCACTCAGCTTTAGGGCCAGCACTTAGAGGGGACCTATAGGCATTCGTTGCGGGCTAGGTCTGAACCCTACTAAGTTGGTGCCGGTTAGAGCCCGGGCCAGAGTGAGGTGTTTGCAAATACGTACAGATGCATGGTACGTCTTTATTTTAGAGTGCCAGTACTCAGGTGCGATATTTTAATGTTTTAGGTGTATCAGCCGCAGCCGCAGTCGCCACCCGTGTCCAGCTATCCAGCCCCATCGCAAC
Organism: Balanococcus diminutus; assembly: GCA_959613365.1. Taxonomy (NCBI): domain Eukaryota; kingdom Metazoa; phylum Arthropoda; class Insecta; order Hemiptera; family Pseudococcidae; genus Balanococcus; species Balanococcus diminutus. The sequence goes on from OY390714.1 coordinate 31,608,673, forward strand.
ATTAACCTCAAAATTATTATGTATATATAATTTCCTTCGTATTTTATGTTAGCCCCTTCTTTTTAAATCTTTCTATAATATATACTTTTTTTTCCCTTCATACATATTTTTACACATAGATTAGCTGTGTTACTATAACTCCTTAATTTATAATAATTTTTAAAGTGCTGAGCCTCGGTTTGCCTGCATAATTTATCTGGTCTCACAAAGATAACACTCCCCATGTATAATATCAATAGTCATCTGTGGTCAAAGTGACTTCGATCTTGAAATTATGGAAAATACAATAATTCTCATCTCAGAGTTTATTATTCAACTTCGAATGAAAAAACTATTTTACAAAATGATGTCAGTATACTTGTGTATAAACATCTAAAAAACGATGCCAGTACAACCTTAGATCGAAAATGGTAAAGCGGCATCTCCAAAATAACCACATTTCCAGCACCCTGGCATGGAACCTATGCTGAGTAGACTGGCAAAAGTTGGTGAAGTGACTTTAGTAGAATGATGCGGCAACAAAGATATGCGATCAGAATGATCAGATACAATACAGAAGGTAGGAAAGGAGGTGCAAGATTTGCGGGGACTAAGCAAGGAAAAACATGAATTTGATGGAATTTTAGAATCCCGCTTAGATCAATCTATAGTGCTAACAGCCATAACCCTAAAATTCACTTTCTGGAGTCTTAAGAGAGATAGGGATGACCTAAGAAGCTGAAATTTGGATATGTTAGAGATAATGTTAATTTCCTTTGGTGAAACAAATGTCAAAAAAAAAAAATCACAAATGTCAGGTTATGAACCCAGGATAACAAATATGAGCAGACCATAACCAGTGTATAGCATCTTTTATTATACTGACTTACTAAAATTTTCATTTGATTTCCACATATATTCCCTTTCCTTTGTGATTCACTGATTCCTCATCTGATTTGTCTGATAACCCATGAAAAGCATAAATAAAAATTAAATACTTTTGCCCGAATTTTATGTTTATTTTCAATTTTTTGTCCGTTGTTGAGAGAGTCCATTGTTTACAGGTTACAATGTATTTTTTCCATTACACTCAAAGGGACCAGAAAAATTGTCCATTGTTGGGAGGTGTCTGTTAATGGAGGTTTTACTGTATATTGCTGTAGAAATCGTGAAATGGGGTAGATTAAAGTTAGAGATACACGAGTCTAAAAACATTATCAGAGGTCTCCATGACTTACAAACCAGGGTTGAATGCAATAGTCATATTTTTTTAAAAATTCGTCTAAAAAAAGAAGCAAAAAGCGCGTCGAAGTTCTGACAATAAGAAAACCGCATCTATAACTCCTGTTGCGTCAACGATTCAACATAGCACACGCGTTCACGACAAACTATAAGGTACTTTACACTAATTTGTAACAGACTGCGTAATTTTTTTCACTTCAGGCGAAATTTATTTTACTGGGTTGCGACAAAAAGAATTTACCTTCGTCAAACAAATTACTGAAATACCTAAGCAAAAAAAAGGGGCGAAATTGCATTTATTTCAATTTATGGTGATGTTCCCACATTCTTTGGACAACATTCGACCTTCGTTTACGCCTTCACCCAACATAACATACCACTACATACTTTGATCACGACGAGATGACTTCTCTTAGATAAAACTTCTAAGTTCTATCGGTTTTGTAAATTTAATTACACCTATGAACGCGTGCATCTATCTATCTATTTACTAATGGTAAACAAGGAATAATATTTAATACATGCGTGCGAGATTTATGAATTGCCTTTGCCTCCACAGCGTCGGCGTTGTTCACAGATAATACCACAGATGTCATTTCGAATAAACATAGATAATTTTTCCACCATGTTGGTTAAACTTATCACGTTTATGCGCTTTTAAAATGCGATTTTTCATCATTTCGCAGTCGCGCAATAAGTCAGATGGCTGCGCAGAGATTGTTTTAACAGAAAAAGATCCACGTGGTAACAAACCAGTTTTTTGTATTTAATTTCTTGAATTAGCTATTTGGACCGTTTACGTTTGATTTTTGTATAAGACTTTGAAAAAAAAACTACCTCTTCGATTCGACATTTCGATCAACTTTCAAAATATTACCTTAAAACTAGAAGATTATAATTTAATATGATTTCACGCATTCGTATATCCGAAAATTCGTTTCGGATATAATGACAACCTCGAGTATTTCCAGTAAGTATAGGTAGGCACATCTACCTATATATCCTGTAGGTACTATACATATACGTACATTGAAAATAAGCCTTTGGTGTTTAAAACCAAGAAAACGTTATATTACAAGGTATACGCGTTTATACGAGTATTAGCAACATTCTTCACTGTTATTTAAAACCACCACGCAGTTTCCGTTTTATTATTTTTATCTTTTATGATCCGCGTTCCTCGGTTCGTTTCCAAAGCTACCTCACGTTCTTTCAGAAAAATGCTCTGAACTGATATTTCCATATTATTTCGGTATTTCCTGCAAATATGTATTTGAAATATCTTTCATCTCGCTACAAATACTTGGATATTTATTTTTCTTTAAAATTCCCAATAATTTCTCCCTTTTCAACAGATTTTTGCGATTATTTTAATATACTGGAAATGAAATTTTACCAAACCTACCACCGACGACTGCTGTTCGCAATAGAACGTTCTTTATATGTATAATACTGTTGGTGTTGATATTGGTATTGGCATAAATCGAACCAATGCAAATGGTTATTTTTGTTCTATTGTAAATTGTAAGCGAAACAGACAAGTTGTGCTTAAAACAGTGATATTTTCGATAGATAACGTCCGCTTGCGCAAAATATTTGTGTGAAAGGTGCCCATACTCCATCGACATAGTTGAAATACGTACATATGAAGAAGACTTTGAAAAACCGGGTATATTCGTTTTATTCGACGAATAAACCAGTTCCAAGTGACTTCGCAGCAATAATTATTGCGCTAGCTTCTCCGATCGAGAAACATTAATTCGAACATGTATTATAGAATATAATGCGCACCTATTTACATAATACGCGTTTTATGGACAGATTTCCTATAACTTGGCGCTTCGCGCGAGAACGTTTTCTGCCACTTCACCACCTTCACCAATCAGCGATGTTTTCAGACGCACATACCGTAAGAATATCAAAAATTAGTTCTTTTTTAAATAAAACCATTTACATAATACGTATATCTAATTATCTATATTATTGATAAATATCTCTGGCTTTTGATTGCTTTTCCAGTGGGTAAGAAATTAAGAATTACTCATTGGGTAAATTTGGTAGTGAAACAAATGAGAAAAAATGCGGATCAATAAATTAAATTTGCTTAGAAATAATCATCTTGATGAAAACATAGAAAAATATTTGGAGAATTATGATCGCTTATTTTGTCTTGGGAGCGCGGCTGCTCCACTTCACTCTACTCCTTTTACCTAAGTAGGTTTGCTAAGTGTCTCTGCATTCTGTTGTTTGATGTTTTGATTTTGTCAAGTTCAAATTTGAATTGTTTTTCGCAAAAAAAAATTTCCAACTTTTTTAGACTTTTGTATTTTAAAAAAATTATTGGCCTTAATTTTTTCTCGGAAAGTTTGTGCTTACCTAGTACAGAATTTTTATTCAATTTTTAAATGTTTTTTTTTTTTAAATTTTTTTAGCTTATATGATAAAAATATTGTATCATAGCATTAGGTATCGGTACAAAGAAAATTTCACGAAAAAAAGCTTAAAATTTTGAATAAAAATAACACAAACTTTGCAAAAAAATAAAATAAATAGATATAATTTCAAAAAACTAAAGAAAACGTAATTTTTTTCTGGGTGGCTGCCCAGCGAAGACGTAAACACAAAGAACTGAATTGTTAACAAAACAATTTAAAAAAAAAATAAAAACCATAATTATGATATAGGCATCACAAATACCTAAGCATTTTTTTTTGAAAAAATGTTCATTTTTCAAAAAAAAACAAATAATAATAATAATAATAATTCCATTCAAGTAGTTATTTACTTAGATTTCTACTCAAAAATTTTAGGTATAATAACCGTTTTCAAAACCTTGATTTTTTTTCAAGTGGAAAATTCAAATTTATTTTGAGTACAGTGTTCCTAAAAAAATCGTAATTGTTTTCTATAAATTTTTAAAACATGATGTTTTTCAATTTTTATTCATTTTTCAATGACATTGTTACCTTTGTGAAGAAAATTTTTTTTCATTTTTTAAAAAACTGAATAAAATTTTTGATAAGGATACAACATTGAAAAAAAATTTATTACCTACATGTACGTAGTAGGTACAATGGTACATACCTAGTTTAAAAATTGAAAAATGAAAATTAGGCAATCAAAGTTTTTCTGGCAGGTAGGTAAGTAATAACTAATAAGTATACCTTCAAATTTGAATTTTTATCAAAAATTAAAACTTCCACAGAAAAAATCTTGATAGGTAGGTATATTATTATTATTTTATTTTTTTGAAAAAAAAAATTGATTTTCAAGGAAATAAAATTATACCTAATCAAATTTTTGAACTTATGTACTTTTAATCAAAAATGTCATAAATTTTTTTAAAAATCTATGGCATTTTTTTATGTTAAAAAATGTGAACTAGGGCAATTATGTCTTACCATTTTTTTTTAAATTTTTTAAAAATTGAATAAAATTATGTTTATTCAATTTATTTTTCACGTATTACCTACTATAATATTGTGGATCTTCGGTACCTGAAGGGTACATGATTATTATTTTTTTACTTTTCAATTTTTCTTAATTTTTTTTTTACTCAAGTACAAAATTGTCATTAGTATTCAGGAAAAAAATTCATAAAACAGGTAACATTAAAATGAAATACCTAAAATAAAACACGAAGAAAAATAGTCGCATCTCTTTGCTTTCTGAAATTGCGTACAATGTAGGTAAATCCGTATTCTTTGATTCCTGGCGCACTTTTCGGGAGTCATGTACTTAGATTTTTGCACAGAGAGTTGGGCAATAAATTCAAAAACTTTTAAATTATTTTGAATTTGAAAAGACATCTAGTTTACAGAATTAGAATAAAAACAATTTTAAAAGAAATTTCGAAAAAGTTGCTCTCAAATAACCTTAAAAAATCAGTTCTTGATGAAATACCTAACAAAAAAAAATGTTGAATTAAATTTTTAAAATTATGTTCTTTAACAAAAAATTTTTAGACATAGGTAAGTATCTTTGAAAATTTTATTAGGTATTATTTATTAATTTTTTAAAATTTAAATTGAAGTAAACTTTGAAAATATTTTTCACAGAACATTTTGTAAAATAAGTATATAAAAAATATGTACCTAAAATTACTCACAAATTTTAATAAATCGATTCGTCACGAAATTTTAACTTTGGCAGTTCAAATTTCAAGTAACCAGAATTGATCATGTTGATTTTGTTCCCCTTCAGAATAATAGGTATAAATGTGCTTGAATTTAAATTACACATTTGAAAAAAAAAATTAAAATGTTAATTTAATTACCTAAGTTTTTATTATCCTTTTTATGAATTAGTAATGAAGATACCTATATTGAGTAAAATGAATTTAAATTATTCAAAGTGTAATTAATTTTAATATAAAATACCATAAAAATCAATACCTAAATTTTTTTTAATCGTAACTAAGGAAATTAATGGTCAAAAATCACTTGGAGTAAAATTTGGTGAGCTATAATTATATATTTTAATGTTCGAACTACCAATGAAGAATACAACGATTAAATGCATAAAAGTATTGAATTTTTTCAACAAAAAAACAGTGATACCTAATTGAAAGGAAGTGAATATTATAAAGATAAAGAAAAACAGCAAATTCGTGAAAAATTGAATTTTTCATCATAAAATATTTTGTCAAGTAATACGTAGATATTATTTAGCACTCCGAAGGGAATCCTCAAATACTCGCTATGCTGCCTTCAGTAAATTAAAAAAGTTTACTAATATTTTCCATAAAGCTGTGGAAAATCTCGAGGTCTGGCATACCCGACTCTAAAAAGCAGGCTTGGCCGTTATGTAGTATTGTATAGGGATTACTTGAATCTGTTCGATGAAAGTAGCCTAAAATATCAAAGAAATCCGCATTTATGTATTTACTTTTGTAATTAATGACGACGATGATAGCTTTTGTTTCCTTGGGGAGTGTTGGTGTGCGCACACTAAGTTGCCACTATGATAAATAGTTAATGCCACGCTGTCATAAAGTGTCAGTTAGTTTATTTCACTCCATGTTTTACGAAAGTTCAATTGAGCAACAAAACTACTAGGTAGATTTCCCATTGCTAATGTAACGTCTAAAATGTAGCAATATTTGAATGTATTGTTCATTTTATCTATGTAATATTTATTTATTTTTAGAAGAAATAAAAACGATACTTACACGATTTTTTCTCCTAATTATGTATTTTAGGTATCCATTCAGGGACATTCCATGTCAATTCGGCCACGTTTCCTCAAAAAAAATTACGAATGTTTTAATCCTAAAAGTAAGGAAACTATCGTTTTTCCTTCGCGACCCCCCCCCCCCTCCTTAGCGTCTTTTTGGAGAAGATTTTTACTGTACACGAGTGCACTATACAAGGTGTCCGGTGAGTGGTCTGCCAAACTTGAAATTTGGATATAACCGAGTACCACCAACAAAAAAACTCGATTTTGAAGGGGCAGTGGTTTACAAAAACTTCAAAATTTAGTCAAGACAATGCATAAAACAGATGTAACTTTTCGAAAGGGAAAAAAATAATAATTTGAAAAATTTGTCTATCTTCAAAAATGAAGAGACTACAATGCTTTGAAAATTTGTATTTTTGAAGTTTAGGGCTCCTAACCGCCTTAATTTTCAAAGATAGGCAAACTCTTCACATAACTTTTTTTGTTCCTCTAAAAAAGTTAAACCTATTTCATGTATTATTTTGATAGAATTTTGAAGTTTTTGTGTATTACCAGTGCACCGTTAAAACTGAGGTAGGCAATATTTTTGACAGGAATTTCATGTTTTGCCATAACTCCTTTAATTTCAAAGATAGGCATCCCAATGTGATTACATTTTGTTTACTTTTTTGAAGTGATATTCACTGCCGGTGTTGAAAATTGTTTTGGGCGCAGTTTTGCCAACCAATTTTGCTGGGAAAATACAGATTTTCAAAGTTTTGTAGCTTCTTTATTTTTGAAGTTATAGGTAATACGTATACGTAGAGTTTTTTATTAGTCATATTCGGTTATATCAAAATTTCAAGTTTGACAGATCATTCGCCGGACACCCTGTATACTCAACTTTACGTTCTAATTCATTTCTTGTTCGGTAATATTCATTACTGAACTATTTTTTTCAGTGGAGGATTAAAAAGACCCTTAAATTTTTTTTGAGGGAAGTAGGAAAACCCAAGGTCAAAACATGACCGAACTGACCTGAAACAACCCTTCAGTTTTTGATCTGATTTGAAATTCAGACATTATTGATTAATTTTTTCATTCCAAAAATATTTATCAAAATCATTATACCTACTTAAGTATATCTAGGTATTTTTGAAGAAAAGTTCAAAAACCCCGATTTCTCCTCTTCGAAGTTCAATTTATTGTAATTTTTTTTTTTTAAATAAGTCTATTCCGAACCGAACCAAATCCATCATTTAGGTTGTTGGTAAAAATTTCTATTTTTTGTTTTTTTGTTCGTCCAGAAAATCGTTATTTTATGGTTTTTCTATAAATTAGAAAAGTTTGATAGGGAGCAAAAAAAATCGGATAATCGTGCCTTTTTCTTCTCCATTTCATAATAGATGCTCAAAACTTTAAGGTACCTAACTTAGTTTTTTGTAGGATATGGAACAATTTTCAACCCTATACTCGTAACACCATAAATACTACAACTGTCACCTAACATCGTCTCAAGCAGTTTTTCAAACAAGATTGCTAGTAAGATGGCAATATCCTATTTAAAAAGAAGAAAGAAAAAAAACGTCGGAGACATTCTCTGTATATCTAATTTAACGCGAATAAAAGAAAAAGAAACATCTTAAAAGATAAAGTAGCAGCCAATTACAATTTCAGTTATTTTGTTAATTTATACGAATTCACTTTTTGTTCTCTTTCTGTTGAAATAAGAATATACATACTGAAGTACCTAGGTGAATAAAAAGGTATGCGAAGGTACTAAAATATAATTGTTTTATTCACCTAGACTTCCTGTCAACGGCTATGTTCACCTAAGTATTGATACTGTTGTTAATTTTTTTCCTTAGTGCTATTATAATTTTATCATTCTAATCAAAATCAAAGGAAGAAGGTTGATCGCGTGTAATAAAAAAAACATGTTGCAGTGGAACGTAAAATAAATGATGGGATTTTCTTTTTGCAATTTTTATCAGACTGAAATGTTGCGTAATAAAACCGCTATGATGGGCGAAAAAGATCATTTATTAAATTTCGCAGAAATAAATCCACAAGGAAATAGAAAACCATAATTTCAAACTATACTAATAGGAGCATCCGAGCTGGGATTTTTACCCAACTACCTACTTAATCTACCGAACCAGGTGTTCAATCCAGCTTGGCAAATCAACATGTCTCGCTCAAGGGTGGAAACACATCTATGTAACTTATGAAAAACTAAGTCATAGATCAAAAATAATTATTACTTGATGGACAAGTATTTTTCTCGAAATAAAAATAAGACGTCACACTAAATTATCAGAATTCGCACAAATCATGTGAAAAATATTTCTTAAATGTTTGATCCCGAAAAGGAAAACTTTAACGTGTAATTAGACATAGAAAATCGAGTTCAAGGATTTTGATAACATTACCCAATAATAACTCAAAACGCGTTTGAGCGAACTGGACTGTAATAAAAGTACAAATGGCTATGTGGTTTTAATGCGTTACAACAAAGTAAATAGTGCGGTTTGGAGGAAGCTCTGGTATGTGGTCATCACCTGACGTAAAACAACTTAATAGATATCACTTATTCCGAATCTCCAGTCTGAACGAATTAAATAAGACGTGAATACTAACATGCATTTCGTAAAAGCTAAAACCCAAGACTGGCCAGCCAAACAGTCATTCATATCGTCGAAAACGACATAACTATACCTACCTACCTATATCGCCAGCCTTCGTCCATTAAAACCAGAGTTCCACACTTGAAATTTTTTTCGCATCGGATTAACAGCTAACGAGAATTACAAGGATAAAAAAAACTAGTTCGTTGGTCTGGTTTTTTGATAGAAATAGATACCTCGACTATATTTTCTCGCATACCAACACAAGTATTAAAATACCCCGACGTTTCTCTGCGAAAAAAAAAAAAAAAAAAAAAAAAAAAAAAAAAACTTAGTTTAATTTTTAAAGTAAGCGCGTATTATTTGCAAAAATGATAAATTGTATAACAGTCGTACATACGAGTAGGTATTTTTTTCAACCCAAAAAAAAGTTCATCTACATAACCACAACCTTTCATATAGTATTGGCAGTTTGTACATAACAGTGTTATACGAACCTATAGCTATATACAGAAGGGTTATACAAATCCTTTTTTCTCTCTTCGTTTTTTTTGATTTCGATGAAAACAGCTGTCGAGTTTTTTTTTATTAATTCCGAAACTGTTTTTAAGCTGAGCTTCATGAAAAACCACAAAAACGCATTAAGTAACTTTGTGTCCTTTTCACGCTTTTCAAATGTACACGTGTTACATACAACTGACCCTTATCGGGAGCTGATCATAAATTGAAAAGTTTTCCAAAAATTTCTTTGCACCATTAGCGCTATAAAACTGTTACGATTTTTCCATAAAACCACTATTTACTTACCAAAAAATACTAGTATCGATTGTAACAACGCGCAGCTTTTAAATATCTTTAGAGTGGATTAAGAGCAAAATTTTATAAAAAATAAAATTATCAGAATGGGATGGGACTGAGCTTGCAAGTAAAAAGGAAGGAAATTTGATAAAACGATCGCCAATATTTTACCATTTTCATACTTAGCTGTTAAATTTGGATATAAATTTTTCAAAGATACGTTTTATTTAATTTTTTATTTCTTTTTTATTGAATGAATTGAGAGTCATTGATATGAGAATTTATACTCGAAAATTGAACATTTTGGTCAGTTTTTCACAGTGGCGTTGTAAAAAAGCGCAGATGTCAAATGTGCAAACCAAGGGCATGCCTACCAAATACATATTCCAAGAGAAAGGAGAGCGAAAAATTTTTCAACTAAAAAAACATTTCCAACAATTTTATATTTTTTTTGCACCTAATAAGGTATTATTTTTAAATAATCAAGCAAATTTTAAATTCTTACAAAAAGTTACATTTTAAAAATACACCAAAAATGCAGTTTTTTCTCCCATAAATAAATTGTAATTTTTTTATAAAAATTTGATAGGTAAATAAAAATAATCCTCATTTTTCCACAAGGGAAGCACGCCCATCTCCCATTACACGAATGTACGTACCAAATTGAACATTATAAAATTAGTTCAACATAAGTATACAATTTTTGGAAATGATAAAAATTTTTAGAACAAATAATTTTTTTAAAATAAATTATACCTACTGAAATATACCTTTACGTTACTAGGGAGATAAAGTGCTGCTTTATATACCTCTTGCTGATTTTTCGGTAGTATAAAGAAGCCCTTTTCTCCCTCATAACGTAAAATATTTTATCCAAATAGGGAAATAAAGTGATTTTCAACGATTTTGATTTATAAACCCTCAAAATCGTCGAAAATCACTTTATCTCCCTAGTTGAATAAACTACTATTTTTAAACTAAAGAAAAATACTTTTGAAAATCGTAAAATTTTTAAAATTGAAAATTTTCTGAAAATATTGTAATTTTGGACAAATGACTAATTTAATAAAAATTGTAAATTACAAAATTACATAGGTGGCATTCCATAAGAAAAGGGTCAACTTTGTCGAAAACAAGTTTTCGAGAAAAACGCAAAAATGTGATTTCGGGTCAAAAATATCGATTTTTGGTTTTTGACGGATTCGTATACTATCATCCTTCTACTTTCACGTGAGAGTGGTTGGGACCCTTCGAAATCATTTTTTAACCATGGTAACACGGTAACATGCGATCGAAGGTCGGGCGAGATAGTGACTTAGAAAAGGGTCAACTTTGTCGCCGATACAGATGGCATCAAGGAACACCAAGTTCAGTAAAACTAGGTATTTTTGAGAATTTCTGGGGGTTTTATAACTTTTATAAAATTATTTTCACTTCAGATCAGAAAACTTTGAACTTATTTTTCTCAAAACTAGGTTTTTTAAAGTTCCAACTTCAAACGCGTCCCCAAGCGTGAATTTTATAGGTAGAGGGCTCACCAATAGCTCATTTTAAAGGGAATTTAATGTCGTTTCAGAATATGTGCCAAACTCGTAATCAAGCCGAGCGACAAAGTTGACCCTTTTCTTATGGAATGCCACAATTTAGATAGAGTCAAATTTTTGGGAATGATCAAAACTTTGAAATTATAATTTTTTGGGGAAATGTCCAAATTTTTGAAAATTATAGAATTTTTGAAAATACATAAGAACTTTTTAAAGAATTGACAAATTTTGAAAATTGGCGAATTTTGGGAAATTAAATAATTTAATAGCAATGCAGAATTTTTAAATGAGTAAAAAAATAAAATCTTGGGACAAAATTTTGAAATTATTTACGTTAAAAATGGAAAATATTTGTAATAAATAGGTACGTATTTGAAGTTTACTTGAAAAAAAATTATTTGAAAGTTTTAGATTTTCTAAAAATGAAATTTTTTTGAAAATAATAAAATTTGGGAAAAATAAATAGGTACTTGATAATAAAAATAGAAAATTTTGAAACATATTTAGGTAAATATATAAAATTTCTTTAATATTAATGAAAATGAAAAAGAGCAATAATCGCTGACTTACGGAGCACTTTCTTTTCTGACTGAGCCAACAAAATTAAAAAGAAATTTTTTAGTATTTTGTACACGACTCCTAATTTTTGATATTGTGGCGTTAAAGCTCCAATCTTGTCAGTTTTTGGTATGCACCCAAAATATTTATATTCGCGTGGATTTGAATGGAGAATTTTTTTAAATTTTAATGAAAAACTCCTAAAATTTGTATAAATAGGTAGGTATACTTTTTTTCTTAAATTTGAAACACAAATAAATTACTTATTATATGTTATAAAAATATAAAATTTCAGAGAGTTTTAAAATTAGAATTTTTCCAAAAAAATATCAAGTTTTTGAAATTAAAAAACCAATAAATACATTTTTTCAAACTGTAGAACTTTTGAAAATGGAATTTTTCCAAAAAATCAACAAATTTAAAAACTTGAAGAATTATTGAAAATAATCGAAGTTCCTTTGGAAAATTAAATATGATTTAATAAAAAATAATAAAAAATTTTTCGAAATGGCCAAATTCCTAAAATTATGAATTCTTAAAAAATGTTAATGTACCTAATCAATAAAATTAGAGAAAAACTTCAATTGGAGAGCTAACTACCCGGTAAACACACCGTATGCGAATCGCGTGCTAATAGAATGCTACATTCGCATCTATCGCATACGAATAGCATACGAAAATAGCGTACTATTAGCATATCAAAAATGTCCGCTTTTTTAGCGGCTAATTTCGAACGCTAATAGTGCGCGAAATTAGCAGCGAATGTAGCGTTCTATTCGCTGTTAATTCGCTGGCGATTAGCGTTCGAAATTCGTTTCTAAAAAGCAGCCAAATGATAGGTATATTGACGATTTCCACTCAGCAATAAGTTAATTATTTCGAAAATACATCTCATTTGTGATCGCAAATCTGTGTAAAATGAAATTATGCCGAATGGTAAAGATTTTGACCTACCTAGTAGTGACGTTTGATAAATAAGTAGGGCGTAGGTATTTCAATTTACAACTTTTTTCATAAAATTTTTTGATGGACTCTATACCTTCTTCTATTTCGAATAATAAATATCTACGTAGTATTATATGAAATTAGAAGAAAGGGAGGGGGGGGGGGTCCAATCTTAATTTTTATGAAAATCAAAATTATTTCCAAGAATTCAATCTACAACTTTTGTTTGAAAAAATTCTCAATTGCGAGAGGGAAGAAGGGCTGGCCCAACTGAAATTTTTTTCAAACAAAAGTTGTAGATTGAAATCCTAGAAATAATTTCGATTATCATAAAAATTTCGATTTGACTCCTCCTTTCCTTCTAATTTCGCATAATAATGTACTTATACTGCTTCAAACAGGAGAAGGCAGAGAAACAATTTTATTGAAAAATTTTATAACACTGATAAGAAGTCGAAAATTTTTCTGTACGATTTGATAAAATTTCATTTCACACAGATTCACGATCACAAATAGATATACATTCAAAATAATTAACTTACTGCTGAGTGGAAGTCGTCCAAGAAACTCAATCTTCGTCTCCATTCTTGTCATTTTGATCAAATCATTGGGATTTTTATTTAAAAAGAAGAAAATACATCAATCAAAACACAAAATCCCCCAACAAAATCAATAAAACTAGAAAAATATTCAGTTTATTGTTAATAAGTCACTGCAACAATCTCAAGTATACACGTTCATGCTTGAAAATTATTTCTCTCGTTCATAAAAAATATTGAAAGACATTGTCGCCAAAATCGTATGCGATTCGCAAGCGAATATCGCACTAATATCGTATGAAATATCTGCACGTTTCCCAATGCGATTTTAGCATACGATTCGTAAGTGAATATTGCGCTAATTTCGTATGAAATATCTGCACGTTTCCCAATGCGATTTTAGCAGTATACGAATTTATCTCAGAAGATTTTCCTCGATTTTCGCGTTGATTCCGCATTCTATTCGTGTGCGAATAGACCGCGATTTTCGTATCTGCTATTTTAGCATACGAATAGCACACGGTGTGTTTATCGGGTATTTATTGCAAAAGGGATTTTTTCAATACTCGCCTACCTTCATACGTTTCTCATGTTACTGCTATACTTTTTTAGGGATAGGCATAAAAGAGGGGAAAGATATCCTGCACGCTAAGGGTTTTTGGAGTTTTATGACTTTAAAAATTAAATTGAAAACAACTTTGAGAAACTTTGCACCTACCTTATCTGAATGTAACAAAACAGGAAGGGAAATTTTGTGGTTTTTTGTTCACCACTATTTTGTGTGCTTATATTGTACTAAAACCTCAATCTTGTTAGCTTTTGATACATACGTACACTAACTCTCAAAATATTAATGTTCAGTAATTCGAGTAGAGAATATCGATGGTCCATTTAGAAAAAGTGCTATCTCCATTTTTGGAGTTCTCTACTTTGAAGAGAATTTTTTCTCCGATGAACGAGCCAACCTGCAAACGAATGTCCCGCACTTCAAGTCGAACTATCAGAGAATGCAATGATTGGTCGCGGAACGTTCTATCACCAGTGTTGTGTTCTACAGGAGGAAAAAACTCTCGTAAAAAGTGAGAATTTTGAAATGGAGATAGCACCTTTTCTAAATGGGCCATCGATATAATAATTATATATTTTTTTAAATTGCAATAAAAAACTGCAAAAATACGCACAAATACCTTTTTTTCTCTTTTTTTAAAAGCGAATATTTAGGGCCGGTTGTACGAACGTGGATCAAGAAACGTGACGTCGGTCACGTGGGCTTGATCCGTGGTTTGAACCAATGATCGTCTGTTATTTGGCGGATCAACAGCGAATCAACCACAGATCAGTATCGAAATATTTTCGTACAACCGGGCCTTAGTAATTTTGGGGATCAAGCTGATCCGCATCTGGATAAATTGGTGAAGGTGCAAAAATTTTTTTTTTCAGAAAAATGTTATTGGTAATACCGTTATAGCACAGATAAAAAAACTGCAATACTGAATAATTCAAACTTTTCTCTTTCACATAGTACGTAAATATAATTTAATTTCTCTCCAAAATGGGGTTTAAAATTATGCGAAGAATTTTTGAAAAATTAAGTAATGGTAATCCATAACTAATGCAATACCCACCTCATTTGTGAAATAGTCGACAATTTTAAAAAAAAATAAAAAGACATAAAGAATGATTAAAAGCCAATTAGTCCAAATTAAAAATGACCACTTATCCTCGTATGTAAAATGCGATTACATTCGCGTATTAATTATCGTACGTACAAAAAATAAAAAGCTTTGAGCGAATTAAAATTACTCGCGCAGAAAATCAATCTCACAGGCATGATTTTCTATAAACACATCACTGTTGATATTTTTTTTCAACTTTTAAGGCAACACCACTGTCCAACCACTGGGCAGAAATTTTCTTGTTTTAGCGGATAAAAAAGCCAACGTTGGCAAAAGATTCTGCGCTAGATTGTATTCATTGTCAGCAATAAATTATACTTATTTTTAATATCATCATAAGCGCGGCTGCACAATGGCGAAGAGATAGAAACCGTTGTGGGAAAAAAAAGATATGTAGCCTATACTGGGCTGTAAGTATAGTGAAAGAGGTATCATTTTTACATGGTTCACAAATGTGTTCCTTACTTAATTTTTAAAATACATAAGTAAGAAACTTAAGGGTTAAAATTGCATTTACTAGTAGTACAAACCATACAACAATGCATATTGTGTACAATGTATGTACACGCATATTTACTGATTAATTACATCAAGAAAAAAATTAATGCCAACTTGGTCACAAAATATGAAGAATAGGCGAATATCAACTAAGTGGTAGGTAAGGTACTCAGTCTGACAAGTAAATATTAGGCAGGTATAAAATATAATTATTTTCACACTTTCGTAATTTTAAATTATTATTTTCTTTAAATCACGCAAAAAAATCGTTCATCATCAAATATTTTTCTTTATTCAATTAGATCAGAGAAATCTTATCTATTATTTAAATCATATATTATTTTCAGAATTAAAAAAAAAAAAAAAAAAAAATAGTGAAGTTATAATGTGCATTTTATTCTTTTTTCTGTCCCAAGAAGGTCGAAGTTCTCCCTTGTGAATTTTTCTGCTTATTTAGTGTATTGAAACATGGTATACATGAATATTTCAGTACAGCCTGTTAGTCTCTGTATACGGGTGTCCCAGTTCAGAGTAACAAGGCTTGAGATTTGGATACAAACTAGTACGACTAACAAAAAACTTTATATGCACATGTTACCTAAATTTGAAAATGAAGCAGCTACAAAGCTTTGAAAAATCGGTTGGCAACACTGTTTTCAAAAAAATTTCAACTCCGGTAGTGGATACTGGATAGCACTTCGAAAAAAAAATTCCAAGTACATTCGATTGCCTATCTCTGAAATTGAAGGAGTTATAGTCATACGAAATTCCGGTCAAAAGTATTGCCTACCTTAATTGATCACGGTGCACTGTTGAGACGTGAAAATTTCAAAATTCTATCAGGACAATAGATACATGGAACAGGTGAAACTTTTTGAGAGGAACGAAAAAAGTTATGTGATGAATTTGCCCATCTTCGAAAATAAAGGAGCTACAGAGCTTTGGAAATTGAAACCCTTTTTTTTTCAAAGTTTAAAGCTCTCTTGTGCCTCCATTTTCAAAGATAGCCAAAAACATGTCTAAAACAAAAAAATTGCTTTTTTTAGCAGAATATATTTAAAATTAAATTCTTTAAATTATGTTTTTATTAAACAAATAAAAATTAATTTGTCGAATTCATAATATTAATTTATTTTAATTAGGTACTATTCATTGGCCCCAACAGAAATTATTTCTTCTCAATTTAATTTTTCCTTGCCCCTTCAATTTTCAATATAGCAACATGTTTAGCTACCTGTATGACATTTTTTGTTCCTTATGAGTTGCCTATTCACCCGGTGAAAGGAACTCATTGTCAGTCAGCTACGAAACACCCTGTATATAATACCTATAAATTACAGTTGAATTGAAAACATTTTTGTTTGAAATTAATCATTCACATATCGATAATAGGTATGAATACAGTTTGATAAAAATGAGTTCCGTCTGTCATTGTCAATTAAGGGACTAGGTTAATCTCAAAGGAGATTGATATTATGTAATTAGGTATACCTATGTGAAATCGAAACAATTGCAGTCGACATAATTTCCACAGCCATAGACAACATAACACATGGATCCGGTGCCTATTCAATTATCACACTTGTAAGTACAAGTGATATGTACACCATAAAACCAAGTACCGTGTATTTAATTTCTTGTTGCTTTGATACCAGAACATATACACCTATTTGTATTTGAAAAAAAAAAGTCGCATACGAGTATTTATACGTTACATCATTAATAAACAAAATCCCGTCAAACAGACATAGAGACTTTGTGACTTTGAAAAATTATTCACGCTCATGGACAAATCGTTGGTTTGCTGAATAAGTCTGATTAATAGCTAAATTCATTACCTACATTTTGACAAAGTCACCAATATGACCAATTATAGCACCTGTTTCTTCGAGTTAATCTATGAATGAATCGAGTTATAGAAGTAGGTAAATCTTTTATTCAACTTTCCACGCGTATTCGCGAGTAAGTACTTTGGGAATAAAATATCTGACGATATTTTTTATTGAACCTTGTAGGGTAAATATTAGGTACCGAAGCCGCAACGAGTAGATTATTATACGTATGAGAATGTAATGTGTAATATGTAGATACGTATAAACGGTAGGTAGGTACTTATTTATGGGTTGTGGGCATTCAAAATTCTAGATACGGGTTTCCATTTTTTTTGTGGAAAAATTATCGATACAATGAGAATAGGTGGTAAATATAGCTTTAGGTAAATTTTTAGAAACGTTTTGAAACATGGATGCAAAAAATTAGATAGGTGTTATCTAACTGAGTACGTAATAATAAATTTGAGTGTGTTCACTTTAATTCGTACCATAAATTGTAGACATTTTCATTGCTTCATATAGGGCGACAGATTTGGATACAAATAACCGGGTACATTTAATAAAAAATATTCCATGCCCATAGTATGCCTATCTCAAAAAGTTAAGGAACGAGAGAAGAAAAGTTTTTTTTAAATATTGGTACTTATCTTTACAGCGTGTCTGGAGAGGACCTCTCAAATTAGGATTCAACGGTGTATCATTTGCCAAAAAATTTATAAGGGACAAGGGTAAACTAAATTGAGAATTTTTTTCATTTTGCATAAATATGGGTATTTACTGGGTAGTGCTAAAAAAAAAAAGAACAATATTTATTCTTGAAATTTTTCGCCTATGTTTGAAAATGAAGGCGCTACAAAACTCTCTAAACAAAATTGATTGGCAACACTGCATTGAAAAAAAATTATGATGCCACCCGTGGATAGTACATCAAAAAAGAAAATAAAAATAATTACTTGAAATGCCTTATCTTCGAAATTGAAGAAGTTATCGCATAAAGAAATTCAAGTTGAAGAAATTGCCTTCTTCAAAATTATTAAGGAGTAAGTATTAGCCAGATAGAGAAAAAACACAAAATTGACACTATTCAAAAATCAGCAATAAAATAAAAAATTTTTGGAAACCAAAACTTCAAAAAAATGCTTATTTAGAAAAAAATTTGAGAATAAAAAATTCTGAAAAGTACAGAAATTTTGTAAAATGTAAGTAAAGACCCGAGCGGCACACTCGATCGATAATATCGGAAGATGTAACGTATCGATAATAAATCGTTTGAAAATCTATAGATGTTCTCACGATATTATAAAGATTTATCGGTACAACTTCATAGGCAAAAAATCTAAAAACTATCGAATTCGATATTATTAAGATTTTATGACGATATTCGTCAACGATACTATCGACAAAGAATATTAAATTTATCGATTCCGATTTTCCACCGATTTTGTGCAGATATTTGAAACTACATTATCGACAAAGAATATTAAATTTATCGAATTCGATTTTTTAACGATTTTGTAAAGATATTTAAAACTATATTATCGAAAGATTATATGAAATTTCTCGACTTCGATATTTTACCGATTTTTTGACGACATTTGAAACTATATTATCGACAGATTATATTAAATTTATCGAATCCGATTTTTTACCGATTTTGTAAAGATATTTGAAACTATATTATCGACACATAATATGCAATTTCACGAATTCGATTTTCTAACGATTGCGTGAAGATATTTGAAACTATATTATCGACAAGTAATATGAAATTTCTCGATTTCGATTTTTTAACGATTTTGTGACGATATTTGAAACTATATTATCGACAAATAATCTGAAATTTCTCGAATTCGATTTTTTAACGATTTTGTGAAGATATTTAAAACTTTATTATCGACACGTAATCTGAAATTTCTCGAATTCGATTTTTAAACGATTTTATGACGATATTTGAAACTATATTATCGACAAATAATCTGAAATTTCTCGAATTCGATTTGTTAACGATTTTGTGACGATATTTGAAACTATATTATCGACAAATAATCTGAAATTTGTCGAACGATTTTTCAACGATTTTGTGACGATATTTGAAATTATTTCCAAATTGGTGAAAATTTTTCTAAGTCCAACATGTCTGGAAGTACTAAACTGCCTATTATAAGCGTTTTATTGCTAATTCCTCAACGATAAGGTATGGCATAGTGGTTAAGGAAGAGGATTACCATGCAGGAGGTAGAAGGTTCAAGCCCCACGGGTGGCAGATTTTTTATAATTTTTTTTGACTTTTTCTGAAATGATCCTCTTACCGTAACATGAATAATGTGTTTAGGCATAGTTTAATGTATTAATTATGCTAATTAATGAGTTTTAATTATAGAAAAAAGCTAGTAAAAGACGAAAAATCGGAATAAAAAAATCGATAAAAAATCGACAGAATATCGAATTCGATAAAGTTCCGCCTAAATCGTGAAATTATCTTTCGATATTATAGATAGATTATCGATAAAATATCTTACTATAATCTCGAAATTTTTACTAACTATAATTCATCGATAATCTATCTATATATCGAAAGATAATTTCACGATTTAGGCGGAACTAACGCGACACTTTATCGAATTCGATATTCTGTCGATTTTGTATTTCGATAATTTGTCGATTGTTCTGCTCGGGTTTGTTTTTTGTTTTCCTATCAGTTTTATTATTTTGTTTTTCGAATTTTCTTTATGTTATTTAATTGAAATTATTTCGTTCTTTGTGTTTCATTATTTCAGTCACACCCTCGTGGGTACTCAAAATCCTGGAAATTCGATCCAAAATTCAATTACTGTATGTAATTGGATTTTAATTTTTGTGCTAAAATAAGCCTGTATGACAAAAAAATAGGTTGTGTTTTATGACTTTTAGATAAACATGTTAATTTTAATCTCAAATTTTTCGATTTTTTGAAATTTAAGTGAAGGTATTCCGTTTTAATTGATCTGTTTCATCTATATCTTTCATTACCATTTTTGGTAGAAAATTAGGTTAGTACTCCTATGAAACATCCAAAACAAAAAGTCAACAAATCATATCGGTCCGCAAAAAATGAAATGGAAAATAACGACTTTTTTAATTTCGTTTCGTTATTTTCAAAATTTAAAGTTTTTTTTTTTTTTTACATTATTTTCATTTTTTATTTTGTTTCATTTTCCTAAAAAAGTTTCATCAATTTCATTTTTTGTTTCGTTATGCTTCATAATCCTGTTTTTTTCACTCCAAGATAAAATATTTATAATACATTACGGAAAAACAGCGACCCCCCCCCCCCACTATAACTTCACGAATTACTTCCAAAACTTTGAGCATGTTTATGAAAAAAAAAAAAAAAAAAAAAAAAAAAAAAATTCATTTCACATGCATTTTTTGCAATGAAACTCTCAATTGTTACTTCCAAATTGATATATTGTAGCTCCTTCATTTCCAAAGATAGGCCAATTTTTCACATTACTTTTTCTGTTTACCTCGAAAACATACACTCATTACATGCATTGTCATAATGGAATTGTGCAGTTTTCATGCCTTGCCAGTACTCCTTGATAATTTTGAGCATGGCAATATCTTTGACAAGAATTTATTCTTATTGTTACAACTCCTTCAATTTCAAACATAGATATGCATCCAAATATACTTACCTAATAATTTTTTTTCATGTGCTACCTACTGTCAGTCTTGGAAAAATTGTCGAAAGCACTATTGCCAGTCGATTTTGCTTAGAAAAATATATCTATCAATTTTCAATGCTTTGTACGTAGTTCCTACATTTTCAAACTTGGGCAAAAAATCTACAAAATAAAAAATGTTACTTTTTACTACCTACTATTCATATGCCCAATCATTTTTTTCCTCTCTTGATTTTATTTTCGTTTATCCCTTCAATTTTTGAAATAGGCACCATGTGTACAGAACATTTTTCTGTTAGTGAAACCCGGTTGTATCCAAATCTGAAGTTTTATAATGTCCTTCTCGAATATAGGGATTTTTGAGAAATTCAATACTTTAAGTAATTTATTTGGAGTTTAGATCAGTTCATAAAAAACTTTTTCACAAAAATTTAACATGGGTATTTTTTAAACAAATTAAATAAATAAATAACGGGTTAGTGATTTAAATCTGAAGAATATCCTGAAAAAGTCTTAAATGAATAACCATTCACCGAACCAACGCCAAAAATAATTAAATAAATTGAGGCTACTCAAGGCAATCATTATTGAGTATATTGCTTTCCTCTAATGTCCAGAAATTGAAGTGTTTATAACCTTGTAAAAAATTTATAATTTGTTATAAAATTTTCTCACTGCTACAGTTTGATATAGGTTAACATTTAGAGCATAGGTGTTAGGTTAGATACTATCTGAACTTGATTTTCTGTCTATTAGTACCAATAACGATCATCATCAACCCATCTCGTGCGCTAAAAGCACATGGCGAATAAATGTAAAGTAGGTGCAATTCGACTGTGGTAAAACAATAATTTTTAACAACAAAAGGCTAAACATTTAGTAACATAAAACACTCGAGTTTAACCAGGCCCAGTCCATGGTATTTTTTTCATGTTCAACACGAAAAGGTTCACACTCGTACCTCTTCGTAGCCAACTAAATTATTATTGGGTACACGTTGTGCTGTGTATCATTTACACTTTTACACCTTTTTGTTAGACTTGTTAGACCCATTACGATGTCGCGTTTTCTTCGTTTTCAAACATTATTAGGGAGAAATGCGATGTAGAGTCTATCGCAGAGAATATTTACCTGGGTACCCCATAATAATTCATTATTTAATTTAGTATTCATGATATTGACCAATCTTACCTCGCGGATTCGAGAACTCCAATGCACACTCGTAGATATAGATAATTATCACTATTGCATACTCGAATCGAAATAATTAAAATAAACTAAGCATTTAAAAAAAGAACGACAACTAATCGGATTATAATTTTTTCGATTTAAAGTACTATTGAAAGAAAAACTGAACTTCTTAATAATTTTGATTTTACCCGCGAAAAAAACACTAGCAAAATCTATCACATCTGATTTACTGATAAGGTGATAACAAACGCGAAAATGCTGAAATTGTTGTTTGTACGTACATAAATCACGGAATGAAATTATAGCGGTGGAAAATTTAGACTTAAATCAACACTTCGGTAAAAAATACCATCGGAGATGATATTCGCTATTGCTGTGAATTTTAACACAAAATGTTACGAATACCTGAAACGCACGTATTACTACGGTCACACCATCGCAACGTTTTACCGGCTAGAAGGCAAGCAAGTGTAGTACTAACCACGATCCACGAATCAAACTAACATTTCACAACAGAACTATATTTCTCGATGCTTTTCAGCGCATTGGAATCCATGCGCTGTTCTGGTAGGTACATCAGCTGTGTGACAAAAAACAAACTGAATCCGGCATTTTTGACAATTAGACGCGTTTTGAGGTTTATTAGGCATTATTTAGTTGATAATTAATCGAACCTACTGCGAACCTACTGCGTATCTATCGGTATATTTTACTATTTTTTGGGTATTTTCAAAATCCATACTTTGTTATGATTCCTTTTCAATAAAAATTTTCAGCTATATTCGTAAGTGGATATATACTCTTTTTTGTTGATAATTACTCTTTTATTGGAGACTAAAAAAAATATGTATGCAAATGCGTCCAGCACCCACGAAAATGAAGTTATAAAACAGCAAACCTATTTCATCGCTCAGAAAAAAATGAAAGAAAAAAGATAACAAGAAAAAATGAAAGAGAATTGAAATAAAGACTGAAATAATTCCTTATTCTCCCTGTGTTGAAAGAAATAACGAATAGTGAACGAATAAAAAATTATAACAAAGTTTGAATTGAAGCACCTGAAAATACAATGTACCCGAGCAGCACACTCGACAAATTATCGAAATACAAAATCGACAGAATATCGAATTCGATAAAGTGTCGCGTTAGTTCCGCATAAATCGTGAAATTATCTTTCGATATATAGATAGATTATCGACGAATTATAGTTAGCAAATATTTCGAGATTATAGTAAGATATTTTATCGATAATATATCTATAATATCGAAAGATAATTTCACGATTTAGGCGGAACTTTATCAAATTCGATATTCTGTCGATTTTTTATCGATTTTTTATTCCGATTTTTCGTCTTTTACTAGTTTTTTTCTATAATTAAAACTCATTAATTAGCATAATTAATACATTAAACTATGCCTAAACACATTATTCATGTTACGGTAAGAGGATCATTTCAGAAAAAGTCAAAAAAAATTATAAAAAATCTGCCACCCGTGGGGCTTGAACCTTCTACCTCCTGCATGGTAATCCTCTTCCTTAACCACTATGCCATACCTTATCGTTGAGGAATTAGCAATAAAACGCTTATAATAGGCAGTTTAGTACTTCCAGACGTGTTGGACTTAGAAAAATTTTCACCAATTTGGAAATAATTTCAAATATCTGCACAAAATCGGTGGAAAATCGAATTCGAGAAATTTCAGATTACGTGTCGATAATATAGTTTCAAATATCTTCACAAAATCGTTAAAAAATCGAATTCGAGAAATTTCAGATTATTTGTCGATAATATAGTTCTAAATATCGTCACAAAATCGTTGAAAAATCGAATTCGAGAAATTTCAGATTACGTGTCGATAATATAGTTTCAAATATCTGCACAAAATCGTTGAAAAATCGAATTCGAGAAATTTCAGATTACGTGTCGATAATATAGTTTCAAATATCTTCACAAAATCGTTAAAAAATCGAATTCGAGAAATTTCAGATTATTTGTCGATAATATAGTTTCAAATATCTGCACAAAATCGGTGGAAAATCGGATTCTATAAATTTAATATTCTTTGTCGATAGTATCGTTGACGAATATCGTCCTAAAATCGTAATACTATCGAATTCGATAGTTTTTAGATTTTTTGCCTATAAAATCGTACAGCTAAATCTGTATCATATCGTGAGAACATCTTTAGATTTTTAAACGATTTTTTATCGATACGTTTCAACTTTCGATATTATCGATCGAGTGTGCTGCTCGGGTAGGTATACCATAATAAGAAAAATATTATTAATAAAAAAAAGGGTTTTGGCTAGGACAAAACCATATAAATAAATACATAGATACGATTGCAAAAATTCCAAGATGAATGTTGTAAGTGCGCTTTCTTCTTTTCTACAATGAAAAATAGAGAAATGAAAATAATATTTGTCGATTTTTAAAAATTAAATATTTATTGGGTGTGGAATGTACCTACTCAGGTATTTCTCAAAATGGTTATTAAGACATAGCTATGTTTTTTTAACGCGGATTATGCATAAACTGGATTATGGATCATAAGAATCTACTTCTTAAAACAAGGTTTAGAAAATGTTCTGATCAATTATTCTGAAAATTTTATCAAGAACAAAGCATAAGAACACAGTATAATCCATAATCCACTTTAATAATCTACTCATATAGCAGATTATTGAATGGATTTTCACAAAGCACAAACCCTCAAAATCCAGATTATGCAATAATCCGCGTTAAAAAAACATAGCTATTTATACCTACTTAAATGTCCAGACCCTCCTCATTAAATTCCGGGTCCAGAGACAATAAAAAAATCTACTTACTCTTTTTTTCTTGTTCAACTATTAAAATGCAAATTTGTTTCATTTATTTTTTATGGAATTTCGTGTGCCTAAAACCCTCGGGCGCGGGAACTCTCCCTTTAAATACAAATTTGTAACTATTCAACGTAACAATGTTCAATTTTTAAAAAACGGAAGTATAGGCACCTTCTGAGGGTGTATTTTTTCCCGTCATTTTTGAAAGGGCATGTGGGTGGGTGGTGTAAGAATGGTGGTTCGGCTTAGGAAACCGATTTCAACTTGTATGCAAAAAGGTCAACCATAATGAGAAAAAATGTTAACAAACATTTTAGACCCCCCAACTCAAGTACTTTGAGGAAGAGGGATAAAAAGTCATGATTTTCTCGTTTTTTGTCATATGAAGATAAAAATTTCGGCTTCGCATTTTTGCCAAAAGATTCTAAAGGGTCAGAGGAACCTGAAAAAAATTTCAAAATTTTTGCTCAATTATATTGGTCCAGTAATGACGTTTTAAAAATTTCAAGCCACCATTTTGTAATGAAGGGTCAAAGGTACAATAATGTGTTATTTATCCACTAACATACCATAAAAATTTCAAAAAATTCGGAATGGTGGTACACCGTCAAAAAAAAAAAACTACCCCCGCGGCCCTGCATGTCAAAATACTTAGAATTTAGGTACATGCATCGGATGTAGACTACATTTTGTACTTTTGGATTTTTTGAATGTCTTACCTCCGATGTTTTTTAATTTCATGAGAAAATTTCCAAATTTTTTATTTTTGCCCAAAATGAGTTTTGAGTGGAGCCTTTATATTTAGCCACTCTTCTTTTTTCAGAAAAATAAAAAAATGACCAATTTTCAAAATCTCGTTTTTATTTATTTTTTTTGTTATAACCCAACAAAGTTGTTCCTTTTCATGAGAACAAATTCCAATTTTTTTATTTTCTTTCAACTTTATTTCACAGAAAATTCAGTTTGGACAAAAATGAAAAAATGGAATTATTTTTACATGAAGAGTGAAACATAAAAATATAATCCAAAAGTTCAACAAATTTTGCTATTTTTCATAATTTTTTTTTCAAAATTAAGTACCTGGAGGCCTTCTAAAACTTAATTAGGGGAAAAATGAAAAATATGGGATTAATTTCTGATAAGATATACAGCAACTTAAATCAGATTCTTTTTCTTTCTTTTAAAGGTTTAAAAACAAATTCTTCTGTCTGTTTAACTACACTTTAAAGAGTATATTTACTTACCCCTTAAAAGAAAGAATCTGATTGGTATAAAATTGAGTGCACCTTGGTAAGAGGACCTAAGTTTGCTTCTTTTTCTTTTGAGAATATAATTCTTAACCATTTTTCAATTTCACGTCAGGGGAAATTTTTTCAGACTATGTCGGCCTCTAAAACGACCTTGAAAACGATTATGAAAAATTCAAAGCACCCTGAGGGGCACAGTTTTTAAACTGACAAAGTGGGAATTTTTCCCTCATTTTCAAAACAATTCCAGACTACTCAGAATTTTTTTTTGATTTTTGTCAAGGAATGGTCATAAATCTAAAACTTTGAAAAACTTGTACAATTTGTGAGATTTTCCCCCCTTTCAAAGCTAAAATTAATTATTATGGTTACCTAAGCAATAAGCATGCTTATTTTTTCGGAGGAAGAATTTAAAGTTTCGGTTTTTTTAAATACTTATTTTTTTCTCGTTTTTTTTTGAAGAAAGAGAACTTTTTTTGAAAGAATAAGTATAAATCCAATTTTTTGGATAGAAAATCTCTGATTATTTGGGGAAAGGGTCTTCAACTTTTTCTGAAAAAAGTATTCTTCAAATTTTTGGTTGAGTAAAAAAAAATTATTGTGGGGGGGGGTTATAATATTTCTCACAATCTGCTTATTTATTTATTTATTTATTTATTTATTGCAATTCTAGACAGAGTTAAAGAACTTTGAAAAGGTGTTTTTTTATGATTTAATATCCTAAAAAATGGGACAAAAATAAAACAATCAAACAATCTCCAAAAATGATCTTGTGGGATAAATGTACGTGTACTGCAACAGTTTCGAGTTAAACTTTCTCAAAAATTGTTTAATTTGAAATTTGAAATTTAATTTTTCAAAAATGTGTGCTATTGAAATGCAATTAAGTATTATGAAGAATTTTGTCTAAAGGAAAGGGAGTGAAACTTATACCGCATAGTTTTGAGGTCTTGGGCATAACTTTTAAGCCACCCCTTTCCAACTTATGAAAAAAAAAAAAAAAAAAAAATGATTTCACCGTAGCACCTACTTTCCTGCTACTTTAATACCTATACTAAGCCTAAACTTGAAAATTTTTGTATCACAGCGTAAGGTCGATCTGTGTAATTTTCTTTTTGATTAATTTACTCGTAGCTAAGAAAGTATTGCGTACTGCGTAATAAATTACCAATACACACGGCTTGGAGATTTACTTGGTATTTCAAAGCTTCTTACAAGAAAATTCTATTATTTATTATTTTTTCGTTGTTTTGAATCCTTAACCACTTATCTCTGTTAAGTTTCATTTGTGAACTTTTATTAGCTGATTAGGGAACAGCAGGGTATAAATTTTAAAGAAGAATATAAGTACAGGAAAATGGTAAAGCCTTGTAAAACTTACTCAAACTTTTAGTTGCAAATTTCATAATGGAATATTTCAAAACTGTATGAAATAACGAGTAACTTTCAATAAAATACAAAATAATACGAAGTGAAAGAAAAAAACAAAAGAAAGTCCTTTGTAGTAAACAAATTATGAATTTTATCTCTTATGAACAAATTTTCATTCTAAACAAAAAAAAAAAAAAAAAAAAAAAAAAAACATTCTATCTCGAAAGATTTCAAACATTAGTCGCTTATCTACGTGTATATATACTTCTAACGAACAAATCAGAAACAGGTATGTGCTTATCTACCTAATACGAATACCTACTAATACCTTCGCTCGTACCTCGAACAATATACTTGAACTGCATGCAGCATAGATATGGTTGATTTTAATATAGGTACGTAGTACGTACAGCTTTAGTTGAAAGCTGCTGTCCATTTTGAAAGTTTAGAAAATTTCGAGTAACTTAATTTGCACAGTAGGTAGGTAAAGCAGAAAAGGCTTTAGAATTTTTACAAGTATAAATAAATATAGGTACATATTTCAAATCACTCTCCATGGAGTAATTTAAACGTGTGATACACTCGTTATACAATACTATAAAAGCTGAAATATAGCGTAAGTTGGCGTTAATTTAAAACTATGTAATCTTGTTTAAACTTGAAAGCATTGTCGTTACGGTATCTAAAAGTGTACGGAAAAGCTGACGGTACACATCGTCAACAAAGCATAAGTAAGGCAACGGGCGCAGACCGAACCATGCGTGAAAATCTTCAATTTAAGTAACAGGTGTCTCGTTTTATTTTTTCATCTCACTGTATATCTTATTCTTTTTTTCTTATTTTCCTTTTTTCATTTCGACTATACCCACAAAAATATGAGAAAAAGACATTCGAGTAGGTAACTACGTATCAATTCCATAGGTAGAGTATATCCACTTTGGATAATTCTTTGATGGTCTATACACCTACCTTACTCCTACAAGCACTGTGCATATCGATGTTGAAGCTCGTAGGAAGAAGTCAGATACTTACAAAATGCCGTCGAACGGAGTTAGTGTGCGCTAGATGTGCCGAAAAAGGACACGATGTGGCGAAATGTACGATCGCAGCGGACCAGGCAACATGTGCCAACTGTAAATATGCTTTTAATCTGTGACAAAATGTCTAAAAGTCACGAATATTAATTTCCATGAAAAATAAAAAATCTAAAAAGTATAATAAATAAAAATTATTAAAAAAATTCCAAGTTTCAAAATGTCTGACAAAATATCTGAAAGTCATCTTTCTATTTATAAAAAAATTCCAAGTTTCAAAATATCTGACATAATGTCTAAAAAATCGAATTTATTAAAAATTTTCTATTTTTTTATGTCATCCAAACCTAACTTAATATAACCTAACCTAACCTAGCGTAACCTAACCTAACCCAACTCGGATTTTGGGGTCTGATTTTCCTGTCGGATTTTGGTCTCGGATTTTGGGGTCGGATTTTGGGGTCATTTTTTTCTATTTTGGTTTCCGTAAAAGCATATACTATGCTAAAATATACCTATTCCTTGAATTCTTAAAGAGAAAACATTTTCAAAATTTTTTGGAGTGAACAAAAATTTCAACTTTATATCTAAAATTAACAGGTGAATTTTTTTTAGAAAAGCACGCTTTTATTTAAAGTGGGTCATATGTTATTCAGGTATAGGGATTCAGTACTTATACTTGACGCCTTAAAAATATAAAAATAAAATTTAGGTACTTGAATAATGATGTGTTAAAAATAAACTATTTTTTCAAAAACTTCAACGATGAAACGCATGGTGGGGCGTTATTCGATAAGGTATAATTATATTGTTATCCTCATGCACACCCCACCACGCTTTTCATCGTTGAAATTTTTGAAAAATTGTTTATTTTTAACACATCATTATTCAAGTACCTAAATTTTATTTTTATATTTTTAAGGCGTCAAGTATAAGTACTGAATCCCTATACCTGAATAACATATGACCCACTTTAAATAAAAGCGTGTTTTAAAAAAAAAAATTTACCTGTTTATTTAACTCTTTTAGTGGTTGTAAAATTCAAATTTCAAAATCTAGTTCAGCGACCTCGAAAACCTACATTTAGATACCAATATTGTGAATTTCAAAATTACCCCCCCCCCCCCCCGTGAGACCCTAATTTAGGGTCGCAAGTAAATTTAAGTTCGAAAATCGAATTCAACAACCTCAAAAACCTACATTTTGATATCAATGTTGTAAATTTTGAAATTTTCAAAATTGACCCCTCTCTCAGGGGCCTAATTTGGGGTCGAAGGTAAATTCAAGTTCGATAATCGAATTCGGCGACCTCAAAAACCTACATTTTGATACCAATGTTGTAATTTTTGAAATTTTCAAAATTAACCCCCTTTTAGAAGCCCAATTTGGGGTCGGAAGTAAATTTAAGTTCGAAAATCGAATTCAGCGACCTCAAAAACCTACATTTTGATACCAATGTTGTAAATTTTTGAAATTTTTAAAATTTATCCCCCTCTTAGGTGCCCAATTTGGGGTCTTAGGTAAATTTAAGTTCAAAAATCGAATTTAGCGACCTCGAAAACCCCTTAAGTGGGCACTTTGATCTTTCATTCCTGGTAAAATATTAAATGGGAGAGGATTGAACGAAGACATACACTTTTGGTACCATGGACAATTGGACATACATACCAATTGTTAATAAAAGCGTGGTAAAAACTTCTTGTTTTCAACTCATTTTTTCTTTTTAGTGAAATCTTTCAAAACTTTTGAAAAGAAAAAATCAGAAAATCTCTTATTTTTTTGGAGCAAAAGCACTTTATTTTAATGTACTTACCTAGATTTTTTTTTGTCTAGATTTCAGAAACAAAATTTTTATGTACTTTTGGAGATTTTTTTTTTTTTTTTTTGAGAAAAATACCTACGTAAATTTTATTTGGAATAATTTTTTTTCAATTTTGTAAAGTGAATAAAGAGACTTCTCATTTTATTTTATTTTATTCATTCATTTTTTTTTTTTTGAAAAAATTTATGAAATGTTTTTTGCCCAAATTTTTAAAAACCTTCAACCTTTTTGAAAAAAATAAATAAATTTAACACAAACACAAAAAAATGTTTCTTTTCCCTTTCTTTTTTGAGTTATCTCTCACTCACTGAAATAATATGTAAAACTCCATGTTCATGGAGAAAATCCTCGAATTTTTTGGAATAAAAAACTTTCAACTTTTTCCAGTGAAAAGTTTTTTTTATTTTTTGAAAAAAAGAATTGCCCTTGTTGTGTTTGTTATTGTTTTTTTTAAATATTTTTTTCTTAGAGAGAAAAAGTCCCAATTTTTGGGGCGTGGGTAAAGAATTTTAAAATTGCTACGGAGTAAATTTTGAAGAAGAGCCATTTCTCAATTTTTTGAAGAAAAAAATTTACAAAATATTTGAAGTACCTAGAGTAAAAATTGTTTGCTCGTTCCTTTAGGGAAAATCCGGGCTCGGTGCAAGTGAACTTTTTGCACCCCCTCTCACCATCGTTGCCACACCATCCTTTCTGTTGACGTCATAAATTCCCCTAAAAAAAATTGTGGTTCGTAGGAGGTTTGGGAAAGGCCCTGTCACAAAAGTAGGACAATAATCGAAACAAAATGTCAAAAATTTAAAGATTTTAAATTGAGGAATTTTGAAAACATTATCATAAATTTGGGATGTGGTTTTCATAAAATTTCCTTTCAGTGCTATTTAAATTGGCGTTTACAGATTTTTGTCAACTACGTACTATAGACATAAGTATATTCTTCGTCAAAGTTGGATACCATGAGAATTGAGAAAAAATCTCCAAAGTGGGAAAACAACAAAGCCCTCTCCCACATAAAAAAAGCAGGGTGTTGGGTGTGAAACAAGATGGTTTTCTCACTTTTGAGATGGGAGAAGTTCGAAAAAAAAATTGAGCAAAATCGAATAACTTACTAAGGTCAAAACGTGGCCGAATTGACATGGAATTTGTAAAAATGCTAGTACCAAAAATCTATACCACAAAAACTATTATTCAAGTAAGTCAAGTTGTAAAATTCACGAACAGTAATATTGCTGTGGCAAATGCAATATAAATCGCAATGCATGACGTAATCTTATCGCCTTAAGAGAAAACTGTGAAAAATATATTTTGTTTTTCCATAAGTAGATGTGGTAGTAGGTATGTATGTCATCTTGGAAAAACTTTTCAGACAGACAGTTGTTTTGGAGTAGTGTTAGACATCGCTGCAAGCTAAAATTTTTTATTTTATTTTTTTTTGGTAGGTACTTATTCTCTTTTATTCATTTTTTGTTTTAATTTAAGGGGATATTTCGCAAAAAGAAAAAAGAAATCGTTATACTTAAGTAGCTTTTACCTTTTCGGACAACCTGTGCAGCATTGAATGAAATTTTCTTTTCTGCATGCTTCGAGTTGGAGTATTTACGATGTTACGCTTTTGTGCGAAGTTTTCAATCTCATTGTCTTTATTTATTGTGTTGAAATCGTGATAGCCTCGATTTCCGTGATATTGCACCTGGGTCCTGTTGTTTTCGCTGCTTGTTTACGGATAAATGACTATTTTTGTGAAAAACGAAAACATAATTTGATTAAAAAATTACCAGTTTCGAAATGAAACCATTTTTCAACGATGAAAATAAATTACCGTTGGATTTTTCTCTAGATATACATTTGCCTTCGTTGCATGCCAAAAATTATCACCATGTGCCGTTCTATCTACCTATCTTTGTGTTCTAACTGGCTCTTCTTCTTACCTCGCTACCTAGATACATTATTTTCGAGTAAAAGAAGAAGAGACTTTAGTATGGCCTAATACGTAAAATAAATAGGCTCGTTTCAATTTCTTTAGATTTGAAAGAGGAGAGAGTGACGATTTCAAAAAGACATTATTATGTAGTTAAGTAGGTACAAAATTGAAATTTTTCAGCGTAAACCTTAATTAATTTTTGTAAACATTTATTTAATTAAAAAGTATAAACGGTTTTCTAAGAGCTACAATAGCTCGATGTAATTTTGTGTTTGGCGCTTAAACTTTATATCGCAATTCGTTCGAGTGCACCCTTAAAATGCAACTAACGAAAAATGTCAACTCTATTAACCTTCCAGTTAGGCACTCAAAATTAACCGAGACACGTTCTACCCTCTTTTGAATAAAGCTCGTGTGTGCTTTATCAGTGGTCAACTACGTTAGTAACATTAAATCAACAATATACTGGATATATTCGCTGAATCATCGCCTTTTGTCAACAATTGCTGTGTATACCTTTTCGTTCAACGAGCCTCATTTTGAACATGTCTGAAGTCGTTTCAACCGTGATCTGTTCGATAAGGTAATAGGTGTCTGTGCACTTAATCTGGTAAAAACTACGTTTTTTCAAACACTATTTGAATTTCATACGTGAACTTGGCTCGTACCCCAGAATTTCCTAAAGATTTTACGTATTAGGTACCTTAATTGAAAATTAATTTAGATAGGTACCTACATTTTTAATATACTTACCATTTTCAATAAAATAGAAGAGTGTTTTTTTTAACAACTATGTAAGTAGTATCGCTAAAGGCATACTACAAACAGCCAATTTATACTCAGCTAATGCTCAATGTATGTACGCCATGAAGGGACTTTGAGGATAACCATATGAAAAAAATATTGAAAAAATATGTTTGAAATTATTTCCAAAAAAAGTTTGAAAAAAACCAAAACATTTTAGGTAGGTATTTTGAAAAAAAAAAAACGTTTTGAAGTGAATTCTGAAAATTTTGTTCGAAGAAAACAAGAAATTGTATTTAAAAACAACAAAAAAGTATTTGATTAAATTAAAAATTATACTTACGTACCTATTCGGCACAATACTTTAAAAAAAATTGAATACTTACATAGATAAAATTTGAAAGAAATTAAAAACGTTTAACTAAGCACAAAGTTTTAATTACAAGGAAATGTAAAAAATTGTTTGAAGAAAAAAAAAGGGAAAATTGTTTTTGAACAAAATTCAAAAATACATACCTACTGACTGCTATAGAGGCCCTATTTTTGAATAAAATTTGAAGAAAAAAAAATGTTACAACTGTTTCCTAAGAAAATGATTAAAAAATGAAAAAATAAATGAGTTATTAATGAATAGTAAAAAAGAAAAGAAAAATGTAATATTAAAAAATTTGCTCTCGTACGAATTTTGAAAAAGATAAAGGAAAACAGAACAATTTCATTGCAAAAATTTCAAAATAGGTAGGTACCATTAGTTGTTTTTAAGGAAATCAAAATAATATTATTTATGTTGACAACATTTTTTTTTAAAGTTTTTGAATAAAATATGAAAGACAAAAAAATGTGTTTAATGAATCATAAGAAAATAAGTTGAAAAAAATGCAAGAAATAATTTTAAAATTTATTTTAGAAAAAATATATGTGACCCTGCCTCGAGAAAGGGACCTTATGGCTAAATTTTCGATTTTGAGGTTTTGATGGTTTCGGACACTTCAGACCTTCCTCTTTCCAATGGAATTGGTCCCAACTTTCTATCTTCAAAATTGAGTGAGATATGGGCAATTGAAGATATCACCTTGTGCTTTTTATTACTTTTTATGAAGTTTTCGTAGCTTTTATCTGTTATAAGAAAGGAACCACTTGATCTACGGTATTTTAAATGTAATTTTCGAATTCAGCCGGTCAAAATACCCCTATATCACCAAGTTGAAAAATGTTTCCATCACAATTTCATTTTAGTCATTTTTTTGCTCCTCACTGCGACACCACTGATATGATGATGAAAAATCTCAAAAGTACTTTTTTTTATTCTACTTGATGGTAACATTGATTATTCAAATATTCAATACGATATCTTGCACTGAACCAGAACTATACACTTTTAAAACTTGAATTGATTGTTTCTGAAAAATATGATTTTAGCCATAAGGTCCCTTTCTTGAGGCAGGGTCACATAATTATATGCGTTTAAAATAAATTATAAAGAAAAATGGATTGAAGAAAAAATCCGAAAAAAATGTTTATTTGAAACTAAATTTGAAAAAATAAAATAAAAGAAAATATTTTGAAAATAAATTCTAAATACAATACCTAGTTGAAGAAAACAAAGAAATTTTATTCAAAAAAATATTCAAAAAAGGTACTATAATTATTTTAATAAAATACATTTACCTATTCCAAACAAAATCCAAAAAAAGTTTTTGAATAAAATTGGAAAGAAATGGAGAAAATACCTATTTGGTTCAAAATAAAATGGTAAAAAATAGTTTTAAAAACAAAAAATTTCATTCAAAAATAAAAAATAAAAATTTATGAATAGGTACTCAAACTTAGCAGGTTCACACCTACTAAAATAACATTTAGATAAAGAAAACTAAAAGGAGTAAAAGTTGTTCGAAGCGGATTTTTAAATTATGGTCGAAGTCACTTTAATTCAAATAAACAAAACAAACAAACAAACAAACAAAAAATTCGAATCAATTTTATTGTCGAGTTTTATTGTTGATAAAATCCAAGTTTCAAAATTTTATTCCATTTTTTTTTTTTTTTTTTTAAATATACGTAATTATGTTTTATTTTAGATCCATTTTTTCTCAACTTCCAATTTTTCTTTGTTATTTTCTCAAAGAATTTCTCCAACTTTCACTGTTTATAAAGGATATCCCTAATTTCTATTATTTAAACTAAGTATGTTCTTTGTTTATTTTTTATTTATTTATTCACTATTTCTTAAGAATTTACATTTTTCTTTTTTTGAAGTTTCCTTTTCTTTTTAAAATCAATTTTCGATTTTTTTCACTATTTTTCAAAAAGTTTCTCGTTTTTTTAATGAACATTTTCAATTTTTATAACATTTTAGTAGTTCTATTAATGTTAAAATTTTTAATTCATTTTGAAAGTATTTTTGTACGTATACCTACTTACATATTACAGATCAAAGGAAGATTCAAAACACTTTTTTGTTTAAAAATTGTAAACACTCGCTTACTTATCATTTTTATAGTTCATTATTTTTGAACATATCTAATATAAGAATTAAATTTTATGATTTACTTTCATCTTCATATATCTCCCATGACTTTGTATGTGTTGTAAGTCTAGCTCTAGATAGGTATATTTTGTATTAGGTACCTATTTACACGTACACAGAAAATAATTCATTACCAATACATACCCAAATAATAATTTTTCAAATCATCGCATCGTAAATGTACGGTGCCGCCGTTGGATTATTCTTTAGATGGGCACGAAACGATTCGACGTTTGATGAACATTAGACAGGTAATGGTACCGCCGCAGTAAACAAAACTTCACATTATTTATAAGCGAAAGAATTATCGAAGCAGTAAAGAAGAGTTACTTTCGTCGTCTTTTTGAAGAACTAAACGGCCACGCATCGACTGGATAATAAACAGGATCGCAGATGTTACTTCAACTTTTATTTATAAAGCAGTAACAAAAGTGTTTAGAAACAGACTGGGACCAATAACGGCTATACACCTACTTTGTACAAAAGCTGAATCGTAAACATTGCACATGTTAAATAATTATTATATACCTGCTGTACCTATCCTATAAATGTAGGGGAATGGATGCAATTTTTCCCAAGTTGTTTCATATTTTTAATTCTGATTACGAAATAAATTATTCCTTAAAAAACATCCCTACCAATATAAGTAAGTACTTATACCTAAATATATAAATATTATATTCTTTGTCAACAGTAGGTATGATTATCATTTAAAAATTTTAGTCATGCTCATTTTCAAATATAGTGAACTACTTCGTGAAAGAGGTCAACCAAGTTTCAAAAGATCATACATTTTTACTGTAGGGGTACAGTATCCTAGTGCACTATAACAGTATCCTATATATTGACGGTTTTTTTTTTTTAATTTTTAAATTTTTAGTAAAATTAATTTTATAATTTTATTTTTAATTGAATATTTGGATATTATTTTTATGATAATTTTAACATTAATTTTTTTTAAAATTTTATCTTACTTATTTTTTTATTATTATTATTTCGTGTCAAAGTTATGGAAACAGTTTGTGTAGGTATGTACGAGTACTTGCTGAAATATGGATCAATTAAATACGTACGTTTTATAAGTACATAAAAATGGAAGTATATTTTTCCACAAAGAATTTAAGAATGAAAGATATCTAGCGATATACGGTATTAATGAGCTTTGCAATGCTGCGCTTTGTTATTATTTATGAATAAAGCTCATTACATCATGGTGTCTTCTCTTTGTGCTTAATACTTGATTGACTAAGATAAATTGTCGAACATCGTTCGAGGATTATTAAGGACACGCAGAAATGAGCTATAATCATAGTCTCTGTTTTCTGCAACGTCGAACAAGTAACAGACCTTTGGTTTCGCTTGATCGATTACTATAGCGTGTAGATAAACCTTGCAGAAACACCGTTTACAAACGTTAAAAAGCTTTCGTCTTAAGTAACATATTGGAGGCATTTCACTTGGAATAATCCTTTTTATTTTTCTCGCACAGTTCAAATTTGTCACCCTGGAACGCTAAAAAGAAATAGATTATTCCTGGTACTTGAAGTATTTCCAAGAGGAAAAAAACGATTTTTTATGTTTATTCGTTTTTTGTTTTGTTTTGTTTCTTTGCGCGCGTGGCCTTTAATTTTTTTTTCACTCCTAGTGGTTTGAATTTTTTCAAATAAGCTGTTTGAGTAAACGAGAGTTGAAGTTTGTTGGAAATTTTTTGTAATTTAAATCTAAAGAAAAAGAAAAAAAAAAACGCGTAGCAGTCAAGATGCTCCGCGACAGCCGAATTTTTTTTTTCAAGTTAGTGTACCACTTTGAAAACGTTTTCATCCATGGTATTTCAGTTTCAATATCAGTTTTAACTTCAAATTCAGTTTAAAAATGTCAGGTTTTTGTCTTCAGTTTTAGTTCCTCTCTGCATTGAAGATTTCAACTTCAGATGGGGGCTCCGCCCCCATACCCCCGTTGAGGCTCCTACCCAACCTCCTTATCACTTTCAGCTCTTAGGATGGGGGCTTCGCCCCCATGCCCCCGCGTTGGAAGCTTCGCCCCCAACCACCTCGTCACTTCCAACTCTTCAGATGGGGGCTCCGCCCCCATGTCCCTCTTGGGGGGCTTTACCCTCAATAGGGACATGGCAGGAGAGGATTGAGGGCTTCGCTCTCAATCCCCTTCACACTTTCAGCTCTTCAGACGAGGGCCAACACACCAAAAAAGAGGTTAAAACGTGAAAATTTCTGATTTTTGACCCTGTACGAGGGTCAAATGGTGCTCAAAAGTCGAAACCCCCAAAAGGCACATCAGTGACCTCTACTGACCCTACATCCCAAATTTCGATTGTTTAGGTCTTTTAGTTTGGGCTGTAGGCTGTTCAACGCGTCTGAAAAGACAGGTTAAAACTTGAAAAATATTGATTTTTGACCCTGTATCGAGGTCAAAAGGGGTTTAAAGGTCAAAACCTACAAAAGGCACATCAGGGGCATGAACTCGATCTATGATAAAAATGTAGGCCCCCCAGCTCCATTTGGGGGGTCTGTAGCCTGATCAACGTGAAAAAATGACCTCAAAATCCACTTTTTGGGCCCTAAAATGGGGTGGAGATGACTTGAGAAGCTGAAATTTGGATACAGTGGAGACAATCAGAGTCACTGTTGTTGGTAAAAATTTCAAATTATTTTGTCAAATTGGGGCCTCTTTAGAGCCCCCCTCAAAAAGGGGTCACCCCCAATTTTGGGGCTCAAGGGTCAAAAACCCCAAAGGCACCTCAGTGACCCTTACCTATCCTAAATATCAAATCTTAGCATCCAAGGTCATTTGGTTTGGGCTGCAGGCTGATCAACGTACCGGGAAGCGAGAAAAAATATGAAAAATTGTGAAAAATCTTGATTTTTGACCCTTGACAGGGGTCAAAGGGGGCCCAAAAGTTGAAACCTACAAAAGGCACATCAGGGGCACAAACTTGATTCATGATGAAAATTTTGGCCCCCCAGCCCCGTTTGGTGGGTCTGTAGCCTGATCAACGTGAAAAAAATGACCCCAAAATCCACTTTTTGGGCCCTAAAATGAGGTGGGGATGACTTAGGGGGCTGAAATTTGACTGTGGTGTAGGTAATTAGAGTTCTCATCCCTGGGGCAAGTTTCAAAAAATTTCATGATATTGGGGCTCCCCCGCACCCCCTCAAAAAGGGGTAAAATATCTAATTTTGAGTTAGGGCCCCAAAATTTTTTTTGCATCATTCCTACACCGAGGGGATCCTACCTATCAAGTTTGACCTCATTTCACCTGTTAGGCTCGGCCCCAGAGTTCCAAAAGTAGCGGTAAAATTATATATATATATAAATATGTGACATGTGACAGATCGTCATCTTTTGGTCCCAAACGTCGACAAATGGGGTCAAAACTCTTCTACCCCCCCTCCTTCTAAATCAGGGTCGGACACAATAGCCTAAATTTAAAAAAAAAAATTCGGCTAAAAAATCGAATCGGGAAACTTGGAATTTTAGGGCATATAGTGAGTGACTGAGATTTTTAAAATAAGCATAGTGGAAGTCAGTCCTTGGGGTCCATTTTCTCTAATTTTCTTATAAACACCACAATTACGCTGTTTTGAGAACACACTAAATTTTTCCAGTCGTCTTGAATGCATAAAATTCAGGCCTGGGACATACATATTTCAACTTCAGCAACATCGAGGATATCTATATTTTTTTCACTTCATCTTTATAAATTTTTTCGAAATTCGAATTATTTCTCATGTAAAGAAAAAACTTACCTGAGAACTAAAAAATGGAAAAATTCAATTTTTTGTCAAAACAGGGGCTATTGGGCCATTTATTTTGTTAGAGGAAAACTTAAAAGTAATTATTTTCTAATGAAAAGTGTCATCTTTACATTCTAGGTTGAAAAATTTTTGTGTTTTTTTGAAAAATTAGGGTCCCTTCAAGGAGCCACTCGAAATTTAGATGGACAGAAATACAAAATTGGGGTGTAAATTTCATGAAAATAAACAACTTTGATGTGTCAGCTATAACAAAAAAATCCAAAAGTTTTCAAAGTTATAATTTTTCTATTTTTTTTTTCAATTTGGAACTTTTAAAAAAAAAATTTAGTTTGATTTAGAATTTCTATGAAAAGAAAAAAAAACTAAAAGTCATGCTTGTAAAAAATTCCTCAATTTTTCGGAATAAAACTTGAAAATAATTTTTGGTTTAGAAAATTTCTCAAAATTTCTGAAATGAATTTTTGTATAAAAAAAAAATTCGGGAACTGAAAATTTTTTCAATATTTTTAAACTAAAAAACTTTATCAATTTTAAAAAAAATATATATATTTTGAAGTGATTTTTTTTGAGTTCAGTAATTTTTTTAATTTTTTAGAATACCGCGCAATACCTAAACTTTCAAGCTTTTTTTTTTTTTTTTTTTTTTTGAATAAAAAAATTATATTAAATTCCTATTTTTTAATTTTTTTTTGGTAAAATCCTATAAATTGTTTAGGAGCGTCAATATCCAAACATTTATATTAGTTTCATATTTATTTAGTGCAAAAAATAAGGGAAAATCGGATACTAAAAAATTGACCTACTTTGGAACATTGAATAATCAAAAAAATCGGTTGTAATATTTTGCTCGGATAATTGAGAAATCTGATAATCGGGAGTCGGATAATTGAAGTTCTACTACCTACTTGATTTTTTGGGGGAGGGGGAGGGAAATTGGGAGCATCCCAAGATATAGGTTTACCACTTGAAATTAAATCGGACGAAAAATAAAAAATTACTAAATAATTCCAATGAAATTGAGCGACTTTGATGGTTTATAATTTTTAAAAAGATGAGAGTTTAAAATTATTAAAAATCACTCGATTTTTCATTTTTCAAAAAAAAAAATGAGAGGTCACTATATGATTCATTTTACGTTCAGTTGCGAAAAAATTAAAATAGGGAATCATTTTTCATGAAAACGAGCTACTTTGATAAAATTAAATCAAAAAATTCAAAGATTGGAAAATTTGATTATTTTTTTCAAAATGGGAGTTAAGGAGCACCACTTTACATTCAGTTGAGGGGAAAATGAAAAGAAGGGAATGATTTTTTTCCTATTAAAAAGGAACTTTTTTATATTCTAGATAGGTATTATACCAAAAATTTTCTCACCTTTTCAGTTTTTTTAAAATTTTATTTATTACTTGTTTTTGAACAATTAGAGCTGTCCCGAGGCACCACTTAAAAATAGTTTATGCGAAAAAAATGAGGAATTGATTCTGACGAAATGGCACAACTCTGATGGGTCAAAACCAAAAAATCAAGTGCTTGATAATCGGCCAAT
Organism: Balanococcus diminutus; assembly: GCA_959613365.1. Classification (NCBI taxonomy): domain Eukaryota; kingdom Metazoa; phylum Arthropoda; class Insecta; order Hemiptera; family Pseudococcidae; genus Balanococcus; species Balanococcus diminutus. Next base: position 31,649,736 of record OY390714.1, read on the forward strand.
TTTTTTACTTTTTTCCAAATGAGGGGAACACGGAGACTAGGTACTATAAGTTTACCTATTATAAATTAGTGAATTACTTATTTCTCATGAAAATGAATGAACCGTAATAATTAGTTGGACAGTTAGAACCAAAAACATACAAAAATTGTAGTTTATATATTTTTTTTTTCAAAATGGGGGCCAGTGGACCAATTTAAAATGTAGTAAGTGGAAAAATAAAGAAAAAATACCTAACAATTTTCTAATAAAAAGAAACAAATTAAAATTCTAGGTGACATATATTTTTATTTTTTATTATTATTTATTTTTTTATTTTTTGAAAAATTGGGACAGTTCAAGATATTATCTGAAATTAGGATGGGCTAAAAATAGGTACAAAAATTGTAATTGTTTTTAATGAAAGGGAATAACTTAAATGGGTAATAATAATAAAAAAGGTAGGTAAGTTTGAAAATCTTTCGATTTTTCATTTTTTTTTTTTTTTTTTTTTTTTTTGGAAAAAATGGTTTAGGAATTTGGAGCCATTTAAAAATAGGAAATCATTTCTTCATAAAAATGAATAACTTTGAACACTGAGATCAAAATTCTAAAAAATTGAAAAATTAAATTACCTTATAGTAGAGGTCCATGCTCCGTAAAAGTTTGAAAAAATTTGGTTGAAAATTGTAGAAAATGAATGCAACGAAAAAACACATTCGACCTCATCAGAGAGGGTATGAGTGAGGTATTATTTCGATTAAATGAAAATTTTGCTTCTTAGTGCACTTTTCGGCAGCTCAATACCTTCACAAGTGTAAAAGATACGCATCGCATCGTAGATATTTTACAACGTCGATCTACAGAATTATACCATTCGCTTTGGACTTTCATCTGGATGTTTGAATAGTTGCATATCGGATTCGCCGTAAAAACGTTCGTGTCGGCGAACTATTTTCAAGCCTAGTAGTTTGATTGCTGCACACTTCCTCATTACCTTTCCAACTTGTTGCGTTAACAATTTTCGCTTTAATAAAGCAATTTAAAGTTTCGTTTTATTTGCATAACAAAAACAAAAGAAAAGGAGCATGTTGAATGTACTCGTTATTCGCAAAAGGAAGGATTATAGTGGTCAGGCAGGTAGTTAATTTCTGCAAACGTTGTGTTATCAGTTGGTTTCGCTGCGGATAGACTTCTCGCAATATGAAGTAAATTTCAGGTTAAATTATTTAAGAAGGTGGAATTGGTCAGACTTTTCTTTAATATTTTACATGCAACAAAGCATAGATAAACTGACTTATTCCGAGTACACCTGCATACAAGTAATTATAAATTAAAATTATTAGCTAGGTAATTAACAAGGATAAAACTAGACACTAGAATTATCACAATAAGGTTAACTATCATCAGATACTACCTCTATCGGATATAATACAAATAAATTTTGATACACGCTTATTGTCAAATTAAACTGTCAAACTTTGGGTCTTGAAAGTATACTAGACTAACAAATAAAAGTTTTTACGTTTTGTGCATTTGCGAGTACGAGAGGGAGAGGGGGATGGGAGTAATAGGAAAATAACGGCAATTTCTTATATTACGTAGGAAACTGTAACGGATCCGTTTACCGGGTATTATTTACTTTAGTAAACGGTTTTTTGATGACATTTATTACCAACGTGTATTCATTTTAACTTGAGCATATAGCTTTTTGCAAAGCCTCCGATGCCCGAAGAGTTGTTACCCTTTTTGTTGTTGAATTACTATTCCCAAAAGACTAAAACCGTACGCAGATTATCCGCCATTCTAAACTTTTCAACAGTTCACGTATGCATGAAATGTTTTCCATGTATGTTTCAACAAATATAATAAAGTATAAGTTTACGTATAATAATACTGCCTATTATGTATATCCCTATCACACATTTTCTGATATGCGCGCAAGGTAATTACCTTGAGATACCCAAATATGCTCGCACATATCGGTACAAATTTATTGTAAATAATATACCTAATATGCTTTGTCGTATACCAAACGTTTATTCTTTAACGTAGATACCTTATATCCATTTTGTACTTAGGTATCGATAAACTCCGAAGTTGTCCCAGCACTACACTCTGATCAGTGGCTATTCTAACGTGCAGTTCCAACATGTTTGTGCAGCTCCAAAAAATGAGTTGTGCAGTTGGAAATTAATTTGTGCAGTTCCAAAAAAAAATTCAAATGCTAAAAATGAATTTTTTCTGTCAAAAAGCATCTGTTTTTCAAAAATTTCTCCCTCGCTTCGCTTGAGCAGTATTTTTTCTATTACGTTTTGATAGCAATTGTATGCTAAAAATGCGTTTTTTTTTCAAAAATCGAATATTTTTCAAAATTTTAGCCCTATTAATATCGTGCGAATGAGAAAAAATCATATTTTTCCTTCAAAAATGGTATATTTTTTCAAAATTTTCGCCCTCGCTTCGCTCGGGCAATATTTTCTTTCAACATTCTATCAATATTGATAGTATGAGTTGGAAAATTTCAGTAATTAAGTTGGCATTTTCAATTATTTGGCCCCTTTCGAAAATTCGCTTCGGTTCGTCTCTGAATAAAATAATATTCAAAGTTTACCTTACCTAAAAATTCAACAAAATGATTTTTTCTGGAAAACCGTCAAAATTTTACAAGTGACGATTGCACCCCCCCCCCCCCCTCCGGTCAACAAAACGTCCATTATACCAACATTTAACATGGCTCTGGAGCTAAGTTTGTGCAGCCCCAAATTTTCCTTAGAATAGGCACTGACTCTGATCGAACCAAAAAAACAACAGATGCGTAAACGGTAAAGATGTATTGCCAATATGAGATTTTAATGTCATAGTTTGACTTCTTTATTCGCGAACATACAAATAAGTTCCGTTTTTTGTCAATTTTTGTCAGCATGAGCACAAGTACACAGGGAGCTACGTATTTCTGTATCTACTCTTTTCACAATATGGAACAACGTTTAAAAAAATGTGAATAGGTATTCTTGGTAGAGTGATTCTGAGTTGAGTGATCCTTATTTTTATCCTATGTTTTTTTTTTGATCTCCCTCACAAGTTTTTTATTAAAATGAAAAAAATATTCGATAAAAAAAATTTAAAAATTAAAAATTTTCACAAGTGTAAATTGAAATGCTCACAACAAAGGTATTTTTGCTCAACAAGATCACGTTTGACGATTCTTTATTAATACCTACCTTACTAAAAGTTTACTTTTGTGTATTTTTGAAAATTCAGCAACATTTTTAAAGTTGATTCAACTTGAAAATGTAATAAAATCTAAAAATGATCAATTTTTAAATTTCCATCCCTTTTCAAAAACTTTGAATATTTTTAGCACTAAAAAAATTGAAACATAAAAAAATACCACAATTACCCTTTTACGTATGTACTTTTGAAAATTTACGGTGACATGTTCCAGTTTTTCAGATTTGGTGCTAAATGTTGAGAAAAAGGGTCCTCATGGCCAAAAATGTCATTTGCCCCCAAAAAAATGAAGAAAAGTTTTTATTTTGACAAATTTCATCGTAAAGATTCATCTGTCAAAATTCTAGTGGAGCTTCACACCCGAAATCCACATTTTTTTGGTTCAACTGTATTTTCTCATCATATTATCTTAGTTCTTAATGACGCTACAAAAAATTTTTTCAGATAAAAAATGTGAAAAATAAAATTTTATGCAAAACTGGTTATATTTACAATTTTTTGGTGGGAATGATAGTAACGTCACGAATCGACTTTGAAGTTATTAATCCCTTCGAATTAAGAGGAAAACGGGTTTTGGTTGCTCGTAAAGATATTTCTTATTTGGGTGGTCTTTATTCTGGAAATATTGGAAATTTTTTCGGGACTACCTGTTAATTGGTGACACATGTGGAGAAAATAATTTCCTATTTTTATTTTTCCCTAGCTCAATTTTGAGTCATTGATTTGGGCCCAAATTTTTAAAAAATTAAAAATATTCAAAATTTCTAAAGAATTTTTAAAATTTTTAAAAAAATTTAAAAATTTAAAGCAAAATGGCCATACCTAAGGTTGACATTTTTGTATAATATTCGGACCAATTTCGATGTTTTTTCAAATTTACTCCCGTTTTCATTTAAGTAATGTAAAATAATGTTATTTTTTAAGTTATTTGAAAAAATTGAAAAAAAAAAAAAAAAATGATTGAAAAAAGATTTTTTTGAATTGTTTTAACATACGGTTCGTAAAAATGAAGGTTAAGATAAAAAATCGCTGTAAATTGTCTTTTTGGATGACAATGTGTATGTTGAAACCATTTTATTCAAAAAAACTCTTTCTTTCAATTTTTTTTCCAAAAAATGCTATTTTATCTTGCCTTATGCAGATGAGAGGAAACATGAAAAATCATCGAAAATGGTTTTATTATTCAAAAATGTCAATCTTTTGAGAATTTTGCTCAAAAGTTTTAAAAGTTTTCAAAAGTTTCCATCATTTTATATTTTTTTGTGAATTGTGTTCCCCAGGGCAATGGCTCAAAATTCAGTTGGAAAACAAATGAAAAATAGGGGATTATTCTCTCCGCATGTGTCACCAATGGACAGGAGGTCCTGAAAAAATTTCAATAATTTTGACCACCAAAAACTCACAAAGTGAGAAAAAACAATGTGGGCAAAAATGTGGATTTTCGTAGACGAAGCTCCACTCAGTACATCTAAATGTTAATAAAGTCACCTTTACGAGCGGTAAAAAAAAAAGAAAAAAAAAAAAAAATTTTGCCACTAATCTATTCCGAAGTTCCAGAAAATGGGCCCCATAAATTTTGAAGTGGCGAAAAGCGGTCTGTCATAAATCATAGAGAAGTACTGCAAAATTTTTGAAAAAAGGCAAATTTTCGATTTTGTAAGAAACCGTTTTTGAAGTTCTTTTGTAAGTAGTTTGTGTTATCACCACAAAAAAAAAAACATACAAAGCACACAATTTCTTTTTGGAGACAGATGAGCTATATATAATAATTATATATTATAGTATCTGAATTTTAAAATTTTATCTAACTTCAATAATTTATTAAAATTTGAAAATAGGTAATCAAATTTTGAGTATTTTCCCGATTTTAAAAATTTACCAAATTTTGGAAATTATTTTTTTTAATTTTTTGAAAATCTAGCTAAATTTTAAAAGTTCATCCTACTTTAACAAATTGAAAAAATTCAAAAATCAAACAATCTTGAATTTTTATCAAATTTTAAAAACCGTAAAAATTTGTTCAAATAGAAAAATTCAACTTTTAAAATTTTGTGAAAATTAGGCTAAAGCCTACTTGATTTTATCTTCAAAATTGAGATATTTTAGGATTTTTTCCCTTATATTTTTGAGAAAAAATGTCGCGATGGCATCACTCAAATAGATTCACAATTAGGAAAATAGAAAATTTGAATTGTTTTCTCATAAAAAAAAAATAACATCAAGAAGCAGGAGCAAGGAATGTTTCAAAGAATCATCAAATAAATATAGATACCTAAGTTAATTTAGACTAGCTTACTTTAGTAGAGTCATTCTCGAGAATTTTTCGTACCCTTTTATTTTTTATTGCAAAATACTTAAGCATCTACAGTTGAATAAAGTATTTAATAAAAATCATCAATGAAATGGTGATGTCATAACAACTGAGAATCGAATATTATTTGCACGTGCCTACTTCATGCTAATGATGTGCAAATAAAAATACACGTTGGCAACAGAACAGAGCAGGTAAGGAGTAAATTTCAATATTTCATTAAGTATGTGTGTATGTGTATTGTACGTGCACGTATATGTAGGCGTCATTTTGAATTTTCCCTCCAATAATGAACTCTTCCATTCGATGAAATATTGCCTGCTTAACTCTATATAAGTAGGTTTTTACAATCATCGCTACGATAAGACCCATGCAGGATATACATTTATTCTATAGAGAAAGTGTACGTTGTATGTAGATGCTATAACCTTTAATCTTTTTACGTTAGTATGAGCTTTGTATGTCAGAAAACTTGCCACTTTTCCATACTAGAGATATGCGGCGCACCGACATATGTATAGAATGCTGCTTTTCATTGGTAGTTGTATAAATGTACTTGTATATGTATTTCAGTGTGAGATTATACCTTTCAATTTTCCATACTTGTGCTTGTGCCATCGTGCGTCAAGTGTTCCAAATAAAGTACAAATTAGGTACTCGGTAGTAGGTACCAAAAATGAGAGAGTCATTTGCAGAAAAGAGCAAAGCTAAGCTGAATATAATGATGAAACAAAGTGACGATGACGCTTGTTTATTCAATTACGGTTCGATGGATAATGTTTTGTGAAATAAAAATTTAAAATGGGTAATTTCATTCGGAAGTCGATTAAATAAGTGAATGGGTTCAGCGGGACCCATATATAGCATATTACATCGGCGCAAATACGAACGGGCTATTTTCGTAAATTTTCATTACAACACATTCTACAGCTTTGTCACATAGAGACAAAAGCTGACAAGCGAAATCCCATTCTTTTACAGATGAAGGTTTCTTGCAACTTACAAAGCCGAATATTTGGAAATAGTGTAAGAGATTGTAGAAACAATAACTCGACTTTCTCTTGCGTATCGTTTCGGATATTCTATCCGATTATTGGGAAAGAGAAAAAAAATACGAGTTGGATACGTCAATAAAAACGAAAATTCAGACTTATGTCAGCATGAGAGACTATACTTACGCAACAACTTCCAAAAGCGAAAACTTTCAACTTTTTCCATGTTTCCTATCTCTTATGAATTTAGTACGTAGAGTTAGGTGTTGTCGACGTATTATCTTCTCGTTTCATAATTTTAAATCGAAAAATGATTTGAAATACACTTATGTATTGAACTACGTAGATGTATTCGGAGTGGAGCCGAACCTACTGAGAATGTACTGAGCGAACATGAAGCTGGAATCGGTCCCAAATTCCCAAAAATTTAGAAGTTTTCCTTTTTTTTCGCGATTCAGGTAAACGTGATACTTACTGAACTGCAAGTACACAATAGTGCATAAGTTTCACATAATTATGTAATGAAATGACATTGGAAGTAATAAGTTACTCTTGAATAAAAGTTAAATGAATTGATGGTAAAAACAAAAAATAATAATAATAATACCTACCTAATAATAATAATTTTCTGCCATTTTTTCTCAGTCAATTACCCTTTTAACTTTTTTGATGATTTTTGTGAGGTTTTTTTTCTGTTGAATTATAACTGTTGACAATTTTTCATTTTTAACCGAGTTTTTCTTTTCAAAATTATCATTATTGTCATAGACGATTTCAGTGATTTTTTTTGTCAAAATCACCTTCAGTTGACGATTTTTTAATCATTTTTTTTACTGGAATTTTCTATCAAATTTTTTATCTAAAAAAAATTGAGAAATTAAAAAAAAGAGAGACTGAAATACTACATTTTTTCCCTTAAAAAAATTAGAAATTTCATGCTGCAAAACACTAAAAAAAAAAATCCAGAATTTTTTTCAAGTGATCCAAAAAATTTAAAGATTTCTTACTAAAAAAAAATCACCAGAAATTTGAAAAAAAAATAAAAACATTTTAAAAAAATGAATTTTGAAAAATTAGGTGAGTGGAAAAAATTTTTCACTGAAAAAGTTGAAAAACTTTTTATTTAAAAAAACTCGAGGAATTTTTATTTTCATCTTCAAAAAAAAAGTTAGAAATTTTCCTATTCCAAAATAATTAAATTTTTTAATAAATGTTCAAAAAATTAAGTATATTTTCTCAAAAAAAAAAAATTTTAAAAAAATACCGAATAAATGAAAATTATCTAAGTTTACTTTCAGAATTTTTTGAAGAGTTTTCAGAATTTAAACAATAATTAATTTTCTATCAAATTTTAGAAAGTCCATGGAATTCTAAGAAATTAATTGTTCAGTTCGATATTTGATTTCAGAAATAAACCTTTACTTTTTGGAGAAAAATCCCCAATTTTTTTTTTGGAATAAAAATTTTTTCAACTTTTTTGAAGTTGAAATATTATACATATATTTTTTTAAAATTAGGCTTCAAAAAATGATTTTGTCTTGTTCCAAGAAAACTCAGAAATTTTTTCTTAATAAAAACTGATATCTTTTTCTCTGATTTTGAAAATTTTACATTACCTATTTTACCTACCAACTCAAAAAAAAAATAATAATAAAATAAAAAATCGGATTTTTTTGCAAAAAATTATTTTTTTTTCTTCAAAAATTAGGTGAAAAAATTCTTATTGCAAAAAAAATTGTTTTCCTATATACTCGAAAAAATAAAAAATATAGAAATCATTAAATTAAAAAAAAACATGAAATTTTCTTCTCCAAAAAATTTTTAATTTAAAAAAAAAGACCAAAAATAGCAATTTTACAAACAAATTGAGTTTCACAATTTTTCTTTTTTTTTATCATTTTTTTACTAATACTTAGGCAATAGGGATCTTTTCAAAAAAATTAGCTTGGCACGGGAAAATCGATTTTTTTTTTTATTTCGAGGAAATTTAGAAATTTTTTAAACAAAAAATTGAAGTTTTTTTTTCGAAAAAATTTTCTTTGAAAAATATTTTGTAGGTACCTACCACGGAATCAAAAAAAACTTATTCAGGTACCTAATTAATAGGTAAGAAATGTTTTATCCCAAGAAAAATTGGAACTTTCTGCAAAAGCATTCGGTGTTTTTTCGAAAAGAAATTGAAAAATTTTTATCTTCAATTTTAAAAAGAATAAAGTTCAAAAAATTGAGAGATGAGTAAGGAATTATCTACTCGAAAGTTAACATTGGCCAGATATGTCAGGGCACAAGAAAAATAAATTTTGGATTTCTTATTTTAAAATCCAATTATGGGAGCGATTTCAAATTTTGAATTTTAAATACAAATATCACAATAATTTTGTATTTTGATTTCAAATCCATATTTTCCTGGATTTTGCTGAACCCTGGTCATCCATACGTATAGTACATACCTAACGTCACGAACATGAACAGTTGAAATTCCTCACCCACGAAAACTAAATTGAGGTATCGGTAAATTGAGTTTAACTAAATGGAAGATGCTTAATGAAAGTCATCGTTTACAAACGGGGTGTGGTATCTGTAAACTGAATTAAACGTTGAACGTACCTACTTACGCAAGGCAAAACGTATACGAGAGAAAACGAAACGAAGTGGCGACGAAAGTTGTTTTAATTCAGCGACATCTGTCATGCTTAGCTTTTTCCGTATTTGTCTAATCAACGAAAATTCCAGCTTTTCTCGCGGGACCAAACGAAAATACGAATACAATGTATAGTTATACATATGCCACTCCCACACATAAGTACGTATATATTGTGATGTGCTTTTAACATACTCTAGGTATACGATAAATTCAGCGAATTTGATTCAGGATTTACTTATGGCATGGCATCATTCTAGTCAATTTTTATCATCCGCTGCCATTTTGTGCCTCGTTGACTTTTTACCCCGTTTTTCTTTTCCACCCCTTAATATAGAGGATAAAATTCAATTTTATGCTCGGAATGTTGAAAAGTATTCAGGTAGGTACCTAACCAAGTGCATAAGAGATTAATCGATTTTTTTTTTTTTTTTTTCTTCTTCTTTTTGATGGATGTGTCACTTAACCCCATACGAATGTACGAGTGTATAGTAATTTTCTAGACACACATGGGAATATTTTAGTGGTAAGAGTATGTGTTATCTAACTAAGTTTTTTCAAAAGGACTTGACAAACAAAATAAAATAGAACTCGTAGTTTCGTACTACCGATTGTTGCACAAAACAAATTAATAAGATGTCAATGGTAATTGAATAAAGTTTTCATTACGGTTGAAGGAGAAAATGCGATAGAAAAGAGAATTGTGTATGGTAATTTATGCGTATCGAAGACGTAGAAAGGGGGAAAACCCGAAGAAAAGGAAAGAATAGAAGATGAAAGAAAAAATTAAGAAAGATGGTGCTGAAAAAATTTAGCGCGATAAATCGACGTTGACAAGAACGGTCGAAGGAGCGATTTTCATTTAATCCGTTAGCGGTTCAGCGTTCGTGTTTATTTTCTAAAACTTTATTAAGAGGTCTTTCAGTTGTTAACGGTTATATTTCATTTAGAAGGGGGCGCACTGATCACAAAGCTTCACATCGCTTAAATGTTGTTTATAAGAAAAGAAGAAAAGAGAGGGGAAAAAGAGCATATGGCATTGACGTTGATAAGCTCTTGAAAATTCTTGTCGCGTTGAGGTGCCATTCCAAAACTACCTCCTGTGCTTTCGTCATGTTTGGTTTTCGCTAAAAAATTTATTAACTGATTTCGCAAATTATCATGGCGAGCACTGAGCAGTGGAACATGGTTAGCACGTTTTAAATTGGGGTCAAATTTTCAAATCCAGGTTTTTACAAAAATATCGATTAGAGCGACATTTTAAAGAAACCGCAATTAGGTACCTGTGTTAAGTATTTTAATTACTTTGATAGGTACGGATCTGGCTTGGTGGTCCTTGTGTATTATGTACCTACTTAGTAAAATTTTATTATTTCTTTTTATTTGCGCTCACTCTCTAATACTTTCAGTTTTTTATTTTCCTGAAGTGAATTTTCAGCTGTTCCTCCTAGGGTGGGTCTTATTTTGGAAATTTGGGAAATGTTTTCAATATTAGACGTCGATTGGTGACACATATGGAGAAAATAATTCCAATTTTTTTATTTCTTCCCTAACTACATTTTGAGCTGTGTCACTGGCCTTCAGTGTAATTTTTTTTTTAAATAGCAAATTTTAAAAATTTTAAATTTTTTTAGCAAAATGGTCGTAAGCTGGGTATTATTAGATACAAAGACCATTTGCGATGATTATACATCTTTGTCCAGGTTTTCATGGCACATAATATAAAAAAATTTATTTTTCACGATTTTTGAAAAAAAAATTTAAAAACAAGTTTTAATGAATAATTAACATTTTTTCAATATAACTACACATTACCTACCATACCACCCAAAAAGACCATTTACAACAATTTTTCAACTTTACTTTTATTTTTAGAAACCATCACTTGAGATGACATTTTTTGAAAAATTCTCATCGACATATGCAATAATGAAAAATCGCCGTAAATGGTATTTTTGGGTTATAATGTATATTCTTTTGAAACTACACCTATTAGGTATTAAAACTTTTTTTCAATTTTTATTTTTAACATTTAAAAAAAAATCAAAAATGGTAAGAAATGATGTTTTTTCATCGAAAATGTTATTTTATTTAATAATATCCACCTTATGACCATTTTGCTAAAAAAATTTCAAAACTTTTAAAATTTTCTGTTTTAAAAATTTTTTAGTGTTTTTTTTTTCATGTAGTTAAGGAAAAAATAAAAAATATGGAATTATTTTTTCCATACAGGGTATTCCGGATTGGGAGTAAAGCCTTCGAACCAGTAACTATGCAACTCATGTTGAGTCGATGTAAGTATGTTTGCCTAACCTCCGAACTGCAGGGGCTGAGTTATACTCATCGAAAAAAAAATTCGTTTACGCCGAGTGTTTTCAACCCTGCGCTTTTCGACAATTACAATAATTAGAAAGTTGCGCTTTACGGCATCGGATGGCAAATTTTGTGTAGAATTTTGGGTCTGGTACCTAATTTGTGTAGGTGGACAAGGAAGTCTATACGGAGCGAAATATTCGAAAAAACACGGGAAAAAAGGTGACAATTTGTTTTGTTCTTCTGTGATAACTCAAAAAGTTGTACTTTAACGAAGGTACTATTATATTGACTTTTCTAGATGAAAAAAGGCTGCTCGATATTTTCAATGGCGCAAACCCGCCTCTCTAGCGCACTCCGATCATAAGTTATGAGTGAATAATTTGTTGGAAAAAAGTCTGAAAAAATCACAATAGGTAATTTTTTTTTTTTTTTAATTTTCTAAATATTTTTTTTTTCATGTATCAAGACTTCAAGAGTTATGAACATTTATTTTTGTAAAAAAACATCTAAAAAAAAATATTTGAGAAAAATAAATTGAAAAAAAAATTAAATCATGATTTTTTTTCATTCATGAGAATATCTGGTTTTTTATTTCCAGCCCAACTTAATTTCAAGTGATACGTTGAGGTACTTCCAAATTTTTCAAAAAAATAACAAGTTGTTGTTTTTTATTAAAAAATGATTTTTCATTTTCATTTTTTTTTCAACTAAATTTTATGAGTTCCATGCAGCTTTCTTAATTTTGAAAAAACTTGAAAATTACCAATAAAAAGAGCATGATTTCAAAAGAGGGTAAATTTTTCATTTTTTTAATGAAAGAAGATTCATTTCAAATTTAGTATGGGGAAAAATGAAAAATAGGTAATCATTTTCTTACTTGATAAAGAAAAATTAAGGATTGAGACCAGAAAAAGAAATTGGAAGTCGAAAATCAGGTCCGCCCTATGGACCACTTCTCAACGTAATGAAGATTTTTTTAAGTGTACTACCGTGGTGAAAAATCACTGAAAGTGGACATTTTAAGTAAACTAATAAAATGTTATTCATAGGGAAAGAGTAATGCCTTAAAAAACAAAAAATAAAATTTACTTGAATACAAAAATGTGTCATGAAAATTTTTTTTTCAAAAATTTTAATGATGAAAATCGTGGTGGGGCGTTAATCGAAAAGGTATTCGTTTGCTCCTCGCACACCCCACCACGCTTTTCATCATTAAAATTTTTGAAAAAAAAATTTTCATGACACATTTTTGTATTCAAGTAAATTTTATTTTTTGTTTTTTAAGGCATTACTCTTTCCCTATGAATAACATTTTACAAAGTGACCAACTTTAAATAAAAGTGTGGTTTTTTAAAATTTTTTTACATTTTTATTTAACTCTTTTTGTCGTTGAAAATATTTTATTTGAAAATTTTCAAAATTGAACCCCCTCATAGGGGCTCAATTTGGGGTCAGGGGTAAATTTGAGTTCGAAAATCGAATTCAGCTACCTCGAAAACTAACATTTTGATATCATTGTTGTGAAGTTTGAAATTTTCAAAATGGAACCCCCTCATAGGGGTCCAATTTGGGGTCAAGGGTAAATTTAAGTCCGAAAATCGAATTCAGCGGCCTCGAAAACCTACATTTCGATACCAATGTTGTGATTTTCTGAAATTTTCAAAACTGAACCCCCTCATAGGGCTCAATTTGGGGTCGGGGGTAAATTTGAGTTCGAAAATCGAATTCAGCTACCTCGAAAACCAACATTTTGATATCAATGTTGTGAATTTTGAAATTTTCAAAATGGAACCCCCTCATAGGGGCTCAATTTGGGGTCGGGGTAAATTTGAGTTCGAAAATCGAATTCAGCGACCTCGAAAACCCCTAATGTGAGCACTATGTTCTTTCAATTCCAGTAAAATATTAAATGAGAGAGGGTTGGTTGAAAACATACTCTTGGTTCCATGAGACATACATACATACAAACAAACAAACAAACATACATACCAAGCTAATAAAAGCGTGGTAAAAAGGTGACAATTTGTTTTGTTCTTCTGTGATAACTCAAAAAGTTGTACTTTAACGAAGGTACTATTATATTGACTTTTCTAGATGAAAAAAGGCTGCTCGATATTTTCAATGGCGCAAACCCGCCTCTCTAGCGCACTCCGATCATAAGTTATGAGTGAATAATTTGTTGGAAAAAAATCTGAAAAAATCACAATAGGTAATTATTTTTTTTTTTAAATTTTCTAAATATTTTTTTTTTCATGTATCAAGAGTTATGAACATTTATTTTTGTAAAAAAACATCTAAAAAAAATATTTGAGAAAAATAAATTGAAAAAAAAAATTAAATCATGATTTTTTTTCATTCATGAGAATATCTGGTTTTTTATTTCCAGCCCAACTTAATTTCAAGTGATACGTTGAGGTACTTCCAAATTTTTCAAAAAAATAACAAGTTGTTGTTTTTTATTAAAAAATGATATTTCATTTTCATTTTTTTTTTCAACTAAATTTTATGAGTTCCATGCAGCTGTCTCAATTTTGAAAAAACTTGAAAATTACCAATAAAAAGAGCATGATTTCAAAAGAGGGTAAATTTTTCATTTTTTTAATGAAAGAAGATTCATTTCAAATTTAGTATGGGGAAAAATGAAAAATAGGTAATCATTTTCTTACTTGATAAAGAAAAATTAAGGATTGAGACCAGAAAAAGAAATTGGAAGTCGAAAATCAGGTTCGCCCTATGGACCACTTCTCAACGTAATGAAGATTTTTTTAAGCGTACTACCGTGGTGAAAAATCACTGAAAGTGGACATTTTAAGTAAACTAAAAATGTGTACCTACATAATAATTGTTAAAAAAAATGTAATAACAACAACAATTTTTTTTAATTTATTTTAATTTTAAAAAAATTTTTACGTAAAAACTGTACTTCTTGGGTATGTTCCATAAAAACAGGAAAAAATGGAAAATCCCCGAAAGTGGTTCTTATTGGGTAAAAGCAACCACCTCGTGGCCATTTTGGTTAAAATTTTGAAATTTTTTGAAAATATTACATTTTATTTATTTATTTTAATGAGGAAATTCAGTTATGGAGCGTTAAAAAAATGGGGAATTAGTACATGCGTAATCAGGTGAGGAACGGTTCTGAAAAAAATTTCGAAGATTTTCAAAACAAGAGGCATTCGAGTTCCTAATGATATTTTTGGCAACATTTTTTTCAAGTTTTTCATTATTTCAAAGTTTTTATTTTTTCAAAGTGGACTGGAATGAACAATTTGAAATTCAGATGGATGTAAAATAAAAAATAGGTAATTATTTTTCCATCAAGAGAAACGACTCGTAGGTAATGCTATGGGAACAAAGGCCACTCTAATGAAAAGGTAGGATTTATGCCTATTTATCCACCTTCAAACTTTAATTGCACTAATAATTTAGAGTACTTACCTATAAGGAGTTGTTTCGATTTTTATTTTTGCACCAGACCTCTTTGCAAAAAATTTACCTATTGATGCAAAGCATTTATTCATAAGTTTGCTTCTATAGTACAACCTGTATCAGTGTCTAAAAAATAAATTATCATTGCTCCGATTTACCTACCTACTTGTACTTTTACCTACTTAATTTTTTTATACTGAGATAACAAAATTTTTGCTGAATGCAGTAAAACTCGAAAAAAATCACAGAAACGAAAAGAAACGCTGAAAAGTTGAACGAAAGGCAACTGACGTATTTGAAAATTTTTAAGAGTAAAAAGATGAAAAGACTTTTTGATAGATAAGAACAAGTTTACTTTATTTGTAGTCACGTTCCTAAAAAATTACGAATGATTAAATATTTTGTAGACGGCTTAAAACGTTGTTAATCAACCAGCTACCAAAGTAAATAATGAAATTCTTTGATAAAATCGTACATATTCTTTTAATGCTGATTTCCTGGTTTATTTAAATAAGTTGTGCATTTGTATTAAAGACATTTCTATATAATCAGTATTGCAAAAGCATTTTCAGTTTTTTTTATTTATTTTTTTCTGTTCGACCTTTATTCCATTTGTGTTTACATCGAACGAGCTGCAAAAGGTGATTACTTCAGTTCATACCCACTGAAAATTAGGAATGTTTCAGTTTTCAGTTAGCTTTTTCTATCGCTCCTACTTTTTTTTTGAATGGGCGAAATATAGAAACAGTGCAGTCAAATGGTATCGAATTGCCTAAAGAGAATTTGTTTGGCGTCAAATGGTCAGAAATGGGTGATGGGTTATTAAACAAATTTTTTACACTCGTTAATTTTAGTTCATTCAAACTTTCAGCAAATTTGAAAAAGTACAATTTTGTTAATTATCCTTTAAGGAGTTGTTTTTGTGTTATGACTTATGACTTACGCCGAATTTATGCACAAAACGTACCCAGTTGTCAGAGGTTGAACTCTACAAAAGAAGACGGTTGTCCGTTGATAGATATGAGATTGTTATCAACGTAGGTACGCATCCAAAGGCTATTTTACAACAATTCAACGTACGATCCAGTTACATTTTTCAAGCTGTTTCTCTTTTCGGCCATTCCTTTGTTCTATGATAATAAAATTTGCGAGGTAGTCGTTGTTATCGCATGCATCGTATGTGTAACCTTTTATTTCATTTTTTATGAGGATTTTTTTTTTCTTTGAATTTGGATGTATAAGTATTTATAAGAGCAACACCAAGGTGGGTGTAGGACACACATTATCGCTATAAAGGTCCTACATTATTTTTATTGCAATAAAATTCTAATACCTACACATGCGAAATAATAGGCTAAAAAGTAAGACGTGACATGACATTTATGAAAAATGTCTTCCAACAAATTAACAACGCCGATCAACCTATAATTTGGTTAGTCGCGATGTATTATATTGAAAAATAAATAAATACATAAGTAAGTAGGTAGATATTGTTTAAATGTTACGTACATTTAAGTCCCCACATAAGGTAAGGTAAGTAGATATCGAGGTCAATAATTTAATAATTGAAAATCAAAAAGCTTTAGTTTTTCAATAAATTGAGCAGAACCACAAAAATAACGAATTCAAAATTTCGCCGAAATTTTTCAATTACGAGGTGGTTTTAAATGCGTTTTAATGGCTAAAATCTATTTCGAGTATCTAAATAATTTTCAAAATGAAAAATAAAAGTGTTATTTGTGAGCGGAATTTTAAATTTAAAAACGAGAAAAAAATTATGGCATTCAAACCACTTCGAATTTGAATTGTCACGTATAAAATCAATTACCTGCCATTGGTTTCGATTTGAAAGACATTTCTGTGCTTTTCCATATTAAAAGCGTTTCCTCGTTATTTCCACGTCGTCATATTTTTTCAAAATTCATCTAAAGTAAAGGACAAAAAAAAACTTCGTCGAATAAAAGGCAAAAAAGTGAACAAATCAACTTCTTGCAATTCAGTATACAGTTCTATTTTAATACGTAAAAGACGTGGTTTGAGCGAAAGTAACAACCATATTATATTATATTTTGATAGGAACAATTAGTTCATTTAATACACCTAGTTAAGTGCTAAACGAGTTGACGGCAGTTTCAATTTGAGTATTCCTATTGCCTAATTCAAATCATGTACAATAGGATCATGCCTGGCTATACCCATCGTTAAGTCATCAGTAGATACCTCTTCAGTCTTCAGCCTATTTAAATGATGAGTAAAGTAGGTGACTAAAAATTCTACTTATGAAATTAGGAATCACAAAAATCGGAAAATGTGGCATTAAGTACTTAGAAAAATTGCTCATTTTGAATGTTACACCATAATGAGTCAATACCGCCACTTTGTAGAGTGGAAAATTCCATGTGCAAAATGAGCTGTTTTCGAAGACTGTACGATAATTTTCGAGGGTTTTGCTGTGCTTTAAAGTTGAAAGTTTAGAAAATCAAATTTGATAGGCTGGAGTTTTAGAAAAAATAGTGTCCCCAAATCAGCTCGAAACAGAGAAGACTTCTTCTAATTATGACAGTTACAATTACTTTTAAGTTACAAAAGTATCTCATCAAACTTACGAAATATATATTTTTTGTTACATAAGAAAGTTGAGACTTCAGAAAAATACTCTGGAAATATCAGTTGAAAAGGTTAAAGATATTACTATTGGAATATTTTATTATACATAGGTACGTGCTTTTATTGTTCAATTTTTGTCATAACTTTGGAAAAAAGTTCAATGCTATTAAATTTTGTTCAAAATTGAAATTTTCACCAACGAACTTCTCATTTACATTTTTTTTGGAACTGGAATCTCAATCAAGGATAAATAAAAAAGTTTTTTCAAAAAAAAAAAAAAAAACTATAAAAACGAACAGTTTTTTTTAACACGTTTAAAACACAATCTTTCGATATTTTTCAACTTTTCGACGTTTATATATTCTCCTAATTTTCCATCTTCATTTCCAGGCACTGCATTAATTTCATTTTTCTAGCTTCAATTTTTAGTTTGCAATTAAAAATCACTAAAACTAAATTTTATGTTACAATTTTTCACCTCTTGAGGGGAAAAAACAACAACAATTTGTAAAAGAAAATTGTCTTCGCCTCTGAAGCTGAAAAAAAACTGATAAAAATAAAACATGTTTCAAACAAAAAAATCTGTTTAAGCGAATTATTGGCCTAGGTGCATGGGATATGTTATAGGTAATATGCCTCCCACTGGTTCCACTTAAATCCATCAATAACTCAAAAAGTTCCACTCTGAACAAAACAGGTTTTTAACATGTTGATTTTAAAGTGAATTTGCTAAGGCACCCAAAACTCCCGAAAGAAATCCTGTTTAATTAGGCTTTTTATTTTCTATATAAATTACATATTTAACATAAAATCAATTTTTTTAACGATTTTTATGCTTTAATTAATTGCGGACTACGCGTATTGAACGTCCAAAAAACTTTTTCCGAAAAAGTGTTTTCATTTCTTTAATTCACCACAAAAGTCGATTTTTTTATATTTCTGGATTTTCTTTAGTACAGCGACAGCCAACTCCTGTTTTGAGATATGGAGATTTTGGGAGTCATTTTATAGCGCAAAAAGTAAAAATGGTCTATTATTAAGCACCCTTATTTCAAGTACGATAGGTACAAAATGTTTACATCCTGTTTTCAATTTTTTTTAATATTCACAAAATTGAAAAAATTAAAAAAAAAACTATTTTCATAGGTAGGTACGTTTTAAGAAAATTTTAAAAATTGCTTTTGAAATTTAAAATAAAAATGAAAAATTTATGATTACCGTAATTAAAATATTGGCGCGAAAATATACTAGATTTACCTACCTATTGCATTAATAAACTTAGAAAATTTATATTAGTAAATCATAAATAATTGAAACTTTTAAGTGATCTAAAAATTTACAAAAATAATTATGGAAAAATAAATTTTTATAGGTAAGATTTGAAAAATTTTCAAAATTATAATATCAAAAATCCAAATATTGCTATCTGTCAGCCATATAAACAACTACTAATTTTATTCGTGGTGCTTTAGAAAACCCTGGTGAGTTCTATCGAAATGCTGACGAACTAAAGATAAACTTTCTGAAAGCCGAATGTACCCAGTTATCTTCAAGAGAGGTCGTAAAAACCAACCTTTTCAATCCTTCTTTGAAGCCATGCGAATCCTCGTTTACTTTGTTTGTCGATAGAGAGCAGAAGTTGCACAAGATTAGTTTCACTTGCCAGACGATTTCTGCTTTCAAACCACAATTTATTGAAAGCTAATTCTACGTAATATGGATTGTATGAGAAATTTTAAAATTTCGATTTTTCTTCATGAATTTTAACAAAAGTAGAATGACAATAGGGAGATAAAATAAAATTATTTCAAGGATTTATCTGAGTCGTTCCTTTAAAAAAGTGGAAATTTCGATAGACGAAACGTAAAACCAAAACCACCTAGAGATACAAGCCATGAACGTAGAAAGGCAACGTCGCATTTTCGAGTAGTAGATGGCCGACTTTCCATTTCGTTTTTTGACGATAACTCGGGAAATATTCATCGAATCGAAATTCTGACAACACATTAATGAAAGGAAATTTTCTGCTCTACAATTTTGGTTCAGATCAATTTTCACGAAAAATGCTTCGTTCGCTCTGAAAATGAGAATATGTGAAAATTTGCATATCCAAGAAAACATTTTACGCTGAGAAATCGAGGTATTTTCGTCAAATCGAAATTTCAATAATTTTAGGGTGAAAGGATTTTTTTCGCTCTACAATTTTGGTTCGTATCAATTTTCACGAAAATCGCTTCGTTGACCGGGAAAATGGGAAAATTTGGTAGACGGCCAACTTTCAAAATCAGTTTTTCGACGATAACTCAAGAAATATTCGTCAAATCGAAATTCCGACTACACCAAACAAAAGTAAATTTTTTGATCTACAATTGTGGTTTTTATCAATTTTCACAAAAAAGGGTCGTTGACTTCGAAAATGAAAAAATAAATAGTTTTTTGACGATAACTCAAAAAATTGGTCGAATCAAAAATTTTAAAAGCACTAAAACTGAAAGATTTTTTCTGCTCTACAATTTTAGTTCTTATCAATTTTCATGAAAAACGCTTTGTTTATCCGCGAAATAGGAAAATATGAAAATTTGCATATCTGAGAAAACAGTTTTTGCTAATGAATCGAGGTATTTTCGTCGAATCAAAACTTCTATGATTTTAGGATGAAAGGATATTTTTTGCTCTACAATTTTTGTTCTTATCAATTTTTACGATAATCGCTTCTTTGACCGGGAAAATAGGGAAAATCTGGTAGACGGCCCATCTTCAAATCAGTTTTTTGACCGTAACTCGAGAAATATTAGTCGAATCAAAATTCCGAATACACTAAACGAAAGTTAATTTTTCCCTCTACAATTTTGGTTCCCATAAATTTTTTCGAAAAACACTTCGTTTGCCCAGAAAACGTATTTTCAATTGCTCAAGTCGGCCGTCTTCGGCAAGGTTGCCAAATTTAACTTCATGGCTTGTAGCAAATACTTTAAATTAATAATACTGGAAACTCAATGCTTTTGATTTGACTCCCAAGAAGAGCGCTCTCTAAGCGGCTCGGCATGAAACTAATTCCAGGTTTTCGACTAATCGTCGCGTGATTCGCCCTCTGATTGGTCGAAGACATGACGATCGGTCGAAAGTCTGAGAATAGTTTCATGCCGAGCCGCTAAAACTGCTAAAAGAGCGCTTTTGTCGGGGCCACTTTTCCCCATTGAAGTTTCCAGTATTATTAATTTAAAGTATTTGCTTGTAGTGTCTAGGTGGTTTTGGTAAAACACAAATGCTAAAAAATGCAACATTGTAAATGATACGTAGATATACTCGTAATTACCAAACTAAACGCCTGATGGAAAAAATAGTTGGAACCCTAAAATAATTATAGAGAGGAGTGGGTATCTTATTTATTTATTTGAAGTCAGCGTGGTCAGCGTAGGCAAGTTTCTATTTCTTTTGCAATAAATTAAAATGGTGTTTTTTTTGGTTTTTTTTTTTTGGAAAGAAATGTGTTTTTTGTAGAGAACAACCATCTATCATATTATTTGAGAAAAATCCTGTTTTTTGTTTATTTGTTTTTTTTTTTTTTTTTGGAAATGAACTTTCAATTTTTTGGACTAAACAAATATTTCACTTCTTTCAAAAAAAAAAAAAAAAAAATTAAAATTTTTCTTTAAAAAAAAAATCAATTTCATTGCATTTTTTTATATATGTATAAGTAGAAAAAGTTTTTTTAGAGTGATAAATCTCTTATTTTTTGAAAAAAAATATTCTAAATTTCTTTGGAAAAGAAAAATCTCATGTTTTTTTGGAAAAAAATACAACTCATTTTCTGTGGAGGGTCTCTTAATTTTTTTGACGTTTTTTTGAAGAAAAAAGTATCAATTTCTTAGATTAAATTAATTTTTTAATTTTAAAAAATTCTCATTCTTTGGAATAAATTTTTTTTTTTTAAATCTCTCAAGTTTTTGGAAAAAATATCACTAAATTTCTTTGGAGAAAAAACATCTCATTTCTTTAGAATAAATGAATCTCTCAAGTTTTTTTTTTTTTTTTTTTTTTTTTTTTGAAGGGGGTCCCAATTTTTTGAATAAAAAATCACTGAATTTGTTTTGAGAAAAATTCTAATTTTTGGGAAGTAAAAAAAATCTTTTAATTTTAATGAGAGTACCTAGACCTACCTACCTAACAAAATTTTTCGATTTTTTTGGAATAAAAATTTTTTCTTCAATGTCTCAGTCTTTCCATTGTAAAAATATATACCTAGGTATTTTTTATTTTTCGAAGAAAAAAAAATCATTTTTACATTCAATAGGTAGGTATTTTTAAAATTTTTCAAGCAAGTCAGTGAGTGGTTTGTTTGTTTGGCATCATGAAAAATTTTCCAAGTCAGTCCCAATTTTTGTAGTAACCAAAATGATTCCTAGCATTTAAAGCTACAACATTGATTTGAAATTTTTTCAATTGGACCCCTCCCTTGTCACCGATTTCGCATAATACAGTTTGAAAGTTTGGAAAATACAAACAAACTATGCATAGGTATATTATAAGAGCTGGTCCATGAAACCATCGAACCCAGGTACAAATATACCACTCGTCTGCGTTCTCGCTCATGAGTAGGAGCTGGAAGTACCTCATAGGCTCAAAATAGTGCCCCTTATTAAAGACAATATGAGCAAACCAAAGGAAATACCTACTTTGGTATTTTAGAAATAATTGATGAAAATCTGATAACATTTATCAAATCTTTTAGATAGGTAGATACTAGATACCTACCTAGAATCACCTATCCATACATAATGTAGATATGTAATTACTCATCGATAAAAACAACGCAGCAGCATACTTTTTTATTTTCATGTTATTTTTTCATTGATGAAAAAATTCCGAAAAGTTGACATAATTTTTTATCACAGTTAACAGAAGAAAAAAAAAATCGTAAGGCAGACGTTTTGCTGTTGCAATACGTCAAGATGTCGTCAGGTCGTCTGCCACGTTGTACGACATTGAATTCGATTATTTCTGCGTTTATCCATACGATTATATTTGTTGAATTTAACACGGTTTTTCAAAAACCATAACTCAGAGTGCAGACGGTTCTTATGCACTCTCAATTTTTCGAAATTATTCTTCAATCGATACCAGTTGTCCCGGTAATATTTCATTTTGCGATACAGGTGACCGTTGCTGCTTTTGTAGTAAGATAACATTTTCGAACGTTGACTGCATTTTTCCAAGTATTCTTTTTGATACCATCTGAGAGCTCTCAAGTTATTTTCATATTGTTCTTTGGTAGAACGCAATACTTCCCGCAGGTGTTGATTCTCCGATTCGAGGTTGCGTCTATCGCTGACTAGTCGAATATTGCCGATATATATGATACGGACATCGTTGAATGTATTCGGACTTCGGCATATCGGGCAAATTCTAAGAGAGACGTCAGAGTTGCTAATTATAATAAAAGCGCACTGTCGGCATAACACATGTCCGCATTTTAGACAAGCCGGAGCTTTTGTGCCGTCCGTGAAATGTTCCTTACACACGGGACATAAGGACGAATCGTCTTCGGTGGTATTCATTTTACATGGTACAATTCGTCTCGTTCTTTCTTTTGCAGTATCTTCTCGGCTGTTGGATAGAAAATTTTTTTACTCGGATAAAAACTTTTCCCGACAGATGAATTAATTAAAAATACGATTTTTTTCAAATTTCCTTCCATTCTGATACGCGCCATGCTCGTAGTTTTTTTCCTTAGCAATTATTTTCCACGTTTTCTTGGGAATTTGTTAATTAATAAGATTTCCCTTTTTTCAGTTTTATCGATACCGCGTAGTCGTCTACTGACCGCGGTTGGCCGAAATTTATGTACATTCAAATACTCGTATACCTAGAGATATCGAAGCGAAACTGGTACATTTTTTTACCGATAAATTCTCTTTCATGATAACTCCTAGCACTGGTCACGGCTTAGCCGTTAAAAGGTAGGTATCGGAATTTACAGCCAAGTGGTGTAGTCTTTGGTAATGTGTCCCTATAGACTTATATCTTAAGGTCACCTATAGTCATTACATTCGCCCATACTCAAAATTCTTTAAAGAAGGGCGTCCCTCGTTGTTTCAGCATCGTTTCGTGCTCCCTTGAGGTTCGTTGTTGCTGGCACTAGACTATTTTACTGCTATTTTACACTTTAATCTCGACGTTCTGATTCGATCTTACCACATTTTCCAGTTTCGACATTAGGTACTATTTTTCTCCTCATATTTCTTCACACTTTAATGTTTATTCGCGTTTTCCAAGGAATTAATAGGAAAACGTGGTTTATATCATTACTAGTTCATTTTAAAGCAGCCTTATGGCGCTCTTAAAATGACGTGCCGGTCGTTATACAGCTATAGACCTGTACCTACTACCTATGTACTTAGGTAAGATGGTGATATTGATATCATAGTCAGAATGGCTTTTTTGCGTTGCACGTATATGGATGTACCTACACCTGATTTACTTCTATACCTAGGCTAGCCAAAATCAGCTATTAGTTTTGATTTCCGATTTTTTTGCTATTTCTTGCGATATGTATTTTATGTATGTATTGATTTATGTACTGAATTTTGTCCGCGCGATAAATCTCGTTCTAATGGACCGATTTAATTCAAATTTTAATGGTAGGTCGGGGACCATGTAGAATAGAACCCTATTGTTTTTGGGCAATTTTGGATCATTACTACGCATTATTTGGGAAGAAATGGTCAGAATTAAATTAGACCACTTTAATCCATTAATCGAAAAAATATTTTGCCTAGCATTTTATTTCAGGTCGAAAAAAATTAAACTTTTCTCCCCTCTTTAGACGTCGACGTCGACGAGCACCGCGTCGACGTCATATCATTTTTTATTTAAATATGCTAGGTATTATAAAAAAAATGCATCAAATTTTATTAGCTCGATTTACTCGATCTAAACGCTGATCAGTGTTGCCCATTAAGAAATAATTCACCGCTTTTATTCATACCTAATAATTAATAATAAGGAAAATGAAAAGGAAAATTATTGAAAGAAGTGACTTTAAAATGATTAAAATTTTAAATGAAATAAAAGTTTGTGAAAATTGAAAAAATATCATATTTATAGAGAGACTAAATTATACAAAATAAACATTTTGAAAATTTCTGAGAAAATAATAAAATAAATTGAAAAAGAAAAAAAAAAAAATAATTTCAAAATAATTATTGGAGTTCAAAGAAAAACGAAACTTCGTTATTTTTTGGTTTTTCAAATGAAAATAAATTGTATAAATTTTGGTAAAAAAAAATTATTAAAGAAATTTGAAATATATTTTTTTTAAATTATACTTATCTACTTAATTTGAATCGAAGTGAGTAAAATTGACAAAGAAGACCAATCTATAAAACGAAAAAAATAATAGGCACCTAAAAAATAAAAATAAATTGAAATTAATAGGTATTTTTTTATTACTTTTTTTTGGAAAATTTTAAAATTTTAAAATAATTATATTAAAGTTATTTCCTAAGAAAAATAAAATGTTATTTATTTTAGATAAATAATAATGTGAGTAAAAAATATTTTGGTGAAAATCATTGATTTGAAATGAATAAATAATAATATTTAATAATGATAATTGATAAAATAATAGTTTAAAAAATCAGCTTTTCTGACGCATTAATGCGTCAGAGTTTTTTTGTATTTCCGTAGGGTCTGTGTCGTATTTGATCAACAGTCAAATCTTTATGGTTCTTTAAAATTCATCGTCTTCTGGATTACTATAGGTAAGTTTTTATAAGCTTTAACACATTTCTTCAAAGGTTCCAGTGAATATGGAAAAATGTAAACGTTAAACACATTTAAAATACACATTTACTCGCTCCTCTATCTATGGTACCCTACAGCTAAGAACCCCCCCCCCCCCCCCTATTTGGTCAATTTTCTTATTTTCTTTAAAAATATCCATCCAGCCTAACTATCAAAAAAATGATTTACCTACCTCTGTAAAGTAAGAGTGAATCTTTGAAAAATTCAATCTTTATATAATCTCTAGAAGACGTTTTTCTAAACATTTTCAATCAAAGGGGACGATTTTTATATAATTTTAAACAAAATCCGTGATCTTTCACCCATCATTGGAAAATTTTCCCAAACAAGATTTATGTGTTCTTGCAGAACGAGGGCAAAGATTTGAAAAAATTGTATTTTCAAAATTCAAAAAAATCTAGTTTTTCAGAATTTCAACGGAAAAATTACGTTTTTGGACTTCAAACAAAATTTATGATTTTTTGACTTGTGATTAATTTTGCAAATAAAATTTGCAAGTAAATTCCTCATTCATTTTTCAGTTATTTAAAATTTTCGAGAGAAATTTTCAATTGTTTTCAAATCCAGATTTTAGTAGTTTTAAAACTTTGTTGATTTTTTCTTTATAAATTTTTCGATTTTATTATTCTTATTTTTCAATTATTTGAAATTTGAGAAAGAAATTTTAAATTAATACAACCCAGCCATTTTAAATTTTTGTAAAAATTTTCATATTCTTTCAATTTTTAGTTTTTGGTGATTTCAAATGTTCGGCGTTTTAGGTATGTTTTTTTTTCAAATTTCATTTTATTTTTTGTTTTCATATTTCAATTATTCTAAATTTTTGGCAAAATGTTTTATTTCATTTCATTTTTTCAGTCATTTTAAATAATAGGTCAGTATGTATTTTTTAAAATAGTTTTGGAATATTATTCTAAACTTTTTAGTTTTATTTTTTGTTTGTTTATTTTTTAGTTTTTTACTTATTATTTTCATTTTTCAATTATTTTAAATTTTTGGAAATTTTTTTCAGTCATTTTAAACTCATTGGAGAAATTTTTTGTTTTCATTCAATTTTAATTTTTCAATAATTTCTAATTTTTGTCAAAAAATTTTATTTGTTTGAATTTTGGATTTTCAGTAGGTATGTTATCTTATTTTACGTTTGCAAAATAAAATTTTAAGCTCATTCTATTTTATTCTTTCAGTCATTTTAAATTTTTTTTTTTTTTTTTTTTTTGGGCGCTTTTAATTACCAGGATTATCGCGCCCCTACAATGAGGTTTAAATTAAATTGTAAAGATGGGTTTTCTTTAAGAAGGTTATTAGTTGATCTATTTTTTCCAGATTGTCAGATGATAATATTTGGGGGTTTATATCATATTGTAAACGTTGATTTGAAAAAGAGGGACAAGAAAATAGTAGGTGGTTGATAGTTAGGGTTTTTGAAGAGCAATAATGACAGGTGGGTGTTTGTTGGATTCCTTGATATAAATGATTATGGGAGATTCTTGTATGACCAATACGGATTCGCGTTATGATAACTTCGGCAGTTCTATTAGTATTAGGTAGGTTTTTCCAAGGGAGAGTTGACTTTTTGTGCATAAATAATTTGTTTGTTGATTGTTGAGACCATTCGTACTGCCATTGGTAGAGTGTTTGTTCAAATAAATATGATTGGAAGTCATGTGGTATGAAAGAGGCTAGTGTTGAGGGTGTGATTGCATTTTTTGCTAGATTATCTGCATTTTCATTTCCAGTGATAATTTTTAGTACGGGTATAATCATATTATGGAAATTTTAAATGCCTACCTCAAAAAAATTTAGCAGAACTTTTTTTCTTCAAGTTTTACTTTTCAATCATTTTAGAGTTGTGACATTTTTTTCATTTTTCATTTTTTTTTTTCAACTATTTAAATTTGGAGAAATTATTGTTTTAAAATGATTCGATTTTAATTTTTCAGTTAATTTGAATTTTTAATAAAATTTTGATTTCATTTTGATTTTTAAATCATAGTAAATTATTCTCTTTTTTCATTTCCTGATCACTTTAAATGTAAATTTTACAGAATAATATTTGAAATGTTTTCATTTAAGTAAATTATTCAGCCGTTCAAGGTTTTATAATAATTTTTTTATCTCCTTACAATTTTAATTTTTCAATTATTTGAAATTTTTAGCTTTTTCATTTCATCTTTTGCCATTTTAAATTTTTGACTAAACCTTTTTTAATATAAATTTTCAATGATTATTTTTTGAAATTTTTTTGATAAGTTAGACTATAGGTAGGTATTGATGAATATTGCAATGTTTTCAATTTTTGTGATTTCCTTTTATACAGGTAGGTTATAGGTATACTCGTTTCTGATAAAAAATAAATAAAAGTTTTATTCAAATGAAGAAAAATATAAAATGAAAAAAAAAAATCATAAAATCAAGACACTTTTTATGCAAAAAAAAAAAAATGAAAAGTTTTCTATTGATGTTTCTAAAAAAAAAATTCTAGCAAATTTTTCTGATGAAATTTTTTTTAAACCGACGAAGAAATTTTGTAATGAATTTTTTTTTTTTTTTTGTAACATTTTCCAGATAGATTCGTTTGAAAAATACTTTCTGTCAATAGGCAATAGCCCTAGTGTTTTTTTTTTGTTTTTTTTTTTTTGGCAAAAGATTCTTTACAGATTTCTTTAAAAAATGCTTCTTCTTGACAATTTTAATTAATTTTTCTTATTTTTTGAATTTTTATGAAAAATACCTATTTACCTACTTCCTGTGATTTGCTTAATTTTATTTCTTATTTTTTATTTTCCGTTATTTTGAATTTATGAGCAAATTAGCAAATTTTTATATTTCATTTTAAAGTCTTTGGCATCCCCATTTTTTTGGAATTTCTGAAAAATTCACGAGTAAATTTTCATTCTTCTGTCATCTTGAATTCCCAGTCGAATGTTTTGACTTTTTTTGTCTTTTTGTAAATTGCTCGTGAATTTACGTGTACCTGCATATCTTTTTATTGTATTTTATGTAGGTATTTATTTTTAAAATTTTCAAATTATTTTCAATTTCAGGGTGAATTTTCCAATTTTTTTTTGTATTATTCTTGAAAAGAAAAGAAAAAAATTATGATAGCTCTAACCCTGTGATTTAGACAATGGACCTTATTTTTTCATCTTTTAGTTTTACGAGTAAAAAAAAAAAAAAAAAAAAAAAAAAACAACTCAATAAGAAGAAAGCAACAAGGCTCGTCGGGATATGTAAATTACCCTTTAAAAGGCATCATAGGCGATATCTGAGAGAATATGGTAATTTTATAAATGATCATTGCGTATTCGGTAGAGTAAGCTGTACCGAAAAGGACAGCTATCGATAGTGTAATCAGTATATTAATCAAAAGCGCTTGTCTAACGCAGAACGCGCTAAACTTAAAAATATCGTGTCCACGAGCTTCCGCACAATGATTTTGCTTCGATATATATTTTTTTTCTTTTTCGACAAAAAGACAAATGTCTCTTAACGTTTCTTCGAATACATCACACAGTTGTAAACTGTCCTGCAAAGCTTGAACTCTGTCGTATCTGCTCACATCTTCGATACCGCCCACATCTTTATCAAATAGCTTTGGTTTGGCTTGGACGTGGCTGTTTTCTTCGCGATTCGTCCTATAAATAGCTCACCGTTCATGTCTGCACGTTTTTTGTGCTTTCAAATGCTTTCGGACGTTTCCTAATAAACTTAATAAATAGTATTTTGAATAGAAATGGCTTTTTGTTGATGGTAAATTCGATGGCGCGCGTTTACCCGACTGAATTTATACATACCGTCAAATACACACCATAGACTGCTTTCGTATTCCTACAAATAAATCGTATTGGCGTATAAATTCACACGCTTGTTTCAATGTTTTCAACGCACGTGTAGGTATAGCTTGTAGATATGATTTTACTCCCAACTTTAATAATAATTAACAAAACCTTAGTTTGGAAAAAAAATGAAAATTAAAACAAAAATCGCGTTCAACCGTGATTACTTATGGTAACTTTTTAATTAAACCTTTTATGAGCGTTGCAAAATAACAGAAAAGAAAGAAATTCATTACTAATAGCAAACTGACAAAAATGGAAGAGAATTCGGAATTTTCCAACTATTATTGGATAGTAAAGAGAAGCAGGTAAATTGTATTTTTTGTGTATTTCACAACAGCTGGGTAGTGGGTAGGCACCTTCGCTAAATAGCGGGACAAGACGTTTTAGCAGAATTAAAAAAAAAAAGAATCATGTATATTGCATAAGGCTCTAGTTTCAAAGTGGGAAGGTGAGATGACTTCTGAATCTGATCATACTTTTACTCCTGGACCTGACCAAAAATAGGTACATGATTTGACTCATATGTCACAATTGTGTATATACTTAATTTTGCAAGTACTAAGTACTTAATTTTAAGTATATTTCTGCTACTTTTGGCCGCTAGCGCCAAGTCAGATTAGGTCGAATGAGAACAACTTTGCTATGAGGTTCTCTAGGTTTATTAAATGTGTCCCATAGGTTTTGGAGCCCAATTCGAAAATCAGGATAAATCCATTTTTTGTAAAGACTCCGTGGGGCCCAAAAAGACATTTTTTGAAATTTGACCAGCAATGGGGCCTAATTATATTTAACATGTTCAAACAGCTTCCTTGTTCATTTCCACCATTTTTTACTTCAGATCTCAAAAAGCAAATTTTGGGGTCATATACTCACATTGATCAGGCTACAGGCTTCTAAATTATAGACTGGAACACTAACATTTCATTTTCATCGTAGGTTCAGTTTATACTCTCTGGTGTGCTTTTTGTGGGATTAGGCTTTTACACTTCTTTTGACCCTTGTGTAGGGTCAAAAATTAAGAATTTTTATGTTATTTTTCCTATTCCCCAGCACAATGATAAGCCTACCAGCCCAAACCAAACGACGGACCTACCCGTTTGCAAAAAAAAATTAATAATCAATAATAATACCATTAGTTATTATTAATCACTAATAAAGATTCAATAGTGAGATGTTACTTTGTGGAAGTATTGATTAATAGTTATGATGAAGCGACTAATAACCACTAATTAATTGATATAGTTTCATACTCGCAGGTAAACTGTCGTGCAAAATGTATATAAGCTAAAAGATGAAAATTGCCTGGGTACCCTGTTCAGTGTCCACGTGTCCAAGGAGTATGAGTGGTCCCTGGTAAAGTGGTAACGGTTGGTCCGACTCGTCCTCATCTTTCTCCTAGTCTTAAGCAAAAATTTTACCCCTTCCCTTTATGGTCAACTATAAACCTGTATATATGTGTATATTTACTGACAACTAGGCACCTCTTCTTTTTCTTTTTCTACCTTTCATCTTTAAGTACACTCCATATCCTTTTAAGCTTTTATTTTTATCTTCAACATGTGCAAATTTCAGCCTATACTGGGTCATCCAGGGTCATCCCCATCTGTTTTAGGGCTTTGAAAAAGTAACTTTAGAATCACTTCTTTATGTAGTTTCAAAAGAATATGAAAAAAATTCGGCTATCAAGTAGAATGTTGGGACTGCTGCGCATTTTTTGAACAGTGTCTCCATTTTTAATACCTCGTGAATTCTCGCTTTAAAAAAATCAACTGTTTTTTCTTCAAATTGTTGAAAGTGAACTACCCCTTACTTAATTGCAATGACCAGGTAGTCATCATAAATAATTCAATATGTATATATTAACAAAACGCATCGCACTAGGTAAGTATCTTTACCAACCAATCAGCTGTCAACGTAACACCTTTACTGAGTTTTCACGTTAAAATCTTTCCTTATTCGTTTAATTTTCACGACAAAGACTGTACTTAATCATAGCATCAAAACAACTATTAATCTATCTAAGAATTCTTAATTAATGTCTATTGAAGTATAGACTATAACTTATTTCTCGTTATTTAACGCTGCTGATGAAGCAATCTTCCTACTCTTGTAACTCGACGCTTTTCGATTTACTCATCGGTGCACCTAATAGGTATCTATATTTCTTGTAAAGGGTATATCTATCTATCGTTCCTACCTGCCTATACCTTTACATGACAAATTAGGCCTATTTCAAATATTATCAAAACTTTGAACAGTTGCACGTAGGCTGATATGGGCAAAATTTTATTTTCCCAATCGCTTTATTTGGCATGTAAAATGGAACTCCAACTAATCAGTTTCTGTGTTGCAAACGTAAGCAATACTAAAAACGAAATGCTATTGAGAAGAAACGGATGAGTCAAGTTTTGGTCAAATGTCATTTGCGTTGTATTGTCGTAGAAACAAACAAAAAAAAAAAAAAAAAAAAGAGGAGGGAAAAGTAATCATCATGTCATTGTGGTAGCAGCAGTATTGATGGTAAGTAATATTGAGCAGCACCTACGTTGGGAGTACTTGGTAGTGAGAGAAAAGAAAGGAAAATCAAGGCAAAAGGGTGGAAGAAAACACATGTAAGCATTGATTGTTGGTAATATCTAAAGAAGGTGGAATTTTTTCATTCGTCACAAGTGCCAATACCGTCAGATGGTAATTTATCTTCGAGAGATATACTTTGCGTCTTTGAAACCAAGACAAGTTTTTTCTCTTGCCTGTCTCTTATTTTACGTACTATCTATATGCAGGTATCTCTGCTTACAACATTTTTTATCATCGTCCATTGGGTAAAAAGTGGAATTTGAAGTGAACAAATGGGTACTCGTCCTTATTATAATTTTTCTCCAACTTTTCATCAGCAAGTCTTCGAGAGAATGGATATATGTACTCCTTGGCTATGGGATCGTTTACCTCAACCAAATATCGTTTGTTTTTAGTGTAATTTTTTAAGTTAGGTGGGGTACGCTGCATACCTACAGCCCACATCGTTTTAATTGACTCTTTTTGCGAGTTAATTTTTTAGTATTCCGCTTCCCTCATCGCATATGCACGAATGATTTCAAACTACCATATACCCTAGCTGAGTAAATACCTTAGCTACAGAATTTCCTCGTAAAATAAGGTTTGAAATGATTTTTCCGTGTAGATGTTTGTTTTACCTGAAAGATAACCATAATTTCTTGGCGCTTTTCCACTGGTTGCACTTGAAAGTAATCTGTTCCATCGTCTAAAGAAAACTTCTCCTATTAATTCGTCTTGTTTTTGTTTTTATAATTAGTTTGTCGGTGAATGTTCCTATTGTAAAACCTTTGTAACGTGTTATGGGTGGCGGCTTCTAAAGAAAACTTTTTGCGGCTTATTCGTTTGAAGTTTTCATCGAAATACTATTTAATGAAGGGAATACAGTAAGTACAACCATCGCCCCGACGTTACTCCATCTAAATTATTAAAAAGAACATTGTTTTAGACGATTAAACATTTTTAATTAAACCAGCATAAAAGAAGATTAATGCTTTTTTGAAAACTTTTTCACCACTACTGCGATAAATAAGCAGCGAGTGGTGTTTCTAATAAATATGCGCTTATGCTTAAATATACATATACCTACACGCGTATTTATTTTATAATAACTACGGTCTTTAAGTAACAATAATCATGGTAACTTTATAGCTTGTCTGAAATATGCACAATTACCTACTTTTACCTCACAGTTTTCTTTTCGGGTTCAACGACGAACACGCGTATATACTCACAATACACAGCACCTGTCTAAACGTTTCTTCTTGCAAAAGAATACGATTACTTACCTATATCAAGTATTTTGTATGTAATTAAATTTTTCAACAGTCAAAGAAAATATTTCATCAAGCAATCAAATATTTGGCTACTGCTTCAAAGTCGATGTTTTTCACATTTTCTCGCGTTTACCAATTAAAAAATATCGACAATATTGAGGAAAAAAAAAGTGTTTTGAAAGGCATTCGTACGAACTCGCGAAAAACGGTATTCCAAGTAATAAACAGGACAAATCGTATTGTTCCCTTCATTCTTTTGAAAATTGAAAAATTCTGGTATCCGTTTCGAATAGACAGAAGATCAATTCTTTTGTACAAACAAAGAATGTTTCAGAGACAAATTTTATATTACGTAATACTCTCGATAGTTACTTTTTTTTCTCTAGAAATTCTCGTCATGATGAAATTAGTTTTTACGTGGTTATTTTGTCAGTCAGCAATTCAGCATGAGTGCGAATACGAGTATACGAGTAAATAAGCCTTATATTATGAGCTATAAAAAATATGGAATATTGATAATTTAGGTAGGTATGACAATTTTTTTAAAAACTGACATTCTGCAGAAATTATCTTATCAAAATTGATCATTTTTCTCAGAAGAGTTTATCGAATTTAATAATTTATCTTGAATGTAGGTAGGTAATTAGGTATATCTAATTTTTTGTAGTTTATTTGAAATAAAAAATATCTGTTTATATATAGTATGCCTAAATCATGAAATTTCCTAATTCATGAAATAGGCAAGAAAATTAAATTCTCATTTTTTTTTGCTTTGGGCAAACGTGATGCTGAATTGCAAGTGGGTACACAATAATTGTAGTGGATGAATTTTATGCATACGTGCTGGACTAATATTGAAATTATGTGACATGACATGTGGAAACGATGCTTACGGTAAAAATGTAAATTTTACAGGAGAGCCAAAAAACAAAGCCGTTTTGTAGTATAAATTGGTCACTTTGAGTGGATTTTTATTTTTTAGGCACTTTAGAATTTTTTTTGAATTTTTTTGACCATACCATCGGATAGAAGAGGTCTTTTAGAACAAAAAAAAAAAAAAAAAAAAAAAAAATTTTACCATAAGCATCGTTTCTACATGTCATGTCACAGTTACTGAATAAAAGTTTAATAAATTCATGATTACACAAAAAAAAAATTCTGTAAATTTTTTTCTTAGTCAATTACTTATTACCTTTTTTCAACTTTTTTGTGAATTTTTTTCTGACTGAATAAGTTTTATTTTTATTTATTTATTTATTTTTGTAAGAGTGACTTTTAAACAATATTTTTCATCTTTAACCAAGTTTTGCTTTCCAAAAATATCATTTGTCATAGAAGATTTCAATGATTTTTTTTTTATTGTGAAAATCACTTTCAGTGGCGAGTTTTTAATTTTCCTATCAAATATTTTCTCAGTCAGAGTTACTTTCCAATTTTTTTGGTCAATTTTTATGAGTTTTTTCTTGTCATCTTGTCATCGTCCGTCCCTATTAACATTTTTTTGTCATCGTTCAGTATTTTTGTTAGTTACCAGAATTTTTTATCATTTTTTTCTCCGTCAGAGTCACTTTATTTCAACTTTTTGAATAACTTTTTTGTGTTTTCTTAGTTTTATATATATATTGGCCCGTTTCCAGACATGTCGGCCACTTTTCATATATATTTGTCCAATTTACGAAAAATGTCAAAATTTAAAAACATTTCTAATCTTTGTTCTAATTAATTTATAAAAATTTCAATCACAGATTCAATCTAATATACAAGAAATACGCATTGGAAAAAATAATGAGACTCTTAGGATGAAGTTTGCGGAAAAAAATTGAAAAATTGGACTAACTAATTCAAATTTTAAAAAGCTCTTCAGATTAAATATTAGGCTTTTGGTACCAATAACTTTTCTGTGCATCAATAAAATACTGAAAAATTATGGGTCAAATTTGAGGTCGTGTATATCTAGTTTCGGCATATTTCCGTACATGTCGGCCAGTGCTTGTGATTCTACACACTGTGCATTGATTATAGAGCCCGCGTTCATCCCTGCGACTAGATTTTGAAGGGTTGCGCGGACGTGATGAAGTTTGTGAAACCCTGCAGTCGAGGGTGGCTGAGAGTGGCCGACTTGTAATGTAAGTTTAACCCGGAAGAAGTCAGCCATGGCCGAGAAGTACAGTGGATAGTAAAAATAACCCGCAAAGTGGCCGACATGTCTGGAAACCTATACCTATATATATATATGAACGTAATTTAGTTAGAATTAGGTAGGTATATATTTTTTACTCGAGTTATTTATTTATTTATTTTTTTTTGGTGATTTTTTTTTCAACATCACTTTCAGTTGGCGTTTTTTTGTTATCGGTTATTTTTTCATTGGAATTTTCTGTCGAACTAATTCTCAGTCAGAGTCACTTTTTTGGGTCAATTTTTAAGAATTTTCTTCTTATCATCGTTATTTTTTGTCAGCTCATTTGATTTTTTTTTAATCAAAATTAACTATAACAAACAGTAATTAGGTACAACAAAAAAAAGATCTCTGCCAAAAAAAAAAAACTCGAATAAACAATAGTACCTACCTAATTCTGACGAAATTAAGATGACATAGAAAAAACTATGACCAAAAAAGCTGACAAGAGAAGACACAAAAAAGTTATTTAAATAGTTGAAATAAAGTGACTCAATGTTTGATGGAAGTCGAAAGTTGGAAACCATGCTATGAAAATTTTTCAACTTTTTCTATCAAAATAGATAATTTTTTCGCAGCAATAGGGGCTCTTTAAGCTCAGTTTTGATGCCAAGTAGAAGGGATTTCCTTTTTTTCGTAATTCAAAAATTTCTATTTTTCAAGGATCTGCAACTTTTCAACCCCCTGTTAGAAAATCGATATCAAATTTCAAGGTCAATGGTCTGAGGAGGTGTAGAAACTCAAATTGCACTTTTTTTGGGGGTGTACTCGATGTATAACGCAGGTGGCAGTACCCAAAAGTGGCAAAAAATTGAATCCCATAACTAAGAATACAAACTTGAGTCATTGAAAATTTCTTGCTACACGAAATTAGCTGTAAATTTTCGCTTTTTTTTCTTCAATTTTTTCATCCAAAACAAGGGGAAGGTATTATCGAAGCGAAACAAAAGAAAAATTTTGAAAAATTCGAATTTTGAATAGATAAATAGCAAAATAGACATTTTTGTGCGTAAAATTGTTTTTTTTTTCAACCGATGTACAAAAAAATGTATTACTAATTACGAATAATTCCGGAGGCGGTCGGCTCTCTACCTCTTTTAGATGAAGTCCATGTTAACGGAGATTACACATATTTGCCCCCCTCGGATTACGCCACAATTAATTGAACACCATGTATAGAGTTACGTCAAAATTACCGAAGTGAAATTAGAATTTGGGAAATTATATTATTTAGGCCTAACCAATAATGAATTGGTAATTAATAACTCGGGTCCCATTGGAATTCGGTAGATCTACCTATAATACGAATAGCGTAGACTAAGTACATAATTATATTTTATGAATATAGTATGCAAACGACAGAATTTTTTGTTCGAGATTTTTAACCAAATTAAAATTGTTTTTTTCTTAGAGTAGGTAGCAAATTTTTTTACCACAAAATTATCAAAAAAAAAAATACAATTTTAATCTCATGTTGACGTAGGGTATCATTATGGTGGGTAGTGAAGTGGTAATGTTTCGCCACAAATTATTTACGGTCTCTTTGCTGTTATTTTGCGTAATTCGAAGCGAGTAATTTATCAGTATCGAGATAAACTGAATAAGATTTATCCTCCGGTATGTTTTAGTAAAGGTAAACGCGCAAAATTATTCCTAGAAATTACATTTTACATTATTAATGCAACTCCTTAAAGCTTAAAACGTCTAAGTAGGTATTAAAATCTTTAGTAATTAAGTGGCGGCAGAATCAATGTACCTGGGGACCTACTTTCTCATTAACGGACGATTTAAAACTAATTGTTACAGAATCTATAAACATTATTTAGGCGTTCCGGGAACCACAGGAAACCAGGGTGGTTAATAAATAAATATCTAGAAGCCTACCGCCTACGTACGAATATTCGTTTTCCTTCCACTAGTGATAAGTGTCGAGGAATTCAAAATTAAATAAGTGAGTATAAGCTTACAACGAATGTCTTGAAACTCAATCCATTTCATCTGCTGTTATGGGGTTGAGAATCTGTTGACAAAGGCATCTTATTACGAATTATAAGGTTGTATCTTTTCACTCTTTACTCGCTATTTTACCGAGAAATTTGTGCAATTTTTTTGTACCTACATCATAGCTAGTTGTGATAGGTTAATAGGTAAACATGGTCATGGTGAAAATTCGCCAATTGTCCAGCCAAGCAGTGATACAATAAATAAAAATCAAATTTCTCATTATTGCGATATAATGAATTTTATATCCCAGCGTACTGCTACATTTCCTGTTAAAGTTTTTAAGTCGTCATTTTAATGCCTTATCGCGCGAACCAGAAAAGCTCCTCTATCAAGGCCTTCTAGCGCGTTGTTCGTTTACATTTTGCCAACTCAAATATATAATAAATTAACGATGAAAGACTTAGAGTCTGTTACTTCACCAAATGAAAGTATTTTCCTTCTTGTGATTTATGAACGAACGCGAAGCATATTATTTTTTGCAGCGAAAAGGCGCGCAATTTTTGAAACTGTTATGCTCACAAATGAGTGTTATAATATTATTCGTTAACTAATCAAAAACGTTGAAATTGTTTGCGGTGTAATAATATCTCGATAACCTATTTAGAATCCCCTTTTCAAAAATCATTTTTTTTTACTCGTTTTTTTTACTAGGTACTTTTCCCGAGCGGCACACTCGATCGATAATATCGGAAGATGTAACGTATCGATAAAAAATCGTTTGAAAATCTATAGATGTTCTCACGATATTATAAAGATTTATCGGTACAACTTCATAGGCAAAAAATCTAAAAACTATCGAATTCGATATTATTAAGATTTTATGACGATATTCGTCAACGATACTATCGACAAAGAATATTAAATTTATCGATTCCGATTTTCCACCGATTTTGTGCAGATATTTGAAACTACATTATCGACAAATAATATTAAATTTATCGAATTCGATTTTTTAACGATTTTGTAAAGATATTTAAAACTATATTATCGACAGATTATATGAAATTTCTCGACTTCGATATTTTAACGATTTTTTGACGACATTTAAAACTATATTATCGACAGATTATATTAAATTTATCGAATCCGATTTTTTACCGATTTTGTAAAGATATTTGAAACTATATTATCGACACGTAATATGCAATTTCTCGATTTCGATTTTTTAACGATTTTGTGACGATATTTGAAACTATATTATCGACAAATAATATGAAATTTCTCGAATTCGATTTTTTAACGATTTTGTGAAGATATTTAAAACTTTATTATCGAGACGTAATCTGAAATTTCTCGAATTCGATTTTTCAACGATTTTATGACGATATTTGAAACTATATTATCGACACGTGATATGAAATTCCTCGAATTCGATTTTTCAACGATTTTGTGGCGATATTTGAAACTACATTATCGACAAATAATCTGAAATTTGTCGAACGATTTTTCAACGATTTGGTGACGATATTTGAAATTATTTCCAAATTGATGAAAATTTTTCCAAGTCCAACACGTCTGGAAGTACTAAACTGCCTATTATAAGCGTTTTATTGCTAATTCCTCAACGATAAGGTATGGCATAGTGGTTAAGGAAGAGGATTACCATGCAGGAGGTAGGGCAGATTTTTTATAATTTTTTTTGACTTTTTCTGAAATGATCCTCTTACCGTAACATGAATAATGTGTTTAGGCATAGTTTAATGTATTAATTATACTAATTAATGATTTTTAATTATAGAAAGAAGCTAGTAAAAGACAAAAAATCGGAATAAAAAATCGATAAAAAATCGACAGAATATCGAATTCTATAAAGTGTTGCGAAAGTTCCGCCTAAATCGTGAAATTATCTTTCGATATTATAGATATATTATCGATAAAATATCTTACTATAATCTCGAAATTTTTGCTAACTATAATTCGTCGATAATCTATCTATATATCGAAAGATAATTTCACGATTTATGCGGAACTAACGCGACACTTTATCGAATTCGATATTCTGTCGATTTTTTATTTCGATAATTTGTCGAGTGTTCTGCTCGGGTTCTCAATTCTCAAAATCTTCAGAAAATGACTCGCCCAAAAATTGTAGAAAATTTTAGTCCCCACTTCTTAAGAAAATTAGAACTGTAATTGACCACCTTTAGAAGTTTAGAATAACTTTATGACTGACGAAACTAAAAAGAAAATTGCGAACATTTTAAAAGAATACCTACTGCTGGAATTTTTTTCAACTTCCATAAATTTGAAAAGAAAAATGAATGAAAATGTAGTGAGAATAAAAATCTAAATAAAATTAAAATCAGAGGACTATCTAAAATTATAATAGGTTAAAAAGTTGAAAATTAATTTTGAAAATTTGCAAACATGTACAAAAATTTAATAGGTAAGTAAATAAAAATTTTGTAAAAATTGAAAAAAATAAAATAAAATAAAATAAAGGTAAGCAAATGAAAAATTTATGAAAACTGAATAAATTGAAAAATTCTACAAATTTAATTCAAATTGAAATTTCTAAAAATTTTACCAAATTGAATGGTTTAATAAATGCTTTGGATTTGCACAAAGAATTGAAAAAATATTGATAAAACGATCGTTTTCTAAAAAGTTCAATGTGAGTTTGAAAAGTTACAAGTAAGTATTTGAAAAATTTATATCCCAAAATGGACCTTCAGCAAAGGCTCTGGTATGATAAATGGGTCAAATGGCCCCCGGTCGAACTTCGAAATTTTTTTCATTGATTTCGATTTTGTATCGTAAAAGATTATTTTAGAGAATATCAGCGATCCTTTACCTCACCCGGGGGGTTGGAGCCTCGAAATTTGTGATTTTCACTTCAGCTTAAAAATTTTATCTCCTCGAGTTTTCAACCGATTTTCACTAAATTTTGCATGTAGATCCAGTATCCAAAGGGGGGGGGGTGTTGTGAAATTTTTTCAGATTTTTTGGACCCCTCAAACAACCTTGAAAACGACTTTTAACACTTTGAATCTCCCTGGGAGGTCAGTTTTCAAGTTTTATCTCCTCGAGTTTTCAACCGATTTTTACCAAATTTGGCATGTAGATCAAGTACTTGAAGGGGGGCGTTGTGAAATTTTTTCAGATTTTTTGGACCTCTCAAACAACCTCGAAAACGACTTTTAACACTTTGAATCTCCCTGGGAGGTCAGCTTTCGAGTGCGCTCGACGGAAATTTTTTCCCAGTTTTTCACATCCTTTTACGCTACCCAGA
Source organism: Balanococcus diminutus (assembly GCA_959613365.1). Taxonomy (NCBI): domain Eukaryota; kingdom Metazoa; phylum Arthropoda; class Insecta; order Hemiptera; family Pseudococcidae; genus Balanococcus; species Balanococcus diminutus. The sequence goes on from OY390714.1 coordinate 31,690,135, forward strand.
ATTTAAGAACTTTTCTGGTAAAATTTCCAATGAAAAAATTTCAATTCTCATAAAAAAAAAATTGTAAAAAATTTTTGACGAAGTTTTTTATAAAAATTTTTAGAAGAAACTATTCAGTATGATTTGGGAATTTTTTTCAAAATTTTAAAAAGGAATTTTCAATTTAAAAAAAATCTAAGAAATTTTTAACAGATTTTTTTTGAGATTTTTTGTCAATACTCAACATTATTTTAATGAGAGTAGTTTTGAATTTTTATCAAGAAGTTGTAAATTTTTCGAAGAATATTATCTCAAAATATTTTTGTAGAAATTTTTTTTAAATAGGTTGGTATAGGTATTATTTTTTATCAAAAATTTTGAGGAAGTTTGAAAGTTTTTTATAAAAAAATTTTAGAAGACACTTTTCAATATACATTTTTTCCAAGATTTAAAAATGAAAATTTTAATTTAAAAAAAAAAATGATTTTTTTTTTAATAGCATTGTTTTAATGAGAACGATTTTGAATTTTTATCAAGAAATTTGTATTATGAATTTTTTGAAGAACATTCTTCTCAAAATATTTTTGTAGAATTTTTTTGTAAATATAATTTTTTAACAAAATGTTTGACGAAGTTTAAAAGTTTTTTATAAAAAAATTCAGAAGAAACTTTTCAATGCGTACCAACATTTTTTCCATAATTTCATTTATGTTGACTTTTCTAGGAAATTTGAAACGATTTCATCTTCATATCAGTTTTATGAGCATGTCTCAACACCAAACTCATTTTGTTAAATTGAAGAATGAGAAAAGAAATGAATACTAGATGTAGGTGTAAGTAGAAGTACCGATTGCATTAGACAGTCAATTCTTTTAGATAGCTAACTTGTTCTTTTAACGGTCTCACGCCGAATTCACAGAAAGCACATCTCGTTTATAAAGCAGATTTATCACAGAATTTTCTCGAGGATCAAACAATAATAATTATGGGAAAAAACGCCGACTATTCGGTCCTTCCGTATGTAGGCACGTACTTTGGATGAGTGCGCGTATTGTTTGAATCTGTGTTATATTTCTTCGTTATAAATTAACAACCCTTTGTAACCAAAATGAAATTGAATCCTTTCAAGAGAATGGTATGTATGAGCGCGCATGCTGACTATAGAAAGAAAGAGACGGAGTGACAGAGAAAGGTGTAGAAAGAAGGAAGCGTTAAACTACCTTACCGCTTTTATTCTCCGTTGTATAATTCAAAGGTTTCGCACCGGGTATCTTCCCATCATACAAGAATTTTCTCCGAGTCCCGAACAAAGAAAACTTAATGGAGTAGAAAACGCGGCACATTGTAAGAAACGAATTTCTGATGTGAACAGGCCAAAGAACGTTTGCCAAATTTGTGAAATTTTAAAGGTGAAATGGTATCGAAGCGAATAAGTAATGCGCTTCAAAAACGACAAACAATGTACTGTAAGATGGTTCGCGAGCGACGCGAGCTCCATTTTTTACCATCAGCGCCAACACCAACCAAATGAAATACTATTGAAGACGACTTACTCTTTGTTTCCTGCATTTTCACTATCGCCAAATATCCTCATCTGTTCATCCTTATTCAACATATATGGGTACATTATTTTTATATGCTCGTATATTACCATGGAAAATATAACAACTTATAGTGGCGATCTTATTAACTGGATTGCAAAAGCCTTTTGAATGCCCAACTCTTGTGCTCTTGGTAATTGATATGTCCATTTTTTTGCAAACCTATGATATTTATTATTATAGGTAGGTACATATGTAAGAAGAATTGAACCTATAAACGGAAATCGTAACCATTATTACATTTAATTACTTCACCATTTCCTTCAATCTTTTGAAGAATAATGTTATTCACTGGAAAAATACCTAAAATGAAAAATTTTCGGAAGTTGCTACTCTCGTATTTCCATTTTCCACATTAGTTTCTTCACAAACGACGAACGATTCAAAGTTTTTAGGTTCAGTTTTTTTTTATATCTCACTTTCTCAAATTTTTTGTGATGAAACTCTTCTTATTTTTTTTTTTTTTCAATTGAAAAATTATATAATTATTTTTTTAAGTACGTAAGTAGGTACTGAAAATGAAAAAAGTTTTCAATTTTTTGTGATGAATAATTTTCACTTTTTTGGAAAAAGATAGATGGGTATATTTTTTCTAAATGAAAAATTCTCAAAAAAAATTTCCAATTTTTTTATCTCTAATTTTAGTGAAATGATTTTTTTGGAATCACTTCTCAAATTTTTTGTGATGAAACTCTTCTTAAATCAAACATTTTTAAGTAGATATTAAAAATGAAAAAAGGTCTCAATTTTTTTAATGAATAATTCTCACTTCTTATCCAGGTATATCTTCTTTTTTTTTAAATTGTCAAAAAAAATTTCCATTTTTTTTTTTTTTTTTTTTTTTTTGAAAAAAGCGAAATACTTTTATTGTTGGATTAAAATTTTTGAATTTTTTTTTTTAATCAAAAAATGGAAAATCCTTAATTTTAGTGGAACGATTTTTTCGGAATCACTTTCTCAAATTTTTTTGGTAATGAAACTCTTCTTAATTTCTTTTTTTTTTAAATAAAAAATTATAATTCTTTTAAATAGGTACCTATACCTACCTACTCATTGAAAATGAAAAAAGTCTCAAGTTTTTGTAGTGAATAACTCTCACTTTTTTTTTGGAAAAAGATATTTTTTTTTCAAATGAAAAATTCTCATTTTGTTAAAATAAAAATTTCTTGTTTTTTTTTTTTTTTTTTTTTTTTTTTTAAATGCAAAATTCTTGGTTTTAATTTTTTTAAAGAAACTTTTATTTACCTACTTATTAAGTTATTTTAAAGAAATGTAGAATTCCAAATATTTTCTAAATGAAAAAATGCTCATTTTCTTAACAAAAAATTATCATTTAAAAAAAATGAAATTTCCTCTACTTTCTGATAAATAGGTAAATAATCTAACCTTTTTTCAGGATAAAAAGTCCCATTTTGACATGAAACAATCTCTCTGTTTTTGCCAATACAAAAAATTCTCATTATTTTTCTGCTAAAAATTTCAACTTTTTCTTTGTAAAAAGTCCTTATATAGGTAATTTTATCTAAATAAAAAAAATTTCTACCTTTTTTTTTGTTTTGACAAACTCTGAAAATTTGAAACATATAAGTTGGCCAATTTCAAAAATCAATTTCGTACCTATTTATTTATTTTTTTTTTGAAAAAAAAAACTTTTGGTTCACTCGGGAAATTTTTAGGTAGACATTCGCCCCTTATTTACGTAAATTTTCATGTAAATTGAAGTTGAATCGTTTTACGGAAAAACCCCTTAAGTCCATTTTAGCAACTTTTCAGGAGAGCCAAAAAACTGATTTGTGCTCAAGCTGTTAAAGTTACGAAGGTCTATTTAAGGTGGTATGAAGTATTTTTCACGAGAAAAACGATGGTGGTATTGATTTTTTCCTAGCATGCACCAGTGCTGAGATTTTGCAATTAGAAATTTTTAAAAATGTGACCTAAAGCCAAAATTTTGAAAAAAAATTACTTTTTGAGATTTCTATGTAAAGAAAACGATAAAAGTACCCATTTTAACCCCAAAAACACAAAAAAAAATATTTTTGTTCGAGTTAAGTAAAACAATTGGAATATTTCGCTTTAAAAAAAAAAACAGTTTTATTGGAAAAATTCACTGTATTTCATAATAAAAGTAAAAAATTTGACACTTGGAGTTGTCAGATCTGTCTGATTTTTTCATAGATGATGTGTCTTGGTCTCCCAGTGTTGCCTATGTAAAAAAGTGATTTTGCCAAAAATGTGACTTAAGGGGTTTTTCCGTGAGTCGATTCAGTTACATCTACAAGACGCAAAATTAATACGGAAAGACTCGTTAGTGGTATACGACACAAACTTGGAGTATTTTTTCATCGAAAATTCAATCTCGATATCTCATACTTCGCCAACATTTTCACAACTGATTTGAATGTTCCATTCGCAGAAACAATGATATTAACAATAGAGTACGCGTTAATTTAATGCTTATTCACCCTTGTTTGATTACATTTTTGAGGTTTACGTTCTCGCTGCATTGTATTTGTGTTTCACGACGAAAGAGAGAAAAAAAATTGAACTCTGATAAATCAGTACAGAAGAGCGCATACCTAAACGTTGCGTATAAAAAGCGAGGAAAAAAGTTGGAATTCGGATTACTGTAAGTTATCACGAATGCATTTTCAATACTCTTGTTCTTTCTAATCGTTAAGAATGTATTTTATATTAAACTTGACGCGCGAATAAGTCCATTGTTTGACGGCGGTTTCAATCATTAAAAACCAACGCTGAAAAGTTGAAAATTATTTTTTTTTTCAATCTGAATGGGTTAGGTATATGTTTATTGGAAAACGCGAATATTGATTCTTTTTTTTTTCTTCTTTTGAAACTGCAACGAATAGAGGACGTTCTATAGGCGTATAGGTACATAACTATACGTATACGTAAGTAAGAATTAATTTTTTTCAGTCAAGAACAGTCTTTTCATTAGATCTACCTACAGACGTATACATTGTACAATTGTACATTCACTTATAACAGACGAACTTTTGGGAAGTGAAAACATTCGCAACATTTTGTAATGTTTTCATAAATTAAATAAACAGCCAGTTTTAATAATTGCAAAGAAATATTTACTTATTCAACATTTTGTTTGGGTTACGGTGGTCTTCATTGAACAAATAAAACTTTGATAAAATTCTGGAAAATTATGTTTTGTTTGATACCTGCAGTTGAATATTAAATTATTGTTTGTTGGATGCAAGTCGGCCAGAAGGGTGTTTTTCAGTATTTTACCCTAGTTTTTTATTTCAACTCGTGAAATATCATTCGTCCCTAATTCATACTTATAAATAGAGCAGGGGTTTTGAGGCATTAAAAATTGAAAAATTTGGCACTATGATGGAGAATTTTTGACTATTATTTGGCAAAAACAAAAACGAGATCACAAATATCGAAATAAAATGAAAATTTTTTTAAAAAACCAAAAAAGCGAACAGCTGGAAATATTACGATCTGGTACAGTAAGCGGGTCAGCGATGGCGAAGGGTGTGCAAAAAACTAGAAGATTATTTTTTTATAAATAAAGGGATTTTTTCTAGAAAAATGATTTTAAAAAATTACAGATTTTTTGCGCAAAATTGAAAGATTTTATGTTATTTTTTTAAAATGGATGAGACGAAAAATAATATTTTTTTCTTCAAAAAAGTGAAAATATTTTCAATTGGGTAAAAAAGTTGAAAAATTTAGAATTTTTTTCTCCAAAAAAATTGGGAGATTTTATTTTTACCTAAATGAACAAAAATCATAATTAATTTTTTTCTTCTCTAAAAATAAAAACAAAAGTTTCTGAGTAAAAATCAAGAGATTTCTTATTTCAAAAAATTTAGAGATTCTTCCAAAAAATTGAGTTTTTTTTTTCTTCAAAGGAATATACGTAAGAAGTTTTTTCAACTTCAAAAAACTGAAAAAATTTTTACTTTAAAAAAAAATTAGGGCATTCTTTCCCAATAAGTGAGCTATTTTTTCTCCAATGAAGTCGAGGTATTTTTTACTTCCTTCCCACCAATAAAAATAAAATATCTTTAAAAAAAACCCTCTTTAACAATAAAACAAAAAAAAAATCTGCATAAAGCTCCTAAAAAATACCTAACTCTTTTTTTCAAATAAAATTGAAAGTAAAAATTGTGATTTTTCGTTCCCAAAAATAAATATTAAATTTTTTTTTTTTTTTTTTTAAATAACAAAATAAATGATGATAGGTAAGTAGGTATCTAAATTTTTACTTTAAAAAAATGAATTCTTTTACTCAACAACATAATATGTAGTAGAGACCCTCTCCCCTCAAAAAAACCTGAACGGTTCAATCCCAAAAATAAAATACCTAAAGTAGGTAATATTAAGAAGAATAAAAATATGACAAAAAATTGAGGGTTTTTTTCTCCAAGATTTTTTACATTTTTTTTTTTAGAGAAATTCTAAAATATCTTGAACACAGTGTGTTTATCTCCTTGGTGCACACCCAAGACGAGAATATGAACCAGAAATGTAGGTAGATACCTACTTTAACTACCTATCAAAATAACCCCTTATACACATAGATTTATATGCTCTTGTCTTCCATCCAGCACAGCCTACAAACACGCATTGTGGTTTGAAATGGATTTAAAAATTCAAACATAGTGGTTAAATTCTATGAAATTGTGCGAGTTACTAGAGTATGAGTATAATTTATATGCAAACCGCATAAGTACTTAGCAATTCTTAACCCGTATCTAATAAACTATACTAACGTTTTTTCGCTCCTCAAGTCTTTAACAATACTTTTAATGAAAGTTTAAATTTTTTTTAGTTTAGCTGCAAGTAGAGCAACTTTTTATTTTGTTTCTCACGTATCGTATTATATAAAAAGTAAATCATTTTTATAGAGGACAACTTCCAATAAGCACCCTATACGAGATGAAAAAGGAAGAAAAAAATGCTCAGTTGCAACTTTCAGACTCCAAAACAACCGTTGACCAGCGAAATTCCTTTCAATTAGTTCAAATATAAATTTTACTCTATGCCTAAGACTTTCTCAAGAGATTGATTTCTGTGCTCGAAAGATGTCCGACATTTATCTCTCTATTCATGAAACGCAATTTCAACATATTAAGTATGTTGATTTAAACAGCATTTTAAAACATATGAAATTTTTAAATTAAGTGCAGTTGTACCATATCATGTAATGTCGCGTCGTTCATGAAAAATCCCAATTTAAAAAGGAAGAAAACTCGTTGAATTGTGAATGACGAAATATGAAGGAAATATGAGTTGTTTTTTTTACAGTGAGAAAAATAAGGAGGAAATTGTTCAATTAAGCATGAAGAAAACTTTCCTTCATTTAGTGAAATAAAATGTAAAACACTTTTTTTTGTATAAAAAAAGGGGAAAAAATTCAGAGATAAAAAATATTTAATTCTATGTTGGAAATTCGCGACAGAGAAAACAAATACATATATTTTTTTTAAATACACGAGACCGTTTCCTACGAGTGGAAGACGAATTTTCACTACCACAAATTATAATATTCGCGCATATTACACTTCAAAATAAGTATATAAAAATACTCACACACACAAAGGGAATTCTTTTTCTTCTGTGTTCTCTGCTCGAAAATGTATATGTAGGTATATTATTAGGCACACTTCTTGCCCCGTAAACGCATCAAGTTGCTAGTTTGCTACATTCTCGTTTTAGTCTACGCTTTAGCCTTTTATTACCATGCTAAAAAGGCAATGTCGATGTCGCGTTCGTTGGTGGTGAGTATGTCTCATAACAGGTTAAATTATGGCGCCTGGCGCAAAACTCACGTTAATTACATGATCGGATTAGAGTGTTTTAATCCACATCATTCGAAGCGAAGTTCTTTCTTTTCAAAATGATGATGATTTGTTTTCTCAAAATGTGACCCTGCCACAAGAAAGGATGCTTATGACTAAAGTCGTGTTTCTCAGAAACAAGCAATTTGGTTCAGTGCAAGATATTCTTTTTGAATTTTCAAATAATCAATAAAATGGATGTTTATTTTTTTTAATGACCTACATCATGTAATTTTCGACCACTGAACTCGAATTTGAGGGGAAATCCCGATAAACACACCGTGTGCTATTCGTATGCTAAAATAGCAGATACGAAAATCGCTGTCTATTCGCATATGAATAGAATGCAAAATCAACGTGAAAATCGAGGAAAATCTTCTGGGATAAATTTGTATACTATTCGTGAACAAATATCGTGCTAAAATCGCATTTAAAAATACGTACATCTTTCGTACGAAATTAGCGCGATATTCACTTGCGAATTGTATACTAAAATCGCATTGGAAAATGTGCAGATATTTCATACGATGTTAGCGCAATATTCGCCTACGAATCGTATGCTAAAATCGCATTGGGAAACGTGCAGATATTTCATACGATATTAGTGCGATATTCGCTTGCGAATCGCATACGATTTTGGCGACAATGTCTTTCAATATTTTTTATGAACGAGAGAAATCATTTTCAAGCATGAACGTGTATACTTGAGATTGGTGCAGTGACTTATCAACAATAAACTGAATATTTTTCTAGTTTTATTGATTTTGTTGGAGATTTTGTGTTTTGATTGATGTTTTTTCTTCTTTTTAAATAAAAATCCCAATGATTTGATCAAAATGACAAGAATGGAGACGAAGATTGAGTTTCTTGGACGACTTCCACTCATCAGTAAGTTAATTATTTTGAATGTATAATTATCTATTTGTGATCGTGAATCTGTGTGAAATGAAATTTTATCAAATCGTACGTAAAAATTTCCGACGTCTTATCAGTGTTATAAAATTTTTCAATTGTTTCTCTACTTTCTTCTGTTTGAAGCAGTAGGTATAAGTAATTAAGTATTATGCGAAATTAGAAGGTTTTATAATAATCGAAATTATTTCTAGGATTTCAATCTACAACTTTGTTTGGAAAAAATTTTAGTTGGGCCAGCCCTTCTTTCCTCTCACAATTGAGAAATTTTTCAAACAAAATTTGTAGATTGAATTCTTGGAAATAATTTTGATTTTCATAAAAATTAAGATTGGACCCCTCCCTCCCTTCTAATTTCATCTAATACTACGTAGATATTTATTATTCAAAATAGAAGAAGGTATAGGGTCCATCAAAACATTTTATGAAAAAAGTTGTAAAATTAAATACCTACACCCTACTTATTTATCAAACACCACTACTAGGTAGGTCAAAATTTTTACCATTCGGCATAATTTCATTTTACACAGATTTGCGATCACAAATAAGATGTATTTTCGAAATAATTGAATTATTGCTGAGTGGAAATCGTCAATATATCATTTGGCTGCTTTTTAGAAGCGAATTTCGAACGCTAATCGCCAGTAAATTAACAGCGAATAGAACACTACATTCTCTGCTAATTTCGCGCACTATTAGCGTTCGAAATTAGCCGCTAAAAAAGCGGACATTTTTGATATGCTAATAGTACGCTATTTTCGTATGCTATTCGTATGCGATAGATGCGAATGTAGCATTCTATTAGCACGCGATTCGCATACGGTGTGTTTACCGGGATATGATTTGGGCCCTCAAAAGTGCTTAAATTTTGAAAAAATGCATGTTTTTCAACGAAATTACAAGTTAGCTAAAACATCAATTACAAAAATGACGAAATATCTACATAAATGAAATAAAAAAGTAAAAAATGATAAAATATACTTCAACTAAAATTTTAACAAAAGTTTTATAACCATAACGTGGGTTTGAAGCAAACAAATAATGAAAAACACTTCTAAAACAACCAAAAAATTAAAATTCTCCAGTTAAAAAAATGAATAAAATAATACCTATGAAATTCAAACTTTAATTTTCCAATTTTGTCAGACATTCAACTGTTTCATTCTTTCTTTTCTTTTCTTTTTTTTCAAGATTTTAAAGATTTTCATGGAAATATTTATATTTTATTAACTTTTTTTTTTCAATCAATTGTTGTAACAAAAATATTGATAATTCATCAATAGGTCTAATTTGTGATTTTTTTTTCTTCAAAAATTATTCATAACTTACGTACTCGAATTGTTACAGATTTTATTTCCGAAACCTATAAATATTTTATAAAACAATTTACAACAATTTACAAATACACGCTTTCGCAAAATACACGCCCAGCTTAAATACATACTTGCACAAAAAATATCAGCTTCGTACTGCTTCTCGAACATTATATATTATGAACCACCCGTGCTGTTCATTAATCAATCGACAACTTGCAATAATTGCTATTTTGTTAGATTAATGGACCAAAAAATCGCTGAACTGTTTCACCGAATCATTATGCCTTATACTACATAATCGTAAATGAATTAATTTTCCATAATTAAAGCAATTTGAAATGTTAATACTGTAATTTATAATCTTATACGATATGCAAAACTGTTTATCGCTAACAAATCATAACTGCTTTTTCAAAAGTATGTGATTACCTACCCAAAGTGAACTGTGTGATGAGGTGTGTGATATTTGATGTATATACGATTACATGGAATATAATTTTTGATTGGTGAAACAAGTTTATAAAGAATATTTCAAAATTTACTTTGCTCGATTTTCGAGAATGTTCGTTTTTGTATTAGGAATCGCGGTAAGAAGATTTATAGGTACCTACGTAGAGGAAAAGACAGTCTGTCATGAAGTTAGCTCAAATCGTTAAGCGGAAGATTTAAAATTCCAATTACACTTATCTTCAAGCGTGTATAAAAAGGTATATGCTCTGCATTCAATTCCAACGCACGTAGGCTGTACATATATACTATAGGTGTCTCGTGTTGACATTGCATAAGAATTTTATGAAGTATTATCGTAGGAAGTATTATATTATCATTTTTATTATAAAAGTAATTTATACGAACCTACAGGCTACACCTACAATTATAATCTGATTCGAATAAAACCAGAAAAATAATTTAAATTGTATATACTTACCCGGTCTTTGTTTAAAAAAATAAAAAATAAAATAGAAAATGAAAAAATAAAATATAGGTTAAGGTAGAAGGATCACAGGCTAAATACTCGTATTAATAGTATGAATGACGGCAGATCCTATTGTGTAACGAAATCCCTCCTTACCTAATAAAAAAAAATTTATCAACTAAAACGTCTCAAGAAAATGTAATAAAAAAGACAAGCAATTTTGTTAGGTCAGTATTGCTGTATAGGCATCCTTGTTTCCTAAATGGCTTGCTTTAAGTTTCATTTAAACACAGTGAACAGCTCCAAATCCCGCCTAAAAATCTCCTGGGAAATTATAGAGACGAATCTTACAATTAACCTGCTAACTGTCTTCATCGCTTTTCTAGTTAGTAGTTTGAAATCAAAAGTAGGCGGAAATTAAGGAGGTTCTGAAGAAGAATTTCTGCAACATTTTACAAATCGCGTAAAATATATAAATGAAGATTGGCCATCAGTCTAATTTTTTGCAGGGGTATAGGTATAGAGCTAGTTCACAAAAAGACGAATGTCTTTTCAAAATGAACGGAGATAAAGATTTGTTTTCAGTTAAAGATGACCAACTTTCGATATCTTATCGATAGGTATGTATCAATAACAAATACTGGGTGTTTCATAGCTGACTGAGTTCCTTCCACCAGGTAAATAGGCGACCCATAAGGAACAAAAAATATAATAATTATAAATATGTCGCCTATCTTGAAAATTTAAGGGGCAAGGGAAAATTAAATTAAGAAAAAATAATTTCTGATTGGGCCAATGAATACTTGGTAGGAAAACATGAACTTTTTTGTTCTAGACATTTTCTTGCCTATCTTTGAAAATGAAGGCGCAAGAGAGCTTCAAACTTTGAAAAAACAGGTTTTTAAATTTTCAAAGCTCTGTAGCTCCTTCATTTTCGAAGATAGGCAAATTCATTACATAACCTTTTTTTGCGTATCTCAAAGAGTTACACCTCTTTCATGTTTCGTCTTGACGTAATTTTGCAGTTTTCATTTTCCAATGATGTGCACTGATGATTTGAAGCTCAAATGATCAATAGGTACAACCCGAGCAGCACAATCGACAAATTATCGAAATAAAAAATCGACAGAATATCGAATTCGATAAAGTGTCGCGTTAGTTCCGCCTAAATCGTGAAATTATCTTTCGATATATAGATAGATTATCGACGAATTATAGTTAGCAAAAATTTCGAGATTATAGTAAGATATTTTATCGATAATCTATCTATAATATCGAAAGATAATTTCACGATTTTGGCGAAACTTTCGCAACACTTTATAGAATTCGATATTCTGTCGATTTTTTATCGATTTTTTATTCCGATTTTTCGTCGTCTTTTACTAGCTTTTTTCTATAATTAAAAATCATTAATTAGCATAATTAATACATTAAACTATGCCTAAACACATTATTCATGTTACGGTAAGAGGATCATTTCAGAAAAAGTCAAAAAAAATTATAAAAAATCTGCCACCCGTGGGGCTTGAACCATCTACCTCCTGCATGGTAATCCTCTTCCTTAACCACTATGCCATACCTTATCGTTGAGAAGTTAGCAATAAAACGCTTATAATAGACAGTTTAGTACTTCCAGACGTGTTGGACTTGAAAAAATTTTCACCAATTTTTAAAATTTGGAAATAATTTCACATATCGTCACAAAATCGTTGAAAAATCGTTCGACAAATTTCAGATTATTCGTCGATAATATAGTTTCAAAGATCGCCACAAAATCGTTGAAAAATCGAGTTCGAGGAATTTCATATTACGTGTCGATAATATAGTTTCAAATATCGTCACAAAATCGTTGAAAAATCGAATTCGAGAAATTTCAGATTACGTGTCGATAATATAGTTTTAAATATCTTCACAAAATCGTTAAAAAATTGAATTCGAGAAATTTCAGATAATTTGTCGATAATATAGTTTCAAATATCGTCACAAAATCGTTAAAAAATCGAAATCGAGAAATTTCATATTAGGTGTCGATAATATAGTTTCAAATATCGTCACAAAATCGTTAAAAAATCGAAACGAGAAATTTCATATTACGTGTCGATAATATAGTTTCAAATATCTTCACGCAATCGTTAGAAAATCGAATTCGAGAAATTGCATATTATGTGTCGATAACATAGTTTCAAATATCTTTACAAAATCGGTAAAAAATCGGATTCGATAAATTTAATATTCTTTGTCGATAATGTAGTTTCAAATATCTGCACAAAATCGGTGAAAAATCGGAATCGATAAATTTAATATTCTTTGTCGATAGTATCGTTGACGAATATCGTCATAAAATCTTAATAATATCGAATTCGATAGTTTTTAGATTTTTTGCCTATGAAGTTGTACCGATAAATCTTTATAATATCGTGAGAACATCTATAGATTTTCAAACGATTTTTTATCGATACGTTACATCTTCCGATATTATCGATCGAGTGTGCCGCTCGGGAAATGAGACATAAAAATTGCAAAATTTCGTCAAGATGATACATGGAAGAAGTGCAACTCTTTAAGATAAGCAAAAAAAGTTATGTGATAAATTTGCCTATCTTTGAAAATGAAGGAGCTACAGAGCTTTAAAAATTTAAAAACCTGTTTTTTTTAAGTTTAAAGCTCCCTTGCGCCTTCATTTTCAAAGATAGGCAAAAAAGTCCAGAACAAAAAAAATGTTATTTTTTTAGTACTATTCATTGGCATAATCAAAAAATTTTGTTTTTCAATTTAATTTTCCCTTGTCCCTTAAATTTTCAAGATAGGCAACATGTTTATATAACATTTTTTCCCCTTATGGGTTGCCTATTCACCCGGTGAAAGGAACTCAGTCAGCTATGAAACACCCTGTATAACAATAACTATCGAAACAACTTCTAAGATAAATATGTATCAGAAAAATCATATGATTAGAAATCTATTTTCACCATTAAAAATCAGGAAATTTTAATATTTAATGGAAATCAAAATTGGGTAACCCTGTAATAAAAATGTTTAATCAAGTTTTTTTTTTAAATTTTAAAATTTTTGGATTTTTCAGTGATCGATTTGCACCTTTTTAACTACTCCTCAGCGGGGTAAAGCATAAACACTTCATCATACTTGATACTTTTTTTTTCACTTAAAATGTGCTTTTGTCCCAAGATGTGAGATTACCTACTTGAGCCTTTTTTTTTTTTTTTTGCCAATAGCGAAATAGTGAAATTTCAGGTTTTTTTCTCGTTGAAATCTCTAGATATAACGGGAAAACCACTATATTAAATTGGCAATGCTGCACTGCACTACCTAGAGTCATCCCACACGAGTCACGTTCTTTCCCTTTCAATCGCCAATCATAACTTGGTTCATCTCACATCAGCTGAGCCCGTCACGTTGTCTCGTCGTCATCGACCTCCTAGTACCATAGCCATTCCCTTCTTTCCCTTCTGTCTATCACCTTTTGTTCAGCATACTGCACAACCCTCGCTCGCGTACAACTAGTTGCAAGGGTAGTTAGGTATTTGTAGTGTCTCCAGTCCCGATAATCGTTTGTATTTTGTTAGTTATGGTAAAGCAGTTAAGTTTCTTTTGCTATGCCTAAACGTGTAGTCAACTACTAGATTCGTCTTAATCTTGCTTTGTGATTTTTTTACTATCGAATTCTATCAACGACTAATGTTCAGGCTGTATTGCAAAGAATAATTACCCATCTTGTGTAGGTGAGTTAATTTTTGTGTTTTTATAAACGTTGAAATATTACTTCTGTTTTTTCTTTTTTTTGAATTTTATTTCGCTGTTGTATTCACGTTTCACGTTTTTAATAAAAACATACTTTCAAATACCTACTTTATTTTACAAAAGCCGTACATATTTAAAACGTAAAGTATATTATTTAATTACTCTACATCGTAAACGTGACTACAGAGCGAATCACACATTCACACGAGCGAGTAAAACACATGATTGTTTATTAAATTAAGATTTACATAGAAGTCTTATCCTCTAATATTATTCCATAAGTGTAGCTACCAGGTATCCCTACCATTAAATTTCTTTTAGTCTTTATTCGATAACCTGTAATTTTTATTTATTTCTATTGGATAAGTATGTTTTTTTCGAATTTACTTTTGAACCAATTATTTCAAATTTTAAATAGAACTTAAGGTATATTATAGGTACAGAGAAACCGTATAATGTACATTAAAAATTAGGTATAGCATCAATGGTTTTTCAGTACACCTATAAAACACTGAAAAATCGTGAATCAGATTAGATCTGGTACACCTTTTTTCAGCATGTTTATCTCGACCAGTGCTTCTCATTCTACACACTGCACTACATTAATTGTAGGTCCCGCCTCCCGCGTTCATACTCGTGACTCGATTTCCAAGCATTACGACGCGACAAGGGTTGGAAGTTTTGGGACTCACTTGTTCCAGAGTGGCCCACTTTGTATATAAGTTTAACCCGTGCAATTTCGGTCATGGCTGAGATATACATACAGTGGCCGACTTTGTATGTAGAATTAATCCTTGAAGTAGTGGACATGTCTGGAAATGCATACCTATGGGTACTTATTAATAACTCTCAAGAAAAATTTCCATTTTATTTTTTAAAAAAAATTATAGCAGTGATTTAAAAATTGAATAAATTTTTTGTTTCAAACTGGAAAAAATGTTATGAAAAAATGCCAAAAAAAATTGAAAAAAAATTTGCCAATATTGCGAAAATAATTTTTGAGCAAACATTTCTCAAAAAACAAAAACATTTTCTGAAAAAAAAAAATTTTTTTCTTTTTTTTAACAACTCTCATACCTAAGAAACCCTCTAATTTTTTTCGAAAGCTTCAAAACGTTTTCTGCAAAACATCGCAAAAATCTCATCATTTTTCAAATATAAAAAAAAATCAGCAAAAAAGTTTTTTTGAAAGGAAATGTGATGCGCTCTGGGAAACGGTACCATAAGTCGGCAAAATCGATTTATATTTTTTTTGACCATCTGAAATAGAATTATATTTTTTTCTGAGTAATTTTTTTAAAAAAATCGAAAATCGGGTGAAAGTTGGCGGAGATATTCCACTTTTAAGTTCTAACATGGAAAATTCATGTTTTGAGAAAAACGCTCCAAAATGGTGTCAAAAGTATTTTTTTTTTTTTGAAGAATCCAATCAAAAAGTGAAAAATTAATTTTTTTGCTCTCCTGAAAAATTTGATTTTCCGACTTTAGGTACTTTTTCACAGAGTGCATAACAAAATACTTTAATACTTTTCTGAAAAAAAATTCAAAATCTCATCAAAATTTTAAAAAAAAGTAATTTTTACAATTTTTTTTTTTAAATGGAAATACCTAATCAGTTTATAATTTTTTTGAAGAAAACAAAAATTTTACCTATAATTTTTTTCTCCGCACAAAATTGTCTGTTTTTTAGAGGAAATATTTCAAAGTTTTTTCGAAAAATCATATCAATTCTCTAAAACATGTTCACTTGATCTTGCATGAAAAATCTACTTTTTGAAAAAAAAAATCATATCATTTTTTCAATTTACATAAAATCGTCTATTTTTCCAAAAGGATTTTTTTTTTTTAAATTTCACATGAAATACTTATCTATCTAAGAATTTTTTTTAGTTTCCAAAGAAAATTTTTAGAGGATTTTTGGATTCTCTTGAAGAAGTACTTATATATTTCCTTTTAAAAAAAGTGAATATTTTTGTGAATTTATTTCATAAATTTTTATAAGATTTTTAAATTTTTCTACAAAATTCTATGTTGTTTTCTCTGAAAAAATTGAATGATTTTTTATGATTGAGATGATTGGAGGGAGCGAGGGAAATTTTTCCAGTTTTGGTTCGGTTTGCTCCGTTTTCTTGAATATTTTTACTATTTTCCTCAAAATATATTTCAATAAACCTACTAAAAATTTTTTTTAAACTGAAACCTCATGCCTACGCGTTAAAAATTCAAATCGATTAAACGAGAACGTATCCATTTTAAGGATATACAATATATGTAAACAGACGACGAACCGATGGTGCAGCAAAATGACTTCGAAAAAGATGATATCCCGAAATTTTACGAAATCATACCCACATTACAAGAGATGTCTTCGTGGGTAGTTGCAGTCGAATTATGGCGAAGAATAATAACTCAAAAGTATAATTTCATTCTCGATTCTGTGGCTAGAATCGACTATAAAGAAGTAGAAAAATGCCTCCTCAAGTTACCTGTCCCTCCTTTGATTCGAGATATGGTTCAAGGTTGTGTAGAACGTGTAGAAATTGAAATGGAAGATTGGCTTTCTAGTTATAAACTGATCACATTGCATTGTGAGATAAAAACTGGCGATTTGTTGTATTAAAAATCGACTACAGAGCGAGTGCTTTAAATATGTTATCGAATTCTAAACTCACACAAATTGAGAGATTCAAATGTTGAACCAACCTTTGCAAAAATTATTATTAAATTATACATTGTCAACTTCCCCAAATATTCGTATAGCGGTATCGAATTTCTTATGACGTATTTATCCTACGCTACTGATGCTGAATTTCGGAAAAATATTTTATTAGACAACATCGATTTGGCGTTATGTATCGATTCATCTGTTACCGATCAACTGATCAAGCTTTGCTTACCCGATGCTAAAGATGTTGTGAAATTTAAGGAACATGTCTTACTATTAAGTAGTACTAGATCATTCTTATTTTTACAAGTTAAGAATTATAATTTCGAAGTTGTGAATCGGTTTTTGGACTATTATTGGCCTGATTCTAACACTAGAAGCGAAATTTATAAAAATTTTCTCGGAAATTTTATTGGAAAACTTCAACCATGTTACAAATCAGACTTGATCAACGCTATCGAATTCATTGACCTAAATTTTGTTACTCAACCCGATCTATCGTTGATATTGAAAAAAAAACATGGCGAATTGTTTCACAGGCTTTTGTTCTCAACTTTGGTCCAACGATAACGAGATGGCCAAAGTGACGGAATTTTTTTTCCAAATTTTCGATACCGACGAACTTGCAGAGTTCAAACGCAATGCTCCGGAAAGAGTTGTAACAAATTACCAGTGGAATAACTTTCACGAAAATAATATCAACGGATTTCTTTTGTGGTGTTGCGACAAGGATGCCCAGAGAGTGACAGAATTCAAAAGAACTTTACCAATTGATAGTATTTTCACGAGAATTTGGCGTTGTATAAAACAGAATCATATTTTGAAGATGAATGTTGATCTGAAATCGGTGCGTGAGGTTTTAAAATGTTTGGATAAATGTTTACTTTGGTATTTCGAAAATGTTGAGGATGTGAAGAGGTTCAAGCTAGAGAAAGCGAACGAGTGTTTTGAAAAAAGAATTGCGATCAGTTTACTGTTCTCCGGAGAGTGTAACTACGTTTTTAGGATGAATGCGTTGCTTTGGTTTTTTGATGGCGATCTTTCTGCTGTTGAATCATTCAAGCTGATGTTCAATGCCAGAGGTACTCGTCGAATGATTTGAAAATTTTCTCAAGTTTTTTCATTCGCTTTCATTATTTTTGTAAATTTTTTTTGATAATCATTCGAAATGTTTTAATATTTGGTTTTGATGAAGTGACAAGAAATCGCAAAATGGTCAAGAAAGAAAAAAATTTTGACGAAGTGTATATTTTAATTTTGGTAGAAAACAAATATAAGACTTGTCGTCTCTGAAAGAATACTCTATTTATAAAAAACCCGTTTTCAAAAATTCAGAACATTTTTTCCAAAAATATTGAAAAAAATTGAGCTTTTTCTACTCAAAAATAAAATGTATGAATTTTTTCGCGAGAAAATTGAAGGATTGTTCTAATCCGAATTTCCGAAAAGTTGAAAAAATGTTTTTCTCCAAAAAAAATGAGAAGTTCTTTATTCCAAAAATTCAGAAGGGTATTGTTCAAAAATTTTGAAATTTTTTTTAGTGAATAATTTTATTTTCCCCGAAACTTGGAAAAAAATTTATCGACAAAGTACGAGATTTTTTTTTTGCTTGAAAAAACGTAGTGTACTTACCATGCATTGTTTTTGGGAGAAAGTTGAAAGATTTCTTGACTCCAAAATGTTGAAAAAAAATTCTACTCCAAAAAATTGAAATTTTTTTTCCAAAAAAATTGGAACGTTGTTTGGTAGGTCGAAATTATTACAGAGAACACGTTAATGTGAAACCACAGATACAAAATATAAGAACTTAAAACTGATCGAAACGAACCTATGTTGCTAGTTTGCTCAAAACGATTCACACAATCAACAAACGTTCTCCCCAAAATAATTGATTTTTTTTCCCTAGAAAAGTTTTTTTTTTTTATTAAATTGAAAAAAAAATTTCCAAAACATTGATGGGTTGTTTCCAAAAAGTTAAGATTTTTTTTAATCGCAAAAGTTTTTCTAAAAAATTGATTTATTGATACGTAGGTAGTATTTTTAATAAAATTTGGCGTTCATTAAAACAGAATATTGATTTGCAAACTGATGTTGATCAAGAAACCCTGTGTAAAATATTTGAGCCTTTGAGGAAATGTTTGCTTTGGTGTTTAGAAGATCCCAAGGAGGTGAAGAGGTTCAAGTTGAGAAAAGTGTTCGAGGATTGCGATGAAAAAAATCGATTTTTTAGAGTACATTGAGGAGAGTATTGATACTATTTTTACTGAGAATACGTTGCCATAGTTTTCTGAAGGTGATCGAAATTCTATTGAAAATTCAATTGTTCAAAAAGTATGTACTACGCAAGTACAATGATATCCGTTAAATGATTTGAAATTTTTTCCATAGTTTTTTCATTCAATTTTTATTTGTATGTACGATTTATGTATTTTTTGAATATTTTAAATTGTAAGTTTTTTGTACGCATGTGAAATGTGTAAAATTTTAATAATTGGCAGGTAATTGAAAGTTGTAACATTACTTGTATGCATACAGAAATAATTTTTCCCCATGTGAGAATAAATGTTTATATATGTACCTATCTTCCCACCTACCTATACTTGTTGTTTACTTATCATTTTTTGCTTTGGACATAAAAAATCTTCTGAAAATAAAATCCTTTCCATAAGTTCTTCTTTAAAAAATTCTCTTGACAAAGAATGTACTCGAAAAGTTATTTTCAGAGGAAATAGAGAAATAATTTCAAATAAATTATAATAAAACAGGCAGTTGAAAAAAGTTGGATTTTTTTTTAGACAAAAAGGGGCCCAAAATTTTTTTGCCCCGGGACCTGAGCTCCCTTTCGTCGGATGTGGTGGCATAAAAAAATAACTGGTATTTCTGAAGTTTAAAGCTGTGTAGGTGATAATATGTACCAGGTAGTGCCTTCATTTTTATGATTTTTTCCCCCTCAAGTGTAAGAATTTAGATTATTACCTACCATATAATATTATTAAAACTTGAAGAATGATTTTTTTTTTTTTAATTTCAGTATTTTATTTCTGTTTAAGTAATTGGATAATTCAAATACACTACTTAGCTTCCTATTTATTTATTTAGTTTTTGTATGTTCGTTTGTTTTTCAGTTTCTACATAATATGTTCTTGTACTATAATAATTTGTATCTGTTTGATTGCCACCTTCTCCAATTTTTAACGCATAGTGTTATGTAAACCTCGAAAAGAATGAGGAGTCAAATCGAAATTTTTATAATAGCCAAAATTATTTCTAGGGTCTTTTTTTGAAAAAAAATTTCAGTATGAACCCTAGGAAATTATGACATTGTCTGTTCGAACCCTAAAACTAACATAAGAAATAAAGAAATGTCTTGGAAAAATAAATTATCTGTATGAACCCCAACTAAGCGTACATAAAAAATATGTATATAAACCCTAGAGAATTACAAAATTATCTGTGTGAACCCCAACAAAGTACATATGTATACAGGGTGTTCCGGATTGAGAGTAAAGCCTTCCAACCAGTAACTATGCAACTTATGTTGAGTAGATGTAAGTATGTTTGCCTAACCTCTGAACTACAGGGACTGAGTTATGCTCATCGAAAAAAAAAAATCGTTTTGGCGGAGTGTTTTCAACCTTGCGCTTCTCAATAACTGCAATAGTTAAAAAGTTGCGCTTTGCGGCATCAGATGGCCAATTTTGTCTGGAATTTTTTCATGGGACTGGTAATTTTTATAACTCTTCAAAGAAGTCTATACCGAGCAAAATATTTGAAAAACATGTAAAAAAGTGACAATTTTTCTCATTTTTCTGTGATAACTCTAAAATTTGTCCTTTGACCAAGCTGTTATTATCAACTTTTCTAGATGAAAAATGCCCGATCTGCAAAGAATACCATGTGACGCGTCACATGGCTGTTTTGTGTCATTTTGGTGACACAATCATACTTCTAAATTCATCCACCACTAAATTGTAGATGGCGCTGTTGGCAAATTTCTGATTTCCAGCTATCTGATTGGTTGAAATTTTGCCACATTGTCACATTTCCCAGTCACAGACATGCCACACCTTGCAGATCGGGTGGCTGATCTTCTTAATGGCGAAACTCCTACCCTTCTATCTTACTTCAATCAAAAGTTATGAACGAATAATTTGTTAGAAAACGTCTGAAAAAAAATCATAATAAAAAATTTTCAAAATTAATTTTTCTTAAATAATTTTTTCAAATATTTTTCTTGAAAAATAAGCATCTCATAACTTTTGATACATTGAGTAATTACAATGATGACTTAAAATAAAAAATTTGGCTAAAAATTGAAATTCTTTATTTTTGAATTACCATTGTATTACTTCGGAGGTGCGATATGCATCTCGTGTCCAGAGTTTATGTTATCTCCACCCGTGTAGCAACGTCGACATTTATATCGACATCCACATCGACATTTGCAATGGTGAGATTTTGAAAAATATGCTAAGTTCAAATATTCAATATAAGTATATATTAAAATTACACCAAAAATAGTGTTCAAGCCAACATTTCGACATTTTTTGTCAAATATGCGGCATTGAGGCCACCTTTGTAGCTGGACACATGCGAGTGTCCAACTAACATAGAGATGATTCTTAGACCTTATGTACTAATTCACAACACACTTTATCTGCGAGTATCACAATCACCCTCAAGACGTCGACAGTCAAGTCGATGCATTATTCGACCCTCGACAATTAGATCGACATTAACTCGACTTAAAATTCCTCTGGTCAACACTGTCGACAGTTAAGTCGATGCATTATTCGACCCTCGACACTATCTCGACTTAAAATTCCTCTGGTCGACACTGTCGACAGTGAAGTCGATGCATTATTCGACCATCGACAATTATGTCGACAATAACTCGACAAGTCGTTGTATTATTCAAAACTTTGAAAAATAAGAAAATTTTGTGATTCTTTCAAAAATTATTTATTCCTGAGCTTAAAATGTTCTTATTAATTGTTTTTAGTTCTTTTTAGATATAAAATTTGTAAATTTAATTGGCAGAAATTGTCGACATAAATGTCGATGCGTTTATCGAGTATCGATTTTTACATCGACTTGTCTATGTAGAAAAACAACGTTTTCTAAATTATAGGAAAATACTGAGAAAAATTCAAAAATTTTGATTGAACAGTTACCCGTGTAGCAACGTCGATGTGGATGTCGATATAAATGTCGACACATCGAAATCGGTCACTTTTCGATCGTACATGTCGACACGATTGTGGATGGTTTGTCGAGCTTATTATCGATATGTTTGTCGACCGTCCAAATATGGCTCGACATGTCGAGCCATATTTGGACGGTCGACAAACATATCGATAATAAGCTCGACAAACCATCCACAATCGTGTCGACATGTACGATCGAAAAGTGACCGATTTCGATGTGTCGACATTTATATCGACATCCACATCGACATTTGCAATGGTGAGATTTTGAAAAATATGCTAAGGTCAAATATTCAATATAAGTATATATTAAAATTACACCAAAAATAGTGTTCAAGCCAACATTTCGACATTTTTTGTCAAATATGCGGCATTGAGGCCACCTTTGTAGCTGGACACATGCGAGTGTCCAACTAACATAGAGATGATTCTTAGACCTTATGTACTAATTCACAACACACTTTATCTGCGAGTATCACAATCACCCTCAAGACGTCGACAGTCAAGTCGATGCATTATTCGACCCTCGACAATTAGATCGACATTAACTCGACTTAAAATTCCTCTGGTCAACACTGTCGACAGTTAAGTCGATGCATTATTCGACCATCGACAATTATGTCGACAATAACTCGACAAGTCGTTGTATTATTCAAAACTTTGAAAAATAAGAAAATTTTGTGATTCTTTCAAAAATTATTTATTCCTGAGCTTAAAATGTTCTTATTAATTGTTTTTAGTTCTTTTTAGATATAAAATTTGTAAATTTAATTGGCAGAAATTGTCGACATAAATGTCGATGCGTTTATCGAGTATCGATTTTTACATCGACTTGTCTATGTAGAAAAACAACGTTTTCTAAATTATAGGAAAATACTGAGAAAAATTCAAAATTTTTGATTGAACAGTTATGTTTAACATAGAACATTACTTTAAATCTCAAATATCATTTTTAATTCATCGTTTACCGAGAAAAAAATGTGTCTGAATTTTGTCGACATAAATGTCGATGTCGACAATTGCTACACGGGTATGTTTAACATAGAACATTACTTTAAATCTCAAATATCATTTTCAATTCATCGTTAACCGAGAAAAAAATGTGTCTGAATTTTGTCGACATAAATGTCGATGTCGACAATTGCTACACGGGCAGAGTTATCCGAGGTTATGGTATGTAAGTAGGTACATATTTTCAAATATTATCAAAAATTTTCAATCTTTGGTCATAATATTGGAGTTTTTATTTTATTTTATTTTTTTGTTGTTGTTGTTAAATGAGTTAAAATTTCAAAAAAAAAAACAAAAAAAAAACACACCAAATATGTGACGACAAAAAAAATGAAAGCCCTAAAGACCAAAAACCGATTTTTTAAAGATATGCCCGTATTGTTACTGTGGATGTGCAATATGTCACGTCAGAAGGGAAAAAATGAAAAAATAAATATTTTTGAGCGATAGGTAACCTACCTGTACCTACCACTTACGTAGGTATTTATTTTGCAAAATTTCAGACCCTTCACCTACTGTCTGAATGTACAGATACAGATGATAACGTGAGGCAGGTAAGTACTTGGATACAATAGGTACACAATATAGAGATAGGAAAACGAGGAGGAATACACGTCAAACAAGAAAGCAAATAAAAAACAAAACTAAAGGAAAAAATTGACAAGCAATATTGATGCTCTGCGCCTAGTTTGATTTATTATATTCGTTGTTCGTTTTCGGCAAACGAGAAAATATATTTATTCTTAAAGGCGGCTTAGAATAATATTTCATTTCTAAGAAGACAGTTCTGATCGCCATTCTGTATGCGCCTTTTAGCAGAGAAATTACGTTGTGGTGGAACAGGCATCCACTTAATGGAACAGTGTCATATAGAAAGTTGGAATTTCCAAATTATATACTGTTAGTATATCGTACGGATATCTCATCAAGTTGAAAAATATTCAATCTCTATATCACAACTATATACCTAATTTAATTAAACACGAATTTGGTTATATTATACTTAATAGGATTTTTATTACGAAAGAAAAAAAACCAAAAAGGGTATAGGTATACTATTTTCGCATGCAATAAAAAAAGAACACTTCTCCAGACAAATGCGAAACACAAAGAATCGAATCGCATAAAAATACAACCGTGTGACAAATTTTAATGCGCTTAAATTGACTCGGAAAATTTTAGTCAAACATCAAAAACTATTTAAAAGTAATAACGATGAAAATTAAACCACATGACGGTAAAAACTTGTCGAATGTTTTCAACGTGCTAACGTTCCCACATGAGGGTGTAAGGAACCGGAAAAATCAATGAAATTACAGTAGTAAATCTAAATACCGGAATAGAATGAAAGGGCAAAGTAGACGTTGCGGGTGTGACAAGGATTTCGAACTTCAAATAGAGAAGTTAAAAGTGTGAAAACGCTCGAAGCATACTAACTAAGTAAATAAGTATAACTAGAAAAGTTACAAACTTCTCGTATGAAACTTTGCTACAGAATGTATTGCGGTTTCAAATATTTCCGTCCGTGTGGGTTCTTCACTCGCGAACGAAATTTAACCTCCCTGACCAATTTAACTCATTAAAAGTAAAATAAAAAAAAGATACCATCATCGCACGTTGAAAAATTCACGGTTTTTTTTTACTATTTATTGAAGTTATAAACGTTATGTAGGCGGACGCTTACTCACTATTTATAACTCGAGCTATTTACAACCTGCATAATGTAAACGCTTGTAAAAAATAATTTACACCTCATATTAAGCGTACTTACCTAATAGAAATAAAATTACAAATGACTCGTGTACACGACATAACAAATCGTCCTCACCAAAAACCAGCATATTTCCGACGCTTAGTGGACAACAATTTCAAAGTTGGAAAATTAGGCATACGTTCCATCATGGTGTACTTACTTATCTACATCTCGTTTCTTGAGACGTTTTACCATATTTATATCTACCAAAATGTTCGTGTTTGACGACAAATTTCTAGCTTTTTGTGTACTACGCGAGTAACTAGATGTAAGCAGAGATATAAGTAATACTTACTTTATGAACTATAAACTTGGGTTTTAGAAATTTTAGAAAGCCTTGCTCAAACAAATTTCAAAATAGATTTATTATCGAAGTGCCTACATATTCGTTTTTCATAAGGTACTCCCTGTAGCTCTCGATTAACTTCTGTCTGCAGGTGGGAGTAACGTGCTGAGTTCGTGGATGTTGACTGTGATCATTTTTCACAAGAACTATTCCGGAGGAAAATTACCTACCTATTTAAGGATATTTGTCTGGTGAAAACATTTATTGAAAAAATCTAGTAGTAAATAAAATTAACCAATTATCTCTTTGAAAATAATTTTTCAAAAAAAAATCTCTTGTAAAAAATTTACCTTTGTCAAAAAAATTAATTGACAGATTTTCTCAAAAAGTCAAGTATTTCATGAAAAATAAAAACCCAAATTAAAGCTTCGCGATTTCTAATAATTAAGTTTATAAATTCAATTTTATTTGATTTTTTGATTATTGAGAAACAAAATAAATTGAATCAAAACATGAACTTTTCTTATAGGCCTTAGAATTTCCTTTGTCTGGGCAAATGTTCCATTCAACTCCTGGTATTCGAATCCTCAACAAAAATTTGAATACAGTGTCATAATGTAACAAGTCTGTTTATTTATTTACCTAATTATTTTTTTCAATTTATATTTTTTCAGATTTTAAAAATCTCCCATCCTTGGAATAAAATATCAATTAGATACCTACCTATGTTTTTAAAAAATAGAAAATTTTGTGTTTCGGAAAAATTTTAAAATTTGATTTTAAAAAAGTTGAATTTTTTTTAAAACAATTTTTCCAATTAAAAAAAAAAAAAAAAAAAAACTACCTGAAAGATATTTTTGGTTTGAAAAAATATTGGAAACCTTTCCTTTTTAATGGAAAATTTTAAAAATCAATTTTTTCTAATTTCTCTAAAAAAATAATAATCTGTTTTTTGAAGAAACTAATTTAAAAAAAAAAAAAAAATCAAAATATCTTAAATTTACCCCCTGCTCCCTCACAAAAAAAAATATGTACTGCAAACAATATTTTACGTTTTGAGAAACAGATGGAAATTTTGTTTTTTACCAATTTTTAAAAATATATAAAATTTTGTTTTTTAGGGAAAACGGAAAATTATGAAACTTTCTTTAATAAAAAATTTTTGAAACAATTTTTTTCTGAAAAAAAATTAAAATTGTATTTAAAAAAATGTGAAACTTGCTTCTTGAAGAAATTGATTTTTCTTAAATTGAAAATTTTGTTTTTCAAAAAACGTTGACCTTTTCCCAAAAATTAAACTCTTCTTTAAAAAATATTTCATTGCGGGAATCCTTTTTTTAAGAACATTTTTTATAAAAAATTGGAATTCTTTTCTTTGGAAAAAAATACATACCCGAGCAGCACACTCGACAAATTATCGAAATACAAAATCGACAGAATATCGAATTCGATAAAGTGTCGCGTTAGTTCCGCATAAATCGTGAAATTATCTTTCGATATATAGATAGATTATCGACGAATTATAGTTAGCAAAAATTTCGAGATTATAGTAAGATATTTTATCGATAATATATCTATAATATCGAAAGATAATTTCACGATTTAGGCGGAACTTTATCGAATTCGATATTCTGTCGATTTTTTATCGATTTTTTATTCCGATTTTTCGTCTTTTACTAGCTTTTTTCTATAATTAAAACTCATTAATTAGCATAATTAATACATTAAACTATGCCTAAACACATTATTCATGTTACGGTAAGAGGATCATTTCAGAAAAAGTCAAAAAAAATTATAAAAAATCTGCCACCCGTGGGGCTTGAACCTTCTACCTCCTGCATGGTAATCCTCTTTCTTAACCACTATGCCATACCTTATCGCTGAGGAATTAGCAATAAAACGCTTATAATAGGCAGTTTAGTACTTCCAGACGTGTTGGACTTAGAAAAATTTTCACCAATTTGGAAATAATTTCAAATATCGTCACAAAATCGTTGAAAAATCGTTCGACAAATTTCAGATTATTTGTCGATAATGTAGTTTCAAATATCGCCACAAAATCGTTGAAAAATCGAATTCGAGGAATTTCATATCACGTGTCGATAATATAGTTTCAAATATCGTCATAAAATCGTTGAAAAATCGAATTCGAGAAATTTCAGATTACGTGTCGATAATAAAGTTTTAAATATCTTCACAAAATCGTTAAAAAAATCGAATTCGAGAAATTTCAGATTATTTGTCGATAATATAGTTTCAAATATCGTCACAAAATCGTTAAAAAAATCGAAATCGAGAAATTTCATATTACGTGTCGATAATATAGTTTCAAATATCTTTACAAAATCGGTAAAAAATCGGATTCGATAAATTTAATATAATTTGTCGATAATATAGTTTCAAATGTCGTCAAAAAATCGGTAAAATATCGAAGCCGAGAAATTTCATATAATCTGTCGATAATATAGTTTTAAATATCTTTACAAAATCGTTAAAAAATCGAATTCGATAAATTTAATATTCTTTGTCGATAATGTAGTTTCAAATAACTGCACAAAATCGGTGGAAAATCGGAATCGATAAATTTAATATTCTTTGTCGATAGTATCGTTGACGAATATCGTCATAAAATCTTAATAATATCGAATTCGATAGTTTTTAGATTTTTTGCCTATGAAGTTGTACCGATAAATCTTTATAATATCGTGATAACATCTATAGATTTTCAAACGATTTTTTATCGATACGTTACATCTTCCGATATTATCGATCGAGTGTGCCGCTCGGGTAGGTAACAATTTCGTATTTTGAGAACAAAATGAAAAAATTGTTTTCAAAGAAACTTGAAAATACAATAGAAATTTTTTTATGAAAGAAACTTATCAATTTTTCAACTATATTTTTACCTATTTGAAAAAAATTTGAATTGATTTTTTGTTGAAAAAATTAAACACATTGTCTTTATTTGAAGTTTTGAAAAAAAAAGATATCACTTGAGGTATTCAAAAAAAATAAATATTTTGTTCAATGAAGAAAATTTTTAAAATATATTTTGAAATACCTGTTTAAAAAAATACAATTTTTCCAAGAAAAAAAAATTGTTTTACAAAAAATTGGTTACTTTTTTTTTAAGTAGGTAGGTGAATACAAATCTTGTTTTTGAAGAATATTTTTTTTTCAATTGTCAATTTCGCTATTTGAAAAAAAAATCTTTTTCGTGAAAATTATGATTTGAAAAATTCAGATTTTTTTGATAAAAAGTTTTAAAACGAAATCATTTTCAAAAATAAAATAAAATTTTGCTTTTTGAAACAAGATAAAAATGTTGTTTTTCAAAAACAAAAAAAATAATAGTTACCTAATAATGATGATAAAAAAGCATGCTTTGTGGAAATTTTTTTCATTGGATTATTTTGTTTTTCAAGAAACCTTTGAACTGTCCAAAGAAAACTTGAAAAATTCGCTTGAGAACAAAATCAAATTCTTTTCTTATAAAAATTGATTTTTTTAAATAAAAAAATATTGTTCTTATTGAAGAAATCATTTCACAATTTTGTATTTTGAAAAAAAATGATTTTGTTGTTTTTTAAATTGAAAGTTTTGTAACTTTTTTCTGAAAATTTTCAAAATTATTTATTGCAAAAAGTTGAAAAATAATTGTTTTTAATGAAAGAAACATTAATTTATTCAAAACTTAAAACTTGCTTTAAAATTTGCTTTGTGAATAAAAATACAAAAATGTTTCTCAGGAAAATATTTAAAATTTTGTTTTCGCGGATTTGAAAAAATGTTGAACTAGAAAGTTTTGAATGTAATTTAAGAGAAATTAAAAACTTTTTTGATTACCTAAAAAAGAAAATGCATTATCTTTTAAGGTTTTGTTGTTTCTCAAAATTTGATTTAAATCAACATTTCGATACCTACTTTAAAAAGTTGTTTTCTAAAAGATGCTAGATAAAGAAATAGCTTTTCACGAACAAATCAGAATATTATTTTTTAATAAAAATTTATTACTTAAATTACATACTATCCCTATTTTTTAAATCATGTTTTATTTTTATTTTTATTTTTTTTTCAATCAATTTTTTACAATATTTCCATTTTGATGCAAATAAACTGTTCCTTTAATTTCAATCAATTGTTAATTAAAATAGATTTTTGTAAAATTAATTTTTTTGAATTTCGAATTTTTTGTCTTTCCTATTCTCAAAATTTGTCACCTCAAGCTAATGCTCATTCGATCGTACTTCATTGTGATTATACCTGTACTTACTTTTTTCAAATGTTATTTTAAGTAGGTATCAATTTCTTCAATGATTATTTTATTCACCATTTCCTGATATTTTCACCTATAACCGCATGCGCACCAGCCCTCGTATAGTATTTAATATCGAAACATGTAAATCACCATCACTTTTCGATCACCCAGTACATATGTAAAATGTACATACTTCTACTTACTCCACGCCATAATAATTTATACGCCAAACAGTACGAATAATACCGACACTCATCGTGTTAAATAATTTGCCTAACTGATTCGCCGTTAATTTCGTCCAACTCTGTGGCGAATTTGCCTAACTGGGTTTCTTTTTCGCTCATTTATTCACGTCCAGTTCGCCTTGGCATGGCGTTTAAATTATCACACGTACTTTCTACACAGATGGTAAAAATAGAACGGAATGAAATCAAAACAAATTTCAAAAGCGTACAATTTACAAGCACGAATGTGGCGCATAAGATGACTAATATGGGTAAAAGTGTAAACTAGGTTTTAGAATGCGTCTAAACGTAGCGCGGCGAAAATTACCACCTTATCGCATCATCTTGCATCCAAATAAGAAGTTTACCTATACGGTTTACATTTAAACGTGTATGTGGGTAAGCCAACCATCGAAATGCCGTATTTATTTGCATTTAAAAGTGCTGCAAAACGATAACGTCGTAAAATGTGTACGGCAATTTTGAAAAAAAAAAAACTCAAATAAGCCTAAAATTTACATTATACCAGTTTATGCATGGTAAATACCTAAATTTTCCATTACACGTGTAAAGTAATGAATAAAAGAGCGTAGCCGGGTTTACATGGGTGGTTTGGCCCTAAAAGTACCTACCGAATTTGAAATTATCTACTGAATCTTGGTCCTTATGGTCTAAAACCTCCGTGACGAAATTTTTAGATGATATCTCACTCCTTACCTAACCGCTTCTTAGCGATTATACGTAGATTTTCGTTAAAAATTCGCATTTTTGGCAGTTTTCAACCTAATTTTTTTCAAACTGGCATGGCAGGGATAGTGGACAGTACAAAGGGTGATTCGTGGAATTTTTTTCAAGGTCATATATTAATTTCAAGGTTTCTAACCAGTGCTCAAACTGGATGGAATTACGAATACAAAAAAATAGGAAATTTTTTTTTTATCCAAAACTTTGAAAAATATTTTTTTCATAAAAAACTGAGATTTAGGTGTCGTAAGATGTTTTTCTCAAAAAAAACTGAGAATTTTTTCTCTGAAAATGAAAGATTTCATCCTAAACTTTTCTTTCAAAGAATTGAAGAAATTTTTCAATAGATACTGTTTTCTTCAAAGATTTGATGGGTACTTTTACTTAGTTCTTTTTTTCTCGAGAAATTGAGAACAATTGAAAAAATTGTCCCAAAAAATGATATATTTCATTCCAAACAGAAAATCAGATTTTTTCTCCATAATAAGTACAGTGTTTGACAATAATGAAGATTATCTACGTATTTTCAAAAAATCACTTTCTTTTCATACTAAACAAAAAATAGAGATTTTTCTCCAAAAAATTTGATTTTTTTTCATGTTTTTGAAGAGAATTTTTTTCTGTTCGGCAGGTATTTTTTTTCCTGCAAAATAATTTAAAGATTTTTTTTAAATTCAAAAAATTGAAAATTTTGTACGTAGGTATTATTATTTCAGAAAAACAGAGAAATTTTCTTCTCCAAAAATTAGTTTTTTTTTTGTTTTTTTCAAAAATTGAAACGTATTCATTCAAAATATTTATGAATACTTAATTATTTTATTCTAATAAAATGAGAGCTTTCTTTCTGCATAAAAATGAGACGTTTTCTAAAAAAATAAAGATTTTTTTTTTCATAAAAATTGAAAAAAAATTTGTCGAAAATTTGAAAATACT
The DNA here is from genome assembly GCA_959613365.1 of Balanococcus diminutus. Lineage (NCBI taxonomy): Eukaryota > Metazoa > Arthropoda > Insecta > Hemiptera > Pseudococcidae > Balanococcus > Balanococcus diminutus. The sequence continues at coordinate 31,721,524 of OY390714.1, forward strand.
CGGGTCTATTTTTAAACGAAATTCGAGAAAAAAGTTTCAACTTTGCTTCAAAACTGTACTAGAAATTCATATTATACTTATTTTTTATTTTTTTATAAGGACTGGGATTTTAAAATAAATTACGTTTTTTTTGCATCATAAAAACTAATGATTTTTTTAAAAAATTGTTCCAAAAAATAAAGGTGGGTTAAGTATTTTTTATTCCAAGAAAATAGAAAAGAAAATAGTTATTCTTTTTCTATGAGATGCAAGATTAGTTTTTCTCCAAAAATTTGAAAAAATTGAGATTTATTAAGATTTTTTTTTCTTGATAAAAAGCTAGAATTTTAGTTTTTTTACCATTTTTTTGAACATGAGAACAATTAGAAAAATTTCTCCATGAATGAGAGATTTCATTTTAAGCAGAAGAAGAGATTTTGTTCTCCAAAAAAAATTGACAATAATGAGCGGGGTTTCATCCTAAACAAAAATGGAGATTACTTTCTGTAAAAATATGCAAGATTCCCTTTTTTAAAAATACATAAACAAACAAACATTAATTTTTCTCCAAAAATAATTGGAAGATTCTTTTTTCAAAAATTTGAGAATATTTTTAGGTATTTCAGAAAAACTGAGAAATTTTCTTCTCCAAAGAATTGTCTTTTTTTTAATTGAAAGGTTTTTGGCAATATAATAATGTAAAGCAAAGTCGAAAATTTTTAATTTTTTGTTTCAAGTTGTCTTATGCACAAATTTTCCAAAATTCAAAAATACCTAAGTAATTTGTAAAAATGGACAAAAAATTTGAAATTTTGACACGTGACATATATCGAGGTAAAGCATGTCCGGGCCAGAGTTTTAGATTATCTGTAAGAAGATTGTTGGTTCCCAAAATGGCATCATACAAATATTTAAAAAAAATTAAAAATTGAAAAATGAACGAATTATGTCCAAATTGATTTTGATGGTTTGTTTAGGTGTATTTGATAATACATCGCATCGTAGAAAAAAAAAACACTTTCTACCGTAAATATCAGTTTTTTAAGGGGGGACGGGGGTCAGTAATTTCAAAGTCGGTGCTTAGGGCCAAATCATCTCTATAAACTTGCGCAGGGTTGGTCATGATTCACTCAAAACGTGATTGAATCATGAATCGAATCAATTTTTGCTCGATTCATGATTCAATCAAAATTTATTAGAATCAAATTTTAGACGATTCTCAATTCATAGCGGTGAATCAGTAAAAGTTGAGATTCTGATTCATCAATTTTCACATGATTCATGAATAAGGCACTTTTTCATCAAAATTTTCAAAAATTGGTCAATTTGATGAATTTGAAGGGAAAAAATAAAAATTTAAAGAAAAAATCTGATTTTTGGGGTTATTTTAAGTGCAGACATGACCTGTATCATCGAAAAATCCATTTAAAAAAAATGAAAAAACAGCCCAAAAATGAATAATAACAAGTATACTTCCAAAAAAATTGAATATTTACGGGCGGTATGCGTAAAAATGTAAACAATGTCTTCAGTTTTCTTAAATTTATGACACCAAGGCCATCGGGTGTACTTGAACTTGCAGAAAAATGAAAATTAAAGGAAAAAAATTTAAAATACATGATTCAGATTCATGAATCAAAATATAGCTGATTCACAACAAGAATTAAAGTTTTTATTCTGATTCATGAATGAATCAATTGGGGAATGATTCTTTGTAAAACGATTCAAGAATCGTTTTAGAAGCGAATGATTCTGACCAATCCTGAAACCTTGGCTACGCTCTTCCTAGAGTTTTTTTTAGGGTTTTTACCTTAAGGCAAAATCCCTATTGTGTTCTTTATTATTTTTTTCTTCAAGACATAACCAATCAGCGATCAGCGAACTGTGTTTTGTAATTTAGCCAATGAGCATTCAGTATCCAGTAAATAAATAGGTATTCAAATAACAACCAATCATGTTTATCCAATGAGCATGAGTATTTTTCGCGCGTGATTCAAAAATAATAGCTTTGTTTTTTTTATCGCGGATTCTGCACAATCTGGATTATGGATTCTAACATTTACTCCTTAAAAAAAGGTTTAGAAATGTTCTGATCAATTATTCTGAAAAGTTTATCAAAAACAAAACAAAAGAACACAGTAAAATCCATAATCCACTTTCATAATCTACTCATCGAGCAGATTATTAAATGGATTCGCACAAACCCTCACAATCCAAAATCCAGATTGTGCAGAATCCGCGATAAAAAAACAAAGCTAATGAAAAATGCTTTATATAGCCAATTAGCGTTTCGTATTTTTTATATGGCCAATGAGCAATGGCTATTTATTCGCGCTTATTTCAAAAAGAAAAATGAATTCATCGACGTTGCGTCATTGATTAAAACGAAAAATAAATACGTAATAATTATTAATTATTGTGCCAGACAAGGCAATTATTTTAAAATATGAAAATAACTTTAAATTTTTTAAACTCAATCTCATTTTATTTACCTAACCTGTGACCGTGTGACCTGTGCCCTGATCATAATAATTAATAATAATTAATAATACCTGAGTAGTGACAGTGAGTTATTAACCAATATTTTATTAATATATAAATAGTATATTTAATTTCCAATTAAAAAGATATATAAAATAATTATTTATTTAATAACAATTTTATTCACAATAATTATTTTAATTAAATATATTATTTTTTTAATTAATAAATCAAATTTAAATTTAAACAAAAAAATTTTTTTTAACTCTATTAATCTAATTCATTAATTTCTATTTTCTTTCAAATCTCTTTGCTAATACCTATTGAAGATTTGATCAGAATTCTCAATTCTTCTCTTCGATAAGTTCGATTGATTTAATATCAATACATAAATTAATATTTAAACTGTTCGTTTCAGGAAAAAAAAGGTTCGTAATTTTTTGAAAACTGAAAAAACATACCTCATTCAAAATTTATATGGCTAAGATTGCTCAAAATAAAAAATTTGTATCTATTCATTTTTTTCATCAATTTTTTTCCTTATTCAGTGATGAAATTTAATATTTTTTTTTACTTCTTTGAACAAAAATGAAAATATTAGAACTAGAAGAAAAATAATAAAATTTCATAAAAACAATGTCAATTAGGTATTGAAAATTTTGAATTATACCAAATAGAAAAAATAAGAAAATACAACTTTGAAAATCATAAAGCACAAATTTGTGTAATTTTTATTAATGAAAAATAAATTTTAATTCTTTCACGAATTGACGAAACAACAAAAACAAAAATATTTGTCAAAAAACAAAAAGCAAAAACCCTCTTACAATGAGCGCATAGCTCATTGCTTGTTTTTTTAAATTTTTTTTTTTTTTTTATGTCGTGCTATGGAAATGAAATTACTAAAGCGATGAATTCTCGCATTATTATCAAAGTCAAAACGCAAAGTTCACCGAATGATTAAATTTTATAAAGTTGACTTGCGACTATTAGTTGAATTTTTACGACGGTGTAAAAATATGTAACAAAATGAAAGAATAGCTTTGTTTTTTTATCACGGATTATGCACAATCTAAGTGGATTATGGATTTTACTGTGTTCTTTTGTTTTGTTTTTGATAAACCTTTCAGAATAATTGATCAGAACATTTCTAAACCTTTTTTTAAGAAGTAAATGTTAGAATCCATAATCCAGATTCTGCACAATCCGCGATAAAAAAAACAAAGCTAATAAAATATAGACATTATAAAAAAGAACGTACCCATACCTAAGTCAATAACAAGGTACTTACCTATAGGGAGATTGTGGGTAAATACGCATACCTAAAGTATATTAAGTATAGGATACGTGCATGTGTAAATCTGAATTTCACACGTATCATGGCTGAGGAGGTGAAAAATGTCAGAAAATATTTTTTGGCTCAAAAAGCTATAAAAGTAGACACGTTGACGGATAATAATTATTTATAATGGTCTGCAACACCTTATCTGCAATCTGCCGCGTACTATCAGACCCATATAAGGAACTGTGAGCACCTAGTAGCTAGAACCTACTCGAGTTATAACTTTATCGTGTACTTTGCCCACTTACTTTTCAACTTTTATAGCCAAAGTTATGATATTGTAACATGTTCTGAATAGAATAATAACATTATGTAAAAGTTATCGGTTAGATATTTAGAAAGGCTGTGGCTCTTGTGGCGATAAATAAATTATAAATTACATTCGACTCGCCACTAACAAAGCGCCAGCGCGTTTCACCTTAAAAATCTAATGGTAGCTTAAGAAAATTTTTTTCTCGCATTTTACGAAACGTACTTACGATATTTCATTTATCGAAACCATTTTACCAACGTTATCGTAATTTCATTATTTATTGATTTAATGCCCGACCTACTCGTACTAGATTAGAAAATACTGCAATCGTAAATGAATACTACGTACTTACGATATGTAAAACTTCTTCGGGCGAGAAATACATACCTATTTTGAAATTTTCTTCTCTTTTCAGGTTTCAGTGTTTTGTACGTAGACGTACACATACCAAAGTTCGTATTATTTACCTACCTGCATCATCTTCCTCTTACTCTTCCTGCTCAATTTTCATTTTGGAGATTGAAGATCAACTGATGAGGTACCACATTGGTATGTAGGTTTAAAATGTTTTTTGCTCCAAAAAATGATAATTTTTCCCCCTGAAAAAATTTATTTCTGCTAAATTCTTATTATTTCTTTGTTCTAAAAAATTATATATTACCTATTTTCATAAAAAAAATTAGGTCTCTAATAAAAAAAGCTCACGTTTTTCTAAAAGAAATTGACATACTTATTTTATAAAAAGATTCATATCCTCCCTTAAAAAACTGTATTCTTCATTCCAAAAAAATGAATAAAAATATTTTTTTTCTTGAGGTTTTTCTTTGAAAGAAATTTGTAGGTTACTATATTTTTTTCCTCTGAAAAAATTGATAATTTTTCTCCTGACAAATTTTTCTTCTGAAAAAATTTGTAATTTTTACTTCAAAAAGTTGTAATGTTTTCCATGAGGACATTGATATTTTCCCCCAGACTGAAAGATTTTTTTCTGAAAAAAGTGGTAATCCCCCCCCCCTCCAAATGATAACTTCCCCACCCTCGAAAATTGATAAGTTTTTCCACAAAGCTACTCGTAACATCGAATGATGAATATAGGAATTTATTTCATGATTAGGTATAAGGTATTTTTACTTTTTCAAAAAAAAATTGATGATTTTTTTAAAATCCAAAAATTTTAGAATTATGTACTTTTACTTTGAAAATAGGTAGGTAGTATCAAAAAAATCTTTTTTAGAAAATTAATTCATTTTTTTTCAAAAATTCAGTTTGTTTTTCCGAAAATGATGAATTAGAATTAGAAAAAGCACGTCTTTCGCACTACGCAGAGCGCGGTTGATCTGAAGAACCTCTGAACCTCTCTCAATGAGTGAGAGAGAAGCAGAACGAATTGAAAGGGTCCCTAGAATAAGGGCCTCTGGATCCGGAGGCCCTTTTTCCGGAGACTCGCTTTTTGGAAGCGTCATATTGTCATGAACTTCATTCCTACAAAATTTTATTTTTCTACGATCACCCTAGGTGGCGCTACGACACAATGTTTATAGCTACTTGGCCAGCTTTTATACAGTGGTGCGTCAAAGATCGTTTTGATTTTCAATAAATTTAATTTTTGCATTTAATGAATATTCATTCTTCCTCACAAAAAAAATTTTACTTCAAAGTTCAAAGTAACTACATTGTAAAATACTCATTTTTATATCTTAAAAAAAAATCACTCCAATTCATTCATTTTTCGCAAATTCATTTTTTTTCATCACTTAAATGTGATTGAAAATTGAATAATCGTGCAAAAGCGCATATTGGTAGCTTCGAAACGATCGTAGGTAAGTTTTTGTCATCATTAACCTTTACTGACAGCTTCAATTTAAGTCTCAGATCAAGAAAAAGTAATTAAAAAAATGGGCGAAAATCAGTCGCTAGAAGAAGGGCCTCTAACACAACTTTTTCAACTCTCAATATCTCCGGTAATAAAAGTTTGTTTCAATCGGTCTTTGTCTCATTTTGTAGCCAACCGTTCAACATACAAATAATTTCAAACCCCAGATTGATACCTAAAATATTCGTTGAGATATTTACATTCAAAACTTTAAACGTGTTTTTCTCAAAACTATGTTTTTGGCGAGGGGCCCTTATTCTAGGGACCCTTTCAATTGTAGCACTACGCAGCAAACCAATCTATCTTGCCCCTTTCTCTTCCCATTTCCGGAAACCACTTTTTCGTTACATTCGACCATCTATTTTATCTCATCATAAACATCATTCGATGTTAAAAAAATAATGAACCTTTGACTTGCAACTTGCCTCATCCAAAAAAGTCAAGAAAAGTAAATATCTACCTACTTAGCTATTTATGTTTTTCAAATAAATAAAGACAAAAACTTAGGGATGTTTCTAAAAAAAATTTGAAAAAATTAACCAGTTTTTAGAAGTGATGGAGCCTGTTGTTGACACTGATGAATGCCTTATTTTCTTCTTTGCAAATCCCCTTCTAGTTTTTTTTTTTTTTTTTTTTTTTTTAAATTTCTGAAACTAACTGCGTCACCTTGCCACGCCCCTCCCCTATATCTGAAAAATATCGATACAATTTTTAAAAAGTTCATAAAAATCTTTATTCAAAACGTTGTCACAAATTATTAAACCTTAAAACGATCGTACCTATGTACAACAAGTTCATTGCCAAAATAAACAAACCGTATGTAATATTTTTACGGAGGGGAGGGGGTGGGGTTGAGGAGAATTAATATTATTTACCTACTATCATAATTCAATATTCAGTACTAAACAGAATCAGTAAAAAAAAAATGATCCTTTCAATTCTTTTATAACAATGTTCATAATAATTATAATAAGTTAAATCAATAAAACTGCATAGAAAAATTTACCTATAACAAAATATGATCGTTTTTGCAAGAATAATCAACGGACAATTTAAAAAAAAAACGATGATATGGAAGAGAATGATGTTAATATTAAATACACTGTAAATAAAATCAGTTTTTCAAAAAAAGTACTTACTTAACAAAATTAGAATAGAAAAAAAAAAGAAAAAAAAGGAAACTTAGAGTCAGCAAAACATAAGAAAAATTATAATAAACTAGAACTCATAATTCTTCGATTAAAAAAATTATAACAACAATAACGTTAACAAACAATAATAACAACGATAAAAAAATGATGATGTTTAAACATAAACGATAACAGCAGCAACAGCAACAGCTAAAGTAAATTACTGGCACGTGTACCTACATGTACACGCAATAAGTACTGTAAAATGAAACTAAATGTACAACAATTAACAATATTCGACGATTGTTAATCGATAAATACTTCGGTAAATCATATCGACGATGACGATTAACATAAACGAAATAAAAAACGAAGGTTTGAAAAAAAAATTGTGAAAGAATAGGTCAATTTGATTGAATATCGATACACAAAAGAAAAAAAAATTCACACGCACATCGTACGAATGAGTAATACGTAATAGTCATTAGGTATGTAAAATTAGCAGCGTATTCGTTTCACAAAAATCATTGCCATCACTTTTCAAACACAACTTTCTGGTCCTGGTATATGACTAATTATTGGTTTCTTTTTAATAGTAGCTGAATTTTGGATATTATTTTTTTGATATGGTCCAGTTTTCACAGATAAAAGACTCGTGCCAGAATCTTGACAAGATGGAGAACTACCGTTTGAATTACTAGGTACAATTGTACTTGCCTACATAAAAGAATGTAGATGAAATTTCCATATCTTTAGTGTGCATGTAGAGTGTTCCATAGCTAATGTCGTTCCTTCCACGAGGTGAATAGGCAACCCATAGGCCATAAGAATGTATTATACATACATGGTTTTCAACTTACAAATGGAAGGGACAAGGGAAAAAAATTCAGAAAATGCAATTTTTTGTTGGGTATGTCCTATGTAGTATTAAAAAGACAAATATTTTTTACTCTTGATATTTTTACCTACCCTTGAAAATGAAAGCACTAGAGAGCTTTAGACTTGAAGAAAAATCCTTTTTGGATTTTCAAAGATGTGTAGCGCCTTCGTTTTTGAAGATATGCAAATTTATCATTCAACTTTTTTGCTCTTTCAAAAAGCAACACTCACACATGCATTGTCATGACGGAATTTTTGACAATTTGAGCCTCAAATTTATATGGAGGGTCATCAATGAGACAAGAAAATTTTAAAATTACGTCAAGACAATGCATGAAATAAACTACTTATGTAACTTTTTAAGAGGAATAAAGAAACTCATAAGATAAATTTTCTCATCTTCGAAAATGAAGGCACTACTTAACTTCAAACTATTTTCAAAACTTTGGAGCGCCTTCATTCCTAAAGCTAGGCAAAAAATGCCAAAAGTAAAAAGAGTCTTCTTTTGAAATAAAAAAACAAAAAACATATCTCGCTCGAGTAATTGTATTTATCATAAATGAAAGTGTGTGGTTCATTTTCAGTTGAACACCTAACCACAATTTTTTTTGCCTCCCAACTCAAAACCTATCTGTTTGGTACCAAAACTGGCATTAAGTGGCTCTCATTGGTACAGAAAAATGATTTCATATTCAATTGATTTTTCTAAAAAATAGAAAAATTTAGTTGATTTTTCTCAATTTTATTTTCTCTTGGCCCTACAATTTTTTAAGTGGGCACTGTGAATATTGGGGTATCGACTTTTGGATTTTTTGAAAGCCTTAACCCCCCCCCCCGCCCAATGCTTTCTTCTTACGATAAAATAATTCTCTATTTTTTATTTCAACTTCAACTAAATTTCAAGTGGACCCTAATCCTTTTTTTTTTTTTTTTTTTTTATATACCTAACATTGAAAAAAATTTACCAATTTTCAAAATCTTGTTGTTTTTTTTTTGGTTTTGATAGCCCATCAAAGTTGTTCCTTTTTATGCGAATACGAGTGAATTTCTAATTTTATATTTTATCCTAAGTAAATTTCAAGTGTAAATTGGTTCCTGGGGGGGGGGGGGGGGCCTCTCTAATCAAAAAACAACAACAACAACATAATCTTAAGCGGTGCCACTAGTCTTCCATTTCAAAAACTGATAATAATTTTTTTTTTTCAAAATGGAGGCTAGAAGCATCGTATAAAATTCAGTTAGGAATAGGCGAAAAATGAGAATTATCTTATAATAAAATACAATTCCCTAGTACAAATACCTATACTAGGTAAGTGAAAAAATTCGCTCATATTTTCGTTTTTTTTTTTTTTTTTTTTTAAATTGGAGATACCGGGTGACCATTTAATTCCGACATACCCGTTGGGATATTCGTTACAAAAATTCGTGTTGGCAGTACCGAATACTAAAGTAAGCACAACGCGAGCGAATCAAAACGTTTACTTCAGTATTCGGTACTGCCAACACGAATTTTTGTAGCGAATAACCCACCAGGTATGTCGGAATCAAATGGTCACCCGGTACTCAAAGAATCAAGATATCACTTAAAATTGAGTATGGAGAAACAGAAAATTGGGAATCCACTCTCATAAATGGAAATAGGCACTTTGATGGGTTATATTCAAAAATAGACAAGATTTTAATAATCAAACATTTTTTTTTTCTAAAAAAAAAAAAAAAAGTGACTAGGTAGGGCCACTTGAAATTCAGGGGGGGGATTTAATTTGATCACAAAACAAAAAAAAAATCGAATGTTCAAAATTTTGGTCATTTTTCATCATTTTTCAAAATGAAGGCTGGTCTGAAGGCAGCACCTAAATTTCAGTTTGGGAAACATGAAAAATTGGAATTATTTTCCAATAAAATGCAATAATTTAAAATGCCAAGTAAAAAAATTATGCTCAATTTTTTGTTTTTGTTTTTTTTGGAAGATTAGGGACGCCCCAAGTACTACTGAAAATTGATTTGGGGAGGGAAAATGAAAAATTGGGAATTTATTCTCGTATTAGAAAAAAAAATCAATTTAACAAAAAAACAAAAGTTCAAATAAAGACCATAACATTTTTTGTTTCTATGGGTCATCTATGCACCTCGTGAAAGGCTGTGCATCAGCTAGGAAACACCCTGTAGATAGGTTTCCACTCAAAATTATTTAAAAAAAAGTATTTTAGTACTTACCAAATTTGAAGATCTTGCATCGTCTCTTTTATCTAACGTATTCGAGGCAATGTGATCTGAACTAACTGTAAACAAAACAGGCAGGTGTTTTCTACAAAATCTGTCTTATTTTCTACAGACAATTTACTCGTAATATTGGCGATGATTTCGATCATACCTCTGCTTATAACATCAGGTTGCTTAGATCCAGTCTTCAATTGATAAGCTACGGTATAAGTATTATCGGAAGAGCTAATTGGAAGTTTAAGACGTTTCGTTGTCGAATGTTCGTCATTATGTCTAGCGTAACGTTTCCTCGTCGCTAAAATTACGGTGAATAGAATAGAACTGCCTATTAATAAGAAGGAGCCAACCAAAAACATGGTAATTTGACTAATACTCCATTTTTTGATATCTTGATCGACTTTCCATTCTGCAATGATAATATCAGCGCCGTTAGCTAGTCACATTTTCGAGGTATCTCTCTCGTAAACAAACAAACAAGCCTAACCTATATACTCTTATCAAAACGATTACAATTTAAATTAAAGTGTGACTGAAACAATCTAATGGTAAACCAATAAGCAAGCACAGCTTTAAGCCACGTAATATTGGGATTGCGTATGATTTTCCTTATACGGTTCGAGTACTAAACCCGTACCTAACTGTTTAGTGTATAGCCTATACCTACGATAGTAACGGCCGAACGAAAACATAAGGACAACGTGGATGGGAAAATGTAATTTCGCAGTTATGCGGGCGAAAGTGTGACGTGTACTTATGTTAGTAGTTACAGAGAAAATTTATAAATCGACGCCACGCTATGTACTACATAGATGTGTACATTTTGTAATACGTATTAATGAAGCTACAGGTATAGATAAAATCTGTTTATGAAACATCGCATTTGACCCTTTGTATAAGCTTTATGTGCATTTGACAACTATTTCAAGTGCATGAAAGTATTGCTAAACTTACGAAACATCGGTTGTTTTAGTTATATAAGCTCAATACGAAACGAAAACTTTTCTGATCGAATATGGTACGTAGCTATACCTATCTGCTGTATAGACACATTTACCTAGCACATTTATATCTCAAAGTTTATAAAGACTGCTTTTATTAGACTACAACTGGGGCAAAAATTAATGGAAAGTACATTGAATTTTCTCTCAAATTAGTTCACATGCCTACAGGGATGGTCATACGTAAGCCTAATTCCAGTACAAGCCAGACGTTTTAATAAAGCAATGTAGAGCAACTTCATTAAAAAGTTTTCCTGCAGTTGAATTTAGAATAATTATTTTTGAATGGAGATTTTTTCAACAAATTACGCCAAAGATTTGTTTAATGAAATTTTTTAATTGACTCTGACTCTTGTTCCCAAAATAACTTTCTTCAAGATTTTTTTTTTTCATTTTTTTTTTTTTTTTTAATAGAAATAGGAAAAATCAACCTTCCATTAAATTTTGTAAAGAGTTTAATTTGAAAGATTCATCTTTTAGGAAAATTTCTCCGACGAAATTTTATTCTACAGATTTGTTCGAAGAATTTTTTAAAACTATTTTTAGTCAGGGTTCCGAAAAACTCAGGAAAAAAGGGATTCAAAATAAAAAACTAAAATTATTGCAACCTTATGTACAATTTAAAAACCAATAAGGTAGTTGCACCAGTCGTTGGCCACGACCCAGTGGTGGGTCACTTGAGAAGAAAAATGTTTATAATTAAGCGTATTTTTAAAATAGCTTCAGAATTTTTTTTTAGAGCAAACCTGGAACATTTCTGCATAGAACCACATAAAAGTTTTTAATCAATTCTGTTCAAGTAATTAATAATGATCGTCTGAAATTTTTTTGTTAGAACAATTTTCAAAATGATGCCAATTCTAAAGATTTTTGTTAAGCCGAAGTGTTATCGAAATATGAATTTTACACTATTAAGATTAATAAAACTTGAAATATAACCCTTTGGACCTGAATCAGAAGAGTTTGGAGATTTCACTTCTTCATTAAAATAAAAAATATTGCCAAAATTCTATCAAATATGGCGGTGACTATCTACTGGAAGGAAAAAATGGTGTTTAGCCAGTAGTTGATCATTTTGATCAAGTACTAGACTTACGAAATTTTTGTAAAGTTCTAGTGGTTGATCATGCAAAAAATTGGTAAATATTTACGAAAAATGATAGTTTCTCTTTCTCATGGCTAATGAGTGACAATTTTACCGAATACTTATTGATTTTTTTAAAAATTAAATGGTTGAGAGCCGTTGTCATAATCTGATTGACCAACTACTGGGTGATCAACTACTAGCGCGTGACCAACTACTGGGTGGTCAACTACTAGATTATCTTGACCAACCACTGGACTTTTCTATTTTTTCACTTAAAATGGTCGTAATTTTCAAAGAAATGATGTAACATTAAACAATTATAGCGCATTTTGTTGTAGAATACACAAGGAATCGTTTGGTATATTCACCATTTCGCCAACGTTATTAGTTTTTAAACCAGAATGTTTTTTATAAGACACTTCCACTATAAGGGTCCACCACTGGTGCAACTACCTTATTTAAAATTATTCTATTCACGCCTAGATTTGAAATCCAAAATCCAAATTTTCTTAATTCTTTCAGAAATCTAAATTTTTTGTCCTTTGTTATTAAAACTAAAAATCTTTCAATTTTTTTCTCGAAAAAATCCGAATTCTTTTGCAGACAGAATTCCAATTTTTCTTGAGATAAAACATTTTTTATAATTTTTTTTGCGGTGTCAGCGTAATAAAATGAATTCATTTCTTTATTATGAAAAAAGCATCTCAATTTTTTTAAATTTCAAAATATTTTGCAAATTTTTGAAGGAAATTTTTTTGAAAAAAATTTGGTATCTTCAGTTAAGAAAATCTCTATTTTTTGTTAGAATAGGTTATTTCTGAATTCCCTCGAAATATAAGTACCTATCTAATAAAAAAATTCTCGAGCTAAACTAAATTTTTGTCAATTTTTCATTTTTATTTCAAAAAAAATAAATAAAAAAACTCCTTATCCGTAACTAAGTCAATTTGTTTGAAAAATAGCAATTTTGGTCTTATTTTTTAATTAAAATTTTTTGGAGTAGAAAATCTCTCAATTTTATCATATTTTCTTAATTTAATGATTTCTCCATTTTTTTTTTTTGGAGCGAAAAAAAAACTGAATCCTTTTGCAAAAATATCTTGTTTTCTTTTTTCAATAAAAAATGTCTTCATATTTTTTTTATTTTTTTTTTTGAGTCAGTATAGATAGAGATACTTATGGTGAAATTTTTAATTTTTTCGAAGTAAAAAAATTAGTAATTTTTTTTTCAACTTTTATGACATCAAAATTCAATATTTGAAATCCAAAATCGAAATCCTTCTAAAAATTGGATTTAAAATTCAAAATCCAAATCCGGATTTTGAGGATTTTGTGAGTTTAAAATCAGAAGTGATTCAAAATCTGCCGAACCTTGCTTTTAGTCTCGATTTTTTTTTCAAGAAATCATACCAATAAAATGAAATTTTTAAAAATCCATTAAGCAAATATCTCTCTATTAAAGATTTTTCTTAAGAATTTTAATTGGAAAAATTAAGTAAGTGTTTTAATTTTTTTTTAAACAATAAATTTGTATCCAAGATGCTTTCAAAAAAAAGAAATCAGTAAACGACTTTTGGTCTGAAAAATGTTTCTATTTTTTTAAAAATCCTTTTTTTACAATCAAAAAATTTTTCCTGCCACCAACACGTGTTTCGAGAGTTTCATTTAGAAGGTTAAGAAGATTTTTTCATATAATTTTTTCAAAACGACTCAAGTCTTTCTTCTTTTTCTTCTTCTTCTTCTTCTTCAAAAAAAATACTTTTTAAAATTTTATTGAACAGCCTCGTCACATCAAAAGAAGATGAAATTCTAAAAATTCCAATATTTTTGTTTAAAAGAGTTGATTTGTTGAACATTTTCTCAACAACATAGGTATTTAATCTGAGAGATTTATTTGAAAAATTTTTGAACAAAGTTTGGTCTCAATTTTTTTGTGAGGAAACGCATTTTTCTTTAGAAAAAAAAGTGTTCACAAATGTATTGCTAGGTATTGAAAACTTTTTTCATTGAAAAAAAAATTATAAGAATGATTGATTATTCATGATATCCACAGGAATTTTTTCCCAAAAAATTACAAAAATTACAGAAAAATGAGGATTCTTTCAAAAAAAAAATAACCCTTTCAAAAACATCAGGATTCAAAGAGCAGGGCCGGATAACATATGTGAATCGACCCCCCAGAAAGAATTTTGAAACCAACTACTACTGCGGAAGTTTTTCCTTATGGTCTAAAACCCCCTCACCCACACTTCTCCTAGAACTAAAAATGTGATATTTTGACTATAATTTTTCATTTTGACAGTTTTCACTGGATTTTTTCAAACTCAGGTGGATGCTAGATACTATCAAGGGTCATTCATGAAAATTTTTTCAAAATTTTTCGAACGTATCCTAATGAAATGGATATTTTAAATTTTTTAACGACACTTTCAATGACTTTCTTCAGAGGTACAAAAATTTAAAAAAAATATATGTTATGTACCTACCTATGGTCTATCAGGAACACTTTCAAAAATGCAAAAAATCTGTTTTTTTAATCATTTTTCGCGCTCAATAGGTACGGTGATTTTTGGTCGAAAATTTATTTTCTTGTATATACCATAAAACACATCTAAATACACCATTAACCCAAATTTGGTTGAAATACGTTGATTTTTTATATTTTTTCTATCTTTTAAATTAACCGAGTGACACCATTTTGGGAACCCACAATCTCCCACGAGGTGTCTGGAGAGTATAAAATTTTTGTTTGAACATGTTTCAACTCGATATTTGTCATATATTACAATTTTAGCGAAACCGTGAAAATTTGATATTTTTTTCCAATTGTTAGGTAGTGAGATTGGGAGTACGTAGACCTACCTCTACCCACATTATTTTCCAAAGTCAAAAATGTAGGTACTATTTCATAAATGTGGGCGAAAAAATCAATTTTTTTGTTCTTGCCAAAAATCAATATAATTAGAAAATTTTCTAAATGCTTAAAACAAATGAGGAAAAAAATAACACCACTTCATCTGCAAAATTACTGCGCCATTGTGCTGGAATAAGGCTCACTTGCAATAAGCCCGACCCGAGCAGAAAAGAAGATGCGTTTTAAGATCAAAAGTCACAAACTTCACCTAACGAAAGCCTTGACGCTAGTCAAGTAGGTAATAACTAATAAGTAGGCATCTTATCTACAGTATACAATATACCTAATATTGTTAGATCATAATATGGGTTATATTGTAGCTCCCATACAGACTACAAACAGAAATGATTGTTTGGTATCTGGTACCTTTCTACCTTCAAAGATATATGAAATTTAAAGGTAACATCTTTTAATAATGCAGCCTGTGTACCTTACAAGATATATCAAGTCGAAAAAGATATTCAGAGACAATACTTTCGTATTTTTATGACGTTGATATAGAAAAACGAAAGCGAAATTTAATAAAGAGCAAACGTATGTAATTGAATTACCGCCACAAATTTTTTTTTCATTTTGTATTAAAAGATAGCCGTAAAGAATATCTACGTAGACTCGCAGCACACACGAAGTTTCGTCACCATACATATATTTACAACTTAGGTAGGTAGGTAGTTAGGTACCACCCCAGTAACACATTGTACGACTGTCAATATCGCATCGATATTCTACCTACATTTCGCTTCTATCTTTTATCCCTCATAAGATGGCTAATTCAATTGACGTAGATATACAGGGTGTCCCGTCACCAGTTGACACCCCTTCACCAGCGATATAGTCAACTCAAACTAAGCTCATGTATGCATGTTTGCCGACCCTGTGAATTGAAGGGGCAAAGATATGCTCAACTGAAAATTTTCATTTTTTAGTTTCGTTTCAGATTTTTAACCATGCGCTACTCGACAACCGAGATAGGTAGAAAGTTGCACTTTGCGGCGTTGGAAAGGAAATTTTGTGTAGAATTCTTTAGTGGGGTTGATCATTGAACTAGGTAATCAGGGGGGTCTGTGCTGCACTAATTATCTTGAAAAACGTGTTCAAAATTGGCGATTTTTTTTGCAATTTTTGGGGAAATCTCAAAAAAGTTTCATCATTTGGTATTATTATTATGGCTTCCCTTGGATGAAAAAAGTTTGACCTTTTGAATGCCGCAAACCAGACCCTTCTATCCAACTTCGTTAAAAAGTTATAGCAATTTCAATTTCAAAATCAGGTCTAAAAAAAAGAAATGAAAAAATTCAAAAAATTTTTTTTTTCTAAAATGTTGTTTACTTTATTTTAAACATCGAGTTTCACTCAAAATCATTAGTTATGTTAGGTATCAAGTTTCAAAAATAACATAAAAAGGAATTTTAAAATTTTTTCAAAAAATTAATTTTTTTTCTGCTAAGATTTTGAAATTGAAATTGCTATAACTTTTTAACCAAGAGAGATAGAAGAGTCCGGTTTGCGGCATTCGAAAGGTCAAACTTTTTTCATCCAAGGGAAACCATAATAATAAAACCAAATGATGAAACTTTTTTGAGATTTCCTCAAAAATTGCAAAACAATCGCAATTTTTGAACACGTTTTTTAAGATAATTAGTGCAGTACAGACCTCCCTGATTACCTAGTACCATTATCAACCCCACTAAAAAATTCTACACAAAATTTCCTTTCCAACGCCGCAAAGTGCAACTTTCTACCTATCTCGGCTGTCGAGTAGCGCATGGTTAAAAATCTGAAACGAAACTGAAAAATGAAAATTTTCAGTTTGAGCATATCTTTGCCCCTTCAATTCACAGGGTCGGCAAACATGCGTACATGAGCTTAGTTTGAGTTGACTATGTCGCTGGTGAAGGGGTGTCAACTGGTGACGGGACACCCTGTAGATATCTACTACCTACGTAGGTAAGGTAGGTAATATTTGTAAAAAAAATTAAAAAATCTTACCGGTTCGTTTTTCTGCTCCGTTTAACGGTATATCTTCAATAATGACGGTCTCGCTTCGACCTTTTTGATTGGCCGAGTATAATAACAAATGCAGCACAGAACCACCTTCGACGTCGCTAAACGACGTGCCTTCGATGCGGAAGATCGGCGATTGACTTCGAGATATATTCACGTGCAAACGTTGAGATCCAGACTCCAGCGCTTCTAAATGAAAAGACTGCGGTAGTCCGCCGTCGTAGCCGGCGATACATTCAACAACCATTAATTCACTGGAGCTGTTCTGTAGCGATTTTATACTACAATTTTTCAACGCTTCTGGACGTGCTGCAAAAGGCACAATACATCTCTACTAATGGCTACGAAATTAAAAAGAGAAATTTAATTTAAACGCGATAACGATACGGCTTCAGAATGCAAACACAAAGCAGACTGAAATTGCGAATTTGCGACGCGACGAAAATAACGAGTAATGGAGCGAAATCTTATTGCTAAAATCGCAGTAAAATTTGTCGAGACCCAATTAGCTATCAAATTAATTCTATTCATCGCATCGTCAAATGATTTACATCGATATGAAAATGATTCGAATTATAAATCCTACTTCTGAAGATGTATCAGTGGTAAGAAAGTTTACGAAATTAAGGCAGTGGGTGCGGTGGTAAGTTGGTATTAAGTACGTGTAATAGGTAAAGTATAAGACTAGTGTGAGTATTTTCGCTAGATATAATACCAAATACCTAGTAGCTATACCTATTACCTACCTACGTAAGAGCGTATATATCAGCCACTTAAGGAAAACCCAAATCCCCGCACACAAAATCTACATCAAGTATCGTCTTTCGTTCGCTGTTAATGCGACTTTTACATTATAGACAGAACATTAACTCTATCTTCCGTATCATTAAACCTTTACGAATTATCTCATTATTCGCGAAATATGTCGGTTAAAAAACATTTCTGCGAGTTTTATTCGTTAAATACAAAAATAAAATAAACAATTTACCTCACTTTGGAGATTGGAAAAAATAAACGCTTATATCCGAATAAATAATTAATTTAGAAAAAAAAACGATCACGTTTGCACTATCTAATTATTTTAGCCTTTAGAAATCACCAATCGTACATTATACTCATACATGGTGTCCGGGGAGCATCCATTGAAACTTCAGATTTGGATAAAACCACTAACGGAAATTGTTATAATTATGTATAATTAGGGTGGAGGGAAAATAAAAACATATCTCGGATTTCGACCAAACTCGCCGAGGTGGTTTACTTTGAGTTGAGAACCTCCCAAAAAAAATTTGAGCTCCCTACCTCTCAAGGGAGTGGAGCTAGGGATCCTCAAAGTAGGGTCACTTTTGAAAAAAACACAGTTTTTGTCACTTTTGGACAGTGCCACCTACATGGTACCTCGAAAACACCCCTAGAAAGTTGCAATTTGAGTTTCTACATCTCCCCATACTATTGGCCTTGAAATTTGATATCGAATTTTTCACCCTACCAGGGGTTGAAAAGTTTCAGATCGCTAAAAAATCGAGAATTTCGAAATACAAAAAATGAAAATAACATCTGCTTGGTACCAAAACTGGTCTCAAATGGCTCCTATTGATGCAAAAAAATTATTTCGATTTATAAAGTTGAAAATTTTTCATAGCAGGGTTGCCAAGTTTCAATTTTCATAAAACATCAAAATTTCTGATTTCTTTTTGGTAAAAATTGATGTTTTATAAGTTGGCAACCCTGCTATGAAAATTTTTCATTTTTTTCAATCGAAATAATTTTTTTGCATCAATAGGAGCCATTTGAGACCAGTTTTGGTACCAAGCAGATGTTATTTTCATTTTTTGTAATTCAAAATTCTCGATTTTTTAGCGATCTGAAACTTTTCAACCCCCTGGTAGGGTGAAAAATTCGATATCAAATTTCAAGCCCAATGATATGGGAAGGTGTAGAAACTCAAATTGCAACTTTCTAGGGGTGTTTTCGAGGTACCATGTAGGTGGCACTGCCCAAAAGTGACAAAAACTGTGTTTTTTTCAAAAGTGACCCTACTTTGAGGGCCCCTAGCTCCACTCCCCTGAGAGGTAGGGGCTCAAATTTTTTTGGGAGGTTCTCAACTCAAAGTAAACCACCTCTGCGAGTTTGGTCGAAATCCGAGATATGTTTTTATTTTCACTCCACCCTAATGTATATACCTAACACGTGTTGTCTATCTCAAAAATTGAAGGTGCAAGGAAAAATGAGATGATTTTTTTTTTTTTTTTGATTGGGCACGAAAGGAGTAGATAGGCCTACTGAAATGATAAATCACATTTTAGCTTCTTTTAAAACTACGATAGGCTTTGAGAGCCTCCAATCAAAAAATAAAGTAAATATTTTGAATTCAGCATTAAAATTTAAAACGATTTTTATTTTCTCCAAAAATTAAAAATATCTAAACAATGAAAATTTCAATTATTTGGAGATGATTAGTTCCTCAAAGGTTATAATTTTTTTAACATTTACATGTCTGGGCTTGTTTCAAGTCGATATCTCTCATATACTACTGCAATTTCAAAAAAATCGAGCAATTTTGATTTTGTTTTGCTCATTTTCAAGAATTGAGCATTTTGGACTTGAGAAAAATTTTGCATAAAATAAGTTGAAAAAAAAAATCAAAATTACTCGATTTTGTTGAAATTGCAGTATATGAGAGATATCGACTTGAAACAAGCCCATAGACATGATTTTTAGGCCCTTAGGTCGTCTTGAAGTGATTCTGGGTTCCCAAAATGGCGTCATACAGGTATTTTTGGAAAAAATGAACGAATTTGATGCAAATTCGGGTTAATGGTGTATTTTGGTGTAATTATGAAAAAAAAAAAATCGACCAGAAATAACGCACTTAAGAGCGAAAAATGGACGAAAAAATCGATTTTCTTTCTTTTTGAAGATGACGCAACACGATATCAAGTTCTACAAAAATATAGCGTTGTACATCTAAACTAAATACACAATATAAATATTTTTTAAAGAATTGCACCCCTAAAAGGGGTTGCCAAAAAGACCCTTAGAAAACTTAAAATGTCCATTTGACGTTGAAAAAGTGCTCGAAATTTTTTACAAAAAATTCCAAAAATCAACCTTGATACTTACTATCTTCCATTCTTGTAAGTTTGAAAAAATTCGGTTAAAAACTGCCAAAAATAGAAATTTAAACGAAAATCCACATTTAACCCCCCTGAAAGGTTTAGGGTTGATATATCGAGCTAAAAATTTTTGTCACGGAGATTTGGACCATAAGGACCAACTTCCACTGGAAAATTCAAAATTCGATGCTCAGGGTCAAATCACCCCTATAAACCCAGTCAGACTATTTTTTAAAGAATTGAAACTACTGCAATTCCTGATTTTTTTTTTTTTTTTAATTGTAAAATTTCAAAAAACTTTACATTTTTGAAGTTGAATCAATTTTATTTAACTCGGTAATTTTTTTAATTGTTGGAATTTAAATTTTTTCCAGTAGGTAATTAGAATGTTTGCAACCTCCCACCACTCACCACATACCTAAAAAGTTAACGGATCTTGCTAAATGCAGATGGTTTCAGCAATATGACGACATCATACTGCATGAAGAACTGAAAATAATTTTCCACAAAAATGAATGTGATATGATTTAGAGGAAAGGGAAGGGCCCAATTGAAAATCAAACGAAAGTGTTGTAGAATGAGATCTTATTAGGAAATAATTTTGGTCATTCAAAAAATTTCAATTGGACCTCTCTTTCTTCTAAATTTTATTTTTTATAAAATTAGAACAGGAGGAGGGGGTCCAATCAGTGTTTTTATGACAAAAATTATTCTTTAGATTTCAATTTACAACTTCCGTTTGAAAAATGTTACAATTGGGCCCCTTCTTTTTCATTAAATTTCACGTCACTTTCAATTTTGTAGAAAATTATTCTAAGTCCTTCATGCAGTAAGGTGACGTCATATTGCTTAAGCCATCTGCATTTAGCACGATCCATAGAGAGTCAGTTGTCAGTCCTTATGTAAAAGTAAAAAAGTATCGCGCCCTGCTTTTAGTCCACCTTTAAAAAAAATAAAGTTGTACAGTTTTGTGAAAGAGGGCGTCTTAAAGTGAACATGCGCGAGGTCGCGATAAGTCTGCGTCCTTCCCCTTTCTATACTAAAAGTGCTGCTATGTAACCGCTATCTCTGTAATAGCTCCATAACTAAACGAGAAATCAGCTCCTTTTTAATAAAATGAGTGAGACTTTTTATTATCGTAGGCTGGCTATCTATTTATATATTAATCTATGCCATCATCCACTGCTCAACGTAATCCACATTCCCCCCCCCTCCGCTGACCGTTATCGACCTTCCTTCACCATCTACATTGAAGTAGTTTCTTAACCCGCTAAAAATGTTTAACCAGTTAAGAAAGTTGAACCATTTAAAAATGTTTACCTGGGTAACAATGATTAACCATATAAAAAAAACTGAACCAGTAATTAAGAACAGTGTTACACTTAATAGTAATTGATTAGAAAATATTTGTAAACTTTTAAAAAACTAGAAATTTGTATAAAAATTGAAATTTTTGCTATTCTTCAAGTGGAATCTATTTAATTGAAGTTGAATCAACTTTTAAAATTCAGATAATTTTGAAATGATTGAAATTTGAATTTTTTATAGTAGGTACCTAATTATTGCAACCTTCCACCACCCACTACTTTCACCGGTTAACCACCCATCACCATCTACATTAAAGCAGTTTCTTAACCAGTTAAAAATGTGTAACTGGTTAACAATGTTTAACCAGATAAAAAAGTTGAACCAGTTAATAACAGTGTTATTTAGTTGAAAAAGTAAGTGATTAGAAAACTGATGAAGAAAGTTTAACCAGCTGAAAATGTTTAGGTGTTACGACAGTTTGTCCGATTAAAAACTGTTAACCATATAAAAAGGTTCAAACAGTTGGAAGAAAATATCAAGTTTAAAAAGTTTAGCTGATAAGAATTTTTTTAAATTTTTAAATTCAGTTTCTTTAAAATAATTAAACGTTGGAAAACTTTTAAAATTTTATAGTAGGTAGGTAATTGAAATTTTTGAAGTTTTGAATTTAAAATATTTCAAAAAATGGTTCACTTGTCAAATGTTTGAAAATTTGCAGAATTGAAATTTCATAAGTAAAAATTGAAATTTTTGTGACTTTTCAAGTTGAATCAATGTTTTCAATTTTATTCTTAAATTGGAATTTTAACAATTTTTAAATTTTAATAAATTTGTGAAATTGAATCACTTTTTGAAATTCAATATATTTTTTGAAATTTTTGCAATTTTTGAATTTTAAAAATCGTGAAGTTGAATCGATTTTCCAATTCCACCGGGCACTGCACAACTATCCTCCATCTACTGCACCTTAATAAATTTTCAAGTAGGCAATATCTTTGACGTGAATTTAATTATGCTAATAACTCCTTCAATTTCAAAGTTAGGCATCCTAATGGAATAAGTAGTTTTTTTCGTCGTGTCGAAATTTTTTTTTGAACGCGTAATGTTGTCACTCAAGAATGAAAAAATATTCATTTTTTTAGTACTACCCATAGCTGCCCTATCAATAATTTTTTTTCCGCTAATTATACCCGATTGTATCCAAATCTGCTATTTCAAAAGGTCCTCCCCGAACACCCTTTGTAAATAAGAGACAAAGCTTTATTACGTCACTGTTGTTCGCGTCGTTGTTGGAAAGATAAAACGACGATACAAAAGCCTACTAACAGGTACCTACACCACACGTGAGAAGCTATAGACATCAATACATCCTACGCGCACACATATGTGAGAATAGATTGAAATGTAAAACACGTATTAGAAATTCGCGTGCGTGGTTACATATCTAATGAAAAATTCACTTATTCAACGACGGGACGTCAAAATTTTAATTATTCCCTTAATTGCGTTTAATTGCGTAAATTAGAATTTAATCGAGAAAATTACGCTATTTCGTGACAATAGCTAGAGGTTAAATCACGATTCCCGGCACAAAACGTTTTAGCGTTTTGTTGTATTCGGCCGAAGTTGACTATATCCGTAATACGTTAGAATGGGAAGCAATTTGGCAAAGTTCCTTTTGTTATTGGGAAGAACGTCTTGCTGTTATTGTTTGTTGTTGCTCGTTAATATCTCTTTTGGCTTTACACCTTTCTCCTTGTTCGAAAGATGTTAAATGATTCTTTTAGAAATGTTCTACCCGCAAAAATGCTATTGAACTTTGCTCAAATCTTAACCACACTGGTAGCGCGGCGTTATTTAAATTCAAACTAGGGGTTATTACAGGCTTGTTTTTTTTTTTTAGAAAAAAAAAGGGCTTCTATTCTGTTGTTAAAGCATTCTTTTTTAGCCTACCCTTTCATTTAACGGCGATAGAAATTTCTATAGAGAAACAGAATAAATTTACCTGCTGGTACAATCTGAAATATGCATGGTTCTACTTGTCGTCCGATTGCATTATCAGCCCAACACGCCAATGTTCCATAATCTCGTTCGGATTTTATTTTATAGATCAATTCGCTAATTGTTTCACTAACGAAAGAGAAGTGATTTGGCATCAACAAGTGACTTTTTTCACTACTGCTAAATTGCCATGATATGGTCAAGTTGGTTGGATCGGCAGCCACATGACAACGAATACGCAGCGTTTCTTCTAATGATCCACCAATAATGGTAACATCGTTAGTAACACATACCGGTGAGACTGTAATCATAATTTTAAAAAAAATCAATCAAATTTTAAGTAGTCCTATAAGACTGCAATATATTAGTATGCATTAGATATAGTACAGCGTGCCTCTGTGAAAAATACTTTCTTCAACCTGGTAAGTCAGCAATTTTTTCAAAACAATGCGAATATGTGTAGTTGTCTTAACTTCATGTTCAAAGGGACAGAGATAAAGCATTTGAAAAAATTTCAGTACGTCTTCTGATATTTTTAGAAAAGCTTTAGTGTGGCGAGGGGATCCAATGTCCCTCGCGTAAATTTTCAAAAAATTTTCAGTTTTCCGATTTGCAATAGTGAACCTGTCACTTCAAAAACTGTGCTTCAGAGTGATTTGAAGAAACCGTTTACAAGGTCATTTGAGGCGTCAAAAAAATGTGAATTTTTTTTTGGATTATCCCCTTGACCTTGACTTGTCCTGATACCCTCTAAAACATTATGTATTTTGTTTTAAATCAAATTATTTTCAAATAAGTCAATGATCTTTTTAAAAATTGTTCTCAAATTTTTTCATGACAGCATCATAGAAACAGATTCTTCATAGGTTGATTTCTTAGATCTGGGTTGTACTTAAAATTGATTTCTTTCTTCTAATTTTCAAAAACCATTTTCTCAAATTTTGTTTAAACACAAATATCATCAGAGATGGAAAACTGAAAAAATTTTAGTTTTAGTTTTAGAATTTCCAGTTTTTGTTTCAGTTTTTAATTTTTCAGTTTCAGTTTTTCAAGTTTCAGTTTCGATTTTTTGGTAAAAAATAATAACTAAATGAATAAAAACTTGGGGGGGGTCTGAAAACTGAAACGGACATTCTTTCAGTTTTGTTTCAGTTCCAGTTTCAGTTTTTGTCTTTTTTCAGTTTTCAGTTTGAGTTTTTGATTTATCAGTTTTAGTTTCAATTTCAGTTTTCCCCCTTTTCAGTTTTCCAACTCTGAAATTTCTCAAAATTTTATTGAAAAACATTTTCTTGAATTTTGATCAAAACCGATTTTTTTGCGAGTGAGAATTTCTCACTTCCCATCCAGAAATTAATTAAAAATTTGAGTTCAGCCTGTTCGAATATGGTTGTGTAAGGTTTTATATTATCTACCCAAGTTTGGGGAAATTAGAAACTGATAATAATATGCCAATTTAGACAGAATTTATCACTTAGGGTGACATAAATTCACCGATTGTGATGGTTATTTGCAGAGATGAAAAACTGAAAAACATTATTAGGTAGTTTAAAAAAAAACCAAAAAAAAAACCCTCAAAGTTGAGAAAAATATGACTTTCATGTTCGGTGCTTTAGTGTACAGAATTTCAGTTTCAGTTTTTCGTTTTTATTTATTTCATTTTTTTTTTATTGTTGAAATGAATCTGTTTTATGTTTTATCTGAATTCTTTTACATATTTTTACCAAAAAATTGAAACTGACACTAAAACTGAAAACTGGAACCGAAAAATCAAAAACTGAAACTGAAAAAAGATAAAAACTGAAATTGAAGCTAAAACAAAAACTGAAACTAAAAAAAAAGAAACTGAAAAATGATATCGAAAAAAATATGAAAACCAAAACCTAAACTGAAACTGAAATCAAAACTAAAAACTGAAAACCGAAACTGAAACTAATTTTCTTTCAGTTTTCCATCTCTGGTTATTTTTGCTTCTTCTCTGAAAACATAATTATGACTAAATTGAAAACCTGTTTCACAACCCAATCGGTTGCCACTAAAGGGCTCAAGCGATTTTACCTCTGTTTTTAGAAAAAAATGACCATTTCCTGCACCACAAATTTCACAATTTGTGCTATTTCTCTAATTTCAATCGGGAAACTAATGAAGTAATAACACATTACTTTTTAGGAAGATCCTATTAAGTCTATGGAAATGATATAAAACAAACCCCAACCTCTTTATGTGTAAAAATAGGGATATTTTCCTCCTTTAAACTTCTCCTGATAGCCGTTAAGCAAAATTTTTGGTGCCACCATCTCAAAAATCTTCTTATACAAAAATTAAAATTATAGGTCAACTCATGTTCAAAAAATGAAGTATACCCTGTTGTTTTTTTCATGCACACCGCTTACACGTGTATCAGCCCCTTCAATAGCAAAATTAGGCAAATATATCAATATATTGTTGAAATATGTTGCCAACTTAGCAGTTTGGCGGTAGTTATTCTCACCACAGACACCCTGCATGACGTATGTATAACACAGCCCACAATGATAGGTACCATTTTAGGTACACGGAATTAAAATTTTTATTTTTTTAGTAAAGCAAAGAGCAACAACGAATAGGAAATTCAGCTTAGGTATACACTAGAGGTACTACCTTGGTACGTAACGTATACGCGTAGATATACTCATACCAAATACTTTACATAATAATACTGGAAACTCCAATGGGGACAAGTGACTCCCAACAAAAGCGTTCTCTTAGCGGCTCGGCATGAAACTATTCTCAGACTTTCGACCGGTCGTCATGTCTTCGACCAATCAGAGGGCGAATCACGCGACGATTAGTCGAAAACCTGGAATTAATTTCATGCCGAGCCGCTTAGAGAGCGCTCTTCTTGGGAGTCAAATCAAAAGCACAGAGTTTCCAGTATTATTATGTAAAGTATTTGCTCATACGTAGAAAAAAGCAGAGCATTGTTGTTTGAATAAATTTGCGAAAACAAGGAAAACAGGGAACAGGAAAAATGATAAATACCTAATATAAAATAACGTTATGTTGAAAATTATCCGACGCGCGAGTTATCTTCCATCTTCGAAAGCCAATTTATACAAACATAAAGAACTCATTTGGGAAATGTAATGCAACGTTATTGAAGCGTATTGTTATTTGCCGTATTATGGTTGAGAAAACTTATGGTCAAGATGGGATAGGACCGAAGAGCATTAATAAAGACGCAGAAAAGCAGAGAGGCAACGCGTACGCCGTAATAATTTCTGCAATGTCCACACCGCTCGTAAAATCTCCAAACCTCACCTCGACCAGCGAGTTCTCGAAATCCACCGCGCGTTCATCCGGGTGACCTGAAACTTTCCCTCTCAGCAAATCCGTTCGTATTAAAGGATAATAAGAATAAGCCCCAGACGGCAATTAACATTTTCTCTTGTCCGTACTCGCATACCTACATACGTAAATTTACCGACTTCATTTGCCTAATATGTATTCATACGGTAAAATAATCGTATTCATTCAAAATAATATACCATCGGTTACTCTAATCAAATTACTATTATTCGGCATTTTGCCAGCTGTAATTATAAACCATCCTCGTTTCCATAGGTATAGGTAGGTATCTGTATTCCATACAAACCGCATCTCGTCTCGCCGAGATAAAGCTCGCACTTCATGTGGCTTACTTAAGTTAGGTATTATTGTGGACCAAAAAAGAATGAAGGTCTTCGATTTTGCTCATTTTTGAATACGTTGTTCATTTTGAGTTGAAAACTCTCCATTTCAAATTTTTAGCCCCCTAGGTCACTCAAGAGAGAAGCTATGGTGTCTCATACAGGAGTCATTTTCGAAACCTGAATAGTTGTTTTTTCGATTTTAAGCTATTTTCTTTTCCCATCCTCAATTTTATGTTTGCAGATATGTGTTTTTCAAGTACGTATCATAAAATCATTTTTTTTCGCCTGAAGTAAAAACTTAAGTATGCTTTCTATGCAAAAAAAAAGTGTATTAGCCAATGTTGTAAATCATAAAATTCCCCACCCAGTACATATTATCTTAAATTTTACATTGACTCGATATTAAGAGAGAGAGAGAGAAAAAGAAGAAGAAAATAAAACTAAAAAAAAGGTAGGTACATATTTTTCTTAATTTTTTTCTCTCTCAAATTTTGTGCTCTACAAGATTGTTCATTATACTTTTTTTCATAGAAAGCATAGTTAGGGAGGAGCCTACGAGCAAAATGAGAAGGCGAAGTCCTCTTATCCACCAGTTCTTTTTTTTTTTCAAAAAACAAAGTTCTTACTTTTTGTACTTAATTCAAAACTCTCTTGGGTGGAAAAAATCTCCACTTTTCAAAGAAACAATTTCTTGACTGTTTGGAATAAAAAAATCCTGAATGTTTTGTACTTATGAGAAATTTTTAAAATATCTATGTTTGGAATTAGCTACCTAATAATTTTTTATCAATTAAATTATTTCATTTCTTCCAAAAAAAAAATCTTTCAGTTTAGGTATTTGAAAAAATTAAAAATAAATTTTTTGGGATAAAAAAAAATCATTTTTTTTAAATTTCTCTTGAGTAAAAAATGTATTTTTCAATTTTTTGAAATTTTAAGTTATTTTCCAAAGAAATATTTTAAAATTATTTTTTGGAATAAAAAAATTTATCATTTTTTTCAACAAAAATGTACATCATTCTATCAATCTGATTTTTTTAAAGAAACTTCTTACTTCTTAGAAAAAGAAATTCTCACTTTTATGGGTTGAAGAAGAAAAAAAAAAAATTGGAAAAAGGAATGTTTCAAATTCTTTGAGAAAAAAATCTCACTTTCTCAAAGAAACAATTTCTCGATCTTTTTGGAGTAATTTTTTGGAATGAAAAACTTGATGTTTTTTTGGCAGTAAAAATATTTAATTTTTTCAGAATTTCGTTTGCTTGGAAAAAACGCACAATTTTTCAAAACTTGACAAATTGAAAGTTAACTTGTCTTAGCTTGTTCAATATCCTCACAAATCTACTGTTCACATCTGCATCCCTCAGGCTCCGTCCTACTTTTCCCAGGAGGGAGGCCTAGTTTTTACGTTAGACGAAAGAAATGATTAACTATTTAGATTGATGCAGAATTTCAAATTGCACCTAAAAAACCGCGTTACAGCTTTTGATGGGGAGGGGGTCTAAAAATACAAAAAACACCGTTTTTTCTAAAATTACCCCTCTTTGAGAAACCATAGCTCCTCTCCTGAGTGACCTAGGGGGCTAAAAATTGGTACGAAGAGTTTTAAACTCAAAATGAACAACATATTCAAAAATAAGCAAAATTGAAGACCATCGATTTTTTTCGCCTCATCCTACTGTGTATACGTGTAGCCATCCGTACTTACTCATACCTACCTAACTGCCTAATTTAAAAACACGCGTACGTCTTTAAAAGCGATACTAAGCACGGTGTTATTACCGCAAATACACCGACAAACACCTTTTAAATCAATAAATAAATAAAAAACTTTTCTCGCAGTAATACGTATATACGTAGCAGACACAAAGTGCGAGAGACAAATGCTCGTAGTGTTCCCGGAAAAGGCAACTTTTCGCGTAAAATAGAATGAAACTTTTTTCGGCAACGAACAACCGAGACTTCTTTCAAACTTTTTTGCTTGTTTACCTCATTCGAGCACGCGTGATACTTCACAAAGCGTTACTAAAGAAAACAAATTTCGTGTAGAAAATCGTCAAGTCACCTGAATGAATTGGCTGCTGCTAAATTTGTTCTACTTAATACCACTCGCGAACGAGAGTATAAAAATTGAAGCGAATTAATTGAACCATGAACAGCCCTAATTAGATAATTAATGGCAGAACGTTGGGTTGCGACGAAGCCGACCATCTATAAGTAGGTTTAGGAATAGAAGGCCAGGTAAGTAAGCGAGTACCTCCGTTTAGACGCCAAAAAACCGGAGAAAATTCTTTTGGAATTATTTTTTAAAATAACGGCGATGATGACATATCAACACATTAAGCTAAAAGGTTTTGTTTTTAGAACAAAATACCTACCTAACCTACGTATGCGAAACCGCTTCTGCTTTTCGGCTTGTGTAATTTATGCGATGAAAAATAGATTAGATTAGATTAGATTAGACGAAAATGGTCGGAAAATATTTGCTTTCCATGGATGGCTCATCTCATCGATGTCATCTTTGGAAGATTTTATTGTCGAAATTTAGCAAAATACCCTTTCAAAATCAATCCCAAAATATACGTGTACGTAAAGTGTGTTTGTTCAACGTAATATACAGGAGCCAGAACGAACCTTATGTTTTTTTGGAAAGTTTTCGAAGCGAACTGATGTCTATACTTATCAACCAGATACCTACGTTATAATTTATTTATACAAAGTTTGTTTTAATGAGCCTTAAACGAAGATAGTATGGCTCCAGAAAAAGCTAATGTAGTTACGCTCGAGGGAAGATGATTTTTCTGGAAAACTTTAAAATCACAAATATCTCGAGGCTCAGCTCACTATTTAGAAACAGGTCATCGATTTTGCTCAAAAACAATTGGTTTCTATTTTCAGTGTGTCGAATCAGATATAAAAACCAAAAAGAAAGATTTTTGCAGGACTTTTGATTGAACTTTTCCAAAAAGAAAAATGTTCCTTATCTAGCTTTTATAAACTTTTCAAAGTTCAAAAATTAGGTACCAATAATTTCAAAAAATTTTAAACTTTAAAAATCTATATTATTTAAACTTTACAAATAATTAGTTTGCATCAAAAAAATTGAAAAATGTATTACACTATTAGGGATTTAAATATAAAAATGATCGAAATTCTTGCTTTTATAAAAATATTTAAAATTTTCCAAGTTTTAGGGAATAACTAAATTTGAAGTGTTTAAAGTTTTTAATATTGAAAAAATTTATTAAACATCAAAATTTGAATTAATTTTTCAAAAAATTATCTAAAGTTCAAAAAAGTTGCAAAATTTCAAATTTTTACCAAATTTTGGAAATTTTTACGAATTTGATATTTTAAATTTTTTTTAAATTTTTTTTTTTTTGAAATATATCTAACTTTAAGGTTATCAATTGTATTTTTGAAAAATTGCTGAATTTTAAAATTTGTGGAACTTCAAAAATTTATTAAAATTTAAACATGATAAAATTTTGAAGATAAATGGGTAGGTTTAAGTACAAAATTTTTAAAATAGTAAAAATTTAATAAACGTTGAAAACTTATCTAATGAAAAAATTTATTAAAATAACTAAAAAATGTATTAAACTTTACAAATTATTATTATATAGCCTAGGTATTATTTTTTTAATTAGGTACTGAATAGAATTTAAAAAATTAGTCCAGCTTCTCCAAATTTTGAATTGTTATCAAATTTTAGAAATGCAATGCATCAAACATTTGTTACAAATTAGATTTTCAAAAAAAAAATAGCAATATTTCAAAAATTGTTCCAGCATCAAAAATTTAAGTATTAGGTAATTTTAAAAATTACCAAATTTTGAAGTCAAGCAAATAAATACAGAATTTTTAAAGCGATAAAAACTTATCAAACTTTTAAAATTTATTCATTTGGTAGGTACTTAGCTACTTACTATTATCATAGGTACATTTTTTTTTTATTTAAAAAAATTTCAAGTTTTGAAAATTTCAAAGATTTCCAAAATTCAAAGAATATTTCAAATTTTTCAGCATTGAAAAAACTTATTATACATTAAAAATTCCCATTTAAAAAATTCATTCAAACTTTGAAATTACAAAATTACAAACTTTTTCAAATTTTAGAAAATGTTTAGATTTTAAAATTTTATAAAAATTTTGAACAATATTGAATTCTCGAAAAGTGGGCGGAATTTCAAGAAATGGCTCAACTTCAAAAATTTGCTTCTATCAGGGCTAAAAACATCACCTAATTATGAATTTTTTCCTAATTTTAAAAGTTTTTAAAATTTTGAATTTTTAGAAAATTTAAAAAAACCCGAGCAGCACAATCGACAAATTATCGAAATAAATAATCGACAGAATATCGAATTCGATAATGTGTCGCGTTAGTTCCGCATAAATCGTGAAATTATCTTTCGATATATAGATAGATTATCGACGAATTATAGTTAGCAAAAATTTCGAGATTATTGTAAGATATTTTATCGATAATATATCTATAATATCGAAAGATGATTTCACGATTTAGGCGGAACTAACGCGACACTTTATCGAATTCGATATTCTGTCGATTTTTTATCGATTTTTTATTCCGATTTTTCGTCTTTTACTAGCTTTTTTCTATAATTAAAAATCATTAATTAGCATAATTAATACATTAAACTCTGCCTAAACACATTATTCATGTTACGGTAAGAGGATCATTTCAGAAAAAGTCGAAAAAAATTATATAAAATCTCTCAACCGTGGGGCTTGAACCACCTACCTCCTGCATGGTAATCCTCTTCCTTAACCACTATGCCATACCTTATCGTTGAGGAATTAGCAATAAAACGCTTATAATAGGCAGTTTAGTACTTCCAGACGTGTTGGACTTAGAAAAATTTTCACCAATTTGGAAATAATTTCAAATATCGTCACAAAATTGTTGAAAAATCGTTCGACAAATTTCAGATTATTTGTCGATAATGTAGTTTCAAATATCGCCACAAAATCGTTGAAAAATCGAATTCGAGAAATTTCAGATTACGTGTCGATAATAAAGTTTTAAATATCTTCATAAAATCGTTGAAAAATCGAATTCGAGAAATTTCAGATTATTTGTCCATAATATAGTTTCAAATATCGTCACAAAATCGTTAAAAAATCGAAATCGAGAAATTTCATATTACGTGTCGATAATATAGTTTCAAATATCTTCACGCAATCGTTAGAAAATCGAATTCGAGAAATTGCATATTATGTGTCGATAATATAGTTTCAAATATCTTTACAAAATCGGTAAAAAATCGGATTCGATAAATTTAATATAAGCTATCGATAATAAAGTTTCAAATGTCGTCAAAAAATTGGTAAAATATCGAAGTCGAGAAATTTCATATAATCTGTCGATAATATAGTTTTAAATATCTTTACAAAATCGTTAAAAAATCGAATTCGATAAATTTAATATTCTTTGTCGATAATGTAGTTTCAAATATCTGCACAAAATCGGTGAAAAATCGGAATCGATAAATTTAATATTCTTTGTCGATAGTATCGTTGACGAATATCGTCATAAAATCTTAATAATATCGAATTCGATAGTTTTTAGATTTTTTGCCTATGAAGTTGTACCGATAAATCTTTATAATATCGTGAGAACATCTATAGATTTTCAAACGATTTTTTATCGATACGTTACATCTTCCGATATTATCGATCGAGTGTGCCACTCGGGAAACTATCAAACTAACAAATTGTATTTTTTTTAAATTACGTAGTAGAATTTCAAAAATATGCCAAAAGTGACCAATTTGTTGAAAATTTAAAATTAGATAAAAAGTTTTGAATTTTCATAAAATTTCAAAAATAGCTTATCAACTAAATAAACAAAGTTTTCAAAGTTTACTAAACTGCAGAAAAAAAATTACCAAAATTCTGAATTTTTATCAAATTTTGGAATTTTTCCAATTTTAAGAAAAAATTACAAGTTTTAAAACTTGCGTTAGGTATATAATCGAATTTTTAAAATTTCAAGGGTTTCCCAAATTAAAAAAAAATTAGTGTGTAAAAATTTATACCTAATAAATCATTCCGAACTGATCTTATTTAAAAAACACAAAATTTTTATTATTATTTTTTTAATTTTGAAAAGTTTGAAATTTCAACAGAAAAAAAACACGACCTTTATCCTGAAAACAAAAATTTTTCAGGACTTTTTAACAAATCAATACTTTCAAAAATCAATAGAAAGAATGGCGAGAATAACCCGATAAACATTTTCTTACCTATGTATCTATTTGTTTTAGGTAATTATACTTATTTTGAGTAATTTTCAGTCGATTATGAAACGAAATTTGACAGAAGATTCTGAGTATGAACGTCTAAAATTTTTTTCATTTTTCAAACTTCAAATCAACTTGAAACGAATTTTAACTTACATTGTTTGGATTTTCTTCTTTTTTTTTCAATTGATTTTGTAAAATTATAAATGCTTGCAAAAAGACTGCATGATTTCCAAAAAAAAAAAAAGTGTTTCGATAGGTATAATAGATATTTTACACTCATATGAATTTTTAACAGTTTTTCAAAATTTGCTTAGAATCTACTCGTAATCGGCCTCTTCTAATTTTTCTACAGGGTTTTTCGATGCAAAGTTATGTTTTTGCAATAAGAAGGGGATTTGGGCCTTGATCATTGACGAATTTTTATCACTCCTAGAAACTCTCAAAAAGGTGTTACATTCATAAATACTCAAGCCTTTATGTGTTTACCTATAACTATCATCTACTAATGAAATAAGATCATTAAAAAAACTCACATTGAACTCTCAATGGAACAGGTTGGCTGGAAGATTCGCCTCTTTCATTGGCGGCTGTGCAAGTATAATTGCCAGTCTGATGTCTGGAAATTTTTTGTAAAACCAAACTTTGAGTACTAATTATCACCCCGGCAGGCATATCTTGATTAATATGATGATTCTGAAAAAGAAATAAAATAAAAACTTCGATAAAATCTATTAATTAAATAACACGTACCTCGTTGGTAGTCGAAAGAAAAAGTACACAAAAAAGGTGTTACAAAAGACGTCTTTTCCCCCTTCTAAAACGCATATTTTCCACTCGATGCAATAATAACATTATTTTTAAAACCGATGTCGGCAAAATGTGCCTAATTTTAAAGAAGAAGAAGAAAAAGAAGAAGAAGAAGAGGAAAAAATAAGAGAAAGAAAAATAGACAAATAGGGGAGAAAAATTAAACACCCTACGGAAAAGCGTAAACTATCCTTAAAAAGCTGAACTAAAGCAACGTTTTATTATTTTTTATAAAAGTTAACACGCTTCATCCCGAAAGAAGTTTCGTTTAAACTGACACAAAAAGTGCTTATACGACGTTAAATCGAGTGGGGCCTCTCGTTGAATATTGCTTCGGGGGCCGTAAAAGAGACCAAATTTACTGTTATAGATAGTAGAATATTGTGTACTATTAAAGGAGAACGTTTCTTATGATCTTAAACACTCTCCATTGCTTGGCGCGTTATCTCTCTACCAGTTACACCTCCTACCAATATGTTTGTATGTGTAAGCGGAAAGCTGAACATGGAAAATAGTTCCCATGGGTGAAAGCTCGGTTGGGATGCGAAATTTCAACGGATTTTCGGCACTGTTGTAAATATTACTTAAAATGAGAATCTACTGCCGAACTATTGCATATACGTTGATGGGATAGCGCTCATCATCTATAACCCAGAGCATCGTATGTTCTTTACCCTGCACCCTACTTCTGCACCCACTCTCTATCATTTTATCTTGTATTTTTTTTCTTTAAAAAAAAGATTTCATTTTGTTTCGCGGCGGGTAAGTTTTTTTTTATTCTATTTTCCGCGTATGAATAATATGATTAGATATATTTTATACTGGTGTGCAAATGCCGACGTTTATTGATATCTATTTACAACGTAAAAATATACCTTATCAATCGCTGTGTATACGTATATAAGTACCTACGTTGCTGAACGAAGAATGTGAAGTTTCTGAAAAAGGCTGCTCTGCTCTACTCTCTACGCTACTGTATACAAAAAGGCTACGTCTACATATAACTAAATGAATGTAATGGTAACAAATTACATAAGCTATAAATGAGACTTGCACGGTTTTCCTATACAGGGTGTCCCGGTTCAGAGTAACAAGGCTTGAGATTTGGATGGATCGTGCTAAACGCAGATGGATTCAGAAACATGACGTCATCTTACTGCATGAATGACTTTGAATAATTTTCCACAAAAATGAAAGCGATGTGATTTAAAGGAAAGGGAGGGACCTACTTGAAAAATGTATGAAACAAAAGTTGTAAACTGAGATCTGAAGAATAATTTATATCATTATAAAAATTTTGATTGGACCCCTCCCTCTCGTCTAATTTTGTATAATATTACGTAAATACTTATATTATTCGAAATTGAAGGAGGGGAGAGGGTCAATTGAAATTTTTTTCAAACAAAAACTGTAGATTAAGATTCTGAGAATAATTTTGATCATTGCAAAAATTTTGATTGCACCCCTCATACCCCTCCAATTTCAAATAATAAGTATTTATGTACTAGTAAGTATATGATTGTGAAAAATTAAAATAGGAAGAGAGTGGGATCCGAACGAAATTTTTAAAATTACCAAAATTATTTCCTAACATCTGTTTGAAAAATTTTCAATTGACCCTCTCCCTCTCTTCCAATTTCGAATAATGTAAGTATTCATGTAGTGTTATACAAAATTAGATGAGAGGGAACGGTCCAATCAAAATTTTTATGATGACCAAAATTATTCTTCAGATCTTAATCTACAACTTTTGTTTCAAACATTTTTCAATTGGGCTCCTCCCTTTCCTTTAAATTACATCGATTTCTTTTTTGTAGAAAAATTTTCCAAGTCCTTCATGCAGTAAGATGACGTCATGTTGCTGAAGCCATCCGCATTAGCACGATCTGATTTGGATACAACCGAGTACGACTAAAAAAAACTTTATATACAAATGTTCCCTAAATTTGAAAATGAAGGAGCTACAAAGCTTTGAAAAATTATATTTTGCCAGGCAAAATCAGTTGGCAACACTGTTTTCAAAAAAAAAAATGACCCCCGGCAGTGGATAGCACTTTGGAAAAAAAATTCTAAGTACATTCGGTTGCCTATCTCTGAAATTGAAGGAGTTATAGTCACACGAAATTCCGGTCAAAAATATTGCCTACCTCAATTTATCACGGTGCACTGATGAGACATGAAAATTGCAAAATTCCATCAGGGCAATACATGGAACAGGTGTAACTTTTTGAGAAAAACAAAAAAAATTATGTGAAAAATCTGCCTATCTTTGAAAGTGAAGGCGCTATGGAATCTTGAACTTCATAAATACCGATTTTCGATGCTTGTAGCCCTTCATTTTCAAAGATGGGCAAATTTTTCACATAACTTTTTTTGTTCCTCTCAAAAAGTTACACCTGCTTCATACTTACCGTTTATTGTGATAGTTTGAAATTTTTGTATACCACTGTTCCTTCAAAATCAAGGTAGGCACCAGGTGTATATAAAGTTTTTTGTTACTCGCAGTCTGTTATACTCAAATCTCAAGTCCTGTCACTGTGAATCGGGACACCCTGTATACAGGGTGTCCCGTCACCAGTTAACACCCCTTCACCAGCGATATAGTCAACTCAAACTAAGCTCATGTACGCATGTTTGCCGACCCTGTGAATTGAAGGGGCAGAGATATGCTGAACTGAAAATTTTTTATTTTCAGTTTTGTTTCAGATTTTTAACCATGCGTCACTCGACAATCGAGATAGGTAGAAAGTTGCACTTTGCGGCGTTGAAAAGGAAATTTTGTGTAGAATTTTTTAGTGGGGTTGATAATTGCATTAGGTGATCAGGGGGGTCTGTACTGTATTGAATATCTAAAAAAACGTGTCCAAAAATTGAGATTTTTTTGCAATTTTTGAGGAAATCTCAAAAAAGTTTCATCATTTGGTATTATTATTATGGTTTCCCTTGGATGAAAAAAGTTTGACCTTTTGAATGCCGCAAACCGGACTCTTCTATCTCACTTGGTTAAAAAGTTATAGCAATTTCAATTTCGAAATCGAGACAGAAAAAAAATCAATTTATTTTTCATTTTTTTAAATTTCCAATTATTTTAATTTTTGGAACTTGATACCTATCGTAACTAATAATTTTGAGCGAAACTCGATGTTAAAGATGAATTAAAGAACATTTCGGTAAAAATTTTTTTTTTTGAAAAAATAATTTTTTGTTTTTCAGTCTTGATTTTGAAATTGAAATGGCTATAACTTTTTAACCGAGTGAGATAGAAGAGTCCGATTTGCGGCATTCGAAAGGTCGAACTTTTTTCATGTAAGGCAAATCATAATAATAATACCAAATGATGAAACTTTTTTGAGATTTCCTCAAAAATTGCAAAAAAATCTCAATTTTTGGACACGTTTTTTTAGATATTCAATACAGTACAGACCCCCCCCCCCTGATCACCTAATACAATTATCAACCCCACTAAAAAATTCTACACAAAATTTCCTTTTCAACGCCGCAAAGTGCAACTTTCTACCTATCTCGATTGTCGAGTGACGCATGGTTAAAAATCTGAAACAAAACTGAAAATAAAAAATTTTCAGTTCAGCATATCTCTGCCCCTTCAATTCACAGGGTCGGCAAACATGCGTACATGAGCTTAGTTTGAGTTGACTATATCGCTGGCGAAGGGGTGTTAACTGGTGACGGGACACCCTGTATATGTATAAATATTTACTGGATGGGTTTGGGAACCAAAACCACACAATGTAGCTTATAAATAATAACGAATCGGCGCAACTTTACTTACGTTTTTCAACCATGTTATTTTATGTTCTCTCGGATTCGATTTGATTTTGCACTCGAAATAAACGTCGTCGCCTTCTTTAATCTGTACGGCGTTTAAATTATTTCCCAGTTGTAAAGATATGATTGGCGGGTCTAGAATTGAAAATCAAATAAACCAAATGATAAAAATAGACCGAGTTGTTTGAAAAGTAATTTTAAACGAATACACGAGTACTACAAGTTTAGT
This sequence comes from Balanococcus diminutus, assembly GCA_959613365.1. Lineage (NCBI taxonomy): Eukaryota > Metazoa > Arthropoda > Insecta > Hemiptera > Pseudococcidae > Balanococcus > Balanococcus diminutus. The sequence continues at coordinate 31,759,865 of OY390714.1, forward strand.
ATCGCAATGCGCAACGTAGGTAGATAGGTACCTATTCAAAACGAAAATAATTTATTTTATTCAAGGTACCAAAACCTATACCAAAGTTAGAGGTAAAAATGCGACCCTGCATTGAAACAAAAAAAAACTCTTAACGAATAACCAATCGACATATGTACCATTCCTAAATAACCTGAAAATAATGTAACACTAACTGAGAAACGAAACAAAGTTGAGAAAGTAGCAAGTTTTTCTTTTGTTTCAAGCTTGAAGATCTGGCTTTTAAGGCTTACAAATAAATAAACAAAAATTTATGGTATAAAACGTTAAACCGTGAAAGAGATAAGGTGTCGACTATTTGATAGTAAGCGGAACCTAAATCAATGTCTGAATTTAGCTTAAACTTTTCATTCCCACGGGATAAATTTGAGACCACCAACACTACATTAGAAGAAATCCAAGTTACCCTTTTTGCTCTCCGCTATTTCTCGCCTTTTTTTTCTTATTGAAATTTCTATCCAAATGACTTTAAATATTTTTCAAAAAAGCAACATCTCGCCGGTTTCATTTCTTGTCGTCTATATAGTTACGTATTTTATCTAACTACGATAAATGAAACGTGTAAGCTTACAAACGACGTTGAAATGAATAAAATCTTCCAAAACGGAACCAGGAATTTCTGTATTCTCTCCGCGACACTTCAACACTCGGCCATCGTCGTTTGGAGTGGGAAGAAAACGAATGGAACTAACTGCCATTGTTTCGTTCGAATTGTCTGTAATCTGAGAAAAAAAAGTATAAATATATACATACTATAATACTATATACTAAGTAATAAATATTATAAATGCACGCATGTAACATAAATTGATACTCTACGTGATTTCATATAGGTATATATATTTTTTTTCAAGAGTATAGGGAAATAAATGTTGGGATGATATTTAGGTAAGGGTAAATACCTTCGAGGAATATCGATGACCAAAGTTTTAGACCCTTTGTCTCTCATTTTTGAGAAATTAATGTTTAATTAAAAAAGGAAACGAGTGAGTTTTTTCTCGCGTAATAGTTGACTGACTTTATTGAAAATTTACCATGTTATTATTATCATCCCATGGAGATTCTTTTGCACAAAAAAAAAAACCTCGAGCGAGTACATAATTTACCCATTATGATTTTTACTATACCTACTGTCATAGAATAACCTATAAATAGATAGCCAGCCCTTGTTAAAAAAAAAGTCTCTCTCTACTTCTAGTCAACCTTAAAAAAAAAATGAAGTTGCGCAGTGTTGTGAAAGAGGGCGTCTTATAGTGAACATGCGCGGTGCGCGATAAGCCTGCGTCCGTCCTTCCCCTTTCCATCCTAAAAATGCTACTACGTAACCGCTATCTCTGAAATAGCTCTATAACTAGACAGAAAACCAACTCTTTTTTAATTCGTTTTTTTCGCGTTTTATTGCAGAATTTTTTTTTTAAATGAGGTAATATGTTAGAAATTTAGAATAAATAAATAAAATGGTTAAATGTGCCCAAATATTTATAGAATCAGAATTATAAGCGTGAATAGAGACGAATGCGTTGTCTCACCTCGCTGTGGTTTTTCCCATTTTTCAGGAAAGTCGCTGGACGGAATTTGATGAAATTTGGATATGTTGTAGAGAACAGTACCCCCGAGAGCACCTCAAAGCCTTTTTTTCTTCAATTTTTTAGATTTAATGAAAAATATTACAGTCTGAAAATGAAGTAACTTTGGATCGTGATATTTTTCATTAAAATAATCCAAAAAATTGAAAAAAAAAAGGCTTAGGGGGCTCTCGGAGGCATTGAATCGAAAATTAAAAATTAAAAAAAAATTCAATTTTGCTGATAAAAACAATATTTATTTTATTTTTATTTTTTGAAAAACAACTCTTTAAAAAAAACAATAGTGAACTCGATTTATTTTGTTTTCTCCCGTCTTTCCACTCTATAGGTATCCTTTATTTCAATGTGGATCGTTATTTTGAGTAAGAGTTGAACAATCAAAATTTTATATAACAAAAACATAAAATTTTGCCAAAATAAAAATACACGTAAATATCACATGTAAAGGGGATGACGAAAATACTAAACTAAACGACCAACTGAAATGGAATCGGATACGGAACACAATCATACACACTGCATAGATCAGAGAGAAATTGTGACATTATTTTTAAAATATCAAAGAAACATAACGCTGGTAATTCGGCTTTGGAAAGGTCGCCGTCACAGGCAAAAAATTAGCATAATCAAAGAATGAATAATGTAGCGCGAGCATTAAATGTTTTGCAACCCACTGAAAATAAACAATCGAGACAAGATACTAAAACCAATTGGTCGTATATACATATACGATGATGTCTACGCTATCGCAAAAGGAATAATAGTGACCAATATTCGTATATATATCTACTATCCATTGATCGATATATTGTATTAGAGATAATCAAGGAAAGTTTGCAAATACCTATTTACATAGGAAGAGATCGAATAAATTATGCTTTGCCATTCAGCCAAACATTTGGAAACATAAATACGTACGAGGTACCTATATCAAGCATTACAAAATTTACCTACACACGCTTATGTACCTATCTTAACGGTGTATACCTGCTATTACCGAACGCAAATTGTATAGAGATAAATGCTGAATTGTAGATAAATTTACAAAGCCCTGCACATAGAACAATTACGACAATGAAAACGTCATAAGTACCTACAGGTATCTACTTATCACATTTTGTCCATTGTCTACTTTTTTTTATTCGAAAAAAAAAATGGAGGAATTTCGTTGACTGATGAAAAAAGAGCAAACTAGGTAATAATTAGACAACTATTGATGATTTGATGACATTTGGGCAAAATGAACGATGCACGGTAATTCATCATTTAGACCGATGACCAATATTGTGTCGTTAAACATGTCTTTACCTTTCTGTATTTCAAAAAAAAAAAAACACACAACAAACAAAATGTCGAAGGGTACTAATAAGCAAACGTATTTCAACGCAACAAAAATTTCGTGCAGTAATTTTACACCCTTCAATTAGATACGAGGCTAGAGGTTTTTAAGCAATTTTGTATTCAGTACCTCGATTTATACATTGTATAAATAAGATAATGCGGAATTCGTGTTTCGGGACATTTTGCGAAAAGGTGAGAAACACTTTCGCACGCCTTTAAACAAGGAAGAAAATAACTATCAAGAAGCTGAGGCTTTCAAGCATTGTCTTTGTTCTAATTAAATTACACTTTAGCCTCTAAACTTAATTAAGTAATAGAAATTCCTTAAATTTATATTTTACGGAATCCGGTTCTTCAAATTTTTCACTTTCATAAATTCAATTCAATTGCACCGAAAGTAATTCGTATTTATACAGAAACATTTGAATAACACGTGAAAATTTAATCAAATCAACAATTTATAATTGAATATAGGCACTCATCATCTGTAAATTTTCCTATAACGAGGTTCATCTATAAAGTTTGTATGTCTATGTATGCAGAAGAGACTTTCTGCGCCCAAGTGGACATTCAGAATACGGAACAAGTTACGATAAAAGGTTCGTGGAAAGATGAAGAGTAGATAGTGCATGGTCTGGAAAATTTGAATTAGTCTTAGTCGAAAAGCAAACTCATCCGTTTGAATTTGACGAAACATTTCACAAACATACTTACCAAATATATGTAGTTAATAGTTATAGTGAGTTGATTTAATGCCGCTAAATACATACAAATTCGACATTTATTTTTATTGGTAAATTTTCATTATTATGGGCAAGTTTTTTAAACTTCACTAAAAAAAATTAATGCCAAAATATTGAGAAAAAAAAGTGTTTTAAAAAAATTATTACAAGATTTTCTTTAAAGAAAAAAATGCACATCTACTTTTAAACATTCTGTTTAAAAAAATGTTTTTATTATCAAAAAAAAAAATCAAAAATATCAAGTAATTTTAAGGAAATAAAATAGGTACCTACTGAATTGTTTTATGTACCTACTTTTTTTTTACATGGGTACTTAAATATTCAAAAAAAAAAATAGAAAATAAATATTATGTTTAGAATTTTCATCACAACGCAAAAGTGTGTAAACAAACCGTTGTTTACAACCTTTTGCATTACAGTGAAATCTCACTAATTTTGTTAAAAAGGAGCTGGTTTTAAGTTTAATTACGAAGCTGTTTCAGAGAGAGCGGTTATGTAGCAACTTTTTTAGGATGGAAAGGAGAAAGACGCAGATTCATTACACACTGTGCATGTTCACCTTATAACACCTGCGCACCCTCTTTCAAAACACTGTTCAACTTCAGTTTTTTTGAAGATTGACTAAAAGCAGGGAGAGGGTTTTTATATACACAAGAGCTGGGCTGCGTTCAGTTTGGGTTTGAAATAAGGCATACATTTTTTAAACCAATCAGATTTTAAGAGAGTTTGCTTACACTTTATTTGAAAGAATCTGATTGGTTTAAAATAAAGTATACCTTATTTCAAATTCAAACCCTAACTGAACGCAGCCCTGGGTTATCTACAAGTATTTATAGGTTAATCCATGAAATTAATCATAATAATGTGATTCCAGGAAAATCGAATGACTTTAATTCAAATGTGATCTTTTTCACGAATCAAGTACCCATATTATAGATCTATAAATCAGAGTTGTAAAAACGAAATACTTTTTTGTTAATTTGTTACGTTATTTCGTTATTGCATGTGTGGGTGGGTACTCAAAATTTGAAAAAATTCACCTGGAATAAAATTTTACTTACATCTTATTTTTGAATCTAATTAGTGCAAATACAAAATTTGAATTTTCTGGTCCCTCTATCGCTAAGGAGATATGCCATAAAAACCAAATTTTTTGAAATTTTTGCAGCTCATCCCACAAATTTTTGAATTAAAAAAGCTCTCTGCAATGCTAAAAAACGGAACAAAACAGAAATAACGAAATTATATCGTCATTTTGTTATATTATTTTTGAAATTTTAATGTTTTGTTTATGTTTTGTTTTTTCAAACATTTTGTTGTATTATTTTGTTTCATTATGATTTTTTCTATTTTCTGGTTTCGATATTTTGTTACATTTCATTATGATTTTTTTTTTTTTTTGCTATGTTATGTTTCGTTATTACAATAAATACTTGTAGATAACCAGCCCTTATGTAAAAACGTCTCGGACTGCTTTTTTTAGTCAATCTTCAAAAATCAAGTTGAAACGTTTTGTGAAAGAGGACGTCGTAAAGTGAACATGCACAGTGTGTGATAAATCTGCGTCTCTCCCCTTTCCATCCTAAAAAATCTGCTACATAACCGCTCTCTTTGAAACAACTCCATAACGAAACATACAACATAAAAGGTAAAACCAGCTCCTTTTCAACAAAATTAGTTAGTGAAGACTCTACGAAGAAATAGTATTTTTTGTTTTGTTTTGAATAATGCTTTTTAATTATAGTCGATTCCAGTTTAGAGTAGACAAAAATTCTACTCTCTTCAAGGTAAAACTTTTTCTTTGCGGCCGCATGATTTTATTTTTTGACTCTCCATTGCGTGTATGAAATGCGGCTACAAGACGTCGAATTAAAATAGCGAATAGAAAATTGGAAAAGGAAGTTTCAGAGTCAAAAAATAAAAACATGCGGCCGCAAAGAAAACGTTTTACCTTTAAGAGAGTGGAATTTTTGTCTACTCTCAACTGGAATCGACTATAGATGAGTTGGAATAAAATAATTGACGTTTCTTCATTTTTTCTAGATCGTACCAAATGACGTAATTACTCATTACAGTATTTTTTTTAAAATTGGAGAAAATTAACAAAGGGCATCCCCTATTAAGATAAGTGAAATGTCCTTGTTCTCAGATTTTGGAATAAGTCTGGGATATTGTTTGATACATCCATTAAAAATAATTTTCCGTCGAAAAATTTTTAGGGGTACCAAACAATATCCAATATCCCAGATTCATTCCAAAATCTGAGAGCAAGGGCATTTCATCTATCTTAATGGGGGGCGGGGGTACTCTTTGGTCCCAATTCAATGTTATAATGTGTTTAGGTGTCTTTGATAATATATTGCAAGAAAGCAATTTTTCCATCAGAAATAACCATTTTCTCTGGGTGTGATTTGGAATTTTCAAAGTAGCCTTCAGGGCCATTTTAGAGGTCGGAAAATTTTGAAAAAAATTACACAACACCTGCCTTCAGTTCCTGTATCTATGTACACGCCAAGTTTGGCAAAAATCGATTAAAAACTCGCGTCGTTGAACTCGTAATTCTTCAGGCGTAAAATTACATATTTCGAGGCAACAGCCTCCATGGGTGATGTAAAAAATCACCCATACGCTCCAAAATAATATGAAAAATCGGAAATGATGAAAATATAGTTTGAAATTCGATTATTGACCACCTTACCTCATCGGGGCCTTCGGTTGAGCTTATGTTAGTACATTCATCATATTTTCACTATAACACAATTTTGAGACACCCTATAATGCCAGAATGACTTGAAAGGTGTACAATGTGATACTCAATTCAGACTACCACATTGCTTAGCTGTCATAAGGATCGTCCATCGAAATACCCCATATTTTATAAGCATTTTGTACTTTGGTGTTATAATTACTAATATCTACTTATTTATAAATTTAGTGTTTACCTTAGAATTTTCAAAAAGTTTATCATCCATGAACCACGATAGCACTGCTTGAGGTCTAGACCCGTGTGATTCGCATGTAATTACGTATTCTTCATTGGCAATTAATAACGCCGGTTTCCAGCGTAATTTCACCGTCAGCGGTTTTACTGAAACAGACACCGGTTTCGTGTGAGTAATGAAATTCTTCGATTTATTTGCGCAACTAGTTCGCACTCGGGCCTTTTGTTAATCAAACGTTCGTTGTCTGATGCATAATAATTTCAATGACAAGCATAACGCGAGACATTGCACGCGAATAAAACATTTATCAACACAGTGGTTTCAAAGTTTTGTAAACGCGAAAGAATGAAATTATTAAATCGCACCTACGTCAGCAATTTATTCATTCATATTTATGCTCATGCTCATGTACGTTTCTGTTTGGCAAAATTAAAATTCAACTATGGTTTGAATTATATTTTTATACAAAAAAATAGAAATAGTTCGTTAGGGTGTACTAGTGATACATAGAAATTTCAGGGGGTAACTTTCTGAGAGGAACAAAAAAAAATGAAAAAATTTGCCTGTTCATTTCGAAAATACCTATTTTCAAAGCTTTGTGATGCCTTTGTTTTCAAAGATAGGCAAATGTTTCACATGTTGACATTTTTGAAAATAACTGCCCCTTCAAAATCGAGCATTAGGCACCTGGTGTAGATGAAGTTTTTTGTTAGGGTTTTTCAGTTATACAGGGTACCCGGCGAGTGCTCTGCCAAACTTGAAATTTGGATATAACCGAGTACATCTACAAAAATCTTCATGTACACATTGTGCCTATCTCTATTTTGAAGGGGCAGTGGTATACAAAAATTTTAAAATTTTGTGAAAACAATGCACGAATCAGGTGTAACTTTTTAAATGGAACAAAAAATAGTTATGTCAAAAATTTGCCTATCTTTGAAAATGAAGGTGCTACAAAGCTTTGAAAATTGGTATTTGCGAAATTCAAGGCTCCGTAGCGTCTTAATTTTCAAGATAGGCAAAATTTTCACACGACGATTTTTGTTCCTCTCAAAAAGTTACACTTGTTTCGTGCATTTTTTGACCGAATTTCACAATTTTTATGTATCACAACTGCACCGTAATAAATTGAAGTAGGCAATATTTTTGACTGGGATTTTGCATTGCTGTAACTTCTTCAATTTCAAAGATAGGCAATCCAATATGATCAGAACTGTTATTGCTTCTTCAAAAATCTATCCACTACCGGTATCGAAATTTTTTTGAACGCAGTGTTGCCAACCAATTTTGCTAGGTAAAGTACAGGTTTTCAAACCTTTGTAGCTCCTTCATTTTCAAACCTAGGCAATACGTGAACATAGACTGTTGCAGAGATGGAAAACGTGAAATCATTTCAGTTTCAATTCAAGTACACTTTTCAGTTTTCAATTTTGCAGTTCCAGTTCCCGTTTTAAGTTTTCACTTTTCACTTTTTCAGTTCCAGTTCCCGTTTTCAGTTTTCAGTTTTCAGCCAGTTTCAGTTTCAGTTTTTCCATTTCAGTTCCAGTTAATTTCAGTTTTCAGTTTCAATTTAGTCCAAAAAAAAAACATAAAAAGAATGCAAAAAAAAAGGGAAGAAAAAACTGAAAACTGGAACTGAAATTCCTTTCAGTTCCAGTTTTAGTTTTTAATTTTCAGTTTTCAGTTCTCCATTTTATAGTTTCAGTTCCAGTTTTCAGTTTTCAGTTCTCCATTTTATAGTTTCAGTTCCAGTTTTCAGTTTTCAGTTCTCCATTTTATAGTTTCAGTTCCAGTTTTCAGTTTTCAGTTCTCCATTTTATAGTTTCAGTTCCAGTTTTCAGTTTTCAGTTCTCCATTTTATAGTTTCAGTTCCAGTTTTCAGTTTCAGTTTCAGTTCCAGTTAATTTCAGTTTTCAGTTTCAGTTTTCTATCCCTGATTCTGACGTAAGTGTAAAAAACGATTTAAAAATAAAGCAATAGCGTAATTATATGAGAAAAATAACCAACAAAAGTAGCAAAGTTTACACTTACAGATCAATTCGAGTCGTACGGTTTTTTGAATAGGAAGCACTAGATTCGTGTTACTGGCCTGACATTTGTACGTTGAATTTAAATGAGTACGCTGTACTCGTGGTATTTCCAGTTTATTTACGGTTACTCTGTGGTCATTTGTGTCTACTCTGCCATCAACCAGCCTTTCATTCACGAACCAACTTACGGTCGGTAGTGGTTTTCCTGAGCATATTGTAATCAAGATCGTTAAACACTTTGAATAGGGTACAATGTGGCTAAATCTATGTAAGTATACAGCACGATAAGATAATAACCTATTTCTAACAAATATCCATCTAGGTACTACATATTATACCTACATAGATAGGTACATATAAATTTGTAGATATTTTTATTCGATAGTAGACTGCTGAAAAATATAGCTTATTTTAAAAAGGAAAATAGGTACCTATCTAGTATCTATAAATATATTTACAGTTCACCGCAATACGTACGTATTTGGTACGTAAATTTAGGCATAATTTAAAACGCCATACGCGAGTTTCAGAACAAGAGACCAATATATTCGGATATAGCAACGCTATAAACTCGAAGAGGTAAACAATAAGAAAAAACAAACATAAATTTCATTCTGGATTTCGAATTGATGCGAAACAATGGTATACTTGGCGTGTGTAGCGATGACAAAAAAACATTCAAAAATTTCGACAATACATTTCTAAATGACCTTTGAAAATATGTCGTTCATAGAAAATTTACCCCGAAGGAATCGTTCTTATTTTACAAACGATTTTTAAAACGATTGGCGATAACGCCAAAAACATGGCGACTTTTTTTCTCTATTTTTCTTTCACTTGGTCTTTTTCCCCCTTCCATGTATTTTTTTTGGTATTTTTGTTTGCTATTTCTCCATTGACATTATAGTCGGAAAATATTTCCTACGGGAACGATTTGCTGGCAACTTTTATTCGTCTACGTTTGAAATTATACTACGTATATATATAGAATGGGGGGGGGGGAGAGAATATATAAAAAAAGAGATAGAAAACTTCGCTATTGTCCATTGTAGGAAAAAATTCGATCGCTATTTCTTTCATTAAACTAGTCCAGTGATCATCTATTATTCTTCATTATTTTATTTTTGAAAACTAATGAGAAAAAAAAACGAAATTATGCAAAACTTGTTTCTTAATACCTGTTCTGAGCTTGTATACGGTTAACGTGGCGTAACGTATCGAAAGTTAATAAATCTTTTCGGTTCGCTTTTTTGTGTTGATTAAGGTTTGTCGTTTTCGGTTATGAAAATGAATGAACCACCATCACAAAGAATTACACGAACGCGTATTTTTATTGGAAAAAATCCAACGAAATTTTCCCACAGAAGTATAATTAATGTCGCAAAACGGCATTTCTACGTTCATGTTAATGTATGTACGTATTTTATTTTCATAAAGCTGTATTCCAACACCTCGCGTTATTAGAATACTGCATTAACACGACCAACTTGCGAATACGAATAAAGCGAATTTTTTCTCTTACTCGTACATTCTATCAACGTGTTTTTAACCTTTTAGCGAAAAAGTTGAGAGCGAATGCGATAAAGGTGTGACGATTTATGTGTAACGTATTATTATCGCTTATACCTACTACCTATTTCATTTCTCAAAAGTATAATACGTAGAGAGTCGGTACTCTTTCGGTGATATTTCTAAAATAACGAATAAAATTATTCAACTGACTTCTTGCAACTTGGATAATTAACAATTTAGTTTCTACACGTGTAGGTATCTAGAGACCCGAAATGAGTTATTTGTATCCTTATTTCTTACGCCAGCAAGATGAGCCGCTCTCTTTTTTTATGCCCAAAAATATGAAAGACCAAGTCATCCTCGGGGATTTTATTTGCGGTTTGTACAACATCTCTAAAACTGGGAAAGTAATAAATTTTGAACGAAATAATTTTTTTTTAAAAATTGAATGAAGTTTTAAAAAATCCACGTTCAACCGAATTTTAAAAAATTCAATAGGAAGGTACATTCCTACTGAATAAAAATTATGAAGAAATGAATTCTGAAAGAAAATTTTAAGAATAAGTAAATTTTAAAAAATTACTTCGAACAAAAATTCCAATTTTAAAGAAATTTGAAAAAAAATCAGTTCTAAATAAACTTTGGGAGAATCAATTTTGAAATTTTTAAAAATAAAATCAATTTAAAGATATCCCTAGTAAGTATAGGTAGGTAAAGTAATTAAAATAACATATCAAAAATTGAATTCGAACAAAACTATCAAAAATTTCAGTTTTCGACAAATTTTAAAAACATTAAATACCTAGTTAACTATCAAACAAAACGTGAAAAATTAACATTGAAGGAATTTAAAAAAATAAAAATAAACTACGAGAAAAACTTGAGGGGAAATACGAGTAATTTTTAATTTTTGAACAATGCTTCGGTAAAAATAAGTTATAATTTTTCAAAATTTAATTAAGAATACCTACAAGTCAAAAAAAATAATTTTAAATACAAATTTGATAATCAATTTTGAAATTATAAAAAAATGAAGAAAAAGAAAATAAATTTGAACAAAATTTTACAATTTCCAATTTTTAAGACATTTTAAACAAAATTGAAAAAAATTAAAAAATCAATTGTGAAAATTTTTTTAAGCATTTCAGTTTTGAACAAAACTAAAGACAAGTAATAATTATATGTACCTACATAATTATCTACCTACGAGTATATCCCGAGCAGCACTATCGACAAATTATCGAAATAAAAAATCGACAGAATATCGAATTCGATAAAGTGTCGCGTTAGTTCCGCATAAATCGTGAAATTATCTTTCGATATATAATTAGATTATCGACGAATTATAGTTAGCAAAAATTTCGAGATTATAGTGAGATATTTTATCGATAATATATCTATAATATCGAAAGATAATTTCACGATTTAGGTGGAACTTTATCGAATTCGATATTCTGTCGATTTTTTATCGATTTTTTATTCCGATTTTTCGTCTTTTACTAGCTTTTTTCTATAATTAAAAATCATTAATTAGCATAATTAATACATTAAACTATGTCTTAACACATTATTCATGTTACGGTAAGAGGATCATTTCAGAAAAAGTCAAAAAAAATTATAAAAAATCTGCCACCCGCGGGGCTTGAACCATCTATCTCCTGAATGGTAATCCTCTTCCTCAACCACTATGCCATACCTCAACGTTGAGGAATTAGCAATAAAACGCTTATAATAGGCAGTTTAGTAATTCCAGACGTGTTGGACTAAGAAAAATTTTCACCAATTTGGAAATAATTTCAAATATCGTCACAAAATCGTTGAAAAATCGTTCGACAAATTTCAGATTATTTGTCGATAAAGTAGTTTCAAATATCGCCACAAAATCGTTGAAAAATCGAATTCGAGGAATTTCATATTACGTGTCGATAATAAAGTTTTAAATATCTTCACAAAATCGTTGAAAAATCGAATTCGAGAAATTTCAGATTATTTGTCGATAATATAGTTTCAAATATCATCACAAAATTGTTAAAAAATCGAAATCGAGAAATTTCATATTACGTGTCGATAATATAGTTTCATATATCTTCACGCAATCGTTAGAAAATCGAATTCGAGAAATTGCATATTATGTGTCGATAATATAGTTTCAAATATCTTTACAAAATCGGTAAAAAATCGGATTCGATAAATTTAATATAATCTGTCGATAATATAGTTTCAAATGTCGTGAAAAAATCGGTAAAATATCGAAGTCGAGAAATTTCATATAATCTGTCGATAATATAGTTTTAAATATCTTTACAAAATCGTTAAAAAATCGAATTCGATAAATTTAATATTCTTTGTCGATAATGTAGTTTCAAATATCTGCACAAAATCGGTGGAAAATCGGAATCGATAAATTTAATATTCTTTGTCGATAGTATCGTTGACGAATATCGTCATAAAATCTTAATAATATCGAATTCGATAGTTTTTAGATTTTTTGCCTATAAAGTTGTACCGATAAATCTTTATAATATCGTGAGAACATCTATAGATTTTCAAACGATGTTTTATCGATACGTTACATCTTCCGATATTATCGATCGAGTGTGCCGCTCGGGATTCTGTTTATTTATTTATGATTATTATTATTATTAGGTATTATTATTTTTTTTTTTTGAAGATAATTTGATCAAAATTAATTATGAAGAAATTTCGAACAAGGATTTAAAAAATCAATTTTATTGTGCTTAATAAATAAGATTCAATAATCAATTTTGAACAAAATTAAAAACAATCAATTTCTCAATTTCAAAAAAAATAATAAATAAAATAAAATGAGGATAATTAATTTTGAAAAAATAGTTCAAAAAACAGTTCTTTGATGAAATTTTAAAAGTTTCAATTTTGAACAGAATTCAAAAACATTGAATTTTTGGACATAATCTTTAAAAATCTATTGTAAAAAAAATTGAAAAAAAAATTAAATGAAAAAAATAATTTAAAAAAAACTGAAACACCCATTTAATTTTGAAATTAACAAAATTAATTTTTAAAAAATTATAAAATGCCTAGGTATAATTATATATCTATTTTTGAAAATAATTTAAAATAGGTAGAATTTAAAAAAATAATTTTGAAGAAATTTAAAAAATCAATTTTTTTGATGGTTTCTTTTTTGTCGCTGTATCAGCTGAAAAAGTATGTGGCGACGAATATACAACGATTTCACAAACGTAAAATTAAAAACATTAATTTAAAAAAAAATTTAAAATTTAAAAAATAATAAAAAAATGATTCTGAAAAAATTGAAAAAATTAATGTAAAAAATTAGGTACATGATTCTAAAAAAAGTTTTATAAATAATGAACTTTGAATGAAATTTTAGAAATGTCAGTTTTTAAAATGTTGAAAAAAAAATTTAACAAAATTTGAAAAAATCAACAGGAAAAAATTATAGAATAAATTTTTTGAAGAATATCTTTAAAATTTCAATTTTGAACAAAATCGAAGATAATTTGATTTCAAAAACAAATTTATTGAATTATTACCTATTCATTTCAATAAATTGTTCTAACTGAAATTTTTTGAAATTTTTGTGTTTTTACTCAATGTCTTTTTTGGAGTTAATGACGTGAAATTCTTCTCAAGCCAAATTTGAAAAAATATCTTTTTGATAAAATCTTTAAAAAATGGGGAAGTAAAGAAAATAATAAAAATCATCTTGAACAATTTTTTTTTTAATTTCAAGTTTTGAAGAAATAACAAAAAATTGAAATACTTAATTCTAAAAATTATCCGAAATCAAAATTTGAAAAAAAGATGTTGTGAGTAACAAAAAAAAAATTGTTCATGAACTTTTAGGAAATTATTAATAAAAAGTAAGTAGGTAACTAAATAATTAATTCTAAATGTTTTCAAATAATCTTCGCTCAGGGGCTACCCAAGGGGTCATGGAGCAAATTTATTTTAGTCTGATATGAAGAAATTACGATTTTTAGAAAGTCGTTTAATTCCCTCCACCCTTCTTCAAAAATGTTCTCGGTACCTCTTTGCATTAATCAATCAATTTAAAAGTTGTAAATTTGAGAAACATATTTTCCTTAGTATTATCATATCATCAAGAGTTCTCCTCCTGCAGGATTTTTTCACAAAAAGATTCGGATTGATCCCTTTCGAAGAAGTGATCTTAAGGATCTTTAGCCGGATTGAAGATATTTTTTCAAACGATTTGAAAGATCCGTACTTTAGATTATTTTGAGAAGTACCTCGCCCATCTCTGAACTTCCTACGTTTCAACTATTTTTCCCAAAACTGTTGCAATTTTGGAAATATTTCAACTGCTCTTCTGAGGCTCCAACGCAAAACAAATTTTAGAAAGAAGTGTTTTACAAAAAAAAAAAAAAAAAACGAAAAAAAACGATAAAAGCTCTACAAATACCTACTTTTAGAAAATTGTGTTTTGAAGAAATTTTTTTCACAAAAATGCGTTGTTCCGAAAAGTTTTAAACATTTTTCCATAATTTTATGATACTGTATAGGTATAGATATCTACTCGTAACACATGATAACATTATAGAAGCTGATAGTGATAAATTAGAATATAAAGGTATTTAGCTGTTCTATCGATTTATTCGTGCATCAACGTACGAAACCATTAAAACTTTCTTACCTCCTCGAACTTCACAAATCAACACCAAATCCGATCCTTCGTTCATTGGTCCCACTACATCGGATAATTCTCGACCCGAAACATCGTATAAAATTAACTGATTCGGAGGAACTGTAACACAAGCAAAACAAATACAGGTTGAATAGAGCTAAAGTTTGCAATTTCATTTTGAACATTTTCCTCAGCTGGAGTTGACTTTTGAAATAAATTTATCGATTTCAATTTTCAACGACTTTTCGCACTTGTCACGAGATGTTCAAATTTGAACGAATAAGATTCAAATTTATTTTTCATCTGCATAGGCCTATTATATTTGTTAGAAAAAAAAAAGGTTTCATTTACTTAGGCCTAAAATAATATTTTGTAGGTACATATGTACAATATACATAGATAGATAAATACCTATGAGAAACGAATTAAAACGAGTAATTATACAGATAATGTTCACTAATGCTTATTAGGTAGGTAAAGGTGCTAGGTAAATAAGTGAGTACACTATCGCTATAATAATTCCCAAAGTGGGTAAATATTTTTAGCAAAGAAACGAGTGATACTTGAATAATGCAAAGTCGATGTTTCAATTTCAAAAAACACATTATCAAAATGATGGAAAATACGACTCTCGCGTTTTATTTCCGCAGTGTGAAGAAGGCTTTTAGTGCTTACTTACCTACCTACGTCGAAACAATACAACGTTTAAAACAGAATTTTAACCTCTCATCTAGTTAAGCGTGCAACTTTAATAATGAAGTAAAAATGATGCTCGACGGAATAATTAACAGTTTTTGTGTCTTTATGCGTGCTCGCAAATATTTTTACCGCATTAAAAATTTATTTTCTTCGCAGGATTCATTTAGTTTGCGAAAATTAGTGATTCTCGCTCGATTGCGTAAATTAGTCGGTAAATTTTCTTTTCATCGCTACCAACTTATATTTTTATTCCCAAGAGGTGGCTAAATATACCGCATCGAGATACCTATTGAAAAATTCGCAGGTAGGTAGGGACTGTGTTTAAGACGCTACGATGAGTATTTTACGTTGATGTTATGTGTACTTATACTTATTTTGTTTATCAAAATCTCGCCAACTTGAACATATGATAGGTATTAGAGTTTTAATAGATAAAATGTGAAATTGCATAACAACACATCGTAGCGGTTAAACTTGTAACATTATCTCTCTCTCGTTTATGTACTTCTTAATTTTGTGCATGCAGTAAGAACGATTAGGCACGTGCCGAGTATTACGTTTTAAGTTTCGTTTAAATTACTTATCCAGAATTCGTAAACCCTTATGTGTACTTATATGCTGCGAGATAAGTTCCCGTCCCCGCACTCTCTAAACCCGAATCAGTAAAAATATAACTGATTCGTTTCATTAAAATAAAATATACTAATAAAACAGTTAATTTGACTGAAAATCAGTTACATTCAGTACTTTTTTGACTGTTTTTCAGATAATTCAAGAAGTACTGAAAGATTAACATATTTTCACTGTTTTGTTTCAGTAAATTCAAAAATTTTTACTGAAAAAAAAACGGTTTAAAAAAATATTGAATTTCAGTATTTTAATAAACTGAAAATCAGTTAAAAATTTAATCGTTTTACTGTTTTACTTGGTAAATGAAAATTTTTTTACTGAAAATCAGTTCAAAAATTAAGTATGTCATCTCGTCTTTGCGCTTGCGCGAAGTGAGATTTAAAAAAAGTAGAAACTCCGGATGATACTCGTATTAGGTATGTACTTTGTTGCATTTTTGTTCAAATTAATTGAATTTTACGCACTAAAAAAATCAGATTTTCAACTGCTGCGCTCTTATGATTCTAAAACCTATAATTTTTTTTTTTTTTTTTTTTGTAGATAAATTTTTCTCAACTCATAATTTTCCCAAATTAATTTTAATTGTGCCTCTGCCTGCAACTATTTCAAAAAATCAATTCTTCAGTTGAACATATTTTTTCCCCTCAATGCCCAAGTGAATAAAAAAATTCAAAAAAAATTCTTCAATTTTTAACCTAAAAAAACTGAAAATTTCTTACAGAAAAATGAATTTTATTTGTTTTCAAAAAAAAATCGGACCTACTTCTATAAAAATTCAAAAATAAGGTATTTAAGCACTTCAAAAAAACAATTTTCATTGTACCCAGGTAAATAAATTACAAAAAGTATATGTTTTGAAGAAAAATTGAGAAATTCATTATTTCACAAAAATGGGGAGATTATTTTATCAAAAAATTTGAGAATTTATTTTCCAAGCAATAAGGAGAGTTTTTCAAACAAAAATCTGAAAAAAAAAACTAAAAACGAAAGAAAACACCTACTTAATAGGTACCTGCCCATGAAAAAATTGAAATAATTTTTTTTCAATTAAAAAGTTTTTAAAAAAAATGTAAACAAGAAACAGTTTTTACTTCAGCTTTTACAATTTACCAATAAAACTTTCATTAAAATTTTTTATTTTACCAAATTTTTTAAAAATTAAAATGAAGGATGAGAATCGACAACGTTACAGATACCTACCTAAGTTTTTTTTATTGATGCTTATCGATAAATTTCAGTAGTATCGGACACCATCATTGTTGCATTTTTGTTCAGATTTGAGTTTGACACACTGAAAAAAAACACATCAGATTTGGAACTGCTGCATTCTTTTGATTCTAAAACCTTCCAAAATTGTTCTTTTTATTTTTGAAGATGAATCATTTTCAATTTTTCATTTTCCCGAATTAATTTTTCATAGTTTAAAATTTTTCAATCGAGCATTGATAATTGTCTCTTATTATTGTTTAATATTTCCCTATTTTTTATTTTCCCTCTAAATGAATTTTAGATGCCACTAGTCTGTCACTTGGAAACTTACTCGCAATATTTTTTTCCAAATTCATTTAAAAATCCAAATCCAATCAGGAAAAAGACAAAAAAGAAATAAATTTTAAATGCTCGATCAAAATTTTTTATTACTAAAGTAAAAATGAAATATGTACCTTATTGCAAAAATAACAATCACCCACGCGTCCCACATATGTACATTACGTATTTGAAAATGTAGAAACTAAAATGAAATCAATCAAAGATCGGTATAGGCCTATAATCAACTTTTCGCCCTCCGGTAACAACGCGCCCGGTGGCTTAGTTAGTTAGGTAGGAGATAGTTAGGTTCCCAGGTTAGCTTAGATATAGGGGTACCGGGTTCGAGTCCTAGTCAGGGCAAAACTCGAAAAATTGGTAACCGCTTTTTTTCTAGTTTTTATAATTAGTTTTCATCTAATTATTAAAAGCTTATGCAAGTAGAATACAGAAAAAATGGGTTTGTAATACTGAATCAAAAACTGAAAGCAATCAGTGAAAATATTGACTGAATTTAAAACAGTATTTTTTTTTACTGAAAAAACTGTAAAAATTGGGTACTCATTGCATGGTATATTTTTATTGTTTTTTCAGTAAAAAAACTACTGTTCTTAAACCAGTGAATTTTTACTGAATTGAAACATTTAAAAGTAAAATAAATCAGTAAAATTGACTGGTTCCATTTGCAATGGCCAAATCAGTAAAATTCAACTGCAAATCAGTTAAATTTTACTGATTTAGATTTAGAGAGCAACTACATAAGTTTTTGAAAGCTTTCAACTTGTATGCATTGCGTTGGCAAGTTTCAAGGTTTTCCTATCAACATTTTTAAATTTTCATTTTGAAAAATATTACGTAATTATGGATCAGATGTCTATCTATACCGATAATGTAGCAGGTGAACGGTAAGCATGATTCGAGCCCGAGAGTATCGTAATTTTAGTAAAGTGATGCAAATTCTTTTCACATTCCACTCAAAAAAAATATTTGTTAGCAATTTTTTTTCCCGAAAACAATTTTTTCGCAGAAAGTTTTTCTGAGAAAGTCCTTCCATAAAAATACCTTTTTTCGATACATTTTTTTTTCTGAAATTATTTTCTTACATTTATTAAATTTTAATAGGTATGCAGAATCATTTTACATTTAATCTTTTTGGATTTTATTTTGGATTTAGGGAACATTTTTTCAAGGAAATCACAAATTCACTACTTTGAAGAAAAGAAAAAAATTCCTCATTTTTTTTGTTCCTAAAAAACAGTACCTACCTATAACTTCCAAAAATTCCCCTTGCAAGAGTGCGTGAGTTTAACATAAATTTTTACAATAACTAAAAATAAAAACAACTGAAAAGCTATTTTTTAATTTCGTTTTTTAGAAAAAATTCATCGAAAAAACTTTTTGAATGAAAAAACAACCCCATTAAAAATAAAAATTAATAAGCTATACGAGTATACATACTTAGATACTTGAATATATTTTTTAGAAATTTATTAGGTGAAATTGCTTTAAAAAGAGCTTAAAAAATTCTGGAAAAAATTCTTCATACCTACCTAAGTCAACGTAAAATTTTCATCAGAAAAAAATTTAATAATAAGAAATTTCAATTTTTAAAGAAATGCGGTTTTAAAAATTTCCAACTGTTGCGAAAATTTGCATTTGAAAACAAAATTAATTCTTCAAATTGATTTTTTTGGATGCCATATGTCACAGTATTTCAAAAAAAAAAAAAAAAAAAATCAGGGGCAAGACGTGCAAGAAATGAGTCACCAGATAGAAAAATGTTCATTTTTTCGTACTGAACCCACTGATTTAAAATTTTCTTATTTTTTGAACCCCTGCCTAAAATTTAACATTCAACTTGGAACTTTTTTTGGCGACGCAGTTTAGAAAAAAGTAAGTATAGAAATTAATATCGACAAATTTTGGAAAACGTATTCATTCATATAAAAAACTCCCCATTTTCAAGCTCCTGTCAATAATTCAATTTTCAACTTGAAATTTTTTTAAAGTTTCGACGAAAATGTAAAGAAAATATCTAATGACGAAAAAGAGCACAGCCAAAAAACAATGGTGAATCGGTCCTATAGCCTGGAATTCTGGACTTAAATGATGGAAGTGAAACCTTACAATAGCTTTATTGTTTTTTTATCGCGGATTCTGCACAATCTGGATTTTGGATTGTGAGGGTTTGTGCCAGGGAAGAAAACCAATTGAGACCCAATTGGTTATGGTGATGGTGGTTTTGAGAAAATTTTGAAATTACTGGTGGTTCCAATTGGTTTTTGGTTTTTAAAAATTTTCAAAAGGTTTTGGTGCTAAAGTGGTTCCATTTAATTTTTTTTTTTTTTTGATTGGTTCTGGTTCTGGGTTTTTGGTTTTGCTTGATTAATTGGTTGTGATGGTGGTTCTCAAATTAAAAACCATTTCAAATGGTTGTGGTGGTGGTTCCGTTTTGGTTTTTCAATTGGTTTTCATCGAATTGCTTCCATTTCGTAGTATGAAAAATATTTCCCAACATTTAAACCATTTATCTATGGCATTAACCATCAGAACCAGATGGAACCATTTTCGTGCTTCCTATTATACCACAAAAGAACTAAAAAAAGATCAGATCTTTGAAATTTGAATAAAAAATTAAAATTCAAAAAGTAAAAAAAAACTATAAAGAATAAAAAATAAAAAATGAATTTTGCCTACAATTTACAAACGCAATATTGCAATAAATTTAAATTAAATAATATACATTCAAATAAAAAACAAAAAATAATAATGTTTCCACTTTCCAGAGCGCTGAAAAATCAGAAAAATGAAGAAAACAGGCCACAGGGGGTAGGTAAGGGGCCCAATTTAAAAAAATTTCAAATCAAAGTTGTTGCTTGAAGTTCTAGGAATAAATTTGGTCATAACAAAAATTTTGATTGGACCCCTCCTTCCCTTTCAAATCCACTATTTCTCTTTTTAGAACCAAAAAGAACCAATTCCATTAATTGGTGGTGGTTCTGGTTTTCATTGTAAAGGAAATTGAAAATGGTGGTGGTGGTGATGGTGGTTTTTTATTTTCAAACCACTTTCTTGTGGTTGTGGTTGTGGTTATTTCAGCAAATGATTTTTCGTTGTGGTTCCAAACGGTTCTCTTCCCTGCCTTTTCGAAAGGAATTGGTTCTTTTTGGTGGTGGTTCTTGAATGAATTTTTGAAGTTCATTGTAATGGTTCCAAATGGTTTTGAAAACCATTTGAAATATCTGGTGGTGGTGGTTTTACCCGGTTTTGGTTTCAATTGGTTTTCTTCCCTGGTTTGTGCGAATCCCTTTAATAATCTGCTCGATGAGTAGATTATGAAAGTGGATTATGGATTTTACTGTGTTCTTTTGTTTTGTTTTTGATAAACGTTATTTTTGGTACCTATAAGATCTATAATCATTTATTTTTATTTTTAAGGGACATTGTAAAAAGGGTAATACCCTATACTACAATAAATCATTCATTCATTCAACTTTTCAGAATAATTGATCAGAAAATTTCTAAACCTTTTTTTAAGAAGTAAATGTTAGAATCCATAATCCAGATTGTGCAGAATCCGCGATAAAAAAAACAAAGCTAATTTAAAAACTCACTGATAAAATTCTCCACCTCCTATCCCACTCACGCCCCTTCCAGTGAGAGAAAATGTCTTTTTTTGCAACAAAATTTTCTGAAATTCTCAATCAAATTTTTTCACGCTTGTGGTGATCCTACAACCAAAGATAGGTAATAAATAAAACAAAATTGAAAAAAAAAAATCTGAATTCATAAAAATATGAGAAATTATAAAGATTTGCAAACAATTCCCTTATACAAAAAAATTGATAGTATTTTCGACACCATTAATCACTAGTTCACTACTAGTTATTATTTTTTTGTAAACGGGATTCAATATTTTAGGTAAGTATAGAAAAATAAATTTAAAAAAAAAAACTTTTTAGGCATACCTATTAAGTATACCTAGGTGGATCGAAAATCAAAAATTTTTGATTTTCAAAATGTAATACAACGTAAAAGTTGCGTCTTGGCGATACATGGAAAACAAAACAAAAAAAAAATCAAATCCAATAATATCTATCTTCCGATTGCGCAAGAGCCCTCAAATTTTTGAAAATTTGCAAAAAATCAAAATTTGAAAAAAAATCCAAAATGTTACAGAATGGGTTTTATGCCTTTTTTTGGCAAGTATTACCATCGTTATTAATATTTTTTGAAAAAAAATCCAGAATTTATCAGATCATCGCATTTATGATACATTAAAAAACGTCATATTTTAGGTTATTTTTAAAAATAGAAAAAAAAAGGAAAAATATATTAAAAATTGGAAAAAAAAATGGAATTCCAATGGGTTTAACATACACAGTCTTTTTCTAAAAAGACAGTTTACAGCGATTTTTCATATTTTTCGTACCCTTGAGAATTTTTCAAAAACTACGAAAAATTGAAAAAATGTGACCGGGCATAGGGAAAGGGTATTAGTGTCCAAACTGATTTTTACGCAAAAACAACTTGGTTTTCTTTGATTTAAATGGTTTCCGAATCAAAGTAATAAAATTATATTGATTTGTTCATTACTTTATTTCATTAAACGTAACTTCAATTATAATTCACATTGGAAATCGATTTAATTATAATTAAAATTGATTTCTTGCAATGTCTGCGATTTGGAATTCTCGAATGGACACTAATACCCTTTCCCTATGCCCGGTCACAAATGTGGAAAATGATGATTCCTGAAAATAAAGGTAAAGGTTGGAAAACCGTCGTAGAATAAATTGTGACCGGGTCCTTGGAAAGACGGTTAGTAGGCAAAACCCCTTATCAACGTTCTCAAAAAAATATAACTACGCAATATTTTTTTTAATACATTTACTTACCTTTGATTATTAAAATTTCTATTCGAATGTCATCATAAACATATGTTGCATAGCACGAAAAAATAATAGTTGAATCAAGAAAAAAGAAAGCTCTTTGTTTAAGGGGATTTGCCTACTAACCGCCTTTCCAAGGACCCGGTCACGATTGTCTTTTTGGGCGAAACTGTGTATGTTGAACCCATTTTAATTATAAATTTTTTGTTTTTCAATTTTTAATCTATTATTTTTTTTATTTTTTTTAAAAAACGTAAAATAACTTATGACATTTTTTTAATGTCTCATAAATGCGATGATCTGATGAATTCTGGATTTTTTTCAAAAAATATTAATAACGATGATAATACTTGCCAACCAAAGGCATAAAACCCATTCTGTAACATTTAGGAATTTTTTTCAAATTTTGATTTTTTGCACATTTTCAAAATTTTGAGGGCTCTTGCACGATCGGAAGATATTATTCGATTTGTTTTTTTTTTTTCATGTATCCCCAAGACGCAACTTTTCCGCGATATTACATTTTGAAAATCGAAAAATTTTGATTTTCGATCCACCCTAGTATATAAACTGATTGAAAACATCATTTTTTTGAAAATTAAGTATTGATAAAAAAATAAATTCAGCATTTGAAAATAACACCGTTAAAAGTCAAAGATGCAAGGTACTTGAATTTTGAAAATTTGTCAGGATTTAAAAAATTTATCCAATTTCAAAAATAAACCAGTATGGTACATCATCTTTTTATATTTTTTAAGATTCACCCGTTAGAGTGACGTGTACTCTGCTAGTATAGATACGTTTGAAACGTTGAATGTAATCTATCTACGGTTGTCATTGTTGAACATCATGTCCGCCGTAATTTGGTAAACAATTCACATCGTATGTTGTATATAACATGAAAACAATATTTGTTCGTGTGCGTTTTTGAAGTTGATAAAACGAAAAATCACCGCGTTACGTTGTCACGCTTGTAGGCAAACAAAACCTATGCCGAGTCGCAGTTTTCTTCTTCATTCTTCATTTTCTGCTACGAACGCATTCGGAATAGAATAGACGTTCCACGTTCGTAGACCTAGACGTACGCTACGCTACGTACACTACAGTTACAAATACTTATACGCACGTACCTCCCTTCTTATGCCTACAAAGTTTTACGTACTGCCAAGCAAAGCAACTTGGCGTACAATATGCGTATGTGTATTGTACGTTATATTACGTATAGAGTAGGTGATGCCTACCTACAATATACGACACTTGATATTAAATTACGAAAAATCTGTCTCGTAGAACGGATATCCGTTGACGTGTGAATAATTTCACTTACTCGTGATATACACTCGAATGGTAAAAAGCGCCGCGATGCGGCGCGTACCCAGCTTCAGCGTACGTCGCTGTCGTAATGCTACGCAAATAAATATATTTTTATGTCGCTAAACGAGCGTTCAAATAACAAAAACAAAAATACGACACTGCATTTCGTATAATTTTCACCTGACGCTATAAATTAGAGAAATACTTACTGCTTTCTTCCGTTTTTTAATAACAAAAGACTCGCGTACTCGAGTTATTTTTTTTTTCAACTTCGTACTACGAGTATGAACGCGTCTTTGAAGAAATATATACTTTCACGCGCCAAAATGTACACAGAAACTTTCGTACAAGTAGTAAAAAAGGAAATAATTTTCAAAGTAGGAAATGACCAAGAAAGATCCTAACCTTAGTCGGTGTGACACGCGTAAAACGTAATAATATACTGATATTCGTATTATGGAGCAAATAATGCTACGTAAATCAGTTAATTTTGCAAAGATGCGACGATTCGTTTCAGATTTTTTTTATTTACCCAGGTACTTACAAATAAGATGCGAAACTTCCCTATTTAATGAATAAAAAATAAAAATAATGACATTAAAATAGTACCTAAAAGTGTACTAAAAAGAATAAAATAACTTCTATTCTGTTTCAAAAGTTTTGAAATATGTTGAATATACAAATTTTTTTTCGGTTGTCCTAATTTCATTTCTTTTATGTTAAAAATAAATAAAAAGTGTGGTGGGGCGCACTAGACAATCGGTATCAATGCATTGCCTCACCACTTTTTTTTTTATAGGTACAAATCATACACCTCAAAACAAATGAAATTAAGACCACTAGTAAAATTTAGTATTATATTCAACATTATGGTGTCCCATATCTTTTAGTGTAAAATCAACTCCCTAAAAATTTTTCTTCAAAAAAATTATTTCGAGTGGTGACGCAGGGCCCTTTTTTTGAGAAAACAAAAAAAAATCAAAAAATCAGAATTTAATTTTTTTCAATTAACTGGTCACTGCTACTTAGGTACTTTTGCCCAACAAGATCATTTTCGTTGATTTGTCATCTTTGTCCCAGTTTTTAAGGGAATACATACGAGTATATAAAAAAACTCCTTTTTCAAGTTTTTTAAAGAAAAAAAAAATTGAAAATCAGCTGGAATGAAAAAAAATTCTGGATCAAAGTGGTCTTAACATAATTGAATGTTTATACCCAAAAACCCCATTTATGGTGATTTTTCAAATTAACTCAAATTTTCAGAAACTTTATGAACATTGAACATGCACAATTTTTCCAGAAAGATGCAGATGCTAAAACTGAGGTAAAGTTGAAAAATCTACATTTTTTTTTTCTTGGTAAAAATATGCATGTTAAGACCACTTTGATCCAAAATGTTTTCATTCCAGCTGTTTTTTTATTAAGTACCTATTACTTTTTTATTTCTTCAAAAAATGTAAAAAGGATTGATTTTACCATCACTAAATTTCAGCTCATTTTCAAAAAAATCGATTTTTCACCAGTTTTAAAAAAAAAAGAGTTTTGAACTAAATCTTCAGCTCAATTCAAAGCATCCAATTTTTATGTAAGGTGAAAAAACAAAATTTCCAATTTTCAACCAATTTTCCAAAAATTCAATTTTTTTATTATTTTTTTCGTTACTTAGCTCATTTTTAAAATAGGTAATTGATTTTTATCATTTTAAAAAAATCTTTATATTCAATGCTTCAAATTTAATTTTCTATTGATTTTCGTGAAATTCAGTTTCCAACTGATTTTCCAAAATTTTAATATTAGGTATAAGTAAGTATTTGATAGATTTACAAGAATTTGAATTGTTAATCCCGTTTTCGATTAATTTTTCAAAACACTACCTATTATCTAATTTTCAATTTTAAATAAATTTCCCAAAAATTAGATTTTTAATTAGCGAGTAGATAGATTATTTGAAAATTAAATATCCCGAGCAGCACACTCGACAAATTATCGAAATAAAAAATCGACAGAATATCGAATTCGATAAAGTGTCGCGTTAGTTCCGCATAAATCGTGAAATTATCTTTCGATATATCGACAGATTATCGATGAATTATAGTTGGCAAAATCCATCAACAGATAAACTTTCGATAAAATCGAACGATTTTTCTTTTAAAAATCTCAAGATTATAGTTAGATACTTCATCGATAACCTATCTATAAATCGAAAGATAATTACACGATTTATGCGGAACTAACGCGACACTTTATCGAATTCGATATTCTGTCGATTTTTTATTTCGATTTAGTTTCGATATTCTATCGATTTTTTATTTCGATTTAATTTCGATATTCTATCGATTTTGTATTACGATTTTTTGTAGATTATCTAGTTTCGATATTCTATCGATTTTTTGTAGATAATTTAGCATATATGGGTATATGCGCGCGCACATTTTCAAGACCGGCTGGCGAGTTTGAAGTCGTAGTTACGCTTAAGGCTGGCGAATTTCGTTCCAAATACAGCAGTTTCTACCAAAACAAGCGTCTGTTGCGAACATCGGAGTTCGTTCGCATAATACGAATTGGATTATAATATTCAAACATCGTATGCAAAATTGAAGAAGAGGGAGGGGTCCAATTGAAATTTTTATAATAACTAAAATTATTTCTAGGACCTTAATTTACAACTTTTGTTTGAAAATTTTTTCAAATTGGCCCCTTTTTCCTCCGCTCCTCCAATTTTGAATAAGTATCAACGGAGTATCGTGCAAAATTGGAAGAGAAGGAGAGGTCCAATTGAAAAAATTTTCAAACAAAAGTTGTAGCTTAAAGTTCTAAGAATAATTTTGGTCATTACAAAATTTTCGATTGGGCGCCTCCCTCCCGTTCAATTTTAAATACTAAGTATTCACATAGTAATCGTAGTATTGAACTTGGTAAAATTTTATTTAAGAACAGCGATCTGGTTTCAAGTAAAATACCTAGTAAACCAAAAAAACTAGATAACTTGTTTGTAAATTTTTTCAATTTTGATTTCGCATATTACTGTTACACGTAAGTAGGTAAATGCAAAATAATAGAAGCTAGAGATGAGGTCCAATTGAAAAAACATTTCAAACAAAAGTTGTAGAATAATATTCTGGATTTAATTTTGGTTATTATAAAAATTTCGATTTGGCCCTTTCTTCCCATCCAATTTTGAATATAAAGTAGGTATTTTTTGACTAGAAAAAAATCAATATAGTTTCAACAACTATCGTTACAAAATCGTTGAAATATCGAAGTCGATAAATTTCATATAATGTGTCGATAATATAGTTTTAAATATCGTCACAAAATCGTTGAAAAATCGAATTCGAGAAATTTCATATAATCTGTCGATAATACAGTTTTAAATATCTTCACAAAATCTTTAAAAAATCGAATTCGATAAATTTAATATTCTTTTTCGATAGTATAGTTTCAAATATCTTCACAAAATCGTTAACAAATCGAATTCGAGAAATTTCAGATTATTTGTCGATAATATAGTTGTAAATATTTGCACAAAATCGGTGGAAAATCGGATTCGAGAAATTTCAGATTATTTGTCGATAATATAGTTGTAAATATCTTCACAAAATCGTTAAAAAATCGAATTCGAGAAATTTCAGATTATTTGTCGATAATATAGTTCTAAATATCGTCACAAAATCGTTGAAAAATCGAATTCGAGAAATTTCAGATTATTTGTCGATAATATAGTTCTAAATATCGTCACAAAATCGTTGAAAAATCGAATTCGAGAAATTTCAGATTACGTGTCGATAATATAGTTTCAAATATCTTCACAAAATCGTTAAAAAATCGAATTCGAGAAATTTCAGATTATTTGTCGATAATATAGTTTCAAATATCTGCACAAAATCGGTGGAAAATCGGATTCGATAAATTTAATATTCTTTGTCGATAGTATCGTTGACGAATATCGTCCTAAAATCGTAATACTATCGAATTCGATAGTTTTTAGATTTTTTGCCTATAAAATCGTACAGCTAAATCTGTATCATATCGTGAGAACATCTTTAGATTTTTAAACGATTTTTTATCGATACGTTTCAACTTTCGATATTATCGATCGAGTGTGCTGCTCGGGATCATTTGATTTCCCAAAAATTAAATTTTTGATCAATTTTTTTTCAATAAATTCTCAGCCAGTTCCTAAAAATGATGTCTCTATTCAATTATTAGAAAATTTATTTCTTTTTAATGGTTTTACAATAAATTAAATTCTCAGTGATTTTCAATAAATTCTTTCGACATTTAAAATTTAAATTTCATAATTTTCAAAGATGAAATTTTCTCCTATCTAAAATTTGATATTTGGTAGATTTGAAAAAAATGTTATTTGAATCTACTTATTTTCACGATGTTCTTAATCAATTATCACCATTTCGTAAACGAATACTTTTTTCATCAATTTTCCAATCATTTTTTTTCAGTTCTTCCAGAATTTTACAATCATTTTTAAAATTAGGATTATTTTGAAATTTATTTAAAGTGTTGAAAAGAAATTGATAGACAAACTTTTACAATTTTCGTTATTTTCAATTTTTTGAAATTTTTAAAATAAATTTATTTCCTTTTCATTTCTTAATAATTAATTTATCATTAAAAATCAATTGATTAAATTTATATTTAAAAAATTCCTTTAATAATAATTTTAATTAATTTGAATAATAATTTCTATTTTATTTATTTTAATTTAATTAAATTTTTTTATTCTTTAAATTCATTAAATTAAAAAAAAAAATCTTATTACTATATCTTTAATTAACATATATTGATTTATTTAACAATAAATTTTAATTTTTTGAAATTTTAAAAAAATTGTTCAAAGATGAAAATTTCTAAACTTTGGTCGAATTTAAATTTGTGAAATTTAAATTATTGATATTTTTGATGTAATTTTTACATCTATTACATATATGACAACGTTTCAACAGTTTTGGACCCAACTTTTTGGAAATTTTTCGGGGGCCAAAACATCTCCTCATTGAACCTTAAATAAGAGATACGGCAGCGAATTATCGAAAGAAATGTAACCTTTTACGTTTTCCATAGCTCGATCTTTACTTAGGTACACTTTTTGCAAGAAACGCGTTTCAAAAATTACGTAGATACTTCTCTATTCGCATGGTTTTGGTGTACAATAAAGGAAGAGGCGTGTTGTATATACGAGAGATCAAATCCATAAAAATTGAAAATTAATTCTACCCTATTTGAGTGCTTTTTTCAAAAGCGAAACTGGTAGCTAGGTATACATAAGCGTTGTTAATATTCGAATCAGGTGGACGAAAGGCATAATATGTGGATGCGGATTAATGGCGTTTTGATGTAGACTTATAAAAGGTAGTAACCTCGTTCGCGTATATATACTCATTCGTAGTTGCGATGTTTCTTTAAACCAGCAGATAGTTCATTCACGAATAGAAGTAGGAACGAGTAAAATAAACTCCAAACCTGGGCTGTAAGTTTTACCCGTATTCGTCCTATCATTATTATACAGCTCTAATATCGTCATACATATCTACTGGTACTTCACAAAAGCGCTTACGAAAACAATAAATAGGTATGTTAAATCGAGAGAGAATTCATGTACTTGAAACGAATAGCATTATACGAATGTATAATTGCCCTTTTTCATCATCGGTGCACATCTGGATAACTGTGTTCATCCATGGAAAGATTAACACTTGAGGTAAAATTTATGATTTTTTTTGTCGATTTATTGCTTATTTAAAGAGGATTTAAGTTCAAAAAATTTTTCATTTAAAAAAAATAATAATTTCAAAAATTTGAGAATTTTTTTCAAATCAAGATTTTTTTATTTCTTGCGGTTGAAAAAAAAATCATTTCAAAAATTGATTTTCTTTTCTCGAAAAATTTTGAGGAAACATTTTTTCACAAATACAAGAAATGTTATTTTTATATTTTTTTCTTTCAAAAATGAGAGAAATTGTATTTTGAAAAATTTGAAGAATTTTTTTATTTCAAAAAGTTTTTAAGAAAAATTAGGTATTTTAAAAATTTGAGGAATTTTTTCAAATTGAATTTTTTTTAATTTCATACCTATACAAATAGGTATGATTAAATTTTTTTTTGTTGAAAAATACAAAAAAAAAATTATTACTACCTACCTGCAAAAAAAATGTTATTTTTTCTTCAACTGTTTGAGGAAAATTTCTTCCCCAACAATGTAAGGAAATTTTTACCACAAAAGAATGAGAAAAACAACAACAACAAAATTTTCTTAAAAATTAAGAATTGCATAAAAAGTTAAGAACTTTTTTCATTCCAAAAATTTGCTTAATGAAAATTCAAAAAAAAAATCCCCCCGAAAGAAATGTTATTTTTTTCTTCAAAAATCAGAGAGATTCATTTTTTTTGGATTGTTTGATTTTTTTCATTTCAAAAATTTAAAAAAATTACTCATTCAGAATCATTAAAAAAATCATTATTCCAAAAAAATTAAAATTTGTGGGAAATTTTTTCATCAAAAATAAGAATTTTGCTTTAAAAAAATGTGAGAATACTGTTCTTCAACAAAATTTAAAGTAGCCTTACCTAGTCCAGGAATTGGGGAAAAAATTACATTTCGGGGGATATACTTCTTAATAAGGTATTACTGTCTTTAAAAAAATTATTTTTCAAAAAGTTTTAGGTACTTACTCAAATATTTTTAAAGCGAATTTTTTCGAATTAAAAATTCGTTAGAAAATATCAAAAATATTTACCTTCAGTGAATTTCTTCCGAGAGAAACCCCTTAAAAAAGTTTTTGGTAAGAAAATTTTTTTAAAAATTTCACTGCAAAACAAAATTACAAACAATAGTACCACTACTTCACTAAAGTAATAACCTTCCCACTGAGTTAAAATTGGGCTCACGTTCCACTTCTTTTTTCATCGATTACAACGAGCATTTGCCGAACAATTTACCTACCAAAATCTCACTTCACGAAATTCGAAACATTGTAAGTCAATCGACACGCAGCTTTGAAAATGTTAGGTACTTTCTTCAATTTAAAAGAAATTTCACGAAAATAGAATACCTAACCAACAAGGTAAACGCGAAGGCAAAAGTTTTAAAAACGTTTTAGTCTAATTTTAACCAAGAAAATAACCATTTTTAAAAAGAATAGACTGGAACTCGTCGAATGGACTGTGAATTTTACCAATTTTTTCATCGTAGGTAATACGTAGACTTATCTACTTGCGAATATTTCAATCACGAGGTCAAACCTTTGGCCATTACAATACGTAATTTGAAGATCCAAGTATGTACCTCTATCTACTATAATATTTCCGAGTGAATTTCATTTTGAAAAATATATTTTTAGAATGACGGAAAGAAAATCATGCGAGTATTCCGAACACGTAATAAATATTTAGAGTCTACATATCGGGGTGATATAAAATTAAAATAAGGCGCCATATGTGTCCCGATTAACAAGTTGTCTTATTCCGTCATTTCCAACAGAATTGCGAATATTCAGCATCGCAGACGTACGATAATACAGCGAAAGACGAACAGGCAAAAATGACACCCCATTTTTCAAAAACTTCAGTTACTTAATTATTGCATCGATATCTCAGTTTTGATTTTTTTCCTCTTCAAAATTTTCGAAATATTCTCTAGATTAATCTTTAACGATAAAATCGTAACTTCAGAGTCAATAATTTTGCGAAACTCGTAAGAAATCGGGAAGGATTGTAGGTAATTATAAATTTTTCCTAGTAACATGTTATGTACCGGAATTTACGTAGGTAATACCATAAACATCTCATATGCACAATTTCAAATTATAAGTAACGCCTTAGGTAGGTATACTATCCATAGCAGATACAGGAGCTTAATTAATTTTAACGAGAATGAAAAACAGCAAAAGTAACAATAAAACCAACATTTTGCATATTACAAATATGTAGGATGTAGGTAACTAGGTATGTACCTGGGTAGTTTAGTTATACCATATTCCATGAAATAGACATTTTCACAAACTCGATAAGCACTCTTAGCCACTAACTATTTGTTATCCATTAGAATTTTATTGCGTACATTTTGGTTTTTCGAGCAAATGAAATGCAGCAGGTATTAAACGTAAACTTGAGCCAACTAAAGGATTACATTTCGTATCGCGTCCATCTTTTTAATCCGTCCGTTCGTTTAGAAAAAAAATTGCACGAACTCCTTTTTAATCCAAAACGTCCGTCAGATCAAAGTGGTGTCAGAGTGTATTCGAAAGAACAAATTTAAAATATTTCTCCCATACGTGTAATAACTTGCATATTCATGAAGTCATGTTCATATTTTTGATACATGTCACGAACAATATAAAAACTTTACCCGCGCTAAATACGAGTATACTCTTTTTGTTCTCTTTGAAATTAACGTTGAAGGTGGCATATTCGTATAGTATATACGTATTGTATGCGTGAGTATGTGGGTGTTTTTTCTTTCTTTTTCATTATTCATTTTTTATTTTTATTTTTTAGATGTGAATTTATTTGTATTTCATTCGGACTGGCATTTGCGTATTTTCCATGGCTAAGATGAAAAAAATAATTTTTTAATTCTCATATACGAGTATACTACATTTTCCACTTACCAATTACTGTCAGATTGATTTGAGAATTTCTGGTTGGCGAGTTCCGAAAATCCACTCGACATCGATAGGCACCTTCGTCGTCCAGTTGGATGTTATCAATTTGCAACGCAGCTGGTTTCGAAACAGTGACGAAGTATGCACGTGGACCGAATATACTCTGATCTGACCAACATAGAGCTT
The DNA here is from genome assembly GCA_959613365.1 of Balanococcus diminutus. Lineage (NCBI taxonomy): Eukaryota > Metazoa > Arthropoda > Insecta > Hemiptera > Pseudococcidae > Balanococcus > Balanococcus diminutus. The sequence continues at coordinate 31,792,578 of OY390714.1, forward strand.
TGGAAAAGGGCCGACCACGAACGTCAAAACTGAAATAAAAAAGATATTGTATTAGCGTATACATACCTACTTAATACTTATGGATAAGCTAGTGGTAGTTACTTGAGTAACATATTACATACCCAGAGTAATAAGGTAATGTCATGGTAAAAAGTTTTTTTTTTCAAGTTTTTGGTCTTTACTTCCCCTGATCTATCACTATAATTATACTTTGTATAATATATTTTTCAAATTTCTAGCCCCCCTCCTACAAAAAAAAGCCAATGTTATAATCCAAAATTGAAGTAATTGAGTTGAAAATATGTGTTAGAGAAATAAAGACATAAGTAAGTAAGCATCTAAACTCTAAAGTTTTAAAATTGATAATAAAAAAAATGTACCCACTACCCGTGTAGCAACGTCGATGCTAATTTCGATATAAATGTCGACACATCGAAATCGGTCACTTTTCGATGTGTCGACATTTATATCGACATCCACATCGACATTTGCAATGGTGAGATTTTGAAAAATATGCTAAGTTCAAATATTCAATATAAGTATATATTAAAATTACACCAAAAATAGTGCTCAAGCCAACATTTCGACATTTTTTGTCAAATATGCGGCATTGAGGCCACCTTTGTAGCTGGACACATGCAAGTGTCCAACTAACATAGAGATGATTCTTAGACCTTATGTACTAATTCACAACACACTTTATCTGCGAGTATCACAATCACCCTCAAGACGTCGACAGTCAAGTCGATGCATTATTCGACCCTCGACAATTAGATCGACATTAACTCGACTTAAAATTCCTCTGGTCAACACTGTCGACAGTTAAGTCGATGCATTATTCGACCCTCGACAATCACATCGACACTATCTCGACTTAAAATTCCTCTGGTCGACACTGTCGACAGTGAAGTCGATGCATTATTCGACCATCGACAATTATGTCGACAATAACTCGACAAGTCGTTGTATTATTCAAAACTTTAAAAAATAAGAAAATTTTGTGATTCTTTCAAAAATTATTTATTCCTGAGCTTAAAATGTTCCTATTAATTGTTTTTAGTTCTTTTTAGATATAAAATTTGTAAATTTAATTGGCAGAAATTGTCGACATAAATGTCGATGCGTTTATCGAGTATCGATTTTTACATCGACTTGTCTACGTAGAAAAACAACGTTTTCTAAATTATAGGAAAATACTGAGAAAAATTCAAAAATTTTGATTGAACAGTTATGTTTAACATAGAACATTACTTTAAATCTCAAATATCATTTTTAATTCATCGTTAACCGAGAAAAAAATGTGTCTGAATTTTGTCGACATAAATGTCGATGTCGACAATTGCTACACGGGTACCTATTTAATAAAAAAAAAAAATCAAAAATTTTCAGAAAACATTTAAAAATAAAATTTTCAAAAGAATTGAAAAAGGAAAAAAAATAAAAAAAATAGAAATTTAAATTAAAATTGTTAAGAATTTGATAAAAGTTTATTCGCAAGTATTGCTCAAATTTTCCAAAAAATATTGAAATTTTAATTTTGTTGTTTAAAAAATATCCCGAAAAAAATCAGTTGAATTTTTTTTTCTTATAGGCAAGTACAAAATATAAATTTGAAATTATTTGAAGAGATTTTTTGTGAAAGTTATTTGCGTAGAAGTTTTTTGAGAGATTGCATTTTTTTTTTTTTTCAAATCTCAGATTATTGTAATAAAAATCAACTTATAGAAAGAGAACTGATTTTTGTCAGATTCTTCAACAAGTTATTTTCCCATCTGAATGATTTTTTTTTTCAAAAAAAAATATCTATCATTATCCATTACAGGAATGGAACATATTTGGAATTTTGAATATAAATAGTCTATTTAGGTATTTTTTACGAGACGACACTATTCAAATAGTGTATTAAATACATATTGCTACCTGCTGAACTACCTATTTAAAACATTTTTTAAATATTTGAATAGATTTTTGTATTTTTTCCCGTATGTTTCAAATTTTTGTGAAAAAAATGTATATCTATTATATTTTTTCAATTCAATTGTAACATTTTTTAAATTTTAAAATCGAATTTTTTCAATTTTTCAATTCACAGTTTTAAATTTCTTCAAGTTTTGGAATATTTTCCTGATGTAATAAATTTTGAAGAATTTTTCAATTCGTTCAATTTTTTTGTAAAATAGTTCCTAGATACAATTTTTGTCGGATTCTTATTTATTAGGTATTTTTTTTTACGAATTTCATGATTTATTGGATTTTCAATTATATTTTTTTATTTGAAAAGAGCTATTATATTTTTTCAATTAAAAACTTTTCTCCTGTATTTTCACCGATTAATTTTTTATTTCAATTTTTGGGAGGATTTTTTAGTTTATTTAATTTACGTAACTTAATATCTCTTTTTACATTTTTAAAAACAGATTTAAATTTATAAATTATGAGAAATGTTTGCGAATTTTTGATTATTATTTTCGTAAGTGTTTGTAAATGTTCAAAATTTATCATATTTTTACGACTTGTGATTTTTTTTTATATTATTGAAATTTTTACTAGGTAATTTCCAATTCAATAAATTTTTTGGAATTTTTGAGGTCTATTAATTTTTTTTTTGTTTATTAATTTATCTACGTGCATAATATAACTTTGCAAATTTTGTTGATTTTTTTTTCTGAAAATTTATTTAATTTATTTTCCCAATAATTCTTTATTGGCATTGTGTTACTGTTAGGTATGTAATTTGAAAAAAAAAATTAAAAATCTATTTTAAAAAATTAGGCTATTTATTTAAATACATTTTTGAAAATCTATTTAGATAGTAAGTAGGTATATTTAATTGGGGGTTTATGGACCAATTTCTATTTAAGATTTAAATAAGTTGAGGTACCTATATTTGTCTCATTCTTGAAAGTAGTGAATATAAATTAGTGTAACAAAAAAATATTGATAATGTCCATCAAAATGTTACAAAATTCGGATTTTTAAAAATTGACAATTATAAAAACTTCAATAATATGTTTAAAATCATTTCTTATTTTAAAATTAAAAAATAAAAATAAAAATAAAGAGAATGAAAGAGAAAAAGTATGGGAAAAAGGAATATGAAAAAGAAAACAAAAATAAGAAAAATAGATACCTAAGAATGTTTCGCTTGATTTTTAAATTGAATCAAATAAGTTTAGTTTCTTGAAAAAAGTGAAAAATTAAAATTATAAATTTAGGCATTTACTGAAAATTTTAAGACTTATTGAAAGAAAATAAAAATAAATTGAAAATTATTTTTCAAGAAATCAAAATTAAACTGAATTTATTTTTTATTCATTCTGAAATCTGAAACTTGAACTTTTCTTAATTTCGCCAATTCATATTGACGGCAAACCAAGTAGGCAATTTATTACACCTACATATTTTTCTAATACCTACTAAAGAAATTTTATTTTGTTTATATTAATTCATCAGGTTGATAGGTACCTACTATCTTCCTATTTTTTTAAACTTTTTTCACAATATTTATTTGATTTTTCCAATAATTTTTTATTGGCTTTGCGCATCTGTAGATGATTTGAAAAATAAAACTATTTAAAAATATAGGGTAATTAAATGGAGTATTTTTAAATACATTTTTGAAAATCTTTCAGATAGGTAGTATATTTAAAAATAAAAATAAAAATCAAGATAAGTACAGAGAAAAAAACACGAGGAAGAGGGAAACGAAAATGGGAAAAAAAAGAAAAACAGATAAGTAAGCATGTTTCATTTAATTTTTGAATTGGATCCATTAGTTTATTTTCTCGAAAAAAGTAAAAAATTAAAATTAGAAATTTAGGCATTTACTGAAAATTTTAAGACTGACAGAAAGAAAATGAAAATTAATTTTCATGAAATCGAAATTGAGGGGTCATTTGTAAAAACAACCATAGTCAAAAAATCAAATTTTACAGAAGACCGAAATAACGTGTTCAGATCATGTTTGGGGGTGAAAATTTGATTCGTAGGGTGTTAATTGATCATAAAATTTTCCATAATGTCAAGAAATGCAATAATTTTTTTTTCCAAATTTTGAAAAATTTTACGACTTTTCCTTTAAAAATGTCGACTATGGTGGTTTTTACAAAATAATCAGCTAAAACACGTACTTTTAAAGTTGAAAAAAATTGATGACGGCCAAATTTTTTTTTAAAACTTATATCACCATCGTCTTTCTCGTGAAATTTTTAGTTTAGAAAATTGAATAAAATTTTTTTTCCAATTTTTGACTATGGTTGTTTTTACAAACGACCCCTCAATTGAACTGCATTTATTTTTCATTCATTCCGAAACTTGAATTTTTCATAATTTTACCAATTCATGTACGTATTTACGGCAAACTGAGTAGGCAAATAAACATACATCATGCCATTATAATTATTTACGGCAAACTGAGTAGGCAATATAACGTACATCAAATATCATCATATTTACGGCAAACCAAGTGGACAATTCATTATGCTCATACATTATTTTCTAATACCTATTTTTAGTTTTTCAATTTGACTGGAATAATTTGAAAAATTCGATTGATTATTACTCAACATAATTCATTCTTTTTTTACTTCGCTGAATATATTTCATGCGACTTTTGATCATAATTTTATTTCTACAAGACTTTTTTTTGTAAAGTAAGGCATTTATTTTCTCTCTTCATGACAAAATATTAGCGCGAGGTCAATTTTAATATTAAACACGTGAAAATGAATAGCGCCGGCATTCTTTTTCAATTTTCTGATCTCTGAGCTATATCTACCTTGAATAAAATCAGAAAAAGAGCTGTATCAAAGCCTTCACCGTAACAAAGGCTTTTTAGACCCGTAGGAGATATATTGATCGTTTCTTTTACAACATTGTGGTATTTCTACGAAAACGAACCATGAAAAAACAAATATAACTTTAAATTCTATCTTTGTTCGTCCTTATTTAATCCAATAGCTGACTTTTCACAAAAACCTTTTAATCAACGGAATTGGATAAGGAATTGAAGAGCGAAAAGAAAAAACCCACACCGAAATAGGTAGGTAGAGACGAAAAAATATTTTTATTTATACCTAATTTTCATCACCGTGTCGAAATTCCCACTAAAATATCGACGACTGATAATTTTAAATTTTGCGTTAGGAAAGAAAGAATCGGGAAATATAACCAAGAATCGAAATGAACTCAACTTTGTTACGTGTGGATAATGATTAATGAAGTAGAGGTTTACTAGGCATGGTAATTTACTTTAATATTTAATATTTTGATATTTGAAAAAAGAAAATCTTCAATTTTCAACAATAAAATAGTAAAAGAAAAAGAAATGAAAAAATAATAAAATAGCAATAGGTACCCAAGCTATCAAAATTTTTTACGAATCACTTCTTTACGTGACGACAAGAATTAAAGCGCAAGAGTTCTCGAATACAGTTCTTAACTTCTGCTTTTAAGAATTAGAAAGAAAATGACGAAAAAAAAGGAAAAAGTACTGATACGAAAATGGTATTTTTCAACACACACGTTGTACCTACATGGAGTATTTACTCTAACGTCGAATTGAAAAAATTGAATGAATCGGTTCTTTACAGACGTGCAATAATTTTGAGAACAAATTAATTTGTACGTACTGTACGTATGACATCGTAGGGTAGGTAAAAGGTACGATAATGATGCTGGATAAGAATACCTACATATTATGTAGGTCTAATCGTAGTTATACGTGGTGCGACTGGTACGTAGGTATAAGTATAAGCCTATATCCGCTGTAGCATGCACATACATATGCGTACAGCGCGGAATATCATGAAAATCTCAACAACTTTGATCTTTAAGCCAAATAAACGATATTAAAGTAGCTTGAATAAATTTTCGGACCCTTTTTGTTACATGTGAATTGAACGAAATAGCGTGAGAATACGCATGCGGTGTTTATTCGAAATGATGAATAATTCATCGACGACGCGTATATCAACGTGTACTCGTATTATACGAAAGTAAATCTAGATTTCCACTATTGATAACCCAAATTAAATCTATTTTTCCTCACTTTTGAATCGGCCACGTACCTAGTGTCCGTTAATAATTCGTATAAATTATAAATTTATTACCGCTGGTTTATATTAACATCATTAGCAAGACATTTAGCGAAATTCTATTAGCCGCTACTGTTGTTTTAATTTTCAGCTTTTCACGACGTACGTATATTATGAATGAGCCATCGTTCCGGCCATTTTTACAATATAGCCGTGAAATGCATTGTTCGTTTAATCTTCCGCAAAATACCCCAATTATATGCTCAAGATAAAACCGGCTGAATCTTTTCAATTTTCTGTAACCGTGGCCGGGCCCAAATTGAAAATAAAATATCGCTTTTGCAGAATTTTCTCCCCTTTTTTATTTTGTTAGATGCCATTTTTTTATTCTTCACGTCGCGTCGCGTCGCTTATATGCAGCCTCGCGATGCTGTTAGTTTTTATTGTTTTCATTACATATTTGTAGAATGGTCGTATATTGCGAGTTTAACTTTTTTTTGTTCGAGTTGACCAACACATGGATGGGAATGCCGAATGATTAAACAAGAACACGTGTCTTGCTTCGATCTTCTTTTCAAGTCTAACTTCACTCCAGTGAGATATCAGGAAGTAAGTGGTATGTTCTTAAAAAAGAGGAGAAATACATTTTTTTTTTTTTTTTTTTTTTTTTTCAAATAATATGTTCTACAATCCCGAAAATGCTTCATCTAAATTATTACTATATCAGTAGAAATAACTCAAGCAAATGAAAATTTAATTTCATAAACTCAATTTTTCCAAAAAAAATCTGATCTTTCAAAAAAATTTCTAATTTTTTCGCAGGGTTTTTTCAAAACTACATTTAAATGAAAAAGGAAAAATATTTATTTCTTTTTCTACAATTGTAACCTTTTTAAAATGTGAAAACAAAAGAATTTTTCTTTTAAATAAAATTTGAAAATATATCAAAAATTTTCTTAAATAAGTAAAATCGTAATTAAAAAATTTAAGATTGGAATGTTTCTCTACCAAAAAAAAGTTTAGAGTATTTTTCTGGGGAAAAAAATCAAAAATTTATTCAAAAAGTAGGTACCTCTACCTATTGAAAATTTTTTCGATACAAAACAATCGTTTGAGAAAATTAGGGAAATTAAATAAAAATGAATAGGTACTTATTATAAAAATTTCCCAATATAAGAAATAAGAAATTATAAAGTTTAAATATACGAGTATTTTTCAATAACTGTTTCAAAAAATTTTTGAAAGAAACTCGTAAAAAATAGAACTTTAGTATTCCAAAAAAATTACATGAAACAAATGCACAATTCCTATGTAGGTACTCAACTTTTTATACCTACATGTTTTTACAAAACTTCTTAGAATTTTTTTTTCTGTAAAATTGTAAATTTTTCAAAAAAAAAAATCAAAAAATTTTGATACGAAAATTCTCTTGAAAAAATTCGAAAAAGAGACCTATCTGAAAATTTGCAAAACTTTATAAAAAACAAAAATAAATAAGCAGGTACCTATACCAGCTATGCCTAAATAAAAAGTATTTTTCAAAAAAAAAAAAATTAAAAGTTAATTTTTTTCAACATTTTTTCTCAATTTTTTTTTTTTTTTTTTTTTTTTTTTTTTTTGAAAAACACATTTGAAACTAATTTTGAAATATTTCAGATGGAAATTCGTAAAAAAAAATTACCATAAAAAAAATGTCAATCTTATCAAGTAGGGTTTTTTCAAATATTCATCTACTCACAAAATTCTTTTAAAAATTTGTTTCTCACAAAAATTTTCAAAAATCATTTGGAAAGAAATTCCTTAAAAAAATATAGATTTAAAAACTTTTCCAAAATAAATTCAAAACCACCATCAAAAAAATTTTTTAAATATTTTCTTCAAAAAATTCTATGAATATATCTTTGCTCTGGATGAACTAAAAATGATTTCAAAGGTATTTTTTAATAAAAGTTATGAGAAAAGATATTTGAAAAATTTTACCAGTAGGTGATGAATCCCATACCTACTACTTTCAAAAAATTTTAAACACTTTTTTAAAAAATTATTTATAAAAATTAAATTCTGAAAAATTTTATAAATTCTTTCAAAAAATCATGTAAGTAATTCTTTTGAATGCTTAAAGAAGAGATATTTAAAAAATTTTCTGAAATAAATTCAAGTAGTCTTCTCAATTTTTATGTTACAAAATATTCTCTTAAACAATTTTTCATTCAGCCAAAAATTGAAAATTTCTTTCGGAAAATATTGAAAAATATATTGTATCTACTTAGTATTTTGGCACAAAAAATTCTCTCAACACAGAAAATTTAAAAAAATTGGATGTTTTCAAGATTATCCTCAATAAATTCAAAAGTCGTCAAAAAATTTTCAAAAAAAAAAGAATCACAAGATCTTCGTTTTCTTTTTAAAAAAAAAATTAACTACAATCCAAAATTCTATTAAAAATCTTTTAGAGAAATTCGTAAAAAAGAGATTTAGGTCATACGAATATTTTGAAAAAATGTTGAGATAAAATTCAGAAGTCTTGCCAACAACTTTGAAAAGTTGTTTTTTTACAAAATCTACTTTTGAGAAATTTATTGTTCAGAATGAAATTCAAAAATTCGTAGAAAAATAATTCCAATCTAATTATTTTGCTAAAAAAAACATTACGTATCTCGACAAAAAAAATCATAAAAATGAGATGTTTTTAAAATTAACCTAATCACCTAGGTATACATTCAAAAATTGTTCAAAAAATATCAAAATTGAGTTTTCAACAAGCATATTCCCATTATAAAAAAATAATAATTCTTTGTTAAACATGGCACAATAAATGAAAATAAATTTTAAAAAATCCTTTCAAAAATCATTTTAGGAGGATCGTAAAAAAAATTTCAGAAAAAAAAATCTTTCAAAAAATGTTTGAAAAATATTTTTAGCACCAAAAAATTTCTTGGGTACCTCATTTGCGAAAAAAATATATTTTAAAAATTTTCCTGCACTTAATAATGAATGTTTCCAAATATACTCTCATTTTTAAATTTATTTTTCACTTAACTAAAGATTTCCCAAAACTCTTCATCACGGAAATTCATAAAAATGGGAATTTTTCTGAACTAAATTCAGAAATCTTATTGAAAAATTTTTCTAATTTTTTTCTGGAAAACTTTTAAAATTCTTTGAAAAAATTCTCTCTCCTCGTACCATCGAACCCCACGTAACCCTCTACCCCTTCAAGTAGACCCCAATTCTCATATTTATATAACATTTTGGAAATTTTTTTCAAAAAACTGTCTCCAAAAATTGGTCTATTTTTCGGCACATGTCACTGCAATAAAAATAATTCGATAGTCACCGAGTAGAATTTTCCAAGCATGCGTATATATTTCACAAAACGATGGACAAAAGAGCAAATGGAAAAAACGTGGTGTTAATCGACGTCATTCATCGCGTGTGTTTGCCCCTATACTATAACGAGGTTGACAGCAAAATTAAAATTCATGTAGCTAACAAAATTATTTCGCCGCTGATTTACAATTCATAATTAAAAAATCAGATTGCAAGCGGTTAAAAAAAACATATCCACTTTTTTAATTCGAAAGCTAGGATTGTTTTATTTTTTGGTAAATTTTTCATTGATAAATATTTTGAAAAACATGGGGGGAAACTCGTTTTATCGTATCAACATGGCGTCAAGCACTTCATTCAGCATAGAACATACAAGTTGAAGTACCTATAGTAGTGATGGAGTATCGAATAATGATCCATATCCATGCCCAACAGTATCAATTAAACAAATAGGTGCTTGGTTATAATAAGATGAATATTATAATAACACGGTTGGAATAGATATCGATAATCTTTGGACGGATAAAGGTTATCCAAAAACATAATTAATTTGTTATTAAAGAGACAAGTTTAATGCATAAGTTTTAGAGCGCGTTCGTAATTGAGCCGTGTATTATATGCATATTGGTATATTCGAGAAAAGGAAATCAGTCTCCGGACGCGGTACGAAGCCACTGCCGCACGTTTCGCGCATTTCGAAACGTCGCGTCGTTAAACTTTAAGCCGTATTATTACATTTATCAAGGATTAGATTTGGCCTGGTATATGCGACGAGTGGATCTTAAGATTATCACAGTCGAGGACGAATGGCGTTAATATACTGGCTTACTTCGACGATACACGTAACCTCATTAATTACATATTTAGAATTATTGCGGCTTCTACATTGAGGTATGTACATAACGCGTATAACAAACTAGATACTCGTAGCGCGTACGTAATAAATGGATATTTATCAACTAAAATATACTAAGTATTATGGTATCGATAACGGAGCAGTTTTCGCGCTTTACAAGCCCTCATCAAAAATACTGCCACGTTAGTGTTTTACAAAATATCGCTCCTACTCGCCTCTTCATGCTTCCTAGTATAGTAGGCTCACCGTTTCACCGTAGGTCTGTATACTTGAACATGTGGCCTATATTTACGCATCATCATTCTCAAGTACCTACCAACGCATAAAACGTTGCTAGATCTAGCTACCTACGTACTACTAACAAACGCTTTGCTATTTCCTCGAATAATCTTATTCCCAAAACAATCAAGTAGATTAGTCCTACTATAAGTGTCAATCGCAGATACAGTGAACAGGCAACATTCAACTGAACATACCTGTAAAATGGTTTGCTGGCTTTATATTTGAACCACAGTACCATGTAAACTCGATCGTCTCGAACTGTCGATTCAATATCACAAGGTAGATAAGCCGTTCGTCCTAATACCGCTTCCTTGTTAGTCGTATTCACTGTGGAAAAAAAAATAATAACCGAAAATATTAGGTAGGTAAATATCTACTTACATATGCAATAAATAACGACAATTTTCCTGAAAATAAATTGTTTTCATGCCACCACGAGGGAAGAAGTAGTTTTGGAGCTCATTATCTAACTCTGAACCCATCACTGTCAAATTAAAAATAACTATCTAGGTAATTCGCTACATGTATTCAATTTTTCATCACTCTGCTTTTCCAGGTGCCAAACATGTGAAGAACCTCTAAGTGGACCCCATTGCCCAATTTCTTCTCAATTTGCGAAGGAAAATGTTTTGATTGAACAAATATCATTAGAACGAGATTTTTTCAGAAAAGAGAATTTCTTTTGCAAACGATCTTATCTCAAAATTTTATTTTTTTTGAGAGGATATTAATGTCTTCAAGTCGATGCATATTCCAACACTTCTTGAAGGTATTTCATTTTCAAGAGATTTTTTTATTTTCATATGCGTAAGAAAAGAAGTGAGGATAGATAGATAGGTACATCTTATTATAGCTCATCACACTTTTTGGAATAACATGTAAGACGGGTTGAAGATGGCCACACTGCCCTGTTCTTTTGTTCAAACTTTACTAATGACAACAATGACAGTTCTGATCAGAATGTAAGGACTGGCTCAGTGAGCAATTTGTTTTTTGATGGTAAAATAGTTTTAAGCGCTGTTCTATGAATTGCGTTTCATCATTATAACTCATTTAAATCCCATATACAAAAAAATTATCAATCACTATTATAATTACTAGATATTAATTATTATTAATCACCAAATAAAAATTTAATATCGATTAATAGTTACTTTGTAGAGGTAAATATTGACTAATAGTAACTAATAATTAATTAATGGTCACTATAATAATTGATTAATAGTTATGATGAAGTGATTTAGGGTAACTACTAATTGAAGGATAAATGTACAATTGATGGTAACTACTAAAATCCATTGATATAGTTTCATACTCGCAGGTAAACTGTCTTGCAAAATGTATATAAGCCAAGAGATGAATTTGTGTTGACACCCACGTTTGGGCTCATAGTCACCACAGAGATTGATAAGAAATAGTAAATACTACTGTGATTAGCAGTGACTATTTTAGTACCATTAATCACTATTATTCTGTATGGGAACCCTTATACAAAAAAATTAATAGTCACTAATAAAAAAAACTGATAGTGATCTTACTAATCATTATAGTAGTAGTAATAGTGATTAATAGCGTCAAAAATACTATAAATTGCTATTAGTGATTTTTTTTACTGGTGATTATTAATTTTTTGTAGGTATATGGGAAAGTATATGCAACATATTACATTTTTATATCATTTTAAAGCTCCAAGTCTACTCTACAAAATGACTACATAGGTAAGTACATGTATAGGTACATTCGACTGTAAACTCGAAAAATTTAACGAAACTTGGCTATCTGTTACGGGTACTTGAGTTGGCCATCAACATTTCTCATTTCCAATGTCTTTTTTTTTGGGGGGGGGGGGCGTTGCTGGAATTTTCGCGGGTATTGATAAGGTATTATGTAGTCAAGTCAAATGAATAAGGTAAGTGTATACGAAATATTACACCTCAAGCGCAACTACTCAGGGCTGAATTAAAATTTCTCAAAATTATAGTGGGTCTTCTTTAGTGCCCTTACCTTAGTCAAAACGATGTTTTGTCAAGCAAAATTTTTCACCAAAAGGAAATAATATTTAATGAACCTTTGGCTGAAATTTTCAAAAAACCAAGTGATGGAAGTTGATCTTTAAAAAGTCTAAAAACTTGATTATAAAATTTTTCACCCCCTGCCTCACTTCAACGCCCTCCATTGGCACCAAATGCATTTTTTTTGATACAAATTTTCATTTTCTATATTATACTGAACTCGATTTTTTCAAACTTTCAGGGATGATGGATCTCATTGAGGGCATCCAATGGAAATTTTTTAAAAATTATAAAAATGTCCCTTATTGGTGCAGAAGGTGTGAGTTTTTAGATTTCGAAGCTTTAAATATTTCCAAATAGAATTTTTTTTAAATTTAAAACTGAAGTTTTTAATTTAGGAAATTCTGTGTTTATAAACCATAGCCAAAAATTCAGTTTTCAACTTGAATTTTTAATGTTTGCGTCCTTTTCAGATACATAGTGTTTCTACTTTTGTAAAATTTTGAGACCTCAGGAGGCTGGGTTAATTTTATTTTAAAAATCTGAAGATATTTTTAGATACTTAATGAAAAATTGATCTAGCTACTTCAACGAATGACCTATATACTTTTTCAGGATTGTTTTAGTGATGGAAACTTTCATAAACGCTATAACCTTGTTTTTTCATTACTTTTTTGTCCTTAAAACGGTTATTTTGGTCTAATTTTTTTTTTCTTGGAATTTAACATCAAAGGCACCTAAATACTTCATCAACCTGAATGTGGACCAAATTCTTTCATTTTTTCCAATTTTCTTTTCAAGTACCTAACTTCCTGTTCCCAGATGGCTAGACGTCCAAACAATTCTGGTTCTAATAGAGATACCAATGTGAATCAAATACCTATGAGTAACGAGCATGCGACCCAGATTTTCATATAAATACATATAATTTTTTTAAGATTCTTAGTTCTCACTGTTTTTAAGGTATACACATGGAAGTTTGGAAGTCATAAAAAAATTAAAATAATTTACAATATAGGAGAGGTAAAAGTTATTCTGGGACCTCGTCCTCGAGAACCAATTTTTGGACAGTGTACTTCAACACTGACCGAGAGAATTTCATGGAAACCTCTTCCACAAGTGGATTAATGTACCTGCATTAGATCAAATTTCTTGAATTCCCAAATAGCCCCACATTATAATACCTACGTTTTTCCTAATTTTTTTATTTAAGAAAAATATATTCTGCTAAAAAAAATCAAACATAAACTATATTTTAAAACATTTTTGTTCATTATTTTTCCAATTTTTACTCAAGTTTTTAATAAATTGCGACCTTTTTATTTCTTTAGATCAAAAATACTCGATTGTTTTGCGGCCTCCTACAGAAGTCGTACTTATTTGATTGTTTAATTTTTTCATTTTTTATTCCGAGTTTATCAATACTTACATGTGTGTGTTTGGAAATACCAACGACAACGTTTATAGATTTGAAAGGACTATTTTTTCTTTTATTTGTTGCGTGTTTTTTAGCTGATATTTTTTCTGTCCGAATCGTCGAATATTATTATTATTTCTTGAGTAGCAATGAAAAGAATTTTAGCAACTTGAATTTGTACAGTTATTTGCAAAGGGAAAAACGAAAAAGAAAAATGAAAGAAGAAAGAAAGAGAAAAAACTCTATCATACTTCGTCGTACCGTTTAACCTATTGTCACGCATTCCGAATCTCGTAACAATCAATGCTATTGTGAATGTTTGCGTGCATGCAAAGTCTGTTTTTAGTTTATTTCAAACACAAGGTGTTTCGTAAGTTGCGCATTTGTATACTATTATCGTTATCTATTATTTATTTTGTAGTATACCTAGCCTAGCTAAAATTCTGTTTGCTGTTTTTCCATTCGGTGTCGTTTATTATTCGTTAAGTCTTAACAAAAATTCAATTATAACAAAACGGCAATTTCTCGCGACATATTTTTAACGAAGTACACCTCTTGAGTGTCGCCTTAACGCGTTTCGTAATATTCTTAGCGTGTTACGAGGCTAAAAAGAGCCAACATTTTAGCGGAGGCGTTTTTTCCTCTTTTCATTCGTTGCTTCCACAACAGGTAGTTGTACAAATAATTATGTATAACTTTTGTTTTGCGGTATACGCGTTATAAGTCGAAAATTTTTACACCAAAAATACTGTTTAAAAAGTACCCAAAATAAATCACAAACGTACGGGAAACGTTGAACTTTTATTCAAGATTTTACGTTAAGCGAGCTTTATAGAATTGAAAAATAATTTCGCTTGAAGCTGGCTTATATTACTCAAAGTACTTATACAACATCAGCTTCAACGTTTTAAATTATATATTCGCATATGTAACATATAAAACACATTCGCTGGTGCGGTTGCAAAAAAGAACACCGGGCGTAAAATAAATATTTTAAGGATAAACGCCAACTTATTGTATATAACGTCAAGACGTGCTGAATTTATATTGTTATTTTTCGTATATAATTTGATTTCATGTCGCCACGTTTGGTGCACGTCGATAAAAACGTATTCTTATTTTTAAAAATACACCAAATACCTAATTTTCTGAGATGAATTATTTGTATTCTTATATTTTATGAAAAAATAAAATATAACTTTTATTGCGTACAATTCAACGAGTCCTTTTTGGCGAAATAATATACTGCCTTAATATGATTATTTTTTCATAGCTATGAAAAAATATAAAAATATTAAAAAAACGGATGAAAGGGATGAAAGAAAACGAGAAGCTAAATGATTGTTGTAATGCAGTGAGGAAGAAATTGTTTATGAAATTTGTAGGAAATTCAAACAGAGAGAAATAAGCACCAGTTTTTGGCTGTTTCAGTCGTTTTTACCACGCTTTTATATACTTGGTATGTATGTCTATGTATGTCTCATGGAACCAAGAGTATGTTTTCGTCCAATCCTCTCTCATTTAATATTTTACAAGAATTGAAATACCGAAGTGCTCACATTAGGGGTTTTCGAGGTTCGCTGAATTCGATTTTCGAACTTAAATTTACCCCGACCCCAAATTGAGCCCCCATGAGGGGGTTCAATTTTGAAAGTTTCGAAATTCACAACATGGTATCAAAATGTAGGTTTTCGAGGTCGCTGAATTCGATTTTCGAACTTAAATTTACCCCCGACCCCAAATTGAGCCCCCATGAGGGGGTTCAATTTTGAAAATTTCGAAATTCACAACATGGGTATCAAAATGTAGGTTTTCGAGGTTGCTGAACTCGATTTTCGAACTTAATTTTCCCCCCGAACCCCAAATTGAGCCCCTATGAGGGGGTTCAATTTTGAAAATTTCGAAATTCACAACATGGGTATCAAAATGTAGGTTTTCGAGGTCGCTGAACTCGATTTTCGAACTTAATTCCCCCCCCTCCGGACCCCAAATTGAGCCCCTATGAGGGGGTTCAATTTTGAAAATTTTGAAATTCACAACATTGGTGTCTAAATCTAGGTTTTTGAGGTCGTCGGATTCGATTTTCAAACTTAAATTTACCTCCGACCCAAGTTGAGCCTTTGGGAGGGGTTCAATGATTTTAACCTAGTAAAACTATGAAATTCAAATATTTTCAACGACAAAAAGAGTTAAATAAAAATGTAAAAAAAATTTTAAAAATCACGCTTTTATTTAGAGTTTCGGTCGCTTTGTAAAATGTTCTTCATAGGGAAGTAGTAAATAATGCCTTAAAAAACAAAAAATAAAATTTACTTAAATACAAAAATGTGTCATAGAAGAAATTATGTTTTTTTCAAAAATTTTAATGATGAAAAGCGTGGTGGCGTGTGCGAGTAGCTAGCGAATACCTTGTCGATTAACGCCCCACCACGATTTCATCATTAAAATTTTTGAAAAAAACATAATTTCTTCTATGACACATTTTTGTATTTAAGTAAATTTTATTTTTTGTTTTTTAAGGCATTATTTACTACTTCCCTATGAAGAACATTTTACAAAGCGACCGAAACTTTAAATAAAAGCGTGGTTTTTTAAATTTTTTTTATTTTGTTTTTCAATTAAAAAAATTCTACGACAGATATGCTTTGTTGATTATGATCTGCTTCAGGCAGACTATTGAAATTTTATGTAGCATTATTTTAAAACTTGGGAAAATTCGCGAGATAGCCGCTTCTGGTTTGCAATTTATGGTTCAAAGTTTTCTCTAGCACTTGACTAGTAAAGTACCTACAGACACGTATTGAAAATTTCTAAAAAATTCAATTTAGATGTTTCTTAAGGTATTTTATTTCATGAACCGTGTTGAACTTGGCCTCTATCCACTGAATGCTTGCCAACTATTGGAACCCGCGCTACATTGGGCGCATGGCAGCGGATGAATAAATTGAGAATTTTCAAGTAGGTACCTCTTGTGAAAATCCTTGATCTCTTGGAAAAACCACTTTTCTGGGGAATAAATCCTTCTCAGAAAAATCCTTCGAGGAAAACAATTTTAGCTTATAACTAAAAATAAAATTTTGGCAAAATACGAGTAGGTATCTTGTTGAAAGAAATCTTATTCACGAAAATATCGTACGAGAGGAAAAAAATTCACAAAAAATTCTCTTACATTTCTTCAGTAAAAAATCATGTTTACGAAAAAATCTTCTTGAAAAAAAGAAGTTTCGTTATAGAAGAAATCATCCCTAATATAATTTTTTTTAAATTAAAAATTGAAAACCATAATTTTTTTAATCAACAAAATTTTTGAAAAAATTGTAGTTTCTGTAAATTTGAAATTGATACCTATTATTTCCTCATATTTTATATAATTATTGGCTTCTAATCAGATTTCAATTATTGACCAAATTTTTTAAAAAGTGATAGCTATTGCTTATTTAGGCCTCTTTTTTTAAAATAAAGAGAGGGTGGAGATTGGAAATGAATGACCCCTGACATATTTTTAAACTCTAGGAATATAAAATTTGTTACAATGTCAAAAAAAAAATGTATTCTTTTCAAAAAAAATTAAGAGATTTCCTCATAAGCCACTACGAAAAATGTTAAAAATGTTGCCCAAAAAATAAAAAAATATACCTGGAGTATTATTCCAAAAATATTGAACGATTTTTTTTTTGCAAATGAGAGAAAATAAGGAATTTTTATTTCTTACAATCTCGGTACGTACCTATAAAAAGACTTCTTTCTAAAAAACGAGTTCCTCAAAAAAGTTTGAAAAAATTGGCTTACCTACTTCGGCACCAATTTCAATAAATGAGAAAAATTTTTACGCTGATTTCAAAAAAATTATCTGTAAGTGCTGGAACATTATTTTTTACAGGGCCTTTCCTGATAAGATGGTGAAAATAGCCCCACAACCGATGTCGACGAAAATCACCCAAAATGTTAGTATTGATGTAAAACAACCCCAAAATTTTTTTGGCTTCGTAGCCTCACTCTAGGTACTCCGAGATATTGCCTCCTTGGTCGAAAATTCAACATTTTTTTATTTCAGGAAGGGGTACTTCAAAATTTTTGAAATTTTCACAGAAAATCGATATTATATAGGGGCATGCGTGAGAATTTTTTCAATTTTTTTCCTCCGTATTTTCTTTGTTTTCCAGAGGCTTGAAAATTTGAAAAATTCACCAAAAATAGAAGGAAGGGTGAGCCCACAAATTTTTTTTCTTCAAAACTTTTGTAATACTTCAAAGTACAACAAACACTATTTTTCAGATCCCTTAGGGGGGTGTAACATGGTCAAAAAAAAATAAAAACCAACTAAAAACACATTTTTTTGCCGATTTTCAGCCATTTTAAGAGCTGTAAAATCGATACTATTGTTACAAATTCGCAATATTGTATTATAAGTTCGATTTTTTCCAAAAAAAATCAGAAAAAAATTATTATGGGTTAGATTTTTTCCGCAAAAATTAAGATTGAATATGAATTTAAAATTTAAAAAACATTTGATAATTTGAAAATCACTAACAAAAAGAACTGCAGGTTTTTCAGTGAATATTAAAAAAAAAATTTGAAATACATTTTTTCTATTGAGAAACAAAGAAATTTTTGCAAAAAAAAAATTTCTTGCAAAAATCCTCTTTTTGTGAAAAATCTTTCGAAGAAATGGTTTTTAAAAAACTACCTCTTTCATCATGCTGAAAGTAGGCTAACTCAGTTCACCATCCGCTGACGGTTTTTTTTCTTTCAATACTTTACTAAAAGATAGTTCGTTCAAAAATAACGTAGGTAGTGGGTACCAAATTCGTACTTCTTTTCACATAATTTCGTAGGAAAAATTCTAAAAGGCACGAGTTTGGTGAAAAAAATGATTCGTTTTATTAAACACCGCTAATATAGCATGTCGACAAGTGAAAAAAATTGGTACTTAGGGCGAGATAATGGCTGCAGTAACAGCAATGCGAAAAGCATTCGCATTAATCGCTGAAAGGAAACCATTAGAGAAAAACAAAGAAAAGATGGGTTTGCTTTTTAATGTTAAGTTTTCAGTGATTCAGCTTCAAGGTAATTTGCGGTACAAATTTACATTTAATTGGTATCGGGGTGCGAAATAAACCAGATAATCTTCGACAATATTTTGCAATCGTTCTTTCACCGCACATAAATTTTTTTTCAATTCGGTGAGAATTCTCAAAGCAAGCTTTTTTCGGTTAGGTTGGAATTTACTCGACGTCATTCGTCTTCTTCTTAGTCTTTTTACCAGTTAAATTTTGCGGAACATTTTTCGAATTAAAGAAAGAGAGATGAAGTTTTTAAGTGGTTTCATTTTCATTCTATTAAAAGCGCATCTG
This sequence comes from Balanococcus diminutus, assembly GCA_959613365.1. NCBI lineage: Eukaryota > Metazoa > Arthropoda > Insecta > Hemiptera > Pseudococcidae > Balanococcus > Balanococcus diminutus. The sequence goes on from OY390714.1 coordinate 31,811,864, forward strand.
TTTCGCGAGGTCTTATCCCCCTCCCCCCCCCCCCCCAAAAAAAAATAGAGTAAAAAATAAAATTACGGTAACCTTTTCGTCTTCTTTTATGCTTCTATTTTTTACAAATATTGCAGGATTTTTAAAAAATCGTTTTCTGATTTTTTTTGTTTGGCATGTAAGTAAACATTCGGGGGAAAAACTTTTAAAAATATAGGTACGAGTACTTATAAAATTACCACACACGTAATTTTAATTTCATCGTACCAACAGTCGATGATGGATGGTGACTTCATGACGTGCATTTTACGATAGGTGAGGGGTTGCACGTACGTATGAATAGCATACATCCAGCTTCATATTTTTCACTCTATAATGTTTCGGTAAAGAGTCAAATTACACGTAATCTGTCTTCGTTTAGCTATCGTTGCTGACGAGAATTTTTTTAAACGTTTATTCATTGTAAACACATATACGAAAGCACGTAATCTCGATTGAAAAATCACTAAAAACACTACATAAAGCATTCCGGCGGAATTCGTCTGAAAACAATGAATATAGACAAGTTTGAGATATTCGCGTCACCACGTAATGCAACGATTTAAATGAACTGTTGGCCTTGATACTTTTCAAAGTTTATTTATCGCTTTCGAGTGTATACAAAACAATACAGCACACACCGCGTGGCAAATAAGGAAAAAAATTAAGAGAAACAAAAACAAGTACAAGAATGATGAAGAAGAAAAAAAAAGGCGAAAGAAAAAAATGAAAGGCGAACACGATCGAGGGGAAGGTGGAAAGAGGACTACAGCACGCTTAGCGCTTCAAAAATTTAATATCTTTCGCAAGCTCGCATCCCAGCGTGCAACTTATACGGAATTAACTTTTTTTCTTCTCGCAACAAGAGAGTTTACTTATTGTTATAAAGCAAACACCTTGAGCTTATCCCGAGATGAGTATCTTCCGTTTTTCTTTTTATTTCATTTTTGTTTCGTTCGTTCTTCTACATGATTCTTCTTAGTCGTATTTTCTTTCTTTCAAGAGACACAATCCGGCTTTTGTACACGTATCTTCTTATACTATACGTACAGTAACATCTGCGAGGTAAAGGTTATATTGAATACGTTCAAGACTCAATGACTGTTCTATTATTCAATGGAGGATTTTTTTCATACACTTCGTCCTTTCCCAGGATGGTCTTTTCTTATTCAAAACAAGGCGATTATTTCCTTTGAAACGGCCAAAAAAAAGCGTGGAAAATACTATATTCAACGCAGTTTCCCAAAAAAAGCGACGTACGAGAAAAAATTTTCTTTCAAGACCTGGACTTTGACAAAAAAAAAAAAAAAAAAAAAAAGTAAGAATGCGAAATTCCCCAACCCATAACGAATAACGCGTACCTATCCAAATAAAATTATCGCAATACATGTAATATTCATAGTACGTATACCATGACGTGCAATAGTAACGTTCTGACTGTATTTTCTATTCGTGTTAAATGTTTTGCATACTCAACCCGCCGTAAATACAAATGTTATTTCTCATCATTGATACGTGTGGTTTGAGATCCTTATTGCTTACCTTTCCGGTCGCATAAACCGCGGAGTAATTTTTTTTAATCTGCTGGTGAAAATAGAAAATAAGCCTGACAAAAATATCCGCATATAAGGTCGAAAGCGTAGACTTTGTCAAATTATCGGAAAAAAATTAACCAAGGCGTAGGTTAAACGACATAAACAGTGAATAATCACCAAAAAATATTTTTCTGAAAAGTGTGGGAGTAATTTTTATCCCAGAGGGTTTTTTGAAGAAAAAAAAATGTAAATTGGTCTCAGTTTTAAGATTCATCTAAAGAAAAAACTGAGACCAACCCGAGCAGCACACTCGACAAATTATCGAAATAAAAAATCGACAGAATATCGAATTCGATAAAGTGTCGCGTTAGTTCCGCATAAATCGTGAAATTATCTTTCGATATATCGACAGATTATCGATGAATTATAGTTGGCAAAATCCATCAACAGATAAACTTTCGATAAAATCGAACGATTTTTCTTTTAAAAATCTCAAGGTTATAGTTAGATACTTCATCGATAACCTATCTATAAATCGAAAGATAATTACACGATTTATGCGAAACTAACGCGACAATTTATCGAATTCGATATTCTGTCGATTTTTTATTTCGATTTAGTTTCGATATTCTATCGATTTTTTATTTCGATTTAATTTCGATATTCTATCGATTTTGTATTACGATTTTTTGTAGATTATCTAGTTTCGATATTCTATCGATTTTTTGTAGATAATTTAGCATATATGGGTATATGCGCGCGCACATTTTCAAGACCGGCTGGCGAGTTTGAAGTCGTAGTTACGCTTAAGGCTGGCGAATTTCGTTCCAAATACAGCAGTTTCTACCAAAACAAGCGTCTGTTGCGAACATCGGAGTTCGTTCGCATAATACGAATTGGATTATAATATTCAAACATCTTATGCAAAATTGAAGAAGAGGGAGGGGTCCAATTGAAATTTTTATAATAACTAAAATTATTTCTAGGACCTTAATTTACAACTTTTGTTTGAAAATTTTTTCAAATTGGCCCCTTTTTCCTCCGCTCCTCCAATTTTGAATAAGTATCAACGGAGTATCATGCAAAATTGGAGGAGAAGGAGAGGTCCAATTAAAAAAATTTTCAAACAAAAGTTGTAGCTTAAAGTTCTAAGAATAATTTTGGTCATCACAAAATTTTCGATTGGGCGCCTCCCTCCCGTTCAATTTTAAATACTAAGTATTCACATAGTAATCGTAGTATTGAACTTGGTAAAATTTTATTTAAGAACAACGATCTGGTTTCAAGTAAAATACTTAGTAAACCAAAAAAACTAGATAACTTGTTTGTAAATTTTTTCAATTTGGATTTCGCATATTACTGTTACACGTAAGTAGGTAAATGCAAAATAATAGAGGCTAGAGATGAGGTCCAATTGAAAAAACATTTCAAACAAAAGTTGTAGAATAATATTCTGGATTTAATTTTGGTTATTATAAAAATTTCGATTTGGCCCTTTCTTCCCATCCAATTTTGAATATAAAGTAGGTATTTTTTGACTAGAAAAAAATCAATATAGTTTCAACAACTATCGTTACAAAATCGTTGAAATATCGAAGTCGATAAACTTCATATAATGTGTCGATAATATAGTTTTAAATATCGTCACAAAATCGTTGAAAAATCGAATTCGAAAAATTTCATATAATCTGTCGATAATACAGTTTTAAATATCTTCACAAAATCTTTAAAAAATCGAATTCGATAAATTTAATATTCTTTTTCGATAGTATAGTTTCAAATATCTTCACAAAATCGTTAACAAATCGAATTCGAGAAATTTCAGATTATTTGTCGATAATATAGTTGTAAATATCTGCACAAAATCGGTGGAAAATCGGATTCGAGAAATTTCAGATTATTTGTCGATAATATAGATGTAAATATCTTCACAAAATCGTTAAAAAATCGAATTCGAGAAATTTCAGATTATTTGTCGATAATATAGTTGTAAATATCGTCACAAAATCGTTGAAAAATCGAATTCGAGAAATTTCAGATTATTTGTCGATAATATAGTTCTAAATATCGTCACAAAATCGTTGAAAAATCGAATTCGAGAAATTTCAGATTATTTGTCGATAATATAGTTCTAAATATCGTCACAAAATCGTTGAAAAATCGAATTCGAGAAATTTCAGATTACGTGTCGATAATATAGTTTCAAATATCTGCACAAAATCGTTGAAAAATCGAATTCGAGAAATTTCAGATTACGTGTCGATAATATAGTTTCAAATATCTTCACAAAATCGTTAAAAAATCGAATTCGAGAAATTTCAGATTATTTGTCGATAATATAGTTTCAAATATCTGCACAAAATCGGTGGAAAATCGGATTCGATAAATTTAATATTCTTTGTCGATAGTATCGTTGACGAATATCGTCCTAAAATCGTAATACTATCGAATTCGATAGTTTTTAGATTTTTTGCCTATAAAATCGTACAGCTAAATCTGTATCATATCGTGAGAACATCTTTAGATTTTTAAACGATTTTTTATCGATACGTTTCAACTTTCGATATTATCGATCGAGTGTGCTGCTCGGGAATTTACATTTTTTTTAGAAATTGTTTTCAGGAAGGATTTATTTCCGAAATTTTTTTTATGGAGAATTATTTATTTTGGAATTAAAAAATTAGTGAAAAAATTTCCCAATCCTTAGAGAAAAAATTCTCAATTTCTTATCACAACCCTTTTGAAAAAAGAAAAAAATTGCAAAATGAAATCTCTCGGATTTATTTGCAGGAAAAAAGTGTTTGATTTTTGGAGTAGAAAATTTCTCAATGGAAATATCTAAATTTTTTGAGGTAGGTATCATAAAAAAATTGAAGTAAAAAAAATAGGTGAAAAAATTTCTTAATACTTCCTTGGGAGAATTCAGTTTTTGGAGAAAAGTCCAATTATCTCATCATATTTTTTTTTAATCTTGGTGTAAAACATATCTATCTTGAATTTTTTTGAGTCAGCGTTAAAAAAAAAAACAATTTTTTGAAGTAAAGAAAGAGATGAAAAAATTTCTCAATACTTTGTAGAAGTATCAGTTTTTTGGAGGAAAAAATTCTCAATTCATCTCTCATCACATTTTATTTTATTTATTTATTTTCTTTTTTTTAAGACAAGATTTTTGCGAGAGAAAAAAACCTCTTAAAGTTATTTGAAGAAAAACTGGGGGGTAGAAAATTTTTCAATGAAGAAATCTCAATTTTTTCAAATAAAAAACACTTCAACTTATTGGAGTCGTTGAAAAAAAAATTCAATTTTTCGAATTAAAAAACTAGGCGAACAAAATTACCATTACCTTGGAGACTTCAGTTTTTTTTTTTTTTTTTTTTTTGGAGAAAAAAACTCAATTTCTCATCAAAATTTTTTTGAAAAAAAAATAATAATAAGTAATAAAATCTCGCGAATTTATTAGGAGAATAAAATTCTGAATTATCTTGGAATAAAATAAACTTATTAAAATTTTTTGGAGTTGTCAGGGAAAAACAATTTTCAAATAATCGAAAAAAGAGAATTTAAAAAAAGAAGTTAGTACATGGACAGGTAAGTATTTAGGAGACCAACATTTCAATCTCTTATCACAATTTTTTGAAAATAAGAAATCTTGGAATAATTTTTTATTTGGAGTTGATAGGTGATTTGGCCTACGACGCCTTTTTCATTTTTTTTTTAATCTTTTCAGAGTGGTAAAAAACAATTTTAGAAGGTATCGTGATATTCGCATCCCCCTCAACTTGAGAGGGGTGGCACAACGGAAAATACAATTTTCACTTTTATGGATTATCTCAGGCATTTTTCAGCAAAGTAAAGTGTGATGGGTAGTAGTAGGTGATAGAAATTTTCCTCAGAAATACGTTAATTTTTTTTAAACGGTTCTCAAACATTTAAAAAAATTGGACTTCTTGATTTTTTTTGTCTCCCCCTTCTAAAAAAAAATGTGTTTCTTTTCATGAGAAAATAATTCTTTATTTTTTATTCCTCCCCCCAACTGAATTTCAAGTGACGCCTGATCACTCCCATTTTTTAGAAAAATGGAAAATGGCCATGATGGTATCGCTTAAAATTCAGTTTGAACGAAAATAAAAAATATGAAATAATTTTCTAACAAAAAGCAACAATACCTGTTAAATGGCTACATTTTTTTTTTTTTTTTTTTTTTTTAATTGGGGGCACTCCGAGGTATAATTTGAATCCGTTGAAATTAAATTTGGAGGAAAATGAAGAATTGGGAATTAATTTTTTTGAAAAAAAAAAAAACTTTAAGAGTGTGAGATAAAAAAAATTTGAAATTCCATATTAAAAGAGCCATCTTACTGTGTAGATATAATGTCTGAAAATCTAAAAACTCGGATTTATACATACCAAGGATCATTCTAAAAAAAATTGAAAATTTGATCGACGTGTTTTCAAATCCTGAGAATCAACTTCCACCACTTAATTCTAAAATCCTAGCCAAGGGAAGATTCGCCATTCTTACCAGACTATCTATGCTCTTTGCACACAGAAATTGAAAATTTTCTTTTAAAAAAGAATCACTTTGAAAGAAATGAAAAAATCTGCACCACTTGACTAAAATTACTGTCCCATTATGCTGGAATTAGGTTGACGTCGGTTTGAGGTTATACGTGCTGCTTGCGGATTGCCAGAACATTTTTTATTTTTGCAATTTTAAAAAAAGAATTTTCAAGTACGACGAATTTTAACGCATTTGCCATTTTATGGACAGCGTTGGTAGTAGATGAGATCATTAAACGTTTTGGCATCAGGGGTTAAACGCGAATTTTGGCAATGTACTGTATTTTATGTATAACTTTAAGGGTACGTGTCATTTGGATTTTAAAATTTTCGTAGTACATCTAAACAATACGAATATTAGCTCTTGTCGCATTACATGTACTTAGAACTGCTTCGTTGAAATTGGAAGCCATAAACGAGTCAAAAAAAATCTTTAAAAAGATTCAATGAATTTGAAAACATTGTATTATACACCACTTATAACAGTTGTACTCGTCAAATGAAGTATTCATTCGTTTGAAATTTTTAACGCGTCGTAAATGAAGCGATTAAAAGGCTTGAAAATACACCCCAACTAAATCTTCACAATCACTGAAGTTGATTTTCAAGCGAATAACCTCGGGATACATTTGAGAACACAAAAGAAAATCAAAATTTTACTGCAAGTTCAATAACTTTTTTTTTTAAGCCATGTACCGCAACCAAGGCTAGAGGCAAGTTTATGTAGTGGAGGTTTATTCAACTAGGTGTTGTGGTATAGTTTTGGATTTTATAGAGGTTCTTCAGCCAAAACTTCATCAAGAATATGGGAGTCTATAGAAATGAAGAATTGTTTCCTCATATTTAGAACATTAAAAAAATATATGGGCTGTGGTTTGGATGTTACAAGTTCGACACATTTAGCAGTTTTTTGTTTAAGGGATTTGTGGGGTTAGGAAAGAATGTGCCAAGTGTGTTCTTAACTATTCATAACAACATTTAAAATTTTTTGGCATAATTTGTACATATTTTTTCAGATTAAAAAAAAATTGTTCCAATTTTCAACTACCTAGGTATTATTTTTTTTTCAACTGAAATTTTTTTTACAAAATAGGATTTTTTTAAAATTTCATATAAAGTTGAAAGCTTTAAAATTATTTCTAAAAAAAATGATATACTTTTTTTTTGAAATAATTTCTGTTTTCAATAATTTCAGTTTAAAAACATTTCAATTAGATAGACTCTTTTCGCGTCTCCAATTTCGCACAATAAGTAGATATGTATTAAAATTCAAAAACAACGGATTATTTTCATACGCATTATGCAAAATTGGAGTGAAGTGAGGGGTTCAGTGAAAACTTCTGCAATAACCAAAATTATTCCATAGATCTCAAACTACAACTTTTGTTTATAGAATTTTTTTAATTTGGGGCTTAGGAACGAATATAAACTACGTATAAAGGGAGTCTCAAAAATTGTAATGTCATGCTAATTGTTTCATCAATTGTTCGGTCAAATTACAATTGATTCTACTATTTGTTTACAAAACACATTTCCTCTAGTATAAGGTGACAAGCAAGTTCTACAATTACAATTCAAAGGGTTTTTTCATACGAAAAAATTGGAGAGGAGGAATCAGTCTAATGGAAATTTTTGCAATGGTTAAAATTATATTTCAAAAATTTCAATCTATAACTTTTGTTTGAAACAGTTTTCAATTGGGGCCTTAGGAACGCAGGAAACTTTCAAAGAAAGTGAGCTGGCTCCTCGAAAAGAAGGAGCCTGGGAAAAATTACACACCAGGTAATTTCTTTCCTAAAAGAAACTTGAGATTATGATTCAGTCATAAAACTGTCTTTAACAATGTTTTTTTACGAAAGCTATTTTTTTTTTTTTTTTTTTTTTTTTTTTTTTGAGACTAACCCGTGTAGCAATTGTCGACATCGACATTTATGTCGACAAAATTCAGACACATTTTTTTCTCGGTTAACGATGAATTAAAAATGATATTTGAGATTTAAAGTGATGTTCTATGTTAAATATAACTGTTCAACCAAAATTTTTGAATTTTTCTGAGTATTTTCCTATAATTTAGAAAACGTTGTTTTTCTACATAGACAAGTCGATGTAAAAATCGATACTCAATAAACGCATCGACATTTATGTCGACAATTTCTGCCAATTGAATTTACAAATTTTATATCTAAAAAGAACTAAAAACAATTAATAGGAACATTTTAAGCTCAGGAATAAATAATTTTTGAAAGAATCATAAAATTTTCTCATTTTTAAAAAGTTTTGAATAATACAACCACTTGTCGAGTTATTGTCGACATAATTGTCGATGGTCGAATAATGCATCGACTTTACTGTCGGCAGTGTCGACCAGAGGAATTTTAGGTCGAGATAGTGTCGATGTGATTGTCGAGGGTCGAATAATGCATCGACTTAACTGTCGACAGTGTTGACCAGAGGAATTTTAAGTCGAGTTAATGTCGATCTAATTGTCGAGGGTCGAATAATGCATCGACTTGACTGTCGACGTCTTGAGGGTGTTTGTGATACTCGCAGATAAAGTGTGTTGTGAATTAGTACATAAGGCTCTAAGAATCATCTCTATGTTAGTTGGACACACGCATGTGTCCAGCTACAAAGGTGACCTCAATGCCACATATTTGACAAAAAATGTCGAAATGTTGGCTTGAACACTATTTTTGGTTTAATTTCAATATATACTTATATTGAATATTTGAACTTAGTATATTTTTCAAAATCTCACCATTGCAAATGTCGATGTGGATGTCGATATAAATGTCGACACATCGAAATCGGTCACTTTTCGATCGTACATGTCGACACGATTTTGGATGGTTTGTCGAGCTTATTATCGACATGTTTGTCGACCGTCCAAATATGGCTCGACATGTCGACGGTCGACAAATGTGTCGATAATAACCTCGACAAACCATCCAAAATCGTGTCGACATGTACGATCGAAAAGTGACCGATTTCGATGTGTCGACATTTATATCGAAATTAGCATCGACGTTGCTACACGGGAAGTAGATATAAGTATAGTGTTAAGTATTAATAATACGAGTGCGTTTTCACAACTTTTTCTAAAGGATAAAAGTTGAACCAAATTTTAAAAACCATTTTGAATTTTTTTCAATATGTACTTTAAATACTCACCTAAACACCTACACACATACATTTTCCAAAATAATTTTTTTAAAAATCGCTTTCATTTTCATTTTAGTTTTTTTTTTAATTTACCTGGTTTGAAAAAAAAAATCTTTCGGTAAGTATAAATACCTAATTGCTTCAATTTTTAAAATTTTTGTATCGTCTTTCGAAATAATTTTCGAATCATATTTTTAAAGAAATGAATTGTTTTTCAATTTTTCATTTGTTTTTCTTTCTAAAACATTGTAGTAGGTACCTAGTATTTTAAATATGGTACTCGTACAAATTTTCAAAATCTTTTCAGAAAAATAATTTTGATTTTTTTTTTCTTCCAAGTCGAAGAAATGCGAAAATTCTTTTATTACAATTTTTAAAAATTTTATTCTGTCTTCCAAAAAATCAATCTTGAATATTTTTCAAAAAAAAGTGAAAGAATTAATTTGCAAAATTTTTTTTTCGAGAAAAAAATTGTCTTTTTAAATCTTGATAAATTTTTGAAATTGGATCAACTTTTAACATGTTTAAAATCAGGCAAAAATTCGAAATTTTGGAAATTCCTAAGATTTGATAGTTGAAAATCGAAATTTTGACTACCCGAGCGGCACACTCGATCGATAATATCGGTAGATGTAACGTATCGATAAAAAATCGTTTGAAAATCTATAGATGTTCTCACGATATTATAAAGATTTATCGGTACAACTTTATAGGCAAAAAATCTAAAAACTATCGAATTCGATATTATTAAGATTTTATGACGATATTCGTCAACGATACTATCGACAAAGAATATTAAATTTATCGATACCGATTTCCCACCGATTTTGTGCAGATATTTGAAACTACATTATCGACAAAGAATATTAAATTTATCGAATTCGATTTTTTAACGATTTTGTAAAGATATTTAAAACTATATTATCGACCGATTATATGAAATTTCTCGACTTCGATATTTTACCGATTTTTTGACGACATTTGAAACTATATTATCGACAGATTATATGAAATTTCTCGATTTCGATTTTTTAACGATTTTGTGACGATATTTGAAACTATATTATCGACAAATAATCTGAAATTTCTCGAATTCGATTTTTTAACGATTTTGTGAAGATATTTAAAACTTTATTATCGACACGTAATCTGAAATTTCTCGAATTCGATTTTTCAACGATTTTATGACGATATTTGAAACTATATTATCGACTCGTAATATGAAATTCCTCGAATTCGATTTTTCAACGATTTTGTGTCGATATTTGAAACTACATTATCGACAAATAATCTGAAATTTGTCGAACGATTTTTCAACGATTTTGTGACGATATTTGAAATTATTTCCAAATTGGTGAAAATTTTTCTAAGCCCAACACGTCTGGAAGTACTAAACTGCCTATTATAAGCGTTTTATTGCTAATTCCTCAACGATAAGGTATGGCATAGTGGTTAAGGAAGAGGATTACCATGCAGGAGGTAAATGGTTCAAGCCCCACGGGTGGCAGATTTTTTATAATTTTTTTTAACTTTTTCTGAAATGATCCTCTTACCGTAACATGAATAATGTGTTTAGGCATAGTTTAATGTATTAATTATGCTAATTAATGATTTTTAATTATAGAAAAAAGCTAGTAAAAGACGAAAAATCGGAATAAAAAATCGATAAAAAATCGACAGAATATCGAATTCGATAAAGTGTCGCGAAAGTTCCGCCTAAATCGTGAAATTATCTTTCGATATTATAGATAGATTATCGATAAAATATCTTACTATAATCTCGAAATTTTTACTAACTATAATTCGTCGATAATCTATCTATATATCGAAAGATAATTTCACGATTTATGCGGAACTAACGCGACACTTTATCGAATTCGATATTCTGTCGATTTTTTATTTCGATAATTTGTCGATTGTGCTGCTCGGGTAGTAAAATGACTTCAAACTGAAGAAATCTGCTAAGCTAAGACTAATGAAATAATCAGAAATGTTTCGACAGGTCTGAAAAAATTATTCAACTTGCGAAATGGCTCGAAGCAAAAATGTTTCGATTGTTAAAAATGCTCAAAGTTTATTCGACAGTCATAACTCATAAGTCAACAAAAATGAAGAAATGCTCGAAAATTCTCAAAAATTCTCGAGCATTTATTTCTTTAGCATATGCTGAGAAATTCTCAAAATACTGGGCGTTTCTAAATGAGCATATTATGTTCAATCAAAAGAGTTTTTTGAGATTGCAATGTTTGATATTTTTGAATAGAGAAGGTATGAATTGGGTTGCAGATTTGTTGGAAGTTGATAAAGTGTCAGAATTGATGCATTTTTCAAATCTGAAAGTATAGTAGGTATAGGAATGGTTTGAATTCAAATTGGCAGTATATGCAAGTAAAGAAATTAATCCTCTGCTCCATCCAACACAAAACTTCTTTTTTTTTTTTTTTGAAATGAGGTCAAAAGAGTGTTTAGTATTTCTTTTGCAAAGGGATTTTGTTTTTTATTATTGGGTTTTATTTGTTTATAAGTTTCGATTATTTCTTACAAATTGAACAAGAGAATGAAAACTTGAAAAAAAAAACCATTCGAAGCAATACCCAATAAAATGCTCGGATAATTCGCAACAAAAACACGAGTACCTAGCTAACGAAAATATAACACAATATAGAAATTCTATAACGAAATTGCTTACTCCGGCTAATAAATCTATAAGGAGGTTAGCTTGATTAGCGACGACTGGTTGGAAGTTTATACCCGAATGAAAATCCTTCTACGAGCTAGGTCTTTAAGTGAAAAAGTTTAACGAGCAATGCTTCGTTACTGAAAGTAGCAATTTATGATGATGAGATACTTGAAATGTATCTGAATCAAAGTAATATTCTGAAAACAGAGATATAGTCGAAGGTAGTATATCTACGCACAAAAGGTACGACTGGTAAAATTTGTCACTGGTAAACTTGTAATTGTAAGGTATGTGGTGTACGTTCTTCTAAAATTTTCCAATTCGAGAACTTGGATCCGAAATACGCGAATGTAATTTCCAACACTCGAATGAATCAACTTCATAGAAGCCGTCTGCTGTATAACTATAAACGCCGACGGTATTTAAAGCTTAAATTTCCGAACTGGCGAGATCGTCGAAGCATGTTAAACGCGCATGAAAATGCCGATTTCGATTTTAGACCCGAATGAAACATTCAAAGAGCAGACCCCTACTTTAAAGCGTGTAATTTTAATCTACATTTTTTTTACAGCCCACCTTTTCCTCGTATATATACCTACTCTTACTCACTTATTTCATTCAAATTGATGTTCAATTACTAGAAGAGTAAAAAATATTTTTACTTTCTCATTCCCCCTTGCTCTTTGTCTCCAATCGCACTACATTGCCTCTGTATTAGATTAGAACGTATATCTCTAATGTTAAATTCCGTTTAACTAATAATTTATCGATATAGCGTGATTTATAAGTACGCAATTTCAATTATTACGAGTAGTTAAGTCATATGAAACCGAATTTCGTTTTTTTTGCCAATCATATTTTATAACTAGGAGAAATGGAGAAAATACCTCATATTATTGTTATTATTAATAAACAATTAGATCGTATTTGATATTCTAATGCATTCAAATCCTCGCAATAAGTAGATATAGTCGATTAAATGTGTTCGCCAATACAAAGGTACCTACCTATAGTAAACTACGTATACCTAGAAGTACCTATTACCTACGTAATGTGCATAAAGCAAAATACATGTACCCATCGATTGTAGCTTCTATGTAAACGATAAATCGTCTTCGTTGACACAGAGGAATAGACGAATTTAATCATTGTTTTCAAAAGTAATTAAACGAATGCAACCGACGGATTGCTTACAGTTCAAAGGCAAAATAGTTATTTACTTAAGAGAAATAAATTCGACATTCTACGGCTTTTAATTAATCTTTAGAGAAACAGTTGGTTGGAAAATGAGTAAATTCTTGTACATTTAATGCAGCAATATACAGCAAACAAACAGCGCCGCAATGGCGCTGGATGGCTGGATGGCTGTACTTACTCTTTATCTAAATATTAAACGTACATAGTACACCATACACTTAGGTACTTAAATAGTAACCGTTAGTTTTTCTCTTTTTTATGTATAACATATCTGGAAACACTTCTTTCATAAAAATAGGAAAATAAAAATACATAAGGTACCGGCGGGTAATATGGACCATTGACCATATTACCTACCCTATGTTATTTTGTTCTGTTTTCATTTTTTTTGAAATCCGATTTCACAGGGTAATAAGGTTTACTTCCCTTTAAAATATCACAATATATGAAGTGTCTTACTCAAAAAGTGTCGCTTCTGTGACGATTTTTTAAAAAATGGCGATAATATAGAATGTAGCTGTAGGAATTGTGTGTTTTCATTGCGTAATAAGTTATATTTAACTAAATGAATTCGGGGAAATTTTATATCAAAAAGATAGGAAATTTAATGAGCTTTCCAAATATATGCATGAATGTTGTTTATGAGATGGGAGTCTTGTAGTAATTAGACTTCAAAAAAAAAATCAACAGAAATGGCATGGTAGGGTAATATGGACCATTCATAAAAAAGAATGGTAGGGTAATATGGACACGTAATTTTTCGTTCTGAAAATTTTTATTTTCGCCAAAATCAGTGTTGGCAAAACTGAAACTGAAATTTTAACTGAAACTGAAAAAAACTTGAAAAAACTTAAACTGATTGGTAACAACTGAAACTGAAACTGAAACTTAACTGAAATGACAAAAACTGAAACTGAAAAAACTGAAATGAAACTGAAATGATTTTCAGTTTTTCAATTTCAGTTTTCAATTACTTTTTTTCAATTAAAATTAGGTATTTACTCATCCATCTGTTTTACTTTTTGAATTATATTATCGGAGTTGTAAAAGATACCTTTCAAACCTATTTCGAATACAAAATACAAGATAGGTGGTTTCCAAAGGTATTTTCAAAATACAGATATAAATACCTTTGAAAAGGTATCTTCGAATATCGAATACAAATACGTATTTTCAAAATACGTATATTCGAATACAAAATCGAATACTTTTTTTCTAGTTAGAATTACCTATCCAAGCTGCATTACATGAATTTAAACAAGAATAGTTCAACTATTCAAGTATTTTTTGAAGAATGTTCGAACTATTGACCATTTAGGAACTAGAACATCAATTTTAGCGAATCAAATTTGAATCAAAAGCAAAATTACCAAACAAAGTATAAAAGTACATGGTATTCGAAGTCACTTCGAATAGATATTTGAAAAGAATCGAATATGTTTTTTCGTAAAAGTATTTGAAAATATAGAAGATATAAATAGGCTGAAAAGTGATTTCGAATACAGATATAAAATAGGTATTTTCTATTCGAAAATAGGTATTTATATTCGAAACATCGAATATTTATTAAAACTCTGTATATTATCCCAATTTTTCCATTTCACCACTTCTCAATTGAATTAAAATCATTTATTTATAATTTTTTTTATATTCAATCAATTTTGAAATTAAATTTTTTTTTTATATTCATCAGATTTTAGCTGCAAAAAATATCAAAAATACACAAACTGAAACTGGAAAAAAAAATCAAAACCGAAACTGGAACTGAAACTTAACTATAGGGAAAACTGGTAACTGAAAACTGAAACTCAAACTGATTTATTTCAGTTTTGCCAACACTGGCCAAAATTTATTCAGAGGGATGTACTGTATCCACATATCAAGTATCAGCCGGATCGGATAAAAAGAAGTCTTTCTACAGCAATTTTTCAATTTTTAAATGGAAAATTCAACTCTTTTCCACCTAAAATATTTCTATGGGACCTGATCTGGCTCATTTTTGGTATGTACATTCATAGGGACCTAACACACTCTCATACCAAAAATAAGCCGGATCCGGCCCATAGAACCTATTTTAAGTGAAAAAGAGTTGAATTTTCCTTGTAAAAATTGAAAAAATTGCTGTAGAACGACTTTTTTTTTATCCAATTCGGCTGAAATTTTATAAATGTGGATACAGTACGCCCCCCTGAATAAATTTTCGTGAAAATTGAATTTTTTTGTGAAAAAATTGAGTTATTTTTCCAACTTTTTGGTGCTTTAAATTTTTTATGACTTTTTTTCAATGGACTTTTTGGACATGAAGGGTCCAAATTTTGAGACTTTCAAGTAGATATTCTGAAAGCGGATAAAATTCTCTACAAGATGCAATTTTTAGTTTTTCAAAAAGAATCAAATTTCAGTGTGTAGGAGCGTTTTTAAAAAAATGGTCCATATTACCCGCCGGTACCTTACAATTAATACGTAGATATTACGTACTTTTACAACTGTAGCAATAAACCCCAGCGCCGAACAACCTGAGACATCGAATATACTTCGGCAGCAGCGAGAGAGGCAAATTTTTGTGGTGGTAAAAGAAGTTGATTTTTTTAACACACATTTTTAAATAGGTCATATACAAAAATTTCAAGCTACAATTTTTTTTTTACAGCTCTATAATTTTATACTTATGTAAATACTTGAAATTAACATTTTTTAAAATTTAATAAAAATTTCTTTAAAACTGATTTTTTTAATTTTAAAATACCCATTTTTTTTTTAAATTTAAAGAAAAATTGAAAACTTATTCCAATCAATTTCAAATTTGAACTTGAAATTCTGATCAAATTAATATTATTCTCACTGGTTTGAAAAAAGATTTTACAAACGAAAAAAAACAAAACAAAGAAACCCAAATATCTACTTACAAAATTTTAATAAACTCGAACTTTAAAAAAAATTGTTAAAACATCTTTTTTCAAAAATTCTGTTTAGGTAATTTTTTCAATTTCTCAAAAAAATGATTTCAAAAACTTGAAAAAACAATTTCAAATTTCACAAAAATTAAATAAAAAATGATCAGTCAAATATTTTTTTTAAAACTAAGTAATTGTACTTGAAAAAATAATGAATTGAATCACCTATTTTTCAAAATTTTCCTTCATTCTTTTCAAAAATGATATCACAAAAAAAAATGAAAACATAAACTTATAATTATGTATTTACAAGAAAATTTCGAAAAAATTATCGTAAAAGAATTTTTTAAATATCCTATAGATACGAACTGTTTAAACTCAAACTTTCAAAAATTTCATTCAAAACGTACATTTTTTCAAAGTACACCTATTATACCTATTTCAACAATTTTTCTGATTTCTAAAGACTCATATTTTTTAGCATTTTTTTTTAAATTTTGGATTCTTTTAAAACAAAATTTTGAAAATTTATTCAGATTATGTGTCATCTTGAATTTACTTCTAAAAAATAGAAAGAATTTCTGATCAAACAATTTTTCTTTTTTTACTGTTTCACAAAATTCAACAAAAAATTCAAAAACTTTTGGTGATTACAATTTTGGTTCGGACTTGCACTTTTGTCAATTTTGTTAAGACGACTCTTCTACAATGAATTCTGTTTCAACAAATTTTCTGATTTAAAATAGGTATCCGAAATAAAAAAAAACTACTGCGAAAGATTTTTTTTTACTTTTGCTCAAAATCAAACTTTTGGGAGAAAATAAATTTTATAGGTAAGTACAATTTTTTTCTGTTAAAATAATTTTTTTAATTTAATTTTGAAAAAAGTTTTTAGAATTTCTGACTTTTTTTAAATAACCACCTTTTTTCTTATTGAAAAACAAAACGTACCTATTAAAAATGTATTTATTTGAAACGCAATTTAAAAAAAATCATCAAGTAAACATTTTTCAAATTAACTTTTGTTAAAGTACCTATTTTTCTGAAAATCTTGCTCAAGAAATTTTCTCCATCATCTTCCAATTTCAGTCCCTAAAATATAGAAAGGCACATTTTCCTGGGATAAAACTTGAATATTTTAATCCGGCACTGATAAAAGCACACGCAATCAAATCATTCCTGAGAATGTGCAAATTACAAACACCAAACACAAAACACGACGGAATCAAAATACCTTCATAGTATGTTGCCTCCCATCATCTCAAGAATCCAACTCAACAACGTACGTAGATGCTTGGATATCAGATACTACGTAAGTACTATGTAGATAGCTAGTGATAATTGGAACGAATAGAAAGTTCAGCTTGTACCTATACCTACGTAAAGTAAGTATACGAGGTATACGTACAACCGATGCGTGTAATTACAAGGTGCTTATCTACCTATTATTAAAAAGTAAGACATTATAACGTCGGCGGTGTACGTAAGTACCTGTAATGTATGCATTTGAAGAAACGAGTTGCGAACTTTTCAAGACATTTGCCACAAAGAAAGAGTAAACTGAAAGACAGTGATAAAAGGAAGGCCGAACAGGAGAAGAAAAACGTTGAAAACATCTTGATAGTAAAAACATCAGTGTTACCTTATTTCAAAAACGTTAAATATTTGATGTTAGAACGCGCTATTACTTCTGTGCATTAACTTTCCTTACATAGATTAAAGTACATCTTCAGGTTCAATTTCTTAGGTTCGCATTTCAGTGAGTACTTCGGAACCAGGCGGAATAACGTTTTTCCTTAACACCGCAAGCTTCTTATCAAAAGGTCGTTATCAAGTTTCGAGTTTAACAGTTTGTTGTTTCCTTTAAACTTCGTAAAATGTTTCTTGGGTTTTAAAACTCACCATATATAGGAGGCTGTTTTCATTTTAGCATCAAAACTTTTTTCCTCATCCTCCGTTCTTCTTTCATCGTCCTCATCGTCGTCTCTTACTTCTCCCTTTTTTCTCTGTAGCATAAAACTTTTTAAAAACTGCTAACAGTTATTTAGAAGCATTTCGGCGAGCTTGGCGCATACCAGCTACATCAAAAAACTCATTCTACTCTTGTGATTACACCTAACACGAGTAAAATAAACGCCACGTTTCGTCTTAGGTAGGTATCGATATCGAACGCTGCAAATACAATCAGTTCGTCAACAGGCTCGGAAAATCGGAAATCGATCTCACCTTCCTAGACATTTTTTTATCATCACATAATTCGCCACCTTAACATGATTTACGAATGAATAAAGCACGGTCTAGTGCCTCTATACTATTTCTTACGATGTCGTAAACAGGTCGTCAAAATTTACTATTTGTTGTTCTTTTTTACGTATAGTCCTTTCTTTTTTCTGTCACAAAATGTTTTTGTTTGGTAATGAAGCTTGCATGGACTATTTGAAGCTTGAAGGAATCACCAGCGTCGTATGTTTTACCTTGCGACTTTTTTTTTTTTTGGAAAGGAGGTGGAAATGGATGAAGTTATGGAGAATACGAAGTGTTTCCTGAGTGGTGTAGGAACGCAGGGTGAATAGGCAACCCATAAGAAACAAAAATGTTACAACACATGGACCTTATCTCGAAAATTGAAGGGGCAAGAGAAAATTGAATTGACAGAAAATTTTTTGATCCAGCAATAATGGGTAATTGGGTATAGACAAAGAAAACATCAATTTTCTACGATTTATGGCTCCTCCATTTTCGAACTTGGAAAAAAATGTTTGATCAAAAAAAATTTCTGCTAATTTCATTTTCTCTGGAGCCTTCAATTTTTAAGATAGGCACCGTGCGTATAAAACATATTTCGTTTCTTAGGAGTTCCCTATTCGACTTGTGGATTTTTTTACATCACTCGAGGATTAGGTCTATCATGTCTTAGGGGATTATATTCGAATCCTCTTTACCCCTTTAAAAAAAAAAAAGTAGTATTATATTCTAAAAGTTTTATAGCAAGTAAAATTTTCCTCTTAACAGGAAGAAAAATATAGAAATTGTAGATTATGTCGTAAATGTTTTATAATAAGAATATGCATAGATTAACCTATAAATCAGAGGTTCTCAATTAGTTTTGCTCGCGTACCCATTATACCCCTCTAAATAATTTTTTGCGCTTACTCACTCCCTCCAAAAATGAATTAGTGATTAGCAGATAAATTAATATGAGTGGCTGCACTTTTTTAGGTAGCAACTCCAATTTTTTTTTCTTTTTGAAGAAATCATATTTGCATAAGAATTACCATAAGTAATGAAAAAATCTCAGAAAAAAGTACCTACCTATTTGGGATAAAAAAATCGCCTGCTTTTGCATGAGATTCTTATAAAAAATAAAATTAAAAAATCAATTTTCTTTTTCATTAAAAAAAAATAAAAATTTTTATCAAAAAAAAAAAAAAAATCTTAAAAAAAGTATTTAAAAAATAAAAAATTTTCAACTACCTATACCTAGGTATTAAAAAAAAGAAATTTTTTTATTAAAACAATGAAAAATTTCTATCAAAAAAATTAAATTTTTTACCAAAAACATGAAAATTAATTAGGTACATCAAAAAAATGAATTCTTACTTAAAAATACTGAAAATTTTTCACAAAAAAAAAATTAAAAATTTCATCAAAAAAAAAAAATATATATATATATATATATACATGAAATTTTTCATTGAAAAAAATTAAAATTCGTCATGAAAATATTTAAAAAATTTTATCAAAAAAAATAAAACTTTTTATCAAAAATGATGAAAATTCTTCATCAAAAAATGTGGATTTTTTTTATCAAAAATTTTTTATTTAAAAAAAATGAAAATTCTTCATGAAAGTGAAATTTTATCATCAAAAAACATGAAAAATTGTTTATCAAAAAAATTAGAAAAATTTTTATCGAAAATGATGAAAATTCTTTATCAAAAAATGTGAATTTTTCTTACCAAAAAACATGAAAATTTTTTATCAATAAAAAATTAAAATTTTCCATAAAAAGAGAGGATTTTTTTTCATCAAAAAACATTTAAAAAATTTACCAAAACACATGAGAAAAATTTTCACCAAAAAAAATAGGATTTTTTATCAAAAAAATAATGAAAATTTTTTATCAACATGAATAAAAATTTTTATTAAAAAAAAAAAAAAACATTACCTACAAAAATACTTACCTAATTAAAAAACATAATTACCTAAATCTTTTCATCACAAAAATGAAAACTTTTTACCAACTTTTATTAAAAAAGCAAGATGTTTTATCAGTATCTTTCTTCATTCCCAAGAAACACGTGTTTTCACATGTTAATAACAAGGATTGACACATGAAAACGCAGTTGAACGTCATGGACCTAACCACCTTTTCATATATGTCCAATTATCCATTTTGTTCAATTTTTTTTTTTTTTTTTTTTTTTGCTATTAGGTACATACCTTGTCGCGAAGTAACAAATACCTAGGTTATTAATGACAATATTCTTGAAATTTACAATTTTATAAAATGAAAACATGGTTTTAGGACAACGATAGATTTACACGGTAGACGATATTATTTATTTTCTGCAAACGAATGGGAACTTTGTCGAAAATAAATTTCCGGCCAGATTTTGTAATTAAGTTTTGTAGCTGATAATGACGTTACGTTGTAACCCATTAATCGAAACTGTATGTATGGTTCGACAGGGGCTTTGCGTATATTTTAATTTCACTTCATAGATAGCCGAGCTCGTTTCATATCTATAGTACTGTGTCGATAAGTTATTACGAAATCTGTCAAGAACGATGCTTATATATTTTTTTTTAATCCGAAACAATGGATAGAGAAGATTTCTCGATTTCTCGCATCATGTACAAAATTCAAAGCGATGATTAATGAATAAAAAACATGATCGGGAGGCAATTTATACTTGTTTGCGATAAATTTTACGAATAATTTTATACGTAACTAAGATACCTATTATACGAAGAAGAAGTTATGTGATTTAAAAAGACCACAAAATAAATGTGGTTTTCCTTCACACTTATACGACATATCTAGATCCGCACGCATCGTTTCTTTTCAAGCTGGCGGGAAAAAAGAAAAGAAAGAATTCACAACAAATTGTAAATCAGATCCGCGATGAAGATAAAAGCAATATGTTTCAAAAGTTTATAGGATTTTGGGAAAAGTTTTCACAAACTGTTTACAAATCACTTTATGATTTTTTCATTTTCAATTTAATCCATTTAGTTCTCTTCACGTTTGAAATTATGTTAATTTTACGAGTAAGATTTATCTACAAATTGCTACAAAATTGTTTAATTTAAAAAATTAAATAAAGGGTCCAAATAAAATAAATATGTATATGTATGTAGGGATAGGTAGTTCTCAGCTAAATTTCAAAATTAAACTATACCAACATTTACGTAAAGGAGCTTCCATCATTTTTAAATATTTAATTTCGTTATGAATTTTTAAGAATTGTTTGTTACCTCAACTTCATTCAAAGGTAAATTATTTCAAGTGCCTAATGTATTTTTATTTTTATTTTTCAAAAAAAAAAGTAAAACCCGTTTAAAAAAAAATAAATATCCTAAAAAAAGATATACCTAGTTTAGAATTAAAAAATCACACGTATAAATAAATGCATTACAACATGTTGCGCATCATTATAGTCGTTTCGTAATGCTGTTTCGAACCATTGCATATTTTGTAGCACACTTCGCTGAACCTTTTTATTCAACAACCTTATAATCCAATATACGTACCTACTATCAAATCTTCATTCGATTATTCCGCAGCATATGGGACTCACTACTTACGCGACTATCTAGCAAAATTGAGCACGACATTTTAACACTTTTAACGTTTGAAAGTATAAAATTTTGATAAAACTGAAAATCAATCTGAAATCCGATTATTTTGCAGCTTAACTCGTTAAAACACTAACGTACCCTAAGTACGTATACTCGTAGTAGCGGAAATAAGGGTGTGCGAAGCGTATAAAAGCACAGGGCTGCATTCTTTTCTGAGGTCAGTGTTTCAAAAAAAGGGAAGGAGGGAGGAAGTGAAATTAATTGTTTTTTAATAGCTGAAATTTGAGTTTTCACTGAAAAAAAATTAAATTTCGAAAGTGAGCCTTTCAAAGGTTTCTATTTATTTCTATTCTATCTTTTTTCCTCTTTTTCTCTGTTTTTTGTTCGAGTATCAAAATATGACTTTCAAAATTTTATCGAAATTAGTTACTTGCGAGATTAATGAAAATTTTCGACTGATGCCAAGCTCGAGACCATAATATTGTGACATTCTTGCCTGACTTTTTAATATTTTAATGAACTTTTTTTTCTTTCTAAATTACTCTGAATTTCCCTCCCGCTCGCGTTTACCTTTTTTTTCTCTTTTTCCTCCTTTATTACTTTGTAATAAAAAATGGCTTTCAACACTTTCTCAAAATAAAACGTAATGAAACTTGATGAAATTTTACATTCTGTCCAACCTTTCAACATTTTGTATTACAAACAAATCGTCATAATTTTTGAAACACAAAGTTTTCAGTCTCTAGAGTAAAAACTTATGCATGCCCATGTTGAAAAAGAAACAAACTACAATGCAGCAACTGAGGTAAAAGATGTGATTTTTAATATCAACTTCAAAATAATTCTTCACAAAATTTTGCAAATTTTTAAAATTGAATAAATCAGTTAAGGTATTGAAATTGGAACAATATTTTAGATTCTATTTTTTAAAAGGGTGATTTTAAACGTAGGTAAATTTTTACAACTTTTAAAATTTGGTTAAAAAATGGGGTATTTTTAGATCTCAATAAAAATTTTTTTAGAATATACCTAAATGAATGTATTAAAATTTGACCGATTTTTAAAATTTGAAATTGGTCATTTCATCAAGTTTAGATAAATTTTCACAATTTTAAAAATTTATTAAATCTTCAATAAGTAAGTACCTAAGTATGTACTCATGTGGTAAAAATTCAACATGGAAAATTTTTAAATCCCATTCAATTATGAAGTTAGATAAAACTTGGCTAAATTTTTATTTAAAAAGTTAACTTTGAAAATTTGGTACATTTTTTAAAATTATTGTCAAGTAAAATTTAAAAAATTTCTAGGCCGTGATAATAAAATCAAAATACCTAACTCGAATTTTTTTTAATTTTCTCAAGTTTTAGATTGAGTAAATTTTTAAAAATTTTCAAATAGTTCACTTTTCAGAAGTCACAGCAAGATTTGAAAAAAGTAGTAAATCAAAAAGCGGGCGAAATTCTTTATCAAATTTTTCGATAATGAGAAACAAATCCCCTTGAATTAGAATTATTCCTTAGAATAATTTTTAATAGTCAATTTTCTCACAGTTCTAATAATAAGGTAGTTGCACCAGTGGTGGACCCTTATAGTGGAAGTGTCTTATAAAAAACATTCTGGTTTAAAAACTAATAACGTTGGCGAAATGGTGAATATACCAAACGATTCCTTGTGTATTCTACAACAAAATGCGCTATAATTTTTTAATTTTACATCATTTCTTTGAAAATTACGACCATTTTAAGTGAAAAAATAGAAAAGTCCAGTGGTTGGTCAAGATAATCTAGTAGTTGACCACCCAGTAGTTGGTCACGCGCTAGTAGTTGATCACCCAGTAGTTGGTCAATCAGATTATGACAACGGCTCTCAACCATTTAATTTTTAAAAAAATCAATAAGTATTCGGTAAAATTGTCACTCATTAGCCATGAGAAAGAGAAACTATCATTTTTCGTAAATATTTACCAATTTTTTGCATGATCAACCACTAGAACTTTACAAAAATTTCGTAAGTCTAGTACTTGATCAAAATGATCAACTACTGGCTAAACACCATTTTTACCACGCTTTTATTAGCTTGGTATGTATGTTTGTCTCATGGAACCAAATGTATGTTTTCGACCAATCCTCTCTCATTTAATATTTTACTGGAATTGAAAGAACATAGTGCTCACATTTGAGGCTTTCGAGGTCGCTGAATTCGATTTTCGAACTCAAATTTACCCCGACCCCAAATTGAGCCCCTATGAGGGGGTTCAATTTTGAAAATTTCAGAAAATCACAACATTGGTATCGAAATGTAGGTTTTCGAGGTCGCTGAATTCGATTTTCGAACTCAAATTTACCCCCGACCCCAAATTGAGCCCCTATGAGAGGGTTCAATTTTGAAAATTTCAGAAAATCACAACATTGGTATCGAAATGTAGGTTTTCGAGGTCGCTGAATTCGATTTTCGGACTTAAATTTACCCTCGACCCCAAATTGAGCCCCTATGAGGGGGTTCCATTTTGAAAATTTCAGAAAATCACAACATTGGTATCCAAATGTAGGTTTTCGAGGCCGCTGAATTCGATTTTCGGACTTAAATTTACCCTTGACCCCAAATTGGACCCCTATGAGGGGGTTCCATTTTGAAAATTTCAAAATTCACAACATTGATATCAAAATGTTAGTTTTCGAGGAGTAAAACTATGAAATTAAAATATTTTCAACGACAAAAAGAGTTAAATAAAAATGTAAAAAATTTTTAAAAAACCACGCTTTTATTTAAAGTTGGTCACTTTGTAAAATGTTATTCATAGGGAAAGAGTAATGCCTTAAAAAACAAAAAATAAAATTTACTTGAATACAAAAATGTGTCATGAAAATTTTATTTTCAAAAATTTTAATGACACATTTTTGTATTCAAGTAAGCATACTTTCTGAAGCTTCAGAACCTCCCCTCAGCTTAAGAAGACAACAAACAATAGCAAATTCGGCTCTTGAAATACTTTCTACCCCCAACTTTCACCCTAAATCAGAATTTATTTTTCCATTCAATGATTTAGAACCTGACACTTCCCATTTACTTCAATCTATAATTACAAATGAAACAAAAATCCATCATTATGTCATAAATATTCTCCCACCTTGGTCTAACCTCAAACCAGTCATAAATACTTCTCTGACTGAACTAATACAATCAGATACAAATTCTCTCATCGCTACATCACACTTCAACGAACTCGCTAATAAATACCCAAATCACGAATTTATATTCACAGATGGATCTAAAACTTCAAACCTCACTGCTTGCGCTTTTGTACATAATGACGAAGAATTTTTATACCCCCTCCCTTCTCAATTTTCAATTATGTCAGCTGAACTATACGCCATTAAGCAGGCACTTACCTACATCAATAACTCTTCTTTCATCAACACAATCATATTTTCAGACTCCCTCTCAGCGTTGCTATGTATACAAAATTACAATAAAAAAAACAACATCCAATAGCTCAGGAAATATCCCTCATGCTTTCTTCCTCATTAAAAAATACGATTTTATGTTGGCTACCTTCACACAAGAACATCACAGGCAATGAATCAGCTGACAAAGCTGCAAAACTTGCTCTAAATATAACTCCCATACAAAATATTCCTATTCCTCTTACTGACCTTAAAACCTTCATCAAAGCTAAAACTCAAATTCTTTTTCAAAACTTCTGGAATCAAATTCCCTCCACTAATACACTGAAAAATATCAAAAACGATATACTTCCAAGAACTTGCTTTGATATCTCTCGCCGAGAAGACGTTCTACTCACACGTATACGAACAGGACACTCTCTTATGACCCATTCTTACTTGCTCAACAAACAACCTCCCCCATTTGTTCAATATGTAACACTCAAATTTCAATAACACATTTAATTTTTCAGTGTCCAAAATACATAAATGAAAGATCCCTATACCTATCCTCTAATAATCCAAAAGAAGTCCTATCAGATGACCCCATTAAAATTCAAAACTTATTATCCTTTCTATCCAAAACTGGTTTACGATCCCTTCTCTAAGTAATCCTCCTCCGTGACACGCCTCTAGCCTTAGTTGCTGTATATGGCGTTTAAAAAAAAAAAAAAAAAAAAAAAAAAAAATTATTTTTTGTTTTTTAAGGCATTACTCTTTCCCTATGAATAACATTTTACAAAGTGACCAACTTTAAATAAAAGCGTGGTTTTTTAAAAAATTTTTACATTTTTATTTCCTTCCAGTAGATAGTCACCGCCATATTTGATAGAATTTTGGCAATATTTTTTATTTAAACGAAGAAATGGAATCTCCAAACTCTTCTGATTCAGGTCCAAATGGTTATATTTCAAGTTTTATTAATCTTAATAGTGTAAAAATCATATTTCGATAACACTTCGGCTTAACAAAAATCTTTAGAATTGGCATCATTTTGAAAATTGTTCTAACAAAAAAATTTCAGACGATCATTATTAATTACTTGAACAGAATTGATTAAAAACTTTTATGTGGTTCTATGCAGAAATGTTCCAGGTTTGCTCTAAAAAAAATTTCTGAAGCTATTTTAAAAATACGCTTAATTATAAACATTTTTCTTCTCGAGTGACCCACCACTGGGTCGTGGCCATCGACTGGTGCAACTACCTTACAGTAAATATGATAATTTAAAAAAATTCTACAAAACTTGTAAAGTTGATTAATTTTGAATTTTTGATTCCATAGTTGGAGAGGTGGATAAAAAAAAATTGAAAAGTGATAAAAATATTTTGTCACCGGAAAAACTACGAAAAAGGCAGATCGTATTGTTTTGACATAGGACCCCGTACTGCCCCGCAAAATCCTGCATTATCTAAACATTTGGAATTAGTCTCTCAACTTTTTGCTTTTACGTTCAAGCATGGAAATATTTTTTTTTATCGCCACTCACGACTACAGGTATTATAATATTAATGTTTTACTCAGCTAATAAAAACGAATATATTCCTTACTTTTGTGCATTATGCGGTAGGTAGATATATATATATATATATATCGCATCGTATAAAGTAGATGCTTAAAACTATAGGCATCGTGGTAACGTAGGGTATTAATTATGCGATCATACAAGGCAAATACAATGTATTACACATACACGTATAGCAACAAGAAACACGTCAAAGAAATTACGTACCCAATTAACGCCGACATTTTACGCAAAAGTTTTTTACAGCGAAACAAAAGTGATGAATTAACAATTTCACATAGGTACTCATACAGGTAGATGATAAAATATTTCACCGAGTAGAGTACGAAAAGTAAACGAAACTGCGTAGATATTTTTTGCAAAGAAATCTAAAAGTTTGAAAAGTACGACGTATACGCACACGGCTAAAGGCTGACTATGCATTTGAGAGCAGATCGATTTGAAACGAGCTTAATTAAACGAATTAGCGCCTAGCGTTTGAATTACGCTGAAAGGAATTCGTTTTCGTCGCATAAAGCAAAGTTTTTTATTAAGTCTGAATTTGACACGGCAGTGTTATACTGAAGAACTTTTGGAAAGAGTCCAAAATTAAAGGATACATATTTCTTGAGAGTAAGGGAAAAAATTGAATTTTTTTGGAAAAATGTCACGTACATAGCAGGCAATTATATGCATATGTGCGCGAAATGAATAATGAAATTTCTAAAATCAATTCGTTTCCTCGTAATAAACATTTTTTTCCCCAAGTAATCCGCTCGCATTAACAAATAGATTGTCAACTATCTATACAGATTCAAGTTAACGTGTTACAGAAAATATTATCCGGATAATAAGGTTAGGCTTAGCAAACGTATACATATGTACTAGCATTTTAACCCATACCACGACTATATATGATTTAAAACCTTTTTATTAAAATCGCTAGGTAGATTTTTTAACGATACAAGTGCGGTAGGTTTTCAAATTTCGCCGAGCTAAGCGCTACCTTGCTATTTTTTTTCTTCTTCACCATACCGCACCTATTTTCCTTCAACGCCGTTTCTTTTTTTATTTTCTTTTTTACCAACAGCCAATGTTTCCCTATTTGGCTGCTTGTCAAATTATGATGTACGTTTTTTTTCTCTCTCTAAAATGTTACGCGAATTAGGCAGTGCACGGAAATAGGAAACGAAATGAAAAACAAAAGATAATTCGAAGTAATAGGGAAATGGAAGCAAAGCAGGAAATATACCTACAATGTCATATTTTCAACTCGTGTAAAAATTAAAAATAACGATAAAAAAAGGCGTAGGAGTCAAGTCGCTACTCGAGAGACGAATTTTTTTGTACTGTTATAAAAACTTGCATTGAAAAAAATACGACAAAATTCACTTTTTTGGACGAAATAAGAAGTAAAGATATCCTAGGAAGCTGAAATTTGTACATGATTTCAAGGTAATGTGGGTCTCATCTTTGGTGCAAATTGAAAGAAATTTCACCATTTTGGATCTCTACTGCAGTCCCAGCAAAAAAAAAAAAAAAAAAAACTTGCCTTAAATTTGAACCTCAATGAAATTTTGGAACCCCAAAAATCTTCAAAATCCGGATTTGGATTTTGGATTATAAAATTTAAATACCAAGATATTTTGTTCTTTTTCAAGTTATCAAAAGTAGTTAAGTTCCTTCTTTTTTTGTTTGGTTTTGTTTGATTTGGTTTGGTTGTTGTAAAGGTTGTTGTGAGTGCGACTTGCTACATGAGATTTTTTAAAAATTAGGTTCAAAAAATTGATTTTTTTATACTTCCAAGAAAACCCAGAAATGTTTTCATAAAAAAAATTAACAATTAAAAATCTTGCTATATTGACCCAAAAAAATTTTATTATGGACATTTTTTTATTGTAAAAAATCAGATTTTTTGCAAAGAATTCATTTTTGTTTCTCTCCAAAAATTTACTGAGAAAAATTCTTATTGGGGAAAAATATTTACTCCAAAAAATAAAGAAATCATCAAAAATTCAGAAAAAATTGAAAGAATTTCTTCTCCAAAAAAATTTTAATTTATAAGAAAGATCAGACATTCCTATTTTTAAACCAGATTGAGCGACAAATGAGAAGTTTTTTTCTTGAAAAAAAAAAAAAATTAATACTTATCTATACCTACTTTTTATTAATAAAGATAACAAATTGAACAGGAAGTTTTTTAGCGCTTGACTCGAGAAATTTTTTTATTTCGAGGAAATTAGAAAATTTTTTGAACAAAAAGTTGAAAGATTTTTTTTAACTGAGACAAAACCAAAAATTTGGTACTTTCTCGAAAACTCAATTTTTTTTCAAACGAAATTCCTTTGAAAATTTGAAAAATATTTGAATCGGCTCATGAGATAAATAATGTAGATCAAATATAGAAATTGTGAGATGGGTCAAGTCATCTTTCTTTTGGTACAGGAGTTCAAAAATAAAGTCAAAAGTCATCTAATTCCCCCCTATTTCTAAATCAGAATCAAACACAGCAGGTGTAATTTTTTTTAATTCACCTAAAAAGAAGTTAAAAATAAGAACGAAAAAACACCGCAATTTATTTCTGTAAATTGTAATCAATAAACACACTTCAACTTTCATGGCAAGTTTTCATCGTGACAAGTTTTCATTGTTTGCACGTTTATTAATAATACCCACGATTTTTCAAAAATATAAATAAATGAATAAAATCACCAAAACAAACTATACCTACGCATTGAAAGTTACTAGTGGAAAACTTCACACACCTACATACTAAACAAAAAAAGTAAGAATATAAGTAGTAAGTAATAAGTACCTAACCGCAGCTCCGTCGCTAGGCAGCCAATGATAAATAAAAAAAATCTCATGCATTTGAAACATTATCAAGTTTGCAAAGTTTGTTTTTTCAAATGACCAAGTTCGACATGACCAAATTGCATTTTTCACAGTTTATATATCTGTGACTTTCCGACACCGATCAAGTTTCAATTTTCATCACAAGAAACATTATTTCTTTTCGTAATATAAACAAAATAATAAAGTACTCAACTGAGCGAAAAACTGTGGCGAAACACCTTCGGTAGCCTTTTTTTAACGACACGAAATGTTCGTAATACTGACGCGACACTCAAGGTGGACTTTTGTGACATTCCGACATTCGTCATGTCAAGGAACAAGAAACCCGCCAAAAAAAATAATTTGCACTTAAATACTCAATTATAAAAATGAAATACGACGAAAATGGAATAGATAATTTCTAAAGCGAATGGCGCTGAAAAATTGAATACTTTTTCCTAAATAACAACGAATTCGTTTGTGGGTTTTCGCTGCAGTCTATTTTGTGTTAGACGATGAAAAAATCTAATTTCAAACCGAAATTAGAAAGGACCTTTCCTTTGAAAAAGAAGAAAAGTAAAAGACGAAACAGAAAGACGAACGAATAGGCCGGAAAGTATTCGATAATTGAACTAATAGAAGACTCTTTTCTTATTTGTTCTTTTTCTTCGTTTTTTTTTTATTCTTTTTTTTACCGACAGACCCTTTTGTGCAGGCAAATTTTCATGGTGAACGCGAAGCGAAATTATTTAATTTCCTTTAACCATTGACTTTTAATTAGTATTGAAGACGAGTTCACTTTTTTCATTTTTTTTTCTTCTTCTTTTTCCTCTTTTTTCATTATCAAGTTTTTTCTCAGCGCGATATACTTCCAAGAAAAAATAAATTATACTTATTCAAACGAAACTGTGGATAAAATTATAATTTATCCCAACACTTTGATAAAATCACTCGAAAATATCTTCTTCGAAAACAAAGAATCTATCGATAATTGAGGGGTTTGGAGTCAAAACTCACATTTGCCAAAAAGTTCATTTTGAGAAAATCGCGAAAAAGTAATTGCGTACTTAGTGTGCTAGATGTACTTCGATGGTCGGAATCATCTGGAATGATGAAGTTGGTGTATATGAAGAGTATTATGTAAAAAAAAACAACTTTGGTCAGCCATTGTGCTTTAAAGTAAAGTTGAATTTTGGCAAATGTGAGTTTTGACTCCAACTCGATTTTTTTTCGATTTTCATGCAAAAATGACTCGTAATGACGCTAATAAGATGAAGAAAAAAAATTTTCGGAATCAAATAATATATTCAACAATAAATTGAATTTTTTATTAGTTATAATAATGGAAATCAGAGTACAAAAATTCCGTATACTACTGCTATGATTTTTATACAAAATAAATTCAAATATCACGCAATTTACCCAAAAATTAAGCAGAAAGACTGAGAGTGAAATATTTACACACCTGACCACGTTGTTTACGTACGTAACAGTAACTATCGTTATCACTATCAAAATTCGGTTGTAAAAAAAGTTGGTGCCAAAACTCACATTTGCCAGTGGCAAATGTGAGTTTTGACACCAACGTCACTTTTTAAGCATTAATTCTCGCGAATTCGAGGCACTAACCAAAAAACGAAGGCTGTAGTGTGTAGAGCGTGAAAAACTGAACCCGAATCCGCAAAAAAACAAAAATCGACTTTTGTGCCAAATGTGAGTTTTGACTCCAACCCGTCAATTTATACCCGTGAAAAATGTTTTCTCAGAGATGAAAAATGCATTACCCAAATTAAAGGACAGTATCGTATGAACTTATCAACCAACATTGTTGGTCGGTGGTCACTATGTTTAAAATGATGCACTCGCCTAAATGAAGGTAGGTAATCAACTAACCTATGTCAAATGAAGAGATAGGCGACTATAGACAGTTTTCAAAATTGATCAGTTTGATAATGATTGAACTGGCCACATTTGACCATCCTTTGATTACCTTTCGAAAATAGGGAACTTGTTCCGCTTCACATATACGAGTACAAAGGTACAGCAGAGAAAATCATCACATTTGTGTCACGGAATAAGAAAAGGGGGCTAGTGACCAAAATTTCGATTTTCATTTTTTCATCGATTTTCGTGTAAAAAAGTGTTTTTTATATGAAAATCGATGAAAAAATGTTGATAAAAATTTTGGTCACTAGCCCCCTTTTCTTATTCCGTGACACATTTTAAAAATTTATCACGCTCTACAATTTAGATTCTTACAAAGGAACCTTGTCAACTCGACACCTCTGATTGAGCTAAACTTTGGCTCACTAAAAGAGCATTCCACCCAAACCTCAGAACCAAAATTTTTAGCTGCCGAAGTCGATTTTTCTATTTTTGGGCTAATTTTTGAAAATGGCTAAAACAACCCCTCCCCCCCAAATAAATTATTTTGTTACAAAAATTGTAAATTTCAAGACTGACTCCTGAAAATTGGTTTGTGTACTAAAATCGACCCCCCGAGTCGATTGGGGCCATTTTTAAAGCAACCTAGAGCCTCCAGAAAAAGTTGACTCTTCTCCAGAAAATAAATGTAAAATTTCCAAAAATCAATTTTTCTGGAGGCTCCAGATCACTTCGAAAATGGTCCAAATCGACTTAGGGGGCGACGAAGTTTCGGATAATATTCTACAGAAATTTACTTTTTTGGAAATTTTTAAAAAATGAGAAATTTTCAACTTGTCGAGAAAATACAAGAATTCATCACCTCGAATTTTGGATTCAGCTATGTCAACCGACATATATGATACCACACTAACTCTAGGGTCAAATTTTCAGCTGCCGAAGTTGATTACAGCGCCCTATTGAGAGATTCTAGTGCGCTGTAGAAAAATCAACTATTTCTGGAGAATCCAGATTGCTTCGAAAATGGTCAAAATCGACTCGAGGAGTCGATTTTGGTAGATAAACTAATTTTCACGATTCTATCTTGAAATTTAAAATTTTTGTTAAAAATGATTTATGGAGGGAGGCTATTTTAGCAATTTTCAACAATTCGCCAAAAATCAAAAAACCAACATTGGAAGCTAAAAATTTGGTTCTGAGGTCTGGGTGGCTTGCTCTTTCAATGAGCCAAATTTCAGCTCAAGGGAGGTGAAGAGTTGATGAGGTTTTCTTGTTATTTTTATTTTTCGTAGAACCTTTACCTAATTCGGTCAGAAATCAGAAGAACACATAGCACTGTACTAAAAAATAAATTTTAAAAAATGTGTATTTTTTTGTCTTTGAAATCATTGACTTCGTAAATGGGTCAGCATAATAATGGAAATTGTTTGCAAATTAAAATCTATCCTTAAAAAAATATATACCTAGGTATATTTTCAACTTTCTATATACTTACGTAAATCCCTGAATAATATACGATAGTTTAAAAACAAAGCATCATATCAGGAAATTTGTCACCATAAAAACGCTGGATAAAAAATTGCATTCATTCGCGTTTTATTTTACAGCTCTTTCTTCCTTCACAGCACGCTACATACACCTTTTTCACAAGAAATTAAGTTCGATTGGTGTTCAGATACGCTTTTGACAAAACTGTATTGTATTACTAACGAAAAGGGTATCGTATCTCTTGGTTGAAAAGAAAGTGGAGAAATCAATTAAATGGCGATAAGTACGAACAAAAAAAACTCGTTATAAGAGGTAAAACAAACAACAGAAGCGCGCACTAAGGATTTAGCCGACCGAAGCAAGTTATACAAAAACAAAAATGTGCTTATTTTCCGTTGATTCGGAGTTAAAAGATAATCGAGTTTCGTTACGATTTTAAAATTGACGAAAATTTACACAAACGAGTACGTATACTTATTTCCTAAATACGAACGTAACGTACCTAACTGTCCTAAATAATTGTCATACGAACAACTCACACAATAAGCCGAAGAAAAAACAAAAATTGAAAAAATTCCATCGCAATTTGATTCATTCGTGTAGATAAAACGAACGCCTTTCCCATAAAAAGTGCTCTTTTTTGTTCACGAATGTGAATCTTTTACAAATCGTTATGTAATAAATCTTTTTCGGGCGGTTAACTCGAAATGAAGAGTAGTATTATATCACCAAAGCAAAACCATTCGGAGGGGTTAAATAGGAATGAGAATCTCGTTTTTAATACTTTTATGCAAATAATGAACGATTCTCCAGAAAACCGTGAAATTTTTTGACAAAAGATTCAAAAATATTTCTTCTCGATTTATTGTAAGTTACAGTTACTGCTAAACGCTTTATTTGAGCTACCCCATTAACAAGTTGAACGCGTAATTTTGACGCAGTTTCGTATTTACCTACCTACTCGTAAAATGCTGAGAATTGTGAAAATAAAATATGCTTGAAAGTAAGATATTTTTTTTTGAAGTAGATAATATTTATTTTATTCGTCGTGGAAGAAAATTGCTTTGCGGTTTCAAATTAATTTTTTATAGTCAAGATTTAATAGCAAACACCTAATTACCAACCATATAAGTATGTACAATTATTGTGAGTACCTAACCTATCTATGCCTACGATAAATCATCTCACATGTGTACATACAACTGTACATTGTAGTAACTACTAGTGCAAAATCATATCAACTTATTTTCAATAAGCTAAAATTTATTTCCTTTTTATCTCTCTCCGGAAATAATGACAAATGCCTCGATCATTAGAAAAAGAAATGTAAGAACATGATTAGATAACATATCTTTTATAAAGCATCTAATATACCAACACAAACCTATCTACCCGCTTAAAAGACGACAAACTCGACGCAACGAAATATTTCTATTTTCATCAAAATTATTGGATTGGCTCTCCGAAGCAACAAGTAGCCTTTGCGTTCAATTTTATGTTCTTTTTAGAATGGATGTGAAATATTTCTCTTTTCAACGTTTATACCAGTAACGATACGAGTTTGTAGTTTTCACAAATATTGTTGAGCAATTTTAGATACCTACTTAGTGAAGGTAAGCTCATGTATCACATTCACCATCTTATACGATTTTAATTCAAAAATTATTTTCATGGATCAATAACTACACAATCAGGCTCGCTATAAGAAAATTTAGAATGATGAGGAAGTTTTTTTCAAGCCCTGTTCCTGCCGGCTGCTCCCTCAGCTATATTTGCACTTTCAGAATATTATCATTCATCAAGCGAGAAAATTTTCACAATTTTCCTAAAGCACGATTTTGAAAATATTTCGCAGAAATTTCATCTCGAAAAGTTATTTTAAATAGGCAAACCAAAAGTATAACTACGAATATTTTTGGAATAAAAAAAATTTATATCTATCCCAATCGACAATTCATAAAGCATTTTGCTAGTATTGTACTAGCATTGCATTAGCATGCTAGCATATTACTAGCATAAGTGGCATTATGCTAGCATGTGTTACGCAAATGCCAGCATCATGTTTGCCTGTTTTTGAACCACCTAATAATGCTAGATGCTAGCATAATCAGGTGCTAGCATAGTGCTAGCATGGTGCTAGCACAATACCAAGTGCTACCATAATGCTCCTAGAATGCTACTAAAATGCTACTATAATGCTACTAGGATGCTAGCACTAGCATTCAAAGTGGTTCAAAAACAGGCAACCTGATGCTAGCATTCTCAAATTTTTTTCGTCAATAGGGATATTGGGTATTTTTTTATTATTTTTGAAATATTTCAAGGAGACGATTCAAAAAATATTTTACAAGAATTTATGAAAAATACTGTTGAAATGTCAAATTTTCGAATATTTTACGAAATATTTTTTGTTCACCTTAACAAAAAATTAATAAAAATGTTTTTAGTTTCGGTCAAACTTATTTGAAAATCTCTAGAACTGATTTTGAAATTTCAATGAGGATATTGTATATTACCTATATCAATCTGAAAATTTCTGCATAATTTTGGTCAATATTTTGTTATAGGTAATTTAGAAAACTTGCGTATTTCCAGTTGAAGCATTGAAAAAAATCGTTAAAATATCACAAAAATTAGCGCAATTTTTGAAAAATCTTTTCAACTTATGAAAAATAATTAATGAAATAGAAAATGCATAAGTAATCTACCTGGGTAGATAAATAGGTATCGATTACTGAATTTGTTAATAAGACTGATTTTTCGTTCCAAAAATTAGATAGTTATCATTTTACTTTTTAAAAAAAATGGGGAAATTAATTAAAAAACGAATTTTCAGATTATAAGAAAAACTGAAATAAGTACATACACATAGGTATAAGAATTATTTCAAAAAAATCTTGGAACTTTTTGGAAAAGAAATTTCTTAAATATTTTCACCTAAAAAAAAAAAATCAAACTTTTCTTGAAACAAATTCAATTAACCTAATGAGTTTTTTCTCTAAAAAATTACGGTTTGTATTCTCCAAAATATTAAGAGATTTTTCTACTTCAAAAAACTGAAAAAATTACTTAACTACCTACTTTCAAAATTACGCAGGTTTAAATAAAATCATTGTGAATTAATTTGAATTTTTTTTAATTTGAATTTTTTGAATATTATGTATTTTAATACGTGTTAAAGCCATTTTTTATTTATTTTTTATTTTATAGGAAAATACTTCTTTTGAAGTTTATAGCTGTTGAAACGTCAAAAAATTGCAATTTTGCAAATTGGCACATTAGGTAAATTAGCCTAAATTTTTCAAAGATTTCTATTCAAAAAAAATATGTGTAACTATATTACAGAAAATGTTCTAAATTTCAACAAAAAAAAAAACTACATTCAGTTTTTTTTTTTTTTTGGAAAATTTTTTTGTTTTTTTTTTCTTTAGAAAACGATTTTGGCAACATTTATAGCGAAAAATTTTCAAATTTCATTGAAATCATTTTTGACCAAAATGCAGCGCAAAAAATGGAAAAATCGTCACAATTCAAGAGAAAAAAAGTCGAATGTTCTTTTTAAGAGAAAAATTAAATGTGTTTTTTCTTTAGAGAAAAATCAAGGTGCTCTTTTGAGAAAGAATTAAGTGATTTTCTTCTTTACGACTTTTTTTTTTTAAATAAATTATATTTCCATTTTACCTTTTTTAAAACAATAAGTAAAAATCATTTTTAGAAAATTTTTAATTTCTAGGGTACTGGTTTTCAAAAATTTTAAAAAAAATTATGAGCTCATTTTTTAAAAAAATACTGGCCCTTAAAAAATTCGATTCTCTGATTACAGTTAGATGCCTAATAATAAAATCAAGTAATGTTCGTAACCCGAATTTTTCATAACTACAAAAAGTGCACCCGGGTGAACCTGATCTACACTGATTTAAAACATAAACGAAAACGGAATATTATGTTGATTAAAACATTAATAAAAAAAAGTACTGTATAAACGTATCTGTGAAATCTTTCCAAAAAAGAAGAAAAAAACACATTACCGAGTCGCTTTAGAATTTAGAATTTAATTTATTTTTCAATTTCACCGGCGTTATTTTACGCTTTCCATTGAACTTTCGCTGATAAAAGTGTAAGAAATGGCGACTATGAGGCATAAATTGCAAATAAACACATTGAAAAAAAAAAGTTTAACTACATACAGAAAAAGATATACGAAACGAGTTAAAATTGTCCATACCGAGTAGGTAAATCTAATAAGCACACAGAACCTATATGGTTGAGTTTTACCAACGTACAAAATAACCTGAGCTTTTCTCAAATAAAAATACGAATTCTAAGGTACTATTTTGTTGCTCAATGGTAACTCGCTCGTACATGTGCGAGCTTTTTATTAGACTGGCGTTCGTTTTTTCCGAATATTTTACCCATAAAGTCTCGCTCATGTTCTTGAAATAGGATACTAAGTCCGCTTTAGAGTTGTTCATTTTACTATAGAGATTTCCTCAATTTTTTCATCCGTTTGTTGACCAGTATTAACGATCGTTTAGAAGCGACAACAGCGTTCTATGAACGTTTTTTTTTATATAGAATCCATATACCCACGTTAATAAAAACAACAGATGAAACAAAAACAAAAAATGATTTTTAGCCGAATTTTCTATAAAATTCGAACTTATGTATTCGCCAAGCGGTTTTGAAAAGTTTGTGGACAGAACTCCTCCGTAACTACAGAAGGTACAATCATGAAATTTATACCGTAAACTCGATACATCATGTAGTTGTGCGTATCACTTTTTTTTTTTTAAATATGCATAATTGGCCGAGTAATTAATAATTGAGATTAGGGGAAGCGGGGAAAAAAGTATAGTGGATGCGAAGTTGGTAATGGGGATGGAAAGAAAAAAGTAGGGGAAATGTCTGGTTTGTTGTTGTTTACTTTGGTCTCAGTATGATTTTGATCGTTGAGACGACCAGTCGCGTTTTAATTCATCACATACAAGTATTGTGTTAGTGCGTTTCCGCGGTTTTTTTTTTTTTTTTGAGATGTTGTTTATTTCGCGTTATTATTAAGTATATGTGACCGTCCATGAAAAAAGGGACCTAGTGTATTAAAATTCCATTTCGAGATAAACGCGTTTAAAGTTTTAACTTATGTGAGAATTGAATTTAATTTCCATGAATAGTGATGAAACTTCATTCTCGTCTAGATTCAACATATTAGGATACTCTGAGAAAGTTTTGTGACGTTATATCAATATTTAGTGTGAATTCAATGACATTTAGTGGGGCTATACCGGATTTTTTCCAACATTCGGTCATCCATGGGAAAAGGGACCTAGTGTAAAAAAATCTAAATTTTCAACTTATGTGCTATTTTAATTTACTCTGCCACATGATAATGATATTAAACTTAATCCTCAACTAGGATTAACTTATTAGGATATTGTTAGCTAGTTTCGTAACCGTATATTGCTAAAAATGTGAATTCGAGACACTAGGTCCCTTTTTTCATGGATTTTGAAAATTGAAACATTCGGTCATCCATGGGAAAAGGGACCTAGTGTAAAAAAATCTAAATTTTCAACTTATGTGCTATTTTAATTTACTCTGCCGTATGATAATGATATTAAACTTAATCCTCAACTAGGATTAACTTATTAGGATATTGTTAGCTAGTTTCGTAACCGTATATTGCTAAAAATGTGAATTCGAGACACTAGGTCCCTTTTTTCATGGATTTTGAAAATTGATTAAAAATGAAGGTTTTGAGTACAAAAAGGGGTTTTGTGGGGTCATTTTTGAAGTTAGAGACTTGAGAGAGGTTTTGATCGATAGATAAGACTTCAGAGATACCCCATCCGGGTAGTAGTCCAGGATTTAACTACCACTTTTTTTGCCAGATTCCCCTTTAGGACGATCTAAATAATCGATTCCAAAAAAAAATTTCAAAAATTCCGGGGAGAAAGCAAAGAAATTTGGTAGTTAAATGTTTAACAAAAAACGAGTAAACAAGACTTTTTAAAGAATTTAACTACCAAATTTTTCTATTTTCTCCCCACAATTTTCGAAAAAATTTTCATGTAATCGATTATTTACATTGTCGTAGGTGGGGTTTTAGCGAAAAAAGTAGTAGTTAAATTTTTTTCTTTTTTTTTCTTGAAAAAATTTAACTACCCAATTTTTTCATTTTATCTACAGAATTGTTCAAAAATTTTGTATGAAAGAGATAAATTTAATCATTTTAATCGGAACTTGGGCTAAAAAGAGAGTAATTATAATTTTATATTAAAAACAAACGTGAATGGTTTGTTTTTTATTTTTAAATAGAAATTTTATAAGGGATGGCAGTTTTTTTTTTTTTTCAACTGCCATTGACCAAAAAAAAAAATCGACATCCCTTTTGCAAAACGTGAATGGTTTGTTTTTTATTTTTAAATAGAAATTTTATAAGGGATGGCAGTTTTTTTTTTTTTTTTAACTGTCATTGACCAAAAAGAAAAAAAAAACTGCCATCCCTTTTGCAAAACGTGAAATAGAAATTTTATAAGGGATGGCGGTTTTTTTTTTTTTTAACTGCCATTGACCAAAACAAAAAAAAACCGTCATCCCTTTAAAAATTTGGTAGTTAAATTTTTTCAAAAAAAAAAAAAAATTAACTACCATTTTTTTTGCTAAAATCCCACCCACGACGATGTAAATAATCGATTACATGAAAAAATTTTCGAAAGTTGTAGGGAGAAAGTAAGAAAAAATTGGTAGTTAAATTTTTTCAAAAAAAAATAAAAATTTAACTACCACTTGAGGAGCTTTATTTCAAAACGCAGTAAGTCCATTTTTATGAAAAATGAGATAAGAGTGCTTTCCTATGTAAAATTTCACGGGGAACCGATTGGTGCAATCCTTGAAATTCTACCTCCAATGTTTGACCTTGAAAATCCCAGTTGAAAATGCGTTTTGTGTCAAAACGCAGTAAGATTCGCGATTTTTGTGTCAAAACGCAGTAAGTCCACTACTTTCAACATTTTTAGTATTTTAAGTTTGGAAACACTGATTTTTCGTGACGGATGGCATCAGAAGCAAAATCTACATACTTTTTTTAGTAAGTACCAATCATTACAACCAAAGTCGAACACCCTTAAAGCCAACGAAGAGCCTAAACGTAATCAACAAGTCAACAAAACTGTGGACTTACTGCGTTTTGCTGCAAAAAGTACGTGATCTTCATAACAATTTTTATATCAAAACGCAGTATAATTTTTTTCTTCCCCCTCCACACTCCCACAGTTGTTCAAAAGTTCGGGCAAATACATGATTCGAGGTCACGTTGACTTCCTCTTTACACTGATACCACATTTGATCCCCCTTTGACCCTCCCAAGCTCCCCCAGCAGTTTTTCTCAATTTCCCAAAATTTTGCAAAATGGACTTACTGCGTTTTGAAATAAAGCTCCTCACTTTTTTTGCTAAAATCCCACCTACGACGATGTAAATAATCGATCACATGAAAATTTTTTCGAAAATTGTGGGGAGAAAATAGAAAAATTTGGTAGTTAAATTCTTTAAAAAGTCTTGTTTACTCGTTTTTTGTTAAACATTTAACTACCAAATTTCTTTGCTTTCTCCCCGGAATTTTTGAAATTTTTTTTATGGAATCGATTATTTAGATCGTCCTACAGGGGAATCTGGCAAAAAAAGTGGTAGTTAAATCTTGGACTACTACCCGAATGGGCTCATAAGTCAATTCACCCAAAATGTGACACTAGGTCCCTTTTTTCATGGACGGTCACATATTGTTTTTTTTCTTGGTGTTTTTGGTTTGGAGTTTCGCGTGTTTTTTTTTATTTGTGATTCTTCTGTGCGATATATCATGTTTGAGCTGTTTACTTCTTCAGATAATATTATAGTGAGTGAAATCTATTCTCATTATTGTTTTCTCGTTCTCATTTTTTTTTTAAATTTTTTAGTGGTGGTTTTTGTTTAGAGTTTAATTCTTACCTACCAAATTAATAATTTTTAAATTTTTACAAAATTTGAATTTTTAAAATTTCTTACAAAATTTGAATTTTTAAAATTTTTTACAAAATTTATACCTACAGAACTTATATTTTTAAGATTTTCACAAAATATAATTTTTTTTTTTGAAATTTTTAAAATTTTTACAAAATTTAAATTTTTGAAATTTTTACAAAATTTAAATTTTTGAAATTTTTACAAAATTTAAATTTTCTGAAATTTTTACAAAATTAATTTTTGAAATTTTTGCACATAAATTTTTACAAAATTTTAATTTTTAAAATTTTTACAGTTTAAATTTTTTTAATTTTTACAAAATTTTAATTTTTGAAATTTTTGCACAATTTAAAAATCTTTACAAAATATTAATTTACAAAAATTTTTGCACAATTTTTACAAAATTTTCATTTTTAAAATTTAAAACCTTTATAATGAAACTTGAAAATTCGGCTATGCCCGCAACGCTTGTGGTGCGGGCAACTTATTTTAAAAAGAAGGCGTCACGTGTTTGGTAACCGGCGAACCAATTTTAAATCGAGCTTTACCAAATTGAAATTTCATTCCATCAGCCATAAAGTATGAAAAATTATTGCAATTGAAGTATAGCATTTTCTTCATCGAATAGAGTTTGTGTCCAGAGAATTTTATGAAAAGGTAATTTGGAATTCCAAAGAGGAAACGGATTTTCAACTTTAAATTGAAATGCAATACGTATAGAGAGGGATAGATCGTACATGGCTGGAGAACAAACACCGATAGCTTACTATTTAAACCGTAAGATGAAAATAAATTAACACAGGGAAAACTAATCAAGTCGTAAGTTGAAAATTAAAATTCTGAATGCGTAACTGTTCGGTAAAGCGTTGCTTTTTTAGGCGTTAAGCACGTATGGAAAAGTTAACACGTGTCCCCAAATAGTGTAAGGCCGTCGAAAATTATGTCCGCAACAATTTCGCTCACACACCGACTAAAAATAGTCATTAAATTAACGACTGTTGTCCTCCAAAATAGATAGAAAC
The DNA here is from genome assembly GCA_959613365.1 of Balanococcus diminutus. Lineage (NCBI taxonomy): Eukaryota > Metazoa > Arthropoda > Insecta > Hemiptera > Pseudococcidae > Balanococcus > Balanococcus diminutus. The sequence goes on from OY390714.1 coordinate 31,853,891, forward strand.
ACGGCGAATATTTATAAAGTAATTAGTACGGTTCCGACTGGAAATACCTACCTTTTCGTCAGAACTTTCTGAACCTTTTATAAAATATCTGCGCGCTTTATACAAAACTTATTGTTAGTTTTGCATTGGGGTAAAAGTTGGCCAATCTACTACAATTCGAGGAAATTGAAATAATCAAATTCATCCTATATCATCTACAGTGACCAAACAATCATAACTATAGGTTCGCGAAACTTTTTCACCCATAGCAGAGAAATTCACCTTCTACGAGACGACCTAGTTTGGAAAAAAAGAAAAAATGCAATTTCATCTCGTATAAGTACAAAACAAAAATTTATTCCGTGAAATGCTAATTTCGAGACTTGAAAGTATTAAAACTTGAAATTAGAAAATAAACCCTGAATTTTCAAAATGCGAAGCAATTTCACTACTCCTAATATTCGTTTTTAAAAGAAAATTAAAAAAGAAATGTAGGAGTTACGAAAAAACTACAAAAATATACTTAATAGAGACTTCGAAAAGTAAAAATCTACACACTTGGAAAAAGTTCAAAAGTAAGAAGAAAAAAAAATAGTTTTATTTGAACCTCACCAAGTACTTGACCACTCGATATAAGAGGCAAAAAAAAAAAAATGCAGATACCTACAACGAGTTGAGATCTTTTTTTTTGAAGTTCAATACAGCAGCAAGCATTCCCAAAAGAATGCTATTCGCTGAGTATTGATGTAATTACAAATATGTCAAAGGTATGGATGTATTCGTAATAATAAATTCACAAAGGTCGCCTCTAACAGGCTGGCATAGTGAATTCCAAAACGTACGAATTTATTACGTGTTCTCGAAAATTTGAACAACAACGGCGGACAAATACTTACTAGAAATTGGAACTTGAATTCCTTTACCTAAATATTTCCAACAACTAAAACTAAAACTCATAACATAAATAAATCACCTCATTTTCCAAATTATAAACCATTTATATGTCGAGTGAGGTACCTGTTTTGTTTCGTTCGTTCGCAACATGGTATATTTCATTTCGCAGCTACAAACGTAATTATTAAACACCAACAACACCGCAAGGTGACTAAAAGTAATATTTATACTTTTACTTAACCTGCATGTTAGGTAAGTTACCTGCCTGCGCTCCCCTAATACGCATATTCGGGTTATCATGTGTATAGTCTAACTAAATACCAAATTAGAAGGCAAAAGGATTCCGAGCGGAAATTGTCGAATTATTTAAGTAGGTAAAGCCACCAATTACCTACCTACTTTTGCTCAATAGCTAAAGGGTAAATTTATAATACTTGAGTTTTACTCTATTTCTGAAACAACTCGTCATCTATAACGAATAGACAGAAATTTTGATTAGAAAAATCTCATCTGACAAAATTAGTTTTTAAAAAATTTCAAATTAAAAAAATTAAAGGACACGTATTAAAAAAAAAAAATTTTAAAAAATCCTGCGGCAGGGAATGTACTTTTTTCTGATTTTGATGACAGATAAGTACACTAAAAACTGAACCAATCGAAAAATAAAAAATATCAAAAATGACCACAGTTTTGGCCGAAAAAATTGACAAACAAATAACAATTTTCGAAAAATATACCTACAATTTTTTTATGAACATGTTTATTAGCTGATTTTTCATTTATGAAAAAATCAGCTATTAAATTTGACCCGTTGGTAAGAGTGGGGGGTGTGAGTGATATTTCTCGAAAAGAGATGGATTTTTTTTTTTTGCATAGAGCGACAAATATCTTGACCCGACCTACAGGAGACACAACGTCTCTTCGGTTTAGAAAAAAAGAAAAAGAAAAAAAACAGACAAAATTATGTTGACCTATTCATTACTTTAGTTACCCACGTTAATGAAATCGCGTGCCTGCACATTTCACCGCGGGCATTACTACGTACACCTATTTTGGCGCATCTATCAACGTAAGAAAAATGGAAAAACACATTATTAAAGAAAAGGTTGAAAAGACTAGAGGAAATACGAAACGCGATAAAAACTGAAAACAAATTCGTTCGGGCGAAATTAAATTAATCACAAGTCTCGAAGACTGGACTAGGAGTAGGTATATGGTATAAGACATACCGCAGTATCAATTACGTGAAAGGTTAAACGGAATGAATAAACTCAGCAGCGATTTTTTTCGCAAAACGTTTCATTTTACCATTAGGGTAAACAAACAAACATTTTAACGTGCAGAGATAAAGAGGAAATAAATATAGAATAGAATATGGGTACCTATAGTATATATATACACAAATTTTCTTCTACCAAATGAACCAAATAAATCAATTCGAGTTTAATTGAAACACCTGCTTACCTAAACCATAAGTATTTGTTGCGGATTTTGTATCGATTATGTTAGCTTTACTACGAAAAGTACCTATGAAATTCGCAATTTTCCCTATCGTCTTTCTCTTTATATAAACCACCAGTCAGGAAATTTTTTTCACATCATTTTCATCGCGCTGTTTCCCCTACCAATTCGAAATAATATTTGGGTAATGGTACATTTTGTAAACATATTATTAAAATGGTCCTTACTTCCAAATTTTGATTTTTTTTTTTTTTGCCCCTGCAAATTGGTATTAAAGAGAAGTGTTGTGACATTTTTCCAGATTTTTTCGACCCCTAAAATGACTTTGAAAACTTCAAATCAACCTGGGGACATAGTTTTGGAAATGACATATGGGCGAAAAATTTGTTATTCATTTTCTAGATTATTTTACATTAGGTACTTGGAATTTTTTCAAATTTTTGTCAGTGGTGGAACTATATAAATCTCAAAAACCGATAATTACATCGTGCTCCTGCCCCAATTGACCATCATTTGATAAAGAAATGTTCTCCTTGAGTTACACCACTAAATAAACATTTATACGGATTAAGAAAAGTTATATATTTTCACATTTAAGTAAGTATTCTTTTCATTTTTTTTTTTTTTTTTTTTTTTTTTTGTAAAAGTTCAAGTAAATTTGTTTGATTCTGAATAAAATGATCGCTGAAAGGATCCAAATCGGAGTATTTTGGCCTGCTGAACTCGAATCAGTGATAAGTTTTCTTATTTGATCATTTTATGTGATCATTGGAATTTTGAACATGTTCGACTATTAATATTTTTTTAGCCGAATTTAAAAAAAAATTATGGCTATTGTGTCCGGCCCTAATTTTGAAAGAGGAGGGGGGGTAGAAAAGTTTTAACCATATTTCTCGACGTTTGGGACCAAAAGACGACGATCTGCAAAAGTCACATATTTATATATATGTGATCGTACCAGACAAAACCGACCTTCGGTGCGAAAAATTTTTTTTCTTATTTTTTCCTGATTCGCACTCTCCGCTCACTTAAAATTCATTTAAACGCGTCCTTCTCGAAAACATTTTTTCGCACCGAAGGTCGGTTTTGTCTGGGACGATCACATATATATACTTTTACTCAATGAAGTTGTGTGGCACCAATTTACATACTTGTTGTAAGTTCAGGCACCAGTGTGAAATCAACTCCCTCAAATTATGCTTATGCCCTTCGGGACCCCATTTTTTTGTAACCAAAAAAAATCTACAATTTCCATATAAAGTTCATTTTTTTGCAATGAAAAAGTTCTATAAATATTGTAAAAATTCCTCAATTTTTCTGGAATAAAAAAATGAGAGTTACAAAAAATTTTTTTTAATTTTTTCGTTGAAATTACCAACTTTTTTCGTGGAATGTCAATTTTTCTTAGAAAATTTTTCATATTATTTTGTCATTTTAAAAAATTCTTTGTGGTAAAAAAAATCTTTGTTTTTTTATGTTGTTAAAAATTTTTCCAAATTTTTGGATTTAGGTATTTTGTAATTTTTTTTAGAATAAAATAACTTTTAGTTTCTCGAGAGTAAGAAAATCCCAATTTTTTGGAGTCAAAATTTCATAATTTCATTGGAGTGAAAAAAGTTTCAATTTTGTCAAAAGTTACCTACTAAAATTTTTTCTCAAATTTTCAGAGATTTTTTTTTCATCAGGATGAATGTGCCTCAATTTTTATTTGAAAAATATTTGCCATTTATTTGGGAATAAAAAGTTATTTTAAATTTTTTAGAGTTTCTTGAATTTTGGGAAAAATTTCCCAATTTTTTTTAGTGATGAACGGTTTTTTATTTATTTTTTAAACCTATTTTGAAATGAGAAAATGTCCATATGTTATTACTTATTAGGTAGGTACAGTAAAAAATTCCTCAATTTTTCTGGAATAAAAAAATTACTAAAAATTCTTTCAACTTTTTCGTAGAGATTACCAACTTTTTTGGTGGAATTTCAATTTTTATTGGAAAAATTTTCAGAATTTGTCACTTAGAAAAATTCTATGTGGGTGAAAAAAAAAAATCTTAATTTTTTTATGTTGGTAAAAATGTTTCCAAAATTTTTGGAATTAGGTATTTTGTAATTTTTTGAAATTAAATAGTTTTTAGTTTCTCGGGAGAAAAAAAATCAATTTTTTGGAGTCAAAATGTCACAATTTTGTTATAAAAGTCACTAAAAATTTTTGTCAAATTTTCAGAATTTTTTTTTTTCATCAGGATGAATGTGCCTTAATTTTTCTTTGAAAAATATTTTCAATTCGTTTGGGAGACAAAAGATATTTATAGGTATATTCATTTTTATAGAGTAAAAATATTTCTTGAATTTTGGGGAAAATTTCCCAATTTTTTTTAGTGATGAACGGTTTTTATTATTATTATTATTTTTTTTTTGAGAAAATTTCCATACCTATGTTATTACTTACATACCTATTAGATAGGTACAGTAAAAAATTCCTCAATTTTTCTGGAATAAAAAAATGTAAGTTACTAAAAAAAATTCAATTTTTATGTTGAAATTGTAATTTTGCACGGGTAATACCTAGCTAACCTACCTACCTATTATCAAAAATTCCATGACTTCCATGATTTTTTTTTCTTGAAAAATGCATGACTTTTCCATGACTTCCATGACTTGCAAGCAGAGGTCCGGACACAAACCATTAACCCAAAACCCGTAACCAGTTATTAACCACTTATTTTGGCTAAATTTGAAAAGAGCTGAACCAGTTATAAACCACTTTCCCAAAAAAACCAAAGAACCCAACCAGTTATTAACCATATTCATTTTTGAACATGGTTTTGGACCTTGACCAGTAACCAGAAAAAAAATTCCAAAATTCAAAGTGGTTTATGGTTCACCAATTTTTTTTTGTTATCGTTATCGTTACGTTACGGATTCAGTTACTTCACTATCTTGATTGAATTTCCATCACTGGTGTGCAGCCTAGATGTCTAGAAATACAAAAGTAATCGATTTGCGTCTATGGATCAACGGATCCAACCAAAGTGTCACATTACTCTTTGAATTTTACGAAGTCCAGCACTACATACCTAGATAGTGAATATTCAAAATTGAAGAGGAGGGAGGGGTCCAATCAGAATTTTTATCATAACCAAAATTATTCATAGAACTTCAAGCTACAACTTTTGTTTGAAAATTTTTTCAATTGGACCTCTCCCACCCCGCCAATTTTGGATAATACAACTTACGTGAGCCAAAGTAAGTTGCATTATCCTTTGGTGGGGACAGAGGTGTCCAATTGAAAATTTTTCAAACAAAAGTTACAAGTTGAAGTTTCAGGAGTAATTTTGGTTATATGAAAAATTTCGACTGGACCCCTCCACCCACACCAGTTTTGGATAAAGTAACTTACTTAGACTTATATAAGTTGTACGTATTATCCAAAATTGGTGGAGAGGGAAGGGTTCAATAATTGAAAAAATTTTCAAAAAAAAAATTGTAGCTTGAAGTTCTATGAATAATTTTGATCATGACAAAAATTTTGATTGGACCCCTCCCTCCCCTCCAATTTTGAATATCCAGTATCTATATGTAGTGCTAGGCTTCGTAAAATTAAGATTAAAATAATATGTGACATTTTGGTTGGATCTATGGACCTAACCCGTGTAGCAATTGTCGACATCGACATTTATGTCGACAAAATTCAGACACATTTTTTTCTCGGTTAACGATGAATTAAAAATGATATTTGAGATTTAAAGTAATGTTCTATGTTAAACATAACTGTTCAATCAAAATTTTTGAATTTTTCTCAGTATTTTCCTATTATTTAGAAAACGTTGTTTTTCTACATAGACAAGTCGATGTAAAAATCGATACTCGATAAACGCATCGACATTTATGTCGACAATTTCTGCCAATTAAATTTACAAATTTTATATCTAAAAAGAACTAAAAACAATTAATAAGAACATTTTAAGCTCAGGAATAAATAATTTTTGAAAGAATCACAAAATTTTCTTATTTTTCAAAGTTTTGAATAATACCACGACTTGTCGAGTTATTGTCGACATAATTGTCGATGGTCGAATAATGCATCGACTTCACTGTCGACAGTGTCGACCAGAGGAATTTTAAGTCGAGATAGTGTCGATCTAATTGTCGAGGGTCGAATAATGCATCGACTTGACTGTCGACGTCTTGAGGGTGATTGTGATACTCGCAGATAAAGTGTGTTGTGAATTAGTACATAAGGTCTAAGAATCATCTCTATGTTAGTTGGACACTCGCATGTGTCCAGCTACAAAGGTGGCCTCAATGCCGCATATTTGACAAAAAATGTCTAAATGTTGGCTTGAACACTATTTTTGGTGTAATTTTAATATATACTTATATTGAATATTTGAACTTAGCATATTTTTCAAAATCTCACCATTGCAAATGTCGATGTGCATGTCGATATAAATGTCGACACATCGAAATCGGTCACTTTTCGATGTGTCGACATTTATATCGAAATTAGCATCGACGTTGCTACACGGGAATAAGGACCCAAGTAAAAAATCATAATTTTGATTTCGCGCTTTCACAGAAAAATTTTCTGAAGATTTGGGGGGGGGGGGATGAAAAAAAAATGAATACTTTGAAAAAAAGGAGCGTAACCAGGAACTGAACCAGTAACCAGTAATTTAATTGATTTTCAGACGATCGTAACCCGTAACCATTAACCATTAAAACAAAAAGGTCGGACCGTAACCATTTAACCCATAACCACGTACTTTTCTTTGGTTTTTCAAAACCCTGAACCATAAACCACGAACTCAAATCATAAGGGTCCGGACCTCTGCTTGCATGACCTGTAGACACCCTGATTTTTTTTTTTTTTTTTTTTAATTTCTTGTAGAGAATCATTTTTGAAAATTTTTGTTGGAAGCAAATTTTTCATTAAAAAATAAAAATCTTGTTTGAAAGGAAACATCGAAACCTATTTTTCTGGTTGTTTTTATTATTTATCATTTTTTTATTTTTATAAGTTTCAAACCAAAGTTCATTTGGGGATTAAAATTTTCTAAATTTCAATTTTTGGATGGTACCTAATCACCTGCCGTGCTTCAATATTTTTTTTCTCCACGTCCAAAGCACGCAATTAATTAGTTATTGTTATTTTTTCAACAACACAAAAAAAAAGGTGCGAATCGATGACTAAATAATACTTATGTACAACTCATGTATAGGGTGTCGCTTCGCTTCACAGAGTGACACGGTTTTACATATGTTAATTAATCCAACGTTCGGCTAAACTTTCATGTACGTACAAAATCATCTCAAGTTTAAAACGATTGTTTTCTTGATCATAAATTTCGACTTGGCAAAATGTCAAGCAATTTACCGAAACACGCGTTCGCGGTGTCATGGTGAGAAAAAGTGAACGATAGAATGGCCATAAGGTTTACTATATATACGCATATACGGAGAAAATTATGACACGTATACTATACGTGTACGGTGCGTGTCGTGCGTTATTAATTAACATCGTAAAGAGTGTTTTGCAATCATTTATAACATGTCACGTGGTTGGTATTAGGCTTTTTACGTACGCGACGGAGAGTGAAAAATTTAATGATCGATTGTTTCAAATTTACAATAAGTGTCATCTCGGCAACTGCGAAAGAGGCGAGGCGAATATCACACCCCTGCTCTTAACCGATTAATTAACGAAGCGCATTTACTGTTAACTTCAGTAGCGCCGTGTACTTGTTTCTCTTCACAGTTTTCCTCCTGATTCCTGCATAAAGCTATTAGCTATCCCCATCTTTTATTAGTATATTGGTCCGCAGCATCGATTATAGAAATACATGGTTATACTATACGACGACAAGTACGCGAAACGTGAATTTTATCTTGGATGTTGCCGACCCTTGTCTTTCAAACCATGAATTTAGCATTTAGCAACAAAAAAAAAACCACTTTTCTATGCTATTTGACATACACAGAATCACACTTCGCCCTTTTCTGTGCGACGCGACCGACGACAGTGTATCCAATTTTACTGATTACCTATGAGAGAATAACGAAAATGCGCCCGGTATACTTATAAAATAATGCTAGGTACGTTATTGCACGCTTGTCTAATTGTGCGAACTTTATAATTAACGCGTCTCGTTGCTCCTATCGTAGCTTTCGCTCTACTCCCAAGCGAGTAGATTTTCGTAAACTGGTAGTTTTAATTAATTTTAGAAGCCAGAAGTAAAGGTAGCCTACACAATGGTCGTTTACTTGTAATTGCGTACACTCGAGTTTTATGACGTTTTTCGAATGATTTAGTGTGACATCACTTTTCGTATTGTTTGTTATGTAGGTGAGGTATTGCTCGCGAATAGCTCCAGTTACGAATACTTTTATAATGCCAAGCTAACGTAAGAATCCTTTTACGGTCGAGATATCTTAGAATATTCGTTCTCAAAAATTATCCTATACTCGACCCGGTTTTTTAAAAAAAAAATTTCAAATTTACGGTCTAATTTTGTGACGGCTGCTGCGGTAAGTAGTACGAGTTCATGGTAAATGGGATATTGAACTTTTTATATTCCTATTACCATAACTCGAATAAAGGAACACTCTAATACATACTGTTGGCTGAAATTCAAATAAACGAGTCTTACTTCTATAAAGTTATCGCCATCGAGTATATTATAGCACGTAGTGCGAATGTGTTAAAGATATATTTTTTTGCCATAGTCATACTATATTTCAGTACCTATTTATTACGCCCTTCCTGAAAATTTCCCATTATTAATGAATTGGCTATAATAAGTATGTACCGAATACTTTGTATACTCGATAATTTATTTGCAGTTGTTTTTAGTACATTCGAAACGCGATCACTCAAGTATCCACAGTCGAAAATTTATGCACTAAGGGTGGTTCCGTATTTCATACTTGGCGATTTTTCCCCTGCTATAAACCTCACAAAGTTGTTCCTTTTTCTGAGAAAGTAATTCCTCATTTTTATTTTTTCTCCTGTAGAGTTACAAGTGAGGCCTATATAGTCATCCTCCATTAAGAAAAAAATATAAAAAAAAGTCAATAAAAGTTACCAAATTTAAAAAATTTTGTTTTTTAAATGTCTGATAAAATGTTTAAGTCATCAAATTGTTAAACAAATTTCTATATCAGAATGTCTGAAAAAATGTCTAAAAGTCATCAAATTATTGAAAAAAAATTCAAGTTTCAGAATGTATGACAAAATGTCTAAATAAAAATCAGTTTTAAAAAAAATTCTATGGAAATGTAATAAAAAAATTAGATATAAGTTTCAGAATGTCTGATAACATGTCCAAAAATCATCAATTTTGTAATCTCTGACAAAAGTCTTTCATCCAAACCTAACCTAATGTAGTCTAACCCAACCCAATTTCGTCGCGGATGTTCGTGACTAATTTTTTAAGTTTGGCCATCGTAAAAGCATAGGTGCTTACATAGTACTTATACTTACTATGCTAGAAAAATTTAAAAATTTGAATGCCTAAAAGTCATCAAATTTTTTAAAAAATTTCCAAGTTTCAGAATGGTGATCAAATTTTTTTTTTTAATTTCAAGGTTTTTATGTCTGACATAATACACAATAGTCATTCATCCAAATCTAACTAATAAACCAAATTTTTGAAAATTTATTGAAAAACACTTTTTTTTTTAAGCAAAGATTGGTAAAAACCAAAACATCAATTTTTTTGAAAATTTCATCAAAACAATTTTTTTTTAAATTTAGATGAACATTTTTTTTTTAAACTCTAGGTAATTAAAAAAATAATTTTTTAATTTCAAAAAAGTTAAGAAATTTTTCTGTCTAAAAAATATAAGATTTTTCTCTGAAAATTAAAAAAAAAAAATTCACTGGGTGCAGAAAATTAAAAAAAAAATGAAACAGTCGTTATTTTTAGTCTCAGATTTTGGTCTCGGAAAATCTGTTTTGTTTTTTTTTCTATTTTGGTCATCGTAAAAATCACTGTGAAATTATGATTACATTTACAGTAAACCTCTCACAGATCATAATTTCACAAAGATTACGCAAAAAATCAATTTTTGAAACACTTATTCTTGATTATAAAACACTTATCTCAGAATTTGAGTTTTGTAGTTACGCGGCTTTTGCATGTCAACGACGATAATTATATAGATAATAGATACTATGTTTCACACTTTCAAACGTAGTGTGAAAAGAGAACCAACGAGAGAGTGTAGGGGCAAATCCCCCTGGCAAGGTGCAAAGCGCCGAGGTTTTTTTCTGAGAAATATCTACCCACTTCTTCATTTTTTTAAAACGATTTTTTCGGAGAACAATTTTGAAAAATTTTCAATTTACCTAAATCATAATTTTGAGAAGATTTGTCAATGTCTTTCTTAAAAATTTGAATTTTTCAATAATCTTGTTGTCCAAACCAATTGTCATCGGAATAAAACTGAAATAAAATAAGAGTTCGCTTTCTACTGAAATTCTATAAAATTCATCTGAACAAAATTTTTAAGATTCTTCAAATTTAAAAAATAGGCTTCAAAAAATAAGAGCTTGTTTCCAACCAAAAATTTTTTAAAATCTCTGTAAGTACAAGATTTTTAAAATTTACTTAGAAAATGAAGTTTATTTATTATGATTTCTAATCAGCATTTTAAAAAAATTTTGCGAATTTAAAAAATTTGGTTTTGAAAATTCGAATGTTTTTATCCAACCGATACTATTTTTTAAGACCTAAAAAAAATCGAGAAAAACAATGTTTTTGATTTTTTTTTAATTTGTAAATTCAGAAAATTATCATCTTAAAACTTGCTTCCATAACCAAAATTTTAAAAAAATGTACTCGTACATCCAAACAAAATCTAACTAGGTAGACATTAAAAAAAAAAAAAAAAAAAACATTTACCTACGTATAAAGCATGATTTTTGAAAAAAAATAATAATAATATGAAAACGAAAAATTGTTTTAACATTTCAAATTGAAAGTTTTTTTTCAATAGGTAAGAATTTTTTTAAATACCTACCTATATTTCTTAATAAAATTTCAAACATTTGCTGTAAAACAATACTAGGAAAATTCAAAAATTTGTTTCAATTTATACTTCATTTTCAATACCTACTAGGCTATTTAAAACAATTTTTACTAATTCTGATTACCATATCACTGGTTCAAAGACCTCAGATAACGAGTTGTCATTTTACTTAGGGAATCGAACCCGAATCAGAACCCAAACCCAAAACCGAAAAAACCTCTTGAAAATTGCCTGGAACATTTACCTGAACCCAATGGAACACAAACCAAAAACCAAAATATTCTTTGAACCCAAACCTAAACCTGAACTCGAATCCAGACCAAAATTGTTCAAAAACCAGAACTCCAACCAAAACTCAAACCTAAATAATCTTCAAACCATAACCCGAACTCGAACCTGAACCAATATGAAAAATGGGTGTGGGTTGAGGTTCAATCGCAATATGATCATAAATATGGAGAAATTGCTGAATTTATATTGACCCTCATTTTGAAGAAATTTTTGGTTTATTTTAAGCACGAATATGTTTGTGAAGTTCTTTTATGCATGTGTCATTTTGAATTGTTGGTGTCAAAGCGCTAAAATCGAACACAAAACCCTCCAAAAGAAGTGAACCTGAACCAAAATTCATTTCGGTTCGAATCTCTATGATAATTAATAAAACTCACCTAGGCCTTCATCATCCTCATCACCCCAATCGGCTTGTTGGCTTTCGGAACGACTGCGTGAAATGACGGTGAAAACACATATGGCAACGATGGTATTGGCGGCAACGCAGAAATTCGCCATGGCGCGATTCAACGGCACTCGAATCGCACACAAACGCGACAAACTCACGTCAACTCGCGACACATGTAAACGATCAACGCCGGTAAATATTTCATCAACGAATTACAACTGATTTCAGCTTCATAGGCGATGAAACAGATAGGAATAGTAACACTTCATTGGAATTTTTCTTGCAGGCTGAAAATTCAACGAATTTAATTAGAATATAAACGAACCAAACGCGCAATGTTTTTAATTATTTAATAAATTCCATTCTAAATATTACTGAGTACTTTTAAAGCTTCGCAACTCCTAAATTATTAAATAAAAAACCGTCGGTTTTAATAAAGTACCGAAATTTAAATGGGCGGATAGGGATTTAACTAATAATGGAAGGTTATAAACGCGCGCCGATATTTTTTTCACTATTTACTCAGATTCCCACGCGAAATTCAAACCAAATACAACGATGCAATTAAAAATGCTTTAAATATTCACTTTTTCGTGCCGAATCACGCATGAATTATACAATATTCGATACTATAAAATTCTACGACTACAAGGTGCGATTTCTACTTTCGTATTTCGTTCTTAATTCCGTTCATGTACGAATATTATATACACGAGGAAATCCCTTCTAATACGCCTGCCTTTTTTTCATTCTTTAATCCTTCTTTAAAAAGAATCGTATCGGGTCCTCTTTTTTTTTCTTTCTCTCTCAAAGTGGGTTTTGGTTTATTTTCTTCATAAAACAATGCTCTCGTGTCAACGATAACACACGAAAGAGGGCAAACCACAAAGACGCAACAGCGAATACGAAAATTGGGATAATTAATCTGATTTATTTTTTATTTCCATTTACTAAACGCAAACAAAAGAAAATCAGTCGACAATTAAATATCGTAGCAATTTGCTCGAATCGTAGTGTATATTTGGTTCAGATAAGTAAAAGCAGCAAAAAACGCTTCTGTAATACGATATCAGTGGTGTTTTGGTTCATTTACTTCGTATACTCTCGGATCATTCGGCAGTTTTTTTTTAGTGTTTCTGCTTTTTCTTTTGATGCAACTGCTCTCTTATATGTGTAGATCGAAAAAATTAAAATAACTTCGTACCTAATTCAGAAACGAATCTTATTTTAAAAAATTTCCAAGTACAAGAGTTGGAATATTGAGAAAGTGGCGACAAGTGTAGCGAAACACAACTCTAAATTTTTCGCTTACTTTTTCGAATGTAAAATTTTCAAGACAATTTTTGGTCATGTGACTCGCAAATGTGAATAAAAATAAGAAACACCCTATGCTGATATTTTATAATACGCAATATGTATTAAATGTGCGTTATAGTGTACTCGTATAGCATATACATACTTGGTAACAAGCTTTAAGCAAACGGTCATAAGTACTTCAGTAAAATTTTCTAAACTTTGGAACCGCCGCCGCGCCGTTGCTCGACACCGAGAATGTTTTTCATTTTAACTGAATACTTATTTCGCGCAACTTTTGATTTATGTGTTATACTTGACCTTCCGTTTATTTAACCCCTTTTTCTGGGGCTTTTAACGTTTTAGCTTGGCTTTCATTTCGATTCTTTGAGTAACCTAAGTAAATTATAGTTTAAAAACTTTAACGCAAAACTCATTTCCTATTTTTCGTTAATTTCTGGGAAATTTATTTCACCATCATTTACACAGCGGAATATATAGTAAGTATAAATATACGAGACTACTTTTATCTCAGTATACCTAAAAAAAAAACTCTCGGGGGTTTTGGGTTTGGAATTTATTTCGTACAAAAATTTCTAATGGCAATTTGACCTTGAGACTTGATCCACTTTTGACCCAAGAAGGATCTGACGAGCATATTATGAAAATAATCTGGAAAAAGTTGAGCGATAAAATTGATTAGTCATCAAAAAGAAAAAATATTGAAGTTTAACTTCAAATTTTTTTTTTTTTTAATTTCTTAAGAAAAATTTTGAAGGAAGCAAAAAATATATACTGGGTGTACCGGCTCATGAGTAAAGCCTTCTAACAAGTAACTATGCAACTTATTGTGAGTCGGTGTAAAGATGTTTGCCTAACCTCCAAACCGCAGCGGCTGAGTTGTGCTCATTGAAAAACAAAATTTTGTTTATGAATATGAGCAAATAATTTGTTGAAAAACGTCTGAAAAAAATTATGATAAAAAATTTTCAAATCATTTTTCTTGAATCATTTTTTTATACCCGAGCGGCACACTCGATCGATAATATCGGAAGATGTAACGTATCGATAAAAAATCGTTTGAAAATCTATAGATGTTCTCACGATATTATAAAGATTTATCGGTACAACTTCATAGGCAAAAAATCTAAAAACTATCGAATTCGATATTATTAAGATTTTATGACGATATTCGTCAACGATACTATCGACAAAGAATATTAAATTTATCGATTCCGATTTTCCACCGATTTTGTGCAGATATTTGAAACTACATTATCGACAAAGAATATTAAATTTATCGAATTCGATTTTTTAACGATTTTGTAAAGATATTTGAAACTATATTATCGACAGATTATATTAAATTTATCGAATCCGATTTTTTACCGATTTTGTAAAGATATTTGAAACTATATTATCGACACATAATATGCAATTTCTCGAATTCGATTTTCTAACGATTGCGTGAAGATATTTGAAACTATATTATCGACAAGTAATATGAAATTTCTCGATTTCGATTTTTTAACGATTTTGTGACAATATTTGAAACTATATTATCGACAAATAATCTGAAATTTCTCGAATTCGATTTTTCAACGATTTTGTGAAGATATTTAAAACTTTATTATCGACACGTAATCTGCAATTTCTCGAATTCGATTTTTAAACGATTTTATGACGATATTAGAAACTATATTATCGACACGTAATATGAAATTCCTCGAATTCGATTTTTCAACGATTTTGTGGCCATATTTGAAACTACATTATCGACAAATAATCTGAAATTTGTCGAACGATTTTTCAACGATTTTGTGACGATATTTAAAATTATTTCCAAATTGGTGAAAATTTTTCTAAGTCCAACACGTCTGGAAGTACTAAACTGCCTATTATAAGAGTTTTATTGCTAATTCCTCAACGATAAGGTATGGCATAGTGGTTAAGGAAAAGGATTACCATGCAGGAGGTAGATGGTTCAAGCCCCACGGGTGGCAGATTTTTTATAATTTTTTTTTGACTTTTTCTGAAATGATCCTCTTATCGTAACATGAATAATGTGTTTAGGCATTGTTTAATGTATTAATTATGCTAATTAATGATTTTTAATTATAGAAAAAAGCTAGTAAAAGGCGAAAAATAGGAATAAAAAATTGATAAAAAATCGACAGAATATCGAATTCGATAAAGTGTCGCAAAAGTTCCGCCTAAATCGTGAAATTATCTTTCGATATTATAGATATATTATCGATAAAATATCTTACTATAATCTCGGAATTTTTGCGAACTATAATTCGTCGATAATCTATCTATATATCGAAAGATAATTTCACGATTTATGCGGAACTAACGCGACACTTTATCGAATTCGATATTCTGTCGATTTTTTATTTCGATAATTTGTCGATTGTGCTGCTCGGGTATAATATAATTATGCATCATAAGTTAGACATAAGTATAGATTATTTAAAAAAAAAAAATTAAAAAAAAAATCTGAAAAAAATCATTTAAGAAAAATATTTTGAAAAGAATATTTTTTTGATTTTTTTCAGACTTTTTCAACAAATTATTTGGTCATAACTTTTGATCGGAGCGAGATAGAGGGGTGAGGGTTGCGCCATTGTAAAGAGCATGCATTTTTCGTCAGAAAAAGTTATTAATAAGTAATAACAGTTCGGTTAAAGGAAACTTTTTGAGTTATTACAGAAAAATGAGAAAAATTGTCACTATATAGACTTCCTTGTCAAGTTATAAAAATTACCAATCCCATGAAAAAATGCTGTAAAAAATTTGCTGCCCGGCGTCGCAATGCGCAACTCTACCTATCATAGATCGAGAAATGCAAGTTTTAAAACACTCATCGTCAACCAAAACAAAAGATTTATTTTTCTCGATGAGCATAACTCAGCTCCTTCGGTCCGGAGGTTAGATAAACATACTCCTATTTACACCGATTCAACATAAGTTGTACAATTATTGGTTAGAAGGTCTTTCTTCTAAGTCGGTACACCCTGTATAGTATATATCGCATCACTTTTAGTTCAATGAGAGCATAAGAAAATTTTTCCTCAAAATCAATAATAATATAATAAAATGTTTCAAAGCGAGTCACCAATATCTTTGAACAATATAGTACCTGACTTTGACTTTATTTTTTCACTAACAAATTCATGATTTTTTTCTACCTATGAAAACAGTTTCATGTCACGAAGAAGTTGGCCCAAAGTTGACAAAATACATATTCAACTATGTTAGAATTCTTCATTTTGAACAAGTTAATAAAGTTGCATAATCAGTTTGCCGCAAATCAAATGATGTTAACCAATGTGGAGTTAATAAAGTTGCATAATTAGTTTGCCGTAAATAAAATAAAGGTGACCAGTGTGAAGTTAAAGAAGTTGCATAATCAGTTTGCCGTAAATAATGAAAATAATTTTTACAATTTAAAAATTTCTACTTCCTGCAATAAGAAAAAAAATTGTTCCAGAACCAATCAAATGAAAAATTTTTAGTTCCCTATTTTGGATGTGAGAAAGATTTTTTTTCTCTAAAAAATGTACGTAATTCTACATTCCAGAAAATTCAGATTTTTTTTCTCCAAAAAAATGAAAATAAAAATTTTACCTACATTATTTACTTCAGGTAAGAAACAGATAAGAGAAATTTTGTAGCACTAATTCAATAAATAAATAAGTTGAGCATTATTTTTATTCCAAGAAAATTCAAAACGTTTTTTCTGAAAAATAGTACTTCTCAAAATTTTCTCATTGAAAAAAATGAAACTTTCACCAAAAAAAAAAAAAAAAAAAAAAAATAGGTACGATTCTCGAATTTCCTGTTCAGAATTCCGTGAGATAGATTGTGAGCTTTTTTGTCTTGTACTGAAGAAAAAATTTCAAAAAAGGATAATTTATTATTTTTGTTACAAAAGAATTGAGAGGTTTTTTTCTCTTTTTTCACAAAAATTTGATATTTTCCCCCTTAAAATATGAGATTTTTTTTCCCAAAAAAAACTTGAATTTTTTCCCCATGAAAATTAAAATATTTAAACTCCAAAAAATTTGAGAAATTTTCTATCCCTATAGGTATACTGTTGTTCTATCAACTCTTGTACCAACTACTTTGTAAAATGAAAAATTTTTATACTCAGGGAATGAAAATCAGTTCCTACATATTTCAAAATTTTGAATTTTTGCTTTGAAAGATTTTGTTTCAACTTTTGTGGAAACATTTTCTCATTTCACACTGATCTAAGGCTCCAAAAGAAATTAAACCTATTATATTTTTTTCTTTCAAAGTTTATCTTAAATTTCAAAGAGAATTTTGGGTAAAGCTCAAATTTTCTACGTTATCTGGCTAATTAGTGTAACCGCTAAACCCCTTCCAGAAAATTTTCAAAATCTGGTCGCCAGATCCTCCTCGGATCTAAAAGGGTCGAATTTATTTGAATATCACAACCAAATAGAACGAAGGAGAAATTCAATAAGAGGACAAGTTGGTAAAGTTTCCACAGGAAATTCATACGATTCCTTTTTCTAATAGATTGGAACCCAGGACCCCAAAAATAAATAAGCTAATATGTTGATATGAACGAGCAAATAAATAAGCCAGTAAAAAGCCCTCGTATGTCGTACCACTGGCAAAAGCCATAGGTACGTCAGCTTTTAAGTTTTATCCCTCAAAAGATGCTTTGAAAAAATCCCAAAACTGAAAATTAAACCGGAAAATTCCACAAACCCATTAAAATACAATGAAAGCAAGCCAACCATTTGAATTTTATTTGACAACAAAAAAGTAAGATTACAGGCGGACACAGAGACCGGAAGTAATTTCATTCGTGAAAAATGAAATAAAAACAGATATACAAACCGCATCCGCGTGGGTTAATTTTTTTTAAATATCAATCTTTGTTTTTCGAATCATTTCGCGGGTAAATATGGCTCAATTTATAAAGAAAAAATAAAATAACATTTTTTCGTTTTGATAAGATCTCATCAAAAGTTAAAAGAAGAGTATTATTACGTTTTAGAGATGATAAATTGCACCTTTGCGAAAAGAAAAAGAGAGAGCGCATTAACCGGGAATGATGCCCGATAATGCCCTAACAGCAGTATATATAAATCTGCGAAAAATAGTTTTTCTTTAGAAAAGAAAGAAAATTCTTTTTTTTTCTTTTCACGTTTCTCCTTTAAACCTTTCGTCTTGAACTCTTCTTCTGCTCTTTAACTTGAGTTAACAAACCACAAGTAAATAAAACGCTTCTAGCTAATAAAAGTGTCACCCGCCTACCAATACTTCTATTATCTTTTCCAATTTTTCTTTTCACCTTTATTCTTTATATTCGTGAAGAATAAGTTCAAGATCGCGTAAGATGAAAACGTGGTACCCATTTTATTATTTCTCTTTTTTTCATCGCGAGATTATCAGGTATTTCGAGTGATTTTGAAAATATGTTAGGAAGGTGAACGAGAAACACGTTAGCTTGAACTTCAAAGAATGAAATTTATAATACCAGATAATATGAGCACACGCTCAAGAATTATCACGATATTCTTGTTTTCTAAATTTTTTAAAGACTTGCTTTTTTTCGTATCAAATTAGGGTGAAATTTTAATACACTCTGCAATTTTCAAATCATTAGAGAGGCGAGGAAAGGGAAAAAATTTCCATTCCTCTGTAATACAAACAACGCGTTGGTACTTTTCAATTTTCATTATCTTTGAATTTTGAATTCATTATAAGGAAATTTTCCCATTTCCGTCATTATTCGAAGCTTTTGTTCAAGTAAACTATTTATGGTATTTACAAAAATATTTTTTACGCCGGTATTTATGCGTCAGTCAGTCTTTTACAATACCTCCGACTTCCAACAATTTAAAATTTTCAACTTATTTATACGCTGACGGACGTGCGAAGCAATAAGTCTATGGTGCCTATGCTTGTATAGCTTTTACCCTACGGCAGTATTTCGTGAAATAGGAACACCGCTTTTGAAATAAATTTTCAAAGAGCTTCGGATTTTCAATTAATTTTTAATTTTTAAATTTATTAAAGTAAAATTTTCCACAATAAATGTTTACGTTTTACAATACAATCTGAAAACAACGTAAGAAATATGCAGATGTATAAAAATTTCGTACTTGGAAATGAAATAAAACGATACCCGTTTTCAATTATTCGAAATTATACGGCCCTGGAATTTTTTCAAATGATTCGGAAGCATGCAAATGCTGGGGAATTTCCAAATTTTAAACGTCAATAATAGTTTTTCTTCTTTTTTAACTCGATGTTTTTCAAGTACGTCACGATTTCTTCAACATCAGTAAATGAATCAAACCCAAAACAATATTCCCATCTTTTATTACTTGACCTTTTCATGCGTGGGAAGAAACTGACGCCGACAGTTGCTTTTTAACAATTTTCATGAGAACGTGATCTCCTTACAGGCAGGGGTCGGAAGAAAATTTCAAGAAATGTTCCCTAACTTGAAAACGTACAGAGGAAATAAGACCTATTTAAGTTGCTTGTATGTATATATACACCTACTTGTATTTCCCATAGGAATTGGGTGTTGAATGGGATAGGTATCCTTTATTTGTTTTTGATGCTATTTTTTCTGCTTTTACCCCCATATTTGTTTCTTTTTATGAGAAAATAATTCCCAAATTTTTATTTTTTCTCATGCTCAATTTTAAGTGGTAGATACCTACCTATGTATCTACCTACCTGCCTAGTACCTATTACCTATCTATCTACCAGCTTTCTCTTATTTTTTAAAATTTACAAAGTTTCAAACTTTTGCATTTTTATTGGTCCAAGCCCCCCATAGTTGTTCTTTTCTATGAAAATGAATTTCAAAGAGCATAGCCGGGTAAGAAGGGTGAATCGGCCCTTGGCTGGGATTTTTGAACTTTCTATCGGAAGTTAGTCCCTATGGTATAAAAACACGCTGGTGAAAATTTTGGTCCCCTACCTCACCCATATCCCCTAAAAATCACCCAAAATGTGAATTCCTGTTATAAATTTTTGAATTATGTAACTTATAGTTCTCAACCAAATTTTTTCAAACTTGCAGGAATGATATTTCAAAGCTCAATATTTAGTCGTTGTTTCAGAGATTCCACGATTTGAAAAATTTTATATTACGTAGTATAACCAATATTTTCTCAGAATTTTTAATGATCAAAAATGCAAATAACCTATATTTTTCATCATTTTTCACCCTTAAAACGGTCGTTTTTAGTCCAATTTTTTTTTCTTCGCAACATATTATCAAAGACACCTAAATACACCATCAACCCAAATTTGGATTAAATTCATTCATTTTTTCAATTTTTTGCAATTTTCTTTTGAAATACCAGAAAAACGAAATTTTGGGAACCCAAAATCTCCTTCCAAACGACCTAGTGGTCTAAAATTTATGTCTGGCCATATTTCAACTCGGTATTTGTCATTTACATATATTGTAATTTCAGCTAAATTGGACATTTTTCTATTTTTTTGTTGCCTATTTTCACAAATTAGATATTTTTGACTTCAAAAAATTATTCGTAACGAGATTTTGAAAAAAATGAAAAATGCTCAATTTGACTAAAATTGCACTTATTACCTACAAAAATACCGATTTTTTTCATTTTAAAAAAAGGAGGTGCATGGCACCATGAAATTCAATTAGCGGAAAAATAAAAAAATAGCGAATTATTTTCTCATAAAATGCAAAAACTTTGAGAATAAGACATTTAGAAAACTGAGATTTTTCCTCCAAAAAAACAAAGACGCTCCTCCCAAAAAAATAAAAATATTTTCATTTGTCAAAAAATTAAAAAAATTTTTAAAAAAAACAGTTTTTTGAGATTTTATACTCTAGATGTTCAAAAAGTATTTCCACTTCAAAACAATTCAATTCCTAAACGATAAAATTCAGATTTTCGATTTTTTTTAATTAGAATTTTTCGCGAAAGTTTTAAAAATATTTTTACTCACTTCAAAAAAATTAAGAATTTTTTTAACGCCTTTTACAACAACTACTTTATTCCAAAACAATTTTTAAAATTTTTTGTACCGAAATTTTTTTTTCATTCCAAAAAATAAGGACTCTTTCTCCCAAAAAATAGAGATGTCCTCCCCCTCGAAAAAAATTCTTCGAGAAAATTATAAAAATTATCTTCTTCAAAGAAATCACAATATTTTATGTTTTTTTTTTTTTCAGAAGGCGTACCTAAGAGTTTGAAAAAAATTCAATTTTAAGCGAATTTGTAATTTTGCCCGGGTAATATTATGACTTTCATGATTTTCATGACTGTTATACACCCTGGAAAAAATATTGAAATTTCGTGCAGTAGAAGCTGAGCTACTGAAAAAACTGTGAAAAAAAAGAAAACCAGATTTTGATTTTATAATTTTTTCAAAATCTCAACTTCTACTGCACAAAATTTCATATTTTTTCATTTTCTACAAAAAATGACTCTTGTAAAATTTTTGTAGATGGCATAGTTTGTGAGTTATTAAAAATACGTATAATATTTTGCTTTGTGCAAGAATATAGTTGACCAACTTACCCCCAGATATAGAGCCCTGATGATGCTGGACCACCTTGTTTCAATGGTTCAGCTTGCAAGAGCATTCGCTGTGTAGCTAATTTCAGTGATTTCACACGCATTTCGATGAAATAAAATCGTATGTCGCTTAATGTGTCGCTTTTTACCCGATACCAGAAAATTGTACAAATCAAAGATTTTTCCTCGAATTGAGTGAGCTATCAACGCTTTTTATCAAATTCGCTTTGGGCAATGAAACTTTTTTTCTGTACTAGGTATACGCCCAATTTAAATAAAAATCGCCCACCTTGTTTTGTGCATCTACCGATTTAATTAATTTTGAATTCACTTTGAATTAATACTATCTGAAAATTATTGAAATAAAATAACAGAATTTAGAAATTTCCTCATTTCTTAGAGAGAGCAGAGAGCTTTAAAATACAACGGTAGTGGGCGTCGAAATATTCTAAATACTACACTCACGCAGGAGATACAAGTGCATGCCAATATTGGCAACATTAAGTAGATTTCATTTCTGATGTAAGATTTAAAGTTCTGGAAGATTCGTTGAATTTTTTTGTACACATTACATGTACTACCAACATGGAAATTATGATATACGAACATATAAAAAAAAAATCAGCTAACAAACGTCAGTTTCTTCCCAGACACGAACAAATTAAAATCCCAACTTCATGTAAAAAATTAGGACGTACGCGACATGGGACTAATTTTACCATCAGATTTACATATAACGATGAACTGGATTGAATTTTCTTCGATGTATATAGACTGAGATAGGAAAATAATTATCTGTTACGCTTATTTTCAAAGAAATGTGACAACTCTATTGAGCTTTAATTAGAGCACAACCTAACAACCCTTTCTATATCCACACCTATAGCATATTTAATGGGGAAAACTTGAGAGAAAATTTCGCCCATCTCATGAACACGACGCTATGGCATGAGTAGAAAGAAAAGGAAAAGGCGATTATTACGGAATGAAGTATCGAAAAAGTTTTTCTATCTGCAAGCTCATTTTATGCTACACTGAATCCATAAACAAAAAAATCTCGCTTCATCTTGTTTACCCTCAAAAATCTTTATTTAAAAGAGTAATTTCGCTCAACAATAAACATCATGAATAAAATTTTCGCACCTAATTCATCCAACTGAATTTATTTCGAAACCAGATGTGTATAAAATGAAATAAAAAATAGCATGCTGAACAAAACGAAGAATAGAAGAAGTACCGTTTATATATCTCATGGAATGTGTGTGATAACTGATAAGTAATAATTCGTCAACAAAGAGGTAAGGTAGCTAACAATAAGAAAAATTCCGAATTTCTCAACCTTTTCAACCTTTTTCTACAAATTCTCTATTTCTTATTCATTTCGTTAAAGTAAGGAATCACAGCAAACAATAAATTACAAGGGTTAAAATACCTAACCTAAACGTAATAAATAAATCATGTCAATCAAATTCTCCTGAAAATAAAAAAATCCATGACCTAGAATCAGCAGAAATATTTGAACGCAGCATAGCGTTAAGAATCCACAGCACCTTATTAAAAAAGGAAAAAGGTATTGCGCCAAGTGAAATAAAATTTAAAAAGCGACCAAAAAGAAAATCTCATCGGATAAATTAATTACCGTTTTTCATTTTTCTTATTTTCATTTTTCCAGCGTCTACAGAAAAGTTTTTTTTTTTTTGCATTTCCAAATGTTATTCGTTGAATTAATTATAAAATGTATAAAGTTGCGCATAAATTAAGAAATTATAAACCAGGACTTTTTTCTCGTTGCCACCAAAAAAAAAGTCTTCTTTAAAATTTGCGTGTAGCAGAAATGCATCATCGGTTACAAAAAGGCATCAGTCAATTAGGAGACGAACTTCTTTCAGTTCTTTAATTGTGGTAATTATTTGATAAAGTTTGCGAAATAGAGAAATCCACTCCAAGTCTATTCAGGTAGGTATAACAAATTATTACGCCTGCAGAATGATGAAGTAAGGCAAACTTCTTTCGGGCAAAGCGTACTTGAAGGTAATTTTTTTCTTTTACTGAATCGTTTCTCAACTTATTTTCTAATGAGTTTTTCTGCGGCTGTGGAGTATTGACAACCCCAATTACTTCTAGCTGCACTCATCGGATAGGCAAACGAAATAAAAAGAGGGAATTTCATTCCATTGTGATTCACGCGGTGAAAATTAAGGAAATTCATTCATTTCGAAGCGGGGTAACGAATTCTTTTAGGAAGTATTCGTAGATTAAGTAGGTATATTTAGAAAAAGTTTTCGCTCTGTGATTTTGCTTTGTTGTAGATATTTTATTTTGTACCTATTCTCGAATGGAAATTAAACGCAATTTTGTGAAATCATCGTATTATTATTTTACTGTTTAATAAATTTTTACACATTTTTAACGAACACTAATGAAAACTCCTTTATTGAAGTGTATCTAAGAATTGAAAACTGTCTCTTACATTTTCAGGGCCCTTGTCTTGAAATGATTTTAGCACGGCTGTGAAACGTAAACCAAACGAAAAATGAAATAAGGAAAAAAAAATGAAAAAACGAAACGTAACAGAATAAGGAAATCTGAAATGAGCAAAAAACGAAATAAAAGAAATAAAACTAACAACGAATACCTAAATGAAATATAAAAACTCTACCGCAGCATCTGCGGTAGACAAGCTGATTTTTTTCTAATTTTCTTGTTCTTATGAATGTCTCTCACTCCTGTCATATCATTGTAGCTTTCATTCAATTATAAAATTACCTGATCCTGAATTATGATTGAATTCATTTCCTTTCTTCAATATTTAATTACCTACTCCCATAAATTGATAAAGGTTATTGGACACAAGAAAATTGTGAGAAATGAATAATCGAACACATTTCGTCAATGAAGCGTTATAATGATGGAAATCTCACACAAATAGTGGATTCGTCATAACAACAATAACATAAGTTCAAAAACATTAAAATATCGTTACTGTAACGTTATTGTTGCGTTTTTTTATTGAATCTCAATCACTACTACAGAAAAAGTTATGAACAAATTTTTTTCAACCGAAAACGAAACAATAACGTTACAATAACTTTATAGAAACGTATTGTAGTGATGCTATTGATGAAATATAACGAAAAATGCAAAAATAACGTTACAGTAAAGTTATAGTAACGTTACTATAATAACGTTATTGAAACGTTATAATGATGTTTTTTCACACAAATGATAGATACGTCATAACAACATTAATACCAGATTAATAACGTTAAAATAACGTTACTGTAACGTTATTGTTACGTTTTTGATTAAATCTCAATCACTACTACAGAAAAAGTTATGAACAAATTTCACCCATCTGCCATAAAAGGAGCTAATGAGCTTTGAAAAGCGAATATCTCGCGAACCCGCGAACCGTTTTCGCTCAAATTCAATAGGCTTCTATTCCCAATGTCCCTCTACCATTGACATAAATTTCAACTAATTCCATCAATTATAATTCGAGTTATCGCACCAACAAATTTTGGTCTATACATACATACATATATATAGTTATATATAAAGAAATACCAAAATGCGAAATTAGTGCCAATCGTCATATTTTGTCATAAAACGTCGAGAAATATCACTCCCACCCCCCCCCCCCCACTGCTACAAACGGGTCAAATTTAATAGCTGATTTTTTCGAAGAAAAAAATCAGCTAAAAAAAGTTTAATGGAACTTGAAATTTTAAAAATAACGAAAAAATTTAGTTTTTTCGTTTCGTTTCAGATTTAAAAAAAATCAAAGAACTTGTGTAAGAAAAAAACAATGACAACAACATAGTTGAAAATTTATTTAAAATTTACGGTATTAAAGCAAGTTGTAGGAAATTTCTTCAAAAATTTTCGCGAGAAATTAAAACAACTATTTTGTGAAAAGAATTCAATTTTCTTTTGTTTTTCACTTCTTGCAAATTAATTTTTACATCAAAAAAATATATATTATTTGAAAAATTTTTAAAAGGAATTTTGCCTATTATAAGGTCAGGGTGGAGATGTTTTTTGAATAATTGAAAAATTTACAATGCGTAAAAAAATGTTTCAATTTTTCACAAAAAAAAAAAAATTAAAAACCCTAACAACAAAGATGAAAATTTATTTATACCTAATACCTATACTTACTGCATTTAAAAAAAGAAGCACTCTTTTGCAAATCTGTTTTTGAATTTTTGAGAAGGGTTTCTTCAGAATTTTTTATTTGAAATTTTGAAAAAAATCGCTAAAAATTTTAAAAACTTAAAAATTTCATTACCTACACTTATCTGAAAATCAAAAAATATTATTTTTGTCCTACAGACTTATTCCAGCACAAAAATTATAACCTATAATTACAGAATTGAATTCTGGACAAAATTTTTAATATTTTGAGTACCTGCATTGGTACTACTGAAATAACAAAATTTTTGCAATTTTTATTTTTAAAATTTTTTTCTGAATTATTTTTTGGGTGATAGGTATTTTTTTGTAATTTTTTTATCTTACCTGTGGATAATTTTATCAATTTTGAACGACTGCGCGGTTCAAGATGTTTTTACTTTTGAAAATTTTGCAATTTTTTTTGTTTTATAAGTGCACAGTGCGCAAATTTGAATTTGCAACTTGGAAAAAATTTGATAAAATTAACATTCGTGATTTTTATTCTTGAGAACTTGAAAAAAATAGGTAAGGTAGTTGCACCAGTGGTTGACCCTAATAGTGGAAGTCTCTTATAAAATGAGTTCTGGTTTGAAAACTAATAACCTTGGCGAAATGGTGAATATACCAAACGATTCCTTATGGATTCTACTACAAAATCATCTATAATTTTTTCGTTTTAATTTATTTCATTGCGAATTACAATCATTTTAAGTAAAAAAATCGAAAAGTCCAGTAGTTGGTCAAGAAAATCTAGTAGTTGACCACCCAGTAGTTGGTCACGCGCTAGTAGTTGATCACCCAGTAATTGGTCAATCAGATTATAGCAACACCTGGTGACGCGGCTCTCAACCATTTAATTTCAAAAAAATCAATAAGTATTCGATAAAATAGTCACTCATTAGCCATGAGAAAGAGAAACTATCATTTTTCGTAAATTTTTACCAATTTGTTGCATGATCAACCACTAGAACTTTACAAAAATTTCGTAAGTCCAGTAGTTGATCAAAATGATCAACTACTGGCTAAAATTGATTTTTTTCTTCCAGTGGATAGTCACCATAATATTTAATGGAATTTTGGCAATATTTTTAATTTCAAATAAAAAAATGGGATCTCCAAACTCTTCTGATTCAGGTCCTATAATAGTTATATTTCAAGTTTTATTCATCATCATAGTGTGTAATTGATATTTTGATAATACTTCGGCTTAACAGAAATCTTTAGAATTGGCATCATTTTGAAAACTGTTCTAACTAAAAAATTTCAGTCGATCATTATTAATTACTTGAACAGAATCGGTTAAAATTTTTTATGTGGTTCTATGGAGAAATGTTCCAGATTTGCCCTAAAGAAATTTTCTGAAGCTATTTTGAAAATTCGCTTAGTTATAAACATTTGTCATGCTAAGTGACCAACCACTGGGTCGTGGCCAACCACTGGTGCAATTACCTTAAACTAATAAGAATAAAACGAAAAATTTTAACGAAAATAATTAAATCAATCAGAAATCTCAAATCTCAAGACCTTTTTCAGGTAGGTAGGACATTCAAATTTGTGTACCAGAAAAAATATGAAAATTCTTAAATGGATATAGAAAAGAAAATCATTAAAAATTGATAAAATTTTTCACGAAATTTTAGAAAAATTTCTACGATTAGATAAGAAAAATATTTCATAAAAAAAATTTCAAAAATTAAGAGAAAAAATACAAACAAGACTTAAATTCATTTTAAGTTGAAATTTAGTAAAAATCTACACACTATTAAACTATGAAGTTATTAGAAGGTGTATGAAGTCAGAAGAGATCACAGCAAAATATTGAAAAATATTCACTCATTAGGGATTTTTTTCTCTCGAAAAAGTATACTAAAATTTTTTTTTGCATTCGAAGCTTTTTTTTTCTCCTTAAAAGAACTGGAAATTTTTTCGATAAAATTTTCTTATAAAACATTTCTTGAGAGGTTTTTTCAATAGGTAATTATTTTTGACATTTTTTTATAGGGTAAATTGAGAGTGCTTTCTCCACCCTTCTTTCTGTGAAGTTTCTTAGGTACGTAAAAATAACATTCCCTACCTTCTTTATTTTTTCTACATTTTATTATTTCGTAACGACCTCTCAAAAATCGCGATTTTATTTTATTCGCCCCTACTGAAGAAATAGGTCACATTCTCGAATTGAATAATGCTGTTATTCCTTCAAAACCTCAGAATCGGCAATCTCACTCACATTCGTGTACAATTTAGATTTCTGCACTACCACGCGAGAGACATGAGAAAGCTGTATAGGTATCTGTATTTTCAGGTGATTCGTAAAAAAAAAAAAGAGCAACATTGCCTTCGTATAAGACAAATACACTTTGTTTTTATTAGTTTCTTCAAACGTTCATATATATACAACTGGGGATAAAACAAATCACGGGACATTCAATCGTAGAGCAGAGATCACTATCTAGGTTTCTATTTACTTTGCATAAAATATCGTGTAGAGATTATTGTTGGTAAAAAATAAACTCGTTATCAAATTTTTCATCTCTGGTATTTAGTTTTACTTTTGTTATTTTAACTTGCAATGAAAAACAATCAAAATCAAAGTTAGAGAAACTTGGGCACAATATAGGAAAGCAAGCAGTTTTCGAGTGTTTTTTTTTTCCTCGAAATATTCCAAGTTTTCGAATAACTTTTACGAGGTAAATAAAATTTTCTTTTCAGGTATCTAATTTTCTTTCTCATTTTTTTTTGCTCCATTTCTTTTTTCTTGGTCTAATTTTATTTTTATTTATTCGTTCTCGTTCTTTTCGCGTAATAACATATACTGAAAAACAGTTTCAAGTTTACCTAAAACTTGGACGGGGTTCGAGTGAATTTAAAAAATCCTTTGAAAAATATGCCTATTATTGCGGGCAAATTGTCTTTAAGCGTTTAGATGAAGAAACAAAAAACACAGGTATAAGATTTGATAAACGTAAAACGAAAAAGAGAACAACAACGGAACACAAGTTTCATCTCAAATAAAAAAAGTATTCGTGTTTAAAACAAAAAAAAAAAGAATAACACCGAAATTATAATAAAATATTTTCAATAATGATAACAACCGAAACAAAAAAAAATATGAGAGGGAAAAAAATCGTCGCGCCATGCCGAAGCACACGTGATAAGTAATCAAAGGCACGAATGACATTACCGTTATCATTTTCGGTAACAATTTGTTCACAGGGTGTTTCAATGAAAAAGCGAAATCTGCTCTGTGCCATACATACACTACACG
The DNA here is from genome assembly GCA_959613365.1 of Balanococcus diminutus. Taxonomy (NCBI): domain Eukaryota; kingdom Metazoa; phylum Arthropoda; class Insecta; order Hemiptera; family Pseudococcidae; genus Balanococcus; species Balanococcus diminutus. The sequence goes on from OY390714.1 coordinate 31,883,229, forward strand.
TATATATATTTTATACGTGTACAGGTTAGTGCCGTGTTACGAACCGAACCTCAGCCTGGCTCCTATTTGAACTGCAAATATGAATAGCGCGCGAAAGAATAAAAGAAAATACATAAAGGAACTCTCGGCTTTTACAATAAAATCGCAATATGGTAACGCATAAATAACGCGAAATACATTTTCGACCGCCCGTCTGCAGCAACGTTTAATGGTCCCACCAGTCCTATTATTATTTTCGAAATTCACCGCCGGAAAATGTAATTACGCGCCATAAGAAAAGGTCTTATCTTTTTTTCTCTCTCGTTTTCCATTCTTTCATTTTTTTCCCTCATTTTCTGTCTTCTTTTTGTAACGTTCGATTAGCTCAATTTACGTGTTACACTTGAAATTTCAAAACGTCTACGATTTCTGAAGCTTATAAAAACACAACAAATTGCCCAAAATATATCTTTTCGATATCGAATTGATTGACAGCGAAATAAATACCATTAATAGTGTTATTTCTGTAGACTGTAGAGAGAGTAGCTTTTCTTCGCAGCTCGAACTGCTAGAAGAAGCTGTGAATGATTTTCAACATACGATTAGGCTAAGTATGTACCTATATGTTGAAATTAATCAGGTACCAAAGGTACACAATATACATATAAATAATACCTATTTTAACGTTTTCGTGCTTGGAAAGGAACTAACATTTATGTACTTCTTTAAAATGTTCATATAAATATAATCTCCTCTTGGTAATATAAAAAATTTACAACGAATTTGCCAAAGCTGGAAACCTTACATAGCAAATAAATACCTTTTAAGCCTCTACCTAGTACTTGTCTTCGTTTGCGTTCCCTGCGTAAAATAGGTGAATATTCGTAAAGAAAAGCGATGAAAGTATTTTTTTTTTTTTTTTTTTTGTTTTTTTGGTGGACAGAAAATTTTACATCATCACCTCCCTAAATTGAGTACACTCAGTCCAAAAACTAAAACATTTCTAAATTTAGAGCTCGGAAATGATTTTTACTCTGATTTTGATGACAATAATGAAAAAGGTAGTAGGTATTTTTTGACCAAATTTATATTTTTGTGTAATCAAAGTGTTCTTTTTGTCTAACATTTGGTTAGAAGATCAAATGTTTCTTTAAAGAAGTTTGAATACCTAACTAAATATTTTGTAAACTTTTTACAGTAACCTAAGACTTTCGATTCTTTTTCGTTAATCTACATTTTACAAAAAATTGCGAATTTTTCGAGATTAAAAAATACCTACCTAATTTTCTTAAAGTAAAAAACATCGATGGTAAAAAAATCTCAACTTTGTTGTGGTTATATCTCAAATTTTTAGAGAAAAAAAAATCAGAATTTTCTCGAAGTAAAAAAATAATACTTAGTTAATGCTTAAAAGTATCATAATTCTTTGGAGTTTTCGTAAAAAAAATCCTCATTAATTTCTTTGAATTTTTTTTTTAAATCTTCCATTTTTAAATTTAAAAAAATAAATGTTTGAGAAAACCAACTTTTTAAATTTCGAAATTTTTTTTTCGAAGTTTCTATTTTTGAGGGGGAGGGATATTGTTCTTTTTTTGAAGTGAAAATTTTTTCAATTTTCTCACATTATATTTTGTTTTTCAATTTATAGGAACTAAATGAAATCTTCTAATTTTTTGAAGAAAAAAAAATTCCAAAGTTGTTTAGAGTAAAATATTTTTTCTCAAATTTTCAGAGATTTTTTTTTTTGAATTTTTTTGGAATAAAAATAAAAAATTTCTCATTAATTTTTAAATTCGAACTCCATCTAGAGTCCCCTTTCGATGGGTGTAATAATCAAGTAACTAATTATACCACCCCCCCCCCAAAAAAAAATCTTTATTTTTTAGGAAGGAAAAGGCCTTTCAATCTTTTTTAGAAATTTTATTCTGAGAATAAAAAAGCAATTCTTAGTTGAAAAAATATGTAGGTATGTATTTTCAATTTTAAGGAAGTAAATAAATCTTCTAATTTTTTTGAAGAAAAAAAAATCTCAAAGATCTTCTTTATAGTAGGTGAAATGTTTTTTCTTAAAGAAATTTTTTTTGAATTTTCTTGGAATAGGTACAAATCAAAAGTTTCTCATTAGCCTAATTTTTTTAAAGTAGAAAAAAGAATCTTTATTTTTTCGGAAGGAAAAAGCCTTTAAATCTTTTTGAGAAATTTTTGGAATGAAAAAATTTGTATTTTCAATTTTAAAGAAGTAAAGAAATCTTCTAATTTGTTTGAGAGAAAACATCTTTTAGTTTTAGGGAGAGAACAATTTTTTCAAATTTTTGGAATAAAAATTTTCTAATTTTTTAGAGAAGAAAAATCATTCTCACACTCAACATCTAAAAAATTTCAACTATATATTTTCAAAATGATTAGGAGTCCACATCAAAAAGTGACTTTTCTCCAGCGGGCTATAGAATTCCTTTAAAACGCACTGTAACAAACTTTGATAGCTAATAATTCAATCCCAGCATTTGTGTGATATCACCCGTCTATTAATGCAGTTTAATCGAAAATCTGAGGTAACGAGTTTTACAGACCAACCGTGTATTTTTACAACTCAAAAATCTCTGAAAAAAGGCAACTTTTGCTAGAGACTCCAGATATCTAGCTTCTAAAATAGTTGCAATTGATTCAGAAGGGGGTGGGGTCAATTTTAGTATATAAACGAATTTTACCAAAAAATTTATTAGTTTTGTAAAAGAATCGCCAAAAATCAACTACGGCAGCCAAAAATTTGATCTTATAGAATATGTAGATCTTGATGACATGCTCTTTCATTGAGCCAAATTCCAGCTCAATCGAATGTGTTTAGTTGACTAGGGTTCCTTGTGAGAAATAATTTGCTAATAATTTTTTTTTTAAATTTTCAATAGAAAATTAATTATTTAGAATTATCTCTTTCCCAAAAATAAGATAATTTATATTCATTTTTTTTACTCACACAAATTTTCCCATACCTAATACCTACCTAAGTACTTGACTGTTTTTTAAAAAAAATTCTCAATAATGAACTTGCTGTTTTTTGACAATTCTTTTTACAGTAGACACTTCTTGACAGATTATGAATCTGACTTTGAAAGCCAAAATGGTGAAAAAATGACAATAATGACTTGAGAATTTAAAAAATGGAAAAAAAGGCTATATCTGAGCACTGACTTTGCTATTCAAGGGTGGCGGGTGTTAGGGTATGTGGTATTTTTTATACGAGTAAGTTCATGAATAATTTTTCTTTAGGTACCTTTCATAATAATTGTAAAAAGTAATCATCAGTTTTTTCCAGGCACGAAAGGGTTAGGTAAGTACAGAGAGAGAAAAAATCTCGATGTGAAAAATACATACTATACTTACATTCACATTACGAAATAGGTATCTAAATCTACCGCCAAAAAATGAATAAAAATAATCCCACACCGGAAGAAAAGTACACATTTACTTAACACAATGATAGATAATCACGAAGGAAAAGGAAAAAACGCAAGGAAAAGAAAAGCGATTGCCGTGGAAAAAACACGAAAAAGAACATCTTGCGTTCGAAAAATAACCGAAAATTCATTTTCTCTACAAGAGACACCACATTAAAAATAAGATAAAGATGGAAAATAATAACTTGAGAAATAATAACGAATATAAACGTTCATTTTTCATCTGAACGTGGAAATCTATAAATTAACAAGGAGTTTCCAAAAATGAGTTGAGGGAAAGACATAAAATTTAATGCTGATAACTCGTTCCCTCGAGAGCAGATATTATAATGATTAATAGGTTTCGTATTTGTTGCAATGCAGTCGATTAAAAAAAAGAAGCAAAAAAATAAAATGTCATCTGACGAATAAAGCACACCTCGTTCAAAACTCATATATACCTAATATTTTCATTTGTTGAGACTTAATTATTTTCCCTTTGGCATCAATAACGTTTTTTTTCTAAAATCAGGCTTCACTCGTACAAATGACGAAATTACAAATTTACGACGAACGACGAAGAGAAAAATGAAATGAGTTCTGTACTCGACAAAAAATGGTACCTAACAAATGTAGTTAATTGGCATATTAGCCTATTAAGTATAGTATAAGGTACATATTTCTTTCTAGAAAATGTGTCTAAAATAAAGGTGCTTGATTACAATTAAACTTTTTGCAACCCACTGGCGAAGATTAAGCGAATCGATATGGTTCATATTACGACGACATTTATAAGGCTGCCTTGGAAGACTCAAGAGTAAGTACATGCTATATTTAATAGTACTTCAGCGCAGCATTTATTATTATGTATCGAGAGAATTATCGTTTTATTACAACAAATGCGTAAGAAATTTCAATCCTATTAGGGTAACATCGAAGTGCTTACGGATTTACCGGAGACATGTGTGATTTAAAAGGGATTTTTCTTCTGTCTCGTTTAATACACACCTATCAATGTCGCTCATACACGATATTAAAATTGAGAAGATTGTAAACGCCATCATACGTAAAATCTATCTCAACAAAAATGTAGGTACAGTATGTAAACAATGCGTAGATAATTCGTTTGATATATGATTACCCATCGAACTGTCTAGTAATTACAAAAAAGTGACTATCTCAAAAATTGAAGGGGCGGGGGAAAATTTGACAAATAAAATAAAGAGAAAATTTTTTGGTTGTTTATATGGGTAGTACTAGAAAAATACACGTTTTTTATTCTTGACATTTTTTGCTTACCTCAAGAATTGAAGGGACAAGGAAAAATTTGACAAACAAAATTGAGAGAAATTTTTTTTTGGTTGGATATATGGACGGTACTAAAAAAATACACATTTTTTACTCTCAACGTTTTTTGCCTAAGTTGAAAAATGAAGGCGCTACCGAGCTTTTTCATTTTAAAAATAAATGAAATGGTAAATTGATAACACTGCATTATAAAAATTTTCTGAAGCCATCAAAGGATACTTAGTACGTTGAAAAAACAAAAAAAAGTTTTAATCACAATGGAATGTCTATCTTTGAAATTAAATGAGTTATAGCAAAAAGAAATCACAGTCAAAAATTTTGCCTTGCTCAAATTTTGAAGGGGTACTGGCGATAATTGAAAATCGTGAGATTCTACTTCTGATGCACCCAATGAGTGTAATTTTTCGAGACGAACAAAAAAAGTAATGTGATGAATTTGCCTATCTTCAAAATGAAGGTGCTATAGGGAGCCTCAAACATCTGAAATTTCAATTTTCATTGGTCTGCTAGACCTTCATTTTCAAAATTATGCAAAAAATGTCAAGAGTAAAAAATGCTTACCTATTTTTTTAGTACTATCCATAATTATGCTTAATCGAAAAAAAATTCTTCGTTTTATTTTCCGTTGCCCCTTCAATTTTTGAGATAGGCACCATGTGCATATAAAGTTTTTTGTTAGTGGTAGATACCCGGTTGTATCCAAATCTGAAATCTTGTGTAGTGCTCTCCGGACACCTTGTATAGATAAACTGTACTCTGTACACTTATCAACGTTCTAGGAGTTCTTTAATCATATAATTACCAGCCAGAATCTCAAATTTAATACTATCTGAAAAAAGCAACCCTTTACAGGTGAATAAATGGGATCATTCGTGATGATAAGGCACACCCCAGCTACCGGCTTAGCGTTCATTTTTAATTTGAAAAAAAAAAAGAAAAAAAAGGGTTTTTGATCTTGACATTTCTGCTTAAAATTTTCACCGTAGAAAAGAAAAGGAAAACTAATCAAAAAGTAAATGCTAGATTTCATATACGTAGGTCTAGGTACCTATATAATTTTCATCCCACTATACGGCGTGTAACCCAACATATGTGAAAACATATTCAATTTATCGCCAACGTCAAATTATTTTTTTATTCAATTCAACGTTGGGTAATAAATTAACATTGGTAGATTATTAAATTTTTCAAAACGCTGTATTCACATGACTTCGCTTGCAATGTTCTATATTTTTTTTTAACCTAGATAGAAATTTTTATCGTTTTGCTTGTGACTTGTCTTTTTTCTCCAGATTTTAGCTTCGAATTCATGGCTGGTCAGTTCAGTGGTCTTGGTAATTTATGGGTATTTTGAATGATGAATACATAGAATATTTTTTTTTTTTAATTTCCAATTGCTTCAAAATTAAAAAATTCAAGAATACCGAACAACCATCATGAATATGTAATGTATCAATTTAATCAATCTTCTGCACATGGCATAGTCGTGTAAATTATGCGTATTTAAAAATGAATAATTATAGGTTATGATTTCTAATAACCAGTGCTCGGATATTCTTTTTCAAAAAAATAAAATAAAATAAAAAATATGCGTCTAAAAATTTCCTAAAAAACGATGAAAAACTCCCTAAAAACTGAAAATATTGTCTGACGATTTAAAAGCGGAAAACACTGACTATACGATTTTGATACACCAAATTAAGGTCCGGTTTTTCAATAGCCAGTTAAAAATGTAACCTGCTGTTAAATTTAATTATACCGTTGTCTTGTAATTAATGGGCCAGTTGATTTGAATAGTCGGTCAAAATTTTAAATCGAGAAATTAAAAAACAGAGCCTCAATCAAATAATGAGAAATAACACAATAAAAGTAAAAATTAAAATACTACTGCATAAAATTGACTTTAGAGAGAAAAAAAACGAACAGTACGAAAAAAATTAAAAAGGGCGTGGTACAAACAAATTGATTTGGGGTATCAATTTTGCAAAAAAAAAAATGAAAAATGAAAAATTGGCCAAAATGATGCTTCAAATATACTTAAAATTTACTATTTAGTGAAATATTTTCAAAAAAGAAAAAACGCAAAATATTTCCTGAAAGTGCTTAAAATATGCTCTTTAGTTGAATATGCAAAAATGTGCTCCAACAAAGTGGGTTCATTTTACTGGAAAATTTATGACAGTTAAGATAACTCAAAAATTCACATCTAGTACTCATTAGAAAAATATAGTTCAAGCCACGAGCATAAAATCTGAGACCTGGTAATAATTATCTAAAAATTCTCTAGGTACAGTAAAATGGGGCTATTTGGGCATTCACGAAATTACTTAGATCTAATAATGCACTTCACTCATGAATGAGGTTTCCATTGGTCAGTTTTTTAATCTATTTTTCCTGGAAAAAATATAAAGTTTGAGCCATTTCTTAAGACCTCCAAACTTTCATGTGTACCTCAAAAACTATTAGTGTAAGAAATCTGAAATTTTCATGATATAAACATAAAAGTTTGAGCTAAATGCTTATATTTGATTCACACTATCTCAATTAAAACTAGACTTATTTAGACTCCTATTACGAAATCTTTGGGGGTTGTGTATTAAAACCAAGAAAAAAATTTAGGCTATACCAAAAATGAGCGATTTAAGGACGAGAAATGATGAAAGAAACCGGGGAAGATCTTCTACCACTATAAAAAATTCTGAAGAAAATACATCTTGTGCATATGAGTAAGTATGCTAATATAAAATTAATTCAATTGCTGCAGGTTTGAAGCAACGTACAGGTATTACGCTTTGAACTCTTAAAACTCGGATTTCCATACCAAGCAACATTCTGATTTTTTTTTTAATTTCCACTTCCAGGAATGACTCTTAATGTGGTGCATTATTCTTGCAAATTTGAAAAAGTTTGGTTGAGAATTGTAGAAAATAAAAATTTACATCGCGAAAAAATTATTTGGTCTCCCGAAGTGGACGGGAGATAAACAGGGGACCAAAAATTTCATCACCAAGGTTTTAAATCTCAAGGGCCAATTTTCACTTTTTAATTTCAAAATTCCAGCCAAGGATCATTCACCATCGATTTCTCCTGAATAAAACCTCTCTTACAAATTTGGGAATTGAGCCTTTGAGAAGCTGTAACTCAAAGAATTTTTGAGATAACAAAATTGGCGCGGAGGCAGATGATAGACCACCTCCTGTAGTACAACTATTACCCTGTTGTGGGTCTTCAGTTTTTGGATACCAATCTTAGAGGTACGTGAACATTTTAAAAAAAAATCCTAAATAGTCCCGCTTTATGGTATATCTCATTTACTAGCTGAAGTTGTGATTACACAAGAGTATAATAATAATAATAATATCCTTTGGGCAATGAATAACTCGTAGTAAATAAATCAAGTGGTTCGAGTAATTTAGAAAAAAATGAAAAGGTCTTATTTGATGAAAGGATACCAACCAGAAAAAAAAATGGAATTCCATCTCAACTTATCACTGAGGAAATTATGCATCAACTTCATCACACGATTCAAATTCTGTCAACATTTTAAGAAATACCTGCAATTTTTTTAATTTTTATTTAAAAAATCTCACTTACCAAAAAGAAAACGATGGTAATCCTCATCTGTACCGATATGATTTCATAAATTAATTAATAAATTATTACCAAAAAAAATTGCCGAAAGAAAAATATTTTAATGAAAAAATTTTACGAAAATTAAAATTTGGAATTTGTAAAACTAAAAAGTAAAAATAGTGTTTCCAGTGATGAATTATTCCAACTAATTTTTATATATTATATTAAATCGATAATAATAATTTTTTTTTTTAATAACGAAAAAAAAAACTACCAACAATGAAGAGCGAGAAAAAACGAAAAAATAAACTAGCAAACGTGATAACGCACAACGTAAAGGAAAGCAACCGAAAATAACATCTGTGTCTTGATTCGCGAAACGTGCACTGAACGTAGTTTGCCTCGTAAAGAATTTCGTATGTAGTTCTTTTACCCACCGTCGACCAAGTTCGTTTTTCTCGCTCGAATTTTCACGACTGAACATCGAGAAAATTTACCTACTTCGACATAATGCAACGCAAATATAATTTTTAAACGGTAAAAGTAAATTTTAAAACGAACGAAAATCAGCCTTCGCGTGTTCGTCAATAAACGAACAATTGATTCGGAAAGATGGGATGAAAAATTACGTATAATTTGTAAATGTTTTCTGTATGCATTACACTGTTAACAAATACTATTTCTGCAAAGTGATTTTCTTTAGGTTCGGTTGTGCTGTTTTTCATTCTTCCACAGATTTATACTGATTACGATTTTTATCCTTATTCGTTATATCTATCGCTTATTTTTGTACACTGTACAGTGCAGTGTGTGTTTAATGTGTACAGGAAAATCAACAGATTTGAATAACTAGTATCAATCATTTTCAAATATTATTGGGGTATACAAGAAGAATTATTTTGATTTTTTATGCTACAAAAAATACATAGGCAAACTGTTATTTTCGGGTTTAGATAATCCATCTACCTATTAAATTCTATAACATTTTAATTTTTTTATTTTTCCCTTTTTTTTTTAAATTTTAAAATTAAAAAAAAAACTAGGTACTCCAAGTTTTTCAATTTTCTATAACTTTCTTATTTTACCAATCAAATTTCCGATATTTCAGAAATCAATCAATTTTTTCAATTGCAGGTAATTTTTGGAATCTTTAAATTTTACTTACATTATTGATAATCTACCTAGAAATTTTCTACTTCTTCGCGATTTTTTGATTCATAAAAATATTATAGTTTTTTAATTTTTCAAATTTTTATACCAAACTTTTTGGATCTATTTGTTCTTTTTTTTCAATATATCCGAATGTCGGCATTTTGGAAACTCACAACCTCCTTCCATATGTCCTAGAAGGCTAAAATTCATTTCTGGGCACATATTTCAACTTGATATTTTGATACCTATAAAATATTGAGATTTCACCAAAATCAGGAATTTTCATTTTTTTTTCAATCTCATACCAAGAAAAATTCTAAAAAAAAAAAAAATTTCCAGAAATGATCCTTGATGAGGTCTATCCGTGCAAATTTGAAAAAAACTTCCAAGGATTTTAGAAAATGGGAATGTATTGTGAAAAAAAAAACATTCAACCACACTGTGGGGATGGGATTGAGGTAGGGGCAAAAAATTAAAAATTTCATCACCGAACTTTTAGACACTAAGGATCAACTTCCATCACTCTCAATTACAAAATCCCAGTCAAGGGTTATTTCATCATCCTCACCCTGCGATACGTAATATTTTCTTAAAAAAAAAAAAAAAAAAATCCTGAGGAATGGAATGGAAGGGGTGCCAGACTCCTATCTTGAAAATTGGAGACGTTATTAAATTTTTAAAATAATGGAATCTTTTTTTTTTTAAATAAATTTTTATTCAAATAAAATTTCTCTATATTTTTAGTTTGCATGTACATTTCACTACCTCAAAAGTCAAACTAGAAAGGAAGGGGAGTTACCGCCTTACTGGTGCTTATATGGGGGTTCCAAAAAAATTTTATCTCCTAATTATGAGCTACAAAACCTACATTTGCACGAATTATTAAAATTATTTACGGTTATTAGCAATTATAGTTCAAATGAGAGTATGGAGAGAGAGTGCTACTCATTGGTTATGAGCTTCAACTCATCTGACAAGCAAAAAATATATGAAGTAAGAAAATTACTTCATTGATAGCTGTTTTTTTGAATTTCTCTTTTTTTACCCCTTGTAGAGTATGTTTTTGCGATTTTCCAAAATCTATTGCGAGTCAAAAATATTGTAAAAATAGTAAATTTATGATGTTTAGGGGTCAAAAATATATCCGAAAAAAATTCTGGAAGAGTACCTAACTCTGTATTTTCATTATAGAAAAATAATAAACTTGAAAATGACTTTGGAGGGGAGAATATCAAGAGAAGGGGTGTATCTATAAAGGCTCCTAATTGAGCATTATTAATGGCAAAGGAAAAAAAAATCACCTGCTTTTCAATTAAAAATTAATTTCCCGAAGGCAGCAGTCTGAAACCTTGATCAAGGTTGTTTCTTAGTGAAACGCATCTCTACTTGTTTACTACCTACCCAAAATAGCATCGAAGTATGGCTGGGGGCAGATTCGACCATCTTCTTGTATCTACTATGCTCTTTGAGAAAAAAATTTTCAGTTTATTTTATTTAGACGCTCCTCCTCTAAAATTTCACTTTTGATTGTTATAGGTCCCTTTTTTTGGTCGACCTCACAAATAAACTGTTTTAAACATTTGTTTCAGAACAGGGTTTCATCTACGTACTATGCGAATGAAAGAATTATATCCTGGGAACGTTTTCAAAATTTTACTCCACTTCTTTTTACAAGTTGTGAAGTAATTTTGTTCAAAATAAGTATCAAAAAAATTTTTGCTGTGGATTTTCTGAGATTTAAGAAGAAGGAAATTAAGAAACTTTTTCAGAATTTATTTTTGTCGAGAGGACAACTTTTCCGAAAAAAACAAAGTTTGTATTGAAAAAGCATTTTTTTTTTTTAAGTTTTCTCAAGAAAACAAATTTTCTCAGAAAATAAAGTTTCTTACAAAAAATTGTAGGTATTTAAAAACTTTCTGAAGAAAAAATCGTAGTTAACTTGTAGATAAAAAAGTGAAAGAATTCTGTTGAAAAAGAAAAAAACAAACAATTTTTTTGCCAAAAAGAAAAATTATAGGTAAAAGTGAAACAAGGCTAAAAATTATACCGCACTATATATACTTAGTGCCAGTAAAATTAGGCTCAGATTCAGATCCATGAAAAGAATCTTAGGAAGTCGAGAAAAATGGCGCAAATGGGCGTTTTAAAAAATCGTAGTCTATTTCTATTTTTTATTTTTTCAATTATTGCCCTCACTTCCCAATAGTTAGTGGATTTTTTTCAAGTAGATAGCTATTAGGTGGGTATTATTCGCCACTAAAAAAAAAAAATGAAAATTTGAGACAATTTCAAAATTTTTCCAAGTAAAAAAAAAACAAAAAAAAAACAACTCAATAAAAATAATATTAGTGTCACTCAACGAAAATTTCTAAAAATATGTCCTATGACAGTGTTTCTCAAATGCGTGGTACATGTACCTCATGGAGTACGCGAAGATTTTTCAGAGGGTACGTGACGACAATGGCAGCTTGATGCTAACTACATACAAATTACAATACTTGAATTTGTAATTCTTCATCAAATATCCAGAAAATGCATCATTTTTAATGCAAAAGATAATTTATATCGGTTTTCAATTTTTGATAAAATTCAAATTTTTTTCTTTGGATGAAAAATACTTCAATTTTCTTGGAGGGAACATTTTTCAATTTTTCGGTTTTACGCTACCTAGGTAGGTAGCTAGGTACAATTATTTTATTTTATTTTATTTCAAAGAAGAAATCTTCCAATTTTTTGGATATTTTTTCAAATTTTTTGTAGGATAAAATTTATTATTTTTTGGGAGTACATACCTAGATACGTATATTTTCTATTGAAAATAACCATTTTGGGAGCGGAGTATATTTCTTAATTTTTCCTGAGTAAAAGTATAATACGAGCATTTTTCATTTTTTTAGGAAGAAAATTTCTCGATTTTTTGGAATGAGAAATAAATTTCAATTTTTTGGATTGTTTTCAATTCTTTTTCGAAATAAAGTTTTATGCAAAATTGATTTCTTTAAAAAAATCAAGAATTGCTACCTCATAAAAAAGTGCGGCCGCTCATGCTAATTTTTCGCCCAATCACTAATTCATTGGGGGGGGGGGGGGAGGTACGCGCAAAAAATTGCTTTCAAAAAGGGGTAATGAGCAAAGCTAATTGAGAACATCTGTCCTATGGTATGTTTGAAGATGACTGAAGTGAAGGTAGGTGCTTTTAAAATGATACCTACATTTGGTACAGGTTATTGAAATTACTTAATAACTAAAGAACGAAAATCAAAAATACAGCAAAATCTACGTGAATGTGTAAGTCAAGTTGTAAAATATGATACGTGCAGGCACACCTACCTATTGGAATCGAGAAAATAAAATGCCATATTTTCAATTTTATAAATACGAAATACCTACACCATTTTCGAAGCGAGTTTGCAAATAAGTAATCTGATAAAATTAGAAGTATTTCGTTTAGTATAAAATTCTTCGTTTTAGTTAAATATTTCATAGACATTCCAAACAAATCAAACATACTGGATCGAAGTTAATCGAATGGCGAAGAATAGCTGCAGGTAGAAAATTTCATGCTTTCTATATGAAAACGGTACAATTATTTTGAAACAATTTGATAAAGTAAAAAATTACGATGGATGTAAAGGCGAATAATAAGGGAAAGAACCAATCGACCACTCCCATGTGCATTCGAATTTCACGAATTAGGTAGGTATTTTCCAGTGGAATGCTACATGAGATACCACTGAATTTCACGAACGAAAAAAAAACTATGAGTAACGTTTATGAAATCAATAATACATGGGTTATACTTTAGATCGGAATATTTTTGCAGATTACGATTTCACGAAGTTTTTAAAAACGAACGTAGCATCGTAACTTTGTACTGCAGGCAGGAATGCCCAGGATTCGAATCCAAAAATTTGTGATTCGTATTCGTGATTCGAATCCGCTCAAGTAAAAAAGATTCGTAACGATATGATTCGAATCATTTCTGCATGATTCAAGGATTCGTGAAATCCAATTATCAAAAAGGATTCGTGATTTTTCGAATCACCATCACACAAAGTCAAAAATACCCGCAAATAAAAAACAGGGAAGAAAACCAATTGAAACCAAAACCGGGTAAAACCACCACCACCAGATATTTCAATTGGTTTTCAAAACCATTTGGAACCATTACAATGAACTTCAAAAATTCATTCCAGAACCACCACCAAAAAGAACCAATTCCTTTCGAAAAGGCAGGGAAGAGAACCGTTTGGAACCACAACGAAAAATCATTTGCTGAAATAACCACAACCACAACCACAAGAAAGTGGTTTGAAAATAAAAAACCACCATCACCACCACCACCATTTTCAATTTCCTTTACAATGAAAACCAGAACCACCACCAATTAATGGAATTGGTTCTTTTTGGTTCTAAAAAGAGAAATAGTGGATTTGAAAGGGAAGGAGGGGTCCAATCAAAATTTTTGTTATGACCAAATTTATTCCTAGAACTTCAAGCAACAACTTTGATTTGAAATTTTTTTAAATTGGGCCCCTTACCTACCCCCTGTGGCCTGTTTTCTTCATTTTTCTGATTTTTCAGCGCTCTGGAAAGTGGAAACATTATTATGTTTTGTTTTTTATTTGAATGTATATTATTTAATTTAAATTTATTGCAATATTGCGTTTGTAACTTGTAGGCAAATTAATTTTTTATTCAAATTTCAAAGATCTGATCTTTTTTTAGTTCTTTTGTGGTATAATAGGAAGCACGAAAATGGTTCCATCTGGTTCTGATGGTTAATGCCATAGATAAATGGTTTAAATGTTGGGAAATATTTTTCATACTACGAAATGGAAGCAATTCGATGAAAACCAATTGAAAAACCAAAACGGAACCACCACCACCACCACCACAACCATTTGAAATGGTTTTTAATTTGAGAACCACCATCACAACCAATTAATCACGCAAAACCAAAAACCCAGAACCAGAACCAATCAAAAAAAATAAAAATTAAATGGATCCACTTTAGCACCAAAACCTTTTGAAAATTTTTAAAAACCAAAAACCAATTGGAACCACCAGTAATTTCAAAATTTTCTCAAAACCACCATCATCATAACCAATTGGGTCTCAATTGGTTTTCTTCCCTGATAAAAAACAGAAAGTTTTTATTCATAATCAATTAATTAAAAATTAAAGGATCGTTCACAATGGACCTTAACTTTTTACTTTAACTTTAACCAGCTAAAGTTAAAGTAAAAAGTAAAAAGCAAAAAGCAAAAAGCAAAAAACAGTCAAAACTCCTACTAACCAACCATTTTCAAAACGATTTTAAGCATAAAAAAGCTTAAAATTCATTTTGGAAATGGTTGGTTAGTAGGAGTTTTGACTGTTTTTTGCTTTTTGCTTTTTGCTTTTTACTTTTTACTTTAACTTTAGCTGGTTAAAGTTAAAGTAAAAAGTTAAGGTCCATTGTGAACGATCCTTTATTCTTTATGTTTATTTGTTTATTAACAAGTAACGGCTATTACAAATACAAATTGTTAAAAAAAAATTAAGCTATTTATTTTCAAATATTATGTCGCTGGGGCTCTTCACAATCAAAATGATTCGAAATTTGATTCGAATCGTGATTCGAAATTTGATTCGAATCGTGATTCGAAATTTGATTCGAATCGTGATTCGAATCCTTTTTTGAAGTGATTCGAAAACTGATTCGAAGTCATATGATTCGAATCCTAATTAATTTAAATGATTCGCGATTCGAATCACGAATCCTTTCTTAAATGATTCGAATCATTTTCTCGCACTCGTGATTCGGGATTCGTGAATCGAATCAAAAATAAAAGGATTTGGGCATTCCTGTACTGCAGACACTTGGATATTCAATAAAACAGACCGAAAGGATTACGCTTTTCACCTCCCGACAAATAACAACGTTTATCTGATGAATTTACTCGCCGCGGCGCCGGCTTAATATTATTTATTTTCTCGATAGGTAGCGTGGGTGTAAGGATAAGGAAGAGCAGCAAATAAGCGAAAATCTTCGGGGTAACGAACTGCGATAATTTCACTATTCGATAATATTATTCGCGTTAACATTCTAGCTTCGGTGCCGCGTTGTATATTTTATCATGTACGATTACACGTTGCTTCTAATGCCGCGCTTTGCTTCAAGGAAATTCGATTCGTTTGCTGTTCGGTGCCATTGCCGGCCTTTAAAATGTGCATGAAGTGCACCTTGAATTTTCATCTTATGCTATGAATCATCTTATATACTTAGAGGGTTGAAAATGATGACAAATTTCAATAATAACGACATTATTTTGCCATATATCATCTTCGATGGAAACGGTATTATTAAAATATATTATATCTAAATGTACTCTCGTATTGGAGCAGGCTAGTCATGGTAGCATTTGCAACGTCCAACTTCACGAAAAAAGTATGATGTGCTACTTAGGGTAGCCCTTATTTTAGACTTTCGATTTTTTTTTTTTTTTTTTTTTTTTTTGCCTCATCAGTACCTAAAGTTGTTTCTTTTTATGAGAAAATAATCCTCTATTTTTTATTTTCCCCCTAACTGAATTTTAAGTAACCCAAATCACTTTTTTTTTAGAAAACTGGAAAAATTGACGGATTTTCAAACTCTTGCATGTTTTCGGTTATCCCGTCAAAGTTGTTTCTTTTCGTGAGAATTGATTCCCAATTTTTCACACAAGAAAAAAAAGTGGAAAAAGTTGATGAAATTTTTTGGCCTAGTATTTAAAGTTGTTCCTTTTTATAAAAAAAAATAACTCTCGAATTTTCATTTTTTCGGTAACCGAATTTAAGTGGTGCCATTATTTTCGATTTAAAAAAAAAAATCAAAATTACCAAATTTTCGAAATTTGTCATTCTTTTTTTTTGATTAAGTTATAGGCCTAGCTTATCCAAATTGTTCTTTTTCATGCGGAATTATTCCCAATTTTTCATTTTCCCCTTCACTAAAATTTGAGTGAATTCTATAGTCAATTAATCGCCCTCTCCGTTTTTCAGAGAATGAAAAAATTGACTAATTTTCAAAATCTTGCCTTTTTTCTGATAATAACCCATCAAAGTTGTCCCTTATCATGATAACTAATTCCAAATTTTTTCAATAGGTATTAAAAAAAAAAAAAAAAAAAAAAAAAAATGGATACATTTTTTTGACCCAGCACTTGAATTGTTGGTTCTTATTAGAAAAAATAGTTCCCTGTATTTTATTTTTCTCCTAACCTAATTTTAATTAGTGCCACCATCGTCATTTTGAAAAAAAATTAAAGGTGAAATTTTTGAACTTTTTTTGCAAACGAAATTTCAATTTTTTGAAAATATCATTTAATTTTTTGGAGATCGAGATGGAAAGTCTCGTTTTCATAGAAATAGATTTCAATTTTTTTGAGAATTTTTTCTTCATTTTTTTTATTGAGTTCTTTTTTAAAAATAATAAGCTGATTTTGTCCTAAAATTTAAAATTTTTCGAAAATTTGAAAAAAATATTCAAAAAATCAACTGAAATGATTTTTTCTTCAAAAATTTGAAAAAAGGAAATTAAATTATTTTCTCCGTTTTTTTTCCTTTTTGAAAACAGATATTTTTGTAGCCATTCTTTTATCCGTTTTTTTTTTCTAAAAATGAGATATATTGTCTCCAAGAAAAGTAAAAGGATTTTTCTTTCCAAAAATTGGAACTTTTTTTCAAAAAATTAAGAAATTTTCCAACTTTTCTTTGGCTTCAAGAAATTGAGATAAATATTTTTAATTACGATATAAGTCAAAATTATTTTTCTCTGAAAGAATTACGGTTTTTACTTCTTTCTCTCCAACAATCAAATAAAAAATATTTTTACTCCAAAAAAATTAAGTTTTTTTTTTCTCAAAAAAAGGGTAAATTTTTGCTCATTTCGCATTTTAATTTTTGGGTATAGCTGGAGTTGATCCCTTGCATACTTTCCCTTTTGTGCCATCCAAAAATGAAATCTAGTTACCTACGCTATACCTATTGATCTGAGGTCCCCAAGGGTTAATTTTTTAGATGTTTTTTTTTTTTTCAATTTGTTAATAATATCGTAACCTTCCAGAAGTATTTTTTCAATAAAATAGATAAGATAGACCTGATTGGTTTTATTTTTTATCTGGCAGGCAGGTGACGATATACTTTGTAAGAAATAATTATATTTAAAATTTTGGAACAAAAAAATCTCACAATTTTTTTGAAGTGAGTTAGGTATCAACTAATCATAGGTATTAATTCTTTGAGGAAGAAAAAAATCTCAGTTTTTTGGAATGAAATATTTTCTATTACCTAGGTACCTATTTTGATTCATTGATTTCCATTTATTTTATTTTTTTATTGAATAAATATCTTAATTTTTTATAGAAGAAAAATCATCCTCAAATTCAACATTTAAAAAATTTTCAACTGGCCAACACTTTGAAAAATATCGAGGTACTTACACGGCTACACCGTAGAAAATTCCATGTTGCCGTCCCTGAAACTGGCACATAACCTAATGAAAAGATCCAGTTACAATTGTATGGAACCACTTAAAACTCAGTTGAGGGAAAATTTTAAAATATAGGTAATTACCTAATTTTTATTTTTCATAAAATGGAACATCTTTAGGTATCTACTGAGACAAAAGAAAATTCAAAATGCAAATAAGGACCAACCTAACCAACATGTACAAAGAGAGTATCGAAAACAGAATTAAACACCTTAATATATGCATTATATATTCAAAAGTATTTTTTGCTTTCTTGCATTTTTTTTCCAAATAAATGTACGTCAATTTCGAGTGCGTGGTTTTTTATTTCGTGTTCACAGCACAAATGCTGGTATTGATAAATACGAGACTCCTACATATACGTACACAAAGCCACATAACAATATCTAACATATTCTACAATACGAGTATTCGTATTTATAATTTAACTCTGCAAAATCAAACAAAATCTAAACAAACAAAATTCAGCAAGAAGGTTGTTATCCACTTTTACGAGTGCAAACAAACGAAGCAATAAAATCTCTATAATGTACTCAAACACGATTAACTTACGCTTCTTATACGTACGTAGAACGACGAATGAGAATACGTGGATATTTCAGCACATACCGATAGTACCTACTCTTAGCTCTTACATACCTTGTAAACTTTTTACACTAAGTTCTCTCAAATAAATAGGAGGATAGGTAGGTAGGTAGGTAGGTAAAAGGTATCATACCACAATCCACGCGTCAGACGGATTATTCTCAACTATCCACATATTTACTATAACAATTTCAGAAATTTATCTTGAAAAAAAATCGAAAAAAATTTGTGGTTTTACAATCTATTTGTCACTTTTATTTTTAACCCTAGTCGGCTGAACGAGCTGACCAGTTAATTTTTTTATTTTAATCGTAATTTGTAACCAAGCTACGAGTACGCCAATTTTTAAACGAGTAAAAACCCGAAGAGCATCATGCTATCTGAAATTTCATCAAGTGACATTTTATTTCGCAACACGAATTGATACTGCTGTTTAAAATTCAATTCAGAAGAAACAGAAAGAATAAAGCTCGCGTCAAAAAAATTCCCACGAATATTTACGAAAGACTCTATAGTTTTATAATTTTACTTCAGTGAAAAACCCACGTACAACCTGAGTTGCCGATTAATCGTACAGAAAAAGCAATACGTTAATCTACGAACTGATTAAGTTTATATGAAAATTGTAACACGTAGTAAATATTTCACACTCTTGTTGAAAGGATGTATGCGACTACACGAGCGCAACTCGATTCTCTGGTCTCCGCTAATTCAAATTGTTTATCAATAAGTACCTACTCTCTTTCAGCGGTAGTTAATTTTAACATAATATTTGAATATCCCCAATTGCGTTAAAAGTTTAACCCTTTCGAGTGAGAATAATCGAAACAAATTAATTTACGTTATTTGGTGAAATTATATTCCGAATCAGAATGCAAATGACTGAAAATACGGTTTATTAAGGAAACCAAAATGACATCGAATTTATCGTCCAGTCGATTTAAGGCAACATCATTACTGAAATCTACATCTGACGAATTTAAAATTCACAAAGCTCACTGATTATGTCCCTTGTTCTCATAATAACGTAATTGTCAAATTCCTTTCCAGCTGTCAACTGAATAATTTAATTGAATTATCAGTTGTAAGTAAGATGATACAAATATTACTATCTTTTCACCAATTTTTTACAAAACACTTCGAAATGTGGATCGTGCTAAATGCAGGTGGCTTCAACAACTTGACGTTTATCTTACTGCATGAAGGACTTCAAATAAAATTTTTTACAAAAATGAAAATGATGTGATTTAAAGGAAAGGGAGGAGCCAAATTGAAAAATATTTGAAACAAAAGTTGTAAGAGATTGAGATCTGAAGAATAATTTTGCACTTGGTAAAAAAAAATTCGACCCCTCCGTCTTGTATAATTTTGTATAATACTACGTAAATACTTATATTATTTGAAATCGGAGGAGAGGAAGAGGGTCAATTGAAAAATTTTTCAAACAAAAGTTGTAGATTAAGATTCTGAGAATATTTCTGATCATCACAAAAATTTTGATTGCACCCCCACACCACTTCAGTTTCGAATAATAGGTATTTATGTAGTATTGTGAAAAATAAAAATTAGAAGAGAGAGGGGGGGTCCAATCGAAATTTTTAAAATGACCAAAATTATTTCCTACGATCTCATTCTACAACTTTTGTTTGAAAAAATTTTCAGTTGACCATCTCCCTCTCCTTCAATTTAGAATAATATAAGTATTTACGTAGTATTATACAAAATTAGGCGAGAGGGAGGGGTCCATTAAAATTTTTATAATGACCAAAATTATTATTCAGATCTCAATCTACAACTTTTGTTTCAAACATTTTTCAATTGGACCCCTCCCTTTCCTTTAAATTACATCGCTTTCATTTTTGTAGAAAATTATTTCAAGTTCTTCATCAGAAAGATGACGTCATGTTGCTGAATTTATCTGCATTTAGCACGATCCTCGAAGGATATTTCGTATAAATTCTGCCCAGTTAAAAACTAGTAAAATATCAATACGTGGGAATAGCAGAGAGTGCAAGGATTGCATAGATCCTCATATGTTGTCTTGCCATCTAAAAGAAAAGATACCTATCAAAAGTACTATTTTAGAACGCGTTGTAAGACAAGTTTACGTATAGAAGAATAATTATGACAAAATCTCAACACCATTATCACGCTGTACACGATACTCGAAAGGGATTCTTTCCTGTTTGAAGTGATTCCGATCGAAAACAAAGATAACAAATTCTTGGCCAACTTACACATTAATGGCACGATTATATCACACATCTAGGTGAACACTGTTGCAAGTCCAAATTGTACCTAGCCTACCTAAGTGGTACGGTGGTACTTAGTACAATATTGAAAGTTCATTTTTTTTGTATAAACTTCGAAAAAACTGTAAAATCTTATGAAAAGTTCGTAATGATACGAGCCTTCGCATAATTCTACTGTTTTTTCAATGTTCACGCAAATAAATGAACTTTTAATATTGCCCCAAGTACCATGTATACAATTTGGAGTTAACACAGTATTCCCATTTGGAGAGTCGGAGAGCGCGTTCAATATCAAGAAAGCTAGAACGAACACTAAGATTAAAGCGTTGAAAGAATTATTTCCTAAAATCGTTTACGGAAATAACGCCGACTTGCTACCAGATTATTGTGATCAACAAGACGAACTTTCTCAAACGTCCATTAAATCGGATTTCTATAGTGAAATGCACCCGATAACTAATGCAGACATCAACCCGATAAAATCTTCGACAGACGAATGCTCGCATAAAAACATTCATGTTAAATAGTACGCCCGACTAGTGGCTTTTTAACGGAAAACGACCGATAATCTAAGACATAAAATCTTAGGAGCAGAAAGGCAAAATGTTATTAATTCTTTCGTTGAATTTGGCATTGTAATGAATATGATACTCGAGAGGTATGGTGTCTTCGATTTCGAAAATTGCATTAGGTATATATTTTCTCCGAAATTTGAATGTACGTCTTTGCAATATTCTGGGAATTATCTATTCGTTAAAAACTGATTTTTCTCCAAATTTTTTTCTGCGGGCTTCGTCAACGTCAAGTAACTTATTAAATCAAATATAACACTATCATGGTGTTGGTTAATGAGGGAATAATTTGTCGTTAGATGATTTTTTACGTTCGCAGTAAACTCGGTGTAATGTATTTTTCCTTTTTTTTTTTTTTTTAATCGTATCACTTGCATGTCATCCCTCCCTTTAAATAACAAAAATAATGGCTGTCGATCTCAAGCATTTTGAAAAGGATGATTTCGCGCACCGTATTAAGAGACTCATTATTCACCTACAATTTTTCAGCAAATAAATCCATTTTATCTCGCCGATTTTCTTCTTGAATTCAACACTGTCCTCTTTAGGATTTTTGAATTGAAGTAAATTAAAACTTGTCGAGTGATATTTTTCCATTTTCTCGATTTGTGTTCGTACTATCTCAGGATAATAATCTTTTCGTACTTCTCATTTTCAGCTTGCTACTTGCTAGAATGTTGGACAAAAAAACACCGATTATTAGCGATGAAAATTCCAACAACATGATTTCGATGTATGCATCGCAAAAAGTAATCAAACGATGCTATTCTTACTATATTTTTTCGTTCTAGATCTTTTCCCTCGGACGTCATTTTAATGTTTAGATCCTGCCATTTATCTTCATAACTTTGTCTTTCGGATTCTTTCTTCCTTTTTTCAGTTTCTCGGATAGTTCCTCGTTACGTTTTCTTACTTCTTTTTTGCTTAGCAAAAGTGTGAGACAGAGCTTTTTCAGTCTTGAGTCGAATCCATCTTGGTTAATCAGCTAAAATTTCAAACGTATCAAATCAGAAGTCACATGAAACTGATAACATTTTTTCAATCTTCAGGTCAAATATACCACCTTTAGCTTTCTGCGATTAGATTGATTGTCCAGTGACGAGGAATCGGAGCTGCTATTCATTGTTCTAAAAAATAGAGTAACCCATTAGAGTTTGAGTTTATAGATATCACTTGAAGTAACTATGAAAATAACGATACCGGGAAGAACTTACTCAAAAATCACTACTATGAACTTACCAGGAGATCGGATACTTATTCCCACTGACGTCTGACTGAAAGAAATTTTTAATATCCTGTAATACTACGAATAATAACTTCTAATTTTTACAAATTACATAAATTTCGACAGAGTTGATTTTCTTTACGATCAAATGATCAATTTTTTCGTAATTTTTCTTTTTGCCGGTCGAAATTATCATAGCTCTCTGGGTTTCCGAATTTTGCCTCATCATTTTTTCTCAAAATTCACTTCACAGTTCACACTTTTTTAAAAGTAATCAGCGCTGTCTATACGTGCCAATTTCAACTCACGTACTATGAAATCAACCGCATTCTATCCAGTATTTTGTGCATAAGACCTATCTTGGAAAAAAAAATGGAATTTGATAAGAAAATCGAAATGAAAATTGGAAAATTATGAATAAGTTTTTGATTTTGATGAATAATTGAATAATCGATGAAATTGTCGTTAATTAGATTACATATTTAAATTATATATCGATCGTGCCTGTTGTACAATCGCCTCTGAAACGTTTCCATTCGATATTAATTCTTTAAACATATAATAATGGTAAGTGTTACCTAATTTTTTCCTGATTAATATTTGCCTTTATTTCGGATGTTATTATTTCATTGTCACTCACCTCCTCATTATTTTTGAGAATTTCTCTTCAAATTGCATTCCTCCGTAGTAGAAGTTCCGTTTTATAAATATTCGAATGGATATGTAATTTATCGACTGTTTGCAGATAAGGTTTATTCTGATACAAAACCGTGCCGGAAAGACGAGATTGGCCAAATGGTATATGAATTTCGACGATGACGAGAAACAGAAACTTATCGAAGAAGTGCACGCAGTAGTTACCGTTCGCGATGCTAAGCATACAAATTTTGTCGAAGTATGTAGTTAATAACTCCATTCATTCTAGTAATGTAATTCTAGCATCAGTTCAATAATCCTGATTATTTTCTGTTGACAGTTTCGTAATTTTAAAATAATTTATCGTCGTTATGCTGGTTTGTACTTCTGCATATGCGTCGATGTCAACGATAACAACTTGTGTTATTTGGAAGCAATTCACAATTTCGTCGAAGTGCTGAACGAATACTTCCATAATGTTTGCGAGTTGGATTTAGTATTTAATTTCTATAAGGTAATATTTGCCATCTCTGTGTATTTCACTAATTCTCTCGGATGAATTATCGTTAAAGAAGTACATATTTTTGTATCTGATTAGCTGAGTAAAACTAAACTAAAACTATAATTGTGTTTTACAGGTGTACACGGTCGTAGATGAAATGTTTTTAGCGGGAGAAATCAGAGAAACTAGTCAAACCAAAGTTCTCAAACAATTACTCATGTTGAATTCATTAGAATAATATTATTCATGCCTATAGCAGTTATTCGTTATTTATTATAATTTTATTTCATTTTATCGCATTCCAGTTAATAATCTATGAGCAGATTTTTCTATGCGTTAATAAATTTTCATCGTATTCTTATTCTTGAAAAATCTCATGTATAATATGCATCCATTTTGTATCTAGGTATTATTTATTTTTAATTTAGTACAAGAAAACGTTCATTTCTTGTCATCCTAATAAATGTCTGTATTACTCTTATAATTACAATATTACCAATGTTTAAATGTATTTTATTCGATACAATCTGCCGAAGTTTAGATTTTTTTGAAGAAAAGCAAAATCGTTCAAATTTTCGGCGTCTGCTTTCATTATCTCCAATGTGATAGAAAAGTTGTCTACTAATTTTTTGAAGGCAGAAGACGTATGATCATCTTCAGTAACTATTTCTTAAAAAGTATTTGTTGTTTCTTTCCAAGGATGCAAATTAATGATGAACATATTTGTAAATACCTAAAATTTTATCCACTGAATTTTCTGATATTGTTATTTTTTTCAAACCGTTGTTCTTTCTTAGTTTTTCAGTTTGAAAAATTGAGCACCGTGCTAGTCATACCTAGTACCTACCTACCCACATTACTTCTCATGAATGAGTAAAATTTGAAATTTAATTTTGGAAACAAAAAGATAAATAACTGATAGGTAATGATTTTTAAAAGCAATGTTGCATTCAACAAAATTAGCATTGATCATGAAATACATACATAGTTATTTCCTTTTTGATGTTTCACTACAGTTTTGGCATACCTAATATCACTGACTGAAATAAATTTTTTATATTCGGTTCTCTTTTTCTTTCTTTTTTTTAATTTATTTTTTTATTAAGTACAAATAACTTGAATAATACCTAGAGAACTTTATAATTGTTTATTCTTGTGATTTATTATACAGATATAAGATAATATTTGTACATCTCCCTGAAGTGAGTTTCCTACTCATCCAGTCTGCATCATTGTCTCATGTTGTTCATTCAACTGAACAAAATTAACTATAAATTTCTCATTTTCGTTATGCATGTGTTCTTTTTTCTTTTTTCGTTAAAATGGAGTTTTTTTGGTAACAAGGATTGAAATTTTTTATTTTTAATAACGCGTAGAATGCGTCGCAGTAAATAATTATTGCCGAGAAATTTTTTTCAAAAGGTAGACAAATGAAATGTATTACTTAGGTACTTTAATAGAGAAAGTAAAATGTGACGCAGGAAGGGGTGAAGTAGTAATGGCTAGGACGATGTTCGCTTTAAGAGGGAAAAACGTTTACATGATAGAAGAAGCAGGATGGAGAGGGAAAATTAATCGAGCGAAACAATAGGAAATGATATGATGCGTATTAAAATCGTCAACGAAAGCCAGATTTTTGACATGGTAGTCCGAAACTGCGTTCTTTGATCTAAAAGAAACAACTTATTCTAATGTATTTCTTCTTAATTTATTAAATAGGCGCACGAGTATTACAAACATTTTCCTAGACATACCTACGTATGTATACCAATGTAAGACTGTGTATGTAGACGGAGACAAGTATAAAATAGGTATTTTACCTTGTAGCTTCTCTATTGAAGTAACTTCCAAGTTACTTTATTTTTGTGTCTATAGTACATTCAACTTTTTTGAAAATAAGTACAATAATCATTTCTACCGAAGCATCTAGTGATAATTAGGTAGGTACATTATACCTATTTATAATGAGCAATTTTTTTTCTTCACTATTACTTGTTCGAAAGCTCATATCTTTATTACCTACTGTGCAACCTAAACCTAAGTTTTTAAGTTTGTAACACCTGATTGAAATTTTTCTGTGCTATTTATTGTACAATTTTTCCCCTCTGCGTAAGAATTCTAGCTAAAAATAAGAGTATAGGTATGCTTGGTTACGTAGATGTGTTTCAGGTGATGTGTTTTTCTAATTAAGTGTATCTACCGAAAAGTTCGAAGCACTTTAAAAATTTTTCATTTAGATAGGTAGGTCGTTACCAAATTACTTTTTTGCATGGGTTGGTAGTGTGTACTACAGTGTAACTGTACGTAGGTAAAATATCAATGAAGTCAGCTCTGAAAGTTGTTTTTGAAAATTTTATTTTGTTTTATCTCCTTTGAGTTAAGTGACAGCTTCTATTTCAACAAGTTTGTCTGCTTATTTTAATTTGATCAAGTGCCTACCTAGCGAAGTCAAAACACGTGTATACCTAGAACATTTAACTGTTAATATATTAAGGAATGGATACAGTATTAAGTTTCCAACAACTCGAGATTAAGTATACTTACTTTTCAAGAGGTAATCTAAAACATTCTGTTTTAAAAAAAATGAAATGGATTTTTTTACACTTTTTAAGTTTCCAAATTTAAATTTAAATCACTAGATATCATTTCATCTTCGAGGAGCTTCACCTTTACGAATTATTTTTCAGTTTACAGACAGGCGTGAGAAAAAATTTAAGTACACCTATAGTAGGTATACCTAACTATATTGAATAAGTATTTATTTTAATTCCTGTAAAACTATATTCGTCTTTTGAAAAAATTCTCATAAATATTTTGCCCAACTGTCTCGACGAATGATGGAACTTACCTTCCTCCTCTCTACTCATAAATTGGGGCACTGATAATGATGGAAAACCTACATCTGAATGATATAGGAAAATTCACAGGAGAAACAAAAAATATAACCTACACATGGTGCCTATCTAAAGAATTGAAGGAGCAAAGCAAAACAAAACGGGGGAAATTTTTTTTTTTTTATCGGGCATGTGAGAAGTATGTTCTAAAAAAATAACATTTTTTTACTCATGACATTTTTTACCTATCTTCGAAAATTAACTACTAAGGCCGTACAGAGCTTTCCATTTTTTTTTTTCATTTCCAATGCCCTACATAATAAGTATTATATAAAGCCTCAATCTTCGAAGATGAGTAAATTCATCTCATATAATTTAAAACCTGTTTAAATTGTTAAATTATAACTATACTGCTCGAATAAGTTACAAATCCGAAATTATAGGGGCTCGTTTCCATTAGAAAATTTTGTAGGTAGGTATGAATTTTTGAAATTTAAAATTTTAAGGAAATCAAAAAAATTCAAAAAATTATTTTAAAAAATTTATTATTAGGTACACTTTTTTGCCTATCTCTAAAATTGAGAGCGCTAAGGGTGGTTAACTTTAATTCATTCAAAAAAATATTAAAAATTATTTCTTTGAATTTATGGTAGGTAGGTATAAACTGTACCCTTTTTGTTGGCACGAGTTTTGTTTTGTGTTTGAATTATTACCTACCACCCTTTCGTAGGCGCTGTGCTGCATGTAACATACAGAAAGGATACACATTATACCTAGGTACCATAAATTCAAGGAAATATATTTTTTTGTTTTTTTTTTTATGAATTAAAATAAAATTTTCCCCCTAGCCCCTTCAATTTCAGAGGATAGGCAAAAATATGTAATAATAAATTTTGTTTGTTTTTTCCAAGTTCTATCAGATTGTGCAAAGAAAAATTTTTAAACATATTTTTTTTAATTTCTTGATTTTTTTTTAAATTTCAAATTTCAAAAATTCATAAAAAAATATACTTATAATGGAAATAGCTTAAGCACCTATGATTTTGGTTTTGTCACTTACTCGAGAAGTATTTATTTATTTATTTATTTATTTAAGCCTTATAATTAAATTAAGACTAGATAGCTTAATTTAACTAGCCCAATCTTGGGCAAAGGCCTCCTTTAACCGAGCCCATTCGGCTCGGTCCTGCGCCACCCTACAGTAATGTTTATTATATCCCAGGAAATGGACTATTTCGTCGTCCCACCTCGCCTTTTGCCTGTCTGGCCTTCTTTTGCCATTGGGGTGCCAGTGCAGCAAAGAGTAGCCCCATCTACTGTCCTCCACTCGAGAGATGTGGCCTGCCCAGGACCATTTACATCTTCTTGCTTCGCAGACGACGTCCCTCATGCCTTTCAATTTATTTCTGAGGGTTGCCGTTTTAATCCTTTGTTTCCTCGTTGTACCTAACATTGACCTCACCATCGAATTTTGGGTTGTTTTTAGCCTATTACGTAATTTATGGTTTAAGGTCCATGTCTGAGCTCCATAGGTCATCACAGGGAGAACGCAGCTATTAAAGAGAGAGGCTTTAAGTTCATTTCTATAAGGTTTTTTAAAGATGTAACTCAACGTCCAGTAATTTTTAAACATATTTTTAAAAATTTCTTGATTTTTTTTTAAATTTCAAATTTTAAAAATTCATAAAAAAATTATACTTATAATAGAAATAGCTTAAGCACCTATGATTTTGGTTTTGTCACTTACTCGAGAAGTATACAACAATGTAAATATATTTTTATTTCAATCGGTTTCTGGCATTTTTGACATGTCCCTTTAGTTCTTGGCCATTTGAGCCACTATCATTCATCACGAGACACCTGCTTCGAATGTGAAAATTTCAAAATTCTATCAAGATAGTGCATGAAACAGGTGTAGGTAAGCTTTTGAGAGAATTTTTTTTGTGATGAATTTGCCTGTTTTCAAAATTGAAAGGAAAAAGGACAAGGAGAATTAAACTTCGCAATTAGATACTAATTTTCGAAGTTTTGTAGGCCCTTCATTTTGAAATTTTGGAAGAAAAGTCAATTAATGTAAAAAATGTTTACCTAGTATTTTTTTTAGTACCTACTGCTCAGTACCCATATAGCTTTGGTCAAACATATTTTTGTCGAATTCCTTCTCCAACTTTTCAAAAAAAAAAAAAAATCGACGACCCACCCTGGTACATAAACTACGTATATCTATAGTACATCTACATAGGCATACTCATACTTATACCACACTACCACACTGAAATTTCTCACCTCCTTCCAATAGGTACCTAACGTACCTATCATTTCTTTTGATTTTTCAATATTTTTCAATTGAATATCAATTCTTCAATTTTTGCGACTTTTTAATGTTTTTAAATTTTTTAATTTCCTCTATCTAATCTTTTATTCAAAATTTTTAATCTTTTATAATTTCGTAATTTTATCAAATTTTCAGTTTTTCCAAAATTTCTCAAAATTTGTAATTATTTTGTACTTATTTTTTTTGAATCTTACAATTTTTATGCTGCGTTATAAAAAATCAGAATTTCTCAACTTTTCGCGATTTTTTATGAATGATTATTGATTACCTTATACTCGTAATACTTACGTTTTGATTTTTTATCCATTTTTTAATTACCTAAGTAACTAATAAGTACCTACTTATTTTTCAATTTCATCAATTATTGCTCAAAATTTTTCAATTCTTTTTATTTTTTTCTAAGTTTATCAAGTTCTTGATTTTTCCAAAACTGCTCAATTTTTTCAATTTGTATTTTTTTTTCAGATCTTCAGCTTTTACAATAAAAAATCAGAATTTTTAAATTTTTCAGGTCTTCCGTCGATTTCTCAATTTCTTTGATTTTTTTAGGGGTTTTTCCCATGCAATAAGTAGGTATATTTTAAATCATTACGTATCGAGTTCTCAATTTTTGTAACACTTAATTTTTTTTTATTAGGTATTCAAAATTTTTCATTTTTTTTTTAATTTTTCTCAATTTCATTTAATTTGTGCCACGCCTATTTCCTGAATTATTCATTCTTTCAGACGTAGCAATTTTTTTAAAGCCTTTAATTTAATTTTTGATTTTTTAATGATTAATTTTCTTTGTTTCATCAATTTTTTTAAATTCTTCCAAGTTTTTGATCATATAGGTATACCCGAGCGGCACACTCGATCGATAATATCGGAAGATGTAACGTATCGATAAAAAATCGTTTGAAAATCTATAGATGTTCTCACGATATTATAAAGATTTATCGGTACAACTTCATATGCAAAAAATCTAAAAACTATCGAATTCGATATTATTAAGATTTTATGACGATATTCGTCAACGATACTATCGACAAAGAATATTAAATTTATCTATTCCGATTTTCCACCGATTTTGTGCAGATATTTGAAACTACATTATCGACAAAGAATATTAAATTTATCGATTCCGATTTTCCAACGATTTTGTGCAGATATTTGAAACTACATTATCGACAAAGAATATTAAATTTATCGAATTCGATTTTTTAACGATTTTGTAAAGATATTTAAAACTATATTATCGACAGATTATATGAAATTTCTCGACTTTGATATTTTACCGATTTTTTGACGACATTTAAAACTATATTATCGACAGATTATATTAAATTTATCGAATCCGATTTTTTACCGATTTTGTAAAGATATTTGAAACTATATTATCGACACGTAATATGAAATTTCTCGATTTCGATTTTTTAACGATTTTGTGACGATATTTGAAACTATATTATCGACAAATAATCTGAAATTTCTCGAATTCGATTTTTTAACGATTTTGTGAAGATATTTAAAACTTTATTATCGACACGTAATCTGAAATTTCTCGAATTCGATTTTTCAACGATTTTATGACGATATTTGAAACTATATTATCGACACGTGATATGAAATTCCTCGAATTCGATTTTTCAACGATTTTGTGGCGATATTTGAAACTACATTATCGACAAATAATCTGAAATTTGTCGAACGATTTTTCAACGATTTTGTGACGATATTTGAAATTATTTCCAAATTGGTGAAAATTTTTCTAAGTCCAACACGTCTGGAAGTACTAAACTGCCTATTATAACCGTTTTATTGCTAATTCCTCAACGATAAAGTATGGCATAGTGGTTAAGGAAGAGGATTACCATGCAGGAGGTAGAAGGTTCAAGCCCCACGGGTGGCAAATTGTTTATAATTTTTTTTGACTTTTTCTGAAATGATCCTCTTACCGTAACATGAATAATGTGTTTAGGCATAGTTTAATGTATTAATTATGCTAATTAATGATTTTTAATTATAGAAAGAAGCTAGTAAAAGACGAAAAATCGGAATAAAAAATCGATAAAAAATCGACAGAATATCGAATTTGATAAAGTGTCGCAAAAGTTCCGCCTAAATCGTGAAATTATCTTTCGATATTATAGATATATTATCGATAAAATATCTTACTATAATCTCGAAATTTTTGCTAACTATAATTCGTCGATAATCTATCTATATATCGAAAGATAATTTCACGATTTATGCGGAACTAACGCGACACTTTATCGAATTCGATATTCTGTCGATTTTTTATTTCGATAATTTGTCGAGTGTGCTGCTCGGGTAGCTATAACTAATTTTCAATTTTTTCAAATTTTTGATTTTTTAATTTTTTCTGAATTTTTTTAAAGCCCAAATTTTTCCTATGTTCATTTGTGTGCGGAACTTCAATAATACATAAAATTATAATTAATTAATTATAGCTCTTATATTCACCATTCAAAGGTATAGGTATTACCTGTTTGTCTTATCCCTATGCTCCTGCATGTCCGAGTTGCTCAAACATACTTATCACCAGCACCTTGTCGAAAGTTGAAACTTTTTTTTTTGCGTAGGTGGAGAGTATAGGTAATGACTAGGTATAGGTACTTAGGTACATATATGTACTTAAGAAAAACTTTCGCCGTTTAAATTGTCATTTTCTCTCAAATTTTTTATTACACCTTGAAGTGGAAAAAAGATAGGATTCAAAATTGAATCAAAAACCACTCAAATTCATAGGCGAATCAAAAAAATTTACGCGATAATATTTTTTTATTGTATCGACGGAAACTCGAAAATCTCAAAAGATGGTTAAATAGGTAGGTATTTATAAATAGAGCCGGTTTCCAATATTTACAACATTCTATGTACCTACTTGACCATGAGTGAATTAAAACCCAAGCTAACTTGATAATAGGTAAATATCTGCTCAAAAGCCTCAAATTATGTGCCCCTGAACTTAATGAAAAAAGAAAAAGCCATCAATAATCAACCAGTGACCGAAAGATAAATACGCGGATTTTTCTGCTGATATTCGCATAATTTGTAAAAGAATAACATGTATACGCATGACATACGATTATGTATGAATATGAGGACAAGGAGGCGTCAAGTATGAAACCGTGCACATTATTAACGCCATGTTGTTTCAAAGCGCGGAGGCGTGGCGAAAAAAACGAATTTACGGTTGGTCGTAAATGATAGCTAAACCTCGGATATGCCACCGAATTAGGGAAGGGGTCAGCAAAGAAAATGCAATTACCCGCTATATGGTCTGTCTAGAATTAAACGAGCGAGTCTGTTTTGAACTGATTGTATCAGTATGAACCGTATCTAAAAGTCTAACGCTTCGTTTGCTTTTATAACGGTTTATTATTGAACGTATGAATGTGTGTGTCCGTGTGCATAAATGTTTATTTTGTTGTGCTTGTGCATTTAATTTGGTGTAGCGATTGAATACCTAATTTCCATTGTTGAAGTTGCGACTGTTCCCTGATCCCAGTCATGGATACGGGTAAGTTCAATCGGATTTTCAACCGATCAACCTACTACATTCATGTAAGAATTTAACCAACGCGCCAATTCAACGTAAGCCTACCTTTGCCTAACCACGAACCACACAGACAAAATTCATTTTATTTGTGCGGATAATTTTTTTAATTTTTTTGAGTCAAACATCTTGAAAAAATAAATCTAACCGAGTTGAAATCGCCGAACCAGGCCTAATAGGTACACTTTCTATCAACATGTGTTTCTAATGTGATCAAGAATATACCTAATTGAATTTATTTACTGTGTCACGTTCTCGCGGTCAAAAAATATTTCACCACTTGTTGCGCTTTCTATAGGAAATTGAAAGTTCTAATTTAATAGGTATTTATCTACTTACTTGAAAGTCGAAATCAGTATAGGATAAAACCAAAAATACGACGCAATACCGATCGCATTTAGGCATTAATGAATAACGACGTTTTTGAAGAAAAAAAATAGTTGTAGCTCAGAAATACAGGGGAAGCTTGAGAAGAAGCGTACGAGTATTTGGGTGAGGTTCAAAAGTTGAATGAATGAGGTGACTTTTTTGAAAAATGACTGATTCATTGATGAAATCAGGAACGTTATAGAAATAATGTACCTATTGGAGCGAAGCGAAGGTAAAAATTCAAAATAAAATTATTGCACATTTAAATTTTTAAAACTGTGTAACCCTTAACGATTGGAACGAGTGGAATACCTAACTCAAAAGTGAAAAAAAAATTGAAATTGAGTGGGATTTAGTCCGAAAACTCCTCAGTACATAATTGGTATACCTACCTACCTATAGTCACTGATTTCGTATTTTAACCAAATTCTAAATACTTGATTAGTACCTAAGTATCTACCTTATTTCTCAATTTTTCTAATTTTTTTATTCTCTTATTTCGACTTTTTTCTTGACTTTCTGTTATTTTTGACCAATTTTTACAAATTTTTCCATTTTTAATTTACTTTTTTTTCATTTGTGATTTTTCTTATTTTGGAAATTTTTTTAGGTAGATATTTTTCAGTGACAAAAATGTACAAAGAAACACAAAACAAAACTTCACAAAAGCTTCTCGAATATTAACATGAGTAAATTGAAAAACTCTCATTGCATGAAATCACGTTCACGTTGGGTTTAGGTTCAACTTAAATCATCAGGGATACATTGTTGATTGATTTGTAACTTATTTATAGGTACTCCGTAATATACCTGCCAACTTAGATAATCTCACGTGTTGATAAAAATAATGTAAATACAATGTCTAGGTACCTTTGTACTTCCGTTCCTCATTTTAAATTAATTTTAAAATTTTTCGCTCTTTTACTGGTGGAGGGAGGAAAGAAGTTCGTCAGTCGAAGTGATGATAATGATTTGTAAGAAATAGACAAAAATAAAGGTTGCAATTTGAACATATAGAATTTTAAAAATTTTTTCTACCTATAACTTTTTTCCATGAGTGTGTACTGTGTTCGTGTAGCTGTAGATATAGTGAAAATGACCACTCGATGAAGCCTATTTAATTTTCAATGCTACTAATATAAATAATAGACAGCTAATATTTTATTTGGATTCATCAAATAGAATTTCTAAAAAAAAAAACACCTCTATATACTTACCTACTATAATTATTTTACCTATTAATTTGAATTTTTTTTAAAAATCGAACTTGATTTACATATAGAATAGAATGAAGCGATTGCGCCAGGAGGAAAATTTGATGAGCGACAAATTATTCAGAAAAATTTAAAAGATGGGAATTACGTACCTATTATTATATATTCCAACTCTATAGATAGTGTTTCTGAGGTTTTCAAATGCTATCCCTAAGTGTTCACAAAAATTGATGATTTTTAAAAATAAATTTTTTTCAAAAAATTTGTATGTCTACTATAAAACAATTCCTCACAAAATTGATCATTTTTCAAAAATTGACGATTTTTTTAAAAGAAATTGAATAATCTTACAAACTAATTTTCAATTTATTTATACTTACCTACCTAACTTTTTTTTTGAATAGGTCATGAAAAATGCGCCATGTTTAAAATATTTATATTTATTTACAAAATTCGTAATTTTTCTAAAGTTCATATTTTCTCAAAATTGGTGTCCTTAAAGAAATGCAATTTTCTTACAAACTGAAGATTCTATTTCTTACCTATTGTGATGAGATAATGTTTTTATCATTTTTGTTTTTCCTTTGTTTTCAAATACTTCATGATAATTCTTTTGAAAAATTACTTATTACTTTTGTTATAATGATGATTCTCTGAGAATTGATGATTTTTGAAAAATTGATAGATTTTAAAAATATAATTTTTTATCAAAAAATGGTGTTAAAAAATTTTATGCACTCATAAAATTTATAATTTTTTTAAAATTTATAATTTTACCGTGATATCGATTTCTCTAAGAATTGGTAATTTTTGAAAAATCGATATGTAGTTTTCAAAAACATGATTTTTATATCAATAGTAGGTCATGTTCCTTCAAATAAATTTTTTTTTACCCATACCTAGTTATTTACAAAATTGGTAACTTTTCAAAAATTGGTAATTTACAAAAAAACTCGGCGCTTCGCGCCGAACCCCCCCCCCCCCTGGTTGGCTCTATTTCCACACTACGTTTGAAAGTATGAAACATAGTATATGCTTTTACTCTGTGACAAAAAGTCTTAAAGTCACGAATAGGTATTAATTTCAAAGGGAATTTAAAAAAAAATTCAATTTTTTCAGAATGTCTGACAAAAAGCCTAAAAGTCATAAAATTTTTTAAAATTTTTCCAAGTTTCAAAATGTCCAAAAGTCACAAAATTTATTTAAAAAAATTAAAAAGTCAATAATTAAAAAAATATAAATTTCCATGAAAATTTAAAAATTAAAAAATTCTAAAAAAAAAAGTCATCTTTCTAAAAAAAGTCATCTTTTTAAAAAAACATAAAATTTATTTTAAATTTTTTTTTCAAGTTTCAGATTGTTTGACAAAATGTCAGAAAGTCACCTTTCTAAAAAAATTTCCAAGTTTCAGAATGTCTAGAAAATGTCTAAAAGCCATAAAATTTTTTAAAAATTTACAAGTTTCAAAATGTCTAACATAATGTCTAAAAAATCAAATTTATTAAAAATTTTCTAAGTTTTTTTATGTCATCCAAACCTAACCTAATGTAACCTTTTTTTTTTTAAAGGACCCCAATCCCAAACTCAGGGTAGGGCTAATTTATTTACACGTTTCAAGGACAATCTTATTAAGAGAATACAACTTAGCCCCCAAACCTCTGGTGCCTAGTGGCTTATTCAGAGGAGTGGGGGAACTAAACACGTAAATAAATTAAATTATATTTAGGAACTAAACCTAATGTAACCTAACCTAACCCAATTTAGTGTCGGATTTTGGTCTCGTTTTTTTCCATTTTGGTCATCGTAAAAGCATATACCGTGCTAAAATAAGTAACTTCTCAATCTCAAAAACAGACGATTCTCGAGGTAATTTTCAAGAAAATTATTTTTTTGTTCTTATTTTTTTAAATTGATAGTTTTTGAAAAACTGAATTAGGTAGGTATGTACTTATTTTTCATAATTTTGGCTGCAATTCGTATAGAAACTAAAAAGTCACATAATTATAATAGAGGATTATGCTGTATCTACGTTTTAAATCAGAAATTATGTGATTTCTCCATTTTTAATAAATAAGCTACTCTGTGCAATTTTTTTTCAGTGCTGTAATCCGATGTAAGTAAAGAAATTATATTTTGAGCAAAAAATTATAAATACATACTTCATTTTATAAATTTTTTATTGGAGAATTTTTTTAAAAATTGCTGAAAATATTAAATAGAATTTCGAAAAATTGTTTTTAAAAAAATTTGTGAAAAATTACTTTTGAAATTTTTTTAGGCTACTCTGTGCAATTTTTTACAGTGCTGTAATCCGATGTAAGTATACTTGAAGAAATTATATTTTAAGCAAAAAATTATAAATAGGTATACATACCTACCTACTTCATTTTATAAATTTTTTATTGGAGAATTTTTTTTAAATGGCTGAAAATATTACATGAAATTTTGAAAAATCGTTTTTAAAAAAGTTGTAAAAAATTAAGTTTTAATTTTTTTTTTTTAATTTTTTAATTTCAAAAAATTTGTTTGATAAAATTGTTAAAAAATTAAAACGAAATTTCAAAAATAATAATAACAAGTAAAAAAACAAAAAATAATATTTAAATTTTTTTATTTTTTTTACTTTTTGAGAAAATTTATTTAGAAATTGCTTTAGAAAATCTTTCCAATAAAATTGAAAGCTATTGTTTACAAATAAATTTTGTAGTAAGAATTGAAAAAATGAGGATGATTTTTATTTTGATTGGATTTCGATTGAAAAAACAACAAACTTCCTTATTGAGTATAAGTACTTCTTTTTTTTGTTAAAATCTTGTTAAATTGTATATTTTTTTGTTCATAATGTGTAAAAAATCTACGTTTTTAAATTCCACTATTCTCAACAGAGTGATGTGATTCGTCGAGAAATGTTCTAATCTCTAAAGCTATAATTGCTAATTAGCTGCCAAATATGATATGTGAAAAAATACGTTTGATTCCTCTATACTAATAAATGACGAAAGAAAGATTAGAAAAAATTCAGATAACAATTGTTTTTTTTTTAATTTTCAGAATAAAAAATTTTAAAAAAATAAAAAAATAGCAAGACTGAAAAATTAAGTTATATTTGAGATCTAAACTTAAATATCCCCTTACTCATCTCAAGTTTGATACATACTTACCTACGTGCTTGGCTTTGAATAAAAAAATCAAAAATTCCCTATTTTGCATAAGTAAGCACCTAATCAAATAAGAAAGTAGTGCGAGAAATTTTTCCTGAGCGCGTACTCCTTTTTTTTTTCTTTCTTATTTTTTGCTAGCCACAAAGTTGACTTTTTATTTTATGCGCAGGATTTTTCGATGTAAGTATAGTCAACTTACTGTAAAACGTTCACTCAAAGAGTGCCAGACCAGCATAATTTGACTTCATCGCTTGATAGGTACATTTTTGAATTTTTGTCCTGATCGAAATTTTAAATGATTGATAAATCAATATTTTTGTTACGACAATACATACTGTAAAATTTGATCGTCCATTGATGAAAAAAAATGAAAAAAAAACTTCAAACAAATGAATTAGGGGAATCAGCTTGTCGGCGATTCAAAGAAATCGCCGTTGTTTTTCTCTGAATTACGCGTCGTACTGCACAGAAGACGTATTCCCTTTTACATAATATCTTCTCTATACATACGTTAGATACATGAGCTATAAGGCATATGCTGGAATCGTCTTTTAGTTAATGATACGTTCACTGCTCGTACTTATTAATTGCGCTATAGGAAGTTAAGAAAGCGGCGAGGTTTTGTAAGATGAATGAAGCTATGTCGTCAAATTAGATGAACATTATAATAAATGCACATATGAGCAACGAAAACACGAGGGGGATTTTTTGTCCTCCATTTCCCAAAGTTCAAGCACTCAAATTAGATTTACTCCTAATAACGTTTTTAAATGGGAGTGTTTTTAATTTACCACCACATAAATCTCGAAAACGCGACGTAACTTTCTTTATTAGAGGAGACATAATTATTTAATATGCACACGAGAAGCGTTTAAGAACGATATACGAATACAATCAGTGGTTACGTATACGTATATACCTACACGTACCTACTTACTTTCTGAAGATTGGCCAAAATTCGTGCAAAATGGTGAACTGTAATTAAGTTGCGCATGAGAGCGTATCATTTGCGTAAATAATTTACGTAAATAAACCAAATTTAATTTTAAAAGTACGAGCGTGCATATGAGAGTATTTTGACAAATTGCAGCCGAAAGTGATGAGGGGGTTGGGTCGGAGCCTCAACGGGGGTATGGGGGCGGAGCCCCCATCTGAAGATGAAATCTTCAATGCAGAAAGGAACTAAAACTGAAGACAAAAACCTGACATTTTTAAACTGAATTTGAAGTTAAAACTGATATTGAAACTGAAATACCATGGATGAAAACGTTTTCAAAGTGGTACACTAACTTGAAAAAAAAAATTCGGCTGTCGCGGAGCATCTTGACTGCTACGCGTTTTTTTTTATCCTCACCCCCCCCCCCCCCCCATTTTTTAAATGAGAAAATAATTCCCTACTTTTTATTTTTTCTCCAACTGAATATTAAGTGAACCCTAAATCACCCAAATTAAAAAATTGACCGATTTTCAATTTTTTGACCTTTTTTTTTTAGTTATATGACTCATGAAAAATTTTCCTTTATGAGAATTAATTTCAAATTTTTTATTTTTCTCAAACTTTACTTCAAGTAGTGACTTTAGGATGTTCTCAATTTTTCGAAAAAACCAAAAACTAAAGAAATGAAAACAAATTTTCGACTTGACGCCTAAAGTTGCTTCTTTTCGCTGCATTTCGATTGCGGCCACCCTTCCCAATTTTCAACTCTATTTCAAGCCAAAAAATTGTGAACAATGGGTCAAATTATAATACCATTGAGGGTCAAGAAATAAGAGTTGGCTTATTCGATTCCTTCAACGCATGAGTTTCTCAATCAAAGTAACATTTTTATGATAATTATCCTTACACCCGAAAAAATTGAGAACTTTTTTTATTCAAAAAAAAAAAAACCTCGAAAAATTAAAAAATATTAAAAATATTTTTTCTTCCAAAAAATAGAAAATTTCATGGTGCGAAAAATTGAGAAAAAAAATCCAAAAAATTAGAAATTTGTCTTAGGTACCTATAGGTGGTCATTTAATGAAAAATCCATGATTTTTTTTTTAAGTAATCCTAAAAATAGAAATAAAATTAATTTAAAAAAATAGGTAGGTATTTAAAAAACAGACAAAAAATAAACAAAAAATGAAAAATAAAAACATGCTTCAGTCTAAAAAATTAAAAGATTTCTTATTCCAAAATTGAAATATTTCTATTTACATTTCCAAAAAAATTGGAATTTTTTCTCTAAAAAACTTGAGAAATTTTGAGAAAATAATTTTCTAATCAATAAAATTGAAAGACATTTTAAGAAATGGAACAACTGACTTGCAAAAATTTAATTAAAGGAAAAATAAGGAATTATAGGTATTTACTCTTTAAAAAAACATCTTCAGATCCTAGGTAAAAAAATTTCCAATTTTTTTTCTCGAAAAATTTAGGGGCCTCAAAAGTACCATCTAAAATTAATTTGGAGCAAACTAGTAAAATCTGAAATTAATTCTTATGAAAAAGATGGATTTTGATGAGTTATAACCAAAAAAATACAAAAAAATGAAAATCTGTCAATTTTTCATTTCTTTTTTTTATTATTTTTTTTCAAATAGGGATAAATGACTTGGTATTCAGTAAGGGGAAAAATAAAAAACAGGGAATTATTTTATCATAAAAAGTTTTGGAATGAGGTAGAGAAAAATGGGAGGTGCAAAATTATAAGGGCAACCTTTAGACACATAATATAAATTTTTTTAGGGTTTAGTGTGTTGATTGAATACAATAATTTTAGATACTATAAAATACGTTATTACCTATAGATATAAGTATTCAAAAAAAAATTTCATGATAATTTTATTTAAAAACTTTTTTATGAAAAAATCTGAAAATTTGTCTTAAAAATGTTTAATGAATATTTTTTTGATTAAAAAATTTTTAGGGAGACAAATTCGTAAAAATTAAATATATTTTTCTATTAAAAATAAAATTTTAAAATTAAGAATGATATTAGCTTATTTTTTACAAAAAATAAATTATTCTTCTTAAAAAAAAAACTAATAAAAAAAAAAAAAAAAAAAAACTTTAAGAATTGAGGTAAGTATTTTTTGGTACCTATACCTACCAAAAAATAATTCTCTTAGAGAAAAATTCACTATAGAAAAAATATTTTAAAAATTTTCTCAAGACTTTAAAAACCTTATCCAAAAATTGAAACAAGTTTTTTTTCAAACTTCTTTTTTTTTTAAATTCCAAAAATTCTTTGAAAATTTTTTTTGGAATGAAATTTGAAAAAAGATAATAAGTAGGTATATTTATATAGCTACTTATAGAAGTACATAGGTATTTTAAATACGTCCCGAGTTGAATTTAAAAATCTTATAAAAAAAGTTTTAAATACCTATATCGCATATCTCCAAATATCTCCAATCTTCAATTATCCCGTTGAACAAGAACAGTAAAGGTAAAAATATCTATACTTAGGCATTTTTGTCATATTAAAAATGATCGCGTACGCCTCGTTCTAATGCAGTTCTTACAGTAGCGTGTTTATTTATACCTTCTTATTCACTTATTACTAATTAAGCGAAAATTTTAGCATTGTCCGCGCGTCTGCTGAGAAAGAAATGTGTTGGGCACGTGCAAAGGTTGCATCCGTATAACGCGCGTTTGACAGTAGAACAGATGTTAACGGGTATATAATTGTTAAAAGTCGACCTTTACCGTAGTATTAAGATTTTGAGGTTGGAAGGTTCATTAGTTCAAAATGTTTTCGTTCGGGCATGGCGTCTATACATGTCATCCTTCTTTTCCCTTCACGTTGCCGTAATTTGTTATATGAATCAATCCGTAACAGACAGTTTTGACGGGCATCGAAATTTATTTTTCATACCGCCCGTGATAAACGTAGTGTAACGTTAGATTTGTTTTTTAAATGCATTAATAGATACGCGCTTCGTATTTTGGAAATTTTTTGTTAGTCGAAGTGATTTCCTATTTTCCGGTTCTGGTAGTAAAATGTAACTTGAATTATTCCTTCCTTTAAAATACGAGTACCTATGAAATGAGAAATTGGGCCTATGTGGTATTAGATTTATACGAACGTGCTTTGATTTTTCAAAAAATCAATTCTTAATTTTTTTTTAAATTAAAAAATCGATCAATTAATTTTCCTAAAAAAAAATGACCATCTTTGATTTTTTAATAAAAAAATACTCTTGGATGATTGGATCTACTCATTCATGTACTGAATCTATCTATATACCTATGATTGTTTTTTTTAATTCAATGATTTGATTTCATTAAAAATCAATTCATTAGATAGGTAGCTCTGTAGAGGAGAAGGAGAATGAAGAAGAAGAAGGCAATAAAAACATAATTAAAAAAAAAACAGTTTCGATTTTGAAAAACAATAATTGGGTTCATTTTTCAAAAAATTAATACTCACTCCACTTCAGTTCTTCCAAAAATTAAGGATTTGTTTTTCTAAAAATGATCAGAAAATCGATACCTACCTGTTTTTAATTTTTTCAAATTTTCAAAAATTTTAACAAATCAACTTTTTTATCAAAAATTATATCATAATTTTTTTAATTTTTGACGAGAAAAAAATCTTTGGGTACTTAATTCTTTTGACCTATATTATGGCATGATTATTTGCATATTCTGTTTTTTTTTTATTTTTCATAAAATCACTTTTTCAACTTTTCGCAAAATTAATGATCACCCAATTTAAAACCTGATTTTTGTTTCCTTCAAAAATATTTTATTTTTTTTATTTTTGAAAAGTGTACCTATTTTAGGGGATAGAATTTGATGAGGGAGGAGTGTTCAACTGAATTGAATCGATTTTCAAAAAATAAAATAGGTTTAGGTAGAAAATTCAAAAGTTGGCAGTGTTGAGTTTTAAGTTGGAGATTAAGGATTTTTGATGAAGTAACGATGATTTGTTTAAAACTCAGCGCACCCAGTTGCTGCCCACCCCACTGAAAATCCTTCCACATGATTAATTTTTAATGTTGTATTACACCTGTAGGTAGGTATAAAATTACCAACCGTTCGAATTTTTGAATTCGATTAAAAAACAGACAAGTTGCTGTGCAGGTAAAGTAATAGAATATTTCTTAAGGTGAAAAGCGTGTTATTTGAGTAATTCGTCATCACATTCAAAGTTTGTAAGTTTCCCACTAATATATCAAAAATTTTATATTTATTTTGTTGGTACAACTTGTCACCAATAATTCAACACATTTGTTAAAAAGGAATAAGTAATAATTTCACCATCGAAGAAGCCCGCCTTTACAATTCAAGCTCGACATTTCACGTACCTAGACCCACCTCTCCCAAGTTACATTCATAATCTATTATCGTCCAGATGCCGCGTGCCTCCGCTCTTTCGTACATGTTCATATTTTATCCCGCATGCTCTAGCATAGCCATCATCAAAGAGTTTACCTAGCGTAGTTGAGAAAAAAATTGAACACAATTGCCAAAACTGCTCACACCTCATTTAAAACAAACAAATCACAATATCAACGCTGTACTTTCAACTTGGTATAGTTATGGGTATTTTCTGTATCAAATGTTGTCAAAGTTTTTTTATGCTAGAAACTTATTTCCTCTTTTTCGTGTTCAAAAAATAACCACTCGTGGTTTTTTAGAGAATGCAATTTGATGACGAATTACATAAGAGTATGGTATAATTTCTGTGAAGCTTCAACTTCAAGTTTAGGTAGATGAAATTCTCAAAAAGATGAAAAAAAAAAAAAAATCGTTATTTCGAACACATGATATCTAGAAATTTTGTAGAGTAATTTTTAACGATATTCAAGTACATTGAATAGGTTTAGAAAAGCAAAAAATTATAGGATGTTTATAAAAAAACAAAAAGTAAAAAACAATGTAAAAATTTCAGAAACAAAAAGACGAAGAAAAAACACGTCAGTTTTGCCTCTGAAGTTACAAAAATATCCCTTCTATGAATTTTTATGAAACATTGAAAGTTATACCAATGACAATCGATGAACCGGTTCTTAAGTTGAGATATGACTTATTTGCATATATTATTTTTTTCAAATTTTCGTATTTTTATGACATTTTCAATTTTTTTTTTTCAGTTTTTCTAATTTTATTCATGATTTTTCAATTTATTTCAATTTTAGTTTTTTTCAAGTTATACTATTTTTCAGTATTTTTTTAATATCAATTTTTCAATTGTTATGATTCTTGATTTTTTTGATTTTCTAAAGTTTGTAATTAATTACATA
The DNA here is from genome assembly GCA_959613365.1 of Balanococcus diminutus. Taxonomy (NCBI): domain Eukaryota; kingdom Metazoa; phylum Arthropoda; class Insecta; order Hemiptera; family Pseudococcidae; genus Balanococcus; species Balanococcus diminutus. The sequence goes on from OY390714.1 coordinate 31,926,671, forward strand.
ATCTGAAATTATTCAACTTTTTATGATTTTCTAATTTCAACAAATTTTTTATAGACTCAATTTTTTAGATTCATTTTTCTTCAAAGAAATGTTTATTCTTTAAATGTTTTAAAAATAGGTCATCATTAAAGAAAAAAATACTCATTTTTTAAATGATTCGAACTTTTTTTTTTCATTTTCTGATTTTATGATGTCAAACTTTTGACATTTTTCGCCGTTGATTTGGAAAAAAACATTAAATCGCCTCTTTAATAGAATTTAAAAATACCACCAGGAAAAGTTTGTTACTTGCTAATATCATGTTATAGTGAACCGGGTTTCGAAATATCTGCGATGGAAATTCGCATAACCCAACAATACTTCAAAAACACGCCGAAACGTAAAATTCGTACTTTAAAATATGCAAAGGTTATTTCATTTCTGTGAACCGGTTCTCGCGGCATTTTTTCTTCCTAGAAACTACCCGTGTAGCAACGTCGATGCTAATTTCGATATAAATGTCGACACATCGAAATCGGTCACTTTTCGATCGTACATGTCGACACGATTTTGGATGGTTTGTCGAGGTTATTATCGACACAATATTTGGACGGTCGACAAACATGTCGATAATAAGCTCGACAAACCATCCAAAATCGTGTCGACATGTACGATCGAAAAGTGACCGATTTCGATGTGTCGACATTTATATCGACATTCACATCGACATTTGAAATGTTGAGATGTTGAAAAAAATGCCAAGTTCAAAATTTTTAATAGGTATATGTTTTAAAATTAAACCAAAAATAGTGATCAAGCCAACACTTCAACATTTCGTCAAAATTGCGGCTCTGAAATCACCTTTGTAGCTGGACATATGTGTGCCCAGCTAACGAAGAGGCAATTCTTAGAGTCTTATGTACTAATTCATAACACACTTCATCTGCGAGTATCAAAAATCACCCTCAAGACGTCGACAGTCAAGTCGATGCATTATTCGACCCTCGACAATTAGGTCGACATTGGCTCGACTTAAAATTCCTTTGGTCGACACTGTCGACAGTTAGGTCGATGCATTATTCGACCATCGACAATTATGTCGACAATAACTCGACAAGTACTTGTATTATTCAAAATTTTAAAAAAATGAGAAAATTTCGTGATTCTTTCAAAAATTGTTTATTCCTGAGCTTAAAAATTGTTTTTAGTTCTTTTTAGATATAAAATTAGTGAATTTAATGGGCAGAAAATGTCGACATTAACGTCGATTCGTTTATCGAGTATCGATTTTTACATCGACATGTCTATGCAGAAAAACAATATTTTCTGAATTACAGGAAAATACTGAGAAAAATTCAAAAATTTTGATTGAACAGTTATGTTTAACATAGAACATTACTTTAAATCTCATATATCATTTTTAATTCATCGTTAACCAAGAAAAAAATGTGTCTGAATATTGTCGACATAACTGTCGATGTCGACAATTGCTACACGGGTAGTTACAACAGAATTTTTTAGGTTTGCTCATCTCATCTCTTGCTATGTATAAAAAATTTTGATTTTTTTGCTAATCGTTTTGCAATATTTTTTTTTATTGTTTCAAAGTTATTAAGTTTTTTTTAATTCATTCACCTCTTTCCATCCCCACATGACCGCACCCAGGGTTTTCTTATTACGTAGCAAAGCTTAAAAGTTTATTTTGACAAAATCCTTTCATATAATATTTTTTTTCAAAAATTCTCTTTAAAAAAATATTTTGGAGAAAAAAATCGCTCAAAATATTTTGTGTAAAAAATTTCTTGCATTATATTATATTTATATATTTTTTTTAATTTGAAAAACACTTTTGAAAATCCCCTTTTTAGTTGAAATATTTTTTCAAACATAATTATATTTTTATGAAAAATATTTTTAGGTTCACCCTTTGTCCAAAATAAAAAAAATATTTTTTTTTTCAAAAAAATTGATCATTCTTTATTCTCAAAAATTAAAAAAAAAAATTATTCCAAAATTTCGAAAAATTATTTTCAAAAAAATAAGAAATATTTACCTACTCCAAAAAAATCGAAATTTGTTTTGATAAATTTTTCTACTCAAAAATACTTTAAACATTACCTACTTAAAATTTTAAAATTTTTGTACCTACTCCTAAAAATAGAAAATAAAATTTCTGCAAAAAAATTGGAAAAAATCTAAAAAACTTGAAAAATTTTCATTATACCTACCTACAAAAAAAAAACGGAAATTTTATGAGAAATTTTTTCTGAAAAGATCAAAAAATATTTTCACCTACTCCAGGAACTTTGAGAAATTTTTTCTAAAAAAAATATCATTTTCAATCCAGAAAAATTTAGGTATAGATTTTTTTCTTTAAAAAAAATTGAAAGATTTTTCTTACAAAAAATGATAAATTCTTTGAGATAGAGATTTCTACCTTCGCTGTCCATTGCGGGCAGCCATGAACTCTTCTCCCCTCTCCCATTACCTACCATAAATTGAAACGAAACTACAAATTGTTTCGCCTGTAGCTATATTGCCAAACAAAATGAGACATCGTTTGAAACAATGCCGTATTAATTTATGTTCCAGGAACAGAGTTACCATCGCAACAATACGGAGAAGTGAATCAATTGGGTGGAGTATTTGTAAATGGAAGACCACTGCCAAACGCAGTTCGTTCAAAAATCGTTGAATTGGCTCACTTGGGCATAAGACCGTGCGACATTTCAAGACAATTGAGAGTATCTCACGGCTGCGTATCGAAAATTCTCGCAAGGTACCACGAAACTGGTTCCATTCTACCTGGCGCTATCGGTGGCAGTAAACCTCGGGTAACAACCCCTAAAGTTGTATCGTACATTAAAAAATTAAAGCATAAAGATCCGGGAATATTTGCCTGGGAAATACGCGAAAGACTTTTATCAGACGGTATCTGTGATAAATTCAACGTACCTTCGGTTAGTTCCATTAGTAGAATATTAAGGAATAAAGTTAGAAGCACTGTGTCACCACCAATGCAGCACATATACAATTCGATATGTCCTAGTTACGCGTATCCTCCGACGCATCATACTCCACCGCCGACTACGTGCTCAAAAATCATATGCCCGGATTCTCTAATATCTCCGCCTTCTAAAATAGGTAATAGTTGTTGGCCTAGCTCACATTCTGTATCTGATATTTTGGGAAATTCCCATAACGGCTTGCCCGTTCCTGTTCCACCTGCCTTCAAACATCAAATGCAAAATTCGTGTGAAAGCTCAAATTGTAATTATTATCATATGTATTTAGGGCACGCGCCTCCTCCCTACCAGACTCCGTGGACCAATCAATAGGCAAAATCAGTGCATGAAATTTTATTTCGTTTACCTACTATTTGTGTATTACGTTGACTTATACGGTTCTGTATTTATTTGTAAGTATTTTCTTTTTTCTTTTGTATGCCCTGTAAAGTAACTCTCGGAGTAATTATCAAATTTTCTCTGTAATTGTCTTACATTCCTAAGCTGATAAATGCCTAATTAAATTTAATATTACCTACCTATAAAAAAAGAAGAAAAAAGAAAACTATAAAAACAAAAATTTTTACTTACCCAATGAGGTTAGAAGTGGTAAATTAGTTATTACGTGAAAGGATATTTTTATATTTTTATAAAACTCAAATTTTGGTCAACAACCCCCAAAGTTGTGTCCTACATTAAAAAAATAACATATACCTAAAGATCCGGGAATTTTTGCCTGGGAAATACGCGAAAGATTTTTATCAGATGGCATCTGTGATGAATTCAACGTACCCTCGGTTAGTTCCATTAGTGGAATATTAAGGAATAAATTTAGAAATATTGTGCCATCAGTTTCATAACCACTGCAACGCGTATCTATACAATTCAATATGTCCTAAGTTACGTTCATCCTCCCACACATAATTCTCCACTATCTGCTATAGGTGTGACTGGATCTTAAATATCCTCCACCTTCTAAAGTAGGGACAAGTTAATTATTGAGCTAGTTCATATTCTGTATCTGATTTTTTGAGAAATCGTCATAAAGGTAGAAATAGGTATGAAAATATAAAAATTACATTAATTCAAAAATCGTAAAAATTGTTTGAAGGATTCTGAAAATGAATTTGATTGTTTCAAAGTTCATATGAAAAATTACGATTTTTTTGGTTACGAAAATCCGTTTGAAATTTTTTTGAAAATATGTTAAAATTTTTCGAGATTTTGATCTTTCAGAGAATATAAAAAAATTAATTTAAAAAAAAAACTTGAAAATAAATTAAACTTTAACGTATTAACTTTAATTAAAATTAATTTAATTAAACTATAAATTAAAATAATTTTAAAAATAATACAAAAAATAAATAAATAGGTACCTAATAAAAAAAGGAAAAAAATATTTTAGCAAGATATTCGCAACTTTTAGTCTTTTACCTCTTGAAAACATGTTTCTAAATTACCTACTCGTAAATTTTTGTAAAACATTATAAAACTGTATTTTGCATTTTTTTAGCCCAGTAAAAATGGCGCGAATTGCATTTTTGGCAATCAAACATTTTTTTATTTTAAAATTCTCCTTTAGGTATCCTGATTAACCATTAAAAAGTTTTCTAACTTCAACCCTCGGCAACTCCAAAATTTGAATCCAAATAAGTGGCTCCTCGTTGTTTTTTGCTTATAACTCTGCAACTTTGGGTTTAATTTAAAAAATGATCCTAATAAAAATTAAAGTACCTATATAAAATTTGAAAAAATATAGTTTATATTGAATTTTTTTGAAAAGTGAACGGGTAGCCCAAAAAGAAGTGCCAAAATATACTGTGTGAAAAAAATGAAGAATTCTCCACTTTTCCACAGGTACGAATAAGATGAAATATTATAGTTGTGGATTAAATTTGGAAGTTTTTTTTTTTTTTTTAATCACCATTTTTTGACGATTGAAGTATTTTCTTCTCAAGAAATTAGGTACCTATATTTTTTTATTATTATTAATTATTTTTCGGTGAGACATTGTTTCGGAAGAAATAATGGATTTTTAGAAAATATATATATATATATATATATATTTTTGAAATAATAACGGATTTTTTCGAAGGACCGAATCGAAATTTTTTTAAAAATGAAGAAAAAATTCCTTAACAAGAAAAATATAATCAAAATTTCAATTAAAAATTTTCAATAAAAAATGTACAAAACTTCCTATGAAAGTACTAATATATGTACATACTTACTTACGAGTATTTTTTTGAAGTTCAATTGATAAACTCTGAGGAAATGCTTAGTAAAAATTTACGAAAAATTCTGGATAAAAATATTTTCAAAAATTGAGCAAACATCTAGAAATTTTTAGGAAAATTTTATAGAAAAAATTCAACAAAAAATAATTTCAGAAAAATTTCAAATGAAAATACCTATCCGAGAAAAAATTTCTCAGAACTTTTTTCAAATATTTCTGGGTAAAATATAACTTATGGGCATTGTAAAAAAATTTTTAAAAAAAAGTGAGTACAAATCAAAAATGACTAACATTTACTTGGTTGAAGGATCGGATTATTTGAATGCGAAAAATGTAAGGTTTTTGAAAAGTGTGGGGCGAGGGGGTACCAGGAACCGCATCATTTCTGCTTCGTTTCGCCGAGCACCCACGGATAAAAAAGCAAAGTGACGCCACTGCGTTTATTTGAACTTTTTTAAATTTTTGGTCAGAGTGAAAAATTATTATCATTGTAGGAGAGTCATACGAGTTCACGTAATTATGAGTCACATCAAGAGGGAGGGGAGTTGAAGACTTACCTAAAATCCTTTGTTGTCATCATTTGCATCGATGAAGTACCATCCGAAATTGTACACAATTCGCGGAAATGGGAGAGATTTTAATTTTTTTTACCTTGTATACTTACTTTGACACGAATTTTTGCGCCATCCGTTCACTTTTCGAAAAAAATTGATGAGAACTTTTTTGTTACAAATTTTATGTGCTTTAATTTTTGTCATGATAATTTTTTTGTTTAAACGTATATTTGCAGAGTTATAAGCGAAATACAACGAGAGGGTCACTTAGGGTCTACATTTGGAGAAGTTGCTGAGAAGGAGGTTAGAGGATATTTTGGTGAATAATCAGGACACCGAGAGGAACTCCTTAAAGTCAGAAAATCTTTGATAACCTTAAATTCAATTTAATTTCCATACCTGTTTTATGGGGCTATTAAGAAAAATTTCGAGAATCAATAAAAACTGTTTTTGAATATTCACAATTTTCGTCATGTAAAAATTTCAACACTTTTTTTGCAGAATGTTTCCAATTTTTGTCATTGAAAAAAAAAAAAAAAAAAAAAACTTTTTGAAATGAAATTTGTGGAAATATTTAAAGAATCGCCATTGAGAAAAATTTCGTAAATTGGACACTAATTAAATGAAAAATATTCGGAGAGTAAAATAACTGAAGCGTGGTAGGTCTCGAATAATTTCCTCACCGTGTCAAGTTTCCTATTGGCGGGATATCAGGCCTGTCTATATATGAAGCATAATAATAGGTACGAATTGAAGTTTAAGTAGGTATTCTATACGTTTAAGTCACTCAGATTCTAATACGAGGATCGAATGCAATGTAAGGCAATATTACTCGAATTAAAATTATTAAAAATATTTTATTTTTGCCCAGATGATGATTTAAGTTTATACATCCATCTATCTACCTACCTACCTAATTACCTTTACGATTACCTGATTTTGTATGTATTTTAATAGTTTTATGTCAATTATAATGAGAATAATGTGATTCAGTGTGTACAAATTAATTAATAAATTTTCATTTGTTGTCCTAAAATTATCTAACTAATTTTTATTTCAAATACGTTTCGAGATATGATCACTAAATGGGTGGTGGCGAGTGAAAATTATATCTACGTAGGTAATTTTTCCTCCTGTATTTGATGCTTGCTGTTAAACAAAAAGATCAAGTGACGTAGGTAGTAATTCTATTTATTCGGTGAGATTTTTGCTCTATTTAGCATCGATATATTTATCACGAAGATTCCTCGTATACCTACTTACGAGCTATATCTATTCTGGAGTTAACATCCGCCTCGCTACAGTAAATGAATTGATCGAATCGAGATAATGTGACGTAAAAGCTAATTAAATGTCCAATTAGCTGTTTAATTACTTGTAAATAATTATGTAAATTATATTAAGTAAGAAATGCTTAAACGATGTATGTTTATCTGCGTAACAAATTAACTTTATTCGTGTTTCAATGTGATCTATTTATATGATCAATTGATAACGACCAAGCGAACAGTAAAGGTACTATAAAATTTTCAAGCGTTTTTTTAGCGCTTATTCGATTTGGTTAAAGTGTGAACTTTTGAACGTTGAGTCATAGGCGCGTATCTATAACACTATATTCTTTGGCGTACTTATTCGAGTTTTTTATGAGAGTAGATATAGGGTATATCTATACTACATATACGAGGGAGATGAGGTAATTAGGGAAGAGAAGTAGGTGCCTAGAATTACAATTTTTTCTGAGAATAGATAGGTTTCATCGTAATTTAACTCTATCTCTATCGATATTTTTTAGAATTTTAGAGTTAGTACTTTTTTTTTTTAAATCATACGTAGGTAATTCTGCATTTTGCCTATATAGGTATTTATTTACCGACATTAACTGCACATTTTTTTTGAATTTTTTTGTACTAAAGTAAAGTAAATACTTGTTCAGTATAGAAACACCGCAAACGATATAAAATCCAATACGCTTTTTTACGAGAGGGATTTGCAACCCACGTAAGTAATATCTTGAGTACATCAGACTAAACAACAAAAAATAAAATCGTTAAGTTCCAATGTATCGATATTTATTAATGTACCTATACATTAGATTGGAATATTTTTAGATCAGTAGGTCAATCATAACCCAGCATTATGAACGTATACATAAATTTTTTACTGACGACATTGAACGCAATATTGCCACATTTTACTTATCCTAAAACAATAAAAAGTGTTAAGTAAAACCATTGTTAAATTACTGGTTTACACGCTTTTTTCAATTATTCGAATTAATAAAATCTAGAAAAAACAATTGTAACAGAAAATCTTAATTAGCTCGAAAGTTAATTATGCATGGCATGCTAAAACAGTTCATGCTCTACCTTTACGGTGCAATCAAAAGTGCAATAAAATTTGATCTTAAAATTGATACTTAAAAAAAAAAAGAAAAAAAAGCGAATATGCGTATGCTTATTTTACCTAATAACAAGCTAAATCTAGGAAAATAGAACAATAGCATTTTTTAAAAAAAATTATCAAATTATCTTCACACAACGGGTAACTACCTACACTACTATACCCATGAACGAACTTCAGAAAATTTTGATATTGAGAAATACAACCCGTGAACTTTTTCTTCTTTGCATAAAACTATTCTCAGATTTTTTTCGAATTTCTGAAATAAAATTAACCAATCTTCCCAAGCCTCGAAATTCAACATGAAATTTTCTAAAGATTTTACATCGAACACTTTGTTCCTGAAAAACAACATTTTAAAAAAACTCGCGGTATTAATTAAATAGGTACATTGAAACTTGAAAGTAGAAGAAATTCCAAATATTCCCGTTCAAAAATGAATTTTTGGCAGAGCGGTTCTAATAATACCTACGGAATTTTTAATTTGATGCGATTTTCTGGATTTTTTCAGAACTTTTCGACGTAATTATTTTTTTCAACCTTTTTTTTTCAAATGTTGGCAAGCAAAACAAATTTTAGTCCAAGGTTGAATTTTTGTCATGGCTTCAAAAATGCGGAATTTTTGAGATTAATGTTTTCCCAAAAATTTGTCGACTTTTAATTTTTCAATTTTTTTTTTAAATTTCTCGCGCAAAAAAAAGTTTGATGTTGAAAGACGAACTTTTGACAGGGGTTCAAAAAATAAGTGAATTTTTAAATTACAATTTGCAATTTCCCGCAAGGAGCAGAGTGTGGTAAGTGTGCTGAATTGGCCCTGGCTGGGAATTTGAAATTAATTTACGAAAGTTGGTTGCTTTGGGGTACTAAAAGTTGATAAAATTCTTTTCGAAGTTGTTCCTTTTTATGAGCATTGAGCATTAACTCTCAATTTTTTATTTTTCCCCTCATCAAGTTCGAAGTGAACCCTAGTCATGCCCCCTTTCAGAAAAATAAAAAAATTAACCGATTTTTAACAACTCTGCATTTTGCTTACAACCATCAAAGCTGTTTCTTTTCATGATAATTCAATTCCCAATTTTTAATTTATTTTTTCTTCTAATCGAGTTTCAAGCGATGCTCGATTTTGAAAAAAAAAAAATCACAAATTACAAATTTTCAAAATTGGAAGCTGGTAGCAGCACATAAAATTCAGTTTGTGGACAAATAAATTTCTCATTAAAAGCAACAACTTTAAATGCTAGGTAAAAAAAATTTCTTTATTTTTTTCGTTTTTTTTTTTTTAATTTGGGCACCTTAAGACACCATTTAAAATTAAGCTGAAAGAGCAAATGAAAAATTGGGAATTAATTTTCGTGAAAAGGATCAACTTTGACAGGTTATAACCAAAAAAAGGGAAGATTTTAAAAATCAATCAATTTTTTGATTTTTCTAAAAAAAATATTTAAAAAAAAGAAATGACTCTGGCCTTTTGAAATTCAATTTGTGAAAGTAAAAAATAGAGAATTATTTTCTCATTAAAAAAAGAACAACTTGGGGAGTGAGACAAAAAAAAATCGAGGGCTCAAAATATCACGCTTTGAAGTACATTATTAAAATTCGAACATTCTTAAAAAATAGACAAAATTTCCATAAATGACCCTTGGTGGGGATCCATCATCCTTGCAAGTTTAAGAAAGTTTGGTTGAGAATTTGAGAAAATATTTCTAACAAAAAAAACACATTTGATCTCTTTGGAGGGGGTGGGAGCGAGATAGAGACTAAAAATTCTATCATCGAGTTATTAGACTCTGAGAACCACTTTCCAGCCCACTAGGGCTGATTCACCATTCTCACCCTTCTATAGGCTCTGTATTTTTGGCTGAAAGGTTCAAAAATAAATAGGCATTGGCATTAATAATTTTGAAAAATCCATTTTTTCTGAATCCTTGCCAAAATTTAATTTTAATTCAACATTTTTTGTCTTACGCTACAAAGTTTAAAAATAAAAAATAAAAAACAATATTATTTTGATAAAATTTGGAAAATTCATTAATCTGAAAAAATCCAATTTTTTAAATCCCAGTGAAAAATTTAATTTTTAATTAAATTTTTTTCAGGACACAAAACATGAAATAAAATGAAAATTAAAACCCAAAAAAACAATAATATATAAATTTCTTTAATTTTCAAATTCCTGTCAAAAGTCCAATTTTAATTTGAAATTTTTTTGACAGACAATATTTGAGGGAAGGGGGGGGGTGAGAAATTAAAATAAGTAATATTTCACTTGTTAGAAAAAAATACCTATGTGGAATATAAAAATTCCGCATTTTTTAAACCCTTGCCAAAAGTTGTCAATATACTTATCGAACATCTTAATATGTACAGGTGGTAATCAAAACTGAAATACAAGTACCTAGTCCTGGTACGAAATATGAAACATAAACCCAATCATCAACGAATTCTTACATAAACGGAAACAAAATCGTGGTCATTTTTCCTACTTGTGTGGTACCAGGTCAAAAAATCATTTCAATTCCAAATAAAACAACAAAAAAACTGCCATACCTATCACGTTTATAAAGAAAACACATGTCTCGAAGTAAAATCACGTATCAACGTGTTTTGAGAAAATAATAAGGGAGACTCATTTAATAACGTATAAATGTCAACTTTTTACTTCGAACTAAAAATAAACTTAAAACGTTTTATAAATAAGCTCATCATTGCTCGAGTATAACTTGACAGTACTTGGGACGTTTCCTGCAGTTTTTTTCTCAACCAAGGAGGTCTTCAAGCGTATTATCACAAAATTGCAACGGACGTCTCAAATTTTTCACTTTCACTTATGTACGTATTTTTTGAACAGACGGACAAAACTTGAGCGAAAAGTTATCATGTAGGTGGGTCAATGTAAATTGTAAACTGACTTCATTTTAGCTGAATTATATAAGTTTTCGTGATTTTCGTGTTTCAAAAAAATTCCACAAAAAAATTGTATGTACCGACGAGTGACTTGACAAGTTATTTCACTCTTCACTTATTAGGTAGTTGAAATTTGATTACGTAAGTAAGTATTATAAATGAGAAATAGGTATATTTGGGTACCTACTAAACCATAATAAAAAAAAAACCTTAATAGATTGCCAAGTGTACTTCAATCGTTTTTTCGTGTGCTTTAATTTAAATTAAAAATGATATCGCGAGCTTACCTACATTTATGATTACCTACCAACCAACGGAATATTACGACGAAATACACTGTCGCACGATCGTCTCGTCTAAATTTTATTAAAATCTTTCCGTCGGGTAGTTTATTTGTACTGTTGCGAAGTGGTAACAAATAATTGGAAACACTCAGTTTCCTATTTCAAAGGATCCGCTTTTTAACTTAATTAACATCCACTCCCTGTCTTAATTCGTATTTCAAACATTTAGCCGACTACGTCGTTAACAGTACCGCTTAAAAACCACTACCTATTGGAAGAAAAACCTTGCTGGTAGCATTTTTAAAGAAAGTCGGTGTTTTTAATGTTTTTATGTTACTCGGCAAAAGTATCAATAATAAGGATACGTTCGGAGTCATTTTTGGGGATATGTTTGTTTTTAACGGTCGTAAATAATAACTTTGCGAAAAAAAAAGACAGTTAAATATTAATCATTCGGACCGTATGTAGACATTAAAATTTGTCCGTAACTCGTTTCAACGTTTATCGAACACGTTTCCCTGACGCCTTTTTGGTCTTACTAAACTTGGTTTAATATGAATAATAATATAGGTATGCCTATGTAACTGAAAAAATAAAAAATCATAAAATTACTTAGGTGTATTTTATTTAGTGGCTAATTCGAATAAAAATTTCTATAAAAAAGTGTTCTTTCGAATCCAATGGATTTTATATCTAAAATAAGTAGAGCGCTGGTATTGCTGAATACAAGGTACCTATCTGATTACTCCGGCTTCCTATCTAATCAGTTATTGGTTATTGGTATCGTTGAGTATGAAATTTTAATTTTTGAAGTTTTGAATAAAATATCACGTATTCGGGTGGTACATGCATATTTATATTGAGAACACATGTTGTACCTATATAAATCTATTACTTACTTCGTTAATGTTAATTAATGGATTTATACCTCCGATCAGAGATGAACGAGGACATCGTTGCTAAATATTTTAACATCGAGTTTCAAGATATGGAATTAAAAGTTTATTTGTGGGGTCATTTAATACAGCTTTTTATCAATACAGAGTGATAAGTCGGCAGCCGTTAATACAGTATCTACGATAACGGAAAATTTATGTAACGCATTTTTCAATTCAAGGAATTGAATCGGAAATGAATAAAGCTGAAATGTAGGTGTGTTAAAATCAAAAGTCCATTGTTCTTTAAATTCGTATGAAAAATCATAATTTCCACCTCATACACTGTAATCGACTCATCTATGTACCTACCTACCAATGGTATGGAACTTCTTATACTATAAGTATGTTCAAGTGGGTTAATTGCCTTCTTTAAAATGCATTTAAACGTGAGAAATCAGCAAAAAAAAATAGTAAAAATAAGTTGATAGGTAACACAGATAGATACCTATAGGTAACCACCGAAATGTAATCAGATAAATTTAGATTCTTCATCTCATGAGTACCTAGTCTACCAATCTTATTGCCATGTACTTACCTACTTACGTACATTAGGGCGGTCCTTATTTAATGCCTTTCGTTTGTTTTGTTTTTTTGCCTCGCCCTCTAAATTCTTTATTTATATTAGAAAATTATTCCTAATTTTTTATTTTTCCCCAACTGAATTTTAAGTGGTACTTCGAATCCTCCCATTTCCCAAAAAAATGTAAAAACTAAAAAAATAATTAAAATTTTTAAATTTAGAAATAGATAAAGCTGTTTGTTTTTATAAAAAAATAATACCCAATTTTTTATTTTCTCTCTAATCGAGTTCTGCGAGGTTTTTATTAATTGCATCTCTCATTTCTAAAATTGATAAATTTTCAAATTTTTACATTTTTTGTTTGTTTTAATCCATCAAAGTTGCCCTTTTTCATCAGAATTAAATTTCTCACTTTTCATTTTGCCCATAACTGATTTAATTTGTGCCTTACAAACCGCCACCTAATTATGTAAAAAAGACTTAATTTCAAACTTCTGTTTTTTTTTGTTTTTTTTGTATTTGCTTCTTTTAACCAAAAAATTATTCCCAAAATTTTATTTCTTCTCAATTTGATTCTAAGTGAAAATATGTTAATTTTAAAATGGGAGACTTCAGTTTTTTTAAATTTTTTTTATATAGTTCTAAACCATCAAAGTAGTTCCTTTTAACCAGAAAATTATTCCCAAAATTTTAGGTATTTCTCCTCGGAACTGAATTCTAAATGAAAATAATATGTCAATTTTAAAATGGGAGGTTTATAGATTCCCATTAAAATTCATTTAGGCAGTAAATGAAAAATTGGGAATTATGTTTTTACATAATTATAAAATAAAACAACTTTAAATTCCAACTTTGATTTTTTTTTTAAATTTTTTTCTGTATTTTTTTATAAAATTGTTGGGATCAGTTGAAAAACTTTGATGGGAGGAAATCAAGAAAATCAGTGGATTTTCTCGTTCATTCAGAAGACCCTATGTACTTTAAATAAAATAAACTGGAAGAAAAATAAGAAATTAAAAATTATTTTCAGTGAAAATAAACAGCTTTTGGGGACGAGACAAAAAAAAAAAAAATGAACCACCTTGAAGTATTTTCCTATTTTGGACTTCGATATTTTTTTTGTCTCAGTTGTTTTTATGTGAGAAAATAATTGGGTACTTATTCCTATTTTTTATTTTTCCCCAACAGAATTTTATTTGGCTCCTAAACACCCTGAGAAAAATGAAAAAATTGACCAATTTTTGAAATTTTACCCTTTTTGGTTATATAACCCATCAACGTTGTTCTTTACGAGAATTAATTCCCAAATTTTTTATTCACCCCAAAATTAATTTCAAGTGGTACCTAAAGACCCCCCATTTTAAAAAAAAAAAAAAAAAAAAATCAGCAATTTTTTTCACTTATAGCATTTAAAATAAAAGTACGTATTGCTTTTTATTAGAAAATAGGTAATTCCCAATTTTTCACTTTTCCCTAATTTTTTTTATTTGATCTTATACCTAATACAAAAAGAATAAAAAATAAATAATTAATTTTTTTATATTTCTATTTTTATTAAATTATAATACTAATTGGATTTTAGGTGGTGGCATCCCCCCCTTCCTTCTAAAAATAATGAAATATTACCAAACTTTCTACCTTTTGCATTCCTTTGATTCCGATTTACAATTAAAATAAATATTTTTTCATCAGAAATGATTCCCAATTTTTTAGTGGATTTTGACCCCTCTTACTTTTTCAGAAAAATGGAAAAATTGAACAATTTTCAAAATCTTTTCTTTAATTCGGTTATAAGCCATAAGTACTTACCTAAAAAAAAAAATGGTTCATTTTTCAAGTTTTTTTTTTTTTTTTTGAAAAATTGGTAAGTTTCAAGGGACTACTTGAAACCTATTTGGAGGGGGGAGGCATAAATAATTGGAAATTAGTTCTCATGGAAGGAAACAACTTTGAAGAGTTGAAACAAAAATCGTGTAAAAATTCGAAAACTTGTAATTTTTTAGAAATGGGAGGGGGCTGATAGGTAATACTTGGAATTCAGCGAAGGCGAAAACGATAAATTTGGAATTATTCCCTTGGAAAGGAACAACTTTGATAGGTTAGAACCGAAAAATGCAAAATTTCAAAATTTGATGATTTATTTCCATTTTTTAACAGGGGAGGATGGAATGGTGGCGCCATTTAGAATTCAGTTTTAAGGGGGAAATAAAAATGAGGCATTATTTTTTGATAGGTAAAAAAAAAATGCCACGTCAAAAAAATTTTCTCTTTTTTTATTTTTTGAAAAATTTTAGGCCCAAGGGTTTCACGTAAAATTAATTCAAAGGAAAAATTTGAAAAATGAGAATCATTTTCTCATAAAAAATAAGCAAATTTAGGCACTAACACCAGAAAAAATCGAAAGTTCAAAATAAAGATCATCCTAAAGTACCTAGCTACCTACACACCTATAATTACCTTTTCTGTTGGGTATTAGTTATGCTTAAATTTTTAGAATAATTTTTCAACCAAAAAAAAAAAAAATGTAACTTTTTTTGTTCTGAAAAATAATCCTGTAGATAATTCAGACAAAAAAATTGCATTTTGTAACACAACGCGGATGTTAGATAAAACGCAGTATGGATGGATAGATATAGGTATTAGGTACATTTATCTAGACCCTTTTGAACACACCAATAGATAGGTAGCTTGTATTATATCCGATAAAAGACCCTTATCTTTTTTGCGTGAATGTGAAAAATGTAATTAGGTAGTAACTTAATTCTCGTTCAACTATTCAAAAGTATAGATAACACTTAACATCATGCTACATTTATGTCCATTAGATAGAGCTTCTTCTATGAGCTTTTTAATTCTTCATAAACAATGTAATGTTGATTGTAATAAAAAAGTGAATACCTAGTTAATCATCCACAAGTAACATGTTTTTCATAAATTAGAATATTTCTAGGTTAGCTACCTAACTAACTAGTACTCTAAAAATCATAAAAATATATGAAATTTAAGTAAGATTGGAATTGAGTTGCTATAAACAGAAATTACCTATTCTGATTTGATAACATCAATTCAATTTATCGGATAATTTTTACTCTTTTTGTCCAATCTACAGAAATGAAGAAAAAAAAATTTTTGGAAGCATTACGCGAAACCATTTAACGCAACGTCGATACTCCAAACATTGATTAACTCCCTATGTATTATCTACATTATCAAAGTAATTAGTAAAACCTTTCATATTAATAACACGCTATCAGAAAATTAAAAACAGAATAAATTGTTAATCTTCGAATATTAATTAGTATTATTATTTTCGGGTTACCGCGGGTTAGATATTTACAAAATAACCAAAAAGTTTCTTCGGCTGATTACCAAAAATTAACCGAAATATTTTTATCTGTGACGTAGGTGTGTGGTCATCCGGTGGTTTTTGTTCAAAATCGTAGGTGGTTAGGTTAGGTATACACTTTGGTTTACTTTTCGTCAAGAGTTTCGTATTTTCAAAGGAAATCCAGCTGTTACGCAGTTACCTGATTAATTTCACAATTAAGGAAATTAAAAAGTAGGTACCAATTAATAACATCAAGTAAGTATTCCTACTTTGTCTAGACTCGATTATATAAAAAAAATACCTAAGCCTATGTAAAGTATCACACCCTCATAGTGAATGCTTAAAAAAACTAATAAAAAATTAAAAAAAAAACTATCCGGATTTTTGAAATTCTTTAGAAAAAATTTCCTAACATAATAGTGCTATAAAAATTTCAAAAATTATTTTTTCATTCTTCAGAATGATGTCAACACTTTTCTAAATATTTTTTTCATACGTGCATCTGATTAGGCTCATTTTAAAATATTCAACCATATGTAGGAGCTACTACCGTTGAAAAAATTTCATTAATCGAAAGTAAGTACTTACTTCATATAAAGTTAGAAATTTTTTGGTAGGTTATCTATTGGTCATGGTCTATCAGATACGAACTACAACGATGTGCCCTTCAACCGTAACTCCATCGTTATGTCTAATTAGAGCTTATAAACAACTCGTCTAACGATCTAACTTTTTTTCATACAGGTCTTTTTGATGAACGCCGATGACTTATTATACGTACGAATATTATTCTTCGAAATTTGATTTTTACACATAAAAAGCGGCATTTACATGAAATGAGATTATTTCACGGAAAAGCTCCTAGTACGAGTACTTACTACGATAATATAGCGCAAAATTTGGCTCTAATCAACAATTAACTACATCACTTATTGCGAAAACGAAAATTTTTTCGTTCTTATCCAAAGGTTATTAGGTATTTAAACTACTGTAGGTAAGTAGTGAGTACGAATAGTGAACACCTATCAAGATTTTAATGCTAATTTTCAAAAAATGAATTTTTTTAAAACCGCAGTTCTTCTCAAGATTAAATGAATAATTATTAATCAACTCGTAAGGGGATAAGTTCATTGATAGTTGAAGAGAAAATTGAGTGGCACACCGAAGCCATTGTCTTTTTTTTAAAGTACCCAGAGTTCCATTTTAACATGATATGGGTAGCCCAAAATATCTGATTTTTTTCTAGAAAAAATTTGGATACTTCATGAAAAAAAAAAAAAAAAAAAAAATTAAAACGAACATGTTTTTTATGAACCAACTAAGTATATGAAATACGTACTCATTCGAAAGTACAATAGGTACCTAACACAATTCGAATTAAAATCGTTGTTTAGTTCTATTCAATGTCAGAAGTAAATCCTCAACTTAACAGTTCCTTACAAACAATCATCATTATTAATTCATGTACAATGCTGTATAATAAGTTGCCTATCTCAACACCTTTCACTGCTCGATTATTCAACTTCACGACCTTTTCTCCTACGAGAAAATCTAGTCTTTATTTTTATTTATTTAAATAAAATGAATAAGTATAGACTAATTATGAAACAAACGTGTAATCGTTATTTTGAGACAGGAGAGAAAACGATGATACATAATATTTTACAATTAACCAGACACATTTCATCATAACAATTCGATAATACGTAGGCATGAAGTAAAGAACATTCCACTGGGGAAGATGGATGATATATTTACAGCTTGAAATTCGAGAAATATTTTATTCAATGTACGTACAACTTTCAATCCGTTTATAAAAAACAAAATCAACAAAATATATAATTTTACTTCACAAAATAAAAGCGAATAAATCAAACGAAAAGAAATTTAGCAAAGCAATTCCACGATAACTTTTGCTTCATTACTCGACGAACAGATTACGATTGTAATATCCATTTAATTGACTCGCCATTACAAAATCGTCTTACAGCATTGAAATGATGGTTTCAATATTTGCTTGAAAATAAAATATGAATAGAAAATCAAACGAATTTCTAAAAATGTAGAAAGGAAGAAAATAAAATTAAAAAATTATGGTAAACTGAGCACATCCGAAGTACGTGTAGGTGAGGCAACTTCAACACGTGACTACAGCATCATTCTCATATTTCAATAATGAGAAATTTTTTCAGGGTTACACGCTCGTATGTTTTGGGAAAAGGTACATACCTAATTACCTAATCTAAAAACAATATATGTACTTAGTATATTTTAGTCTACCAGATAACCGTGACTTCGCAATTTCATTGTCAAAAACTTCCAGCACCTGCTTGGAAGAAATTTAGTCGAATTTCGCGATACTTTCTGGAATTAAAAAATAATTATTTAAAGCAAATATCAAATTTATAATGTGACTGATCACAGCAATGGTAAATTAATAATAATGATCGGTAAAACGATAGTTTTACGAATAATCGGCTTATTTGTGTAATATTGAAGGTAGGTACTAAAAAGGTATTCGCAGAAAAATGATTGAAATTATTTCAAAAATAAAAGGATGCCTTTCAGTTCGTTACTGGAGCTGAAAAGTTCAACGTAAAATAACTCCTTTCCGATTATAATAATGTCAAAGGTAGTAATTTAGCATCATAAATGACACTCGTACGATTCTAAATTCATACAAATCGTACCGAAACGAAAGACTATACACCCTGATTAATAAACACTGTGGTCTATAGAATCATTCATCTCATCGGTGTCTCCTGTTTGTGTTTTATTACTCGTATTTTCGAGATCCTGATCCTCGGTGGCATCGTTGGGAGGCACGACATCCTCTGTAGAATTCTTCTCGCCTTTATTTTCGGAATCTTCTGTGCGATCTACGTCTGAATGATCAGCTTTATCTTCAGCAGGCTCACTTACGGATACATTTTCTTGTTTCACAGAAACTGATTTCTCGTAATCGTCTTCTTTTTCTTGTTTAACGAAAACACTCTCTAAATAATTGGAAACAAAAATAAAAAATCAAAGCAATACGTATATACCCAGCAGGAAGGGGGGGGGGCTGTAACATTAAATAACTACCAGATTTAGACTTTTTCTTCAATCTTTGCTCCTTAGCGGAATACGAAGAATCGGTGACATGAATTCTAGATTTCCAAGTAGGTTTATCATTGTCATCAATAGGCCAATTTCCATTTGTAACATTTGCATCATGATGCGATTCGTCATTCTCAGATGCATTCCGATCACTAAACGTATGTTGATGGGACGTGCCGGTCTCCTGGCTCATTAATTCTTCGATATTGACATTCTTGTACTCCGAAATTAACGAATCTACCTCTTCTTTGACACTTCGTCTTTTATCTTCGATTAATTCTGAAATTAACCAGGTTTGTAATACTCGAACCTTGAAAACGTTCAATACACACACGTAAACTTACTAGTTAAATCGGCTTGACATTTTTCTAGCAATTGAGTTGTCTTTTCATTATGCACCTTGGGCAGATAGCAAATCGTGGGTGTAGTTTCGGTACGAATATAATTAAACATCGGTTGTTGTAATTCTTCCCAATGCTCTTGCTGCAACAGAGTGATTAATGAATTGAGAAATGGATACTTATTATAAAACGCTGCTGTCCAAATGTGAATTAAAAATTCTACCTCTTTCACCAATTTCATATTATTTTCTACCGCTTTAATGTATTCTTCCCTTTCCTTCCTGATATCCATCAACCTTTGTCTCTCCAATCGTAATTTTTCTTTTTCACGCTTAGCAGCTTCTTCTAATTTTTTTTCAACCTTTGCTTTTTTATCTTCCTGCAAATAGTTCAAAGTGAATTATATTTTACTCTTAAATTCAATAAACGAGTTCGTACGAAAGCTTACTTTGTCTTTAAGCTGAGTTTCTTCTTGGCGAAATTTTTGCAGTGTTCCCAATAAAGCTCCGAACATACGACGATCTCTGAAATTAGAAAATAGCAATTTTTTAAAAAGTTGAAACATTTTATTATGTCATTACTTTTTGACTTGAAATAAAATCTCCAATTTTAGGATGCATGTACTTTTAAATTATCGTACCTTGCTCTAGTTTCTGTATATGTTTTGACTGATACGGCATCTTTTCGTGAAGGTAAAACATGAGGTTTAGCAACTACACAGGAAAGTACTGCAGGCTGAAAAATCATGAATAAAAAAAATTGAATTATTTCAAATGCGATTTTTTCACTCGTCAATCGTCGAATGCGAAATATTAACCGTACCTTTTTAGCGTAATTATCGTCAATATCGTCGGACCTTTTCGGAGGACCACTTATACTGAGAAAAACAACAACATGAGTATTTTAAATTACAAGTAAAGCCCTAAAAAAGCATATAACACAAGACATCTTGAAGTAACTCACCTACTGTGCAGAACTTTCGGTCCCAGTCTTTTTTTAACAGGTATATTCTCTATGTCGGCATCATTCATCGCTCTCGCTGGCCGCCGGCTGAAACAATTACAATAAAGATGGTCAATATTATAGAAATAATTTGAAAGTAAAAGTGTACCTTTTAATCGCACAATCTACGTATAACTCACCGATTGTTTGAATTATAGTTTGAAGTATGGTTTGAAGCAAAACCTTCATCTTTATTCGATTTCCAAGTATGGTTTGAAGCAAAACCTTCATCTTTATTCGATTTCCAAGTATGGTTTGAAGCAAAACCTTCATCTTTATTCGATTTCCATTTATCAGGGGCTGGAGCGGTAGCAGTTTTATTAAATGCAGACCTAGAAAAACATATAATCAAATTACTTCAAAAGAAAGTTCATTCGAAAATAAAGTATAAATGGAATTATCAGCGTCAGAAAATAATAACAATTATCATAAAATAGGTAAACACTTTACCGCAATGGAGCTTCGGAAATATTTCTTGAGACGAACTTTTTTAAATTGTCATCTACTCCTTTTAGACTTTCCTTGGCTTTTTCAAGCTGCTCTTGAAGTCGATCTTTGCAAATTATAATGGACGAAGTATTCATTTCTGAATATTTAATTTATAAACTTGATATTTTAGTGAAGTTTAGACGGGGTTGACGGGGTTTACTCGGCAAAATGTGAGCGCCTTCACATCACACGTAACCACAAAAATTCAACGAAATAAATAAAACGATTAAAGATTTCACTTTCAGAACATTCATTCACGGAGTGAAACGCATTTTTTCATAATCAAAGTACTTGATTTGAAACAAAACACTTCCAAATTTGAAATTTTCTTCAGAAAATGTTCAGAAAAATTCAGATTCAGAATCATCAATCAAATGCCTTTTCCAGGACTTTGATAGAAAAAGCAGCCGCCTTGCTTATTTACAAAAATTGATATTTTTTAATTTTTCTTCGAAAGATGGCGCTGTATGACATTATTGTTATTCTTATCTCGTAAGTCAAAAAAATTCCACAGTCGAAGAGCGGCAAAATCATGCAAAGTGCAAAGTGCAATTTGAAAATTAAATGCAAACTGCTAATGTCATCTATTTAATTGCTTTTTATTTCAATTTGTTCGTAATTAATTACTTGAATAATTAATAATACTGTTACTTGAGCATCGAGATGAATTAGTGAACGTTCCTGAATACTTTTTTATGATACGTGATCTCAATTTTACACTTACAGATCTTTGGTAAGTTTTTCGATGAATCATTATAGAACTTCAATTTAGCGCTACGTTTGCTTTATGTTTTGATTTAGATAACCCTAAATAATAATATTTTTCATTCTTCATTCCATTAATGAGAATTTCTTATCTCTGTTAGGTGATGACTATGCAAGAAGCCTTTCAATATGGCTGGGTCGCCGGTTTTTAAATTCAAACCAAGTTCGTGCAAGAAGTCTAAACTTCAACGTAAAATATCGTTACAAAATGCAAATGAAAATCATTCCAAACAATTGCGCCAGTTTCCTGTGACAGAATCGAAATCAGACTCTTTGGATCAGAGTACCGGAATCAAGGAAAGCAGCTCCAGTTTTCAAGATGTTACCAATCGAAATGAACCTAACAAAAGTATTTCCAGTAGTTTATCATCATTCATGTTTCCTAGTAAAAAATGCGCCAAAAGGAAACTAAATTTTGATTACAATGGCGACACCGACGATCTCAGTAGTTTACGATTTAGTGACAAGAATTTGAGTTTATGTGGCTTGAGAAGTAAGACTTCCAGTATAGCTGATCAAAGGTCACTGCCAGATATCCGAAACGCCGTCCAGTCTCCTAATAAAAACAGAACTCGCTTCAGTGGCAGCTACAGATCATCAGTTGGGTCGATTATCAGCTGTCGTCGTAAATTATTCACCGAAGCGGACGAATTCGAACAACAGATGAAAAAACCTAGACTTACCTCACCCGTCCTGTGTCAGAAAACGAAGTCTAATAAAAAGGAGGTGAAACTTTCTCTGAAAAAGAAATTCCCCGGAGTGCCGAATAGCGATTCTGCCCGAAGTGGATTGTTGTTAAATTTGGCCTTCTCCAAGTACAATTTATCTAGCAGCAAGAAAGGAGATGTCGCGGTTGATTTCGTCGATAGTACTGATAATACTGTCACTTCCAAGAGTTTCATGCAGTATAGTCAAATCAAACAAGATGATTCTTCGCGTTGCCGTTCACCAGTTTTCATGGCTATTAAAAAAGTCAAACGGAAGTTGAATCTAGAAGATCAAAGTACTTCAGTTCCAAACAAGTCTGTTGAAATTAGTTCCGACGATTTGAAAATTAATACTTCGAAGGATGAAATTCCAGCTTGTAAACCAATTCATGTGAAACAAAATACACCTGAAATTGATACGCTTTGTGAACCTTTCAATACCTCGAAGTTGGAGCACAACAACAATTCATCAGAACCCAATCCGAAACAGAAAAACTGTACATTATCAACAACGCTACCCGGAAGTATTAGAGCAATTCCAGAACCTAGACGTCACGAAACATCCACCAGAATTTCTACTCCGTTCTCGCCGATCATGACGAAGCAATCTACTACAACCTGCAACGATCCTTCATCATTGGAAAAATTGAAAATTGCGAGAGGAAATAGCAACCTTTTCAAAAATTCAAAAATACGATCTACTTTAAGAGATAAGATCTTTGATCTCTCCGAAGTAAAACTGAACTGCGATAAAAAAGTTATTAGTAAAGCCACTAATGAATCGCTAATTGATACCGGAAATGTATTGTGTCGCAAACAGATTTGCAAAACGACCAAACCTGGAAATAATTGCCAAAATAGCTCACTTATGAGGGAGAAAACAACCAAATCTGGAAATAATTGCCAAAATAGCTCATTGATGAGGGAGAATGTATCACGAAGTGCCACAACGGATTCAAAAGAGACACGTTTAACTAAAGACCCTCAATCGTCGGGTAGAATATGTAAAATTAAAACTTTACAACAATCGAAAAATCCGAAGAAATGGATAAATCGCGATTCCTTCCAACAAAGCAATTCTACAAGTCATCAGTCCAAAGTGATAAGTGCCAATGGCTGTGATCAGAAGTTTTTAAAATCTCATATGAATAGATTTTTAACCGATTGTCTAACTTTTGCTGAGCAAAAAGAAGATTCTGTCGATGATGGCTTTCCCGATGATTTAACGAAAAATACAAGCGATGGAGTAAATTCGGAAGAAAATAAGATTATTGATGACGAAGAGGATTCAAAAGATAACCAAATGGATTTTACCATTGAAAATGTCGATTCTCAAGAAATTATGAATGAAAAAGCGAAAAAAATAAGAAATAAATGGATTATCGATGATAAAAATCCAATTGTCGCCAAAGCTGATAATAAAATAGACTCTGGCAAATGTCGAGAAAAAATGATAAAAATTGCATGCGATGAAGTGGATAAAGTTGAAAAAGTATCGATTATTAATCAAACAAATTTAAATTCTAAACGAGCTTGCGATACAATTGAAAAATATGATTCTCGTAGGATAATAAAAAAACCTAATTTTGACGAAATTATAACTGCGGAAAATAAATTAACTATCGATGAAAAAGGTCCAAATAATGAACAAACGGAGTGTACGATTGAAAATATCAATTCTCAAGCCACAGTGCACATTGAAAATGTCAGTTCTCAAGCCACAATTCAGATTGAAAATGTCAACTCTCAAGAAGTATTACTCATTGAAAATGTCGACTCTCAGTGCGAACCAATCATCATAGAATCTATCGAATCTCAACATGAAATGAATGATCATGTCGTTAATCCGCTGGAAACGGATGTGAACTTGCTTCTTTTGGAATCTCAAAACTACAACATGTTTATTCCACTTAAAGATTGTATTCTGAAGAAACCTGCCAAAGTTAGCAAAAGCATCAGTACCATCACGTTCACGCCGCCAGTTTCTAACGAAGTTGGTGTGCCGCAAATCGACTGTCATAATAGTCTAAAGGATGTTATTGAATACGACACATATGATTCGGTTCCCGACAAGGTATTTTATAATTTTTATATCGTCTTGATAATTTCTCGTAATTGCTTTTCACTAAAATAAATTAAATTTCCTTTATCCTTGTTTTCATAGATTGAACAAGTATCTAGTGCATCGTACTCTTGCGTTCAGTTCACCGGCAAAAAAGAAGACAGTCTTACTCCAGATCGCGAAAATAAGGCAGATTTGAGTGGCTTATTAGACACAGCAAAAAAGACGAAGAAAAAATCAAACCCGTACATGTTAATAATTATTTAAAATTTTCAACGTTTATAATTTTTCACAATCGACTAAAATTTTAATAATAAATTTTTCCAGAAATTCCCTAACCAACCGTTTGGATAAACTTCTGAATCGTGAAAAATCAGACTTTCGTATGTGGGAATATGAAATGTCAAAAACCAACACTGAATCAATTTCAAGCCGAAAACCGGCAGTGTTTTGTATCGAAAAGATGTGGAAAGAATACTCTCATTTAATATTACTATGTTCTTATTTTCACAAAAATACTTCTGGTAATTCAGATTAGTTTTTTTACTTCGCGAATAATTCCTTGCATCATTCCTAATTAATTTGTTTGATTCCAGCCGAAGCATCGCCTGACTTTAACGAATTAAAATCATTCGCCAAAGATATACCAAACTCAATTGTAATCATTTTGGAAAAAGAATGGTGTCCGAAAAATTTAACTTACACTAGTGTATTTCGAATCGATCCACCATGGTATGCAAATGCATCATTTTTTAAATTTCTTTTTAATCTTTGAATTAATGTTGATGTAGTTTTCATTTCGTACGTCTTGTTTTTGTGTTGCAGGAAACTGTTAAATTTTGGAAAATGTGCCCCTCTGTTGATGCTGAAACCACGTAAAATATCAATAATTCCAACTGATGAAAATCCAATTCTATACAAAGACCCAACCATACCGAATACTTATATTGTTACTAGACAAAGAGAACTTTGCTCTTGTGGAGGTAATCGTAATAATGATTTTAACGAGTACAATGTATAATACAAATTTTATTCATACAAGAGAATTAATCAATTCATTTTTCAGATCACGTTTGTAATTGCGGTTTACCAGACAGTTACCAATTTCTAATTGAACCTCTTCTACTCCCCGATTCGACTTCGTTCAGTAGAAAAACATTTTCTTACCATCATTTCGATACAGATACCTTCAACTCTCGACGTATTAATGATGTTTTGATCAAACACAAATTATTTGCTACCCAAGAACTTACGTTAGATGTACAAATTTTGCATTGTCACAAGTAAGCATTAACTGAGGAGTGATTTTTAGATAGCATAAAATAATCCAGATTATCTAAAGAAAAATCGTTTTTTTCTTGTAGGGACGAATCCATGCGTGAATTTTCATTCTGGTATTTCGTTTGTTTGGATGAAGGAAATAATATATGCTGTGTTTTGGCAGAAAGTAATTAGTGAATTTTATTTTTAAATTTGTCGAAACTGAACTTTTAATAAAAGAAAAAAATTCCTGTATAGGTAAAACAGAGGATATTTTACCATATGTCGAGAAAGAAGTTACACTTAGATTCACCGGAGTTTCTCCTTGGAAGAAGATCCCATCGAAGTAAGAATTTCATAAGCGTAATTGAACCTTATTAATAGGCTGTGCCAGTTTCAATGGCGATGACTTGGAATTTTCTAAGAATTGACTTGTTCTTGTCCAAATGAAAATGTTATGACGTCGACTATGAGAATAATGATTTTTCTTTATCAAAAAATTGAGTTTTTTAATGCAAAAATTCCGAAAAATTAAATTTTATTCCTGAATAACTGGTATACAAAAAATTTAAATCCCCCCCCCCCCTAAAAAAATATGACATTTTTTTTCTCTAAGAAAATTAATTTACAAAACTCAAATGTTTTTCATTCCAAGAAAATTCATTTTTTATTTTTATTTTTATTTTATAAAAAACTATTGTAGAAGAATGAAGAAATAACTCCCAAATCGCTCTAAGAAAAAAAAAAGTTGAAAATTTTTTTTAAAAACTACTGTTTGCCTTAAAAAAAATTATACGTAGGTAATGCTAGGTATAAAAGAATTCTCATCCAGATTTTAGGAAAGGAAAAAAAACTTATACGAGTAGAAAACAGATGAATAAAAGAATTGTATTCAACTTTGTTATGGAATTCTCTGAAAAAATTTAATTGTTGAACAAAAATGTGCGTATGTGTTAAGAAAAATTTCTTCTAAAAAAAAATCTAAAAAGTTTTTCGATACAAATTTATTTTAAAAGAAAATCGTTCAGATGAAAAATTGAAAAATAATTTTTTCCGAATTACTCAGAAATAATTCTTCAAAAAAAAAAGTTCTAAAATTGTTTTGATCCGATATGAAAAATTGTCAAAAAACTGGTTTGGAGGGAAGTTTGAAAAAAGATGCTTTTGGGAAAAATCACTTGAAAAAAATTTCACTAGTATCCAATGAAAAGAAAAATTATCAGCGTTCGTTTCAAATCATAGTTACAAAATATTTATTCGATTTTTTTTTTTTTTTTTTTTTTTTTTTTTTTTTTGAAAAAATGAAGCGTAGGTATTTTTATTTTACATAATTTGGGTGGAATTCACCAAAAAATAATAACTTTTTTGCAAAAATTCGTCCTTTTTTGGGGCCAAAATTAGTCACGATTGTGATCGATTCAGTCACGCGATTATCGTGAAAATTGAAGTAAAATCATTCCTGAGCATTGCCAACTGTAAAATCATAATTATATTTATATATTATGTTTATTTTCGCAGGAATGTGATGATTTTTCTGCAGTATTTGAATTTCACCAATGTTCCTGACGAAGTGAAAAACGTTAATGATTCGCAAAGTATGGTTGTGTTTCTATTATCCAACGAACTTGGAAACGTCGAATGCGTGGATTAATTTTAATTCATCTTTTTCTTGCCCATAATTTTATAAAATGATGTCGAATTTTTGTATTTTAACTTGCTAACAAGTAACAATCACTTTGTAATAAATGTTTTTTTTTCTTCAGAAATTTCCTTAATTCTTAACATAAAATTTGAGCAACAGTCTGTCTATATTTTTAATTTATTTCAAATTTGTTTTCGTAGAAGTCAATTTTGTGTTCTGTTATTTATATTAATAATTTATCGAATAATGTAACTTTAATTAAGGCCCTATTTTGTTTTATTTTCATTTAGACCACCAATGTTATGCTGAAAAAATGAAACATTTCGGTTTTATTAATTTTTTCTTTTTTATGTATGAACTACCTATGTACTTATTATGATTTCTACCTTTTAATTTTTCTACTACTTTTTCAACTTTCATGATTATTTAATATTATGAATTGAGTCGTATACTTACAATACGTTGATAACCAAAGTTATCCGACTGTTGAAATACTAAGTATTTATACGATGGATTTGGTTTTTTTATTTTTTCGTTGTTGTAATTTTAATTTTATAAGATGTACTTGGTTACTTTTTTCATTTGTATTGTGCGGAGTTCGGCGAACTTTGCAAATTAGAATAATAAAATTAATTAAACGCGTAATGATGAAACAATTGGTGTTGGTCGAGATTTTAAAAATTAGTTATTCGACGCCCGATTTGTAAATCAAAGTCAGTTTTCCTTCTGTGATTGTTAATATTTTTTTCTTCAATTTTGTAGATTTTTAATCTCAAAAAAGTTGAATGTTTTGTTTAGAAAAATTTATTATTTATGCGATAAGGATACTATTATAATATTATATACCGTTAAATTGTTGAATTCTTATTTTTAAAATAAACACAGACAGTGAAATTATTTTATAACACGTTTTATCATCCCGCGCTTTTATATTATGTTACAAGTGTCGAATTGGCTGTCATTCAAAAAGGAATGAAAGAGTTGTATTTTTTCTCCTACACAATCCAAGAGCTGAAAATTATTGGCAAACTAGTGTTTTTGCTCGTTCGTATAAGTTTGTTTTTAACAACTGCCAACCTTGACCTAGTCAATACTTTAAAAGCATTTCATGAAGGATTCTATTTTAAAGTTTACGTACTACGATGGAAACTTCCTCCGCTTCCTGGTAATTCTTATGAGCTGTGGGGTCAATTTGTCGTTTTTATCATACAGATTACGGACAATGTTAGATATATTGAATGATTAGTAAATCACTGTTCCATTTGATTTTTCGTTATCTTATTTACGTACTAGTTCGATAGAAAGTTCTTGTTTGGAAGAAAATCTTTAGTTCGATTACGTAGGGAAATTTTATATCCAGATCCACACGCTCGTGTATGAAGTATGGAAAATATTCGCGTTCTACGGACGCATACACTTCGATATTGTGAAGATTATACGTATGTACGTATAAACACAAGCGCACGACCTACGCCAATAACTTTTCCATATCTCTTCCCCTCACGAGTTCTCACGTAGGAACTGCATACGACTCGAGTTTTTCCTGTTACTATTGCACCAATTAATGAAACATGCAGGTCTGCCTGTAAAATTCCAATTTTATGAAAAAAAATTTCTTAGTTTCCTATTTTAAGTCTGAATAATAGGCACACCTAAATCACTCTCAAGTGGAGATGAACGTATATGGTTTAAAATTAATTCAAATATTCTTGGTGGATACTTGGGCACCTTACCTATCTAATATTTTACGTCCCACAAAGTCTCAAAGGGAGTTCCACTTGATCGAAATGCTAAAGGCAATTTTGGGGTTATACATATTATCAGATACCTACTTTAAAATCTCATTTTTTCCAGGGTGCATTTCCGTTTCTAAAAATCCCTCCATCTCTGTACCTAACTACCTATACGGCCACAATTTGAAAAATTTCGAACAAAAATTGTAGGTTGATGTGCTCGGAATAATTGAGGTTATTACAAAAATTTTGATTGAACCTCTCCCCACCAATCCAGATATTTTTCGAACACAATTATTAACTATAAAACATTTGATTTTTAGAAAAATCTAAAAAAAAAATTATTCTGAATAAAGTTCTGAAAAAAGTGTTTTTCAGAAATTCTGAACAATGAGATATTAATTTATTAAAAAATAGGTAAGTACCTATATTATATTTAAAAAAAAAAAAGATTTTCAGAAAAGTTCTGAATTTCTTCTTTTAGAAAAATCATCATTGAACAATTAAAATAAAATGAGCACTTAATTTGATTGGAGAAAATTTGGAAATAATTTCTTAAAAACTGGCTTTTGAATAAATTGATTTTTTTTTATTTTAAAAAATTATTCTTTTTTGAATACAATTTTTAAATTTTTTGAATGTCATAGATACACAAAACAAAAAAAAATTATACATAGAAATCAAGATTTTAGTCCAAAAAATAGGGAGTTTTTTCTCAAAAAAAAAAAAAAAAAAATCAGTACCTAAAAGTTCTAAATTTATGGGGAATAAAAGTGGTGACGTCACAGTCACGTGATAAACGCATTGATAAAGTTGCAAAGGGGATACTAATGAAAATTAACATGGGAAAAAGTGGTTTTTTCAATTTTGTAATAAAACGGTAACATTTAGAGAAAAAGTTTATAGAAAAGTTTTTGTTGTGGAGAAAATTTCCTATCAGAAGAGAGTTATTGTGAATGTCTCGCGTATTTAGTTTCCAAAATTCTTATCAATTGTAATGTGTACGTTTTCATTATTTTCATTGTTTTCACTTAATAACTCGAAAACTAGGAGTTTTACAGAAAATTCATAAGAAACATTTTTTGTAGGTAAGTGAAAGAACTTTCAATTCAAATAAAAACATTTTAATTTTGTGTTGTACAAACGGAGATATCGCTAAAACAAAATTGTACTCCCTTCACATACTTGTCAATCTTCAAGTATTTTATCAAATAAATCGATAGTAGTTCATTTTAGCGAAAAATTTATTATATCATTCGAAAGAGGACAAGATTCTCTATATTTCGTTTCCTTAAAACTTTATTCTGGCTCTTTTAGTTTTTTAGATATTTCGATTTGAAATGTAAAAAGCGTTGAAAAGCATGCGAAATCCGTTTGCTGAACATCAACACTAATTTCAAATTAAAATAACTGAAAAACTAAAATAGCTAGAAAATTTTTTTAGAGAAACGAAATGTAGAGAATCTTGTCCTCTTCCGAATGATATATCAACTTTTATTATACAGTTAATTACACAAGAGTTATTTGTTCGAAATGGACCAGAAGTATGCTGAAGAAATACCGTTTTGTTTTCTCAATATCTCCATTTATACTACACCAAATCAAAATGTTTTTAAACGAATGAAAAGCTTGTTAAATTTTCTACAAAAAGTGTAATAAGTAAATTTTTCATAAAAGCTCTATTTTTTGAGTAATAACCTAATAAGTGCAAAAATTGTAACTCTTGTGATAAGCAAAAATACTGTGGTCCCCTTTTCAACTTTATCACAGAAAAATAGCCGATTGTGACGTCACACTTTTATTCCCTATTCCTTTAGAAAAAATTATTCTTGAACAATTAAAATAAAAAAAGCACTTGATTTGATTGGAGAAAGTTTGGAAATAATTTATTAAAAAATGGCTTTTGAATAAATTGATTTTTTTTTTATTTTGAAAAATTATACTTTTTCAAATACAATTTTTAAATTTTTTGAATATCATACACAAAACAAAAAAAATATATGTATACATAAAAATCAAAATTTTAATCCAAAAAACAGGGAGTTTTTTCTCAAAAAAAAAATCTTAAAAACTCTCTTTTGAATAAATTGATTTTTTTTATTTTAAAAAATTATTCTTTTTTGAATACAATTTTTAAATTTTTTGAATATCATACACAAAACAAAAAAAAAATATGCATAAAAATCAAAAGATTTTTAGTCCAAAAACATGGAGGTTTTTTCTCCAAAAAAAAGATAATATCTACTACCTATTGAAATTTTTTTCTAAACACACAAAACAATTTCTTTTAAAAAAAAAAGTTTTTGCTATTTTTTTTTTTTTTTTTTTTTACTCCAGGAAATTTAATGATTTTTTTTTCTTCTAAAAGTTAAGTGAAAGTTATTAAATGAGTATTTAAAAAAGAAAAAACTAAATACCTTTTTTTCCAAAAAATGAAAGTTTTCTTACCTCAAAAAGTTGAAAAAATCTTTCATCCAAGAATCTAAGGAATATTTTTATTGCAACGAAAGAAGAAAATTTTAACTTGAAAAAAAATTTGAAGTTTTTTTTTTTTTAATTGAGACAGAAAATTAAGATAGGTACTTTAACATTGAATGATAGGTACGTTTGCCTAACATGAGACAATCATGTCAGAAGTGCCAAATTAAGAAGGCATTGGATATATGAGTTAAGGAACCATGATTACAGGTACCCTTTTTCATTTGGATTTTTTTGTGAAATTTAAAATTTAAAATTTTGAAAAAATCGAAAAAAATTTTAAAATTCAAAATTTAAAAAAATAAATATTTTTAATTTGTTTCTTTGTATACCACCTTATAGAACCTGAAAAAAAATTATTATGACATTTATCGCCAATCTCTGAAATTGAAGGGACCAGAAAATAAAATGCTATTTTAATCCAATTTTTTAAAATTAAATTTTACAGTAGCATTTTCTTTTCTCACCCCTTCAGTTTCAATGATAGACAAAATTATGTCATAATAAATTTTGTTTGTTTTTTCAAGTTCTACAAGGTAGTATACAAAGAAACAATTTTTAATCGTTTTTTTGAATTTTCAATTTTGAAAAAAAAATCGATTTTCTCAAAATTTCAAATTTTAAAAATTCACAAAAAATTTTCGAATGGAAACGGGCACCTGTAATATGTGATTCCTTAACTTACATTCATAAGACTGCATTTTAAATTGAAAAAATGTATCCAATCCAATTCAATCTGGATTTGGCATTTCTGACATTTCTTGTGTAAGTCGTGGAAAAAAAATGATTTTCGATCGTATTATGCAGAACTGGAGCGGATGGAGGGGTCTAATGGAAAATTTTCAAATAATCAAAAATATTCACAGAGATTTTAAGCATAATTTTTGCCTGAAAAATTTTTCAATTAGAGCTTCAAGTACAGAAATAGGGAAATTTTTGGAAAGGGGATGGGCCCAGTGAAAAGGGGATCCTTGAAAAACTATTCTCAAGAGCATCTACCTAATTTTTTTTCAAAATATGTCCTTGATTACGACCCAATCATAAAATCTCTTTTAAATTTCGATCGACACGAACAACTGTTTCTTTCATTTCTCATCACTTAGCAATACCCACCAACCTATTAACCTATACCCATTCATATTTAATTACTGATTTTTTTTTGTACTTATTCGGTGCCTAATTCTCAAAAAATAAATCAGAGCTTTGGCGCAACATTATAAAGGGCACAATTGATATTCAACCTACTTTTCTTACCTTATCTGAAGTTGTATGAAATAAATGAAAATTATAACTTGGAATAAAGCGGCGAATTTTCGATTGTGTGCTATTAATTCGAGCGTTATTCTACTCGTACTTACACGTATCGTGTACTCATATTTACGTATATATGCAGGTAACAGGTATAGGTGATATCTAATTTTTTTTCAACGGTACCCATTTGAAATCTTTACCCAAATATTTACGATGGTAGAATTTTTCCTCAGGTACGATACGTACACTTATTTACTTAGATTGTTAATTGAGGTTTATCAACGATGTTTATTTGAACACAGTCGATAAGGTAACCACACCCGGAAGATTGTACTAAAGGTAGCAGCTTAATGCGTAATTACGTGTATTCATTAAAGAAGATATGTCGGTACTTGGCTGAAATTTTTGCAATAAAATTTGATTTTCTTCTGCATAGCTTATGACGATTTGTGTGTGTACTCACGAGCCACGAGCGAGAAACGAAAAGAGACGTAAAAGTGTTACTGGCCATTTTGGCAGAAATAAGTACTTAATATAATAATTACCTACGTGTTTTTGAAATTTCGTTTTCAGTTTTATACCGAATTTATAGGTACCTAGTTACCTACCCTTTCATTAGTGGATAAAAATTCATCGTCAATATTTACAAAACCAATGTAAAGACCTAAAAATTTCCAACTCTAGATACCTCTATTTAGAGTATACATATAATTATGCGTAACTGTGTACAAAAGCTCATTGGTTACTATTGCTCTATTTGCCTAATCCGTACAAAATTTATGAATTATAGAATAGGTATTCTTGAAGTGCCTGCGATTTATTGTACGTATAAAAATACGCTTTTCTTCAGAGACGAATTAAATTACGCTCTTACCTACCTAGATGTTGTTTCTTATTATGAGAAAATTATTTTTTATTTTTTCCTTTACTAAAAAAAAAGAAAGAACCGAAGAAAGAAAAAAAGAAAAATGATCAAATTTTCCAGTGTTTGGCATTTTTTATTTTTTATTTCTAACCTATCAAATTTGTTTCTTTTTATGAGAAATAATTCCCAATTTTCCATTTTTCCTCCAACTGAACTTGAAATGGATCCTAGATCTCTCCATTTCAAAAAAAAAAAAAAAATGAAAATTAAACGTTTTAAAACTTTTGCATTTTTTTCATCTTATTATCAAGTTCTTCTATTTATTCATGAGAACGACTTCAAAAATTTTTATTTTTCTCCCAACTAAATTTCAAAGTGGTACCTTGAGGCGCCTCTGATTATCTCATCCAAAAAAACAAACAAAAATTTTTAAAAATGAGCAAAATTTTTCAGCTTGAAATTTAAGGATGTTCCTTCTTAGTTAGAAAATAATTCCCTATTTTTTATTTTTCCTCAACGTAAATTTCAAGTGATACCACTAGTCCCCCCATGCCCTATTTCAAACAACGAAAAAAATCAAAGGCTCCAATGCAATTAAAGGAATAAGGGCCCTTCAGCCAAATTTTTGAATTTTTTTCAATATTTTCAATTTAAAAGGGTAAAACGATTTTAGAGCGTATGAGTGATTTTATCTCACTCCTGGAGTCTTGTACCTTAAAATGATTAAGTATGTGATTTTACCCTTAAAAATTTCACTTCAGCGAGTTTTCAATCGATTTGCATCAAACTTGGCATGTAGGTAGATACAAAACTGGAAGAAAGTGTTTTGAAATTTTTTCAAATTTTTCTGTCCCCCTAGAATGACCTTGAAAATTATTTTTAATTTTTCGAATCACCCCGCGAGCGCACAGTTTTGGAAAAGACAGCGATTTTTCCAGTTTTTTAGATCATTTTGTATCCCTCAGATTTTTCATAGAATTTTTTGATGCCGTGGAACATTGTGAAAAATGAGATAAACTCGTTTTTCAACTACTCAGAAGTCAGCACCAAAAATAGCCATTTTTAATTGAAAAATGTTTTTTTGAAATAAATCATCAAAAACATTTTGGGAACTTGATACCTCCTTTCAGATATTATAAGGGCCTAAAATTCATGCCTGGCCATATTTCAACTTACGTAATAATAATCATACCTACATATTACAAATATTGTAATCTCAGCAAAATCGAGGGACTTTAATTTTTCGTGGCCCTTTTCATCAATTTTAAAAAAGGATTTTTCAAGTTGGACAAAATTAAAAATTTTCGATTTTGCTAAAATCGTAATATGTATGTTATTCAGTTAGAGAGAAAGTAAAAAACAGGGAATTATTTTCTAATAAGAAGAACAATTTAGAATTTCATCACAGAAAATTTTGCTAATTTTTTCAGTTTTTCAGTTTTTTTTTTTTTTTTTTTTTTTTTTTTAATGGAAAAAATTAAGAATAAATCTTCACGTGAAAAATAGCAACTTTGATGAGTAAGTTACGAAAATTTGAAAATAAGTTAATTTTTTATTTTTCTAAAAAACGTAGGGGCAATTAGAATCTACTTAAAATTCAGTTAAGGAAAAAAAATTAAAAACTATTTTCTCAGTAAAAAAAAAAAAAAAAAAAAAACTTTAGCTACCGAGAATGAAATTTTTTTTCTAAATTCAAAATAAAGACCACTCCAATACGTATAGTATAGATACTTATTATAGGTACCTATACCTATGTTTATAAGAAGAAAAAAACAACAAATAATAATTATATAGACTATTTCATTCGTGTATTAAAAAATAAAAATGAAAAAAATGTACTGGTACAGTTGTACGTAAATACATTATTTTATTATCGATTTTTCTACGTATGCATTCTTGTAGTAGAAAAGATAGATAGTTGGTACTGTATCGATAAGGGTGCGTAAGTATTAATTCTCGATTAAGACGCTAAAATTTTTAAATAATTAATCGTCAGCTTAATTCTAATCTTTTTTAAATACCAACTGCTACAAAGGTTTTCGTAACCGATAATTTGTTTTAAACGTTCATTCTTTAAAGCAAAGTTCGTTTCTTTAAAACCTTACATTTTAACGTATGTTTTTCATACATAATAAATAGAAAATACATCTTTGAAAAGAAATTTTTGTAAAACGTTTTTGTATCATGTCACGAATCTCCATGTTTTAGGTTCTTCAAAATGATTTGTCACGAATAGGGCGGTGCTACGCGATTTAGCCGATTATCGAAAGCGGCAAATTTCATTCCAAATTCAACTTAAATTGAAAAACTTTATCAACGACGATTTTTAAATAAAAAATTTACGTACAAAAATCTCGAAATTATAGCGCATTTGCCTACGAGACATGAAAAAACAAACATGTGTTTGCGGTTTTTTTTTTCCTTTTTTTTATTATTATCAATTCATTACGATAGTTTTATTATTATTTAGCCCCTTCGTATGAAAGGTATTTCTGACGTTTATGTCGGTACCTGATAAATACCTACGTAAAACTGAAAAAAATACTTCCAAATGTCGCCTTATGAATTATTTCGCAAAGGTTGACAAGCTATATATAATATGGTTGTAAATAATCGTAGAACACATGTCGTTTTGTAAGTTGTAGTTAGTATTTACGTAGGTACTTGTAGATAGATACCAATTACCAACTAGAAATTGAAAATAAGATAGAAGTAATACTTCAAACCTACCAATATTTAATCTTTACAATACTCAATTACTCATACCTGAGTTTTATCTAATTTTGGAATTTTTTCAGTTTTAAGTTCGTAAGTCCAGATACGAATTTATGTTTTTGGAATTATGTACTTGAGCATCGTATCACTAGTTCGTTAACTTAATTTTGATTTTGGAACCACGTATGCAACACTGTATGCTTATTTCTGCGGCGTTGCATTATGCTACATCTCTAACATCTATAAGATATAGGCCTAATACCTATGACCAGTTAAGTAATAGCAAAGAGAGAACCCTTTTGCGTCATTATACTCGTGCACATAAAAGTTAAGACAGATGTCGTATGAGGTGAGAAATACACATTTGTTTTTGTCAAAATGTACACTCAAAAATAAGAATCTTCTTTTACAATTTTTTTTTTGGAAAATTTCTTTTGGATCCTTTTTGAATCCTTTCCTCGTAAATGATTTTTAAACGGATTCTTTTTCCATTTTTTGTAAAAAAATAATTTAGAAAACTCATTTTTTCCAATACTTGGACTTTTTTTTTTAAATAAATTTTTCCTAAACTTGTAGACACCCACAAATTAAGAAATAAAATTTTAAAAAGGAGATAAATAAATTGTTAGGGGGAAATTCCGTTGTAAAAAGTTGAAGTGAAAAGAAAAATCCTCAGGACGAAATTCTCGACAAAGAGATATATCAAAACCGTTTCTAGAAAAAATTAAAAATTCTTATACTTACCTGAGTAAAAAAAAATCAAGAATGAAATTTAAAAAAAAAAAATTCTTGAAAAAAATTTAAAAACTCCACCAGAACATTTTTTAAAAAATGCTGGAAGAATATCTTTCAGAGCAAAAAATTCTTTTGGAGAGAAATTTCGAAGAACAAAATATATTAAAAAATTTCCCAATGTAAATTCAAAAACCCTGTTCAAAAATTAAAACGATTTTTTTTCTTCAAAAATTCACTTGTTTTTTTTTTAAATTCCTGTTAGGTAAAAACTTTTAAAATATACCTACTTTTAATATCTATGCATAAATTTTATAAAAACGTAATGAGAAAAATGTTATTTAAAAACTTTTTTATGAAAAAATCTGAAAATTCGTTTTAAAAAATGTTCAATACGTAGGTAAATTTTTTTTCTCTCAAAAAATTATCTTGGAGGCAAATTCGCAAAATCCGTTTTCCCCTTTTTTCTTTTTTGATTTTTCTATTAAAAAATGATTCCAAATTTAAGAAATACCGGCCTATTTTTCACAAAAAATAAATAAATTTTTCTTGTTAAAAAAAAAGTTGAAGAATAAGGTAAATATTTTTTCGTACCAAAAATTCTCTTAGAGAAAAATTCGCAGGATAGAAAAACTATTAAAAAAATTTTCTTAAAAAGAATATCTACCTACCTATTTTAAAAACCTTATCCAAAAACCGAAATTTTTTTTCAAAATTCTTTTTTTTTAATTTTAAAGATTCTTTCAAAAAATTTATTTAAAAAAATGTTTAATGAAAAATACTTGAAAATTCTTCCAGAAAACGTCCGAAGAATATTCATTACGCGAAAAATTCTCTTGGAGAGAAATTCACAAAGAAGATGAATTTAAAATTTAAAAAGTTCTCGAAAAGAAATTGATGAAAATTTTTCAAAGAAGTGCTTTAAAAATTTTTTTATAAAGATTTCTTCTGGATCAAAATCACAAAAAAATGTGTTTGAAAAAACTTCCTGTAAAAAGTTCAAAATACCTTTTCACAAAAAATTACCTATACTCGACCTATAATTATAGATATCTTTCAATTTTTTTTCTGAAAAAAGGGGATTTTTCAGGGGGAAAAAATGCTAAAAAATAGTATGTAGCATAAACAATTCTCTTGGAGAGAAATTAGCAGATTTTTTCAGTTTTAAAAACATCTAAAAATAAACCAAAAAAACTTATCAAAAAAAAAACTTTCAAAAAATGCTTGAAGAACATTTTTAGCACAAAGAGATAAATTCAAAGATATTATAAAGTTTTACCAAAAAAAAATTAAATAAAAATATTAAAAAATTAAAAAAAAAAATTACAAATAATTCGTTTAAAAAATTTTCTGGAAAAATTGATATTTTTTGAAAAAATAATGGAAAATAGGTACAATTGATATTTCAATAATAATTAATATTATTTTTTATTCAAGAATTTTAATATTATTCACTTATATAATTTTAAATTCAAATAATTTAAAAATTAAATTAAATTTAAATTTTTTTAAAATAACTATTTTATTAATCAATTTTAATATAATTATTTTTTTAAATAAAATTTTTAAATTAAAATTTAATTTAAATACTCATCGGAAAAAAATTTCAGAGAAGAAAATTTTTTGTAAAATTCTACCAAAAGATTAAGCAACATATTTTTTACAAAAAGATTTATTAGGAAGAAATTCACAGAAAAGAAATATTTAAAAAAAAATTTCTAGTTGAAAAATTCTATCTACCTATCAAAAAAAATCAATCATAATTTTTTTGAAAAATTCTATTAAAAATAAATTTGCAGAAAAAATTAGAATTTTTTCTTGCATCCCTTACACTCAAAACTTCTACCTAAAAAATTGAATATCTGTTGTTTTTTTTACATCTTGAGTTTTTTTTTGGGGGGGAGGGGGGGATAATTAGAAAAAAATACGTTTAAAAATGTTTTCAGAAAAACAAAAATCACAATCCAATCAAATTCTGTCAATATTTTTTTCTGTTCAAAAATATCAAAATTAAGGTTATACATACAAGTTTACATACAAGCTAATTTTTGCAAAATATGCTTGAATAATTACTTTTAAAAATATGAAAAAAATCGTTTTAATCATATTTTAGAGATCGATATTCGATATAGGTACCCTGGTACCCGTACGTCATGAAATATAAGAAACTTTTAAAAATTATATGTTTATAGAAGCACTAAAAAAAGTAATACAAATCAAATAAATCCAAGCCCTAGTTATTATCTACAAAAATAATATTGGATCAACCAGTAAATTTAATGAGTCGTCTAATAAACTATAAATTGATAAGATATACAAAATACAACATTAAATTTTAAAACCATTTTGCGATTATGTAGATTTTGACTCCATGATATCTCAATATTCCCACAGTACCCCTAACCACCTACCACAACTAAACAGCAATTTTTGAGGCATCGATTGTAAAAATAATTTCGTTCCTTCCGAATTACTCTCATTTTGAAGTTTACAATTATTACAGACAGATAAACATACCTATTTGGATTTTAAAAAATGAGGCATTAATTTAGGTATATGGTGTCAAGTAGGTATAGATATGTGTCACATTTGATGTACCTACTTTACTTATGTAAATATACCTAAGCATTTATTAAGCAGATTTTTTTTTTTTTTTTTTTTTTTTTTTAAATAAAAAATGTCATAGTGTTGAACGCAACCCACTCACCTTACAAAAATGCAATGTGCCAAAAAAATTATTCACCGTGCTTTTGCATGCAGTGGTAACACTAGCGCCGTAGCAAAAATGGCATTTTGCTCATTTGTTTACATTTTTATTCGTAACACGTAACAGTCAGTAATATTAACCTTGGCCTTCATTACAACCTACGTTAGAGTTACTTTAATGCACACACATATATGTAGTAAGATTTACACAAGTACACATGTACACGTATTCATTTATGCGTGGCCTATTGTTTTAAAACTAAGGGCACCGCGAACGGAGTAATAGCATGCGTTTTCGCTCCGCTGCATTTCCTGGTTCAGAGAAGTTCCAACGTTAGGCCTATGTTCCCTCCCCTTAGTCGACGTCGTCGTCGTTATCGATAACCATAATTGCACAACTTGCTGTCTGTTTTCGTTCATTTTATGGCATATGCGCGTGAAAATTGTGCGCTAACCATATTAAAAATAGGTATGTAGGTAAAGTGTAGCTTTCACGCATCCCGATCATTTTTGTGGATTTGAAAAAATTCCTGATGTGATTTTAATTTTTTTTTAGGGTAGAAGGAACGTT
Source organism: Balanococcus diminutus (assembly GCA_959613365.1). Lineage (NCBI taxonomy): Eukaryota > Metazoa > Arthropoda > Insecta > Hemiptera > Pseudococcidae > Balanococcus > Balanococcus diminutus. Next base: position 31,967,237 of record OY390714.1, read on the forward strand.
TGATAATGATGAACTTTATTTTATTTATTTTAATTTTTATTATTAGGTCCTTTTATCCTTAGGGCACTTGATTTATTTGCCTAAGCTGAGAGTCTGATTATTGCCGTGGGAAAATTACAATTTTTCAAAATTAAAAAAAAAAATCAGCGAAATAGATTGATTTGATTTGAATCAAAATTAACTGTTAGGTACTTTTTGAAAATAAAAATTATACGAACATGAATTACCTACTTGAAGGAACTACCTACCTTAGGGTGGCCCTTATTTTTCAAGTTTTGGAAATGTTGTCGGGACCGGGGGTCAATTGGTGACATATTGGTAGAAAATAATTCCCTATTTTTTATTTTTCCCTAACTGAATTTTAAGCCGTTTCTCAGGGGCCCCCAAATTTGAAAAAATCAAAAAAATAAAATAAATAGAACATTTTGAAAATTTTTGAAAATTTTTAGCAAAATGGTGATAGGGATGGTATTTTTATAAGACAAGACCGCATTTTTGATGATTTCTTATCTTTACCCCCCCTTTTCATGGGACATGAAAAAACGTAATTTTTTACGTTTTTTAAAAAATTAGAAAAAAATGGCTAAAAATTAGAGAAAATTTTTTTTTAAATAAAATGGTTCTAACATATTACATGTTATCACCCAAAAAGGTCATTTACGGTGATTTTTCACCAATGCCGTATCACTATATCAGTGAGAATTTTTCAAAAACTATCGAAAATTGAAAAAAAATGAGCTTCCTAAAAATGAAGGTAATGATGAAAAATCGCCGTAAATGACCTTTTTGGGTGATAACATGTATGTTAAAACCTTTTTATTTTAAAAAAAAAAAATCACTAATTTTTAGCCATTTTTTTCAAATTTTTTAAAAAATGTAAAAAATGACGTTTTTTCATGTCCCATGAGAAGGGAGGTAAAGATAAGAAATCATCGAAAATGGTCTTGTCTTATAGAAATACCACCCCTATGACCATTTTGCTAAAAATTTTCAAAAAATTTCAAAATGTTCTATTTTTTCGATTTTTTTGATTTTTTCAAATTTGGGGGTCCCTGAGAAACGGCTTAAAATTCAGTTAGGGGAAAAATAAAAAATAGGGAATTATTTTCCATCAATATGTCACCAATTGACCCCCGGTCCCGACAACATTTCCAAAATTCTAAAAATAAGGGCCACCCTAACCTACCTATATGAATAAACGATCTGCTTATATGTCGGATAATTGTTAGCCAATGTAGATACCTACCTAAAAAAATGTTGCCAGTTGAATTTAATGTATTAGCTTAACTGATAGTAGATTTTCATTCAAATTTCAATTTCTCATTTTCTCAATAAATTAAAAATCTGGTATCATGGCATTAATTGATCGATAAAATAATCGTTTTATCATCTTTAAATAATTGCCCGACTTAATAGCATTATTATCTAAAGGAACTCGTATGTTTAGTATAATGTATTAGACAAAGTTACTTTTGCAAAAAAAAATCAACTTCTGAATAATACTTCTTGATTTTCCTTTTTAACATTAATTTAATTGCAATATTCGAATCGTGATGAAAAAAATAATAAATTCATGTTATCATTGTGTCAATGGAGTAACTACAGTTTTGTGAAAAGGAAAGGGGAAAAATTTAGTAGAAATTTCTATAATACCTATAACAAAAAAAAAATGTATGTAAATAACAAAACAAATAAATTATGCACTATTTTCTTCATTGAAAAAGATTTTTTCGAATAAAATTCTTTGACAAAAAATCTTTTCAACTAGAAAATAACTCTTTTAACAAAAATTGATCAAAAAACATCTCAATTTAAAAAAATAAAATAAAATCACTCAGAAACCTGCTGAAAAAATTTCTAAATTTTTTTTTTTTTTTTTTTTTACAAAAACATAATTTAATTTTTTAATTTTCAATAAATTATCAATTCTTAAAGGTTTTTTTTTTAGAATAAATATTTTTCACTTGAGAAAAATCCTCATTTTTTGGGTGTAAGAATCTCATTTTTTTTGAAGGGGTCTCGTTTTTGTAGGGGAAAAAAATTAATTTTCGTGGAATAAGAAACATTGCAAATTTCCGAGTCGACGTAAAAAATTTTCTAAATTAAATTCAGAAAAAATCCTAATCTTTTTGAGAAAGAATATTTCTTTTAAAAAAAAGAAATCTTGGCCTTTTTGAGATACGTAGAAATCTTAATTTTTAGTCTCAATATTTTTTAATCACAAAAGAAATCTCTAAATTTTTTTGTAATAAAAAAAATCAATTTCTTTAAAATTAAAATTTATTTTTTATTTTTCTTAATAAATACAATCATATTTCTTAATTATACTTATTTTGAGTATGAAATAAAAGTATTTTATAAAAAAATGAATAAATAAATTTTTTTGATGAAAAAAAGTTTTCTTAGAATAAGCAAAAGAAAATTTCAATTCCTTGGAACAAAAACAAATCAATTTATTAAGAATGAATAGTAATAATTTTTTTGTATGAAAAGAAAATCAATTTTTGAAATGAAAAAAACAATAGTATCTTAAACAGAAAAAAATCCATTTTTGGAGTGAAAAAATAAATAAATTTACTTAGGTAGGTATCTTGGAATAAAAAAAAAAATTTGTTATTTTTTTTAGAATCAAACAAAAAAATTATGTACCTATACCTATAATTACTTCTCAATAAAAAAATTTAAAAAATAAACATTTTTAAGAATACTTTTTGGATGTGCAAAAATCTTTTTTTTTGAATGAAAACAAGATTCAATTTATTGAGAATGAATAGTATAATTGATACCTACTTTTTGAAATAAAAAAAATCAATTTGCTTATCTTGGAATTTTAAAAATTCAATTTTTTAGAAAAAAAATATATATTTTGAAATTTGGAAAAAAATAGTTTTTTGAAATGAAAACGTTTTAATTTAGTATTTATTTTGGAATAAATAAAAAAAAAACGGAACAAAAAATCAGTTTTTTGAAGTGAAAAAAAAAGATTTTTCTGGAATAAAATTTATTTATCCATTTAACAATTTTTTGTCATTAAAAGATCAATTTTTTGAAATAAAAAAGTTAATTTTTTGCAATTAAGAAATTATTAATTTTTGGAAAAAAAAATTCTATTACCTGCTTAGGGGCCGATTCCGTTTACACGTTTGCCTATCCTGCTCCTTAAAAAACAATGTAATCTTTAATCCTTCAGATCTACCGGATGAAAATTGATGAAATTTGAAATATAGATACCTTGAAGTGTTTAGAAAAAAATGTCGGATGCTTTTTACGATTGATCAATTATTTCTGAAAAAAAAAAAAAAAATGAAAATTCCAGGAAAAAAGTTGAAAACACCCAAATCTTGGACCATATTTTTAATTCTTTTTTTCTCAGAAACTACCGATTCAATTAAAAATCGCATGCGACATTTTTTTCTAAATGCTTTGAAGTGTGTATATTTCAAGTTTCATTAATTTTCATTCGTTACTTCTCCAGATCTGAAAACTAAGATTCTGCCTGTAGCTTAGGCAAAAAAGAAAACGGAATCGGCCCTTAAATGAAAAATAAAAAAATCAGTTTTTTTAAATCAAAAAATTCCATTTTTGAAATTAAAAAGATCCATTTTTAGAATAATTTAAAAAATTCAATTATTAAGGAACTACCTAAGAAAAAGATTTTTTAGGAATAAAAAGAGAAAAAAAATAAAAAATAAAAAATCAATCTTTTGAAACGAAAAAAATTTTAATTTTTTAAAATGAACAAAAAATTACTTAATTTTTTGAAATGAAAAAATAAAAAATTGATTTTTGAAATTAAAAAATCTCTAATTTGGTTTGAAAATAAAGTTAATTTATTTTGGCATAAAAAAATTGATTCTGTATTAGGACTTGGGAGTAGGTACATTTTTTTAAAAATTTTGAATGAATTTTTTTTCTTCAAATTTTTGGAATAAAAAATCTCTTTTTTTGGAGAATAAATAATTTTTACACTGAACATTAAAAATTTCCAACTCACCGCCCTTTTGGAAAAAAATCAAACTACACCTTAAAAAATGCCGAGTAATCGGTCCTGAGAAAAAGGAATTTGAATCAAATATGTACCTACTTACCCATAATTTTTTTTTTTAATCTGGGCCTACTGGAAAATTAAACTTGATATGTTTTATTAAATTAAAGGACTTTGAACCCAATCCCTTCAAACAGAACGTGATTTCATTGCGCATTGAGCATAAGAAGGCACGCGAATGAAGGTATAAACTCAGAACCGATACAAAGAACGTTCCATTTCGTTCCGGTAATTACAAACCTCGAATACTATGTTACATAATAGGTTCAAATGTAGTACAGACTTTGGAAGGCGCTTTAAAGTATCCCAGTTGAAGTATTTATCGGTTGACTGCGTCGCCATGAGTGACAGGCATCTGGCCCAGAAACTAAACGAACCGTTTCTTTCACTCTCTCTTTCTCGCATTTATTTTTATTCATATAGTGTACTCGTGAAGTGATTAAATAATCTGTCGCGTCATATTCATCAATCCGTTTTTGCATATTGGTTGGAATGAGAAAAAATTGTCTCGGAGATTCTGAAATGTAAAGAAATAAATCCAGCTCCCTTAATGAAGAGGTGTTGGATTTCGATTACTTGAAACTTTTGAGGGTTCCAATTGAAAAAAATTTCAAACAAAAAATGTTGATTAAAATCCTATGAATAATTTTAGTTACCTATTATAAGAATTTCGATTGGATCCTTCCCTCTCCTCTAATTTCTAATCAAAAATTCGAAAAATATTTCTCAAAATTTCATAAATTGAAATTTGTTTAAAAGAAGAAAAAAAGTAAAAATAAAATGACACAAATTATATCAACTAAAAAATCTCTCCAAAATTTAAATAAAAAAATTAGAAAACGTTAACAAGTCAAAATAAAAGGGGAAAGTTTTTAATTGAAGAAATATAACACCTCTTTTCAAATTTAAGAAAATAATTGAAAATCTAATAAAATAAATCGTAAATTCGTAAAAAAAAAAAAAAAAAAAAAAAAAAAAAAGGTGAATAGGTAAAATGAGATAATTTTACAAAAATTGAATGAATTATAAATTTAAAAAAAATGAATGAACTGAAAAATTCTTCAAAATTTATTAAATCAGAAAATGTTCTAAAACTTGAAGAAATTGAAAATTTTGAATTTAAAAATTTAAAAATTGGATTTATTAAGTTTAAAAAAATGTTACAAATTAAATTGAGAAAAAAAATCACAAAAATTTGAAAAATACGAAAAAAAAAATACAAATAACCTTTCAAAAATGTTCTAAATAGCTAGGTGACAAAGTAAATTTGAATAGTGTTTTATAAAGTATTTTACTAAACAGACAATTTCTATTTAAAATTCCAAATAGCTCGGTCCCATCCCTGTAATAGGCGTCTATGTAGTTTTGTACTCGAAAAAATTCAGTAAAATCTCGATATTGGCAGTGCAAAGTATAGGATGAGCTACTCGACCTAGTAAGACTATCACGTGAATTTTTTTGAAACACTTTTCTAGGTAGGTTTAGGTTTACTTGGACCTACAACTGACTAAGCTAAAAAAAAAAAAATGATATTGCACCACAGCGGACGCTGTCCCGCCATACCTACCACATCACCAATAATTTATATACCGCAGACCAGACATGCACTGCGAACACAGTTAATAATAATGAGAGTAAGTACAGATACAACAGTAGAACACCTTATTCATTAGAACCGTTACGGGTTAAATTTGGTATTTTAATACGTATACCAACAATTTACACTCAACACAAGTACAGTGCTCTAATACATGAATAGGTAGGTATGTATTAGGCACTGTATATAGGTGCACTCATTACCTACATTTGCTTATGGAATGGCATAACATGCGTATCGGTTTTCTGTTCAGCATCATTGATTCTCATACAGGGTGTCTGGGGAGTGGTCTGCCAAATTTGAAATTTGGATGTAACTGACGAGGGTACCTCTAACAAAAATCTTCATGTACATATGATTCCTTTTCCTATCTTGATTTTGAAGGGGCAGCGGTGAACAAAATTTTTTAAATTTTGTGAAAACAATGCACGAACTAGGTGTAACTTTTTAAAAGGAACAAAAATAGTCATGTCAAAAAGTTGCCTATCTTTGAAAACGAAGGCGCTATAAAGCTTTGAAAATTGATATTTTCAAAATTCAAGGCTCCGTAGCGCCTTAATTTTCATAGATAGGACAAATTTTCACATGACGTTTTTGGTTCCTCTCAAAAAGTTGCACCTGTTTCGTGTAATTTTTGACCGAATTTCGCAATTTTCATGCGTCACCACTGCACCGTTATAAGTTGAGGTAGGAAATATTTTTGACTGGGATTTTGCGTCGCTGTAACTCCTTCAATTTCAAAGATAGGCAATCCAATATGATTACAACTTTTATTGCTTTTTTGAAGATCTATCCACTGCCGGTGTTGAATTTTTTTTTGAACGCAGTGTTGCCAATCTATTTTGCTAGGTAAAATACCGATTTTCAAACCTTCGTAGCTCCTTCATTTTCAAACTTGGGCAATATGTGTACATAAAGTTTTTTGTTAATCGTACTCGGTTATATCCAAATTTCAAGTTTCGTAGATCATTCCCCGGACACCCTGTATACAAAAATTGATAAGAAATTCAAAAATTAAAAGTAAATTTTATTTTGCTTAAGAATTAGTTGTCTAATTTGAAGACACAGAGACAGACAACTGAGACAAACGTCCACTCTATAGGTATTGGCAATAATATTGTATTCAAAATGATACGTATCAGTGAGAATCGGACAAGCAGTGTTTTAAAAAAATCACTCGTACGCAGACTTCCTTATGTATAATTGTTTTTTCTTGAACTGATGTGTGGCAGTACCTACCTATGTACTTACTCTGTTATTAAGTATTCCTGTTGTACTAGTTCTTTCTGGTATAACGTTAAATTCATTAAAACCGTCTACAGAGGATAATACCTCTCGTCATAGCCAATTATTTATTACTCTTACGTTGAATGCATGTTAAAATTGATCACAGGTTGCGTGGGCGACATTTTTCCTATTGCGGAAAATTTATGCGCGTCTGTAGCATCTCACAGAATGATCGACAATGTCGCGCAAATTTATACTACAAGAATTTACCCTTTCATTCCTCTCGGTATATCTAATTCCATATGAAGGATGAAATGTAGCTTGACGGTTTCTTGGAAATTATATATCACGCTTCCATGTTGGAAATTCAAACATTACAGTCATTTTATTCTCAGAATTGACCACTTACCTATTTGTATTTTTATTCCATAAATAATTAGGTAGGTATCGAATTTAATCCAATTCAGATTTAATTATTAAGACTAAAGCTGTAAACAGAATGAAAATTTTGATTCTGTTAGTGAAGATGAGAATCTTTGACCAGCCTGGAAGGAGAAACGAGTCGAAGGGAAGAAAAAAAAATGAAATTATTGTCATATATGAATGGTTATTTGACTGCGGATTAAAGAGTAGATGATAATATCGTGATGGCAATAGCCTCCTATCGTAACTCCGTGGTGGTGGAGTGCTGGTAAGTTACATAACTTTCACCTTTTTCTATTCGATACGTGTTTGGCGAAGCGGGGAGAATAAGCTAAGTGTTACGTTTCAATACCCAAACAAATACATCTTCAGGTTCATTCGGTTACAACGGCCAATGCTGGCAATATACCTACCTACCTACCTACCTACCTACCTACATTCGTAAGTATGAAAGGTATCGCTCGACGATCAGCTCGAAATGAATACATATTTTAACCTGGCTCGTGGAGAAACTATCTTCCTTCGCCGAGTATTGTTGAACTTTTTTCTAATTAATAATTTGGATGACGTCCTTATCTACGAATGTTCGAGTGATATTTAAAAGTAAGGAATTGGGTGGGTATGTGTTTATTTTTGTGTCAAGTTGAAGGCGTGGATTCGGAGTTGGTTTTTGTGAGGATTGGGGGGGGGGGGGGTTATGTAATACTTTTCCTCGTTTAAAACTGTGATCTGCCAACAAAAAATTTTAAAAATAATATAAAGAAATAAGTAGATTGTCTGAAATTTAAAAACACGAACTGTTCTACTTTTTTTATATCTAGTTACCTTACCAGCAGTAGACTTGAGTCTTATCTCGACAGTTTGACTGCATGTGAAATGCAGAGAGAGAGGAATTTTTTTTGAGGAATTGTTTGAAAAAAAAAATCAATGGTCATTTCAGTATACAATGTGCCCAGGACGTAGTCGACTACCACCAACGCTAACAAATAATTTTATGTGCAGCAGTGCACCAGGCCTAGTACCTATTTTTGAAAAGTGAAAGTGCAGCAGAGTTTTGAAAAATGATAGCCTAAGCAAAATCAATTGGAAAACCTCCATTCAAAAAGAAAGTACCCGGAATTCAAACACATCTAAACTCAGAATCAATCTTAATTTGGACCAAATTTGTTCATTTTTGCCCATTTTCTGTTAAAATACTGAAAATGACGCCATTATTTTGGTAACCTACGACTTCCTCCCAAACGGTCTAGGGATCTAAAATTCATGTCTCGACATGATTCGCCTCAATAATTACGTATTTTTGGTTCATTTTAACAAAATATGTAAAACTTTTTTATTTAGGAAAATTGTACAAAAATTTGTTGAAATAATTTTGAAATTTTTGGGAACTACTGTCTACTGCCCCTTCCAAATCGAGATAGGTGCCCAATGCACACAGAATAGGATTCTACCTTTTCCTTATTCCAAGAGTCCACCCGGTACCTTCTTACCAAAAAAAAATCTCTCAGCTCTCACCTCTGCATCTGAAGCCTCAATTGAAAAAATTTTCAAACAAAATGCGTAGATTGAGATTCTTGAAGTAGTATCTTGTTCATTTCAAATATTTTGATTGGATCCACCCCTCATCCCCTTCAATTTTGCATAACACATATGAAAATCATCCATGAACTTGAAGTGAACTAGCTCGCAGACATCTTGATGCAACTTTGACTAATTGCACTTGCAATATACAGCCAAGAGGGAGAAAATATCGTAGGTTCTGTAAACAGTCGACCTGATCGTAATTCAACCAGAGAATTTAATAAAGGTAGGTAAGACGGTAGGTTGTCATTTTTTCAAAACTCTTCGCAGGCGTACTTGCATGTTTGTTCCAAGTGTGCTTTGGCACTACTTACGTTTTCCGAAAAAAAAATCTGAATTTTCTTGTAATAAAGATATCTTATTTAAAACAGCCAGATAAAAATTATTGAAGAAAAAAACTCTCAAATTATTTGGAATACGAAATATTTTTCAACGTTTTAGGAAAGACTCAATTTTCAAAAAATATAATATAAATTTCAATTTTTTGAGAAAAAAACTTACAATTTTTTGAAGAAAAAAATCTTTCAAATTTTTGGAAAAAATAAATAGGTAGGTAGGTATTTCAATTTTTTGAAAAAAGTATTTCTTTTTAAAAGAAAAAAAGCTTTTAAGTTTTTGGGGAAAAAAATCTTTCAATTTTTTGAAGAAAACAAAACTTTCAATTTAAAATTTTTTTGAAAAAAATTATCTACTTATTAAAAAGAATCTTTGAGTTTTTAGAGGAAAAAAATCTTTTAAATTTTTGGATTTTTTTTTTGAAAAAATCTTTCAATTAAAATTTTGTTTGAAAAAGAATTTTTAATTTTTTTGAAATTTTTTAAAAATTTAATCAACTTTTTGAAGAAAAAAATCTTTCAATTTTTTGAGAAAAATAACTTTTAATTTAAAAAAATATAATTATGTATATTACCTACTTACAATTAAAAAAAAAAACAAAAAAAAACCGTTCAATTTGTTGATGGGGGAGGGGCTTATTTTTTGGCGCAATTTTTTTTTTTAATTTTGGGGTAAAAAAACGTATTTTCTTTTTTTTTGTAGAAAAACGCCTTTCAATTCTCTCATTGTCAGAGAAGAAAAATCTTGAAAATTTTTCTACATATTTTTCTTAAACCTAGGCAGCACAAAATAATGCTTGTCTTAAATTTTTTGGTGTCATCTTGAAAATGTTCCTCGTTTTTATAAAGTAGGAAAAGAAATAGGTAAACAAATCTTTCATTTTTTAGCTGATTTTTTCTTAGATATAAGTATTTTCTTTTTTTAGAACGAAATTTCTTATTTATACGTGAAAGTAAAAATATCTCTCAATTTTTTTTAGGAAAAATCCTAATGTTTTGTCTTATTTCTTTTATTTTTTGATTTAAAAAAAAAGTTAATTTTTCAGGAAAAGAAGTCCGCTATTTGAGGGGATTTTCAACTGATCAACTCTTCGGAAAAAATCGAGGTACTTCCTACAAAATGTCAAGTCCCTATTCCTATCCATTGTAAGGTGTCAATTGAAAAAATTTTCAAACAAAAGTCTTACCTTAGTTAGACTGAGATGCTAGGAATAATTTTGTTCACTAAGAAAATTTCAGTTGAACCCCTTCCTCCCTTCCATGCAATATTGTATAACACGTATGAAAACCATCGCGGATCATTTTCATACGTATTTTTCGAAATTGCATGGGAAGGAGGGGTCCAATCGAAATTTTTTTTGAAACCAAAATTATTCCAAAGATCTTAATCTAAAACTTTTGTTTTAAAAATTTTCCAATTGAGACCTCTGGTACAAAGATAATGAGTTTTTTTTGGGAAGAATGCTCGACTGCGTGGGAAAAAAGCTTTAAAAAAATGAAACCTCGGTTCATTTTTTGAAAAACACGTTTTAAGATTACAAATCAATCATAAAATTACTACGTTAACCTTTCGATCGCACGGAACTTCATTTGTGACCGTACTATCACCGTACACCCTGTATTTAAAATGCGGTTTAGGAACTCGGGGAAGGTCAGAAGAGCGGTTGTAAGAATATCTACACAGTGGCGAAGTTCATTGCACTTGGTAAAGCTGCGGAGTTATTTCAATGCATCAAACGTTTGCCAAATACTTTTTTTTCAAAAAATCATTCACTTCTAAAGCGTAAAAATAGGAAATATTTTTAATTGTTATTTTAAATGTGTGATTTTTTTGTATTATTGATTGTTGTTGTAAACAGTTTATAGCGTGCAGTTTTTAATCAATAAATTATCGGACGAATATTATTTAATAGCATAATGCCGGATCGTAAACACTTGTGACCTTAATACGACCTTGATTTATTTTAAAAGCCATCCGATAGCCTTGGACGGGGAGCCATTAAAACTGCAGTAATGCAACTTTAGGTGCGTCGTATTTTTACTCATGCGCATATGCACGCACTCTTATGCATCAGCTCGTTCGGTAGCTCTCGCACAATTTAGAAAAAATTATACTCTATCCCGTTAGTGCATTCGAACGTAAACTCGTGGCTCAAGTACAAAGTACACACTTCGAGGAAGAGGAGACTTCGTCTCGATTTGCTCGTTTATTCAGCTGCTAAAATGCATACATATATGAAAAATTTCAAAATTTAGTCGCCCACTATACAACTAATCTATAATTAAAATTTTATGTGCGAGTAGATTGTACCTATATTTATGATAGCTCCAAAAATTCATCAATAAAATTGCCTTCTCTGTGTGTAAAATTTGGTCTCCTCAATAATCACTTTTAGTGCCATATTTTGCATTTTCAATTTTTTTAAAATTTTATTTTAAAAAAATCTTGCATTTTCAATTTTTAAAAATTTAATTTAAAAAATCTTGCATTTTCAATTTTTTTTTAATTTTATTGAGATATTTTACGTATTTAAACAAAATGCCTTTTAAATTTTTTTCAATTTTATAGAAAAAAATCTGGCATTTTCAATTTTTCAAAAATTTTATTGAGAAAAAAATCTTTCATTTTTAATTTCTTTTTTAAATTTTATTGAAAAAAAAAATTTTGCATTTTAATTTTTTTTAATTTTATCGAAGAAATGCATTTTTAATTTTTTTAAAATTTTAGTGAAAAAAAGAATCTTGCATTTTTATTTTTTATAATTTTATCGAAAAATCTTGCATTTTCAATGTTTTTTTTAAATTGTATTGAGAGAAAAAGTTTTGTACTTACCTATGTATTTTTAATTTTTTTAAATTTTATTGATAAAAAAATTTTGCATACCTATTCAATCTTTTTCCAATTTTACCGATTGAAAAAAAATCTTACATTTTCAATTTTTTTTACAATTTTTTTTTTTAATTTTATAGAAAAAATCTTGCATTTTCAATTTTTTAAAATTTTATCGAGGTATAAAATCTTGTATTTTCAATTTTTTTTTTTAAATTAAAAAATCTATAGTTTTCTCAATTTTTAAAAAATTTTACGTAAGTTATTGAAAAAAATTGCATTCTCATTTTTTTTTAAATTTTACGTATTGAAACAAAATGCATTTTTAATTTTTTTCAATTTTAAAGAAAAATATCTGGCATTTTCAATTTTTTTTAATTTTTATTTTAAAAAAATCTTTCATTCTTAATTTCTTTTTTAAATTTTATTGAAAAAAAGAATTTTGCATTTTAAGTTTTTTTAATTTTATCGAAGAATTTTGCATTTTTAGTTTTTTTTTTAATTTTAGTGAAAAAAAGAATCTTACATTTTCATTTTTTATAATTTTATCGAAAAATCTTGCATTTTCATTTTTTTTTAAATTTTAGTGGAAATAATAATCTTGCATTTTCAATTTTTTTCTAAATTTTATTGAGAGAAAAAGTTTTTTACTTACCTATGTATTTTTAATTTTTTTAAATTTTATTGATAAAAAAATTTTGCATACCAATTCAATCTTTTTCCAATTTTACCAATTGAAAAAAAATCTTCAATTTTTTTTTTAATTTTATAGAAAAAATCTTGCATTTTCAATTTTTTTAAATTTTATCAAAAAATCATGCATTAATTTCATTTTTTTCTTTTTTTTTCAATTTTACCTATTTTTTTTTTTAATTTTATAGAAAAAAAAATCTTGCATTTTCAATTTTTTCAATTTTACCTATTGAAAAAAAAATCTTTCATTTTCAATTTTTTTTTCAATTTTATAGAAAAGATCTTGCATTTTCAATTTTTTTTAATTTTATCAACAAAAAAAAACGTGCATTTTCATTTTTTTTTTAATTTTTAAAGAAAAAAAAATCAGAGACGAAGACGTTGAAAAACGAAGGAAGACAAATACTCCAACATACGTATACGTACGAGTATCTGTTACTCATATTTACTACTTACAGAAGACATGTAATGGTTATAAGTGCCAAAGTGAAAGTGAAAAGGTATAACGTATTCCAGTGTACATTCCCCTCGCGGGGAAAGGTAGGGTAGTGCAGCGAGGAGAGCAATGCGTACGGAGCATAAAAAAGAAGCCATTAAGAAAAAAAAATACAGACTGAGAACGAAACGAGAGAATAAAAAAGAATAAATTGATGAAGTGAACGTGAGATTATTCAGTGGTAGTCAATTTTAGTCGGTCGAAAAAATTCAATTTTTTTATAAGAAATACCTTTTTGTCTTTTTTTTTTTTTTTTTGGTGAGGCTACATTTTATTGAGGTCATTGAGCTTTCATTTTTTTTAAATACTATAATACACAAATTTTAGTTTATTTTTTTAATACCTAGATATAGATATATTTTTTAATGTGCATTCATTTGTCCGTAGGCCTATAAACTTATACAATGTAGGTATCTATTTTTTTTTAATTTTTTTTTTATCTTCTCGGTAATTTTTTACAATATTCCACTTCATTTTTTTAGTTATTTGAAATTTGTGCCTCATATTTTTTTTTTACTTTCCGAAAAATACAAAAATATAAATTTTGAGAGATTTTTTCCACTACTATTAAAAATAACTGCCATTTAGAAAAAACCAGGTAATTGAACCATAAACGATGGCAGAAATGTTGAACACCACTGTTCGCAGACATAATGGTAATACCATATTCGCCGATAGGTACAAAATTGTCGAGGAGTAAGGGAAAGGACACTGTCACGTTAAATAATAGCAGATAACAATATCATCGAAAGTATGTTAGTAGCTCGAACGTGTTACATGTTTTCCGACGCATCCCGTTGCCCTTCCAGGAGCATAAACGAGCATGCAACATAATATTAAATGTAATTATTATTACTACATGCTTTAACGTTACTTCTTACATAATGCAATTCGTATTCGCGGGAAGTTGATATTTTTAGCAAAAATGAATTAATTTTTTCAAAAACATTATATCAATTTGGCAAAAAAAATACACTGCTAATTAAATATAATGTGTACCTAACCTATCTAATCACTGTCTTGGTAATTTTAATAGATCACTTGAGGAATTGAAATTCTGCATTTTTATGCATGCTGATCCAAATTTGAATTAGTAGGTAGCTAGGCATCTTACCCACCCACCAATTAAATTATCCAAGTGCATGCTTGATTCTTCAGTATGGTAAGGAAGTGTTTGGATTTTTAATAACCCACGATGGAACCTACCAATTTTCAGTTAAAATTTGGAAAAATTGATTTACTTTTTTAAATGTAGGTACGTAAAAGCGTTCTATGTTCTAATAATCTACCTAATAATATCCAGTAATATCGTCTAGCACATGTTGTAAAACGATTTGTCAAAAAGTTACGAGTAATTAAATCGGGGTCAAACCTAATTACACCTTGGTCTCGCTATCGAGAGGCAATTTATTTTCATCTAGATGCAAATTATGATTCATTTTTAATTCTCAATTACAACAGTCACACTAATCAATTCTAATATATACGTTTAGAATAAGTCGATAATTATCCAATAAGCTCGTACAATCATTTTACCAAGAACTTTCACAAGTACACGTTTATGAAAAGTTTGAATTCGAGTGTTTTTGGTATATTAAAAAAAAAATAAAAACTCGTTTAAAAGGGTAGGTACCTAAACTTGCATACGATTAACTGTAGGCGTTAAATAAATCTCGAATATCCTCTGTACATATGTAAATCAAAATACAGGGCATGATTCTTTGTATAGGTAAGGCTCTCTCTACTAAATTATTTCGACGTTGTTCCTTCATATATGATGAGTAGTTATACTTCTTCCGGATAGTGTTACGCATGAAGAATCTGATTATATTGTCATCAATTTATCATATAATACGTACATTTATGTATTTATCTAATTAATTATTTAAATAATCCATTTACTACGTGCATACGAAATTATTAAGCTAATGAGAGAAAAACACTCCGAGATCATTTTTGCAGACAATTAGAGAACTTGAAAAAAAATAATAATAATAGGCCTATATGTTGTATGAAAAATCTTGACTAATGAAAAGCCGGAGGATGATGATCCGCTCTATGTTTTCTTGTTTACTGAAAAACAACACGCGATCAATAAATTTCATAATTGCTTACTCTCCCTTTCTTTCTTTCAATTTCAACTTTTTAAAAATTGGCATCCACTAACTAGTGACGAGGATTTCGATGAGTTAGAATCCCCTAAACCCATTGTTCAAGAAAAAAATGAAGCTAATAACGAACAATGTGCATGGTACTTGGTAGGAATTTTTGTAAAAATTTTTTGGGAAAAATTTTTCAGATTTATTTTATTTTTCTTTCAAAAAAATAATATTTTAATTTCAATTTCAATTTTTTTTTTAACTGCATGCAAAAAAATTATTCATTTGCATGAGAGGTTCCTGGATAATTTTCATTTAAAAAAAAAATTTTAATGATGAAATAAGTAGGTATAAAAAAATAACCAACTTTTCTTTTTTTTGAAAATGATTTTTCAATTTACTAGGTGGTCCTTTTCTCTAAAAAATATTATTTTTGAAGAAAATTTCCTTTATCTGAAAAACACTTATCCTGCAATTGCAACAGCTCTTTCTTCAGCGACTTCACCCTTTCAGCTCTCAAATCTTTTCGTCTTATTTGCCCCCCCCCCCCAAAAAAAAATGTAAAAATGAAGCTCGCATGACAGACACAATACTTGACATGAATTTTTTACTTCAATTTATTGAGATTTTTTTTAATTTCAATTTTTTTTTTAAATGAATTGAAATTTTTGTTTTAATTTTTTAAACTTATTCAAGAAAAATAAAATATTAGGTAAATTATGTTTTAAAAAATCAGCAATTTAAAAAAAAAATTGATTTTTACTTCAATTTTTTTTAATTTATTTTTTGGGGATGATTAAAAAAATAAAGTAAATGGGCATCGTATTAAATTTTCTCGTGAGTTATTTTCCATTTGAAAAGATTTATTTCCACCGATTTAATTTTTTTATTTTATTTTTTTCAAAATACCTATGTTATTTTATAAGAAAACTTCCTTCAAGTACCTATTAAAAAAATACTTGTTCTCTAGCTTTTCTAATGTCTTTTTTTGAATTGTTATGGCTTTTATTCTTTCTACTGAAAAATCCAAAAAAGAAGTTTATGACTCACCCAATACTTTGTGTGAATTTTAGCAATAATTTATTGATACATTTAATTTTGTTTTTAATTTCAAGTTTTTTTTTTTTTTAAATACTTACCTAAATTGAAATTTTTATTTCAAATTGTTTGTTTTTAATTTTATGTATGTATTTGAAAAATCCTACTACGTAAAAATTTCAGCAGTTGGAAATTTCGTAATAATTTTTTTTTCAAAAAAAGTTGGTTTTTACTTAAATTTTGCTGCTTTTTTTTTTAATTTATTTTTCGGAGATGGTTAAAAAATTAAATGATCATTATATCAAGTTTATATGTATTTTTTTAATAAAATTACTTTGTTTAAACACTTTAGGTATCTTTAGTTTTCTAAGCAAATGTGGATTTTAAAAAAGTTGAAGACAATTTTTAAAACGTTTTGTTTTTTAATTTTTTTTTCTTCAAAATAAAAAAAAATGATTTTTACTTTAACTTTCCTTTTTTTAAACATTTATTTTCTTGAGACGATTAAGAAAATTTCTATTCTAGGTAATATATTTTTTTGTATGGTACTTTCTACTTGGGAAAGGATTTTTTCTCATATATTTTTTTTCACAAAACCAAGTTTTAAAAAAAATATTAAAGGTTTTTATTTCGTTTTATTATGTATGAATTTTTAAAAAAATATGAAATTACAAACTTCCTTTAAGTATGTATTTTAAAAAAAATTATTGTTAAAACTTCTATTGAATTTGTACATCTGCCTCTTCCTTACCTTCCCATCGAAATTTTTAAATAATTTATTGAGAAATTTTAATCAATTTTTTTCAAGTGTTTTTTTTTTAATAAATTGAGATGTTTATTTAAATTTTGATGTTTTTTTAAAAAAAAAGTTCATTCATTTTTTCGATTTTTTGAATTAGGTATATTGTTGAAAATTTTTTTTTAGCAGTTTTCTAAGCAATTTATTTTTTCAAAAATTTCTAAAATGATGAAAAAATGAATAATTTTGTTCGATTTTTTTTTTTTGCTAAAAAAATAGTACCTACTACAGTCCTACATACTTTTGAAGAAAACATACTTTTGTCTTTCTGTTAAGTTACACGAATTTTTTTATGCTCTGTTCCGAATACGAGTAAAAAAAGCACACCAAGCTGATTGGCGAAGGAGGAAATAAAAACAATTCCAAGTGACAGTTGGCTACAGTGGCGAAACTTGGTAAAAAATTTGGGGTGAAATCAAATTATTTGCAGATTAAGCAATTTTTTTTTTTCGTTTGAACTTTTTTTAAGGGAACGAATTTTGTACCAGACCAGGCCCTCTTACCCCCTCCCTCAAGTTTCAGCTCTTATTTTATTTTAAATTTCCTTGCAGAAAATGGCGTTGATGATTAAGTAGTTTTTTTTTTACTCTTCTTTGAAACAGAGTATTTTCTTATGGTTGAGAACTCCTATCAAACATCCACATTTCCTCCCCTTCTCTTCATCATTATAGAATACTTTAGCTCGTACCTAGCCAAGCTACTTACCACTTGTTCTTTAAATGTCTAGACTTGCAATAAATATGAAGGATATCAACGTGAAAATGAAAATTTGATCATTAAGGAAAGCAATTCTCATAAGAAGGACATAATAGAAAGTAAAAGAAAAGGAATGCAGTAATCTTTATTGATACAAACAAATCAGATAATGACTATTACCCACCCCTTGCCTGTGTAATGAACGCAAATTTTACCAAGGGTAGAATAATTAGACCTCTGGATTGAATGTAAGATGCATTAGAAAGATGAAACACATGACGTGTATTTGATGCTTTTTCACGAAGTAGGATAGAGGTACCTGTCTTGACGTTCCATGTGTCATAAAAGCCAGGTTTATCGTTAACAAGTATGATAGATATGTTCGATATTTAATGCCAATGTAGCGAAGGTGATAATAAAACGGTGCGGCTAGTTTGTCTAATTAAAATCGGTCAGTAGAGTAGGTGAAAAGTCAAACGAACCGGTTTTGTCAGGAAATTGTAGCATAATGGAAAGTAAACGCGCGTCATACTAGTTTGAAAAACAAGACGGTGTATCTATGAACTCATGAGTACTGTTCACATAACAGACATTCAACTTGTAGCATAATTTTTGTGTTCGCGTTGGTTCGCTGACTTCAATAATTCTCCATCGATGACGTATATTTTTATATAAATATTTATAAACGTGTCTGCGTGCATCGTTAATAAAATAAAAAATTTTCAATTGAGTAAACAAAAAAAAAAAAAAAAAAAAAAAAAAAAAAAAATTATCTATATTTTTCGAAATTAAAAGTTGAGCGAATTTACCAACTGTAAAAAAAAATTGAAGCTACTAGAACAAAAAAGAAAAGTTCAGATGAAATATTGGTCGTCTCATGTTCACCTACCTATCTCTTCATGTTCTTCTTACATAGGCCTATCAATCCAATGGCTTTTGAAGTCTGAAAAAAAATTGGCAAATAATCCGAATTCTCCTATTTCCTGAAACGAAATTAAATCGACAATAAATACCCAGATTCTTTTTAAATTTTTCATATTTCTTTTTTTTTGAGACATGTTTTTAAAATTTAAAACCAGGACGCGGATATTTTCATACCTGCAGCGATCAATCGATGCGACATAAAGTGGTATTGCTTCGCTTGGTAAAACATACCGGTACCTACTACCTACCTACCAATATGATGAGACGACCTCATCGATTACATACAAAGTTACCATAATACGTGCGAGTTTTTCAAAAAAAAGAGAGGGAGATGCTGACATACATGACTCTGCAAAGGAACGAATCGTACGTACGTATGTTTGTGCCACATATCGACGTCTTCCAGTAAAAGAGAAAGTGTTAAATAATAACAATAAAAGATAATAGCAGGCTGATAATCGACTGGTCTGACAATCAAGGACGTCGACTACCGATTCCTCAAATTAGCTTTCGTTCTCCTAATTCCTCCTTCGGTCATTCCATTCTATAGGCGGCTATTCACTTCTTGTGATTCAATGATTAAATTGGTTCATTAACTTTGATAGCCTACGTATATTTTTGCTCAGATTAGAATGCATTTGCGGGAAGAAGACAGCTTGCATATTAAGCGAGTTGATTTTTTGTAGATATACCTAATGCGTTCTTTTGTTTTTTAGACGTACCGATAGAGTTGGAAGAATAATTTTTTCTAGGTATATTTTCATTATTTCGTTTCTTTTGATCTTCGAAATACACGTGTATTTTTTTTCGTAATTTTTTTCTTAAAACATATGCCTACGTAAAGAAGATTTCGAATAATTTGCATATTGGCCTATTTTTTTCTGATGATGAATTAATTTTTAAAATAATATAGAAAAATTCATAGGTAGGTATAATTTTTCCATCTGGTGGAAAGTAGGCCCTGAAAATGTATCAAAAGAGGGAAGCAAATGGGGGACAAACCCTAAGGTGGTCCTTATTTTGAATTTTCGAATCTTTTGGTCTCCTCCCTTCCCTCAGAGTTGTTTCTTTTTATGAGAAATCATTTTTCCTATTTTTTTAAATTTTTCGTCCAAATAAATTTCAAGTTGCCTCATGGTCGCTTTTTTTTTTTAGAAAAATGAAAAAATTGACCAAATTTCAAATCTTGACTTTTTTTGGTTATAATCCATCAAAGTGATTTCTTTTTATGAGAATTAATTTTCAATTTTTATATTTTTCCCCTTAATTGAATTTTATTTGATGCCACTAGCCGCTCCTTTTGAAAATTGATGATTTTCAATTTTTTTCAAAGTGGAAGCTATTTGGCAATGATGAGTAGGTATTAAGTTCGGGGGAAAAATTAAAAATAAGGAATTATTTTCTCATGATGAAAAGCAACAATTTTTAAGGCAAGTGAGAAAATTTCCCTGTTTTTTTTGTTTTTTGTTTGTAATATTGGGGCATTTTAAAGCACCACTTGAAGTTATGTTGAGAAAAACAAAAAATCGGAATTGATTCTCTTGAAAAGGAACTTGATGAGTTAAAATAAAAATAAAAAAAACAAGATTTTAAAAATTGGTCAATTTTTTTTCTGAGAAAGATGAGATTGACCTTGAAATCTAGTTAGGGGAAAAATAAAAAATTAAGAATCATTTTTCATGAAAAGGAATATTTTTTGTAGGTTAAACAAAAATTCAGAATCTTACCTTTCATTGATTATAACCAGGCCTCGGATATATATGCACTAAAAACAGGTGAAATATGCGCATATATATACGCTAAAAAAACTCGAAATATGCTCTAACATCAAGAAATATGCAAAAACCAAAATGGGTATCGTTTTAAAGAGCGCGATGAGCTGTGCTTTATTTCAAGGCAAAAATAAAATTAGAATCAGATTATTGTCATTCATTTGACAATTTTGTCGTTTTGAAATGAAAAAATTATATTCAAAATAGGATCCAAAAATTGTAAAAAGATCCGTTTTCGTAAATTCTTTAAAATTCTCTATAATTTCATTTTTCTCCTCCATTTTTTTCACACAGTACAACGTGAGGCGTAAGGTTAGAATTGAAATAAATTGAACTCCTCGTATTTTTTCGAGATTTCTATCTCATTTCATCAAAAGAATCAAAAAACGAAAAACTGCCTGAGCGAAGCGAGGGCGAAAATTTTGAAGAAAAAAAAAATGAGATTTTGAACGAAAACTCATACCTACATTTTCTGAATCAATTTGAAAATAATTCATTAGAAACAATTCTGTAAAAGTAATAAATGTTTTTCAAGCACTAGTAAAAAATTGAAAAAATATCAAAAATCACTTAAATATGCGCTAAAAATCAGAAAATTGAGGAAATATGCTGTAAAATAGGGAAATATGCGCTAAAAATGGCCAAAATATGCAAAAATATGCGTTTATAGCCAAAATATGCAAAATATGCGCCAACAAATATGGCTCATTTTGCTCAGAAAGATCTGAAACGTAAAAGTAACTTGAATATATCACTTTTCAATCAACACAGAAAAATATGCATTTTCATACATATCAGGGCCCTGATTATAACGCATCAAAATTGTTCCTGTTCTCACGAGAATTGATTCCATAGTTTTTATTTGCCCCAACTTGATTTCAAGTGGTACCTTAGACCTTGAGGCCAGTGTTGATTACCGAGTACCATACCGATACAAATACCGGTATGGTATCGGTATTTTTGCTCTGATATTTATACCAATACCGATACCGATACCGCAAAAATACCGAAATCGATACCAATACCGGTACCGATACCGCAAAATACCGAAATCGATACCAATACCGATACCGATACCGCAAAATACCGAAATCAATATCGATACCGATACCGCAAAAATAACAAAATCTATATCAGTACCAGTACCAATACCGAAAAAATGATCGATTTTATACCGGTAAAAATACCGATACCAATACCGCAGACATACCGATATTTGTACCGGTACCGATACCGCAAAAATACCGGTACGGTAGTGGTATACCAATTAAATACCGTTTAGATTGAGCAACCGTTTGGCGCATGCGCATTAGGGTGGAGCGAAAAAAATCGATAGTCTTCGATTTCGCTATTTTTTTAATATGTTGTTTCTTTTGAGTTGAAACCTCCACATACCAATTTTTAGCCCACTAGGTCACTCTGGAGGGGGCTATGGGGTCTCAAAGAGAGGCCATTTTGGAAAAAAGTCGGTTTTTTGCGATTTTGACCCCGAAACCCCCCACCCCAAAAAGAACTCGTTAGTCCGTTTCTAGGTGCAATTTAAGATTCTGCGTCGATCTCTCTATTTGGTTTTTCGATTTGAAGCCATCTTCCTTCCCCCCTCCCTCGATTTTATAGAATCGCGATAACGTTTTTTTCGTCTAAGTCAAAAACTATGCTTTCTATGGAAAAAAGTGTAATGACCAATCTTGTAGAGCATAAAATTTGCCACCCAGTACATGTCTTAAATTTTACGCTGACTCAATATTACGTGATTAAAAAATAAAATGAAAATGAACGATAAAAAGGATGCGAAAATTACGACGCCTAAAATTTTGTAATTTCAGGTCAAATTTAAATTTAAGACATGAACTAGATGGAAAATTTCA
This sequence comes from Balanococcus diminutus, assembly GCA_959613365.1. Lineage (NCBI taxonomy): Eukaryota > Metazoa > Arthropoda > Insecta > Hemiptera > Pseudococcidae > Balanococcus > Balanococcus diminutus. The sequence goes on from OY390714.1 coordinate 31,989,660, forward strand.
CGCTCTACAAAATTGGTCATTACAATTTTTTCCGTAGGAAGCTTAGTTTTCGCCAGTATTGATTACCGAGTGCCATACCGATACAAATACCGGTATGGTATCGGTATTTTTGCTCTGATATTTTTACCAATACCGATACCAATACCGCAAAAATACCGAAATCGATACCAATAACGATACCGATACCGCAAAAATACCGAAATCGATACCAATATCGATACCCATACCGCAAAATACCAAAATCGATACCAATACCGATACCGATACCGACAAAATACCGGTATGTATACCAATACCAGTACCGATACCGCGCAACTATTGATATTTGTACCAATACCAGTACCGATACCGACAAAGTACCAATAAGTATACCGGTATCGATACCAATACCAAAAAAATTACCAAAATTGATACCGGTATCGGTACCAAAACTGGAAAAATACCGAAATGTATACCGGTACCAATACCGATACCGGAAAAATACCGGTAATCAACACTGCTTGAGGCACCACAAATTTTCAAAAAAAAAGGTCCCAATTTTTTATTTTTCCCTTCATCGAATGTTAAGTGACCCTAGTGTAATGAACTAATGACCCGTCCAAAATTTTTAATAAAAATGGAAAAATCAACAGATTTTCAAACCCTTGCATTTTTTTTTTTTAGCTTACAACCATTGAAATAAGCAGTTCTTTTCATGAGAATTACAGTAGAACTGATCGATTATCCGATTTCTTTCTCGATTACCCGAGAAAAAAAATTGCAACCGATTTTTTTTTCGATTAGGTATCCATGTCCCAAAGTCGGTTAATTTTTATTATCCGATTTTTCCTTTTTTTTTGCACTAAATAAACATAAAACGAATACTAATGTTTAGATATTGGTACGACATTGATGCTCTTAAACAATTGAGAATTTTTCCCCTAAAAACTTGAGAAATATAATTGAATCGCCTGTTTTGAAAACCTGCTAAACGCCAAATTTATCGAAAATGAGTTATTCATTGTTTCTGATAGTTTCGAACCTCTAGAATCGACTGGTGATTTTTAATTTTTTTTTATCCACTCCTTCCTACTCAAATTGTAATTTTAAAATCTAGGTTTCTATGAAAACCTACTGAAATGCCACGTTCTTTGAGTTTCAACACCCACTAAAGTAGTTATTTTTTATCAATAACTACTAAATCCAATAAATTTTGAATGAAAACATACTAAAGTTTTAAGTGAACATATTGGGAAATGACAGGAATTTTATTATGATTTTTTACAATTGTTAAAACGAGCTTATAGACAAGTAATGGAAGCTTGTGATCCAAATAAATATTATTTTGTTTCAAAAACTCCTAAAACTAAGCTAAAACGATCGTTTTTATTTTCATAAGTGCCATTTTTGGTTTGAAAACCTACTAACGCATGTAGGGAAAACTATCAATTTTTCGGAACTTATTTTTAAGCAGTCCGATAGTGCTGCTTCCAATTCAAAATTAAAAACTCCTCTCTACCTCATTCCCAGAGAATATGACAGTTTTTCGCGGTTTTCTCAAAATTAACAAAAGTGGATTTAGCGGGTTTTCAAAACAGGTGATTCAATTATTAAAAAAAAAAAATGCCGAAAGTTCATATTTTAAAAAATTGGGAAAATTTATTCATTTTTCAATACCAAAGAATTTTTTTTATTTCAAAACTATAGAGAAATTTTTCAGTTTCCAAAAAAATGTTTGCTTGAGAAATTGAGAATTTTTCAACTCAAAAAATGTTTTCAAGTTTTATTCCAAAAAATTAAGGATTTTTTTACAGTAAAAAATAAAAATATGATTTATTCCAAAAATTTTCTTAAAAATGATCCCAAAATTTTTTATAAACTTTTTATTTTAAAAAAAGTGATAATTCTTCCATCTCTTATTTTTTGGTTTCAGTTTCAGATTAATCCGATGTGCGGTTCAACTTTCTTTTTCTGAATTTAGGTGCGTTCGACGTATTTTTTCATTGTTTTTTGTTTGTTCGGTTATTTTTATAAAATTTTTGCAAAACTGAATTGTTTGTATCGTTTTTTCAAAAAAAAAAAAAAAAAATAGATTATCCAACGCTTTCACGATATCCGATCTTTTCTCGCCCCAATCAACTCGGATAATCAAGGTTATACTGTAATAGTCAATTTCATCTCCCCCAAAAATTAATTTCAAGTGGTGCCTTCCTTAAAGGCCCTCAATTTTTCAAAACAAAACAAAAAAAAAATCAGATGGGAAATAAAAATACACATAATTATTTTCTAATAAAAAGTAGTCATATTAACTTTCTTTAAAATGCTAAATCAAAAAATTTTGTTCGTATTTATATTTTTTAAATGAAGAGCTTAGAAGAGAGATAAGATTGATAATCAATTCTTATAAAAAAATTAACTAAGTATGTATACTTTGAATGGTTGTAATCCAAAAAAACACAAACGAGTTTAAAAATCTGTCGATTTTTTCATTTTTCTAAAAAATTTGGATGGTTACTACGGCCACTTAACATTCGATGAAAGAAAACATTAAAAATTATGGTCTTTTTTTGAAAAGTTGGAGTGCTTGAAGGGTCAAGGTACCTCTTGAAATCAAGTTGGGGCAAATAAAAAATTGGGAATTAATTCTCATGAAAAAAGGAACAACTTTGATGCATTACATATGACCAAAAAAAGGTAAGATTTTGAAAATTGATAAATTTTTTCATTTCTCTAAAAAAAAGTTGAGACCAGGTGAGACCAGGGGTCACTTGAAATTCCGTAAGGGAAAACCTGAAAAAATAGGAAATTCTTTTCTCACAAATAGAAAAAACTTTGGGGTGAAACAAAAGAAAAATTCGAAAGTCGTCCAAATAAGAGCCACCCTTACAAACCCCTCAAAATACATAAGGCTACCTGTTGGTTTTCAACATCTAAGATGAGCATACCTATACCTACATAATGGTTTTTTGTACGATAAATCTAAATGAAAGCGGTAGGTACCTGAATCAATTTGGGATAGATGTACCAAAGCAGCGTAAAATTACTTTAGAGATAAACTCGTAAAATATTTAATTTTATTAATTTTTTTCCTCCATAAAAATGTCAATCCTATATCATTTTGTTCGAGACAAATATTTATATTTGCCTTTTGAAGGCTACTATACGAGTTATTGTTATTTCTTGTACAAGAATACCACGTAGAAAATGGCACTCTTTATTTCGCGTACAATATTCGTACCTATAAATATATAGAAACCACGACGAAGAAAAAAGTAGAGGTGCTTTTGAACAAAAGTGAAGTTGTTGCATAAGAATGTTTTTTTTTTTTTATAATAGGTACAAAGCGGCTGTGGGAACGACGTCGTCATAGGGGAACTCAACGTGCCATTGTTTTCACCCTTTAAACCATTTGAAGATATTTAGCAGGACTTTTTATTACTGGTGGCCTTTTTAAAGGGAGGAAACTGGATACGCCAGATTAACTCGTCTCTCCTCCCCCCTTCTAATATCGCTTTTTTAATTTCTTCTCGAATACGTACGCGGATAGTGCACAAGGTCAAAGAGGCTACTTAAAGGGGTTGAAAAAGAAAAAATTTCATTTCTGTACAGGTTTTTCGTAGACAAAAAAAAAATTCCGCGGTAGTGTTCCCACGTCTGTTAATTTGTTTGCTGTTTGCAATTTTTTTTTCTTTTCAAAAATTTAACCCTTTTTCGTCTGTGGGAACTCTCTTAACGTAAGCGTTAAATGCATTACCTACTATTTAGTGCAAGTTTTAGCCAATTTTTTAAAAAATTGTCGCAAAACCAGTTACAAGAATAGTGCAAAAATTATAAAGAAGATTATCAATATTGTTTTGCTTAGAATTAACTTTTTCCCTTATAAGTTGTACCAGAAGCGAGTTTACAAAATCTAAAAAAAAAAAATTACGTGCATCTTCTCACGAAAATTTAATTGAAATATGCGATAACGACTTTTCTTTTTCATTAAAACCAGATCTTTGCGATTCTGCTTTTTTTTGCACTATTTAAGTCTACTTCAAATTGTCTGATGGAAAGAATAATTATCTTCTAACTCGACTCCCGCGCACAAAAACTTGCTCGGATTTTTCAAAGGCAATTTATGAAAAAGTTGTGCTCGTCTTTCGAATACCAATTCTCACGCGAGGACTTGTCTGTCTCTTTGTGTACATACCTACTTGAAGTCATCAGAAGTTCTGTAGAATTTATTTTATTATTGTGAGAGGTGGTGAATGATGAAAATTTTCCCTTCATTTATTCGCGAATAAAATGAACGATTATTTTTTTTAGAAACACATAATAATACGTTGAATGGCATCGGACCAGTGAATCGACGAATCGAGTTATGCAAACATGCACTTAAATAAAAAATATAATATAACTTGATCTATTTTGATATTTTATATTAAAAATATTTTCAAAAAAATCTTTAAAAAATTTTACAATACAGTTCTTGAGTAAGTGAAAGTGAAATGCACTTTTATTATTCTTTAGTTCTTTTCGCAATGCCCTACTTTTTTTTTTACAATAACCCTCGCTGTAAAGGCTCCCCCTAGTCCCTAACTCCTCGTACTCACCTGTTACCTGTTAAGAAACATTGTTATGAATCATTTAACTTTTTATATTGCAATACCAACCCCTTACAAAGTGAATACATGTAGGTATGTAAAACAAAAATAATAGAGGACCCAAAGTCTACAACTGGTTAAGATAGGTGATTTGGTCCTGTTTTCACTTTCCGGAACTATCATTCAGATTTTCTTATATCTACGAGGATATACGATTTTTTTTTCGTTGAAAATTTCGATTTTGGGAATCATGTTAACAAATATTTTGAAAATACAACTTTTTAAATGAGTTACAAAAAATTTCAAAGTATTTTCTACTGCGAATTTCTTTTCAGGAGGATTATTCTAACAATTTTGGGGGTGAGTAGGTAAATTTTCCAAAAAAAATTAAAGTAAACTTTTCAAAAATTCCTTTTCTAGGTAGGTATAAATTTCTTTTCGGTGTGTTTTTTGTGCCCAAAACCTTTTTGTGAAAACATGGAGGGAATCATTTGTAAAAAACACGAAAAATTAAAAAAAAATTTCCCAAAATTTAGGCGATTTTTTCTGAAAAAAGTATTAGGTACCTTATTATTAGGTATTAATTTTTTTTATAAAAAAAATGGGCGTTTTTTTTTTTTGAAAAATTCTTTGTTAACAAACTCCTAATAGACAATAGGTAAAATTTTCAAAATTTTCTTTTTTTTTATATTTTGTTTTCAAAGTGAATTTTCACCAAAAAAAATTTTTAAAACAGTTTTTAGACATTTTTTTTTAGATTTTTCGAAAATAAAAAATTATGAGAACTTTTTTAAAAAGAAATATAGTATAGATCTAAGAAAATTTTCTGTAGAAAATATATATTCTATATTTTATTTATTCATTCTTCAAATTTCCCCTTTGAAAAAAAAAGAAACGTTTGATTAAAAACTGTAAGTATGAAAATTGAAAAAATACAGTACGTAAATAATTGAATACATATACTTTTTTGGAAAAATTCTAACGTTGAAAAAATCCAAAACTATGAAAAATTTAGAAATTTGGCAATACGATTTTTTAGATATTCTATAAAAATTTCTAAATTTTTGGTCAAAAATGCGGCAAAAACGAAATTTTACCGCAGAAATATAGTTTTTTCATTTTGAAGCACCAATTTTAACTTTGAGAGGAAGAAAATTTAAGTCTATATCCTGGTTTTAAGACTGCATCAGTTAAATATATAAAATTTTTCTGGCTTAGAGAATAAGAATGCATTACAAATAATGTTTAAAATTGGGGTAATGAGAGATGGAAGAAGTGCCCTAAATTTTTTTCAGAGCCTGTTGTAATAACGAAGCCCACTCACCTATCATTGCCCGGGAGGGGGGGGGGTTACTCTTTCAATTATTAAATTGTTATAGTTATCAATTCGCGATTATCTCTAAATTTTGGTTCATTTTTTATACCGAATATTTACTTATTAAAAAACTGATACGGTAAGTTAATTTAAATAAAACGGTGATATGATAATAAAGACGCTCAGCTACTTATTTAGGGCAATGTTAACAATCGGTCGGGAAAATATGCCGTATTAGATAACATATTAAATGAAATCTAAGCGCATGACTCGAATTCGCGAAGATAAACATGAAAATAAAATACAAATGAACTGGCATACAGAAAAATAAAAACACGCAGTAGGTTACTGCTAATACGAGCAAACCTACACCGAAGCTCATTAAATGGAACAATGGATATATGGGAACAGGAAAAACGCCGAAGAATGGAACAGCGTGTTAATTGAAGTTGAAGAAAGACGTTGTTATGAAATGCGCGAGAATAATGGCTTGATAAATAACGACAAGATGGACCATGGAGGAAGGAAAGTGATGTTCGTACATTACGGAGCAGCATTACCCTATCCCTACTTTTCCATCAATTATGTTTTGTACGTACTCCTAACGTGCCTCTTCGTCGTTACTTTTTCTTCTTTGGTAACAACTGTAAGAAATTCATGTCAAGGACGTTAAATAAAACTCGGTTTTTATACACGGCGCATGCGTACAGACATCAACATTATATAACCATTTATACATCGCGGTTTCTGCAGGTATCTGGTTTTTTTTTTAATAACACGATTTTGACAGTGGCGTGTGCTGCATCAAAAAATATAGGTCGCGTAAATTGTAAAAATAGGGAATTCACCGAACAGTCGCGGGCAGGGGTGAAAGTTATGTAAGAGAAAAGTATTTTAATCGCGAACGTGGTAAGTTTTTCAAGTGTTGAATGACATGTATACCCATACGCGATGTAATACGTAGGTAGCCAGGTAGGTAGGTATACCTGCCGGTCCACATAATCATTATGGTTTTCGTTTTCGGTTTCGTTTGTGATTTATGCGATGCGACGCGACGCCTTTCTCATGCATAAAAAAAATTACGAGTAGGAAAAACACCGAACTTGAACGCTCGAAGATCGTAATTCGTAACCGAGTAAGAATGGCGAATACGCCTTTGGCTGCGATTTTGAATTTGGAAGTTGGCCCTAAGGGTTCAAAAACTTGGTAATGAAATTTTTGGTCCTCTACCTCACTTTCATCCCCTTCAGTGAGGTCAAATGTACCTTTCTTCTTTTGAATTTTCATTTCCTACAATTTTCAACAAAAATTTTAAAAACTTGCAGGAATTATGGACCTCAAAAAGGGTCACCCCTGGAAATTCTTGCAATTTTTTAGAATGTTCCTTGATACATAAATCCGAGTAAAATTCCTCTTGTATGGATGTTGAACGTAAAAATCCTTCTAGTATCTCCGGTTGCTGCTGTGCCCCTGTTGCCTCTCATAGGATTGACGCTCGTAAGTTGGACCTAAAAACACAGATTAGGAGAAGAATTAGATTTAGCCAAATTGACTTTTGAATTATTGTGTTATTACCAGCATCCAACATCATTATTCAAAATAATCAAAAAACGACATTTAAAAAAATCAAATAATTAATGACATTTTCAAAAAATAAAAAAATAAGATTTTTCAAAAAATAAAAACATGACATTTTTCAAAAAACAGAAAATGACATTTTTCAAAAAACAGAAAATGACATTTTTTCAAAAATCAAAAAATGACATTCGTAAAAAAAAATCAAAAAGTGGCATTTAAAAGAATTACCTAAGAATAAAAAATTAAAAAATAACATTTTCAAAAAAAAATCATTATAAAAAAAATCAAAAATGGATTTTTTTCAAAAAAGATAAAAATGGCATTTTAAACAAAAATCGAAAAATGACATTTTTAAAAAAAATTAGAAAGTGACATTTACAAGAATTAAGATTTAAAAAATTGAAAAATGACATCTTCAAAAAATCATTTTTTTATATTAAAAAAATTACATTTTTAGAAAAAATAAAAAAAAAACATCTTTTCAAAAAATGACATTTTTTCAAAAAATGACATTTTTTCAAAAAATCTAAAAATAACATTTTTTCAAAAAGCAAAAAAAAACATTTTTTCAAAAAGCAAAAAAAAACATTTTTTCAAAAAGCAAAAAATGGAATTTTTTCAAAATGCAAAAAATTACATTTTTTTTAAAAAATCAAAAATTGGCATTTAAAAGAATTAAAATTAAAAAAATAACATTTTCAAAAAAATTTTAAAAATGACATTTTTTCAAAAAATCTAAAAAGGACATTTTTCAAAAACATAATAAAAGAAAAAATAGAAAATGTCTAAAAGTCATAAAATTTCTAAACAATTGAAAAAAAACTCATTTTTAAAAATAAAAATTCCAAGTTTCAGACTGTCTGACAAAATGTCTGAAAAATCGAATTTATTAAAAAATTTCTGAGTTTTTTTATGCCATCCAAATCTAACATAATGTAACCTAACCTAACCCAACCCAACCCAATTTCGTGACGGATTTTGGTCTTGTTTTTCCACTTTAGTCATTGTAAAAGCATATACCTACTAGGTATGCTAAAAAAACAAAATCAAAAAATGGCATTTTTTACAAAATCAAAAAATACCATTTAAAAGAATTAAAAGTCAAAAAATTGAAAAATACCATTTTTTTAAAAATTAAAAAAATCAAAATATTAAATTTTTCAAAAATCAAAAAATGGCATAAAATTCAAAAATCAAAACATAACATTTTCAAAGAAATTGAAAAATGGTATTTTTTATAAAAATATTACCTAAAAATCAAAAAATGAAATTTAAAAAAATCAAAAAATAAGATTTTTTTTATTTCTCATCAAATTGAGGCCCAGGCTTGGTCCAATATTCAGTTAGGTGAAAAATAAGAAATAGGGAATTATTTTCTCCGTATATCTCTTTAACTGACGTATGGCCCGAGAAAATTTCGGAAATTTTCTAAATGAGGACCACTCTAAGGGGGAAATGAAGGGGACTAAAATTTTTATCAGCGAATTTTTAGACCATAGCTAGGGAGCAACTTCCACCACTCAATTTAAAAACCTCAGTCAAGGGCCAATTCACTATTCTTACCCTGCTACGTTATTTGCCAAGTACCTACCTAGGTATTTTACAAATAGGTAGGCATATATGTATAATTAAATTTAATTTTCACCTGATAAATTTCGTACGAATTAATTCAGCTTTACACGGGTGAATACTTACAGCTGCCACTATTGGTATAATATGCATTTCGTCGACGTGTTTGTATGTACTTATGATTATAATTATTTCGATTCAATATTAAAAAGTGCCGCGTCCAACTTTCGTAATGATCAGATGGAAGACGATAAGATTAAACCAAGAAGCAAGAGAGTTAATAGCTGAGTAGAAATAGTACTGTAGAATTGCCATTTGTTAAATAAGTATATGAAAAGGGCGAATATTTTGAAAAAGAAAAAAAAACTAAACAAATGAGTATGTGGATCTTTTTTTTGTCAAACCAAAGAGCGGAACTCAAGTATTTTAAACACCTGGTGCTTGGGCTTTGGAGGATAACTTGTAGCACGCAGAGAAAGAACATATAAATCACGTTCACATTAATGAGAATACGGAAGCATTTTCATTTAAGCGATTTATTCGCGAGTAATAAAACTCAATCGCTTTCTTTGCGATTTTTAATTCGTACGATGCTGGCGTAATATTCCACGATTACCAAAAAAACCAATTTCAACCTGACAAGCTTCGATTAAAAATTTATGTCATCAGTTTTTGTAATTTTTTGTAATTTTTTTTTTGTTGAAAAAATCCAATATTTTCAAAAGTATCAAGTAAAATACTAGAATAATCTGACGTATGAAAATTTAATATTTTACGAAAGACCTTTTGGTACAGTGTACGAACACTTATTACTCTGCTGATGCATTTGAACAGGATTACTTTTCAAGAGGCGCGTAATGGGTTAACCTTCTGTAGAAAATCTTTTCACAAAGGGCCTATACGGCAAGATTCTAAAACTAGACTTCCATGTTTGGTTCAAAGCGTGCCCCCTACCAATACGTCTCGATCTCGAAGAAAGTTATGAAATTTATTGTGAAGAATCAACGCGATTGTGCTACGTAGTATGTACCGACCTAGAAGGGACGCATGATTCCTTTGTCCGCGTGTCCAATGGAGATGCGGTCCGTGAAAAATAAAAAAAAGACCCTACGTAGGTACATAGGTGCGAATGTCGAATGTGTGCAGATTAAATGCTGGATAATCAAAACGAAGGAGAACGTGTCTAAGGGCAATAACCTCATTCACGTGGTTCCCAGTAAAGAATGCGACGAACGTTCTGACTGATTTTATAACGCGTATCTAGCAACTTTGACTGCTCGGTGGTTTTAAGCGATTTTTAGCTGGATTTTTTTTTTTAACCAATGGCAGGTTGTCCTTATCAAAGATTTATTCTATCACTCGTGCATTTTTTTTTTTTTTTTTTTAATTTTTTTTGAAGTGAATCTACGAGTATTTAAACTTTAGGATTGAGGAAAATATCTAAATACTACGATAAAATTATAAATTAATTTAATTAACATTGAACAGACACGTAATTACGTTCTTACTTAATGTCAATGTGAAGAGTACTAGAATTAAAATTTTTTTGAACACACTGTTTCATATATGGGTAATTCTCAGAAAATCGATAAATTTGAGTAACCGACTGATTTCTCAACTCCTGTACTATGCACAACTTTCATTTTTTGGTTATTTGTACATTATAACGTCCTTAATCCACCATGCCCAATTTAATGAATACCACCCCCCTCCCCTTGAGTACAAGTTAGTCTAAACCTCAAAATGTCCTTCGTCGTGGCCTGTAGCCCAACATGTTTTTGAAAACAGATTTCAAAAATTATGGAAATCACCATGTTTTTCTGAAAAAAAAAGTAAGTACACGTCATTAGGAAGTTCAGGGTATAGGCTAGTGTGAATGATGATCACAAAAAGTGTTTAGTACAACTACACCGGATCATTGAAAACTGTAGCAAAGATTTATGTCCATCGCCGTGGCTAATTTTAAAAAATTTGTCTCAGCTCGCTGAGTGGATATTTTTTCCTGCTGAATGGCTACACTGATTTGTTACTTTTATAATAATACTATCCTCATTTGAAATTTCGAATGGCAATGCACAGAGCGATTTTTTACGTAATCATCTGTAAAAATTTCAATTTTTACAAAAATAGTGTCCATCGTCGTGGCTTATCATTCCTCCGGTATAAAATGTACCATCTTCATGAAAACTGAGAAAATTTATTCTAATTAGTAAGTATCCTATTATAGCTTATTAATAATTAATAAAATATCAGTATTATAGCTTATAGAATAACTAATTGTCGAATTGTCCATCGTCGTGGATCACAAGTGTTTGTCTTTCGTCGTGGCAATGATGAATTTTTACAGCCACGACGATGGACAATTCGACAATTAGTTATTCTATAAGCTATAATACTGATATTTTATTAATTATTAATAAGCTATAATAAGATACTCACTAATTAGAATAAATTTTCTCAGTTTTCAGGAAGGTGGGACATTTTATACCGGAGGAATGATAAGCCACGACGATGTGAGCAAAAAAAATCAAATTTTCTCAATTTCATGAAAATTTCTGTTTATGACAAATATCGGTTTGAAACATGTCCAAACATGAATTTTAGGCTCTCCAGACACCTCGAGGGACACTGAGTGTTCCCAAAATGGCGTCACTCAGTTAATTTAAATGAAAATTTTAAAAAATAGAAAAAATCAACGAATTTCATCCAAACTCGAGTTGATGGTGTATAACTACGTATTTAGTGATATACTACGGCGACAATTTTTTTCGACCAAAAATGACTGTTTTTTGCGCGAAAAATGATGAAAAAATCAGTTTTTTGCATTTTTGAAGGCCTTCCACCTATATAAAAAATTCTGAAAAAATATATGTTGTACATCCAGACTAGGTGTATAATATATATTTTTTTCCATTATTGCACCTCTGAAAGAACTTGTCGAAATAGCCGTTAGAAAACTTAAAACGCGCATTCCACAATGAAGATAGGTTTGAAATTTTTAAAAAAAATTTTCCATGGATGACCCTTGAGTATACCTAACATCTACCCGAGTTTGAAAAAATTTGGTTAAAAACTGTCAAAATCAAAAATTATAATCGAAAAATCCCATTTAACTTCCACTAGTTGTTTTAAAAATTCGCTCCGGGGGCCAAATCACCCTATTTTACCCGGCTATACCCCTTTTTGAATCGTCCTCCCCCCTCCCTTTTGGGAAATGAATTGACCCCAACACCATAAAAGTACTCGGGGGCATATATATTATGTATGTACGTAAATAGGTGGCAAATAGGTATGTACTATCTGGATATGAACCTATCTCCAAGTTATCAACTGCATGTACCTAATCTATTATCTCAATTAAAACTATACATACGTATACGTATACGTAAACGAACTAGTACATATTATGTAGGAAACAAAATACTCCGTTATTTATGTACTTATTCATTTTCTCAAAACAATACGATTATTATGCTTTATTTTTTGAACAAACATTCGATAAAGATGATGGTAAACAGAATAAGGAAGAAAAATATGTTATAAAAATTAACGTCAACTTCTTATACGAGTATACTCACGCTTTGGGGAATTTTTATAAATCTGTAAATATTCCCAAGTTACATTGAAACGAAAGGGTGACGTCATTTTGAATATGTAAACAATCGGTCATCTTGATAAGTGAGTTTTCTCTAACGTGCTGTATTAAAGTTATTATTTGAAAAGTTCAACTGTTGCATCACATTACGGCAGTGGAAACTTTTATCGTAAACCTATACCTATGAGTAATTTTCTGTACGAACTTTGATTTTCTTTTTTTTATACTGACAACTGATGTAATGTCATTTTGACCACTTAATTTGCTTAAATTTGAGCTGGTTTTAATTCTTTGTGATTGGAAATGGTTGGAAAGAGACACTTATTGATGATATAATTATATTTTTTAGGGTTTATTATTTCTAAACATTCTAAATTGAATTGTAGTTATGAGGAGGTGGAAATGTGCTCTTCACCAGATAAAAATTTCTTCCCACAAAAATATTTCATTACAAGGAATTGGAGGAAACAAATTTTGTAGGAATTACAAATTATCCTCTAACAAATTATACCTACCTGTAGATTTTTTTTCAAGATAAAAAATATTTCGATAATAATTCATTTCCACGAGAGCAGTTTTCTTTAAGAGAACTAATAATTATTGGTTGCAAACATTTTTATTGATTTTTCAAAATTGCATGCGCACGTATTTTAGAAATATTCAATTGAAAAAACGGATTTTCTTTGGAAAAATCCACGTGTGAAAATGTTCAAGTAAAAAAATCTCCTTAAAAAGAAATACCTATATTCGAAGAATATCTACTTACTTTTTATAAAAATTTCTTTTTTTGGAAAAACTTTTAAAGTTTGTTGTTTGAAAAAAAATGGAATTATAGATAAATGTAAAAAGTTCTTCGAAAAAAATATGATACCTTATTTTTTTTTTTTAAATCAATAAAAAATCTTCTTTTAAAAATTAATTTTTTTTAGAAAAAGTTGTCTCTACTTTTTTTTTAAATTGAATTTTTTTTCATTTTTTTAGAAAAATTATCTTGGGAAGGAATTTTTGGGAAAAAAATCCAAAACTTTCTTTAAAAAAAAAAAAAAAAAAAAACGGGTTTTGAAAATTCTTCCAAAAATTTCTCATTTTTTCAAAAGTAAAATAAAATATTAGGTAATAATGATTCCCAAAACACATTTAAGTAATCCTCTTCGAAAGAAATTCTCAGATGTGAAATATTGTTCACATTTTCGTATACTAAAACTCCAAATTTTTCAAAAAAAGTTTTTGGTAAAAAATATCACTTTAAAAAAATTGCAAAAATTGAATATTTAAAACATTTTCCTGAAGAAATTCTATCAAAAAATCGAATGAAAGATATTACAAAAAATTCTTTTTTGAAAAATTTACCCAAACAATGTTTGAAAATCCATTTGGAAAAAAAATTCACGGAAAGTTTTACTTTAATAACAAAAAAAAAAAACAACTAAAAATCCTTTCAGAACCTCTTTTATTTAGTAGGTATTTAATTTTAATTTTTAACTTTTTATTCTTCCTGAAAGTTTTTATGGAAAGAAATTCAAATTATGTAAATGAAAAATTATTTGTTTAGAAAATTAAAAATACCATTAAAAAATTTTAACAGCTTTTTTCCAGAAAATTGTCTTTGATTTCTTTATTTCGTTCTGAAGAAAGTTGAAAATTATTCCTGTTGAAAAATATTATTTGTCATGAAAAATTCAATTGAAAAAAATATCACTTACAAATGAAATACTTAAAAAAATTCATTACCATACTAAACTTACATAACAAAAATTTCACCCAAAATTTTTCTTTGAATAAAATTCTTAGAAAAAATCAAAAATTATTGAAAAGTACTGTTTGGTACAAAAACTTCTCTGCTTATATGGTAATATTCAAAAATCATAACATTTTTTTTTAATTTCACAAAAAAAATATTCAAAAAAATTTCCAATAAAAATTGAAATATTCTTTCAAAAATGTTCGAGTAATTTTTTTTTGGAACAAATACCTAAGTTTTTATGAAAATAAATTCACAGAAAGAAAATGTTTTGAAATATTTTCAGAAATACGTTCTAAAATTCTATCATAAAATTAAAAAATATTTTTTACAAAAGATTCAATATTATTTTTTTTGAAAAAAATATTTTGAAAAATTTCACTAGAAAAAAGAAATTGAAAAAAAAACTCTTCTTTTTTTTCAAGATCCTTTTCCTTTCTAAAAACCACTTGAAAATAAATTCGCAATTATGAACATCTTTAAAAATTAAGAAATTCAATCAAAATAAAAATCGCAGAAAAGTGTTTAAAAAGACTTCTTTTAAAAAATCAAAAATCCTCTCAAAAAATTTAAATAATATTTTTTACTGAAAAATCTCTAATATGTTTTTCCAAGTTGAAAATTTCTTCTTAAAAAAAAAAAAAAAAAAAAAAAAAAAAAACATTAAAAAGAAATTTGCATAATTATTACCTCGAAGAAATATTTTGAATGTTTTTCCTAAAATTTCAAAAATCCCATCATTAAACTTGAAAAAAAATCACAAAAAATTTTCTTGAAAAGTAATTCATAGAAAAGAAATATTCAACAAATTCTCCTGAAAAAATTTCAAAAATCCTATCAAACATAGATAATCTATTTACATTTATGCTCAGTATGTCATAAAATTCAAAAATCTAAAGAAATTATTGTTAACACAAGAAGGTAAAAAATATCGAATGAAATGTGTACCTACCTTATTTATACTTAAATCCCTGCCCTAGTTATAATAGATAAAATGCTTTGTTCGCGAAAAAGCAAACCCTAAAAATATTTTCCACAGAAGTTATTGCGTTTCGGGAGATTAGAGTAGGACTGGGGGAATCACGAAGAAGTTCCTACGTTTTTTGAGTTCTACGTTTATTCGCACATCTTGCAACATTCTACTCTACGTGCTCTACCCACCTATACGTGCAACGCAGTCACTTATTTCCCCTTTGTCTTATTCTTACAGGATACAATACAATTACTATGGAAGGGTTTGGTATGTAAAGAGCATGGTAATTTTTTTAATTCATTATCGAATGATTTTAAAGCCTAAGCTGACTTCTGAAATCGAACTGTACATACATAACAGAGATTTCAGCACATTCCATGGTTTAAAATGCAAAAAACAAGTCCAACATTCTCGCATCGATGAAACTGGAAATAAATTAAGAACTAGGGCAAGTTGGCGTAATTTTACCCTTGATTTTCATTTCGTTTTTGGCCTCATTGTGAGTAAACTAGGCAGCGAAATCGATTCAATATTCAGTGTTCACCTAGTATGATAAATAGGTACAGGTACACCGAGCATACCACATAAGTAGGTACATAAGCGTTTGATTCGTAAATACCTAGGATAGGCCTATTTGCTCGAAATCAATACGTACAAAATACGTATAAAAAAAATGATTCCAATTATAAATTTATCATTAATTGCCAACTGTTTCGGTGGTATCAATGAAAACCTTGTTTGAAATATTCGTTTTTGAAGACCAACGGAAGTTAAATTGGTATAGGTCGTTTAAAAAATACCCGATGACCTTGGCATTAGTCTACGTTACCTATACGAAATTTAATATTGGGTGAAATATAATTTTGCAGTTGTTTTTTATGATCACGTTTTCCATTGCTGGTTCTTTAACTAGCTCGAACAATTGCATTTTATTTTAAAAATGGGCGGAATTTCTCAAAGCATGCAGTTCTTTTTTTTCAAATTTGCATTACGTTTTATGAGCTATATTCAGTGTATGCAAGTAGTGCACATTAAAAAAAATTCAAATATTTTCTCAATTAAAAAAAAAAAAAAATTCTATTTTTTATTGCGAGTTTTCAATACGTACTATTAATAATAGGTAAACACACTGGATAAATTTATTTTAGAACATTAAAACCGTAAATCCGAAGATGAACTCCGGAATGTGCAGTTTTTTCAAAAACGGAATTTTCCAAAAAACTCGGAGCTTAATTTAGCGATACTTGTTGGAAGCAAGAATTAATTCGTTTCTAATGTATAATTATTGTTTTAAATACAGGCAGTAAGTAATAACAGTTTATTAAATCGATGACATTGAGTCGGTAATGGCGTGTAATAGAATCAAGGTCAAGTTCAAATACACGCACACAAACGCATATCCTCGTACTTTACGCGTTTTTTCATTAGGGAAGTGGAGAAAAGACGAGATGGTGTTTATAGATCAGCTGTATACTAGGTGACCTTGAAAATCAGCTGTCATCCGCGTTGCAATTGCAACTTGCATTCTAAGTTTGGCATGCGTATGTACTTTTTTCCGCCACGGGCAATATCGTTCAAAATACGATACGGTGCAACTTTACAACTTCCCAACCTGCGCTATCGTTTTATCGAACGGAAATTCGCGATGTGGTAGGTTAGGCAATTACCTAAGGAATGTTAATTTTTTTTTTAACCGACTATTTAAAAATTAGATTAGATTTTTTTATGCTTTATTTCGGCCTAAAAATAGACGCTAATTAAACCATGTGTTTTTTTTTTAAATAGAGACAAATTTATAAGTCAAAGCCGACCATTTTTTTTTTCATATTTTGAAAACAATGAAGTACGACGTCTTAAATAGGCAATTAGGAACCTAAATTTGAGTCGACTTATTTTATTTCCTTAAATTTTGAATTATATTTCAATTATGATTTGGTTTGGCACGAAGTGAAAAATAATGAAAAATAGGATAATTCGCTTGAAATCTCATAATCGCCCTCGTCCCACAGCATCGATTTAATGTAAAATAAGAAAAATTTTCCGAACACGATGGATGAATCATTCGTGAGAATTGCATTTCCATTAGTCAGTCGTTCGTTTACTGATTTTCATTACCCAACGTGCGCCTCGATTTATTTAAAGCTCTTCGGAAACAGTTAAACCATGCATTTCTTCCTCCCTTCCCCTCCTACGACTATCGCCTATTGGTATTCGCTTTGCCTATGCCTAATATATTAGAACTTTTACCTCTGCCGAGTTTTTTCTCATACAATTTCATTTTTTTTTTCAACTTTACTGCGTTATACTCATACTTCGAGGCATATTTTCACGACGTTCCGACTATTAAAAACAATACTGGTTTGCGTGTGCGCACTGAGATCTGCGAGTATGCATCTATTACCGTATTACGTGTACAAATTTAGTTAATAGCACTATTTTAACAACGCCGTCGTTACTAACCTATCCCAACGATAAAAAGTTAACCATTTCATGGACGCATGATGCATCGATGAGTGAACACTGAACAATCGTTGCGTTTTAAAAATATAAACTTTTTCGCGTAAATTAAGCGTATTATTTATTCGAGATGGTACTTTTTGTACTGCTGGGTATTCATTGATGAATTCATTTTATACGTGCTATTTTTTCAGTTAAAATATTGTCCCTATTATGCCTAAAAGATGACTTGATGTTTTTATTTGAAGTTATTGGAGTTGGTAGATGTGTTAAAAGAAAATCTAGACGAGGTGGGAAAATTTTTTAGGTTTGACTGAGGCCTCGATTATTTTATTTTTGAAAAAATTATTATTTATCAATGAATCAGATTTTTACAATTTTTCGTAGGAAAGTCATTTCGATTTTTTTAAAGGAAAAATTGCAAAAATTTTGCAATCATTTTTTTGTTGTTTTTAAACTTTTGCAAAAATTGTTGAGGCCGGAATTATGAAAATTTTACTACCCGAGCAGCACAATCGACAAATTATCGAAATAAAAAATCGACAGAATATCGAATTCGATAAAGTGTCGCGTTAGTTCCGCCTAAATCGTGAAATTATCTTTCGATATATAGATAGATTATCGACGAATTATAGTTAGCAAAAATTTCGAGATTATAGTAAGATATTTTATCGATAATATATCTATAATATCGAAAGATAATTTCACGATTTAGGCGGAACTTTATCGAATTCGATATTCTGTCGATTTTTTATCGATTTTTTTATTCCGATTTTTCGTCTTTTACTAGCTTTTTTCTATAATTAAAACTCATTAATTAGCATAATTAATACATTAAACTATGCCTAAACACATTATTCATGTTACGGTAAGAGGATCATTTCAGAAAAAGTCAAAAAAAATTATAAAAAATCTGCCACCCGTGGGGCTTGAACCTTCTACCTCCTGCATGGTAATCCTCTTCCTTAACCACTATGCCATACCTTATCGTTGAGGAATTAGCAATAAAACGCTTATAATAGGCAGTTTAGTACTTCCAGACGTGTTGGACTTAGAAAAATTTTCACCAATTTGGAAATAATTTCAAATATCGTCACAAAATCGTTGAAAAATCGTTCGACAAATTTCAGATTATTTGTCGATAATGTAGTTTCAAATATCGCCACAAAATCGTTGAAAAATCGAATTCGAGGAATTTCATATTACGTGTCGATAATATAGTTTCAAATATTGTCATAAAATCGTTGAAAAATCGAATTCGAGAAATTTCAGATTATTTGTCGATAATATAGTTTCAAATATCGTCACAAAATCGTTAAAAAATCGTTAAAAAATCGAAATCGAGAAATTTCATATTACGTGTCGATAATATAGTTTCAAATATTGTCATAAAATCGTTGAAAAATCGAATTCGAGAAATTTCAGATTATTTGTCGATAATATAGTTTCAAATATCGTCACAAAATCGTTAAAAAATCGTTAAAAAATCGAAATCGAGAAATTTCATATTACGTGTCGATAATATAGTTTCAAATATCTTCACGCAATCGTTAGAAAATCGAATTCGAGAAATTGCATATTATGTGTCGATAATATAGTTTCAAATATCTTTACAAAATCGGTAAAAAATTGGATTCGATAAATTTAATATAATCTGTCGATAATATAGTTTCAAATGTCAAAAAATCGGTAAAATATCGAAGTCGAGAAATTTCATATAATCTGTCGATAATATAGTTTTAAATATATTTACAAAATCGTTAAAAAATCGAATTCGATAAATTTAATATTCTTTGTCGATAATGTAGTTTCAAATATCTGCACAAAATCGGTGGAAAATCGGAATCGATAAATTTAATATTCTTTGTCGATAGTATCGTTGACGAATATCGTCATAAAATCTTAATAATATCGAATTCGATAGTTTTTAGATTTTTTGCCTATGAAGTTGTACCGATAAATCTTTAGAATATCGTGAGAACATCTATAGATTTTCAAACGATTTTTTATCGATACGTTACATCTTCCGATATTATCGATCGAGTGTGCCGCTCTGGTACCTATTTTTTTTATTTGATTTTCAGTTTTTTGCAAGCACAAATATTTTAGAAATGTTTTGCAAAAATTTTATTTCAAAAAAGTTTTCAAATGGAAAATTCTCAAATATTCTGTAAAATAATTCTCTTTAAATTTTTTCTATAGGTAATATAGGACATAGGTATTTCAAAAATTTTCGCAACAAAACAGTTTGGAAATATTTTGAGAAAATGTAATCTTACATTGTTCTCTTGAAATTTTTAGCAAAAAAAATTGTAAGACCAAAATCGTGAATATTTTCCAAAAATAATCTAAACTACCTACGCAATTTTTTAGAAGGAACATTTTTTAGATATTTTGCAAACATTTCGTTTCGAAAAAATTTCCAACATAAAATAATAGCATGCAAGGTCAAAATTATACCTACATCTCTCGCAAAAAAAAATATTTTTTGCAAGAATAATTTTTAAAATATGTAAGTACCTACCTTTTGTAAAAATTTGATTCCAAAACGAAAAATTCACAATCATTTTTCAAAGTAAGAATATTTCACAAAAACAAAAGTGATTTTCACAATTTTTCGTAAGGACAATTTTGAAAGTATTTTGCAAAATTTTCCAAAAATAATCTAAATTACACAATTTTTTGCAAGATCAATAATTTTAAAACTATTTTGCAAACGTTGCATTTCATTTTTTTTTTTTTTTTAGATTGCATACAAGACCAAAATTACAAATGTTGCCAATATTTCATCCAAAAACAAAATAAATAAATTAATAAATTAGGTAGGTAATTGATAATTTGCAAAACTATTTTTTTATTCTCATTAAATTTTTACAAAAAAGTTTTGCAAGACTTCAGAATTAGATTTTTACAATTCTTTGCAAGCACAACTTTTAAAACATTATTTTACACTTACATTTTTTTGTTCTACCTATTTAAACTTTTCAAAAAAATTTATTCTTAATGCCAAAATCGTGAATATTTCACCAAAAAAAACTGAATTCGAAAATTTTTCACATGTACCTACAACTTTGAATTTTTTTTGCAAAAATTTCATTTTCAAAAAAATTGAAATTGAAATTTACCTACAAATATATTTAAAAAAATACTATTTATTGTCTTTATATTTTTACAAAAAATTTTGCAAAACCAAAATTTGTGAATATTTTACCAAAAAAAAAAAAATTGAATTTCACAATTTTTTAGATGAACAATTCTGAAAATATTTGCTAACATTTTTTTAGAGGAAAAATCTCAAATATTTTGCAAACATAGGTATTTTTTGTTTTCTATATAGGCACCGTAACATGGGGTTACTTTGGCCCTAAGGGGTAACTTTGGCCCACTTTCGAAAAAAATATATTTGCCTGTCCAGCCACAACTGTATGACGTGGAGGGAGTTTGTAATGAGTGTCAACGATAGAGGGGCCTTCATACTCCACTTCTGTGCGATTTTCAAAATTTTTGTGCCGCAAGTTTAGTAAACCTGATTTTTTGTTAATTAGTACGTTGTTTATGTGGTTTTTTACCTCCAAAACTTTTGTTTAGACGAAGTATAACGAATGGTTCAAAAAAAAAATTTCTTATGCAAACAGATCGAAAATTTTATGTAGATTCAGAATCTCGTATAGAAAAATCGATTTTGTGAAGCGGTTGAATTGAAATTACTGGTCGGAGGGCCGTTTTTGTCGTTTTTGAGGTTACTTTGGCCCACGCATAAATATTATCAAAAAGCGAGAAAAAACATTTTTATATGAAAATCAATCGAAAACTTAACGTAGAGCCAGAATCTGTCATGAAAATACGGGTTTGGTGAAGGGTTTGTAAGATAAATTGAAGTTACCCGTCAGAGGACCGTTTTTCGTCGTTTTTGGAGTTATTTTGGCCCAAGCATAAACATTATCAAAAAATCTCTAAAATACCGATGTTTGATTATTTGGTTTGAACTGAAAAAAATCTGTTTTGAAGTTTCATGCCTTTGGTGAAGTATTTTTATGCCTAGAAATCGATTTATTGTGAGAAAAAGAAAGTGGGCCAAAGTAACCTCAAGGCCGGGTAACTTTGGCCCATGACTTTGATTAACCACGGAAGAGGGAGGGGGTTTGACGAAAAATTTGAAAAAATTTACAGGGCTTCCTACAAGTGTCCGACACTTTTTGGAGTGAAAACCGAACCCTTACTTCAATTTTGAAAGAAGTAGGATGAATTTTCAAAAAAAAGTCTCAAAAAGTGGGCCAAAGTAACCCCATTTTACGGTACTTTTTTCAGAAAAAATGTTGAGGCCAAAATTGTAAATATTTCCACAAAAATATTCTTAAATTTCACAATTTTTTGTAAGGACAATTTTTAAAATATTTTGTAAACATTCATTCCAAAATTTTTTTCAAAATGGAAAATAACATGAAAGTCAAAAATTTAGGTATAGGTAAATAATTGAAAAAAAAAAAAAAATTACAATGTTTTTTCAAAAAAGTGAAATTGCAAATATTTTTCAGAAAATTTTTCTTTTTGATAAAATTTTTTTTTAAACCTTTTGCTAGACTCAAAATTATGAGTAAATTTTTGTGTTGATTTTAATAAAAATTTCAATCAAATTTCTTCCCATGTTTTGAAATAATATAAACTTTAAAGAAATCAACATTTTTACTAGAACATTTCGAACAAATTTTTGCGATTTTTCAATGTGTAATTTTAAAAATTATCAAATTATTTTCTTGAAAATTTGAACCCAGTGAATTTATACCCACTTTCGTCTCTCTCATTCTATTTTTTGAACAACTTATTATCTATTTTTGACCCCCCTTTGCGCCCTTCTTGATTTACTGTCGAGAAAAATATTTGATGAAAATTTTTCAATGTGATTTTTCTCCCCTCAAAACCTAAGAATGATATTGATAGGTAAGTAAAGTTACCTAACTACAGGTCACTCAAAGATTGAAGGGAAGCCTCTGAAATTTTTAAAAATGATATCAAACATACATGATACCATTTTAATCAGAATAGGTACTAGGTAACTTGGAAAATAAAGGTTATAAAATTGAGAACTTCTTTGTGGCGGAGGCCATTGGCCCACTGGACCTCTATGCCCCTCAAATACCACACCACTGATGAATACTTTAACGACTTTTTTGCTTTAAAAAAATTATGGAAAATTAGAGAAAATTCAATTGGTATTTAAGTGGAGTACTTTTTGTTTACCGTTGTCCGTTTCAAAGCACGCTTATAAAGGATTAACTGAACTGAACCAAACTGAACCCAACTTATTATAGAAAATCACAAATATTCCTCCAGAAAGTATGGATTTTAATTTTTAATCTAATGCTAACTAATGTCTGTGTAAGTATTCAGCACGATACAATATGCATATCTCTAGGTACACATGTTAGTCCCATAGAGACATTATCGCTTACATAAAATATGTACAAATGAAGAAATAATAGGTTACAAGAATTATAAGCTAAATATAAAATAAAGCACGCGATAGTGATAAAAAATTCAACGCGTAACCGTTTATTTATTTTTTGAAATGCTTCACTCACGATAGTTTCACGTCCCTCAATGTATACCCACTCGCAGAATGATTCTCTTTGCGTACGTATTAGCACTATTATAGCCTATTATAGTACAGTCTGCGTACAATTCGATAAATAATTAGGAGGCATCGATTGAAGATTTTTTTCCGATATCCAAAAATAAAACGTCTGCGAACAAAATTAGGTGGGCAGGTAATGTAAATAAAAAGATTAAAAAACTTTTCAGTTACTTACCTTTTTATTAATCATTTAAATATAATTGAGTAGGTACCTATGAAAACAAATTTTCGATTTTCTCTACCATTTTTTCTTTTAATCCCTACATAAACGAATACAAATTTCTTAACAAGTACTCGTAAGTAGGTGAAAAACACAAGTGCATTTGTAACAATACTATATAGGTAGGTAAAACTATTCAAAAGAATTGATGAAAATGTATCGCAATCAATCTCTTATAACTTGCATAATCATACAAAGTATTGAATTGAATTCTAGGTAAGCAATATGGTTGTGAAATTTAAAAAAAAATTATTTCCCAACAATTAAACGTGCGTAATATCGTAGTAAGTGCATATTTCTCGAGAAAAAAGGGCAAACCGTACATTTCTATTAAATGCTTTTTATTTTTCAACTTCTTAATGAGAATTTATTCAGCCTAATAGATGCTTAGTAATATGTGTTTAAATCATTGGTAGAAAAATATGTCAATTGTCAATAAATTGAAACGCTCTCATTTTGGCATAGTCAAAGTATTAATTTATTGTCTCAAAATATATAAAACCGACTGCAGAAGTCCTTAATTCACTCAGCGTACCATTCTAGGTATTTCATTTTCTCCAATGTTCAATTGTTCGTACCTACATCAGGGTGAAAAAAATGTTAAAGGTCAAATAAATTTTTGATTATTGTTATTTTTTCGAAAGGAAAATATTTATTATTTTTGCCATTTCGAATGTACACTTTCATCTTGGAATTTTCAAACTAGTAAGTTGAGAAATGTTCTCTTCGATATCCAAAACATTACGCAAAATGAACTGTTTCATAAAATATCACTCATTTTGCAATGCCATTCAAGAGCATAGAGAACTGAACTTATCGTAGGTAGGTACCAGCCACCAGACCATTCAAGGGAGTGGTGCAAATTTGTAGGCATTTCATCGAGCCCGAATTTTTGAGGGATCAGATTTTCAAAGAGATGCAAAAGTTGTTTAGAATGTTCTAAAAATTATTTTAATTGTTTTAAAATTAATAAAATACCTTTAGCAAAAAAAAAAAAGGCTATTTAGAAAACATCAAAATTTTGTTTTAACGCGTTTAAAAAAATCTCAATGGCACTTGCAACGGATTTTTTAAAAAGTTGAGAAAAACGGCTTTGTAGAATATTCACAATTTTGTCCTTGCAAAAATTTTTACAAAAATTTAAGAAAGCAACAAGCATTTTCTGCAATTTATTCGTAAGTTTTGCTTTTTAAAAATTTTTCGATAAAATGTTTGCAAAATATTATTGAAATTGGCGTAGGTGAAAATTTTTAAAAATCAGGAAGTTTTTTTGTACGTAAAATACTTATTTGTACGCGATTTTTGTCTTAAATTTTTTTTTTTTAATTTTAAGAGAGAAAAAAATGTGTTTAAAAAATATTTGCAATTTTTATATTTTATAAAATTCACGAAATAAAATTTTTATAAAAATATTCTCAGAATTTGCTTTGGAAAAGATTCAGAAAAATAATCGAAAAAAAAATGTAAAAGTGGCCTAGCGAAAAATTATGAAAATTAGAAAAAAAGAAACTCTTATTCACAAGGTCTCACCTTTCAAACAATCTGAAAAAATTATAAGGTGACAAAAATGTAATTGAAAATATATTTTTGCAATTTTTGTCTTTTAAAAAAATTTTGAAATGAAATCTTTGCAAAATATTCTTAAAATTGGCCTTGGCGAAAAATTCTAAAAATCAGGAATTTTTTTTTGTATTTACTTGTTCACAGTTTTTGTCTTACAAAAATTTTTGAAAAAAAATTAAGGGGAAATAAAAATGTGTTTGAGAAACATTTGCAATTTTTGTCTTCAAAAAATAAATTTTTTCAAAAATATTCTCAGAAGTGTCTTTGCGAAAAATTCCGAAAATCGGAAAAATTGGTAAAATTGGACTGGCAAGAAATTGTGAAAATTGGAAAATAAAAATAAACTCTTATTCACAAGTTTTGCCTTTCAACAAATTTTGAAGAGACAAAAATGTATTTCAAAAATGTTTGAATTTTTGTCTTTTAACAATTTTTTTGAAATAAAGTGTTTGCAATAATATATTTTCAGAATGAGCTTTGCTAAAGATTCTGATTGTCAAAACGAAAGAAAAATATTGGCGTTTTTCTTTTGCCTTACAAAATTTAAGAAGTACAAAAGATATATTTTTGATAAAATATAGAATCGGGATTTAAAATTTTTTTTCTCCTTTTTCTTTTTTTTCTTCTCTTTTTTTTTGCAAAAGATTCACAATTATTGCCTTGCAAAAACTTAAGAACAAAAAAAATTTGCAACAATTTTTTTAAAATTTCAAAATGAAAATTTTGTAAAATATTTTTAGAATTTGTTTTTGAAAGAAAATTTTGAAAATATATATTTTTTTTTTGTAAAATATTCAGAATTCCATCTTGCAAAAATTGAAAAAAAAAAATAAGAATATTCACAATTTTCACATTTGAAAAAAGTTTTTCGAAATTAAGTTTTGGAATACAACTTACCTACCTATCTTTAAAATTTCATTTGCTAAAAAATTATAAACTTTGATACTAGATAAAATAATGAATTTCCGGAAAGTAAAATAATGAGGGGAGTATTGATGCCCTAAAATTTTTATGATCAGTTCGGGATTTATTTTGCTTTCCTGGTAAATGCTTAGTTGGCATTCTTTCCCATTTCAGAAATTCAAATAACTGTCTACGATGCAGGTGTTGACAGTCCAGTAAACTGTGAAACAAACGAAAGTTAATCTTGAATGAACACTACTTCATCTTTCATTTTTGTTTATTCTTCCTCCATGTTTTGTCTCTAACTTTCAAGAAACTAGTTTGCACCGTACACGTGGTATGCTGGTTGCTAGGACGTAGTTCTTGTCATTGTATTGTAGTTGTAGTTAAACTTTTTACCGTGTATACCCATATTCATACGTGGGGAGAAAGAGAGATGCTTTGCATAAAAAGGGTGAATAAATATCCCTCGTTCTGTCATGATGGTTTTAAATAGGATGAGACTTACGTCGAATTGGTAGAGTTCTCAATTTCATTCATAAATTTAGGTTTTAGATAAAAGACAAACGAGAAAAGCACAAAGAATTTTTCAGATGTGTGAACGCTATAAAATTGCAAGAAAAAGGTTATTGGTACTTTCTTGAATTTATTCTTTCCAAAATCCAGGTGAATACCCTTCTATCTCTTCCCCAATAAATTAGGTAGATGGATACAATGTGAAAGAAATGCATCGGATGTTTTTTCATAAAATATTAGGCATAATAGAAGTGATAATGGTTATGCAAAGATGGACAAAGTTGAAACTTGTTCGATGACCTTGCATTTTGTTAGCATCCATACCTAAAGATTGTAGATATTCGATCTGAGCGCGGAACAAGGAGTTTGCTTCCAGTTGTATTTTTCGAGAAGCGAAGAATTATAAAAACATACTTAAAAGTTTCAATTTTAAAACATGCGTATTAGGTGGGTCTAACTGGTTTGCGGTTCCCCTTGGCTGGCTCAGGACCTGGAAGTGCTCTTGTAATATGGAGCAACCACGTGTAAGTTTCGCTTCTTTCTCCCGCCATTCACACTCGTGCATTCATTTGCATGCATGCATCACATTTTTTTTTCTTTCTGCGTTACTTCTTTCTTTTTTTTGTATTTGCCTTAGGCCCACATGAATCCGTTTTTTTGAATTTTTTTTTTTTTCGTTTTTAATCGAGGGTGAATGTACTTTACAAATGTGAAGTCATTATGGGAGTTGAAATGCATCAATAAAATTAATTACACAAGTATGAAGTGAGGAAAGAACTTGAAAGTACATAACGTTCATCTATGCAGAAATATTATAAAAATAAAACAACAATAGGTACCTACTTCTACAATAGGCTTTTATACGAATAAAATTAATACCTATCTACTGATTTATATGCAGTACCTAGACTTCCAATTAATTATGTAAAACTGAGAATTCCTAAAAAATCAAACCGGTATTTGTAGGTTGATGTATTTTTTAGGCGATTTTTTTTTAAGATGCCTTTTTCTTTCGACCATTATTCATTAAAAGGGATGGAATGACTTCTGATCAAATTTTTGGACTCCCGGATCAAAAAGAAGACAATTTAGCTCATTTCACTAATTCTCGGTTCATAATACATAATATTATGTAAATTGTAATTTTGAGTTGTGCCTATCCATTTTTTATCCCAAGAGAATTGAAACATTGAAAAAAAATGTTCTTTTTCTATGACAATGCGAGATTTTTTTCCAAAAATTTGAAAACTATCAAAAAAAAAAAAAAATAATACCAAGATTTTTTTTTCTAAAAAAAAAAATAATTAATTAATCAATTTTAAAAAAATAATAATAAAAACAGAATTTTCTTCCTAAAAAATTGAGATACCTATTTCATCATCATTTTCTTTCAAAAAATTTAAGATTTTTTTCGTAATTTTTTTCTCCAAAAGTTTGAGAAATACTTTTACTTTGAAAAATTTTCTTCTGCAGAAATGTTTTTTCTCGAAAAAATTTAGATTAAGTATAGGTACCTACCCATTATTAAAATGTTCTCCAAAAATAAGAGATTATTAAATGTTTTTCTCCAAAAAATGTAAGATTTCTTTTTTCAAAAAAAAAAAAATAATAATAATAGATTTTTTCTTCAAAAAATTGAAAAAATTTTTTTGAAAAATTGCGAAAACTTTTCTTTGAAAAATTGAAAAAAATTCTTTAAAAAATTGCGAAAACTTTTCTTTGAAAAATTGAAAAAAAAAATTCTTCGAAAAATTGCAAAAAAAATTATTTGAAGGATTGAAAAAAAAAATTCTTTAGATAATTGAAAAAATTCTGTAGAAAAAAAAAGAAAATTTTTCTTTAAAAATTTAAAAATAAAAATAATTTGAAAAATTGCAGAATATTTTCTTTGAGAAATTGAAAAAAGAAATTCTTCAAAAAATTGTAATAATTTTTTTTTTAATTTGTGAAAAATCTTATCTATATACTTACATTACTTGGGTATAGGTACCTATTTATTCGTACCTATACTTCAGAAGAACCGAAAAAATTCCCAGATAAATTTTCACTTAGAATTATTTGTGCCACCCAGTGAAAATTGCTTAAAATATATAATCCTGTCTGGTGTCAAGCTCAATGGGTCGAATAAGACCAAATTTTCTGTTTGGAATCCCTTAAGTGTAAATTATCTGTCTTGAAATTTTAAGAGCCCCAATATGAAATTTTTGATAAGGCCTTTTTTGTAACGATCGCTAGGAAGACCAAAAATAATTAAAAAAATAGATAAATTTGCACCAACAATCTACCCTACCCAAAAAATAGATTTTAGAGTCATTTTTCTCCATTCATTAGGACACAGTACACCCTCCCTTCTCCAATATTGGATTAGGAGTCTAAAAATTTCATCATTAATTCAGTTTATGCCAATATCGTGTCTATTGTAGGTTTCGACCTATGGAGCCATTTTGACCTTCGTGTAGGATCTAAAATTTTCAAAATCTTAAACGTGAATTTTGGAGTATTTTTTTTATAGAAGAGTATGAAAAAAATTTGCCTCTCACAATCAGTATTAAAAAAAAAAAAAAAGTGAATAGGTAGGTATCCAGACGCCAGTCATGGAATTCTGGGCTCAGAGGCCAGAGGCGAACAAATTTTATTCCTATTTTTTTTTTCTTGTTTAGTTATTAAACGCCAAAATTTTCTTTATTTATTTACAATTGCGAGCCCCTAAAAATCCTGGATCCGGACTCCGGGTACAAAATGTACCAATCATACCCTCTCACGAGTAGAGCCTGTAGATAATGTAGTAGGTCCAAGTACCCGTGTAGCAACGTCGATGCTAATTTCGATGTGTCGACATTTATATCGACATCCACATCGACATTTGCAATGGTGAGATTTTGAAAAATATGCTAAGTTCAAATATTCAATATAAGTATATATTAAAATTACACCAAAAATAGTGCTCAAGCCAACATTTCGACATTTTTTGTCAAATATGCGGCATTGAGGCCACCTTTGCGAGTGTCCAACTAACATAGAGATGATTCTTAGACCTTATGTACTAATTCACAACACACTTTATCTGCGAGTATCACAATCACCCTCAAGACGTCGACAGTCAAGTCGATGCATTATTCGACCCTCGACAATTAGATCGACATTAACTCGATTTAAAATTCCTCTGGTCAACACTGTCGACAGTTAAGTCGATGCATTATTCGACCCTCAACAATCACATCGACACTATCTCGACTTAAAATTCCTCTGGTCGACACTGTCGACAGTGAAGTCGATGCATTATTCGACCATCGACAATTATGTTGACAAGTCGTTGTATTATTCAAAACTTTGAAAAATAAGAAAATTTTGTGATTCTTTCAAAAATTATTTATTCCTGAGCTTAAAATGTTCTTATTAATTGTTTTTAGTTCTTTTTAGATATAAAATTTGTAAATTTAATTGGCAGAAATTGTCGACATAAATGTCGATGCGTTTATCGAGTATCGATTTTTACATCGACTTGTCTATGTAGAAAAACAACGTTTTCTAAATTATAGGAAAATACTGAGAAAAATTCAAAAATTTTGATTGAACAGTTATGTTTAACATAGAACATTACTTTAAATCTCAAATATCATTTTTAATTCATTGTTAACCGAGAAAAAAATGTGTCTGAATTTTGTCGACATAAATGTCGATGTCGACAATTGCTACACGGGTACCCCTAACTATCTTATGAAAAGGAATGCCTGCTGAAAAACATTATTTGGAAATCGTAATTACCTACCTATAATAGTAGAAAAGATTATTGAAAAATAAGAGCCTTTCATCGAATTCCATAAGTAGGTGTAATGTAATAGGCATCGTGCTTACAACCTATGGGCCTTTTTGCCCTAAAATTGAGGCGATAGTCTTTCTGGTGCCAGAGCCAGATATACGCGGATATTTTAAATACAAAATTAAAATAATTAAGTTTACAGTTGCAACTTGAGCCTATTAAATTTTCCAATGTATCGTATTAGATTTATACTTTGGAGCCTTCAATAAAACTGGTTTTTCAACGCCCGTACATCCAGTTGTTTGCTTATTCTAAATCATTGGAAGCCCTTTGGCTGAATTTTTCGATGACTTATTTAGCGTGCAGTTGCAACAGATAAATAATTATTTAATAATAGTGATGACCTGCATCTAAAGATAACTTAGTTTATTACAGTACTTTTAGCTGTGTATAATGCTACATATCATTGCCGGATGCGCCTTTTAATTCACATCAACATCGCGACTTTTCAACTATGCCGCGTCATCAATACCGAAAACAAAAAAATTCACGACTCTAGCAATGGAATAAGTACCTAATGTGTTTAGTGGGTACAATCGTATATCGCTTATAAAATTTTCCGTCAACGAATATGATAATTTTTTTTGCAAAATGATTTATTCGTAACGTCTTATTTTTCGTTAGAATGAGATAAAATTCCCGCGTATATGAACGTACACGTACATATATGTACTTAATAACGTGTTCGAGTAAATACTCAACAGCCTAAAAAATTTCACGTTACGACGATAATGGTATAAATATTGGATCCACTTCAATTTCAACTTCGCTATAAACAAAAAGAAGTAGGTAAATACGATTTTTAAAAACCGTAGCCTAATTTCTTATCATTATATCGATAAGTAATACCATCATAAGGTTTTTGGCCTTGGACTTTAATGTCAAGCCTCCGTCTTCAAAACGTCAGCAAAGCATACCGGGTGTCCGAATAATTCGATCTGTACGGATAAATGATTCACTTTGGTAATCGTGATTCGTGAAAAATATACCTACGCACACTCGAGTTCATATAGGAAATTTCTCCGTTTGATTTTATCATTCTTTACCTTTGTCGTGAAATGAAAATTCGTAAATTGATAGGTACAGTTTTCAACACGATAATCAGTGCACCTATGCTTAATTAATGAACCAGCCCGTATAATTTTAAGTTAAGATACCGATGATTAGTTTAACTTCGTTTGCAAAGATATGCTATACTTATACGAAATGTGATTGGCTGAAAAAACGAGCGAGTAAAGTTTTATATGACGTATTCTTTTATTCGAGAGGCTACTTCAATTTTTTTAATTCTGATAAGACGTTTTACCAGAAAGCCTACTTATTTTAATTTTCTGTATTGTCCTCCTATAATACGTACTTATGTACTTTGTACCTATTTACCTATTTGGACGAAAAATATAGGAAAAGGCATTCTTCAATTAGGTAGGTAGAGAATAATTGAATGGCATGTTGTTTACTATCGTAATTTTATTAAATTATAGAACGAAGTAAGTACACTTGAAAGCTACTTTTACTCCATTGAATAGGCCTGTCAGTGCTGCCAATTTTTACTGAAATAAATTTTTGTCATTTTTAAAATATTTATTGAAATTTTCTCCTTGGAAATAAAGCTAGAATGAGATATTGAATCAAAAAAATCAGGAACTTACAATGCCTAATGTAAGTACGTACAACGTACAAAAAAAAATATAGAAAAAGAAACGCCTTCGATTTTTCTTGAATGATTTAGAAGAGATAATATCAAATTGATAAGTTTTAATGCGTCTTTAAAAGGGAAAGAGTAAAATCCTAATCTGAAAGCTTATCTCTGTGAGGAAGTCGTCGATAAGAAAAACCAATTATGGACAATGTGTTTAGAATACTGGGTAATTACGAAGCTTATTATAACTTTCTTATTAATTGCACGAATTTAATCAATAATAAACTACATACGTATTGACGCCATTTACTCGATATCAAATTTTAAAGAATTGAAAAAAATCATAGAAACGAGAAACCTTGAACCGAATTGAGGGTATTTTCTTTTTTTGATTTCACGGAACGATAAACTTAATTTGTTTATCGTTTGAGAAAACATCAAAGGATATCAGTGTTTTTGTCGAATTGAGTATTCATTAATTTTAGCGTTGTTTTTTCATATTTTGTCAAAAAAACAAAGGCTATTATGGCCTATAAAGGTGTGAGAGTTCAGCAGAGAGAGTATAGGTTAAAAATTCAAGTACCAACTGTTCCATTTTACGAAAATTTGATTCAGTTCTTCTGAAATAGCCAAATAGGTAGATAACTTAAAAATTATTCCCAAATCCCAAATTTTTAGAGAATAATTTTTTTTTAAAATTATGAAATAGAAAAGAACAATTATTTTAGAAAATAAATCTATTTTTTATGCAGAAAGACAGATTCTCATTTTTTAAGAAAACATTTAAAAATTTTCCAAATATTTTGAAGAAAAATACATTTCAATTTTTGAAGAAAATATTAAGTATAATTTTTTGCAAAAGAAAATTCCTCAAGTTTTTCTGAAATACCTAAAATATTCAACTCAAATTTTTGAATAAAAAATCTTACAATTTTTTGGAGAAATTTTTTTTTTTTGTTTACTTGAAATTTTTTATTTTTAACAAGAAAAAAATGTTTATTTTTCCATATATATATATATATTTTTTTTTTTTGAAAAATAATCTTGATTATTGTTAGGTAAACATTTTGGAGCAAAAAGAAATCTGCTTTTCTATAGAATAAAATCCCTCATTTTGGGGGAAATTTTTAAAATTATTCTCAATTTTTCTGAAATAAAAGTACCTAGGTACCTACTACCTACATATACCTACTTATTTCACAAATTTTTGGAAAAAAAATATTTTATTGAAAATTTTAAAGTTTTTTTTGAAAAAAATCTCTTTTTTTAGGATAAAATCTTTTATTTTTAGAAAAAAATTCTCTTTTTTTTTTGGGGGGGGGGGGCTTACCAAATCTCAACTTTGATAAAAAAAATATTTTTCAAGTTTTGGTAAAAAATTAATAATTAGGTATTCATTTTTTTGTGGAAGAAAATCTCACATTCTCATAGATAGGTAAAGAAAAAAAAAACAATTTTTTTGCATAAAAAATCTTTCAGTTTTCTTTGAATAAAAAAATTCTTACATTTTTTTGAGTCAAAAAAATTAGTCATAAATTATGTTATTGCCAAAAAGGGTTTAAATTGGATGAATTGAATTGATTTTTTCCCTACATAAAGTCTTAAATAATGTTTATCAATTGGATTCATTTATAAAAATTTATTTTCATAAATTCAACAGAATATTGATAAATTGGATCCATTTTTCAAAATTTATGTAAATTTTTTCAGAAGCCTTTAAAATATCTAAAACCCAGTCAAAAAATATCTAAAATTACCAAAAATGAAGGAAGGGGAATCAACAAAATATTTATAAATTGGCACAATTTTCAATTTAGGATTTGGACATAATTTGGCCAAAATTCGGATCAAAATGTGTTCCACTTCAAAATTTCACTCAATTCGTGCACTGTGTAGCTCCATTAAATGTGAGCCGTAGGGGTTTTTTGGTGGCACAATTTAATGACAGAAGTGAGCACTGACCATGACCTTGAATTAAAATTCAGGGATGTCAATTTTTTTTTAGGGGAAAAGGAAGGAGCATAAAATTTGCAAAATGTAGAAGCAAAAACTAATGAATAGATGATAAAAATATGTTCAGTAGTATATTCAAAAATCATTGTTCTACAAAAATTAGGAAGGTTTATTGACCTTGAAAAATCCTGTGTCGTGCCCACAGCCCTCCCAAACTGACTTAGGAGATCTCCCATGGCTTGTAGGTTTAGTTGATGTCCCAGATGTGAATTTTGGCTAAGGGCTGACCTAGGAGATCATTCTTTGAAATTTAGATTTAATGGGTCCTAAACGTGCCTTTTGAGGGCTTCAACCTTCCCGCCTTTTTCTGTCCCTTCCAACTTGAAAAAAACTCAATTTTAGGGTCATTTCTCGCAGTATTTAATTTTGTGTCATTGCTACAGGCCACACAAATCATTGTAGGGGGTCATTTTTTGGCATGTGTGTTTTGTTGAGGGTTCTAGATGTGCCTTTTGAAGGTTCACACCATCCAGGAGCCCCCTTAATGTTTTTTTAATGCCTTGGCCATCTTATTCAAATTTTTTTCTCGTAAAACCACTTTACCAAATATTGATTTGAAATATTCTGTATTTACGTTGATTGAATTTCGAGAATCAAGCATTATTTCCCAGACATTGAATAAGATTCAACCCCCCCCCCCCCCCCCAAAAAAAAACACTGAAAGTGTTGTGTTTTTTTTTTACAAAAAGCTCAAATGAGTAAGTATTAAAGTTTGTAGTTTTGACTTTTTCCCTGTCGAACGTAATTCCAGTCTATTTTGTCGACGTGCATTTGCAGCATCAGCACATCCTAAAATGACGAAGTCAGTGAGGAAGAAGCCGAGCCACGTGTTTATCAAACAAATGTAGGTTAACGAGAAAAAAGTCTCTGTCAACCAAATGATACTTGGCCAAAGCAAAGACGACAACGCTTAAGATGTGTGCGAGAGGGATGAAAATAGTCGGAATAAGAATCGTTTCTTTTGCATTCGAGGTTAATAAATTAGAAATACGTATTTTGGCAGATGATCAAACAGTGCGTGTGTTACTAACTTACATTGCGTGAGAACTCATTCAAAATTTAGCGCGTTCTACATTTTCATTTTCAGTTCAAATCTCCAGAATCGACTACATAGAAAAACTTGATAGATTTTTGTCGAGGAAAATAAGGGTGACACGACGCGACGTGCCCTTCTAAGATGGTTCGTCGAAGATAGGTATCAACTTTCTGAATAAGAATTAAGGATATACGAGACAGCAACTGCCCAGAAATCAGATTGGTGTATTAATAGTCAAAACAAATCCAACACATGCCCTATAAATACAAGTCAAGTATGCTCGAATTAGACGGCCACACTGTCACCAGTTAATGGCGAGTAGTACCTACTTACATTCTATAGAATTTGATGAGTCATCGATGTACGATAAAATAAGCGAATAATGTAAAATCGACGTATTATATACTCAATAAATTCGATCAGGTACTTTATAGTTTATACATAGATATTATAGGAATATGCCAGCGATTAAGTGATACAAATTTTTTTTTGCAAATTCTATTCCTCATTCGACTTATTACATCACTGGTGAAAATTTCGATGTTCTTCTAGTGTTCCACAAAACATTCTGGAATTGGTAATAAAATATTTCTGTTTTGAAAAATTTTGCTCAGGTTCTCCGATCCATCTTTGGATTTTATTTTCCATATTTTTCAAATAATAAAAAAAAAAATGGCATGGCAATGAAATAAGAAATTATACGTACCTACGTATGAACCTATCCATTTCTTAAGTACCTACCTACTATGAAATTATGATCCTAGATTACGTCAGCCGTTTTTCAATTGGAAGGTAACATAAATACCTCATTACGTCATCAGGACTTCAAAGCTACCAACCATGAGTAAGCATTTGCCTTCATGGTACTGAGAAGGTATTTTATTTACTCACTGATGATTTTTAAAATTTCGATTCACTAGATAGATAATTTTATTTTTTTTATAAAATTTGACAAAATTTCCAAAATTTGTTTTATCTAAAAAACTTACAAAAATTTGAAAATTTTCAAATCTTTAATTTTGATAAAATACTAAATTTTCACCAAATTTCAAATATTTTTTACTATATTTTTAAGTAAAATATATATTGTAAAAAATTTTCAAACTTCAATTTCAAAAATTTATTAAAATCTAAAAATGACCAAATTAAAAATAGAAATTCGGAATTTTCAACAAAATTTAGAGGATTTACTGTACTTGTTTAATATCAAATTTATTAAACATGAAAATTGATTAAGTAATCTGAAATTTTTTGAAAAATAGATTCAATTTAAAAAACTTATCTAATTTCAAAATTTTCAAAGTTCGATCAAATCCTATACTTACTTTCGCCAAATTTTAACAATTTGTTCTAAATTTTGAAATTCATTATCATTTTAAAATTATAAAAATTTATTAAACTTTAAGAATTAGGTGAACTTTTACAAATTATGGAAACTTAGCTCAATTTATAAAATTGTTTGAATTTCATAAATCTGAAATTCAAACATTTAAAAAATCTGAATTTTCACGAAATTTAAAAACTAATAATATCTATTGATTGCTCAACTTTTTTTTTCTAAATTCAGGTAAATTTTTTAAAATAATCAACTTCAAAAGTTTATTAAAATTTTAAAATAAAATTACAGAATTTTGGTTAAATTCTCAATTTTCATTAAATCGTAGAAATTAAAAAATAGGTAGGTACCTAGAAAATAGTCAATTTAAACATTATGGAATTTTGACTCAATTATTAAAAATTAATGTAATTTCAAAAATTTATTAGAATTAAAATATTTAAGAATTTTTAATTTTTACCAAATCTAATAACTTATGATTGTGTTGTAGTTTTTTTTCAGTTTAATTAAATCTGAAAAATAGATAGGTAAAACTTAAAAAAAAAAAAAAAATTAAACATAGACAAATTTTGAATAGGTATGGTGAAAATTTATTAAACATAGCAAATAGGTCTATAATTTTTTTTGGAAATTTGTTTAAATTTTAAAAAACTGATCAAATTTTAAAATTTCATCAGCAAATTTTAAATTTTGTGAAAAAAAATTTAAAAATTTAAAAATTTATTTCTTATCTATTTTTTGGAAAATTTAACTGAATTTGAAAATAATATGACCCAACTACAAAAATTTATTAAAAATTTAAAAATTTGAAAATTTTGTAAAATTCTGAATTTTTACAAAAACTTGGAAAATTTAGAAAATAAACCTTTAAAAATCTTAAAAGAAATTTGGCTCAATTGGAACAGTTGATCTATCTAATATCAAAAATTTACTAAAATATTCTAATCTTAATTCAATAAAAAATTTTCTACAAATTTAGAAAATTTTTTAAAATTTATTTAAATAAAAATAAGTAGTGATCCTTTGATTTTATTAGTATTATTATTTTTGGAGGGGGGATTTAGCTAAATTTATGAAACAGATTAGCTACCCCCCCCCCCCCAAAATCACATTTTTGAAATAATCAAGTTTTGAATTTTTACCAAATTACTAAAATAAGCCAAATTTTTAGGACTATAAAAATTATGAATTTTTGCAAAACTTTAAAAATTGTAAAAATTCATCTAAAAAAAACATGGTAATTTAAAAATGGGTCTTTCAAATTTTTGGTAAATTCAAAATTCGGATGAATTTTAAAAATAGATCCAACTTTCAAGAATAATATAACCGACTTACAAAGCATAATATGGTCAAATTTGATAAATTTTCGCAATAAGTATAGGTATTAAAAGTTTACTAAATTTTTAGAGCTGTAAAAATTTATCAAACTTAAAAAATTAGTCTTTTAAATTTTTTTAAATTTCAGCTCCAATTTTAAAAGTTGATCTAATATCAAAAATTTATTGCAATTTTATGAGGACGTAAGTACCTAACTACAAGACCAATTTTGAATTTGCACCAAATTTTGACAAATTAAATTTGTCAAATTTTTAATTTTTACCAAAACAAAAAAGTAGGTAGGTAAAGGTATAGGTAGTTCTTCATTTTGTTTATCAATTTAGTAAAATTTGGAAAATTCTTTAGATCGACTTCAAAAAATTGTTATTTCAAAATGATCGAACTTCAAATTTTTTTAATTGTAAAAATTTTTCAAATTTTTGAATTTTTACTGAATTGTGAAAGTTGTGCAAATTTTAAATTTTCGTCAAATTTTGTGAAGAATTACAATAGTGTTGTTGATAATGAAAATTAATTTTTCTGATTCAGTTTCGTGTTAGTTTTATTTTTATCATCATTGACCAAATATCTATTAGACTTTTCCGTACAAAATTCAACTTAGGTACCCAGATATAAATTGAAATTTAATGCATAAAATCGCAGCTTTGGGTAAGACTTGTTTTTTTATGATATGTGATAAATTTTCAGCTTATTCAACAGGAAAATCAATCCTTTCAAAAATCACGAACACGACATTAAGTACGTACTGTTGGGGGAAAGCGTAATCACGAGGAGGTAAAGGGGAATTCTTCAGATTTGTACTTCCACCTTATTCCAGCAACAGTTTGGGCGGCGTATTCTTATGTCGGAGAGCATCGCGACGACGATGCTCCGCGTCGGAGAAAGTAGGTCGGACGGGCGCGGTATAAATGCGGGGTAACGTTGCGTTTTCGATTACGCAATGTAACGTAAACTAACTGGCACTCCAGACTCGACCTTATGAATTACCACGCTGGCGAGATTAACCCTCTCTAAAGACTCAAGTCTGGGACGTTCGACTTCGTTCATTGTCTACATTTTACAGCGTCACCGTACAAATTCGGCGAGAAAAGTGCGAAAGTACGCTGTTTTATTCCGCATGTCTTTACAATCTGATACGCAATTCTGAGGACACGTGCAGTCGTGCAGTTTCCTCTTTCTGCGCAGATTTGTTTCCAAAATGGTTCGAACCTTCATTGGGGACCCTTCCGATGGAAGATGACGAAATCAAATGCGGCCCTTTTGAAATTTTTGGGTGTTTTACGTGAGAATTTTCTCGTTTATTTCCTGCTATGAAAGTTTATCGAAATTAGTCTCTTTTTTTCAATTAACCTGTACATGTGCTTCTGTATAGTATGTGTGTAAATATACTATACATAAACACAACAACATACCTATAAGTTGAAATAAGATTACTTTCACAGGTTTGTGAATCTCAATGAATGATTTTATTTGAAAAATATTAAACACACTATCTGAATTGTTCAAAGTTCCATTGTTTTAGTTTATAAACTTTAAACATCTCGGTAATTAGATACGCTTCGCCGTATCAATGTACAGCTCCACACCTTAGAGATAATGCATTTGCGTATTATTACATACCAATATATTCCTACATCACGACTCACGTACGCGTTTGTGTCATGCGCCATCGCCATTCGAAACTTCTCTCGTGAAGATTTTTTTTTTTTTCGAAAACCTTGAATAAAATTTTTTTAAATCTTCGCATTCTCGCCTCTCTCGTAACGCGTTGTTTCCACTATATTTGAACGTTATTTCTAAATTTATAACGTAATTAATATCGAACAGGAAATTGTGACTACTTAAATTGCCTGTATTAAATAGGTTCAGAAATGGCGCAAAACGAAAACTAATTAAGATCGACCCAACAAACGTTCGAAATACTTCTATAAGTACCTCAGAGAGGTGCTATAAAAATTGAAATCATTTTTTTTACAAATACCTAAGAAAACTACGTTTCAGTTTATACTTCTCATTAGTTGTGCCTTTTATCCGAATCTCCAATACTTACCAAATTAGGGCAACAAGTCTTCACTATATAGGGAATTTCAATTTTACAGTAGATTCGAAAGAAAATGATTTTAGAATCGATCAATATGATGTCACCTCATAGTACATGCACTTCTCGAAGCTTGTTTAATAAATAAAAAAATTGTGCAATAATGTGAAATGGAGCTCTCAGTCTGGGAAAAACAGAAAAAATTGTTCGAGCGATCGAAAGATTAAAATTGATTTCATGATTGATTTTAATCCAAGAAAAATACGCAAGGGTTACATTTTTTAAGGTTCTCTTTTTCCTAGGATCCAACGATCCATCCCTTCCCAAAAAAATCACTCTATATCGCTGCACCTAAGGCCCCAGTTCACAAAATTTTCCAACAAAAATTATACATCATAATCTTGATAAATATTTTTTGTTATTAAAAAAATTTCCATTCGACCCTTCCTTCAGTCCTTCTCCTCCAATACCGTGGTAATTCAGTTTTTCAGCTTGCAGTCACCTTTATGCAACTTTGGCTTTGTTCGAAAAATCTTTCAATAGGTGGTTTATAGGTACAGAAATGGGAAAAATTTTGGAAAGGGAGTAGTACCCTCACAGAATTTGGGAATTGAGAAAAGGCACATCCGCTCATATGTAGTTCCATCGAATTATCTGGTCAAATTACAATCAAATCGACTGTTTACAGAATCTATTTTTTCTCTCTTGGTTTTAATGCAAGCCCAATTTGCATCTATA
The DNA here is from genome assembly GCA_959613365.1 of Balanococcus diminutus. Classification (NCBI taxonomy): domain Eukaryota; kingdom Metazoa; phylum Arthropoda; class Insecta; order Hemiptera; family Pseudococcidae; genus Balanococcus; species Balanococcus diminutus. Next base: position 32,030,245 of record OY390714.1, read on the forward strand.
GGAGTGTCTGCCAACTGTACGAGTAAAGTTCAGAAGTGATAGAAATATTTCAACTTTTTTGAAGGGAATTTTTTTTGATTTTTCGAGATTAAAACTAGTATTATTTTATTCGAGAAAAAAATTTCTACAGATTTCTGAAGTAAAAATATTTTAAAATCTTTTTCAGAAAAACGTAGGTATCGATTTTTTTTAGTAAAAATTTTTCCCATTTTTTTTGGGATTTTTAAAAAATTTTTGTAGGATAAAATTTCTTATTTTTTGAAAGAAGAAATATTTTTACTAAAAAATAATTATTTTGAAGGAAGACGGAGGGGGATTTCTCAATTTTTCCGGTGTGAAAATATATAAATGTAATTTTCATTTTTTTTAGATGAAAAATCTACCAATTTTTTAAATATACATGGAGTCATTTCAATTATTGGAGAGGGAATTTTTCATTTCTTTTTAGCATAGTTTTTTTTTTTTTTTTTTTTTGAGGAAAAAATTTTTAATTTTTTGGAGATACCTAAAAACTAAAAAAATAGGTACTTAATATTTTTTCTTTATTATAAAATTTCCATTTTTCTAAAAAAATAATTCATTCAATTTTTTATTTTGAAAAATACTTTTTATTTTTTGACAAAAATCTCTTTTTATTTTTTGACAAAAATCTCTTTTTATTTTTTGACAAAAATCTCTTTTTATTTTTTGACAAAAATCTCTTTTTATTTTTTGACAAAAATCTCTTTTTATTTTTTGACAAAAATCTCTTTTTATTTTTTGACAAAAATCTCTTTTTTTAATTTTTTCTGTAATGAAAGTATTTTTTATTCCTTTAGCAATTTTTTTTTAGATTTTTTTGGAATAAAAAATCGTTCAATTTTTTTGGATTTTTTAATTTTTTCTCTCTAAAATGCAATTTCTTGTTTTTTTTTGGAAGTATAGCGTATTTTTTTTCTGATTTAAGCTTTTTTTGAAAAAAAAATTTTCAAATTTTTGGGAGTAAATAGTAAAAACTAGAAATAGGTAGTATTTTTCATTTGTTAAAAAATTTGTCTCTTTTTTTGAAAAAAAATGTCAACTTCAGATTTAAAAAATAATTTTTTTTTTTTGGAAAAAAAAAATCTCTTGTTTTTTTAACTTTTTATTTAAAAAAATCAATTTTTCAGGAATAAAAGTATTTCTAATTTTTTAAGGAATTTATTTTTTCGATTTTTTTAGAATAAGATAGGTACTTATCATTCAATTTTTTTGATTTTTTGATTTAAAAAAAAAAATCTCATCAAGATGATTTTTGAATGTGGAGCAAACCTGGCAAATTTTCTGGTTTCTACAAACTTCAAATAAACTTGTCGGGAACTAAAACAAGATAGATTATCTCTACAAATAAATGAAAACCCTATTCATTTTCGCGATGACCCTTCTGAAATAAAAAAAATATTCATCTCCCTAATCAAAAAAGATCAATCTCTTCACCTCCATATAAATCACCCTTTGAGTGGGTGTAATAATCTAGATATTAAAAACACTTTACAAAAGTGATTTCACGCAAAAAAAGCGTTTTTTTTTTTGTCACAAATAATTTTATTCTGAGAGATGTTTTTTATAATTATGGCGATTTTTAATAAACAAGAAATTTTTATGCAGGATTCAAGATTTTTAAAAAAATTACTTTTTCCTGTTTTAAAAACAATTTTTTATAAAATAGGTAATTTCTTCCAAAAAAAAAAAAAATCAAGAATTTATTGCACAATTACTAATTTATTTTTTGGGACAGCGGGTAAGCCTCAAAAATAATTTTCAAAAAGGGGTACATGAGCAATACCAATTGAGAACCACTGGACTATTACATACGTAGAATCGAAAGGAAGCAAAGGTTCAAATCGGAATTTTTATAATAGGTAAACAAAATTATTCTAAAAATTTTAATCTAAGTACAATACTTATTTGTTTGAAAATTTTTATATTGGGGTCTTAAAAGGGACGAAGATAGGTAACTCTTTTGCCTTGCTCATTCTTTTCAAAATTCATCCCAGATCTCGAATCAATCACAAAATCGCTTTCAACTTTTCTATCGCTAGAAGCTTTCTTTGTTTCTAGACTATCTAGTCAACAGAGCTTCTTAATTCTCAGTATAGGAATTTAAAGAGAGCATAGGCACACTCAATACGCAAAGAAATATAAGATTTAAAGAGAAAATATACGTACTTGTGTATCTTTCGTAAATTTATCAGCTGATTAATCAACGTTCGCGTAAAAAAATAAAAAATTAATCCTTTGATAAAAACTAATGATGGATTTTAATTGAAACTCGTCTTCCGAGAAAATTGATCTTTTGCTCGATCGAAATGATACGTCCACGGGTCGGCACCCCGAGACATAAATTGAAAATGAATAAAACAATATTGTAACAAAAATTTTATTAATTATTAAATAAATACAACTAACAAAAAATTTACATTTATCAATAACTGAAAAACTTATACTTACACAATAAACAAGAAGAATACAAATCTTATGAAAAAAAGAAAAAAAAATTAATAAGTTAAACATTAAATGGTAAATTTAAAAATTAAATGTACATAAAATAAAGAACAAAATGTACATTCTGTTAGGTACAATGCAAAAAATTTCAACATTTCGTTGTGGTAGGTACGTAGGTAGGTAGGTACCAAGACCATCTACATACATAAGCAATTGATTGTTCTTTGACCAATAATAAAATTCAGCCACGCTGTCCCAAAAAATTTATAATTTTCAATGGAGAGCATTTAAATTGTAATCACTTATCGAGGTATTTTAATAAATAAATGTACAGTACAGTACAACGTACGTACCTATACATACGTACACCTACACATTTAAACGCATAAGTACCTAATCTAAGAAAAAAAACACTGTACAAATAAATAGGTATTTGTCTTTTGTCGTATCAGATACACAGTTAAAATTAATGACAATTGCAAACTTTTAGGTCTTTTCAAGTTTTTTACTTTTCACAGGAGACAGAAAAAAAAATTGCGAAGATGATTGCCTCATAAAATAAAAAATAGGGTTACCAATTTCAGGAGTTGGATTTTTTTTTTGGTTAAGAATAAATTTAAAAATCACTTAGGTATATTATTTTCCCGGCTTTAATGCGAACCGATTTGGCATTCTTAAGATATAAAAATATTCAAATTAAATAATTTAATTTTTCTCCAGTTCAATAATTTTAAAATTCGAATTGAAAAAATCTTTTTAAACAGACTATATCAATGACTAACTAAATATCAGTCGAAACAACTACAAATATTAAACGTAGAAAATTATTCCATCGAATGAAGAATTTTTTTTTAAATGGAGCAAAAGTAAAATACAGATACCTACATCTTTGGTTAAACACGTTTCATAATCTTTGGTAAATCATTTTGAAATTAATCAGGTACATTTCCTAGCGGCTTGACTCGAATGAAAAATCACCTAGGTTTTATGTACATACATATTTACCCACTTTTTAAAACAGTACCTCGATTTTACCGACAAATAAACGAATAAATTGAAAATTTCATTTTCGTATGGTAAATCATTAAGTCAGGCAATTGTATTAGAGAGAAAAATATGTCAACTTATTTTTTAAAATGAACATGTGTAATACACCAACTTACATAAGTGAATTTAATTGTACGCGAAGTACAAACAAAATTATAAGGAACTAAATTTAAGACTTACGAGTAATATAAATTCTTACAGTTTAATTTGAGAAGATGAATCGTAGTAATATAGTAAGTATAGTGACACGAGCAAAACGTTTTACACGAGAACAAAAAATTTTTTAAATGGGTCTTTGGGTAAAACATCACTATCGAAATGGAAAATTGTACCGATTCGGTGTGTATATCTATATTATATATGTAGGTATAAAATCAACGAAATTAATTTTTAATCGACAGAGGATGTAATGTACCAAACGTAATATGCAACCTACGTAACATGTGTTCAATGATTTTGCGCGATTACGATACCTAGATATTATCAGTACGTTACAATGGCAAGATGATATTAACAATTAACGGCAGTAATATTACTCTATAGTAAAACAAACAAATTTTCAATAAAAAATAATTCAAAATTACAAATAAAATTTTTAAAAAACTGAACACAAATATGTTACAATTAAGCTCGTATGTATAGAATAGACTAAGGCACACAGACATGCGGTAACCAAAAGTTATATTTTTCAAAAACAATGAGCAACTCGTTTATTTTTATTTTTCAATACAAGTAAAAATCAATAACTTGAATGGAAAATTAAATAAAAAAAAAATTACCGGCAAATGTTTTTTTTTTCTGGAATGAATGATAAGAACACAAACATATAGATACCTACTAAAATTTCCCATACGAACATATTTCAATATAGGTGACTTTAATTTTATTAAAATCTCAATAAATTCGACCTTTCAGTCAAAATCAAAATGTTTCAATCATTTCTACAGAACATCTTTTTTTCAAAAAAAAAAAAAAAAAAAAAAAAAAAGGTTTAATAAACATATTTGACAATAAAATGAGCTTGGGGATTTACAAAATTCTAAACAGTGAAAATTATATGAAAGAAATCAAAATCAGAATTTTCATATCGTACGAGTTTGATAGTGACGAAAAAAAATAGGAGATGAGGATTCAGAATCTGATTTCTAGGGAGCATGGGGTGTGCAGTAGGACAGATTGTTATTTTTTTCAAAATAAATTTTTAGCCAGACTCAATTAAAACGATGTCTTTTGTAAAAAAAAATTGGTGCAGAACATTTTTGGAAAATTTTCAAATTTTTTATCCAGGAGTTGGTCTTAAACTTAAAATGATGCAATAAATGAATTACAACAGGAGAAAATTTACTCGTATTTTACAATTTTTTTTCAGCATAGAAATCAATTTTTTGTAGTCATAAAACATTGATGTATGAAATTTTAGCCCAATCAAATAATATAAACCTGTCATTGGAGTCTTCAGGTCAATTTAAAGTTGGCAGTCACCCCCTCAAAATTAAGTCAAAAAAATAAATTTAGCTCCTATGCTGCAAAAAAAAATAATCATTTTTTCCCCTCTAGTAATGCTTATTGCTAGTTTCAAAAGCGAATCCCTTGAAGAAAATTATTTTGGAAGTTTGAAGAAAAAAAAAGAATTATGTTAGCATTCCCTCCAATTTTTGACGATCTAAGGGCTCTATCAAGAACGGAGTTCAAACTAAAATAATGTAATTTTTCAAGTTAAGAAAAAAATCGTTCATTAAAAAAATGACCTCTGCCAAAATTTTACTCCACGTACCTAGTTACTACATAGGTAGATTTCTAAATTCAGCCCTTTGAGGGTCTAATGAAAAGTCTCACTAAAAAATAACCATCAGCGCAATACTATACCTACAAAAAGGTGCCTAAGGAGCAGGGACGTATTCATAGGTAGGGATGAGAGGAGTTTTTCCATAGAATTTCTTTAGTTCAAGTTGGAAAAATTACCATGGTATTCGTTTAAAAAACATGAATTTTTAGCCAATTTTTGAACAAAAAAAAAAGTGCCAAAAACAGTTACAAAATTGTTGAATTTTTTTAGTTGGAAAAATTATTTACTTCTTCCCCCGAGAAAGGCAAGAAGAATAAAATTTGATGATTCAGAATTTTGGATTTTTAAATTTTAGAAAATTTGAATTGCTTAAGTACATATATTTTTTCTCATCAGATTCACATTAAAATTTGAAAATATTTATACAATTTTGAAAATTTTGAAAAAATGGACCCAAGAAACACTGAAGAGAAAATTTTTCAAACGAAAGGTGTTCAAGAATATTTTTTTTTTACTTTTCTATCATTTCAATAGTCAGACTTCGTAGTTTATTAGAAAAAGAAAAAAAAACATGTATGAAGGACGTTTAGGAGGTTCAGGATTCCAGCACTCTTTTTAAATAAGTAGGTACCTAACCTACCTATCGATAAAATATTCTAAAATTTAATTTTGTTACGAAGCTATGAAATAAACTTATTTTCCATTCAAGTATAATTTTTCCAACTTTAATTCCAAGTTTTTTTTGTTGTTTTTTTTTGTAGAAGACCTCGTTGACAATTATTGTAGGAAAATCCCCCCAACTTGAAAAACACATAAGATTGCGTGCGTTAAAATCCTACCTACATGCCCGAATAAAATACGACGTAATCTTCAAACCCTCTATTGATATCGTTTAATAATTTATTTTTTAAACATCAAACTGAGATTTGTCCTCGTAATCGAATACCTACTTGACAGAATTTTGTTTTTATCTATACAAGGAAATGGATTAATTTTCAGCAATGCTCCTCCCTTTTTCGTGAAGTGTTCAAAAAAAACTTGCATTAAATTGGCTATAGTTTCAAATTCGAAAAAATATTCTTTGAAAATGGTAAAATTCTAGTCAGTTTAACTTCAATAGACCAAATACTGTTTTTGGTAGAAAGGGAGTTATTTGATTGCTTACTAAGCCAATTTTTCAATTTCGCTCTTTACCCAGTCAATAGTCAATTTTTTATATAAAATTCAATTTTAATGAAAAAAAATTACTAGGTAGTAGGTAGATTGCTCTCTAATACTTCATACAAAATGTAAATATACCTAAATGGTTGAAAATAGGTCCAAATACTGCTTGTGGTAGAATGAATGAGAGAGGGAGCATCAGGTGGTTGCTTACTAAGCTAATTCTTTTCAATTTAGTTCTGGTACCCAGTCAATAGCCAAAAAAATATTCCAGAAAATTTAATTTTGAAAAAAAAAAAATTTAAAAATTACTCGTCTGGTCTCTGACACTTCATATCAAATGCAAAAATTAAAGGTCAAAAAATGGCTTTTGATTTCAGTTTTGAAAAAAATGTTTTCCAAGTGACGTACTCGTATTTCAAAATTTTAACAATTAAATATCGCTCGTTAATTTTTCAGTCACCAAAAACATAAATAAATAGCCGATACATGCTGTCATACGAGTACATGCGCTGTTTTTTTGATAACGTTTTATTACAAAATGAAAATTTTACTGCTTATTCTTTTTCGTGAAAAACAGTCGTATTTCGATTATTTTCTGAATGGTTTTTGATAATAGTTTCAACTTTACTGCTCGTACGAAATAGGTGAGATGGAAATTTTATAGGAGAAGGGTAATTCGATTTGCTGTAGAGAATCTCGCGAGTAGTAATTTTTTTTTGAAAAATCTGAAGATGATGTAATTTGTACGTAATTAATGATTCAATTAAGTTGCATGAAAATTTAGATCAATGATGGAATTAATGTTTTAGGGAATGGGTAAACTCAATTTTCTGTCGAGAATCTTGTAGGTTGTAATACTTTTTGAAAAATCTAAAGATGATGTAATTTCTACTTAATCAAAGAGCTGCTTATCTACGAATCAAGTTGTCTGAAAATTTTAATTTGTTCCAATTTAACCAATTTCTCGAGTAGGTTAGGTACCTACTTTCAAAGAAAAATAAAATCTATGGAAACAAGGCTAGCTACGTATAGTCGAAGGAATTGTCGTTTTCCTACTTTTCAAAAATATGTGAATTAAAACATCATTAAAGTATAAGTAGGTATGCAATAAAAACTACACACTTGCACACGCACACAAGCACACAGACATCATTCAAAAGTGATATGTAGGTAAAAGCAAAATAATAAATAGTTGATCAAGAATATTTTATCATTAATGGTAACTGGTCCCCTATAAATTACTTAATATACAAAAAAAATTATGTACACTCAATGTAATACAACCAAAAAGTGAATGAAGTTCGATCAAAAACAATGGGTAAAAACGGGTAAGGCATTATAAAAATGTGTTTGATTGACCAAATTTATGGTTCGAAAGAATGCTCTGAGAGTTTAAATTTTTTATCAATTTAAAATAGAAAATAAATAGTTAAGCATTGAAAAAAAAAAAACTCAAAAAAGCAAAGCACTGCAATAATTTTAATCCAAATTTATGTTTTGATTCAGAGCTAATCAATGATAGAAATTTTGGTAGATACCTAGATGTCTTTTTTTTCTTTTTTTTTCAATTTCACAATGTTTTTTAAGACAGTTAGAATTTTGCAATTTTTTTTCTCGAAAAAACCAATTGAAAAGGAACAATTTACTATAATTTGTAAATTTTCATAATTGTTTACTGTCTAGTTGATTTTTAAACACCAAAAAAAAAATCATCAGAACGTATAAATAAGTAGGTAGGTAGGTAGGTAGGTAGGTATATATATGTACCTATGACCACTTCATTGCCTTGATCCTTATCATAACAGAACACACACAAAATGTAGTCTCATCGAAATTGAAGGTAACGAAATATGAATTTTTGTATAAAAATTAATAATAATAGGTAAAATGAAAGAAGAAACAACTACTGGACATGAGGGTAGACATCAAAATGCTTATTTAACTCTCTATGGAGTTGTTCCGGCAGAACGCCGACATTTGTAAATAAAGATCTAAGCACATTTAACTCTTCGCTTAAAAGCTCGATTCTCTTTTGCAACCTTTCATTTTCCTTAACTAATAATTTTACCTTTTCTTCGGTTTCACGAGATCTGAGTTTCGCCTTCTCCCTTGATTTTCTAACGGCGATGTTATTTCTTTCTCTGCGTCTTTTATATTCGTCGGTATTTTTATCGATTGATTTGTTGGATTTCCTGTGCAGTTGTTGAGCTTGGTGTTGCTGGTTTTGATGATGCGGGTGATGCAGAGCTTTTAAAGCGTTCGTAGGTGAGACATAATTATGAGTTGAACCGTTATTAAGGACCGAATAGGGCGTTTGTTGGTGTCTGGAGAATTCCTCTACGGGTTCTTCTTTGACCGAAGTGTTCGAAGCATTTGAATTACTCTCGAAATGAACAGGTTGCGGCATGTACGCCAAGGTAGTGCGTGACTGGAATTGCTGTCTTGGTTTTTGATGACCCTGGTTTAGAATTTCGGTAAATAATCCTTCGTTGAACTGACTATCGTCAATGAGATTTTGCAAATCTAGCGATATTTCCGGCGTGTTAAGATCGGCCAAATCTGAATATTTCTTCAAATGTTGAGGTTGCATTTGCTTTTTCACCGCCATTGCTTCGTGTTGCGACGTCGCGTTTACAGACTGCTGCGGCGCGTTGTCGTACATTTGCGGTGAGTCCATCATATCATCAAAAAACATGTAAAAACGCGTAAAGCGTTCATAAAAAAATTACGTACTTCGGATTTCGTTTCGCAGATTGCCTTATTTCATATAATGCAACGAACGAACAAATCGCGAACACAATTATTATAATCGGCACTACGCGAATAATCCAAATCGTGAAAGCGATAAATTTTCAAAATTCAACACTGTACTCGAAATTTTAACCATTTAACGTAACTTTGAGCAGCATTTTAGCACATAAACGACGAGAATAAAATTTCAACATTTCCATTTGTAAAATATAATTTAAAAACAAAGCGATAACTGCGATAATTAAAATAATACATCAACGGACTGGAAACTTAAAATTTTTTCACTTTAAAATTTGTTGATACGGATACACGTGTGTACGTCTGACAGGTTATAAACAAACGACCAAACGTCACACACGAACACGTTACGGCATCACACTCAACAGTCAACACGCTGTGCTCGACGCGAATGAGGGAGAAGTTGAGTTGCCTATGTTTTGGAATGCAAGCAGACTGATAATGTTTCAATTAAAACATGGTTGCCAGAGTCGCGAGCGTAAAATGTGCTCCTGTACGTTTTGCTCTTTATCGGACCAATACGACTCGTACCTGCTTTGATTTTACCGCTAAATTTTATCAAAATTTTAATACTTAGGTATTAAAAATAAAAATCTTTCATTTTCTTTTCGAAAAAAACTGAATTTTTTTGCAAAAAGAATGATTCCAATTTTTCCCAGTATACAACATTTCCTACTAATTAATTTTTTTTGGAGTGAGCGTAGGTAACATTCATTTAATTCTTTATTTTTTGAAAAAAAAAATTTCTCAATTTTTTGGAATTAGCTTGCAAAATATTTTTTTTTAAAAATCGAATTCCCAAAAAAATAAATTTCTTGAAAAAAAACAACTAAATTTTTGGTTTAGTCTCAGTTGAAACAAAAAATCAATTTTTTGTATTATAATTTATGAATTTTCTCGAAATAAAAAAAATTGATTTTTTCTCGAGCCAAGCTAAAAAACTAGGTACTCAATTTTTTTGAAAAAATTTGTCAGGGTCATTCCGCATATCAATTCGACCAAAAAAAAAGAAATTTTCCACATGTCTTTCAATTTCGCATAAATTCTTTTACAAGATCTACCCCCCCCCCCCCCAAACAACTCAGAAAAACGCAATTTGTTTGCCCTTAGTCCCTTGGGGTGGGGGGATTCGTTTGTTTCTGCAATATCTCGTAGTACTAAACTTCAGTGGCATATAACTCCGCTCCTATGATACTTGATTCAAAACTGATTTCACAGTTCGAAAGTGCATTGAATTTTGATTCAGAAACTTATATAAAAGTTTTCAAAAGTTAAAAGTGAACTTTCGAATTGAAAGCTCAACTTTAAAAATTGCGCTGTAAGTGGGAGCTACAATCAAAAATTATGCAAAAATCAGATTTTTTGCAATAAAACAATAAAAAATGTTTTTATATATTTTTTTTGTTATTTTATATTTTTATTTTGAGTAAGTATAGTAAAATTTTCAATTTTTTCCAATTAAAAAAAAATGAGTAAAATTTTTAAAACTTTATCTGAGAAAAAATAATTATGTTAATTTTTTGATGAAAAAATTTCGGAGTTTTCTTGGAACAATACGAAATCAATTTTTTTGAAGCCCAATTTTACATAAAAAATCTCATAGAGCAAGTAGCACTCATAACAACCAGTGCAACAACCAAACTAAAAAAAATAAAAAATAAAAATAAAATAAAATAAGATTTTAGATTTTAATTCCTTTTGATGCTCTGAAAAAATCCAAAATCTTTTCTATTCCAGGAATGAAATTCAAAAACCAAATCTTTTAACACGCCTTTCAAAAAAAATTCCGATCTCGCAAAAAAATCCAAGCACATTGGGTTCCTTATCTCTGAAATAGAAGGAATTATGTCAATGTGAAATTTCGGTCAAAAGTATTGCCTACCTCAATTTATTACGGTGCACTGGTTAAACATGGAAGTTGCAAAACACGCGTCAGTCAGTGAATAGTTGAATACATGCATGAAACAAAAGTGTTTATCATTTTGCGAGGAGTAAAAGAAGTTATGGGAAAAATGCCTTAAACTTCGAAAATACCTATTTTTCTTTATAAAACCTTCGTAGTCCGTTCATTTACCAAAAAAAAAAAAATCACATGCTTAATTTTTTTGTTCTTCTCAAAAAGTTGCACAACTTCATTTAACTACCAGTACCTTGACGGAATTTTTTAATTTTTTTAAACAATTATTATAGTCCCTTCAAAATCGAAGTGGGCATCTCCATACAGGATATCCGGAGAACACTTTTTGAAACTTCAGATTTGGATACAACCCAGATACCACCAACAAAAAATGTTATGTACACGGTGCCTATCTAAAAAATTAAAGAAGCGAGGATTGAGCAAAATTTTTTGGCAAAACTGCATTCAAAAAATTTTCTGACCCCGCCAGTGAATAGTACTCCAAAAAGAAAAATAAGTTTCAATTCTATCGGAATGCCCTTCTTTGAAATTGACGAAGTTTTAGGTAGCAAGAAGAAACCCACGTCAAAGATATTTATTACCTTCCTCGAAATTATCAAGGGGAACTAATGAGACATGACAAATAAAATTTTCATTATACGTGCTACGAAACTACTATGTTTCGTCCCTACGTGCATTGTACGAAAGTGCGTCATTACTTTCCGCCCGCTAAATTATTTTCCGCCCGCGGAATTTTTTGATTTAGTGTTAAAATCATGATTTCGTAGCACTTATAATGAAAAATACATTACAATATCGCAATGCGTGAAATAAGTAAATCTTTGAGATTACATATGTGAGAAAATTTGCCCATCTTTGAAAACGAAGAAGCAATGCAAATGGTGCATCAAACTTTGAAAATTCAAATTTCAAAGCTTTGTAGAGTTTTTATTTCCAAGCATTAGCAAAAAATCTAAAAAGTTTATTAAAATTTTTTCAAGTAAGTACACAGATTTACTCAAATCAAAAAAATTTTCTCAATTTTATTTTCCCTTGCCCCTTCAATTTTTGCATAAGTGTTTCCGATTAATTTTGAACTTTTTTTTTTAACGAAAAAGGATAATTTTATTATTTATTTTTCTCATGGTATTGTACGGTGGGGTGATATCTATCTACCATAAATTTTGTTTAAAAACTGGTTTCTCGTATAGCCATGCTTGTAGTTTAAGGTGGAATATTATTGAAATTACTCTGTTTTAACAAGATAAGTAAGTAGATGGAGACAACCGCAATTCAACTTTCGGTGGTGTCTCGTAAGTTTCAATTCAAATTCAACTCTCAACTCTCAGTGTCTCAACTTCTCAAGTGTCTCACGTCTCAGTGACTTGACTTTGGTCTCTCAACCTCGACTCGAGTCAGAACTAAACTTGACGTTGACGATAATTTCAATAAAAAATCAAACGTCATTCAATACATAAGATCTATGTAAAAATTAAATAATACCAAAAAATAATAAAAATGAAATACTTAACAATAATAAATAATTTTAAATTTAAAATAATTTTTTTTTTTTTTTTAAATTAAAAAAAATTTAAAAAATCGATTTTAAAAAGAACGAAAACGAAGTACGAACGATTGAACATCGAACGAAGAACGACGTTGATCTTCCTTTGCTGTTAAGTTTCAAGAACGAATCGCAATGTCACAAGCAGCAACCGAATTTATTGTGATGCTAGCAATAATTTTGCATTCAGTTGTATAGTTTTAGGAACGTTGAGTAACAATTATTTTTATATAATTTAACGAATACTTTTTCAATAATTCTTTGATGTTTTATCCAATTTTTGTTTTTATAATTACTGTGTCTAAGACTTAAATTTCAACATGAAGATTTTCTGACAGAGCCAACCCAACGTAAAACCAAAAACCGTTGTTGTCGGTTTCATCACCTGCTTCCTGTTGACTAAGTAAGAAAAGTTGAATTCTTTGTAAAAAAACCACTCGTATTTATATTATATAGGCCGTCTGAGATATTGAGATCCTTAATTCCAAACCTTTTATTCGATATCTCAATATGAACGCGATATTGTGCTTACGATAGTGGAAGAAATTTGCTTTTTTGTTCACGCTATATGGTAATAAATAAAAGGTGTTTTAATCAAAACACCTTCGCTCTGATCAAACATACGTTTCGATTTATTGTTCTATCGAACATATTTCAGCATAATCGTAAATTACAGCTAACTCTTACACGTTCTATTTTCGATATATGACGAATGTTCTTGTTTCAGGTTTAAATGATACTATCCATTTCTGATGGCATTAGAAAATAATAGCGGAGGAATGTATATAAAGAGGGAAAGCAGTATCGTTGAAATGGCACCATCGCAATCACAACCCCAAAATGTTTGTTTCGTATGTGGAAGCAGTGGACATCCTGAGCAGTACTGGCTTCGCAGTAAACCTAATCCGACTAATGGCTCCGAAGCTTATTTTCCATTTTTAGAATCACACGAACCTCCTATAGGATATAAACACGCTACGAAACATGAACCCTTGGTAAAGATAGTGTTATCGGTTACTTTTTTTTTCAACGATTGTCGTAGAAACGAAATTTGGTCACTTGCTCTTTGTCGTATATATCAATTAATGGTTTTATGTTTGTTTTTTTCTTGTTTCTCAAATAGGTTGCAGTTTGTTATTTATGTCATTGTTTTCTATTGCAACAGTGGGACCGTTACCAGCGGGAGAATACTCCACACGCTAAACGCATGTATTGGTTGAAACGCTGTGATAATGGTCCCTATATGGGGGCTGAAATGTCATCCCAGGGAGAATACGCTTGTCAGATATTAGGCTTGAATTTCGAATATGTTAATAAGTAAGTCGATTATTTATACCTTATCTACATATCGCGAACCAGTTTATTGTGGTTTTCTCGATTCTATCCCATTTGTCATAAATTATCAATTACTAGAAGTGTGGCTTTGTGACATAGTTTATACTCAGAAAATGTTTTCAGTTTTATCATTATTCGTTTTAGTAATCTTATCAATAGTTTAAATTGTATTGCTGTGATTACTTTAGCAGTTGGAATATGGTTAGACAAAAGTCATTTTGCAGTATTTTATTTCGAACGTTCTGCGGTTTGGACGATTGTTTATGAAAATGTTGAATTTCACTCGTATAATATGTTGATTCTCTTCTTGCAGTAAAGATCAGATGCCAAATGTTGGGACCACGTCATCGAATATGATTCCTCCATCCAATTCCACTTCCAGTGTGGCGAAAAATTCATCTGCTGTCGTAACAACTTCTGTTAGCCAAAACAGCATACCTAACATGAGCTCAGTACCTGACGAAGTGAAAACTAGTACGATCGTCAGTTTGAGTAATAAATCGGAACAAATGCTGTTACGACAAGCCGAAGGTCAGCCAAATTTTTCATCTGCTCCGCTAGATCTGCGCCAGTCACCTTCCATTGCTGTCCATAATGGAAATGCTCATTCTAATCCGGGTAAGAGTCTAACTTCGATTATAGATTCGTATTCTGATGATAGACTTGAATTTGTTTATCAGTCGTACCGAGTGTATTATGATTTTAAAAAGGTGGGATCTTTAAAATGAAGTGGATATTGTTCACTTTTTTTTTTCATTCTCTTTAAAAACGTAGTACAATTTTGTAGTTTAAACGCGTCTGCTTGATAAGTTTATCAATAATGTTATTTTAATAACACTAGCAAGTTCGTTAGGTCGTGCATTTACTAAATGATATAAAACAAGGTAATCTTTGAAGCGCAAATAAATCGGTGATTTGAATTTCAGTTTATTTATTTAATTAGCCATATTTTTAAAACTTTTTCTAACGATGAAAATGTTGATTTGTTTCGTTTACAGGTAGCTATAGCAGTTCAGGAACTGACATTTTGGATTTATCTATGCCAGATAAAAATTCGACCACTGAAGTGTGTTATGTGTGCGGAGATGAATTCAAGCGTGGATCCTTATCTCATATATCGGCCAAGCCCGTCACCAATGTAGCTTCTGGATCGCAGAATTATAACCATAATCAAATTACGGAGTATCCATTCTTTCCAAGTTTAACGTTGCATCCGAGGCCAAGTCGCTCGAGACCGATGGATAGTGCTGGACGAGTTTTAGCCTGTAATACCTGTCAAGCGCATTTATTGCAGCAGTGGCAAGTGAGTTGTTTTCCGCCTCGTAAGCTACCTTAAAGGTCATATTTCGTAACCTTTATTGAAAAAAATAAATGTTCTCTTTTATTTTCTGCCCTAGATGTACTCGGCGAAAGGAATACAACACGCTGATCGTAACTACGTATTTAGAAAACGAGCTGCTCCAGCTTTGGAGGCTTCTTCTTTTGTGTGCTTTATTTGTGCCTCGGAATTCCCGTCGTCTTGTGTTCGGTTTGTATTTTGAATTGAACACTCGTATTACAATTTATTAATGTAAGGAAACGCCAAAGAAGTTGTAAAAATTATTTTGGCTTATTCAAAATTCGTTTTTTTCCTCGTTTGTTTTTCAAATTGATTTCAAACTTGAATTTAATTTTATATTTGAACGTTTACTCCTCTTGGTAAACATTTGATAAAAAGGAAAGAACCTTATTTAATTAAGATGGTTTTTTTTTCGTGATATTACGCGTTGAAATAAGGTTCCTCCTAGAAGTACACTCAATAAATTCGACGAAATCTGTATAGATGATACTGAGTGTGTGTCGAAGAATGTTGAAATTATTTTTTGATTAATATAATATTGAAATACTGCTATAATTATGAACATATTGCAGTGTTTTTCTATTTTTAAAACTTTTTTTATGAAATTGTGCACCTTTAAATAACTATATAATATGAACGAAACTTTGAAAAGGAAGTATTTGGTCCATCGATTAATTAATTTGTTTAAAAATATACAAAAAATTATGTTTTTCACGCTAATTTTATGTCTTATTTTTCTTAGGAACTTGTATTGTTGTCAAAATACCGAACACGAACCGTATTATCCTTCTTTGCTTAATTTAAAACCTCCTCCTGGAGGTAATCCTGTGAATAGCCAAGGAATGATACAGGTAACATTACATAATTCAATAAAAATTATTTCTATTAAATTTTTTTATAATTACATAAATCCCACTTTGTGCAGGTGTGTTCCATTTGTTATAAAACCGTGCCCCAAAAACACCAAGCCTTCGGCGGCGAATCGTCTTCGTCGTTATCGAGTAATGCATCGTACACAGCTGCATCCTCTTTGAAATCCGCTGACATTAGATTCCGTCCATATGAAATTGACCGGTCGAAGTCGAACGCGTCTTCGACACAGTCTGCGGAATTAAAGCATGGAATTCCACAGCAGCAAAACAGCGACGTAACGAATTCTCTAAACGAGAATCATGTTACTCCTGTACTCGGTGCGCAGAATTACCGATGTTACATTTGTAGTGGTTTGTATTCTCGAACTCAAATGGAATGGTTGAGTACGAGTGCTGAAGGAATGAATTCGCACGCTATGCATTTTCCATGTCTTCGTACTTTAGCTCGGTATGAACAATTTATATTCGAGGTATAATTTAATTATATTTTCTTCAGTCGAATAATAATTTCTATGTTTAGATCTTCGGAAAATTCGTGCGTCGATTCTCAAGGACGTGTATTAGCTTGTATTAATTGCGTAAATTATTTGTCCAAACAATGGGAAACATTGGAATCGGAAAGAGTTCCTTTAGAAAGAAGAAGGTAAATTTTACAGACTTCATTTTACGACGTATTAGTATTCTTTTTAATTTCTACAATTTTTTCCCTTTTATCAGGTATGATGTTCCTACCCTGCTAGCGAATGGAAGTACTCCGCCGCCGCCACCTATTGCTGCTCCGAGTTCGTCGTCTATTTATTGTTTCTTGTGTGGTCTTCACTCGGACTTGACCCTAGCTAGAGTTTTGTACAGTAGACCTCAGGTGAGATTCAAGAATAACTCGTATACTTACAGGGTGCTTCGTATGTTTAACTTTTGTGCTCTTATTATTGTGAATTCATCTTGGCTTCTTAACTCGGACGAGGTATAGCATTGTTTTTCGCAACATTCCATTATTTTTCGAATTTCAAATCGTATAAGTAATGGATAAAAAAAATACTTGATCGAAATTAAAATAAGTACGTTGAATTATATCGCAATTTGCTTCATCATCTGTGGAATTATTTCTATTGAAATGGCTTTTTGCTGAGCGTTGTTGGTTTTTATCGTTCATTCATATTATGTATGTGTAATTTATGCTTATCTAAACAGTTTTAATTTTAATGCACTCGTACATGTTTTTGAAAATAACCGTTTATATTGCTAAGAATAGAGAGAAAGAATTAATCACTATGTAGAATTAATACTTTTTAAATAGCTTTTTGCAATTTTAGTAATCAGTTTTTTTTAATATTAACAGCACAAGTAACTAGCTTTTTATATTTTAAAAATACATATAAGAAAAATTTTCACAATTATTCGGTTCGAGTTTTACCCAAATATTACCAGTTTCGTTATGTTTCATAATGCATTTTGCAGCATTTAGTAATTTGGCGTGGATTTATGAAATTTCTCGTTCTTTATAGAATTTTATTTATTTTTTTATCTTTTCCGCTGTTTTTCTTTTTTCTTCTTCAACAAAAACATAGAATTTGAGGGTATTTTCCGATCGGTTTTTTGCCAATCTCTTTTCTTTTTCGTGAGAGAAATGCGAGCTGTGAAGGGTATAGGCAAAAAAAATATTCGGAACCTACCCTTGATTATGTTTGACAAACTAAATGAGTTTTGTGTTTTTCAGATTCGGTTCGAAGGAATAAAGGTGATTGAATTTAAAAAAATTGAGAAATACATGCTAAAATTTTTATATTTTTTTATGAAAAATAATTCAGTAACTGCGTTATTATAACATGATACCTATTTGAATGAAATCTAACGTAATTTTTTTATTCGAACGAGTTACTTTCATTAACTTATTTAATTAAAATGACAATAAAGAAATAAAGAAATTTCATTTTAAAAACACTGCCAATTTGTTGCATTTTTTTTACAAAAATTTACTAAATGATTAACCTTACATTTTTGAAAAAAAATAATGGTTGCATCGCTGTTCAATATTTTTAGACTTGCATAGAGTATTAAATAATTTGTACCTCGTTATATGGTATTATGTTACTTGTATATCCAAATAAGCTGTGAAGACGACTCGTTTTCTGGATGTGGTATTGAGTAATCACTTGACGTTTGTTGCGGATTCCCTATAACGGGGTACTTGACTTTTTTACCAGTCCGGAAGAAATATTTGAGAGATTATATTTCGGTGCGCAGCTGATATTGTGTATTCGGTACATTAGTACGTAATTTTGCAAAGCAGTGGCGATTTTGGAGCGGGATAAAGTATGAAATAGTTGATAAAGGTGTACGGCGTAGAACTATGTAAAATAGTTTTTCTTGGGAAGAATAGTACTTTGTAATAAATGGACATTTATTTTTGTATATCATAATTTCGTCGAAGTACTTTCGTTTAAATTCAACGTTTGCTTATTTTCTTTATTTTACAGGGAAGAAATGCGCCTTATTTTCCATCCATGTTACAACATAAATGCCATCCTAATGCGGAACAGTTGCGGGAAGACGGTTCGGCTTTAGTTTGCACATTTTGTTACCATACATGTATTGCTCAATGGCGTCATTACGAAAGTGCTTCTACAGCCGCCAACGATAGACAATACAACTTTCGCGATTACTGCTGTTTCGTTTGCAATGTGATTACGTACAGGAAGAGAGTACGAGCTCTTACTGTCAATGTGAGTATAATTTTTATAAAAATAAAAATCGCAAGGTTGAACAGTGTTAACACGACTACGAATTTTTTCGCAGGATTTTCCTTTTCTACGCTTACATCCTCAGACTGAAAAATCGTTGCTTCTGGAAAATGGCGATTATGCTGTCGTATGCTTAGATTGTTACGAAACTTTAAGAACTCAGTCGCAAGAATATGAACGCTGGGGGCTTCCCATAGAAAAAAGAGAATATAATTGGTTGACGCAGCCTCCTCCGCCTGAAGATAGTCCTGAAGTATCAGTAGCTAGATTACCATCGGGTCAAAAGTCGCATACTATTAAAGTAAGTTGGCCTAGTAAAAGTAGACCATAGAAATAGGGCAAATTGTCATCTTGGGTCGCATAACATTTTTTGATTTTGAAACGTTTCTTCCGGGCTTCTGAGTGATTAACTGATCACCCGTCAAAAAGTCACCAAAACTAGTCCCCAAAAAGATCGTTCGTTGTTTCTCGCTTATAACTCAACAAATATGCGTTTGAGCAGAAAAATTATCATGACTAAAATTGAAGTAAATTAAATTTACAACAAAAAAGGTTATATCAATTTTTTTCAAAAAGTGGATGGGTGGTGCAAAAACATACGTTAAAATGCACGAGGTGAAACAAATGGAGATTCTCTTCAATTTCCGCGAATAACATAAATTTTGGAAGTGGTCGAATATAGCGAAAGATGACTCAAACACAGACTCCAAAAAAAGTCCCTCTCTTTCTCCCCCCACAAGAGTCTCGTATGAGGGCACATGTGATGATGTGAATGTGCCATCTGTTCACTTTTTGGAAAAAGTTGATGTAAACCTTTTTTGTTGTAAATTTTATGTATTTACTTCAATTTTAGCGAAAAACAGGAAGGGGATTTGGACCAACATTCGGGAATTTCTTGGGAAACGAGGGTTGGGGAGCTTTTGATGGTTAATAAAGACACCAAAAGGAACATTTTAAAATCAAAAAAAAAATTTATGTGACCCAAACTGCAATTTCACTGGACTAACAGGGGACATGTCAGAATTGTCAAATTCAGATTGCATTGTATACAACCTTAAAATGTAGTCACTATTGTGAATGTAAGTTAAAGAACCCTAATTATTACAGGTGCCCATTTTCATTTGAAAAATTTTTGTAAATTTTTAAAATTTGAAATTATTTTGAGAAAATCGAAAAATTCAAAATTCAAAAAACGATTAAAAATTGTTTCTTTACATGCCACCCTATAGAACATGAAAAAAAAAATCAAAATTTATTATTACATATTTTTGCCTATCTCTGAAATCGAAGGGTCTAGAAGAAGAAATACGAAATTAGTAGGTAATAGGTATAATTTTTTTCTGAAAAAAATCGAAATAAAATAGCATTTTCGTTTCCAACTCCTTCAATTTCAGAGATAGGCAAAAATATATTATGATAATTTTTTTTTCAAGTTCTATAAGGTGGTATACAAAGAAACAATTTTTAATCGTTTTTTGAATTTTCAATTTTTTTTTAATTTCTTTATTTTCTCAAAATTTTAAATTTCAATAATTCACATAAAAATTTCAAATGAAAACGGGCAATTGTGATTATGGTTCCTTAACTTTCATTCATTTCAAGTATGTATTCAATGCAATCCAAATTAAAATACTTTTGACATGTCCCATGTAAGTTTTGAACAATTCAAAAAAGTATATTAAAATCTTGTCAAAAATTCGCTGATTATAAAATTGAATTTATTTATAGGCTTCTTCGCAAATCGCTTCCATAAACAAAAGTACCAATAAAAATGTGAAATCCGTCGATAAAAAAGGTGTTCCTGTTTCAGCTGCTAGTAAAGTTCCAGAAACAAGTAAGAATTCATTTTTTAATTTACCTTTTCGTTTACTTGAAAAAATAATCGCGAGACTTTTTAAAAGAATAATGTTAAAAATGAGCAATGAATTCGATACGTTGAATATTCTTTCAGTCGTTATTCGATGTAATATTATCTATATCGAGCGACGAATTTTTATAGCATATTGCTTGTAAAAAGGTGATATTCTGTCACCAGATTTCGAATGGCGCTGCAAAAACCCACGATTGAGTATTTTTTCAGCTTAAAAATGTATAGAATTCCCACTTAGTAAGGTTCTACGAATAGAATAGTTGTTGCTAATATTTTATTTAACGTGAAAAGGTCGCCTTGGCCACATTCCAGTGAGTGAAAAAGATCAAAAGGTTATTTGTAGGATGAGCAGTTGAAACGGTTGAAGCTACGTTAAGCGATCTCGGATAACGGGAAAAAGATTACAACGCTGCGTTGCTGAACTCTTTATTCGTTGCTTGGTGTGTTGTGTACGCCTAACTCGAAAGTTCAACTTGACACTTTGACAGCAATCGGCCTTTTATATGAACTCGTTTGTTAACTTTTGGCCCGATTTCTTGGTTTAAGATTTCTTTTCGAATTCTCTAACCGTACAAAATTGCTTTGAAATCAAATTTTTAATTCGACGAAATGGAGGTTTTATTTTTTTTGTTATTTGAAGAAAAAATCTTTCGTTGTGGTGAATTGTATTTTTATTTTATTTATTCGTTTATTTTACTTTTGAAAAAAGGGAAATTGGGTAGAATTGTATGAAAAATTATTTCATAATGACGGTCAAGTACATTTTTTTTTTTTTGAAAATTACAGTACCTCTATAAAAGTAGACTGTGGAAAAATCTTAAAATAATGGGTAATTATTATTATTTAAAAAAAAAAAAAAAAAAAATCGATCAAAACATATCACATATTATATGACATACCACAAACCACAAAGAAACACTTGCCACTTATTATATCGAAACAATTCAAATATTTCACAAATAGAAATAATTATGGAAATAACGACGACGTTAACAGAAGTAGTGGTGTTATTAATGGATTCGACAAAGATGTTATTAAGATGCAAGTAAAGTTTGAGAGTAGTTTAGGATGGAGTGTTTAAGTAAACAGATACAAGATGTAATCGGTGCTTTATAAAGTAATCGTTGGCACGCGAAGGGTGACGCCTGTTATCGAATGCTTTAATAAGGGGTACACAGTTTTGTGGTTTATTTAGCACTGAAAAGGGTGTGAAACGTAGCTCAAATACAATAAAACTTTTGCTGCCGTTGTTTGTCCACTGAATGAGAGTCGAAACCTGCTTTCTTGTCAAAAGTTATTGTCGATTTGAACGGAAGAGTGTGCGGTGAACGGCTTATTGTGAAATGAATCGTCATTGTTGGGAATTAATTACTCAGGACTTTTGTCATAAGAATGACAGTTTATTCGAAATTTACAAATGAGCGAAAAAATGCCATCATTTGACGAATCCTTTGAAGAAGGCCAACTATTTGAATAATTTTTCAAAATGGCATATTTCCTTCGCTTTACAGATTTGATTTTTTTAAACGTAGGTCTCTTGTTCTGAGAATACATACTTTTAAAATAATCATGAATCAGGAAGTCTTTGACTTTGGTTTTTCTTTTTTTTTTTTGCAATTTGCCTCACTCCCTAAAGTTGTGTTATTTTTACGAGAAAAAATTCCCTATTTTTTATTTTCCCTCTTATTAAGTTTCGAGTGACGCCTGGCACACTTTTTTTTTTTTTTTTTAAATGAAAAAAATTACATATTATTTTCAAAATATTTCCTTTTTTGTTATAACCCAACAAAGTTGTTCATTTTCACAAGAATTAAAATTAATTCCTCATTTTTCATTTTCCCACTAACTTAATTTCAAGTGATAACCGTTTCTTCGAGAAAAAAAATTTCACCCCAGCATTCAATATTGTGTTGCTTTTCAATTCAAAAAATAATTCTCTATTATCTTTCTCCTAAGTGAATTATGACTTTTCGGTGAAAATTTCAAAAAATAATTCAAAAATTACCAAATTTTTGAACTTTATGAATGTAACTTTTCAAAATTGCTCCTTTTCATAAGAAATGATGACCAATTTTTTGTTTTTCTCCTCATTGAATTTCGAATAAACCGTGGTGTCGCCTCCATAATTTTCGAAAGATTACAAAATTTACCAATTTCCAATTTCTTGCTTTTTAGCATAGTAAGTATAAATGCTTTTACGATGACCAAAAAAAACGACATCAAAATCCGTCACAAAATTGGTTTAGGTTAGGTTAGGTTAGGTTAGGTTTGGGGTTTGGATGACATGAAAAACAGACATTTTTTCAGACATTCTGAAACTTGGAATTTTTTAGAAATTTGATGATAATTTCCATGGAAATCAATATTTATTTTTATTAATAAATTTTATGACTTTTAGGCTTTTTGTCTGACATTCTGAAATTTGAAAAAAAAAAATTATTTTTATTAGACTTTTTTGATTTTTAAATTTCCATGGAAATTAATATTCGTTACTTTTAGTGTTTTAGACATTTTGTCATAGTAAATTTTATTAATTTTGAATTTCAATGGAAATAATTTTTTTTTAATTTTATGACTTTTAGGCTTTTTGTCAGACATTCTGAAACTTGAAATTTTTTTTTTTAGCATAGTATATGCTTTTACGGAGACCAAAATGGAAAAAAACGACAGGAAAATCCGAGACCAAAATCCGACCCCATTGGGTTAGGTTAGGTTACATTAGGTTAGGTCTGGATGACATAAAAAAACTTAGAAAATTTTCAATAAATTCGACTTTTTAGACATTATGTCAGACATTTTGAAACTTGAAATTTTTTTATTAATTTAATGGCTTTTTGATATTTTATTTTTAAAAAATAAATTTTACAACTTTTAGATATTTTATCGGACATTTTGTAAGACATTCTGTTCTCCAACCTTTTTTGTTAAAATTCTCTTGACTTTTAGATAATTTATCAGACATTCTGGTTTTTTTTTTTAATTTCCATTGAAATTAATATTATTCATGACTTTTTGTGAATTCTCAAACAAAAAACTTAAGTAAACAAATACAAATACATTAAAAAATGATAAATACAGAAAATTCCCTTCCCATGGTTAAAATTTTCTGTATTTTATTCATTTTAAAATGTTTTGTATAAGATTACGCTCAAAATTACCTATATTAATTTGCTTCGTTCAAAAAAAAATAATAAAATAACCAAAATTTTCTATAAATTTAAAAAAAATTAATACCTAGGTAAACTGGCACCAGGTTGGTTTCCTATCACGTTCCGTTTATATTCGTAAACAGATGATTTAAAAATAAAAAGTGATAAAAATTTTTATAAAAAAAAAATTAAAATTTTTATTTTTTTTTTAATTTTGAAATCGAAAACTGAAAAAAAAATCCAATAAATTTATTTTTACTGTGAGTAGGACTATTACGATTGGTGGTAGGTACGTAGGTACGTACGTACGTACACGAATTTTTAGTTCAAAAATTATAGGTGCAGAAAAAATGATATTTTTTAATTTTTCAATTTTAAAAAAATTTATGGCACCAGAATTCAAGTAAAGGTCTAAAAGTTTAAATTCAAATCCAAATTAAATGCAACAAAAAAGAAATAATAATTAAACCCTTATTTGTGTGAGTATTTCAGCTTCTTTTCAAGTACAATAATTCAGTCTAGTGATATGTATCATATTCAATTTATGTTCTACGATGTGGTAAACGCACTAACGTTTCTTTATTCGAAAAAAAAATAAACTTCTTCGCAGAGTTTATCAATCCAATAAACATCGCTCCATTTTGGAAAAAAATTCGTGTACTTACGTAAGTACCTACCACGGATCGTGACAGTTCTACCTACACTAAAAATGTACCTAGCTCTTTTAGACATTTCGTCACGGAGTAAAAGCATATACTATGTTTCATAGTTTCAAACGTAGTGTGGAAATAGAGCCCTTCAGGGGGGTCCAGGGGGCCCCCCTGGCCAGGCGCGAAGCGCCGAGTTTATTAAACTTTTTTGATTTTTAATTTCCATGGAAATTAATATTCGTAACTTTTAGACATTTTGTCACGTAATGAATGTTATTAATTTTAAATTTAAATGGAAATTAATTTTCATGACTTTAAGACATTTTGTCACAGGTGAACAAAACGACCGTTTTGTTCTGTTCTGTTCAAGAACAAATCATTTTGTAAAGTTAATGTTCCGTTCTAGTTTTTGTTCAAGAAAAATTGAAATTTTTTGTTCTGTTCTGGTTTTTGTTCAAATTGAACTGTTCGGTTTTGTTCTGTTCTGTTCTGTTCATTTGTTCACAAGAAATAACCGAACAAGACAAATTGTTTTGTTCTGTTCTGATCAGAACAAAATAATTAACGTACTGTTCTGTTCGGTTCCTGTTCATTTGTTCAGAGAATTATTTTGTTCTGTTCCGTTATTGTTCAACTTAAAATGAGTTTTTTTTGTTTGTTTTTGTTCTATTTTGTTCTGTTCTGTTCTGTTCAACCAGCCCTGGTTTCATATTTTCAAACATAGTGTGAAAATAGAGCCAACCAGGGAGGTCCAGGGGGCTTCGCGCCCCCCCCCCTGGTGAGGCGCGAAGCGCCGAGTTTTCCATTTTGGTCATCGTAAAAGCATACTTATACTATGCTAAAGAATTAAAATTAAAAAATTTAAAAATAACATTTTCTAAAAAATTTGATGAATGACATTTTTTAAAAAGTGAAAAAATGACACTTTTTTAAAAAAATGCAAAAAATGACATTTTCTTCCAAAATTAAAAAATGGCATTTAAAAGAGTTAAAGTTGAAAAATTTTAAAAATAACATTTTCAAAAAAAAAAATAATATAATTTAAAAAAAAATTTTAAATGACATTTTTTCAAAATGCAAAAAATGCCACTCTTTGAGGAGAGGTACTAAGGGTTGAATTGAAAAAATTTTCAAACAAAAGATAATTATGTAAATTAAGATTCTAGAAATAATTTTGGTTATTATAAAAATTTTGATTGGACCCATTCCTCCTCTCTAATTTCGTATATTAGGCGTCTATGGGCAGTGCAAACTAAGAGCTAGTATTAAGTTGGAGTTGGGGAAAACAAAGAATTGGGAATTAGGTAATTCTTAGAAAAGGGCAATATTTTGAAAATAAATCACGTCATTTCACCATTAAGAATTTTAATTTTCAACAAAATTTATTTAAACCGAACCGAACCTTTTTTGCAAATAGTTTGACAATTTTGAATTGGGAATTAGGTAATTCTTACAAAAAGAAACATTTTTGTTGGGTTATGACCAGAAAAGGGCAATATTTTGAAAATAAGTCACGTCATTTCACCATTACGAATTTTAATTTTCAACAAAATTTATTTAAACCGAACCGAACCTTTTTTTCAAATAGTTTGACAATTTTAACAATCATTGTCAAAAGATTACCTTAGAGAAAAATTCAATATTATTTTATCGATACATTTCCAGTCACACATACGTATACCTTCTGACTATTTACTATTCAAAGGGTAAAAAAAAGGATGAAATACACGACGAAATGACCATCGAAACATATTCTCGCCGTAAAAATGTGAAAGAAAAATTTATCGAACATTTATACGTGGCGTAGGTAGATTTAGGTACTGTACGTTGGTGTACGGCAGCGTCAGCGTCGAATCGGAAAAAGAGAAGCATAATTTGAATGTTAGCGGAGGAGTTTATTGCTTCCGATTATGACGGTATAACGATAACATTATAGAAGAAGCTGTATCGGCATCGGAGATGATGGCGGGAGAAAAAGCATTAGCGGTGGAATTTTGAGCTGCGCGAAAGAGCGACGAAGAAATTACCTTGCTCATGTTTGTCGAGAGAAAGGCACTGGCATCGAAAAGCGGAGCGGCAAAAGAGCAGGATGAAGCGGACGAGGAAGGTTTTAGCGGTGTTGTGGAGACCGCGGACAAGGAAAATGTCGGCAGCGGGGATAACGACGTAAGGGCAAGGGATGGTACACATGACTGAGTTCCCATCTTCATGGAAAATCAATGCTTAAAGAATACAGTGTAACCGCCTCAAACATGCGTTTTCAACAAAGGAATAAGTGGCAGCGCGAACGAGAGACGACGAGCGGAAAAGTAAAATTGTCATCTTGGAAAGCGTATCGTCAGCGTCGGAGGGACTCGCAGGCCTGGGAAAACATCCCGCCCTCGGCTTCCTGACAAACACTCGTCACAGCTCGAGCAACAACCCTAACCGAAGTTGTTACGCCACCTTTTATTATCTGATAAAACTATTAGATTCTTTGCAAACTGTTTTTCCCGGCTTTTTGTCAGGAAATCGTTTTTCTTTTTCGCCCTTCTTTTATCCTTATTTGATGCCGGCATTTGAAAGCGCCTTGTTTTTTTTCTCCTTCTTTCTTTTTCTTCTTTACTATTTAGTGTATGTTTTTTTTACTCACTTACTTTCTTGGGTAGGTAGGTAGATAGATAGGTAGGTAAGGTACTTACATTTATTTCCATCTCTGTTTTTGCTGTATACTCTCTCTTCGTCGTTGTCAGCAATGGCCGCTTAATCGGTTTCCCGTAAATTAAGAAAGGCGAATAATGAAGCGAGAAAAGTTGAAGATTTAACGAAGTAAATAAAGTGTGAAACTTTTCTTCCATTAGTTTTTTCCTCGCTTTATCCTTTGTATCCTTCGTTCGGTGGTTTATTCGTTATTATGTAACAAGTGTTGTTATATGCTGTTTTACCTTTTGAAACTGAATTTTATTCGGGGTATTTTTTCAGTGTGAAAATCTGGGCATAAATATCTACGTTCCACATGCACCTTATTGCCCTTTGTTCCAAAATATTTTCAGACTTACGAGCTGCGTGAAAAATGTTATCTTTTCCATTTAATATTTCTAGAAATGTAGCTATAGTAGTCTCAAATGTAATGATTTTATTCATTTTTTGTAATTTTTTCACATTGTTGCCATTATACTGTCAATTTTTTGACCACTTTGGTTTTCCTAATCTTTATTCAAATTTTTTCTAAAAAAAAAAAAAAAAAAAAAAAACTATATTTTAAGCAAAAACTTCACATAATAGTGGAAAAAAGACTCTCATACTACATTAGTGGGGAAAATAACAAAAAAAATATTGAAAATTTTTTTAACTTCCGGTAATATTTTTGCTCTCTTAGAAATTGTCAGTTCACTTTTTAAAAAATCAAAAAAAAAAGTTTATATTGAGTAGATAATTAAAAAATAAAAACGGATAAAATAATAAATATTACCCGAGAATCTTTTTTGGAGAAAAATTCTTGACCAAAAGAAAGAAGTTGATAAAGCTGATGAAATAATAACTATCGCAAAATAAATACACATTTTGAAGAAAAAATTGTGTCAACAAAATTTTTCTTCTAGGTATACAATTTTTTTTAAATCCTATACCGGGTGACCATTTGATTCCGACATACCTGGTGGGATATTCGTTATAAAAATTCGTGTTTGCAGTACCGAATACGGAAGTAAACGTTTCTTCAGTATTCGGTACTGCCAACACGAACTTTTGTAACAAATATCCCTCCAGGTATGTCGGAATGAAATGGTCACCCGGTACGTATTCTGTTAGAAAAAAAGTTAAAAACATATGAATTATGTGGCTTCTTTTTTAGACAATAAACAATAAAGTGGCTTCATTCTACTGAGGTCACTTTACCAAGGTATCGGGATGTTAAAAATGTGGTTAGCTATTTTGGTGATGCCACTTCACCACTTATACGCAGACAATTTTTTGTAGGTGTAGAATAAATTTTCGGTTCAAGGTTGTATGGCATCGTTTTTTAGATGATTTTGGATACTTATAGGAACATCATTTAAAAAAAAGTTTTCACACGGTTTAAAGTTGAGTAAGCCATTTTACCGAACATACAAATTGAAGGCAGTTTCACCATCGACGATTATATTTTATGGTAATGTTTACTTTTTAATGGGCAAAAATGGGCATTTTACGAAAAGTTCTCTCGAAAAAAACGAATGAAAATTTTTTTAGTTAGAAGGTAGAATGAAAAATTATCCTGTTCTTAGTTTCCAGGTAGGAGATGAGAAATCTTGTACAACGTATTCGTATTTTAAAATTTCATCAAAAAATTGCTTGTTCAAAAAAAAAAGAAAAAAAAAAAGAATCCAAGAAGTTATTTCAATTTTTTTTCAAAATTCTTCTCAACAGATGACATTTTATGATAATTTTTTTCTAGATTTTTTTCCTCAGGAGATTTAAAAAAAATTGCCAATAATTTTTCCACCAGGACCTATTTTAAGAATTTGGAGCTACACCAACTTAGATCATTACCAAAGCCATGTTCCATATAGGTGTTATGGGGTGTGTGGATGAGGGGGGGGGGGGTTGATACAGTCACTTGTAAAATTTTGATGGATTTTCAGCCAATTCTAAAATTAGTTATCGCAAAAAAAATCCTTGAGGGGAAAAATATTTTTCAAAATAAAAATGTTTGGTGTGTCATTCACATTCATTCATTCATTCATAGTTTATTAGTTTAGTTACCAAATTAATAAAAAGAAAATTCGTGCTTTTTTCGTGTTTTTCTTGCTACGTATTTTAAATTTTTTCTTTGCAAGTTACCAATTCCACGACGCCCCACAATCAAACAAAGGTATTAGTGTAATTAGGTAATTTTTCCAAAGGAATGGTTATTACAATTCTTTTTTCAGAAAAAATTTTCATGAAAAATTTTTTGTCAAGAGAATTTTTTCCAAAGAAAATATTTTCAGACAAAACTATTTTTTCAAAAAAAAAAAAGTCGAAAGATTTTTGTTAACAAAAAATTTTAAAGATATTTTTGTTGAGAAAATTTCTCCTCAACGAGATTTTTTGACAAAAATGTTTTAAAAAAATTTCGAAATTTTTTTGACAAAATAGATAGTTAAATGGTAAGTAGGCATTTAAAAAAACTATATAAAAATTAAGTGTAAAGATTTTTAATTTAATATAAAAAAATAATCAAGACATTTAATTAGGTATAGTGCAATATTTTTTCAAGAGTTTTTTAAGAAAAGATTTTTCAATAAAAAAAAATTCAAGTTCTGTTGTCAAAAAAATATTTTTAGAGATTTTTTGTAAAAAATCAATTTTTGGAATAATATGTTTGGTCAAAAAAATATTTTTTCAAACATTTTTCATCCAAAAATAATTTTTCATGATTTTTAAATTTTTAGTCTATTTTTTTTTAGATTATTATTTAAAAAAGCATAATATACTATGTTAAAATTAAGATCGGTAGTCAATATCTTGAAAAAATGTTTTTTGACAAAATTTAAAAAAAAATTGTCAGGAATTAGGTACCTAACTATTATCAAAAAATTTCTTGTAGAGATTTTTCATCAAAAAAGTATTGTTAAAAGACTTATTCAAGATTAGATATACCTATATAGGACCTGTTTTTCACAAAGAAAATCTTTCTTCGAAGATTTTTTTGGATGGAATATTTTTCGTTATAAGGATCTTTTCTCTATTGAAAGGATATTTTGCTGAGAATATTTCTCTCCGAGGAGTATTTCAAAATTTTCATTTGATATTTTTTCAAGATTTTTTTTTAATTTTACCAAAATACGACTTGCTTGTAATTTCGCGACTATCACCCAAGTTTAATAAGAATGAGAATTACAATTTAGCTACTTCTGGGGAAAATAAGTAAAGAAAGGATACTGGCGCAGGATGAGATTTTCTTTCACATACGTGAAAATTCAAATCAACTAATGTATGAAATAAAAATGAATCTCACGTACATAAGCACCCTGCTCGAAGTTCAAACATTCGTGTATTTCGTTGCTGAGCGTAATATTGAATAATAAACAATTTCGTTCGAGGGAAATAAGTAAAGCGAAAAGAAAAAATAAGAAAGAAGGAAAGAAAGAACGTTAAATAAAACATCATCATTTTAGGAACCCTCAAGACTCGAGAGAATAACTTGGATTCGAATGAGAATACAAATTCTTACACGTTATAGTAGTACGTATTTTTACATTAAAACGCGTTGTAATGGCGGTTAATGTTACCCGGTAAAGAGCACCGAGCACGAGGATAAGTGTAATAATTGTGCTCGAGTGTAGGGCGGATTGGGCGCGAGCTGCGTCGGTCGCATCGTCGACGACGACGACTCAGCGTACAAGAATAAAACGACGAGAGATCGTTTAAAAAACCACTTGCGAGTTTGCGACGAGCAATTCCTCTCACTCGAGTCGATGATGCAAAATGCTACGATTCTTCTTTTTTTTTCTCGTCACATAAAACGACAAAACGCGCAGAACGCTGAAATTGTTACGCCGAGATCAGGGGCTGGGAAGAGAAAAAAACGGCGTAAATCGAATGAGAACCGAAATGTCGAAAGACGAGGAAAACTCAAAACCCGCCATAAGAACGACGAACGAATGAAAGTAGAATAGCATTATGGTCGTTAGTAAAAGCGCGTCGGGATGGTATTTGCGTGTGATAAATAATACATACAAAATTACAAATACAAACAGAAAACAGAATCCTTTTTCCCGGACACAGCGACGAAGCTTTTTCGCCAACCCATACAAACTCGACACCTACTGTTTTTATACGACAAATTAATCCTCTCTTTCCTTTCTTAAGCTTGACAAGTTTATCGCGATACGTCGTCGTAGTCGTCCGTTTCTCTTGCTCTGCTTTCATTTGTCATCTACACTTATCGTAGCCCGCAGCGAATACACGCAGAATCAATCGTATAGACGCGTGTAACTCGTAAAGTCTTTATACTTACAAAAATAGTGTAAGTTGAAGTCTGCTATATACTCGTAAGCAACAGCTTCTTACCCTACAAAATGATTAAAGCGGATAAGGATTTGACAAGAAATGTGCCAACATTCACCAATGTTCAACGACCATAATTTCATTAAATTTAGCTCACATTTTTAAAGAACAAATTATTATGTATTTTTTGTACTTACAAGGGAACCCGTCACCTCCGATTCAGCTGAAATTTGACTCGCTTAAAGAGCATGTCACTCAGACCTGAGAACCAAAATTTTAGCTGCCGAAGTTGATTTTTCGATTTTTGGCAAATTTTTTGAAAATGACAGTGACCTATTTTGTAGGTGAATCGATATTTCATAAATTATATATTTTGGGATAAAATTCTGAAAATCAGTTTCTATGCTAAAATCGGTCTACCGAGTCGATTTCGACCACTTTCGAATCGATCTGGAGTCTCCAGCAAAAGTTGACTTTTCTTCAGCACACTGGAATCGCTCCAGAAGGCGCTGAATCAACTTTGACAGCTGAAAATGTAATCCCAGTGTCTGTATGGTATCATCAATCGATTAGTAACTTGAGAATTTTGCATATTGAAAAATTCTCAAAACCGCCAATTTCTCCGAAAAATCACCGAAAATGTAAAAAACATCTAAAATCCGAAAACGAATTTTTGATCCTTAGGTATTTTTCTAAAAATCAGGTCAGATGAACTTGATGGGGTTTACCTGGCCGATAGTGATTTTTTTTTTTAGAAAAAAATCTGAAGTGTTGCTTCTCTTTTACAATAACTGCATGCTACCACTTCAACTCATCTTCAAACAGAAATGTGAGGCTACCTCAATTCTTCAAAAAAAAAAAGCAAAATTTTTCAAGAAAATGATAACGGAATATTTTTTTTCCTGAATCCTATTGGTACTTAATTTGCAAAATTAGAAGGCTGGAAAAAGTTTATTATTTCAAAAAATTTCAAATCGATTTTTTGAAAATTTTTCAAAGCTATAGCTTGAAAAAAAGTTTTGAGAGATTGTTAGTCGAGAATTTCATCGAATATCTGCATAGCTCGATTTCTCATTTTTCAACATATTTCCTCAAATTTGAGGAGAAGGGTGAGTGCAATTTCATTTTCCAACACACCGTTGGAAAGTTGTGAAATTTTCTGTCAGTTGACCAAATCACGATCGATTTGCCAAATTTGAAACTTTTCAGCACTTGTTGAAAGAAAATTTCATTTCCGCTTTTAAACTTAAAGTTCAAATTACGGGTACCTCTGATAACTTTTTTCGATTTCGACCGCTCGTTGGCATTCATGGGATTGAAATCACATAAAATTCATCGTTACCCAATTTTTAATATTACTTTGATATACCCTCTCAAAAACTCGGAAAATAGGATTTTTCTATTTTGAGCTTTCATATTATGATTCACACTTGCGCGTAACTTGGAAAATACGCGTCCTACCCGAAAAATTAATATGAACGTTTTAACCTAAAATTCAATTTAAAGAAACTTTTGCTTGAATAATTTTTTTTTACCTTCCTTATTTTGGTCAGAAAACACAAATAACTGTCAAGGGGAGGTACCACCTCCAAAAAAAGGTGTTCAGGAGCTCGGATTCTTGAGGACTTTTTTCACGTTAAATAGAACAGTGTTCTGAGCAAGTTTATGAAAAAACGTCTTGATTAACATTTTTTAGGTTAAATGGTATTTTTTCGCCTAATACTTTTGTATACTAAAGAAAATTTCTTGAAATGTAATAATTTTTTTAATTTTTAATTTTTTTTATTGGTTTTGAGATTTTGTTAGACAGTCTTTAAGAGACATCATTCGTGAATCACTTCAAAACACTTGTACCTATATCTATCTACCTTTCTACCTGTCATCTCAACCTGTTCTCCGGAAAATAGTGGGGGAACAAAATTGAATCGGTTCTTTAAAAAAAAAAAATAGTCACAAAAACTCTCATTTCAGGAAATCAAAAAAATGATTCGCACCATTGAATAATGATTCTATACCAAGAAATATCTAAAATGTGGCATCGCGGTTTTATTCATTTATTTTTTTGATAAAATGATAATCATGTCTTCTGGGAAGCTGCTAAAGTTTTTGGACTTAGGTATGCTGTTTTTCGAAGAAACCATACATAAAAATTGATATCTTTGAAGAATAAAAATATACAAGACATATTATTTGAACTAAAACCAATTTAAAATGAGCTTTTGCAAAGAACTAAACTTTTTTTTTGTATGTTTTGCCCACTTTTTGAAAATCACCCAGGGTTTTTTTCACTTCTTAATAAAAGATTCGAAGATACTAAAAGTTTTATGCTGCTTTGAAGCTGTTCTATGAGAATAGACTTGCTTTTTACCACGCTTTTATATACTTGGTATGTATGTTTGTTTGTTTGTATGTCTCATGGAACCAAGAGTATGTTTTCGACCAATCCTCTCTCATTTAATATTTTACTGGAATTGAAAGAACATAGTGCTCACATTAGGGGTTTTCGAGGTCGCTGAATTCGATTTTCGAACTCAAATTGAGCCCCTATGAGCGGGTTCAATTTTGAAAATTTCAGAAAATCACAACATTGGTATCGAAATGTAGGTTTTCGAGGTCGCTGAATTCGATTTTCGAACTCAAATTTACCCCCGACCCCAAATTGAGCCCCTATGAGGGGGTTCAATTTTGAAAATTTCAGAAAATCACAACATTGGTATCGAAATGTAGGTTTTCGAGGTCGCTGAATTCGATTTTCGAACTCAAATTTACCCCCGACCCCAAATTGAACCCCTATGAGGGGGTTCCATTTTGAAAATTACAAAATTCACAACATTGGTATCGAAATGTAGGTTTTCGAGGTCGCTGAATTCGATTTTCGAACTCAAATTTACCCCCCCCCCGGACCCCAAATTGAGCCCCTATGAGGGGGTTCAATTTTGAAAATTTCAGAAAATCACAACATTGGTATCGAAATGTAGGTTTTCGAGGTCGCTGAATTCGATTTTCGGACTTAAATTTACCCTTACCCCAAATTGAGCCCCTATGAGGGGGTTTCAATTTCAAAATTCACAACATTGATATCAAAATGTTGGTTTTCGAGGTAGCTGAATTCGATTTTCGAACTCAAATTCACCCCGACCCCAAATTGAGCCCCTATGAGGGGGTTCAGTTTTGAAAATTTCAGAAAATCACAACATTGGTATCGAAATGTAGGTTTACGAGGCCGCTGAATTTTTTTTTTTTTTACATAGACATTCGAACCTAGTAAAACTATGAAATTAAAATATTTTCAACGACAAAAAGAGTTAAATAAAAATGTAAAAAAAATTTTAAAAACCACGCTTTTATTTAAATTTGGTCACTTTGTGAAATGTTATTCATAGGGAAAGAGTAATGCCTTAAAAAACAAAAATTTACTTGAATACAAAAATGTGTCATGAAAATTTTTTTTTCAAAAATTTTAATGATGAAAAGCGTGGTGGGGTGTGCGAGGAGCAAACGAATACCTTTTCGATTAACGCCCCACCACGATTTTCATCATTAAAATTTTTGAAAAAAAAATTTTCATGACACATTTTTGTATTCAAGTAAATTTTATTTTTTGTTTTTTAAGGCATTACTCTTTCCCTATGAATAACATTTCACAAAGTGACCAACTTTAAATAAAAGCGTGGTTTTTAAAATTTTTTTACATTTTTATTTAAATGTGTGGTGAAGCTAGGTGAAAATAACTAATTTCAGTGAAAAAATGCAGTTTCGCCTTAAATGTTACTTATGCTGTTTCAGAAAAACCCAATTCAATTGTGATCCATTTTTAGCTGTGCTAATCGATAAAATCAAGGGGACTAAAATTTTAAATTTTCATCGATCTTCCGGCTCCTTTAATGTACGATTAGGAGTATTCCTATTCAAATTTCTAACCACTCATCCGTTGAGAAAATGGTGTAAAAATAAAAAAGAAATAATATCTATTCGACGGCACAACTCGACGCGACTCGGCGCGTTAAAGTATTATAATTTAAACGAGGAAAAAAAAGGGATAGAGAGGAAGAGTTAAACGATTCGAAAATATAGAGCAATTATCGCGCGCACTCTGAGCGGCGCGGCGCGGCGGCATCTTGTGAAAGTTTTCGCGCTTTGTAAAATCATGCGATATCGGCTCGAATAAATGGTACGGCAATGGCGACGCTTGATTTGACGTAATGTTTGTATATATATACACCTACGGTGCGGTGTGGTACACGTTTTCAGAGAGGGTTGAAAAATGAAAATACGCTTTTATTTGCCACTGTTTATGAATAGCGCTACGACTAGGCGAGAGAGAAAAGAAGGAAAAAGATGAAAGCAAGACGCGGTGGCGGCGCAACGCGAGAAAAGCGTGATAGCGGTGTGTGGAGAAGAGAGAAAAAGGTAATGGGAAAATGGAAAAGGATGCTGTTTGGTGTAGCAGCGGGACGGGGGCTGGGGCTGTACGTCGTGTAACGTCTGTTTTTAGACGTATATTCTGCACGTTTTTCTGCTTACTGCTGCCGGCCAGAATTGACGATATTGTGGTGTTTTTCTTAGTACCATGTACTTTTATTCTTGGACACGATACGTTGCGTTGTGATTTTCTCATTTCTGCTTTTTCGTCATCCCCTCTGATAGACGATCGATGCGTGTTTCTTTGTTCATACGCGATTGTTAACGTGCGGTTTTATAGGGAAATGATTTCCTTCTATCGATTGATCGAGCTGTAACAGAATACAAAATGGTAATTCGCGAGTCTATCGACGTTTGCGAGAAACGTGTTTGAATTTGCAAGCGTGAAATGGCAGATGGAAAAAAATACTCTAAGAGGAAAACTGCTCCTGGCGCAGTGTGGCGCTGTTTTGATATATGATTGAAGAGAGGAGCGCGTAGCGGTAGCGCAGAGTGTCAGTCGTCGTAACAGCGCCGAGATCGCATCTTTTAACGTCAGCGTCTCGCAAAGCGAACCCTTCGACGTCGCGTCGCGTCTTCGACTGCGAGTGAGAGAAAAGGCAAAGGCGGCCGCGCCGCGCCGCGCCACGCCGTGTGATAGACAGCAACCGAAGACGGTTTATTGTTGCTGCGTTTCCGTTCGTTTAACGACGTGATTTGCTCGTTCGTCGAATAGCGCCGCGCGCGTTATCACAACTACGAAAAACGAAGCGGAAAATAAACGGAAAATGTGTGCGAAACGATATTTTTCTTTTTTTTCATCTTCGCCCGGTTCGATTACGTTTAAACGCGACGCGGCCCCGGCCCATTTTCTCCAGTGTGTAGTTTAAATTTCTCATAATGAAGGTTTAGCTTACGGGCTTTCGGCTCCGAGGTGGGATTGATTTTTCGGTCTGTTTCGCGGCTTTTCTTTCCACTTTTTTTCCCGGTTTAATCGACCTATCGTATACCGACGTATTTGTAATTCGAGAATACCGACGCGGTATTGTTTTTCAAACTTTAAAGCCACGATGGTTGCAGTTACTTGAATTGTTCGTCGAGTCGTTCTGCAGCCTGCCGCTGTGCTATGTCGGTAAATGAGGAAAATTCCTGCGGTAATGCTGCCAGATGTAAAAAAATAATGGATGGCAATAATAATAACCGTATTAGCAACAGTGCTCCTAGTACGTCTCATTTTGCCTTTTCTAACGCCGCATCCGCGTATGGAGCTAACTCCGCTATGCACGATGTTAACCTCGCTCAAATATTATATTATCAAAGTAAGCGAAATTAGTTTTTTACTTTGTCAAAAATGTAGTGTTGATACTTTGTTTAGTAGATTTGGTCGATGTTTATTCCCTCATTTGGGGTAGATTTTTGTTTGTTTTCAAATGTTTTAAAACACATTCGAAGTAATGGTCCAAAAATTTCCATTTTTTTGAAATAGTTCACCTGACTTGTTTTTAATTTTTTGGGGGTTTATTTCATTTCATTTCATTGTCCCCTTCCCTTTGAAAATGAGTTTTAAATAACATCAATACATTTTAGTAGGCTTTTAAAAATAAAGAGGTACCTATCTCGATATTGGTAAATGATGGTCCTACATGGATCAAGCTCTGGTCACTGTATATTCAATTCATTACAAATTACAATGTATTTACCCCGTCGATGATAATTTCTTGCCAGTTTTCCTGAATTAATACTAAAAATAGTGATTTTAAAATTTTTTTCTTGAAATATGACCCGCGAAAAATGATCCAAATCACGAATTAAAACCCTATGATCTGTGATCCGCGATTTGGAAACAAAGCTGTAATGCAGTTTTTTTGTTGATTTTTTTTTTTCTAGAAGGCTAGGTTTTTGTAATTTTGCTGTTGGATTGAAAGATCAAAATTTAATTAGATTTTTTGCATCACGAACTCCAACTGCAAAAATCGCGAAAACAAAACCTCGTAAAAAAAACCTACGCTTTCAGTGGAAAGAAAAATTCACGTTCTACAATTTTGGTTCTTAGCATTTTTTCTGTAGGACTCTTAGTCTGTCCAAAAAGAAAACTCTGTTCTAAATAAAAAATAGTGTGAATTGAAGGCCTTCAGGATAAAATTGCTTTAGTCCATCAGAATCTTCTGCGGAAACTGGCAACAAGTTATAACAATCCAAGTCAAAAGTCTAAGTCAGAAATCGATTTGGATCTTCGCACAATACTCTGGCCTTGCCATTTTTCCCCCTTGGCTTCGTTTTTTCGACTTTTACTGTTGGTTATTGGTGGAAACAATAACAAATGTTTTTTTAAACTGAAAATGACTATGGCCCTTTTCACACAAAAAATCTATTGTGTATTGATGGTCTATATCCCTAAACACAAATACCAAGTTTCTCATGGACTAATCGTAAGGCTATTTTCTTGCAAAAGTCTTCAATTGTTGTTTTTTATCAGGAACTTCAACTGCAAAAGTCACGAAAACTGAGCTTCCCAGACAAAAACTAATCGGTAGATGCAAAAATAAAATTTCACGCTCTATACGATTTTGATTCTTAACATTTTTTTTTTTTTGGGAACTTAATAGTAAGTGATTTGGCAAGTCATACTCTGTGTCGATTATCCACTTTATTTTAATTTTCTAAAACATTGACAATACTGTTGAACCTCCCTGTCTGTACTTAGCGAGGTGGCACGTGGCAGTAATTTTTTTGATTTTTCAGGTGTGACTGAAGTGATTGCCCAAACTTGAGGTTTGGATAAATACATAACTTGGGTAGGTACCACTAACAAAAAAAATGATTGTACACCTTGTGCCAATAAAGACAGAACATGATACAGGTGTGACCCCTTGAAAAGAGGTAAAAAAAAGGTTCCTCCCGAAAAATTACACCTGTTTTTTGCATTGCCTTCACCGAATTCTGCTATTTTAATATTTCTCTAAGTATAGTGGTCTGCTTCAATAAATTTTGGAAAGCGATTCTTTTGGCAAGAATTGTTAAATGCTGTAACTCCTCTAAGTTCAAAGATGCCATCCCATTGTGATTTGAACTTTTTTTTTTTGCATCTTTGAAGTGCTATTCACTAGTCCCAAAATTTTTTTAAATGCAATGTTGCTAATCAAGAGCCAGGCCAGTTTTTCTCTTAACTTCTTTTGTTTCTATCAAGAAGTTTTAACCTGTACCGTCTTGTCTGGACAAAATTTTCCAATAAGGCAATATTTTTGACAAGAATTTCTTGTTGCTATAATTCCTTCAATTTCAATAGTAGACATCCAATTCCCTATGTGATTTGAAGTTTTTCTTTTGTCGACAATAATTTGAATGTGATATTGCCGATTACTTTTGCTTTGAAATTATAAATTTTAGGACCTTCATTTACAGAGATAGGCATCAAGTTCTTCGCATTTCTTTTTTTTTTTTGTTCCTCTGCCTCTCGCAAGAAGTTGCGCCAGTTTTGTGTAGTGTGTTGCAGCTATTTGATGTATTCCCTTTATGGAATTTTCCAAAATTTCATTTCCCTCCAGCGCTCCTTGAAAAATTGAGGTAGGCAATACTTTTGGCAAGAATTTTTTGTTGGTATAACTCCTTCAATTTTGAATAGGTATTCCAAAGTGACTAGAACTTTTTCAAATTTTTGAAATGCTGTCTAGTGGCTACATACTGGAAGGATCGGAATTTTTGAAAGCAGTGTTGCCAATAGTTTCTGCTTGGAAAATAAATACCAACGATTTTAAAGCTCTGTACTTACGAGAAGGAAATTTCAAAAAATTCTGATTTTTTTTTCTTTCTTTTTTTCAAATTCACATTCTCTGGAAAAGTTTTACTTTCTTCTACCTTCTTCTCATTTGTATTTATTTAAATTCTTATGGAATCTCTTGTATTTTTATGCCTTTACCTGTGCTTAAATCAGTAATGTTGGAAATGAAAGCCAGAAGAGGAAAAAGTTGAAATTTTGATATGTAGATAGTAATTTAAAACTACCAGAAAAGTTTCTAATTTTATGCATCTCCGGCTAATACTTAACATGTTTTTTTGTGGTAATTTTTTTCCTGTGTTTGAATTTTATTGACAAATCAATAAACTAACTCATTCGCTCGGAAATGAAAACCCGAAAAAAAGACAACCAAAAAAAAAAAATCTTGCAGTAGACTGAATTCTGCGGGGAAAAAATCGAAAAGAGAGAAGATGAAAAATGTGGAAGAAAACTCGTCACGCCAGACGACTCCATTTTGTCTAGTTTTTAACCCGACTTGTGTTTTTCCTTGCGGAGTTGGTATCTTGCTAGGTATCGTTATAAACCTACCATATACACTATGCCTATACAAAGTCCATTTATCTCGCGTGACTGTAAATAGTTAGCCAAGTTTATACATTACATGGGTGTAAATCTAGGGATATACACTTGCGAGGCTACGTATGCGAAGGAAAATTGATATAGAGTGGCTGTGGAGTAGAAAGTGTTGATGTTAATATGGGTAGTTGGTAAAAACGAAGAGTACGTTTTTATTTATCGTATACACGGTGGTGGTAAATGGTAATGGGCGTTGTGGGATGTAGGATGTATAGGTTAGAGGTGTTTTACTTACATTCGCTTACTTTTACAGATATTATATACAGGATGAAGAATTGTACGTATCATACCTACCATAGGTAGCTCTTTAGCTCAATACAGGCGATATACAAGCGTGTTTATATATTTTGTATTTGTGTTTGCGGGTCTATATATGGTTTAGATGGTGGCCGGGGGGGCGGAGGATGACGATTGCCGTGCTTGTTAAAATATTACCCTGTTGAAAGTTTATTGTTAGCGAGATGGCGGAACGCTTCGCAAGGTGTGAGAATATAGTGGTTTGGTGACAGATGGCGCGAGTTGATATTACATGATAATATGGGCCGAAGGGGTGGGAAATTTGGCTCGGTTGTTCGTCATCATCCCCAGATATTATGCGGTGTGCTACGGTGCGGTGGCTGTATACTTGTATGGGTGTGTTGTATGTGCTCTCTCACTCTTTCATCATCCCTTTCTCTGTGCAACATGATTTTCAGAGGGTGTTCGATAATACGTACTACTGCGAGTACGGTGTTTTCGCGAGGAGAGAAAGTTGCGGTGTTATTCGTATATTTTTTTCTTCTTCTCTTTGGTCTTTATGCTCATCCTAATTCCGGTCATTATTACACATATTTTGCAGCGTGCTGCTACCAACGTCAGAGCCGCGTTTTCAGCATCCCGATCCCTATGCCTGCCTGTGCGGTTTTACGTGTGACAAGTTTTCTTTCTTTGTGCGGTTGGGACTCGGGGGTGGCGTAGCGAGGCTCGTTTTAACGCCCTTCTGTTTCGTAGCGGCGGCGGCAGCGTTTCATGGGTGTGGGTGATGCTGAGCTGCGCCGTGCCGCGCCGCCACGCATTTGCTATCTAATCGTTTTGCCACTTCATTAAATTGGAATCGTTTTCCGATTTAATGCGCCAACATTCCTTCGTCCAAAGTTTATTTCGATACTTTGGCGTTAATTCGACCTCGAGACGAAATGCTACAGCGCAAGTTTCCTCTATAATACATGTGTAGTGTACGGCTGTACGCGTCTCTGTAAGCGCTGAAAAGTCGCCTTTTATGTATTTCATCAACAGCAGGCAGTATAGTCGCTGTAAACCCTATACCGAGTATAATTGCACCGCGACGTAGGCGTCAATTTGAATACCGAAATTCAAATTTAATCGATTTTTGTTCGTAATGTAAACGAGAGCTACGTATTTTTTTCGACGTATCGAATTCATTTTTATGTCGCTGTACTTCGCTGGGTTTCGTTTGTGGAATTGTAAACTAATTCTCTCGAAAGTATACTGAATTACGTATTCGACAGCCAAAAAAATTCATTTTTCACTTTTTTTTTTTTTTTTTTTTTTTTTTAACTGCGAATGAGTCGCAGTCGTAAAAAATATAAATTTTTAAAGTCAATAAAATTTATTGGTAAAAAAGATGAAGATGAAAAGAAAAAGCATCAAGTAAAATTTTCAAAATTTCAAATTAACACCTTATAAATTAATTTTAATGTTTTGAAACATTTTTAGATTGTTATGGCTCCGGAACCAATACTTATGAGTTCAGTTTCAGAATTCTTTCCAGTTTTATGCATAAACTTTTTAAAAAATTTTCTGAAAAAATTTTTCGAGAATTTTTTTTTTATTTTTAAAAGAAAATTTTAACAAACTCGGGGTGTCTGCAGGTCATTAAAGTCATGGAAAAGTTTCGAACTTTTGAAAGAAAATCACTAGGTCAAGAAAATGCATGAATTTTACTTTTTGAAATCATATGAAATCATGAAATTTTGATAATATTACCTGGGAAAAATTACAAATTCGCTTGTAAATAAAAATTTTTCAAACTGTTGCATCTTCTCAAAAAAAAAAAAAAAAAAAAAAATTGCATAAAATAATTATTGTGATTTCTCTGTAGAAGAAAATTGATTTTTTTGATTTTTTTTTCGAAGGGGAGGGGAATCTATTATTTTGGAGAAAATCCCCATTTCTTGGAATGAAAAAAAAAAGAAATTTTAGAATGAAAAAAAAAGAATTTTTTGGTACAAAGAATTTTAAAAAATTGTCCTGGAATAAACAACATTTTCACACCACTAACCCCAGGTAGTTGTTATACTAGGCGTTAAAAAAAATCTAAATTTTTTTGAAGCAAAAATATTTTTAAACTTTTGCAAAAAAATTATCGAAATCAAAAATCTGAATTTTGTCGTTTCGGAATTGAATTGTTTTGAAGTGAAAATACTTTTCTAACTCTAAATTATAAAATCTCGTTTTTTTTCAATTTTCTGAAAAATAAAAATATTTTTACTTTTTTGGGGAAAAGAGTATAATTCTTATTTTTGGCATTAAAAAAAATTAAAAACGAAATTTTTGCTTCAAAATTTTTAAAAATTGTTTTGGAATAAAAAAAAATATTCAATTTTTTTTTTTGAAATAGGGAAATCTCAAATCTTCTGGAGTAGACATTTTTTCGGAGGAAGAAATTTCAGGATTTTTTAGAATAAAAAATATCCAAAAATCTTTTTTTTTTTTTTGAGAAAAAATGTTATAAAATTTTCTTATGTGAAGATATTTTTTAAAATTTTTATAGAAAAGTTTCCTAATTTTTTCTTGGCAAAGAAAAAAATTCGTTTTATTTTCAAGGAAAAAAACTATGACTTTTTTGAACAATAATTTT
This sequence comes from Balanococcus diminutus, assembly GCA_959613365.1. Lineage (NCBI taxonomy): Eukaryota > Metazoa > Arthropoda > Insecta > Hemiptera > Pseudococcidae > Balanococcus > Balanococcus diminutus. Next base: position 32,073,475 of record OY390714.1, read on the forward strand.
AAAAATTCTTCTGAAATAAAAAAAAATCTCAATTTTTGGGGATACTCGGCACGCCTGCCTTCGGCTCTTTGGTGAAAATATCCGAGTGTTTGAAAAATTTTACAGGAATTTCCAATAAATTGGCTTTTTATTGTTAAAATTTCAATTTAGATTTTATACCTCTGGAAATGTAGAAATATTGCTCATGAAAAAGGTCATGGAAAAGTCATGAATTTTCAAAAAAAACCAAAAAAACAGATAGACACTCTTAAACTTTTTGAACCATTCATTTTGAAAATTTTTCAACTTTTTTGACAGAAAATATTTCAGTTTATTTTGAATACACTTCATAACATGAAAGGAATGGAATTTTTTGAATTTTCAAAGTAGGTAATCGTTCATTTTCTACGATTTTTAAAAATACGTACCTCCCGAGCAGCACACTCGACAAATTATCGAAATAAAAAATCGACAGAATATCGAATTCGATAAAGTGTCGCGTTAGTTCCGCATAAATCGTGAAATTATCTTTCGATATATAGATAGATTATCGACGAATTATAGTTAGCAAAAATTTCGAGATTATAGTAAGATATTTTATCGATAATATATCTATAATATCGAAAGATAATTTCACGATTTAGGCGGAACTTTATCGAATTCGATATTCTGTCGATTTTTTATCGATTTTTTTTATTCCGATTTTTCGTCTTTTACTAGCTTTTTTCTATAATTAAAACTCATTAATTAGCATAATTAATACATTAAACTATGCCTAAACACATTATTCATGTTACGGTAAGAGGATCGTTTCAGAAAAAGTCAAAAAAAATTATAAAAAATCTGCCATCCGTGGGGCTTGAACCTTCTACCTCCTGCATGGTAATCCTCTTCCTTAACCACTATGCCATACCTTATCGTTGAGGAATTAGCAATAAAACGCTTATAATAGGCAGTTTAGTACTTCCAGACGTGTTGGACTTAGAAAAATTTTCACCAATTTGGAAATAATTTCAAATATCGTCACAAAATCGTTGAAAAATCGTTCGACAAATTTCAGATTATTTGTCGATAATGTAGTTTCAAATATCGCCACAAAATCGTTGAAAAATCGAATTCGAGGAATTTCATATCACGTGTCGATAATATAGTTTCAAATATCGTCATAAAATCGTTGAAAAATCGAATTCGAGAAATTTCAGATTACGTGTCGATAATAAAGTTTTAAATATCTTCACAAAATCGTTAAAAAATCGAATTCGAGAAATTTCAGATTATTTGTCGATAATATAGTTTCAAATATCGTCACAAAATCGTTAAAAAATCGAAATCGAGAAATTTCATATCACGTGTCGATAATATAGTTTCAAATATCTTTACAAAATCGGTAAAAAATCGGATTCGATAAATTTAATATAATTTGTCGATAATATAGTTTTAAATGTCGTCAAAAAATCGGTAAAATATCGAAGTCGAGAAATTTCATATAATCTGTCGATAATATAGTTTTAAATATCTTTACAAAATCGTTAAAAAATCGAATTCGATAAATTTAATATTCTTTGTCGATAACTGTCGATAATGTAGTTTCAAATAACTGCACAAAATCGGAGGAAAATCGGAATCGATAAATTTAATATTCTTTGTCGATAGTATCGTTGACGAATATCGTCATAAAATCTTAATAATATCGAATTCGATAGTTTTTAGATTTTTTGCCTATGAAGTTGTACCGATAAATCTTTATAATATCGTGAAAACATCTATAGATTTTCAAACGATTTTTTATCGATACGTTACATCTTCCGATATTATCGATCGAGTGTGCCGCTCGGGCTTATCATAATTTTTTTAGAAAATTTTCCCAAAATTTTTGAAACATCGATTTCAATTCTTTTTCGACTTTTTTCTATAAAAACTCACTTTGAAATTTTTTTAATTTTCTAACTGGAAATAATGGATTTTTTTTTCAACTAAGTACAGTTTTCTCCTTCGGCGTCAGTGCATATTGCATACAAAAAAGTCGTAAAATATTCTACGATTTATTTTCTTCGTACAATGTACTTTCGGGGTTGAAGGGGGGTTAACCATTGTGAAGAAGGCTATGACTTTATATTCTTCCATAATTTTTACACGTAACTTTTGTTTCTCTGTTACAGATTTGTTAAAACAACAACAAACAAACGCGTCGAATAAACTGCAATCGCGTGCCGGTGTTCCTCAATATACAGTAATAAATAATCCAAGTATTTTACCGCAAGTACCGGGTAGTCCGACAAATCGTTCGTTCGCTGCGGCCCTTCGAAATTTAGCTAAACAAATTGGACCTGGTCCAAGCACCAGTCCTGATAATGGCGGTAAGTACCAGATTAACAAGACGTTTCGGTATTAATTTTTTTCCTATTGGGTTTCGATCGATTTTCACAATTTAACTGATTATTATATTGGGTTATAGTATCGGATCGAGAGAATACAACAACGGATGCCGAAGCTAGCAGGGCTTCTCCGAAGAACAGAGTAACCTCGTCGTTGTTACATAATAATACGTCCAATCAACACGTTTCCAAATCCGTTGAAAAAGTAAGTTTTGTATAAGATTACGATTCATTGCAAATTTGCGATAGAGACGAGATATATTGACTGAAATTTTGTATCGTTTGCAAAGCAGGATAAAAGCTCAGAACCAAGAAGCGGATTTCAACCTTATCGACCGGATGAAAGTCGCACTACGTTACCAAGCGGTCAGTCTCCATCCAATCCTTCACCCTATGGCTTAGATCCTGCCGCAGCAGTAGCGTACTCGCCGTATCATCATGCTGCAGCAGCAGCAGCGGCCGCCGCTGGGTTTTACTCGCCGCATATGCAACATGCTGCGTATAGGTAAATTCGATTTCCATAGTTTTTGGCAAAATCGAATCTTGCACCTTTGATTTATTTTCATCGTGATTTCATCGTGATTGGTTTTTATGATCTATAGATTAGAAGAGCAATTGTATTTGGAGAGGTGCGGTGTACCAATGTTTTCTCCTGTACCGTATCCGTCGCCTTTATATGGGATGATGCCAACAGCATTAGGTTTGATGTCGCCAGCTATTCATGAACGGTGAGAAAAAGTTGCCTATGTGGTTAAATTTTTCAGGCAAAAGTCGAATGTGACTATGTTTCATTATTTTGATTTGCGTTTGTGTAGATTGAAATTAGAAGAAGATCAACGGCAAAGAGAGCTACAAGAAAGAGAACGAGAACGTAGTGAAAGAGAAAAAAGAGAAAAATATAAGAAAAGTCCTCGCGCATCGCCTTCTCACGGTCATCTTCAAGATTTCTCAGGTAAATAGAATTTTTAGTAAATATTGTCTGTTATTGTCGGTTTGTCGCGTCAAATAACTTATTCTTGGAAGTACTAATACTGGCCTCTGTGACTGTATAACGAGATGTCAAAAAACTCAGAAACAGATATATTATGTCTGTTCGACTTGTCATTTTTTAAAGATTTTGTCATTATTGTAATTTCTTACCCTTCCGAGTTTTTTATTCAGATTTTGGTCAAAAGTTGGTAGGTACTTGATGCTATTTTACAGAAGTTACAGAAGAATAAAAAAGTGACCCCCGAACAAAAAAAAAAATTCTTTTAGCAAGCGTGCTGGTTGCGAGTCTTTTTCTTATTAATTTCTTTTCAGTATGATCGTCTAAAAAATAACTTTCTGAGAAAAAATGTTTCAAAATTTTCCTGAAACATTGGAAATTCCATTTTCTTTTTTTAATTCACAAAAAATATTTCAAATTTTGTTTTGAAAAGAAATGGTTCAATATTTTTCTGAAAAAAATCGAAAGTCCTATTAAAGTAGGTACATAACTACTTCTTTCGCAAGACATTGTTTCAAAACGATTTTTTATTTTTAAAGAAACAAATATTTCGAAAAAATTCAATTTTTTAGAGAATTATTTACCTGTAGAATTTTCGAATTTTTTCAACAAAAAAAATTAATTATCTGTTTCCCTCCATAAAAATTTTTTAGATGATTTTTGTTTTGTGAATAATTTAAAGAAAAAGTTTTTAAAAAAAATTTCTCCATTTTTTTGGAGTAAGTAAAAATGGATTCAAATATCTAATGTAATTCTTAAAATTTTTTTCTCCATTTTTTTAGTGAAAAAATTTTTCAATATTTTTTCAGATTAATTTTATTTATTCTGAATCAGCATAAAAATCTCAAGTTGTTGGAGAAAAATATACCTACCCATCTCTGAATTTTTTTGAGCTAAAAATTTCTTGGTTTCTTTGCAATAAAAAATTTCTCAATATCTTAGATTTTTTTTGAGAAGGAAATTCAAATTTCTTGGAATAAAACATTTTTTTAAATTTTTTGCTGTAAAATTAATTACAGAATTGAATTTATGTATCAATTCTTGGGGGTAGGTAAAAAACGTGATTTTCAATAATTTATAGACATTTTTCAATTTCTTTAGATTAAATTTTTTTTTTTAATTTTAGTGAAAATTTTTTCAATTTTTTGAGTAAAAAAATTTGAAATGATTTTTTTTTCAAATTTGCCTGGAGTAATTTTATTTTTTCTGCGTTAGCATAAAAAATCTCAAGTTCATGGGGGAAAATGTATCTGAAGTTTTTTTATCATGAATTTTACGAATTATTTGTTTGAAAATTTTAAAAATAGTTGGCCTTGATTTTTTATTTTATTTATTTTTTTGAGAATTTCCAAAAGTTTTTTTTTTTCAATTTCCAAAATTAATTTTTTTAAATTTTGTAATATTTTTTTTTAAGTAGTTGGATCTTTTTTCGGAAAATTTAAACTTGTTTCCACTTTTATAGACATTTTTTCTGATTGTGCAAAAATTTTCATACCTATCTTGATTTTTTCGAAGTATTTGTTTGGAAATTTTTAAATAGTTCATCTCTATTATTTTTTTTAATTTTTATATATATTTTTTAAAGTTCGTGTTTTAGTTGTAGAAAAAATTGTTGAAGAAATCATTGGGCATTCAAAAAATAGAGTCTAAAATGATAAAATACCTACCTATAAAAAAATTTGTGTGTAGAAGTCATTATTTTTAAAAATGACAAAAAAATCATTATTCCATTTATTCCTTCAAAAACAATGTCTAAAATTTTCTCTAGACGAAGTTCTCTCTTCAAAAATTTAAATGTAGTTTTATTCCTTTAGTTAAATGAGATGTTTTATTTTACCAAAAAAAAAAAAAAAACTTCTCATAAAGTACATAAAAATTGAAGAAAAAAAAAAAGTTTAAAAATGCTTAAGGCTGCATTGAAAAATTATCACATCGTATGTATTTATTAAATTTTCTTCATTAATTTTTTTAATGCAAAAAAAGAACATTTCTGGTGCCCTTTTTTACTCGAATAATGTATGTAAGTCATTATTCGTATATTTTTTTGATCGATTCTGTCATTGTTGTCACTAAAATCAAAAATAGAGATTGTTGTTGGCCAATATTCCTCGAAGTTAGCATATATTATTTGAAAAGGGATTAATTATGTAACTTTTTGTACATTTTTTTGAAAATTTTCAAACGAGAATTGATGCTAGTTCTTGGTTTGTTCCAGCTAGGAAGGCGTCAGTAACAACATCTTCTGTTTTTGGCAACCATCGAAGTAACAGCCAGTCGCCGATATCGCAACCATCGTCCTCGAAATTACCTCAATCATCTCCAACGTCCGCAAATCAGTTACCATTCGGTTCATCGACCTCGTTCATGAGACCGTTCGAAGACAACTACCCTTCGCATTCGACGGCGACGGCGTCCGCCACGGTGACGGCGGCGACCCCGAGTGCAACAGCCACCGCCACCGCGACTACGAAAAACAATTCGTTTTTTTCTTCCCTATCTGATAGCATCGGTTCGCTGTCAAGTACCAGTTATAACGCAGCGATGGCCGCCCCAAAGCTATCGAATTTCTTCGACTGCTTCCCAATGACGAAAACGCCAGACAGCGGCGCGTTCGTAGATCCGCCGTCGGCGCATTTGTCCTCGCAAACGGCGTCGTCGTATTTGAGCGCGGCAGCTCCGGATTTGAATTCGTTTCAGCCGGCTGGTTCAGCTGTCTCGTCTTTGAATAGCGCCTCGTTCAAGCCGTTTGCTTCGTATCCGTACGAACTCATACAGTACCCGCCGTTTAAAAACCATCTCGTTAGTGCAGCTTCCGTTTCTCCTCCGTTGGCGAAAAAAAGCAAAATTACCGCGACAAACCACGAAAACTCGACTGTCGTTAAAAACGACACGGCAGCTTCGGCTCGTTCCAAAGCCAATCGGGTTAGCAAAAATCGCACCAAGAGTGCAGTGAAGACTTCTGAAGAAAGAAAGACAGTCGCAGCCAACGATGAAACGAACACGACGCCTCTTAATTTAACAACGACCAATGATAGTGTCGCTCCTAATGACGCTGTCGTTGATAACGATAAAGAGAGTCCAGTCAGTGATGTTGAGCAGGCGGCTTGTTTGCCGAAACAAGAAGAAAACGCTACGTCAAACAGCGTCGTAGCTGAAGTTAATTGATTCACATGCCACGAGTACGCCTTGAATACCTGTATAGCCAATCCTGACACCTTTCAGAAAATTACTAGAAGTGAGTGGGTTTTTTCGTTATTCAGGCATTACATTTGGTTACCATTTGAGTGGTTATGGTTTCTATTTCGCATGTTGGTTTACATTTAGTTACCATATGCTCAAAACTTTTTTTAGAGATACTTTTTTGAAACTTTTCTCGTTCAAAAAAAAAAAACAGAAAAATTGTTACATTTAAAATGATATGAATTTTATCCCTTGACAATTTCCCTCGAATTTATTTGAATGGATTGATAATTCGTGCGTCAAGTAAATGGAAGACCGTCCATGAGATAACCTTAGATACTTATTCTGCCTAATTTTCGTGAATCCATGTTCAAATTTTGATTTTCAATTCATTCTAATTATGAAGATATTTGTAATAAATTTCTTATGAAAATTTACAAAGTGCTCACAAGAGCGAATTTTCCGTTGTAGGTCGATTGCGGGCCAGCTAATGATTTGGCCCGCAAATTTTCGACTCTATTGCGGGCCAAAAAATACTGCTGTCAGTGCCTTTGTTATTGAGAACAATGGTCAAATTTTAATGCCTATTGCGGGCCAAGAAAGTAAGGTTGGCTCATTCGATTCCTTCGTGTAGGTAACTACATTTCTTTCCAAAAATTTCCTCGAGTTTGCATATGAACACACGAGTTTTTCAATCAAAGTGGTATTTTTATGAAAAACATAATAATTACACCAGAAAAATGAGAATTTTTTTGATCCTTCCTCCAAAAAAAGAAAAATTAAAAATATTTTTTCTTCCAAGAAATAGGAAATTTCATGGTGCAAATAATTTTTAAAAAATCCAAAAAAGTGGAAAATTGTTTCATCTGGGTACTTATTCCAAAAAAAAATCCTGAATAAATCATTTTTCAAATGAATGAAAATTTTTTATCAAAAAAATTAAAAGAATTTTTATTCCAAAAAACTTGAGAAATTTTCATTTTCATTTCCAAAAATATTATCTTCACTAAAATTGAGAAAATATTTTTCTCCCCAATAAAATTTAAAGACATGAAAACAATTGCTGTGTAACGTAGGTGGGTACTTATTTCAAAAAAAAAAAAATTTTAAAAATTATAAGCTTTCCGAAAAATTGAAAAATTTTATTCTGGTAAAAAGTAAATTTTTTATTCAAAAAATTTCTTTGCATGGATTCTTGTCCATTAACTTTTATTTTGGCATATTTTGAAATTATAAAATTTGGAGCCCTAACTTGGATTTACAGCCCCTTTATCAAGAGGACCCCTATTGCTGCCGCAATACTGCAACTTGTCTCTGGGTGCCTCTGATGTTCCTAACTAAAAATTGAACGATGAACACTTCAACTGGTTTACAGCTGAATCTTCGTTCACTTCTTGGCCCGCAATAGAGCATTTTTTTGCCACCACAATCATTAATCACTTCCATCTTTTGTTTACACTTGGCCCGCAATCGTACCGCTTTTTTATGGGGAGAAAACAATAGCTGGCCCGCAATAGATCAACGGCCGAATTTTCAATTCATAAAAAAATGACTCTCATTCATTTTATGTAGAAAATATCTAAAATCTTCCTAAAACTTTTCACAAAGTTACTAAAAATTTTTCTTTTAAATTAAAAACGAGACGTTTTTACAAAATTGATTCTCTCGATGTACTACCTTTTTTTTTTTTTAATTTCTGGGCGTACCAAATAGTCTTAAATTGATTTTTTTCAATTTTTTTTTCCAATTTTCTTGGAGTGCTAAATTCATGATATAAATTTTATGAAATTTTTCCGAACAAAAAATTTCTAATTTTTTAAGTATGAATTTTTCATTTTTTTATAATGGATAAAAAATACTTATACTCGTATTTTAAATTTTTGGAGAAAAAATCTCTTACTTATTAAAAAAAAAAAAAAATCAATTTTTGAGGGTAAAATCTTAATTTTTTTGGAAAAGGAAGTACTCTTAAATTTTTTGGGAAAATTTTCTCATTTATACAGGTGAAAAATTCCTTTTTTTTTTTTTTTCAGAAAAAGGCCCAATTTTTTGTATTAATTTTTTCCTCTAAAAAAAAAAATCTTCCAATTTCTTTTTGGGTTAAAAATTTCTCAATTTTTAAAGATTAATAGATTTTGTTAAATTGTTTATAGATAAAATCTCATAAATTACTTTGGAGAACAAATCTCTCAGTTTTTTCGAAAGTTTTTCTTGAAAATTTTCAAATTTTTTGACGTGTTTAATAAATTTCCTGAATTTTCCCCGCAATTTTCTTGAAATTTTTGGATTTTCTTTATGGTAGGCCTGCCAAAATTTCTTAAAATTTTCAAGTGTGCCAAATTTTGAATTTTCTCAATTTTCTTCTAATTTTGATACATTTTTCTGGCATGCCAAAATTATCTGATTTTCTCTTTAGTCTGAAATTGCCATTTTCTTTCTATTTACCTATGCCAAATTTTTCTTGACATACCAAATTCTTTTCTTAGTATCTATTCCATCAAAAAAAAAAAATTAATGAATTTTTTTCATAATATTTCAGAGAATTAATCATTCTTTAGACGCTAAAAATTTTGAAAAAATTGCAAATTTTTTACCTAAATTATTCAACTTTCTATAACTTGATTCTACAAAGGTTAAAAATAAAATAAAAAACTATCGTTGATGTGGTGCTCTCGTTTTTGAGAGTTTTAGTTGATTTTTGTTATTTTTTAAAAAACCAAAAAGTTACTAAAAAAATTTAATAAGTTGATATTTTTTTTATTGTGAAATAGCTGAAGATGTTTTTTAAATTGAAATTTTGTTATTTTTCAGGAACATCGACAACATCTTAAACTCGACAACGTCAGGCCAGTTACACCAAATAAAGAAAATCTTACGAGACGCCTTTCATAACAAAAAACCATCAACGCTTATTTTTTCTGCTGAAGAATTGCTCGATCTGATTGATGCATTGGAAAAAACTGAAATTTCTGAGTACATTTAATTCAATATCACGTTTAAAATAAATGGTAAGTCGATTCAGTCTTGAAAAAAATACTCTTATTGCTGGCAATTTTTTTAAAGCTAATAATTGTGATTTTATTTTTTCAGAAATGAAACTTGTTAGGTATATAAAATGTCAAAAAAAAAAAAAAAAAAAAAAAAAGTTCTTTGGATTTTATGCAAAAGGACAAGTACGTGCTAAGTTTCAATTCTTTCATTTGCAACAATTTCCATTCTGGACTTGATACTACGTATATCGTGATAAAAGTAAATTCAAATTCAAAGATTGTAAATTATTAGACCTATGGACGAAGTAATTAATATTTATTTTTGTGCCTATGATTTCAGAATGTAATGAAAAAATTTCAGGCTTGAAAGAAATACTCGAAGCGATTCATTGGCAGTTAAATTAAAAGCGTCACTTGTTCGATATGGCCATTCAAAGGTAGATTGGCTAAATTTCAAATTGGCTACTCGCGACTTTTATTTCTAATACGATTAAATCGTCGTCAAGAATTTGAAAAATTACATTCGCTTTCGTGGTTTGTTATTCGTGTATATTCGTGTTCTTTTTTTTCCTCTCCTTCGTACATAATAAAATACCTATGTCAATTACCGTACTCGAACTGATACGTTAATAAGAAGCTTACTTATTCGCGTAAAAAATGAATATCGATATTTCTGGTTTTATCGTAATGAAAATGTAAAATATTTTTTATTCTAGTCCTTTTTCTACATGACTTTTTTCGAACTTTTAACCACTTTTTTCCTTTTTTATTTCCTTTTTTTCTTTAGAATGTATTTTACTTTAGATATATTTCGATGCCTACGCGTTGATAACGTTTTAATTTAGAAATCGTAATCTCCCGTCGTCGTTTTTCCTTTAAAATGTTATTTATTCGTAAAAATACGAAAAAGGTTAATTTTTATCATTCAGTGAGTCGACTTCTTCGAGAAATGAACCCAAACGTACTTAAATATTAATATAATTTTTAATACATTTTTGGAACGTCGAATACACCTCATTAAAAGTTCGAGGCCTGATTGGTGAAACAATACCACGAATTTTATCTTTACTTTGATCTGTGTTATACAAATTTTTGTACTCACTACTCATAACAAAAAGTATGTATGAGGCGACGTTCCCTAAACTTGTAAAAACTCAGGGTAAGGCGAAATGGAACGAGTGATAAAATGTTCATAAAGTTAAAATCCGAAATTTCAACGTGAATGATTTTTTTCAAAAATCCTCTCATGTTGTATTTTACGAATAAACCACGTTCTTTTTGATTTTCTGTGTTATCTTTCTAACATATTATTGCCCCTTCGATTCCTTCGACCACCTAGTCATTTTTTCTTTTACTTTTTTTTTTCGTTCGAAAAAACGTATTCGCGCATAATGATCCTTTTGCCTTTTTCAAATTACGTAAACTACATAATTATATTAAAAATGTAGTATTTGTGGAATATGGCGCGATTAATTGTTTATTATGGAACCGAAAATGTCATATTTTTTAAAATCGAATTTAGGACGGTAATTTATAGGTACGTGCTGTGACATGACATTTTTGATTTATTGCGTATGGCTTTTTTTATATTATATATTTTTTTTTCTCGTGTATGACTTCGATATACCGTATCTTTGAATTCGATCGATAGCCTTAATTTTTTGTTAAACCCGTGGAATTTATCTCATTTTTGTGTAATTTGTTCAAATTTCGTGTATTTTCGACCGGTTTTTTTCAATGTTATATTTTTCCTTGTAAATATACCTATTAATGTATCGCCGATAAGATATGTAATTCAATGACGATCTATTTTTAACGTTGCGTTCTTTCAAAGCTATCTAATAACTAAACAAATTGCATACGCGCACCCCCTGCTCGAAGGTGGTAAACCCCCTTGGAAGTTTGATCGATTATTTATTTGCCTTTGAAATCTCGTTCTTGTTTCTGAAAAAGTATCTATGTACTTTACGAAGAAAGAGAGTAGGCTTTCAAGTTCCTAACACTAACATGTAAGTACCTACTATTTTTTTTCTGTTCTAAAACCGTTTTAAATGCGCGAAAATGTGCCCATTTCAACGCCAGATCAACTTAGATCGTTTGTTTTGAACATGTATATTGTATTGTTGTTTGTTTCTTTTTTTTTTACTACGTATTACTTCGTAAAGTACTATACCTATTAAAATTTTCAATGATTGATTCTGAAAATTTCGATTGTAAAATTTAATCTTTTCCCTATGTAATTTTTTATTTACCGTTTTTTTTTTCTTTTTTTTTATCGTAATTATAATATATTTTACAGCATTTCATTGTGATCCGTTTTTATTTTAAAATAGCGTATTTATTTCAATAGTTTGTTATTGTTTGATCATAATAAATTATTTTTCGAATAAAACTGTGTTCGATTTTTTTTCAACTTTTCAATATTTTCTTGGAAATTTGAAAATAATTGAAAATTTTTATAAGAATAAAATTGGATTTTTTCTACTTGAAAAAAATTCTTAATTATTATTGATATTGCTGATAATTATTATTAGCATACCTAGTACGAGTATAATTATTATGATTTTAAACGTCATGAAATTGGAAACTCCGGCACGAAATCTCTGGACGAAAGACTTTTGGGTATTTTTTCAGACATTTTATAAAACTTTAAAAAATTACCAAATCCAATACAAATAGAAAAAAATTATTCAACTCGAAAATTCCAATTTTCATAATATTTATGAATTTTGTCTCGGAGTTATTATATAGTGGAGAAGTCTTACATTAGTCTTACAGCTGTGAGGTTAAAGAAACTGGCAAATCCGATAATAATTGAAAAAATTGGTTCAAAAAATTATTCCACTAATAAATTGAAACTTCCACGAAATTTACGATTTTTTTTTCTCGAAATTATTATGCCAGAATATCCTTAAGTCAGTTAGGTCCTAGATTTGTAGTGTCGTATTGTACAAAAAATTGTCAACTCTGCCGGAATAGAAAAAAAATAAATTCAAAAAAATTTTCAATTTTTTAAGTTATAAATCAAAATTTCCCAAAAATAACGAATTTTTTCACAAAATTTTTACTCCGGAAAAATACCAAATCTGATGAAAGTTGAAAAAAATTGGTTCAAAATATGTAACTGTTGTACTCAATCATTTTTTTTTCAGACTTTTTTAAAGATACGTTTGTTTTTCAACTAATTTTTTGAATTAGACTCAAGAAACGGAGTAAAGACAATTTGTTTTTAGACGTGAAGAATCATCATCTGGCGAGGCGCGAAGTGGCAGGTTCCTCTTTTCTTCAAAACTTGAAACAAAAAATTTAATTTTTGTTCAAAAAAAAATTAAGAATTTTTCCCAGATTGATTGAGAATACCCTCCTCTCAAAATAATAAATCGATAAAGAAATTCTTTCTCAAAAAAATTGAGATATTTTTCCCCCCAAAAGCAAATCAAAAAAAAATTTCTACCAAAAAAAAAAATGATGAATAAAAAATTGTTGTACCAGAGATTTTTTTTAAATTTACTTATTGGAAGAATAAGAAAAATTGAAAAACAAATTACTTCAAACAGTTTCAGACATTTCTTATTTTTCTTAAATGAAGAACATATTCATATTCTCATTTCAAAGAAATTGTAAAAAAAATCATTGAAGAAAAGAGAAATTTCACAAGAACAAGAAAAATAAAAAAATATTCCAAAACCACCTACAAAAATGATGTACGATAGTACACCTCAAAAAATGATGGACAATCGTACACCTCAGAAAATGATGTACAATCGTACACCTCAAAAAATGATGTAGGATCATACACCTCAAAAAATGATGTACGACTGTACACCTCAAAAAATGAAGCACGATCATACACCTAAAAAAAAGTTATGTACGATCGTGCACCTCAGAAAATGATGTACGTTCGTACACCTCAAAAAATGATGGACGATCTTACACCTCAGAAAATTATTTACGTTCGTACACCTCAAAAATGATGGACGATCGTACACCTCAGAAAATGATGTACAATCGTACACCTCAAAAAATGATGTAGGATCATACACCTCAAAAAATGATGTACGATCGTACACCTCAAAAAATGATGCACGATCATACACCTCAAAAAAATGATGTACGATCATACACCTCAAAAAATGATGTACGATCGTACACCTCAAAAAATGATGTAGGATCATACACCTCAAAAAATGATGTACGATTGTACCATTGTACACCTCAAAAAATGATGTACGATCATACACCTCAGAAAACGAAGATTTACTTAGACTTATTGATCCGAAAAATTCTGAGATTCTTTCATTTTGAAAAATGAGAAATTTTGTTACTCCCAAAGAATTAATTCTTTAAAAAATGAAGAAAATATCCGAAAAAATAATTGAAAGATTTTATTCGCCAAGAACTTTTTCAAGACTATATCAAAAAATTGAGATATTATCTCGAAAAAAGTTGAAATATATTTTTTCTCAAAGTAAGTAGGTACCTACTTCTTTCTGAAAAAATAGATTTTTAAAAATGATAATTCAAAAAAAAATCCTGATTTTTTCCACAAAAAAAAAAGGCGGGAGGTATTTTTGAGAAATTTTGTACCTAAAGAGATTTTTTATTCAATAATTAAAATAAAATTGAGAAAGTTTTTTAATGCCAAAAATTCAAAGATTTCGTTACATCTCGCAATTTTACTTGAAATGTTTTTTTCCTTTTTTTTCAACTTTATTTTACTTCAAACTAAATTGATTCATTTTTCCTCCAAAAATCAAAACTGGTGTTGGTTTTCCAAATTGTAATAATAATAAGAAAAAAAACACACATAGATAGTTTCTTATTAATTAATCGTTTATTCATCTATTTTTTTTAATGCTCATAAAACAAGCGATCAACAAAACGAAAAATAATACATAATAATAGTTTAGATGACTAAAATGACCACTGTATAAAATATCAACTAAGTAGTGCTATCGGAGTTACTATATTTTCCTCCAATTGAAACATCGGAAGAGAATACAATCTAACTATAAATCGAATTTCGTACTTAAGGAAAAATTAGTCAAAACACAAATTTAAAAAATTTTAAGTAGTTCACAAAAAAAAAAATAAAATCATGTTAACAAAACGAGCTAAACATGTTTTCTAAAACTACGTACATACGTGCTTATAAATTATTTCTAATACGGTGAAAATTGTCCTAATGGTAATAAACGTTTGGTGCAACGAAAAACAAAAAGAAAAGAAAATAAAAGAAAAGAAAAGAAAAGAAAAGAAAAGAAAAGAAAAACACAATCTATCAACTAGAAAAAAAACTGACTCGTTATACGCTAAATTAACAGCACACGATGATAATTTTGTTTAAAAAAATAATAACTGGAAAAATGTATAATTAGGTACACGCAAATTTTAGGTACTTAAAATAATAGATTGTAATATTGCACAAAAAAATCTATATTCATGTTCATGAGTATAAAAATAAAGTAAGAAAACTGGACAAAAGAAATTGCGTTTATATATATTTTTTATTTCGGGTTTGTTCAAAGGTGCGCGTTTTCATTTATTTTTCCAAGTTCAAAATGGTCTTAATGAGGTATACGCGTTGAATTTATTCATAATAATTAACATGTATAAAAATACTGATACGTTCGAAGATGATAAAATTCGCTTTACACGCACACGTAAACGATTAACGAAACGAAAACAAACCGACGAGAAAAATAACACCCTTACACAATAAACAACAAAATATTTGGTTCGTGAAAATTTGCTAAAACTAAAAATTAACGTAAAATACACGTTTTCTACTCGTATACCGCGTAAGAAATGTACTTATAGTCATTTTATATACGTAATGGTAAAACAAATAAAATTTTATATTGAGATCTTCAACTAGTTAAAAAAAAAGAAAAATAAAACACGAATAGGTTAACATCGTTATAGAATCGTTAATTAAAAATATCAGTACTTCTCGAATATTTGTCAGATCTCAGCAATATATTATACTCTTATTTTGATTCGTATATTACAGTATATCTAGTATATTCAATACATTTCATTTTAGAAAAAATAAAATACTATATTGCAATTTGCAATAATTATTATGGGGCAAACTATCGCCTATATAAATATATACTCTAGGTAATTAGATTATATAGATTTCTAATTATCGTAAAGAGGAAGACGTCGTGATATTGTAGTTTCAAAAGAGAAAAGTGAAAAAAATTATATAAATACTACAACAAGCAAAAATTATCCGCAAAATTGTATCTACAATACTCGCGTATCAAAACAAACAACAACAACTCAATCAATATAAAAATTAGATATTTTTTTTTTCTCGAGCGAAATAAATACTTAAAATGTAAAACGTCAATTCGAAGGAGCTTGAATATGATTTCGAAAGTATTTCGTAGTTTAAATCCGCAATTCGTGTATAAAACTAAGTACTAGGTACCTATGGTTTTAAATACGCGCATTTAAAACAGATTTTTTTTTTTTTTTTTAATACGTACATATTATAAACAAAAAGAAAAAGATGTTATGATGACATTTTACAACTAATTATTTTATAAATATTCACACATAAAGAAAATAGTATTACGAAGAGAAAGAAAAACAAAGAAAGGATTACAATGATCACAATTACACACGATAAGATGATTCACTATCACTCCAATGGGCTCGATTTCCAAGTTTCGAGCGAAAAGCTATGGTACTTTATCGATAAATCACAACGAAGTGGCAAGACGAATGGCAATCTTATGTATGGTCAAGCTGCCGCTGAATGCATACCTACGGTATCTGTAAAACGATTTCAAATCGTTAAAAAACTTGAAAAATTTATAAATTCAATAGAGTACATAAATCTTCATAAAACATTTTTTTTGAAATTGTATAGAAAATTTCAAGATAAAACTTTTAGAAAATTTTTCCAAATATGGAAAATTTTTAAAAATCAATCTACTTAATATTGAAATTTTATCGTATTATAAAAATTACCAAATTTGAATTTTCCCAAAAACATGAAAATTTTTTTGGACTAGCAGGTACTTAATTCAAAAATGTATCTGCATTTTAAAAAGAATTTAATAAAGTACTAAATTTTGAATTTTCATCAAATTTTATTAACATTCCCAAATTTCGAATTTCAACCAATACCTATTGAAAGAAAGAACTTTTAAAATTGATTTTTAAAAATTTTTCAAAAATTTAGCTGAATTTTAAATATTGATGCAAAACAAAAAATTACCTATAGAAATTTTAAAATTTCGAATTTTCCCAAGAACTTGAAAAAAAATCAAATATCTGAATTTTTAAAAGAATTTATTAAAATACGTACTGAAATTTGAATTTTCAACAAATTTTAAAGATTTAGTGAATTTAAACACTCGAAATTCATAATATTTTAAAATTCTATTAAAAGTCTCAAAATTTTAATTTTTACCAAAATTTGAAAAAAAAATCAAATTGATGCAAATAACCAAATAATTATTGAAATTACCAAATTTGGAATTTTCATCAAATTTTAAAAATTATTAGTGAATTTAAACAATCAAAATTGACCTACAATTTCAAAATTTTATTAAAATTCCCAAATTTTGAATTTCAACCAATTTTTTTTTAAACTAAACTTTTAAAATTGGTTTTTAATGGTTTTTCAAAAATTTAGTTAAATCGTAAAAAATATTGATGCAAAACAAAAAAATTATTGAAATTAGTAAATTTGAATTTCCATCAAATTTTAAAAATTATTACCTACCTAGGTAGGTAAAGGTATATAGTAAATTTAAAAACTTGAAAAATTTATAGAATTTTTAGAAAATGTTACCGAATTTGGTAAATTTTTAAAAATTGATCTAATTTCAAAATAATTATGTTAAAATTAAAAAATTACTGAAATGACCTAATTTTGAATTTCAATTAAATTTTGTACTTTCATCAAATTTTGATGATTCATTTTTTAGAGGTAAAACATTTTGTGAAGGTAACAAAAAATTAAGACCAATTTTCCTGACACATTTCTTGCATTGAAGTTTTTTTTTTACATAAATTATTTTATTCAAAACATTGTGAAACACTTTTTTAGAGATTTTTGACAACAATCTATATTTAAATTTTAAATTTTTATTATTTTTTTTTTTAAATTACAATTTTATTTATAAATTTTCAAAATAATTTTTTGTACATTTTTTTCCAAGGATTTTTTCCCCTTTTCTCAAAAAATTTTTTCCAAACAATGTTTTTTGTAGATACTTAATTCTTTACTTATTTTTTTCATCAATTTTTTTACTGGTAGGTAGGTAAGTATAAACTTTTTTATCAATTTATTTTTTCAAAAAATTTGTTCAGGATTTGTCTTTGAATTTTTGAATACCTAACTTCTTTAATTTTTAGCTGATTTTTTTCTTATAAACTGTCAATTTTTGGAAGAATTGCCAAAAAAAAACAAAAAAACAAAAAAAAAAAAACAACAACAACAACGCTATTCTTGAGATTTTTTAGAAATAATTTTCAATATACCTACTATATATTTTTTGGAGGGGCCATATAGAGGGTTAAAAAGTAATTTATACACTAGTCTGTGGACTCATGTGCTCTACGTAAAACATAACTTAGTAATTGTTTTGGCTAAAAATTGAATTTAAAAAAAAAAAAAAAAAAAACACTAAAAGAGCAAAAAAAAGAACAGTGACAGAAGAGTAAAAAAAATTACCAAAAAATTCAACTCATCGTTATCAAACAAAATTTAACAAAATTCTCTTCTAAACTTTAAAAAAAAATCTTTCAACACAAAAAATTGATTTTTTTTAGTCTTCCTTCATCGAATTGAAAAATCATCAATGAACCGATCAACGTAAGGTAGGGGGGACTTGTGATGTAATATTTTAAACACGTAAGTAATCGTATCGTATAAAAAACACTTACTCAGAGAAAGAGAGCTAAGCTGATGACTCGGAGTCAAATAATCAACGCTCCACTGGAAAAAAAAATGAAAAAAAAAATTGTATTAATCGAAACGCGCCAAAGAACAGTGGTATCGGAATGTATTCGTATATCGCGTTCAATACACTCAATAGGTAATTACTCGTACCTCCGATACCGAATGTATAAAATTAGCGACTTCATGATGACCAGGATAAGGCGGTGGAGGTGGCGTACCTTGCATTATAACCAAAGCAGGTTGATGAGGTGGCGATACCGGTGGCGACGGACAAGCCCAATACAACACAGGTGTAAATGGCGAAGCAAAAGTAGGTGCTGGAGCTCTTGTACCAGAGATAGGACCGAGAATCGCCGGTGGTGGCCCGAAAGGTGCGAAACCAGCTGGGGCAGGAGTGAAATGAGGTGTCGTCGCGATTATTGTACTACCTGTAAATGAAAATATTATCTCGTTAATACGCTGATTCTTTGGAAAAACGAATTATTTTTAAATTAAGTAGGTACCTAAAATACATTTTTTAAATAATAATAATAGCACTAGGTACTACAAGTACAAGTAGGTATAACCCTTAGACTTTTTCATTAAAAAAAATTGGCTATTGGAATAAATGAACGATATAGGTAGGTAGGTAACTAAGAATATTATTAGGTATTCGAATGAAGATATTTCTTTGAATATATTTACATGCAAAACCCCACATATAAAAATGAAATTTACAAGAGAATTCGATTATTTTGAGAAAAAGGGTAGGGGATGAGAAAAAAAACCTTTAAATTTCCAAATCCATATTACGAATAGATACCTACATAAATAAGAATAAATAAAACCTATTTATTGAATCATAAATGATGAAACTCACCAAGAAAAGACCATACACCACCGTTAAACCCATGTGTCCATTTATACCAACCCGTGCATTACACGAACTTTCCCAACTGTAGATCGGCTACACTGCAAATCTTCGTATAAACCGCCGTTAAAACACAAAAAAGCCACCAAAAGCTTCCTTAACACCAAATTATAGGTATAAAAATATATAGGTATATTTCAACTCATCGCTGTATTGACGTTATTCACATCGTAAAATATGCATAATGCCTTAAAAAAAAAAAAAAAAACCTTGAACGTAAAACTTAACTTATCAATAACGTCATTCAATTGCTCTCATTTTTTGGGCATAACATATTGTAGAGAAAAATAATTAAACGATATCTGTTTGAAACATGCGTTTTGACAAGAGGTACTTGATTAATGGAACAATTGGTACATATTCCCGCATCGTATTAATTATGACTTTATGACGTATGCTCCAATGATCCAAATGTTGGTTTTGGTAAAAAGGTATAAAAATTAGCAAACGTATCACAAACCATGCAACACGTATAAGTCCATTAAGTCCAATAAATTTAGGTGATTTGAGGATATGAGCTATTATAACTTACTAGTGCCTAGTTTCCTCAGTTTGTTTCCATGTAGGTGGATTTTTTGTTAAATTTTACCCAGTTCAATACTACATAATTATAGGTAGTTAGGTACTTAATATTCAAAACTGGAGGGGAGGGAGGGGTGCAGTCGAAATTTTTGTGATAATCAAAATTATTAAATACTAGGACTTTAAGCTACAACTTTTGTTTGAAAATTTTTTCAATTGAACCCCTCCCTCCCGTCCAATTTAGAATAATATCAGTCCAATTTTACACAGATACTTGATATTCAAAATTAGAGGGGAAGGAGGGGTCCAATCGAAATTTTTGTAATAATCAAAATTATTTCCAGAACTTCAAGCTATTATTTTTGTTTGAAAATTTTTTCATTTTGACCCTTACGTCCACCAATTTTTAATGATATAAATATCTAAGTCGTATTATTCAAAATTTGAGTAGAAGAAGGGGTCCAATCAAAATTTTTATAATAACCAAAATTATTTCTAGAACTTCATACTACAACTTTTGTTTGTAACTTTTTTTAATTGGACCCCTCCCTTCCCACCGAGTTTTGCATAACACTCAGTAAGCAAGGGGTCCAATAAAAAAAAATTTCAAAAAAAAGTTATCGCTTGAAGTCCAAGGAACAATTTTGGTCATTACAAAAATTTTGATTGGACCCCTCTCTCCCTTCCTCTCTTCCAATTTTGAGTCCATAATATTGAATTTTGTGAAATTCAACAGCAACAATCCACCTACATGTAAACAAATGAGCAAACTAGACACTAGTTTGTCACCTTTAGATCTGGACAACAATCGAATGCCTACCTAAAAAAAAACAAAGCAAAATACTTTATACGAACATGATGCCAGCAGTTGAAAAATTAATACAGGAATCATGTTCGTAATAAAATCATAAATAAGCACCCGATTATATCTAAATCCAAGATTAATAATAACTTATCCCAATCATCACAAAAATTTAATTTATTTTTTTCAATTTAAGTAGATAAATTATGCATACGTTTCCTCAGTTGCAAAGCCACGTAATTGGCAACCAAATTACGATAGGAGCAGGTAAAACAATCGAAGGTACCCGGTAATACTCGTATTTACACTAATTTAAAACCACACCTTTAAAATGCTAAGCGATCGAGTTATAAAAATAAGTAAAATTTGATGAAATTTTCGACGTTCTACGCTTACTCGATTTGTTAATCACCACAAAAAAATAAATAAAAACAAAGAACACAAAAAGAGAATATGTCACGTCGAAAATCTCCACTCCCGCCTACTTCGCTATCACCAAAATCACCAATTTTTCCCAAAGAGATAATGAATGAAAGAAAGAAAGTAAAAAGAGCTAAAAAAGAATACACAATTCGTTACCATTCTACTTTTTTTTATTATCATTAATGCAACTGAGATAAATAATAATAATGTTCACTTCGAAATAAATAACCTATGTGATAAACTAATCATAATATCAAATATACAATCCGCCATAAATGACCTTTTTAAATAATATGTAGTAACACGGTTACCGCGCGCCGTTTAATCAACACAATAAAACAAATAGAAAAAAGCACCTTTAAGCTTTGCGAAAATTTATTTTCTCATCCTCGCAAATGTAATAGAAAATTAATTCGATCGATGAATTTTGCAAAAAAAAAAAAACTTTCACAGATGAGATGATTTTTCCAAAACAAAATTTTTAATTTTCAAAAATCGTAATCGAGATGGAAATTTTTCAAATAAATCAACGTTTGAAGATGAAAAAATCCGCGAAAATATACTTTGATTTATCTAAGTAACATGAGCTGAAAAAATGTTCGTCTTTAGTTATTTCACAAGTTCAATTACGTAAAAAAAAATCAGGGAATTTGAACAGAATCTGGCATTTTTTTCTCGAATAATTAACAAGGTTTACCTAGACCAACGCGTAATTTCAAGAGAAAAATCAAAATAGAGGTGGAGCAATCCAAAAGTACCTACGTAGATATTCTATGATCATTTTGTTTCCTGGAACTTTGAGCACTCGAAGACTCAAATAATGTTCATGTGAAGTACCAAGAGGTATCTATTTCTTACTGGGGCCTTTCACTGTTTTTTTTGTTTTTTTTTTCTTCAAGTACTCATCATCAAATTTTTTAACTCTCACTCTCTTACGCAACAGTCCAATACTTTCACTTTCATTCTTCTGTCAAAATTTAACGATTTCCATTAATTGAGCTGAAAATATAATTTTGCATGTAGCGTGACAAGTGGCACAATCGTTAAGAACACATGTCTAATGAAGTAATAAAAAATGAGAAATTATTTGAAGTAAGACCTGTATTTCTTTGTAAATTTACCTCGCCGAGAGAGGAGTGGAAAATGATACAATTTTACCAAGTCCGGATTTTTAAAAAAATTTAAAAATCATAATTTTCTTCAATTTTATTATTGTTAAAATAGGTATCGTAAATTTTTTTGTTAAAATGTTCTAATAAATGATTTTTGATGTTTGATTTATTTTAAAAACTTAATTGCAAAAACCCATTTGAAACTTTTATGAAACTTGACAAAAAATTTGTCATTTTGAACCGATCACTTTTTTTTCAAAAATTGAAAAAAAAAATTGCAAAATATTTGCAAGATATTTCACTTTAAAAAACTTTTCGAAATATTTCTGTGAAATATGCTCGAAAATGTTCGTGCAAACAAATTTTAAACATAGAATTTTTTTAATTTTCTAATTTTTACAAAATATGAATATTAAAAATTTTGGTGGGTACGCAAACATTTTTGTTAAAAATTCAAAGAAAAGAAAAATTGTTTTTGCTGCTGTAATGAGCATTGTAAAAGATTTTTTTTTTAATTTAAAAAAAAATAAAATTTTTGTAAAATATTCTTGAAAATTGTCTTCCAAAAAAATTGTGTAAAAATTGGAAAGTTTTTTTTTTTTTTTTTTTTTTGTAAAATATCAACAATTTTGGCCATGTTAATTTTTTTTCAAAAATTCAAAGAGAACAAAGGAATATTTTGCAGCAATTTTTGAGTCTTGTACCTACCTAAAATGTTTTTCATAATTAAAATAATATTTTGCGAACAAAAATTAGAGAGAACGAAAAAGTATTTTTTCAACAGATTTGATCCTAGCTATTTCTTTTTTTAAATAAATAAAAAAAAATTGTGAATTTTTCTAGAAAATTGTCTTCATAAAAAATTGTAGAAGTCAAAGATTTTTTCATTCAAATTTTGGTAGGTACGTGCAATTTCTTTCTTCAAAAATTGAAAAATATTCTTGAAAATTGTTTTTGTTAAAAAATTGTGAAAATCAGGAAGTTTTTTTTTTTGTGAAATAAGACAGTTTAGTCGCAATTTTGGTCTGGCAACATTTTTTGCAAAAATTCAAACCGACCAGCGAAAAAAGTATTTCTGAAGCATATTTGAGTGTTGCAAAATATTTTTTAAACAACTGGAAAAATAGTAATAAAATTTACGTATGCAAGAATTCTATGGCAACACTTTTTTGCAGCAATTTTGAGTTTTATTTCATGCATCTACAAAAAATTTTGAAAAACAATTTTTATACAAAATATTCAAAATTCTCCCCTTGAAAATTTAAAAAAAAAAAAAACTGTTTTTGATGCAAAATATGCTTAGGTATTTTTAATTGGGATTTTTTTTTTTTTTTTTTTTTTTTTTTTTGAATACAAATATTATTTTTGAAATTGTGCTGGAAAATAATTGATACTTGATGATAAATTTTCGTGAAATGAAGTACCTAATGGGAGTGTTCGACCCGAATAATTATCTAAAGTGGTCTAGATTTTCTCTCGGCGGGTGTAGTATGGATGTACCTGCCTACCTATAAAATAAGAAGCATAGATATAAATAAGGTCTTTGGTTAAAAATTTGAATAAAAATGATGAATAAGAAGCAAT
Organism: Balanococcus diminutus; assembly: GCA_959613365.1. NCBI lineage: Eukaryota > Metazoa > Arthropoda > Insecta > Hemiptera > Pseudococcidae > Balanococcus > Balanococcus diminutus. The sequence goes on from OY390714.1 coordinate 32,097,266, forward strand.
AATGAAAGATATCAGGTTGGTATTCCACTACACAAATGAATTAGGCATTTTCATGCAACACCTTTAATTACACCAAAAAAAGAGAAAAATTATTTTTAAAAAATCAGCTAAAATTATGGAGATCTGTCTAAAAATCATAATAAAAATGCACCGCTATCAGTCCATAAAAATTCAAACACCCCAATTACATTCCTACGTACTGCATAAAATACGAATATAAAATGCATACAAAATATCGCATTCGTAAATTCCTAATACGACACTGTACTAGATAAAACCCTCGAAAAATATTAAAAATAAAGAGCGAACTAAATTTAAACCATTTCCCAAGCAATTTCAGACTCGGTTGATATTCACCGGGAGTTCAATAACTACTGCAAATAAAGAGAGGAAACAATTCATTTTACCTTAATAATTCGAGTTAGGTACTAAGTAGCCCTGAACGGACATCGATTTACATCTTCCACCACCACGTTAACACTTATTTGTCTTTCAAACCTGCATACCACATTTTGCAATAAGGTAATTTACAAAAAAAAAAAAAAAAAAAAAAAAATCATAAACATAGGAAATATAAAAATGTATAGCAAAGGCGAACTTTCATTTCACATTACGAAAAATAATCACGATATATTTTTAAGCGTACATCTCGAGCTCGACACTACACACGCGACCAACAGATGTAAAATTTACACATTACCGACACCGATACCAGTATAAATACCAAGTAGACTATGGTAATAATCGAATATTCAAAAGTCGTATTTTTCTTTACATTTCGCACCCTGATACACCGTCCAAATCCAAACCCAAATGAGGATTATAAGAGAAAATAACGCATCCGCAAAAGCCCAAGGTGTTTATAAAGATCACACGTACGAGTAGTACTAAATTAAATTATTAAAAAAAAGAAATGGATACGGTTATCGAAGCCAGACTTCGTCGTATTTAAGTATACTTTTTAACTAGTCGAAATTTTCGATTAAATTATCAATTCAAATTCCAGCTTCGTAAACCGAATCCTTAAATTTAAAAACTGTACAAAAAATAGGAAGAAATAGAATTTTAAAAATCTAAAGACGCACCTTTGTAGAAATTTTCCACATAACCACAAGCCAAACACGTGGAAACTTTCAAAATATCCGTTAAAATTACAACCTCTATTAAAATAACATTATTAGGTAAAAATTAAAAATAAAGACAAAATGGAAATAAGTTTCTAATCAAACACATAAAAGAGAGAAAAAAAAACCTAAGTACCTTTACCTACCGAAAATATTTTAAAAATATTATCGGTTATTTAGTTTTAATACTAAAAACACACAACACACACACAACCAAAGAAGGAATGTTAAAGTTCTAAGTACTCCGTACTTTGTTTTCATTTTGATTGAAAGAAAAAAGAAACAAGAGATCTTTACAACTACACGTTGTAAATTGTAATATAATCATCGATTGGAATTCGCAGATGTTAAAGAAGATGATTAACATACGAAAAAATTAAAATATGAACCCGGAAGTTCTTATGGAATGAAATAATAATGAAGAAAATGAGCACTTATGCAAGTGTTGGAAATTGCATAGCCCACATAAGTTACGAGAAGTCATATGGAATAAAATAAGAAAAATGAGTAAAATCACATTAGGTAATCATGGTACAATCATTTGCACACCGGTAATTTAAAGGGTTAATAAATATATACAGGACTGAGAACGTACATCATCTCATGTTTCAAATTTTTTTTCAAAAAAAAAAAAAAGTTAGTCAATCAATTGAACGAAAACAGCTATAAAATAACCCAGTGAAATTAAATTGAATTTTGGAGTCACATGCAATTTTTGGTTTTTAAAATGTTCCTTTCGATGTCCTGATTGACAGATCAAAACGACTTCGACCCTCCCCTCTCGATAAGTCCCCAAATGTAGACCAAAAACGAACTTCTTGTTGCTTTTCGCTTATAACACTTCAAATAAGCGTTTAAACGGGAAAATGGTTACAACAAAAATTAATGCTGATAAAATTTGAAACAAAGAAGCTTATATTTATTTTATCCAAAAAATGAACAGGTGGCGCAAAAATAAGCATCAAAATTTACAGGGTGGAAAAATAAATTTCATTGTTTTTTTGTCGCAAAGTTTGAAAAAAATATATTTTTTCATAATAGTGGGAGTAAAACGCTATTTTACGCCCTCTCGATATCGCTCGCTGGCTCAAATACGCGTTTTCCTCCCACGATTATGAAAAATTTCGTTCACAACTCGGGAGTAAAAACGATTTACTCCCTTGTTGTGAAATATACTATTATTTATTATTATTTATTTTATTTTACTAGGTATCAAAAAGTTGAGATTTTTTTATTTTAGAAGAATTTTTAAAATTATTGTTTGAAAAAAAACATACTAGCAATTTTTTTTTCGAAACTGAAACAAATTTTTCTCTTTACAAAGAAAACTTTTCCACAGAAATTTTAAAAAATATCTTCACAATGAAAATTTTATAACATTTTTCCCAAAAAAAAAAGAAAAAGATTTTTGGATATTTTTTATTTTAAAAAATCTGGAAATTTCTTCCTCCGAAAAATTTCTACTCCAGAAGATTTGAGATTTCTCTATAAAAAAAATTGAGTAATTTTTCTTCAATTCCAAAACAATTTTAAAAAAATGTTTGAACCAATAAATTCGATTTTAATTTATATTTTTTATTCCAAAAAATGAGAACATTTCTCCAAAAAACAGAGACCTCCCCAAAAAATAAATAAAAATAATATTTTTATTTTTCAGAAAACTGAAAAAAAAAAAACCAAAAAATGGTTGTTTACACTCTAGATCGAGTTGGGAAAGTATTTTCATTTCAAAACAATTCAATTTCAAAACGATAAAATTCAGATTTTTGATTTTAAAAAAATGAAAATTTTTCGCGAAAGTTCCAAAAATATTTTCACTTCAAAAAAATTGAGATTTTTTTTAACGCATTGTACAGCAACTACATAAGGCTAGTAGCGTGAAAATGCTTTTTATTCCAAAACAATTTTTAAAATTTTTTGTATAAAAAAAAAACATTTTTTTTCATAGGTAAGTATTCCACATTCCACAAAATTCATTTTTTTCATTCCAAGAAATGAGTATTCCCCCCCCCCCAAATAGATATTTCCCTCCCACTTGAAAATAAAAAATCTGCAAGAAAAATAATTTTCTGCTTCAGAAAAATCACAATAGGTATTGTATGCATTTTTTTTTTCTGTGAAAATGCAACAGATTGAAAAAAAAATCACTTAGGTATAAGCGAATTTGTAGTAATTTTGCCCAGCTAATATTATCAAAAATTCATGACTTCAAAGAGTAAAATTTATGACTTTTTTTGACCTAGTGATTTATTTGAAAAATTCATGACTTTTTCGTGACTTTCACGATTTACCTTGTTAGTATTATCCATGTATCGAACCAAAAATTGCTTTTTCTCAATTTTATTTTCCCTTTCCCATTCAATTTTCAAGATATTCATCATATTTTTTCAACTTTTTTGTTTTTTATGTGTTGCCTATCCGTCTGGTGGAAGGAAAGGCATCAGTAACGAAACACCATGTATATTGACGCTTGTTTCTGCGCCAGCCGTTCACTTCTCGAAAAAATGAATAGAACCCTTTTTGTGGCAAATTTTATGATCTTTAATTTTAGTTATGACTATTTTTTGGTTTAAACGAATATTTGAAAAGTTATATGTGAAAAACAACAAGGTAGTCTTTTTGTGTCCATATTTTGGAAGAGTCATCGAGCCATGAGGGTTGTAGACTTTTTGATGGTTAACAAGGCCACCGAAATGGAACATTTCGAATTGAAAAAATATCACATTCCCAAAATGCAATTCGCTGCATTTCTTTGGTCCAATATAACTGGGCAAATACGAACCAACGGTAAGTTGTATACTAGCTCCATAATCTAACAAGAAAACGTACACACGACCATAAAGCTACCAGTTAGAATAGCGAATAAAGGAGATAGGAAAAATCAAACCTCGGTATCTCGTAATGCAACGTTTACGATTGTTGATTGTTAAATTATTAACGAATAACAAGAAAATAGACAATAACAGTAGAAATTATAAATAATAAACCGTTCAAGGACAACGATAATATAATAAATATAAAGTTACGATGGTATGAAAAAAACAGTACGCATTCAGGCTCCTAGATCTTTGCAACAAAAAAAGGCCATTAAGATATTGAAATTTTCGAAGGACTCGACGATGCGACCACAGATCAAAATATAAACAAACGATGGGCCCTGTATCCGCCACACGTTTTTAATTAGGAGCGTAAAACTGAGTCGAAGGAAAAGCCATAGTTTGCGAAGACATAGAAGGTGGTAACGGTGGCGGAATCTGAGGAGGTGGCTGCTGTAACGAAGGCATAGTGAAGACATTGGCCGCTGAGACCGGCGTCGACATGGAATAAGGTTGTTTTACAGCGACGCCGGAGGAATTCTGGGACGAGTTGCCTTCGGCGGCAAAGGCATGATCTCGCGATCGTTTCAAAATGGAGGAGGCGGCGTATTGGATTGGGGCGATTAGGGCGTTATGTTGGGCATTGAAGGCGGCAGCGGCGGCTGCGTGAGCTGCCGAAGGAATAGCTTGGCTGGCCGCCGAAGTGGACGTAACGCCGGTAACTTTGCCCGGATAGGATTGCATGGGCGAGGTGAATCGCGGGAAATTGATAAGGAAGAAGGGTTGATTCGTAGACGTAGGAACGTTATTTTGCTGCAACTGTAAAGCGGCATTGGAGACGGAGTATCCTTGTGGGATCAAGGCCTTCTTTTGATTCATACCAGCCGGGCCTCCGGCAACCGACGGCGTGCATACCGAATTCACCGAGGTGACCGTCGAAGGCGGATGAATACCTTGGAAAAGTGAAGCGTTAGCGGAATTGAAATCGCTCCAAGGCGATTTCGGCGTATTAGTCAGGGCCGCCAGTTGCATTTGCTGCTGTAACTGTTGCTGAGCGGCTAGCTGATTTACTAACCAGGCGGTCTCCTGTTGGGAGCGGATCGCCTGCGCTTGGGCCAAGGCGTACTGTTGTATTTGCAAAGCTGCCACCTGAGCTTGGATCGGCTCCCAAGTGACGGTCGGATTGGCCGCATTTTGCTGCGGAATCAAGGCAGCCGTGGCTGCCGAACCGCTCTGCGGCATTGTACCGTTGGCAGCCGCCAAAGAGGCCGCGGCTGCCGCGTTCGGAGTAGACGGTAATAATGCTGGCGAATTCAACATACCCGGTGATAGTAACGTTTTGCCGACCGGCGAGAGCGGAGCGTTCGAAGCGGGTATTCCTCCAGTTAGCACGAGACTCATATCTTCTCCGGAGCATTGGAACACTTCGATGTAACGTTGTTTCTTACCGAAGTACATGTACCGATGGTGCCTCATCTGCGACGCCGAGTACGCGCTTTGTTCGGAATCCATTTGGATAAATGCTTCGCCCGACGGTTGACCCTGTATTCAGAACAGAAAACATACCGATTAGAAAATCTTTCCTGCGACTGAACACTGCAGGGTTTCGCAGAGGCGCCTAGAGACACGTTGCAATGATATAAGGTGTTTAAATCCAAGTTGGGACCCCAGTTTTATAATTTCAAAATATGATAAAATAAAATTCAGTTTTTGAATAAAAAAGCTGCTTTTTTGCAGGATAAAATATTTTAGTTTTTGGAAGAAAAATATCATGCATTTTAAAATTTTTTAATTTTTTTTTAGAAAAACAAATTTCTTTACTTTTTGAGAGTACCTAACAATATTTTCTATTTTTTGAAAAACCTACTTTCTCGATTTTTTTTTTGGAATAATATTTTTTGAAATAAATAGGATAACGTTTTAATTTTTTTCAATTCTTAAATTTTTTTGTTGGGAGAGATTTTTCAATTTTCTGGGTATATTATATGTATTAATTTATCCTTTTTTGAGAGAGAGAGAGAGAACAAAAAAACATTTTTTTATTCATTTCTTATTTTGGAATAAGAAATCTTTCAATTTTTTTTGAGCGGGGAATTTCGTTTCTTTGGAATACCTGGGTAAGTAAAGCAATTTTCATATTTAAAAAAATAAATAAAAAGGCTTTCAATTTTAGAAAAGAGAAAATTTCTCAATTTTTTTGGAGAAAAAATAAGTCTCATTTTCTTAAAAATAAATACAAATTTTATGGGGTCACTTTAAAATCTTTTTCGATTTTCTTTTTGGAATAAGTAGGTTAGGTATTTTATATTCTAATTTTTTTGATTTTTTTAAAAAACTTTTTGCACCATGAAATAGCTTAAGTAGGTATTTTTTGGAAGGAAAATATTTTAATTTTTTTTTAATTTTTCGATTGTTTTTGGATAAAAAATTCAATTTTTTTTCCTTTGGAATGAAGAATCTTTCAATTTCTTGGAACACTTATAAAAAAATGCTTGTGTTTTTTTAGCATACATAGGTAAAACAATTTTCAATTTTTTAATTTTTAATTTTTTTTTTAAATAAATGTTTTCAATTTTATTGCAAAGAAATTTTTTCAAATTTTAGCAGAGAGAAAATTACTCAATTAAAAAAAAAAATTAAAATGTAAATTTCTTAAGTTTTTTTGAATAAAAATTTTTCATTTTTTTTTAGATGAAAAACATTTTTTATTCAATTATAGGTATTAAAAAAAATCCTGATTTTTTGAAATAGGAGATCTTTTACTTTTTTGTATTAAAGAATGTTTTTCTCTTTTTTTTTCAATTTCTCGTACATAAATTTCATTTTTTTTTTTTTTTAAGTTAGAAATCTACAATTTTTGTGATCACCTAAAGAATCCTGGATTTTATTGGAAGAAGTAAGTAGGTTTATAATTTCTTGGAATTCTTTTCGATTTTTGGCATCATGAAATTTTCTATTTTTAAGAAATAAAAATACTTCCCTAATAAGGTACCTACCTACTATTGTTTTAATTTTTTTTTTTTTTTTTTTTTTTGATAAAATTTTTTTAAATTTTTTTGGATGTAATAATATTTATCCAAAAAATATCACTTTGATTGAAAATCTTTCAATCAAAAAGAGGACTTCCAAAAGTGTTTTTTGGGATTTTAAAAATAATTTTATGCCAAAAAATTTTTTGAATGATTTTTTTTTTTAAATAATTTTATTTGGTTTGGAGATTTTTTTAAGAGAATTTTTAATGAGAGAGGAATTTTTTAAGGAGAATTTTTTAGGAATTTTTTTGCAAAATTTTGAAATAAAAATAGTACTAATACAGAAAAAACGTTTTGAAGATTTGCTCCTCATGAGAAAATGCGGCAATGTAATTTTTTTTAGGAAAAAAATCGTCGATTTTAAATTTTTTTACACTTTTGACAATTTGTAACCTTTTTCTTAAAAGAGGAAAAAAATTTGGGACTCTTTTCAAGAAAATTTTTGGGGGGGGGGTCGTTTATAAGTTCTGCAATAGTATTTTTCAAACCTCTGGGCGCCGCGGGGTTTTCGTCGTCCAATCACTTACCTGGGCATTATACACCATATGGACACCTTGAAAAACTATGTTTTTTGCAAATTCGCCTAAAAATTCCAAAATGTGTTCGACGGAAGCTTCATAGGGCAGGCCTCTCAATCGAATGCAGTCTTTTCGCGTACCGCTGGTTATTACATGTTGCGGTAAAAAGGATAATTGAGGATGCATTGGCGGTAAAGGTGGAGCAGCAGGTGTCTGAGTCGATTCCATCGTTCTATTAAGCACCTAGAAGAAAATCAAAACAATTAATATTATTTTCAACATAAAATTCAAAAGAAATAATAGAAGAAGATCGCGAGTTTTTTCGTAAGTCGTCGGTAACAAATTACGTCATACGCCATTTTCAAGTAGCTAATCGTTTACTTTATTTTCATTTCGTTTGTAAACTAAAAATTTCAATAATACACGTACATATTATAACAACCACAATGGTAATACGTTCAATTAATATCAGACGATCAGAGCAATGGCAAATACACCGATAATGTTACAAGGAAACAAATTTTCTGCGAATTTAACGGATTCTCAATTACACGTCGAGTTGACACAAACAAATCGAGACGTATTTTCTTAGGAAATTTAACACACTGTGTAGTGCTTCTTTCGACACATTCAGCAGGGCAAACGAAAAGATACTGCAAGAACGTGATGGATAAAGATAGCCTTCCACAATTCGAAATTTTTTTTTTTTAAAAACCTAGGCAAAAATTAGCCATATTTTCTTTCATCGATTTTACAACCACGAAGCGATAAATTAAAAATAACAATAGAATGAACTTGAAAATCAAACTGAATTACTCGTTTACAAAACGTTTTTCTAGGCAAATGTGCGCATAAGTTTGCAAAACTATGGTAAATGCAATATAACAAAGCTATATACAATTACGTAACGTTAGTTGATGTAAAAACTAGTCAACATTTTAAGAAGCTTACTGACGGAGATTTCTCCAATTTTGTAATAATGTACGTGAAATTAAAATAATATGAAAGTGATATCATTTAATTTTTAGAATGAAAATTTCTCATTTTTATTATGTGTAGACATCGTTTTATTTTTTAAGGCATTTTTTCAAATTTCTCTGCAGTGAAAAATATTTTTCAAATTTTTAAAGAAAAATTTTTTCAATTTTTTACATAAAAAAATTTCTGAATTTTTCTTTAAAAAAATTGAAAAAAAAAAATATTTCAACTTTTTGTAAGAAAATTTTCCTTCAGTTTTTTCACTCTTTTTTGTTTGAGATAATCCATGTTTTTTTTGAAAAGAAATCTATAATTTTTACAGAAAAAAAAACTGATTTTTTAAAGCACAAAATTCTTCAAATTTTTTTTTTTTTTTTTTTTTGCAAAAGAAATCGTTTTTACATTCGACATTTAAAATAGTGGAAAAATCGAGCTAAACTCTAAAAAAAAATCCAAGTCGGTAATCCTGTATAGGAATAAACCAAAAACGCTTGTTGAATATTTATATAACTTATAGTAGCTTACCCCAGAGATAAATTCATCCACAGTATAGCAATAGTAAAAAATGAATAAATCAATAATAAATTCGAATTATCAAACATAAAAATAATAATCATTTAGGTAATGAAGTTAACAACATAACTCACCTGTTGAACTTCGGCGGTAGTACTCCTGAACAGTTCTATATATCTCGTTCCTATTAACTCGCGATGTTTACTAAGAGCTTTTGGAGCGTCATCTTCATTTGCAAATAATACAAAAGCGTCTCCGGTAGCCCTTCCGTCGGGTTTTTTAACGAAAAGTACGCCATCGTCGCCATCCATAACTTTACATGATGATTCTTCACCGCCAGCTTCGAAAAATTCTATCTGTAAAGCAGAAATGTCATTTTATTACTCCGTTAAAATTCATAAAATTACACTTCGAAGGTGAGAGAACTTTCTCAATACTTACCACTTGTTTAGCTGTACAGTCATATGGTAACCCACGCATTCGAACAATAACCTGAGCTCCTTTAGTAAGAAATGCTTGAGCTTCATTGTTATTTCCTATTTTTGTAAAAATATTACCCGCATTAGTTTGATAAGTATTTTGTAGGAAATTGCAACAAAAAAAAGGTCGAATTAAGAGTCTCTGACTCACCTCCAGCCACGTTGACGAAATCTTCGCCTGAGGCTTTGTATACTTCGATGTAACGATTACCTATATGATGCTTATGTCTTTTAAGAGCCATGTCTCTATGCTCCTGATTAATAAATCTAACTAAAGCTTCGCCGTTTCGTCTTCCTTGAGGGCTTAAGCAGAGAGCAACGCCACCTCTGGAAATAAAATAATGATAAGTGTAAGAATCTTCACCGCAGATATGAAATAACATGTGTTGCGGTAAAAAGCTTACTTTGCGACATTCAATCCTCTAAAAAATTTTGCTATATCTAAATCAGACGATTGCCAAGGTAATCCTCTGGCACGAACTACACAGTTATTATCCACTTCTTCGTCTTTCCAGCTGTATGGACAAAACATTATCATAAAATTACTTCCACAAGTTAACGTGATTCTTTATTTGGTACAAGTAAGTATCTTATCTATGCTGAGTTCTTGAATTTTAAAATGTAATGTAGGTAGGTAGCAACAACTTGTGAAATGTACCTGTACCAATTCGATTGACATTCGCTCTTATCAGGTGAAATTGGCTTTGGAAAGTAAGGGTGTGAGAGAAAAGCAGATACATAACAAATCGTTGACATCAGTAAACAAAAATTGAGAAATTCTCTACTCTGAAATATTTCAAGCTTTTTTTCTTACCATTGAAAAAATAGAGCTTTTTTCAAATCAAAGAATAGACGAATCAACTGTAGAAATAACAGATTATTCTTGAAAAAAAAAATTCTCCAAGAAAAAGCAGATTTTTTTTCTCAAAAAACCATGTGTTTTTTTCTCAAGAAATTTTCGAAATATTCTCACTCCAAAAATTCGAAAGATTTTTACTTTGGAAAAAATTGAGTAGGTAAGTAATTTTTTCTCCCAAAATTTTTTTCCCAGAAAAAGTGATTTTAAAACTCAGACTTTTTCACTAACTAAAAATGAGTGGTTATTTACGGCAAAACTGAGATTTTGTTTTTTCAAAAAGCAGAGATTTTTTATTTAAAAAAATTATACTTTTTTTACTTTTGATTCAAATGGCAATTTTTTTATTCCATGAAGTTCAAAAAAAATTTCCAGCAAAAATTGAACATTCATCACACCCCCAAAAATTGAGAATTTTTCCATTTTCAAAAAAATTGAGTACCTAATTTTTTCTCCCATAAATTGAAATTTTCAAAATCATGTTTTTTTAAACAGGTTATTACTTTCACCAGCCATGAATAAGGATGTTTTTACTTTTTTACTTTAAAAACTGAAGATTTCTTTGTTTGAAAAATGTATTTTTTCGAAGAAATAAAATATTTTTTCACATATTTTTCAATTCAAAAAATGGAAATTTTTTATTGCAAGAAAATTTAGAAACCTTTTCCTACAAAAAACTTTTCACTCCAAAAATTTGAGAAATAATAAAATTTAACTTTGAAATATTTTTCTTAAATCTCAAAAAAAACCGAGCCACTTATTTATTTAGAAAAATTAAAAAATATACCTAATTCTTTTACTTCAAAAAAACTATATCATTGTACCAAAAAAAAAAAAAAGAAGATTTTTTGGAAGAAGAATAAGAAGACAAAAAATCAAGCTTTTTTTCTCAAAAAAAAAAAAAAAAATCAATCAGTCAAAATTAAGAGATTCTTCCTTACAGTTTTCAACTGTGAACGAATTCCTTCTTAAAAAATGAAAACTTTTTTTCATTTTTAACCCAAAAAAGAAGATATAATTCGTATACCTACTAAGAAAATTCAGAAAAATTTTTCACAAAAAAATTGAAAAATATTTCTACTTCATAAAATTAAGTATTTTTTTACTCCAAAAAATAAAAGCACAAAAAAATACTCTAAAAAAAATCGAGTCATTGATTTATTTCAAAAAATTGGAAAATAATTTTTTGTCTCAAAAAGTTGAAACATTTTTTTTACCTAAAACAATTGAGTAGATACCTACTTTTTTATTTAAAAGAATTTGAGTATTTTTTCCCAAAAAATTAAAAAAACAGCAGAATCTCCAAATTTTTTCCTCACAAAAAATTGATTTTATTTTTCATCAAAAATTTGATTTTTTTCTTCAAAAATTTGAAGAGTACGTAAGCAGGTATTTTTTACTCCAAATGATTAAGTGATCCATTTAAAAAAAAAAAAAAAAAAAAAAAAAAAAAAAAAAAACGACAAAAAATCCAAGATTTTATTTTATTTTCAAACAAATTGATTCTTCTCCCAAAAAGGTTGAAATTGGTTTTTATTCAAAAATGTGAGGAATATTTCTAGGTAATAAGGTACTTAATCCAAAACAACTGAAAAATTTCTTATCCAAAAAATTAAAATTAGATAAGTTATTTCTCAAAAAACTAAATTCTTTTCCTTCGAAAAAAGACTTTTTCAAAAAAAATTAGACAGAAAATTCGAATTAGGTATCTCAAAAAATGATATTTTTTTCATCTAAAGAAATTGAAAGTTTTTTTTTCTAAAAAAAAAATAATAAATAAAATGAAATAAAAATTCAAAAAGATTGAGACATTCGTTCTTTCTGTTTCCAAAAAAATTAATACCTAGTATTTTCAAATTGAAAAAAATTCTGTTTTTTTCTCCAAAATAATTGAGGAAGAGATTTTCTACTCCAAAAAAAATAAAAGATTTTAATAAGTAGGTAGGAAGGGTGTATTCAATTTTTAAATTTTCAGAGTTTTCCAAGGTGGTGCATGCTCATTTCACTTTTGAATTTTTAGTGTACCTCGAGCACATGAGCTACTGCTAAGTTACCGACCATGGTATCGAAGAGTTTCATAGAAACAAAAATTAACCCATATGGTGACAATAGCACCAAAATGTATAAATACGTAGGAAGATCTGTAGCTCTTCGACAGGTCGTACTTGAATTATGGAAGATGGAACCACATAAATATATCATCGCGTGTTATCACTGATAACCCGTGATTTTTTTCACGTAAGTACGTACGAGTATAGATATTCATATTCGTTGAGTACAGGCTTACAGAGACAAAAGAGGATAAAAAAGCGAAAACTGTGACCATTTTATCAACCCATATGGTATCAATACGTTATAACTCAAACTTTATCTTTCTCAATAGATAAATTTTTCCCTTTAGACAAAAACGCAGCGTGTTAGCATGTTTTTTTTCCACATTACAACACAAATTCAAAATTTCCGTTCAACGAAGCGCATACAAGAGGAGAATAATTATCGATAAAAACCCGACGAGTCTGTATCGAACACTTGCGCAGGTGCACGACAACAATACCTAGGTACTTAAACTTTTCAGTTTCGAAAAATATATCAACCATAATATACAGGAACATAGCGCTTAGGTACAGCATGTGCGATGACGAGGCCTCGCAATCTTCCTAGAAAGTTGACATTTTAACGGGTCATAATACGATACGAACCGGCGACTGGGCTGTCGCTGCTGCCGCACACTAACATAGTTTCATACAGCGCGTATCGAAAAGTACAGAAAAAAAAACACTTTATTCAGATAACGAATAAAACGTTCATTTCATTTCAGCAATGAACGAAATTCAAAATTACCTACATCGACAACAATATGACTGTTTAATGCACCAACAGCGTAAATTAAGTCTGGCCTAATAGAATAGTACAAAGTACACACACATACAATACATAGGTATAGGTAAGAATTTCATATCTCACTCTATTTCCGCAAAGAACAAGCACCTCGGCTAGCTATCAACATGTTGCTAGGTATGGTTTTTCCAATTCACTCCACTGCACCATATGCCGGCATTTTGAAATTATTCAACTGTTCGATAACGACACCGCAATGGAATTTTGTAGGCACTGAAAGAAATAATCAAGTGCCCATGCCCTAGCTTGCCTAATAAGCAAATCGTAACTGTACGTACGACTTGAATCATTGGCTATTGGTAAATATGCAGAGTATGCAGAAAATGCTATTCTCGTCGTTATTCTGTTTACGTTGCGAGTCGCACACCGACGCGACGTATGACGTAGGTGGCGATACGTAACATGTTATCACCAATAATTCAATCATTAATTAATAAACCAATGACTTGTGTACTACGAACCACGAAATCGACATTTTTATCTCAAATCATACATACATAGGTAACTTGTACCTACTAGTACCTACGAATAAAATGTATGTACATTAACTCTCACTTATGATGCATGGCAGTCATATCGTTCCATTTTATCACAAATACTATGTCCTCCAACATTTTTAAAATATTCGAAAATATCAACGCAGAATTACGATCCGAGTATTTCCGATGAAAATTCACCGATCTTAATCAAATTCACCAACAAAATGTTGAAATACCTAGCTTTGCTAGGAAAAAAGCTAACCGAGATTACTGTAGTTAGATAAGGTAACATCATCACCATCGTAGGTAACAAACTGTGAGTTGAAGATTGAGATAGAATGAAGATTTTATGGACAAAAGTCTTAGTAAAGTTGTATCGGAAACCTACAGAATATACCTAATTTTCAATTCTTTACAAACCCAAGACTAAAAAAAAAAATTACCCGGAAATTTTTTTTCTTCTCTTCCAAAAAAATTAAAAACAAAAATGTAAGAGATTTTCTCAAAAATTGATATTTTTCAACTAGGTAAAAGGATATTGTTCAAATAAGTATAATACCTACCTAAATAGATTTTTTATCAAAAAAAAAAAAAAAAAAAAAAAAAAAAGGTCTTTCTTTTTATTAATAAGCAACTAAACACTGAAAATACCACCTCCCAAAAAAATTGAATTCATCTTCAAAACAATAGGTAGTCAAAAATATAGGATTTTTTACAAAATTTTTACTTCAAAAAATTTCGAGGAATTTTAATTTCAAGAAAATTCAGAAATTTTTTCTGCAAAAATGTCAGAAATGAATTGGACCTCGGTCCAATCAGGTATACTCCAAAAAAGTAAAGAGATTATTCTATTCCGAAAAATTTACGTTTTCTTCTCCAAAAAAATTAAAAAATTTTCTCAGTTCAAAAAATAGGTAGAATTTTTTTCTCCAAAAAGTTCTATTTTTTCCACTACCTACTTTCACAACATTTTCAGAAAATTACTTTCATTGAAGAGCCACCTTCTCTAAAAAATTGGAATTTGAAAAATTATTACAGAAAAATGTTCAAATACCAGGAAAACTCGAATTATTGAGTTTCTGTTCAATAATGAACGAAACTTTGTGATTTTTCGACATTTAATTTTTTTTTTTATTTCTTCATTACTTTTATAGAAATTTTTGACAAAATTCACAACTTTTTCCCTACTTTCACTATATTCACTAACAGCAAACACCATGTTAATCCAAAAAAATTAAGATATTTTTCTACACCAAAAAATTGAACGATTTTTCTGTAGGTATCAAAAAATAAATAAAAATAAAAATAAAAAGGAAACATTTTTCTTCAGAAATTTTGGAAATATTTTCACTTCAAAAAATTGAAAAAATTTTCTAGTGTCCAAAAAAATTTAACAGATTTACTTCTTCTCTAAAAAATGAGTATTTTCTCTCTCCAAAAAACAATATTACTAGGTATTTATTAAAAAAAAAAAAAATCTGAGAGATTCATTTTTTTAAATTGTTATTTTTTTCAAAAAATTAGAGTACGACAATAAAACCTATTTTATTTATTATTTTTTTTTGTAAAAAAGTTTTGAGATACTTTCTTTTAAAAATAAGATAATTTTTTCTCCGGAAAAACAGAGATATCTTTCTGGAAGGGGGGGGGGGATGAAAAATTGTTTTCCTCAAAAAAATTAAAAGCTCCTTCCTCGAAAAATTTAAAGATTTTTTTTTCAAAAATATTTATAAAGTTTTTCGTTTAAGATTGAAAATTATTGATTTTTTCCATAAAAATTGAAAGATATAATTTTTTGCAAAAAATTGAGATTTTTTTCTCCAAAAAGTTCAAAGATTTACTATTTTTCTTATAAAGAAAATAGATTTTTCTCCAAAAAAAATAATTAAATTTTTTCTCCAAAAGTTGAAATAGTTTTTTTATCCGCTCATTGTTTTACTTGCTTCTAAAAAAATAGAAAACTTTCAATTTCAAGAAAATCAAGAAATTTTCTCCTGTCTTCAAAAAATTTGAAAAATATTTTTACTTCAAAAAATTGAAAGTTTTTCCCACCTAAACAATTGGACATTTTTTTCTCCAAAAACAATGAGAAATTTTTTTCAATATTTTTGTTCTGCAATTTTAAAGATTTTTTTTTATCCAAAAAATAGAGATTCATTATTTTATACAAACACATCGAGACGACAAATTATTTTTCAATTTTTTATTCCAAAAAAAAATTAATATTTTTTTAAATTCGAAAAATTGAGATATTTCTCATTTTAAGAAAACTGGGAAATTTTTTCAAAAAAGTAGCTCATTTCAGTTTTGAAATTTTCGGTATAGCTCGAGCACCTGAACTACTGGTAAGTCATCGGTTATGTTTATAGTACACAGCTCAATTCTCATATAAAAAAAAATTTATAGTTTTTTTTTTTATTAAACATGGGTCCCTTCAAATACGTATTTAATAGCTTTCCATTAGCTACGGTTTCTTGTTTCGAACCCATTAAATAACCCATACCTGAGGTTATACGTGTTGTTCTGCCGAAAAGTCTTCAGTGCAGTGGAGGATTTATTTGCGAATTGGTGACTATCAAGGGAACGACTCATAACTAGGTATTCAAAATTGCCCATTTTGAAGAGTAGAAGTTTCGAAGAAAATTTACTTTAGGTATAGTGATGATAAGACTGGAACATTCTCTTTTTGACGTAAAAAGATATTATATGAAAAATTTCAAACGTGATAAATACTAGGTACGTCATTATGTAACATCGACTTTCCATATGTTATTAACTATTTTCTTTACCCTAGCGGCTAGCATTTCTACAATGGGTAGAATTTGAACGAATCTACACATTTTATGTGGGTCGATGGCGAATCAAAATTCCATTAGGTACACTTACATTCAACAAGTTGTTGCATAAACCTACATATGTACATTACATACAAAAAGAACAAAAGTATAGCAAGACGAAAAAATAATTCAGAAATAAGCGAGCTTAGTAATCGAAACATTCAGCTATTTCTGTATTATGAGCATGCGAGAAAAATAAAGTTATGAATAAACGAAATAGGTAACTCACCATATTCCTGGTTCTAGTTTTAATTGAACGGTTTCAGGAGTACTAAAACAATGACCTTAAACACAAACAACAACATAAACCAATTAATAAAAGTAAAAAACTAAGATATACATAAAGTTCGTTTTCATTAATTTTTTTATTGGCGAATTTAAAATAAAATTTCGGCGGTTAAAAAAAAAACTTCCTAAAAATGAAACTAGGTACCTATAAATAAACAATATGTATCCTAAATGAAAAATAGATGACGATAAAAAAATAACAAACCTAAGTACAAGTTCGAGTTTGACCGATAATTGAGAAAATAATAATCGAAAATAATTCTAAAGAAGTTAATCATAACGAAAGGAATAATGTAAGGTGTAGGTAGGTAAGGTAGTTGCACCAGTGGTTGACCCTAATAGTGGAAGTCTCTCATAAAATGAGTTCTGGTTTGAAAACTAATAACGTTGGCGAAATGGTGAATATACCAAACGATTCCTTGTGTATTCTACTACAAAATGGTCTATAATTTTTTTTTTTTTAGTTCATTTCTTTGAAAATTACGATCATTTTAAGTAAAAAAATAGAAAAGTCCAGTGGTTGGTCAAGAAAATCTAGTAGTTGATCACCCAGTAGTTGGTCACGTGCTAGTAGTTGATCACCTAGTAGTTGGTCAATCAGATTATGGCAACGGCTCTCAACCATTTAATTTTTTTAAAAATCAATAAGTATTCGGTAAAATAGTCACTCATTAGCCATGAGAAAGAGAAACTATCATTTTCCGTAAATATTTACCAATTTTTTGCATGATCAACCACTAGAACTTTACAAAAATTTCATAAGTCCAGTAGTTGATCAAAATGATCAACTACTGGCTAAAATTGATTTTTTTCTTCCAGTGGATAGTCACCATCATATTTAATAGAATTTTGGCAATATTTTCAATTTCAAATAAAAAAATGGAAACTCGAAACTCTTCTGATTCAGATCCTAATGGTTGTATTTAAAGTTTCATTCATTATCATAGTGTGCAATTGATATTTTGATAATACTTCGGCTTAACAGAAATCTTTAGAATCGGCATCATTTTGAAAATTCTTCTAACAAAAAAATTTCAGTCGATCATTATTAATTACTTGAATAGAATCGGTTAAAAACTTTTATGAGGTTCTATGAAGAAATGTTCCAGATTTGCCCTAAAGAAATTTTCTGAAGCTATTTTGAAAATTCGCTTGATTATAAACATTTTTCATTCTAAGTGACCAACCACTGGGTCGTGGCCAACCACTGGTGCAATTACCTTAGTACCTAATAATATTGTATTAAAAATCCCTAATTACCAAGAAAAAAATTGTAATTGCTAAAATTTTACGACTACGTTATTCCCCCATTTTCCCCCAAACAAAATAAGTAATTAATTTCGAAGACACAGGGTCGCCTAAAAAAATAACAACCTTCTTATACAAGTTTCAAATTCACCAAAGTAAGTAAAGGAAGAATAAATCGACCATCATCATCAACCACACATCGAGATTTTCAACCGATAGGACCTAGTTTTTTTTATGAGACCGCAAATAAAAATTCTTTACCAAATATTTGTCACCACGTACTACGATATTATTTTATTATTTGTTTACCAATCGCAACGTATCTTCGAAAGGATTCATTTTTCAAGACAACGCCACGCCACACAAATGTTTCACTTACCATCAGCTATTAACCTTTGTATAATATTTATCATATCTTTTAATTCTGCTACAGGAAATTGTGGATCTTCTGTGTGGGTCATACGTAAATCTACACATGTTTCGTTAAGGAATATTTTTACTACAATTGACTTTAAATAATATTTGTATGCACCTATGTGAGTTCATCATACGAGCAAAAAAAAAAAAAAATACGAAACTTTGGAAACCACTTTGGATAAATATACTCATGTACGACCAAAAATTTCACCTAACGACGTGCTGTGGTATCTTATCTCCAACTGATTAGTGGAACGTTTTCGTACTGCCACGTTCAGTGTTGTTTTTTTTTTACTTTTTTAAAGAAATAATAAACGAACGAACGAACCGTATGTATTACAAGTGAATACAGCAGACACAAAAGCCCCTAGGTACGAACTTAATCTAACGTAAGTAGAAAATCCATCCAATTTGTAGGTAAAATACCTAGATACATTTGATAATCAGCAGTACAAGGACAAGGAGATGAATTCTTCAAAAAGACAGTATTAGAAATTTGGACTTTCGAGGCATAGCTCACCTTTCTTTAAAAAAATTGTCAGTAACTCTTCAGCTGCGGTCTAATTCAAAAAATTGGTCTTTTTTGAGTTAGGGCACAGCTGAAGAGTTATTGAGAATTTTGAAAAAAGGGTTCCCCACGTATCCACATTTTATATATTTCGCGGGGAGAGGAGGGATAAGGGCTCTTTTGGAGTCTATGGTATGTTCTTATTCGAAATTACTCGCTCCCTCCAAAATTGTATATTATTCGTGGATATGAGAGGCAACTTTTTTTTCTGTATATTTTGACGCTTGTTTTTGCGCCACCCGTTCACTTTTTTGAAAAAATGAATATAACCTTTTTTGTTGCAAATTTTATGTACTTTAATTTTAATGATAACCATTTTTCTGTTCAAACGCATATTTGAAGAGATATAAGCGAAAAACGACGAAGGGATCAGGTGGGACTCGCATTTGGAGATCACCCCGAAGGGTAAAAATCGGAAAATTCTGAAAAAAAAACCACATTTTTTTGAAGAAAAAAATTATGTAACCCAAAAGGTAATTTCCACCATTTTTTTGGCTTTATTTTACTATGGGCTTATAACGAGTTTCATTGTAATTTCCAAGTCAAAAATAAATAATAAATTTTGTATGAAATCTAATTACCTACACGAGAACTCCTAGGAATGAGTACTTTGATGACGAACTTGGCTCATTTAATCATCATCAGAGAAAATCGAATTGAACGATAATTACCAGATAAAGAGTCTAACTACCAGTAAGTAGATATAAACAATTTGAGAATTTATGAATTATGACATAGGTATCTTATTTAGAACTCGGATAAGATCCTTATCTAAAACGACCGATGGCTTTTTCAATGCAATTCCAAAGTCTTAAATTCCTAATCTTGGAAATAAAGTCTAATTTAAATTATCTGTCATGGAATTGCCGACGAGATAAAAAATACAGCATTTAGCAAAACACGTAACTTGTCTCGAAGCACATACATCTGGTTGATCTGGTGTGGACAAATCAACACACAAGGACTTACGTTAGTCCACAAAATAGCCAACTTCTCAGGCGTAAAATCTTAATATAACGAAAAATAAATTGTTCTTGTAATAAGAACAAAAGAACACCGGACATGTAAAACTCACTCAACATAGCATTATCTGCTTTGAGATAACAGTAAGATGACCTTTGTAAGATGAAATCACGTTGTAAATCTTTGAATGCGTTTCAAAATACTTTTACTTGAAACCTTTTTCGGTGGATATTTCCATTGAAAACACTACCGGTGGTTAATTTTTCGCAGCTTTTAATACTTGATATTCAAAATTGGAGTAGAGGGAGGGGTGCAATCGAAAATTTCGTTATAACCAAAATTATTCCTAGAACTTCAAGCTACAACTTTTGTTTGAAAATTTTTTCAATTCAGCCCCTCTCTCTCCACTGATTTTGCATATCACTGCGAAGATACTGATTAAAAATTGGAGGGGGAGGGGGAAGGGTCCAATTGAAAAGTTTTTGCGACAAAAGTTGTAGCTTAAAGTTCCATAAATAATTTTGGTTATAACAAAAACTTCGATTGGACCCCTCCCTCCACAATAATTTTGTATAATACAACTTATTCAAAAAATACATTAAAATTTATTAAAAACAAGGGGGGGGGGGGGTAAGGGGTCCAATTGAAAAAATTTTAAAACCAAAGTTGTAGCTTGAAGTTTTAGGAATAATTTTAGTTATAATAAAAATTTCGATTGGACCCCTCCCTCCCCACTAATTTTGAATAATATAACTTATTCAAAATACATTATTAAAAACAGAGATGAGGTAAGGGGTCAAATTGAAAAAATTTTCAAACAAAAGTTGTAGCTTGAAAATCAAAGAATAATTTTGGTTATAACAAAAATTTCGATTGAACCCCTCCCTCCCTTCAATTTTGAATATTAGGCATTTATGTAGTATTGGACTTGGTAAAATCAACGTAAAATTCAAGGTGAGCAAATGCGCAGCAGGGTTTTTTTGAAAAACAGCCGATCGTGGCGAGGTAGGGGAATAAGTCCGTTGATTTAAATTAATTTGATATTGGAGCACTTCTCTTGAAGTAGTACTCGTCATGCAATCCTATTTGTACAAAGAATGAATCAAAGCTACTATTATAGTAGATATCTTCGATTAAATTTGGAATGGGTTATTTGACTTTGAATTTGAAAAAAAAACAGCACATAGATACAAAGGGAAATTATCAGACTTGACATTCAACGTTTCGTATACCTAACATACGTAATCAACGACTGTACGACTGTACTTTCTTATCCGGTTATCATTCAGGGAGCTTATTCCCGTACTTAGGTTAAGGTATATACGATGCATCGTACCATACAAAGTCAACAAAACCTACAGTAATATGGTTAAAATACAATTAAATTTATCGCTATTAGCACTCGAATCGTTAGATATTTTGTACATTCTGAACTCTTGATTTTTGTTTGTAAACTTCAATCGAGTAGGTCCATTTGCCTTGCAATGCGATAACACTCGAGGGAAAATTTAAACAAATTTAACGAAATCGTTTTCATGGAACGTACTTAGATAAAGTTTAATAAAAACTTCACTGTACCAGCGCAGCGGCGATTATAAAATGAAATATGATGCTCTATTTCATACCTATGAGTCAAATTTTACGTTGCAATAGGGCTGTAAGGGAAATGTTATGTAGATTTACGATTTTATATAGTACATACGTTCGTTATCACACATTACTTGACCGCTTCGACGAAACCTCTCCACTATTTCTACCTTATCAAACATTGGAAACTTTATTACTCATACTGTAGCGAACAGCTGATAATAACTGACAAAATATATGGGCCTACTGCAGCATTGGAACCGTGTACTTGGACCTACGATGTATCTATTAGCATTCAACAGAAAAGAAATCAACCTATTACAGAAGAAACGAATAAACCGTAAAATTTGATAATTGAAGGGAATGTTTTGCAAGTTCAGACGATAACCTGGCAGATGACGTAAGCATTGGGGAAAAAACTAGTAAAAATTTAGAAATCAACATACTGTAATTTAAAAAAAAACTCTCTCAAAAGTCAAAATGTATCTAATAATTTTTACGATAGTTGAACCATAAAGTACATCTACGTATTTGCAGGTAGTAGATACATCATAGGTAATCCAAGGAAAAGAGGTCCCCTATTAATGCCAGTGATATTATTCTAATTTTACGATCAACTGTCAAAAATTCAAGATAAATTTCAGTGAACTTGAATGGAACTAATCATAATTCTCACTTTTGATGCCCATTTTGTCAAATTCCCTACAAACTACAATCAACGTAGAGTTTCAAAATTACATTTCACACAATGTTAAATTTTTACCGAAACCGAAACATCACATTGATTTTATTCAATTTTTAACTAAACAATTTTAAATCACCTTCGCGATCTGAAAATAAATACGATTCTTTGACGAGATCAGAAAATAATCCTATAAAAATAACTTCTTATCAAAGATTATCGATAAAATTCCAAGGTACTAACCTAGTTCATCAAATACGAATACTCTATCGCAAATCGCACTATTTAATCCAGTAGGCCTAATGTTATTTCAAAACGCGAAAATTCTACTCGATTTGGTTAGAAAAACCGAAAACAAATTCGAAAGTCAAATAAATCGAATTGCACCACAACTACACCACAGCTTTTCTCACGTTTCAACGGCAAATTACGTTAGCACAATCAGCATGCACATTACGTCGGTCTCCTAGTTCTAATAATCGCTGAAAACTGCTACACCACCAATCAACAGGTAAGGTTTACGCGCAGTGTTACCGAAACGAAAACTAAGAATTTCTTTATTATGATAACGAAAAATGTACTGAACGCGTTGCATTTTCATTGATTTGAATTTTAAAGTAATTTTTTAGCTCGATATTTTCCGTTATCGATGCCAACGTGATGGAAAATTATTTTTTAAAAATAAGGATTTTTTTAGAAGTGAAGAGTGTGAATTTTAGTTCGACAATCGATGTATGTAAAATATCTAAGTAGAAAAATTCAGACTATAGCCCTGAAATAATACATCTTTTATGAGCCGGTAAATTTATTCTTTAATCTGTATAGTCCTGAATTTTTATTCTCCCTGTATTACGTAATAAAACGAATACAACCACGTCATCATAGAATGATCAACAATTTTACGAACCGGAAAAGTAATGACCTAGCTACAAAAAGGAAAATTTGAAAATTAGGTAGGTACATAAGTACTACATAGCAGTTACTAACGTGACTTTATTCAATTATGCAACAGGAATTTTAAAGTTTCAAGATTCAAGTTGATACGTAAATTTCGACGACGAAGATATTGTTTTAATTATAAGGGCGAAATTTTACTAAAGAATAAACTAAAATTTTTGCAGAAAAAAACCTTTCAATTTTTTGAGAAAAATTTTTGTTCATTTGTCTCATTTTTTTTTTTTTTTTTGGAAAAAAATCTCTCAACTTAATTTAAAATAAAAATGCGTTTCTCAAATTTTTGGAGAAAAAGATTTCTCAATTTTTTTGAAGAAATAATTTCTGTATCTTCTTGGAATAAAAAAATATTGCTTTGTTGATTTCCTTGGAGTCGAGGTAAAAAACAATTCTCATTTTGAGGCAAAAATATAAGTTAAAAATCCTTAAATTTTTTTTTTCGAAAAAAAAAATGGTAGGTATGTTTGTCTAAGAAAGAAATCTCTAATCATTTTTAAGAAAAAAAATCAACTTTTTGCCTTGATAAAAAAAATCTTTCAATTTTTTCTAGAAATTGAAAAAAATTGAGAAGAAAAATCTTTTATACCTAGGTATTACTTGTTGTAAAAATATTTGTCAAGTTTTTGAAAAAAATTGTTTAATTTTATAGAGAAAAATCGTATTTTTTTGAAAAAATTTTCATATAAAAAATCTTACAAGTGATTTTTTCAAATAAAATACATATTTTTTAATTTTTTCCAAAAAAAAACAAATTTTGGGGAATAAAAAAATTTTTATTTTATGGGATGAAAATTTTTTTCATTTTCTAGGATAATTATTTAATTTTAATTTTTTTGGTTTAAAATATTTCAACATTTTTTCGGAAAAAACACTTGTAATTTTTTCAAGTGAAAATATTTCTCAAATTTTTGGAGAAAAATCTTAATTATTTTGGTGGTGTAAATTATTTTGAAAACAAAAATCTCTCTCTTTTGTTGTGAATACGAAAAATTAAAATTTTTTGGAGTAGTTAAAATATTTTTCACAATTTTGCAAAACAATCTCACTTATTTATTTTGAAAGAAATCATGCACTTTTGCTCAATTTTTCAAAAATAAAAAATTTCCTATTTCTTCGAACAAAAAAAATCTTATTTTTCGAACAAAAAACTTTCTATTTTTTGGGGATATAGGTAGGTTTTTTGGAATAAAAATACTTTAAATTTCTTTCTGAAAAAATATCTTTCCATTTTATGTAGGTAGTGGTAAAGGTACAAATTAATAAATTTTTTTTACAAAAAAAAAAAATTTTTTTGAAGAGATCTTAATTTTGTATCACAATTTTTTTGAAGTTGACAATTATTCAGTTTTGTTGGGAATACAATTAAAATCTCAAGTTTTTGGAATAGGAAATTTTTTTAAATTTTATGAAACTTTTTTGGGACAATTTTTTTTCAATTCTAATTTTTTCAAGAAATCTTTCAGTTTAATTGAGAGTAAAAAAATTCGTGTTTTTTGGAATGAAAAAATTGTTCATTTTTTGGAAAAAGAAGAAAATCTTTTAATTTTTTGGAGATTTTTTTTGTGGAGAAAAAATATTTTAAACGTTTTTGGAGGAAAACTATTGATTTTATTTTTTGAAGTAAAATATTGTTAATTTGCAAAAAAATTTAATTTTTTGGAATAAAAGAATCTCTCAATGTTTTGGAGAAAAAGTATCATTCTCATATTCAAAATTTAAAAATTTGCAACTCGCTAGGTTTTTTTTTTAGAAAAAATTGATCTAAATCCTAGAAAATTCTAAGTTGTCGCCTTTGGAATTGGTACAACCGTTTGGAAAAGGTTCAGTTACGCTTTATAGCTGGAGCTGCTTAAATACAATCTGCTCAACTCTATCAGACTAGAAGTGATCACTATAAATATAGGCTATTATACATAAATCATTCCAATTACGTTGATGAACCATCAGCACGTCGAGTACCCATGACCATAAATAATACTTCTAAACTAAAAAACAAAAGGATACATTTAACCAAATGCGTTATCGATGATAATTCTTGATCATTTGGTACATTATAAAATGTACGAAAGTCTTTTCTAAGGTCATGAAAGACATTGTAATATTCTGGTATATCAATGTTTTTTGAGCTGGCTTCCGGATGCAAGCACTGTCGAAGTGGTAGTTGGCCATCTGTGACTAATCGGAATAAAGGTGATGTAGGGTCTATATTTAATGACTTTACGTATCCATCAAACTGAAAACAAAATTAAAAATGAATTAATTTCATATGTAATAAAACAGAAAAAATCTTAAACAACTGGTAAAATTAAGTAAACTTTAAAAAGTTGAAAAACCAAAGGAATTTTTCATCCGAAGGTGAACTACGCCTTGCAAAAAAACAAGTGTATGCAACTTCACAGGCAAACCGATTGTATAAATAGTCTAACCGACGAAACAAGGCACATCATAAAGCCTCGACTGGTCATAAATGAGTAAATGGATGTGTTATGTACTCGTAATTAATAATGAAGATATAAACAACACTAGCACAACATGGCACAGTACCATGCCAATCCTCGAGAACACTTGTTTGACGACTTGCTCGGTATGCGTTCATGATTTCGCGACTTAATTTTCATTTAAAAAAATGAATTATTATCCTAACCAAACGAACAATGACATAATAATGAGTGATTACTTCATTACGAAATTTACAGTTCAGTTATTGCAACCATTCTATTATAAATCAGTCTCATGTCTGGAAGAAATTGAACAGATGCAAGGATTTGAATTACTTACATACTTTTTTCCAGATCAAATGAAAGTGAATTATTAAAATGTGGGAAGATCGGGCAAGTGTTAATTTTCTCCTGAAATTTGAGCTTATGAAACCCCTTTACCAAATTATTTGTATAATCCTAAGCCTTCCTTTTAGTTTTCTTTCACTTCGAAATCCTCTGCTTCGGACTGGATCCTCCCAAAAACCCAGAAGGAAACTCTACTCTACAGGTAGTTAATAATAAAGTATACATTCACACTATACGTATACACGGAAGCCCAAAAAAAATACCATTACTCGTCACACATTTATCATTATAAATATAAAACCGTCACACGTACACCTAAATTCACGTAATTAGACGCGATAGGTATTTAACGATATGTATGAGCAGTGCAATGTTATTCGAAGCATGGTTAGAAGTATTCGGTTAATACTTTAGCAAGTGGAATGAACCGAATGAACTTGTCTTAGTGCACGACGTAACTAGATTTTAATAACCTCATCGTTGGTAAGATTACCATTACCTTCTCGGCAATTTACAATAATTCACTCTCCCATAGCACATAATGCAACTGTAACGACGACGCCATTTGCACCGCAGACATTGTTGTCTGTGCAGTGCATCTTCGCCGGTCATAAGCTGAGATGGCCAGTGAGAGAAAAAGAAGAAAAAAATCACGGGCGCGTAAATCGCGAGAAGAAAGCGAGTTCATGTGGACATAAATTTTTATTCACATGTATGTAGTCGATACTCGATTATTTAATCGCGGATGGGATGAACGAAAACCAATGCAGTTGAAACTACCGATCAATCAAGCAGAAAGGGAAAGCAACAAAACCTGATAATGTGAACTTGTGAAGTACAAAATATACCTACGTACTTATTACAGACACGAATTAGTACTTTTTTTTTCTTTTTTAATCAAGAAGTTACGGCCTCCTAATATTCAGTGAGGCTAAAAATAAAAAATATGAAATTATTTTCTAATAAAAAAAAAACAACTTTAGAATGCTAACAAGAGAACCTTGCAGACTCGTCGCCTCCGATTCAGCTATAATTTGGCTCACTGAAAGAGCATATTATCATCTAGACATCAGAACCAAATTTTTAGCAGCCGAAGTTATAATTTTCCGATTTTTGGTGAATTTTTGAAAATAAGAAAAATAGACCAAAGTATAGGTAAACTCATTTTTTACAAAAATTATAAGTTTTGAAATTAAATTCTGAAAATTGATTTATGTACTAAAGCTGACCCCCTGAGTCGATTGAGAACATTTTCGAAGCGATCTGGAGCCTCCTGCAAAAGTTGACTTTTCCCCAAGGCACTGGAATCGCTCCAGATCATTTCAAAAGTAGTCGCAATCGACTCTGAGGGTCGACTTTAGTTCACAAACCTATTCCTAGAATTTCATTTCAAAATTTACAATTTTTGTAAAAATTGATTTACTTAATGAGCTATCTTCGTCGTTTTCAAAAATTCACCAAAAATCGTAAAATCAACTTCAGCAGCTAAAAATTTGGTTCTGAGGTCTGGGTGACATGTTCTTTTGGTGAGCTAAATTTCATCTGAATCGGAAATAACGAGTCGGCATGTTTCTTTAATTAGTCAAAAAAAGTTTGCTCGTTTCTTTCATTGTACCTACTTATTACCTACTTTATTTTCGAAATAGGCTACTTGAAATTCTTTAGAAGAAAAATAAAAAATTGGGAATAATATCTCATAAAAGGGGACATTTTTGATCAGTTAGAACAAAAAAAAATGCAAAAGTTCAAAAATGGGATAATTTTTCATTTTTTTTTTTTTTTGAAAATGGGATTGTGGCACAACTTATAATTTAGTCAATAGGGAAAATAAAAAATGGAAAATCATTTTTTATTCGAATAAAGGAACAACTTTAAATTTTGAGTAAAATTTTCTTAATTTTTTTATTTTTTTAAAATAATTCGGGTTATAAGGTTGGAGCGAAGATAAAAAAAATAGAGAATTCATTCATCATTCTAATGAATAAGAACTACTTTGATTGTTTTTAACCAAAAAAAGGCAAGAGAGTTAGAAATTGCGAATTAGGTAAGGGGCGCGGGTCACTATGATGCAATTTAAAATTCAGTTAAGAAAAAAATAAAAAATTGGGAATCATTTTTCATGAAAAAAAAATTTTGATACGTCAAATTATAAGCAAAAAAATTCAAAAATTCTGTATCAATTATTTTTTTTTAATGAAAAGGGGCTAGCGGCAGCGATGACGAGAGGGGGTGCAAAAAGTACATTTAAAAATAAATAAATACCTTTAAAAAAAATAAAAAAGTATTTTTACTGCAAACAGTTGAAAAAGTTTTTTATTCCACAAATTGTCAGGGATTTTTCTTCATAAAAATAAATTTTCATAAAAAGTTTATTCCTCAAAAAAAAAAAAAAAAAAAAAATCTACTAAAAAAATTGTAAGTTTTTAAAAATTTAGACAATCTGTTTATTATTTTTTTTAAAAAGAAAATTGAGAAGTCTTTCTACTTCAAAAACGTTTTAAAAATTTTTATTCCAAGAAATTGAAAAAAAAATTATTCCAAAAAATTGAAAAAATTTGTATGCCATAAAAATTTTGCGATTTTTTCTCTAAAAGTAAAAATTTCATTTCTGAAATCAAAACAAAAAAATCTGCATTAAAATGATGTGATTTTTGCTCCAAAAAAATCTTCTTTTTGAAAAATGTGAGATTCTTGACTTTAAAAGTAAAATATTTCTTTTCAAAAAAAAAAAAAAAAAAAAAAAAAAAAAATGGTCTGCACAAAATAATATTAATAAAAAAAATTTAAAGTAAATTTTCAAAAATTTTGTTTCATTCAAGAATAAAAAAAAGTGAGTTCCATTAAAGTTGAAAAAAATTTTAAAGAATTTTTTCTATATTCAAGAATTCGAGGAATATTTTTATTGAAAAGTAAGAGAAAAACCTTTTGCTCCATAAAAATGACTATTTTTTTTCTTTTTTTATTTGAAACAAAATTTGAGATTTTTGTCAAAGAATTAAAATTTGTTTTTCTCTAAAAAATAAGAGATTTTTCATGAAAAAAATGAATAATAAAAACTGTGATTTTTTCGAAAAAAATTGAGACAAGGAATTTAGAGATAATTTTTTTCTAGAGATAAATCACTTCTTCAAAACATTGAAATTTCATCTCAAAAGAAATGAAATTTTTTTCTCAAAAAACTCAAGAGGCCTTTTCTTCAAACAATTGTGATATTTTTTATTCTAAGAACATTAAAAATCTTCATAAATCGATTGAAAAATTTAAAATGCGAAAAATTTTCAGACGTGGCATAAAAAAATGAATGGGTCCACCTCAGGCGAATTCCAAACAAGATTTTTTTTTTCAAAGGCCATATGGGGAATTATTTTTTAATGAAATGCAACGACTTCAAATGGTAATTGAAAAAATTACCTATGACCATTTTTTATTATTACCTATCATTTAATTTTTAAAAATTTTTTGGGAGCCCAAGGTACTACTTGAAATTAAGTTGAGATAAAATAAAAAATTGGGAATTCATTCTCATGAAAAGGAACAATTTGATGGGTGATAATTCAAAAAAGACAAGATTCGAAAATCCATTGATTTTTTTCATTTTTTTTGAAAGGGTGTCACTAGGGCCTACCTAAAATTCAGTTAAAGGAAAAATAAAAAATCGAGAATTATTTTCTCATAAAAAGAAACAACTAGGTATCCATCCATCTTCAAAATTACTGGATAATTTTGTACTCGTAACATGCAGCACATCCTTCGTTACTTGTTTCGCAGTTACCTCTCATGAAACTGCAAACGAGAGAGCCTAAATTCAATCTTTGCAAGCATTCAACCAACAACAGAGTGAATCGAAAAAAGGAAAAAAAAAATACACGAAAGAAAATCGCTGAACGTTGTATTCAACGCGAGTCACTGACATCATCTTCACTACCGTGACAGCATTCGCGCTACCACTGTTACCATTATTCTTCCTCCTCGTCATCGGCCAGTTATGGTTGTTGGTGTTATTTGGAAGCGCGACGAGAACTGTAACTGAAAATCCCATTACACAGAAGGCAGCAAAGAAACAAGAATTACAACTCAACATCCGGTACGGGAAGAAAGGTAAGAAACCAGATTATATTACGAGAATCGTATTCAATGAAAATATTCTAAAATAATACTCCCCTAAGCGAGTTCCAGCCATACCAAAAACATATTCGGCCTGCATCGCCAACTAATTAAATAACAATTACACCAGTCATTATTGGTCAAATAACGCGTCCTTAGAATTTTTCCAGGCCTTTATTGGTAAAGGTTGCATATACCTAACGTGATCGAAAGACTAAAACAACGATTTTTTCAATCCTCTGGCGAGTCGCGACCATATAAATGAGGTGAAAATTTTGGATTGAAAAAACAAAAAAAAAAACAAATGACGTTTCTATCAAAATTTAAACCTATAGCTACGTTCGAAATAAAAATTCTCGTCGATCAAGTTGAAATGATTCAAAACAGCAGAGAAAGAGTTTTAAATTTGCATACCTATATCTAGCATAAAGCATACATACACGTCCCATGTCGCCTCACAAACACATGTTGCTTCTACATGCGATTCACCTGTTTTCACATCGCAGGTAATTTTTAAAATGGGTTTAAATTTATCGTTAAAAATCGAAGAACGATTTTGTCGAATTTTTTTAATTAATAAACAAGACACTTTGACGTACCTACTGAATTTTTATTGAGTATTTTGATACCCGCCATTTGAATAGGGAAGAGTTCTGAGAAGATTACAAAGAAAGGAAGGCAAATACATAAATATGGACCAATAACGTAAAAGCGCTCTGAATTTTATTTTGATTGGCCGAAGCGACGATGTTCATAATTAAATTAAGTACGTAGGACGTAGGTAGGTATCATAGAGATGATAAGAGGGAACGAATGTCCGTTCATCATATGGACGTTACGCATCAGTCTCGTATCACAACGTTGGCGAAGTGTTAATGCCGCAGTCATGCTTCTCTTTTAAAACGTATTAAAAAACACGTACCTACTGTAAATAAAATACGAGTATACAGACCAAGTATCATAATTTATGAAATAAGTCATCTCATCGTCGCACATCGCGTTTAATACTTCGAAATTTCGCATAATACGAATACTTCGAATGTCGAATACTAATAATCACTTTCGTCTGGAATTTTCAAATCGACTTGGTAGGTATATAGTGTACATATGTAGTACCGAGGTCAAACTTGAGCCGCATTCTCACCGTGTGGTAAGTAAGTACTGCACTATAATGTGGACGTAAATTCCGTCGTTCGAGTAAGTAAATAAATAAATAAAACAAAAATATACGAATACAGAAAAACCACACTCGTACCAATTCGCCCCATAATCCCTGTGCCATCGCCATGGTCACAAATGTGTGTGGAGAAAACCCATACGAAACACGAATCCGTGGGAACTGTTGTATTTTCGAAAAAAAATTACCAAATATTCACAGTTATTCTCAATGTTATGCTGGTTATTTTGAGCGAATTGTAGAATTTGTTAATGTACGAATAATACAACAAATTGAAGTAGGGGCCTATAATAGCAATCCTGATATTCGTGTAGAATTTTTTTTTTTTTTTTTTTTTTTTGAATTTTCAAGGGCCTTGAATATTCTAAAATAAAATTTTAAAATACTAAATTCAACAATTTTTTTAGAGGTTTATGGCCTAAATACCAAGTCTCAGAACTCTGAACACGAAAACAAAATTTTATGGTACAAAAAGTTAAATGTATGAAAAAATTCTCATATACAAACAAGACTATAAGCACAAACGTTGGCAAAAAAAAGAGCAAACCCCTGACTCCAACCTCAACTTCTATTTTGGAAAGAATTTAGCAACGATTATTAAATTGCAAATCGCAGAATTTGCAAGGAGGGAGTCGAGAATTCAAAAGATTTTAAATCGCAATACATATTTTTTTTCTCCTTCAAAAAATTAAAAATTACCTACATAAAAAATTATTTAAAAAAAATTATTCAAACAGTTTGGAACTTGAGAAAGTAAAGTAATATTAATTAAATTTTTTTAAAATGATGAGATTTGAAAAAATGAGAAAATTTTTAATAGAATTTTCATTTTTTTTTTTACAATTTTTGAAGAAGAAAAATGTCATTGAAATGTTTTTTATACTTTTCTGATACGTGTTTTTATTTCAATGAGTTGAAAAAAAATATATTTTTCAAGTTTCAAAAACTTTTAAACTAACGAGTTGAAACGCACTCTACCGGAGTTAGAGAATTTTCTTCAGAAAAACATGCATTTTTTAGAGAGAATATATTTTTTTTTAATTCTTGGAAAAAATTAATTTCCACTTCTTTTTTTTAATTTACAAAAATTTTCCTAAAGTAAAAAAAATTATTTACTAACCTAATTCCTTAAAAAAAATCTCAATTTCTCGGGTAATTTTAAAAAATTTATTACAACAGCACTTTTAAATTTTCAAAAAAAATTTGAAATATTTTCATTCGAGAAATAATTTATTTTAGACGATTTCATTTATTATAAATTGAAAAAAACTGTTGAAATTCTTTTTTTAAGTAAGGCATTAAAAAAAGTTTCTGATTTCAAAAAAAAAAAAAAAATCAGATGATTTTTTGAAAAAGTTGTATGGAAAAATTGTTGATTCGACTTTTGTGTACTTTTATAACGTTTTGAAAAATTTCTATTCAAAAATTTTTTTCAAGGATTTTTGGTGAAATTCTTAAAAATATTTTGATAGGATACCTTAAGCATATTTTATTCAAAAAAAAAACAAAAAAAAAACATTTTTTTCTCTCAAATACTTATTTACTTAACAAATTGTTTCAGACGACTTTTTGAGAATTGAAATTTTATTTATTTATTTTTTAAATTGAAAATTCCTTTTAAAAAAGAATAGTATACCTAGCTACCAAGGTAAATAAATAAAAGAAATAAAATAATAAGACGATTTTTATGCAAAAGTTGTTTACATTTTAAAAAAAATATTTTTCAGAAAATTAAAAAAAAATATTTTTCAGAAAATTTAAAAAAATATATTTTTCAGAAAATTTTTGAAAAATTTGTTAAATTTTTTGTTTAATTTTTTAGGAATTTTGATGGAATTATTTGAAATGTTTTGATAGGACTGACTTTTTTCAAAAAAGAAAAAAAAATCAGCGAAAAATTAAAAATATTTTCTCTCAAAAATAATTTTTCTAGAAGACTTTTTGAGAATAATTAGGTAAGTACCTAATTTTTTTACATTTTTCAAAAAAAAACAAACAAACACGGAAACAAATATTTCTTTTCAATAAAATAAAATAAAATGATTAAACAAATTAAAAAAAAAAATTTTGTAAAAGTTGTTCGAAAAAATTTTTGATTGAATTTTTGAAAAATTTAATTTTCCTTTTAATTTTTTTAGGATTTATGTTGAAAAATTATTCGAAATATTTTGATGAGAATGAACTTTTTCAAAAAAAAAAAAAAATGAAATATTTCCTCTCAAAAAAATTTTTATACGCTTTTTTGTCAAGTTTTAAAAAAATTGATGAGATTTTTGATTTGTTCCATACCTAATGATCTTACCTATGATAAATTTTCAACAAATCAAAATATCCAATAGACTTTTTGAAAGCAAAAAATCTAATTTTTGCTTGCACAGTCCTCAAAATGCGAATTTTTAATGGAAATGTGAAAGTTTCATACACGTACGTATGTATATATGAAATATACGTGGAGTGGATGAGAGGTGGAAAATGCACCAAATTTTTTTTAGGGTCATTATGTGATTATGTGGAAGTCAGTTTTGAAAAGGGGTCAATTCGCTTATCTTCACCTGTAGTCTGTAGTAGTCAATAGCTCCTACTTACAAAAAACAGATAGGTAATCGAACAATTTATATCAATCAAAATTTTTCAAAAAGGTCGATGACCTCGTCGATTTTTTTAATATTTTGGAAAATGAAATAAATTCGGGGTTTTCTCGAATACCTAAGTACATAAACGAAACTCACTTCACAAAATTAGAAAATTAATTTCCCCAGTTTTACCCGATAAGGCGGTAACTTTTGCTTATTCGATAATTCTTAAACCGGTTTAATATTTTTTCGCGAATTATCTGCCGAATAAACAATTTTTAATTCTCGTAATCTTGCAACTTTTTACGATGGTATCTAAAATGAACCGTTGTTTTTAATATAATTTCTACTCAATATTTACTACAATCAGAACCAATTTTCATGCAGAAAAAGTGCTAGTATAAGTAACCCGAGAGCAAAAACATTTCAATATTCAACAACGTGGATATTCCATCTGGCAACACTGCAATGCCGGTGGTCATTAGCCGGTTGCTGGTTCCCATAAATTCGACGCGTTTGATGGTACTAATGTGCAAGGTTGCATTATGCGAAAAAAAAATATTTTGTCAATATTTATTGGCTTATGGAAATTTTTTACAGGTATTTCATTTTTCACTTTGAAAATTTCCCAACCCTTTGAATCACTTAATAGTAATTTATTAAACTCATTCTGCGAAACTTTAAAGCCGTAAAAGTTGAAGACCTGTTGAAAAATCACTAGGTACGTTGTAAGAAGGTCATTTTTTCTTCAAACTAGCCCGAATTCCGCCACTGTCCACTTCACTGAAAATTTGTAAACTTTTCAAAAGGCACCGAATCGACGCAACTGTTCATGCCAAATGCCAACTTTCAATAAAGGAGTAGGTACGTGCAACGAACTACGGCCTATGGGAACCGAGTCGGAAGACTGGCGAGGAAATTGAGTCCTTTGCAAGTGCACTTGAAACGCTGTAGGTGATGACGGTAGCAGCTTACAAGATATTAAGTATGCTTTAATAAGCGTACCAAACTGTCATACAGCTTTAAAAATTGTCACAGTTTAATGCACAACAAGCAAATAGCTAATTTTCGCCGGCATTGCAATTAAATTACCGTATATACGTATAAGAATAATCTTTGGAATAATCTGTGATGTATCCTGTCATTAGTGTAGAGGAACTGGAAAATTCAGTCAATATTGCAATACAGCCATTGAAATTGGATAAGTACACGAGGACATACACATTCGTGCCAAGGATTTCTGGTTATAATTTTTATTTTTCAAAAAAAAAAATTCATTCTTTAAAACAACACAACGAAATTAGAGACCATTAAAAAGTACACATTGGTAACCATTACTCAGCAGCAGCGTTTCTAGTTTTAGAATTAGAAGAACGCAATTGTTGGTTCGTTTAATGATACCTAGAACTTGTCCGACGTAACGCTTGTAAGAGCAATAAATGTTATTTTCTTTGGCGCGTTTGCGACCTGGAAAACACGATTTTTCAAATGCGTGCACCGACTTGGTATACCTATAAGTATTTCGAGCACCTTAAAAGGTGATGATAGGTGATATGAAAAAAAGCAAACTAACACTAGGACTAAATGCACATCTCGCGCCTAAATCTTCGCATTTTTCTTTTTTTTTTCAACACCAAACACTCCACCACAAAGTCATCTCATTTATGTATCTAGTCTTCTGAACGCCAGTCTAAATAATTTGTCTCAAACACGAAGTGTTTTTAGCTCATCTTTCGTCGTAATAAGCACTCACAAAATGGCTTACCAGGATACCAGGAAAGAATGCACAGTTGAAAATTTTTAAAAATTTTGAATGTAAAAATGAGTTTTTTCTCAAAAAAATACAAAATAATGATATATTTTTAGTATTTTTTTTTACTAGGTATGAAAAGATTGAGAAATTAGAGAAAAATTTTCTATTCCAAAAAAATAGAGAAATATTTTTTTTAGTTCCAATAAAATTTAAAGATTTTCTCTTCTTCCAAAAAATTGATATTCTTCTAAACAAATACAGTGATTTTTTTTCCAAAAAATTAGGACTTTTCCCAAAAAAAAAATCGAAGAGATACATAAATGAGATTTTGTTCTTTCAAAAAAACAAAAATAGTAGAGTTTTCTTCTCCAAAAAAATTCAGTCTTTTCAAAAAATTCAGTCATATTTTTTTCAAAAAATTTAGAGATTTTTCATTTTTTTTTTATTTAAAAAAAAAAAGTTGATATGTAATTTTTTTCTTTAAAAAAACGTCAAAAAATAAGAGATTTCCCTCTGTTCTAAAAATGAGGTAATTCCCGAGCAGCACACTCGATCGATAATATCGAAAGTTGAAACGTATCGATAAAAAATCGTTTAAAAATCTAAAGATGTTCTCACGATATGATACAGATTTAGCTGTACGATTTTATAGGCAAAAAATCTAAAAACTATCGAATTCGATAGTATTACGATTTTAGGACGATATTCGTCAACGATACTATCGACAAAGAATATTAAATTTATCGAATCCGATTTTCCACCGATTTTGTGCAGATATTTGAAACTATATTATCGACAAATAATCTGAAATTTCTCGAATTCGATTTTTTAACGATTTTGTGAAGATATTTGAAACTATATTATCGACACGTAATCTGAAATTTCTCGAATTCGATTTTTCAACGATTTTGTGCAGATATTTGAAGCTATATTATCGACACGTAATCTGAAATTTCTCGAATTCGATTTTTCAACGATTTTGTGACGATATTTAGAACTATATTATCGACAAATAATCTGAAATTTCTCGAATTCGATTTTTTAACGATTTTGTGAAGATATTTGAAAATATATTATCGACACGTAATCTGAAATTTCTCGAATTCGATTTGTTAACGATTTTGTGAAGATATTTGAAACTATACTATCGAAAAAGAATATTAAATTTATCGAATTCGATTTTTTAAAGATTTTGTGAAGATATTTAAAACTGTATTATCGACAGATTATATGAAATTTCTCGAATTCGATTTTTCAACGATTTTGTGACGATATTTAAAACTATATTATCGACACATTATATGAAATTTATCGACTTCGATATTTCAACGATTTTGTAACGATAGTTGTTGAAACTATATTGATTTTTTTCTAGTCAAAAAATACCTACTTTATATTCAAAATTGGATGGGAAGAAAGGGCCAAATCGAAATTTTTATAATAACCAAAATTAAATCCAGAATATTATTGTACAACTTTTGTTTGAAATGTTTTTTCAATTGGACCTCATCTCTAGCCTCTATTATTTTGCATTTACCTACTTACGTGTAACAGTAATATGCGAAATCAAAATTGAAAAAATTTTCAAACAAGTTATCTAGTTTTTTTGGTTTACTAGGTATTTTACTTGAAACCAGATCGTTGTTCTAAAATAAAATTTTACCAACTTCAATACTACGATTACTATGTGAATACTTAGTATTTGAAATTGAACGGGAGGGAGGCGCCCAATCGAAAATTTTGTAATGACCAAAATTATTCTTAGAACTTTAAGCTACAACTTTTGTTTGAAAATTTTTTCAATTGGACCTCTCCTTCTCCTCCAATTTTGCATAATACTCCGTTGATACTTATTCAAAATTGGAGGAGCGGAGGAAAAAGGGGCCAATTTGAAAAATTTTTCAAACAAAAGTTGTAAATTAAGATCCTAGAAATAATTTTAGTTATTATAAAAATTTCAATTGGACCCCCTCCCTCTTCTCCAATTTTGCATAAGATGTTTGAATATTATAATCCAATTCGTATTATGCGAACGAACTCCGATGTTCGCAACAGACGCTTGTTTTGGTAGAAACTGCTGTATTTGGAACGAAATTCGCCAGCCTTAAGCGTAACTACGACTTCAAACTCGCCAGCCGGTCTTGAAAATGTGCGCGCGCATATACCCATATATGCTAAATTATCTACAAAAAATCGATAGAATATCGAAACTAGATAATCTACAAAAAATCGTAATACAAAATCGATAGAATATCGAAATTAAATCGAAATAAAAAATCGATAGAATATCGAAACTAAATCGAAATAAAAAATCGACAGAATATCGAATTCGATAAAGTGTCGCGTTAGTTCCGCATAAATCGTGTAATTATCTTTCGATTTATAGATAGGTTATCGATGAAGTATCTAACTATAATCTTGAGATTTTTAAAAGAAAAATCGTTCGATTTTATCGAAAGTTTATCTGTTGATGGATTTTGCCAACTATAATTCATCGATAATCTGTCGATATATCGAAAGATAATTTCACGATTTATGCGGAACTAACGCGACACTTTATCGAATTCGATATTCTGTCGATTTTTTATTTCGATAATTTGTCGAGTGTGCTGCTCGGGTTTTCTTCAAAAAAAAGAAAAAAAACGCAAAGCTTTTTTCTTAAGAGAAATTTGGTATTTTTTCAAAAGATTGAGAATTATTGTTTTTCAAAAATAATGAGGAATTTATTATTCTAGATAAATAAAAAATTTAAAAAAATTTCAATTCAAAAAAATAAAAAAAATATAATATGCAGTGAAATATGGTGAAATCGAGAATTTTTTCAGAAAAAATTAGATAATTATTTTTTCTCCGAGAAAAGTGGAATACTTACCTATTTTTTTACTCCAAAAAATTGAAGGTTCTTTTCCAAAAAAATGAGACAAAAATAGGGATTTTTCACCAAAAATGAGAGATTGCTGTTCTCATAAGTGAGACATTTCTTTTCAAAAACAAAACCTTTTCACTGCTTCAAAAATTTAGTAACTGGTTTCACACTGATAACACCTGACTCCAAATAAATAAATAAATAGGTACTCGAAGTAGGCATTACTCGTATAGTTCAATCATAAAAATTCAGAAATTTTTTTCTAAAAAAATTGAAAGGTTTTTTATTATAAAAAAATTAAAAATATTTTTTACTCCAAAAATTGATGAATTAAAAAAATAATTTAATAGAGTAATAAGGCAATAAAATAGGGACTTCCTCTCAAAAAAGTTAAAAGTTTCATCAATTATTTTTACTTTAAAAAAATTACAAATTTTTTCATGCTGACTCCAAAATAATTGAAAGCATCCCTGGACCCCTTCTCGTTGGTTCTATTTCCACACTACGCTTGAAAGTAATATATAAGTCTTGTGAAACATTTTTTTTTTTAAATTAAATTGTTTTGAAAATGATAAAATGAAAAAAAAAAATTTAAATAATTATTAATTGAAAATCAGAGTGTTTGACAAAATGTCTAAAAGTCATCAATTTTTTTGAATTTTTCGTTTTTTGATGTCATCCAGACCATAAAAATTTCTAAAAAAATTTCAAGTTTCAGAATGTCTGACAAAATGTCTGAAAGTAAATTCAAGTTTTTAAAAAATTTTCTGTTTTTTATGTCACCCAAACCTAACCAAATGTAATCTAACCTAACCCAATTTAGTGTTGGATTTTCGTCTTGAATTTTCGTGACGTTTTTTTTTCATTTTGGCCTCCGTAATATTAAGAGCAGTATTTTTTATTCAAAAAAATTACCTAGATCTTTTTTCCAAATGTTGGGAAAATATTTTACTCTGAAAAAATCAAGAGATTTCTTTTCCAAAAAAATAGAGACAAAAAATTAAGATCAATTTTTTAAATATTTGGGATTTTTTCTCACCAGAAATTGTGAAATATTCCAAAAATATAAAAAAATGTCTGAAAAA
This sequence comes from Balanococcus diminutus, assembly GCA_959613365.1. NCBI lineage: Eukaryota > Metazoa > Arthropoda > Insecta > Hemiptera > Pseudococcidae > Balanococcus > Balanococcus diminutus. The sequence continues at coordinate 32,136,847 of OY390714.1, forward strand.
AGCCTTTTAATACTCGTATTCTAAAATGGGCATCCGAAATTTTGAAGTGGCGTACCTCTGCAACAAAATACCATCAAAAAAATTGCGAGCTGGAAAAATCTGCACACCGCCCTTCAAGTAACTCCAAGATCAGGGTTAAATTCTCAATTTCCCGGTGTGCCAAAAAGAGCCAGTCCGTGAATGGTACTAAGAACTTATTTCAATTGGAAATTTCAACGATGCCTACCTAATTCATCTCACTACAGCCAAGGGTAGGGTCGTGTCGCGAAATTTGTCATCGTATAACTAACTAAGTAATTACCAGTATTGCGAAAATTAATTATCAAACTGTCGCAGCACCAATCGCTTTCACAAGTACATATTACTTTCGCCGAATCGTCCAATTTTCAAACAAGTACACTCGCAATTATAATTTAAAAAATGAAAAAAAAAATCGATCAGACTCGTAAATAATCGTCGTCGTCGGCGTCATAAAAGTAAGAAAAAAAGAAAAAGAACCCAGACAGACTCGACGAATTTAAATTTTAAACCGGTAAATAAAATACCTACTGCCTAATTAAAAGATTGATTACAAATTTTCAACTTGCGTTATAACCAGATTTTGAAATTCGTATATTTTATCGCACCGCAGACACCACGCCAGCGTCTCGACGCGACGCTGTGTGACTTCAAACGTGTGCATTTCTTTTGTAGGTCACTTTTTATCCATCATGTAACAACAGACCATCGTGTACGAATGACAAACGTTTGGTAAAATTGAAAAATATTTGTAAAATTTCAAAACAATCCAAAGTCGAGTTTGAAATACGCCACCATATCCATTTGCGAGTTTTCTCGCGCGTTTACGACCAGTCGAGCAAAAATATGATGAAAAAAGACCGTAGCCTGTTAACTCGATATCCGATCATCGATTTAATTAATCCTTTTAATAAATTATATTCCATTTGATCGTGTTTAATTACCTGTTTAATGGCCGTCTCCAAAGGTACGCCTGCATTTTTAACAAGATCATCAGTGAGGCTCGTTTCCGTCGTGATTTGCTCGGATAAAATACTTTCATCGTTATTATCTTTGGTATCGACTTTTGTAGGTTTCACTATGTATTGCTGTAAGCCCACAATCTGCAAAAACAAAGAAATGAGAAATATTATTTCGTTGGAGTCGTTATTAAAATAAATCGATTCAAATTCGAATAAATATACACAAAGATGTGTGATTCTTTAGGATTAGCCAATTAGGATATTTTTTAAATTCCAAGTAGATATGTGAATTTAAAGTTCTTTTCAATTCAATTTGAATTTTCGTACATTTCCAACTTTGCAATTAACTAAAAATAAACAGTGATGCAAGCATCACGAACTTTCCGAATCAAAAAGTATTTTAAAAAATATTAACAAAAAAATATTTGTAAAAAAATCGGTCATCGAATATTATGTAAAAAAAATTGATTATCGAATATTTGTGAAAAAATCGACTATAAAAAATTTTTTATATTTAAAACGTCAGCAATTACACTGAAAAACGTTAAACATGACACAAAAATATTCGGCAAAATCACACTTGCTCCATTATTATTAATCGTGAAAAAATATCATGATGATGTAAACAAAACAACCATTCGAATACCCGTACATCTTATCATGAATAACAAAAATGCAAAGCATTGCTCAATGCGCATGTTAGGGAAAGGAGAGCAAACCGGTACACCCGCGGACATGTCCGGATATAGATAAACACTTGAACCGTTCCCTTTATCGACATCTAAAACGCGACAAATGTGAAACTCGACGATCTTTCGCATAAATCGTTCGTAAATTTTTTTCTATTCAACGTAAAGGCCCCAAATTCTTGCGTAGCCTTCGTTTATATAAACCACTACTCATCGCCGAATTTCAACGAGATATCTCAATTAGGGCGGTTGGAATCGTGTTAACAAATTTTTCGCAAAAAACGCTCGTAAAATTTTTTCTATTCAACGTAAAGGCCCCAAATTCTTGCGTAGCCTTCGTTTATATAAACCACTACTCATCGCCGAATTTCAACGAGATATCTCAATTAGGGCGATTAGAATCGTGTTAACAAATTTTTCTGCACACACACACACACACACATACACACATACACACACACACATACACACACACACATACACACACACATACATACGGAACATCATCTGGAAATTGTTCAAAACAAATTTGTACGAAGTCGAAATTTGTCTAAGTGCAATATTCGTGAAAACGCATTTCGCACCGAAAACAATACTTTCCTTACAACGCTACGCGCTGTTCGGAAAGTAAATAAACAGTGATGCAAGCATCACGAACTTTCCGAATCAAAAAGTATTTTAAAAAATATTAACAAAAAAATATTTGTAAAAAAAATCGGTCATCGAATATTATGTAAAAAAAATTGATTATCGAATATTTGTGAAAAAATCGACTATAAAAATTTTTTTATATTTAAAACGTCAGCAATTACACTGAAAAACGTTAAACATGACACAAAAATATTCGGCAAAATCACACTTGCTCCATTATTATTAATCGTGAAAAAATATCATGATGATGTAAACAAAACAACCATTCGAATACCCGTACATCTTATCATGAATAACAAAAATGCAAAGCATTGCTCAATGCGCATGTTAGGGAAAGGAGAGCAAACCGGTACACCCGCGGACATGTCCGGATATAGATAAACACTTGAACCGTTCCCTTTATCGACATCTAAAACGCGACAAATGTGAAACTCGACGATCTTTCGCATAAATCGTTCGTAAATTTTTTTCTATTCAACGTAAAGGCCCCAAATTCTTGCGTAGCCTTCGTTTATATAAACCACTACTCATCGCCGAATTTCAACGAGATATCTCAATTAGGGCGGTTGGAATCGTGTTAACAAATTTTTCGCAAAAAACGCTCGTAAAATTTTTTCTATTCAACGTAAAGGCCCCAAATTCTTGCGTAGCCTTCGTTTATATAAACCACTACTCATCGCCGAATTTCAACGAGATATCTCAATTAGGGCGATTAGAATCGTGTTAACAAATTTTTCTGCACACACACACATACACACACACACACACACACACACACACACATACATACGGAACATCATCTGGAAATTGTTGAAAACAAATTTGTACGAAGTCGAAATTTGTCTAAGTGCAATATTCGTGAAAACGCATTTCGCACCGAAAACAATACTTTCCTTACAACGCTACGCGCTGTTCGGAAAGTAAAAATGAGCGACCTGTTTCAAAAACAAATCAACTCGTTCTTGAATTTTACATCCAGCCCAGTGAAATTGGACCATAAAAATAGAGCAAATCACATTTTGGGTCATGAAAGATTTTTCGATTTTAATTTTCATTATGTATTTTTTAAAATGGGAAATTTTTTTTAATCGGGTGAATCCGAAGGTTCATCTACATACACATTACCCATACACAATACAATTTGAAATGAAGTTGCGAGGGAGAATGAAAAATTGGGAATATGAAAAAGAACAACATTTATTTTATGGGTTATAACCATGAAAAGCAAAATTTTGAAAAATGTAATTTTTTGGTTAAAAAAATTGGTAACCAAGGTCCCTTAAACTTCAGTTTTGGGGGAAATGAAAAAATAGGGAATTATTTTCTCATGAAACGAAACACGTTTGGGTGGTAAAACGAAAAAAATATTTGAAAATCCAAAATAAGGGATGATACTCTAATGCAAGGTTCCGTAGATTTTAAATCCACAAATCCTCAAAATTCGGATTTGGATTTTAAATCTTGAAATAGAAAATTTTTTGAATTTTTTCAAGTTACCAGAAGGAATTGATGAAAATCAAAATCTTTTTTGTTGTTGTTTGGTTTGGTTGTTGCATTGGTTATTGTGAGTGCGACTTGCTCTATGAGATTTTTTAAAATTGGACTTAAAGAAAATTGATTTCGTATTGCTCCAAGAAAACTCAGGAATTTTTTCATAAAAAATTACCACATTTTTTCTTCGATTAAGTTGAAAAAATTTTTACTCATTATTTTAGTTCGAAAAAATTAAAAATTTTACTATACGGACTCCCAAAAAAAATTATATCTAAAGACATTTTTTATTGTAAAAAAAAACAGATTTTTTGCAAAATAATTCAGTTTTTTTTCCCTCCAAAAATTAAGTGAGAAAAATTCTTATTGCAAAAAAAAAAAGAGAAATCATTAAATTTGAAAAAAAATGAAAGATTTTCTTCTGCAAAAAATTTTAAATAAAAAAACAAAACAAAAATTTATATTTTTCAAACAAATTGAGAGACGGATCGAGTTTTCAACTTTTTCCTCAAAAAAAAAAAAAATAAATAAAAATACTACCTACTAAACAGAGATCTTAAGAAAAATTGAGTAGTTTTTTAGCTTGGCTCGAGAAAGATAATTTTTTTTTATTTCGAGGAAATTAAAAGATTTTTTTTTTAAAACTGAGACCAAACAAATAACTTAGATTTTTTCAATAATTTTTATTTATTTATTTTTTTTTTTTTTGTAAATTTGAGTTTTTAAAAAAAAAATTTCCTTCAAAAATTTGAAAAATATTTTGTAATTTAAAAAAAATTGAGAAACTTTTTTTCCAAAATGGATAAATTTCATTACGCTAAGGGACTTCTTGAGTAACGAGGTTGGGAGAATTTTTTGATGATTAATCAAAACCCAGAATTAAAATCAAAAATCTTTGATGATCCAAAGTGCAATTTCATTTCCTCATTTCACTGGGCTATACGGTATACCGAATATCGCTTTCTTGTCCTTCCATCTCCCTCTCTTTCTCTTTTTTCGTAGAAAGATAGAACATAATCATGTTTTACAAAAATAGCAACGTTAAGAATACAACATAGAAAATTAACGAGCGACAATGTAGGTACATGCATAGGTACAGGACAGGTACTGTACTTAGCGTGTTACTCATGGAGGCCAAAATATAAATTTAGAAAAAGAAACCTGTTTAAAATGTGCCATTACTTTATTATCCAACCTATATATCGTACAGTATATTTGCGGACGAATGTAAAATGTAGGTATGGTTATTCTCACAGAAAGTAACAATATTTTCTCAATCTAAAAAAATCGAAAGACATACGTACCTAACATAACGTTTGTAAATTGTAATAGGTAATTATTTCTGATATTTTCCTTTATATAACCTTCACATGGTCGCTTCGTACGTATCTTAATTTGTATACTACGAGCACGTAATATCCGTTTTATTAATTTCAGTAGGCTAGCTATCTAAAATACGAGTAATATTACCGACCAAAGTAGTCAGAAGAAAGCGATGACTGTGGTGAAAAACATTACCTTCGCAACGACTCGACAATTCGTTTACGAAAATTAATTTCTACGCGGTGATTACTCTATTTCAGCCTTCTTGTTTATTAGCATCAAATTCTATTTTGGTCACACGAATAGTAGAATATTCTATGGAAGGTAATCACGATGAGCAATTAGCATTTTAAATTTAGTAGGTAAGTACTTAGATGTACCAGATACGTACGGACGAGTGTAGCTCCTTCTCTACTTATCTATGCTTTTATATTTTATAACTTTATCTTCAAGTTATACCCACGATACTTCAGATAGATTTTTATTTACTCTTTAAAATAACCTTGCTAATATTGATATTTAAATAAAACCATTATTGAATCAGGCACTATTTAATGAATGTGCGAAAAATTTCACCCAAGACTCGATTCCGCATTAGTGAACAAAAAAAACGACTCTCATTTTTTTTTTTAATTCTTATTTTTTCAAAATGTTTTAATTAATTTTTGTCAACTACGATTTTTTCAGCTAAAAGAATTTGGCCATTTTTTAAAACTTTTTTGACAATTTTTTTCAAGAAAACATAGCTATTTTTAGAAAGATTTTTTTTCCTAAATAAATTTCTATGAAAAAATTTTTTAGAATTTTTTTCCAAGAATATATTTTTTGATTCTTTATTTTTAAATGACATTTTGACGCTCCTTTTTATTATGTGAGGACTTTTTTCTTCCAAAAAATACATTTTTTAATAAAAATGTAAAAAATTGGTTTGGATAATTTTTCACAATATTGAAAAAAAAACTTTTATGAAGTTTTTTAAAAAGTGAACTGCCATTTTTTTGAGAGAAACTTTGAAAAAAAAATCTTGTAAAAAGCATTTTGACATTTTTTTCATGGGATAGTTTGAGAGTAAATTTATTATTATTTTTTTTAATATAATTATATTTTTTTAAAACAAACATTTATTTTGTACCCATAAAAAAAAAAAAAACTGAGAATAGGCCTATGATGAAAAAAATGAAAAAAGAAAAATCAATAAAAATTAATGTGAAATAAGTCTCTTATTCAGAGAAAAACGAAAATGAAAATTGTTTAATTCGCACCTTGGAAAATTATACTCTTCACAAGAATAAAATCAACGACCTATTCTTTTAACACGCAAAAATGATAAAAACAATGGCAGGAAGAACATTCAAGGGTGGTGGTAGGTCTAGATATATCGCACTTTTTACGTAGGTAATTATACATATAGGTAACTGGCTTGTTGTCACCTTAACCAGGACACTTTTTCAGTGGAAATTTCCCAACAGCTTTCAATAAATTTCCATACCCGAGTGTTATTCTACAGCTTAATCTGACCTAATTAATTCTTTATGATTAGCTACGTATATTTTCGAGTAAGAAATCTTGAAAATCTAACGATCTTGTACAAAGGCTTATCAGCAAGAACTTGATGTGAAAGTGTGCAAAAAGACACTGCACACTGCACAGACACAGGCACACGCCAGATAGAGACGTACGCTATAAAATTTACAGCTAAGGTACGCGTACGCATCAACAACAAAAAAGTAAGTAAATAAAAACAAGCCGTGAAATTGTTAGTTTTTGACTTGACCAATCCGGTTTTTAGTTATTGGTTCATACTGAAAGATAGCGCGAATATCTTGTTTCACAGTATCACAGATATTTCATACTAGAAGCCATTCGAGAATCGAGATGCATGTATTTCAACTTTGTCTGTTATCTCATACACGACGTCAAGTTCAGCATAACCTAATAAGTCATTCCTAAATTGGCCACTAAAATTATCACTGCGATAATCCATTTCACGGATAGACCTTTCGACCAAAAAAAATCAAATCAAATCAATAAAGAAAGCAGGTATAGGCACATTGCCAATAGGTTTTATCATGTAAAAATTACTCCGTTGGAAAGGTACTATTACGAGAAAGTCGACTTCTTTTAAATTCTTGGCAATATTTGAAACCCACTTATTAATCTGATACGAAAAGAATTTTCGATTTAAAACATTCTTTCCGTATGTCATCTCTCATTTGCACCTTTGGTAAATTTCGATAAAAATTCCTACCATTTTTTTAGTCAATTTTCGACAGTTTGAAATGTCCATACGTAAGTAGATGACGTAATAGGGGGGAAAAAAACTGATCAAAAAAGCCACGTATATTAGAGGTACTTCATTTTAAGCCTAAAAATGTTGATAATTTTGTAATGCAATTCGACGAATATTATCAAATAAATAAGTATAATTTTTTGATATATCGACGATCATTATTATTTCCAATAAACCAAACGTTGGAATTTTTTATTTTTATTACATTAATTCAGAACTATGCATTCCAGCTCATCCATTGCATGGATGTATGGATGGTACCTCAACTCTACCAACAATTGAATGCTATTTCCTACATGAACAAGAAGAATATGCATACCTACGTAGTAGAAATGTAGCATCTTATGTACTCGTAAGCTGCCTTTATTCTATTGGCCAAGATTTACATTTGTGTATTTACTTTTCTTTATTTAGACAATTCGTTCTACGGTTTAACGTGGTGAAAAAGAATAAAAGGTTTTATTTTTTATTTTGATCTATCCTTTTAGCTATAGATAAGTAGTTATAGGCAGATAGGTAAAGATGTGTATAATGTAGTATTCACATGACCTGGATTATAATCGTACACAGAAGCGAAGACGTTCTTATGCCATTAAACTAAATTTCAAGCTGTTCAATTGCACCACCTACAGACGTTTTACAAAATGTTTGCCTATAGGTAGGAGTAGGCAAAATCATTTCGTAGATTGTAATTTTCAATAATTTCACCCATATATTTGCCCATAGGGCTCGGAAGTAATTTTAGATTGATTTTGATGACATGATTACCTAAATCAAGAAAGAAATTACAGTTTAGATTTTAAGAAACCAAACAATTTTTAATTTTGGAGAAAAGGAAGAATATATATCAATTTTTTATTTTATGAAACGAAAATGATTTCTTTTTTCATACATTTGTTAAAATAACTTTTACTAAAAAAAAGAACCTTTTAGGGCATTTTGTGATTTTTTTTTTGTTTTCTCAAGAAAACTTTTTCCAAAATATTTTTTAGACAATTTTTATCAAAGAAAAATAATACTTTTTGAGAGATTTTTGTCAAAAAACTTTTTTTTTTCAATTAGGTGAAATGAATTTTCTAGTTTTTTCAAAAGAAATATTTTCTTCAGAAAAAATTTGATAATTTCCTTCAAGAAATCCTTTTTAGAAAATTAAAAAAAAAAATTGTAAGTTATAAGAAATCTTAAATTTTTTTTTTAGAACTTTTTCTGAGCCATTATTTTTTAGTAGGTATTTCTTTTGAAAACATTTTTTCCACAGAGGATTTCTTCGAGATGGTTTCTCTATCTATTACTTTTTTTCAATTCGAAGGTGTTATTTTCCTGAAAAAATTAAAGATAATTTTTCACGATTTTTTTCAATGAATTAAAAGCTGCAAAACTTGCACTAAACGTAACTCCCATCCAAAATATTCCAATACCACTCTCTGACCTTAAAACATTCATCAAAACGAAAACTCAAATCATTTTTCAAAACTTCTGGAACCAAATTCCCTCTACTAATAAACTGAAAAATATCAAAAACGATATACTTCCAAGAACTTGCTTTGATATCTCTCGCCGAGAAGACGTTTTACTCACACGTTTACGAACAGGACACTCTCTTATGACCCATTCTTACTTGCTCAAGATCTCTATACCTGACCTCCAATAATCCAAAAGAAATCCTAACAGATGATCCCATTAAAATTCAAAATTTATTATCCTTTCTCTCCAAAACTGGTTTACGATCCCTTCTATAAAATTAAAATCCCTTCTTCCCTATATAATTTACGATCCCTTACATAACTAAACCTCCTTCACGATACGCCTCTAGCCTTAGTTGCTGTATATGGCGTTAAAAAAAAAAAAAAATATATATATATATATATATATAATTTTGTACTAAGTTTTTAAAATGGATTTCGACAATTTAATTATGCCAAGAGAATTTTCCTGAATTTTTTAAACAATTTTTTATCGAGAATTAGGTATTTCTTCAACATTTTTTTTCAGACGAATTCTTTTTCAAAGAATTTCGTAGGTACAAAGTGATTTTTTGGTATCATTTCCTAGAACGACTTTTTCTGATAATGTAACCTTGTCAATTCATCAACTTCGATTGAGTTGAAATTTGGCTCACTGAAAGAACATGCCACTCAGACCTCAGGACAAAAGTTCGAATTGCTGAAGTTGATTATTCGTTTTTTGAGAATTTTTGAACATGTCGAAAATAGACCATTGGCGCATAAATTTTTTACAAAAATAGGTATAAGTAAATGTTGAGAAAAAATTCTGAAAATCGTTTTATATACCAAAGTCACCCCCACAGCCGATTTAAGCCATTTTCGAAGCGATCTGGAGCCTTCAGCAAAACTTGAATTTTCTCTAACTCGCAGGAATCTCTCCTAAAAAATTCCTAAAATTGGAAATTAAAAAAAAAATCTTTAAAAAAAGGGCGACAACTTGAAATTTTTCCATGTATAGCTCAAATTTTTTTGAGGGGTATCGAATTGAAAGTTTTTAACGTTGACTTGAGCCTAATTTTTCTTCGCCAAAAAATGAATACCTCTTTTTATACCAAAAGTTGAAAGATTTCTCTACTTTGAAAACCATTTTTTCATTTCAAAAAAATTGGAAATTTTTTCACACTGACTTTAAAAATAATTTAAAAAACATTATTTTTCATTCCAAAGAAAATGAAGAATTTTTTTCTGGAAGAAATAGGTTGTACTTAATCACACTTGGAATAATTTACAGTTACGCCTGTGACCTGGAATCACCGATAAAATTAAGTCAATTTTTACTGGAGGCTCCAGATCTCTTCAAAAGTTGTGATTCACTCTGGGGGTGGATTTTAGTAAGATCCAAATCTATTTTCACAAATTCATTCAAAAATTCGCCAAAAATCGAAAAAATCAATTTTGACAGCTCAAAATTTGGTTCTTAGGTCTGGGTGAAAATTTCAGATTAATTGGAATTGACGAGTTGACAAGGTTTGAGCAATTATTTTTTGATAAATTTTTATTGACAAATTTTCCCTTTTGAGAATTTTTTTAATACGAGTAATTTTATAATCAACTTTTTTCTTTTAGGTACCTATTAAAAAAAATTCTTTGCTAGAAAAATTTTTTGGGACGAGTTTTTTTTATCAATATTTTTATTCATACAATTTTTCCAAAAAATTTTCATAGATAATTATTTTTCAAAAATTTGTTGGGAAGATTTTTAAAAAACATTCCATAAAAAAAATGTGAACTGGCGATTTTTTGAAAAATTAAAAAGAAGACATTATGGTCATACAAACTAATTTTTTTAGTACATATTTACTTTTTCATAAGGTAACAGAGAACCATTTTTCTGTCATTCTAATAGTAAAATAGCATTTTACTGTTGTTTTTTTTAAATCTAAAATTTGAAAAGCCAGCCAAAAAAATGGTAACAATGACAAAAAATTAAAAAAATACCAAAAGATTACCACTTTTGAGTACTATGCATATGCATATAAGCAAAGGATTTTTCAAATGCCAAAAATTTTTAATCAACTCAATAGTGACGATGAGCTAATTTCAGGTATTACTGGGTAACTCCAATGAAGTGGAAAATCGATCACAAAATTTCACGTAGATATCTATTTCTATACATGAAATGAAATTACTTCCTGTGGTCATTAGATTACTTAAATTTTTTAGAATATACTTTTTGCCCACTATGAAGAAATATCAACACTTTTCGGAAGAGACAAAACATAAATATTTTTGAACATCACCACACTTCATAATCCTGTTTTCACTACTAAGTACGAGAACAATTTTCCAAAACAAATCTTACGACAAAAACGTCATCGAGTCGAGTGCATGACGTCTAGTACGACCATCTTAATGGACAGCAAGCACCAAACCGACAAAACTAAAAAATCTTCCTGCACATTACATAGCGAAAATGCTAATAACTGTCATATTATTGTCACGGAATACGTATTCGTAGTGGAAAAAAAATTGGATATAATGAAGTAACGCCATAATTCTTGGTTAATTGTTGGTTTTGCGACGGTTTCTCATTCAATTCTCATCGCTACAGGTACAGGTTACACAAATATAATGTTTTTAAAAACACAAACTGTACGTATATGTACACGAAGTACGAACTTACGGTGCTTAAAATTATTAATAAAAAAAAAGAAGTAAAATCGACTCATTTACAAGTACGAGTCCACCGAGCGTCCTTCGAGCATTACTAATTACGAGCATATTCAACCTTTTACCTTTTCCGAAAGGTACATCGGTCATAAATCGCGACGCGACGCGGTGGACAAAATATTTAACGCGCTTAATACGGTCACTCGGATTAATTATTCATAAAATTATTCATTAAAAATTCAAACGATTTCCTTCATTTAGTCTTATTATATTCATTATTAAAGCTATTTAAAGTCGTATCCAAACGTTGGCCCTGTGACTTTTCGAATAATAGTCCTGGTAGGTACTCGTACATAAGCAATTACATTATTTCTTTTTTTTTTTTCATCGTATAACTAATATCCTCGTACAATACATTTTCCAATCGTACGTTTTCCTGTATGGCTTTGTTCACGTATAAAACTTTACAGTTAAATCTACGTCAAGTAGGTATGCGTACCAGTGATACGACAAGGGCCATTTATCAAAGGAAGTGTATAGGTTGTCTGATACCGATATGTGTTTTTAACTTTTTATGCGCGTTCGATGCGATATTTCTAAGTAAAAGATAAACCGATAGTTCTACTTGACAAAATGTCTATGACTTTATTCACACTTTTAAGGACAAGCTGATTTTACCAGTACCTTACAAACTTTAGTTACCCTATAACTGATAATGCTGATATGAATTAACCTTCAAAATGAACCATCAAATCCGCTCAATCGGGGCGATGGTCGTTAATTTTTTTCAAAATTTTAAAACTTGTTTCAGGATGTTGACGTACCATAAGGGTGGTCTTTATTTTTGAAATTTTGGAAATGTTTTGAATATCCGGCGTCAATTCCAAATATACGGAGAAAATATTTCCCTATTTTTTATTTTTTCTCCAACTACATTTTGAGTCGTGCCGGCGGCCTGTAGTTTTTAAAAAATTTAAAATAAAAAAAAAATAAAAAAACAGACAATTTTAAAAATTGATTTTTTTTTTGAAAAATCGTCATGAGGTGGGTATTATTATATAGAAATACAGTTTTCGATGATTTTTCATCTTTACCCCCGTTTTCATGGGACATAAAAAAAACGTCATTTTTTACGATTTTTGAAAAAAAAATGGTTAAAAATTGAAAAAACGGTTATAATACTTACTTACACATTAACACCCCAAAAAAACCATTTACACCAATTTTTCAACTTTACTTTCATTTTCAGGAAGGGTCAAGAATCGTCATTTTAGATGATTTTTTCACATTTTTGATAGTTTTTGAAAAACTCTCATCGATAGGTCAATAATGAAAAATCACCATAAGTAGTCTTTTTGGGTGGTAATGTGTACGTTAAAACGATTTTATCAATTATAACTTTTTAAAAATTTTTTTTAACCATTTCTTAAAATATAATTATATTTTTTCTAAATCGTATAAAAAATGACGTTTTTTTCATGTCCCATGAAAACGGGTGTAAAGATGAAAAAAAATCAATGAAAATGGTATTTTTATGAAAAATATCCACTTTATGACGATTTTTCAACAAAAAAAAATTAAAATTTTTATAATTGTCTATTTTTTTCAAATTTTTTCAATTTTTTAAAAACTGGAGACCGCCGGCACGATTCAAAATGCAGTTGAATAAAAAATAAAAAATAGGGAATTATTTTTTCTCCATAATATATGCCTATTCAAAACATTTCCAAAATTTCCAAAATAAGGATACAAATGATATTTACCTGGCTACTTCCTTCCTTCCATTATATGTACCTAATAATAACCAAATCACTATAATTATGTATTTATCGAATATACCTATCAATACAATCATATGTATGAGTATGACGATGTCCCTATTCAATTCATATTAAAATAGACTGCGTTGAAGCATGTGCGCATGTGTTAAGTATGTCTTCTGAATTAATTTTTCCACGTGGTGTCCTATTCTTCTATAACCTTATGAAAATACCTATACTCATTCAAGTACATAATATTGAATACAAGTGGTCTGGTATTGCACAATAACCTTAATTTTTTCAAAGTAGGTATATTTGAATAATTTTTTATTCTAGGTGTACTACAAAACCTAACGTAATTTATATCATCTGTACCTATTCATCAATTTTACTAGCATCGTTTCAAATTCTGGTTTTATGGATAAAATAACACGAGATATACTTGCGATAATGCATTTTTCCATCAGAAGCGACAAATTATAATGTTTTTTTTCGTTCACGTGACAACAACGTATGTTTAAGACAATCATTAAAAAAAATTCCCGACAAAATAAATAATAAAAAATTTGTATAGGTATTACTCGTTTGATAAAGGTTTTCAAATTTGTACGACCTGTTTGCCTTGCTTTTCTCAGACCATTAAAACAAATAATAAATAGCTTTATGAAATTTCTGGAAGGAGAAAAAACCGAACAAAACAGTTCGAAATGAGTCGATATCGTAAGTTTTTTTCGAATTCGATGGATATTAATGTACTGACTTCTTGTAACCAGTATCAGCAGATTCGGGTAAGAGGGTGACATGTGGTACATACACATTTCAAGGACGATGAAATTTAATTGTTTTTTCTCTTATTTATAATTGCGATAAATAATCAATTGCTGGGTAATACATTAAATTCACCTGAGATGCAAATCGATATCAATTTTTTTCAAAAATTTTAATGACACATTTTTGTATTCAAGTAAATTTTATTTTTTGTTTTTTAAGGCATTACTCTTTCCCTATGAATAAATGGGCACCATCTCGCTACAAGAAAGGAGAAATTACCTTGCACTAAAATATTACGTCAAACTGGCCGAAAATAAACATCATCTAAATTACTTCAAAACCTTCCATTCGCATCTAGAAAACAAATATGGTAAATACGAGCCTTTCGGACATCGAGCCAGAAAATTACTAGCTAATCTCCAGATAAATCCTTTGAATACTGATGAAATTAAGACGTACATCGAGCTCCACAAACTAATCTCACCACCAAAGACAATTGTATATCGTAAAAGCAGAAAAGAGGAAATTGTCTTGGCCAGAATTCGAATAGGGCACACAGCTTACACCCACAGTCCACTATTCACTGAAAGATCTCTAAAAAAATGCGAACCATGCAATACCTACATAACAATACCACATATTTTCGACTCATGTGAGGTATTCCTGGAACAAAAAAACAAAATTCTTGGACCAAATTTTAAATACGAAAATGTTGATGAAGATAGCGAGACTGTGTGCCAGAAAATACTATTATTTCTTAAAGTTACCAAATTATTTGAGCTCATGTAATAAATTTAATGTACTTCTTTATTTTTTGTTATATTATTCACTTTACGTTTTTTCACTTATTTACTTATTCATCATGTTATACTATTGTATTTTTCTGTTTAAAATTATTACTTTACGTTTTTCACTTATATATTTATTCATCATGTTATATTATTCGCTTTACGTTTTTTATGTTATTATTGTATTTTTCTGTTTAAAATTTGAGTAGTATAAAATGTACAGCTGACGTTAATGGCCTAGACGCCGGGCGTCATTAAATAAAATAAAATTCTATTCTATTCTATTCATTTTACAAAGTGACCAACTTTAAATAAAAGCGTGGTTTTTAAAATTTTTTTTATTTTATTTGAAAATTTTCAAAATTGAACCCCCTCATAGGGGCTCAATTTGGGGTCAGGGGTAAATTTGAGTTCGAAAATCGAATTCAGCTACCTCGAAAACCAACATTTTGATATCAATGTTGTGAAGTTTGAAATTTTCAAAATGGAACCCCCTCATAGGGGTCCAATTTGGGGTCAAGGGTAAATTTAAGTCCGAAAATCGAATTCAGCGGCCTCGAAAACCTACATTTCGATACCAATGTTGTGATTTTCTGAAATTTTCAAAACTGAACCCCCTCATAGGGCTCAATTTGGGGTCGGGGTAAACTTGAGTTCGAAAATCGAATTCAGCTACCTCGAAAACCAACATTTTGATATCAATGTTGTGAATTTTGAAATTTTCAAAATGGAACCCCTCATAGGGGCTCAATTTGGGGTCGGGGGTAAATTTGAGTTCGAAAATCGAATTCAGCGACCTCGAAAACCTACATTTCGATACCAATGTTGTGATTTTCTGAAATTTTCAAAATTGAACCCCCTCATAGGGGCTCAATTTGGGGTCGGGGGTAAATTTGAGTTCGAAAATCGAATTCAGCGACCTCGAAAACCTACATTTCGATACCAATGTTGTGATTTTCTGAAATTTTCAAAATTGAACCCCCTCATAGGGGCTGAATTTGGGGTCGGGGGTAAATTTGAGTTCGAAAATCGAATTCAGCGACCTCGAAAACCCCTAATGTGAGCACTATGTTCTTTCAATTCCAGTAAAATATTAAATGAGAGAGGATTGGTTGAAAACATACTTTTGGTTCCATGAGACATACAAACAAACAAACAAACATACATACCAAGCTAATAAAAGCGTGGTAAAAATTAGTGACGTAGGTCAAATCATCATTTTTAGATTTTTATGGTTCAAGAGTTCAAAAATATTGTCAAAAGTCATTTCACTCCCCTTCTTCTACCCCAAAGCCTTCATTTAAAAAAAAATGCGGCTGAAAATTGAGAGAAAAATAATTTCCTTTAAAAAAAAAAAAAAATCTCAAAAATTGAAAAAAATATACCTATCACTCAGGAGTCTGCAGAAAAATTTTCTCGAAAAAATATTCTAATTCATTTTTCGAAAAAAGCTCAACGAATTTTTTAACGCAAAACATGAAGAAATTTTTCAAAATTCTATTTTAAAAAATTCCCACGTCACACTCGTATAACGAGTTTTACTACAACACTTTTTTGATACTATCGCGTAAAACTTTTACAAAAATGTTCCCAAGTCAGCAAACGTGGCCCCTTCAAATTCAATTACGTAAGTAAAATACGTAAAAATAACGAATACCTACTTAATACATTTTTAAATTTCAGATTGTGGATTTCCTGCTCTGTTGTGGCAGCCTTACATCAGATTTCCAAGAATTCTATACCAATTTCGACTTGCCTATTAGCTGAGAAAATTCAACGTCACGAATAACTTCTCTTCATACTACAAAGTGGAAAGCACACAGATGCTGAAAATTTGCGATTCAAATCTCTCGAAAATATAAAATTAAAATATTTTCACGACTACATGCATCTGTGTAAAATCTTATCTGAATTCAATTCAGGTATATTCTATGCGAGTGAATATACGTACAATTCTCGCAGACGTGTACGGTTCAGCATAAAACACGACAATTACCCGAGTACAATACGTATTTGCGTCATCAATACTAGTTTCAAAATATACGTCGAAGATTGAAGTAAAATTAGAGCAAAATGCAGAGAAAAAAAAATCATAGAAGCAACGTTTTAAAAAAGCTGTACGACCCGCATAAAGATATAGCGTAAAACTTGTGGTTTTGGTACGCGACGAAACGAGCACAAATCAGAAAGTACAATCATCAAATTGATTGATTCGTTTCTTCTTAAATTGTTCGTTTTGACAGTAAACAATTCAATTTCAAGCCAATAAATCAAATCGCATCGTCATTATCTGGTTCAAAAATACCTCCTTTAGGACGAATTCCCCTAAAAGACTTGACTTGATTTTTCAATTTAAACGAAGAATGATTTTTCTCATTCGCTGATTCGAGTGCAAATTCGTCTTAGGTACATATTTTATACGTCATTTAAATGTTTCCTCAAAAGCGGTCATGATCGTTGTGTGAAACGAATACATACTCATTACAAAGATTTGTACCTACATTGCTAACTTTTTTTTTTGGAAGATTTCATCTTCCTAAAGATTAAAACCGAACGAAAGCAACTGGAGTCTCGAAGGCAGGAGATGAAAATCAAATGACTGCGCGTTTATTCGTCGGGTACCTACAATTACTACCTATACAATTTCATGCACGTTTGATAATACAATCACCAAAAGTAGTTAATCCGAAGTACAGTTGGGTTCGATGAACATTTTTAATTCTAAATAAGTATTCATATCGGCTATAATTATCTTATTTATTTATCCAAAATCGAAAAACATTTCGTAATTTGAACATATTAGGAATAATTTTTATAGGTAGATAATTTTTCCAAGAATCCGGTATTAAGTACTGTCGAAAGTACTTAAATACGGTTTTTTGTTAAACCCTGATGAATAAGACGTATTTGAATTATGGAAGAGTTGAATAATATTTTTTAAAAAACCATTAAGAACAATAAAAAAAAATTAGCTACAAATTGTTTTGGTGAAAAAATTTACTCGTTTCTTTGCAATTAGAGGTCAACTTTTACACGAGCGTATAGTATTTTTAAGGGATCGAAATTTCAATTATAGAAGCGATCTTTCGACTTTATTCCAACCTCACGTGTATTACCATTTCATGCACTATGTTTGAATTTAGGGAAGGTCAATGGAAAACGGTTCGGTTCATTTCCGAATACCATAAATTATTAATAAAGTTGGGGGGGGGGGGAATTCGCGAAATAGCAAACGTAAGTATAAAAATGACAAAAAAAAAAAAGAATCGTTACACATTTCTCATTTTAAAGAATCAAAGAGCGAGTAAGTGAACCTAATAAACGAAATTGCATACGTACAACTAATTAAAAATTATAATTAATGCGTTTACGTTAAATTATGATTAAAGTAGATACACGCATAGAATTTTGCGTTCAGTGGTTCGGATGAATTTATATATTTTTTAAACTCGTATAATTTACTAAGTACACACTCGGTAATTTTTCCAAGGAGTAGGTAATTAACTGGTGCCAGAAATGTGTCTCTTTGCGCGCGTACTAAAAAGTGAAACGTGTTTCGTTGAAGGAAATCTGGTAGTACGTAAACGTAACTGGTTCGTTTACGTGAAGTGAATTTGCATGTGTTATCAAATCAGACCAATAAGCCAGCCGGTGTTTTCGTTTTACTTATTACGATGGTAGAAATTTCGATTGGCGGGACCTATTTCTAAAAATTGAAAAGCTTCGAAATTTAATTTACAATTTTTTGCCTCAATATTAAACCTTTATTTCGCAAGTAAGTGAGTCACAGTCGAACCGACATGACATAGGTAATGTGGTTGTGTAGGCTGCAGTAAGAGAATGGAGAAGTAGTCGAGAATGCCAGGTGCTGGTACTGTAAGAGTTTTTCCAAAGAAATCGAAATCCTACCGGCGGCAGATGCGCTGGGTTCACTAGTTTAAGGGAAGTAGAGAAGTTGAAAAGGGTGATTGAGAAACCCACATTAAGACTGGCAGCCGTTTGCCGTTTTAAAGAAAAACGTTTTATAATGCATCTCATTACATTGGTACATTGGGTGGAAAAAAGGAACTCGAATGTATGTAAGTATTTTATGTGTTAAAATTAACGTATTAGTGCGACAACGGAATCAATTGACCTTTGAAAAAAAATGAATAGAATATTATCATCTTCACTGATTAAATAAATTCTTTCCTCTAAATACAAATTAATCCTTTTTCATAATTTTCGCTCACCAAATTATACTAAGGACAACTCAAGAGTCAGATTCAAAGGCCAAATAAATTATTTTTCAGATTCAACAAGAGTGGGAGCTACATTTTTGAAATCAACATACTATCGAAATCAAGAATACATTTCTTTTTTTTTTTAATTTTCACGAAACCCCCAAAAATTAGAACCCAAAACTGATAACCTCTAATATAGTTATTGTTGTGCTTGGTAAGGTCTATCATCTGCCATCACTTCAATTTTGCTACCTCAAATACTCTTTTGAGTTATAGTTCTTCAAAGGCTCAATTATTAAATTTTTTAGAACAGGGCTATTCGAGAAAAATTAATAGTAAATCGACCCTTGTCTGGGATTTTGAAATCAAATGATGGAAATTGACCTCTAGGGTTCTAAAAACTTGATGATAAAATTGTAGGCCCCACCTTACACTCATCCTCTCTAGTAATGTCAATGTGTTTTATCGATTTGTATTTTCATTTTTTACAATTCTTGACCGAATTTTTTCGAACTTGCAGGGATGATGGACCCTATTATAAGGGTAATCTAAAATTTTTAAAAGTTTTTTCAAAATGTTCCTCGGTAGGGAAATCCGCGTTTCAAGATTACAAAGCGTAATATCTACACGTTGTTTCAGACATGCGTCGATTGAAAATTTTTTATATTATACAATGCATTCATAATCATAAATCTCATTATGTACCTACAAAATATATTTTTTCAGAATTTTTTATGCAAGTTAATAATACCCTCAAAAAATATTAAAGTTTTTTTGTGTTTCATGACGTTCTTGACCATTTTCAAAAATAAAAATAAAAAATGTAAAAAAATTATTTTAAATTTAAAAAAAAAAAGTTTTAAAAAGTTTAAAAAAGTAATTTTTTATTGGTTTTGGGTAAGTTTTGCCCCAAGAAAGCGCTGAATATTGTTCCCCAGTCCATAAAACCATTTTTAACTACAAAAAAAATTTAAAATTAGAAAAAATTGATTTTTATTGGTTTTGGGTAAGTCTTGCCCCCTGGAGGGCTCAGGGATGTCGTGATACTGTATCGATACCAGTATCGATACTCCGCTGGTATCGATACAATTTGATACCGTTTTGATATGATATATCGATACAGTATCGATACTTTTCAGTATCACGACATCCCTGGGAGGGCTGAATATTGTTCCTAAGTCCATGAAACTAATTTTCAATGAGAGTACAGGTCGAAATTGATCAAAAACAGCCAAAACCTCAAAATATATTTTTTCCTAACTAGGCACGTTTTCTCATCCACACTCACAATTTTTTTTTTTAATTTTAAAAAAACATACAAAATGACATCTTTTAATGTCTCATAAATGCGATGACCCGATGAATTCTGGATTTTTTTTTCAAAAAATATTAATAAAAATGATAAATAGTACTTGCCAACCAAAGTCATCAAACCCATTCTATAACATATTGGAATTTTTTTCAAATTTTGTTTTTTTGCATATTTGCAAAAATTTGAGGGCTCCTGTGCGATCTGAAGATATTATTCGAATTGATTATTATTTTTTATTTTTCATGTCTCCCCAAGATGCAACTTTTCCACGGTATTGCATTTTGAAAATCGAAAATTTTGGTTTTTCGGCTCACCCTAATATCCACTAGTGAAAGGATCTAGATCCAGAATTCCAGGTTCAAATTTTTGCTATGATTGGATCTGCAAAATATCCAGATCTAGATCAGAGTTGGCCGAGGATCTGGATGCCAAGTTCCAGAAACAGATTCCTTCATTTTTTGCATAATTTATTTTATTCTAACAATTCTAATCCACGTCTTGATCTAAAAATAGATCTACTTGACGTGAAGATCATTTCATTTTTATTTCAACTTTTGAATTGAAATTAATTGAATATTCATATAAAATATTTATTCAAATTTACTAGTGAGTGCATAATAGGAAAAACAAGCCGAACAATTTGATTTTTCCGCATGGTTCTTGGTTTATTTTTCATTGATTTCGCAGATTTTGTGGAATAAGTATGAAAAATTCAATTTTCAGAGAAAAATGATTATGAAGAAATGGAGAAAAACTAATATTTCTGACCTGGATTTGTAATTTTTGAAAATTTAAGGATCTAAAGATCCAGATCAGATCTTTTCTAAAATTAAAGGATCTGACCTAGATCAGATCGAAAATTTCGGATCTTTGGATCTTTAGATATGATTTCCAGATTTCAGGATCCGGATCTGCCCATCTCTGAGTGGAGTAATTTACATCGCCAGATCTTATTTTTTGAATTCCCAAAAATAGTCCCATTTAACAGTATAGGTGAATTTCGCTTTCTCAACATGAAATTATTATTTAAAATAACAACAAAAAATCTTACCTTGTTCTGAGTCAGATCTATTATGACATATATTAATAGTACAATTTCCTCTTCATCAGAACCTAAAGATGCGCCTTGTAATCCAGCAGTGGCTACATAGAAGGCGCACATATACGGAGTGCCGAGCATCTTAATGGCACTTAGCGTTGTCTCCTTGCGGTGTTTTATATTGTCACAGTTTAATGATTCTACCATTATGAACCATAATGGTGAAAATGATATCGGTTAAACGGGACGATTTCGGTCGTGATCCCGTACTCAACATTCGCACTCGATTCTGAAATCAAAAAAAAAATCATACTTGAGTATACCTAATACTTTTTTTTTTTTTTTTTTTTTCTAATTAAAATATAGGACATCGGTGTACAGTGGTATAGGTATCATAAGGACATTTTTTAAATCATTTTAACCAATTATTCTGTTATACTGCGAAGACTACGACACGTGTTAACGTTAATTCGCGTTTGGTTGTACCGGTAAAATAAAAACCAAATACATAGGTATTGGAATCGATAACGAAACATCATTCATTCTTATCTACCACTCGAGGGTACGATGGGGAACATCACACACGGTTAACGGTTATATGTATTACCTATTTATTGCAAACAAAGTTTAGAATTTTCGTTTAAAGAATAGGTAGGTACATTTTTCTGTTGCGCAATATTTGACATTTTTCTTTTCCTCTGTCTCAACCAAACAAAAATGAGCATTTTAAGAAAATAATTCGAAACATGAATGTAGAATAAAATTAGTATATCCTATCTAATTTCTTCATATACATAGTTACATACTCATACTTGATTACTGTTTTGAATTAAAACAGTAAAAAAAAATCAATATTTCCAATTCTTTTGAATTTTAATCGATTAATCCCCCTTCGAACTATTAGGTAAATATTTCTAAATATTCAACAGTTGGAAATCATACAGGTGACTCTATGTAGTAAGTGCATGTAGAATGTATCGTGACTAGTGGATTTATTAGCCGGGGACCAAATCGCCGGACTCATCGGTCCAGTAATCATATGGTTGACCTTGAAAACAGTTAATGACGTTCAGCCTCGGGCTTTACCTGGCATAGTAAGGACCCATGGACGCTCTTACTTATTTTACATTATAAACATCCAGTTCAAACGGTTAATAATCATTGTTTACTACACAGTTCACGAGCGTAAGTTACATCTTTATAGAGCAACAACTATATAACCCTATACTCATTTTCTTTCGCTCAAGCTCAACAATACAACAATTTCTAGTTTAGAATACATGCCACAAAAATGGCTAAATTTTTTTTCCAAAATGATGCTATATTTTTTTTAAAACTGGGTACTAACTTACTCGAAGCTAAACCTATAAAAATCTGTTTCAAAAAATTAAAAATTGTTTATTAAAAAAACTTGTTTTATAAAAATGTTTGAAAAATTGAGTTTCAAAAAATTAAAAAAAAACTAGGTACTCTGAAACAATTTTTAAAATTTTCAGGTTACACAAGTAATAATTAAGTTATGTTTAGATATGAAAAAATTTGGAAAAGAGTATTGATCATTATCAATTAACCAATCTAGGGAAAGACAAATTAAACTCGCAGTAGCAATATAACTGGACTATTTTTTTGTAAACTTTAAAATAATTATGTGCAAACAGGGAATTACATAACGAGCACATTTTCCAACTGATTTTGTTGTTAGACTTTTTTTGTGAGCTAAACACTTACATTAGGAATAATACTTTTTTCAAGTTGTAATTTTTCTAAGATTCTAACTTTGGGTAGAAATATCTAATCGTAATTACTGAAAAATTTTGACTCGTGAAAAAATTTTCCCCAAACAAATTATGAAAAAATGACTTTTTTACAATTCTAGGATCTATTTTTACTTTCCGAACAGCGCGTAGCGTTGTAAGGAAAGTATTGTTTTCGGTGCGAAATGCGTTTTCACGAATATTGCACTTAGACAAATTTTGACTTCGTACAAATTTGTTTTGAACAATTTCCAAATGATGTTCCGTATGTATGTGTATGTGTGTGTATGTGTGTGTGTATGTGTGTGGGTGTGTGTGTGTGTGGGTGTGTGTGTGTGTATGTGTGTGTGTGTGTGTGTGTATGTGTGTGCAGAAAAATTTGTTGATTCCAATCGCCCTAATTGAGATATCTCGTTGAAATTCGGCGATGAGTAGTGGTTTATATAAGCGAAGGCTACGCAAGAATTTGGGGCCTTTACGTTGAATAGAAAAAATTTTACGAGCGATTTATGCGAAAGATCGTCGAGTTTCACATTTGTCGTAGTGTGATTTTGCCGAATATTTTTGTGTCATGTTTAACTTTTTTCAGTGTAATTGCTGACGTTTTAAATACAAAAAATATTTTATAGTCGATTTTTTCACAAATATTCGATAATCAATTTTTTTTACATAATATTCGATGATCGATTTTTACAAATATTTTTTTGTTAATATTTTTTAAAATACTTTTTGATTCGGAAAGTTCGTGATGCTTGCATCACTGTTTATTATTTTTACTTTCCGAACAGCGCGTAGCGTTGTAAGGAAAGTATTGTTTTCGGTGCGAAATGCGTTTTCACGAATATTGCACTTTGACAAATTTTGACTTCGTACAAATTTGTTTTGACCAATTTCCAGATGATGTTCCGTATGTATGTGTGTATGTGTGTGTGTGTGTGTGTGCAGAAAAATTTGTTAACACGATTCCAATCGCCCTAATTGAGATATCTCGTTGAAATTCGGCGATGAGAAGTGGTTTATATAAACGAAGGCTACGCAAGAATTTGGGGCCTTTACGTTGAATAGAAAAAAATTTACGAGCGATTTATGCGAAAAATTTGTTAACACGATTCCAACCGCCCTAATTGAGATATCTCGTTGAAATTCGGCGATGAGTAGTGGTTTATATAAACGAAGGCTACGCAAGAATTTGGGGCCTTTACGTTAAGTAGAAAAAATTTTACGAGCGATTTATGCGAAAGATCGTCGAGTTTCACATTTGTCGCGTTTTAGATGTCGATAAAGGGAACGGTTCAAGTGTTTATCTATAAGGAAACTGTTTATCTATATCCTGACATCTTTTTCGGCATTTTTGTCTTATTGGTCTGTATATGTGTTGATGTGTGTCTATGTGTTGGTGATAGTCCAACGGTCGAGTAATAAAAACTCACCCTTGCGATAATAAATACGTCATTTGTTTGTTTTTTTTTTTTTTGGTATGGTGGTCCTTTCACCGCGTCCGCGGGTGTACCGGTTTGCTCTCCTTTCCTTAACATGCGCATTGCGCAATGCTTTGCATTTTTGTCTTATTCATGATAAGATGTACGGGTATTCGAATGGTTGTTTTGTTTACATCATCATGATATTTTTTCACGATTAATAATAATGGAGCAAGTGTGATTTTGCCGAATATTTTTGTGTCATGTTTAACGTTTTTCAGTGTAATTGCTGACGTTTTAAATACAAAAAATATTTTATAGTAGATTTTTTCACAAATATTCGATAATCGATTTTTTTACAAATATTTTTTTGTTAATATTTTTTTAAATACTTTTTGAATCGGAAAGTTCGTGATGCTTGCATCACTGTTTATTTATTTTATTTTTTACTAAAATATGCGATGATAGGTATTTTAGGAAAAAAATCAGAAATGTGGAAACACCTAGGTCTTTTTTCAAATTTTGCCAGTTTCATCTATAACCTTTAGAGGTTCTTATTACATACACGTTGTCAAGTATGTTAGGTGAAAAAATACGTTGGCAGGCATTTCCTATTTTTTTAGCGACACTAGTGGCCTCTTTTTAGGTAAAATAATGACAAAATAATAGTGACCCAAATTTTCAAGAAAAGGAAGACCAAAATTGCAAGTCAGTACCATCCCCACCCCACCAAGATCCACAAAAAGTTCATTATTTGAGAGAAAATTTTAATAGGATTCTTGATTCTGTGCAGGGAAAATAATTTTTGCTTTTCTTTCATACTCATTGACATAATGTGGCAGTTTTCAAAAAACCAAACTGCCCAAAACCGACTTTTTTAAAACACAAAATTAATTTTTTGTCGGAGATGAATACTTAATAACACGAAAAATCGATTTTTTAAAATGAAAAATTAGGAAACGAATGACTTTGGAACGGAATAGTAATTCGCAAAACATGCCTAATGCCTATGTTTCATTACCTACTCTAGTGATCACTGATCAGGACCCCCCCCCCCCCTTCCCGGAGGAGATAATCATCAAAAATACAAACCCACGTGAGAGATTAATCAATCGGTGTCTCGGTGGTCTACAACCCGAGCGGCACACTCGATCGATAATATCGGAAGATGTAACGTATCGATAAAAAATCGTTTGAAAATCTATAGATGTTCTCACGATATTATAAAGATTTATCGGTACAACTTCATAGGCAAAAAATCTAAAAACTATCGAATTCGATATTATTAAGATTTTATGACGATATTCGTCAACGATACTATCGACAAAGAATATTAAATTTATCGATTCCGATTTTCCACCGATTTTGTGCAGATATTTGAAACTACATTATCGACAAAGAATATTAAATTTATCGAATTCGATTTTTTAACGATTTTGTAAAGATATTTAAAACTATATTATCGACAGATTATATGAAATTTCTCGACTTCGATATTTTACCGATTTTTTGACGACATTTGAAACTATATTATCGACAGATTATATTAAATTTATCGAATCCGATTTTTTACCGATTTTGTAAAGATATTTGAAACTATATTATCGACACATAATATGCAATTTCTCGATTTCGATTTTTTAACGATTTTGTGACGATATTTGAAACTATATTATCGACAAATAATCTGAAATTTCTCGAATTCGATTTTTTAACGATTTTGTGAAGATATTTAAAACTTTATTATCGACACGTAATCTGAAATTCCTCGAATTCGATTTTTCAACGATTTTATGACGATATTTGAAACTATATTATCGACACGTGATATGAAATTCCTCGAATTCGTTTTTTCAACGATTTTGTGGCGATATTTGAAACTACATTATCGACAAATAATCTGAAATTTGTCGAACGATTTTTCAACGATTTGGTGACGACATTTGAAATTATTTCCAAATTGGTGAAAATTTTTCTAAGTCCAACACGTCTGGAAGTACTAAACTGCCTATTATAAGCGTTTTATTGCTAATTTCTCAACGATAAGGTATGGCATAGTGGTTAAGGAAGAGGATTACCATGCAGGAGGTAGAAGGTTCAAGCCCCACGGGTGGCAGATTTTTTATAATTTTTTTTGACTTTTTCTGAAATGATCCTCTTACCGTAACATGAATAATGTGTTTAGGTATAGTTTAATGTATTAATTATGCTAATTAATGATTTTTTAATTATAGAAAGAAGCTAGTAAAAGAAGAAAAATCGGAATAAAAAATCGATAAAAAATCGACAGAATATCGAATTCTATAAAGTGTCGCGAAAGTTCCGCCTAAATCGTGAAATTATCTTTCGATATTATAGATATATTATCGATAAAATATCTTACTATAATCTCGAAATTTTTGCTAACTATAATTCGTCGATAATCTATCTATATATCGAAAGATAATTTCACGATTTATGCGGAACTAACGCGACACTTTATCGAATTCGATATTCTGTCGATTTTTTATTTCGATAATTTGTCGAGTGTGCTGCTCGGGAAAGTGGCACTCGCTAGGAATTTTGTCATCTTTTTTCCCAATAAACATCAAGAGGCAGCGTCAACACTCGAGTGCTTGAAAAAATCAATTATTGATAAAAATTTAATTCAAGAGTGAATTAAAATGGAAAATGATCGATTAATAAAAGACGGTCGTGAATAATAGGATAATAACGAATTATTTCACCATAAGGCCTCGAATACGGGTATAGTTGAAAGGTAAAATTTTAAAGGTAAGTTCGACAATTTTTCATAAGAATATGACTTATGGTTGGATTTACCTTCGGTGCCATATTAATTGTACGAGTAATTCTGCAATTAAGTACGTCCGTGATTTATTGTATGTAATATTTAGCTGTAATAGCACTTCGGTGTAAAACCGTTGACGGAGAAAACTTAGGGGGAAAGTTGAATTAAAATTGGCGGTGTAGTGTACGTGTAGATGTACCTGCCATTGCCGATGCGCCAACAGAATGCCATATTATAACGTACTTAGTTTGTCTCTGTACTTAGTACAGAAGATATACCTACTTATACTACCTGTTGATGTCATAACAGTGATATACCCGTCCGTCTGGCTACAGTATTTCATTTATATTATATGTATATATATATTTTTTCTTCAACATGTACGCCGAGTGGCGGGGGTTTGAATGGAACTAATATCGTTGTTACTTTTAGTTTGGATACGTTAGGTACATGAAAGCGAGGATGTACCGAGTACGTACTCGTATTTTTTTTATCTAACATAAATTATGCATTACCAAAACGCGCGGCGCTGTGCTGCTCTACGCCACGCCGTGTTTTCTGCTTCAACCTTTTTTCAACTCGAAAACGTCTAAATTGAATGAGAAAACCTACAATCGCGATTGTGTGGGTTCGAACAATTTGTTCAAAAACTATACGCATTATAGAGCCAGAGCGGACGCCTTCGTACATGGAGACGCGAGAGACTTGGCAAAGACGTGCAACAATGGAAACGGCATCGACTTCGACGTCGGTTCGGTATCAGCATCGCCAACCGAGGCATTTACCAGCACAATTTGGCCCGCGTTCTGCGCTCAGTTCAGTTCAATGATGAAGATGCTATATGGTGGATTTGAATTGCATTGCAACTAATACACCGTCGCGATGTTAACTTTAACACAGAAATAGACGTGAACTCTAAACGCAGCCTACAATGAATGATCATTGATGCGGAAAAAGTCACGATTACCTTTCACAAAAAAGAATACCTACTTTCTTATTCTCTTTCAAGTACTAACAACCACCGACTCCAGTATACCGCATCAATGTAACAGGTCAACGGCATCAAAAATAAAACAAGCCGAATAAAATTAAACATTTCCCCCTTCCTTGTATACCTATCTTAACAGTTGACTCGCAGGTACGTCGCGTCCGGACTTATTTTTTCACAACGAGTAAGTATAAATAGAGGTATAGCTCGATGAAGTATAAAAAAATAAATTGTATTTTCAATCATCAAAAATTTTTCATTTTAAAACGTTCCTCTCGGTTGCCTGATTAACAACCATAAAGTTCCATCAACCCCACCTTTCGGCTATTCCTCAAAATAATGACCCAACGTGACCCCCATTACTCTGCAAATATGCGTTTAAACAAAAAAAAAAAAAAAAAGCATATACTATGCTAAATGGTTATAACTTATTTTGAAGTAAGTACATAGAAATTTAAACAAAATACCTCTCATTCATTTTTTTCAAAAGGTGAACGAGTGGCGAAAAAAACAAAAGCCGAAATATACAGGGTAAAAAAAATGAAGAATTTTACCCTTATTTTCCAAGAATAAAACAGCAAGGAATAATTATGAACCAGGGACATCAGGGTATATATTTGGACCACCCCTGCTGCAGTAGCCACTGTGAGCGCCCCTGGCAAATTAATCCCAAAACATGGAATCACAGTAACCACACAGTGAAATAACATACTCGAGTCTAGTTAAATAAATTTGTTTACATGGAAGTATAGATCGTTATTCAATTTTACCAAGTGTAATACTACACAGACACTTGATATTTAAAATTGGAGGGAAGGGAGGGGTCTAATTGAAATTTTCGTAATAACCAAAATTATTCCTAGGATTTTAATCTACAACAATTGTTTGAAAATTTTTTCAATTGGATCCCTCCTTCCCCTCTAATTTTACATAACACTATGTGGATATATTTAAAACTGGGAATGAAAGAAGGAAGGGAGGAAGGGAAGGAGGGATGAAGGGTTCAATTGAAAACAATTTTCAAGCAAAAGTTGTAGAATGAAGACCTAGAAATAATTTGGTCATCATGAAAATTTCGATTGGACTCCTCCTTGGCTCCTTCCTCTCTAATTTTGCGAAAATTCCATCACTCGCTGATTTTTATACGTATTTTGCAAAATTGAAAATAAAATAAAAACCCACCACTGCATCAAAGGCCCCAATTGAAAAATTTTTCACCACACAGAAATTAAATATTCAAAATTGGAGGGGAGAAGGGAGTGGTCTAATCGAAATTTTTGTAATAACAAAAATTATTCCTAGGATTGTAATCTACAATTTTTGTTTGAAAATTTTTTCAATCGGACTCCTTCCTCCCCTCCGATTTCGCATAACACTATGCGGATTCTTATTCAAAATTGGGAAGAAATGGATAGTGGGAGGGGGAGGGAAGGAGGGTTCAATTGAAAAAAGTGTCAAACAAAAGTTGTAGATTGAGGGCCTAGAAATAATTTTGGTCATTATGAAAATTTCAATTGGACTCCTCCTTTCTCTCTAATTTTGCAAAAATAGTATGAAAATCCGATCACTCGCTAATTTTTATACGTATTTTGCAAAATTGAAAGTAAAAAAATCTCCCACCATTGTATCAAAGGCTCCAATTGAAAAAATTTTCAAACAAAAGTTGTAGATTGTGATCTTGGGAATAATTTTGGTTATTACAAAAATTTCGATTGTCCCCTATTACCCCTCAAATTTCGCTTAACATTATGTAAATACTTATTCAAAATTGGGAAGGGGTGAAATTGAAAAAAATTTCAAGCAGAAGAAGTACATTAATATTATTATTCTAAAAATGGTTTTGGATTTCATTTAACACCCCCCCCCCACTCTAATTTTGTGTAACACTACTTAGATATTTATTATTCAAACAAAAGTGGAGGGGAAGGAAGAACCCAATTGAAAAATTTGTAATGATTGAAATTATTTCCAAGATTTCAATTAAAAACTTTTGTTTGAAAATAATTCCAATTGAACCCCTCTCTCAATTTTGAATGTAAGTACATTTCTGCATAATATTATTTAGGCGAAATTGAAGGGAAAGGAATCGAAATTTTTATGAACCTGAAGTTCTAGGAATAACTTTGGTTATTATAAATTACAAAAATTTCGATTGAACCCCTTCCTCCCCTCCAATTTTATGTACCTAGTATTATACTTGGTTAAATTGAACAACAACGATCTATTTTCACGTAAACAAATTTATCAAACTAGAATCGAGTAAACAACATTATTCTACTCAGTTAACTCCATTTTTTTTTCACTCTGTACATTTAGACACAAATTTCTGTGCCATCCGTTCACTTCTAGAAAAAAATTGATAAAAGGTTTTTTGTTACAAATTTTATGTACTTCAATTTTATTTATAATATTTTTTTTGTTCAAACGCATATTTGCAGAGTTAAAAGTAAAAAACCACGAAGGTCTATATTTAGGAGAGTTGCCGAAGGGTGAGGTCGAGGAACCTTTTGGTGATTAATTAGGACACTCGGGAGACCGAGAGGATAATTTTAAAACAAAAAAAATCTTTGACGATCCACAATGCAATTTGCACCGTTTTTATGGTCTAATTTCACTGTGCTAGTAGCACAATTTTTGAATAGGTACCTATGGAAAATTGAAACGTCGTGGTCTTATTGCTCATTAATTCATTATAAAAAAATTTATTTTCATAGATAGGTAACTACTCGTACACTTGGTTCACCTGACATGTGATACGCTTCGTAATACCAGCATAAAAACTAATGACTCGAGTAATTATATGCCGAGGAAGTCACTCGAGAGGGTTAATTTTTAGGGAGCGAACGAATAAAATTAAACCACATACCGCTTGATTTCAGGGAAAAAAGAGAAAAAATCAACATCGTTACCCGCAACGACGAATAAAGTTTTATAGCATTTAATTTTCACTTTAAATAAAGCGCGCATTAAAAAATCTTTTTTGTTTTAATTAATGCAAAAACGATTACGTTACTTGCATTATAAAAATGTTCAATTAAGTATAAGTTCAGAACTCGTACGGACGACATTAATCTTCCGTAATAACTTTTTTGCAAGCACTGCACAGTAAGTCAACGAACTGAGAGTGATTAAAAAATATATAAAGACCATTTAAGTAAGTACCACATAGTTTTACCATAATTATTTTTTTCAAAGGTACCGTACCATCGTCGAGAATGCATCAAAATCGAAGAAAGAAAAAGTATAAAAATAGAATGCGTATGTAAGATAGGTACGTGAATTTTTCTTCTCCAAGTATTTCTATACCTTCGTATAGCATACCTGCTACGAAGTAAATTTTCGATAAAAGATTTTATTTTACATGAAAATCTATCCTAATGGCATTTCCCACTTCAACATGAACATTATAATAATAAATAATAATAATTCATAAAGTAGGTAAATACTCGCGGATTGTTTACTACACGAGAAAATTTCGAAACGAAGAGCCGATCGATAAGATATGGTGGCGAAAGTACGTACATAAACTATAAAATTTCGAGTGTCAACGAACATCTCGCATGCGGGCTTATTGCCAACTGGTCGGTCTTTATTCCTTATCAATTTGTGTAGGTAAAACTCTCATAGGAATAGGACATGGACACAATTCAGTTAAACCTAAACGTGAAGAACGATTAAAGAGGAACGAGTCAAGAAGGGCAGACGAAATGTTAATTGTTGAACAAACAACACCGACAAAGTAGGTAATAATCCGAAATGAAATCGACGAAATGCGTCAAACTTTAAATACTCAACACTTGACCGGATCAACGAATTTTTTTTAAAAACAAGACAAGACAGAAGACGGGTTGTTATATGTGCCGCGCCGAATAATTTCCCACAAGATCACCTTGCTCTCTTCTTGTACTTATAGGTATTTACGTATCTACACATTTAAACTGGCCTCGGGTACTTCTACATAAATATACCTACCATAATATCTACCACGAGTACTTTTTAACGCAGGCACGTGGCGTTTAACATCAAACCTAGCATCGAACTGGTGTAAGTTTAGAAGGTAGTATCACCGGTCAGGGTTTTTCCTACGGTGGAGAAAAGGATTAGAAATCATAGGTACCTACTCGTATAATACGTTCATTCAAATTTGGAATAATCAACTGTGGCGATCTGGGATCTGGTCAAGCAAAATTCTGAGGAATAATCAGATAAATCTTCTGATTTTTTCATTGCAGACCTTTCCTTTCTTTTTAAAAAGTATTTAAAAAAACATGTAAATAGGCCTACAATGTCATCATCTTATTTATTGAAGAGAAAATTTCTCATTTTTTTTTTTTGGAATGAAGTGAATTTTTTGGATAAAAAATATCTCAATTTTTTTAAAATGAAAAAATCTCTCAAATTTTTTGGAGTTCAACTTTCTTAATATTTTGAAATGTCAATTTTTTTTTTTTTTTTTTTTTTTGAAGTGAAATGTTTTTTACTTCCCTTGAAACCCTTGAATAAAGTACCCCTCCCCCGACTTTTTCCTAAAAAATATTTTTAAATATAGAAAATTAGAAATATCTTATTTATAAAAGAGAGAATCTCTTTCGGCGAGAAAAAATTGAAAATTTTTAAAGAAAAATACTTTAAATTTTTTTAGTAGTTGAAAAATTTCTATTTTTTTTTTTAGAATACCAGGGCAAAGTTTTCATAGAAACCTTTTTTTTTTTTTTTTTTTTGTACAAAATGAAGAAAAAAATGAAATTTTTGGGTAAAAATACTCTATTTTTTGGAGCATGAATTTTTTTTTTATAAATTTTGGAGTGAAAATGTCTAAATTCTCAACTATTCTTTGTCATAAAATTTCTTAATTTTTAGAAGAAAAAAATCCGATGATGTTTTTTTTTAGAAATAAATTTTTGCAGCATAATCAAGAGAGAAAATCATTTACCTCTTTTGGAAAAATTTTATTGAAATAGAAAATTTTTCTTAATTTTTTTGAAGAAAAAATCTGTTCCTTTTTTTTGGGAAAAAATCTCGTGTTTATTATACCTATATTGAAAAAAATAAATAAATAAAAGTACACACATTAATTCTAGGTATTTTTTCGAAATTTTTCAGAGAAAAATCAATATCTCTCGATTCTAAATAAAGCATAAAATTCAAAACAAAAATTGAAGTGAAATTTTTTTTATTCTTTAATTTTTTTTGATAAAGGAAATTCTTTAATTTTTTGGAGGAAAATCTGTTGTTGTTGTTGTTGTTGTTTTAGAAAAAAAATCACTCTATTTTTTGTGGCATTATAGAGAGAAAAATCTCACTTTTTCAATTTATTGGAGGAGGGCATTTGTGAAAACCTCTTGTTCATTTAAGAGTTTTTTTTTAGAAATTATTTTAGTCAGAGAAAACCCCTCGTTTTTTAGAGCATAAAAAAATCAGGAGTGAAAAATTAGATAAAAAATTTCACGGTGGACAATTCTTCATTTTTCATTTTTTTTTAACGAAGAAATTTTCTAATTTTTTTGGAGAAAAAAATCTGTTGTTGTTGCTCTTAAAAATATATAATTATCTTATTTATTGAAGAATAAAATAATCCATCAATTTTTATTAATACTATGGAGAGAAAAATCTTTCAAGATCTTTTAGAAAATAAATTTTATTTCAATTTCTTTGGAAAAAATCTGTTTTTTTTTATAAAGAAATCTTTGTTCACTTTTTTTAGAGTAAAAAAATTCTCAATTTTTTTAGAATAAAAATGTTTTCAGAGAAAAATCATTCAATTCTTTTAGAGCATAAAATTTTTCATTTTTTTTAGAAAAGAATCTTTTAATTTTAGAGAAAAAAACTCATTTTTTTGGGGAAAAAATCTAAAACTTTTCTGTACTTTTTGGAGTAAGTAGACATTTTTTCAACATTTTTTCAGGAAAAATTTTTCAATTTTTCTGAGAAAGAAATTTCAATTTTGATATTCCAATTTTTGGGAGGGAAAAAATTCGCACATTCAAAATTGAAATTTTTCGGCCTATACCATCCCTTCGGAAAAAAATTAAGTTTTACCCTAGAACTCAAATTGTCGGACCTATTCTTCGAGGTAAGAATGAAATAATTTCATTGGGTAAGCAGTTACTAGTTAATTCTTACTGGGCGGCGCGGCGTTCTAATCAGAGCTTGCGCACAAAATAGATAAAGATCAAAGATGTGAACGAATGAATGACTTCTTCCAATGATCCAATGATAAGCAAGGAATCAAGTACAATAATATTGTATAAAAACGTTCAATTGAGACGTACACGAAACCAAAAATAATCATTTTTTAATCAACAATTTTTTTCTCCGACAGTTGATATAGTAGGTAGGTATAAGGTAGGTGCTAACTGAGAGTAAATTGAATGAACTAGGGCAGTTACAACTTGGTTACATTCGAAACAATTCTTGAATTCTTCAATATTTTTATAACGTATCAACGTATTATCATTATCATCGCGTGAACAGTTCAGCACCGATAAGTATGTTCAAGCCAGGATTAGTAGTCAAACTTCGAAAATTGCCCACTGAAGGTGCTACAAAGTGTAGGTATTTGGTATACCACGAGCAAGAAATTTTTTTAAAACATTGGTACGTTCGTGTAATAAGTTATACCATATACGTACATATTATATGACATATGTAAAAACGCTGATAATGCGATATCGACGTGAAATTCGCTCGATTGTAAAAAAATGTTAGTTTCATGGATAAATATTGTACATAAAACCCTAAAAAAGAAAAAAAAAGAAAAAAAAAAATGCAAGTTCCACATCATAAGACTTTTCAGGTATATTTTGAAACAAATCGAAGGGAGTTCTACGGTACAAATCTTCATTTGCTTTCAATTGTATTCAATTCGTATATAATATCTTACTAATTCGTTTGTACTTTAAATCCCAAAATTAAAACAATTGAAAGAAAACAGTCTTCTTATAGCTATTGCCGATCACTATCACTAATAAAGTTATTAGGTACATTTGGCTTAATAAGAAATTCACCACGGAATCATCAAAGTTATGTATACACTACGAAAGGAAAAAAAGAAGAAATAACGATACATGCGAAACAAAAGGTGAAAATGTGACGTCTTGAGGTCTATTATTTGACTACTAATTAATCATTGAGGGTATGCATTATGTTTTTCAACTGATAAGAATTTCATTGCTAGTGTACCCAGGCATAAGTGATGAAATTTTTGATGGTACGTATTAATCAATATCAAATTATCTTGGTGTGATTGATCTTTTGAAGTTTTCCAGCATAGATTTTAAATCGTGACATAATTTTTTAATCCTACTTGATAAGATGGTGCCTATTTTGATTCTGAGTATTACTTTTTGGAAAGTGGTAAGATGCTTAAAATTATACCTACATAATTTATACCTACTGATGATATAAATCAGCAAAAAAAAGAAGAGATTTTTTTTTTTTTTGTAATCAGTAAGTAAGTATCTACCAATTCATTAGCAGTGATTATTTACTTAATTATTCAAAGACCCAAATTTTGCATTGTTTTTCTTCGTAGATATGTTTCCTTATTTTCTTCTTATTTCTCCCTATAAAAGAACTTGAAACAAACGTGTTACCATTTGTCAAATTCAATTTGTACAAAAGCTTGTAAAATGTAAACTCTTCATTGACAATAGTTCATCTTAGCAAAGAATACAAAACAATTGAAAAAGAAAGGTAAGTATTGGATTCGTGGAAATGTAGGGAGATGTAGAAAACCCTCTACGTGAAATCAGCCTTCGGGGTTGGGGATCGACGGTTCGGCGTCTGATTCGCACAAACTTGCTATACAGAATAAAAGAAATACTACTGGACGAATAGGTAAGTATTGTTTTAAAACGAGTGATTTCACTAGAGAAATATGAGATTCTTTGGGCATTTGCATACTTAAAAAAGAGCCAGAATAGTACGCGAGCATTAATGAAGAATGTCCACTACTTTGGCCAAAAATTCATCTCGAAAGTATGCCTAGACCTAGACCAGACGTTAATTCAGAAACTACTTGAAAGAACAGTTCATTTCGTAGAATAGGTACTAAATCAAGCAATTCATCTTTTTCGAGCGTTAAAATGTATTCAAAATGAAAGAGGGTCGTTCGAGTCGTTTCGCAATACCAAAAAGTGGTGTTTTCATTTACCCAGCATTCTCGTCGCCAAAATCATGCCCCACTTTAGGTTCTTTTATTGCTACCTAGAGAAGTGTAAGTTGATTTTATCGTTACAAAAAAGCTACCGAAATTCATTTCTTCAAAATATTTTCACCATTAAAATAACCTAAGTTGTAAAAAATGTGCTATAAAACTTGGGACTTGTAGTTAGTCGAGCAACAAGTTGATTTAACCATGGTGTGATTGTTTAGACTTTCATGAAGATACAAACATAACTAGTGCCTTTCTAGAAATGTCTACATATACCTACATAGACAGGTAAAGGTATCTATGGATTGCCCAGAGGGAAGAGTAGGCAGACACAATGACACAATTTAATCACTGATTTAATTACCCATTCCTACATTCAACTAGCCCGAAAAATTGGCAAAATTAAAACTGATAAGAGTACTCGAACAATTGAAATTAAACACTTTTTGAAAACGTTATCAATGGAAGATCATGCAACCAACGATGGTAGCTAGAATCTGTTTGAAAGATAAAATGACGTACTGTGCAAGAAGATCTAAAACTTACCGAATATCCGACACTTTCTAGCACATAAGACAGAGTAACCTATTGCACTGGCCTCCGAGTACGAAAAAAAACTTCACACAAAATCACAAATAAATCGCGTTTTATTAAAAAAAAACACCCGGTCGTGGAACTAAAATATGTACGCGGCAAGTATATCGAATAATTTGACCGAATAAATAAAATAAATAAATAAATAAACCGCTAATATTGAGATTTTGAACGAAAATTCATATATTAAACTAGTTAGACGTGGTACTTTCGAAACGTACAACGTACACAACGCGATAGCTGACTTATTATGTACGGGCAGGTAACTCAGGTAAGCGTGTTACCTGTTTCAAAGAGGTTAACATTTAGGTAACTGGGGAGAGATATTCCACCGGTTGGTTGTATGTGATCAGTGGTCGCCAAAAATTGGGCATTGTGCGCGCGTCGAGTCATTCTTACGATACAGAGATACCTACATATACTTCGAAAAGAAGAAAGGTTTAAAAAATTGAAAAACAATTCAAATTACAAAAAAAAAATTAATTTAGAAATTTTACTCGAATTCCATTCTAGTGATTTTAAAAGAAATTCTTTAGGTGTAGTATTTCAATAAATAATAATTTCCATTTTATTTTATTTGTAAAGATGTGGAACATAGAATAATGCTGATTTGACAAAAAATTAATTTGAATAAAAAAATATGTTAATAGACTTTGAAACTTCCAAAAAATATTGCATTTTTTTAACCTAATA
This sequence comes from Balanococcus diminutus, assembly GCA_959613365.1. Lineage (NCBI taxonomy): Eukaryota > Metazoa > Arthropoda > Insecta > Hemiptera > Pseudococcidae > Balanococcus > Balanococcus diminutus. The sequence goes on from OY390714.1 coordinate 32,174,669, forward strand.
ATTCAGTAGAAATAGAAAAAAAATGACACTATATACCTCACACAAATTTCAACAGAAGATTTTTTTGGTTTATTTTGTAGGAAATGGTTTACTATTCCTCTCCACTCCACACCCTCTAAGTGACGATTTAATGTCCTACCGTCTCAAAACACTTTTTGTATTAGTTTCACCAGAATTCAATTTCAAGTAAGAAAACACCTGAAAGTAAATTATTTTACAGTCCTAGGTATTAAATTTTCTAAAACATTGTTTGCGAACATTTTTCTGTACAAACCATAGGAGTAGAGTTGTAAATTTTTTTTTTCAATTTTTAAAAGTAGAAAATAGGATTTAAAAAAACTTTCAATTTTTTGAGGGAAAAAATAGCATATTTTCATTGCAAAAAATTTTCTCGACTTTACAAAAGTGGAAATATTTTTCAAATAGTAAAAAAATTTCTGAATAAGGAAAACCTCATTTTTTAAAGCGTGATAATTTTAAAAAATCCATACTTTCATCGGATAAGAGAAATTCCCATTTTTCTTGAAATAAAAAAATTTATCAATTTTTTTGAGGTAAAAAATATTTTAATTTTTTAAAGTAAAAAAGCATCCAATTTTCTCATAAAGAAAAAAACTTCAATTTTTTTTTGTAAAATTCGCATGAATAAATTTCTAATTTTTTGAAAAAAAAATAATTTTTCGGGAAAAGAAACCTGCATGTTAATTTCTTAGAAAAAAACTGTTTTCCTTTTTTCTTTCTTTTTCCTTTAAAAAATGATTTTTTGCCTGATTTTTTTTCCAGCACCCAATTTTCACGGAATCAAAAAATTTCTCATTTTTCATCAAAATAAAAAAAAATATATCAATTTTGTAGAGTAAAAAATCACTCAATTTGCTCAGAGACTAAATTTTTCACTTTTTTAGCACCTAATTTTCATGGAATACAAGAATTTCTCATTCTTTATCAGTGTAAAGGAAAAACAATGCTTCATATTACAAATAAATATATTCATTCATTCATAAAAAAATATACCTACCTAGTACATCAATTTTGTAATGAGAATAATATATAATATGTAATTATATATATATATTTATTTTTTTTTGGAATGAAAAATTTTCTCAATTTTTCAGAAAAAAATTTATTTTTTTTTGAATTTTTGCAAAAAATTTAATTTTTCGGAAAAAACACATCTTTTTTCATAAAGAAAAAATTCAATTAAAAAAAAACAATCTTAATTTTTTGAGTCAGTTTTATGGGGAGAGGGAGGGTCTCGACTTTTTTAGAGTAAAAATATTTTTCAAATTTTGTAAAAAAAAATCCGAGTAAGAAAAAATCTTCAGTTTTTTTCATGATTAAAAAAATTGATTTTTATGGAACAGAAAAATTTCTCATTTCTCTTCTTTGAACGAAAAAAATCATAAATAGAAATTTAAAAAAATTTCGGGAGTAGGTAGATCTTGTCAACTTTTTTTAAAAATCTTATTCTTTTTTTTGAATATGTAGGTTTGTAGGTAAGGTACCTATAAAAAACCTTTCATATTTTATAAAGAAAAAAAATCTCATTTTTTGCCTGATTTCAGAATTGAAATTTTTATGGAATAAGAAAATTTTTCATTCTTTTTAAAATGAAAAAGAACTTGGGTAGTGCATCTATAAATTTGTTGAGGTAAAAAATATTTCTAATTTTTTGGATTTTGAAGTAATTAAAAAATCATTCAATTTCCTCAGAGAATAAATCTTCAAATTCTTAAAAGAAAAAAATCTGTTTATTTTTTGAAAAAAAGAAATCAATTTTTATGGAAGAAGAAAATTTTTTAAGTTTCATTAGAGTAAAAAAATGTATCACTTCTTTATGGGGTGAAAAATATTTTCAATTTTTTAGAGTAGGTAAAAATCTTCAAATTATTGAATTAGAAAAATTTCTTCTTTTTTTGAAAAAAATCTTAATTTTTTTCGAGATAAAAAAACATTTTCACATCAAACATTTTGGAAAATGTTCAATTGCAGACCTCTGGAAATTTTGTGTATTACGAGTATATTATGTGACTACACTTCACCTTCAAGACTTCACAGCTCCACTGGCTCCACTCTTATGGTTCGAACAGAAATATTTATGAAAACAAAGTTCTAGGAAATGTAATTTTAATTTAGAATAATTAAAATGCAAGAGTGTTTTGAGGGGTGAAGCGTCACTTGATGGGGACACAGTGGAGGGATCGAATTTACGTGTTTGAGCGAAACTCTCTCCTACAAAATAAGTCAAAAAAGTCTTCTGTAGCAATTTGTTTGACGTCAAAGTGTAGTTCTACTGCACTATAATGGACTATACATATCTTTACCGCACTTTAATTTCGAATATCTCATCACCAGTAATAATGATAGCCTGTATGAGTATTAACTCGTACGTTGATGTAAAATATAATTTATGATACCTATTACGTAAGGTTCAACTAAACAGTGAACGCGTCGAGCGAATCTTTTTTCTTCAAGTTGGAAGTGGCAGAAGTTCTACTTCGGTTTCTGCATTCTCTTTATTTATAATTTTTCAAAGATGGAATTATCTAGGGGGAAAAATGAACATTTTTTTCACAATAGTAGTGAATTTTTGTCTCATGGGTGCACTTGCCAATGGCTAGACGAATTAAATAAAAAGCTCAGGAAAGACTTGTATAGGTACATATTAAAAAAAAAAAATCGAAAACTGCTCAAGTAATTAATCTCCTGTATTTTGGTTGCATTATACAACCATCTTTGTATAGTTAGATACATTCTATGATTCTCCTGAAGTTACTCAAATCTTCGTTTCCCTTAAATCTCATGTCCTAGAGTTGAAAGTAGGTACTTGATCGTAAAACTCAACAAATTATAAATATTTTTCGTAACACATCAGAACTTTCATAGCACTTGAACTTAATAATTACAAGTATTCTTTGATGGGTATATTATCGCACTACATACTCTTATAAGTTATAATAATAAAAAGCAGCCAGACAGAAACACACTACTAGGTAGCTCGTGTGTAAATTTAGTAAGCCTAAGTATACTTTTTGCACAACAATTTTTTAAGCAGCTGAATTCGTATACGAATACGAAACCACTTCTTATGAAACATGATCGGTACGAGATTTTATTCCGGTCCGGTTTATGTTTTGAAATTTAAATCGACTTTCGAGCATATTTCAAATGATCGGTCTTATCCAAATAGGAAAATAAGCATGTTTATAGCGAATGACTTGAAAATAAATGTGATAATTAAACAGTTTTCGATTTCTCGGTAGCATTAGTCAGACAGTAGGTCTAGGTACCTAGTACCTACGTTACATGTTACGTACATGCAACAAGTACATCAAGTACATGAACATACGATACTATTGCTATGATACAGCACATAAATTTTTCTTCAAAAAATCCTTGTTTACAATAGTGCAAGTGTTTCACGAAGGCGAATTGAAACTGCCGCAATCATTAATAATATCAGTGAAAATTGATTTCTTATTTCCTTATCAATCACTAGTTTCGTGAGAACCAACAGTTCGTGGAAGTTTTGGAATTGTCAACATGATGCGTGAAAATTTCATGACAGTAAAGTTTCAAATTTCGATCACAAGTGCGTCTTCATCAGTACCTTGCTTCAATTGACCACATTCGAACGAGATTGAACGAACGATTAAGCAACATAAACAAAGTGATACGGCGGAAAAAAAATGAAAACAACGTTAAGCATGAGCGAATGCCATATATATAAGATTTTCATGATTTTCAATTGCATTTTTCGGCATCGTAATTAGATTAATTTTAATATATTAATTTAAAATCGAAAAGCGCATGAAAAGAGCTTTCGTTTGACGTATTTACTTTCTAAATTGATAAACTCTGTCAAAAGTTATAGCCTTATCAGTTATTTCTTTCGCGTAAACATTCACCTTCGCCAATTCACCATTTCATTTCTAATGAATAATTGTGTCATTTGTGGAATATTCTGTAATAATTCGCAATAATGGCGCGGTGTTTTGTTCCCTTCTGCGACCACCGAAGTAGGAGCACGATTTGTTCACTACATGAATTCCCTTCGAGCAGAATAACTCGACACAAGTGGATAAAAAATATCAGGTATGAATGCAATTAAAAATTACTACTGAGCAGTAAAAATGCATTATTATTCAATTTAGAAGTAGTAAACTTAATTCAAAAAATCAAAACGCCGGTAACTTGCACTCGTAACTGATTATAATGATAGATGATAACAGTACAGAGGTGGAAAAACGGAGATAGACCAAATGATAAGGCTATAACTTTTGACAGAGTTTATCAATTTAGAAAGTAAATACGTCAAACGAAAGCTCTTTTCATGCGCTTTTCGATTTTAAATTAATATATTAAAATTAATCTAATTACGATGCCGAAAAATGCAATTGAAAATCATGAAAATCTTATATATATGGCAATCGCTCATGCTTAACGTTGTTTTCAATTTTTTACCGCCGTGGCTGTATGTGTCTTTGTGTGAGTGTGTATCAACATGAACAGTGAATCTTCGTTCGAATGTGGTCAATTCAACATTCAACAAGTAGATGTCTTCACAGTTCATGTCTGCAGGATGAATTTGTAAGAGCCGGAACGTCCAAACATGCCATCCAATTTCGCCATAATTCAAATAAATAGTCTTTAACAAAACGGTGGGAAACGAAATTTCGTAAATTATTCATAAACATAACATAAATACCTTTTAATACGTGTAATGAGTGAGTATTTGAACCTATTTATACTTACTTGACTATAGTTTGAATCAGCGAAAAAAATACCCAAAGTAGATGTGCTATTAGCTGAGCACCAGTGGAAGTGGAACCTCGACAACTCGAAGATCAAGTATACTTAATAACCACAATTCGAAACACTTGTATCATGTATGAAATTCATAATTTGGAAATTTCCAGCAACGGTGTTTGAATCAAATTAGAATATAAAAATAAAACCACACATTTCCTTCGGAATTTTTTCAACCACTTGTTGGTTCAAATGGCAAGTTTGGAATATAAATCGTATCTAAGGGTATGAAGAAGGAGAACACAAATCGACAAGGTTTTTTAGAAAAATACCGGCGATGGTTAATAGTTCATCTTCACCAACTGTATAGAATACATCACGTAATCTAAATATTAAAATTGAAAAAAAGAAGTGAGTGCTCATTAATTTACTTATATGAACTGAAATAATATGAGAAGATCTGGTTTGCAAGATGGGATACATTAAAATACGAGTAAATGCACTTGAAGCACGTGTTATCAATTAAACAAACGAAATTGGTCCAATTTTGATAACAATGAAAGAAAGAAATTCGAATTTGAAATCAGTTCATCTCAAAGGCAGATACGATTTGCTAAGACATTTCACACCAGTTAGATCATTGTCATAAGTAGACACTAACACAATTATGTATCAATTAATTATCATTTAAACAAATACTCACATGTGTCTTCCGTTCATCAGAACACCAACGTTTTTTTCGTCATTCGATTCGGAAAACATAAACATTTTCCACGTGAAATCAATTGAATCAATCCAAAACAATCACAATCTGATACGAAACGTTACTGGTCTCATATGTGGACATGATTTTTTTTTAATTAAAAATATTCGTAAAAGAAGTAAGACTAGATGTTGCAACTGATCTCCGATCGTCTTTTTCGAACTAAAGAAAAAAATGCAGAAAATCATTATCAATGTTGCGTTCAATCACTTCTCCACTCAAACTTCGCGTAGTGACGTCACATGAATTTCCCGACGACAACAAGCCACCAAAATCCTGTGATAATTTCAGTGGTTCCTAAATTACGACACCGAAAGTAGACATCGTTCGGTGACGTCTGACGTCGGACGTGAAGGTGTTGAAGACTGAAGTTGACGTGAAGTTGCAGTACATGGTACTTGGTGTTGGTACAATTCCAAAAAATGAATGAAATTATATTTTCCATTATATGTTACGTACTTCATTTTTCTTTTACCACCCAAAGTGGGTAGGAATGGTGGTGATGTGTGAAGTAGTTCAGTGGCGTCACTCTGATTTTCTAACCGTGGGCGCTCAAGTCTTTCTTCCCTTGAATTTATACAGAAGAAGCTCAAAAACCGTGGGTGCTCGAGCACCCACGGAACCCATGCTTCCGACGCCACTGAAGTAGTTTGGTAACTGGAGGTAGATAATATAGTAGATAGATACTACCACCAGTAACGTAAAATGCTACATATGCTATGATGACTACTGAAAGATTTAATAAATGAAGGGAAATTTTCTATATCGATTTATCGATAAGCTAACGCTTGTTTGAAAAAAACCAAAAAAAAAACCTATTTTACATATTGACTTCGCTTGCCCTTTAATGCATTTTAATACGTCGTTTTTGTTATATGCGTACCTTTGACCTTTCAAGAAAGAATAAATGAATTTGAAATATTAGAATTCAGAATAACATTACCATAAATTGTCTATTTTAGTTTCAATACTGAATTTCCATGAGATTTTCAATAATTTTATTTGTGTTCAAGTGAGAAAGAAATCGTCAAATAACAATCACATTTTTAATATTTTAATGTGTTTAAAATTATTCGAATTTCAGACTTCCGAATTGAATATAGATTCAAAAGTCCCTAATTTAATTACCTACCAGTGATTAAGTCGAAATGTTACGTGTTCAGCTCAGCAGGTAGAAAATCTACTTAAGATATTCATAAGGAGGCCGAAAGTCACCGAAAGTGATCCTGCGATAAGTGGGTAGTTGGGTACTCGTACATTTTAAAAATAAAGGCCATTAAAAAAAATCCAACACAGTTTTACTCACACCGTAGGTACCTTGTTGTTAATCAGAATATTTTCAACAAAATTTTTTTTTTAAAAATCAGGCTTTTATTTGGCGAAGTAAATATTTCATAATATAAATAACAATTAGCACATAGAAGTTATTCCCTTCTTTTTTCCAATGAATAACGAATACGAAATATCTACTTATGGACACAAATCAGAACGATTAAAGTAAAATAATAGGTATCGATTATATCATAACAGAGAGGTTTCCAAAAGAATGAGAACACTTGAAGCTTTCCTTTAGATAGGTAAGCATTGAACAAGATGGAATATGTCCATTAAAAGTTAAAACACCAATTAAGTAAAAAACATAGTACATATTTAAATTGAATAGATGAAATACAATGACGATTGAAAATAATATATAGATGAAAATGATTAACATTAAAATACCGTCAATTACGGTTTTGAGTACTTGGAATCAGATGGTCAATGTAAATTCTGCTTCAACAACGAAGAGAACAGAAAAACAATGAATTTTTACTCTACTAATACATTCGTAAATGGTACTATTAACGCAACAATAAATTAACACAAATACGATGAAAAATCACAAATAAAAATTTCCCATTAAAAATTATTTATAACAAAATATATAAAAAAATTTACTAACGCGCATCCTTCGTAAACGATTAAATAAATTTTTCTAATAATAGTTCACTCTTTGAAAAACTATAATAAACAAACAGCTCAACAAAGACTGATTATCGTCGAGGATGCAACAAACGATAAACACAATCTAAAATGATCAATCATTATTATCTTTCCAATAAGTAGGCGAATAAGAGAGAAATTATAATATTTGTTATGAAAAAAGAGAATCAAAAAAATCGAAATGAATTCTTCCAAACAACTTTCAATACAGATGAAAAACTTCTCAAACAAAATGCAAAATTTTACATTCGATTATTCCATTAAATTCGCACAAACAAACGTGCATAATTAGTACACTTCAACAAAACTTGAAGAAGAAAAAGTATAATATGCATATAATTACATAAATGAATCATAATATAAAAATATTGATAATAAAATAAATTTAACAACAATCAATATAACGGAATGTAGAAGTAATTAATCACACTTGATACGAACTATTTTAGCAATAGTTATTGGACAACGCTTGTGCCTACACTCCATGTTGAATATTTAATGAATAATGCAGTAAGTATAAAATACAAACAATCTTTCACAAGTTTCAAGTACACCGCTGAGAGAAATTTTTACTTATGGCAACTGTAGAATCTTAGAATAGTACAACAACCAGTTGCCAAGCGACAAATCTGCTCCCAAATATTCGAAAAAACTTCGAAATTGCAGTGCTAACAATTTTTCACGTGATTAAGAACCGTTCGTATCAACAAAGAATACATAATATAATATATCAGGAACGTTAACATTTTTCTCGAAATTAAAAAAAAAAATAAGAAGTTTTTCAACAGCGTTAACATATCAAAAAACAAAGAAAACATTGCAAAAATAACGAAGCGAAACTAATCAATACATTATTGCCACAAATTTCCCGTCGGTACAGTTTGGTTAAAACCTTTCTGCGGTGGTTTTACTTCATTATTCAATTCAAAGTGGTTATTTGTAGAGAAAAAAGGATTTGCCGCTGTATTATTTAAATTTAACGCGTCCATCTGTTGCGAGATCTATTCGAAAAAATAAAATTAATCACGAATTAATATCGAGCAATTTTGTAAATAAAATTAATTAAAAACGAAAATATGCCTAGTCAAAATATATTAAAATAAAGATCAGAAAGATGAATATTATCAGATTTTTCATACTCGTGGGATAATTTTCACTGATAATTTGTGGAATAGAAGAATTTTTAATTAAATTTTTTCACATTCGCTCATTTTTTTCAAATATGAGAATGTGGACTATGCGGGGTCAAATAATGAAAATGAAATCAAACAGCGTATAAATCAATTAAACGAACAATGGTAATACTCACTGCTTGCGATTGTTGAATATCAGCATTTCCAATAGAATTCATAGCGCTGAAATTCGTAAAAGCCTGCAAATATCGAAACAAATGTCATAAAAGTTGAACAAATAACAGAACTAAATATACCAGAATCATAAAATTTACTTTCTGAGCTGGAAAATTCGCTTGAGCACCAGATGCAGCCATTGAATAAAAAGGATTTGAAGCGAAAGCCATTGACGATGAAGCGGTGATGGAATTTGGGAACTGAATTCCTCCAATTAAATCATTCTAAATAATCAAAAAAAAAAAAAAAAAAATGTACGTAAGTTTTTTGCAATTACAACGCACACACAAAGCATTAATTTTTCTGTTATCAGTACTCTTGACACCGATAGCATTTTAAATACGTATGAACGATTCACTCAACCTGCATATTCGGGTGCGATTGTGAATTCACATTACGAGGAAAGGAATTCGCAGCACCGTTTACTCCGGTGGTATTGAACATTTGTGGAATTCCAGCAGGCACCTGCGTTGGCATGTAATTGTTTGGAGGATTTCCTAAGTACAAATAAAATGAAAAGTTCAACAATGAATCGAACCAGACTTTACCATTAATCAACTACCCATACAATAGTGACAAATCATTACCGTATAATGCTAAAATAGAATCTGTCGTCAACTGCTTCTGTTTATTGGCTGTGGAAGAAATGGATTGATTGAAGAAGTTTTCTTCTTCTTCTGTTCGAAAGCCAGCGCCCGACGGAGTAGAAGATATGTTGGAGGTTTGAGACGTATTATTCGAGCCTTCGTCCGAAGAAGCATTCAAGAAACTAGTGAACATATCTGAATCCGAAGCTGATTTTTTAGTAGAGAGTTCTTCAGTGGGGGTATCTGTAAAATAAATTAGAAAAAAAATTATACCAGACAGTAGAAATGAAGAGAAACTGAATAAATATGTACCCAGTCCCAAGAGATCAGTACAATGCGAACTGATTCGAGATGGTTTTGGACTGCAAGATAAAGGCTTAGGTAGAGGCTGAGGTGTAACAGGAGGCGTTGTTAAAGGAGGAATCGATGTGATATTGCTACTTTTAATTTCACGCTTCTTTTTCTTCAATTTTTCAGCTTCTTCTTCCAACTCTTTATCCCAGTTCACCTGAAATTAGAAAAGTGTACGCAATTTTTACGCCATTCTAATAAGTTTGTGTTTATAAATGTACAGAAACACAAAACAGTGTATAATACTTTAGGAAGTGGCGGAGGAACCCATTCACGAGCAATGTATTTTTTATGCTCGTATTTAGAACGAATGAAATTTTCTAATTGTCCTTCATTTTGCGGCCGTCTAAAACTATCCGGTAGATTCGCTTCGTACACAGCTCGTGCTCGACTATTTCCCATTTGTTGCAAACACTACATAATAAAAACATTGAAATTAAAATAAACTTATCACACATATGTTACAGTTGATAATGGAAATCATAGTAGCTAGTTTTTAAACTGACCACGACTTGTTGGGGAGTCCACGTATCTAGATTGACAGATTTCACTCGACTTATGTGCACTCCCAATTTTCTATGTATACCAGCGCAACGAATGCACAGGAAAATTCCTAAATTCCACGAAGCCCATCGAGGACCTGTTAAAAAAAATACAATCATTGTTAGGTTTATGACGACAATTTCTAGTTCAACATTCATAGTACATACGTTACATAAGGACAGAATTAAAAAACTGATGGAAACTTTTGCACATAACGTGACATTTGGAGCAAGACAGGGGCGAGGATCAGAAGGATAACGAGTTCAATTTCTTATCAATGCATTGAAAATATTTCATCCGAGTGGAAATTAGGATACTAATAAAAATTGAACTCTTACCTTTGGCATCACAATCAACGCAGTACTTATTATCCTCATCTTTCAACATTTCGTTCAATAAACGCTGACATTTATCTTGGATTTGTTTTGTACGTTCTTTCTCTACTCTAGAATTCATTGCTAATAAAATTAATTAATTTCCTAATTTAAAAAACCTATCGACGTTGAATTATTAAATTTTTTCTACTTATTTTTTGAACACAATAATTAACCACAGATATTAACAATTAAACATGAAAATTAATAGTTTTTCAATTAGAAATAAAGAATGTGTGATGATGAATTGATTACGATAATCCAATCCTTCGCGGAAATGTCAACAATCATATGCCACCTCTCAACTTCTCAAATTGCCGCTCCGCTTTACAAAAAAAAAATTCAGAAATTTCACTTTTGAGAAAAATAGAGCAAGTTCAACGCAAGTTTGGTCCTAAGTCGCAAATTGAAAAAGCTTTTTACGATAATGAGTAGAAATGAAGTACACTCAACCATCTTTTTTTCAAAATTTCAAACTATCGATAGCGAAGTAATCGACCAATATTGAATTTTGCAATACTTGCAATTTGCAACATGATTGGTTAAGCAGAGACAAATTCGTCTCGACCATCGATGTATCGATATTCAAAAATGAAATAATCGTTCTCGAAAAACGAAAGGATGTAAGTTGTTGATAAATTTCCCGCTAGAGAGAAGGTAATTTTGAATTTTTTTATGAAAGGCGTACATGATTTGTTTATAATCTGAGTTTGTCGCTGAGAAAAAAGCTGATTGTGGAAATTTATTTCATTGTTTCATTCATTTTCTCGACATATTTTCCGACTTTCTTTAATATTTGCAAGTATTTTCGCGAAGAGTATATTTTCTAGTTTTCCAGTATGTTATGTTTTACTTTTGATACAGATGCTTTAATTACGTTTATGTGAAATCGAATAATAGTAACTGTCATATTGAACCATCTTCTGCTTTTATCAGAAGAAATATCGTTGCAATTATCACTGATCATTTGGTATTCACTCCGGTTCCATAAAGGTTTGTTAACGAATGTTACATTAACATTTAATTTGATAACTACGTGAAAAATTATATTACCGATTAATTCGTCAAATCAACTGTTGAACCCAAAACCCAATATACTACTGAAGACCACTTCAAATTTCAAGATCAGTTATTGAAAACTAATATTTTCATCAAATTTGCAGATTTCTAAAATGGCTGGCGAACAACAACAATTTTTCTTGAAATGGAATGATTTCCAAGTGAATATGATGACATCATTCAGAAATCTGAGGAACGACAAAAGTTTTACAGACGTTACTCTGGCTTGCGAGGGACAAACGTGTAAGGCACACAAAATGGTATTATCTGCATGTAGTCCTTACTTCAAATCGTTGCTTCAGGTATTGTTGAATTTTGGTTGTGTTTTACATACGAATGTATGCGATTCGAGTGTTTGATAATGTTTTTTTTCTTTAGGAAAATCCGTCCAAGCATCCAATCATTATTTTAAAAGACGTTCCATTTACTCATTTGCAAGCAATATTAGAATTCATGTATGCTGGAGAAGTTAACGTTAGTCAAGAACAATTGTCTGCATTTTTAAAAACCGCCGACAGGTTAAAGGTAAAAGGTTTAGCTGAGGCTCCGCAGTCCATTAAAAGGGAAAGTTAAAGGTAGTTGTTCGATAATGTTGTAATTTTTGTGAGTTATGTGGACTGCTCTGCATCGTTTGAGTTACTGTTTTTTTCTCTAATAAATAAATTAATTTTAGTAAAAAAAAAAATCAGTGTACAATTGTACATACACTAGACATTTGAAAATAACAGTTTATTCCAGTTTTATGGCTACCGATTTTTTTTTACTGGTTATTTTATAAATTTTTCTTTTTACATTGATTACTGTGCACAACAAATTTCATTAATTTAATTGAAAGTTAAACGTAGGGGTTATTTCAGTGAAGTATTTCTTTTGTATATTATTATTTTATATTACGATACCTAATTGCTGAAGATTGTAAAAATTTAAAATTATTAAAATTCTCCAAAAGTTCCATGTTATTATTCCATAGTCGTATCTAAGGAGGTAGTGACATCTCAAATCATTTTACACTTGAAACAACTTCATTTTATTGAGTACTATAATACTTTGTTAAGAAATTATAAAATGGAATTCCATGCAACAACGAGGGGATTGAACTTAGGCTTTATCACTGGTAGGTGGTAGATAAATAAAAAATGAACACGTGAACTTGATGCGTTTCGAGCATAAAAAAAATATTAGATACTAAGTACATCGTAAAGATCATAAAAAGTAGATCAGAATCGTGCAACATCTGGAATGAATTTCATTGATTTAATAATCTTATGATATATGACAGTTCTGTTGCTGATTCCGCGTATTGTTCGTTGTCGTTTGACTGCTTTCTAAAGACATTTGCATTGCTCTAGCCAGCGCTTCATCTTCACTCTTGGTGTGTAGTTAACACAGAAACGAAGATGGCTTGAATTAGTAAAATAGAAGAATTTACGAAAATGAAATAATAGCAAATTTACTCACCAAGTTACCCTGTACCGAAGCAGCGATAGAGGAATGGTTTTGGGAACGTTTGCCGTTTTGTTTTTGTCTCAGTAGAGCTGCGTCTCTGTAAAAAGAAGCAGAAAAAAACGTAAGTAATTAAATTCATTAGAACAACGGAAACTAAAAATAATAAAATTCTTTACAATGTTTTTTGTCTTCTACCGAGACAGCTATGATCAACTGTGTGACGATGTTTGAAACAAAAATTCTGGCCACAGTCGCGACAAATTACTGGTACAATCTCTTTTATTTTACATCCTTTCATCGAACATTTGTTTGTGAAAACCTATAATCATTCGAGAGTACGAAACAAATTAATGACCTGAATATTTTACAAGAGAAGTTATAGTCGATGAAATGTGATAATTTCATACTTTTTTTCTTTCTTGCGCTCGATCAGATTGGCAATCGTTATCGATATGATTTCCAACAGCTATATCAGGTAACGTCCCTCTTTGAATTGGTACAGGTGAATTACACAAAGGACAAACTGGCACTTGAACGTTCTTTTTATAAGCAGAAGAGCAGTTATGTTTCGTGTAAGTCATATGATGCGAACTACAACGAATAAAAATCGATTAGAAATGTTACCTATAATCGTATGGTATTATGAAAAATTATGAGTATAACTTGAATAAATTTATATTACCAGTATATCTTTTCACACGCATCACATTTTACGGGTAGGAAATCTGGAAATGAAACAAAACCACAAAGTTCAATAAAAATTAAACAAAAACTGAAACTTTTCAGGGCATTAATTTTACAATGGTTGAAAGTTTAGTTATCTCACCTAATCGTTTACAGGTGTCCACCGAACAATGTTCTCCTAAATTAGGATACTCCATATTTCTTTACTATAACGAAGAGAGCCTTTAAAACGATCGAATATCACAAAACGCAACAAGTTGCAATCACGATTATAATCGAAATGAAAATGATTATTCATTTATGATTCATAGCCTCACAGGTTGCAACGAGATTCGTATATGAAAATATACATCACTCGATGATATTTTATGCAGATACATTAAAATTTACGTAAGATGTAGGTAACTGTTTTCGACTTTTCTGCTGACTTGCTGCTGACTGAGAGAATGCAAGTCATCACACGTAATTTAGCAAAAAAAAAACGAACAATTTTTTTTATCATTTTTTTATTTTTCACATTCACAGGCTTTTGCTGATAGCAGTAATGTGTTTCTTTCTCTCTTTTGCGCATGCGCAAACAAAAACTTCAAAAAAACTCAGAAATTCGAAGGAGGTGTGCATTTTGGCCTTTGACTATATACAATAATGGACTGGTAGAACAGCTGGAATTCCTTAGCAGAAACCCCAAAAATCTCGAGTGGAAAAAATTTTTAGTACGGGTATGCTGGTCCGCCATTTTGCGTAGTATTGAATTTTATTTTTGCTCATAACTTTGAAAATACTAGTTTAGAAAAAAAATGTCAAGAGATATTTTATGTATAAAATTGAAAAACCTTTCGATTGCAATAAAAAAAATTGAATTTGGTTTGAGTTTAAAATTTTTGAAAAAATATCAAGGCACAATATGGCGGCTCAGCGGTTCTCTACTGTGATGTTTCACTGTTTTGGCGCATGTGCAGAAGATTTTTTTCCACTCTGCCTATGAAATTGCATAATCGGAACGCCGGCATATCGGATCAAAAATTTAACATTGCTCTTATGGGGCATTACCAGTCCATTATTGTATATAGTCAAAGATTTTGGCTAATTTTGGATTGTTTTACTCAGATTTGCCGTCGATTTTGTTCTTTGCAATTTTTTTTCAACTTTTTGGGCGAATATCTCGACAACGGCGCGCCGGATTGCAAAACCGACACTGGCACTGAGTCGGGCGTGCCCGAATTAGGAAAAAAAGGAAAATAATGGGAAATAAAGGAAAATAAAGAAAAATTGAAAGAAATGAAAGATTTTTTAATTTTTTTTAAAAATTGAAAAAAATTTCAATTTCTTTCAATTTTGTTCAAGTTTTATACAGGAACATTTACCTAATTGATTTTTTTTTCTACCGTAACATGGGGTTACTTTGGCCCACTTTTTGAGATTTTTTTGTTGAAAATTCATCCTGCTTCTTTCAAAATCGAAGTAAGGGGCTCGGAGTCATGAAACGGATTTTGTACTTACTCCCCCCTCAACTCCCACATCATGATACAGCGTAATAGCCTTGGTTTTTTTTTTGAAAAAACAAGGCTAAAAATTATTGCGAATATTATATTTTAAAATAATAAACTATATACACACGAATGTTTACGTTGGCTTTTTGCTGGGTACTCCGGTAAAATCACGTTGTTCGCCGCAGTTACGAAGTAGAGGAATTAGAATTTTGGTCTCACCTTTCTTATATTCAAAACCGTAAATTTCCGGAACCATCGGGTACTGGTAATAATATGCCCTTCGAAATACATTCAGATGGTCAATGTGCGTTTGATTAAGGAACCAATGCGGATTTTGTGTTAGCAAAATTTCTGCGATGTCGCTTTCTGGTGAATTATTTATGTTGGCGGCGAGATCTCCCAGGGTATCATGATGCAGATTACAAAAAAAGACATAATCGCGTACCATAGTAGCCGAAAATATGTAATACGCATAATGGAGAGCTTTTACGTCGGAATCATCCTTAATGTTATGCAAAGATTTCAACGATTTTCTGATAGATTCATAAAATGGGCCTATACCATACGTGCAGTTCTTGATTTTGAAGTAGAAGTTCTTAAAACGCGTCGTATGATAGTCTATGTGTTGATCAAAATCTTTAGCGCCAAAAAGTTTTCCGTCGGGACCTTTCATCAACTGCTGGATATAGAGCGGTAAATCTAAACTATTGTACTCAAGTTGTTCTTGTCGAGTTAATATGGAAGTGTCGAGCTTAAAAATTTTGAAAAAGGTCATCGCATTATCAATGTCGGCTTTCATAGTTCCCAGGGCACAGTAGAAATAGAAGTAGAACTGTATAGAAACAACAAACGATATATAATCACTGTTACTTCACTACTTACACTTTGTATTTCATATAGTAGGTGGACTACTCACAGATTTTCTTTGTTCATTTCGTAATTCCTCCATATAACGTTTTGATTCTTCCATATGACGTTTCTTGGAATCCAAAAATCCGTTTCTTACAACCTTCTTCTGATCATTTTCTTCGCCACCATACAATTTTGAAAGCAGTTGCTCTGTTTCGGACGACAATGTAATTTCATCTACGAATAGGCAAATAAACGAAACATTAAATTTCTTAATTACCCACAGAGCACTATGGTGAAGGCTTTCGGTCGATTATAATATTTATCCACTAGTGTACAACAAGTTGACATCGTATTAAATCAATTAAGTATGTAGGTTACATAACATAAAATATACATATATCTTACCGTTGACTTCGGTTGTTTCGAGTTGGATTACACAAAATGAAAAGCTAAAAATTACAGCCAAAACGATTGGATTCATCATCATGAACTGTCAGAAAATTATCGAGTAATGGTGAATAGGAAATTATTTCTTTCAATTTATATACCCAAGTACTAATCCTAATCAAAATTACCTAATTATCAATTATCACTTATCGACTCTTTCTCTTTAATAGGTACGCTTCAAGTATGGGAAAAATACGATTAAAAATATCCCGAATATTAGCTAAACATATCAATATGTTCTTTGTAAAGTGAGAATGTTAGGAATGTAATTAGACACATAATATGCCTCAAGTTACCGCGAAGAAAAGTGTATGTACGATCCATCTTATGGACAATGAAAAATTACTTTTTCTCATTTCGATTCTATTTTAAATAGGTAGAAATTTTGTGCACAGCCTGCACAGGGTATAGCCGGATAAGAGGTCCACCATACCAGGGCCGGAGAGAGCCAAATTTTTTTCGAACATACCATTTTTAGTTAATAATAAAAATCATTACAAAGCTTCAACAATTCAAGGTGTAAAAATGCAGAAATCATCTCCTAGCTTATGAATTTCGTGGCAAAGTATACAGACCTACAAGATTCAAAATCGAAAAAACAAGGCTGAAAAAGCTTCGCGCTTTGCGCGAAGCTTTTTACTATTTTATCATATTTTTCCCTCAAACATCGGGCATGAATTGCCACTGGAATGAGTATGTTTAAAAGAAAATTGCGTTGAATGATGCGACATGACATATCGATAGGAAAAGATTTTGATCTCCAAAGTATGTATAGTGTGTCTAGCTGTCTACCTTCTTTTCATTATACATAAAAGCAGAAAACCAACTTTTTTAGGTACTTTTTTTGACATTACCTAGAAGAAATTTCATTGAAATCGGAGCAAATAATAATTTCCAATTTCTGCCAACGAATACTTATCAAGTGAATTTGGTAGATATTAAAAAAAAAAAAAAAAAAAAAAAAAGTAGGTACCTAATACCTATTATATTTATGAATCGCGAATCTTTCCGCGTAAGAACGAAAATTATCTACCCAATCTTATTCGCCGCATAATATGCATGTCACTATTTAATGAGATTGAGATTCCACGTAGTAGGAAGAGGGGGGAGGGGGTGCTCGACTGCTCGTGCAAAATAAAATTAGAAGAGAAGGCAAGAACTAATGTGAGCCTATCAAATCAAAGGTTATAAGATAACTTTTCTAGAAAAAATTAATCTGCTGGTAAGTTAAAGCTGTCAACAGACCTTGATCGAATAAGAAAGTCAACATGGTATCAACGTGATCGATATGAATAATTATGGTAGATTCATTTTTAGCAGATCGAAAACGATTTGATGAGGTAAATTTTCAAATAGGTATTCATAATTAAGTAAATTTTTATGGGAACTTGATATATATTTTTTTTAAATTGAATAAATTTTCAAAGATTTATAAAATTTTTAGAAGAATTTGCAATAATTTTCTTCAGAGTCTTAGATATAGAATTTTTAATGATTTAAAAAAAATTATTGTCAAATGTATCAAACAATAATTTTGAAGGGTTTGATTATTAGAATTTTAATGAATTAGAAAGAAATGATGACGTTTTGAGAATTTGAAGATTTAATTTTTTTTGAAGATTTAGACTCACAATGGCTGATTAAAAGATTTATTTATTTATTTATCTGTTTTATAAAATGGTGACTAGAGATAACATTTTTAAATAAAAAGTTATCGAAAACCAATCTAAATTTTCTATACTGTCTTAATCCTTTTAAACCTCCTAAAAAAAGTTTTCAATGTGCTCTGGAACATTCTAAAATTTTATTAAATTTTATGAAATCTTCAGAAAGGGACTGTCAGGGTAAAATGGTGAAAAGTGCCTCGTCACCGATTGGGACAAAACTCACCCCAAATGTTGGTATTGATGTAAAACTACCCCAAAAAATTTTTTAGATCCCTACCCCCACCCCTACCCGAGAAAAATGGCCGTATATGACGAAAATTCAATATTTTCTGTACGGGGAGGGGGTAATCCAAATTTTTTGAAATTTTCACAGAAAATAGTGTCTGTGCAGGTGTATGCGTGAGAATTTTTTCAAAAAAATTTTCTCGAATTTTCCGGATTTTCCAGGGGGTTGAAATTTTCAAAAATTCATATTAAAAAAATGGGGAGGGGGGTCATGGCTGAATTTTTTTTTAAACTGTGTTATACTCTTAAGTATAACATTTATATTTTACTCGGGTCCCAAAAATCGGTGCAACATGGTCAAAAAAAGGAAAAACATGTAAATACCGCGTTTTTCTTCATTTTTTCGCTATATTTTAGATGTTCAAGGCAGAGCTGGCGCGACTCATCTCTTTTGGGAGTCGAACTCTTTTAGTTCGACTCTTTGCTAGTTGAGTCGAAGAGTTTTCAATTTGCGACTCTTTACAAATTTGATTAAACTCATGAGTCCGACTCTTTTAATGAACGACTCCTCGCGACTCTTTTTTTCCGACTCCTCGCGACTCTTTTTTCCGACTCCTCACGACTCTTTTTTTCAATTTATTATTTTTTAATTTTTAATTTTCAAGTAAGTAAAAAGTTTGTAACGTTACTAACGTTAATTTAAAATTAAATTAAAATAATTATAAAAAAATCAAAATGCAAGAAATACAATTTTTATTTTTCACATTTTTATAACATCAAAAATGTCATTGTTTAATGTTTATGAAAAAAAAACAACGGAAAAAATTTAAAAAAAGAGAGGAAACCTCCTTCTCAACTTTGTAATCTTAATTAAATTTAAATTAAAAAATTAAAATATAAAAAATCAGCAAAAAAATAAAAATAAAAATTTTCAACGATCTGTCATCTTTCACATAAGAAAAAAACTGAAAGAAACCATCGTAAGTTCGCGAACCTAGAATTTTTAAAATATAAAACAAAAAAAATTACCAATCTGGTTTATGATTGGTAAAAAAACTACGTAAAAACAACGTCTTTTCAAAATTTGAGTCCAACATTGAACCCCTTCTATCATTTAAAAATTATACTTACCACAGTATCATTGCCTTTTGTAGATCTTGTGTGTTTAAAATAGATTTCGAAGTTTTTCATCACGAAATTGAAACAATTCGAAAATTAATTGAAATCAAAACTAAACTTACAACAGTTACAATACAACACACGATATTACACTACGCATGAATCGCGGAAAAAGGGAGTTTGAGAGATGAAAAGAGTCGTGTGAGTCATGATATGAAGAGTTGTGAATCAAAAGAGTCGCAAGTGAAAAAAGAGTCGTGAGTAAAAAAGAGTCGCAAATTGAGAAGAGTCGTGAATCAGTTTAATGTTCGACTCTTAGTGAGGAGTCGATTTTTTCAAATTTTTTTCGACTCCTTGTGAAAAAGAGTCGAACTCGGAGTCGAACTCCGAGTCGCTCGCATGCGACTCCCGCGACTCACACTCGAAACTCTGAGTCGCGCCAGCTCTGGTTCAAGGTCAAAATTTTGGAAAAATACAGAATTTTGTGTAATTACACTACGCATGAATCGCGGAAAAAGGGAGTTTGAGAGATGAAAAGAGTCGTGTGAGTCGTGATATGAAGAGTTGTGAATCAAAAGAGTCGCAAGTGAAAAAAGAGTCGTGAGTAAAAAAGAGTCGCAAATTGAGAAGAGTCGTGAATCAGTTTAATGTTCGACTCTTAGTGAGGAGTCGATTTTTTCAAATTTTTTTCGACTCCTTGTGAAAAAGAGTCGAACTCGGAGTCGAACTCCGAGTCGCTCGCATGCGACTCCCGCGACTCACACTCGAAACTCTGAGTCGCGCCAGCTCTGGTTCAAGGTCAAAATTTTGGAAAAATACAGAATTTTGTGTAATGTACTCGTAAAAGATATCGAGGGCGCTGAATTCGATTTTGGAACTAAAATTCACTTTTGACCCCAAAATGTGTCCCTGAGGGGAGGTTTAATTTTGATAAAGTCGAAATTTACAACATTGGTATCAAAATATAGGTTTTCGGGGGCGCTGAATTCGATTTTAAAACTCAAATTCACATTTGACCTTCGAATAGAGCTCTTGAGAGGGAGTTCGATTTCGATAATTTTAAAATTTGCACTGCAATCTTATACCTGTACTTCAATTTTAAACTTATAAAAATTGAACCACCCTAGGGATTTATTAAGGGGCCAAAAGTGAATTTGAGTTTTAAAATCGAATTCAGCGCCTTCGAAAACCTATATTTTGATACCAATATTGTAAATGTCGAAATTGTAAAAATTGAACCCCCCTCAGCGGCGCATTTTGGGGTCAAAAGTGAATTTTAGTTCCATAATCGAATTCAGCGCCCTCGATAACCTATATCTACATACGTATCTTGCAAATTTCGATATTTAAATCACTTTCAGGAGAGAAACAAAAATGTGAATTAGAAGTCAATTCGAGCCCGAGAGATTACATGACGCGTTACGGCGAACTGCCGTGGAAAAGTTCTTGGCTCGCTCGCTCGACCACCATTCTTCAAATAATGCCCCTGCGATAGGTGGGGGGGGGGGTGGACCAATCGAGCTAAAATTTTTTGTGGGTTATTTTCTCATGGAATAGAACCAATCTAGGGGGGGGGGGGGCGCTCAAAATTTCAAATTTTTTTTTTCACAAATAAGTATAAAAAAAGACCACCCTATAAGTGCTCAAAACAAGCAGGGTCCATGTTCCACGGGCCCTACGGCTAGTATTTAGATATTGTTAGCTTAGTACCTCGTTTTGGTATCTTTTACGAGTACATTACACAAAATTCTGATTTTTTCCAAAATTTTGACCTTGAACATCTAAAATATGGCGAAAAAATGAAGAAAAACGCGGTATTTACATGTTTTTCCTTTTTTTGACCATGGTGCACCGATTTTTGGGACCCGAGTAAAATATAAATGTTATACTTAAGAGTATAACACAGTTTAAAAAAAAATTTCAGCCATGACCCCCCTCCCCATTTTTTTTATATGAATTTTTGAAAATTTCAACCCCTTGGAAAATCCGGAAAATTCGAGAAAATTTTTTTGAAAAAATTCTCACGCATACACCTGCACAGACACTATTTTCTGTGAAAATTTCAAAAAATTTGGATTACCCCCTCCCCGTACAGAAAATATTGAATTTTCGTCATATACGGCCATTTTTCTCGGGTAGGGGTGGGGGTAGGGATCTAAAAATTTTTTTGGGGTAGTTTTACATCAATACCAACATTTGGGGTGAGTTTTGTCCCAATCGGTGACGAGGCACTTTTCACCATTTTACCCGGACAGTCCCTATGGAAATGTGCTATCTTCGGTTCCTGCATGATGTTTTAAAAAAGAAATTGACCCACCCATTCTCTACATACATATTAAAAAAAAAAATACTCGTAAGCTATTTTTTTTTTTTTTTTTTTTGAAAAAATTTTACCAACGTTTTGAGAATTTAGTAAAACTGTTTGAAAAATTATTCAGATAAAAATTGAAATTCAGAAAAAATTGACTTATCTTTTTTTTTGATAAATCATAACCTACGGCTTAGCCTACCTACTTACATTTATCATTGGAAATTTTTCGTTACGTCAAATTTCCTGCTCTGAATACTTCGAATTCATAATGTTCATCCAATTCGTGATTATCAATTTTAATTCCTGCAAATTCATCTCGACTTTATAATTGAAACACGTAGGTAAAATAAAACCAATAATTTTTCCATTGCATTGAATGAAAACCTTTTACGTATAGCAGGAAAGCACACTACATAAACACACGCTCGTGAGAATTTCGAAGAGCACTATAGCAGGATCAATTCATTTGACGTGTCACGCTAGCTGTCACAATTAGTTTGACGAGTTATACTACTTGAGGTTTAGCTTAAAAGCTAATCCATTTCGATAAATTAATTGCAGTGTTGCGAAAAATTATTCTTCAGATTGACCGCCCAAAATTTGTAGGTACAAGGTGAAGGTACTCAAATTTATTTGCGCTCGTTTTTAACACCGCGGTTGATAAATTAAAACGATAATCTCGACGTTTAACCACACACCAGCTGAATGAAATAAGGAAAAAAAAAATATCTGAGGGTAAAAAACCTGTCCTCAATCTGTTATCATAACATGATAGATAATTACTGCATTTTACCGAGTATAATTTACCAATCACGCTATTTTTTGTAATGAGTAGAAGTATTTTTTATGTTTATGGAAAATAAAATGTACTAGGTACAATTACAAACGAGTCTTTTTTTATCAGGGAATCCCGAGATGAGATATTTTTAGGCTACCTAATAAATTTTATTTAATCCAATGTAGGAAATAGAAAGCTTCGAATCCTATTTATTGAAATGCCTGTATCACGAATCTTCGCTGGCTTCGAACCTATCTCAAATTTTAAACGATTAAATAACTACATAATTTGAAAATAAATTTCATTCTTCGGGAAGTATAAAAAAAAAATATGCTAGTCGTATTAATCGAAAGCACGAAAACATATCTTCTCATTTTGATTAGTGGAAAAAAATTGCTCGAACGAAGTTTATTGATTTCATAATCAAGAAATTATGCCCTCGAGGTAACCCTGAACGAAATCAAATTTGATGAAGACCTATCGAAAATTGTGGTTTCGTGGTACGCTACAATTTTCCTAATTTTATCCCCGAATAGCTGATAGCTTATACCGTGAAACGAAATGTAAATTTAAATAACGACTTCTGATGATTAGTGTACTTGTATTTTTCGAGCGGAGTTAATTTCGAAACAGGCTTTATCGTCTAAGAGATACATCATCTCGGCGATACTTGTTTTTCACTTTAGATTTTTTTACGTTTTTGATTCCTTATTTTGATAACGCTAATTTTAGCCTGAGAGATTTCGCATTTGATTTTATAGCAATGACTAGGATATTTTAACAGATTGCAAAATTTTCAAACATAGGTATTCACTCGTCGAGGATAGGTACACTTAAAAAATACCAAATGTAATGGAATTTTTAAAAAATTTAGAATTTTTGAAAGTTATCAAAATTTACGATAAAAAATTTCAATCAAGCAGAATATGTACATAAGCGTTGCTAGAGAAAAGTTTTATTTTTTCAAGAATTACAACTTGTTGAAATGAAAAAGTTTAATTTAACAAATTTTAATAAATTACAAAAGGAAAAATTTTTCAAAATGATTTCAAGTAGTGTTTCAATCATTGAGCTTCATTAATTTTTTGTTTCCCTGTTGTTGGAAAAACTCCGAAAAATTAAAAAATTACCATTTACAGAAGAAAGGCGTGAATTTTCATAATCTTGACGAAGTCGTGTCATGATCATACGTTAAAAAAAGAAGAAAAAAAGAACATGGACTTGAATGTTGAGGTGTTTAGAAAATTGAGTTTGCAAGAGCTTTGTTCGGGCGACCCTACACAAGCTACACAAAGTTACACAAGTTGCACAAACTTTAATATGATTCGTCCATTAGCTGATGCAGTGATGTCAGTAACGAAATTATTTTTTCCGTTACGGTATTCGTTCCGTTACTGTAACTAAAAATTCTGAATTTCGTTATTAGTTACGTTACTTGGAACGAAAATGGTACCGCCAGGGCATTGTAACGTCATTTTTCAAATAACGTTATTTTTTCCGTTCCGTTCCGGTTTTTTCGTTACAATGTAATTTTTTCTGAAATAGCCAGAAATCATAAAAAAATTGCTATCTTCATTTTTCAATGTAAATTAATAACTATCAAGTCCAATAGAATAAAATAAACATCAAGAACTAAGAAGAAAATAATACAAGTTTGGAGGTGTTGCTACCTACTTTCTGAAAAAATTACGCTGTAACAAAAAAAAACCGGAACGGAAAGAAAAAAATAACGTTAATTGGAAAAATAACGTTACAAGGGTCTGGCAGTACCATAGTACGTACACACAGAGCTGGCGCGACTCAGAGTTTCGAGTGTGAGTCGCGGGAGTCGCATGCGAGCGACTTTGAGTTCGACTCTGAGTTCGACTCTTTTTCACAAGGAGTCGAAAAAAATTTGAAAAAATCGACTCATCACTAAGAGTCGAACATTAAACTGATTCACGACTCTTCTCAATTTGCGACTCTTTTTTACTCACGACTCTTTTTTTACTTGCGACTCTTTTGATTCACAACTCTTCATATCACGACTCTTTTCATCTCTCAAACTCCATTTTTCCGCGATTCATGGGTAGTGCAACCTCGTGTGTTGTTAGTTTAGTTTTGAAGTTTTACTTACTTGAAAATTAAAAATTAAAAAATAATAAATTGAAAAAAAGAGTCGCGAGGAGTCGGAAAAAAGAGTCGCGAGGAGTCGGAAAAAAGAGTCGCGAGGAGTCGGAAAAAAGAGTCGCGAGGAGTCGTTCATTAAAAGAGTCGGACTCATGAGTTTAATCAAATTTGTAAAGAGTCGCAAATTGAAAACTCTTCGACTCAACTAGCAAAAAGTCGAACTCCCAAAAGAGGAGTCGCGCCAGCTCTGCAATAAACTACCTATTATACTTAATAATTACATGGAAAAAGGATCCTTTTCTCAGATTGAAAAAAGAATCCTGAAAAAACCATGCAGCTGAAGGAAAAAGTCAAACACCAAACAGACAAACAAACACACACATCAATACCATTACTGGTGAACAGTAATAGTTTCTTGTGTACAAAGAACCTAGAATACCAAAATATCATTACTGATGAACAGTAATGGCATTTGCTGGCTAACAATAAAGATAAACTACCTATTAAACTTAATAATTATAGGGCAATAGGATCCTTTTCTCAGATTGAAAAAAGAATCCTGAAAAAAACCATGCAGCTGAAGGAAAAAGTCAACCACCAAGCAGACAGACAGACAATCAGACAAGCAAACAAAACAAACAAACAAACAAACAAAACAAACACATCACCATTACTGGTGAACAGTAATGGTTTCCTGTACAAAGAACCTAGAATACCAAAATACCATTACTGATGAACAATAATGTATTCAACCCAAAAAATAACTTATGCCGGCTAACAATAAATTATGTTATGCGCGCAATCCATCACCACGGAACTGGGGAAAAAAACCTCCACCGCTGGTGGAGGAAAAACCATGTACCGTGATGACATAATACAAACATATACAAATTATAAAAGCATAATCATAATACTTATCATAACTCATTTGTACACGATGCTGTAGTAACGAAAACGTGACGCGACTCGACTCGGCACCACACAACTCCGCGCAACGCGACACAACTCCGCGCAACGCGACACAACTCCGCGCAACCTAACAACCTATGCCGGCTAACAATAAAGATAAACTACCTATTAAACTTAATAATTACAGGGAAATAGGATCCTTTTCTCAGATTGAAAAAAGAATCCTGAAAAAAACCATGCAGCTGAAGGAAAAAGTCAACCACCAAGCAGACAGACAGACAAACAGACAAACAGACAAACATACAAGCAAACAAAACAAACAAACAAACACATCACCATTACTGGTGAACAGTAATGGTTTCCTGTACAAAGAACCTAGAATACCAAAATACCATTACTGATGAACAATAATGTATTCAACCCAAAAATAACTTATGCCAGCTAACAATAAATTATGTTACGCGCGCAATCCATCGCCACGGAACTGGGGAAAAAAACCTCCACCGCTGGTGGAGGAAAACCCATGTACCGTGATGACATAATACATACATATACAAATCAACCATGCAGCTGAAGGAAAAAGTCAACCACCAAGCAGACAGACAGACAAACAGACAAACAGACAAACAGACAAACATACAAGCAAACAAAACAAACAAACAAACACATCACCATTACTGGTGAACAGTAATGGTTTCCTGTACAAAGAACCTAGAATACCAAAATACCATTACTGATGAACAATAATGTATTCAACCCAAAAATAACTTATGCCAGCTAACAATAAATTATGTTACACGCGCAATCCATCGCCACGGAACTGGGGAAAAAAACCTCCACCGCTGGTGGAGGAAAACCCATGTACCGTGATGACATAATACATACATATACAAATCAAATACTTTACAAATTATAAAAGCATAATCATAACTTATCATAACTCATTTGTACGCGACGCCGTAGTAACGAAAACGCGACTCGACTCGACTCGACTCAACTCGACACCACACAACTCGGCGCAACGCGACACAACTCTGCGCAACCGGACAACGCGATAAAAATTTCCAATTGAAAACTTCATCTCACTTGAAATCATATCCCATTCGAGTAAAATCTTCATTTCACCTAAAATCATACCTATTCAAACAAAACACAAATTATTAATCCTACGTACCACCGCGCAACGTGACAACTCGATAAAAATTTCCAATTGATCTTCATCTCACTTGAAATCATATCCCATTCCAGTAAAATCTTCATTTCACCTAAAATCATACCTATTCAAACAAAACACAAATTATTAATCCTACATACCACCGCGCAACGTGACACAACTCGATAAAAATTTCCAATTGAAATGTTCATCTCACTTGAAATCATATCCCATTCGAGTAAAATCTTCATTTCACCTAAAATCATACCTATTCAAACAAAACACAAATTATTAATCCTACATACCACCCTTACTCAGAACCCTCATGATTTTTTTTATAAAAATTTTTTAATTAATTTTAATTTTCAAAATAAAATATTTAAAATATAAAAATTAATTTAATAGAATTTTTCAAAGGAAAAAAATTTAAAAATAAACACACACCATCAAAAACCCCAAGAGAGACTTCCTTGGCCTGTCCAGAACAACGTGCGCTGGAATCAGGTCGTACACACCTTCACTTGCCCCTCTCAACCCGGATCACCACCATAGGACTACGCCCTATAGCCACGCCTGAGCCCCCAGAGGGGGAACGGAACATCCAGTGGTCCGACCCTCTCCCCCCGTACGCCGAGCATTCGAGACCAAGGCTTCCCTCTGCCCTAGCCACTAAATACCTCAAATATTTTTATTACCCACCCCAACCAACAGGAGAACCAACCTTAACCCCCACACCCACGCACCCAGACTAAGATTCCCCTATAACCTATCTCATTTATACAATTTTTTTGCCTAGCCTTTGCCACCACACCCACTCAGGCAGATTCAAGATTTTCCCTATACCTTATATATTTTTTTACCCACCCCAACCAACAGGTGAATCAGCCTTTACCACCGTACCCTCTAACCCAGACTAAAATTTCCCTATAATCTATCTCCTTTATATAATTTTTAGCCTACCCCTACCAACTGATGAATCACGCTCACTCACCCAGAGCAAGGTTACCCTATGTATAGACACAAATCTCCCTTATATAATTTTTAACCTACCCCTACCAACTGCTTAATCAGCTGTTGGCAGCATGCCCTCTCATCCAGACCAAGGTTTCTCTATGCTCTACTAACTCCCTTATATATTTTTTTGGCCTACCCCTGCCAACTGGTGAGTTAGCGTATACCTTCATACCCACATGCCACCTTTGAAATGGCAATAAATAAACAACAAATCCAGTAGTGATATTTCAATTTGATAAAAGATGATGATGAATGACCTTTCCACTCTCATCAGGTTCTTGTTCTCATTTTGTAAAATGCATTAAACAAATTCATTAGGAAGATTTTTATTTCTGTTTGATAAAAGGAGATTACCTGGGGCATATTTTTTCTTAATTCTATAAAATTTCCCAGACAGGTCCATTAGTGAAATTCATATTCTGCCATTGTGATATTTCTCTTTTAACAAACCCATTAGTGAAATGAAATAAAATTTTATGCAAGGATACTTCATTGAAAGGTAATGAAACAATGTTTATTTTGATTATTATTGCTTTAAAATTTCAGTTTGATAAAAGGAGACAGAAAATATGCAATGGTTTTTTCTTCAATTTTATAATATTGTCTTAAAATTAGGATGTAACAAAATGAGACTTGACTGTGTTTGGCTATTTTTTGTTTGTAAAAGAAATTAAATTTTTTATGAAAGGAGATTAGATTTATATTTATTGCTTTAAAATTATAGTCTTTAACAAAAAATATGTCGTTGCATTGTGAGTTGAAAATTTCTAATGTTCCAAATCCAAACGGGTATTTTATCTTCGTATAGTAACAATAAATACTTGTCTTATTTCTCTAATAAAATTAATTTCGAGAAATGTAATATGTAATTTAATAGGTTTATGGGCTCAGACACTCATTAACTGTCGTACACGGTCGTTACGTATTGATTCCTTTGTGCCGCCCATTATTAATCCATCGATATGGAATTTATCAAGGGTATCAAACCACTGTGCCGCCCATTATTAATCCATCAATATGTGTTGTGGTGATGAACGTTTGTGTACATATTTTAGAATTAAGTTACGTTACTGTTTCAGTATGTAGGTTTTACCTACCCGTTTTCATTAGTATTAGCTATATTTACGTTTGTTTAAAGCCAAAAAGGTGCCGTTCTCACGTTTTCTAGAACATGCTTTTCACTTGATGTTACTCGATTATTCGTTAATGGTTCTCGTGACTGTATATATGCAAGATTTTCATGATGAAGTAAATGCGAATTATTCCGGAGAAAAATGAGTTCTTTTATTTAAATTGTTCGAATTGTTCAACCTATCAACAATATGGAATTTATCAATGGTATCAAACCACTAACTGGCAGGCAAGGTTATTGATGATAAATCAACAAACGCTGAAAAACAAAAGTTTGAGAACTGAAATAAATCCACGGCACAGGCGAAAGTCATCATTTCACAATGCGTTTCCGAAGAACTACAGGGTTGTATAACCAGTAGATTATCAGCTTGCAATGCTTGGAAAATATTAGTAAATGAATTTGATGGTAAAGCTGAAGACTAATAATTTTGCAAATGCTTGCGATTTTTCAGAACTGAATGTAGTAATAACAAAGATGCTCCGACGGTACTCTCGCTTATTAAAAATCAACATCGCGACTTGTACTTAATTATTAATTAGGTATTATGTTTGATTTTCTCTAATGAAATTCGTTTCGAGAAATGTAATAATTTAATATTCAATGCATCGTTTGTTGATGATATGCATACGTTGTTGAATACTCATTTTTTGGACAGTTCAAATTTGTAAGCAGAACTCAAAATTGATTTGCTTCGATTTCAAAACCATTGAAGTTTGTTTATATACTACATATATTTCTCACATGTATCAATGTATTCTAGTACACCCAGATGATTGTAATTGCTTCGTTTGTCTGTGATGAGTATCCCGAGATACCCAACATTTATTAGTAATAAAAAAGATTTTCTAATGGACATTGGACAATCTATAGCCTGTCGTGCGAGAGACATATGGAACTTGCTGTTGATGTCTGTTATCTCAGGTAATAAGTAATCAAAAGTGTATGATTTTAGATATTTTGAAGATGTTTGATGTTATATGTATGCTTAGTGCTTACACTTTATTCTTTTTGTATTTGTTGTGACTATGTTCGATAGGTTATATAAGTAGATAGCGTATTTTCTATTTCTTATTTTAATCGATTCTAGTATCACTGGCCACCAGCGTATTTTCTATTTCTTATTTTAATCGATTCTAGTATCACTGGCCACCAGACTGTCCAAATTTCGAATTTTAATCGATTCTAGTATCACTGGCCACCAGCGTATTTTCTATTTCTTATTTTAATCGATTCTAGTATCACTGGCCACCAGACTGTCAAAATTTCGAACCTTTTTCTGATGTGATTTTTTGTCAGTGTACACATAAGTAAGTTTGTTCGTCATTCGTCTTATGTCTTTTGATGTATGTTACACGTTATGTAATTTCCTTTGTGAAATAAATGTCAGTTGAAGTTGGTGTCAAGTTTAATTTATTCGTTAATTATCGAATGCAAAACATGATATCAGTAAGCGTGATCGGATTCGCGTTGATTCAATTGAAAAATACTTTATTTTTTTTTAAATTTGTGAATGAGTAAAAAGTCTAGCTCTGTTTTTCGGATTTTGAAGTAAGAGAAAGTAAGTCAAAATTACGAGGTATGTGTAAATGCAAATCAAGAGAATTCTCGAATAATTATAACGATAATTCATCAAGTGCGTCTTCTTCTGACTCGTCATCAGCAGAATTTGTCGATTCGTTTGACGACAAAAATTTCCCCGTAACTGTTGTTCCTGAAATTCCAGTTTCTTCATTTGTTGAAGGTTTAATCAATCCATCATTTGGCATACTTCATGTTTGAATATTGTCCAGCAAAGACCAGGGGTCCGCATCGGTTGGTGATAACCCAAAGGCAACGTACGATGATACAACAAACGGTGATTGACGAGATGACGAGAATGCAACCACGTGAAAAGAACAAGAGACGAATTCAATTAATGTAGAGGCGAACGAACACGTGATGACAGGCGATGTGCTAGCATATATAAACATGGTAGTTAGCAAAAAATCTACTGTTTTTCAATGTGAGCGAAGAAGTGAATGCCAACGACAGCGGAAACTACGAGCATCGAAAGGACGGCAGTTAACAACGACAGTAACAGAAACGACGGCATACGGCCAAGACACCGAACAAAATTGTGCTGAATTCTCTACCGGTTGGTTTGCAAAGACAATCGAGTATGAGACGACGCCGAGATCAGTTCACAACGACGATCAAGGCAATGACGACGATGCAAGGCACAACAAAATATAGAGATTGGTTCACAATGACAATTGAAGCAACGATGACAATGATACATGAAGATTGGTTCACAATGTTGATCAAAGAAGCGACGACGACGACGATGATGCAAGAATGTGGAGATCAGTTCATGGTGACGATCAAAGCAACAACGACAACAAAAGAACACAAGATTGGTTCATGATGACAATCAAAGCGACAATGACGACAAAAGGATGCGAAGATTGACCAGCGATTGTAGTGACGACGGTGGTATTTAAGTTAGAAATGCCGAAGTGAAAATACGAAGGAGCGACAAAGCAGTAGAACGAGATGTCAATGCCGGAACGCTAGCGAAAATACGCGCGATAAGAGAATGCACAAGGAGGACAAATACAACAATGCTGAATGCAAAGGCAGGTGATGCTGAATACGATGAGTCACAAAGACGACGCCGACGCGCGAATATCCTAATTAGCAGTTTAATATCGAATAACAAAGGCCTCAACACAGGTGACTTAAGTAGGTAGCGTATTTTCTATTTTTTATTTTAATTGATTCTAGTATTATTGGCCATCAGACTGTCAAAATTTCAAACTTTTGCCCATAATTTTTGTACTTACATGTAAGTTTTGTTTGTCATTCATCTTATGTCTTTTGATGTACGTTATATGTTATGTAATTTTCTTTGTGAAATAAAATGTGAAAGAGTGTAAGTCCACATCGTCGAATGCGCATCGTCGAATGCGCAACAGTATTAAGATAAAATAAGAAAAAATCAATTGAAATATTTTTATTATAATTAATAAAAATTGAATAAAATTGTATAAAATAATGTTGAAAAATCATTTAAAATAATTAAATACAAATAAACCCATTTTCATTTTTAAAAAACCATAATAATTAGATGAAAAATAGGTAAATAATGTAAAATTATTTCAGTGATGTCAGTAACGAAATTTTTTTTTCCATTACGGTATTCGTTCTGTTACTGTAACTAAAAATACTGAATTTCGTTATTTGTTACGTTACTTGGAACGAAAATGGTACCGACAGGGCCTTGTAACGTTATTTTTCAAGTAACGTTATTTTTTTCCGTTCCGTTCCGGGTTTTTCGTTACAATGTAATTTTTTCCGAAATAGCCAGAAATCATAAAAAAATTGCTATCTTCATTTTTCAATGTAAATTAATAACTATCAAGTCCAATAGAATAAAATAAACATCAAGAACTAAGAAGAAAATAATACAAGTTTGGTGGTGTTGCTACCTATTGGACCCCTCCCTCCTCTACAATTTTGGATAATCCAACTCATTCAAATACATTATTGAAAACAGGGGGGAGGTAAGGGGCCCGATTGAAAAAATTTTCAAACAAAAGTTGTAGCTTGAAGTACTAGGAATAATTTTGGCAATAACAAAAATTTCAATCGGACCCCTCCCTCCCCACCAATTTTGGATAATCCAACTCCTTCAAATACATTTTTAAAAACAGGGGCGAGGAAGGGGCCCGATTGAAAAAATTTTCAAACAAAAGTTGTAGCTTGAAGTTGTACAAATACTTTTAGTTATTACAAAAATTTCGATTAGACCCCTTACTCTCTTCCAATTTTGAATATAAAGTATTATGTAGCACTGGACTTGGTAAAAATTCATCAAAGTAGCACCCCATGAATGTAAACAAAACAATCAATCTAGACGTTAGTGGTAACTATCTTGTTCTATATAACTTTGGTGTAACTTTAAACTTTGTGTAATTGTGTAGATTTGTGTGTGTAGCAGTGTTGTGAAACGGGAATTCCCATTTTGCGGGAATGGGAATTGTTCCCGGGAATTCCCGGGAACGTTCCCACCTTCATCAAAACCGGGAATTCCCGTTTTCAAATAAATTATTTTTTTGAAGCAAAAACGAGATTTAAGTGATGTAAATGATGTAATGATGTTTAGAAATGTCAATTTGAATGAAAATTGGTATTGATACCCTAGAAATACTTGAAATTAATAAAATTATTCAGGGATATCGATATCCCATATTTTATTTTTTTAGATGGTAATTTCAAGGTAATTCTTCAGGTTATTACCACGTGATTTTTTTAAATATTTTTCAAAAATATACACAATATTCGTATCTAATCCGTTTTTATTTAGTAGTATTTTTGTTTTTGTAGTTTCCAACTTTCAAATTCAATTAAAAAATGAGTAATAAAACGAAATAAACGTTTAAGAAGAAAAAATCAAATTTCAGTGGGAAAATTTTGAGAATTCCCGGGAATTCCCGGGAATTCCCTGTTCCCGGGAATTCCCGGGAACAACACTTCGTTCCCGGGAACTTTCACAACACTGGTGTGTAGGGTCGCCCCTCGCCCGAACCAAGCTACAATTTTTTCCCGAAATAACTAGGTATTTGAAAACACGAGGCCGATTGTTATCATTTTTTTGATTTTACAAAAACCAAGTACAAAAACGTCAAAATCAAAACTTTAGTTGTCTCACTTCTTTCTTTCCTTTCTTTCGAACTTTTGAAGCTTTATTCTGAACTTTCAAGTGACTTTTATTCTAGAGTTCGAACTTTTGATTCAACCAAACTTCAACGAAAGTTTCTCTAAACTTTTCATTTATTTTCATATACAATCTGTGGTATTAATTTCATTTTGTAACTATGATTTTTACTTGCAAAAAAATCAAACTTTGTACTTGAGACTATATAAAATAATTTATAAACGCACTCACTTCGATTCCGAGCTTTGAAGCATTTTATGGGGTAAGAAATTAATTTTACTTAGGTAGTCCTTTATCGTAAATATGACATTTTGATGATAATAATCCAAACGTAAACTTTTTCACTGTACCAATTTGTTGTTACTTTTTTGTTTAGCACCATGCAATACCAATGTGATATCTGCAACAAAGTTTACTCAACGAATTTCAACCGTCTGAAACATATGAGAAAAGCTCACGATGAAACGATGTATTTGAAAAAATCCAATATATATTGCATCGAATGCAAAATGACTTTCAAGTACTTGAAAGACTTGAGAAGTCATTTAGTGCTAGTTCATGATATGGACGATCGTACTCTAGTTTTGCACTTCAAAAATTTTGCAGGTACCCTAAATCTGTCTGATATCAAGTATTTAAGTAATTCCTAGTTTTTCGCTAATTGTTTAATTTCTAACGTTTGATTAGAATTCAAAACATGGAAACGTAAAGAAGAGATTTTGACGAGTTACCAGTATGTGGCCGTTCGTGGAGCAATACGTTACGCAAATGGATCCATAAAAAAAGAATTCACTTGCCATAGATCTGGCTATGAAAAACGTCAAGTTCAAACGAGCGTCAAACGTCATTACTCTTATAAATTAAATGCTACTTGTCCAGCCTGTATTGAAGCTGTTCTCAACATCGATGGTTCCTTAATTGTTAAGTTTTACCAAAGCCATATTGACCATAGTAAAGATATTAAGTATTTGACTATAAGCAGAGAGGAACGTGCGGTTATTGGTACCAAGCTAGCTGAAGGATACAGTTTCAACGAAATCTTGGATTACATAAAAAATTTATCAAACACCGAAGAACTATCGGCTAGGTAGTTTCTACTTTTTTAATCATTTTCTATAATATATTTTTAGAGATAGTAGATTGAACAGCACCTTACTATTTTTTTTTTTTTTTACAGATTCTTCAAGCTTACGCGCAAAGACTTACACAACATAAAAAATTATTTCCAATTGCACGATAATTACCAATTAGATGAAAAAGATGGAGAATTTAAACAAGTCAAAGAACCCTTTATACCCATCGACGATAGGTTTATCGAACGTGATGTGCAAAAAAATCACAAACAAGGGTGTAAAATTAAAAAACAAGATATATTCGAGCATCCGGAAAAGCATCTCGTTTGGAGTGTAAAATCATACGAAGTCGAAATGTTGAAACCTTTGATGTGCGATTGTAATGTAAAATGTTCCATTTGTAAAGTATGCGTACACATGTTCCAGTGCAACTGCTACGAGGCGAATTCTAATGAAAATACCATTTGCTCTCACGTACACGCCTTGGTTCGCAATTTCTTCGACGCTAACAATTCTTTAATTCGCGTCTATCTCAAGTCTGATGATAAGACCTATGTTCCTAAAACCGAGAACCCAGATCATGGATACATAGAAGAACCCGTGGTAGTGACAAACGAACAAAGTACGATAAATGCAGTCGAAAACGAAAACTCGAATAGTGATAACGAAGAGAAGCCTGAAACTGAAAATATCGATGTGCCTGATATTGAAAACATCATCGTGTACTCGTTCGAATTTGAAGAAAATGAAACGGAACTCCGAGATCCCCTTTCACTTGATTTCCTAGAATGCTCGGCTACCGAATAAAATTTCTCACTGAATGTTTTATGGCAAGATTTTCCAATGAAGTTTTTTTTCATTGTTACTTTTAGCGCATTAGTATCGATTGTAAAATTGTACATAACTGAAGACTGCAATAAAATGGAAAATAACGTTTTTAAAACTTCGTAAGCGAAATTTAATAAGTAAACAAAACATTAGCGCAGCTTGTAAAACTAAACATATCAACTACCTACACGAGATAACATTCAAATAGAGAAAAATCATGATAACAATGTGAATACATAATACGCTTGATGAGGGTACCTAAAACACAATACTTGATTTACATGGTAATACAAAACAATTAAGTACTTAAGCTTGATAAATAAGTGACTCGCGATTCTATGCCTATCTATTTGGGAATTTTGTCAATTGAAAAAATATCAGTTAATTTCAAATCGTCTATCACTAATCACATGATTCCAAAAATTACGACAATTGAACGCGTTCTTATAGATAGACCATCAAAATGCAAAAATCATGATAAATATAGTTAATTCATCGTGATCCAAATTGAAAAATTAGTTATAGTTTAAATTCCCTTTTTTTTTTGGTATCAAAAATTGTTTCAATTACTCAATAAACAATGCAATAATTTTAAAAAAAAGAAAAAAATGTGATTCATAAAGCGAGTTCCAAGTTGACAAATTATTTACAAAAGAAAAAAAAAGTACAGATATGAAAGCGAATTCCAAATCACACTTAACCTATAACAAAAATCTTTGGTCAAAAACACAAACACTAATCACAGAAATTTTTTGAAAAATGCGTTACGCGTCAAGTTTCATAGTTCACCCAAAAAATTATTCACTTTAATCACAATCGATTTTTTCCATCTTCACTTACCGATACATACGTAACATGGTCTAATATTATATAAATTGAAATACTCGGAAGGAAAACAAAAATAGGTAGGTACATAAAGCTAAAATTAAAATGTAGGTTGAAATACGAAGTATTTTTCCAAAATATGGGAATTCAAAACAATACAGATTTTGTTAAAAATTCAAAACATATCGTAAACAAATAAGTACACGGTGCAGTCTTAATTTATTACCGGAGACAAAATTTCATCTGGATTGAGGAACGTTGAAGCGAGGTATTTGTTCCAAGGCTTTTCTACAGGTACATAGCCATTTAATGATTCGAGCATTACGTTCTACTATTGAAGGAAGTCCGGCTGTATGTTTGGCCGGAGCATTTTCTCCTCCGCTGGCGCATTCTCCGGTCGAAATAACAGAGCTATCGCTGGCGAAATACACAGGAGAAGAAGCATTGGAACGAGGGGCTGTTAATGAGCTGAGAAAAAAAGAAGAAAATCAGTAGGTAATTTTTTTCAGATTCAACTTACGATTATACATACATGCGTATGATATGAACTAAAAAAAAAATCAATTTTTTGTTGTATTTTTTTTCAAAAAAAAAAAAAAAAATGAAAAATTGTTTTGAAAAAATTTTTAATAAGATTTTTGAATGTTTTTTTTACGAGAAAATGTTGTTACATTTAAATTTAAATCAATTTTACAGGACATCTTGTAAATTTTTTGAACTATCTCAATACAATTTTTAATTTTTTCGATTCCCCTTCCCGCCTAAAAAACCTAGAAATTTATCTCTTGAAAATTTTATGCGGATATTTTTTAAAATTGTTTTGAAAAAACTAACAAATAGAATTTTTCTAAGAAAAAATGAACAATTTAATCAATTTTTTAAATTTTAAAGAAAATTTTTGAAATATTTATTTTAAATTTTCGATGGAACTTCAAAAATTTTAAATTACCTGATCTCCAAAAAAAAAATCAGATGGCATATTTGAATATTTAAAAAAAATGTTTAATAAGATTTCTGATTTTTTCAGAAAAATTTAGAAACACCTGATTTAAATTACTTTAAGAATATTTAGATAATTTTGTACTTGAATTTATTCGATAGGCTTTTTGTGTGTTTTTTGAGAAGATTTTCAAATTTTTCCGTTGAAATTTTTTGAACTATCTTGAAAAAAATTTTTTACAAATTTTTCAAGTTTGTTTTGAATTATTTTAGAAAAATTTGGAAATATTTGATTCCAATTTTATTTTTAAAAAATTTCAATAGGTATCTAGGATTTTAAAAAATTCATGAAATTTTTTTAAATATTTCATTCCAATTTTTAAAAAAAATTAATGAGATAGGTATAAAATTATTTTTTCACGGGAATTTCAAATAATTTAATTCGGAAATTTTTTAGGACGTTTCGTAAACGTAAAAAATTTTTAAAATGGTTTTTGAATTTATTCTTGAAAGTTTTAAAATATACCTAGGTATTATATAGTCTTCTATTTTTTTTCTTATAGTTTTTCGATAGGATTTTTGATTTTTTTCAGAAAAATCTTGAAATGTTACCGTTCAAAAATTTTACAAGCCTAGAGGACTTTTGTAAATTATAAAAAAAAAAAGTGGAGAAATTCTTTGAATTTTATTCTTGAATTGTTGAAAATTTTAAAATTTTGATAGGGTTTTTTGAAAAAAAAATTCTGGATATTTAGTATATTTTTAAGATTCTTTGATAGGATTTTTGAATTCCTTCTCAGAAAATTTTTGAAATGTTTCCCCTCAAAAGATTTTTGATTTTTACTTTGTCCAAAAATTTTTGAAGTGTTTCCCTCGATGTTTCAGAAGATTTTTTGAAAACTACAAATATTTAAAATTTTATGTTTTTTAATTCAAAAAAAGTATCAATAGGTAGGTTTTTTGATTTTATTCCTTGGAAATTCTGAAATATTTCCATTTTAATTATTTATTTATTTTTTTTTGAAAACACTTCATCGGAAATTTTGAAAAAATTGCTTGTTACAATTTTTTTCATCGTGATAATTTTAATTTTTTTTTCATTTTCCCGATATGATTTTTGAATTTTTGAAAAACTTTTTAGAGGATAAAATTTTTTTGGGTAAGAGTGAAGATTTTTTGATTTTTTTAAGCAAAATTTTGAAAAAAATTTAACAGCAGTTTTGATTTTTTTTTCTAGAAAACTCTGAATATTTTATTTAAAATTTTTTCTTGTGATGTTTCGTAAGTTAGAAAAACAATTAACAAGATTTTAGATTTTTTTTTTTTTTAAGTTTGGAATAGAATTGATTATTTTTTTTTCAATTTATCTCTCGTTAGAATTTTGAAAATCGTTCCAGAACTTTTTTGAAATATTTTCTTCGAAAAAAAATAATCAAAAGAAATTTTTTCACCAGTTTTTGAAAAATTAATAAACATTTTTTCAAAAAAAAGTTCTGTTGAGAAAAATTATCCTCTTAAAAAAATACAAAGAAATCTTACAAGGATTCGGCAAAACAAATTTACACTTCAAAAAATAAATGCATATTTCAATTTTTTCTCAGCCTTAATGATGAAACACTCACTTGTATTCGTTCGACTCCAAACCTAAATTATCGAAGAACATATTCAAATTAGACGAATCATACACAGGTATATCTGCGAGCTGAAGACTAGATAATGTTCGAGCACCAACGTCCGATTTACTCCTCAGAATTGGACGATTTTTACTTAGTTCTCTGCAAAATTAAAAACACAAATACGATGGTAATTCAAATTGATTTTCTGAGGTCAAATAAAATACTCATAAAAATGAATGTAAACTAAAATTGCGAAATTTACTCGGTATCACAATACAACGGAGGAGGTGTAATGAAACTGGTGCACGACTTGACCGGAGATGATGGCGACGAGTCTCCTTGTTGGCCGCCACTAAACGTCTCATCTTCTAAATTAAAATCATTCTGGCTTTCGCAACAGTCAGCCTGAAAATTGAACAGTTCATCTATTAATAAATAATCATCCAGATCGTGTAATTTTTCTAAAAAATCGTTGTGATTAATTTTCTTAATAAAAAAGTACAATACATCTTGTTGTTTTAATTTTCTCAATTGAAATTTATGATAAGCCACGTTATTATGAACGTATTCCAATAACTAGACGATTTAATCAACTAGGTTCTTTAGCACTAAAATTGCAGCACCTAACACGTCGAGTAAATATGGAAATCATTTTCTCGCAATTTATGCTCGTTGCCGTTTTCTTTTTCTTTCTTTTTTCGTCTAATCAACGAGACAATTTATTCTGATTTTTCCACTTTATCTAACACTAAAACAAATTGCACGATCCATACGTACCGAAGCGTACAGATAATCATTCTTACAGGAAGCCAAGCTTACGCAATCCGTATGAGTAGATTTTTTACAAACTCCGTCAGAACTGCAACAAAAATCGCAAACTCGTAAGAACATTGAACGTTCAATTTCGTACATTTCATCGAATCGTGCCATCATCGGTACGTATTAATTAGTTACCTACCTAACCGAACACGAGTTAAAACCATAACTCGCGTGATCGCATCGCTCAATTGAAGACGATAAATCTGGCACGTTTGATAAATCTGGCAATGATTTATGACAAATTGGTTTAATCTGACTCGTGTAACTATTATTATAAAATTCTGTAGTCTTGGATTCCGTTATATTAGTTTTATCGCATTCATCAATCATCTGCACGAGTATATAAGGCAAAAATGAAAGCATTTTGTCAACTTCGAAGACATTAAATTCTCAAAAATGGAAAGTACTCGCGAGGATACGTAACCAATAACTTACCGAATTCGTCTCGAGAAGATTTTCCTTCGAATCGGTATTCAAAAGTTTCCTCAGTTTGTTTTGTAATTGCATCGAATTTGTTGATTTGCGAAACGCCGGCGGAGGTGGAATCAAACGAGGACTTTTTGGTAAAGGAAATGGCACCGTGGTAATACCTATTAAATGTAAATTATTACACAAATAATCATCGAGAATTTGAAAATACTTCAATAGGTAGGTAGCTAGGTACTATACTTATTCATAAAAATAGCTTTGGTTAATTAAATTATCGAGAGAAAAAAAAGAACGAATTACGTAAAAAGAAAATTAACCGTTATTGGTAGAAGAATGATTATTGTGACCATCAGCATAATTATAATTTGGCGGAGAACTATTATTCACTCTGGTACAAGGGGTACCGTTCGAATAACTCTTCGTAACTTCTTCATCTTCGTTTGGTAACTGGTAACCGCGTAAACTTCTGCGCAATTCTTGTTTTCTATCTAGTACAATCTCCGATTTTACATAAAGAGGTTTTGTTTCTTGTAGCAGTTCAACGGCGCTTTTGCGTTTAGCTGTGGAAAACAAAAAAACAAAAAAATTCATCAAGATTGTAAATTGAAAGAGTCTTGATAATACACTCTCATGTATGAAGTGCGTATTATGTTGCCTATTTATAAATTTTAAGGGGTAGCAACATTTCAGGCTAGGTAGGTAATTAGGTACATACATAAGCATTTTTCATCAAAAAAGTACCTAATTTTAATAAAGATCATTTTAAGAAAAAATTTTAAAATTATTTTCCAAAAAAGTTTTCAAACTCAAGTTTTTGAAGCATTATTGAAAAATATATTTTTTAGATTTTCTTTGAGTAGGTACCTATCATTTTTTTTTAAATTACGTCATTTTGAAATTTTGTTGAAAAAAATCACCTAGCTATGGTACCTACCTTACCTACCTACCATTTTATTATGATAGAATTTTTTTAAACACAAAAATTTTCAAAACTTCTTTTTTGAGCATAACTTGGGTATTTAAAAATAATATTTTAACAAGTTTGAATCTTTTGAAATTCAATTTGAACCATTTTTTCAGATTTATTTAAATGTCTAAAATCAATTTTTTGAAAAATACTTTTTCAAAAATCAGGCTCAAAGAATTAAAATAAAAATATTTTCAATCAAATTCTTAAAACTTCTTTTCTATAATCACAGATTTAAAAAAAAATTTTGTCGACTTAAATTTTCAAAATTTTTATTTGAAATCAAAATTAGTAGAACTTCAGTATTCGAATTAATTGGGGCGAAAGAAGATTGGATATCGTGAAAAGATGGATAATTGATTATTCGTTTCTTTTTACGAAAAAAGTACCCAGTTAATCACTTCGGATCAATCTGAAATTAATAAAAAAGAAGACGTAATAAAAAAAATCTCATTTTTTTAAACCTTTTTTTTTTTAAAGTAGGTACACAGCGAATTACTGTGGATTAATCTGAAACTAATAAAAAAATGCGGTAAAAAAATTCTTTGAGATCGTTAAAAAAAATTGGAATAGGTAAGTATACGTTTCATATTTTTTTATTTTTTTGAAGTGAATAAAAATCAATTTTTCGGATTAGGATTTTATTTTTAGTTTTTTGGAATAAACTTTTTGATTTTTTTTCTTGATTTTGTGCATTTTTTGAAATGTTTATTAAATATTATAGGTACTGTATTTTTTTTTTTTTTTTTTTTTTTTTGGAATAAAAAAATTCCTAATTATTTGAATTTTTTTTTTCAATTTTCTGAAATTTGAAAATTTTTAATTTTTTTTACAATGATTATTTTTTATTTTTGAAATCATTTTTTCTCATTTTTTAAACATTATTTTTTAAAATAGAGACATTTCTCAATTTTTTCCAAAAAATTCTCTGAATTTTTTCGAAGTAGGTAGGTATCATTGTAAGGTTGTATGTGCAAATAAAATAAAGAGAAATAGGATAGTAAAAAGCATACATATACGAGTACTATTCTAAAAAATTGACCGACTTTGGGTATTA
Organism: Balanococcus diminutus; assembly: GCA_959613365.1. Classification (NCBI taxonomy): domain Eukaryota; kingdom Metazoa; phylum Arthropoda; class Insecta; order Hemiptera; family Pseudococcidae; genus Balanococcus; species Balanococcus diminutus. Next base: position 32,217,015 of record OY390714.1, read on the forward strand.
GATAATATCGAGATTCTAGACTATTATTTGTGTAGGTAATGGTAATACCATTGAAAAACATTTTCTTAACAGTTCAATAAAAACATTAATGTTTCAAATAAATTTTTCAACGCTTTATTTCTTTTTAAAATTCCAAGACAAGTAAGTATTTACCAAAATAATTTTTTTCAAAATTATGCTCGATTTTTTTGAAATTATTTTTCAAGAAAAGTTTTCAAACGTGTGAAAATTTGAAAAAAAAAAACGAGAAATAAATTTTGAAAATTAAAAAATCATATTATTTTATCATCACACAATTTTTCCTCATTTTTTTTTCAAACACAAGTTTTCAATTTTTTTTTTTTTAAATCAGATTTTCTATATTTTTTCGTCGCACAATTTAAAAAAAATCAGTGTTTCCTTCAGTTATTTTGAATGTTGTTGAAAAATAATGTTCGAACTCAAAGTTTTAAAACATTTTTGAGGAACAGATTTTTTTAATTAAAAAAATCGTAGGTACCTAACAACTTATCTGCTATTTTATCATTAAAAATTTTTTAATTTTTAATTCTATCTGAACAATTGTGAATGTGGATGGGAAAAGGGACCTAAGCAGGAAAAACTTTTTTTTGGCAATGAATGTTTTAAACTTTGCAAGTCTGTATCTCCGTAATGCAATAACTGATAACTTTAAAATTTTGTACAGTCATTAAGGGGTCCTAGTGGAATATTCATTCCCCAAATTTTTTGACCCTTCATGTTTACAGCCTATTTCACAAAAGAGGGAAATTTTGAGCGAAATCAGGGAATTGCTAAAACTAAAAAAAAAAAATGCCAAAAAAATATTTTCAACCATGCTGATTACGAATATCATACTCATAATGTGAACTTTTTTGTGTTTCATGACGTTTTTGACCATTTTCAACAAAAAAAATAATAATTATGGCATATAAAAAATGTAAAAAAATTATTCAAAAAATAAATTATATTTTTTTTTTAATTTTTTAAAAAGTTTCTTGATTTTTTATTGGTTTTGGGTAAGTTTAGCCCCCTGAGAGGCTGAATATTGTTCCCAAGTCCATAAAACCATTTTTAACAGCAAAAAAAAAATTGAAAAAAATTGATTTTGATTGGTTTTGGGTAAGTCTGGCCCCCCTGGGGGGCTGAATATTTTTCTTGGGTCCATGAAACCATTTTTAAATGAAAGTACAGGTCAAAATTGACCAAAAACAGTCGAAACCCCAAAATCGATTTTTTCCTGCTTATAGGTCCCTTTTCCCATCCACACTCACAATTTATTTCAAACTTTCTTGAAAAACATTTTTTTTTAAATTAGGTATGCTCAAAAAAACCTTTTTTGTCTTTTTAAAAATAAAATTTTAATTTTTTTTCCAAAACATTTTCATTCTTAATATTAAATTTTTTCGATTTTTTAATGAGAACGTTTGGTACCTACCAAAAAAAACTTTGAGCCATTTTTTAGAAAAAAAATTCTAAGAAATTCATTTTTTCCCTATTTATACGACTTTTGAAAATGTTTTTAGAAAATTTATTTTCTGTAACATATTTTTTAAACATTTATTGAAAAGAATTTTCGATTTTTTTTTCATTTTTTTTTTGTTTGTATTTTTAAGTAATACGATAGGCAACCCAATATCATTTTTTAATTTATAAAAATTATTTTTATAAGATTTATTTTACGAAATTTTTTTCAATAGAATTTTGATTGTCAAAAAATATTTTAAAATCATTATCTGGAAAATAATTTTGTATGAATTTTTTTGGTACCTACTACCTAACTACCGATTTATACCATCATGAATTTTTTTAGAAGAGTTTTTATGCAAAATTTATTCTCTGCAATTTTTTTTTCAATAATATTTTTATTATCTACCAAAAAAATTTTAAAGCCATTTTAATTAAAATTATGAACTATCATACCTACACGATGGTCTTACACAAACACGAAAAAATCAAATACTTTTAATGCCTGAAATTTTAGGAAAACACTGGACACTTTTTCCAGACAAAATATCAAATATTTTGGTAGGTATTCGTTTCTTAAAAGTAATTTCTAAAATAACGACCCCTTAAATTTTCAAAATAATACGTATACCTATTTCTCTACATAAAATAGATACATAATGATAGTATAGGCCTATTTCGCCACATGCAATTATCGAGAATACACCCACTCAAAGTGTATTGTTGACTATTGACGACATGCACGTCACTAAATTTTCACGTCTCATATCGACATTCGTCGCTAAATTGCGACGGAATTTTCCTTTAAAGCACTAAAGCAGAAAAATAACTTAGTTTCTACTCGATACTCTGTAGGTGGTAGCCTTTTGCAAACATTCACAACCTCCAAATCGTTAGCACATTGTACCACCATTATTATACGAATGAATTGCACAAGAATGGCATTTGCTTAAGCCATTTCGCGTTGATACATTCGCAAGAACTCATACACTGTAACAATTAAATTCTATACAAAAATAAACCCTATATCTACGCATGCATTATTTTCTTATCACGTGTAACCCAAGTAACCATCTTCTATGCTGCGTAAAGTTACGAGTTCGTTGTCGTATTTCATACATTTTAAATCTATATTGAACGAAAGCAACACGTGTTCCATAGCGCGTTAATTCGAATAAGTTTTTAATTAGATGTTTCATCTGCACCACATCTCAACTCATGGATACACCGACACGATTACGTACTCGAATTAATAGAACATAAAGCGATTTTCACGTTAAAATTACTCGAACGTATAAGAAAAAAATAAAAAGGGACGAGCACATCTACGTCATAAAATAGAATGCGAGAACACATGCGAAGCAATAGGCGGCAATAATCGTGTGAACGGAGTATTTTATTCCATCTAGAAACTATGACTAAGTATTTGATAGATAATTTACGAGTACCTAAGTACCCACCCGTGTAGCAATTGTCGACAAAATTCAGACACATTTTTTTCTCGGTTAACGATGAATTAAAAATGATATTTGAGATTTAAAGTAATGTTCTATGTTAAACATAACTGTTCAATCAAAATTTTTGAATTTTTCTCAGTATTTTCCTATAATTTAGAAAACGTTGTTTTTCTACATAGACAAGTCGATGTAAAAATCGATACTCGATAAACGCATCGACATTTATGTTGACAATTTCTGCCAATTAAATTTACAAATTTTATATCTAAAAAGAACTAAAAACAATTAATAAGAACATTTTAAGCTCAGGAATAAATAATTTTTGAAAGAATCACAAAATTTTCTTATTTTTCAAAGTTTTGAATAATACAACGACTTGTCGAGTTATTGTCGACATAATTGTCGATAGTCGAATAATGCATCGACTTCACTGTCGACAGTGTCGACCAGAGGAATTTTAAGTCGAGATAGTGTCGATGTGATTGTCGAGGGTCGAATAATGCATCGACTTAACTGTCGACAGTGTTGACCAGAGGAATTTTAAGTCGAGTTAATGTCGATCTAATTGTCGAGGGTCGAATAATGCATCGACTTGACTGTCGACGTCTTGAGGGTGATTGTGATACTCGCAGATAAAGTGTGTTGTGAATTAGTACATAAGGTCTAAGAATCATCTCTATGTTAGTTGGACACTCGCATGTGTCCAGCTACAAAGGTGGCCTCAATGACGCATATTTGACAAAAAATGTCGAAATGTTGGCTTGAACACTATTTTTGGTGTAATTTTAATATATACTTATATTGAATATTTGACCTTAGCATATTTTTCAAAATCTCACCATTGCAAATGTCGATGTGGATGTCGATATAAATGTCGACACATCGAAATCGGTCACTTTTCGATCGTACATGTCGACACGATTGTGGATGGTTTGTCGAGCTTATTATCGACATGTTTGTCGACCGTCCAAATATGTCGTAATAAGCTCGACAAACCATCCACAATCGTGTCGACATGTACGATCGAAAAGTGACCGATTTCGATGTGTCGACATTTATATCGAAATTAGCATCGACGTTGCTACACGGGCATAGGTAATATACGACAGATAATTTCTTTTGTGAAAAATAACGATCCCTGTTTCGTGTAGGTAAGTATATGTAGGTCTAGGTATAATGTAATTAGGCTTAGACCTATTTGCAAAAATGCAGAAGATTCAGTTGGATTTCGTTAAAAATTAATCGAATTTTTGACAAAGAAATGAAATGCAAATTTTCTCGAAATGAATAAATTGTACCTAGAAGGTATTGGAATATATCTACGTAATCAATTTATCATAATCCAAAACAAAAGGCAATTAATAAAATAACCTATACCCTGCAACTGATCTTAGGTTTAAGGCGAATATTACGCTCGCACACTTTCACTATTTAACCATAATTAATTGAATTTGGTTGAGGTTTTCATCGATTTCTCGCCAGCATTACAAAGATAATACAACATTAGCGAAATATTCACGTTCTTTCCGCACGCCACTGCATTACTACACTGACTACTGACCACCTGGACCTGGTTTTTGTTGTATGGACTATTCTCAGCCCAGTAATGATGGTAATCGACCGTGTCTGGGAATATAAAACATGAAAATTGTTCTAGAAAAAATTTTAGTCTCACTGAATTTTCCAGAAAAAATTATTAAAAATTTGGTAAAATTTTTCTGACATTTTGTGAAAAATTTTCTTCAATTTTGTGGAAAATGATACGAAAATTTTAGGAGATTTTTTGTTATTTTTCTGTTTTTTTTTTTTTTTTTTTTTTGGAAAAATTTTTTGAAGTATTGAAAAAAATTTAATGGAAATTTTGTGAAGATTTTCCCCCTTGAATTTATGGAAACTTCTATAAAAACTTTGTTGTAGGTGCTTTTGAAAAACTTTTCATAATTTTATAAGAATTTTAGGAAGTTTCATGAAAAATGTTCTGAAGATTTTCTGATTTTATTTTTTCCAGAAATTTCTATGAAAAAATTCCTTAAATTTTTGAGAAAAATTCAACGAACATTTTTTCTATTTTTGAAAAATTCCTCTAAACACTTTCTAAGCTTATGTCAAAGTTATCTACAGTTTCATGAAAACTGTTTTCGAAATTGTGAGATTTTTAAAAAAATTTACGGCCACTCAAAAAAATTCTTGAACTTTTGAGAAAAATGTATCTACATGGTTATGAAGATATTTTTCGTAATTTTATGACTTTTTCAAAACTTCTTGAATTATTTCCTCAAACTATAATATTATGATAATTTGAGATTTTCCGAAGTTCGGTTTTTGAAATTTTGTATCTTTCTTTTCATGCTTTTTTTTTTTTTTTTTTTTTTTTGCGAAATAGATACTTTATTGTTTTTTGCGAAATTCATTACGAGAAAAGAATGAACTTTTTTGAAAAATTTTCTGAAATTTATTGAAAGTTCACCAAAGTATTGTTTTTTTTTCAGAAAAATTTGCTGAAAATTTTGTGTGTGTGTTTTTAGAACTTTTATGATAAAATTCTCTCAAGTATTAAAAACAATTATTTGATATATATTTTGTGAAATTGGCGTATTGTGATAAAAAAAAACAACAAGTTATTTATCGATAATCTTTCTGAAGTTACGTATTTTTTAAAAACTTTTTGAAGTTTTGTAAAAAGTTTTTTTTTGAAGACATTGTGAAAAAATTTCTGAAATTTTATTGAGAAATTTTCTGAGATTGTTGAAAATTTTCTTCAGCTTTATAAAAAAATTTCAATCATTTTGTTGAGAGTTGACTAAAAATGTTCTGAACATTTTTGTTGTGATTTAGTGAAAATTCATTGTTACGAAAATTTGTAAATTTTGATGGTTGGAAAAATGATTTTTTTTTTAGAAAATTACTTTTTTCATTTTTTTTTTAAATTTTACAATTTTGTTCCTATTATAATAAAATTGACAATTTGCTCACAATTCACAATCTTTACAAAATGTAAACTATATTTTTTGGAAGTTAACATTTTACTTAAAATTTGCATACAACTTTCTCAAAATGTACAATTTGCTCAAAATTTGCAACATTCTCAAAATTCAAATTTTCTCACATTTTAAGACTTTCTCAAAGTTCACTGTCTAACAATTTACAATTCTGTCATACAGGTGACTAATTTTTTCAAAAATAACAATACTTATACCAAAATAAATAATAATTCCCACAAAAATGGCAAATAATTCTAAAACAGCTAATTTATAAAAAAATGAGAATTCAACCTGATGAGTTTTTCAATTTCGACGACGCTAGGTATAACTTTTCGATTTAAATACCTAACTTGAAGACGAATTTTCTGATTTTAGCAAATTTTGATAAAACGACGAAGTTTTTAATTTTGATAAATTTTCGTGATTTCATAGATTTTTTTTTATTTTAGTAAATTTTGATGATGCGATAAATTTTTCAATTTGAATCATTCGATATATATTTTTTTTTTCAATTTTAGTACCTAAATCTCGTTCACGCGATAAATCGTTTAATTTCGATGAATAGATAACTCGAGTCAATTTGATTTTTTAGTAAGGAAAATTTTTTATTAGTCGAGATAAATCAACGTGAGTTAAAATATCAAGAGATAACAATCACCCATTCATTTCAAAATTTTTTCTAAAAAAATACCCCGAAAAAAAAAGTTCAAGTCAAGTTGATTTCAAGGGCCAATTGAAGAATTGTCTGGCTCAAGTCACCACCTGTTGATACAGTCCACTAGTGTCTAAATCTTATCAGCGAAACTACTTATCAAGAATGGAAAACAGTCAACTCGTAATCACCTTCGGAATTACCTCGGAAATAAATTTCACTAATTACTAATTAGGTTCGTCGAACGTGTCGATGACGATGTCGCGTGAAAAATGGAAATTATACAATTCGGAACGGACGATTTGTATAAAATTTATTCGATTTGGTGAAAAAACGAACATAGGTTGTCAATTTCTTACAGCATGGCTCGGCACAGTGGCCTTCGCGAATCGACTCCAAATGCTTACTTTTTACTTTCGTCATTTACCGTTAACAAGCGGCTTCAAGATCAGTCGAGATTATTATATACGTTACGAGATACAGGCGTAATAAAACGCGACACTATTAATTGTTACTTCCTCATCAGAATTTCGAATACATAAGGAAAATACAACCAGTACTTCTTACCGACTATATCGTAATTTTTAAACGAACTGCCACCGTGAAAAGTCTTTAATCTCGTCGCGAATTTTTTTTCCATAATCTTTACGTAGTAAGTAAGTAAGTAAATAATTAATTCGAAGTGCGCAAACCGTTAAGCATCTTCGTTCAACAAAAAGAAAGGAAAAAACCCAAAAGAGTTGATAAATAGGCCTACTTACCAAACAGTTGCGACTTGATTCGCATAAAGCTGTCGTCATCTCGGTTTAATATTTTCAGCGGCCGATAGGAATGATGATGGTGTTGATACGAAGCAGCAGCCATATTTGCCAAAATGCTTCAATACCAATTCCTCCAGATTCACGATTATATTATCGTCCAGCGTTACGACTGTCTTTTCTCGCAGACGAAATTAAAACAATGTTAATTACCGTCGCTACATGACATAGGCCTTGGCATCTCTTCACCCAGTCGTTGGTACTAGTATCTCAATCATACTGGTTGAATCTGTAAATAATAATTTATACTCCGTTAGTATTTTTTATCGAGTCGCAATAACGTGGAAATTAAAACGCCGTATAATAAAAATCAACTTTCGTTGTCATCAGTCAATTTAATCGTCATTTTTTTTATGTATGTCTAAGTACAAGTAAATAGGCAAATAAAAAGCCAAATAAATGTGCACTGCTCGAGTACTTATTTATACAACTGACTAGATGATAATGTGGTAAGCAGTGTTGAGCAGCTCCTAAGCTCTTAGCTCAGAGCTTGAGCTTAGCTCTTCTTTTGTGATGAGCTTAAAAAGAGCTAGCTCTTTGGAGCTAAGCTCCCAATTTTACATGAGCTAAGAGCTAAGAGCTAAGAGCTAAGCTCTAAAACAAAAAATTTCAACTAAGTTCTAGCTCTTTTCTATTTTTAATGCGTTTTCCTTGTTATGTAGGTTTTTATTAAATTTGGCGTTATTACCATTTTTACTAGAAAAACATTGCGAAAAGGAAGTAAAGTAAATTCAAATTTCAGTTATGGTACCCCCCCCCCCCACACCCAGGGAAGGAAACCCGAAAACCGATAAACCGATTAAACCTATTGAATTTCGCCGAATTTCGAAGAAAATCGATAACCGAACCGAAACCTAAACTTTTAGGTTGCAAACTTTTCACCGAAACTTAAAACTTAACTTTTATAAATATCGGTTTTATTTTTTCGGTTTTTTCAAAAAAATCATGTTTTTTCAGTGTTTTTCAAGTAGAATTTGAGATTGTACTTTTGGGTTACATTTAAAAAAATCGACTAGAAAATAATCAAACACTTTTTGGAAAAATAAAAAAACATTTTCAATAAAATTTCAAAAAAAAAAAAAGTTAAAAAGTTAAAAACAAACTTAAAAAATCATATTTTCAAAAAAAAATTATTAAAGACTATAATTTTAAAAAATTTTTATAATTTCAAACAAATTTTCGAAAATTTACTGAAAATTTGAAAAATAAAGTACAAGAAATCATTGAAAAATAGAAGGAAAAGAAATGAAAACCGAAAAAATCTAAACTGAAAACTAAACTTTTATTCAATCGGTTTTGCCATCCCTGCCTACCTGTCACAATCATTCAGAAGTAATTACTACGTATTTTTCAAAACTTATCACCAAATGAAAATTTTTATATTTTTGTTGAAAAAAACAAGAAAAAAAAATCATTGTTGTTCAAAGAGCTTTTTTGAAAAAGAACTTCTTTTTTTAAGGAGCTTTGAGCTATTTCATAAATAGCTCAAGCTCTTGAGCTAAGCTCTTTTTTTTGTAAAGAGATTGAAAAGAGCTAGGTCCTCGGAGCTAAGCTCCAAAATTTACAGGAGCTAAGAGCTAAGAGCTAAGCTCCAAAAAAACAAAGAGCTTGCTCAACACTGGTGGTAAGTAATGTTTTAATATCATTAGCACATTTATGCAGTAAGGCCTGTGTTATCTTCCATACTTAACAAAAGTAGCCTGCACTGATGTGTAAACAAGTCAATCAATCGCTATTATTAAGTATATTTATAATACAAATTCGAGTCCAAAAAATAGAACAAAAATGCAAAATTTTTCACGTTTCATTTGTAAACACAATTCCCCTAATTGAGCTTATCGTACAAATATCACTATTACAATAAACATTTCAAAAAATTAATCTTTTCCCTCGATGATAAAGCATATAGAATGATAATGATCAGCAATAATTGCATTTATAATCATTAACACAATCTTTATGAAGTTTGCACACAACATCGCATCGTTAAAACTTTTTCTAGTTTTTTGAAAAAAATCTGAATAATTATTATCATGAAATTGTGGTGCGAACTGCATTCAACTAGGTACATATACCTACAGCAGTGGTTCTCAATTAGTTTTACTCATGTATTCCTCCCCAAAAAAATAAATTAGTGATTGGGCAACCTTAAATTTTTTTAAAAATTTTTACAGAAAAAAAAATTATTTAAAAAAAAATTGAAAAAAATTCATTTTTAATTCAAAATCACCCTACCTAATAGGTATGCAATAAATCTCTCAGAATAAAACTACTTATTTGGGATTTTAAAAAATCACATTTTTGGCATGAAATTCATTTAAAAATTCAAAAAGAATTTTTGAAAATTCTCTTTATGAGAAATACATACTTGAGTAGGTATTATAACATCTGGAAAACTGAAAAAAATTAGGAAAAAAATCAAGAAATAAAAAAAAAAAAAAATACTCTCAAAAATCAAAGCTTTTTCCCTAAAAAATGAGAAATACTTTCACTTTGAAAAATTTTCAATTTTTTTTTTTTACTTAACAAAAATGAGAATTTTTGTTTCCAAAGAATTGAAAATATTCGTCAATTTAAAAAGTTAAAAAAAATCTTACTTCAAAAAAAAAGTAGGTAATTTTTCAATAAAAATAATAATGAAAAATACTATTACTTTTAGGTACCTAATCTAGTTTTTTTTCTCAAAAAAAAAAAAAAAAAATGAAAGATTTTCTGTTCAATAATTGTAAGACTTTTATTCAAAAAATTAGGATAATTTTTTATTCAAAAGGTTTTCATTCAAAAAAAGTGGGGAAAAATCGAAAAAAATGTTCTCAAAACAAATTACAAAAGGAAAAATTCATATATACCTACTTTCACTCTAAAAAATGGAGAAATCTTTCCCGTACGTCCCAAAAATGATTTTTTTTCAAATGATAAAATATTCTTCCACTCCCAAAAAATGTGAAATTTTATCCTACAATTTTTTTAGAAAATCTAGAAAATTGAAAGATTTTGTACTGAAAAAAATCGAAGCATTTTTCTGAAAAATATTTTTACTCCAGAAACTTTGAAAAAAAAATTTCAAAAAGAAATAGGTAATAGGTAGTTGTAATTCAGAAAAATTTAAAAATTTCATCTTCAAAAAAATTGAAATAGTTTTTATTAAAAAAAAAAAATTAAAGATTTTCATCCAAAGAAAAAAAAATTGAATTTAATCAAAAACTGAGAATTTACTGTATTTCTCAAAAATTCTCAAATAAATTCTCATTTTTTCATACGTATACGTATAGTACCTATAGCAACATACCTATCTGATAAGATGATTAAAAATCACTTGAAAATAAAACAATCGACGCACACAAAGGTAGAACACACGGTAGTTCCGATATCAATATCACCGAGGTAAAAGTAAAATAGCAAAAGTAACTGTATGCGTATAAGGTAGAATGAAACTGAACACATTCAAGTATCTAATCTACTGAGAAAAGTCATGTTTTCGAAGCAAAAAAACAACAAAAGCCAAGTAGTCATTACGAGTAATTCATACGAACTATCCCTCGACGAATATATTTTTTGCGTGCGAAAAACGCCAGCCTTTTATAACTGGTTTCCACCCCTTAACGAGCCACTTTCTTGTTTTCTAAGAATTGTGGGCGCTGTAGAGTACATCTATTGTGAAATTTTTGACGGGGCATTTTTTTTAGATGAATCTATCCTTGCATCACAAGGTCGAAAACAGGGCAGGGGTCACCAGCTAAATAATCACTTGTTTAAGGGTGTAGATAATCCTCTTTAAAAATGTCATACGAACGACAATTTATAGTGCTCTCAAGTGAAACTAATTCCAGCACAATAGGACAATAATTTTAGTCAATTGTTGCAATATTTTCTTGTGTATTACGTTCGAACAAAACCCTTCTCCAAGAGAATTGTCATCTATACGAGTACGTACAAATTCTTTTAAAAGAATTCTTTCTTTTTTCACTTCTATTTTTTAGTAAAGTATACTTATTTATTTATTTATATATATATATATATTTTTTTTTTTTTGAAAAAAAATTCAATAACATTTTTTAGCATAAAAGTTTTTCTCGTAAATTTTTTTTCAAAAACGAATTATTTGATCAATTTTTGTGAAAAAAATTTATAAAAACTATCAAGAGAAATTTCTAAATATTTTCTGAGTAAAAACATTTCTCAAGAGTCAAATTTGTGCAGATGAAATTTAAAAATGTTCCTGAAATTAATTTCTACTCTCTCATCACATAGGTACCTATGTAATAATAATAAACAAAAATAAATATTTTATTTTAAGGGGGGGCTATAATTTTTTTTTTTTTTGTTGAATGCATAGAGTTGACAAGCGGAATTTTCTAAGACCTTTGCATGACGTCAATTTGATTTTTCATCTATGAAGTTTTGAAGAAAAATTGGAAACTAATTTCATCTCGCTTTTTTTTACAAAAAAAATTTGATTTTTGAAAAATAAAATGCATGGAGTTTTCAAAAAAAAAAATTATATTCATTTTTCATTTTAATGATGTCATTTTGTAGAAATTATTGATAAATTTTTTGGAAAATCAAAAATTTTAAGCGTCAAAATTGGAGAAAAACACGACTTTTTCTTAATGCCCCATTTCCAGAAAAACTATGCAACCCACGAGGTTTTTCCTCAGAATGTTTTTTATTCAGTACAGTCTGGTCTGTAGTCTGGCGAGAGGGTTTCGCGAAATTATAATTTGCCGACGACTTCTTTCGAGTTGAATGGAATACTAAGATGAAATTCGTAAGAAAGTTAGATAAAATCAGGGGAAAAAGTAGGAATTTCGCAAAACCCTCTCGTCAGACTACAGACCAGACTGTACTGAATAAAAAACACTCTGAGGAAAAACCTCGAGGGTTGCATAGTTCTTCTGGAAACGGGGCTACAAAATGACATCATTAAAATGAAAAATGAATATACTTTTTTTTTTTGAAAACTCCATGCAATTTATTTTTCAAAAATCAAAAATTAATTTTTTTTGTAAAAAAAAGCGAGATGAAATTAGTTTCCAATTTTTCTTCAAAACTTCATAGATGAAAAATCAAATTGACGTCATGCAAAGGTCTTAGAAAATTCCGCTTGTCAACTCTATGCATTCAACAAAAAAAAATTTTATAGACCCCCCTCCTTAATACCTATTATTTTGAAAAAAAATCAAAAATTGTATCACAGGTGTTTACAAAATTTATTACATTTTTTTTTCGAGAAAATTTGCCGGAAACTATTTTAGAAACGTTCGTAAAAAAATCATCATAAAATTTTTAAAAATAAAATTCTCTTAAAATTATTTGTTGAAAAAAGTCCAAGAATTACTTTTAAAAAATATTTTCTAGTACCCATATCAATGAAAAATCATTAATATTTACATAAAATTCTTCAGAAAATTTTCAAGAAACGTTTGAGCAATAATACTTTTTGGTATAAAAAGTTGTTCTCATGGGGAAAAGAACTACGAGTACAAGAAAGTATTTCAATAGGCCTAATTCTCCTCAAAAATCCAAAAATCTAATCAAAAATTGAAAATAAATTATTTCAAATAAAATTTTCTTTTAATTTATTGAAAAGAAATCAAGAACTTTTTCAAAACAATTGAAATAGTTTTTGGCGAGAACAAAGGGTTAAATATTTTGGAAATGAATTCATAGAAAAAAATACCAAAATTCAATTTAAAAAAAAAAAAAAATCAAAAAATCTTGTCAAAAATCTCTGCGATTGGTTGTAAATAATCTTGTAATTAGCAATTACACATAATACCCCCATTTATGTTTAGGTGTACCAAAAAATATAACAAAAAAGGCATAATATAAATCTGAGCCCTAATCATCGTGCATCCTCTTTCGTATTTTTCATATGTAAATACGAGACGAGTACATCCTACTTATTCGTCAAATAATTACGCAATTACCAATTAGATCGCATACCAATATATACGGATACCGGATAGCCCATGCGTACGTTGTAGGTACATTAGGTGTATATGTACCTGCTACTGGAAGTGGAAACTCTTATCAATTGTATAAAATCGAGCATATTAATTTATTAAACATGTTCGAACTATTGATGCATGAGGCACGATAAATATTTGAAACTGAAAGTTCAAAAAATATAAACAATAAAACACCGAAGCCAAACGGAACATATTGTACGTCTACGTTCGTTTATACGCATCCTATGCGGTCGCGGTCGCGTTCGTTCGTAACGCAACAACGCTCATACATCAACACTTCCGTTTATACACAAATTATACCTATACAGAGTACAGACAGGCGTACGCGAGCATAAATAATGAAAAAATTATAGAAGAGCCTAATTTCTCTATAGGGTGATACGCGATTCACAATGCGAGATAATCTCACATCCGATGTTGGTGCGGTCATTACACGATGGAAACAACAAAAAAAACTTTCTATATTATGCGCAAAGGCGAGTGAATAGTAATTACGACGAATCATCGTTCCAAGTGCATACAACGTTGTCGGCAGACTATATGCCCGCAGTCATCTAACGTCCACCTTCAAACATACATAGGTAATAGGTATAGGTAATACCTGCATGTAAATTGCAAACCAATGTAATAGTTTTTATATACCTACACTACTACCAGGTACCTACTACCTACATTACAATACTCCAAATAATTGACAAAATTACATTATGATCTCATGAAAAAACTGAAGACGCAACACAGTGGACCACAGGCCCTCAATAACAACAATTATTTCTAGGTCCAATCTACAACTTTTATTTGAAAAAATTTTCAATTGGACCCCTCCCTCAATTTTGAAAAAATATCTACCTGATGTTATGTGAAATCGGAGGAGAGGGAGGGATCCAGGGTTCGGCAGATTTTTAATCACTTTGGATTTTAAATCCACACAATCCAGATTTGCATTTCGGATTTTAAATCCAATTCTTAGAAGGATTTGGATTTTGAATCTTGGAATAGAAAAGATTTTGGATTTTTTTAAGTCGCATGTAAAGGAAATAAAATCCATTTTTTTTTGACTGGTTTGGTTGTTGCGAGCGCAACTTGCTCTATGAGATTTTTCAAAAAAAAAATGATTTCGTAATTAACATATTTTTTCTTACTAAATAATAACAGGTATTTTCTCATTTTTGTACCCCGAAAAAATTAAAAATTTTACTAGGCATGCTGACTCCAAAAAAAATTAAGACATTTTCTATTGTAAAAAAAAAAAAATCAAATTACCTATTATTTGTAAAAGAATTCAGTCAATTCTTATTGCAAAAAAAAAATATTTACTTACACAAAAAAAATAATAGCGAAATCATTAAAAAATTCAAAAAAGCTGACATAAGAGATTTTTTTCTGCAAAAAAATTTAATTACAAAACTGACCAAAAATTGATATTTTTCAAACAAGTTGAGAGACGGAAAAGAAGTTTTTTTCTCTAAAAAAAAAACAACAAAAAAACACAAAAAAAACATTTTTTTACTAATAGGTACTTAATAGAGATCTTTTCAAAAAAAATTGAGTAGTTTTTTTAGCTTGGCTCGACAAAAATTGATTTTTTATTTCGAGAAAATTCAGAAATTTCTTAAACGAAAATTGAAAGTTTTTTTTTTCAACTGAGACCAAAGCTAATTTTTTTTTTTGGAAATTCAAAAGTTTTTTTTTCAAAAAAATTTCCTTCAAAAATTTGAAAAATATTTTGTAATTGTTCAAAAAAATTGAGAAACTTTTTTTTTTCAAAATAGAAAAATAAATTTTATTAGGTACGCGCTGACTCCAAAAAAAAAAAAAAAATTGATAATAAATGTTTTATTCCAAGACAAATTGGAATTCTCTCTGCAAAAGAATTCGGTGTTTTTCGAAAGAAATTGAAAACTTTTCATTTTCAATTTTAAAAAGAAAGGACAAAAAAATTGGGATTTTCGAAAAAAAATTAAGGGATGAGTAAGGGATTATCTACTCGAAAATTAACATGGGCCTGATTTCAAAGTAGAAGAAAAAAAAACATAATTTTGGATTTTAAAATCCAATTATGCAAATCATTTTAGATTTTGGATTTCAAATCCAGACGTGATAAGGATATCGGATCTTGGATTTTAAATAACATCATAATAGTTTTGGATATTGATTTTCAATCCCTTCTTTCCTGAATTTTGTCGAACCCTGGAGGGATCCAATCGAAATTTTTATAATAACCAAAATTATTTTCAAGATCTTAATCTACAACACTTTCATTTGAATTTTTTAAAAAATTGGTCCCTTCTTCCCCTACTCCTCCAATTTTCAATTAATATCTTCGGAGTGTCATGTAAAATTAGTGGGGAGGGAAGAGTCCAATTGAAAAACTTTTCAAACAAAAGTTGTGGCTTGAAGTCCTAGGAATAATTTTGATTCAGATAAAAATTTCGATTGGACCCCTCCCTCCCCTCCAATTCTGACTATCGAGGATCTATGTACGTAGTATTGGACTAGGCAAATTTTACGACGGTGCTAAAAAACAGTACTCCGGCTATGTTTTCCAGGTCGTAGAATACGAATTCGACATTATTTTTTTGATAGGAGTTGAAGGGCGGGGTTAGAGAGGAGAAAATACATTTCATATAAATCGATGCTTGAAAATACCTATATCAGTACTTATATCCATCATTTATAAAGTAAAACTGATAACAGTTTCAAATTCTGCAAGTAGGTCCTACATTTTTTTTTTTTTTTTTTTTGGTTAGTACATAGGTATTAAAAATAACAAAAAGTATTAGATAGGTAATTCGTAAAGACATCAATCCAGTTAAGGCTTTAATCTCATAAGCATAACATGCAAATAACTGAGCCAATTAATTTAGAAGAAGAATAAAAAGAATCATAAAAATCGTAAATTCAAGTTCACAAAACGTAACTTGATCAAAGATGCAACACGCGTTAATGCGGAAATTCTCATAAATAATTTATTCATCTTGTTCTTCGTCAGTAAAGGTAGGTACCTCATATGTATAGATATACTTAGTACATACACGTACGAACGTAGCGTACGTATTAATAATGAAGCATGTAGTACGAAATTGTAAAAAAATGAACATAAAGCATATAACAAGCGCTTTCGCCCGAAATGTAATTATATTAATTAATAAACGAAACAAATTACTCGAAAGTTTGAACGTTGGTAGGTACAAAGAAAATGCACGCGCGCTTAAAATTTTTATAGTCATTTCAATGTAACTTATAATGCGCATTTGTATACGAAGTCGAATGCGTTAATGCTCGCGCAGTATTCTTTTCGCAATTTGAAGATCAAGACAGTGAAATCTTCATTTTACTAAAAATTATTGCTCTACATAATAATAATGCAACTCGTGCCCTCTTAACTTACTCGCATTACATACATTTTATAGCCAAGAGTGCAATAAATGAGACGTACGTAGGGATTTATGCCACATACAGTGACATACGTATATACCTAGGCCTCTATATATTTACCTTTAGTCGTATTTACGTAAGTTCTATCGCTAAATCGTATTAAAAAAATGTAAATACCGAATACTTAGCAATGTTCCAATTATTATCACTATTACATAAGCCTACTATCAAAAGAAATTTCAATCGCGTGTTTTTCTTTTCATAAATAAAAATTATTTTACATTTGAAACGAGATTAGAAGGTCGTTAAACCGTAATCAGATATATACAGTGTTGCAGCTTTATTACATTCGTACATTTTATTTCATAAACAGTAAAGTATTGTCTTGTCTCGTATATATTGTCTTGTATTTTGTATTGTAAACAATTCATCATCGTCATTTGATTTCCACGTAGTTTTTATTCGAATCGCCAAAACTACAAAATACACATTATTCGCAATCACTATTAGTCGGTTAAAAAATAATATAAAATAAATGTAGGTAAACCAACTACGTACTCAAAGGTACGAACAAAGGCTGGCGACTGCTCAAGTTCTCACTGAAAGTAGAAGAGGAAAAAGAGAAAATAATATTTTTTCAGTTTTATTTTTCATTTTTTGTTCTGTGAAAATTATTTTTAAAATTTTGATTCAATAAAAAAGAAAAAAACTAAAGAAATTTTATTATTATTTTTTTTTCGAAAAAATAATAATCAATTTTATGAATTCGCCAACAAAAAAAATATAAATTTTTCCATCAAGATGACAGCAACAATCATACTCTTTTCTTTTATTTCTGAAAAGAGTTTTTTGATTTTTTTTAAATTTGAATTTTTTGAAAAATACATACTTAGGTCCCGAGCGGCACACTCGATCGATAATATCGGTAGATGTAACGTATCGATAAAAAATCGTTTGAAAATCTATAGATGTTCTCACGATATTATAAAGATTTATCGGTACAACTTTATAGGCAAAAAATCTAAAAACTATCGAATTCGATATTATTAAGATTTTATGACGATATTCGTCAACGATACTATCGACAAAGAATATTAAATTTATCGATACCGATTTTCCACCGATTTTGTGCAGATATTTGAAACTACATTATCGACAAAGAATATTAAATTTATCGAATTCGATTTTTTAACGATTTTGTAAAGATATTTAAAACTATATTATCGACAGATTATATGAAATTTCTCGACTTCGATATTTTACCGATTTTTTGACGACATTTGAAACTATATTATCGACAGATTATATTAAATTTATCGAATCCGATTTTTTACCGATTTTGTAAAGATATTTGAAACTATATTATCGACACATAATATGCAATTTCTCGAATTCGATTTTCTAACGATTGCGTGAAGATATTTGAAACTATATTATCGACACGTAATATGAAATTTCTCGATTTCGATTTTTTTAACGATTTTGTGACGATATTTGAAACTATATTATCGACAAATAATCTGAAATTTCTCGAATTCGATTTTTTAACGATTTTGTGAAGATATTTAAAACTTTATTATCGACACGTAATCTGAAATTTCTCGAATTCGATTTTTCAACGATTTTATGACGATATTTGAAACTATATTATCGACTCGTAATATGAAATTCCTCGAATTCGATTTTTCAACGATTTTGTGTCGATATTTGAAACTACATTATCGACAAATAATCTGAAATTTGTCGAACGATTTTTCAACGATTTTGTGACGATATTTGAAATTATTTCCAAATTGGTGAAAATTTTTCTAAGTCCAACACGTCTGGAAGTACTAAACTGCCTATTATAAGCGTTTTATTGCTAATTCCTCAATGATAAGGTATGGCATAGTGGTTAAGGAAGAGGATTACCATGCAGGAGGTAGAAGGTTCAAGCCCCACGGGTGGCAGATTTTTTATAATTTTTTTTGACTTTTTCTGAAATGATCCTCTTACCGTAACATGAATAATGTGTTTAGGCATAGTTTAATGTATTAATTATGCTAATTAAGGATTTTTAATTATAGAAAAAAGCTAGTAAAAGACGAAAAATCGGAATAAAAAAATCGATAAAAAATCGACAGAATATCGAATTCGATAAAGTTCCGCCTAAATCGTGAAATTATCTTTCGATATTATAGATAGATTATCGATAAAATATCTTACTATAATCTCGAAATTTTTACTAACTATAATTCGTCGATAATCTATCTATATATCGAAAGATAATTTCACGATTTATGCGGAACTAACGCGACACTTTATCGAATTCGATATTCTGTCGATTTTTTATTTCGATAATTTGTCGATTGTGCTGCTCGGGGTATCCATTATTTTTTTAATTTTCCAAAAGAAATATTTCATCTCTTTCAAATAATTCTATAAACATTATTATAATTTTTTTTAATTTAAAAAAAAGTTCTAAGAATTTGACTTTTTTTTGTTGAATTTTTCAACATGAAATACCTATCTTAAAGAAAAGACAGCAATGATAATGTAGGATAATTATTCCCTATTTTTTTTATGTTTGTACTTTCTGTTTGAAAAATTCATAAATTTTAAAATGAGTAGGTCTTTTTCAAAAATTTTGAAAAATTCCTCTAATTTTTTTTTATAGAAAAAATTTTACCAAAATTAAAAAAAAATGAAGTTCTTAGAAATTTTTGATTTTTGATTGTTTACTAGCTCATTTTTCAATGTTGAATTTGAGAATGATTTTTCTTCTACGTACAAAAATTGATATATTTTTTTTCTTTAAAAAAAATGAGATTTCTTTTCTCCATGTACAATAAATAGGAGAATCTTTCCTTTAAAAAACTGTCAAAAATTGAAAGGTAAGTATTTTTCTCCCAAAAAATATTTTTTCCACTTCTGTACTTATAAAAAAAAAAAAGGTATCTCATAATTATACTCGTATTTGTGTTTCCAAAAAAAAAAAAAATGAGAAACTTTTTTTAGGCTGCTAACTTCAAAAAAATATTAAGATTTTTCTCTCTGAAGAAATGAAAGATTTTTTACTTCAAAAAAGTGAGAAATTTTCTCACGTACTCCAAAATACTTGATTGAAAGATTTTTCCTCCATATAAATACTTAGGGAAATTTTTCTCTAAAAAAAAAAAAATATGCTAAAAATTTAAAAATTTTGTAATTTTTTCTCAATAACTTAGGTACTGACTTTAAAATAATCAAAGTGAGCATCATTTTTATTCTAAACAATTTAGAAAGTTTTTTTCCAGAAATTAAAAAATATTTGTACTTACTCTAAAAAATTGAGATTTCACATTTTTCAAAAAAAATGATCATTTTTTTTTTGAATTTTAGTATTTTTAGGTTACTGTACATTCTAATCAACATACGAGACAAAAAAATAAAAATAAAATAGAATAAAAATAACAACAAAAAATAATCGAGTTTGACTTTGATTCCTTCTTCGATCTTGATATAAAAACTTGGCCAGTGGTCTAAAAAACACAGCACTTAAAATTGAACGACGCGACAACTGCCATAACTAAGTAGTTATAAGAAATATGATTTACGATTATTTTTCAAGTTTTATGATACGGATACAGACAAGACAATAATAATGGCAACAACTGTAAAATATATCCGATAGTGCGTGAAAGTTGATAATTCTTATAACGAGGGTCGATTAAAAAGATGAACGACGGCGACGCGATGGTTCACAGAAGAATACAAGTCTGATGAAGTGATGATAATTAACAATCGAAGATAAAGTAGATATTATTAGGTGTATTATTGCATTCGTATTCAAATATCCTGTCTTACAACTCATCAACGTGAATAGTTCTTGAAATTCTATCGAAAGCAGGCTACTACAAATTACTATCGAGAGTGTACTCGACAAAAATTAATTGCTATTCGGCACACTGGAAACGAATTATTAAAATTGCTCGGCTGCTCGCAGTTGTAATCGATTAAGGTCGTTATTTCATGACTTTTAATATCAATTCGGACGACTAAAGCGATGAATTATAATATCTATTGTACCAACGGGTAGTAAGGTTGTTATGAAAAAGACAAATTTTTGAAATAATAAATGAGGTACCCGCCTATTGAAAAATTAATTTTGAATTTTAGAAAAATTATAGTCACGGGTAAAACACTTGGAAAATCTGTATTAAGGTATGCTCTCACTTCTAAAACCAACTGAAACCACTCTCATTTTTTCTTTATATAAAAGATTGCCCAATTCGCAAATAATCAAATTATGTACATACTGCATTGCATGATTAGACGAAAAATATACTTGCATCTTTCATCGATACTACCGAATACGAAGCCTATGATTAAAAAAACAACAACAGTAATTAAATTCGTTTTCGCAGGTAAAAAAATGGAACTGACCGTACATTATCATTACCTACTGACACACTTGATGTTTTATTCGAAATCAGAAAACGCAGCGCTTGAGACAGAATTAATTTGATAATATGACAGATAATCGTAAAATTTAATGAACTAAGCAATAAATTTTACGATGATGACAACCTAAGAGTGCGTAGAATTGAATTTTTGTAAAAAAAAAAAAACAATGCATAAAATCACGTGGACTTGAAAAATTCAAAAAATTCAATATATCGAGTACTTTTAAACCGTCTTTATTTTGGAGTTCAGATTTTTCTTTTGTCTCAGTATCTATAAAATGGCTTCATTTTATGAGAAAATTATTTATTTTTTTTTGTTTTTCCAGAATTTAATTACAAATGGTGCCTATAGGTACAAGCCTCGAATTTTGAAAAAATAAAGAAAAATTCATTTATGATTCTGTAACCTTAGCATTTTTTTGAAATTAAGAAGTATTTCTCGTGAAATTATATTTACCAACAACTTTGATGAGATGAAATTTTTAAAAAACCTATTTGAAAAAGTTTTAGTAATCCTTTTTTTTTTTTTTGAAATTGAGAGGGGAAAATAAATAGTGTGAGTCCTCATCGCTTGTGTAAATTTCAAGAAACATAAAAAAGAGCCTTGTTTCAAAAGTCAACCCCCAAAAAAGCGCATCAGTGACCTCTATTGACTCTATAAATACAAAATTTCAGCATCCCAGGTCAATTGGTTTGGTCTGCAAGCTAAAAAAGCTAAAATATGAAAAATTTTGATTTTTAACCGTTCAAGAATCCAAAGGGCTCAGAATCTAATCAATGTGAAAAAATGCCCCGAAAATCCACTTAATGATGAGGTCTAATGAGATCTAAAAAGAGATCGGGATGGTCTCAGAACTGAAACTTTGATAAGTTGGAGCCGTTGGAGGTGATGTAAGTCTCCGTTACTGGTAATAATTTCGAAAAATTTCATTCATTTCGGCGTCTCGTAGTGTTTCCCACAAAAGCTGGGTTTACGCCAAATTTGAGCCCCAAAGGTCCAAAACTCCCAAAAAGGGACATCAGTGACTTCCACCGACACTGCATACTAAATTTTGGCCTCCCAAGTCACTTGGTTTGGACTGTGTTGCGATCAAATGTTACACTCGAAAAGCGAGCTCTAACATGACAATTTCTGATTTTTGACTTTACACAGGGATCAAAAAACGTCCAAACGCTGAAACCTACAAAAGACATATCAGAGGCATAAGTTAAACCTGTACGAAAGAAAAAGTTTAGTGACCTCTACAAGTAAAAAATGAGCATTTTTTCACACTTGGCATTTTTTGCATAAGTTCGAAAATGACGGCGCTAAAGACCAATACAAATTGAAATTTCAGAAGTTTGAGGCTCCCTAGCGCCTTCCTTTTTGAAGATAGGCAAATTCATCACAAAACTTTTTTTGTTCCTCTCAAAAAGTTACACTCATTGGATACATTGGTAAGTGAAATCTCACGATTTTCAATTCTCGCCAGTTCCCCTTCATAATTTGAGCAAGGCAAAATTTTTTACATGTGATTTCTTTTTGCTATAAATCATTCAAGTTCAAACATGAACATTCCATCGTAATTGGAAATTTTTTTGATTTTTCAAAGTATAATCCCTTGATGGCTTCAGAAATTTTTTATAATGCTGCAGTGTTACCATTTAATTAATTTATTTTTAAAATGAAAAAGCTCGGAAGCACTTTCATTTTTCAACTTAGGCAAAAAATGTGTATTTTTAAAGTACTACACAAATACCCAACCAAAAAAAGTTCTCAATTCCATTTGTCAAATTTTCCCCGCCATCCCCTCCAATTTTTGAGATAGGCAAAAAATGTTAAGAATAAAAAAATGTATCTTTTTAGTACTATACATGGTACTACCTACATACCCAATCAAACAAAATTTTCTCTCTATTTTATTTGTCAAATTTTCTCCTGCCCCTTGAATTTTAATAGGTACAGGCAAAAGATGTTAAGAATAAAAAATGTAAACAAAATTTTTTCTCAAGTTTATTTTTCAAATTTTCTCCGCACCTTCAATTTTTGAGATAGGCATCATGTGTATAATATAAAGTTTTTTCTTAGTGGTACCCGGCTGTATCCAAATCTGAAGTCTACAACCTGTATCTCTTGGGATCTAAAAATAGGTGAGGATGATCTAGGGAGCCGAAATTTGGATATATTACGAATAATAAGGATCTCTTTCGTTGGTGTAAATTTTTTAAAAAACGTGTCACTTTGGGCCTTGCCAAGGATCACCACAAAGGAAGACCTCACCGCAAATTTCAAGTTGAGATCTTAACAATTTAAAGATACTTCTCCTTCTAGGGGATGGGGATCCCACAAAGCAAGTTTCATTTCATTCGACTCATTTAACTTGGCGCTAGAGACCCAAAAGCAGCGGGAATATTCCATTTGGATAGATAGATTTAGATAGGTTAAGTATCTAGATACAAATAGATATCAGTGTCGAAATCAATAGGCAGTATTTTCAATAGAAAGTCACCTTAAAATATAAATAAACAATAACTTCAGGTTCATGAAAATTTTTGAAAAAAAAATTTTCATGACACATTTTTGTATTCAAGTAAGTAAATTTTATTTTTTGTTTTTTAAGGCATTACTCTTTCCCTATGAATAACATTTTACAAAGTGACCAACTTTAAATAAAAGCGTGGTTTTTTAAAATTTTTTTACATTTTTATTTAACTCTTTTTGTCGTTGAAAATATTTTAATTTCATAAAATTGAACCCCCTCATAGGGGCTCAATTTGGGGTCAGGGGTAAATTTGAGTTCGAAAATCGAATTCAGCTACCTCGAAAACCAACATTTTGATATCAATGTTGTGAATTTTGAAATTTTCAAAACTGAACCCCCTCATAGGGGCTCAATTTGGGGTCGGGGGTAAATTTGAGTTCGAAAATCGAATTCAGCTACCCCAAAAACCAACATTTTGATATCAATGTTGTGAATTTTGAAATTTTCAAAATGGAACCCCCTCATAGGGCTCAATTTGGGGTCAAGGGTAAATTTGAGTCCGAAAATCGAATTCAGCGACCTCGAAAACCTACATTTCGATACCAATGTTGTGATTTTCTGAAATTTTCAAAATTGAACCCCCTCATAGGGGCTCAATTTGGGGTCGGGGGTAAATTTGAGTTCGAAAATCGAATTCAGCGACCTCGAAAACCCCTAATGTGAGCACTATGTTCTTTCAATTCCAGTAAAATATTAAATGAGAGAGGATTGGTTGAAAACATACTCTTGGTTCCATGAGACATACATACAAACATACATACCAAGCTAATAAAAGCGTGGTAATAAAAACAACCCGAAAGTTCAAAATAAGGACCACCTTTATTTGTATATCAAGTTATTACGATAATTTCATCGAAACAATAACCAAAATAAAATTCTTATTTATGTCCAAATCTATTAATAAAAATGGTTCGGTAAATTGTTGCGTGCTACCGGCGAAAAATCTTCAAAAAAACAACAACAGCGGTTTTAACAACGCACCTAGTGCTAAATTAAAACAAAGGTTTGACCATATAATATAGTCTCCACATCACGCAACGAATAGCCTCCTATTTTGACATAGAATTTTCATTTCAAAGTCAAAGACACAAAAATCGTTTTAGAAATCACGCACGCGTATTTTTTGCGCTTTGCAAAAGCTTACGTACGTAGCTACGTACATACTACATACGTAGGTACTCGTATTTCGACGTGATGTGAAGTATACCTAAAAGCTATTCATTATCAGCGTAATAAAAATGTTCCTAATAGTATTATACGAGGTTTTGCTTATTGATTTTCCTTGCGGTGTAGCACACTCTGTTTAACTAACACCATTTTCATAACCGCTAATTCGATCTCCAGTTGTTTTGAGAAAATAACTTTTCAAGGACACAGATGGATGAAATTCGCGTATGGAAAAAAGTAAACGGAGAAATTGAAATTAACATTTCACGCTCGATTGCACCGCTGATTCAACAAACGTTCTTATTTCAAGCCTGGAGGGTTAAATTCCCCACATAATAACCTAAATACATCATAATACACCTGATTTTTCCACAATGGAGAAAAAAAATTAAAATAAAGACGATACAGATGACACAAAATATCCTCATAATCGTATTAAACCGTAGCTCAAATGAACCTCGATAATTCACCATTTCTTTCTGCATGCACTTATCAAATGTCAAGTAATTCGAATACCCCCCCCCCCCCTTGCATGATTTTAGTAATTTACGAGTAAAACAATATTTATATCTACCTATATACCTACGCAGAAGCAGTGATGTGTTTTGTGATTAAATGAGGTCAGTGTACCTTTACCTTACTCAACTGATTTATTTAAATCTTAACGATTCTGGGAAAAGCTGCAGAAATAACCCTACCCATAAAAATGGTTTGTTGTTTTTTTTTTCAACTAGAAACTCTTCTTCGAAGCCTAAACAAGAGTTGTAAAAACATTCACTAGAAAATTTATTCGCGAGTTCATTTATCTAGAACAGAATTATAAGATCGGTTCGTAGACACGAGTGAGATGAAAAAGTACTAAGAAGGGTCGAAAAAATTCAGTGCAAAACTGCCAAATCTTCAAGTTGAAATATGTACACTGTCTCATCAATTCACAATACACTCTCAAGACACCTTTCAATTCGGTTCATCAATAATTTAAGCTTACGAGTCGAGTCTACCTGTACGAATACATACAAATTGCAAGCCTATTAACAGAACAGATGCAGATATTGATGTGTAGTTTACCGGACATCCTGTATAAGAATAAGCCATAACGTTCCCAACGATAAAATAAAAAAGAAGGCAGTTATATACAAGTATCATTGCACCGGATTAATAATAATATTGTGCTTCGAAATTACCTACTAAAAAAAAATGTCGTAATTCAACTGTGAAACGACATAAGAGTTCAATGAACGATTCCTTTACTTAAAAATTGTATTATACTTACCTATCTATAAGTTTGATTATTTTGACACTAAAAATAATAGGAACGATGAATTTAACGATTGAATTTCACAGAAATGAAATTTTGATATTATATCAATTTTTATTTTCGGCTTCTGCGATTCTATTTTTTCATACAAACTGATAAATTTTTTTATCCAATAACGAATCGAATGTTTCCACAAACCTTAATGTTAGTCCATCGTTTGGAGACTGACAAATTTAATACAATTGGAAATTAAATTATTCGATAAACATCATTAATTGTAACTTTCACTACAAAATCGATATTTTCCAATAAAAATACGAGCTTATTTCGCTCGAAGATTACCTACGTTAAGCTCCAGTTAAAGTGTAATGCAATATCAATCATTCAGCATAAAAAATCGCGAGTGTGGAAATGTGGAGGTGGACACAAGATACGATGAACGATACATTGACTCTGGGCTTTAAATAAGATAACGAAAACGAACAGGTTGATGCTTCATTGCAAAAATAAGATAATAAACTATCATCTTTTTAATTGCTGCGTTTGAAATTCAAAAATGGTCACGAAAATAATTAATTAAGAGGGAATGCTAATGCTTCTACAAATTTTGTTTTTTTTTGCATTCAGTACTGAAATATATTGAAAAAGTATCTACTATCTAGAAAGGTTTATAAGTAAGTATGATATGATAACACGAACGTAGAAAAAGTATAGCTACTTAAAGAGCTAACTCAGCTTCAACTTACCTCAAAAATGTATGTTGGTTTTCCAGCACGCTATCTCTAGAACTGACGCGAAAAACAAATTCCAACGGTACAAGAAAAATTAAAGAAAAATAATAATGATTCAAAAGTTCAAAAGTGATATATAGCACAACAAGACGTGAAAATTGAAACCCAAAGTCAGAAACGAGAGAGATGAGAATACAGCATACAGCTAAAGAATTTTTAAACGTAAATGGAAATTTCTCGAAGATATTTACAAAAGTACATGAGTTTTTCCGTTAGAAAATTGTCAGTTGTCGAGTGTTTGCACCCAAAAGACTGATTCAAAAATGACAGCTGATCATCAAAACACAATCACGATTAATCACAATAACACACCAAGCTCAAAAATCGTGTGAAATGAAGGCATGTCACATACGAACTACCGCGACTTCTAGCGACTTCATCCGCTGAACCCTGCAGAACCAAGCCGAACGCCGAAAACGAGGAGGGTACGTTATAATGACGTCTAACGCGCAACATCGACTCGACGAACGAACAAAGAATCAACCAGATTTCCAGAACCAGCGATTCGGAAAAAAAAATACAAGTCCAAGAATTTTTGCAATATTTCAAATTTTCAACCTCAACGATTAGAGTTCTTCTTCTTAATCTTATCAAGTTTTATTTTACATTTTGAGAGTTATCCCCTCTAAAGAAGATTTCAGTCTCTATAGAAAAGAGATGATTATACTTACTAATAATAATGTTTTTTTTTTTGTTTTTTTTTTCAAAATGTTTCCATTCTTGATTCTAGTTAAATTTTTGAAAGAATTGAAAAATTGAAAAACCTATTCCAAAAAAATGTATCATTTTTGAAATGAGTAGGTTTTTTGACTGAAAAATTTTCTAAAAATTCAAAAGATGAAACTTTTCAAAAGAATAATCATAAGTGGAGGTGGACACGAAAAACACTATTTTGACAGATTCTCTTTATTAAATATCTATCAAGGTAGGATTTTCAAAAGTGAGGCTTATTATGTTTAAAAATATTCAAAACTTACAAGGAGAAAAATGATGGTGACAACTATTGTCAGTCAAGGCTCAAGGAGCAATCATGGACCACTCCAAATCAATCTTGACGGTCCTGGTCTTTGTTTGAAAAACAACCGTGGTGAAGAATCGTCAAGATTGATTTAGATTGGTTCTTTGTAAATTATATTCAAAAAACAACCATACTCGAGAACCTGAATTCCTTTAGTTATACTTTCAATTTTGAGATCTAGAAAGAATTTTGAAAGTTCAAAGCTGATCTATACGTATTCTGGATCACGTTTTGACTTTTGAGAATGATAAACATCCGTTGAACAAAATTTTCAGTTCTAGAAAGGTCTCCACTACTGAAGACTCTCCAGTATGATAATTTCAACTTTACTCTCGAGCACAATTTCAGTTCCTATACTAGAATGTACGCCACAAGTGTTTCCAGCAATTTTAAAAAATATATATACTTATGCAAAAACTTTATTTTCTCAAAAAAATTTTTGCACGTTTAAAAAAAATCCTTTTGCAATGATGAAATTTTTTTGGGAGAACTTTTTAATGAGCAAAATTTCAGGTCTCATCGGGAATTATTAAAGAAATTTTTATGGAAGATTTTTTTAAAAGAAAATTTTCAAATTGCCATGATCACGAATTTTCTTGTAATTCTGTTCTGTACCCTAAAGCACCAAAGATGAAAGTCACATTTTTTTCAACTTGAAATTATTCTGAATCTATGACACTTATAGGTTCATAGACTATTCAAAAATCTCGAAACCGAAAAAATTGGACTTCCTTCTTCGGTGCTTTAGGGCACAGAAATTTGAATTTCAAAGGGAATTCATTTTTTCTAAAAAAAAAAAATGTAAAGAAGAATAGTAAAATATTGAACTAGTTTTCCAACAATTTTTTCTAATAAAAATTCTCTAATAAGATTTTTTTAAATTTTAATAATTTTATCAAGAAATTATAAATTAAAATTTTACAAAGAATT
Source organism: Balanococcus diminutus (assembly GCA_959613365.1). Lineage (NCBI taxonomy): Eukaryota > Metazoa > Arthropoda > Insecta > Hemiptera > Pseudococcidae > Balanococcus > Balanococcus diminutus. Next base: position 32,245,847 of record OY390714.1, read on the forward strand.
TTTTGAAGAAAATTGAAAATTCTATACAAATTAATACATTGCTCAAAAATCAAAATCAAGTCAACTCAAGAAAATGAACGAGATGAGTCGTAAATGCGAAATGTTGCGCGTTAGATGTCAATATAACGTACAACTCGACACTCGCATTTTTGATAATTTTGATAACGATCGGTGAAATTTCTTTGCGGGCTAATATAAAAAATAAAAATCCCGGAATTGAAATTTAATTTCGTCGGTTTGTTTCTGAATTCTAACAATATTTAAGATTCAACACAATTTTATCGTTTGTAGAATTGATGCTATGCTCGGTAGTGCACGTGAACTGTGTGAATTTCAGTCCAGTGAAGTCATTCAAGAAAAAACTGCATCATAATAAGTGATAATAACAATAAGCTTGAAGTAATAAAAAATTCGGAACAATTGCTGAATACTGAATTAGCAACTATCAAGATCACACAATGGATGTAGAATTACTTAGACCTGGAAACGTTCCCATATCACCAAATACAATTCTATGGTTCGAATTTTTACTAAAGCCAGACTTATTGGAAGAACATCTGAACAAGCCCAATCCCGGTACTTTTAATATTAGAATAATCTACACCGTAAAAAATTTTCAATCAACTTATTCTATATTGATTTATCGCCTTAATTTGAATTTAGATCCCGTACCCAGCGATTTACTTGTAAGATTTTTAACCTTATCTGTGGAACCGGCTGCCGAAGATTTACTGGAGAAAACAAGAAATTTCAAATGTTCCAAAAGGCATTTATCCATGAAAGTTCTCGCTCTCAAAATAGTCGCCCACTGGAAATGGAATCTAGAGTTGATAGAAATAAAGTACGTGTTACAATTCAGCCACAATCTAAGTACGAATAATTTGTGTATTAAAATGTCTTCTTATGGTTTCTTTCTAGATTACCTTTACAACTGCAGTATGTTTTGTTGAGAGATCTTCTTTGTTTATTGAGCGATGAATCGGATCAGAGCTTATTAATACCAGCCATGCATCATACTTTAAATTTCGAAATGTTACGAGACGAGCAAATATTCGCCATTAGTTTGTATCACAGATGGACTCTTCATATTATTATCAACAGTCCGATGCTGTCTAAAGGTGTACTTTGCAGTACAACGGGGTGAGATTCATATTCGTCAATTTGTGAAATTATTTTTTCGTAATTGGGATACTTATTTTTTTTTTTCAACTGCGTAGAAATGTCGAATCTGCGGATGAAATAATGTCGAAAATCATGGACGATGAAGGAAAAAGTGAACTAGTGCTACAAAAAATACTCGTTTTGAAGAAGACTCACTTCATAATTCCAGCGTTCCATAATTTTGCGCCACCGACAGAATATCACGACTTGTTACTAGATTGGCCAAATGGCTTGAAAATATCCAGCGATAAATTTTTTTGTCAAGTAATACTTCAAGGTTTTAGCGAAACAAAATATCGCAAAGAATACGAAAATGAATAACAATTTATTATTATTTTTTTTAGATTTATTACGATCTGGGAAATTACAAACTTTATAGAGAACAACATCCCGAAGCTTCGGAATATTTCACCTCGTGTAAAACTTTGTTTGATAAATTGAAAACAAAGACAGATAACGAGACATTTGGGTTTTGTGAAGTAAAAGAAGAAAACTTGAAAGGATTTTGTCGAGCATGCGGAATGATGTTGGACGAAAATCGTGATTTAACTTTGGAATTTTATTCAGCTATTCGAAATAATTACACTGTAAGTATTTCTACCATGTTTTTGTATAATAACTTTTTTTATTTATAACTCATTGGCTAATTTAAAAAAAAATCATTTGTCACCAGAATATAATTGACGTATTGCAAGCTGACAATTTAAAAAGGGAAATCCCTATATCGTATCGAGATTCTTTGGAATTGGATTTAGCATCAACCTTAGCCACCGGAAAGTTCACCGCAACTAGAGATCTACTATTTCAAATACAAACACTGAACGCCATCCGAAGACTTTTGGAAGGTTCTAGTTATCCTTCTCTGATGGATTACGCTTCTAAATTGAACCAATCGCGAAAAGGAGTTGATATTTTAATAAAGGTATGTTACGAATTTCAAATTGAAGCTTCAAAAGAAACAAAGTTTAATTTTTATCATCATTACAGTCTTTGAAACCGTTGATCAGTGTGATTAGTGACGAAGAACGAAAAAAAGTACGAATTTTCTTGCTTACCTTGTCGGAGAAATGGGACCCACCTTCTGTACGTTTAATTAGCAGTGACAAAGAATTGAATTCTTTGTTTATGAAAAATGAACTGAAAAGAACCAGATTTGATACCGACGATTTGCCTTTTAAAAAGAAGTTGAGCGATGAAGAAGATAAACAAGCTAAAAATATAAAGAGACTTGGTGGGTAGTGTAGGTTCTAGAGATAGGGATTTTTTTCTCGAATCTAATGTAATGATTATCATTTGCACAATCAGTTACAGGGAATCTTCAATTAGAAACAAGCGCTCTAGAGAGAGAAATCGTCAAAACGTACGATCCTGTGAAACTGAAAGAATTAATTGTGAAATTTACGTCGATGAATCATGGCCGAAAAATCACCAATATTTGTAACAATGTTCGTATTCGCATAATACGTTCTTCCTTTTTTTTTTTTTTTTTTTTTTACTAAATATTTTATAATTTTTCAACAGTGGGATTCATCCAACGGTCTTTGCAAAATTGCCTCCAATTTACCTGTACCTTTTTTACGTGATTATTGTTACGCTGCTTTGGCCAAAGTGACTGAATTATTGGACTTGAAGGTTGATTTCAACATTCAGTATTTGATTATTATAATTATATGTATTTATATATTTAAAAAAAATGAAATTTCTTCCCTTTTTTCGTAGAATTACGCGAATGCACGAGAAATGATTAGATCTGCTGACGATGAGCTGAAAAATCACAGTAATACGAGCGCCTTGTGCAAATTTTCACAATTGCTGTTATGGGAGAAGTGGTACGTGGATATGATGGAGCTGCTGGTACTGTGGCCTGCTAAGAATATCAGTGAGTAACATAATTCGTAATTATTTTTTATTTATAAAAATCTCATATCTGAAAATTGAACGATTTTTGCAGATTATCCTACTTTATTAATTTCTTGTAAGAAATTAATGATAACCGCTCAACAAGGAGGCGATATGAGCGTGTTACCGAGATTACAAATTATGGAGTTGTGTGTCCTCACGTTAGTAAATTTATCTGAAGTGGAGTATCTAACTAATACCAATTTTCAAAAACGATTTCGATATTTGGAATTATCATACGCTATATCACTGGCCTGTTTAGAAGTAAAACAAATGAAGGGCAACAAAAAATTTTTAAAAGATTGTTGGGAGCTGAGTGAGTATACCATGAAACCTAATTCACTCTGCAATACGCTACAAAATTAATCAAATGTAATATTTTCAGTAATACCAACATTTCTGAACGTGAATCTGCAACGTAAGCAAATCGGCCAGTTCCCCGATCGTGATAATCCAACTGGGGTCCTCAACAAAGCAGGATTAACTCAGTATTTTTTGAAATTAAGAGAGATTACCGTTATAAATGTTATATTATCCTTGTTGGCAAGACTGCATAATATTTTACGCGATGAGCCGAATTTGGAGCTTTATTTTCACTTTACACAACTGTGGCCTCCGAGTGTGCCGAAGTAAATATCACTATTTTACGGTCATTTGCGCCTTTTGCTTTATAATTTGTATTAATTTTAAAATGTGCTTAGTCCCAGCGCTTATAATCCGGACGCTGTCGTAGAAGTACTCTCTGAACTACTAGATCACGTTATTCTGTACCAGCCTGATAACGTGCAATGGTTAAAACTAGCCGGTGACATAAATTTTGGTAAATTAATTTTTTTTTTTTTTTTTTTTGTAAATTTAACTCTAATCATCATCACCATTGAACATTATTAAATTTAAAATGAATTCAATTATGGTTTCAGTGAAAAGACACCATTCTACGGCGTTGAAATATTATCTCAAAGCAGTAGTGGCTGCGAGTGATTATTTAATTCGACCTGTGCCGAAAAATATAATAGAAGATTTTACCTATAAACGTATGGTTCGATGTTGTATGGAAATTCAGTGTTTCACTCAAGTACGCAGGCCTGCTCGAATTACTAACATTTTTCTCAATTACATACATATTTTTTCAATTGGTAACCCTCATTGAAATTTTACAGGCTGCAGTACTCTGTCAATTTTTGGATGAAGTTGATTACACCACCGCTTTCAAATGCCTTTCCGAAAATACCACTTCTGACGCTGCGGACTGTTATTATAACTGTATTTGGGATGTGAATATTTTAGAGTATTTAATTTCGTTACACACGAAAAGAAATCAATGCAGTAAAAAGCAAAAAGCGGTAAGTCTTAATTGCTTTTATATTACTACAATAGATTGACGTTTTAGGTGTACTGATGGTTTCATTTGTACTCGATATTTTTAATAGATTGACATAGTTGGATTATTAGAATTGAATAGCAATAACAACGAAGAAATCAAACGAGAAGCCTCGAATGTGAGAAAAATTAGGTTTTTAAGAGCTTTGTCTAAGCAATATATTTGCTAAGAGTTGCACTATCGTGAATTTTTTATTCGCTATACTTAATTAATTTATTGAAACACGTGAATGTGATTCAAAGATCTCAAAGGTTTTATGTTGTTGTTTTGAAGTAATTTATTTTGCCCTTGTAAAAGAGCCATCTTTTTTGTATTAATTTTTTCATTGTGAATAAAATTAAAAAATTTGAATTATTACCGCTTGTATAATTATTTTGTATGGTTGGTATTTTTTTGAATTTGAATCTTGGCATGTAATGAAAAGTCGGTGAATTTTTTAAAACCTTGAAATTATTCATCATTTTTTTTATTTTAGAAAATTTTCAATAGTGAGAACTTTAAAAATGATCATTTTGACAATTTTTCATGTTGAAAATTTCTTAACTTTTTTTTAAGTCACAATTCTGAAAATTATTTAAAAGTTACTAATTTTTGGAAATTATTGAAAATTTTCGTAATGAGAATTAAAAAAAAAAATATCCAAATTTTTATCACGTTAAAAATGTTTGTACTTTTTTGAAAAATTTTCATTTTAAAGATTAGCTTGAAAAATATAAAAATGTTTTATAATATAATTTTACCTATATTTTTTTGAAAGTTTCAGAATATTTTCAATTGTGAGAATTCTGAAAAATAATCGTAATTAAGGAATTTTTTCATTATTTTGGAAGTCTCAAAATTTTTAAAATTTCATCTATTTTCTCAGATAGAATTTTTAAAGACTTTCCTCGTAAATTTTTTCAGGAAAAAAAATGTACATAGGTAGTTTAAAACGAAAGAATAGGTAGGTATTTGTACATTTTTTGGAAAATTATTTATTTTGAAAATTGTCCAAGGTTATCTACTTTTTAGATATTTTCTTAGAGTGAGTGGGTGGTGGTGGGGGGGGGGGTTGTAACAATGAAAGTTTTGAAAAAACTACCTTTTTTATCTTTTCTTAGGTTGAAAATATCTAAAAATTATCGTTTAATTGCAATTCTGACAATTCATTAAAAAAAAAAAACTTTCTATTGGGAATTTTTGAAAATTTTCTAGTTTAAAAATTACTCACTATGTTTATCAAAATTCCAGAAAATTTTGAATTTTAATAATTAGAAAATATTAGATATGATTAGGTATACATATAATTTAATTGGGTTGAAAATTTCTTCATCAATTTTGACAATTTGTAAAAAATATCTTGTTTTGGGAATTTTTGATAACTTTCCATTGTGAGAATTTCGCAAAATTTTGATTTTGCAAATGAGCGAGGTAGTTTTTTTTTGTTGAGAATTTTAGGCCTACATAGAATATTTTTAATTGTGAGAATTTCGAAATATTGTCATTTAAAATTTTCCCACGTATTTTTCAAATTTCAATTCTAAGAATTTGAAAAAAACTGTACTTGAAGTCAAGATTATTGAAAGAATTTTGGAAAAACCCGTAATTTTAGACATTTTTGTTTTTTTTTCATAATTGAAAAAATAATTTTCATGTTGAAAATTGCTCGAAAAACTTGTTCTTATTAGATATGTTTTTTTTTCTTTTTTTGTAAATTTTAGAAGATTTTCAATTACTGAAAATTTTGAAAAATTATTGTTCTTTTGATTTTTATCACGTTTGAAAACATCTGCAAGTATTTTAATCAATTCTAATATTCTATTAAGACAAATTATTTATATTGGGAATTTGTTAAAAATTTTCTGTTCAAAAGTTACTCACAATAATGCATTTTTTTGAAAGGCTATAGCAGGATAAGCATAGGTGAATCGGCCTCAGACGCCATTTTCGAATTTTTTTCAAAAAATCTTTTTGTAATGGTAAAAGATGATTTTAGAACGTATCGTGAAATTCTCATCCCCCTCGAGAGGGCTGATACCTCGAAAAACATGGTTTTCACTTTTTCGGCGTTATCTCAGCCGTTTTTCGGCCGATTGAAGTGAAACTTGGTGGATGGTAGAAGGTTACAAGTACCAATATGCACAATTTTTTTCAGATTTTTCTGACCTTGAAAATGACCTTGAAATGCGTTTTGAAAACTTTGACAGCCGTTTAAAAAAAAAAAAAATTGCTTTTTCTCTTCATGTTCGATTTTTTAAAAATGCAATTTTTTCAATTTTGGGCAAAATTTTCGCGCAAAGGGTCTAAATCGGGGTAGTTTGACACGCAGAAACCGAATTTGCGATTAGTTTTTTGATTTCATCATTTCTTGTGATTATTGCAATTTCATGCACGCAAAAGAAGTGAAAAAACGGAATTCGCGAAAAATGAACAAATTGAGCTGAAATTCGGGCTAAAGGTGTACGAAAGAGTGCTTAGTGATGTACTATGAGGACAAAATTTTTTGACCAAATTTCATTTTGCGTTCACGCGAAAAACGTTGAAAAAACATGGTTTTTTGCCATTTTAGGCAATTTCCACCACTCGGAAAAATCCAAAAAAATTCACAGAGGTTCAAAATACACCTAAAAACATATGTTAATTTTATCGCGGTATGCGTGTATTTTTTTTTTTTTTTAACGGCTGTCAAAGTTTTCAAAACGCATTTCAAGGTCATTTTCAAGGTCAGAAAAATCTGAAAAAAATGTGCATATTGGTACACGTAACCCTCTACCATCCATCAAGTTTCACTTCAATCGGCCGAAAAACGGCTGAGATAACGCCGAAAAAGTGAAAAACATGTTTTTCGAGGTACCAGCCCCCTCGAGGGGGATGAGAATTTCACGATACGTTCTAAAATCATCTTTTACCACTACAAAAAGATTTTTTGAAAAAAATTCGAAAATGGCGTCTGAGGCCGATTCACCTATGCTTATCCTGCTATAGCCTTTCAAAAAAATTTGAATTTTGGAAATTGAAAAAAAAAAAAATTCTGTAAGTTTGAAAAAAACAACTCGTAAAACGTTTATTTTCCCAGTACGTATAAATAATTCCAAACAAATCATTAGTTAAACATCAAAATGCATACTGTATAATAAATTACGAAAAAAATATACATAAGTATACTTAATCATTTATAAAGGTAACATTTCACAATTAATGACATTTAAAAAAAAAAAAAAAAAAAAAAAAAAAGTAGAAAAGAAACAAAAAACAAAAAAATGTATAAATACAAATAGGTTCATGGTGCATAACGCAATAAATAAAACAAATAAGTACTCGTATAGATGATGAATTTTTAAAAAATGTGAAAAAATTCAACGATTAATCGATGAAAACGACTACGGTTAAGATGATTGTAAAATCGAGATTAAAAAATTGTTCGGAAACCGGAGTGAGGGAGGGAGGGGTAGGGGAATAACAGATATGGAATTTCTGAAAAGAAAACAAAATCGACGATTTCTTATCCAGAAATATCGAATGAGCTAAATTTTAAAAAGATTAGTACATATTACAAAATAAGGCGAGTAGAGGGAGGATGAGTAAATAAATCACGTATGCGAATTGAAAAAAATGGCAGTATCGTTCGATGCAAAAAATTTTCCCATCGATGGTATTTTTGGAGTATTAAAAAAAAAACGCGAATAGCTTTTATTGTTCGGCGATATTGCACTGGGCTACGCTGTCCTTTATACTGACTAAAGACTTGGAGCGTAACAGTGGTAAAAAGGTGCCGGTGGTTTTCAAGTAAGGCCGAGGTTGACGCCTTTGATACGGTTCCCACTCGGCCTGTCATCTTTGTCAGTGCGTTACAATCACATCTGGCGCAGATTTGGTGGACTGCACGCTGTACGGACGGCTCGGCCTGCTATCGGTGCTCGACGTGTCGTGTTTCGGCGATTTAAATCTTTCCATTTCTATCACAGCTTCGGCTCGAAATTTTTGCTCTTTCGAATGTTTACCTATTTTATCCGGTTTCTGATTATTCTTATAACCAAAAGTGGTAAAGCCGATAGGCGGTGCCGCCGGCGTGCTGAAACCTATCGGCGGCGCGGTGACCGCAGGCACCGGCCCGGCGGTATTCGATGCTTTGATATGGCTTCTTCTCATAGTGCTCGGTGGCGGAGGCGACGGCGATAAACTCGTACTTTTGTTTGCCGTCGTCGAATCGGAAGCTGACGTATTGTAAAAAAGGCTCTCCCGAGTCTGGCATTCGTTGTCACGCATCTCCGGCATGTAACTCGACGAGTCGCCACCGTGCATGGCCAAACCGTCTTCTTCTTCGTCACCGACTCGACCGGAATCTCGACGCGTTTGACAACTACGATGATACTCCGGACCACCGTTTATCTGGAAAATTGGTAAATTTTCTTGAAAATTCATGACCTTTTTCAAGAACAATATTTCTACATTTTATGGGGGCCCTCTCCGGCATAAACGTAACTTGGAACTTGGAAGAAATAATATATGGGGGGGGGGAGAAAAAATTTCCCTCATTTCCCCCCAATATTTTGTGGTAAATAGCTATTAAAAAAATTACCTAGGGAGGAGGCAAATGCCCCTTGAACCCACATAAGTTATGCCTATGCCCTCCAAGACCCAATTTTTTGGTAACCAAAACAATCTATAGAATTAAAAAAAAAAAGTTGAATGAATACTTAGAATTTTCAAGGGTGTAATTCGATTTCTTCCTTAAAAGGTGGATGCTTGAAATTGTTTTCATGTTTTAATGTGAGAATGATTTTTTTCCTGGAAATGAAACAAAAATTTTTTACGCAAAGAATTCTTATAAAAAATTTTTTGACAACCTTTTCAACAGAAAAACATTTTTTCTTTGTTTTTTTTTTCGTCCCAAAGTTTAAAAAATCTTTTTTTTTAATTTATTTGTTTTACTGTTGAAGAAAAAAAAAATGATCCTCAAAAAATTGAGATTTTTTTATTTCAGAAGAATTTTTAAAATTATTGTTCGAAGAAAAATCCCATTTTTTTCGAACATGAAACAAATTTTTTTCTTCACAAAGAAAAATCACACTTTTCCATAGAAATTTAAAAAATATATCTATCTTCAGTTCTTCACATAAGAACATTTTTCTCAAAAAAAAAAAATAAAAATAAATAAATTTTTTTAAAAAAATTGATATTTTTATTTATTCCAAAAATTCCCAAAATTTCTTCCTCCAAAAAAATTTATGCTCCAGAAGATTTGAGATTTCTCTATTTTTTAAAAAATGATCTATTTTTTCCAAAACAATTTTTAAAAATTTTTGAACCAAAAACTACGTTTTTAATTTTTTTAAATTCCAAAAATGAGAATTTTTCTCCAAAAAAACAGAGACGCTCCTCCCAAAAAAATAAAATTATTTTATTTATCAGAAAATTGAAAAAAAAAATCCAAAAATTGTGATTTTATACTCTAGAGTTTGAAAAAAACTTTTTTTTCTTCAAAACAATAGTTCAATTCCAAAACTATAAAATTCAGATTTTTGATTTTAAAAAAAATGAGAATTTTAAATTTTTTCGCAAACGTTTAAAAAATATTTTTACTTCAAAAAAATTCAATTTTTTTTTAACGCTCTGTACAGCAACTACCTAAAGCTAGTGACGTAAAAATGTTTTTTATTCCAAAATATTTAAAAATTTTTTTGTACCAAAAAATTCATTTTTTTCATTCCACAATTTTTTTTTTCATTCCAAGAAATAGGGATTTTTTTTTCAAAAAATACAGATTTCCCTCCCCCTCGAAAAAAAATTCTTCAAGAAAATTAATTTTTTTCTTCAGAGAAATCACAATATTTTATGTAATTTTTTTTTCTGAGAAGATGCAACAGTTTGAAAAAATTTCACTTATAAGCGAATTTGTAATTTTGCCCGCGTAATATTATTAATAATTCATGATTTCAAAGAGTACGTAAAATTCATGACTTTTCTTGACCTAGTGATTTTTTTTAAAAATTCACGACTTTTCCATGACTTTCATGACCCATTTTCAAATTTCATTGACCTTTTCATAACTTTCATGATTTTCATGACCGTTAGACACCCTGGTACTGCAGTGCTTACCCTCTCGAAGCCGGATTCTCTTCTGATTAAATTTGGAAACGTGTGCTCGGTAGGAACGTAACAATTGTGCTCGTCTTCTTCTTCTCGTATCGATTCGCGAATATTTATAATGGCAGTAATTTCAGTCACGTTGACTAAATTATCGGGTAAATTTGGTAAAACGGTAACCACCGGTGTTAGCAGAGTAGCCGTTGGAGTTTTCCGCCCCAACTGATCCAGCTGACTTTCCCTCGACTGGTTTACTTGCTCCTGAACACACGAATTATTTTTCCAATGCATTAATAAAATTACTTTAGTCGCGTCAAGACTTCACAGGTATTCATATTCACCTTGATGACGCTAAAATCATGAACTAATTTTCTGACTATGTTGAATATCAGCGTGAAACACATTCCGAATAAGATCATGAAAAATACTATCAATATAACCAACATTTCCAACTTGGTTACTTGATCCCAGAAAGTTGGTTCTTTTCTTTTCTGCGCAAAAATATAGTACTTACGATAAGTAACATTTCAACAATTAACTCAAATGTAATACAATCAAAATGATACAGACTTTACACGCTTCTTCATCTTCGTCAGAAGCGGTTAAACAGTTGGCAATTTCATTGCATTGAAAAGCGTGATGAATACAATAACCATCTTGACAATCAAATTCGTCTGAAGTGCAATCTAAAAGAAGAAGAAATCAATGAATGAAATGATTTCAAGGTTCCTAGTTATGTGTTCACTGTTGACAACAATGGAGGGAGAGGAGGGGGTGCAAAAAATGCGCTCGCACCGGCCTTGATTTTCCTTAGGGGCTCGAGCAAATAATTTTTACACAAGGTACTTCAAATATTTTGGAGATTTCTTTTTTTTTAAATTGAGATTTTTTCTCAAAAAAATAAATAATAAAACTGAAAAAATACAACAACAAACAAAACAGAGACAATTTCTTTTTCAAAAAATAAAAAGTCTTGTTTACTGCAAAAAGTTGAAAAAGTTTTTTATTCCAAGAAAATTCAGGTATTTTTCTTTATAAAAATAGATTTCCAATTTTTCATCTCTCTAAAAGAAAAAGTTCCTCAAAAAAAGAAAGGAAAAACATTTTAAAAGAATAATAAACTCAGCAATTAAAACAAAATTGAAATCTCCCTTTCCTCAAAAAATTGAAAATTTTTAGAAATTCAGATACTTTTTTTAATTTAAAAAAAAAATAAGAAATCTTTTTACGTGAAAATTAAAAAAAAAAATTATCCTTAAAAAACTGAGAGTTTTTCACAAAAAAAGAAAAAAAAGAAAAAATAATGAAATAAAAAATAAAACAAAGACGATTTCTTTTTGAAACATAAAAAGTCTGTTTACTGCAAAAAGTAAAAAAACTTTTTCATTTCAAAAAAAAATTAGGGATTTTACTTCATAATATGTAATAGATTTTCAATTTTTCATCTCATCTAAAAGAAACAGTTCCTCGAAATTTTTTTTTTTTTAAATTACGTAACTCAGAAATTCAAACAATTTTTGACTAAAAAAAAAAAAAATGAAATTTCATTCTCCTCAAAAAATTGAAGGTTTTTAAAAATTTAGACCAAGAAATATTTTTTAATTCTTTAAACATAAAAAAATGTGAAGTCTTTTTACGTCAAAAAAGTTTGAAAAAGTTTCTATTCCAAAAAAATTTAGGTAAATACTTTTGTTTTAAAAAAATCAAGATTTTTCCTCTCTAAGATGTTATTTCTGAAAAAAAAATCTGCACTAAAATAAAGTGATTTTGACTCCAAAAAAATAAGTGATTTTTTTAAATATGGGATTCTTCACTTTAAAGGTAAAAAAAATCATTAAAAAAAATATATGGTCTGCACAAAAATAGGATAAACGATTTTTACTTCAGAGAAAATGTAGGTAGAGATTTTCTTTTCAAAAATTTTGAAAGATTTTATTTAAAAAAAGAGTTCAAAACGAGAAGTCTTTTGAACAATGTTGAAAAAATTTTTTACCCTAAAAATTTCAAAATTTTTTTTTTCTTCAAGAATTCAAGATTACAATAAATAAGAAAAAGATTGTTTGCTCCAAGAAAATGGGGAGTTTTTTTCTTCATTTTAATTGGAACAAAATTCAAGATTTTTTTTTAAATAAGAGGTTTCTTTCTCGAAAAAAAAATTAATAATAAAAGTGATTTAAAAAAAAAAAATTGAAACAAAAAATTTAGAGATGATTTTTCTCTACAGATAAATCACTTTTTTTATTGTACTTTTGATAAACTTTGATCAAAATATAATTTATATGTTCATCTAGCTATTTGGATCAAATTGTATCAATTTTTATCAAATTGGATCCAGATTGATCCAAATTGATGTTTACGTGATCAAAGATCAATGATGTTTTGATCCAATTTGATAGGTAGAGAGTGAAATTCCACCGTATTAAGTAAGTATACATATTATAAGTACGTGAAGGTAAAGCATTAATTACTTATTGTTGGCAATGTTGGTCTGAAAGGAGTGAAATGAGCCTTAAAAGTAGAATTGATTGCGCCTTTCTTTACGACGTATTGAATACGCATTAAATTGCTTCCGAAAAGAATCGGTTCGGCTGCAGCTCCACAAAATGTTTGTTTAATTGTGTCCGCGCCTTCCTCCAGAATATATACGTAATTCAATTCGCAATCGTTCGGAAATTGTAGAGCGAAAAAATCCCATGTCAATGAAACCTAAATTAAATAGCCAAATTATAATATCAACAGCAAAAAGATCTTTATATGTATCAAAACGCGTAGGAACGTAAACGTAAGTACATAAAGATAGATATTAGGTAATAATGCACATAGTAGATACTACAGATACATTACAAATATCATAGTAGGTACCTAATTTATTCCTTCATTCAAATCATCAATATTCAAACGGAATTCATTTGACAGAACATAGATCAAATGTACATATGTACGATTGTAGGTACATACTATAAACAAATAGAATCCCCTTTACCTTCAAAAATTATTAAATGGCACTCATAGTCCAAACTTGAGTGAAAATTTGATTTTGAACGAAGTTTTGAGAACAGTACTAAGTTACCTAAATAAGAACGAAATACCCACATAATTATATGAAGTACGTACTTTTTTATTAGCTCCTACTTTCAAATTGAACATACAATCGATTCCACTTTTATTGGATTCATTTCTATATATTTCGGGAATATCTTCATTAGAAAGTGTAAATCTTTGTGCAGGATCTTTAGTTAATTCATCTTCTTCAGTTTTATTCACAACACAAGGTTCTTTGTTCAGAACGGTAACTACAATTTAAGTGAGATGGTTATCAAAGGTTTTCAAAATAAAGTCCAACACGAGTATTGTTCTTGCATGGTTAAAAATGAAGCATAACTTTCAATTACTAACCTATCTATATAATTATACAGGGTGTACCGGCTTATGTTAAGAGTTAAGCCTTCTAACCAGTAACTATGCAACTTATGGTGATTCGATGTAAATATGTTTGCCCAACTTCCAGACCGCAGGGGCTGAGTTATATGTTTGACAATTCTGTACACTAAAGCACCGAACATGGAAGTCCAATTTTTTTCTACGTCGAGATTTTTATTGTTTATGAACCTACAAGTGTCAAAAATTCAAAAAAATATGTAAAAACCTCAAAGTTGAGAAAAATGTGACTCCCATGTTCGGTGCATTAGTGTACAGAATTGTTCTCATTTCCTTATAATAACTCAAAAAGTTGTCCTTAGACCAAGCCTCTTCACAATGATGTAACCCCCTCCCACTTCTCCATCACACTTCAATCAATAGCCATGAGAAAATAATGTTTAAAAATGTCTGGAAAAATTCATAATAAAATTTTTTTGAAAATATTTTTCTTGAATAATTTTTTTCAGAATGATGTTTAAAAAAAAAAATAATAAACTGTTTCTACTTTATGATACAATTTAGAAAAAATTACCTACCTATTCAAGAAAAATAATTCAAAAAAAATTATTATGGATTTTTTTCAGACGTTTTTCAACAAACTACGTATTTGCTCATAATTTTTGATTGGAAGAAAATAGAGGGGTAGGGTTGTGCCATTAAAGAGCGGATTTTTTTATTCTGGAAAAGTTATTAATAACAGCTTGGTCAAACGACAACTTTTTGAGTTATTACTTACAGAAAAATGAGAAAAATTGTCACCTTTTTCAAAATGTTTTCTCAAGTAGTACATATTTCGCTTGGTATAGACTTTCTTGTCAAGTTATAAAAATGACTAATTCCATGAAAAAATTCTAGACAAAATTTTCTGCCCGATACCGCAAAGTGCAACTCTTTACCTATTATAGCTGTCGAAGTGTCGAGAAATGTAAGTTTGAAAACACACAGTCAAAACAAAGAAAAACAAAAATTCAATGACCACAACTCAGCCCCTGCGGTCCGGAGGTTAGGCAAACATATCTACATAGACTCACCATATGTTGCATAGTTACCGGTTAGAAGGCTTTACTCTTAAGTCGGTACACCCTGTATAAGTTAGTAATTGATTTGTTAAGTAGATAGCAATTATTTAGCGTAATGTTTAATAATTTCATCACAATGACATACGTACGATTATCCTTTCTTGGTTCGAAGTAATAGACGATTCGAAATCCATTATATTCGATACTGTCGTCGCTTTTGAACCTTAACCATAATGCGTTTCCTGAAGATTTAATAACTGGCGGAAATTCATAGCCGCAAAATTTGCCAAACTCTCGAGAATACCCGAAAGCCCCGTCTCGTATTTCTAAATGATCGAATTTACAATTTTCACTCGGCTCGATGGCAAATTGATCGCGAAAATCAACGACTACTAGTTCGTTTGTGGAATTAGCTGTTGAAAAGAAAAATCAACTTTAAGTATAGGTAGTGTATTAGTCGGCAATAAATAAAAGATAGTCGTCGTGTTACAAAGTAGGAGGTAGACATTCGCTCATTTTTCACAGCTTGATTAAAAGTTGTTAATAATTAATAATCTTAGATGGAAAGTTTTTAGCATACGATAAAAACGTTAATTAGCGGGTTTTAATAAAGTCGTTATATTTTTGTGAGTTTTTAACTCGTGGTTATTCGATACTTAGCTTCGAGCTGGGGGAAATTTACACTTAAAACTTGTAACAAGGTATTATAAAGTTGAAACAGATCCTTTTCTTAAGCACACTTCAAATGGAGGCTTTGTTTTCGAGCAATTAGGTCGGTTACACCCTTCATTTAAGTTTATATCAACACAACAGGTATAATAACTTGGGTGTAAAGTTTGCGCGCCGCACTGTGTATTTTTCCACCCCTTCTTTATCAATGTATATACAATATCAAAACAAGAATACTGTAGCGAATGCTTTTTAACTGTTGTCGTCGAGTTTTGAATTTATTTCCGAGATACATAACATATCCAGAACAATCTACGTCATACGTGCGATAATTCGAGTAATTATAATTCTTTTTTGAACAAATTTGCACAAACAAGTAAAGTAAGTATGTACCGAGTGTGGTTCTTATTTTGGACTTTTGATTTTTTTAGTCTCACAGTCAGTACCTAAAGTTAGGTAATATTTCTTTTTATGATAAAATAATTTCCTATTTTTTAGATTTGCCCCAAATGAATTTTAAATTGCCCCTCAATTTTGTAGAAAAATGAAAAAATTTACCAATTTTCAAACTCTCGATTTTTTTGGTTATAATATAACCCATCGAAATTGTTCCTTTTCATGAAAATTTTTTCCCAATTTTTTATTTTTCTCGTAACTTCATTTTAAATCGTACCTACCTTGAGACGTTCTTTATTTAAAAAAAAAATGACCAAATTTGTTGACGTATATATAATTTAAAAAATTGTTCTTTCTTCATAGAAAATAATTCCATATAATTTATTTTTCCTTCAATTGAATTTTAAACAGTGCTACATGCCCCCTCACTTATTTTGAAAAAAATGAAAAAAAAATCAAATTTTCAAACCTTTGCATTGTTTTGGTTCCAACCTGACAAACGCATTTCTTTTTATGGGAAATGATTCCCAATATTTTTGTTACTTCCTTCACTAGAAAAATGAGCAAAATTTTTTTAGGTAAAATTTTTCAAAATTTTGTAGTGAATTCATTTCTAAGATAATCAAATGTGAAAAAATTGGGAAAAGCTTTATTTTTCAATGGTAAACAAAATATTTCAAAAATACGTATTTACTTTTAGGGTCGAAATAATTATTTTTGTAAAAAGAGTCGTATTTTGAAATTGGGTAGGTACATAAAATATCGACCAGTGAAGTAAATGTCCTGGGCTGCGTTCATGTTTTTTTAGTCTAGACTTGATTTAAGAGACGAATAAAAAAGATGCAAACAAAAAATAAAATGAACCAAGATAATAATTGAACTTTAATGTAAGGTTTTTTTTTAGAAAAATCTATTTCCAATTACAAATTCACTGAATACTGAAAATGTATTTTTTTAGCAATAAAATACGAAATGATTTTTTTTTTAGTCATGAAACGTAATATCTTCCAATTGAAGAAGCAGTAGATATAATGTTCGAAAGGTATTTTTTTTTCGTGTTTTTGTGTAACTTTTTCAAGTGGTTCATATTACCAAGGTATTTGTATCAAAAATTCTACGAAAATGGCGGTCTTCCTCTGGTTCATGTAGCGGCCTTTATTTTTAACTTTCGATTAAAAAAAAAAAATCTCATCCCCTACAGTAACTTGTTTCTTTTCATGAGAAAATATTTCACTATTTCTAAATTTTTTCTCTAACAATTGAATTATTTCAAGTGGTTGCCAAACACTTTCTTTTTTTAGAAAAATAAAAAAATTGACCAGTTTTCAAAATATTGTCTTTTTTGGTTAAAACCCATAAAAGTTGCTCCCTTTTACATGAGAATTACTTCCAAATTTTCAATTTTCTCTCAATCTAATTTGAAGCAATACTTATGTACTTGGAGCGTTCCCAATTTTTCAACAAAAAAAAAAAAAAAAAGAAGAAGAAGAAGAAGAAGAAAGAAAGATGAAAAAAATTGACGAAATTTTTGCCCCTAGCATTTGAAACTGTAGTTTTTGATTGGAAAATGATACAAAAAATTTTATTCTTTCCCTAAATGAATTTTAAGTGGTGCCACTAGTCCCATTTTGAAAAAAATTACCAAATTTTTGAACGTCTGCATTTTTTGGTTATAACCCATCAAAATTGTTCCTTTTCACGAAAAATTATTTCTAATTTTTATTTTTCCTCGTACTAAATTCTAAGCAAATCCTACTGGCCCCTATTTTTTTTTTTAGAAAAATGGAAAAATTTACCGATTCTTAAGTTTTTGTGTTTTTTACCTATAACTCTTCAGAGTTGTTATTTTTCATGAGAATTGCTTCCAAATTTTTCATTTTTCCCAACTTAACTTGAAGTGGTAATTTCGGGTTCTCTATTTTTCTGGAAAAATAAATGAAATTAGCAACATTTTTTCACCTAGCGTTTAAAGTTGTTGCTTTATATTGGAAAATAATTCCCAATTTTTTGTTTTTCCCAAATTGAATTTCAAGAGGTATCACTAGCTTCTCATTTTTAAAATTGTCAATTATTGATTTTTTTCAAAATAGGGACTAGTGACATCACCTACAATTAAGATTGGGGTAAAAATAAAATATTGTGAATTAGTTCATCATTGAAAGGAAGTACATATTTCAATTATTAGAAATTTGGCAATTGTTCATTATTTTTCAAAACGAGCGGTTAATGGCACCATCTAAAATTCAGTTAGGGGATAAATAAAAACTGGGGAATTATTTTCGTAAAAAAATTCAAATGCAGGGTAAAAAAATTTACTAATTTTTTTCGTTTTTGTTTTTCAAAATTGGGACCACCCATGAGGTATCACTTGAAATGAAGTTGAGGAGAAAATAAAAAAAATAATTTTCATGAAAAATAACTATTTTGATGGGCTATGACCAAAAATGGCAAGATTTAAAAAATCTGTCATTTTTATTTTTTTAAAAATGGAGGTCTAGAGAAAACATTAAAAATTAGGAATTATTTTTCCATAAAGAGAAACAACTTGGGAGGGGGGTGATATGAAAAAATTCGAAAGCCCAATGAAAGGTCACTCTAAAGTAAGGTCCCGGAGGGTAATAAGGCCCATTAACAGAAAATGGCGCCTAACTTGATCCAAAATTCTTAAAAACCCCAAAAAATTTCAAAATCGTTCAATGTGGTCCATTAGACACAAGAAATACCATTTGGCATTTTTTTCCTCCCCCACCCTCCGAAATTATAATTATTAAAAAAAACACTGTTTGGGCCTTATTAAACGACCTCGTCGGATAATAAGGCCCATCATAAAAAAAAAAAATTAGAAAAAACACTTTTTTTGGAAACTATAGTTGCCATTTTGATAAGTACTACGTATAATTTTAGCCACTGGACAGTTTTGGAATTTTTCGAGATTTTTGTTGGTGGCATTCATTGTGATACCATTCTCCACCACTGTATCATAAATCTTCCTTTTCATCCGACATGCAAGCGAAGCAAACCCCATGATTCTGAGTCTAAACTGGAACATTTTGGAGTTGAAAAAGAACGAATGAGTCACAAATTTTCATGTGGGTCTTATTACCCGGATCAGGAGTAAGATTTTCAAACTAATAATTCGATTGCTAAATCGTACTTGAAAAATTTGTAAAAATTACTAAAGTATACTTAATTGAATGCAGAATACGAATATTTAGTTGTTTTTTAAAGTTCATTGATATTTAGAATTTTAAAACCTTAAAACTTTCAACAAAACTTTATATCAGAACTCAATTTTTCGGGAAACAAAATTTATAGCCTTTCTGCTTCTCGGATATGATCAATTTCGGGGACATCGTGCCGAATTGTTGTTTTAGGGACTAAAATGTATCAACCAGTGCAGCCAGTTTTTTGTTTTGTAAATTTACCTCTGAGATATGCGCCTGGGCCTTATTTCCCCTACGGGCCTTGTTACCCTCCGTGACCTTACAATGACAAATATTCAGATTGTAGGACTGTGGGTACGTATTCATGTTTTGGTAATTTTAGATTCAAAGACAAATGTATGTACCTACCTATACAATGAAAACAATCCCACCAATAAAATCAACCCTTTACCCATTCTGGTATTCACAAAAATACGTACCGTACATAAATGAAAATACCTTTCTAATCGAAATGAAAAATTTGGGTAAAATTTTCTTATCAAAAGTAATTTCTTGCTTTAAATACTCGAACGACTTCTCGAAGTCGAAGATCTTTTTTAGCCTTAGAGATTGATAATAAATTTTCCAAATCGTCAGCAACATTTCCTGTAATTTAGAATTTTTTAAATCAAATTAATACCCGTCGAACGTTATGAATTTCCTATTTAATTTTCCAGAACCATTATTTTCCGGAAACTGGCCGCCGTATTTATCAATGTTATTTATTCGTGGTAGTTTGATTTTGCCACTTTTCCATTAAATATTAATGAGTGAAACGATTTAGTTACTGATGAAGAAGAGAAAAAACCATTCGGTGATAACCTTTGACTTCCAAATGATTTCTTCGTAACGATATCTTAATCGAACACAGCGCGCAGGCAAATATTTCCCAAGTACAATTTACGATGTTTTCTTTTTTTTAAAATACGTAGGTAGCTAGTCCGGCAAAGGATACAAGAAATAAGTTATTTTAAATGTATTTCGTCGTCATTAAAAAACAATCACAGAAGCAATCAACCTTTGATAGGAATTGGAAAAAAAAATTAATACAAGTATTTTAAATTGCGCAGTAATTAAGAAAACAAGGGTTCGATGCTTTGAAATGTTTCACTTTTTCGTTTTCCGAGTTTGGGAGATGTCAAAATTAAATCTAATTAGGTAGGTATAAATATTTTCGTAAATACGTCGACTCTATCTCGTACTTCATTATTGCAATTGCGTTGGACATAGACTACTTTTAACAGAGGGAAAATTTTCTCTTTCGAATCTGTGGTTTGGAAAAATCATCCTTTTATCCCCTTTTCTTTCTCTCAGATTATTGTTCATTTCATTTCACATTTTGGAAACTGCGAACAGTTAGAGGATGCTAGGAAGGGAGATGAAGAATCAAATTCGGCACCCTCGACTACGTATCAAATAATAGGTTAGCCTTTTTCACTCAACCTTGACAATTTTTATTTCGAAATATAATATAAAAGACGAGCGTTTTTCTTTCAATGATGAAATTCTTTTAGTTCGAGCAATATAATTATAATTAAAAATCGGAATAATCAAATTAATCTGATTTATACAAACGGCGCAGAATGGTTATGAAAATTCGTATTACCATATTGCTGCAGCGTATACCAAGGTATAAGAGCCAGGTGAGGTACCCCCTTCCTCACCTATTAATCATCAAAACTATACTAGGACAAATAATATAAATTTATGAGGTATGAAATATGCATTAATTTTTGCACAATATGCTCAAGTGTGAATCTATAAAATTTCAATTATTTGTTTCCAGGACTTTTTTTCGGAGACGTTTTTTCTTGTATTTTTTTTTTCAAAAGAGTACTTATTTTCAAAAAAATTATTGGATTTTTTTTAAAAGAAGATTTCTTAAAAAGTTTTTTTTTTTTTTTGAGAAAATGTTCATTGATTTATCAAAAATTGTTGGTAACTAAAAATTTAAGAGAAAAAATTAATTTATTCAACTATAAACATGTGTAGGTGGTATAAGTGAATAATTTCATTTCCTTAAAATAAATAAAGATACATTTTCGACAAATATTATTTTGGTAGAAGAAAATATTTTTTTGGAGAAGAATTCAAAAAAGTTTCATGTTTAAAAAATTTTTGTTTGAAAAAATCAAAAATTCTACAAAAACTTCTAAAAATTGTTTTTAAAACAAATTTTGACTTGAAAAAAAGTATCTGAAAAATTGCTGGCAATATTTTCTGCTACAAAAAATTCTCCGAGAAAAAAATTTACAAAAATTTTAAATATTCTCTTGATTTTTTTATTCGAAAATGTTTTCTTTAAGAACAATATTTTCCGACATAAAAAAATTTAGGAGAAATAAAAATCGTAGAATCGAACATTATATAAAATTTTTTTGTAAAAAATCAAAAATCGTATAAAAATATTTTTTTTACCAAATATGGAATAATTTTTAATTTGAGAAAACGTTTTTACAAAAATTTTTTATTCAAAAAATTCTCTTGGAGCTGATTTTTTTTTTCAAGTCAAAATTTTTATTAAAATTTGTTTTTAATAGGTATGAAATCATTGTACCTACTTATTTCTAAAATAGATTTTTTTTCACGAAAAATCTTCTGAGAAGGAAATTTGTAAAAACGAATGTTTTATTAACTTTCGTAATGGAAAATTGTATTATTATATCAACACTTTTTTAAAAGTAAGTACCTATATTTTTTTGGAGAACACTTTCTTAACCCCCCCCCCCCCCGAATTCTTTCAAGAAAAAACTTTGCAGGAACGAAATAATTAAGTACTTCCTACTTATAACAGATTTTTTGTGATTTTTTTTCAAGTACTTACTTACTTACTAATGTTTTGTTTTTGAGAAGCAAAAATCGACAAAAATTCTAATTAATAAAAACAAAAAATTCTCTTTAAAAATAAATTCGCAGAAATTAAATGTTTTTGAAAAATTCAAAAATTAGGTACCTATTTATGAAAAAAAAAATCAATTCATTTTTTTAAATATCTGAAAAATGTTTTCTTCAACAAAAAATTTTCTTGAAAAGAAATTTGCATCAACAAATTATCTAGTTTAGGAATTTATTTAAAAAATGGCTTATAAAATATATTTTAGGATATTTTGTAAAAAAAAAAAAGTTTCCAAAATTTTTTCTATTTTTTTTTGCCCAAAATTATTTTGTTTCTACAGAAAAAAAAAAAAAAAAAAAAAATGTGCAATAAGTATAATTTGATGTTTTACCCACGCGAAAAAATACCAGTGATAAATACCTTAGAACTACCAGTGATTCCACCACTGGTAATTTCGTCAAAAATCACTGATGGAAGTATCACTGATCACCAGTGAATCATCAGTGACCAGTGATACTTGGACCAGTGATATTTTGACGAAATTACCAGTGGTGAGTGGTGGCGCAACTGGTCATTTAATTATACTAATTACAAGAAGTGCTACAAAATCACTAGTCAAAAATGGTGGTGGCTACTGTACTACCACTGATAGTACAATTCACTGGTAAGAAACTTTATTACCAGTGGTCGTGATAACATAATCCATTGATTGTAATAGGTGCTCTATGTGGCTTATGTAATATTCGGCAGCATACTTTACCAGCGAGTAGCAGAACGATGCACTGCCTAGTGATAGTTACCACTGGACAGTGCATACCAGTGGTTACCAGTGGTGAAAATTACAACAGTGTTGGAAATTGGTGATATGATATATCAGTGATCACCAGTGATGAAAATATATCAATGGTGGAGGTTAGCGGTATACCAATGGTAAAAATATATCACTGGCAAAATTCAGCGGTAACCAATGGTCACCACTGGTGATCACTGGTATTTTTTCGCGTGGGTAAACTCTAAAGAAATGCAAAAACTGTAGGTATAGGTATTAATTCTTTTTAAAGATAAGTAGGTATATTTTGGAACAAAAAATTTTTCTCTAGAGAATTCGTAGAAACAAATTTTTAAGAATTCTTGTAAAAAGAAAAAATCTCATTAAAAAATTGAAATTTTTTTTCTTTACCAAATATTGTATTTGAATTTTTTTTTTTGGAAAATACTCTTGGAACAAAAAAATTTCTCAAAGAGAAATTCGCAGAAATGAAATTAAGAAATTCCATAAACCTTGTGAAAAAATTTAAAACGATTTTTTATTTCATAAAATCTTCTCGGAACATTTAAAATTTTTTTTTGAAATTCTTTTTTTTAAAATCCCAATAAAAATTAGGTATCTTAAAAATGGGGTCTCTGTGTCACCTCTAAAAATGATTTTTTTGAAGAAAAATTTTTAGGGAGTTGATTTTACACCAGAAGAATCATTTTTAGAGGACCAACACTTGGCATTCCGAAAAAAATGCTTGAAAAATATTTATCTATCTACTGTATTCGAACTTGCATAAATTATAAAATACTTAGTTATGGAAAAAATTATAATGAAATAAGCAAAAAATACAAAAATAGTAAGGATTGTAATTTTTAAGTTATGTCAGATAAAAAAAAAAAAAAAAAAAAAACGCGTAGCAGTCAAGATGCTCCGCGACAGCCGAATTTTTTTTTTCAAGTTAGTGTACCACTTTGAAAACGTTTTCATCCATGGTATTTCAGTTTCAATATCAGTTTTAACTTCAAAATCAGTTTAAAAATGTCAGGTTTTTGTCTTCAGTTTTAGTTCCTCTCTGCATTGAAGATTTCAACTTCAGATGAGGGCTCCGCCCCCATACCCCTGTTGAGGCTCCTACCCAACCTCCTCATCACTTCCAGCTCTTCAAATCCCCATGCCCCAGGGGCATGGCAGGATTTGCCCCCAACCCCTTCCTTACTTTCGGCTTTGCAGACGGGGTCCAACACACCAGAAAAAGGGGTTGAAACGTGAAAATTTCTGATTTTTGACTCTGTAGGAGGGTCAAATGAGGCTCTAAAGCCCGGTCCACACCTTCAAATAATTTGATCAAATCACGTTTGATCAAATATATTTGAAGGTGTCGACAATAGGATAACAATAGGTGGTGTTGAATTAACGCGTCCACACCTTCAAATATATTTGATCAAACGTGATTTGATCAAATTATTTGAAGGTGTGGACCGGGCTTAAACTCGAAAATCTCCAAAAGGTACACCAGTGACTTTTACTGACATCACATCCCAAATTTCGACCTTTTAGGTCTTTTGGTTTGGGCTATAGGCTGATCAACACACCTAAAAAAGAGGTTAAAATGTGAAAATTTCTGATTTTTGACCCTGTACGGGGGTCAAATGGTGCTCAAAAGTCGAAACCCCCAAAAGGCACATCAGTGACCTCTACTGACCCTACATCCCAAATTTCGATTGTTTAGGTCTTTTAGTTTGGGCTGTTTAAAACTTGAAAAATATTGATTTTTGACCCTGTATCGAGGTCAAAAGGGGTTTAAAGATCAAAACCTACAAAAGACACATCAGGGGCATGAACTCGATCTATGATAAAAATGTAGGCCCCCCAGCTCCATTTGGGGGGTCTGTAGCCTGATCAACGTGAAAAAATGACCTAAAAATCCACTTTTTGGGCCCTAAAATGGGGTGGGGATGACTTGGGAAGCTGAAATTTGGATACAGTGGAGACAATCAGAGTCACTATTTTTGGTAAAAATTTCAAATCATTTTGTCAAATTGGGGCCTCTTTAGAGCCCCCCTCAAAAGGGGCCACCCCCCAATTTTGGAGCTCAAGGGTCAAAACCCCCCAAAAGGCACCTCAATGACCCTTGCCTATCCTAAAGACCAAATTTTAGCATCCAAGGTCATTTGGTTTGGGCTGCAGGCTGATCAACGTACCGGGAAGTGAGAAAAAACATGAAAAATTGTGAAAAATCTTGATTGTTGACCCTTGACAGGGGTCAAAGGGGGCCCAAAAGTTGAAACCTACAAAAGGCACATCAGGGGCACAAACTGATCCATGATGAAAATTTTGGCCCCCAGCCCCATTTGGGGGGTCTGTAGCCTGATCAACGTGAAAAAATGACCTCAAAATCCACTTTTTGGGCCCTAAAATGGGGTGGGGATGACTTAGGGGGCTTAAATTTGACTATGGTGTAGGTAATTAGGGTTCTCATCACTGGGGCAAGTTTCAAAAAATTTCATGATATTGGGGCTCCCCCGCACCCCCTCAAAAGGGGGTCATATCCCCAATTTTGGGTTAGGGCCTCAAAAATTTTTTTGCATCATTCCTACATCGAGGGGACCCTACATATCAAGTTTGCCTGTTGGGCTCGGCCCCAGAGTTCCAAAAGTAGAGGTAAAATTATAAATAAATATTATATATATATATAAAAATATGTGACATGTGACAGATCGTCATCTTTTGGTCCCAAACGTCAACAAATGGGGTCAGAACTCTTCTACCCCCCCTCCTTCTAAATCAGAGTCGGACACAATAGCCTAATTTTTTTTTTAAATTCGGCTAAAAAAAAAGTTCAAATTAATTCGAACCTTATCATCAGTTTCGTAACTATCGAGAAAAAAGACTAGTAGCCTTGGTATTTTTTTTCAACATTTCCTTTAATTTAAAGAATTATTTTTTCTAAAACAGTGATCTACCTACGCGAAAAGTATTGGCATTCCATTTAAAAAACTCTACTCACTATAGAGATAATTATAAAAAGTAAATACTCGCCATTTAACAACCTAGGTGATAGGTACCTACTATAATCGTCGAAATTAGAAAATGTTTTGAATGGAGTTTTTTTTATTAAAGGATAGCCGAAAAGTTCATAAAATCATTCGAGACGAGAGTAAAAAATTCCGGTACATTTTGAATGAAGTTTCGTTGCGAAGTTGGACGTGATAATTATTAGATGAAAAGTTTTTCAATTCTCACAGGTTTCTTTTGTAGATTGCTACTATTTGTAAATGAAATTTCACGGATTTATAAACACAGCCTTTACGCCTCGTGCTAAATTACATCATTTGAAATTTCACTCAAAAGGAATACAATGATTAATGAATGTTTTATAACTGAAAAAACATTTACTTTAAAAGAATATCAAGCCGACTCAAGATTCAAACTTCTTTTTTTCACAAATAAGTAGGTAAATATTTACAAATTTCTCGAAACTCGAAACTCGCAGAAAAAATAGGTACGAGATAAGATTGGTAGATATAAAATTATTTGCGGGTCTTCGATTATTCTCAATCTCGTTCCAGGTACTTTCGTCTTGTTGTTTTTATTTTTTTCATTTCCAATTTGGTCTAATTACGTAAGGGCGGCTTTTAAACTTAACGAGGTTGTTGAAAAAAAACACAAAAAAAAACCCATTAGAATACTTCGTACAAATCATATTATTTACCGAAGTTGAGAAATTTTTATTCGACAACTCGGACACTTTATAAAAATAACAAGAATAAAAAAATAAAATAAAATGAATGAAAGAAGTAGGTAGGGGGGCTAAAAATTACAAAACGAAAGTTCATCAAATAACGTTAACCTATTAATGTTTCATCATCCCCTAATTGTTTCAGACATAATTGTTTAACGTCGACGTTTTTCACATTTGTTATGTTAAATTTCAGATTAAACTAACTAGACGGCGAAATAAAAATTAATTTAGACGGCTAAAAAAGCCTACATTTACAGCACGAACTTAAACTATAATAGCTTACATTCAGTTAGGTAGGTCTAGGTACATACTTACATAAAATCTTTTCATGAAAAAATTACTACCTAACGACATTCGAGATAGGGCCGAGCTTTAAAGCGTTGGCTGTTTTTTAAATTGCGCTTTTTCGGATAAACGTTAGACAGATGTTTGGCAAAAAATGGAAACAGCGTCTGTCCGAGATTGATACGATAGCTGCGCATCCTATGGTATCTGTAGCTTTGTGATAAATGTTTTTTGTCCGACTAGCAAACATTTAGGAAATTTGTTAAGTAACCTCGCGTACCTCGAACAATTTTACACACCGTGCACATGGAAATGCGGTGTCATTCGCAATTCCGAAAATATTGCTAATAAATTTTTCTCGGCTTCGAATTTCGTTCGCACTTCCTTCGGATCTCATTTTTTCCCCATCTTTATGGCTTTTTAACGCAATGAACGATGCTGTTCGCGATAGGTATTTCATTTCTTATTCTTTGAACTGTGCAGCAGATAAAATTGCTAAAGAGATTACAGAATACAAATTTTCGTCAAATGCTCCGCCGCACCGCATCTCGTCTGCTTCGTCGTTGCTCTATCAAAATGTGAATGAAACAAGTTTTCCCGATAAATACTTAAATACCCCTAAACGATTAAAATTCCGCTCTTATCAATATTCGATTCGTTTACATTATTCACCGAGGCGTTAAATTTTATTCAACACGTGTTTCTCTATTCAGTATAGGTAGTAGGCGCTGGATAAATAGGTATACTAGGTAGATTCCAACTGCATAAATCGACGATTTAAATATTTTTTCACTTCGTTTAAAAGTTATCCGAGACCATTTATAAATTTTTACTACCTATGGTTGAAGTCATTTCAAGACTGTTTTGTTAATCAATTTCATTATTCCATTTTCGATTCTTTTTGAAGTTGATTTAAAAAAAAAAAAGAACTTTCAGTTAAATTTTTTATAAAGTGATTTACAGAAATTTATCGCATACGAATATAAAATTTTCAAGTATACCTACCTATTAATTTACGTACAATGAAAAAATTTAATAAAAATAAAAACTAAGTTTTGTAACATTTAAAAAAAAAATTTTAAACCTAATTTTTTCAATTTTTCAATTCACAGTTTCAATTTTTTCAAGTTTTGGAACATTTTCTGATTTAATAAATGTTGAAGAATTTTTCAGTTCATTCAGTTTTTTAAATTTTATAATTCATCAATTTTTGCAGAATTATCTCATTTATTCGTGATTTTTTTTGTAACGAATTTATTAGGTATTCAATCATGTTTTCAAATTTGAAAAGAGCTGTTATATTTTTTCAAGTTTTCCTTTTTTTTGACTCATTAATATTTTCCAAATTTTTTCTTTAAATTTTAGAGAGATTTTTTAGTTTATAGGTATAATTTTTTTGTGGTATTTATTTCAACGTTTTTATTTTTTTTTATAAATTTCAATTTATTAAATTTTGGGAAATTTTCGCGAATTTTTGAATACTTAATATTTTAGTAGGTGTTTCTATTTAAAATTTATCATATTTATTTTATTGACATTTTTACTGATTTCCAATCCAATAAATTTTGGGGAATTTGCAGATCCAAAATCTTTTTATTTTGAATATTATATTTAAATGGTGTTTTAGGGACCTATTTCTATTTAGCTATTTACGTTACTAGGGAGATAAAGTGCTACTTTTATATACCTCTCGCTGATCTTTCGGTAGTATAAAGAAGCCTTTTTCTCCCTCGTGACGTAAAATATTTTACGTTACTAGGGAGATAAAGTGCTACTTTATATACCTTTCGCTGATCTTTCGGTAGTATAAAGAAGCCTTTTTCTCTCTCGTAACGTAAAATAATTTATCCAAATAGGGAAATAAACTACTATTACATAGGTCCAGGTACTCATTTGTCCCATCCCTGCGTAAACCTTCAATTTGTAAATAAAAGTCAATCAAAATTTTCAAAAAAATCAATGTCCAGTTTCCTAAGTTTTTAAACTTGAAAAAATTATTTGTTCTGCAACAGTTATCAGCAGGGCTCGGATATGTATGAAAATGCATATTTTTCTGTGTTTATTGAAAAGTGATATATTCAAGTTACTTTTACGTTTCAGATCTTTCTGAGCAAAATGAGCGATATTTGTTAGCGCATATTTTGCATATTTTGGCTATAAACGCATATTTTTGCATATTTTGGCCATTTTTAGCGCATATTTCCTCAATTTTCTGATTTTTAGCGCATATTTATGTGATTTTTGATATTTCTTTCCCAAAAAGACAAAAAATTTCACTTTTTTCAATTTTTCACTAGTGCTTGAAAAAAATCTACTACTTTCACAAAATTGTTTCGAATGAATTATTTTCAAATTTATTCAGAAAATGTATGAGTTTTCGTTCAAAATCTCTTTTTTCGAAATTTCCGCCCTCGCTTCGCTCGGGCAGTGTTTCGTTATTTTATTTTTTTGATGAAATGAGACAGAAATCTCGAAAAAATACGAGGAATTCAATTTATTTCAATTCTAACCTTACGCCTATCTTAGGCCTCACGTTGTACTGTGTGAAAAAACTGGAGGAGGAAAATTAAATTATAGAGAATTTTAAAGAATTTACGAAAACGGATCTTTTTACAATTTTTGGATCCTGTTTTGAATAATTTTTTCATTTCAAAACGGCAACATTGTCAAATGAATGACAATAATCTGATTCTAATTTAGTTTTTGCCTTGAAATAAAGCACAGCTCATCGCGCTCTTTAAAACGATACCCATTTTGGTTTTGGCATATTTCTTGTTGTTAGAGCATATTTTGAGTTTTTTTAGCGCATATATATGCGCATATTTCACCTGTTTTTAGTGCATATATATCCGAGGCCTGGTTATCAGTTTTCAAATAACGTCAATTTTTGAAAAATTTTCAATTGCAAAAAAAAATTGTTTATTTTTTTCAACTTTCTGATTTTCAAATTTTGAAATTTTTTGTCTTTTTGAAGTTTTTTACTTTCCAAACAATTTTTAATTTTTAAATAATTATTTTGATTTCAAAAAAGTTCTGTATTATAAGAAATTATATATTTTTGAAGTTACAGGTATTAAATTTTTTTAAATTTCAATTCTAAAAAGGTTTTAATTTTTGGAAAATTAATTTTTGGACAATATTCGTTTCTAAAAAATAATACGTTTATTAAATAAAAATTTTAATGCCTAAAAAATCATAAGTTGAAAAAATCAATTTTCGTGTAGTTTACAAAATGAGTAGGTACAAAAAAACCGTCATTTTTGAAAAATTTTCATTTTTCAAAAAAATCAATTTTTAAATTTGTATTTCCAATTTTTCAAAATTTTAAAAATTAAAAAAAAAAAATTTAAAGACTTAAGTTCGCGAGTTAAAACAATTTTTTTATTTTTTGTTTTTGAGGAGTTCTTTATTTTATAAATAATTATTTTCAATTTTCAAACATTGTTTTTAAATACTTTGGTTACATTTAAAAAAATAAATACATTGCTAAGCATTAAAAAAAAACTTTTTAATGAGAAGAATTTTTTTTATTCTTCGAGGAAGTAATCTCTAGGTAATAATTCTTTTAAAAATTTTTTATAATTTTTTAAGAGCAAATTTCGATTTTTTGGAGAAAAAGTCGTTCATTTGTAGAGAAAAAAAATCACTCAATTTTTTCAAAAAAATCATAATTATCTAGCTCTTACCTAACTACTTTTTTTTAGTAAAAATTTATGTATATTTTTTTCTTCGTTTTTTTTTTTTTTTTTTTTTAATTACATCTTAATTTTTTGAGAGAAAAAAAATATCAATTTTTCATCCCAATTTGAAAAATATAAAAGAACTTTCAATTTTTTTGGAGCAAAAAATTTTTCCCTTGCGTTTCAATACATACAATAATAATTAATTAATTATTACTCGAGTTCGTGCAGAAAAAAATCACATTTTTAAAAGAAGATTGTTTACATTTTGATTTTTTTTTTTGTGAAACAGACTTTCAAAATTTTCTTTAGGCCACGATTGGTGTGTTTTTAATTTTTTTTTACTAAATTTTACTTACATGTCCATCCCTAACTAAAAAATCTTTTTTTTTTTTTTTTTTTTTTTTTTGTAAAAAAAAGAAATTGAAAAAATAACTACATATAATAATACAAAAATTGCAAAAGTTGACGATTTATAATTTTATAAGTAGTAATATTTAAAAAAAATAACTTTAAAATTTTTTACTCAAAATTAAAAATCTATGTACCTAGGTATACTTAAAATAGAAAAACTTATCTTGAAACTTTTTCAAAAATTTTATTCAGAAGTTTTGAAGCTTGAAAAAAATATTTTTCAAAGAGAATTTAAAAAAAAAAATGAAATTCTTTTAATTTTTTTTTCAAATGTATTCAACACAAATATTTTTTGAATAATGTTTTTCCAAGTTTCAAAAAAAATTTTGTAAAATTTTTTCAGACGGATTCCAAACCTATGAAGTACCTACTACTACCTACAAAATAAAATGAAATAAAATAATTTGAAAAAAAAAAAAAACTTGTCAAAAGAACTGAAAGAAATAAGATATTTTTCAATTAAATAAAAATGTAAAAAAATTTTAAAAAGCCACGCTTTTATTTAAAGTTGGTCACTTTGTAAAATGTTATTCATAGGGAAAGAGTAATGCCTTAAAAAACAAAAAATAAAATTTACTTGAATACAAAAATGTGTCATGAAAATTTTTTTTTCAAAAATTTTAATGATGAAAATCGTGGTGGGGCGTTAATCGAAAAGGTATTCGTTTGCTCCTCGCACACCCCACCACGCTTTTCATCATTAAAATTTTTGAAAAAAAAATTTTCATGACACATTTTTTTTTTTTTTTTTTTTTTTTTTTTTTCATTTATTGTGCCATATTTTTGTATTCAAGTAAATTTTATTTTTTGTTTTTTAAGGCATTACTCTTTCCCTATGAATAACATTTTACAAAGTGACCAACTTTAAATAAAAGCGTGGTTTTTAAAAATTTTTTTACATTTTTATTTAACTCTTTTTGTCGTTGAAAATATTTTAATTTCATAGTTTTACTAGGTTCGAATGTCTATCTAAAAAAAAAAAATCTTGACCAACGTATTATTGAGGTGAAAAAATATATCTGTACCTACAATGTTGTGATTTTCTGAAATTTTCAAAACTGAACCCCCTCATAGGGGCTCAGTTTGGGGTCGGGGGTAAATTTGAGTTCGAAAATCGAATTCAGCTACCTCGAAAACCAACATTTTGATATCAATGTTGTGAATTTTGAAATTTTCAAAATGGAACCCCCTCATAGGGGCTCAATTTGGGGTCAAGGGTAAATTTAAGTCCGAAAATCGAATTCAGCGAACTCGAAAACCTACATTTCGATACCAATGTTGTGATTTTCTGAAATTTTCAAAATTGAACCCCTCATAGGGGCTCAATTTGGGGTCGGGGTAAATTTGAGTTCGAAAATCGAATTCAGCGACCTCGAAAACCCCTAATGTGAGCACTATGTTCTTTCAATTCCAGTAAAATATTAAATGAGAGAGGATTGGTTGAAAACATACTCTTGGTTCCATGAGACATACATAGACATACATACATACATACCAAGTATATAAAAGCGTGGTAAAAACACTATACCTACTAATGTTAAAAATCAAGAGTACACATAACACCTGTTAAATACATATGAACTGTAATACGAGTAGGTACCTATAGGTATTATAGTATAAAATTGTTCACTTATAAAACTGACGTTATCTAACTTTGTTCAAACTTGAATTTTTAAAAATATTAATAAAACATAGCGCAAATAAAAAATCCCGCTTCTCAGGATGAAATTGGACGTCCTCGCACCGGGCATAAAAATATAGCAGCGTATTTTTCTGCCGTAGAGCGACAAATATCTTAATCCGGCATCGCGAATAGATATCACTTTTTCGTTAATAATTCGTATTTCAGAAAATTTTCCTTACCGGATAGAAATTAAATTAAATTTTTAACGTGCGAATTTCGCACTTCATTTCCGACGGGAACTGAGGAAATATTAATGAAAATTCAGATGAAGATTTTCTAAGCAGAATTATTTACTACAACTAAAATGTCAGGTGTTTTTGACCTACTCAGCATTTAATTAACGCTATTGTTGTCTAAAACGAATAACTTTCCAACAATTTACGTTACAAAATACATGGCGGTGTTTCGTAAATTTATTTTGACTTTTTGACACATTGCAAAGTACACATAATACTACCACTGTTATCTTTTCTCTTTTAAAAGTGCATATTTTTTTTTCATTCGCGAGCCTTTCTAATGAGTATACCTACAGAATTTTTCTCGCGTCATTCCTATTTTTTTCCCACGAGTTTGTGTGAATGTTCCATTCCATTCACTATGTCTATCGATTTAATTACAATAACTAAACTCACTTGTATTTTTCTTTTGTTTCTGTTTACCCGAATGTTTCGACTATCATTATTTATGTAAGTGGTGATTAATTTTTTTCAAAACAGAAGGGATTGAAAATGGATAATATACAATGTAGGTAATCGCAAATTGTAATTTTGTTAATTTTTTAAAATTCCCGTTCCTCCGAAACACACACACACACACAAAATAGCTAAAATTATATTTTGTAGAAATTAAGGAAACCCGAAAAATATTCATAAAACAAAAGCTTTCGGTGCATGAGTTTTTCCCCCTTTCAAACTTAATAAATGACTTCTCGAAAGAAAAAAAAAATTATCGTTGGGTTCTCAGATATCGAGGGACCATCGTAACGTTGAAATAAATCACCCATAAATTTCAACTTTTAACTAAACTCCATTCGGAGATAATTTTTTTGTTCTTTTTTCCCCTCTAAAAATCGTGTTGCTAAAAACACGCGGCGTGGATTCTTCATCGTTGACGAAAGTGTTAATTAAAAAATCGTTAAGTTTACAAATATTAGCTAGTAACGTTGGATAAATTTTGAAAAACCCCACATTTCGATAATTAATCAATCGAATAAAAATCTGTATATTTTCTATTGTACAAAGAATTCCAGTAATTACAATATTTTACAAATTCGAATGTTCAGATGAATTTCAGGCTAATTACTCAGTTGCCTAATTTCAATGCGAATAATTTTTCATTTTTTTTTTAGGTAGGCCTAGGTACTGGCAAAGAATACCAAGGAATAATGCTAATTCTGTGCCTTTTCTATACTAGGAAATTTTTATTAAATTTCCACTATGTTCAGTCGTTTTAGGCGAATAAACATAAATTATTTTAATGGCTTTTCGTTCAATATTTCACCAAAGTTATCTTATATTTCTTTTTTTTATTATTTTTTTCCTCGATCATAAAACATGATTTGTAAAAGCGAAAAAACGATATTAAAACCATATCCTGAAAACTGTTCTATATTTTAAAACACATAGAAGAACCTTTTACGCCTTGTACATGCCTTCGAATGACCTATCAAGCCAACTATTGTTTTCGTATTTTTTTCCGATATGGTCTGGCATATGCCATAAGTGATGTACTGCAACTTCTCACCGATCCTCTGAAACATGTTTTTCGTACAGGGGACATCCTAAGAAACATTTTAATGAAACTTGGGGTGATAACCAAATGAAGGCCATATTCATTGCCATATCAGTCCTCTAAATTTTACAAATTCTTCAAATATACGCTTGAACAAAAAAATGTAAGCTCAAGTCAAAATTAACATGAAGGGTGAAAAAATTAAGTTGCGAAATTGGAAACTTAATACAGAATATTTTCATGACACTGAGTAAGTACATGTTACGCCTAAATCACGAAATTTCCTAATTCATGAAATAGGCAAGAAAGTTGTCTATTTAATGAATTTCTTTTTTTTATCAGATTTACGTGATTGAAATTCCAGTAATCACATAGAATGATCGAATAAAAAAACTACTTAATCGAGAATTCGAATTTTTAATTTAATTTTTGAATTTTTTGGATTGTCATTTTTTTCGGATTTTAATTTAATTGAGCGTTTAATAAAATATTCCTTAAAAAAATCAGAAGTATTTTTCAAAAAAAAAAAAAAAAAAAATTAAGAGAAGATTCCACAAATAATAAAAATTGTGGTATATTTCATGTTTTTCAGACTTCAAAAATAAATTTTAAAAAATCAACTTGAAGTTTTTTTTTAAAAAGTTCTTTTAAATTTTTTTGTGTGAATAAAATTTCATCAAATGAGAACCACCAACTTGACAATTTCTAAGAATTTTTTTTGGAATAAAAGCAAATCTGAATTTTTAAAAGTTGATAAAAAAATCAATTTTCAAATTTTTAAGTCATTGAAAAAAAATTCAAATACATTCTTCTGCATTTTTTTTTTCAGATTCCTTGGTGTGTTTTATGGGTCCGCACATATATTTGATTTTTACAATAAAATTGTCTTTAAAAAAGAAATTTTTTCAAAAAAAGAATTAAGAAATTTATAAATATTTTTGAGGCGTATTTTAAATTTTTTTGAATTTCGTCCACAATCTACTTATTGCTATAGATAGATAAGTAGGGTGAAGTACCCAGTTTGCAACACATTAAGGGAATTCCCAACTTTGAAAAATCAGGAAAATATGAGTTCTGAAACTTATTTGGCTAGTCATAATGATAACAGAAATTAATTACGGGTAATTGAGCCAAATTAAACATAGAAAATGTATCTAAGCTAATATTTCGCCAGAATTACATCTGGCTTCTTCAGAGCGTGGATCGGTCATAATTAAAAACTATAAGTATTATTTGAAGCTTTAGAACGGTGATGGGACGAAGCGATGCGTAGTGTGGGTAAAACTCGAATTTTCCCAGGTAATTTTCCATAATTTTTCAAATTTTTCCCAAAAATTTCCCATCTTATTCAACATTTAACCAAATTTCTCAATTTTCCCCCAAAATTTCTTCTGCTTGGAAGGGGGTAAGCCACCCAGCCTTTTGTGATTTGTGTTGCAAACTGGTGTGGTGTTGCAAACAGGGGTGTTCACCCTACTAATTTTTGAAAAAATTCCAATTTTTTTGTAAGAAAAAAATTCCAATTTTTGTAAGGAAACAATTCCAATTATTTGTAAGGAAAAAGTTCCAATTTTTTTGAGGAAAAAATTTAAATTTCTTTGGATGGAGAAAATGTCATTTTTTTGGAAGAAAAGAATATTAATTTTTTAGAAGGAAAAATTCCATTTTTTTTCAGAGTTGCGTTCATTTGTTGCTGTTGTTTTTTTTTTGTTGTTTAAGTTGCCTCTTAAACTTTTTAAAACACAAAAAATCTGAAAAAAATTGTGGATGACCAAATTTTGCTTCAATCGGCTAAAAAATGCTCGAGATAACCTGTAAAAGTTGAAAATCACGTATCCCCTCAAGGGGGATGAAAATGTCACGATACCTTCTAAAATTATATTTTACTGCTGTAAGAAGATTTTTTGGAAATGAAAGTGAAAAAGGCCTAGTAGGCCTTTTCACAGACTTGTCAATCAAAATGGCCACCATTTCAATATTACCCTCAACTTTCATTTTGGGAAAGATGGCTCCAAATTTTACCCAAGATGCCCTCTTCACAAAAAACCATATTTCAAAGTATCGACGAAAGGGTGCAGTAGGTTACTTTGTGGCATATGCCGGACTAATATATGTAGTTACACACATGACTCGCCATGTCTTCTTCATTCAAGAGAGGTGAGTGGTCTCATCAAAATTTCAATAAGACGAAGAGAAAAATCAACGAATACATTTTCATCGTACTAAATTTTTAATTAGCTGTCGTTCAACAGAAACGAATAGTCGATCTTTCAATATAGCTAGTCAGCTACACGATTAAGTATCTACTGAAATACCCACATCTACATTTTTAGGCAGATATTTTGCCAAGGAGATAATTTCAGATGGTCTTTTAGTACCTAAATACGGGTGCGTAAAAATCAAAAAAAATATCAACCCTTAATTTCTTTTTCTTTTTTTTTTAACTACTCGAACCTCCATAAAAATCGAAACGGTTTTCCCGTTTAATTTGAATATCGAATGTTGAGAGCGTTAAAACTGCGCCACAATTTTACAAATTCATTTCAATAAAAGCCATCTCTACAGCTGAAATTCGATCGAATTCACCCGCATAGTACAAAAAAGGAATCTGAGGTTATTCATTTTTCAAGGTTCATTCGTACTTTATCCCGAATAGTTCTCCATTTCGTATGGAAATTTCATTAAAATTGTGATCGAGCTTGAATTCTCGCATTCCAACTTTTATTCCGCACACGAACTTACTAATAATCATTAATCATCGATATTCGTCCTTTAATTTCGGCGTATCTTTAACGCAAATCAGTAGTCGAGGAACTTACATATTGGGATACGTGTGGAATTCGAAATAATGCTTACACAGTGCGTATGTTTCAACTCTTCTTCTCCTCTCAGCCATATCCGCTTATCTGCGTACTCGACTTATATAGGAGGTACCTATTCGAATTAGTAAGTATTCATCAAGATTCGTTTTATAAAGGTAGGTATGTTAAAATTATTAGGTATATGATTAAAAATATTATTTTATATTTAATAACTGGTACAATTTTTTTGTTGAAAATTTTCAGTTTATTTCAATTTTTACAAATTCATCTTTGGTAATTTTTCAAAATACCTATCTAACGATTCTTCAAAACTCCAATATTTCATATCAACAATTTTTTGAAAATTTTTTAAAATCTAGATATTTTTTCAATTATTTACAATTTTTTTTTTTAAATTTGACATCCTTTGATTTTTTTATTCGTCTTCTTGCAAAATTCGTTTTAAATTTGTTTGGATTAAAAAAAATATATCATTTTCTTTTATACCTAGGTATATTTTTTAAAATTGAAAATCTTCCTCTTTGTAGGAAAAAAATATTTATTTTTTGTAGAAATATCTCTTACTTTCAGAGAAAAAAATCTCACTTAATTTCAATTTTTTCAAATATTAATTTAAAAAAAATCTTTTAACCTTTGGAGAGAATTTTTTTTTCAAAAAACAAAATTATCTCGATATCTGGAAGGGGCCAATCACAATTTTTGTAATAATTCAAATTTCTCTAAAAAAAAATGTTTTTCCAAAAAAAATATCTTGAAATTTTCTCTAAAAATTCAAAAATTTTAATGAATTAAAAAGAAATGTTTCGAATCTATTTTTAGCTAAAGCATCGAAAAATAAATTGCGAATGTTCAATTTTTTAAATAAAAAAATATTTCTTAAAGTTTGATTATTTCTTTATTTTTCAAAGAAAGTGCAATTCAAAAATAAAATAATATTTCAATTTTGAAACTTTTTTCAGGACACGTGCCTTGTTAAGAACATTTGCAATTTTTTTTTTCGATGATAGCTAAAAATAAATTTGAACGACGTTTGCCAATAAAATCCGTCTTTCAACTAGAAAAAAAAAAAAAAACTAAGAAAATTTTTCTACCAAAAATCAAATCAAAAATTGTGATTTTTCCCCACAGAAATTAAAGAAATTTTTATTCCAAAAAAATTGAAGATTTTTTTAAATTGAGAAATATTTTCTATTAATAATTGATTTTTAATTATATTAATGTCTTTACATAAAAATTTTTAAACTAATATTATTTAATTCAATATTTATCATAAAATTAAAAATTATAAAAATTATTTTAATCAATATTTTAATTTTTAAAATAAACTGATGAGAATGCTAGATTGGTGTAAAAATAACCCAGAAAATTGTCTCAACGAATGTGTACACATTCGAAAACTTTCTGACACATTAGTGAAAAAAAAAACACGGTCAAATAAAGTTGTCCGAAGGAAATGTAAGAATCAGCGAATTTTACAAGAAAAAGGGTTTGAGAAAGTGATTGAATTTTTCAAGGGTTAGCACTGTAGGAAGAAAAAGGATCAATGGATTTCTCGGCGTGAATAGAAAACAAGCGATCATACCTTTTATCATTCACAACTCTATTCTCGTTTTATTCTTTATTTTGTATTAACGTGGCGGTAATCCGACGGTACTATTGTAACTTTTCTTTACAGCTGGATTATCGAGTGTAACGAAAATTCGTCTTTTAGCTCACCTACGACGTGCGACGTTTTTCTTCACAATTACGAGTAGCATATTTCTTTTAAACATCATTTCAATAAGCGTTAAGACCTGGCGCGAGCTAGTTTTCACGAATACAAAAAGTAGGTAGGTATGGTTATTTTCTGTAGGTATAGCCTTCTTTTTTACTTTTTAACATTAGTAACATTACCTACGTATTCAGTTGAAAAATAACGTTATTTGACAGATATTAAATTCGTGCTTTTCAATAAATAAAACTAATTAAAAATTTAAATGGGAAAGTTTTTAAAAATTATTGCATAGAGTAAAAGTAAAAGCTAGGAATATGGGCCACCTTAATTTTTTTCTCAATGCAAAGGTACAGCAATACTTGGTGGATCAAAAAATTTTTCCTCATCTTTGTAACTTCCCCACCACCGAAATTTTTGTAAAAACGGAGATTTTAGTACAAATATGGACCACTTGAAAAAATTCTAGAAAATCACGAAAAAAATTGTAATTAATTTTGATAATTGAACCAGGGAAAAAATGAAAGTCGAGGGATTCGTACAAATCGTTTTTTGTCTCTTGTAAAAGTTGCTATTTTGGAATTAGACAGTTTTTGTGATAGGATGACGATTAACGACATTTACAACTGAAAAATATGTTTCCCACAGAAAGTAACATTATTAGAGAAAAATTCTTCAACCAAAAATTATTTCTCGCTTAATTTCCTTTCAAAACATGTTGTTGTAATTTTTCTTCGGAGGAAGTTACAAAATTCCTAAATACTCGAAAGAAAAATTCAAATTCGATTAAAACATTTTCATGACCGAATAAAATTTAGAGAATGCATCCGAATAATTTTAAATTTGAATAACATATACTTACTTCAAAGAATTAAAAAAAAAAAAATGTACAGAATCGTTTTCGTAGAAAATTAAACGAGGAACTTACATATTTTTGTCACAAGACACTTTCTCTACCAATGAAAGTGTTCCTGAAAAGAGGAAAATGGGTTCAAAAAAGAAGTTAGGAAGGAATGGCTAATTTTATGGGAAAACGGCATGATTAAAATTGGAGAAACATTTAAAAATAAACTGCTGGTATAAACGACAAGCACAACAATTGACCATAATATGGGCTATAACACCCCTTCTATTTGCATTCACAAGGACGTACCGAACAATTTTCTGAAGGGGAGAGGTAATGAATTTTCCAACTGCTACAAAAAAATTTCCAACCGATTTTCCTTTTTTTTGTGAGTGTTTTTTTTTTTTGGATAATAAGATTGTTTTCTTCAGAAATTTTTTTAAAGAGGAGATTTATTTGATACGCCCGAGCACTCGATCGATAATATCGGAAGATGTAACGTATCGATAAAAAATCGTTTGAAAATCTATAGATGTTCTCACGATATTATAAAGATTTATCGGTACAACTTCGTAGGCAAAAA
Source organism: Balanococcus diminutus (assembly GCA_959613365.1). Classification (NCBI taxonomy): domain Eukaryota; kingdom Metazoa; phylum Arthropoda; class Insecta; order Hemiptera; family Pseudococcidae; genus Balanococcus; species Balanococcus diminutus. The sequence continues at coordinate 32,286,153 of OY390714.1, forward strand.
ATCTAAAAACTATCGAATTCGATATTATTAAGATTTTATGACGATATTCGTCAACGATACTATCGACAAAGAATATTAAATTTATCGAATTCGATTTTCCACCGATTTTGTGCAGATATTTGAAACTACATTATCGACAAAGAATATTAAATTTATCGAATTCGATTTTTAAACGATTTTGTAAAGATATTTAAAACTATATTATCGACAGATTATATGAAATTTCTCGACTTCGATATTTTACCGATTTTTTGACGACATTTGAAACTATATTATCGACAGATTATATTAAATTTATCGAATCCGATTTTTTACCGATTTTGTAAAGATATTTGAAACTATATTATCGACACATAATATGCAATTTCTCGATTTCGATTTTTTAACGATTTTGTGACGATATTTGAAACTATATTATCGACAAATAATCTGAAATTTCTCGAATTCGATTTTTTAACGATTTTGTGAAGATATTTAAAACTTTATTATCGACACGTAATCTGAAATTTCTCGAATTCGATTTTTCAACGATTTTATGACGATATTTGAAACTATATTATCGACACGTGATATGAAATTCCTCGAATTCGATTTTTCAACGATTTTGTGGCGATATTTGAAACTACATTATCGACAAATAATCTGAAATTTGTCGAACGATTTTTCAACGATTTGGTGACGATATTTGAAATTATTTCCAAATTGGTGAAAATTTTTCTAAGTCCAACACGTCTGGAAGTACTAAACTGCCTATTATAAGCGTTTTATTGCTAATTCCTCAACGATAAGGTATGGCATAGTGGTTAAGGAAGAGGATTACCATGCAGGAGGTAGAAGGTTCAAGCCCCACGGGTGGTAGATTTTTTATAATTTTTTTTGACTTTTTCTGAAATGATCCTCTTACCGTAACATGAATAATGTGTTTAGGCATAGTTTAATGTATTAATTATACTAATTAATGATTTTTAATTATAGAAAGAAGCTAGTAAAAGACAAAAAATCGGAATAAAAAATCGATAAAAAATCGACAGAATATCGAATTCTATAAAGTGTCGCGAAAGTTCCGCCTAAATCGTGAAATTATCTTTCGATATTATAGATATATTATCGATAAAATATCTTACTATAATCTCGAAATTTTTGCTAACTATAATTCGTCGATAATCTATCTATATATCGAAAGATAATTTCACGATTTATGCGGAACTAACGCGACACTTTATCGAATTCGATATTCTGTCGATTTTTTATTTCGATAATTTGTCGAGTGTGCTGCTCGGGCGAGTAAGAACACTTTCCATAAGAGGATATTTCATTAAAATAATTTCTTCTTCTAATAGGACTTTCTTCAAAGAAGATATTTTTGCCCAACAGCGATCAAATTCTTTTGCAAAGAGGATTTTGTGCTGAAATCCCCCATCACGTTTGAAAAATTCACGAGTGGATAATTTTTTTTTCTTCAAAACGTTGTATAGTACAAATGGCTAACTAGGTATACACAATATGAATCCGTTTGATTTATTCACTCACCTTGAATCGCGAGTAGGCTGCGAAGTTAACGTAATGAGAAGTAATGATTCACAATGAGGAACTATCCGCATCGGCCGAAATGCGAGAAAATATACAAGGAAAAAAAGGACCATTTGTCACCATAAACAGATAATATGCAAGGATAATATTTAGAATATAAAAGTACACTCTAAACGATGCAGACACATCGGAATCCTGAAAAATGATTCTTTTTTTAAATCCGCAAAATAAATCTGTCTTCTTTACAAGATAAACAATGAATATGAAAATCGCGAAGGGATGTTCTTCTTTTTTTACTTTTGAAATTTTGTGCATAGATACGCAGCGTAGTGCCTTTTGACTTATGATTTGGGAGCAGTGGAAAATGATGTGGTGTTTTATGATCGATTATGTTTATGAAAATCAAATTGAATTGGAATTTTGAACTTCATCTAGAGAAACCCTTCGAAATTGGACGTGAAAATCTGCAACTGTACTTACGAGGGCAGTCTCAATGGTAATCTACATAATAATGATTTTTTTCCTTGAGAAAATAAAATGATATGTGAAATTTGGAATTTCGTAACTCTAATTAGAATTATTTTTGCAACATTTCTTCGCTATAAAAATTTCATTGTCAATGATACGTACAACAGTAAGTAGAAAGGACAACTTATCTATACAGCATCAAAAACAATTCATTTTATGGTTCGTTATTCAAATAGAAAGTAGCGCTAAAAAAAGTATTTTTGGTTTTAAGGAAATGTTGAAAAGTTGGCACCTTATTTTTGTTTTTAATGAGGTGTCCAAGTATAGTTGCTGATACTTTCTAAAGCAGCAAGCGACATAATTCTGATACTTTTCATTCTGTGTCACTACAACAGTTGGTATAGGCCTAACTTACAAGAACGTTCCACATTTTCACAAATCACAAGCATTTTATGGATATTTTCAAATATCAAGAATTTTTTGTCTATTTCATGACAACAGTAATCCATTGTGACAATTTTTACTGACGTTTCTTATACAGGGTGTCCCCGGTGAATGGTCTGCCAAATTTGAAATTTGGGTATAACCGAGTACGACTAACAAAAAAGTTCATGTGCATATATTGCCTAAGTTTGAAAATGAAGGAGCTACAAAGGTTTGATAATCGATATTATACCTAGCAAAATCAATTGGCAACACTGCGTTAAAAAAATTTTTGACGCCGGCAGTGGATAAATCTTCAAAAAAGCAATAAAAGTTCTAATAATATCGGATTGCATATCTTTGAAATTGAAGGAATTACAGCAACGAAAAATCCCAGTCAAAAATATTGCCTACCTCAATTTATTACGGTGCAGTGGTGATACATGAAAACTGCGAAATTCGGTCAAAAAATACATGAAACAGGTGTACTTTTTTTGATAAGAACAAAAAACGTCATGTGAAAATTTTGCCTATCTATGAAAATTAAGGCGCTACGGAGCATCGTATTTCGAAAATACCAATTTCAAAAGCTTTGTAGCGCTTTCATTTTCAATGATAGGCAAATTTTTGACATGACTATTTTTTCCCCTTTTAAAAAGTTACATCGGATTCGTGCATTGTTTTTACAAAATTTTGAAATTTTTGTACACCACTGCCCCTTCAAAATCGAGATAGACACCATGTGTACATGAAGATTTTTGTTAGTGGTCCTCGGTTATATCCAAATTTCAAGTTTGGCAAACCAATCGCCGGACACCCTGTATGTACGTAGACCTACTACCTACCTGGGTGATTCTCATTTTGGGAACGATTCGTGTCCAAATTAAATATCTCTTGAATGGTTGCACTGATTTTTTTTTCTTCAAAATTGGTATGTATAAAATTTGAGATGACCATTAAAGAATTTGTAGGATGAAAAGGGAACCCCTGTAAAAGGTTCAAATAAGCGTTACTGGTGTGTGTGACACCCCAGAACATTTCAGCGAAAAAATTCAGAAAATCCAACATTGTTTTTTTCAATTTTATAATGGTCAATACATTCCCCAAATTCGAGAATCACCCACTTATCTATAGAGTGTCCCGGTAGTGAAGAACATGGCTTGAGATTTGAATTACACTGACTACCGCTAACAAAAAAGTTCATGTAGACATGGTATGTCCTAGATGAGCCTTTATAGAAGGGTTTCCCTTCCCACCTCTTTCAGCTCCAAAACAACTCTTCGGTTTTCTTTTCTATATTGACAAAAATTTGAAAAAATGGACAATTTTGAAAATCTCAGTTTTTTTTTTAAAAATGGTCATAAGGTGGGTAATACTACATAAAAATACCATTTTTGATGATTTTTCATCTTTAGCCCCTTTTTCATGGGACATAAAAAAACGACATTTGTTACGATTTTTGAGAAAAATTGAAAAAAATGGTTAAAAATTGAAGAAAAGGTTTTACATACTGAAATTGTTTTAACATACACATTATCACCCAAAAAGACCATTTTCGGTGATTTTTCATCATTGACGTATCGGTGAGAATTTTTCAAAAACTATCAAATATGTGAAAAAATCACCTAAAGTGATATTTGTAAAAAGTGACGTTTTTTTATGTCCCATGAAAATGGGATTAAAGATGAAAAATCATCGAAAATGGTCTTTTTACAAATTACCCACCTTATGACCATTTTTCAAAAAAAAAAATTAATTTTCAAAATTGTCTATTCTTTCAATTTTTTCCAATTTACTTTGGCTCATCGCCTTCGGGACCTCTAAATATTATCCGATTTCAAGAAAAAATTTTGTGGTGTGTTTTCTCATCAGATAGAACATATTAAGCGGTTGGGGCGGGACTTTTTAAACGTTGGTAAATTTTGAGCCACTCTACTGTAGGTACTTTTCAGTGAGTTTCACATCAATTGAATTTCAAGCATTATTTCCTCACACATTGCAGGGTAACATTCAAAATAAAAAAAATAAAAAAAAACTGATTAAAAAGTTTAGGAATAGAAATTCTCAACACCATTATTATCAATTCGTAATAATGCACCAAATTAGTACCTACGATAACAATTCACAACATAGAAAAGCCTTTCTGCATGTAATAGGTATATTTTTAGATCACACAAAGCACGGCCCAAAACAAATTATGCCACGAAACATAAAAGAGAAGATCGTTGAACGCAATTCTAACCAACATTTTGCTTAATTCGCATTCTATTGCGAATATTTGCAACGTTTATATGCTTGAAAAAAAAAACAACTTTGTTAAAAATTACGAAGATGGAAAGAAAGTTCATAAAAGGAAATAAATAAAATTCCGACTACGTTTGTTCCACATGTCGACTACGATTGAAATATATTATTCCGTTGAATTTTAGATAGTAACCTTAACATGAATCGGTTAGAAGGAGAAAGTTTAAAGAAAAACACATAATCCGAAAGTTTTCTTCTACTAAACCAAGTGACAGTCATCGTGCAATAAAACTTTCGACAAAAAGTGGTTCTTAAAATTTTCTTTTCGCAGAAACCAGTCGACGAAATATGATTAAGATTTTTTTCCTACTCGTATCTATTTAAAATATAAGTTGAATGACCCTCGAGAAAGTTTTTTTACATACTCGAGTAGGTAATGTATACATATTCAAGCAGAGATGAGATTTTCAGGTAAAAAAAAGTAGGTAGGTATCGGTGATATTTACTCGGAGAGTTTTTTGACAGAATTTCTAATAATCATGATAATAGAAATATACGCGCCAAACTCGACTGGTACCATTAATATTCAGACGGAAGTTGTCCTTCTTTGTAGGTAAGTGAAACACCCCCAGTTGGTGTATTTTCCTCAGATATACAGCGAAGTTTTTCTCTAACAAGTCACCCAAAGCAGCCCAACTCGCAGCAACTCAAAGGCGTTCTATCGTACAAAAATTATTCATTTCAATGCCATGCCAAAAATTTCAACACACCAACCAAGTGTTAAAATGCCGAGAAAAAAGCATGCTGTCATTAAAACTCCCAAGTATTCGCCGCCGAACAGCTTCGCATCGCGTCGCGTCGCGTCGTTCCTTCCCCTGAATAGTAAAACTTCAGAAAGCTCTCTCTAGTGGATAAATCGAATGTAATTTATCTGCGTTAAATAATAGTGAACGGCGGAATACGTGATTTAATTTCCATTCATATTTACCCCCTATTCCCCGCGTATACCGCATTAATATTTCAACATCAGTGGCTACGACAATATAGTTTTAGAAAAACAAACCTAAATTCGTCGCAAACCCTTCGACTGTACTCGCACAAAGAGTAGCTTAAATACAAATCGACCAGTCATTGGTCACCTCAGCCGAAATGCCAACGGTTAAACAGGAAATTATTTACGAATACTGAATTTCATTTCACCTTCAGTATTGTTGAAGTTCGACTTGAATCGTTTTATAATTAGGTTGCTGGCTGGTCTTGAATTGACCTATCTAAGTAGTAAGTAAGTACATACAGTTTACATTTTTCAGAATAGAAACAACAATATTATTGTAGCCAATCCATGAGTAAGAATTCTTGAATCATAGGTACACCTTATAGATTCTTGAGTTCAAAAATTATTTTAGGCCAGGCGCGGTGAGAGGGGTGACAAAGGGGACACAGGTCTTGGGCCCGGAGCTTTTCTTAGGGCCCGAATTTCCCCCTCGCCTCATAGGGCTCTCAAAGTAAAATGGCAAAATTTCGTTAGAACACACGTATTTCATAACATTAAACAAAATGAACAATTCAAATGAAAAATTCTAAATTTTATAATATCATTCGAGCTCAAGCAGTGAACGTGGTCTCAACTCAATGTAAACAAGGCGACCACAGAACCCGTCACATAATTAAAGAAAATTATTTTAAAATGAATTTAAAACTTTTCTTCTCAACAAAATTGGAAAAAAATCAAGAAAGAGCTAAACGTTTTTTTCCTAAACCTTTCTTTAATTTGCGAATTTTAAAAATGTCTGCGAGAGTTTTTTTTTTCAAATTTCGTCAAAAAACATTTTTTTTGAAGATTTCTTTTTTGTATCATCTTTTTATTCAAAAAATTTTCAAATTCCTTTGAAAATTATTTTATTTTATTTTTATTTTTTTAGAAATTCAGTAAGGAATTTTTTTGATGAGTTCTCAAATCCCTTCAATTTTTTAAAATTTCCTTTCTTAATTTTTTTTTTGAAAAGCAGTTTTTTTTTTAAATTTAGGCAATTTCTTTGCATTTTTAAAAAATTTTCAAAATTTTTTAAGAACAATTTTTTCAAAATTCAGTGAAAAACGTTTTTTTCGAATTTTGAATGAAAGAATTTTTTTACTTTTTTTAAATTGAAAAGTTTCCTAAGTACCTAGGTGATTTATTTTATATAATTTGTTCAAGTTTTGTACAGGAACAAGTTTTAACTTTTATTGAAGATTTTTTTAAAAATTTATTCAATTCCTTTACATTAAAAAATTTTCTAATTCCTTTGAGAACGATTTTTAAAAATTAAGTAAAAAAATAAGGAAGTTTTTTTTACACGAATTTTCAGAATATCGATTTCGTCCGCTTTTTATAAAAGTGAAAGATTTTTGCCAAAATTTACAAAAAATCAAATTGTTTGCTTTTGCTTGTTTGTGTTTTTTAAAGAGAACTTTTTTGAAAATATTTTTTTCAATAGTTACTATTTTTTCACACTTTTTTATGCTGATGGAGGCTTTTTACCACGCTTTTATATACTTGGTATGTATGTATGTATGTATGTCTCATGGAACCAAGAGTATGTTTTCGACCAATCCTCTCTCATTTAATATTTTAGTAGAATTGAAAGAACATAGTGCTCACATTAGGGGTTTTCGAGGTCGCTGAATTCGATTTTCGAACTAAAATTTACCCTCGACCCCAAATTGAGCCCCTATGAGAGGGTTCCATTTTGAAAATTTCAGAAAATCACAACATTGGTATCGAAATGTAGGTTTTCGAGGTCGCTGAATTCGATTTTCGGACTTAAATTTACCCTTGACCCCAAATTGGGCCCCTATGAGGGGGTTCCATTTTGAAAATTTCAAAATTCACAACATTGATATCTAAATGTTGGTTTTCGAGGCAGCTGAATTCGATTTTCGAACTCAAATTTACCCCTACCCCAAATTGAGCCCCTATGAGGGGGTTCAATTTTGAAAATTTCAGAAAATCACAACATTGGTATCAAAATGTAGGTTTTCGAGGTGGCTGCATTCGATTTTTCAACTCAAATTCGCCCCAAACCCCAAATTGGGACCCAATGAGGGGTTCAATTTTGAAAATTTCAAAATTCACAACATTGATATCAAAATGTTGGTTTTCGAGGTAGCTGAATTCGATTTTCGAACTCAAATTTACCCCCGACCACAAATTGAGCCCCTATGAGGGGGTTCAATTTTGAAAATTTTCAAATTTACAACATCTATGAAATTAAAATATTTTCAACGACAAAAAGAGTTAAATAAAAATGTAAAAAAATTTTAAAAAACCACGCTTTTATTTAAAGTTGGTCACTTTGTAAAATGTTATTCATAGGGAAAGAGTAATGCCTTAAAAAACAAAAAATAAAATTTACTTGAATACAAAAATGTGTCATGAAAATTTTTTTTTCAAAAATTTTAATGATGAAAAGCGTGGTGGGGTGTGCGAGGAGCAAACGAATACCTTTTCAATTAACGCCCCACCACGATTTTCATCATTAAAATTTTTGAAAAAAAAATTTTCATGACACATTTTTGTATTCGAGTAAATTTTATTTTTTGTTTTTTAAGGCATTACTCTTTCCCTATGAATAACATTTTACAAAGTGACCAACTTTAAATAAAAGCGTGGTTTTTTAAAATTTTTTTACATTTTTATTTTACTTTCAGAATACTTTTTTCTTGCGATTATTTTTTTAATAATTAAGTATGTTTATACAGAATATTTAAAAAAAAATGTTTTTCAAATACCTATAGGTACCTACATTTTCCTATCAACTTTTTTCTCTAGCTAATCCCCCCCCCCCCCCAAAAAAAAAATTAAGAACTATTTTTTCAATAGTTTTTTTTTTCTCCTACAAGATTTTTCACATTTTTTTTTTAATTTAACTTTTTGAGAAAAAACTAAAATAAAAAATTTTCTTTACTAAAAAAAAAAAAAAAAAAATATTTCAAAAATATACTCACTTTAAACAAAAACACATTTTTTCAATGTTTTTCAAGTGTTTTTTTTTTTTTGAAAAATTATTCATTCATAAAATTTGAAAATTATAGGTAATTTATTATTAAAAAAAAATCGAAGAAATTTAGGGGGCGTTTTTGAAAATTTCCTATTTCTATAGGTATATTTTTTTTGAATTTGATGAGGCCTTAGATGGCACAGTCTTAGCACATTCAAATATAAAGTACCTAAGTTCACTTGTACTGTATGTAATATTTAAAAAAAAAATCAATTTAAAAAGACCCCCTTTTTGATGACTGATATAGATATCTCCTCAGTTTTTCGTTTATAACGCGAAGGGAAATGCGGTAAATTCCATTCAAATGAGAAGCATTCGATGCTATGTTATTGGTATTGAAACTATCGAAACATGAAAATCGAAAATTTAACCACAGGCTAAAAATTTTCGACCCCCCGTCAGTATGTAAGTAGGTAAATACATGTGAAAGTAGGCTAAGCTAAAATTAAACGAAAATTTTTGCTAGTAAGCCGAGCGAGAATTAGATTAATTGAAAGCACTCTCTCTCCGAAATAATTACCAATTGGTGATTTACTTGCTACATATATGAATAGAACTCGCTATAATTATTCGAGTATATTTGCATATCAAACATTCTTCAATTCGTTTGGGTTAACGAAATAAAATTACAGTACGTAACGTTTCCATACCCCATGCACTTTACAGCTTAGTATAAATATTTCATAATCGTACAGACCGTATTTTCTAATATACCAAACCACTAAACGTTAAAACTCAATAAAAATAAAAATTCGTTTTTGAAAATTTATAATGTCAAAAATTCGACGACATTATATTAAAAACTTTCAACCAACTTTGTGTGACCATTTTTCATTAAACTTTAAAAAGCTAAAATTAAAATGTTTTACAACTACACGCATTTATAATGAATTAATGAATGAATTATGAACTTCATCGACGTCTTTCGTTTAGTTTATGTAAGAGATCTGCATGCATGTATATTGTAAGACAAGACTTGGAATAATATTTATGTAATGGCGTTATGGTACCGGTACGCACACAAATGCTCAATTTTTTACGATTTTTCAACTCTATGTCGTCATTTTCCAACAGATGTTTGGCTCGGTTCAACGAAAAAGTATACCAAATAGTGTGAGACATATCATTTTAATATCCAATAAGCTTTAAAAGAAACTTCTTTACAGTATGTCTCGTATCATAGATAGGAAATAAAACGAGCTTTCGATTAGCTTTTTTCATCCGTATTTACTTCATTTTGGTCAGCGGTGTTAGTAGATTAGATATGCACTTATCAACTACCTACTCGTCGAATTTTTACACTTACTGTAATCATTTGAAGATGAAAAAAAAAAAAAAATAGATTTTGATAACTTCACAGACCATCAATTAGAGTTCATGAAAATTTTAGGAAAAAAATACATAATGTAGCAGTAGCTAATGAAGAAATTGAAATTATTCCCATACAAAACTTTAAAGAAATAGTTGAAGTTATTTACTTACTTGAACACAACTTTTTGAAAAATGTTTTTTATTTTTCTTTCAAAACATAAAAAAAACGCATTGTAACAAAATGAATTTTTTAAATAAAAATTTAAAAAAATTTGCAAGTTCTGGAAAAATATTTTAAAATTTATTTTTAGAATTTTTTGAAAAATTTGCGAATTAAAAAATTTTTGAAACCATATTTTTATAAAATGTATTCGAATAAAATTTTGACAAAATTTGAATTTAACCTAAATTTTAAAAAAAAGTTCTTTTTTTTTAAAATGTGTAAGTTATTTTTGTACTTTGACAAAAACTTTAAAAAAATTTCATCAAAATTTCAAAAATTTTTGCTTTAATAATTAAAACGAAAATAGTTAGGTATTAACTTTATTTTCAAAAACTTTGTTTTTAAGCAAAATTTAAGAAATTGTATTTATCAAAATTTTCAAAAACGGTCTGTTTGGTTGTTAAAAGTGTTCATAAAAATTTTTGAAAATTGTGCTCAAACAATTATTAGATTTTGTTGTACTGTAGAAGCTATAGGCCACGATGCCGGGCGTCTTTAAATAAAAATATATTCATTCATTCATTCATTCAATTTTTTTAATTGTGTTAATTTTTTTAAAACCTTATGCTTGAAATTTCGTTTGAAAATGCTTCAAATTCAATTTTTTTTAAAATTAAGATTTAAAAAAATTTATATTGAAACGAAATTTTAAAAAAATGCATTAAAATTTTTAAAAATAATTGCGCTTGGACAATATTCAAAAAACACTTCAAATAATGTTGTTTAAGAAATCAATTTTGGAAAATTTGTATTGAACAAAATTAAAAAAATAAAAAATAAAATAAGAAGCTTGGCGTAGGTAGGTAAATATTTATAAATATTAGATTTATGTTTGAACAAAGTTTGAAAAAATGTACTGATTCAACAAAATTTAAAAAAAAATTGTATTTGAGTGAAATCGAAATTTTAATAAAAATTGTGCTTAAGAGGTAAATAATTTTTGAAATAATTGATGATTTTTTTTCAAAATTAATGTGTTTGTAGTTTTTTTCTTTCTTTCAACGCTTCAAGTTGGATGACTCTTGATCAAACTTCAAAAAAAATTATTTTGAACGAAAAAAAGTTGGCACCAAACTTTGAAAAATTTTCCACTTTAATCAAAATTTAAAAAACTTGTTCGAAATTCGTTTTTGAAACAATATTTCATATTCTACGAGTACACTTCCAAATATAAAGAGCGTAGCCGGGTGTATAGTGGTGATTTGGTACTGAGCACCGAATTTGGAATTATCCAGTAGAAGTTGCTTTTAAAATGTCTAAAACCTCCATGACAACATTTTTAGCTCGATATTTCATCTCTTATCCTTTCTGGGAAGGGAAGGGAAGGGAAAGGGGCTAAACTTCGATTTTTGTTGGAAAAAAATTTTTTGGGCAGTTTTTGACCGAACTTTTTCTGTGTAGTAGACAAAACCAAGTGTAAGTCGTGTAATTTTTTAACAAAAATTTGAAGCACTGTCAAATTGGGCATTTTAAGGTTTCTAACGTTCTGAAAAAATATGTGGGTATAATTGTATTTTTTAAAATTTTATATCGTGGTGCATCACCATTAAAAATGTAAAAAATTATTTTAGCAACATTTTTGGTCGAAAATTTTTTTTCATAGCAAAATATTGTAAAATACACCTAAATACACTATTAATTCGAATTTCGATAAAATTCGTTCATTTTTCCCACTTTTTATAATTTTCTTTTATGAATATCGCAATTTTGGGAACTCAAACCTACTCCCAGATGATTTAGAAGTTTATGTCTGGATATGCTTTACCTCGATATACGTACATCACATGTAAAAATTTCACAAAAATCGAGAAACTTTAATTTTTTTGCTCAGTTCTTACGAATTCAATGTTTTTGACTTGGGAAAATTTGTTCTCGAGATGGGTTGATATTTTTTTATTCAATTTTAAATTTTAATGAATTCGAAATAAATGACAAATATTGAGTTGAAATATGTCCAGACATAAATTTAAGATCCCAAGGTCATCTTAAAAAAAAAATAGAAAAAAGGGGGAAATGAACGACTTTGGTACAAATTGAATTGCTGGCGTGTTCAAGTATATATTTTGACGATATATTATACGAGTAAGTAAGTAGGTAAACATATTGAACAAAAATGTCTGTTTTAACTTTTAAAGGCAAAAAATGGTGAAAAAAATGAGTTTTTTTTCATTTTTGAACGTGACACAACAACGATTCAAAATTCTAAAATCTGCTTTATGTACGTACAGTACACCATACGTGTATATTTTTTCAGAATTACACCTCTGAAAAGATTTACCAAAATGACCGTTAGAAACCTTAAAATGTCCATTTTACCTTGAAAAAGTACCCAAAATTTTTGGGAAAAAATTCCATAAATCACCCTCGATACTGTCTACTATTTCTGCAAGTTTGAAAAAAAATGATTTAAATCTGCAAAACAAAAAAAATTCAACGAAAATCCACGTTCAAGTTAAACCTCCCAGAAGGAGTTAATAATTATTATGGGTGAGGTATCGAGTTAAAAATTTTGTCATGGAGATTTTTATATGTACCATGAAGACAAACTTCCATTCGATAATTTCAAATTCGGTTCTCAGAGTCAAGTCACTCACATGAAAATTGGTATTGACCAAAATTGAGGAGAATATTTTGTAGATCATATAGGTAATATTCGTCATAACCCCAATTATTCCAATCGTAATTTCCAAACTTATTTTTTACCTTCGTTCATTTAATACTCACATAATCAATTAATTTTTTGAATGCTGATAATCTAGGTGCAACCTTTTTATAAAGCAAATAAGTACGAACAGAATAAATCTTCGAATAAGCATAAATGTACGTATCACACACACACGCATAAATGTTTGAGTACATACAAGCGTTTCAACTTTTGCCACCTCCCAAAGGAATAAAATATCACACCAAAGCAGCAAATGCGTTTCACTATATAGATTTCACCCTGTACCATCTCATATCTCGCGGTTCCATTGTTTCTTTTATAAAAAAAAAGTTAATCCCGCGGAAAAATAATGCAAATTCAGATGTTATTCTTATTCATAAAAAGTTTTAAAAAACAAAAATCCTCCGAGTTTCAGATATCCGCCGCAAAATTCGCTTGAAAGGTTTCAATTTGAACAAAATAACGAAAATAATAATCTTTTTTTTTGACTAGGTGTAGCTACTCGAAAAGCGTTAATCAAAAGATGATGATATACCTTTTGATGGATTCAACTTAACAATAAGGATTTTATAAATGAGCTAAAGTTGATTTTTTTTTGCACTCGCGACGTAGTAGTAATTAAATTGAACCAGAAAAAAGGTTCGTCTTTTGTTTTGCTTGCTAACTTTTATATTATAAACAGTTTTTTTTCTACCTCATTTATTTCAACCCTAAACCAAAATGTAAAAAAAGGGCAACGTCATTTAAAATTCAAATATTCAAATCCTAATACGTGAGAATAAATTTTGAAATTTCGTTTGATTAAATTTTCTTAATATTGTTTTTCGCAGTGGTCTGAGTTTCTTTATTATTGGGCCAATATTATTAGTTTTGTTATCGAAGTGAACGTTTTTCTAATGACATAGGGTAATAACTAAAACATTCGTAGTGTAGGTGTGGAATAATCTATCTAAATACCTACTTACTATGTATATAAGTTTGGAAAATATAAGTACAAAATTTTCAAAAATTACAACAAATTTGCAAATTAGATAAGTAGCTGCATTACGACAGTTAGTGCAAATAATTAAAATGTAAAATATTTCAGTACTTTATATTCAGGTTTATGCGGAACATAAAGCACCGTCAAAGAAGTACATTACGAAAACGAATCCGCAAAGTATTACACCATATAAAGAAGTTGTAAAGTTAACTCAAGTCGTGTTTCGAATTTTAATCGAACAATTTCCAATCTAAAGGATTTAAGTTTTACTTTTCGTTTTCTTCTTTTCTCTTCTTCACGGCGAAATAATGACGTGAAAAAAAAATGAAATAGAAAAAAAAACCTACTGTGCCACTGTCTGCACTTATGTACGTTGAAAATTTTATGAACTACGACGAAATGTTTGACATATTCTTGACATTTCTTCCGAATTCCAAAAAACAAAAAAAAAGTTTTTCAGGAAGTTTATTGAAGAATGTGAAGCTGAAAGTTGTTGTGAATTTTTTTTGTTCGAGAAAGTCTACCGCATTAAATGTATGGTATAAAAGTTGATTTAATGCGAAGTAGCTTTGGGGAATTTTTTGCGAAAAATCGTTATGGCACTTGAGAAAAATTATGTAACAAATAAGCCTACATGGCGTGCTTAGAAATGCAAAACTGATGATTCGAGTTTTTCACTTTTTTGAAAATTTCTTTTGGCATATTAATCATTACGGGGAGGTTCCCAGTGCACTGGAGAAAAATCAACTATTTCTGAAGACACCAGATAAAGGGTGGCAAATGTTGGGTGGCAAGTGTTAAAAGCATAAGTCAAACTCTGCCTGGCTCTCTGCATAAGGAAACACATAGCTCTGGCATTGTCATTTTTTCCTTTGGCTCAACGTTCGAATTAAGCAAAATTACGAAGCGGAACACATTTTGATACAAAATTTTGCTTAAAAACTACGTCAAAACCCCAAATTGAAAATTGTTTCAATTTACTAATATTTTGTTAATGTCCTTCCCATTTTTGGTGATTTTTTGATTTTTTTTTTTTTTGGATACGTGCTTCATATTTTGTAGTATTTAAAAAAAAACTATGCAATTTTTTAAAAATTGATTCAATTTATCAATATTTTGTCAAAATTATGAAAACAAATTTTTATAAATTTAAACACTTTCTTGGTAAAAATACATGAGATTTTTTTAAAAAGGAGCTATAAAAATAGAGGTATTTTTTATTCCAAGGAAACTGAAGGATTTAAAAAAAATTGTTTTTCTTTTTCTATGAGAATGCAAGATTTTTTCTTACCTACAAAAAAATTAGAAATTTATTTTCTCCAAAAATTTGAAAAATATTTTTCTTTCAAAAAATTAAGATTTAGTATGATTTTTTCTCAAAAAACCAGAACTTTTTTCTTTAAAAATCAGAGATAGGTATGTCATATCCTAAACAAAAATGAGATTTTTTCCCTATATCCACCCCCCCCCCTCCACAAAAAAAATTGAGGAATATGAAAAACTGAGTAATTCGGGATTTTTCTCTAAAATTTGAGATAAATTGAAAAAAAATTCCCAAAAAATGAAAGATTTCATTCTAAACAAAAAACCAGATTTTTTTGCTTCAAAAGTTCAAAATTTTTAGAAATATTTATACTTACCTAATCAAGATTATTTTTTCAAAAAAAAAAAAAAAAAAAAAATACAAATTTTCCCTCTAAAAATAAGACACTTTGTACTAAAGCAAAATTCCTAGAAATTTTTTTCTCTAAAAAAATGTGATTTTTTTTCATTACTTTTTTTTACCAAAAAAAACTGAAACATTTTTAATCCAATAATTGAAACATTTTTCATCTAAAAATGTGAAAAAATTATTATTTTAGAAAAATTGAGAAATTATTTTTTTTCTTTCGAAAATTTGAGATAAATTGAAAAAAAATTCCCCAAAAAATGAAAGATTTCATTTTAAACAGAAAAACGGAAGTTTTGGTTCAAAAGTTCAAAATTTTTGAAAAAATAATCAATCAAGATTATTTTTTCAAAAAAATAAGACATTTTATCCTAAAGAAAAATTCCTACACTAAAAAAATTTTTCTCCAAAAAAAAAATGTGAAATTTTTTCTTCATTAGGTACTTATTTACCTTTTTTACCAAAAAAATTCAAAAAAATTTTATCCAAAAATTCGAGAAATATTATTAGGTATTTCAAAAAAATTGAGAAAATTATTATTTCAAAAAAATTGAGAAATTTTCATCTCCAATTTTTTTTTAAAAACTTAGGAATAATTAAAAATTAGGTATATTCTTAAAAAATAAGAGCCTTCATTCTGCATAAAAACAGACTTTTTCTCAAAAAAAAATTCATTAAAAAATTTCTCTCAAAAATTTGAGAATAGTTAATTTTTAAATTATCCACCTACTTCAGAAAATTTTTGTAAAATGGAACATGCCTAGCCTACTAAAAATTTTTGACGAACCGGAACGAAGATTTTTTCATTTTTTACATTAATTATTTTTGTAAAAATTGATACCCACCTATTCTAACGATATGAACTAGATTTTGGTCAACTCAAAGTTTTGTTCTGAGATCTGGATTGGATGACATGCTCTTTCAGTGAGCCAAATTTCAGCTCAATCGAAGCTGACGACTTTATAAAATTAGAAAAAGGTTTCTAATAATCCTAAGTCTCTAACATGAAAATCCTCCAATATAGATGAAGTATGCTAATTCTCAGATAAAATAAAATTATATAAAAAACGCGCATCAACTTACCGATAATTTTTCTCGTGCAAACAGCATTGCTGGGGTATATTTCAGGATAATTGGGAGAGTAAAATTCCCTCTTGTTTTCATCTCCGATTACGAAACTGTCGCAGTTCCTCAAGCCACCCATGGTTTCACCTTTCAGAAGTCTGGCATCTCGGGCACTACGATTAGCATTGGTGTATTCGTCGATAACGTGTTTATCGCGTACATCATTAGTGGGAATGACAATTTGCGTGGCATTGGATTGAGTAAACGCGTTATCCATTATTGAAACGTACGTTGAACCTGCGTGAAATTGAAAATTTTTTAATTTCGGCTAATACAAGAGCTGGTAGCGCGATGTCTTGAAACGAAAAATATAATAAAAGCGGATAAGCCGCAGATAATGGCGGGTATGGTATGGGTACGCTATAAAATGTTAAGGTGTTCGTCAATATTACACTAGGTACAAGCTTCATCCTTGATTACAAAAGTCGAAAACAATACCCGAGCCGAACAATTATCGGCTTCCGGTTAGTATTTATTTCTCATTATGAGAGAGCTTCTGCAAAATAATAACCGCACCGACATAAGGTAGGAAATTCCTTAAATTATTGAATCGTTCCCTAATTTCGTTTCGCACTTCATTCCTAGATCCCGCTAAAGCAATATTCTTCGCAAATATATTACAGTCTTTCCACATGCGTACTCGCAGGCTCCGGTTTTCCTTCAAAAACGCGCCTTTAATATTAATTCATGGTAAACGCTGCAGCTCTCAGGACCAATATCGAGCTTTGAAAATTATCTCGCAGGTATATTAATATGGAACAGTCGTTTTCGATGTCTCTAGTTTATTTCAATTTCCAACGTCGAAAATCTTATAGAAAGTTGTAAACACATTTTATATTAAGTACGATAGATATACTATAAGCCATATACCCTGCATAAGCAGAAGCACCACTGTATCATCTAACAACGCTAGCGGGGTCGCCTAATATTATCCGCAGTCTTCTTTCATCTTTATTATTAGGTATATCCTTAATACCTACCTAGTCAATGCTTGCGTAGGTTCAACTTCAACCAACAACCTCGCCATGTCGAAATCATTGAATTATTCACATTTCATTACGCAACTCTATAATACGTAACGACTTAAATTTCAAAAACAAGTCTTTTGAATTTTCACGTAGATATTTCAATGTACTCGTATGTGCATGTCATTCATTTTCTCTCTAATTACATTTCACTGTTTCAACGTCGTGTAGTCAGTAGTGCCGCAATAGCGAAGAACTTCCAACGGTCGAGTTTATAGAACAAAGTAGGAATTACCTACTTACTTAGAAAAACGAAAGAAAAAATAAACGAATTAAAAGCGATTTGTCCGAAATTAACGAGTAGAAGTTTTAAAGTTAACTTTGAAAATTGCATTACGAAATGTAGACAGACAACTTGGAGTTTAGAGAAATTCTCATGCATTCATTTTTATTCTTTTAACCGTATCCTGTACGATATAGCCAAAGAAAGTACATAAATATCCACTAGGAAGTATTTTACATTTGAATGGTACCAATTTGTAAATTTTTTCATTTGAGAAACATCAGATTTCCCATACTAGTCGGGTACCTATTTTCTATTTCTATTTGAAGATATTTTTTTGATTTCTTTTTCTGTTTCACCCCTTCAACGCTGTTTCTTTTCAGGAGAAAATCATTTCCTAGTTTTTATCTGTCTCCTAACTGAATTTCAACTGGTGTTTTGTAGCCTTCAATTTCTAAAAGAATATATAAGCTATAAAAATCAGCAACATTTTCAAATTCAGAATTCAAAGTTGTACCTTTTTATAAAAAAATAATTCTCAATTTTCAATTTTATCAATAGAATTTCACGTGGAGTCTGTACTAGTTACTTTGACATAAAGACTTGTTTGGAAATTGTTTCAATTTTGATTTCTCCTTTCCTTCTGATTTCGAATATTACTGTTTATAAAAATTTGAAATAAGAGAGGAGAGAGGGGTCCAATTGAAAACATTTTCCAACAAAAGTTGTAGACAAAAATATAAGGTATATTTTATGTTATTACAAAAATTTCGATTGGACACCACCTCTCCTCTTATTTTGCATAATAATACTAAGCGTCCCTCCTGGGAAAAACAGGTTGGAGCCTGAGTGATCCCGTTTAGCAATTGTCGACATCGACATTTATGTCGACAATATTCAGACACATTTTTTTCTTGGTTAACGATGAATTAAAAATGATATATGAGATTTAAAGTAATGTTCTATGTTAAACATAACTGTTCAATCAAAATTTTTGAATTTTTCTCAGTATTTTCCTGTAATTCAGAAAATATTGTATTTCTGCATAGACATGTCGATGTAAAAATCGATACTCGATAAACGAATCGACGTTAATGTCGACATTTTCTGCCCATTAAATTCACTAATTTTATATCTAAAAAGAACTAAAAACAATTTTTAAGCTCAGGAATAAACAATTTTTGAAAGAATCACGAAATTTTCTCATTTTTTTTAAATTTTGAATAATACAAGTACTTGTCGAGTTATTGTCGACATAATTGTCGATGGTCGAATAATGCATCGACCTAACTGTCGACAGTGTCGACCAAAGGAATTTTAAGTCGAGCCAATGTCGACCTAATTGTCGAGGGTCGAATAATGCATCGACTTGACTGTCGACGTCTTGAGGGTGATTTTTGATACTCGCAGATGAAGTGTGTTATGAATTAGTACATAAGACTCTAAGAATTGCCTCTTCGTTAGCTGGGCACACATATGTCCAGCTACAAAGGTGATTTCAGAGCCGCAATTTTGACGAAATGTCGAAGTGTTGGCTTGATCACTATTTTTGGTTTAATTTTAAAACATATACCTATTAAAAATTTTGAACTTGGCATTTTTTTCAACATCTCAGCATTTCAAATGTCGATGTGAATGTCGATATAAATGTCGACACATCGAAATCGGTCACTTTTCGATCGTACATGTCGACACGATTGTGGATGGTTTGTCGAGCTTATTATCGACATGTTTGTCGACCGTCCAAATATGGCTCGACATGTCGACGGTCGACAAATGTGTCGATAATAACCTCGACAAACCATCCAAAATCGTGTCGACATGTACGATCGAAAAGTGACCGATTTCGATGTGTCGACATTTATATCGAAATTAGCATCGACGTTGCTACACGGGATGCAGGTTTAAACAGTAGATTTGAGAGGAAATGAGCAAGCTAGACAAGTTCACTTTCAGTTTGTCAAGTTTCGAAAAAATTGAGTGATTTTTTTCCAAACAAAACGAAAAACAATTTTCTGGAAAAAATGAAACATTTTTACTTCCAAAAAATAATTAAGTTTTTCATTCCAAAAAATTACTCTAAAAAAGTCGAAAAATTATTTCTTCGAAAAAAAGAAGATTTGATTTTTTTCTCCAAGAATTTGAAACATTTCTTGTACCTACCGAAAAAAATTGAAAATTTTTTCCAACCCATAAAACAGAGAATTTTTTGTTCCAAAAAGTAAGAAGTTTGTTTTTTGAAAAAAAAATAAATATATATGATTGCTAGATACTTTTTTACTTATTCCAAAAAATGGAAAAATTTTTCATTCTAAAAAAATTGTTTTTTTTTTCAAATAAAATGAAAGATCTTTTTTTTGGAAAACATAAAAAATCAATTGCTACAAAATTTCAAAAAATTTAGAAATTTTTCTATTAAAAAAAAAATGAAAAATCTTCTTATATATTCCGTGCGAATTGTGTTTTTTTCTTTCTTTTAGGGGAAAAAATAATGGAAATAAAAATGAAAAAAAAGTAATTGGGTGCTAAAAAATTATTACTTAATAAATAAATAAATAAATCGTAAAATAACTTGAACGTAACAAAACATTATAAAAGCTTCTCGAAAAAGTTTGCTACATAACGCGTGGATATGATGAAGCTAGATGGAAAACTGGTTACTGGTTTCTGCCGCGATTCACGTTGCATATTTCCCTTTACCCCACTACAACGAAACTATCATAGCGTTACGCATTGTATGTTTCCCTTTACCCCGCGACAATATGATAATAATTAATTTTTAATATTTCGCGAACGGCTTGAGGTACAAACATGAAATTGAAACGGTGCACTCTTGAATATGTCTGGAATACGTAGGCAAAACTTTATAAAAATTGAATAAGTAATTTTGGAGAAGTTGGGTGCGAAAAAAGACCTTTCGAGCTTCGGATAAGAGGGTTTCGCACTAACAATATAAACACTTGTAGATACATAAAAATTGAGAGGAGAGAGGGGTCCAATCGAAATGTTTGTGATGACAAAAAAGTTTTCTAACATTTCAGTCTACAACTTTTGTTTGAAGTTTTTTTCAGTTGGACCCCTCTCACCTCTCTGATTTCGCATTCATAACAGTAATATGCGATATCAGAAGGGGAAGGATGGATAAAAAAAATGAACGAAAATTACAAAGTCAGAATCAGGAAATAATTTCCAACCCCCAATTGAATTTCAAGTAAAATGTGTAAATTTTAAAAAAGGAGGCTAAGCAAACATTATTTAAAATTTGATTGAGAGAGGGTGGAAAATTGGGAATTATTTTCTTATAATAAGGAACAATCTTGAATTCTAAATTTGAAGATGAAGTTAATTCATTTTGACGTTTTTAAATTTTTTTTGAGAAATGGATGAGGTCTCCAAGGCATAAATTAAAATTCAGTAGAGGGGGGACTTGGAATTATTTTATTATGTTATATATATAAAAAAAAAAGTTGCTAGATGAAACTAAAAAATTAAAACTGAGAATCACTCTACCGATATTTACTAACTTGTACTGCAGTTGTAAAGTTTTTATTTTTTCGTTCAAAATTATCGCAACAATCACAAAAAAAAAATGATTTGAATGTTTCCTTTTCTCACAGACTGTTCATTTAAATATACATCAAGGGGTAAAATTTCACTGTCAGGTATGCGAATGATATGAATTTTGCGAAAAGCTTCGCCATCTGATGGTCAACATTTTTCTTCCGCATTTTATTTGTAACTTGGGGAAAAGTAAGGCAATTCAACATCACTTCAAAAATGAAATAATAAATGAGTTTGAAAATATACGTAAATTTCAACGAATTTTTCAACGTTATGGAACGAATAAAATCTCTTTACCAAAAAATATACAGCAGCGGTTAAAGCTTGAAAAATGTGGCATTAGTTTTGGGGTTGGAAAAAAAAGTAGAAGACACACACTTACGGCGGCGCTATTCACTTATACTTATACGGACAAATGAAGAGCAATAATTTTTGTACCGCCGAGGATGATTATCAAAATGGAGACAAATTAAAGGCTTACAAATTAAGACATATATACAAAGTTTTTCGATAAAATAAACGTATATTGTAAATAAGTATAAGCCTGCGTAGTGCATAATAACTTATGATGCGTGTCTGAAGGGCCCAGAGGGGGGGGGGGGAGATACGAACCCTCGGATGGTAGAATTGCGTTTCTACCAATCAAAAAGTTGAACGTAATTCATCTCTCATTTCAAAACGAAGTATCGAATAAATTTTATATAAAGGATAAATCGACGAAGCAGGCAGCTAAATAAAAAAAAGTCAACATCTGGAACTTTTTTATTTAAAAAAAAAAAATAAATTAATATGGTACCCTCGAACAAATGTATAAGAAAATGAAATCGTTTTCTTCGAATTATTTTTTCATCTTTCAAAAAAAAAAAATTTACATCGAAAGTTATACATCTATCGTTTTCCTGTGCCATGAAAACGAGGTACGAACAATAATTAATTCTAATCCCTACTCGTGTAGGAGTAAAATCTACTTATTTTTTTCCAATAGAAAGGGAAAATATGAAAGGGAGAGTAAACAAGGGAGAGTAAGTAAAAATTAACGATTTTTTGGAAACTACTTCCGCCTCCACTATACACATAATATGCTTTCATTTCCTAAAAATCACTTTCACCAGAAGCTGGCTATATAGACGTGGAGCATTTTTCTTCGAGATCAAAAGCCCCACATCGTCTCTTTTCATAATTTTTCTATTTAAATGCGATTTTCCTTCTTCGAGCATTAAGTATAACCCAGGTTGGTATAAATTTTGAAAAATTAAAAACCTCCGTTATGATTTCTTATTTTTATCGTTTAAAATATTGGTGAACTTTTCAATAGCAGAAAACAAACATTAACTGGTTAGCTGGTAGTTCGCTAATGACTAAAAATAAACCGTTAACGTCAAGGCGGGCTCGTGTCTTTTGGATCACAGCCCGGGTAATGAAGATGGCTCATGATTTTATAATTGCGAGCAAGGTCGCCGCCAAAGTAGAACGAAATTTTGAAAAGTCTGGCTCGTTAATCGCCAAACAGCAGTTAACGTGTAAATAAACATTTCCTTACATTTTTAACGAGCGGTAAACGAAATATCTGCATGCGTGGACGTAAAAATTGACAGATAGGTACACGTGCGTGCGTGTTGAAATTTTCACTTTTCTTTCAAATTAAAACCTTTGGATTGGATCTATCGCAATCGTCGAATTTCATTAGCCACAAAAAAAGTATAATGAAAACAAAAGCCTAACACTTCCTTTTTTTTAGAATAAACGAAGGCGCGTCGCGTATTTTGGAAAATTGAAAGCGGTATATTTGTCCTCCTATCATCATCTCTCTATACCCGTATTAATGTTTAAAAGTGGCAAAATAAAATAAAACCAAAGGCAACGCAACGGTTTTAAAAACAACACTGCGTTTTTGCGTCTGCAGCTACAGATATGAACAGTTTTGTCGTCGGTTTTCCTTATTCAAGCGACGAGAATGTGTACGTAGAGTAAAAGATGCGAACACACTGTCTCATTTATTTTCGCAATATCCATCAATTGATATGTCTTTTTCGACCATTTCACTCTATGCCGGATACCAAACATAGTAATAAATGCGGATTGCTAACTCCCAACTCAATTTACACAGTGTTAGCCATTCAGCCAATATTAATTCGATTACACAAATAAAACGAATTTCCCAAATTCAATATAAACGATTACATTAGTACATTACGTTCGACTGCTAACAATTAATGCATTTCTCGAGATACTTTTTTTTTACTTTGTTTTACGTTATAAATAATTAAACTATTCGGTAATTTCATCTGTCATTTATCATTCCTTATTCGTTGGGCGACTTGTGAAAATCAATCAACAAAGACAACTTTATTTGATTTATCTACCTACAATATTGACCATTTTCAGCTGAATTTTCATTTTGAAGAAAAAATAAATTATTAAAATTCACCCGATGACTGGAGATAAGGACGGAAGGTGAATTTAACACACTTGACATGAATTTCGCATTTTGAGATCCCTATAACATCTTTAATACCTACAGTAGATACGCAAAATTTGTATACAACCTTTTTTATAGCACTTAAAAAGACCTACAAAAAACTTTCGTAGTGATATCATTTCGATGAACTGGTTCTCAAGATATTCGTGATAAAAATAGCATAATATTTGAGGGGTCATTTGTAAAAAACACCATAGTCAAAAAATCAAATTTTACAGGAGACCTAAATAACGTGTTCAGATCATGTTTGGGGGCGAAAATTTTATTCAGAGGGTGTTAATTGATCATAAAATTTTCCAGAATGCCAAGAAATGCAATAATTTTTTTTTTTCAAATTTTGGTAAATTTTACGACTTTCCCTTTAAAAATGCCGACTATGGTGGTTTTTACAAGATAATCAGCTAAAACACGTACTTTTGAAGTTGAAAAAAACTGATGATGGACAATTTTTTTTAAAAAACTTTTATCACCATCGTCTTTCCCGTGAAATTTTAGTTTAGAAAATTGAATAAAAAAAATTTCGAAAATTTCGACTATGGTGGTTTTTACAAACTGCCCTTCATTTAAACCACAATTTTCTAAAAAAAAAAAAAAATTAAAAAAAAAAAAATCTGAATTTAAGGGAAAACACGTTTTAAAATATTTTTCCGGTTGAAGGACCTAAAAAATAATTACAATTTTGCAAAAAGGCGTTAGAAAGTTGAAAACACAAATAAAAAATGTTCCATTCAAACAATTTTTCCAATTAAAAAATAATAATCTTGAAACTTTTTTGAAAAACATTTTTTAAATTTTTTGGCGAAAGAATTTCTCACATTTTGTTAAGACATTCATTTTTAAAATCTTTTCAAAAATTGCAGTTTGAAAAAAAAATTCAGTTTATTTTAGGTATTGGAAATAGTTACCTACACCTTCTAAAAAAAATAATTATCAAATTTATATTTATATTAAAATGAATTTTAATTAATTTAACAATAAATAATATTATTATTTTAAATTTTATTTTTATTATAAATTTTATTTACATAATTTTCATAATTAAATTATGTTTAAATCTAATAATATCAATTAATTGAAGGTTGATTTTGCAAAAAGTCGTTTGAACAGTTGTTGAAACACAAATTGAAAACTGTTCTGCTGGAATAATTTTCAATTTAAAAAATAATGTTGAAAATTCAAAAAAAAAAAAAAAAAAATCAAAGAAAATTTTGAAATTGAAACATAAAAAAAACTAACTTTGAAATACCTATTGACTGTTGAAGAAATCTTTAAATTTTGTTTGAAAATGAATTTTTAAAATCTTGTTCGAATATAGCAGGTTTTTTTTCATTCATTGGAGAAGTTTACCTCCCACTTTTTAATGTAAAACGCGTCTTTAAAAAAAATACTTCCAATTAGAGCATATAAAAAAATCGTGAAAATATCTTAAAAATCGTTGGAACGTTGAAAATCAAATCAAAATTTCTGCTTCGACAATTTCTCAATTTAAAAAAGTTGGATTCTGCTCAAACAAGTTTCCAATTTTTAAAAAATGTCGAAAATTCAACAACAAATAAAATGTAAAAAATTTTTAAAAAACCACGCTTTTATATAAAGTTGGTCACTTTGTAAAATGTTATTCATAGAGAAAGAGTAATGCCTTAAAAAACAAAAAATAAAATTTACTTGAATACAAAAATGTGTCATGAAAATTTTTTTTTCAAAAATTTTAATGATGAAAATCGTGGTGAGGCGTTAATCGAAAAGGTATTCGTTTGCTCCTCGCACACCCCACCACGCTTTTCATCATTAAAATTTTTGAAAAAAAAATTTTCATGACACATTTTTGTATTCAAGTAAATTTTATTTTTTGTTTTTTAAGGCATTACTCTTTCTCTATGAATAACATTTTACAAAGTGACCAACTTTAAATAAAAGCGTGGTTTTTTAAAATTTTTTTACATTTTATTTAACTCTTTTTGTCGTTGAAAATATTTTAATTTCATAGTTTTGAAATTTTCAAAATGGAACCCCCTCATAGGGGCTCAATTTGGGGTCAAGGGTAAATTTAAGTCCGAAAATCGAATTCAGCGGCCTCGAAAACCTACATTTCGATACCAATGTTGTGATTTTCTGAAATTTTCAAAACTGAACCCCCTCATAGGGGCTCAATTTGGGGTCGGGGGTAAATTTGAGTTCGAAAATCGAATTCAGCGGCCTCGAAAACCTACATTTCGATACCAATGTTGTGATTTTCTGAAATTTTCAAAACTGAACCCCCTCATAGGGGCTCAATTTGGGGTCGGGGGTAAATTTGAGTTCGAAAATCGAATTCAGCTACCTCGAAAACCAACATTTTGATATCAATGTTGTGAATTTTGAAATTTTCAAAATGGAACCGCTCATAGGGGCTCAATTTGGGGTCAAGGGTAAATTTGAGTTCGAAAATCGAATTCAGCGACCTCGAAAACCTACATTTCGATACCAATGTTGTGATTTTCTGAAATTTTCAAAATTGAACCCCGTCATAGGGGCTCAATTTGGGGTCGGGGGTAAATTTGAGTTCGAAAATCGAATTCAGCGACCTCGAAAACCTACATTTCGATACCAATGTTGTGATTTTCTGAAATTTTCAAAATTGAACCCCGTCATAGGGGCTCAATTTGGGGTCGGGGGTAAATTTGAGTTCGAAAATCGAATTTAGCGACCTCGATAACCTACATTTTGATACCAATGTTGTGATTTTCTGAAATTTTCAAAATTGAACCCCCTCATAGGGGTTCAATTTGGGGTCGGGGTAAATTTGAGTTCGAAAATCGAATTCAGCGACCTCGAAAACCTACATTTCGATACCAATGTTGTGATTATCTGAAATTTTCAAAATTGAACCCCGTCATAGGGGCTCAATTTGGGGTCGGGGGTAAATTTGAGTTCGAAAATCGAATTCAGCGACCTCGAAAACCCCTAACGTGAGCACTATGTTCTTTCAATTCCAGTAAAATATTAAATGAGAGAGGATTGGTTGAAAACATACTTTTGGTTCCATGAGACATACATACATACATACCAAGCTAATAAAAGCGTGGTAAAAATCGAAAATCATTTTTTAATGAATTTGAAATTTTTTTGGGAAAACAATACTTTTGGAAAACAATTACGAAATTCTATTGAGAGGATTTTTTCAAATTTTCTTCAAATGAAAACTGTTTTACATTTTTTCGTTATTATTAACATTTCTAAAATTTTGTTTAAACCACATTTTTCTTAAATAAATTTTGTTGACCGTTTTTCGGAAAACACTATTTTTAAAATTTATTTCAAGTCAAAGCAGCGTTGGAATTGAGCCGGAACTAGCTGGAATGGAGTACCGGTTCTTAAAAAATCTAATTAAGTTCCATTTTATCAGAATTTGAAAAAAAAATCTTGGATTTTTTTTCAGTTCTTCTGAAGTGGTAGATAAACAAGAGACAATTCCCTATTATTATCAAATTTTTAAAGAAAAGTTTTCAAATTTCTTTGAAAACAAAATCTTTTATTTTTTTGAGGGTGTATTTTTTCACGTAGAAAGAAAGCTCATAACCAAATTATTCCCAAATGTTTGAAAAAATAAATCCTTTCAATTTTTGAAAAAAAATACCTAGATATAATTTTCTGGAGAAATCAATTTCTCAGTTTAAAAAAAAAAAAAAAATTCTCACATTTCTGGATAAAAAAAATCATTCATTTTTTTTGAGAATTTTTTTTATTTTGTTTCTTTTTGAAAAAAAGGAGCCTTCAATTTTTTTTTTGGGGGGGGGGTCGCTATTTTTATTCAGAGTGAAATCTCTTAAGTCCACAGAAGAAAAAAAATCTTTTTGGTTTAAAATGGGATTTCCAATTATTTTTGGAGAAATTGTTAAAAATTAACCTTAATTTCAATTTGTTTGAAAAAAATAACTAAATTATCTACTTCTAAAATTTTGGGAGAAATAAAATCTCTCAAGTTTTTTTTTCAGCAGAAAAATATCTCATTGTCATAGGGAATCAGTCAATGAGTCAAAAGATCCAAAAAGTCATTAGCTGAATTCATGAACACGGTGAAAAACACAAAATTACACAAAAGTAGATCAGCTGTCATTCGGATTTGAATCAACATAGAGCAATGTGCTTTTAGTATGTAACACACAACACTCTGAAGTACCCAGACCTATTGTATAAAATTCATTCCAATCGTGTGCTCAGTTTAGGAGAAATGTGGTGTCAACGTACAATTATACGATTTTCGTTTTTCAATTAGCCCACTACACCTTACTTTAATTTTTAGTCGTTTCTAAATTAATTCTAACAAAAATCAATTTTTGAGTTGGTTTTGTGAAATTTTGAAATTCGTATATCAATAATGTTAGAATAACATCACTGAAACATTATTACACCAACATTATTTTTATAAAACGTCAATAATGTAACATTATATTACTTAACGAAATTGAAAATACGTAATTACGATAACCTTACTAACATAAGGTCAATAACATTGTTAAAATAACTCTTCGAGTTCGATTCATTATAATTTTCATTATATTTATCAGGTGAGCGTGACGTCAAATACAATTTTGTCTTTTCAAAATTCGTCTCATCTCGAGGAGACAAAAATTCGCACAGTCATTCCAGTGACTTTCACATCTGACATTAAGTATAGTGAATAAGAACCAGCAAAGAAAATAGGGTACTTGGATATGTACAGCATTAAAAAATACGGAATTTTCATCTTTATCGACACTCTTCTCGATTTAATTTCGAAAATACACAAACGTACAATAATCCTAACAAAAAACACGAGCGATTTTCGTACAACTTTATTACGCCAAAAATGAATACTTCTTCGAAGGCGATAAAATTATCGACAAAAAATTGATTCGTTTTTATCGATTTTATGCTTCGAACAAATAAAAATATTCCAGTCACATTTCTTTACAAATGAGAGGAAAAAATGAGCATTGCAATAATCATAGACAACGTAAACTGCTGATTGATGTGAAATAAGACGATACAAGTTCAACCCGAAAATACATTAAAGGGTAAAATTTTGGTTGCAATTTTGATCAGAAAAAATTACCGAATGAATAAATAAATGTTTCTTTTCTTGTATAGGTACATTATCACGTATATATATGTGGATGCTTATTGTGCTTCACGAAATTAGTATAGAAGATACGAATATCGACTGAACTGAGTATACTCCCGACGCGACGTATTTTTCGCGCTGCTCGTGAAGTTCTGTTTAAATGGGTTAAAATAAATTTTTTATGCTTACAATGGGTGTTTTCAACACATACGAAAGTCAGTAGTTGTTTCCAAATCACAAAGGGATACTTAAAAAGGAAACTTCGGCTACATACAAGCATTTCAGAAATACGGCAAATTTGCCTGAATAAACAAAGATAGATATAATCGAATTTTCTGCGACTCATTTGAAAACATTTAAAAAGCATTAACGTCTCTGCAAACAGCAATTCTCTTATAACGCTAC
Source organism: Balanococcus diminutus (assembly GCA_959613365.1). Classification (NCBI taxonomy): domain Eukaryota; kingdom Metazoa; phylum Arthropoda; class Insecta; order Hemiptera; family Pseudococcidae; genus Balanococcus; species Balanococcus diminutus. Next base: position 32,315,609 of record OY390714.1, read on the forward strand.
GCCAACCAGCCTAATTATCTTTATCAAATGAAAATTAGATGGAAAAATAATGTACATAAAATTAATTAAATCGTCGTATGAAAAAAACATTATTTTCAGTGATACTCGATATTTCGTTTCAATGCAATAATAACAATATTATTCATCGGATGGGTTTTTTAAACGGCAAACTAGTTATGCAATTTATTATACACCTTTTAAAATGCAGACAAACGTGATTACTCGAGAACTCATTTGTCCAAGATCTGGTTTATCGTAAGGTTCAGCTCGTGTCAAAATAAGCAATCCAACATCTTACAATAAAGCAATACTTCAAAGCGACAATGTTTACCCTGTTCAAATAATCCAACCCTTCGATATAACTTTTCTGACAACTTCTTCGCAATAGTTCACAATTTGCTCTTATCGCTGTCAAAATTTTTATATCACTAGCGATAAACTCGATTAACTGGTGGTCTTTTTGTACAATTCGAATCCTTAGAGTATTTCATTACAACCGAGAGCACGGTGCGTTTTTACCAACTCGATGAATTCCATTTCGTAGAAGGTAGTTCGAGTAAAGTCTTACTGAACAAAGCAGTTGTGATCTTTAAACGATACGAATTAAATCCGGTAGGTAACGATGAAGACGGTGACAAAAAATTAATCCCATTCTTGAATGTTTTCTTTGAATATTAAGCAATTCTACAATTTTTTTTTTTCACTACCTATCTTTTTTACCTACGAGATTAAACTCTTTAGAATTACTTAGTTTGCAATGTAAATGATACAGAAATGGCAAATACCTTGTTGACTTTGTCTTTTTAAAAGAAATGCAGCGATAGATTAAATTCTCAGTTAACGTTGCTCTGTTATTCGCTGGTATTTGAGTAATTATTCGTTTGAACATGAATTCGCTAACGTTAATACTAATCTTCCATTGTACTCGTATATACATGGTACAAAGTATATATTTATCAACACTCAACAGTCGTAAAAAAAATTATATAAAACGTTATATTTCAATAAAGTCAGCCAAATTATATTGGCAAGTACATAATACCTACCAAATCAATTGGAAAAAATAAATGAATAAGTAGATAAGAATTTAACTGCGTGCAACATGCTTTTCACTTGTAGTATGCACATTCAAATTCAAAAATTCATTCGTACCTATAACAGAAATGAACTATAAGTCACGTACCTCTGTCCTCTACCCATGAATGTTTGAAATTTTCAATTCAATTTCATTAATTCGAGTTATTGTTTTTTTTCCCCTAAGAAAAGGATTTAAATTTTCCATCTGTGGATATCGATTGCAATAATCCCATTCTAAATACTTGAGACGTTCTACGCTTTCGTCGTTATATCAAGTTTTGCCGTTATTGATATTTTTTAAGCGTTCAAATTTCCAAATACCAATTTTACGTTACATGCTTTATGCAAACTATGCAAAGTAGAAAATAATACTTTTAAATGCTCGAAAGATTCTCTATATTCATCGCAGAACTTGTTTAATTAGATATTAGGAGGGCTTCGCGTCGCAGAGGCTTTTTTTTCAACATAATGCTGAATTTACCAACTTCTTGACTTTTTTAAAATCTCTGAGAGGGAATGTCCCCCCTGACCCCCCCCTGGCGCTACGCCCCTGTCGCTTTGATGCTCGAATTGAGTGAAATTACGAAGCGGAACGCATTCTGATTCCAAATTTTGGCCAAATCATGTCAAAACTCCAAATCGAAAATTGTTCTAATTTAGTACAATTTTGTTATTCCCTCTTCCATTTTTGGTAATTTTTTAGAGTTTTTTTTTTTGGCTGGGCGTTCGATATTTTAAAGGCTTTAGAAAATATCTAAATTAGATAAAAGAAAATTGATCCAATTTGTCAATATTACGTTGGACTTATGAAAACAATTTTTTATAAATTAATTTAATTAATAATAATATTACCTATTTTAAGCCTAGGGTATAGAAGAAAAAAAATCAATTCAATTCATCCTATTTAAATACCTACTTTTTTGGCAATGAGACATGAGAATTTTTTATATGTGGCTTTACGAAATAGAGGTATTTTTTATTCCAAGAAAATTAAAAGATTTTTTTCAGTCGTTTTTTCTTTTCTATGAGAATGTGAGATTTTTTCCTACAAAGAAAAAAAAAAAAAAAAAAATTAAGAGATTTTTTTATCCAAAAATTTGAAAAATATTTTTTCCCCAGAAAATTGAGATTTAGAGAGATTTTTTTCCCCTAACAATGAAAGATTTCACTACAAACAAAGGAGGTTTTCTTTTTTTAAAAATGAATATTTTTCACCATTTTTTTTCTCCATAAATTTGAGCAATTTTACTTTAGAAAAATTTAATGTTTGTTTGTTTGTTTGTTTTTTTTTCAAAAAAAAAAATAGAGAGAGAGGGAAATAATTGAGATAGGTTGAAAAATTTTCCCCCAAAAATGAAAGATTTCATTCTAAACAGAGAACAGATTTTTTGCTCCAAAATATTTGACAATAATCAAGATCATGTATTTTCTCAAAAAAATTCACATTTGTTTTTTATAGAGATTTTTCCTTCAAAAAAATGTAATATATTTTTTCGACCAAAAAAATGTAATATATTTTTTCGACCAAAAAAATGTAATATATTTTTTCGACCAAAAAAATGTAATATATTTTTTCGACCAAAAAAATGAATGATTTTTTATCCAATAATTTAAAAAAAATTATTTCAGAAAAAATAATATTTTTTCTCAAAAATTAAAGTTTTTTTCTTCAAAATATTTGAGAATAATTAAAATTTTATCCTAAAAAAATGAGAGCTTTCTTTCTGCGTAAAAAAGAGACTTTTCCTTAAAAATATATTTTTTTTTCATAACAATTTGAAAAACATTTTTTTATTTTTTTATTTTGAGAATAATTTTTTAATTAAGTATTAAGTACCTAGGCTACCTATCTACGACTACTTCAGAAGAACTGAAAAGGATTCATTTTTAAATTAAAATCTGAAAAAAAGTAAATTGAAAAGAAAAATTGTTTTTCTTTTTCTATGAGAATGCGAGATTTTCTTTTTAAAAAAACTAAGACATTTTTTCTCCAGCATTTTCTTATTTATAAAAAAAATGATTGAGAAAAATCACAGAAACGTTGACCGAAAAAAATTCTCCAACTTTTTTTTAACCTCTAATTTTTCTCGTTTTTTTTCTTCTTTTTTTTTAAATTTTCTGTTAGAATTTTGGAAAAAAATTTCAAATGTTCTAAAAAAAATTCTTTGGAAAATCTATCATGAAAAATTTCTTTAAAAATGTTGTAGGAAAAATCATTTTGAAAAAAATTAATCAACAAAAATTTCGTATCAACTTATGCGAATAATTTTTTTCCATAAAAAATTCTTCTTGAAAAAAAATAACGTAGAATAAATTGAGTGAATTATTTAAGAAAAAAATTCTGAGAAAATTTTTTATAAAACATACCCACCTAATAAAAAAAACGACAACTTTGAAAAACACTATTTGAAATCTCATTTCTTTTGAAAGGTTTAAAAATAATAATAATAAAATATAGGTCCCTATTTCATAAACATTTTGTTGGAATAATTTCTTTGAATAAATCCCTCATGGTTCTTCAAATTTTCATTTCAAAATTTCCCTCTTGAAATTTGAAAAAAAATTTCCATAAAAATTCTCTGTAAAAATCCAACTTTCCTAATGTTTCAAAGTAAAATTCCTTCAAAAAATCCTTGAAAACTTTTTTTAAACCTTTAACCTTGAATTAGGTACGCTTCACTTGAAAGGCTGAAAACACTAGGTAATTCTTCCGAGTCTTCTCATTTTTGAGGGGGAAAAAATTAAAATGAGTATTTATCAAATCGTCGAATCAAGTCCAAAACTTTGATAATTTTTTTGGAAATTAAAAAAAGTTTACTTACCAGCACAGTTTTCAAAATGTTTCGTAAAAAAACTGGTCTAACTATAACATTGTTTCAAAATATAAAAAAATCTCATCAAAATATTATAATGAAATTTTTGAAAAAAATTTGAAGTTTTTTGATTTGATTTTTTAAAAATTTAACTAAATTTTAAAAAATTAACTGAACTATGAAAATTAAATATGTACTTTGAATATTACAATTTTTGAAGGAAGGAAGGAAGGAAGGAAGGAGGGAGGGAGGGAGGGAGAGAGGATGGGACAAATAAAACAAAATCAAAATCCACTTTTACAAATTATTTAAACCGGCACCGCAATCTGAATGCAACAATATAATATCGGAATGTCTTTTCATTACCTACTTCATTCAGAGTCGAAAACACGAGCAGAATGGATCATAGTAATTCTATATATCGTTTCGGTTCAACGGCCAAACCATAAAATGAATTTTAAAATCTCGATTTATCATTAAAACAATTGATATGAGAATTGCACCAAGTTCGAGCTTTTAAAAGCCACTAATGTCTGTCCAAGCTGTTAATCTAGCCTTTTGCACATTTCATTACATTGTAGCATTAGCGATTTCTTAATTGTTCGTTTAAACTTTACTAACCGAAAAAAGATAAAGCTGCGTAAAAGCTTGAAAACTCTCGAAGCGATGTTCTTTTCATCAATTTCGTTCGCTTTATCTGCTATCTGCAAGTTGAAAGCGAAAAAATCTCTTCTTTATACCTATATACCCTTTCATAAGTACACAATATACATACAACTTATAGGGCATCGAGAGAAAATAGAAATACCAAAGTGGAACGAAAAAAAAATCTCCTTACTTAATAAATATCTACAACCACGCAATTCTGTTATTATACGTTTTTCGTGCCTGATCCCAATATAGCATACATGGGAAAATCTTTCTTAATAGGTATTTGCAAATCGATACCGATAACGTTTAAAATTTACTTAAACAAAATGATAGTTCGTGTATAATATCTCAACTTAATCGAAAAATCCAACTCTCGGATAATAATCAGCCGAGCTATCTGCGTTTATTTTATACCCAGTCAAAACCAAACAACGATTATTTCTTCCGGTTCTATCGTTCGAAAAGAAACTTTTCGGCATAATTTAACAAAAACTAAAGACGACAGAGTATAACATTAAAAGATTAAACGTCGCGCAAGCCAGTACAGTCGCAGTCGGTTTCCAAAAAAAAAAAATCTGTAGCAAAAAACTAATCCACCCCTTTAGATCGAATGAATTAAACATGTTTACGCGTATAGCATTCCATTGTTTTTAGCAAAAAGTTTTTAAAATATTCAAGTCAACAGATTCGTTTACAAACTCGTTATAATTTCCCACCAAGTACCGTGCACTAGCTTTTTATTTCCCATCATTTAAAATTCATCCGACAAAGAAATCATTAAAAGTTGCCTAGCTCTTTTTCAAAATGCCAATTTACAGTATTGTACTGCACGGCCACACTTCGACTACGTCTGCAAACGCGTTAATTTCGCTTAAATAAGTGCACGTAAAAGTAAAAAGCCAGCTTCTCAGACGTCATTATAAAGCTTAAATTCAACCGTATGCGTTTAAAGTGGTAAAATTACTCTGAAATTTCCCCCTCTCCTCTCCTCTCCGCACCTGTCCTGTCCTGTTTTTTTTTAACGATACAATTGTACCTATCTTATGTACCAAGCTGGGGTATTATCTACGTTACGCATCGCGCTCGCGACACAATAATAATCATTAAAAATAATAATAATTGAGAAGAATACGTATAAAAACCTGAAAATCTCTTCACTCAAGTGAAATACCTTCATCCTTTTCTTTCATCTTTTTTTTTTCTTTTTTTAGTGTGCCTAGCACGCTATTAATTTCAGTCTTGAAAACGTAAAATTTAAGGATTTTAGAAATAGGTTTAAGTATCGAGGTTAACTCATTATTTGATGGGATGGATTTGATTCAGAGAGCATAGCCGGGTAAGAAAGGTAAATCGGCCTTTGGCAGGGATTTTTGAATTCTCTAGCGGAAGTTGGTCCCTATGATCAAAAACTCGCTATTGAAAATTTTAGCCCCCTACCTCACTCCTATCCCCTGAATTAGCCCAAAATGTGAATTCTTGCTATAAATTTTTGAATTCTGTACTTATCGAACGATTTTTTTCAAACTTGCAGGGATGATGGACTATAACAAGGGTCATCCCTGGAAATTTTTAAATTTTTTTTCAAATTTCCCTTTGTACTGAAATACACGTTTTAAGATTTCAACGCTCAACATTTACTCGTTGCTTCAGAGGTGCCACGATTTGAAAAATTATATATTACGTAGTATAGCCGCATGTATCACATATATTTTTTTCGAATTTTTCAATATGGTAGAAGGAAGATCCTCAAAAATGTGAAAACCCGATATTTCTCATCATTATTCACCCTTAAAACGGCCATTTTTGGTCGAATTTGTTTTTCTTCGCTATATATCATCAAAAACACCAAAATACATACATTATCAACCCAAATTTGAATTATATTCGTTCATTTTTTCCATTTTTTGCAATTTTCTTTTAAAATACCAAAAAGACGCCATTTTGAGAACCCAAAACTTCCTTCCAAACGACCTAGTGGTCGAAAATTCATGTCTAGACATATTTCAACTCGATATTTGGCATATATTGCCATTTCAGTCAAATTTGGCATTTTCCATATTTTTTTTTGGTCCACTTTTACGAATTAGCTATTTCTGACTTCAAAAAAATTACATAGGTAGATATTCGTGACCAGATTTTGAAAAAATTGTAAAATGTCCAATTTGACTAAAATTGCAATATATATCAAATACCGAGTTCAAATATGTCCAGACATGAATTTGAGACCACTAGAGGTCGTTTGGAAGGAGGTTTTGGGTTCCCCAAATGATGACATTCTGGTAGGTACATATAGATATTTCAAAAGAAAATAATTGCAAAAAATGGAAAAAATGAACGAATTTAATCCAAATTTGGATTGATGGTGTATTTAGGTGTCTTTGATGATATACAGGGTGTTCCATGGAACGAACGTCCGCAATAATTTAGCCATAGATGCAACTCGAGTAGACAAACAAAAAATTTTATTACAATAAGTTGCTTATCTCAAAACCTGAAGGCGCTATAAAGCTTTGAAAATTTGGTATTTTTAAGCAAAATTAGTTGGTAACACTGCATTCAAAAACATTTCAGACCCCATCAGTGCATAGCACTTTGAAAACCCGAGAAAAATTGTAATCACGTTTGGTTGCCTATCTTTGAAATTGAAGGAGTTACGACGACAAGAAATTTTTGTTGAAAGAATTGCCTACCTCAACTATTGCGGTGCACTTTCGTGAAATGAAAATGAAATAATTCTACCAAAACAATACATGATACAAATTCAACTTTTTGGAAGGAACAAAAAATGTTATTTGAAGAATTTGCCTATCTTTAAAAATGAAGGCGCTACAGAACATTGAAAATTAGTAGGTATTTTAAAAGTTTGAAGCTTTGTAACGCCTTCATTTTCAAAAAAAAAACAAATGCAGACGTTTCATGGAACACCCGTATTGCGAAGAAAAAAAAATCTACCAAAAATGGACTTTTACGTAAGGATGAAAAAAGTGAGTGAAGGAAGAAAAAAATTTAATGAAATGGAATTTATTTCATGAAATCGTCAAAATTTAAGAAATGGACGATTATAAAAAACTCTGAATTTGTTGGAAAAGTTGAAGAATTTTCAAAATTAGGAAAATTAATCTAATTTGCATTTTAGACAAAATTTAATGAATTTGGAAACTTGGAAAAAACTAACAATGTTAGAAAAATTAGGGAAAAAATAAATTGAAAAGTCGTGAATTTCAATAAACAAAAACTTGGGTAGCTGTAGAAAAAAAATTAAAAATAAGTGACAATAATTGATCAAATTTGAATTTGATCAATTTAAAAAAAATTAAATACCTACTTGAAAAAAAAATACCTATTGCTCAAATGTGTAAAATTGAAAAAGTTGGCAAAATTTGAAAAACATGCAAACTTTTGCAAAACTGATTTTTTTGGATTGGAAAAATTGGTCGAATTTGATTTAAAACTTCAAAAAACTGACAAATTTTAAGAAATTGAGTACTCAACAGTAGTACATTTGGTGATTTACAAAAAAAATATGACTTGAAAAAATAGAAAAACTTGAAAAACTAGAAAATGAAAAAAGGAAGCAGAGTTTGAGAAATTTGCAGGTATTTTTTTTTCAAAATGAGACATTTCAATAGGTATTTAGTAGGTATTCTCGAAGAAATATTTTAAAAAATGGGCAAAATTTAATTGAAAATTTACTGCAGTCATCAAATTAGGCTTATCATTATTTTGTAAATAAGTACCTACCTATTCAGCTTTTGAAATAAGGTAGGCTTCCGTATGTTGTATTACAATCAAAAAATTCAGAATTATTTAGCGTGAATGTAACAAAAACAAAAATGAACTGACAGTAAAAAAGAAATTAATATAGTTATGGGTAATTCTCAGAAAATCGGCAAATTTCACTACTGTAAAAGTTCAGAAATTTGTCAGGTTTTTAAAAAAATTTTCTTAAGGTAATTGAAAATAGATATGCCCCCGAGTACTTTTATGGTGTTGGGGTCAATTCATTTCCCAAAAGGGAGCGGGGAGGACGATTCAAAAAGGGTGATTTGGCCCCCAGAGCGAATTTTTAAACCAACTAGTGGAAGTTGGTCCTTATGGTCTAAAACCCCCGTGACCAAATTTTTAGGTCGCTACCTCACCCTCACCCCCTCCTAGAGCGAAAAATGTGATTTTTCGATTATAATTTTTGATTTTGACAGTTTTTAACTAAATTTTTTCAAACTCGGGTAGATGTTAGGTATACTCAAGGGTCATCCATGGAAATTTTAAAAAAATTTTTCAAACCTATCTTCATTGTGAAATGCGCATTTTAAGTTTTCTAACGGCTATTTCGACAAGTTCTTTCAGAGGTGCAATAATGGAAAAAATATATATTATACACCTAGTCTGGATGTATTGTACAAAATATATTTTTTTCAGAATTTTTTATATAGGTGGAAGGCCTTCAAAAATGCAAAAAACTGATTTTTTCATCATTTTTCGCGCAAAAAACAGTCATTTTTGGTCGAAAAAAATTGTCGTCGTAGTATATCACTAAATACGTAGTTAAATACACCATCAACCCGAGTTTGGATGAAATTCGTTGATTTTTTCTATTTTTTAAAATTTTCATTTAAATTAACTGAGTGACGCCATTTTGGGAACACTCTGTGTTCCTCGAGGTGTCTGGAGAGCCTAAAATTCATGTTTGGACATGTTTCAAACCGATATTTGTCATAAACAGAAATTTTCATGAAATTGAGAAAATTTGATTTTTTTGCTCACATCGTCGTGGCTTGATCATTCCTCCGGTATAAAATGTCCCACCTTCCTGAAAACTGAAAAAATTTATTCTAATTAGTGAGTATCTTATTATAGCTTATTAATAATTAATAAAATATCAGTATTATAGCTTATAGAATAACTAATTGTCGAATTGTCCATCGTCGTGGCTGTAAAAATTCATCATTGCCACGACGAAAGACAAACACTTGTGATCCACGACGATGGACAATTCGACAATTGGTTATTCTATAAGCTATAATACTGATATTTTATTAATTATTAATAAGCTATAATAGGATACTTACTAATTAGAATAAATTTTCTCAGTTTTCAGGAAGATGGGACATTTTATACCGGAGGAATGATAAGCCACGACGATGGACACTATTTTTGTAAAAATTGAAATTTTTACAGATGATTACGTAAAAAATCGCTCTGTGCATTGCCATTCGAAATTTCAAATGCGGATAGTATTATTATAAAAGTAACAAATCAGTGTAGCCATTCAGCAGAAAAAAATATTCACTCAGCGAGCTGAGACAAATTTTTAAAAATTATCCACGACGATGGACATAAATCTTTGCTACAGTTTTCAATGATCAGGTGTAGTTGTACTAAACACTTTTTGTGATCATCATTCACACTAGCCTATACCCTGAACTTCCTAATGACGTGTACTTACTTTTTTTTTTCAGAAAAACATGGTGATTTCCATAATTTTTGAAATCTGTTTTCAAAAACATGTTGTGCTACAGGCCACGACGCGACGAAGGACATTTTGAAGTTTAGACTAACTTGTACTCAAGGGGAGGGGGGGTGGTATTCATTAAATTGGGCATGGTGGATGAAGGACGTTATAATGTACAAATAACCAAAAAATGAAAGTTGTGCATAGTACAGGAGTTGAGAAATCAGTTGGTTACTCAAATTTACCGATTTTCTGAGAATTACCCTTATAACCTTTGTTGCAAATTTCTTTTACTTTAATTTTAAAACTCAAAAGCTAAACACACTAAAGCTGCGCGCTAGCGCAGGTGTCTGGTGTTTTTTTTTTCATTTTTTATTTTTTTATTTAGGTGTAAGTTATACTAAAATGCCTAGCTTTTATTCAGCAACAAGATACCTATACGTATACCGGGAAAAAAATAAATAAAATAAAATCGTAACATTGTATTAATACATGGGTACTTGAACAAAACCAAGGAACAAGTAAATGTCAAGTAAAGTCACTTCCTCTTTTTTTTTCTCGCATAAAAAAATATATAAATAAGACGAAGAGTGTGCGTTTTATTGGTAGTAAAACGGAAAAATAACACCCTTTTGGAAAAGCTCGACTTACACATAACGTAGCGTTGAAAAAGTATTTTCTTCGCCAGCAAAGTGGTAGTTTACAAGCAGACGACTAGAACAAGAAATATGATAATTCGTTTACGCGATACTTACACCTAAACATACACATCGTCTATTATAAATAACTAAATTTCTACAGCCAACGTTACTTCAGCATGTACCTTAACCCGCCAACATGATTGATAAAACATTCAACGCTTTTTTCGCTCCTTTTTCCCTTTCTTTCTTCGTCTTGTGTGCGTATGATGAGTATACCTAGCCCTGTGTACACACTGTACGTGCACACGTACGCGAATAAATGAGCAAATTCATCGCCATATTTAATATACTGTACTTTTCCCACATAGTGTATATAGCTATATTGTTGTTTGGTTTGTCGATTTCGCAATATATATGCGTACATAAATTATTTTTATTGCGTCGAGGGTTCCTTATGCTGCTTGTAGAAAACGTATCGTACGATCTAAAGGGTACAATATTCATTTGCGATAATTGCCTAACCTGTCAAACGGTATTTAACAAATTTGCTCGTTCATTAAATGCCTTTCTTATGCATGCGCCATACAATCGCCTTCATTCTGTATTCAGTATCTACTTCACTTCCAACCGAATGCGAAACTGAACAAAAAACATGCAAGAAAAACACCACCATACTTGTTCAATTACCGCACCGACGCGACGTATGCGATTTAATCAATTTTCAATTTTAATACACGTAATGCCATTGCAATCGATGGCACTTTGAAACAAATATTAATCAAAATTAATCAAATATAAGTGAAGATTATTACTAGAGGTATCTACCTACCAGAGTTTTCCCATAGGAAAAAAGACGATTAATTTTGCAGAACGCATTTATTCGCGAAATTAAATAACATAATTATAACTGTTATAAAGCGTTCTGGTGTTTGTTGGCGGTGATTTAAATGGTCATTAATATTACACCCTAAGCACCTACACAAAACACACCGGGTATTAAGCTGGTATTTTTTTTTTTTTTTTTTTTTTTTTTTTTGGTTGTTGTTTGTTGTGTTTGTTGTTAATAATGCCATTTCCATCACGATTTACTCGTATTTTCTCTGTCTCTGCAATTTTTATTTTGATGAATACGAATATTAATTCACGATACTCGTACTTATTTAATTATTTCATGTGTTTGAAAGTTTCCCTCTCCATTTTTTTCATTTTCATACTCCACACAAAATATCAGAATTAAAAAGTAGGAATTTTGCAAGATCTTCAATAAGACTTTTTCAAAATTGAATTTCTTTTTTAAATCGTGAAAATTTTATCGAATTTTTACTCAATTTTGAAGGTTTACTAAATGAATTTTTAAATCAAATTTCGATAATTTAAATAAATTTAAAAATGACCAAATTTTAGAACTTTATTAAAGTTTGAAATTCATAAAATTTCGAATTTTTACCCCCGATTTTGAAGGTTTTTTACTGAATGATTTTTTTTTAAATCAAATTTTGATAATTTATTAAAAAATTACCAAATTTTAAAAATTTATCAAACTACGAAAGTTGACAATTTTGAATTTTTAAAATTATTCCAGATTTAAAAAATTGAATACTTATTACGAGACTACTTTAACTACACCAAAAGCGTGGTGTGGTAAAAAAGGAGCCAATCCGCTTTCGAGCCGAATTTCAAATTTTTTTCAGATTTTGGATTTGTAATGGCAAAATATGATTTTAGAGTTTATCGACAATCCTTGATCATGTCTCCGGGGACTGGGTGCCTCGAAATATGCAATATTAACCTCAAAAATTCCACCCTGCGAGTTTTTCAACCATTTTAATTAAACTTGGCATAAAGGGCAGTGTTAAGAATTTTTTTCAAATTTTTTCAACCCCTAAAATGACCTAGAAAACTACTTACTTTAAAATTTTTTAATCGCTTTGAGGGCATAGTTTTGATGAGTGGAGTGCCGCAGTGTTGTTGTTTTTTTGGCATCTTCGTAAAATTTAGGAAGTGCGATATTACATAATATACATACTTATTCAAAATTGGGGAGAAGGAATAAGAGTCCAATCGAAATTTTTGCCATAACTAAAATTATTTCTAAGACTTCAAGCTACAACTTTTGTTTGAAAATTTTTTCAATTTGTCCCCTACCCCTACCTCCTCCAGTTTTTAATAATATAATACTTTCCAAGTCATATTATGCAAAATTGGAGGGGAGGGAAGGGAAGGGAAGGGAAGGGAAGGGAAGGGAAGGGAAGGGAAGGGAAGGGTCTAATCGAAAATTTTATAATATCAAAAAATTATTTCCAAACCCTTTATCTATGACTTTTGTTTGAAAAATTGTTCATTATTTGGGCCCCTTCCCAAATTTTGAAAAAGTATCTACCTGATGTTATATGGAAATGGAGGAGAACGAGGAATCCAATCGAAATGTCAATAATAACTGAATTTATTTTTAGGATCTAGTATATAACAAACTTTAAGGTATTAAAAAAATTTTCAATTGGCCCCCTCCTCTTTCGCTCCTCTGTTATGCGAAATTGGTGCGGAGGGAGGGGTTCAGATGAAAAAATTTTCTAATAAAAGTTGTAGCCTAAAGTGCTAGGAATAATTTTGGTTATTAAAAAAATTTCGATTGGACCCGTCTTTCACCTTCAATTTTGAATTGAAATTGCTCTTGAACAAAATTTAGATGAGTGTTTATTTTTACAACAAAACAAACTTGAAAAAATGATAGGTAAGGCATTTAAAAAAAAAAAAAAAATTGGATTTAACGAAATATTTAAAAAAAAAATCAGTTTGAAGATTTTGAAGAAATATATTTTCAACAAAAGTTCAGGCGGTGGGTAGTTGGGTAAGAATGGAGAATCGGCCCTTGGCTGATATTTTTGAATTATTTAGTGGATGTCTTACCGGATAAAATTTTTGGCCTCCTGCTTTGTTATCTCTAACTCTAAAAATGTGCCCAAATTACTCTGCAAATTCTCCAACCATTTCTTTCAAAATATATTATAAGAGCTTAAGAAGTCATCCATCAACATTCAAAAAAAAATTTCATGAATTTCTTTTCATGGTGAAATCCAAGTTATAAGATTTCAAAACACAAACACATTATCTGCTCGATGTTTCAAACCTGCCATAATTTAAAAAATAGGATTTTTTCAGATTTTTCAAATTCTGCCGAAACTGATGGAAGACCCTCAAAAATACGATGCCTTAATTTTTTCACAAGTTTTCGCCCTTGGAACGGTCAATTTTGACCGAAATTTTTTCTCTTTCAATAAAATCATCGAAACACATAAATACACGTCACCATTTGAATTTGGATCAAATTCATTCATTTTGACCATTTTCTCCAATCTTCTTTTAAAATACCCGAGTGACGCTATTTTGGGAACCCACAATCTCGTTCCAGATGACCTATAGGGGTCTAAAGTTAGTTTGAACGAATTTAAACTCAAAATTTGTCAGATATTGCGATTTCTGTAAAATTGATAATTTCTTATTTTGTTGCTGATTTTCACGAATTGAGTATTTTCGACTTCGAAAAATTACTTATACTTATACATGGTGAGTTTTAAAAAAAAGGAATTTTCGAGAGAAAATGACCCCCAAAAAGTTTCAGCTTCGCCACTGAACCTACTCACTCGACTTGAAAACAATTTGATACCCAAAAATGTCACTTCCACAGTTTTTAATTAAAAAAAATTGAAGAAAATTTTCATTGTTTTGGAATGACCTTTGTATGCCTATCTAGTATCTATTCTCACGTCCCAAATGGTACAGAATTATACGTAAACATATATTTTGTGCCGAAAACATTTTTTTTTTAGACGAAATTAGTGACCTTTTTCATGTTATACAAAAACGGGTAAAATTAATCATGCGGTTCTGTTAGTCAAAAAATATTTACATTTAATCACATTTCAACTGAATTTTTTTATGAAAGTTTTCACTTTTAACGAATACTCGGTGTTTTGTTTTCAAAGGGATCCGACACCAATTATACTTCAATTTGGAAAATGAAAAATGAAAAAATATAGGGAATTTTTTTCATACAAAAAGGAACAATTTAGAGGTGGAAGGTGGAATCCTATTACATATTTACCTGCTTCAAATACCAATACTCGAAAATATTACAAAGGAATGAAGATCATTTACATATGGTCGATTTGTAAATTCAAGTGTAGTATAATCCTCATACTATCACCCTACCTCGTGTGATAAATTTCTATCGACAAATCTCCAACAAAATAAATCATACACATACATTCGTAAAATATGCTACGTATAAGCAACCGGAGCAGTATCGGAGAATAAATACTTACCAAACAGTAGAAAGATCCAAATGTACTGAATCATAACAGACAACGTCTGAAACACAAAAATAAACACATCATTAAAATACTGTTTCTTAGCTAAAATCGCATACCTTCAAATACGCACGCGTTTCGTTCCATCTTTTATAGTGTGTAGAATATATACCTCTACCTAAGTTGAACCGTACGAAAATTTTATGCGTTATGTCGCTGGCTTTGTTTCAAATAAGTCGAAAAAGTCGTAACGAGATTAATATTTAACATGTTGAAATACCAATTTTTGGCTATCTTATATTTTGGCACCTTTAATCATCGCCAATTTACGGATAAAAAATATTCCAAAACCCAAATTTTTAGTTTACTTACTCGAGTTAGCTTCAACTTCCGATATTAACCTAACATAAGTATAAGTTTTTGTATACATAGACCTGTCATTTATTCCAAAAATTGGAAAGGCTTATTTGAGGTATCTAATATTAGATAAATTATTATTTCTTGAAAGATCTAAATACCTATCATCAGCATTTAAAAAAAATGTAAGAATGGAATATTCAGAAATTTGTACACAGATAAATATTTCCAAATAGTATGTACAGAGTGTCCCGGTTCAGAGTAATTAGACTTGAGATTTGGATAGATGACCTACGTTGCTTGAATTTAAAAATGAAGGAGCTAAAAAGCTTCGAAAATTTGTATTTTGCCCAGTAAAATTGGTTGGCAATACTGTTTCCAAAGAAAATTTCGACAACGGCAGTGGATTGCACGAAATTCCATCAGGACATCACATGGAACAGTTGTAACTTTTTGAGAGGAACAAAAAAAGTACATATGTGAAAAATTTGCCTATCTCTAGGCGCTATGGATCCTTGAACTTCTAAAAAACTTGTTTTCGAAGCTTTGTAGCCCTTCAAAAAAATCATTTTGAGTGGTGACGCAGAGCCCCTGAAAAATCGCCATAAATGTTTTTTTTTGGGGGTAAAAAAATATGTACTTATGTCAAGACCACTTTGATCCAATTTTTTTCTTCTTCAAAAAACGTAAAAATGGAGCTTTTTATGTCCTGTTGTGAACTAGGGTAAAGATGAAAAATCATTAATGGGTAAAAGTACCTATGTAGTCACCATTTTGTTGAAAAGTTTGAAAAAAAATTCAATTCCAATTTTTTGAATTTTTCTTTGTTTTTTCAAAAAAAACGTGACTCTGTGCCACCACTTAAAATATTTTTTTTTACAGAAAATTTTTTAAGAAGTTGATTTTACACCTGAAGAATCATTTTTAGAGGGTGGGTCGGATCTTGACATTTCGAAAAAATGAAATTATGGGACAAATAGATATCTCAACCTATTTAAATAGCTAAATAGAAATGGGTCCTTAAACCCCCAATTAAAATATATGTACCTATATTATCAAATAATAGATTTTCAAAAATGTATTTAAATACTCGTATCTACATCTACTCTATTTAAATACCTACTTACTCTATTACAAATAGGTTTTTTTCAAATTACCTACAAAAGTAATGATTAGAAAATCAAATAAATTTTCAGAAAAAAATAAATAAAATTTTCAAAGTTATAGGCAGTTAGGTACCTACCTGATAAATTAATACACAAAAAAAATTAATAGATCTAAAAATTCCCTAAAAACTCATTGATTTGAAAATCAATAAAAATTTCAATTTCAATTTTTTTTTTAAATTCTCAAGTGTCCAGTCACAGAAATAAGTATGCAAAATTTTGAATATTTACAGACACTAATTTATAAAAATTTAAAAAATAATCAAAAATTCGCAAAAATTTCCCAAAATTTTTGGATAGAAATATTGTTTTTAAAAGTTGTAGAAAAATTCTCATCAGATTTTTCAATTTTTAGCATAGTATATGCTTTTACGATGACCAAAATTGAAAAAAAACGACACCAAAATCCGTCACGAAAACCGTCACAAAATTCCATCACGAAATTGGGTTAGGTTAGGTTGTATTAGGTTAGGTTTGGATGACATAAAAAACTTAGAAAATTTTTAATAAATTCGAGTTTTTAGACATTATGTCAGACATTTTGAAACTTGTAAATTTTTTGAAATTTTATGACTTTTAGACATTTTATAGACATTTTGTCAGACATTCTGAAACTTGGATTTTTAATTTTAGAAAGATGAATTTCTGACATTTTGAAGCTTAGAATTTTTTTTTAGAAATTTTACGACTTTTAGACTTTTTAATTTTTTTAAATAAATTTTATGACTTTTGGACATTTTGAAACTTGGGAATTTTTTAAAAAATGTTATGACTTTTAGGCTTTTTGTCAGACATTCTTAAAAAACAGAAAGTCATCTTTCTAAAAAATAAAATTTGATTTTTAAATTTCCATGGAAATTAATTTTGATGACTTTTAGACATTTTGTCACGGAGTAAAAGCATATACTATGTTTCATACTTTCAAACGTAGTGTGGAAATAGAGCCAACCAGGGGGGTCCAGAGGGGGGCGAAGCCCTCCCCCCTTGACGAGGCGCGAAGCGCCCAGTTATAAATTGAAATTTGTAAAAAAAAATGTAAAAATAAATATTACACAATTTAAATAAACTAAAAAATCTCTTCATTTAAATAAAAAATAAAAAATTAATAAATCAAAATAGAAGGGAAAAATTTTTAATTGAAAAAATATAATAATAGCTCTTTTTAAATTTATAAAACATAATTCAAATCAGACGTTCGTAAAAAAAATGAAGAAATGAGATAATTCGACAAAAATTTAATGAAATTATAAATTTAAAAAACTGAATGAACTGAAAAATTCTTCCAAATTTTATCAAATCAGGAAATGTTCCAAAAACATGAAGGAATTGAAAACTGTGAATTGAAAAATTAAAAAAAAAAAAAAAAAATTTAAATGCTTAAAATGTTACAAAGTGAACTGAGAAAAAAAATTCACGAAAATTTGAAACATATGAAAAAAATACAAATAGCTATTTAATTAATTATTTTAAAATGTTTTAAATAGTTGAATAGGTTGGAAAATGTATTTAAAATTTAAATACAATTTATATTACATAAATAGTGTCTCATGCAGTAGGTATACTTAAATGTTCTATTTAAATAGCCTATTTTTATTCAAAATTTCAAATAGGCCCCATCCCTTCCTACTACTCACGTGGTACAAACAAATAATACGTATTTGTGACTCAACAGTGAAATCTTTTTTTTCTTTCGAAAAATCAATAAGATCTTATTGTTTCTAAGATACCTACAAAAGATAATAAGTAGTTACCTATATAGATATTGAAAAAAATTACTTTTTCGTTTTCAACGTTCAAAACTTCAAATAAGTATAAATAAGTACACGTAGGTAGATAAGATAGATACGTAATCTATCTAGTACCTAGTTATGTCAACCTATACCTATGAGCAAAATAAAGAGAAGACTAGTACAACGTTCGTATATTATGTATACGAGTATCTCGTCTCTATTACACTTATAGGTAAAAAGCGTGACAAGGATGAAACGAGAAAATAAAAATGAAATAAAACAAACGCTTTATATATATTAAATTTTCTACATCTACGTGGATCGAATATTCCGCATACGACGACATGCAAAAAATATGTTTTTATTGAAAATGAGGAATAGGTACCTATCTATAGTACCTACGCAAATAGAGCAACAGATTTTATAAATCACAAGTTTGGAAATATTTCTTGTTCAATACTATGCTATTCATATACTTTTCTATACGCAGATATCTATTTATTATTTTCGTTTATTTTATTATATATGTCTGTATCTAAGTATAGGTACCTAGCTACCTACTACCTAATAATATTTTTAGGTGCATTCTTGCGAAAGGTAAAACACTGCATAAAAAATTTGTACTACCTACAGAGATGAAAATTACCTAAAATTCAAAATAATTTTTGAAAATAACTTCAAACTGAAGGAAAAAAATTATCTAAGGTACATAGATAAAAATTGCCTAAAACTCAAAATAATTTTAAAAAATTAATTCAAACGACTAACAAAATATTTTACAAATCCTCGTTTCACATTTTAGGTCCCAAAATTTCACATATACGAGTAAAAATAGGTACGTGTTTGAATACATCAATATTATACACACGAATGTACTAGAAAATAATTAATTATTGCTCATTTCAGCTTGAATTGCTCGTCATTTGAATTGATAAAATCCCGATAAACCGACAATTTTCACGCAACAAGATTATAAGTACCTACCATGCAAATGCAAAAACTGAAACTCGTACATATGTGTACCAATGCGATGAAACATTCATCATTCGACGACAACATATGATCAATATCACTGTCAATAAAACCGTTCGGATTGAAAAACACATAGATAGGTCATAGATAGACCTACGTAAAGCCATCAACGGTGAAGAAAAAAAGCGTGAAAATTCAATTTTTAATTTTTCCTTGTCGAAGAACGTTAAGTATAGGTAAAGTAAGAGTAAATGAAAATAAAAAATGGCAAACTTCGACATTAGATTGAATAAGTTTGCTTTCAACGCGCATAAGACGGACAGTTTTATTCCAAGGGTCACACGCATGAATAAACCGCAGCTTTTCCGTAGCATTCGACTTGGTTTAAAGTAGCTTTGTTCGACATCAAAGTTGACTAGTTTTTCGTATCAAATGTGTTAGTCTACTCTGTTTTGTAACTGGAGAATTTTTTCTTCTCGTTTTATAATTTCGCCTTCGATATGAAAAATCATGCTGCGGGCACCGTTTTATTATATTAGTATTATCATCGACAAAAATTGGACCTATCGTTGACGGTTCATGTGCTGTGTTAAGAAAACTTGACAAGTTTACAAATTTGATGGGCAAGCGTGTGCGACGCGCGTCTTTGTATTTCTTCGTATTTTTCCTATCATTTGATATTTCTCTATAATCTTCAGCTTTCCGCTAAACGAAATAACTCAAAAAATATATACTTTGTATGAATGTTATACCATCCGTTGAAAACTTTCATTGCTTCGCTTTAATAAACGGGGGTTTCCTTTTTTTCTTCTTCTTCATTCATCCCTTTCTTTTATTTATTTATTTTTTTGCTATGCGTCTCGGTCTATAACCTGAACGAGAGAAAAATAGTTTTGATATGTTTTCGTTGCGAAACTTGTAACGTGGGATAAAAGACACGCTCGCATTGTATAAGTACCTATTTCCCACAACTTGCTTTCGAATCTTACGTTTATATTTTTAGATAGATGGGTCATAAGAAGTGAAAATGGAAACAATAAAGCATAAATATTAAATAGGTACGGCGGAGGTATTCGCAGCTTCAACTTGGCAGAAAATATTTCCATACGTAGGTGTACGATGAACCATAACTATTAATTTTATACCATAAGACAAAATATTCGAATTATGAAACTTGCGTAAATTTTGAAGTTTATGTGAATTTTCAAGATTACGTAAATCACGAAAATTGTTTCAAACATCAAATTTGCATAAAAATTTGATTTATGTAAAGTTTGTAAATTAAGTAAGATACAAGAATTGTGTAAATATTGAAAATTGTGTAAATCGCAAAAAACTTGTGTGATGGTAAAAATTCGGCAAAACATGAAATTTGAGTAAATCTTTAATATTCAAGCTTTGTAAATCTAAAGAATTGTGTTGACTTTAAAACTGACGCGCATAATAAAATTTAGCAATGTGCAAAAATTTGTGAAAAACTCAAAACTTGTGTAAATTGTATGGAATAATTTTGTAAATCGTAAAACTTTTTGCAAAACATGAATTTGGCGAAAATATTTAATTTACGTAGTTTTTGTAAAGCACAAAAATTGTGTACATTTCAAAATTTGTATAAATCGTAAAAATGGCATAAATCAAAAATTTTTGTGAAACATGAAGTTTCTCTAAACATTTTATTTAGGCCTACATATTTTGAAAATAACATGCATTGTGTAATTTTAAAACTGGTATATTAAATAATAAAATTTTCTGAATTGTAAAAATTATGTAAAACATGAAATTTACACAAATTTTACAAATCACAAGAATTGTGTAAACGTTAAAATTTGGGTAAATGATAACAATTTATTAAATTACAAAAATTGGGTAAACCTCAAACTTTGTGTAAATTGTAAGAATTGTGTTGAACGTGGAATTTTCGGCGAAAGGTGGTGCAAAAGGTGGACTCGAAGTTTATCCAAGGGCTCGGTGAAAATATTTTTGGTCTCATTTGGGGATTTTTTTTCGGAAGAATTGAAATATTTTTTTCTCAAAAAAGTTTATAGGTAGGTAGTTAGGTACCTACGTAGCTACTTTTTCAACGAAAACTGATTATTTTCCCAACAAAATGAAGGCTGACAACGATTTTTCTTTTCCCCCCAGGCCCAAAGTTTAAGATTTTTTCTGAAATTTTTTTTAAAAGAGGGTTATTCTTCATAAAAATTAAGAGATTTTTAGTTTTAAACAACTGAAAAAAAATTCATTTCGAAAAACTTGGGAGACTTTATTCTTTAAAAAATTGAGATTCTTTTTCTCCAAAAAATTGGAAAAAAAAATTCTTTCAACAAAACTGCGATTCTTTTTCTCGAGGAGTAGGTACAAAATATTTCTTTCTAAAAAAAAACCACACAAAAAATGTTTACCCTGAAAATAAAACAGAGCTTTTTTTACTAAAAATCGAGATTCCTTTTCTTTAAAAGTGAAAGATTTCT
This sequence comes from Balanococcus diminutus, assembly GCA_959613365.1. Taxonomy (NCBI): domain Eukaryota; kingdom Metazoa; phylum Arthropoda; class Insecta; order Hemiptera; family Pseudococcidae; genus Balanococcus; species Balanococcus diminutus. Next base: position 32,337,246 of record OY390714.1, read on the forward strand.
ATTCAAAAAAAAAAAATAATAAAATAAAATAAAATAATAAAACACTTCATAAAAATCAAGAGATTATTGTACTCCAGAAAATGTAGGGATTTTCCCCCAGAAACTTGAAAGATTTCATTTTTAAAAAATGGGACAAAAATCAAATTTTTTCCCTCCAAAAAATTAAGTAGATCTTTTCTTCGAGGAAATATAAATTTTTATTGAAAGCAAGAGAACAATTTTTCATTTCAAGAGAATTGAAAGTTTTTTCTTCTTTTTCAATTGAGACAAAAAAATTGAGATTTGAATAACAGATATTTTCTAAAAAACTAAAAACGAACAAGCATACCTACTTGGGTATTTTTATTCGATAGAAAATACATTTTTTTTCTCACGAAAAAACTGTAAAATTCATACCTATCACAAAAAAATATTTAAATTTTTTCAAAAAAATATTTAAATTTTTTCAAAAAAAGTTAGACAAAATATAGAGAGATTTTATCGACAGAAAAGCAAATTTTTGTTCAAAAATCTTAATTTCCTCTCAAAAAATTGGAGATTATCTTTCTTAAAAAATTGGAAATTTTTTCATCGAAAAAACTGAGAGATTTCTTTCCACAAAAAATATAAAGTTTTGAGATATTAGATTTTTCAAGCAACTTTTTTACCTAAAAAAAAGTGATATTTTTTTAATTTGAGAAAACTCAGAACAAAATATTTTTATTGAGTAAAAAAATTCAAAATTATTGTATCATTGGGTAATAAACATGTAGGCATAAATGTTTAATATTGTGAAAGTGAATTGTAGGTAAAAATTGCATGAATCGTGAAAATTTTACAATTGATGGAAATTCTGTACCCTCAAGCACGGAAGATGGAAGCCACATTTTTTTTCTTCAAAATTGAGATTCACAGATTCAGAAATGTAAAAATATCAAAATCGAAGGGGAAAAATGTGACTTCCATCTTCGGCGCTTGAGGGTACAGAATTAAGAAAAAGAAAAAAATCACAAAATTTCATAAATCTTGAAATTATCTTTAATCATGAAAATTATACACCTAAATCAAGAAATTAACATACACCATGTGATTGATGTACATTTCGATAATTGTCACGCTCGTCAAATCTGTCCTCTTCTCACCACATGAGAGCAGAACAGAAACAATCAATCATCCACGTCTGATACATAGGGACAGCATTCAAATAACGCCAACACATTTACGACACCACAAAATGGATACAACGATATTGGTAATAAAGTGAGGATTGTATGGAGCATTTTATGAAAACAGGATCACAATCTCAGGTCATTTGATATTTCTTTCTACACGATGTTTGGATAAGTAATGGAGTTAATGAGGGAAAGTGCTTCATTGACAATATTTATTTTGTATATGTTACACGTATATGAAGCACATTATCTTGCAAATACACTAAAACCATGCACACATGGAAAGCAGCAATTGCTTCTGTGGCTCTATGCCATAAAAACAAACGAAACTCGAACTACGATATTTTCCTAGATCAGTTTGTACGCAGTAAATATCAACGTTTTTGTTACTTATCATTTGTGCAAGTTTGAAATACGATACGACAAAGTATAGTGTTCTGTTCGTCAATTTTCGAGCCTTTCGCTACGGTAGAAATCAGAGTAAAATGCTTGCCGATGAAATTCACTTGTGTTTGTCTTGGCTGTTGTAAATGTAACGGTTATTTATAGCTCGTTATTTTATTATAATACGATACCGAAATATTAAACAGGAATTTTGTTGAGCCATATTAACACTTCTTTCTTCATAGTTTCGTATTAGGTAAGGCCTAATCCGCACTTCTTGGATATACTTAACGACACACATTCTCGCTGGGTAGTATGGGTATATATTTACCCACCGGTGAAAATTCTATACCTAGCGCAGAGATTTACAGAAATACCTTCAAAATTAACGCCTACGAGTCTCAGAAAAACAACAGCACGAAAATTATCCATTTATCCATTCGATGGATAAGTTCAAGAATACAATTTCGCATCAATAATTACTGGAGAAAAGGTACCAAATATTTAAAAAAATTGAATTCGTGGTACCTAACTGTTCTCCATTTTTTAGAAAACTAAACAAAGATTCTCAAACTTTTACCATTTTTTGCTTTCAATTTTTAACCCAGCAAAGTTCTCTCTTGTCATAAGAATGAACTCTCAATTTTTTGTCTCCCCTCCCCCCCCCCCCATTAATTTACCTTGATGCACCCCAATTTTTCAAAAAAAAAAAAAAAAAAATGAACATTTTTTTTTTACTCAACTTCTTTTTGCAAATTTTTTTAGTTTTCAAAAAAATGGGAAAAGGCGAGTAGGTGCCACTTGAAACTCAGTTAGGAGAAAAATAAAAAATTGGGAATAATTTCTCATGAAAAGAGCAATTTTGAGAGATTAGAACCAATAAAGCAAAATAATGTAGAAATTCAAAAATTTGGTAATTTTTCATATTTTTTCACAATTGGGGAGGGGGCTAGCTGCACCGCTAAAAATTGGATTATTATGGAGAAATGAAAAATAAGGAATCATTTTTTAATGAAATGCAACAAGTTAGAATCTTGGGTGAGAAAAATTTGCCAATTTTTTTCGTTTTGATTTTTTCGAAAAGTTAGGGGTGCTCTTAAGGTATCACTTAAAACTAACTTGGGGGGAAAATAAAAAATTAGGAATTAATTTCCATGACAAGGAAGAACTTTGATGGGTTAAAAATGGGTGCGATTTAATGGCACATCTAAAAAGGGCGTATGCACGACAGGAATAGGGCTAATCACGACAGAAAATTGTTCAAACGACAAAAAAGGGTGGTTACAAACACAAAAAAAAATTAACGACTATAGTGTTTTATTCACGACATTAAAATATAGTCCACGTCGAACACCGAAGGCTTAAAAAATATTTACAACCGACAGGTTAGACAACGACAAAAAACAAAGTACAACGACAAAATTTCAAATCAAAAGTGCGCATTTCGATTCACTTTTCTAAAAAATGTTAGTAATAAATTTCTTGTTCTTTTTCAGAAAGAATTTTTTCTGTGTACGTAATTAATTTTTTGTGATTTTTTTTACATTTTTTTTTCTAGAAGATTTGTTTTTCAAAATAATTTGTGGGTGAAACGTTTTTCTTGAAGTAACCACTTATTAGTGAGTATTTTTTTCAATTTATAGGTGCTTGATAATTTTTTGATATTTTTTGGGATAATTTATTCTTTTCAAAAAATCTTTTATCAGAAAACTTTTTGGATTTTTCTTTTCAAGTATCCAACTGATTTTAAGTATTTTTTTACACAATTTCTTCTTCAGTTTTTTTTTTTAAATTCTCCATATTTTGACAAAATAAAATATTTCTAAAATTCGACCTTCGAATAATTCAATATTTGTCGTGAATGAATTTACTTATCGTGCATTAATTAAATTTGTCGTGAACTAATTTATTTACCGTGAATTATTTTATTTGTCGTCGATGTAATATTATGCCGGTAAAAGTCTTATTTTGTCGTTCAACTCTATTATCTGATTGTCGTTTGAAAATAGTTTTCTGTCGGGTCCAATTACCTGCCGTGAATTCACACTATTACGCAGCTCAAATGTCTGTCGTGCAAACGACCTATTCTGCCGTGCTAAATATATTTCCCAGTTAAAAACAAAAAAAAACTAAAGTCTGAGAATCGGCGATTTTTTCAGTTTTCTAAAAAGGGAGGCTTGGAGCCCAGTTAAAACTGAGTTAGGGAGAAACTAAAAAATAAAAAATAATTTTCCAATGAAATGCAGCAACTTAAAGTGCTATGTGAAAATTTTTTGCTCATTTTGGTCATTTTTGCTTTTTTGAAAAATTCGGAGCTCCTCAAGGTACCTATAATCCATGGGGCTGAGTGGGGGGGGGGGTCAAAAGAATTTTGAGATAGTTTTACATCAGAAATAACATTTTGGTTCACATTTGATCCCATTTCGATATTTATACAAAAACGTGTAAAAATTGAGTCACTCACCCCCCCTCCCATAAGGGAGTTATAGTACGTTTTACAAAAAAAATATGAGAACTTTTTATTTTATGTTGTATTTTATGTCATTATAATTTTTTCAAAAAAGATCATATTTTTGGAAATAAATTCAAAAGAACACCTCAAGGGAGTGAATTCCACCCTCTATAGAACACGACGCAAGCGTCCTACGACATCGCGTCACAATACAATATTAAATAGGGCATCGAGTAGGTAGTATCTATCACCAAAAATAAAATTTTGGTATCAATCTGTCAGAATAGATTTCGTAATTTTCCTTGTATATGTATTTACTGTCAATTTATCGAATAATATTGTTAATGGAAAAACTTTCAGTACCTAACTTAAGGTTTAATATCATCGTTGTTGTGCAACTCGCATCAACGTTAGACTAAAGAGCCACAAATACATCCACACGCGAGTAAAAATGTTCCACAGACATCAGACGACGACTTGTAAACGTTCATTAATCATGTTCAAACGAATAGCTCGAAATGCGAACTAAATCCGGGCGGGTAATTTTCGTCTCGAATTTCTCGTATAAATCGAACCCGAGCGCAAAGGCGAAGGCAAGAATGAATTCGAAGACGTAACTAGAGCTACAGTAGGCGATACGCAAGCCAGACGATGATCGAACGAATGGCCGTTTAACTGGCTCACGTACTTGTAGGTACAATGTAGAAAAAATATATCTCGACATTTATTCGTTGGTAAACATGGAAAAAATGTTTTTAATTATTTATCGTTTACAGATAGGCAAAAATTTAATGGCTCGAAATTAATTCTTCGTATATAACTGGTAAAATCGCGTAAAAACGAACGAACTGCAGAAAGCAGCCCCAAGAGTAACGCGTAAACGGTGAAGAATGAGAAGAGGGTGCCTTCGGTGAAATATATTTGCTACGTGTTCTTTCTTTTGATATGGTTTACAGTACGTTGACTGTATAGCCGACGATGTAAACCGGCATCAGTATCAGTACTTCATAACACGCTTGCTATAAATTTTATATTTGATTACGAAACAACGTAAACTTAATGCGTTGCTGGTTGCTCGTTGGTAGTCTTTCCAGTACACCCAGTTCTTCGCCTATTTTCCCTTACGTTTGTAGAAAGTTAGCCTACCCAATAGTACGAATATCTCTTTTTTAGGGCAAAAAACGCAAATTAAATACATCGTCGATTCGACACAAAGTTGAATCGTGTGCCTCATTTAAATTTCACGACATCTTGTCGCGCATTCAAAAGTCAAATTACCTCGAATGGTAAATCCGCCGCGCAGCGCCGATGCCATAAGCGGTTTTTCATCCTTTACAAATGATATTTATTTATTGTACACAAATTATCCGTCAAAATATGCTTTTAAAATTTACACCCAAATATAAGGTCTGAAAAGACCTACGTACCGTGTACATTGTACGGCTACAACCAACCAAAAGATAACGTGCTCCACAAAAACCTAATTTACATAAAACCATAAATCGTTCACCAATGAGCTCTTCTTTTACCAATAATAATAGGTACCCTACGTCTATCTGTATTCGAATGTGATTTTCCATTTATACACATATAATCACATTTTTGACTAAAACGTCAAGTTCACTTGAAGATGAATTAACCTTAACCGTTCGATTCGGAATTTCGATGCCGTTCATAGATGGGTGAACTATATCAGAAATTTAGAATAGTATCTACTTATTTTGTTTGGATTTACGATTTTTTTTCCAAATAACTACCTAAGCTATTTCTTTTTACGAGAAAATTGGCTGCTATTTTTTATTTTTCTTTCATCTGAATTTCAAGTGACGCGCGAACCCTCGTATTTTTTTAGAAAATTTTTAAAATTAATGATTAAAGGATTTTCAAACGCTGGTCTTTTTTTTTTTTTTTTGGTTAATAATCTATCAAAGTTCATTTTCATGAGAATTAATTTCAAATTTTGAAATTTTTTATCAACCTAATTTTAAATGGATATCTTAAAAAGTTATCAACATTTTTAGCCGAATTTTTTTTTTTAAATTTAGGCTATTGTGTCCGACCCTAATTTAGAAGGAGGGGGGTAGAAGAGTTCTGACCCCATTTCTCGACGTTTGGGACCAAAAGATGACGATCTGTCACATGTCACATATTTATATATATATATATATATAATTTTACCCCTACTTTTGGAACTCTAGGGCCGAGCCTAACAGGTCAAATGAGGTCAAACTTGATAGGTAGGGTCCCCTCGGTGTAGGAATGATGCAAAAAAAATTTTGGGGCCCTAACTCAAAATTGGGTATTTTACCCCTTTTTGAGGGGGTGCGGGGGAGCCCCAATATCATGAAATTTTTTGAAACTTGCCCCAGGGATGAGAACCCTAATTACCTACACCATAGTCAAATTTCAGCCCCCTAAGTCATTCCCACCCCATTTTAGGTCCCAAAAAGTGGATTTTGGGGTCATTTTTTTCACGTTGATCAGGCTACAGACCCCCCCCCCAAATGGGCTGGGGGGCCAAAATTTTCATCATGGATCAAGTTTGTGCCCCTGGTGTGCCTTTTGTAGGTTTCAACTTTTGGGCCCCCTTTGACCCCTGTCAAGGGTCAAAAATTAAGATTTTTCACAATTTTTCATGTTTTTTCTCGCTTCCTGGTACGTTGATCAGCCTGCAGCCCAAACCAAGTGACCTTGGATGCTAAAATTTGGTATTTAGGATAGGTAAGGGTCACTGAGGTGCCTTTTGGGGTTTTTGACCCTCGTTTCGACTTTTGAGCACCATTTGACCCCCGTACAGGGTCAAAAATCAGAAAATTTCACATTTTAACCTCTTTTTTAGGTGTGTTGATCAGCCTATAGCCCAAACCAAACGACCTAGAAGGTCAAAATTTGGGATGTGATGTCAGTAAAGGTCACTGATGTACCTTTTGGGGATTTTCGAGTTTAAGCCCGGTCCGCACCTTCAAATAATTTGATCAAATCACGTTTGATCAAATATATTTGAAGGTGTGGACGCGTTAATTCAACACCACCTATTGTTATCCTATTGTCGACACCTTCAAATATATTTGATCAAACGTGATTTGATCAAATTATTTGAAGGTGTGGACCGGGCTTTAGAGCCTCATTTGACCCTCCTACAGAGTCAAAAATCAGAAATTTTCACGTTTCAACCCCCTTTTCTGGTGTGTTGGCCCCCGTCTGCAAAGCCGAAAATAAGGAAGGGGTTGGGGGCAAATCCTGCCATGCCCCTGGGGCATGGGGATTTGAAGAGCTGGAAGTGACGAGGTGGTTGGGGGCGGAGCCCCCATCCGAAGAGCTGAAAGTGATGAGGAGGTTGGGTAGGAGTCTCAACAGGGGTATGGGGGCGGAGCCCCCATCTGAAGTTGAAATCTTCAATGCAGAGAGGAACTAAAACTGAAGACAAAAACCTGACATTTTTAAACTGAATTTGAAGTTAAAACTGATATTGAAACTGAAATACCATGGATGAAAACGTTTTCAAAGTGGTACACTAACTTGAAAAAAAAAATTCGGCTGTCGCGGAGCATCTTGACTGCTACGCGTTTTTTTTAAGCATGTAGAACTTAAAAGTGGTTATTTTTCATCAGAACGTAATTCCCTGTTCAGTGCTCGAATTAAGCCAGTTTGTGAAAAATATAAATTCTACTAAAGTAGGTACCTACCTATAGATACTTGATTTAAAAATTATTCTTTTAGAAAAAATCTGTTTTATGCAAGAAGAAGCTCACATTTTTTAAGAATAAAATTTTTAATTACCTACGCCTAAATATTTTGAAGAAAAAACGTTTCAATTTTTGAAAAACATACAATTTTTCAAGAAAATTTCTAGTTTTTCTAAAATAATATTTCTTAAATTGTTAGATAAAATGTCTTTCATTTTTTTTTTTTTTTTTTTGAGAAGTAAAATAAATAATGAAGAGAAATGTCTATCTTACATTTTTTGGAGGAAGAAAATCTCCAGGTATATATTTTTGTTTAGAATGAAATCTCTGATTTTTAGAGAGAACAAAAAATGAATTTTTTTTTGAGAAAATAATCTTGATTATTGTCAAACATCTATTTTGGAGCAAAAATAATCTGTTTTTCTGTTTAGAATAGAATCTCTCATTTTTGAGGAAAATTTTCTCAAATTTTCCAAAGTAAAAATATTTCTCAAATTTTTGGAGAGAAAAAAACCATGCAGAAAAAAATCTCACTAAATCTGAATTTTTTGAATTTGAGGAAGGAATATTTTTTTAAATTTTTGAATAAAAAATCTCTTATTTTTTTAGAAAAAGAAAACAACTTATTTTTTTAATGTTCAAATTTTCTCACAATGAAAAATATCTTTATTTTTTAGAAACAACTTGAAAAAATCTCAAGTCTTATTGTCAAAGAAGGAGTAGAATTGGATGAATTGAATTGACTTTTTATTGTTTTCTACCTAAAGTATAAATAAATAGGTAATGTTTTTACTAATTGGATTAGTTTATTTAGAAATTTGTTTTGAAAAGTCTTAACGAAACATTGATAAATTGGATAATTTAAAAAAAAAAATTTATATTCTTAAAAGTATATAAAAGAACACCCAGTCAAAAAAAAATGTCTAAAATTACCAAAAGTGTGGGAGAGAATCAACAAAATATTAATAAATTTGAACAATTTTAGATTTGGGGGTTTGACATGATTTGGTAAAATTTTGGGTCAAAAACACGTTTTCCTTTATTCGAACACTGTCCCTATTTCTTATCTCCATGAAACTGAATTTCAAGCAATGCCACTAACCACCTCCCCCATCTCGTCATTAGCGTACTCCGGATTTTTTCATTTGATTGTGCCACTTAACCAGTTTCATGGGGCGGCAACTAGGAATGTTCCAGGGCGTAGATCGATTTTTTTCCAAAGGGATATAGGTAGTTGAAAATGTTTAAATGTCGAATGTAAGAATGATTTATTTTCTCAAAAAAATTGAGGATTTTATTAATTGAAAAATATAAAATTTTCCACTAAAAATTAACCAAAAAATTGAAAGATTTTTTAACGCAAAAATTGCTGGAATTTTGCTCTTATATAAAATAAAACTTTTTTTACCCTAAAAAGTACTACCTCGATTTAGACTCGTTCACCAGCCCCAAAGATGAGATCCAAGATCACTGGTATACGACTATACGTACTCTAAAATCATATTTCATCATTACAAATTTAAAATTTGAATAAATTTTGAAATTCGAGCCGGTGCCCATAGTATGACTCTCTTATGGTAGTAGAGCCTTTAGAAAATTCATTTCTACTTATTTTTTCTTCTCTAAAACATTGGGATATTTTTTATTTTAAAAAAATTAGATTATTTTCTAGAAAGAGTTTTTTGTGCCAAAATACTACCTTGGAACGCCTCCAATTTTTCAAAAAATCAAAAACTAAAAAAATTCGTAAAATTTTTCAACTTTCCTTCTTTGGAAAATATGGAAAATGATCAAATTTTTGAATTTATGCATTTTTTAGTTTTAACCTGCCAAAGTTATAGAAAATTGAAAATTGTTTTCTAATAAAAAGGAACAACTATAAACTCAACATTAAAAAATTTTGTTCGTATTTTTAGTGTTTTCTTCCTAAAAACTTGGATACACGAGCGTTGTACGGTTGTACCACTTCTTGAAATTGAATTGGGGAAAAAATTGAAAATTAAGTACTTGATCTTCATAAAAAAAACAACTTTGATGGATTAGAACTAAAAAAAGAAAAGAATTTCAATTTTTTATTAATTTGAAAAAAAAACGAGGAGGAGGGGTGACTAGGCGTCATTTGAAATTCAATTATAGGGGGAAAGTGGAAAATAAAAAATTATTCTCATAAAAAATTTTTAATAAAACTTCAGGTATTCGGAGAAAGAAATAATCAAAAGACCAACATAAGGATAACCACTCGTAGTTGGTTGCAGAAAATTTGAAATTTATAGCGAAGGTATATCTACTTGTACGTATTAGATACCTACTATAAGCATGAACAAATAAGTTTACCGAATTATAAACATGGGCGTTTCACGTGTACGTACTAGCGCCCATTATAATTCGCGATGCGTAGTTTCACGCAAAAACTTCATACTTTCTGAAATAAAATCGCGTAGTGTTCGGCCCACTATAACGGTATTTACAAACGGTGCAAAAGCTGAAATGACGAGAGAGCAGTACTAAGTTATCGTAGGTAAATTAAAGTTATACAATTAAGATAAAGTTATCAAAACTAGAAGCACGTTTTAACCACACCGCGGCGCGCTTTCTTTCCCATAAACAATATAACAACGAATCTACTAATGACGTATATTCACAACCACGCGTAAATAACACCCTTCGGTAGCATTTTCTTCCTGTCTTTATTTTTTATATACTATATACGTTCAAAATTTTGAAGGACCAACGAAACATTATCGAAACAGATACTACATTTACATAGGTACATTCGCAGATAATACAAGCAGACGCAAGTCGCAGACGCAGAGATGCACATTGCACTTGCACATTAGGCACCAAATGGGAAGGTGAATCAATTCGCTAATATTGAGCCATCGTGTTGAAAAACATTGCAGTTGTAAATTCGATTGAGTATATTTTCATACGAACAGGGCTTTATTTTTATTTCAGCACATAAAAAGGAAACATTTTGTCGAGTACTTTCCCCATGCACATAAGCTCGCATGAAAAAAAAGTTAACCATAACCGTAACGTTTAAAACAACAGGTAGCCCCACGCACGAATTGCTACATTACCTACTGGCTTTCTCACAACCATTATGATTATGATACTTGAGAACTTTTTAGACTTATCTTTCTTTTCGAGTGTTTATATGAAAAATGAAATGCTTACCACAGAAAGGATGTTTCACCAAAAAATGTCGAGAGAATTTTTTCTAAAAAAAAATTAAATTTTTTTTGCTTTCACTTTTTTAAAACAACTTTTTTTTTAGATTTCACATCGCAGATTTCTTTGAGAGATCAATTTTCACTTTCAATTTTTTTAGGAGAATTTTTTCCAGTAATTTTTTTTAGAATTTTTTTTTGAAAATATTTACATACTTCTTATTCAGAAAAACCCTTTTCTTTTGGGAAGATTTTTTTTAAAAGTTAATTGTCCCACAAAAAATTGGGAAAAAAATAGGAAACAAGTCCCTACACACATTCGGGAAAAAAAAAAATCGAAAATTAGATGATTTGATTTTTTAAAGTTGAAAGTTAAAAGACCACTCTTTCAAACGAGTTTATGCATTTTATTTATTTTTGATCATTCTCAAGGTCGCCAGGAGCGATTTTGCATTTACCCCAGCTTCAGGCACCCATGGGGTTAATGCAAAAATTAACGAAATTACGATTTCCAACCACGTGAACTAAATTTATAATTATTTTAAACAATGTTTTGGTCATGTTGGAACATTACTCGAGTATTTTTGCTTCGATTTTAAATGGTCAAAAAACATCAACTAAGTAACTACATAATATTTTTTTTTTTTTTTTACGAATTTCGTGTTGATTTTTATTTTAAAGTTGTGTCATTCCTCAATTTTCAACATTTTTTAGAAACTCCAAATTTCATAATATTATTTATAATAGTGTGAGAAACGCAGCCGCTTAGTTAAAAAGTGCCAAAAAGTCATTAGCTGAATTTATTAACCCGGATTTTGCAATTACCCCGTGGCGGGGTAAATGCAAAAAACAAAATTTCACAAAAATCAGCTGTCATTCGGATTCGAACGAAAATAGAACAACGCGCTTTTAACATGTTACACAGAACACCCTGAAGTACCAACTGTATAAAATTCATTTCAATCGTGTGTTTAGCTTAGGAGAAATGTGGTGTCAAAGTCCAATTTTACTATTTTCGTTTTGCAATTACCCCACCAAACTTTAATTTGAACGTAATGTAGGTAATAGGTATGTACTTAGTATGTACGTACCATACAATTTGTACAAACGAGTACTATTCTCATGTTGACTATTATATTGAAAAAAAAAAGGTAATAAGTATAGTAACATTTTATCATTTTTTTTGTTTTCGAGAGGCAGTTTGTAGGAGTGATGACGGCTGAAAAAAATAAAAAAAGTATGTGAAAAAAATTTCAGTTCCAATTTGATTTAAAAACTTCTAGTGACATTGAAAATTTTTCAATTTCATGAAGTATTGAGACAAATAGAAGATGAGTTTAAAACTAAGTAAAAGGAACGAAATTTTTATACCACGTCTTTGCAAGGTCACTCGGCTACTTTATGTAATTCTACTTATCAACTTTCGAAAAAAGCCAATTTGTCTCGGTCTGTTGATACATTTGTCGTTATTTTAGACCACTGAAAAATTCAGTTGTAGTTTTACTGTGGCCATAAAAATTTTAAAACCACTATAACAAGCATTCCATCTTTTTAGGATTCAGTTTTAACTATCAACGCATAAATTGTATACAATATACCTACCCATACGTATCACATACTTAGCCTACTTTTTGGTCCAGCTGAATACACACACCACCCATGTAAAATTACTTCAAGTTCTTTTGGGTTTCGTAGGTGCATACTAATTTTCAAATTTTACATGAAATGGATAATTGACTATATTTCACGATCAATGCATAATGCATAGGTACCTACTTATTATTTAGGCCTAAATAAATTTTGTGAAAATGAGCCGATACTTCCTCATTTTTAATGGAATTTAAAAAATTTTCCCAATTTAGTTATTTTCAAGAATTTTTTTTGTAATTTCTATTCTTATTATTCCCATTTTTTTTCAATATTTTACTGAAAGCATTTTTTAATTTCACTAAAACCTTTTTTGAGAGAGAATTTTTCATTCGTAAAATAATTTTTTTTCAGTTTTTCAACAGAATTTCTAAAAAATTTTAAATGAACATTTAAAAAATATTTCCTATATCGATAAATTTCTCACAAACATTTATTTGAAACAATCCTTCAAAGAATTTTTGAATTACTTTTAAGGAAAAATTTTCTGGACATTTTTGGTATAAATTATTCATACCTATAAAACATATTTTGAATTGATTTTCAAATTTTCCCAAGATTTTTTTAAACGATATGTATTTTCTCTCCAAAAGTTTCTTCTTGAACAAATTTTTGATGCAAAAGTTTTAAAAGAAATTTCCAAAAATTTTCTTGAGTTTTTTGTGCGTTTTTTATGAGTTTTTATTAGTAGGTACGATACTTTTGAATTTTTGTTTACAGTAAATTATTTTCAATACCTAGTACGTACTTTTTACGAGAAAAAAGATTTTTTAAATTTTCTGATTCGATTTTCAACATTTTTCGTGAAAAATGTTTTCAAGAGAATTGTTCATAAAAACATTTGTTTCCTTCAATTTTTAAAGGGATTTTTTAAAAAACTTCTAAAATATTTTTTATCTTGAATTTTTTTAAATAAGTAAAATTTTCTGTGAGTTTTTTAAACTTTTTGTAAAAAAAAATATTTTTTTCGATCTTTAGTTAGAACTTCTGATTTTTTGTTTTCAGCAGTTAGTTTAACAACATTTTTTGTAAAAAAATGATATTTCAATTTTCCGATTAGATTTTTTTTCTGTGAATTTCTTTTCATGAGAATTTAATGTTTCAGATGTAAATGTAACGACTAACGAACCAGTTTTTTACCATCCTCTACAGCCAAGAAAGTTTCGATGATTCCAACAATAAGCATTTATTTCATTTTTTTTACCTCATCATGTTGGGAATTATATTGGTGGATGGGTTAATACTGCAAACTCGCAATTTTCAAAAAAAAAAAAAAAAAAAAATCAAAGGCAATTCAACAACGATAAAAAAAATAATTAATTTTCATTGAAAATTATCAAGAAAGTCACATCGGTTCAAACAAACTATTTTAATATTTTCTAGCTTCATTAGGTTCATTTCATTATGTTTGAAAGTAAATACCGAAAAATATCGAAAAGTACACTAAGTAGGTACTGCTACCCCTTCTATAAAATATTTTTCAAACAGTTTATGTTTTTTTTTTTTTGTGTAAAAAGTATAAACCTACCTATTTTTTATTTTTTATGACTTTCGAATTTTCGTTTTCAAAAAAAAATTCTAAAATATCCATTTTTTGTGAATGTATTTTTGAGAGGATCATTTTTACCCAAGCATTACGTAATGTTACCCCCTCATTCTTTCATTCATTTTTTTACTTGCATACCACAAAAATAACCATAAATATTAAAAGTTTTAAAAAATCAATAGATAATATTTTTCTAAAAAAATATTTTGCAAAAAAATCTTGTAAAAAATAATTATTTGTATAATGTACTTATGCGAGTAAAAGTAACTTGCAAGAGTGAAGCTTCAGAAAACAAATTTCCTACAAACTAACTTTTGTAAAGGAAAATTTGTATTTGAATAAATTGTTTTTATCGAGATATCTTCACATCTACGCATTAGGGTGGCCCTTATTTTTCGAATTTAGGAAATGTTGTCGGGACGGGGGGTCAATTGGTGACATATTGGTAGAAAATAATTCCCTATTTTTTATGTTTCCTCTAACTGAATTTTAAGCCGTTTCTCAGGGGCCCCCAAATTTGAAAAAATCAAAAAAATAGAAAAAATAGAACATTTTGAAAATTTTTAGCAAAATGGTCATAGGGATGGTATTTCTATAAGACAAGACCATTTTCGATGATTTCTTATCTTTACCCCCTTTTCATGGGACATAAAAAAACGTCATTTTTTACGTTTTTTAAAAAATTTGAAAAAAATGACTAAAAATTGAAGAAACATTTTTTTTTGAATAAAATGTTTTTAGCATACATGTTATCACCCAAAAAGGTCATTTACGGCGATTTTTCATCCTTACCTTCATTTTTGGGAACCTCATTTTTTCTATTTTTGATAGTTTTTGACAAATTCTCACTGATACGGCAGTGGTGAAAAATCACCGTAAATGACCTTTTTGGGTGATAACATGTATGTTGAAACCATTTTATTCAATTTTTTTTTTTTTTTTCAAATTTTTTAAAAAACGTAAAAAATGACGTTTTTTCATGTCCCATGAAAAGGGGGTAAAGATAAGAAATCATCGAAAATGGTCTTGTCTTATAGAAATACCATTCCTATATGACCATTTTGCTAAAAATTTTCAAAAATTTTCAAAATGTTCTATTTTTTCTATTTTTTTGATTTTTTCAAATTTGGGGGCCCCTGAGAAACGGCTTAAAATTCAGTTAGAGGAAAAATAAAAAATAGGGAATTATTTTCTACCAATATGTCACCAATTGACCCCCCGTCCCGACAACATTTCCAAAATTCGAAAAATAAGGGCCACCCTACCACACATTGTGGGAAATGAAGAGTGAATTTTCGAAAAAGTCATGCATATTCGCCCGCTTTAAAAAGAGAATATTCGAGCATATTCGACAAAAATAGTATATGCCTATTTTGCACCTCGCAAATGTATTTTTGTCCCGGCCTTTGAAAATCATGTATGTAAATTACTTGTTTACAAAGTATAAGCCGGAATCAAAAATTTAAGAAAAATTGTTTCGGCTGAAAAAAGAAACTTATTTCAACATCAGTAGCAGTTCATATACAAGAGGGGATGATGTGCAAATACCAACATATGCAGCGCAGTTTCAATGAAAAAATATCTTTTTCGATATAGCAGTAAAAGGAAAATGGCATATCAATGGGGGTATATCGACGCATTACCTACATATTATGCGTAAGCTGCGAGGAAAAATTTGAATCGAGTCAATTTCACAATAAGCCATTCGCTATGGTTGATAAAAATATACACAATGTAATACCTTACATATTTAAATAGCTATTTCGACATCGGCGTCGAGCTTTTTCAATCTTGTACTGCTTAAATAGCTTAGAAATAATCATTCGAGATATACTATACATATACGTAGGTATAGTGGGTAACAAAGTTCACTTTGATTTCGTTTCATATGTAAGTAGAAATACTAGCTATACTCAAAAGCAAGGGTATTTCTTACATTTTGGCAAATATCCTGTTATTTACTTTATCAACGAAAAACGTACCACGAAGGCGGTCTTACAAATTATCTTACGATGAAGACGTAAAGTCGCATAAACCACGTAAAAGACAGTTTAAGAGAAAAGCTCTCGGGAAGTAATTTACGTTGGCAAAGGTGAAATTATTACACCGAAGACCCTCAAGTGAACATGAAAGAGATGGAGCAACGTTAAAACTTTATCAAAAAGAGTAAACGTTGAATTTTCAGCTATTATTCCCCGAAGAAAAACCTATGAGGAATATTTTTACCACAAAACGTTCGTTTTCATCTTCAAAGAAAAAAAATTTCCGAAGGCATAACTCTTCATTTCAAGATATAGCCAACGCATCGATGAATTATGGGTAGATAAATTTCTTTACCAGTAGGTATATGTACTTCAAATACTATCTCGTATTCACTCGAAGTACTGGTCAATTGGTGTAAAATAATTATGATAAAAATATGTTTTGAAAATTATACGTTATTTAATTTTAATTTTTGAACGTAGCCCAGTACCCATTCTTAATTTACAAAAAAAAAAAAAAAATGACGAATTAAGAACAAAGGTTTCAATTCACGTATAGAAATTAATTTCCTTTGAAGTATACATACAAAAGAACAAGTCTGCAACAGTAAAAATACTTGTGGGCCTTTTCATGGTTTCAAAGTTATCTAAGTTTTCTCAATATCATCAGTTGATGTAAATCCACGTTCGTGCAATTTTGTTTCATCAGACAAAACGGGGAAACTCCGCTACATGATTAAGTCATCCGAAAAGGGGACTAGGTGAATGCCTAATTTTCTACTGTATCGCGATAGTTGGCAAAGGTTATGGTCAAAATTGCCTTATAAAAAGAGATGGTATCGCACTAGTTTGACGTTAATTTTTAACAGGCTCCTCTATGGAATGATAATAGGTACCATATTTTTTAATTACGATATAATCGAGAATGCTTCGTAACTGGCTGAATTTTCAATTTGAATTTTCATCTCGATAGAAATAACTAGAAAAATATTTCTCTATCATTTTCAACTCCTACATTCAGCACGGGAAAACAAAAAACGTTACAAAAATTCAAAGCCTCGCGATACATTTTTTTTAATAACATTAATTTTTTTAATTTACTTTTATGCGATGGCAAGCCAGATAAACGTAGTTTTTTATTTGTTACTACACGTGATAAAAATAAAATTACCCATTACAGTGTAGTACTACCTAGAAATAGGCAAAATAAATAAGTAAAAAAAATTATTAGCTACGCTTTTATTAGTTGAAGTTGAGTATTCCTTAAAAAACGAAAAATAAATACATATCTTGTTCGATAAAGATGTATTGAATAACATAAAATGGTTAATCAAGATTAATTTCCAGCGACTATTTTTTCTAGAATTTTTTTGATGAAACAAGTGTGGTGGGATGTGCAAACAACATCTAGTCGAGTAGGAAATAAATCTCGATACTCAACTTTAAATAAAAGCATGACTCAAAATTTTTTTTTCAACTTATTTATTCAACTTTTTCTCCTGTAAACTGGAAAGATTTTCAATAAAAATTTAGTACAGAAATATTAGGTATACTATTTACCTAGGTACACACTACACAATCATACATTTTGATATCAATATTGTAGGTAATTTTCTGAAATTTCAAAATTAAACCCCCTATTTAGGGGCTCAATTTGGAATCGAGGGTGAATTTAACTTCAAAAAACAAATCATTTTTTATGGAGTACAATTACATAGAGCAAGTGAAAATACTTGAAAAAATTCTCAATTTTTTGGAATAAAAAATTTCTCAAATTTTTGGAATGAAAAATTCTCAATTTCTCAGAATAAAAAAATTACTTACTGATTTTTTGGAATAAAAAATTTTAAATTTCTTGGAATAAAAAAATTCTCCTTTTTTGCGGAATAAAAAATTCTCAATTCTATGGAATTTAAAAACTCTCAATTTTTTTGGAATGAAAAATATTCTCTGTTTCTCGGAACTAAAAGATTCTCGATTTTTTGAAACTAAAAAATTTTCAATTCTTTGGAATTTAAAAATTCACAATTTCTTAAAATAAGTAGGTATAAAAATTCTCAATTTTTTTGGAATAAAAAAGTTTCAATTTCTTGAAATAAAAAAAACTTAATTTTTTGAATAAAAAAAGCTCAATTTTTTTAATAAAAAATTATTCAATTTTTCTGAATAAAAAAATTACTGATTTTTTGGAATAAAAAATTCTCAATTAGATATGGAATTTAAAAACTTTTTTTTTGGAATGAAAAATTCTCAGTTTCTCGGAACTAAAAAATTCTCAATTTCTCATAACTAAAAGATTCGCGATTTTTTGAAACTAAAAATTTTTCAATTCTTTGGAATTTAAAAATTCTCAATTTCTTGGAATGTAAAAATTCTTAATTTTTTCCGAATAAAAAAGTTTCAATTTCTTGAAATAAAAAAAAATCTCAATTTTTTGAAATAAAAAAATCTCAATTTTGTGAAATAAAAAATTCTCATTTTTTTTAAAATATAAAATTCTCAATTTTTTGAATAAAAAATTCTCAATTTTTTGGAATAAAAAAATTCTTAATTTTTGGGAATGAAAAATTCTCATTGTTTAGAATAAAAAAAAACTCAGTGTTTGGGGATTGAAAAATTGGATTTTTTGGGCGATGGGGCACCTATAAATGCGTTTTTCATTTCATTTTTTTTTCTTCAATAAATCCAGATGGAAAATTTGCGTTTCATTAGTGTGTTTTGTAAGACAGAGGAATGATTTTTCGCAGAGTTATGGTGTGTAGGTATTTTCTATGTGACTCCACAATTCTTCTCCCTCACCTTCGGGATTTCACAGCTTCACTCTTATGGATCGTACAGAAAAATGTATGAGAACAAGCATGGTAGGAAATTTAATATAGAATAATTTACTTTTAGGTGTTTTCACCTGTAAAACTGAATGCTGACGAAATAAGTTTTAAATACGTGTTTTGAGGGGCATATGAAGCATTAGAATAGGGGAAGTGGAGAGGAACTTTATTGTATGAAAGAGTACACCCTCTCCGATAAAACAAACCAAAAAACCTTTTGTAGCAAATTTATTTGACCTGCATTATTGGCTCATGATATAAATAGGTACAACGCAACGTGAAAAAATTGGAATAATTTTACGGCAATTAATTTTACAGTCTATTTAACATAAAAAATGGGAAAAATGAAGAAGAAAAATTTTGCTCATCAAAAATGAAATTTCAAAAAATAAAAATAAAATAAATAAAAAAAAAGAGATTATACCCACTTGCTAAAAAGTTTTTATAAGTTCAATAAAAGAAGCAACTTGTTCATTTTTTTTTGTTAAATTTTTTTGATGCTCGTAGTTTTTCTCCCAATGGTAATATTTGACGTGAAACTTCGAAAGAATGAAAGATCAAAAATATAATACGAATACACTATAATAAAGTATTAATTTTTTTTAAAAACACGTGGGAAAAAATGCTGAGTAGGTAAATCATGTAATCTAACAACTCGAGAACAATTTGTCCAAACGACTTATCGTTAGTACATCCCAAGGCTGTAGTTTTCCCAAAACCTCAATTATATTCATTTTTCGACACTGACTTAGTCTATAGACTTCAAGTTTTAGATTGCAATTTTGTTTTCGCTGTTTTTTTTTGTTCTGCATTCTGCGGTTGCTTATTTTACTGCTAAACGTTGAGAGTTATCTTTTTATTTATTTTCGCTACTCCGCATATTTTCCGTAAAACTTGTACGTGACATTGATAAATATCTTTCGCATTAACAGATTGTACGAATATGTTTGAAAAAAACACTTTTACCCGTTGAAGCAACATTAGCGTGTAAACGAAATTTATTTTATACTATTTTCGCGGTAGGTATTCACTTTAAACTTGGACATGTTTGGTCTTTGTTTACCTTGCTTTTATGCGGCTTTCGCGGTTAAATTAGGGAAATTTTTCCTCCTGGATATTATACACCCGGTAAAGTACACCTTTAACCTACTTACTGATATATTTTTTTTTTGTCGGAAAGCGTGTGAAAAAACTTCAACAATTATTGTTTCGTTGGGGAAACAAAAACAGATCACGACTGACACAATAATTAAGCTGAATAGTTTAGGTAGGTATATTTTATTTTTAATTTTTTAATTTATTTTAAAATTTTAGAAAATTAAAAAATTTCTCAAAATTTTTTAAAACTTTTTCATCTTGAAAAATAAAGTCATCAATTCGTACAACTTCTTTAAAAAAATCCATTACGAGAAAAATGTAGGTATGCACTTAAATTACCTATCTAATCGAATATTTCAGTTTTGCACGGATGTAGCTTTAAACACATACAAAATGTTTTTCAATTACTTAGGTTGTTTTCATTAACACTACGTGTTCCTTATTTTAA
Organism: Balanococcus diminutus; assembly: GCA_959613365.1. Lineage (NCBI taxonomy): Eukaryota > Metazoa > Arthropoda > Insecta > Hemiptera > Pseudococcidae > Balanococcus > Balanococcus diminutus. The sequence continues at coordinate 32,357,638 of OY390714.1, forward strand.
AACAAATAAACAAAGTAAAATCAGAAGCGACCTTTAAGTAGCACGTTAATTAAGCAAAATGAAATTTGGATACCGAAATGACCCCTTTACCGGAATGATGTATGGGGCTTTTATGTAAACAACGTTGTGAGTTAACTGCAAAAGGCCTTCGTTGGTTTGGTTTTATAATCCGATTATCTTGCAATCTCCAGATTTTCCTTTTGTTTAAGTTGATTCTATTTTCCTGCGTTTCGAATTTTAAACAAATCTCTACTTCGAGATAAATGTCTTCTGGTATAAACCACAGCATGTGAAATTTTTGCAAAAAAGAAAAAAATTGGTCTATGTTTATGGTACCTAGTACATAAAACACTGTTTTCAACTTTTCTCTCGCGAAAATGTAAAAATATCATTTCTTGATGGGACTATTCATTTATTTTAGAAGCTTTCGTGTCAAATAATCAGAACATAATCCGCTTTTAACATCTTCTCTACCTTGGGATAAAAATTTAATTAATTCTTCGCACCACTTTAATACAGGGTGTTCGGGAAGCGAATATCAAAACTCTAAATTTCGATACAACAGAGTGCCACTATGTAGGTACACACTACACAGTATACAGGGTGCCTATCTTGATTTTGAATGTTTATAACAAAAATTTCAAAATTTGTCAAGACAGTACAAACATGAAACAAGTATAATTTCTTGAGAGGAAGGAATGTTATGTGAAAAATTTGCTTTGTATTTGAAAGTTAAGGCGTTCAACAATTTTTGAATCCATGTTTTTTGGAAAACCTGTACGTACTGTTTTTAAAAGTTTAGGGCTCTGTAGCGCCTTCACTTTCAAAGATTGATATTTTTATCAATTTTTTTGTGCTGCTATCAAAACTTGCACTTGCTTCATGAATTCCTCACAGAATTTCGCAAATTTTCATAAATTGCTAGAACCTTTTCATGAATTGTAAAAAATCTGAATATGTTCCATTTCTCCAAAATTTGAAAAAAAGATTCTTCGATTTTTTTCCAATTCTTCTAAAATTCTCAAAATTTTAAAGAAATTTTTTTAAACTGAAAAAAATTTATTTTTTAATAAAGAATCTTTTTTTATGCAGAAAAAACCCGCCAATTTTTTAAGAATTAAATTTTATATTTCTCAGATTTTTGGGTAAAGAAAACCAACTTTTTTTTGAGAAAGAAATAATGAAGAAAATAATTTCTCCTTTTCTTGAAAAAAAAAGAAAAAAAGAATCTTGCATTTTTTTGGAGAAAAAAATCTGTTTAGGATGAAACCTCTTATTTTTAGAGGAAAAAAATTGTCAATTTTTTTTGAGAAAATATTCTTGATTATTGTAAAATATTTTAGAGCAAAAATCTGTTGTTCTGTTTATCAGAATGAAATCTCTCATTGTTAGGGAAAAATTTTTCGATTAATCTTAATATCTAAATTTTCTGAAGGAAAAAATTTCAATTTTTCTGAAGTAAAAAATCTCTTTTTTGTTCACGATGTATAACCTCTCATTTTTCATGAAAAAAATCTTCATTTTCTTGATCAAGAGAAATATTTTTCAAATTTTTGGAGAAAAAAAATCTCTTGATTTTTTGTACCTAGAACAAAATCTCGCATTCGTATAGAAAAATAAATTTTTTTAAATTTCATTTTTTTGGAATGAAAATCTGAAGTCTAAAATAATAGGTAGGTACCTATTTAATAATGGAATCAATTTATGTATAATTTTTTTTTCATAAGTCCAACAAAATATTGATAAATTTATTTTCAATTTTTTAAACAAATTAGAAAAATAGTGTTTTAAAAAATTATGGAAACATAATTTTGAAAATATCATTATTTCTTTTGGAAAAAATTGTTTTTTAGAGCAAACTTTTCAAACATCTATGGGTATAATTATTATGAAAAAATATACTTATGTACTTGCATAATTTAAAAGAACAATAATAGATACCTAGGTAATTACTAATTAGTATATAAAATGTATTTTTTATAAAGTTAATTCTAAACAAAATTTAAATAAAAATAATTTTGAATAAAAATTTTGAAAACTTAAAAAAAATAATTTCAATAAATCTATAATCAAAACCAAAATTTTGAAAGTTCGATTCTAAGCGAAATCTAAAGAATTATTATTGATTTTTTTTTTTAGATTAGGTAAAAAAATTTCAAGTTGGGTTTCTTGACTTTAACTCTAAACGATATTTTTAAAAATTCATGCACTCGTATTTTTTCGGTACCAACGAAACAACAGCAAATTGAGAAATATTTAATTTTTGGTTGTAATGTCGCCTTTGTCATTTTTCAGTCTCATCTCACTTCACTCGTGAGGCTGTTACGTTCATAATAAAATAGTGTAACATATTTCACAACTTCTAAAAACGAGTAAAGGGTCCTGGAATTAATTTTTTCATCGAGAAGCCTTTTTCTCGAATGAACGGCAGGCCGGGTGCTCTAAAGCCGCTGATTTTGTATCCTTACAGATTAATTTTAAAATAACAAAGAATCTGTATCATTTTCCATAGACAGACCTTATTTATCATCTTTTTTTTTGTTATTTTTTATGGGGATGAAAATTCGGCTGGGTATACGCCGCAGCAAACAGAGATTCCAAAATTTCTTTTCCACATCGAAGTTCCCTACGCGAGCTTATACCGCGGTGAATGTCTTATTTTCTTATTTGACACAGCCAAAGTTTTCACGAATCCGAAACAACAAAACGATACGAGTGGAATACGTAGCAAATGCTGCAAAGTGAGAAAGACAGAAATATGCAACGAATAAATTTAGATAATGTCGACCTTATTTGTACATTTGAAATGCATTAGTTTACTTATATTACTTTCGCTCGTATATATGTATATGTACATAGTGAGTACTGTGGTTGTACTCGACTACTCGTATTAGTATATATATGCATTTAGTTCTAGGCAAATAAAAAACACATTATTTTATTTACTTTTTCATTACTTTTGTTTTATTTTTCCATGTTAGGTCAGCAATATTTATAAGCTGTAATTTTTTCCAGAGTATTCAAAATATTGTACCTAGTAAGATAAGTACCTAAGCGTTTAAGTTGAAAAACAAATTAGTTTTGAAAAAGTCAAGAAAATACAATTTTCTAAATGTACCAACTAATCACGAGTACATACGATACGAACCCGCAGAGCGTTATTCATTACGAAAACTACATTTAAATAAAAATTATTTTTCAGAACAAATGGCGCCCCGATGCGAGAATTTTATTTATACACGATTTGTAGTTGCACGATTCCTTCGCTTCTATATTCAACTTCCATAAGTATAGTCGAAGTATTTTTTATATTTCGATGAAAAATATACACAGAAATAGTAAAATTATGGAATGAATCTTTTGGTGGACAATTTTTTGTTTGGCATTTGACCAAATTCCGTATCCATAATTCAATATATACTATAAAGAGGGTGTATCGGATAGTTATACATCTATTACAAATGGTCGTGTACATTATAACTAATACTCTGAATATCATCGTATCTTATCTTACACATACATACAGGGGGTCCGGGGAGCACTGTACAAAACTTCAGATTTGGATAAAACCAGGTACCACTAACAAAAAATGTTATACATACATGGTGTCTCTGTCTATCTCAAAAATTGAAGGGGCAAGGGGAAATAAAATTGAGAAATTTTTTTGATAGGCATATGGGTAGTACTTGAAAAATTAAACATTTTTTATTCTTGAGATTTTTTGTCTATCTTTGTAAATAAAGGCGCTACATAGCTTTGAAATTTGGATTTTCAAATTTTGATGCTCTATAGCTCCTTCATTTTCAAAGATAGTCAAATTTCTCACATAACAATTTTTATTTCTCTCAAAGGTTTACACCCATAACATGCATTGTCATAACGAAATTGTTTCGATTTTTATTCCTTGCTAGTTCCCCTTGATAATTTTGACCAAAGGCAACACCTTTGACGTGAGTTTCTTCTTACAATAACGGCTTCAATTTCAAAGATAGGCATCCACATGTAATCAAGACTTTTTTTTCTTTTTTCGAGTACTGTTCTCTGGGAGTGTCAGAAATTTTTTTGGATGTAGTGTTGCCAATTGATTTTTCTTAGAAAGTCCTGTAGTGCCTTCATTTTCAAAGATAGACAAAAAATCTCAAATATAAAAAAATGTTTATTTTTTCAAGTACTAATCATATGCCCAATCAAATTTTTTTTCTCAGTTTTATTTTGCCTTGCCCCTTCAATTTTTGAGATAGGCACATGAGTATAAATTTTTTTTTATTAGTTGTAGTTACCCAGTTATTGTATCCAAATCTGAAGTTTGGTAAAGTGCTCCTCGGACACCCTGTATATACGCGAGTTATTAAATTTCTTAATCATATTTTTTGAACCTAAAATTTGATTCAAAAATAAAAGTGTTTCAATATTTTTTTAGAAAAACATGGATATATTAGCAATTTTGCATATATGCAGGCACGTATACGAAGGTTATGTTCTTATATGGAATGTTTGTATATTTTGTTTGTTCGTTTGTAAGTATAGGATACATTATTTTACTTTAATCCTTTAAATTTACATTTACCTAGAGCTAAAATCCGAGTCGCATAGGCGAACGAACTATCGTATATCTTTTTCGAGAAAGGGGCCATTTTCGACCCCTCGGCAATATCTACATCCTGCAATCTATAAGCACTCCTCGCATCCAACACCGAAGTTCACGCAGAGAACGCATAATTTACCATCTGCATAATTTATCTTTTTGTTAGAGGTCGATTTCGAGCAAAGAATATCAAGCGAGCATCAACTATTTCTTCGTTTCGTCTACTATTTTGATGAATTATCCATTCTTACGAAAATTAAATATATTTTTTTCGCACAAACGCCTTTTTTTCTTCTATTTTCTATTTTTTTTTTTTTTTTTTTTTTTGTCACAGAGAGATTACCAAGATTATCAATAATACAGCTTTCGTTTCCATCGAATCTTCGCATTTTCTACACTGTCTAACCCGCTTTTCAACTTGTACATTCATCGTTATCGATGAACCGCTGCTTTCCAAAAGTGTCACGTTGGTCGTGTCATAAAGTTCGAATCGAAATGCGCTGTTGTAAAATACTTTTAACGTCGTTACCTCTACGTCGTTGACAATCGCAAATTTCATAGCCTACGCGTACAAAGAGAAAGACATAAAGTAAGGGAAATTATCTTTACGTATAGAATAAGTCATTTTGTTGAACTTCGACATTGATTCATGTTACATTCGTATGCAGTAGACACAGTGTATACTCATACAACTGTACACAAGGGTGGTTCTTATTTTGGATTTTGGAATTTTTTTGTTTCGCCTCCAAGTTGTTTATTTTTATGAGAAAATTTTCCTTTTTTTTAAATTCTTCCCCCAACTGTTTTTTTCTTTTTTTTTGAAAAACGAAAAAGTTGACCAAATTTAAAAATCGTACATTTTTTGGCCCATTTTGAAAAAATGAATTTTTGTATCATTGCAAATTACTTCTCACAAAAATAAGGAACAAATTTTGATAGGTTAGAAGAAAAAAATTCCAAAGTTGCAAAATTTCGTAACTTATTTCATTATTATTTTTTCGAAATGGAGGTGGCTAAAGGTGTCACATAAAATTCATTTAGGAAAAAAATTAAAAAATAGGTATGTAATTATTTTATAATAAAAAGCAACAATATTGAAGGCCAGGTAAAAAATTTTGCCTTTTTTTTTGAAAAATTGGGGACGCTTTAAGGTAGCACTAGACATTGAGTAGGGGAAACCAGAAAATTGGTAAGTAATTCCCATGAAAAATAACAACTTTGATATGGTTAAGTATAATAATAAAATTTAAAAAAAACAAGATTTTGGTAAATTTTATCATTTTTCTAGAAAAGGGGAGGGGGTTGACTAGAATCCACTGAAAATTCAATTAGGAGGAAAATAAATAATGTAGTGAATTATTTTCTCATTTAAAAAATTAGGTAACTTGGAGAGGGATGAGACCAAAAAATCGTTAGTCCGAAATAATGTACCTACATAACTACGCAATTTTTTTGTCATCTTATTACTTTTGTATTTTTCACAATAGGTACGTACTACGTACGATGGTTAAAAATAAAAAATTATCGGTAAAATTCAATTCAATTTTTCATACCAAAATAACGAAATAAGTAATACTGCATAGGGAAAAATTCGCGCTTTTAAAATTAATACCAGTACGTATAGACCCGGTAACGAAATTTTACTCAAAATTTTAATTATCTAATTGTCTCCTTTTGCTTGTCTTCACGTCTCCAGCGTTAATTGCATTCATTATAATCAAAAACGGGTAAAAATGATTTTCGAGCACACTTCGTTAATTCACATGAAACGTTACTTTTACCCTTTATATCTTTATTTTGCCAGCGCTTCCGCTTCCAGTAAAAACACCTTCGAAAACGTCGAGCCGTCTTTTTTCTCTTTAACAAGTCGTAAACACCTCAAACGCCTTGATGTTTTAAAATCCTGATCATTGATTCTATCTATTATAATGATATGAAGCTGATAGAGTCAAATTGATAGCGTATCAGCCCCTTTGTCTGAAATTCAAATGAAGCCTCTTCACCCAACGTGGAAAATAATAAAGGTTCGGATTTTATAAGCACCGCATGTATTTCAATTAAAACATTTTCCAAAAGAATCTTAGAATCTACATCATTTTTTTTTTTTGAAACTTTTTGATAAGATTTTTCAATTTTTTCAGAAATTTCTTTATTGCAAATATTTTTAATAGAATCATTTGTATAAAACATAATTCTCATAAAATTTTGAATTTAAAAAAAAATCAAGAGAATTTATTGTTATGAAAAATATTTAAAACTTTTTTGATAATTTCAAGTATATTTTGTTTGCATGAGAATTTTAAAAATATTTTCTTTCTGCTAATTTCTTTTCCAGTGAATTTGTCATTTTGAAAAATATAATCTATTTTTCAAACATTTTGTTGCAGTTTTTTCAATTTTCTAATTTTTGAACATCTTTCCTGAAAGCTAAAAAAAATACTTTAAAAATTTTTTATACAGAATTTTTGAAGTTTTTACAGAGAACTTTTTAAAATTTTCTTTCTTATTTTTTAAACGTTTTTTGAAAGAATTTTTCATTTTTTTTCTTAATTTTTAAGAAAATGTATTATAATTTTTCTTGTTCAAAAATTTTTTACTAGGAAACAAATTCGTGAAAAAAAATTATTTAAAAAAGTTTTCAAATTTTTTATAGGTATGTTTTCAATAAATTCTATGGATTTTTTGAGAAGAAATTTAAAAACTCTTGTAAGAATTGTTTGAAAAATATTTTTCGTGCAAAAATTCTTGGTACATTTAAAAAAAAACAGAAAGAAACTTTTTAAAAATTTTCTTGAGAAAATTTAAAAATCCTATCGAAAAAATTCAAAAATTATTACCTATAAAAACGTTTTACAAACTATTTTCGTGCGAAATATTTGTTTATGAAAAAAATGTAGAAAAAAGGAAGATTTGATATTTTTTGCTGAAAAAAACATCAAAAATCATATTTTAAAAAAATCAAAAAAACGACAGCAATAACAACAACAACAAATTCTTTTGAGAACTATTTTTATGATTTAAAAAATCAAGAATTCTTTAAAAAACTTTCAAAAAATATTTTTAAATCTTTTTTTGAAATATGTATGTATAGTTTTAAAAAAAATTTAAGAGAATTTTTCCTTTCAAAATATTTTGAATATTTTTAGGATAAAATTTCTGAATTTGGTTTATAAATTTAAAAAAAAATCCATCGGTTTTTGAATAGAGAATTTTATCGACAAAAAATATTTTGAACGAAAAAATAGCTACCTATTTTAAAAGCTATAGTTTTGTTTAAAAAAGATTTTAAATACTTTGATTGGATTTTTATTTTTCAAATTATTTAGTGCAAAAACAATTTTAAAATATTTTTTTGAATTTTTAAAAGAGTTTCTGTAAAAAATATATTTTTCAATTTTTTGGCATTGGATTTTTAAATTAATTTCAGAAAAATATATTCTTCACGTATCTACTTGCTCTTTAGGTAGCACATTTCTTTCAATCATTTCTTCTAAAAAAAATTACTCGTAATGATACTGCAATTTTTGAAAACTCTACGAGTATGTGCATGATTTTGAAGAAAATTCTCTCGAGAATATGATTTTTTAGGACTTTAGGACTTTTTTGCAACTAGTTCTTGGGCAAAATACAAAATTCCTTTTAAAGTAAATTGAAAGGAAAAAAAAAAAAAAAAAAAAGGTTCAGTAAAATTTTTCCCCAAAAAACTGTTTTGTAAATAAAAATTGATTTTTTTTTTAATAACTGTAGGTACATTAGTTTAGATGCCAAACAAACGCAAATTTAAAAAAGTATAAACATCCAATTGACAAAGTAATTTGAGCGTATTCAGCACGAATTAAGATAACGAAATAATATTCCAAAGAAAAATGAAAATTTAATTTCTTGCCATCAAGTTTCAATTATTCGTAGTCATTGACAAACTAGAATGCCTTTTGACAAAATTGGTTAACGAGTTTGTCAGAAAATGCTCTACTTGTCTTAAGTAGTATGTTAATTTTATTATCAACTTTTACGATTTTGCATATTGGATTGACTTTTCAAATGTTTCCGCTGAATTATAATAAGTAAGGTTAGAACGAAATTCATTTAGAAGTCATTTTGAGTATTAGTCCTTCGTTCCAAATAGAATTTCGACTTGGCGTAATATACGCGCTAATAAAATTTCAAGCCGCATAATAACATGAAAAATATCAAAAATTTACATCGCAGCTCATCTGTTTAAATGCTTTACTCGTAGACTAAACTAAAATAATACTGAATTTCAATTCGTACCACTTCACCCCATAGACAAAATATGCTCGATATAACGCAGTACAATAAACCATTTTCTTATAACCATTGCCCTGTTTCGGTTGTTCTTTTGGAAAGAGAATGAAAAAAAAAAACAAAAAAACAAAATCGTTTTCACTGGATTGGAATAAATCGTTTTACAAAAGGGTTAAGTGCTTTGATAGACTGTATTTAGAGAGACGCAATGGCGCAAGCTAAACAGCTGATGGGGCATCGCGACGTCGAAGACATCCACGCCCTTTCGAAGCATTCTGCAAGAGATAAATTGGATCCCGTTATATAAAGAAAATATAACGAAAAAGCTTTACGTTATGCCACGTTACTGGATAGACTAACGAATGCTGTTACTCTTCCGCCGTCCTTTCATCCGATGCCTTTAAAAATTACAAACAGCCATTCGGTTTATATTTTCACGTAAAATCAGCGACCGCGTTTTTGACATTCATTGTAAATGCAGCGTACGAGTTTTAAAATCATTATTGAAAAATAAGCATAAAACAGCTCCTCTGATGTAAAAATGTTTTATACAATTTTTTTTTCTTCAGCAATTGTAAAATTTTTATAAAAATCTAATTGCGAATATTTTACGAAAATTATTTTCACATTTTTAAAAATGATAAAATTTAGTTTTTTCGAGTGAAAAATTTACGATTTTTTTTTGCATAATTACATAAGTAGGTATTAAGTATTTTCCAAGTACAAAATTTACGAGAAAATTTTCAACTGCGAAATTGCGAATATTTTGGGAAAACTCTTCGGTTTCTCACGCGTTAAATGTTTGCATGGAAAAAAACTTCGTCTCGAGAATTATTACAGCGGACAGCGAATAGACTTTTTTTCATTCTCTCTAGAGGCCAATATGGCGAAAAACGGATTTTTGCGTAATCTTTTCACAACTATTCAAGAGTCTTCATATTTAGATATATTACCTACCCGTACATCGGTACATAATACATGTTGCTCAATTTTTCGCCAAAAACGTGCATCCGACTTTTGAACTTTTCCTCCCAGAGGATTTTATTTCGAGTCTTCGACTCTTTTCACCGAAGTGAACTTTCATTTCAACGTGTATTTGTTCAATACAACAATTGTTGATTTCATTATATAGGATTAAAATTTTTTATTCTTTTTTTGACGATGACATATTTGTCTAATCCCTCGTTGAAAAGTTATCAAGATTTATTCGCTCGAGTACGAATACCAGTATTTTCGTCGCTATGGAATAAAAGTAGGTAGAAGAAATTAGAAACTGTATGGTATGTTCGCTCGATCGAAAACTCAGAGCGAAAAAAGGCTCTGGTGGGGTGAAGAGGGTCAATCAGCCCCATAGCGAATTTTGAAGAAATTTCAGATCGCCTTGAAGGCACAGTTTAGGAGCTGACAAGGTGAAAAAAAAATTCCGTGTTTTCTGAACTATTTCACACTACGCGGAATTTTTTCGGATTTTTTCCAGGGGGAGTCAGACCTAAAATGTCAAAAACCCGATATATTTGTGTTTTTTTTCGCCATTAAACGCTCATTTTTGAAGTTCGATAGTCAGCGATCATTTTGGTAAAAAATTTAAAAATCGATATTTTTACAAGGATTTTTCATTTTTACCCAGGATTCAACTTGGGAAAATTTTTTAAAACTCAGAATTATTTTGATTTTTGCTGGAAGGAGGGAAGGGAATCACATTTAAAAGTTTGAGATTTTTCAAACTTTTAAATGTGATCCCCTCCCCTCCTTCCAGCAAAAATCAAAATAATTCTGAGTAGGTAGTGTAAAATAATTCAGAAAACGAGGAAAATTTTGTTTCAGCTTGTCAGCACCTAAACAGTGTCATCCAGGGCGATTTGAACTTTTCAAAGTCATTTTAAAGGTCATTTTAAGAATCGGATTTTTTTTTTTTTAAATTCCCATCATTGCCATTGGGTACCCGTGTACCTACATGCCAAGTTTGGTGAAAATCGATTGAAAACTCGCGGAGTTGGGGTTTTCGAGGCAACAGCCCACAAGGTTGAGAGCAAGGATCGTCGATAGGTACGCTCTAAAATCATGTTTTACCACTACAAAACGAAAATTAAAAAAAAAAAATTGTAATTCAGCTCTGGGGATGATTGAACTCCTTACCATATCAGAGCCTTTCCGATCAAAAAATAAAAAATAACCTTGATTTTTGACATTGGGTCAATTTTTAAAATTCGGTAAAATTAAAAATAAAATTACGATTTGTTTTGTTTCTTTTGAGGTTTGGAAAATTTTCAAATTTAAATTAATCATCGGAATTTTCATTTTTTTAAATTGTTCAAAATTCGAAATTTTTAAAAATTTTCAAGTTTGATAGAACGTCTAAAAATTAAAGATGATTTTTAATTTTTTTTACATTTCAATTTTTTTTATTTTTTAAAATTTTATTAAATTTTGAAATAATTTTACCATTTGACAAAATGTTTGAAATTAAGGGAATTAGAGTTTAGAATTTTTCATGAAATGAACAAAATTAAAAAATTTTTAATTTTGGTAGAACTTGAGGTAACTTTTTGAATTAAGCGTGCTAAATTAAAAAATAACAACTTGATTTTTTCAAAGAAAGTTAATTTTTAAAGGTTGAAAGTAATTGAAAAGATGATCAAAATTCAAACTTTTAAAAATTTCATAAAAATTCAAAATTTAACAATTTTTAAATTTCATTCAGTTTAAAAATTGGATCAATTTTTTAAATTCTGTCGAATTTGAAAAAAAAATTAGATACCTATTAATTTTTAAAAATTGTTCAAAATTCAATTTTTTACTTAACCTGTTGAGTTTTTACAATTTTAAAAATTTCATAGCTTTTGAATTTTAATGATTAAATTTTTTTACAGTTGTCGAAATTTGGCCAATTATTAAAATGCAAGTTGACATTTCTGTATTTTATCACGCGTAATTTTTTGAAATTGAGTAGGATTGTCCAAATTTCAAAATTTTTCATTTTGGATAATACCTGAAAATTTTGCAATTTTTAAGTATTTCAACAACTTAAAAAAAATTAATTCATTAAAATTTAAAAAAGCTATCAAATTTTTAAAATTGTAAAAATTTATTAAGGTAAGAAAATTGAATTTAGAACAATTTTTAAAAAATTGAGTAGGTTGGTACTTGAACTTTTTGATTCACTTCGCGTTCTATTAAAAAAAAAATTGAATCTATTTTTTGATATTTCTAAAATTGCTCAAAATGTTCTCTACCCGATCTGCAAGGTGTGGCATGTCTGTGACTGGGAAATGTGACAGTGACAATGTGGCAAAATTTCAACCAATCAGATTGCTGGAAATGAGAAATTTGCTATCAGCGCCATCTACAATTTAGTGGTGGATGAATCTAGAAGTACGATTGTGTCACCAAAATGACACAAAACAGTCATGTGACGCGTCACATGGTATTTTTTGCAGATCGGGTATAAGCCTAGTTAATCTGTAGTTTTTTCGAACATTCAAATTTTATTAATACTTTCAAATTTTCCACGCTTTGTGATTTCTCAATTTTTCAAATATCCAATTGTTTTAATTTCAAGTTTCATAAATATTTCAATTATTCATCAATTCCTTCAAATTTAAAATGTTCTGATTTTCAAATATTTTACCTACGTTCTTATATATTTTTTAATTTTTTCAAAGTTCTTTAATAATTAACTTTTTTTGATTTCATATGATTTTAAAATTCTATACAATGTTTTAAAATTATGTGGTGTTTTAAAGATTTGAATCTTTCAGTTTTTTCAGTATGTAGGATTGTAGGTGTCTAAGTTGAAATAAACTATTTCTTTTTTGATTTTTTTGATTTTTCAATAAATTATGATTCATAATGTATTTCAGTAAATACTTGATTATTCATTTTTTTCAAAATTTTCGAACATTTTGATAGCAAATAAATTCTATTCCTCCAAATTTTCAAATGTACGTATATCATGTTTTATTTTTTTTTTTAATTTTCATGAATTTTTTAATCGTTTGAAATTTGTCATTTTTCTATGATTTCTAAACTTTGGCCAGTTCTTCATATTTTGTATGATTTGAAAAAGAAAAAAAGAAAGAAAGAAATCAAATTGCTAATTTCCAAAAAACGAATCTAAATACAAATATTAATCAATGTCAATAAACAATTTGAAGGAAAACAGGACCATGAAGCAAAAAAAATATACGAATCAGAAAACATTATTAAAAGATAGAACAAGGGAGCATCGCAACAATTACAAACTGTAACTCCCAACAGACCCGGCATAAGAATAAAGTGGAGGAATAGTACCAATTATAAGGGTAATTAAATCCGTCGTAGTGGCGAAATTTGATTACGTAATTTGCGTTCAAAAAATTTAGAATACAACTTTTTTCCAACCCTTTCTTTTTGATTGGAATTTTTTATTTCTTTCAGAGGTTATAAAAAACTACGCAAAAAAACCCACCTCAAGATTTCATGCATTCAGTTCGAGGAAAGAATCGCGTCTATCAGATTATAAACTGAAAAATTCGAGAAGAGTAATTAATTTCATTACATTAATGAAGTGGAAAACCAACGAAAAAGGATTTTTTTTTTCTAAATTCACAATAAAAGGAAAGTCGAAGCAATTTTCAGATTTCAAAATGTAGGTAGGTATTTCCGCGTGATATATTAAACACCAATCCATATAATCCAACAACTTTTAAAATTGAAATAGACCATTTATATTGTGGCCGTGTGATTTGGAAACACGTTTTTAAATATATTCGAGCTGTTTTAAAGCATTCAAAATCGCATCCATAAAGTATTTCAGCGCTTGAATAATTACCTTTTTACATTAGAGAAAAATCCACCACGCTACAAACAAAATACACGAGTGATTTTTATTTTCTGAAAAGAAATTTCACTTTCGCCTCATTTTTTCACTACACTTACTTAATACAGCACTTGCCACTCTGGAATTCTTTGATTTGTTAAACAGGCTTTAACGAAAATGAAAACCAAAACTTCTTTTTCGTAATAGATATAAAAAAGGCGCGATAGAAGTAGAAAATATTTGAAAAATGCGACAGTTTCTTTGACGAAAATAAATTTTTTCTTACGTAGGCCTAACCATCCCACTATTAATTCGAGAATTAGAAAACAATGCTTTAAAATGAGATCAAAGCGGTACGCAGATGTACATCTTTTAAAATGTCATTTACAATCGTAAATTTATCTTTCTTTATGGGGAAAAAAAGCAAAGAAAACTTTGTTTTAGCGTTACAAAAATTGACGTCAAGTGCAAAGTTAACAATAAAAGAATACTCAACTCGGGCCTATTTCATTTAGCACAAAAGTAATTAACAATAAAAAATGAAAATGCGTCTTGTACTACGAGAAGATCTAACTAAAAGGACTAAGTAACACTGATAAGTACATTTAAAGTAATCGGTGAAAAAGTTTTTCCAGTTGCAAAAAAAGAGGAAAAAAAACACGTTGCAGTTATTTAGATGTTAAAAGATTTACGTGGTTACTCCTCTAATTAACTAGAAAGTGTGGCTCTGGTTTTCTATTCTTACGAACACAAAATCGAAGAAGAGGGAAGGCCATCGAATTTTTCGTAAATGAGAAATATACAACAGTTTGAAAAACTTTTACAAAAATCCTGCCAACTAAAAACTGTTACTGACTGAGTAGAAGACAAGAGGAACAATAAACTTTCCAAGCCAGAAAATTACCGTTAACTTTGTTGTACAATTTAAAAACAGCGCCAGTTCTTCGATTATTTTCAAAATTGGTGTTAAACATTTAGTCTGATCGAGACTTTTCAAGAGTACACGAGTGTTTGGTACACATCATGTACTATATGCATGCGCTGCATACCTATAGTACCGACCTATAAGTTACAACCTGCTCGCTCTGCACTTCCTAAACCATGTTCGTTTCGTATATCTTTTGCATTATCAAGTACCTAACATTGAGTATATCTAATGTGACTAACTGATTAACAAAATTATGAGAACGGTTTCGGTTTGACAGCGTCACGTAAGTGCCGAATTAGTGTAGGTCTAGATATACCATACGTAGAAACGTTTAAAAAATTGATAAACTTGCTTTAATTGGTTAGCTAAGTATAAAATTTATAATGCACTCGCTCAACGTTTCGTTTTATAAACACCACCCTAATGAACTGCAGTTATTCTCTTCGTCTTCATTCGGGACATTTATGAATCTCGAGTTTTTGCAGCGGAAATTCAAACATATATGGTATTATGACAATTGCCAGTTGCTGTCTGTGATTTTGCTTTGTTCGAACATTTCGCATTATCAAAACGGAAATTTCATTAAAACAAGACCAAGTATAGAATTTCACACTAGTAAAATTATTCCGCTCTATACAAACCCCTTCATATTGCTATACCTGAGTACATTTTAATACCATCATAATTTATAACTATCTCTTTACTTAAGTAGGTATACTTGTAATTTGGTACGGTTAAAATGTATGATAAAACCAAATAAAACCCATCTTAAGAATGCATTCGAAGTACCTAACTGGTAACCTTATTTCACCTTTGAAAAAAAGTCTTAATTGCAGAATCTGTCCCAATAAAGTTGTCGTTTTTGAACAAGGGAAAAAAAAGAAAAGGATTTTAAAAAGAAATCATTATTTTTCGAGTTCGTTGTTAACGCAACATTTAGACATCAAGAAGCGTGTCATCATTCTTTACTAGGTACGTATTTCAGTAGGAAACGAGTAATTATACCTTTTTTTTTGTCACTCCACGAGCAAGCCTCATTAAGCCAGGTAAGTAAGTACATGTATATGAGTGATTCTCAAATTTTGGGAATAATTTGGCCATTACAAAATTGAGAAAGAAATTGTTGGATTTTCGGAATTTTTTCGCTGTAATATGGTGAGAGGATGCCCATGTCCCAGACACCGAAAATATGTATGGTCTCTAATGGACCACTAATTGAGTGCGAGAAAAAACTTTAAAATCTTTGTTATTCGTGCGAAATCAAGTTTAGAAATTGGCTCAAATTTCGAGAAATACAAAAAAAAAAAAAAAATACATTGTAAGAGATTTAATCGGAAATTGAATTTCTTACAAAGCATCAGTCTTAGTTCTTTGATGCGCAGATAAATGTAAATATCGCGCCCACGCTAAATACAAATCTGAAGAAAAACCTCAAAATTCTGGTTTTAGTTCCTACACTCGATCATTAGTGCTATGAAAAAAGACGAATATGATGTTTCTGACATTTTTTCAATTTGATAACGACGTTGTGCAGTGTGAACGCTAAAGACAAAAATTTAGGAACAGCACCCCTTTCAACACCTCTAAGTTTGAATTTCGCCTTTCCTAGTTTGTCCTTTTGAGAAAATATTTCGAAATTAAATTTTTTCAAAATAGGTACCTACTTTTAAAATATTGTACTTGGGAAAAACTGTCGAAGTTCAATACTTGACGCCTGATAAATGATGAATTTTTGGGAGAATTAAATTAAAGGAGGGGATGCAGGGTTCAAAAATTTTCTCCACCAACCGGGTCTAGATTATTTTTTGGCGGACAACCTGAGCATACACCACGGCTACGTGGGCAGCGACATAGAGTCCCCTGATTCTGACTTTTTTTTTTTTTTTTTTTTTTTTTGAAAAACAATTTTATAAATAAAACTTGAATGCAACAATTTTGAAGAAGCGTTTTTGTGATAAAATTTTTACACCTCTGTTCAAAAGTGAATTTTTATAAATTTCAATAAACATCCATATTTTCTTTATCCTCTTCCAAAAACCAAAATTTTTTAGTCCGAAGTTGAAAAATTCAAAATTTAAAATTCAAAAAGATGAAGGACGAAAAACTTTTGAGTATTTTGTCAGACAATAAAAAACTTTTTTTTTTTAATGTTGACTTTTAGACATTCTGTCAAACATTCTGAAACTTGAAAATTTTTCAAGAAATTGATGACTTTTCAATTTAGACATTTTTCATTTTGGACAAAAAACTTTTAGGTACGTATTCAAAAATTTGAAAAAAATTTAATTCTAATATTTTATACATTTCCTTGGAAATAATTGAATTGAAATCGACTTTCTATTTTGAATTTTTTTTGGATGATTTTTAGACATTTAAAAAAAAATCATATTTTCATGGAAATTGACTTTTTAGCATTTTGTCAGACATTTTAATACTTGAGATTTTTTTCATGTTCATTACTTTTCATATTTCCAAGAAAATCTGTTCTCGAAATTAGCTAAATTTTATTAGACATTCTAATTAAGATTTTTTTATTCAAATTTGGATTAATTTTTGATATTTTGTCAGATATTTAGTCAAACCCTCTTAAAATTAAATTTTTTCAAATTCAGAATTATGTTATTTTTAAAAATTTTGTCAGACATTTGTAGATATTTAAAAAAATTTTTTAGCATGGTATAATAATATATGCATTTTTTAGTTGGAAAAAAAATTGATAAAGCAACTTATATATTTTTTTCTTTCAGAACTAAAAAAAAATTATATTAGGCTTTTCACTTTAATGCGTGTTGCGTTTTTTCGCCTTACTTAATGTAGGAAAACAAAACTTATCACTCGTTATCAGTTAGACATTTTTATGGAACTCAATATTTCTTCACTTTTTAAGCTTTAAAAGATCTTATAAATTTAGTATAAACGCAAATTTAACCTTTAAAATTTATTTAAATAACATAATCATTGAATTTTGCTAAAAACGCAAATTTTGAAAACGTTTGTTTTCCTACAGCGCGTACGGCAAACCGAGTCCACTATCCCGCAATACACACGTATGACGTCAAGTGAAAAAGCCTAATTGAGTATTTTATTAGACATTAAAAAACTTGAAATTCAAAAAAAAAATTGACGACTTTCATGACTCCTGGCGCAGAACTAAAATTAATTCATTATTTAAATTTTTTCAATAGAGGGATGGATCAGACTCACTGAAAATATACCCATAGAGCTGAAGGAATTCCGTCGAAAAAGTTGTCTCCAATTACAACTTTTTGGCCAAAAAAAATTGTCAACTTCCACTCACGAGTTTGAAAAAATCCTCTTTACAGTAAATTTTTTAGCTTATAAAAGAACGGCTAGGACAAAATTGAAAATATGCATTATTTCCGAGTTTTTCATTTAGTACCTATTACCTACTAAAAAATTTGAATTTTTCAAATTTTCACTCTTACTTACTTATATTTTTTCTTCAATTTTCAGACATTTCTAAACGTGGATTAGATATTCTGAAACTTATGAATATATATAATTATATATATTTTTTAATACAATATAAGAAAAAATTACTCGGCAAGATTTTTTTTTTTTTCATTGGACCGGGGGTTCGAGAGTTATTTCTTCATTTTTCTGCAAAGTTTCACGTAGAACAGAATTCATTAATAAAAAAAATGAATAAGTTCAAAACCAACAGAGTAAAAAAAATGAATTAATTAGTATAATTATAGATTTCAAGTTCGAATAAAAATTTTCAAAAATGTAGTTGAAAAAAATTTCAACAAATTAGATTTGAACATTTTTCAAAAATATGTGTCTGTTTGAACCATTAAATTTCAAAGCAAACATTTCGTAAAGATGAATTTTTAAAATTTTTTGTTCAACTTACAAATGACTGCATGGTTTAATTCTTATTTAATTTAGTTTTTTCGTCATGTAATAAATACCCTCTGTAAGTATGTGTATTTATGAGAAAGCATCTCTCAGGTAGCTCGAGTATTTTATCAGGTAATTGAAAGCCTTTCTAAAATAAAGTGCAGGCTTATTTAATTTGCCTCGGTTGGAAAGTAACTAACAGAAATAAAGTTGATGTCTTCACCGTCGATACCTATATTGCCTAAGTTACCGATACATTCACTTCAGAAAGCTAAACAGTATTAAAAGCTTAATATAGTGGTTGATGCGAGAAATACTAAAATCTCTGTGTACTTCGGTATTGATGTCTCGTCAGTTCTACGAAAAATGAATACATCCATGTCATAGTTCATTGAATCGCTTTTGAAGTGAAAACACTAGTTAACCGATGAAAGGGAAATGGAAGACTGAAGAGGTATGCGTCTAATTTGTACGCGTATAAATTCCACTGTTTCCATTATTAATTAATCAGCTATGAAAACCAAACACCAAGAGATTACATTTCTCGAACGCTGCACTACGAAGTAGGTAAAGCAAAAGCACCGTTTCACGAAACAATTGCATTTAAGCGAGACTCCATCGCTCGTTGTCGACAAATTTACTCGAATATACGTCTCTTTCTTTGTTCATTATTTCAAATCAACTGAAAGAAACCTCGAGTCTTTTTTTTTTACTGGCATAGTTTATATACCTGAATACTTCGAAGTCTTACTTATAGGCATTGGTGGAAACTGCATATATTTTTCCTATTGTTAGTATAGGTAGGTACGCACTTCATAAAATGGTCAAATCAAATTCAATGGAATTTTTAAAACGTCGGTATTAAGAGGAGTTTATAGATAAAATCGAAGCAATAAAACTGGTAGCGAGAGCGCAAAAATAGAAAGAAAACGTTTTATTTGTTTTATGGTTTTTTCTTTCTCCCCTATTTTTTTTCTTTCTTTGCTATCTTTCGTTATGTGTATCAATGGATAAAGGTTGTTTGTCGATTGCACATCTTCAGTGGTTCGAAATTATGAAAAAATCACAGAATTATAAATTACCTTCTTTAGGCGCATTTGTTGCATTTCGATTCGAATCGACCAATTAAATACGTCAGAGAGTAAAAATTATACCTATAATTATTTCATAGACAGCACTACGAAAATTACGACGCAAATTAACAACTCATTCCCAATATAAATCCGACAATTACGATCGAAAGTTTTTCCTGTGTTTTATACTTCGCCAGTGGCAAGTTGTTTTCACTAATTTCTCCCCCCCTCCCTTGCTTTTTTCTTCCCAAAAGTATAAAATTTCCGCCACATAGATCTCGTACGTTGTTCGAAATACCTAAATATACAGATATACCGTAACACGAAAGCTTGTTAGCTTTAAATTAACTGAGCAGTGTGCATTGCATACATATGGGAAGTGTGTAGGTAACTACGTTAATACATAGGTACTACATGGTATCAAGTTTACCCACAATGCAGGTCTATTCAATTTTTAATTAAACTATAACAAGAGATAATCTCAAACACCCCTGAAATAGCAACTGATTCTATAAAGTAAAATGGGTCATGAATTTGAATATTTTTGTTTCATTTAGCCATTTCATGATGATGATTTATGAATGCTAATTTCCTGCGATTTCTTTTCAGTCTGTAATAAGCAGATATTTCTAATTTTTTTAATTAGAATATCGTGATTTTTACACAAAAAACTTGAAAAAGAGCAATCTAATTGAGGAAAAAAATTACATCGTAACCAAAGCACACACACCCAGTACAAGTGAAAAACTTAACGCAAAATTAATTCATTTGCTCGTTTTGTCGCCAAATTTTTTTTCGCATTTTTTATTTTCTCCCCCAAGTATTCCAACTTGAGATTAATGATGTTGAACAGTGGGTCAGGATCTGCATATTTATTCGAAATAGATGGAGAAAGAGCACGTGTCTCATATTTTTACTGCCAATCTTATAAAAAAATTATAGTTTTTTCAATTATTGAAATAGCTTTGTTCTTGACAGGATTTCAAAAAAAAAAGAAACACCAATCAGACTATCACAAAAGTATATGTAATTGACGAGTATATCAATTTTTTCGCAAGTACATCGAGTCCCTACATACCATTCCATTATAGAAAATCATTATAAACCAGAATAAAAACGATTCGTTGGAATGGAAATCGAAAACAATACGTGCGAATTGAGATTTCGCAACTGAACGAGTAAGTGGAGAAAAAAAGCGCGAAAGAAATAAACATAATTTGGAAACCCATGACTTGACTGTAAACTGCAGACCCGAAATCGGCGACAACGGTACTAACATGCTCCGGACGCCAATACTACCATTTCCACCACAATTACTACGACCACCAACTACCACAAACACAAATTCTTGTTCGCCGTCGAACCAATACCATAAGTTTAGCAGCCTTTTTAGAAAGAAGACATTTTTTTTCCAGTTTTTGTGTGCAGAAGAAAATTTCTATAGGTACTTACAAATTCGGTAGATTCGTAATATAAGTGTATACAATTTTTTCAGTTTGTCACTCATCGATATATTTTTACTGGTTGAGAAATATTTCACACTTTTTAGTGATAAGTGGAATTTAACATGTTTATTCGTGCTAGTCTATCTATACTCAATTCCATTTAACTTGAGCCCTCTTTACAAATGCCAGAAGTTGGTGTATTTCACGTTTAGGTGTACCAGTGAAGGCTCAAGTTGAATGGAAAGGGTCGAAAGGGGTATACCTAGTGACAAATGAATAAAAAAAACTTTCTATCGATCAAAAGCTTGATAAAAGCGATTCCATAATTAATTCGTAATTCAGCACCTACGTATTAAGAAAAAAAAAATGAAAAAAATAGCAGGGGTTGCATTTTTTCAAAACATCCTTAATCCCAGGGTTCATCCCTTTTATAAAAATCCCCCATCTCTGTACCTATGGGCTGAAATTAAAACAATTTTCAAACTAAAATTACACATCATATCCTTAGGTATGAGAAAAATTTTGATCCAACCCATCCTGTTATTTTTGTACGTATAATCAGTGTAGTGGCAGCGAGAGCCGAGTGTAGCCCAGTTGCAATAAGTTTTCGGGCCTTTTTACTCAGTTAGGAACTTCCTCTGATGAGAGTCATTCCATTTTTTTTGTAACATTAAAAAAAGTCTCATTTTCCAAAAAATTTTAATAACAATTTTTTGGAGTAAAAAATCTTTTTTTTTTAAGATATCCCTTATTTTTAGGGGAAAGCAAACCTCAATTTATTGTTTGAATTAAAATCAACATTTTTTTAAGTAAATTTTTTTTTTCTGTGTTGTAATAAAAATACGCCTAAAAATTCTTGTAGAAAAAAATCTAATTTTTTGATAGAAAGAAATCAGTAAATTTTGAAAGTAAAAAATAAATTTGAAAAAAACTTTTCATTTTTTTAGAGAAAAAAACTCAATTTTTTGTCATAGGTATTTTTATTCTTCTTCTTATTTCATTTTAGTTTTGAAATTAGACTGTTCAAATTTATTTTATTTTATTTTATTTTAATTTCTGGGGGAGGGGTTCTCAATATATATATTTTTTCATCAAAAATATTCATTTTTAGAGAAAAAAAATCACGATTTTTGTTCCCAATTTTCTTTGAAGGTAATGAAATTTTGATTAATTAGTGGAGGGTATAAAGTTCATCCTGTATTAATATTATTATTTAATAATATATTAAAATTATAAATATTAGTGAAGGAATTAATAATCAAAATCTTAAATTATTTAATCGGGGAAATATTAAATCAGAAGATATTAATATTAATGGTAATAGCCAATTTCAGAGACTTTTATTTTTGAGAGTTTATGCAGAATTTTGTTTTGTGAAAGGTTTTATTGTTTTATTTTTTAAAGGTCATAGTGCTTGAGGAAAATTTACAAAGCGAAAAAGCAACCCATAAGAAATAAAAATATTACATACATAAATGCTGCCTATATTAAAGATTGAAGGGGTAATGTACAATAAAATTAGGGGAAAATTTTTTGATGAAGCGTATGAGTAGGTAAGTAAATACTGAAAAAAAATGTGTTTTTTTTTTATACTATATTCACTCAATTTTGAAAATCAAGGACCTAAAGTTTCCAAAATTTGTTTTTGCGAAGTTTGAGGCTTCTTAGCGCCTCAATTTTTCAAAATAGGCAAATTTTATCAAATAACATTTTTTGTGGTTTTCAAAAATTTACAACTATTCCATAAATCAGTAGTTCTCAATTAGTTTCGCTCATGTACCCCTTTTTGAAAACAATTTTTTTTTGCGGACTCGCTCTTATCCCCAAAAAAAGATTGATGATTAGGCTATTTTTTTATAAAGGTACCCTTGATTTTTTTTTTTAAAGAAATCATTTTATACACCTAATCACCTTTTTTTTTAAAAATTACAGAATAAAATTATTTTTTAAAAATCTTAAAAATTTTTCTGGGTTAAAAAAATTATTTTTTTGCATGAAATTCTTTTAAAAATTCAAAAAAGCCTAAAAATTGAATCATTTTCTCCAGAAAAAAAAATGAAAAATTTTCTTTTCAATAATCAAAAGACTTTTTATTTAGAAGATTTTTCATTTAAAAAAAAAAAAATGAAAAAGAAAGAAAATGAAAAATTGTTTTTCAACTCCAAGAAAATCTAGAAATTTTTCCTAAAAAAAAGGGGAAAAATGAAAAATACACATACCTACTACGTACTTACTTTCACTCCAGAAAAATTGAGAAATTTCCTCCGTCCCTTCCTCAAAATGATTCTTTTTTAATGAAAAATATTTTTACTCCCAAAAAGGAAATATTCTATCGTACAAAATTTTGTAAGAAGTACCAATTTTTCAACAAAAAAAATTGTAAACGTTTTTAGTATCACCAAAGGCAAATTTTTACCCTGGTTGGGCGGAAAAATATGAAAAAAGTTTTTGACGATGCACTCAACTAGGCATACAGTTCTACGGTATGTTCGATGTTTGATGCAATTTTTCTTAATCATCGTTGAATAATATGCAATCACGACGACGGAAGTTACATAGATAACGTAAGCTAAAGCGACACCATACCAATGTTCGGTCATACGACCAGACTCAAGGTAAAACTTCATTATAAAAAAATTCTGCAAAAAGTGTGAATTGGTCACCTACATTTTAATGTAGTAAAAAACTCGTACTTTGTAATTTGAAAGGTGTAATTTTTTTCCATTTCGTTATCTTCTAATAAATAAATTCATCCTTATGTGCGAGAAAAAATTCACGATGAATCGACATAATATTTCTACGAAAAAAAAGACTTGATACTTTGTTGATCTCATATTTTATACCTTGAATCCCTTTATTTTGTAATAACTGTCTGGCGAATATCCAAAAAAAATAAGAACATTTTGTTCGTATGTATGCGGGGTGCGTATATGTGTAACGGCATTGGTATCAAAAATACCGTACGTTACGTATATTTGCGAAATGCTCCAATTTGTTAATTTAAATATGAATTCTTATTTCTTACCACTAACTTTGTATAAGTTCGGCCCGCCAAAAATAATAAAAAACGACTCACTTCGGTAGGAAACTTTTTTCGCAAAAAATTTTCAAAGCTAAACTTTGATAAAAAAAATCCTTCGTGATTTTTTTCCTGGTTCGAATGTAGAACACATTGTATTTTTTTGTTTTGTTTTGCAAGCAAAAAAACAACGAAAATTAAAATTGAAAAATTTCCATTTTATTCGGGTTTCTTTCCAAACTATAGTGGAGAGAAAAATTTTCCACTTTGCGGCTTAAAAAAATACCATTTCCTGTATTCCTCAATTTAAAAACTTGAAAATGTACCTACTAAAAACAGCTGATTCTTAATTTTTTTTTTTTGTATCAACATTCAACATACAATATACATATTGCATAGGTCAAACAAAAACTTTTCATCCAACACCGCATTATCCCGAAAAAATTTCACACGAATACGCTTCTCAAATTAAGAGATATGTATAGCCTTACTACTTTCTGTACACAATTCCACCATTAAACATCAAAGTCACCCTAAAGTATACCAAATTGAATCAGTCATGCCCTCAAGAAAAAAAGTTGAAAGTACATATACGTGGTGTTTTACCGTGTTGACATTCATGATCAGTAATTTAGCGTCGCTATCTTCGTTTATCGTAAATATATTTACGACTATAATAAAACGCTTGATGACGCTCAAGTATAAGTACAAGTACCCTAGGTAAAGTTGGGTGAGAAAGTGCGATAATTTCCAACCCGTTTAACGGATACTTAACTGCCACTCTGAATGGAGGGAAAGATTTTTCAAAGGTAACTTACTTTTAAATGTTCTTTCTTAAAATAGTGTACGTACATATAGCTATAGTGTAGTTGTAGCTGTTTATTTATGTAGACATTCCGCTATATCCTTTCAAAGCTTCACCGAGTAATAATATTATGTACATGGCACGCTCAACGAGTTTTTACACATTATCAACCAAAAATTGCTTCAAGTCTGAAGTTTCATTATTAGGCCAGGGATACTTGAATAATAAATATGCATTTATGACCGTGAAATAGGTCTATGCATTCATTTTGGTGGATATCATTGTTCATGTTCTTTTAAATGAGCTAATTTGCATTACTTTTTCAAAGATGTGCTCTTTATTTCTGAAGTAGATATACGATTATGAAAAAATTTATTCGAAATGATATCATTTCTTCTTTCACAATAATTTATTACCACGAAATTTTTCTCCGAGTACTTTTTACGATTTTTTACCCTGCAAATTATACTTTTAAAAGAACTTTTTTGCAAAAAGTTTTTCCAAGAGAGCTCTTTTCGAAAACACAGTTTTTTAGAATAATGCTTACCTACTAGATACTAATTTTCAAAAAATTGTAGTTAATCCCTTAAAAAAACATATGTTGTAAAAATGACCAAAAAAGAAATCCATCGAGATGAAATTCACACAAACAGATCTCTTGACAATTTTCATGAAATAAATTTTAAAATACTACTACCAATTTTTTTTAAATAATATTTTCCTGCAAAAAAAATTCTCTGAAAAAATTGAATAGGTATTCTTAAAAAAAAAATTATGTTTTTTTCATTTGTCTCATAAATGCACGTTTATTTTCATTATAACGTTGTTTTCATACAACTTTTATAATTAAAACATCTTATCACAAAAAAAGATTAAAAATTCACTTGATTTTTTATTTATTTTTTTTTTTTTTTGAAAAGAATTAAATTTTCATTGAAAATTAATGATATTGGTAAATATTTTTTGGCTCAAATTTCTTTTAAGAAGAAATT
The DNA here is from genome assembly GCA_959613365.1 of Balanococcus diminutus. Lineage (NCBI taxonomy): Eukaryota > Metazoa > Arthropoda > Insecta > Hemiptera > Pseudococcidae > Balanococcus > Balanococcus diminutus. The sequence continues at coordinate 32,383,413 of OY390714.1, forward strand.
AGCAAAAAATGAATATTATAAAACTTTCATAAAACAAAATTTCTAAAATCCTATTAAAAAATCGAGAAATACAAAAAACTTCTTTTTTTCTTTTCTTACTTGATTTTTTTTTTTTTTTGAAAAATTACAAAAAATCTCTCAAAAAATGTTTGAAAAATATTTTTTGCATTGGCTTAAAATTCTCTTTAAATACAGAAATCATTTTTTAAAAAAAATGAAAAAAAATGAAAAATTCTATTTTAAGACGTTTGAAAATTAAATTTTTTTAAAAATACATGTAAGTAAGTATTTTCAAAAAATTTTGTAAAAAAAATCCAGAATTTCGTCAAAAAGTTGAAAAAAGTTTGATAGAAAAATTTTCTTCATTTTTTTCTCAGGTAAATTTTCAAAATCTCTCAAAAAAAGTTTGAAAAATGTTTTTGAACGCAACAAATTTTATTAAAAAGAAATTCGTAGAAAGGAAACATCTAAAAAAAAATTGTAAACACTTTTTATAACTAGAAAAAAATTAAAATCCCGACCTCATTTTTTGAGCAAATGAGAATTCTCATTTTTTTGAGAAAAAAGGGAAAAAATAGTTATTCCAATAAATGATATTTTTTCATAATGTGAACTGTTCTTGGAAAAGGGCAAAAAAATGGAGGAAAAAAAACATGCAGAAAGCGACTAAGTCACTTCTTGGTTTCAACACCATATCACTCTTGGATGATTTTTTTGAATAACCTACCTGTCATCAGGTAGAAGAAGAATAAATGACAATCATATGTAGACATTATTGGGTGATTATCTCGGAATGTTTTTTAGTAAAAATTCTTTTTAAAAGATTTTGCAAACAGATTTTTTTTTAAAGTTTTGCAAAAAAAAAGTTATAAAATCCTATTATTAGGTACCTAGGATTAAAAAAAAAATATATATATATATATATCTTTTTTAAAAGAAAAATTCAAAAATTAGGTGTATTAGGTACTTATTTCATATTTTAGAAAAATGTGGAAAATGTTTTACCCGAAATTCTTCTCATTTTATTTACTTAGGTACCTATTAGGTTTTTTAAACAGAAAACAGAAATGAAATACATATTTCAAAAAATTACAAAAAAATTCTTTAAAAGAAATTTCAAAAAAAAAAAAAAAAAAAAAAGTAGAATAAATTGTAAAAAATTCCAAAATTCCATTAAAAAAATCAAGAAAAAGTACTTAAAAATTATTCCGTTTTTTTTTGTTTTGTGAGAAGAATTCCGAAAATCTTGCGAAGTACATACAAAAAATTATCTTGGAAAGAAATTCGTAGATACCCGAGCAGCACACTCGACAAATTATCGAAATAAAAAATCGACAGAATATCGAATTCGATAAAGTGTCGCGTTAGTTCCGCATAAATCGTGAAATTATCTTTCGATATATCGACAGATTATCGATGAATTATAGTTGGCAAAATCCATCAACAGATAAACTTTCGATAAAATCGAACGATTTTTCTTTTAAAAATCTCAAGATTATAGTTAGATACTTCATCGATAACCTATCTATAAATCGAAAGATAATTACACGATTTATGCGGAACTAACGCGACACTTTATCGAATTCGATATTCTGTCGATTTTTTATTTCGATTTAGTTTCGATATTCTATCGATTTTTTATTTCGATTTAATTTCGATATTCTATCGATTTTGTATTACGATTTTTTGTAGATTATCTAGTTTCGATATTCTATCGATTTTTTGTAGATAATTTAGCATATATGGGTATATGCGCGCGCACATTTTCAAGACCGGCTGGCGAGTTTGAAGTCGTAGTTACGCTTAAGGCTGGCGAATTTCGTTCCAAATACAGCAGTTTCTACCAAAACAAGCGTCTGTTGCGAACATCGGAGTTCGTTCGCATAATACGAATTGGATTATAATATTCAAACATCTTATGCAAAATTGGAGAAGAGGGAGGGGTCCAATTGAAATTTTTATAATAACTAAAATTATTTCTAGGACCTTAATTTACAACTTTTGTTTGAAAATTTTTTCAAATTGGCCCCTTTTTCCTCCGCTCCTCCAATTTTGAATAAGTATCAACGGAGTATTATGCAAAATTGGAGGAGAAGGAGAGGTGCAATTGAAAAAATTTTCAAACAAAAGTTGTAGCTTAAAGTTCTAAGAATAATTTTGGTCATTACAAAATTTTCGATTGGGCGCCTCCCTCCCGTTCAATTTCAAATACTAAGTATTCACATAGTAATCGTAGTATTGAAGTTGGTAAAATTTTATTTTAGAACAACGATCTGGTTTCAAGTAAAATACCTAGTAAACCAAAAAAACTAGATAACTTGTTTGAAAATTTTTTCAATTTTGATTTCGCATATTACTGTTACACGTAAGTAGGTAAATGCAAAATAATAGAGGCTAGAGATGAGGTCCAATTGAAAAAACATTTCAAACAAAAGTTGTACAATAATATTCTGGATTTAATTTTGGTTATTATAAAAATTTCGATTTGGCCCTTTCTTCCCATCCAATTTTGAATATAAAGTAGGTATTTTTTGACTAGAAAAAAATCAATATAGTTTCAACAACTATCGTTACAAAATCGTTGAAATATCGAAGTCGATAAATTTCATATAATGTGTCGATAATATAGTTTTAAATATCGTCACAAAATCGTTGAAAAATCGAATTCGAGAAATTTCATATAATCTGTCGATAATACAGTTTTAAATATCTTCACAAAATCTTTAAAAAATCGAATTCGATAAATTTAATATTCTTTTTCGATAGTATAGTTTCAAATATCTTCACAAAATCGTTAACAAATCGAATTCGAGAAATTTCAGATTACGTGTCGATAATATAGTTTCAAATATCTTCACAAAATCGTTAAAAAATCGAATTCGAGAAATTTCAGATTATTTGTCGATAATATAGTTTCAAATATCTGCACAAAATCGGATTCGATAAATTTAATATTCTTTGTCGATAGTATCGTTGACGAATATCGTCCTAAAATCGTAATACTATCGAATTCGATAGTTTTTAGATTTTTTGCCTATAAAATCGTACAGCTAAATCTGTATCATATCGTGAGATCATCTTTAGATTTTTAAACGATTTTTTATCGATACGTTTCAACTTTCGATATTATCGATCGAGTGTGCTGCTCGGGTAGAAAACATTTTAAATATTCTTGAAAAAAATTTCAAAAATTCTATCAAAAAATTCAAATTTTATCAAAGATATTGTAAAATATTCTTTACAAACAATAATTTTTTGAAGAAAATTTTTCTAAAAAACAATTAAATACCTACAAAAAACTTTTTTTTTAAATTATTAAAAGTTTAAAAAAAAAATTAAGATAATCTCATAAAAACTTCAGAAATTCTGGTTAAAATCCCCCCTCCCCACCTTTACTTTTTACAACAGAAATTTACAATAATTTCGATAAAAAAAATTGATAGACTTGATAGTTAAGTATTTCAAAAATATTTTTGACACGGGATCTACTTTCCTACCTAATTTTGAAATTTTAAAATATGAAATGGTTCCACATCAAAACACCCATAATATTAACACGTTGATAGCTCGAGAGAAATTCTCAACCTACAACTCGGGTCTCGGGTTTTTTATTTCGATTTCCTTACGTTGCTTCATCAAATTGTCGTCTAATAAGCTGACACGTATTTCGCAACTTTGTGATAGATTCTTTTCATTATTAAAAAAACGATTCGTTTTTCCTTCAAGTATAATAAAATCGAGTAATTTCACTTCTACTCGTAAGTCTCGGTTTTTTCACATTTATTTAAAAATCTCAACAACTTATACAAGTTATACAGCGAATGAGAAAAATTATAATGTTAAAATGTAATAAATTTGCCATAAACGCTATTTCAATTCGACAAAAAAAAAAAAAGAGAGAGAGAGAGAGAGAGAGAGAGAAAAAAAGAGAAACCCGACATGAATGAAGAAGAAAAAAAAAATGTATTCAACGTCGAAGGAAATATTATTTCAAAATTTTGTATTTCTAACGAAATTCTGAATTAGTGTGTATAAGAGTAGGTAGGTATTTTTTTTCTCCTTTTCTGTCGTTAAAAGTTTACAAGTTTATTTACTTTAAGCGAAAACACTCCGGACATGATTTGGAGGCGTTGACGGAAAAGCCCGAAAACAAGGAAAATGCGAGGGGGAAAATAAAAGTACGAAACAAAATCTCAACAAAGTAAGCGGTATATAAATTAAAAGTTGAAACCACAAACGCAAGAGAGTGTATGGTATCTGTGCAACAAATTATTTGAAAAATGAATGTAAATCGATGATACCGAGTTGATTTTGACTTTATGCGTTTTGTGCAAAACAAACGACGAAGGCGTGTCTGGGACGACAGGAAAGGAAAAAAAGATACATTGCATCAATTTCTCTTTTGTAGAGGAGAAAAACCTCACTACTTTCGTTGGAAAAGACCTCAAAAATAATATAGTTTGGTGTACGAGTTGTAATAAAACATTTCGAACAGAGTAGAGAGGCAACAGCCAGAACAAATTCGGCAATACAGCGCCGCTGTGATATACACGGTAACACAATAGAGAAATGGGTCTCGTCTCGTAGGATTTATTTATTATTTTATTTTTAGAATAACACCGCGCTGTATTCGATGTTGCCGCATATAACGACTAAAAAAAAAAATAAAAAAATTCTATCGTACGGTACGAAAAATATGCGTACATACGTCCCATGTACGTAGGGAGTGTAGAGTAGACTAGGGACACATGGTAATATGTGAATAGTTATAACCATACTCGCGTACTTTGTGCTCGTGACAAATGAAAAAGAAAACTTTTTTTTAGGTATCCTCAGAATACAACAAAATTACATTCTAATCTTACGTACGACGAGTATGAGGCTGAGGACCAGAGGTACACGTAACGTAAGCGTACGAGAGTATACGTAAATACGTGTACATGGTATTCTACGAGTATATAGGAGTAGGACGACGTTCTTGTAATACACCCCCGTAACGTACGATTAATTCTCGCACAGAAAATTCTCATTCGATGCCGACACCGTCGCGCCGCCACCAATATCTCAGCTATTACACAAATACAAAACGTTTAACTGAAGAATTCGAATCACGAATCTAATAAATTGCTGTTTGTTAAATTACTTTCTAACTTGTATGGCGAATACACGAACGAAAATGTACTAAAACTTAAAAATGATACATAGTTCCAGCGCTTCATACCGAAGAAATATTGCGATAGCTGTAACGTAGAGAAATATATATCCATATTTGTACTAGCCAAAATGTGAAGTAACGACAACACCAATTACCTAACTTGCACCCCCCAAAGGACAAAAAATTAGCTACGTTACTTTGCTAGAGCAATAATAAGCATTATATACTTGTACTTGTTTGTTATTATATCGATGCTCCTTTTCTCGCTTTATCATTTAACGAGATGATAATTGAAAAACACACACCATCTTACCTCTGTATGAAAAATAAACCATCATCAAGAGTATTGAATTACATCCCGAGCGGCACACTCGATCGATAATATCGGAAGATGTAACGTATCGATAAAAAATCGTTTGAAAATCTATAGATGTTCTCACGATATTATAAAGATTTATCGGTACAATTTCATAGGCAAAAAATCTAAAAACTATCGAATTCGATATTATTAAGATTTTATGACGATATTTGTCAACGATACTATCGACAAAGAATATTAAATTTATCGATTCCGATTTTCCACCGATTTTGTGCAGATATTTGAAACTACATTATCGACAAAGAATATTAAATGTATCGAATTCGATTTTTTAACGATTTTGTGAAGATATTTAAAACTATATTATCGACAGATTATATGAAATTTCTCGACTCCGATATTTTACGCGATTTTTTGACGATATTTGAAACTATATTATCGACAGATTATATTAAATTTATCGAATCCGATTTTTTTACCGATTTTGTAAAGATATTTGAAACTATATAATCGGCACATAATATGCAATTTCTCGAATTCGATTTTCTAACGATTGCGTGAAGATATTTGAAACTATATTATCGACACGTAATCTGAAATTTCTCGAATTCGATTTTTTAACGATTTTGTGAAGATATTTATAACTTTATTATCGACACGTAATCTGAAATTTCTCGAATTCGATTTTTCAACGATTTTATGACGATATTTGAAACTATATTATCGACAAGTAATATGAAATTCCTCGAATTCGATTTTTCAACGATTTTGTGGCGATATTTGAAACTACATTATCGACAAATAATCTGAAATTTGTCGAACGATTTTTCAACGATTTTGTGACGATATTTGAAATTATTTCCAAATTTTAAAAATTGGTGAACATTTTTCTAAGTCCAACTCGTCTGGAAGTACTAAACTGCCTATTATAAGCGTTTTATTGCTAATTCTTCAACGATAAGGTATGGCATAGTGGTTAAGGAAGAGGATTACCATGCAGGAGGTAGATGGTTCAAGCCCCGCGAGTGGCAGATTTTTTATAATTTTTTTTGACTTTTTCTGAAATGATCCTCTTACCGTAACATGAATAATGTGTTTAGGCATAGTTTAACGTATTAATTATGCTAATTAATGATTTTTAATTATAGAAAAATGCTAGTAAAAGACGAAAAATCGGAATAAAAAATCGATAAAAAATCGACAGAATATCGAATTCGATAAAGTGTCGCAAAAGTTCCGCCTAAATCGTGAAATTATCTTTCGATCAGTGTTGTGAAACGGGAATTCCCATTTTGCGGGAATGGGAATTGTTCCCGGGAATTCCCGGGAACGTTCCCACCTTCATCAAAACCGGGAATTCCCGTTTTCAAATAAATTATTTTTTTGAAGCAAAAACGAGATTTAAGTGATGTAATGATGTTTAGAAATGTCAATTTGAATGAAAATTGGTATTGATACCCTAGAAATACTTGAAATTAATAAAATTATTCAGGGATATCGATATCCCATATTTTATTTTTTTAGATGGTAATTTCAAGGTAATTCTTCAGGTTATTACCACGTGATTTTTTAAAATATTTTTCAAAAATATACACAATATTCGTATCTAATCCGTTTTTATTTAGTAGTATTTTTGTTTTTGTAGTTTCCAACTTTCAAATTCAATTAAAAAATGAGTAATAAAACGAAATAAACGTTTAAGAAGAAAAAATCAAATTTCAGTGGGAAAATTTTGAGAATTCCCGGGAATTCCCGGGAATTCCCTGTTCCCGGGAATTCCCGGGAACAACACTTCGTTCCCGGGAACTTTCACAACACTGGGCGGAACTAACGCGACACTTTATCGAATTCGATAATTTGTCGATTGTGCTGCTCGGGATGGGTAATTTAATTTCACATACGACTTTAAGGTTAACATTTTGTTTAAAGATTTAATAAAAAATTTTTACTCCCGGAAAAAAGAATATGAAAGAAAATTCAACATACGCCATAAGGTGATACGAGGGCAATTACGTAGATGACATACCTACACCAAGTTTTTAAATCTACCGAGTCTTGTTTATTTTCATTTTTTACGTGTTGCACCGGTGTTCAAAATGAAATGTGAACTTTAAACTTTTTTTAAAGGGTGGTTAGGTAAATTTTGGCACATTGAGATACGTATATACTAGGGTGGTTCGAACATAATTTCATTTTTTTCGAAATGTCAATGGGTGACTTTCTGAAAATGATTTTTTTGGTGAAAAATCAATTTCCCTAAAAATGTTTCTTCAAAAGAATTATTTTGATTGGTGGCGCCTGGCGCAGAGCTCCCTTTATTGAGAAAGCCACAAAAAAATCAAAAATTGGAAATTAATTTTTTTTTCAAAAATTTACAACAAAACGATCATGTACTTCACCCAAAAAGGCAATTTTCGGTGATTTTTCATCTTTACCCCTATTTTTAAGAGGGCTTGAAAAAATCTTTGTTTTTTTACGTTTTTTGAAAAAAATAAAAATCAGCTAGAATGAAAAAAAATTTTCGGATCAAAGTTATCTTACCATACATATTTTTACCCAAAAACCCCATTTATGGCGATTTTTCAACTTTACTTCAGTTTTTAGGAACTGTACCATTTTTCCAGAAAAATGAAGTTTCTGAAAACATGAGGTCAAGTTGAAAATTTGCCATAAATGTTTTTTGGGGGTTAAAAATGTGCATGTTAGGACCACTTTGATTCGAAAAAATTATCATTTTAGCTGATTTTTAGTTTTTGAAAAATTATTTTTTTGAAAAAAATTTTTCAGAGAGTTGATTTTACACCAAAAAAATTTTTTTTCAGATGGTCAGCCCTTGACATTTCGAAAAAAAATGTAATTATGAACCATCCTAACGTATACCAAGGTTAATCTATTTTTTTCCTCCAAAAAGTTTTTAAAAATTAAAAAATCATTTTAAAAAAATTGAAATATTAAAAAAAATCTCATAAGAAAATTTCAAGGTAGACATGTCGAGGAAAATATAAACATACATTTTGATACACCAGAGATGGGCAAGATCATTTAGAAAAAAGATCAAAAAATTCGATACGATTAATTATCTTGAGAAGGATCTTGACTTATTGATAAAAGATTCTTTCAAAGTCGATTTTTTTCATTTAAATGTTAATGAAAAAAAAAAACCCTCAAGATCCAGATTAAAACAAAAAACTCCAATTTTGAATAATTGAATATTATTTTATGCAGTGTTATGCAAAGAGAGGAGAGAGGGGGTAGCCATTGAATCTTTTACAAAAATCAAAATTATTTTTAGGACCTCCATCTACAAGTATTGTTTAAAAATTTTGATTCCTCTCTTCCCTCCAATTTTGAATATTAGGTGATATTAGGCAGTGTTGTGAAAGTTCCCGGGAACGAAGTGTTGTTCCCGGGAATTCCCGGGAATTCTCAAAATTTTCCCACTGAAATTTGATTTTTTCTTCTTAAACGTTTATTTCGTTTTATTACTCATTTTTTAATTGAATTTGAAAGTTGGAAACTACAAAAACAAAAATACTACTAAATAAAAACGGATTAGATACGAATATTGTGTATATTTTTGAAAAATATTTTAAAAAATCACGTGGTAATAACCTGAAGAATTACCTTGAAATTACCATCTAAAAAAATAAAATATGGGATATCGATATCCCTGAATAATTTGATTAATTTCAAGTATTTCTAGGGTATCAATACCAATTTTCATTCAAATTGACATTTCTAAACATCATTACATCACTTAAATCTCGTTTTTGCTTCAAAAAAATAATTTATTTGAAAACGGGAATTCCCGGTTTTGATGAAGGTGGGAACGTTCCCGGGAATTCCCGGGAACAATTCCCATTCCCGCAAAATGGGAATTCCCGTTTCACAACACTGATATTAGGTGTCTACATAATGTGGTATTGGAATGAATTGGGGGAGGAGGGGTGTACAATCAAAATTTTTGTGATAACTAAAATTATTCCTAGGAACTCAATGTACAACTTTGTTTGGAATTTTTTTTACAAGAACACCTCGATTTTTCTTCGGATGTTCAATTGCCAAAGGTTACCTAACTTCGTCTTCATTTTTGTTTTTTGAAAATCGAAATTCGAAATGAATAAAATTCAAAATTATGGTTTCAAAACTTTCAAAGTTCAATTCGAAGTTTAATTTAAATCTTCAATGGTTAAAATTTCAATCGGTTGGTGAATACTGAATAAAAATGGAATATAGTGAAATAAATCTTAATAATCATATTATAGAATGAAATGAATAATAATTATTATGACTTGATAACAATTTTTTTGGGCGGATATTTTTTTCCATAAAAAGATCTTGATCTACAATTTTTTTGAAGAAAGGATCGTGAGAATCTTTTTAGGATTTGCAGGTACCTATCTCAAATTTTTGCAAAAAAAACAATAACTTTTTGCAGAACGAAACCTTATTTCTATCAAGAGAGAAAATTTCCATTTCTTTGAAAATCACTTTATCTTCATTTTTTTTACAATTAAAAAAAAAAGAAATCTCTCTTCTTTATTGAAATGAAAAAATTATTAAATTTTTTTAGGATGAGAAAACTTCTTAATTTTTAAGGGTAAAAATGTTTTCATTTTTTTGGAAAAGGAAATTTCTCAATTTTTTGGTGTCAGTGTAAAGTTTTTTAAATTTTTTTTTGAGTGAGTTTTCTAAAAAAAAAATCTTTCATTTTTTGGATAAATGAGCTTTCAATTTTTTGGGAATTTATTTTAGAAAGAATTCTCTTACTTTAGAAAAAAAATTCACAATTTTTTGGGGAAAAAAACTTAATGTCATGTCTCATTTTTTTTTTTTTATAAAAAAATATTTTCTTTTTTGGGGGTGGTAGATTTAAAAAAGAGCAAAGAAGAAAATCTCTTCATTGTTTCGGAGAAAAAATTCTCCTTTTTTGGAAAGAAAAATCATTCTCACATTCATTATTGAAAAATTTTCAACTGTGCAACCTCCTCGAAAAAATCGAATGAAAAGGTCCATTAAAATTTTAGCTGATTTTTCATTTTGAAAAAATCAGCTACCTTTTTAAACTGAACCGAGGGTTCAACGACAATTTTTGTCGCCTGGTAAAACTACAACCACATACAAGTTAAGCAAGTATTTGAATTTTTCGTTAGTCGATCTAGATATCGCGTAGGTATGTTTACGAGCAGCAGATTATTCAAATCTTTTGGGAATTCTATGCAAAACAAAATTATTAATGGAAAATCCAGCAAAATCCACATACGTCTCGAATGATGGTAATATAATAACAGTTGCATATCTATTTCCGTTATTTATTATGTCATCACTCTATCAAATATGTAACCGTCAGGGATGGGACAAATAGGTACAAATACTTACTTCAGTAGGTACATTTAAATGGTAAACAGTGTAGGTAGGTAGAGGTACCTAAGAGTAAGAAGTCCATAGCTCATTTTAAATGGAGCATTGAAATACATTTTCAAAACTTTATTTAATACTCTATTGAAATTGGTAGGCACTAGGTACCTTTATAAATACCTAATTGCCTATTTCAAACAGGGTTTTAAATGACAATTTTTTCCTTCCCATTACCAAAAACACAATACCAATATAAAATTAAATTTAATAAAATAAAATTACTTAAAAAATTTAACAATAAGTTGAAAATGGAAAGGAATTTCAAATTTAAGGTTCATATATCTATAATTAGAGTGGTCCCATACCTGAGTTCATCAGTCAATAAATTGTCTGTAAAAAATATCTTTTTTTATTGTAATTTTTTTGAATTTTGAATTTTTTGAATTTTTAAAAATACCTAATTTTGTTTTTTAATTTTGTTAAAATTCAAATTTAAAAAAAAATACTTCAGATTAATTTTACTCAATTTTGTTTTCCTTTTGATTTATTCAACTTCTGATATTATCTACAAATTATGTCGAATAATAAATTTCGCGAGTCCATAGCCCTAAAATTTTAATCCCAAAAGAAAAAAAATAGGATGAATTTTCAATTTCGTTAAAAATGTTGATAAAAAGAAGTCGACTTAGTTTATTACTGCGCGAAAAGAAGAACAGTCGTGCTTTTTTTTCTCTCCTTAATCCGAGAATACAAATCCGCAGCATGCTTCGGGTTTGATATTATTGAGATACTAATACCTACACATGTATTCTACGAGCAAAGAATTCCACAAAAATTCGATTTCAAATTGTACAATGTAATTTTACTACATAAAAACTTATTCGCAGAATCGAATGATGTAATCTATCGACTCATAGAACCTATACGTACGTACTACGTAGTACGTAGACGTACTTACTAGCAGAATACCATTTCAACGAGATACTTTCAACTTTTTACCTCTGATTCGCATCATTTAGCAATGATTATTGAATCGTTTACGTTGATAATGAATTTCAAACACTCGCCATTCTTTATCTTTTATTTCTGTATGTACCGAAAAAATAATAATAAAAAACACTCGTTTTAGTACTTCTTAATTTACGTTGGTATGGCATACTTTAGCTGAATTCATTTTATTTTTTCACAAACTGAAAATGAAGATATTGCATTCTATATGTTGAATGATACGTACACGTTACACACTGATCAACTCACTAATACGTTTCAGAGCCAGCACTTTAAAACGTACAAATTTTCGCTCAAATCACAGTGATCCAAATGCTCAATGAAATGTACCTATCTCTTATGATAAAATACGCAAACACAACCCCAACTCTTTCACCTAAAAAATTCTACAAACACGAGAACAATCTTGGCGAAGGTGGCGGGTATAACTCCAACTCGATAAAAATATATTGCTTCGATGAAACCTCATCACAGTAAAAAGTTGGCTAATTTTATACATAACATCGACTGACATGAACTCAAAGAAATTCCATTTCCGAGAAGTAAACATGTCACTTTGAATAAAACCTATTTCTTTCTTCAAGTTCTATCTTACACGTAACTACCTATACGTATTCTGCAATTCGTTCATAGATATATGAAAAATTCTAAAAAAGCTCGTAAATTAAGATTCTACCTTTTTTTTTTTGCAATGAAATATTTACATGAGAGATAATGATCAACGATTGACAATTTAAAAAATGTAGGTAGATCTAGGAACATACTATTCTATAACAATACCTAGGAGTACCGTTTCAAAAGCTTATACACACATGACGAATGCAGAATCATACATCTCTGAAACATGAAACAACCTAGTAGTATTTTCGAAAGTTTCTTTCACCCTTTATTCTTTCCATAACATCGAAACATACCTATAAAGTTTCGTTACGCTCCAACTATGGGACAATTTCTTTTCCTTTTTAAACTCGTTTTGCGAACAAATTTAAACGATGGTGGTTATTTTCCTATCACGAAGGGTTATATGACAAGAATTCACGTACCTGGTGTGAGACCATTTTTTTCGCAGCTTTTCAAATAAATGAGAAATTGTTGGTTTTGATAACAGGTGTGAACTATATGAAACAAATATACTGTATTCATTCCACTATTTTTCGCTTAAAAGAGAATTTCGATTTTCTATGATTTTTCCATAATGTTTGCAGTTGCAAATGTTTCAATTTTTGAAATACAAAGATCTTGATATTCAAAATTGGAGGGGAGGGATGGATCCAATCGAAATTTTTGTAATAACATAAATTATTTCCAAGACTTCAAGCTAACACTTTTGTTTGAAAAATTTTCAAATTGGACCCCTCTACTCCCACTGATTTTCAATGATATACAGTATCTAAGTCATATTATGCAAAATTGGAGGAGAGAGAAGATTCTAATCGAAAATTTTATAATAACAAAAATTATTTCTATAAGCTCAATCTACAACTTTTGCTTGAAAAAATTTTCAATTAGACCCCTCCCACAATTTTGAAAAAACTACCTGCTATTATGTGAAATCGAAGGAGAGGGGATACAATCGAAATTTTTATAATAACAAAAATTATTTTTGGTATCTTAACCTACAACTTTTATTTGAAAATTTTTTCAATTTGCCCTTTCCTCCCTCCCTTCTCTCAATTTTTAAATAGTATCTTCGTAGTATTATGCAAAATCAGTGAAGAGGGAGGGGTTCAATTAAAAAAAAATTTCAAACAAAAGTTGTAGCTTGAAGTCCTGGGAATAATTTTGGCAATGGCAACAATTTCGATTGGACCTCTCTCTCCTCTCCAATTTTGAATATCAAGATCTTTGTAGTATTGGATTTGGTAAAATTCAACGACAATTGAATAAACTGGACACTAGTACAAAGATTTAAAGTTACCTACATACTGATTTGTGGGGTCAAGTGCATTGCACAAACCATGTGCAATCATCCACAAAACGAGATCCGCTAAAAGAGAGTTTGGACCTGATGGGGAAATTTGTCACTCCCTGATCCCCGTAAAAAATTCTTTAAAACTGCACAATTGTACATCCTCCAATGAAGTCAGAATGACAGTTCTTGTACTTGGGAAATTTCAAGTCTTAAATGAAGTCTGTTCTTCGATTCACTACTGGTTTTACTTATTAACGTAAAAATTATGAATAAAAAATTAGATCAGTTCAATTAGAGCAGCTCAACTTTTTTCGAAATTTCTGATAGACAGAAGCTTACACTTTTTTTTTTACAATTTCTGAAAAAAGAGTCAATTATTCTCACACACGACTTATACCTGCCCAATATTTACAGTTTTACACGAATGACAAACTTTGATGAAATAAACTCAATCATACATCGTTTGACTAGTTTTGTGCCACCGTCAAAATTTAACAATATTTATAGGCGCATTAGCATTCATGTAAAGTTTCAGGAATATTTACAAAGCACCTATTAAACTCGACAACTTGTTTGTTATCAAAAATTAAGCCACATTTTTATCTTTTCAACGCAATTACCATAAGAGACGACGTATTTTTTCGCGGATCAGTTAACTTGTTAATGCAAATGCAACATAAATTGCGCTTTAACATAACGCTGTAAGGGTCACAGGGGTATAGATGGAATTTAAAGCTATCATTTGGCAACATTTAGGTTTTTTCCTTTTTTTTTTCATTTTATTTTAGCCATCATCAACGATCCATTAAAGTATTATAGGGAAAGATGTTGTACGAAGATGGTTTATAACGTTTTTGTAGCGATTATATTTACCGAAATTTGAAAATTATTTCGCAGCAGTTAAAATATAAAATGCTTCCTATTTTCTGGCGACGATAAATTATTGTAATTATTACATATAGAACTGAAACGACAGTAATTTTTCCTCTGTTTAAAATAAAATTATAAAGCCGACTCGAGAATTTTTTTTGCCAACGACTTGAAAAAATTACATGATATTTCAATGCAGAAAATTATACTCATTTTTCCTCATGACATTATTGTAGGTACTGGAGTGTGATGTATGCAATACGATGAAACACATGAGTAGGCAGGCTTTACTCAACAAATTTTGATCTCTGATGGGGCAAGCAAAAATTGCGGGCCTTTTTTGTGTTTAGTTACTAAAAACCAAATATTGCTTTACTAATTCATTACCTTTTTTTTCTTCGAAAAGTTGGACAGTGCGATGAAATAGCAGGTAAAGAAGCTAATAAAGTTGAGGAGTTAGTTTATAAAACAACCACAGTCAAAAGAATCATTTTTTGACTTCTCTTCCATGAAGTAAAATTCACAAGAAAAATGATAGTCACAGATATTTTGCAAATAAAGAAATAATTACTCATCACTTTTGAGTCATAATAGTCATATAATCAAATTAGGCAGTTGTTTTTTAAACCAAATTTGAATCATGAATTTTTGTAATTTTTTCCACATGAAAATTTTAAATTGAATATCTTAAAAGTCAAGATGCAAATTTTCTAATTTGACTCAAATCAACATTTTCAAAATTTTGTCAAAAATGCGGTGTAGAATAGGTAAATATTTTAATTTTAGGAACCAATTTTTAAAACATATATAACATACAAATTTTTGAAATTATTCAGCTCAAGTTGGTCTCAATACCTCACCCTAGCTCCTACTGGAGGGTTAAACGTGGATTTTTATTTAAAATTCCCAATGAGTTGAAAAAAAAAATTAAAATTCTGGATTTTGCTGAAATCGGAATAAATGAAAAAATATATTGATTTGAGATATGTTCAGACATGAATTTCAGACCCCAAGGTTATTCTGGAAAAATGAAAAAAAAAATTATCAAAATTGAAGTAGATAACGTGTTTAGGTGTATTTGGTGATATATACTGTAAGCAAAAAAATTGTCGATCAAAAATTATACCGTTTTGAAGGGAAGGGGAATGATGAAAAGATCGTGTTTTTGCATTTTTGAAGGAAGCACAATATTGCACATCATAACTTAAAATTATAAAAAAAATTGAAGTTGTAGGTAACTAGGTATACCTACCTAGATAAGTTAAAATTATTCTCAAATTTTTTAAGGAACCTTTTCAATTTTTTGAAGAAAAATAAATCTTTAATTTTTTGAGAAAAATGCTTTAAATAATTTTTTTATGTAGAAAGAAAGCTCTCATTTTTTAATAAAAAAAAGTTTAATTATTTCCAAATGTTTTGAAGAAAAAAAAAACTTTCAATTTTTGGAGGGGAAAATTTCTCAGTTTTTCTGAAAGATCAAATTTTTGGATAAAAAAATCTTTCAATTTTTTGAAGAAAAAAATGATGAAGAAATAATTTCTACCTACTAAAAAAAAACATTTTTTTGGTGGAAAAAATCTATATTTTTGTTTAGGATGAAATCTCTCATTTTTAGAATGAAAAAATCATCAATTTTTTTGAGAAATTAATTTTGATTATTGCCAATCTTTTGGAGAAAAAATATATTTTTCTGTTTAGAATAAAATCACTTATTTTCGAAGAAAATTTTTCAAATGGGATAATCTAAATTTTTTTCGAGAAAAAAAATTCTGAAGATGAAAATTTTCTGAAATAAAAGTATTGCTCAAATTTGCGGGAAAAAATAGTGAAAAAAATCTTGAATTTTTTGAAAGAAAATATGATGAAATTTCTCATTTTTAGATAAGAAAATTCTCAGTTTTTTGAGGATTTTTTTGAGGAGGAGGGGTATTTTTCCAATTTTTTGAGAAAAAAATTTCTCAATTTTTTTTTATTTAGAAGAAAATCTAGCATTCTCATAGAAAAAGAAGAGCATTTTTTTAATCTTTCAATTTTCTTCGGAATAAAAAATAGATAGGCACTATCGTGCTTTACTGCGTGGCACTATAGTGCCACCCATTTTATAGCTAACTTTATGGTCTGGTCTGGAACACTAATTAATTTTTTTTTTAAATTATCAACATTTGAAAGAATCAACTTTCAGGACGAATTTACACAATTTATGTTGGTTTTAATTTTAAGCAAGTATTCTAACATTCATTCGAGAACAATCGAGCAAGTTGAAAAACAAAACGAAATTTAAAAAAGAAACGAAACCAACTATTAGAGGCTTTATTTGAAACCGAAACAGCACAATGAGCCTAAAGAAATAAATGTTTAATGCATTACTTTTTCGAGTTATAATCCGAACCACCAAAAGGTTAAAACTTAACACTAAACTATCAAAAAAAAAAAAAAAAAAAAAAAGTGCCTAGGTATTTAGACGAACCTTGAAAGGGTAACTTTTCTCAGTAAAAGTAATCCGCTTAAAAGACCATAACAATGTAAAGCAAAAGCTACTTTTCATCATTAATTGTATAGCAACGACAATATGTTTCTCTTAGGTACTCCGATCTTCTGACACTCTTAGTATTGCCGCTCCGTCTAAACATTCAAATATAAATCAACTTGCCCCGTACAGAATCTCCTTAAACGTATATTAATATTCGCTCAAAATTACAATCTATGCAAGAGTAAATTCGTCATTGTAAATATGTAATATTTCGATTAAACTTTGACGAAATAAGTAATTTTAAAGTGAAGTAAGTGTAGGTACCTACTACATACTATACTAACAACCTTACGTACGATTAGGTATACAATATACATGTACGTGTTTACGCAACAATGCATTGCATATTGCCTATTCACGTAGAAGGCGAAACATGTTGCAGGCACAATTTGAAACGACTCAGAGGAGCGCTAATTAGGATGAAATTTCAAAGAGATACCATGATCTCTGTTCTCGGATAGAAGAAATTATCGCTCGTTTGTAACAGTAGAAGTACTTATTTTACTTGAACCACTCGAATACGACGCGTGTTAGAATTAATTTTACCACATAACTCGAGTATTAAGCATATTAATCGTCAAATATCTCACGAGTGATGAGATAATTTACTTTTAAGTGCAATTAAATAGGTACTAGAGTGAGTTGAATTAAGCATCCTATAGCGAGAAGTTAAAAAAATGATAGCTAAATTGTAGAAAAAATACAGTAAAACTGTCAAAGGTTAAACTTACTCACTTTTAAAATCCGATGTACATAAGGCAGTTGTTTCAATTTCCTGGTCTCTTTGCCTCGGCTCAAACGTGCTTTCGGAATTTTCTCATAGTATCATCCCTCCTAAACATTAAAAGCAATACATGCGTATTCAATTAAAATAACGTGATGTAAATTACACTTTGAAAATTACGTTATTTTAATTTTTTCATAACGTATCTACCTAACTAGAGTAAGAAGGTAGGTATCTATTCTATAAGTCTATAAAATAACAGAAACCCCAATTCAATAATACTTGGGATCTGTTGACTAAAAATAAAGTATGTAGGACACGGAGCGGGTATCAGTATTTCACCCTATTTGATACACAGGGATTTGCTGGATAAATTACGAAAACCGCAAGAACTCGTTTCAACAAGCTCGGTGAAAACTCGATTTTCATATTATCAAGCAAAAGAAGAATCCGAATCCAACCACTTTAATGTTTCGAGATACTTTTTCATTAATGTTTTACTCCTATTTTTATTACTTCGCAAGAACTTTTTTTTGGAGAGGAAAAGAATTATCACTTGAGGAGGAGAGATGATAACCAGTCAAAAAATAAAGGAGCAAGTTTCATAGTTTTTCCTTTTTTTTTATGAAATTTCCTGTTTGAAATATACAGGAAAAAACAAAAAGTGAAAGTAGGTATAAGTTGCATATAAAAGATAGGTAAAGATATTAATATCTAGATAGGTAGGTACATACATAATTCAACACCGACACGTGGTTATTATCCATTCCCTGAGAAGTTCAACTCTCCAAAAAAAAGGGCTGTTTTTCAACAATAAAATTTAACATTCCAAAAAAGTTGCACGAACCAAACTACCTGTAGAGCGATTCTTATCAAGTTAGTTGACATACTTGTATCAAAACTTTCTTCGAGAAAGTGAGCCATCGATATTTAGTTACAAATATGTTTCAAAATTTTTGTATGTAGGACGTAGGTGGTTAGTTAGGTACATGATCAAAAATTTCTAAAATTCCAGTTCCTATGGAGGATCGTTTGAAATATTTTTTTATTAATTTATTTTGTGACCGCATGAATCCTCACGTTGAACCATTTTCCTTCGAAGCTGCGCTGTTGGAAGAGGTTATGGTCAAATTCTTAGCCGCGTTTCTATCAAGTTTTCAAGTTTTGGCAAAATTTCAAATATTCATACCGTACATATTACTCATATGCCAACACTAAACAGTAATTCACTTAAAAATAAAACTTGTAACATTTGAACTGAAACTTGCAAATTTCTGGAATTATAGGATCAATTTCTATAGACAACAGGCGCATATAGATCAATATTTCAGAATCACTGAAGTTTATTGTTGAAATTAAAATTTCAAAATTCAACTAAGGGGATGAGCTTGGACCAAGTTTTAGAAACGACGTATTCAAATTCAGAAAACTGAAAATTTAAAAAAAAAATATTTTCCAATTTTTGAAATACTCACGAGCATCACATTTTACAATAAGTATAAGTATATAGATAATGTGGTGCTATGTATTTATAGTAACAATTAAAACTCAATCCAAAATATTTGCTTAAATAGCTGTTTTTTGTATTTTTGTATTTTTTTACAAAACAATTTTTCAATTTTTCTTCAACTACAAATCAAAATCTTTTTATAGAATTGAAAAAAAAATATAAATCATTTTTTTCAATTTGTCAACTGATTCATTTATTTTGCGAATGGTAATTAATTAGTATCCCGGCTTAAGACAGGTGAATAGACCCTGTCTTCACTTTTTGAAACTACCTATCCGACATTATTAAAGATTCTAAAAGCTCCCTCCCTTTCCTCTAAAAATTTCTATTGGAAACTGTGAAAGGAAACACTTTGAAATTTATATACGAGTAGGTATATAGGTAGGAATCATCTTTTTGCAATGCATTCTCCTGAAAAAAAAATTATCTGAACGAGTTAAATTTTTTTAGATGCGCCAAGCAAACCTACCCCCCCCCCTCCTCCCAAACACACAGGATACATCACATGAATCATTAGTTCGACCTATCAGCTAAACAAAATTTTTCTCCAACCTGTTGATTGCACTTTTCCAAAAACTTAAAATTTCTGGCAAACAAATTTCAATTTTCAGTGCGAGAAAAAAAATGTCTTGAATTTTTTCTCCAATTTTTCATGGCATTCTTGATTTAAAAAACCAAAAATTTGATCGAAATTTTCAATTTTTATTTGAAGAAATGAACATTTTTAAAAAAATATATTTTTCATTTTGTCATTTTTCTCAAAAATTTTCTGTAATGATATTTCAATTGTTTTTCACCAAGTTGTAGGTATTTTGTGTACATTTTTAATGCATTAAATTTTTAAAATTTTATAAAATGAAATAGGGACGTAGTTATAGTAGGTGTTCGACAATTACAAAATTCTGATATAGGAACGAGAATTGAATTTTCGTTATTGTCTGAAAATAAAAATTTGTTATTATAGTCCGGCATATGGTATAGATGGAGGAAATGCACCCCCCTGCGGATCCTCTAGAACATGATTTTTCTTGAAGAGGACATCCTAACGAACATTTTAAGCCTAGTTCCCCATAATAAAAGTTGGTCCTACTAACAAAATGGACGTTATTTTGACTGACAGGTCAGCTCAAATTTGGTATTTTTGAGTATAACTTGGAAGCAAAGGGCTTTACTGAAAAAATTGTGATGACAAAAAATGTTGTTCATAAAATTTAGAACATTTCTTGTCATTATGTTATACTCGTGAAACGGTCAAGTTCGCGAGATAAAAGTGCGTCAAGTTGCCGTTGCACGTGATTTTTTTCTGCCAAACAGCATAGGCCAATTTGGTAGAAAAAAAATCACGTGCAGCGGTAACTTGACGCGCTTTTATCTTGCGAACTTGACCGTTTCACGAGTATAACATAATGACAAGAAATGTTCTAAATTTTATGCACAACATTTTTTGTCAGCACAATTTTTTCAGTAAAGTCCTTTGTTTCCAAGTTATACTCAAAAATACCAAATTTGAGCTGACCTGTCAGTCAGAATGACGCCCATTTTGTTAGTAGGACCAACTTTTATCATGGGGAACATGGCTTAAAATGTTCGTTAGGATGTCCTCTTCAAGAAAAATCATGTTCCAGAGGATCCGCAGGGGGTGCATTTCCCCCATCTATACCATATGCCGGAATATATATTTTTACAATTCAAAATTTTCCCTCAATTTTCATTCATTAAATTTGGAAATTTTCTGATTTCTTAAATTTATTTTTTTGTTTTTTAATTTTTTACATTTTTAAAAATAAACTATATGTGAGTGTGGATGAGAAAACGTGCAAAGTCAGAAAAAATATTTTTTTTTGGTACCTAATGAAAGTTTCAAACTTTGCAAGTCTGTCTCTCTGTAATGCAATAACTGATAACTTTGAAACTTTGTACAATCATTGAGGGGTCCTAGTGGAATATTTATTCCCTAATAATTTTGACCTCTCATGTTTATAGCCTACTTCACAAAAGGAGGCAATTTTTAGCAAAATCAGGGTTGCTAAAACTAAAACTAAAAAAATCCCAAAAAATATTTTCTACCATGCTGATTACGAATATCATACTCATAAAGTCAACTTTTTTGTGTTTCATGACATTCTCGACCATTTTAACAAAAAATTGAACATAAAAAAATAAAACATAAAATTTTTCAAATTTTTTTCAAAAATTATTTTTATTTTTATTTTGGGTTAGTCTTGCCCTCTGGGAGGCTGAATATTGTTCCTAGGTACATAAAACCATTTTTAATCAAAATTTTTTTTTTAAATTAAAAAAAATTGATTTTTGATTTTTATTGATTTGGGATGAGTCTTGCCCCCTGGAAGGCTAAATACTCATTGCTCCTAGGTCTATGAAACCATTTTTAAATGAAAATACAAGTCAAAATTGATCAAAAACAGCCAAAACCCAAAAATCTATTTTTTCCTGACTAGGCACGTTTTCTCATCCACACTCACATATACAATTACAATTTTCTATTTGCATTGCATATTGGTTAAAAAAAAACTTATAATACTGTATTCAAACAGTGTATTTAAACGATCTTTTTGTACCTTAATAGTCAAGGCTTGGGTTCATCCCTGACAACTAAATTCGTTCAATTTGAAATAAGACGGTAGGTCTAGGTATATGTGCAAAAAAATATTCCATGGGAGGTAGTGTAATTTCGCAACTAATACACATAAGCAATACCATTCAGTGTTTTTTAAAGCGAAAAACACCCCGCATCGAATTTATTCTCTATAATATAGCAGAAATACAAGAAGATACAAAGCAGAACAACGGATTACTTTCGATTTTCCACGATCAACCCCAAAGTATACGCTTATGGGTTTTCTTTCCAACCACAAACAAACATTTCGTAGAATCAAGTGACACAAAAACCTATTTGTAGGGACTATTTCAAAGGTTTCATAGTTCACACGTCATTCTGGTTAACAATAAAGTATGTTTTGTGTTTTACCGAAGTGATTTATACAAAGGTATTTGTCGATTTCATTAAAACGCCCGAATTTGTTGTTTTATTCATTACCTAACTACACACATAACGATGGACTTTGATATAAGTAAACAAATTCAATGCATTTTGGATTCATATCATTAAGAAGAAATTATTTATAGAAAGAGGTACAAAAATTCATTATAAATGTAAATGTGAATGCGATTATAATGAAATTGTCGAATTAAAAAAAGTACGTATGTAAATGAAATGGGGTCTTTGAAATAAGTAGGTACTACAATATTGCAGGCGTAATCATTAAAAAGCTAGTTCAATTATTATTGAACGTAAAAAAGACACTAAATTATCATAAGTAAGGTTAGTATGCAATGCAATGCAATGCAATGCAAGTCTAGATCAATTTCAATTTGAAGAAATGTTTAAAGCTACATAAGCACAAAGACACTTGTTAATTATAGACTAAAGTAACTCACCTACTATAATATTAGATTTACTACAGACGATCGTATACAGGGTGTCCCGTCACCAGTTAACACCCCTTCACCAGCGATATAGTCAACTAAAACTAAGCTCATGTACGCATGTTTGCCGACCCTGTGAATTGAAGGGGCAGAGATATGCTGAACTGAAATTTTTTTATTTTCAGTTTTATTTCAGATTTTTAACCATGCGTCACTCGACAATCGAGATAGGTAGAAAGTTGCACTTTGCGGCGTTGAAAAGGAAATTTTGTGTAGAATTTTTTAGTGGGGTTGATAATTGTATTAGGTGATCAGGGGGGGGGGGGTCTGTACTGTATTGAATATCTAAAAAAACGTGTCCAAAAATTGAGATTTTTTTGCAATTTTTGAGGAAATCTCAAAAAAGTTTCATCATTTGGTATTATTATTATGATTTGCCTTACATGAAAAAAGTTCGACCTTTCGAATGCCGCAAATCGGACTCTTCTATCTCACTTGGTTAAAAAGTTATAGCCATTTCAATTTCAAAATCAAAACTGAAAAACAAAAAATAATTTTTTCAAAAAAAAAAAATTTTACCGAAATGTTCTTTAATTCATCTTTAACATCGAGTTTTGCTCAAAATTATTAGTTACGATAGGTATCAAGTTCCAAAAATTAAAATAATTGGAAATTTAAAAAAATGAAAAAAAATTGATTTTTTTTTCTGTCTCGATTTCGAAATTGAAATTGCTATAACTTTTTAACCAAGTGAGATAGAAGAGTCCGGTTTGCGGCATTCGAAAGGTCGAACTTTTTTCATGTAAGGCAAATCATAATAATAATACCAAATGATGAAACTTTTTTGAGATTTCCTCAAAAATTGCAAAAAAATCTAAATTTTTGGACACGTTTTTTTAGATATTCAATACAGTACAGACCCCCCCCCCCCCCTTATCACCTAATACAATTATCAACCCCACTAAAAAATTCTACACAAAATTTCCTTTTCAACGCCGCAAAGTGCAACTTTCTACCTATCTCGATTGTCGAGTGACGCATGGTTAAAAATCTGAAACAAAACTGAAAATAAAAAATTTTCAGTTCAGCATATCTCTGCCCGTTCAATTTACAGGGTCGGCAAACATGCGTACATGAGCTTAGTTTGAGTTGACTATATCGCTGGTGAAGGGGTGTTAACTGGTGACGGGACACCCTGTATACCTAATACCAATGAAGCTCCACAGGTGGAATAAACAACAAAGTAAGAAACTGTTGGTACTTTGTTTCTGTACTTAGTACTTTACTACCTACACCGTGTGCCTCGTAAAGAATACCAATATTTACCTATACTTATAATAAAACGTTCCTAAAAAATATATCTCTGACGGTTTTCAAATTTTCAATTCAAACGATAACTTCGAGAAAAAAAGCTCTACTTAAATATTTCAAAATAAGGATGAGAAAACACGAAGTACAGATGCACACTTTCAATTATTATAAACACTAAAGCACATAAAATGAAGGGTTCGCTTCAAAAAGCTATCTAAATACAACGTAAGATGATACACTAATATAAAGTAGGTAGTATAGGTATCTACCTATTATAGGGTAATTCTCGAGAAATCGGCAAATTTCAGTAAAGGATGGATTTTTCAAATGCTATAAGTGATAAAATTTTTTTGAAAAGGGTGTAGTGTAAATACCATCTCCTGCATCATATGCAGTAAATTTGTATGCATGCCACCCCCCCCCCCCCCTCCACAATTACTGAGGTCCACTTTACCCCCAAAAGTTCCATCGTCGTGGCTTGTAGCAAGTTCAGATTTCAATATTTCATTTTAAAAATAACATTGAATCGAACTTTCCACCCCTAAACAATGGTCATAAAAAGTGTAGCAGCTTTTTTGTTCCATCGTCGTGGCGAATTTTCATAATTTTTTCCTGGCTTTCTGACTACATATTTTATGCTTTTAGGTGGCTATACTGCATTGTTTTCTTGATGGTAATACCGTTCGCATTCGACAACTCGAATATAAAAGCAGTGTACCCATCTATAAGTGATAATATATGAAAACTGTAATTTTTACAATTTTTTATTCCATCGTCGTGGCTTGTCATTTCTTAGCTCAATTATGATATTTTGTTCCGGAAAAAAATGAAATATATTTCAATTTTGAGTACATTATGAACCAATTTTTGAAAATTCATAAATCAACAATTCTACTGACCTTAAAATGGATTACAGTCTGATTTTTCTTACGTCGTGGACCATGCCTTCATTTCCTTCGTCGTGGATATGATGATTTTTTACAATCACGACGAAGGAACATGGTGATAATTACAATATGGACACGACGTAAGAAAAAACGGATTATAATTAATTTTACGTACAGTACAATTATTTATTTAGGAATTTCAACATTTAATTCATGACGTACTTACCACTGTAGTATGTTCCAGAAAAACATCCATCGCTGTGGTTACCACCGACAAAGGCTCGCGTTAGCCACGACGTAGGAATTTCCTTCGTCGTGGCATCAATTTTTTTTGAATTGCTCTCCCCTCCCCTTTTGAAAACGAATTGGATCCGACATCATAAAAGGGACAAGAGATATTCCTATAATCAACTCCGTTTTAAAAAAAAATTTGAAAAGCGTTTTTATTTTTGAAGAAATCAGGTGTTGAAATTTGCCGATTTTTCGAGAATTACCCTATACGTGTTCGTAGGTAAGGTTTATGCAATGGTTTTTTTTTTCAAAAAAAAAACAAAAAAAACAGACTTTAAACCTCACAAATAAAAAATTGGCATATAAATCCGCAAATAAAATTGCAAAAGCATGCCACACCTACCTATGCATTATACGCATTTACTTCATTGTATGATGTACATAAACAAATAGTCAGTGGGTAACGAATCAATTCTCCACAAAAGGGTTAGTTTTATGAATAAAGTTTCATATAAAATAAATTTAAAATTCAGCTTGCTGCCAAGCAGATAGAGGTATTCTCATTTTTCAACCAACTTCTCATACGAACGTTTCGCCAAGACTTCTTTTCTTTTCGAACAGAAGTTTATAAAACGTCAAAATTCTTTCGATATTCCATAAATCTCAACTTTGAACTCCATCAAATAAAAACTGTAACTACCAACTTGGATATCTTTTTCACTGAGCGTTTTTGTTTCGCTTTTCATTCATTTATTTTTATTGGTGTAAACGAATCTAAAGGGAACGTTTTCTCTATTTCAAATTCCAAGATGTTGGGAATTTTCACTGCATATTTTGTATCAGTGTTTTTTTTTTAAATTCAAAATCATAAGAATATAGATAATATGATGAGCTTCCAGGGTATTTCCTTTTTTTTTTAATACATAATTTGAAAATTTTGATTTATGGTGACTGAGGGGTATTACGCAAGTAGAACTACTCAAAATTGGCAAAAGTGATTTATTCAAAAGTTTCCAAAGGGTATAGCCCGGTAATATATAGGTGAATCGGCCCCTGTGCAGATTTTGAAACCAACTAGTGACAGGGCCACTCTTGAAGGGGGCAGGGGGCAGTTTGCCACCTCAATATTTGAAAATAATTTTGTGTTCTAGTTGGAAATTTTCTGTTTGAGTTGGAAAATTTTGGTTTCAAGCGAAATGTTTGAGAATTCGGCGAGTCTTCAATTTTCCCATATTGGGTAAAAAAATTCGTCCGCAAAAAAAAAAAAAAGTCAAACGAAAAAATGAAGTTGGAATTTTTGAAAATGAGTTGGGAATTTCAAGATTTTGCCCCTCCAATATTCTGACTTCAGTTCGGGTCTGACTAGTGGAAGTTGGTCCCTATGGTCTAAAACCCCTGTGAGGCTGTGACCAAATTTTTAGGTCACTACCTCACCACCCACATCTCCTAGGGCGAAAAATGTGATTTTTCGATTATAATTTTTGATTTCGACTGTTTGCAACCGAATTTTTTCAAACTCGGGTAAATGCTAGGTATCATTAAGGGTCATTTATGGAAATTTTTTCAAAAAATTTCGGACGTATCTTCATCATGAAATGCACGTTTCAAGTTTTCTAACGGCCATTTCGACAAGTTTCTACAGAGGTGCAAAAATTGTAAAGTATAATATGTTGTACATCTAGTCTGGATGTACAACATGTTCTTTTCCGGAATTTTTTTAAAAATTATAAGTTTCAGAATGTCTGACAAAATGTCTATAAAATGTCTAAAAGTCATAAAATTTCAAAAAATTTACAAGTTTCAAAATGTCTGACATAATGTCTAAAAAGTCGAATTTATTGAAAATTTTCTGTTTTTTTATGTCATCCAAACCTAACCTAACCCAATGGGGCCCGATTTTGGTGTCGTTTTTTTCTATTTTGGTCTCCGTAAAAGCATATACTATGCTAAAATGCAAAAAAAAAACAAATTTTGTCACCATTTTTCGCGCTTAAAACGGTAATTTTTGGTCTACGAATAATTTTTTTTTCTATAGGTATAAAGTACCACAAAATACATCTAAATACACCATCAATCCAAATTTGGATGAAAATAATTGATTTTTTCTAATTTTTATTTAAATTAAGCAAGTGACGTCGTTTTGGGAACCCCATGCCCATAGTGTCCCACCAGGTGTCTGGAGGGCTTAAAATTCATGTTTGGACATGTTTCAAGTCGATATTTGTCATATTATATAACAATTTTCACGAAATTGAGAAAATTTCATTTTTTTTTTCAACAATTAGGTACCTATGTGAGATTGTGAGGACAATTTCCCGAAGTCAAAAATGTGTAATTTTATGAATGTGGGGAAAAAATCAAATTTTCTCGATTTCACTAAAATTGCAATATGATGACAAATATTGGCTTGAAACGTGTCTAAACTCCAAACATGAATTTTAGGCCCTCCAGACAACTCGTGGAACATTGGAGGGGTTTCCAAAACGGCGTCACTCGGTTAATCCAAAAAAAACCGTTTTTCATCGAAATTTTTTTTTGAAATATATTATCTGATAGGTAAATCTAAATACACCACCATCCTGATTTCGGACCAAATTCGTTCAATTTTTCCATTTTTGCCTATTAATTCTCTTTTAAAATACTAAAATGACGCCATGTTGGGAACTCAAAATCTATACCTACTCCCAGATGCTTTCAGGACCAAAATGTCTGGACATATTTCAACTTGATATTTAGCGATCTAGTCGTGCTTTCAGGAGAATTGAGAAGTTTGATTTTTTTGGCTCTTTTCACGATTCAAGAATTTATGATTTTAGAAAATTGTGCATAGGTTTGTTGAATTGAAAAAAAAAATCAGGCAGAAGTCAGAAAATGAAATTTTACAGGAGAGCAATTTTCCAAATTATTTATCTAAAATGTTGAAAAATTCAAATTCCAGTACACTAAAGCACCGAACTTGGAGGTCTAATTTTTTTCGACTTCGAGATTTTTATAGTTTATGAACCTACCTACAAGTGTCAAAAATTTAAAAAACGTAAAAACCTCAAAGTTGAAAAAAATGTGACTTCCATGTTCGGTTTTGAAAAATTACCAAGGTAGGTATATAAAAATGATGAAAGCACCCAGCAAGAGTAAAAAAAATGTTTCATTTTTTTTTTAGCAAGTAGGTACCACTAATCTACCCATACACTCATAATCATAATAGTATGCTTTCCATTTTCTCAATTTCATATTCCTTCACTCCTTCAATTATTAAGATAGGCACCATATGTACAAACATTTTTTGATGGAATTGGAGGAATGTAGACGTACGTACCTACTAAGTAGGTACTCGGTTGTATCCAAATTCCAAATCTGAAATTTCAAAATGTAGCCTGAAGATATAAATTTTCATCGAACGAAGATATCTACCGAACATTTCTCCTTTCAACAGAACACGCATCCTACGTGCTTTTGACATTTTTTCAAATTGAAACCACTAATGAACTAAAGGTTATGAAGTTTTGAAATTTAGTTAATAACTATGTACTGAAGAAAAAGTTGCATACCTAAGTAAATCAACCGCGTGTAAGTATGTAAGTAAGTAGACGTATCTGGATACATCAAAATTTCGTCATCAGTGATTCATTATACACGAATGAAAAATATCAAAAACGAGATAAAGTTTATGTACTGCACTGTACCTAGTAGGTCAGTAATAATAAATGTAAATAACTTTCAAAGTTTCACTCTTTACATTAATAATAATGCTAACGTGCAGATTACGGTAAGCTGCTGGCGGTAGCACCGATACTATTATTCAACGTGTCAACAAACATCGACTGTGATATAACTGATAACACATCTCATTGTACCGTATTCTTCTTTGAGAACGAGAATGATAGAAATTTTGCAACTGAATCTACTGGACGGTTGAAGACGTATCTACATGATACATTACAGGTCCTAAACATTTTTTTAGCTGATCTACAATTTACAAATCCTATCAAGTTCTACATCCACAGTTATACTGCTCATGTTCATGATTCCTTTCTGTTTATTGGATAAATGCCAATTATTTCGAAAGTACCGACGATAACAACTCTCATCTACTTTAAAACACGGTTTTCAGGTAAGTTGAGCTGATAGATTGCTTTGCTATTTCTCACTCCAACTCTGAGGCTCTTACTTGTGTGATTTTGCTGGTTAACTTTATCCTTAAAAGTGAATAAATAAAGTAGATGTCCCTCATATGAGAAAAAGTGTCATACTCGAAGAGAAGAAATTGGCATATATTACTTTAGTCCAAGAATCGTGATAAAATGCAAATACGTACCATCATCACTCAATATCAGTAATTAGAAATTGATTTACAACATTAATTACTCTGAATAGTAACTGAAAATATTGAAACCACGTGTGGAGCCTTATTAAATAATAATTAAACTATACGTGCTAAACAAAACAATGTTCAAGAAATTTACCTGCGCGTGAAACGTCTTCAAATAATTTCAAAACTATCGAGTAGTAGATATAGCCAAATTTACAGCAATTTGGTCGAGGATTAGCCAAGGTAACGAACTATTAATAGATCACTCTTATCCGCGAACATGATTAATCCATGTCTAGTCACTCGATTAAAAAACTAAGCTTTTACGAAGAAAAGGCGAACATAACTGATAATAACTGGACAATCCGTCATAGAATTTGGTACAGTTATCATCAAAAAACATTCTCACATCCGAAAAAAAACACGCAGACACTTCAAACGAAACCGAAACAAATAAAACACGCGATTCATTAGCTTACAGAATAATCTTCATCTCAATTTCACCATCGAATTCGATCATTGATACACAGCTCACAAAACTCGTTCAAACAAAACAACCGAAAATTAGAATCACTAAAATTACATCGGTAAGTACTAATTTCATAAATTTTTCGTGTAACAATAGATCCCAAAAAAAAAAGAAAAAATACGTATTACGACAAAATATCCGATAAGCGTGTTGAGTATCACATGGCAAAAAGTACACCCGCGTTCGAAGGGTAATTGAAAACTGAATTCAAAATGTGACGAGTGAAGAACCTCGCGCAAATCTTCGTACAAAAATGCCGGCTCCCAACAATTTGGCGCGTGTCCAGTGTTACCAAATGTGATTCGAAAATTTAAGTATAATAATTTTCGTGTTACGCTCTTTACTACACTACGAATTTTTTTAGCAAGCATTATTGCCTCATTAGTCATTGCTTCATGGAAAAAATCACTTACTCATCTATCTAAGTAGGTAAGTGGGTAAGTGCTTGCTTATCTATCTAACTAATTAAATGAATTCTCTGAATAAATAATTAAAAATTAAATATTTTTGGTATAATATATGTAATTGAGCACTTACTTAGCTTACGTATTGCTATAGAATTTTGAATCTTAAACCTATTACCACAAAAAGAAACTTTTCAATTTTAATAATTACTTACCTACGCACATTCCAAATAAAGCATCGAGAGAGTAGTTATAAAAATGGCGAAAATTTTTAAAAGTTAATAAAACTTGGAGAAGAAGCCGACCTTCTTATCTAAGAAAATTGGCATGAATCCACACCATCATTGGCTCTCAAAAACTTGTTTAGTTTCTAATTTATTTTTTGTTGACCGCTTCACCGAAAGAAGTACTCATAGAGTCGCAGACAGTACATCTCGAATACTGGCGATTTTTAATAACTAGGGCCCATATTTAGCTACATTTTTGCTGGGGTTAGGTACAAACAAATATACCTACGTGCGTCGTAAATAAATTCGCAAGAAATTTTCAATTACTAGGCAAGTAAAATAAATCATACTCGTTTAAAACACTCGACAAAAATGAAGTAGGTATTAAAAGCTTGCTATCGTACATGAGACCTCAAGAGATTCAGCTCAAATTCATCAAAACACCAATTATGAATGAACATATCAAGAGAAATCCTGCCTCTTATTCCATGAAATACCTCGACAGAAATTCGAATAAGATTACAAACCGATTAAGTTTACCACAATGGGATCTTCGTTCCAACGGACGCAAAGCTCTGCAAGAAATTCAAGCGAAATATAATCTCTTGAGTGAGTGGTTTCAACGTAATAAAGAATGGATCGATGATTTACTCACGGTATTCTTTAGCGGACTACTGATTGTAAATGTTTTTTCGTTTTTAAAATATTTTTTGAATATAAGTAAGACGTATATCGTTGGTACGAAAAGTGGTTATGTAAAAGAACTGAAAATATACTTGGAAGAATAAATACTTGAAATTAGTTTGTTTAAAAAAAACGAAAAAATGTAACCAGTTTAACTGCACGACAACAGTATTGATTTGTGCTACCTAATCTATGTATATCTAACGATTATACTATCACGATACATTTTATTCATGTAATTAAATAATTGACAACGATATTTATAATGACTTTACCTTTTCAAAATTATAAAATCAATACCTAACAAGAGATAATAAATTAGAAATATTGAAAAATAAAAAATAAAAACAATGAATAAAACTTTAAAATTTTTATAACTTTGAAAAATAACACAATAAGGAAATACAGATAAAATTGGATAAAAATTAAAAATTATAACTTTGAAAAATAACACAATAGGGTAACTCGAAAGTAATATTCAATTTTTTATTAAATATTATTCATAATGCAAATGTTGGGGTTATAATCTGCGATTTTTAAGTTGATTCTTGTTCTAGTTGATAATTGTAAACACTTCCTCTTTGAATGAAAATCTCGGATGGATCCTTTTCCAACTTAGTGGAATCCCCTTTAGGTTCATTGATCGGTTTGCCATAACCTCCGCCACCTGGAGTACTCAATTGAAATGTTTCCTAGAATGAGGAGGGAAAAAATAACGTGATTAAAATTCAAAATCGCAGTATAAAAAAAATAAAAAAATTATTAACACTCGAGTCAGAATTTTTATAAAGAACGTAAATAGACTATTTAAAAAATGAAATAAAAATTGTATATTTACCCCAGGTTCAACAGAAGCAGCAACTTTCGAAGGTAATCTAATTACTCGACCGTTTTTCTTAATCAATAAATTTTCACCCTTAGCTCCAGGTTCTCCGTCTGATTAAATAAAAACGATACAAATAAAATATACCAAATTGCATTTCTATTTCGCCAGTTTGAAAATAACATTACCGTCCATTCCGTAAGGCGCAAACACTCTTCGTTCAGTTAGAATAGACAACGTCATTGAAGTTCGAAAAAGCAATTCTCGTACGACACCATCGCCACCGTTAAATCTTCCTTTTCCACCAGAATTAGGGCGTAAACTGAATTTTTTTAAAAATATCGGGTAACGACGTTCTAATATTTCCGCGTCGGTGATTCGAGTGTTTGTCATGTGAACATGAACGCCACTTTTACCATGCCATGTAGGGCCCTACATAAAAAAAAATTATTAAAAATTGAAACTGAAAGCAAGAAAGCGCAAATGCCATCAGAGTTAAAATTATTTACTGCTCCTGCTCCTCCCGCTACGGTTTCGTAATATCCCCAGTCTTCTTGACCAAATGTTATATTATTCATGCATCCTTGGCTGGCTGCTGTCGCTTTAAAAGCCTTAAAAATCACGTCTACAATACGTTGCGAAGTTTGAACGTTACCGCCGACCACAGCAGCATCGTCGGATGGGTCGAGTAAACTTCCTTCTGGTATTATCACATTAATGGGATTTAAGCAGCCCTGAATTGAAATTTTTACGTTAATTTGGGGTCACAAGAGTGAAATGCTTTCATTATATTACTCATTATATATTCAAGTAGAATAAATTTTATACGAAATGTTTCCACTAACTTGATTCAAAGGAACGTCGTGTCCGACCATACAACGCAAACAGTAAATAATAGCTGATAATGTGATTGCTCTGGGTGCATTGCAATTTCCATAAACTTCGTATCCGGTACCGCTAAAATAAAAAAAAGTACCAAGTACAGAAAATAAATAAAAATTGTGAAGATGGTCTTATAAAAATGAAAGTAAAGATTTCGTTGATATTAAATGTGCAGTTTTCAGTCATTTATCGAGGTGATAAAAGCAACGATAAAATTTTACGGTTTTCATTATTACGTTGCAGTGCAATACCAAGTACTGATTTTGGTATCGTTATTTGGCTTGAAGAACCATAGCTCTAGATAAGCTGTTATTACCTCGATGACATAAGAGTATAAAATATGTGCAGTACGTAGACGTACCTAAAATCAAACACAGCAAAACCAAGTTTATGATCAATTGACAATTTAAGATTGATTTTTGATCCATCGTCTAAGAAATCAAATGCAGTTATCACAGTACTTCCGGTTACCTTCAACACCTTTTCTCCAACATTTCGTAATAAATCTCTGACAGCTAATTCGGCGTTCTTTTGTATATGATTCATATAAGCTTGTACGATCCTTAATCCGTAATAGTCTATCAATTCGGTAACTAAATAAATTCCCTACAAATAAATTACGAATCAATAATCGAGCATTATAGAAATTACACGAAAATTAAACAAACATTTCTATGAAAATACCTTTTGATTGGAAGCAATTTGAGCTTTCAAATCAGATATATTATCGTTTAAATTACGAGTACCAGTGGCTCCTGGAACATTGCTGGGAGTTGTTAACACTTCAATAAGTTGTTTCTCTTGGAAGACTCCTTCTTTGACGAGGAAGAAACTTTTGAACGTAGCACCTTCT
This sequence comes from Balanococcus diminutus, assembly GCA_959613365.1. Lineage (NCBI taxonomy): Eukaryota > Metazoa > Arthropoda > Insecta > Hemiptera > Pseudococcidae > Balanococcus > Balanococcus diminutus. The sequence goes on from OY390714.1 coordinate 32,417,386, forward strand.
TCAGATAAAGATTTCGAGTGAGGTGGCATCGAACCGGGAGTTATACCTCCGATATCAGCATGATGTCCACGACTTGCCACAAAAAATATAGGCGAATCATTCCTGCCATAAAAAAGACAACATTTGTAGTAAATTTTGACAGCTTCGAGTGGATATAAATAGAAAAAAATTTCCGTTACTCACTTATAAAACACTGGAGTGATGACAGTTAAATCAGGTAAATGTGAACCTCCGGCTTTCGGATGATTAGATAATAAAACATCTCCTTCTTTTAGCATACTTCCCACGTTACGTAACTAAAAACAATTTTTTATTCATTGATAACTAATGCAAATTATTGAAAGTTGAGTGAAAATTTCAATTCAGTAGTTACTTGATATTGAACAGTTTCTTGCATGGCACCAAGATGTACAGGTATGTGGGGAGCATTTGAAACTAGTCCTCCATCTGGACCAAATAATGCGCAAGAGAAGTCCAATCTTTCTTTAATATTTGTCGAAATCGAAGTTTGTTGAAGGACTCTATAAAATTACCGAAATACTTCACCATTACTCTTATACATTTAACACAAATGTGTCACGTTTCGAAATTTTCAAACACCTTACCTTCCCATTTGCTCAGCTATACTCATAAATCTATGTGAAAAAATACTAAGTTGGATAGGATCTAATTCTTCGCTCAAGGTGAAACCAGAGGATTCATCGATCGTGATTTCTAAAAGAAAAAAAAAAACGTAATTATTGCAGAAGAAAATTTAGTAGGTATTACTTTTTGAAAGATTCATTTCTATAAAAAAATGTATGTAGTTACCAATATCTTTTGATTTTGAAATTTTAGCAGTACATTTTGGTTCGACTAAAATAGTACTAAGTTGGTCGATTATAATTGCTGGGCCGTCTATGACATATTCTGGAGGTAACTGATGTAAAATGTACACTTGTGTAGGAAGATAACCAATATTTTCGAAATACACATTCACCACCTTGAAAAAATGGAATAATTTCATGTAAAATGTCTTTTTATCAAAAAAATATTTACATTCTGGTCCCCAGTTACCTTTGATAAAGTAGATTGAGTTTGATGTATTTCATTATTATTTAGATCATGGGGGTTGATAGATGATTTGCCAATACCACGAATACGTATATCGTCTACCATAATTTTGCGTTCAGGTAAAACAAAACCAAATTCTTTTTTGTACCTATTTAAAATCATAAACAGAATTAAAAGAATTCGATAATTGAATATTTAAAAATTGCCTTCGATCGTACCTTTCTAAAAATGCAACCTCGAAGTTTCCATAATGGGATATATCTCCAGCTCCTTTAGTTGGTTTACACATGAGAGCACAATCAGTGCCATCGTACCGTAAATGTAAATAGGCTTCTATTTCAATATTAGAATTATCAAATCCTTGGTTTTTCAGAAGTTGAACGCATTTGCTTTCAAGTGCTCTCAATCTTTCATCCAAAAAATTGAAATTTTCTGAAATTAAGAATCAACGTTCGAGTCAATAAAATCAAAACTAAGTCTTGAAATAGAAACCTACCCTTGGAATAATTTTTGGCACAAGGTTCTTGACACTCTTGAACAACATCAGCACAGGCCATTCCATAAGCAGATAATATTCCGGCGTATTTATGTATGCATACGGTCCGAATTCCTAATTGCCGACTAATAGCACAAGCATGCTGTCCTCCAGCTCCTCCGAAACAAGCTAAGACGTGATTTCTAGTATCGTAACCTTTGGCCTTGGAAAAAAAAAATAAATGCAATTTATTTCGCTGTCATTAAAACAAAAGTTGACGCACTAAAATACTCCACATCACAACACATCTAGCTTTAAAATACAGTCGGACGTCGCCAACTCGAACCAGTCGGGACCAAAAAATTGGTTCGAGTTATCAAACTGTTCGAATTATCGAAGTTTTTTTAGCATACATAGGATTACATCAGGATGAATTGGAACCAGCAAACACGGTTCGACTTACTGAGGATTTCGAGTTAATGAGGGTACGAGTTATCGAGGTTCGACTGTATCATTAATGCACCAACTAACCTGAGTAAGAGCACGTATAGGACGACACATTGCTTCGTTGGCTACTCTTATGAAACCTATAGCAATCTCTTCAAGCGATAATGGATTTTTTCCAATACTATTTTGAAATTTATTTATCTAAAAAAAAAAAAAAAAAAAAATTAAATTAATGCCGGAATTGAAAATGTTTCATTAAATTAATGCTCGTTTACTTCTACAGCAAGATTCTCAAATGCACGGATAGAAGCTTCCTTATCCAAGGGCTGATCTTGGGTAACACCAAAAGTATTTGGAAAAAATTCGGGCAATAGTCTCCCTAATATTAAATTCGCATCTGTAACCGTCAAGTAACCATTTTTTCGATAACAGACTGGTCCTGGGTGAGCTCCTGCACTTTCCGGTCCTACTACAAACATTCCCGAACGGAAGAATAACCGCGAGCCTCCTCCAGCAGCAACAGTGTTCACATCTAGCTGTATTAAAAATTTCATTTAGAACGTTTTATTTTTGTCAAGACTTAATGTTGAATTAATTATGAACCTGTGGAGCTTGAATAGTTATTCCAGCGGTAGTCGACTCGAAAACGTGGTCATAATCACCATTAAATCTACTAACATCTGTCGAGGTACCTCCCATATCAAAACCTATTACCGGTGTACCATTATATGAAGTTTTTGCATATCCAACCACACCACCAGCAGGACCAGATAAGATTGCTCGTGATCCATTGAAACTGTAAACAAAAAATTCATCAAATTACATGAAAAAATTTCCCCATTCTGAAATCAGAATTGAAATAAAATAAAATATTTTACCCATTTTTTGGGGTTAATCCGCCGTCACTTTGCATGAATAAAACGTTGACATTTTCCAAATTATCTTTAAATCCGGATACAAATCCCTGAAAAAAAAAAACTTATGAATAACAGAAATAACCAAATTAAAAAATAATAATTTGTTTAAATACATCGAGATATCGTTTAATGCAAGGAGTCAAATAAGCATCGACGCAAACAGTAAATCCCCGAGGTACTATTTTCACCATAGGCATAATTTGGTGAGATAAAGATACATGTTCGAAACCAATTGATTCGGCGATTTTACCAATTTTCAATTCGTCATCGGTGTAGCTAGAAATTTAAAACCGCAATTATGATATTTTCTTCGAAACGAAGTATTAGAAAAATAATATTAAACTCACGTATAAGAATGCATCAAAACAACAGCTATACTTTTGATTCCTTTGCGTTTCAATTCTAACAATTTATCGGTAACATTCGGCTCGTCCAATTCTTCTAAAACGTGTAATTCTTCATTTGTCGTACCTTTAACATTTCTTTTAAAAAATGTGTTTTCTAAACGACATCGTTTCGACACCGGAATAACACGACATGAAACTTCAATAACTTCTTCGTACAAAACATTTGGAGTTTTGATTTCCTGAATAATAAAATAAATATACATATTATTAATTTTCCAAGTCGAGATTACAGTAAAACAGTTAGTTCTATACTGTACCAAATCAAAAATTTTAGGACGAGCTTGATTTCCAATAGTGAGCAAATCTTTGAATCCTTCATTAATTACAAGAGCCATTCTTTCGCCTTTCCTTTCTAAAAGTGCGTTAGTGGCTACCGTGGTGCCCATACGAATCCATTCGATATTAGAGCCATCGATCGGTTCATTAGAAGTGATTTTTTTACCAGTTTCCTAAAATAAAAAAAAATCAGAAATGAAAACTATGCCATGTAAAGTTTAGAAAAAAATTGATTACTTGCCTCTTCAAGAATTCTTCGGATACCTTCACGCGGAGCATCATCGTAATTATTGGGATCTACTGAAAGTAATTTCAATACCCGTTCTTTACCATTCGGACATTTAACATAAACATCAGTAAAAGTTCCTCCACGATCAATGGCAAATTTAAATTTTTTACTCATTTTGTTAGAATGTTCGGATAATACAAAAAATAATAAGAAAATTTGCGATTTTGAACTACTTCATTGTGAAGTAAGCTATTTGATATACGGATAGCTTAACACAGAAACTTGAATTTATTATAATTTATCTCACTCTTAGCAACAATTTCGAAAGCTTTAAATACACTTTAAATAAAAGTTAAAAGTTTACAACTGACTGATAAGACTCGTCTCGTATTCACACGATCGTCTATTTTTCAGAAAACTCGTCTGCTGCATCATTTTCTCACTTTGAATTTTTTTCATCAAGGCCAGAGTCCAGTACCACATATACAATATATTCAAAATTGGAGGGAAAGAAGAGGTCCAATCGAAATTTTTGTCATAACCAACAGTTTTTCTAAAACTTCAAGCTACAACTTTTGTTTGAAAATTTTTTCAATTGGACCCCTCTCTCGTCACCGATTTTACGTAACAATTCGTAAATACTAATTTTAAAATTGAATGAGTAAGGGAAAAAGGTCCAATTGAAAAAATTTTCAAACCAAAGTTGTAACTTGAAGTTTTAGGAATAATTTTGGTTATAACAAAAATTTCGATTGGACCCCTCCCTCCCCTCCAATTTTGAATAATATCAAATATTTACTACTCGCTTGGTCATTCAAGATGAGCAAATGATGCAGCAGGCGGGTTTTCAGAAAAATAGACGATCGTTGGAATCACAATCACATCACATGTTTGAGATAGACGTGGCGGGGAAATGGTGTTCGTTAAATAGTGGCAGGGGGTAGGGGATATGGCACCATCTGTTGACCATTTTTGGTACTTACGTTTTGTAAAGGAAGCAAACGCAACCATGCAACATTGGTGGTTAAGCAAAAGTAAGCAAAAGTATTGATATGTTTACAAACAGAACTTGTGTATTTTGTGCTCTCACTTCGCGACAAAAACTGCAATACTTAAATTGGTATTCGATGTGTTCGTACATGTTCTTCCAGTAGAAAAATTTGCATAATAGTTGAGCACGATGCCGAATATTATCAACGAAGTGAAATTAGATTTCAAAGATGTGCTCTTAAGACCGAAGCGAAGCACTTTGAAAAGCAGAGCAGATGTAAGTACATGAAATCAATTTAATTTTAACATAAAAGTTAATTTACCCAGGTGTCTATGAAAGGGGTTGAATTTTATATTTTATCTTAAAAATTCCATTAGAATTTATTCAAAATTAGGCCTACATGCATCATAAAATCATCAAATCCATATACTTAATTAGTTTTTCATAAAAGTTAAGATGAGCTACCTCTACGCAATTCTCTCTCTGTAGATCAATTTATCCTACGTAAGCCTTTTATATACTTACCTAACAAAATACTCACTACTTAGTACTCACCTACTTGAATAGATTTTCAAATTCTGTTGAAAGAACTCACAAAAATTAATTTAGGTTTCATGTGTATGCTTACGTGTTACGTTCGATTGCATAAGTAACTTAATTTACAGGCTGCAGAAACTTTAAAAAAATTTCTATCGTTTGTTTTAAGGTCGACCTTGGTAGAAATATCACTTTCAGAAATTCTAAAAAGACATACAGGGGCATTCCAGTCATTGCATCCAATATGGATACTGTTGGAACTTTCGAAATGGCACAAGTGTTGGGGAAAGTAAGTTGTTTTATCGATCCACATGTTTGTTATTCTTTTTTGCTTGATTTACTAATATATTTTTAAAATTATTTAAATGAAAGAAAAATGCCCACATCCCAAATTATTAAATTACCATACTTGTATTTTTTGAGAAAATTGAATGCTTTTCAAGTTTTTAAAAAGTTTTTGAAGTATCGAGCCTAAATTTCTGAAACAATGACGATAGATATAATTCTATCTGAAAATGTGTTTCTGGCTCATTAAAAGATAATTCTTTTGTGAACACTATTCAACTAATTATAATTTATCACTACTGAACTTACTGTACACTAAGATAATGCCGGAGATAACCTTTCTAATGAGTATTACGTGATATAAGAATGGGTAAATCATGCTGCGTTGTACATTCAAAGCTACTAAAATGTTTGATCGTAATAGATATTTTCTAATACCTACCTATCTATATAAATCAAATAATACGCATTTTGAACAGTAGAATTTATTTATCTTAGCCATTGTGTATGTGTAAGTAGGTCCATGTGTTCAAAATTAATTGACTAAATATTATTCTGATTACATTTTATTTAAAAATGATAGATAGATAGATAGGTAAGTAGGTAAGTAAACAGATAGAAGTGTAGGTACTACTTGTACTCTATACCTACCTTTGCCTCGTCGGTTGAGAATTTTGTTAAAAATGAATCCAGTAAATCTACTTACACATCATGAATCAGATAGGTACCTATGTCTATGTATCGAAAATTTTATGTTTCAACTTTCAATGACTAATGTGCAACGTGAAGTTTTGCTGTACCTTGCAGTACTTTAAGTTGGCACGCGTTGTTACGAATTTTTCTACATTGGCCTTGATTCCAATTTCATATTTTAGAACTACTAAAATATCGTTGCACTAAAAATTTCTGATGTCACCGTCTTCGTGCATTGAAATTGATTTGACACGCCTCTACCCATCTATTTAAGATACCTAATTAATTTATGATGAAAAAATCAATTCTTTACTTGGGTACCTATTTATTAAAATTATAGTAAAATACGTGAGACTACGGTTTGGTTTAAAATGGGTAAGTATTCTATTTGAATTTGATGAAAAATATTAGTGTACGTTTGCAAAAAGCGATATTTTTTTTTGCCTAATGTAAATAAGGAGGTCTAGCTACCTCTAATTTAACCTCATTTCATTTTATGCACGTGTGCAATTATTTTTATTCGCAGCGTTTTTTTTTTTTTTTTTTTTTTTTTTTTTAATAGGTACTCATACTTATAGTCTTACCTATACCTATATTCGGTATCTTTTTTCATATATTTCAGCACAGACTATTCACTACAGTCCATAAGTATTATTCAGTCGAAGAATGGAAACAGTTCGCCGAAAAAAATCAAGATATTTTAGAACACGTTGCCGTTAGTTCAGGATCAGGAGATGAAGACTTTGAACATTTAAAAGCTATTTTGAAAGGTGTACCAGAGATATCATTCATATGCCTAGATGTTGCCAATGGTTATACGCAACATTTTGTTGATTTCGTACGCAAAGTACGAAATACTTTTCCTAATCACACGATCATTGTGAGTATTTTAATGCTAGTTAGTTATAAACTCAAGTTACTTTTAAAAAATTGACACGATAGTAGAGATGGCTCGAATCACTTTTGAAAACACGTTAAAAATTCGAATTTGATAATTACCGTAATGGCATTCGTTTAATTACTACCTAATCATTATTATTTGCTTCGGAGTTGTTTTTTTCCCTAAACGACGCAATATTGCTGACATGTGATTCACATTATATCGCATTGAATTACAATGAAAATGGAAAATAATCAATTAAGTCGTTACATAAATGTACCTATTCGCATGAAAAAATGCTTTATTATTATTGTCACGATCGGTGACACGGAAATTTATATAATTGATGTATGAAGGTATATAATAAGTACGTACATAAATCGATGTTTTATCTCTTTCATTTTTCAAAAAAAAATTCTACCACACTACCTCGTAGATTGTTTCTTATTATCACGCTTTACATCATTCCTTTTTCAAAAAAAAAAAAATGATTGGTAGTTGAATCCTTCGGTGACCTTTGGAAAATTCAACGTGAATAAGTATAGGAAGGTATAGATACAACTGAGGCCAGCAGTGTAGCATTTTCTATGTTATACGGTTTGAAATTTTTTTTAAATGTCGAATTTGTGATTGATTTTTTTTGAAAGAAAAAATATATTTTTTATAATAATTATAATCTATAGATTTTCCCTCTCAAAAAAATCTTTGTTTTTTTTCGAAAAGATCAAGAATGTATTTCGCCATAAAATTTTTTAAATTGTGATTTTTTTCTTTAGGTAAAAACGGTTGAGAATTTTATTTTCAAAATATTGAGTTTTATTCTCCAAAAAAAGTTCCCCCCAAAAAATTTCATATTTTTCTACAAAAACTTGTTTTTTTTTCCAACAAGATATTGAAGACGTATTTCCCAAAAAATTGAGGTTTTTGTCTACAAGGGAAATCGAAGATTTTTTCACCAAAAATGTAAAAAAATTGTTGCCCCCAAAATCTTACGATTTTTTTAATTTGGTAATCTTTTCTTTTAAAAAAATTGTGATTTTTTTTCTACGAAAAAATGAGAATTTTGTTTTCCAACAAAACTCGAGAATGTTTTCCCTAAACATTGTTTTTTCCAAAAACTTGTAATTTTTCTCTGTAACAATTGGGGAGCCCCCCCCCCCTCCTCAATGAGGATAATTTTTCTCTCCAACAAATTTTTGTTCAATCAAAATTGAAGATTGTGCTCCAAAATGTTGAAGTTTTCTTTCCAAAAAAAAAAAAAAAAAAAAAAAAATGAGAAATGAATTTTTTTACATAGGTAATTCTTTTTTTTTTTTTTTTTTTTTTTTCTTGTTTAAAACATTTTTTTTCCTTTCTTACAAAAACATCAAGAAGTTTTTTTTTTTTCAAAAAAAATTCAGGGGTTTCTCCAAAAAATGAATTCCAAAACTTGGAAGGATTTTTCATAAAAAAATAAACTGAAGTTTTATTTATTTAAAAAAAAATTAAGATTTTTTTCATTCTGAAGAAATGGAAAATAATTTACCTGCTCCAAACTTATATTTTTTTTTTCTAAGAACAAAAAAAAAAATCAAGAATTTTTTTTGAATAAAAACTCGAAGAGATATTATTTCTCCAATAAATTGGGGATTTTGTCTACAGCAGAAATCGAAGATTTTTTCTCCAAAAATTAAAAACATTGTTTTTCTTCAAAAACTTGTAAATTTTCTTTTTTTCTTTAAAAAATTTTCGGATCCCCCCCCCCCAAATTGAGGATGTCTCTAAAACAATTGAAGAATTCTTCCTTCTAAAAATTAATAATTTTGCTCTCCAACAAAAATTGAAGACCTCTCCCCCCTCCCTCCTAAAATATAATTTTTTCTCCAAAGAATTGAATTTTCCTTTTCAAAAAAAAAAAAAAACAACGCAACAACAACAACAACAACAACATTAAACTGAGAAATAAGTAAGTATTTTTTTCTAGGAAAATAGCTCCCCCCCCCCCAAAAAAAAATGATTTTTTTTTCTCGTTCAAAACATTTTTTTTCTTTTTTTTCTACAAAAAATCAAGAAATTTTTCTTCAAGAAAAATTGAGGCTTTTCCCCCAAAAAATTAATTCCAAAATTTAATAAGGGTAGGTACATTCTTTTTTTAAAAAAAGAAAATATGTACCAAATTCTTTATTTACTTAAAACTTGTATTTTTTTCTCCAAAAATTTGACTAATTTTTTTTTCATTCTGAAGAAATGAAATTACTCCAAGCAAATTGATAATTTTTTTTTCTACGTATAATTGAAAGTTGTTTTTTCTTCTAAATTAATACCTACAAAAATAACGAGATTTTCTCCAAAAATTGTTTTTTTTTTCTTTAAAAATAAGAAATTTTGTTTACATATCTGAGAAAAAAATAGATTTTTTCCGTTGCTCCAAAACGATTTGAATATTTCTTTCTTTCTTTCTTTCTTTCAAAAAAATACTGCATTTTTCTCTATAAAAATTAATTAAGAAATATTTTTAATTACTCCAATAAAACGAATTTGTTTGTGCCTTTTTAAAGTTTTTTAGGCTGTAGCTCATTTAATTTTTGAAATTTTAAATGTAGCTCGACACTTGAGCATCTGAGCTATCGTCATAAGTTACCTGCCACCACATACCTAACCATTTTAAATAATTTCCTGAATATTCATTACTTTTGATACCGATAATGTTTTATAGCTGAATGGCAATAACAATAGGTAACATATTCGGGTTCTAATTGAGTTTATGTTTGTATTTAGGCCGGTAATGTGGTAACCGGGGAAATGGTTGAAGAACTGATTTTATCCGGAGCTGATGTGGTCAAAGTTGGCATTGGTCCAGGGTCCGTTTGTACCACGAGAATTAAAACTGGTGTCGGATACCCTCAGTTAAGTTGTGTTATGGAGTGTGCGGATGCCGCACATGGCTTACAGGGTCATATTGTTTCTGTAAGTTTGTTTTCGTTTTCATATATATTCGTTTTAAAAAAGTTTTCGTGATCGATGTCAATCTCAATATGCGTACACGAAATTAACCAAAATATTGTATACCTATTCCTAGAATTATTCATTTTTTTATGATTACGAAAATCAACTCTTATTACGAATATTTTTAATTTAAATTAGTGAAAAAATATTCATTACTCGACGATTCCGTGTAAAATATCATTAATCGTCTCAAAAATTCAAAAAAAAGTTGTCTACTCTTGTATTTTCAGGATGGCGGGTGTACATGCGCCGGAGATGTTGCCAAAGCTTTCGGCGCAGGAGCTGATTTTGTGATGATAGGAGGATTATTTGCCGGACATGACCAGAGTGGAGGTGAATTAAAAGAAAAGTCGGATGGAACCAAGGTGAAATTATTTTACGGAATGAGTTCGGATACAGCAATGATGAAACATGTCGGCAGTGTGGCGGGATATCGGTAAGCCAAATGCCCTAAAAATGATAAATAATTTGACGAAATATTGTTAAAAATAATATGAATTCGACAGGGCCAGCGAAGGTAAAACTGTCGAGGTTCCTTATCGTGGAGATGTTACCGAAACTGTATTAGATCTTTTAGGCGGATTACGTTCCGCATGTACCTATACCGGAGCTGCCAAATTGAAAGAATTGCCAAAAAGAGCTACGTTTATTCGAGTTACCCAACAAGCGAATCCTGTTTTTACACCGATCACAGTGAAAGAATAGGTGTACTGTACTTTTATTTTATTCCGGATATTTTTCGAGCTTTAAAATTCTCAATCACCTTTTATTTGTTAAGTATTTTTTCAAATTTAAAAAAGAAATTGATCTTTGCTTTGCTTTGCGATATAATTTTTCAGAAAGCTATAAAAATAGTACTTACCTGTGTACAACGCTATCGGCATTTACTTACCTAAAAGTAGCGATTCATTTACTGGTGATTACATTCGATTTCATTTGAATATTTGTTATCGCGTTACCAATCTTTATATTGCTACCTACTTGTATTTGCATTACTTACCTATCCAATTTTCTGTGATTTATTATACTAGACGCATATATTATTTAAAAGTGTATTGATAGATGTGAAATTTTGTATTGATAATGCACAAGAAGTCGATTAAGCAGTTGACTTTTCGGCGTTGATGAACGTATGAAAGTTGCAATGCACAAAAGATGAATAAATAATTATGTAGGTTGAAAAGTACCTACCTACCGTACAAAATCCTCCAATTCATAGCTCAATCTATGTCATTATCGGTATCTATATTGCTCAAAGAAATTATATGTATACCTATTATTTACCTATCAATATTTTTTCAATGCTCCTATATTTCCTCGTTGTTCGTCTATATTTTGCCATAAAATTAAAATTATCGTTTTGTATGTTACTTCGTTTATAAATTAAATTGTTGCGGGAATGTGAATTTTTTTTTCTCAAACAGAAAACCGAAACTGTTGATGATTTGATAGGTAAGCATATGTATATATACGTGTAATTCATATGTACTTACTACTTACTTCGTTATGTCATAAATTTAATTTTTTTAATGTTTTGGTAAAAATTAAAAAAAAAAAATTAATGAAATTATCGAACAACTTTTTGCACATTCCAAATTTCATTTCAAGAAAATTTTCTATACCAAAAAAATATCTTCCAAACATTAAAAAAAAAATTGAATGAATTTCTGATAAGTATTTATTTTAGGAATTTTTTTTTAAATGTTCAATTTTTGTGATTTTTTCCAAAAGTATTTTTTGTACCTACTAAAAGGTTAAAGTTAAACAAAATTATTTATGTAGTTTCCTTTCTGTAATGATTTTTTTTTTGTAATATTCTTGTAAGATTCCAAGTGATTTTTTTGTGCTAAAACTTCCAAGTAATTTTTTTTACTAGGTACTTACGAGTTTTTTAAAATTATTATTTATTTTTAGCAATTTTTTTTCATAATTTTTTTTTTACCTACCTATACCTACCAAGAATACTTTTTAAAACAATTTTTATTCTTCAATAATGGAATTGAAAAAAATCAAGAACTTTTTTGACAAAATTATATTTTTTTTTTCAAAATAAAAAACAACTTTCAAACATTTTTTTTTGAAAATATTTTGACTTTTTTAATTAAAAAAGTTCTTTACTAAGTTTTTTATAATCTTTGCTTTTTGAAACTTTTTCAGGAAAAATTTTTGCACGAAAATTTTTTTTAAACATTCAAAAAATTTTTTTTTTTATAAACAGCCTAATGAAAGAACGTTTTAATTTTTATAAAATTTTTTGTGGAAACAATTTTGAAAACAGCATCGTGTAATACACGTGTGGATCACCGCAGTCCTGTTTTTTTTTGGCACCATCGAAAATTCACCCAGCCGCAAGTCCAATACTACATACTCGTAGATACTTGATATTCAAAATTGTAAGAAAGGGAGGGATCCAATCGCAATTTTTATAATAACCAAAATTATTTCCAAGACTTCAAGCTATAACTTTGGTTTGAAAATTTTTCAATTGGCCCTTCCTCCCTCATTACTCCAATTTTTAATTAGTATCTTCGGAAAGTTATGCAAAATCAGTGAGAAGGGAAGGGCCCAATTGATAAAATTTTCAAACAAAAGTTGTAGCTTGAAGTTCTATGAATATAATTTTGGTTATTAAGTACAAAATTTCGCTAGAACCCTTCCTCCCCCCTCCCTCCCTCCCCTTCAACCATTTCCTTCCTTCCTTCCTTCGAGATGGTTTTAATATCAAATATCTATGTACTATTGGACTTGGTAAATTTTCAACGGTGTCAATAAAAAAAACCTGCCGCGATCTACCTACTCGTTCTAAATGTTTATGTGAAAAATTTCACTTTAAAAAAAATTTAATGACGTCATGAAGAATCGTAAAATTTATTTTGCAAAAAAGTATTTTGAAATATTTTTTAAAATAGGTAATTCATTGAAAAAAAATTGATTGAAAAAAAATTGTCTTTTTTGAAAAATACTTTGTACCTAAAACAACTATCAAAAAGTGAACATTTGAAAAATGTTTCTGAAAAAATTTCAAAAAATTAGTAATTTCTGAACAAATTCTTTCAAAAAATGAATAGGTAATTTTGTGAGCGACAATCGAAGTCAAATGGCCAAAGTACCAGTGGCGCACCTGCCATTTGGCCGGATTGCTCTATGGCCCATCAGCCTCGTGCCCCTGATCAAAAGATACCTACTAGTACTTGATAAAAATCCGAAGTAGAAAAATTAGGTACCTAAGCTGAAGCATCCATAAAAATTAAAAATGATGCAAATAATTTCTAAAAATGTTTAAAAACTCTAAATCGTATTTTATATTGTAAGTATTTTAATTTCAATACAATAACCAATGAGAGTAACAATAACAGTAACATAAAATGAAATTCGTTAAACACTTTAATTCATGGAACATCAAGTTCCTAAAGAAAACATAGTACACGCTACGTACAGTTATTCAGTTTGACATGCTCTGCCTATTTTACCTAGCCTATTCTTCCTGTGCCCTCGAGGGAATTGAAACAGTTCAGAAGCTTTGTGTTTTCAAATGGAACAATTTTCTTTTTCTTATTGAAAAATGTTCTCAAATTGAAAAACGGGTTGTAATAAGTTTTGCTCCGATATCTTCATAGGATTCGCATACATACTCGTATAAGTACTACCAACATATGGCAATACGAGTTGATAATTTATTCCTACAAAAATCTATAAACGATACGTATTAAAAAAACATGTTCTTATAACGTTGTTTTCAATAGATGTACAATTTTTTTATTGAAGATTTCCCTTATTTAATCGTTTAAGAAAGTTATAAGAGTTTATTTTATTTGTTAACTATTTTTTTTTTTTTTTTTTTTTTTTTTCATTAGAAACGATATTTCTTTGCTCTACGTAGATAGCATACTTCTTCAAAACGGATACGCCTTTATCCGATTAAACATCTGATTAAGAAATTCTTTTTGAAAAAGAGAGAATGCAATGCTTTGTTTTTCTTTTATAGAATCGGATTAGCAATTTTGTTTTAAATTATGCCTTTTCTTTTAAAATTTTTTGTTATTGTGGTTTTCTTTTATAGCTATCTCAATTCTTTCTTTTTTTTCGTAAAGAAATTTTTTGATGAAATTTTCAATGAAACACCAGCTATATTACAACGCACCCAACACTTCAAATGTTCTACCTTCCTACTTAGCAATTCCTACCTAGCGCAGGGAAAATATACATCTTTAGGATGTTTTCTTAGTGATATAGAAAAATCCAAAGAATGAATAGGCAACCAATGAAAAACAGAAAATGTATTGTTGCATATGCATAGTGCATATTTCAAAAATTGAAGGGTCAAGGGAAAATCCAATTGGAAAATTTTGATGAAGTGTATGAATAGTACCCGGTAAACACACCGCCTGTTATTCGTATGCTAAAATCACAGAGACGAAAATCGCGGTCTATTCGCATACGAATAGAATGCGAAATCAAAGCAAAAATCGAAGAAAATTTTCTCAGATAAATTCGTATACTATTCGTGAGCGAATATCATGCTAAAATCGTATTTAAAAACCTGTAGATGTTTTGTGGGATATTAGCGCGATATTCGCTTGCGTATCGCATGCCTGAAATCACATTGAAAACAGGCAAAAAGTTCGTATGATATTAGTGCAATATTCGCTAGCGAATAGCATGCGATTTTCACTACAACTTCTTTCAATACGTTTTACAAATGAGAGAAGTCAGTTTCAAACATGAACGTGTACTTGAATGTATTGCAGTGATATTTAAACAATAAAATAAAGGGTTTTCTGGGTTTTTTGATTTTGTTGGGGAATTTTGTGTTTTGTTTGATGTTTTTTCTTCTTTTTAAGTAAAAACGCCAATAATTTGATTTCAAAGTGATAAGAATGGAGACGAAGGCAGAATTTATTGGACGATTTCCACTCACAGTAAGTTAATTATTTTGAATTTATATCTCATTTGTGATCGCGTGAATCTGTGTGAAATTAAATTTTATCAAATCGTAAAAATTTTAGACGTCTTATCAGTGCTATAAAATTTTTCAATTGTTCCTCTTCCTTCTCCAATTTGAACGCAGTATTATGCGAAATTATAAGGAAAGGAAGAGTCAAATCGAAATTTTTGTAATAATCGAAATTATTTTCAAGATTTCAATCTACAACTTTTGTTTGAAAAAATTTTCATTTGGGACTGCGGGACAGCCCTTCTTCCCTCTCACAATTCAGAGTAATAAATATACGTTTTTATACCTATCTAATCTATCTATGTATCTATCTATCTTCGTAGTATTGGGCATAATTTTAGGGGAGGGGGGGGGGGGCTAAAATTGAGAAATTTTTCAAACAAAAGTTGTAGATTGAAATCTTGGTAGTAATTTTGATTTTCCTAAAAATTACTTTATCAAATGCCACTGATAGGTACTCCAAAAACTTTACGACTCGGCATTATTTCATTTTCCACAGATCTGCGATCACAAATATAATATATTTTCGAATAATTAATTTACTGCTGAGTGGAAATCGTCAAAAATCATTTGCCTACTTTTTAGAGGCGAATTCCGAACGCTAATCGCAAGCGAATTAACAGCGAATAGAAGGCTACATTCGCTGCTAATTTCGCGTACTATTAGCGTTCGAAATTAGCCGCTAAAAAAGCGGACATTTTTGATATGCTAATAGTACGCTATTTTCGCATGCTATTCGTATACGATAAATGCGAATTTAGCGCTCTATTAGTACGCGATTCGCATACAGTGTGTTTACCGGGGTACCTACTAAAAAACCAACGTTTTTTAATCCTCACATTTTCCCCTATCTTTGAAAATGAAGGTGATACAGAGCTTTAAACTTTGAAAAACTGGTTTTTAAATTTTCAAGGCTACATAGAACCTGTTTTTTTCAAATATTGGCAAATTTATCACTCAAGTTTTTTATTCCTCTCAAAAAGTTAATTCCGTCAAGACACGAGTACAATATGAAACAGGTGTAACTTTTTGAGAGCAAAAAAAACAACGCTTTGTGATCAATTTCCCTATTTTCGGAAATGAAAGCGTTAAGGAGCCTCAAACTTCGCAAAACCCCATTTTCTAAGCTTTTTAAACCCTTCATTTTCAAACTTAGGCAAAAAATGCCAAGGGTAAAAGATATTCATTTTTTTGCCAAGAATATTTTATTTTTTCTTGTCCCTTCAATTTTTGGGATAGGCTCCATGTGCAATGTGTATAACATTTTTTGTCTGCTATAGGTTGCCTAAATACCCTGTAGATTTTTCAATATCACTAAAGAGACGCTTTGTACAACTAATATTGTGTAAGACGTACTGTTCTAAAATTTTTAGTGTGTTTTAAGTAATAAGTACCTAATTCGATAATCTGCAAGATACCTACTATAATATGAATAATATATTAATTCGTAGTTCGTACCTACACTTGGCATCATCTCTATTAAATTTATCACTACCAATTGTACCAATCTCGTTCTCTGTAACTTCTCGGAGGAGTTCCCCTTTTATCTAAGGGATCTGGTTTAAACATAGGTCTTTTCTTCTTCAAAGACTTCTTTAGTTCAGTCTTTTTTTTCAAAGATTTCTTTTTTTCTAAGTTTTTTGATTTTTCCAATTTTGGAGTAGGCGTAGACGTATCACTTCGCCTTGTGGTATTACTCGTCGGATCTGTGGTTGCTGATGTAGTCGGATGTGCATGTGCTGATCTGGTTGGTTTTAATTTTGGTTCTGGTGATTCGGTTGGTTTTAATTTTGGTTTCGGTGATCTGGTTGTTTTTGGTGATTTGGTTGGCTGTGATTTTGCTACTGGTGGCTCAGCTGGTTTAGATGTTGTTTCAGGTTGTCGAGTGGTTGTACTTTGCTTAGTGACAGATTCAGTTTTTGGTTTTAATGGTTCACTTTTTTCTGAGGGAGCCGAAATTTTCTTCAAGCTCATTCTACCCCAATTACCAGTTTTTTTTTGTTTCCTAATACGCCACAGCCAGTACAAGATTAGAACCACATAACCCAAAAAACATAAACTCAATAACAAATAAGCTATTAAACAAAACGGTTTGTATTTTCTGTACGACCATAAAAAAAGCGGGT
Organism: Balanococcus diminutus; assembly: GCA_959613365.1. NCBI lineage: Eukaryota > Metazoa > Arthropoda > Insecta > Hemiptera > Pseudococcidae > Balanococcus > Balanococcus diminutus. The sequence continues at coordinate 32,434,641 of OY390714.1, forward strand.
AAAACATGTTCTACTTCAATTTAATATCTAAATCACAACTTGAATTAACAACGAGGAAAACTTCAAGAATTGTCAAACTGAAACCGAATAAATAATTGTTAAATGCATAATATTCTGAAACATATGCATTTTAAAAGTTTAATAGTCGACGAATTATTTTTGCATAAGTTTAATTTTGAGACCAATTATTTCTTGTAAACAATACTCTTCCAGCAACAAACGCAGTGAAGCCATTTCTGAAAGTTTCGAAAAAATTGAGCAATTTTTTTCCAAACAAACGAAAAAACAAGAAAAAAGCAATTTTCTGGAAAAAATTGAACATTTTCACTGCCAAAAAATTATTAAGTTTTTCCATTTCAAAAAATTACTTCAAAAAGGCTGAGAAACTGTTTCTTCGGAAAAGTGTGGATTTTTTTTCTCCAAGAATTTGAAACATTTCTTGTTAAAAGAAAAAAATTGAAAAAATTTTTCAACTCATAAAACTGAGAATTTTTTGTTTCAAAAAGTAAGATTTTTTTTTTTGAAAAAAAAACCTGTTCTATAGATAATTTTTTATTCCAAAGAATGAAGAATTTTTTCATTCCAAAAAAATCATAGGTACCTATTTAAAATCTATTTCTTCCAAAAATTAAAGCTTTTAAAAATTTTATTAAATGAAAGGTCCTTTTTTTGGAAAAAATAAAAAATTTATTTGGTAGAAAATTGATAAATACCTACCTACCTAAATTTTTCATTCAAAAAATATTTTAAAAATTTTCCACAAGTACAAAAAATTTAGGATTTTTTTACCAACTCCAAAAAAGTTGAGACAATAGCTTTGTTTTTTTATCGCGGATTATGCACAATCTGGATTTTGGATTGTGAGGGTTTGTGCGAATCCATTTAATAATCTGCTCGATGAGTAGATTTTGAAAGTGGATTATGGATTTTATTGTGTTCTTTTGTTTTGTTTTTGATAAACCTTTCAGAATAATTGACCAGAACATTTCTAAACCTTTTTTTAAGAAGTAAATGTTAGAATCCATAATCCAGATTCTGTACAATCCGCGATAAAAAAACAAAGCTATTGTTTCTTTGGAAAAGCTATAGTGGGGATTTTCCCCAGAATTTAAAACATTTCTTGTTCTAAAAAATTAAAGATTTTTTTCAATCCAAAAAACATTCCAAAAAATTTAGAATTTTATTTCTTTATATTTAAAGAAAATGAATTATCTTTTTACTCCGTGAGAATTTTTTTTTTGCTCTTTAACCCTCGTGTGGCACACTATAAAATTAAAAAAAAAAATTAAATTTATTTTTATTTTTCCTTAGCACTTCTTATGTATTTTTTCATGGCGAATCCAAATTTATTATCGAAAATTCGTTCTGATCAATGGTTTCCTCAAGAAATCCTCAAATCTGAGAAAACATTTCTTTGTTTTTACAATTTTTTTTATTTTGGTCAATATCTTGGAAACAAAGGGTTGTATTGAAAAATTAGTCCAATAAAAATAGATTGCAAATTTCTCGATCTACAATTTTGGTCCTTATAAATTTTTTGCTAAAACCAACCGTTGATGAAGAAAATTGAAAATAAAACAATTGAGAAGAAAATAAAAAAAATTGTACCACATCCCGCCCCTTCAATGTACGATGTAGGTAGGCAACCCGCTTCACACTCATGATGAAGCGTTTTAGAGCGCACGCAAGTACCGGGGTACGTCATCGCCGAACCGGTTCCCTTCCCGCCGCAACCGTTTCGTTTAACACCGAGGTGGTGAATTTCACCACTGTGTGCCATTTGAGGGTTAAAAGAAGCAAAAAATTATGGAAATGGTGAGAAAAAAAAGTAATTGCTAAACAATTATTAATAAATCATAAAATAACTTGAACATAACAAAACAGTATGAAAGCTTCCGAAAAATAATTTTGCTAGTTTGAAATAGATGAGGCATAGATGGAAAACTGGTTTCTGCCGTGATTCGTTGTTCTACACCTAAACATGCACGTTTCCCTTTACCCCTCAACAACATGATAATAATTAATCTTCAATAATTCGCGAACGGGTTGAGATACAAACATGAAATTGAAACTGTGCACTCTTGAATACGGCCAGAATACGTATGCAAATTTTTATAAAAATTGAATCTGTAGTTTTGGAGGAGTTCGTTGCGAAAAAAGACCTGTCGAGCTTCAGATTACAGGGCTTCGCCTTCTCACTTAGCTCGAAGGCTCCGCCCTAAAAATAAATAAAAAACATTTTTGAATAAAATTTTCAAGAAATATTTAAAAAATCCCACCAGTGAGCTCAAATCAAAATTATTATAACCAATAAAAAAATTAAAACTATGTAAGTAGAAAAAAAACTCAAGAAAAAATATTTTTAAATCAAAACAAAAATAATTGAAATTTTGAGCGAAAATTAAAGAATAATTTGTAAGAATGATTTCGAAAAGAATCAATTTTTAGAAACAGTATACAGTACGATATTAATTATTTTTTTTAGTTGATTTTACGTGAACTTTCAAATTTGAAAATGAATATCAATGAAATAAAAACTTGAATTATTTCAGAATAAATTTTAATGAAAATTCATTGTAGCGTATCAACTTTTTGAAAATTATACAGTTTACACGGAAATGCAACAATATACGCGCCTGAAAATTTGTACTTTACCGTACTAGATACCTACTCTTACCAACTACACATGAGGACTATTAGCATATCAAAGATTTCACGAGTAAAAACAGGTAGAAATTTCCGTATGGATTCATTTTTGCTCATTTGACTTTGAGCTCGAAACAAACCCATAAAGTCACATAATGTTTCAATCCAACTCTTAATTTTTGGTATCACGCTGGTAAAGTTGAAAATTGAAACGTAGCTTTCATTATTATCTACCTAACAGACTTACCTACACCAACGTACAATACTAATGAAATTTTTATTCGTGACATGAAAATTTCATCAAAGCATATTGCAAAATATCTAGTAGGTAATTGTACCTACCTATACTGTACCGGACGTAATCAGATGAGAAATTTAATTTAGAAATGTTCGCTTTGTGCTAGGTACTTTTAATTTGTTCATTTGCTTGGTATATTTTATTTTTCACTTTTTAATGATTCTGAACTTCTTGAATGAACATTTCACAAATTAAAATTTCTTATATAAGATTGAACAAAAAAATATTCGTTTAAATAAGTATGAAGAAAGACACCATTGTTCACTTATTTCGTTATGCGACAAGATTTTTTTTTGAAATAATGTTTCTGTTGTTATTATTGAAAAAGGTAAAATTTTATATTATTTCTGCGTGAAATGTCGTTTTCAGAAGGAGCACTTTTTATGTTTTACAAAAGCTTACGTTCGCAAAGTTTTTACAAGAAAAGTCATGAAGAGAAAAATATTTTTTTTCAACTGGTGAAATTGCTTTTGCCAGAAGTTCTTAAAAACGAAAACCCGTTACAAAGATTTGAAACATTTTCTTTAACGATGAAAGGCAATGTGCAAGTCTAACCAAAAGTCTACGGGGAGTTGTTAAAACCATTCATTTAGATCACTGCGTAGTGGGTATGGTAGTGAGAAGTTTCGTATGTTTTACTCCCATAATGGAACTTGTAAATTTCCTATATTTGCCCGATTTTAAAAATTAAATTTTATTTTTCATCGAGTCACTTAAATGATGCCTGAGCAATGACAGAATTGCGGATTGCATACGTTTTGTGCCGTACTCCCGGGTTGCTGATATTACGTGTGGCTGGAAGAGAAATTTTCTTCTCGCCCCGCTTCCTGGTTAGCAATCCATGAGTACGGCGCAATAAGTATGCAACCCTCAATTCTGCCATTGCTCAAAGGATAATTTTTAAAATTTTTAATTTCTTTTCGAGTTTTTAAATCTCTGACAACATGTCTAAAAACCATCATTTTTTTAATTCTATGTTTTTTAATGTCTGATAAAGTACCAAAAAGTCTTTCGTTCAATACTTGACCTAACCTAACCCAATTTGTTGTCGTTTTTTTCGAGTTTGTTCGTAAATAAAGCATTATGCTATGCTAAAAGTCATAAATTTTTCCAAGTTTCAAATGTCCAAAAATCATAAATTTTTCTTAAAAATTTCCAAGTTTTAGAATGTTTGACAAAATTATGAAAAATCATCCAAGTCTTAAAAAAATAATTATGCCAAAATGATCTAAAATGGTATTATTGTGTAAAATACCTCCGTTATGACCACTTTAATTAAAAATTTTCAAAATTCTGAAAAACTTTCATTTTACTTATTATTTATTTATTTTTGTTCTCACAATGGGATACACAAGCAGCAACTTAAAATTCATCAAGGAAGAAAATACAAAATTGTAAATTATTATTTCCCCAATTTTTTTTTTTAAATAGAAACAATCCTAAGGTGTTGCTTATTCACATTAAAATCAATTTGGAATCGATTTATGAAATGAAAGCGAGCAATACGAGAAAACTCACAGCCTTATATACTCAGTATGTGTATTCGACTCAAGTAGATTAGGTTGTACCTATGCGGCAGATTGGTATTAGAAAATTCACATAAGTTGACGAGAAGTGTCAGTTTCAGAAATCTAAAATCAAAACTCACTAACAAAACTATTTCATGGGCCTTACTAATTATACACGCTTCAGTTTTGTAGCCACAATTCAAAATTAACTTTGAACTTATGTTAGTGAAACAATGGATTATTTTAACTTTCAAATACATACCAATAGCTCTATAGCAAATACGACAGTGTCGACTAGGTTAGGCATGTGGGTAATAGGTAAGGTATACATGCGTCGTGTGCGTTGCAAATAGATAAGTTTGGCAATTAAATTTGACGTGTTAAGTTTCATACCTGCACAGCGTAAGGTGTGTTTAGTTTGTTTGTAATGTTACAAATTTTCAAATAATTTTATTTTTTGAAACTTAAAAAAAAGCTACGTAAGAAAAGTTGATTTTCTTCATTACCATAAATAATCAGTTTATTATAATTAACATAGTCTATGCTTTACGATGACAAAAATGAAAAAAAAAAGGTAATGAAATTCGTAAGTTGTTGCTAACGAAATTCCTACAATTTTTGGGCAAGAGACTTTTAGGTACTATAAAACGTGAAAAATTTGTTTTAAAAAATGGTCGATTTTTAGGCATTTTGTCATAAATCATTTTTTCGACTTTAAAAAATTTTAATTTTTTTTTGACCTTGAAAAATTTCAATATTTTTCGTCCAAGAAAATTTTTCATTTTTTCGACTTTGAACAATTTTCATATTTTTATGACTTTGAAATTTTTTCATTTTTCTTGACTTTATAAAAATCCTTTTTTTCTTACTCGAAAAAATATTTGTTGACTTTAAAAAAAAATAAAAAAATAAACTAAAAATTTGATGAATACCTACTATTATTCAAAAGGAAAATTTTTTAAATTCATATAAAAATGTTTAATGTTCATTTTCAATGTTTGGCAAACTTTTAGAATTTGAAAAATTTTATGAAAATTCAAAATTTGGAAATTAGACAAGACTTTTGAATTATGGTCTTTGCATTTTATTAAATTTCCATTTTTATTTTCCTGAAACACATTGATCAAAAGAAAATTCCAAAGTAGAAATTATGTTAGAAGATTTCCATTATCTCACAATAACTCTTTACAAAATGTTCAAATTCAATCATTGGTGCATTTTTAAAATTCAGAAAATCATCGAAATATGGCAAAAATTCAATGTTTGGTAATTTCTAAAAAACAATTCTCAAAATTTGATCAATATTATGTATATATTAATTACCATTGAAATCTACTGAATCAAAATTTGAAATTATCAAATTTTAATAAATTTCTGAAACCACGAGTATAGCTAGGTACCTAAAATTTGACTGAATTATAAAATAATTTTTAAAATTCGTTTTATTATCATTTTCAAAATTTTATGAAAGTTTATAATTTGAAAATTTTGAAGTATTTTTGAATAATTATAGACCAATTTTGTAAATTCAACAATTCCCATAAATTAATTACATTTAAAAAATTAGTAAAAAACCAATTTTAAAAATTGAAAATTTTTTGGAATTGGATAGGTATTTTAAATTTTTTTACAGTTTTGTCTAGTACGTATTTCAGAACACTTGGTAAAATCTTCAATGTCTAAAATTTTATAGAAATATAAAATTGGATAATTTTTGAATTTCAATAAATTTCTGAAATTTGAACAATGTTCAAAGTTACCTAAGTAGATTTTTACAATTTTCATGTCCTGTAGAAATTTTTAATAAACTTTAAAAGTTGGCAAATAAAAAATTCAGTAAATCTTCAAAAATTTCCAAATATAGGTATAATTTTAAATTTGAATGATTTTTAAAATTCACCTAAGAAAAAAAATATATAAAGTCGATTTTCCAGCTTTTTGCAGTTTACACTTTTTTTTTTTAAATTACTTACTAAGATCTATTTTTATTTTATAATTTGAATAAATTTTTAAAAACTATGAAAAGGGCAATTTTCAAAATTTTCAAATTTTCAAAAACAGATTTTTGAAAATTTGTTTTCCACTTTTCAAATTTTCCTATCAGATGTTACTGACCCGGTAAACACACCGCCTGCTTATGCTAAAATCACAGAGACGAAAATCGCGGTCTATTCGCATACGAATAGAATGCGAAATCAAAGCAAAAATCGAAGAAAATTTTCTCAGATAAATTCGTGTACTATTCGTGAGCGAATATCATGCTAAAATCGTATTTAAAAACCTGTAGATGTTTTTGTGGGATATTAGCGCGATATTCGCTTGCGTATCGCATGCCTGAAATCACATTGAAAACAGGCAAAAAGTTCGTACGATATTAGCGCGATATTCGCATAAGAATCGTATGCTAAAATCGCAGTGGAAAACGTGCAGATATTTCTTACGATATTAGCGCAATATTCGCTAGCGAATAGCATGCGATTTTCACTACAACTTCTTTCAATACGTTTTACAAATGAGAGAAGTCAGTTTCAAACATGAACGTGTACTTGAATGTATTGCAGTGACATTTAAACAATAAAATAAAGGTTTTTCTGGGTTTTTTGATTTTGTTGGGGAATTTTGTGTTTTGTTTGATGTTTTTTCTTCTTTTTAAGTAAAAACGCCAATGATTTGATTTCAAAGTGATAAGAATGGAGACGAAGGCAGAATTTATTGGACGATTTCCACTCACAGTAAGTTAATTATTTTGAATTTATATCTCATTTGTGATCGCGTGAATCTGTGTGAAATTAAATTTTATCAAATCGTAAAAATTTTAGACGTCTTATCAGTGCTATAAAATTTTTCAATTGTTCCTCTTCCTTCTCCAATTTGAACGCAGTATTATGCGAAATTATAAGGAAAGGAAGAGTCAAATCGAAATTTTTGTAATAATCGAAATTATTTTCAAGATTTCAATCTACAACTTTTGTTTGAAAAAATTTTCATTTGGGACTGCGGGACAGCCCTTCTTCCCTCTCACAATTCAGAGTAATAAATATACGTTTTTATACCTATCTAATCTATCTATGTATCTATCTATCTTCGTAGTATTGGGCATAATTTTAGGGGAGGGGGGGGGGGCTAAAATTGAGAAATTTTTCAAACAAAAGTTGTAGATTGAAATCTTGGTAGTAATTTTGATTTTCCTAAAAATTACTTTATCAAATGCCACTGATAGGTACTCCAAAAACTTTACGACTCGGCATTATTTCATTTTCCACAGATCTGCGATCACAAATATAATATATTTTCGAATAATTAATTTACTGCTGAGTGGAAATCGTCAAAAATCATTTGCCTACTTTTTAGAGGCGAATTCCGAACGCTAATCGCAAGCGAATTAACAGCGAATAGAAGGCTACATTCGCTGCTAATTTCGCGTACTATTAGCGTTCGAAATTAGCCGCTAAAAAAGCGGACATTTTTGATATGCTAATAGTACGCTATTTTCGCATGCTATTTGTATACGATAAATGCGAATTTAGCGCTCTGTTAGTACGCGATTCTCATACAGTGTGTTTATCGGGGAGCCCCCCCCCAATGAGCGGATTTCCCATCTTTCACTACACCTAATTTCTCCACAAATACACGAAAATTTCTTTTATTCATTTAAAATTTCCATTTCGAGAACCTCGTGAGTAAAAAATTTTGAAATTTATTATATGATAGATAGGAGAAGTGACGAGGAACTCAAAATTCAAAAGTTTGACAATCTTTAAATTTTAACAAATTTTTGAGATTATTATTCATTTTTGAAACTCACTTTTTTCAAAAAAATTTAAGAAGTCAATTTTAAAAGTTCTTATAAATTTTTCAATTGTTGTAAATTATTGAAATTTCTAAGATTTTCAATCAGGTAATTTTTAATTATTTAAGTTTTTTTTTTCAATTTGGATAAGTTTTCAAAGTTGTCCATTTTTTAAAATTCAACAAACAAATGAAGAAAAAATGAGATAAAATTGTTTTTTTTTTCAATCCTTTTTCAGAAGTTCAAAATGCATGGTCCTGCCATCATGTCATAGCATATAACTTTTTTTAATTGCCAAAACCGCACAGCTTGTCGCTGCGTGTACTTAAATTACTCTGCTCACGATAAAGTACCATTAAAAAAAAACCTTTTGGTATACAACCACTCGAACCATAGAACTCTCAGTAGCAATAAAATTATACTCGGACGGTTTGTCATTTCATCAGCCTTTCCCGTAACAATGTTTTATACTTACGTACCTAAACCTATGCAGTGTATAGTGTCTATTACCAATTTTTTGGTTTTTCAAATAGAAAGAAAACAAAAACGAGCAGACATTGAATTTAATTTCTATGGATTTCACGCGTGTTCTGGGACGTTCAATAAATTGGTTATTTTTCAAGGATTATTTCGGACAATTTTTTTCTGCTTGGCTGTAGGCTGTGGCCAATTCGTGAAAATCTTTGCACGATATTTTTTGACGTAATTTTTTCTTATTGCGTACGATAAATGGATATCCGATATCTTTATCGGTTTAAGCGTATTGCTTTCTAGTCTTAAAACAATTTTCGTTGCAGTTCTTTTTCGCTTTTGAGGGTGGCTTTATTGCCAGCCATAAGGAAGGATGACGACTTGGCGGTGTTTTATTTCTTATTAGGCCTACGGTCGAGTAAAAGAACATTGTCCCAAGATCGTTTTCTGGTAACACTTTCCAAAAGTAATGTTCAAAGTACCTATTTCAAGTATAGTGCGATAGAATACGTAGTTTGAAAATAAAAGCGTATGACTTAAATTTATTTATTTGTATACACATTTACAATTTTAAATGTACGTACACGATTGGTGATTTCAGAACAATAATTACGTGAAGTAGATAGGTAGGTAGATAGGTAAGATACCTACCTCGAAGAATAAGAAATATAACATTGACTCGATGTTTCATTCATATTGTTGATTTATGAAAGTGATGAAATTGCACAATAAAAGTTTCATCCAATAGATTACCATGCGAAAAAAGTATCTATTCATAAACACGTATCAAAAAACTAGAACAAGTGCAAGCTTATTTTCCAAAAGATAGATAACCGAATCAACCATTTTTCGTGGTATGAAAGTAAAAAATGAAAATACACAGGCAAAGGAAAGAAATTACACTACAAAACACGTACCAAATGTCGTGAAAGATTTATGAACAATGATATGGTGATATGTTCTTTCGAATAAGGAACAGAGTAAAAGTAGGTAGGTGAATATCATAGGTATTGTACTGTGTATTTTATACACCGAGTGCGCTCCCTCCAATCAACATTAACGTCAAATAATCAACAATAAATGGCTGAAAAATTCCAACTTATCACTAAAAAGTGAAAAATAAATAATTGATATTAAACTGTTGAATTTTTTGAAAATAAAACGGAGATAAAAATTAAAGTAAAAATGCGGTTTATTGTTAGCTTATATTTTTCGTTACAAATTGTACAAAATTATGCATCAATGTATAATCCAGAATTGTTATCGTCGTATCCTTTCAAAGACAAATACGCTAAATTTTCAAAAGACGCTGTAAGTTGATTTCAAGTTTTTTCCCTCTCTTTTATACTTAGTACCAAGTAGATATACATAATCGACCGACGGTCCGACATTTCAGTGATTTATTATTTAGGTACGCCAATTTTGAAAATTAGGTATAAGTTTTTAAAAATATGAACAGGTGGGTGAAAATTATAAGGACAGCTGCTCTGTGAAAATTCGTTGCTGTGTATAATCACATGGTAAAAGTAAAAAATTATCACTTACGTTAGTATATACTTACATTAGGAAATAATAGTTTACTCAGTTCAATATTTTCATATTTACCACTATTGCATCATAATTTGGATATACCTAACATCTAAGTATACTTACTACAATTTTCAATTTCTTCTCGTTATTTTTTCCAAGCTCAAGTTAATTACCTAAGTTTTTCTGAACTACTTATTCCACTGTTTTTGAAAATTCACTTGGCTTTACTTATAAAAGTCCAAAAACCCACTTTTTAATTACGAGAACAAAAATCAAGTACTTAGGTAAAATAAGAATTTAAAACAATACTCTTCCAACTTAAAACAAGGCTAAAAACACTCAGGGTTCGAAAATGATCGATTTTTAACCACTGTGATTTTGATAAAGTTCGCTTTCATTATTTTTAAATTTTTAATTTTTTGTTTGGTGCTTCATTTCATAATTAGATAGGTACATTAGGATGACCCTTATTTTGGACTTTCGATATTTTTTTATCCCCCCCCCCCCTCAAAGTCGATATATTTTTCAGCTTCACCCTCAAAGTTGTTCCTTTCTATAAGAAACCAATTCCTTATTTGTTATGTATTTCTTCCTTATTGAATTTTTAGTCGACCCTATTTTCACCCCGCCCCCCCCCAATTTTGTAGACAAATTTAAAAGTTTACCGATTTTTAAACTCTTGCCTTTTTAAAAAAAAAATTTAATTGGAACCCACAAAAGGTTTCTTTTCACCAGAAGTAATTCTCAATTTTTTATTTTCCTCCAATTCAATTTTAAGTGGCACCCTGTGGCCACCCTGAAAAAATGAGTAAAATGTTTTCACTTATTAGCATTGTTTTATAGCTTTTTATTGGAAAATATTTCTGTACTTTTACCTTGATGCTTTTTTATTTTTCAATAAACTTAATTTTAGGTGGTGCGACTAGTCCCTCCCACCATTTCAAAAAATAATTTAAAATCATCAAATTTTCAAAATTTTGAATTTTTTATTTTTAACATACCTATTAAAATTATTCCTTTTCATGAGAAATGATTCACGATTTTTTATTTTTCCTCTCAATGAATTTGATGTGAACCCAAGTCCTCCCCATTTTTAGAAAAATGAAAAAATTGACCGATTTTCAAACTTTTGCTCTTTTTTGGTTATAACACATCAATGTAGTTCCTTTTCATGAGAACTGATTCCCAATGTTTTATTTGCCCCCAACCTATTTTGGAATTGTACCTTGAGGCGCTCCCAATCTTTCAAAATAAAAATGAAATAGTTAAAAATGCAAAAACGAAAAAAGGAGCAAAATGTTTCGACCTAGACTAGAATGTAATTTTGTTGGTCTATATTTTTAAAAAAATTTCTTTATTTCTTACTCGTCCACTAACTAAATTTTGGATAGTGTCATCCTTCACCCCAATTTTTAAAAAAATTATAAAAAATTACAACATTTTCAAAATTTTACATTTTCATTGGTTTCAACCTCTCACAATTATTGTTCTTTTTTATGTGAAATACTTGATTTTCAATTTTTTATTCCTATCCTCACTAAATTTTAAGTGACACCTACCAGTCCTGCAATTTAAAAAAAAGAAAAAGTACCTAGGTAAGAATTTTAAAACTTTTGTATTTTTTTTCAAGTCATTAAAGTTATTCTTTTTTTTTCATTTCTTTCAAGTTAATTTTAAATGATGCTGTGAGGGTCCTTGAACTTTAAAAAAAGAACAACCAAGTATAAAACTAAAACAATTTGTAAAATTTTTCAACCTACGAGTAAAATATATACTTGTTCCTTTTTATTAGAAAATATAATTTATGTTTCTAATGAAAAGGAACAACTTTGATAAGTTAGAACCAAGAAAATGCGGAAATTTTTATTTTTATTTTTCAAAATTGGAGTACGTGACTAATAGACGTTTCTTAAAATTCAATTAAGAAGAAAATAAAAAATTATGAATTATTTTCTCGTGAAAAAGAACAACTTTGAATTCTGTTGAATTTTTTTTTTCAATTTTTTATGATTTCCCAATTTTACCTACTAATTTTTTAATATTTCGTTATAATATGTAGTACCTAGTAGTACCTGATTAAAAAAAAAAAAAAAAAAAAAAAAAAACATACTCACTTTTAGAAAACATACAAACCTACATTTTTGAAAATATGTTTATAAATTGCAAATAAAATATATTCAATTATCCAATTCAAAATAGTCTATTTTTTACTCATAAATGGAAATGCATTTTTTAGGATGTAGATCTAGACGAGAATTGTCCTGGATTTGAATGTAACTCGTCTGGATTGAATGCGATGCAGATCACGGACATAATAAATAAAGAGAACGCTATAAGAGATGCATACGCTAGAGAAAAAAATATAACCAACATGTATTCTGTGGTGAGTAAAAAAAATTTTGAGATGATTTTTAATAATACAATTCTTATTAACGTGTACACCAATTTCTATTCTTACTTCTATGTACAGCACTGGAACTCCCTTTTGGCAGCTCATGCTCAAGAACGAAATCATTTGAGTTGTATTTTACCACCAACTGGAAATAAAGTGATTTACGAGCAAGTAACAAACAAATGTACTTATAATACTCGTACCTTTATCAAATTATTAGTAATTATGTTATGCATTCAACCAGTATTGTTATGGTAGGAAAATGTAATGATTAGATAGCGTAGATATTAGGTACCTATTGAAACAAACTTTATCCTTTTATTAATTGAAATCATATCGTTGCTAAATAAAGTTGGAAGAAAACAACCTCAATTTTCCTTTAGGGTTATCAATACGTTAAAATCGCATAATTATTGCCAGATTCTCCGAATTTGGAGAATGGGTACTGGGTAGGTCAAAATTTTCAACAAAAAAAAAAATCATGATTTTTTGTAAAAATTGTTAGAAATGTTCTAGAAGTGATTTCGATTATTCAAAGTTAATGAAATGGCAAAAAATAAAAACTACGCAGTACTCTAAAAAACTGTAAAATTACGTTTGAAATTCTTATTAAAATTTTATCAAAAAAAAAAAAAAAAAAAAAAATGTTTGCAATATAAAGTAACACTTTTGAAAAACTTTTCGAATGAAATTTTTGTAAAATATTCTCAGAATTGTCTATGCAAAAAATTGTGAAAATTTAAATTTTTGCAAAAATAGGTAAACGAGAAGAATTTTTCAAACAATTTTCAAAATTTAAATCTTGTGAACAACATTTTTGAAAGTATAAATGTACCTACCTGCACTTTTGTCAAAATTTTACTAGAAACCAATTTTAACACTGAATTTCAGGGTATACCGAAAAATATAGTCAATGGAAAAGTCAATATAATTATTCATTCGAAGATTATCCGACAGCAGTGGAGGTAGTGATTGGATCTAGAGCGTTTCCTCTCAAGGATCGAGTCGATTTACAACATACCATTACAGAATTCATAGAAATGTTCAATAAAATGTTGGTACCTTTTCTTCTCATCCGAAAAATGAATTATTCCTATCGCAATTAAAAGTAACATGTAATTCAACTGAGTTATACCAAAAACTTATAAGTTTTCAAAATCGAAAATTCGGCCATTGCTAAATTTTATGTTAGTCCATACCTAATACCTATTTGATTACGATATTTAATTTTTTTTAGATATATCCTAATTGAATATTGCTCGATTACTTAAATTTACCTGCCCAAGTTAAACTAAACTATAAACGTGCTTGGAAAATGTGAAGGGTGGACATTTCTGAAAATTCTTCAATGCGAACTGACGTAACGTTGAAATGCTATTGTTGACGATGCAAAAAATGGCGACGTTTTATCGTAATTAAGAAAACTTGCTATCTTCATTTACGAGATTCGTTGCTATTTTTTGAAACATCCTCGCGACCCTTCAACGTTTAAGTAATTTCTTTTAAAAATTTAAACGAAAATATTTTTCTTTGTTGCTTTCATTAAGTAATGGAAAAAATTGACTGTGGTAAAGCATCGGTACAATGACACGTTAAATAATTTCAAGCCAACTTGAATTTTTTCTAATTACCTACACTGGTTGAAAATATCGCTGAATAGGTTTCCGCGGTACAATTTTCTCGTGAAAAAACGATTTTTTCATTATATTAGGACGCGCCAAATCCCTTTACTGAGCACTGTGCGTGTTCTGAGGGTTTTTAATGTTATACGATTTTTTATTATTTTCCAAAAAAAAAGAAGTGATGGGTACATAACGCATCCTCGTACCTTTTTCTTTTTTCCCTCTTTTTTCGTGCTTCTTATACGACTTCTAGAGATATAAAATTTTGCAACAGTCGAAAAATGTGACACATAAGCGAACCCTTGGGCCGAGTTATGGATAATATTTACGATTGTAAATTCGATTTTTTTTTTTTTTTAGTGATAATATCTCAAATCCGTTAGAACGAAGGGGTGGAACAGTCGATATGGGATGTTCGTATTTAGTGACCGCAAACACAACTCATAATACCGACTATATGGTATGCCTTTATGGATTTCTCTACTTTGATCCTAACACTACTGCAAATAAATACAATAATGAGATTGGTACGCCTTGTTCGAGGTGTACTTTTTATTCCATTCTTGAAGAAGTACCCGAAGGGCATGGATCGAAAAGATGGACTTGCGACAGCCGATATCCTCACACTTGTAGTACGTACAGTTGTATACCTATTCCAGAGTCTATTTTTTAAGTGTCTTAGGTATTTCTTATTTAATATTATTTTAGTCTCCCCCTTGAATTTAAAAAAGATTTTTTTTTTTAATCATTGCCTGATCATTTCCTGCTTTTTATTTTTTCCAAACAGTATTTCAAGTGGAGCATAATTAGTGATTACTCCCTCTATTTTCAAAAAAATAATACTTCAAAGGTTTTCAAACTTTTTCTTTTTTCAGTTCCACTCCACAAAGTTTGTTCTTTTTCATGAGAAGTACATTTTACCTAGTATCTACACACACACACCCATATCTGAATTTTAAAAAAAATTCAAGGGGGTGGTTTATTTTGAGTTGGAGATTCATCATAGAAAATTTTAGACTCCTAGCTCGAAGGAGAACCAAGCTATAGGTGCTCAAAGTGGGGTCATACTTTTGAAAATAACGTGATTTTTTGCCACTTTTGGGTAGAGCCATCGTGTGGTACCTCAGTCCAACTCCCTTACTCGAAAAAAATATAAAAATCATTGAATTCAGAAAAAATTAAGAAATTTTCTTCTCCAAAAAATTTTTAATTGAAAAAAAAATGCAAAACTTATTATTTTTTAAATAAATTGAATGACGGGTACCCAAAGAGTTTTTTTTCCAAAAAAAATGAGTAGTTTTTTAGCTTGACTCGAGAAAAATTGATTTTTTTATTTCGAGGAAATTTATAAATTTTTTAACAAAAAATTGAATGTTTTTTTTTTGAACTGAAACCAAACCAAAAATTTATAGTGTTTTTTTTTCTCGAAAAATAGATTTTCTTAAATTAGGTACTCCACCTACATCCTGCGTTTTTTTTAAATTTTTTTTTTCAAAAAAAATTCTTTCAAAAATTTGAAAAATATTTTTTAGGTAGGTACCTACCTAGGTATCTATAAAAAGAAATTGAGAAAAAAATTTTCTCCAAAATTTGCCACTTTTGGGTAGAACCATCTGTGTATTACCTCACTCAACCCGCTTACTCCAAAAAAATATAAAAATCATTAAATTCAGAAAAAATTAAGAAATTTTCTTTTCCAAAAAATTTTTAATTTAAAAAAAAAATACAAAAATTATTATTTTTTAAATAAATTGAGAGACGGGTACCTACCTAAGGAGATTTTTTTCCAAAAAAAAAAAAAAAAAAATTAAAAAATGAGTAGGTAGTTTTTTAGCTTGGCTAGAGAAAAATCGATTTTTTTATTTCGAGGAAATTTAGAAATTTTTTAACAAAAAATTGAATGTTTTTTTTTTTGAACTGAAACCAAACCAAAAATTTATAGTGTTTTTTTTTCTCGAAAAATAGATTTTCTTAAATTAGGTACTCCACCTACATCCTGCGTTTTTTTTTTTTTTTTTTTTTTTCAAAAAAAATTCTTTCAAAAATTTGAAAAATATTTTTTAGGTAGGTACCTACTTAGGTATCTATAAAAAGAAATTGAGAAAAAAATTTTCTCCAAAATTTGCCACTTTTGGGTAGAACCATCTGTGTATTACCTCAGTCAACCCGCTTACTCCAAACAAATATAAAAATCATTAAATTCAGAAAAAATTAAGAAAGTTTCTTTTCCAAAAAATTTTTAATTTAAAAAAAAAATACAAAAATTATTATTTTTTAAATAAATTGAGAGACGGGTACCTACCTAAGAAGATTTTTTTCCAAAAAAAAAACAAAAAAATTAAAAAATGAGTAGGTAGTTTTTTAGCTTGGCTAGAGAAAAATCGATTTTTTTATTTCGAGGAAATTCAGAAATTTTTTAACAAAAAATTGAATGATTTTTTTTGAACTGAAACCAAACAAAAAATTTATTGTGTTTTTTTCTCGAAAAATAGTTTTTTTTTTAAACTCCTACCCACATCCTAAAAGTTGTTTCTTTTTTTTTCAAAAAAATTTCCTTCAAAAATTTGAAAAATATTTTGTAGGTAAGTAGGTACCTATCTATTGAAAAAATTGAGAATTTTTTTTTCCAAAACTGATAAAATGAATAAATTTTATTATGCTGACTAAAAAAAATTGAATAAGAAATGTTATGTCCCCCCCTCCAAAAAAAAAATATTGGAATTCTTTCTGCAAAAGAATTCGGTTTTTTCGAAAATAAATTGAAAGATTTTTATTTACAATTCTTTAAAAAAATTGAGATTTTTGAAGAAAAAAAATATATTAAGAATCGAGTAAGGGATTATATCTACTAAAAAATCGGCATGGGCCAGATTCAAAGTAATAAAATTGGGATTTTGGATTTTACAATCCATTTATGAAAATTATATTACATTTTAGATTATGGATTTCAAATCCAGGCGTGAAAAAGATGTTGGATCTTGAGTTTTAAATTCAAATTAAACAAATTCACAATAATTTTTAATTTTGATTTTGAATCCCTTTTTTTCTGGATTTTTACGAACCCTGCTCTATAGCCTTTTCATTTTCTAAAGTAGGCAAAAAAATGACAAAAGTGAAAAGATATGCCATTATTTATGCCTGATCTAAAAAATATTTTTGTCAATTTTTTTCCCCTTGCCCCTTAAATTTTCGAGATAGGCGCCAAGTGTACGTAACACTTTTTGTTTCTTATGGGGTTGCTTAGATATTCACCTTGTGGATTTTCCTATATCACTCAGGGAACACCCTGTATAATATTTTGTTCATTTCAAATTTAAAAATTAAAAAACTTTATGTGCGAATCGCTAAATAAAATATGAAATATGTTTCTAGATCTATCGAAAAGAAACGCATATGACAATCTGGTGAGTTCGAATCAATTCGATTGCGATAGAAAAGCTCTCAACAAGCTGAAGAAACCGTTCTTACCCAGTAGTGTTGGATTACTTGATATTAGTACCCATAAGCCAATTCCAAAGTTGAAAATTGGCAGTGGCGCCGGAGGCGTAAAAATTGTTCCTACGCTCAATGGTGTTTCATTGATATCTGTCGTTGTATTGTTCAAAACTTTATAATGTAAAATTGAAACTATGAAATGATTCTAATTATAATTACTTATTAATATTAATTTGATTTTGATATTAAAATTACTTAAACAAATATTATCGACTTTTTGTTGTATAAAAAAAATTTCTAAAGAAAAAGACGTACCTACCTGCCAGCTTGAATCTTGAAAAAAAAAAATCAGGAGGAAAATGTTTTTTTCATTCTCATTGGTCGCATGAGGCTCAAAGCACAGTGAATGCAGCACTGGATCAAATACTTTACATATATAATACTGGAAACTCCAATAGGGACAAGTGACCCCAACAAAAGCGCTCTTTTAGCGGCTCGGCATGAAACTATTCTCAGACTTTCGACCGATCGTCATGTCTTTGACCAATCAGAGGGCGAATCACGCGACGATTAGTCGAAAACCTGGAATTAGTTTCATGCCGAGTCGCTTAGAGAGCGCTCTTCTTGGGAGTCAAATCAAAAGCACAGAGTTTCCAGTATTATATATGTAAAGTATTTGACTGGATCTAATACGGCATCAGGGCAGTTTTATCACATTTTTTGAAAAAAATTTCTTCATTTACCAAATAGCCATTAATATCGGAATGCATGTACGAGCTTAGCTCGTATTAATGGCTATTTGGTAAATGAAGAAATTTTTTTCAAAAAATGTGATAAAACTGCCTTGGGTTGCGCTCAGTTTGGAAATTTTTTCCTCCCTCATACGTCACTATGACGTATGTTGGAAATTATTGGCCAATCAAATTTATCGTTTGTGAAATTATTCTTGATAAAATTTTTGATGTGACGTCAAAATGACGTATGAGGGAGGGAAAAATTTCCAAACTGAACGCAACCCTTGGAAATCTTTCCTTCCCTCATACGTCATTTTGACGTCACATCAAACATTTGATCATGAATTTTTCAATTTTGATTGGCCAACAATTTGTTTGGTACTTGATAGTGACGTATGAGGGAAGGAAAAATTTCCAAACTGAACGCAACCCTGATGCCGTACTGGATCCAGTGCTGCATTCACTGTGCTTTGAGCCTGAATTATAATGATGTCGATGTAGAAATATACGGTTGCTATTGATATTAGATCATTTCGGTTGATGTGGTTCAATTTTGGATACAAAATTTTTTATGTGTGTGGTCTGTTGATAACATGAAGAAAATATTTCTGTACGTTTTATTGAACGGTAAGAACCATTTTTTTTTTGAAAAATGAAAATAGATCTTCAAAGGTTTTTTTATTCAGTTTTGGTACCTACCTAAAATTCTTAAAACATTATTTCTTCGTGGGTGAGTCGATGTTTAATTTTCTCGGAAATAACTACTGAGTTAGTTGATTGTT
Source organism: Balanococcus diminutus (assembly GCA_959613365.1). Lineage (NCBI taxonomy): Eukaryota > Metazoa > Arthropoda > Insecta > Hemiptera > Pseudococcidae > Balanococcus > Balanococcus diminutus. The sequence goes on from OY390714.1 coordinate 32,453,849, forward strand.
GCTTGTTTCGATTTCCGCTCACATATTTGCAGTTTTGATACGGTAGTGTACGGTAGTATTGAAGTACAGGACCTACAATTGTTTCATTTTTTCGTCAGGTTAGGTATCTACTTAACTTTTGACAAATTGGAAAACATTTTATCAGGTGTTTTTTTTTTGTAGCATGCAGTCATATTTTTTTAATGATTCATTCCACAAACCTACTTATGATAAAAATGTTGCTATCTATCTATATACTTGTATATGTATTTGTATTTTAAATATTCTTCCTTTTTTCCAAATAGTTTTTATTCACAATGAAATATCATCAAGATACTCTGTTGCTCAAGATTATCCTTTTATGGAACAATACTACTCAAATGAGGTGAGTCTGAGTATGTCGTATGTCTACCTAAGTAATTCGATACATATATCCCTTACTCAATATGTATTGAGCTATTTTTCAAAAATTTTAAATTTTCTCAGACGATTTGCATTGTTTAATGATTTACAGGGAATCGAGAAGTCTACGTGCGACGATTTGATATGTCCAGAATCGAAATTAACGGTCGTTCAAATCGAATTACTCTATATAAGTTTCAATAAAGAATTGAATACTTTTGCTGAACGCAATAATATCTCAAATGCGTATAAGCTGGTAGGTACTAGATAGTAAGTACACAATACCCCAAGCTAGCTTGATCTAAACCCCCCTCCCTCCCTCCCCCGGCACAAAATAGCTGAAAATAACTGAAAACATTCCGGATAGGTGAAGTAGTGCTTAAAAATCTTATTTTAATCTTCTTAATTGAAAAATAAGTAGCTATCTTAAGACTTCATACGGTCAAGCGAGGACTTGCTATTCCGTGGGAGAGAATTTCTCTTTCATGGGCGGGGGCATGAATCAATCGGACGAAGGGTATATTTTCCCTACGAATAATGCTCTAAGTACAACTCAAGTACTAAACTGAGAAATTTTCAATTTAAAATTTCAGCATTGGAGTGAGGTGTTAGCTCAGTTGGCTCAAAATAAATCTGGTAAATGTTTACCTCCTACGTATGAAAATGGCTCTAAACAATTTTACCTTCATGACCGCCAATGTAAGTACCTATCTATGACGTTTATCCTAAGTTTCGAACTTTTGAAAAGCGAAAACTGGAATCATTTTTGAACATTCGCAGTTCGCACATCTGTAAATTACCATGTTATTTGTAGCTCAGAGCTTACTTAGTGGATTACCTGACTCTAATATGACACTGGAAGTAGTGATAGGTGAGAGAAATACATCACATCCGATAAATGAAGAAATCGAAAGATCACAGTTCACTTCAAAAATGGTCAGAGACTTTACCACGTTATTTTTGTAAGTATCTTCTCGAAGTAGGTACTTATTACCTATAATGCCTATAGTTACAGTAAGTTGTGATTGTGAGTTGCATCTACTTACTTGATGAGAATTTTTTTATAAAAATAAAAAATAAAGTAGACTAGAGGGTTTGCATCGAAAATTTTCGGAAGTGGGAGAATGCATCTCCTAGAACTTTTTTTTTCCCCGTCTAAAACATAATAATCCAGAATGATTTTTGCCCCAAAAGCCTCAAAGTTAAACTTGGGAAGTGGGTACATAAATATTTTCAGTTGAACATTTTTTTTTTTTTTTTTTTGAAAAACAGAATTTTCTGCAAACAAATGAAATTTTAAACATTGTGCAAAAAACAAATTTTTAGCAGGGATTGGAAAAATACAAAATTTTATAAATCATGGAATTTGAAAATTTGTTGTAAAATTTTTATTTTTTTAAATTTACCTATTTTTTAAATTATTCAGTTTTCAATTTTCAAATAAAAGTTTTGGCAGGCGTTCAAAAATTAGATTGAAATTTTGGTGTGGTTTTGGAAAATATGGAATTTTGAATAAGTAGGTATGCCTTTTATGCAGAACAATAATTTTACAATGATTGACAATTTTTTTTCCAAAATTGATCTGATTTTCAGGTCAATAAAAAAATTGCAAGTAAAAAATTAACTTTTTTGAGGTATTTAAAAAATTACCCAATGCGATTTTCAGAATTTATCAACATCATTTTTTTCAAACTTTGTCACGTTTTCACGTAAAAATTTTTTTTTGAAAATTTAATTTTTAAAACTTGTGGAAAGTACAAAATTTTTAAAATTACTCAAATACAAATTTTAAAAATTCATATTTTTCAATTCTTTACCAAAAATTTATCTATAATTATTTTTCTGTGATTATTGATGTCGGAACAATGTAAAAACCTTGAGACCAATATGGGAATTTTTTTTATTTCAAATTTTTTGAACACCTGCCAAAAATTTAATTTTCAAACGATCACTTGTGTTGGAAAAAAAATAAAAGAGATTACCATTTATAAAATTTTTTCTGTGTAAAACGCATAACTTAATTTATTTAAATTACTTATCTACTTTCCAAACACCTGAAAAAAATTCAATTTCAATTTTTTTTTCTACAAGTCGAATATTGAAAAACAAATCAAGAGTGTGGGTCATTTATTGTTAGAGGTAGAGGTAGCTGTGAGTAATTTTTATGCGACTGATTCTCAGACGTGATAATAATATAATGACTTGTTCATGTCTGTTTAGGTGGAAGGAGTGAACTAAAAAATTTCCTTGAAAACTTCTATCACTAGTGTAAAAAATTCTTGGATAAAAAATGACAATTCATTAACTTTTTTTTAAGTCAGATTTTTTTTTTTAATTTTCCTTTGAAATCTTGAAAACAGTGTTCTTAAAAAATCCCAAAAAATTCTTTCTAAAATTTTTTTATGAGAATGGAAATTTTTCCATAAAAAATTATTTCGGAAAAAATTTCATTGCAAAATAAATTTTCTTTAGAAAAACATTATGAATAAAAAATATATATACAAATCGAAAAAACCTTTTTAATAATCTTTTATTTCTCAGAAATATTGAAAAAAAATGGCATTACAAATGAAAAAAAAATTGAAATAATTAAACAAATCTTTTGAAATTTTTTTTACAAATTTTTGTGAATTTCTACATAGAATATTCACTTTTAAAAAATCATTAAAAATTCTCCTAAAATTAAGTTGAAAACGAGTTTAATATTTCAATTCTAACTCCGGCTAAAAAAGGGTACACTCCAACTGCAATTCCAGCAAAATCCGAAGTGAACTTCTCAACTCAGTCCGGAGTTTGTCCAGTACTGGTTTTAAGGTGATAAAGAAAAAGTGTAGGGAGTCCAATCCACAATTTCAATTTTTTTTTATATAACTGAAATCATACTTAAAGTAAATAAATAATATAATATAATCTAATGAGATAATTTCATTTTATAAACAATTCAAATAAATTGTTAAATTCTTTCTTGTTTTTTTTTTTCAGCTCTTCTCCAATCGATTTAGCATCAAGAGCATTAAACAATGTTTTTGGCTGTGGCTATGTTTATATGGGAAGGAATAATAGTGATACAGTTAAAGATCGTCTATTTTGCATATTTGGTTTTATGCACGGTGAGCGACATATCCTCACCACTCGTTATGGTGTTGCGTGCTCAACTTGCGTGGGTTATCATCCAAATGATGCAAACTCGACAAATGATACGTCGACTTATAAAAAATCAGAGTGGCGCTGCGATCAATCATTTCCTTATTTATGCAGTGGTACGGAAATCTAATTGTTTTAATAACGCATCTTTATAGCTTTCGGTTTTTAATTAAAATCAACCCTCCAGTGGTTTCCTTGTTGGAAATTGGATTAGATCCAAGTTACAAAAAAAAAAAAAAATGGACATTATCACATCGACGTAAATAAGTTTACGACTATTACGAGATATCCAATTTCCTATTTTTGATCGACTCCACTATACTTATCCAGTTCGTAAATTAATCAAAATTGTAAAACCACAATAATATCGTTGATTTTTCATTTTGATTCATTCTGTGGATAATTTTATTTTATTCCAAGCCATAAGATCTTACGTATTAATTTAATTTTATTTTCAGATAAATTTGTGATTCCTGATATAATAGAATCAGGACCAAATGTACCCTACTGCCCGATCCCACTTGACGAAGTATCAAATTTTGTACCTGTCGATGACAATGGCACTAGCCCAAAGGACGAAAATGAAGTGAGCGAATGGCCATGTTTACCAATATTAATTCCATTGGCGCTCCTTATCGTTATATTTCTTGCTATAGCTATTTATCATTTTGCCACAGCTTTGAAATTTCGTTACGATACTAAATAATTTAATGTTACTCGACTGATTTTTGGACTTATACTTTGACAAAAAATATTCACCTAAATAAATCGAAAGATATTCGTTTGATGTTCCTTTATAATACTCGTAGATATGAAATAAATATAGGTATGCGATACGAGGCTCGATTTTTACATCATATTTCTTTCGTTTACGACTGCGTATCATTAAAAAGTGTATTTTTTTCTAGTGTTTTTGCATTTGAAAAAATTCAATTCAATTCTTGTAGGTGCTTATGACTTCATTATACTGATTACCTGAAAGGCTTTCAATTTGGATCAAAAGCCTTTTGTTGCTCTTAATTTACAAGGCTGGAAATTTTCAAAAGCTGTCTAGAAAGATAATTACAGCTCTCTATATTAAACGCTTATATTAAGAGTAAAACTTCCTAATGTTTGAACCAACTTAATAACATGTTGCGTCATTAAATGAAGTTCTACTCTCAAAGGCTGTTCATTAAAGACTGAAACTATTTTAACGCTATTTTTCATTCATTTTTTCCTAGCGTGTAAGTCTATGAAGTATTGTACTCGTACACCGGCATACGTATACGTAAACATATTATACTCGTTCTTTACCTACCTTATACCTACACTTTTACAGATAGGTATATCTAAACATGAAGTATGATTTTTAAAGTATCTTGTTTGCACGAATAGGTCTAGGCAGATGAAGAAACATATTACTTCTTACAATTATTTTCGCTCGTTAGGTTTTTTTTTGTGAGGAAAATTTTCAGAAGCGAAAGGAGATGTAATCTTCGAATAGATCAACTCACTATAGTTAAATAGGCACCATATTTGTTTTTGAGTTTTTTCTCGATACCTATTTGTATACTGTCTGCAAAAATAACTGGCTATTTAAACCAGTCTTTATTAACCCATTTATAAAAATACTTTTCACTTCGTTCGTTTTGTAGCTTTCGAAATCGATATTGTGGTTTGAAATAATGAAAATGTCTCGTTGCATAGGTCAGTTCGTTTTTTTAATATTTTCTAATTGAACTGGAGATGGATTTAAATATTTTCTATCTGGAGCTTCTGTGCCAAACTTTAGATTTTTAGGCAAAATTTCTTAAATCTAAAAGTGAGTAAGTATTTTTGGTTTTATCGGTATTCAAAAAATTTATGCATTACGAAAATACTTGGAAACTACTGATAAGAACGCAGAAATGAAACTTAGGTATAATAATAGTCACTAATAGCCAGTTTTTGATAATTATTTTCAATTTTTAAATAAATTTTGTACAATTAAAGCACTACCTTTTAAAAATAAACTGAATATTCGTGTTTAAAAAAAATTAGTAGATAGGTATTTATTTAAAGAATTTGTCAATTTCTGAAAAATTATCAATTTGGTACAAAATATTTTTTTTATTATAAATCTTTTTTGATCACCTTAAGAAACTTCAGTTTTTGAGCATTGCCAATTTTTGAAAAATCAATACCTAGTCCTACATAAAATTATTAAATTTTGAAACAAATTATTTTTCGATGAAAACCTATCTTGAGAATCTTCAGCTTTTGAGGACTATCAATTTTAGAAAATCATAAACATTTTTTTTTTTCAGAAGTTGTAGGTAAATTTTTGAAAAAATTTCAAGTTTTCAAAAATAAGTGATTATTGGACAGTTTTGAATTTTTGAGATGTAATCACTGACCAGCTTTAAAAATTTTTCAAGTTTTTCAAGTTTTTGAAAATCCCTTCAATTTTTGGAAAATTAAAGGTAGATATCAAAATTTTAGGAAATTTTTAATTCTTGAAAAATTAATTTTTGCATAAGGTAAGATTTTCAAATTTGAATAATTGAAAAATTTTCAATTTTCTGACAAATTTTTAATTTTTGGATAGGTAGGTGGTACTTGAAAATTGCTGGAAAGTTGTCAATTTCGAAAACATTTCAATTTTCATGCAATCAGATTTTTTGGAAATAAAAATTTCCCGATTTTTGAAGAATATTCAATTTTTGGAAAATTATAATTTTTTAAAAACTTATAATTTTTAGAAAAATAAGTATGTTATAATTTTTGTTGAACAATTGATTTTCAAAAACTTTCCACTTTTTAATAATTTTTTGTAAATTTTCGAGAAATTTTTCGTTAGGTAGTATTTTTTCTTTGGAAATATTATTTTTTAAAAAACAATTTTTATGAAATAATCACCAGTTTTTGGAAAAGTGTACAAAAAATTAATCGTCAATACTCACTCAGGTATCAATTTAAAAAAATTTATAATGCATTTAAAATTTTTTTCAAATTTTGGGGATTCTTTTTTTTTTTAAGCACTATAGACTATAGTTTAAAAATTAACCTATTTTTGAAAAATAAAAAAATTCAGAGAATTGAATTTTTGAAAAACTGCCTAGGTATGTTAAATTTCAAAAATTTAGCTATCAATTTTTAAAATAATTTTCAAATTTTGGGAAATTTTTACATTTACTTATTTTAAAAATTTTCTATTCTTGGAAAATTATGTTAGGTAAGTATTTACATTTTGTAAAATTTTTAGAAAAGTATCGATCTTTGAAAGTGACTTAATTTGAGTTTTTGGAAAAAATTGTTACTTTTGAATAAAGGATCATCAACTTCTTAAAAATCATCTTTGGAATTGTAAGTTCTTGAGTAGTTCTATAATTTTTAATTATTTTCATTATTTTTTTAGGAGGGGGGGGGGGTGGAGGTCACGATTTTGTTGACAGACAAAACCTACGTATTTTGAAACTTACAGTTTTTTAAACTTTTGATTTTTGAAATAAGTTTTTGAGAACTTTTATTCTTTATAAAAGTTCAAAATTAAGTAAATATGAAGAAATGATTAATTTTTTGAGAATTTTTCAGTTTTAAAAATATTTTTTCTGTCTAGAAAACATAATTATTTTTGAAAACTGACATTTTTTGAGAATTTTTAAAATCTGGGTATCCATGCCCTGATCTATAAAAATTACTTATCACTTTTTAGAAATGGGGGGGAAAAATGGAAAGGAATAATTTTTAAAAAAATCATCTTTAGAATTGTGAGTTTTGAGAATTGCCCTTGCCAATTTTAAAAGATTTGCCTCCTGGCGCAGTTGCTCTATTCGCACCTTTGTAAATTCGCCTCCGAATTGGATAATTTATTTATTTTTTTCGTTTTTTAGAAATTTGTATAATACTACTTTTGTTTGACACCACTGTCGATTTGGCGAAATCTTGGAAATTTTGTCCTCTTGCGAAACGTACCGACTTAAAAGTGAGATTAAATTATGTACCTACCTACATATTTTCCTTTAATTTTTTCATTCACAGATAAATGATACATTTCTGCCGAGGTAATTTTTTTTCACTTGTGGGTTGGTAGGTAGATAGGTATATAGAAAGTTCGAAACACATTTTAAAGAAATAGACCTCACATAAAGAACCTATACTAGGTACCTAGATACAGATAGTAGACATTCTGCTATTTATGTGTTATGCACACACGAACGAACATGTGAGATAAAAAGTATAAAATTCAAATTACAAAATTGAACCCGAGCAGTTTTAATTTAATTTTATCTACTTACAATATTTTTTGCAGAATAACGACTGTAATAAATTTTACGAGGGATATAATCTGTGAACATTCCGGATTAACGGAATCCATTATCAATCGTATGTTGAATATTGACAATAAGTTACAGAAACAAACAGATACGCTCTTTCCAACATTTCCAATTTGTTGATACAAGCGTTTGTTAGTAGCAGTAAGTTTATTCGTTTAGTGTCGTGCTTACATTGTCTTCGTGTTTTTATTAGTATAATCGGGGTCTTATACTTATTGTTGAATAACTATGTACGATGGAGTACTTGATTTAAAAGCAAAAGTCAAATAATATAGGTACCTCTACCTACTAACGAGGCTTGTTGATCAATTTTATAGGTATCTGGCACAATCGAATAATCATTTATACCTAAGTATATTATATCTACACATTGTAGTACAAATATGTAGTGTCGTTGCTTAAACTGACTAGGTACGTTTTTACCTACGCAAACGAAAAGGAAGGGACCGCGTAGGCTTACAACATTAGCGTTTCGATTAATACGTGCGAATATATCTCGATTATAAATTGCCTGTATCTGAAGATTGAAATAGTGTGACATAATTTAACCAAGTCGAAAATGTATCGCCTGTTATTAATTTCTTCTACGTATCAAGCTCTATTAATTGTTATTACATATTTTCCGCACACACGCTTATACCATTAGGTACATAAATACCATCTAACTGTGTTAGAACATACGTTAAAGCTCGAGATGATTAACGTTTTCTTATTTGTTTATTATTTCATTTTCATTTTAGAGCCTTGTTTTCTGCTTCCAAGTACTAACTCGGGTACCAAAAATTGTAGGTAGCTCGACATGCGTTTATGTGAAATCGAAATTGGTTATATTTTCGATTAGGTGAAAGGTGACTGACGGTGAGAGCCGAATGGAGCCCCAGTGAAATAATTTTGCGGCCGGCTCCTTTTTACTCAGTTTGGAAGTTTCTCTGATGAGAGTCTTTCTGTGACACCGCCGAAAAATTTTCACAACCTACATTTTTCAGTTCCACAATTTGCTAAAAAATTCTCATTTAAAAAAAAAAAAAATAGAGAAATATAATTATTAGTCCCATTTTTCGGGAAAAAAATTCAATTTTATCTCTAAAAAATTGAAATATATTTCTCTATTTAAAAAAAAAAAAAAAAAAACATTTGTTCTTTGAAAAATAATTCCTTAATTTTTTAGAAAAAATCAAATCTCCATTTTTTGCATAAATTAAAATTAAAATTTTATTGAAGTGAAGAATTTTTCTTTTGTGTTAAATTTAAAATTTTGAGAATAAAAAAATCAAATTGAAAAAACTTCTCATGGAGAAAAAACTCAATTTTTTGTCACTTATTTTTATTCTTCTTAATATTATTTTATTTCAATTTTGAAATTACATCGTTCAATTTCTTAGTATACATTTTTTGAAGTAAAAGAATTCATTTTTTTAAAAGTAATTATCTATCGACTTTGTTAGTTATTAATTTTTTTCATTTATTTTTTAATGGGTATTACAAACAGATTTTCTTTCAGAGGAAAAAATATGACTTTTGTTCCCAATTTTCTTTGAAAAAATGCGGTTTTTATTTTTTCTCGTTTGTAATAAGAAATCTTTTTTTTTTTTTTGGGGGGGGGGGGATTAAAAAAATTCTCAATTTTATTGGAGAATGAATCTCTTACTTATTAGGGGAAAATTCCTAAATTCTTTTAGAGTAAAATTTTTTTCAGCTTTTTGAAGTGAAAATACTTTAAATATTCCTTTGAAGAGAAAAATCTTTCAATTTTGAGGAAAAATCTCTAAATTTTTTTAAGAAAATAAATATCTTGATTTTTACTCAGAATTTTTAGCTGATTTTCTCAAAGAGAAAAGTCAGCTATTAAATTTGACCTGATGATGGAAGTTGGGGGTGAGGGGTATTTTTCTCGACGTTTTGGGTCAAAATAAGACGATTGGCATGATTTTCGCATTTTGGTATTTCTTTATATATATATATATATATATATATATAAATATGTATGTAATGTATGTACCCCCAAAATTTGTCCAGATGATAACTCGAGTAAGAATTAACCGATTGAGCTGAAATTTTCATGAGAGGTTTGTTACTACTGGGAATAGAACCCAATTGTTTTTGAGAAAAATCGGTGAACCGGTTCTCGAGTTATTAGCGATTGAACTTTTCAAATGCTTCTAGCGCCTCGAATTAAGCAATTACGCGAAATTAGTAAATAACCTTTTTAATAGTACTTAAAAAGGCGCACAAAAAAGGTTCCAAGCATTTTTCATTTTAATGAACCGGTTCTCGAGAAATTTGCCATGGAAAATTTCAAAACAAACAGCTGATCATCATTTCCCATTTTTAAAAAATAAATGGCTAGCAAAGTTGTAAAAATTCAAAACTTTTGCAATGCCTATCTAACTGCCTACTTTTCATGATAATGTCGTTTCTTATTGATTTAAAACTTGTTAAAAGTTTTTATTTATCAAAAATAGCTGGCTGTAAATTGTATAATTTTTTTAATCACTTTAAAATTTTCAATTTGATGTTGTTATCATTAAGTACATAAAAATAATTTAATTTACACATAAATTTACATAAATTTTGAAAAATAAAAATAAAAATAATAGAAAATCAGCTTTTCTAGCGCATTAACTGCGTTAGAGTTTTTTTCTTTCTGTTGGAGAAAAAAAAAACAAGATTTTTGGTCACATGTTTCTTTGAAAATAAGAATCCTTCTAGTGTTGTATTATTTTTTTTGGTTGGGGAGGGGGGGGGGGGATTACAAAAGGCTATTTTTTGAAGAAAAAATCTTGTATTAAAAAAACATTCTCACTTTTTTGAAGAAAAAACAATTATTATTTTTCCTCCCATTAAAAAAAAAATAAAATCAAAGCTTTCAGTTTTGCGTAAAAAAATCTATTAGGTACCTACTTTTAAAAACTATTTTTCTAAGAGAAAAAATCCCTAAATTTTTCAACTCTTTCTCCCAATTAAAAAACGTATCACTTTTTGAAGAAAAGAAAATCATTTTTTGTCTTTTCTCACTTTTTTGAAGAAATATTTTTAAAAATTATTTTCAGAGAAAAACTCCTTGATTTTTTTAAAAAGAATCTTTCAGTTATTTTGGAGAAAAAAAATCTCTTTTTTTTAAGGATAAAATTAATAATAGTTTTGGAGTAAAAATCTCCCAATTTTTATACAAGAAATTTTTTTCCCGTTTTTTTTTTTAAATTTTTTTTTATAAAGAAATCTTTTAATTTTAGGGGAAAAAATATCAAGTTTTGGTCTGAATTTGTAGTGTAGAAAATTTATTTTTTTCTCAGAAAAAGTAATATTCTTGTTCGGATTCTGGGGAATAATTTTTGCACCTCCCTCCTCTCGCCGTTGCTGATCATTAACGCTGGGGTTTTAAATTTGTTCATTTTTGTCCAACTGTTTCCTGCCTATAGGTAGGTTAGGTATCTAAATCGAATCATTCTTTCAACTGCTTGCTCTAGCTTAAATACAGTATAGGATAGATGAAGTTCAACATCGCCAAATTAGTCTCAATGATCTTTGAACAAATATAAAAAGGTAGATTACTGATTGGTTTTAAAGCGTTAAAGGCTCGTGTTGAATCACACGCTGTACTTTGTTAATAGGAAATACGTGTTTCGTTAAGAGTGTAAATTAAAGTCGTTGAATTGTCGTGTGCTCATTCTAGCGTTTCGTATGGAATAAGATTAATTTTCTGGTGACTTCCTTATTTCGTTTCAAGAATCGTTCCAGCCATTTATAACTCGCTTTTTCTAATTAAATCGCGTTCTCGCCAACATTTACATTATTGCGCTAGATTTTAACAAACCACTGTTATGATTTTTAATTAAATTCTATTCTAACAATGTAATTGAAGATAGAACTCAGATTTCGATTTTCATTTGAATGAGCTTTTAAAGTTACCTGTATTAAGTTTATCAACGATGCGATGTATCTACTATCTATCTATCTCGTGATGTCTTTGTTTATACACTTTTACTCGTCGATTCGATTCCGCATGTTTATCACGTGTATTTTTGCATGAAAGCTCAATTGAATAGGTAGTCTACTTAATCAGAACCTGATTAGAAGTTGGAGTACCCGTTACTGAATTTTCATTTTGAAACGGAGTGAGTGTGACCCTAAATCGTTTTCATCGCCTGAAACTATTCTCATAGTTTTTTTCTTCAAATTTTCAAATCGAAATTAATCCTTGCTCTAAAAACCTCAAAGTTAAAATACACAGGTACCTATAGAATTTATAAAAGAATTTCACGTTAAACACCCTGTTTCCAAAAAACAACTTTTTCTTGCAAATAGGTGAATGAAATCCTAACAATACCTACATAATTATGATGCTAAAAATAAATGAAAAAATTTTCCGGAAAATTGAAAGCTTTCATTTCAGTTTCTTGAAATGGAAAAAATTTGTTTTTTCTTCAAAAAAGTAAGAAATTTTTTCAATACAAGAATTTGAAAAATTTTGGAAATTTTTTTTCAAAAAATTAGATTTTTCTGAAATTTTTTTGGCAGGAAAAGTTTGAAAATTTTTTACATTTCTATAAGACTCATGCCAAAAATATAATTTTCAATAGGTAAGTATAAAAAAATTTTTGGCCAAAAAATAAAAAGAAAATAATGTCTGGCTAGATTTTAGAAAAGGATACCTTCGATAATAATTTTTTTTAGCCGAATTTTTTTTTTAAAATTTAGGCTATTGTGTCCGACCCTGATTTAGAAGGAGGGGGGGTAGAAGAGTTCTGACCCCATTTGTCGACGTTTGGGACCAAAAGATGACGATCTGTCACATGTCACATATTTATATATATATATATATATATATATATATATATAATTTTTCCCTACTTTTGGAACTCTAGGGCCGAGCCTAACAGGTCAAATGAGGTCAAACTTGATATGTAGGGTTCCCTCGGTGGCGGAAAGATGCAAAAAAAATTTTGGGGCCCTAACTCAAAATTGGGGATATGACCCTTTTTTGAGGAGGGTGCGGGGGAGCCCCAATATCATGAAATTTTTTGAAACTTGCCCCAGGGATGAAAGCCCTAATTACCTACACCATAGTCAAATTTCAGCCCCCTAAGTCATCCCCACCCATTTTAGGGCCCAATGGGGTCATTTTTTCACGTTGATCAGGCTACAGACCCCCCAAATAGGGCAGGGGGGCCAACATTTTCATCATGGATCAAATTTGTGCCCCTGATGTGCCTTTTGTAGGTTTCAACTTTTGGGCCCCCTTTGACCCCTGTCAAGGGTCAAAAATCAAGATTTTTCACTATTTTTAAAATTTTACCGCTACTTTTGGAACTCTGGGGCCGAGCCTAACAGGTCAAATGAGGTCAAACTTGATAGGTAGGGTCCCCTCGGTGTAGGAATGATGCAAAAAATTTTTTGGGGCCCTAACTCAAAATTGGATATTTTACCCCTTTTTGAGGGGGTGCGGGGGAGCCCCAATATCATGAAATTTTTTGAAACTTGCCCCAGGGATGAGAACCCTAATTACCTACACCATAGTCAAATTTCAGCCCCCCAAGTCATCCCCACCCCATTTTAGGGCCCAAAAAGTGGATTTTGGGGTCATTTTTTTCACGTTGATCAGGCTACAGACCCCCCAAATGGGGCTGGGGGGCCAAAATTTTCATCATGAATCAAGTTTGTGTCCCTGATGTGCCTTTTGTAGGTTCAACTTTTGGGCCCCCTTTGACCCCTGTCAAGGATCAAAAATCAAGATTTTTCACAATTTTTCATGTTTTTTCTCGCTTCCCGGTACGTTGATCAGCCTGCAGCCCAAACCAAATGACCTTGGATGCTAAAATTTGGTATTTAGGATAGGTAAGGGTCACTGAGGTGCCTTTTGGGGTTTTTGACCCTCGAGCCCCTAAATTGGGCTCGCCCTTTTTTGAGAGGGGCTCTAAAGAGGCCCCAATTTGACAAAATGATTTGAAATTTTTACCAACAACAGTGACTCTGATTGTCTCCACTGTATCCAAATTTCAGATTCCCAAGTCATCCCCACCCCATTTTAGGGCCCAAAAAGTGGATTTTGAGGTCATTTTTTCACGTTGATCAGGCTACAGACCCCCCAAATGGAGCTGGGGGCCTAAATTTTTATCATAGATCGAGTTCATGCCCCTGATGTGCCTTTTGTAGGTTTTGACCTTTAAACCCCTTTTGACCTCGATACAGGGTCAAAAATCAATATTTTTCAAATTTTAACCTGTCTTTTCTGACGCGTTGAACAGCCTACAGCCCAAACTAAAAGACCTAAACAATCGAAATTTGGGATGTAGGGTCAGTAGAGGTCACTGATGTGCCTTTTGGGGGTTTCGACTTTTGAGCACCATTTGACCCTCGTACAGGGTCAAAAATCAGAAATTTTCACGTTTTAACCTCTTTTTTGGTGTGTTGGCCTTCGTCTGAAGAGCTGAAAGTGTGAAGGGGATTGAGAGCGAAGCCCTCAATCCTCTCCTGCCATGTCCCTATTAAGGGTAAAGCCCCCCAAGAGGGGCATGGGGGCAGAGCCCCCATCCTAAGAGCTGAAAGTGATAAGGAGGTTGGGGGCGAAGCCCCCAACGCGGGGGTATGGGGGCGGAGCCCCCATCCTAAGAGCTGAAAGTGATAAGGAGGTTGGGCAGGAGCCTCAACGGGGGTATGGGGGCGGAGCCCCCATCTGAAGTTGAAATCTTCAATGCAGAGAGGAACTAAAACTGAAGACAAAAACCTGACATTTTTAAACTGAATTTGAAGTTAAAACTGATATTGAAACTGAAATACCATGGATGAAAACGTTTTCAAAGTGGTACACTAACTTGAAAAAAAAATTCGGCTGTCGCGGAGCATCTTGACTGCTACGCGTTTTTTTTTAATTTCAAATTTTCAAGACACCTGCTAAAAATGTAATTTTCAATGGGTATGAAATTTTTTTTTCAATTTTTTTCAAGCAAAAAAATATTTTTCAGATTTCTGGAGGAATTTTTTCAATTTTTTGGGAAAGAATCTCTTATTTTCACGGGGAAAACACATTAGGGGGGGGGTCTTTCAATTTGTTGAGAGTGGAAGGTTAAACACTGATTTTTCCGGAGAAAATAATTGATATTTTTTTGAAGAAAAAAATATGTGTTTTTTTTTTAGACGTTATGTCTGGGGAAGAAAAGTAATTCTTAATTTCTGAAAAAAAAAATGCGAAAACCAATTTTTTATAAAAGAAAATCTCTCAATTTTACTATAAAAAATTCTCATTTCTCGACTGAAAAAAATATTGGCGCGAAAAATTTTGAAATAAAGTACGAGTAAAATAATTACTAGATAGATACAAATTTTGGATGATGAAAAAATATGAGTAATTCCTCATATTTCAAACCCCTGCCAAAAATTTAATTTTCAACTTGAAATTTTTCTGGCGCCAATAAGTTTGAAAAAAAAATTATACCTAAGTATATTTTGGAAAATGCATTGGGCTTAATTGTAACTTTTGTATTTTTCGAACTCTTGTCAAAAATTCAATTTGAAAATTCGGAAAAAAATTGGCGAGAAAACTCGAAAAAATGTAAAAAAACAATTTTTGGATAATTTTGGAAAAAATTCATCAATTTGAAAAATTCCGAATTTTTCAAACCCCTGCCAAAAGTTTGATTTCTAATTTTAAAAAATTTTGTAAGAAAAGTTTGAAAAAAAGTAGAGTCCCGAGCAGCACACTCGACAAATTATCGAAATACAAAATCGACAGAATATCGAATTCGATAAAGTGTCGCGTTAGTTCCGCATAAATCGTGAAATTATCTTTCGATATATAGATAGATTATCGACGAATTATAGTTAGCAAATATTTCGAGATTATAGTAAGATATTTTATCGATAATATATCTATAATATCGAAAGATAATTTCACGATTTAGGCGGAACTTTATCGAATTCGATATTCTGTCGATTTTTTATCGATTTTTTATTCCGATTTTTCGTCTTTTACTAGCTTTTTTCTATAATTAAAACTCATTAATTAGCATAATTAATACATTAAACTATGCCTAAACACATTATTCATGTTACGGTAAGAGGATCATTTCAGAAAAAGTCAAAAAAAATTATGAAAAATCTGCCACCCGTGGGGCTTGAACCTTCTACCTCCTGCATGGTAATCCTCTTCCTTAACCACTATGCCATACCTTATCGTTGAGGAATTAGCAATAAAACGCTTATAATAGGCAGTTTAGTACTTCCAGACGTGTAGGACTTAGAAAAATTTTCACCAATTTGGAAATAATTTCAAATATCGTCACAAAATCGTTGAAAAATCGTTCGACAAATTTCAGATTATTTGTCGATAATATAGTTTCAAATATCGTCACAAAATCGTTAACAAATCGAATTCGAGAAATTTCAGATTATTTGTCGATAATATAGTTGTAAATATCTGCACAAAATCGGTGGAAAATCGGATTCGAGAAATTTCAGATTATTTGTCGATAATATAGTTGTAAATATTGTCACAAAATCGTTGAAAAATCGAATTCGAGAAATTTCAGATTACGTGTCGATAATATAGTTTCAAATATCTTCACAAAATCGTTAAAAAATCGAATTCGAGAAATTTCAGATTATTTGTCGATAATATAGTTTCAAATATCTTTACAAAATCGGTAAAAAATCGGATTCGATAAATTTAATATAATCTGTCGATAATATAGTTTCAAATATCGTCAAAAAATCGGTAAAATATCGGAGTCGAGAAATTTCATATAATCTGTCGATAATATAGTTTTAAATATCTTTACAAAATCGGTAATAAATCGAATTCGATAAATTTAATATTCTTTGTCGATAATGTAGTTTCAAATATCTGCACAAAATCGGTGGAAAATGGGAATCGATAAATTTAATATTCTTTGTCGATAGTATCGTTGACGAATATCGTCCTAAAATCGTAATACTATCGAATTCGATAGTTTTTAGATTTTTTGCCTATAAAATCGTACAGCTAAATCTGTATCATATCGTGAGAACATCTTTAGATTTTTAAACGATTTTTTATCGATACGTTTCAACTTTCGATATTATCGATCGAGTGTGCTGCTCGGGGTTGATGATTTTAGAAAATACACCAATTCAAAAAAAATACCGAATATTTCAAAACACTGTCCAAAATTAATTTCCAACAATAAACATTTTTTTGTGCGAGTAACTTTGGAAAATGCATTACCTAAGTAATTAAAAGAAATCTGTATTTTTCAAACCCTGTCAATTCCGCCAGAAATACGTAGAGTGCTTAAAACGTGAAATCTGTAGTCTATGTAAATCTCAAGTTAAACTTTGAAGCTCTCGATGCAAGAGTTCATTTAATTTTAAAAATCTGAAAAAATACTGAGAATAGTTTCATGTGATAAAGAGAAGGTCTAGAAGGTTGACTTGTTCAATATCGGGATAAAATTTTAAATAACGCATTCTGTAATATACCTATACATTCTCGGAATCTTTCCGCCATAAACTGCTTTAAATCTATTTTTTCGAATTGTGAAACGTTTCGTTTCGGTATTTTGTGGTTCTTATAAATGCGATCTTTTGCGCAATAAATCGAATATACTTATACTCGAGCACTTTATTGAACTACATTCATATACCTTCTTGTCAGTTCGATTAAAATGTGAGCAAAAAGTCGAGTGAAATTCAAAAAAAGATAGCAGTATAACAATTAAAGTTACTCTTTGAGCCGAACCATCTAAAATGTAAAGGTAACTAAGCGTGAAATTAGCATGAAATTGTTTCTAAAATATAGCCTGGATATATTTAGTATATACTCGTAATATATATACCTACGGTATGAAATTAATAGGAAAATTTGTGTCGCGATTTCGTTCTCGGTAGGACGAACGTCGTTCGTATAAAATTACATACTATAACGTTGCCTCAACCGAAGTAATAAGGAATTCGAGATTTTCGAATTAAAATTTCATCTTTCGTTTTATTCAGTTTAAGTATTTCCGTTTTACGTAATATACCTACCTACGTTGGGTCTCATTCTAAAGTCGTCAAGCGGCGGCACTGGCAAAAAACCTTCGCTGCTTTTTTTACGCCAAAAAAAATTTATCTCATTTTTTTCTTCTTTTGTAAGAACCGAGAGTTATTCATTTTCATTTTGTTAAAAACTGAGTGAAATTTTTTCAGGTGCTCGACCACATAACAAATTTTTCACAGAAAAATAAACGTGTACTTTTTTCCCATCTCGTTAATGAATTAATGAAAAACATTTTGTATGAATTGCAGGAACGGTATCCGGTTTTAGAGTACTGGGCTCAAGATAAAGCTAATTTGCGCTCGCCACGGACACAATACGAATTTTACGATTTTGTACGAATACAGAAATACGGTAAGTGGTATTTTAGGTTGAAATATATTGGGTTCAGGAAGGAAAATAGACGAGAATCTATCTCAAGAATTTCTAAGTAAAGTTTTAATGGGCTATCCGCTAGAGGTTATACTAGGTTATCAGAGAGGCTACTTAGAAGTTTAGGAATTTTGGCGACACGTTAAATGCCCTTATCTTTATCATTGTCCTTTGAAACTATTTATATGTATCATTAATTAAACAATCCCAAGTATTTAGATATATTTAAACTACCGCCCGTTCTAACATTCTCAATAAGATAATTTAGAATTAACGTATTATTCAACGTACAATGCGTTTCTGGTTTTTCTTTTATATGCTGAATTATTATAGACCATGTAGTATACTTACGATACTAAGGCATACGTACGCCGAGACCCCGTCCTCCTCGTCGTCCTCATCGTCACCACGATCACATAAAATTTATTCGAAATAATGTCTTCAAAAAGATGCTTTATATTGTTTCAACCCCCCATCGCCCTTCCTCATCCATACCGCATCAATCATTTATTTCTTCACGATGCTTTTTGCTGATCCCTCATCATCTTAAAAAGTAATATACATCAACAACTTTCAATTCATTTCCACACGCGCGCTATGGCGCAAAAATAATGAAATAACCCGAGAACGTTTTAAGACATTAAAACGCGACTATAGATGGAAGAAAATAAAAGATACGAGTGAGTATAATTTCTTTTTACGTCCCGTCAAGTCAATTGTTCGCGAGAAAATGTTACATTTTGGAACTGATGAATTTTTATTTTCATCTTAGGTATCTTCTTTTATATATTTAATTTTAACAATGAAAAACCTTCGGTCGTTATACGTACTGTCGATGAGAAAAACGCTGACTGGTGAGTAGGGAAAAGTCAATTATGTTAACAATGTCTATATCGAGTATTTTCCACAAAATACACATGTAGGTAGGAAATTGGGTAGGCAAGAAACTGTGTTTCTGCGAAATTGGTGTAGATGATGCGTTTTAAAAATGAGTTGGTGATCAGTGATCTAGTTCCTAATATAGCTACCTTAGGGTGGTCTTTATTTTGGACTTGAAATTTTTTTTTTGTCTCGTCACCAAACGATGTTACTTTTTATAAGAAAGTTATTTCCTATTGTTCATTTTTACTCGAACTGTATTTTAAGCAGAGTTTTGTTTAAAACAGACAAAAAACAGTGTTTTAAACATCCTAAAAAACAGACGTTCGAAAAAAAAACACGCTTGAAACAATTTTTTTGTTTCAAACGTGTTTTCTTTTCACTTTTACCTACTAGTTTTTTTGGACGAATTTTCGAAAAATTTATGAAAAAAATACTGGACACCCGTAATTTTAGCGTGCCAGGTCGGAGGGTCGGACTCAAATTTCGGTCGCCCAAAAAAAAGATCAACTGAAAAAAATCGCATTTAAAAAAAACACAAAAAAACTTCAAAACATTGTTTTTAAAAAAAAAATTAAATACCAACCCTGATTGTAAGTGGTCCCTGGTCACTTCTTTGTTTTTAAATGAAGAAATTGACTGATTTTCAAAAAATATTGTGTTTTTTTTTGGTTATCAGCGATCAAAGTAGTTCCTTTCCATAAGAACTGTTTTCCAATGTTTAACCCCCCCCCCCCCCAAAACTGAAACTTGATTTCAATTGTTACCTTAGAGGGGGTCGCTATCTCAGTTTTCTAAAATACGTGTAAAGAAAACGAAAACAAAAAAATATGCAATTTTTTTGGCCTACCATTGTGTATTATCGTTGCTTTTTATTAGAAAAAAAATCTCAAATTTTATATTTTTTCCAACTGAATTTTAGGAGGTACCACTAGCCCTTTATTTTGAAAATTAATGACAAATAATAAAATTTTCGAACTTTCTAAATTAAGGTTTCCAATAAGAAAATATCAATTCTTGAACTGGAATTCTTATTCGAGAAAATATTTTTCAAAATAATTTTTTGTTGAAATTTTAAAAAATGCAAAGGAATTTTCTCAAAATGAGAAATTCCTGCGAAGAATTGTTTCAACTAGTAGAATATCATTTTATTAGAAAAAATTCAAGTGGTTTTGAAATTAAAAAAAAAATAATCTTAACAGCAAGAAATTTTTTATAAAAAAAATTCTTGAAATTTTCTTTCCCAGAATGACTTTAGGTTTGTTGATTCTGCAATCGAATTTATTTTCTGGATATTTTTATGAGAATATTTCAATTCTCATTCAAAATTTTTGTAAAAAAAGATTTTGAAGAAAATTTTTTGAAAATATTTTTTTTCATCAAAATTTTTTAAAGACTTTTATATGAACAAATAAATCTCAAGATACTTATAAGCAAATTTTTCATAAGATTTCATAAGATTTTTTCTTCTCTTTAAGGAAGAAAAATGTGAGATTTAACTTTTAAGGAAAAATTCTTGAAAAAATGCATTTGTAAGTAAGTAGTTCAACTGATTCTTCTGAGATTTCTTCTTAAAAAAAAAATAATAAGAAGAAAATTTATCATCAAGACATTTTATCAAACATTTTTTGGAGAAAATTCTTCATAAAACAATTTTTTTAAACAAAATTTTAAAAAAAATTATATTATTTCAAAACTTTTAAAATTATTTTGTCAAAAAAAAAATTGAACCACAACCACGCAAGTGGCAAGACGTGAAGATGATACTTAATCGGAGATTAGTGAGGTGGGCAAATGTAATTTTCCTGTAAGAATATCGATCTAAAAATTACCGTGTGATGTCAATGACTTGCGCAGTTGCGCAGTACTTATTTGGTGCAAATTTTTGCATCAATTTATTTAATAACCTTATTTTTAAACAATTTTAAAAGAATAAAATTTTTATTTCATTTTTTATTTTTTTCTTCTCGAATGACTTTGAAAAAATTTTCGTGTGCACTTTTTAAAAATTAAGTTTAAATTAAAAAAAAGTTGAGAATTATTTTCAGCAGTTTTCTGGGCAATTTTTTAAAGTCAAATTATTCTAAAGAATTATTTTTTAATCTAAAATCTTTTTTCTTGAAGATTTTTTTTTTCAAAAAAAGAAAAAAATGAAAAAGATGAAAAAGTATCTAGGTACTTATCAATTTCTTTGTTACTATTGAAACGCCTGTTTATATATTGGGCTCTTTCCTCTCTGTGAATACACTCACTTATGATTTAAAAGAGAACAAATAAAAATAAAATATGTTTCCTGCTATCAATCCTACGTATTATACATTACACACATGGATAGTTCATTCCAGATATATACGAAGTGTACCAGATTGAGAGTAAAGCCTTCCAATCAGTAACTATGCAACTTATGATGAGTCGATGTAAGTATGTTTGCCTAAGCTCCAGATAGCAGGGGTGGAGTTATGCTCTTCAGAATCCCCCCCCCCCCCGTTTTGGCAGAGTGTTTTTAACCTTGCATTTCTCGACAACTAAGTATTAATAGCACTTTGTGGCATCTTGGGAAAAATTTTGTCTAGAATTTTTTCGTGGGACTGGTAATTTTTATAACTGGATGAGGACGTCTACGCATATACCGAGTAAAATAGTATTTGAAGAAAACATGTAAAAAAGTGACAATTTTTCTTATTTTTCTGAGGTAATTCAACAAGTTCTCAGATAAAAAAAGGTTGCTCTTTTTCTTTTCAATGGTGCAACTCCCATCCCTATATCATACTCCAATCAAAAGTTAGGAGCAAATGTTTTGTTTAAAAACGCCTGAAAAAAATTATAATTGAAATTTTTTTAAAAATCATTTTTCTTGAATACATTTTTTAAAATGTAGGTATCAGAAGTTATGAGCAGTTAATTTTTTTAGAAAAACATCTGAAAAATTACCTATTTAAGAAAAATAAAATTAAAAAAAGTTTAATCGTGATTTTTTTCAGACGTTTTTCAACAAATTTTTCTCTCATAACTTCTGATTGGATTATGATGAACGGGTGAGAGTTACACCATTGAAAAGAGCAGCCTTTTGTCATCATAGAAAAGTTAATAATAACAGCTTAGTCAAAGGACAACTTTTTGAGTTATCACATAAAAATGAGAAAAATTGTCACTTTTTAAAATGTTTTTTCAAATATTTTGCTCGGTATAGACTTCTTCGTCAGGTTATAAAAATTACCTCTCCCATGAAAAAACTCTAGACAAAATTTGTCATCCGATGCCGCAAATCGCAACTTTCTAACTATTATAATTGTCGAGAAACGCAAGGTTGAAAACACTCTGCCAAAACAAAAACAAAAAATTCGACGAGCATAACTCCGCCCCTGCTGTCCGGTGGTTAGGCAAACATATTTACATGGACTCATCATAAACTGCATAGTTACTGGTTGGAAGGCTTTACCCTCAATTTGGTACACCCTGTATAATCTAATCAGCGAATTTTCGAGTCGGTTCGTAACATTTTCATACCTACATAATGCGAATCCAGGAAAACAAAGAAAAACAATTGCAATTTGCACGCTGTTTGAAAACGACACATTAAATGTACTTACTAGGAGTATATTTTAATACCTAGGTACTTCGGTTCAAATTTCAACGTTGCATTTCAATAAATATTCAAGATTTGGATTCATCGGAGGGTATGTATGGTAACGACACATTATTCAATTTTAACAGAAGCCAAAGTAACTCCCAAAGGATAATTTCCTTAAATTAATATTCGCAATAGTGCTTAGTATACTATTTGGTATTTGTGTAACATATTATTTTAATTATTTAGTAACGTTTAAACGAGAATAAATATGCATTAATTAGAAGTCATTATTTTACTCAACGTACGTTGGGTACCTGTGCTTTACGAATAGAAATTTAAATTTCCTTTTAAATCCTCTGGATATGCGCTTCGGTGTAAAGTTCAATAATGGAAGGCTAATCCAATGGTACATAATTGATCGTATGTGGTACGTACAATGTACGAGTACACTGTACATGAAGGTACCTTTTTATGATTAATTTTTTCACTTTGGTACATACTCGTAGAATATTTTCCATTTTTGATGCTCAGGGAAAACACAAATCTAGGTAACCATCCACGTACCTAAATATGTAATTTTTATAAAGAAACTTGAAAAGATTATCCTAATGCAACAAAACAAAATTTACCTACATATTTGTAGGTACCTATATGCAAAGGGTAGGTAGTTAAAGAACTACCCGTGTCATTTCGCACCTTGCAAACTCCAACTCCAGTTGTCTAATGAGAATGGAAGCTACCTTGGTACCTAATGCTACTTGTAGATTCAAAATTAGTTGCCTAAAATATGATAGGTACGTAGATATGTTCAATTACATAGTGGACAATTTATTTATACTCTGCGGACACAAAAATTAAAACACAACCTTAATTATTTGTATGTAAACCGTCGGCATAAATTTTTCAACTGACAAACTTTTGGTAATTAACAGTAGGTAGGTATACGAATTATCGCAACTTTTAAATAATTTAAGATAGATAAACTTTAAACATAAAATGTTCCGATGTAAACGAGTTCGTGGTTGCTATGTTCTCGTAATAGTAGGCGAAGCAGCCTAATTTCGACATTACATAAATTTGCAAACTTTACCTCATATTTTATTAAGCCAAGTATCTATGTCCAAGTTACATTACTGCGTCGTGTTTACAACTATTTTTTCCCCTTTAGGTATTCCACATCGAAAATCCGATGCCCAGTTTAAGAACGCTTGTCAAGTTGTCATCGCTCATTCTCAACCAATTAATGTTATAAATACAACCGGACCACAAATAAAGCAGAAAACAACTGATTGTATTTATCAAAATCGGATACATCATTCTGGACGGATTGTTTTCAAGACTTACACGTAATATATTGTTTTATGTTCAAACACCTACTTACTAGGTGCTTTAAATTATACCTACACGGTGTTCCCAAAGTGAATGTACAAACTTGGAGATTTGGATAGAGCAGTGCTCGAATTGAGTGAAATTATACGAAGCGGAACGAATTTTGATCTAAAATTTTGGCAAAATCATGTCAAAACCTCAAATTGAAAATTGTTCTAAATTATTAATATTTTGTTAATCCCCTCCCATTTTTGATAATTTTAATTGTTTTTTTGGCTGGGTGTTCGATACTTTATGGGGTTTTGAAAACATAGGCCAATTGATACATATTGATCCAATTTATCAATTATTTCGTTGGACTTATGAAAATAAATTTTTATAGATTAATCCAATTATTGATAAAAATATTATTTTAGACCTAATGTAGGAAAAAAATCAATTCAATTCATCCAATTAACCCAGTTTTTGGCAATGAAACATGACCATTTTTTAAAAGATAGTTTTAAAGAATAAAGGTATTTTTTATTACAAGAAAATTCAAAGATTTAAAAAAAATCCTCTTTACTATTGAATGGAATTTTATGATTTTTTGATATGTTGTACAGAATAGTACACCTCAGATCACCTCAGAGCCCTTTTTTTCATTTTTCAAGTGTAAATAGAAATATAGCCATTCTACAGTACACCCCTCTTTTTTCACCTCAAAAAATGAAAAATTCAAAAAAAGGGCTCTGAGGTGATCTGAGGTGTACTATTCTGTACAACATATCAAAAAATCATAAAATTCCATTCAATAGTTTTGCCAAATTCTTGGAAGAGCCATCGCGAAATCACGAATTTGGTCATCGCAAATATTGCGCTAAAATTTTTATTAATACCGATTTTATTGTTTTTAATTGTTTTATTTCCTTTATTCAACTTCAACTCATCATAATTTTATATGTTTTGTATGTTTAGAGCTTTCAAACTCTTAAAAACATTGATTTTGAAAATTTTAGATTTTGTAAGATGTTTTTCATTTCTTTCTCTAAAAATGAAAGATTTCATCATAAACAAATTACAAAATAGATTTTATTTTAAAACATTGAAGATTTGCTCACTATTTTCTTCTCCCAAAATTTGAGAAATATACCTATATAAGTAGTGGGCACTTTCACTTGAGGATTTTTTTTCTCAAGAAATACAGATTAGGTAGTTGAAAATTTTTCCCCAAAAATGAGAGATTTCATTCTAGGTAAACATAAAAACGGATTTTTTTTGCTCTAAATAATTTCACAATAATCAAGATTAAGCGGTATCTATTTTATCAGAAAAAAATCACATTTTTTCATACTACTAAACAAAAAAATAGAGATTTTTCCTCCAAAAAATGAATGATTTTTTTCATCCTGAAATTTGAAAAATATGTATTATTACCTTATCTATTTCAAAAAACAAACTAAGAAATTTTCTTCTCCAAAAAATTCTATTTTTTTCTTAAAAATTGAAAGATATTTTTCTTCAAAATATTTGGGTTTACTTCATTAAAATTTTATTCTAAAAAAAAAAAAATGAGAGATTTCTCTCTGCATTATAAAAGAGACTTCTTCTCAAAAAAAAAAAATAAAAAAAATAAAAATTCATAAAAATTGAAAAATTTTTATTTGAAAATTTGAGAATAATTTTAATTTTCAAACTATTATCATCTACCTACCTCAGAAGAACTGAAGAGTGGATCTATTTTTAAATGAAAATCGAAAAAAAGGTTCAACTTTTCTTCAAAATTTGGGCGACTTTTAGACATTTTGTCAGACATTCTGAAACTTACATTTTTATACAGATCCATTTTTTAAAATGATTTTTTTTTGCTTCACAAAAACTGATTTTTTTTTTAACGCTGGCACCAAAAAATTACGGTATTTTTTATTCCAAAAAAATTGGGGAAAAAGTAGCTCATCTTTTTCTATAATTAGGTATGGATTTATGAGAATGCGTGATTTTCTTCTACATATTTATAAAAAATTGAGAGATTTTTTTTCATCCAAAAATTTGAAAAAAAAAATTTTTCCAAAAAAAATTGAGATATAAGTATTAAGATTTTTTTTCTCGGTAAAACTAGCATTTTTCCCCCTGTAAATGAGAGATTTCATCCTAAACAAAAAAGAGATTTTTTCTTTCAAAAAATTTAATATCTTATTTTTTTTAGCTGATTTTTTAGTGTGCGTAAAGCTCACTATTGTTTTTTTTTTGTTTAGATCGAGATTAATTTAAAATTTAGCTCCAAGAATGAGAGATTTCATTTTAAAATAAGAGGAATATGTAGGTATAAGGTGAAATATTTAGTACCCTCCTGTTCTATGTCAACCCGATTAGGTATATTTCAAAAAAAATTCTCACAATGTAAAGTAATTATGCTAAAACACCTCAATTTCAGTTAGAACTTTTAAATGAACTCGTATATGTGGCAATTTTTTATACGACGAATCTAGTTTTTTTTTTTTTTTTGCATATGGAGTAGGTAAAGGTACCTATTTTATTCGTTGATTTCCGCTTCGTTTATTTTGGTTTCAATATTATCGTTTCATTTTAATTTACATTTCGTACGCGTTTGGTTAGTGAAGAATATTTCCATTGTTACGAAAACAAGTAGACTGAAAGCAGCAATTTCCATTTTCCAATCGACATCACTATTGTATTCTATTATTCTATTAGAATTAATAAGGTAGGGAATAATTCGTTTGTACTCAATTACTTGAGTATGGTTTTTTGCTGCATTTGAAATAAGTAATTATTAAAGACAATTTCAAGAAAAACGTTACGTAGACAAAAATAATAAATTCACGAAGAATACCTACCTAAGTATAAAAATATTGTTTCATTGTTTAAAAACTTGGAGAGAAAAGTCGTTGAATTGTGATTTAGGAATTTGTAGAATAGTGAAAATTTCAAGGACGAAACTTTACAATATTTCCGGAAAAGAAAAAGAAAAGTCAAACAGAAATAAACGTCTGGACTATTTTCAAATAAAACTTCTCTGCACCGAGAGCGGTTTTAAACGCAGACGAATAACTTTATCAGACGTAAAACACAATCTGAAGTTTTAACCATCGTTAAATTTTCAAGGTGGTGAAAGCCGTTAGCAGACTAAAAACTTTACTCAGACTTGCTACTTGGCTACATCGTGAAAAGACAAAAGAGCAAGATTAATCGATAATGTTATTAATTTTTCGCTCTTGATTTCCATGAAATGTTTTCAGTTTTTGCCCAATTTACATTCGAAAATTTCTCTCGCACAATTACCAATGCGAAAAGCTTTTAACCGCCTATAGTTATTAATTTCAACTTGCATATTTTTTATTTTCATTTTATATTCGAGTAAATTTTAGGAAACTAGAGCTATACCTATAATATCTAAACACAAATCTATGCTTATTCTATCCTGGTATTTCTGGTATTTTGTGTTCCGAAAAATATTTCAATTTTTCAAATACATTTACAGAATGCGTAGGTTTAGATAATAGGTATTTACTACCTACAAATATTTATACCTATTAGGTATTATGGAATGGGTAAAATTAATACCTAACTGAACACAATTAAATAATTTTTGAAATTTTCCCAAACATGATCTCGTAGCAAAACATACTTATACGAGAAGTACAAAAGATAATAAGATTATACCTTGCGAAAGTATTGCTTTCTACTTCGATGTTCCTGTACAATGTAATAAGCCTACGTATGTATTCTATTTCGAAGTTTTTTCCTCATTCATCTGAGAATTCTATAATTTGATATTGGAGCTTTTTAATACGAAAGAAGAAAAAGAAGAAAGAAAAAAACACGAAATAAATAAGAAAAAAGATGACGTAGGTAAAGGTATCTTATTTTATAAATTACCAAATTCGTATCACTCAGTTAGTTTCCGAATGCGTAGACATTTCGCTTGACTGAAAATAATATTATTAGTTTTTGTATGAAAACCAATTTTGTACATACATTTTGTATAAAAAAGAATTGTTAATGACATAAATGAATCGACTCTTCTACTTGTATGTCCGAAATAATGAAAACTTCCAAAATTCTACAGGGAAGAAAATTCAATCAAAAAATACCTACACGCTTTAACATTTTTTTTTTTTTTTTGAAATTTAAGTTGGTCGTAATTTAAATTAAAAAAATCTTTCTCGATAAAGTTTTGAAAATACTGTTAAATAACAGAAAATTTTTAAAATTAATTATCATAATTTTGTTAAAATTATTTTTATAGGTAAAGAAAAATTCCTCACTTCTTAGAAAATCGTGATTTGAACAAGATTTTTTAAATGTATATGTTTCAATAAAATTTAAAAAAATTTCAAGTTTGAATAAAATCTGTGAAATCCTTTCACTTAACGATTTTTTTTGAATTTTTTAAATTTAAAAAATGATTTTCAAAACATGATTATTTATTTTTTTTTTTAAATTTTAAAATCATTTTTTCAAAAATTGTGTTCTAACGAAATCAGGAAAAAAAATCTCCATCAATTTTTTGAACAAATTGTGTAGTTTAAAAAAGATTTAAAAAATACATTTTAATTAAGTTTAAAAAAATAGAAGTTCGATTAAAATGTCAAAAATTTTATTAAAATAAATTTTAGGTATAAATTTTTATTTAAAAATTGGGTTCCATTAAATTTTTTTAATTAAAAAAAAATAAGGAAATTTTGATTTAAACAAAATTTAAAGTTAATTATGCTTTTCAAGAGAATTTGGAAAAATTCAAGTTTGAATAAAATTTTAAAAATCATTTCATACCTATATAATATCTATTTTTTTGTATTTTTTCTTCAAGATACCCGTAATTTTAAAACTGATTTTCACAAAAATTTTGAATTTTTTTCAATTCTTAAAATCATTAAAAAAGATTGTGTCTACATAAAATTGGAAAAACTTTTCCAAAATGTGTTTTACTAAACTTATGGACTTTTTTCAAAATTGTTTTCAAAAAAATTTCAAAATTAATTTTTAGAAAATTAAAAAAAATTCAAATTTTTTGTTCCCATAAATTTTTTAAAACTTCAAAATTAAAAAAAAAGAGAATAATAAAAATTAAAAAAAATGGAAGTTAAGGCAAATTTTGAAAAATTCTATCCTCATTTTTAAAATTTGTTTTCATAAAGAAATCAAAATTTATTTTCAATAACCATACTTTTGAAACTTTTTTTTTGTAATTTCCAAGATGATTGTTAGAAAATATTCATTAATTTTGTTGAATTTCAATTTGAATAATTCTTTGAACCAATTTCTTTAGTTTTCAGCAAATTTGACAATTTTTTCATGTGATTCAAGGCTAAAACTGTAAAGTTTTTAATTTTATTTTCAAAATTGTTTTCAAAATTAATTTTTGGAAAAATTTTGAATGTGTTTTTAATTTTTTTTAAAAATTGAAGTTTATAGGCAAATTTTTAAAATACGTTTTCATAAAGAATATTCACTTCTAAAACCATTTTGAAACTCATTATTTTTTCATATTTCCAAGATGATTGTTAGAAGAAAATTTTTTTCAATATTGTTATCAGATTTTTCAATTATTTTGTGTGATTACGCCTAAGCTTACAAATGTAGTACTTCCCGAGTAATAAATTATAGAAAAAAAAAATCATCAATTTTCGGTGAATTTGAAATCATGGATTAAATTTTTTTTTTGGAAATTGGTATCAATTTACATCAGATTTGGCGATTTTTTTTCCTATGATTCAACTCTAAAACTGTAGGATTCCTGGAGCGATAACTAATTCCGAAAAAAACACATCAATTTTGTGGGAGTATAAATTCATGATTTGAATAGTTTTTTGGAATTATTTTTTTATTTTTATCAGATTGGACAATTTTTTATATAATTCAATTCTACAACTGTAGGGCTTCTAAAGTGATAATTTCGAGAAAGAATTCATAAATTTTGTGAAAATTTCAATTTATAATTTGTAGAATTTTTGGGGATTTCCGTGTGATTTACCCTACAAATATAGTACTTCCCGTGTAAGTAATAAAATTCTGAGGAAAAAATAAAATTTTAGTAAATTTGAAATAAATGAATTATTGGATATTTTTTGAAACTTTTAGCTGATTTTTTTTTCAATTTACATTAGATTTGACAATTTTTCATATGATTCAATCCTACAACTGTAGAACTTTTGGAGCAATAATCCCAAAAAAAAATTCACCAACTTTATGAAGAATAGAATTTAATAGTTGAAAATATATTTTTTCGAAATAAATCTTGTCGATTTTTATCAGATTCTGCAGTATTTTCGCAAAATTCAACCATAAAAATGTGAGGCTTCACGTGTCATGCCAGTGTCAGATTTTTGAAAAATTTGAAATAAGTAGTGAACAAATTCAATAGAAATCATGGATAGTGTGGGAAAGGCTTCTCTCTGAATTTTTTAATACTCGACGAATTGATTTTTTAAAGAATTTTTTCCGAGTTCTAAGAATCAACTCTTTTCTCGAAAACCCCGTGCGAGAGAATTCGTCCTTTTTCCCGTAATGAACTCGCGAGAGGAAAAAATATATAATGCGTAAATAATTACGAGAACACAATTCTTTTTCTCTCGAAAAATAAAAACGACAGAGAACAATTTAACGAAAAAGCGTTTCAGATATTTTTAAAATCAACTCTTTTTACACGAGATCTTTTTAAAGGCCAAAATGATGGTTAGCGAGCGACTGATTTTTAAATCGTGGCTTCGCTAATCGTAGGTGACGAATTTTATTGATATAACCAATATTTGGTCATTTTTATTACTTTCCTCTGGGTTTTTTCCGTATTCAAATAACGGTGAATTTCGCCGAGCTCGTGTCGAAGAAATTCACCGATTCTGCGATTTATTTTTAACGGTAATTTTCCTGTTTTTTTTTACGTTCGTACTTGTACGTACTTTTTCACTCGTGACAATAGAAATGGCAAAATAAACTCAGAAAAAAATTATTCCATTCAAATTAGAAAATCCTCCAAAAATGTAGCCTTGAACTCACTGAATTTTTTTTTCAACTCAACATGCTTTTGTCACGTTTTTACGAAATCCGAATACCTATTGTGACACAGTTTTATATTTTTAAAGTGATGGCATTTGTAAATCACCAATTAAAAATATATCTTGAAAATTTACCTGCTCAATCTTCAAAAATTTGGTGGATAATTCCAATTTCTACGATTAAATTTTTAAAATTCACATTATTTAGTTCAAAATAATTGTACATTGCTTTAATTGTAAACTTGAAAAATTCTCATTGCGAAAATTTGTTCCTTTTTCGAAGAACTTACCGCCTGCTCATCCTAAATCAAAACAAAATTAATTGAATTTTTATCAACGCGTGTTGCTCCTTCAATGTTAAAGAAATGCAACACATACACCTAAAGTTTTTTTGAAGTACCCGCGCACGTCTTCCGTCTATATTCAGTTCCAGGTATTGACATTTACTCGCTTGACATGGCATGGCACCCCGAATAACTTTCCAACTTTACCGAGGCCTAGCGGGCTACTTTAATTAACCATCGAATAATAAATACGAAGCTAATGTTGAAAAATCACTGGAATAATAACACCCAAGGTATAGTACCGTGTCATACTTATGCTCGACTTCCCACGCTGCGTTGCGCTGTTATCGACAGACACATATAATCGAATGGAAGGTAAATATGTAAAGGCGGCAAAGGTAGCAGGGCGTAGGGCCTATGCGTGTTGATCACAATTAAACCTACCACTACAGTCATTTTAAATGGCAAAAAATCAACCGTTAATGTACTCGGTAAATAATGTAAGGCGTATAAATTCGAGGGGAAAGAAATTAAATTACACGTTTAAAAGTTGGACTGGGGCGCACGATGCGAATTTCAAGAGTATCCACCATGAAGCCGTTTTAATTAATGTTATATTTAAAAACATCGCTCGACGCATTTTTATATTTTCCTATTACCTCCATTAAATTTATTCTCATCTAATCGAGTTTTTGCGTTTTGTGCTCTTTTTTTTGCGAAGGTATTTTTTACGATGAAACACAATTAATGTGAAAATACGACAGCTCGTGTAATTTTTCACCTAACGTTTTTCATTGGGAAAAAAAAGTAAATCGTTATATTATTATGAATTTAGTATCTAGAGAGCCGTGACATTAATGCAATTATAAGTCATCAATAAAAATATCAAAAATTTCGTCAAATTACTTTCACGGGCAATTTCAATATCGAAGTTTGCGTAGTATTACCTTACATTTTTTTTTTCAATTACCTAATTGCTCGCTGTTCTTTCTGTCTCATGGTTAAGATCAATTTCCTTCTATTTTTTTTTTTTTTTTCAACTTGAGAAAAATCCAATTAAGTATGTGATTAAAATAAACTATCTGAATAATGAAATGAAACGAAATAAAATGAAAAAATTTCTTCGCATTTAGGTATTTAACTTTTAGAAACGAAGCGTCTCTTTTTTGTATACGTAAATAAGGAGTGCGAAAATCTAGTCTAAACGTGACAATGAGATAGTATGACGATGTGAGGACTAACATCTAGTTTGATAGTTTTGTTTACATTCATGGGGTGCAACTTCGATAAATTTTTACCAAGTCCAGTGCTACATAATACTTTATAGTCAAAATTGGAAAGGAGGAAGGGGTCTAATCGAAATTTTTGTAATAACTAAAAGTATTTGTACAACTTCAAGCTACAACTTATGTTTGAAAATTTTTTCAATCGGGCCCCTTACCTCCCCCCGTTTTTAAAAATGTATTTGAAGGAGTTGGATTATCCAAAATTGGTGGGGAGGGAGGGATCCGATTGAAATTTTTGTTATCACCAAAATTATTCCTAGTACTTCAAACTACAACTTTTGTTTGAAAATTTTTTCAATCAGGCCCCTTACCCTCCCCCTGTTTTCAATAATGTATTTGAATGAGTTGGATTATCCAAAATTGGAGGGAAGGGAGGGGTCCAATCGCAATTTTTGTTATGGCCAAAATTTTTCCTAAAACTTTGAGCTACAAGTTTGTTGCAAAAATTTTTCAATTGGACCCATTTCCCCTTCCCCCTTCAATTTTTAATTAGTATTTTGGGAGTGTTATGCAAAATAAGTGGAGAGAGAGGGGCTCAATTGAAAAAGTTTTCAAAAAAAAGTTGTAGCTTGAAGTTTTGCTAATACTTTTGGTTATCACAAAAATTGCGATTGGACCCCTCCCTCCCCTCCAATTTTGGATAATCCAACTCATTCAAATACATTATTGAAAACAGGGGGAGGGACGGAGGGTAAGGGGCCCGATTGAAAAAATTTTCAAACTAAAGTTGTTGTAGCTTGAAGTACTAGGAATAATTTTGGTAATAACAAAAATTTCAATCGGACCCCTCCCTCCACACCAATTTTGGATAATCCAACTCCTTCAAATACATTTTTAAAAACAGGGGGGAGGTAAGGGGCCCGATTGAAAAAAATTTCAAACAAAAGTTGTAGCTTGAAGTTGTACAAATACTTTTAGTTATTACAAAAATTTCTATTAGACCCCTTACTCTCTTCCAATTTTGAATATAAAGTATTATGTAGCACTGGACTTGGTAAAAATTCATCGAAGTTGCACCCCATGAATGTAAACAAAACTATCAAACTAGACGTTAGTCGATGTGAGGACGTCGAAAAAACGTGCCAACATGGTAAATTGGACAGATCAATTTTTTATGGTATGATTGATTTACGTATACCCCCCCCCCCCCCAAAAGAACCCCTTGCAAAAACCAATAATCATTAAAGATGACGAAAACGTGACTTGACATGATAGGGGGGGGGGGGGGGTAAAACCGTGACCAATAATTTCCCTCAATTTGACAGCTTTTTTTTTGCTATGGGACCTTTTTTTCTGAGAGGAAACGTGACGTATCTTTTTGTAAAATTTTTAGAATGAAAATTGTAAAATATTTCATTTTGAAAGAATTTTAAGAAGCATTTTTTGTAACATTTCTGTTAATTCTCAACTTTTTAGGATTATAAAAAATAAATTTCAAACAATTTCTTGATGGAGTAAAACATTTTTCAAATTTTCTAAAATAAAAAATTTCTTGATTTATTTATATAGAGTGAAAAAAATGTTGGAATTTTTTGGAATTGAAAATTTTTTCAATGTTTTGAAGATGAGAATTTTCTGATTTTTATGGAGGTGCAAAGTAAACATTTTCTTGATTTTTTTAAAACAAAAAAGTTTTAAAATGTAAAAAAAAACTAGGCGCTTCACGTCTCGCCTGGAGGACCTTCGCCCCGTAGGCTCCCGGTTGATTCTCTTTTCACACTACGTTTGAAAGTATGAAGCATACTATATGCTTTTATTCTGTGACAAAATGTCTAATTAATAATAGTCATTATTGAATAAAATAAAAAATATTTTTTGAAAAAAAAAAAAAATGAAAATCAGTATGTCTGATACCCGTAATTGATAAAAATGTTTGAAATTCATCAAATTAAAAAATTAATATTACCTAGGTAATGATTAATTATTGTCATGTTGTTGCGGCGGGGCGAAGAAAAACATACATCACGCAGC
The DNA here is from genome assembly GCA_959613365.1 of Balanococcus diminutus. Lineage (NCBI taxonomy): Eukaryota > Metazoa > Arthropoda > Insecta > Hemiptera > Pseudococcidae > Balanococcus > Balanococcus diminutus. Next base: position 32,488,368 of record OY390714.1, read on the forward strand.
GCAATGATAGTTCCATTGTAGAGGGGTAAGGGAAACGTGCATGTGTAGAACATGAAACGCGGCAGAAACCAGTTTTATATCTAGCCTGCCTCATTATTTCGACGCGTTATCTTACAAAATTTTTCGAGAAGCTTTCATACTATCAAGTCATAGACTAACCTCCCAGAAACCATAATTTTTTCAACTTTGGATGAAAAACAAAATTATTTCAAAATTGTTTATCAGGTTAATCTAATGATACTGTTTTGTTATGTTCGAGTTATTTTATGATTTATTTATTTATTAGATACCTAATAATTTTTTAGCAATTCTTTTTTTCATTTTTCGATTATTTTTCCATTTTAAGGAAGAGAGAAAAAAAAACAACTCTCACGGAGTAAAAAGATTTTTTATTTTTTTTAAATAGGGAAATTTCTAAATTTTTTGGAATTTTTAAATTTTTTTTGAAGAAGTATTTTGAAAATCTTTTTTGAAATCAAAAAATGTCTTGAGACAAAAAAGTATCTTATATCAGTTCCTTTTTTCTTTTTCTTTTTTTTTCAAGTTCTTTATACTTTTGTAATCCAAAATTCTCAATTTTGGGTTTTAAAAATCATGAATTTTTCAGAACAAGAAATGCTTCAAATTCTGGGGGGAAATCTCCACTAGCTTTTTCAAAAAACAATTTCTCAACTTTTTTGGAGTTGGCAAAAAAATCTTCAATTTTTTGTACTCAAGGAAAATTTTAAAAATATTTTTAGAATGAAAAACTCATTTATTAATGTTCTAGCATTTAAAATTTTCACCCCCCTCCCCCCCCCAAAAAAAAAAGATCTTTCATTTCATTTCACTTTAAAAAAATATATACATTTTTTGGAAAAAATAAATTGAATTTTATGATTTTTTTGGAATAAAAATGTATCTATTAATCAGATTTTTTTCCTTCAAAAAACAAGCTTCTTACTTTTCGGAACAAAAAATTCTCAGTTTCATGGATTGAAAATGTAAAAAAAAATTGGAACAAGAAATGTTTCAAATTCTTGGAGAAAAGAATCTCCACTTTTTCGAAGAAATAATTTCTCCACCTTTTTGGAATAATTTTTTGGAATTAAAAACTTAATGTTTCATTTTTTTCCAGAAAATAGTTTTTTGTTTGTTTGGGAAAAAAATGGCTCAATTTTTTCGAAACTTGACAAACTGAAAGTGAAATTGTCTATTCGAAAGATATTCGCAAATGAAGCTCAAAACTGTCCAGAGTTATCCGAGTTTAGTACGTACCTATAATTGCTCGATATTTTTTACGTCTCATGGTTAAGATCAATTTCCTTCAAGTTTTTTCTACCCCACAAAAATCCGTTTAGTATGTGATTAAAATAAACTCTTTGAATAATGAAATTAAACTGCGGCTAAAATAAAAAATTTTCTTCGCCTTAAGGCGTTCAACTTTTAAAAGCGAAACGTTTCTTTTTTTTATATGAATGAGCAGTAAGTATGAATAGAAAGTTTGCGAAAATCTCGCCTATACATAAAAAGGGTGCGAAGGAAAGGAAAGGGCGGAGGTGGAATTCAAACAGTAGGTACCTACACCTATACCTACTTATACCTATTCGCTGTACTTATCTTTAACGAATCAGATTATTTGTATATTTTCATAAAGGAAGCTAAATCAACAAATGTTTTAAATAGAGAGAATCTTACGTTAAATGTGGTGCTTTTGTTGACTTAATTAAACTTCTCGGCTTCATTCCTCATTTTGTGCTGCAGGATGTTATGCTGCAATTAAATATTTTACCGTGAAAGTGTTTATCGCGAGTAGAAATACCAATATAGTTTATATGTGGGAACGTACCTAAACAGCGAAAGCTACAAAGAAAATTACAAAATTTACTCGGGGGATGTAGGCGTTCGAATTCACAGTGCAAATTGTAACAAATATATTTTAACGCCGACTCGTCTGAATTACAGGTTGGCCGGAAACCAATGGGGTCTTAATCGTAAACAGGTATCTCAAGTCGGATGCGGTTACACTTCTAGATTAAATAAAAGCCATTACATCGATCATCTTGTATGTCCGTGGTGTGCATCATTTGGACTTGAAGTTAAACAAACAGCATTACCTTACCAAGAAATAAGAAGCCCACTCTGCGGTAACTGCAATCGTTACCAAACCGAATATCGGTGGCGGTGCGTAAAACGCTGCAAACATTTATGCTTTGGTAAGCATCATCTTACTGGGTACTACATTTACCGCACACAATATACATACTTTTGGTTTTTTTTTCGCGCTTTAGCTAATCCATACGCTTCATTTCACGGATTAGGCGAACACTCGTACATAGCTAGCTATACGTGTGAGTGAGAGCGAATACAGGGTGTCCGATGAGTGGTCTGCCAAACTTGAAATTTTGGATATAACCGAGTACGACTAACAAAAAAGTTTATATACACATATTGTCTAAGTTTGAAAATGAAGGAGCTAAGTACAAAGGTTTGAAAATCGGTATTTCACCTAGCAAAATCGATTGGCAACACTGCGTTTAAAAATTTCTTCGGCACTGGCAGTAGATAAATCTTCGAAAAATCAATAAAAGTTGTAATCATATGGAATTCCTATCTTTGAAATTGAAGGAGTTACAGCAACGTGAAATCCCAGTCAAAAATGTTGCCAACCTTAATTTATTACGGTGCAGTGGTGATACCTGAAAACTGCGAAATTCAGTCAAAAAATACACGAAACAGGTGTAACTTTTTGAGAGAAACAAAAAACGTCATGTGAAAATTTTGTCTATCTTTGAAAATTAAGGCACTAAGGAACCTTGAATTTCGAAAATACCGAGTTTCAAAGCTTTGCAGCTCCTTCATTTTCAAAGATAGGCAAATTTTTGACATAACTATTTTTATTTCTTTTAAAAAGTTACACCTGGTTCGTGCATTGTTTCCATAAAATGGTGACATTTTTGTGCACCATTGCCTCTTTAAAATCGAGATAGGCACCATGCGTACATGAAGATTTTCGTTGGTGCGGTACTCAGTTACCTACATATATATTCAAATTTCAAATTTGGCAGATCACACTCGCCGGACACCTTGTATACGCGTTTTCGCTTTTTCGAATGTTAATAACAGAATGCTTACGTTGCTATGAATTCAAAGCATACATGGATATGTTTGAAATCTCTCAAGTACCATTTTAGTTCTCGTATCTAATAGTTAGTTATAAAAATCTTCTTACATATCAGTCGTAAATTTTTTTTATACTTATGTTCATTTTATGCTTCAATTAAAAGATACTAGATACATACGTCTCAAACCGGAAAATAACAGAACAAAAGAAGGATTTTGTACGTAATCGGTATCTATTACTGGTATTACCGATTAATTAATTACTCAACACTGGTACTCGTATTTCTATAATCAGATTTCATCTCCACTAAATGTCAGTCTGGAAACAATGATTAATTCGAACCAAGTTACGAGATAGAGGAATTCTCCTCTCCAAAATGATCGAAAAACTGAAAAAAATTTCAAAAATACTATATTATATGTTTTTGCGAATTTTCAAGTTTGAAAAAATCAATGGGGACCAAAATAAACCCGGGGTGAAAAGTTGAGCCTGGAAACTTAGTACTAGTTCGGGTGCTCGAGCTAGATCAGAAAATTCGAAATTAAAATGAGCTGCACTCTACATAAAATTCCGAAAATTCTATTCAAGTACAAAGTACATTACTACGTATTAAAATTTCCATTTTTTTTGTAGGAAAAATCCTGAATATTTTAGAAATGAAAAATACCTCAATTTTTTGGAGTAAGCATAAAAAAAATATTCTATTGTGAAAAAAAATGAGCAAAAAAATTCTTCATTTTTTCTAAAGATAAATATCCTTCATATTTTTTTTTGGAAGTGTTGTTTTTCTAATTTTCTGGACTAAAAAAAAACTATATTTTATTGCAGTACTTAGTACTTACTTTCATAAATTAATCTTCAATTTTCATGGAGTAAACTTCAACTTTTTTAAGAAAAAGTAAAATTTTTTCAGTTTTTTTCTTCTTCTTTTTTTTTTTTAATGAAAATTTTTCAACTTTCTAGGAGAAAAAATAGTATCTCAAGTTTTCTGCTGTAAAAAATATTTTAGTTTATTTGAAGTAACAATATATTACAAATTTTTAAGAAAGGTAGAAAATTTCTCAATTTTCTTTTGAGAAAATCCCTTGTTTTTTTTTCAGAAAATCTTTTTAATTTTTTCGAAAGATAAATTTCTCAGTTTTTCGAAGTGAAAATTTTCTCAACATTTTCAAAGAAATAGATTCATCAAAATTGAAAAAAAAAAAAAAATTAAACACAACAATTTTTTTGAGAAAACTCTTTTATTTTTTCGGAGAAATTAATTTCTAATTTTTTTGCAGTATAAAGATCTCTCAGCTCATTTAGAAAAATAAGTACCTACCTAAATTCATCAATTTTTCATAATGAAAAGTTAAACATTTATTATTTTTTGAATTGAAAAGTTTCTCAGAATTTTCATTTTTTTTTTTTTTTTTTTTTTTAACGCCATATACAGCAACTAAGGCTAGAGGCGTGTCACGGAGGAGGATTACTTAGAGAAGGGATCGTAAACCAGTTTTGGATAGAAAGGATAATAAGTTTTGAATTTTAATGGGGTCATCTGATAGGACTTCTTTTGGATTATTAGAGGATAGGTATAGGGATCTTTCATTTATGTATTTTGGACACTGAAAAATTAAATGTGTTATTGAAATTTGAGTGTTACATATTGAACAAATGGGGGGAGGTTGTTTGTTGAGCAAGTAAGAATGGGTCATAAGAGAGTGTCCTGTTCGTATACGTGTGAGTAGAACGTCTTCTCGGCGAGAGATATCAAAGCAAGTTCTTGGAAGTATATCGTTTTTGATATTTTTCAGTTTATTAGTGGAGGGAATTTGATTCCAGAAGTTTTGAAAAAGAATTTGAGTTTTAGCTTTGATGAAGGTTTTAAGGTCAGTAAGAGGAATAGGAATATTTTGTATGGGAGTTATATTTAGAGCAAGTTTTGCAGCTTTGTCAGCTGATTCATTGCCTGTGATGTTCTTGTGTGAAGGTAGCCAACATAAAATCGTATTTTTTAATGAGGAAGAAATCATGAGGGATATTTCCTGAGCTATTGGATGTTGTTTTTTTTTATTGTAATTTTGTATACATAGCAACGCTGAGAGGGAGTCTGAAAATATGATTGTGTTGATGAAAGAAGAGTTATTGATGTAGGTAAGTGCCTGTTTAATGGCGTATAGTTCAGCTGACATATTAAGGTTACAAAAATATCTATATTTTTTTGGAATAAAAAATATGTACCTAACATAAATTTCTGTATTTTTTCAGAATGAAATTTTTTTTTTTTAATTTTAAATTTGGAAAATTTCTTATTTTGGCGAAGTAAAAAAATGTTTCCAACTTTATTAGCGGAATTTCACCAATCTTTCCTAATAAAAATGTCATCATTTTTTTTAAAGTAAAAAGTTTCTAAATTCTCTTCGAGTGGTCAAATTCAACTCATTAATTCTTATTAGAGAAATAAAATTAAATTCTATTTAATCTTCAAAATATTTTCATTTTTTGGAGAGCGCATAAAAAATCTAAGATTTTTTGAATAATTATAGAAGATCGCTTAAAGTTTTTTCAAGAAAATACTTTTTTATTTTTTATTTTTCAAAAAACCTAGAAAGTTAAATTTTTTTGGAATACATCGTACCTACCCGAATAAAAAATTTTCTCAACTTTTTCAGATTTTTTGTAATATAAAATCATCAATTTTGCATGATTCATCTTTTTTTTTTTTTTTTTTTTTTTTTGAAATAGAGAAACAAAATTTTTAAGAGAGAAAATAATTTTCAAATTTTGGAGTACCTAGGTAATATTTTTTTATTATTTTATTATTATTTTTTTTTGAAGAAAAAACCTTTTAATTTTTTCAGGGGAACTAATTTATCAATTTTTTGTAATAAAAACTTGTACTTACCTCTATGTTTCGCTGTAAAAAAAATTTCAACTTTTTTAAAGTCATTTTTAAAAAAATAATAAATATTTCAATTACTACATGCCGTTAAGAAATAAAAATAAAATAAAACAAAATCTTTCAAATTTTTTGAGAGCAAATAAAATTTCTGAATTGTTTTGTGAAAAAGTAAAACTTGAAAGACGTTAACTCCTTCAAATTTCAAAGTATGCAAATCTATTTACATCGATGTAATCAAAGATAAATGCATCAAGAAGGAAAATAAGCCGAACGCAATCATCTAGATACTCAATGATTTATCGTTGAAAGTAAAAAGCAAAAAAAACTCTCTATTTCTGTTTTCTGCCAAATTCACTTTCATGTAGCTCAAGAAAATCAGAAAAACAAACGCAATAACAGCCTCATAGACAACAGCATCGCCAGTTGGAAACCACAAGCAGCTGAATTAATAAATTTCGAAAAAATAACTCAACACCGAACCCAAAATGATGACTTTGTAGCCAATATAAAAACTACCACGGACGAATTACCAAAACAAAATTCCGACGAAGATGAGATATGGTCATTACCAGAGGAAATTTACGTAGAAAATCAGTTTTCTTACCGTGATAAAGAAGATTTAAATTGTAATCTGTGCAAATACGTCGTAATATTCGCTGCCTGCTCGACCGGTGTTGTAGTAATAATGGCAGCTTATGTTTTCTACGCTATAAAGTACTATCAAAAGCAAAAAAGTGTAACAGCTTGGAAATAAAAAATGAAAACAATCTATTGAAAATCATTAATTTACATAACATTTTTAAAAAATTACCTGCGATAATCTTATTTATAAATTTTTTCAATTTTCAATGTCGCGTTAAAATATTTTTTAAACGGTGTTATTAAACACCACCGTAATGTATACGTATTCTAAGCATATTTTGATACATGTCGAAATTATTTTATTACATGTATATTATATACTATAACAATAAAATGATGATAATGAGAAAATGATACGTATCTGGAAGATTTTTACGTTTAGTATTTTATCGCGAAGGAATAGTATAATAATATGAATTTTTAATCGAGTAGGTGAAGTGTAATCACACACATCACAACAACATTCATTAAAAAAAAAACAACCATAAAAAAATTTCAATCTTATCTACATACATAGGTACTATTAAGTAGGTACAATATGTTTCATTGGCTTCAAACGTAGGTAGTAGGTAAATACAACGTAGGAGTAGGTACACGAAAATAAAAATGGATAATTGTCAGGTAGAATAAGAAAATGAAAAGAAAATAAAGTCAACAAAAAATTTTAAACGATTAAACGTGCAGTATCACAACAGTATCATTTTTTATTAATAATTATTATTAACCCGTAGGAACGCTAATTATCTTAAAAGTATAAAACTGGAAGAGAGTTTAATAGAGACAGGGACGGATAAGGCAATGAATAGGAGGATTTTCCTCCACACTGGGTTCAATTTGGTCTTGATGAAGTGATATGACGAGGAAAGAAGATTATTATACCGAAAAATTATGAAATCAATCGAAATTAAACATAGATTCATACACAAGGTGTCCGGTGAGCACCATTCGCATGAATCTTCAGATTTGGATACAACCGGATACCACCACAACAAAAAAATTTCACGTACACATGGTGCTTATCTCAAAAATAAAACTGAGATTTTTTAAAAATTGGGCATATGGGTAATACTTGAAAAATTAAACATTTTTTCACTCTTGAGATTTTTTGCCTATTTTTGAAAATGAAGGCAGTTAGAGCTTTCTAAGCAAAATCCATTGGCAACGCTGAATTCAAAAAATTTTCTGACACCACCAGGGAATAGTAATCCAACAAAGAAAAAAAAGCCTAGAGTGCATAAGGAATTTAGGATGCCCATCTTCGAAATTGAAGAAGTTATTGCAAAAAGAAATTCACGTCAAAAGTGTTGCCTTAGTCAAAATTATGAAAAGGAATCAGCAAGACATAAAAATCGAAACAACTCTATTATGACAATGCTTGTTATCTGTTCAACTCTTTGAGAGGAACAAAAGTGATATGAGAAATTTGTCCATCTTTGAAAATGAACGAGCTATATAGAGTGTGAGCCCAGTAAAATAAATCGAATTTCGACATAGATTACCATTTATAAATAAGTAGATAGCCAGCCCTTATGTAAAAAGTCTCGCCCTGCTTTTAGTCAACCTTGAAAAAAATCAAGTTCCACAGTTTTATGAAAGAGGGCGTCTGTCTTAAAGTGAACATGCGTGAGTGCGTGATATGTCCGCCTCCTTCCCCTTTCCATCCTAAAAATGCTGCTACATAACTGGTATGGTACATGAAATTTCCTACAAAATCACTTCATTTATTTCTTTCGACATTCGACAAGTTAAAAGTGAAATTGTATTTTATTTATGGAAAAAGAGAGAATTTTTCATTTTTTTTCATCCTGTATGTTTTAACGCTCATTTTTGCGCCACTCGTTCACTTTTCATAAAAAATGAATAGAATCTTTTTTGTTGAAAATTTTATTTACTTCAATTTTAGTTATGACCAATTTCCTGTTTAAATAAATATTCGAAGAGGTAAAACCGAAAAACAATGAAAGGATAACTTATGGGCCCATATTCGGGAGACTCCTGATCGGCGGTGAGGTTTGGGAACTTTTCGGTGGTTGATCAGGACACTGAAAGAAGCATTTTAAAATCAAAAAAGTTCATTTAACCCAAAATGCAATTTGTTTCATTTTTTTGGTCTAATGTGATGCTGTAACTCCTTCATTTTCAAAAATAGGCAAATTTTTTAAAAAACTTTTTTGGTTTCTCTCAAAGAGTGACACTTGTTGCATGAATTGTCATCACGAAATTATGCAATTTTCATATATTAAGGTAGTATCCCTTTAATAAATTTTGAGGAAGACAATATCTTTGACATGATCAATTTATTCATGCTATAACTCCTTCAATTTCAAAGATAGGCATTTCAATGCAATTGGAACTTTTTCCTTGATTTTTTGAAGTACTATCCACTAGTGGTATTGAATTTTTTTTTGAATGCCAGTGTTGACAATCGATTAATTTTCATAGCTTTGTAGCGTATTCATTTTCAAATTTGAGCAAAATATTTCAAAAGTGAAAAATATTCATTTTTTAGCACTACTTACACATGGATAAACCCGATCAGAAAATGTTTTCTTATTTTCCCTTGCTTTTCAATCGTGCATAAAACGGTTATATCCAAATCTGAATTTCAAAAGTTCTTCCCCGGACACCCTTCCTACATTTTTCTATATCTCCTGCTTTGGTAAAAAAAAAACGAAAGTTGTTAAAGAGGTGGAAAGTTCGGTAATTTTTTAGACATCGAATGATATACCGATTACTTTCATTGGTTATTACGATTCTCGATTCAAAAAGAAAATAGGGTAAAGAGCAATGGAATCGATAATCTGTAAAAAAAAAAAGTTTCTTATAATTTTATACTTCTCATCCGTCCCTAAATATACTTAAAAGAGGAAAACTTTACACCTTTAAAAATGATATCTATAGATAAGTGATGAAGTGAACGAACGAAACGTTTTTCAATTGTTCAAAAGAAAAAAATTATTAGCGAATACAAAAACATCTCCATAAAACTGTTTCGTTTATTGCTTACACAAAGGCATACAAATACAACGGCGTAAAAAATAAAATGAAAGTTTCACATTCGATGAATGGAAATTCTTAGCTTTCCTTTGATCGAAGATTTTTCAAGATCAAAGGTATACGCCTAATTATGACTTGGTTTACCTACGTAGATATTAGGTAGGCATCTACATTGATGGATAATTTGAGTTAATTTTCCATAAAAACAGTTCACTAACTTTTTAAATGTTTCAGGATCGGATGGAACTCCGAGTGAATCTAGCTTTTTATTGGTTAAAAAAGGGGAAATTTTCGCTTCCAATATGAATTTTTTAAAATACGAGTGCCTATTTTAGTCTCACAATAGCCTGAAGTTTTGTTCGGACTGTACATTAACGAGAGTATACCTATGTCATAAAACTCGAACATCGGTGATTTGTTTTTTGCAATTTTCAACTTGGCTTTTACGGCGTTATAAAATTGAAATTAAAAAACAAACTCCGGTGACTTTGTATACGCTCGTGTTAATTTTATAGGTAATTAAATCGTGCAATTAATGTTTCCCAATTAAGATACTGTCGCCAAATTTCTTCGTAATATCTTAAAGCGAGTAAAAATAAATAATAAAAACAAGAAAAAAAAAATAATCAACATCACCGCTTGGAATACTAAGTAGACTTCACAAAATGACTAGAACATGTTATCCCTCGAAATTCATTTTGTTTCTCTCATTCGCCAATTGCGATAGTTTCGATGAGAGACGAGATGTTAAAAAGGGCACGATAACACGAATCCGAAAAGAATTAAAATAGTCACTTATTCGAAACGACGAGTAAAAATGAAAATTAATAAAATTATTCATTTGGTGCGAGAAAAAAATCTTTGGTAAACATTTTTCAAATAGAATCGTGTAGAAAATTTAACGAATTAAAATATAAATTACAAATTAAAACAACCAAAACAAAAATATGTTGTACAGTATGTACAAAAAAAACACGCGTATAACAACAGGACATTTCAAAAATGGTCCAGATAATACACTTTACATATAGGTACGAGTATAGGTAGGTACATAGAAAAAATGAATACATTAAAAATTGAATAAAAAATTATTATGGGGGAGCTTGAATAATAAATCAGTTCTATTAATAGTAATAATCTGATTTTCGTTGCGTATCAAAAGTTGATGCGAATTGGAATTTAGAATTAATGGGTCCAGTCATGTTATTAGAGAGAAAATTTGACAGCCATAATGGACAATTTTTATTTTTTCAGTTTTACCACCAAATTCGATCATCTTTCGGTACAACTCATTGGTATGCTACTTTTTTTTTTATCAATTTTGCTCAATTATTAAATTGTGCTATAAATTTCATTAAGAAAGAAAATGTGAATCGATAAATACTTTTTTTTTGGTGTAGTTAAGTCCATTGAAAATTTTTAAGAATCGTCGTTTGAAACGTTTCTCAGCAATTTCAATTTCGGATGAATTTAATTCGTTGGAAAATAATTTTTTATTCAATTTTTTTTTCTTCAAAGTTAACAAAGTACGAGTATAACAATGTACAACTTTTCCTTTTCTTCCTTTTTAACACGCCGACGATATTCACATAGAAGAGCAAAAATAGCATTATTAGGTATTCCATAGAAGGGTGGAACAAAGAGTAAATTATTGCCTAAGACGTAGCGAAATGTTAACGAAATTTCAGTCGCAATCGGTGCATGTCAGAAAATTTGGCAAACATCACAAAGATGGAATTTTTATGATGGGTACTTATCGTTGGAGTAAAGTTTCAATAGAAGCCTCTAATCTTCATTCAATCGTCTCCGAATAAAACTTGATGTATAGGTAGGTGTTATTTTTAGTAAGGAAAATTTTCAAAAAATGAAAAGAAAAGAAGTTTTAACTGAGGAAAAATTCGAGATTTTAAGGAATTTAAATTTTTGTTTTGAAATTTAATTCAGTTGAAATAAAATTTTATTCGAAGTCATTTTCTCGAAATTCTAAAATTACCCACTCTTGAAAATATTAGCGTTTTTTCCAGAGATTAATTATTTCAAGTTATGAAAAAGTTATTTTTTTTCAAATAAATTAAAAAAAATTACGTAGGTATTTAAAATTTCATTTATTTCTTCTACAGGATTTTTTTTCGTAGAAAATTTTCAAAATAGGTAGGTGCTTTATTTTCATCGATTTCTTTTGCGAGAGTTTTTTTTTTTTTTTTTTTTTTTCATTTATTGTGCCATATACAAGTACTATGCTTAGAGGCACATTGGTTAAAAAATTCAAAAAATTCAAAAAAAATGAATAAATAAAAAATACAACTAAAAATTTGGTCACGTTTTTTGTCAAATTATCTAGTCCTCTATTTTTGGTCACTTTTTTCAACTTTTTGATTTTTTTTGATTTTTTAAAACTTACTCATGAATTTAAAAAAATCCAACATAAGAAATGATTTTTTATACGTTCAGCATTTTAATTTTGAAAACATTTTTTTGAAAATTTAATCAAATTTACCTTAAAAAAAATAGATTTTTGAACACTCAAATTTTCAAAAAGTTTCATTACTTTTGTCACGAATAGTTTTTTATCAACTTTTTAATTTTTAGTTAGATATTTGAAAAAATACTCATTTTTGGCCACTTTTTTAAAATTTCATTTTTGATATAATTTTTTTTTTGAAAATGTATACCTACTATTTGTAGGTAGGTATAAATTAAAAATTAAGTTTTTTTTCTTTCAATTGTTGATGTTCCTGTTGATTTTTGTATTTTTTTCAACTTTTCGAAAAAAAATTTACTCCAAAAAATTAAAACAAAAATTCTGTATGTAAGTACTAAAAATCTCCTATTTTTATAGGCTAAAATAAACTTTCATTTTTTTTGAATAAAAATGAAATCTTCAAAAATTTTTAGCAGAAGAAAATATCAATTTTTTTTTAATTTTTCAGAATAATAAATTAACAAAAATTCTCGTATGTAGGTAGGTATTAATTTTTTTTCAACTTTTAATTTTTTGGAAGATAAAAACCTTTTGTTTTTGAATTTTTTGAGATTTTTTTTTTTAGAAATCTATCATTTACAGAGGAAAATTTTCTCAATTTTTTTGGAGCAGAAAAAGTTTAGTACCTACTTAAAAAATTCATTTTTGTGCAGAATTGGGTTGCTTGAAGATGGTCGATTTGGGTAGGTAGATCTCCGGTACTTAGGTTAATGCACTTCATGCGAAGATAATTTCGAAAATTTATTAATCAATTAATAAACCAATTTAAAAAACGAATCAACACCTCCGTCGAAAAAGAAAAGAAAAGGAAAAATCGCACCATCGTTATACAGGTTACCTTTTTCAATAACAAAAAAAATAAAAATAAACTTAAATGATTATCATTCGTGGATATCGATGACTGCCTTCATTGAGAACTAAAAAAGACGAACACAAATGCGGCAACTAAAATCTGCATGTTGATAATTAACTGATCAACACTAGACGATTGGAGACCGCGAGAAGGTTGTGGGATGACAATGGCGTGAGATTGCGGACACTCTAATTGATTCTTCTTACTCTCAGTTAAACATTGTTGGAAACTTTGTTTATTCAATTTGGTGATAGCGCAGTAATGATACCAAGAAGTATTCGAAGTACAGTCTTGTTTACTACTTTTCACACTGTATGCGTCTAAGTATCTGAAAAAGTCGAAGTCAAAAACGTGTTCAACATACTGCCTTACTTTTGCAGTCGCGTTATCAAAAAATTATAATCATCAAACATTCGCTCGTAGACTCGTCGCATCATCTTTCGTAAACCATTACTTTTATGTTTATGAAAGAAGTAGGCGGAGTTCGTAGATGAATCGACTTATACTCGAGTTGATAATCATATACTTAAGCACGTCATTCGAAGACTGTTTTTAATTACTTAGTTGACCTTTTGAGCAACGCAATATTATTATCTGCTTATTTCACAGATGAGCGAACTTTTTCGTACATTTCTTCATTTAGCTCTCATTAGGCATATTATAATAGTACGGTTTGTACGTATATCATTTTTTGGTTAAACGTCTCGTAAAATGCGAGACTCGTTGATTATCAAATTAATTGAATACTGAAATATGAAAAATGAATTGTCGAAAAAGGTCACGGACAGTAAGTATAAATAATTACAAAAATTATGATGAATTAGGTATTTCATGTAATTAAGGGCACCTAGAAAAAATCATAAAAAAATTCAAAATAAGTACATATCTCGAAAAGAAAACATAAGAAATGTGTTTAGGTGCCTATACTCAGGGCCGGCGAGAGCCAGCGCGGGCCCCGTGACAAAAATTTCATGGCCTCCTTTTTTTTTGAAAAAATATTTTTTTTACGAAATAAAAGTTGTCATTTTTCATTTGAATTGATTGATGTATTAGTTGTATACTCAGGCCCCAAAGAAATTTTGTTATTTTACCTTAAGAGTCCTATGAGGTGAGGGGAAAACCCGTAGTGTCTGGAAAAACCGGGCACAAAAAAAATTCGGGCCCAGGACATTTGTCCCCCTTGTCCCCCCCTCCCAACGGTCTTGCCTATACTATTTTTTTCATTTTGAATTTTTTGTGTACATAAAATTGTGCAAGTGCGCTGCGTTTTTGAAATTCAAGTTCAAACACGTTTTTTTTTTTTTTTTTTTTTTTTTTTTTAAATTTCATTCGAAAATGAATATTTCAAAATTTATAAATTTCTTCATAAAATACATTTAAAAAAAAATGTTTAAACAAAAAATTTCTAAAAATTTGTTTCAAATTAAAATTTTTGAAATTTTGTTAAAATCAGATTTTTTAAAAATCTTGTGTAATTTCATTCAAATTTTGTTCAATGGTTCAATCCTTTTCTTAAAGATTTCGTCCAAACACAAACTTTTTGAAATTTTGTTCGAGGGCGATTTTTTGAAATTTTATTGAAATAGGTACAATTTTTCAAAATTATGTTGAAATTCAGATTTTTAAAATTTTGTTGGAAAACAAAATTAAAAAAAAAAAATTTTCAAACATTTTTTTTTTGAAATTTTGTTTAAAGGCAAGTTTTTAAGATTACGTTCAAATAAAAATTTTTCTGAAATTTTGTTCAAATTCAGATTTTTTAGAATGATGGTCATAATGATTTTTTTTTAAAATTTCAAATCTCGTTCAATGGTTCAATACAATTTTTTAAGATTTCGTCCAAACACAAATTTTTGGAAATATTGTTCATACCTATTAATTGGAATTTTTTTTTGAAATTTTATTAAAATAATTGTTTCTTGATTTTATTTAAACTCAAAATATTCTTGAAATTTTGCATAAAAACATTTTTTTTTAAATTTTGTTCAAATTCAGATCTATGGAATTTTTTTGAAACACTATTTTCTTAAGTTTCCTTCAATAAACACAAAACTTTTTAAATTTTCGTGTACTGAAATTTTGTCCCAATACAAATTTTCAAATATTATTTTGCTCAAACATAATATTTAAAAATTCTGTTTGAATAAAACTTTTTCAAGATTTATTCGAGCACAATTACCCAGGAATTTTCTCCAAACATAATTTCTCGCACACAGTTTTTTAAAGTTTCGTGCAAATATGATTTATTATTATTTTTTTTAATTCAAAGGTTCAAACACATTTTTCTTTGTTTTTTATTTTTCTTTGTTTGTACCTTTTTCTTTCAATAAACACAAATTTTTTGAAATTTTGTTGAAATATTTGTTAAAACTTCGTTCAAACTCAAATTATTTTTGAAATTTTGTCTAAACACACTTTTTAAAAATTTTGTTAAAATTTAGATTTATGGAATTTTTCTGAAACGCTGTTTTCTAAATTTTCAATCCTTGAAATTTTGTCCTAATACTTTTTGAAAATTATTTCGTCCAAACATAATAGCTATCTACTTACTTTAAAATTTTGTTTGAATAAAAATTTTCAAAATTTATTCGAGCACAATAAAATTGCATTTTCTCCAAAGATAATTTCTCACAATTTTGTTCGAATGCTGTTTCATAAAATTTCATCTAAATACGAATTTTTCAAAATTATTTTCAAAGGTTCAAACACAGTTTATTTTATTTTATTTTTTATTTTATTTCGTTCAAACACAAAATTTTTAAAATTTTGTTCAAATATAATTTTTTTTAAATTTTGTTGAACGACATTTCTCTTAAATTTTGCTTTGACCGTAATTTTTATGATATTACTAAACAAATCGAATTTTTTAATAATTTCTGGTTGAAAACTTTCTTACAATTTTGAACAATTTATTACAAACAATTTTGTAACCACGCAAAATAAACTCAACCAACTAATGAAATTTCGGATCAAGGAAATATGGTCCAAATTAACCCTCAGAATAACCACTGGCGAGAAAGAAAGGTCCGTGTTAAAACTGCAAAACTGGCGGTAAAAAAATGCCAACAAAAAAATGTAAAAACAACGCGATAAGGGAAAAATTCGCGATCAATTGATCACAATTGAAAATACACCGAGAGGCCTAAGCTACGTCCATTTAGAATACCGCTATGAAAAAGCAATAGGTGATAAATGGAAGCGTTTAAATCATAAAAATAATCTTAATTAACGAAAAAATGTCTACCTATAGCTAGGAACGATTTATAAAATGTTCTAGGGAGCAGCTCCCGAGTCCGGAAATTACTTCGGTCATAGCCGAATTTCATAATACCATAAATTCATGTTAGCCAGGTACCATAAAAACGAACGCGATTTAATTCATAATATATGTTTTTCATTCGGCCATTAAAAATCAATATAAGACCGTTTTAACGTCAATTCCAAGCATTTTTTGCTGCATGTTTTTTTTCACGCGGATGAGAGATTTTTCAATAGTTAGTTATACTACCGAACAATGGTAATAGGAAAAAAAGAGCAAACGTTCGGATCGAATTTCCAATTTGTTTTATTCCGGAAATAACGGTGCAGCGGATCGCACGAAATGAGATTACTTCAAAGATTTTTTTTTTTGTTGTTTTCATTAGTCTGGTGTGCAGAAGCAGATATATGTATGTAGATGACAAGTTTTATATCCATCAGTTATCATGGTCGAACTTCCTGGGCTCTTGTTACTACATATGATAGCCTGTGGCTCTACGATGACATTGCACTAGGCCAAGTTTTTATCATTTTTACCCTTAAACAATGGAGAAATTAATTTTATAAAAGCGTATAAAAGATTGTCGATCCCAAGTTTTGTTCTATAAAGGGTGTTCCATTAAACGTCCGCAATAATTAAACCGTAGATGCAACTCGACGAGTACATGAACAAAAAACTTTATAATGATAAGTCGCCTATCTCGAAAATTGAAGGAGCTATAGCACGTAGTTGGGATTCAAACAAACATTTCTTAATTTCGACAATTTTTTAATTCTATAGGATTCAAAAAGACAATTTTTGAATTCTCCAAGATTCAAACAGATATTTCTTAATTTCGACAATTTTTTGATTTTTTAGGATTCAAACAGACATTTCTTAATTTCTTAAGTAGTTGGGGTTCAAACAGACAATAATTTTTGAACTCAAACAGATAATTCTTAATTTTGACAATTTATTAATTCTCTCGGATTCAAGCAGACAATTTTTTAATTATCTTGAATTCAAACAGATATTTTTTAATTTCTGTAGGATTCAATCAGACAATTTTTCAATACTCTAGGATTCAAACGGACAATATTTCAGTTCTCTAGGTTTCAAACAGATATTTTTTAATTTTGACAATTTTTTCATTCCCTAGGATTCAAACAGACATTTCTCAATTCTGACAATTTTTCAATCATTTTGGATTCAAACAGGCTTTTTTTTATTTCTTAGATTGATTAGAGATTTAAACAGACAATTTTTTAATTCTCTTGCATTCAAACAGATAGTTCTTAATTTCGACAATTCTTTATTTCTCTAGGATTCAAACAGACTTTTCTAATTTCGACAATTATTTCTTAATTCTCTTGGATTGAAACAGACAATTTTTCAATGCTTTAGGATTCAAACAAGCATTTCTTTGTTTCGACAATTTTTTGATTCTTTAGGATTCAAACAGATAATTATGTTTCTGTCAGGGACATAGACCCCGCCTGGTACCTAACCTACCAAGTGTATATTTTCACGCAACGTTCTCTCATTATATATTTTACAAGAAATGAAAAGCCAAAGTGCTGACATTAAAGGCGTTCGAAGCTGCTGAATTCAATTTTACCTCCGACCCAAAATTGAGCCCCTAAAGGGGGATCAATTTTGAAAATTTTATAATTTACAACATTCGTATCAAAATGTACGTTTTTGAGGTCGCTGAATTCAATTTTAAAACTCAAATTTACCTCTGACCCTAAATCAGGTCCCTCAGAGGGGGAGGGGGGGGGTCAATTTTGAAAATTTCAAAATTCACAACATTGGTATCAAAATGTACGTTTTTGAGGTCGCTGAATTCAATTTTCAAACTCAAATTTACCTCTGACCCTAAATCAGGCCCATCAGAGGGGGTCAATTTTGAAAATGTTAAAGTTTACAACTTAGGTATCAAAATGTAGGCTTTTGAGGTCGCTGAATTCAATTTTAAAACGCAAATTTACCTCTGACCCTAAATCAGGCCACTCAGAGGGGGTCAATTTTGAAAATGTTAAAGTTTACAACTTAGGTATCAAAATGTAGGTTTTTGAGGTCGCTGAATTCAATTTTAAAACTCAAATTTACCTCTGACCCTAAATCAGGCCACTCAGAGAGGGGTCAATTCTGAAAATTTCAAAATTCACAACATTGGTATCAAAATGTACGTTTTTGAGGTCGCTGAATTCAATTTTCAAACTCAAATTTACCTCTGACCCAAAATCAGTCCCCTCAGAGGTGGTCAATTTTGAAAATGTTAAAGTTTACAACTTAGGTATCAAAATGTAGGTTTTTGAGGCCGCTGAATTCGATTTTCAAACTTGAATTTACCTCCGACCTCAAATTGAGCCCTATAAGGGGGGGAGTGAATTTTGAAAAATTTTCTATTTACAATATTGATATCAAAATGTAGGTTTCAGATCACTGAATTTTAGTTTCAAATTTGAATTTACTTTCGACCTCAAATTGGGCCCTTAAGGGGGTCAATTTTGAAAATTTTGCTATTTACAATATCGATATCAAAATGTAGGTTTTCAAGTGGCTAAATTTGATTTTCGAACTTGAACTCACCTCCGACCCCAAAATGGGCTCCTGAGGGGGATTCAGTTTTTGAAATTTTGAAATTCACAATATTGGTATTGAAATGTTGGTTCTTGAGGTCGCTGAATTCAATTTTTGAACTTGAGTTTATTTTCGACCCCTGATTGGACCTCTAAGGGAGTTTCAATGACAAAAAAAGTTGAATAAAAAAGTAAAAAAATTAATAATCACGATTTTATTCAAAGATTGTCGTTTTGTACAATTTTATTTTTCGTTTTTTAAGGCATTACTACTACCCAATAAATAACATTTTACAAAACGACCAACTTTGAATAAAAGCGTGGTTTTTAAATTTTTTTAAACTTTTTTTTATTTGTCCACTCGAGTTGGATCTAGGTATATACTTAATAGTAGAATTTATTGCGGACCCTTCAAAGAACATCCTGTATTTTCCAAGTGCCCCGCAGCCTGTAGGCTTCTCGATTATGTACAACTTGACTACTCGTCAATCTGGCGGAAATTCGTATGATACGTCGAGATACACGACAACGATAAGATGTTTTTATCAATGCACTACAGCTAAAAAGACCGATTCTTGGAAAAATGTTACATTTCATTATAATCAACGCGCTTATAATAGCGAAAGGCTTTTTATTCTATTAAAGCTTGTTTTGCTAGTCGCTGAAAAGTTTTTTGATCAAGTAAGCTCGAGGCGAAGTGCGGGCAGAGTGGTCGGTAAGGGGGTTAAAATATCTGCCAAAGTGGTCGTTAACGTCACCGCAGCGAGTATATCTCTTCACCGCATCTATTGTTTTTCTGACTAAATAAAATTCATCGATTCGAAAAACTATACAGAGCGGAGAAGGCGCAACGTAGGCATCAGCTCGACACAACCGTTGATAAGTTGATAATCTTTCGTACATTATTAACATCATAGGCGCGTCGAACATAAAGCGAATATTTTCGTCGGCACAGCGTTTACCGTCAAAAATTCGCGCCAAGCTCGCGCGATGCGATGACGCGATAAAGGCAGTAAAGAGTCTACACTATACGCTTAAAAAACAAACGAACGTGCGCCAAAAACTAGAGCTTTACTCTGTTTCGCGAATAATGCGATTAGCAAAATCGTCAGGTGAATATTTTATAAGCCATTGAAATACGGCGAAAAATACACGACGACGTAACAAGGCAACCAGATATAATAAAGTGAAACAGAGAAGAAATGTATAGATATAGATGGTACGCGATAATAATGATATTCATTGGGGGTTGTTATTTCGACTATTTTCGTCGTCGTCGCCGCTATGTATGTGCATATTCAAGCATAAATATGTAAACAAAGGCCGGGATTTCGATTCGCGCTGATAAAACATATACTCGTTGTCGTCCTACCATATACTCGAAATTACGCGTTTCTAATCTGTCGTAAAAATTTTAAACCTCTATCGTCGAATAAGTTTAAATAAATGTCGAAAACTTACTGCTCAAAAAGCGGCGATCCGTTAGCCTGGGTTAGGCTCACTGCTAAATCGTGCAATTCATTCGCGGTGACACTTTTTATTTTATAATACGAACAGAACTCGTACTCCCGCACCCAATCTGCGTACTTCTTCGAATTAGCCGTTCGTAAATCTAAATAATACTGCTCGTAGTCGTGTATCTGCAAGTGTTTAAATCATTTGGTAATTATTTAGGGCCAAATGTTCGACCATGAGAGCGAAAAAAAAAATAAAGGAAAAAATAATATATATAACTACCTTTCCAGTCGAATCGTCGAATTTATATAAACGAAAACCTGGGTTATTATATTCCCTCGGAGAGATCGAAGGTGTCACAAAACCAAATGAAATTGGTTTACCTGCGTAGAATTTCCAATAAGAGACTAAGAGTATAATTTTAAAATATTTTCCCTAACGTTGGCTTATCAAACGTGAGTATTTTCACGTCATATTAGTACGTACTACGTACGTAGCTCCGCGTCTAATGGGGTGGTTTATAATTTCATTTTTTTGTTTCCAAATGTCAAGGGTTGGCCCTCTAAAAATTATGAATTTGGTGTAAAATCAACTCGCTGAAAATTTTTCTTAAAAATATTGTTATCCCTTTAATTGAGAAAACGGAAAAAAAAAATTAAAAATTGGAATTGAATTTTTTCGATTTTTTTTTCTCAACAAAATGGTCACTACATATAGGTAATTTTACCCAACAAGGCCATTTTCGGTGATTTTTCACTAGTGTCTGTTTACTAAATTTGTTTACATGGTGGTGGATCGTTGTTCTTGAATTTTACGAATACCACATAGATAGTTGATAGATATTCAAAATTGGAGGGGATGGAGGAGACTAATCGAAAATTTTTTAATAACCAAAATTATTTCTAAGTCTTCAAGCTACAACTTTTGTTGAAATTTTTTTTCAATTAAACCCCTCCCTCCCCACCGATTTTGCAAAAATTATAAAGGGAGGGAGGAAGGGACAAATTGAAAAAACTTTCAAATAAAAATTGTGGATTAAGATCTAAAAAATTATTTTGGTTATTATAAAAACTTCGATTGGATCCCTCCCTCTCTTCTGATTTCACATAACATTCAGGTAGTTACTTTTTCAAAATTGAGAGGGGTCCAATTGAAAAAATTTTCACATAAAAGTTGTAGCTTGAAGTCTTAGGAATAATTTTATTTATTACAAAAATTTCGATTCGACCCCTCCATCGCCTCCAATTTTGAATATCAACTACCTACAGTATTCGATTTGATAAAATTCAAGAACAATGATCCACCAAAAAATTCGTCATTTACGCAGCAATTTTTCTCTCGATCAGTTATAGGTGGGAGAAAAACGACTGGTGCCACAAGATTATATGAGTATGCAGTAAGATTTTCATCTGTTACTAACAGCACCCTCTGTTTATAAAAATTTTAACGAATGTTTAAAAATGATATTCCACTTGAAGACATGAGACTTGAAATGGTGCCTCAACGTGTTTAATATATAATAAGTGTCGTTGTGGCACCAGTACAAAAATTTGCCTATCGACTCCTGGTGACCTTACGATACCACCCTATATGATTTTAGACTTGAAACGTTGTGGCACCATTTCGTGGTGCCACAACGAAAATTTTGGTGCCTGAACTTACAACAAGTATGTAAAATGGTGCCACAATTATATTGAGTAAAAGTATATATATATATATACATATAAACAGACATTGATGAAAATGGTCAAAATGGACTTCTGGAGTCATGAAACGGATTTTGTACTTACTCCCCCCCTCAACTCTCACATCATGATACAGCGTAATAGCCTTGTTTTTTTTTGACAAATTGAGAAAAAACAAGGCTAAAAAAAAAAACTTTGTTTAAAAATAAAAATCACCAACAATGTAAAAAAAAAATGGATCAAAGTGGTCTTAACATACATATTTTTATTCCAAAAACTCATTTTACGGCAATTTTTCAATTTCACTTCAACTTTTAGGAACTGCATGAACTGCGCCATTTTTTCAGAAAGATGAAGTTCCTGAAACTGAGGTAAAGTTGAAAAATCGCCATAAATGTTTTTTGTTGGGGGGTGGGGTAAACATATGTACGTTAAGACCACTTTGATCCAAAAAAAAATTATTTTCATTCTAGTTGATTTTTAATTTTTTTTTTCAAAAACCGTTTGAAAAATACTTGCGGTGTTTTTTATGTCCCCTTATAAACAGGGGTAGGTAAAGATGAAAAATTACCGAAAATGGTCTTGTTGGGTAAAAATACCTATGTGGTGACAATTTCATTAAAAAAATTTGAAAAAAATTCAATTAATTTTTTGATTTTTTTTTCCGTTCACTCAAAAAAAAAAGTTTTAGGGAGTCGATTTTACACCAAAAGAATAATTTTTAGAGAGCCAACCTTTGACATTTCGAAAAAAATGAAATTATGAACCACCCTAACGTTCGCTAAACTCACCTGTATCGTTATAAAATACTCGAAATGTATCTGCATGCAAATGGCCAAAAAACTGAGCCGATATGATATCGGCATTGTTTTCGATCATTCTTAAATACCTAGCGTTATTTTCATCCGACATCATACATTTAGGTTGAAATTCGCGACCAGGCTCCACAAATCCAGGAGGCATATGGCCGAACAGGAAGACCTAAAATTATACTTAGTTTTAGTAAAATGGAAAATTACAAATAGTTACATCGATGTTAGCTTGAGAAAAAAAATCAAGTTTAATTAAATAAAACTACTTGAAAAATTAAGGAACGTCGCGCCTTGCTTGAGATGAGGGATTTTTAGGCTCCATGACGTCATCGACCTTTTCGCGACGATTTTCCGATTGCATCTCATTCCATTCAATCCCATCCTATTAAAAAAATTCCGCGTACGTAACAAAAAGAGAAGTCTGATTGAGTCTCAAAAAAATTTGTACGTGAAAAAGGGAGTAGTGCTGCAATTGTGTACCAAAAAAATTGGAGAATCTTGCCAAATCGTCATCTTTGATTCAGCTAAAATTCGATTCACTGAAAATGCATGTCACCCAGATCTCCAAACCAACCAGAAAAAATTTTTACTCGTAGGTATTTAGTTTTTAAAAATTTTAAGAACAAAAAGTTTTTAAAAAATGTTGGTTAGGCACCTACTCATACAAACAAATTTTTTATTCAAAATTATTTTATAAATGTTTTTTGGATTCTGTAATTATATATATTTTTTAAATTTCAGAAAGAAATATACCTAGGTACCTATTTTAAAATTTTGTTGAAATGCAGCTTATTTTTAAAAATTTGGAATTTTTCAATTTTTGCCCATAACATCATTTTTTTTAAGAAGCTAAAATTGCAAATATTTTGCAAATACTTGATTTCAGTTTTTTTCAGGCTAAAATTGGCAGTGTTTTTTTTAAAAATCGTTTTGAATTCCTAATAATTATTTAGATCAATTTTTGGAATCCAACGTGATTTTTTTTCTAAAAAGAAATACTTCATACATCTGTTCAAAAAAAAGTAGGTATCGACACATAGGCCAATTGTATGCATAAAAATTTTCCCCTAATTTTATCAACTGTTTAATAGTGTCAGTCCACATTTTTTTATTTTCAGTGACTGCCTATTTTTCTTTATAATTATATTGTATACAGGTATATTTTTTTCAAAAATAATCTCCTAAAAAGTTTTATTTTTATTATTTTTTTAAAATAATTTTATTTAAGTAACATATTGACGAAGACGTTGATGCCGTCATGGATCCTCAAAACTGTAATCTCAAGCAATACTTCTGAAAATCATTAGATAGAGGTACCTAACTTTTTCGAATAAACACCTGTCTATCGTACAATTGACTTAATTTTTGTGTTAGTTTCGTAGTCCCATTATAACTTTTTTACATACTACACAATTTTACCACCTATATCCTTCAATAGCAATCGAAGTTGGGAAATCACACTTCAAAACGTATTTCATTAAAACAATAAAACGTGTTAAACAAGAGTTAACGCCCGAGTCAAAAATATTTTCGTAATTAAAATTTTTTCAAATAGTTTCACGTTTCATAGTAAATAATCGCGTTTCAATGACGCTGTTGAAAGGTTCGCAAAGCCGTTTTTAAACGACCGCATACACATTTAAACGATATTATCCGCTTTAGTTGGTCATTTTGCTTTCCCTAAATTTAAAACGAGGTCGAAATGTCAAGTAATTTATTTCTATACACTACAATATTAGGTCCTGGTCCATGGGCCACCGTACAGTATTCGATAGCGCTCAAATTTCAAGTAGGTATTTCAATTCAAATGTGTAACCACTTCTGGTAGAAAAGAATTTCGCAGGCGAAGATTCGCTCGCCTTTACGACAAAAAAATTATATTCTTCGCTATCGTTGCCAAATTTACCGAATTTTAGTAGAGAAATTAAAAATAAATGGCTGAGAAGATACGCTTATTTTATTTTAGATGATAAACTTTCGGTCAAAATATTTTAAATTAGCAGTTCAAAACGGAAAATATGAATGAATTACGTTTTTCGGCTCCGTTCTCCAAGAAGTTTCAAGAAAAAACATGAATAAATGAATCTTTTACTTGACAAAGGCAGAAACCACAACTAAAAATATGGTTACATAAATTCACCTAACTTTCACGTATTTAAGACTAGACGACAGGAATTTTATGCTCGAATTAAGTTTTCAGTTTTAATACTTCAAATAGAAGCAGATTGTTTTATTGTTATTTTTTTCAAAGTAGGACCAAGATAATATTTTAAGCCTGCATAGTGCATAGTTTTGATCGATTTTGTAAAAAATAAGAAATAATTAAAAAATGATAAGTATCGCTAATTTCGTAATTTCTCAGATTGCAAATTCAGCAAATTCACTCAGATTTTCCAAAAAAATGGGAATTCGAATTCCCAAATTTTCACTTAGGGTGGTCCTTATTTCGGACTTCGATTGTTTTTGACTTTTCGTCTCACTTCTCAAAGTTGCTTCTTTTTATGAGAAAATAATTCCATATTTGCTGTTTTTCTCCTACCTAACTGAATCTTTGTCCCCTATTTAAAAAAAAATGAAAAATTGACCAATTTTCAAACTCTTGAGTTTTTTTTGGTTCCTTTTCATTCATGAAGTGATACATTGGGACGCATTCAATTAAAAAAAAAAGGAGCAAAATTTTTTTATCTTGCATCACTTGAAGTTGTTACTTTTTTATTGGGAACTAATTCTCAATTTTTTGTTTTTCTTCTAACTGAAGAAATATTTTCCAATAAAATGCAAAAATATTTAATGCTAGGCGAAAAAGCTTACCTAGATTATTTTTTATTATAATATAATATATATTTTTTTTAAATTGAGAGCGCTCTAATTTACCACTTTAAATTAAGTGGGGGTAGGGGTGAAAAAATTGGAATTAATCTCATGAAAAAAAAACAAATTGATAGCAGGTTTGAATCAAAAAATGCAAAAGTTCAAAAGTTTCAAAAATAATTCAAAAAGTATCATTATTTTTCAAAAAGAGGGAGGGGCAGATGACAATCACTCAAAATGCAGTTGGAGGAAATTAAAAAAAGGGAATGATGTATTTTTTAAAATACATAGAAAGATAATACTAAATTCTAGGTTGAAAATTTTTGCTGTTTTGGGAGGGGCTGGGGTCACCTTCAACGTACCACTAGTTACTTGGAGAGGAAAATAAATGAAATAATGCGAATTGATTCTCACGATGAAAAACAACTTTGATGGATTCTACCCAAAAAAAGGCATGATTTTGAAAATTGGTAAAGTTTTTATTTTAAAAATGGGGTGACTAGGGTCCACCTAAAATTCAGTCACAGGGGGGAAATAAAAACCTACGAATCATTTTTCATAAAAACGAACAATTTTCAAAGTTTAGAACCTAAAAAATACAAAAAGTTTGAAAATTTGTTAATTTTTCATTATTTTTCAAAATAGGGGAGGGGCGCTAGTAGTACCACTTAAAATTCAGTCAAGATAAAAATAAAAAACAAAGAATTATTTTCTAATAATGAGCAAAAATATTAATGCTAGATCAAAAAATGTTGCTTTATTTATTTTTTTTAAATTGGGGGATCCCAAAGTACCAATTAAAATCTGGCTGGGGGGGGGGGGAGAAGGGAAAATTGGGAATTAATTCTCATGAAAAGGAACAACTGTGATGAGTTATAACCAAAAAAGGCAATATTTGTTCGAATTTTTCGTTTTTCTAAAAAGAGGGTGACCAAGGGGTCACTTAAAATTCAGTCGAGAAAAAATAAAAAACGAACAGGAATAATTTTCTCAATAAGAGAAATAATTTTAGAGCAAGAGTAAGAGAAGAGCTTTGTTCGGGCGACCCTACACAAGCTACACAAAGTTACACAAGTTGCACAAACTTTAATATGATTCGTCCATTAGCTGATAAGATGAAAAAGTGCAACTTGTGTAACTTTGTGTAGCTTTGTGTAGGGTCGCCCGAACCAAGCTAAGATAATTCGAAAGTCTAAAATAAGGAGCACCCTAAAACGACGCCCTTCGACTTTTTTTTTTTTTTTTTTTTTTTTTTTAAGATTCAAACGCGTTGAGAGATGCCATTTTAAAAATTACGTAAAAATATCAAAATATTTTACACGAAATATTCTACTAAAAATATAACAGGCAATAGACTTGATAATTTAAATGAAAAATTCGATTTACAATTTCGTGTCATAGTAAGATGGTGTCGCCTTATTGATTAATTACGTATTAAAAACTAAATTACCCGTATAAAATTTTCATACAAAAATAATTTCGAAAAAAATTCATTCACAATTCATTAAGCGATTAGTTTTTTTTCGTGGAAAAAGCTCATTTTACTCTCACAACATCGAGCTTATACCATTAGTTAATCAACGTTACTTTTCGTTTTGACACTGGCAGAAAAAGTGTTGGTATTAAAAAAAAAAAATTAAAAAAAAACATCAAACAACGTTACCTATTTAATAAGTAGGTAGGTTCGTTTAGACATTTGGACTTTTTTTTTCGTTGGATAATCGAACATAGTTAAGTTAATTACAAACAACGCTTTAGCTTATAAAAACCTGAACACTTCTTATACCTTCATTAAAAATCAATTACCTACCAAAGTGCATTTTTGACCGCCTTCCAAACGTATTCGTATGTACGTAAACATTGAAAAAAAAATATATATATCGAAACTTACACGGTGTTTTTTTTTTAGTAAAATAGTACACCCTCAACTTTTCATGCCAGCAGGTACCTAAGATAAATACTCGCATATCTGCCGTTCGACATCAAACTATGAAAATTTCACGTTTGAAATTTTAACCATTCGGAATAGAAGTTATGTATACACGAAAAGCAAGTATCTATGATTTGCTCGTTTAAAAGCGAATCATGATTTGTTTTGCCAAATATTCGGGGTACTAAGCACAAACAAACTTACGGTGCTTTTTTTTCTACGCACTTCCCTTAAAACGTGCTCCAGCCATTTCCACTGATTTAACGGATCTTTATTTGAAGCCATATAATTTGTATTCAAGACTACAATTGTAGGCCTGTTTTTCTGCTCGATACTGTAGTAACCGCCTGTTAACAATCAAATGTTTCCTATGCAAGATTAAGGTATATTAAAAGCAATATATTTTTCAGCAGCTTTAATGCGTAGATACTTGAGTTAACCTACTCCGAACGAATAATAAATAGGTACCTAGCATTTCATTTAACTAGCACCTAGTTTAGCCAATGATAAATGCGTCGAATAAAAAAATACACCCTTAACGTGAGATTTTCGCACTTGCTCGGATTTTACGTATTTTACCCTAATCTGCATAAGGGGGTTTCGAAACTGCATAAATTCGATGATTTGCTGCTTTAGCACATCGTAGGATTTGTTTGAAATATTTAAATAAGCCTATTTTAAAATACTAGATGAATCAAAATACCCTTTTTTGAGTAAAATTTTGAAAATTCATCCTTGAAAATATTGATTTTCAAAAACCATGGCGTAGGTAGGTAGGATGAGCGAAGTTTAACCCGAACAATGTCTCGACGGTGTTTGAATGATTGATTGACAGTACTTGAAAACAATCTTGACCAAAACTTCAGACCACCACCGAGCCACATTAATTTCCATTTGAAAATCGTATAGTAATTTCATTTTGAAAACGTTAAAGAAAATTGAAATCATTGAAAAATTTTAAAGATTTTTCCGTCTCAATTTTCGAAAGAATTAAGTTTTCGAAGATACCACATAATTATACTTAGTTACTTTTAAAATAGATACTTAAAAGAATTTTTAATAAAAAAAATTTCAGCCAAATTTCAAAAAAAGATTTCCTTTGAAAATTTTTCGAAAAAAGAAATTGGGAAAAACATCGAAAATTCGTTCACAAAAACCTAAAAAAAAATATTTCAAGCTTTCAGAGATTTTTTTGAAACAATTGTCATGAGTTTTTTAAACGATTTTTTGAACGATTAAAAAAAAATTACTGAAATCATTTTATCGACATTTTCAAAATAAATTTATTTGAAATTTTCTCAAAGAAAAAATTTGGAAAAAGTTCAAAAATTCTCTCGAAAAACATCTTCTAAAAGAGAGATCTCTAGTCCTCTAGTTTTTTTTTTCAGAAATTTTTATTGGAAAAAAATCAAGTATGCATTACAATTTTCTTGATTTTTTTTCGGTGAAAATCTTTCTGATTTTTATTTTAGAAAAATTCTTTTGAACTGCATTTTCTCAAAAAATTAGGTACCCAAATAATTTGTTTAAAAAAAATTAAGCAAATATCTATTAATTTCAAAAATTTCAATGAAACATACCTATCAAGTTAAGTACCAAACCTACCTACTTATTATGTTAGTTCTACTGAAAATCCAAAAAAAAATCCAAAATGTTTTCTAAATACATTATTTTCAAAAATTTTCATTAAGAATGCTCTTAAATTATTCACAAATGAGAACGTTAAGGAAAAAATATTTCAAAGAAATATGTTGTTGATGATATATTAACACTTTTTTTTCTTTTTTGTGCCGTTCTCATTAAAAAACTAAATAGATAGGTAACTATCTTAACAATTTTTTTTTATTTTTTTTTATTTTTAAAGAAAATTTGATCGAAAAAATTCTCAATTTTTTTTCAATTGTCAGATAATTTTTTTTTAAAAAGTTGAAGGTTTTTTAAAAATTTTATTTTAATAGGTATGTATCGAGAAAAAAAAGGGAAAATTGAAAAAATGTTCACTCACATTAAAATACCTACCTACAAGTAAAAATTACCCTGATGAAAATTTTTATCAAAAAGATCGAAAATTTTCTCAAAAAAATCTCCGAAGAAGTTTTCCAATTCCTACAAATTGTTTACGTGATATACAGATAGAAAAAACCTCCCTCCATTTTTTTTTTAGTCCGAAACTTTTCATTTTTTTTAGAATTTCTTTTTGAAAAAAAAAACTTGAAATTCTTTCCAAAAAGTTTTCTTCAAAAATGCATTCAAATATTACATTAAATAAAATTCTCTAAAAAAATTAAAGGAAAATTTTCAAAAGAAATTGAATTGGAAAAATCCGCAAAATTTTATTTTTCAATTTTTAGAGAATTTTTTGAAAAAAATTTCAAAAGTTTTCTTTTCAACATGATTGAAAAAAACTTCAGTAGCATTTTTAAAATATAAGTAAAAATTATTCCGAAGATTTTTGAACGGAAAATTTTAAGGAAAAATCTCTATAAAAAGTTCTATAAAATCCTTTAAAAAATTTTCAAAAATTCTTTTAGGGATAGATATCGATAAATTTGAAAAAAAATACCTCAAAAATCTTTTCAATAAGAACTTTTATGAAAAAAAATGGCTAAAAAAATTGTTTTAAAAAAATACATTGAATTTTTCTTCTTTTTATTCAGTTTTTAAAGAGTTTTTTGAAACGTTTTTTCTCCATCAGTCAATTAGAATTCCGTTGAAAAATTTTCAATTTTTCAAAAATTGCGAAATGGGGGGTCTGAGATTTTAATCAAGGTTGCTTCTTGGTATTAAAAAAATTTCACCTCAAATATGATCGAGATGTTACCCAAAATCCGCCCAAAAAAACTGGAGGAATTTGTGTCTTAACAAAATTTTAGAATAAAATTTCAAAAATTTATTTCTCAACAAAATTAAAATTTTTGGAGGTGTATCCTGATGCGGGCGATTACCTGCAAAAATGAAAATACTTTACAAAGGTATTATCAAAAATAATGAACCAACAGAGCATATCTTCGATACGCATTTCGACGATTTAAATCGCCAACTTTGAAATGATGGTATTTTAATCGAACTTTCCGAGTAAATACCTATTCGGTTAAGCCTAAGTATTCGAAAAATTTCACTACCTCAAAATGAATAACCCTTTTTAAAAATAAAAGTGGGAAAAGAAAAGTATAAATTGGATACGATTTTAAAAACAATGTGTTTCTCGTTCATTAAATCCTATGTAGGCTTTATTTCGTCGAAAACGACCGAATAATAAAACCGAACGTGTTGAAATAAAAGGCGGCAACACTTTTAGATATGGTATTCGGCACACTTAATTATTATGTTTGCAATACGGTATGGTATAATAACGAATATAGCTCGTTTTTCACCACTTTTCAAACAACTCGCGAAAGCAAAAATTTTACACTGTACAAATTAAACAGAACATTCCAAATGAATAATTTCACGTGAATAATATTCATTGGAACTCATACGCGCTGCTAAAAACACAACCCCACAAAGACAACTTACCGGATGCGAAAGTCTCCAAGGCTTCGGAAGGAAGCCATAATTTCCATAACTCGGTTATATGTTTGTACATAGAAGGATCAGATGTCGGATTATCTGTGTGCCCTACAACCGGTATCACGAAAAATGTACTAAAAAACTGTTTAAATAAAGCGGTAGTCTTAGCCAGAGCCTCGATCGTTTTTAATGTTGATATGTTCGCTATCGAGTCGCTAAAATAAATAAAACAAGAATAAAAAATTAATTAACGATTATTTTACCGTAACAAAAGGTACGAAAAAAAATATATACCAACTACGTAGCCGCAATAATGGCAATTTTTTGTACGATGGAAATTTATCGTATGGACGTGCCATACGGCTATTTATATACCGTGCTGTAGATATAGGAAGAACATCGTGTTTCCATTTTTACAATCTTTTTATTGAGCATTTATATTCCGTCAGGTTATTTAATAAAACATCATAAAAATGCACAACAAAAATCTAAATCGACAAATTTCATCTCTAAATTTATTTCACTACCTTCCGACTTTTTTTTTATTCGTTTAGGTACCATGTTTTCCATCTTTCTTTAAATTATAAATTACCAAGACGAATAAAAATTACACCAAAGTTTATCAAGCATACCACCCGCATTTTCTACCTCGCTTTTATACGTTTACCTACAACACCGCAAGCAACATCCAGTGTAATAGATATTTTTTTCCTTATACGAGCTTTGGAAGTCATCTGGATAATCATACCCACGTATATCCAGATTAATTTGTACAAGATTACATTTTACGCAAGTATAAGGCCTGAGAGTATAGGTTAGGGTGGTTCATAATTTCATTTGTTTCGAAATGTAAAAGCTTGGCCCTCTAAAAATGATTCTTTTGGTGTAAAATGAACTCCAAAGAATTTTTCCTCAAAAAAATGTTTTTGAGGGGTGGCGCAGAGCCCCTTTTATTGAAAAAAAAAAAAAAAAAATCAAAAAATTGGAACTTAATTTTTTTTCAAAATTTTTCAACGAAATGGTCACTACATAGGTATTTTTACTCAAAAAGATCATTTTCAGTGATTTTTCATCTTTACCCCTGTTTTTAAAGGGACATAAAATGAAATTTTAAAAAACATTTTTTTTTACGTTTCTTGAAAATAAATAAAATGAATAAATATCAACAAGATTGAAAAAAACAATTTTTTGGATCAAAATGGTCTCAACATAGATACTTATTTTACCTCCAAACCCCATTTATGACGATTTTTCAACTTCACCTCAACTTTCAGGAACTGCATGATGAACTACGCCATTTTCCCAGTAAGATGAAATTTCTGAAAACTGAGGTAAAGTTGAAAAATCGCCATAAATGGGGTTTTTAGTAAAAATATGTACGTTAAGACTACTTTGATCCAAACAAATTTTTTCCTCGCCAGATGATTTTTATTTATTTTTTTTAAAGATTAAAAAATGGTTTTTTTTATGTCCCCTTAAAAACAGAGATAAAGATAAAAAAATCACCGAAAATGGTCTTGTTTGGTAAAAGTATTTATGTATAGTAACCATTTAAAATTTTTTTTTTCAAATATTGAATTCCAATTTTTTGATTTTTTTTTGGCTCTGTGTCAGCACCACTCTATACAATTTTTTTAAAGAAAAATTTAGCAAGCTGATTTCACACCAAACGAATCACTTTTAGAGGGCCAATTCTTGACATTTCGAAAAAAATAAAATTATGAACCACCCTAGTATAGGTAAGTAGTTAGGTAGAGAGATAGGTAAGTAGGTAAACATTGAAATAAATTCTCAGCAATGTCGCAAGATGAGTATTTGTATAAGATAGGTTGGTAATGTCTTTTAGGTACTTACATACAGAAGATCGAATTTCAATTATAAACCAGAACCAGAGTTAACGATGTGTTTTGATAAAATGTGCTTAAGGTGCGATACGAACAGTCACAACAAAATTATAAGAAAAATAGTGTGATAGTCCAAAAAAAAAAATTATGGTCAATAGGTATCTGAACAAAAAATAAAATTTTCATAGATCAAATTATCTTGATTAATAAAATAAATTTTTTTTAAAATCGTGAGAAGAAAAATCTAAAAAATTAAAAAAATAGTAATCTAAATATTGGTAATTTTTCAAGAAAAACAAACAGGACAAAATTTACGTTTTTTTGACCTACCTACAATAATTATTCGATCCGCAAAGATTAAAGGGGTAAAAAAAAATGAAATGATTAATTTTTTGTTGGGCAAATCGAAAGTTTAAAGATGAACAAATTTATTATATCAATTTATCACATTTTTTTTCTCTCAAAATTTCAAAAAGTTATATACCTAAATTGTGTAATTGCCTATTTCGTGAATTTTAGGCGAGAAATTCCCTTTTTTCACATTTTAGGCAAGCGTGCGATATTCTATGGTGAATACTTCAATTTTTTTCTCATTAAAAAAAATAAATAAATAAAAATGAATATTTTCTTGGAGTCAAAATTTATTTTCTTGTGTTGCAATATAAATATTCCTTAAATTCTCGGAGAAAAAAAATTCTTTTTTTTTTTTTTGGAGAAAAAAGGAATTCATTTTTGTCTGTTTCAATTATTAGATATTTATTTTTCAATAAAACTTTTCAATTTTTTCGAAAAAAAATCAACAAAATTTTTAAAGTAAAGAAATTTTTACAATATTTTTCTCATTTTTTTTTTTTTTTTAGAAAAAAATCCTTTTGTATTTTCAAAGAAAAAAAATCAATAATTTTGGTTTCAATTTTTTTTTCAAAAAAATTACTTACTTACTTAAAAATGAGAACTTTTCTACCCAAAAAAGCTGAAAAAATTTTTACTAAAAAAAAAATAGAAATTTTTCCGTCCAAGAAGGAGAATTTAAAGAATGTTCTTTTTTTACTCCAACACAAGAAAAACATTTTCACGAAAGTTTTTTTATTTATTTATTTTATTTTATGGAAATATGTATTCAGCATTGAATCCCATACTTGCTTATTTCCTGAAAAATAAGGTATTTTCTGCCTAATTCATAATTTCTATTTCAAATAAACAAAAAAAAAACCTTTCTGCATAGAAATCAAGAGATTTTACCTCTAAAAAAATGAAGAGTTCTCTAAAAGTAGTGTACAAAAATATTTTTTTACAAAAAAAAAAAAAAATTCAAAATGAGACGTTTTTTATCACAAACAGCTGAAAAAATTATTTCCAAGAATTTAAGAAATAGTTTATTAGTTTTATTGCAACATTGCAACACAAGAGAAATTTTTTGTCACCTCCAAATAAATTGAAAGTTTTTTTTTTTTTTTTTTTTTATTGAAACGAAAAATTGAGATATTTGCCATTGAATATTACATTTACCTAAATCCTGGAAAAAAGGGAAATTTCTCGCTCAATTCATGAGGTAAATTGCTTTCTTATTAAATGAATAATTAAGCAATTAGGTATACGATTTAGACGTATAAATTTTTCATGTTTTTTATGGGTTTCCTATTTACCTCGTGGAAGGAACTACTTCAGTTATGAAACACCCTATATTAGAAATCACAAATCCATTATAAGAAAACACGTAAGTAGGTAAGGTACAAACCTACACTAATATACGATTTTTAATAAAATAGGTAATCATTACGTAGAAAATGAAAACGACTCGTATACGATTTAGATAAACACCTATAGGTACGTAACGTACGTATAAAACGGTGCAAAGTTAAAAACAATCTAAAAGATAGAATAAAATAAAACTAAAACGCTGAGTAAGGAAAAAACAGACATTGAAATGGTATCAAGATACGTAGGTACCTATCTATTTTATAATGAAACTGCATGTGGCTTTTTTTAAAAATACGATATCGATTAGGTTTCCAAAAACGTACCTACCATGTGATTATGCTTAGTTCAGTGGTTTAAACGGCCACCTATTTTAAATATTTTACAAACGTCGGTTGATTTTTTTTCTTATTTAGCAACGCTGAGGTAATAAAGCGGATTTTGAAATTTTTAGCGAATAAATTTTTGAACGTTGGCGCTTGGCGAATGTTTAACATTTTATAGGTTATGTTTTTCTCCCCTTGACGCAATGTAGGCCTAAAAATTTCAACAATCTTAAACTTGCGATGTTGAATTAAGTATAGAAATTTAGCTTTCGGACGAACCATATTGTTGTTATTTGTCGGAAACCCCGTTTCGAGGTAGAATGGAAAATTTATGAAACAATACGATCTAGTAATACCTATTTTTTCCTTCCAAAAACCGTGTAGTTCAACTTGTTAAAAATATTCAATAATTCATACTCTTGACTGGATTACGCGAGAAAATAATAAAAAGATATTGTTGCCTCCTGATGCTGGCTCGCCGAAATACCTACTTACGCAACCATTGATTTATTTAGACAGGTATATTTTTTTAAACCCAGCTTTTTGTAGGATTTTAGAGAACGCTAGGTAATGCCACCTGGGTCAGATACTCAGAGGTATGAATGAAGGTGAAGTTGTTTTTTGCGAAAATAGAAGCAAAAATCCAAAAGTGAAATAGGCCTATAGAAAATGTGAGATTGAGTTTTATTAATTAAGTGATGAGGCGGATTGACGAAAGTATAAAATCAGGGTTGAGGGAAACGAGAGATTTCAAAAAATAGATACCTATGTGTCTCACTGATTTGGCCAAATTGGTGTGGCTATTGGAGTTCTTTAGGCAAGTTGAAAGTTTGCTATGATGTATAGTTCGATTTTTTCCGAAGGGTTGTCCAGTTGAAAAATTTTTAATGTTGAGAATTCGAGAATGATTCTTCTTCTCAAAAAAAACTAATCTTAAAAATCTGCAAAAAATTAAGACATTTTTTTCTTGCAAAAGTTAGAAGACTTTTTACTCCAAAATAATGAAACACCTTCTCTTAAAAAATTAGGTAAGTAAAGTGAACAATTTTTTTATTTCAAAAAATTAAAAGATCTTTCTTTCAAAAAAGTACCTAAGACAGAATAAATTAGAATATTTTCTCCAAAAAAATGATTTTTTTTTTCAAAAAAAGAGCAAAAAATCATGTTTTTTCTTAACAAAATTTAAATAGGCTTTTTCCCAAAAAGTTGAAAGATTTTTTCATCTACTTTTTTTTATTTAAGAAGAATGTAATTTTTTTACGTTAATTACTCCAAAAAATTTAAAATGCATTATTTTTTATTCCAAGAAAATTAGGAATTTTTGAAAGTTGAGAGATTTACTAATTTTCCAAGAAAAATGAGGCAAAAAATTCACTATAGAAAATTGAAAAAAAAATTCAAGATTTTTTTCAAAAAATTAAGATAATTTTATTCCAAGTGTTAAAATTTTTTTAGAAGAAGAAGTAGTCACTTCCAAACCACACAGGCATAACCTAAACTCGAGTCTGCAAGTGGGTAAGTAATAGGTAAGTAATTATGAGAGGATTTTCTCAATTTAAGAATAGGATTTTCCAAGAATTTAAATGAAACTATACTCTTAAAAAATCGATTAAGATTGTTGATTTTTGTAACTTCCCAAAAATTAAAATTTAAATTTTAAAATATTATTTTGAAAAAATAATTTTATTTGAAATTTTGTTCTCAAAAACCGAATCAAATCTTCGACTTTCGATAGTTCAACAAAATTATTGAATTTAAAAATCGATTAAAATGATAAATTTTCGAAAAGTAAAATAAAATTATCAAAGTAAGTACCTACATAGAAAACCAATCAAAATTATCAATTTTGGAAAATGATAGAAAATTTTGATTTTGAAAATATGTAGAGTGAACTTGATTTAAAAATGAGCCATGCGGTTAATGATTTTTGAAAAAATTAACAAAAGCGCCTATTATGGGTTTGAAATTTAATTGTAAAAATTTTATTCAGTTACATTCGTTCAAAAATGATTTTTTTTTCACCGATCATTTTTATTCAAATTTCATTTTAAAAACAAATATTTTCAATTTAAAAAAAATGCAGTTTTGTTCAGAATTTAGTTTTTTTTTAAAAAAACTATTTTATCGTAATTTCATTTTTCATTTTATTCTATTTTTAGCTGATTTTTTTTTTTTAGTTCTGTTAATAAACAATTTCTTAGAACAAATCTGTGTTTTTTTTTATTGTCAAAAGCGTGGATTTTGTGTTTTCAAAACATTGGCCATTATTTCGATTGACCCGCCCTTCAAATAAATTCTTTGCTGAAGGAGACGAGAATGTAGAAATTTTATTTACAAAATGATTTAATACCTATTATTAATTTTCTTCAATTTTTGGAGAAGAATTTTTTTAATTACCGAAGTGAAAAATAACTTATCAAACTCATTTTTGAAATTATTAAATTTTTCGAAAAAATCTCCTCCGAAATTTTTTTTGAAACCCTGAAAAAAATTCTCGAAAAAATCTCTTTAAAAGAAATTTAATTTGATACCTAGAAAAAAAATAGGCTTGAAAATAATTTATTTTGTTTATTAAAAAATCATTTTTTGTAAATACCAAATTAAAATCTCAATTTTTAGAAGAAAAAAAAGCACGTTATAAACTGTACTGTATTTTTATCTTTGTTTTTTCAAGCCAGGAGTACATAACTCTCGAACCCCCTTCCAAGACTAAGCAAATGAATACAAAAAGGTAACGAACTGAAAGAATAAATTTAAAATAAATATATCCCAAAATTATATTTGCGATTTTAACTTTTAAAATACGTCATTTTCTGTATCATTATTGATTCGATGGAAAAAACTACGCCTGCCGAATTCACGATCAACCAGACCAGCACGAATCAAGCCATTAGAGAAAGGTGTGAACCGAATTACAAAATTCACAATGAAAATGACAAAAAAGAGCATTTTATATCTTTGGGTTATGCATTCAAAAAGCTTAATTTCAACGCTGTAAAAAATTCCTCTTATCGGTTAATGCGAGATAGCCATTGTATAAATCGTAATTCGTAAAGCGACCCTGACAATACCTAAGCTTTGAAACATAGTACCTACAGAAGAATGGCGAAATTTAAAAATCTCCAATTATAGATATCTACCTACACGCCAATTCGAAATCAACACCAAATCGAAAATTTCTATCATAAATGTGTAAATGGTTACGCGCCAGTATTTCCAAATCATCCCAGCATTAATTGAAATAGGATTAACTGCTTCGGCTCTCCTCTTTAATGTGCGTACCGCGTCGAATTGAATTTTCCTCATTTAGTGGAAAAATCGACCGACTTGGCCGTTCTATAGTTGCAAAATTTAAAACATTTCCTTTTTTTCTTTTATTTTCTCTCTAATTAAGCGATAAAAGAAAACAAAATAAATACGTTATTTGCAAGTAATTTAATAAAAATCTGCAGTTCAGATGTGCGGGGTTTGTTTCGTTTCGATGGGTCTTTGTATTCAAAGAAGCGATGGAATTTATTTTTTTTCGAATTGAATAACTAAAAAAAGGTATAAAAAAAAACAACTACGAGAGAATGGTTTTTACAGTAAATACTATACTAAGATTTGAAAACACAATTTCATCAAACTATACTGTTGAAATCATAATTTTCTCTAATTAAAAAAAAAAAAAAAAAAATACTTAGGTACTTGACAAAATTATGGTTGATATTTCAAAAATCTTCAAAAAAGAAAATCAAATCATTTATTGGAGAATATAATTCTAGCATTCCGTTCGTTTATTCATTAGTTTTTCAAAATAAGTAGGTACCTACTTATTAAATTATTCAGTCAAGAGTCAATTTGGAAAAAAATTCTAAAGGTGCAAAGAGCTGATGATTTAGCTGCTATTTTATTATCACATACATAAACCTATCTTCATTACCTACTACCTACGTTGCTTATAGCTACCTATACCAATACTCAACAAGCTATCGTTTTTCAATATTTATATTATGGAGAAACCTCAGCCATAAAAGTAATTCCATTACTTCATATGAAATAGGTAGGCTAACAAAATACACAGCACATGTCAATTTTTTGCCAGCACAACTTGAATAATACACCGATTCGATGAACTAATAAAATTAATGCTTTTTTTCATTTCGTTGAACGGTTGAGAAGTCTAATATAAGTTAAAAAGGAAAACATACCCGGACCATATTACGTATTCTACGTTGTCGCCTCGTTTTTTTTTCATAAACTGAAGGGCTGATTCGACCAAAGTCCACGATGCATCGCAACCATAATCACCGTAAGTGGATTTTCCACCTTCGCCGTATTTGTAATGACAAGCTGTTAAATATTGAACGTTTAAATATCTTTATACCAGCAGTGGTAGTACAAAGTTCACACGTGTGAAATAAAATTTCATTTGTGTTAAATACGATAATCTAAGCTCTCAAGCTCAAAATGGTATAAAATTGTACGTAGGTAGTTTCCTAAAAATTGAGCGAATAATTCCAAGTGCTTTCAGTTTCACTGAGGTATTTCAAGGTAGCAGGTACGTCTAGACATTCAAAATTTTTTTTCATCAACACGTGCATCTACTACAATTTTTTTTTCAAAGTACGACAAATGTTAGTCACATGAAAAACAAAATTTTAGAAAAGAATTTGAAAATTTCTGAAATAGTTTTGTGGTAAATTTGAAAGCAGATAGCTGCACCTGCGTTCACTGTAGTCACTTGAAAAAAAATCGAATTTAAAAATTTTTCTACCTAGGTATTTTGGCATGAAAAAATAAGGAGGTATGAAGTAACGTGAAAATTTCTGCAATAAAACTTATACTTAATAATGAAACCCAAATATTAGTGGTTTTCATTGAAGGTTAATTTTTGTGCAGAAAGTTTACCGAGTTTTCCAATTTTTTATTTCATTTGCAAAACAAAAATGCTGTCGCTTCATGTTGAAAATGGTTCATCTGGAATTTCCCATTAATCATACCTATACCTATTTTGGTTGAAAAATATTTGAATAAGTTGACTTGATAAGTTTATGACGTTCTGTGGTGCAAAAATAACCACCATCAACTTTTTGGAGCGAAAACTTTATTTTTAATAGGTATTAGGTAA
The DNA here is from genome assembly GCA_959613365.1 of Balanococcus diminutus. Classification (NCBI taxonomy): domain Eukaryota; kingdom Metazoa; phylum Arthropoda; class Insecta; order Hemiptera; family Pseudococcidae; genus Balanococcus; species Balanococcus diminutus. Next base: position 32,528,333 of record OY390714.1, read on the forward strand.
GCCTAACTTTTTTCTACATAATATAAGTGATGATTTTTTTTTTAATTTTAAGAAATTGACATTTAAATAGACAAATGTTTAATACGGGAAAGTGGCTGACTTAAAAAAATAATAAAAAATATTTTTTATAAGAAGTTATTTTTTCAATTACATAAATATTATAGTATCGCCAAGCGAGTAAAAAAATCTAAACCCAGTGAGCAAATTTTTCAGGTCCTCCCCTCTTTTATTGTGGTTTCAAAAATTTATCAAGCTTCAAATTTTTGCAATTTTTTGCAAGGAAAATTTTAAAAATATTTCGCAAATCGTCACACCAAGTCCAAAAACCGAAATTTTACAGGAACGAGAAAAAACATTCAGTTTCAGTGGTAATGTGTTATTAATGAAATTATGGTCGAAATATGGTGGAATTAATCATTTAGGTAATTGGCCTTGGAAAAATGAGGAGGTCATGATTTTCTCTTCACTTTCATTGGGTCAAAAACCTGCTAATAAGTTTCAAAAATTGAAACGTACTAGTTATTTTCTGGACTTGACAGTGGTCTGAAAGAATGCCATTTTTATGATTAAATAGGTACATATTTCATGGAGCATGAAAAGTGTCTAAACTGATGCATTGTCTCCTCAAAACAAATCAAAAAAAAAAGATTTTTCAAATTTTTGGACTGGACCGGTTTTGAATATAATACGACTAAATATTAAATTTCAAAAAGGTTTGAGATAGGCCAAAATCACAAGCATTTTACAAAAAAAAAAAAAAAAAAAAAAAAAATTCAAGAAGGCAATTTTGTATATTTTACAAAAAAAAAAAAAAATTTGCAAGGAGGGAATTGTGTATATTTTTCAAAAAATTCAACCTTCAAAATTTTTCGCAAAGACAATGTTGAGAACATTGTATAAAAATTCAATTTTAAAAAAGTTTTTTAAAAGGCAAAACTTGTGAACATTTTGCAATTTTTTTTTCTTTTTTAAACGAAAATGTCTGCAAAAACAAGATTTTGAATGCATTAAAAAATAAAACATTAGGATTTTTTTCATATTTGGCAAGGACAATTTCGAGAATATTTTACGAATGTTGGAAAAAAAACACAAAATTGTGAATATTTTGCAAGAAATTTTCTTTTAAGATTTGTGAAAAAATTCTTTGCAAGACCCAAAATTGCGAATATTTTTACTTAGTCAGTACAAACATTTCAAATGGATTTGTGCAATTTTCAAATTTTTTTTAACCATTTTATCAACTTTTTAAAACAATCAAAAATTTCAAAAATTTATGAAATAAAATTATTTCCTTAAAAATATCCATTTCAACTCTACTCAGCAAGCCTGAGTGTAGCTCCCCTCCGAATTCTTTCAACACATGAAAATGAAAGTAAGGAACCACTGAAATGCTGACTTGAATGCTAGACGTACTGTCAGCTGGAGAAGGGAGTTGTTCTTTTCCATAGCTCAGGAGAAGAGTGAACTGACTGCGTTTATAATCATCACACAAATAAACTACAATTACTTTATGTTCTAGTTCCAATTTCCATTGCACTTTTTCAAAAATAGGATAGCTTAAAATTTGGTTCCGAGGTTTGGGCTTGGGCATCAACGTGCTCTTTTAGCGAGCAAAATTTCAACTTGATCGAAGGAATTGACAATTTGGCAAAGTTCCCTTGTAAGATTTTTTCTATGGAATTTTTTTCATGTTTTTTTTTTCTTTTTTACTTGTAAGTTGTACCTAGCTACCTTACTTGTCAGGGATTTTTTCGTATTCTTCAATGTAAAAAAAGAGAATTCCAGATTTTTTTGGTACTTTTTTCTCAAAAATTTTATTTCAGATGGAAAAAATTATACGTTGAAAAAAATCTTTTAGTTTTTTCCATTGTTCTCTCTTCAAGGTTTTTTGAAGTTGATTTTACAAAAAACAAGATGCTCCGCGACAGCCGAATTTTTTTTTTCAAGTTAGTGTACCACTTTGAAAACGTTTTCATCCATGGTATTTCAGTTTCAATATCAGTTTTAACTTCAAATTCAGTTTAAAAATGTCAGGTTTTTGTCTTCAGTTTTAGTTCCTCTCTGCATTGAAGATTTCAACTTCAGATGGGGGCTCCGCCTCCATACCCCGTTGAGGCTCCTACCCAACCTCCTTATCACTTTCAGCTCTTATGATGGGGGCTCCGCCCCCATACCCCCGCGTTGGGGGCTTCGCCCCCAACCTCCTTATCACTTTCAGCTCTTAGGATGGGGGCTCCGCCCCCATACCCCCGCGTTGGGGGCTTCGCCCCCAACCACCTCGTCACTTCCAGCTCTTCTAATCCCCATGCCCCAGGGGCATGGCCTTTCGGCTTTGCAGACGGGGGCCAACACACCAGAAAAAGGGGTTGAAACGTAAAAATTTCTGATTTTTGACTCTGTAGGAGGGTCAAATGAGGCTCTAAAGCCCGGTCCACACCTTCAAATATATTTGATCAAACGTGATTTGATCAAATTATTTGAAGGTGTGGACCGGGCTTAAACTCGAAAATCCCCAAAAGGTACATCAGTGACCCCAACCAATGCTAATTACCCCATTTAGGCCTTCAAAATCATTTACTTTGAACAAAACCCTATTCAATGCACTATAAAAAAAAACTAAAAATAATAAAAAATTCGGCTAAAAAGCAAATTGAAACCTGTCCAATGTGCAAATATCAAGCTGATTTCCACTTTTTGGGATCTACAAAGGGGCGGGGATGACCGGGGAAGCTGAAATTTGTATATGTTGTAGGTGATGTTGGTGTGCTTCGTTGGAGCTAATTCCGAGAAATTTCCTCATTTAGTGGCCCCCTCACAACTCGTCCCAAAAAAGTGATATTCTCAAATAAGTTTGATTTCATTTGACCTGTTAGGCTCGGCCTTTAGTTCCAAAAGTAGGGGTAAAATTATATATATATATATATATATATATATATATATATATATATATATATGTGACATGTGACAGATCGTCATCTTTTGGACCCAAACATCAACAAATGGGGTCAGAACTCTTCTACCCCCCCTCCTTCTAAATCAGGGTCAGACACAATAGCCTAAATTTTTTTTTAAAAATTCGGCTAAAAATTACCTCAAAATCCACTTTTTGGGCCCTAAAATGGGGTGAGGATGACTTGGGAAGCTGAAATTTGGATACAGTGGAGATAATCAGAACCATTGTTGTTGGTAGAAATTTCAAATCATTTTGTCACATTGGGGCCCCTTTAGAGCCCCCTCAAAAAGAGGCCATCCCCAATTTTGGGGCACAAGAGTCAAAAACCCCAAAAGGCACCTCAGTGATCCTTACCGATCCTAAATACCAAATTTTAGTTTCCAAGGTCATTTGGTTTGGGCTATAGGCTGATCAACACACCTAAAAAATAGGTTAAAATGTGAAAATTTCTGATTTTTGACCCTGTACGGGGGTCAACTGGTGCTCAAAAGTCGAAACCCCCAAAAGGCACATCAGTGACCTCTACTGACCCTACATCCCAAATTTCGATTGTTTAGGTCTTTTAGTTTGGGCTGTAGGCTGTTCAACGCGTCAGAAAAGACAGGTTAAAACTTGAAAAATATTGATTTTTGACCCTGTATCGAGGTCAAAAGGAGTTTAAAGGTCAAAACCTACAAAAGGCACATCAGGGGCATAAACTCGATCTATTATAAAAATTTAGGCCTCCCAGCTCCATTTGGGGGGTCTGTAGCCTGATCAACGTGAAAAAATGACCTCAAAATCCACTTTTTGAGCCCTAAAATGGGGTGGGGATGACTTGAGAAGCTGAAATTTGGATACAGTGGAGACAATCAGAGTCACTATTGTTGGTAAAAATTTCAAATCATTTTGTCAAATTGGGGCTTCTTTAGAGCCCCCCTCAAAAAAGGGCCACCCCCAATTTTGGGGCTCGAGGGTCAAAAACCCCAAAAGGCACCTCAGTGACCCTTACCTATCCTAAATACCAAATTTTAGCATCCAAGGTCATTTGGTTTGGGCTGCAGGCTGATCAACGTACCGAAAAGCGAGAAAAAACATGAAAAATTGTGAAAAATCTTGATTTTTGACCCTTGAGAGGGGTCAAAGGGGGCCCAAAAGTTGAAACCTACAAAAGGCACATCAGGGGCACAAACTTGATCCATGATGAAAATGTTGGCCCCCCAGCCCTATTTGGGGGGTCTGTAGCCTGATCAACGTGAAAAAAATGACCCCAAAATCCACTTTTTGGGCCCTAAAATGGGGTGGGGATGACTTAGGGGACTGAAATTTGACTATGGTGTAGGTAATTTGGGTTCTCATCCCTGGGGCAAGTTTCAAAAAATTTCATGATATTGGGGCTCCCCCGCACCCCCTCAAAAAGGGGTAAAATACCCAATTTTGAGTTAGGGCCCCAAAAATTTTTTTGCATCATTCCTACACCTAGGGGACCCTACCTATCAAGTTTGACCTCATTTGACCTGTTAGGCTCGGCCCCAGAGTTCCAAAAGTAGCGGTAAAATTTTAAAAATAGTGAAAAATCTTGATTTTTGACCCTTGACAGGGGTCAAAGGGGGCCCAAAAGTTGAAACCTACAAAAGGCACATCAGGGGCACAAATTTGATCCATGATGAAAATGTTGGCCCCCCTGCCCTATTTGGGGGGTCTGTAGCCTGATCAACGTGAAAAAATGACCCCATTGGGCCCTAAAATGGGTGGGGATGACTTAGGGGGCTGAAATTTGACTATGGTGTAGGTAATTAGGGCTTTCATCCCTGGGGCAAGTTTCAAAAAATTTCATGATATTGGGGCTCCCCCGCACCCTCCTCAAAAAAGGGTCATATCCCCAATTTTGAGTTAGGGCCCCAAAATTTTTTTTGCATCTTTCCGCCACCAAGGGAACCCTACATATCAAGTTTGACCTCATTTGACCTGTTAGGCTCGGCCCTAGAGTTCCAAAAGTAGGGAAAAATTATATATATATATATATATATAAATATGTGACATGTGACAGATCGTCATCTTTTGGTCCCAAACGTCGACAAATGGGGTCAGAACTCTTCTACCCCCCCTCCTTCTAAATCAGGGTCGGACACAATAGCCTAAATTTTAAAAAAAAAATTCGGCTAAAAATGTCACCTTACTTATTGGAACATTTTTATAAGATTTTTTTTAAAATAACATTTTTGAGAATGTAATTTGAAATTTTTTCACAATCATTTCAAAATTATCATTAAAAAAAAAAAATTTGAAATATTTTTTCAAGAAAAATGTTTCCTATGAAAAAATGCTATGGAATCAGGGGTGCAATGTTGAAATAGTAGAGGGTTCGCTTGAACTAACTGGTAGTCAGGGACCACTTCACCTATCTGAGCTACAAAAAATAACAAATTCCCCGTCAGCAATTTTTCACTCAAAAAACAATAGATACAAAATATACGACGATAGTAAAACAAAAATATTTTCATTGACTTACATCCATCTGCAGGTTCGTAAGTTAAATCCAAATGAAAATCCGTGATGTGCCAAAAATAAGCTGTAAAAGAAAAGGAAAAGTAAAAATTACTATAAACTCGAGAAAAGTTGAAGATAGGCCGAAGACAAAATAATACAACATCGTCGGTTAAATTATTCCGACGAGAAAAATTTCAAAAGCTTAATTATCTTTCGTCACCGAGTAAGTAAAATTATTGCCCACAAAATCGACTCATTAGGAAAATTTCAAAAGTTAACAAGTTCTAAAGTAAAAAAAAAAAAAAATGTTGGCTTTTATATCACGAAATACAAAGCATAAATAGATGACAGCGATACGCGAATATTCTGGTACGTATATTTCAAGGTTACCTCACTAAAAGTTACAACAGAGAAATAAGGAAAAAGGCAGCGTTTGTAATAATTTTCGATGCGTTTTTGAGATTATTTTTCAACAAAATCCAAATAGAAAGGATGTTCTTATATTTTTTAACCCTTCGAGAGGGTATTACCACAACAAACTAATTGAGAATGAGATTTTTATAAATATGCATTAGGAAAGCGGAATTACAAGTTGTGCCGCATACTCATTACAAAACAGTATTTATTACAACTTTGACTTTTCTTTTGAGATAAAATCTCGAATCTTTTTTGCATGTACGTTCACGTTGCCGGCTAACGGGTAATTTTCAACGGTTATTGACTTTACGACTTGAAGAGAGAAACGCTCTCTAGTGGTCCATTTAGAAAATTTAAAAGTATTGTTCTCTATTTGCTCCCTTCTGTCGCTCTTTTGCTCATTCCCCGAAACAAATCGATAAATCAACCGAATTCATTCTTTTCATTTCCCTACAAAAAAAAAAAAAAAAAAACTTACAACAGGAAGCGTGAATGGATCGTGTTACATTTTAAAAAGACTATTTATCTTGACTTTTAACAGGTTTAGTGCCGCTTTTATGGTATAGTACATTGCTATTCATTTTAATAGGGTAGTGTCGTGCTTTGAGCAAGAACACATGTTTTTTTTTGCCAATAAATGCGAATTTTAAAACATTCTGTGATTTCTTTCTTATTGTCTTAGTATGTGCGATGTCAAATTAGAAAATATTCCGTATGTACGCAGTACACGCTGCGCTTTTTACATAAACAAATGCACGTCAACTGTTGAGAATGGGAAATCTTGGCCTAGACAAATACAATGTACCTACTCGTAAGTACATACATAGGAGGTTGATTTTATCGTACCAAGTTTATACGTAGTTGAGCAGTTAAATACAGCTGCAACTGAACTAAAATTTCTACTTTGGAATTCATCCACTAAAATTTTACTCCGTGCTCCATGGCTAGGTACATAGTGTCCAAAAAGACGGACATATTTCGTTGAATTAGCTTAGAAAAGACCGTGTGTTGCAAAGCTTGTAAATCATTCTTCAAGTATACGAAAAACCACCAAACGTAATTCGCTCTGGTACCAAACAAATTACGTGCTGCAACATCACACTGCCGTTATTCATGTTTACTTTTACACCGCAATTTCCCAGCTTCCTTTCGTTTCAGTGATCACTTTTCATTCACACGTCGCGTCGAGCTATCCGCAATATGCTTGCATATTATAATTACTCATTAAAAATGAGTGAATATTTGACTGAATCAGCATTTTTACCGAGTTACTCATTTTTCCTTTGCAAAAAATTGTACTTATTATGATGAATGATAGTAAGGGATAATCCTGTACCTACCTGCCAAAATTTTAAAAATTCCAAATCCAGTGTTTTGGAGAAATAGGGACACGAGTACTTTAATTTGTAAAATCGAAAAGTTTCTTTTCTTTGGGTTGGTAGCAAAATTTCTTAAACCTACAACTATTTTGCAATATTTTTTTAAATCATACTTTGAGAAATTTATGAGAAAGAGCTTTTTTAAAAATAATATACTTACTACTTGAGAATTCGTTTTTTCAAAAAACTGCTTTCTTAACTAAAATAAACTTCTTTTTAATTTTTTTTATAAGAACTCTTCTTAAAATATTTTTTGTACAACTTTTTTTTAGTACCTAAACTTTATTGCTTTTGCAAGACCAGAATGGAAAAAACTACACCAAAATCCGACAGATTTTTCAGAATTTTTTTATCTAAAAGAATGGAATGTTTTTATTAAAAAAAATAATAATAAAAAAAAATGAAATTTTCATTCTGGGAAAATTTGGGATTTTTATTGCACAAAAATTGGAATTTTTTATTCCAAAACAAGTAGAATTTTTTTATCCCAAAAATTGGATTTTTTCATCCAAAAAAAAATTGGATTTTTTTAAATCTCAAAAATATTGTAATTTTTTCATCACAAAAAAATAAAGTTTTTAGGTACCTGTTCTGAAAAATTAGGATTTTTTTATTCCAAAAAATTGGAATTTTTTATTCCTAAAGAATTGGAAATACTTCATCCCAAAAAATGGAATGTTTTCATTCTTTTTAAAAATGGAATTTTCATTCTGGAAAAATTGGGATTTTCATTGCACAAAAATTTCATAATTAGGTATCATCAAGACACATAAAAAATGGAAATTTTTATCTAAAAAAAGTGAACTTTATTATCCCAAAAAGTTTTACCCTCCCCCAATGTATTTTTTTCTATCTCAACAAAATTGGATTTTTAAATTAGATTTTCTTTAATTTTTACATTTCCTTGGAAATTAATTTTTATTACTTTTTATTTTTAGACATTTTGTCATAGAGTAAATCATGCTTTCAAACGTAGTGTGGAATGATTTTTTAAAAATCTACATTTTCTTCCATTTTTTAAAATAAATTATTTTATATTAAAAAAAATACTTTTAAAAAAATTGATAGGAAAAAATTTTTTTCAAATTTTTTTCTCTCCAAAATATTGCCCTTGAAAATTTTTGATGAGTCTCTTCCGAAAGAAAATTCATTACGAGATAAGTAGGTAAACATATTTGGGGGGGGGGGAATCGCGAATTTTTTCAAATGAAAATTTCTAGCGTAAAATCTATTTTAAAAATTCCCACTTTATTTGAAAAATGTTTTTAAACAAAATGGTATTTAACAAAAAATTTGTTGAAATAATTTTTTGTATTAGTAAATATTACATTTTTCTTCAAGTCTTATTTTTTTAAAAACCCTCTTAAAATTTTTTTAAAAACTTCAGAAGACTTACTGCCAAGTAAGATTTTAGAACTACTCAATAAAACAGAACTTCGAGCGTTACAATAACTTATACATTCAATGTTGAAGCACTTTGAAAAAAAATTGCCTTTGTATAGAGAAAAGACCGAAGGAAAATTTCAAACGTTGACACATGAACCAACATAATCACCATCTACAAAGATAAGGGTTCGTACAACGTTATTTTTCTTTTAATTTCAAACTTTAAAAACATTAGAGTGCCAAGTTCGTAATTTTTACGCTTAGATGAGCAGAATTGAACAAAGCGAAAAAAGTATCTAAAGTTTTGTGTCAAATTACAAAGATCACATCAAGCACAAAATTGTGCAGACCTAAGTTTGTTCAAAACCTCACCTCAGGCTACTTTTCTTTTTGCTTGCTGACAAAAAATCTAAACTTGTCCCGAGGTTAAACTCGCGGAATTGAAAAAACTAGGTAGAAAAAATCTATTAAGTCGCCAAAAATAAGTCCTTAATTTTTCGGGCTTCCATGATGCCTATTTATTATACAGGGTGTACCGGGTTGAGAGTCAAGCTTTCCAACCATCAACAGCTATGCAACTTATGATGAGTCGATGTATGTATGTTTGCCTAACCTCCGGACTGTATGGGCTGATTTATGCTTATCAATTTTTTTTGTTTTACTCTGGCAGAGTGTTTTCAACCTTATGCTTCTCAACAACTATAATAGTTGGAAAGTTGCGCTTTGCAAAGCCGGATGGCAAATTTAGTCTAGAATGTTTTCATGCGACTGGTAATTTTTATAACTGGACAGGGAAGTCTAAACCGAGCAAAATATTTGAAACAAAAATTGCAATTTTCTAATTTTTCTGTGATAACTCAAAAAGTTTTCCTTTGACCAAGCTGTTATTATGAACTTTTCTAGATGGAAAAATGGTGCTTTTTTTAAATCGCGTAACCGTTAAGAGCGAATAATTTGTTGCAAGGTCTGAAAAAAAATCATAATTTAAATTTTTCAATTTATTTTTTCCAACTCATTTTTTTCAGGTGTTTTTCTAAAAAAAACAAACTGCCCACCATAACTTTTGATACATTAAAAAAAATTATTGAAGAAAAATAAATGAAAAAATTCAATTACTATTTTTTCAGACTTTTTCAACAAATTATTCGATACAACCTTTGAATGGAGTAAGATAGAGGGGTGGGAGATGCGCTATTGAAATGAGCATCCTTTTTACGTCTAGAAAACGTAAATAATAACTGATTGATAAAAAAAAAAACTTTTTTGTGTTAGGACAAAAGAATAAGAAAAATTGTCTCTTTTTAAAATGTTTTTTCAAAATATTTTGCTCAGTATAGACTACGTCGTCCAGTTATAAAAATTACCATAAATTTTTCGATAAAAATACATAATCCCGAGCAGCACACTCGATCGATAATATCGAAAGTTGAAACGTATCGATAAAAAATCGTTTAAAAATCTAAAGATGTTCTCACGATATGATACAGATTTAGCTGTACGATTTTATAGGCAAAAAATCTAAAAACTATCGAATTCGATAGTATTACGATTTTAGGACGATATTCGTCAACGATACTATCGACAAAGAATATTAAATTTATCGAATCCGATTTTCCACCGATTTTGTGCAGATATTTGAAACTGTATTATCGACAAATAATCTGAAATTTCTCGAATTCGATTTTTTAACGATTTTGTGAAGATATTTGAAACTATATTATCGACACGTAATCTGAAATTTCTCGAATTCGATTTTTTAACGATTTTGTGAAGATATTTACAACTATATTATCGACAAATAATCTGAAATTTCTCGAATCCGATTTTCCACCGATTTTGTGCAGATATTTACAACTATATTATCGACAAATAATCTGAAATTTCTCGAATTCGATTTGTTAACGATTTTGTGAAGATATTTGAAACTATACTATCGAAAAATAATATTAAATTTATCGAATTCGATTTTTTAAAGATTTTGTGAAGATATTTAAAACTGTATTATCGACAGATTATATGAAATTTCTCGAATTCGATTTTTCAACGATTTTGTGACGATATTTAAAACTATATTATCGACACATTATATGAAATTTATCGACTTCGATATTTCAACGATTTTGTAACGATAGTTGTTGAAACTATATTGATTTTTTTCTAGTCAAAAAATACCTACTTTATATTCAAAATTGGATGGGAAGAAAGGGCCAAATCGAAATTTTTATAATAACCAAAATTAAATCCAGAATATTATTCTACAACTTTTGTTTGAAATGTTTTTTCAATTGGACCTCATCTCTAGCCTCTATTATTTTGCATTTACCTACTTACGTGTAACAGTAATATGCGAAATCAAAATTGAAAAAATTTTCAAACAAGTTATCTAGTTTTTTTGGTTTACTAGGTATTTTACTTGAAACCAGATCGTTGTTCTTAAATAAAATTTTACCAAGTTCAATACTACGATTACTATGTGAATATTTAGTATTTAAAATTGAACGGGAGGGAGGCGCCCAATCGAAAATTTTGTAATGACCAAAATTATTCTTAGAACTTTAAGCTACAACTTTTGTTTGAAAATTTTTTCAATTGGACCTCTCCTTCTCCTCAAATTTTGCATAATACTCCGTTGATACTTATTCAAAATTGGAGGAGCGGAGGAAAAAGGGGCCAATTTGAAAAAAATTTCAAACAAAAGTTGTAAATTAAGGTCCTAGAAATAATTTTAGTTATTATAAAAATTTCAATTGGACCCCTCCCTCTTCTCCAATTTTGCATAAGATGTTTGAATATTATAATCCAATTCGTATTATGCGAACGAACTCCGATGTTCGCAACAGACGCTTGTTTTGGTAGAAACTGCTGTATTTGGAACGAAATTCGCCAGCCTTAAGCGTAACTACGACTTCAAACTCGCCAGCCGGTCTTGAAAATGTGCGCGCGCATATACCCATATATGCTAAATTATCTACAAAAAATCGATAGAATATCGAAACTAGATAATCTACAAAAAATCGTAATACAAAATCGATAGAATATCGAAATTAAATCGAAATAAAAAATCGATAGAATATCGAAACTAAATCGAAATAAAAAATCGACAGAATATCGAATTCGATAAAGTGTCGCGTTAGTTCCGCATAAATCGTGTAATTATCTTTCGATTTATAGATAGGTTATCGATGAAGTATCTAACTATAATCTTGAGATTTTTAAAAGAAAAATCGTTCGATTTTATCGAAAGTTTATCTGTTGATGGATTTTGCCAACTATAATTCATCGATAATCTGTCGATATATCGAAAGATAATTTCACGATTTATGCGGAACTAACGCGACACTTGATCGAATTCGATATTCTGTCGATTTTTTATTTCGATAATTTGTCGAGTGTGCTGCTCGGGATTATCAAATACTTTACATATATAATACTGGAAACTCTGTGCTTTTGATTTGACTCCCAAGAAGAGCGCTCTCTAAGCGGCTCGGCATGAAACTAATTCCAGGTTTTCGGCTAATCGTCGCGTGATTCGCCCTCTGATTGGTCGAAGACATGACGATCGGTCGAAAGTCTGAGAATAGTTTCATGCCGAGCCGCTAAGAGAGCGCTTTTGTTGGGGTCACTTGTCCCCATTGGAGTTTCCAGTATTATATATGTAAAGTATTTGTAATTATCATGAAAAAATTCCAGACAAAATTTGTCATCCGATTCCGCAAAGCGATAACTTTGATGAGCATAACTCAGCCCCTGCAGTTCGTAAGTCAGGCAAATATACTAACATCGACTCATCATAAGTTGCATAGTTACTGGTTGTAAGGCTTTACTTCAATCTGGTACACCCTGTATATGTGTACTCTTTCGTCCCTCTCACTTTCATCTGTTTCGCTAACAAAATCACCCATGTTGCAAAAATGAACAAAAATATAAAGTTGAAAACACAATGAAAGAGTATGGTACACGGATTCGATATGATTAACCATTTAAAATGATTTCGCAAAACAACTGAAAGTTGTGCATGTAACAATGAACCCGAACAAATAATTTCCATTAAGTGTAGATGTTTACTTTGAGGATGACAAAAAGAGAGAAAAAAATTCCTAAGATGCTTTTGTGACGGTGTTAGCAACGTTAAAGAATAAAAGTAGATTTCAATCGCACAAAAGAGTTTGGAATGAAAAAGGATAAAAACCAAGAAAAAGCACTACACACAGCATCAATTTTCTACGTGTAATCCACAGACAAGCGTAGTCTATTTGAACGGATTGAGGAAGGAAATAATTTCTTTTTGGATTACCCTTTCTGTTTGTTGCCATTATTTTTTCTTCAAATGCTTTTTTGTCGTATTTTCGGTAGCAGGAATTTTTTTATCGACGACTGTGCAACTTATACTTTCTGATAGAAATTTGGAATAAGTAGGTATTACGGGGGAAAAAAATCTTTGCACGTTATTACATACATAACCTACGTATAGGTGTAGGAGTTAGGCTATATCACATTTCATGGAATTTTGAAAGATATATAAGCCAAGTAGGTACTCGTTCATTGAGACGACAGCAAAGCTAAAAATTATACAATACCTACATAAAATGATACGACCGATATTGCCGAAAACCTATGCAAGTACCTACCGAGTATACTTTATTACATTTCAAGAGAAGTGCCCACCAAATAACATTGCATTTTAACCAACAAACAATAGAGATTCGAGAATCAAGCCACGAAATAACCTTCGAACATTCGGTTCAATAACTCGTCATTTTCACACGCCACAGCGCGCAGCGTTTGCTTTCAAAAACGCCGACGGTTCATAAAACGAATTTAATTTACCAAATTTATAAATTAAATCATTTATTTTCGTCGAATGTAAAGGGAAATTATAAAAAGGTTTTCCAAATAAAAGAGCGTCGTTTTTTCCATTTACCTCGTATTTTTCTATTAGTGAGCATCTTGGCGTTGCGTTGGAGATATTTACTTTTGACACGTTAAAGCATCCAACATCGTTAAAAACGTTTTCAATTACCGCCATACTTATTACTAGAAAGGTATTTTTACTTTTAATGAAAAAAAATTTTAATATAATGATTTGGAAAAAATAAAGGAACAAAAATACTCCGAATCAAAAGACTTTTATACAAAACATTGACAGCGACATAATCTTTTAGGTTGTTAGAAAAATTTCTTTCAAACTTTCAAAACTTTTAAAAAGTTGTTGCTGTGCTCGGAAAAAAAACTTTTTTTTCCATAACAACAAACTCGCAATTTATATTTTTACAAGTAGGTAGGTCTAAGGTATACTTAAGCCTATGGTTTTCCTTATGAATTAATTTTTCGCATCCATTAATCACTTATTTTTTAAATATCACGTTGAAGTATTCATGTGAATTAATCAAAGTGTCCCTGTGTAGATAAAAAATATTGCTAGGTACCTATGCTAATTTAAAAAATATATAAACATATACCCTAAAGCCCAGTGAAATAAGAAAATGGAATTAAATTTTGGATTAGGTAAAGGAAATTTTTTGATTTTAAAATGTTCTTTTTGGTGTCCTGATTGATCACTGAAAAGTCCCCGAACTTTACTTCTTGAAAAAATTCTCAAATACGTGGACCAAAATTTTTCTAAAAAAGTGAACGGATGGCGCAAAAAACACGAGTCAAAATATTCAGGGTAAAAGAATTAAAGATTGCCCATATTTTAGCGAATAACAAACGATTTCGGAAAAGATCCAATATATGGGAATGTGGAGGGACACAACACAGACTCCAAAATAGTTTCATCTCCCCCCCCCCTCCCCCCCGAGTGTCTAAAATGAGGGCAAGTGTGAACTCCCTTTTTAAAAAATGTCAATAACTCTTTATTGAAAAAACTAGGTATACTATAAAAACTCTTGATTTTTACACCGAATTTTGTTTAGTTGTCCCTTAAGCAAAAAATATTCTCAGTTATTGGCCTTAATTTTTTCTTGAAAAAAAAAAGTTTTTTTGGAGCAAAAATATATTTTTTTTTCTCGAATTATTTCTCAAATTTATTGAAGTAAAAGTTTCTCAATTTTTTTTAGAGTATTTTTTCATGTTTTTAGAGGAGATGAACAATTTTTTATGTTAGAATAATTTTAAAAAGTCTTAGAATAAAATCTTTCAATTTGAGGGGGTTTTGAATTTTTTGACGTAGCATAAAAGCATCTGTTTAAAAAAAAAAAAAAAAAAAAAAATAGAATTTTTCCTTCCGTTTTCAAAGAAAAAATCTCAATTTCTGGTCTTAGTTTTTTTGAAAAAAAAAACTCGTCTCGCTTAGAGTTTAAGAAACTTCTCAGTTTTTTTGAAGTTGAAAACTTTTCAAAATTTTGGTATAAAAACACTCATTTTTTAACGAGGGAAAAAAATTTCAAGTTTTTTGGTCTTCAATATTTCTGAAAAAAAAACTTTTAATTTTTTCAAAGTAAAAAATTTCTCAACTTAACGGAGTAAAAACCCTCCTTTTTTAAGAAAAAAAAATACATACCTAGGTACTTATTTCATTACAAAAATAAAATTTTGCATACCTACCTAACAATTTTTTTAAGCAAAAAAATCTTCCACTTTTTGTAGGAGAAAAAATTATGTTTTTTTTTTTTAATATATAAAAAAATTCCCATCATTTTTTGAAGGAAAAAAACTCACATTATTTTTGTAGTAAAAAATTTACCAACGTATTCTGAATAAAATCAGAAAAAACCTGCGAGTTTATTTTTTTGAGAAAATCTTTCATTGAAAAAAAAAGAAATAAGAATACCTATATATTTGTCCCAATATCATTGAAAAAAATCAATTTGTGAAGTAAGAGATTCAGAAAAAATCTTCAATTTTTCATTTCTTTGTTGGTTTCAAAAAGACATCGACGAAAACACTGGAAAAAGTGACTTTTAAAAAAATTAATATTACCTATAACCTTTAAAAAAAATAAAAAATAATCTATTTTAATTTTGATTGAGATTATTTTTCTGTTTAGAAGCATATTTGAAGCGTTATGAGCGAAAAAGAGAGAGTAATTTTAAGTAATCAAGACACCGAAAAGAACATTTTAAAATTTAAAAGTTTCATGCAATCTACAAGTAAAATACAATTTGCTCAATTTTTTCCAATTTTACTCAGATATTAATGAAAATAAATCGATTTTATAAGCAGAATAAACATTACTATAGGTATTCTAACTAATAGGCGCATTAAGTCGCAATTTGGCTCCAAATCTGTAAAAAAAAAAAAAAAAAAAAAAAAATGATTCAAAAGAAAAAGCCGTAGGTATAAATATTTTTGAAGAAAAAACGACCGCCCTCCTTTGCAATGTGAAACCAACTAGGTACGATTTTTTTCAAATTAAAAATTTTCTCAAAATGAAACGAAATTTGAAAATTCAATATAATTTTTTTATCTCGATACTCCGCGTAAGGAAATTTAAAAAAGAATTTTAAAAACCATACAAATCAGGCTTGGAGTTCAAATTTAAGACATAAAAAAAACATTAAAACCCGTCGTTAGGTCTTTTTCGGATTTCAAAGGAATGAAAATCTAAGTAAGTACCTATCGATGAAGGTTTTATAGTTAAGCTATACAGTATGTAATGCAGTTTATATACGTATGATTGGCCAAGCGAAAACCAGATCGCTTCCAATACAATATTCGAATTGAAAATCTAAAATAATTAAAATAACCCGATGCGAAGTTTACCACCTCGACGTCATGTCGGGTGCAAAGTATTTTGCCAAAGTAACTTTATTTTTCGCTAAAGTGTTTCAAACTGTATTGAAAAGTTTATTTTGGATTTTAACTGCATATAAACAATGCGATAACGAGAAAAGTTCGCTTGATGAAAAAATATACGTATTCTTCACACATATCGGTGGCGTTCATCGTATCGTATAAAGCACAAACACATTACATCACGAAAAAAAAAAAAAAAAAATGGCAAAGAAAAGCAGATACGTACATCAAATGAACTAAGAAATATAAATCATGGCGGTAAATTTGAAATTGTTATCAAAATAATAACGAGATATTAATATAACGCACGAGTTTTTACAAAAGGTGTGATATACTTTAATATAGTTAAAATTCATGGCACAAACTGGTACCTATATTTACCTATGCATTTAAGACATTGTACCTTTTTTAAAATCGATTATAACAAATGATTGCGGGACATGCAATTTCGGTATTCGGTATCAATGAGTCTTCACGGGTACCTTATAAACAAGCAGTTGAAATGGAAACATGATAATTTGTTAAATATTTCACCTTTTTGTCAATTTTTTAGGTGTTGTTAAATACCAAGTACATGCGAAAATATCGAGTTCATTTACTTGAATTTTCCGCAGTGTCTTAAAGGGCGTGAAGCGTATTAAAACTTCCTTCAAAAATTTGTACTTTGCTTCAAATTCACCAAAAAACGATGCGAGTACACTTTTTTGACTTACTTCGAACAGACTTTGGGGGGGTGAGGCAGATAATTTTATTTGAGAAAATTATTTTAGTCATTTTTTTAAAAATAATTTCAAACGGTTTTTTGCACATATTCCTTCTCAAACTTATAAAATAAGAATCACATTTTTATAAGTATAAGAATTTTGAAATAATTATATGTACATATAAGAATAACATCCTTATAAATAAAAATCTTGAAATACTTATATATGAATCACATCCATATACAAGAATTTTGAAATACTTGTAAAAGAGTCATATCCTTATTATAAGAATCTTGAAATATTTATATAAGAATTTCCTTATATAAAAATTTTGGAAAACTTATACGTATATAAGAATCACATGCTTATATAAGAATTTTGAAATACTCATAAATATAAGAATCACATGCTTATAAAAGAATTTTGAAATACTTATATAAGAATCCTGAAATACTGAAATACTTATTTATAAGAATCACATGTTTATAAATAAGAATCTTGAAATACTTATACGTATAAGAATAACATGTTCATATTAGGACTCTAGCTCATATAAGCATTTTGGAATACTTATATAAGAATCACATCCTAATATAAAAATGTTAAAATCTATCTATTATTGTATTCTTTTTTTTCTTTCTTTTTTCTTTTTGATATTTTTTCGTACAACATTTTTCAAAATGAATTTTGTTAGTAGAATACTTAAATTTTTGAATAATTATTTCGTGAAATTTTTTCAAGATATATATATTTTTTTTTTTGGAAAAAACATTTTTCCAATATATGTATGTTTTTTAATACTTACTTAAAAGATAATCCTACAGGTAGAAAAAAATATTTAAAGAAAGAACGAGAAAACATTTTGTGAAAAAAAATTAAAAAACTATTCATGGAAAAAGATTTTACCTGCAAAAAAAAACTCAGGGAAAAATTTACTCGAAAAAAGTTTAAAAATAAAAACGTTTTTAAATGAATTCTACCAAAAAGTATTATCAAGCGCGTAAAAACTTGAAGAAAAAATTCATTGCATTTCCAATTATTATCGAGTTTTAAATATTCACTATTGACCTACCAAATTGAAACATTTTCCTATATAAGCTGAACCAAACTATTTCCAAATTCAAGAAAATGATTTCCAGCAAATTATATGTTAAAAAAAAATATGTACTGCAGTTATCTAACTTTTTCATTTTTGGATATAATAATAATACGATATTAAAAAAAAAAATACATTTCTTTAAAAGTTTAATATCTTTTCAAAGGCAATACCGTTTGTTTTCAAACTTTTTCCCTTTCTTTTATTTTACAATAAGTAAGTATTGTCGTTATATATTTTTTTAATAATATTTATAAAGAATTTCAGGCTGATATTGCGGGTATTTCGTGTACATATATCAACTATATTTACCAAAACGAGCGAGTGGTTGAGGAAATAAATTTTAGTCGAAGATGATGAAATATTTTTTTAATAAAATTTCACGTAGAAATATTTCACATTCGACCGTTTACATGGCATATACCTACGTACAATTTTGAATTATGCATTGATAACGGGGTATAGAAGAATTTAAAATTTTCTGGTTCGCTTTGATTCAGCTATAGGCACTTGAAAATACCTCTAGACTAGGCTGTAAGACCGGTAGTAAGTGTATAAATAGCAATTACGCCGGCAAATGTGCTGAATATAATTTATGAATGAAATGAAAACGACGAAAATGGGAGCAATAAAGGTACATAGTCTAACGGTAGTTTTTTGATCCTTTAAGATGTGATGTATGGGTACAGGTAGGTAGGTAATAGGTATACGAGTACGCTATATCATAGCGCTTGTAAATCCTTTTATGGACTTTACCATAAACCACTTAAAATTTTTACTGACTCTATATCGACTGTGGGTAGAATACCTAACACTAATTAACAATCGTCTAATGTTTTATTACTCGCGTTTAGGTAGGTTTGCGGTAGTAGGTAAATAAATCCAACACAGACATGTATACCAGTCGACAAACAGCAAACCATCAACCAGCCAATTGTCAAAAGAATTGTCGTATATGAGCAATAAAACGCGCAGACCGCAAGACCTCATAGACAAGAAATGAAAAACGGAGAAACGAAATAAGAAAAGGAAGTACGTACATAGGATCCTTCAAGATGTGAATGTAATTGTGTCGTGCATTTGCCAACTTGTGCCGTATAATCCGTATTCCAAGTTGAAAGGTTCAACGAGAAGTTTTGCCGTTTCAACTCCTCGACATGTTAAGGATAATGCGTTAAAAGCTTTTACACTAGAATTGAAAGCGCCATTTACTGATTTTCAAATGTGTTTTTAACTTTTACACTACAAATGACGAAGCGGTATGCAACAGATACTTTTTAGTTTTTTTACAATCGTCGTTCAAAACTTGATAATTTTTTTTCTCTTCTTTTCTTCTACTCAAACCTCTCGATTGTGAAATACACTGATGGTTTTTATTATTCTTTTTTATAAAAACTTTTGTACTTATTCATTTTTTTTCTTTATTTGGACTATACATACGGGGTGCTCGTCTATACCAAGAGTGCTAATGAAACTTCAGATTTGGATATACCATTAACAAAAAATATTTTTACACATAGTGCTTGTCATGAAAATTGGAAGGGGCAAAGGAACATAAAATTAAGAAAAAAGTTTTTCCCTATGTTTGAAAATGAAGGCGCTACAATATTTAGAAAATCGGGTTTTAAACCAAGTTTAGGTAATTGGAATTTTCTATTCAGGAAATGAAAAAGTGTGTTGATTTAAGTAAACAATACTATGAACCAAACTCTACCAAACAACAAATACCTATCCTGCTCTGTTCTGTTCTGTTCAGTGGTGTGAATTTGATTTTTTCAAAGCCCTTCCCCCCAATACGAAGTGTCTAACTGAAAATTTTATAATAACAAAAATGATTACTAGGTAGGACCTCAATGTACAACTTTTGTTTGAAAAAGTTTTCAATTGGACCCCAGCCTCAATTTTGAAAAAGTATCAAGTCAACTGATATTATGTGAAATCGAAGAAGAGGGAGGGATCCAATCGAAATTATCATAATAACCAAAATTATTTATACATAGGATCTTAATCTACAACTTTTATTCGAAAAAAATTCAATTGCCTACTTCCTTCCTCCCTCCCACCGACCTCTAATTATTTTCAATTAGTATCTTCGGAGTGTTTTACAAAATTGTATAGGAAAGGGAGGGGTTCAATTGAAAAAAATTTCAAACAAAAGTTGTAACTTGAAGTGCTAGGAATAATTGGTTATTATAAAAATGTCGATTGGACCTCTCTCACTAAATAGATCCTTGATATTCAATATTGAACGGAGAGAGATCCGTTCAATATTGAATATCAAGGATCTATTTAGTAAATTTTTAGAATAACGATTCACGTCCATGTAAACAAATTGAGTAAACTAGACACTAACAAATTTAAAGAGTAATAGATGTTAATTTTTTTTCAGCACTACCCATTGAGGTGGATCAAAAAAAACATATACCTCGAATTTTCACCAAATCCAATTAAGGGATGGTTCATTTTCAATTTTTTTTTTTTTTTTTTTTTTTTTAAATAGAAAAATACATTTGTATGATCCTTTTTAAAAAACAATTCTTTGAAAAAAATTTATACAAAACATTATAGGTAGATTTTTTAGTGATTTTTCAAGAGAATAAGTTTTTTTTTGTTTCGTATCACAATTTAAAAAAATTCTCTTGAAAATTTTACGCAACCTCTTGATACAAGAGATGAAGAAATTGGTGGCAAGGGGGTATTTGCCCCCAATAATTTTTTTTAATAGGTAGATATTCACAGCCAAATATCGGAAAAAATTACTTTTTTTTTAAGAAATGAGAAAAAAATGTTTGCCGCCCGCCCCCAATATTTCTCTCAAGTTACGCCTATATGATCGGCTTGATACCAAAACTAGGCTCAAATAGCTCCTATTGATGCAAAAAAAAAGTTCGAGGGAAAAAATTGAAAAATTTTCATTACTACGATATCAAATTCCAATTTTCACGAAACATCGAAATTTCCTAATTTTTTATGGCAAAAATAGATTTTTTAGGAAAGCCAAAATTTGGCAACCCTACAATGAAAAGTTTTCAATTTTTTGTACTGAAATAATTTTTTTGCATCAATCCCGAGCGGCACACTCGATCGATAATATCGGAAGATGTAACGTATCGATAAAAAATCGTTTGAAAATCTATAGATGTTCTCACGATATTATAAAGATTTATCGGTACAACTTCATAGGCAAAAAATCTAAAAACTATCGAATTCGATATTATTAAGATTTTATGACGATATTCGTCAACGATACTATCGACAAAGAATATTAAATTTATCGATTCCGATTTTCCACCGATTTTGTGCAGATATTTGAAACTACATTATCGACAAAGAATATTAAATTTATCGAATTCGATTTTTTACCGATTTTGTAAAGATATTTAAAACTATATTATCGACAGATTATATGAAATTTCTCGACTTCGATATTTTACCGATTTTTTGACGACATTTGAAACTATATTATCGACAGATTATATTAAATTTATCGAATCCGATTTTTTACCGATTTTGTGACGATATTTGAAACTATATTATCGACAAATAATCTGAAATTTCTCGAATTCGATTTTTTAACGATTTTGTGAAGATATTTAAAACTTTATTATCGACACGTAATCTGAAATTTCTCGAATTCGATTTTTAAACGATTTTATGACGATATTTGAAACTATATTATCGACACGTAATATGAAATTCCTCGAATTCGATTTTTCAACGATTTTGTGGCGATATTTGAAACTACATTATCGACAAATAATCTGAAATTTGTCGAACGATTTTTCAACGATTTTGTGACGATATTTAAAATTATTTCCAAATTGGTGAAAATTTTTCTAAGTCCAACACGTCTGGAAGTACTAAACTGCCTATTATAAGCGTTTTATTGCTAATTCCTCAACGATAAGGTATGGCATAGTGGTTAAGGAAGAGGATTACCATGCAGGAGGTAGATGGTTCAAGCCCCACGGGTGGCAGATTTTTTATAATTTTTTTTGACTTTTTCTGAAATGATCGTCTTACCGTAACATGAATAATGTGTTTAGGCATGGTTTAATGTATTAATTATGCTAATTAATGATTTTTAATTATAGAAAAAAGGTAGTAAAAGACAAAAAATCGGAATAAAAAATCGATAAAAAATCGACAGAATATCGAATTCGATAAAGTGTCGCAAAAGTTCCGCCTAAATCGTGAAATTATCTTTCGATATTATAGATAGATTATCGATAAAATATCTTACTATAATCTCGAAATTTTTATTAACTATAATTCGTCGATAATCTATCTATATATCGAAAGATAATTTCACGATTTATGCGGAACTAACGCGACACTTTATCGAATTCGATATTCTGTCGATTTTTTATTTCGATAATTTGTCGAGTGTGCTGCTCAGGATTCGATTTTTTACCGATTTTGTAAAGATATTTAAAACTATATTATCGACAGATTATATGAAATTTCTCGACTTAGATATTTTACCGATTTTTTGACGACATTTGAAACTATATTATCGACAGATTATATTAAATTTATCGAATCCGATTTTTCACCGATTTTGTAAAGATATTTGAAACTATATTATCGACACATAATATGCAACTAGAAGCCTGGGTAGGGCGAGTGGGCGGCACTAGCGCGCCGCCTGATTTCTCGAATTCGATTTTCCAACGATTGCGTGAAGATATTTGAAACTATATTATCGACACGTAATATGAAATGTCTCGATTTCGATTTTTTAACAATTTTGTGACGATATTTGAAACTATATTATCGACAAATAATCTGAAATTTCTCGAATTCGATTTTTTAACGATTTTGTGAAGATATTTAAAACTTTATTATCAACACGTAATCTGAAATTTCTCGAATTCGATTTTTCAACGATTTTTTGACGATATTTGAAACTATATTATCGACACATAATATGAAATTTCTCGAATTCGATTTTTCAACGATTTTTTGACGATCTTTGAAACTACATTATCGACAAATAATCTGAAATTTGTCGAACGATTTTTCAACGATTTTGTGACGATATTTGAAATTATTTCCAAATTGGTGAAAATTTTTCTAAGTCCAACACGTCTGGAAGTACTAAACTGCCTATTATAAGCGTTTTATTGCTAATTCCTCAACTATAAGGTATGGCATAGTGGTTAAGGAAGAGGATTACCATGCAGGAGGTAGATGGTTCAAGCCCCACGGGTGACAGATTTTTTATAATTTTTTTTTGACTTTTTCTGAAATGATCCTCTTACCTTAACATGAATAATGTGTTTAGGCATAATTTAATGTATTAATTATGCTAATTAATGATTTTTAATTATAGAAAAAAGTTAGTAAAAGACGAAAAATCGGAATAAAAAATCGTCAGAATATCGAATTCGATAAAGTGTCGCAAAAGTTCCGCCTAAATCGTGAAATTATCTTTCGATATTATAGATATATTATCGATAAAATATCTTACTATAATCTCGAAATTTTTGCTAACTATAATTCGTCGATAATCTATCTATATATCGAAAGATAATTTCACGATTTATGCGGAACTTTTGCGACACTTTATCGAATTCGATATTCTGTCGATTTTGTATTTCGATAATTTGTCGATTGTGTTGCTCGGGATGTGATCCATTTAATTCCAATTTTGGTACCAAGCAGGCCATTCCTTTTTTTCGTAATCCGAAAAATATATCAATTTTTTGGCGATCTGCGACTTTTTAATCATCTGGTAGGGAAAGAAAATCGATATAAAATTGAAAGGTCAATGGCCTAGGGAGGTGTAGAAACCCAAATTGCAATTTTTGAGGGGATACTCAATGTACTACGCAAGTGGAACTACCCAAAAGTGTAAAAAACTTAGTTTTTTTCAAATGTGACTCTATGTGGGCACCTTGCTCCCCTCTTCTTTCTGGATGGAGGCTAAAACCTTACTGGTCACTCTTTTCCTTTGGGAAAATGAAAAAAATTGAACGACTTTCAAAATTTTGCCTTTTTTTGTCCTCCTTAACTTGATTCCAGGAGATACCTTGGGGCACTCAATTACTCATAAATCTTCATTTTTCTCTTCACTTAATTTTAAGTAGATCCTAGTCAACCCCATTTTTTAAAAAAAATTACCTATTTTAAAATTATCGTTTTTTTTTTGTTGTAACCAATGAAAGTTGTTCCTTCTCATGAAATTAATTCTTAATATTTTATTTCTTCTCAACTTAATTTTAAGTGCTTTGAGGCGCTCCCATAAAATAGATTTTCAAGTGCAAAATTAGAGCCACCCCTATACACATTGGTGTGAATAGTAGGTTAGACAGGTAGGTATTTCAACGCTTTTATGAAAATGTATCCACGGTTCCACGTACATACTACCACGTATTCTACTCTATAAATTTACCCCAATCTATCGCAATTCCAGCGTGTCTTAGTATCTTTATAAATACCAAATTTTAAAAAGGGTATTCTTGGTAAGTACTCGTTCAAACTTTTACGAGTGAAGCTGTGAATAAAACTGTAATAAAGTACGTTCGTCGAATTCTTTGGTACGACTCGAGTGAATTTCTTCGGCAATTCGTGCAAAATCAATTCGCTAAATATTTTATACACGGACTGTATACTGAACGAAACATTTTACATTTATATACTTATGATATAATAATACTCACGCACCATAATTACCGCAACACGACGTTTTAAATAATTGATTCGCAAATAAGACCAACTTCAGCGGGAAAATAGTTAAAACAGGCCGCTTTTGTTGTATCGTGATTCAAGAATGTGCATAGCTACAAATACTTTTGTTTGAGTTTGAATTATTTTAAATCACCCGAGAACATTTACGAAAAAGTCTAATATAGGTAAACCTTGTGTTTCTCAATAAGCACGACTTCATGGCGCAGGAACCATATAATTAAGGAAGTATACAGTCTTATAGTCTACCAAATCACGTGGTAAAAAATAAAACGAACGTTTTAAAACATGTATAGACCTACTAAGCGTACGAATTTTTTTATTGACGAATTCAAGTAAACAAACAATATTATAATTCCTAGCGCCTCATAAACACACGCCTTTTGGCATAATATTTCATCTATCATCAGTATAATGAGATAAAGTTTTCAAATCTTCGAGCACCATAACACAATTCGCATTGACTGCGAGATTCAACCAAGTATGAACGGTACAGGCAAAGTTATAAAACGCTAAATCGCTTTAAAACTCACGCAAAACGAGAAAAAAGCAAATAATATTTAAAATAAGTATGTAAGAGAAAAATTGCTGACGAAAGATGAAAAATTTCTGAAATTTTTTAATAATGATTCAGCTTGCCAAAGGAATAAGGTTCGGAAGCAAAAAATCTTCTATTTTCTACGACGATAAGCTTTTTTCTTATTATTATTAAACTGGCGCAATATTTCACGTAGGTATACCTAAGAAAGAAGAATTTTTTTTTTTTTTTTTTACTTCGTAGTAAATGGTATTGAAATGAACAACGTTAGTTGAGTTGGCATACAAAAATTTAATACCTACTATAACAACTTGCCTCGATTAAAAAATATTATAATAGCTTGTAAATATGATCAAAATGTTGTATGGAATAAGCTTAATTGTTTACAATTTGGTGAATCTAGAAAGCGCTTGATATTTTTCATAATACACTTAATGTTTCCAAGTTTCTCACTCGAGTTACTTCCTTTATTTACAAAATCTCATTATAATTATGTGTAGAAAAATATCTAAATAATTTATCCACTTTCAACTTCTTATACGTATACCTACCTATTAAAAAAATGTTATAAATTACAAATCGAAAAAACACATTCAACTCTCAAATTTTCTCTATAATTTTCAGAAACGTTTCTAGATTGTTAAAAATTTTGTTCAGAATTTAAAATTATCCAAACAACAAATTTCCACTATTTCCCCTTAATACATACTTTTTTTCAATTTTGTAGTTGGATTTTTTATCGAAATTTTGTTGAAAAACATTTGAATTTTTCAAGAATAAATTTTTCCAACTTTTCTTCCAAGTCAAAAATTGCTTAATCATACCTACGTAAATTTTTTCATGACCTCTTTTTGAGAATTTCTTTTCACATTTTTCTGGAAAACATTTTTAATTTTATAAAATGATTTTTTTTTCAAAATAATTTTATTTTTATTTTTATTACCTACCTAGTACTTACCTAATAATTACCTACATGTTTTTTTTTTTTTTTAAATATTTTGGCAATTTTTTTTTTTATTTTGTCAAAAAACATTTGAAATGTTTTAAAATTGTAATTGAAGCCAAAAATTGCTCAAACGTGTAAGTTTCACGATATTATTGGAAAAGGAAAAATGTTTTTTTCAAATTTTCCAAGAAATAATTTTTATTTTTAAATTTGTCGAAATAAGTAGATACCTATAATAGAAGCATCTTTTGAAAATTTCGTTAGAAAATATTTTTTCTTTCGATAAGGTATGAATTTTTGAACTTTTGCCAAAAATT
Source organism: Balanococcus diminutus (assembly GCA_959613365.1). NCBI lineage: Eukaryota > Metazoa > Arthropoda > Insecta > Hemiptera > Pseudococcidae > Balanococcus > Balanococcus diminutus. The sequence continues at coordinate 32,554,965 of OY390714.1, forward strand.
TTCAAGGCATATTATTTTTTTAGAAAATCTAATACCTAATTTTTCTATTTTTTAGCACAAATTTAAAAAAAAGTTCAAAAAACCGGACAGATTTTAATTTTTCTAGTTCTAAAATTGAGTAAATCCCCACTTCAATAAAATGAAAAAATCTCAGTATTAAATTTTCACTTTGCATGTACTACACATTAGAAAATTTCTAGCGAGTACGACGCGACGCACAAAGTGAAATAGCATAATTATAGGTATGTTTTGAAAGTCTTATACCTACTAGAGAAGTTTTGAAGTCATTTGGAAAATTAACTTTTCTTAAATGAATCGTACGAGTATTTTCCTCTTTTCACGACTATTTAAACAAGCCGACGCCTTTGCATGTGGGTATCGTACGTTACGTATGTTGTAGATACTTGTACCTCGACATTTAATTAGTAAAAGGGGTTTCAGAAATTATTTAAATATTCACAAATCTTCTCGAGTTGAATGAGACCCCTCATAAACATCCATTACTCGTTAATTTAAAAGGTTTGACAGCTATGCTCGTTAAAAGTATTTAATAAAAATATTATTGGGCGTGCGTGGGATGCACCGCGGTAAGTATGTAATACGTAGTTAAGTTTTGATTTAGATTACGAAAATGTTGAAAATCTCAATATGGCATCTTTTTGGATATTATGTAGGTTAGATTTTATAGGTCATTAATCATTTGAAAAATAGCTACAGCAACATTCGTGTTTTCACATTTTTTACGCTTATAGATGTTTTCTCGATGTGGAAAAAAAAATCAACAATAGTATAGGTACACCCATACCAGAACAAATTTCAAAATGTAATATTTTTTGGGAGAGGGGGAATGCATTATCTAATTTTTAAAAAAAGGTTTTTTTAGCCGAATTTAAAAAAAAAAATTTAGGCTATTGTGTCCGACCCTGATTTAGAAGGAGGGGGGGTAGAAGAGTTCTGACCCCATTTGTTGACGTTTGGGACCAAAAGATGACGATCTGTCACATGTCACATATTTATATATATATTTATAATTTTACCGCTACTTTTGGAACTCTGGGGCCGAGCCTAACAGGTCAAATGAGGTTAACTTGATATGTAGAGTCCCCTCGGTGTAGGAATGATGCAAAAAAATTTTGGGGCCCTAACTCAAAATTGGGGATATGGCCCCTTTTTGAAAGGGGTGCGGGGGAGTCCCAATATCATAAAATTTTTTGAAACTTGCCCCAGGGATGAGAACCCTAATTACCTACACCATAGTCAAATTTCAGCCCCCCAAGTCATCCCCACCCCATTTTAGGGCCCAAAAAGTGGATTTTGGGGTGATTTTTTTCACGTTGATCAGGCTACAGACCCCCCAAATGAGGCTGGGGGGCCAAAATTTTCATCATGGATCAAGTTTGTGCCCCTGATGTGCCTTTTGTAGGTTTCAACTTTTAGGCCCCCTTTGACCCCTGTCAAGGGTCAAAAATCAAGATTTTTCACAATTTTTCATGTTTTTTCTCGCTTCCCGGTACGTTGATCAGCCTGCAGCCCAAACCAAATGACCTTGGATGCTAAAATTTGGTATTTAAGATAGGTAAGGGTCACTGAGGTGCCTTTTGGGGTTTTTGACTCTTGAGCCACAAAATTGGGGTGGCCCTTTTTTGAGGGAGGCTCTAAAGAGGCCCCAATTTGACAAAATGATTTGAAATTTTTACCAACAACAGTGACTCTGATTGTCTCCACTGTATCCAAATTTCAGCTTCACAAGTCATCCCCACCACATTTTAGGGCCCAAAAAGTTGATTTTGAGGTCATTTTTCACGTTGATCAGGCTACAGACCCCCCAAATGTTGCTGGGGGGCCTAAATTTTTATCATAGATCGAGTTCATGCCCCTGATGTGCCTTTTGTAGGTTTTGACCTTTAAACCCCTTTTGACCTCGATACAGGGTCAAAAATCAATATTTTTCAAGTTTTAACCTGTCTTTTCTGACGCGTTGAACAGTCTACGGCCCAAACTAAAACACCTAAACAATCGAAATTTGGATGTAGGGTCAGTAGAGGTCACTGATGTGCCTTTTGGGGGTTTCGACTTTTGATCACCATTTGACCCTCGTACCGGGTCAAAAATCATAAATTTTCACGTTTTAACCTCTTTTTTGGTGTGTTGGCCCTCGTCTGAAGAGCTGAAAGTGTGAAGGGGATTGAGAGCGAAGCCCTCAATCCTCTCCTGCCATGTCCCTATTGAGGGTAAAGCCCCCCAATAGGGGCATGGGGGCGGAGCCCCCATCTGAAGAGTTAGAAGTGACGAGGTGGTTGGGGGCGGAGCCCCCATCCTAAGAGCCGAAAGTGATGAGGGGGTTGGGTCGGAGCTTCAACGGGGGTATGGGGGCGGAGCCCCCATCTGAAGATGAAATCTTCAATACAGAGAGGAACTAAAACTGAAGACAAAAACCTGACATTTTTAAACTGAATTTGAAGTTAAAACTGATATTGAAACTGAAATACCATGGATGAAAACGTTTTCAAAGTGGTACACTAACTTGAAAAAAAAAATTCGGCTGTCGCGGAGCATCTTGACTGCTACGCGTTTTTTTGAATTCTTACCAAGATGCCCACAGTTCACGTGATATCCATATTTTTCATGATATTTTAAAATTTTGCACCAGCTCCTCCTTTGTTGTTATAGTTTACTGTATTTTAGGCCTCATAATTCAGGAGTGGGGATGAGTGAGGGGTCAAATTTTTTTTCGGAACAGTTTTATATCTTACAATTATTTAGAATAGATAAGTAAAATTTTTTCCCCAATTTTTCAAAATAATTTTTTTTTTCAATTTTTTAGAACGAATTTTTTTTCCAATTTTTTAAAATGGAATTTTTTCCCAATTTTTTTGAATGGAATTTTTTTCCAATTTTTTAGGAATTTTATTTTTAATTTTTAGAATATGAAAACTTTTTAATTTTTTTAGAATAATTTTTTTTTCTTAATTTTTCAGAATAATTTTTTTTTCTATTTTTTAGAACGAAACTCATTTCTGATTTTTTTTAAATAAATTTTTTCCAATTTTAAGAATGAATTTTTTAAAAAAATTTTTGAAACGAAAATGTTTTCCAATTTTTTCCAATTTTTTAGAATGAAAATTTTCTTCAATTTTTAGAATGAAATTTTTTTTTTAATTTTTTTAGAATAAAATTTTTTTCCAAATTTTTCAGAATAGGTAAATATTTTTTTATTTTTCAGAATAAAAATTTTTTCCAATTTTTAGAATGAAAATTTTTTCCAATTCTTCGTACCTAACAAAAATGTTTTCCAATTTTTTAGAACGAATTTTTTTTAATTTTTAGAATGACAATTTTAAAAAAATTTTAGATTTTTTTTTTTTTTTTTAATATTTAAAATAACATTTTTTCCAATTTTTCAGAATGAGAATTTTTTATAATTTTTAGAATGATTTTTTTTCATTATTTCTAAAACAAAATTTTTCAATGAAATTTTTTCTCAATTTTTTAGAATGGAATTTTTTCCAATTTTTAAAAAGGAAATTTTTTCTAATTTTTTAGAACAAAACAAAAATGTTTTCCAATTTTTTAGAACGAATTTTTTTTAATTTTTAGAATGACATTTTTAAAAAAATTGTAGATTTTTTTTTTTTTTTTAATATTTAAAATAACATTTTTTCCAATTTTTCAGAATGAGAATTTTTAATAATTTTTAGAATGATTTTTTTTTTCATTATTTCTAAAACAAAATTATTCAATGAAATTTTTTCTCAATTTTTTATAATGGAATTTTTTCCAATTTTTAAAAAGGAAATTTTTTCTACTTTTTTAGAACAAAATTTTTTTCTAATTTTTTAGAATGAACATTTTTTTAATTTTTCAGAATGGAATAAAAAATTTAATTTTTCGGACGATAAAATTCCAACCTTTTGGATTTTTTTTTCAATTTCAGGAACTTAAAATTTTTTAAGTTTTTTTTTTTTTTTTTTTAATAATATTAATAATTTTTCATTTTTAAACAATAATTTTTTTACATTTTTTCAATATTTTTTCAAAATAAAAAATGATTTCTCAAATTTTTCTAGAAAATTTATTTTAGAATTTTTTCTAAACATTAATATGAGGTCGAAGGGGAAAATTAAAGGGAAATCAGATAATGAAAATTAGCCGATTTTTGGACATCGGATAACTGAAAGAAATTGTTTGCAATTTTTTCTCCGGTAATCGGAAGTCGGATAATCGAGGTTCCACTGTAGGTATACATAATATAATGTCTTTTTTGTGAAAAAAAATACAACACCCCCTTCCCCCACCCCCGAATGTGAGCATCTGTTGAGAAAATAATGATCCGCCGGAGAACTAACGTCCATTTTGACACTAATTTTCCAGGACATGGACATCAGAAATAGTTACGGAATGGAATATGTGAAATGAACCTAAAGATTTTCACATGGTAGGCTTATACGAAAATGAACATCGTTACAATATTATGTAGATTTTCACATAAAACGTAAATGATTCGCGCCATATTTAAAATTTCAAGATACCGATACGTATGACGAAGGTAGGCATAACTCTAAAGCGATTTGCTACGTATCTGTGTCGGTATTCTGTATATCCCTATAACACGCTGGCTGTTCACAAATTATAGCATACTGTATAGGTAAACAGAAAGTAATTTTCGTATATTCTAAATCTACTCGGCACGATTCATGAAAGTTTTCATATTTTTCTTCTCTATTAACGATATAAATCTGTTAGGAAGAGACTTTCAGATGATGGGTTCAGGTATATCTCGAGATGATGTTATTTTAAACGAATAATTTTGCTCATGGCTTTATCGCAACAAAGACACGTAACTCGATGGTGGCTCGAATCGCGAAAACATGTAGCCGAAAAAGAATTCACACAGGTTAACATATACGATACTATACGATATACATGGATAAATACATCGTTAAAAATACATAACTGGTGTAGAATGAAGCATACGTCATTTATCAAGATACGGCTCGTATTGAAGAAATTTTGATAGATGGGTAATGATACTCATCTGTACAGCCATTGTTGGCAGCAAATTTGCAAACTAATGGCCCTTTCGATTGGAGATTTTCGTTAAGCTCTTCATCCATTTGAAAAACTTTTCAGCTTAATGCCAACATAATGGCATCGACAATCTAATTCTTTGTCGAAAAATCTGAAAAATGATAACGAATGAGCAACCGAGATAATAGACTGACGTGAGTCGCTTAACACCTACACCTAGACTTGCCTATCACATAAATACGAATTACGACTGCGCGTTATTTAGTAGAATAGGTAGATATATGTTGGATACTCGTATATCTCGTATACTCGCGCCTCAGCTGATCATATCAACAAACGAGTCATAACTTTAACTACTATTACGATATTTGTAGTCTTGTACGTACATTCACGCACTATGAAGTAACCGCAGTTAGACTAAACTTGATCTATATGATTGGCGATCCACTTTTTTTTAAATCATCGTCTACTTTTTTGTGCTATCACGAATGCTGATACTCGAGTAAAAAAACAGGCCTTGAATTTTGTAATTTTTTTTTTGTTGATGAAATTAATAGATAAATCCTATTTACCTACTTTAGTTAGGTAGGCATTAGAAAAGTAATAATTAGCATAGAATTGGATTTAAAAATTATGGATTCTGAACAGTTTTCCAGAATTGTGATAACAAAGATGTCAATGACCTAAATATGCGTACACAAGTTTATTTTCCACCATTCGTAAATTCATGACTTTTTCAAAAAGAAAATCACGAATAAAGGAATTTTATTATGAAGGTTAATTATTACCCCGATAAAATTAAGAATTTCTCAAACAGTCGATCATAGGAATGTACTTGAATTTAATTACGAGTAACTTCACAAAACAATCAATATACTTTTTCTATACCATAACTAAACATTTAAAATTTATTAATTTAAAACAATTGATATAAAAAGCAAACACGCACAAACCCGTTTTGCATCCACATATTTTGAAATTGTGACACCGTCGACAAGACCAAAACAACACCAAAACCAGGAAGTAAGAAAATAAAAAGCGTGAAAAATTATGAAAGAAAAACGTAAGACTCGGCGCTCCGTACACGATTTCGACAACATTCTTACTGAGAGCGGTTGATCATTGAAATGAAAGAAGAAAGACCACCGACATCATGACGGACCACGATAAAAAAAAAACGAACAAAACAATCGTACCAACATAAGATGTCTATGAAATTGTGCACGCCTCATTCCTCCGTTAGATGAATCAGTTTTATTGCTGGAGAGGAGTTGTTCGCTCTTCGGCATGAAATATTCTTTAATGACCGATAATTTTTTTGGTCATGCAAACCTTAATGTTGGCGAGATTAATTAAAATTTAAAATATACGTAGGTACGAGACACGAGAGTATGACTGCGCAATCAACTACCTATATTCATCTCTTGAATAAGTCATCTAACGAAATAGGTACCATATAATAATTCGGCATATGCCATAGGCAAGACGATATACTTTGATTTTTTTTAAATCAATGTTCTCTAACTTGAAAGTTAAGAGCACTAACCATAATGGCGGCCATTTGGATTGACAAGTGGGTCTAAAATTCAAAATTTCTCATTGTCAATTTTTGAAAAATCAACGATTTAATCAATCTTTGAAGAATATACAATTTGATCAATTTTGAAAAAATACAAGATTTCATCAATTTTTGAAAAATCTACGATTTTATCAACTTTTGAATAATCTAAGATTTTATCAATTTTTGAAAAGTAGGTACACGAATTCATCAATTTTTGCAGAACATACGTATTCATCAATTTTTGAAGAATCTACGACTTCATCAATTTTTGAAGAATATCTTCTATGATTTAATCAATTTTTTAAAAATCGAATTTTATATCAATTTTTGAAGAATCGACGTTTTTATCAAAAAATTTATAATTTTATCAATTTTTGAAAAATCTATGATATTTATTAATTTTCGCAGAATGTACGAATTCATCAATTTTTGAAGAATCGACTTTTTTTTATCAATTTTTGAGGAATCAACGTTTTTTTTTCTTCAATTTTTGAAAAATCGATGATTTTATTAATTTTCGCAGAATGTATGAATTCATCAATTTTTGAAGAATCGACTTTTTTTTATCAATTTTTGAAGAATCAACGTTTTTCCCTTTCAATTTTTGAAAAATCTATGATTTTATCAATTTTTACAGAATAAACGAATTCATCAATTTTTAATGAATCTACAATTTCATCAATTTTTGAAGAATCGACTTCTTTATCAATTTTTGAAGAATCAACATTTTTATCAATTTTTGAAAAGTACACGAATTCATCAATTTTTGAAGAATCAACGTTTTTCCCTTTCAATTTTTGAAAAATCTATGATTTTATCAATTTTTACAGAATAAACGAATTCATCAATTTTTAATGAATCTACAATTTCATCAATTTTTGAAGAATCGACTTCTTTATCAATTTTTGAAGAATCAACATTTTTATCAATTTTTGAAAAGTACACGAATTCATCAATTTTTGAAGAATCGACTTTTTTAAAATCAATTTTTGAAGAATCAACGTTTTCATCAATTTTTGAAAAATCGATAATTTTATCAATTTTTGAAAAGTACACGAATTCATCAATTTTTTAAGAAGATGGGATTTTATCAATTCTTGAAGAATTGCAGGAATTCAACAATTTTTGAAGAATCGACAATTTTATCAATTTTTAAAAAATCGACAATTTGATCAATTTTTGATAAATCTACGATTTTGTCAATTTTTAAAAAATCGGCGATTTGATCAATTTTTTAAAAATCTACGATTTTGTCAATTTTTGAAAAATCTACGGTTTTATCAATTTTTGAAAAGTAATTCATCAATTTTTTAAGAATATGAGATTTTATCAATTTTTGAAGAATTACAGGATTTCGACAATTTTTGAAAAATCAAAACTTTACCAATTTTTGAAAAATCTACGATTTTGTCAATTTTTGAAAAATACACGAATTCATCAATTTTTTAAGAATATGGGATTTTATCAATTTTTGAAGAATTACAGGATTTTAACAATTTTTGAAGAATCGAAACTTTATCAATTTTTGAAAAATCTGCGATTTTGTCATTTTTTGAAAAATCGACGATTTTATCAATTTTTAGAGAATTTATACAATTTTATCAATTTTTGAAGAATCGGCGATTTTATCAATTTTGGAAAGATCGACGATTTCATAAGTTTTTGAAGAATATGAGATTTTATCAATTTTTGAAAATTTACGGCGATTTTAACAATTTTTGAAAATTTGTAAATTTTACCAATTTTCAACAAAAAATTGACAGATTTTCAAAATATTTATTAAAATATTTAATCAATCTATGTTGAATAATTTGTTATCGGATATTCTAACATCTGCACGTTGGCCATAATGTGCGAATTCCGCCACTTTATCATGTTCATGGAAAATACATAGCACCGCTCCGGGTAAATTGTTACCATCTAAATGTGTCAAGTTGGGTCTTGGTGGTTTAGCTTTTCCTTAATTATAATAATAAAGGGTGGCTAAAAACTTCTTCCATTTTTATACAAGAAACAAGACCATCAAGCTATTAAGCATTTACCACGGTCACAGTTTGTGAAAATTTTTAGAAAATGGTAGAATGAATTTTGCCGGCGAAATGAATCCGTTACACGTGTCAGGATAAAAGTAGTATATCTAAATTATATTTCCACGAAAACATTCGTACATGTTCAAGTATACTTAAAGGTTGAAACGGGTGACGTTAACGGGCGATGATAAGTTAATGAGGCTGGATGATATTTCGTACGAATATACCTACCTACCTACAGTCGAAAAGCTGGACGTTCATAATTGAGAGAGTGAAGCATTAAAGCACTCATCGTTCTCCAAGTTTAGAAACATAAAAACAATAAACCATAGATGAGTTTTTCAACCGGCACAAACTTTTCTATTCGATAACAAATAGGAAACATTTGTGATTGATTATATTACATCGAGCAAAGCACTTTGTTTAACTTTTTCGTTCTTGTATTTTTCTCATAGTAAACTTTTACGTTACGAAAAAAAAAATCGAAAAAGCTACCTTTAAACTGTTATAGAAAGTTTCTTATTTTCTAAAAGTCTACAGGATCGATAAATATATATATAAAAGCAAATTAACAGCGTGCTTTCCGTTTAAACGTAAATTAGCCGAGTACCTATCTAATCTGCAAATACTGAAAGGTATAATGGATGCTGAAAATGGCCATCAATCGTCCTATTTTAACATAAAATTAAAATGCAAGACGATAAGTATGACGAGTAAGTACGTTCATATTTTGAATTTTTTTCATCATAAATTAAAGGATATGAATGAAAAAAATTATGACAGTAGCTTGGAACAAGCGCCAGACAATAAATTACCAGCATAGCTTCGCACCTAAGATAGAAAAGTATTAAATAAGCTGAGAAAACGTAAAAAGTTCTCTTAGAAGGATTTTTCATTTTTCGAAAAATGTGGAAAATCAAAGAGTCAATTATTTTTTCAGCAATCGTTTCACGCGTAGAATCGTACAAATGATTACATGCCCGTCCTCTTTCAAAATTCAAAGACTCAAAGACACCCTTCTCTTTTTACCAACTTATGCATATATGCATATCAATGAAAATGTAAAAACTTTTCCTTAGATGAAAGATCATCTTATCAAATGACTTAAATTACTAATTTATAAAGCTGTAAGTTACCGTTTGAATTTCCAAATGTATTACTCGTTTGTTTTCCAAAGAGAAGGTGAAATACTTTTCCAACCAATTTATAGCGACGTAGTTACTGATGTAAGGAAGTACGAGATAACTCACGAAAACGACTCGATCTAAAAAAGCGGAAGTGATATTCGTTTCTGTTCCACATCTACTCTTATTTTCTTTCACTTGATGTACCTAATTCTCTAACGGTAATTTCATAAGTGTAGAAAATTTGTAGATAAAATGATTTATTCTTTAGTTATATTTTACAGCAGGTATAAAAATCGAAGGATTTAGAAGGTTCATTAAAAATTAGGAAAACTTTTGCGGTGAGTATATTTTTCCAATTATAACTATGTATTGTGGGTACATACAATAAAAATATTGAATGAGATAGATTACGTTTATGTGAAAGAAAATAACATCCAGTGTGTTTAATAACTTTGTCCCTCCAAATTAGTGATGTCGATACTTGAGGAAAAGTATCGATATTGAGTATCAATATTATCGAAATGCCAAGTATCGATATCACAAAATATCGATACCAAAAAGTATCGATACCACAATATCGATACTTCCGATCCTGAAGATGCAAATAAACAAGATATTGTGAAAGAAATTCATTTCTTGAAAAGTAAAAAATAAAAAACTAAAGACGGTACACTTAACTTCTAAAGCATAAAAACCTAGCTTCAGCACGAAAATCCTCTTACACAACAGTTTTTAGGATCAATAGGATTGTTAAACGATACACAAAAATTTCATTTCATATGAAACCAAAGCAAAGGCTGAGGAAAATCCAAATTTTCATTTCAAATTCAAATTTCAGTCAGATTGGTTTTCATTTTCGCTCATAATATGAGTGTCTTTTTGATTTTTTTTCATACATTTTCACAATCATGTAAAAAAGTATCGATATCGCGGAGAAATGGTATCGATACTTTGAAATATCGAAAAAGTATCGATATTTTTCGTTCGATATATCGATACTGAAAAAGTATCGATACCGTATGACATCACTACTCCAAATCCTTGAGTTAAAATTGATTATATATTCGGAGATTTTGCTCCTTGAAACTGAGCTTAAAAAAAAAAAAATAATAATAATAATAAAAAAAAAAAAAAAAAAAAAAAAAAAAATCCTTGAGTTGGCAATTCAATTCACTCTAAAGGAGGTACATCGGATCATCGAATGGCTTCGATATCAGATATAAACTTGCGAAAACCACGATCGAATCACCTGATACTATGTTTTCTATGTTTTCTGCGTGCAACAACGCAACAAGTGCAAATTTTTCTTAGCCACGACTTCAGGAAAGTTATCTGATTACAAGTTCATAAATTTTGATAAAAGTTACTCTAGGTAAGTATAAGCATTCGAATTTCAATTTTTTTTTTTTCATGAAGTAAATAAACAGTGTTAATTTTATGTAAGAAAAGGACTCAAAATGGGCCACATTTTTCAAACCAGTTCCAATCAATTTTTTAGGTAATCATTTGATGAGTTATATATTTGGTGAAATTGAAAACTTCCTTTTTCCTTACACACGCTATAAATGTAACAATTTTTAAAAGAACTTCAGAAAAATATATTTTTTCAAAAAATTTATGCGAGAATTTTTTTTAGCTATTTTTTTCTATTTTTATTATTTTTTTACAAACATTTTTTCAGAGGATTATTTTCTAAAAGAATTTTGTACTTATAAGAAACTCCTTGAAATATTTTTTCTTTGTCTGTGCAGTTTTTTTGATAGGTAGGCAGTAGGCACATTTTTTTCCCAGTGGATTTCTTTAGATTTAGAATAAAAAAATTTAAACAACTTTTTTTTACACTAAAAAATTATTTTCAGGATATTTATACCTAATAATTATTCTTTAATAATTTTTTCCCCTACTCAAACACCTCTTCCACAAATGGTTTTTGTTTTCAAAAAATTTGTTTAAAAGATTTTTAAATTTTTAAGGTACGTAGTTAGAATGATAACGTTTAAATTTTTAAAAAAATTCTTTCTTGATAAAAATAATTTTTTACAGTTTTATTCCACGAGTGGTTTGAGAGTAATTTCTCCACGATCTTCTATGAAATTTTAACGTACTTAAAATAATAATAATAATAATAATTCACTTTTAAAAAAACCAAAAGTTTAAATAAAGACTAGAAGGGGTGAACTGAAAACGACAGTAAATAATGACAAAACCATGTAAAGAAAACCAAAATATGAAAAAATTAATCACAAATGACCGATATTATTTCATCAAATTTATTCTTAATTTCTATTTAAAAAATTACAATTTTCCTCTTGAAGTTTTTTAAATAATATTTTTGTTAATTCTACTTTTTCTCAAGTTTTTAACAATTAACAAAAGTACATTTTTATTTTTTTCTTCACAATTTTCATTTCAAGTTTTTCAAAAGTAAAAGTAATTTTTATTTAAATTGTTATATTTTTTTCAAGTTTTTCTAAATCCTCATAATTTTTTCCAAATATTTGTTGTAAATTTTTCTCAGGTGTTAAAATAATTGAATTTCTAATGTTTTCCTAATTTTTCATTCAAATTTTTCTAATCGGTAATATTTTAAAATAAAATGAACTAATTTGTTAATTTTATTCAATTTTTTCCCAAGTTTTTAATAATTGAAAAAAGTACCTACCTACATTAATCAACAAATTTTTTTCATTTTTTCCCAAAATTTTCTTTTCAAGTTTTTCAACAGGAATTTTTATTTTTATTTTTATAATTTTTTTTTCAAATTTTTCGAAATCATCATAATTTTTTCAAAACTCTTGTACTCAATTTTTCTCAAGTGTTACAATTTAATTTATAATTTTTTTCAAACTCTTCATTCGAATTTTTCCAATAATTTTCAAAAAAATTCATTTTTTTAGAAAGTTTTTTTTCAAATAAATTCTAAAAATATTTTTTTATATTTTTCATCTAAGTACCTGAATTTGACTACTGGAGTTTTTCATAACTTTCATAAAAATTCTTCTTTAAATTTTTTTCTGCATACATTGACAATTGAGTTCCACTCTTTTCCCATGTTTCATCTAATTTTTCCTCATTTTTTTCTTCAAATTTTTCAATCATAAACTTTCTCCACTCTAATTAGGTAATTTTATTAGGTATTCAAATTGTTTGATAAATTTTTTTCTAATTTTTCATTTCATATGATTTCATTTTTTTTTTTTTTTTTTGAAAATAATAGGTATGAAAAAATTGTTTTGAAAATGAAATAAAATAATGAATAAAAAAGAGCGACATCTCTCCTATATACTTTCTCATTTCAAGCACTTATTAAGGAAGTGGCCGACTTAACTGGAAAAGTATTTCAAATTTTGATGTTACTTTTAAAAAGAGCAATTAATATAAACATGGTGACATGGATGTGAGAATTCTTTCATATCAGATTTTTTATTCGGCTTCGGCCAATGGTATTTTTCCAGTTGAAATTGCAATGAAAAAATATTCGCTTGGAACAATTTAATTTCGGTGAACATCACCCGGGTATTATAGAAAATGATACCTAATCACCTAGAGTAAGTATAGCTGAAAACCAGACGCAGCTGATTTGAATCGGCGGATGTTAAAAGGCCCTCATTCCATAAAAAGTGATTCCGAGAAAAACGAAAAAAACTATCTCAAAAATCGAGAAAAAATCGTAGGGTTTTGAAATTTGGCTCATATGTACCTTGAAGCATACCCGACATGACTACGGAGTCATTTTTTTGAAAATCCCTCTACCGCCCCTGTTATGGAGCCTCAAAAACGTGGAATGAGTGCTTTTTAACAAAATTGAAAAAACAAAAAGTGGAATGAGTGCTTTTTAAAAAAGTTGTAAAAAAAAAGTGGAATTTTTGTTTTCTAACTTTTGTTAAAAAGCACTCATTCCGTAATATGTAACAGTATTTTTGCATTGTTTCCGGAATGAGTCCCTTTTAAAAAAGACACTTCTAGTTCTCCCACTTCTACGCTCGGAATGAGGTCGGCGACCATATCAGCTGATGTAAATTTTTTTTCTGAAAATCACCCCACTCGTAACTCCTATACCTCAAAAAAGTGGAATGAGTGCCTTTTAACATCCGTCGATTCCTTTAATGAAGATTAGATACCTTATACTCGAAGTACGAAATAATCAACATTTCTACGAAGTCGATTTGAAGAAAAATGAAATAATTACGATACCGACATCGACATCACAAAAATCAATTAAACAGTCTGGAATTTGCTCGTTACTAATAATCGGTGTAAGTGCCTTAATAAACAAGGTCGATAGGCACACCGGCGAAGATACCATAGAATGTCAAATGAGAAAGAAAATTTATTAATTTCGATACTGGAAATACCGTTTAAATCGATCCAAATAATACGAGTAGAGCGATAGCATAAGGTAAAGGATACGTCTATGTATGTATTCGAGTAGGTGGATACAATGGCTTCATCTTACGCGTAGTCAAACGGTGATCATTGTTATTTTGACGATTTGGTGAGATTCTCATTAGCATAAAACTTGGCGGTATTTTTGTTCTCTCGCGATCGTTACGCTGTAATTACATTAAATGTTGGTAATGTCGCTACTGTTCGTATTGTAGTGAATAGTTTTGTTACGAGTATACTGTGTACTGCGAATGTAGTATATCATTCGTAATAAATGTTCTCCAAGTTGAATTTGTAACCAGAAATCCGCTAGCGTTCATTTTTTTGTGCAAGGCGTTTTTGTTTTTTGATGAAGTATATACGCGAACGCGTAACGCGCGATGTAATATTTGGGCGTTTGCGCCTTTGCCTTCGTCGAGATAAAGCGATTTGCATTTCACTAAAAAACAAAACGCCACACTTCATTTAAGCTTTACGCGATAACCTTAAAGTACAGTATGGGAAAAATATACGTCGAGAAATCCTCCTTTTATTCGGTTGATATTTTGTCAAATGTATTTACTCGAATGCTTTCTATTGAATTTTGCTATATAGGCCTATGCGCATGAATGATACCAGATATCTATCAACATTGAAATTTATTTAGTTAATACACCGACTTATGGATATTACATGAAAAATTGACCAAAAATTAACTACCTATTAAATAAAAGCATATTAAAAAATAATATCTCATCAAAATCTCTGATTGTGCATGAATTATTAATTTTTTTTTAAAAAGAAAAAAACCCTATTTATTTTTCTTCATTTCATTTATTTAAATAATGAGTAGATATTTGGCGGGAAAATTAAAAAATTAAAAATAAATTGACTAATAGGTACTTAGATAGGTATAAATTGTGTACAAAATTTTAAAAAATGTATTTTTCAATCAATTTTGAAAAAAAGGTGAAAAGTGAAAGCAATATTTGGAAGTTCTTATTTTTTTATCAAAATTTAAAAAAAAAATTCTAACAAAAAATTTACTATTTTTTTTTACCTATTAAAAAAAATAATTAAATTTATACCTAGGTATATTATATATTTTTAAAAAATTTCCATGAATGAAATTCCCCCCCCCCCCACTCCAATAAAAAATTAGGCTGATGATGACTGCTAGTACAGTCGAAACGTACTGCGTATTTTAAATTTTTATTTTTCAATTTTTCGTGTATTTTATGAATAAAATTTGTCGGTAAAAATGGCTGTGCCTTTTATTAAAAACAATAATTTACGACAAATGTCCAATAACAATTCAATTTCGTGCAATAAAATTATTAGGTAAATAGTGTGTATGCACAATCAAAATTTCAAACAAATATTTAAACTAGAACAAGAATTAACAAAATTGCAAACAAAATAATCTAAAAGTTGAAATTATTCGAAAATTTGAGGTTTGAATAATTGATCTATTTTTCAAAATTATTTTTAAACCCGTCGAGGTTACCAAAATTGAGGTTATTAAAATGAACAAAAAAAGAAATATGACTTGAAAATAACATAGGTACATCTAATATGAAAATAATTTTACGAATTGAAATTTAAAAAAAAAAAAAAAAAAAAAAAAAATTGAGCAGTTTGAAATTTTTTTTGAAGATTTTAATCATTTTAAATCTCCTATTAAAATCGATGAAATTACTTATTCTGCTCAATTTGATTTTGCATGAGATGGGCTATTCAACTTGTGAGAAATTCGTAAGGCAGAAGAATTTGAAAATTCAACGTTTACTTGTGCAAAATGCGTCAAATTTTTGAAAATCACCTTCGTTCTCTTCATTTTTCTTAACGAGAAATTCTTGAAAATGAATTTGGGACGGCGATCATTTTCAACATAATAGGTAATTCTGGGAAATTTTTGGAAAAGTCCAAAGTAAAATTACAACGGTAATTTTGAGATTTACGGTAATTACGATTCGCTTATCAATTCTAATTATCACCTCCACGTCTTTTTACATTGCAGTTTGCATACTTCTCGATGAAATTCTCTTTAAAAGCACGAGCAAAAAACATGTTCAAAAATAAAAACTGCTTTCCAAAAAATTTATTTGAAAAAATTAATTAAAATTAAAGAAGAATTTTCTCCAAAAAAAATTTCATAAAATTTCTTAGAAATAATTAAAATTTTCTCATCAAGTCCTTTTTTTCAAAGAAAAAAAAATCACTTGAACTTTTTCTTTGAAAAAAATTATCGTGAATTTTTTTAAATCTCACACAATTTTTCAATTTTTTTCTGACAATTTCACATTGAAATCTTGGAAAAAATTATGATTTTTTTTAAAAGTCTCATAATATAATATAATATATTATTGTTGAAAATTTCCCTTTTAAACTTGAAAGAAAAAAAAAGAAAGAAAGAAAAACTTTCATGAATATTTCATTAATAATTCGTAAAGAGAATTACAATTTTATCATCAACATTTTTTTGGAAAAAATCTCATTGCAGAATATCAACCCGAGCGGCACACTCGATCGATAATATCGGAAGATGTAACGTATCGATAAAAAATCGTTTGAAAATCTATAGATGTTCTCACGATATTATAAAGATTTATCGGTACAATTTCATAGGCAAAAAATCTAAAAACTATCGAATTCGATATTATTAAGATTTTATGACGATATTTGTCAACGATACTATCGACAAAGAATATTAAATTTATCGATTCCCATTTTCCACCGATTTTGTGCAGATATTTGAAACTACATTATCGACAAAGAATATTAAATTTATCGAATTCGATTTTTTACCGATTTTGTAAAGATATTTAAAACTATATTATCGACAGATTATATGAAATTTCTCGACTCCGATATTTTACCGATTTTTTGACGATATTTGAAACTATATTATCGACAGATTATATTAAATTTATCGAATCCGATTTTTTACCGATTTTGTAAAGATATTTGAAACTATATTATCGGCACATAATATGCAATTTCTCGAATTCGATTTTCTAAAGATTACGTGAAGATATTTATTTTTTATTTATTTATTTATCAAACGTGATCAGTACACTTAGTACTTAACACTAGCGAAAACAAATTAAATTATAATATCTTGAAGTAACTTAGGTCTTAGTCTAGGATTGCGCGTAGGCATAACAGTATTACATAAAAAAGGGATTTTTAACATTCTTAAATAACAATTAACACTATTGAGCAACATATGGTTGAATAACTTAGGGATGCCAAGTTCTCTTTGAATTTGAGAGTTACGGATGTACCATTCGCTGTTAGTAATGATTCTCAGGATTTTATTTTGAAAGACTTCAATTTTATTTAAATTGGATTGAGAGGTACCAAGCCAGACTAAGCATCCATAGGTGATAACAGGTCGTAATAAAGAAGTATAAACTAATTTAGCGTTATTAACGTTTAATTTTGACTTACGATTCAATAAAGGGTAGAGAAGTCTTAGACGCTGATAACCTAATTTTAGTTTGTTGTCAATATGTTCATTGAAATTAAGTTTTGTATCGAGGTAAATACCTAAGTATTTTACAGCATCGCTTTTCCAAGTCAAGGGGATGTTATCGATTTTTAGTTGAAGAGGTGGGTTTATTTTTCGTAAAGAAAAAATTTTTGACTCACATTTATTGGGATTTAGAACAAGTTTCCAGCGATTGAACCAGCTTATACTAACGTCTAAGGAATTTTGAAGAGAATGAATGGCGTCATTTAAGATAGAATTCTGAGTTAGTAAGCATATATCATCAGCGAAAGACCCAATGGTGGTATCAGGGCCAGTTTCAAAATCCGAACAAAATAGGTTATAAAGAGTAGGACTCAACACGCCACCTTGAGGAACACCTATTTCAATTTTTATTTCACGAGAAAAGAAAGAGCCAATTCTAATAACGAAGGAACGATCTTCGAGATACGATTTGATAATTTTAATTAGATAGACAGGAATATTCAGGCGTGTGAGCTTGAGTAAAAGACCATGATGCCAAACAGAATCAAAAGCCTGTTTGACATCAAGAAATGAGGAAACCGTGAATTTCTTATTTTCGAATCCATCATTGATGATTTTGTGTATGCGTTGAACTTGGAAAATCGTTGAAAATTTTTTGCGAAAACCAAACTGATGGGAAGGAAGAATATTGTTTTGAGAAATTACCTGAAGGAGACGATTTAGGATAATACGTTCAAAGATTTTAGAAATAGAATTTAAAAGACTAATAGGACGATAACTAGATGGGTCATCTTTAGGTTTGTTTGGTTTAGGAATGAGTATCATGATGGCTTTTTTCCAGCTTAGGGGGAAATAAGACAAACGGAAGCAAGCATTGAAGATATCGCTTAGTTGGACGATGAAATTATCTGGAAGACTTTTTAAGGTAAAATTGGTGATACCATCAATACCAGGGGATTTTTTGTTTTTGAGCTTTTTGATGATATTTTTAATTTCAGCTGGATAGGTAGGTTTGATGTGATTAGTAGGGCAATTTTCGAGAAAGGAAAGATTTTGGTTGATAAGAGATTTATCATTTGAATTTAAGTGAACCTTACGTCCTAGGATATTTTGAAAGTGGTCCGCAAATAGATTGCATTTATCATTATCGGAGATATCATTACCTAGAACACTCATAGATGGAACACGCTTTGAGAAATGCTTAGTAAGTTTCCAGATATCTGAATTATTGTTGGGAATTTTAGAAAGATTATTACGAAAATAATCATTACGAAATTCACTCAGGTCGAATTTGATTTCGCGAATTAAGCGATTAACTTCAGTTTTTGTGACTGGATTTCTAAAATTTTGCCATTCTCTACGTAAACGGTTCTTGGTTCTAATTAGGTTACGAATACGGGAAGGGATAGATGGAAGCCATTCATTCTCATGAAGGGTAATTCTTTCAGAAGATAGATTGTACGTTGATTTGATTTTGCTAGTAAGTTCGAAAATCGCATCGTCTATTTTACCACTAGTGGAAAGATCATTAGAAACAAAAGAGACGTCAAGAGCCAAATCTTGAAAATTTTTCCAGTTCGTTCTAAAAGAAGTTTTCAATTGTCGAACAGGACTTTCATCGAGGTCAATAAGGACAGGAAGATGATCAGAGCTCAACTCTTGAAGAACAGTCTGAGAAATAGGGCCATTCATATTTTTGTACAGCAAAATATCTAGAATGTCAGGCACGAATGAATATTGCGTTGGGAAAAATGTAGGCGCATTAGGACTTTCCAGTTGAAAAGCGAGGTTACTGCAAACGTTTAAGAGTTTCCTACCATTTGTGTTTGTTTTATTACAGCCCCAGATTGAATTTTTACAATTAAAATCGCCGAGAATTAAAATCGGTTCATTAGGGTTAGGTATAAGATTTACGAAATCAGAATTCAAAATTTTTTTACGGGGCTGTTTATAGGCTGAAATAATTTTGAGTTTAGATCGATTATTAAGACAAATACCTACAGCTTCTAAATTTTGAAGAGGTGGAATTTGGAATGATTCGTGTTTAATTTCTTTTTTGATTAGTAATGCAACTCCACCAGAAGCCTTGATACAACTACGGTTTTTTTGATAACATGTATAGCCAGGAATTTGGAATTTTTCAGAATCAGTTAAATGTGTTTCAGTTACACAAGCTACATCTACATTATGAGAATAAAGAAAATTTTTCAACTCCAAAGCATGACTTTTTAGACCGTTTGAATTCCAGTTAAGGATTTTTAAATGAGCGTTGGAGTGATTGGAAAACATTATTTTTCAATGAGGATGCTTGGTAAGTTACTCACCACAGATTGTAAGAAAGGAAGAGTTAAACGAAGGGCTTCTACTAGATTATTCACCATTTCAATGTGACTGTTGAGGAGTTGAATTATAGACTGAAGGTCATTGGGGAAAGATTCAAGATTAGATTTAGTAACGGAAGCATAGCTAAGATTACCTGGTTTGGATACCGAAGGTTTGGACGACGTTGATTTGATGAAAAAGTTAGAATTTTCGCGAAGCGGGTTTCCAGAAGACGAAGAAGTAGATTTTGAAGATTCTTTCTTAGATGGAGCCAACGAGTTTTGGAATTTCTGGAAGGCATTACATCCACGATAGTTGGCTGGGTGATCTTCTCCACAGTTTGCACATTTTGGTTTAGCAATGATTGGTTTGGTACAATCAGAAGTTAAATGAGAGCCAGCGCATTTGACACATTTTGGGTTTTGATGACAGAAGTTTTTCGAATGACCAATACCTTGACATCTTTTACATTGAATGATGTCCGATTTTTTACGATTTTCAACTTTGATGACAGCATGGCAAATACTATATAGATCGAAGATTTTCTTACCTTCGGCATCATCTGTGGTTACAAGCGAGCAGATAGGTATAGGATCTTTTTGTTTGTTGAATAAGCGACTCAGATGCAGAACAGGAATGCTGAGGTCTAGTAATTCGGCTTTGATGTCTTCGATGGATAAGTTGGTTGGTACTCCACGCAGAACAACAGAGAGACGTTTATCTTCTGGGTTGCGAAAAGTATAGTATTCCCATTTTTGAGCATCGAAGAATTTGGTCAAGGTACGATAGTCGTCAATGGAACGAAGGCGTATTCTTGTTTTTTTACCAAAAAGTTTGGTGTCGAAGTTGGTAATATTTTGCTTCGAGATGGTGTCTGTTAGATTCCGATGATCAATGTCCTTATTGAGAAATATAGGAGGAATTTTAGGCAGCAGTTCTTTAACATCTTCGATTGTTGCTTTGGAATTGTTGGAATTTATAAGCTTAGCTTCTTGATCAGCAGTTAGCGAAGAAAAAGTATCGAAGCGATTTTTAACCAAGACTGTTGGAGAGTTCTTCAATGACGGAGACGGCGGATTCTCGGTTTCTTTTATATTGGAAGTTTTCAATGGTTTTTTGACGTTTTCAGATGAAGATTTCTCCGCTTCTATTATTTTAAAAATCTTCAATGGTTTTTTGTCCATTACCAGAGCGGATTTCAGTTCTTGCATAACAAGCTTCGATCTTTTTAAAACTTTTTCGTCCACTTCCATAGCAATATGAAATTTTCAAGGAGAGAGGTGGATGTTAACGCTACCGAGTTTAGACAGAGACTGTGAAGATATTTGAAACTATATTATCGACACGTAATATGAAATTTCTCGATTTCGATTTGTTTACGATTTTGTGACGATATTTGAAACTATATTATCGACAAATAATCTGAAATTTCTCGAATTCGATTTTTTAACGATTTTGTGAAGATATTTAAAACTTTATTATCGACACGTAATCTGAAATTTCTCGAATTCGATTTTTCAACGATTTTATGACGATATTTGAAACTATATTATCGACACGTGATATGAAATTCCTCGAATTCGATTTTTCAACGATTTTGTGGCGATATTTGAAACTACATTATCGAAAAATAATCTGAAATTTGTCGAACGATTTTTCAACGATTTTGTGACGATATTTGAAATTATTTCCAAATTGGTGAAAATTTTTCTAAGTCCAACACGTCTGGAAGTACTAAACTGCCTATTATAAGCGTTTTATTGCTAATTCCTCAACTATAAGGTATGGCATAGTGGTTAAGGAAGAGGATTACCATGCAGGAGGTAGATGGTTCCAGCCCCACGGGTGGCAGATTTTTTATAATTTTTTTTGACTTTTTCTGAAATGATCCTCTTATCGCAACATGAATAATGTGTTTAGGCATAGTTTAATGTATTAATTATGCTAATTAACGATTTTTAATTATAGAAAAAAGCTAGTAAAAGACGAAAAATCGGATAAAAAATCGACAGAATATCGAATTCGATAAAGTGTCGCAAAAGTTCCGCCTAAATCGTGAAATTATCTTTCGATATTATAGTTAGATTATCGATAAAATATCTTACTATAATCTCGAAATTTTTGCTAACTATAATTCGTCGATAATCTATCTATATATAGAAAGATAATTTCACGATTTAGGCGGAACTAACGCGACACTTAATCGAATTCGATATTCTGTCGATTTTTTATTTCGATAATTTGTCGATTGTGCTGCTCGGGAAATAAAATTAAGCAAGTAGGCAAGTGTTTTGGAAAAAAATTGCGAGACTTTTTATGAAAAACTTCTTGAATAGAATTTTTTCGAAAAATTCCATAAAACACTATAAAAACTTTTCCTTTCTTTGAAAGTTTTATTTATTTATTTATTCCAGGGAAGAAAACCAATTGAAACCACAACCAGGTAAAACCACCACCACCAGATATTTCAATTGGTTCTCAAAACCATTTGAAACCATTACAATGAACTTCAAAAATTCATTCAAAAACCACCACCAAAAAGAACCAATTCTTTTCGAAAAGGCAGGGAAGAGAACCGTTTGAAACCACAACGAAAAATCATTTGCTGAAATAACCACAACCACAACCACAAGAAAGTGGATCGAAAATAAATAACCACAACCACAACCACAAGAAAGTGGATCGAAAATAAATAACCACAACCACAACCACAAGAAAGTGGTTTGAAAATAAAAAACCACCATCACCACCACCACCATTTTCAATTTCCTTTACAATGAAAACCAGAACCACCACCAATTAATGGAATTGGTTCTTTTTGGTTCTAAAAAGAGAAATAGTGGATTTGAAAGGGAAGGAGGGGTCCAATCAAAATTTTTGTTATGACCAAATTTATTCCTAGAACTTCAAGCAACAACTTTGAATTGAATTTTTTTTTAATTGGGCCCCTTACCTACCCCCTGTGGCCTGTTTTCTTCATTTTTCTGATTTTTCAGCGCTCTGGAAAGTGGAAACATTATTATTTTTTGTTTTTTATTTGAATGTATATTATTTAATTTAAATTTATTGCAATATTGCGTTTGTAACTTGTAGGCAAATTAATTTTTTATTCAAATTTCAAAGATCTGATCTTTTTTTAGTTCTTTTGTGGTATAATAGGAAGCACGAAAATGGTTCCATCTGGTTCTGATGGTTAATGCCATAGATAAATGGTTTAAATGTTGGGAAATATTTTCCATACTACGAAATGGAAGCAATTCGATGAAAACCAATTGAAAAACCAAAACGGAACCACCACCATCACCACCACCACAACCATTTGAAATGGTTTTTAATTTGAGAACCACCACCACAACCATTTGAAAT
Organism: Balanococcus diminutus; assembly: GCA_959613365.1. Lineage (NCBI taxonomy): Eukaryota > Metazoa > Arthropoda > Insecta > Hemiptera > Pseudococcidae > Balanococcus > Balanococcus diminutus. The sequence continues at coordinate 32,578,242 of OY390714.1, forward strand.
GGTTTTTAATTTGAGAACCACCACCACAACTATTTGAAATGGTTTTTTAATTCGAGAACCACCACCACAACCATTTGAAATGGTTTTTTAATTTGAGAACCACCATCACAACCAATTAATCAAGCAAAACCAAAAACCCAGAACCAGAACCAATCAAAAAAAAAAAAAATTAAATGGAACTACTTTAGCACCACAACCTTTTGAAAATTTTTAAAAACCAAAAACCAATTGGAACCACCAGTAATTTCAAAATTTTCTCAAAACCACCATCACCATAACCAATTGGGTCTCAATTGGTTTTCTTCCCTGATTTATTCATTCATTTTTTATTAACGAAATCATACTTCAATAAGTGTTGAAATAATTTTTAGTATAAATTCCTCATTTGTCTTCAGATTTTATTTTTTATATATTATGTAAATTTTTTTCTGTACAAGAATGCACAGAAGAATTTCCTTAATTAAAATGAAATTTTGTAGTGATCAATTTCTTGAAATTTTGTTTTAAAAAAATAATTTTTTTCAACTCCTAGTTTTCTTTAGATTTTTTTTGTTGATAATAATTTTCCTTTAAAATCTTGAAGAAAATTCTCAAAAAAAATTTCGTACTTCTTTTCAGAAGAAAAGGTAAAGAGGTCAGATTTATTTACACGATTGGTTGTAAAAAAGAAAGCTTTCAACTACACAAATTTATTTTTAGAATTGACTGATACTCGTGACGTATAGGCCTGGAAGTGCATATATTATGCCTAATTCGACATCAAAAAATAGGTAGGCAATGATTTTTAGGATTTTTTTTGAAAGTGAAGCAACTTGTAATTTAGGTTGGTCCAGGCTCTGGCTGGAAATAAACCAATGCTTCGAATAAAAGAACAAGATGTACGAAAGTAGCAAATGATTCGATAATAGTTGGAGAAAGGCTCGGACATGAACCAAACCCAGGTATTATTAAGGCATTAGCGGTTCCAAGGTGTATTGAACTATATGAATGGAATAACTGGAATAAGATAAAGAAAATGGTTTTCTAATTAATGGACTAATGGTACATCTCTTGCGGATCTTATCATACATAGATACAGATAGGTATAAAAGGCTGAGTTATATAGAATCGTGAGAAAATCTACCAAGGATGGCGACTATTTCACCAAAATAGCACGCAAGCAACCAACAGAGTACATTGGTTCGAATGATGAGATTTTGCCTAAATATCTTAAGAAATACTTATTTATCGCGTCAATGTATTTTTGAACGTTTTAGTAACGTCAAACGGTTAGCATTAGCTCGCTGTGTATGTGAAGAGTTTTTTGATTGCCAATATAGTCGGTCGAATTCCGCATTTTCCACTTCAATAAATTTCACCAAGTATGAAACCAAATCGAAACGCCTAGGTCTAGGTTATAACAAGCGTATTGCTTAATTTTACGCATTATTTGACTCGAATAAAAATTACGAGGTTTATTTCATCGAAATTATAACAGCTTTGCACTTCTTATATGAGAAAAGGCGATTTTTCCTGCTGAAAAATTTTGACGTTTTAATTTTACTGAGTGCTTAAAAGTGTAAAGTGCTATAGGTTAAATATAATACTTGCATGTTCGTACCAGAAACATATCATTGATCAACTTGTCACCACCGGAACATATCTCTATGTAACTAAATCTCTCTCTATCCAGAGCAGAAAATAGTTTCATCTTTTTTAGCTTTCAAATTTTCACTCCGCTCGGTTCGAGTGTTACGTTAACAAACTTTTTATATGAAAGTTTGACATTGCACTTTAAAAATTTTTTTGCCGAGCAAACTATAAAAAAAGCTATAAAAAAATCTCTCAGAGCTGGGAATATAAAAAGCGTGAAATTTTGAATTTGAAGTTTTCTTAATTGCTCCAATATGTAGGTACGGGCGCAGAATGCAATTTTACATGACTTTTTCATCGGTATCAAAGTACATACGTTACGTACCTATTACCTCATGCTATTACCTACATGTAGTGATGGCTCAAAATGCGCGCATGCGCGCATTTGGATTATTGGTTGCGCGCATGCGCGCAAATGCGCGTATCGTGCAAGAATTAAAAAAAAAAAGAATACAAGTTCAATCTTTAATAGAAATCTCTGATTTTTAGAGGAAATAATGCAAAATAAAACCCAGAAAAGTTTATTTTAATTTTTCATGAGAAATGGGTGTAATATAACTACCTTATAATTCAGTGTTACCAGACGAGTGTTTTGATATGTCACACAATTTTTTAAAAGCGCGCAAATGCTCATTTTTTGGCGAGCGAGCATGCGCGCAAATGCGCGCGCATTTGCGGGCGCGCAATTGCACGAGCCATCACTACCTACATGTAATTCGTAATGAGCTTGCATTAGAATAAGTAGGTATTGTAAAACGGAGTATACGCTTCGAAAGCCCAAGGCTACTTAAGGATATTTTGTAACATGAAAAGAAATGTAATGAATTATACAAAAGTTCCAAATTCGAATCATACTGTAGTGAAAATTATAAACGCAATTTTTTTTCCACGTCTCGAAAAATCGAATGAACAGTATGTTAAAAAGCTGCAAAATGACCGAAGAAAATGCGGTAGAAATGGGTTCAATCTTCAATTCGATTTTTAATATCTACGTTTGAAAAACATGGTACATATATATTGTACCTTCATCTGCACATGCCAAGTACATTATTGGAATTTTCATCGCTCGACATCTTTTGAAAATATTAAAAATTTCAAGGATGCTAATCATTTTTTTTTAAATTTACATTTCTGAATTGTACCTATCTGTTCCGCCATCACAACGTTATAAACAACGCAAGCCCTAACGTCACACTTTTCCACCCTTTTCTAATTAATATTTTGAAATTGGAATACCAGCCATATGCATACTTCACCAAGAATTGATAACATTGCGGGTTATGCTGTCATATCAGAATACAAAATGTTACCCACTAGCTCGTAAGATAGGTGAACTACTGAAATACCTATCAGAACATTCAATTTTAATTTGCTGTTTTTGAAAACGGAGAAAAGTTAGAACTCTTGACAACAATTTTGAGTTTGGTAGGCAATTCGATGATATTATCCCATTTCTAATTGGTATCCCAATTTAAATAACAAAATTTCACCTAAAAATAAACAATGAGGTTGGAAGTGTGGGTTCTGTGAGTGCTACACAACTGGACAATCACGGTTTTCGAGGTAAACATTTTTCGCAAAATCAGGTCAACTTACAAGTAAATTAATGAAAAATCAAATATAATTTTTGGCAGTGATAGAAGGCACAGATACGTATTAGGTATTAATATTTTTTTTTCGAATTTTTGTGCAAAAAAATATTCTGAGAAAAGTTTTTTTTTTGTGTTATCAAAGAATTTTTACAAAAAACATTTCTATGAAATTTTTTAGTTTTTTTTTAGGATAATTTTCCTACAATTATAATTATATAACATTAAGAATAAAAAACATAAAATTTCAGGCAATTTTTCAAAATTTTAATTTTTTAATTACCTATACCTATTGATAATGGTTTTTGAATAATTTTTTCTAGGATATATTTTTTCTTCAAGTAGGTATCCGTTTTTTCGAATTTTTTCCTCCCAACTAATTGCATTTTCGGCTTCGGGAAAATGACCGAGAACGGGGTTTTCTAAAGATATTTTTTCAATAATTCCTTCAAAAAAAATTTAAACATCATTTTTACAAAGAATTATTTTTGAATTTGTTCAAGTTAGTATAATTTATTTTAAAATAAATTTTCAAAAAACTTTTTCAGAACAAACATTTTATTCTAAAAAAAATCGTAGAAGTTTTAGAAATTTTTTCAAAATAATCATTCAACAATAATCAAGCTTCACAAAAAAAAAAAAAAAAATCACCTCAGTCCTTGGATTTTTATATTATTACTTCTATTATACGAGTAGGTAACCCAAGTGAGAATAAAGAGCATACTACCCGTTTAAGAATGATAAATCTACCGTTCACCGTGATATTGAAATTAAGTGTAGAATAAGTTGATTCTTACGGTCTGAAAATCCGGAGATAAAATTTTGGACCCACTACCTCACTTCCACCCTTTCCAGTGAAGTCAAATGCGTTTTTTGGTTGAAAATTTTCATTTTTTGCAGTTCTCAAGCAAATTACTTATTTCAAATATTGTTCACGTAGGTTGGTTCCACTACAAGAGTCATGTGATTTTTCCCCAGGAAAGAAATCTCTTATTTTTTTAGAGAAAAATAAATTTTATTTTCTTGAGAAAAAATCTCAACTTTTGTTGTCTAAAATTAAAAAAAAAAAAAAAACAACAACTTTACATTTTCTTGGAGCAAAAAAATTTTCTCTTGTTTTCCAAATTCTTGACGAGAAAACCACTTTTTTTTTTTTTTGGAAAGATACCTACTTTCAAAGTGAACCAGCTGATTTTTTTCAAAATGGAAAAAATCAACTAAAATATCATAGTTTTGAAAAAGAAAAATATGGATTATCTCATATTTTTTTGGAGTTAAAAATCACTTTATTTTAATGCAGATTTTTTTGTTTCAATTTCAAAAACATTGTTTTTTTTTTTTAAGAAAAATCCCTAAATTTTTTCAATTTTTCTGAAGTAAAAGACTTTTTATTTTTTTTTTAAATGAAAAAATAGTCTTTTGTGTGAATTTTAAAAAATATTCGATTTTTTTTTAGGAATAAATCTCAATTGTTCGAGTAAAAAATTATTTGAACTTTTGAGTTGATTCAAAAAAAAAACTTTTCTAATTTTTTTTGTTTTTTTTTTGTTTTGAGGAATAAACCTTCTAGTTCTAAATTTAGATAAAATCTATTTTTACTCCTATGAAGAAAAATCCCCGAATTTTTTTGAATGAAAATTTTTTCTACTTTTTGCAGTAAAAAGACTTTTATTTTTAAAAAATGTCTTTGTTTTGTTTGTTATTATTATTTTTTTTTTTTATAGGAAAATTCTCAATTTTTTGAAGAAAAAAAAGTCTTTAAAATAGTTGAAGTACTTACCTAGAGTAAAAATCGTTTGCCGTGCCTTTAGAGAAAATCCGGGCCCGGTGCAAGTGCACTCCCCCCCCCCCCTCCACTGGCCATCGCTGTTTCAAAGCATAATATCTGTATCTACTACGATGGACTTTATTTTGAACTTTCGAGTTTTTTTTGTCTTATCCGCTCCAAAGTTGTTTCTTTTTATGAGAAATTGACTGCTGTTTTTTATTCTTCCCTCAATTGAGTATTGAATGGCTGGTTACCCCCTCTTTTTTGGTACTTGATGAAAAATTGATCAGTTTTCAAAATTGCGTTTTTTTGGGTGATAACTCAACAATTAAACTTGTCCTTTTTCATGAGTATTAGCTAATAGGTACTCAATTTTTCAGTCTCCCCTCTACGAAAAAAATAAGAAAACATTTTTTCACCTGTTTACCCCTAATTTTTTTGAAAAATGACAAAATAACCGATTTTAAAACTTATGAATTTTCTCGAGCATAACTCATTAATTTTTTCCAAGAGAATCAATTTCGAATTACTTATTTTTCTTCTAGCTGAATTTTAGAAATGCCACTATAGCCCCTCATTCTGAAAAAAAAAATCACTAATTTTGAAAACGGAAGAATTTGGTTGAGAAATGAAAATTTATAGGTAAAAAAAAACGCAGTTGACCTCCCTGTTGGGAGCGGACGTGAGGTAGGTGAGGCCAAAAATTTAATCTTCCAGTTTTTAAACCCTAAGGACCATCCACCACTTGATCTAAAAATCTCAGCCCAAAGCTGTTTTACAATTCTTATACCCAGCTATAATTTTTATGCGGCCACAGATAAAAAAACAAAATTACGCCCTATAAATACTTAAGCTAGTACGCGTAACTTACATAAAATCAGCCAAAGCTTTAATTTTTGGACAATTTAGTAGTAAAATTATGAAAACAACGGTCAGTTTGATTTTCATTTTATACGCTATTTTTTTATTCAATTTGTTTGGTCGTTTCTAACGCTGTAAAAAATTTTAAACGAGAAAACCAACTTTATGCTGTATCATTTTGAACTCGAACTTTTTTTTTTCATTAAACTTGCGATACATCTATATTGCTTAGTGACAAAAAAAAAACATAAATAATTGCTTTCATTTCCAAAGTTCCTTCGTAGAATAACAAACAGTTGGAGTATTATTCGAAAAGAATCAGAATTTGTCGTTAATTATAAAAAATGCGCTTAATTAGGGAATCGTTGAACCGTAATGGTATTATTTTCAATTTATGTTCATATCAATTATATTTCGTTTCTGAATGGAAAGAGAAAAAAAAAGATCCGTAAGATCGTTAAAAATATTTTTGCTTTGTGTATCTATAATTTATTTATATTTTCAGTTCTGCAACTATTTCAATCACTGGATAGATATAAATGTATAGTGTAGCTGCTTTGAAATAAAACTCCATCTTCATCACAATATAAACATAATAAGATCATTTTTGCACTAATTATGCAAACAAAACTTTCAGAATCTGGTGAACGAGCTTTTGAAAAAGCAACGAAAGTTGAAATCATTCGAGACGTTTCTTTATATTTTTGTACATTTGAATAGGTACCTACCTATTTCACAAATTAACTAATAGCACTAATAGGCGTCAGGGTATGTGTATAAAAAACCTTGTTTATAGTTGAAATGCTGTAATTTCATCTCATTTGCCTGCAGTCATCACAACTTTCATACCGCATCATATCTCTCGATCGATAATTTAGGGTTCATTAACTAATAAATTTTTTCAGCGCTTTCACCCATCAACTTTTCGAATTTACTTGTTCCCACAGTGGACATCACGTACACCTTATTCATCCATAAATTTGATTAAATTAAGAGTCCCTCTGAAACTTTGTTGTAGGATGAATTGGGTTTGATGAAATAAATTAATGATTGACACGTATAACGACCACCATTTCCCGACGACTCATTCCCTACTTCCTAATTCCAACAATTTGACGTACTTTAGAAAATGCATGAAAAATAAATTGGCCAGTTATGGAACATTTTTTTGAATCTTTTGGTGATATTGAGAATGACACGACACCATGAACTCGTTATCTGACGAATTTGTCCAATAATTAACATGTGACGTTCGATTCGACAAAAAATAAATTTTATGTGGCCAAGATTGACACGTAAATTGAACCGGTACGGTTGTGATGGAAGTATTTCAAGACTAGACCATATAGACCATATCAAATGAAGCGGAATCTATAAAGTTATATCTTTTGATACGACAAATCCTAATATCTAGAATCACTCACTCGACCTGAAAATTTGAGAAATTTCGCATCGATACATCAAATTGATAGACGTTCGTAAAAACGATCAATTTCTTCTTCAACCTCGTATAAAAGTCGAATGAAAAATTTTTCATATCAATTTAGTACTATACGTATCATTCATAATAAATAATAATTTTAAAGTTAATTTCACAATTTCAAAAATTATACCTACTTCTATATTATATTTTTAAATTTAAATCTTTCTCGCTACCTTGATGATAAAGATATTCTAAAATTTTATAATTAAGAGACGTGGAAGGGTCGATTGTCTAGAGATAACTTAAATTCAAAACAATTCACTCTGATCTTAGTACGACGGTGATGTTCCCCAAAGCGGCAATAACGCAGCAAGAAAATAGCTATGACGAATATAATCGCGAGCATTTTAAATGAAACAACGTACACATTAAGAATAAAGATACACAATCCTCAGTCCACTAGAATTTTGCTTTGTTGTCTTTTATTAAAGGTTTACCGACATCACAACGTGTAACCTTTTCGTAACATATTTTCTGGGCAAAGTATTCTCCAAATGAAATATATTGGCCGAAGGAGAAACCGTAAATGGTGGAACACATTACGACAAGCAAAACTTGGCGCAATTTTGCTTGCATTTGGTCGATACTCCGATGACCAGGACGAGGACCGGGCGTAACGTTAATAATTTATTAAAAATATCGCTATGGAATTCACACTAGTGGCCACAATGTTCGGATAAATAGATACATTATAGTATACCAAATAAACACACGCCGCATGTCCAAGAAATTACTAGGGTCGTAACCAAACAGAATAGCAACACCTCTTTATTCACGGCCGTCAATTATTGCATGAGTGAAATTACTTCCTGCTCGCGTAAGCTTCGCTTGAACGCGTCCTCTTCTAGAGCATACTAAATTGTCCAGACCGCATGAAGCATGTACTTGCTTATAAAAAAAATTACAATACTCATTTGGAGAGGTTTTTGATCTTAAAAATGATATTGGAGCTGGATTTTTGCGAAAATTCGTTTTCTGTGAATTACAACGTAGCCAGGTAAAAATGATAAATCGATCCTTAACCGGTATTTTGGAATTCTGTGGTCGAAGTTGGTCCTTGGACTCTAAAAATTAGATGATGAAATTTTGGCCTCTCACATCACTCCCACCTCCTTCAGTTAGGTGAAATGCATTTTTTCATTATACAGGGTGTTTCATAGCTGACTGAGTTCCTTTCGCTAGGTGAATAGGCAACCATTAGGGATCAAAAAATGTTATATAAACCCGTTGCCTTTCTATAAAATTGAAGGGGCAAGGGAAAATTAAATCGAAAAAAATTGATTAGGTAAATGAATAAGTACCTACTACCTACTAAAAAATAAACTTTTTTGTACAGAGCTTTGAAAATTAAAAAACCTGTTTTCTTCAAAGTTTAAAGCTCTCTTGCGCCTTCATTTTCAAAGATGGGCAAAAAAATGTCTACAACAAAAAAATCGTATTTTTTAGTAGGTAAGTACTTCATCATTTACTAATCAAAAATTGTTTTTTCTCGATTCAATTTTCCCTTGCCCTTCAATTTTCAAGATAGGCAACGTGTTTATTGTTTATATGTATAACATTTTTTGTTCCTTATGGGTTGCCTATTCACCTGGCGGAAGGAGCTCAGTCAGCAATGAAAAACAATGAATAAACTTTCCTCTAATACAATTTTCTACCAAATTTTTGCAAACTTGCATGGATGATGGACCCTACCCAGAGTCATTCTTATAAAGGCTCTGGTGTGGTAAGGAGGGTGAATCTGCCCCGGAGCAGAATTTCATTTTTTTTTTTTAAATTTCCGATTTGCAGTGGTAAAATATCATTTTATATCGTATCGGCAATCTTTGCTCATGCTCACAATTCCGGAGAATGGTGCCTCGAAATTCAGCTTCGCAAGTTTCTAATAGATTTTCAACAAACTTAGCATTTAGATAAGTACAGGTACCCAAGGTCAATGTTTGGAAATTTAAAAAAAAATTTCCAACCTCAAAAATAACGTTGATAATGACTTTGAAAATTTCAAGTCACTCTGAAGGGCACAGTTTAGGTTCTGGCAAGCTGAAAAAAAAATCCTTGTTTTCTAAACTATTTTATGCTACTCATAATTTTTTCGAATTTTTTCCAGGGGGTCACGCCTAAAATTTCAAAAAACCAATTCGCCCGAGCGGCACACTCGATCGATAATATCGGAAGATGTAACGTATCGATAAAAAAATCGTTTGAAAATCTATATTTATCGGTACAACTTCATAGGCAAAAAATCTAAAAACTATCGAATTCGATATTATTAAGATTTTATGAAGATATTCGTCAACGATACTATCGACAAAGAATATTAAATTTATCGATTCCGATTTTCCACCGATTTTGTGCAGATATTTGAAACTACATTATCGACAAAGAATATTAAATTTATCGAATTCGATTTTTTAACGATTTTGTAAAGATATTTAAAACTATATTATCGACAGATTATATGAAATTTCTCGACTTCGATATTTTACCGATTTTTTGACGACATTTGAAACTATATTATCGACAGATTATATTAAATTTATCGAATCCAATTTTTTACCGATTTTGTAAAGATATTTGAAACTATATTATCGACACATAATATGCAATTTCTCGAATTCGATTTTCTAACGATTACGTGAAGATATTTGAAACTATATTATCGACACGTAATATGAAATTTCTCGATTTCGATTTTTTTACGATTTTGTGACGATATTTGAAACTATATTATCGACAAATAATCTGAAATTTCTCGAATTCGATTTTTTAACGATTTTGTGAAGATATTTAAAACTTTATTATCGACACGTAATCTGAAATTTCTCGAATTCGATTTTTCAACGATTTTATGACGATATTTGAAACTATATTATCGACACGTAATATGAAATTCCTCGAATTCGATTTTTCAACGATTTTGTGGCGATATTTGATACTACATTATCGACAAATAATCTGAAATTTGTCGAACGATTTTTCAACGATTTTGTGACGATATTTGAAATTATTTCCAAATTGGTGAAAATTTTTCTAAGTCCAACACGTCTGGAAGTACTAAACTGCCTATTATAAGCGTTTTATTGCTAGTTCCTCAACGATAAGGTATGGCATAGTGGTTAAGGAATAGGATTACCATGCAGGAGGTAGATGGTTCAAGCCCCACGGGTGGCAGATTTTTTATAATTTTTTTTGACTTTTTCTGAAATGATCCTCTTACTGTAACATGAATAATGTGTTTAGGCATAGTTTAACGTATTAATTATGCTAATTAATGATTTTTAATTATAGAAAAAAGCTAGTAAAAGACGAAAAATCGGAATAAAAAATCGATAAAAAATCGTCAGAATATCGAATTCGATAAAGTGTCGCAAAAGTTCCGCCTAAATCGTGAAATTATCTTTCGATATTACAGATATATTATCGATAAAATATCTTACTATAATCTCGAAATTTTTGCTAACTATAATTCGTCGATAATCTATCTATATATCGAAAGATAATTTCACGATTTAGGCGGAACTAACGCGACACTTTATCGAATTCGATATTCTGTCGATTTTTTATTTCGATAATTTGTCGATTGTGCTGCTCGGGCGTGCTTTTTTCCACCATTAAACGCTAATTTTTGTTCAAAAAAGTTTTTCCTTGAATTACAATACTAGGTACTCGAACATGTAGCCCAGACTTTCATGTACTTATACTATACGTATAGGTATGTATACCTAGCTACCTATTATAAAAATTTCAAATTCCTGGCACTTGCCGTTTTGGAGGTGCACATGAAAGTTTATAGGTCATGAAAAATGACTCAAATTGGGTATATATTTTTTTTCCAAAAAAATTGATCAAAGATATGTAGAATGGGATAAAAAATATTCCGACCTCTTGAGGAGAATTTTTGTACTATATCTACTTCAATTCTAGTCAATAATCACACGAAAACCTCATTCACAACTCCATGAGTGAAGTAATGCACAATTATTAAATCTGATTTCGTGAATTCCCAAATAGCCCTCTTACTGTATACCAGATAAGTTGAAAAAAATCTAATTGTGATGCGATTTAGGAAACCCAAGCAGTAGTCAGCATTATTTTGTTGTTTTTTTTTTTTGCATTTTCAGCTTCTTTGCCATTTTCTCGTCATTTTATTGAAAACCGAAGTGTGCTAGGTGTTTTCATTATTTTTACTCTACACGTAGGTATAATTTTTCAAAGTCCTGATAACTAAATTTGAACTTTTAAAATTTTTTAAGAAAAACGAGTTTTTCAACCCTTAACTACCTATCCCAAAATTTGAAAAAAATTGAAAAAAAAAAATGAAAAATCGTTTTTCTGTGAAATTTAATTTGGCGACTTCCGCTTGAGTTTCATAGATCGCATCACAATATTCTTGATTTTGCTGAAATAGCAATATAATGTATAATAAATGACGTGTTATTGAAATATGTTCTGACCCGGCAAATTTTATCCAAGAAATTATTTCAAAATAATAACAATATATTTTTTCCAAAATAATAACACTCGTATTTAGAATTCATCGATCGTATATTGCAAAGAAAAAACTTTCGACCACAAAATGGCAGTTTCAAGGTCAAAAAATGACAAAAAAATCGTTTTTTCACAGATCTGAGGCCTTTACCCAATAAAAAAAAAGAAAAAAAAAAGGGGAAAAGTATACTAAGTGATATAAAAATTTTCAGTCATGGCAGGTTTGAAGCAAGGTGTAGATAATAAGCTTTGAAGTCTTAAAACTCAGACTTTCATATTAAGGAACATTCTAAAAAAATTTAAAAATTCTCAGAAATGACCCTTGGTAAGGTCCCTCATCCTTGTAAGTTGAAAAAAAAGAATAGTTGAAAATTGTAAGAAATGAAAATTTAGAAACAAAAAAAAAACCATTTGAACTTTTTGAAGAAGCTGCGTACTAGTGAGGCAGTAGGCCAAAAATTTTATCAGTTTTCACACCAACTAACACTACTCGATTTTCGAAATCTCAGGCAAGATCAGATTCGCCATTCTTATCCTACTATGTTGTTTTTAAAAATCGTATAGATTGAGAAACGAAATGTTATGCATGTACCTTACAAGTAGGTATTTATCGAACTAGAGCCAAACTACAAACTGATGATTTTTTAAGAAGGCGAAGAGCTGCCAAATAACATTTTAAAATATCAAAAGAAGTTTGAAAAAATAAACAAGTGGGCGAAAAATAGTCGAAATGATATTAAATACCAATTACGAATATAAAATTATGTAGGCATTAAGCCATACTTGAAAATTAGGATCACTCTAGCGTTTATATATTTTTATACCTCTGATGAAATAGTACAGATATTTACAACGCATACTTAGTCGTATAACAAAAAAAAAACAAAAAAAAAAACGCAATGTACAGATTTTCTCCATAAAAAAAATTTAAAAAATCATTAATCCCAATATCTGTGCCTACCAATCAAAAAATAGGTAAGTATATTATATTGAAAAATATTTTCGCGAATATTTTTTTCTTTATGTCTATATAATATTATAATTATTATAAATCTATACCTGAAATCTATCAAAAAAATTGAATTACAAAGCATTTAGGTATAAAATATTGCAAAAAAAAAAAAAAAAACATGAGAAGGAGTCGTGAGACGAGAGACAAGAGCACCTATCAATCTATTTTAAAATTGCACGTGCAGCGTGTTTCAATAATTTCGTGTTGTTCTTACATGCACTCACTCGTTTGGAAAAATTTGCCTCTATATACAGTACTACGTGGGTGTCTCGCTGTACGAAGTACCTAACACGACCGATAAACTAATTCAAACCAGTGCTTCCTCTTAGGAGTGCCAAGGTATAAAATACGTCTTATCATAGTGATCATTATGATGGTAATTTAGAAGTTACCTGTCTTGCACTGCACAACAATGCATAAGAAGGTTAAGGCTAATAGTAATTCTAGCGTAGTTCCGTAACAGCACATTTCCGAAGCGAACAAAGCAACGGACTCATAAATCACTGGTGAAAATTTGCGGTGAATTTTCGTAACACGCGTAATTCACGTAAATTTCAAATTCGAAAAAAATACGCGCAAATTTATCATTTTTTACGTAATATTTACGAAAATTACGCGCGAAAAACGGCAACGAGCGTTTGTCTTCATGGGAAGACGATTGTTTACGAACAGATTTGAAGGTAACAGCTTAAAGAACTAACTTAACGCTTCCGTAATTCGAGTCTGCGCAATATCGTTGCTTACTTCCCCAGAAATCATTTACCCTCTTCTTGGTACCTTTTTTTTTTTGCTATCCCTCGCTCGTACAGACGGGGTATTTTAATTTTTCCAACTAATACCCCCGAACTGAATAATGACATTTTACAGATAAACGATGGTTAGCTTTCTTGACCAGAAATTTTTAATCTTGAAGGACGAACGAAATGAATGGGTTCATTACGAAATAAATAGGCAGCGTTCTTATTTATATTCCGCTACCGAAATGATGGAATTTCTTACGTCGAGCAGACGAAGATGATGAGTACCTATTAATATTTTTAAATTAGGTAGGTATTCCTACTCGGATAAATAATGAACAACGAGAAGTTATCATGATTAAAATACTTATTTGACCTGTTGGAGATGAAAAGTTACGTATTTCCCTTTTATGCAAATAAAAAATTCTAAAAATAAAGAAGGAAGATAATTTGACAAATTTATTCACTTTTTCGAATAAAAAATAAAACGACCAAGATATTTAGGAATACATTTTTCGAAATACTCCATTTCTCAATATACAGGGTGTACCGGATTGATGGTAAAACCTTCAAACCAGTAACTATGCAACTCATGTTGAGTCGATGTAGTTATGTTTGCATAACCTCCGGACTGCAGGGGCTGAGTTATGCTCATCGAAATTTTTTTTTTCGTTTTGGCAGGATATTTTTAACCTTGCTCTTCTCGAAAACTATAATAGTTAGAAAGTTGTACTTTGCGGCATCGGATGGCAAATTTTGTCTAGAATTTTTTCACGAGGCTAGTAATTTTTGTAAGTGGACAAAAATATTCGAAAAAACATGCATAAAAAGTGGCAATTTTTCTCATTTTTCTGTGATAACTCAAAAAGTTGTCCCATGACCAAGCTGGTATTATTAACTTTTCTACATGAAAAAATGTCGCTCTTTTGAATGGCGCAAACCCCGCCCCTCTATCTCACTCCATTCAAAAGCTATGAGTTAATGAGTTGTTGAAAAACGTCTGTAAAAAATAACAATAATATATATATTTTTTTAAAATTTTCTTAAACATTTTTTTTCATGTACCAAAAGTTATGAGCAGTTCGTTTTTTTAAAAAAACGTCTAAAAAAATTGTTTAAGAAATTTTTTTTTTTAAATTTAAATTTTGATTTTTTTTTCAGACGTTTTTGAACAAATGATTCACTTATAACTTTAGATTGGAGTGCGATAGAGGGGCGGGGTTTGCGCCATTGAAAAGAGCGACATTTTTTCATGTAGAAAAGTTAATAATACCACCTTGGTCATGGGACAACTTTTTGAGTTATCACAGAAAAATGAAAAAAATTGCCACTTTGTATGCATGTTTTTTCGAATATTTTGCTCAGTATAGACTTCCTTGTTCACTTACAAAAATTACTAGCCTCATGAAAAAATTATCCGATGCCGCAAAGTACAACTTTCTAACTATTATAGTTTTCGAGAAGCGCAAGGTTAAAAACATCCTGCCAAAATGAAAAAAAATTTTTTTCGATGAGCATAACTCAGCCTCTGCAGTCCGGAGGTTATGCAAACATACCTACATCGACTCAACATGAGTTGCATAGTTACTGGTTTGAAGGCTTTACCATCAATCCGGTACACCGTGTATAAATGCCAATTTCGTACATTTATTTGAAATACTGAGAAGATGACGCTTTTACGAAGGCAGAAAAAAAAAATCAACGAAGAAATCAAACAAACAAACAATTTTTCCGTCGACTTTTCTTTCCTATATTTTCATTAAAACAAATGGAATAGGCTATTTTCACCTGGTTTTTCATGAATACTTTCAATGCTGCTAAATCTTATCTCGCTTCGTATGCATAATAAGTTAAAAAACCCTGTTTTTCAAAAATCAACTCTTTTCCATTGACAGCCAATATAACGAACAAAATAGTGATAAATTTTGCAACCCTACATGGGTTATATTTTTTTGTCCCATTGTACCATTCAAATGTCGCATTTATTTCTGTTTTCCTTGACAGTAAAAAAGCAATTCGCTCGATATCGCTCGCTAGGTAATTTTTATGCCACGGTTAATATTTATTTTAAAGTAATATTTGATTCGAATCCTTCTCAAAACACGATGACCGAAGGTAACAAAAAACTCATTAAAACTAATCAAGTAATTACTCTATAACGGTTTCAAACTTGAGTAAATAAAAATTCTTTGATTTTTGAACAAAATTTCGAGAAACAAAAAATTTAATCTAAATAAAACTCAATGAAATTTTAGCTGGAAATAAAACAAAAAATGAAATATTAAAAAAAACACTAGTGAGTGTGTTGTCACCCCCTCCCCCTTATTATTATGTATTTATTTTATTTTTTAGTTTTTTTTGACGAAACAATTTTTTGAAGATATTCTTGTCGACAATTTTTTTCAAGAAAATATTCTTTGACAAAAAATAAAGAAATAAAGAAATCGAAGAGATTTTTTGCAAAGAAAATTTTTGTCAAGGTAATATTTTTCTCAAAATTTTCTGTCAAGAGAATTTTTTCATTTATTTTTTTATTATTTGGGGAAAAACTTTTTCTGAAGATTTTTTTCGTAGAAAACAATTTTTTCAAGATGTTTCAACAAGAATACTTTTTCTAGATTCTTCATGAGCAAGGTGATTTTTTCGCTCAGAAAATTTTCCCTGTGGAGAATTTAAAAAATTTTCAAAGACTTATTCATACCTAATTTCATAATTGATCAAGTACATAGGTACTTAGGTGGGTATAATTTTTTAAGGAATATATTTGACAAAAGAATTTTTGAGAAAAATTTTTGTCGAGAGAATTTTTTCAAATTTTAAAACATATTTTTGGGCAAAGCAATTTTTGCTTATTTTTTAAAAGATTTTTTTGTCCAAATGAGAAGATTGTTCCGCCAAGAAAATTTATTTTAAGAAAATTCGAGATTTTATGATTTTTAGAAAGATATTTGACAAGACATTTCTTTAAAAAGAAGATAAGCTGTCAAGAAATTTTTTTCAAATTTTCTCAAAGAAAATTTTCTGATACCTATGATTTTTTTTTATAAGATTTTGTTGGACAAGGCATTTTTTTCAAGACGTTTTAACAATCATAACAATTACCTACATCTTCAAGATTTTTTTATTCGAAGTTCGAGACATGTGATTTTTTCGCCAATAACAATTCTTTTGCAAAAATTTGAATCTCCTTCAAGAAGAATTTTTCATAAAAATATTTTTCAGGATGATTCTTTGTTCGAATAAATTTTTTCAATGATATTTATTTTTCTGTCGTAAAATTTTTTTCAATTTTTTTTGGAGAAATTTTTTTTCAGATAATATTTTTTACACAGGAAAATTTTTTCTCAAAAAAATATTTTGAAAAGAGAATTTTCTCATTTTTTTTTATCCAGACAAAGAGATTTTTTGCCAAAAGCATTTCTTTCACGGAAATTAGAGGTTTTTCAAAAAAAGATTTTTTAAGAACAATTATTTAGGAAAATATTTGATGAAAAAATTTTTTGAGTGAATTTTTGTTAAGAGAGTTTTTTACGGAAGGTTTTTCGTGAAGAGAATTTTTTGAAAAAACTTTTGTTTCGAGGATTTTTTTCAAGAAATATTTTTAGTAAATATTTTTTTTGTGCAATTTTTTTAATTTGTAGGTAAGAATTTTTTTTAAATGTTTATATAGTATATGTAGACTGGAAAATTTTATCTGAAAAAGACTTCTAGTTTTTTTCATTCAAGTGAGAAGGTTTTTTCTCCAAGAAAATTCGAGATTTTTCAAAAAAAGATAAAAATATTAAACCTAAAAATAATTTCATTATGAAAATATTTGACAATTTTTTTTCGAAAGACTTGGATTTTTAAAATAATATTTGGTAGGTAGTATTTTTTTAGGAAATTTTAGCTATGATTTTTTAACGCGGATTATGCACAATCTGGATTTTGGATTGTGAGGGTTTGTGCGAATCCATTTAATAATCTACTAGATGAGTAGATTATGAAAGTGGATTATGGATTTTACTATGTTCTTTTGTTTTGTTTTTGATAAACTTTCAGAATAATTGATCAGAACATTTCTAAACCTTTTTTTAAGAAGTAGATTTTCATATTAATCCATAATCCAGATTATGCATAATCCGCGTTAAAGAAACATAGCTTTTTTCTATTAGATATTTTTTCAAAATATTTTGTAACATGAAAAAATGAACTTTTATAGTAGAAGCGTATGCTTTTTCAGAAGGTAAATATTTTGTTTAGGTTATTTATTTATTTATTTATTTCAGAAAATAAAGTTTCACAATTTTATCACACAACCAATTTGTTAAAATTTCGTAGTTTTTTTTTCAAATTTCGTGCTTCTTCCATTATTTTGTGATTTCCATGCACTTAGACAATAGACACCCTGAAAATTTCCTCAAAAAATAATTGTTCTAATTTTAAAAAAAAAATATCATGAAATGTGAGGCAATGTAGATATAGGCAAAAGTATATTTTTTGAAAAATTGAAAAAAAAATTCCTAAATGGGCTCGGCGAATGGAGCTTGAACTTATGATCATTCAGATGTTTTAAAAATTTTATAAAATAAATTTTGCAAAGGCTTAAAAACGAAAATCGATCAGCTAAACAAACGAGTACCACGTATGCATGATTCGAACGCCAACGTAAAATTTGAAAAATGTTGCCCCAGAGAGTTTACAAATTTATAACATTTCAATCAAGCTGTACAATATCTTCATAATGACCGAAATTCGTGGCATCAATACGAGGCAGCAGATTATTAACGAACTTTAAATAACTTATCACTTCTTTTCTTAGTGATTAATTGTAATTATCTCGGCAGTGGAAAATTTTTCCACGCGCCATTGACACAGGGAAAAAATACTAACTAGGGATACACGATACTGCGAAGTAGGTAGGTATTCATTAGTTTGACAAAATAAACACGTTAGGTAACACATGCGTATGAATTATTCATTGACAAAGTGACCATCAATTTAGCTTTTACTTACTGAATTGTGATTATTTCAGCTGTGAATTTGAAGGTGTTTATTAAAGTTTCAACGCTGGTGATTGAATCGTACAAGTTAGAATACCCAAAGCAAAAACTTTTCAAACGGTGGAATTTCGAATACCGAGTATTGGGATTTTTATAAACTAATTACACCTAATCTGTTGTTTGTCACATTGCACAAATAAATATGCAGATAGGAAGGAACCTACGCTACGTGTCTGTTATCTCTTGGAGATTTCACTCAATGCGGAATTTACGATAGTAAATTTTCCCTGAATAAGATTAAGGTTTCGCCTTTTAATTTGTTCGAATCTTACTATGTGAGGAGATATTTTAACATTTTACCAAAAAAAGGAATATTTCTTTAGTTTGTCGAATAAATGAGCAGAAGCAAACATCCACAACCGCAGTGTGTTCTGATAGAAAATTGAATTACCGAAGCTAGTTCTTGTTCGAAATAAAATTGGCTGTAGGCAATTTCCTCACATTGGCACGATACCTAATATAACGTCTCCTTCAAAAATACACCTAAAACTACAATCATGATTGTAATATATTTTACAATTCGTATATTAGACGAATAATTTGTCAATAAACGCAAATTGTAAGCACGAAGTAGGTACTCGGTGCAGTCTAAGCAAATTTTACACGTAAAATATCAAATAGTAACCGCGATATTTCAAGGAGGAAAAAAAAAGAAAACAGAAGATAACACATTTACTCAATTTGTACGCGCAAATCATCTGGTGCGAAAAAGTAAAACAGAAACGTTTTACGTTCTCTCTATGGAAAAAATTCGCCATCCACCACTGCTTTGTCTTGGAGGGCAACTTTGTACCCTTTTACATCCAGACAGCATTCAATTACCAAACTCTTTCCTCGATAATCTAATACGGCACTAAAATGAAATTTAGCGTGTTTTGCGAAGTTCAAAATCCAATTCTACGAATGCAATACTTAATATAACACACACAATTCCCTTATTCTTACATGGTATCAGTCGGTATTTCCTAACTAGAGGTTTCTTATTTTTCATTTTTTCCCTCTGCTTCACTAAATTTACTTTTGACGTCGCGCTCATACAAATTTTATTCTTGTTTCGGCGGCAATACGAATCGTATTTATATTTTTCGAAAGACAAATTGCAACAAATAAAAACTGTCAGTCCGAATTTGTATTCACGATTGAGACAAATACACAAAGAAAGAATTGTATTAAACTTGAAATTATTTGAAAATGTGAAATAAAAATAATAAAAGATAGGAACAGCTCTACTGAATCAATTCATTTTTTTTTTTACGACTTCAAGACGAATTGCTTCAAAAGTTAAAGAACGCTGCATAGACTCACAAACGTGAATCTAATTCATGCACAATAATTCGCACAATATTTTAGCGAGGGGTGCATTTTTGTGGGGGTATTTATTTCAAATGAGATTTTTTCTCAAGAGAATTGATTATTGGAGAAAATTTCTTTCGAGTAAAATAATTTTCAACGTTTTTTCACCAATTTTTTTTTTCGAAAAAATTTACGAACGAGAATCAAGTAAGTATTTTTCTCATTTAAAAATATTCTTTCGAGAAATGGTTTGAAATTATTTTTGGAGAATTCATTATTTTTGTGAGATTTTTTCCGAATTTCAAGAGAATGGACATTTTTCTTAGCATCCAATAAAATTTCTCTGATAAGAAGTCTTCACTTGGATGAAAAAATCTTGTTTTACATATTTTTGAAATTTTCATCAATTTTTTCAAATTTTAAAGGCTTTTTACCAAATTTTAAAGATTTCGTAAATTGAAAAAATGTTTTCAATTTTCAATGTAGTAAAACTTCAAAAATTTACTAAAATTGGAAAGAACCAAAATTTCATTTTTTATCAAATTTTGAAATTTAAAAAAAATTTTAAAGACCTAATTTATTATGAATTTTAAACTGTTCAAAATTCTTGAAATTTTAAAAATGCTCCCAATTTTTGAAACTTTGTAAAAATATATTAAACCTTTTTTTTTTTTTTTTTTTTTTGAAAGTGAAGAGAAATTTTGAAATAAAAAATTGACGAGTTTCTTTACAGATTAACCTGCATAAAATAAATAATACGAGTAGATACTAGATAGCTTATATATTCGCCGATTTTAAATTAAATTTTCCTCGAGGTATTAAAATTGTTGAAAATAGACGAACTCCTTTGAAACGGATGAAGAAGCTTGCAATTTATTCTACTAAAAATACGTAGTAAAATCGGAAATCAAAAAGATGGAATATTTTACAAGATATGCTGAGCCGCTGTCTGAAAAAGTTTTATTACTTTTAGCAGTTTACACAACTACTGTTGAAATATTCAAGAATGGAAAAGAAACTTTTATAATCGCAGCTCTATTTGATATACAGGGCGTTTTCTGTTTCCATGATATTTAAAATTATAAACTTCCATCATATTTGAGTTAAAATACGTTGTGGTTTTAGAAAATACCAAATTGGCATTTTCTTTTCCAAACGGTAAGGTACATAGACATTAGGCATACCTAAGTATGCATATAATCAATATAGAGAAAAGTTTTATTTAGTGCCCATGGTACACCAACTAAATATTTCAGAATTAAGATTGACAGAAGTTACGTAAAATGAGTCAACAATTTGACAATCAACAATTGAGGTGTTGAGGTGTCGATGTAGGAAGGACTTGATCATTAAAACTGGCTATACTATAATTATTTAGCCGCAACATTCACCAATAATTAAATCATTTTTTAGGACGATAGCCAAAATGCGGAGTTTGAGAAATTTCGACAACCTATTAATTTTTTTTACCAAAAAAAAATATATATTGACAAACTTTTCATTAAATATCACTTAGTGTTTGCTTCAAAAAAAAAAAAAAAAAAACTTGAAGGAAGGGAAAATTTTTGAAAGTGTTTTCCGAGATTGTTTTAATAAATTCTGAGCGAGTTTCTCACGATTTTTCAAAATTTTTTCATAAAATTTTTTTATGATGAGGGATTTAAAAAAAAAAGAAATCATGAAACAATAATTTTCTCCAATATTTTGAAGGGAAATTTTGGGGAAAAAAAAAAACTATTTAAGATGAATGAAATTTTAAAAATTTATTTCATAATAATTTTTTTAGTTTTGGGAATGACTAAATCCATAACAAGTAATCACGAAAAGGAACGCCCGAGAATTTATCTCATAATTATTCTTGTTTGAAAACTCGTGGTAGTGTTTGTCTTTGCAAAGTGGACTTATTGAAATTGATTTTAATCCAATTTTGATCACTAATTTTTCATAAACGATTTTTTCCAATTTTTCAACAAGATTTAATTAGGTATTAAAATTTTTCTATTCTTCAAATTTTTTATTTTTTTCTATTTTCATTAGATTTTTGAAAAAATTTCTTATAGGTAGGAATTTTATTAAGGAAATTATTCATTCTTCATCAAATAATTTTTTTTTTTCATTTTCTCTCAAATTTTTCATCAATTTTTTTTTCTGTTCGTCGATTAAAAGCGAAAACTAATTTTTCCATCCAATGTTTTGCCAACAATTTTTCCATCAAAATGCAACTAAATCTTCATCATATTTTTTAAAATCCAACTTTTGAAATTTTTAATGTGAATTATTGTTAGTTAAATTTATTTTTAAATTTTCATTTAGATTTTTAAGAATTTTTCATAAAATTTTCTCATCGAAATGCTTCTAAATCTCTACCATATTTTTTTCAAATTTTTCTTTTTGAAATTTTTTTCAAATGAATTTTTCAAGTTTACCTTGAGTTTTTCACTTAGACTTTTTTCGACATTTTTATTGATTTTTTTTTCAAGAAAACTGTTTATTACGCCTCCTCCCAATTTACAATAAAATTGTCAATTGATTCAATTCCCAAATTGGTCATCAAAATGTTATTATTATTTCATCTCCTACCCTGACTTCTTATTCGAATTTTTCCAATAATTTTCATCAACATTTGTCTTCTAATTTCTCTTGTATACATATATTTTTTTCAAGTAAATTCAACTATTTCTTTTAAAATTTCTTTCAATTTTGTTTTCTTCTAATTACTTATTCACTAAAATTTTGATTTTCTTTAAATACCTCAATTGACTACTTATTATTGATATATTTAAAAAAAGAATAGAACATAAAAAATGATAAGTAAATCATCCTACCTAAAAAAAGAAAACATTGAACAATGATATTCACCAAAAAAGGGATGAATAAAAAAGAACGATATTGCCCTTACGATGTGATTACTTGTGGATTTAGCCACTGCCATTTTTCAATCCCAACATTTTCTTCTGAAAGAATTGAAAATTTTTCAAAAAATGAATGATTTGAAAATTCAAAATTAATCCACACATCTGCGGAATTCAGTTTGTATATCAAATTGTCGATCCTTGGATAAACGTGTACAGTTGTACACAACATTGTAGACATAATATAGGGTACCTATGGTACGTATACGAACTTCCATAACGTAATAATTCATAGCCTGGTGTGAAACAACATAGGTATTCCTCATCATTAGACCTATTACTAATTTGAATAGTTTGAAAATTCATTTAAAATTAAAATACCACCACCTACTGTAAAACGGAAAACAGTTTTAGCTCTAACTCACTTCATTTATAGGGTTATACATACAATGATTGGAACAGCAAGGTAAAATTATTTCGAGATGTAGTAGGTAGGTTAGGTAAGATACGTTCATACAAATGTTTTTAAAGTTCACGTTGGAGCTAACTTTTGTATTAAAAAAATGCGTTGAACCTGTTATCGTCGATTACACGTTTTTGCTAGCAGCATTTCGCACTTGTAATAATTTTTCAACATTAATAACAAAAGAAAGAGAAAATTACATTTTAAATTCTAATATCTAGTTAAAAATTAAACTTACATGACTTGAATGGTAAAACTAAAGAAAAGCTAACGCCACTCTTTTAAAGTACTACGAAATGTTTAATTAAAAGTTTACAAAGAGAAATAGAACAAAGAAAAAATTATTGTACCATAACACTAGTATAAGCAAAAAGTTTAATGAAGATAAACGAAAATATAAAGCACAGAAGAATATGGCGTATGAAAAAGAAGAAGTGGGTGAAAAAAAAAGGAATTAAAATAACAGAAACGCGTGAAAGAATAAACGACAAATGAGAATAGAGATTTCATTCACGAATCACTTTATGTATGTATTATGGAACTTTAATTTAAACTTAGCGTGCAGTATAAATAATTACAGACATTTTGGTAAACCCTGCGTAAACGTAATCCGACAAGGTGCTACCTTGCAAAATACGTACGTAAGAGGGTAGCTCGAAGCCCGTATGAAAATAGTGGTATGAAATTAGTGGTGTGAGTTAGTTTAAACACTCTATCGGAAATTACGGACAAATTTAATAATCTCCTGGGAAATTGTCGAGTTTGCCGTTTTCCATAGTTCAACCCTTTTACCGTTCAACCTTTCCATAATTCATCCGCCTTGAGTATCTTTTTCTACGGCTTGTCTATATTAAAACAACGCCATTAATGGTTTTAGAGTCTATTTTGGACTTTCCTTTAAATCTGTTTTAAATATTGAGAAGGGAAAGTTGGCAAACTCTTGTAAAAAGACGTTTCTCGCGATTTAAGCGTACGCCGCCTATGTGTACTATTCGCGGCGAGAATGAAATTTTGAAAACCTATTTTAAAAATCACTTCCAAATTAACTTCTGTCACTTTTCAACTGGAATAAACGGAGAGAGCATCGAAATGAAACTAACCTAACCTTTTCTAATACCAACTCGTCAATTAAGTTTGTGGGAATAACGAAATTAAATTGTCTGTCAATTGAAGTGTCAGGGTAAATTTTTCGCTTTCAAAATGAGAGAGAAAAAAATCTGACGCTCGAACGAACGATCCAATAATTATACGTACTTTTTAAAATTCTTTTTCGCAACTCAAACTTTTCGCAGTATTTGATGTATAAAGGTAAGTAGAAAATTTTGCAAAGGGGATTTTCCCAACATTGGTGTTTTATTTAAGCATATATATAGCTAAACTTGAGCCACTACTACTGGAATGAATATATTGAAGATGCTGAGAGGTTTTCGAAAGAGGTTTCCACAATTCCAAACTGTGATAGGATAATCTCATCATGTCTGTTTAGATGTGAGAGGTGTTTGCAGGGTGTAGGACTGATTCTTTGCGTGTTTGGAATAGATTACTAGTGGATGAAATAGGTCTTCCAACATTACAGTAAAGCTAAATTGATTGGTCAAGTGTAGGCACATAAACTTCGCAAATAGAATAATTTCAGTCCCTTCTTCAGCAAATGAAGTATTGACTATCTACTTGTATACAGACGTACCTAATTACCTATAGTACATAATTCGAGTAGTATTCTGCATCAATCTGATTTTTTTTTTTTTTTTTTTTTGTGGATGCAATTCATCAAAATCAAAAGTACCTCTAAGTACCTAATTACTTATTTTCGGGTAAGTTACGTAAGTCGACGGATCATTGAATATGAATTTTTAGTAATAATTCGAGGAAAATGCCTTCATGTTTATTATTTACGTTTCTTTCATGGTATAATAACCTTGATTCATTAATTCATTATGTTTTCAAATAGTCTACTAACACAGTTATATTTTAACACTTAGATACATAGAAAATTTTTCGGATTCGATTTGAATTAAAATTTAAAAAAAAAGGGGGGGGGGAAAGAAACTAAAGTCAGAAATTAAGAATAGAAAATAGTCCAGCAGAGTCTAATTTGCAGCAGTTTCATTGAATTTGCAGTTCCATGTACAAAAAGGGCCTTACCAAGAAAGATGGTGAAATCCGCCTCCCACTAAATTGGGAAAAAACTCACCCAAAATTAAGGTTTTAATGTGAAACCACTCATTTTTTTAGGTCATTACCCTATATATACTTGTCTACATAATGTATATGTAAAAATTTTTTTTTTTTAAATTTCAGGGATTTTCCGGGGATTGAAAATTTAAAAAAAATTCATTTTTATGAAGAGCTAGGCCATGGTTGGAATTTTCAAAAAATATATACCTAGTTTTTTTGGGACCCAAAAGTGAATGTAACATGGTCAGAAAAATAAAAAATTGTAAAAAAAAAACATTTTTCACCATTCAACCGCCATTTTTATACCTTCAAGGTCAAAATTTTATTTTTTCTAAAAACTTTGTTCAAGTGACACACAATTTTCATTATACTGTCGATTTTTGTTAGCATTTTTTTACCATTCATCAAATCATTTACAAAAATTTACGTATTTGTAAAAATTGAAAAAATTTGAAGAGGAAGACTTCAATTTCCTGGAGAATAAATTCCTCTATCAAAGTTGTCTAGGTCAAAAAATTCACTTTGAAAAAAATTCATGGGAAATAGGATTGAAAATTATTTCAAAACTTTTAAAACATGGCGTTAAAAACAATTTTGATTTTTTTTTTGCAAAACAATCATTTTGAAAAAATAGAAAAATATAAATACCAAGTCCTATCTAAGAATCTCCTTTTCAAAAATATTTTATGAAAAATATCTTTGAAATCATTTCGAAATCTTAACAATAAAAAAAGTTTAATATTTTTTTTAGGTATAGAAACTTCTTTTTATGAAATTCAAAAATCCAGGTGCCAATATGTTTTTTTCTACTTAATATTTCGCAATATATCTCATTGTCTGAAAAAATTATTTTTTCTCTGAAATAAGTTTTTAAAATTTTAAATACATTATTTTTGTTCATGGAGAATTCGTTTAAAAAAAATAAAATAATATAATTCATAACTTTTTTTAAAATACGAAATATTTTTTAGATTTAAAAAATAAGATTAAACTCGATTTTAAATATCCATGTAAAGGTACTGAACTGTATATTTTAACTGATTAAATAGAAAAAAAAAAAATCAAAATTTTTCACAGAAAGTTATCAGAAAAAAAATTCAAAAATTCTAAAAATATTTTTTTTTGCAAAAAATTCTGATCAAACAAAAAACTGTACAAAAAAATCTATTGAAAAAATTTGAAAATTTTTTCGAGACATCCTCGAATGCGAAACGTTGATTAAAATTTTCAACTACCTATTTCATATTTTGAAAAAGTAGGTAAGTATAAATCAAGTTTTCTGAAAAAAATTCAAAAAGTGTTTCAAAAAATTCAAAAGTCCTAAAAAAACCTTTTTCTTTTACACAAAAAATAATCACCATTTTAATTGAAGAATTTTATATAAAAAAATTACCTTCAAAAATTATTTTCTAAAAAAAAAAATCCAAAAACTCTTTCGGCATTTCAATTCATAAAAATCTACAGCGAGAGAGTACTTGTTTTTCAACTCACAGTTCATTTCAAGTAGGTAATCGAAGTAGCTTGTACGTGAAAACTTTGCTGCCACAAGTAACGCGTGGGAAATTAATGTTCGCCTGATGGTAGTGGTACCGCTACCCATGTTCAGTACTCCTGCGACGCGTATTATAGGCAACTCGCTTAGTACCGGAAAATTAAAATTTTACATTTTTCATCTTTCTGCGCACGTCGCACAAAATTTTAATTTTTCCCGAAATTTTTACCTTGAAG
Organism: Balanococcus diminutus; assembly: GCA_959613365.1. Taxonomy (NCBI): domain Eukaryota; kingdom Metazoa; phylum Arthropoda; class Insecta; order Hemiptera; family Pseudococcidae; genus Balanococcus; species Balanococcus diminutus. The sequence goes on from OY390714.1 coordinate 32,605,365, forward strand.
ATGTAAACATGGCGATTAAATTACGAAAATGTGTTTTCTACAAGTTTTTTTTTCGTTGGCCATGTTGCACCCACTTTTGGGTCTTGAAAAAAAAATACACCTAAGAGTAAAACACTTTTTCATTTAAAATTGCAGCCATGGCTTATTTTCCTTTAAAAAAAGGAATTTTAGAAATTTTCAACCTCCATAAAATCTTGGAAAATATGTGAAATTTTTTTTTGAAAAAATTCTCACGTATCCATACTTTTATGTAAGTACCTATACATTATTTTCTAGGAAAATTGAAGAAAAAAAATGGATCACCCTCCACTCGCACAAAAATTATTAAATTTTCTCCATATTATAAGTCCATGTTTCACAATTTGAGGAGGGGTTAATGACCTAATTTTTTGAAGTAGTTTCAAACAATCAACATTTTGATTGCGTGGGGATGCAGATTTCATTATCTTACCTACCCGGAAAGGCTCTCTTCAAGTTTTGTTTTCTATAGGTAAGTATTAAAAGTGAACCGAACATAACCAGGGTGTGAAATGGTTACAAATATAGTTATTTATTATGTTGTAGATTTATGGCATTCGTAAAGCTTTATAAACAAATTTTTTTCGTTCTGCTTAATCGAGCATTGCGGTACGATTAATTTCTAGTTCAGAAAAAGGTGACGAAATTTTTCAGTTTTCGATTCGTCGTATTTCATGAAAGTAGCTGATGTTTTGGTGTTTCGTTGGTATTTCGAATTACATGCCTGATTGTTCGTAATAAAATGGAATCGCTGGAAAAATCACGAAGTAAAGGTAGTACATTTTCATTTACTTATTCGAGATTTTAAATCGAGTGTGAATAATTTAAGATTAGACCGCAAAAGTAAGTAATGACTGCTCGTAGCACAAACAGGACGGTGTTGAATCAACAGAAAGATTTTTGCTGTACAATTTCAGCACGCAAAATGCACATCATCATTTTGGTTTTTTGAGTTGATAATCCGAGAAAATGATATTGATTAACGATTAATACGTTCGAAAAAAAGTACACCATCACATTTTCCAGGGTTTTACCTACTTCGAGTATACTTATTATTAGGAATTAAGTTTGATGGATATAAATTTAATGAAATAATTAATCATTATAGGGACATATATACGACTAGCACTTCAACTATTGGCATTATTATTGCAGACTGTTCACTGTGGAGCAAAAGTTTACAGTGATATTATAGTGAGTACTTATTTTTATTTTATTCATGGTAGACTCACCGAAGAACATTGTATGTAGTGTTTTTAAAAAAAATACAAACTGAGAATTTTGTATACCTATACTTATCCGAAATGCCTACATCAACATAAGGTATACGAAAACTCGAGGAAGAAATTAAACCTAATGTAGGTACTTCACTACCTTTCTCATATACTTATGTCAAGAAAGGGGAATTTTTTTTTGCAGAAAAAAGGCCATTTAAAACGGGTCTAATTATTATTTTTTTTAATATAATGAAATAAAAAGGAAGAGAAAACTTTATAAATAAGCGAAGAAAAAGTCCCTAATTATGATTAACGATTTACGAGAATTCATAAATTTACGAGTACAACCACTGAAAAACAACATGTATATTGTCTCTTTGTATTCTTACCTTAGAACAGCTTCATCTATTATAGAAATCCAACCGTTCTTTCATGCAAAACAGCTTCTTCATAACCTCAATAGAGAATATTAATTATTTACTTGTGATATAAATCTCTAGAGAAAAAAATTTCCATTAATAAAGCGAGATAAAAGTTTTTAAACTAAATGAGAGCTCATTGGTGTGCTTTCGTCTCCAAGGAGCTTTATATCATTTCCACTATCACTCGCCAAAATGTACTAGGAAAAAGGGAAAAAAAAGAATCGTAAAAAATCTCACTTCATTCATTTTTATTTAAAAATAAAAAATTTGAAAAAACCACGAATTCTTTTTGCTCTTTTTTCGGCGTTTCAATTTGTCACTTTACCTTTTTCCTGTTCAATATATTTCTTTAAAATGAAAGGGAAAGAGACATCAAACGTTTCGAAAACTAAACGTAAGGCACGTTATTAACAACATTATTACTTTACACAGGACTACCATCAAAAGTGTAACTTCACGAAATTAATGTGCAACGAATCGCGTTTATTGGAAGAAGATAAAATTATAATCTTGAACATCGCTAACGAAATGAGAAATCGAGTAGCGGGAGGCAGTTTCAGTTATTTGAATTTGAGGCACGATCCTGTTTCAAATATGCACAAACTGGTAAAAATTTCAACACTATAGAATTTAAACTTCAAGGGTATGGGGAAATCGATTCGTCACTTTTTTGATTACTATTTTTTTTTTTCGAAGTTATGGAACCAAGAACTGGAAGAAAAGGCTGGATCATTAGTAAGTTTATGCCCAAAAAACAGTTTTTCATTTATTAGTCAAGAAACCTATATCTTACCAGGGATGGATGGCATTGATTACATTAAAATCAAGAATACGTTTGATCCATCAACTTACAAACCAGGTAAGTAAGTAAATGTACAAGAACTAGATACCTACCTACATTTAAATAATGCTTTCTTCAACAATGCAAGACTTACCTAACTAAACCCACCGCGAAAAGTTTAAATTTATTTTTTAAATCAGTGTAGGTGCCTACCTATAGACATGGTACAGAAATAGCCTCGAAAGTCATTCGCGTATGCATTCAACCTTGTGACTTTTTTGTTTGCAGATGACGAAATGCCCGGATGTGAGGTTTCAACAATCACATATAAAGAAAAACTAACCTTATGCGCGCCTCAAAAAATTAAAGAACGCTTGATTGGATATCTGACAGAAGGAGGTCTCAGCGCAGAAGCACGGAAATATGATATGAGAGATTTTTGGATGAAAACTCGATTCGGGTAAAATGATCCTACATCAATATGTAATTTTTCACTTTTACGATAATCTCACCTAGGTGCACTCAATTTTTAGCGAACCAAAATTAACTTTTCGACGAGCAGAATCAACAGATGTAGGTTGTAGTTATCAGATTAGAGCAGGAAAAACACATTATTTTTCATATCTAACATGCATTCATTGCAATTTCAACTCTACATTGCCAAATATTGGTCATCCCGGAGAAGGGTGTGATGAAGAGCATCAAGGTTTTGATGAAAACTATGAAAATTTATGTGCAGGTAAATCTGTGTACAAATAACGTAAATACTGTCAAATTTCTTCATGTGCCTATCTATCTAATATAAAAATGTAAATGTACTTAATATATGCAGATATGAGAAATGAATACGATAGCATTAAAAAGGATCAGAATGAAGTCATTTGCAAAGCAGCTAAAGAGAAGGTAACATCATCAACAACAAATATCAAAATAGTCACACCTCCAACATCTGAAACTTCAAATGCAAATGTCAATGTATCAACTCGTTATAGTACAACAATGTATAACATGAGCACCACCAGTCAGACAATTACATCACTGCGAGCAGCTTCTCGAAAAACCACAATGGGTAAAAAATCAACGGATTCCTTTTACAATAAAACAATGACATCATCAGTGCGCAAGACAAAATCAACTCATAGTAGTATAAGCCTCGCGTCAAAAACTAAATCTACTGATTCATTTTACAATAAAACAATGACAGCATCAGTGCGCAAGACAAAGTCAACTCGTAGTGGTACAAGCCTCGCGCCAAAAACGAAATCCACTGATTCGTTTTCCAACACCACAATGACAGCATCAGTGCTCGAGACAGAATCAACTCGTAATGGTACAAGCCACATGCCAAAAACTAAATCCACAGATTCATTTTACAATACCACAATGACAGCTTCAGTGTCCAAGACGAAATCAACTCTCGGTAGTACAAGCCGTGAACCAAAAGTATCAATTCAATCAACATTAAAGACTACAACAATGAATACAAAATCCATGGCAAAAATTTGCAATGATACTCGTGATTCTAATGTACTAGCACCACATTGCAATAAGACAGAGTCAACAAGCAGCCCAATAGTACATTCGTCAATGTCACCTTCAATAACAAAACCTACACCACATTTTTCTTGCAAAACTACCATCGTCAGGACTTTAAGTACTTTCGATAAACAATATAATACAACACCGACGATGACAACTTTGGCAAAAACGCACCTTCCACTTACTTCAAGTACAGAATCAACGGTAACAACACAACATTCACAAAGCAAAAAACAGATGGATATAAATTGCTCACGGGGAGCAAATGACAATACCACCGCGCCATTGTGTAAATCAAGTAGCTCAATTTTGACAGAAAAACCCACCATCGGCACATTGCCAGTAAACATCTCAACACCAAGCACAACGAAATTCATCAACACTACTTGGACAACTTCTAAGATGATATCAAGAACTACATCATCTCTGCCAATCACTAAGAATAAAAATGTCACTTTGATTTCAAAACAAACATCCTATGAGAAATCTTCCAAGATCAGCATTACCACTTCACCACTCCCCACCATTTCTGCAACATGTAGAAAAACAACAACTGCTTCAACCACTAAACGTTCAAACCTAACAACCACAGAAATTTCTTCTGAAACTAAAAATAAGACTTCAACAATCTTGAGAAAAACAAGTCCAACAATTGCTTCAACGATGATCAAAACCACAACTGTGATTACCACCAGGTCTACTGCAGCTCCTACCAAGATAAAACCTTCTTCTTCAACTTATCCCACAACTTGTCGGAAAACAACTCAAACAGCTCTCACAAAGAAATTGAATACGACTACAACTACACCTATTTCAACAACAGTGAAAACCATTACACTTATTACTACTGCTGACCCACAACATAATGAGACTTCAACAACATCCTCCACTCTGAGACAGTCAACTGTTTCCACTACCAACATTTCAACATTGACAATTCCGGAAACAAAATGTCCAATAAAAATCACTTGCAACAAAACTACATTTTCAAATTCTTCATTCGTTTCCCCTGAAACCACACTTACCTATCCTAAACATGAAAATATCAGTACATCTTCTAGCGATGGAACAACACTTCATTCAATTAAAACTACATGCAGAAAAACAAATAAACCTCAAAGCACTACATCTGTTACACCAACAATTGCTTCAGTGTCTCCAACTGAAGAAAATATCAGGTTAACTTCTCCCAGCACCAAATTCATTCCACCCAACACAACATCTACTCATTTCACTCCTAAAAATATCACTCTACCTCTCACCAATGCAACAACAATTCGTCCCATTACAACAACATGCAGAAAAACAACCCCAACTTCACGTACCATGCCCATTTCTACATTCCCACCAACATATTCCACCACCAAAAATATCATTTCATCTTTGAATACAACATCGACAATTCGTTGTACAACATCTACCAACAGAAATATAAGTGCGTCTACATGTACCACATTTATTCCACCAACCACCGCACCAACCTATTCAATTTCCAAAAATGTGAGTTCAACTCGTATTACTTCCATGAAAACTTTAAACTTGACTACCGTTAGAACAACACCTACAATTACTGAAGCTAGTTCAAAAACAAACATTCAATCAACGACTTCTACAACTAAGTGTCGAAAAACAAAATCCACAATTATTCAACATAGAGCAAATTCAACAACTACGGCATTGCCTACAACTACTACCAGGTCAAAAAGTATTTCCTCTGTTACAACTACTATTCCAACAACCCTTACTCGTAGTTCCACCAAAACTACAAAATCAATTATAACTTCAATGAAATTTAATACCACATCAAGTTCATCAAAGTCCACATGTAAAAAGACTACGATGAGATCAACAACAGTTCCCACTACTATTACCACCATTGCACCAATAACTATAGAATCAACTCGTTTCACATTAAAAAATATAACTTCTCGTATAATACCACATTCAACTAATACAACAATATCAAATATCACCTTAACGAAATCTTCAACATCAAGCACACAAAGAATAAGTACAATTTCTAACAGGACAACTTCTTCCACTACAATTACATCAATGAATATTACAAAAAGCAGCTACAGTGTTCCAACAACATCTAACAGAACCACTTGTAGAAAGAGCTCATCAGCTTCTACTACAAAACGTTCAGAAATACTTTCACCCCTAAAGGAGCCTAGTATTATCGAATCACATGAAAACAAATCAACAACTATTAGAAAAACTTCTACTAAAAGTACGACGATTTTTAGTACTTTAACTATACCAGAAAGCTCCAATACAACGATTCGCAGTCGAATAACGACCAATGCAACGACATTTTCTACCAAATGTCGGAAAACAACAATGGATCCGCGTTCGATGACTTTAGAAGAGTTAATTACCAATAGTACAAAAACAACTGCTCCTTATTCAACTACTCATTCAAAACCAAATAGCACCTCAGCGAAAATGCTTCCTTCGAGTACAAGTCTTCCAGAATCAACCAAAAAATGTTCCAAAACTACACATTATACATTTTTCACATCATCATCCGCAAACATCACCAACTTCACCACAACGCCAGAACCTACGAAACATACCGATAAGCCAACTTCTAGTTCCAGCATTTCAATACCTACCACTACTTCTCAGATTCTATATTCTAAACAAACTGAGATTACATCGATGAAAACGTCAAAATATACCTCTTTATCGTCTTCAAGTTCAAGTTTAGAAAGCACCCCTTCACCATCTACTATTCCTACATCTTTGCTTACTGAGAAATCAACAGTTCAAAAACAGACAACCGCTGCATTTTCGACATTTTTATGTGACCCTTGTAGGACAGCTGATGGTGATACGAAAATGACCCCACTTACGACGCGTCAACCGACAAAATTACCAGAAACTTCACTCAAATCCGGACCATCAATAGTACTAGTAACTTTTGATCGAGAGACTCTGACAAAAAGTACACCTCATGAAAATTCTTACGATTCACTCTCCACAAAGTCTGAGTTCAAACAAAAGCCATGTGTGTGCGTCAACTGGTACATGATAGGTTTAATCTTTATCGTAGCATTTCTGTTTGCATGGTGTTTAATATGTTGGCAAAGGGTTTTACTATTTTAATTTATTGAGAATTTATGTACTACTTAATGAAAGAAATTTGTATTTATTTTCTAAAAATGTATAGTAAAGCTTGTTTCATTGGTAGAGTCCTTACGCAGGGCTCATTAAAATATTTTAAATCGCACTTTTGTAAATTACAAAGTTGAATTAAGTAGAGTTGTTAGTCATCCCTTTTTTACTGGTCTATTGATATTTCAAAAATTATTATAAACTTGAATATCTGTAATCTACCCATCGTATTTCATAACAGCATGTTTTATTTATTTCAATGGTTGTTAGGAGGTATCTTTGAGGAGAATTTAAAGAATATGATTCATAATCAGTGCCACTCATCAGAATGAAGTTGGAAAAAAATAATTTTACAATTTTACTACTCAATCAAAACACTTACTTACTCGAATGATTCTTCATTTTTTCTTCAAATTTGTTTCACTTCAGTCATCATAAATATATTTTCGTCGATTGGTCGAAAGGCTACTTCCGCCGATGGCTTTTTACTTCAATCACACGGCATGCTTTGCTATTTATCGTACAGATCATTGCACACTTTTAAACGATTTCTTCAGATTATCGTTACACGAGTGTATAAACTAAAACTAAAGAGGAGAAACACCATTATTGAAATTTTTTCTCGCACTAATGAACAATTTTTATTCAGATATCAAACTAATCTAATCCACTGTTTACATTGATAGTGATTGTGATGGGGTAAAGACAGCAGCTTCAGCAGCGGACCGGGGGGGGGGGGGTTGATTGAGTCGGACTCCTACCCCCTCCCCATGTAGAAACTACCTGACAGTCGCCCACCTCCACTCCACTAATTTAATTAACAAACGACATCCTTCGCTTTTGTTCACAAAAAAAAAAAAAAAAAATGAAAAATCACCATAATTATTCACTTGAGGGATTCGTTGTAAAAACAACCATAATTATTAAAAAATCAAATTTTACAGGAGACCAAAACAACAAGGTAACAACGTACTCAAATTATGTTTGGGGGCGAACATTTGACTAAAAGGGAGTGTTGATTGCTCACCAAAGTTTCCACAATTATTCCAAGAAGAAAATTGTAACAAAATTTTCTTTTGAAATTTTGAAAAATTTTACGACTTTTCCTTTAAAAATGTAGAGTATGGTTGTTTTTACAAAAAAAATCAGCAAAAAAAACACACGTACTTTACAACTGAAAAAAATATAGCTAATTTTTTTTAAAACTTATATCACCAATTCACCATCGTCTTTTTTGTGGAATTTTAGTTTAGGGAATGATTTTTTTTTTCAAATTTCAAATATGAAATTTTTGACTATGGTTGTTTTTACAAAGGACTCCTCACTTGAGTTGATCAAATTAATCACCGGAATTACCCAATTACTCATCTACTTAATAAGTACCATATGAATGCGTAAGAAATAAGAACCTTTCCAATATCCCTACAATATCCTAATAATCGACTGCAAAGATTTTTGTTTGTTATAGTACAGAGTGAAGAGTGATATCGCTTATAAAACACATCTATACAATCATTTAAAAGTAAAACGATTGGAAGTTGGAACAGAAATTATTACAGGAAATCGAATTGGAAATTTTAAAAATTTAAAAACCAAATATTTCAATTTTCAACAAATAATTAGGCATTAATGAAAAGGACAGAGGTTCGCAATAGGTAATTTATTTAAAAAAAAAAAAAAAAATTACAATAAGTCAATCCTGCGGAATTATTTTTAACGTAAAAAGCTGAAGAGAACATTGACGTAGATTTTCGCGGAATCGAATGTTATAATGCTAAAATATACGATACTACTGTACATTGTACAAATTCAATAACACGGTTTTTGTGAAAGCATACACTGCAATATCATGGAACTGCTCACCGCGTAGGCATAATTGGCATTCCAGGGCCTAAAGGATTTCCAGCACCTCCACTAACTGCGGAGTTGGGACCCAAAAGAACCTACAAAATGACATTCACACATGAAAACAAAATGAATAAATTTGGATATAAAAGTTGTAATGCCTAGTCGACGAGATGTGTAAAACTAAAGCAATAATAAAAAGATTTAAAAAAATTATTCACTTGTTTTTGTTGGTTCAGCTGAGCAGTTTGTATTTGAACTCTCTCAATTTCAAACATTAAAGGTGCGAACAAGATGGTGCTAGTAGAAAAGAATATCCACGCAGCTGATCTGCTGAAGCCATAAAAATCTAAACAAATAAGAAACTGATGAGAGCTACTGCAAATAATTAGTACATAGATGTTGTTTACCAATTAAGAAACCTATCTATAAAAATGATATATATCGTACTTTTCACTCCATTTTTACATCCTACTACAGCGCCGTAGGAAAGATTTCGAACGGACTGGGGGAACATTTCCGTCAATCCCAGCAAACGTTCAACTAACGTTTCATCTTCCTCGTTCTATAACAAGACATCAGCGATTAGAGAAAACGATAGTAATTTGTACCTGAATTGAAGTAAGGGACGTACTTCATAGTCATCTTCCAACACTGGAATTTTTTCAGGTGTGAGATCTTTACTACTTTCCGGCAAGGACTCCATACCACTGTCAATTTCTTCTAATGTTAGTCCGACCATAGCCCAAATCGTAGGAAAAGCTTGACGATGAGTTGTTTTTAAACAAAATTATAATCTTTACACTTATTTCACAATTCGCAACAATTCTCATTCTTGAGTAGTTCAAATTATCAAAAGTTCTTCCATAGTTTGTTCTTTTTCTTTTCGTGTTCTTCCCTTCAAATTTCAGCGAAACATGGATAGTGATACCAAAATTTTTTGACTTCGTTGCTGAAAAGCGCCACCCATCGGCGCCGCCAAGCGCATCGTCACATAGCGTTCTCTATCAATCAAAAAAATAAGTTTTTCAAAAAATGCTCCATCCATGGACCCGCATGGATCCTGGACCTGGGTTATAAGTGATAGTGGGATGAATCTATTGATCTCGAGAGAAATACCTCAAATTTTATTTAATTTGATTAATAATGACGTTATTATTGAAAGTTTGTCTTTGTCTATATTGTTTTGGAAACTAATGTGTGCTTTCGTCATTTCCCAGCAGTTTGCTTTGAAAAGCTGAAAAATAAGATGGTTTATATCAAAGAATACAGAATTTGTATGCCACTGACAGTCGAAGAGGTATCCATATTTCATATCCATTAAACTCGTATTTTTAAATTGTAGCTTTAATACAATTTTGAACCTTGATTTAATTCCATTATATTCTTTTCATTTAGTATAGAGTTGGTCAGCTGTACATGATAGCAAGACACAGTCACGAACAATCGGAAAATGGAGAAGGTGTGGAAACAATCGTTAACATACCATGCGAAGATGAAAAATATGGTAAAGGACAGTTCACAGAAAAACGGATTCATTTATCAAAGTAATTCTTTTCTAAAATATCAGTTTTTATAATTATTATTGTTTAATTTTTCTTCGTAGGTTAGGTAGTAGATACATACATAGATGTCTGCCTAAGAAAAGTAATGGTTCTAATTTCCATTTTTCTTTTTACAGTCGTCTTCCATACTGGATTCAATCATTTATGCCAAAGATATTTTACGTTACAGAAAAAGCGTGGAATTACTATCCATTCACGATAACCGGTGAGTTACTTTGAACTTTTTTATTCTATTCACATTTACACATTGTAATTGAATACCTGTGATTCTTTTTTCATGTTACTTCGCCGTATCGTCGTCCCCTTTCAGAATATACCGTAAGTAAATACCTATTGATGAGCTGCTGAACTTGGTATTCTTAATTGTATGTAAATCTCATAATATTTTTCAATTATTTCAGTGTTCTTTTGTACCGAAGCTAAGTGTGGTAATAAAAACCAAGTTTGAAGACAATCGAGGAGAATCTGAAAATGTTGGTTTCTATTTCGGCTGTCAAGATTCACTCTTTGATTTTTCATTTTTATTAACTGTAATTAAATTCTTTTAGGCTCTTGATTTGAATGAAGAACAATTGAAGCAAAGAGAAGTCGATTTTATTGATATTGCTTACGATGAAGTTAGTCCAAAACACTACAAGGAAGAAGAAGTGAGGGTTTATTTTTAATTTATCGCTTTATTAATGATAATTCTGATATTCCTACTAACTGTTAATTTTGTAGGATCTGCGATATTTTAAATCTAAAAAGACGGAAAGAGGACCATTGCCTGAAGAATGGCAAAAAACTGTAACTCCAATAATGTGTTCTTATAAAGTCGTCGAAGCATCTTTTGAAGTTTGGGGTTTACAGACAAAATCCGAAGATGTAATTCATAAAGTGAGTTATAGTTTACTGTGCTGTTTTTAAAATGTCGTCCTCGGCGTATTATTTTATTATACATCGTGTGCTCTTTATGTTTATTCAGTCGATCAGGGAGATTTTGGTTTTGGGTCACAGACAAGCGTTTGCTTGGATCGATGAATGGATTGACATGTCTTTATCCGATGTTCGAATATACGAATGCGAAATGCAAAGAGAAACCAATACCAAAGTGACATGTGGTACCGAAACTGAAGATAAAAAAGAAGAAGAAGAAGGTAGAAAATCGTCCTCTCGAAACTCTTCATCGAGTTCTAAAACTTCGTCACCGGCTTCTCCAAAGTCTCCTACCCTAGACAAAGCTCCCAAGTCGTGGTTCTCTTGGGAATAAATTATAATTGTGATTTAATGCAAACTATCTCATTTATTACGTTTGTTTGGTGTTTGTTGTAGTTGATTAGTCATTATTTTTATTTCTTAAGTTATAATTGCGTCGATAGCGGAGAACCGATGTTGAAGATATACTAAAAATTATTTCGAAGTCTTTGAAATTTTGAAAATAGCTTCGCTTTTATAAGAATTGTTTGTTGGCGATTGTTGATAATTTGCTTTAAAACGATTATGTCCTAATGAAGGTGTATTTCATTACTATATGTTTGTGAGAGTGTAAAATAATAGTGTAGATTTCGATGTTTGTTTTGATCAAGTATACCTACTTACCAAATTCGATGAAAAAACGTTTCATAATTTTAAGAACCAAATTGTTGAACATTACTTTTTTATTTTTCTTCGAAAGTTTAATTTTAATTTTATAGGCCCATTATGTAGGCAGATTCAGCAATAGTAGTCTATAAGAGTGCGAAGATCAGAGTGATATTTTTTTTTATGTTATGAACATGCTTCCTAGTCTCGATTTGTTAATTATTTCTCAAACACATGAAAATTTAGTTTATGATTATGTTTAATTTGTGTAGATACTTACGTCACTGTATCCAACTATCGTTAATTCCTAATCGTGAAATATCATTATTAAAATTTTACCATCTTCCTAATTTTCATATCTATCTATACGCCTTTAGTCATATCTGAACATCATTCTTTTTCTTCAGTATTTTGCTGTGCCTCTACTTATTTTATTTTTAAAAATACTTCGTAGCAAATTATTGAAGAAATGGGTGCAAAAAGAATGTGTATTTTTTTTAATTTTTATACTTTCATTTATTTTCCATTTTCGATAATATTTTTCTCAAGTCGTTGTATTTCTACTTATTTACGCCACTCGCGTCGCTGCGGTAGATTATGCGAACTTTTCGTTTGATTTTTCTGCGGCATAATTTTAAAAAATGTTATTGAAATAAATCATTCCCATTGCTGTATTATTGAATTATGTTTAATTACCTTATTTTTTGACCACTTGAAAGTTTAATTGGTATGTTTCAATTTGATAAATACGATTGTATCGCCGATGGTCATATATGTATTAAAAATGTAATCGAGTGTTCAAGTTTTTCCTATTTGTTGAAAAGTATGAAAATATCAAAAATTCGTGAAAAAAATAGGTACTGCTGAAATTTTTCACGTTGAAATATCACAGTCGAAGTGAAAACACTATCCATGAGATGAATAGAAACGTGTTACATCTGTAACAAGCAATCTCTAATAGTAAAGTCAAATAAACAAGCATAAATAATAACTTACAGGTGGAGATGATTTATAAATATTATCATGATATTTCATTAATTCGTTTATCTTGCAGAAAAGTAAACTGTTGATAGATGTGATGACTTGAGTATGGGTGAGTTAAATTTTTAAAATGAGTGTAATAATTTTCTATGCAAGTAGAAACCGTTTTATGTACCAAGGAGTAGGTACATTCTATCGAAGATATCCGTCACTCGTTCTGTACCTAATTGAAATGACGTTGTCGAGAAGCACGTATGTTCATTTCTTGTTTCAGTAAGTAACAGGCACCTATTTGAAAATTTTGTACAAATGTGTATCAGTAATTTTATTCGGTGTTAATTAGGTATTCCGCGACAGGTTAGGCCTGGGTTTAGTTCTTGGTAATTATATGTGTGAAAAGTCGCAGCAACTGCGATAGATAATCATTATCTATCTTATGTAAAAACATTGATGAAAATGTTGTAAATTGCTTACCTATTTTATATTCATTTTAGATTGTTTTGTTTTGCGATAGCATGGTTTTATGCTTCGTTGGAGGGAAAGGCAACGATGTATGTCCACCTGCTGAAAATAAGAATTTATGTGAAGCGAGGGCAGAGCAGTCAGTTAGAATATGCGAAGGAAGATTGCAAGAATACTTAGGCCAAAAGAAGTGAGTAAATGATTTTACTCAAATGCGAAAAATAAAAATCTGAGGCGAAATTTTAGAGCAATTCACACTTTTGTACTTCCTTCCAGGGGGAGAATAGGCAACCCACAAAAACCAAAAAATGTTATACTAATTCATGTGGTTCTGCCTCAAAAAGTGAAGGAGTAAAATGAAATAAAATTGAGAAAATTAATTTTTGGTCGGACTTATCGATTGAATAAAATAAAGTAACTCATTTTACTTTTGACATTTTTATCTACCTTTGAAAATGAAGGCGCAACAAAATTTTGAAAATTGGTATTTTCAAAGTTTGAGGCTCCGTAGTACCTTAATATTCAAAGGTACCTAATTAGTTTTTTTGAATTTTATTTTTCGTTGCCCCTTCAATTTTTAAAATTGCAATCATATGTATAAAACATATCTTGTTCCTTATGGATTGCCTATTTACCTCATGGAAGGAAGTACATTACCTATGGAACATTTTGTATTTGTATTTAGTTCTAGGTATTTACTTTTTTCAGCGATTTTGTAAAAATTTTATCAGTATGCTATTGGCCAAATGAATTATTTAATACATCCGATGTGTTGTCATTATTTCCCAACATTCAGAAATTTACTTTATCAAAAAGTAAAATGACAAAAATGTTGGAAGATTTTCCTGATTTTTCATCACTGAAAGTAGGTGTTAAGTGGAGATACAATAGGTACAAGTTATTAATATGTTATGCAGGGTTCGGCAAAATCCAGGGAAAAAGGAATTTAAAATCAAAATCCAAATGTGATATTTGTATTAAAATCCAACATCCAAAATCCTTTTCATGTCTTGATTTGAAATCTAAAATCCTTTCCATAATTTGCATTTAAAATTCCAAAATCCGAATTTTTTCTTCTTTTAATGCGACAGCTGGCCATCTTGATTTCAACTCTTATTTTTTTTTTCTTTAGAAATCTCAATTTTTTATCCTTTCTTTTTAAAATTAAAAATAAAAATCTTTCAATTTTTTTCGAAAACAAAAAAAACAAAAAACAAAAACAAATTCTCTTACAGAAAGAATTACAATTTTTCTAGGCGATAAAGCATTTCTTCTTTCTTTTTTTTAGTTGGCGTAAAACGTTATTTATTTCTTTATTTCGAAAAAAAAGTTTCCTGATTTTTTTGAATTACCTACCTACAAAATATTTTACAAATTTTCAAAAGTATTTTTTTTTTTTGGAAAAAATCGAATTTCAAAAAGAAAAAAATCAAATTTTTGTTAATTTTTATTTTTTTTTTACTTTTCTCTGATAATGCTGAAAAAAAATTTACTCATTTTTTCACGTCGAAAAAACTAAAAAAATTACTATGTATATGTACTGACTCCAAAAAAAAGAAAAAAAAATTACAAAGACAATTTTTATTGTAAAAAAAAAACAGATTTTTTGGAAAAGAATTCAGTTTTTACTTTTTTTCTCTCCAAAAATTAGGTGAGAAAAATGCTTATTCCAAAAAAAAATATTTACTCCAAAAAATAGAAAAATAGGAATTTTTTGTCTTTTTTTTCAATTTAAAATTTTTGGAGAAGAAAATTTCTTAATTTTTTTGAATTTTCAATTATTTTTCTATTTTTTGGAGTAAATAATTTTTTTTTGCAGTAAGAAATTTTCTCACTTATCTAAATGTTTGAAGAAGAAAAAAAGTGAAAACTGAATTCTTTTTTGCAATAAATTCTGACTTTTTAAAAATAAAAAATGCCATTTGTATTTTTTTTTTGAATTTTTTTTTGAGTTAGTAGATATACCTGCATAGTAATTTTTTCAGTTTTTTCAATGTGAAAAAATTAGTAACTTTTTTTCAAATTTATCGGAGAAAAAAATATGTTTTTAGTAAAAAAAAAAATACTTATATCTATGCTAGGTACCTATTTTTTTAAGAAAAAATTTCATAGTTTTCTTGGAACCATACGAAATCAAATTTTTTGAAGCCTATAATTTAAAAAAATCTCATAGAGCAAGTCGCACTCACAACAACCAGTGCAACAAAAATCCAAATTATTTTTAGAAGTGGATTCACGAGTAAAATCCAAAATCCAAATCCAGATTTTGAAGATTTTGTGGATTTAAAAGCCGCAGTGATTTAAAATCTGTCATTCTGTCGAACCCTGATGTTATCCATGCACAATCTTTTTTACCTAATAAATGTTAAGTAGATGCCTATTGTACTGATCTATATGTCTCATATAGGTGTTGAATATTACTTACACATCTATCGAATACTTAGAAACGTCTGTGTTTTCTAAACTAAATCTGTTAGAAGTACTAGATTTAAGGCACAACAAATTGAGGGTATTCAATCCAAGCTATGTTGCAAATTTGAACAATCTGGGAGTTATTTTTCTAGCTGGTGAGGAAAAGATATTCGTTTTGTCGATTGAAAATTTCTGTCGTTCTCGTTTGTAATTTGAGCGTTTTAATTTTTTTTCGAATTTTTAGACAATCATTATTCTTGCGGAGATAATTTCTCATGGATAACGTTCGAAAATAACACATTCAATAAGTTGATAGTGGACGTAGAAGATATGATGTGTAGTGGACACCGATACCATGGAAAACCTTTGAAACGAGTGATGGAAATTATAGAGGTAAAGTAAAGTGCCTATTAAAAAAAATATCAGGTAGGTACCTATCGGAACAAATGGTGAAAATCTAACCCATTTTTCATTTTGATGTTCTGCCTAGACGCTGAAGAGTGAATGTCATCAAAAAGTACCAATCAACTGTACATGTGTCTTAGATTACGTGATTCGAGTTTCTGGAAACAATTTGAGACCAATGATAACAGTAAATTGTAGTCATCAACATTTCACGGCGCTTCCCTCCAAACTACCCACGTCTACTTCAACTTTGATAATGCGAGGAAACATGGTGATTAAAATAACTTGATAAATAGGTAACGGCTATTAGGGATGAGGTAACGTATCGGAAATCTTGTAATTTAGCTTCAGCTATGAATTGAGAAAAAAATTTTCTGGTGCAGTTTGTTTTTAATTTCATCATCGTAATCAGCAATGACTCATTTTTCAAATATGTACTCCGTACTTAAAAGAAATCTCACGGTGATGTTAATTAAAATTTTTACAGATTTCTGATCTCAGTGAATTTATCACAAATGAAAGTTATTTTAAACTTCTGAACGTGTATTTGGATTATAATAATATCTCATCTATAAACACACTCGCTGCATCTACTTGGTTGACTACATTTAGAGCTCTGAGTTTGAAGGGAAATCATTTATCAGAGGTAATTCTTTTCAAGTCAATTTTCGTAGGAATTTTGGCAAAATTTTCAGTACTTTTTTTTACCAATAGATGCCTCTATACGTCTTGGAGAATATTCTCGAAAAAAATCGTAACATTGGTAAATTCCTGTTGAGCGAAAATCCGTGGAAATGTGATTGTGTGTTTACTCCATTATTTAAAGTAAATAAAGAAGAAATGATATTTGAATCGGATCGTTTGGTAAAGTATAATAGTGATAGAGAATCGCGAATTTATGTTTTTCAGAATTTCTTAGCGAAGTATAGATCTGTTATTAAAGATTCAGGAAATATAAGATGTGCAGATAAGAAAGGCGATGAAAACTCTTTGATTCCGGTAAGAAATCAGCGATGTTAAGCACATACCTACATTTATAAAAATATTTTTTTAAAGTACATATTATATAGGTAGCAATGTACCTACGTAGATTCCTATCTACCTACCTACACATATCTTCACCTAACTTACCGCAAAAATATTTCATTTTAACATAATTTTATTTTACAGATAATTTCTCTTGACCGCAATAAGCTATGCAAGGAAAAAACATCATTCAAACTATCCTTCGTAAACTTTCTCAGCATATGTTTCAGTGTGCTACTCGTCATTTTATTGGTTGATTTCTTTCGTAATTACTATATGTACAAAAAATATAGTAAATTACCATGGATGGTTAATAAATTCCCTTGTTGAAAGCATGAAGTATGTACTAATAATTATGTATCTACGATTAGGAGAGAAAAGAAAAGAAAATTGTCAAGTACAACGTACGTGTTTCAAGATTCGAAACTGGCAACTTGGAATTTTCTGGGATTTTTCCGAAGGAGTGCTTGATTAAAATTTTTAAATCTTGAGTATAAAATAGGTAGTTTATTTTTATTTTATTTATTTATTATTTTTTTTTTATTAAAAAATTGAAAAAAAAATTTATTACAAAATATTGAGAGATTTTTCTACTTCAAAAGAATTGAAAAAAATTCTTTAAAAACGAAACATGTTTTTTCTCTTCAAAACAAAAAAAATTAGGTATTAAAAAAAAAAAAAATAGATATTCTACCTAAGTACCTATGTATAATCCAAAAAATTGAAAGATTAATTTGTTCTAAAAAAAGGGATTTCTTTTAAGTTGCTTCCGAAAAAAATTGAAATTTTTATTCCAAGAAAATTCAGAATTTTGTTCTTCAAAAATTTGTAAAATGGACATTTTTACTCCAAAAAATTAAAGAAAAAAATTTAAGATACTTGTCCTCAAAAAAAAAAAATATATATATATATATATATGCAAATCAAATGTTTTTTTAAAAATTTTTACCTATAGGTAGTTATACAAAAAATTTCATATTTTTTATTCTAACAAAGATAATTTTTTTTTAAATTAATAGATTTCTTCACTCCAAGAAAAGTGAGAAAAGGTATTAGGTAGGTGAAGCAGTGAACGATTTATTTTTCCTCAACAAAATCGAGAAGTTTTTTTATTCCAAAAAATTGAAAAATGTTCCTATAGGTACAGAAAAAAAATTAAATCATTTTTTTCCTCTGAAAAAATTCAATCATAAAATTGAAAGGTTTAAAAATTAAATTGGGAATTTTTCACGCTGGCACCCAAAAATTGGGACATTTTTCACGCGAAGAATATTCATAAATCATCATCATCATCAAAAATTTGTAATTTTTTTTTTTTTTTTTCATAAAAATTATTGATGCTAATAACTATAAGGATTTTTTTAAATTAAAAATTGAGATTTTTCTTCTCTCCAATGATTAGAATATCTTTTTTTAAATTTAAAATCTTTTACCTATTTTTGCTCTAAAAATTTGAGAACTTATGTTTGCTTCGCAAAATTAGAAGATCTCTTCATTTCAAGACAACTGAAAGAAAAGCTTAAAAAAGTGAATAATTTTTTTCCTATGGGAAATTAAAAGACGTTTTTACTCCAAAAAATTAAAAAAGTGTTTCAAAAAATATTGAGCCTTTTTTCTTTGAAAAAATTACAAGACTTTTTTCTTTGAAAAAATTACAAGACTTTTTTCTTTGAAAAAATTACAAGACTTTTTTCTTTGAAAAAATTACAAGACTTTTTCTTTGAAAAAATTACAAGACTTTTTTTCTTTGAAAAAAATTACAAGACTTTTTTCTTTGAAAAAATTACAAGACTTTTTCTTTGAAAAAATTACAAGACTTTTTTTTTCTTATAAAAATTGATAGTATATTTTGGGGGAAAAATAAAAATTTCCAACATCAAAAAATTGTGATATTTTTTATTCCAAGAAAATTTATAAATTTTTTCTTCAAAAATTTGTGAAAAGTTTTTATCCTAAAAAAGTTTACGAGACTTCTCTCCCTAAAAATAGCAAGGCAAATAAAATTGTAGATTTTATTTCTGTAAAAAGTTTTGAGATTTTTTTTCTCAGAAAAACAGTAGTTAAAAGGAATTTCTCCCAAAGAATAAATTGGAGAATTTTATTTTCAAAAAATTGAAATTTTTTATTCCAAGAAGTTACTTAGGTAATTTAAGAAATATTTTTTACTCTAATTTTTTTATTTCATCCAAAAAACAGAAAGAATCCCCCCCCCCCCCCCCCTAAAAGAGAAAGCAATATATGAAATTTTTGGTGTAGTTCGATCATCCGAGCTATTGACAAGTTGCCCACCATATCAATATTTTTGTAACTACTTATATACCTATGTATAACATTCATTATATTTATAGATACCTATTACCTAGTACCTGCCAAAATAAACGTATCAATAGTTCTAACAAATCGTAGATTTTTTACGCATTGTAACCAAGTTTAATATAGATTTCGCTGCATTTCTTTTTGCTTGAAATTTTTCGTTCCCATGCCCTAATGTAGAGCAAAAATAAATTCATTACTTACCTAGACGTTAAAAATTACATCCTAAATACTTAATTTAATGGAAAACTTTTGCTCACCTAAAGCGGTATATCCTAATGCTTCGCATTTTACTGTATAATACGCTTCGTTGTTTTTTCCAGTTTCAGATATAATCGTATAGAGAGGCGGGGGTTCATGCATATGCAAGCATTTTTCTTCCAATTTTTCAATCAAGTCCTCTTTTTCACTTAATTTAACTGTAAGTTCGTACATTCTGAGGGAAGAAAATAAATATAGTACACAAATAATATTTTCTTCTTTAATGAAACGTGGAGAGAAAAATCGGCATATCCTTAAACTTACTGCAATTCGTTAAAAGGAAGAATTTGACACGGTAGATTATTCGATTTCTGACGTTTAATTATCAACTTTATCATCTCTGTTGCAGCTTCTTCTTTCGCTTTATTTTTTTTACGAGATTTTCCTTCAACTGCAAGTGTTGAAAAAGTTTTGCGAATGCAACTTTTGCAACTTTGGTGAAAATAAAATACTCGAGAGCGTTTCTCAAAATTTAACGAAAACGAGAATTAATAGGTATAGTATTATGCAGGTAAATAGGTAAACAGACTGCATAGATACCTATCTAATTCAACGCTGATGAAAACTTACCGCATAAATTCGCTACTTCGCAAGTGTATGTGTGTTCTACTTGATGCCCTGTTCCCGAAACTCTCACGTGTTTATACGCGATATTTATCGAAGAATTTTTGAAATGATCAGATAAAATGTCCACTGCTGATTTTCCATCCGCATCAATCGTTATGACAATGTCATCAGAAACCTAATTTTGTAGAAACACGTAATAGAAAAATAAGTACATTTTTTTATTGCTGAACTCGATATAGTATTATACCAGGGCCAAACCTGATCACTGAATTTTTCTTCACGAAGAAATTCGTGAATTTGAAACCATTCATTTTTCTCCTCCAAGTTTAATTCATTCTTTACAGTCTTGACTGAAGTCGAGTTCATACCTGTAAATTATCCACAACCAATAAACGATTAGGTAAATACGTTATGCAAAAATCATTTACCTACTCAATTAACGAATTTAAGATGTAACAAAATTCATTGTGAGTAATTTTTATTTTTTTCAAACCTACTTATGTATTATGAATTAATGAGAATACGTATGAAAATAATTTTTAAACAAGCACCTTAGTGTCCCTATCATTCAAAGGGTAGACAAGCATTCGTGCATAGACATAGTACGAGTAGCATGGTTTATGATCACGTTACCATAATACCAAAGTAGATATTCACTTGATCTTATTTGTAATTGATTATGAATAAAATCCAATATAATATTGAATCTATCAACGGTTTCTTCAACATCGTGGTTCATTTTGTTGAACATCTCGTAGTGCTTTGTGAACGTGACTGCGTATTTATGAATCAACGATATCATTCTGCTGTCTCGTCGATCAAAGCTTTCTTCTTTGCTGAACATAGCACGATCATCAGCGACGCTTTCATTATCTAAAAAAATACGTAAATAAATAGGTACTCAAGTTTACCAGATAAATCAACATTTAATTACCTATGTACCTATACAAATTAGTTAATTTATATCAGCTATTAAATTGAGGATCTCATAATTCCAATCATTTATAGAAATACGAGTATATGTAACAAGGTAAGTACGGAGTTGCCCAGCTTGGAAGCTGGGCAGGCGATTTCTGTACAAGCTTATAAATTAGCTACTTAAATGAAGATAAACTTTACGAAGATTGTCAATTTGTTTCGCGTCTAACCAACATTATGTATTAGTAGTGGTACGTAGTTCATGCAGAAATTTCCCTGTATTTGTTTGATAAATTAATGATGAACATACGATAGGTAATTTGCACAATAAGCAATTTAGTAGTAGTTCCAATGCCCAAGCTTCACCCAAAATAATTTAAAAAGTGAAATCAGCTACATTTTAGGAAACTTTAAAAATACAAAAACCGAATACTTGCGCACTACCAATTGAACTCAGATTTTTGAGGAAAACCGCTCTTGAATTATTTACTCCAAAAATTTCATTATCCAATTTTTTAGGAGTAAAAATATTTTAAAATTAATTTTTATAGAAAAATTCCTATAATACTGTTGAAGAAAAAAATCCTGATTTTTTTTGGCATAAAAAAATCTACGTATACCTACAAATTTAAAAAATAAATAAAATACCTATGACATCAAAGTTTTTCAATTCTTTCAAAAAAATAATCTACCTACCTATCGTTTGACAGAAAGATTTACTTACTTTTTTTGAAAAAAAAAAAAAATTATTAATTTAGTGAAAATAGCTCAAGTTTTGAGAAAAAAAAATTTTGCAAATTGGTAAACATAATTATCTATTTTTTTTGCGGAAGAAAAAAATTGAGGAAAAAAATCTCTCAATTTCCTTGCAAAAAATTTTTTTTTTTTGCGAAAATAGGTACACTAAATTTTTTGAGAAGAAAAACTCAATTTCTTTACAAAAATTTCTCAATTTTGTGAGAATGTTTTTTTTTTTTTTTTCCTAGAAAAAATGTCTTAATTTTTATAAAAATAGGTATCTCAATTTTGGCAAAAAATACTCAATTTTTTTGGAGAAAAAAAAAATATATCTGAGTGAGTAAGCACTCGATTTCTAAAGTATAAAAGCAGTCAATTCCCTTGGAAAAATTTCAAAAAAAAAAATTAAATTAAATTAAAAAAAATAGAATCTCTCAATTTTTGAGAGGAAGGAACACAATTTCTAGAGAAAAGGTCTCCCAATTTTATGAAAATATCCCCAGTTTCGAGAAAAATTCAATTTCTTGCAAATAAACATAATATCTAATTATTTGCGGAAGAAGAAAAAACTTGAGGAAAAAGTTTCTTAATTTCTTTGCCAAAAAACCTCTTTTTTTTGCGAAAATGCCCTAAATTCCTTAAGAAGAAAAACTATTTTTTTTTATAAAAAATTTCTCAGTTTTGTGAGTGTAGGTATCTCTTTTTTTTAGAAAAAAAAATCTCAATTTTTATGAGAATGTCTTGAAAATTTTGATTTAAAAATATTTTTTTTAAAATAAGGTTATTTATGATTGTGCATAAATATCCTACGTAATTGTCAAGTTCAAGTGAGCTGGAAACTGTTCAAACTTGCGATAAAAGTTGAATCACGTACTGAAAGCCAATATCACTTTGGGAAATAATACTCTGCGCAGTTTTTACATACCAATGCCCGAGGCCGTCTCTTCTGTAGCTGCATATGATAATTTTCGAACGTGAGATTGCTCGTATCTCTCCATGGCTGAAGTTTTTTCCAAAGTTGCTAAAGTTTTTAGCTTCGTCAACAGTTCTCTTCCCATGGCTAAATATTCTTTAAATTTTTTTTCTTCTTCTTTCTTCAGCGTAGCTTTGAGGTAAATACGAGTAAAATTATTCTTTACAGTACAACTGTTACTATACTGAGATTATTTTTATCTAAACAAAGAATGTGAAAAGGCATATTTCTATACGCAGTATCTAAATAATACTATGAGGAATTTTTATTCAAAATTAGCGACAGTTCATTTTGACATAAAAATGACAAAGAGATATCTGCTCACTATTTTTGAACTCCCTGTATGCAAGCTGATGATGTAGGACTGTACCTAGGTAGATAAGTAATTAAGTATGTTATTGGTGGAGAGTACTTCTTCCAACTTCAGTCACAAAAAAAAATCTATTGTAATTCAAAAGACGTATTACCTTTTTTTAAAAACCTACTTATTTCGCTCATTTTCCAACTTTCAATTTCAATTTTCGTAATGAAACAGTTAACGTTTATTAGACTTTGCGTCATTTCAATTTCAAAAGCTTTTGAATTATCTTCATCCAGGATAGATTGCCATTTCTGCTCTTTATCATACTTTTTCGGTTTAAAAATTTTTTTCATCTGTGAAGAAACATTATTTCTGATTATTACAGCCAAACTTCTACTTACAGCTACAACGAACGTCACTATAAAAAACCAACAATAAAGATATCTTGTATCGTTATTTTTGAAAAAAAAAAATACGTACTATGTACTAGGTAAGTAGTAACCACAGCACCAAAGGGCTGGGGTGCAAGTGTGGCCCTAGCCCCTTGGAGTGTGGCCCCTTTTTGGGGGCCCCCAAAAACGCGGCACTTCGTGTAATGTGTTCTCCGGTGTTGTGACCGACCGACCTATGTTCTTGTGTGTGTGTGTGTGTGTGTGTGTGTGTGTGTGTGTGTGTGTGTGAGGGTGTGAGGGTTGTATAGCCCCTCTGAAGTGGGTAAATATGTTTTTTTGGGGGAGGGGAAGTGATTTTTGGTTTTGTAAAGGGGTAGTATACGTGATGGCGGATTGAATGGGGGTTTTGAGTTTTCAAAAATTGCCCCCCCCCCACCACCATATATCACAGACGAACCCCCCCCCCCTCAACCCCCCCCCCCCTCCCTCCAGCCACCCTATCCATTCACCACAAATTTGGACAGACACAAGAACAAATGTGTGAACTAGACAAAAAGATGAAAACAAATGACAATAATAATCTAGGAAAAGATAAATTCAATTCCAAGCTGACATTTATTTTTCTTCAACAAATGCTTATCTTATCACACCGGATGTTTTGACTAGCTGAAAAGAACTACGCAGTAATTCTTATCAAAGGAATGTGTTCAGTTTTTTTCAAGGTCTTTTTTTTCTCTACCTATTGAATTGAGTATGTTGAGTCATTGTGTTTGTTTAGTCTGGGTTTCAAGGATTGTTTTGACTAGATGATAAGAACATGTTTACACAAATGAGTGGTGGGGGTAAATCAATGGGTATAAAAGGAGACGCAGCAGTCAGGTTTGACTATTGGAGTGTTTGTTCTCACTCATATGTGTTATACTATTTAATGTGTGCAAAGAATTTTTTCTACTAGATGTAAGCACAGATTGCTTACTTATGACATGTTTTCTATTTTTTCATCATAATAGTGCAAGATATTTAATTTATTTGCATAAACAATGTCAAGTAATCCAGCTGGTGAGTAATTTTTCAAAAAAAATTCTCAATGTTTTTTTTTAGAATGTTTGAAATATTAATTACCTAATGGTGCTTTTTTTTATTTTAAAGAATTTAATGACAATGAAGATGACACCGCACCTGATTATTCAATTATGACCGGTGAAGGTCATTCAGATGTTGATCCTATTCCATCAACAAGTAATGGTGAAACCAAACCTGAAGATGGGAGTAACCTCTATGAAGTGTTATCAAGCAACACTACTTATAGTAAGAAATTTCACACACGCATTACAGAGTTAAGTATTCATCTGAAAGAAATCCAGTCAGAACCTGAAGATTGTATACGAAGAATGTTTGATTCAATTCTGGAAAAAGAATTAAAGGACATTGATACAAGAGATAGAGTTGGAGTTGTATTGAACAATACAACATTCACTAAACCTCTATACATTACTCTGCGGAAGCGAGATCAGCTGACGACAGATGTGATATTAGCAGAAGCTGAAAAAGTGATTCAAAGTAACGAAAATTTCTTCCTCAACGAGCCCTTGGATGTGAAAATATCAGTTGTGCACCTACCAAGTGGTCAACGCAGACAACAGAATGTTCATGGATTATCATTTGATAGCTTTTGCCAAATGAGAAGCAGATCTATTGTGATAATCAAAAACGATGTTGACGAGAATGGAAAGAAAATTGAAGACAAACTATGCCTACCCAGAGCAATTATTGTTGGAAAGGCCTTTGTGGAAAACTCAGAGAATTTAATCACCAAAGGAAAGTACATTCAAATAAAGGAAAATAAATCCATTCAACGAGATATGGCTACAACATTATGCCGAGAAGCTATACCAGAATGTGAAGAAGATTATGAAAACATAACAAATTTCAAAGGAGATCTGGAAGATGTTGACAAATTTCAACAGTACTTGAAGAATACATTTGAAATCACAGTATTCTGTGGTTCAGACAGAACTGGAAGAAAAGTACTGTACAAAGGAAACACAGGGAATACACGATTCATCGATTTGATTCTCGAAGATAATCACTACAATGTCATAACAACTGTAACTGGCGCATTTGCAATTTCATACTACTGCAGAAGATGTAACAAAGGCCACTATCACAAATATGATCATCGATGCCAAGGCAGATGTAAAAATTGCTGCAGTATTACACCATGCGAACCTCAAGAAGACTTCAATGAAAAATGCAGAGATTGCAACATTTACTTTCAAAATGTCCAATGTTTTAATCGCCATAAGGTTCTTAATAGAGATAATAATACCAAGTCTATATGCGATGTTACAAAATATTGTTACAATTGTCAACAAATGTATACACTAAGTTATAAGAAACTCACACACAAATGTTGGTATAAGATATGTAAATTGTGTAAGGATTATGTTCCAAAAGACCACTTATGTTACATTCAAAAGCTGAAAGACCAAAAATCCTATGATATCGATGAGGATACTTTATTAGTTTTCTTTGATTTTGAAGCTAGAGTAGAGAATGGTGTTCACATAGTAAATTTTTGTGTGCTTCAACATCATTGCTCAGAATGTATAAATTTAACTGAAAACATCGATGAGATGTGTGACATTTGCGGACAAAGAGAATATTTTTTCGATAAAGATGGCGATGATCTACTGGATGAAATGTTCAAAATTATTGGAATGAAATCACAAGCTTTCAAACGAGTTCTTTTGTTAGCACACAATGGCGGTGGATATGATTTTCAATTCATTGCCAAGTATATCATTATGAAAAAGCATTGGACTCCAAAAATAATTAAAAATGGTTCAAAAATAATGTCAATGGAGTTCAGAAACTTTTGTTTTAAAGATACTCTCTATTTTTTTGGTTGTAAGTTAGCAGCCTTGCCTGATATGTTCGACATTAAAGAGGAAGTGAAAGGATACTTTCCACATCATTTCAATGTGCCAGAAAATTCATCTTATATCGGACCTTTACCAGAACCAAAAGATTATGGTGTAGATTACATGACTGATGAAGAAAAGAAAAAATTTGAGGAGTGGTATAAACTACAGCGCAACTTGGAATTCAATTTCAAGGAGGAAATGAAGAAGTACTGCAAATCAGACGTGGACATTTTAAGAAAAGCCACTCTCAAATTTACAAAATTGTTTCGACAATTGATGAATGTCAATCCACTGGAATCTGCAATTACCATCGCATCAGCTTGTATGCAAGGATACAGAAGAAACTTTCTTCCTACCAACACCATTGGTGTGATGGACTTCAAGACTTACCACATGAGAGACAAACAGTCAAAAAAGGCTTTCAGATATTTGCTGTATCTGGAGAAGATTTTCAACACCACAATACAGTCTGCTTATCGAGGAATGGAGAAACAATTCGGGCCTTACAAAGTAGACGGATACATTGACAATTTTCCCACCGCAAAGCTGAAAAATTTCAACAAAAGCAAGGATCCTCGTGATAAAGTACCAGTGGTCATTGAAATCCAAGGATGTCTATTTCACGGATGTGTGAAATGTTATTCTGAAGAAGAGAGACACAATCCAATTGGAGGCACAGACAAAACTTTCGAAACTTTGCATCATCGCTACGAAAATACCAAGAAGAAGATGGAATATTTGAAGAGATTACCATGCAAACCATACATTCTGGAAGTATGGGAATGCGAAATAGATCAAGAATGTACCAGAGATGCCATTTTGAGAAATATCATGACTGACCCAGAAGCTCTCATCAGAATTGAATCCAACCGAGAAGCATTTTTTGGCGGACGCACAGAATGCTTCAGGAAGTATTATAAAGTAGAGCCACAAGAGCGAATAAGATACATCGATGTAAATTCGCTCTACCCATACGTAAACAAGTATGGAATATACCCTGTGGGTCACCCAAAAATATTCATCAATGAAGCAGCACAGCAATGTGACTTATGTAATACAACAGGAATCGCCAAAGTCAAGATATTACCACCAAGAAGATTATATTTCCCAATTTTACCTGTTAAAATGAACAAGAAGTTGATGTTTGTTCTCTGCCGAATCTGCACTGAAATGGGAAATACAGAATTGTGCAATCATACAGATGAAGAACGTGAATTTGTGGGAACATATACCTGCATCGAACTGAAAGAGGCTCTACAGAATGGTTATGAAGTCAAGAATGTATATGAAGTATGGTCCTATCAGTCAACACAGTATAACAAAAGAACAAATACCGGAGGAATCTTCGCAGAATACATCAATAAATTTCTGAAAATCAAGCAAGCAGCATCAAATTTTCCTCCAAATGTGAAAACAGAAGCAGAAAAACTGGAGTTTTGCCGAAAATTCAAAGAGAAAGAAAACATAGACTTGGAACCAAGCGAAGTGCAGAAGAATCCAGGTTTGAGATCACTCAGCAAACTCTGCCTCAATAGGTAATTGTTTTTTTTTTGTTTTTTTTTTGCAAAAGATGAAATGATTTTTTATACACTAATGTTCATGTTTTTTATATTTTTCAGTCTCTGGGGCAAGTTTGGTCAACGTAATAATATGGCTCAAACTACCATTATTGATAAAATGGAAAAATTCACCGAAATCATGGTCAATGTGGAAAAAGAGATTACTGATGTTGACATCTTAAAGAAGAATTACAACAATAATGATGATGACATAATGCTTGTTTCCTGGCGATACATGGATGAATGTGCAACTGATACAACATTCATTAATCCAGTTGTTAGCGCCTATGTAACAGCTCAAGCCCGTTTGTATCTATTTTCATTCCTCCAAAGGGTTGGAGATAAAGCACTGTACTGCGATACTGATTCCATCATCTATATCCATCGAGAGGGCGATCCAGAAATTGAAACAGGACCCTATTTGGGTGACATGGGCGATGAAATGGATGATTATACAAAAGATTATGGTCCAGGATGCTACATCGATGAATTTGTTTGTGGTGAGTACAAAAAAATATCTCAAATATAAAATTTTCAATTCATTTTTTCAAAAAAAATATTGTATGTTTACAGAAGGACCAAAAAATTATAGTTACAGAGTGGTGGATAGAAACGGTGACTATGTGAAAACAATTACAAAAATACGTGGATTTACCTTGAATTATGCCTCCAATCAACATCTGAATTTTGAAGCAATGAAGGAGTTTGTTACTGGTGAAAATGCCATGGAGATTTCAGTAACAGAACCATTCAAAATACAGAGACGGCCATATTATGAGTTGGTCACCAAAGCTATGACTAAGGAGTACAATCATATACCATGTAAGAGACGATGTATTGATAATTTTCATACTGAACCATTTGGTTATTAGTAATGTAAGTTAGGTTAAGCTGTATCTTTTATATTTGAAAATGTATTAATAAATTTTACAAAAAAAAATGTTTATTTTGTATTCAAAAAAATATCTTTCTCATGAATCATGTATTGTTTTGACTAGGTAAAAAAAAAACACAAAAATTCTTATCTTTGGATTGTGTTTGGGTGTATTATTTTTAGAATATGAGTCATTGTTTTTTGTTTTGTCTAGACAGTTGGAATTTTCTCACATGAAAAAAAAAAAGGTAGTGGTGGGGGTAATTTGAAAACGTATAAAAAGAGTGTTGTGGCAAGATTTTGTCATTGTTCAGTTGCCTCTTGCAGAGTTGTGCCATTTCTTACTGCTTGTTACACAGTGTGATTTTACACTTGAATACTTCTGTAATTGTTCACTGAATTAAAAAAAAGAAATGGAGAATTTACTGTCAGAATTTAATCAATTGAGAGAAGATGATGGTCTCATCTTCAAGAAGTTCTCCGAATTCGCTGCTGGGACAGTGTTCGATGTCAAAAAATTCAAATTTTACCAAACAAAGTTTGGTCCACTGGTTGCTGCATGTGTGAAGAAGGATGGCGATACATTCATGTTGAATCTGCCTAAGAGGTACGTAATCCTAACTTGCATTTGTTGAATAAAAATATTTTATAGTAAAATGAGAGTAATTTGAAAATTTGTCACAGGTTTGTTCCTTTCTTCAATACCGATGAGAAGATGTCAATGTGGAACTCAAAACAAGACTTGAAAATAGTCTTTGATGGAGTCAAAAACAAGACATACATGTTGAGAGTCGTGGAGTAATATTAAGATTGTAATATATTATAAGCATAAGGTTTAAGTATGATTTTTTCAATCATGCTCATGTTTTTATGCATTTGAGAAATAAATGAACTAAAAAGAAAAATGTGTTGATTATTCCTAGTTTTAAAAAAAAGATAGGTAGTGGGGTAAATTGGTAAGTGGTGGGGATAAACTTATAAAATCAACGATTGTATATGCCAGCAGTCCACTGTTGTTATTTGCTGCGATTGGTTGCTTTTTTATGCTTCACAATGGAAGTTGCTTTAAAGAATTTTGAAGAATTGGTATCCAGGGAAAATTTTGAAGAAGCAGAAGATCTTCTGTCAGACTGTCGGAGAAAATTAGCTAATCAGTATGACGACAAGGTGTTAGTCATGATCTATAGAGGTACTCTAAGTGGTAAGACCTACTATTCTCGATGTTTTATCAATCTTTCGGAATTAACTGAAAAAGAGAAAGAAATATTGGAGGAATTAGTGGATATGGTGGAATCTCCAGAATGTTTTTTCGAGTATTGGATTTCAAACAAAAAGGATGTTTTGAATGATGATGATGTATTAGAAGACATCACAGGTGGCGGAGGTAGCCTAAGGGTTTGCTGTGAGGCACACGAAGTTAAGGGGTATTTGGTAAGAGATGATATTCTCAGTATACATAACATTGAAAAATTTCTTAAAAAACACGAGAATGATAAAATCAATATGGATAAATTGATGTATAATGAAGCAAACTGCGGGTTTTGTATTTATGATGCTTTGAGGTATTACGCAGATAATTATATAGAAAATAAACAAAACGAAAGTGATGAGGACGAAGAGGAGGACAAGGACGAGTTATAACTTGTTCAGTTACAAAAACATGCTTAGATTAGAAAAAAAAAAATCTTACTTATCAAGCATGTTTAAACTAGAAAAAATTATTACTTATCTTGTAACATTAGGTATGAGTCAATGTTTTGACTAGTTAGAAAGAATTCAAGGTTATCAATTCATTTTTAGGTATGTATTGTTGTTTTGACTAGAAAAAAATTCTTACTTATCTCATAACATTAGGTATGAGTCATTGTTTTGACTAGTTAGAAAGAATTCAAGGTTATCAATTTATTTTTTAGGTATGTGTTGTTGTTTTGACTAGCTTGAAAAAAAAAAGAATTCAAGGTCATTAAGTTATTTTTAGATGTTTACTATTTCTCCCACTCCTTATATCCCCACTTCTTATACCCCCACTTCTAGAAATAAGAGTATAAAATAAGGTGCTGGTAGTGTTGGTTCATTAGTTTGCATCAGTTCATCATCATAAATGTTTTTTCAAGTATGGGCTTTGATGTCCCACTGCTACAAGTGATCGCGATTAGACAAATAATTTCAACATTGAATTATCATTACCCTTGTAAAGTAAAATGTAATTGTGAACTTTTTGAAGAAATAATTGACAAGCTGTTTTTACCTGACGTGCTTAAAGGGCAAATACATTCAGTCAGACTTCACGATTTACACATCAAGTGCTGCGAACCTTTTGATGAATTAATTGAAACACATGGTTATCCTGGACATCTTGTAGACAAGTTTAAATGTGATTTAGAATTGTTGAAAAATCACAATTTACACTTCAAGTATTACGGATACAGACACGCATTATTAAATTATTTGTTCTCTCTATATCATAATCATGCTGCTGTGTTCGAAAAGGTAAAATTTTTTCTCACTTTTTTTGAGTAGGTAAATCTGTTTAAAAAAAACTGATTTTTTTTTTTTTTGATTGTTTCTAGTTCACAAACTACTACACCTCCTTGGAGTAAAACATTGGAGCGACGTAAGGAGTACGTCATCGATATACAAGGTTTTCACAGCAATCACAATGCTTTCATTATAAAAGAAATTGGATTGAAAGCTGTCCACAATGACATGCTATGGCATGAAGAGGTGGAAACGGAGGCATCCTTCAAGGAGCTGTCGGAGAAGGAACAGAAGGAAGTTACCTACCTCACCACCTTCTATCATGGAATTTCGTGGTCAGGTGGATACACAAAATTGAAATTGGCCCGAAGGAGAATTCTATTCATTGTTGCTGATGCTGAAGTCATATGGGTCAAAGGCTCAGAGAAATGTGCTGTCTTACAAAGCTGGCTGAAACTTGCGGTGCAGGACTTGGACAATGAGGAGTGTCCGAAAGCTTCGGATTTACCCTTCAAAAAAGAATACGAGGAGTGTCCACTCGCTGTACACAGTTTTTTTGGAAACAGTGGTCCGTCATACAAGTGCGCTCTACTGCAAGCGCAAAAGTTTGCAACCTGGTTGCAAAATCAAAATGCTGTTGTCGATGAGCCACCATGTGATTTGAGAAATTATTGCTGCGTGGAAAAATGTTTTGACAAGTAAATAGTCTACCAGAATGCTTACTTTCTTATTGTGTATTAAAAAAATAAATAAATAAAATTTCAATTCATATTTTCAGATCCTTGGAAACCACCGAGGTGGACGGCATTGCCTGCACCATTTGTGAATCATATTGCCGTTGTTACTGTAGATGCAGGACATATATGAAGCATCGTTTGCATAGTTTGCAAGCGAAACTGTTTGCTGTGAAGAAAGTAATCGATAAATATCAATAATGGTTCGCAAAAGGTAAGTTATCACACAACCCATACTTTCATGTTTTTTTTTTTCAATGTACGCAATTTTACTAATGGTTTTTTTCAGAGTCACCTTCAATCCAGCGGTGAATGTTATTTACATTCCAAACGTAAAATGGCAAAGTGAATGGATGCTAATGGGTCGAGATCGAGTTCGCTTCGAAAGAAGAATATATTCTATGGAAATATTATTAGCTCCTATTTTGATCCACAAATATGAGAATTATTTAGCGAAATAAGAATGTTATTATATAATAAGAAAGAATATTGAATAAACCAGAGTAAAACTTGAAAATGTGTTGATTATTTCACTGAGGTAGTCTCATGAAAGACTTTATCAAAGATGGACGTTGATCTCAGGTGGAAGCATCCTTTCTCAGCTATAATTGCCGGCCCTTCTGGGTGTGGTAAAACGCAATTTGTATTGAATTTTGTAAAAAATAAGAATGAAATGTGCACTTCTCAACTCGAAGAAGTAATCTGGTATTATTCAGAGTGGCAAAGTTGGTATAGTGATTTTCCTAATATTAGATTTGAAGAAGGTTTACCAAAGTCAGAACATACAGGTAAGACACCTAGATTAATTATAATCGATGATTTAATGAGGGAATCTAACAACTCAGTAGTTGATTTGTTTACAAAGGGATGTCATCACAAAAATATTAGTATATTTTTTATCACACAGAACCTTTTCCATCAAGGTCGTGGTCAAAGAGATATTTCACTAAATGCGCATTATATAGTGTTTTTTAAAAACCCCCGAGATAGAGCGCAAATTCGTCATTTGGCTCGACAATTATGCCCAGAAAATTCGAAATTTGTCCAAGAAGCTTACGAAGATGCCACTTCAATACCTTATGGGTACCTTTTAATTGATTTAAAACAAGATACTCCCGAAGAAATTCGATATAGAACCTGTATATTTCCATCAGATGAAAAACAGTATGTGTATGTGTCCAGAAAGTGAGTACCTATCTAATCTATAAAAATGTGAGAAACAAGTAGTTTGGGCTTAGTCGTTCGCCATGTCTCGTAACGTAAAGAAGAACATGGAGGTGCTCCAAGCCCTCATCAAAATGAATCCCAAACAAAGAGTAAATGTACTAAAAGATGCTGATGCAGGTTTAATCGTTGCAATTTGTGAATGCGCTTTGAATACTTTAAAAGGTAATGTACCACTCAACCCTGCTCAGAAGAAGAAGTTGTCTCGGTTTCGTCGGTTGTTGCATGCTCTTGTGCAAAGCCCTACCAAGTGGAAAAGTAAACGTAAAATTCTAGTGCAAAAAGGAGGCGCTATTCTGCCTGTATTACTAGGAGCAGTTGTAAGTTCATTGCTCTCAAGCTATTTCAAGTGAAAATTTTTTTTAAAAATGCAGTACGCTAAAAAAATGATGCTAATTTCTCCCGAAGCATTTAGTCAAAAAGTAACACCTGTTTCAAGGAGAGAATTCAGTACTAAAGATGAATATGTGCCTCAAAAAATTGATCCTGTTGAAAGTCTAGAAAAAGAAATGTACTCTATACTGAGTAATAAAGAGGGATCAGATAGAGATAAATGGTCATCTTATTATCAGCTCCTACAACGATATTTTCATCATATGGACGAAGAGCGTAAACCTTTCTTACCAGAAAATCATGATGTTTCCAATAATGAAAAAGGTGTACCTGATGAGGTTATTTTAGAAGCTATACCTGGCGCATTTCACAAAAAAGCTAGTATTTTATTAAATTGGGTAAATCGTTCTAATGTGTTTAAATGGAATGATGTTGGAGAAGTTAGTATAGCTGGTAAAAAAATTTCCGGTTCAAATATTGTAGATTTAATCAGAGATATGATGAGTGAACGAAAAGTTCCACCTCCAACTGGCATGAGAGAATTTTGTGCTACATTGAAAAAACTCAACATACCGCTTACATTGATTGGAAATCGCACCAGATGGTTAAATTTCACATCAGGACAGCATCAACAACAATCAGCTGGCATAACAGCCACCAGTACTCCAGCACCTCACAACAAAAGCAGTTGGTTGTCTGTTTCCAAAAACAAATCATCATTCAAGCAAAAAACTCCATCATCATCCTTGTCAACTTCGTCATCTCTACAACTTTTACCTTCACCTATTAAAAAACAAACTTCGCTACTATCAAAGCTCAAAAGAAGAACAACTAAACGTGATAGAAAAGCTAATCCCAAATGGGATTCATTTGTATCTAAATAAATTTTTTCAATTTAAAATTGTTTTTTAATGGCTCCCAAAACCAAGGTCAAATCTGAAACTTTGAAAAATATTTATTACAATGTCACTGAGCCAGAAGCTTATGCTGGAGCTCATCGCTTATTGAAAAAAGTAAAAAATAAAATTCCAAAAACTGGTGTAAATGATTGGCTGAGATCTCAAGATACTTACACCCTGTTCAAATCAGCTAGAAAGAGGTATCCGAGAAATCGATATTTAGTCACAAATGTAAATGATTTATGGCAAGCTGATTTGGTAGACATGCAAGCCTTGAAAGAAAAAAATGATGGAAATGCTTACATACTCACAGTAATTGATGTTTTCAGTAAAAAAGCTTATGCTCAACCATTGAAACAAAAAACAGCTGGAAATATAATTCGTGCTTTTAAAATAATTTTTGAAACAAGTGGTTGCACACCATATAAATTGCAAACAGATAAGGGCAAAGAATTTATCGCTAAGGAGGTACAAATTTTTTTTCGGAATTGCAATGTAAATC
Organism: Balanococcus diminutus; assembly: GCA_959613365.1. Taxonomy (NCBI): domain Eukaryota; kingdom Metazoa; phylum Arthropoda; class Insecta; order Hemiptera; family Pseudococcidae; genus Balanococcus; species Balanococcus diminutus. Next base: position 32,640,711 of record OY390714.1, read on the forward strand.
ATTTTACAACTTTAAATCCTGAAGTTAAAGCTTCTGTAGTGGAAAGATTCAACAGAACATTGAAAACACGTATGTATAGGTACCTATTTTATTGTAACAACGGACGTTATATAGATGATTTGCAAAATCTGGTAGATTCCTACAATAACTCATATCATCGCTCAATTAAAATGACTCCTAATGAGGTAAATGAAAATAATATTTTGAAAGTTTACGAAAATTTGAGTCATACTTCGGCAATTTCATACCTTCGAAGAAGACAAAAACCCCAGTTCAAGGTGGGTGATTATGTTAGGTTATCCAAGCTCAAAAATGTTTTTGCCAAGGGATATGCGATTTCATTTACTGAAGAGGTGTTTAAAATTATAAAAGTTATACCTCACACTATTCCTGTTTATGAAATTGAAGACTTGAATGGAGAGCAGATAGAAGGGAAATTTTATGAAAAGGAACTTCAGAAAGTGGATTATAGTTCAAACAAAGAATTTGTTATTGAGGAGATTATAAAAACCAAAGGCAGGGGTAAAAAAGCTCAGTGTTTAGTCAAGTGGCGAGGGTATCCGTCGTCTTTCAACTCTTGGGTTTCTGCAAGTTCTATAAAACAGCTGTAAAAAAAAAATGGATGAAGATAATTTTTACATTACATTACCTAGTAATGCGTCAATGCGCATATACCCTGAAAATACATTGGCAAAATACATTACACATTTGCCACATAGAGTGGAATTGGGTTTTGACAAATGGGAAGTGGCGTTAACTGAAATCATGTACCCACCTCAATTCTTCAATGTTGTGGGAGAAGAAGCTTGGTTTCTACTAGAAAGCAGACCACTTGACGAGGATACTAATCCAAAAGCAAATGAAACTGAAAATGAGATGTCTAGAAAGAGAATTTCTATACCAGAAGGTTTGTATACTGCTACAGAGGAAATTATTGCAAAAATGAATACTGTGTCTATGGAAGAATTGGCTAAAAGATTGAATGTGCTTGATAATTCTATAAATGTCAAATTAATTGATAGGGATGAGGAAAGTGGGAAAGTAAAGCTATTCCAGCATGCAGCAAAATGGAATATTCCCCGATTGCGTATAACTAAAATGAGTTATCGCTTGAGTTTGTTGTTAGGTTTTTCTTCTCACACATCCAAGACAAACATGTTTAAAAAAGGAGAGGATAATTTTGTAAAAATTCGCTGGATTGAGAGTAAAGTGATTGATAGAGAATTATCTGAAATAGAAGCACCTTTTTATCAAGATATACAGTACAGACATCCTTCTCACGCTTATGTGTATTGTGATATTATCAAACCAAACATTGTAGGTGATACATTTGCCCAATTGTTGAGAATTGTAAATTTGGAGAATCATTCTACACGTCCATTAGTGAGTGTAGTTTTTAACAACTTATATTATATGGCTGTGGGAAAACGCGAATTTCAGACAATAGAGATTAATATAAGGGATGACCAAGGTGACCTATTGCCATTCGATTCCGGGAAGCTGAACGTGCGGTTGCATTTTCGTCGCGTCAAGGAGTAACAGCTAAGAAGAAAAAAAATGAGAAAGTACACAAAAGGAAATCTGAGAGGTCATATGCTCTCTTATGACAATTACTATCGTCAACAAGCTGGAGATGGAATTTCTCCACATTTTTTCAAAGGTGCTCCCTATCAGAGAGGACATGGTATTGGAAGTTTTTTAGGTGGTTTATTCAGATCTGCACTACCTTTGCTAAAAAAAGGTGGTATTTCTATTGGTAAGGAGTTGTTGAGTAGTGGAATGAACGTTCTAAGCGACATTGGAGACGGAGGTACATTTAAAGAGTCTTTAAACACGAGATTAGGAGAATCTGTAAATAATCTGAAACGTAAAGCTACTGATTATCTGACAGGTAAAGGACGCAAGCGCAGGAGAAAAACTGTAAAATCTCGTCAGTCTAAGAAAATCACCCGACGAAGAAAGACGCTTAAACAAAGCGGAAAAGGGAAAGCGAAAGTGTGTTCAAAAATTAAGAAGTGTAAGTCTAAACAAGTTGGAAAAGGTGTTAGCAGGAAAAAGAAAACAAATCGCAAAAGAAAAACTGTCAAAAAGGTTATTCGTCGCCGCAAAACCAATAAACGCAACAAGTACGATTTCTTGACAAACGATATTTTTGCCAAGTAATCAATTATGTCTTTCATAAATGCTCAATCTTCGGAATGCGCAAAATCTGAGCTGGATTTGTTTGCATTACCACCAACTCAGCTCAGCATCGAAAATTCTGAAATTGTCGAGTATAAACCTATTGCCGCGATTACTGAAAATGCCCCTATTGAATTTGTCATTCCCGGAGCTAGTGAACAGTACATAGATTTAGGTCCCACCGAAATGTATGTTAAAGCCAAAATTTTAAACTCTAAAGATGAAGATATGAAACAAGATGATAAGGTTGGCCCTTGTAATAATTTCCTACACACAATGTTCGAACGAGTTGATGTATATTTGAATGGGAAAGAAGTTTCTAGCATTGGTTCAAATTATGCATATATTGCATACCTAGAGAATTTGCTAAATTACAACACTGACACACAATCCACAAGATTGGGAAATGTTTTGTTTGAGAAAGATGATGCAGGAGCTATGGACGCATTAGACAGTTCAAATGATGGAATTATTGGAAGAAGAGCCCGCATAAATCTCACTCAAGGAGTGGAAATGGTTGGTCACCCACATGTCTCTTTTTTCAATCAGGATAAATTGTTAATCAATGGAGTTGAAGTCAGAGTGAAATTGCACAGATCTAAAAATTCATTTTGCCTTATGTCAGATGGAACTGAATTCAAGGTTGCAATTTTAGATGCTGCTTTAAGAGTGCGGCGAGTTAACATAAATCCAAGCATAGCTTTAACTCACGCGAAAATTTTGGAACAAACCAATGCCAAGTATGAGATGAGAGGTGTGGAGGGAAAAGTACACACTTTACCAGAAGGTGGAAAAAATTATAACATCAATAATTTATTCCTTGGTCTGTTACCTATTAGACTCCTAATATGTTTTCTATCTAACAAGGCATATAATGGAGATTTCAAGAAAAACCCATTTAACTTTCATCACTACTTCTTATGTTACTTGTCTTTAATAATCAATGGTAAGCAAATACCTGCAAAACCTCTCAAACCAGATTTTAAAAATAAATTATTTGCTGACGCTTACCAAACTCTGTTTACTGGAACTGGAATAAATTTTGGACAAACCACTCATACCATTACATATGACGACTACAAAGGAGGCTATTGCATATATGCCTTTGATCTTACTCCTGACCAATCCGCTCATATATCTACTCACTGGAACCTCATTCGCCATGGCTCACTAGGAATTGAATTAGAATTCAGTGAGCCACTACCTGAAGTTGTAAATATGTTTGTCTATGCAGAGTATGATAATGTAGTTGAAATTGACAAAGCCAGAAATGTAATTACGGATTTTGGACGTTGAATACTTTGCCAGTTGTTGTTTGTTCATCAGTCACATCAGACGTTCATTTCAGTGTAGAAAAAAAAATGAGTACATTAGTGATATTTATACTTGGTATCTGCGCTATCTGTGCTGATAGTGTTCATACTCTTCCCACTACCAAAAATGATGTTCCAGTTGAAATCTTATCGCGTCAAGATGAAACCAGATATAAAGTCACTCCTCAAACAACAGTATACTTAGTATGCTATGTGGCAGCTGATCCAATTGCCGAAGTTGTCTGGTATAAGAAGAGTTTGGGCCAGACACCTTTACAGCCAAGCAATGTTTATGATTTACAAACTTATTACAATCCTGGATATACAGTGTATAGTGTGCTGTCAGTATATGTAGAGAATGACGAATATTTTGACACATATACATGCTTGGCCACTCAGAATAAATCGAACATACATGAGAAGCGGATGCATGACGAAATTTCTTACATAATTCAGAAGGACAAACCTTGCCCTGTGATTTCCAATACATCTGCAACTTCAACAACACCATCATCACACATTTTGTTGAAACAGGAGGATAAAAGCTCACCAATTACCATTCACTTCACTTTGGTCATGTTCATGCTTGGAGTAATTTTATCCTCTATCGCGTTTACTGTGACAAAAGCTGGACTTTGCAGAGCTCATACAGACATAGCATGAATACTTTGCAACTTAAACACGACTTCATTACAAGAATTTGTTCATTACATGAAAATGTGTACGCTTCCGATCAATTACCTCTCACATCTATACTTCTACCAGCCAGCATAATTATCAATTTGGACAAGAGTACACAGAAAGGAAGCCATTGGGTTTGCATACACATTGATGTGCAAAAACGAGCTGAATATTTTGATAGTTATGGCTTTCCTCCTTTGCGGAATGAATTTGTGGAATTCATGAAACGCAACTCAGACATATGGACTTACAACACCCGACAATTCCAAGCATATGGATCTACAGTATGTGGACAGTACTGTGCAGTATTTCTATACTTCAAATCTCACCATTATTCACTCAAAGATTTCTCATCATTCTTCACTGGAGATTATGATAATAATGATCGAGTGATTGCCTATCTATACAACACAATTTTTCGAGCTAGAAAATCAGCTGATCGAAGAATCAAGACTCTGCCTCAAGTCAATATGATGAAGAAACTTCTGCTGGACAGAAATTTACAATTTCAATCGCAAGAATCTGCCATACCCAAGCTGTATTATGTGAATCCGCTCTATAAATAGAAAATGACGTCACAGTGTAGAAGTGGGGATGAGAAAGCATCCTATTGGTCCAATTCCAAGTCACATGATGGCTCGAAAAAATATAAATACTACTGCTCAGAAGAAATTTGCTCAGTTGACAGTAGTATCTCTGCTTGTTGAGCACTGTTTTACGCATTGAATTGTTCGCACTTGTCATTTTTGAGAACGTTGTTGCATTCTACTGAAAGCAAATTGTCAAAATGGCCGGCAAAATGGTCGACATTGTCAAAGGAGCGATCGAAGCGGCCAATATTCCGCTTACGACATTGAATATTGTTCCGAAACGCAAACGAGGCAGACAAGAAAATGTACCCACTGTTGATGGAGAAGAAAATATCTCCAGTGTTCCAAGAAGAAAACCACGCAAATCCGCTAAACCGCGCAAATATCTGATTTGCAATCAGATTTACACAGTCAACTGGAGCGGTACGAAGAACATAATAATGGGCCTTGACATGAATAATAAATTTGAGCCGCTACTGAACATTCTCAAGTACAACTGCGGCAGATACGGCGGTGTTTATATGAACCAAGCTGAATTCAATGCATTTATGGAGCCATCAGTTTTGAAGATTGTGGATGATTACTTCTACACATCTCCATATTCTGGTTTTGATACAAGGCCAGAGTTTGTCCATGAGAACTGGAAATTGGAATTTCGAAACTATTACAACAATCGGTCAGTGGTACTCGTCGATGGATCAGACAAGACTGGAAATTTCATCGCTGATTCAATCATATTGCAAGAGCAAAGTTGGAAGACGATTCTGAAGTTGAAACCTGCCATTGACGCCTCCTTTCAGTTACTTGCAGAGTACCAGACAGCAGCGAATCGAGCATTGGATCTAATCCTCAACGATATTCCGATAGTGATCAGCGCACCAGATCAAGAGGTGGATTCTCCAGAAACGAAAATTCGTCAGATTATAGCCCAATACAAACCTACTGATATGTCTTTAATTGATGAAAATGTCAAACTCGCGAATAAAATTTTAAGTGAGATAAAAATTTTCTGTAATGATAATTTAGTTTCCTTCTTAGTTGATCGTACACATTTTCTCAACCCTTCCCCTGATTGCTCTGTTTCCCTACCTACTAATGATACCAATAAAGACACGAACTTGTGAAAGAAATATTTTCAATAATTATTATTATACATCGCAACGATTATCATAGTGTATCACTTAGATATTCTGACTATTTTGGTACATTTCTTTTTTTTATGTACGCCCTTAATCTGTAAGTTAATTTAGAAACCTACTATAATTTAAGAATTTAAATATAGGTACCTATCTATAAGAAATATGTGCACGTATTATACCTACTCTAATAAAACATGTAAAACTGACTCGGTGTTGATTTTTTCCAATTACATGAATGAGTAAGAAGGATAGATAGTGTGATAAAAAGAGATGAGAGAAAGAATTTTCCCAGCTCGCCAGCTCTGTATCGAAGGAGATAAGCTTTGGCTCGCCAGCAGCCTCGCTGGAAGGTAAACAAAATTCAGATAAGATATGAATTCTCATTCATCTAGACAAAACAATCGGTAAATGCGGATTTTTTCTTTTATAACTATTTTTTACACCTCAAGAAGGAGGTTTTGGTGCAGGGGTTGTTTTCTTTTTTCCCCACTTGAAGGAAAAAAATATCGATGAAATATCAAGAAATGATTTTACCATAAAATCATTTCTCAGTTGACATTTACAGTGAGCTATGGTGTGCTGATTTAAATACGTTTTCTTTTTTATTTTGACTGCGGTGTGCTAATTTAAATACGTTTTCTTTTTTTTCTTTTTTTGCGAAATTTAAAAAAAAATTTTGAGTTTAATATAAAAAATTAAAAATATGTCACCTTGCGATCGCGATCGGAATAACGTGTTTGATGTGAGAGATGAGATCGAAGATTCTAATCCTCCGCTAATCATCGATGCGTCTGAAGAGGATATGAGTTTCGACGATTCGGACAGCTCTCTGGGTGACACTAATACAAATATGGATAGCAGTGATATCGATTCGGATACCAGTGATGATATCGAATCGAACATCGCAGAGGAAGGGAGCAGTACAGAAGAGGAAGAAACTGACGAAGAAGTACTTCAAAGTTTCCAGCCCATCGATCCACCTCATCAGCCCTTGTTAAAAGAAGTACAAGATAATTTCGAATTACTAGGTAAATCATTTTTAAATTTTTTTTTAAAATGAAATATTGATTTTTTATTTTTAAAAAAAAATTTTTCGCAGGCAAAGCTTTGGACATGGTAATTAACCCAAGGCATATGGGCGTTGGTGAAAGATTCGGTCGGCTCGAAATGTTTTACTTAAATTATCATAGGCTAGGTAAGATTTTTTTTTTTTTTTTTTTTTTTTTTTTATGTGAAAAAATATTTTTTGATTTTTTTTTTTTTTTTACAGATGATGCACTATCAAAATTATTGAACTATTATTGTCATCATGAACACGCGCTGATAAACCCACCACAAATGGAAACGGTGGAGGATTGGGGAATTAACCCCCATCTCTCCTTCTTGGATAGCCAAGGTAATTTTTTATTCTGTAAAAAAATTTCCACTCTTGTTTTTTTTAAACTAAAAAAAAATGTTATTTTTTTACAGCACCTCAAATGATACAAGTGGAGCAATTTACATATGAGCCCGGGAATGATATGGTTCAACTTTCAAATTACGAAGGTACATTTTAAAAAAAAAAAATAATTTCATTTAATTTAAAAAATGTAACCAAAAAAATTTAAAATAATATTTTTTTTCAGAGCCTGAAGCCGAACGTGAATACAAAGTGAATGAATATGTGGACACCATCGAAATCGCCGGCAGCAGCAGCGAAAGCGGTAACGAAGAATGTATGTGTAATAAACGAAAACGGGAGGACAGCGACGTAAGCGAAGATGACGACGACGTCGAGTTCGTGTGCATAAAACGTAAGCGCCGATAAGAACGCCTTTATTTTTTCTATTTTTTTATTTTTGAACATGTACATATTACACATATTGATATATGTATTATTTTTTATACTTGTTTATTTTTCTTGAATACATTTTTTTACTTTCAATGGTGTTGATTTATTTTATTTTACATTACATTAGAGATAATGGGTGATTGGGGGGGGGGGGGGGTTTCGTCTGTGATATATGGGGGAGGGGGAGGGGGGGGGGGTCAATTTTTGAAAACTCAAAACCCCCATTCAATCCGCCATCACGTATACTACCCCTTTACAAAACCAAAAATCACTTCCCCTCCCCCAAAAAAACATATTTACCCACTTCAGAGGGGCTATACAACCCTCACACCCTCACACACACACACACACACACACACACACACACACACACACACACACACACACACACACAAGAACATAGGTCGGTCGGTCACAACACCGGAGAACACATTACACGAAGTGCCGCGTTTTTGGGGGCCCCCAAAAAGGGGCCACACTCCAAGGGGCTAGGGCCACACTTGCACCCCAGCCCTTTGGTGCTGTGGTTACTACTTAGGTACTAGGTACTTACAACTCTTTCAAAATAATAATGCGTACCTCATTTCCAAATCTATCGTTAATCTTCTCCACCGATGCAAACATTATGAATAATTTACAACTAAAATGTATACAAGAAAAAAAAACAATTTCGAAATTATCGACACAGTTTATATACTTTTAGGTACCTACTGGTATTTTTATACACGTCATTGCAAATGAATAATGCATAGAGATACTATACTAAAAAGTTAGAAATGAATTGGAGCGAGTTTCTTTTTTTGTATTTCTTTCTTTCTTTTCTTTATTTATGTCTTGTTGTTAGCTACCATATTTTGTCCTTGTTAATATTGTAAAAAATCTCCGCATGTGTGTTGGTGTCTTTCGACGATTTAGATTTCATTAATTTTTTCTTACATGACAACATGTTATGTTGGTAGGCCTATAGAGTAGTCTTCTCTTTTAAATTCGATTATTTTATGATATACTTTGTCTCAGGTGTTTTTCAATCTTACCGTGTTCATCTCCCGATGGTTTGATATAATAATGTAATTTTATTTTTCGCGGTTATCCATTTCCTTCATAACGTAAGGGTGGTTTTATGATCAGCGTTGACGGTATATCGTATCCTGCTTCACTTTTCAAATAATTATACTATATTATAGCAGTATGAAAAAAGTTAATGGGTTTGCAGTAAACCGAAAAAGAATGGAAACTGAATTAAGTACGGAGCAAAAATCAATGAAAAGTCAAGTGTGGAGGAAAAATGCACATGATTATAGCGTTGAAATCAATAACAAAAAATTAAGCTTATTGATAATTTGCCAAAACTCGCTAGGTTTATCTTTTTACGGTAATAAATTATAACATTTGCTTATATTTCTGCGGCGAACGTCAGTAAAATAAGTGATTTCCAATTTGGTCGAGTTAAAATTATACGTTTAGTATTTATTTATGCAATAGGGAGGCAATGGAGTGCTCCCACTTTTGGAAACCTCAGAGTACTAAAGCTTTAGGTTCAGCTTATTTATTTATTTTTCGATTCAGCGAATTGCTTCCACTAAACATTATTATGAAAATTTTTCTCAATTTAGATACATGATTTTTAAAAAAAATTAAATTTAGGTAGGACAATTTTTTTGAAAGTATTGAACCTTTTTTAGAAAATTTTGAATATAGTAAAAATCGTTTTCATTTTTTATGAGAAAATAATTTCTTATATTTAAGGAGGGGGAATCTTAAAATCTTTTCCTAAAAAAGAATTCTCTCATAATTTTTGGAATAGGTAGCTTTTATTCAAATAAAAAAATAACTAAAAAAAAACTTGTTTTTAAAAGAATAATTTTTTTTAATAGAAAAATTTTGATTTTTAGAGACTAAAAATTCAATTTTTTTGAAAAATATTTACTTACCTAATAATAAATTTTTATTTCACTTTTTTGAAAAAGATCTTTCTTATTTTTTTGAAGTAGGTAAAAATATTTTCAATTTTTTTTGGAGAAAAAATCTTTTTAATATTTAAAAATGGAAAAATTTCTCAATTTTTTTGAATCAAAAATGAAGAATTCCTCTTTTCTGAAATACGAGTACATAAAAAAATTTCAATTTTTCGAAGTGAACATTTTAAAAAATCAAAATTTTTCTGGAGAAAAAAATTCTGAATGTTCTTGGGGGGAAAATATGAATAAAATAAGCGTAAAATCTAAAAAAAAAAATTTCAATTTTTTTTTTGTAAAATATTTCAATTTGTATGCCGGAAAAAATTTCCGTTCTTTCTTAGAAAGGAATTCCATATAATTATAAAATAATAAAAAAAATCAAAAAATTGAACAAGTGATTGAAAATTGAAAAAAAACTCGGCGCTTCGCGCCTCGAAAGGGCGGCCCCTAGTTGGCTCTATTTTCACACTACGTTTGAAAGTATGAAACATAGTATATGCTTTTACTCCGTGACAAAATGTCTAAATTTAAATTTAAGAATGCCTGACAAAAAGACCTAAAAGTCATAAAATTTTAAAAAAATTTTCCAAGTTTCAAAATGTCCAAAAGTCATAACATTTATTTTAAAAAAATTAAAAAGTCCGAAAGTCGTAAAATTTCTAAAATAATATCAAAATGTCATTAAAATATAAAAAAATTACAAGTTTCAAAATGTCTGACAAAATGTCTGAAAGTCATCTTTCTAAAAATTACAAGTTTCAGAATGTCTGACAAAATGTCAGAAAGTCATCTTTCAAAAAAAAATTTATAAGATTTAGAATGTCTGACATAATGTCTAAAAAATTGAATTCCTTAAAAAAATTTTAAGTTTTTTTATGTCATTCAAACCTAACCTAATATAACCTAACCTAACCCAACTGTCGGAATTTAGTGTCGGATTTTGGAGTCGTTTTTTTCCATTTTGGTCTCCGTAAAAGCATATACTATGCTAAAAAATGAAAAATTTGAAATGTCATAAAGATCAGAAATATCTAGAAAAATGAAAAGTTGTGAATAATAAAAACAAAATAAGATGATCGACTAATAATAACTACCTAATTGAAATATTACGAATAAAAATGGGAAAAATTGAATGTTTATTTAAAAAAATTAAGCAGTCACAAAATAGTGGGAAATTTGAAGGCGTTAAAAATTGAAAGATTAAAAAGAGAAATGATAAGTTATTTAAAAATCTGAGCATCCCGAGCAGCACACTCGACAAATTATCGAAATAAAAAATCGACAGAATATCGAATTCGATAAAGTGTCGCTTTAGTTCCGCATAAATCGTGAAATTATCTTTCGATATACAGATAGATTATCGACGAATTATAGTTAGCAAAAATTTCGAGATTATAGTAAGATATTTTATCGATAATATATCTATAATATCGAAAGATAATTTCACGATTTAGGCGGAACTTTTGCGACACTTTATCAAATTCGATATTCTGTCGATTTTTTATCGATTTTTTATTCCGATTTTTCGTCTTTTACTAGCTTTTTTCTATAATTAAAAATCATTAATTAGCCCCGAGCAGCACACTCGATCGATAATATCGAAAGTTGAAACGTATCGATAAAAAATCGTTTAAAAATCTAAAGATGTTCTCACAATATGATACAGATTTAGCTGTACGATTTTATAGGCAAAAAATCTAAAAACTATCGAATTCTATAGTATTACGATTTTAGGACGATATTCGTCAACGATACTATCGACAAAGAATATTAAATTTATCGAATCCGATTTTGTGCAGATATTTGAAACTATATTATCGACAAATAATCTGAAATTTCTCGAATTCGATTTTTTAACGATTTTGTGAAGATATTTAAAACTATATTATCTACACGTAATCTGAAATTTCTCGAATTCGATTTTTCAACGATTTTGTGCAGATATTTGAAACTATATTATCGACACGTAATCTGAAATTTCTCGAATTCGATTTTTCAACGATTTTGTGACGATATTTAGAACTATATTATCGACAAATAATCTGAAATTTCTCGAATTCGATTTTTTAACGATTTTGTGAAGATATTTGAAACTATATTATCGACACGTAATCTGAAATTTCTCGAATTCGATTTTTCAACGATTTTGTGACAATATTTACAACTATATTATCGACAAATAATCAGAAATTTCTCGAATTCGATTTTTTAACGATTTTGTGAAGATATTTACAACTATATTATCGACAAATAATCTGAAATTTCTCGAATCCGATTTTCCACCGATTTTGTGCAGATATTTACAACTATATTATCGACAAATAATCTGAAATTTCTCGAATTCGATTTGTTAACGATTTTGTGAAGATATTTGAAACTATACTATCGAAAAAGAATATTAAATTTATCGAATTCGATTTTTTAAAGATTTTGTGAAGATATTTAAAACTGTATTATCGACAGATTTTATGAAATTTCTCGAATTCGATTTTTCAACGATTTTGTGACGATATTTAAAACTATATTATCGACACATTATATGAAATTTATCGACTTCGATATTTCAACGATTTTGTAACGATAGTTGTTGAAACTATATTGATTTTTTTCTAGTCAAAAAATACCTACTTTATATTCAAAATTGGATGGGAAGAAAGGGCCAAATCTAAATTTTTATAATAACCAAAATTAAATCCAGAATATTATTCTACAACTTTTGTTTGAAATGTTTTTTCAATTGGACCTCATCTCTAGCCTCTATTATTTTGCATTTACCTACTTACGTGTAACAGTAATATGCGAAATCAAAATTGAAAAAATTTTCAAACAAGTTATCTAGTTTTTTTGGTTTACTAGGTATTTTACTTGAAACCAGATCGTTGTTCTAAAATAAAATTTTACCAACTTCAATACTACGATTACTATGTGAATACTTAGTATTTGAAATTGAACGGGAGGGAGGCGCCCAATCGAAAATTTTGTGATGACCAAAATTATTCTTAGAACTTTAAGCTACAACTTTTGTTTGAAAATTTTTTCCATTGGACCTCTCCTTCTCCTCCAATTTTGCATAATACTCCGTTGATACTTATTCAAAATTGGAGGAGCGGAGGAAAAAGGGGCCAATTTGAAAAAATTTTCAAACAAAAGTTGTAAATTAAGGTCCTAGAAATAATTTTAGTTATTATAAAAATTTCAATTGGACCCCTCCCTCTTCTCCAATTTTGCATAAGATGTTTGAATATTATAATCCAATTCGTATTATGCGAACGAACTCCGATGTTCGCAACAGACGCTTGTTTTGGTAGAAACTGCTGTATTTGGAACGAAATTCGCCAGCCTTAAGCGTAACTACGACTTCAAACTCGCCAGCCGGTCTTGAAAATGTGCGCGCGCATATACCCATATATGCTAAATTATCTACAAAAAATCGATAGAATATCGAAACTAGATAATCTACAAAAAATCGTAATATAAAATCGATAGAATATCGAAATTAAATCGAAATAAAAAATCGATAGAATATCGAAACTAAATCGAAATAAAAAATCGACAGAATATCGAATTCGATAAAGTGTCGCGTTAGTTCCGCATAAATCGTGTAATTATCTTTCGATTTATAGATAGGTTATCGATGAAGTATCTAACTATAATCTTGAGATTTTTAAAAGAAAAATCGTTCGATTTTATCGAAAGTTTATCTGTTGATGGATTTTGCCAACTATAATTCATCGATAATCTGTCCATATATCGAAAGATAATTTCACGATTTATGCGGAACTAACGCGACACTTTATCGAATTCGATATTCTGTCGATTTTTTATTTCGATAATTTGTCGAGTGTGCTGCTCGGGGCATAATTAATACATTAAACTATGCCTAAACACATTATTCATGTTACGGTAAGAGGATCATTTCAGAAAAAGTCAAAAAAAAATATAAAAAATCTGCCACCTGTGGGGCTTGAACCATCTACCTCCTGCATGGTAATCCTCTTCCTTCACCACTATACCATACCTTATCGTTGAGGAATTAGCAATAAAACGCTTATAATAGGCAGTTTAGTACTTCCAGACGTGTTGGACTTAGAAAAATTTTCACCAATTTGGAAATAATTTCAAATATCGTCACAAAAACGTTGAAAAATCGTTCGACAAATTTCAGATTATTTGTCGATAATGTAGTTTCAAATATCGCCACAAAATCGTTGAAAAATCGAATTCGAGGAATTTCATATTACGTGTCGATAATATAGTTTCAAATATCGTCATAAAATCGTTGAAAAATCGAATTCGAGAAATTTCTGATTATTTGTCGATAATGTAGTTTCAAATATCGCCACAAAATCGTTGAAAAATCGAATTCGAGGAATTTCATATTACGTGTCGATAATATAGTTTTAAATATCTTCACAAAATCGTTAAAAAATCGAATTCGAGAAATTTCAGATTATTTGTCGATAATATAGTTTAAAATATCGTCACAAAATCGTTAAAAAATCGAAATCGAGAAATTTCATATTACGTGTCGATAATATAGTTTCAAATATCTTCACGCAATCGTTAGAAAATCGAATTCGAGAAATTGCATATTATGTGTCGATAATATAGTTTCAAATATCTTTACAAAATCGGTAAAAAATCGGATTCGATAAATTTAATATAATCTGTCGATAATATAGTTTCAAATGTCGTCAAAAAATCGGTAAAATATCGAAGTCGAGAAATTTCATATAATCTGTCGATAATATAGTTTTAAATATCTTTACAAAATCGGTGGAAAATCGGAATCGATAAATTTAATATTCTTTGTCGATAGTATCGTTGACGAATATCGTCATAAAATCTTAATAATATCGAATTCGATAGTTTTTAGATTTTTTGCCTATGAAGTTGTACCGATAAATCTTTATAATATCGTGAGAACATCTATAGATTTTCAAACGATTTTTTATCGATACGTTACATTCTCCGATATTATCGATCGAGTGTGCCGCTCGGGATGTTTTGAAATGATAAAAATTTGGTAAAATTAGTAAAAATAATGAAAAATCAAATAATTTCAGATAATTAAAAAATCAGGAGATATTTAAAAATTGAAAAAATTGAGATATCATACCTACCTAATTAAAAAAAAATTATAATTACCTAATGGAAAAGTTCAATAGGTTGTCAAAAAATTAAAACAAAGTAGGTAGGTACTTATTTGAAAGAATTGGAGAAATCACTAAGGAGAGGGAAATTTGAATTTAATTAGGTGTAAAACAAATTTTAAAAATTTAGAAACCATGAAAATTAAAAAAAAATTAGTGATCTAAAAAATGTAGGCAAAAACTAAAAAAAATTAAAATAAATTGAATAAATTGGAAATTTAAAAAAAAGTAGAGCTCAGTCATCTTCTTCTTCTTCTTTACACCTCCAGTTAACGGAGCCCGGGAAAAAATCTCGCGGATCAAATTTCATCAATCTAGATCAGATTTGATCAATTTTGATCAAATATCATTAAATTTCGTCAAAAAGGTTAATCCGATTGGATCAAATCGTATCCAGTTATATCAGAGATAATCCACTCTCTTACAAAATGTTTTGATCAAAATGGATATAATCATACACCAGTAGATTTCTCATATTCAATTTGATATGATCAGATCAAGTTATATCAGTGAGAATCCGATTGTATACAAATAGATCATATCAAAATGAATAAAATTAGATCCAACTTGATTCTTTCATATATAATTGATCAAACTGTATCAAGTTATATCAAGAAGAATCCAGTTGTATGAAAGATATTTATATCAAAGTAGATCAAGTTCGGTTAAACTAGATCTCTACAGATATACTTTGATCCGATTGTATTGAGTTATATCAAAGAACAGTCAAATTACATCAAAACATTTATATCACAGTAGATCAAATCAGATCCAACTGGATCTTCAAGTGTACAAACTGATCAAACTGTAATAATTTATATCAATGAGAATCTACTTATATCCAAAATACTTATATCAAACTGTATCAAAACACATCCAATTATAGATTTTCTCATATACCATTCCCGGGAAAAAATCTCATGGATAATCTGATCAGATTTGATCAAGTTTGATCCAAATGTTGATCTGATTGGATAAAATTTAGTCAAATTGGATCTAGTTATATCAGAGAAAATCCACTGATATCTAAAATGATTATATCAAAATAGATCAAAACATATCAACTAGATCAAGTCATATCAGTGAAAATCCAGTTATATGTATAGAAATGCTTATATCCGAATGGATCAAATTAGATTCTCTCATATATAATTTGATATTATTGGATCAAGTTATATCTGTGAAATCAAAATGAGTCAACCCAGATTCATTTCAAAATTTTAGGGGCTACGAGCAATGCCAGAATAGGGTTACATCAAAAAAGTAAGGCAAAATTCGGAGTAGGCACTATTAAAAATGTAACAAACGACATGCTACATGCTTTTTTACATTTTTTTTTTGATTTGGTCGAAAATTTTGGGGCGCAGTGCCCCCATGGGGTCCTGAAGGTATCACGACAAAAATCATTTCTGAATTTAAGTTGAAATTATCTACTCGCAGGAATTTTTCCTGATACTTTTAGTTATACAACCTTGAGTAATTGTTATCTTTGATTGTGTGTCACATAAATACAATTAAACTGTCTTATCATATATGAAATGGTTCGTACCAAGTTGAGTGCACCATCATTGATCTGATTGGAAAAGTTAAGCAGCTTCGGGTTTGGTTACTACTTGGATGGGTGACCGTTGAGAAAAATTTGGGATGGGTATGGTCAGATCTAACCATAATAAATGGGAAATGTACCTATCAAATATGATCCCATCATATTTAATTTTATCTCATCATACATCATTGGATCAAATTGTGTATAGTTTGATCAAATTATATATGATTTGATCAAATTAAATATGATTAGATCAAATTTGATAGGTATAAAATTCATATATGGTTAGATCTGACCACTTCATATATGGTTAGATCCAACAGATTTTTTCCCGGGGAGATAGTGAACACATACATATCCCGAATTGGATCTTTAATCTAGCTTTATGGAACAGATTTGTGTATTAATTGTCGAGCACCCAAACCATTTTCTAAGGTCTTTTGATGTATGTAGGATGTACTTTCAGTTTGTCATATTTTTCGCTTCTTAAGTTCAAATATGGCCTGAATGGTCCTGTAAGTAATTCAAATATTCAGAAAGTTTTTAAAATTAGTACCTAAGTAGGTATAAAGAATTTTAGAAAAAGGTATGTTATAAATTTTTTTTTCAAAATTTGAAAAATGAAAAATGATCAATACCCAATTAAAATATTTAGAAAAAAATAACCAATTTATAAGTAGGTACCTATTTATCTATTCGGAAACTTGGGCTTCTTTCATTTCAAATTTAAAATTAGTCGCATCCCTGCTGATCAGTAATAATGGACTAATGAGTAATTACCTTATTAGGGCTTTTGAACCTTCGATTACCTACTGATAATGGGACTATTGAACCTTTGAGTATTGGCATTGCTCGACGATTCGAGATGAGTAAAAAATAATGTAGTTATTTTTTAAAAAGCGATGAACTGATACCTTCTAGGATAGTTATTTTTTCATGCAATTCTCGAAGAACATAAAAATACTACGAACGTAATTTTAGGAACTTTCAGAAATATTAACGTATTATGCCATCTATTAAATGATGGATTATCATTTATTCGTAACTTCTAGCGTGCAAATTTTTTAAAAACTTTTTCACCATGGGATGAAGAATTTTAAAAATAGTCGTTTCCCCTTTATATTCTATGCTGGGGAGTGGAAGCATTTATTTACCTAATTGCATGCCTAACATACGAGTATACAAACGAATCTTACAGATGCGTAAATTTTAGACTAATGTGTCCTCGCGCTGTTCATTATATCCTGTTTGCTACAACCATACCGTTCGCGTCGTTAATTACTTTTGTTGAAAACTCCGAGTGCCATTTAACAAGACTTTGGTAATGAACTTCTTCGCATTAATCTGAAGGTGAAGAAGATGTTATAATCTCGATTGAGAGAAAGGTATGGTTTACAAGGACGAAGTAAGGTGGTGTGTGTATTTCGCACATTATTTCTCAAAATGCAGATGAAATGAAAGCGAAGGCGGAAGCGATGGAAAGTCATTTATATAAGAGCCGCGAACTAAGACAACTAAGTTGTCAACATCGAGATTCATCTGCGTATTTATTCGTATTTAAGTATCTAAGTAGCGAGTAGGATTATTCGCTTTGCATGAAAAAATTCACGATGAAAAAAGGAACAATTTTTTTTTTAACATCAAAACCTATAGGTAAATTCTTACGCTAGAAAGTATTTCAAGAAATTGCGTAGAAAATATAGGCACTACAGTAGGCAATACGTAATATGTTGAAACACCCTGTATTTATTTTCGATATTAAAATTAGACCCGAATCGAATAAATCACCGTCAGATACCAATTTATTTTTGAACTCATTTTTATGCAAAAGTTAGCAACTTAATATAAAATGAGAAAATTTGTTGAAAATCAAATTCGTCGAACCAGCCAACGCTTTGATCATAAGCTCAACGTAACGTTTTCGGCGAAAAAAATTACAGAGAATTATTAAGGGTTGTTTAATATATTTGAAAGCTTTCCCATTATGCTTTTACAGCATTGTTCGTAACTAAAAAGCTCGAAAACCCAGAAAATGAACGCACATCGCATCAGAATGACATAAAGCATTCTTAATGTTCATTCTTCTCAATCCAAACGATAATTTTTTCGGTTTTTCTTTCATGTAATGAACAATTTACCATTGTTTTTTCTCCTCATTTTTTTTCAACGTGATGAACATTTTGACTTGATGAACATCGAGTGGAAGAATTTTTTACCATAAAAAAGCGCTATTTATTTTTTATTATAATGATATTTCATAAATGAATACTTTTTATTACAGATTTTAATTGCTCTTGAATCATTAAACTTTTTAATATTAGCTACTGGTACCTTGTTTTGGAAAATGTTTACAGGAAAATTTATCACTTAGGAGGTGCTTTATATTTTATTAACTTATAATGTGTTGAAACAGAACAATTTCAACATATTTCATCCAGAAATAATAGGTAGGTATGTACTTACCTAAGTACCTACTTGTATATTTTTTTTAGGTAATAAATTATTCCTACCTTTCAAAGAGACCCAATGCCTATGTAACTTCTTTAAAAAATTTAAGGCCAAAATACATAATATAGGGTATACCAGCTTAGGAGTAAAGCCTTCTAACCAGTAACTATGCAACTTATGGTGAGCCGATGTAGATATGTTTGCCTAACCTCCGGACCGTGGGGCCCAATTTCAGGGTTGTAAATAACGAAATATTTTTTCGTTATTTCGTTATCGCTATTATTTCGTTATGGAATTCAACTAATTTTTCGTTATCGTTTCGTTATGATATTTTGTTATTTTCAATTTTTTCGTTATGTTTCGTTATAACGTTACTTTTTCATTATTTCATAAATTTTATAATATGTTGTTACATTATTAGATTTTTTTTCGTTATATTTCGTTACGTTATTTCGTTATGGTATGTGTGGGTACTCAAAATTCGAGAAATTTCATCCAGAATACAAATGTATAGCCTGTTTGAAAGTTATACAGATAGGAATAATGAAATTTAGAATCACTAGAATAAAACCAAAATAGAAAAAAATTTGAATGTAAAAACTTTGCATTAACCCAACTTCGACGTTTCCATTATTATACTTCAAAAAATGATGAAACGAAATGATTGAAAAAAAACGAAACGAAAATAAAATAAAACATTGAAATTTCAAAAATAACGTAACAAAATAAAGAAAAATTTTGTATTTTTTCATTACGTCACTTTTTTAGCACTACAAGGTGATCATATTTTTATTTTTTATTTTTTTGGAACGAACAACCTGCAAAATGCAAATTGCAATGCAAAAAAATAACGTAAAGAAAAAATAACGAAAAACAAATTTTTTTTGTTATTTTGTTACGTTATTTTTGAAATTTCAATGTTTTATTTTCGTTTCGTTATAATTTCTTCTCTTGTCATGTTTCGATATTTCTTTACGTTTCGTTATTTCGTTACGTTACGTTATCACTTTGCTCACTAATTTTTTTTTGTTTATACTGCGTGTTTTTGAACTTGAGTTTCTTGACAACTATATAATTAGGGGCAGCAAATTTTTTTTAGAATTTTATCATGGGATTAGTCTTGACAAGGACGTCTATACCGAGCAAAATATTTGAAAAAACATGTAAAAAAATTGACAATTTTTCTCATTTTTTTGTAATAACTCAAAAAATTTTCCTTTAACCAAGCTATTATTATCTACTTCTTCAGACAAAAAAAGTCTGCTCTTTACAATGGCGCAATCTTCACCCCTCTATCTTACTCCAAACCAAAATTATAATAAAATAATTTGTTGAAAAACGTCTGAAAAAAATCATAATAAAATTTTCTTTCAAAATGTTTTTCTCGAATAGTTTGAATTTTTTTTTATTTTTTCAGACGTTTTTCAACAAATTATTAAAAAAATTTGGTAAGCATAAATCAGCCCCTGCGGCCCGGAGGTTAGGCAATCATTTCTACATCAACTCATAATTAGTTGTAGGCTTTACTCCTAAGCAGGTACACCCTATATATATATTTTGGCATTGAATTTAAAAAATAACATCTAATTTCAACCTCAGTGATCTATGCGGAGGTGTATTAATTCTCCAATTTCACTTTTTAAGCGGGGTGGCCGAAGTACTACACAAATAACACTAGCCAAAAGTGGTAGTTTATTTTTTCAAGAGTAACCACACTTTGAGCAACCATAGCTCCGTTCTCTTTTGAGCTTGGGAGTCTAAAATTAGATGTAGTAGATCTCCAACTAAAAATGAACCACCATTTTGGATTTGGTTAAAATCCGAGGGTTTTTTTTCTCGATCCACCTTAGTGCGTACATTGAATTGATACTTTATGGGGTTTTTTCTTTTCATCAAAAACCTAGTCTGATTTTTCAAAAGTTCTGTGTAATACTACGTGTGAAAATGCTGGAAATGCATTGCCATTCACAAACGAAATTCGATTCGTATTATAATAAATATACAAGCTGTGTGTTGGTACAAAGATTAAAACCATTCATCCTAAAATAAAAATCGTTTTGAAAAATAAGGCCAGATGTAAGCGGAATAAAATACGAGACGTTCACGTAAAATAATTTTGCAAAGAAAAACGAAGCCGGGAGAACAGGTTGGGTAGGTTTACCGAATCAATTACAGATTCAATGCACGTCCATTTTTTCTTTCTAGTTTCCGAGATTGGAATAGCCACTTGGGTTCAGCGTTATCGCGTTTTATCTTAACCAGTGTTACAATATAAAAGGTGATAAATTATATTATCGAAAGTTAGAAGACATTATAAAATACGTTAACTCAAGTTGCCCTGGTTTTCTTAGTTTTCAATGTTTCTGTGACCACATGAAATATAATTCCGAAACTTCGACTTACCATCTGGCGGCAATTTAATTCTTGCCAATAAACAATAGCCGTAATTTTATGGTCATTTTGTTCGAGGCATTTCTACTTTAGCTTTTTACTTGATTGTGTCATTCGTTCTTTTAAAAGCCGGCAACGTTTCATTAATTTTCAATTTTTCACTGGATAATTTTGTACGAAATGGATGTCCTTATTAGTGAAGTCTTTCTGTGGTGTTCATTCCATATCTAAATCTAATGCAAGCATAATATAGGTAGTTCATTAAATGAATACTAACCTTACGAGTATAAGAGATAAGTGTATTGTATACTTAGGGTGCGAAAAATATTTCAGACGGATTTGATGTCTAATTAGTTAGAGAAGACACCTAATTCAAATAGTGTTAGGCTCTAAAATAGGAAGAGTTATGTTATAAATGTACATGGTTGTATACGAAGGATGTTTAGTTCAAAGATGTCTTAAAGCTTGTTATCGGAGTTTATATTATTTGCAGTTCTACAATTCCAGACTTACTAATTCCTAATGTATACATATACAAACACTGTATTATTGTTTCGTCTAATTTATTAATAAATTATTTATCTTGTCTGATATTGAAACGTTCATGTACATTAGAATAAATGGGTACCTAAACCTACCTAATATCGGGGATAGATGTTGAATAAAGACAGAATTGATGTTCGTCACTCGAGCATTACTTACAACTAAGTACCTTTACCTATTCTGAAAAAAATTTGAATTTTTCGATTATTGAATAAAAATTTTACATTTTTCAATCATAAAATCAATACTTGATCAGCTAATTTTTCAATTCGATAAAAAATACAAAAAAAAATTAACATTGAAAATATTTTTAAAACCAGAAGCTAGAAAAATTAAAAGATTTATAGAAAAATAACAAATTAAACCAAATAATACTTACCTAACAATTATTTTATTTCAGAAACAGAAAAAAAAATACCTAAGAAATCACAAATATCTAAGCGAGAAATTTGAATGCATGAAAAATATCTACGTGTTTAATAGAATTTGACGAAAAAAATTCTTGCGCTTTGGTGAAAACTTTCCCCATAAATTTTGAGATTAGGTTTCTATGATTTCATAGTATAAAATAAAATTAAAATAATAGTAATATCTACTTAATAAAAACTCTAATATTTGTGGAAACAGTCTACATTATTGTTAAATATGTTCAATGTTTTGGGATTTTTTGAAAAAATGTTTGTGGTTTCTTGTAAAATTCCATAAAGCTTTGCTAATTTTTGATAATTTAAAAAGTTCATTAAATTTTTTTTTAATTGACAAAAAATTCTATTTTGATTTTTTTTTATGAAAAAATCATCTCCTATTTTTTACTGTTGACTAAATTTTTATTGACATGGCCACGTGTCCCTCCGTTTTTTTTTTTTTTTTTTTTTTAGAAAAATTAAAAAATTGATTGGTTTTTAAAATATTGCATTTTTTTGCCAAATCAACAAAGTTGTCTCTATTCATGAGAAATTAATTCTCAATTTTTTATTTTCTTACAAATTAATATTAAAATGATAGCAATTCCAAAAATATACATCAGCAAAAATTTTTCAGCCAGCATAATTATTTTAAAGTTGTCTTTTTTATGAGAAAAAAATTCTCAATCACTTATTTTCCCCCTAGCTGAATATTGAACTGTGCCAGTATTAGCCCCTCCCACATTTTGAAAAAACTACCCATCGAATTTTTGAACTTTTGCAATTTTTTTGTTCTGACCTATTAAATTTGAAAGTGTTCTTTTTCGTGAAAAATGATTCGTAATTCTTTATTTTTTTTTGTTTTAAGTGTACTCTGGTTGTCCCCCATTTTTCAGAAAAACGAAAAAAATCATCGATTTTCAAAATTGTCTTTTTTTTGTTGTAATCCATGTTGTCTTCTTTTTCGAATTAATTCTCAATTTCTATAATTTTCCCTCAATATAGGCTAAGTTTTTACTGGTACCTAGTGATGCCATCCATACCATCAAATTTTCAAAAATAAACAAAATATAGGCAAATAAAAAATAAAATAAAAATAGAGAAAAAATTTTTAACCTAGCATTTGATATTGTTACTGTTTCCAAAATAAGGAATTATTTTTTAGACTTTAAAAATCGGTCAATTCTCCAATTTTAGGGGCCACTTGAAATTTGATTAGGGGGAAAATAAAAGAAAAATGAGTTTCCCACCCTAATCTATGTACACACCGTGCCTGTTGGAAAAGGGAACAATTCGTCCACAAGATCTGAAAGTTCGGAAATCATAAAAACAGGCTACAATGTCTACTGAAAGTACTTAATTTATTTCCAGACAGGTCAGTGGTTAGCCTGTTCAAAAGTGTTCAAAAGTTTTCAAAAAGTCACACAGTCAAAGCTTTGAAAGTATAGGTGTAAGTAGTAAGTATCAAGTACCCTTAGAAGAACGCGCAAGCGTTCATTTCTGAAAAGCTAAAGCGAAGCACACAATGAATGTAAACAGAATTTTTGCGTTAGAAATTTTGAAGTCACCGGGTTTCGAATTCGTAATCGGTCGCGTTGCGACGCGTTCAACAAAATTTTTAAAGAGTACGTAAATGTTAAGACGAGACCTCGTCGCGAATTGCCGGTAAAATTGAAATATTATCTCGTGAAAAGTACCCAAGTATTGTAGAAAATACCGATAATCAAAAATAACGAACGATGTTAATTATTGATTGTTGGTTCATTCATACCACGTTTCGTATTTTATTTTCGATAGAAGATACCCATTTCGTGAATGAATTATAATATTCGCGCGTGCATGTTTCATGTTTATTTACATAGGAATCGGACTATGAACTTTTAATAGGGGTTCTGAAATTTTGGAAAAGCTATCAACTCGTGGAATAACTTCAAGTGGCGTGGATAAGATGTGAATTAATACGTAAGTGGCTCAAATACGTACTTAATATGAATTCATTATCGTATAAACGTACTTACCTACTGTTGATTGTTACACAATTTGTTTTACAAGAAAATTCAATGATTTGTTGACGTTCAATGTCATAGATTTTGAGATGATTTTGTAAAAAAAAAAAAAAAAAAAAAAAAAATGTAATGGAACAAAAAAAAATTAGCACAAAATTAGTAGGATTTTTATTTGTGAACTGATGCATTTTCTCTTTCGAAAAATGTTTGGTAAATGTCCATAGAAATATCTATTTTGAAGTGTTCTATGCTGTGCTTATGTTCTTTTCACAAGTACAAGTATATTACCCGAGCGGCACACTCGATCGATAATATCGGAAGATGTAACGTATCGATAAAAAATCGTTTGAAAATCTATAGATGTTCTCACGATATTATAAAGATTTATCGGTACAATTTCATAGGCAAAAAATCTAAAAACTATCGAATTCGATATTATTAAGATTTTATGACGATATTCGTCAACGATACTATCGACAAAGAATATTAAATTTATCGATTCCGATTTTCCACCGATTTTGTGCAGATATTTGAAACTACATTATCGACAAAGAATATTAAATTTATCGAATTCGATTTTTTACCGATTTTGTAAAGATATTTAAAACTATATTATCGACAGATTATATGAAATTTCTCGACTTCGATATTTTACCGATTTTTTGACGACATTTGAAACTATATTATCGACAGATTATATTAAATTTATCGAATCCGATTTTTTACCGATTTTGTGAAGATATTTGAAACTATATTATCGACACGTACTATGAAATTTCTCGATTTCGATTTTTTAACGATTTTGTGACGATATTTGAAACTATATTATCGACACCTAATATGAAATTTCTCGATTTCGATTTTTTAACGATTTTGTGACGATATTTGAAACTATATTATCGACAAATTACCTGAAATTTCTCGAATTCAATTTTTTAACGATTTTGTGAAGATATTTAAAACTATATTATCGACACGTAATCTGAAATTTCTCGAATTCGATTTTTCAACGATTTTGTGACGATATTTGAAACTATATTATCGACACGTAATATGAAATTCCTCGAACTCGATTTTTCAACGATTTTGTGGCGATCTTTGAAATTATATTATCGACAAATAATCTGAAATTTGTCGAACGATTTTTCAACGATTTTGTGACGATATTTGAAATTATTTCCAAATTTCAAAAATTGGTGAAAATTTTTCTAAGTCCAACACGTCTGGAAGTACTAAATTGTCTATTATAAGCGTTTTATTGCTAACTTCTCAACGATAAGGTATGGCATAGTGGCTAAGGTAGAGGAATACCATGCAGGAGGTAGATAGATCAAGCCCCACGGGTGGCAGATTTTTTATAATTTTTTTTTACTTTTTCTGAAATGATCCTCTTACCGTAACATGAATAATGTGTTTACGCATAGTTTAATGTATTAATTATGCTAATTAATGATTTTTAATTATAGAAAAAAGCTAGTAAAAGACGAAAAATCGGAATAAAAAATCGATAAAAAATCGACAGAATATCGAATTCTATAAAGGGTCGCGAAAGTTCCGCCTAAATCGTGAAATTATCTTTCGATATTATAGATATATTATCGATAAAATATCTTACTATAATCTCGAAATTTTTGCTAACTATAATTCGTCGATAATCTATCTATATATCGAAAGATAATTTCACGATTTAGGCGGAACTAACGCGACACTTTATCGAATTCGATATTCTGTCGATTTTTTATTTCGATAATTTGTCGATTGTGCTGCCCGGGTAGATCCTTTTCCACAGATTGTATTGTATCTGAAAAATTCTATGTTTGTAATTAGATTTCTGTCCATTTATGCTTGATATTAATATTTACATTATTTAGCTAAAATGATATAAAATGAACCATCGTATCTTTGTATACCCAAATGTCAATCAGTAATGGTTCGCATTTTGTAAAATAGTTCGCATAAGTAGATACATATGAAGAGTATTTCACAAAGCCTACCCAAAAGGGCACTAAATACACATGAACGGCAAAACTAGCCAATATCCATCTGCTGTCTATATAGAAGTGCATTCTAGGGTTGGCAAAAAAAAAAACAACCTTTTATTCAGTTCAGCCAATAGATAGAAAAGTATGGTACCCTTATCCCAGCAAATACCCAGCAAGTAATGAAAAAAAAAACAAGTTGCTACCTAAACGTACAAACAAGAGTAGATACATTCATAAGTTTACCAAGATATCTTTAAAAAAGTTGCTGTTTTAAAGACAGCATAGATATAGTTACTCTCGAAGTAAAATGAAACACGTTGTGATACGAAGGATATACCTAGGAGTATAATAGTTGAGTAGGTACAAAGTTTCGAACAAATTTTATGACGGGTAATTTTTCACCGTGTCCAAAACTGCTCGTACCTCGTAGTTAAGTCGTTTTTCCGTTCAATGTTTACATAATATGTGTACCTACAAATTATACATCGTAAGTAGGTAGGTTATGCACCAGGTACACGATTGTGTGAAGTGATGGATTTTCTTTACAAGTTGAAAATGTTGCAATAGTAAACTTTGAAAACAATAAATTTTTTCAATAAATGAATATCCTAAGAAAACGTCTCTTTAAAAAAAATATCTCTTTCAAAAAAAAACCTTTTTAAAATATTGAGTTATGGTATGAAATGAAATATTGTGAAATTTAACTCGTAAAGTAATTAAATATACTGATATCATGAAAAATCCGCCTTTTTCGATTTCAGACCAATTTTCATTGTACAGTAAAACTCATATAATCATTTAAATTAATTCACTGTCAAATAAGAACAAACCACTCTGATATCATTAAAAAAAAGAGAGAGCGAGAGAGAGAGAGAAAGAGAGAGAAAAATAGGGGGGGGGAGCAGTATCTTTGCATGAAAACTACGTTTCTTCCTTGAAACCTTATTTCTTAAGTAAATAGGAGGGACTGCTCCCGCCCCTATTTTTCTCTCTCTTTCTCTCTCTCTCTCGCTCTCTCTTTTTTTTAATGATATCAGAGTGGTTTGTTCTTATTTGACAGTGAATTAATTTAAATGATTATATGAGTTTTACTGTACAATGAAAATTGGTCTGAAATCGAAAAAGGCGGATTTTTCATGATATCAGTATATTTAATTACTTTACGAGTTAAATTTCACAATATTTCATTTCATACCATAACTCAATATTTTAAAAAGGTTTTTTTTTGAAAGAGATATTTTTTTTAAAGAGACGTTTTCTTAGGAGCCTGGGGAGGGCGGTGTTTAATTCTTTTTTGAAGAGTTTTTTTCGAGGATATCAGCTAATTTTTCTTGGACGTTGTTTTTTGTGTTTGTTGGAATGAATTTTTTCCAGTGATGAATTATTGAGAAGTTTACACAATGCTACACAACAGAGCAACCATAAATATAGAAACCACTGTTTGTTGCTACAGATGCATGCATACTCTTTATTTTGCTTACATGTTACTTAAAAGTGTGGCGATGCTTTAAACAATTTACACTTCTCAAAATGTGCATAAGTTTAGGTGTAGGATGTTATCAGTTCGTAATGCAATGAACTAATAATCTTTGTAATAATGATTAATAAATATAAAAAAATTTAAAAAAAATTTAAAAAACCACGCTTTTATTTAAAGTTGGTCGCTTTGTAAAATGTTATTCATAGGGAAGTAGTAAGTAATGCCTTAAAAAACAAAAAATAAAATTTACTTGAATACAAGAATGTGTCATAGAAGAAATTATTTTTTTCTCATAAATTTTAATGATGAAATCGTGGTGGGGCATTAATCGATAAGGCGTTCGTTAGCTTCTCGCACACCCCACCACGCTTTTCATCATTAAAATTTATGAGAAAAAAATAATTTCTTCTATGACACATTCTTGTATTCAAGTAAATTTTATTTTTTGTTTTTTAAGGCATTACTTACTACTTCCCTATGAATAACATTTTACAAAGCGACCAACTTTAAATAAAAGCGTGGTTTTTTAAATTTTTTTTACATTTTTATTTAACTCTTTTTGTCGTTGAAAATATTTGAATTTCATAGTTTTACAAGGTTAAAATCATTGACCTCCTTTCAAGGGCTCACCTTAAGGTCGGAGGTAAATTCAAGTTTGAAAATCGAATTTGGCGACCTCAAAAACCTACATTTTGACACCAATGTTGTAATTTTTGACATTTTCAAAATTGAACCCCCTCATAGGGGCCCAATTTGGGGTCGGAGGTAAATTTCAGTTCAAAAATCGAATTTATCGACCTCGAAACCCTATATTTTGATACCAATGTTGTGAATTTAAAAATTTTCAAAATTGAACCCCCTCATAGGGGCCCAATTTGAGGTCAAGGGTAAATTCAAGTCCGAAAATCGAATTCATCGACCTCGAAAACCTACATTTTGATACCAATTTTGTGAATTTAAAAATTTTCAAAATTGAACCCCTCATAGGGGCCCAATTTGGGGTCAAGGGTAAATTTCAGTTCAAAAATCGAATTCAGAGACCTCGAAAACCTACATTTCGATACCAATGTTGTGATTTTCTGAAATTTTCAAAATTGAACCCCCTCATAGGGGCTCAATTTGAAGTCGGGGGTAAATTTGAGTTCGAAAATCGAATTCAGCGATCTCGAAAACCTACATTTCGATACCAATGTTGTGATTTTCTGAAATTTTCAAAATTGAACCCCCTCATAGGGGCTCAATTTGGGGTCGGGGGTAAATTTGAGTTCGAAAATCGAATTCAGCGACCTCGAAAACCCCTAATGTAAGCACTATGTTCTTTCAATTCCAGTAAAATATTAAATGAGAGAGGATTGGTCGAAAACATACATTTGGTTCCATGAGACAAACATACATACGTACATACATACATACATACCAAGCTAATAAAAGCGTGGTAAAAATAAATTACAAAAGAAGTGGTCTGTGTGAAGATGAATTTTTACCATAAATTTTGGTTCACTATTTTTACCCATATTATATCTTATCATTTTTGTTTACATATTTTTAAAAATTACAAAGTAGAACTGAGTGGTAACACTGCACTGCAGTGGTAACGCTGTAACAACTTTCATTTTCTTACCGCTAGGATCGCGACATTATCATTTGATAAACGTTAAATTCAAATTCATTTCAATACTTCTTAATTGAACTTTCATTAATCGGCTCTGCAGACTCTTGTAAACATCTGATTGAGCTCAAATTATGTATATATATAGTTAAAAACACGCAGATGTGCCTTTTGCTATCGGTTTTAATGAACGGATAACCATTTTGATACATTTGATGTCTAAAGTGAGGTTAAATCTCAAAATTTCAAAATCTTTGACCTCCTTTATCTGCGGTTATAATTATCCGATTGAGCTCATTTTTGGTATACACATGCATTTTGATGTGTAGATGAGCTTTTAAGGGCAATTTTGAATTTTTTCGAAATTTCGGGGCCCAAAAAGGGGGGTGAAGGGGCAATTTTTGGGAAATTTCAAATTTCGTTGTACGGTTCGCTAAAACTCAATACATTGAACCCAATTTTCAAATTTGGTGAAAATCCATTCAGTAGTTTGCCGTATAGTAGAATTGTTGTCTATGGAAGAATTTTACCAAAATGACAAAAAGCAGCCGATTCATATCTTCCTCAAATTCCATCGTTCAAATTTCGTTCTTAACTTTTCTGAAAGCTTTTTGAAAAATAAAATCAATTTCATTCATGCAAAATTTTGATAAAGTGCATAGTTTCGGTGGAAAATGCGTTAGCGGCATCGCAAATAACAAAGGCGAGTTATGTACAGAATTATACTCTGCACTAGAAGCCTGGGTAGGGCGGGTGGGCGGCACTAGCGCGCCGCCTGATTGTTTAAATATTTAAGCATATTTTACATTAATGATGCATTTGAAAAATCAAAATTTTCTACTTTCAAATTTTTCTTCAAACAATTTTTCGTATAAATCTCTCATTTTTTTTTAGATTTTCTTGAAAAATTTCTCTCTTTGAAAGTTTTGAGAAAATTTAAAAAAATTATAAAAATTTACTTTTGAAACAATTCCTTTTTGATATTTTATTTCTTTGCTCCTGGCGCAGAATCCTTATGCTAAGTAATTTGAATCCAATATTGTTTTACTGGTATAAAAATTGAAAAACTTCAACCTCGAAAATTTCACAATTTCATTATGGGGTAGGGAATACCTACACTTTAATTCTGGGCAATTTCTCACAGTTATATCTATGCAGTTCATCAACCTATACCATGAGAATTTCAATTACATTTGGTCTAAACAGTTCGACACGGAACTGAAAATAATCACATTGCACGTGCTGGATGCCCTTTTGAAATTGCGTAGCCATGCAGTCGATTCTAAATTCGGAAAGACTTTAATTTCCGCTTAAATATTTTACATCATACAGGTCGTCATACACCTATAGGTTTTTGCATACAATTTTCCTCTTACTTAATAGTATTTCACGTATGCTGTTTTAGAGCTTTGAATCTATATACGAATGCACAGGCAAGATTAAATAATACCCAATTCCTCATATTACAAAAAAAAATCCCATTAATATTCAAAGATCGAAAGTACATAGATAGATGATTTTTTTTATTTTGAATATGGAGGTACATTTTAAATAGTGTCATAAATAAGTTCAACTTAATGGGTAGGTACCTGTTTCATAAGAAATTAGCTTGGTACTTTCCAAATCAAGACTTGGAAAAGTAAACCTAGCGATGCAGAAGAGGGGACAGTAACTTCCCAAAAGATGCTAAACAGCAGGGATGTGCCTTCTATAAGTTTTTTGTTAAACTTTCCGCACAATTTCATTTTTTAAAATAATAATAATACCTAGTCGAGGAAATTTAAAACAATTTAAATTTTAAAAATGCTCAACAATAATTGTATACCTACAATATTTGAAAAATATTTTTCTAGAGAGAAAAATTATTTTTGGACACAATCTTAAAAACGACGTTTTATAAAAATCAAAAAATTACATTCGACGGTTTTTTTTTTAGCATAGATTATAACCTAATAGTCAGCCCATTCATAAAAAAGTCTCTCTTATTTTGTTAAAAGGAGCTCGTTTTTCGTCTAGTTATGAAGCTATTTCAAAAATAGCGGTTACGTAGCTGCATTTTTAGGACGGAGAGTGGAAGGACGCAGACTTATCGCGCAGTCGCGCATGTTCAATTTAAGACGCCCTCTTTCACAAAAATGTGGAACTTCATTTTTTTTAAAGATTGACTAAAAGCAGGACGAGACCTTTTTTCATGTAAGGGTTGGCTATCTAAGGGTTTTAGAAAATGTGGCATTATTTTGGAAAAGGTCCCACTTTGGCTTGTCGGTCCAAAATGAGTAAAGACTGGTTCTTTGTAGGGTAGAAAATTCTCTGTCCAATGAGATGTTTTCGAAGTCTGTTTGATAATTTTTGAGCGTTTTACAGTGCTTCAAAGTTGAAATTTCAGGAAATGAAAATTTCGGGGGAAAAGTTTTAAAATTTTGCCCCTAATTTTTCTTATTACTGTAGAATTGCCCCTATTGTAGCTAAAAATTGCATTGACCACTCATTTGAAAGGAAATTTTATGCTCTGCAACATGGTGGTCTTGAAAATTTTTCTGGAGTCAAAATTGGACCTGTCGTAATATGGATTTTGATGAACGGTCAACTTAAATGCCTTAGTTAACCGACTTCCCGCGAGTTGCGCTAGTCCACATGAAATAATACACCTTCCACTTACTGAATCCATCAATAACTCAAAACGTCCCACTTTGAACATTTTTACCTAAGAATGTGATTTTCTCAAAACTATGAAAAAACCAAAGTGGGACCTTTTCCAAAATAATGCCACAAATTTAAAACAAATTGTTTTCAGGTTTCTAAAAAATAATCAAAAATACCCTAGTAAAAAAAAAAAATTGAA
This sequence comes from Balanococcus diminutus, assembly GCA_959613365.1. Lineage (NCBI taxonomy): Eukaryota > Metazoa > Arthropoda > Insecta > Hemiptera > Pseudococcidae > Balanococcus > Balanococcus diminutus. The sequence goes on from OY390714.1 coordinate 32,672,808, forward strand.
TATTTTGCCAAAAAAAAACTCTCTGATTTCAACGATTTTTACAAGGAAAAATCGAAAATATGTTGGAAAATTTTCACTACAAGAAAAGATTACAAACATTTAAATGAATATTGTTTCATCCGAATTGTCACAAAAAATTTTGCAAAGTAAAAATTTTGAATATTTTACCAAATAACTTTCTGAATTTAACAATTCTTTGTCAGGACAATTTGAGAATATTTTACAAAAATTTCTTTCTGACAAAGGGATCCCATCAACTTTGGAGGGCCAACCAATTTTCAGAATTTTATCTCAAAAGAGCATAGACGGGTAAAGATAGGCGAATCGGCCTTTGGCTGGGATTTTTGAAATTTTTAGTGGAAGTTGGTCCATGTGGTCTAAAAACTCGCTGGTAAAAATTTTAGCCTCCTACCTCACCTCTACCCCGCGCCAGCGCCCAAAATGTGGATTTTCAGTACTAAATTTTTGAATTCTGTAATTCTCAACCGAATTTTTTCAAACTTGCAGGGATGATGGAACATACCAAGGGCCATCCTTGGAAATTTTTTCAATTTTTTAAAATTATTCCTTCGTACTGAAATTTGAGTTTTAAACTTTCAAAGCACAATATCTACTCGATTCTTTAAAGTGGCTACAATTTGGAAAATCACATATTATGTAGTATACCTATATGTGTAACATGAATTTTGTTCAAAAATTTTTAATATGTTAGAAGACCCTCAAAAATGCAAAAAACCGAATTTTGTCACTATTTTTCGCGCTTAAAACGGTCAGTTTTGGTCTAAAAAAAATTTCTTGCAATATACCATAAAATACAACTAAATACACCACCAACCAGAATTTGGATAAAATTCGTTAATTTTTTCTATTTTTTCAAATTTTCAAATAAATTTATTTGTCATATTCATAAAATTTTTTAGACCAAAAATGACCGTTTTAAGCGCAAAAAATGGCGACAAAATGCAAAACACCGAATTTTGTCACCATTTTTCGCGCCTAAAATGGTCATTTTTGGTCTAAAAAATTTTATGAATATGACAAATATCGAGTTGAAACATGTCCAAACATGAATTTTAGCCCTTCCAGACATCTCGTGGGGCACTGGGGGTTCCCAAAATTGCGTCACTCGGTTAATTTATTTGAAAATTTGAAAAAATAGAAAAAATTAACGAATTTTATCCATATTCTGGTTGGTGGTGTATTTAGTTGTATTTTATGGTATATTGCAAGAAAAAATTTTTTAGACCAAAACTGACCGTTTTAAGCGCGAAAAATGGTGACAAAATTCGGTTTTTTGCATTTTTGAGGGTCTTCCAACATATTAAAAAATTTTGAAAAAAATATATGTTATACATATAGGTATACTACATAATATGTGATTTTTCAAATTGTAGCCACTTTAAAGGAACGAGTAGATATTGTGCTTTGAAAGTTTAAAACTCAAATTTCAGTACGAAGGAATAATTTTAAAAAATTTAAAAAATTTCCAAGGATGGCCCTTGGTATGGTCCATCATCCCTGCAAGTTTGAAAAAATTCGGTTGAGAATTACAGAATTCAAAAATTTAGTACTGAAAATCCACATTTTGGGCGCTGGCGCGGGGTAGAGGTGAGGTAGGAGGCTAAAATTTTTACCAGCAAGTTTTTAGACCACATGGACCAACTTCCACTAAAAATTTCAAAAATCCCAGCCAAAGGCCGATTCGCCTATCTTTACCCGGCTATGCTCTTTGGTATTTTTGTAAAAATTTGATATACTTATCAATAGACTATTTTCGCTATTTTCAAAAATTCACCAAAAATCGAAGAATCAACTTCCGCGGTTCAAAATTCGGCTCTGAGGTTTAAATGACATGTTCTTTCAGTTATAGCAAATTTCAGCTCAATCGGAGTTGATGAGTTGACAAAGTTCCCTTCTGAGAAGATATTTTTTCAAAAGAGCAAAATTACCTATTTTTAGATCTAGTTTATTTTTATAAAAATTTCAAACGAATTTTCGTCATGTTAATATTAAAAATTTTCTCTCCTCTATTTTATGAATTTTTGAAGCAATCAAAATCATTTATTCGAACAATTTTTTCGATAAAAAAATATGAAATAATTTCATTGAAAATCCAGGCCAGCTGAAATTGTACCCATACTTCATCCTTTTTTTACAAGCCCAATCCTAAATCCGTTTGAAAAACATCTTGCCTAAGTCTCCGTTGTACAACTTTTGACGGTCATTAGTATCAATTCACAGAAGAAATTAGATTATTCGACCACTACTGTCAACTTACGTCTATCCCTGAGCTTTATTGTCCAAGCAAGTGCATAAACCTACTGCGGATTTTCTTTTTTCAAAAAAAAAAAAAAAAAAAAAACTTAAGTATTGGTTACTTTTTACTCTCTGATTTCTCTCAAGTAATTACGTTATTTATTTCATTCACCTTTTTTCTTTTTGTTTTCTGTAAAAGAAAATGAACTTGCACTAGGGTACTATAATAGCACAAGTTTAGCAAAGCATTTCACATCTGTATAAAATTCAGCATAATGAAACAACGAAGGTAACACAGTCTATTAAACCATACTACCAACAGTATAACGAATGGCAACATCAAAAGAACAAACGAAGCGTCTCCAAAATTGAATGAGTTAAGCTCAAAAGATAAAGTAAATCTGGAAAATAAGAAACGTAAATGTAACGCCAGCACCAAAACTCAAATTATGAACTTAATTTCACAGAAGCAACTTTTGCATTTACATCTACCACTGTAGAAGTGCTATAGGTAGATCTGCACTGTCCGTAAATACCAAGGTGAAAAAGTTTTCTTTATAAGTTACCTATCTGAATTCAAAGTAACAAAAAAAAAAAAAAAAAAGATAAAAAAGAATTTACCAGGGCAATCAAGGGTAACGAGTTAAATATCGTTATAATTTATTGGGCCTTCGCAGAACTACTAATTAACATAACTCCTTTGATCATTTTCATTAAGAGAAGGAGGTGTACGATCTTTCATACCTATTTTGTTGTTTAAAGAAAAAGATACGTACGTACCATACCTACTTATTATACAACATTTAGGTACCTACTAAAAAAAATATCATCAGTCGAGCTAAGGAAATACTTGGATATACCATTAATAAAAACGTAGGTACTGTCGAATATAAGCAAGTATGTATACCTATGTATTTCCAGTAGAATACAGACACGAATAAAGAGCGAAAGATTTTTAGTGATACAGAATAGGTAGGTATCTGAAACTTAGGTATGTGTAACTAAGTACCTGAAATATTTCGTAAAGACGCAAAGAGGTGATAAAAAGCTTTGGCTCGCTTAATGTGTTGAATTGAATGAAAATAGTAATGAGGTGCGGAAAAGCATCTCAGACAAACGACGAGAAAAAGGTGAAACGACAACGACGAAGAAAACAAAGAAAAGCGTATTAACGTAAGAACAAGTCAAACTGACGAAGGGGGCGATGCCGAGAAGATGGCGAATATAATATGTATATATACATTAGGATGGCGAAAGCGTAGAAAACAAGCGAGTTGTTAATTAAAAGCATAGCAGCAACAGCTCTTCATAAGGAAATGAATTGCAAATGTATTACTCATTCTATTTAAATTTTGCAATAAGCTGCTGTTTTGAAAACTACTGCCAGTGTTGGCGTAGTTAATGACTTTTTACTCAAGTATCAGCATTTGCATTTAATGATTGAATGCCGAAGCCTCCGCGAAATAATTGAAATCTTTGACCAGGTTTTGCTCTTTGCTTTCATCAATTCAAATCGCCCATTCAATTTCAAGCGTTGAACAAAAGACTCGCTTCGTCTAAAACTGATAGATATTTAAATGGGTAAGACAATCACGAAATATGACAGTCCCCATCCTCGTAAATTAAATACTTATTTCTTATTTGTATATTTACTTATAATATTGACGTAATTCAACGATGCTCACTCGTCCTCAATTTTTGTTTAGAGCACGTAAATAAACGTATTTCAAAACGTAAAATACAAATACAAAGTATAAACAGCATCGTCAGCACGCGAGCATTATTTACGATTAAACTATCAATGTTCTACAGACTGAAACAGCTGTTGGAACCGATATAATATAACAACACAACGACTTGATATCTCCATCGTATAGACGATATTTTTTGTCAATTTAAAAAAAAAGGAAAACCCCGTTTTCATCAACTTTTCAAACGTGGGTACTTACTACTTACGACTATACCTACGTTTACTCAAAATAAGCAAACTTGCTGTAATATTTGTGCGCTTGAAATCTCGTTCCATGGTATAAGCTACCTACCTATCTACCTACGCTTTTCTATAAATATTACCCTGGTTTTAAAAATCGAAAATCAAAGCTTATTTTCCCTTCCAAGTAAACGATGGTGCTTGTCAGAAAATTCGAAAACACGTTGCACACCCTACCAGACGTGGTATGCACAACATCTGTCGAGAAATATTTTTGAACTAGAATTCTGAAAATTGAAAATCACGGGGGTAAGTTGTAGGTATGTAGCGATGTACCTAGCTATCTACCTGTGTAAACTGTCAACTGTAAAATTTCAAAATTTCAGTTTCATAACTGTGGAATGTGTTAAGTGTCTTACGAAATCCCAAAAAATAAAAAGTACAACTTTTACAGAATACCTTCAATAGGATCTTTTCAAGATGGAAAATGTTCCAAATTTCAAAGATTTAGGCCATACTTACTCATTTTTTAAAAATTCTAAATTTTTGAAATCAATTTTTTAAAATACGTATCTATTTACGATGTTAAGAACTTAGGTACTTATCCACTAGAGTTTTAAAACATTATTACCATCCAAATTCTCACAAAATTTTTAAAGATTTGCCAAAATCGAGCAACTTTGATTTTTTTTTGCTCATTTTCAAGAATTGAGTATTTTCGATTTGAGAAAAATTTTGCATGAAATAAGTTGAAAAGAAATCCAATGGTGTATTTTGGTATCAATAATGATATATTTAAAGAAAAAAATTCTTTGACCAGAAATGACGCACTTCGAGTGAAAAATGAACGAAAACTAGACACCTGCGCAAGCGCAGCTCTAACAGTGTGCGTAGCTTGAATTCTAAAATTACTGAGTAGTATTACTAAAATAACTTTTATGAGAAGTTATCAGTAAGTAGCCTAACCTAACATAAGCATACTTACTTTGGTATTTCAATTTGCCATGCCCCCCACCAACATCGCATAGTCACACCACCTCCCCATTCACTCAAACTGAAAACTAGATCGACCCATTGTTCGATTTTGAACATTTAAAATTTATTGCCCCAAAATAACTGCAGGCCCAGATTTAGGGGGGGCCAGCGGGGCCATGGCCCTGGGGCCCATCATCAAAAGGGGCCCATCATCAAAAGGGGCCCTTCACTGAAAAGGGGCTACCGGCAGATCACTTAAAAATTGAAAATTACAGTTATTACGCGGGTATGCAAAGTACGGACGCTCAGATGGTGAAAAGATATTTCATACTGATTTTCATAACTCTCGTTCAAATTAAACGACACGCATCAAACGCAGTCAGCTGTTTTCGCCGGTTTTATCGGAGTGGCGCCAGACGTGTATACGAATATCTACCCATGCGCACTTTTCGTCGCATAAGTTACGTGATTTTTAACACAACTCAAAATTATCACTCAAGAAACTCTAAAGTTGTACAGGTAAAAAAAACAAAAAAATGCAAATTCCGCAAAAATTAAAAAAAAGTGCAAAATTAGCTCGAATTGGACGAAAATTGATAAAATAAAATGTTTTCACTCATAAATTCAAATTTCCACAAAATTGCTATTTTTCACAAAATTAATACTCGAGAAACCTTAGAGTTGCAGGGTTTAAAAAAAATGCAAAGTCAGCAAGAATTGAAAAAAATTGCAAAATTAGCTTGAAATGAACAAAAATTAATTGAATAAAATTTTTCCACTGATAAAATTTTGATTTCAACAAATTGACGACATTTTTCTCAAAATTATGACTCTAGAAACCTTATATCGGGTTGAAAAAATGAAAAAAATTCAAAATCAGTATGAATCCCTATTTTCAATTTTTTCAAACTTGTATAAAAAGTTTTCCATGTAAATTGTGAAATTCTACCTAATTGAATTAATTTTCAGATGTTTCATCGAAATTGTTCTTATTTTTTTTTCAATTTTTTATTTAAACTTTCCTAATAATTTTCATCGATTTCATTTCTATGCCTAGATTTTCCAAGTGAATCGCGGATTAGATTTTTTTCAAATCGTTCATCTTGATTTTCTCCCAAATTTTTTCAAAACTTTTCATTGAAATTTTTTCTAAAAAAATGGTTGATGAACACTTTCCCAAATAGAATGACACTTAACGTAAGTAAAACAAATATGATGTGTTTTGGATCAGGGGTGCAAAATTTAGATATACAAGTACCAGTCAAAAAAGTAAATTGCTTGAAATTTTTAGGGGTTCACATAGAGTCTCAATTAGGCTAGAACACTCATGTGGACCAACTTTCTGGAAAACTTTCTTCAATAAATTTCCTCTTATGGCAACTAAAAAATTTGGTAAATTTACAAACACTGAAGCTAGCATATTACGGATTATTCCAGTCCAACATGGCGTATGGATTAATATTCTGGGGAGGGAATACAAAATTTGGTGATGTTGAGTTCCGAAAACGACATACTTCGCGAATTAAACTTTGACGATCTAATTGAAAGTTTCGCTATTAAAAAATCTCGACGCGTGTCTTTAATTTAGAATTAATTATTAAGTTTGATTTTATTAGTATTTACCTAAGAAATAAAATGAAAACGTGTACTTCAATTACTGTGATGGGGTGGAGGGGATTAAAGAGGCAAGAGGGCCTTCAGTAATTATATGGTCCTGGGGCATTTTTTTCCTAAATCCGGCCCTGAAAATAAGATAAGACTGCAGACCACAAGTCGGAATCATTGTTCGATTTTGAACATTTAAAATTTATTGCCCTAAGCAAAGATAAGATAAGAACTAGACACGAACCATTGTTCGATTTTGAAAATTCGAATTTATTGCCCTGAGCCTGAGACGTGATTTCTGATTTTTTACCACCTGCTGTGCTGAAAAAATGTTTACCGCCTGCTGTGCTGATAAAGTTCGATTTTGAACACTTTAAATTTATTGCCCCAAGATAAGATAAGATATGAATAATAGAAAAGTCCACTTTTCCCTTTTTTTATTCAAGTGAAAATTGCAATTATCTCGATAATTACTCATTAGATTCACACACAAATCTCACTGGCCCTCCGCCTTCATGAACTCTACATTCCTTGAAAATTTGAACCAAATCCATCCCATCACTAATGAGTTAACCTCGATAAACCTATTTCAAAATTTTATATTTCAAGACTGAAACCAATAGTGTGCTTACGCACACTAAAAATCGATTTTTGCATTGTTGAAGATGACGCACCACGATATCAAGTTCTACAAAAATATAGCGTGGTAAATCTACACTAATAATTACACAATATATATTTTTTTCAGAATTGCACCTCTGAAAGGAGTCACCAAAAAGACAGTTAGAAAGCTTAAAACGCCCATTTGACCTTGAAAAAGTGTTCGAATTTTTTTTCAAAAAATTCCAAAAATCACCCTTGATACTGTCTATCACTGTTGCAAGTTTAAAAAAAAAATCGGTTAAAAACAGCCAAAAGTAAAAAATTTTAACGAAAATCCACATTTAACTCCCCCCCCCCCCAGAAGGGGATAGGGTTGAGATATCGAGCTAAAAATTTTGTCTCGGGAGGTTTTAGACCATACGGACCAACTCCACTGGAAAATTCAAAAATCTGTGCTCAGGGCCAAATCACCCCTATAAACTCAGCTATACTCTTTAAAAATTTTTGTACACAATTGACAATTGCCCGTTCAAAATCGAGATAGGCACCATGTGTACATGAAGATTTTGTAATGGTACTCAGTTATATCTAAATTTCAAATTTGGCAGACCACTCGCCAGACACCCTGTATAGAGGTAAAATTTGGAAACTACCAAAATTCGAATTTTCATTACAATTTAAAAAAAAAATTATTACTTAGGTACCTACTATTGATCTTTTTTTAATTTTGAAAATTTATCAAACTTTCAAAAAAGTATCCTTTTTAAAAAGTTATTAAACTTTCATAATAAATAAATTTTGGAAATTAAAAAATTCCAAAGTTTTAATTTTGTATCAAATTTTAGAGATTTACTAAATTAAAAAAAAAAGTTAAAAATTTATAAAATTCAAAAATTTATCAAAATTTAAACATAGGTAATGAAAATTTGAATTCTAATTAATTTTGATGAAACTTTTTCAAATTTTGAGTTCTGAACAAATTTAGGGAACCCACTAAAATTTTCAATACTTACTTATTTACTTACTTACTTAATTACTTACTTACCTTACCTACATATTTCATTTAAAAAACTACCTAATTTCAAGTTTTCCGGCTACCAAATTTTGAAAGTTTTCAAAATTTTGAACTCTTAGCGGATTATAAAAATCCTTCCAAGTTTACAAATTGACTTTTTATTTTATTTCACTTGTAATTTTTTTGAGAATTTAGTTGTAGGTATTTCAAAAATTGACTCAACTCAATTTTATCAAAATTCAACAACTACCAAATTCTGAATTTTAAAATCACCATATTCCTTCCAAATTTTTTTATTTTTTTATTTTAAATTCTTTGGTTATGAAATGCTGGAAATCGTCATAATTTTGAATTATTAGAGACCTACCCAGTTTTAAAAATCTGTCTATAATATTTTCAGGAGGTATAGGGATCAAAGCACGAAAACTTTGTGATTTTTTTTCTCAGTCAATGCACATCACTCGAGGTGTATAACAGCCCCAAAGCATTTGAGGCCAACATCACCCCTATCCGGCTATACCCTTTGATCTGAATTAAAAAACTTGACACTTGAAAAATGATTCTCGGGAAATACATCTACCCAGGGACATGCAATATGCATCGAATTAATTTTTCCACCAATAATTATACCTTGCAAAGAAAGTTTAATCGTTGAGTAAAATAACTTTCGAACACCCTATAACTTTAAGTTTTAATTAAATCAAACATCTAGTCGACTTCTCGCTGCAGCCTTTAAAATTTCTTCAGACCAGAAGCAGCGCAGCGTTGCCACGAATTCGTGGCTTTAACTGGTCTATGTCTCATGAGAATGAAATGTCACAAAAACCAGCGGTCACTGATTTATAATCCGTATCCGACGACGTCCAAAAAGAAGTTTCGTACAGAAATACGTAACGAATAAAACGTACGTACAATGGTTAACAAAAAATATAACACCGAGTGATTCTATTGGGAAAGTAAAGGTTCACCATATTGTGTCTACCTACTTCATTCTTTCAATCCGAGCAAACGAAATTAATTATTTAAAACTGTATTTTGAATGTAGGTAGTAGAAAAAGGTAGTAGGTACATGCGCTGCAGTCTATTTTTGTTGTTCTTTTTTCCTTTTCTTTGGACTATTTTAGTATTTTTGTAAGATGTAACCAACGAGTTTATATTACCCTGACTGCGACTATAGTTCTTTTTGGTTTTCAATTATGCATTTAGGTTACATTTTCAGTATTATCATTAAATTATAATTTGTAATATCAAGAATAGGGTCCTCGTTTGTTTATGTTTTCTCAATATTATTATCCATATAAGTATATGTGCCTATCTATCTTATTGACAGCGAGTACGAGGAAGCAAATCTTCTTTGTTATCGATTCGACTTTTTTGAACAAGCGAAATCCCAAGAGAGCCTGAATTTTTCACCCATAAAGCATAAAAAGTAAAAATTTCATTCGACTATTACTGCTTCAAGTACCTAGGCGTGAAACGAAAGAATCCAACTGTTTTTACTGTGGTATTCAAGTAATTTGTGTAGGTACCGTCAAACATTTGTATCTAACTTTAAGTTTGAGCGGGAAATGTTGTAGGATACCTACGTATTTTATTTCTTTGGGTTTTGATTGTAGATTTAGATATCAAAGGAAAGCGAAACTTTTTCGCTACTACTTGTTGTTTGTAAACTTATTCGACATTTCAACAACAATAAAAAAAATAACAAATAAACAAACGCGATTATAGTTTTTATTTCAAGTGTGCTAGGTATCTGTAATTTCAATACCTAAAAATTTTAAAATAACATCGTTTTTAGCCAGGAATTAATTATTTTTTTTTTGTAAGAATCCAATTAGGTAGGTACCATAAATAAAAATGCAGTATCATTATAAATACCTACTATAAATTATACAAGTTCGCCTTAAATTGGAGCGAGGTGAACAAAGAGTAGTCATCCGAAAAGTGAATCTAAACTTTTAAATACTGAAATGTTTCTTTAATTCATTTTTCCAAGACAAAGGCAAAGAAACAAACACACCCACTAAAATAATTTGTGAAAATTTCACAAACCACGATAAGTTCGTCAGCTCATTATGATTAATGCCGTGTTTAATACCGGTGTTTTAATTTTTTCCTCGCTTTTGAAAAAATTTTCAATTTAATTATTTCGGCTCGAGTTTTTTTTTATACACGTTGGGGTTGAAAGTAGCGAGGTGATTACACGCTAGGTTAATCCGCCGAGCGTCTTTTTATAAAACTAAATAAAACAAGGAAAAAAGTCTACAGTTTGGTAATGAAAACAGCCAAGGGGCAGGTGAAGTTCAACTAATGATATTTAATTTCTACCTCTTCTTCGACAAAATCCTCGCAAACTTTTCAAACCTTATTTTAGATGCTTTTTTCTTTAAATTTTTCTCGTTTTTGGCTTTTGAATCTGTGCAGGGTGTTCCGGAAGTGGTTTTCAAAACACGAGATGGGATATACAGGGTGTACCTACTGGATTGAGAGTGAAACCTTCCAACCAGTAACTATGCAACTTATGTTGAGTCGATGTAGGTATGTTTGCCTAACCCTGGGACTGCAGGGGCTGAATTACCTCCTCTATCTTACTCCAATCAACAGTCATGAGCCAATAATTTGTTGAAAAACGTCTAAAAAATTCACAAATTTTTTTTTGATTTTTTTTTTCTTATTTTTTTTTATAGTATCAAAAGTTTTGAGCAGTTTACTTTTTTAGAAAAACATCTGAAAAAAGTTATTAAGAAAAATAAATTTTAAAAAAAACTGATTTTTCAGACGTTTTTCAACAAATTATTCGCTCATAACCTAATCAAGAATTTGAATTCTGCGGGTCATGCGATTACTGGAATTTTACACACGTAAAACTGATGAAAAAAAACAAATTCGTGAAAAATGAATGAATTTGAAGTGAAATTGGGCCTTTTTGACTAAATTTCACCATCCGTACACAGTAAAACGTTGAAAAACACGGTTTTTTGACATTTTAGGCAATTTCCACCACTTTGAAAAATCTGAAAAAATTCATGGTGGTTCAGAATACACCTAAAAACATATAGAAATTTTTTCCAGAAGTGCGTATATTTTTTTTAACGGTTGTGAAACTTTTCAAAACACTTTTAAGGTTATTTTCAAAGTGAAAAAAAAATGTTCTTGTTGGAGCTCGAGACCATCTACTATCCACAAAATTTCGCATCTATCGGATAAAAAAAATGCCTGAGATACTTAACGCATAAGAAGTGAAAATCATGTTTTTCGAGGTATCACCCCCTCAAGGGGGATGGGAATGAATATTATTTTAATTCAATTTTTTTTGGAAAATCCAAATTATTAAAAATTGAAAATTCAAAAAACGATTTAAAAATGTTTCTTGTTTCTTTGCGTATACCATCTTGTAGAACTTTAAAAAACAATTAAAATTCATTATCACATATTTTTGCCTATTTCTGAACCTGAAGGGGCGAGAAAATAAAATACTACCTGTTGTAAAATTTGATTTCAAAAAAATGGAATCAAGTAAAATAGCATTTTCTTTCCTAGCCCCTTCAATTTCAGAGATGGGCGAAAATATGACATGATAAATTTTATTTGTTTTTTCACGTTCTACTCGTATAAGGTGATGCAAGGAAACAATTTTTAATCGGTTTTTGAATTTTTAATTATTTTTTTATTTTCTCAAAGTTGCAAATGTTCACAAAAACTTTTTCCAAATAGAAACGGGCACCTGCAATCATGGTTACTTAACTGACATGTCCCATATAAGAAAAAAAAGTGTTGTATACCAGGTGCCTATTTCAATTTTGAAGAGGCAAACATTTAAAAATGCCATCAAGACAATGCATGGAACTGGCGTAGATAAATCTTGAGAATAACAAAAAAACGAGGCCTCATTTGGAAACTTACATTAGTTTGGAAAATTTCAATGATAGGGTATGATTAACTCGAATGAAACAAATTAAGTATCAATATTTGTCCTACTTTACAAACCTACCATAATAATGCTCCAAAAAAAAAAAATGAAGTTTTGAATACATTTCCTCTTACGGAGTTGCGACTATATAAATTTATAAAAGTTTATTTGTGTGTAAGGAACTTTTATAATCAAACTATTCATTCGGAATAAAGTAGTTTATTTTTGCAATTTCGAATTACAGATATTTTAAAATTCATACTCTTTTGTGCGAAATGCAAGTAGGAAACTTTTAAGAGGTACTATGGAAATGAAAAAATAAATAAAAAATAAACAATAGTAGAATCCGAAACATTGGAAATATTTTTCCATTCGTGTTTTATTTCATGCTTGTTTGAAGGGAATTGGCAAAATGGACAGTTTTCATTTTTTCCCAGTTTGAGCGGAAACATGAACAGAATAGAAAATTGGCGTGAATTGACAAGACATTTGGTACTTACGTTGTACCTTCCGAAATAGAATAAAAATCAAAAAAATGAAAATGGGTATAGTCAGTTTGTGTTGGGTAGTTGTTATATCTTACATACAAATGCGAGATGTTTTTTTTTTCAGGACTCAATTTTCGGTTTGCAGTTTTGCAGTACGTACCTCACTATACTTATTCATTAGTAGGTAGTAGAAATACAATTACCTATTTGTACAGAAACTTTTGATACTAAAAAACAAATCAAATCATCCAGTTTTGCGTTTGGCTTTGCTTTTTTTGAAAATTTGAAAATTTAGAAAAATCTGTGTGAGGTGAGGTACCTTTGTGAAAGTGTGCTTAATGTAGATATCATACCTATTATTTATCCAGTTTTATTGCTTTATAACTGCTTCAAGAATAGCTATACTCATTCAAAAAAAAAAAAAGAAAAAAAGAGTTGTTAATATTTCCAATGGCAATTTATCGTGTCATGAAATGGCTTTTGAAACTATACTACCTATACAGTGGCAAAAAGAAAATCGGCGAGAACGAAATAAAGTATAGGTACATATTATCGCCACACCTAACCAACTTTCCTTCAAAGGCAATAAACCCTGCAGATGTTACATGCAATAAGAACGTATCAGTTAGCGAAAAACCTGAAGCAACAATTCTTTCTGGAAGTTAGGTGATGCTGAAAAACGGTACCACCGCATCGTAGTCTATGTACACTGAAAGAAAAAAAAAAACGATTTTTATACAGATTGCTTCTACCGTAATGATTGATGTTACGAGTTGTATCTCTCGTTATTTCTCTTTTGCCGCTCACTTAAAAGATCAGTTTTGAGTCTTTCACTGGAAAAATATACAGCTTTTGGTTTGTTTTTATGTAATGATATTTGTTGGGCGTAGATACCTACTTGAATGGAAACAGTCGTTCTTTATAATATAACACGATTCCTATTTCCTATAAAGCTTTTAAAAAGTTTACGATTATGATTTACCTCTGATCGTCGTAACAGTTTTAAAAAATAATATACCTAATTGAGAATTATTGCTTTTGATGGAACATTTTTCAAATATATTATAAATGCCTATTGATGGCAGCTTGCTCGAAGTAAGCTCAAGTAACTACAATAGTTGATCGAGAACAAATTCAACTAATTTTCAAATGAATTCAACTCTGTAAATCGTTAATTTTTTATGTAATATTCTTGTCAATTTTTCATTTTTGCATGGTTCTGAATTCTTGAACCAAGAATAAAGTAGAAATAGTACTTACATGAATACCAGTGGAAAGAAAATTTAGAGTCGTTCGTGACCGAATGGTCATTAGTAACGGTGCCTTTACGATGTATAACCCTCGTGTAAAGATGTATTACATGGATGTAGACTGCTTCGTATGATACGTGACCAGCACGCGTTATATTTTCCCCAAATTCAAGTTGCCGAGAAGTGAAACACGCAGAAGAAATGAAAAGTAAAATGAAAATGAACCTTACGCATTAGAGAATGAGTGACTTTGAGTGTTGAATTGGGCATTAAATAAAATTATTTTGTTGAATACGTTCGAAGTGTTGGCTTTTATTTTTCACTAAAGAAATTGAATATGAGTAGGTAAGTAAGTCTTAATATACTTGTACGAATTGCGTTATGAAAATGCAAAATTTAGAATGTGCTGCAAGCAGTGTTTGGAAAACGTTTTAAAAACGAAAACAAAAACCAAAAAAAACGTTATTTTTTGGCTTTTTGTTTTTGATAAAAAACGAAAACGAAATTAGACACAAATTATGATAAACAACCAAAAACCGAATTTTTTCCGTTTTTTTTTTGTTTTTAATTTTTTTTTTTTTTTTTTTTTCATTTTTGAGCTATAATCCATGGCAAACCTGTATGTGAATTTGCATAGCGTATAATACTTGAATTACCCGGGCGTAGCGACCAGGGGGTCAGGGGGACATTCCCCCCTCAGAGATTTTAAAAAAGTCGAAAAGTTGGCAATTTTAGTGAATTTTGAGTTTCAAGTTGGTAAATTCTGTATTAAGTATGTTGAAATTTTTTTTTGAAAAGTTGGCATTTTGAAGGTATATTCCCCCCTCAAAAAATCATTACGCTACGCCTCTGTGAATTACCCATAAAAACGGAAAAGAACGAGAAAAAAAAAAATTAAAAACGGAAAAAACGAGAAAAACGAAAAGAAAAATCGAAAAAAACGGAAAAAACGAAAAAAAAAAACACAAAAAAATATGAAAAAACGAAAAAAAACAAAAGGAAACCAAAAATCAGAAAAAACGAAAAAAAAAAACGTTGAACATAACAAAAACGAAAACAAACACAATAATTATGGTTTTGTTACAAAAACTAAACAAAAACGAAAAAAAAAATCGTTTTCCAAACACTGGCTGCAAGAGTTTCCTTCTTTCCAATTTGAAACTCTGTCATGCTCTACCTATTAATTCTTAATGTGTGACTATTATTTAAAAATATGGTTTAGTGGTCACCCAATTTTACGATTTTCAAAATTTTTTAATTTCTAAACTTTAATATAAAAACTTTCAAAATTTGATAAAAATTCAAATTTCAAAGCTATTTATGTAGGTACTTTTCAAAATTAAATGAATTTTCAAATTTTGGTAATCTCTACTCAATCGTGAAATTTCCTAACTCATGAAATTGGCATAATTTCCCTGTCGTTTGCCCGTTTCATGAAATAGGCAAAGAATTTCTCCTTTTTTCACGATTTAGGCGAATGTGCTGGCCTGAAAATAATGAAAGAATAAAAAAAGGTCACTAAAATCATCTTTGACAAATGATAATTTTGATAAACAAAACTCGGTTAAAAAACATAACCCTGGGTACTTTGCTACTTTCATACGGTTCACGGTCATTTTCCCGAATTGAAAATCCCAAACGGACATTTCCCGAATGGGAAATCTCTCGAATGCCGTTTCCCCGAAGCCGTTTTCCCGAATACCGAAATCCCGAAGACAAATCCCGAATGCAAAAAATCCCGAATGCAAAAATTGTACAAATTTCCAAAACCTCTGGAATAAAAAAAAATTGCCCAAATTTGGTTGAATTGAATGAAGATTGATTGGAAAAAATTTATTTAGGCCAATAAATTCAAATTTTCATGAAATTGAGTACTTCAATTAGCATGTTCTCGAATTAATTTTTAAAAGAAATTAGCAATTACCTATTCAGGAAATATACCGTTCGGGTTTTTAGCATTCGGGAAAACGGCTTCGGGGAAACGGCATTCGGGAGATGTCTCATTCGGGAGATGTCCGTTTGGGATTTTCGATTCGGGGGAATGGGTGGGAACCCTTTCGTACTCCTGAGTGCTATCATACCCCCGTGGTACTTTCATATCTCTGGGTTAGAGGCGTAGTAACCAGGGGGGTCAGGGGGGACATTTCCCCCTCAGAGATTTTATTAAGGCGGTGCTCTACGCTACACAGGGTAGCCTATCCTGCCATCAGGCGCAAACTCCCGAGCAGCACACTCGACAAATTATCGAAATAAAAAATCGACAGAATATCGAATTCGATAAAGTGTCGCGTTAGTTCCGCATAAATCGTGAAATTATCTTTCGATATATAGATAGATTATCGACGAATTACAGTTTAAAAAAATTTCGAGATTATAGTAAGATATTTTATCGATAATCTATCTATAATATCGAAAGATAATTTCACGATTTAGGCGGAACTTTCGCGACACTTTATCGAATTCGATATTCTGTCGATTTTTTATCGATTTTTTATTCCGATTTTTTGTCTTTTACTAGCTTTTTTCTATAATTAAAAATCATTAATTAGCATAATTAATACATTAAACTATGCCTAAACACATTATTCATGTTACGGTAAGAGGATCATTTCAGAAAAAGTCAAAAAAAAATTATAAAAAATCTGCCACCCGTGGGGCTTGAACCATCTACCTCCTGCATGGTAATCCTCTTCCTTAACCACTATGCCATACCTTATCGTTGAGGAATTAGCAATAAAATGCTTATAATAGGCAGTTTAGTACTTCCAGACGTGTTGGACTTGGAAAAATTTTCACCAATTTGGAAATAATTTCAAATATCGTCACAAAATCGTTGAAAAATCGTTCGACAAATTTCAGATTATTTGTCGATAATGTAGTTTCAAATATCGCCACAAAATCGTTGAAAAATCGAAATCGAGGAATTTCATATTACGTGTCGATAATATAGTTTCAAATATCGTCATAAAATCGTTGAAAAATCGAATTCGAGAAATTTCAGATTACGTGTCGATAATAAAGTTTTAAATATCTTCACAAAATCGTTAAAAAATCGAATTCGAGAAATTTCAGATTATTTGTCGATAATATAGTTTCAAATATCGTCACAAAATCGTTAAAAAATCGAAATCGAGAAATTTCATATTACGTGTCGATAATATAGTTTCAAATATCTTCACGCAATCGTTAGAAAATCGAATTCGAGAAATTGAATATTATGTGTCGATAATATAGTTTCAAATATCTTTACAAAATCGGTAAAAAATCGGATTCGATAAATTTAATATAATCTGTCGATAATATAGTTTGAAATGTCGTCAAAAAATCGGTAAAATATCGAAGTCGAGAAATTTCATATAATCTGTCGATAATATAGTTTTAAATATCTTTACAAAATCGTTAAAAAATCGAATTCGATAAATTTAATATTCTTTGTCGATAATGTAGTTTCAAATATCTGCACAAAATCGGTGGAAAATCGGAATCGATAAATTTAATATTCTTTGTCGATAGTATCGTTGACGAATATCGTCATAAAATCTTAATAATATCGAATTCGATAGTTTTTAGATTTTTTGCCTATGAAGTTGTACCGATAAATCTTTATAATATCGTGAGAACATCTATAGATTTTCAAACGATTTTTTATCGATACGTTACATCTTCCGATATTATCGATCGAGTGTGCCGCTCGGGTTTTTCAATTTCGTTTTTTTCGTGTTTTATTGCAGATTTTTTTGAAAAAACGAGGTACAATGCTAGCATTGTGTTAGATTAAATGAATAAAATAGTTGAATGTGCCCAAATATTTAAAGAATCGGAATTATAAGCGTGAATAGGGACGAATGCATCATCTCACTTCGCCGTTGTTTTTCCCACTTTTCGGAAAAACTACTGAACGGAATTTGACGAAATTTGGATATGTTGTAGAGAACAGTACCCCCGAGGACACTACAAAGCCCTTTTTTGAGTTTTTGGGATTTTATGAAAAATATCATGGTCTGAAAATGAAGTAACTTTGGATCGTTGTATTTTTCATAAAATTCAAAAAACTCAAAAAAGGCTTTGTAGTATCCTCGAGAATACTGTTCTCTACTACATATCCAAATTTCGTCAAATTCCATTCAGTAGTTTTTCCGAAAAGTGGGGAAAACAACGGCGAGGTGAGATGACGCATTCGTCCCTATTCACACTTATAATTCTGATTCTTTAAATATTTGGGAACATTCAACTATTTTATTCATTTAATCTAACACAATGCTAGCATTGTACCTCGTTTTTTCAAAAAAATCTGCAATAAAACACGAAAAAAACGAAATTGAAAAATTTGCGCCTGATGGCAGGATAGGCTACCCTGTGTAGCGTAGAGCACCACCTTAAAGTCGAAAAGTTGGCAATTTTGAGTTTCAAGTTGGCAAATTCAGTATTACGTTGAAATTTTTTTTTGAAAAGTTGGCATTTTGAAGGTATGTTCCCTCCTCAAAAAACCATTACGCTACGCCTCTGCCCTGGGTGCTATAATATCCCAGAGTACTTTCATACCCGTGGGTACTTTCATGACCCTGGGTGCTCTTAAACCCAAGTTTCAGATTGTCTGACAAAATGTCTAAAAAATCGAATTTATTAAAAATTTTCCAAGTTTTTTCATGTCATCCAAACCTAACCTAATTACCTGTAAATATTTTTCGATTTATCAGATTAATTACAGTTGCTCGATAACTGGCATTTTGATCTAAATCTATGTACTGTTCAACTTCTCTACAAATTACTCAATAGGTACTAATAGTGCACCTACCGCCTTTCATTGGAAATTCTCCATTATACTCCTTTTATTTCAGTCTTCTATAGCCTATTTTATCTCTATTCTCGTCATCTTTATTGTTCTCGAATGATTATTCCAAACAAGTTGCCCTTCACTTTTTTCGATATTCGATTTACTCCTAATATCCCCAGCTTACATTTCTTTTTCTTTTTTTAAATTAAGGATTTGCTCTTTTTCCGCCTTTGTCCCCCCCCCCCCCACCTTGTATTGAAACGAAAGAAATAAAACATTGTAAGTTTTATTCAATAAGAAACGAGATATACTTAATCCAATAAAAAGAAAGAAAGAAGGAAATAATAACCTTATAATAAAAATTTCTTAGCCCCAATTTTAATTCAAGCTATAAAGTTGAATCCACGAAAAGAAAAAATAATTTCGCTCATTATATACGTTCGTTTCAAGTCCCTGAAAATTTTTTATTGTGTCGTTTCCGTACTAAAATGCTCAACTAAGACATAAAATTCTGAATTTGATAATTTAATTTAAAACCAACTTGCTGGTAACTTTGTGGTTCAAATTTGCAGAAATAATTTCTCAATCATTTAGATTTTTATGCGACGCGGTGTCTATCGTTATTTTCTGTTTTACACACTATTTCTTTACGATTCACCAATTTTTTTTTGTACATTGTTTGGCATTATAAAACCTTTTTTTTTTGTTGAAAATAAGCATCTTTGTGAGATGGTACATGATAAATAGATTTATAAAAATTGAAAAAATTAGGTAATGACATGATTTGAGAATTTGCAGGCAGTGATAAAAATGGTCATAATAATGCTTTAAGAAAATAACCATATTCAGGTAGTACATTTTTTTTCTGCAATAGATACCTATTCTTAGATTTTAAAGAGGCGGATAGGTGTCTATGCAAGGCTGCAGAGAAACCATTGTGAACGAGATGAAACTGCGTTCACGATAATTGCCATAACGAGATCTAGCTACGCTATGACGAATTATTTCCATGCAGGCACTTAAAGTAATGGAATTTTTTAATAACGAACTTCATATAACTCAGTATTTTGAAAATTGAAATGATATGTTATATATATATATTTTTTTTTATCGCGTCTCAAATGAAATATTAAAATGTCTTCTTTACGGGGCATATGACATGCTGGATATTAATGGTTTCAACTAAGCAACATTTACTGTTTTATTATTTTTATTTTCATATTTGTTTTACATTTTTGTATTATTATTTTTTTCCCTGCAAAAATCTTAATAAAAATACTTTTTACTATAACCTAGCATCACTTGAACGCGTGTCTTGAATTTGAAAAGATATTAAAAGAATGGTGAGTAGGTAATGGGAGTTTCGAAAAATTAACGATGGTACCAAAAACTGAAAACCTCGATGGGTTTCAGTTTGAGTTTCAATATGAAAAATGATCAAAATTGCTTTAAAAAACATAAACAAAAAAAAGACCTTATCCCTTACGTTAGATACAACATAGAATAACGAAACTTTTGCATTTTAAAATGAGATTACCCTCTTCTCATGGATGAATAGGTAAATAAATATATATGCTAGTAGTTACCTAATGGTGATAAACAATCCAACATAAAAAACATCAAGAGGATGTGTTTACCTGTAGGTACCCGTGTTTATTTTAATGAAATGAACAAACGTAGCAATAAATTCAAAGCGGAGTTAGCGAAAATATAGTGATAGTACTTGCCTAACAAAGGTACCTAGTACCTACTGGATACTGTATTTCTTTTCTTTTTTTTTTCATTTCATAGGTAGATTAAAGTAACGTTGTGTCACGCTGCAAAATTAAATTTGATAAAACAGTATTTTTTGTGTAAGTATAAAAGCGTAGAATTGGCAAAAAAAGTACGTACGTATATAGGTTATCGATTCAAAAACTTTTCAATTCAATTACAAATACGAAGTCTAAAAATTAAAATATTTTAATTTCAATTTGAGACCATTTCTCATAATTTTTTCTTTTTCTTATTCATTTCACTGCGATTATATTTTTATAATTTTTTCCCTTTTATGCTTCAAGTTAATAAAATACAATTTTGAACGCCGTAGTTATAGATACAATATCTACTTTTGAAGAGAAACTTTTTCTTTGGGTTTTAATAAATTTATTATAACTTTCCAGCTTATTTACATCTTAAAAAGTTTATACTTTGTTAGGATGCATTAAATTTAGCGGCACTGTTTTACATAAGTTCACGCAACTTTTCAAGTTCTTGGTAGCCTTTCTAAGTTTTATTTGGATTTTTATTTTTTTAGGCGAATTTTCCAATCAAAAACAAAGTGAAGTTAGCGTTTAATACACATTAAACCAAATTATCTATGTAGATATCCAGTTTTGATAATTTTCTCTAATGTTTTTTTTTTTTAGCAAGAAATCAAAACCAAATGTGAATATAAATATCTCATTAAATTTATTTTTTTTAATTATCACTATCTATGGGTTTTTTTAAAACAACAAATTTTGCATTTTTTTTTTGTTGATAATTTTTTAATTTACTTAGTTCCTTTTTTCACCCACTCTCCCTAAATAATTGTTGAAAATATGAAAAATATTAAAAACTATTCGGTACAACAAAAACATATCTATTTTTTTGTATCTTAGCTTCTTTTCCCCAGAGATTTTAAAGTAGTATTTAGAATAATTTTTATTGCCGAATAAAGGTGAACAGTTAAACACTGAATTAATTAATTTATAAAACTTGAAAGATTTTCAACATCTGAAAAATTGCTCTGGAAAGGTTTGAAAAAGTGATGAAAATTAGAATAATAAAAAATGTAGAGCATTAAAAAAAACCTAAGAATATAAAAACTTTAAAAAAACACAAAAAAATTGAAAAAGCAAAATTTTGAAAATCTGTATAATTATCTTGGAGAACTGTACAGTTTTAATAAACTAGCAAAATTTGAAAAAATTGAAAATTTTTTGATTTAGGAAAATTGACAAAATTTAAATTTGATAAAATTCAAGAAATCTGAGAACTTGAAAAAATTATAGCCAATTTTAGAAAATTTAAAAAAAATGAAAATTTTAAAAAATGGTGAATTTTAAATTATTGGTCAAATTTGTGATGAATTCAAAAATTTATCAAAAAGGCATTTGTAATTAATTCAAAATTAGGATGTCAGGTCGCAAAAAATTTGGAGTGCAGCGGTAATCCAGGTACAACTGCATTTTTGACTGTGGTTGTTTTTGCAATCAACTCCCAAATTTAGGTCTGAAAATTTTTTTAAAAATATTTTTCCAAAACTAAAAAGTGTTTGAATAACAAATTTTGATAAAAGTTATTCAATTTTGAACCTTTAAAAAATTTATGAATCAAAATTTCAAAAAAAATCACCTTGGATCGAGTTATTAAAAAACTTGACATATTCAATTTTGAACATAAATTTGACAAATTTGAGTCTGGTTAGAAATACTTTTTTAAAACCGTGTTTGATTTTTTATTTAAAAAACGACAACAATCTAAGTAAATCTAGAAAAAAAACAAAAAAAAAACGGAATAAACAATATGGTTTAATTTTTTTTGATAAAAAAATCTTAGGTAGGTAAGTAGTTATATATTTTCGACGAAAAAAATTTCTAAATTTTAAAAATAATACCTAAAGGAATATTTCAATTTTTTAGAGAAAACAATGTGTTATCTTAAACGTATAAAGGAAAAAAATCATTCGATTTGCTGTCTCATCAGAGAAAAAATATTTAATTTTTTGAGAATGAAAATTTTTTCATTTTTTTTTAGAATATAAAATCTTTACACTTTTTTTTGAGGGGGAACTCAATTTTTGGAGAAAAATTTCAATTCTTCGCCTTAATTTTTTGAGGAAAAAACTATTTGATTTCTTGCAATAAATTTTCTGTAAGTACATTTTTTGAGGGAAAAATGATTGAAAATCTTATTTTTTGAAATTAAAAAAAAACAATTTTTTGGAGAAATAAAATCAGTCTTACATCAAACATTGGAAATTTTTTAACTCGACACCCTCTCGAAAAAAAACGAGCTACACCCTAAAATTTCAAGTCGCCACATCTGAAACTGGCTCTATTTAGTGAAAAATCTAGTGACAAAATAACGAGCAAGAAAGTAAGAATATTATTCACTTGAAATGAAATTAATCATTATGTATTTCGGAAACGTCTTTGCAGTAGCGTATAGCTGAAGTTGTGGTAGTAGCATGAACTTATAGAAGCGAAAGTGAAAAAGAAATTGTAGTGAAAAATACAATCGCTATGTACTATCAGAAAAAAAATACAATTTTTATAAGTAGAATATTCTGGTACATCGTTCGAAAAAAAAAGAAAAAAAAAACACGAAAAATCATGAAAATGGCATTTAAAAAAAAATCAAACTGAAAAGTTTCATTCTCAAGTTCACTTAGACGTTATACGAGCTAGTAAATTATACCCTCTTTGGGCGTTGGAGGGGGGTATGTTGCTCGTCGGCATTCCATTGTAACCTACTCGTAATACAACTACTTGTTTGACGAAAAAAAAGGCATAGTTTTTCGCGGTTCAACATTTTAATAAAGTTGTTAGGAAAAAAAGCTTATTTAGTTTTCTGAAATCGGCTCGAACATAGACGAGGAATATGTGGAGCCGAATCAAAACGATTTATGGCCAACAGAGACGAAAAAAGAAGGAAAAATACGTTGTTAAAATACTGAGAACGGAAAATGTGTTTCTTTGAGGGGAGCAAAGGGAGTGGTGCTTCGTGAAAAATAAATAGATGGTAGCTTGGGCTTATATGTAGTTAGTGATGAATAGAGAAGCTTGTTGAAATGGGTTTCGAGGTTTCAAAAGAATTTTGCTTCCAAAATGAATGAAATGTCTTCCTTTTTATCCTACATTCGTAGTGATTCTATTCCTATTCTCAGAGGACTTCGATTTTGTTCTCGATTACGTCACCGTTTACTTTAACACTCTCGATGACAACGTAGGTAAATTTAAAAAAAATTCATCTTCTTGAAAACGGCCAAATAGGTATATTCGACAATACATCAACAAATTGAAAAAAATATAAATGGTTTTATATTTGAAACATATGTACTTACATATACCAAGCAACAAATGGTAAATATCAAAGTAATTTGATAATAATCGAAACAAACTCACCCCTTTTTATTATTTTCGTTGCAAATGCAAAGCAACAGGAACCAATCAAAGTATTGTCAACCTATCAATTTTCAGTATGATTATTAATTTTGATATATACGTATATCTTCAGTTGAGCAAACACCCATTTAGTATTTTAATTGAAATATTACAGAAAAGTTTTCACTCGAAAGTTTCGCGTAAGTCGAGTTTTGTAAGAAATAAAACTTTCATATTACGCTATAGACCCTATAATGTATAATACAATATATATGTGAGTTACAGCCTGCGGCTTTATGTATACGTACGTATGTGTCTTTTACAAGGTTTCCACTCATTTGTCCTATGACAAATGATAAACAAACTGATACACCCCATTCAGAATGGTATTGCTTTTAGCTTAAAACTGATTTATTATTATAGTTGGAAAAATTGAAATAAACGCGGCCGATTTCGAATTTCAGTATTTTATCGAAACTCGTATAAGATTTAAAAGAGTCTGATAAATTCGCGAAATTTCAAACAATAAATATTTTAACTGATCGTAAGGGAAAATATTGTGCTGTAGGACGAGATGAACGCGACGCACTTTGTGGTTTTTGCAATATCATAAATAATTTATATAGGTACCTACCCTCATATTTATAATCGCGTTATTACAGTAACAAAAATACATTTTTTTGACCAAAACCAAATCACATTGAACAAAAACAACATATTACCTATTTACACTGGAACCTTACTTACCTACCATCAAATGGTTACCGAATTATAAGAGCCAAGGTAGATCTTATTTTGAACTTTTTTTTCTGTCTCACTTCCTCAATTCTTTTTTAAATTAAAAAATGATTCCCTATTTTGTCATTGTCACTAACTGAATTTCAAATTCCCTCGAGTCATCAACTTTTTTAAGAAAAATTAAAAATATGACCATGCAGTTTTCAAAATGTTTTTTTTTTGGGGGGGAGGGGGTTAATAACCCACCAAAGTTGTGTATTTTCATCAGAATTAATTTCTCCTGTGGCACCCCGATTTTTAAAATTTTTTTTTTTTTTTGCCTAGCATTGGTAGTTATTGCTTCTTATTAGAAAATAATTCTCAATATTAGCCTTCTATTTTGAAAATTGGTAATTTTTTCAAATTTTTTTTAATAGGGCTAGGGGCACTGTCTAGAATAAGTGCAACTACAAATATTTTAGACATGATGCATTCCTATCACCTTTATATAACATGGTCTTTTAGTTCATGTGAAAATTTCATCGAGTCGAATGATATAATTATTTGGAAGTAAGCAAACACACATGAAATTTTTTTACGAACGATTTTGAGTATTTTAATATGATAATTGAACTTTATTGTATAAAAAAGAAAAAAAGAAAAGAAAACTATTTACTTTGACTGGAAAAGTATAACGACCACTAACATTGGTTGTTGTTGTCATGGTGACGTAAAGATAAAAAGAACAAATTACTTCTGTCTGAATAAGAAAAACAACACCTCACTTGCAAAGTGTGACAATGGGTTATTGACAATAAGTCAGCCTCGTTTACCAAAAATCCAAGTAGGTACCTATTCCAAATTTTTAATTAAGATTTTTTTAAACTGCAAATTTCAATTATGAATAAGCACTTTTTAAACAATGTAGCCTTGTAGGTGCATTGAAGGATGCTCCAGAAAGAAAATGTAGTTAATGTCGTCGTCATAAATAGTTCTGCAGGTGCCACTAAGTTAATAAGTTTTTACGGTCGCACTTCCACTTTCATAAAAGTTGAAAACGAAGAAATAATATTTTGCAATTCGTAGGTAAATACCTACCTGGTAGGACTTATAGCAATGGATAAAGTTTATGTAAACGCGAATCGCTTCTATAATACCAAATAAGTTTGCGAAAGACGATACAAACAACCACGCAAGTTTTTTTTATTTTTTAAAAACGAATTTTCACCAATCTCGCTTAGGTCTGATAACTTAACGCAATTTCCTTTGTCAAGTTGTATATTTTTATTATGTTTTCACTTTTTTTCATTACGGTTCGTTAGTACACATACTAACTAGTAAGTCTAGATACACGATAGGTGCTTGATTGAATCGCTATCCCGACAAAAGTAAATAAAGAAGTTTTCAACAGCTTGCACTTTGTGAAGGTACGAGTATCTTGTGATTACCTTTCACAACACGACACCATAGTTTTGAAAGAGTGAAGGTTGCAAGGCTTTCCAAAGATAAAGAACTGATTTTTTAAAAACTACCTACCTTTTGTCAGCAGAGAATTATTCTCGATGGGACACAAACACAAGCCGGAATGAAAATAATCTAATTCTTAATAGGTATTATACTGGAATAGTATCGGAAAAATTAATAAGATGCCATTAATTATATTCTTCATCAAAAATGAGAACATTTTTTTTCTACTTTTGAATACAACCCTGAAGCCTTAAACTGTTTCACATTTTTGGGGTAATAATGTTAAATCTCAAGAAAAATCGATTTCGTAGTTTTTGCTGTTCTGGGGTCGATATTGACACCCTACATCCAACACAGAAAAAATTCTGAAGTCAACTTTTTTTTTAGATGTAATATTATTACTTCAAAGATGTGGTTTATACAAATTTTTCTGTCCACTGTAATGGTTACCTAGAGAAAAATTTCAAGAGATGACCAAGGAAATTTTTAAAAAGATTGAAGGGCGGTTAGTACTAACAGTGTAAATCCAGATCACCTTTCAAGTATCTATTAACATCTTGAGTCAAAATCAGCTAGGCTCTTGAAACAGAACCACATTGTCCTACTTTTTCATTTCTTTCCTTGCCTTCAATTTCATGACTTATTGTTTGCAGAAGTTTTTTTTTTAGGTAGGATGTTGTATTTTTCATTTTCAAGTTGTATGTATTTATTTAAAGGAAGGAGTACAATTATTTTTTTCCCGAAAAATACAAAATAACTATATATTTTTGCTATGAAAATATTGAGAAATTAGGATAAAAATTTTCTATTCCAAAAAAATTGGCATTCTTGTAAGCAAAATATACAATCACTTTTTCCCAAAAAATAATAATCCCCCCCCCCCAAAAAAAAACTCGAAGAGATTAATAAATGCGATTTTTTCTTACAAAAAAACAAAGATAGGTTTTCTTCTCCAGTGGAAATTCATCCATATTTTCTTTTCAAAAAATTGAGAGTTTCTTCAAGATTTTTAGCTGATTTTTAATTTAAAAAAAATAATTTAAAAAATGGAAAATCGTTCCATTTCAAAAAATTGATACCGTCAAAATTAAGATATCCTCGCCCTGAAAATGAGTTTTAATTTTTTCCCAAAAATGCAAAATTCTTTTCTCCAAAAAATTTGATATTTTTTTTTCACAAAAATGAGACTTGCGTTTTTCAAAACAAAGTTTTAAAAAATAGAGATTTTCTATTCCAAAGAAATTAAAAAAACATAATTCAAAAAATTAAAAAAATATGCAGTGAAATTGAGAATTTTCCCTAGAAACATTTAGATATTCTTTCTCCGAGGAAAGTAGACTATTTTTTTACTCCAAAAATCGAAAGTTCTTTTTCAAAAAAGTGAGAAAAAATAGGTGCTTTTCTGACAAAATAAGAGAGTGTTTTTCTAATAATTATAAGACATATTTTCTTTTCAAAAAACAAAACTGCTTTATCGCTTCAAAAAAATTAGTGACTGGTTTCACTCTGACCACACCGACTCCAAAAATGAATAAATACTCAGAGTACCTAAGCGTTAGGTACATATGTATTTTAAATCCATAAAAATTCAGAATTTTTTTTTGAAAAAATTGAAAAGATTTTCATTAGAAAAAATTTCAATTTTTTGCTCCAAAAACTGATGAACTAGAAAAATAATTTAATAAGGCAATCAGCCAATAAAATAGGGACATTCTTCTCAAAAAAGTTAAAAATTAGCGAGCGTGGTAAATTTTTTATTATCATCGGAATAATTGTAAAATATAGGTACTTACATAATTTTTAAACTGAATAAAACCTAACCAAATGTGTGAATTTACCATCATTTTTAGTAAGAATCTGCGTTTTTTTCATTGATTAATAAAAATAAAATTGAAGTATAAATCAGCGGGTATCATGAACCGTTTCATTTCTTCTCGAAGTAGGTTATTTGTCTGCAGAAATCTATGTAAAACAAATTACAAATGTTACATACATATTACATTAATGTGAATAGGTTGAAACAATAATGCTTAAAATTTTCAAAACTCATTACTCGTAGTCATTAACATTAAAATATCTACATCCAGTGGATGAGAATTATGTAGTTGCTACTTTGCTAAAATAGATTATACTTATATGGGCATTATTTATCATCTATAGTGCCCTTTCGGCGCAGGGGGTGGGGCTTCGTTGACCCCAGGAATAGGAATGTTAATAGGACCTTCATAAGGAGGAGGACCTGTCGGTGGTGGTGGTAAACGATATGTGTTATAATTTTTACCATCATCTGCTAGGGAAATTGCCGCTTGCAGAATCACCACAGCAGCTAGTATTTTGAAGATCATACTAAGCATCTTAAACTTCAGAGAAAACTACGAATGAACTGAAATTCAACTGAATACTGAACAATATCCCATACTTTACATGCGTTAAATTGCTAACGCGAGAAAATTTCCAAGGTCATGAAGGAAATAATTCATGGTAATCGATGGTGAAAAGTAAATGAAAAACAATTGGTTAAAAGGTCGCATGTATGTAGTACTTTTCAAAAAACGTCAAATTCTGAGTGATTAATACTTTTGTTGTGACAAAAATTTGAAAAAAACAGCAATTGAATAAACTTTCCAAGGACGACCCAATAACTTCTGATGTAATAAATAATAATGAACGATTAATGAACTGTAAACTGACGTGACTTCTGTGTACATAAAAGCTATAAATTTTTCATTATTGAAATAATTATTGTAAAATTTCCGTAATTTGATTTCGATTCATTGAATTCTTACATAATTTACCTTCAGTTCTGTTACTCTGCAGGAATCTACATTTTTCCCCATTTTTTTTTTCATTGAAAAAAAATTGAAGTAGAAATCGGCGGATTTGGCTAAGCAGACTCATCAAATGTTTGCCGGAATCGTTACGATCTGTAGATTAGGTCGAAAAAATTGATTTTATCATGGAATGGGAGAGGTCATCAGTGAGAGGATGAGCGAGGAGCAACAAAAGAGGATAATAATTACCCTCTCTTAATTTAATGAACAATATTCACCTAAAAAATTTCAAAAGATGAATTTGAAAAAATATAATGAAGAATTAATAATCACATTTTTATTGAAAAATTATTGGCAAACTTTTGAATTAAATTTCAACTTGTAACCGACAAACAGAAAAAAAATTGATAAAATTTTTTAGCAAAAATATAAATAAATTATTTGATGAATAATGAATAATTTCCTTAAGAAAACTTCCATAACTAAGAATTTTTTTTTTTTTCAAAAATCTTATGAAAATAGAAAAAAGTGAAAAAATTTAAGAACAATAGAAATCTTGTAAACATTTTAAAAATTTAGCTCGATGAAAAATTAGGGAAAATCGTACATGAAAAATCAGTGAAAAATTGAATTGAATTAAAAATCAATTTCAATAATCGAAAAATCCATTCTGCGATGACAAACACTACTTACACGAAAAATGAGTTTTCAAAGATGAATATGAGATGAATTTCTCGTTTGTTCATTTTTGTGATTACGATCGGCTATTTTTATGGAGAACCGCTGCTGCTCATTTGCTCACCTTGTAATTTTTACCAAGTCCAGTACTCAGAGTTTCTACACCTCCCTGGACCATTGATTTTGAAGTTGCCCTCTACCAAGGGTTGAAAAGTTGCAGATTGCTGAAAAATCGAAATTTTTAAATTTCAAAAAACGGAAATATCGCACCTTCTGGGCGCCAAAACTGGGACCAAACAAACGGCTCATATTGATGCAAAAAAAATAATTCGATAGAAAAAGTTGAAAATGTTTCATTGCAGGGGTGCCAACTTCTCATTTTCTTAAAGTATGGATTTTGCCATTAAAAACTGGGATATTTGGATTTTTCAGAAAATCAAAAGTTGACACCCCTGCAATTAAAAATTTTTCAACTTTTTCTATTGAATTATTTTTCTTGCATCAATATTGTCCGACCAGAAAAGGATGGCCAATGGGTCTGGAACCGTGATTTTGAAAAACCGATTTTTTTTCATAGAGATAAGTAGTTATTAACTTTGATTTGTTTTAATGAGAAAAAATTGTGCATTGTTTAAAAGTTAAAATGTAACCATTGTTTGAGAACTACTGATCTCTATGAAAAAAATTCGGGTTTTTAAAATCACGGTTTCAGACCCATTGGCCATCGTATTCTGGTCGAACAATATGAGCCGTTTGATCCCAGTTTTGGCGTCCAGAAGGTGATATTTCCATTTTTTGAAAATTTAAAATCTCAATTTTTCAGCAATTTGCAACTTTTCAACCCCTGGTAGAGGGAAATAAGTGATATCCAACTTCAAAATCAATGGTCCATAGGGAGGTGTAGAAACTTAGACTGCACTTTTTCAGAGGGGTGCAGTGGGGGGGTAACTCTAGTGACACTGCCCGAAAATAGCGAAAAACTGCGGTTTTTTCGAAAGTGGCTCAACTTTGAGAGCTCCTAGCTCCTCTTCCCTGAGAGGTAGGGAGCTCAAATTTTTTTTGGGAGGTTCTCAACTCAAAGTAAATGACCTCCGTGAGTTTGGTCGAAATCCGAGGTATGTTTTTTTTTTTGCTCCACCCTAATGTGCATGCACTTATGAAATCTGAGTGATTCAAATATATACTTAAGTTATTCATGCTTTCTCTTTTAGATTTTTGCCGAAAACAAGACGACCTAGAGTGGACAACTGAGGCTGCTTCAAAGGAGATTAGCTGTGGGTGAGTTATTTTTCTTTAAGTCAGAGATAGCCTATATTTACACTTACCTTCTTCTCACGTGGTACTCATTCTATGCACTGTTTGTTGGAATTACTATTGTAAGAGCTAAAGTATATAGTTATAACCTCCCTATATGTAACGTTATAAACATACCTATACATAATGGAATCAAGAAGGGTGTTCGCATGTGTAAAATTATCATTAATTAAGCGTAAGTTAACGAGTTCTCGATTTATGAAGTGATGGATATTCCAAAATTAGCTGAAAAATTAATATCGCTCTGGTTAGACGTCTCTATTACATACAACCATGTCTAGTTGAGAGTGAAATGAGAGCAACATACAACTTTGCCATGGTTTATATACCAACATACCGGCGCTGAAATCTCCTAATCAAGTTTAATAATTTAAATGTTGTTGCCTTGCAAACTTGATGAATCAGTACTAACAACGCACCTTCAGTCGAGGGAAAGATACGCTTGTCGGCGTATTATTGTCAACAAGAACCAGCATCTGTGTAAGAAAAGTGGTTAAATTTTAATTATCATAGTCGAGTATCTTTATCAAGAGTTATATATAGTTGCGGCAACGTTCCATTGTGTTAAGGAAAACCAGAGATTCTCATAAATTCTTAATGAATGTCACCCTTGAGAATTTAAAGTCTAAAACACACGCTGACATAACATTGCTCTTTTCTTAAGTTTTACCTACCTACGTCAGTACGTCAGTTCACACTTATTTTTCTTATTTACAAGACAGTCTCATCGAATTGTTTGTCTCGTAATTAACTGCCTGCCAATTAGTTTCTATTGCTAAAGGTATTAGTTAGTTGATCAGTGATCAGTGATCACAATACGAGAATTTGAGTATACTCAAAGCAAATGTCAAAATCTGTGTGAACCAAAATCTGCAATTGATCGATCGTAGGGGAGAGTACCCCACAGTGAGACACTTTTTAGTCAAAAATTCATAGCTCTACTATTTATCATCAGAAATGGTTGGTTATGAGATCAAATGAAAACTACATCGTTTACGCTCATAATGCATCCATAAAAACTGAAAAAATATCATTTTAGGACCATCACACGATTTTTCAAAAAAAATTTGACAAGTTGTCTCACTCTGTACACGGGTAGCTCAGAGTGAGACAGATCGTGGTGAACTATGAGACGGTGTCTAAAATGTTATAATTAAATGGAAATACGTGCTCTTGACCCAATATAATATTCAATCATTAGCCCAACATATGCTATAACTTGAAAAATTTACAATAAATGAAAAAAGGGAGCTATAAATTTTTTTTTAAATTTCATAATTTGAGAAAGTTTGCATTGCATGAAATTTTCTTGTTTTCTTCATTTTGCTCTTTCTGTTGTCATTATTGCCATGAGGTGTACATACTTTGGCAGTATTAGGCAGTATAACATCTAAAAATCAGACTTGGAAATTTTTTGTATGTTATTGCTATTACATTTTTGCCGATATGGTGCACAATGGGACACTGTCTCACTGTGGTTGACCCACGTTTTTTCTTCTTCTAAAATTCATAACTTTTGATATTTTATACTTGGGATTATGATTTTAACGTTAAAACGTACTTATTTGGTTATATTTCACATCAACCTATAAGGGTATTCTCGAACTCAACAGGAAAAATGAAATTTTCAAAAAAAAACACTTTTCACAAAATTAGGGAAAAAACGTGATTTTTAGAAAAATTGCAATAGCAGGTTTACCATTGAGCGGAACGAAACATTTGTTAGTTTACGTGATGTATATGATTAAAAGCTATATTGTGTCTGAAGGAGCCCAAAAATTAGCAATATTAAGTAGGTAAAAATAGGCTGTTTCACTCTGTCTACCGTCTCACTGTGGGACACTCTCCCCTATCGCTCATGATGTTTACTTGTGAATTTACCAACAAAATGTTGAATGATCTGCGCAAAAATTCGCCTAATTGCAGCCAAACTTGGGCTATTCATGAAAATACACCAGGCGTGAATTAGCGCATGTATTTTAAATGAGGGTCATAAATTGATGGAAAAGGAGCAATACTGTCGTGTTATGCCACCATAACCATACAGATAACCCCTTCGACACCCCATCAGAAGAAAGCTGCTTTAATTTATTCCTTCAATGAGAATGAGATATTGATTGTAATGTGTCTATGCTGTGGATATTTACTTAGGCACATCTCGCATAATCGGCCAACACCGCTTATGGCTTCGCATAATATATTACATAGTTCGTAACTAGCGCAGATAATTTCACTACTTTTTGTTGATGCTATGACACATTTTCATGAAACAAATCATTCCCCAGTAAGCATATTATTCACGTACAAAAACCTACCATATTGTAACCCTGTCTGTGGTGTAAACTTTTCCAAGTTCGAAGTAAACCAATTTTGAAATGTAGGTACCCTATTTCGTTCTCAAACGTTTAGAACGTTCCTGGCATGGCACACTGTTATTCATGTATGCGTTATATTCTTTGAAAATTAAGGGTAAAAAATAAAACTAATTTGAGTATTTGTTGGTGTTTTGTAAAAATTTGCAAAAAGCACAGAGGGCGATTATTTGCACTGCTCGAATGAAAAAAAAACGTGTTTTTAATTTATTTACTTACCTACTTTTCAGGGATGCTAGATTTTGTTTAAATTTTACATCGGACCTCAGTTCCAGTGCATCGCAAATTAGCTCCGAAACAAGACCGAATGATTAAATTTGAATAGGTAACAAGGAGAGTTTTATCAAACCATTATTATTATGTAGTGGTAGGCTACCTATACAATTGAAAAACCGTTACGTTGAAAAAATTACCAGCGTTGAGAAATAGGTATAACCTGTAGAATAGACCATTGATCTGAATTTGAAATGTTTTCATTTCGAGACTTTGTACGGATTTCACTTGAAAAAAACAAAACAAAAAACATGTTTCAAAATAGTACACGTTTACCACTGCAAATTTAATTGGAAAACTACGAGTGTGCTTGTTGTGCTGACTCGAAACTGCGAATTAATTTAATTTAACATCCGGAATAGAATTAAATTGTGGCAAAAGACATAAGTATAGTGGGATACGGTTTTAATTTAACATTAAATGGTACCTCTTCTTTTTTTTTGGTGCTATGCAGGTTGTTTTTAATAGAATTGAACTGCTACCACAAACTATGAATGATATTGTAATTGTAGTAAAATTGCCACAGTGTCAACTATTGTTGATTCCAAGAGAGTATAGTAGGTAAATTAATGCGTCTAGTGAAGAATTCTAGGTATTTCTGGCTTTTATTTGAAATGTGAACTAACTTGGAATAGAACCAGTGTTATATTTGTTATCTGCTTAACTACTCAGTATAAGTAAGTATGTGCAGCTGCATTCTTCTCCAAACACTTGACGCATAACAGTTCCTTTGTAGGTATTTATTTTCAAAATTGATTTTTATGATATCGAGGCATTCTCTCGTCTCTCGTATTGAAGTATTTCCTTCTCTTCAGCTGGTACATTATTGATACACTTACGTATAAGAGACATGGAGTATCTATGGGGGGCTTTGAATCGTTTTTTGTTTTTTTTTGTACCTAACCTAAAAAAATAGGTAAGCAAATGGTTTCTGCATTCACCCCAAAAGCGTCGGGATAAAAGTCGAAAATAATATAAAAATTACAAAACTGTAAAAATACAATTTTTTTTTGTTCTTTTGCGATTTATCTCTTTAAAATATTTGACAATTTATTAGTTCAACGAATCATTGCGCATGATTACTTTGCAGAATAGCATGACGACGATGAATCGTTCCGAACACACATAAACGTTTAAATCCCCTGAGAATAGTGAATTTGATTCGTAGTGTTACATAAATAGGATACTTTCAGTAGTTATAGCAACAACAATAGTTCTATGTCTTCGTAATCCGCTTACGCGTTACCAGAAAATTCGAAATTCGTTGAAAATCCTTATTTGTTTGTAACGACTACTTTTAAGATCGAAAATTATGGAAGGTTAAGTTAGATATCGAATGATGATTTTGTTTCCAATTCTTGCTGCTGTTGTGATACAGAACAGTAGGGGAAAAACTAAAGTTAATTTTATATTTGGAAATTGGCTGAACCTATTTTCATAAAACCTGAAATCTCTAAACTACACCACCTAACATACTATTGCCATTTTTTTTTATCTTAAAAAAAAGACCCATCAATTTTTTCAGGGGAAAACTCTAATTTTTTGGAGTAAAAATTTCCAAATCGTTTTGGAATAAAAATATTTCTCAAATTCTTGGAGTAAAAAATTCTGAAGTGTCTTGAGTCAGTGTACAAAAAAATCTTCAACTTTTGAAATAAAAAAAATCAATTTATTTTGAAGAAAACACCGTTCAATATTTTTTGGAGTGCAAAAAATTCTATTTTTTTTTCAAAATAGAATTTCTAAAAAAATACATTTTTTTAAAAACAAAAATATTTTCTTATTTTTGTTTGCGAATGAAACTTTTAAAATTTTTGGGGAATAGAAATGAAAAATTTTTCAAGTTTTTGGGATAAAACAAATCTTTTATTTTTTTGAGAGTGAAAAAAATCCTCAATATTTCTGAATAAGGAAAAATTGAGATAAATTTTTTTTTTAATTTGGAGAGTAAAATCTCTTATTTGTAAAGAAGAAATTAATTTTTTGAGAAATGAAATACCTAAGTAAAAATTTTAAATCCTTAAAAATTGGTATCTGCATTTTTTTTAATATAAAAAATTTCCCATTTTTAGGGAGTAAAAAATAATCTAACTTTTTCGACTGATCATTTCTGTTGTTCTTTTTTTCTCGTTTTTTTTTTTTTTTTTTTTTTTTTAGAAATTTAAAAAATATTTTAGAGAAAAATTAGGAGAAAGTAACCTAATATGAAATACCATCTTTTGAACCCCCTAGCTCGGTGCCTAATCAAGATAACGACTTTGTTTTTGAAAGAGGTCGTAGCAAAAGGTTCAAATTATCACATACTAAAATTTGAGCTTTCTACGAGTATCAGTGTGACCACGATTTGAAAAATAAAAAAAGCTCAATTTTTTTTTGTTGAAAGAAATGGTGTCCTAATATGGAATAGTACTTTTATTCAGTATTGCAGAAAGTTTTGGATACAATCTTATTTACAAAACTTGCAAACGAAGTTCTCTGAGTTATCTTCGACACCTGCACATTGTATATGACACCACCTCAAACCATTACCTCCACATTAGATCCTTTTCTCAAATTCTTACGAGGGAAGTATAGAAATTTCGAGTTGGTAGAAACATTTTGGTTTTTCTTTTTGAAAAAGTTTTCTTGGTTCTCAGGTTCGTTATTAAATTCGCTTTCAGATGAGGAATTATCGTTCTTAACCTCTTCCGGCGTCTAAAATCTTAAAAAAATCACAAAGACCACGTTTCAGGTGAGTATTCCATATAAGGTTACCCTTTTTTTTCTTCAAAAAAAAACCCTTTGAGCTTTCTGAAGCTTTTCCATGAACTTTGAGGTAAAAACTGAATAGAGATTATGAAAATGCTTCCTCTGACCAACACTTTGATATAAAATACAATAACTTTCCGCAACTTTTACAACGTAATCCTTCCTCTGCAAAGTTTGAGTCATGTGAAATTTTCAAAGCTCAAAAACACATAAACACTGATAACTTCGCGAGAAATGTTTGGATCATCATGATTTTTGGTATGTGGCCAAGTTATACTTCCCTCCACATAGTTTTGGCATCATTGTTAGAGTGCGCCAGTTACCGACGCCAAAAAGCCACTATTCCATAAAAGGAACCTATTCCATATTCGGTCACTCTCCCCTATCCATTTTCTGAGAGTAGAAAAAGTAAAAATTTTAATTTCTTATAAATTAGAAAATCACTTAATTTTTTCGAGAAAAAGCCATTTTCACACTCAACGTACTTAGGTAGGTACATATTTTTTAAATTTCAATCAGTCACACTTTCAGGAAAAAGTCGAGCTACACCTTAAAAGTTCCCAATTTTTCAGCCCTAAAAAAAAGTAAATTCACATTTAAAAAATCTATGCCTACCCCTTCACCCTCACCATCATAATAAGTAATCGCTGAAAACTTCTCGTAAATGAGATCAGACCTGCTAAATACCTTTTTTTAACCATGAATTGGTTCGGCGTACTAGTGTCGTATAAATAACTGTGAAGAGAAAATTAAAACAATAAATTAGAAAAATTTTAAACCCTCTGTGTCTCGTTGAAAGTGCTCGGAAGTAGATTTTCGAATAAATACAATTTTGCACTTAAATATTTACGAACCGAATGAAATATTTTGTAAAAAGTTTACAACGTAAAAAGCAAATATTTGAAATTCGTTTGCGACAACGAACGACAAATGTTACGTTTACGTTGCCTTTAGTAATCGCAGCTAAATGATTCCCAAATCGCGTCTCGTTAAAGATATTCAGCTAAGCGGTGTTTTAAACGGAACGAGAATTTTCGATGTAAATATCCCTTTTGAATAATACTTCCTTTGCGGTCATTGTTTCGTTTCACACTTTCAAATTGAAACCTATTAACGTTACATCTTTGCTGTCTGTATGTTCGTCTCTGTAGATTTGCCATTTTAAGTATTCAATTATCTTGGCTTACGATAAGGGTAAGCATTCGTGTCTGATTTAACGTTTGTCAAATGCAACTTAGGTAAGTTGTCTAGGTACCTATTTACATTTTGAAATACCTTATAGAAGTCAGATACCTATTTATTTGTCTCAATTCGTTACCCTTAATTTGAAAATTTGGTATTATTATAACGAATGTGTTTAAAAAAAAGAGAATGGAATTGGATATGCCGTTTTACCAGGCCTAGATTTTTAGTGAAAAATTATTTTATAGCTTCTTTTAATTAGGTATTATAAAAATGTAAAAATTGTCTGAAATTTTTTATAGAAATGAACGTATTTGCAATTTCAAGTCTTACAATTTTTTTCGTAAAGTTTGAAAACAAAAACTTTTTGAAGTAAAATTTTTGTGAAATAGGTATGCACAATTTTGTAATTGAAATTAGAAAAAAAAATATAATGAGGGAAAAAAATTGCAAAATATGTTTGCAATTTTTTTAACATGAAATTTTTGTGGAATATTTTCAAAATTAATGTCCTTGCTAAAAATTTCCAAAATTCGACTCTTAATAACTGATAAATTTTTGGAAATTAAAAACGATTAAGGAAGCAGAACCAGAAAAAAATTCCCAACAGGTTAAGAAATTTTCCTGATAAGCCTGGAAAGCTTTATCGAGGTCTGAAATTCATATCAGCACAGTGCAACTCTTCAAGTTATGTTAATTATGGATTTTCTCGGGCGAATATTGAATAGGTAGATTTGGTTCAGTTTAGGTATCTTTTTGAATTAAAATTGTAGTTCCATAAATTAACATACCTTTCTATTGATAATAGATACTGACACGTTTACTGAATCATTTGAAAATAGGTACCAATACACTATATAATTTAGACGAATATTATGACATATAATATGTAATGTAATGCACCTAATACCTACCTACCTATTTATTTCCATGTAATTATATGTACTTATATGGGGTTCACCGCTAATTTAATAGTTGAGAAGAAGTTTCACTCTTGAGTAATGTCATGATGGCGTTATAAAACGACGAAAGTCGGTAAACTTGATAGTAACACTGATAAACTGAAAAGTTTATTATTTGATCAGCAATTACCTTGTATCGCATATGAGTTGAAAATTTTGTTTATCTTTATAAATATATATGCTGAAAGCAGTTTAATTTTGTTTACTCTCTAAACAATGCGGAATTTTCATTGGTGTCGTGTAACAAGAGCAGGGAGCCCTGTGATTTAAACGCTATTTACCTATAAAATCTTCATTCACTTAATAAATTTATGAAATTTTTCGACATGTTGAGTTGAACCTGGTACCTAAGACTCAAATTTTTCTTTAATTATGAGTTTTCGAAGCAGGTTTTATATCGAAATAACTTCAACAAAAATACGCATGGCGAATAGCCCCTTGGCTGGGATTTTCAAACCACATACATTTTGACATAGAAAAAATTTGTAAATAGATGATTTGAAAAAAAATGCAATTTTGCTGAAATCGTCGTTTATGTAAAATGCCTGGTGGAAAATTGTTCAGATACCTATGAACTTTGAACCCCTTCCAAAAACAGTGTCCTGTCATTTGAGTATTTTTTTTTTTTTTTTTTTTTTTTTTTTTTTTTTTTTTGAAAACGTTTGGAAAAAAATCATAATCATTTTTTTTTCTAATATTTCTTGAATAATTTTTTTAGATGTGTATCATAAGTTAAGAGCAGTTTATTAAAAAAAAAAAAATCTGAAAAAATTATTATTATTTTGTTCAGGCATTTTCAACAAATTATTTGCTCATAACTTTTGATTGGAGTGAAATAGAGGGATGAGAATCGCGTCATTATCAAGAATGGTTTTTGTAGTCGGAAAAAGTTAATAATAACAGCTTAGTCAAAGGACGACTGTTTGAGTTATTACAGAAAAATGAGAAAAATTGTCACTTTTTTACATGTTTTCTCAAATAGTTTGTTTGGTATAGGCCTCATTTTCACGTTCTAAAAAAGACCCATCCCAAGAAAAAATTCTAGATAAAATATGCTGCCCGACGCCTCAACGCGCAACTCTCTACCTATTATAGTTGTCGAGAAATGCAAGTTTGAAAACACTCAGCGAAAACAAAAAAAAACTGTTGATCATAACTCAGCCCCTGCGGTCCGGCGGTTAGGCAAACATATTCACATCGACTCACGATAAGTTGCATAGTTACTGGTTAGTAGGCTTTACTCTCAAACCGGCACACCCTGTAGATGGGTATTTCAATTTTTTTTTTTTACAGATCTAATGGAACTTGTCGATATTACACGTTGAAATCATGAAATATGTACACATTTCCATGCCAATGAACGTTCTAAAAAAAGTTTTAAAAAATTGCAGGAATGACCCTTGACGTGGTTTATTATTTCTGCAAGTTTGAAAAAATTTGGTTGAGAATTGCATAAAATAAAAATTTGAATGAAAAAATACATAATACATTTGACCTTACCGGAGTAGGTGAGACCATGGGAGTGAGATAGGGGTCAACATTTTCCAAAAGGAGTTTCAAAACTGTTGAGACCAACTTTCACTTAGATAGTTCGAAAATCCCGGCCAAGGGACGATTCACCATTTTCCCCCGGCTTCCCTTTTTACCACGCTTTTATTAGCTTGGTATGTATGTATGTATGTATGTCTCATGGAACCAAAAGTATGTTTTCAACCAATCCTCTCTCATTTAATATTTTACTGGAATTGAAAGAACATAGTGCTCACGTTAGGGGTTTTCGAGGTCGCTGAATTCGATTTTCGAACTCAAATTTACCCCCGACCCCAAATTGAGCCCCTATGACGGGGTTCAATTTTGAAAATTTCAGAAAATCACAACATTGGTATCGAAATGTAGGTTTTCGAGGTCGCTGAATTCGATTTTCGAACTCAAATTTACCCCGACCCCAAATTGAACCCCTATGAGGGGGTTCAATTTTGAAAATTTCAGAAAATCACAACATTGGTATCAAAATGTAGGTTATCGAGGTCGCTGAATTCGATTTTCGAACTCAAATTTACCCCCGACCCCAAATTGAGCCCCTATGAGGGGGTTCAATTTTGAAAATTTCAGAAAATCACAACATTGGTATCGAAATGTAGGTTTTCGAGGTCGCTGAATTCGATTTTCGGAC
Source organism: Balanococcus diminutus (assembly GCA_959613365.1). Taxonomy (NCBI): domain Eukaryota; kingdom Metazoa; phylum Arthropoda; class Insecta; order Hemiptera; family Pseudococcidae; genus Balanococcus; species Balanococcus diminutus. The sequence goes on from OY390714.1 coordinate 32,713,400, forward strand.
TTAAATTTACCCTTGACCCCAAATTGAGCCCCTATGAGGGGGTTCCATTTTGAAAATTTCAAAATTCACAACATTGATATCAAAATGTTGGTTTTTGAGGTCGCTGAATTCGATTTTCGAACTCAAATTTACCCCGACCCCAAATTGAGCCCCTATGAGGGGGTTCAATTTTGAAAATTTCAGAAAATCACAACATTGGTATCGAAATGTAGGTTTTCGAGGCCGCTGAATTCGATTTTCGGACTTAAATTTACCCTTGACCCCAAATTGAGCCTTTATGAGGGGGTTCCATTTTGAAAATTTCAAAACTATGAAATTAAAATATTTTCAACGACAAAAAGAGTTGAATAAAATGTAAAAAAATTTTAAAAAACCACGCTTTTATTTAAAGTTGGTCACTTTGTAAAATGTTATTCATAGAGAAAGAGTAATGCCTTAAAAAACAAAAAATAAAATTTACTTGAATACAAAAATGTGTCATGAAAATTTTTTTTTCAAAAATTTTAATGATGAAAAGCGTGGTGGGGTGTGCGAGGAGCAAACGAATACCTTTTCGATTAACGCCCCACCACGATTTTCATCATTAAAATTTTTGAAAAAAAAATTTTCATGACACATTTTTGTATTCAAGTAAATTTTATTTTTTGTTTTTTAAGGCATTACTCTTTCTCTATGAATAACATTTTACAAAGTGACCAACTTTAAATAAAAGCGTGGTTTTTTAAAATTTTTTTACATTTTATTAAGAAAATAACTGTGGTGCCGGTAACAAAAACAACGGGCCATGTAAAGTTGACTTTACTCTCATGGTTGGAACATTTTAACAGAATTACTCGTGTAGGTATTTTTTTTCTTATTATTTATTTTGAATTTCTTTTAAAGTTTTTCGATTTGGTGAACGTGAAAGGGAATAAAAACATAGGCGCGAATATATTACTTGTTCTTCAAACTATTGACCCAACCGACGTATTTGTACTTATAAACTTGTTCAATTTTATGCTCAGTCATATGCAGATGCACTTACTTTACTTAAATATTCTGAGGATGAATTCTGGGATTGTCAAGTTTGCAAAAATCCACTTTCCAAGACCATCAGAAACCATTAGAGGTTTGTAAAATTATTTGATATAAACTAAATTTGTTGCTTGGACCACGAAAGCAAGTTAGAATATTTAGTAGATATATTATTGATGAAATTTTTATGTCTCAGAATAAACGAGTCCGATATGTACACCTCTTTGCGAACAAATTTGAAACATTCGAGTTGAAAGATAGAGGGTATAGAGTTGGCGTATGCGTATATCGTTTGTATTTTATATCGTATTCGTATTTGTATTTCAAGCAGAAAGAATGAGATTTGATAAATGAAGGTTTGATTCCGTTTTTCAATTCATGCTTCATCTGCGCATGATTTTCGTAATTTTCCCACCCTTGTTTGGCTTTTTTCATGGCGTGTTCGGTGCCTCCGGGGAACAGTAACGTTTGGTTTTGATACCGATGTCTGGTGCCTAGAGATATAATCTGTAAAAAAATAATGATGAGTAATAAAATATTGTTTCAAGGGAGGGTATTCTGCAACTTTTTTCTTCGATTCGAAAGATTAAATGGTTCGAAAACGGCTTTTGATGTCGTCTATGGATGCTTTTATGCTGAAACACTTTTTACGGTTTCCTTTACGGTAATGGTTAGGGGTTTCTTTTTCTGTTCGTTTTTCTGCGCGCTAATTCCGTCTTCTTCGGGAAACGTTTATGCAAATTGTATTTCTTTTTCTTTGAATGAAGGTATGGAGTTTTGTAAAAATGATTTTTGAATGCACGTTTTCAGTTTTCTTCTCCATTCTTTACAGTCGGGTGTGTAAATTTTTCGCATGATATGTGCTTATTTCTATTCTATACCGAGTGCTATTTTTATTTTTGTTCATCTTTACTCTTGGAAATGTGGAAATGCTACTTCACACATTTGAAATTGTGTCAAAAAATATTTGCCTATGTGTGTATTGTTAGTTACTCGATCGTTTCAAGTGTAAACAATTTTATGTAAGTACCTTTTCCTTTGGTAGGTACTTAATTTCCGATAGTTTTTGCAGCCTCATTGGGGAAAATAAAAATACACTGATCGAAAAATATAGGTGTTGAATAAAACTATCTACCTGCTACCTAATTAGTAATTAGTGTAATACGAGTGTAACTGCTTTGCTGCTAAAATTCGCTGCCTCCATTAGTCTAGATTGAGCAACTAGATTTCATTGATTGGTTGCAAAACTCACTATTTTCACTGATTCCAATTTCCAGAATATAGATACCTAACGTTTTCATCTATTTAATGAACCGCTCTGAAACGTTCATTCTTAATTTGATGTTATACATAGAATAACACTTACCTACCAATAACATAATTGAAAAACATTTTCCCGAAGTAGGTAAAGTATAATATTAGGTACCTACTTGACATATATTAAAAAGTTAGTAGTAGTATCTTCATTTCTATTTTTCTTTTCCAAAAAGGAAATGAAGGAAAGTTTAAAAATATTATCAATTTTTGATTCGTCGTTTATTTGAAAGCTTTCAGTTTCACCTTTATTTGTTTCACTGAAGTACAAATATTTGCCACACTATTTTTTCCCTTCTAAAAACTGTTCCCGGAAAGCTTATTTTCCAAATGCAGTCAGCTCAATAACAGTACAACGGAAAACCGAAATGAACTATTACGAAAGAAAGAAAAGTTAGAATTGCGATTTCTTGTTTTTATGTTCGGTTTTATACGATGATTTGGAAAGGCAAGACAGCTGATAATCTGATTTAGCAACTGTTGGTCGTTTTCTTGTTTTTTGTTTGTTAAACAGGTTAACGGTTTATTACGCGAATGGAATTTTAGTGAAGTTTTTTTTTCATTTGTTTTCATTAAATTTTTACCTGCACTTCGTTTGCAGTGCTAATATTATGCTTTCAAAAACCTATAACTATTATGTTGCTACAAAAATTTGCTGAGACAAGCAAAAAAATCATTGACCAACGCCTATTCTTAAAATTGAAAAAAAAATACCTAAACGTTTTAAAAATTTGGCATTTTTCAATTTCAAAATATTAATTTTTAAAATTTTGAAACTTTCATCAGCTTACACTTCCACTTGATGTGTAAGTAATACAATACTTAACAAATTAGAAAATTTTGGAGCATCCACGTAAGAAAAATCAGTACCATTATTCACCAAAAAACTTTAATGTAAAACAGATGCCTAACATCATTCAGTTAAACAAAAATTAAAAGATAAAAAAAATCATTATTTTTTTAAAGATGAACTTCTTTAGTAGAAACATAGATTAACTTATAAATAGATAGTCAGCCCATGCATAAAAAATTCTCGTTCAGTTATGAAGCTCTTTCATAGATGGCGGTTATCTAGAAGTATTTTTAGGATAGAAAGGGGAAGGACGCAGATTTATCGCACACTCGCGCATGTCAACTTCAAGACTCCCTCTTTCACTAAACTGTGAAACTTCATTTTTGTAAAGGTTGATTAAAAGCAGGGCGAAACTTTTTTTACATAAGAGGTTAATCTATGGTAGGAAGAACCAGTGTTGTTAAAACTGAAATAATTCAGTTTGAGTTTGAGTTTTCAGTTACCAGTTTTCCCTATTTCAGTTTACTTCCAGTTCCAGTTTCAGTTTTGATTTTTTTTCAGTTTCAGTTTCAGTTTTCAGTTTCAGTTTTTTGTATAAAAAATTTTAAAAATTTTAAAATCATTAAAAATAATATAAAAAATCAAAAATCAATAAAAAATTGGAATTTAATTAAAATAATTTAAATCTATGAATTTGAAATTAAATTATAAGAGATTTAGATCTACAACTTTTGTTTGAAATTTTTTTTAATTCAACCCCTCCACCCACTCCATTTTTCAATATTGAGTGTCTTCGTACTATTATGCAAAATTCGATGGGAGGGGAAGGTCCAATTGAAATTCTTATAATAACCAAAATTATTTCCAAGATCTTAATCTACATCTTTTGTTTGAAAAAATTTTCAATTCAACCCCCCCCCCCCCCCCCCTAATTCCAACTATAGTACTCTATAACTCGAACTCAACTCGATTAATAATAATTAATTATCCCTATAATATTTCAAAATTTAAATTTCAAATTCAAATCAGAAAGTGAAATAAGTCAAATAAGTCATAAGTGAACTTAAATTGAAAAAATGAAAAAAAGAACTAGCCTAAAGTAGAAAAAAAAAACTAAAAAAAAAATTGAAAACTGAAATAAAAAAAATGAAAATCATTTCCGTTTCATTTCAGTTTTTTCAGTTTTTGTCATTTCAGTTAAGTTTCAGTTTCAGTTTCAGTTTTTACCAATCAGTTTAAGTTTTTTCAAGTTTTTTTCAGTTTCAGTTAAAGTTTCAGTTTCAGTTTTAACAACACTGGGAAGAACAAAGTTAACATAAAAATTTTCCTAAGTAAATTTTGTTATCAAGAAAAATTGTCTGTATCAGAAATTTTTTGTACAAAAAAAATACTAGAAAGAATTCCTTGTCACAATGCTTTTAAAAAAAACCTTTAAAAAATGTACTTTTTTTTTTAATTGCTAAAAAGAATATTTGAGAAAAAGTTTTCTTGAAAAGTTTTAAAAAATCCACATGACATGTATCTCGATTTGAAGGTGTCCTATTTTTGAAAATGAAGGAGCTGCTAAGATTTGAGAATTATTATTCCTATAGTTTAAAGCTCTTTGACTGACACTTTCACTTCCAAAGATAAACAAATTTTTGGCGTAACTTTTTATGCTCTTTCAAAAAGTTATTTCTGTGTCTTTTTTTTGGGAAATTTTAGAAAGACAGTACAGATACTTATTTTCCCAAGAATTTATTTTTACAATAAATCCTTCAATTCAAAAATTGAGAATCTCAATGTCATGTAATGAGAATTTTTTTTCACGTGAAATTAATTTTTTTTTATTTATAAAATAACTCCCTATTTTCATTAGGTAGGTAAACTTATTCATTAATCACCTAATTAGCTAAATGATGGGAATTCGTGTGACTTGAAAGTACAAAATATAGAAAGCGAAATTTTATATTAAATTTATCAATGCATCCCCGATATTTCTATCTTCGTTTTGAGATAAGAATCTAAATAAGTATCAGAACTTTACGATGAAAACCCATTAGCTGAATTTGTGAAAAGATCCTGCACTCACGTTCCTTTAAAATTCTTTGAATTTTTGCCATTATGTCTAAAATCAATTTTACCATGTTTGATGACAATCATTAACGTAGGAATAGCGACTTTTATATAAAAAGCAAGACACCTCCTTTAAAAGATAATTAATTTCGGAGCTTTTTGATGAAGATAATTTTAATTGAAGAAAGTTTAGTGAACTGCTACCCTTATTGAAACTCGAATGTTGACCGATTACTTCCTCACGAAACGTGAATCAACAATTTCATTAGCGGCAAAATGTTAAAGGGTGTCTCTAATCAGTATATCTAGATAGTTACAAAAACAACTAGGTACCTATATCATGTGACACCCGCTTGACTTGTCGAAAATTAATTACTCTAGTCGCCTATACATATATTTTAATTCATCAATTCTTATCACTTAGTTTATATGCAGAGCTGCTTGTAAACAAAATTATCGATAATAATCGCAGGTACTTTCTATTCCATCCATGCAGTGAAAATTTTCAGGTTATTTTTTAAAACACGAATAAAACTGTTGGGTATTGGGAAATAAGATGTACACTATATACAACTTGAAGTACAAACATGGTGTTGTTCGTTTTCTAACAACTTCACTCGAATTTTATCGCTACGGCTACGTCGAAAATCGTTTTGCCGAACCGACCGCAACGGCAGTAAAATACCATTCTTTAGCTTTTAGCATGGTACATTTTAAAGTGATAGGGGTTCGTGAGCTTAGATGATTAATAGCTTATCCAACAAATCGGATTTAAAGTATCAACAAAGCCTACCTTACGTATACCTGTTTGACATTTTTTGGTTAACGACCATCTTGAGATTTTTTCTTTATTAGTTTATCCAAGGATAAACGTCTGACTGTTTTACGAAATTTACCGCCTTAATAATTCAATATTCTTAATTAGGTTCGTACCTATTTGGCACAGACCTAATATTTAATTTCGTTATTGTTAATGCAAAACACATTCGAGCTATATTTTCACCCAATATGAATAATAAATATTAGCTTTAAGTATGCCGGTTGATTTATTTCCTACTCTTTTTTTTCTTGATACTGGAAAAAATCAGTAAAAAGAGAACGTTTTTTCTCGTGAAATTTGTTCTGAATTTTAATTTTTCCCTGCAACGTTGCGGATTTTGACCTTCGAAAAAAAATGTCAACGTTCTGCAGCATTTTTATTAAAAATAAACTGAAAATACCGTTGAAATAACTAACCTAATTCTATTGTAAACAAAACGTATTTAATAAAACAATATTCGTCGAAATTCTCCCATCTTACTTATTCCGCGTACTTGTTTGGCTTTATTTTTCTTGATGAGGTTACATTATGATTTTTATTAGAATATATTTCGATGAAGCTTGATTAAAATTCAAGTTAATTATTTTCAAATTTTTCAATTGACCAGGATCTGATAATAATCAGTATATGGTATTGATTATTGAACTCCCTAATGTTCAAAACACCTAAGTATTCATTAAGTAAATTGTTTTTCTAATAATTTATTCTCTGTATCGCATGATTTTCTCGAAAGAAAAATTGAATTTCATGTTGTTAGTTATTATGAATTGAAAACGTATATCTTATTTTGTAATAACGAAAAAGTTGAATATATGTGTTCGGCGTATAGGCCTAACTAAACCTACAAATATTTACATGCTTACTTGTGTTTGTTCACTTGAATTTATTTTTTTTCCTTCATTTTTCGTTATACTTACTCTGTAGTTAATATACAATGAATTAGAAATTCTCTCAAATTTCTAATTTCAGCCCATAATTGAAATGAGTTTCAACTTTTAACGAGTAAATTTATGCATTTCATTTCGCGAAATCAAAACTGCTAGTCTTGTGAGAAAAAGTTTACGCCATGCCATAACAAAGTTAATTTTCATTGTAGATTCTCAAATTGTGTAGGCTGGTACTGTATTTAAATTTCAATTGATGATTTTCATACATATTTTAATAGCTTTAATTCGTTGAAAATTAACATTTTCGAAAAACTGACCGAATTTTTATTACCTACAGCTGTCAAAAAAAGTGTTCTACTTACGTATTGACTTTTCAATTTTTATTTGAAAATATTCCCTCAGAAAAACCATCACATCATAAAATGCGTAAAAATTTACATTATTAAAAAAAAAAGTCGCCAAAAAATTTTTCATATTAAAAATTACATTTTTAGCAGGAGTCTTGAAAATTTGATTCAAACTACAAATCTGACCACGCATTATTTTTTTCAAATTTTTTTGTCAAAAAATTTTCATAAAGGGTTAGAAGTAAAAATCTATCAACTTTTACTTTGTTTGTTTGTTTTTTTTTGTTGGCGGACGGAGGGGGATCAAAAAAATCTCTTAACTTTATTGGAGAATGAATTTCTCATTTATTTTAGGAAAAATTCCTAAATTTTTTCAGCTTTTTGAAGTGAAAGTACCCGTGTAGCAACGTCGATGCTAATTTCGATATAAATGTCGACACATCGAAATCGGTCACTTTTCGATCGTACATGTCGACACGATTGTGGATGGTTTGTCGAGCTTATTATCGACATGTTTGTCGACCGTCCAAATATGGCTCGACATGTCGAGCCATATTTGGACGGTCGACAAACATGTCGATAATAAGCTCGACAAACCATCCACAATCGTGTCGACATGTACGATCGAAAAGTGACCGATTTCGATGTGTCGACATTTATATCGACATCCACATCGACATTTGCAATGGTGAGATTTTGAAAAATATGCTAAGTTCAAATATTCAATATAAGTATATATTAAAATTACACCAAAAATAGTGTTCAAGCCAACATTTCGACATTTTTTGTCAAATATGCGGCATTGAGGCCACCTTTGTAGCTGGACACATGCGAGTGTCCATCTAACATAGAGATGATTCTTAGACCTTATGTACTAATTCACAACACACTTTATCTGCGAGTATCACAATCACCCTCAAGACGTCGACAGTCAAGTCGATGCATTATTCGACCCTCGACAATTAGATCGACATTAACTCGACTTAAAATTCCTCTGGTCAACACTGTCGACAGTTGAGTCGATGCATTATTCGACCCTCGACAATCACATCGACACTATCTCGACTTAAAATTCCTCTGGTCGACACTGTCGACAGTGAAGTCGATGCATTATTTGACCATCGACAATTATGTCGACAATAACTCGACAAGTCGTTGTATTATTCAAAACTTTGAAAAATAAGAAAATTTTGTGATTCTTTCAAAAATTATTTATTCCTGAGCTTAAAATGTTATTATTAATTGTTTTTAGTTCTTTTTAGATATAAAATTTGTAAATTTAATTGGCAGAAATTGTCGACATAAATGTCGATGCGTTTATCGAGTATCGATTTTTACATCGACTTGTCTATGTAGAAAAACAACGTTTTCTAAATTATAGGAAAATACTGAGAAAAATTCAAAAATTTTGATTGAACAGTTATGTTTAACACAGAACATTACTTTAAATCTCAAATATCATTTTTAATTCATCGTTAACCGAGAAAAAAATGTGTCTGAATTTTGTCGACATAAATGTCGATGTCGACAATTGCTACACGGGTAGTTACTTACTTACTTCAAATATTCTTTTGTTTTTTTCCATATTAAAAAAATTAAATAAAAGCTTTCAGTTTTGCGGAAAAATCATTTTTACAAATATTTTCAGAGAAAAAGTCCATTAGCTAGGTAATTTCTCTTAAAGAATCTTCAAGTTATTTTGTAGAGAAACAAAATCACAATTTTTTAAAGAGTAAAATACCTAATTTAAAAAAAAGATGCAAAAAAAAACTTGTTTCTTTTTCTGTTTTTTTATTTTTTAATTTTTTTTTTAAGAAATTTTTTTTTGAGAAAGAAAATCATGATTTTTGGTCATTTAGCTGTTTTTTTTTTTTTTTTTTTTTTTTTTTGAAAATGAGAATCTTTAGTTTTCTTTTTTTCTTCTTTTTGAATTAAGTAGGTAGGTACAATTTTTTTTTTCGGAGAAAAATTCCAAATTTTTCAATTTTTTTTTCATGACAAAGTAATTCTCCGAATTTAAATGCACCCAAACTGAATTGTGAAAGAAAAAAAAAGAAAAAAAGATAGGTTTCTAAACTTTTTTTTTTAGAATTTATATAATAAGAAATTTTTGGAAATTGGAACTGCATAAAAAAAAATTATTTTGGTAATTTTGAAATTTACTAGTAAGACGCATTATTATCATTTACCCTCCAATCAAGCCATCACCAACCTAGCTAACCTTGTTGCTTGCAGGCTTCAGTGGTTTTTTTGGACAAAATTATTTTTAGAAAATGCTAATGTCTAGTTTACTCAATTTTTTTACATGGTTGTGGATTCTGGATCGTTGTTTTTGAATTTTATCAGGTCCAACCCCTCTCTTCCTCTCGATTTTGCATAACATTTTGAAGATACTATAATTAAAAGTTAGAGGAGGGGGAGGGAGTGACAAATTGAAAAAATTTTCAAATAAAAGTTATAGATTAGGATCTTGAAAATCTGAAGCAAACATAACTTCCTCTAGTGGAAAATAACAAAAAAAGTGAAAAGAAGTACATATTTTGATAGAAAATTTAATTTATGACATATTTTGTGATAGAAATTTTTCTGTAGCTTTCAATAGGGACTGAGGTTGAGGTATACGCTAAGGAACTGAAAAACTCGAGGGGGCAAAAATGTGAATATTTGAGGATGATGCTCCATTCCAATGTTTGGGATTTTATATTACCTATGTTTCGATAAAGACACATTTACGAGCAACTTTATAAAAAAAAAATTTTCCTCCATTTTTGTTTGAGCAAATGGGCTCATTTGACTAGACACTAGTTGGTCTTAAAAGTGAAAATAAAAAAAAACAAAAAACAAAATATTCTGTAGTATCTTTTTAATAATTATTAAAAGCTGAAAATTCTGGTTATTTGACAATTTGGAAATATCGAAGATGACAGTTTATTAGATTTTTGCAAAAGTAACTACTTAATTATACCTAACAAAATATTGAAAAATTCAAAACAAACTTCGGAAAAAGATGGATTTATTAATCTGCGGTTTATTTTTCAAAGTTTTGCAAAAGCTTAAGGTTTTATCCAAACATTTAACTTGAGTTTCTCATTTAACAAAGTCAACAAAAGTTTCAATATAAGCTCTCTATAAAGTAGAAGTTAATTAAGAGATATTGTTTCACGGCATTGGGCGTTGAACGGATGTATCTTTAATTGAAATTTCAACAACTAACTAGTTAATGTCGTAAATTTCGCCTCCAGTATCTAAAATTCTCTAAAAATTAACAATTTCGATAAGTAATTTAATTCACTTTGAAAAATTAAATTTCAACAATTTCGCTCGATAAATTTCTTGTACATGTTTCAATTATTTTTAGCGATATCTATATCTATTTGGCGATTATCACTGATTATCACTGTTTTTTGATAATAGTGGTTAAGGGTTCCTTCATTTTTAATTTTTCTCGATTTTTTCTACTATTATAATGAGACAAGGTTTAGTGAAATATGAAAAAAATGAACATTTCATTCGATAAAATATGATTAATACGTTTTGTTTTTATTAGCCTATTATTTTTTTTTACCATCCAACTTGAATATTCAGATTAAAAATTTTCTTTCATCGTGTACGTATTTAGAGAACATTTTAATTTCATTTAATTAAATTTCTTTTCTCTTCTTGTTGATTCATTTATTTGAACAGCATTGCTGTATTCGTTATGAAAATCTTTTTATAATCAAGAAGGAATAATTCTGAAAAAGTTCACATTTCTTCTTTCATTTTGGTCGTCTTGTCGTCATTTTGATTTTTTCGTTGGTTGCGACGTAAAAAATTTTCTAATGAAATTGCAAAAACACAGATTTCTAGTACACTGAGAGAGACTTTCCTCATTAGATTCGTTATATTGAAAAGAAAAAAAAGTAAAGGTACTTTTTATATATACGTAGGGTTCTCGAAAAAAGCATTTACAAATTAATTATTTTATGGTTTTCGTTTAATCGACTCAATACAGTTGTTTTTTTGGTGCTCATTTTCCACTTTTCGGATTTACAGAATACATAGAAAAATATTTACACGATTTACCTTACTACTCGTTTATTGCTTTTTCGTTGGCATTTCAATTTAAATATTCCAATGACTGCATAAGAATAATTTAATTTTTTTTTAAAGTGAAAATTTCTCGTTTATAAAGCTTACTTGTATCGTAAGCAATAAATAGGCGGATTTTTTCTACGATAACATCATTCGCGCAGTTTTGAAAATTAATTCACAATTCCGATTACCGAGAATTTCTAGCGTTAAAGCGCCAACAAAAACGATAATAGTAAAAAAGATTCGCCAAACTTGGAAGAAAAAGTACCCAAATTAGTTTTAAAATACTTAATACCGGGATGATTTTACGTTCATCGCATTGCCTAATAATATGTTCGAATAAAAGTCCAAAGTAGATAAAAGTGTTTATTAAGTTAATATAATCGAGTAGATAGAAAAGGAAAAGGGTAAAATAGATAGGGTATTATAATATAGAAAAATATTCAAGCTGCGAAAAAATTCCAACTTGCGAGCTCCTTTGAAATACGTAAAATTTATAAAACGTTGATTTGATGAAAATTAGATAATTTTTGATCTTGTACATACCTACCCAAGAATTCTCGATTTAACTTCAAGCTTGATTCTTCACTTTATTCTTCGCAGCTTACTTCAGTGAAATTTTGTACCCCTGGGGAATATATCTATTGCTTTAAATGGGAATAGTGTTTTCTTGATTCGTTCGTTCATGACGTCGTTACCAAAAATAAAAGTTGTCATATTGATTGTACAGAAATTCCGGCTTTCTTTCTTATCATGTTCATTTTTCTCTTTTACAATTTTTCTGAGAAACTATCGTTTACCGAATTTCGCGTTTTTCGTTCTTTCACCGTTGGATAACGATTTTGGTGAAATTATTCATGTACCTATGTTCTTATAAGCTGAATTCCTTTGTTCTTATAATGCTCGAAATTTTCAAGGAGAACGAAATCTACAATAGACGAATTGTGTAAAAAGCATCCCACCAAGTATAATAATTTATGAGCTGAATTTTATATGGAAGTAAGTTAGTATACTAGGTAATAGGTAATCACATAATGACTAGATGGCGAGTCACGAGCGACCAAGCCAAACAACTTTTGAAGAGAAATATATATTTACAAAAAAAAATCCAAAACCCAATTTCTTAAGACTGAAATTTTTTTCAACTTTCTTGGCCATCCAATTTAAATGCAACAAAAATTTAAATCTCTTCTCTTGTAAAATTTCACTTATTTCATTTTGGTTGTAAGTAGTTGCTAGGTTGTGAGGAGATAGTGTCTTGAGATCGTACTTCAGAAAATTTTCTTCTCCGGAATTTTTTTCTCGAAAAAATTTAGATTATACTTAATTTTAAAAAATTTCTCCAAAAATAAGCGATTTCATTCTAAACAGACAAAGATATTTTTTTCTCCAAGGAATCGACAATAATCAAAATCATTTTCTTAAAGAAGTTGATGATTTTTTTCACTATAAAAATGAAAGATTTCATCCTAAACAAAATTAGAGATTTTTTCTTCAAAAAATTGTAAGATTCATTCTTTTTTATTGATTTTTTTCATCATTTTTTTTCCTTCAAAAATTGATAGATTTTTTTAATCCAAAAATTTGTGAATTATGTCAAAAAAAAATAAGAAATTTTCCCCTCAATGAATTGTATTTTTTTTTTCAAAAATTGGAAGTTTTTTTTTGTTCAAATGTTAAGAATAATTAAACTTTTTATTATTCATAAAAAAAATATAGTCTTCCTCTCAAAATTTTTTAGAAATTTCCTTTAAAAATTTGTATTGAGAAATACCTACTTTTAAATTTCCTTCTTCTTAGATCTCTTTTAATTTGAAAAATTTTCCCCAAGAATAAGATATTTCATTCTAAACAGGGGAAAAAAAATTTCGAAGAAAAATAATTGACAATAATCAAAACTATTTTCTCAAAAAAATTTATGTTTTTTTTCGCTCTAGAAATGAGAGATTTTATCCACCTAAACCAAAATAGAGGATTTTTCGCAAAAAAATGTAAGATTCCTTTTTTTTTTATTAAATTTTTTTCACAATTTTTTTCTTCAAAAAAATTGAAATATTTTTATCCAAAAATTTGATAATTCAGAAAAACTGAGTAAATCATACCTAGTTATTTTCTCAAAAAAATTGATGATTTTTTTTCTGCTCTAACAATGAGAGATCTCATCCTAGGTAGGTATAATTATACAAAAAATAAATACGCAAATTTTTTTCTCCAAAAAAAAATTTCAAGTTTTCTAGTTTTTTTATTGATTTTTTTCATCATTTTTTATTTTTTCAAAAAATTTGATATTTCAGAAAAACTAAGAAATCTTCTCTTCAAAAAACAATATTTTTCAAAAATTGTAAGGATTTTTTATTCCAAACATTTAGAACAATTGTTAAGAGCTTTCTTTCAACATAAAAAAGAGTCTTCTCCGCCACTACGTTACTGTACAATGTACAAGGCGTTAAAAAAAAAGAGTCTTCTCAAAAAATTGATTTTTTTTTTAATTGAAAAGTTTTCTTTAAAAATTTGAGAATAATTTTCGTTCATCTATATCTATTTACCTACTTCAGAAGAACTGAAAAGCAGGGATGGAAAACCGTTAAAAAAAAATTTCTGGTTTTCAAAAGGTATTGGTTTGGTTTTGGTTGTGGTTTTGGTTTTCAAAATGTATCGGTTTTGGTTTCGGTTACGGTTTTTTTTTTAAATTTCTATCATAAATGACTTTAAAAACAAAACAAGTAATAAAAACATTGAAATTCAAAATTAATCTTTTGCGTTTTGAAATATGAATATAAAATACGAAAATATATAACAAATTATACGATTAAATTAAATTAAATTCGTCTTGAAATACCAAATACGATGTAAATCTGTCACTTTTTTGGCGGTCTTATCACTTTCCAACTTTTCCATCAAGTTTTTAGCTTTTTATAACGTGATTTCCGCTAGCTGCTCCTTTTTCGTGTTGTTCGCATTCGCACTCGCACAATTTCAAAGCCTCAGCCTCAAGGGAAGGAAATGGGGGGGGGGAATGAAAAAACCAAAACCGCTTTCAATTTTTACTGGTTTTGGTTCTGGTTTTTATGATTTTAAGCGGTTTTTTTTTGGTTCCGGTTTTGGTTCCGGTTTGGTTGACATCCCTGCTGAAAAGAAAATCATTTTAAAATTTTGGTAAAATGGAACATACTTGGATTTTTCACGAACCAAAACTCCGGCTCAATTCGACACTGGGAGGAAGGGAGTACAGAAAATTAATAAAGGTATTATTTGAGGAAAAGAAGCATTATGTGAGAGTATTATGCAACAAAATATGACGCAAGAAAAAATTCATATTTAACTAAGTATTAAAATGATTAGTTTCATCCTGTGAAAACTGCTTAAAATATGCTTTGAGAAGAGGGAGGGGTAATATCAAACTTTTTATAACAACCATAACAACCGAAATTATTATTCTGGCATGAAAACATTCCTTTTTTTATTTTTTGAAGTAGGTAAGTAACTAAGTACTTGGTAAAAAAAATTACGTTGTTTGTAATAAGTTTTTTTTTTTAATTTTTGGAATGAAAATTTTCATAATTTTTTGGAATAAAAATAATAAGGTACTTCTTCAATTTTTATAAAAAAAAAAAAAAATAAAAAAAAAATCTTCGAATTTCTTGAAGTATCAAAGTCAATCAAGACCAAGATTTATATCAGTTTGATGTTTATTTCATGTAAAAATAAGTAAGGACAAAAAAGGATAATAAAAATTAACTGAAAAAGATCGTTTGCAAATTTTTGCTCGGGTAATCGGGGTTCTGCTCTATCAGTTGACAGAATTTTTTTCACCTAAAAATAGTGGTTTTTCGACTTTCTTATCACCACTGTCACTATTTATACGTTTAGGTTTCAACATTATTTTTGGCGATTTTGACTTTTACTCGGCTTCTACAATAAATTTAGGGTTACCTTAATTTTTAGCCATGGTCATTTTCATAAAAAGCCCTTTTTTATAGACACGAGTATTTCTATAAAAACCTAAATCTTAAATTTGAGCTCATTTGCTCAATATTACCCCCAAGTTGGGATACCGGGAAATAAACATACTCGTATATTAGACATGCCTAAAAATAATAAAAATAAAACCGAACTTCTTGGGTCATGAAACAAATTTCAGTCATACTCGCCTCCACTCTTATTTTTATACACCAGAATAGCTCGGAGTTTTCTCCATGACAGAAAGATAATAGAAAAAAAATCCAGCTAATAAAAATTGCTTGTATTGTGTGACAATATATAGGTAGGTATATCGTCTCTTTATATACCCTTTTCTCTGATGAAGGGTGTTGCGTGTTGAAATATATATACAGGCTTATGTTTTAACGTGAAATGTCGCTGCGATGCGATGCGATGGAAAGTTGCGGAAAATTTGATGTAGCGAACTAAAAACCAACTACATAATTTGAAAAGCGGTGAACGTTTACGAGCTAAACTTGAAGAACGAGGCGATGCGACGGTTTATATGCGTAAAATAAAAGCATGTTTGATAAGGCCCGTTTCAAAATGTACTTTATAGTGAAGAGTAATGTAATTATCGTAGCTTTTTCCGTTTTTCCATTAGTATTTTGAATATTTTATTTTCAGCGAACACTTGTTGATTGACTAACTAAAAAGAAGTTTCGTTCAGCCTGCAAATTACAGCCATGCCATGGATAGGAAAAACAAGACGTCACTTCTAATTAGCGCTGTGAAACAGCGAAAAGTAATTTCCAACTTGTAATGCAAATTATCTCATTAATCTTGATAAATAAATATTTTTTTATTAGTTATTGGTTTTCGGCGAAAAAGTATTCTAACCTTGTTCGAGTCACCGCCTTTCTTCTCAATACCGTGTAAAAGCAGAAAAGTTGTGAAACGGAAAATGATCGATTTTCAATTTTTTACAATTTTTTCATTCTCCTGGCTGAGAAATTAAAGTAAAAAAAACGCAGAAACGTTCCTTTTTCCAGCTTGCTTATAAAACCGAGACAAACGGCGCTTTAGATATTTTTTCAATTTTTCAAACATGAAAAAATATTTTTTTAAATGAGTGAAACGCTGATAAAAAAATTGCGAATATTTTGAAAAAAATGAACAATGATACTTCCTATGTTCCGCGTTAAAAGTTATCACGATAATATCTATGCACAAGCACAAAAGAAGATTTAGCTGGAGAGAAATATGTCTTAAAAACGTATTTATGTCACGATAAATCATGTTCATTTCGAAGTTTTAGGTAAATATTCGATTGCGAAGGCGAAGGCAGAAGTTTCGAATTTCATTCAAGCCATTGCGTTCGTTGAACGGGTTTGGCAGTCATCGAAGGTATTTAAAAAGAAAATGCGACCGACGATCTCGCGATATGCGGCTTATATAAACATGACAAAAAATATAACAACCACGCCGGTAATCGTTTTGGGAAATTGCCAGACTTCATTCGTGTATACCTACCTATGCCTTTACTCGAGTATTCTAAGCATGAATATTTAACCAGAATTACAAAATATTCGCGTATCATACCTACATGAAAATGTGAGTAGATGTATGTAAAAAAATGAAAAAAAAAACAAAAAACTAAAGCTTCATAGAAGGAAACTTATAAATTCAGTGATGAAATTGCTTTTCAATTTTACGATACCGTTTCTCTCCCTCTAAGGTTGTCTAATTCACGCTATGTGTAATGTGTACTCCTACCAAACATGTCTGAATTTACTACGAGCAATGCTTATATGTTTTGGGAACTGAATAACACGAATAAATGGCAAATACCCAAATTCTACCAAAATCGACTGCGAAAATGACCGAAAAAATGTGGAATATTCGATCATAGTTCTATTCATATGTTTGAACTAATATATGCGTTTTATATTAGTACGAGTATGTTATATATTTGGTTATATTGTGTCTTTGTATTTTTCGAATTTCACATTTAGCTTATTTCAATTTTTTGAAAAATAGACTGATGAATTTTACTCGACGATGGAAGTTGCAAAAGGTAAAAGTAGAATTTCACGACATTTCTAAGACATATCAGGAAATTGTGAGATTTAGAAAATTAGCTAAATTGAAAAAGAAGTGTAAAAGTCAACTTTAAAAAAAATTGAATAATATTATTTTAATTTTTAGAAGATGTTTAGATTTATCATTTTTTTTTAATTTATTAAAATTGAGAGTAATCAAAATTCGAAAATTTATTGAGTTTTAATGATTTACTAAACCTGCAAAATTTATCAATTAATTTTTTGAAATAGGTATCTACTTAGTGAAAAAATGCATGCAAGTTTGAAAATTGATAATTCAAAATTTTCAGAAATTCAGCTGAATTTCAAAAATCAATAAAACTTTAAAAAATTTAACAAAAATTTCAAGCATTTAATAAAATTTAAAAGGTAAAATTTGACAATTTAATAAAATTTCAAAAATTTAATAAAATTTCAAAAATTTAATAAAATTTCAAAAATTTAATAAAATTTCAAAAATTTAATAAAATTTCAAAAATTTAATAAAATTTTAAAAATTTAATAAAATTTCAAAAATTTAATAAAATTTCAAAAATTTAATAAAATTTTAAAAATTTAATAAAATTTCAAAAATTCCCGAGCAGCACACTCGATCGATAATATCGAAAGTTGAAACGTATCGATAAAAAATCGTTTAAAATCGACACATAATATGCAATTTCTCGATTTCGATTTTTTAACGATTTTGTGACGATATTTGAAACTATATTATCGACAAATAATCTGAAATTTCTCGAATTCGATTTTTCAACGATTTTGTGCAGATATTTGAAACTATATTATCAACACGTAATCTGAAATTTCTCAAATTCGATTTTTCAACGATTTTGTGACGATATTTACAACTATATTATCGACAAATAATCTGAAATTTCTCGAATTCGATTTTTTAACGATTTTGTGAAGATATTTGAAACTATATTATCGACACGTAATCTGAAATTTCTCGAATTCGATTTTTCAACGATTTTGTGACGATATTTACAACTATATTATCGACAAATAATCTGAAATTTCTCGAATTCGATTTTCCACCGATTTTGTGCAGATATTTACAACTATATTATCGAAAAAGAATATTAAATTTATCGAATTCGATTTTTTAAAGATTTTGTGAAGATATTTAAAACTGTATTATCGACAGATTATATGAAATTTCTCGAATTCGATTTTTCAACGATTTTGTGACGATATTTAAAACTATATTATCGACACATTATATGAAATTTATCGACTTCGATATTTCAACGATTTTGTAACGATAGTTGTTGAAACTATATTGATTTTTTTCTAGTCAAAAAATACCTACTTTATATTCAAAATTGGATGGGAAGAAAGGGCCAAATCGAAATTTTTATAATAACCAAAATTAAATCCAGATTATTATTCTACAACTTTTGTTTGAAATGTTTTTTCAATTGGACCTCATCTCTAGCCTCTATTATTTTGCATTTACCTACTTACGTGTAACAGTAATATGCGAAATCAAAATTGAAAAAATTTTCAAACAAGTTATCTAGTTTTTTTGGTTTACTAGGTATTTTACTTGAAACCAGATCGTTGTTCTTAAATAAAATTTTACCAAGTTCAATACTACGATTACTATGTGAATACTTAGTATTTAAAATTGAACGGGAGGGAGGCGCCCAATCGACAATTTTGTGATGACCAAAATTATTCTTAGAACTTTAAGCTACAACTTTTGTTTGAAAATTTTTTCAATTGGACCTCTCCTTCTCCTCCAATTTTGCATAATACTCCGTTGATACTTATTCAAAATTGGAGGAGCGGAGGAAAAAGGGGCCAATTTGAAAAAATTTTCAAACAAAAGTTGTAAATTAAGGTCCTAGAAATAATTTTAGTTATTATAAAAATTTCAATTGGACCCCTCCCTCTTCTCCAATTTTGCATAAGATGTTTGAATATTATAATCCAATTCGTATTATGCGAACGAACTCCGATGTTCGCAACAGACGCTTGTTTTGGTAGAAACTGCTGTATTTGGAACGAAATTCGCCAGCCTTAAGCGTAACTACGACTTCAAACTCGCCAGCCGGTCTTGAAAATGTGCGCGCGCATATACCCATATATGCTAAATTATCTACAAAAAATCGATAGAATATCGAAACTAGATAATCTACAAAAAATCGTAATACAAAATCGATAGAATATCGAAATTAAATCGAAATAAAAAATCGATAGAATATCGAAACTAAATCGAAATAAAAAATCGACAGAATATCGAATTCGATAAAGTGTCGCGTTAGTTCCGCATAAATCGTGTAATTATCTTTCGATTTATAGATAGGTTATCGATGAAGTATCTAACTATAATCTTGAGATTTTTAAAAGAAAAATTGTTCGATTTTATCGAAAGTTTATCTGTTGATGGATTTTGCCAACTATAATTCATCGATAATCTGTCGATATATCGAAAGATAATTTCACGATTTATGCGGAATTAACGCGACACTTTATCGAATTCGATATTCTGTCGATTTTTTATTTCGATAATTTGTCGAGTGTGCTGCTCGGGTTTAATAAAATTTCAAAAATTTAATAAAATTTACAAATATCAAAAATGGGACAATCTTGGAAAATAACCCCCAAAACATTATTTACAAATTTAGTTGAAGAT
Organism: Balanococcus diminutus; assembly: GCA_959613365.1. Lineage (NCBI taxonomy): Eukaryota > Metazoa > Arthropoda > Insecta > Hemiptera > Pseudococcidae > Balanococcus > Balanococcus diminutus. The sequence continues at coordinate 32,733,365 of OY390714.1, forward strand.
TAAAAATTGTTCAACTTTCACAAATTAATCCAATTATTTCAAAAGTGATTTTTTATTTAAAATTTTTATCAAAGTTGAATTTTTACGAAATTTAAAAAAAATTACTTAATAAATTTTTAAAGATTCATCAAATTGGAAAAGTTGCTACGTAAATTTTACCTCAATTTGAAAATTTAATACCTATCTTTTGAAAATTTTAGAAAAAGCTTGATTCTGAAAATTTTATCCAATTTGTATGAATTGATTGTACCTACCTAACCTACCTATTTCAAAAATTTATCCATACTTACTTACTTATCATTTTTATCAAATTTTGTATTTTTATTGAATTGTAAAGATTTACATACTAAATTTGAAAAATTGGGCAAAATTTAAAAAATTGTAGGTGTGTAGGTACAAATTTGCACAAATTTCTTAAAAATTATGTACCTATTTCATGAATTTATTGATTATGAAAATTACCGACTGGAAAAGAACAAACTTGGAAAATTTGCATAAAATTTTATTCACACTTCAAATTTTTGTCATAAGAATTTCCAAAATTTTTCAGAGTTTTTTTTCAATAATTTGTTTGTGTTGATAAATATTTAGATTTTTTCCAAAAAATTCGCATCATATACTTTTTTTAACTTCACAATTTAATTTTCCTTTGAAATACTGGAAAAAATTCTCATACCTACCTATATCCCTCAAGTTTTTTTCAATTCTGTTTTTCAAATTCAAAAAAAATGTTGAAAAGATTGAATACATGACTACCTACCTACTTGAAAAAAAAAAAAAAAATTCTCTAAACAATTTTTTTGGTGAAAATTGAAATTTTCCTATTAAGAAACCCATCCAGAAAAAAATCTCATGGCAGAATAACTTGAGTAAAATTTTGATGAAATTTTTTTTGCGTATACTTACCTAATGTCTTTAAACAATACAATTGAAAAAAATATTTTTTAAATCCTATTTGTTTGAAATGATTTTTAAAACAAAGATATTCAATGAAAAATGAGTTGAAATATTTTTTTTTGTCGTACGAGTCTCTCCTGCATCAGTGATTGTTTTTGTAGAAATGTTTCCAATTAAAGATTAATTAACAATAGCCTATTATAAAAATATTCACTGATCTTTGAACTTTAGTTAATTGTTTATTAAAATAATGATAATTATAAAAATGGTCAAGCTATGTCTTCTATAGTTCTAACCAAAATTAGTATAATACTTATACCTATCTATCATTGCGATTTAATGTGAAGTTACTTTTTCCTCAATCAAATACCTATCTAAACTATATCATTTAAATATCATATTTCGTAAAAATATGCAGTTTTATTTTTTTAGTGAAAAACTTCTTCAAGTTTTTTGAAGATCTACTTACTAACGAGTTGTAAATTCTATGGCGAATATGAATGTCATTGGGGGAAAAAATGGAAAAATATCTCACAAAGTTTAAATCATGAAAAGCGACCGTGTGGCAACCATAACAGAAATTATATAACGTTTATCACACGCCTTCAATTTTACGATCTGCTAGATATAAAAGTAGACTCGGGTAATTAAGTTACCACTGCAAGAAAGTTAAAGCATTATAACATGACATGCAAAGTAAGCCTATTCTTCGGGTGTGGATGTATGATCCGTCGTCTAAACAGTTGTAAGTAGTTAAAAATTACATAAAGGCAGGGGGAAAACACAAAACAACGAGGCGACGATATACAACTTAATTTATTATGATTGTATATTCGCATCCTTTGAAAAAGAAAGAAAAAATGTTTTTGTGGCAAGCGACATTTGCTTGCTCCGTTAGGCGAGCAAAATTATATACATTTTTTTAGGCCGCAAAAAACCATCTCTCTACAGTTTAGTAATAAACTTTCACAGCTTTAAAATCACATTAACCAGTATAAGCTATAACAAGAAGATTAAATTATTCTAGAAAGCATTTCTGCGGCGCCTTGACAATAAAATTAATTTTCAAGCCCTCTCTTGATTATTATTAGTTCAAGGAGCGGTGAAGCGTGTTATCGACTAAAAACAATCATTTGAAACTGCACGAATGGCGTTATGGTTTTAGGTTGAAAATTTCGTTCAGCTATACAATACATATAGCTAGTTGTCGCACGTGATATACGATCACAATAAACTACATATAATTGTATAATTTTTGCGCATACGTGTGACCCTCGATAGAAATTTTATTCCGTTGTAATGGTATTTAATAGCGCATGATTTACCCCAACAGTCGTACATTAATGCTTGAAAAGGCTGAAAAATTATTTTAAAATCGAAAACATAACTCATTTATTTGAATTGTGTGCAGGCCTCTACTTTCAAAGTATTATAATTATTTTAATTAACCCGAGTTCACGTACCAATATCAAAAATATGGGAATTTTGATACTTTTCACGTATAAAGTTTAAATAGATCGTAGAAATTTGGATTGATTTCGTTCTCGTAATTTTAAATAGATATTAATTACGAGCCTCTTTTTCACTCAAGGGCATATTTTCGTGAAAAACTGACAAAAGTAGGTACCTAATTTTTGTAAAATATACCCAATGTTGTTTCTTCAAAAAATTTATCAACATTTTCAGCTTTTAAGAGACGACAAAATTAATATTTATTAAATGTTCGCAAATTTTCTCTTGCAAAAAATTTACCAAATTTACTACGCCGACAAGATTAACCATTTTCGCCAAATATCCCTTTCGGCCCCGAGGCCAAACAAGGTCAAAATACAGTATTATCTTTTAGTATCTTAATAGCATATAATATTCCAAGGCTCCTGAATTTTTTTCATTTCTCTGCCATCAATACTTATTATACCGAGAATCCCCAAACTTACTAATTTATCAAAATGCATTCTCGATAAAACTATTATGGTTTTTGAAATCAAAATTGTAGTAGAAGTGTGTTTTATTATTGATTTTTTAAATTATGATAACTGAAAGTAAATTTTATTCCAAAAAATTGTGGATATGAGAAATCTCCAATGAAAGACATAGAAAATGGAAAAATACAACTTCTTGAACCGATTCAAAAATCCAATCATTGAATGATGGGAAGTATATCTTCAAAGTTTTTGAACAAAAAATGGAATACGGTTTTTTTGGAAAAAATTAAAAATAATGTCGAAAGCCCATTTAAAATTTTTTATTAATTTTTGAAAAAAAGTTTACAACCCTAATAGAAAAATTGTCCGAACGAAAGTTGTGTATTTAGATAAATCGAATAGTATATTTTGTGTATCTGTATAATTTAAAGTTGGAAGAGGCGAGTGGTCCAATCAAAATTTTTTAGCAACCAACATTGTTTTAGAGACTTTATTATACCTTGCACAACTTTTGTTTGAAGGATTTTCCACTTGAGGGCTTTGGTACAGAGATATGAAGATTTTTGGAAAGGGAGGTGTGTCCTCTTTTCAAAAAAACCTCTCAATAGACTATAGAGGTATCTAAGGCTCCAACTGAAATATTTTTCAGTAAAAAGATTGTAGATTAAAGTCTTTAAAACCATTTTGTTACCACAAAAATTTTGATTGGACCGCTACCTACTCTTCAAATTCTGCATTAAATATGAAAATGAATTTCATGTGTTTTCTATACGTATTTTATACTTAATGCAAAATTGTAGGGTAGGGATAAGTAAAGTCAAATAATAATTTTCTTAATAACCAAAATTATTCATGAGATCTAAATACACAATATTTGAATGAAAAATTTCTCATTTTGAGCCTTTTAGAAAATTTTTTATAAAATTTTCATTTTTCAATTTTATTATAATTTTATTTTTCCAACATTTTTTCAAAATGTTTCATTTTTCAAAAATTTAATTCATCAATTTTTTTTGCTACCTATTCAAAAATTTCAATCTTCTCAAAAATTTTCATTTTTCAAGAATTAGATTTTTCAAGTTTTCGTTCTTAAAAAATTGTCATTTTCCAAAAATTGCCATTTTTTAATCATTTCAATTTTTCAAAAATTTTTACTTCTCAAAAATTTCATTTTCTAAAAATTGTCATTTTTTAATCATTTTAATTTTTCAAAAATTTTTATTTCTCAAAAATTTCATTATTTCTAAAAATTGATATTTTTCAAAAATTGCTACTTTGTAAAAATTGTCATTTTTCAAAAATTGCTACTTTGTAAAAATTGTCATTTTTCAAAAATTGAAACTGGTTAATATTGCTATTTTTTAAATTTTTACTTCTCAAAAATTTTCATTTTCTAAAAATTGTATTTTTTTAAATTGTCATTTATTTTTTCAAAAATTATCATTTTTGAAAAATAATAATTTTTTTAATAATTTTCATTTTTCAAAAAATTTTATTTTTTAAAAGTAATTATTTTTCAAAAGTTTTTATTTATCAAAAATTGACAATTTCCAAAAAATTTCACTCATTTTTAAAAATATGTACTTATACACCCACTAAAATTCCATTTTGTGATTTTGATGCTTGTATTTTTATATTTTTCAAATATCTCATAATCCTATTTTATTTACAATTGTGGATTTGTGGACACAAGTTGGAAAAAAATACGCTCTTAATTTATAAATGCGCGGATTATCGGCGAATTTATCTAAACTGGTGCCAGCACTAAACTACATTGTCGCTCTTCAAATATACGCCGCGACACTTGAACACGAAGAAACAACTGCGAATTTAATTTCGACCAGTACCATCCAACAGCCAACACACCGCTATCCGATAAGCCGAATAAACACTGCTCGTTGCCGTTCGCTGTATACCGCCGTTATTTTTGATAAGCACAACATGCTCGTTAATATCAACATTAATAAGCTTTTGTTAATGATATTTGCCAAATCAGATGGTACAGTTTTGCGCTGGAGCTGGATTGCGAATTAAATTTTCATCATTTTAGTACTATGTGTAGTGATCGTATTCAGCTGAATAAATTCCCTATTTTTGTATTGTAGTACCTAAAGGATTCGTTTTAAATTGAAACTTGAAAGTGAAACTGAAGATATGAAATCCAGGACCGGAAGCAGTCATCTTTTTTTACCCTTTTTTCACCCTTGTCAATTTTTCACGCTTTTTGCTTTAATTATATTCAAGTTTTGTTAAATGTTGAATCTGACATACTTCTTCAAAACAGACTCCAAAAAAAAAAAGATGAATAATATTTTTTATTCGAAGAGAATTCAGAATTGTTTCATCTATTTTTTTTTTATTTTGAAAAATTTAAACATCTTTTTAATCCAAGAAAATTCAATGTTTTTTTGGGGGAAAATAGTAGGTATCGTTATTACCGTTTTGAACACATGCACGGATAGGAGTATCATTGGTTACAGAGCTCCATCATTCTTACAGGTATTTTTCCCCGCGCTACGTTTCTTCGACTTGATGAAAATGTTCAGGACTAAACAATACAAATAGGTACGTATTTACGGCGGACTGGTTATGCAAATTTATTAACATCTGCTCTCTGATAGCCTCCTTTGTAATCATCACTGTCGTTCCCTAAGAATGACAAAGATAATAATATGAAGAATTTTTTGCATAGTTACTTACCTCGGAAGTTATTGTAATTTTTGTGTTCTTCTGGCCTTCTTATTCAAATTTTTGGCTAAAAAAAATGTAAATGTTTTTTTCACGCAAAAATACAACAGAAGAGTGGAAAAATTACTCTTAAAAACCAGACCAATAAAAAAAATGGTAAACAAATATACAATGTACTCACATGAAAAATTCTTTTGATAGAATTTTTTTTTTGGAAAAAAAATCTTTCAACGTAGGTATTTTCAAATGTGTGTTTTTTTTAAAAAGTAATTTCAATTATTTGCTTTTAAAAAATTTTAAAATTATATTTAGAAATAAAGAATAATATTCTCCTAATAAATTGAAAAAATGTAAATGTATAAATGAAAAAAGTTTGTGCAAAAAGAAATAAAATAAATACTCGAAAAAAACAATTGTGTCGAAGAGTCGATAAATTAGAATCTCGCCAATTTAAATAACTATATTAGGTACCTAAATCACGATTGGTTAAAAATGAAAACATTTACAAAAACAAATTCACAAAAAGTTCGAATAATAAGATGAAAATTCATTACTCGCGAGGCAAAGGTTCTTCGTTTTATTTGTGCACCCCTCAAATAATCTACCTACACGTGGCAAAAGTTTTTCGTTTTATCGATAGTCTAGAAACTAGAATATAAATATAGATTTACTTACTGCTTTTTCAAATTAGTCACTTAAGTGAAAATATACGAGTATCTGATTGCGGAATACAACAACTCGTGTAATATTTCAAATCATATCGATGTTTGTAAGTGTTGCGAAAAAAGTAATGTAATTACATATGTGATCAACTCGGTACCATAATATTTTTGCATATGCAAATGACATCTTTTCTCAGTACAATCGAATGAGCAATTTTAATGAACGACTTTTCTCGCATGAATGAATATCGCGTTGGTAACAATAGCAGTCGCGAATATGACGAAGAAATGAAAAATATACCCAGTGGCGTGTACATATAAGTATTTCCTTTCATAAACGTATTCAGGTCCCCAAAATACACGATGCCGGATTATGGATGTACGAGTTGAATTCTTAAACAATTTTTTTTTTTTTTTTTTTTTTTTGAAAACTGCCAAGTTCAAACACTAAGTTATTGATGTTTTTACATTTTGATAGGTAGGTATTTTCCAAAATTGACAAATTTTGTAAACTTGATAAATTTTGTAAAGTTGACCTATTTATTTTTAAAAATTGACAACTTAGTGTCCAATCTTGAAAAATTGTCAAAATTTGAAAAATCAACAAATTTTGACTAATTGATAGATTTTAAAAAGTTGACGAATTTTGAAAAATTGATAGATTTCATAAAGTTGACAAATTTTGAAAAATTGACAAATTTAGACAAAACTTTGACAAATTTTGAAAAATTGACCAATTTTGAAAAAGTGACAAATTTTGAAAAAGTGATAAACATTGAAAAAATAAAAATGTACAAATTTTGGAAAATGTGCAAATTTTGACTAATTGATAGATTTTATAAAGTTGACAAATTTTGAAAAATTGAAAAATTTTGAAAAATTGACAAATTTTGAAAAATTGAAAAATTTTGAAAAATTGACAAATTTAGACAAAAATGTTGAAAATTTGATGAATTTTGAAAAAGTGACAAATTTTGAAAAAGTGATGGACTTTGAAAAAGTGAAAAATTTTGAAAAGTTGACAAATTCTGAAAAATTGACAAATTTTGAAAAATTGTCAAATTTTAAAAAAGTGGCAAATTTAAAAAAATTGACAAATTTGAAAAAATTGACAAATTTGAAAAAATTGACAAATTTGAAAAAATTGACAAATTTGAAAAAATTGACAAATTTGAAAAAATTGACAAATTTTGAAAAATTGACAAATTTTGAAAAATTGACAAATTTTGAAAAATGTAAAAATTTTAAGAAATGTAAAAATTTTTTAAAATTAATAAATTTAAAAAATTGTCTAATTTTGAAAATTTGTACAAATTTTAAAAAATGTACAAATTTTAAAAAATGTACAAATTTTAAAAAATGTACAAGTTTTGAAAAATGTACAAATTTTGAAAAATGTAAAAATTTTAAGAAATGTAAAAATTTTGAAAAATTGATAAATTTAAAAAATTTGTACAAATTTTGAAAAATGTACAAATTTTAAAAAATGTAAAAGTTTTGAAAAATGTACAAATTTTGAAAAATGTACACATTTTGAATCCGTCCCTGGCTCAAATTGAAACATTTTTCAAACAAAAATGATTGATTACCTATGACTCTAGAAATAATCTTGACTTAAGGAAGTTCGTAAAACAAATTTTTAAAAATTTTGTTGAAATTCATAACTAGGTAGGTATTTACAAAAAATTTTATTTAAACTGAAAATGAAAATTTTTCATCAAATGTATAGATGTTTACAGAACAAGAAACAAATATCCGACCAACAATTAAGGCTTCTTTACTTTGAAGAAAAAAATAAGTTTACGAGAAAGGGTGTTTTTCCGCAACATGTCCCTGCTGACGGCTGCTGAAGCAAGAGTTCCGTACTGTAGCAGTTCTTGAACGTAATTTAAAGCAAATTCGACTCCTGTAATATTAATTAATTTTTGATAAAGTGAAACGGTGTTTCGAAGCTTCAACTGTAATATCTCCCTTGGCTGTTTATCACAAGTACAACGGTAAATAGGCCTTATACGAGGCAGAACGAAGTAGAGATTGGATTTCATTTGCAGTTCCGTTTATGTCCCCAGGCTGCTGTAGTTCGTGATTAAAAAAATATCTTCGTAGATACCTTCCTATATGCCTACGCAACGTTCAATTGCAAATATCAGTTTTTTAGCCTTGAGCCAATAATACCTACGCTTATTTCTTTCTGAAATGAACTAATAAATTTCAACAATAGAGATCGCGAAATATGCTAAGTAAGCGTACTATAGAACTGCGAATATTATTTTCATACATTGTATACTTAAAATGAGCGAGCACACAAATCAACTAATCAAGTATTTATAAAGCAAAGAAGGTTTATAAATTGACGCGTCAGATTACCGCGTACGAGTACTATTGTATATTTGTATTTTATGTACCTACTACTTAGGTAAAGTGTTAATACAAAGCACGCTGCAGCAAAGGTGAAAATAATGATAAGATGAAGTGTAAAATGAAAAAGTTAATTGCGTAAACAAAAGAATACGGTGGAAGAAAATTACAAAAAGAAATCGTAGCAGGAGCTTTAATAATGCAAGTTTGACTTTATTAAATGGATCAATGGAATAATTTTATGAATGCTTGGCTAAACATTTAAGCAATCAGCGCACAGGGTTCATCGGTTCAAGTACTCGAGATATACTTGATTACATAAAGAAAATATGAAAAACCGTTTCGCTTCCAGCCAAACGGCCATGCTTCGATGAAATTTCTTTAAAAATATGGTGGTTCCTAAAATGAATGTAACTGCTTCTTTGTATGCATTATTTATTTATTTTTTCTACGTTTTATCGTCGTCGTTTTATTCGTTTTTACGAAATATTGCGAGAAGTAATTTCGCTTTGTATATTTGTTTTGATACGCGAGCTTTTTTTCTTTTATTTTAATATAATCTCACCGTTCGTTAGTTTCATTGTTGTCGTTGCATGTACTTACTTAGCTAATTACTTTAGATCTCGGTTTTAAAAAATATGTACATTATTTTTCAACACGTGTTCGAAATCTCAAAATGATTTAATTTTGTTGTGAGATGAAATATTTGGGTATGTATAGTTACCTAACTTTTATGACAAGTTTCAGAATGTTTTGCTATTTAAGATGGAAAATTTGTTTAAAAATGAGGTATCCTATAATATTAATAAATAAAAATTCAATACCTACCTATAATTTTTATTCGATTTGTAGGTAATTTAACGATGCGCAATTTTTCCAACGATAAAGTAGTTTTGGAAGTGATGAATTTTATCAAAATTATATAACGTCTGATTAAACCTTAGCGTTTAGTAGTGAATTTAATTCGAACCATGTAGCCATGTACGCGATTTGGAAAGCATTAATCTTGTTAAAAGTCGTTAAAAGGCATTTGAAAAAAATCCATTTACTTGAAAATCACCATTAAGTTTAAGAATCCCCGCAGAGAATTTCCGCATAAATGAAGAAGAAATGGAAGAGGAAACAAGCGCACTTTTAAATCGGTGTTAAACGGCTTAAATTGGGGAGAGATTTAAACTTACACCGAATTCCGAAAGTTTCCAAATCAAAGTTTACAAAATTCATTGATATTATTGCAGATGTTTTCGAAAAAGATGGCGAACGATTTTGTAACATTTTTACAACAATCAAGCGAGTTTTTTTTCGACTTTTTTTCACGTTAGTTTAGTTCCGCGAGTTGTTGTATATTTTACTTCAAAAATTTAAACCAACGAAATTTTTTTTCTTCAAAATTTTTGTTTAAAAAAAATATTTAGCCTTGTAAAAAAGTAAACGTAAAAAAGATTCAGAAGGAAATTTGCAAAAAAAAATATTGCCTTCTTTTTTTAAATTTTGGAACCAAAAATTCAAAAAATCAATAAAAAAAAATTAAAATACTTATATGTTTCCTCACACAAATTTTCCATTCTTTTTTTAAATTCTTTCAAAAAGTACTTTATTTTTTTATGCTAAAAAAATCCCTCAAGGAATAATTTTAAAAACTTGAAGTAGGTTGGTACCTATTTAAAAATTTGAAAAAAAATAATATCAAAAATTATGTACCTAAAAATTAAAATTACGTAGATAATTATACGAAAAATTATCTTCAAAAAGTACATTTTGAATTTTTTTTTCTTTACAAAAAGAATCGATTTTTTTTTCAAAAATGCCATGAAAATCTTTTAGAAAAAGAGAGGTTGTTTTATTTTTTATTTTTTTATTTTTTGGAAAAATCAAAAATAGGTAGGTATTTTTTTGGTACGAAAAATTATCTTGTAAAAAAATTTGCAAAAAAGAGTCAATGAATTTTTTTCCCGGTAAAAATTCAAAATTATATTTTATAAGTATCTAATGGTACAAAGTTGAAAAAAACACCAATTTTGAGAAGAATGCGAAAATTATTAGGTATAACATTTTAGAAAACGAATGAAATTTTTTTTTTGCTTATTGGTAAAAAAAAGTTTTAGGCCCGTATTTTAAAAATTTCCTTATACTTAAGGCGAAGCGTTCTCACACATAAAACAATTTTGAGAAAAAATTACTTCGAAAAGTGTTTGAAACTTTTTTTTTTTACTTGAAAAAATTACTTTTTGTTGCGAGAAATATTTTAGCAAAAAATTTTCAAGCAAGAAATATTTGAATGATTTTTTTAATGTACCTATTTGAAATGTATTTTTAATTGAAATTTTTTTTTTTTTAATTCGTAGAAATGAAATAATCTTAAAAAATTTGTTTGGAAAAAAATCAAAAATCCTGTCAAAAAAAATAGAAAAAAAAATACAAAACTTCTTTCTAACTAAAGTAAAGGCACATCATTCGTCAGAAGATTACTTTTAGGAAGGAACATTGAAGGACACTGCATAAATTCCCAAATGATTTCAGTTTTTGATGCAGTGTTTTTTCCAGTTATATCGTGTGAGAGGGGAGATGGGGAGGGTAAAGACGCGGATTTCAAGTCAGCCACAACCTATAGGGATTGTATTTATCTCAATTAGTATTTCTTCATGATACGAGCACGCCTTTGTTACTTCTTTCTACTTCAGAAGTGAAAACAGCAAACAGTCACAAAAAGTGGAGTTTCAATTCAGGTATAAGCTTTATTACCAATCTATCTATCAGTAAAAGAACATTTTTTATTCAGACAATGACAAAAGCTACGATTGTGAAATGTAGGTACAAAATAGTTTGAGATGTGTAACATAGATATAGGAAAACAATGAGTGAATGTTTTCGAAAAGTATTTCTTTGAAGTGTTATTGGTATTGAATAAGTCTTGATAATATTAACTCATGACAAAAGTTGCGTTTGAAAAAAAAAACGGCGTGTGTAAAACTTTCCACCTTTTTCATAGGTTGAGAGAACGTTATAAAAAGTGGATAACGATAACGTTAAAGCCCCAGGTATTACAAACTTTTTCATAAACTGTGTTCAAACTGAAAACTGTTACAGGTTAAGCCTGCGTCCATTTATTACTGCAATAATAAAGCTCTCTCTTTTATACAACTGCACATACTTACAAAGTAGAACTTTTTCAAGCGTTATCTCTGGCCGCAAGTTGAACACACCTCTTCAATGATAGAAAATAAGTATTTTTTTTGTTTTGATTTTCCTTCTTATTTTTGCTGTCCCTCTTATTCTCATCTTGCAAATAAACTCTTAACGAATAGTTTTTACAGTTTTTACCCCCGACGAAAAAGCTTTCTTTACATTTTTATGTTTTCCCGTACCAGCAGCATTTTACTCGTGTAATTTATTCGTTGCTTTTTTTAAATAAACGCACGCGGTACCTTCTACAATTTCCGAGTTTTATTAGTAGAATTCGTGACACCATTACCATAAGTATAATGTTAATCTCTTTCCTCTAAAAAATATGCTGATTTTTTTTTTTTTTTTTTTTTAATACTTCTATTCGCAAAAAAATCAACCCACATTTCCCTATGCGAATTAAAAATGTTTATTCAAGACGAAATTAATTTTTTCCCGGTAGGACTAATTCGAGTATACAGCTATCTTTATTTAGTACATCAATAGGTAGATACTCGATTCTTGAACGTGAACGTGAACGTCATTAATGTAGGGAAAAAGACATTTGTGAAACGAAACTCGTTAAAAATAAAATGTTTATAATTGCTGCTGTGCAGAAGTTTTCCTTACTTTTTAAATGAGCGTTACGAGACTAAAAAATGAATTTTTACACGCTTTTAAACACAGCTGTATCTACATGTTGAATAAACAGATTTTCATTTGTGTTTTGTCGCGTTCTTCATAACCGCGTGTTTTTCGTTGTATTCCTACTATTTTCATTTAGTCTGCGAACTACAGTAGATGTTTCATCTGTTTTTCTTCTCTACAGTGGCGTATGTTTCAATGAAGGGCATGTATTCTTTGCATTATTGCATCTTCCATTTTCGTTCATTGTCACAAAAGAGCACAGCCTAGCCGTTGAAGTTCAGTTGTAAAATTTGATTCTTTGAGTTAAAAAATTTGGTGATAAAATTTTTGGCCCTAACCTCACTTCTATCCCCCTTCAGTGAGGTCCAAAAAGTTTTTTCGATATTGATTTTCATTTTCTACAATCTTATGTAATCTAACCCTACAACTTTCTAAATGCTTGATTACCTACTTAATTCGTAAAAATGGGGAAAAAATTGAAATTTTATTGATTTTGCTGGAATGTCAGCATGTGACGTATCTACGTTGAGGTGATACTTGTTTAGTAGGGTGGTCCTTATTTTGAAAATTTTCAAAAAATTTCGGGACCACGTGCTAATTGGTCACACGTGTAGGAAAAATAATTTTCTATTTTTTATATTTCCCCGTAATTGAATTTTGAGCCATGGTCTGGATCCCAATTTTCAAAAAATTGAAAAAATTGAAAATCAAAATTTTAAGCAAAACAGTCAATTGGTCATCAAGTTTGCGTTTTTATGTAAGATCATTTTTGATGATTCATGAAACATAAGAAGATGTACGTTTTTCACGCTTTTTGAAAAAAAAAAAAAAAATTGAAAAAAGTATTAATTTTTTTTTGGATGAAATGATGTTAACATACATAATTATTATTATTACCTAAAAAATACTTTTATTACGGAGATTTTTCATCATTGCCGTATCATTGAGCATTTTTCAAAAACTATTAAAAACTGAAAAAAAAGAAGAAAAAATATGTAATCTAAAATAGCAGTTCCTGAAAATGATGGTAAAGATGAAAAATCGTCATAAATAGCCTTTTTGGGAGATAATGTAATGTCAAAACCATTTTGTTCAAATAGCTTTTTTTTCAATTTTTTTTTCTTCAAAAAATGTGAAAATGATATTTTTCTATGTCCCATAAAAATGGGTATATAGGTAAAGATGATAAATCATCGATAATAGTCATGTCGTTGTATAAAAATACAAACCTTTTAAGGCCAAAATGCTTAGAAAATTTTTTTTAATTTTTAAATTTTAAATTTTTTGAAAAAATGGGACTTATTGCTCAAAATTTAATTAGAGGAAAAATAAAAAATGGGGAATTGTTTTGTCCACATGGGTCACTAATTAACGTATAATCCCGAAAAAAAAGTCCAAAATCTTCAAAATAAGGACCACTCTAATGTCCAGGCATAAATTTTAGACCTTTAGGTTTTCTGAAAGGAAGTTGTGGGTTCCCAAAATATATAAATAAAAAATTTTCAGAGCTTTTCACAGCAAAGTATAGAAAATTTTAAAATAAATTTCAAAGAATTTTTCGCTGACCTTATGAGAAATTTAGCAAAACTTCAGGTTTTTTTCAGAAAAATTATTCAATTTTTAGTAAATCTTAGTTTTGCTGACCAGCATACAAAAAAATTGTTAATCACTATTAATTACCCAGTATTAGTTATTACTAATCACCATTAAAAATTTCATAGCGATTTTTGTAGTTACTTTGTAAAAGTATTGATTAATATAGTAACTAATAATTAATTAATGGTCACTATATTAATTGATTAATAGTTATGATGAAGTGACTAATGATAAATACTAATTGAAGGATAATGACTAATATAGTGATTAATAGTAACTGCTGATCAATTGATATAGTATAATACTCGCAGATAAGCTGTTGTGCGAAATGTATAAATAAGCTAAAAGCGGAAGTCGTATTGTAGCCTGAATGTGGACTCTCAGTCATTTCAGAGATTGATAGTAGATAGGTAGTACCTAATACGAGTATTAATCACTACTATTCTGAAAGTATGGCGACATTAGAGATCCGTATAGGCGTATACAAAAAAATTAGTAGTCACGAGTAAAAAAACAAAACAAACAATAATGATTAAAATAGTATTTTCAACACTATTAGTGACTAATACAACTACCACTCACTAATATTCCTTATCAGTGACTAGTAGTACTGATAGTGATTAATAGTGTCAAAAATACTATTTTAAATTTTAATCACTAGGTATCAGTTTTTTTTTTTGTTTTTTTTTTATTAATTTTTTTGTATACCTACAACGAGGCTTCTTATTTTTCAAAAATGGTTAAAAAATCTACTCGGGGAGTCAACTTCAGTGAATAAGCTGTAAGGTACAAAATACAAATACACATAGGTATATTTACTTTCTGATGAGAAATTTCTTGTTGTTTTTTTTTAATTTCAAAAAAAATTAGTGAAAAGTTTTTATTTTTTCCTTAAGGAAAGTTTTTTTTACTTCATTCTACTTTTTTTCAAAGGTTCTTGTAAAGAAGTGTATTGAAAAGATTTTTAAATACCTATGGACAGCAAGTACATCCGCATTCAAGTTTATATAAAAAATAAAAGAGATATTGGATTTGAATCTTTTTCCAAATTTTGTGTAGCTGAATTTTTGTTACTTTTTAATATCCAAAAGCTATTAAATGTGATTGAAAGAAGTTGAATAGTTGATACCACGCGTAATATAGGTACATTATATTCAATTTTACGATTGATTAATTATGCTTTAATAAATACTGGATAACCAATCTACCTACTATTATATCGTTTCACTATTGTTGGTTTTTATTTACATTGGTATGCATGTAAGTACCTATAGCTACGTACCTACTTATATACAATGTCACATTGTAATTTCAATATTTATTTAGATTGTTACTATCATGCGAGTAAACACCGAGAATGATTAAGGTAATACAAACGTGTAAGCCACTCGAATGAAACTACGCTACCTTAAGTAATACGTATTTCAAGTCAACGAGCACCAGTAAGAAAAAATGTTGCTATCCCTTATTTTCATACTCGAACAAATCATTTGAAATGAAAATATACGTATAGTCACTTTTTTACTTACATTACGATACGAAAAGTAAAAGAACGATGTAAAGTAGATACGAACGTACTCGTATACGACGTAATCGCGGTTTGCAAAAGAAACAAAAAATCATACGTGTAATATTTATTTATGAATTACATTTTGTCCGTTTTTCTCAGCAAAAGATGACTAGAAGAATTTTATATGAAATTATAAGATAGCGCAGGCACAGTAGCTCATTTTACACACACATAGATATATAAGAATTTAAAAGTAATTTTTTTGTGCTTTCTGCTGCAGAATATAAGAAAGTTTTAGAATGCGGAACTGCCATAGAAATATAAATAATTCATACATGGGGCGCAAAAACGCAAAGAAAATACTCTCATAATAAATAATATTCATCAAGTTTAGCACACTTTTTTCATATTTGTACTCTATGGTTTTTCCTCATCGTTTAGCTAGTTTTCCATTGATTTTTTTGGTCAGTGCCATTTTTGTTTGCTTTAGCAGTGAAGTCTTCACGATTTATACTGTTGGGTTGGAAGTTAAACTTCGGAAAATTCTGCGGTTCGCGGCCTTTTCTGCTCAGACGTGGTTAGATGCTTTTGAATGAATTGAATATTTCTAGTTTTTGTGTTTTCAATTTAAAAATGTAACGATAAGCTATGGATTTTCTGTCGCAGTTTTAACCACTGATTTTGTTACAATTTCCTTTTTCGAATGAAAATGTACCCAAAGATAGTGTTGAAGAATTTTCCCGTATTTTTCTGACCCCTAAAATGAACTTGAAAACGACTTGAAAATTCATTGCTCGCGGGGGGCACAGTTTTGTAACTGACAAAGTGGAATTGTTATTCATTTTGAGATGAAAACTCTGCATACAAATTTTTAGCTCATCAGGTCACTCAGGAGGGGAGCTACGGTGTCTCAAAGATAGGTCATTTTTGAAGGGAAAAAATTAGTTTTTTGCGTTTTTGCCCCCCCCCAAAAAAAAATAATAAATTGAATGTAGGTTTTTAGATGCAATTTAAGATTTCGCATCGACCTGAATAATTTTTTTTTCGATTTGAAGCCATCTTCTTTTCCCTACCTTCGATTAGGAATGTTTAAAAATCTGTTTTTCAAATACTTCCCTCAAAATCATTTTTGTTCACCTAACGTAAAAACTATGCTTCTATGAAAAAATGTGTGATGACCAATCTTATAGAGCATAAAATTTTTCAGCCAGTACATGTATTGTCTTAAATTCTACGTTGACTTGATATTACGAAAGAGAGAAAATAAAGAAGAAAATAAAACAAAATAACCCGTGTAGCAACGTCGATGCTAATTTCGATATAAATGTCGACACATCGAAAAGTGACCGATTTCGATGTGTCGACATTTATATCGACATCCACATCGACATTTGTAATGCTGAGATGTTGAAAAAAATGTTAAGTTCAAATATTTAATATAGGTATATGTTTTAAAATTAAACCAAAAATAGTGTTCAAGCCAACACTTCGACACTTCGTCAAAATTGCGGCTCTGAATTCACCTTTGTAGCTGGACATATCTGTGTCCAACTAACGAAGAGGTAATTCTTAGAGCCTTATGTACTAATTCATAACACACTTTATCTGCGAGTATCAAAAATCACCTTTAAGACGTCGACAGTCAAGTCGATGCATTATTCGACCCTCGACAATTAGATCGACACTAACTCGACTTAAAATGCCTCTGGTCGATACTGTCGACAGTGAAGTCGATGCATTATTCGACCATCGACAATTATGTCGACAATAACTCGACAAGTACTTGTCTTATTCAAAATTTTTAAAAAATGAGAAAATTTTGCGTTCCTTTAAAAATTGTTTATTGCTGAGCTTAAAATATTCCTATTAATGGTTTTTAGTTCTTTTTAGGTATAAAATTTGTAAATTTAATTAGCAAAAAATGTCGACATAATGTCGATGCGTTTATCGAGTATCGATTTTCACATCGACTTGTCTATGTAGAAAAACAATGTTTTCTAAATTACAGGAAAATACCGAGAAAAATTCAATAATTTTGATTGAACAGTTATGTTTAACATAGAAAATTACTTTAAATCTCAAATATCATTTTTAATTCATCGTTAACCGAGAAAAAAATGTGTCTGAATTTTGTCGACATAAATGTCGATGTCGACAATTGCTACACGGGAAAGGGTACATTTTCTCAATTTTTTTTCTCTCGTAATATCAAGTCAACCTAAAATTTAAGACATGTATTGATTGGCGAATTTTGTGCTCTATAAGACTAGTCATCATCTTTTTTTTCATAGAAAGCATAGTTTTTACGTTAGACTAAAAAAATAGTTTTGAAAAACAGAAAATCTAGGGTGGGAAAAAGAAGATGGTTCAAATCGAATAAACAACTTTTTAGGTCGATGCATAATCTCGAATTGAAGCTAAAAACCCGCATTTCAGCTTTTATTTGGTGGGAGGGGTGGGGGTCAAAAACGCAAAAACCAAGTTTTTTGTGAGAATGACGCCTCTTTGAGACAACGCTCCCCTCCTGAGTGGCCTAGGGGGATAAAAAATGGTATGGAGATTTTCCAACTCAAAATGAATAACATATTCAAAAATTAGCAAAATTGAAGGCCATCGATTTTTTTGCTGCGCCCTACCACCTATAACTGCTGATTATAAAATACGTGTATTTTAAATTTAATATCTGTTCTATTGTGGATTTATTACGTACCTATATTAGTAAAATAAATTTAGTATGTATTTAATTAGTCCTTTAAAATTTTGATAACCTCTTTACGAATTCATTATTGTCCAATTTGTATGTTACAGATAGAAAGATATGATCGGAGAAAGATTGGTTTCACTGATGGTTGCTTTTATAATAATATATACAGCTTATCCAGAGCTAAATGTTATTCACGCTTCATATAACTGTCGTATATCGGAATTTCATTGTAAAACTAGAAGATGCATTCCTATAGATAAATTTTGCAATGGAGTAGACGACTGCAGTGATAAATCCGACGAACCACCATACTGTTCACGTAAGTAGTACTAACAGTTTGCTAATATCAAATTGAATATTCAAATAAGAACTTATACACCTGATAGTACCAAGTTCATTATCAATAAGACTTCTCATTTTCATAAACCGACATCTTCGCTACCTCTTAAAATCCGACTGACTAAATTACGAGCGTGAATTACTTACATCGAAACTTTTCCCCTGTCCCCGCCTTCTATTTATGTATCTCTTTGAAAAATAAAAATCGACACCTATGAAGGCAATTACGTTTGTAAGCATTTTTAATGGAGTTTTTGTTTTGTGTTTATCATTGTGTAGCGTCATTTCCCTGTGGTACTCGTGCATATACATACATATAAATGTTAGTACCGATGAGGATGCTTGATGGCTTTAAATTTGTGTAAGCTTCATTGTTATACTTACTTGTATTCGTGTAACCTTGAGTTGAACTTGATAAAAGTGTCCACCTCATATCAAATACTCAAGTACCTATTGCTCTACAATTTCTATCGCTCTTTTTTCTTGCGTTTTTCTTTTTCCATGCCCCATGGTTTCATATTTCACAAAATATAGGTGCTTATGATTTCATAAATAATGTAACGAAACTGCACTTTTACTTTTATTGAAAAATAAGTTGGTTTTCGAAGGTTAAGAATTTCATCAACGAAATATGAGTTCTAAAGTAAGTGTTTTAAAAAAGGTACCCGTCTGACCTTAGGTCTCTGGGGGAAAATTCAGTTCAATTGGAAATGCGGAATAATAATACGAGGTTTGAATAATGTGATTTTCCTCTTTGGTCGAATAACTCGGTAAATAATTTTTACCTGTGGTTGAAATCTTATTATCAAATCAAACGGTACGTTCATTTCGAACTGACTTCATCACGGTGGTGCGCTATACATTTATAGTCAGCAGTGTTAATAAAATTGCATAACTCGTTCGCCGTGTAAAACGAATATTCATGATAAATAAGTTGCATAAGTGATTCGCCGTTTATATGCAGCCCATCGAAATGGGTTTTTCTCGCTGGTTGGAATATGCATAATGCATATTGCCTATAATTCCACCGTTGTGTATTTCTTTTGAACAAGAATTTTTCTGTGAGCTCGGTGAAATAAAGAAATGAAATTTTACAGCGAAAATTATTATTTTCAGTACTAGGTAGATATTAATTTTTAGAACAATGAGGAGTTGCATTTAATCAATGAAAAAAAAACTGCCATTAAGATGCAATGCAAAATCCTCTTCTGATGGAATTTTTCAAGATTTTTAAAATCATCAATTTTGTGAAAACTTTCATTTTCAGTAATTTTTGAAAACTGTTAAATTGCATAATAATCAATGAAAAAGGCTACCATACGATCCAATGCAAAATGAAAATGCTTCTTCTGATGGATTTTTCTAAATATTTAAAAATCTTCAACTTTGTAGGTAAAAATAAAAAATTTCAGTAATTTTTGAAAAATTAGATTAAATCTACTAGGTATATATTCTTGAATACGTTTCCGTGTCACATAATACAAAAATAAATTTTCTAGAGAATTTTTTCTCAATAATTATTTAGTAATTTTTTTGTACTTACGAGTATTTTTCCAAAAAAAATTCTAAAAACTTTCAAAAAGAGAATTTTCTAGTTTTTTTTTTTTTTTTTTTTTTAATTTAAAAGAAAACTGTTTTTATGTACAAAAGAAATTTGGTGAAGTATCAAGTAGTTAAGTAAGTGTAGGCATTTTTTTTTGAAAAATTGCTTTTTAAAAAAATCCAGAAGTTCTTATTATTAGGTAAATAATTTTTTAGAGAATTTTTCTCAAGAATTGTTTAATGATTTTTTTTCTTCATCTTTTGGAATTCAGAGTATACTTACGAGTATTTTTCCAGAAAATTTTCTACATTTTTTCAAAAAGAGAATTTTCTAGCTTTCTTTTTTAATTTAAAAGAAAACTATTTTTATGTACAAAAAAAAAATTGGTGAAGTATTAAGTAAGTAAGTAACTGTAGGCATTTTTTTGAATTGCTTCCTAAAAAATTCAGAAGTTTTTATACATTTTTTAGAAAAAAATTTCTTGATTTTTTTGAAAGATTTTTTATAACTTTTTTTTAATTTTATGAAAAATATATATTTTTTCAGAAAAATTTTCTAAAAAACTTTTTTAAGAATAGAATTTCCTGATTTTATTTTCAAATAACCTTTTAAAAAAATTTCACACAGAAAATATTATTACCTATCGATTACTTTTCAAAAATTGTTACCTAAAACAAATCTTATTCAATTTTTATCTAATTACATAGAAATAGATGAATAAAAAATCAACAGTAGGCAATAAATTGTCAGAAAAGTTCTAAATTCAAAATTTGCCTTAAAAATTCTGATAAAAAAAAAGTTGCACCTCACTACTCGTATAAAAAAATGGCTGTTCAATTCTGCTCTGCTTGAGCCCACGAATGTCACATGCACTAATTTAATCTGCAATATTGTTCAATGTTGATCGGTAATTATCTAGATAAAAAAACAGTTTAGGTATCAAAAACCCTTTTTTATAAAAGAATTACATACTAAGTACAAAACTTTCAAATATTTTGAAAATCAGAGGAAAATTCTTATTTTTGAATCCACTTTGTAATCGCGTTCTCGGGTGTTAAATTTATATGTGTGAATGGTTGCATGGCGGTGATAAAGTTCAGATATTTTCTTCCATTTTCGAGAGGGTAAGTGTAGGTATACTAATCCCAAATGATTTAGACACTGAAAATGTTCAACATTTGGTAGGTGATGATTTATTTGCTCTATGGGGCAGTGAATCTTCTTTTATAGTGTGTGTTATGCTATGTATACCGGCGTACGTATTATAAAGATATGTATACATGGACTATACACGAACACACACGTATGATAGACATGTTTGTGATATTACTTACTGTACCAGAAGTTCAAAACCTCGCTCAGTTTACGGATACGTACATGTTTGATTAGTGAAACACGTTATATATACGAGGGAATAATGACCTTTGATACAATATATTTTCTAATAACATTTAGCCTTATATTCTAAAAACTACGTGTTATTAAAATCAACTTTTAGAATTACATCTTCTCTTAGAAAAAAAAAAAAAAAAAACTTTGCCAAGTTTTAAAACAATTTCAATTTTTTCAAAGTAATTTTTTTATTGTCTCATTTGGCAAAATTTATCATCAGTTTGACATTCGAGTTGATTTTTACACCTCTTATGCGCCTTTAAGCGCTGTTTGGGTGTATTAGTACCGAGCATTTCTTTCGTTTTTCTTACTTTATGGAAATATTTTATAGCCCGGCGAAGATTTCTTCGTGCTTTTTTTCCTGTGCAAGTAACGTAAATCTTGGCCGATTACGGAAGTACAATTCTTACGAAAAAAGCCACGAAAAGAATTCTTCTCGATGCTAACGAAGGAATAGGAAAATATAAAAACCCACTTAAAATGCACCCTTGACGTTTAATACGAGTAAAAATGTGTGTTTGAACTAGAAAAAAAAACGCTGTTCGTAGTTGTACGCCATTTTTTCTATCGGAATAGTAATGGAAAAATTTTTGCAGTGGGTGAAATGACAAATTTCGACCGAAATTCCGATTCAATTACAAATAGGCAGCTATACTGAAGAACTATACATATGTTTTAGTATACTTACTCTAGACATTAATTTATTATTTACAGTTCCAGAATTTTATGCTACAACTTTTGTTTGAAAATTTTTTCAATATGACCCCTCCTTCCCCACCGATTTTGCATTACACTCCTAAGATATTAATTAAAAATCAGAATAGTGAAGGAGGAAGGGGACAATTGAAAAAATGTTCAAATAAAAGTTATAGATCAAGATCCTAAAAAGATTTTTGATTATTATAAAAATTTTGATTGGATCCCTCCATCTCCTCCGATTTCATATAACAACGGGTAGATATTTTTTCAAAATTGAGGGAGGTGTTCAATTGAAAAATTTTTCAAACAAAAGTTGCAGATTGAGGTCTTGAAAATAATTTTGATCATAGCAAAAATTGCGATTGGACCCCTCCCTCCCACTCCAATTTTGCATAATATGACATATAAGTACTTATAATTATTATTAAAAACTGATGAAGATAGGGGTCCAATTGAAAAAATTTTCAAACAAAAGTTATAGCTTGAAATCTTAGAAATAATTTTGGTTATCACAAAAATTTTCATTGGGTCCCTTCTTCTCCTCCAATTTAGAATATCAACTATCTAAATGGTATATTGGACTTGATAAAATTTATTTTCGATGGTGCCAAAAAAAAAAAAATCTTGCGACACTTTTAGATAGTGCTGATTATACGAAGCGAAAATACCAAGCTTTTATTTTAAAAATCATACAGGTAAAGGTATACGTACAACAATAGTCAAAGTTGTTTAAAAAATGTTTCGAAACATGACATTTCTTTTGTTTTATTCGTTTGGAACAGCTTTTAAAATAGGTAGGCGGTACGTATCTAACTTACTCGAATAAAAGTTCGAAATGTTTCATTTATTCGAGATGTTTACATCCGCTTTGTTAATTGGTCGAGTAACCTTTTTTTTTGTTCACCTTTCTGACGACAGATCAAGTCTAAATTGGATGCATAAATAAATTCGTTACGATGCTCTTTTGAAAATTATAAACTTAAGGGGCAAATTGATCATGGAAAGAGATGACATAGACATTTACAATTTTACATTCGAATCTAGTGGTAAAATGTTGATTGCAAATTCTGAACTCTGTGAAAATAAGTGGTGATTTTGTATGACTTTTTAAAGTCCTTTGTTCTTCGATAAACTAAAAAATTAAAATGTTTATTCTCGATATCGATTGACAATGCTTGAATTATAAAAATTATTGTAGTACAAGTATCGGTCTTACGTTTTTTTATTGTTTATTCGAGCATTTTTTTTCCTAATGAGTGGGTACTTATCTAATTACGTAACTAAACCTATACAAAATTTTTCCCCAGTTTAATGAAGCAGTTGTATAAAACATAATAGGAAAATACACTCGGATTTATATGCTTGAAATATCACGTTTTGAAGCACGTACCTATTTTTTTTTCCAAGTGGAAGAAGTAGCAGAAAAAATACCGATGAAAATTAATTCCTCGATTTCAAGTTGGTTTTTTGGCGAATGTTTCGTCTTTGAAATTTTTCTTTAATCTAGATGAATAAATAACTAGCCATCCGTTTTGTGTACATCCATTTTTGAATATCAATGAGAAAATGAACAGTCAACGTGAATAAACAAAGAAACTCATACGTTTGCGAATTTAGTATGAATGTTTTAACGTTTTGTAGTTAAACGTAGGTAGGTGAAAACGAACACGCGCAACTTTTATATTTTGATTGTAGCGAACGATACAAGCGAAACGTTTGAAAGCTTAGTAGGTATTTTTCTCTTATATTTTCTCGGAGGTAAAGTTTTGAACAACATTTGTCACCTGTCAAGTCGTACATGAATTACGCAAATAAAAAAAGATACGAAAATATCTTGTTAAACCTCTTTAGCAATTTGAATTTTCTCTCATATTTTAACCTTTGGGTACATTTTATGGGTAATAAAGGTAGGCGTGCGATTTGAAGGCACGAGTAGATGCCGTTGCCGTTAATTTGAGATCTACTTTATGTAATTATCTCAGTTAAATCCCATTCTGACGTGATGTTAGCTTGGTATGTAAATATGTATAAGGCTGATGCTTGTTAAAAATTCACGTATCAGTGTGTAGTAAAGTGGGTAATATTTTATCTTGATTTTTTTTCTTTCTTCTTTGTAGTATGTATTGGGAAAATAACTGATGGAACGATCGCATATTTTTTAGTTTTACAAATTCTCGTATTTTTACACGAGTGAATTTCACTGATAATTGAATCGAACTGTATTTTCTTATCGAGTACCTACCCAGAACCTACATAGTTTTTTTTTTTTTTTTTTTTTTTTTTGTACAAACCAACGTCTAATTGGTTAAGATACGATCGGTATGCAGAATAAAATTAATAAATTTTCGAAGGAAATAATTAGGTACTTGATATTTCTTGATTCCATTCAATGACTAAAAACTTGTGACGATTACACAAATAACAAAATATTGAAAATCTTTTCAAATTTTTTACCAGAAATCAGGTAGGTACTTACCTAACAGAAATATCAATTTTTGAAGAAAAATAATTTTGATTTGATACTGAAAATAATCGACTTTTTACTGAAAATAGTTCCAAAAAAGTTTTCAGTAAAAAATCGATTATTTCTAAGAATTGGGGTTACTTTGAAAGGTTTTTGTTAATCTTTTAATTATGCTGCTGTAATGAAAAGAGATTAAAAAAAACAACTAAAAAATGTCTACCAGAGCTTTTTTTGAGTACTACACGTGTGACTATTTTATTTTTTTTTTCTCAAAATTGAATGACTGAAATAAATGAAACTACCCTTTCAAAGTTACCCGCAATGAGGGGGTTACTTTGAAAATTTTTTTGTTTTTGAACTTGACGTGTTTTTTAGAATGAAATTAAATACTAGGTCACTTTAAACTCCTACATACCAAATTTGAACTTTCTATCTCATTATCGAAAAGAAATATCAGAAAAATATGGGATCATTACATGTCAAATCCACCAAAAAATACGATTTTTGACCTCATTTCATCTGATTTCACTCAAATTTTTTTCACACAATCTATCTATCAAATAACTCAAAAAAAATGTCAAGAATTTACCCTCAGCCCTCTTGGGGTGTGAGCGGGGGGTTTTGTTTGTTTTTGCAATGCCTTGTAAATTATTCAACTTGAGTGGTACATTACTCCACCCTTATGATATTTAGCTCAAAACTGATTTCACAGTTCAAAAACGCATTGAATTTTAATTCAGAAACTTTCATAAAAGTTTTCAAAAGCTGAAAGTTGAACTTTCAAATTAAAAGCTAAACTTTTATAATTGTACCATAAGTGGCGGAGCTGTGATTGAAAATTATGTAAAAATTACCATTTAGGTACCTACGTAATTTTTAATGTTGTTTCAAACAAAAACATTTTCAAGATGGAGACCCTCAGGGGAAGAGGGCAGTGGCCCTAAACTTGGGCAGAAAATTCAAAAAATAATTTAGGGGTGGACATTTGTATCAAATGTTACCTATAAGTTTTTGGAAGTGCTGAACACGAATATGGCCTAATTATTTCGATAACATTCAATATAATTATGATATCATACACCTAGGTTTTTGGGGGATTTTCTACACAAATTTGGGGCTACTACCCTCTTTCCGTAAGGGTCTCCCTATCTCCATCTTGAATTTTTTTTTCAAAATAACATTAAAAGCATTTCTTTGGTTATTTTTGCAAAATTTTTATCACAGCTCTCACTTACAGCGCAATTTTCAAAAATGATTTTCAACTTCAACTTTCAAGTTTTGAAAATTTTTACGAAAGTTTTTGAATGAAAATTTAATCAATGTGCTTTTAACTGTGAAATCACTTTTGACAAGCTTTTGACCTATTATCTTAAGAGCGGAGAAATATACCACTCTGGCGCTCAAGTTGAGCCTTGAGCATCTATCTACGAGATATTGCACAAACAAACAAAGCCTCTGCTCACACCCAAGAAAGCTGGGGGTAAACTAACTTTGGTCTTTTGTGGTTTTGTGCCTTTGTGGGAAAGGCAGATTGCATTAAAGAATTGAGCGCAATCAAAAGACAGGAGATTGAAACCCTAATCAATTGAATTGACATGAATATGGAATGACTCTTTATCAAAAATTTACATCTTTCTTATCAACTGAAATATAAAAATGGCATTTATTGTTCTTGTATCATCCAAGTTAGTTACAAAAAATTATTTGAAACTTCGTCTAAAGTTTTTTTCCAGTGGTTTTTGAGTGAAATTAATACAATTTTTAGCACCCAGTTTTCTCTTGTGCGAATACGGCATTATCCATAAAACCTTTCAAAGTAACCCCCTCGTGTTATAATTTTATCATATGAAATTGAAAGGGTGAAATTGAATTTTTCCAAAGAAATTATATTTACAATAGACATCCACATTTGGTGAAAAAGTTTTAGATCAAAAGTTTCAATATTCTATTTTTGGCAGAAAATCAAAGTTCACCAGTTTTTTTGCGGAAATTTGTGATAAATTTTCGAAATTTTTTTTCATAATAATAAACTCGAACAGAGATAACGATACCACAGTAGAAATATAGATACAGGGCCAGTTGTTACATACCGCTTCATCAACAGTCCCGAAATAGTCAACAGGCCACGCTACATGACGAGTACGGTGATGAAACGCGATTTTCAAAGTAACCCCAATTCTTAGTACTGAAAATAGTTCCAAAAAAGTTTTCAATTTTTTCACTTGAGAATAATCACCAGGAAAAAAAATCACTAATAATGTACGATCAGTTGAAAATTGGCAATTTTTTTACAAGAAAGAATAGGTAATTATTATTTCTCAACAAAAATGATCACAAAATTTTTTTCAGTTTTTTCACCAAAAAATTATCACTAGAAAATTACAGTTCATTTATAAAAAATTTTGAGAAAATTTTGGTCACCGAAAAATAATCATTAAAAAATGGTCGAATTTTAATTTTTTTAAAAATACCTAATAAATAAATAAAATCACTAAGAATTTAAAATCACCGAAAATGTTTTGTAATTTTTTTCCTTGTGCGCTTTTCACTAAGAAAATAATCACTTGAAAATTGTCGAACTTGTCAATTTCTTCACTACAACGAATAAAAAAATATCAATTTTTTAAGAAATTTTGATCACTAAAAATTACTAATTTTTCACTAGATAAAAAAGGTCACTGAAAATTTTTCGATTTTATCTCTTAGAAACATCATTAGAAATTGTTCTATTTTTTTATTGGAAAATCTCACTAAAAACGATCACTCTCAATTTTTTCACTCAAGATTATCTCTGGAAGTAAGAATGAGGAAAATGACAATTTAGAAATTTTTAATCTTTTCACTAGAAAAAATAATAATTATATACCTACTTAATTATAATTACCTTTTGAAAATAACCATGAAAACTCCTGAAATTTGTTCACTAAAAATTGTAAACATTCATACGTACACCAATTTTTGGAGAAATTTTGTTAATTAGGTAAAAATTATAAATCTTTTACTGAAAAAAAAAATCTCTGAATAATTAAAAATTTCTCACTTGAAATTATCAATTTTTCACTTGAAAATCAATAGAAAGTTTTCAATTTTTCACTGAAAATTACCACTAGAAATTTTAGTTTTGGGAGAAATTTCAGTTGTTTGAAATGATAACTAAGAAAATAAATAATTCACTATAAAAATATTTACGCGAAAATTCTCAATTTCCACTAAGACAGAACATTATTGCTAAAATTGATCGCGATTTTTTTTCTCACTAAATTCATCACAAGAAATATCATTTTTTGAAAAAAAAAATTGGGTCATTAAGAATAATTATTATACATTCTTAATTAAATATATTATTTTTTATAAAAATTTTTATTGAAAAATCACAAAAAATTATCACTAAAATTTTTTAAAATCTTTTCACTAAAAATCATCATTTGAGAAATGAATTGAAAAATTTTGAGTTACTTGAAATCAATGGTCATCAGAAAATAAGAAATTTTTCATCAAAAAAATAATGAATTAATGATTGTCGATCTTATTACTGAAGATTGTCAATTTTCTCTCTGGAATGAATACCTACATAATTATAACTGCATAATAAACATGATTATCAAAAATTAGTTTTTCAATTTTTTCACTAAAAACAGTCACTGAAAAATAAAAAATAAAATTATTCACATGAAATTATATCATTAAAAAATTCACTTTTTTATTGGAAAGAATAATAACTAAAAAAAAATTGAATTTTCACTAAAAATCATTAATTAATAAAAAAACAATTTTTGGACTAATTCTGGTCACTATAAAAGTGATCAGTAGAAGATGTTGAATTTCTCACTGGGTATATATAAAAAAGAACAGCTAAGAAACTTCGGTTTTGTCACTAAAATTTATTTTCAAAAATATAAATTTTTGCATAAATATTGGGTCGCTAAAAGTGATCACAGAAAATTAAAAAATTTCACCCGGTAAATTACTAAAATTTTTCAATTTTTTCACAAAAAATTACTACCTACCAGAAATCAATAGGTACTAAAAATATTATGAATTTTTTATCACAGTCATCAGTTCATCACTTATTAGTAATTTACTTATTAATTCAATAAACTATCAATTTTTTTCTCTTCAATATGTTCATTAATCGAAACTAATTCAGAAAATTAGAAATAATTTAATTCGATAGACGTTACATAAAAACAAATTTTGGTGATTGAAGATTCAGCAGTTGATTTTTTCGAAGTGATTGAAACTTTTAAAACGCAATAACAATATGTAGAGTAGACCTACTAAACCATTTCAACGATGAAGATTTCTTCATGAATAAGTACTTACAAACTCAAAACAGATTTGAAAATTTCGAATGAAAAGTGTAAAATGGGAGAGAAGCAAATTTATCAGAACATTGAAGGTTTTCAATTTTAGAAGAAACCTCGCCCCTCCCTCGCGGGCCAAATATAAGGCAATACTATTGGGAATACTAAATCCCAGTTTCATTTTACCAGCACTTCGTGTGTAGTCGTCTTTAAGTACGGCATATCCCGCCCAAGGACGGAATAAATTGAAATAAACACTGGGCCCCCGCTTAGAAAAATCTTCGCCATCTATTTGCAAGCTATTTAATATGACGATATATTATTGGTATTTTTATCAAGCCGTAAACCATTTTATTTACGTAGACGTGTTCACTTTGATTTTCGTCGGTTTTTCATTTGGTTAAGCTTTGAAGATGTTTGAGCTTTTGGTATTTTATTTCGATATATTTCCAGTCACGTAACAAAAGGTATGTAGGAAAAGACATTTTCGTAATGCGACGTGCACAAAGTAAACAACTATTTACTTTATCAAAGGATATAAATTATTTTAAAACTTGAAAGTAAAAAAATATAAATAAATAAAAAAACAAGGTTAAAAATCAATGTTACAATTTAATTTTAATTTTTTTTTTCTCTCTTCAAAGAGAGAAAAAAGAGATACCTACTTATGTAGGACCATCGTGAATCGTTGGTCTAAAAAATTGAGAAAAATCGCCAAGAGTGGAAACTTTCTTCGAGTTTTGAATCTATTAACAGCTTGTCTTCCTGTATGATACCGATCATAATTTTCCTCCGTGTTTAAAAGGTTAAAAAACTTGTAGGAGAAAATTGTACGCAAAGATGAAAGTAAGAAGTAAAAAGCCTTTAAAATGGGGTGTAAAATACCCGTTTCAATAAAAGATATGCGATAAAAAGACCATAGAGACAACAAGATGAAGAATAAAATAGGATGCTCGAGGAAATAAGATGACGACGATTTTGTGGATATACGTGCTGAAATAGCCTATCATTAAATAAAACGATATCGCCTTTGTACTTTTACAATTGACCGGAATTTCAAATATTTTAGTTATTTTTGAATGGTTTCTGGGGAATCGATGATTTTACATGGAACGTTTTTCAATAATGTTCACCTCTCTTGGCTCTGCTTGAGGAAAGTTTGAAAATTTTTTCAAGAAAATATACCGGTACATCATTGAGTGAATTTTCATAATTTCAATAACACTCGTATGTGGGTACATATTTGTATCCATATCATTATTAAATACCTACTCAACAAAAGGAGATAATGGAGAATAAATTTTTTGCAAAACAAATAACACGAAATTCCACTTCATAAAATGAGATTTTTACCGTGTTCAAAATTCTCACAAGGTATAAAGTGTTTGCGACGTTAATTCACTTTAAATATATAGGAGTAGCTAAGTAGGTAGGTAACCCAATAAAAAAAAGAAAACGAATGTAGTATATTCGCCATAAATGTTCTAGAATGAAAGACTGTCAATTTGAAATCTGTTAAAGCACTCTGGTGCTCAGCTGGATGTGCGTACTGCGTATGCTCTCTCTATGGGATAAACACTTGATTAGTTTTGGTTTTGACCAACAAAAAAGAAAAAGAAAGTGGTATATCTGAGAAAACGTAAAAAATTTTTATACCCGTTGAATTATAAAAAGTAAAATAAAATGAAACTTATTGACAGTTGTGCATGATAATTTTAAAAATGAAGACATTTCACTCGGTGTGGTTTCTTTGCTTTTTCACTTTTCTTCTTAAATGAATCAAAACATTCGGAGTACCGTCGTAGCAACATTATTATTATTTCAGAAGCGTAGGCTTTTTACGCACGAAATATACGTACGTCCGCTTTTTGGTTGATTTTTTGTGACTCTGGTGAAATCCATTGCTTGCTAATGAAAATCAAGTAATGTAATGTAAATACTCGTGTTATTTGTTTTAAATTAATTTCAGAGTAGAGAGAAATTAGTTTTTCCATTTTATAACTTCATCTGCGGTTTGTTAATAAAAAAATTGAATTCAATAAAAAAAAATTGTCCAAGAAATGAAATTATTAAATTAGGTAACTATTTCTTATCTTTAGAAGTGTAATTTGTATTTCTACACCTCCCTAGACCACTGTTTATCACTTTTAGCTCTTTACTGAGAAGTTGTAAAGTTGCAGTTTGTTGAAAAATCGTGAATTTAAAATTACAAAAAAAAAATATATATGATCTGTTTGAAACTAAAACTGATTTTCAAAATCTTGTCCTTTTTTGGTTATAACCTATCAAAATTGTTTCAATGAATTTTTAATTTTTATGTGTATTTTCTGCTCAACTTATTTTGAAGCAGTACCTTAGAGCGCCTCCCAATTTTTTAAAAAAAAAGAACAAAAAATTTTCACCTCCCGAGCAGCACACTCGACAAATTATCGAAATACAAAATCGACAGAATATCGAATTCGATAAAGTGTCGCGTTAGTTCCGCATAAATCGTGAAATTATCTTTCGATATATAGATAGATTATCGACGAATTATAGTTAGCAAATATTTCGAGATTATAGTAAGATATTTTATCGATAATATATCTATAATATCGAAAGATAATTTCACGATTTAGGCGGAACTTTATCGAATTCGATATTCTGTCGATTTTTTATCGATTTTTTATTCCGATTTTTCGTCTTTTACTAGCTTTTTTCTATAATTAAAACTCATTAATTAGCATAATTAATACATTAAACTATGCCTAAACACATTATTCATGTTACGGTAAGAGGATCATTTCAGAAAAAGTCAAAAAAAATTATAAAAAATCTGCCACCCGTGGGGCTTGAACCTTCTACCTCCTGCATGGTAATCCTCTTCCTTAACCACTATGCCATACCTTATCGTTGAGGAATTAGCAATAAAACGCTTATAATAGGCAGTTTAGTACTTCCAGACGTGTTGGACTTAGAAAAATTTTCACCAATTTGGAAATAATTTCAAATATCGTCACAAAATTGTTGAAAAATCGTTCGACAAATTTCAGATTATTTGTCGATAATATAGTTTCAAATATCGTCACAAAATCGTTAACAAATCGAATTCGAGAAATTTCAGATTATTTGTCGATAATATAGTTGTAAATATCTGCACAAAATCGGTGGAAAATCGGATTCGAGAAATTTCAGATTATTTGTCGATAATATAGTTGTAAATATCTTCACAAAATCGTTAAAAAATCGAATTCGAGAAATTTCAGATTATTTGTCGATAATATAGTTGTAAATATCGTCACAAAATCGTTGAAAAATCGAATTCGAGAAATTTCAGATTACGTGTCGATAATATAGTTTCAAATATCTTCACAAAATCGTTGAAAAATCGAATTCGAGAAATTTCAGATTACGTGTCGATAATATAGTTTCAAATATCTTCACAAAATCGTTAAAAAATCGAATTCGAGAAATTTCAGATTATTTGTCGATAATATAGTTCTAAATATCGTCACAAAATCGTTGAAAAATCGAATTCGAGAAATTTCAGATTACGTGTCGATAATATAGTTTCAAATATCTGCACAAAATCGTTGAAAAATCGAATTCGAGAAATTTCAGATTACGTGTCGATAATATAGTTTCAAATATCTTCACAAAATCGTTAAAAAATCGAATTCGAGAAATTTCAGATTATTTGTCGATAATATAGTTTCAAATATCTGCACAAAATCGGTGGAAAATCGGATTCTATAAATTTAATATTCTTTGTCGATAGTATCGTTGACGAATATCGTCCTAAAATCGTAATACTATCGAATTCGATAGTTTTTAGATTTTTTGCCTATAAAATCGTACAGCTAAATCTGTATCATATCGTGAGAACATCTTTAGATTTTTAAACGATTTTTTATCGATACGTTTCAACTTTCGATATTATCGATCGAGTGTGCTGCTCGGGCTATTACCATTTGAAGTAGTTGTACAATATTGAAAAAAATAATTCCTATTTTTCATTTTCCCTCTAAACGAATTGAAAGCAGCGCCACCAGCCTCCTATTTCGAAAATTGGTAAGTTTTCTTTTTCTTTTCAAAGTGGAGGCACTAGAAATTAAGTTCAGCGCAAAATAAAAAATTGAAAATCATCCTCACGAAAAATAGCAAGATTTTGAAAATCAGTGTTATACTTTTAATTTTTCTGGGAAAAAGGGAGTGATTAGGGTTCACTTAAAATTAAGTTGCAGCAAAAATTAAAAAATAGGAAATTATTTTCTTATAAAATGAAAATAATTTTTTTTTTTAATTTTACGAACTAAACGCAACGAAGAAAAGTTTTAACTAGTAATTTTTTCAAAATAAAATTATTTGTTAATACCTACCTACTACATAGACCTGGCTTACTTAATTAAATTTGTTTTTTTTATACAGCTTCAAATAAAAATAAAAACTGGTAGTAGTACAAGCTCCTGGCTAATACAGATATTGTTGTTTTTTTTTTAAGTCGTTTATTGTGTTGAAATTAGTAGGTATAGTTTCTAGGTATTATCTATGTAATTTTTTAAAATATGAAGTAACACAAGTGCTTTCATGAATATTCGTATATAGCCTAAATACAAAATCATTCAAGATTATTATTTTTTAAAATTAAAAAAAAAAAAAAAAAAAAAATTGAAGAAGTATGATACTTGAAATTTTATATTTTGTATTTTCCAGTAAGTTCATTATTTCGAACAGAACTAAAATTTGCATTTATTTTTGCTGAATGTGTTGTTACAAAAAAGTATAAATAGCTACGTACAATTTTTTGAAAAAATGTCCTTAACTCCTAAAATAAATGTACAATTAATTATGTATTGTTAATTTTTTTAAAATGTCAATATTTTAAATTTTAAAAAAAAATATGAAAAAAAATGAATTTACTGAGGAGAATATGCCTTTATAAAAATATTTAGAAAAAGAACCCTCCCCCTCAGTCTTCAGAAAAAACTGGGAACAAGTGATGGGTATTCTACAAGTTTTCATGAAATAAATTTTAAAATCCTATAAATAATTTTTTCAAGGACCTACTTACTCCTTTAGCAAGAAATTCTTTTAAAAAAGTGGTGCAAAAAATTATTTTGAAAAGAGAATATTTTTTAAATTTTCTTGAAAGGACAACATCCTATCAGAAAATTTTAAAAAAAATTAAAGAAAAACTAAAAAAATTTCACAAAACGTTGGAAAAACTATTTCTTGTTCAAGCAAATACTTCATTCCTTACCTACGCGTACATAAAAATTCTGTTTTTTTTTGTGTTTTTTTTTTTGAAAAAAAAAATGAAAGAAAACAAAGGTAAAAATTAGAAATTTTCTGAAAATTTTAGGGCCATCTAATAAAGATTAAAAATTAAAGAAATCGAAGTTGAACTGCTAGTAACTTGAGTTTTTTCATAATTTCATCAATTCATATTTACGGCAAACTGAGTAGGCAAATTAACATACTTTATAATGCAATATTTACGGCGAACTGAGTAGGCAAATTAACATAAATATTATACTGGCATATTTACGGCAAACTGAGTAGGCAATTTAATATGCATCATATTATCACGTCTGACAGAAAACCGAAAAGGTAACATAGCGTATGTTTTATATAGTGACATTTCGATAATTTTGGTTTACCAAGTCGACTAGAATAATTTGTAAATATGCACGAGAACATGAAACTTTTTTTTATTCACTCTAAAGGATCGAAAATGGACTTTTTCGATTGATTAGAAAACATTTCTGAAATAGGTTTTTTTTTTACAAAAAATGATCATCTGTATCATAAGGATTTTTTTTTAATTCGTCCTAAAAAAAATTAAAATCCTGTCAAAAAATGTTGAAAAATTTATTCAACTAAAAATTTTCTTTCGAATAATTTATAAACTACCTACAAAAAATTATAATGAAAACAAATTCGCACAAAATAAATATTTAAAAAAATCAAGTATCCTATCAAGAAATCATGATTTTTAAACGCTTGATTTTTTCGAGAGAATTCTCTTTAAATTTTTTTCTGAAAAAATTAAAAAATCCTATGAAGAACGATTAATTTACAATATACCTATATTTTCTAATCTTCAAGAAAAATACAATTATTGAATGATGTGCAATGTGCATCTATTGTAAGCGTTTGATGATTTCTGTATAGGTGCCTCGTGCCTGCCTATGAGATAAGTATCTCATGAAATGCAAACAAATTGAAGATATTATAAGTTTAGACGCACCACAAAATGTATACAAATGTATACAATACAATATACTTACGAGCCTTATTCACTACTGATGAGAAAAACTTCATTCTTTGGGGGAAAAAATGGTAATTGAACAAAAAACAAGAAAAAATTATTTTGGTTTTACAAGCTTTTCAAATTAAGAATTTCATAATAAATACTTATTTAAAAAGTAGGCAGTACATAGATAATAGGTATACTTAAACCCTGTTTCAAAGAAGTGGAAAAAAAGACAATTTCTCTAGTGACTTGTTAGTTTTTTTTTAAAGTTGCAGGTGACGTTAAAAAAAATTAATGGATTCGCAAAACTTGAGCTATTTTTTTAATGAAGGAAGACCAATAAATAAAATGAAAAATCATTTCGTTAAGGGAAATTTGCTTTGGTATTGCAAAAAATATATATAAAGGTGGTTATGAGGGAGGAAAAAAATGACTATTTCAAACAAGGAAAAAAATTAACAATGGTGGAAATTCGAATAACGTGCCTGTTCCCTTTATTTTAGTTTTTATTTTTTGAATTATGAGGGTGGTTGGTAGATAGTTAGTCCTCTTAAAGTAAAACTGAGTGTGAAATTTTACATCGTACAGGGATGTATCTACCTAAATACAAATACCTACCTCGGCGGAAACGCTTATTATACCGTACACGTACATTTAGAACATTCAGTATTTCATTACTTTTTGATGTAAACAAGGGCAACAGAAAGGAAAAAAAAGAAAATTTACACGAAATATTGTCGCGTAAGGGTAAAATATCGCGCGATGCAAAATTAACGGCTGAAATTTTCATCGGTCGTACGAATTGTGAATGATAATTAAAATTTGAACAACGGGTATAAACGATAGCATATTCTAAACCAATCGGATGGGGTTTAAAGTCGAAAAGTTAACGTTCGTATTCGATCGTGATGTACTTAACTTTCGTTTATTGAGTTGAATTTCAGAATTAAATCTTTCTTCTTTGATTGATTTCAAAATATTTTCACTAATGAACAAACGAATTTCTTACTTTTGTATAAAAATACAGTACCTAGTTGCCATATGGTTTGATTTTGAAAAATTTTACTCTTTCAAATCTCAAAGTAGATAAAACATTCTTGTTATCAGATGGAAAGTTGGTCACCCCAATCAAATGTTCGTGAAAAAAATTAAACTGAGATATCCGAAATATTTCACTACAAAAAAACTACCAGACAATGGAAACATTTTGCAATAAAATTTTTAAATGTCTTTATTGAGTACTTAAAAGCTGGATTTTTTTCACTTCAAAAGGACAAAAAATTGTGAAAAATTTTTACTGGAAAAATACTATCAGACATTGGAAATATTTAACTAGGTACAACAAAACTATAAAAACTACTAGACACTGTTAAAAAAATTTCTGATAAAAACCCATATATACCCACAAAATTGGTGATTTTTTTACTACAAAAAAATTGCAAAACGTTGAAAATATTTTACAAAAAAAAAAAAAAAAAAAATTATATCTATCTACTCCGAATTGGAAACACTTTTTACTACAAAAAAATTTCATACTTACAAAAAAATGGTAATTTTGTCCTATTTTACCTACAAAAAAAAAATTTAAAAAATATGTTTACCTACTACCAAAAAAATAATTCCATATGATAAAAAAATTTAGTAGGTAATTCTTTACTACAAAAAAAAAAAATATATATATTTTAAAACCTACAAAAAAGTTAATTTCCTTATTATTTAAAAATTACAATTTTTTTTATTGTAAAAAAAATCAAAAATGGGAAAAAATTTTACAAAAAAAAATTCAAGATATGTAGTTATTACCTATTGAAAATAAGTATTTTTCTTTAAAAATTCTACAAAAGATTGGGAATTTTTTCACTCCTAAAAAATCAACAAAAAAAATTGGAACTTCTTTAGGTATTTCTTGGGGGGAAAAAATGAATTTTTACACTCTCTTCAAGAAAACATTTTTTTTTAAATGTAAAAATATTTAACAGCAAAAAAAAAAGAAAAAATTACAAAACGTTGGAAATATTTCATTACACGAACTACAAGGTAATTATTAGAAATATATTTCACTTATTAAAAAACAAGTCTAAAAAAAAATTAAACACACCCATTTTTTACCCCCAAAAAACAACATACCAATATTGGGTAATTTTATTGCTAAAAAAAGAACTGCAAAGTATATTGGAAATTGGCCAAACTTTTCATTTTTATAAAAAAAAAAGGGGGATGACTAATTGACTATAGTCCACTTGAAATCCAGTTGACGGAAAAATAAAAAAAATAATAAGTAGAAAAATGATTTTCTCAATTTAAAAAAAAAAAACTTCGGAATGAGACAAACACAACACTGAAAGTGCAAATAAGGACACTCTAAAAAGGTTTAATCACGTTCTGCGTTCACGAAATAGAAATGAGAAACTCATTGAGCCGCAGTGATTTCCGTTTCAACTTTTTATACCTACGTATTTGTTACGATTCAACTGAAGAACTGATCATAGATTACAGTTATGCCATTATTGAATACGCTTAGCTTCATTATAATAGTTAATAAGTAGCTTCAGCATCCTAGCTAATGATAAAAGTTGATACTTATATAAGTATACTTATTTATACACGATTAATTCTTCGCTTTATACTCGTATTGTAGTAGAAGTTACAAAGTCTAATGTACTGTATGAAGTATGAGCTTTTACAAAGTAGGTAATATGAGTGTGCAGAAAACCACAAAAACAAACATAATAAGAAAATCAGACGATAACTTGAAGAAGTTTTATACTATAGGTTAGGTTCAAACACAAGTAAATATCCAATATTTTAAGTAGTCATTTCATAAAAATGAAAACTTTGACCGCACAGTGATAAGTATCTATAGGTACTTACCCGGTAAACACACCGCCTGCTAGCAAAAATCGAAGAAAATTTTCTCAGATAAATTCGTATACTATTCGTGAGCGAATATCATGCTAAAATTGTATTTAAAAACCTGTAGATGTTTTGTGGGATATTAGCGCGATATTCGCTTGCGTATCGCATGCCTGAAATCACATTGAAAACAGGCAAAAAGTTCGTACGATATTAGCGCGATATTCGCATAAGAATCGTATGCTAAAATCGCAGTGGAAAACGTGCAAATATTTCTTACGATACTAGCACAATATTCGCATACGAATCGTATGCTAAAATCGCAGTGGAAAACGTGCAGATATTTCTAACGATATTAGCGCAATATTCGCTAGCGAATAGCATGCGATTTTCACTACAACCTCTTTCAATACGTTTTACAAATGAGAGAAGTCAGTTTCGAACATGAACGTGTACTTGAATGTATTGCAGTGGCATTTAAACAATAAAATAAGGGTTTTTCTGGGATTTTTGATTTTGTTGGGGAATTTTGTGTTTTGTTTGATGTTTTTTCTTCTTTTTAAGTAAAAACGCCAATGATTTGATTTCAAAGTGATAAGAATGGAGACGAAGGCAGAATTTCTTGGACGATTTCCACTCACAGTAAGTTAATTATTTTGAATTTATATCTTATTTGTGATCGCGTGAATCTGTGTGAAATTAAATTTTATCAAATACTAAAAATTTTAGACGTCTTATCAGTGCTATAAAATTCTTCAATTGTTCCTCTTCCTTCTCCAATTTGAACGCAGTATTATGCGAAATTATAAGGAAAGGAAGAGTCAAATCGAAATTTTTGTAATAATCGAAATTATTTCTAAGATTTCAATCTACAACTTTTGTTTGAAAAAATTTTCATTTGGGACTGCGGGATAGCCCTTCTTCCCTCTCACAATTCAGAGTAATAAATATACGTTTTTATACCTATCTAATCTATCTATCTATCTATCTATCTACGTAGTATTGGGCATAATTGGAGAAAGGGGGGGCTCAAATTGAGAAATTTTTCAAACAAAAGTTGTAGATTGAAATCTTGGTAGTAATTTTGATTTTCCTAAAAATTACTTTATCAAATGCCACTGATAGGTACTCTAAAAACTTTACGATTCGGCATAATTTCATTTTCCACAGATCTGCGATCACAAATATGATATATTTTCGAATAATTAATTTACTGCTGAGTGGAAATCGTCAAAAATCATTTGCCTACTTTTTAGAGGCGAATTCCGAACGCTAATCGCAAGCGAATTAACAGCGAATAGAACGCTACATTCGCTGCTAATTTCGCGTACTATTAGCGTTCGAAATTAGCCGCTAAAAAAGCGGACATTTTTGATATGCTAATAGTACGCTATTTTCGCATGCTATTCGTATACGATAAATGCGAATTTAGCGCTCTATTAGTACGCGATTCGCATACAGTGTGTTTACCGGGTACCTACCTACTAAAAATGCTTCTGATCGTTCTTTACGTCTGATTTTGATACGTATTGATTATTGCAATGAACAAGTTTTTTTAAATATTTAAAAATGAAATGAATTCGATAAAAAAAAAACAAAAAAAAAAAACATACTCCCATAAATATTACAAAACAGACGACAGATTGCGAAAGTAAAAATATGTAATTTTGAAAATTAAAGATGGGTTGAAATAAAAATCGTATTATTTACTTAAATAATTCGTAGACGTTGAAAAATCGTGTTTTTCAGCCTCATTTATTTTTTTTTCAAAGTACGAGTGTGATAAATTTTGTGAATTTATAAAATTATTTTCATTCTTTCGCCGTTTCGGGGAGAGAGAAAAAAATTAATTTTTCAAAAGTGACTGTGGGGTGCGGCATGTCTACGTGTACACTCTTCTGAAATGAAACCGTAAACCATTTAATTTACAGTTACAAGTTTGAAGTTTGATGTTTGCACTGCGGCTTCTAGACTCTGACTTGTTATCTTCAATTAAATTGTCAGTTTAATTATTACGTTTATGTAGTGGAAATTACAAAACGCACGAAGATAAACGGTTATAAGGGTCGAAAACTCCATAATAATTTTCCATAATATTCGTACGTATTTATATTTTATAACTGTTAGGTCGAAGCAATGCGGATGGAATGAAAAAAGTTAAGACTTTTTTTCATGGCACTTGATTGTTATAAAGCTCAACAATTTTTTAAACTGTTGAATGTAAAAAATTAAAACAAAAAGCAGAAAGTGGATAAATAAATTACACATCGCGTACTTATTCAAATTCAAGTATGAAGTTAATGTGACGCGAATGCATCAAATAGGTTTGCGCTGTTGAATACGCCGGCAAACCGTCAAGTACGATTAAATACTAGTAAAGTATAAGTACCTACAACCGAGTACCCAGTACCCATTTTAGTACTTATCAAAGTACGCTTAAGCTGCGTTCACATCATCGTAAATAACGAATAAAAGCAGCAAATAAGAAATTTGCGCATAGGAAATCATAAACAAAATATTCCTTATTTGTTATTCTTATTCTTATTTGCGATGATGTGAACGCAGCATTAAGGAGTTTGTTCTTTCCCGTCGTCCGCGTCCCGTCTTATCATTTCACCTTTTTAATTTTGCTTTATTTGCGGGCGCTGTTTTCTTATTTAATTGAATGAATAACTAGTAGAGCTCAACTGTTATCGAACATCGATCCCAATCACAATATTTTCGAAATTGATTAGGTTTTGAGACCAGAAAGGTTCGTCGAAGACGATTTTAACAAAAAAATTTCCTCATTCAAAAATTCCAAATAATTATTTTAAAAATCTGTTTCATATCCTTTTTTTAAATTTCTCAACAAATAATGTTTTCAAAAGGAAATGTTCAAATAAAAAATCTTTACAAAAGGATCTTGAAAATACATATTATTCATCTTGGATAAAAAATCTTCTTCAAAAAATCTCTGAGCAAAATTACTTTCTAGAAAAAAGCACCTCTATTCTTCTCAAAAGAATTGCTTTAGAAAATTCTCTTAGTAGAAATTTTTTTTTTTTTGAAAATCTTAAAAAATATTTTTAAAAGTTTCCTGACAAAAAAAAAGCATTCAAAAAGTCTTAAAAAATCATTTAGCAAAAATCTTCTTGGAAAAAGTTTTCATCGTAAGGAAATCGTCTCAAAAAATCTCAAAAATATTTTTGTACCTATCTATAGGAAGTCTGGGTTTAAAAAAATCCTAGTCAAAAATTCTTTCTGGAATAAACTATTGTTTTCAAAAAGAAAGTAGGTAGGTACCTACCTATTTTGAAAAATTTTCTCGACAAAATTTTCTTGAAAAAAAACACTCGCTTGAAACTTCCAAAAAATCTATAGAAAATTATTATGACAAAAAAAAAAAAAAAAAAAAAAAAAAAAAACTTTGTAACAGAAAAAAACTACAAATTTTTTTTTCTTGAACCCTTAGGATATCTCAATCTTCAACTTTTGTTTGAAAAAATCTTCATTTCGAGCTAGAGTTTTTTGGAAAAGGAGATGGACTCTAGAAAAAAGAATAAAAAATTGTCGCGCTCGAAATTGTCAAAAAGTGATCTTAAAAAATTGATCTGTAAAAGAAATCT
This sequence comes from Balanococcus diminutus, assembly GCA_959613365.1. Lineage (NCBI taxonomy): Eukaryota > Metazoa > Arthropoda > Insecta > Hemiptera > Pseudococcidae > Balanococcus > Balanococcus diminutus. Next base: position 32,774,952 of record OY390714.1, read on the forward strand.
TGAAAAAAAATGCTTCACAAAAAATATTTACAAAACATAAAAATGTTGAAAGAAAAAATCTGCTCAAAAAAATTCTTGAAAAAATCTTGTTTGAAATAATTGATGATCTAAAAAACATACAAATACCTATTTCATTTAGGAGGGTGGATCCGTACCTAACACTCATAAAAAAAAACTGAAATGTAGGTAGGTAGATACATTTTTTTTTTTTTTGTTAATTACATGAAAAAAGCACGAATTTCCATTTTTGCAATTTTGGTAGGATCCTTGATCTATTATACTTAGATTTGTTTCAGGACATTTATTTTACTTGGGTGGTGTTTTGGAAACGAATTCTTCGGTTAATTTTTTATTTTTTCGATGGGATACTTATTGCCACTTATCCGACCAAATTCATTGGAAAATGGCCAACTTGGAGACATGGTTCGATTTACCCTTTTCGTTGAATGGATACGAGGAAGTGTGTTAAATATGGTCTCTAGACACAAAATGCTTATTGCAATCTACGTGTTGCATTTCCATTTATTTATTTCTCTCATTTGTAATTAGGCGAGTACAAGAGAATTTTTGATGAACTCAATTAATTAAATTTTTTCACTTTTTTTCAATTCAACCTATATGGACGTATGTACTTCCCATATACGTACTATTAATAATCACTAATAATTACTACATACTACCTACAGTACCTAGTTATTATTAATCGATTGATACAGTTTCATACTCGCAGGTAAACTGTCGTGCAGAATGTTTATAAGCTAAAAGATGAATATGTCCCTTCAGAGATCATTAATAGATATAGGCCTAACAATTACTGCGATTAGTATTTAGTAATGATTATCAGTACTATTAATCATTATTATTCTGTATGGTTACCCAGGTTGTGTTCACTTTGAAAAAATAAGATCAAATTGTACTTATTTTTAGGACAAACAATATGAACGAAATAATCTGATTGGTTGACAGTTTTGTTTGTCCTAAAAATAAGGACAATTGACCTTATTTTTTTAAAGTGAACGCAACCTAAAAATAATAGCCAAGTAAAAAAAAAAACCAAATAGTGATTAATAGTGTTTTTGACACTATTAATGATTAGTATAGTACTACTAGTCAATAATAATAATTATCAGTGACTAATAGTTCTAATAGTAACTACTAGTTTCGAAAATTCTATTAATCAGTTAATCACTATTGTTTTTTTTACTCATGACTATTAATTTTTTGTATGCAGGTTACTTAATCAAATTTTCACTTTAGTGAAACTACTACGTAGTATTTTTGTTATTTAAACAAAGCTCGAAAATTGATAAAATTCTACATACTTATAGCTATGATAAAATATAATGTTACCACAATTTTTTTCATTTGAAAAAAGTACGTAGGTAAGTTAGGTACCTATTTACAATCTCGCAACGTACCGTATTAAGAAATTGTTATCTGCAACGTTAGTGCATGCCAATGCTGCAACCGACTCATTTTTATTTGACTTTTTTCCATTTTCAACTGGAATGAAATGCGCCTTATAGAATTTTCCTTCCTACAACACTTACCTCGTGGCTGGTCCTATATTTATTTCGTTCTTACATGCCGAGAAAAAAATACTTTGCAAGAGTTGATAATGTTGTAACGTATGCCGCCAACGGAGCAGTCCTAACTGTACTTCATCTATTTATTCAACATTATACCCATTTCCCGATTTACTCTTCTCCGTTTCCTCTGATTTACATATATTTCGAATATATTTTTCAATTGCTATGTCACAGTTTCATTTTACTTGATTCACGCTTTTCCTGCTTTCGTGTCGTTTTCTTCCTTTTTTTTTCTCTCATTTTTTTCCTTCTTGGCCTCGAATATAAAAACAATCTAAGTTCATATTTTTGCGAGCAGTACCGTCTTCAAAAAACCTAAAAAAAAATGCGGTGGTTTTTTTTTGATACCTTTTTCGCGATTTAATGAATTGAACGGAGCAAGACGAAAAATACGAATAAAAATTCACGATGCATATACCACTAGCAGCGCTGGAAAAAGAGTTAAACATGCTTAGAAAACGGCTTCTTAAAGCATGTTTCATTAATGATAGCCGCCTAGATACCTGTGGGGATACGTTTTGGAAATTAACGAGAATTTCTCTTGAGTGGGTAATTTACATGGCATCAGTGATACTTTGTACGAAAACGAGTATATAGGGTTAAAGTAAAGGAAATACCTATGCTTAAAAATGATGTTGTATTTTCGTCATCAATAATCGACGTAATCCACATTCGGATGCATAATATATGAAATAGCTAGCGTAAGGGGCTACGAATATGAAAATATTCGATAGCAGTCACCGTAAATAATTCACCTTGCACGTTGGCGGTACTTTGGAGCAGCGCAGCGTTCGTTTTAGTTTTAGCGATGAGGAAAATTTCGCAACACGACCGTCTAAATAAAATAAGCTTAAAACTGCAGTTATTGGGTAAGTTATATATTGAAAATGGTGTTTTAGTTTTGTAACTTTTCACAAGCTTGATTGAAGAAGTGTAACGGAAGAGTGGCGAGAGGGGAAACGCATCATCGGAGGGTCGACGGATACGATATGACTATAATGGCGATGGCTGGCGCTGGCGTTGCAAAGTTTTATGGGGTATTTTTGGCAAAAAGTAATTTTATCAAATTTATCGACTTAACGTATTAGTATGCTCGGAACGAATTGATACAAAAGAATGTAACTTCCTTTTTGCCGTCTGATTAATACCTACCTTTAAATTTCTTCATCCTAACCTAACCTAATCACGTAGTTTGAAACCCTAAGCGAACAATGTAGTAAGTTGTAAAGATACGTAAACAGGGACAAGGGAAAAAATGCCTTCGTTGTCACGAGACTAACTAAATTATCTGATGGAATAATTTTTTTATTACTACTTTGGCCGTGTTTTTATTATACCTAACGAGGTACAGGTATCGAACGACCGCACTTATGCGAGCACCGGTATACTTATACTTACGCATGTTAAACTAACAAGGCTGAAATTATTTTCTCTTTTCAGCCTGTAACCGAACTTATTACGGTGAAGTGGGCCATTCATACGAGCTTGAGGTAAGAAGACCTCGAGAAGACAGATTGCCTTTTTTGTGCTACTTGAATTTTACTGCTGCTGGAGACGTATTCGGTGATCTAATTCAGGTAATTTGAAGCATTCTTTTGACTTATTATTTGGGTACATCTACAAGTTGTACTCGAGCAAGTAGGTACCTACTATACATAAGTTTGAAAAAAAGTCGAATGGACTTGGAAAGAATTTTCATAGGTACAAGTTTACGTATCCAAGTATTTTAATATCGAAATATCTATCTGTCTTTTTAAAAATTTAAAAATAAAAACTCGCTCATTTTTATTGTGAACTTCATAATAAATCTTTACAAAAATTTATTAAATATATTTTTTAAATTTGGTGAAAATTAAAAATTTGAATAAAGTTTAAAAATGGTAAATTTCCCCATTTTAGTACCTATAGGTAGGCAAATTTTTCAAGTTGAATCAATTTTAAAATTAAACTGAACTTTCTAAAATTTAAAAAAATTTTAATTAGGTACGAAGTTTGACAAATTTTCACAATTTGAAAAATTTGACGAAAATTCAAAATTATAGAAATTTCAAAAATTTGATAAATCTTTGAAATTTGAGGTATCAATTTTTATTAGATACCTACCTAACAATGAAAAAATATAAATGTTTAAAAAATCAAGAAAAAATAGTTTTGAAAACAAACCTAAAAATTGAAACTTTGAGTGAAAATTTTTAACGGAAAAAATTGCAAGTACCTATCATTTTAAACAAAATGATACTCAAAAATATTATTTAAATGGAAAATAATATTTTCAATACTAAGAGTTCTTTCAAAAAAAAAAAACAGACAAAAATTTTTTAATTATAGAAAAAAAGTGAAATTAGGTAGATACCTAAAAATAAGAAAAATATGAGAAAATTATGTTAGAGAAAACTGAAATAAGTATAATGAATTTTTGACAATGATTTGCATGAAAATTGTAAGAAATACCTTTATAAAAAATTACAATTCTTAAAAACATTATTCTATAGTGAAAAGTATTCTCAATATTTTTGGAATTCAAAAAGAAAATAAAAAAATTGAGAGAAAATAATTTTAAAAACAAACAAAATAAATCAGGAATATCTAGGTGTTTGATCAAATTCAAATACACAAAAAAAATTTAAAAAATAAATAAATAAGTCAATCGATAAAAACTATTTTGAGTTTACAACAATCTCAAATTCATTTCTATTATTTTTCATTATTCATGGAAATTTTATTCTCATGGGTCTAACATTAAATAATTTTTTTTTAAATTTTCAAAAGACCAAGGAAAACTATTTTTTATAAAAAATTGAAATTTTGAGTTAAAATTTTCAACAAAAAAAAAAGTAAGAATAATTTTTTTAAATAACGAAAACATTTCTTTAAAAACTTATTTTTGTAAAAAATTAACCGATTCATTATTTCTCCAATGGAAAAAGAAGAAAAAATGTCAAACAATCGACGAAAACCAGTTTTAAAAAACACAGAATCTAATGTCAAAGGAAACGAAAAAAAATTGTCTAGATTTCAAAAAATGTCAATTTGAATTTGAATAATTTTTAAAGGCTACCATTTGCTCCTACGCAAAATCCTACCCTTACTGAAAATGTGTAAATTTTCATTTTCAGTAAATTTCAAAAAATGCTATTTGAATTTAAATAATTTTCAAAGGCTACCATTTGCTCCTATGCAAAATCCTATCCTTACTAAAAATGAGAAAATTTTTATTTTCAGTGAATTTCAAAAAATGCCAATTTGAATTTAATTAATTTTCAAAGGCTACCATTTGTTCCTATGCAAAATCCTACCCTTACTGAAAATGAGAAAATTGTTATTTTCAGTAAATTTCAAAAAATGCGAATTTCAATTTAATTAATTTTCAAAGGCTACCATTTGTTCCTATGCAAAATCCTACCCTAACTCAAAATGAGAAAATTTTTATTTTCAGTAAATTTCAAAAAATGCCAGTTTGAATTTAATTAATTTTCAAAGGCTACTATTTGGTCCTATGCAAAATCCTACCCCCACTGAATATGAGAAAAATTTTATTTTTAGTGAATTTCAAAAAATGCCAGTTTGAATTTAATTAATTTTCAAAGGCTACCATTTGGTCCTATACAAAATGCTACTTTCATTGAAAATGAAAAAAAAAAAATTATTTTCAGTATGAGATCGACAAAATTATTTTGAGTTCACAATCGCCTTCAATTCATTCAACTTGTAAAAATAAAAAATAAGTAGGTACCTATCTAATATTTTAATATTTTCTCAGTGACAACAAAAAAAAATTAAATAAGAAAAAATGAAAGAATCTAAAGAAATCAAGAATAAATGATCAATGAAATGACAAAAAAAAAGTCTCAAATTGGTCAAATTATTTCTAGTTTTCAATGATCTGGAATTGAATTTTAAAAAAAAATAAATAAATAAATGAAAAATCAGCTAAAAACATTACTTATCTAATGAAATTATTTCAGATATTATGAAACTTTCATTCAGTTTTGAATTTGAACAAAATTTCAAAAATAAGAATAGGTAGTTGAAAATGGAACCAATTTATCGTGATGCGTCTTAAAAATAACGATTTATTTATAATTCAAACAAAACAAAAAATAATAATAAAAATTTCTCCAATTTCAACCTCTCAAAGACCTAAAATTTTCCTTTAATCTCAAATTGAAATGATAGATTTTTTTAAATTGAAATTTTCAACTTACAGAAAATTACATTTTACGAAAAAGATTGAAGAATTCAATTTTTCAAAATCAGAACTAGGTAATTGATGACATGAAATAATAATAATAATAATAATAATAATAATTGGACAAAAAGGAATAAGGAGTTGCATTTATCTGATTTACCTAAAATAGATAAAATTACCAAAAAAATTGTTTTTTATTTTGCACAAGTAAAAAAAAAAAAAAAAAAACACCGAAACGATGAGGCCCATTTTTTTTTTAAAAACAATAATTTTCATTTCTAACACCCTAACGGCAATACATCAGTAAAACTCAGGAAGGGTAAGTTGAAAAAGAATCAAGGTAAAAAAAAGTGTAAAGGGGAACAATCGCAGACAGAACCTTTTTATGTCGACATAGGCTGCTTGCTCGGGACATACGTCTTTTGTTTTATATTTATTATTATTTTTCACCAAGTATTGTTCTCAGTGAGCTTAGTGGTGGATATGTGTTTGTGTACATACCTATAGACCTACTAAAAAATAACGCAACATTTCGCTCTACGCTAACGTCTGTATTCGGAATCAACTTACACATGTAGGTAGTTGGTAGGCTAAGTGTACATTGAAATCGTACCAGTTATTAATCAAAATGTCAAATGATCACGCTAAAGCTCTTTCTTATGCACTTCAAGAAGAAAACTATTGTTCAAATAAATTCCCTGGTACAGATGCCATTCTATGTTTTAGGATTTATAGAATTTACGATAAAAAGAACAATGTCGAAAAAGGGCCAGAAACGTGTAAGTAATCGTAAAGGTATAGTGTTGAAAAAAAAATCGAAACAAAAAACCATAGGTCAATGAATAGTCCTAACTCGACTCCCAGCTTCGTGTGTGTTTTATTGATTAGAGTCGATCAATGTGTTGGTGGGGAAAAGTTGGTGATTTATTGGAAAGTGTTCGTATTTAAAAAAAAATCCCAGCTTTTTATAACCATTGTTCTTACACATCAAATTTCTTATTGTACTCGTAAATCGTATCGTATTTGAGGTAGAGTGTATAGAAAACTTCAAAATACTCAACCTAGGGGTTATTTTTATTTTTCAGATAACATTCGATGCGTTCACAGTTGGTAAATTTGTTTCATATATCATCGACGGATGCCCAGACGGTTACATGACGATTAGGGAAAGTGGTTTGCCCAATATTGGAGGTCAATGGTGCGGCAGTGCTTGGGGATATACTGTATATTATAGCGAAAGTTCTTCCATTAATTTAACTTTATTTCTTAGCAGACTATCCGAACAGGTAAGGGTAAAAGATACACTCTTGCTAGGTACCTATTTTAATATTAAACTTGATTTATGGACATTTATCACAAATTGGATGACGTTTTTGTTTGCAGGGTATTGGTTATAATTTCGACTTTAAAATATCGTTTAAATATTTAAGAAAAACCGACGCTCATCTGAGGTACGGTAATATGACGGTAGCTACGTGGCGGGGTAATTTGATACCCAGTACGTACTGCGATCGTATCCTAGAGCAATGTGATACTCGAACATGTCGCATACAATCACCCAATTATCCGGGTATATATCCGCGAAATGTAACCTGCTACTATAGAGTCGAAGTTCGAGAAAATATTCGTGGCAAGCATTCCCTCGTTGCTGTCAATCAAAGATACGCTCATAAAATTCACATGAAAGACCAATTTATCAAATATGACCGCAGTCAGAGGACTCTACGGTAGGTATTCCTTGGGTACTTATTTATTAGATTGTTATGTTATTGACCCTTTATGACTAATCGTAAATTTCCGAGGAGAGTGATTTTTCAGTAACCTACAATTCAAAAAAATTAATTAAATAAACATTGTAAGTATGTAATTTCTGAAAAATTATTAATTTTAATGAACTTTGAAATTTTCAGTAAATCGTCGAATTTTGTGAAAAAAGTCGAATTTTTGAATTTGTGTAAAATAGTCAACTTCCTAAAATTCACAAAAATTGTTATTTTTGAAAATTTATTAATTTTTATAAATTCAAAAGTTTTTAGTAAATTGTGGGATTTTGAATGTTGACCAAAAATTGTAAATTTTCGAATCTTGATAAATTTATTGTACTTATATTTTACCTATAAATGCTCAAAAATTTTGAGGAAAAACAATAATTTCTTAAAAATGATAATTATTACAAAAAAATTGACTCCTGAAAGTAAATTCTAGGTATTTCAAAAAAAAAAAAAAGTACCTAGTTGAAAAAGTATCAATTTTTATAAACTCGTTGAATTTTAAATTTCAATTGATTTGTAAACTTTCAAATTTGTATTCCTAAAATGAACAGTGTTCATGAAAATTGTCAATTTGAAAAAATTACAGTACTTAACGGAAAAAAATTTGGTCCAAAAATTTTATGAAATTTAAAAAAAATTGAAAATTTTTAGTAGGTAGTTAAATCGTCAAATTGTCAAATTTCGAATTAATTTCTAAATTTTTGAGTCATTATTTTATTACGTATATTTTTTAACAATCATAAATTTCTGAATGACTTCTAAAAAAATTTTCATCCTTGAAAAAAAAAATTGAAAATTCAAATAGGTATTCATTTATTAATTTTTATAAAATCAAAAGTTTTTAGTTCATTGTAGAATTCTGAATTCTGGCTAAATTGTGCATTTTTTTTTTGTCGAATTATCAAGTAGGTATGATACTCACCCATTAAAAATCTCAAATTCAAAAAAAAATACAATATTGAAAATTTTTAGTTAATAATTGTAAAATTTTGAATTTTAGATACCTAAATTGTAATTTTAAAAAAATAATTTTTTGGAATTTTTAAATTTTTATAAAATGTAAAAGTTTTAGTAAATTGTTGAATTAACTGTAGGTAAATTTTCAAATTTTTATGTGCCTACTTGATAATTTTTAAAGAATTGCATTTCCGATAAATAATAATTTTTTAAATAATGATAATTTCAAGAAAAACTGCATTTCCTGAAAAATTTTTGATTTTTAAAAAGGATTGAAATTTTTTGTAAATCGTAGTGTTTTGAAAATTGTTGTTTTTCGAATTTTTATAAAATTAATGATTTTAAAGGATCATAGGGACTAAATTTCTAACGAACATTATTTTGTTATTGGTCAGTTTCAAAAAAAAAAAAAAAACTTAGGGTAAAGTCCCCGGTAGTTGACACTGCTCTAATAGTTGACACTTTTTTACTAAAAAGCTAATTTTGGTGAATTGGTTGGTGTTGTAGTAACCCTGATTGCACTAAAAATTATTTTCATACCTTACTTATAAGTGACCATGAGTTTCATCCAGTTTTCTCAACGACTTGTTGCGTGTTTTTTTTTCAAAGTTCTGTTATGAAACCATGTGAAAATTTTTTGCATACGATCATGCAAAAATTGAAAAGTAAGTTTCATGAATTATTTTTTAAATTCGTGAGTTTTAAACTTTTAGTAAAATTAGATATATCAACTGAAAGGTTATAAAATGTGTATTCTTTTTAGCATGTTGATAATTTTGCCAGTGTAATATCAACAGAATTTTTCCGGATGTCAATTAGGTATTGGATACCAAAAATTAATATAATTCTAATAGTTGACATTATGTAAATTTTCAAGTTTGTCCTGTTTCAGTCGATTGTTTGACTTCAATTATATTTTAGAGACCTAATAGACGTTTTTAACAAATTTTTACTCCAAGTTTTATCGATATTCAAAGTGTCACTTACTGGGGGTGTCAACAATTATACAACTACTGATTTGCCATGCCAACTACTAGTGATTTTTTCACCTTTTCTAAAAAAATTCCCAAAAGTTTCCTAATAGACTTGGGGAAATGAAATAGAAGCCAGAAGGTACTTAAGGTTAAGGAGTTGGTACAACAGAATTATTGATTGATTTCAAAAAAGTGCAATACAAAAAAAAAGTGGAATTTTTTTTCAAAAAATTTTCTCTCCATGTGTCAACTATCGGGGACTTTACCCTAATAACAATAATAATTTTTAGGAAAATTTTGATTTTTTAAAAAGTTAGGTATTGATTTCTTTAAAATAAAGAAAGTTTTGAGTATAAATTAACAAATTTTGAATTTTGATCAAGTTGTAATTTTTGGAATAATGGAAAACTTGACAATTTTTTAAAAATCACCTTTTTCAAAAAAATCGAATTTTGACTAAATTGTAAACAAATTAAGTAAATTTTTTTAAATAAATTAATAATATTTGACGAATTAAAAAATGAATATTTTTTTGAAAAATTATTAGGTACTTCTCATAAAATTGATAGTTTTATTAAAGTAAATTTAAGAATTTTTTATTTTGACTAAAATTTAAATTTTCGAATTTTTATAAAGTTATGAATACTTATTAAAATCCTCAAATTCAAAAAAATTGTAATTTATAGAAATTTTTTTATTAGGTACATATTTGTAATTGGCTAATCTTTACTAATTTTTATAAAATTGAAAGTTTTTAATAAATCGTTGATTTTAATTTTGGAATAGGTACCTAGTAAACTGTAAATGGTATCTTCATAAAAATCTCAAATTTTAACTAAGTAATTTTTTTTTAATTTTGATTTTGGATATCAATTTTATACTCGTCGTATTTTCTAAGAATCAATTTTTCAGTATTTTCACACTACAGTCAAAAATCAACCGTTTATTTTTGAAGAAAAAACAACAATTCCTATCCTAAATCAAAATTTGACAAAAAATAATTCGTAAAAAAAAGGAAAACAGGAGTCATTAAGGTAGTCTACCTATACAATCCATAAGTAGTAAGTACCACCCATGTAAACTTAGGGAACGTCGTCTCAAAGGTAGATCCATTTACCTTCTTATTTTGTCAAACGTTGCCATTTACAAGCGATATCCTATAATCGAAGGTTTAATATTTTTGTAGTAGTCGATAATCGCCCCTGATAAGTTTATGGTTAAAATTACATGGCTCATCGATTGAAATTCGATTCGTTCGTATCAATGAACAGATTACTATTACTTAGACGCAGGTAAACCACTGAACTTTATCCGGAATAAGCGATTAATACCGCAATAAAGTGTCAGTTGAACACATTTACCAGTACTTTGCCTGGCTACAATTAGCCTCTGGAGTCTCATTCAACTACCGACACATCTGCTGCAACCCAACTATTCCTAAATTTTACGTTGTTGTTATTGTACATACCGCGCCTACTCCGTTTCCAACTTTCACCCTAATTACGCGCCAACTGAAATAATGCCTCCAGTCATCAAGTTAAACGCGTTAACGTCAGATTATTAAAGCCTTTACCTTTGCCAGTGACATAGGGTTTGGGTAAACTTTACCTTAGTACGAATTAAGCATATTGTTAGTTATTAGCATGAATCTTCTATCTTAGCAACTTTATTTATTACTTTGTTTTTATCAATTGCTGGATTACCACGTTATCCAGGGCCTAACCTGGGCTGTTTTTGATGTATTTGAAAAACAGCTAGAACTGGGAAAGCAAAAAAAAAAAAAGGTAAAGCAGCCAGGCCGCTACTTTAGAGCCGAATTGTTTCTCAAGGTTATACTTCTTTGAAAACTTGTTCAGTTTTTAGTTTAAAATTTTATTTTTATTTCAGTCAATCATAGAACTTCAGTTTTGGTTTTCAATTTTAGTTTTTTGATTCAGCAGTAAAAAAATTGAGTGAATAAATAAATAAAAAAAAAGAGTAACGTTTTGGCATAAGTTGAGCTCATACTTATTCTCGGGGGCTCAGACCAACCCGGATCACAAGTTTTTGCTTTGTTGGTCGCTTGGTTCTGGCTAAAAAAAAAAATAATAATAATAATAATAAAACATGAAAACACTAAAAAATTTAGTTTTGACTCTAAACAAAGATCAAAACTGAGCTCAAAGGTCAAAACTCCAAAAAGTCTCACTGTGACCTTTGTCAACTCTACATTCCAAATTTTGTCCTCCTAAGTCATTTGGTTCGGGCAGTAGGCTGATCAACTGACAAAAAAGTGGGGTAAAATGTGAAAATTATCAATTTTTAACACTATACACAGAGGTCAAAAGAAATTCAAAGGTCAAATACTACAAAAAGCACACTATGAGCATAAACTGAACCCACGATAAAGTTTTTAGTCATCTAGTCCAACCTGAGGAATCTGTAGCCTGATCAGCGTGAAAAACACCCCAAATCCACTTTTTCATACTTGACAAGAAGTAGGAATGACTTGGAAAACTGAAATTTCATTTTGATATATTTGAGATGCCGATGCAATTTTTTTTTTCATTTTAGGTCTTTCCCAGAGCTCATACAAAAAAATGGGCTAGCTTCAAATTTAGAGCTCAAAGGTCAAAACTTTTAAAAAGAATATCAATAACCTTCATCAACTCTGCGAACCAAATTTCGGGCTCCTTGGTCATTTAGCTTTAGCTATAAGTGTAGGCTGATCAAAGTACTGAAAAACAGGGGGGGGGAATGAAAATTTTCAATTTTTGATCCTACACAGGGAGTGTAGTTCAAACGTCAAAACAAGAGAAATTTCAAACGTCACAACAAAAGAAATCACATCAGAGACTTAGGGGTATAAATTTAATCTAAAATGAAAATTTGAGACTCCTAACAGCGTTGTCAACGGCTCAACGCTCTTGATTTTTCTGGAGATCTCCTACTTTTTCAAGGCTCTACTGATTTTCTCCTGATCCATCGATTTTCAGCAAGAGTTCCTGATTTTCAGCAAAAATAGTACTTTGGTTTTCAGCCAAAATCTCCTGATTTTTTTCAAAAAAGTCTTCAAATTTTTGTATGTAAAATGTGACTCAAAAACGGGCAAAACAATTTTTAGCATAGTATATGCTTTTACGGAGACCAATATGGAAAAAAAGACCCCAAAATCCAACCCCAAAAAACGACAGGAAAATCCGAGACCAAAATCCGACAGTTGTGTTAGGTTAGGTTACATTAGGTTAGTGTGGACTGGGGTACCTCGTTAAAAAAAAAAAAAAAAAAAAAAAAAAAAAGGTTTGGATGACATAAAAAAATTCAGAAAATTTTGAATTTCTTCGACTGATTTTTCACTCAATATATTTTATCAGTGACAACTGTATCATACATCATGTATCATGAGAAAATGAAAAATAAAATAAACTCCTGAATAACCTATTCTTTTTTATGAAAAACTCCTGAAATTAACTACTTTTCTGTGGAAAACTTCCGAAATCTACTACTTTTTTATAAAAAACTCCTGAAATCTATTACTCTTTCACAGAAATTCATTTCTCTTGAATCTCCTGATGTTTCGAGAAAAAAATTATCCGATTTTTTTGGGGGGAATTTCCATATAGAAATGCTGACTCCTATGTCAATTTGGGGGCCTATGACCCGATCAACGAGAAAAATGGCCCAAAATCCACTTTTTGGAAGTCTGAAATGAGGGAGGGGAGGAGATAACTTCGAAAGCTAATAATAAATTGGATTTATTGGAGGTGATGGGAATTCTCATTGCTGATACAATTTTTTTTTAAATCGCCATTTTGGGCCACCACAAAGTTCCCACAAAAAATGAGCTAACCCTAAATTGGAGACTTCTAGATTAAAAATCCTGAAAGACACATCAGTGACCTCCATTCACTCTCGCATACCAAATATTGGCCCCCAGGTTATATTGTGTGGGCTGTATGCTGATCAACTCAACGAGAAACAGGAAAAAAGTGAAAATTCCTTAATTTTGACCCTACACAGGGGTCAAAAGGGAACCAACGGTCAAAACCAATTAAAAAATGAGAAGGCGTACACTTCATCCACAATGAAATTTTAGGACTCCTAGGTCAATTTGGGGAGACCTGTGACCGAATCAATGTGGAGAAAATCACCCAAAAATTCACTTTTTGAGACCAAAAATAGGGTGAGGTGATTTGAGAAGCTAAAATTTTGGATATATTGGAAGTAATTAAAGTTCCCATCGCTGGTACAAATTTCAAAGAATTTTGTCAATTTGAAACTTTCCTGACTTTCTTAGAGACTCCACAAAAACAAAAAGTACCCGTGTAGCAATTGTCGACATCGACATTTATATCGACAAAATTCAGACACATTTTTTTCTCGGTTAACGATGAATTAAAAATGATATTTGAGATTTAAAGTAATGTTCTATGTTAAACATAACTGTTCAATCAAAATTTTTGAATTTTTCTCAGTATTTTCCTATAATTTAGAAAACGTTGTTTTTCTACATAGACAAGTCGATGTAAAAATCGATACTCGATAAACGCATCGACATTTATGTCGACAATTTCTGCCAATTAAATTTACAAATTTTATATCTAAAAAGAACTAAAAATAATTAATAAGAACATTTTAAGCTCAGGAATAAATAATTTTTGAAAGAATCACAAAATTTTCTTATTTTTCAAAGTTTTGAATAATACAATGACTTGTCGAGTTATTGTCGACATAATTGTCGATGGTCGAATAATACATCGACTTCACTGTCGACAGTGTCGACCAGAGGAATTTTAAGTCAAGATAGTGTCGATGTGATTGTCGAGGGTCGAATAATGCATCGACTTAACTGTCGACAGTGTTGACCAGAGGAATTTTAAGTCGAGTTAATGTCGATCTAATTGTCGAGGGTCGAATAATGCATCGACTTGACTGTCGACGTCTTGAGGGTGATTGTGATACTCGCAGATAAAGTGTGTTGTGAATTAGTACATAAGGTCTAAGAATCATCTCTATGTTAGTTGGACACTCGCATGTGTCCAGCTACAAAGGTGGCCTCAATGCCGCATATTTGACAAGAAATGTCGAAATGTTGGCTTGAACACTATTTTTGGTGTAATTTTAATATATACTTATACTGAATATTTGAACTTAGCATATTTTTCAAAATCTCACCATTGCAACTGTCGATGTGGATGTCGATATAAATGTCGATACATCGAAATCGGTCACTTTTCGATCGTACATGTCGACACGATTGTGGATGGTTTGTCGAGCTTATTATCGACATGTTTGTCGACCTTCCAAATATGGTTCGACATGTCGAGCCATATTTGGACGGTCGACAAACATGTCGATAATAAGCTCGACAAACCATCCACAATCGTGTCGACATGTACGATCGAAAAGTGACCGATTTCGATGTGTCGACATTTATATCGAAATTAGCATCGACGTTGCTACACGGGTAGCATTAGGTATCACAAATTTCCAGTTGGGGTTCCAAAAATTCTAGGACACATTTCCTTATTCTAGGGAACCTTACGTAGCAATTTCGACCCCTCCAGGAGTTCAAAAATGTGGCCAGGAGTCATCCTGTCCCCTACTTTTTAAATCAGGATTTAGGTAAGGCAATAGCCATTTCTTTTTTTTTTACAAAAATTCGCCCAAAAAGGAAAATATTTGTTCGCTTGTGAAACTGGAAAAGTAATCAAGCATCGTTCTGTGCACTATAAAACAGCTACATCATCGAGCTAAAATTCCATCTATCTGTATAACTCATAGACAATATTATAAATTATGTCAACAGGGTTTGGGACCAGTGTAACGTGATACAAGATTATTTAACAGTGTATGACGGTGCATCGACCGAAGATCCTATTTTGGTGCGTTTATGCGGTGGAGACGCTGTGCCTGACATAATCAGTAGCGGTCCTCACATGCTTTTGGAATTTCACACATCCCCCTACGATAATCCTTTTCATCCTGTGCCTCTTAGCTATTTACCAGGCTTCGAATTAGACGTGAAGGTATTTATAAAACTAAACTTCGCCCTTTTATACTTTCCAGCTCGCTTCGCATCATGTTAAAAAGAAGCGATTTAGGTATCCTATATGTAAATTAATTTTAAGTCGTGTTATTGTTATAAAATGAACGAAAATTTAAACTCGAATTTCGCTGATGTGTTAATTAGAAAACCAACTTTGCGTTAGACTCATCCTCGAGGTGCGTTTTTTGCCTCGCAAAATAAGCGATTTTTTTTCTCCATGTTTACGCGAGTGTTATAATCAAATCTTGCGAAGAAAAGTTTTTAGGGAATTAACGGGTTGATTTTTTTTTTACACGGGAACGCGTAAATAATTGAACATACGATGAAAAAAATTAACCTTGTTAAGTAATTTAAAAGGTGTATAAGCCAACTTGCAGCATTTCGCTTTTATACGAATACGCGACTATTGAGAACCAAGTTTGGGTGAAACTTTGGCCATTCAACGTTGATTTACAACAGCCCCACACTAGAAACGATTGGTACCTATGAAAAAATTAAATCTGTCGAATTACGTTAACACGTGCGAACCCCAGCGCATTATTTAAAACAAATGTGCGCGAATAATTTTTGCGAATTATAAAAGCACGATTCGATTTCGTTTCGCGCCAATACCTACGCCTATTACCTACCTAATTGAATAAAAATTAAAACGCAATTGCACAGCGATATAAATTTGCGTTAGGCAGGCTAAGTACTTAAACGTGCCGTCGTTTGTTGTATAATATTTTTGGAGGTACCCGGAACGTTGAAAATTTAATGCGATGATAGGCTTTATACATAATAAGGATACAGGCAACGTAATTTAGAGTAGTAAAAACAAATAACGTTGAATGAATTAAAAGTATGGCATAGTTTATGTACGTACCGAAACCGCGTTCGCGTGTACGGGAATTAAACTAGTCACGATGATTTGTTGTTCTGCTTGCGAATAGTTATTAATTGGAAACGGTCGATTTGATTTTAATTTTCTAACCTTTGGGACAAATGTCGTATACCGCAACGTATAAAACATTTTTCGAAAGGGTATTTCATTCCGAACTGCCCTCCTTTCACGAAGCGAGACCACGTTTCCCAACTAACTGCACAATTTTACTAGGTTTGTCGACTCTGAAATTTTGCGCGAGAAAACGTTATTCCAATTAGGATTAGATTATTTTTTCTCGCGACTGCCTAGTTTTTTTTTGCCCAAGTCGGTAGAGGAAAAATAAAAAACAAAATCCGAAATCTTCGTGTTTCATTATTATTTTGTATGACTGATTCAGCTTTTTATTGTTGAGATTTTTTTATAAATTCTGTAAATACAATTTTGAAAATTTTCCGGAAAAAAACTAATTTTTTGTTTTGAAAAAGTACACGCACTTACATAGTTGAAATTTTTTGAATTTTATTTGAACAAAAAAATGAATATATTGAGAATAACCAAATTATTTTTAAAAAGAAAACAGCAAAGAGTGCCTATTCTTTTCAAAAAAAATTATCAGACCCTCAATAAAAAAAGAAAAAAAACGTGAAGAAATTCCGTCCTGAAAAAAAAATTCAAAACAATTTTGAAAAAAAAAACTTCAAAAATGTCATCGGGTAAACTATTTAAAAAAAAATTAATTTTCCAGATGAAAAATTCAAAACAAAAATTCAATTATAATTTTTCAAAAACTTGTTTGAAAAATTTAGGTGTTTTAAAAAAAATTAAAAATCAAAAAAATACCTACCTATTAAATATTTTTCAAATCATTCGAAAGTTTATTTGAAAAGTTTTTTAAAAAATTGTCAAAAATACTTACCTACTACTCAAGTTAGAAATCTGAGCATATTCGAAAAAATAAAAATAAAAAATACACATCGAGAAAAAAAGAGATTCTTTCTGTTGAAAATTTTTAAAAATACCGAATTGCTATTTTTCAGTTTTTCAAAAATTTCCTTCTGGAGATTCAATAAAAATTTAAAGAAAAAATCCGAAAAATTTCGTCAAAGCAAGGTAAAACTAAAAAACCGAAACATTTTCAGTTGAAAAATTTTTTAAATTTCAAAGTAAATATTTTTTAATTTTTCAAAAAAACAAATTCTAATTTTCTAATTTCTTTCAATAAGTAGGTAATTTTTTTCATGTCAACAATCATAATTTATATTTTCTTATATTTCAGTTTTTTCCTATTTTTGTTTCTTTTTTTGAAATTAATAAACTAACATAACTGAAATATTTCCTTTTAAAAGAATCAAAAAACTTCAAAATGAGTACCTAGATATTTTTCGGTAGTTTATTTAAAACGTTAGGTATTAAAAAATTCTTAAATATATCTTCTGTAAAAAAATCACGATTTTTTTTTTAAATTTTGCAATAAATCTCTGCGAAATGTTTTTTAAAAAATTGTCAAAAATAACAGGATTAGTTCTGAAAAATAATTTTCATTTTTTTTAAACAAAAAAAGTCACCCCTCACCTACAACTTCCATTATCAGGTTAAATTAAATAGCTGACTTTTCTCTGTAGAGAAAATCAGCTGAAATGGAACCTTCATCTGTGTTGAAAATGTTTTAAAATTCAAAATTATTGTTCTCATTTTTTTTTAATTTTTCCGAAAAGTTTCAATGAGAAAATCGAAAAAAATTTGAAAATTTTGTTAAATATAGTTCCACAAAATGGAAAAAACGGAAAGTTTTCAATGAAAAAATTTCAAAATAAGTAGGTACTTTTTAATTTTTTTTTTTTAAAATTTTCTTCAAACTTTTTTAAAACAATTTTTTTTTAATTTCACTCAAGCTTTTTTTAACAAGAATAATAATTAATAAAATATGCTTATTTCTTGGTGAAAATATTTCAAAATTTTTAAATTGGTGTTTTTCAATTTTTTAAAGATGTTTTGAAAAAGCTTCAAATAAAATTTGAGCCGAAAACAATGAAATATTAGCAGTAAAACAATTCAAACAATATCAACATTTCTCTAAATTTCCAAAAAAATTCTCTGAAAAATTTTGAGAATGTTTAAAAAGTTTTTGCAAAATAAAAAAATCATAAATTGTTTCTGAGAAATTTTGAAATATTTTTTAGATATTATTGAATAGGCTGTCAAAAATGTTGGAAGTAAGTACATAATTCCTGATGGGTTTCCATTCTTATCTTCATTTCTAAAAAATCGTGAAAAATTCCTTTTATTAAAAAAATATTTCTGTAATGTATAACATTGAAATTGAAATAAAATAAATAATCTAAAAAAATACAAATCAACGAACGAACGTAAAAAAAAAAAAAAAAAAAAAAAAAAAAAAAAACAGATTCGATTACTTCTCCTATTTTAGTGAAAAAAATAGACCTTTTTGCTGGGATTTCACTTTTTTCTTATGATTTCAGATTTTACGTGTGGATTCGAGATCACCTTCTTATGTTCAAAATAAAACAAAATGTGAATTTACCATTGTAAGTTACGAAAATGGAAAAAATTGGGGGTATTTGGAAAATCCTCGGCATTCGTTACCTCCAAATACAACTTGTCGTTACCGATTTCAAGGACGTAGATCGCAAAACGTCTGGATTTCATTTATCAAATATCATGCAGCGAGCTGGGACCCAAATGCCTATCATTTGGAGATGGATTGCAATGCTAAATTGACCATATTAGATGGACCTACCGAAGCACCTAATGGGCAAAAGGTATATTCTCAATTTATCTATTTTTCTTTTCTATTCTGTTATTTTTTGGCTCCAATTCCATAAATTTGTTAATTTACAAATCATTGATAGGCATACGATAAAACTTCGAAATGGGTTTTGGCAAATTAGAAAAAAATATATATTTACTTTTAAAAAAAAAAGAAAGAAAGAAAGAAAAGAAAATCGTTGGAATTTTTCAGAAATAAAAAGTGATAACATAAAGATCACCTTTGAGAAATAAAAAACTGAGAAATTGTATTTTCTTTCTTCATTTTTTGACAAATACTCTGAAGGTCCATATCTACTTTCAAGAAGTTGATTCAATTAAATTATTGTCTAAAACCGAATTTCGTTGCTACTGAATCAGGAAGTTATGTACTCGTAGATACTTAGTATATATTTAAATGAACATATTACTTAGACAGGTACCTATTTACTTGTTCTCAGATAAATGCCACCGTGATCGGAGAATTTTGCAAAGACGAAACTCCAAAACTTTGCGATCACGCAATACTACGAAACCGAACCAGAAATACCAGGCCATGTACACTGTCAGAAAGTTACGTTTCAAGTGGAAGTGATCTAACGTTAGATATATATCTGCGAAAAGGTTCAGTCTTATTTCCGTTGAGTTTTCAATTAAGATACGAATACGTCGATACATCTCTGGAAGGTATGAAAGTACCGGAATCGCACAACTTGTGTGACCGTATCTTCACATCAACGGGGGCTTCGTCGTCATTTGGAAAATTCTATTCTCCCAAAAGTGTTTTCTTCTACGGAAGAGGCGGCATGAAAAATTTGAACTGTGTATTCAAATTCAAACCAAACACCGGAGAAAAAGTTCAACTCAAATTCATATCTGCCAATTTAGGCGAAAGGTTGGTACCTATTATTGTCATAGACGCAATAGATTTTCATCATTGTAGTTTTCAGGCCTATAAATTGTAATTATTTTCTATCAATTTTAGACCATGCCATACCAAAAATGACACCAGGACAGGAAGATTGAAATGTGTTTATAACCAGCACGATGTTCCATACAGTAAGGCAGAAATCTGGGTGTCCGAATATATTTGGTCGAATGTCGAGATTCCAAGAAATTGTATTTGTTCGCGTTTGAACGAACCGTTTAAAATAATTTCGTTGATGTCTTCCGTTTTGCAAATAAATTTCACCGTCACAAATATGAATATGACCGAAGATTTCGAAAATATATTTTTCGATGGAGAGTATCATTTTGTCGATGAAATGTCCTCCACTGATAGCGAATTATGCTTCAAAAGTCAATACAATAGAAAAGTTCGTGGATACAGTGGTGAAATTTATAACCGAGGTGAGTTGTTTTCTATGTTCTTTGTAGTAGGTACATTCTATCCCATAAGTTATCTTATTATAAAAATTTCTAAATTTTTTCCAAAAAATCTCTCATTTCTTATTTTTATTCTTTTGGATAAGAATACTTTTTTTCAGAATTAAAGAATAATATTTTGAAATGAAAATCTTCTTCTTTTTTTTTTGAAGAAAGAAATCGCTTAATCTCAATATTTCTTTTTTGAAAACAAAAAATCTTTCACTTTTTGGAGAAAAAATCTCATTTTGTCAAGAAGAAGTTCAGATTTTTGTTTTTGAAAAAAAAACACTACTTTTTCAAATAAAAAAAAAATTGGAAATTTTTTGAGAAAAAATCTCCATTTTTGGATTAAAAATAATTTTTTAATTTTTGGAGTAAAAAATTCTCATTCTTGAAAAAAAAATTATGTACGAATGAATTTTATTTGCAATATGAGACATTCATCTCCTTTAAAAAGTCGCTTATACGTACCATACCTATAGGTACCTATAGATTACAAGATTAGTTTTGGAATCTCTACTAAACAAGATACTAAACTTACATTCTTAAAACTTATGCTTATTACCTACAAAATTATTATTTTAAAAGAGGAAAAAAAGCTCAATTCTTTGTAGAAAATATTCTCTTATTTTTTTGGTAGTTTTTCTGATTTTTTTTTTTTTTTGGGAGGGGCGAGGATAAAATCTCTGTTCCTTTTGAAAACAAAATCTCTTTCTTTGGAAAAAAATTGGAGAAAAAATACTCAATTTTCCGGAGGAAAAATCTAAATTTTTAGATAATTTTTTCCAAAAATAATTTCTTATTTTTTTGGGAGAAAAGTCTCTTTTTTAGAGAAAAATAATTTTCATCAAAGAAAAAATATTTCACTTTTTCTGGAAACAAAATAAAATCTCAACTGTTTTGGAGCAAAAATTTTTTCAAATTTTCGGGGGGAAAATTTCTCATTTTGGGAGGAAAAAACCTTAATTCTTTGGAAGAAAAAAATCTTATTTTTGGATAATTTCCTAATTTTTTTGGAAAAAATTCGCTGTTTCTTTTGAGAAAAAAATCCCTTTTTGATTTTTTTTTTTTTTAGAAAAAAGTCGGTTTTCTCAACTTTTTAGAGAAAAAAATATTTATAAAAGAAAAAAAAAGTATAATTATGTCTACCTAATAGATATTTCACTTTTTCTGGGGAAAAAATCGATTGATGAGCAAAAATGTTGTTCATTTTTTTATGGGAAAAATTTCTCATTTTAAAAGGGGAAGGGAAGAGAGTCGGGGGAAAATCTCTTATTTTTTTATAGGAAAAAATCTCTAATTTTTTTGGAGGGAAAAATCTCTCATTTTGTAGGAAAAAATCTCTTATTTCTTTAGATATTTTTTCATTTTCTTAATTTCTTAGAGAAAAAAATCTCTGTTTCTCTTGAGAAAGTAATCTATCTTTGTGAAAAAAAAAACTTTAAGTGTTTTTCAGAAAAATATAAATATCAACTTTTTGAACAAAATTTTCAACTTTTTAAATAACACTTTTTTCAAGAAAAATATCTCAATTTTTTGGAGAAATGAAATCATTATTTTTTTAGAGAAAGAAAAATCTTCCCAATTTTTCAATGAAAAAAATCTTGAATTAGGTACCTTGCATACTTTTTTTGAGTAGAACTGTTTTTGTTTTTTTTTTTAATTTAAAAAAAAATCTCTCAAGTATTTTTGAAAAAAAAAATTATTTGAAGAAAAAATCAATTATTTTTTACATTTTTTTCAAAAAATAAAATCTCGATTTTTTGGATAGGTACCTAGTCTTTTTTTTTTTTTGAGTAAAAAATTTCTCAGATTTTCTGAGAAGACAATTCTCAAGTTTTTTGGCTCAAAAAAGTATCTCTATTTTTTGGAGTCAGCGTAAATGAATTCTCAATTGTTTTTTGAAGTGAGTAATGGGCTAAATTTCTCAACTGAAAAAAAAACTTTTACTTTTTTTGAAAAAATATTTTTTTTTTAAATTAAAAAAATCTTTTATCGGAAAAAATATGTATCTCAATTGAAGAAAAGAAAAGAAAAAAAAACTGTGGCATAGGAGAACAAAATTATTCTCACATTCATCATTTTTTAAAATTTATTTTTTTACAGATATCAAAGCAACGAGCAGCTCAACAATCAATGACTATTCTTTCCAGCTGACGGAAACCCTTCGAAAATGCGGCAATTACCCGTGGCTTATCGAACCGGAAGAAGACTTCATAAGTTTTTTATACTTGAAAATCAAAGGATACGAATTAAAGCCGTTGAAAAAAGAACACGAAAATTACCATTGCTCCACATCAAACCGCATAATCGTATACAATGGGAGAAATTTACGAAATCCCAGAGTCATATGTCCCATTCCCATTCGAGACCAAAATAAGCTGCACACCGTGGAAATATTTTCCGATGGTTGGAATTATTCTACCAACGAGTTCCAAAAATTGGACCGGTTGGCTCGTAGTTTTATCGTCGAGTTTGTAAACACGGATGTTCATTCAGCCCCATACGCTGTATCTTGGTTGGAAGTAACCAGGCAACCACCACCATCGACTATTTCATTGTTACAAGGAATCGAATGTCCATACAGGTACATTTTTGCGAAAAAATTTCCGCTGTATAAAGCTGTATACAACGAATCGTGTGAATTGGACGATAACGAAATGTCGTAAATTATCGCTGCTTTTTTTTTGTCTTTTTTCCTCGTATAGATGTCCGGAACTGAATGCGTGTATCAGTTCGACTGTTTGGTGCGATAACGTCCAACACTGTCCTTCCGGTTTCGATGAAAGTGACATAAATTGTTTACAGTTCAACATGCCGACGTTGTATATTTCATTTGGTGGAGGTTTATTAGTACTGTTGACAGTATTAATCCTATGCACATCCTGGTGCAAATACCGACAGCACACCAAAGCAGCGAAAAAAGCGGAGAAGTTAGCAGTCAGAAATAATTTACATGCGAATAGTATTAGTCATAATGGCGACATTTATTGCAAAAGATATTCTCTGAACGGTAGCGATTTATATTTAGATAGAAAAGATAGTTTTTGTTGACAAAATGTCTCCCCTTTGGAAACGACAGTATGATCACGCTTTTTTATGTTTTTATTTCATTTTGTTTCATTTTTTTTTTTTTTTTTTTTTTTGTGAATATGCGTTATTTTTTGTGGTACGATAAATACGTTGCGTTACGAGTCAAATTTTTGATATAGTACATTGCGTCGATTATACTTATTCGGAGTCAACAGAAAAAAAATTCTTACAATTCTTTTTTTGAGTAAAATAATAAAACCACGGAAAATAGACGCATGTAAGAAAAATCAAATTATTGGCCAGTTTCCTGATTTGATAAAATGAGTGTTCAAAAATTTTAATTATTGTTCATCACATGGCTGGCAACACTCAGATGCTCAAGCAATATCCAAACATTTAAAAAATAAAAAATTAGCTACTTCCTAGAGAACTTCAAAGATGTAAAAAATAAAAAACAAGCTAGGTACTTTATTACAATATGGTACCTATTTATTAGAGTTTTCCGGATGAAAAAATCATAAACCGTTTTCACTGATTAAAAAAAAAACGGAGAGAAATCTCTTTTACAAAACTGGAACAAATCTTAACTTAAAAAAAAAAAGTTATTTTGGAAAAACTTTTATACCTACTTATTTTTAAATTTTTTTGGAGGACAAAATATTTATTATTAAATTTTTGAGCCCCTTTAAAAAAAACTAGTTGTGTTCTTTTTTAATATAAAATAGCATCCCTCACAAAAATGTTTTTTATTTTAAAAAATTTTTGAAAAAATTTTGTACCTACATAAAAAAATTGCAACTTTTTAGAGTATAAGCATTTCTCAAATTTTTGAGAAAAAATTCTAAATTTTCTTGCAATTAAAAATGATTGGTAGGTAAAAAATTTCTCATATTTATACGAAAAAAACTAAATTTTCAGTAGGTATAATTTTTTTTTTCAAAACACAAATATTTTTCAATTTTTTGAGAGAAAAAATCATTTAGTTTAAATATTTTATGTACCTATGTGGAGCAAGTAGAAGTTTTCTCAAATTATTAAGAAAACGATTTCTCAAATTCCTAATGAAACATTTTTCTCAAATTTAGAAAAAAATTCTTAGCTCTTTGAAGAAAAAATTTTCCCAAATTTTTAAAGTAATAATCTTCTCAAAGTTTTTAATAAAAAATTTTCTTTAAAAAAATCTCTTAATTTTTTAGAAAAAATTTCCTTGAAATTATCTTTTAAATTTTTGAAAAATTAATTTTTTGAAGAAAAAGATTTCTCTTTTGAAAAATCATTTTCCCAGATTTTTTAAGGAAAATTTTCTCAAATTTTTAAGGAAAAAATTTTCTCATATTTTTCAAGAAAAAATGTTCTCATATTTTTCAAGAAAAAATGTTCTCATATTTTTCAAGAAAAAAAATCCTTAAATTTTCAAACGAAAGAAAGCTTGGAATAAAAAATATTTTTACATTTTCGGAGTCAGCGTACGAAACAATGTTAAAAAGTTTCACAATTTTTAGAGAAAAAAAATCTTTATTTTTCGTCTCATTTCTTATTTTATTTCATTTTTTTATTTTATTTACATATCTACCTATTTATTTGTTCCAAAAAGTTATCTACATTTTTTGGAAAAAATATCTCTTTTAGTGAAAGAATCTCAACATTATGGAGAAAACATTTATTTTTTTTTTGAAATACAAAACAAATTTTTAGTGAAACAAATTTCACTTTAATTTTTTTTTGAATTTTCGGGCGAAAAGTCTCAATTTTTTGAGGAGAGAAAAAAATCATACCTACCTAATTAATTACTCGATTAATTTTTTTTTTGAAAAAAAGAACTTCCAATTTTTTGTAATAAAATCTCACCTTTTTGAAATAAAAATGTTTCCAAAGTTTTACAAGAAAAAAGTATACCTACTACCTACCTATAAATTTTCTTGGAATAAAATGATCTTAATTTTTTGAAGTCAGCAAAACAAAATTGGTAAAAAAAATTATCAATTTCTTTATGAAAACATCTTTTAAATTTTTCTGAGAAAAAAAATCTTGACTTTTCTTTCAATCTTTTTGTAAATAAAGGTCCCTAGAAAATTCCAAATTGCTAGCCTTGGCTTATGAAATAAGTATTCGAATTTCTTTGGAATCATTCCGATTTCCCTTTAAATTTTAAACATTCCACGTTTTCAAATCATCAGCCCCACTAGATTTTAAATTAGGCGTATAAAACGTATCTCGAATTAATATCGGTTGTAAAATTTAACGAATGGTGAATTACTTCTACCATATAGGTACTTATTGTTAGTGAAAAAGGGGAATATTTTTGCTATCTCTGACCACCTATCTAGAAACCACCATAAAGCGGTAACGCAAATCACAATTGATAACAAAAAATACCCTAAAACAACAATCTGCGCATTTTTACGTAATAAAAACACATTAGAACTGTGAATTGTACAACTTTTCCGACATTTTAAATAATTACTACGTTGTAATTCCAAAGGGGAGAGTTTTACGTAATTCTATTACACCTGCATGCTACACAGGAAGCTGTAAAATACTCCTTGTTTTTTTCTTTTAAAAATGGCATATTTTTTATTAATTTTTTTGTGCTGTTTTTATTTCTCTGTAGGATTTTAATCCTTTTTTTTTTATTTGCACACCAGTGGTTTCTAAAAATATTATAATTATTTATTTTAATTTTTCCAAATTCGTTTTTACGTACCTTACCTACCAAGCTGTAATACTCGTATCTACCGTATTTTTTATAAATTCGATTTTATTAGTCATTTATCGTAAAACGTTCTTTCACTGAAGAATCTTCCTCGAACAGTTATGGCTCAAAATGAGAAAAATGCGAACGTATTTAAAATAAAATCAAAGAATTTTTATAGAAGAAATCTATAAAAATTCCTTTGATGTTGCTTTTTACAATTTCTCATAAAAGTCGTTTGAATTTTCGAACACAGCGAGTACTTTTTGATTACAAATTGAAAGTTCTATCTTTGCCTACATAATGTTAATCCTGGTTGTTCAATTTTTCTTAATTTTTTGTTTTTGCACCGAATGAAAAGTTTCATCGTCTTCTATTTCTCTTTTCTTTCTTTTTTATATTCAGCTGTTTTGAAAAATAATGTAAAAAATTTAATTAAAATATGACCTTTTAGATCGTTCAATGGGTGAAAAAGTTGATTTCGTTTCTTCGAATGTTATATGTACATAATATGATGTGATTTTTTCCTATCAAATGCTGTTGAGGTATATTGATAAATTATTAATCATTTAAATAGCTGTGATATAAATGGAAAATTACTAAACGATTATTAGTTTAAGTAGTACTTATCTGATTAAAAACATAAGTAAAATGACTTCATTTTTATACATTACTTACTTAGGACATGGTGTTTTTAGTGAATATTTAAACGTATACATGTTGTAGGTACCTACTTTTTGAAATGAAGCATTTAAGATGTTAGCTGATCGTATTCTCTTTTTCTTTTTCTTTCTCTTTTATTTAGGTAGGTACCTAAAAAGCAGAAAATGATTAAATTTGTAAATTAATACGTATGTATAGAAAATTTTATAATTTCAAATTACCTACTTACTTCAATATGATTATTCTTTAGTGATAGGTACGATGGTTCATATAGTACCTAATACCTATACTTATGTATATATTTTCTCACTTTTGTAATTTATATACCATTTTTAATGACTGATACATTTATAATATTTTATTTTAATAAGATTCTTTTCTTCTTTTTCATTAACTTATGTGACATTAAATTTTTTTATTTCATGTTTATGATTCATTAAAAAAAAACAAGCAAACAAACAAACGCGGAATTAATATTTTACAATTCACATTACTAAGTATGTTTCCAGCTAAATTTTTGAAGGGGTTGAAAAAATTGAGGGGACCTTTTCGAAAAATTTTTATCACTTTTGAGAAATTTTCCAAAAATTCAAAAGAGAAAAATTTTCAAAAGGAAATATGAAAAATAATCAGAAATGGATACAAAAAACTATTTTGACAAATTCTTTATCAAAATATCTATCATACCTACTTATTTTTTGAGAAAAAATTTCAAACTAATACGGGATTTTTTAAAAAGTGTTTCCAGCAATTTTAAAAAATTAAAAAAAAAAATCATTTTGCAATATAATTTTTTCGAGAGAATTTTTTCATGAGAAAATTTCATCTCTCATTATGAATTTTTTTCAAAATTTCTATAGAAAATTTTTAATATTCTGATAATTTAAAAAGGGAGTTTTTTCAAAAATAATTGAAGAACAGAGTGAAGATGGAAAAAAAATGAACAAGTCATCCAACAATTTTTTTTTAAATAAGTGTTTTGAAGAGATTTTTTTTTATCAAGAAATTTTACGAAGAATTTATCTCCAGTTTTTGTACAGAAAAGAAAACGGTACTTACTCAAAATCATTTATTGATCTCATAGGGAAGAACCTATTATATGCCATCAACCCATCATGCACGATTCAGAAAATGAACCAGCATAGACCACGCCGAGTAAGTACAACGCAACGTGCTATTTTTCATGACAAAATATAATTTTCCTCAAAAAAAAAAAAGGGAAAAAAGGAAAAAAATTCAATTACATCCCACGAAAGCTCCGAAATTGCTTTCTCCTAATATATAAACTTTGAAAAAAAAACTAATTTTGAAACTCTCGTATGAAGATGAAAAAATTATAAATATGTTTCAAAATTTGTATAGAAAGCAATCTTAAAGTAAGAATTTTGAAATACATACTAAGAATCATTATGCTTATACCTAAACAACTAAAATTCAAATATAAGGATTCTATATTCTTATAAAAGTTATTTTTGAAATTCTTTTATTAGAATTCCATCCTTACATAAATTAAGATTTTTTCATGACAGATTTTTCTTTGAAAAAAAAAATCAATTACATTCTACGAGAGCTCAGAAATTGTTTTCTTCTAGCTAGGTAAAATTTGAAAAAAAAAATACTAATTTTGAAATTCTTTCAAAATTTGAAAATATTTTCCTAAACGAGATTCAGTAGTATTTTGTAGGGAACATTTTTCTTTGCAAAATGGCACAAAAAGTTTAGCCTAGCTCCATTTTTGATCGAGTTAGATGTAGAATTTTTAGTTTTCAAAATTTCACAAAACTCGGGCTTTTGTATGTACCTAGGACCTATTCGCCTACTCGTACATTGTTGTCAAAAATTGAAATTGGAGCTATTAGGTAAAACTTTTTTGTTCCTTTCTCTACAAGGCAAAAATAAAAAAAATAGAAAAAACTCAAACTTTTTCAATTTTTTTGGAAATTTAAATTTTAGCATAATTATTATTAATACCTATCATAACTCTTTCAAAATCAAAAAATAAGCTAGACAAATTTTTTTAATTTTCTAAAGAAAATTTTTCTCATCAAAATAGAAGGAAAAGTGTAAGGTATTTTTTTATTCGGGTACACTTTGACGTCAGTGTGGTTGCCTATCTTGAAGTTGAAGAAATAAGGGGGCTTGTTTTTGTTTATACTACACTCGTGTAAAACGGGAGTGGCTAAATCCACAACAAGTAATCACGAAAATGAACGAAAGAGAATTCATCTCATATTCTTGTTTGAAAACTCGTTGTTGTGGTCGACTGTTTGTCAATTCGAAGTGGACTTTGTCAAAATTGATTTTTAATCCTATTTTTCACTAATTTTTCATAAAAGATTTTCTCAATCGAGATTTTTCCACTAAGTTTAAACTTTAATTTAATTTTAAAAAAAATTGAAATTTTTCCAGGTTTTCTACTCTTCAAATTTTTCATTTTTTTTTTTTCATTTTCAATAATTCTCATTCCATTTTTGAAAAAAAAATCTTGGTGAAATTATTCGTCATTCATCAAAAAAATAATTTATTCCTATTTTTCTTCAAATTTTTCATCAAGTAATTTTTTTCTGTTCGTCATTTAAAAGTTGAAACGGTTGAAACTTTATTTCTTTCTTCTATTTTTCAATTTTTTCATTCAAACTCGCCAATAATTCTTGCATCAAAATGCAACTAATCTTCATATATTTTTTCAAATTCATTTTTTAAAATTTTTCAATGAATATTATTGTTAATAAAATTTTTTTTAAATTTTCATCTAGATTTTTCATAAAATTTTCTCTTCGAAATAGTTCTAAGTTCTAAATCTCTACCATACCTATTATTTTTTCAAATTTTTCTTTTGAAATTTTTTTCAAGTAAATTTTTTCTGACCTTTTTTATTTTTATTTTTTTTTTTCAAGAAAATAATTTTTTATCACCTACCCCCTCATTTTCCAATAAAATTGTCAATTGATTTCGTTCTCAAATTGGTCATCAAAATGTTCCTATTTCATCTCTCAACTGGCAACTTGACTTCTTAAACGGAATTTTTCCAATAAATTTTCATCAACATTTGTCTTCTATTTGAGTAATAATTTCCAAAAAATTCTCTAAATTCACTAAATTCCAATTTTTCCTCAAAAAATTTTTCAATTTTTTTTTTCTTCAAATTTACTAAAATTTTAATTTTTTCAAGTACCTAAATTCAAAATTGGATAAGTACTTAATTACTTATTGACTTGTTGAAAAAAAATTAAACCATTTAAAACATAAAAAATGATAAATACAGCATCCTACCTAAAATGAAAAAGATTTCAAGTATGTTGTGAAAGAATAGATTTGTTTTAAATAAAACATCAACGTTTTCAGAGGAAAACTTGCAAAAAAATTTTTTGAACTTTGAAAAAAAAACTTGTGCAAAAAATCAAAAATAAAGAAGATGAATAAAAAAGAACGACATCGCCCTTACAATGTGATTACTTATTGTGGATTTAGTCACTCCCGTGTAAAACCTCGTTGTGGCCGGATAGTGATAACAAAACTGATAACGCGCCTCTGATAGTTTTCGTTGGGTTGGATTGATTTCTGTTGAAATATTTTAATGTAATTTCGAATTCGAACTCAACAATTTCAATGCTGATGATAAGATTCAATTCTTTGCTTTAGTTCTGCACGAACTACATATTCCCATCACCGGAAATTATCAAAATGACATTGGCTTCAAGAATAGTATTGGACAGTTCTGCCGATTATTGCCGGAAAAGCTTGAAACGAGTGAAACAAACGTCTGCTTTGAATGCTTTTGTTACTTTATTAGAAGACAAAGCTTCACATAAAGCCGCAGAAAGTGATGAACGTTTCCTGAAAAGTAAGATGAAAGTGTAATAATGTTTTGCTGAAAAAAAACCAACTAATGGTGCCCTTTTCAGATGAACGGAAAAGCACTTTGGATGGTGTTACCATTGCAGTGAAAGATAACTTTTGTATGAAAAATGTGAAGACCACTTGTTCTTCTAAGATGTTAAAAAATTTTGTCGCTCCTTACGATGCTACTGTTGTAAAGAAGTTGAAAGATGCTGGCGCTGTTATATTGGGTAAAACGAATTTAGATGAATTCGCCATGGGGTATACTCACTTTTAAAAGCATGTATTGGTTTATAAACGATATCATTTATCACATACGCTGGTTATTTTACAGCTCTGGTACAACTGATTCGATTCACGGACCAACGAAAAACGTTTGGGGTTCTCCATTGCAACACGATATTAATAACGCCCGAAATATCGATAATTTCACCGAATGGCGAATATCTGGAGGAAGTTCCGGTGGAAGTGCAGTAGCTGTAGCCACTGGCAGTGTTTTTGCGTGAGTGTTTGATTCGCTTTCAATTTTGAAAAAATAATACAAGTTACGGAGTATTGATTTATTATTTGAAAAAAACAGAGCACTTGGATCTGATACTGGTGGTTCTACTCGAAATCCAGCTTCATATTGTGGCGTTATTGGCTTTAAACCAACTTATGGTGTGGTGTCGAGAAATGGACTTATACCTTTAGTCAACTCAATGGATGTACCTGGCATTCTTGCTCGCAATGTAAATGACACAGCTGAAGTTTTCAGTAAGTGTTTTATAGATGGAAATATTTTTCTGTAGCTAAAATGTGAATCAATTTTTTGTATCTTTTTTTCAGACGTCATCTCAGGACCCGATGATTTAGATTCGACTACAGTTGAAGAAAATTTAAAACCAGTTCATATAAGTGAAGAATTTAATATTAAAAATATTAAAATAGGTATTCCAAAAGAATATCATAATTCTGCTATGACTCCAGAAGTTCTAGAAACGTGGAAATACGTGACAAAAATTCTAAAGAACGCCGAAGCTTCTGTGCAAGAGGTGAAATAGCCTGTGGATAAATGATTTTAAATATGTTCAATTTTATCATTAATTTCGAATAATTTCTCAATTTAGGTGTCAATGCCTTATACAGAACTTTCCATTGTTACCTATTCGATACTTAATTCCTGCGAAGTTGCTAGTAACATGTCTAGATATTCTGGGTTATTATTTGGACACCGATCTCAAGCTCGAATATCCACAGATCAAGTAATAGCTGAATCAAGATGCGAAGGTTTTGGCCCAGTGGTGCGTTCGAGAATTTTAGCTGGAAATTATTTTCTTTTGCAAAAGTACTAACCATTTTATTTTTTAATTATTTCTTACCTTAACGGTGACGTATCTCTTATTGATTGTTAATATTTTTTGATAGAAATTATGAAAAATATTTTGTAAAAGCAATGAAAGTTAGAAGACTTATAGCAGATGACTTCAGAAATGTTTGGAACTCTGGTTTCAATTTTCTGCTGACTCCTACCACCCTCTCGACTGCTCCTTTATTAAGTGGTTTCACCAAATTAGATAACCGAACACAATGCGCCGTACAAGACTATTGTACACAAGGTGTAAATATGGCAGGTACGAAAAATTTACATATTTTATTGATTTCGTAGATATTGCAATTATTACAGAAATTTTTGTCCAGGTTGCCCTGCTATATCCGTTCCTATTTGTTTATCAAAGGAAGGATTACCAATAAGCCTTCAAATCGTTGGAAGAAATTTCGAAGATGCTGCTTTATTGCAGTTTGCAAGGTGGATTGAAAAAACGGTATCTTTTCCTCATTTAGTCTCGTAATGTTTTAATTTTGTTCGATTATAGGTTTTTTAAACAAAATTATTCGATTATTTTTGTTCGCACTAATGGTATACTTTATCGGAATTTTGAAACTGTATAAGAATTACCAAGTAGGTCACGACTGAACCGATCAGCTGAAATACAAAAAGAATTAATTATTTTTACTTCAAGGCAGTTTTATGATTTAAAAAAAAAAAAAAAAAAAAAAAATGTTCACCGATGTGATAACAGGTCTTTGCAAGTAGAATAAGCCGCAAGCAGAAAATTGTATCGACTGTTTCTTCAATTGTAAAACAAATGATTCCAACTGTCGAAATAGAAAGCAGAAATTAGTATCGAAAAAAACGACAAGACTACAATTATTAAGCCTCTTTATACCTTTAGAATGTCAGCTGTGGGTATACAGCAGTTCAAATTTTCGCTCAGTATAATCGACGCTTTCTTTGCCTACAATAAAATTTATCATATTTTAGGTAAGTCTAGGTAGTAGGTAGCTAGGTACCCATCACTAAAAAATAATTTATTAATTTGATAAAATATCGACATACCTACCTGCCATGTAGTCTCCGATGCTGGTATAACTATTAATAATAAATGTATATGATGTGTAATAATCCAGACCACCTGCAGTATCAAAAATCCAATGTCTGCAGATCCATATGCCGCAGGATAAAATAAATCCAACAATAAAAAGTAAGGTGTCACGATAATATGCACACATATGCACAATACAGAAGTGAGCAATTGCCATCCAAATGCATTATTAACTACTTGTATCGCTTCGCAAAGAGACCAATGAAGTTCTTGAAACATTTCAAAGGATAAATGTTGCCTGAGAGGTAATTGCCTTTTGTACTTCCAAAAATATTTATAAGCCAGATTTTCAGCCAAACTCTCGTTAATTTTTTGAAATCTACATTTTATACCCCACGCCATCAAAGTGAATTGAGCTTCGATGGCTATTTCGACGAAAAAATAAGCATAACAAACAGCATATGACCAAGAATCTGGTGTTAGACTGAACCAAAAATATGTATCGACGTAAATCAATAAAATATGGTGAATTATTATCCCGTATAATATAAGACTGAATTTTTTTAAATTCCATTTCATGCGTACTTCTTGGTCTACGTGTTTTAATATTGATGCAATTTCGTGAATTTTTTTATAATTGAAAGCTGCGCCTAAAATTCCACTCGCAATAACGATCATATTGAGGAATAATTCCATGAAAGTTACAACGATGGCTGTTCTGGTTTTCATTCTTACAGATTTTCCACGAAAAGTACTTTTGTAATCGGATAGCAAAGCGTGAAGTCCAACACATATCAAAAAAGTTAAAAACACCACGTTGTAGAGGAAATTGAGTCTGCTAAAAACGTAATTCCCTTTCACTAATGTTACCGGCGCTACACCCATGCACTTGCACAACACGAAAATAAATTTCGAAAACGAATAC
Source organism: Balanococcus diminutus (assembly GCA_959613365.1). Classification (NCBI taxonomy): domain Eukaryota; kingdom Metazoa; phylum Arthropoda; class Insecta; order Hemiptera; family Pseudococcidae; genus Balanococcus; species Balanococcus diminutus. The sequence continues at coordinate 32,808,979 of OY390714.1, forward strand.
ATGCCAGGTTTTGCTTGCAAAATAACTTGAAATAATGGCAACCTGCGTTAGATTTTTCAAAGTGTGAATTTATTAAATATAGATTAAACACCTGATATTCTTTCCAAAGGGAACATTTGAAAAATGTCATCACGTTGAAGATTCAACGATGAGAAAAAACAACAATAAATAACAACTGTCAATCAAAAATTTTTTTACCTGACTAAAAACAACATTCGAGTTGAAGAGTTGAAAATTCTATTTTTAAGTTGATGTAGTTGATTTGATTACCAACGTTCAACATTAATATCGTATTATGAGAACATCTCTCATTTGAGTACCTACACATCGAATGAAAATAAAAGTAAAACAACACATCTATAATTCGATTGTACGAGTATAATTTGCCATTTTATTGTTACATAATTATTATAATGATGGTAATAGAAAAAAAATCATGGAGTGTCTTGTGTTAAGATTCAAATTAATGGAAGCAATTATGACAGTGGGAAGAAAAATTTAAGCCAATACAAAGTTATCGTTATAACAAATTCGTTGGTAAGAAAATTTTAAAAAGTACGACATCACATCTAAAATTACTAATATAAATAGGAACAATACAATACGTACTAGTTTCATTTTTATTAAATTTGCGACCATTTTAACGTTTCTAAACTCGAGAACACTTTTCATTTTGAAAATAAATTATCTTGTCTTACTGAGGTAATAAATTAATAACGAATCGCAGAATAAATACCGTACCTAATACGTGGAAACTTATGGTCAACCTAAAGTGAAACAAAATGATTTTAGATTTGAAATGTAGGCAAGCTACAACAGAAAAAAAGAGCATTTCGTATTATAAAATTTGAAAAAAAGAATTTCAATTAAAATAAATAACAAAAACAAATAAAAATAGGACAACATTTCAAAACGTTATTACAATATTAAAACTTGAAAAAAGAAAATTAAAACAAAAAACAAAACAAAAGTAATTCACTAAATAAAATAATTATAATCACATTGCCACTTTTCAAGTTTTATCATCAAAAGCGGAGAAATCATAACATAGGTAGAATTTAGATACAATAAAGAATTCAAGTTTAACAGTTGAACGTGACAAAGAATTCGTATTGAACATCAAATAATATTAAAAAAAAAAAAAAAAAAAAAAAAAAAATGAATAAGTAAATAAATAATAATAATATATTATGAAAATAATTATGAATTGGTAATTTGAACTAGGTACCTATTGTGATGATACAAGTACAAACAATTTTGTAGAATTCAGCTTCGATTAAAATTATTTTAGTCCATTTATTTATCTGTTATCGATATTCTCAAAGCTTGCTGCAACATTTCCTCCTCCAATTTTAAAGTTTTCTCGTGCTCTGACTGTTCTTTAATTGAAAGAGAAAGTGCTGTCAATAACTCTTTATCTTCGTTATTATACGGCACAACTTCAGTACTTTGAGGCTCGGCAACAGCGTTAGAAGACGTTTCGGCATTTCCATAACTCAAAATTAAACTCTCTTCGATGGCTCTAAATTTCAAAAATGAAATTGATCATTATTTAAAACAATAGCGAGTAAAATACGAGCTCAAAAAAATCAAAATTACCTCTGAAGTTCTCGTTCCTCGTCATCAGCAGGAATACTTGGTGATCTGGACCTTTGAGCTTGTAGTACTTCCCATACGTCCACCTAATCATTATTACATTGATGAAAATTAATAATATGCTCCAAAATTAAAGATGACGATGAACTTTAAACTTACTTGATCTCGATCGTATTCGGTATCACCAATGAAGCTGTTTTGTAACGCATATTGAAGTAAATCGTCTTCCTCTTCTAAGCTACGTTTTCTAAGGTCTTGAAAAATTAAGAACCGAGTTAAACGTAACGTATTTTCTTTCGAATATTCCTAAACAATATTTATACTTACCAATAAATGTATAATGAGAAGGTGGTTCGAAAAGACTTTCATCAATATCGCACATAACGCGATCTTCATCACGAATCATAGTCACTCCAGTAACTGGTCTTTCAGCAGCGAATATATTATCAAAAGTTACACTTGCATTTAGAACATGAAATAAAGGGATTTCTAAAACAGTTTCAAATACTTCATTAGAGCATATCCTGAATTATAGCTGAAAATGAACGTAATTTAACCCACCAATTTTTACAGGGAATCCAGCTGGAAGTTGCATTTCTATGAAGTCTTTCAATTTAGCGAAGTTCGAGCTGGAAGTAGCCATAAGATCGACAATTGGCATTATCTGTTCTTGTAAGCTTAATGGATAATCTTTGCATAACCACAAGTTAGCCTACGGATAGCATAAGATCATTGAGTAAACAAATAGCTAACGAGTAAATCAACGTAAAACAGATATAGTTTACTTTAAATTTTCGTATTTTGGTCGATAGGTCTTTGGGAACACCAATATCTCTGCCTTGTAAATCGTATCCTTCGGTAAAGTATTCGTGTAAAGTGACATTGCCTCCAGTTTCTGCATTCTCTGAACGCTGTACGAGTCGATAAAATTATTAATAATTTTAGAAAAAGTTATCCTTATCAGAGGATTCATCAATCGTTACTTACTTGACTTTCTTGATGAGCATCATCTTCTTTTTCACCGAAACCGAGAATGTTTTGTAAAACGTTTCCATTATTTCGGAACTTATCTTTATCTTCGGGTTGTAAATGTTCCATTCTCGTCCTAGTGATCAGTTCTACATTACTCGCACTGAATACCTTGCAAGGATAACCGTTGATGGTTTCAGTTTTATCTTGTCTCCATCCCCAAACTCCACTTTTACTTCTACGAGAAAAAAATAATGTGGTAGTAGCAACTAGCAATTCGATTGATTAAATTGAAAATTTCTCATTATACCTTTCGAAACTGATTTTTTCTGTGTCAATGAACGATGAAACTATAGGATTGGTTACTCGGGCTCGTAACGTTTCTGAGCCATCTTTAACTTGGGACACGTCCTCCGGTGCAACAAAAGAGCGTCTATCATAATACACCTTTTGAGTATTATGATCTAATTCAATCATCGTTCCGAAATTATCTACGAAAAACAGCTCCATGAAATTTTAATGTCGCATTTCACGTACACATGACACAAAAAAATCTTACCACTGGCTTGAAAAATCAGACTAGAATTGCCTCTCAACCATTTCAGCTCTTCAAAACCCATCAACGTTGAATCAATTCGTACTTTTGAACCTTGTTTGAAAACTCGATAAGTATCACTTGGACACATTCTGGTTACTAATGGCACTATAAAAAAATTTAATTACATAATTTTAATAACTACTAACAAAAAAATAATTTCATATTCTGAATTTGTAACCTACTCCAACTTGTAAATTCCCACTTCATTTCAACATAGAAATCAGGCGCTTCTTTCAATTTCAATAAAAGCTGAGGAATGCCTCCAAACTGGTTGCATTTTCTTTGGTAGTTACGTCTTTCTATAATCAATTTGATTAGTTCTCTGTTTCCGGTTACAGTAGCTTCTTGAACAGCTAGAACAATTTAATAAAGCAAAAATCAACATGATTTTCTCCACTATTCTTCGTAATAGAAACATAATGACATACCCGACCATCCATTCGTTTCCGTATTCGCATTGGCGCCATGCTCGAGAAGAACTAGTGCAGAATCATAATGATTCAAAGTAATCGCCAACATTAAAGGAGTTCTTCCACGAGGATCCTTCTTCTCAATCTCATCCTACGATAAAAAACAAATATTTTATTAGCAAATTGGGTGAAATTCGAGTAAAATAATATAAAATATGCCATGGTTAAATGCAACCACTGTTTCGGCAACAGTATCAGGCACGTCGAAAATAAATACCTTGTTTTCGGTGAGCTTTTGATTCAAAGCTTCGGCGTTGTTGCACCACACGAGTGTATGCAAAGGATATTGTTCGGCGATTTCTTCGGTATTAAGGAGATTCTTTTTCGAAGCCATTCGAGGCATAATTTCGGCCAACAATGATGCAATTTGATTATAAATAAAGCTCCCAGGTCATTAAACAGATATCGCGCGAATATCACTATACTAATTATTGATGTTCCACTTCAAATTTCCACGAACAATGGTTGTAATCATCGAGAAAAATAGAAAACAATAGAATCGAGCATTCAAAAAATGTAACTTTCAATTCTTATCAATTGTGACAACAGTTCAAAATCTGAAGTTTGTGTATTGATTGATAAAAGTATTTTTTTGTAAAAATCTTTGCAGTTTTTGCAACGAACGATTATTTTGAACGATGAGCAAGGTGGCGTGATGAGTCATCACAGTAGAGAACGACTTTGTATATCATCGTCACGAGCTTTGATTTTATTTCTCTTTCCCCTTTATGAATCATTTTATGGGACAAGAACGTAATTGCGCGGTAGCACGTATTAGAATTAGAAAGATATTAATTTCACAATTTGAATGAAAAATTTAAAATTATAATCAGAAATTTTCGTTATAACATTCGTAATCCGGTGTGAGGGCGTAGGTAACTAGGTATTTTTTAATGTTTGTGCTCATTATCATCAATTCATAATATGCTAATTTTAATTCTGACTTGAAAAAATATACGAACTCAACATACCTACTCACAAATAAAATGTAATAAAAATAAATTTAATATTCGTTAGTTTATACCTAATAAAATTATGTAGGCAACTACATTTATTTCATGGACATAAATGAAGAGTTCAAGAGTGAAAACATAAAAAAAGCAGATGCGTCTGCAGATGTAAGTATCCTTTTAATGTTGAATTTTTACATCTGAATAATTCTCAATCTTTCATAAACTTCCACACATTCACATACCTAGGTGTACACTCTCATTCTGAAAAGTGAGTAAGTGAATAAAATGCAATGAATAATAACAAGAAAAATCATCCCCCGTTCATCAAAAATTATATTTACAAACGTACATAAACATACAACTGATAGAACAAAAAAACCAAACGCAACAATAACAAAATAACAATAAAATGAAACAACCACAACAAAAATAAAGGACTTAAAAACGAGTATTCGTAACAGTCAATACTCAGCTAAAATTGCATAGTTACTAATATGTATAAAAGCAAAATTACAACATAAATAATATGTTTAAAAGTCAATTGAAAAATACTATGGTTAGCGCAAAGTGTCCAGTCAGGTAGAAAAATTAGGTTAAAAAAATAAAGTACACATCAACAGTCAATACCCTTGAAAAATTTTTCATAAAAGGAACTGAAAAACTGTGAGTATTAAAAATAAGAAACGTTCGGTGTAAAGCTACACCAATTACCGCAAATTTGGTAAGGTTTATAATAGGTAACATAACACAAATAGGATGGGCTAATAGTATGCATTAAAGCGGAATGTAAGTATATTTAAAAAATGATAATTTTCGAAATATACACATACACTGTAGATACTGTGTGCATGTTCGATTCTTGATATTCGTATCTCTTGATAAAAAGTGGTAAAAAATGCCCAAATATATCGATCAGCTATGATTACTGATCTTGCTCTTCAAATACGACTATAGGAAAAACGCGAACAATAATTTTCGAATGATCAATTCAATTGGGTGTTTTTCAACTATGAGGATATGCCAGATCAATGCCCTCGAGAGTTTTTAAGTTCACTAAGCAAGACTTACATCTACATATCCCTCCACCTAATATCAAAAATATGAGCCATTTTTTTTTTTTCTTTAAAAATATCGATGTGATTATAGAAGATATACGAACATAAGATGTTCAAAAAATGGCATAAAAAATAACTTCACATCTTAAATTAAGATAGCATCAGATGAAGAATTACGGTTGCTTTTCCAAAACATTAAAAGCAGCCTTCACAAGAATAAATGCACATTGAATCGCACACAATGTGATTATTAAACCCTTTCATACGTATCATTGGAAAAAAACATAACTTCATCAAAAAAAAAATTGAAAAGAATGTAGGAATTCCTATTAGTTTTTGTAGATGTACTAAAATTTATACTCTCGTACACCTACATACGGTTTTTGTCACCAATCCATAGGCACTCTAGAACCGGAAGGTTCTTCAACAGTAAAACACTCGGACATACCTAAAACACTATCGGAGTTTTTAGTAAAGTATAACAATCTGTAATTTCCAGGAGCACGAATAGCTGTATCTGGAAAGGTAACTATGTATGCTGTGCATCGGTTATGAATGGCAGAACTTGTGGAAACAATGCTTTCCTTTTCGCATGCAGCATCGTTGGAAGGATTCTCATGGCTACCGATTGGTAAAAACACATATGTTACGTATTCATCCAAACCGGTGAAATCATCCTGAAATTAGAAGAACATTTATGGTTTTAAAAATAATCAGAGAGTAAATTTATAGGAATTAGTTCAATTATAACCTTAAACACGGCGATCCAATCCCAGTCTGAAGGGACGACATCTGCTTCCATGGTTACGGTGGCTTTATTTTCACTATCAATTACCCAATTATCTACTGGTTTCAGTTCTACTTGTCTTTCCGTGTAGTTGCTGAATACCTGTAACAGCATCGAACATAGATTTTTTTTTGTTAACAGAAAAAAATGTAGTAGGTGTACTATAAATAAAAATTTCATTAAATTTGACGTTGTCGTCATAATTATAACGCGAAAAATTATCGAACGAGTTTCGAAGCTAATTAGAACAAGTTTCAAGTCTAAAGCAATAATCATAATACATTATTATTACAATCGTTCAGCAGGTAAATTTACCTTCATCATTATCTCACTAGCAACCGGTTTATGATCACTAAGTAAGTACTGATCAAAACTTTTGTAACTGATTTGTTTTATGTCCAATGTGATGTTTTCGTAAGCGAATTTATTCACCCTGTACAAAATTCTATCTGTCCACGCCGGTCTTCGTCTACATTTTGATAGAAAATCAATTAATAGTGATCATGAAAAATTATAGCATAAAATTTGATAAAAATACTGACTTGGAATCGTAAGTCTGAGAATGAAAATTGTACTTATACGTTGGCTGAAACGTTGGACCGTTTTCGATCAATTCACTAAACGCTTCTCCACTAGCCATAACCTGTTTTAATTGGTCATGATCTAATAAAGACGCTATTTGGTTACTTTCGATTTTTTTAATTATCACATTAGCAGGTAAATTGTTTTCGTCATCCAAACGGAAATTCAAATCACCAAACCAGAATACATAACTGAAAAAATAATAAGTAAGTTCACTATCTCATGTTCAAAGTTGCGAAGTTCAATTGATTACTTACTCGTGAAACAATATTGTAGTTGTATCCTTCACTGGGAATTTCTGCCCTTGTAAAATCGTATTATAATCGTCTATTCTTTCTCTAACGAAATTGTCGTGAGGAGCTAAATGGCAATTCACGAAACAAGCTGAGCAACCGTAAATCTGAAAACGAGTAGTCACTGCTCCTTTGTTGCCCTATTTGAAAAAGTTTTATAAATTAATAATGGAAAAAGTGAGAAAAATTAGAACGTTTGAAAACACTCGATTACCCAAAATCCCATTAAACCTGTTCTTGTCTGTTCTGTGTAAATATCTCTCAAATGAACTACGTGCTTTCTTAAACAAAATACGTTTAGGAGTAATCCAACCAATCTGCTAGTCTTGATCTTCACATAATCGTAGGGTGCTAAAGCTGTTCTAAAATTAGAAAAAACAGCATTAAGAATATGTACGTATCGTAGTCGATTAAATGTAGCACATTTATTTAATAATCAGATTGAAATAATAGAATTTTTGTCAACTTACTTAAAAGCATTAGTCCACGGATCATTGAAGAATGCATCCATTACAAAATTCTGAGGTTGTGATTTTACTTCTTGCAGCCTACGATGTAAATTTGTATCGTGTGAAACAATTGTGTGGACAAATACATTATAATATCTATTGAAATGCTCACCCAATTATGTAGAAATCTGGAAGACAATCTTTATTTTTGAACTTCTTGATATCCAATAAATCCAACATACTTTCGTCTGGTGAACGTGTAGCAACATTCCACGTTATAATATATACTCTGCAAATATTGTTCAAACTTTCAGACAAAATACGAATGCGTAAAGTATAAATCTAGAAATATTACCTTAAGGTATCCATTTGAAATTGTATAATAATATAATGATAACTGAACAAAATTCACAATTGCTGATAACGAATATTGTTGAGTAACATTGATATTTTAGACGATTCGTTATTAAAAGCTTGAACGAGTCGATTTCAAATTCAAATAGTCATGTAAATTTTGAAACAACTGAATTGAATTAAGTACGATTTCGATTAATTAATGAGATTTCTCTTGATGATGAAAAACATCTGTTTAATTTTAATAAACATCAATAATAATTTTTATCAGAACTCAGAAGCTGAGGTCTATCGGTCGCCTTCGTACGTCTTCGAGTCACTTCGATTCTGTTCGGTGGCCTGGTTCGGGTCAGTTCGGGTAAAGCAATTTTTTTATTTTAATTTTTTTTTTTATTTCAACGGAAACTTGAATTGATTCACAATTCACAATGATTTTGTCATTTTGATTTGTAGAAAAAATAATCTTGCTTTAATCTAGTATTAATCTACTCGACGTAGACTTTCTGACACAGACTTTGATTGTGATTTTTTGTGTTGAAGTTGAATTCATTCGAAATCTTCCTCGAAATTCCTCGAAGTGGAATCTGCTCAGTAATTTTCAAACACATTTAAGTACTTTAATCTATCTATGCAAATATAAATAATAATGAAGTGAATTGGTATCATCAAATATTTCGTGTTGGTCAAAGCTTGGTGTAGATCGTAGCAGTGACCACTTGACCAGAGTTCAGCTTTTGTTTTTAAATTTCATATTACTTACCTACATACGATGAATAATTGTATAGGAGCTGATGTGAAATGACTTGAAAATTCAGGGAGTAGGTGTACCCAGTACCTCTACCTATATCATTGAAATTATTCACGAAGTAAAAATATGAAAATATTTATTACAGTCACAATTTGACATAAAACTTCACATTCTGTACAAATAAATTATTGTATCGAGCTATCAAACACACTAATCCCAAACGAAATTTGCTTCTACTGGTTCATACTTCCATATATCAGCTTGGCCATCATGTGGTAAATAATTAATAGGACTTTTGGACCATTGGAATGGCTCTATAGTTTTTAATTTATTCTTTAAATTGAAAGGAGGGCCCGCCACTGCTAAAAATTTATCATTTGTGTCAGTCAGTTTCAAGTCAATCACCCCGTCTATGGTTAATGAAGAATATCCAGATGAACGATTAATATTGGAATTTGTCTCGCCAGGGATACGTTTAACTCTATTAACTGTGAGACTTTTAGATTCAAATTCAGTACGCTGCAAACCTACAATTGTATTGTGACGAACGCTAGGTTGAACGTTTCCTGGACTGCGTTTTTCTTTTGGAATGGAAGTCAATAGGACATCATTTTTTAAATTGAATAAATTTAACCAAGACGAATTATAAATTAGGCTAAAGTTGTGTTTCATATTTGAATCAGAATTCGGGAATTTCATGTAATTTTGAATATGAGACGGATGTGCTGATGATTTGGTATCTTGAAGTGAATTTCTCGACGTTGACTTATTCTGTTTATTACTATTGGATGCAGCAGAATTGACTGCGGGGTGAGATACGATCGATTCGTGTAAGTCGGCTCTTCCAGATATGGCTAATTCCGGACCTCTCATGAGATTAATTAAGGAATGTATATCGGAAACGTTTTGCTGGCCTTCGCGCAAAACTTGCATAATATTTTTCAAAGGAACGTTACCAGTGTGATGCTGAGTAATTTCACCGCTGTCGATTTTAATTTCATTACCACGCTGTTACGAAAAAAATTAAAATTAAAATTACTTTTGCGAAATATTTTTTAAAAATAAAATAAAATTTACCTACCTTGTAATAAGGTATACCACAACTTATCCAATACCCTTGTTTATGTAGTAATTCTGTTTCGTCTTTACTTGTGATTTTCTGAGGAGTTTGCTCCAGGACCCATAAACTTATATGGTCGTTTTTTGTGCGAATATGTAGCCATTGTTTATTCCCTGTTCCACTTTGATGTCTACCAACGTTGTAGCCCCATATTTTTCCACTTCTTGATAGTCGGTTTCCAGCCATTATACGTGGTCCTAGTAATACCTTTTTTTAAAAATGAATAAAATATGTAAAAAGGTTAGGTAGGTAGCAATTTATAGGTACTTAATTATGTTCTACAATATCAACTTCAAATCTGTATATTTTACTTGATAATCGTTCTTTTTTTGCTCATCATTCCAATCAATGGTCAATAAAGCTGTTCCAGTCACTGTAACTGCTGAACCATCGTTTATTTGTATTTGATAAAAGTCGTCTTGCGAATGAATTGCTCCGGGATAGGAGGTAAAAGAAATTGTTCTTCCAGGTACTGGTTCAGAATTTGATCTTCCTATTGCAGAGATAGATTAACTCATGGAATAATGTTAGTAGGTAACGATTAAATGTAGGTATCAGTTTTTAAAAATGATTCGAAATTTTGAATTCTGAGTACAATAATTTTTTTTTTGTTTGAATCAATTTTTAGGGCCCATAAATTCTCTTTTTAATACACTATTTATGTTACCTACTCTGAAAATTCAAATTAAAAACTGCAATCAATACGTATTTATACAATGAGTAGGTAGTTAAGTACTAGTCTCTGGTTTTTGATTTGATGTTGATATAAGTAAATCTGCAGGTATTTCACAATACCTACTAATCTGAGGTTTCCTTGATAGGTATAAAGTTATTCCTACCTGTTAACCTATAGTGAAATTCGTACTTTTTCTGAACTCTCAACATAGAACTGTAACTGCGCAACAATATAATGAAGAAAATTATTCAGACCATCCATTCATAGTTGAAGTTGAAGAAAAAAATAGAGTACAAGGTGTACAACTTACAATCCTGAAGAAGCATGGGCAAGTAAAAATTTCGTTTCATTGGAGGAGATTAATTTTAACAGCGTCATTGCAGCAGGTGAATGATTATACGAGTTATTATTTGAAGAGAACGCCATTTTTTGAAAATCTTTCATATCGGATGCAATATTTAACCACCTACAGAGTAGAAACAAACGGGTATTCAGTAGCAAGACCAGCGACTTAGAATTTACTCAAAAAAATTAAGACTTTCCTCTCAAAAAAAAAAAAAAAATTGGGAATTTTTTCCTCTGAAAATAGGTAGGTATGTAAAATATTTCTCTCTCAAAAAAAATGAAAAAAATGGAAAAACGTATTTTTGTTCTAAAAAAAAATGAAAAATTTTTTAAATAATTTTCCACACTGACTTGAGAAATTTAATTATTTTTTATCACAAAAAAAATTCAGATTTTTTTTTGTTGAAAAAATTGATATTTTTTTCTAAAAAATTTTAGAAACATTTTTATTCCAAAAGCTGAAAAATATTTTTTCTACAAAAAAATTGAAATTTTTTTTACTCTACATAGGTAGGTATTTGAATAATTAGGTAGGTATATTTTTTTTACCAAGAAAATATTTTTGTTCAAGAAATTTTAAATACATACATAATTATTACCCATTTATTCACAATATAAAAATCAAAATAATTTCTACATACTTACATACTCAAAAATAATAGGCCTAAAAAATTATCCACTTCAAATAATAATTGAAAAAAAACTTACTCCAAAAAAAGTTTTTTTTATATTGTAGAAAAAATGAGAAACTTTTTCATTCCTATAAAAATTCTGTTACTATTTTTTTAAAATTATTGGCCTATTGGGAATTTTTTACGAAAAAATTGAAAAAAAAACCTGAGATTTCTAAAAAAGTAAGAGAATTTTATTCTGCGAAAAAATAAAAACATTTTTTCATCAAAATTTTTTTTTCGTAAACTTCAAATTTTTTATCATAGAAAAATCAAAGCACATTTTTTCATCAAAATTTTTTTTTCGTAAACTTCAAATTTTTTATCATAGAAAAATCAAAGCACATTTTTTCTACCTACCTACCTGTCAGTGCCTATACCTACTCCAGAAAAACTCTTTATTTGTCAAAAATAGAAAAAAAACAACTTTGAAAACCAGGAAATTTTTTACTTCAAAAAATTGAGAAATTTTTTCACTTCTATAAAAATTTTGTGATTTTTTTCAATATTATCGAAAAAAATTTTAAATTAGGCCTAATCTTGAAGATTTAATTTGAATGATTTTTTTTCTCCAAATCTAAAAAAAAATTACTCCAAAAAAAAATCGAGACAGAAAATTGAAATATTTCTCTTCAAAAGAAATTGAAAAAATTTTCACTCTCCAAAGAAATTTGGAGATTTTTTAGGGGAAAACACTTCTTAATTTTTTCAGAGTAAAACATTTCTCAATTTTTTTTTGGAATAGGTAGGTATAGGTATATTTTTTTCTGAGAAAAGTCTATAAGTATTTTTTGTTTGATTTTTTTTTTTTTTTTTTTTTGAAAAAATCTTTCAAGTTTTTTGAAAGAAAAATCTCTCATACCAATTTTGAGAAAAAATTTCATTCTTTGGAATAAAAAACTTTTCAATTCTTTTTGAGATGAAAGTTTTTTTTATTTTAAGAGAATTCAAAATCTGGTTCCAAAAAAATTGGAGATATTTTTTATCCCACTAAAGTTTAGGATTTTTTCCTCCAAAAAAATCAGAGATTTTTATTCAGAAAAAAAGAAGGTTTTTTAAGCCTACCTAGGTATGTACCTACGTAAGTACGATGTTCAAATGCTGTTGTAATGATTATACTATAGACACTGGACCTAACCCAAGACATCCAACCCGCCGCCATATTGGCCTGATATCCTGTGTTATTCCAATTTATCCCGCTGGGTGCAGATGATGGCGCTGTAGTCGTTTTTTCAAAGTGATAAACAAAAAAATACGCGGAAAAACACGTTGTATGTGGTTTGAATTATTTGATTTTGGTTATTTATCGTGAAAATTGTCAATTTAAATTGCAATTCGCAATAAATAAAACTAAAAAAATATTTCGCCTCTCATGACATAATGTTGGATTGTATCAGTTATGAAAAATGCAACTCTTTAAATGATATCTTGGACTTCAGGAGTTGGTCTTTATAAAAATTCGACTGCAGCGCCATCATCTGCACCCAGCGGGATAAATTGGAAAGACACAGGTTATCGGCAGGGTACGCGGGACCCTCCAGCCCGGAGTTGGATGTCTTGGGTTAGGTCCAGTGTCTATAGATTATACTTACAAAAAATCCAAAAACGGAATTTCATAAGACTGCTTGTTTCGACGAACCTCGTACTTCCATCCAAATTCAATTCCAGCTAACTGTGTGTAAAAAAGGTTAACCTACGAAAAAATGACTTTCTAATAAAAAAATGTGCATAGCAGGTATCTAACAAAAGCACAGGTATCTTTATGCAAAACAAAACCAACTTGATGCCAAAACGGATCTGTTCTATCATTAGCTTTTGCTTTCTTTCTGATTGTTGCAGTGTTATGTTCTAAAAATGATCTTATTTCGGTACAAAATTGCTTTTTGCCATCGCATACGTGTTTTATGGTATTTTTCCATTGCCAATAAATGTGTTGCCAGGATAAGCTACCTTCCAGTATACCAGCTGCGTAGGCCTGATCTTCGTCTGGATATCTGCCGTCTGTCTCTATCTCCAAAATAGCCCATCTGAAATGCATTTTTTAAAATAATTTTTCAATTGAAAATAATCTGAATTTATTTTCACCTGTTTCAACAACATAGCTCACATCAGTAATTTTTTTCCAAAAAATTGAATAGGTAAACCATCTCTCTCCTATTCTCATCCACCTTGTATACGCATACATCAGTCAATGACATTAGATAGGTGCCTATCTTACCCAGTTTTTTGCATATCAGGTTGGTAATAAGCTCTGGCAATTCCACGATTGATACTTTTTGGATCATTATTCTGGCCCAATAATTCGATATCGAATTGTTCTGTCTCTGGATTCCATGAAACTGTAGCTGCATATTTTCCATCATCTTCGTGACTGACGCAGCGTAAAAAAAAAAAAATAATAATAATAATAATAATAAATACCTATGCACGTCCACGTCTAGTCGGTAGTTCGAGGTTTATGTATTATTTATATTTATACGTACTTTTGAGTTCTGCATATAATATTAATCAATACTCCGAATAATAAAATTCCAACAACGATTAAAAAACTCATCACAGTTTGGAACCATGAAGCACCGACTACTTTCAACATTTTGTTGGCAAATTTCTTTACTCATCGAATCTATTTAAAATTCATAAATTTTCAAGATTATCATAATTTGCCTTAATCACAATGTTGTTTTTTTTAAATTGCGAAATAATTGATAAAAATAAATAAATTCAAACTAATCGCATGGTTGATTGAGTACAATATTACCGTTCAGCTACCTATTTTATTATTATTAGTATTATGTAGGTAGTTGTTCATATGCTATAATTTTTTTCAGGGTTGTGAAACGCAACGAAACGAAAAACGAAATAACGAAACAATTTCGGAAAAAACGAAATAAAACGAAATAAGAAAATTTGAAATGAGCAAAAAACAAAATGAAATGGAAAAAATGAAATTAAAAAAAAGACGAAACTTGAAATTTTTAAAATTAAGAAAAAAAATTATTTTTTTCATTTTGTTTCAGATTTAGAAAAAAAAATCAGAGTACTGACTTTGTGTAAAAAAAGAACAATGACAACCACAGCATTGAACATTCAAAAAAATTATTTATTTATTTTTAATTTTGTAGAGAATTTCTTTAAAACTTTTCGTTGAAAATTCCAAAAAAAAAGTATTTACAAATTATAATTTACTGCATTGAAAAAAAAACACTTTTTTCCAAAAAAATTTAGAACACTGTTAGATGAGGATTTCTAAAAAAAAAAAAAAAAAAAAAAACTAACGCTCAAAATTTTAAAAACTCAAAAAAATTATCAAGTAAAGGTAAGTATCTGAAAATTGAAAAATAATAATCTTTGTGATATAGACTTATTCCAGCACGAAAATTAGAATCAAATTACAGAACTGAATTCTGGACAAAATTCCCAATTTTTTTGAGTACCCAAATGGGTATCACTGAAATAACGATACGAAATAATTTCATTCAACGTGACGAATAGTGAAAAACGAAATAATTAAATTGACAGGAAAACGAAGAACCAAACGAAACAAAAATGAAAAAAAAAATCGAATAGGTAATGTGACTAATGTGAAACGAAATAAAAATAACTTAACGAAACAAAAAAAAGTTTCGTTTCACAGCCCTTTTTTTCATCAAAAATTAGGAAATTCCCGTACAAAATTAGTCGGTAGATAGGGTAAATAGGTAACCTTAAAAAAAAAAAAAAAATTAAACAGTTTTTTTTAAGGAAACGTGATTTTTTTCAGTTGAGTTTCAGTTTTTTTTTTTTTTAATGACCGAATTTGAGTCTGATCTGAAGCGCTAAAATTAAGGGTGTTAAGTTCTTTTCATAAATTTTTGTAAAATTCGCCCAAAAAGGAGAAAAAACAAGAAGAAAAAATGAAAAAACATGTTGCAAAGAAAACGCTTTTAAAATTTAAAAAAAAAAATAGTTTTAAACTGTTTTTTGTTGCAAGCGTCGTCTGTTTTCTTAGGGTGGGGGTACCATATTGTGATCATTTTGTTTTTTCTGATCTCTTCATCCCTACGAAGTTTTTCGTTGGAGTAGAAGATAAAAATAGTCTTCTGTTTTCATAACTGTATCAATAAAAATTAATTTTCTTATGTAAACTCACATTAAAAAAAAAAAGATGAGGAAAAGTTCTTGAAATTACTTCTTATGCAATGCACCTATTTAGGAAAATTGTTGAACTTTTTACTCACATAGAGATACCTATAGGATAATACCAACTTGTTGAGCTGGCACATACTTACAATATGTATTTTCACAAATAATTCTTTCAGCCCATTTAATGCGAAGCCTCTCCCTACGGAGAGATAGGTAGGTATAGGGTAGGTACGTGTTCAGATAATAGGTATCGGATGATCTGAAATTTGCCAAATTAAACTGTTAAAATTAAAATAAAGTACCTACCTAACATGGGTATGGAAATACTTGTCGAAAGACTCACGAAAGAAAATAAGTACGTGGATATATCTAAATTTACGTAGGTCATAGCTACAGATGTAGGAATAGAATCTCGTCAGAGAAAAATCTCTCATCTATCGCATCGTTTCTTTGTTGTGTGAATTATAATCGGACAGAATTGAACACGTGTATGTGGTAACTACATATTTATGATGGAGAGTTAATTTTGGTTTATGAACGACATTGGCCTGTTTACGAGAAAGTTTCGATCAAAACAAAGTTGCAAGTACAGTACACGCAAAAAATGTTGAGCAGCATGCTTAACATGTATGATTTTTGAAGATGATAACAAATTATATTTTAATAGATAGTATGACACCAAGGTACATACTGAGAAATTTCGATTGACAAATAAAAACATTTATAAAATCGTGTATAAGTATACACAAAGTACTTGAACTTGAAGTCATCATACGTAGTACAGGGCATCGCAAAAATATTCGATTTATCTAATCGACGTAGAAACCATTTGTAAAAATTGAAGCATCTACTTCGTTCTTAAAGATCACTTCCATAAAGGGAGGGAAAAATCAAAAAATTAATTTTTCGAGTTTACACATACCTACCTAGCTATGTTGAATAAACTTTATTTTCATTTTTTATCTTACTTACCAGATTTTAGAGTTAATTTTTTGCTGTATATTGTGGATCCAAGTTTTTGTAAATTAATGGCAAAATTGTAACGATTACTGAATAATGCAGTAAAAACACTGTTGTAAAATCAGATACCCTGGAAATGAAGATGGGATAAGAGAAAACGTTACACATAGAAAATGCGAATTGAAAACGTTCAAATGAGAAAAAATTAAAATAAAGAACCGCGATGTAACGCAACAAATTAATAACTGATCGAAAACTAGTGATGTGGTGTTCAATCGATATTGTTATTGAAGAATTTTTTTTTACAAGATACATTAACTCTCGATAACGATTTTATCGGCCAGAGTAACTCGGTGTAAGTTACATGCGGAGTGGTATTAAATTTAATGTCATTTTTATGGTGACAGCTTGAGTATTTTTTTTATTTTTTCATTACACTCGATTAAATGTAATTGTGTGCAGTAATCGCAAATAAAACATTAGATATCACAACGAACTCGCAGATTCGAGAAATAAAAGTCGCACGAAGAAAGCAATCGAGTACATGGAGGTAATTTGCGATTCTTTTTCAAACAATTCGAATAAAAGCACGGTAGATTACACGTTATCTGGATTAAATAGGGGAATAAAATTATCAAAATAGCTGTGTAAATCCGCACGGCGAGAAGGTGTTCAAATTTTTCGGAGAATTTTAAAGAGATTTACATAAAGATTAACTAGATAGGTAATGCCAACAAACACTTACCTAAATATCATCAATTTTCGTTCTCTGCTTCAAAAAAAAAATTATTTGAAATTTACTGAACGTTTGGGGAAAAAATCAAAAAATATTACCTACCGACACAACGTTCCAGTTACTTATCGAAGACAAAATATGCGATTTTTAATTTTTAATGTTTTAATGGCATGCAGTTTTCCTGTTGTTGGCCAATATACGACGATGTAGAAATTTCAAATTAAGAGGAAAAATGTCTAGTAAAAATAGTCGTGTTAATGAATACAAAATTGTTCCAAGTAACTGAAACATCAAATAGGTAGGTAAGTAACCACATTAAGTACATAAAAAAACTTTGAAATTCACATTCTGTGGGTCTAATTGGGGATATTTTGAGAAGCTAAAATTTGGATATTGAGAAGAAAGGCGAGTCCT
The DNA here is from genome assembly GCA_959613365.1 of Balanococcus diminutus. NCBI lineage: Eukaryota > Metazoa > Arthropoda > Insecta > Hemiptera > Pseudococcidae > Balanococcus > Balanococcus diminutus. The sequence goes on from OY390714.1 coordinate 32,826,877, forward strand.
CGTCGCTGGGGAAAATTTCAAGAAATTTCATCGCTTTGAGTTTCTGCTGGCGTCCTCACAAAAAAGAAACCTTACCCTAAAATTCAAAACCCATGTCAATGATCCCTACTATAACACCACAAACCAAATTTTAGTCTCTTAGGTCATTTGGTTTGGTCTAAGAGTTGATCAACTTGCCAAAAAAAAAAAAAAAAAAAAAAGTTAAAATAACTTCCTATCAGGGATTGGCTAAATCTACAATAAGTACCTCTACCTAGACCTACTTAATTACAAAAACGAACGTATTGATTTTTAATACAATTTTTTACTAATTTTTCATAAACCATTTTCTCAAATTTCTCGTCGACATTTTTCCAATAAGTATGTTTAATTTAATTACTTATCTAAGTTTTTAAAATTTTTCCAAGTTTTCTATTCTTCAATTTTTTTATTCTTTTCTATTTTGATTAGATCTTCGAAAAAAATTTCTTATGAAAATTTTACCAAGAAAATTATTCATCAATTCGTCAAATAATTTATTCCCATTTTTCCTCAAATTCTACATTATTTTTTTTCTGTTTGTCGATAAAAAGCTAAAACTCGTATTTTAAAATTTCACAATTTTTTTCATCAAAATGCAACTAAATCTTCATCATATTTTTTCAAACTCATCTTTGGAAATTTTTTTATGTGAATACCTATCTACTGCTTATTACATTTATTTTCAAATTTTCATTAAGATTTTAAAACACTTTTCAATCTCTACCATATTTTTTCAAATTTTTCCTTTTGAAATTTTTCATTTTTTTTCAAGTAGGTACATTTTTTATCAATTTTATTTTTGAGTTTTTCACTGTAATTTTTTCTGACCTTTTTTTATTATTTTTTTTTCAAGAAAATTGCTATCAACCCCCCCCCCCCCCCCTCCAATTTTCCAATAAAATGTTCCTATTTCATCTTCCACTTGAGATACTCACAAGGGACATGTCAGAAGTGCCGGGAACCGATTGAAATGAAAACATGTTTAAATTGTTGTACTACTCGAGTAAGTTACAAAACCAAATTTATAGGTGCCCGTTCCCATTAGAAATTTTTTTATGAATTTTTGAAGTGTAAAATTTTGAGGAAATTAAGAAATTTCAAAAAATCAAAAATTTTAAAAATAATTTTAAAAATTTTCTTTGCACACCACCTGATTAGAACTTGAAAAAACAAACAAAATTTGTTATAACATATTTTTGCCTATCTCTGAAATTGAAGGTGCTACAGAAAAACATTTTATTTTAATTCACTCAAAAAAAAAATTAATTTTTCTTTAATGAATTAAAATAAAATTTTTCTCTCATAGCACCTTCAATTTCAGAGATAGGAAAAAATATGTTATAACAAATTTTGTTTGTTTTTTCGAGTTCTATAAGGTGGTGTGCAAAGAAAATTTTTAAAATGATTTTTAAAATTTTTGATTTTTTGAAATTTCTCGATTTTCTTAAAATTCATAAAAAATTTTCCAATGGGAACGGGCACCTATAATTTTGGTTTTGTAACTTACTCGAGTAGTACAACAATTTCAACATGTTTCCATTTCTATCGGTTCCTGGCACTTCTGACATGTCCCTTGTCAGTAGAATTTTTCCAATAATTCATGTGGATATTTAAAAAAAAAGAAAACTAAACGAGAATTAATTCATTTTTTAATAAAAATTAAAACCGACGTTTTTCGTCATTACTTTCTTGAAAAATATTCACGTTGTGGGTCGAAACGTCGGGTTTAATTTTTATTTTAAAATAAATTAATTTGCTTTAAATTTGATTTTTTTTTTCAAAATATCCACATGAATTTATACGTACAAATTTTCATATTCCTATTCATTTTCTATTAATTTTCATCAACATTTTATATAAATAGAAATGAATAAAACATAAAAAATGATAAATACAGCAAGCATCCTTCCAAAAAAATTAAATTAAATTAAAAAAAAAACATTTTTAAGTGTTTTGTGAAAGAATAAAATAAATTTGTATTGGATAAAAAATCAAAGTTTCAGAGGAAAACTTGGAAAAAATGTGTTTGAAAAAAAAAAAAACTTGTACGATATTCTCCAAAAAATAAATAAATAAAAGACTAGGTATCCAAAAAATAAGATTTTTCAAAAAATACGCTAAAATAAAAAAAAAAAAATCGAAAAGCTCAAAAAAATTGAAATATTTTTTCTCTAAATTTTTTTTTTTCAAAAAAAAAATCAAAGAAAATTCCTTCAAGTAAAAAATGAAACTCGGTGCTACGCACCTCGCCAGGCGAATTTGTCCCTTGGACATCAGGGCCTAACGCAATAGGCAGAACTTTTATAAAAATTCGCCTAAAAAGAACGATTCAAATCTCTCTATTATAAAATCTTCAAGTCGATAACATTTGTTTTTAATTATTTTATTAATAATAAATCATGATGAATCTATAACATCAAATCAACATTTAAAATGCATTTCAGATTATTAGTGTTTTCCATCACACTACTTTGTAGTTGTACCCTATATTTTACTTTTTAAAATGCATCTTCACAATATTATACACGATTAATAATACAAGGGAAAATCAAAAAATAAATCTCAAATGCCTCAATAATTGTACAAAATACAACATCAAGCATTCCACAGTCAAAATCTAATCGTAATGATCGTTAATTATTAATACACTGTTCTAAAAAAAAAAAAAAAAAAACAATCAACAAAAACAAAAAGAATAAACGGAGTAATTGAAATTTACAATTAATCATGTTGCAAACAGTTTCAAACGGACAAGTTATCTCGACTCGATTCCTTTCTCTAACAAGTTGGACTGCATTAGGTCATACTTTTGATTCATTTCCAAGACACGAAACCTAGAGTACTACTTCAGCATAAAATAAAACACGGAACGAGCGACTAATTTCCTCTTGATTTTTTTATAAAACATAGGAAGATACGTCCGAGTACTAATTTCTTCAATTGAAATTTAAAATAAAAACGAGATATAAAGATCTGATTATAACTAAACCAGAAGAAACAATGACCACGATTATCGTTCACAACAAAAAAATAAGAACGCGTAATTCATTCACAAATTTAAAAAAAAATGAGCTGCTCGAGTTCATTACTAAAAAAATAAATAAATAAAAAACCGAATAAATAAGTTTCAGTCCTCATCACATACATTAAAAATGAAAAGTCCTATCTACATTTTAAATGATTCTGTTGGCAAATAAAAAAATATAAGTAGTTTTTCATCTTTCATTCAATTTAAAACAGTGTTGGAATAATCCAACTGATGGTGCAAGAAATTGTATTTTTATTCACCGGCAGAATCTTCGAGCTATGATTTTTCATTCAAAATGTACAAAAAAGGAAAACAACTTGAAGATATCAGTCGATACTTAAGACATAAGGGAAAGTGAAGATAAAATTTTAAATGACATCTGCTTCGATGATATTACCTGTTTGGAAGCTGAACTCTCCATCTTAAATGATTTTATCTCAACAGTGATCATTAGATGAGTCTGTAATAGAAGGAAGACCTGAACAGGTAGAAAATTTATGAACTTCGAGTATCAAATTCACCTAGTTTGTCTCTCTTTAAAAAATCCTTTTTCTGTAGCGCATTCTCGAATAGTAACCGTATTCAAATCAACGGTAACATCGGTAATGAAAATTTTATCGGCGACTGGATTTTTCATTCTCCAATATTCGTGACCGGGATTGGTCAATACAGTTTTAATCAACATCGGAGGCTGTTTGTTTAAATCGGTGGTAAAGACGTTATTATTATTATGCTTGCCATTTGTAGGTTTAACACCGTTGACGATATTCTCATCATTGGTTGCTGTAGAGCTGACTACGTCGAGTTTCTTCTTTGGCACTTTATCAGCGGTATTTTCTGGCGAATCATCTTTTGAAGATGAGTTCTTCGTTTCTTCAGGTACACTATTTTCATCTTTGATATTTTCGTGTTTATCTGCGACCGCTTTAGAAGACGACTTTTCATCTGTAGTAGAATCTGAAGGTGGTGAGGTGCATTTCGCAGGATCACTTTTACTACTCGGCGATACTTTTTCTTTCTCTGTTACTTTGATTTCAGAACGATGGATTTTATTGCTTTTGTCTTCTTTCGTTCGAGTATCAGCTTCCTAAAAATTGAATTGATTATAAAAATAAGTATCATGTTTACGGAATTTTTTAAAGTTTTTATCACAACACAACTCACCGAAACTATTTTAGGTGAAACATTAGCGACTGGCTTTACATCACTAGATGGCGATTTTGAATCGTTCTCGGTTGACTGGTTCTTATTTGATAAAACAGACTGGGAATTATCAGCATTCGCTGCCGAGGGACTAATCGAAGGTGATTTCTTTAAACATTTAGTAGTCGACTGAAAAAAAAAAAACGAACACGGATTTTACAATCACATCAACGCCTTGATTAAATTTAGTACATTAATATTTACATCACTAGTCGTCTGAGGAGTTTTAGTATTTGCCGACGGGCTCAACTTGGGAACTTTGGACGATCCATTCGGAGGACTTGTTGTGATTTTGACGCCAATTTTCCCAGATTCCTTCGGAAATAACTTCGACAGTACTTCGGCTTTTCGTTTCGTTCCTGAGGATTCCTTTCGTCGAGCAAGAGGAACCGAATCTTCGCTGCTGCTACTGTCGCCCGGATCTGAATCGAGGCTTTCTTTTTTATATTTATTTTTCGTACTGGTCGATTGAGAAGTGTTTTCTTCTTTATCAGCTGTTTATATGAAACGAAATAAATTATATTAGTCGAGATTCATTCGACAGCGGATTCACAGTCATGAATTTCTTTCATTTTCGACGTTGCTATATCTTTTCGAGAAAATTATCATACCTTCGACTGACTGCTTATCTACGGCGGATGCATTTTCGCTGACTTCAGCTTTTTTCGAAGTATTAATTTGCGACGAGTCTGTCTCGTCGTGACTATCTTCACCGAGTGCTGCTTCATCAGTCACACCGCTCTCATCGGTTTGTTCAACTGATTCATTTGAAACAGTCTAAAACATATATTGAAAATTATCATCTGGTGAATGAAAACATTATAAAGGCACAATGAATTTGTTTACTTGATTGTGTTTCCTTTTACTTCCTCGTTTATTAGACTGCTGTTCGTTCCTTTGCCTGAAAATTACAACACAGTGATGATTTTTTGGTCTTTTATATAAAAAATTACCAAATTATGAGTCGAAGAAACTCACGTCCGTTCAAAGATATCAATTAAGCGGGCATCTAAAATATTCTCTTCAGGTTCCCATGTACTGAATCTGAAACAGAAATGAAAAATTAAAACATCTGCAAAACGATTGGAAATTGTTCCTCATTTGTAACCGATTCCATTCGGAATATTAATACTTCCCAAAAGCAATCGATATGTACATAAAACGTATACTTATTTCGTTAATCAATTCAATTTCAGGTTTGTTTTCAAATAGTATACACTTAAAATCAGTCAGAATTCGAAGGAATTGTATAATATATACAGTAGTAGATAACTTCTAAATATTCATTTAAAATGAACTGATGTCTTACTTTTGGCTCCATCCTTTCCATTTCACGAAATATTCAACTTTGCCCTAAAAATGAAAACCATTTCATTACTATCATATTACATATCGATGATTATGAGGAACACAACGAACTGATGAAAGAACTCACCTTACGGACACGTTTTTTCATAATCTTTTCGGCTGCGTAAACCCCGTCACTCATTTTGAATTATAATTTTCAACTGTTTCTTCTCGAGTCTCGATAATTCAGTAGCACTTTACTCCATTCAACATCGACACCAGATAACGAAAAAGTATTTCAACATAGCGTCTTGCACTTTAATTAACGCATTCCCGAGTAATTTTGGAAATCATTCGTGAAATAATCGAATTCACTTGGTTAAAAATCAAAATTTGGGAAAAAGATAAAACACAAGAAAAACGTAAACACCGATCATTACGATAACGCAACACAACGTACACACAAAATGAGGAAAAAGAACTGCGGAGTGCGGAAAAAGGCAAGGATGGCGGATGGAGAGATTGCTAGCTCCTAAACGAGCTTATTTCACACGAGGAGATAGGGAATTCGGATGTTTTCGTGTTACGTTCGGGTACCTTCGTGGCGCAAATTCGTTTAGTTGCGGTTTAACTGCAACGTAGACACCAAGTTGCAGAAATTTTCATTTTTTTTTTTAGTTGAAATTACAGAGCTTTGACTCGACTCTGAGGCTGAGCTGTCGGTTAATTTCCTCGTTCAGAGATAGATTAAAATCAAGAAGTTATGGTTTCGAAGGCAAGAATCAAATCTAACTTGTCTTCTATTTTGGCAATTTCCTTTCCTAAATAAGAAAACGTTCGCTGGCCTGTGATTTTACGAACTTTCGACTTCCAAGTTCATCTTATGATTGTTATTTGATTATTACCAATTTTTTTGGGGGTAGATACTCCCAAGTTGAAATCATAATTATGCAAAATGCAATGATGTAAGCTCAGATATTTTCAAATTCTTAAGATAAAACAAGTCAGAAAGGAACTTCAGAATTAGGTACCTAGTTTAAAAAATTAAAAACATTTACTCAGCATCCAAATAGGATCAGTTTATTCTCAAGATTTCATACTTATAACAATCGTATTAATGAATTACCTTAAAAATATCTTTAAACTGGTTGCGTTATAGGAAAGGGTTTCAGCAATATTTATTGTTTTCTTTCTGAAAGCCAGATGTTTCACGTTGAATATCACCGGGCAGATGCTTATATGTATCACAAACTAGTATTTAGGCTCGTACCTGAACGCACTGTAAGAAAAGAATTGTTAAGCTGCAACGGTACCACTCTATAGAGTAGAACAAAACGTAAAAGGACCATAAAACATCTGCTGAAAAATTGAGTTGCATGTTTACGATTATTTCACACATGAATAGGGTGACTCAAAAAAAATCATAATAGTATCACAATTATTAAAATCTTATTAATAACAAATTTTCATCAATAAAAATATTTTTCTGGAAATTCTTATCACATAGGTATGGACGGTTCAGCTTCAGTTTGATCCGCATGCTGTCTCTGCAACACAAAAATAAAAGGCAAACGTAGAATTGTGAAACTTAAAATGAATAGGTAATAGGCATTATTAAATTTGAAAAGGTACTTTTTGATCACCTTGTATAAGTACCAGTATTTGGCTCGTGTTGCTTCCCTAAGGCTACAAATTACCACAGGGATTACCTATCTTAGTCCTACGAAGGTTATACTTATAAAAAACACCGGTGTTTTTTTTTATATGTATTACCTACTACATTCAACCTTTGATAAAACTTTTCCTCGGAGAATAGATAAGATAAAAACCTGTTAAAAACAATTCAAAAGCAAATTACGTAACATAAGAAAAATTGTAAACTAATTTTTCTTTTCATGGCAAGTTTTAATGAGAATTTTTTGCTATTAAATTGAATTTGTGCGTGATGTTCAGAAGTTTACATTCATTAATTTTCAGTTCAGTGCTCCCTCAAACTTTGATTTTTCTTTACTTCTCTTCGAGAATACTTATCCAGCTATAAAGTTTTTTTCCAAAACTTGGTTATCTAAAAATTCGTAAATTTCGTATAACAGGATAGTCTTTATATTGGATTTTCGAATTCTGAAAATAATTCCCTGTTTTTTTATTTTTCTTCAACTGAATTTTAAATGATCTTCTACTCATAGTAAACCACCTTTTTTTTTTAGAAAAATGAAAAAATTGACCGATTTTCAAAATTTTGTCTTCTTTTGGTTATAACCCATCAAAGTTGCTCTTTATCATAAAAATTAATTTCCAATGTAGGTACTTTACGACGCTGCCCAATTTTCAAAAAAAAAAAAAATAAATAAATAAAAATAATTTTTTTTAAATTCAGCTTTTTCGTTAAGCATTTCAAGTTGTTCCTGTTCCTTTTTGTTAGAAAATTCTCCATTTTTCAGATTTTATCCCCAAACTGAATTTCAAGTGTAGCCATTATTAACAGCTCCTCGTATTTAAATTGATTTTCGGATTTCTACAATTTTTTGGTTCTAGCATCAAAATTGTTGCTTTTCATGGAACATACTACCAATTTTTAATTTTTCCCCTCATTGAATTCTGAGTGGTATCTATCAGTGTCCAAATTCCAAATATGAAGAAAATTTAAAATTTTCAAACTTTCATTTTCTATTATTTTTAGCTCATCAAAATTGCTATCTTTTATAAGAACTACTTCTTGATTTTTGATTTTTCCTCGATTCAATTTTAAGTTGTACCTTATTTAGAAGCCCCTCGATTTAAAAAACAAAACAAAAAACGAAAATGTAAAAAATTAGCATATTTTTCAACCCATCAGCATTTTAAAAAAAAATGTTCATTATTTTTATTTAGGTTTTTTTTTTTTTTTTGAAAAATGGGGGAGCGAAAGCCGAGGTGTTTATTGGCGCCAGCACCACCTTGAAAAAATCAGTAGAAAAATGGAAAATTGTAAAGATATGAAAATTGGAAAAAATTAAATAAATAAAAAACGCTATAAAAATTGAAAAAATTTAAAAATCAAAAATTGTTTTAAATACTTTGGCAAAATTTTGAAAATTGAAGTATGAAAAGTCGAAATAATCAAAAAAATGAATTTTAGAAAAAAATTATGAATTGCAAAAAAGTGAGGAATTTAAGGAAATAGGTAGAAAAAAATTGAATGATACAGAAAAACAATTAAAAATGGGCAGTTTTGGAAATTATGTTAAAATAATTTGATTTTAGAAAATCGCATGAAATCAGAAAATTACAAGTTTTAAAAATTCAAGAAACTTGAAAATTTGAAAAATATAAATTTTTTAAAAATTGCAAAATTTGATAACTAATCAGAATATTGAAAATAGAAGCATTTACAAAAAATAAATGTTTTTTTTAGAAATTTAGGAAGTCCCACAGAAGTGAGAAATTTGAATGCATTAAATATTGAAAAATTTGTAAAAGATCATTTTTTAAAAAAATCAAATAGGTACCTACTTAACTAGGAAAAAATTCAAATTCAACAAAAATTGAAAAGTTTTAAAAAAAACTATAAATGACTAAAATATACTTATAAAATTTTTTTCTAGGTCTCGAAATTAAGGAGAGAGGCTGTGCCTTTTTGCCTGTATCTGTTGATTTTTAAGTAAAACAAACAATTGAACATCACTTTGAATAGATTCCTTTTGCTATCCATGTCCCAAATGTATCACTAGAAATAATTCGGGGAAAAATAAAAAGTTATGAAATGCTAGTATTTCTCATGAAAAAGAACAACTTTGTTGAGTTTTATATACTGGTACTCGATGAAAAAAAAAACAAGATTTTGAAAATTAGTCAATTTTTTTATTTTGAATTATGAATTTTCTTGTAATAAAACTGTTTTAATTTTTTGGAGACAACAAAAACAAAAATTTCAACTTTTTTAAAGTAAAAAAAAAAGAATTATGTCGAAAAATTTCTCAGTTTTTTTAATTTATTTTTTGAGAAAAAATAACAATTGTTTGAAAAAAAGTAATCTAAACCTCATTTTTTGCAGAAATTTTTTTTTTCAAGGGGGTCAGCGAAAAAATAAAGAATGGAAAGCATCTCATGAAAAGCAACAATTTTAATAGGTTAAGAAGCAGGGAATATTAGGAGATCGAAAAATTTGTAATTCTTTAGGGGGGATAAAAAATAGGGAATATTTATTAATAGAAAAGGAAAATTTTTAAATGCTATAGATGAAGAAATTTCGCATTTTTTTTTTAGTGTTTGTTAATTTCTTGAAAAATTAGGTCAACCTAAGCCCAATCAAGTTAGAGAGAAAATAAAAAAGTGGAAAGTGAAAAAGAACAATTTGATGGGCTATAATAAAAAAAAAAGTAAGATTTTGAAAATTATTTAATTTTTTTTTATTTTTCTAAAAAATGGAAGAGACTATAGGGGCCACTTGAAATTCAGTTATGGGAAAAATAAAAAATATTCAATTATTTCCTCATAAAATAAAAAAACTTTGGCGAATGAGAAGAAAACAAAATCAAAATTCCAAAATAAGGACCACCCAGGCTCTACTGCACACATCAACATCAACACTACATTCAAAATATTACTCAAGGTCATCAGTATCTCATAGAAAATTCAAAACATATGGAAACAAAACAACCACCTCGATATTAGGTATTTGTTTATTCGAGGCTAGGCTATGATATCCTAGACCAATATTATTTTTCGCCTAGATTTCCCGCGACATTTAACCCCCTCAGCGCCGCACCGCTCACATTTCGCGAATCTCTCTTCATTCAGAACAACCTCCCGCATCATTTATCACTTCCGCAAAAATTGATTTCTTTCAGTGCAGCCACAGCGTCGAATCGTAAAAAAGAAAGCATTTGAATTACAAATGAAGCAAATTTTTTCCAATTAAGCCCCACGTGTGATTGCAAATTGACACTCTCTCCAGTATTTTATCTTCGACTGTTGGAAGATACAATAGAAAACATGGCAATTTTGAAACTTATTTATCGGACGACCTAGTTTAAATGGCATCCTGTTGATAACTTCGACTCGGTTACGTTTTAAAGCACTCTTTAGCACACACCCTACAGAAACAGCGCACTGTTTATGAATTTTCTCTCTAATCTACAAGTTTGTGAATTGCATTCGAATTCATTCATTAGGTCGTCACGATCTCGCGTGTTATTTTTGAATTTTTCATTTTCACCGTAATTTTATATCAATGTAGCTTTCCGGTAAAACCGCCACGAAAATGAATAATATGCATTATGCCAAGTAAGAATAGTTACGATTTTATAAGCGAGTCAATTTTATCTCGGTAACATATTTTCACGAAAATTGAACGATTTTGAGATATTTTTTCAAATAAAAGTTAACCGGTTGATTTTATAAATTTAAATCATCGAGATGCTCGAATTATATCTTTATATTTTATGTATTTCCAAAAAGTACAGATAATATAAAATTTAAAAAAAAGATAGGAATTTTATATATATTTTTTTGATTTCAAGTAATTTTAATCAAAAGCTCGACATTGCGTTTAATTTCAGGTAAAATGGTTCATAAGAACGTTTGATAAAATGGCCACAACCGATGATAATATGAGCGACGACGTATTTATGGGATCAGATGAAGAAAAAGCTGATTTAGATGTACCTAAAAAAATAAGTCCACATCCTTCTCCGACCGGATATCGAGATTACAAGCCACCGGTACACTTACTGAAAAGCTCACAAGAATGCCAAACACTGCATAAAGTAAGAAGGATCAGAAAGCTTTTGCTTGGCGCTATTCACCATAAGGGTTAAGATGATTCTCCTCTTGTTAGGAATGTTATAAATCGCAATTTGCAAAAATCAAACTTGAAAGTAAATTAAAATACGTATTTTCGCCATGAGTACGTTCCGCTTAACATTTCGCATGAAACCCCAGATTTCACCAATGCATTTGGCAGCAAAATAAATCAACGTTTCGAGAAGGTAATTCCATTAAATTATCAAATTACAAGACGAGTGGATCGCCACAGCACTTGTTTTTTTTGACACCATCGTAAATTTATACCAAGTCCCAAACTAGATACATATTTGATATTCAAAATTGGAGGGAAGGGAGGGGCCCAATCGAAATTTTTGCGATGATCAAAAGTTTTTTTTAGGGCTTCAGGGTACAACTTTTGTTTGAAAATTTTTTCAGTTGGACCCCTCCCTCCCCACCGATTTTGCATAATACTCTGAAGATACTAATTAAAAATTAGCGGAGTGAGGGAGGAAGGGGCCAAACTGAAAAAAATTTCAAATAAAAGTTGTAAATTAAGATCCTAAAAGTAATTTTGGTTATTATAAAAATTTCGATTGGATCCCTCCCTCTCCTCTTATTTCACATAACATCAGGTAGATACTTTTCAAAATGGGGGGGGGGGTCCAATTGAAAAATTTTTCAAACAAAAGTTGTAGATTGAGGTCCTAGAAGTAATTTTTGTTATTATAAAATTTTTGATTTGACCTACCCTCCTCTGCAATTATGCACAATATGACTTAAATACTCATATTATCTAAAATCGGTGGGGAGGGAGGGGTCCAATTGAAAAAATTTTCAAACAAAACTTGTAGCTTGAAATCTTGGAAATAACTTTGGTCATTACAAAAATTACGATTGGACCCCTCCTTCTCCTCCAATTTTGAATATCAAGTATCTATGTAGTATTGGACTTGGTAAATTTTCGATGGTGCTAGAAAAACAGTACATAATGTGGCGATCCACTCGTATTACAATTACCTATCCTACCTATTGAAAATTGTATTAGATACTATGAAACTATTTCGGAGATAATAAATACAAATTTTCTTAATTTTTATATGATAGGTAAGTAGCCCCTGAAAATAGCTGCTTACGATTTTTTTGAACTATAGTAGGTAGCTTTTACAATAAAAGTTCATTTCTTTTCATTTTTTAAAAAGAATAACAGCGAGTGAATTTACGAAGAGGATAATTATTATACCTATACTCTTATCATTTACCTCATTTATGAATTTGATGAATTGTATTATTGTACCTATGTTTGACTGAAAATTTGAAATAATTCTGTTTCAGACGATCTTACTGGGGGATAGTGGAGTTGGTAAAACTACATTATTGGTGAGATTCAACACCGGTCAATTTCAAACTGGAAATTTTTCTGCCACTGTTGGTATCGGTTTCACAGTAAGTAACCACCAGCTTCAGATTTCTATCATTTTTTTTCTCAATTTATTTGTTCGATGTGGTAAAAATGTCTTATTCTTTTAAAAAACTTATTACCCCATCGTTGGTGTATCTGTCACATTAGTGATCGATGTGAGAGCTAAAACGAAATATTTGCAATTTTAAAATACTACCTACGTACTTATTAATGACGAAATAATCAATAATTTGCAATACTCACAGCGACAGCGAGCTTTATTAATCGGCTTAGAATGTTTCGAAATTTTGATAACGAAATAAACTCTTGTAGATACTAATTAACTACCTCGCAGAATTAATACAACTCCAAACAATAAGATTCGCTTTTATACCTCGAATTCTATTTCATTTCGATATAAAAGACGATCTTCAAAAAGTTACCGTATAAATTCCATTCATAAATAATGCACACGTCGAAGAATATCTTATATTTTCGGCAAACTTGTCAAGACTAGGATAATTTGTAAAGATATATAAAATACGCGAGCAATATAAATTTAAAAAAATAAATTCCTTGGTTTACGTGTGATCGTGTTTTTTTTTTCTTTTTTCATTTGTAGAGTGAGGTAACAGCCACAGCTAACAATAAATAATTTTTTTTCTGAAAGTTGATAAAAGGTGTTGGATTAGAAGGCTTCAGTATTTTTTTCTATCACCTTTTACGGTAGGTAATTGAAAAATGTTACGAGTTTCAGTCCTTAAAGTTAATTTTAGACGCATAACTTGACGTAGATACCTATGAAATACTTAATGTCACCCACAACATGAAATAAAATTGGTGCTAATTTGATTAATTTTTCAAGCCCTTTTCTCCATCTAATATTCTAATCAATAGTTCAATGTAGGTACACAATAATAATTGGTTCGAATATTGGTTTATTTTAGTACCAATTTTTTTTTTGTTTTTTTTTGTTAGTTCGCCATGAAAATATTGGGTGATACGATATAAGGGCAAAATAATTGAGTTTGAGTAGGTGGGTATATTTTTATGCGTAGGCACTAAGTACACAAACCACTCAAGGCCAACAACTTGAAAATTTCAAAGATGTAGTTGTACTTAGCTTGGTTTTTTCAGAAGGGATGATAGGTTGAAATTTTTTTTTAAATGTTGAATGAGAATAATCTTCTTCTTCAAAAGACCAGAGACCAAAATTTACAATTTTTCCTAAGAAAAAGTGGAAATAATTTTTACAAACGAAATTGAGATTACCTACTTTCTCTAAAAAGAAGATACCCACCTACTTCTTTCTAAAAAAAAAAATTTTTTCATAAAATTCAGAAATTTTTTTATTCTTTTTACCCACCTACTTCAAAAAATTTGAGAAATTTTTCATAATGACTCCAATAAAATTTAGAGATTTTTACTCCGAAACACCTAAACTTTTAAAATTTGAGAATGTTTTTCTTGAACAAACTTGAAGAATTTTTCCATTGAAAATTGAAGACTTCTCGTTTTCTCCATCTCAACCTCCTCCTCCCAATTGAAACATCCTAGATAATTGAAAAATCCCCCCTTGAAATGCAGAATTCCACCTCCTAAAAAAATAAAGAAACTTTTCCCCCAAAAAAATGAAAAAAAATTTTTACCCGAAAAAATTGAAGAATTCTGCCCACTCAAAAAAAAATTCTCATTCAAAAAAAAATAAAAATCTTTTTCCCCAAACAATAAAGAATTTTCCTAAAAAAAAAAAAAAAAAATGGACACAAAATTAATTACTTACCTAGAGTTTTTTAAAATGTTTTTAAGTAAAATTGAGATAATTTTCTTCTTTATAAAATGATAGATTTCTCACCAAAAAAGAAGAGATTTTTTTCTCCAAAATTTTTTCAAAAAATAGAGAATTTTTCCACATATTTTTTTTATTTGAAGCAAATTTAAATGCTTTTTGTCCTAAAAAAATTTAATTTTTTTTCTCAAAACGAATTTAAATATTTTTTCAAACAATCGATTAAGAAATATTTTTCCTTTAAAAAATTTGGATTTTTTTTCTCAAAAAAAAAATGAGATTTTAATAAGTAGTTAGTGGTTTTTTATTTTTTGCATTTTCTAAGGTATTCTGAGCAATAATGTTTGTTTGCGTGTATCTAAACATACCTTTAAAAATAGTGGGCTCTGAGCGAAATACATAAATTTGAATCTTGAAAATTCATCGTACACCGTGTTCAATTAATTCCGAAATCTCAACTACGAAATCATTATTTGGTAACACTGATTCACCATCGTTTTCGTAGTACAATCAGTGTTATCAGATAACGTTTTTTCAATCATTTCCCATAATAGGGGATTCGGAATTAATTGAAAACTCTGTACACCGCGATAATCACTTCGTATTTTTATAAAAGCTGCATTTATTCTTATTTCGTTTTTTTAGTGTAAATTTTTTTCAATTTCAACAACACGATTACTATCATTCTATAATAAGATGCCCTCGATTTGAAAAAAAAACCTGCGACCTTTCTTTACACCATCCACACAGTATACATTCCACGAAGTTCGTTTGAATAAAATTCCATAACACAATAAATACGAATACTAATCAATAATTACCCCGAAGCTTATAATAATAACTCAATATGGAAAGAATCTCACAAGAAATAATACAAAAACCATAAAAGAGTAGGAACTTTGAGCTTTTACGAGCACCATACCTCAACAAGAAAAATTACGAAATGATTGAGTATAGAAAAACAATTTGGGAATAGTGGAAATTTTTTCGTTAAATTTCTTTCGCCATATTTCGCCCTCGGGGCCAACAGGGACCAAAATAGTGGTTATTTATTTGTTTTAAACTCAAGTTTAGGTTTTAGACCTACTGAATTTGATGTATTGTATACTGAAAATAAAGTTATTGATTTAAGAGGAATGTTCAAGTAAGGTCGTGAGTATATCTAACCATAATTCTTTATATTTTTTTTAAATATAAAAAATTAAATTTTGAACGAGAAAAAATTGATAACTACGAGATGAGAAACGGTTTTACATTTTTTTGTCTCTTTGAATGCCGCATTTTAAAATGAAAATGATTCAACCTCTTCCAAAAAAATTTTTGAACAGAAATGACTACCTGGTCGAAAATTTTAAGTGGATTTTCAAATGGAATTATTTCTTCAATAAAATATTATTTACGATACTTAATTTGTATTGATTTTTGATTTTTTTTTTTACATTGAAAAATTATTATTGGAACTGAAATTTCAACAATTTTTTTGATATTTGAAGTAGAAATATACACCTATAATTTTTTTAAATACATTCATTTAAAAAAAAAAAAAAAAATATTATTCGAAAAGAACAGAAAAAGCAATCTGTTACAAATAGTAACATATTCAGCTGCACGAAATTTAAGATTAAAGTCTTTTTGGTAGGTCTAAAATGTGATATCTTTGAAGACGATATATTTCTTCATCACAAGAGAATTCTAAAAAATGTCTTCAAATAATTTTGGTTTGAATGTTATTTTATTGAAGCTTTTCCAAGATTTTTTTTCAAACTAGTTTTTTTAAAGATGAAAATAGAAATACCTCCTACCAGGCCAAAAAATCACCAAAGTTAATCTTTCAAGGGAAATTTTCAAACACTCCATGAAATCATTTTTAAAAACAATGCGAAAAATCCTGTAGGAAAGAATTCATCTGTTCAAATCTTTTTCATCTTCTAATGAAAAAATTTTAATTTTATAAATCATCACTGTATTCATTTACCTACATGTTGACTTCGTGATGACATGACCTTTCTTCGAAATTCATCACGGTCACGCGATCTGTTCATTCACACATTTCTATACTTTTTCATTAGGCACATGTAAAGATATGACTTTCGTGAATTTTTTTAACAGATAATTTTTATGGTAATTTTTTTTCATCTTGAACAGTATAGATTTCGAACACACTTTTCAATTTTGAAATTCCGTTGAAACTGGAAAATTTGACATACAATTATAAAATTTCATTTTTTGAAGTGTTTTCTTTTCCTTATTGTAATAAAGAATATTTTTTTTATAAATGAAAACTTTTCAAATTGAGTTATGAGCGAATATTTCAACTCATTTTTTTCCAAACAATGCAGCGTCTCAAAAAATTGAAAAGCTCGCACGAAGAAAATTTACCTACATATTTATATTAGCGACTATTGCATTATGGTTACCAATCCAATATATTATGGCAACAATGCTCAAATGATGTTTAAATTTGGAATAACATTTTATTTTATTATTATTTTTTTTTTTTTAAGAAACGAAATGACAAAATAATAAAAAATCCTAGATTCGGATGAGAAATTATAACTGTTTTTTTAAAAAAGTAATTTATTCAGCTGAAAATTGAAAATTGAAGGAATACTTCTTTGTGGGAAATTGAAATTGGAATAACATTTGTAGGGAACATTTTTTGTTTAGTCAAAAAATCAAAAATTATCAATAAAACTCTAAAAAAAAATATATATTTATATATATATATTTTTAAACGTATTTTCAATAATTCTAAGGAACTATCATTGTTAGAGAAAAATTCTTCAAACAAAAATTATTCCCAATTAAATTTTCTATCAAAATGTTTTCACTCATTTTTTTTGTAATTTTTCGCTGGTGAAAGTTATGCTTGCTTTAGTATCAATTTTTTTGTTTTTCAGAAAAAAATTTATAAAGATTTTTTTGATACTGAATGAAACATAACTTTCTCCAGTAAAGAATCACAAAAAAATGTATAGGAACATTTCGATAGAAAACTGAACGAGGAAAAATTTTTGTTTGAAGAATTTTTCTCTAACAATGATAGTTTTTCATCGAGCATCAAAAGAAATTGTTACACCCGTGTAACTTCCGCATTGAGCAGTTTTTCACATTTATACAGGGAGATGTGGATACAACCGGGTACCACAAACAAAAAATGTTATAAACACATGGTGCCAATCTCAAGAATTGAAGGGGCAAGGCAAAATAAAACTGAGAATTTTTTTTTGATTGGGCATATGGGTAGTAAGTATTTGAAAAATTGAACATTTTTTTATTCTTGTGATTTTTTGTCCATCTTTGAAAATGAAGGCACTACAGAACTTTCTAAGCAAAATTAATTGGCAACACTGCATCCAAAAAAATTTTGATACCGCGAGGGAACAGTACTCTAAAAAAGAGGAAAAAGTCTTCATTACATCTGGATGCCTATCTTTGAAATTGAAGAAGTTATTGCAAGAAGAAACTCACGTCAAAGGTATTGCCTTCCTTACAATTATCAAGGGGAACTAGCAAGGAATAAAAATCGAAACAATTTCATGACGACAATGCGTGTTACTGTTACTGATGTAACTCTTTGAGAGAAATAAAAAGTGTTATGTGAGAAATTTGACTATCTTTGAAAATGAAGGAGCTACGTTGCATCGAAATTTCTAAAATTCATACTTCAAAGCTTTGTAGCACCTTCATTTACGAAGATAGACAAAAAAACTCAAGAATACAAAATGTTTAACCATATGCTCTGTCAAAAAAATTCTCAATTTTATTTTCCCTTGCCCCTTCAATTTTTGAGATAGACTTCATGTGTATAAAATATTTTTTGTTAGTGGTACACGGTTGTATAAAAATCTGAAGTTTTGTACAGTGCTCCCCGGACACCCTGTATACATGAACTTATTATGCACAGATACTGAGCCATCTCCTGGTTTAAGGTCGGGAAACGAAGTTGGCTCACCCTGTACACATTATAGGTGCAATTGCAATACCTATATTCGGTCTTTGAAACCATTTATTATATACAGTTTAGCGAGTAGTCAAACATAAAAAAATAAAGTAAAAGAAGAAGAAAAAAAAAGGTAAAAAAAAAACCAACAAAAACAGCCGAACCAACACCAGTGTGTCGGTACTTGATAGTTGTTTGTTTAAGTGTACAAATTTTACATGTGGGTTGCGTTAATGAGGGATGGGACAGGCCGACGTTACAAGTGTTTCGTTAATACGATACCTGTACGGTTTGTCCCCTTTAACCTCCCCCCTGCCTCGTGATGAGTTACTATGGAGATGAAGCGCCGCCAAAGCTCGAGCTTCCAAATCTGAATGTTTTCGTCATCGACGCTATATTCTCTGACAGTTGTTATTTTTCGGAAAAGTTCGGTTCGCCATTCGACGTACTTCGTGCATTACGCGGGAGAAAGCACACCCGTTTCAAACAGACCGGCTTCGTTTCGGCCGAGTTTAAATTTTCCTATATTCTACATGTCGCAGGTGAGTTAGTTTTTCATTGTTCACATTAGTATATAAAACACGACGGCGTGATGTTTCCGTAATCGGTATCTAATACGTGATTATTTCGTAATTTTTTTTTCACATACCAGAATTATGCATAGACTAAACGAGTTTGGAAAAGTGCGTCATATTTTTCAAACTTACATCATTTAAATAGGTAAAAAAACAACTGAAAAAACGCAGAGTGCGTATTCAATTTTATATACTAACTACATTTTTGTATATTTTATTTTATTATAACTTTTGTATTCGTGTCCTCTATACCTACGTATCGACTTATACCTACAATTATTTTATTTCGTTTTCATAACCAATCCCCACAGACAGCTACCTATATAGGTTCGTTAAATTGTACAAATTTATCGATTGATTTTTCCGTCATTCAATAGGCACTTAATTAAACATCTTTCCGGCAATTACCCTACAAAATATTATTAAACTGATTTTCAAATATTTCTCGCAGCAAACCAACAACACTATTTTGAAATATCCCATATTTCATCGATACACGTACGTACGAATAAGCCATAAATAAACAACATCATCACTTTTTCCACGCAACCAAACAGTTTTCTTTTAATCTTCGGTATATAGTTTCATTTTCCTTAAAGTTGTTTATTCTTTCGATATGAGTAGATATAAGATTATCATCGTAAAATGCGAGCTTATATATATCTTTGGTGAAAATATAAAGAATTATCGATTTGCTATCCAGAATAAATCTATCAATTTTCTCATTCATCATTTTTCAATTTTTAGTCGAATTTTCGATTAAAAATGATGGCTATTGAGTTTTCGTGTTTTTGGCATGAAAAATTATCTGCCTATAGTTATTCATTTTTCTAAGTGATTCAAAATTTTTGGATTGCTTCATTTCTTCTCTTCAAGTTCAAAAATGTTAATTTTTTTTTTATGTCTATAATGTGATATATTCGTCTATCCTAGACCTTGTACTCGGGGGAAAAAAACTTATTCGAATTCTCCAAATGATTCTGGGCCAGAATTTCTGTAGCACCCTACTGAGAAATGATTGATGAAAATTGAAACGTCCGATCGTCAGATTGAATTTATCATTTTTTAATAAATTTATAGTTAAGTATTTGAATGAAAAGATAACTGAATTTTTACCATCATACGAAATAATACAAAATCATTAATCACTAATTATTGCATTTATTCCAAATGTTACCAATTCATGTTTTATCAATATTTTCTCACACTTAATTGCAAACAGCAGTAAATGTACTAGCTCTTAGTTTCCATTGCCAAAATCAGGACCTTACTGAATTTTTCCAAGTACAAAACTACATAGAAGCCTAATATACAAAATTAAAGAGGAGAGAGAGGTCCAATTGAAATTTTTATAATGAACAACATTATTTTTAGGATCTTAATCTACATCTTTTGTCCGAAAAATTTTTCAATTCAGCCCCTACCTCTCCCCAATTTTCAAAAATAAGTATCCATTACGATGGAGTGAAAAAAAACATATCTCGGATGTTGACCATAATATTCAAGGGGGTGGCTCATTTTGATTTGAACATCATCCAAAATTTTTTTTAGCCTCCTACCTCAAAGAATAGAGGAGCTAGGTGCCCTCAAAGTAGGGTCACTTTTGAAAGAAAAAAAATCGCAGTTTTTTGTCACTTTTGGGTAGTACCACCTACACGATACCTCATGAAACACCACAAAAAATTAAAATTTGAGTTTCTACACCTCCCCCGACCATTGACCTTGAAATTTGATATATTGATTTTTCTTACCCTAGCAGGGGGTTAAAAGTTGCAGATTACTTAAAAACTGAAATTTTCGAATTACGAAAAGGGGAAATTCCATCTACTCGAACGAAAACTGAGCTTGTAGAGCCCCTATTGATGTAAAAAAATTATTTCAATAGAAAAAGTTGAAAATTTTTCATAGCAGAGTTGCCAAACTTCAATTTTCATAAAACATCAATTTTTACAAAAAAAAAAAAAAAAAAAAAAAAAAAAAGAGAAATTTTGATGTTTAATGAAAATTGAAAGTTTTCCCAATAAAAAATTTTCTTCTCATAATTTTTCTTTCCCTCGCCTTTTCAATTTTTGAAACATTCAAAGGGGAAATTTTTTTGTTAATGATGCCTGCTTGGAAACCGTAAGCACACTGACTTGAAAAATTGAATTTTTAAAATGGTTTTGCTTAATAGCTGAACTTTAGGATTTAAGACAGAAGGTTTCTGCTCCTCACCGCCATTCGTTAATCTTAAAATTCAAAATTAGAATTTCTAAACAATAGTGCCCTGAGGTGTTATTAATTTTCAACTTTTGACTGTTTTGCTTCCACCTCTCAAATTTGACACTTCTTATGAGAAAGTTATTTCCCATTATTTAATTTTCTTCTAACTGTATTTTAAGTGGTATCCAAATTTGTCATATTCATGTCTCGTTATTTTTTTTCTTTTCTTAACATTTTTTTTTTTTTTAATTTTGAAAACAAAATCTCCTTAAAAGAGAAATTATTCTTCTTTCAAATTTTGTCTAAATAATCTTCTTTTTTTTCTCAAAGAAAAAAATTGCAATAAAATTTCTTGATGAAATGATGAGTAATTTAATGAATATTTTCTTAAAAGTTTAAAATCGCAGAGAAAACTTTCAATCCTACATTTTTTTTTTTTTTTTGAAAAATATAGTTATTTAGAACTAAAATTCTCTAGGCCTAAGAATTTTTTATGAAAATTAAAAAAATTTCAAAAAAATCTTATTAGAGAACAGATGAGTAAAATTATTTTTGAAAATTTCAAAAAACACTTTAAAAATCCTCAAAAAAATGTTTAAAAAATTGGATGGCGAAAATTATTTTTCAAATAAAAAATTATTAATTTCAAAATTTTTTTCAATTTTCCAGTTTCAGAAAAAAGTTCTAAAAATTTTATTCTAAAAAAATGTTTTTTTTTTTTACTTCAAAAAAATAAAAATAAGGTAGGTTAGGTATACATTTAAAAAAAGTCTCAATCATGAAAAAAATTTTCAAAAACTTCATTTGAAAAACAATTTTTTTTTGTTTCAAAAAATTTGTTATTATGTATTTATTCTAAAGAATAAGAATTTGTTTATTCCAAAAAATTGATTTCTTTTTCACTTCAAAAAAATAATAATGAAACTTATCCCAATTTTTTAAAATAGTTATCACTTCGCGTAAAATAAAACATCGGAGATTATTTTCTCATAATAAGAAACAAATTAGAAGTGAGGCATCAAACAAAAAACAAAAAAAATTACCAACATAAACCGAAAACCACCCCTACTGCACAGTGCACACCTGACACTTGATTTAACTACGCTTGAAAAACACAGTATTTGTTTTTCATTCCTAAAACTTTCAAAATTCTTACTCTAATTTAAACCAAGTAGGTAAGTAGGGTATGAAAATATGTCGAAATAAGCTGGCGATGAAAAATCACGCTAAAAAAAACAACAAAAGCCCGGTTAAACTCGAAGTTAAATTTTATTGGGAAAGTTTGTGTTTTTTTAGCGATATTCCTCATTTTGAACTTGAACGAGAAAGTAAATATTTTTAGAATGGAAAACACTCAGAAATGACAATTACGTGATCTGCGATATACCATAATTTTATGCTAATTTCTCGTACAACACTAATACTTGTGATGGCATGGCTGAAAATCAAAAATCGAAATATGGCGTAATATTTAACTCAAAAATGAGAAACAAGCTCGACACGAGTAAAGTTTTTTTCAATATTTTAATTTTCTTGCTTTTCAAATCAATATTTATACAAACAAGATTGGAAAATAATTTCAAATAAGTAGAATACCGCGAGATAACTTCAACGATAAACTTTCGAAGTGAAATTCGAAAAAATGAATTTTCTGTAATCGTTCGTCGCATGGCTGGATTATCTACCAACGACAGCACTTTCTTATTATAGAAGTAAGGTCAAAAGATACTCGGTATAGAAATTGTCAATTAATACTGAAGTAAGTTCGAAAATAATTGAGATTAAAATGATAACCGATAAGGAACGCGTGCCTCTACGAAATTAATCGTTCCATCTTCGTCTTCTCGTAATTTCGCGACAAGACGAAGAGGGATTTTGCAAGATGTTATGAAGTTATCTAGAAAGAATCAATCTACAAGGATAACTTGTCAAAAATACAAATTGAATGAATTTTATCCTTCGGTGTTGCGTGGGTGCGAGGATTTTTTCACTCGACTGTTTTTTGAAGCGGGTTATTGTGCGAAATTCTTCAACGATACTCGTAGTTTTTATCTCTGTACGTCGCTTTCGCCATTAACGTGTATGTAGCAAAAGTTCTTTTCGATAAGCAAGATGGATTAGTTTAGGTTGGAATTCATTCTAATACATTCTCCTTTCGTAACTTAATTTTCTTGCCAACGAACAAATACCAACACTATATTTAAATAACGAGTAAGATACTCGTTCGATTTTTCCCTAACAAATGGAGAACTTTTTACAAACTTTTTAAGCTCGTAAGAATTCACTTTCACTGACATTTTATCTAAATCTACCTTTACACCTGGCTACCCTAAACTTGACCTATTTTATGGAAGAAGGCAATTTAATTCCAAGTCTCAAACAAAAATGTAGGTACATGACTATGACATTTAAATAAATAGGTAAGTAGGAGTTTAGGTATTAATTTTATTACGAATGGAAGTAATGAAACAAAATCATATTAGCCCACTGAAATTGGACGACAAAAATGGTGCGAATTGCATTTTGGCTCATCGAAAATTTTTTGATTTCAAAATGTTCTTATTACGCGCCAAAAAGTTCCCTAAACTCAACCCCTCGCATGAAGACTCGAAGTAAACCTTTCGTTTTTCCCTAATAACTCTGCAAATATGCATCTAAACCAAAAGTTGATAATAACTAAAATTGAAGTAAATAAAATTTTCAACAAAAAATGTTATCTTGATTTTTTTCGAAAAATGAACGGGTGGCGCAAAAACTCACATCTAAATATATGGGATAGAAAAAAAAAATTAAGATTGACCTCCATTTCCCCGAATGGGGTAGAATTTCGAATGAAACCGAATACATACGAATGATAACACACCATAAACTATAAAAATTCTTTCAACCCTTCTCCTCCTTGTAGCGTCTCATATGTGGTTACTCAGGACACTTGAAGGAACATCTTATAATTAAAAATTTTTCGATGACCCAAAATTCAATTTCATTTCCTTATTTCATTATGTGCTTTGTGGGTTAATTTTGAATAATGGGGCTTAATGAAGTATCTATTCTAGTCAGAAAATAACACTATAAAGTCATTCCAAATTTCCAAAGTGATTTGTTGCGTAATGAAATCCATCACATACAAACTTTCCACTTCAACGAGAACATGCACATTTATTCCTTTTACCTGTTCAATGGTACAGCAAAAAATTTAAAATCAATAGGGTCTACTTCATAATCAAACAGAACTCACTACTATATAGTACATTCATTGAAATGGAACAGATCATCGTTTATATCATCGCAGATGTCGTGCCCTTTAAAAAAAAAAGTGTAAAATATGCACTTTAAAATAAAATTATTGTAAGAGGATTCAAACACCGAAAACGATAATTTCTTTACTCGAGACTATTAATTAATTGAAACAATATTTTAGAAACGAAAATTTTTTCAAAAAATAACCCAAATTCTTCCAAGTTTTAAAACAATTTTTTGTAAATTCTTTATTTTGATACATTAATATAAACGCCTCTTGAAATTCAACTCGTTCACGTCCTAATTTCAGAGGGCTTATTCAAAGTACAAATTTTACAGATAAACTACAGCTCGAATTAATTATACAAGATGTTAATTTCACCGGGTTTTCTCGAAAATACGAAAAATCTATCCTACTCACGTTTCGCTTCTAATTGTCTTCTATTTAAAAAATAATTTCCTACTTTTCAAGACTACGCGCTTTCATGGCATTTTTGCTACAGCTGGAGTGTTTTTGAAATTTTAATCCGATTGGCGGATAAATTAAATGCACCCCCGCATTAATTTTTAAACGGGAGAAGAGATATAAGCGTAATGTTTCAAAGTGAAGAAAAAAATAAGTTAAAATGTTTTCGATAAAATTGTTATTAGAGTGGAAATGTTATTTTTGACGTAAGTACTCTTACTCCTGGCGCAGAATGTTTTCCTCACTTTTTTCTAAAAAATTCTCAATATCTCGTCAAGATTTTCACCACGTAAAAACATAAACATTTTTAAATCAAAAGTAGACTAATTTTTATTAATTCTATACGCGGGAAACTGTAACTTTTTTGCCAGTTTCACGAATTTGAAATTTTTTACTTTGGAAAATTATTGAAAAAAATAGAAATTCTCGATTTGCTGAAATCGCAATATAAATGACAAAATATCGAGCTAAAATATGTCCACTTACTCAGACATGTATTTCAAACTTCCAGAATATCTGCGAGAGGGTTGCGGGTTCCTAAAATTTCGCCATTCTGAGATTAAAAAAAAATGAAAAAAAAAAGGAAAAATTAAAGATAAAAATGAAAGATTTTGTAACGAATGCAACAAAAATTTTTTTAGACCAAATAATGACCGTTTAAAGGCGAAAAATTTTGAAAAAAATTGAGTTTTCTCAGATTAAGGTGGCCCTTATTTTGGACTTTGAATTTTTTCTAGTTTGACTCTCCAAAGTTATTTCTTTTTATGAGAATTCTCTATTTTTCGTTTTTTCCCTAACTGAATTTCAAGTGATACCACTAGCTCGCTCTCTCCCTTCTTCCATTTAAAAAAAGAAAATTTTCAAATTTTCAAAATTCTTCAATTTTAGCCTTGTTTTACGCATAATTGTAGCTTATCAAAGATTTTTTTTTTCGTGAAAAATAACTACCTACTCGTATTTTTTAATAAAGCCGAATAACTTCAAAACTTTGAAGTTTAAAATTTTTGCTTTTGTTTTAGTTCTTGTTTTTTTTTTTTTTTTTTTTTTTTTTGTGAAAGAATTGGGGTATACCTATGTAACTACTTCAAGACACGTGCCATTTGACTTTGAAATTGAGTGAAGAGGGGAAAAAAATCAAAGTTATTTTTCATGAAAATAAATAATTTTGATTAGTTAGAACAAAGAACTTAGAACCAAAAAAGTGCTAAAGGTTAAAAATTGATTTTTTTTTTGAATTGAAGGGCTATTGGCACCACTTAAAATTCAATTATTGGATAAATAAAAAATATGGAATTATTTCTCTATAAAAAGGAGCCACTCTAGATGCTCAAAAATTTTTCTCATTTTTTTCAGTTTTCGCTTTTTTCGGAAAAGTGGAAGAGCCCCAAGGTACCGATTGAAATAAAGTTCAGATACCAAACAGTATAAAATTGAAGAAAACGATTTTTTTTTACTAAATAATCCATTTCACCTCACTGGAGGGGAAGGGAGTAAGGTAGGAGGCCAACAAATTTGGTCGTGGAATTTTTAGACCTCAAAGGACCAACTTACAACACTTAATTTCAAAATCTTAGCCAAAGGCCGCTCAAATTAGTCTTACTTCGATTCACCTCGTATACCACTCGCCGCTCATTATTTATTCAAATTTTTTAATCATTTTTCTACATCACAAAAAATCTAAAAAATCAACCAAGTTTTCAGAAAGAATATTCAACTGTCCATGCCCGTTCTCAAGTCAGAAGCACGTAATCAATTCAAAAATTGCCTATGTTTAGACACTCGTTTCATATAAACTTATTTCCTTTCTCTCCCACACTTTTAATTTCATCTTTTGTTATAGACCCATAAGATTCAACATTTCACGAAATAAAGAGTGTTTTTTTCGATGACCAGAACGAAAACATTCTTTTTCATTTTCAGCTTCTTAAAAATTTATTATACACACGCGAGTTCCATATTCGATTCCATTTCCTTTCTTTGCTCTTTTTTATTATTGCCATTTCATATAGTGCTCCTTATGTCTTTTGTGTGCCTATTTTTGGTATACTATTTTCATTTTTCTGCCATTCGCATTCATAAAAATCTTGCTTCTTAATGACGAAAAAAATAAACTCGCAGGGTTTCTTTTTGTGATTTCAAATTTATAATTATGTTTCTAAAAAAAAATAAAAAATAAAAAAAATATCCAAAGGAAATTTTCAAGCTATTCTTTAATGAATTATGTGCTCGGGAGTATCTAACGATCACATTCATTATTTGAGGACGATGACTATAGGTAAGATGAAGTTTCGTGTAAACACGACGAAAAAAAATTATTCGTAAAGAATTCTGCGTCCTAAGAACTGAAAAAAAATATTTTATAAAATTTTTCTTATTCTTTCACATTATTTTATTTGGCTTCCAAATAATAAATACTGATTTCAAGACTTCGTTTCGAAATTTCGAATCAATTCGGTATTAAAATGTAAACACAGAGTATAACATTTTCAGGCATACACACCCAATTCTACTACGAGATTATGTACCTACAGTGCTTCCATATTCTACCCATTCGTATAATTTTTTTCTCGTTAAAAACTCGCTACATGCATGGCCTACTTAAAAAATTTTACGTATGTACGTACAAATAGATTAATTGCACTCCTACATAAATTCAGTAAAAAATGACTCGACTGAAATTATTGTTTCGTTTCCACACAGCCTCGCGAATTCGAGTACATGAAAATTTAAACGGAATATTAATTTTACGTCTACCTTCATTTCACGCTACCTAGTTTAAATTTTTGGATGTCGCTATCTTTAGAGAAATCAATTACTGGCCGTAAATTTGTACGGTAACTAAGCCAAATTAAATATAATACATATTTAGCCAGAAACGAAGCGTCGCCGCTTGTCGCAAGTACACGGATTAGTGATATCTACAGGTGCCATTCTGTCTAATAATTTAGCACACCCACGTGTACAGAAAAGTTGATTAAAATTAAACCCCAATGAACAACGTTTTTGCGTAGAAACGTAATTAAATTAGCCGGAATTCGATTACGTTTCACTGGGAATTAATGTTTTTCTTCGCCTTATTGCTATATTTAAAAAAATAGTCGATGTCTTCACGAATCCGACAAATTAAGAAATATTCGAGGTACTTATATTTTTTTACCGAATTCGAAAAAGTAAGAATAATACGCGAGACGTGCCTACATTTATTTAGGTTCGAAGAAGAATAAAAATTAATTCGGTCTAAATTACCTGGGTCAAAATTATCACATAATGAACCAACGTATGTAAAAACGTGGAAATATTCGAAACTACCTCGCGTTATTTTTTGTTACTAATACGAAAAGGACGAGCCTTTCTGTTATAACAAGCTGGCCCGTCTAATTGTATTATGTTAAATTTCGTATAATGTAGTTTTATGTTATTTGAAGTCTGACATATTCGAAATAAAATTCTCGTTTTTTAAAAATTAATCTAAAGCTAAAAACAATTTTCCCAAACGTATTATAAAAATTGAATCGTTTATATAGCCTAATACTGAACTTTCCGCAGTAGTTAAAATTTTTTAAATAAATTATTAAAATGAGGTACCTAGCTACCTACAGAGCTCAGTCACAAGGGAAAATGAGATCCCATTACCTACATGAAGAAATTTCACATAAAAATTGAAAGATCTCTTTCTGGTCGTTTTCTCCTCGCCAGTTCCTATAAGCTTTTCGCCTCTGTGAATAAATTTTACAGTTAGATAGTTTTCGAAATTTTTATTTGAACGTACCTTCGAGCTGGTATTTTAAGAAATTCTCACGAATTTGCCATAGCTTGTAACCTTACTTGGAAAATGAATACCAACTTATGCTACCATAATACCTGCCCACACTTGCCTTTTCGCGTGAAATATGTAGATGGATTTGAATAATTTTGAGTGAAGGTGATAATGGAAGAATTTATTGGTAAAAATTCATAAGAACGTACAGAAAATTTCACACCTGAATTACAGTGTTTGACAAAGACCTCTTTGTAAAAATTAAAAAATATCTAAACTCTGTTCGTTGTTCCTTTAATTTTTGCACATCTAGTGTTAATTCAATGCAAAAAGTTGAATTGAAATGAAAATTATATAAATGAAAAATGCAGAAATTGCAATGCACTGTTCGGAAATATCAATCAAAATATCTACAAATGATGACTAATTTTGGTGGGAAAATTTCAATTACCCATTAAGGTAATTAATTTTAATGTTAAATGAACGGAAAATATAGCAATACCACTTCTGTTTACGTTTTGGAAAACAAAGTTTTACTTTAGACACTGATAATGAATGTAAACATGACCGGAAAATGAAACCTCTGCCAAAACCACCTAGACACTACAAGCCATGAAGTTAAATTTGGCAACTTTGCCGAAGACGGCCGACTTCAGCAATTGAAAATACGTTTTCTGGGCAAACGAAGTGTTTTTCGAAAAAATTGATGGGGACCAAAATTGTAGAGGGAAAAATTAACTTTCGTTTAGTGTATTCGGAATTTTGATTCGACTAATATTTCTCGAGTTACGGTCAAAAAACTGATTTGAAGATGGGCCGTCTACCAGATTTTCCCTATTTTCCCGGTTAAAGAAGCGATTTTCGTAAAAATTGATAAGAACAAAAATTGTAGAGCAAAAAATATCCTTTCATCCTAAAATCATTGAAGTTTTGATTCGACGAAAATACCTCGATTCATTAGCAAAAACTGTTTTCTCAGATATGCAAATTTTCATATTTTCCTATTTCGCGGATAAACAAAGCGTTTTTCATGAAAATTGATAAGAACTAAAATTGTAGAGCAGAAAAAATCCTTCAGTTTTAGTGCTTTTAAAATTTTTGATTCGACCAATTTTTTGAGTTATCGTCAAAAAACTATTTATTTTTTCATTTTCGAGGTCAACGACCCCTTTTTTGTGAAAATTGATAAAAACTACAATTGTAGATCAAAAAATTTACTTTTGTTTGGTGTAGTCAGAATTTCGATTTGACGAATATTTCTTGAGTTATCGTCGAAAAACTGATTTTGAAAGTTGGCCGTCTACCAAATTTTCCCATTTTCCCGGTCAACGAAGCGATTTTCGCGAAAATTGATACGAACCAAAATTGTAGAGCAAAAAAAATCCTTCCACCCTAAAATTATTGAAATTTTGATTTGACGAAAATACCTCGATTTCTCAGCGTAAAATGTTTTCTTGGATATGCAAATTTTCACATATTCTCATTTTCAGAGCGAACGAAGCATTTTTCGTAAAAATTGATCTGAACCAAAATTGTAGAGCAGAAAATTTCCTTTCGTTAATGTGTTGTCAGAATTTCGATTCGATAAATATTTCCCGAGTTATCGTCAAAAAACGGATTGGAAAGTCGGCCGTCTACTACTCGAAAATGCGACGTTGCCTTTCTACGTTCATGGCTTATATCTCTAGTTGGTTTTGCCTCTGCGGAAAATACTTATTTTCCGCGTAAGTTTCATTGGAAATAGATGGCTATCAACAATGTTTAAACATTCAATTTCTTGCAAACAACAAACACCTCACACAACTTTGTGTGAGGTGTTTGTTACAAAAATTCGTTTTTTGGACATATCTTCGAACAGAAGTGGTATTGCTTATATTTTCCATTCATTTAACATTAAAATAGTATACGTAACAGTGTTGGAAAGTAATGCGATTACCGCCACTGTTACGTAATCTACTATTACCGAAAAATGTTTTTTTTTTTTTTTTTATTAAAACATTTTTTGTAAAAATACTTACAAAAACAGACATCAAAAAAAAATTTTAAGAGAACTTCTCTTGAAATATTTTTTTATTCTTGGAAAATTTTTTCTTTTTGAATTAATGAATGAAATATTTTTTTTGAACTTTGAAGTTTTGCTTTTGTACTTACTATTTTTTCAAGAAAAATTTATTTTGTGTAATCATTTTTAAAACATTTTTTTCTTAAGAGGCTTTCTTCAAGATAGGTAATTATTATTTTATTGACTTTTTAAAAATTTATTCAAAGTCATTTTTTCCAGAACAGAATATCTAGAAACTTTTTTATCAATTAATTTTTTTCACATGGACCTTGACATTTTTTCGTATTTTTTTCAAAAAAATTAACCGAAGAAAATTTTAAAGAAAACTTGGCTTAAAATATTTTTTCGATAATTTCTTTCAAAAAAAAAAAAGTTTTCGTGTTTTTTTTTATTGTTTTTTTTAAAAGAATTTTCCAGAATCATATTTTCTAGAATTATTTCTTCTGAGAAATCATTTCTTAATTATTTTTCATACAATGTTTTCTTCGCAGGATTTCTTGAAAATATTATTTTTTTTATCAATAAGTATTTTAATTTACACACTCGAGGATTTTTTTTTATCCAAAAAATTATTTGGATTATTTTTTCAATTCAAGTGTTTTTATTAAGAAAACAAAAAAAAAATTGAAAAATTGATTTTTTTTAACA
Source organism: Balanococcus diminutus (assembly GCA_959613365.1). Lineage (NCBI taxonomy): Eukaryota > Metazoa > Arthropoda > Insecta > Hemiptera > Pseudococcidae > Balanococcus > Balanococcus diminutus. The sequence goes on from OY390714.1 coordinate 32,858,245, forward strand.
AAGTGGCCATTACATAGATACTTTTACCCAACTAGACCATTTTCGGTGATTTTTTTCATCTTTTCCCTTGTTTTAAGGAGACATAAAACCCCATTTTTTACGCATTTTTTGAAAAAAAAAAACTTAAAAATCACTTAGGATGAAAAACAATTTTTTTTTAAATCAAAGTGGTCTTAACCAGGGATGTGCGTTGACCGTCAACTAAAAATAGTTGACATTTGACATAATTGACAACGTCAACACGTCAACTATTGTCAATTATGTCAAGAAAACTTAAAATTTAAATTATCAGGAATGCAAGTGTAAATACGGAAAAACCAGTGTAAAATACCGGGAAAAAAGTGTTGATAAATTTTTTTCGGGGTTTCATCAAAGTTTTATAGACGAGTAGATTGCCACATAGATTTTTTGGCACCATCAAAAATTTACAAAATCCAATAATACTTACATAGATACTTGACATTCAACATTGGTGGGGAAAAAGGGGTCCAATCAAAATTTCTGTGATTAACAAAATTATTCCTAGGACTTCAAGCTACAACTTTTTTCCCAAAATTTTTACAGAAGTGAGTGAGTGAGTGAGTGAGTGAGTGAGTGAGTGAGTGAGTAATTTTTTCAAATAATAGTTGCAGATCAAGATCCTAACAATAATTATTTTGGTTTTTGTGGGATAAAATGAATTTTTTAAGCAAAAAAGAGGAATAGTTGAAGCTTGACTTAGTTGACATATTTGACATGTCAACAAAATGAAAGTTGACTTGACATAGTTGACTCGATGTCAACGTCAACTTTGTCAACTATTTAGTTAACGTTCAGTCGTCCAACCCTGGTCTTAATTTTTTTTTTTATTAAGTAGGTAAGTATACCAACTGATTTTTAATTGTTTTTTTTTTCAAAAAAGTAAAAAAAATAGTTTTTTATGTCGCCATTTAAAAACAAGGGTAAAGTTGAAAAATCACCAAAAATGGCCTTTTGGTGGGTAAAAGAACCTATGTAGTGATCATTTTGTTTAAAAAAATTGAAAAAAATTCAATTTCAATTTTTTAGTAAGAAAAACACTGTTTTTGTCCCTAACCACACTCGTGATTTTTTTTTGAAGGAGGCTTTATTAAGTTTTCAATTTTGAGATTTCTTCATCTCCCCAAGACCATCACAACTTCTCAAATTTTGAAAAATTTACGAACTCAAAAAAATCACGTGGCATATTGTTTGGTATGTTTTTAATAGTGCTGAATTCGAATATTTTGTTGACTTCTTCAATTGGACTCTCCCAAAAACTTATCTCATGCAAAGAAAGAGATGAAATTCCTGTACACTTCCGTATCACTTTTATAATCAATAAATATTTTCATCACCTTAGCTTGTGATAATTCGCCTATTTCATACAGGAAGTGCAAGTACAGGTAAATTACATAGGTACGAACCTATTTCCTTGAAAGGTTTCAAAGCTTTCAATTTTCAAGTTTTAAAAAATTCCTTGAAAATTTCTTCCGAACCTAGCACGGAGGAGTGAGGACATATTACGTTCACATAAAAATCATTATAAAAATTACTGTCAATTTCTTCTCGAGTACAAAACAGTTCAAATCAGCTGCTCGTCAGTCAGTTAATAAATACAACAATACTGAAAAAACATTTCAATGTATAATGTACACCTATAGGAAATGTAAATAGACTGCACCGTTTATACTCGGCCTCGTGCCTATCAACACGTGATAATTCGCACAGCCTTCTTCAACGAAACCCAACGTAAAAAAACCATCCTCTCTCTATAAAATAATCTGCTGCATCAACAGGTTTCCGATACTGATAATTTAACAAGTACCAATGTAAAAAAAAATTACCAAGATCAACGCGTGTATATTTACCATCTCTAGATACGATTGCGCAACCCTGCAAACCGGTTTACGTACATATAGCTAATTTATATTATGGTTTTTCTTAAAACTGAATTAAATAATATAGGTATTTATTTAGTAAACGATTTTTGAACAGAGGTAATTTTCAGGCAATATACGAGTATATTTTTCGTACGCGGTAATGTTATTATTGAATTATGGCGGAAAATAAAATCGAACGCAAAAAAGTGTTTTCGAAAAAATCTAAAAGTGAAGACGTGAAACCGGTCACCGAAAATGGAACATCCGCGAGACGAACAACTATATCATCAAATTCGAGTGCTAAATCAACAAAATCCCAACTATCCCACATGTATGGATCTTTGACAGAGACCGATCTAACTTATAAGGTAAATATTTTTCGACCTTCGCAAAAAAAAAACCTCACTCTATTTGTATTCTTAAAAGGTTCGTTCATAACGTTAATATTTTTCGAAAGGGTGAATTTTTCCAACAAATGGAAAAATTTTCAACTTTCGTTTAAAATACTCTTACAGCGCGATATTTTCCTATCCACAGGGTACAGAAAAATAAACACTCTATTGTGAAAGAATACCATTCGTAAAACTCTTTTATTAGTTAATATCGAATGGCATCCGCGTCGTTTGTACAGTGATGGAAAAAAATCATAAAAATATGGCAATAATTTTAATTAAAATGTTCGTTTATATAAATCTCCAACCAATGTAAAAACTGAACGTAAAGTTTAACCGTTAAAACTAGCACATGGGTATAATCTCATTTTCAAATATACCTAAGCATAGCAAAATATGTAATAAAACTAAAAAATATACATTATTTTGAACATGTAAAATACACTAGCTCCTAGTTTGCGCTGCCAAAATCAGAGAGTAGGGAGGGGCCCAATCGAAATTATAATAATAACCGAAATTATTTTTAGGATCTTAATCTACAATTTTTGTTTGAAATTTTTTAAAATTCAACCTCTTCTTCCCTCCCATTTTTTAATAAGGATTAAAGATTGCATTTGTACTAATATGCGAAGTGAGAGGGGAGGAGAGGGTCAAATCGAAATTCTTATATGTAATAACCAAAATTATTTTTAGGATTTTAATCTACAATTTTCGTTTGAAAAAATTTTCAATTCAACCCCTCCCTTCAACCTATTCGTCAATAAAGATTGTATTTGTACTAATATGCAACGTTAGAGGGGAAGGTAGGGTCCAATCGAAATTTTCATAATAACCGAAATTATTTTTAGGATCTTAATCTACAATTTTTGTTTGAAATTTTTTAAAATTCAACCTCTTCTTCCCTCCCATTTTTTAATAAGGATTAAAGATTGCATTTGTACTAATATGCGAAGTGAGAGGGGAGGAGAGGGTCAAATCGAAATTCTTATATGTAATAACCAAAATTATTTTTAGGATTTTAATCTACAATTTTCGTTTGAAAAAATTTTCAATTCAACCCCTCCCTTCAACCTATTCGTCAATAAAGATTGTATTTGTACTAATATGCAACGTTAGAGGGGAAGGTAGGGTCCAATCGAAATTTTCATAATAACCAAAATTATTTTTAGGGTCTTAATCTACAACTTTTGTTTGAAATTTTTTTCAATTCAACCCCTACCTCCCTCCCATTTTTCAATGATGAGTATCCATGTATCAATATGAAAAATTAGAGAGGAGGGAGGGTTCTAATTGAAAAATTTTTGAAACAAAAGATGTAGATTAAGATACTAGAAATAATTTTGGTTATCATAAGAATTTTGATTAGACCCTCCCCTTCCCTCTAACTTCGCATATTAGTACAAAGACACTCTTTATTGAAAAATGGGAAGGAGGTAGGGGTTGAATTAAAAAAAATTTCAAACAAAACTTGTATGTAGATAAAGATCTTAAAAATAATTTTGGTTATTATAAAAATTTCCATTGAACCCTCCCCTGCTCTCTAACTTTGCATATTAGTACGAAGACACTCATTATTGAAAAATGGAAAGGAGGTAGGGTTAGGGATTGAATTAAAAAAAATTTCAAACAAAAGTTGTAGATAAATATCCTAAAAATGATTTTGGTTGATATAAAAATTTCGATTGAGCCCTTCCCTCCTCTCTAATTTCGTATATTAGGCGTTTATGTAGTTTTGTACTTGGAAAAATTCAGCGAAATCCCAATCTTGGCAGTGCAAACTTGTAGCTATATAGTAGAAATACTAGCGAAATTCTTTTTAAAATTTTTTTACATAAATAGAATAGAATTTTCAGGGCAAGGGAAAAAATTCCAAAACTCTTGTGAACTTCAAGCGTGCCATAGTTTTACCTATTCGAATCAAAAAATTTTAATTTGATAAATTTAAAAGAAATGAAAGAGCAATAGGTACTTTGAGTAGCATTTTTCATTATTATACATATAAATAAAATTATCAAAAGTAAAACACGACGAACGTAATATTACTTCGGTAAAACAAGTATTCAACTTTTAAAATTTTTTGAAAGATTTATCTCAAGACATTGGAACTTTTCAAACTTTACAAAATTTCTTCATTTAAAAAATCTGCTGCGTGTGAAGAAGAAATGGTTCATAAACAGTATAAAACTTTTTATCGTTACTAATTTGTTATTTTTTGAGGGATTAAATTGAAGAGGATTTTAAAAAAATGAAAAAAATAGAATTCAACTTTTTAATAATGTAATCGTTGGCATAGAAAATTGTACGGAAGAACAAAACCTTTCAAACCTTCATTTTTAAATACCATTGCGGTATCGCTTTTCAATCAAAAATAAAACTAATTACCATTATGGATAATTTTCGCTTTCCATTAAAAGTCAACCTCATTTATCATGCAAACAACCACAGAGATCGTTAATATTAAAAAGTTGCTGGAATTTTTCGATAATAATGTTTTGAAAATTAAACTTTTAAAGAATAAAAAATACTCGCGTTCAACTGATACTTCCGGTATTGAATATTATAAAAATAAAAATAAAATTATAGTATTTTGACGTGAAATAAAATTCGATTAAATTCTTCTATTCGATATTATCTTCAACCTACATACTCTGTAAACTAATCTATAGCATGTCAACTTTACAGCTAGTGATACTCGGCGATTCTGGAGTAGGAAAGACGTGTTTACTACTGAAATTCCGAGATAACACCTTTTTATCTGGTAACTTCATATCAACCGTTGGTATAGACTATAGGGTGAGATTTAGATATAAATTAATTCCGCTCCAAGCTCTCTAACTTTCTACCACATTGAGCAAATAATTTTTTTCTAATCAAGCGACCCATTGTTGAAGAAATAAATTTGTGACGTATTCTTTCATTACAGAACAAAGTAGTCGATATAGATGGAACAAAAGTGAAATTACAAATTTGGGATACCGCAGGGCAAGAAAGATTTCGAAGCGTAACACACGCTTATTACAGAGACGCGCATGGTACCACCTTTCGTTGTTTTTACCCAAATAGATTCAATTTCGCCTAAAGTAATATTGACATTTTTGTTTCGATTTTAGCTTTATTGCTGCTGTACGATGTCACCAGTAAAACCAGTTTCGATAATATTCGAGCATGGCTCGGAGAAATAAAAGAATACGCTCAAGATGACGTTGTTATCATGTTATTAGGTAGGTATAGGTACTTAAGGAAATTTTACAATTTTTCTTTTTCTCGGAAGTACAAATTTAGGCTGTATTTTTGCCAGAAATTAATTCAAATTGGGCAGAATATTTTATTTCATGCCGATCATACAACGAGGTAATTTTTTTTTTCATTTTCTCATTCAGGAAATAAGACAGATTGCAAAACTTCATCGAGGGTTATTCGCAGAGAAGATGGAGAGAAATTAGCAAAAGAATATAACGTCACATTTATGGAAACTTCCGCTAAAACAGGACAAAACGTTGATTTAGCTTTTACCGCAATTGCAAGGTGAGAAATGATTATTTTTGTATAGTAATGAAAAATTTGAAAAGGTTCGCGTAAAATATTATTTTTGGTTCGTCCTTGCACATAAGATATTTCCATAAAAAATAAACATACGTCTATACATTTTATAAATCGTAGATTAAAAAAAAACTTTTCTATTTATATACGGTGCCCTGGAAGACACTTATCTTAAAAAATTAAAAACGCAAGGGAAAATTAAATCGAGAAAAAAATTGTTGATCGGATATACCTACCTAAAATAGTACTACAAAAAAAATCAACATTTATTTTGTTTCTATTGAGATTTTTTGCGCATCTTTGAAAATGAAAACGCTATAAAACTCTCCTAGAAAACTCGATGGCAACATTGCATTCAAAAAAATTACCGACGCCGTCACTGCATAGTACTTCTAAAAATAAAAAAGAACTTTTGATCACATCGAGATGACTATCTTTAAAATTAAAGTACATAGTTGTAGCAAGAAGTAAATTCACATAGGGAAAAAGAAAGAGTTATGTGAAAAATTTGCCCATCTTTAAAAATGAAAGAGCTGCGCAATGACCCGGAACCCCTAAAGAATTTTTACACCTTACTTATGTTTCTCATTAATTTTTGGAGAAAAAGGCGCTAATTTTGAATTTTTTTAAAATAAAAAATTGTTTTAAAAAATCCAATTAAAAAAAAATTATTTAAATTTTTTATGAGAAGGAAGAAAGAAAACCCCTCCAATTTCCTTGAGAAATACATTTCATTTTTTTTTTAAAGACTGAGCGTACCTATGTGTAGAGGAAAATAATCTCCTACTTTTTTGATAAAATTTCAACATTTTTTATTTTTTTATTTAGGTATTTATTTTTTTAAAGAAAGAATCTCTCATTCTTAGACAAAAACAAACCTCAATTATTCTTCGTCGGAATTGAAATAAAAAAGTATTTTCTTGAAGTAAAATTTGTTTCTCTAGTGTCATTATTCCATCAACTTGAAAAAATTTCCATTCTTTTAAGAAAAGAAAAAAAATTGAATTTTTGTCATATCTTTTTAGAAACAAAATTTTTCAAAATGTGTGGAAAAAATCATTAAATAATTTGATGTATTAATTTAAAATTTTTTTTTTTTGGTTGAAATTTCTTGATTTCATGCAAAAAAGAACGCCTATTTTCTTGTTAATAGTTTAGTTTTTTTTATCCTTTTTTCGGTTTGGGGGGGGGGGGGGTATTTTTTACCTTTACAGAAAAAAATCTCAATTTTTTTTTCTCGATTTTGTTATGCCGAGTCACAAATTTCGAAGCTCTTTTTCCATTAATGCTCGTTCACAATGCACCTTTACTTTTTGCTTTTGCTTAACCAGTACATAATTATACAAACGTGTAAAATACACAAATTTCTGGCCACCAGATTGGTGCAGACAGTAGTGAGTGTTAAGCAAAAAGCAAAAAGTTAAGGTGTATTGTGAACGGCCCTTCACACGATTTTTATGCAGAAATTTTTAGCTGTTGTTTTGAGAAAGAAAGCTTTCAATAGAGAATTTCGATTTTTGATCTCGATTTTAAAAAAAAACATTCAATTTTTTGGAGTAAAATTTTTTCTCAACTTTTTGAAGTAAAAAACTTCTTTCTTTAGGTAGGTAGGTAGTAGGTATAATAAAAAAATCTTAATTTTTTGAAATAAAAATATGATTTCATTTCGGAAAAAATTTCACTTTTTTAGAAAGGAATGTCTTACCCTTACCTAACCTAGTACTAAAAAAAATCTCCAGATCTTTAAAGAGTAAAAATTTCATAAATTTTTTGAAGAAAAAAGTATCAGATTTTTTATATGAAAATTGATGGATTTATTATGAGGGCTGAGGGAAGTCTTGTACTCTTGGAAGAAAATAAACCTAATATGGTTCCAAAAAATTTTTTCATATTTTTTTAAGAAAAAGAATCTTTAAATTTTTTGGAATGAAAAATTCACTAAATTGTTTTTTTTTTAGCAAAAATCTCTTAATTTTTATGCAGAATTTTTTAAAAAGTTTTCTTTTACTTTCAGATCAAACTAATACGTATTATAAATTTTTGGAATAAATTTGTTTGAAAAAAAAGTTGATATAATTATTTTATTTTATTATTTTTTTGTAGAAAAAGAGTAAAAACTTTTTTAACACAAAAAAAAAAAATTTGTTTGAAAAAAAAGTTGATATAATTATTTTATTTTATTATTTTTTTTGTAGAAAAAGAGTAAAAACTTTTTTAACACAAAAAAAATTTGGAGTAAAAAAATTGTGTTTTTTTAAAATAGAAAAACAATCTTTCGATGTTATAGATAAAACATCTTTCAATTTTTTCCAAAAAAAAAGTCTGCAAAATATTTGGAACAGAGTAAAAAAATTTTAGTCGGCCCCTGGGGAAAAAGCAGAGCTAGAATGTATCAAACTTTGTAAAAACTTGTGTAAAAAAAAATCATAAGAGCAAAAAATCGTTCATTTTTTCAGTACTACCCATATGCCCAATAAAAAATTGTTTCTCTTGTAATCAATTTTCCCTTCAATGTTTGAGATAGACGCCATGTACATATCAACCCTCTTGTGTATATTCAAGATATTCATAAATTTCATAACTTGAATTCGATTCAAATTTTAAATTTTAAATCTACTAATTTTTTCGTTAAATTTTGCTTTCAGAGAACTACTATCGAAAAACTGTAAAGAATCGAGTAATTCTGGATTTATAGTACAAGATTATATCAGAGAACAAACACAAAAAAGCTCCTGTGTGTCTTGCGCTACCTAAAATATTTAAACGAGCTGTTCGAGAAGTGGACAACATTATTACGCAAATCATATCCAATTCAATTATTTAATTTTTTCCTTTTGTAAATAATTTTGCCGAAGTTCAGATATGAAAATAAGAAAGCTATTCAGCAGTTACCAAACTTCAATTTCCTGTTCAAAATCTTCTTGTACTTAAATGTATTACAATTACCTACCTATTACGTTTGTTTTAGTCGTTTTTTTACGAAAATATCAATTCGATTTATTATAAGCTTGTTATAAATGTTATACGCAAATTGAAAAACGTTTTTTAAGTTCCATATTTCATTCTTTAACGTCTATTTATTTTCATCGAATTGAAATATTTGATACGTAGAAAAAAGTACTCACTTCATCATTTATTCCTATCTTGCGAAATTTCATTCTTTAAACAAGTAAATCGCACAATTTCAACTAATTTGCATCCGTAAAAACGACCTGCGACAGCTTCTACCACTTTATATGCCATAATTTCAACGAATTTTCAATTTTGGGACCGTCAACAGGCTGGTATTCGTCTTCGCTATCGTAAAACAAATACGGCGATTCATTTTCGTGGTATTGGCCCGACACCGTAGCGATCACAGGAGAATGTTTATTTATGCTGAAAAAATAGCATTCAATTAATCAACTTCCATACGTTGTTATTTCGATACGTGACAAAATATTTACCTGATACCATTAGTGCAATCTTCATGCGCTCTGAAGGTACAAATGGGCTTTAACGTGTCATCAACAGGTGGTAGTAATGTATTCCAAACGAGAACGTCGCCATTAGTACTACCTGTAAGTCAAATAATGATGAAAAATTCAATATAGAGATGTCAACACACCGCAATAAATACCTACCACTGACTATATATTTTCCATCAGCTGTGAAATCAAAATAAATTCTTTGCTGAGTCTTTACTGTACGATTCAATTTATATAATGCGGTTCCAGGATTGCGTAGATCCCAACAGATTATCTCTTTATCGCCTCGAACTCCCGAAAACAATAATGTTCCGTTTGGTGAAAATTTCAGGTGCGTAATACCTTTGGTATGGCCATATAATACACATAGTAACTGTGTTTCATCATAAATACCTGCAGTAAATAGATAAGTTCGTTAATTTCTAGCGAATAAAAAATAAAACAAATGTTAGGTGAAGAAAATTCACTCGCCGATACGATTATTGTATGTTCCAACGGCAAACATTGAATTTCGAATCGGATTCAATGCGATACTAGATATAATGGACCGTCTGAAATAAGATCTAGTGGAAATGAAATCGTACGTTCGACCTGGTCTGTTTACATCAAAATGGAATATATAATCTGTCGTTGCAGCGTATATTTCTTGGCCGTCTTCAGAACAGGTAACGCAATGAGCATAAACCGCTTCATCTTTCCTACCGGTTAAATATTAAAATATAATGCATCTGAAAATACAATAACTTCAAAAAAACAGGAGCACTATAATATACATACGTATTATACATTCTGTAAGAAGCTTCGCTTCTTGAGGTAATCATATCCCAAATATGAATAGGTCCTAAGCTACTGGCTGCTAAAACACTTCAAGTAAAAAGTTTCAATGATGTTTATCCATACGAGAAAAAATACCAACATTTTAAATAAATTCGTGATAACATTTTAGCACTCACTAATATTGAGATGATGAGACAACGGGATACCAATCGAAATCATAAATTTTCCCCACATTATACAATTCGTAAGATTCGCTTGATATTTGTGAATTGAGGTAGTCGTTTTTATTCAAGAAAGTATGATGGACTCTTAATTTATTGTTTCCGTCGCAAGTTAAAATTCTATTGGATAACTCGTCCGGTGACCTATGTGTGATAAGAATAAAAAAAAAACACGAGTAAATAAGAAAACAAAATTAGCGGATTACCATTTTTATAAAAGTAATATTAATTTCTCTCACCATTTGCATCCCTTGAAAAATTGATCATGCTCGTAAACTCCACATAAACTCCTGGTACAAGAGGGACTATGATGATCGTTGTCAGTCAGCGCGGATGTCGGACTTCCACAATCTTCATTCATGTTCAGCTCTTCGAATCTTTCGAATACTGGGAAAGAATTATAACTTTCCGAATATGTAACTGAATTAATGTTTTCTTCGTGATTATTATCACCATTTTCCAATGGAAAATTGGCAGGATCGTCGGAAACCATTGCAATATCTACATACGAACTGGTCAAGGATTTCACCGCACAAAACATCACATTATGTTATGAGCACCGTCTTCATTATAATTATAATCAAATTATTTTCGTAACGAAAGCAGTTACGAAAAAACTTAATCACATATTTCACAAATTTTCAGCCCTGTGTTTTGTTGACATTTTGCAACAACCAATCAGAATCGCGCTGTGATACGAAAAAGCGAAACTGGATAGAGCAAATTTTTCGAAAAAGCTTCAACGACTCATCGAAATGGATGGAACAACGACCAACTTCGAAAATCGTAACGTAACCACGCAACCGAAACCGAATCGTCGTTGAAATTTTTTCGTGGGCACTTCCCCTCGCCCTAATAGGACGATCAGCATGCTCAAAATGCTTTTTTGCCCGCAGTTCGGGGGCAGTGAAGGGAAAGGGAAGTGCCTAGCATCAACGTTGTCTTAAACGGAGCATGCGCGAGAACGGAACCATACGAAATGCGGCGGCGGCAGTTGACCGATTTCCTTCCCCTCGCGTCGCAGGCGACTTTATAACGCGGAGCGGAGCTCCGTCAATTGTCAGTCAGTTAAGTAGCCCAAACAGAGCAAACCACCAATCACGCCAACACACCTCTCGCCATCTCTCGCGTTCTTACCAATTAGCTCAAACGGAGCAAGCCAAACCTTAGTTAAACGCGAGAACCAAAATAAAATACAAAGTCCAAAAAGCGATGTAACGCAAACATATCGCCAATATACCATCCAATAGCGAATGCGTCCCAGACCGTAACATAACGCGAAACGCCACTAAACCCGTTACGTTTCGCGGTATTTTCAGATAAACTTCAAGAAAAGAAATTAACACTTCAAACGCAACGGCGGAAATGTAATATTTAAGTAATCTTAAGTATCTTGTATATAATCAATCGCATTTAATCATTAGTATTAAGTTGTGAATCAAATTTTCGTCAATAAAACAGTTTGTCTATAAAATTATCTATGGTCATTTACCGAGGTAATAACGAAAAGCCTATTTTGCTCTCCGACAAATCTTCTGTGGTAAGGGGGAGGAACTAGAAAGTACCCCCTTCATCTTTAACAACAAATGTTCGATGCGCAGCAGGTGGCACACTATCTTACAATAGGTGACCTGGTGAACGTGACCGATTATGCTAATTAAACGCCTTGGAAAATTTAAAAAAAGAAAAAGTGAAATATTTTTGTTATAAAAATTAGGAAACATAATTATGCATAAAACAAATATTTTGTAAAAATCTGATTTTCTTCAACTTAGGAATTCTTCTGCTTAAAATTAAAAACAGAAAACTGAAAAAAATTTAAAAATAAAAAAAAAAAATAGAAAGTTGTTTAATTTTTTCCAGAATCACGAGACATTATGTTTACTGGGGTGCAATACTATGTATCGGCAACAATGCACTGGAGAATTGAAAACAAACACAACAAATTAATTTTTTTCGACAGAATCAACAAGCTATTTACTCTTTTGCCCTTAAAAAATTGAAAAATTTTGTTTCAATCTACGACAGCAAAAAAAAAAAAAAAAAAAATTCCCACCAATTTGTCCAATTTCTTCCAATCGGCGACAACGAAAAGTCAAAAAAAAAAACAGTTCAGTTCAAAACGGCGAAGACTAAAAGTCAAAAAACACCACTACTTTTCATGGGGAAGAAATCCTTTGATATTCGCCGCGACTCATTTCATATAATAAGATTTGCCGAAAAGCTTCAAAATTTATAAGATTAAGTTTTTAAAAGGGAGAAGGAATTGTACGATTTGCTTAAAAGCATTGCTCTGTTCCTACTAGGATTTCTGTCACGGGGATTGATCAACAATTATATCATCCCGTATATCTACGTTAGTTCGCCAACATTTTTAAAAAAAATTCCAACTGATCTGACTGCGAGAGACATTAAGAACATAGACATATTGAAAGACTGTTTCGTAAGTAATAAAGTGTATCTTGTTTTCGTAAGTAATAAAGTGTATCTTGTTAATTGAAAAAGGTATAAAGGAATTTTATTTAAAAAATTAATTAAATATAAATTTAATCAATTAATTTTTAATGATAGATTAATTAATAATAAATGAAAAGGAAATAAATTTATTTTAAAAATTAAAATATTAATTAAAATATTAATTAAAATAATTTTAATAATTTTTAATTTTATAATTAATATAGAATTAAATAATATAATTTAAAAAATAATTATTATTGAAAGAAGTGATTGATTAGTTAGCAGAATGTAATGAGTTTCGTTCTTTCAGGTCACAAATGCAAATAAACTCTTCGAAGATTGCTCAGATGTATCGAGTTCTGTAGATTATTATATCAAAATCTGCCCAAAAGGAATTAGTAAAATTAAATGGTCCAATGAAATTTTGCAATCTTTACAACTACAAAAATCATTGCTGACCAATGCAATAAAATATGTTACAGATCTCATAAGCATATGTGATAATGTAAAAAATGGATCAGCTTTGTCAACATTCAAAGACTATTTAGAAAAGCTCAATAACCATTTGTACATAATCGAAACAAAAGCGTATGAAATATTTAGATTAGCTCTCGAGCTATTTAGAAAAGCTCAATAACCATTTGTACATAATCGAAACAAAAGCGTATGAAATATTTAGATTAGCTCCCGAGGCGAGAGCTTTCTTCTCTCGAGAGTTTTAAAATGGATAATCATCGCGCGTTGCTTTATCATCCAAATTTATTTTATAAAGTTTTTTTTTTGTTTTTTTACAGCTAAATATTCAAATGTTTAATTTAAGGTATATTTTCAAATAAAAATATTTCTCACGATGCGGTTATGTAGGAAATAAAACTGATACAAAAACGCAAGCGCTACATATTTACTCGATTACATATGAACAACAACTGATACTATTGCATCATCTAATCTAAGGTAAGTAACGCGGGTAATTACGGTAAATACTAATATTTTCCACATTCGGTCATTCTGCAAGCAGCATTGACCTCAATGCTGGAAAATTCAAAAACAAAAACGCGAATAATATAAAAATAAACTTAAAAATAATGATACAAAAATGCTCACAAAACTCACACAATACAAACATTCACAAAAAACTCAGCTAGAGAAAAACAATACACTTCCTACTTATTTACTCGATTACATATGAACAACAACTGATACTATTGCATCATCTAATCTAAGGTAAGTAACGCGGGTAATTATGGTAAATACTAATATCACTTCAAACGCAACGGCGGAAATGTAATATTTAAGTATTCTTAAGTATCTTGTATATAATCAATCGCATTTAATCATTAGTATTAAGTTGTGAATCAAATTTTCGTCAATAAAACAGTTTGTCAATAAAATTATCTATGGTCATTTACCGAGGTAATAACGAAAAGCCTATTTTGCTCTCCGACAAATCTTCTGTGGTAAGGGGGAGGAACTAGAAAGTACCCCCTTCTTCTTCACAACAAAGGTTCGATGCGCAGCAGGTGGCACACTATCTTACAATAGGTGACCTGGTGAACGTGACTGATTATGCTAATTAAACGCCTTGGAAAATTTAAAAAAAGAAAGAGTGAAATATTTTTGTTATAAAAATTAGGAAACATAATTATGCATAAAACAAATATTTTGTAAAAATCTGATTTTCTTCAACTTAGGAATTCTTCTGCTTAAAATTAAAAACAGAAAACTGAAAAAAATTTAAAAATCAAAAAAAAAATAGAAAGTTGTTTCATTTTTTCCAGAATCACGAGACATTATGTTTACTGGGGTGCAATACTATGTATCGGCAACAATGCACTGGAGAATTGAAAACAAACACAACAAATTAATTTTTTTCAACAGAATTAACAAGCTATTTAAGCCCGCAGCACAATGGCACTAAGATTTAGTGAAAAATGGTTAGTGAAAAGTTGAAGCAATAGAATGTAATGGAGGCATTCATAATGGCACTAAAACTTCCCGTTCACTTTCACAAGAAGTTGAAATATTTCAACTTTTTGTGAAAGTGAACTGGAATATTGTTGTTGTTGAAATGTTGATAATTATTATGATGTTTATACCATACTTTTCAAAAATTATCAATGTACATACTGTATGTAAAGTTTTATTGAAAATTGTTAATAAGAAAGATACTCGAGTACTCCCGTTTGGTTTTGTATTCGTTCGTTCGTTTTATGTTTAATTGTTTAGCTTATGTCGTTCAGTTTTTGGTCTCATTGTTGTTAGCGCGTGGTTATTCAGTATACTTTAATTATTGTAACAAAAATTTTTGCCATGGTGGATGCCGAACTAATTAAAGTACGTAAGTAATCGAAATCAGAAACCTTTTACAATTTATAATAAATTTATTTTGTTTTATTGCAGATAATTGAGGAGTACCCTCAATTATATGATAAATCAGCCAAGGATTATAAAGATGTAAAAAAAAAACAACAATACTGGGAAGAAATCTCGTTAAGATTGTTGTCGCAAGATATTGAATGCAGTTGTAAGTAGTATATCATACCATTTCCATGTAATTAACAATTATCAATATTTCTTTAATCCTTATATTATTTTATAATTTTGTCACAGCCACCGAGTGTATGAAGAAATGGGGTGCGATAAAAAATCGCTTCTCTAAAGAAAGAGCGAAATTAAACAATCCGCCTTCCGGATCAGCCGGAGGTCAGTCGTGTACTTGGCCACTGTTTTCCCTCTTATCATTTCTGAACCCGTTCATGGCCAGAAGATCAACGACTCAGTTGAATGGTAAAAACAAAGATCCGTATTCTGAATACTTGGAGGATGATGCAGATGAGGTGGAAGAAGTCCTCGATCCAGTAACAGGTGCAGTGTTTGAAATTTGTAAGATGGATATAGTTTATACAGTACTTTTAATTTCAGAATATTGTTTTAATTTTTTAGGTGAACTAATCGCTAGTAAGGAGGTGACCGTACTGGAATCGGCCGAATCGCCACCTTGTAAAATACCAAAAACAAAAAATGGTCCTCAATTCATTCAAGAATCTGTTGGGAAATTATTGGAAATTCTGAAAACACCGGATCCAGAACCTTCTACAGATATCGATTTGGATATTCGTTCCTTCACTGATGCTTTATATCATGAAGAAATGGGGTGCGATAAAAAATCGCTTCTCTAAAGAAAGAGCGAAATTAAACAATCCGCCTTCCGGATCAGCCGGAGGTCAGTCGTGTACTTGGCCACTGTTTTCCCTCTTATCATTTCTGAACCCGTTCATGGCCAGAAGATCAACGACTCAGTTGAATGGTAAAAACAAAGATCCGTATTCTGAATACTTGGAGGATGATGCAGATGAGGTGGAAGAAGTCCTCGATCCAGTAACAGGTGCAGTGTTTGAAATTTGTAAGATGGATATAGTTTATACAGTACTTTTAATTTCAGAATATTGTTTTAATTTTTTAGGTGAACTAATCGCTAGTAAGGAGGTGACCGTACTGGAATCGGCCGAATCGCCACCTTGTAAAATACCAAAAACAAAAAATGGTCCTCAATTCATTCAAGAATCTGTTGGGAAATTATTGGAAATTCTGAAAACACCGGATCCAGAACCTTCTACAGATATCGATTTGGATATTCGTTCCTTCACTGATGCTTTATATCATGAAGAAATGGGGTGCGATAAAAAATCGCTTCTCTAAAGAAAGAGCGAAATTAAACAATCCGCCTTCCGGATCAGCCGGAGGTCAGTCGTGTACTTGGTCACTGTTTTCCCTCTTATCATTTCTGAACCCGTTCATGGCCAGAAGATCAACGACTCAGTTGAATGGTAAAAACAAAGATCAGTATTCTGAATACTTGGAGGATGATGCAGATGAGGTGGAAGAAGTCCTCGATCCAGTAACAGGTGCAGTGTTTGAAATTTGTAAGATGGATATAGTTTATACAGTACTTTTAATTTCAGAATATTGTTTTAATTTTTTAGGTGAACTAATCGCTAGTAAGGAGGTGACCGTACTGGAGATACTGTTGTCGTCATACATGACCAGAAAGACAAAGCTTTTACCTACACATGGCTGGAAAGTGAATCTGGAAAAGGCAGCAACGAGATTACATCAGCTCTCGAACATTTCTTCAGAAATGTAGTCATGGGCAGAATAAAAAAGATGCGGTATAACAAGATTCAAATGTTTTGTGATTCTTGCCCTGGGCAAAACAAAAATGCGGCAATGATTGCGTTTTTAGTCTGAATGGCTCATGATCCAACTATCCGCAAGTACATCAATCGACTTGCTATAACGTATCCGATAAAAGGGCACAGCTATATGCCACCCGATAGGGTGTTTGGCAGAATCGAGCAAAAAAGCCGAAAGATGGCGGTAATAAAAACGCCAGCTCAATATCAAAAATTTTTAGAAGAAGAAGGGACAGTTTTTGTATACCAAGACGATTGGTTCACATATGATTACAAAATTTTGGCTACGTCAATGTTACGCAATCTGGATAAGTTGAAAATGCAGAAAGCTAAAACCTTCCTTATAAAACCTCGTAATCATCCTAACATAATACAAGTAAGCCAATCGTACAGCGGAGAAATTGATGGAAAAATTGACGTTCTCAAACCGAAAGTTAAAGTATCCGGAAGAAATCCAAAACTTGTGCCTTCAAGAAGCCACGTATCGGAGGAAAAGAAGAAAGATGTTCTGAAGCTTCTGGAATTTATAGATCTAACTCCGCTGGAAAAAACGTTTTATACAAATGAGTTGGCCAAAGTCGCAGTTGCTAAGAAGAAGAAAAAAGACCAAGACGAGTAACTAATGACGAATCCGTTGAGCATTTTAAACATTTTTCTTTCTTCGAATATAACTCAGTGTTACTCTTATCATGTTTCAAGTCATTATTACTCATTCGATTGTTACAAGGTTCGAAAACGCTACTTCATTCTCGATTAAGCTGTTTATGGAAAGAAATTTTGCCTATATGAACTTATTTTCGAATAATTGCTCAAATAAATTCGTTTATTCCGAAGTATTAAAACGTTATTTTACTCAAGATACTTTCATTCCTTAGTTGTGAGATGAAAAATGAATTTTCAGCATGGTTTTGTTCGATTTTCGATGAAAAGAAAAAAATTATTTTGTTTAAAACGCAATAATTCAGTTTACATTTTCAGCGCTTACAGCGAACCTAACTTTGGTAACACTGCAAAACCGAGATGCTCGTGTCAGTGTAGACCAAACCAACCATGCTGGATAGGTTGCATAGTTGTAAGTCATCTAGGCTTCAAATGGGAGATAAAAACATCATTTTTCTCAAAACAACTTTTTTTGACTTATTGCGTTTTGGAAAACGACCCTTCAAATATATAGTCAAATATATATAACACCCCAAAATTAGACAAATCAAAAAACTCGTAAAAGTCAATCAAGCCAAATTCGCATTAATCTCGAAAAATTCAAAATAAAGGAAAACTAAAATTATGACTTTTAGACAAAAGAATTACAAAGTTGCGAGGGATCTAAATTTAACGTTTTTCCATAGATCCCTCTTCCAAATTTTTGTCATATTGCGCAACTTGTTCCCCTAATTATTATAAATACTTTCGCGAAACCCCTCGAAAAAGCATTCAAATTTCAAATTTCGACTTGTGAACAACTAAGTTGGTTTCGTCTCATTTTCATTCTATTTCTAAATTTCCTCTCGTCAAGTACTCACGTACCTACTCGTCTCATTATTTTTTATTTCAACTAATTTTGCTCGTTTCCAAATAATTTCTTAAATTAAGTCAAATCTAGTAATTTTAATATCTAGTCAAATTTTTACGTGTTTTTATTTTAATATTCAAATTGAATTATTTCCAATTTCTGGACATCGGCAGCAGTAAGTTGTATATTTATTATTTTTACTATTTATTTTTATGTAGTCAATGGCATGTATATTTTAATATTAAATTTTCGGTGTACTGAAGTGTCGATATAATCGAGTTTCGATTAACTGTAATTTAATAAATTAATTCTGTAAATTTTCCCTTTTCTGTTATTTATTTCGCTCGCAAATTTCAACCTCTTTTTCCAAAGGAGCTTAACATATTGTTTAAAAAGTTGTAAACAATTTTTCCATTTTCAGAATTTTTTATCACTTTAAATTTTGGTAGGCATAATACAAGTTTTGAAATTTTAGTTTTTTCATTTTTCCAAAATTCAATCCGAATTCCGAAAAGCAATTTTGCCAAAACCGAGGTGTTTTAGACAGAAGGTACCCACCCAACGATGTGATGATCTACGAACCACGTTGTATCATACCGTCGTATCATACCTCAAGTTATATTTTAAAAATACCTCACCTTCAGTGACAATTTTTTGCCTAATTACTTCAACTTCAGTTTGCACAGTTCTAAAATAATCACACTTATAGGAACGTATAAACGTTCTATATTCAAAAACTCTTAATAGTCCAGTAAAATTTGACCATTTGCCCAAACTTGGTATAAAAAAAATGTCCAAAAGTATATATGTAAAAATAAAATTTAGTCATCTAATAGAAAAAAATAATACCTTAAGTAATTTTTCAAATTTACATCTAAGCACAACTGTAGCAATACGTACGTCACTAGCTTATGCACTGGCACACCTTTGAGGGATACCTGTTACTAAATTATGATGATAATTTTTTTGTTGACATGTTATTATCACTCATCTTTCAAATGGGTTTATCAATAATTATTCATTATTTGCCGAAAAGCTTCAAAATTTATAGGATTCGCGTTTAGACATTTCATTAATTTCTTTAGGTGGCGTCTGCAATTTATTTTTTCTCGAGTTAGCAACGTATAGCCACCAACGTTCTTTTTTTATCTAAGAAGTATCGATTTTTAAAATTTTTGAAAGATTTAAAATAGGTATATAATATAGTATACATATAATAATAACACCTACTTGTGGGAAATTTGGACAATGTACTAAATGACCTATTTTGGAATTGAAACTTTCGAGCAGGTTACGACGCTCGATAATTACAACTATTTTGATATCTTCGCAGGGTAAAACAATTGCATCTGAAATTTAAAGAATAATCTTATTACCTCCCTCTTCGTACAACCAAAATCGGAGTTAGTACATTAATATCTACTAATTAGATTACCTTCGACATGTATTTTCAATTTTATTTTCGGAAATTTATCTAATACTGCAACAACGTTATGAAATTGTTCTTCATTCAAAAATCGTAGTATTTGTCTCCTGTCGTCGCTCTGTAAATTCGCTATATCTTGAATTTTATACATAGTATTCTGAAATGTACATTCATAATTAGTATTAATTATGTCGTATGTAAATTGTAGATTTATTTTAAAATCACAATTTATCCATTTACTCACTTCGTCTTTCTCCAAAAATCGGAGACTTTCAAATTCTAGGTGAGGAAGTTGAATTAATGGATCCGAGGTGTCCCAAACCGCTTGAACGAACATCGCAGATAGTTTTAAACAATTATTTAAAGTTTCTGGACTGATATTTTTCCAAGCTGAAAAAAATAGAAATTAATAAATCATTCAGTTGTAGGTACTAAAATATGACGAATACGTCTTGTTGAATGGTACTGAAAAATTTTTAATACCTGATCGGTCCGACGTTACAGAAATGCTTTTGACAGTTTTGTAGATAAGTTCGTGGCATTTAATAATAGTTTCTTCTTTTAAAGGTCCAAAAGTATCAAATTCTGGTTTCTTTCGCGATAAATGAGACATCATCATTAAAACGGACTCCATTTCAAACGGCTTCAGATCACAGACCAACGTACGGAAATTAAAGAAATTCTTATATCGGATTAAAAAAAAAAAAAAAAAAATAGAACAGATTTCCATTTGATTACAATCATTATTAAAAAGTTACATTCTTACCTCAAAACCACCAAATTGTTGTAGGTAACTGTACTTGGCACCTTCAAGTTTTAAAGAAGCCCCGAGAATGTTAATAATTTTGTTAATTTCCAAAGATGGTGCTTCCACAAATAACAAATTGAATGCAAGGTCTGAGTCCAATGAAACCTAAATTTAAAAAAAAACATGCTAATATTATGCAAGTAGGGTTTCAGAAACAATACTTATTTATTTTTAAAATAATCACCTTCACATTAGACGAATATACAGATTTTAACCATGATCTGATCGCGATAATAGCAATTAAGAAACCTGCAATGACGTATACAACCTACAAGAGAAGAATTATAAATGTGTTTTTGAAAATATTTTTATCTAAAAATGGTTCATATATAAAAAGCTTTGACTATATAGTCAAAGATAAAAAGAGACGCGGCGAACATCAAAGGAAATTTTGAATGCATTGGATCCTAGGGAAAGCGTTTCTACAAAGGCAACCTTATCGGTCTACCTTCTAGCGCGATATGCGAAGTTGGTTTCATGTACCTCAAAGTGTACATTTGGGTTACCGGTTACCGCGTATCACCACGGTATCACTATTTTCAGACCTTATTTCGTGTGGAGTGTAATAATTATTCGATCATAATACATTTTTTCATTCTAGATATTATTTTAACTCAAATTTTGATACCACCCATTAAAATTCGATACGATTCTATACGTATTTTTAACGCTCTTTTCGAATATCAATAAATAAATCTGATTCGATCAGTCTTTCTGCTCCATTTTTCCTCCCTTCCAATTTTGACTATAAAGTATTATGTAGCACTGGACTTGGTAAAAAAATTTCGAAGTTGCATCCCATGAATGTAAACAAAACAATCAAACTAGACGTTAGTGAACATTTTCTGCGGTTGGCAGTGCAGGCAATGCAAAAAAACTGAAAAAAATAACGAAAAAAGTAACGGAATGTAACGAATTTTTTTCGTTATTTGTTACATAACATAAAGACCATTTTATTGTAACGTTATTATTTCGTTACACAATTTCTGTTCAAAAATAAAGTTCCGTTACTGTTCCATTACTTGTAACGAAAAAAAAATTCCGTTATTTTTCGTTTTTCGTTACCGTTATCGTTACGTTCCGGCATCACTGTTTCTGGCTATTTCGGAAAAAATTACGTTGTAACGAAAAAACCGGAACGGAACTGGAAAAAATAACGTTACTTGAAAAATAACGTTACAAGGCCCTGTCGGTACCATTTTCGTTCCAAGTAACGTAACAAATAACGAAATTCAGGATTTTTAGTTACAGTAACGGAACGAATACCGTAACGGAAAAAAATTTCGTTACTGACATCACTGGTTTCATGCGAGGTAGACCGCATGGTTGCCTGTGTTTTAATTAAAATTTAATTCGAAATCCATCGCGGCATGCTATGAATATTTCATTTGTTTCTAGAAGTATTTCTAAAGCTCTTTTCGAATATCAAAAAATAAATCTGATTCGATAAATATTTCAGCTCCATTTCGATCAAAAACTTTGAAATTTGTCGATTTTTTCGGTACTTTTGGTCAGAAATGTCCATTTTGAAGCTGAAAACTCGAACGGATTGAATTTATTTCTACATTTTTGGAAAGAATGAAAAAAATGCGACTAGAAAATGATGAAATATATTTAAACCGTAAAGATTTGCGGGATTTTAGAAAAAAAAATGATGAATTTTTCGAAAAGTGCGAAATTGGTTTCATGCGAGGTAGACCGCATGGTTGCCTGTGTTTTAATTAATATTTAATTCGAAATCCATCGCGGCATGCTATGAATATTTCATATGTTTCTAGAGGTATTTTTAACGCTCTTTTCGAATATCAAAAAATAAATCCGATTCGATAAATATTTCAGCTCCATTTTGATCAAAAACTTTGAAATTTTTCGATTTTTTCGGTACTTTTGGTCAGAAATGTCCATTTTGAAGCTGAGAACTCGAACGGAATGAATTTATTTCTACATTTTTGGAAGGAATGAAAAAAATGCGACTAGAAAATGATGAAATATATTTGGACCTTGAAGATTTGTAAAGTTTTACAACGAAATGATGGATTTTTCAAAAGTTGTGAAATTCGTTAAAATTCAAATTTTTTAAAAATCGATAATTATTAAGTATCGATATTTTTTTTTTTTACAAAAAGCGGCCATTCCTGAAAAAATGAAAAAAATGAAGTATACTTTAATCAGTTGAAATTAATAAAATTATTCAGGGATATCGATATCCCATATTTTATTTTTTTAGATGGTAATTTCAAGGTAATTCTTCAGGTTATTACCACGTGATTTTTTTAAATATTTTTCAAAAATATACACAATATTCGTATCTAATCCGTTTTTATTTAGTAGTATTTTTGTTTTTGTAGTTTCCAACTTTCAAATTCAATTAAAAAATGAGTAATAAAACGAAATAAACGTTTAAGAAGAAAAAATCAAATTTCAGTGGGAAAATTTTGAGAATTCCCGGGAATTCCCGGGAACAACACTTCGTTCCCGGGAACTTTCACAACACTGGAAACACGACTTAGCATAAAGAACGCACCGCGCCATAACGCGGCCAAGTCCGTAACGTAACGCGAAACGCCACCAAACCCGTTTACGTTTCGCGGTATTTTCAGATAAAATTCAAGAAAAGAAGTGATACTTCAAACGCAACGGCGGAGATATAATAATTTAATTAATTTTAAGTACCTTTGTATATAATTAATCGCATTTAATCGTTAGAATTAAGTTGTGAATCAAATTTTCGTCAATAAAACAATTTTTCTATAAAATTATCTTTGGTCATTTACCGAGGTAGTAACGAAAAGCCTATTTTGCTCTCCGACGAATCTTCTGTTGTAAGAGGGAGGAACTGGTAAGTTCCCCTCCCCTTTCTTCTTCACTAATTGTTGTGGATTTAGTCACGCCCTAACCGGATAGTCAAAGATTGTCTAGAATACGGCCCTACGATTACTGCTCCGACCATACTCAACGGTCGGATTTTTAGTTGCTCCGTTTGGCAACCCGAATGTCAGGCAGAGAGAATACTACCCGCATATCCCGCATTCAAAGATAATTATATAAATATAAACTACCAATTCCGATTATTTTCTCTAGAGGAGCACAATTTCCAAAAATTTCCAAAAAAATTGAATTGTGTTACGTTACATGTGTGTTGCTTCTTAAAATGAAGTTCATCTCTTTCTTCAGTTAGAAAAGATGAATTGACTTGGTCTAAAAAATCATTATATTATTCGAGATTACTCCCGGTCCCTGGTGCATATTCTATGGATTCCGATTATCTTAATTATTGCAGGCTCTGTATGAGCGAAGAGGATTTGAAAGAAATGGATACTTCAACGATAGATATCATTCAAAATGAATTTTCAATCGAGGTAAGTTCAACTTCATGTGAAGCTGACACACAATTCTGTTTAATTTTGAGCCGCTTAGTACTTACGTTAATATTCATTCATTCATTACAGGTTCATGCCGATGAAGAATTGTCGAAAGAAATTTGTTGCTCTTGCGACGACTTTATGTCAAAATATGTCGCGTTCAAAAGTAAAATTATGAAAACGCAGGCACTTTTGAGAAAAATCCTTGGCCGTAAAAGGAAAGATGTAAGTTACAGTTAAACTTTTATTTTTGAAGTCCGCAAACGTGTGTAACAACGCTTTCATTTTTCAAACATGTTCACAGGTTAATAATGAAAGCATGAATGCTGAACCAGTCATAAAAGTCCAACCATCTCAAACAAAAAACAAGCATTCCGAACCAGTTATAAGTTTGATAGAAAATCCCTCAAAAACTAATAGTAAATCTCCCAAACCAAGGAGAAGCGTAAGTAGCGAGTTTCACTCTATTTTTTATAAATACCTAACAAATTATTCATACTTTTGATTTTTTTCAGGTGAATGTTGAACCACAACCAGTAATCAGTTTAATTGACGAGTCCTCAAATACGAGTAAGAAAGTTAAAAAGAAAAGCGTAAGTAGAAAATTTTACTTTCTTTTTGTGAAAATCCAACAAATCTATTTATTCTTTTCGTTTTTTTTCTAGTTAAACGTCAACACCGAACCATTGATAAGTTTAGTAGACGAGTCGTCGAAAACGAATAGAAAATCCTCGGAGGCAATATCTGAAAGAAACGGGGTAAGTATTAGATTTTTCTCGCATTTTTTTAAAACATTTGATAAATTATTTATTCATTCGTTTGATTTTGTTTCTAGTGGAATGTCAGCACTGAGTCCTCAAACATAACGAACAATAATTCGAAAGCTAATACGATTAAGGATTCTAACGAAGTGGTGAGTATTTTGTGTGATAATTTTGTACGAGTTTGTCATGTGTAGTGAAGTGGTACTAATCAAAATTTAACATTTTCAGAATGAAGATTTGATAACGAAAATTATTAAATCAATTAATTTGGCAGAGGTAAAAAAAAATACTGAAGAAATATTGAACTGGAATCCGGAAAATGGCCAGTGCGAAATATGTAACGCCAAAATATCCGATGTTAATGAATATCAAAAGCACGTAAATTCAAAAGTGCATATATTTAAAAGTTACGTAACGAAAAAGTTTGGCGATCCCACCATATTCAACGATTACAGGGTGGGTTACACCTGCAAGGTGTGTAACGAAATATTTTCCAGTAAAGTTGTGATGTGCTCCCATTCAAGGTTGCAACACAAACAAACTCTGAACAAAAATTTAATAAGCCCAGATACCATCATTCAGAAAAAGAAATCGGACGATACGAAAAACAAAATTCAAATTGAAGAAAATATTAAGCAAGAGCCAGGTATCGATAATCAAAAAAACTACAAATGTCGGTTTTGTAGTAAATATTTTGGCTTCGTAGAAAGTTTGAGACGTCATCATACGAAGCACCACAAGGATATTTTTCTATGTGTCCACTGTAATCACTCTTCTAAAAATCGAAGGGCTTTCGTGAATCATTTGCGAGAGCACTATGGCCTGAAATTTTCACAAAAAATGTGTTCCCAATGCTTCAAGATCTGCGAAACGCAGCAAGAATTGGCTACTCACCGTAAAGAGGTGCATGAAGGAATCGTATTCGTATGTGCCATTTGCGGCGAAAAATTTTGTAACTCGACATCGTTGAAGAAGCACAAAAGGGATATCCATCGTGCACAAAATGAAGAACTTGAAAAAAACAACAGTCACATGTGTCGAAGATGTAACCGATCTTTTCTGACCCAGTTAGTGTTGGATAAACACAAGTGTATCGCGTTGAAAGTTCCGTGTCTGAAAAAATGCCACAAACGATTCTCAACGTATTCAGAAATGGAAAGGCATTCCATCAAATGCACCTTGGGTACAACGATATACAGATGCCAGCACTGTAAAAAATATTTAAAATCATTAAAGACGTTGCAAAGACACTTATTAAAATGTTCGAGGTCGTTAGCTTCAACATCGGCCGGAACGTCCAACGATGCGGTAATTTCCAGTCCTACGCCAATAAAAAACGTACGCGATCCTCAATCTTTGACGAATCCTCATCAAAGCACTCCGGTGCCGAAAAAAATTGAAACCAGTTACTCTTCGGATAAACTCGGCGAAAAAAATGTTTTCAATTGCAAGAAGTATTTGAAAAAGATTACGTCGATCAAGGAACTCGATGAGCATACGAAGAAATGTCTTCAATGTAAAAGTTCATTGATTATAAGAACGAAGAAAGTCAAAAAAGTCAAACGGTTGGCAACGAAACC
The DNA here is from genome assembly GCA_959613365.1 of Balanococcus diminutus. Lineage (NCBI taxonomy): Eukaryota > Metazoa > Arthropoda > Insecta > Hemiptera > Pseudococcidae > Balanococcus > Balanococcus diminutus. The sequence goes on from OY390714.1 coordinate 32,884,622, forward strand.
CACCCACGTCGTTAAAAAATCTCCGAAGAAAAGTTCGAAAGTGAATAAAATCGCCAAGAAAACTAAAATACTCAAGATCGAATCGAAAGCTGAGGAACATTCGAAAATATCAAACAAGGATTCTACGTCGAAGGATGACTTCGCTTGTAAAGTTGACCACCAGTTTACTGCGCATTCCGAAAAAATTACAACGTTGCCTTCAACATCATTACCGTCGAAAGATCCAATCCCGGACCCTAATTTGAAAACTCCATTGAAAGACAAATATAAAACGTCAGATTTATCTAAACACAAGCCGACCACTCATCTAGATTTAACCTACGGGAATGTAGGTCCAAATACTCAAACACCGGCAACAAGATACGAAAAACGAAAGGAAGTCCATTATCTCGATATACCGTTACCAAGAAGGGAGGAAGGCAACAAACCTATCCCAGCTCTAGATTTGAGCAACAAGAAAATCTATACAAGTACGCCTATACCGGCTGAAAAAATCGAAAAAACGAAACAAAATCTTCACTTCCATGATAGAGCTTCGCCAAGGATGGAGCCAAGACTCAAACCTAATTCGTTCACCCAGAAACCACGCTGGGATTCGCCACCGTCCACAAAGTTCGATAGAACGAAGAAAAATCTTTATGATGATCGAACGGAGCAACGTCATTATCATCCTACGAATAAATTTTCTCCGGGATACAGCAAAGGTGCATCGGTTTTGCCTGGAAGTAGTAAACTATTGCAGCCAGATTATCTAGTCAGAACGGGAAGAAAAAACGATCAACAGCTAACGATTGTCCAAAATAATCCAGATACATGCTACATATGTAGAAGCACCGCGCCGCATTTATTCTGCTCACCTTGTGCACGCTGCTTTGTTCAAAATCAAGTGCAGTACTTAAACCATATGAAGATGAAGCATTCGGGTAAATTACTACATTTATCGATTTATTATGATATTCGCTCTGCGAGATATTAATATCATGATTCTTTTATAGGTAAATAGCCAACGTTGATCATTATGCTGCAAGTGCGTCGAGAGATTTACGCTTTTGGAAAGCAGTGTCATGATTTGAGAAAATAATTATGCTTCGATGGTTGAACCAAGAGACATGAAATAATCAAATTACGTCGATTTTGTATGTAGGTTCATTATTAGATACGAATTTTTTATTCGAGTAGTTTTTAAGATGTGTTACATAATTCGAACGCGATATTCGAGTACCTATCTCATTTGTATTTTTAAAATATGTACATTAGTTTATGTTATATTATTGGTTACCTGAATAAGAGACCATCAATTTATTGATAGGTATCTATTATTATTATTTTTTTAAAAATTTTTTTACCGAAGTTTGTTGACTCACTTGACCGAGTCAACATCTTCCTTCGTATTTAGGTAAAAATGTTATAGGTACCTATGTGAAATAATTTATTAGAGGTTTTATTTTATTTTATAACAATTTGATTTTTTTATGGTTTACGTAGATTCGTAGGTCATTTTATACTTACGTGATACGTTAAAACTTTGTATTGTTTTTTGAAATCAAAAAACTTGATTATTTTATACGTTTTCTGTCATTACAGTTTTGTTTAAAAGATACGTACTTTTAACTTGAATTTTTGAACTATCGAATAAAGTCAAGTAATAATTACATGGCCAGAAACTGATTGAAGTGCACTCGAAATTTCGAAAGTGAATTTTAGAAAACTCTGAAAACAGAAAAATTGAGGAAATACACGCTACCTACGTATTAAAATCTTTGTTATTAAGAGAGAAAAAAATCTGAATTTTTTTTTGGAATAAAAAATGTCTACTTTTCTAGGGTTTTTTTGAAAAAATCATTTTGTTTAAAAATTTAGTCACGTATTATTTTTAAAACTAGAAAACTTGTTTTTTTTACGGAAATTCAGAAATTTTTATCTCAATTTTTTTGGAGAAAAATTCTAAACTTTCCCAAACTTGCATACAATTTTTTTTTTTTTGAATTTTCTGCCTATAAAAAGTATTACAATTTCATGGAGTCGAAGTTGAAAAAATATTTTTTGGTTCGGAGAGAAAATCTCCTATTTTTGAAGAAAGAAAATTTCTGAATTGGAAAAAAATCAACTTTTGGAGGAAGAAAAAAATGAGTAAGTATTTCAATTTTTTCAGAATAAATATTTCGAATTCTCAGAGAAAAAAATTGATTTTTTTGGAATACCAACTCTCATTGTTTTTGTTGTAAAAATCTAGGTATTTATTTTTTAAATTTTTCTAAAGGAAAAAAATCGCAGAAAAATTTTTTTTGAATAGGTAATTTCTTAGAATAATAAATATCTCAATTAAATATCACAATTTTTTTGAAATTTCATTGAGAAATAAATCATTGTTATGTGAGGAGAAAAATGTTTTCCTTTTTCAAAAAAAAACATCCATTTTGGAGGGGGGGGGGGATCTAAGTTATTCCAAGAAATATGAAGCTGTTTTTTTTAAAAGAGAAAAAACTATAATTTATTTTTTGGAAGGTCTCTCAATGTTCACAAATTGTTGGGAAAAATTTTCTGAATTTTCTTGGAATAAAAACATATTATTTTGATGTTTTTAAGGAGCCAGAAGAGAAGAAATCTTGTTTTTTTGCTTCAATTGATTGGAGGAGAAAAAAATAGGTAAGTACCTATTTCAATTTTTTCAGAAAAAATATATCACAATGTTTTGGAGAAAAAATCTCACATTTTTTGTCTCATTTTTTTCTTTAAAAATCTTATTAGGTATCTACCTATTTATTTGATGAAAGATTATTCAAAAAAATAAAAGTAGGTATCTATTTTTGGAGAAAAAATCGCAGAAAAAAATTTCTGAATTTTCTTAGAATCAAAAATATTACAATTTTTTTGAAATTTCTTTGAGAAATAAAGCATTGTTAAGTGGGGAGATTTTTTTTCCTTCTTCAAAAAAATCATCCATTTGGGGGGGGGGGGGGGGGGTCAAAGATATTCAATGAAATGAAATCTGTTTTTTTTTTCAGTAAAAAAAACTATAATTTTTTCTCAATTTTCACAAATTGTGTGAAAAAATTTTCTGAATTTTCTTACAATAAAAAAATATTTTGATGTTTAAGGAGTTAGAAGGGAAGAAATTAGAAGAAATCTTGAAAAAATATCTCGAATTCTTAGAGAAAAAAATTAATTTTTGGAATAAAAAAAAAATCACAAATTTTGGAGGAAAAATCTCATATTTTTGTTGCGAAAATACAATATAGGTTAGGTATTTATTTGTTGAAACAAAATGTGAGGTTTTTTTCAAGACAATAATATATTTTTGGGAGAAAAAATCGGAGAAAAAAATTCCAAGTTATTCAAAGAAATATAATCTATTTTTTCTCTAGAGTGAGAAAAAAATTATAATTCCTTTTTTTGAAGGGGTCTCTCAATTTTCACAAATTGTAGGAAAATATGTTTCGAATTTTCCTACAATAAAAAAATATTTAGATGTTTAGGGAGTCGGAAGGAAAGAAATCTTACGTTAGTTTTTTGCTTCAAATTTTTCCTCGCGCAGTTATCCATATTATGAAGCCTAGAGCCAAAGCCCCCTAGAGCGCTAAAAAATACTGAAAATGGAGGGAAATGACGCCACTTTGAAGAAAAAATGTCTCGGAATTTGAAAAAATACCTACTTATTTGGTTCATATACTTCAAAGTGTTTCAATCTACTCAGTACTCACCTCTTGATTATTAATTAATAAAGTAAAAAATTTATTAATAATCAAGCTATTCATCCATCATTCAGCTAATTGTGAAAAATTATGCACGCTTTTCGGAATACCATGTGGAAAAGATTTTTTTTTTTTCAAAGTAAGTATGATTTGCTGAGGTTTCTATTGTCATTTTTTCGAGAGAAAAAATTCTTCAATATTTTTGAAGGAAAAAATTTTTCAAATTTTTGGAGAATTGAAGAGAGTTTTTTTGTTTAGCAAAAATTTATTCTTGCAAAAAATTGCCTGCGCTGGTCTCAAATAATCAATCAAAAAAATTAATGAAAAACTATAAAGATTATATTTCAGAAAAAAATTACAATAAAATACGCATAACTATCTAAAGTTAAAAACTGTATCTTACAAACATAGTATTTTAAAATAAAACAGAAAGTAATTTACAAAGAAAGTGAAAGTAATATTTTTGGGCGGTTACGAGATAAAATCTGATTGTAACCGGCCTAACGCTAACTAATACCAAGGTAACTTGTACACCAATGGATACGAAGAAAATGTATAACTTACAAATACATTTAAAAACGAGAAATTGCAAAAATTATGGCAAGCGAAAGATACTGGGTAGGTCTCATTAAATATTTTGGCAATTTTATGTATAAAAATGCTCACACATAAAAAAAACGCCTAAAATACATAAGTAAAGCCAATATAGTTCCCTCCCTACTCGCATTATTTTCCTCTTTCGAAACGTAAAGGTATTTTACAATAACAGGATGCAACTGAAAATTTCACGAGATAACTTCACACAGGTAAATTAGCTAGAAAATCTGCTCAGCTGAGACTTCGTCACTTCCTCAAAAAAAATTCCCTATCAATTTTTCCAATGAAACAGATTTAAAAAACAGCTCCTACGATATAAAAAATAAAAAAACTTCCAAAACAACAAAAAAATTAAAAATAAATTAAAACGAAATAAAAAAAGCGAAAAAAATGTTTTTTTGAAGTATCCACTTTGTTAATGAAAACAAAGTAGAAAATTACATTTCTCTATACCGATATAAAAATAATAAAATATAAATTAATTTTTTTTTAAAAAAAGAGAACCAAAATTTCTACTTGATATAATTATGGTAGGTATAATAGTTGAACTAAAACTGGTAGAAAAAATACTTAAATCAATGATAGTAACTGATTATATTAGGAATACTTCTCAACGCCTTATTGCCAAATTCGTATTTTTTATATTACGTATAAAACGTGTATAAAGTAAGGCCAATACGATTCGTATTAAATAACTAATGTATCACATTAATTTTAGTTATATTTAGAAAGAAAAGAAAAAAATTAAACACGTATTCAACTAAAAAGTTTTTTTTTACAAAATGTATAAGCGATACTCTTATTCCCCATCATCACCGAATTTATTATTTGATTTTTTTTAAATTATTCGTAAATTTCTAAAAACATTTTATTTTCTAGTTTTGCTACAGTTTTTAAAAACTTACAAAATTTTTGCTTATAAAAAAAAAAAAAAAAAAAAAAAAAGGTAGGCACTCGAGTTCATTATTTTTTTTCAAACATTCAGCTTTCGGAATTTATTCAATTTTAATATTTCTCAACTGTAAAGCCAACATCTCAAAAATATAATGCTTCTCGAAATCAAAAGAATATGATGTATTCTATATGGTTCGATATGTTCAGATCCATCATGATTTTGGCTGCCTCAACCGATTACAAAAAAGTATGCAGGTACTTAGTAATTATTAGTCCGAAAACATTTAAGAACACAAACACCTACACTCCATTATTAACTGTTTTCTTAGTTTTAATGATTGCTACAGCTACAGAAAAAAATGAGTCGTTATTGTAAACGATTACATAAATCATTAAAAGAAGCAGTAGGTATACATGAAATAGGAAATAATGATTTTGAGTTCAAATTTGGCAGTTGAGCTAATAAGGCATGGATTCAGTTTTCTCTACTGTGAAATTTCAATGAACACTTTACCTATGTATAATTATTTTTTTCCTCTCAAATTACAAAAATTTCTCATAAATTGGGTAACATTCAGGAACTGATAAATTTTGTATCGCAATAGTTGCATTAAATATTAGAAATCCATCTTTAAAAATATACTTGAGTAGTCAGAAGTGCAGGTAAACTCAAGGTGAGTATACCTACTTATAAATTTCCAAAAGATATTGCTGAAGGTTCACCTTTTTTTTTTAATATTGCTAGGAGGATAAATGGTATTTAGTTACCAGAGTTATTAGCTATTTCTTTACATCAAGGCAGTGACTAAATCGTAACTATAGTGAGGGTTATTGTTCATATTGAGAGATTAAAAATCGTATAGTTGATTTTTTTAAATTAGCTATTTCATTTTAACATTGGGTAAAATACAAAAAAAAAAACAAAAAAAAAAAAAACATATTTGATTTAAATCATAAAAATAGAACAGTCTTTGACATTATACAAGTAGGTAAATTAAAAAAAAAAAGTAATATGTCTCGTTTTATTATTAGGTATTATATTAGCATTATTTTTGGTTACTAACGCTTAATGTTGTTTTCATTTTTTTAATTTCATTCTTGCAAAGAAATATATTTTGTCGTGTAAAAAAAAAGTACTCACTAACATGTTTATAACACAGTTAAAATTACATATTTCTTCCGATAAAAGTACAAAAAATTACAAAAGGAATCAGTCGAAAGTGCTAAACGTAACACGTTCTTTTTTTTTTTTATTTTAACGTAAAAAATGGTAGGTACACTAAATTGATTGTTTACAAAAATCGTTAAGACTATATTATAATCTAGTGGTAGGTAATTCCAGTTCTAGAAAAAAAATATCCATTTCGAACCTTTTTCTTCGTGATTCGTATTTATTTCATTTTTGTCGGGGAAAAAAAATACCTAGACAGGTATTAGGTGGTAACATTATGTAAAAAATATTCTAATATTTCCATACTTCCGGATACGGTTTTCAAAATAAACCGCGTTTTGTAGCGGTATAACTGTTTTGGTAAAATATGAAAGTTTGATAGTCATCTTATTTGCGTACAAATCGAATATTTGGCAAAATAGGTACAGGTAGGTACCTACTGGTTCGAAATGGTAAATGGTATATAAGGTAGGTATAGGTACTCTTAACTTATTACACTCTGCATCTACGAGCGAAAGTTGAAAATTTTCGTACTTATATATGCATGGATTTGGATTTTAGGTAGGTATCCTACATATAAAACGCATAATTATCTACATTTTGTAAAAATGTATATAGATATAGTTTAAAAAACGAAAAAAATTGCTACGCGCTAACAGCTAAAAACATCCAAAAAGATAAAAAAAGATTTAAAAAAGAAAAAAAAAAGTAACATATTTAGGCCTAACGGATATTTAAAAAAAAATAAATAATAAAATAACAATAATTAGATATAATAATAAAAAACTACCACTATGTAAATTTACCTAACTATATAAGAAGAAAGTGAAAAAATGCCTTTTCACAAAAACGCACACGTACACACAAAAGGAGACAAAATATAAAATGATAAATCATCAAAAAGATTGAAATAATTGATTAAATATGTTTGTAATACTTTCTTATTGCAAATTAACTAAAAAAAAAAAAAAAAAAAATCCGTATTTTGGTGAAATCATACAAATAAATAAATAAATATGTAACGATTGTAATTAAATCTAAATAAAAAAGTACGAAATAGTATTCCAATTCATGGATATAATACAATACAATCGATACACGCAGAAAGAACAAAAAAAGAGGAAAAAACAAAATCATGTTTCTGGAAATCACAAAATTGCCACCAAAATACGGCGATTGAAGATCCAAAATGTTGTTAATTCGCTAAAAGTAGGTGCTGATAAGGGCTAGACGGGCCAGGAGAATTTAATGAAAAATTGAAATTCTCAGAGAAGTGCTTATCCGAGCTGCCTTTGGTTTGAGTAGTACTTACAGGCGATAAAGGCCCGATGTTAGACTGGTTGAAGAATTGCGATGTACCGTCGTCTGCAAATGTCGAGAAACGATTTAATGAGTCCATAGAAAAAGAACTGTCCATTCCTCCGTTTCGGAATACGAAATTATTATTCTGCGAAGAGTAGAAATTTTCGCCGAACGATCGCATCGGCGGAGAAATGGCCGGCGTGTTTTGCTGCTGGGTGTGCTGCTGCATTTGCATTTGCTGCTGCATTTGCGCTCGTTGTTTTATGTAGTTGGCGAACTCCGTTGGGGACATTCTGTAAAGGAAAGTTGTACCGTTAGTTTATCGAAAAGTATCCGATTGAGCGTAATTTATTTAATTCAATAAGAGCTTATAATTTTTCACGAAAAAGTAGCAAATGGATACTTCAGCGTATACCTGATACTTGAGTGGGAAATGAAATCGGTGCATGAAAATGTCATTTACCTAAATTGGTAGATACATTTCCAAAAATCATTTAAATAGGTTTTTAAAAAGGTTTTTTTTCTCCTCAAATTACCAGTAGGTATGTAATAGGTATAAAAAAATTTAATAAAATTAAGAAATCACAAAAAACGCAAAATTTGGTATCTTCGATGGTCAAAGAATTCAAAAATGATTGAAAAAATCAAAAAGTCGCGAAAATTGAATAATTTTGGAAATATTAAAAATTTTAGTGGGTAGGTCTAATAAAATCACAAAAAATAGATAATTTTTGAAAAAAAATCAGGAAAAATTTAAGAAGTAAAAGGATTAAAATTTAAGCAATTTTGAAAATAGGATATATAAAAATTTGATACAATTGGAAAAATCATTAAAAAAATGTAAATTTTTCGGCAATTACAAAATTTTGAAAAAATTGAAAAAAAAACAAGTGCCCCAAAAATTGGAAAATATTGAAAATATGCCAGTAAAAAATTTAATAAAATTAGAGGAATCATTAAAAATGAAATTTTTTTAGGTAATTCAAGAAATTGGAAAAAATTGAAAAAATTAAAGTCACAATACAAAATTTGAATAGTTGAAAAATAAAGAATAAAAAAAAATAACAAATTTTTTATTGTATTTAACTTTAATTTTTTAAATGTTTCCAAATTCTTGAATTACTTAAAATTTAAAAAAAGAACAAAAAAAACGAAAAATAGGTAACCATTTTTAAAAAATAATATCACAAACTTTAGAAAATCAAAATACGTGCCATAAAAACTTTAGATAATTAAGATTTAAAAAATTCATTATTAAAAAAAATTGCAAAATTGAAAGAATTAGAAACTCACAAAAATTTATCAATTTTGGAAATACCTACTTTTTTATTTAAAAAATGAAATTTTAAAATTCATATAAAATAAAAATTGTTAGATCAAAAATACAGAAAAAAACCTGAAAAACTGAAAAATTGAAAAATTGCAATGTCTCAAAAATTAAACAATTTTTGATATATTATAAAGTTGATAAAACGAAAAAATTTAGAAAAAAGTGAAAAGAAGTTGAGAATTAAAATGTCACAAAAAGTATGTAATAAATTTTGGAAACAGATATGTTGACCAAAAAAATAATCACAAAATTGTAAAACTGAAAGAATTAAAATCTCGAAAAAATTGAGCAATTTTGGAAAAACTTGCTTATTAAAACTTTGATGAAGTTAGAAAAATCACGAAAAATGGCAATTTTCAGTTTAAAAATTCAGAAAAAATTGAAATATTAAAAATTGCAATGTCTTAAAAATTGAGCAATTTTATAAACATTGAAGATTTGATAAAATTGGAAAAATTATGAAAATAATGTTTTTTTAAACAATTAAAATATTCAGAAAAAAATTTAAAAATCAAAAAGTTATAAAAATGGACCAATAAAATTCTGAAAATATTAAAAATATAGGTATACCATTAAAAAATTCAGAAAAAATTAAAAAATTGAAACTAAAATGTCACGAAAATTACGCAATTCTGTAAATATTAAAAATTTGACGAAACAATAAAAATAAAAAATTATAAAATTTTAGACAATAATCAAACAATTCAGAAACAATGGAAAGCAAAAAAATTGAGAATGTCTCGAAAGTTGAGCAATTTTGGAAGTAAGTATTAAAAATTTAATCAAATGAGAGAGATCAGAAGAAAAAGAAAAAAAAAACCAGAAAAATTGAAAGAATTAGAATGTTAGAATGTCAAAAAATTGAGCACGTTTCAAAATATCAAAAATTTGATAAAATTGGAAGAATCGTCAAAAATTATAAATTTTTCAGATAACTGAAAAATTCAGAAAAATTTAAAAAATTAAAATGTCGCAAAAAAGAAACAATTTCGGAACTATTAATAATTCTGATAATAAAAAAATTCAGAAAAAATCAAAAATTCAAAAAAGGTACGTACAAATAAAAATTCATTAAAATTATAAAAAATCATAAAAAGTCCAGAAAATTTTTTAAAATTTTGCAAATATTAAAAATTTGATTTAACTAGAAAAATTATAAAAATCCAAAAATTTTTTTTTTTAATTTTTGAGGATTTTTAAAATTTTTTTAAAAATAGAAAAAAAAATTAAATTAAAATATGGGGTGTTTTGGTTTGGGGGCACCACGTTCCAATGGTATGTATAACATAAGAAGTATATCAAATTTATTCACAAACATACAAGAGGATTTGCCGATCCCTAGAATTGAAGGGACAGAGATATTCTAATTTGAAAATGACTATTTTTCAGTTCATTTTTGAAAATCTAATTTTAATTACTGAAAGATAAAAGTATTGGATAATTTAATAAAGAAAATTTTGTTTGGATGTAAATTCAAATGAACTAAGTCTAAATATCTACTAAAATGAAAGTACGTAGATGTAAAAATTTCTTATCGAAAAATAGGTCAAGACTAGGGTACTCGATACTTTCGAGACTTGGGAAATAATTTTAAAAAGGTCGTAACATTAGATATCCTGATTTGAAAACTAAATGAAGATAATGGCTTAAAAACGAAACTGGTGTACCTTTTAGATACGAATAATCCAATAGACAGAGGCAAACTAACACACCCAATAACAATAAGTAAGCGTATGTATGTATCCGACAGTCGGTAATATGCTTAGTTGATAAGTTTTGCTACCGTGCTGCCTACTTTCCAATTGTATTCACCCCATTGTGACCTATTTTTTATTATTCCCTAGAAAACTTGCCAATCTTATCTTATAAAACCTCGTCGTGACACACATTTTGCTTTTCTCTTTCAATATTTTTAGTATGCTGGGCTCAAAATACCAATGTCGGCCAGTTCACATTTTCAAAATTTATGTCGTATTTTAGGTACTTTGTTTTTATGATAATCGGATTATTTTTTCGAAAATTATTACAAATGAAACGAAAAGGAAAAATCAGTCGTCCCTAAGGATTTGCATTTTTTCCAAAATGGGAGGGGGTAAATTTAACGACTAAAATAGATACTTAGATCTAGATAGGTCTTCGAGTAAAATCTTAAAACGAACCTGTTTGTACGTTTCGAATTAGTTTTCAGCTTCGTACTTCCAAATTTAGTCTGGGCAAAAGTCGCCGTGGTAAAAGTGGGCGTACTGTTTCGTTGATTAAAAACATGCATATTGTTGGGTGTTACAGCTTTAGCATTTTTGTTGTAATTCGGTATCTTCATCGGTTGCGGCGGTGAACAACACTTGATACCATTGACCGGACTCAGCGATCCGCTCGCAGGAGAGGCAGGTTTTGCAATAATCAACGGATTAAAAGGAGCGGTAAAATCATTTGGACGGAAACATTTGGCTTCCGGATTAAACGTTCTGGCCACCTCGTTATCGGAATTTTCGGCGATTTCGGTCGAATACAGTATCTCCGTCGCGCCCTTATCGCCTATTCTGAAGCTCACCTCGCCCGGATCTATCCAGATGTTGAGTTCTTTAGGCAAATGCTCCAGAATATCTTGAACCTCGAGTCCGCTATCGTAGGCGGCTTTCTCCAACAAAGGATCGGGCGGATCGATGGCTCTGCCTACTTTCAAGCACCGATAACCAGATCCTTTTTCCGGCGCATCTGGGTACCAGTGACCTTCGAATTTCTCTTTCAACGCTTTTTCTAACTCTTCGCCGAAAATATTGACCCGCCGTCTGGGCAATTTTTCGTACAGCTGCGACATTACGTAATTAATAGCCACGTGTATTTCCATATGCATTTTTGATTTAAAGTATTTCAATCATAAGAAATCTGATCGACTTGAAAGTTTGACGGAAAGAAGCTTCTACGCTTCGTTTTTATTGCTTTTGCGAGGAATGATTGTACAAGAGCACTCTTGTCCTGGAAATCTGAAATCAAAAATTACAAAATTTGTTAAAATTTGGTTCGAATTTAGAGGTAGATTTAGGTACTTTATGAAATATTATATCCAGAGTAAACGTACACGATTTAAATAATAACAACGCTATTGTGATTCTTATTAACCCATACACGAGGCGTATGTATAATCACTCTGTTATTTTGTACCCACCAGTTATAACCAGTTAACGAACAATTTTCATTTCAACCAAATCCATCTTTGGAATAGATTTCCACAAACTTTATAGTTTAAGGTCACTTTTAATTCCAATTTACCAGTTAGGTAAGCGGAATATGGCAGTTTACAAAAATCAGATAGGCCTGCAATGTATAAGGCTTCCGTTAAGATATTTATTCTTTATCCTATTTTGTGGGCCAAACTTTACTACAGGTTTTGTATCGAATACCTCTAATTAGAAAATGTCGCTGGCTTCCAGTTTCGAGGAGTATTTTCAGTCTGAAATTGGATAAAAATTTAATTTGATAGGTACCTACTTAACTTCCCAACTATGGAGTTACTTCTTATTAAAAATTGAGAGAAATACCAACAGAATTCAGGTCTTTCTATATACAACTACTCAACTTTATTACGGCATAATCGTACGTATTGCGAAGAATACAAACATCGTGCCATCTATCTCAACGAATTAAGGAGGAATTTAACATCTGATCTCAGTCAATTGTTTATTTTTTCATTCCATGTATTTACATAAGAATATTTAAATAACGAAACTGCTGTTTACTTTTTTGTCTTTTATGCCATGCTTATAAAAAATATATCTTCTAGAATGCTTCGAGGAGAAGCAACAGAAGGCGATAATTTGACCTTACATTTCATAATAGTAAATACACTTTAATAACCTTTGAAATACTGAAAAGTGAAAACTCGGTTATTATTAATACAGAACAGTTAGAGACAGGAATAAACAATTAAATTCTGGTATTCACCTGTTTTTCTGAGACCTTATACTTTTTTTAGAGGCGAGCAGAGGGGAGAATAAGTGAAATATGCAGGAGTTTGTACAATGCCTGAGCTATTTTTTAAATTATTTTAACAATTCATTTTTATGAATTATTAGAGCCTATTATACAAGGTGTCCGGTGAGTGGTGGATACCATTATGAAATTTGGATATAGTGCGTTTCACTAGTGTCTAGTTTACGCAATGTGTTTACATGGACGTGGATCGTTGTTGATTTACAAAGTCCAATACTACATAGATGCTTGATATTCAAAATTGGAGGGAAAGGAGGGGCCCAATCGAAATTTTTGTAACTAAAATCATTTTTAAGACTACAAGCTACAATTTTTATTCGAAAATTTTTTCAGTTGGATCGCTACCTCCAACAATTTTGCGGAATTGGAGGGGAGGGAAGGGTCTAATCGAAAATTTTATAATAACAAAAATTATGTTTAGGACCTCAATCTACAACTTTTGTTTGAAAATTTTTTCAATTGGACCCCTCCCTCAAGTTTGAAAAAGTTTCTACTCATGTTACGTGAAATCAGAGGAGAGAGAGGGATCCAATCGAAATTTTTATAATACCAAAATTTTTCTCAAAATCTTATTCTACAACATTATTTGAAAAAAAAATTTCAATTGGTCTCTTCCCCTCCCTTTTATAATTTTTAATTAGTATCTTCAGAGTTTATGCAAAATCTGTGAGGAGGGAGCACTCCAATCAAAAAAAATTTCAAACAAAAGTTGTAGCTTGAAGTTTTAAGAATAATTTTGGTTATTACAAAAATTTTGATTTAACCAATCCCTTCCCTCCCCTCCAATTTTGAATATCAAGTATGTGTAGTATTGGACTTGGTAAAATTCAAAAACGACAATTGGGGAATTTTTGTCTCGAAGATGTCCCATGAATGATAATTTAAGACTCAAATGGTCGAGGGGTACAAGCGATACCTACATAAAAATTGCAAAATTCACTATCGCAATACATGTCACGAGTGTAACTTTTTGGGAGAATAAAAAAAGAAGGTATGAGCAGCTAAATTTTCCTATCTTAAATAAAGGCACTATGGAGCCCAACGGAGTCTCAAACTTCGAAAATACCAATGTTCAAGGCATTGCACGCCTTCATTTTCAAACTTGGGAAAATTTTCTAAATAATTTTTTTGCCCCTTCAAGAAGTTATAACTGTTTTGTATGTACCTACTTTTTGATCGAATTATGCAATTTTCATGTCTCACCAGTGCACCGTAATAAACTGGGGTAGGCAATACTTTTGACAGGAATTTCTTACGGCTAAACTCCTTTAATTTCAAAGATAGGCATCCAAATGTGATTGGAATTGTTTTGATTTTTCGAAGTGCCATTCGTCACCGGCGTTGGAAAATTAAAATTTTTGTAAACAGTGTTGCCAACCAATTTTTCATGGCAAATATGAATTTTTAATGTTCTGTGTAGCACTTTCATTTTTAAATTTAGACACATGCGTATACAGGGTGTCCGGCGCGCCGGACACCCTGTATTTGGTATTTTCGAAATTCAAGGCTTCGTAGCGCCTTAATTGTCATAGATAGACAACATTTTCAAATGACATTTTTTTTCTCTCTCAAAAAGTTACACCTGTTTCATGTACTTTTTGGCCGAATTTCGCAATTTTTATGTGTCACCACTGCACCGTGATAAACTGAGGTAGGCAATACTTTTGACTGGAATTTTGCGTTACTGTAACTCCTTCAATTTTAAAGATATGCAATTCAATATGATTACAACTTTCATTGCTTTTTCGAAGATCTATCCACTGCCGGTGTCGAAATTTTTTTTTTGATCGCAGCATTGCCAATCGATTTTACTAGGTAAAATATCAATTTTCAAACCTTTGTAGCTCCTTCATTTTCAAACTTAGGCAATATGTGTACATGAACTTTTTTGTCAGTCGTACTCGGTTATATACAAATTTCAAATTTGGCAGACCACTCACCTGACACCCTGTACGAGTATAATACTAGACTAATGTAAGTAATCGCGATGCTAACCTTACAGATGCGGGATGACTGACTCTCTCCAATAAAAATTTGTTTATTACAAATTGGTGAACCCTGCAAACTTTTCACGAAAGGAGTAGGGAAAAAAATGTTAAGTCCATTGAAAAATTTCCAATGCCTATTTTGACTTGACCTATACTTACACCTGGACCTATGCTCATTGTAACTCGATCAGCTATTGTTTTTAGTTTTACACAATAGGTAAAAGAATGGAAAATCAGTTCAACGACTCGAACAGAAAAATTTCTACCATAGACTCGCAGAAAATAAACACGGCACATAATAACTTTAGGAAAAAAATTAAAATAATACAATATCAATCTAATAACAGGTGGACAGGATATTAGAACATGTTTGAAGATAATAGACGATCATTAATACTCGGGTCATCGTTTTAATAATTAAAAGAACAGTTATTAATATGGTACAATTTGCATATTTATCTCGCCGATTAATGACGTGATTCCATCAATTGAAGACCGCTGCATAGGTTAGCTCAGGTATTCCTTTTTTTTCCGCGACTCATTTACATTTCCAGGTGTCAACGATTTCCTTTTCGAACCATCAAGTGTAATTGTATTTTTCTTGGTTGCGTACCAGGCTATACCGAGAATATCCGAGTTTATTATGCGCGCTCGTATATGGTAATTAGATTTTGGACTAAATAAAATTAACCGAACGCGACCCCGACCCAGCAGCTATATTACACTGTTTTTTCAACTCGTATACTTTCCGCAACTTATTTTCGAATGCAAGTTAAACACTAAGTTTTTCTAGGTCACATCTGTTTCAATCATGTGTGAAGTTTTTTTCTTGGTCGTTTATTAGGGCGCATATAGTATTCGGACGATTCCCAACACATTTACCCAGTGCTGCATAATGTACTCTCATATTATATTTTTTGGTAGGTACCTATACACCCTGTACTTGGAACTTGGAAGCTTTGTTCTGATTCAGTTTCAATTTCAACGCAACAGCACGAAATTATATGCGATGCGATGTGTCATTGATAAACAGGAATCTTGAGAACGTTTCATTCGACCTATGCTCACATTCGTAAGAAAATTGACAATAATGTTGAAAATTTTTAAATTGCTTCGCTATGTTATTTCTTAATCAGTGGGCTTGGTCGTGACCTTATATCGCACCAGATCTTTTATGTTTGAAACAAAAATATATTGCCATCGTGTTTTCAATAACATGTATGTAGTAAATACGTACCTCTCCTCTAAGTACGTAATTATTATCATAAAACCCTTTTATTATAAACGCCACCTTCGCTACTGACTTGGAAAATTTCTTTTGAAAATATCTCAATTTATAATTACTTCGTATCAACATATGTTTAATTGTATTCTACATACACACTCGTATAAAACTATGCATAAATTAATTAGTATACGGTTATAATAGGTGCAGTTCATTTGCGAAGGAAAAATACCCAAGAAGTGAGAAATTTCCAATTATCCGTTCGCATACGCTTAAAATAAGGGTAATCGAGTTCATTTGGTAAACTAATAAAAAATTCATCACTTTTACAAATTTGTCAATTAAAGCTTTCTTTACTTTTGGAAATTCTTTCCATAAAATTCTTCAAAGTCGTAAGGTAATTTTTTCAACTTTTTTGATGGAATAAGTTCGCACATTTTGAGTAATAAGGTCATACATTGAATAATTATTAGTCCCCTCACACTTCACCCAAAAGGTGACCCACGAAAAGGAGAGGGTTTCGTTTGGAACCAACATCTATCTTGATTTTAAAGGGGCAACATTTCAAACTATCGCCAAGTCTAACTCTTTAAGAGAAGCAAAAAAAGGTACGTAAAAAATTTGCCTATTTTTGAAAATGAAGGAGCTACAAAGCTTCCAAAACCGGTATTTTTGAAGTTCAAAGCTTCACAGCGCCTTCACTTCCAAAGATAGGCAAATTTTTCACATAACTTTTTTTGTTCTTCTCAAAAAGTTACACCTGTTCCATGTATTATCCTGATGGAATTTCGAAATTTTCATTTCTCCTCAGTACCTACACCGTGATATTTTTGACCGGAATTTCGTGTGACTATAACTCCTTCAATTTCAGAGATAGGCAACCGAATGTACTTAGAACCTTTTTTCTTTTTCAATGTGCTATCCACTACCGGGGTCGAATTTTTTTTTGAACACAGTGTTGCCAACCGATTTTGCTTGGCAAAATACAAATTTTCAAAGCTTTGTAGCTCCTTCATTTTCAAATTAAGGCGACATGTGTGCATTAAGTGTTTTGTTAGTAGTAATCGGTTGTATCCAAATCTCAAGTCTGGTTACTCCGAACCGGGACACCCTGTATATGTTTTACGTTTGTTGGAAAAATTAATTTTCAATTTTTCAAAATATGAATTCTTCAGGGTTTTTTTTGCAAAATATTATTACTCATGAACCTACCTATTTTAACTTTTTCCGATTTTTAATTTTTAAAACTTGAATTCAATTTTTTTTTCAATGTGAACAAACAATTTTTTGAATTTAAAAATTAAATTTTTAAATTTTCTGAAGATTGAATTTTTAGATTTTTTTTTTTAATGTTTTTAATACTTTACAAATGGATTTCAGACTTCAGAGGTCACAAATATGTACAATGACACATAACCAAAATTTCCAAAATTTTAAGTCGAACTTCACTCCCCCTCACCCCAAATGAACACCTTTCAGTTTTTTTTTTTTTTTTTTGTTTTTTTTTTATCAAATAACGTCAAACGTTAATTTTTGAGCTTCAAAAAAAAACATCTCGATGTTTCGTTTGATGTCATGTCGTCGAAATTTTTGAATTTAAAATTCCTCCTCCAACACAATAGATCATAATTTTTGATCAAAAATCAAATCAACCTCGCAAGTTGATTCAATGATTTGAAATCTTGAAGCAAATCGAAATGTTTCTGAAAAATCATGCAAATAGGAAGTACTCGTAATAAAGAGTTCTATTCGATATCGTGAATCAAAACCCAGAAAATTTCCAGAATTTGAAATATTATCATTCAAAATATTTTTCTCAAAATTGAATAAGCTGATAAGAAAATTGATGTGTAATTGGAATATTCGTATACTTATTTGAAAACTTTGAAGTTTTCTAAAATGTATTTGATAGCCTAAAATTATCAAATAATTGTGCTCAAAAAGGCGTTCAACTTCAAAATATGTAATAAAAATTTCTTGAATTGTCATTTTTTAAAATCTGTTTTTTCGAGATACGTATATGATATTATTACTCCGGATGAGGGAGTTCTGCTAATCATGAACATTAATTGTTCTTAAGATTCGTAGAACTCGCTCATCCGGAGTAATAATTATCATACGTATCTCAAAACCCCAGATTTTCGTAAAACGACAATTCATTATTTTGAATTTTCTGTATACTTGACGAGTACGAAAATATTATGCCATGTTTTGGCGTCGACAATTTAAATTCCTATAGGTATTCAGCTTTAGAGAATTGCGTGACAATACTTTGGCCTATATATGTACATAGGCTTACCACGTTCATCATACATTTTTCATAACTTAACCTACAAAATCAAAAGCCAAATTGTATGTTAAATCATTAAAATAATTTCAGCCATTTCCTGGTAAATAAAATTTCGGATCACCTTGTGAACATCGTATGTACTTCCTATTCCAATTTTATTTTTAGCATGAAGTCGTATCCACACCCGCCCAATTAGATTTACGTATTCATTGTTTATGTTTTTTGTTACTTTTTTCATTTTTATTTTCGGAAAATTGTTGAAAAGGTATCGAATAAAAGACCACCTACCGTATCATATTATAGATACATATAACTACGTAGTGTAGGGTTTAAAAAGAGTATACTTAATTATACGGATTACGAACGTGAAATTTCGTATAAAATTTTAATACCTACACCATAATACACACGATTTTCCGGATAGCAAACATTAACGCGGACGAGAATCGCTGATTTCTTGGCCTTGAGACGTGACACAACATTAACTAGGTTAGTTTTTCGAGTATTTTGGAGGATATAGGCTCGAAAATAAATTTTTTATGCGGTTTCTACAGGTTTTTTACTACGTGTAAAAAAGAAATTTTTTTCATTTAACGCAAGCACGATAGAAGAATTTTAAATTTTTAGCTCACTAATTGGTATAAATATTTGAAAATTTGAACGAGTATAGTCAATTTGAGTGAATATTGGGCTAGAAAATTGGTTTAGAAAATTACTCGGACACGTACCTCGGTTTTGGTTAGTGCACGAGTGTTCCTAGTATGATTGGCTTAGGTACTTTCACCCCTATCCATGTAATTCGATCAGAGGAAGCATTTTCAGTTAATATCTTCTCTGAAACCTTTAATTTTCATCCAGTTTCACACCTCGTTCGTATAACTACGTAGATCATCAATAATATTTTGTTTGAATTTTCCGACCTTGGAAAAAAAACAATTATTCATGTACGAAGCGTATTTTTTCCATATTCTCGAGATTGATTTTTTTTTTTTTTTTTCAAAAATCTGAATAATAACAAAATCAGTCAGACTGTAAACCAAAAGTGATATTTTTTTCGCGTTTGTCAACCGTGCAAAAATTAATTTAAGGTTTTAAAAAATAATATTGGATGATTTTGAATTTGCACGCTTTCACGTTTACGTACTACATGGAGCATATGTATAAAAACTTTACCTTGCATAATTACGTTTAACCTTACTCAAGGTCGAAGTAATCATCTGTGTATTGTACAAGCTCACGTTACGTACTCGTATGTACTTGTACACGCTGTCTGCATCGTCTAGCCTAACCTAACCGTTCATCGCAAGTGTAACACATATTCGTTATATAATTTTTTGCTAGTTTCAATAATTCATCTTTCGTTCATTTTTTTTTACGAATTTTACAATTTGCATTTTTACTGTCGCTGGTGGACATCGATTTTGACGAAGTCCCCGGACGAAAAATATTTAGAATTGAGCTCGTGTTGTTGTCCATAGATAGGTATACATGTATTGTCAAGTTTTCAACCATTCGCCTGACTAACATAGTGACGTAAATGACTAGTATAACCTTTGAGTGGTTATTCGCTAGCGGTTTTCCCCTCCAAAAACTCCTATATCTGATGGAAAAATGTTTCTAGATGCTGGGAAAAAACCCGAATGTGGAGTTCGATAACTTGATCGGTGTCAGTAATCTTGACATTTTATTCACCAAAAAAACCTTATGCTTAATGAACGGTTTTTTCTAAACGCTGAGAAAAAACCTAAACATTGAGTATGATAACTTGATATGTGAATACATAATCTTTATATTTTAACCCCCCCCCCCCCCCCAACCCAAAAAAACAAAACAAAAAAACAACCACAACAACCATATCCGGTGAAACGATTTTTCTAGAAACTGGGGAAACCCCCCGAAAATGGAGTTTGATACCTAACTTAAAAAATGTACCTAGGTAATCTCGATATTTTACCAAATACTTACTTTTTAATGAAATAAATTTGTGCTAATTGAAATTAAAACATGATATTATGCGTATCCGCGTCGTAAAATTGTTTTTTACAATAACTAACGTACATAACCATATGGTGTTTCAAAGACACACAAACATTTGCGTCAATGGGAATGGGAAAAGCTGCGCTTCAATTGTAAAACGTCACTGTGTTTATTTGCATCTTTGCTACATATTGCGATCGTATCGCGTTATGAATGTCATCACGGTGCTTGTAAAAAAACCTCTCCTGAAAATTCAGAACATAATAGGTATCTTAATTTTTTAATACCATCCTTCCTTCAATTAATGAGGTTGTTCCCTCATCACATTCGTATTTAGAAAATTTCTCCATCATTTCTTTCAACTTAATTTGAAACAGAAGGATATCTTATAGTCAAGTAAAGTGTTGGACAAAATAATTTTGGGTGTTTTGTGAGACATTATAAAACTTTGAAATTAAAAAAAAAAAAATTTGATGTATTTTACACATTTTAGGTGACATATTCCAAAACTTGAGATAATTTTAGAAAAATTGATGACTTTTTAATTTTTTCAACATATTATATGCTTTTACGATGACCAAAATGAGAAAAAACGACACTAAAATCCGACAGATTTATCCGGCGAAACCAAAATGGATTAAATTAGGTTTGGATGAATGAATTTTGGGTATTAGGTCAGACATAAAAAAACTAGTTAGCATATTTTTTCATTTTTAATTGATGATTTTTAGACATTTTTTCAAGCATTCTGAAACTTAAAATTAATTTTTTGGAGGACTTGAAAAACTTGAAAAAATTGAATATAAATTTTTTCAATTTTAGACATTTTTTACCACGCTTTTATTAGCTTGGTATGTATATATGTATGTATGTATGTATGTATGTTTGTCTCATGGAACCAAATGTATGTTTTCGACCAATCCTCTCTCATTTAATATTTTACTGGAATTGAAAGAACATAGTGCTCACATTAGGGGTTTTCGAGGTCGCTGAATTCGATTTTCGAACTCAAATTTACCCCCGACCCCAAATCGAGCCCCTATGAGGGGGTTCAATTTTGAAAATTTTAGAAAATTACAACATTGGTATCGAAATGTAGGTTTTCGAGGTCGCTGAATTCGAATTTCGAACTCAAATTTACCCCCACCCCAAATTGAGCCCCTATGAGGGGGTTCCATTTTGAAAATTTCAAAATTCACAACATTGATATCAAAATGTTGGTTTTCGAGGTAGCTGAATTCGATTTTCGAACTCAAATTTACCCCCGACTCCAAATTGAGCCCCTATGAGGGGGTTCAGTTTTGAAAATTTCAGAAAATCACAACATTGGTATCGAAATGTAGGTTTTCGAGGCCGCTGAATTCGATTTTCGGACTTAAATTTACCCTTGACCCCAAATTGAACCCCTATGAGGGGGTTCCATTTTGAAAATTTCAAAATTCACAACATTGATATCAAAATGTTAGTTTTCGAGGAGTAAAACTATGAAATTAAAATATTTTCAACGACAAAAAGAGTTAAATAAAAATGTAAAAAATTTTTTAAAAACCACGCTTTTATTTAAAGTTGGTCACTTTGTAAAATGTTATTCATAGGGAAAGAGTAATGCCTTAAAAAACAAAAAATAAAATTTACTTAAATACAAAAATGTGTCATGAAAATTTTTTTTTCAAAAATTTTAATGATGAAAAGCGTGGTGGGGTGTGCGAGGAGCAAACGAATACCTTTTCGATTAACGCCCCACCACGATTTTCATCATTAAAATTTTTGCAAAAAAAATTTTCATGACACATTTTTGTATTCAAGTAAATTTTATTTTTTGTTTTTTAAGGCATTACTCTTTCCCTATGAATAACATTTTACAAAGTGACCAACTTTAAATAAAAGCGTGGTTTTTTAAAAATTTTTTACATTTTTATTAGATACTTCATTTAATCATTTTTTCAAACTTGGATGACTTTTAGACGTTTTAGGTTTAAGTTTTGGACGAAAGACTTTTGAGTATTTGTCAAACATTATAAAACTTGGAAAAATTTTAAAAGAATTTTATGACTTTTACACATTTTATCTGACATTCTGAAACTTGAGAAAATTGTAGAAAAATTGATGACTTTTCAATTTTAACAAATTAAATTTTTTTTTTTTTTCAATTTTAGACATTTTTCAGCCATTTTTTTTATTTTATTAATTTTTTTAAACTTAAATGACTTTTAGACGTTTTAGGTCAAGTGTTGGAGACAAAAGACTTTTGGGTGTTTGTCAGCCGTTATAAAGCTTGGAATTTTTTTAAAAATTAAGTCTGATGACTTTTACACATTTTGTCAAACATTCTGAAACTTGGAAAAAAATTTCAATAGTTTTTTTGAATTTTTTTTTTAACTTGAAAAAATTTATATGATTAGGAAATTGACTTTTAGACATTTTGTCTGACATTCTGAAACGTATAAATATTTTAAAATTTTCTATGAATTAAATTTCCATAATTACTTTTAGGTATATTATGTTAGGTTTGGATGACATAAAGCACTTGGAAATTTTTAAAAAATTTCATGTCTTTTAGACATTCTGAAACTTGGAAAAGGTTAGGTTACATTAGGTTAGGTTTTGATGATATTAAAAAAAACGGAAAATTCTCAAAAAATGTGATTACTTTTAGACACTTTGTCAGACATTCTGAAACTTTGACTTACCTATACACATTTTCTTATATTTCCATGGGGATTTTTTTTTTATTAGGTACTTTTAGACACTTTGTCAGAAAGTAAATTTTTATTTTTGATGACTCTTAGACATTTTCTCAGATATTCTGAAACTTACATTTCCATAGAGATTTTTTTAATTAGGTACTTTTAGACATTCTGCCAGAAAGTAAAATTTTATTATTTTTATTTTTGATGACTTTTGGACGTTTTATCAGACACTCTGAAACTTGGAATATTTTTTTTTAGTAATTTTAGGACTTTTTTAGACATTTTGTCAGACATTATGATTTTTTCATTTCTTTCCTTAAAAATACCTAGTTGGTTTTTATCCAAGAAATGAAAAAAAAAATGTCCTCAAGCAATGTATCAGATTTGCTTTTTGAAAATGAGAGATTTTGTCTCCAAAAAAGTAGGAAACTAAAGGAGTCTTCTTCCCAAAAATCAAAAAAAAAATTCCATAAAATTAAGTAAATTTTCAACTTTTCTTTGGCTTGAAAAAATTGAGATATCTTTAATTACAAAAAAATTCAAAATTATTCTTCTCCAAAATAATTAAACGGGTTTCTTTGTAACAATTAATTGAGAAATATTTTTACTTCAAAAAAATTGAGAAATTTTTTTTTCTCCAAAAAAAGTAGATTTAGCTTATTTTTATTTGAAATTTTGGGTGTAGCTGGAGCCACAGATCTACTCCTAAATATCTATAAAAGAAATTACCAAGATAAATCAGGCATACACAATACAAGTATAGAATATTGACAACGGTGTAAAAAAAATAAAAATTTATAATACGATGTAAATTTAATTCGAGACCGGGGGTCTGGAAACAATACGTTTTTGTCATTCAAATTTTCAAAGGCAATATAATAACTGACCTATTTAACCGAGTTCGCTCGTATTACCTCACAACGTTTAGAACGATTTGTAACCCAATACTTCGAAGCTGCTTCGTAGGACATTTGCGTTCTCATGAAAATAGTCGACCCAAATTTTAAAACGCAGTCAGAAAATGTAAACGAAAAATCAAATGGATTAACAGTAACAGTAACACACCCGAAACCGAGTAACGCGTTACGAACGTGTTAATTAAACACCCCACCTCCAACGACATATCATCGAATTCGTACATGCGTTTTTCAAATATAAATGAAAGGAAAGGGACGCGAACGGGGATGTCGAAAGTTTATTTTCGTCTTAGCGTTTGTGCTGGAATTTCAACTGACAAAACGTACGATATTTTGCTTCCATTTAGATTTTTTCAACATTACACTTTTTCTATATTTATAACGCGAGTACACATTTCCATGCGACGTGTTATTTTCTTTTCCCAAGTTTCCGCCTTTTACTGTCGTTTTGCTTTTTATACGTTTTACTCGCTCCCTTGACCTGGTAATCTACCGATGTAATATTAAAATTTTCACTACGCGTAATGCTCGCCTAATTGAATTCCAGGACGTATTTGTTTAAAGAAATTGTTATACTTAGAGTGAATTATTTTTTATTGTCAACGGTTCAGCGGGGCGCATCTGATAAACAAGTCGTTTTCAACTGCGTTCATTCTTCTTTCTCTTTCATTATTTTCATTTTCACGTTTTTCCTTCATTAGGGAAATCGATTTTTTTCAGCTACAAGACTTATTAAATTTTTTATAAAATTTCAAAATAAATTATACGTCATTACCTACATTGATAAACTACGCAACTTTTGAAAAAATGCACTCACAACTCGATTAATTAATTTTTGCTTCATGATACAGCAAAAATTTCAACTTCAGGATTCGACAGAAATTAAATTGCATAGTTGGTATAGGACCGCCGATAAAATTTTTCAAATCGATGGCGAGGTGTAGTAAGTACAAAATTACATATATTCGACGATTATTTTTAAAATACGAACATGTCATTTTAATCGCGATAGCGGGTAAACATTGCAAAACGAATTTGTTACCGTCTGGATAGATATAAATAGAATTTAAAAAATGAAATTTCTCATAGCTACCACAAATGTGTGCGAATTATTAAACATAGTAGCACCAGAGCAAAGACAGCGCGACGTACGCAGGTCTCATACAACATTTTACATTGTGCTAGCAGAATTCGTGGATATTTCAAACGGCATATCCTAGTTTATATTTATAGAGAAGCTTAGATTAGAATCGGGTATACCTATTTAGAAAGACATTACAGCAAAAACGTACGTTTAAAATGCCAGCTTGTCTAGTTTTGGCGACAATTCATATCTTTCGCCTACTCGCCTCGTGTTGATTAAAAAGGTACCTATATTCTCTCTAAACTTGCAAATTGATGCAAACGAGTCGGATGTGCAGTTCATATTCGTATTTTGTGTCAAAGGTGTACGAGATAAGTTTGTATAAGCATGGTCGTTTTTTTTTATGGAATTAGACGAGTAGGTACCTACCTTGTTACAGGCGAGAATTCACATTTATATTTGTACATAAGGATGACCCTTATTTCAAAATTTAAATATTTTTTCTTTTCGTCACCAAAGTTGTTTTTTTTTTCATAAGAAACTGAAGTAGGAGTATCTCACTCCTAGAAAATACATTTTTGGATAGAATCGCTAAATTTGACAAAAATTTCGGTTTGGGAAAATTTGGCCAATTCTTCAAAAAATATAAAATTGGAAAAACAAAATTTGTTGATTGGAATACCATGTACCCGTGTAGCAATTGTCGACATCGACATTTATGTCGACAAAATTCAGACACATTTTTTTCTCGGTTAACGATGAATTAAAAATGATATTTGAGATTTAAAGTAATGTTCTATGTTAAACCTAACTGTTCAATCAAAATTTTTGAATTTTTCTCAGTATTTTCCTATAATTTAGAAAACGTTGTTTTTCTACATAGACAAGTCGATGTAAAAATCGATACTCGATAAACGCATCGACATTTATGTCGACAATTTCTGCCAATTAAATTTACAAATTTTATATCTAAAAAGAAATAAAAACAATTAATAAGAACATTTTAAGCTCAGGAATAAATAATTTTTGAAAGAATCACAAAATTTTCTTATTTTTCAAAGTTTTGAATAATACAACGACTTGTCGAGTTATTGTCGACATAATTGTGGATGGTCAAATAATGCATCGACTTCACTGTCGACAGTGTCGACCAGAGGAATTTTAAGTCGAGATAGTGTCGATGTGATTGTCGAGGGTCGAATAATGCATCGACTTAACTGTCGACAGTGTTGACCAGAGGAATTTTAAGTCGAGTTAATGTCGATCTAATTGTCGAGGGTCGAATAATGCATCGACTTGACTGTCGACGTCTTGAGGGTGATTGTGATACTCGCAGATAAAGTGTGTTGTGAATTAGTACATAAGGTCTAAGAATCATCTCTATGTTAGTTGGACACTCGCATGTGTCCAGCTACAAAGGTGGCCTCAATGCCGCATATTTGACAAAAAAAGTCGAAATGTTGGCTTGAACACTATTTTTGGTGTAATTTTAATATATACTTATATTGAATATTTGAACTTAGCATATTTTTCAAAAGCTCACCATTGCAAATGTCGATGTGGATGTCGATATAAATGTCGACACATCGAAATCGGTCACTTTTCGATCGTACATGTCGACACGATTGTGGATGGTTTGCCGAGCTTATTATCGACATGTTTGTCGACCGTCCAAATATTGCTCGACATGTCGAGCCATATTTGGACGGTCGACAAAAATGTCGATAATAAGCTCGACAAACCATCCACAATCGTGTCGACATGTACGATCGAAAAGTGACCGATTTCGATGTGTCGACATTTATATCGAAATTAGCATCGACGTTGCTACACGGGTAGTTGTAGGTAGTTAGTAGTTGATACCCAGAATGAAATGGATTTTTTTTTTCAATTTTTTTAAATTGAAAAAAAAAACTCCAATTTTGTGGCATTTAAAAATTCTTTAACTTCTTTGCAATAAAAAATTCTTCAATTTTTTGGCATAAAAAAATTCTTCAATTTTTTTGAAATAAAAAAATACCTATTCAATTTTTTTGGATAAAATTTTTAAAAAATTTTTTGGAATTGAAAAATTCTTCAATTTTTTAGAATAGAATTTTTAAAAAAAAATTTTGGAATAAAAAAAAATCTTCAATTTTATGAAATAAAACAGAACTTTAATTTTCCTAAATATTCTTGAGTACCTACCTACAAAAATATGAAACCTTTTTAGAATTAAGAGAATTTTTCAATTTTTTCGAATTGAAAAAAATCTTTAATTTTTTGGAACAAAAAATTCTTCTGCCTTCTAAATAGGGCTAAAAAAGTTCTAAATTTTTTGGAATAAAAAATCTTAAATTCTTATGATTTGAAAAAATGCTCTTTTTCAAAATTAAAAAAGCTCTAATTTTTCGAATTAAAAATCCTTCAATTTTTGGAACAAAAAAAAATATCTTCAGTTTTGTGGGATAGAAAAATTCTTCAAATTTGTGGTATCAAAATTTTTTTCATTTTTTTGGAACAAAAAATACTTTAGTCTTTTTGATGGTAAAAATTTTTATTTTTATTTTTTCGAAATGAAAGAATTCTTTAATTTTTTAAAAAACAATTAGGTATGTGGTAATATGTTTAATTGTTTGGTATTAGGTAGGTATGACATTCTTCAATTTTTTGAACTAAAAAAAATCATTAATTTTTTGGCATCAAGAAATTCTTTAATTATTTAGAATTAAAAAAGTTCGTCAATTTTTGAAATAGAAGAATTCTTTTTTTTTTTTTTTTGATAATGAAAAAATTGCTAAAGTGTTTTGAATGAATAAAATAAGTCTTATTTTTTTCGCAATAAAAAAGTTCTCAGTTGTTGTTGTTGTTTTTTTTTTTTTTTTTTTTTTTGTGACAAGCATATAAATAAGGATCACTTTTTTAACTATATTCATTTTTATTTATTTTCAATTTGTAGTTTAATTGTAAGCACCAATAAATCGAAAATTCGAAAACGAAAGCGACCAAGGACAAATTATACTCAACACATCTATCCCATCCACACTTTATGAAAATCTAGGTAAGTATACCAGATAGGTATTAATCGATACCCCACCCAATTTCAACCATACACGCGAAAATGATCACAGTTCGAACTTGAGAAAAGATCCATATGGTAATTAAACAATTAACATTGGTTTAATCCGTCAGTGGAAACAATGACGAATGAAAACTAACTAAGATAAGCATCATTAATTAAGCAATTCTTATCTAAAATTATTTATGGAACCAATAACCGTGAAATTAAGACATCTCAGTAACCTCATAATCTACTGATAGAAAAAATTAGTACGTAATGAATTCGAAAAAATATAACGAGAGTTAAAGGAGACTTGCCGTTATCGCTGCACGTTTTCAAAAAAAAAAATCAGTAGTTAGAATTTCAGCATTGGCGAGTAAAAAAAATAAATAAGAAAAAAGAAAGATGAGAAGGTAATCAAAAATCAGGTCAACGTACAAACGCTCCCAAGTCAAAACGTAACGCGTGCTGCTATCGACCTGTTGCTCAAGCTTCCCTTGGATATTTCGTATTGATCCAATCGGGTACAATAAAATATAAACGAAAATAATTCAGCCAGACTTTGGCTTAAATTATTTTAAAAACCTTGTTGGGTCAATTTTGATGAAAGAAAAAAATAACAGAGCAAAAAATTGAAGCGAATTTCATTACGTTGATCGTGGTGAGTGACGTCAAGGGGAAAATGCTAATGCGAATAATCAAGTAATTAGTGTACACTTTGACGTCATATCAGGATAAGCGGTCATGTCAGGTGGAACGCAGGGATATAAAATAAATAGTAGGGGGCGAGATTCGAGCATCTCAACCCATTTTTTGATAGGGGAAAATTTTCACGTTCATTATTAATAATTCATAAAGGGGTACAAAGTATCTATTATTCTACGTATCAGGCCTATTAGGAGTTTAGGACTATATTTTTTCCTTCAATTTTTTCTATTTGCAATGCTCAAAGCTAGAACTAACGCCTTTTTATGTTTTTATAAGGTGTAGGGTATGCAATAAGCGTTCTTTTGAAATGAGAAATGTATTGCTCCTGATCATGAGTGGATCGCCGCAGTATAGTTTTTTTTGGCACCGTCGCGTAAAAATTACGAAGGCCAATACTAGATAGATACTTGATATTCAAAATTGGAGGGAAGGTAGGGGCCCAATCAAAATTTTTGTAATAATCAAAATTATTCCTAGAACTTTAAGCTATAACTTTTGTTCGAAATTTTTTTCAATTGGACCCCTCCCTCCCCACCAATTTAGCATAACACTCCGAAAATATTAATTAAAAATTAGTGGAGTGAGGAAGGAAGGGGTCAATTGAAAAAAATTTCAATTAAAAGTTGTAGATTAAGATTCGAAAAATAATTTTGATTATTATAAAATTTTCGATTAGATCCTTCCAACCACTACAATTTTGCAATGACTTAGATACTTTAAAACTGGTTGAGGTAGAGTCCAATTGAAAAAATTATCAAACAAAAGTTGTAGCTTGAAGTCTTAGAAATAATTATGGTTATTACAAGAATTTCGATTAGACCCGTCCCTCCCCTCCAAATTTTGCATAATATGGCTGGGATACTCAAAAACTGGTAAAGATGGAGCCCAATCGAAAAAATATTCAGACAAAAGTTGTAGCTTAAAGTCTTGGAAATAATTTTGGTTATTACAAAAATTTCGATTGGACCCTTCTCTCCCCACCAATTTTGATTTTCAAGTATCTATGTATAGTACTGGCCTTGTGAATTTTACGACAGTGCCAAAAAAACAGTACTGCATCGATCCACTCGGTCTCCTGATCAATTATGCAATTTCAGACAGTACCTATAAAAGTATTGGAATAATTTTTTATCAATTGTAGAATTTAAAAATTCAACTCTCTCCTCCCCAACGGATGCTTTTTCCAATGAAGAAACACCAATCAATTTTTCGAAAGTAGCAAAATCACTCGAACGGTTTATTCGATTATTATGCATCGTTTTATAATTTTTCAGAAGGTCATAGAGAACACACCTTTTGCGTTTCGTATCCTCCATCAGAATTGATTCCTTGCGACTACATGTGATAATACGTACGTCTATAGTCGTCTACAAGTACTAATAAATTCAAAGGAAATTTTCTTCCATGTTCGCACTGTGGAAATTTACGCAAAACCGCGTTAAAATTTACACATACGAGCGTCTAGCTGTTAATAGTTCACGAAACAAGGTCATGTCTCTCGAATCCGTGGCATTATACCATACGGCACACCTGATAAAATTCGATTTTATAAGTAAACACGTTACATCATTGCACGTAGGTACTAAGAGTCGACGTGAAAATTCTACGACGGCGAAATTTTTTTTTTTTTTACTACAATTCTCTCGCGAAAAATGACGTACTCGCGAGTAAATAGATCGTTATAAGTATTTGTCACGTGATTGTCACGGATACCTGTTCACATCGAGTACTCATATGCGACAATTAATCGCGAAATTTCAAATTTCACACGAAATTACGCTCGTGGTAATTATATACGATAAGTGTACGTCGATAAGTAAATTAATTCTATTACGGTAATGTCAAAATTTCAGGCTATCATGCGAATTTCTGGTAATGCCGCCGTCGACGAGACTGAATCAAGTGTAATGCTCGCATTATAAAACCTGTTTCAAATTCAAGCTTAAAATGTCAAAAAAAATTCGCCTTGAACTTAAGATACCAACACTTGCAACGATTTTGAAACGCGCTTTAAATGGTTCGTGTTCACGGAAACTTCGCGTGAACCGATATTAATTAATTTTGCTCAAAAAGCATACTCGTACCTACTCGTTTGCTGTATGGTACTACAAGTGTCGTATCTACATCAGTTTTTTTTTCACGAGTGTTTGAGTATCCCAAATTCCCAATATTGTCTGATTTTATTGCCATTCTGTTTGTGATCCAATTAAACGAAAATTTTCCAAAAAAATTCCATAATGAGTAGACGTATATTTTACGTCCTATGGAGAAATTCAACTTTTATGGTAAATTTTCCAAATAACCCACCAATTTTTAAATCAATTTATATCTCGATGAAATCACAATATTGTAGATGATATTTTTATCACAAAATTCAAACACCTAAGAATAAATATCTATAAAAATCCTAGCTCTAAAATAACAATTAGATTTGTTCAACAGGTTTCGTAACAATGACAACTAGTAATAATTAAATTTTAAAATAATATGCTAATTGCGAGGTTATGGCTGTTTTGTTCTGTAGGTAGTCGTAATCAGAGTTTAAGTATACGTGATACGAAAAATAAATAAATTGTCCTACTTCAACGACTTCAACTTATCATCAACTGATGCAATTAATCGTACCTACCTACCTATATGTGGCGCTGGCAATAGTAGGTAACTAATTTAGATAACAATTATTGGCACTCGACTTTCGGACTTCAAAATTTTGCTTTCTTCGAGTCATTTTTTATACCTGTATTACCATTATCATATAAAAATACTCGTACTTCAGGGTGGACCTTATTTATTTATTTGATTCTCTTTGGTTACACCCTCCAAAGTTGTTTCTTTCTATAAAAAAATTCCACCTCTTGAGTTTGGCTCTGAGTAAATTTCAAGCTACTTGCACCTAATTTTTAAAATTGATGAATTTTCATTTAGAATTCAATTGGGGCAAAAATAAAAAATTGGGAATTATTTTCTCATAAAAAGGAACGATTTTGTTGGGTTAGAATAAAAAAAAAAGACAAACATTTTAAACTTTGTCAATTAAAAAAAGGGGAGAGGCAAAAGGCATCAATCAAAATTGAGTTAGGTAGAAAATAAAAAAATAAAAAATGCGAATCGATTCTTATAAAAAAGAAACAAATGACATGGTTTAGAACCCCCCCCCCCCCCTCCCTCCAATTGAAAATGTGAAAATTTCTTTATTTCAAAAATTGGAGGCTATAGGCACAATTTGAATTTCAATTATGGGAAAATGAAAATTAAACTGGAGATTACCTCGTTTCTTTTAGTTTTTGCATTTTTTGAAAAAATTTGTGAGACATTACGTAAAATTGAGATAAGGAAAAAATAAAAAATTGGTAATTATTTACTATTTATGAAAATAAACAACTTTTATTGAGCCAAGTAGAAGCAGAAGTTTGAAAATTTATCAACTATCATTCTTTTAAGGAAGACAACCAAGCTCCACTTAGAATTTAGTTGGAGGAAAAATTTAAAAAAAGGATACCTAGGTTATTATTTTTTCAAAAAAAAATTCAACAAAAAAAATTATATCAAAACCGCTAAGCCACTCCCCCCTCTCTCAACGTAAAAAAAAAAATGGAAAATTACATTTTTTGGTATGTCTCATAACAATAGGGCAAAAGATGGAAAGCCACCAAAAAAGTCTTGTTGAGTAAGAACTTTGAATAAAATTTTTGAATTATTTGAAATTTCAAATTTTTGGAATCAAAAAATCCTTCAGTTTTTTTTTATGTAAAACAAATGGTTTAATTTGTTTTGGAAAAAAAATTCATCCATTTTTACAATTGAAAATCTTACAATTTTTTTTAGGAATAAAAAAAATCATCAATATTGTGGTATCATAAATTCTTAATTTTTTTTGTACAACAAAATTTTTTCAATTTTTTTGGAATGAAAAATCTTTCAGTTTTTTGAGTGAAAAAAGTTCTCATTTTTTTTTTTTTTTTTTGAATTGAAAAATCTCCAGATTTGCGGTAGGTATCAAAAAATTATTCAGTTTTTTGGAACAAAAAAAAATCGTCAATTTTGTTATAATATCTTAAAATAATTCTTCAATTTTTATGAAAATTCTCCAGGTTTTTGGAATAAAAAAAGTTACTAATTTTATGTTTTCAAAACGTTCTCTAATTTTTTGGAATACAAAAATTCTTCAATTTTTTAGATTAGAGAAATTATTAATTTAGTTTCTTGAAATACAGAAATCATCCTTTTTTTAGAATTTAAAATCTTACCTACTTATATTTTTTTGAAATAAAATTTTTTCAGTTTTTTGGAATAAAAAAAATCCTCAATTTTGTGGTATTATAAAATTCTTCATTTTTTTTTTTTTTGTAGAATACAAATATTTTAATATTTTGGAATGAAAAATCTTCAGTTTTTTGGAATAAAAAAAATTAACCAATATTTTGGTGTTTTCTAAACTTTCTGCAAAAATTCTTCAATTTTTTAGATTACACAGAAATTGTTTAGTTAAGAAATCATAATTTTTTAGAATTTGAAAACTTATATTTTTTTTAAATAAAAATTTTTTGGAATAAAAAAAAAATCCTTCATTTTGTGATAATTCTCCTTTTTTTAAATAATTTATTGTTTTTGTAGAACAAAAATCTTTCAAGTAATTTTTTAGGAATGAAAAATCTTCAGTTTTTTGGGAAAAATGTTTTCATTTTTTTGGAATTGAAAAATCTCCAATTTTGCCACTTCTCTAAAAAGAAAATTGTAACCCGTCTAAGCTTCTGTATAGCCAAATTCTTTACGTATTTCATTCAGCACGAGATTATAAAATATTCCCGAGCCAATCCTGATATTTTACTCATCCCCACCCCGCCCTCTCTGTTCAAAGGCTAATGTTTTATCACTAGCTATTAAACGAAGGATTAAATTATATTTATTCGCAAGAAACAACACTCGAAGCTTCTACCAAAAAACAATTCAATCATTTAAAAAAAAACTTTCGAAAAACTAGGTACTTATCCGATTCCGAGAAATTACAACCGTGTTTTAAATTCAACTTACAATACTAGTATTATCGCGTGTACTTAGGTACACAGACGTCCTTGTTGGAAAAAATGGAATTAAATTTTTGTCATTTTAATTGCCTTAAAATGTGTTTACATTTTGCAAATTATTTTCTTCTTAAAAATTGCTAGTTAAAAATGACAACCCCGGCCAAAAACAACTACCGCCCTTGAAACTATCTCAAAATACGATCGGTGCGCAGTAATGAACCTTTATTCATTTTCGCTGATAGTGGCTCACTATTAGTATGGCTAATTCAAATATAAACATACTCTTTACGAAATCCAACCAACAATGCATCGTGGAATGTATACCCAAAACCCATCTACCAAAAATTAGTCCGAATGTGTGTCTTGTTTACGTTTTTTTTCTGCTCGAATTTTATTTAGGTTGTAATTATAGAAATTTTGAAATCTGGCGTTATTCCATGTTTAACGCTAATATTGTGTCTTGGGACTCACGTAAATATATGCAATGCTATTCAACAATCCGTAGGTGCACATATATGTACATATCATACCTCCTTAAGTGTCATAAAGTATTACTAAACTTTCTGAGACAATATTTCTTTTTTAAATTAGGTAGGTATATAC
This sequence comes from Balanococcus diminutus, assembly GCA_959613365.1. Taxonomy (NCBI): domain Eukaryota; kingdom Metazoa; phylum Arthropoda; class Insecta; order Hemiptera; family Pseudococcidae; genus Balanococcus; species Balanococcus diminutus. The sequence goes on from OY390714.1 coordinate 32,919,144, forward strand.
TATTTTATGTTTTTTTTTTTTTTCGTTGTTTGTCTATTTTTTATAATACTTCTTCAAAAAGATTTAGTAGTAAAATGAGTTTTAATGCATGAGTCCAACTACGTACCAATTAGGCACCTACCTAAATTACCTATTTCATTCTTTATAGCTTTCATTACTATGTTTTGATAATTGCGAAAAAATGTTTGTGTAATCAAAAAAATAATTACCTACTGGAGCTGTAGATGTGTATTTCGTAAATAAGTGAGTAGGTAGGTAGGTAGGTAGTTCAAGACCTACGTTAACATTTCAAAAATTTCATATTGAAATAGAGTGAATTTTTTAAATATCAATTCAAACATTTATGGCACATAAAACGATAAATCGTTTAGACAGATTAGGTATATATATCATACATTTTTAATGAACTGCAAGATTAAATTTATCAATGCCATTTCGGTACTTTGATTTACAAAATTAATTTAGAAATTTTATTGGATTGAGTTTTAGGAGTTGACAGTTTTACCTCTGAAAAATTCAAAAAAATTTAGATCGATCTTCAAGTGAAATCTACATAATTATGTACGTACAATTGAGGAAAAAATTAAGTGCAAATGCACGTCTGTACCTAACTACCTATACCTACTTTAAAAAATTTATGTTGGTAACATTGAACCCACCTACATGTGAGGAAAAAGAATGGAAAATTTCCTTTACACCAATTGCGAATGAAAGCAATTGAAAAATCGATCTTATTTTATTCGAGCCAAGAATACAAACGCAAATAAAAAGGTTTTCAAATAAGGTGAGTGCATCGATTTAGTTTTAAATGGGTACATTGTAGCGAAAAATATTTCTACTGGCTCTTAATTATAAGTTGAATATCTTTGGCACCAAAGTCTGTGTTTATTCGGTATAGAGGATGTAAAATTACTCATTGGCCACGTAAATGACAATGGCGAACATTTTTTTCACTCCCACGTTTGACAAATTATAATATTAAACTATTTTTAAATGTGTACGTTTACTTTCTGACGTGAAATCTCAATCGAACTGAATAAAATATAAATGGCGACTTACCCAGTATTGTGGATTTCCTAGATACAATGAAACCAATATTTTTTTCGAATGATAATTTTTCAGGTATTCTGTAATAGAACAAAACAAAAAAAAATTATATTTTCGCACTTTGACATTTTGCCAAGATATAAATAATTATTATAGATTGGAGGGTATCTCTGAGATGGATTTTTGAAGAAAAAAAAATGAAAATTAATATTATGTAAAGATACTTAATATAATAAATACTTACACCTATAAATAAAATAGACGTGTACTCGAAACAACGAAAAATTAAGCATTTTTAAATTGAAAATTCGATTTCTTTCAATAGGTACCTAATACAGATACCTCACAACTACATGTATAAAGTTAAGCCGAACAGATTCATAAAACAACTTTTATTACGTATTTAAATCGCCTGGATCAATTTGCTGATAACCCAGTCGTATGCTTTGAAGGTCAATACTTTACCCAGAATTTTCGCAAAAAAAATTTAATACGCGTATTTTATTTATTCTTAATTGTTTTACCGTAAAATTATCGTCGAAAAATTTCAGTTTCGAAAAGGGTGACTGGCAGGGCACGTCTAGGTACACCTACTTTGACGAAGATTGAAAAAAAAGTAATTAACAAATCAATTTGTTAAAACTGTGCAGAAGCTTTTAGGCACCAGAGCTGATATGTTAACTCCAGGAGTACAAGATATAAAGGATGTTTTTAGGACAATATTAGCATATTGTTTCGAATCAATCAACTATGACGTCTTCAAAAACAAATAGAGCGTTTAATCAAACGATAAGCATAAATCGTAAATTACATTCGTTAACTGCGCTACCATTTCAACAATGGTAATGTGCCTATAATTTGACGAGCACTGTATTTTTGACGATTAAAATTTTCTCAAGAGATGGGTAGATAATATTTTAGAGCTATCTATGAGTTAGTGACATGGAAAATATAGAAAGAAATGAGCTTGAATGGAATAATGCTACATAATAATGGATAGAAAACCAATTTCACAAACTTTAAAAATGATAGTAAAAAATTAGCATTTATGTTATGCTAGTAAAATGGGCAAGCTTTCTTCTGTCAAGATGGAACTGAATGCATCTATTTTTTCCCAGCTAAATTTTAAGTAGTATCTTGGAATATTGCCACCGATTTTCCAAAAAATGCAATAATTAAAAAAATTGGGAAAATTTTCAAAATTAGAAATCAGACTTGCCCCTTCAATTTTCATCAAAAATAAAAAATTCGAAACTATTTCGCGTGAAAAGAAACACTGTGATGGGTTACCCCCCCCCCCCCCCCACAAAAAAAGGGGGAAGTTTGAAAAAATTTCAATGTTTTCTCTTTTTTAAATGAGGGAGGACGTGACTAAGCGATAAGCACCAATTAAAATTTAGGTAGTTCCTAAAAAATTTGAAATAGAGAATTATTTTTCCATTCAAGAAAACAAAAAAAGAAAGGAGAGACCAAAAAAATCAAAGTCGAAAATATTCAAAGACCATCCCAAATTGTACCAGGACACAAAGGGGGAAATTATACGAAATAATTTTGATAATTGTAAAAATATCGATAAGACACTTCCCTTTCCTTCAATTTTGCATAGGCCTGAAAATCACCCTTGAAAACAGGATAATTTTCAAACTTAGGTATCACGCAAAATTAGACTGGAGGGAAGGGTCAGATCGAAATTTTTGTAATAACTGAAATTATTCCTAGTATTGCAATCTATAATTTTTGTTTGAAATTTTTTTAAACTGAGGCCTTTAGAACGGAGATAGGGAACTTCCAAGGAAAGGGGAGAACTCTTGGAAAAAATAAACCCTTGAAAAATTGCATATCCAGTATCCACTAATCATAAAATCTATTATTAGACTGATTAAAGAACCTATTTCGATGAAATATTTTTCAAAATTGGCCTTAGAAACAGAGATGGAGAACTTAGAAAGATAGGGGACTGGAACCTCGGAAAAGGGGAGCCTTTAAAAATGGCACGTGAGCTCATAATTTTCCCTATAGACTTTAGATTAAAGGTTTCAGTAATGAAATATTGCTTTTAACCTGTAAGTCACCCTCCTACAATTTTTTTTTAGTTCATTTTTTGATCTTTAAAATGATCAACTTCGTAAATGAACCATTTACGTTATACTCAAATTTTTTACCCAAAATAGAGGAAGAAAGAGCAAAAATTAAAAAAAAAACAATCCCGAGCAGCACAATCGACAAATTATCGAAATAAAAAATCGACAGAATATCGAATTCGATAAAGTGTCGCGTTAGTTCCGCATAAATCGTGAAATTATCTTTCGATATATAGATAGATTATCGACGAATTATAGTTAGCAAAAATTTCGAGATTATAGTAAGATATTTTATCGATAATCTATCTATAATATCGAAAGATAATTTCACGTTTTATGCGGAACTTTTGCGGCACTTCATCAAATTCGATATTCTGTCGATTTTTTATCGATTTTTTTATTCCGATTTTTCGTCTTTTACTAGCTTTTTTCTATAATTAAAAATCATTAATTAGCATAATTAATACATTAAACTATGCCTAAACACATTATTCATGTTACAGTAAGAGGATCATTTCAGAAAAAGTCAAAAAAAATTATAAAAAATCTGCCACCCGTGGGGCTTGAACCACCTACCTCCTGCATGGTAATCCTCTTCCTTAACCACTATGCCATACCTTATCGTTGAGGAATTAGCAATAAAACGCTTATAATAGGCAGTTTAGTACTTTCCGACGAGTTGGACTTGGAAAAATTTTCACCAATTTTTAAAATTTGGAAATAATTTCAAATATCGTCACAAAATCGTTGAAAAATCGTTCGACAAATTTCAGATTATTTGTCGATAATGTAGTTTCAAATATCGCCACAAAATCGTTGAAAAATCGAATTCGAGGAATTTCATATTGCGTGTCGATAATATAGTTTGAAATATCGTCATAAAATCGTTGAAAAATCGAATTCGAGAAATTTCAGATTACGTGTCGATAATAAAGTTTTAAATATCTTCACAAAATCGTTAAAAAATCGAATTCGAGAAATTTCAGATTATTTGTCGATAATATAGTTTCAAATATCGTCACAAAATCGTTAAAAAATCGAAATCGAGAAATTTCATATTACTTGTCGATAATATAGTTTCAAATATCTTCACGCAATCGTTAGAAAATCGAATTCGAGAAATTGCATATTATGTGTCGATAATATAGTTTCAAATATCTTTACAAAATCGGTAAAAAATCGGATTCGATAAATTTAATATAATCTGTCGATAATATAGTTTCAAATGTCGTCAAAAAAATCGGTAAAATATCGAAGTCGAGAAATTTCATATAATCTTTCGATAATATAGTTTTAAATATCTTTACAAAATCGTTAAAAAATCGAATTCGATAAATTTAATATTCTTTGTCGATAATGTAGTTTCAAATATCTGCACAAAATCGGTGGAAAATCAGAATCGATAAATTTAATATTCTTTGTCGATAGTATCGTTGACGAATATCGTCATAAAATCTTAATAATATCGAATTCGATAGTTTTTAGATTTTTTGCCTATGAAGTTGTACCGATAAATCTTTATAATATCGTGAGAACATCTATAGATTTTCAAACGATTTTTTATCGATACGTTACATCTTCCGATATTATCGATCGAGTGTGCCGCTCGGGATTTCGAGAAAAAAATATTGAGTTTTCTGCCTGACTTTGAGTTACCTAATAAAATTGTGAATTTTTCAACTGAAGTACAAAAAAAAGAAGAATTGAAATTTCTATGCATTTTGGATGGGGAAACGGCTCCTACTTTCCTTGCTTTACGACCGTGAATTCACAAAAAATATAAATTTATAAAACAAGAAAAAAACAAATTACAACTTTTTTGAAAATTTAGACCCCAAAATCGATAGGCCTCCTCACCGCGGGGTCTACGGGAAGTGAACCTCTCAAACCTAATTTTTTGAAACCCCCATAAAATCCACCTCTTCGCTCATATTGAAAAAAAAAATCAATTTCACGTGTTACGTACGCGCACGTGTCCATCTCGTACGTAAACGTGTATCGCAGCTTTTCATTGATTCATTCATCATAAAATACTGCATCTCGTTTAAATCGGACAGAGAGGGAGATCGAGGAGGTATCTAATTGAAGTATGTAACTAGAAATAATAATTATTTATTCATAGTGTATAGGTACGCTAGACTAGTTAGGACGTTTGATTTCAAGGTCAACTTTATAGTAGTAACACTAACGAGATGTGTATTTTACGTACGTATCTATCGTTCGAAACTAGTGTCGGCTTCGCAGGCACAAACAATTCGTTCAAGGACTCTTCTCAGGCTTGTTTATAAACATTGGGCAAATTTTTTTCGCCATTTCGAGCCGTAAACGTGATTAATATTTGTAAATTGTAATTAACCGGTAATTGACGGAGAAGATTACGTGAAGAATACTTATATTCATTAACGGCTGAGCGCACTTGGTTCGCAGAATGTGTATACTTAGAAAATTTCATCGGTAGCTGGGCGTTTCGATTAACCTTAACACTGTAAAAAGATCGATGTTGCGAAATGTCGTCGTATCATGATCATGCCAGGTATGTTCGATTAATCAGCTCCAGTCGTGGAGAAATATGACACCGAAAAAAAAAAAAACATCATCGCTGGAATTCACAGCACGTGAGTTAACATTTTGTGTGTTATTTGTCAAACCGCAAACATCTCTCGGTATTTCCGGCTCGTACATTTGTATGGAAAAATTTACGACGAAATAAAAAAATATATTTTTTACGTACCTATCTTATCAGTATTAGCTATGACTATGGCTCTTCATAGCGAATGGCTGCCACACCATTGCATAAAATGAGCCAATATAACGTAAAGCCTATAACTACGATAATTACCTATCTATAATATACACTTTTGGGTACTTTTATAAAGAAAATTTAACCAACTCGTAATAATTGTCATTGAAATAAGGAAATCGCATATAGAACGAGATGGAGCGAGGCGATGCGGCGAAAAACAAATTTTAATAAAAATGACGTGACCGAATTCGTTAGAAAAATCCACCATAAAGTATAACGATGTGAATCAACTGGTCCGGAAAGAACAAATTAGAATTATGTTGATATAGTTATAGAGTTACCTACTGGTAATGCGTAAAATCTAGAATGCTTCACGTCTTCATTTCATTCCAACATCATTGCTGCCTCTGTGTATCTGTATACACCATTCATGGAATATTGTACCTTTTTTTTTTTAGAGGAAAACCCCACGGAGGTTTGTTTTCATAGGCACGGGCGGCCTTGAAATTGAAATTCTTTGCAGTTATTATTATTCTTCAAATCTGACAGATTTACCCAGGGAGGTATGTATCTTTTTGTGGAAGTATGTAATATAACAAGGATTTGAATGAATGAAGTTACCTATATCCACATATTATGTATATGGATCCAGTTGACCCTAAACCCCAAAAATGCGAGAACCCACAAGGGTAGGGGTGGTGGTATCTTTTTAATATTCAACACATCTTGTCGTGTATTGTCAGAAAACAAATCTATAATTTCTTTTTAGTTCAGTCCCATCACTCTTGAAGCCTTTCAAATTTGACAAGGAGTGTCGCTTGAAAATACGAATTTTTAAGTCTCGTGACGTCATCGGCTTTCTTTATTTTTCTCTGTTGGATTTTTAATGAAATTTTATAGAAAAGATATTTGAAAATGAATGTATCTAGGTAGGTAGTTTTGAGAAAAATTTCAAAAAAATGCCATTTTGAAAACAATAGGTCTAATATTGAAAAATACGTCCTATTTACTTTCAATTCCAAAAACTTGATTTTGTTCAAAAAAAAAATATTACCTAATAAATTAAATTAGATTCAGTTACCTACATATTTGAATTTAATTAACTATTTTTTTTAAAATTTATTTCTATAGAAAAAAAATGAAAATTTTTAGAAAAAAACTGGAGAAAATTTTTTGAAGTGAAATTTGAAAAAAATGATAGTTTGAAGGAAAAGTTAAATGTAGTTAATGAATAAATAAATTTTTAAAAAATCTTTGGAGAATTAATTCGAATAAAGTAAAATATTCAATTATTCATTCAATTTGTAGGTTCCGTTCTGCCCTGTTTGAGTCAATCCTAATAAGGGTACGAAATTTTTTCGATCCCTATTGTCCCTCATCCTCAATTATTTGATCTCACGAAAATTTACTCATATCATTTACCTATCTAATATTAAATTTTCGTCACTTTTTCCCAGGACAATCTCTAGAATATTTCAAAAAAAATTTATTTTAGAGAAATTTTTTATAGAGAAAATACTGTAAATGTTATGCAAAAATATTTTTTTGTTTTCTTCGAATTTTTTCAAAAAAATTTAAAATAGGTAACTATCTTTGATTTTCATAATTTTTAGAATACTTTTAAAAAATTTAATTCATTTCTTTTAGAAGGTAAAAATTGCGAATATTTAATATAAGTAGGTACCTACCTATTTTTCAAAAAGTATATTTTTTATCCTCTTCAAATTTTTGTAAAAAATTTTAGAAGTCCAAAATTGTGAATATGTCACAAAAAATGTCTCACATTTTCATAATTTTTCGTAAGGACAATTTTTATAATATTTTACAAAAATTTCATCTCGGAAAGTTTTTTTTTATGGATTGAAATTGCGAATTGTGCAAAATATTTGACTTTCGCAATATTTGGCAGAAAAAAAGCTGAGAATATTGTACAAAAATTTAAGAGTAAAAAGTTTTTTTAAAAAGGAAAAAATTGCGAATAATTTTCAAAAATATTTTTCTCGTTTTCTTCAAATTTTTATAAAAAATTTTGGAAGTCCAAAATTATGAGCATTTTTATAAAAAAAAATCAGATTTTCAACATTTTTCCAGTTATAATTTGGTTTAGAATATGTTTTACGAACGCTTCATTTCGGAAACGTTTTTTAAAGGGACAAAATTGTAAACAATTTGTATTTTTTTTTTTCAATTTTTGAATTAATTCTTCACTATAAGACCCAAAATTGTGAATTAGTATTTTTTACCAAAAAAATCAGTTTGGGTAATATTACTTGATTGTTTTTTTTTGAATTCTTAGCCCCCTCCTCCCTCCCTCCCTCCCTCCCTCCAACCTAGTATAATCTTCCAGTAAATCTCAAAGTTGCCACATAATTATTTTCGTTTGAACGTACTAAAAATTTTGAATAAACTATTCTTAGTGAATTTTTCTTAAATTAGGTAAGCACGTTAAAATATAAAAAATGATTCCAATTTGAAAACGTGAATTTGGATTTTTTTTTTCAATTTTTTTCAAATTTTCTCCAAATTTTCTTGTTGAAAATTAAAAATTATCCAAGTAAGTAGGTATTTTCCAATTTTTTAAAAACATTTTTTTAGAATTATTTCCATTATTTTTTTTTCAAAGAGGGTAAGTACGAGTATACTATTTTTTTTTTTCAGGATTACTTACTAAGTACTTTTTTCATTTCAAATTTTTATTCAAGTTACGAAGAATGTTGATGACGTCACAAATCCTAAAAAATGAGGTATCACTCAATTTTTCTGTTGCTAAATAATTTCATTTTTTTTCTCGATAGCAAAATTATTTCAAAAGACAAAGTTAAACAGCTTTGCAAAAAAATTGAATTAAATTGCATTTTCTTTTCTAGCCCCTTCAATGTCATAGTAAATTTTGTTTGTTTTTTCGAGTTCTATTAATAGTTACTTGAATTTTTATATTTTAAAATTTTTCGACATTCTCAAAATTTCGAATTTCAAAAATTCACAAAAAATTTTCAAATGGAAACGGGCAGATGTAATTGAATACTACATCTTAAGTACGTATCCAATGCCTGAATTTGGCACATTTGACATATTCATTTGTTTCATTCTTTGATATAAATGTCTTTTATTGTGGATGAGTTTACATATTGAGCAATCAACGCGGAATCTCAGGTCGGTTTTAATTTTACGCGAAATTTCGCAGCAACAGGCTCTTAATTAGACTCGTCGTTTCACGACGAGAATTTATACGGTTGAAATTTGAACTTGATCCAATTGGGTGAGATTGAAGGTTACAGGTGTAAGTAGCCTGTACACTGAGTATATACAACGCCGACTGACCTGACGCTATAAAACGGACTGAAACTACAAATTGATATACTCGGGTCATACGCAACGTGTAGATTAGACTATCCAATGATGCAACGAAGGTTATAGGGTCTCATGCGAGCCATAGGTACGTAATTGTACGTATACGTATGCGTATTCTACGTAAGTAAGTATACGTTGCGATACGGGTTGAAAATTTATATATCTTTTCAAACCAGCCTTGTCAACCTTATCGTTCGGGCGGTTATGTTGTCAACCTTCTAAATGCAGTAGACACCTGTTTACTAAGTTTACGATGATAAATCCGAAATTTCGCCCACGTTTGAGTTACACGTATGGAGTACACGGTGTAATATCGAATCGAATTTCCCATTCCAACGCTGGAATACACCAATGGAGGTATATCTACACCAGACTCAAAATCACCTTGCATGTGTTTCCTTCGATAAAATTACGTACTGATAAATTGGTCGGCCACGTTGCCCTAGTTATAAACCCTCGCGTTATTTGTTCAATTTCGACAATGACAGAAATTCTTTGCTTGAGCTAGGATCAGCCGGGCATATCATTCTATAAAAAGTAGCAATATGGTCAAATGGAAGGTTGCAGCTGATGATAACAATGATGCGATTTTCCTTCGCCAGACCTCCGTGTTTCTATTATAAATTCTGCTCAATTTTTCTTCTTTTTTTTTTCTTTTTTTATTCAATAAATGGCTGATCGATTCGTCCAGAGAAAGAAGAGTTATTCGCAATTCTATTCTATCCATATGTACATATATCTACGCTCGGTTCTAAAAAATTTTTTAGGTAGGTACGAATGGTCAGTTGGTCAGTTGTTTCTTTTTTTTAAAAGCAATTGTCAATATATGTATATATGTATATATGTACGTACAAGCACAATGGAGTAAACTGGAAACCTCATCCTGCCCCCTCTTCCCCTCATGATAGATATTTATGCATTATGTCATAATTTTGAGCCGTGGGATCCGCATTAATCATTAATATGTTTAACATCGAACGATAACGATTATTTTGTTAACAAACGGACGTAGGACTACCACCACACAGCGGACAAATATCACGTCTAAGGCCGTCAGGCAAAAGTTAATCGGTATAATAGAAACAAGGTTATTCGCGCATCCATCTAGCTTATGTGTATAGGTATTAGGTGCCCAACTGCCCACACCTCGCGGATTCTTATTGTACATCGTATTATTCCAGCTTTAATAATGTTCGTTCATTCATTCATTAGAAAAATACACGATGCGAGATTTCTGCGACGAAAAAGCAACGAATAACTTTATTTTTGTACGTACGACATTCTACGTAATAGGTCATCCCAGAAATAGATATCGTTTGAAGTCGAATTATGTAGGTAAACTGTAAATATACTTAGTATAGTTTCAAGATTAACTTCTGTGAGAATAAATAATTGTTAAAAGAAATGTAGGACTGGCTAAATCTAGAATTTTTTAGAGCTCCTCTTTTTTGAGGGACTAGCCCTCTCTCTATTGGAAGTCCCCATCTTCAATTCTATGGCAGATTTTGAAAACATTTTCAAGCCCAACTTGTGGATAGAGATCATTGGAATAATTTTGGTTATTGAACAAATTTTGATCGGAACCTTCCTTCCACTCAGATTTAACGTAATGTACTAACTATCCTAATGAAATCAAAAAAAATCATTAAAAAAATGTCAAAAAATGTCAAAAATGACGATTTAAATAATATTATTTAAAAATTATTGTTTAATTTAAAAAAAATGATTATTAGGTAAATAAAAAATGAAAATGAAATTTAATTTTCTGAAATGGTCCCTGAATCTCACACTTTGGGAAGTTCCCGAAATGTGGATCCAAAGTGGCTCCCTCGTTGTTTTTTGCTTTTAACTTTTCAAATAAGCGTTTAAAAAAATGATTTTACCAAATTTATTTAAACTAAATAAAATTTTCAACATAAAAATGTTACAATTTATTTTTATTTTTTTTTCAAAAAATGAATGAATCAAAAGCACGCATCAAAATATAGAGTACGGAAAAAATAAGTTAACCCCCGACCCTCAATTTCCGCTAATGTGCTTCAAAAAAGACCCCATCCTTCCTTCCTTCCTTCCTCATTCACACTCTAGAAGGGTCCAATATGTTAGCTTGTGCAAACCTGTTTTTTTTTTTTTTTTTTTTTTTTTTTTTTAATAAACATTTTTAAAATTCTTTAGCCGTTCCACAAACTCAAAAAAAAATTCAAATTAAACGTTAGAGTACGTGAAATTTCCTACAAAACCACTTCATTCTTTTTTTTCGTAAGTTGACGATATAACAACGACATTGGACTCGTACGTATCTTATTATCCATTGACAAGGAAGAGTTCTTCGACGCTTGTTTTTGCACCACCCGTTCACTTTTCGAAAAAAAAAAAAAAAAAAAAAATTTTATGTACCTACTTTGATTTTAGTTATAACCAATTTTCATTTTTAACGCATATTTGAAAAGTTATAAATGAAAAACAACGAGGGGGTCCCTTTGGGTCAATATTTAGAGAAAGATGTTCTTCATTTTTTTCACGCTGTATATTTTGACGCTTGTTTCTGCTCCACCCGTTCACTTTTTGAAAAAAATGAATTGGACCTTTCTTGTACAAAATTTTATGTACTTCGATTTTGGTTATAACCATTAACCGTTTTTCATTTTTAACGCATATATTTGAAAAGTAATGCAGCCCAAAATGCAATTTTTTTTTTTTTTTTTTTTGTATAATTTTACTTGTTTATAATTAAGTATAAGTACGAACACCTAAGTGTAAAAATTATCGGATGATTTTCTATTCGCATTATTCATAATTGGAGGGGAGGGAGGGGGTCAATTGAAATTTTGGTAATTACTGGTATGGTTCCTGGTCAAAATTCAGCGTTGTCAAAATGAAAATTCGAAAAAATCAGGAGATTCAGGAGAAATAAATTTCTGTGAAAAAGTAGCTTAGATTTCAGATTTTTGAAGTTTTCCTTTGAAAAGAAGTACATTTTTGAGTTTTTCGTAAAAAAGAATAGGTTCAGTTCATTTCATTTAATTATTTTTATTTTCTCATGATACATGATTTATGGCCCAGTTGTCACTGGAAAAATATATGTAGTGAAAAATCAGTCTAAAAAATTGAAAAAATTGTTACCTCCTTTTTTCAGTCACATTTTACAAAAAAATGAAGATTTTTTTTGAAAAAAATCAGGAGATTTTGCCTGGATGAAAATCAAAGAACTTTTGTTGAAAATCAGCTGAGCTCTTACTGAAAATGAGGAATCTTCGCTGAGGGAATCAATAGAGCCTTGAAAAAGTAGGAGATCTCATGAAAAATCAGGAGCGTTGGCGACGCTGGGTCAAATTACAATCGAATCGACTGCTTGGTGAATCTCTTTTTCTTACTACCTGTACTGCAAGTCCAAGTTCCATTGATGTGACTACTGACTGTCGGCTGTATATTTAAAATTAAAGGATAATTTTTATGCGAATGTGCAAAATTGCAGGAGAGGGAGGAGTCCTATAGAAACTTTTGTAAGAACTAAAATTATTCTGAAAATCTTGACATAAAATTTTGTTTGAAAATTCTTTCAAAAATGGCCTCAGGAGCGGTGACAGAGGACTTTCAAAAAAAGGTGCCTGAAACTTCGAAAACGGGAAGCATTTCTTACTTTCCTTTTAGACTGTTGATTTACATTCAGTCGTGTCATAAAATTGTTTTTAAATCGACCGGAAGCTATTTTATTTCCATTTGCCACTATACCAGTAGCTAATTTCAAGACTTTTTCGACATGAATTATAGTTATCGGGAAGGGGGGGGGGGTATCATAACTTGAGCAGTGTCATGAAGAAACGATACGCAGTAGGGGGTTAAAACTTATTATATTTACCCAATTTTTTCTCAAAATTTCCCATTTTACCCAACTTTAAAGTCAGGAAATTTGGAGGAATTTTTCCAAATTTCCCAACTGTTTCCCCAAACTTTTTTCTGCTTGAGGATGAGATCCCCCCCCCCCCCTTTTTGGTCATCACGACTCTGAACTTGAGGACTTCTTCACAAAAAAATGAGTAGATAGACAATCCACTCAAGTACCTATATCCTATATCAAAACATATTTATGTACTTGCTGGCGACGCACTGTTTCGTAAAAACCTTTATCAACCTAAGTAATATTCCAAGATCAATTGGAAACCCGACGGAATAAAATTAAAATATCAATACATCGTTTGGAAAAAAAATTCCAAATGAAAAACGTGTACTCACATCGCAACTCGCTAAACGTTATTGAAACAATACGTAAAGGTCAAACGTAAATTAATTATACGCCGAGTAGTTTTCAAGGGACTTTTTTTCGACGATGTTACTGAACTTGCTGAAATTTTTCCAACATTTTTTAAGACTTATTTTTATTGAAGTTGTTACGAAACGTGCTTCACAATATCATTTTTTACGCTCAAGGTCAAACATATGATGCGCGAAACGCGCGAGTAATTTCATATTTACGTTTGTCAAATCAAAGAACCATGATCATGCACAATGCATTATAATTTCCCCCCTAAGTAAGTACATATTTTTTCCACTCGATGGTAATCCAATTGTATGATGCAGTTGTGTGTTTCTAATTATAGGTCACCGTGTCGTAGCGAAACTCGAGCCGCAATAATTGGTTGAATGATTTTCTTCGATGACCTTGTCGGTAGCACCAGGAAATTCTAAATTTTCTCAAAAAAAAAAAAAAAAAAAAACTTATTACCATAGCTAACGTAAACAGAAGAGGCTTTCATACCCACAGACCTATTAGTACATTTATTTGGGTGATTTTTCAAAAATTTGATATTCGACTCTTTACTTTCAGCATTTGGTCGACGTTTTTACTCGAAAGGTCATTTTTAGTACCCACTAAAAATGCTTCAACGAGGTTGTAATAAAGAATTTTTTCAAAGCTATCTAATTATCTATTTTTTTTTTCTTTTTTTATTATATGACGTCAGTAAAGTTGTTTTTTAAAGGATGTCCGACCACGAAAAGATAATATTTCAAGCATGAACGTACGTATCTATATAGAAAAAGAAAAAAAACGCCGAAGGATAGACCGCGTAATAGGTATCTGTCAAAAAACTATAATTTTACAGGTAATGACGTCATTGAAGAAAGTATTTCTTTTGATAAAAATGTTGAATTATTACAGTACAAAATTTTAATGACGTCAGAAAAAGTTCAAAAACCGTAATTTCATTTCCTCGAAAAAAAAGTCAAGTAAACGTGTTAAAATTTCGCAACAAATTTGAGTAAGTATCCTGTGTCAACAAAGTGGTGACGTAAAAAGTAAATATCCATAATACATACGCATCGTTTTCCCCAAATTAATTGCATTACGTTCGAATTATTTATCAACATTTGAAAAAAGGACATCAATCGATAAAAACATTTTGAAAAAACTTTTCAGAGTGGCAAACAATTTGCAATAATTTTTTTCAAATTAATGATCTTCTAATGGGTGTAAGTTACATCGCAGGTGGCTATATTACAAATGCTGGTGTGCGAGCTGTACCTACTTACCTACCTAGTTATTTAAAAAAGTGGCGAGTGAAGACGTCAAAGTGCTTCGATTTAACCAAAGTATCAATTTCTAGTACTTACTTAGCATTAATAAATTTATGGAAGTGACCTCGATGCTTATTAAATACCTTCGTACGTATTGAATAATTCAAGAAAAAACTTGAACTACGAGATGAAATTTCAGAATTTTGTGGATTTCTTTGCTAGCGTTTCCATAACAGGTGGCTGGTTATAAGTACATTAGGGTGGAGTGAAAAATAAAACATACCTCGAATTTCGACCAAACTCACAAAGGTGGTTCACTTTGAGTTGAGAACCTCCGAAGAAAAATTTGAGCCCCCTACCTCTCAGGGGAGTGGAGCTAGGGGCCCTCAAAGTAGGGTCACTTTTGAAAAAAATGCAGTTTTTTGCCACTTTTGGGTAGTACCACCTACATGGTACCTCGGTGACAGACCTAGAAAAGTGCAATTTGAGTTTCTACACCTCCCCAGACCATTGACCTTCAAATTTGATATCGATTTTTTCACCCTACCAGGGGGTTGAAAAGTTGCAGATTGCTAAAAAAATGGAGAATTTCGAATTACAAAAAACGGAAATAACATCTGCATGGTTCCAAAGCTGGACTCAAACGGCTCCTATTGATGCAAAAAAATTATTTCGATAGAAAAAGGTGAAAAATTTCCATAGCAGGGTTGCCAACTTTCGATTTTTATAAAACATCAATTTTTACCGAGAAATTTCGATGTTTTATGGGAGGGGCATGGGGCGGAGCCCCCATCTGAAGATGAAATCTTCAATGCAGACATGAACTAAAACTGAAGGCAAAAACCTGACATTTTAAAACTGAATTTAAAGTTAAAACTGATATTGAAACTGAAATACCATGAATGAAAAAGTTTTTAAAGGAGTACACTAACTTGGAAAAAAAAAATTCGGCTGTCGCGGAGCATCTTGACTGCTACGCGTTTTTTTTTTCAATTTTTGCGAAAAAAAAATTTCATTTTCTTCTCATTTAAATTTATAGGTAACACTTTTTTCGTTAAATTTAAAAATTTATAATTTTTCAATTTTTTCAACTGACTAATTTTTTTTACAAATTTTTATTTCATCAAGTTTTACAACATTTTCTGATTTATGAAATTTCGGAGAATTTTTCAACTTGTGGTTCATAAATTTTTCGTATTTTTTTAGTTTATTCAATTTTTATGAATTTTGCATTTATTAAATTTTTGTAAATGCTAAGAAATTTTTTGTTTTAATTTTATATTTTTCCGATTTTGACCCATTACTTTTTTTTTGGAGATTTTTAATTCATTTAACTGAAGTGTAACTCTTCATTTAATTTTTTTTTTTTAATTATAATTTCCAATTCATCAAATTTTTGGAAAAATTTTCTCAATTTATTTAGGTTTTGCATTTTTTTTTTATTCATTATATTTTCTTAAATGTTTGAAAATTTCCAAAATTTGTCTTATATTTTTACGATTCAGAATTTTTCTCAATTTTAACTCGTTGTCATCGTTGAATTAATTTCAATTTTTCAATTTATTAAATTTTTGAGAATTTTATACATTTTAATTTTAAAAATATTTGCAATGAATAAGGTACTTAATTATTAATTTATCACATTAGAAAAGTTTTTCAATTTATTCAGTTTTTTCTAATTTTTGATTAATTAATTTTTCGTCAATGTTTGCAACCAAGTTTCATCGTATTTTTACGATTCAAGAATTATTGTATTGAATTTTTTTTATTTTTTATTTTTCAATTTAGGTATGAACTTATTATTACGTAATTTATTTTTAATTTATTTAATTTTTGCAAACCATTTTTATTGGAAATGTATACCTAATTGTGCATTTATTGGCGATTTGGAAAAAAAATTAAGGATATTCAGATAAAGTATTTTTGAAATATACATTTTTGAAAAACTATTGAAATAAATGTCATCTCTAATGTGGTTTTTAGATTTTTTTTTTTTAATAGGTTTGAGGTCTCTCTTTTGTCCCATCCCTGATGTCCATCACTCACTAGACACCTTGGGTACACAAAACATACCTACCTATTAGGGCGATTATAGGTAAATGAGAAGTCATTGTTTCTTCGAATTTCTCTTTCATTATTTTTTTTCTATGAAGAGTTGAATACATTTTCAGTTTTACCGAGAAGAATGGTGCATTTATTTTAATTGTTTTTAGGGATTTATAGATTAGGTACATAATAACGTTATTTTATTTTTTTTAAAGTTGAAAAATTCGAAGTAGGTACCTATTTTTAATAAATATATTTTTCATAAAATTACGTGTGTTTTTTGGTGTCTTTGTAAAAGCCATAATTAAAAAAGAAAATAAAAGATTAAATATGTAAATTAATCGCATTCTACATTAGGACTTATTATTGAACTTATGAAACAAAATAATGTACATTAAAACAAATCCCATAGGTTTGCGAAACAAGCAATTAAATTTTTAATTTACCTTCATTAAAACTGTTATTGTTGTATAATATAGGCTCGCAAAGGGGTAATCGGACGCATCTTATACATAATTAGAGCAGTAGGTACGATAAACGCCATATTTTTAGAAATTATCAACGAAATAATCACGAAAAAAAAATGCGAAAGAATAACGCAGAGAAAAAAGCGTTTACTGTGAAAAACCATTCTAATAGTAAATTTGTAAAATAAAATCTATTCTTTTGGAGGCGGAGGCCAACCACTTATCGTTCGTGCCAAAGGGGAGTCACTCAACTTTTCAAAAGAAATACTGTCAACGAGTCTGTGTATATTTTAACCGGTTTACATTACACATGCAACCAGTTGTTATTCGGTAGTCGTCCAGTGATAAATTCAACTTGCTAATGTTTACGTAGAAATGATTTTAAAAAGCTATTTGCGTAATGATCGTTTATTCATTTCTTCGTATTTCCCCTTTTAACCCATCATCGTGGAAAAGCTCGAGTCGTTTAAAGTTGAAAAATTAAAGTTTATTCTTTATCCACGTGTAAGTGTAAAAGTGATTTGATTCACGATGCTTTGCGGGAATCGTGATAAGTAACAAGTTCGTGTAAAATTCGCTTAATCACGATTTAAAACATAAAAGGAAATTCATGGTGTACTTTAATCAATCTATTACAATATTACCTTATCATCAGCTGACTTTATCTCTCCTTTTCGTACGATGATTCAAATTATGGCTCATATTTCAGTGATCACCGCTGTACTTGCTACTTACTGATTTAGGTATTTCAATGTTAAACAATTCCACTAATTTTTGCTCTCATTCGTTCTTTTTTCTTAAAAAGTTTGTGCATTAAAAACACTTAATTAACCTGGTTCATTTCATTATTTAAAAAATCTACTATTTGGCTGAGTAATTAAAATAAATTGTACTTATAGATAGGTACGTTTTTTTATTATCTTCTCAACTTTGTACACGTCGAATAAGGAAATTTCAAACGACTTATTGATTTGTTGAAATAAGTAGGTATGGTTCGTACCGAACGATCGCGTCGCTCATTTTTCTGCATCAGTCATAACATTACGAGCGAGTAAATGAGTAATTATTTCAAAACTTGACATTTAAAACTCTATCCAGTTTAACGAGTTCAACAGACTGTTTTTATAATAATTAATGATGAACATTTCAGATTTTCAGACGCCGAGTAAACGAGTAGATACCTACGTAGGTAAGGTACCTACACCGTAAAAAAAGTTCAAGATCGGAGGTAAGCAATGGAACTTTGTTCCAAAAATAAATTTGGTATTGAATTGTTTGCGAAGCAGCGACCTTTTTTCAAAACAAAATTCAATATTCTGTACTGCGCAAGACTAATATTTGAACTTGAAATATCAGACAAACGCTTTGCACATTCAATAACGTACAGCTAGTACTTTTAAACTCGATTAGAAAACTTTTCCTAACACAAACACTATGCCAGCTTCAGATGATTTTGTTTTGAAACAAGTATTTTCACTCTGTAAAAACATTCCATCATCGTAAATTTTAGTTCAAAATTTTCCATCTCAGTTTGATTCAACTGCTTTTGAAAATAAATAGGCACCCAGTTCTATTGAATTTTACTCTTATTTTTAGTCGAATTTTTTTCGAAAAATATAGCTATTGCGTTCGATAATGATTTTGAAGGGGAAGGGGTGACTTTTGATTATACGTATTCTCTGCCATAAAAATAACAATTTAGTTCATGTTTTGATTTTTCTCTAAAGAACTATTTTTTGGTTGGAGCTGGAATTCAAGTCTTTCTATCTCTCAATCCAAGGTTCTAATTGCAAAATTTTTCAAACAAAAGTTGTACAAAAAAGTCTTTGAAATAATTTTAATTATTACAAAAATTTTGATTGGACCACTCCCTCTTCTCCAATTTTGCATTATACGTACACACGTATAATAATTTTGCATTTATGCGATTTTCATACGTATATAATAAGAAATTGGAGGGGAAGAAGGAGTCAATTCAAAATTTTTGTAATAACCAAAATTATTCCTGAGATCTGGATACACGATTTTTGTTTGAAACATTTTTCAATGGGAACATTAAATTTGTTTCAAAAACTTGCCAAACACTTTTAATAGATTTTTGACATTATTTTTTGTTTTTTTAAAAAAAAAGCTACGTGGACCATTACACAATTCCATTTTTTATTCAAAACTCGAAAGACAATTTCCGTCAGTCAATTGGATTTTTGAATCGTCGAAATAATTTGTTCAGTTTTTTAAAAAAATTTCAAATTTTAGGGGGAAGCTATAGCTCGCTGCTACCTCCTCCCTTAGCTGCTCCAATGCTATTGACTACTTTTGGACATTTAGCACCAAGTTTACCTAATGGATTAAATAAAATCAAATTTACTGAGTGGGATTTCTCAAAGCCTTAAAGGAATGAAATCCACCCTTAAAATTTTGGGACAATAACTTGAAATTTATGATGAGGTCTTTTTTTGTGGAACTCCAGTAGATGACCAAAGAGACACAAATTTTAGTCAGTAGAGCTCACAAATTGGCATTTTAATGGTTTTGATCTTTGAGGCCAAATTTGAGGCAAGGCTTTTTTTATGGGTACTGAAGCAGAGGCCCAAAGTGATGAAATTTCTTTTAAAAAATGTACCTAATTCCACGTTGGAGAATCAAATTATTTTCAACATGGGCAAATTTCAGCATCATAGGTAAATTTCGCCCCTTTTAAGGCCCCCAAAAAATGAATATTGGAGTCATTTTTTTTACGTTAATTAGGTTACAGACCCCCTAATTTATTCAGGGATCCAAAAATTTCATCGTTGATCACCTAATGCTCCAGATGTGCCTTTTGTGGGTATCGACCTTTGATCCTTTTTGACCTTGGCGTAGGGTCAAAAATCAAAAATTTTCATATCTTAATGCATTTCTTTAGTTCATTTATCAGCAAACTGACTTTTGGGATCCAAATTTGAGGCAAACGTATTTTTTGTCAAAACTCACGGCAGCAAAGTCCCAAAATGACGTAATTTCTCAAATTTCAATTTTCTAAAATATCTTTACCTCTTATTAGGCCTAAAAAAGTGAATTTTAGAGTATTTTTTAAAAGTAAGATTTTTTTGATTTCATAAAAGTAAAAATATGTAGATAAAATTCGACTTCTTAAATCGTAAAATCTTTCAGCAAAAGCCAAAACTAATAAAAAAAAAAAATCCCTACAAATTATATACGTTTTTTGATAAAAACGAGACATTATATTGGGCAATCTGATGCAAATACAATCACACGATTCAACATTCACGAGTGATTATTACGCCTAGAAGCAACGAATTGAATTAATAAATTTTTTAAATGATCAAAAAAGCACGTGTTCATCTAATGCTAGGTATGTAAGTTTCGCTAGGTGCCACATGGCATTCAAATCATGCTAATTTTTTCATTCGTACACTTCCAGCCCTGTGATATTAAAAATAGGTACCTAGATTTGCACACAAACGATTAATTCATTATCATAGGCTACCTACAAAATTTTAAAAATAATTTTCAGATAGTTTATCGTTAATTTTTTTTCATTACCGATCACGAATTTTGAAACTACGTATTAAGAACAATCTCATATTAATTATAACGCATTTCTACGCAGAATTGGAACAATTTTTGCGATGTTACTTAAAACACACTTGAAATTTCTAAACACACATACCTATGTATGGGAGGCACTTACTGCGTTCACAGTCGATTTTTATTGGACACTTGGAGATAAGAAAAATTTGAAAGAGGTAGTGCGATAAGGTTTATATAACGATCGTAAAAAAAAAAGTTTGAAGATTTATCTGTCTGAACTTAAAGAATGGTTGCGAAAAATAATAATAATAAAAAAATCTATACCAGTGTTGCCATTTATGATTTATACGAATAGTAATTTGTCGTTTGAGAGGAGTACGAATGCACAAAACATGTTAGCTATCTGATGTTTCATATTTCAACACATGCGCATATGCTCGTAAATTTTTATTAACGTGTAAAAAGCTCGATTACATTTCAAGGTCGCCATACTGGTAAAATCAAATTTTACAATTCGCGTATCGGTTTGGAGGAAATATGGCAGCTCCCCTTTTTTTCCATACGAAACGAGATATTCGTCGAAAAAAATTGATCAAATGTTCATTTATCACGCGTTCATTCGTTTCGAAAATTTCCATCGATGTAGGTAGGTACCTATTATTATCAGTGATGGAAATTTCGAGAAACTGAAACTGATCAAACAAATTTATGGAAGTGTCATTCGCGTATTGTTTCAATATCGTGAATTTTTTCTTAAAAACCGAATCTTATAAATACCTACGTCATTTTTCATGCCATTCCATCGATACGAATGATGCAATCAATGACAAATTAGTAGTTCTAAGGTACCTATGAACTATGCCCTAGCATCTTGACTTAGCAAAATATCGAACTTTAAATTAATCAAAATCTTCAAATCGACTAACAACTGATAAACAATAGGAAAATACCTACAATTTACATAATAAAATTAACGTAGGTGAAATAGATAGTGCATCTATACGCGGAAGTAGTAAAATTATTAATACCATCGGTCGAATAATAATTACGCAAGATTGCTTCATTTTTTTATCGATCGAGTTCCATCACTCCAATAAAGTAGTTAATCTTAACATACATGTCAATTTGAATCCATTTAAAATAGAACGTATTCAGTTCAAGGGTATGTAAAGTTGTCGTGTAAAATAAAATTAATTTTCACGAATCCCAACCACGTATTCGAGCCACTTTTCAGAAAATTTCCCAATATATCGAAATATTTACTCATCCACTGAATAAGAAAGTAAACAGATAAGTAAAAATTTCGTATTAAAAATTCTACCCTTTCATACGTCTTGAAAAAAAGAACAAGCAGAAGAAAAAAATTCGCGAAATTAAAACGTTAATTTTAAAAACCCAATTTGAATAATTTCAGCACGCCATAATTATACATGGAGAGTTAACCAAACGTTAATATAGAACTATCTACCAATTTATTTATCTTATCATATTAATGAAGCTTCACACAACCCTGATAAAAAAAATATAATATAACATGGAAGAGTCTGGTAAGCAGAAAAAAAAGAGAACACAGATTTTCTTGGAGTATTTCATACTAGATTTTGAAAATAATCATCTCTGCTGCGATATCGTTTTTCCATATGTCAAAAAAAAGTTCTTCAAAAATCATCACGTGCAGGTAAACTGCTTTTGGAACGCGAAATCACTTGCAAGACGTGTAATTATGAAATAGGTCACGAGTTCATACATGGACTCAAAGAATGACCTTCATTACAGCGACCTTCAAAATGTTAATTTCAAAAACGTCATCGAAAAGATTCTGTATACTTTTCGAGCCTTTACCACTCGATCAAAATATTCAAATTTTTCCAACAATCGTACGATAATGTTTTCGACGATCTTTGGAATTTAGTGATAACGCAGCAAATAGGTGATAAATCATTTCACAAGTGTTGGAGCTGTATAGATGCCAAAATTTTGAAACTGAGGTATCACTGCAGCCTATTTATCTATTTTTTTTATATAGGTACCTAGACTTGTAAAAATTATTAAGTAGCTTTTAGTTTGATTTTTTTTTTTTAATTTCACAAAAAATTTTCAAAAAAATATCACACGAAAAGTGTGAGGAGGAAAAATATGATATGAAATTTCTGTAGTTGATTTTTGTACCTCTATCTAGGGACAGTAGATAGGTAGGTAGATAAGAGAAATTATATCATGCAAAGAAGTATTTTCTACTGATAAGAAATGATAAGAAAACGAGAAAAATTAAATCACAGTCATTTTTCCAGAGTTACACAAGTTGAAAATTTACGATAAAATATAAGCATCGACTCTGTACTGATTTTAAATTCAGTTTTATTTTTCTTCATTTTTTTTCAAGTGCCTACATCCAAAATATTCGATTTTTTTCACTTTTGCATCGATGAGAATTTTTCATTACACAATGATTTACTCAATTACGTAAGTATAAAAAATTAAAAAAAGCTATGTAATAAAAAATTCAACTCACCAATCGCTCCGAAAATCAGCTGATCAGATATTTTCGAAAAAAATGAAATAAAAAAGCACAACTGAATAAATAAAATTAATAAAAAATAAACGAAACAAAACCAAAAACAAAAAAAAAACAGAACAAAACAAGAAATAAAAACGTACAAAAATAGAAAACTTAACAGAGGGGGATATCAAGAATTTCGAAACTTATACGCGAAATTTGAATCCGTATAATCGCGAGCACAGTCCCTCCACTTAGAGATCTGAAGCAATAATAAAACACCAACGCGAAGCACAGAGCTCTAACAACGAAGAGAATCCGATGAAATACATTGCCTAGTACACGAAACGTAAATATAGCCCACTACTGTGTGTTATAAACGCTTTGACGTCACACACTTTCCTTGACGTCATACTCGAAACGCTTCGTTATTCGTTTGTAATTCATTTTACGTCATGCAGCCTTTGGATTGAGGGATGCAATTTGAAATTTTGAACGCAGGGATTTTGAGAAAAAAATGCTCGAAAATTTTTTTTTACGAATAAAGTTACCATACAGAGGAATGTTACAAGTTGGAAGGGACAAAAATAATTGAAAAAATACAAGGTGCATTTTGGCAAACATACCCTCCCCCAATGTTTATGGTTAGACTCAAAATCAAGGTCAAAGACGAAACTTTCCCGTTTTGGATGCTCACATTCCGTGACCTGAAAACAACACTCGTACAATAGTGTACTTCAAATTTAAATTACAATTTTGAGCGTGTTTTTCATTTTTAATTTTTACAGACGTATTGGGATTTTTTTTCAAAAAATTTATTCTTATTCGAAAAATGGAAAAAATTGCAGGGTTGTAGTTTTTTTTTTTGGTATTACATTTTACGCTGTATAATACCTTTCGTATGAATCACTGCTGTAGAACACTGTTGCTGTATGATCCAAGTTTTGTATTGACATTTTAGCTGGGGGTACAGCAGTACTCTATCTTTCCACTTCCATGCTGAAGAATCTTTCGGAGGATGTCATGCCAATATCCATAAATAGCATCGATATCATGGTGTGTTCGTTCAGTTGCATTGCATCATACATAAACAAATTCATTCCAGTCAAATTTTTTTTAGGTTAAATTTATCTCGCCTTTAGATTTTATTTTCAGATACGTAGAAACCTATACCTTTTTGTACTTAAACTGAAACGAGCACCATATTTTTATATTTATTCATTCGATCGAACGTTATGATGATTGCAAGATGTACGAGAAGAGATGGAAAAACTCATTTTTTACCTATCAAGCTTCGGCAGGTACTGACCTATCTTTATTCAAAGTAAAAAATAAAAAATGTTTTTCCAAAAAATTAAAAAAAAATTGTTTTTACCAAAATCAAAAAATTATTACCAAGAACAGTGCTTTATGCTTTTCTATCTGTCTTTTTTTAGAGATTTTTCTCAAAAAATATAGTGGAATTGACAAATAAATTTTGGATTGTAAATCAAGTAATATCCACGTATTATCTGAACCAAAATTTGAAAAAAAAAAACTTGCTTTTATTGAAAAACATATTTTATTTTTCAATTTGAAAAAAAAGATAATGGAAACCTTCAATTTAGTTTTTTAGAAAATAACTTTAAAAATTGTCTTTAAATTTAAAATTTTGAAAAAATTTATTGCATTTTTTAAAAGTTTTGTTCAAATTTGAACTTTTTAAAATCTTGTTTAAATCAAAATTTTCTACCTACCTACATTATTTTTTTCTGATTTCATAGCAACTTGTAAAACACTTCATTTAAAATTATTTCCAAGTTTATGTGCCGAAAAAATCAATTTCGCTTCTAAAATTTTTCAAATTTATAAAAAAAGAAATGTTTTTAAAAATAAACCCCCCAAAAAAAACTTCTAATATTTTTTTGAAAAATTTTTTTGTTTCGTTCGCTATTTGTTTCTTTGAAAATTAATTGGAATTTTTTAAAATAAGTATTTATTGTTCAAACCAAAATTTCCTACGTGAAATTTTTTTCCTGATTTTTATTGCCGTCTGCCGTCTGCGAAACTTTCCTTTTAAAATTTCTTTCTAATTAAGGTGTTGGTAAAAATTATAGCATAAGTATTTCTTTAAAATTTTGTTTAGGCGTTTTTTTAAAATTTGAATTTATTTTAAATGTTGTTTAAACCAATATTTCCTATTGAAAAAAAAAATCATGATTTAGGTAATTCGACTTTGCAAAGCACTTCTTTTAAAATGCCTCTTTACTTTAGTTATCGAAAAATCATAAGATTTCGTTTTTAACAATTCTTCAATAAAAAATAATAAATAAAATGTTTTTGAATTGCAACCAAAAAACTTTACACGTAAGTAGGTAGGCATTTTTGAAAAAATTATTGATTTCATTGAATTGGAAAAAAAAATTTGTTCAAACCAAAATAAATGTTTTTTTTTTTTTTTTTTAATTTTATTGCAATTCGCAAAGCTCTTTCTTTCACAATTTACTTATCATTACAGGGTAAAAAAAATTACAATACATTTTTTAAAAAATGTTCTCTAATTTGTTTTTGGTTTTTTGAATAAATTTGATTTTTTTTTCAAATTTTGTTCAAACCAAAATTTTCTACTTAAAAAATTCTGATTTTATTGCCATTTTCGAAACACTGCTTTAAAAATTTCTTTCTAGTACCAGGCATTGAAAAATCTTAATATTTTTATTTTAACAATTTTTCAATAAAAATAATATTTGAAAAAATTGTAATAAATAAAACTGTGTTTAAAAAAATAAAAACGAAAAAATTTCAAACATTTAATAAAAATGCAAGTTTTCAATTTTTTATTTTTTATTATTATTTTTACTTTTTTTTGAAAAAACAATGTTTTTAGAAAAGAAATATTAAAAATTTGTAATTGGAAGGAATTTCTTACAAAATTATGAAGATTAAAAAATTCACAAAAAGGAATTCTCATTTTTTGGAGGAAAAAAATTCAATTTTTATAGAGAAAGAAAATCTTTAATTTCAATTTATTGATTTTTTTTGGAATTCATTTAAAATTTGAATTCTTAAAAATCATTTCCAAAACAAAATTTTCCATTTAATTTTTTTTTTCTGATTTCATTGTAATTTGCGAAACATTCCTATAATTTCTCAAAAAATCCCATTTTTTAGAGAAAAAAAATCTTCAAATTTAATTTATTAATTTTTTTTTTCAATTTATTTCAAATTTGAATTTTTAAAAATCTTTTTCAAGCCAACATTTCTATTTAATTTTTTTTTTCTGATTTCATTGCAATTTGCGAAACATTTCAGGTTTTAAAATCTTATTCGAGCCTAATTTTTATTTTTTTTAAATAATAAATACCTTAACGTTTTCTTCTGATTTCATTGCTAAACACATTCTCTTTGTATCCAGTTTAATGGTGGGATAAATCTCCATTTGGTTTGTCAATAATTCTGCATTAAAAAAAAAATTAAAATTAAAAAAAATTAAAATTAAAACAATTTTTTAAGCGCAGTATTCGAATTTGTCAAAAATTTAATTTTCAACTTTTTCGTGTGCGGAGGGTAATTTGAGCCTTAAGCAGCAAAACTGTAAATTTCTTTCTGACGAGTGTAATTTATTTCGAATATACCTATTATGAAATTACCAAAACTTCATATGAACCATGATATCCTACCGTCGAGATGTAAACTTGATGTAATGTCACGATAAAGAAAATTCGAATATTCGATGTAGGTACTTGAGCAAAGAAAAAAGTAGGTAGGTATATCTACTTATCAAAAATTGTTTGGCAGTTAAAGAAAACAATAAGTAATTCGTTTCGAAAAAATTCCATCTAGGTACCGTGATAAATATCTTACCTCCACTCGATAAATCCTATAACAAATTGTAGTTTTCAAACGTAAGTTTGGTCAAATTTAAATTATTGTATAGAGATAAAATTTTCAATTGATATAAAAAAATTTTTTTTTTAAAAAACAGAAAAAAAACTCGAATTCACTGATAAGAATTATAAGAACTATTCTTTTTTTTAGAAGGTCAAATTGGATATAAATTTCAACCTAGCTCAAGTCAAAAATTCAATTTTTCTTAGAAAAAACGTCGTTATATAAATTGGAAGAATTTTAGATAGGTTTACCTACTTACTAATTTTAACGTTTTAAACGATGATATGGTGAAACTAACTGATAGACAAGACCTTCCCTCGTTCAAATTAGAATATCAAGAGTAGGTACCTACTACCTACCTGATAAGTCTGCGTACATGGAGAATTTGAAAATTCTATACTTATCAAGTGGATACATAATATAATATCAACGATGAACGGAAATATTTTACAGATAAAATGTAACTTTAAGATACGCACGTTTCGAATCACAATTATTTCATAGCGTTACATTAGTCACCACATTCATTTACTAACTAAAAATACAAAAATGTGGTCACTGGTCAACGAATAATTTTATTTATAACGTAAGAGTAACTTAAAAAATACTCATTTACGTAAAATGGCTCAATTCCGTAGGTAGTGCATGCTGCATACTGCTATAATAAGTGAAAAGCACAATAAAAATAATATGTAGGCTTCAAACGTGACGGAAATGGCGGATTATTTCACAAGCCATCGATGGTCTGATATGTGAGTCTCAAAACCCACTCTATATATTTAAATGTTCCTTTTACCTATACTTCCTTTATAAAGGATATAAAGTTTATATCCTTTGTTTTTACAAATTTATACCTGCATTATCTACACATGGATACCTAAAGGTACGTCAGCAAAACTTATACCAAAGACAATGAAAATGTGATTAGCAAAATGCACTGAAACGAAAAAATGTCAGTTTTGAATTCACCAAGTTTATTTATAGATTTTCCTTGACACTTATTGAAATGAAAACCAGTGTGAGCTTTTGTTTAAATATAGGTATCGGTATCAAATAATTTACACCAAAATATGCTATACAAAGAATCATGAGAGATGTGTCAAAGAGCTACGAGAACCTACTAGATCGATTGTTTCAAATTTCAATGAGAAAAAAAAATTGAAAAATAAATTCTTGGTATTAATTTACCACTATTTGAAGAAGAAAACAAATGCCAATTATACCTAAGTGTCCAAGATAACTATTTGGAAAAAAATACGACATAAATTCAAATAGGGTAATCAATCAAGTTAGTAGATAATACAGTGGATTAGGAAAAGAAGACCATTGTTCGTACATTCCCAATGAATGGGAAAATAACCAAAACCTCACGTATATGTATAAAGTTTATTTCTTCTCTATATAGTATCATGAACCATAAATAGGCTAAATACACATTTCTATAGGTGAGTATTTGAATTCAAACGCATATAGTTATGTACCTATCGCATTCAAACGTTTTAAGATAATTTTTAACGACGAGATCACTGCAACTGAACAGAATGTATCTTTTATCTTTTTCCCATATGGTTTTTAAAATTATGAGATTAAATTATCACTGGTACCAAAGCCACAAATAAGCGACGTTATCATCTCGCACGTCAAGCGTAAATTAATTAGCTTGAGTGCGTATTAAAAAAATCTTTGTCATTGCTTCTTTATTTTAGATATTTTTTTGAAAAAACTTAGTTGCATTGTGCCAGTATAATCTACTCGTATGTATGAAACAAAAGAACGACGAGAGAAAACTACGTTTTCCAAGAAATAAATAGGTACCTAGACCTACCTAACAATTTTCTTATATTATGATGAAACGATTGACGCAAAAAATTTAGGGTATCATCTAACCTACGAAATTATTAGTTTTAAAAAGTATTGCCTCAACGGCGAAATTATCGCACATGCGTTATCACGAAATAAAACCGCACTGAGTAAGTTAAACACGATGACCCTCATCACTAAAACAACTTGTAACCTCAAAAACCAAATAATCGGATATTTTGGTATTGATATGAAAAATACTTGGGTGTGATTGCCAGCATACCAGCGTTCTATTTCTCATGGAAAATCGTTTAAGGAAAGACAAGATATCGGAAATTATCTAAAAATTATTTTAATTTCAAGAAAAGCTCTTATCAATGGTACAATATCGAAAATTTCGAACTAAGGAAGTAAAGAGAAGGGCATTAGAATCAATTTTATTCTGATTGTGAAAATTGAAAATACAGTTTGAGATTTGGATATAATCGAGTACCATCAGCAAAAAACTTTATGTTCATCTAAATTTAATCACATTGGAGCCAATCTCTGAAAATGAAAGAGTGAGTTACAACATTTCAACAATTGAGTATAATCTTTTATAAAAAAACGAAAAAAAAAAAATTGCGAATTTTTGAAAGTAATTTTGAGAAAACCGAAAAAATTGAAAAAATTGAAAATTGAAAAAACTAAGTATTAAAAATTGTTTCTTTGTCATATCACCATATCATAGAACTTGAAAAAACAAGCAAAATTTCTTATGACATATTTTTGCCTATCTCTGAAATTGAAGTGACTAAAAAAGAAAATGTTCTAATTCGCAAAAAAAAAAAAAAACGATTTACTCGTATAATAGCACTTTCTTTCCCAGTCCATTCAATTTCAGAGATAGGCAAAAATATGTCATAATAAATTTTGTTTATTTTTCAAATTCTATAATGCGGTATGCAAAGAAACAAATTTTAATGGTTTTTTAAATTTAAAATTTTTTCAAATATTTCGATTTTCTC
Source organism: Balanococcus diminutus (assembly GCA_959613365.1). NCBI lineage: Eukaryota > Metazoa > Arthropoda > Insecta > Hemiptera > Pseudococcidae > Balanococcus > Balanococcus diminutus. The sequence continues at coordinate 32,949,101 of OY390714.1, forward strand.
AAAATTTTAAATTTCAAAAATTCACAAAAAATTTTCAAATGGAAACGATGCCTGAAATTTTTTACATTACCCAAACTGTATGTTTTTGGCAAAACCTCTGTTTTCCAGGGGGAAAAAGACCACCTGTAAGTAAGTAAATTTTCCTAGAATAAAAATAGTTCGAAAATTTTTTCATTTTTTAAAGTAAAAAATTCGATCGAAAAAGTCTTTCGAATATTCGAAAATTTAAAAAAATATATTATTTTTTACATTACAGAGGAAACTGAAAAAAATCTAAGTTTTTTATCTATCTCTGTCTCTCTCCTTTTTTTTAAGTCTTTCGTTTTTTTGGAATAAACAATTAATTTTTCTTCTTTATGGATTGTGATTTTTTTTCAATCTTTTGAAGTAAAAAAATATTTTAAAATTGAAGAAAAAAAAATCATTGATTTTTTGATTTTTTTTTGAAAGAAAGAAATCTTTTAATTTTTCAATAAAAATTATTTTTTAATTTTTTACAAGTAGAAAAATCTCATTTTTCTGGAATAAAAACATTTATAATTAATTTTTGGTGGAGAAGAAGAATTTATTCTCACATTTAACAATAAAGAATTTTCACCTGACACCCCTTCGGAAAAAAATGGTAGGGGTACTCAAAATTAATTTGGGGTAAAATAAACATTTGAGAATTTATTTTCATGAAAAGGAACAACCCTGAGTTCCAACCAAATAAAGGCAATAGTTTAAAAATCTGTCAATTTTTCACTTTTATAAAAAATGGGGGAGGCTATGATGCTACTTAAAATACAGTTATAGGAGAAAAATGAAAAAATATTGGAATTATTTTCTAATAAATAGTAGTTATACTAGGTATAGGTAATTAGGTATAGATGACGAGTAGGAACAAAAAATTTAAATGCTGGGTGAAAAAATTTGTTCATTTTTTTAGTTTTTTTTTAATTTTTTGGAAAATTGGGGGTGCTTCAAGGTACCATTTGAAATGGAGTTTGGAGGAAAATTCTCAAAAAATTGAAAAGTTTCTACCAAAAATTTATAATTTTTTGCTCAAAAAAATGAAAAGTTACTTATTCCGAAAAATCGAGAGATTGTTTTCTATGAAAAATTGAGAAATCTATTTTTCCTAAAAATGAAGATACCTATTATTTTATTTTCCCAAAAAACTTTTAAAAATGTTCTTCTATAAATTAAATGATTTCATTTCATTCCAAAAATTGATCGTTTTTTTACTCTTGAATACATTGAGACAAAAAACAGAAATTTTTCTCCAAAATTTAATTATATAGGTAAGAGCTTTTTTGCTCTGAAAAATTGAAAAAAATTTTCTTTAAAAAATGTAGTTTTTTCAAAAAAAATTGGAATATTTTCTTACTCCGGAAATTTAAAAAAAAAATGACTTAGATAGGTATACTTATTGTTTTTCAAAAAAAATTTAAAAATTTTTCGCTGACTCCAAAAAAATTAAGATGAGCGTTATTTTTATTCCAAAAAAATTCTGAATTTTTTTTCTTCGATTTGTACCTAAGTATGCAAATACCACTTTTCCATCCTTTGTATCCCCTTTATTTTCAAATTTGGACAAAAAATGTCAAAAATAAAAAAATGACAATTTTTTTTGGTACCACCCCAAGTACCTTAGGCCTACATGCTTCATCAAAAAAATTTTAATTCCATCACATTTCCCCTTGTTCATTCAATTTTTGAGATAGGCCCTACGAACTTACAAGATAAATTTTTGGTTTTTTGTAATGCCTGTGTTATACTTACAATAGAATTTACCAAAAATAAGCAGTTTTCGCGTTTACCTATCCACTTATTTCTGCGTTAGTTATTTTTTTTTTGTGAATGAGTTGAAGCTGGTACCAATCAAATGACCAACTATGAATTTTGAAAAATTATAAAACATCTCAGGTATCCAATACAAAAATTTAACAAGACTAATTACGTTTTTCATATTTGAAAAAAATTCAATGATATGAAATTAAAATAAACTGGGTTTGTTGTGTAATATTCGCTTAGGCCTACCGAGTATGGCCTTGACATTTAAGAAAATAACAAAACCGACCAGAAAAACGCTCGCTATGTAGGTATTTAAAATTCCTATTTCGAAACAAAATTAAATTTTTTCCTATTTTTAAACCAACTAGTCCATAACGAATTAAAAATTTTCTATTTTTGAAGAATATTTCTTAAGAGGATGATTTATTATCCAAGCAGCCCGAAAAAATATTTAAAAACTTGGAACAATATATTCAACGTCCTTGAAAGTATGAAAATCGCATAACATACCTATGAATTACGTAATTTTAGGCGTGCGAAAAAAAACGAAGAAAAAAAAACTTTTAAATCCTCGTATAAGGATGAAAATAAAGACTCGAAATGGATGCTTTAGCGAGCTTGTTTTTGTTTACATCGCGCGGCGTCCTCGAAAAGTACAAAATCGATTTTTAGCTTGTCTGTTGGCATTCTGGTGCTAGTACGTTCGTAACATTTTCTGCTCATACTACAGTTTAATGTTTTGCATTGCGAGTTCAATTTTAGAAATAATGTCTCTATAATTTAAATGTTTGAAAAAGTTTTTAGGTACCTAGAGCTTTTTTTTTTTTTTTAATTATTCTACTCGCTATAAATATAAAAAAAATAAATACAACGATTTACTTAAAAGTTGGAGCAAGTTAGGGTAACATTGGCATAGCTCCTTAATTCAACTGCGTAGGCTAAACTATTAACTTTATGAATGAAATAGCAAAATGGATGCCTACGTACCCTCGTTCGTACCTTTGTTAATAAAAGATACATTTTTCAAAACTCGTATCTCGTTAGGAAATGATAGGCGCATTATAAAAAATACGTTCGTGGGTGTTGGTTGATTTTTTTTTTCAAATTTCACGAGAAAAATATTTAGAAACCTACTTCAATTGAAATTGAATTCACGCAACGAATTTATGGATTACGAATATTTATACCTATACCTATTGTAGTAAAGTTCTGGATAAAATTACTAACCTAACCTACCTATTGAAAAATAACCTCGCAGTGAAATTTTCAATCAGAATTTCAACAAAAAAAAATCAAATTAAGAGTACACGAAGGATTTACGCGAAGTGATTTATTACAAGCTGAAACATTCTCGTAAGTAAGAATTTCATTTTGAAAAAATCGATCAGAAAAATACGGGTAATTTTATACTGGAGTAATGTACGGCGTATTTATTTAGCTACACAAACTCGAAGAAATAAAAGGTTTCTGTTTCATCATCTTATACAAAAGACTTATTGAATAGCTGCTGGTGAATCTCGTACGCCCATCACTCGGTCAAGGTTGCTAATCAATACTTTTGCCTGTTCGCGCGTCCTACTATACTTCGCTGTCTACTGTGCCATATCTACTCTAACCCTTCTTATATAATATCGTTCTCATAAAACTGGTAACCTACATTAGGGCTTATATTCATGCACATTTCGAAATGAAAAATAACCGCCCTTCGGTGTAGCTGTAGCTTTTCCGCAATCGCATTTGCTTAAATACCATTGGTCGATAGGTCACCTTTAAAGCGTTTCGCTATTTCTCACTTTGGAGTCGAGGTAACCTTCAGCCCTTCTATGCAACTGTTTATTGCGTCGTAAACAAAATTAACCTTGTCTCAAAATGCATGCTTAACGAATTTTCAAGGAGAGCTTTTCACCGTTTCATCAAATGTGAAACCTAACATGATTTTCCTTCGAGTTTTCATTTGCATATTTAATATAGATCATTGGTATCTATTTTTATATCAAAGAGGGTGGAGAATTATTTCAATATTTTATGCTCGTCAAGATGATGATTTCAAACAATAGATTTAAAAAAAAGCAAACCCCTTATTATACAGGGTGTGCTGACGTAGCAGCAAAACCTTCTAATCAGTAACTATGCAACTTATACTGAGTCAATGTAAATATGTTTGCCTAACCTGCGGACCACAGGAGCTGAGTTATGTTCATTGGAGAAAAAAAACATTTTCGTTTTGGCTTAATGTTTTCAAACTTGCGTTTCTCGACAACCACAATAGGTAGAGAGTTGCGGGTTGCGGCATCGGACAGAAAATTTTGTTTAGAATTTTGTCATAGAATTGGTCATTTTTTTTAACCTGACAACTTGACAAGGAAGTCTATACCGAGCAAAATATTTTTTAAAAACATGTAAAAAAAGTGACAATTTTTTTCATTTTTCTGTGATAACTCAAAACGTTGTCCTTTGACCAAGCTGATATTATCAACTTTTCCATACGAAGAAAGTCTGCTGTTTACAATTACCCAACCCTGACTCCTCTATCTCACTCCAATCAAAAGTTATGAGCAAATAATTTATAGAAAAACTCTGAAAATTAGAAAATTTTTAATGAATTCGATTTCTTAGACATTATATCAGACATTTTGAAACTTGTAAATTTTTTTGAAATTTTATGACTTTTAGACATTTTCTATACATTTTGTCAGACATTCTGAAACTTTGTAATTAGCATAGTATATGCTTTCACGGAGACCAAAATAGAAAAAAACTAGACCAAAATCCGAGACTAAAACTCGGCGCTTCGCGCCTCGGCAGGGGGCCCCTAGACCCCCTCTCGTTGGTTCTATTTCCACACTACGTTTGAAAGTATGAAACATAGTATATGCTTTTACTCTGTGAAAAAATGTCTAAAAGTCACGAATATTACCTAATTTCAATGAAAATTTAAAAATCTAAAAAGTATAATAAAAAAAAGCCTAATGAAAATAAAAAAATTTCAATTCTTTCAGAATGTCTGACAAAAAGCCTAAAAGTCAAAAAAAAATTTAAAAATTTTCCAAGTTTCAAAATGTCCAAAAGTCAAAATTTATTTAAAAAAATTAAACCTAACCCACTTGGGTGTCGGATTTTGGTCTCGAATTTTTTATTTTGGTCTCCGTAAAAGCATATACTATGCTAAAATCATACCTAATAAAAAAATTTTCAAGTAATTTTTTTGAAATTATTTTTTTTAGGTGTTAAAAAAAAAAAAAAAAAAAAAAAGAACTATTCATAAGTCATAACTCATAACTCACGATACATATAAAAAAAAATATTCTAGAAAACATTATTTCAGTATCTAACGGCACTTCCGTGCGATCAAGAGGTTGAAACGATTTTATGAACCTTTCCAAAAAGTTTTCACATCTTTGTACCTAAAGCTCCGATTGAAAAAAAATTCAAACAAAAATTGTAGATTGAGATCCTTGAAATAATTTTTATCATTACAAAAATTTCTATTAGACCCCTTCTTCTTTTCCAATTTTGCATAGTAGGTAAGAAAATTACTTTCAAATCCAAATTTTGCAGCTAGCAGTCGCCTTTATATAACTTGAGCTTAGGGTACAGCCAATAGATGAAAAATGGATTCTGTAAATAGTTGATTCTATTATAATACGACCAAACAGTTGATTAAAACAGGGAACGAGTATTTCATTTTCCATGTTTTTTCTTTATTGAGGGTCCACCCATAACAATTTTTTTCTATCTCTCTGTACTCAAGTTAAAGCTCTAATTGAAAAAATTTTCAAACAAAAATTGTAGATCGAGATCTTTTAAATAATTTTAGCCACGACAAAAATTTCAATTGAATCCCTGCTCCACTCCAATTTTTCATTAAACTTATGAAAATGATCCGGCGATTCTCATACTTTTTATTCAAAATTGAAGGGGATGGAAGGGTCCAATCGACATTTTTCTCATAACCAAAATTATTCCAAGGACTTCAATCTAAGTACAACTTTTGATTGAAAATTTTTCCAATTGGAGCTTTAGATATAAAGATGTGAAAACTTTTTGGAAAGGGAGGAGGGTTGAGCCACTGGACCGTGGGAAAAGGGGGCCTCAAAAAATGGAACCCTATTATAGTTGTCGAGAAACGCAAGTTTGAAAACAATCAGTCAAAACAAATATTTTTTCCAATTAGCATAACTGAGTTCCTGCGGTCTGGAGGTTAGGCAAACATATTTACATCGATTTACGATAAGTTGCATAGTTACTATGGTCAGAAGGCTTTACTCCTAAGCCGGTACATCCTGTATTAAATTGATCCTAGAAGTTGACATATTGAAATTAGATTAAAAAAACAAATCACCAAATTCATTTATGTATAGTCGAGTTTACGTATTTTATCAGACGTTTAAAAATTAAATATTTGATTGCGGAATAATTATTCAACTAGCAAAAATGAAAGTGACATTATTTCGTAGAAGGAAATGTGAAAGAATGTTCAGATCGCAGTCATTATTTAAGCAGATTGACGTAAAACTTTGAAAATGTCGGATAACGTTCTATCCCTCGTCAAAAGCTCACCCACGCGCGCATTTTCTTATTCGAGAGGGAAACGCGTGCAGTCTATTTTTCTTCGGCCACCTACGCACATCAACCAGATCGAATTTATTTTCATTCTTGAGAAAAGCGAATTACACCTATATAATTTTAAAATTGCATCAACGTTGTTGTTTACCTGTTAAATCAACGAAAGTACTTCGTGATATTTTATTCAATAAAACTGCTTTCAACCATCGCTGAATAATGCACTTATCTGATTCTTTTACACTTCTTGAAGTTTTAATACCTATTTTATAAAGTTAGGTATCATTTGTCCATTTTTTTTATTTTTTTTATGAAAATGACGACAACGGTACAAGTTGCTCAGTTTGCTGCAAGACAATAATTGTCAATTATGAACCAGTCATTGTTTAATTCACCTAAAAAAGTGACAACAAAAAAGGAACAAGTATATTATGATTCATGGTCATATAAGGCCAAAAATGGGTCTTTTGTGGACGATTCACTTTGAGAGCTTGTGAAGAAAAAAGAGCAAATAGCAAAAAATTATTTAAATATCACAAAGAAGAGCGAGAAATATCAACTCGGGTATATAAGTTTAGAAATCGACATAATAATTTATAGGGCGTTTCTTTCTTAGGTAATTTAAATATTTTATTACAACAATTAAAATTATTCCAAAAATTTTAATACCTAGGTATAAAAATCAATAAATTTAAATTTAATTTTCAAATTCAGTTTTATTATTTCTGGTAGTTTTTAATTTAAATCGACTTCATTTTTCAATTGAAAATATCTCCAACTTGTTAATTTTACTTTTTCAAATTTTGAAATAAATTTTATTTCAATTTTAAACAATTATTTCTCAATTTTTTCAATGAAAAATTTTCTTGTTTTTTTTTGGAAAAAGTTTTCTCAACTTTTTGTAGTGATACCTGCTTAGGTAATTTTATCAATTTTTTTGAATTGAAAAATTCCTCAATTTTTGTAGTAAGTAGAAAATTTTTCATCTTTTTAATAAGTTTTCAACAAATAAAATGATTAATATTTTATTATAAAGATCAAATTTTAAGCGAAACAAAAAATTACAGAATACGAATAAATTGGGCGACGTTTCGAATTTCATCGAAATTCATGGACTTGATAATGAATTTCGATGAAATTCGAAACGTCGCCCAATTTATTCGTATTCTGTAATTTTTTGTTTCGCTTAAAATTTGATCTTTATAATAAAATATTAATGTACATCTTCGCGAAACTTTTTATGTTTTTGTATTTTTTCCTAAATAAAATGATGTTCAACTTTGGCATAAAAATATGGAATTTTCGACTAAAATATTAAACCAAAAAACTGAAGTTTGAGTGAGTGGAAGGACTGGAACGTGTTGTATAGGTTATTTCACGAAAAAAAAGGCATTACGTTACAAAAGGTTGCGTATTAATTTTGAGCCAAAAAAGTGGTAGGTATTCAAATTTGCAAGTGCCGCGATTAAATTCTTGAGTAAAAAAGTGACGTTCATATATTTTTCAGCAGAAAAAAAAATCCATCATAACTTATTTCAAAGAGAATTACGAGTATTCTTTTAAAAGGTGCAACTGTTTTCGCCCCATTCAAGTTAAGCTCGGTAAAATTTTTTGCCTCTCTGTTTAAATTTCAATTCCTTATGTACGTATAGCATAAGTTTCTAAATATAAATTTCTTTAAAAGAACCCAACACCCACTAAAATTGAATTTACTAAAAATAACACAACCTTCCGTTTGTAAACAAAATTGATATAAAGTTCATTTCATTAATTAAGTGGAAATAATTTAACCTCGAATTCATTCAAAGGAGTGTGGTTAATTTTGATAGGTTTCCATGGTTACCAAAGGATTTAACAGAACTTCATTATCGAGAAAATAACTCTTGCAGTTATAGCTTTTACTTTGAGCATTTTTATCAAATGAAAAAAAAATCTAAAAAAATTTCAACGTTGCTTCATGATAAAAATAACACGTTAAATATGAAATTTTTGAATCGCGACGCGTTTTTCTTTTCTACATGTTGTGTTCTTTTTTTTACAAAATTTTTGTCATAATTTTCTTTACGTCTTTTATCAAAACATTGAAAAAAGTTCAATTTGAAAATTGAATTTTGACAGGGGTTCGAAAAATATGGAATTTCCTAAATTGATGTATTTTTTCTCAAAATTTGTCAACACTATTTTTTTGTACTTTTTTTCAAACACGTGGTACATGAAAAAATTTTAAAAATTAATTCTCGATGGGATTTCAAAAAGCGCGGAATTTTTTAAATGGTTGCATTATCCTAATCTTGTAGACATCCAATTTTTTATTTTTTTTTCAAAAAAAATTTCTGCTATAGGTCTAGTTTTTTTTTCAAATCGTTGAAAAATAAATTGTGGCCTTATATAGGAAAATATCCCACTTTGACTTGTCGGGTCAATATGAGTTAAGATGGTAACTTTGTGCAATGGAAAATTCCCTGTCTAATGAGCTATTTTCGAAGTCTGTACGATAATTTTTGAAGAGTTTACTGCGTTTCAGAAAATCAAATTTTTTTGGGGAAAACTTTAGAAAAATTTATACAATTTTTCTTATTACTGTAGAAGTGTAGAATCACTTTTATTATATGTAGGTAACTAATAAGTAGGTATAGATCTTATTGACAACCCATTTGAAAATAAATTTTATGCTCTACAACATGGTGGTCTCAACAAATTTCCAGGACCAAGTTGAATTGGAACCTTTTGTAATCTGGATGATGATGAAAGGTTAACTTTAATGTGTTACTTAACAGACTTCCCAAGAGTTGTCCTAATGAATTCTTGTTCTACGTGAAATACATGCTTACACTTTCCTTAAACTGAATCCATAATTAACTCAAAATGTTCCACTTTGAACATTTTTACCTAAAAATGCAATTTTCTCATAATTACGAAAAAACTGATGTGAGCCATGTTCCTTAAAAATGCAATTTTAAATTAATGTCGACAAATTTGAAAAACACAACAGTGTTAAAAAAAATTCCATATGTTTCAAACCTCGGCAAAAATTTTAATTTTTCAGCTTGAATTATTTTTGGAATCATTGTTTTAAAAATGAATGAAAAAATTGAACAATTTTTAAAAATTTATTATTTTGTTTTAATACCTAGACCTACTTCTCTTGAGCATATTACGAGTAATTCAAAAATTCCGTATTTCATGATCACCAGCCGAAAATTATATTAGAAACATTTTTTTTTTTTTTTTTTTTTTAACAACAATGTTTGAAAAAGAAGTAATTTTATTATCGACAAAATTTGAAAAACGTATCGATTTCAAAAGTTCCATATTTTTCAAACTCCTACCAAAATTGTAATTTTTCAACTTGATTTTTTTTTCGTATCTTCTTGTCACAGTGTTCAACAAAAAAATAAATAAAAAGTGGACAAATTTAGTAAAATTACAATTTTTATCATAAAATACATATCAAAGCATAAAAATTCAAAAATTCTGTATTTTTTTATTGAACACCTGCCAAAAATTATATTTAAACATTGTATCATTTTAAACAAAAAATTATATGCATCAATTTAGGAAATTCCCCATGTGTCGCGTCGGTTCACTTCTCTTTCCCCTAAAAACACCCTCCCCCGACACTACGCACACGGCAGCCTTTATCGGAGGATGTTTCTACCTACCTATCTGTGCCTTGAGCGTGCACTAGGTACTCGCTCAGTCGACACGTCTTACGCCCCTACCTATCCTATTTTCCAAACACACTTGTGCAATGGTTTGGTTTTGACTTTTTTAATAACGTAATCTCATATGGGTGTTAAAATTCAGAGAAGTGCGTATTAAATACCCACTTCCTATCAAAAATTCGGAGATGAACTAATTAAATAGTTCACTAGCTCCTATGCTAAAATAAATTAAAACAGAAGATGAGATATTACCTTATATTCCCAAAATAATATCACAAAGATACACAAGTTATTACACTAATAAAATTTGGAGTATTGTGCCTGTTAGAAGAAGCAGATTAAAATTTCAAGAGCGAATTAGAAAAGTGCGTCGAGACGCATTTCTAACCTGCTCTCGATTATTTTAGGCTTAAACTAGGCACAATAATAGGCGATGATTTTTATATAATTTTACTATTTAAACTAATACAACTAAATACGTACAGGAGAATTAAAACATACTCGACGAATTAAGCCAAAGCAAAAATTAAAGTACAAAGCCATAAGCTGCATAACCGAGTAATACATTAAAATCTTCCTCTCACTCTTCTCTATAATAATATCTAATCAAAATCTCATAAACTTTCATAGCAAATTAACTATCATTACATAAAGCATTAAAAAATCCAATAAATTACGCCCACGCTTCATTAAAACATTCTAAAAAATTATAAAAAAGCAAAAAAATGCAATCAAAAACCATATAAAAAGCCATTAGGAACTATTTTCTAACTATAACAAGCATAAAAGCATTTTATTAACCAATTATTATATCAAAAATAATGTAAAGAAAAAGTAAAAAATTCTATCAAAAAGCTATATATTCAAGTCATTCAGTATTTGTTCAAATTAAATTACTAAAACCATTAAAAACTCATTAAAAAACCATATAAAATCTCCATCGTTACGTTAACTAACCAATCCGAACATAAAAAGAATTATTAAAAAATAAATTATAGAAAGAAAAATATAAAAAAGCAAAAATTACGAGTTCGGACTGAAAAAACCTCCTCTTTACCTCATTTTAGTATTGAAAAATCAAAAGATAACGAAACTTTCTGCATAACTTTTACGTTAAATTAATTAAAATAATAGCAGAATAACCAAAGAATATTATTCTGAAAAAAACTCATAAGAATAATCATTATTTAAAAAGTTATAAAGTAAAATGTAAAAAATAAAAAAATAAAAAATTGAAAAAATCTGAAAAATCTTACTTTATTCCAAAATTATTTACGTTAATAAAGAATTTTAATTAAAAAACCAAAAAAGTGCTAAAACCACCGGTTACACCCATTTTTTGAACTCCTGTCTAAAATTCAATAATATTAAGTAAATTCCATATTTTTCGAACCCCGTGAAAATTAAATTTTCAACTTGAAATTTTTTCTGGTTTGTATAAAAAGAGTCAAGGAAATAACAATGGAAAATTTTCAAGAAAAAAATATTCCATCAGTAGAAGAAATAGAACACATCAATTTAAAAATAAAACTTCTGCGAAAAATTCAATTTTCAACTTGAAAAATTTTTTGAAGTAAAAGTGTCCCGAATTTTATTCCAACACAATAAGTTAATTTCAAAATGATGTTTTTTCAACACACATAGTGTTCTAAGTGAATCCTTTTGTAAATCCCCATGTTAAAATTTAATCAAACAAAAACATACTTAGGTATCTAAAATTTTTTCATCACGAACAAGGTGGGCATCAGAAATTGAAACTTAATTTGATTACTTATAATTATGTACATTATTTTAGATAATATTTAATCAAATTTCACCTCAAGAACTATCCCTACAATGTTTCGTATATGCAACTTCAGTATAAACTGAAATGTTAATTAAGTTGCATAACTGATTTGCCGTAAATACTGCAATCAATCCACGACTATGCGTTTCTCGTGTTTCTCGTAGTTAATTCTTGACATTTTGATACCATTGAGAAAAAAAAATGTATCTATTGATGAAAATTGAATTAAGGATAAAATTCAAGTTGGTGGAAATGTTTTATGTAGTCACATGTCAAGATTAAACCTACGATACAAATTTAATCAGGATTTTAAAAATGTACCTACCTACTTAATATCAACTAAAGTTGAAGATTTTTCAAAATATTAGATATTTCCAAGGACGTTTACTAAATAAATACCAAGATGAACGAGCAAGATGCTGAAGAATGAAGTTTCATCTGAAGCGGCCTTGAACGTTAAAGGATGCAAGGTAGATACGTAGTTTATTGATTTACCTTTCAGAATGGGATGGAATGGTACATAAACCCTGACATTCGGCGTCGTACCTCCCATCAGTGGAGTGCGTCCGTTTTCCATTCGTTTATTAGGTGATATTTTTACATGTCCTTGGCCGTTTACAAAACCAATGAAGCCGTCATTTAAAAATGCTATACTTGTGATTGAAAAAGTTTCGACGAACATTTTATTCATAAATCAGGTCAACGTATACAAAGCTACTACATATCGTACCTAAAATAACAATACTATAATATAGGTATTGGTGTAGGTATCTTTCTTTGTCGAACGCTTATTTATAGAGAAAATTTATTATTAAGATACATCTGGAGGTTCTATTTTTTCGTGATCAAATTTACGCTGCAGAAACTTTTCTATAGCGTCTTTGACGTCAATTTGTTGGTAACTGTTTCTTTGCATGGTGCCAATTACTATACCGGCCACCAAAATTATGAAACACAATAGAATAATATACATTAGATATTTCATATGTCTCCACCATAATGCATTTTTTTCAGAGGCTTCTTCATATACTATGATTTTATATTCGGTGATCAGATTGCCATCCAAAAAACAAATATATTTACCGCTTTCTTTTAAGGTGGCGGATTTGATAAGTAAAACCGCAAATTCGTTAACGCTGACCTATAATTCAAAATAATTCCATTATGTGAGGATCTTCAAAACCTCGAGAGATAAGTAAATTAAATTGCATTTTGAGTTTCGTGAAATTTTTGGATTTTAAAACTTCCTTTTGGAATCGTGATCAACTATACCAGTCCCTAAAATATGGACTCAACGTTATCCCTCGTTGTTTTTCGGTTGTAACTTTACAAATATGCTTTTAATCAGAAAAATGATAATAATTAAAATTAAAGAAAATAAAATTTCCAACAAAAAAGGTTATATTAATTTTTTCTGAAAAGTGAACGGATGGTGCACAAACACGCGTCGAAGTATACCGGGAGAAAAAAAAATGAAGATTTGCCCCACCACTTTCACAAATAACATACATTTTCGGATGGGATCGAATATATATGCGAATAAAGACGCATCACAGACTCTTAAAAAAGTACCCACCCCTTTTTTACCGGTGAAGTGTCTAAAATATGGGCACGTGTGAACCGCCGAACCTTCATTTTTTTGCCATGTCAATATTTCTTCAGCTGGGTCCTAATTCAAAAAAAGTGTGTGTAACCAGGTGTAAATATGATGAAAGTGAAACTTCCATCTTGCATGAAATTTAAATAAAATAAGTAAAAAGAAAAAATATATCATCAACTTGAAAATGAGAGAGATATGAAATCATTAGCGAGCTTTTTTTGTGCTCACACAGCACTTTTCAAAAAGTGCTTAAATTACAGTTTACTGATCTAGTAAAACCTCTGTTAACGAAGACTCGAAGAGATCGGAAAAAAAATTCGCTGTTGGAAGATGTCCTTGGGAAATGTCCGTCGTCGTTATTCGGAGGTCAATAGAGAAAAATTGTGAATTTTTTCAAATCCTCTTTAAGATAGGTATGTACTTCCAAAATTGAAAGCCCTCTATGAACCCCCCCCCCCCCCGTTGGTTATATACGCACACCATGCTTTTACTGCACGACAAAATGCCTAAATGTCATGAAAAAATTTTTTCATGGAAACGTAAAAGTGAAAAATTATAAAATATAATTTCCATGGAAATAAGAAAATTAAAAAAAGAAGTAGGCCTATAATAAAATATTGAAAAGTTGAACTCAAAAATTTTATAAGTTTTAAAATGTCGGACGAAATGACTAAAAGTCATGAAATTTTTTTAAAAAGATTCCAAGTTTTTTAATGTTTGACAAAATACCCAAAAGTCTTTCATCCAAATAACCTAACCTAATGTACCTAATATAATAAGAAAAAGTCATCCAAAAAATTCAAAAATACTACAATTTTCAGAATTTGTGACAAAATGTGTAAAAGTCATCAAATTTTTAAAAAATCCAAGTGTTTTAATGTCTGACAAAAAAAAAATTAATTTAAAAAAAATCAAGTTTTTTAATGTCTGACAAAATACCCAAAAGTCTGTCTTGCAAAACTAAGCTCAAGTGAAATGTTAAGAAATCGTCCAAAAAATTCAAAAATTCTATAATTGGGAAGTTCACAACTCGCTTGGAGCGCTGATGTTGGAGCTACTAAACAGACCATTATGGAATACTGGATGATTGTGGCTTTTCATTTTTTTGGATTTTTTTTTAAATTGAGGGGGTTTAGGTGAAATTTTCATAGGACATTATTTTTAGAGAAGAAAAAATCCTATTGAATGGTGCATTTGGCAAAAATTTTATACCTTTCCTTAATCGAGATTCATCTCTTTAAAGAATGATGTGATATTGAGAACTTGTAATTTTTTACATTTTATTCAAAAATGAGTGGGTTTAGAAGAATTTTTGAAATGGCTTTATTTTTAGAGAATAAAAAATCCTATTGAATGGTATATTTGGAAAAAAATTTTATACCTTTTCTTCATCGAGATTTATCTCTTTAAAGAATCATATGATAATGAGAACTTGTAATTTTTTACATTTTACTCAAAAATGAGTGGGTTTAGAAGAATTTTGGAAGAGACTTTATTTTTAGAGAATAAAAAATCCAGTCGAATGGTCTATTCATCGGAATTTTGAATGCAGTTTGCTCAGATCTATGGAATTTTGAATAATTTAATATTCCATATTTCTGAGTGAACTACATGTAAAATTCCGATGAATAGACCATTTGACTGGATTTTTTATTCTCTAAAAATAAAGTCTCTTCCAAAATTCTTCTTAACCCACTCATTTTTGAGTAAACTTTAAAAAAATAACAAGTTCTCATTATCATATGATTCTTTCAAGAGATCAATCTCGATGAAAAAAAGGTATAAAAACTTCGTCAAATATACCATTCAATAGGATTTTTTATTCTCTAAAAATAATGTCCTATAAAAATTTCACCTAAACCCGCTCAATTTGTTAAAAAATTAAAAAAACAGTATTTTCCCCTTATATGACGTATTTAAGTATCCCATATTCATACAGTTGCAAGAATGATCTGTAGAGCGCGTATCTTTGGTGTGAACTTTCCAATTGTCAGAATTTGTGACAAAATGTGTAAAATTCATCAGATCTTCTAAAATATTTCAAATGTTTTAATGTCTGATTAAAAAAATTCAAAAATTTTACAAGTTTGAGAATGTCTGACAAAATGTTTAAAAATTAACAAATTTTTTAAAAAATTCTATTTTTCAATTTCTAACAAAATACTTGAAAGTTTTTCATCCAAACCTAACCTAATGTAAGAAGTAAAACCTTAAAAAATCGTCAAAAAAATTCAAAAATTCTATACGTTTCAGAATATGTGATAAAATATCTAAAAATCGTTAAATTGAAAAAAAAATTCTATTCTGACGAAATACCCAAAAGTCGTGTTTTCAACTCTAGCCTTGTGTAACCTAACCTAACTCAATTTTTGGTGTAGCAAAATCCATCTGATTTTGGTGTCTTTTTTATCATTTTGGTCATCGTAGGTACACAAAATAATAGGCTATTCTAAGCCAAAAATGTCAAAAAGAAATTTAAAAAAAATAAAAGTCAATTTCATATAAAACATTAATGAAAATTTTGAATTTTTAAAAAATCGAAGATGAAGAGGAAAAAATTTTCTTAAACTAAAAATGCAAATTTATCAATTTTGGGCAAAATTATCGCGCAAGGGGTCTAAATTGGGATAGTTTGACACGCAGAACTCGAATTCGCGATTAGTTTTTTGATTCGATAATTTCTTGTGATTATTGCAATTCTGTACACTAAAGCACCGACCATGGAAGTCCATTTTTCGTGTTCGCGATTTTTATATTTTGAATCTACATTTTTAAAAAATTCAAGAAACATAAAAACCTAAAAAAATGTAACTTCCATCGATGGAAGTTACATTTTTTTCAACTTTGAGGTTTTTATGTTTTTGGAATTTAAAAAAAATGTAGATTCAAAATATAAAAATCGCGAACACGAAAAATGGACTTCCATGGTCGGTGCTTTAGTGTACAGAATTTGACTCACGCAAATAAAGTGAAAAAAACCGAATTCGCAAAAAATGAACGAATTGAAGTGAAATTCGGCAAAAAGTGTACGAGGGAGTACTTAGTGATGCACATTGAGGAAAATGTATTTTTGACCAAATTTCGCCCTGCGTATCCCATGCGTAAAAATACCACTGGTGTACCTGTTGTAAACCAGTGATTTTTACCAGTGGTACACATTAACCACATGGTATGTGATAATACCACTGGCACACCAATGAGTACCACTGGTGTAACACCAGCGGTAAATATTTACCACTGGTGCACTTCTGGCTTTTAACAGTGGTAAAATTACCAGTTGTACATCACCACATTACCACTGGTACCTTTCTACTGGTAGTATCTGTTACCACAAGTAAGTGTTCCATTTTGCTACTCGCTGGTGGAGTTTGCTGTCAAGTAGTATATATGAAAGCACTAACCTAGTAATAAAACATTGCATGCAATGGAATTATTACCAGCAGCAGGTACCACTGATAATGTACTACCACTGGTGGTATGCTCTCAGTGGCACCTTACAACAGGTAATAACCATTGCCATATTTGATACTTAGGGCCGAATTCATAGACGTTTTTTGAACTTAGTGCTACTGTTTAGTTAGAGACTTGAGTAAGTACTAGTACAGTAAATCCTATACTAGTTCTTAAGTATGACTTGACACTTACTTAAGTAACACTTGGTGACTATGAAACGAAATTTTAACGATTTTCTTTTGTTTGTATAAGTGTCACTTGGCCTTAACTTGTCCAAGTGTTACTTGGTACTCAAAGTGAGAACTATGAATTCGGTCCTTAAGCTAGTACACTTGGCAAAGTATTACTTAATACTTAAGTAACGTCTATGAATTCGGCCCTTAGACTTCTGAAATGAAATTTTGAATCTAAGAATAGGTACTAGTTGTAGACTTGTAGTTACCACAAGAAACCACCAGTGGTACCATCCTACTGGGATTTTCGACACCCACAAGTAAAAATACCACTGGTAGTCACAGTGGTACTACCACATGTACACCTGTGGTATTCCTACTTGTGGGTGTCGAAAATCCCAGTAGGCTGTTACCACTGGTGGTTTCTTGTGATGTTACCACTGGTATTTTTCCGCATGGGATGTGGGTAAAACGTTGAAAAAACAAGGTTTTTTGTCATTTTAGACAACTTCCAACACTTGGAAAAATCTGAAAAAATTCATAGTAATTCAGAATACACCTAAGAACATTTGGTAATTTTTTCGCGGTATGGTGTATTTTTTTTTTTTAACGACTGTTAAAGTTTTCAAAACGCACTTCAAAGTCATTTTCAGGGTGAAAAAAATCTGAAAAAAATTTTGCATGTTGGTGCTCAAGACCCTCTACTATCCACCAAATTTTACTTCAATCGGCTAAAAAATGACTGAGATAACGTATAAAAAGTGAAAACCATGTTTTTCGAAGTACCAGCCCCCTCAATGTCTGTCAAAAGAACCAAAACCAAAAGTCTTTATTTTAAAAAATCACTTTTTTTTGGAAAATTCAAGTTGGGCAAATGAAAAAAATATCTATGTTGGACGTTGGTGATAAATCAGAAGACCAAAGGAACATTTTTAAATCAAAAATAAAACGCAACTCAAAATGCAAATTTTTCCACTTTCTTCGTCTAATTTTACTGATAAGGGAACCTCGTCAACTCGCCGCCTCCGATTTCGCTGAAATTTGGCTCACTGAAAGAGCATGCCACCTACACCTCACAACCAAATTTTTAGCTGCCCAAGTTGATTTTTCGATTTTTGGCGAATTTTTAAAAATGGCTAAAATCACCCTCAAAAACCAATTTTTGGAATAAAAATCGCAAATTTTGAGATAGAATCCTGAAAATCGGTTTGTACACTAAAGTCGGCCCCCCGAATCGATTGGCACCACTTTCGAAGCGATCTGCAGCCTCCAGAAAAATTGGGCAGCTGAAAATTTAATCCTAGCGTTAGTGTGATGTCATCTATTGATTGGCATGGTTGAATTCAAAAGCCGAGGCGGAGAGTTCGCACGTGTTTTTTCATGACAACTTGAAAATTTTACATTTTTTAAAAATTTCCAAAAAATTCATTTCTCTAGCATATCGTCCGAAACTTCACCTACCCCCTAAAATCGACCCCCCCCCCCCCGAATCGATTGGCACCATTTTCGAAGCGATCTGGAGCCTCCAGAAAATGTTGACTTTTGCCGTCTGGAGAGATCCCAGTGTGCTGGAGAAAAGTCAACTTTTTCTGGAGGCTCCAGATCGCTTCGAAAATGGTGCCAATCGATTCGGGGGGCCGACTTTAGTGTACAAACCGATTTTCAGGATTCTATCTCAAAATTTGCGATTTTTATTCCAAAAATTGGTTTTTGGGGGTGATTTTAGCCATTTTTAAAAAATTCGTCAAAAATCGAAAAATCAACTTGGGCAGCTAAAAATTTGGTTGTGAGGTGTGGGTGGCATGCTCTTTCAGTGAGCCAAATTTCAGCGAAATTGGAGGCGGTGAGTTGGCGAGGTTCCCTTGTGAACTATGTCGGAAAATTATTCGTACAAACCACAGCATCAGGATCGTACGCATTGGAATACAACGTAAGATCATCCCTCGTCCAATGACACCTTTTCCTTAGCGAGTAATCTTGACAGCTCAGCTGAAGAGTGGTGCCTATAGGCACGTATCGAAGTTTGAATTTATTATGCACAACAACCCCTGGAATTTCTCTCGCGGCACAGTCGCCGACACATTTAATAACGCTAATGAAATCCGGAACTTGTTTTATTTTTTGCGATAATTTGGGAAATAGTTTATTCAACGTCCAGGTCGCTCTGCAATCTACCGATAATGCGAATTTATAAATTTCGCACTGT
Organism: Balanococcus diminutus; assembly: GCA_959613365.1. Taxonomy (NCBI): domain Eukaryota; kingdom Metazoa; phylum Arthropoda; class Insecta; order Hemiptera; family Pseudococcidae; genus Balanococcus; species Balanococcus diminutus. The sequence goes on from OY390714.1 coordinate 32,968,323, forward strand.
TTTCCGCATAAATCAGCTTGATCTACACGAGGTTCCAAATGGCAATGCCCGATACGATGTTTTACTTTATTACACACGTCACATTCTGACCATTCGTCGAAACGTAAATTTACACTTAGGGTTAATCCTGTTTGCTTGTGTAATGCGAGCAGTTCGTCGTTTTTTTCATAATTTCTGGAAAACACAGTGTTTATTATAATTTAAATGTACGAGTATTAAATTAAAGATCCATGGGCTACCTGAGAGAAGACGCTTCACTTACTCGAGGTATTCTTTGATAGGCTGAAGTTGATTTTCCAAATACTCTAATAAGGCTTTACGAGTGCCACGAATGGCATGTGATTCAATCACGACATCGATTAAGTAATAATACCTAAGGCTTAGGTCGTCAGGTGTTGTATCTGTGCAATAATATGCTCCACTATCTTCTTCAGTAAAATATTCGATATTGTATTCGTAATTGTCTGATATTTTCGAAGCGTCGTTCAACTCGGTCGCACTCTCCTTCAAGAATCTATCCTTCTTGTACCAACTTTTAGCTTTACTTTCACCGTGCCTAATGCAATCAACAATTTACATTATTTTTTACTTACGAAGGCACGAAAAAAACGCCAGCATTTTAAATTTTAATGAGAATTCCTTAACCTTTGACAGCAAGGTATCGTTACGTTGTCCCCGTGTTTCACAAATACTAAACTATAATCCGTTGCACTAATTAGTGGGTCGGTAAACGGACAGAATAGATATTTCATGTCACAAGATATGAGTTTGAATAAATGAAATATGGAAATTAAACACAACAAGACGTCAAAATTCATCATCGTGACTAAAATTTTAGTCCTGAGTATACAAAATTTGCATTACAAAATGTCTACTTCTGGAATCAGCTATTGATTGTAACGAGTGATAAGAAGAATAAATAACTATGGCTCGTCTTAATGAAAATAAAAAACCACTCTACTTATCTACATGTACCGGAAGAGCTAGGAGATGACAAATTTTAACACAGTGAAGCAAAACAGAGCCATATATTTATGCAAACGTAATAGGTACATCGCTTATATTTCTTGACTGAGAAGTGTGAATTCACTCGAGTGTTTTTTATACTTTACACGAGACAGACTAATACATACCTACTCGTAGTTCAATTTTGTTCTATTTTTCAAAGAAATGCACAAAACGAGAATAAATGAAACTAGGGCCGGAAACTGGGACTTTTCTAGAGTGTAGCTCGATATTTTCTCGAAGTGGTTGATTAAAATCATTCTAATGTTGAATTAAGAAAAAAAAATCTCAAAAAAAGAGTTTTTTATTTCTGTACAAAAATCGAGAGTTTTTTTTACTTCAAAAATTTAAAAATTATTTTTGTTCCAAAAAATTGGAAAAATTTTTACTTTCAAAAATTTTTTAAGATTTATTTTTTTCAGAAAAGTTTAGGGATAACAAAAATTCGAGGGAAGTAATTGAGAAAATTTTTTACAAGAAGTTGAGATTTCTTTCTATAAAAAATTAAGATCTAAACTGATTTTTTTTTTCTCCGAAAGAATGAGGTCCATTTTACTCATTTTTTTTACTTTACAAAATTGAAAAAATCGTTTAGGTCCCTATGCTGAATAAAAAAAATTATAAAATCGTGTTGTTCACGAAAAATGAGAAATTTTATTATTCTAAAATACGCTTATTTCCAAAAAAAAGATTATAGGTACCTATGTAATGTATAGGTACTTGATTTTTAAGAAATTTTCATTCCAAAAAATTGAAATTTTTACCTTCAAAGAATTAATTTAGAGGTTTCATCTCCGATTTTTTTAAAAAGATTAATAGACGAAGAATTGGTTTTTTTTTACTTTTATTTTTTCATTAGAAATAAAATAATTCCTTCTCAAAAACAGAAATTTCCTTCCACAAAAAAAAACTTGAATTTTTTCATCCATTTTTTCAAGTTCTTACTTTTTAAAAAAATAATTCTAAAAAATTGAAATTATTACGAAAAAAAAAATGAAAAAAAAATATTCCAAATAAGAATAAAGTTGAGAATTTATTTCACGTTGACGACCAAAAAATTTGCGATTTTTAGAAAATTTAAAAAGATTTATTCCTCCAAAAAAAGTTTTAAAACAATTATTTTTCTCCAAAATATCTATAAAAAAAAATCCAAAAAAGTCGAGAGGTTTGTTTTTTCCTCTGAACATTTGAAAAATATATTCATACTTACCTAAGTAATTAAAAAAAATTGAATTTTTTTTTTATCATAATATAATATATACCTGGGCTTTAAAAAAAATAAAGAATAGTTTTACCTATTCCAAAAAATGACTCCAAAATATTTAAATATTTTTCTCTCCAGAACCTTTTTTCTTCAAAGAAGTTGAAAAATTCTCTTAATAATAATATGTTTACTCTAGAAAAAAAATGCAAATTTTGTAATTCCAATAAATTAAAAAACTTTTTTGCACAAAAAAAATAGGTTTTTTTTTATTCACAATAGGTACATTGAACAATTTCATTCTCCAAGATGAATTTAAAATAAAAGTTTCCCTTCAAAAAAATTCAAATTTTATCGAAAAAGTTGTAACATATTTTTCTCTAAAAATTTGAAAAATATTTTCACGCAATAGAAAAAATTGAAAGACTTTTTTCTAAAAAAATATTGTGTTTTTCTCACGTTGTTTACACAAAATTTAGATATTTTTCACTTCAAGAAGATTGAGGAATTTTTTCTCTGAAAAATTTAATGACTTTTTTTCCAAAAATTTGAGAAATAGTTCAGATTTTTTTACAAATCAATCATAAAATCGATTTTAACCTTCCAAAATTTTTCTGTTTTATTTTTCCTTTCAAAAAATTTTGAGAAATTCTGTAAAGAAAAAATGAAGAATTTTTTAAAGCCAGAAAATCTAGAAACTTTTTTGCACCAAAATATTTTTTAATTGTTTGGAGAAAAAAAATCCCTCAAATTTTTTTTTGAAGGAATAAATCTGTTCTGGAGTAAAAAATATATTTTCGGAGCAAAAAAGTTTTTGAATTTTTTTAGTTAGCGTAAAAGAAATTCTCAACTTTTTTATTTGGATTATCTATCTATTTTTTTCACTTTTTTAAATAAAATAATTTTTCAACTTTTTTGGAACGATTTCTTTTTTTAAAGTAAAAAAATAGATGAAAAAAGTTTCAGTTTTTATTGTAGAAGGAAATTTCTTCTTTTTGAAAAGGAAGTCAAATTTTCGTTTTTTTTAGAAAATTACTCCTAAAAAAAATTAAAAATAAAGACAACTGGGTTCCACTTAAAATTTAAGGAAGGAATAAAAAAATTAAGAAGAAACCAAAAAAAAATTAAAAGTCTAAAATAAAGACCATCGTGATGTGTTCGCACCAATATCTCGACTGAAATTATAGATCGAAAACCAATAGGTACACCTACTTACCTAGGTACACATATGATTATGATTATAATTTTTTCAAAATTTTACAAAAAATAGCCAATAAGTACCTAAAGATGAAAGATCGGACTCAATGAAATGATTCAAAAGGCTGACATGGCAGGTACCTGTATGAATTATTCCTTAAATAAAAAGATATGTTGTTGAAAATAAATACCTTTTTTTTAAGAAGTCGTATATTTACACGACGTGTCGTATTATACAATTTATTTTACAGGTGGTATCCTTTGAAGTTACACAGATTACGAAAGGCTTCGGCGTAGAAATAAAATTTAAATTCCAAGTAGGTACTACATACGTACATAACAACGGGTAAAACTAGGTCACGCTGAAGAATTGGTTGAAAAGGTTTCAAGCACTAATCTGCGCGTTAACTACGCAGCTCACAGCGAGATGGGAAGCATAAAATTGGAAATTCATCGAGTAATGAATAACGACGCTTGTACGTACGAAATTTCCGTTTCAATAAAGCCGCATTGGGTTAAGGGCAATATTGACGTCATTGAGGTGGTTTGCAATGGCAATAGAGATGCTGAGGAGTTTGTTACCATGGAGACGTTCAACGCAAAAATGCCTGCTCTTTTTTATCTACTTTTAACTAGATTTAAAACCTGACGTCAAACGTTTTACTCTACTTATTTAATGTCAAGGATTACTTTTTTTGCGCTTTCGAATAATACCTAAAAGGCTGCTAGTGTATCTAGATACCTATTACTTCCCCTGTTTCGTGTACGTTTGTAAAAGTACCTATAATATTATACTTACACATTTCGCTCAATTTTCACCCCTTTTGCTGACTCGTCACATCTTATGAAATAGGTTACTGGGTTAAATGATGACCGTGAAACGTTCCCAGCTACGCAGGGTAGTTCCTGCTTGTACTCGTACTTATGTACAACTTCAGCTCTTCTGCGTACTTACTACTTACCATTAAAAGGCTATATGGACGCATTTACATATGTTTACGTCATTAAAAATAAATCCACAAATGGCCAAAGTTGCTAACTCAAATGAGTACTTACTACCTACGTATGCAAATACCCTTGTCGAATGCAAAAACTTGTTTAATCGTGTTTCTTGTTTTTAGCCGTGTAATACCGACTTTAATTTCTTCATTCGCTAATTCCAATGTATTAAATGGAAGAATCTTCTCACCGAATGAAGAATAAATTATTGTACTAAGTCATTTAATCCCAAATATACAGCGTGTTTCATAGTTAATGTAACGCCTTACATTGGGTGAATAGGCAACTCATAAGATACAAGAAATCTTATATACGAGTATATTATGTTACTTACACATAAATCGAATAATTGCCTAATTCGTACTAAAATTGGCAGAATTGTCAAAAAAAATGGGGGGGGGGGAATTTACCTATTAAATTTTATGAATTCTGCAAAAAAATTGCACCTTTTGTTCACGGTTTAGGCAGAGTAGCATGGAATGTAAATGACTCTTAAACAGCTTTAAATCTTGAAAAATATTCTTGAATAAAAAATCCATTAGAAAAAATAAGATACTTTCTTCTTAAAAAATTACATAAAAAGACAAAATACCTAATCTGAAGAGAAGAAATACCAGAGAAGAAAAAAAGTTTTGAAACTTGAAAAATAGTTTTACTTACCTATAGGTACTCATTTTGTTAGTTAAATAAAAACCTAAAAAGTAAAAACTATTTTTATTTCTAAAACTTGAAAAAAAAAATTAATACATACCTACTTGATATTTTTTTTTTTCGAATTTCGAGGCTTTTTTATGAAGTACCTAGATATATTTAAAAAAATTTCAAGTTTTAGAAGAAAAAAAAATATGCTTTTATTTAACTAACAAATGAGATTTCTGTCAATTCAATTTCATGAAATCTACAAAAAAATTGCTGTTTCTCCAACTGAATTTTCGGCGATTTTTCAACTTCACCTCAATTTTCAGGGACTTCAATTTTTGTGAAAATGACAGTTCCTGAAAATTGAAATAAAATTGAAAAATCACCGAAAATGGACATTTTGGCCTGGGTGGAAATGTCGGGTCTATATTAAAACTGTTTTGATACAAAAAACATTTCCTCGGTTTAGCTGATTTCTATTTTTATTTTATTTTTTTTCAAAAAAGTAAAAAACGAGTATTTTTTATAACCTTCCAAAAAAAAGAGTAAAGATCAAAAATCACTGAAAATGGTCTTGTTGGGTGAAAATATCTTCGTATAGTGACCATTTTGTTGAAAAATTTTGTTCAATTTTCGATTTTTATTTTTTTTAAGGGACAGGGACGGCTCTAGACGATGCCATTAATGTTCAGTTGGAGAAAAAAATAAGAAATAGGTAATTATTATTTTCTTCATTATTTTATCTATAATCAATTTACGGGGATTCAATTTTTATTATTATTTTTGTCTCAGTACCTCAAGTTGCTTCACTTTATGAGGAAATAATTCCCTAGTGGTACACTTTTTGCCCAACTGAACTTCAAGCGGAATTTAATCACCCCTCCCCCGCTCCAATTAAAGCAACCTGATTATCAAATTTTTATTAATTTTTTTGGTAATAACTTTTAACCCATCAAAGTTGTTCCTTTTCATGATGAGTAATTCTGAACCCCCATCTTTAATAGTGATACCCTATAGGAAACCCTCATAAAAAAAAAATTAAAAAAAACGAACAAAACGAAAAAAATGAAAAAAATTCACTGTAGGTATAATAAAGTTGTTCCTTTTTTATTAGAACAATCCCCTAATTCTCATCTTCCAACTTCACAAAAAAAAAAATCTTCGAATTTTTTTTGAATTTTTTGTGGCTACGATCAATCAAAATGTTCTTTTTTATAAAAAATAATTTTCATATTTTTTATTTTCCCTCTTAACTGAATTTCAAGCGACACCTAAAAATCCCCCCTTTCAAAAAAAAGAGAAAATAAAAAAAATTTCAGCTATTCCACTTTTTTGTTTGTTTCAAATTTCAACTCATCAAAGTTATTAATTTTCAAAAGAATTTAATTAATAAAGTTGGAAATTTCTCAATTTTCCCATTTTTTGAAAATTGGGGGGGGGGGGGGGGTTGGTAGGCGCCACTTGAAATGCAGTGGGAGGAAAAATCAACAATTGTGAATTATTTCTCATGAAAAGGAACATTTTATTAGAACCAAAAAAAATCAACAGTAGGTAGGTACTTACTTACCACTTAAAATTCAGTTAGGTGAAAAATGAAAAAGGGAATAAATACAAGTAAGTTTCCAATAAAAATGAACAACTTAAATTATTGTTGAGATAAAAAATTTTCATTTTTTTTTTCGTTTTAATTACCTGTTTTATTTTTTTGAAAAATGTTGGGCACTCCAAGGTACCACTTTAAATTTAGTTAAAGGGGAAATTAAAAATTGGGAATTGATTCTCATGAAAAGGAACAACTTTGATTGGTTATAAATAAAAATAGTTAAGAGTTTGAAAATTGATCAATTTTTTCATTTTGTTATGAATGGGAGATTAGGAAGGGTCCACTTAAAATTCTAGTAGAGAAAAATTGAAAAAAAAAAACATAAAATGACACAACTTTAGGCACTGAAACCAAAAAAAAACAAAAGTTCAAAATAAGGACCACCCTGATGCCTAGGCCTACTTCAAAGAAATATGTAGGAGCAAGAGAAATTGAAATAAAGAAAAATTAATTTTTGCTCTGAATAGAACTAAAAGAATAAAGCATCTTTATACTGTTGAAATTTTTTGCCTACCTTTGAAAATGAAGGCACTAGAAAATTTTGATAATCCCTGTTTCCGAAATTTGAGGCTCCCTCTGTAGCACTTTCATTTTTCAAGATAGACAAATTTATGAAATAACAGTTTTTATACTTCCTCTTCCCCTTTTACCCAATTGAAATATCCTGTATACAGCTGAACAATTTCCAAGAATAATGAAAAAATAACGACCAAATGGAGGGAAATGGTTTTTATTACATAAACAAAAAAAGGAGAAAAAAAAACATAAAAGGTAACGATAAAATAAGTAAGCTAATAAAATATTACAATAACAAATCATATTTAAATGTAAAGAATAAAACGAATAGAAAAATTGCAAGATAAAATTATTACTAAACTAGGCGTAGTTTGATCATCAAATTTTACAAAATAAATTTAAAAGATTGATAGTCAAAACAAATGAAATATTTGAAAAATTGAAACAAAAATTGTTCTAAGAAGCAGTATCGAGGTAGGTTCAAGGTAGAGAGTTTTACGTTTTTTTTTTTGTTTTTTTTTTTCTTTCAACTGCCCCGATACGTTTAGCAAATATGAGCATGATTTTTTAAATGATATTCGTACGTTACGTATTTAGCAAATTTTAAGTAAAAAGTAATAAATTTTGGTTCGCAATTTACCAAATACCGAGCAGGTAAATTTAAAGCAAACCTTAAAATATACCCTTATCGAGAGTGATGAATTACTTTTTTTAAATGCCAAAAGTGGACTAATTGAGAATGAGCGATTTCACGATAAAAGTTCTCATCATTTAACCAACATCAACATGATTTACAAGCAATGAGATATAACCATCGATAGGTATAATTTTGGCATGGTAGGCGCCACTCGATATACTCATAGATCCGTTCGATGATTTGCTAAATATCGAAATTTAAACCCTATAAAGCGACAGAAAAAAATGACTACGAAATTTTATCTCGCGCACAGGTGTTAATCACATTTAAAACAATATCACAACTTAGCAATACAATTAAAAATACTATTGCACTTAGTTTTATATGTATTAAATTTCAATTAAATTGAAAAAGAAGCCTATTCGGACCACGAGCGCGGAGTGGCTGAATTCTATCGGCAAAACTGAAAAGGTTTGAAAAGGTGCACCATAAATGACCATAAACAAAAATTTGCTTATCACTGAAATTTTTCAAATGTTATCACGACTTGATCACGACCAAATCATGACGAAATGCACCTTTATTAGTTGAAATTAGGGAAATCATCACAACACAGCCATCTATTTTTAACAAAAATAAACAAAGGTGCACCTTTTCAATACCTACTTGATAGTAATGCACACTAGCGCGCCATACCTATCCTTGGTCCGAATTACCGGGCAATTCGTTTCACGAATACGCGCGTATTTTTCTCTAAAATAAAAGCGCTAGATAATCAGGTAGGTAATTCAAAATATCAATATTTTTTTTCAGTGATATGTACGAAAGGGAAGAAAATGTCGTGCATTTAAAAACGAGTAACATTCGGTTAACTACGAAAGGAAAACATAAATATCGGCAGCGAATAAAAATATTCAAAAAAAATATCGAATACCTACATCAACACTAAAGTAATACGTACATAAGAAAATAAATAACAACGCGGGGCAAGATTTTGGGAAAATAGTACATCAGTAGATAAATAAAAACTAGTATTATATAAATTAGCCAACCATATTATTAGGTACCCAATTGTACTAAACTTATTGTAAAATAGAGATATATAAAATAATGTTTCAATTTCAGTCTCTATTTTACTCAATAAATTTATTTTATCATCGACACAACTGGAAACTTTCGCCTATATTTATAAACTTCTTAATAGGTATTGACAACCACTTTAAAATATATTGTATACGTATAACAACAGTCGTTACAAATAGTATTACACGTTTCGCAGGTTCCAAGTCTTATAAATTAACGGGCTGGTTTTAAAAAAATTTTTGTTATCGTGAGTAGTGGTCCATCATGATGGATCGTGCTAAGTCGGGAATAATTTTCCTCAAAAATCAAAGTGATATGATTTAAAGGAAAGGGAGGGGCCCAATTGAAAAATATTTGAAACAAAAGTTGTAGATTAGGATCTGAAGAATAATTTTGATTATTATAAAAATTTTGATTGGACCCCTCCCTCTCGTCTAATTTTGTCTAATACTACGTAAATATTTATATTATTCGAAATTGGAGAAGAGGGAGAGGGTCAATTGAAAAAATTTTCAAACAAAAGTTGTAGAATGAGATCTTAGGAAATAATTTTGGTCGCTTTAAAAATTTTGATTGTACCTTTCCCTCCCTCTCTTCTAATTTTTATTTTTCACGATCACAATACTACATAAATACTTATTATTCGAAATTGGATGGAAGTGAGGGGTGCAATCAAAATTTTTGTAATGATCAAAATTATTCTCAGAATTGTAACCTAAAACTTTTGTTTGAAAAAATTGTTAATTGACCCCCTCTCTCTCCTCAAATTTCGAATAATATAAGTATTTATGTAGTATTATACAAAATTGGACGAGAGGGAGGGGTCCAATCAAAATTTTTATAATGACCAAAATTATTCTTCAGATTTTAAGCTACAACTTTTGTTTCAAACATTTTTCAATTGTGCCCCTTTTTTCCTTTAAATCACATGACTTTGATTTTTGTAGAAATAAGATGACGTGATGTTGCTGAAATCATCTGCATTTAGCACGATCCCTAGCGGATGATCCGATAGTAGACAGTTTAGATACTACAGGAATTAAAAATTACCTACTTTCGCGACAAATAAATTAGATACTGGCACAAATTCAGAAATCGAAATACACATACCTCGGAACGTACTTCTAATTACATTTGCTATTAAATTACTAATTTTAAAAATAGAAAATTCTTAATTTAACATTCCACTTTAGTAGATGTAATACTGCAAATTGAGCAATAAAGCTACAATATAATGAAAGAGAAGGAAAAAAACTACAACCTAAAACTAACTGTTTCCTTTGAATAGACATGTACTTCGAAACAAGTTTTTAAAATTCATATTCGTAGTGGAAAAGTTATCCTTTGTAGCTTTATTCTTAACCACATCAAAGGGGGAAAATATAGAAAGGATATTTCAAAAAAAAAAACTCATCTCAGTAGTAAGCAATTTTCATACTGCCACAAATGGAAAATTTTCAACGTTGATATACGTAGTTGAATTGGTAAAATCGTGTCTTATCCCCGGCAAAAAATCGAAATCGATAACGATAACTTTCGAATTTATTTGTAAAAAATTAAAATACACGAGGTGATTGTCATAGTTAAAAGAGTTTAATATCAATTGTGAAAATATCATTTTTTAATTTATTTATCACATGACGAACGAATCGTATACGTTTTTTAAACGATATTATTTTAGATTTTTTTTTTTTTTTAATAATTACTCGTAAACCTCCCGAAAACAATACTACAACAATTTAACATTCTCAGGGCGTTATAAACATCTTCCTTAATTGCGATTTTATCCCGTGTTTTTTTTCGTTTCGAAAAACTCTTTTCAAGTAGACCGTGCAATTTTCTACTTTGGTAGATAATTCGTTCGAGAAAATGCTACAAAGGAGATCAAAGAAGACTACACGTAGAAAAATCAATAAATGAACTCCGAACGTTTTAGTTAGGCCGATTTAGAAAGTTTAAAAAAATCCACATCGTTCGCGATCATTCCTTATAATTTTGTTCAACGTTTTATTCTTCACTTCGCAAACGTATGGAATAAATAAAATTAAAAAAAAGTAAATAGATAAACAGAAATTTGATGAAAAAGTGATGATGAATTTTCGTTCATGAAAAAAAGAAAAAGAAAAAAAAGAAGAAAACTTTTAAAAAATCTAGATAAATTAGAAAAAAATGATCTTAAAATAACGAAGAATAAGAAATATAACATTAAACAGAAGAGATCTTGCTAAAGGGTAATCTTCATTTCAACATACACACGTACAACCGCACACAAACATACATAAAAGGTAGAAAAATATAGCATATCGAATTATAGAAATGAAAATATAACAGTCAAAATAAGAAAAACAGGGACTAAAGTGTTAGGCAATTAATATTCTTACTGTTGGATATTATAGCTTCGTTCAGTCAAGCGTTATTTTCACCAACAATGAAGAAAGATATTTGATAAAGAGATGAAAGCTGACCTGTGGAAATTGAAAATTATCGAAATTATTACACTCGTAGGCCTACGTAGCTCGTAGGTGTATTGAAATTACAGTCATTAGAAAAAGTTTACCTTCTTTGAAATCATTACACATGTTGAATGAATTCCGGATTCAGATATGAAAATCCCATAAATTCCGTTTGGTCTAAATTCATCATAAAGAGCTTGTCTGTAGGTGTCAGATCAATCTTTTCAGATGTAAATTGCTTGTCAAAATTACTAACGTCTTTTCGATGTTTCTAAAAACAGATAAATAAATTCATTAATTCAATTCTACATATTTATGACCTAAAAGCGATAAAAAGGATAAAAATATTTCTATTAAAAAAGAGAGAGAAAAAACATTGCAACTTATGAGGACATTTTTCTTATTTTAATAAAACATCAAAAACAAAAATAAATATCATTTTATGACGCGCAATTCGAAAAATCTTTGAAATATGTATTCTGGAAAGTTTTTCACATCACAAAGTCGTTTAAAGACAATTTAAATGGCATGTATATATTATACACGATAGAGGGAAAAATCTAGGTACTTTATAACTCAATTTAAATCGCTCGCAGGTATAGAAAAGTTTTCACAAACCGATTTTCCACTATTATTGAAACCGAATATCATTTTCTCTACTTCTATCTTCATCTCATAAGTATAATATTAAATAAATAAGACAGAACCCGAATTGAATTTTTTTTTTTGGAGAGAAGAAAATTGATGTTATCTTAGATTTCAGAATATGATAGGCAATTCAGCAGTAGCTCAGGTGCTCAAAGTAGGTACATCGGTATTTTTTTTTTTTTTTTTTTTTTTTTTTGAAAGAGTGAGAGAGAAATTTCTCTAATTTTTTAGGTGAAACTATACCTATTACAATTAAATTCAGGAGAAAAGAAGCCTTGAATTGATCAATTCCTTTTTACAAAAAATTCTGAATTTCTTGGAATAAAAAATTTATTCATTTTTTGGGAGAAATGATTTCAGTTTCTTTAAAAAAGTATTTTTTGAAGGGAGAAAAATTTTCTCATTTTATTTGATAAGAAATCGCTTAATTCCTTCTATCATAATTTTTTACATTTTTTTGGAACAAAAAAAAACGAAAAAACATTTTTTGGATCAATACCTAAAAGTTTGATTTTTTGTTCTCAAAAAATTGAAAAAAAAATTCTTCAAAGGAATCAAGCAATTTTTTGAAAAATTAAAAATTTTCAATTTTTTGAAGGAAAAAAACTTACTTTTTGGAGAAAAAAATACCATTTTTTTTAAGAAAAACTAAAAATTGGTTAAATTTTGTAACGAAAAAAAATTCTTGAAATTTTTAAAGAAAGAAATCACTCATTTTTGGAGAAAAATCGCTAACTTCTTTCAAAGACAAATTTTTTGCTTTTTTGTGTGAAAAAATCTCAATTTTTCGAAGTCGGTACACTGAAACGCTGAAAATGGAAATCAAAAAAGTGGATTTTATAGAGAAACGAAAAATCTCTTATCACTTTAAACTCACATAATTAATCAAAAATTTTATGTTTGGAAATGCAATAACGGGATTAGAAATGTCAAATTTATAAAGTATGAAAGATCTGCAGATAATAATTCTGCTTACTTAATATTTATGTAAATTAAGTACTACATTTTTGTCGTTGTTGAGAAAATCCCTTATTTTTTGGAGTAGATAGGTAAATAGCAGAAAATTTCTTTACATTTTGAAATACGAAAATATCTGAATTATTTGGAGAAAAAAATACGTTATCTTGGAACAATCAGTATTAAGTAAATATCAATTTTTAGAGAATTTTTTTTTTTTTTTTTTTTTTTTTAAGTAACAAAAGAGCAAATTTTTTTTAATCCGTTATAGAAAACGGTTCCTAAAATTTTTGAAGAAAAAAAATCTCCATTTTTTTTGTTTCAATTTCTTGATAATAGGTATCTTTTAATTTTTGGGAGAATCTCATTTTTTCAACAAAAAAAATCTCAATCCTTTAGAGAAAAAAGTAAAAACTCATTTATTTATGGGATCCAAAAATTTTAAGCTCATAAAAATTGTGAAAATTGAAGAAAACGATCTCCCTAACATTATTGAAAAAACTTTGAATTCTTTGAGAACAAATCTGTTCCCTAAATCACCGAAGATGGAAGTTCAATTTTTTTTTTCAAGATTTTTATAGTTTATGAACCTACATAAGTGTCATAAATTCAGAAAACGTAAAAACCTCAAAGCTTAAAAAAATGTGACTTCCATCTTAGGTGCTTTAGGGTACAGAAATATTGATATTTCTGTCTCAATTTTTAAAAATAATTCTAGATATTTTTTTTTTTTTGAAAAAGGAGAATTCATAATTTTTTGAAGAGAAAAAATTCTACAATTTTTGAAGAAAAAGAATTATATATTTTTTGAAGAAAAAAAACTCATTTTTGGGGGGAGAACAAAACTTTTCTCAATTTTTTAGAGATAAAAATTTCTTGAAATTTTTGAACAAACAAATCTTACCTACCTATATAAAGTAGGCATAGAAAAAAAATGGGATTTTTGTCTGAATTCTTTTGAAGAAATTCTCGATATTTTTTTTGGAAAAAGAAAATTCACAATTTTTTGTCAGAAAAGAAAATTTTAATTCCTTCGTAAAATAAAATACCAATTTTTTGGAGAAAAAATAATGCTTAGTTTTTGGAGAAATGTTTAATTTTTTTGAGAGTCAAAATTCCATTTTTTTGAAGAAAATATCTCCTTTACAAATTTTTTTTCATTTTTTTGGAGGGGAGCAAAAAATTTCTCAATCTTTTAGAGGAAAAAAACTAAAAATTTTGGAGAAATAATTTTAGAAATTTATCAATGTTTTTAAAGAGAAGAATTTCGAAATTTTCTTTGAGTCAGCGTAAAAAAATTCTCAACTGTTTTGTTGTGAAAAAATTAGTAAAAAAAAAATAATAATAATGTACATAGGCTAACATGTTATTTTTGGGGGTTGAGTTTCAATTTTTGGGAAGTAAAATTTTTTCAGTTTTTTTGGAATAAAAAAAATCTTTTATTTCTTTCGAAAATGAAACCAATCAATTTTTTGGATTAAAAAATCTTTCAATTTTTGGCGGTAGAAAAATTTCTCAATTTTTTGAACAAAAAAAATCTTTAAATTTTTTCCAGAAAAATGTCATTCTCTTATTAAAATTTTTTGAAAATTGCAACTCATCGTCCCTTCAGGAAAAACTGCAGCTACACAGTACATAGCCATATTAAAAAAATCGAATTCTCCCACTCTGTTCCAGCAGTTAGTTTAGTAAATAAGTATAGGTACCTACAAAAAACAATAAAAACAAAACAGAAAGAAAATCACCTTAAATGAATCGTTTGTGTACCTAATTCGAACCTATCTTGATTCGTTTTAAGAACAGTTTAACGTTGAAACGTTTCAAGATTAGAAAATGATTAAAACATTCCTTCGATTAGGATACGATAACAAAGAATCTCGTCTTAGAAATACATCGAATTCTTTTCGGTTTTTTTTAATGCGAGAAAATTGCGCAATTAAAAGTAAACCCCTTTTATCTTTGATTTGCAACATTAGGTAGGTATTTGAGACATATCAACCAACGAATATAGTACGTACTATACGTAGGTATTCGAAAAACGCTCGTATCGAAGGGGAAATTAAGTTTCCAGATACTTAGTACTCACTCATCCTGCACACGACTCGTTTCAACTTACAATTTTTGGTTTAAACGGTGGCTGAACTTCTCTATTTTCGATTTTATCCCAATCTATTCGTCTGAAGAAAGCATGCCCTCTGATATCTTCTTCTCCTCGGGGACCGCTTCCTAATCTTTTGTTCGGATTTTTCATTAAAAACTGCAGGAAAAAAGTCTAACGTTATTACGAAGCAAAAGTACTGTGTATTTGTAGCTGTTTGAAATTTTATTTTCCTTACGCCTTTACAAATTTCTTTCGCTTCTTTGGATAAACTTTTTGGGTAACTAACACTGTGATCGGTAATGGCTGCGAAGAGTTCTTCTTCATCTTCACCGTCGAACGGAGGTTGTCCGACTAACATTTCGTAAAGTAACACGCCGTAGGCCCACCAGTCCACAGATTTCCCATAAGGTTGGTATAATATGATCTACAAAATGTAATACGGGATTAAACCATTGAAGCTGTGCAATTATGGATATTCTACAAACACCCGATGAACCGTTAAATTTACCTCTGGAGCTATGTAATCTGGCGTGCCACAAAACGTCTTGGTTGTTTTGTCGCCACTGATGCCTTCTTTACACATGCCAAAATCGGCTATTTTAATATGACCATCTTGATCTAACATAACGTTATCTAATTTTAAATCACGATATAGGATTCCGTTGGCGTGTAAATAGAATAATCCGATAGCAATTTCGGCCGAGTAAAATCTAAAACAAAAATAAAATCGACATTAGATAGGTACGTAGATTTATAAAAATAATTAATGACGAACAGGTGTGTGCATGAAACAAAACAATCGATAAAACGATCAAGACTTCAGAAAACATTCATTAATGTTAATTAATACTTTTGATATTCATAAATTTAGAAGAAACGGAAGTTAAATCGAGTAATTTAATAATTTTTGGCGTAAAACATCTTTTCAAATCATAAAATCACAAATACATTTTTTTCATGTTTTTTTTTTTTTTTTTTTTTTTTTTTGTAAAAAATACAAAAATTTTTGTACTTTTTTGTGTTCAAAATATTCCAGTTTTCGTACTTTTTGGTCAAAAATATTCTGATTTTCGGTCATTTTTTTCAAATTATGCGCTAACGATCAAATTATGCGCTTATTATGCGCTAAAAACGCACTTTTTTGGTGAAATTATACGAAATTATGCATTTATGTCCAAATTATGCAAAATTATGCGCTATAATTTCACCATTCGATTCAGGAATTTCATGATTCGCAAAAGAAACTTCGAAATGCACTATCTAGTACTACAGCAAAAATTATGCAATTGCATAAAAATCCTAGCCCTAGGCGGAATATAAAAAAAAAACTGATGGGAAATTCTCAATTTTTGACTTTTGAGACATTAAAAAAACTTGGGGATATAAGTTTCATTTTTTTTAAAGTATTTTTTCTGGAAAATTTAAGAAATATAATATTTTTTATTTCAAAAAAATAAGGGAGAAAAATATATTTCAAAAAAATAAAAACTTATTTATTTCAAAAAAATCTCAGATACGAAAATTTTTTTAAAATTTTATTACCCAAAAATTAGGATTTTAGGTTTTTTTTCACTTCAATAAAATCAATAATTATGAAATATATTTAAAAAATTTTATTTAAAGAAAGGTCTCAAATCACAGAAAAATTCAAAAATTTTATAGGTATTTTTTTTTAATTTCTGAATTTTTTAGAATAAAAAAATCTCATTTTTTTAGAATTTAATTTTTGGGAATTGAAAATAATTTTTGAAATTAAAAAAATCTGTATTTTTCAAGTAGAAAACTTTTCCCCAAAAATTAGGATTTTTTTAGAATAAAAAAATGTTACCTCAAAAAAATCAAAATGAAATCGATTTCAAAATAGGCCCCAACAACGAAAAAATTTCATTTTAAATTTTTTCAGAACCTGAAAATTTTTTGAAATAATTTCTCCTTTTTTTTTAAATGAAAAAATTACATTTTTCAAATCTTAGAATTTTTTGAGGAAGGGAAATTGGATGACAAAAAATTAACTGACTTTTGGGCATCGGATAATCAAAAGAAATGGGTTGAAATTTTTGAACGAATAATCGAGAAATCGGATAATCGGAAGTAGAATAATCGGGTTTTACTGTATTCGTGCCCCCCAAACTTGGAAAACTGAAATCATATCAGTTTCAGTTCCAGTTTTCAGTTTACAGTTTTTAATTTATTAGTTCCAGTTTCACTTTTTCAGTTTTCAGCATGACCTTTTTTTTTTTGCATTTTCGGATTCTTGTAATTTTTTCACAATTTTATTGAAAATCGGACTGTGACTGACTAGTGTCTAGTTTATTCAATTTGTTTACATGGACATAATCGTTGTTGAAATTTTCATTTTACAAGTCCGATACTACATGGATATTTAGATAGGTACTTTATGCTCAAAATTGGAGTGGAGGGAAGGGTCCAATCGAAATTTTTGTAATAACCAAAATTATTCCCAGAACTTCAAGCTACAACTTTTGTTTGAAATTTTTTTCAATTGGACCCCTCCCTGTCCATCGATTTCGCATAATACTCCGAGGATACTAACTAAAATTGAAGAAGGGTGAAGGAAGGGGCCAATTGAAAAAATTTTCAAATAAAAGTTGTAGATTAAGATCCTAAAAATAATTTTGGTTATTATAAAAATTTCGATTTGATACCTCCCTCTCCTCCGATTTCACATAATATCAGATACTTTTTCAAAATTGGGGAGGGGTCCAATAAATTGAAAAAATTTTCAAACAAAAGTTGTAGATTGAAGTGCTAGAAAGAATTTTTGTTATTATAAAATTTTCAATTACACCCTTCCCTCCCCTCCAATCACGCATAATATGACTTGGATACTTATATTAAAAATTAGTGGGAGTAGAGGGATCCATTGAAAAAATTTTCAAACAAAAATTTGAAGCTTGAAGTCTCAGAAATAATTTTGGTTACTAGGTACAAAAATTTTGATTCGAACCCTCTCTCTTCAGAGGTTTAAGGGGTTCACTTCCACAGTTTCAATTTTTTTTTTTTTAAATAACAGACATCCTAAACTAATGAATTATAAATAGGTAATAATCATATCAATTACTTACACAGCAACTGGTTCTTTGAATTTTCCAAATTGTTGAATTTGAAACATTAAATCACCGCCATTAACGAATTCCATAACAAAATACAACCGATCCTGAAATTCATTGATTTCGTCTTGAAATTCTACGATATTTTTAGCACATTGCCAGATAGGTAATTTTCAAGGATCATCGATGAAAATTGACCAAAATCATAACAACCTTACCATAGTTTGAAAGCACGAATGAAGTTGGACCAAAAAAGGAGGTTTGTTAGATAGTGCCAATACTCTTTTTTCCACCATTGTGCATTCGACATCGTCATCTTGTATTATAATATCTTTCTTTAATATTTTTATAGCGTACAATTCATCGGTACCTTTTCGTTCGGCGAGCATGACCTAGAAAGAAATACTCAATTATAATTCTTCGTTAATTGATAAAAAAAATATATACTCGATAGATGAAAATTACCTTTCCGAAACTTCCTTTACCAAGAACCATCAAAAAGTTGAAATCGGTTGCTCTGATAACGTCCTTTCGACCCATATTATGAGGTATATCTTTATCTGAAACTACTGGTTTTTTCGACACCGATGTTTTCTACATAAGTAAATTGAAAAAACAACGATTAACATTTTTTTTTCATCTGTCAAGCAAATAGATAGGTAAGGTAACGAAATGATATACGCGCAGCCTATTCTATTATTACCTACATATATTTCAAACGGTATAAACAACCAGTAATCTACAATTTAATAAAAAAAGTCGCTTTCAAAAGCAGGTTTAATCATTATTAAGCTTTTCGATGAATAAAAAAAGGTCCTTTTCATAAGCTCTTTAATACCCTTTAAATGTAACACCAACCAATGCGGATAAATTTATATCCACCAAAATCAACGATAGGATGTATCAGTTCGAGATTTTATTAATGAAATGGTCGACGTGGTAAGTTCTAGGTAAATTTTTCTCGTATACGTCGAATTTCTTCATTTGGACAATTAAATTTTTGGTAATTTAATTCATTTTTTAAAGGAAAACGTAATAAGGTTAATCCGAGTATTTTAAAATATTATTTATTCATCTTTTTTTCATATTAACGTGAGATTTTCCTCCTTGGAAAGTTTTTTCATTTTTTTCCTGAGTGGTAAATTTTTCAAGTGGATTTATTTTTCAACGGGATAATATTTTCGAGAAGGATTTTCTTCGGGAAATATTGATCCATTGAATTAATTTTAAAATCTTTTTTAATTCGTGTTTCTCTTCATTAATAACAATAAAGAATTTTCAGTAAAAAAAAAAGAAAATGTTTATTCGTCCAGAGAATGTTTTTCAAAATTTTTCTTCTACTTAAAAGGGGAAAAAAGATTATTATTATTATTAGTTTATTTATCTATTTTTTATAAGTAAATTTATTTTCCAAATTCCAATAACATTTTTTGAAGTGTTTTTTTTCAAACAATTTTTTACGTTGAAAAATTTTTTTGAGATTTTTTCGCGAAGAGAGTGTTTTTATTTTCATATTTATTGCACAAAATTACCAAAATATGTGTACTCAGCTTATCCATAATGTATAACTCAAAAATTACGTTTTCATTAGCAACATATTTGTACCGCACACGGTGCTATAATTTAATAACATCGAGTTCGAGATTATTTCATCATAGTGAACGTCATACACAGGCGTACATGTACAACACCGCGCAATTAATTGAATTCCAAAATTCCAAATACGTAGGTAGATACGACTACGGCTTATGCTTATTACTCGAACCCACAGCTAGATTCTACGTACACAAATGCAGTTGAAAACAAGCAACTACATATTACAGAATAATAAACCTCAAATCAGCAAATATAGTAGGTACAAATAAAGTTTAGTGTAAGCATTAGCAATGACCGAAGTCACACAGTGGCATGATTGGTAAAAACACTAAAATACCAAAGCAATATGCGACAGAATGTCATAAAATAGAACAAACCGAAAATTGTCGGCTTTGCTGATTAAAGTCCAGTAACACAAGTGCGCAAAGAATGAAGTGAAAAACAGTAAAATAATAGAAATTAGTGTAAAATAATTATACGTATTTATTTATACTCCGCGGAAAGTTTATATTATTCGTTATTTTACACTTTGAAAAAAGTGCAATTTGTTATACAAGGTGTCCCAATTATTTGCTAAGGTTGATTGAAGCATTTGACGTTGGTATTGCTACCATGTCCAAGGTGTTTTAGGCAACTCACAGTTTCTTACCAAGGTGTATTTTTTTTTAAATATTATTATTATTGGACGCTAGCATGTCTTATTTAAAAAAAAATTGACATGCCTAATCCTCTAAATCGAAATATTCAACAAAAAAAAAAAAAAATCAGAATTTTTGTTAAAGAATTACCTATTTTGAGAATAATTTTCTCAGAAAAATTGGTTGAAAATTCTTGGAATTTTTTGAGTGGGGAGGGGGGAGTCAACAATTTATAACTCACATTTTTTTCGAATTTTTGAAAATAATTTCCTTTGAAATCGATGAAGAGATACTTATACTCGTACCTATAAATTATCATAAAAATGATTTTTTTTTTAAATTATGAAAGTACCTACTAAATCTTTTTTGTTGAAATTTTTAAAAAATTTTCAATAAACTTTTAACAGGTTCCTTCATTTTTTTATGTCTTCAAAATATTTAGTTGAAAAACATCACTTTAAGAAAATTCAAAACAATTTTCCGTGAAGCTTCTTCATAAAAACTGGAATTTTCTCATTAGAAATTCTCCTAAAAAAAATCTCATTCAGTGAGAAAAATTTTCTGCATAAAATTATTTTGCAATAAGTATAAGAAAATACTTTTAAAAATAAATTGTTTCAAAGAATGGAAGAATTTTCTTGAAACAAAATAAAATTTTATTTAAAATCCAATTATTTATTCTTGAAATTTTTCTTGTAAAAATTCTCATTTTTTTTTATTGGAAAAAATTCGTATTTTTTTAATTACCTACTTATTTTTCTTCAAATCGTTTCCGTTGAACATTTTGTTTTAGAATATTGGAAATTCAAAATTTATAAATTGTACCAAAACTACATTTTTTCCACAAAAAAAATTGAATTTTCTTGGACTAAAAAAAATAATGCTTACATCCCAATTTTTTGGAGTCAGTGTGTAAAAATTTCTCATTTTTTCAAGTGGAGATATTGATGAAAAAATCTTTCAATTTCTATAACAATGAAAATTTTTCAATTTTTTTGGAGAAAAAAAATTCTGAATTTTCTTGGAATGAAAATAATGCTATTATAAGTAGGTACCTATCTTAATTTTTTTTTAAGTCGACGTTAAAAAAGTTTCTTTTTTTTGTTGAAGCAATGAAATAAGGTAGGTAAAAAAAATATATTTTCTTGTGAGAAATTTCAATTTTCTAAAGAAAAAAAATCTCAATTTTTTGAAGAATAAAAATCACTTCAACATTCAAAAATTTTACAATTTTTTTCTTAAAAACATTATTTCAAAAAATAGGTACATAATAAGTGAAATTCCAAAATTTTCAAGCAAAGAAAAAATTTAAATTTAAGAATTGAATTCTATTGGCAGGGGTTTGAAAAATACCTACGGAATTTTTAAAATTCTTAATGCATTTTCCAAAACTTATGATTGAAAATTAAATGGCAGAGATTCGGAAAATACGTAATTTTCAAAATTATCGGATGATTTAAATTTTTTGAACCCCGACCAAGAATCTAATTTTCAATTTTTTCTTTGTGATCAAGTGATCACTAATATTGAAAAAAATTGAAAACTTAGAAAATTTTTGAAAAAAATATATGCTACCACTTGTAAGAATTTTCTTCTTTAAAAAACGCATGAGACGATTTTTAAAATTTCGTATTTTTCAAGGCTCTCATAAAAATTGAATTAACTTCGAAAAAAAAATGTACAGCCGACAGAGTCTTATATTAGAAAATCCATTATAGCCCAGGCATAATATAAGGTCAAAAAAATGGAAATAAAAGAAAAAATTAATAACAAGTGTTTCATTGCAGAAATGTGTTTATTGGGGTCCCAATAGTCTCCAAAAAAAAGTCACCGCCCCTAGCTGAATTGGAAATTTTTTTGGGGGTGGAACGTGAACCCCCCCCCCTTTCGTTTATTCGCCAAAGTTTTCAAGTTATTTAAGAAAAACAACATTTTTTAAAACTTGTCCTTTTTGCGAACCTGTGGGTGGGACTTCTGTTTGACGATGGGGGGCAATGCATGGCATCATTTTATAGGAAATTTTATGTAGAATTTTTTCTTATACCACCTCTTTATCCCTATCTCTCAAACTTTTGGCGTAATTTGCGAAAAACGAAAGGGGGGTTCACGTTCAACCCCCCCCCCCCCCAATTTTTTCCCCCAATTCAGCTAGGGGACGTGACTTTTTTTTGGAGACTATTGGGACCCCAATAAACACATTTCCGCAATGAAACACTTGTTATTAATTTTTTCCTTTTTTTTCCTAATATGCCTGGGCTATTAATCAAATTGCGCACTTTTCGAACCCCTGACAAAAAAACGAATTCTTAGTTTGTAGTGTTTATTTTGCTTGACCAAGTGTTGAGAAATGAGAACATTATAAAAAAATTTATGTCGACAAAATTTTTGGAAATGTTAATAATTAAAAAATGTCTATTTTTTTGAACCCTTGCCAAAAATTTATTTTTCAACTTAATTTTTATTTGTGTGAGAATATTATAAATTTCAACTAGGTACTTTCAATAGGTTGTACGTTTAATTGCGATATTGTGAGTTCATTTTAAATGCTGTTTTATTTTTAGAAAGAAAGTAGGTATTCAACTTGAATGAATTCTAATGTAAGCCCAATTCTCTAATTTTAAGGTTTGGGGAAAGTCGGGTTCATTTTATTTTAAAATATTCAAGCGATGAAGACAGAAGGGACGCACTATCCCCATTTTGAAAATTTTCGAATCACCATGGACCAAACATAATACATCTTTAATTTTTGATACCTAGCTCTAAAAGACATACGATCAATTATACTGAATTGTTAAATTTGATTGGGACACTCTGTAGGTACATAATTATAATTAAGTAAGTAAGTACATTATTTATTCATTTATTTTACGTCTTGCTTTATTTAGTTTAATTTTTCAGTTTATATGTAAATGAAAGCAGAGCAATATTGCATAAACGAAGTTATACTGGAAAACGAATAATAAAGAAAAAGAATTACGATTCGTCAACTCCACACTTTTTTAAAAATAGAGAATGAATAAAGCTGAAAGTTTATAACACTTTTCTTCCATATCGGTTTTTTTTTCTTCAGCTAAGCAAAACTGAATAAATATGTCTGACGTGAATTTCGCTTAATCTGATGAAAAATAAAATTTACCAATGTGCAAGAAATGTTGATTAATCCACTCGCTTGGTACGCTTTTAAAATGAAAAAGTTTGTGAAGAGATAGGTACATCGAATAAAAATTGATAATGCTCAACTAAGCCAAGCAGAAGCGACCATTTTTTTTTTGTAAAATGTTACATAGACGTAGACGTGCTATCTCTCTTTTTAATTTATTGTACTGGAGTCGATAAAACATCACGAATATTGTACGTCGTGTTAAGGGTAAGGCTTCAAAAAAAGAATAATTTACCCAATAAGCACTCAAATGCATCGGAGGCTGTTTTTTTTTAAGAGGTACGTGGTACGTGCGTCTTTTATCTCGAACATTTTCGCATGAAACGGGAAATGGAAAATGATACGAAAAAATAAGAACTTTCTCAACGAGGTCTTGGGAATTTCACCAACAATATTAGATATATTCTATTGGCACGAGCTATCTGCTCAAACTGTACAATAAAAATTTGCTTTCAAATTTCGTAATTTGTTTCAAAAAATACGTCTCTTTTGCGACGGTTTTCAGCTTTGAATTTTTTTTTTCGCGAATAAGTTCAACCAATCTTGGAGTATAAGTATACTATTTTTTTTCTCGGGTGAAAAAAAACCAAGCATACCACTTTGATCGATCTACTCGTGGTAAGAAATTATTTGATGGGGTACTTTTTTCTACTAGCTTTGAATCTGTTTCATTGCGATATAAACTTCTTCGTTTTTACGATTTTTACGAGATGGCGCAGGTTAAAGGCAAACAATTTCCATCAAATATTAAGTGTACCGAGAAAAAAAAATCGTACGTTCGCAAATGATACTTTTAAGTAAGTACGCGAATTTACCCAGAAATAAGGCTCGCTATGACCGAATGAATGGAACACTCTTGGCTTAAATACTTTATGTAGGTAGGTACTTGGTAAAAAAATAGCATATGTTCGGCGACACTGCTCACGTCAGTGTAAAATGTACCTACCAAGTTTGGGTATTTTAATGGGTAAAAGAATGGTGCATTCGGTATTTTGTGGTGCTATTTTCTCGATTATATATTTATGAAGTTGTCGCGGTACGACATATTTTAGGAATAATTTATCACTGTTCACTTGTACAGTGTACACACTACACAGTCGATGTTGTTTTTACGCTTTACCATTGTTCTTGAAAAACATTATATTATGTACATCGCCATTGAATACTTACACTTACGTGTTTTAGAAAACACTTACCGAGATCGAATGGTTATACAGGGTGTTCCCCTAGTGAATTAGTGAATTAGGAAAATCCGCAGGGTGAATAGCCATTCCATAAGAAACAAAAATGTTGCTAGGGCGCCTATCTTAAAAACTGAAGAGGAGAGGGAAAAATAATAAATTGAGAAAAAATGTTGATCAAGCGTGTGGGCAGAAATTCAAAAAAATTAACATTTTTTTACTATGGGTCTTTCTCATGAACTTTTGAAAATGAAGGCCCTACAGCAGGAATGGGGACCTATTTCAAATTTTGAATATAAATAGGCTATTTAAATAGACCATTTAAATATACTTTACGAGACTCTAGTTTTTCTATTTTTTTTTTGTTTTCGTATGTTGCAAATTTTTGTAATTTTTTTTCCTAAGTAATTCAATTAGTAACATTTTTAAAATTTAAAAATGTAATTTTTTCAATTTTTCAATTCACAGTTTTCAATTTTTCAAATTTTGCAACATTTCCTGATTTAATAAATTTTGAAGACTTTTTTAGTTCATCAGTTAATTAAAATTTATTATATGCAATTCATTCAATTTTTGTCAGATTTTCTCATTTTATTCATTTTTTAAAAACGAATTTCTGATTTTTGAATCTTCAATTACATAATTATGATTGTTTTTGAATTTGAAAAGAGCTGAATATTATATTTTTTCAATTAAAAACGGTTTCCCTTTATTTTTGGCTTAGGTACCTATTCAAAATTCATCATATTTTTATGATTTGAGATTTTAAAAAATATTTTATCGTATTGAAATTTTTACCTACTAATTTTCGGGGTAAAGTCTATTTTAAAAAATGAAGGGGCTAAGAAGCCACAAATTTCAAAAATAACAATTTTCGAAGCTTGGAGCGCCTTCATTTTGAAATTTGCACAAAAAAAAATATAATTATTATGAAGAATTAAAAAATGTTCATTTTTCAGTCGTACTCATACGCTTGATCATAAATTTCTCCCCTAATTTTATTTTCCTTTTCTCCTTCAATTTTTGAGATAGACACCATTGTTTCTTATAAATTGCCTGTTCACCTAATGGATTTGCCTACATCACTCAGGAAACAACTGCACATAATGGTGGTCCTTATTTAAGACATTCAATTTTTTTCTGATCTCAGAATCTAAAGTAAGTACATAAAAGAAAATAATTCCTTATTTTGTTATTTTCTCCAAACTGAATTTTTAGTTGTGTCGCTAGCCCCCCCCCCCTCATTTTGCAAAAAAAAAAAAAAATGAAAAAACACCAAAGTTTCAAACTTTTGCATTTTTTTGTTCTAAACCATCGAAATTGTTCTTTTTCGTGAGAAATTATTCATATTTTTTTATTTTCCTCCTCACTGACTTTCAAATATCCCAGTACTAGGAATTTCACAAAAAAGAAAACAGCGTAAAAATTCTCCACTCTTGAATATTTATGTTTGTTTCAAATTTTAACTCATCAAAGAGGTTTCTCTTTAAATGAATTAATTACTAAATTTTCATTTCCTCCCCTGTAACTTAATTCATGGTGGTTCCCCGTCATTTCCTATAATTAAAAAAAAAAAAAAAAAAAAAATGAGAAAACTTTTTCAACTTAGCACTTTTTATAAGAAATGATTCCCAAATTTCAACTTTTTCCTTCGCCTAATTTTACATTACACCAAAAAAGACCCCCCCTCCCCACTTCAAAAGGGGGAGTATTACAATTTTTCAACTCATGTTTTTCAGATTCTCCAATTTTTGAAAAATTAGGCTTGGAAGTGTAGGGTACCTTTAGAAATTCAGTTAAGAAGGAAATGAAAATTTGGAAATTAGTTCTTATGAAAAAGAACAACATTGATTAAAGTAGTTACCTAAAATTTGAAACTAGCAAAAAAATCAAAAGTTAAAAATTTTTACTCATATCTTTTTTTTTAATTCAGGGGACCTTAAAATTCAGTGAGAGGAAAAAACTGGGAATTATATGATTCACTTCGCCTGAAAAGAGCCAATTAATAGGTTAGAATCAAAATAATGCAAAAGTTCGAAAATTTTGTAATTTTTCATTTTTTTTTTGCGAAGTGAGGGGGGCTAGCGGTAACACTTAAAATTCAGTTAGGGAGAAATGAAAAAAATGTAAGAACAACTTTAAATGCTATAGGTAAGTTGAAAAATTTCGTTTATTATTTATTTTTATTTTTTTTGAAAAATTAGAGGCGCCTTAAGGGATTTCATACAATCAAGTTGGGCGAAATACAAAATTGGGAATAAATTCTCATAAAAAGGAATGATTCTGATGGGTTATAAGCAAAAAAATGCATGAGTTTGAAAATCGGTAAATTTTTTCATTTAAAAAAATAGTGGTTGGGCGAGGGGAACTAGGATCCATTTGAAACTTGGTTAAGAAAAAAATAAAAATTAGGGAATTGTTTTCTCATAAAATGAAACAACTTTAGGTACTGAGATGAAAAAAACAACAAAAAAACGAAAGTCCCAAGCAACTACCACCATACAGACTCTGAAATTGAAATTTCGTAAACCAAGGGCACTTCGTTCAAATTCTAACATAAATAAATAAATTTATCTGGGAATACGTGTCTTATAAAGTTTTTGGTCACAAATCAACGAAAAAAAAAGTAATTTAACGAAGGAACGAACGAGCTAACCAGTCGAAATTTTCGAGTTTTTTTTAGAAGGAGAATGTGTGTCAAAAAACGTTGCGAAAATGAATTTCCAACAGCTGAAATCCACTTTCGATTTTAGATAAATTTTTAAAAATTTCAGGCTGACAGAAAAACACTACCTACGTCTGCGTGACTTGAATATACGTAGAATGAAAGTTCAAAACTTTAGACACGAAGTAAGGCCGCTTCGAGTTCAGCGATACAGAAAATTTCAACTTCAATTAGTCTCAACCTTGCAAAACAATGAATTACATTTTCGAGTCGTTTCTAAAACGGGCATAAATGAAGTACAATTGTTCATCAGATGTAATCCTTTGCTACGAGACTGACGATAAAGCTTGAAAAAAAATTCTACCTAACTTGCTACCGAAGTGGATATTCGATCTCAGAGAGTTGGAAATACGAGTATTCCCAAATGACGCTTCAATTAGGATTTTGTGTAGCTATTTTAGACGTCAGTATGTGAATTTTGAAAATTAGCTGGAAAATAACTTGTCTATGTATTCCGAGCGAAGTCATCAAAATGAAAATGTCCTTAAACTTTCAAGACCCTGAGGGAAAATTTCAATGTCCTCGGCAACTCGCTTATCCTTGATATAAGCAAAAAGATTTGCTATCATAAAAAAACCTTCGCAGCGTTGGTGTTTTTAATAATTACATTTTTTGCGAAAATTCTCAAGTCTAACGTCGGGCATCCAACTTTAATGCCTGTTAATTTAACGAACCGGCACGTTTAGCTTACTTCTGCATAAAAAACACCTTATTCGACTTTTTAGCTCCTTGATTCTTTTAAACGTGTAGCATTGTGACGATAAGAAAATTTCCATTTTTTTTTATCAAGACAAGAGCAAAGACACAAGCATTGTCTAGAGTCTACCACAGTTCGCAGAATATTAAGAAGAATATTACAAAACACAAAGGAATGCGAAATAAAATTTTTAAAAATTGTAAAAAAATTCAACACTTACTCTCATTTGATTCTTTAGAGCGGCCAAATCGGCTCCTTCTTCAGGCACAGGTACATTATAGAATTCGCCTTCTTCTTGGGTGAGTAATTTGAACCAACCGGATACCGGTTGCTTAATTAACTCGGAAATACCGAATGATAGTGATCCCATGAAATCATTACGAGATGTTCGGTCCCAATCCCAGACTTCGATTAGAACCCTTCGATCTTTATCTTCTGCTTTCAAATCGCTGTAACAAGCGTAATAATTGGATTACAATTTTGTTTTACTGGTTTGAAAATAAAAAATTAAGCATTCAAGCGTGTACAGATTTTCAGCTGGAATCTGTCTAGGTCTTTTTTTTATTAACTAAAGATATTCTCAGAATTTTTTCAAATCATAAAATAAAATTAATTCAAGCCTAAACAGGCTCAAATTTTAAGATGGGATTTACATAAGGATTAGATGAAATTCCAAACTTTGCCAAAAAAACATATAAAGTTTGAAATTTTATTGATTTTTTTGGCAGGGGTTTGAAAAATATGGAGTTTTTAAATTATTATTGTGTTTTGTCTTTACCACAAATGCCATACGTTTTCCAAAATTTCTCGTCGTTAATTTTTTAATTTTTTCCCAAGCATAAGTACTTAGTTACACGAAATAATTTCGATGAAAAATTGAATTTTTGCAGAAATTTGAAAAATAGGGAATTTTTTTTAAATAATGAATTTTTCAAAATTTGTCGTCCCCATTAATTTTTTTTTGCTAACTTCTTCGATGCACAAAAAAAAGTTGAAAATTGAATATTTGAAAAAAATTCTATTTCTTAAAATTTGCATTTTTGGCAGGGGTCATACAATCCATTTAGCAAAATTCATCGAAACCATTTTTTTTCAACTTGGTACCAAAAAATTACTTTAAGGTGAGGGATTCTAGAAGTACAGAATTTTTTTAATTAATGAATTTTCCAAAATTTGTCGACATCTCTTTTTTTTTACTTGTTCCCCCATTCATTCCAACTAAAAAATTCTTCATGCTGAAAACTAAACTTTGGCAGGGGTTCTACAAAATGTGATATTTTCAAAGTTGATGAAATTTTCAAAAATTGTCGACATTGATTTTTTTATTCTATGTTTTCCAAATTTTGTCCCACGAAAAAATTTTCATGTCTTGAAATTTTCATTTTTCGTAGGTGTATGAAAATATGGACTTTCTTGAACAATATTATTTTCCAAAATTTATCGAAACTAGTTTTTCCCAACTTGGTACCTACCAAAAAATAATTTTAAAGTTGAAAATTGTGCTTTTGGGAGGGATTCCTAAAATACAAGATTTTTTAAATCGATACATTTTTTCAAAATTTGTCAACATATTTTTATTTACTTTTTCCCAAAAATTTTCTCAAATAAAAAAAATCTTAAATTTTGGCATGATATAAAAAATGCAGAATTTTCAAAATTACTGAAACTTTCAAAAATTGTCTACATATTATTTTTTCAACATTTTTTTTTCTTCAAAAATGATACCTACCAAAAAATATTTTTTTTAATTCGAATTTCTGACATAAAGTTGAAAAATACAATAATTTTTAAATTAGTTTTTTCAATTTTGTTGATTTCAATTTTTTTACATTATTTTAATACTTGATGAAGCCAAAAAAAAATCTTCAAGCACGTGAATCGTGAGTTCATGTTGAAAATTCAACTTTTGACAGGGCATCAAAAAATCACAAAATTTTCAACTAGAATAAAATTATGAAATTTTGTTGACATTCTTTATAAAATTTTTTTTCAAACTTTGTCTAACAACAAAATTCAATTTTAAAAATCCAAATATAGTCCAGTAGAAATAAGGTTTAACCCCCAACAAATTGCTATAGAAAATTTTTTTGGCTTATTCTGCAGGAGAGGGTCTACTCTATCACATATTGAAAAACCTCTCCGATGCGACACCCCCAAGTCACTTTTTTCGAGGCTCCAGCCCCCTCAAAATCAGTTTTTTGCATTTATTTCATCGGGGTTGAATTTTTGAGGAAAAACATCTGAAAGTAAATTATTCTACATTAAATTTCCTACAACTTTGTTTCTATAACTTTTTCTGTCCGAATCATAGGAGTAAAGCTGTGGAGTCCTAAAAGTGAGGGTAAAGCATGGGTGCGAGGGCTATCAAAAAAAATGGCAAATCACATGCTTAGTGTATTAAAATTGTTATACAGATCGATTCGGAACATCCTTACCCCAGATAGTCGACCATGATGGGAAAATTAAAAAAAAAAATTTTGGACACCTAGCTCAATTATTTGGAGGGGGGGGGGGGCCCTAAACGAGTATTTTGTTTTTAATTTTTTAATTTTTCACCAAATTAAAATGAAAAGTTCTCACTTCATTACTGGGTTCTATGTGACATGAGGACCTCGCAGAAATTTTTTTCAATTTTTTCAGATGATTTTTCGCAGAGTTATAGCACTTTGAAAAGTGTGTGTATTTCTTATGTAGCTCCACAATGCTTCACCTTCATCTTCAATTCTCTCTAGCCCCACCTCTACGATTCGCACAGAAAAATGTATTGGAACAAAGTTGTAGGAAATTTAATGAAGAATAATTTTCTTTCAGATGATTTTCCCCAAAAAGTTGAACCCCGACGAGATAAATGCAAAAAACTGATTTTTAGGGGGCTGGAGCCTCGAAAAAGGTGACTTAGGGGTGTCGGATCGGGGAGGTTTTTTAGTACGTGATAGAGTAGACCTTCTCCTGCAGAATAAGTCAAAAAAACCTTCTATAGCAATTTGTTGGGGGTATTGGAATTTTTTTGCCTATTTCTACTGGACTAATAAATTTGACAAGGGTTTGAAAAATGAGGAATTTTTGCATAATTGCGTTTATGATCACCCGTGATGGGAAAAAAGCGAAAAAAATAAATTATGACAAATTTTGGAAAAAATGCTCCACTTGGAAAAAAAAATTTTGTGCAAAATTCATTAGTTAAAAAATTCAATTTTCATACTCCAGTCAAAAATTTAATTTTCAACGTGAATAATATATCAATTTGAAATTCCACCAGCATTCGATGGTAATGTTGTGAGTTTATCATAAAATACTGTTTAATTGAACTTCGAGCCTCTTGGTCTTGGGGCACGGTTTCATTTCATTTTAAAAATTAAAAAAAAAATTCAACAATAATTTCAGACGATGAGAAAAAGATTCAAGAGGTAGAACCGTTTAATTTCGTAAGACTTCTTGAATAACAAATACCATAAAACCGATCTACATTTCGGTTATTCGTTCATCGTAACGAGAACCTGGAGTTTTAAATTTCATCCCAAATTAAAAATTTGATTCGAAAACGACGAGCAATTAATACCTGCCTATCAGTCAATATTTACACTTGTGCGTCGACGACACACCGTAAAGAAACTCCCTCTAAAGCCTAAAGGCTCGTTAAAACGAAACGTAAACGAGTTTTTTCTAAATTGAACGGTCTCTTTACTCAGGCTGTAGAATTTTATTCGGTCGAACTATCACATTTCATTTACTCGTGTCAATAAACTTTTCTTCAATTCGCATAAGTAATTTTTTCGTTTTCACGCTAGTTTCCCTATAAAAACGACACGATGTGACGAACTTGTAAACAAGTTACGATGGTTTCGTTCCTTTCAACGCCGTTCATCATTTTCATTTGTAACGTATTAAAGCAGTCTGAGGTTACCATCGCATCGTATCTTGCACACGCTCCGAAACAGCATTTGCTTCGTCAAATTTTAATCAACAAGGTTTTAAAATCAATTTCAACATTTCACACGTCCGAAAGTATACTTGTAGAATAAATTACAGCGCAGATGATTTTCGATGGCGAAGCTCGGCAAATCGTAATTCGCAAACTTTTAGCCAAGATTTACGAATAAAGTTTTCTAGTTGCCAATTCGAATGTCATTTGTACATGTAATAATCCAACTATCGACCGAACCAATCATATGCAAACTTTAACTCTCAAAAGGCTTTACGCAAGTTATTGTATCCAACGAAAAACTTGGCTTTTGTATCCACCCAGAGCTCAGCAGCGGAGGGAAAAACCCAAACACTTGTGAAATTGAAGCTTTGCCGTGGAAAGTTGAAACTACGATTGAAACACCCAAAATACCTACACGAAGGCCATACCATAGTCGTACTTATTCATCCATTCAAATTTCAAACTAGTTAACGATTCGTGCAAACGACGAATATTCAGGTACAGCGGAGAAGGCAAAAATTAGAGTAAAAATTTACAAGCTATACCTAATTGTCGATTTACCTCGACGAATTTTCAGCTAAATAGATACATAAACGTACATTTGGTTACGTTGAATAATGAACCGTAGACCGTACGTTCGTTAGGTTGTTTACATTTACAGTCCGAGTTAACAAGAGAATTTGCAAAATTCAACTTCGGTATAATAGAAATTTCCCACTAAATTCGTTTAAACGTTAACCCGAGACTAGATAAAGTTTAAACGTAGAATAGGTACCTATTATTTAAACGTTATAAAATATAGGATACGACTACGTGGTTTTTTAATACGTAAACTTACAATGAAATAGTTTCGTTCCAAACTGGATTTAAAGATGCTTTAATTGTTTTCGTTTTCTTCTTGGTGTTATCTGCATCTGGTATGAGTTTCATTTTAACGTATGGATCGGACGAGCCGTTTGGGTCCATTGGTATTAGATTCTTCGCTTGTAATACTGTAGCGAAAAAATATACGAGGTTAGATTAGATTGTCGCAATTAAAACTGAAAGCTTTTAAAATGCAAATTGAAAATTTCGTGTATAAGTACGTGATGCTGCGATGTTAACCGTAAGAATAACGTGAGCAACTACAAATTATTCATCTTGTAATCCATTTTCTTCACTTCGATAACATATAAACAAAAGGAGAAATTAGCATTCGATTTCTCTATGTACGTAGTACAAAGACGAACCCCCTCTTTACGCAGCTTATTCATTTGTAGTAACAAATTTCCAGCCTTTGAGTTCACGTATCGATTTTATATACAAGGGATTACAAACGTATGTTCGTAAATATACGTATACATTATTTATTTATAGTCTACCCATTCAAGGAAGATATTATGAAAAATTTGGAAGATGTGGTATTTCATCTTCAAATAAAATTCTGAAAAAAAATCTTCGATAAAAATTTGAAAAAAGTATTTTCAAATTTTTTTGAAAAATTTGAAAATTCTCATTCGAAGAACGTTGAAAAATTCAGCGTTTGAAAAAATTACTGTAATGTTTTTTTTTTATCTTAATAGAAACCTCGTTAACTTTTTCTGACAAGATTGAGCTGAAATTTGATTCACAGAAGGAGCATAATACGGAAAGTTACAAGTTATAACCAGGGAAGAAAACCAATTGAGACCCAATTGGTTATGGTGATGGTGGTTTTGAGAAAATTTTGAAATTACTGGTGGTTCCAATTGGTTTTTGGTTTTTAAAAATTTTCAAAAGATTTTGGTGCTAAAGTGGTTCCATTTAATTTTTTTTTTTTTGATTGGTTCTGGTTCTGGGTTTTTGGTTTTGCTTGATTAATTGGTTGTGATGGTGGTTCTCAAATTAAAAACCATTTCAAATGGTTGTGGTGGTGGTTCTCAAATTAATAACCATTTCAAATGGTTGTGGTGGTGGTGGTGGTGGTTCCGTTTTGGTTTTTCAATTGGTTTTCATCGAATTGCTTCCATTTCGTAGTACGAAAAATATTTCTCAACATTTAAACCATTTATCTATGGCATTAATCAGAACCAGATGGAACCATTTTCGTGCTTCCTATTATACCACAAAAGAACTAAAAAAATATCAGATCTTTGAAATTTGAATAAAAAATTAAAATTCAAAAAGTAAAAAAAAAAAAAAACTATAAAGAATAAAAAATAAAAAATGAATTTTTCCTACAAGTTACAAACACAATATTGCAATAAATTTAAATTAAATAATATACATTCAAATAAAAAACAAAAAATAATAATGTTTCCACTTTCCAGAGCGCTGAAAAATCAGAAAAATGAAGAAAACAGGCCACAGGGGGTAGGTAAGGGGCCCAATTAAAAAAAATTTCAAATCAAAGTTGTTGCTTGATGTTCTAGGAATAAATTTGGTCATAACAAAAATTTTGATTGGACCCCTCCTTCCCTTTCAAATCTACTATTTCTCTTTTTAGAACCAAAAAGAACCAATTCCATTAATTGGTGGTGGTTCGGGTTTTCATTGTAAAGGAAATTGAAAATGGTGGTGGTGATGGTGGTTTTTTATTTTCAAACCACTTTCTTGTGGTTGTGGTTGTGGTTATTTCAGCAAATGATTTTTCGATGTGGTTCCAAACGGTTCTCTTCGCTGCCTTTCCGAAAGGAATTGGTTCTTTTTGGTGGTGGTTCTTGAATGAATTTTTGAAGTTCATTGTAATGGTTCCAAATGGTTTTGAAAACCAATTGAAATATCTGGTGGTGGTGGTTTTACCCGGTTTTGGTTTCAATTGGTTTTCTTCCCTAGTTGTAACAAGTGGTTGAAACTACTCATCCATGATAAGTTGTAAAGTCGAAGGTGTTATGATAACTTGTTATAGAACTTATCACGGATGAGTAGTTTCAAATTATTCCCAACAACTTGTACAAGTAATCAAGACAACTATACCAAAAAAGAATCTTTGATTACTTTACATACAACTTATCACAGTTTCAACTACTACAACTATTCAATACTACTACAAAATAAGAATTATTATGTACTTATTCACAACACACTTTATCTGCGAGTATCAAAATGACCCTCAAAATTTCTGAATGGATAAATTTCCACAACTTTGATTGCAGTTCCGAAGAGGTGATTTTCTAAAATTGATAGCTTTTCGAGCTTAATTTAAATCTATGTATAATTATTATTTTTATGACTGGAAATTCAATATTCATACACGAATCGGAACAATGTATCTTAGAATTTCTCTGTCCATACTCTATAAACTTTGGAATACTATTCTGGGTTCCTTATATTATAGGTAAACCATCCAAGTGACTAAATTTAATTAACTATCACGTCTATCACTTGAACTTGGAAAATTTTCAGGGAATTTCACTAATCGTCGTGAATACTTATTCATTCTGTACAAGTAGCGTCCAGGTATTCAAAGTTGTTGAATTTTTATCAATTCACAAAAAATTCTGAAGAACATTCAAGTAATTTATCAAATTGAAGAGTTAACAAGTTGTTAACAACTACTGATAACTTGTGATGACTATTCATTACTTGCACTTTTCTGTAAGAAATAAACCAAATTTTGAGAGGTCGAAGTTGATTTTTTGATTTTTTACAAAATTTTGAAAATGGTGAAAATAGTACATTGATACCAGTAGATACCTGCATAATATGTTTTTTACAAAAATATTAAATTTTGAAATAAAATTCTGAAAATTGTTTTATATACCAAAGTCGATCTCCAGAGTCGATTGAAATCATTTTTGAAGAAATCTGGAGCCTCCGGCAAAAGTTTACTTTTCTCCAGCGTACTGAAATCGCTGTAGAATGCGTTGTATCCAGTTATCTTCAAAAGCTAAACATTGATCCTAGCGTTTGTGTGATATTACAAGTAAATTCCAGGGCACTATAGAGAAAAGTCAACTTATGCTGGAGGTTCCAGATCACTTCGAAAATAGTCACAATCAACTCGGGGTCGAATTTAGAATGCAAGGTGACCGAAAAAGACGTTATGAAACCTCAGATTTGGATACAACAGTACCTCATACTAACAAAAAATGTTTTATTCACATTGTGCCTTTATTAAAAATAGAAGGGGCTAGAGAAAATAAAAATTGATGAAAAAATTTTGTGAACAAGTAGGTTTATTCATATCGTATTGGTAGTTCTAAAAAAATCTACATTTTTTACACTTCAGATTTTTACCAAAGTTCAAAAATGAAGGCACTACAAACCTTTTCAAAATACAGGGTCTTCATTTAATCTTAGCACTCCTTCACAGATTTTCTTGTCTGAAAAAAGGTAGTTGGTAACATTTCACATTACAAACAATGCGAAATGTTACCAACTACCTTTCTCAAACAAGAAAATATTTCCAAGTCAACAATAAAAATGCGGACCGTTTCTACGATCATTTGGAATTTTTGTATAAATATTTCATAGGTATTTCGACTTCGCACTTGTTGGCATACTCGCCTCTGAAACTTTCTTCTTCGGTAAACTTCAAAATGAACTCGAACCTGGAATGAATCAAATATAAGCTAGCAAAAACGAGCTAAACAGCGAACCGAACTTTTCCCCCAATTTTTCAACACATCTTGAAATAACGGAATAAAAATTTCATTTACCTTGGAAATGTTCTCGAAAAACGTGAAATATCGAATCATTTTAACACGTTTATTTATTTCATTCGTCAACAAACCGTTAGGTATTTAATAAGTGGATTTTTCCAACTTTGGGTAAAAATTTTTTTTGCAAGTTTCAAGAGGTGAATAGTTCGAGTCACCGGTCTGGGTAAAAATAATATTCTTCGGAAAATATTTACGAAATGTCCTACGTGTACGACTAGTTTGGAGGAGGAGGAGGTGGTGGTGTTTCTATTGCCACGACTCTCGCATAACTACCGTTTTAATCGAAATCTTCCGTCGTGTTATTAGAATTGCATAGCTTGTTCGCCGTGGAAATGAACAAAATGCACGATGCGATGCAACGTTGACCAGATCGAAATCGTGTTGGTATGATTCATAGCTGGTTTCAGAGCTCTCTCACAAAGTGGAATTTGAACCTTAATTTTGAAAATTATTTTTCGAATAAAAATTACGAAGAATTTTGTTGTTTTTAAATTTTTCATGAAAAGAGTATATTTTGCTGGTGCTTTGGAGCAATTCGTCACCCACTCGTCGATACGAGTAAAATTATCCGCGTCTAATCAAAAGCTAAATGCAAGTGTTTAAAATGGTGCGCAGAAACTCATTCTCACTTGTAAACTGTAAACTTATTAGGGCATATCTAACTTGATAAAATTATAACATCCGTGAAAACACCTGAAACCATTTAACACACTGTCGTACCCTTCTAATTCGGTGTTAATATCGATAGCGTGCTATCAACCCTTTATACAAGGGGCGCTAATTTGCAAGATCAATTAAGCAGCGGGTACATGTGAATAAAGTGAATGCTCCCGTTATAAGCGTAAATTCATGTACATCGTATCTTCGCAGCTACATTTAGATAATAACCCTTGGAAATTTTGAAATTCATTGAGAGGAAAAAATATAATTGAAATAAGTTTAAAAGAGTCAAGATTTCGTAGTAAAATAAAGAACAAAAAAATAAACATGCACGATTGCTATTCACCTACACAAATTACAATAATTCCATGAATTATAAGAATTTTATTCCTATTAAGTAGGTGCACGATTCTCATGATTTGTGAAATTTTCATAATTTACATCAATTACAAGATTCAAGTAACCTTTGAAAGTTTTGTACATTTTGAAATTTTCGTGATTGTAAAATTGACTAAATTATTATGAAAATTTCACAAATCGTGTTAATCATATTCATGAAAGTTTTGATTACAAGATTCACGCTTATTTCAAGATTTAGAAAAATTTCATGAATTACATGATTCTCATGATTTGTGAAATTTTCATAATTTACATCAATTACAAGATTCAAGTAACCTTTGAAAGTTTTGTACATTTTGAAATTTTCGTGATTGTAAAATTGACTAAATTATTATGAAAATTTCACAAATCGTGTTAATCATATTCATGAAAGTTTTGATTACAAGATTCACGCTTATTTCAAGATTTAGAAAAATTTCATGAATTACATGATTCTCATGATTTGTGAAATTTTCATAATTTACATCAATTACAAGATTCAAGTAACCTTTGAAAGTTTTGTACATTTTGAAATTTTCGTGATTGTAAAATTGACTAAATTATTATGAAAATTTCACAAATCGTGTTAATCATATTCATGAAAGTTTTGATTACAAGATTCACGCTTATTTCAAGATTTAGAAAAATTTCATGAATTACACGATTCTCATGATTTGTGAAATTTTCATAATTTACACGATGCAAGTCAATTACAATATTTCCAAAAATTTCATGGAGTATACCATTCTCATGATTGTGAAATTTTCATAATTTACGTCAATTACAAGATTCACGCTAATTTCAAGATTTACAGAAATTCTGATTTGCAATTACACGATTTTATGATTTGTGAAGTTTTCGTAATCAAGACGATGCAAGTCATTACAATATTTCCAAACATTTCATGGAGTATACCATTTTCCTTATTTGTGAAATAATTTTCATAATTTACGTCAATCACAAGATTCATGCTAATTAGTAATTTCAAGATTTAGAAAAATTTCACGAATTACAAGATTTTCATGATTTATGAAATTTTCATAATTTACACGATGTAGGTCGATTACTATTTCCAAAAATTTCATGGATTATACCATTCTCCTGATGGCTGATTAGTGAAATTTTCATAATTTGTGTCAATTACAAGATTTACGCAAATTTTGAAATTTAAAAAAATTTCAAGGGTGTTGCATGATTCTCATAATTTATTTTATGAAATTTTCATAATTTACAGCAATTACAAGATTTTCAAAAATTTCATGGATTAAGTACATGATTCTCACAATTTGTGTAATTTTCATCAGTTACGCCAATTACAAGGTTTACCTACCTAAGTCAATTATAAAATTTATATGTAGCAATTTCAAGCTTTCATAAAAATTTTATAGATTAATACGATTTTTATAGTGCAATTTAAAATATGTTACATCGTTATCTACTTACAAGATTTATGAAAATTTCACAAATCACACGATTCTCATGATATGTGAAATTTTCATGATTTGTGTCAATTACGAGATTTACAACAATTTAATGAATGATTTGATTTTCATGATTAATGAATTTACCACTATTCACCTACATATATACCTACCTAATTCAAATAAATTACAAGATTTAAAAATTTCAGTGGATGACACATTTTTTCATGATTTTTAACCTGTTTCAAGATTTATAAAAATTTTATGGAATTTGTGAAATTTTCAGCATTTTTGTAATGAAGTCAACTCCACGATTTACAACAATTTCATGAATTGTACAATCTTCCTAATTCACGTAAATTATGAGATTTATGCAAATTTCAAGTTTTATACAATTTTTATAAATTATAAAAGTTTCCTAATTTACATCAATTAACGAAAATTAAACACATACTTTGATACTTATTATGTGAAATAATTTTTTTTTTTGAAAATTGATCTTGCAATTTTACCTATTTTAGAGTTACCTATTAAAAAAATTTCAAAAACTACACACGTATAAAATTGAAAGCTGTTCCAAAATTTTTGCAAATGCAGGGCTTAGTGAAAAATTCGCAAAATCGATTCTCAAATATAAGCGAAACCTCGTTCACGTAAAACAAAGCCGGTATAATTTAGTACCCAGGTATGTTCGAATGGATGAAAATTTACGCAACTTTAACCGTACACCATACCAATCTACATATCTGTACAGTCTTAAATTTCTGATATATTTGCGGGCACTCGACACTCGTACTACACATATAAGGTTATTGTACCGCAGAGGAAATGCCAATGCAGAAATTCGTTGTATTTTTCGTCGTATATCACAAAGTTATAGGAATGTCGAGAACTACATCACTAGAGCAAGAAGAAAATGTTTAAAAAGCTTTTATTAAAAAATACTAGGTACTTCATTAAATTTGCAAGAGCACATGGGATTCGATATTATGAGATCTGGTATGTTATGTTGCGCGTTTCCACGTCGCATAAATTGTTTCGAATACCAGCACCTGGTAGCACCTTCATTTTTTTTTCTCATTCCTTTTCACTGTATGTTATAAAGCAAACCAGATTTTCATTACATCGTATTTTATCCATTTTAACAATTTCTTACAGGAGTTATCGACCTAGCAGTAAGCATCCCTCAAAACTCAATTTGTAGCAAAAACACATACTTGAGAGAAAAAAGGTAATAATTTCGCGAAAAATGTCAAAACAAAGTTTAAAATGTCAAATTCAATCGTCATTGAAAACTTTCGATTCTTGATCGACATATAGTCATCATTGATATTCAAACACCGACAAATACTATACCGCATATAAAATTCGCGCTCGTAAACTTTTATGAGGTATAACAAAAAAAAACCTCTTTACAACCCACTAGAAAAATACTACATTAAAATATCCATTTACATATGAAAATATCTTTAATAAAAAAAAAATTTACACCTCCTTTGGGAAATTAAAAAACATATTAGATATGTTTATATGAACCTCACTATACGTAATGCCTTGAAATAGCAGCCAAAAGAAATGTTCTGTAAAAAAAAATTTCCATTTTTTATGGAGTCTGCTTTCTTCTTTATTTTAAAAATTCAGATACGATTAGGATATTTTGTAACGGATAATTTTCAATAAGAAAAGAAATCCTTGTACATTTTTTCGCCTTTTTTTGAGGAGAGGGTTTCGCGTAAAAATTTCACCCCGAAGTGAGTTGTTAAACTTTAAAGCAGATGAGTTCTCCCATTTCTAAGTTCAATAACTGTTGAATATCATGAATGCAAAAAAAAGGCAATTTACTCGCTAATAGATACTTTTATACAGGGTGTCCGGCAAGGGGTCTACTGAACCTGAAATTCGAGTCTCATCGGTGATGTTTACTATGTCTTAGACTATTATCTATTATATCTTAATGCATGGGCACCCGCACTTTTCAATGAAGTACATCTTGAAAATTTTTTTTTTTTTTTTTTTTTTTTTAATTATTTTTTAAAAAAATTATAAAAAATTCTGCATAAAAATTTCTTTTTTATAAATCACCTTATGAAAGAAATCCCTAAGATTATTATTATTTCAGATAAAAAATTGACTTTTTGTATTTAAAAATCCAAACAGCATATATTTGAAAATCTTTTTTATGGTAAATACATTCTTATTATGTCATTTATAACACATGAACATTTGAGACATTTTTTTCATCAGAAAAATTATGTTATTTTGTTCAAAAAAAAATAAATAAAAAAAAAAAATAATAATACCTAATAATAACAATAAATCGAAAATTCAAAAAAATACTCCCAAAAAACGAGAAATTTCATTCTAGAAAAAGAAATTAAAAAAAAAAAAAAATTAAAAGATTTCTATTCCAAAAAAAACAAGATTTTTTCAAATAAAAAATAAGAAATACTTTCACTGTAGAAAAAAATTGTTTTTTTACTCGAAAAACAAAAGATTTTTTCTAAAAAAAATTGTATGTATATTATTCTTTAATCGAAAAATTTGAAAAAATTAAAAAAACGGGAATTTTTTTAATATGTACCTAAACGAAAAATACTACTTTCTGATTTTTACCAACAAAAAATTAAAAATTTTCTTCAAAAAAAAAAAAAATCTCTCTAATAAATTTTTTAAATTGAGATGAAGAAATATTATCGTCTTCAAAGATATCACATTTTAGACCTACCAATAAGATTTTAATCTTAAATCTCGTGCAGCTGAATGTTACTATTTGTAACAGATTGTTTTTTCTGTTCTTTTCGAATAAAAAAATATTAGAAAGACTTTTTAGCATAATACATGCTTTTATAGAGATTAAAATGGAAAAAAACGACCCCAAAATCCGACAGGAAAATCCGACCCCATTAAATTTTTTTCTCAAGAAAAAAAAGTGATACCTAATCCTAATAATACATAGTTTTAATCCCAAAAAATTGAAAAACTTTCCCTTCAAAAAAATTGAATAATATTTTTTATTCAAAAAAAAAGAAAAAAAAGAAATGAAATAAATTTGAATTCAATCAAAAACTGAGAAGTGATTGTTGCCTTTGTAGCTCTTTCATATTTTCAATCTTGTGCTATCATGTGTACATAAAGTTTTTCAGAACAAGATAATTCTCTGAACAAATTAACGAGAACAGAAACTCGTTGGACACCCTGTATTTTGTACATTAATACAGTAAACTGAGAGTGTTGAAAAAACGCATTTATTATAGTACACGAAAGGGAAAAAAATATTTTATATCATTTCGAGTTTTTTTGTTCAATGTACATTTATCTACAATGTAATTAACTTGACAGCAGTTGTCAACAAATTTCAGTTTGGTTTTAAAAAACTCAAATGAAAGTTTAAATTCGTGAAACGAACTTTAATATTTATGCACTCAAAAAGTACACTACGAATTATAATTTAAAATCCGCATCTGCGAATCCGTTATAAATGCTGCGGTTTTAAATTTGGTATTTTATTCACTTGCTTTCTCGTTGTTCTATTATCGCAGATTTACAGGCACCTATCGATATATTTTTGTTAATTACCGATAATAATTTAAAGTTTAAATAATGTCGAGTCATCAATATTAATTTAGCGCGATTTCGCAAATTTTGCTTCTTTTTTTTTAAACGAAAGAAAAACCCAAAATGTTTAAACTGCGTGAAGTTTCTTATTCTTTCTTTTATTTGG
Source organism: Balanococcus diminutus (assembly GCA_959613365.1). Classification (NCBI taxonomy): domain Eukaryota; kingdom Metazoa; phylum Arthropoda; class Insecta; order Hemiptera; family Pseudococcidae; genus Balanococcus; species Balanococcus diminutus. The sequence continues at coordinate 33,011,157 of OY390714.1, forward strand.
CGAAAAATGTTTGGAAACTTTTTTTTAGAGTACTTAGTTCGGAGAAAAATATTGTGTTTAGTTACACTTTCCATGTACGATTCTCTTAAATTTTATCAAAGAAACTTGGCAACTTTTCGAAAGTTTGTTTGCTTAAATAAGTAGTTTGTATGGCGAGGAATAACGTTTAATTTATTCTTATATTTTCTTCTGCTATGTCTCTTAAGAGGAAAGTTTTCTCGTTTAATACAACTTTAATTAGAATACGATAACATTAAATTTTAATTACAAGAAAATATTTCAGCATAGTCTTCGAAAATCGAACGAATTATTCGCAGCTAAGAAGATATAAGTAGGTAGCTAAGCTACGTTCCACCTAACATGCTTTTGTCTTTCTAGCTACGGATGCTGAGCAACATGATCAACATGTTTGAAAAAAAAAAATTTGTTTGGAAATACGAGTTCATACTTCATAGAAGAACGTAAAGAGCGGTGCAAGCTTACAAAGTGACATAGACTCTTTTGAAACGAAGGACGCCCTTGTTCGGAACGAGGACAGCTCAGCTGAGCTTATAATATAGGGCTAAACGCGAGGTAAGACAATACCGCAACTTTTTTAATCATCGGCACAATAATGAATTAACTTATAAGCCTAATGGCATTTTTTTCTTATACAAACTAATTTTAGAATAAACAACGTGTCAGGTAAATGGTTATTTTTAAAATTTTAAAAACTACTCGAGCGTGAGCTTTTCTTATTAAACGGTCGTATTAAAAGAAGAGAAAATACGAAAGACAACCAGACTACGTATTACGTAGAACATAAAGTGGGAAAAAACTTGTAACAAGTTAAGTTTTAAATATCTACTTTTGAAATGAAGAAAAATTTTCGCCGCAATTTGCCCCAAAAGGACAATACGTAAAATAAGTTTGAAAAAAATTAAATTCGCCAATACGAAGGCTTAACGTATGAAATTGCGGCTGGTACATTTTTATTAGATGAATAATTTATATTTCGAGTTGAACTGTATGTTTTCCGCATGTGAAAATATCAGTACGCGTTGTATTTGACGGCACTTTAATGTTAATATATTTCCTTCGCTCGGAGGCACTTCTCTTTCATTCGATGCAGCAGCCATTACTCGCTGGTTTAATAAACGACGGGTAGTTAGTTATTTACGAATCAAAAAGTCGAGCGTACGATTCAAGAACATCGTTTCGCGCATCATAATACACAATTCGACTGCCATGCCACGAATAGCTCGAGTTGGAATATTAAAATATTTCGGTTAATTTTTTTTTCTTCAAAAACGAACTTGAACGTAGTCGATATTCGTGAAAGTTTGTCGAATATTTCTTATGTGCCAGCAGAATTTTTTTTCTCGTGATTTTTGAATGCGTGTACTGATTCAAGAAATCCTTTTACAAAAACAGAACTTCTCAAAAACATCATCTATAAGGTGTCCGGGGAGTGGTCTGCCAATCTTGAAATTTGGATATAACAGCGTACTACTAATAAAAAACTTTATGTACACACATTGTCTAACTTTGAAAATAAAGGAGCTACAAAACTTTGGAAATCGGAATTTTCCAAGCAAAATCAGTTGGCAACACTGCGTCCAAAATAATTTTCGACAATCGACACCGGCAGTGGATAGCACTTCGAAAAAGCAAAAAAAGTTGTACTGTCATTGGAATGTCTATCTTTGAAACTGAAGGAATTATAGCAACATGAGATTCTTTCAAAAATATTTCCTACCTCAGATTTAATGGTGAAATGGTAATATCTACACGAAAACTTCAAAATTTCATTAAAACAATACCCGAAATTAGTGTAACTTTCTGAGAAGAACAAAAAAAATTATTTGAAGAATTTGTCTATCATTAAAAATAAAGGCACTATGGAGCCTCAAACTTCGAAAATAGCAATTTGCAAAGCTTTGTGGCACCCTCATTTTCGAAGATAGGAAAATTTTGCATACCACTATTTTTGTTCCTTTCAAAAAGTTGCACCTGTTTCATGCATTGTCTTGACGATATTTTGAAATTTTTGTAGACTACTGCCCCTTCAAAATCGAGATAGACACTTCGTGTACATAAAATATTTTTGTTAGTGGTACTTGGTTATATCCAAATATCATGTTTGGCGGGCCACTCGCCGAACATCCTGTATACCACCAGTGTTTCTCAAATGGTGGTACGCGTACCCCGGGGTACGCGGAGGCGTCTCAGGGGGTACGCGAAGGCAATGGAAGCAAAAAGCAAAATGAAATATTCATACTTGTGTACTACACATAATACAATTTATGCAGGAAATGCATATTTTTTCCATTCTAAACTGTAATTTTTTTCAAAATTTTTCGCCCTCGCTTCGCTCGGGCCACCTCTACTGCACCTATTGATAGTTGAATTAGGCATCTTCGGTAATTCTGCCTCCACCCCCGAAAAAATCTCTGCTCTTGGAGCGAAAACAAACCACGATACACGTCATTAAAATTTTGGGGGTACGCGAAAAAAATGTCCCCAAAAAGGGGTACTCGAGCAAAACTAATTGAGAACCACTGACATAGTATATAAAATCTGACAAAATCCGAGTACATCATGACCCCCAAAAACCGACCTTTTTTGCCCCATCAAATTACTTTTTTTAAAGTAATTCACGTATATCTCAGTTCCTAATAAAGCTACTGAAGAATTTTCAACACAAAATATATGGAGCAGAAAACTTCTTAGAAATTAATTATTTACATTTTTTTTTGGTGGGAATGATAGTAACGCCGCAAATCGACTGGGAACTGTGGGAAGTTATTGCTCATACGCAGAGACCATTATATACATACATGAACTTTTTCACGTAATTCACGTATATCTCAGTCCCTGGGACTCCCTAATAACGCTGCTAATAAACATTTAATACGAAATATGTGCAATATATTGAATTTCCTAAAAATTTGTCGTTCGCAATGGAGATTCTTTCGAAAACAGGATGGCCGTGGATAAAGAGGACCTTAAAAAATTGTTCATTTTTTCAATATGTAGTTGTAGGTCCTTGATTATGAATGAAGGAAGATCCTTTTTATTTTTATTTTCTTATTTCAGTAGAAAAAAAAAAATTAATAAAATTAGACCCAACTTTTTTTTATTTAATTCTAAAAAAATGAAATCACTCAGGTGAGTGCTGAAAAACTTTTTAAAAGAAAAAAAAAGTTGTCCTACTAGAAATTAAGGGTTTCGATCCCCTCGACCCTCTCTCTGCTCGGCTATTACACTGCAAGTTTTTTCTTTTTTCCACTTATTAACATTGCGTAATAATATTGGGCTTTGAAAAAATTCTAATGGAAAATTTTCTTGCAAACGTAAACTCCTTGAAAAAAGAGAAAAAATGGAAAAAATTCTTACACAATAAAATTTTCTTGGCAAAAAATACCCTTCGATAGAAATGAAAAAAAGAAGGTCGAACCTCTTTACTAAAATTACTATGCCTTATTTGTCTGGAATTAGGTTCACGTTTATGTTCTCCATTCAATACACGTCTGAAAACTGAGCAATGGATTTTTTCACTGGCTAAGGTTTCTGTCTATAACCATTACTGGCTGTTTTGTTTCGCCATCAATATTGAAAGTTTGGAGTTTTCCAGCAATTTGTACTGGTATACTTATTGAGACATATTACAATATATCCTTAAATCCATCGAGCTTTTACAGAAACGCCGCGTGGATCGGGTTTCATAATACTGCCAGTAGGTACATTACACATAAAAACCAATAAAACGCACTCGGTTTAGGGTCAATGGGTTGTTACGGTTTTTCCGATAGTCTTTTATAACGATTAGATATTGTAAATTGTCTTTCGGGGTGGTGGGGAAACGACCTCTGTGAGGGAAGACTTTCTTTTTTCTGTATATACAAAACGACGTCGCAAGAAGTTCTCAAAAACAATAGAAATGAAATTTTCCAATGAATCTATTATTTATGGCACGTGTAATGTAATTATTTATTAGTCAGTGGCATATATCTAAAGAAATCGACGGAATTGTGACCCCCCCCCCCCCAATAAATTTCTTGAGATGAAAAAGTAATGTCGATGTGAAATTTATTATTGCTATAATAATTTTTGCAACAGTTGATTTAGAAATTTTTTCAGTTTTGTTTTTTCTCTAAAAATAAAATAACTAAATGCTTATTTCAACTAAAATTTGTTTAAAATTTTCCAATTTTTTTTTTTGAGTTGAAAAAACTGTAACTTTTTACATAAGGTTAAAGGTACACATTAGAACCTAAATGATAAATTTTTTAAATTTAGTTTATCTTCAAAATTTGGTAAAAATACAAAATTCTGATATTTTAAAATTTAAATAGGTAACATACATATTTTTGTAAATAGACCAATTTTCAAAATTTTGCCAATCTTAATTTCAAAATGTATTAAAATTTCAAAATTTGCTAAAAAATTTTAATTGAATTTTTTTTTTAATATACTTATTATAGGTAATGAAGATTTTTTTTTTTAAATTTTTACTTCGTTTTCCGAACTATTGGAATTATTTTTATCCCGGGGGGGGGGGAGGGGGGGGGGTTTGTCATATATCATTTTGCAAAACACTAAAAAAATACATTTTTACATGTATTTATTTATTTTTTTTCATTTTTCCAGGTTGAAATTTTAGTAATAATAATTTTTTTTAATTTTTGGCAAAATGATCGCTAAAAGGGTCTAAATGGGAGTAGTAATTAGGTTAATTTTCAAAACGCTGAATTATTTTAAACTGCGATAAATTTTTGCAAGTTTCGTAATTTTTGGTAAATCTTGAATTTCCGAGTTCCAAAAAATTATGAATTTTCAAATTAATCGTATTGTACATTTACCTATGTACAAATAGATTCAGATTTTAAAAAAAAATGGATTTTTCAACTGGTGAACACCCCTCCGCTGAATTCAACTACCAAAAATTGCTAACTTGACAAAAATGAGGAGAAAAATAATGTCCGAGCGAAGCGAGGGCGAAAATTTTTGAAAAAATTGCAATTTTGAATGATAGAATATGAGTTTTTCAGCATAAATCTGAGTTAGATTTTCATCTTTCCATGGGTTTATTTGAATTTGAAATTATTTCATGTAACGCTGAGCAATACACGAATAAAATTCGTGATAGAGAAAAAATCGAAAGCCCAAAATTGGGGGCCACCGTTGTATATACACGCTGACTTTTCTTGTACAGTGTTGTTCTTTTTTCAGCAGCCAGTTTCGTCTTTCGTTATTGTTGAAACTTCTATCAAACTATCACATCCAACCCCTTGAGAAAACTTTAGCTACGTCATTGATATTCGTTATTCATAAGAAGCAGGCCTAAATTATCGAATTTGTTTAAATAAATAAAGGAGTAAATTTGAAACACGATGCTGTTCGTAGGAAATTCGAAAAATTCCACTTTCAGTTTCTCTCTCTCTCAAAAGAGACGAGTCATTTGCGTTTTCAAAAATGAAACAAACAAATGATTCAACGTGTAAAAAAATGTTAGGCAGGTAGGCAGGCAGGCAAGTACGAGTATATTTCCGATGTGTCACGATATTTTGAGGAAACCTTTGAACACCTACATACATATACGGATTATACAATACACAACCACAGTCAGATTTAATAATTAATGAACCTATCAAGTTGAAAAGCTTTTTAACTTGTGAAATATAGATATGGTTATGCTTTGGAAAAATACGTAGGTATATGGTATATTTTTTTGCCTCGTATAACGTCTTCAATTTAAACGCGGCCAACTTAACACGATACCCAAGTAACATTTTAATCGCGTAAATTTATTATTTGCTCGCGCGGTTACACTAATATAGCGATAAGTATCCATTATACGCCGCGCCGCGCCATATACGGCCGTATCTACCGAGCGCTGCCTAACGTGTTCGCACGCATCATTTCCTAATCTATCTTAACTATGTATAAGGTTTAAAATCTTTCCATAGCCTATATCGCATCCTATCCATACGCGCGATAACGATAAATGCGAAATTGCGAATGCGAAAATCAACACAAATTTCGTGTGAAAATGTATTTCCTCGTCACCCACCACTTCCCACCTTCGTCAAAGCTCGCTTAAGTGGTACCTAGTACTACCTACAATTAATATTTATAGCGAATTATAACCGCTTTACGCTCTAAGGATGAACTTATTACGCACACCGCGCATATGCCATTCAATAGATAACCCTGCTAAATTCTCAAAATGCTTTATACATATATTATACCTAGTGCAGAGGAAATGGGCAAAAAATGCCAATTACCCCAACAAATAAATATAGAAGGTTTTTTTTTTTTACTTATTCGGCAGGAAAAGGTCTACCTACTCTTTCACTTATTGGAAAAAACCTCCCCGATCTGCTACTCCTACCAGCTTGTTCAAAATCAGTTTTTTGCATTTATTTCGTCAGGGTTCAAATTTTCTCGGGAAAACTTCTGAAAGTGTATTATTCTACAGTAGAACCTCGATTATCCGATGTTTAAAATTTGTTTAATTTTTTACTATCCTATTTCCATTTTATTTTTGCACATATGACCTTACATTAATGCCCCGAAAAAATTCAAAGATTTTTTTTCTAGGAAAATTTGAGAAATATTATTTTCTTATTTTTAAAAAAAAATTGAAAAAATTTCGGAAAAGTTACCTACCCGAGCGGCACACTCGATTGATAATATCGGAAGATGTAACGTATCGATAAAAAATCGTTTGAAAATCTATAGATGTTCTCACGATATTATAAAGATTTATCGGTACAACTTCATAGGCAAAAAATCTAAAAACTATCGAATTCGATAATATTAAGATTTTATGACGATATTCGTCAACGATACTATCGACAAAGAATATTAAATTTATCGATTCCGATTTTCCACCGATTTTGTGCAGATATTTGAAACTACATTATCGACAAAGAATATTAAATTTATCGAATTCGATTTTTTAACGATTTTGTAAAGATATTTAAAACTATATTATCGAAAGATTATATGAAATTTCTCGAATTCAATTTTTTTAACGATTTTTTGACGACATTTGAAACTATATTATCGACAGATTATATTAAATTTATCGAATCCGATTTTTTACCGATTTTGTAAAGATATTTGAAACTATATTATCGACACGTAATATGAAATTTCTCGATTTCGATTTTTTAACGATTTTGTGAAGATATTTAAAACTTTATTATCGACAAGTAATATGAAATTTGTCGAACGATTTTTCAACGATTTTGTTACGATATTTGAAATTATTTCCAAATTGGTGAAAATTTTTCTAAGTGCAACACGTCTGGAAGTACTAAACTGCCTATTATAAGCGTTTTATTGCTAATTCCTCAACGATAAGGTATGGCATAGTGGTTAAGGAAGAGGATTACCATGCAGGAGGTAGAAGGTTCAAGCCCCACGGGTGGCAGATTTTTTATAATTTTTTTTTGACTTTCTGAAATGATCCTCTTACCGTAACATGAATAATGTGTTTAGGCAAAGTTTAATGTATTAATTATGCTAATTAATGATTTTTAATTATAGAAAAAAGCTAGTAAAAGACAAAAAATCGGAATAAAAAATCGATAAAAAATCGACAGAATATCGAATTCGATAAAGTGTCGCGTTAGTTCCGCATAAATCGTGAAATTATCTTTCGATATTATAGATAGATTATCGATAAAATATCTTACTATAATCTCGAAATTTTTATTAACTATAATTCGTCGATAATCTATCTATATATCGAAAGATAATTTTACGATTTATGCGGAACTAACGCGACACTTTATCGAATTCGATATTCTGTCGATTTTTTATTTCGATAATTTGTCGAGTGTGCTGCTCGGGTACTAAAACTTTGAAAATTTTATTCCAAAAATTGAGAATTTTTCATTCCAGAAATTGGGAATATATTATTCCGAAAATTGAGAATTTTTTATTCCAAAAAATTGAGAATATTTTATTTTAGAAATTGAGAATTTTTTAGTCCAAAAAATTGAGAATATTTCATTCCAGAAATTGAGAATTTTTTATTCCAAAAATTCTAAATTTTTTATCCCAAGTAATTCAGAATTTTTTTATTCCAAAAAATTAGAAAATTTTTCTTCCAAAAAATTGGAAAATTTTTTATTCCAAAAAGTTAGAAATCTCATTCCAACAATTGTTTTTTTTTCACTTAAAAAAAATGAAATTCATCCCGTTTTTTCAAGTCTCAAAAAGAATTTTATCACTTGTTTTTCATTCAGTTTAGTTTCAGATGTTTTTCCCAAAAAAATTGAACTTCAACGAAATAAATTCAAAAAACTGATTTTGGGGGAGCTGGAGCCTCGAAAAAAGATACTCAGGGGTAGCGGATCGGGAAGGTTTTTCAATATGTGATAGAGTAGACCTTATTTTGCAGAAGAAGACAAAAAACCTTCTATAGCAATTTGTTTGGGGGGGAAGGGGTCGAACATCAAGTCTACTGCACTGCGCATGTTGACGCACCAGAACTGCGCGGCATATGGATTCATTTTTATCAAAATGCAAAACTTCTTTCTTCACCAAATTTACTTGTACCCAAGTTTCAAATTGATGTACTGAACTACTAATGTATTTCTCGCATTCAATACCGAATGCATCACCCATAATCTACCCGAGTGAGGATTGAAACTCAGCTTTTCGTATTTTCCCAAACAACCTCAGAATCGACATACTCGTATAAAACTCGCAATTTCCAATAACAAACTGAACCGTTAAAAGGTCAACACAAAATACCGAAAAGTAAGTACTAACAAAGCTTCTTTGCGGGAAAATCGTGAACGATAAAATAATCCGTTTTTTCCCCCGACAAATCCTTGCTAAATAGGTATTGCTTTTATAACAAAAAGTAGTACACAACTTCGAATTTGACTTGAGTATGGTGAAATTTTCGCTAACGAGAAAGCGTTCCAAAAATAACATGGCAGTCGCTAATTTTTGTTGATTCGTTTTATAATTTTTTCATAAATGTGTTCCAATTTTTTTTCAACAATCTAATTTGCAAATGCCAATTTTCAAAGCTTTGTAGCGCCTTTATTTTTGCTGACGAAAAAAAAACCGTTTTAAAACGATTTTTGAAGGCAAATCTTCTATACATCACTTTGTTGAAATTTTTTTTTGAGAGAACTGCTATTTTTTTGGAACAGAAACGTTCCTAAAAAAAAATCTTTAAAAATGGTTCAGTTAAAAAATAATTATTATTACAACAACAACCTGGAAAAATATAAAAATACTCTCCTAAAAATTTCCAACGTGGAAATTTTTTGGAAATTTCGCTATAAAATTTTTAAAATATAATATATTTTTTTAAGACAAAATTTTGCTGGGGATTAAAAAAAATATAAGTCATTTTTTTGCCAAGAAAAATTGTTTTAAAAAAACATAAGAATTAAAAATGTTTTTAAAAAGTTATAACAAAAAAAAATCTCGAATAACATTCTCTATTTTTTTTTAATAGTTGTTTTGAAAGAAATCTTTTTGATATATCGTAAGTACAGAATTTTGTGAGATTTTTCTGAAAGAATTGATTCTGTCAAGAGAATTTTTTTTGGAACAGAACTTTTTTCAAGAGAAAAAATTTTTTATGAGAAAATGGTTTCGCAAAAAAAAAATCTTTACAAAATGGAAATATTTGGAAAAAATAATTATATGGAAGAAGATTCATTTTATCAAAAGATAGAGAAAAAAAATTTTAACTAAATTTTTTCAAAAAAAAAAAAATAATAATAGGTAGACTACCTACTAGGTAATAACAATAATAATCTCTTCAAAAAACCCACATATGACTGTATGTAATTCCGTTGAAAAAATAAAATAAAATAAAATAAAGACGGATAAGTAGGTACGTCCTACAAAACTTTCAATATTAAAAAAAAAAAAAGATTTTCATCTTTACGAATTTTTTATAAGTTCGTACTAAACTTGTGCCAACTTTGGATTCTACGTTACGTATTATTTATGTAAGTTACTTACGTACCGTTTCATTTGAACACGATAAATAAAACGAAAGGCTTAAGAAAAATGAACAGAAATCGAACACCGATGATCTCAACTGATAGATAAGTTTGTTTTTCCAAAGAACTGAAAAAAAAAAATAATAACGAGTAGGCACCCGGGAATTTATTTTAGTTGACGAACGACGATATTACTGCTAATAAAGAGAAAAATATTACGCAGTTTTATATTTTTTTATCTATTCTCAGAATTCATTTTTCTAAAATCGTCTCGTCATTCGCTTTTCCATAAAATCGTAATACCAGATATTCGAAGCCAAAAAAAAAATCAAACTCGCTAATGGAACTTTTTTATATAAAAACTTTTGTTCGATAATTATTAGAATTGAAAAGGAGAGAAACGTGATTTTCGGTCATTTCCAATCGTACGAATGAAGCGCATTAAGCTCGGAAAATGAGATTTTTTTGTAATTCTATTTTTCACGCTAATTTACTGCGACTTATACATTTTTAGTATTATTATTCAGAAAGCACCGAACAGGCGTAGTGAAATACTGATTAATATATGACTCGATGGTACGGTTCGGGTTCGCCTTGTACGCGAGCTTTTTGATCATTCGTCGCGTACCTAATCCCATAGTTTCGTATAATAATTTCAAAATGAACTAACCATGATTTACGACCATTTAAGTTAATACTGAACAGTGAACGGCGCTGCGAAGAAAGTTGGCCCGTATAATCCGGTCTTTTTGACAAGCGATCGAAAAGCGCTATTCAAAATTAACGAAAATCGCGCCATAAAAACGTTTTCTCGTTTTACCGAACAACCCTTATACGAGAAGTATAGCTCGACCACGTCATGCCATGAATTTCGCATTTTTAATCTCTCGAGACTAATCCACGATTACCCTTCGCACTCCATGAATGTAATGCGTTGTATTCATTAATATTTCAAACCCAACCAAACGTAAAAACAAATATTAAAAAGCTTCTAAAAACATGTCTTTGAAAAAAAGAAAAAGAGAAAAGAAAGCATCAAAAACAGATGCTCTTTTCTCAACTTTCAATTGAAAACTAAATATGCACATCAAAAAGTTTAAAATGACTTGAAACGCTGGAGCGATCTTTTCAGAAAGGAGGATAAAAACAATGCAAATTTACATTTGTTTATGAGTTTACAATTATTTCTCTTCGTACGAGTATAATACCTTTTTTTAAAACTAATAACGAGAATACAAATTAAATTAATGGTAAGTATGAAAAAATTTCACAATTAGGTATTGATCCATCTAGTATACCTAGTACCTACAGGGTGTCCAGAAAGTACCTTTTAATTTGAATTTGAAACTTCAGATTCGGATACAATAAATTACATAAAATATATGTGACCTATCTCAAAAATTGAAGGAGAATAGGAGATTTTTTGAAAACTGGGTATATGGGTGCATCCTATTTTGAACATTTTCGAAATTTTTTAGGGAAGCCCTTTAATTAGTTACACTTACAGTTATGGCATACACCTGCACCAGAGCGGAATTTGGAAAAAAACAACCTAACGAGGGAACCGCGCCAACTCGTCACCTCCGATTGAGCTGAAATTTGGCTCACTGAAAGAGAATGCCACCCAGACCTCACAACCAAATTTTTAACTGCCGAAGTCGATTTTTCGATTTTTGGCGAATTTTTGAAAATGGCTAAAACAGCCCCCCAAATATTTTTTTTTTTACAAAAATTGTAAATTATTTCAAGATAGAATCCTGAAAATTGGCTTGTACACTTAAAGTCGACCTCCCGAGTCGATTGGCACCATTTTCGAAGCGATCTGGAGCCTCCAGGAAAAGTTGACTTCCTAATTATTTGTTTCAAAACAGTTTTCAGTTTTCAAATAATTTTTGATTTTGAAAAAGCGTAAATTTTGGAAAAATTTTCAATTGCAAACAAGTGTTTATTTTTTGAAACTTTTAAATTTTCAATTTTTGAAAGTTTTTCGACTTTTCGAAATTTTTATTTTCCAAACATAATTTTTAATTTCCATAAATTTCAATATATTATCGACGTGGACGTGTCAAAACCACGTATGTCGGGTTTTTCAGCAAAATCACTTTTTGGGGGTTTCTTATAGAAAAAAAAAATGGAGAAATCTAATTTTGATCACCTCGTATGTCGTAGTCGAATTCTAACGTTCCAATCGGCTTATTTACTTTTAAAAATCACGTAAGACGCGTGTATTTTTGGCGACGTTTTTTGTCTCTCCTGTAAAATTTTGATATTCCAACATACGTGGTTTTGACACGTCCACGTCGATATGTGATCGTCCCAGACAAAACCGACCTTATGTGCGAAAAATTTTTTTTTCTTATTTTTTCCTAATTTTCACTCTCCACCCCCTTAAAATTCATTTAAACACTTCTATCTCAAAAAACTTTTTTCGCACATTAAGGTCGGTTTTGTCTGGGACGATCACATATGAACGATTTTTTCAATTTTTAAAATTTTGATTTCTATTAAAAAGTTCTGGATTAAAAGAAATTAAATTTTTGAAGTTAGGTTCCTATCAACAAAAATTTTGATTTCTAAAAAAATTCTAATTTTTGAAAAATACCTAGTTGTTTTTAAAAATTTATGTTTCTTCAAATGAAAAATTCCAAATTTATAAAAATTATAATGCCTATCATAAGTTAAAAAAAAATCAATTTTCGTGTGATTTCCAAAATGAATCATTTTCATATTTTTTGAACGTCTCCATTTTCCAAAAAAAAAATTGAATTTGTGAAATTTACAAATTTTTTAAAATGTTTAAAGGGAACGTTTTTTTTTATTTAAAAAATCCAATTTTTGAAGACTTTCAGTGTTGTAACAATTTTTTTATAATTCGTTTTTGAGGGGTTCTCTATAATAGCTATCATACCCATTTATTTTTTCCCAATTTCAATTCTTTTCACCCCTCCCCTCCCTCAAAGCACTGGACTTCCTTTCAGTAAAAATATTTTACCTCGAAAAAGCGAAGGTGTTATAAATAAAATTCATCATACTTATAGTGGAGTCAAACGTAAAAACCTATACAAATTGTAAAATGTTTAACGATTAGGAACAAGCTGCTCGACGCATGAGTTCCCAGAAAGGAGAGGGAACGGCAATAAAAACTGTCATTCGAGTACTTTTTTCGATTGGCAAAAATCGCTGATACATTTTTTATTCATTCGGGGTTTTAAATCTGTGTTTTTTTTTACTATCTCGCCATTTTTACCGGCATTTTCGCAGTAAATGGATAGAAAAGCCTTCACAGTTAGGCCATCTGTAGTTAATGGATGTATTTTACGAGTTCAATCCCAAACCGCGGGAAAAATTTATCTTATGTAGGTTGAAATTAAAATCTTCGCTTTTTTATAACACTTCTACACTGGTAGAAAAAAAAAACTTGAAACAGTGAGCATTAATTCCGCGGTAGATTTCTACTCGTATTCCGTGGGTATTTCAACAACTTTCAAGACGCAATTAGCGAAATATGAATATGCTTGAAAAAGTTTTACGAATTAAATTAAACGTATCTTCGCATCTCGAACTAATATCCATATTATACATAAAACGTATTAATCATTTTGAAACTTACGTAATCAAGGCTAACATCACGTAGACGAAAAATAACACGAAATTTTCTAATTAATAATTGAATCGAGTCAGTTACAAAAGCTATTCGAGTGCAAAAAAATTCAATCTTGGAGAAATATATATGCCTAAAGCGTCGTGCATCCTATTGAATTTGTTAGACTTTCGAATAGCTTTTGTGGTATAAGTATACTCGTATAAAAAAGCTATCGGAATAATTTTCAGTAAAATATGCACTAACCTTCGACAATGAGTTTATTGGAGGTGCAGTTTATCTTCAATTCTATTCTACCTCTTCTTTCGGTATGATCGCAACCGCATAGGTTTGGAACACTCTCTTGGCATCTTTTATGTACATTCATATCACATGCTACGCAAATAAACGCAATTTTATTATTATTATTGTTTCTAATAATATACGTGTATGTCTTAATTCAAAATTACCTACCTAAATAATTATGTACCTAGTTAAGCCCTGGAATAAGTAAGTATCATAAAAATATGGATAAGAATTGATTTTTTATAATTTTGTAAATTGGGAATTGACATTTTTTAAAGGTAACATAAGTAAAAGGTATTAGTTCAGTAGGAAACATAATAAAAAGTGCACACAATCGTAATAGTTTATGCAATATGCAAGCCCACAGGAATCATTTTTAATGAAAAACCCAATAATTTTGCTTAGTAGGTGTAGAGCTGCATAATAAGTAAGGCAGCGATTCATATACAATTTCAAAAGTGGATTTATATTTTTTGTTGTGTCTTAAACGTTCACTTTCCACAAGTTCTTTGCATTTCATGACACGTCGCGTCAATCTAATACATAAATGTCATAAAATATGTAGGTTTACCTATTTTTGCACATTATGCAATTCCTGCATATTTCATAAGCATACGAGTAATTCGTGAAAATGGAGAAAATATACGTCATGTTTGATAGAATTTTTAAAACGTTCATTTTTTTTATTAAAAAAAAAAAAAACAGTTTTCAACAGAATTTTTGAATCTAATCATGAAAAATGTTACGTAGAAAGTTTTTTGTAATATTTTTAGTAAGTAATTTTTTTAAAGAAAGTTTTCAAATAAAACATAGGTACCTAATACCTATGTCTCTTAAACGTAAAGACACCTTTTTTTTTTTAGAAGAAGAATATTCTAAAGTTTAAAAAAAGCAATATGTAGGTAGTAGGTAGGTACCTATTTGAAAACATTTTATGACAAGATTTTTGAATTTTTACAAGAATATTTTTTCAACTTTTCCTTTCTGAATTTTTTTTTCGTACCTACAAAATTGGAAGACGGTAGAGGTACCCACCTGAAGTTTTTTAAACCAAAAAAAAGAATGAAAAAACTTTCGTTAAAAAAATGATTTTTTGATAGGATTTTTAAAAAATTTTATTTCAGCAATTTTGAATTTTTCATAAAAGTTTTTGGAAGAGAAAATTTTGTCAACAATTTTTTAAAAATTTTTTGATAAGATTTCTCTGTTGTTTTTTTTATAGAAAAAATTCAAAAATTATAATTTTTTCAGCGCATTTATATTTCCAAGATAATTTTTTGTTTCAATTTAAAAAACATTTTATAAACTCAGATAAATAAAAAAAAAAATTCATAAAAAGCTGAATTGAAAATTTTTTGGCACACTTCTTGATTTTTTTTTTTTTTTTGCTAAAAAGGGAAATTAAAAACTTGTATGTGATTTTTGAGTTTTGTTTCAGGAAGTTTTTAAAAATATTTCTCTTCAACGAACCTACTTTTAATATATTTTTTGTATCAATTCAAAAGAATGAAAGCTGAAAAAAAAATTCCCCCAGATTTTTGAATTTTTCAAAATATGTAATACCTAACATTTTCAAAATAATTTCACTGTACAAATTTTGAAATATTTTTGAGCACCAAAATATATCGAAAAATAAAATAAAATTGGTAAGATTTTTGATTTTTTTTTTAGGAATAATTGAAAAGTTGTTCACTTGAAAATTAAGAATATCAAGAGTATTGTATGTCACTATGTAGTACCTATGTAGGCATAAAAATAATTTATAAAAATTTTCTAATAAAACTTTCGGATTTAAAAAAATACATTTTCAATTTTTTTTGCAAAATTGTTCTTCTAAGAATTTTCGGTCCAAAAATATTTTTCAAACAATGATTTTTCCAAAGTTTTGTTTAAAAATAAATTAATTAATTAATTAAATTAAAATTTTTCCACAAGGTAACCTAATAATTAATTTTTAAAGTATTTATTTCTTCTACGTTAATTTCTTTCTTAGAGGAGTATTTTTAGCTTAACATCAGAAAAGAGATTTTTTCAATTAATTAATTTTTTTAATAAATCCTTTTTCTGTTTTTTTTTAAATTTTTTTTTTGAAAGTTTATTTTAGATGAACTTTTTTAACGAAACTTTTCTTTTCAGGAGGATTGCTTTTTGGAGACGTCGTGTATGCATATTTCATTCTGCCTTATTAATAAACTGGGATATTTTTTATTGACAATATTTTTCAATGTAATTTAGCATCAAAACACTGCCCCCTCCTCTTCTACAAAACAATATTTTTTAATTTATTCAAGCTTTCTTTCATTTCAAAAGAAATTATTTTTTCTACATTGTTTCGTAAATCTTAACATTAACTGAACTAATACCATCCATCTATATCTCTATGATACATAATCCATGCCTATCTACCGATATATTTACGTACCTATTTAGGTATATTTGATTCAGTTTAAAGGGTAGACGTGCTTCAGAGAAGCACTAAAAAATATATCATATTACAATTAAAATGAGCGCCTATTTCATATCTTCTAATAATTTTATCTAATTATACCAAAATGAAAGTTTATAAACTACAGAGATACCTAGCAAAACTACGAAAGCAAAAAAGAAATCAATATCTATAAAAGTATAGAGTAGGTATTACGAGAACTGTATTATTATTTTATTCAGATTTGAATGCAAAATTTTATTTGCCACATCTCATGAGAAACGAAATGTTCATAGTCAAATGTAAGTATTCAGCAAAACGCGAATAGTTGAAGAAAAAGTCTCTATAGTTATCATGCATATCATGCTAGTAAAAAAAAAGAAAAAAAGAAAAAGAATGCACAACAATTCATAATAAAACTTTTTCGCTTACCATTTGAAACGACTTTAATATTGACCGTTTAGAAAAGAAGGTGATATTGAAAAGAAAAACTAGGTAAGTAGCTAAGTAAGTACTTTGAACAGCAAAGGTACACTCATTAACAAAATAACAATAAAGTAAATAGAAAATATAGGTAGATTTGATCAAAGAACAATATTTTTAAAATTTTGATGCAATTAGTAATTCACAACAAGTTTTAGTAAAAAAATAAATAAATAAATAAACTCAGAACTACGTACCTACTTACTTACCTAACAGTCGATGTCAATACATCATCACGAATGAACGAGTATTTTTTTTTTTTTTTTTTTTTTTTTGAGAAAAAGAGCTCTATTGCATCGTTTTAAAAAAATCTAACGAGAGAATCTTATGAGAAATTTTCATAAAACAAAAAAAAGAGAGGAAACTTTGAATGTATAATGTGCGCATTTTATGAAACAAAATAAACCTGCTGTGAGCGAAGAAGAGAAATATTTCCTTTCTTTATCATCGTCATTGTTATTATTACTATTATTACTATTATGTAAAATAAATTTTGATTTGATTTGATTTGATTATTATTATAGGAGTAGTATTATGATTATTATTTCAAAATCAGTTGAAACAACTTTCAAAAAAAGAAACCTACTATTAATTTTTTTTAAGTTCTTTCAACGAGCAATAAGTTTAAGTTTGGATAAGCAGTCTGGGTAGTGGCCACCTATAAATTTCGTTCATCTTATTCTCACAGAAGTGCAAAACAGTTATCCAAAAAAATAAAAAAATAAAGACAGCACGAGCACTATGTAATGAAGCTGTAACTCAATAAAGCTAACATGTATGTGTAGGTAGTTTTTCAACCTCCAACAGATTGATACGCTTGAGAGAAGATATCGCAGAAAATCGTTCTATCGAATATTCTCACGTATTTTAAAAAATTAATGTATCGTAAAAAGTGTTCAATCTATCGCGCTATCAAAGGATTACCCTTAAAAATTACAACTAATGTATCGAAAACCTATATACTTCGTCCTTTCGTCGTCTTTCACAATATTACACATTCGATTAAATTTCAACAATAGTTTGCCTAGCTTTATGGACAAAACAAAATTGATTAACGTTTAAAAGCCAGTTTTTTTTTTATTTATAACGTAAAGGTCGTAGCACCCTCTCTCCAAATACGTATGAAAAAAAAAATTAAAACGATTAAAGTAGCATTAATAATCTATCACCGAATAAGCAAACTCGTACCAGACAAATTGAATTTAGTCTACCTGTTCATAGTAGGCGAAGCAATCTGATTAATTTGCATAAAAATTGTATCTAATTGGGTGTGTGTGACATGGTCATAGCGTTAAAAAAAAAAAGGAAAAAACCTGGCGTATAATTAAAAAACTGAATTGTCCCATATTCATTTTTTTTTTCAGACCAGCTCGAAGCTTTCGTGAAAAACGAGAGAAGTACTCGTAAACTCATTTGGGGTCTGGGGAATGCTATTGGACGAAAAGAGTACTCTATAAAGCTTAATTAATTGTTCGTCGTTTTGGTTTAGGAGTTATGGTGGCGCTTACCTCTAGGTTCATATTCGCACAAAATAAACGACTAGCTTTCCAGCGTCTATTTTACGTAGAAATAGAAACATACTCGACTTTCTCAGCCCAAATTGCCATATCAATTCTCAAAATTCAACTCTTACAAGCAATACTTATTTGAAACACGTCGTACACATGCTGCAGCCAGTATCGTGTCGTGGCACGTTTTAATACAACTGTTTGTGGCATATGTTGTGACATTTGTTGATGATGCGCGTATGTAATTATCACGTATGTGTCGTTGTTCCCTAATAGGCATATTTTTTCAATATTTTGTACAAACTCGTAAATTGCGTTGCCTATCTTGAAAAAGAATCTAGCAAGGGACATAATTTTTTTCCGACTGATTTTGAATTTGAAAATTATGTACAACGGCAGCTCACGAAAATTAGACCAACAAAATGGAGCAAATTGCATTTTAGGTTACCTTGTCAGGTTCGCCAAATGTGAACTCAATATGACCCCTTCATTGCTTTTCGCGTATAACTCTTCAAATATGCGTTTAAATAGAAAAATGATTATAAGTAAAATTAAAGTAAATAAAATTTACAACAAAAAAGGTGATATTGATTTTTTCCAAAAAGTGAACGGGTGACGTAAAAATACGCGTCAAAATATGAATATTGGAAAAAAAGGAAGTTATACTTCCATTTCCGAGAATAACGTACAATTTACGGAAGGGGACAAATAAATGAGAATAAGAAGAACACACCACACAATGAGACAGAATGAAAGTACAAAAATCGGATTATAGCGTATCATGGGGTATTTTGATGTTCTTGAGGAGGAGGAGGAGGAGGAGGAGGAGGGGGGGGGGGGTATTTTGATGTGCTGAATTCATTTTCTGATCTTTCGTGTCGATCAATAAAGGTCATGCTGACCCTGGAATGGAGAGCAAAATTTAAAATTTTGGGATAAAATCATGTTTGGTATCGAATTTTAGGTAATTTATCACGCTGAGATCATCTTTTGACCTTTAGTGCCGATCAAAGGTCAAGCTGACCCTGGAGTGAGGGGGGGATTTGAGATTTTTGAATAAAATCATGTTTGGCATCAAATTCTTAGTAATTTATCGCGCTGAGATCATCTTTTGACCTTTAAAGCCCATCAAAGGCCATGCTGACCCTGGAGTGGGGGTAAAATTTGTAATTTTTCGATAAAATCATGTTTGGTGTCTAAACCTTGGTATTCCATCGGGTTGAGTTAATTTTTTTACCTTTCATGCTCTTCAATGGTAATTCCAATCCCCCCTCCCCAAAAAAGTGAAAAATTTTCAATAAAATTGTTGAAATAATTTTTTAAAAAAAATTTCATCACATAATTATTTTAAAACATAACAAATGAAAAGTACCTAAAATGAATTATTCAAAATCTATTTCTCATTGAATAATATAGTTCAGTAAAATAAGACTAAAAAAATGGCGCAACCTAAATTTTGAGCTACATGAAATTTTTTTCATGAGTGTAACATACAATGTAACCATTGAATTGTAAAAAAAAATGAATGAAACGGTTTTGTAGGAAATTTTACTATTTAAACTTTTTTTTTGATTTAGAGTACGACTGAAGACGAGTGATTGACGCTTTTAGAGGGGAGGGGGGTTCTCTCGTATCCACATTCTGGACGTTTTAGAGGAGAGGAAGAGTGAGATTTTTTTGGAATCTACGCTATGTCCTCTTTCGAATATATTCGATTCCTTTCGAAATTGTGTGTTATTCGTAGAAATGGGGGGAGGGCATCTTCTTTTTTTTCTATCTATTTTGACGCGAGTTTTTGCGCCACCCGTTCACTTTTTTGAAAAAATTAATATCACGTTTTTTATTGCAAATTTCACCTAGGTACTTCAATTTCAGACATGACAATTTCACTTTTTGAATGCATTTGAAGAGTTATAAGCGAAAAACAACGAAAGAAACTTTCTATGGAATGAAGCTCAGGAACCTTTTCGTAGTTAATCAGGGCACCATTTTTTTTTTTTTTTTTTTTTTTTTTTTTTAATGTAAGAAATATCCCGTAACTCAGAATACAATTTCATTATTTATTTCACTGGACAACCAGTGTTATTTTCAACGCTCAGAAATATTTTTCCAAATGATCAAACATAATATCATCAATCACGTCTTGTTTTTTTCACGCCATTCTTAATAGAGTGAGGAGAGGATGAATTTATGAATAATATTGGCATATTAATTACCTAGTCTAAAGTGATTTTCTCGGTGACAATGAGAAGCGAAAACTACCTAAAACTAATGGCAACATTTTGTATTTACAGACGTATCGACGAATAAGACATAACAGATATCTCACGTAAATAATCACTGTACCATGACAGAGATACAGAGGTATTTTGATGAAAAATTACATCCTTTATAGCTTCTGAGACCGAAGAAATTTTTATCTCACTGGATTCACACTTTTGCCATGTTTGATGGAATTGTAGACCTATTTGTTCATTTTTCGCATCATTCGAAGATTTTTGTCTGAGAGTTTCAAAGTATTTTTCATTTGAGAAGAAATTTATAACAAAAAGAAAATATCGCATCGTAAATTTTACTTTTTTTGTAGGTAGAATTTACTCGTATTCTGATTTTTTCCCTGTCAAAAATGAGTTTATTTCTAAGAATGAAAAAATCAATTTAAAAAAAAAAAAACATTTTGGTGACCTTTTTCAATTTATGTGATTTAGAAATTTTTTAATACCTACCAAATACATACGAGATGCAATAAAATTTCAATAATTTGTATCTATTCGACCAAATGTAAAAAAAAATTTAAATGCCACTAAGGTTATCCCCGTAATATCTTTTTTTTCTGACTTTTTTTATAAGATTTAGTAATATGACATACTACCTACATGATATTCGCCTCTACGAGCCTGCATATTTTGTATAGGTAAAATCCATATACTTCCATACGCCTATTGCGTATAAATGTCACCTATATCATTTTTGTCACAGGCTGATAATTTGTGAGGTTACAAAGCAATAAATCAAGAATACACATACCGTAGACTAGATAACTCTGTACCTAAACCACCTATATCATTTATTGGGGTCTAGGATTACCCATATTCACGGTGAATTTATTTTTTCAAGTAAATCAATTTCATTCATGCTTCACGTTAAAAGTTAACTCAAATTTTCATAAGGAGTAAGTTTTTTGGAAAACAAATAAATCAAACGTTAGATAAAAACTTAATAATCAAACTGCAATAATTTTCAAAAGATTTACGAGCGGATAAAAATGTCACCTGTATGGACTGAAATATAGGAAAAAGTGTCGAATGTAAGTACACGAGACTAGACCGTTTACAAAAAGAATAAATTAACATAAAATACCTACTTTATCATTATCCGAGAATAAAAATTTTCGATTTTTTACTTTCAATGAATGAAAAATTTTTTCCAATGAAAATGAAGTGACTATCTAATAAAGTACATACAAAAAACAAATTCTCTAGACCTATATACCTACAAAATTTGACAAATTATTGATTTAAAAAAAAAATGAAAATAAAGCGCACGTTTTTTACCTACTGATAAGTTATACCAACATGATAGATGAGCGAGGAAAAATTTCAACGAGGCAAGTTTTTTAGTTTTCATTCCTCCAAAAAGGCAAATTTTTCACAGCCTTAAGATTTACAGTTAGAGCAATTTTCTATCGATTGGAATTATCCTTATAGGTTTTAGTACAACAAGACGTCGTCACCACAATACATCTTGAGATTAATTTAAAACTGATTTATAGACCATCTAGGACCACGAACCTACTCCTGGTAATTTCTTTAAAACAATAACTAGACTTTATCTAAATTGATTTTTGCACATTCGTCATACGTTAAGCAATGCAGTTGCAATCTACAGGGTGTCCGACGAATGGTGAGGAATATTTGAGATTTGGAAATAACCAAGTACGGCTAATAAAAAACATTATGAGTTATAGAAAAATAAATTCTTGTCAAAAGTTTTGCCTTTATAAATTAGGTAATTTAGGGGCACTTGTTAGACATGAAAATCGCAATTTAGAATATCATATCACATCGAGAAAAGTAACCCCAAAAGAACTGAAATTCTCTAATACGTCTTTAATGGGCAATGAGTTACAACGCTCTCCTCCTCGAATCAATATTTCTAATACTTTTGTTTAAAACTTCTACAAAAATGTTCAAATATTCAAAAATTCATTTCGAAAAAAAATGTATTTCAATATAAAATCGAATTTCTTTCAAAAAGTTTTCGAAAGAATTTTTCTTCAATTAGGTATAATCTCCAATTTTGGAAAAAATTTTAGTTTCACTTAAAAAATAAATTTTTAGAATCGTGCTTATAAAAAAATATATATTTTTGAAAATTCTAACTTAACAAATTTCTTTAAAATGCGGGGTTTGAATAAAAAAATTTTTAAATCAGCAAAGCTGCAAAAAAATTAAAAACCAATTTTCAAAATTGAATTTGAAAAAATTTACTTTAATTAGAACTAAATTTTAAAAATCTGTATTCTTGAAGTTTTGAAAAATTGTTTTTAACATATTATTTTTTTTTTTTAATTGGCTGAAGATTAAAAAAAAAATCTTTTCCGTTTCAAAATAAAAATAAAAATTGAACTAAAATATACCTAAGTATTTTGAATAAGTAAATATTTAAAAAAAAAATTTTAAGTATTTTTTCGATTTTTTTTTTTGCAGGTTTATAGAATTTTTAAACATTTTCTAAAATTTCGTTTCAACGCAAATTCTTCAAAATTCAATTCAATATAATTTTTTTTAAATTTTTGACTGCATTAAAACAACAGTTTATTTTTTTAAATTCAATAGTGCTGAATTATTTTACATTTTATTCAAAAACAATCGTTTTGATCTAAATTCTGAGCGAATTTTTAAAAATTCGAGTGAAAAATTTGCCTATTTTTGAAAATAAAGGCGCTACTAAACTTCAAAAATACCAATTTTTAAACTTTTGCAGCGCTTTATTTTCAAACTTGAGCAAATTTTTCACTCAAGTTTTTTTGGTTCCTATCGAGAAATTATATCTCCTGTATCGTGAATTTGTCTTGCTGCAATTTTTAAATTTTTGTTAGCCACTGTTCCTTCAAAATTGAATTTGAGATAGACACCCGGTTCACAAAACATTTTGTTAGAAAAATCTCAAATACTCGTCATCATTCTCCGAACACCAGGTATTTGCATTTTATAAAAATATTGTTGAAGAAACTTTAAAAAATCACTCATTAGTGAATCGAATTTAAGAATTTTACTAGAAACGGGTTAATTTTGGATTGAGTTACATTTAAATTTTGTAGGTCGAAATTATAGCAATTAGAGAACCAGCCAACCCCTTGCGCAAATAACCACAGATGATGCAAAATAAAAAAATCATCTAAAGGAATGAATTGGACGAATTCAAAAAATGTAAACTTCTCACCTGAACACTTCCATCCTTGGTGCGTTATCCCGTGCAGCATTGATCCGCAATGATCACAAAATGTAGGCGTAATATACGTATGTAATTGCCATTTGTGCTTTGCTTGTTCTGCCTTTTGTTAAGAAATAACAAAAATAAATTGAAAAACAAAAAACTGTACTACCAAAAAATAAAAAGTAAAAATAAAAGTAAAGTAAAAAAACAAGTAAAAGTATTTGTAAGTAACAAAAAAAAGTTAGGTACACACGCAAGAAATCAAAAATATTCATTTAAGCGAATACGTGTTAGAAGCACTCTCAATAAGAGAAAAAACAACTAAAATAATAGTTATTTTATCTAAATAGAAAAATTTATTAATTATTATAGGTACGAATAGTAGGTACTTCAATAATAATTTCAATAGTTTTATCAATATTATAGCACAAAGTATTTTTTCATGCTTTTGATTTATTTATAAATTCAATTATCTGCTTATTTCACACACCATTTATTCGTAATGAAAATATTATGAGAATTACAATTCATTCATTTTACGTCGCAATACTGAAAAAGTTCATAGGCTGTTTTCCCCCCGTTTTGTTAGGTCAATCCTTTTTCCTTTCAATGCCATTTTTTTTTTCAAAATTTCTTGTTTACAGTTGGGTATGTTACACTCCACATTTACTCAAAGGCAAAACATCAAATTAATTCATAAACGTTATAGCTATAAACATGATATCCAAGTGCCCAGTGCAGGGTTGAAAAAAAATCAACTTAATTCGCTCTAGGCCACATTTTAACGAACGCGAATTGAAAAAATAATTTACGGAAAATAATAAAGGGACAGAAAAATACGATAAAATTCAACACGACGAACCCCTCCCCCTCCCCCGGCAACAAAGCGATAATTTCATACAACAAACTCGATCGAATTTCAGCCAATTTGCGCGAAATTAAGAAAAGAAAAAGAAAAATAAATTTGCAACGCGACTTGTGAATATTGAACAGGAACATTACAGTAGTTTTGGGGATAAATTTCAATGTGGCTCGTATCGTAAGACACGATAGAACGAAATCTAAATAATGCTCTTTGCTACTTTGTGCGTATAACGATAACTCTAAGGGATTGAGTTAGAATTCATAGGGTTTAATAATTAATTAGTAATTCCTTCCTCGACGCGATGTAATATAAGTATACGTCAAGTTATCTCCATCGTCCTTGTTTCATTATTGAAATCTTGATTATTAATTTTTCAAAATATGCGCTTTTTCAGTCGAAAAAAGCGCTGATTTTTACAATATCTCAACAACCGGAATTTATATAGGGTCAAAGGAAATTACCACGTTTTACCCTTATTTAGGTCTACTGAATTTTGAACGAATGCTTTCATCCAATTTTCTTCATTATTTTTGCGTGAGATTTATACGAAAAATCTGACTCGTATGAACTGACGCTCCTAAGCCTTTGTATTTTTTCACTCATCTCCAAAGGACAGATCAATTTCATCTGCAGGTCACTCTCGTTACATTTATCGGGCTTGTCATTCCATTTAAGCTCAAATTTTATGTTCGATATTTTAGAAGGTTTATTAATTCATTCATCTTTCTTTAGTATGTTTAAATCTAACAATGCATTTAATTACGCTATATTTTTTACATTGGTTATTAAGTATGTTATTGGTGAAATGTTTCAGTAATTATTAATTCATATTTATGTTTTATGGAAAAACTTTCGTTTCATACCGAATGTTCCCATTAGCTCAGTAAAATTAGGTCAAAAAATGTAGCAAATGATATTTTAGGTTACATGAAATTTTTTGATTTTAAAAGTTTCTTTTAGTACCCTGATTAATCACTAAAGTCTTCAAATATCACCCCTCGTTTGGTTCACATAATGTGGACCCAAACAAACCCCCTCGTTTTTCGCTGTATAACTCTTCAAATATGCATTTAAACAGAAAAATGGTAACGACTAGAAGTAAAGTAGAAAAAATTTGCAACAAAAAAGGTTAGATACTTGAATTATATATTTTTGTAAAACGATTATAAAGGGTGGAAAAAATACAGATTTTGTCCGCCACCCCCTTTCCGTGAATAACATAAAATTTAGGAAGGGATCGAAATACAAAACATTTTTTGGTAAAGGTACCAGTTTTGCAATTTTGTAAAAAATTCTCCCAAACTTTGAAGTTTACTGAAATTTTTGAGAAAATGACAAACATTTTGTTAAATGTCAAACATCCTGTAAAAATGTCAAAAAATCTGTAAAAATGTTAAACATTTTGTAAAAATGTCAAACTTTTTATAAAAATGCCAAACATTTTGCGAAACATTTTGTGTAAAACGTTTTTACAAATTCCAAACATTTTGTGAAACATTTTATAAAAATGTCAAACATTTTGTGAAACATTTTGTAAAAATGACAAACATTTTGTGAAACATTTTATAAAAATGTCAAACATTTTGTGAAACATTTTATAAAAATGTCAAACATTTTGTGAAACATTTTGTAAAAATGACAAACATTTTGTAAAAATGACAAACATTTTGTAAAAATGACAAACATTTTGTAAAAATGACAAACATTTTGTAAAAATGACAAACATTTTGTAAAAATGACAAACACTTTGTAAAACATTTTTTAAAAATGTCAAATATTTGGTGAAACATTTTGTGAAACATTTTGTTGAAATTCCAAACATTTTGTGAAACATTGTGTCCCATTGAGAATTTTTTTTCTCAATTTTATTTCCCCTTGTCCCTTCAATGTGCGAGCTAGGCACCATGTGTTTGAAACATATGTATTTCGTTAGTGGTAGGTATCTGGTTGTAACCAAATCTGAAATAAAATGTCCTCCCAGACACTATTTTCTTTTGACTCGTGTTCTTACACTACCCGTTAATTTTTTGGGAAAAATGAATATGACCTTTTTTGTAGCAAATTTCATCTGCAGGATTATTTTTGGTCCATATTTGAGGGAGTTCTCGAGGGTTAAGACTCAGGGACATTTTATTCGTTAATCAGGACACCGAAAGTAACATTTTAAAATCAAAAAATTGCATGTTACCCAATATGCAATTTTATTTCCTTATTTCGCTAGGGCTATAGGATCCCACTCAAGAATTACGGAAATTTATCTCATTCCATGTATCAATACCGACCAATAAAGTAAAAAATTTAGTACTTGGTAAATTCATTTGACGAAAACCATTTTAAATATTTTACTACGTACAAAATAGAGTTTCGTGAAAGTACACATACATATTATAAGAAGTAATGTAACGAGTTAAAGTGACGTGTAACGAGAAAATTACATTATTTAACCCATAGTACCAACTGTATACTTAAGTTCATATCACATGCGCAATCTAGCAACCTTAAAAATTACGCATTAATTTTATACTAAAAGAATATGCAAGATATGAGAAATAAGTCTACTTCACCATAGGTCTACTTATTTTCCCTCGTATACGTATAAGTAGCCTAATATATCATATAGTTGCATGCACGTATATATTCAACACCACAACACGAATGATCTACAACGGTGCTAAGAAATATACACGTTTCGGTAAAGAAAAATAAACAAATACTAATCAAACTGCCTTCATTGGTGTAACAGACTCAGGCTCAATATGAAAAAAACACACAAGTACTACCAAAAAAAATTTCCATCAAAATAGAAACCGAAATTGCAAAATGAATGCCATTCCAGTACACAACGACATACGAATACAGGTTCAAGTTACCGTTACGTGAAAATTTGTGATAATAAACGAATGTCGAATATAGAGGCTGTTGGAAAAAATAAACAGAAAGAAGAAAGGAAATAAAAAAACGAAAATAAAAATTACAATCACAAAAATATTAATAAAAAAACGATCAAGAATTTATAGTGATTAGAAGAACAAAATAAAAATTTCACACTTTCAAAAATTACCCAATCTTTTTATAAGTACGGCAATCACACAGACAAAAAAAAAATGTTAATAAACGAGAAAAGTATCACACGAAATAAAATCAAAAAGCAGGCACTCGGTTGATGAAAAAATAAAGAAAAGGTGTAGTTCAAGATGAGTGTAAAATAGAAAAAAATTTCAAGCGCATTTTTTGACCATGAACATTAGGGAAAAGAAAATCACAACCAAACATAAGTAAGTACAAGTAGAAGTACATATTAATGAAATATGCATCGCACACGTCGCATATTTCGTTAAAATAAAATATGTATTCGTATGTACATATAAGTACGTATACATATTTCGACGTACGCGTTAAATGAAAAGGTAATTATAATAAGAAGGAAAAAATTTCCCTAAAGAGTATTTGGAATGTTAGTATCTAACCTTCACATTTCATGCCTTGGTGAATAACGCCATACAGCAGCGAGCCGCAATGGTCGCAGAAAGTGGGTGAACCGTATGTGTGAGATTTAAATCTGTGCTTCGTTCTAGAATCCTGTAGGGATACGTTAAACACAACAGGTCAAAAAGCTATTTCAAACCTAACCAAAAACTTGAACATTTTACAAACACTTTAACCTATATCAGATACCTATTACCTACGCATGTAAATTCAAGAAAAAACATCACAACTATAACAAAGTTGTACATACGATACTCTACACACGAATACACGTTTTTCAAAGGGGAAAAAATTTACCAATGGTGTTTAATTTTTCACAAACAAGTTATTTACTTTCATGAAAATTTTAAAATACACAACGTCTTTTTCTATACAAATAACTGCGTGAAAGGTGAAATGAAACCAGCTAGATACATCGAATCGAGCAGCAACAAGTTGAAAAAATGCGTATGAATCTTAAGAGCGTTAAAAATACACTCGTCAATTACTCATAATAAATCCACCGTTCTTTTCGTAAATACCAAGATACTCCAAAAGATAACTCGTTTTGAATAAAGAAAAAAGAAAAAGAACGCATATTAACTGGGAAATTTAAATAATGGAAAGTTGTATTTGCGCTTTTGCACCGAGTTATACCTATTATAATAACGAAAAAAAAAAGGAAGGTACGACTAAAACGTACAGTCGTACACATTTACACTTCTGAAATACCTACTATAAAATGGGGCAACATTGAACGCTTTGGCAAGCTTTTCATCTACCTATAAGCTTCGAATTGAAAATATAAAAAAAACAAGGGTAGCCTAGTAGCCTACCCAACGTTAAATCTGGATGATGTCTATCTATGGGCATGCGACCGATTTTTCCATGTTTTTATAGGAGTTCGAAGTTACTTCTTGAATGGAACAACTTTTAACGCCTCGTCCGCCCGCACACCTCACTTCTATTTAGTTTTATGTCTAAAATCTTTATACTATTTGCAGACCCACATAGCAGGATTTTTTTTTAGAAAAAATTAGTAAGTATAAAATAGTAATTATTTAGATATAGAATGGGCATTTCAAAAAATCTACAACTTGATTTTTTCAACAAGCTAATGAGCTATTTGCTCATTGCAATCTTTTTTTGAAAAATATAGGTAACTACGTACATTATTTATTTAACGAAAAAAACTCGACTCCTTTTATTAGAAAGATACCTAATACAATTTTTTTTTAAATCCAATCTAGTTTTCAATTTTATTTTTTGAAAAAATATTTTGAATTTTTTCTAGTTGAAAATTCAAATTTGTGTAGATACCAGAATAAATTACGATTTTTTTAAAAGAGATTTGAAATCAAAATATTTTTTTCAATTCAAAAAATTAAGAACTTTTTCTACTAAAAAAAAAAAAAAAAAAAAAAACTGTTCTAAAAAATTGAGAAAAATTTTATTTTTACTCCCAATGAAAAAAAATTTTCTCCAAAAAAGAATCAAAAATCCAACATAAAACTCTAAAATTATAAATTCGACTTTTTTATTGAAAAAATACAAATTTAAAAAAACAATGAAGTTTTTGATTTTATTATTTTAAAAAAATATTTTGAATTTTTTTTAGTTGGAAATTCAAATTTGTATTACGATTTTTAAAATTTAAAATCTTTTCGATGAAATGTTTGCAATAAAATACTTTTTCTCCACAAAATTGAGAATTTTTTTACTCCAAAAAAATCTATTCTAAGAAATTGAAAAAAATTTCATTTTTACTCTCAATAATTCTCAATTTAATCTCTTTAAGAAAATCGTAATTTCTTTCTGGTACACAAATTAGATTAGAAGTTTCAACTAGGAAACATTCAAAATTCAAAAAAAAAAAATTAAATACCTAATAAAATCAAAAACTTTTTTTTTTTAAAACTGTATCTTTTCAATAAAAAAAGTCGACTTTTTTTCGTTAAATAGAATTTTTGATTTTTCTTTACGGATTTTTTAAAAATGTTTTTTTTTAAAAACTTGATTTTATGAGAATGCAAGGCATCATATTTTTCCAATATTTTTTGAAATAATTTTTCGACATTTTTTTAATCATTCAATTCGATTTTTCAAAAAAATTCCGTTCTCATTTTAAAACAATCAATGCCTACTTTAATTCTTCCAAAAAATGATTTTTAATTTTTTTTTTTTTTAATTCGAGTTTTGATTTGTTAAAAAGTTTTAATTTTAATTTTTTGAATTTTCAAAAAGGCCAAATTTTTGCATGGCCTCAGAAGTAGGTACGAATACTTTGCGAAAAAAAAAAAAAAAAAAAAAGGATTTTTAAAATCTTTTGCAAAACAATCATGAGAAAATTGTATGCAAAAATTCAATGTTTAAATGGCAAAAATTGACAATAATTTTCAAAAAAAAAAAAAAAAAATTAAAAATCTTTTGCAAGGCTAAAATTATGGATATTTTTGATTCATTTTGAAAAAAATCAAATTGATTTTTGAGATTTAAAAAAATAAGTTTTTTGCAATTAACTTTGTCAAGTTAGAGTCAAACAAAATGTTTAGGCAATTTTTTCATTTTTCAAAAAGAGGGAGGTGACTGCAGACCAGACTCCGCTCAAAATTCAGTCAGAAAAAAATAAAAATTGGAGAATTATCTAAAACAAACAAACTCATTTACTTACAGAGTACCTCAACAAATTTGAAAGAAATCTTAATAACTACCTAACAAAAAAATTATGAAATTATTATTTTTTTCAAATTTGGGCTCCAAAAAAACCCTGCTTGACAAAATTATACCTAAGTCCACCCCCTCTCGGCAGGACAAACTTCGTAGGGGCGGTAAGAGATAACATTAGGAATTTTCACGTAGATACCTATATTTTTAAAAAAATCAACTTGAGAATTTGCTGTCCCAAAAATCTGCAGCTTTTTGCCCCTCGTTCTATCCGTCAACTCGGATATCGTACAAATACGATTTTTTTTTTGTAGGGTCAATGTGGTGGCTATGAAGAAAACAAGGCCAAATAGAAAAGATTTTTTTGAAACTGGAAGTAGATAGTACTCAACTAAACGTTCACTCAGGTATCTTTGATTGACTCTCTGAAACGAAGGAATGGGCGTTCAAAGCTACCCCACGTCACGACAAGCAATTCGCGTTAATATTTTACTTTTTGCATTTTTCATGATACCCTGTCATTAGATAGGTCGACAATTTAAAAGACGTCCTTTTTTCGACATTACATACCCAGATTTTGAGGGGTTTTTTCGAAAATGGCGAACGAAGTTGTTTAGAAGTTATCAAGTAACTCTTTTTTCGACATACATACCCAGATTTCGAGTTTTTTTTTCGAAAATGGCAAACGAAGTTGTTTAGAAGTTATCAAGTAACTAACTTAAAATACTTATTAACCTCCGGGACCTTAAATGAAATGAAAATAAAAATATTTTTTAGTCTCGAAATTGATTTGTAAGCCAGCCTCAAAATTCGTATTCGCTGAAGATTCGTATCGTACTAAAACATATCTCAGCTCACCGATTATTATTTCACGTGCACGGCGCTAAAGCATGCAAAACTATTAACACGCTTTCATATTCGAGACTTCGTGGCTTACCGAAGTTTTTTTTTTTCTATTATTATAAAATGAGGAGTGTCAACGCGAGAAATGCGCACCGACGAAAGGTAGACACCAAGTGGTGAAAAATTAATCTATTTCATTTGAAATTACCTATTTTAAATTATTATTAAATGAAACTCTCGGTCTATACACCACGAAAGTAAATAATACCTACAAAAAAGTACATTAATGCGTTACAATGGTAAACAGAAACACTTTCGGTACATAACGAATTAAAAGTTTTATTTTTTTTATACGGTACGTACGAGTATTTTTTTCCCTACACCTTATATACACACGGAATTGAGAATTCTCTAGAGAATTCTTGTCTCGTAATACTTGACATTTATCTCGAACTAAAATGTATAGGAAATTACGTTCAACACGCACAATAAATGTTACAGTTTACAAATTGTATACGCATATATTAGAATTTCCTTTAACGTCGAATCGATATTACATTCATACAAATAGGTATACACACAATGCGTTAAACGTAATAAATCAGCAACTTTTGCCATGCGAAAATTTCAAAATAAAACATAATACACCGAGGAACCGTATTCGTTGTATTATTCACAAAATTTCGTGAATCCAGTTTATGAACAAAACAACCAACATAGCCTGTTTCCAAAGTAGTATCAAAAATTATACGTATGAAAAAGATAATATTGTTGAAATTCGTAAACGACCGAAGGCATGAAAACATTTACAAATAAATGTGTGCATATCGGAAATGTACTCTATATTATATAATAGACATACTACAAAATACAAAATACAAAAAGTAGATCTTTTTTTCGGCTTGTTTTCTTTCATTATCGACGTTTACTTTGTGTTCAACTCAGAAAATCATCGCTATAAATTTGATTTTTCATTCCCAACTTGATGTTTTCGCATATTCGTTATCGAGCAAATCTTGCCTATATTTTACAACATGGCTCTAATACAAACGAAAACTTCATAGTACGAGTACAAAGTGCTAGAAAATAAAATTTCTTTGCAAATTTGTTTACAGGATTATCATTTCACGAATTTTGAACCGTCTCAACAAAATGAAAATATAAGTACGAGTACTTTGGAACTAAGGAAAATTAACTGTCAATTTATCATTTTGGTGTCCCCAATTTTACCAAAAAATGAATAATAGGTACCTACCTAATAATAAAGATGATAAAAATAAATAAATACGAAAAAATGAGCAAAATCTTTGGAACTAACATTAATAATACTGTTGCTTTCTGTTATAAAATAATTTTATTTTTTTTATTTTCCCCTCAATTATTATTATTTATTTTTTTTTGTAATGAGGCAACACTAGTTTTCCAATTTGAAAAAAATAAATAAATGAAAAATCAACCATTTTCAAAACTGGAAGCTACAGAGGCACCGCTTAAAATACAGTTAGAGGAAAAATAAAAACATTTAGAATAATTTTCTAGCAAAAAAACAACTTTAAGAACATGCGTTGATTAAAAAAAAATTGCTGAAATTGGGGCCCCGCCACTTGAAATTAAGTTGAGAGAAAATTAATAATCAGGTAAAAGAACAAGGTTGATGAGTTGTACCCAACAGAAAAAGCAAGAGTTTGAAAATTCATCAATTTTTTCATTTTTATAAAAATTGGGAGCGACTAGACTCCACTTAAAATCCAGTCAGTCGAGGGAAAAATAAAAATATGGAATTATTTTCCAATGGAAAGTAAGGACTATAATAATTAATGTTGGGTGAAAAATTTTTGCTCTTCTTTTAAGTTGAGGGCTGTTCGAGGTATCTATACCTACCACTTAAAATATTAAATTGGAGAGAAAATAAAAAAATTGGAATTGAATTTTACGAAAAGGAACAACTTACTCTGATGGGTTAAAACCAAAAAAAGGCAAGATGTCAAAAAGTGGTAAATTTTTTCATTTTTCTAAAAAAAAAATAAAAATAAAAGACGACTATGGACTACTTAATGTTTAGTGAAGGAGAAATAAAAATAAGAAGTTATTTTCTTATAAAAAGAAACAACTTTGGGTAGGAGGTGAGAAAAAACGAAAGTCAATAAGAGCCGTCCCAATCTATTAAAATTTAAGTACTCGAACATTTTCCCCAGATCATCAAAATGACAATAATGAAGTGTAAAGTAACTATATAGGTAAGGTGGTTCATTTATTTTCAAAATTTACTTATTTTATTTGACGTCCCACTTCCCCTCAAAGTTGTTCTCTCCTAGAAAATAATTCTATATTTCTTAATTTTCCTAAAAGTAAAAAGTAAGTGGTTCCTCCGAGCTCGCATGTAAAAAAATTTAAATAATGAAAAAATCTTCAATAAACCAAAACATAGATATTCTCGACAATTTCTCGAATAAAAATTTGTACGAAACGTTGGTAATTTTTTTTCTGGATTCTTTTCGAATTAATTCTTTGATAAAAATTTTAAAACAAGCGTACACTGCGTACTTTTTTTTATTTCTTCACCAAAAAAATTTAAATTATCAAAGAAGAATTTTTGAAAATTTTGATCAACAATCGATAACAATTTTTTTGCATGTAAAATAAATTATTAGGTATTTATTCATTTCTTTTCAACTTTTCAAGACCATACATACAAAAATTTATTCAAGTACAATAAGAAAATACACATACTCGAAAAAAAAATCGGGGAAAAATTTGAAGAAAAAAATTCAGGAAAGAAAAGTTTGAAGGAATAGAAAATGTTTCGGACAAATTTTTATTTTTTATAAGACATGATTTTTTTTTTCATTAAAAAAATAAAATAAAAAATAATGAATTTTTTTTAGTAAAATATTCGCTGAAATTATCCGAATATATCACTTTTGGCTGGAAAAGAGCATCGGTGGTGATTTTCTACCTTTTTATCATCATTTTCATGGGATGCTATTTTTTTTAATTTTTTGATTACTTCTTAAATATTCTCAAAGGAAGGACATCCATAGAAATCGTCTTAAATGGTATTTTCTGATGAAAATACATGTACAGTGTACATTTATACATAATTCATATTATGTGGAGACTATTTCAATAGAAATTTGATAAAAATTCTAATTTTTCAAAAAACACAAGAAAGTAGGTATGTAACATTTTTTGAGCATCATTTATCATCATTGAGTTGAAAGTTTAAAGAGGGCTGAAGCTTCTCTACGGTTATTTTATTTTAATGAATGACCAAACGAGATGTTGGATCATAAAAATTTGAAAAATTTAGGACTTATTTATTTTTTTCAAATTTCTGTTGAATTAGCGGCCAGCAGACATCAATAATTAATTAACTATCTCCTCTTGAGGGTTAAAATTGTTACCTAAGATTACGAATATTGTTTTCTCATAAAATGGAATAACTTTGAAAAATAAGAGATCAAAAAAATATATTTTTTTTAAATACCATGTGTGAATGAAAACCACTCCTATTGTAATTACAAAGTAAGGTACATTTATTATAAAATTAGATACGTATCATAAAGTCGTGGTACGTAACTAAAATGGCATAAACTCGAAATAAAGCCCCGTTCTTCATTCACTCTCCAATCCCCAAAAATGAAAATTAATAAAATGTAATATAGACTAAACGTGTGTTTGGAAAGTCACACTTGAACCAATTTTAACATAAAAATAAAAAATACGACAGACACGCTGTGAATTGGACATTTACACCGTAGGACAAGTACACACATAGGAATTCAGAAGCACCTACATACACTTTAAATACCTAAACTGTCAAAATGAAATTTTCAAATGCTTGTAAATTAAATCATAATAGCTTCCAGGTAATACTTCACCAAATATAATCTATTTAAAA
This sequence comes from Balanococcus diminutus, assembly GCA_959613365.1. Classification (NCBI taxonomy): domain Eukaryota; kingdom Metazoa; phylum Arthropoda; class Insecta; order Hemiptera; family Pseudococcidae; genus Balanococcus; species Balanococcus diminutus. Next base: position 33,046,607 of record OY390714.1, read on the forward strand.
TGGTTTACGTTATTCAATTTATTTTAAAATACATTGCGTGCGCCCAATGAATTACAAACAAAAATTTCGCTCCGTCGCGAAAACACAACCGAAATAACACGGTTGGAAAATACAAAATAAACACCGCAAGAGTAACCGAGAAAAAGTGATATTTGTTGAACATTTTGGCCAAACTCGAAAATATAGGTATTAAAAAAATTGACTCGTTGTGAAAACGTAGGTACATACTATTTCATGGGTTCAATTCATTTTTGCTTCCCTTTAGATTCACAAGTTTTCATCACCGAAATGAAAATACGTAGGAGTGCAGGTATGTAAATAATGACACAACAGAAAAGGCACAGATGGTGTCCCATTGCCAGTATTGAAATGTTTATTAAATTATGCCTTTTTTTTTACTCGTATACTCTTGATAAAGCTACAAGCTAAGTTTTAAAAAAATTGCATCAATGAAAAATCACTCGAGATTTGTTTTTTAAAATCAAAAAATTCTCGCAAACGTATTTCAATGTAAAATGCTTCCATTCTCTCTCACGTTTTCGATTAGCTTAACATTAAAAATAGATTCGTATTATGCAACCCCACGCATTTATCGTTAAAAAGGTTTTGATGTTATATTACTTATACGATAAAGATAAATAATCTAAAAAAAAAATGTTTTAAAAATTACAACTAAAACCTCTTGTTGTTTGTCTACGCATTGAAAATTACTACATTATTCGGCGAGCAAACATGATTAAATCATTAGAAAAAATTAGCTAACCTCAAAATACAGGTAGATATTCTAAAAGTATTTATCGTGAAAATCACGTAAAATACGAAGTGAATTCCAAGTCGCGAACGGATTCATTACCAAGTCTATTTAGGGTTTTCAAAAAAAGTGTTTTAATACCTCATTTCAAAAACTCACAATTGTTCCCTAATTTCAAGAATTTCGCTTTAGTAGAGGTATTTTTCTAAGAATCTTGAGTACATTTCCATAACTTATGATTAGAGCCTGGGAGCCTGAATTTTCCTTTTGTGGAAAAGTGCCGAAAAAGCCTATTATCCAGTAAAATATACCTACGTATTCAAGACACGATAAATGCATTTATTTTTTCAATAGGATCTTGGAAACATTTTTTTTTAATTTTTCAATTTTTACCAAAAAATGTTTCAACCATTTCTTTTTTGCAAATTCCTACCAACGAGAACAATTATTTAAAATTTTTCTAAAAATAAGAAATTTTTAGAAAAATTTATTTTAAAAAAAAAATGTAGAAGTTTTTTGAGACAATTTTGTTGTAAATACATTAAGTGCTACATAAATTTCTGACTGGAGTTTTGGATTCATTTCAAGAAAATTATAAAAATATTTCCTTTGTAAACATTTCTCTCCGAGAAAATTTTTCGTAATACTCACCAAACATTTTTTGAAAAAATTTTAAAATCATTATAACAAATTTTTGAGAGATTTTTTCAAAAGCTTGATCTAAAGATTTTTGAATTATTTTTACAATTTTTTTTTTTTTTTTTGAAGAACGTTATTTTTACCAAAAAATATTTTGAAGATAGCTTTTCTTTGAGAAGTTTTTCAAGAAAATTCTTTGTTTAAAAGTAAGTATTTCACAGAATTTCTGTTGGGAGTTTTGAATTCATTTCTGGAACATTTTTTGAATATCTCTTTTTTAGGCGAATTTCTTTCTGACAAGGAAATCTCGTGAACTAGTCCACTTCGATTAAGTTGAAATTTTGCTCACTGAAAGAGCATGTCACCCAGACCTCAGAACCAAATTTTGAGCTACCGAAGTTGATTTTTCAATATTTGGTGAATTTTTGGAATTGGCGAAAACAGTCCATTAGTACATAAAGAGAGTTCGGCAAGTGGTTTGCCAAACTTGAAATTTGGATATGACCGAGTATCACTAACAAACATCTTCTTGTACACATGGTTCCTATCTCGATTTTGAAGGGGCAGTGGAGTACAATTTTTTTTTAATTTTGTGAAAACAGTGCACGAACCAGGTGTAACTTTTTAAAAAGAACAAACATAATTATGTCAAAAATTTGTCTATCTTTGAAAATGAAGGCGCTACAAAGCTTTGAAAATTGGTATTTTCGAAATTCAAGGTTCCGTAGCGCCTTAATTTTCAAAGATAGGCAAAAAATTTAACATGACGTTTTTTGTTCCTCTCAAAAAGTTACACCTGTTTCATGTATTTTTTGACCGAATTTTGAAATTTTTATGTATCACCACGGCACCGTAATAAATTGAGGTAGGCAATACTTTTGACTGGGATTTCGCGTTGTTGTAACTCCTTCAATTTCAATGATAGGCAATCCAATATGATTACAACTTTTATTGCTTTTTCGAAAATCTATCCACTGCCGGTGTCGAAATTTTTTTTAACGCAGTGTTGCCAATTGATTTTGCTAGGTAAAATACCGATTTTTCAAACCTTTGTAGCTCCTTCATTTTCAAACTTAGGCAATATGTGTACATAAACTTTTTTGTTAGTCGTTCGCGGTTGTATCCAAATTCAAAGTTTTGCAGACCACTCACCGGCAGTGTTGAGCAGCTCCTAAGCTCTTAGCTCAGAGCTTGAGCTTAGCTCTTTTTTTGTGATGAGCTTAAAAGGAGCTAGCTCTTTAGAGCTAAGCTCCGAAATTTATAGGAGCTAAGAGCTAAGCTCTAAAATGAAAATTTTAGATTAAGCTCTAGCTCTTTTCTATTTCTAGGTTTTTATGGAGGTTTCTATAAAATTCAATTTATTCTTAAACTACCATTACCTGCAATTACATCAATTACAAAAGCATTTTATAGAGTTTGGTACTTTTTTGCTGTAAAAATGTAATTGTGTTGAAACCTGTTCAGTTCCAACAAAATCATTTCAAGTTTCATTATTTTTGTACCCGTAAATTTTGAAGAGCTTTTTTTGAGGAGCTTTGAACTATTTTATGAATAGCTCAAGCTCTTGAGCTAAGCTCTTTTTTTGTAAAGAGCTTAAAAAGAGCTAGCTCCTCGGAGCTAAGCTCCAAAATTTACAGGAGCTAAGAGCTAAGAGCTAAGCTCCAAAAAAGAAAGAGCTTGCTCAACACTGCTCACCGGACACCCTGTATATGTATAATTTTTTTTACAAAAAATATAGTAAATTTCAAGATATAATTCTGAAAATCGATTGGTATATACAACTGGCGATGCCAGTAAATCGCGATCATTTTCGAAGCAATCTTGAGCCTCCATCAAAAATTATCTTTCCTCCAGAGCACAGGAATCTACTGAAAACATCATCCTAACTCTAGGATTGAATTATGTTAATTTTAATGCTTTCTGGAGAAATTGAAAAAGGGCTGGAGAAAAATCAACTCTTGCTAGAAATACCAGATCGCTTCGAAAATGGTAGCAATCGATTAGCAGGGTCAACTTTAGTATACAAATCGATTTTCGGAATTTCATATCAGAATTTACTACTTTTGTAAAAAAAATATTTTCGCCATATTTTTCAAAAATTCGCCCAAAACTGAAAAATCAACTTTGGGAACTTAAAAATTGGTTCTGAGGTTTGGCTGACATGCTCCTTCGGTGCACCAAATTTCAACCCAATTAGAGTTGACAAGTTGAAGAAGTTCCCTCGTGAGATTTTTTTACTCAAACCTTTTTACAAAAAATGGATTTTTTTTCTTCAAGAAATTAATCTTTTCACATCGAACAGTCAAAGAGTTCTTGTGATATATTCTGTATTTTTGCCAAACAATTCCCAAGATAAGGCTCAAAGTGACGAAATTCCTTCAATTTTGCATCAGTGATGGAAACCCATATTTTTTTCAACATCTTTCTGAATCATCCCCACCCAATCTTAGTTTCGAATTTTTCGAATCCGGAGTCTTATGACGGATAAGTCGATAATAATTTATCAATGGATATTAAATGTAGGAACGTAAAATCTACAATGCTTAATTCAAGTAAAATACAGCGTAGCTATTCAATTTTACGGTAGTAAAAAAATTGTTGAAATTGATACTCGTAGTAAATTAACGTATCTAAGAACGACCTACACATTTACACATATTATTTACCAATAATCCGTTAATTATACGTAATAAAGAAGAAGTAATTCCTTTCATAATTCATTTCACGTACTTATGCTTATTTATATTGTATAGCACAATGCACGAACCATGCAAAATTGGTACTTTTTATCGTTCACACTCAACAATATAACTTATACACCTAGTTATCGTCGTTATAATTCAATAAAACAAAAACAAATATATTACGCTCCTACAAAGCCAAGGAACACATTAATTTTATCCTCGCTACAGTCTTTCTATTCATATCTCCTCTACTATACTTTTCAATCATAAGTGTATGCGTATACCTGTAGGTTACCATTTAATAAATACCTGCTTAGACTTATACGTACGTAAAATTAAATACCAACGAATAAAATAACCTTGTTTTAAAATTGAAAGAGATGAAAACAAATACTTACGTCGGAATCGGGGCCTTTATCAGCACCAGGACAAGTAAAGGAAACATATTCATGGCAGCGTTTATGTACTACGAAACTGCAAACTGAAAAACATAACGAAAAACAGATGTATTAATTTAACGTACCTAGTAATTTGCTAAGAAAAAAAAATCAATTAACTTTGAATATTCGACCGATGAGAGAAGAACTAATCGAGGAATAAAATGAAAATATTTCGTCAAACGTTGAACACAAAGGCGGCACGAATCGAGACCTAAAATTTGAATTAATGAAATACGAATTTAGAGAGGGAGAACAACAGAGCATATTTCATTCCACATTCAATTTCCATCACAGAAATACCCGCAAATTATGTATAAAATATAAAACCTAAATATAATCGCGTTGAAAATTTCAATGAGAAGGTCTCTTGAAATTTCACTATGACAAAGCACATTTGTAATTTAATTTCAAGTAATAATATGAAAACAAATTCGTAAAATATCTTATTTTCCAAATGAAAATTCTAATAATCGGAATCTAAATGAAAGAAAAAGCAAGATGAAAATCGTATTTTTTACGTCCTTTTTCAATAACTCGTCCCGTTGCTAAGGTTATTAACTCGTGTATTTCGTTGCGTTTTACTTTATTGTTTCGAGTTAATACGATTTGATCCTTTAACGAATATTGATACAAATTGACGTCATAGCAGGCCGCAACCTCAATTCACGAGAATAATATACGATTTTATTTTGGTCACAAAACTATTTTGACGATTGTATACCTGGATTGAGACGAACTTGCCACTCTGACAGCAAGAATCAGGATTGTATGTATCAAGCCAATTACGAAAAATTAAATTTGCTGCTTATCAGGCCCACCAACATAAAATTTGGACCCGATGATGAAATTTTTTTAATCCATTTTTTCAGTCGTTAGTGTATCAGCTTATCTCGAAGCAAGACGTACGTAGTGTTCGTGTTCGGTACCGAGATTAGATAGACGTAAAGTAACGTGCGAGTTACGAAGTGTAGAAATAACGTAAATAATGACTTATGTGATCGGAGTGCCTATTCTTGATCATATTCGTTGAGTATCAGTTTAAATGACCCGTCCTCAGGACTCCAAGGAGTACAAAGAACTCCAAAAGCAAAATGCTCTGCTCAACGAGCATAACCAACAGTTGCAGCTCCAATTGCAACAGATTAGCGAAAGACTCAGGCAAATCGAAGAGTCGGAAAATGGTAAATCAGACCTAAATATGTCGGTGAACAGTTCTAAATCTAACTCACCCAGCGAAGAAGATAATCAAAAAACTCCTCACAAAGATCAAACTCCACCGCCGATTTTTGTGAATCATGTTCGAGATTTTAATCAATTGAAACAACGAGTTTTAACTTTACCAGATATCAAAAACGTTACGTTCAAAGCGTTGTCAAGTGGTGAAGTGAAGTTGAATACGTACAACGACGCCGATTTTCGAGCTGTTACCGAGTGTATCCGTAAGCTGAACAGCGAACTAGGAGACAAGTCAAATGATCCATTACATGGTATAAGTTATCACACTTATCAGTGCAAAAATGATAAACCTTACCGTGTTGTGATACGAGGTTTGCATCACACAACAAACGTAGACGAAATAAAAAGTGAATTAATTAACGCCGGTCATGTTGCGTTACGTGTTACCAACGTAGCAATAAACAAGGTAGTTAATAAAGAGAAAAATATCAAGAAAATGATATTTTATCCCTTATTTCACGTAGATTTGGAGACAAAACCGAATAACAAAAATGTATACGAACTTACGCATTTATTGCACACGAAGATAACAGTAGAACCTCCTCGTAAAAATACCGAAATTCCCCAGTGTAAAAGGTGTCAAGCCTGGGGTCACACAAAAACGTACTGTTTCAAACAACCCAAGTGTGTTAAATGCGCTGAGAGCCACGAAACACCCAAGTGTCGTAAACCCAAAGCACAAAAATGCAAGTGTGCAAACTGTGGGCTAGAGCATCCGGCCAATTACAAAGGTTGCGAAGCCTACAAACTCAAAAAGGAGCTTATGCAACCTAGTAAAACGAAAGCTGTCGACAGAATACAAGATAAAAATCCACCGAATAGTCAAGCTCATAGAAGCAAGTCCTACGCCGATTCTGCCAAAAAGAATCAGAAAAACGAGACGTCTCAATCAGACGCAGCCCCGACGCAGGCAGGTACGCCAACACTAGAAGATATATGGAATCTTCTTCAAGATATGAACAAACGAATCAACAAGTTAGAATCAAGCATTCAGCCTAAACATGGTAAATGACACTTTTCGTTTAGTCATATGGAATGCCAATGGTCTCATCTCAAGATGTAGAGAATTGGAAATATTTCTCCATCAGAACAAAATCGATATAGCCATGATATCAGAAACTCACTTCACCGAAAAACATTTCCTGAAATTATATGGATATAAAATGTATCACGTGCCACATCCGAGTGGCAAATCACATGCAGGTTCAGCAGTACTGGTCAAAAACTGCATTAAGCACCATGTTCAAGAGCCAATAAAGGAAAACTTCTTCCAAAGTGCTGTGATTTCTGTTCAGTATCGCGGAGAAGAAGTCAACATAGCTTCTGCATACAGCCCCCCTCGGTATAAAATCAACAGGGACCAGTATCTGGATATATTCAGGCAACTAGGACCAAGATTTATACTCGGTGGAGATTTCAACGCCAAAAACACCTTATGGGGTTCAAGGTTAACCACTACAAAAGGCAGAGAACTTTTTTCAGCTTGCTCATCCGCCTCGTGCGACTTTATTTCCGGTCAAAAACCAACCTACTGGCCTACCGATCCTCACAAAATACCAGACTTGCTCGATTTTTTCATTGTGAAAGGTATCTCAAAAGCATTCGTAGAAGTGGAGAATGTCATTGACCTCAGTGCCGACCATTCTCCAGTGCTGCTCACGTTCGGAGATACGATTCTACATAACACCACTCACAAGACTCTAACCAATTACAGAACGGATTGGGAAAAGTTTCGATACATGATCGACAAGTCAGTCAATTTGAAGGTCAGAATAAAATCAGCAGACGAGTTAGATTCTCAAACTGAACAATTTGTGGACAAGATACGTGATGCAGCAATAGCAGCTACTCCAGAAATTGTACCCAAACCTTACAACTACAAAAATTATCCAGTAGTAGTAAGAGAATTGGTAGCTGAAAGGAGAAAAGCCAGACGTATTTGGCAACAATCGAGACACCCAGATGATAAAAATAAATTTAATCGCTTGAGCAACAAATTAAACAAGTTAATCAAAAAAATCAACCAGGAATCAGTTGAAGCCTATCTACTAAACCTTAGCCCTACAGCAGAAAAGGATTATACACTCTGGAAGGCTACTAAAAAAATTAGGAAGACCACGCTTCACGACCCACCTATCAAGAAACACGATGGGGCATGGGCGAGAAAAGATGACGAAAAAGCCGCCCTTTTTGCCGAACATCTTGCCTCAATATTTCAACCTAACGAGGAGCAGTCTTCAATCAACCTAACGCACGAGTACAAGTCTGACGATCCTATCAAATTTGTCTCACCTTATCAAATGGCGAAAGAAATCGATACGAATCTCAACGCAAAAAAAGCGCCAGGTATGGATGAAATTCCACCTAGAGCAATTAAGGAACTTCCAAAAAAAGGCATTATCATGTTGGTTTACCTTTTTAACGCATGCTTGAGGCTGGAGTATTTTCCACGATGCTTGAAAAATGCTCAAATAATCCTCATCAAGAAGCCAGATAAACCCGAGCACGAGGTCACTTCGTATCGTCCAATCTCACTTCTGCCTGTCATAGCCAAGCTGTTCGAAAAGCTCTTACTCAAAAGGATCAAACCTTTTGTAAACCTACCAGATCACCAATTTGGATTTCGCAACCACCATGCAACGATAGATCAAATTCATCGTGTCACTTCGGTCATCGAGAAGGCTTTCGAAGAGAAAAAATACTGCTCTGCTGTATTCATCGACGTCGCACAGGCTTTCGATAAGGTCTGGCACGAGGGACTAAATCATAAATTACGAAAAAAGCTACCAGGCAACATGAGCAGGTTACTCGAATCATATCTGTCCGATAGAAAATTTAGAGTAAAACAAGGAGAAGCAGTTTCAAATTGCTACCCAATACTAGCAGGCGTACCTCAGGGCAGCAGCTTAGGCCCAGAGTTATACCTGATGTATACAGATGATTTACCATCCGACGACGAGAACGACGAAGTCACAACCGCCACATTCGCAGATGATACTGCCAAACTGGCGATAGGCAATTCCCAAGTCGAAGCCAACGAACGACTGCAGCGAAGTTTAGACCAGATCTCTAAATGGACCAGCGATTGGAGAATAAAACTGAACGAGAGCAAATGCACTCATGTCACATTCGCGCTGAGACACGTGAACGCCCAGCACTGTTTATACATCAACGGCAAACAAATCACCCAAAGTAATTCAGCGAAGTATCTAGGCATGCACCTAGACTCGAGATTAACCTATCGTACACATGTCAAAAAAAAATCCAAACAGCTTCAACTAAAAGTGAAGCAATTGAGCTGGATGCTCGGACGCAGATCAAAACTGGATATAGGCTGTAAGAAACTAATCTACAATCAGATACTACGGCCAATCTGGAGCTATGGAGCCCCTATCTGGGGTTGTGCGAAAAAATCAACCAGAAAGATAATCCAAACGAGGCAAAACCTAATATTGAGAATGTTAGTTAATGCCTACAAATATAGCAGAAACGACGACATCCATAGGGATCTGAACATACAGTCAGTGGATGAAGTTATAAAAACCATGGCGTTCGCCCACGAAGAAAGACTGCACAAGCACCCAAACTCCGAGGCAGTAATGTTACTAGATACTACCGGAGATATTCGCCGACTTAAACGGCGGAAGCCACTGGATTAGGGGAACTATAGGTCACTGGACCATATCCCTCACCACCGTCTATTTCACTTTAAACCTAGCAATTAATTAATGTTTCAACGTTAAGATTGTGCTATAAACAAATAAATAAAAAAAAAAAAAAAAATTTTTTTCAGTAAATGAGCAAAATTTTTGTTGGGGACTTTTTTTTTTTTTTTTGAATAAAATATTTTGTTGGATGGGTAAGGGGTATTTACTTACACGACGCGACGTCATCAAAAACGTTTTATCAAATAAAGTATTTAGGTCTACTGAAAATTTCTTAAAATGACAAAAAAACCATTCAATTATTTGCAGAAACTTTGAATTTTTTCATATGCAATTTTCTTTAGATTTTGTCTTGAATTTTTTAGAAATTTTCAAACTATTAAAATAATACATAGTCTGAAATTTTTAGAAATTTTTACTAAACACTTCCTAAGAAAATTTCATTTTTTAGTTGATTCTCAAACAAAATTTTTAGAAACTTCCGAATAAAATTCTTTAAAACTTCATTTTGATACTGTTCAAAAAAATTTACTTTGAAGTTCTTTTCAACTTTTAAAATCAATTTTTTTCCAACTTTTGATCCAAAAATTTCCGTAAAAAGTTTGAAGAAATTTTTATGCAAATCATTTTTTAAAAATGTTTTCTGTGACATTTTCCCATGAAATTTTTTCTGAAATTTTTCTTGGAAATTTACCTTAATCTGAAGAAATGTTTGCTCACTTTTTCAAAATGTTTTATTCAGAATTTTCAATAAATTTCTACAGAATTTTTACACTATACTTTTTAGTTTTATAATTTGCTAAACAATTCTCATTTTTCAGAATTAAAAAAAAAATCTTTGTTTTTTAAAAAGATAATATTTTTAGGGAAGAACAAACCTCAATCTCTTGTTTAATTTTAAATTAAAATTTTCTTGAAGTGAAAATTTTTTCTCTTGTGTTGTAATAAAAATACCTACCTACTAGGTACTTGAATTCGTTTAGGAAAAAAATATATAATTCTGTGAAGGAAGAAATCCTTCAATTTTGGTAGTAAAAAATCAACTTTAATAAACTTCTCATGGAGACAAATAACTCAATTTTTTGTCATATTTTTATTCTTATTCTTATTATATTTTATTCTATTTTTGAAATTAGACCACTGCTCATTTTTTTTTGGGGGGGGGGGGCTCTATATAAACTTTTTTGAGAAAAATAATTTTTTTTTAAGGAAAAATCAATTGATTTTTATTTTGTTAGTTTTTTGTTTTTTGTTTTTGTTTTTTTGGGGAAAAATTCCTAAATTTGTGTGAAGTAAAAATTTGTTCAGCTTTTTGAAGTGAAAAAACTTTATTGAAGAAAAAAAATAATTTAAAGTAAAAAATTTCTTGCTTCAGAAATACCTAAACTTCATTTTTTTTTTTAGAAAAAATATTTTCAGTGTTGAAGAAAAAAATCATGATTTTTGGTCATCTATTTTTTTTTTTTTTTTTTTTTTTAAATACCTAAGAATTTTTAGTTTTTTGGGGTTGAAAAAATCACATATTTTTTAGAGAAAAAATTAATTTTTCAACTTTTTGTATTAAAAAAACTTCTCACTTTTTTGAAGAAAAGACAATTATTTTTCGTCTTATCCATTCAAAAAAATAAAAAATAAAATATTTCAATTTTTCAGGAAAAAAAATCTGTAGGTATTTTTTAAAATTATGTAACTATACTCGTATATTTTTAGAGAAAAAATCCCTTACGTTTTTAATAGAATCTTTTAGTTTTTTTCAGTAAAAAAATCTAATTCACAATTTTTCAAAGAATAAATACCTTCGGAGTAAAAATCTCTTAATTTTTATGAAAAAAATCTGTTTTTTTCTTCTTTTTGATAAAGAAATCTTTTACTTTCAGAGAAAAAAATATCAAGTTTTGATTTCAATTTGTGGAGTAGAAAAATTATTTTTTTGCAGATTTTTTTTCTCAGAAATCTTGTTATAAAAAACTCTTGGTAGAGGCTAGTAGTGCAAATTGTGATCTGAGAATTTAAGTTTTTCACTTGTGTAAACTAAACTAAAACTTGAACTCGATACATCGCTACGCCCTGTTTCTCAAATTTGTGACAAAAAAATCCATTAAAAAATGTATAGGGCTCATGTGTGTATACTATATATAGCCATACACCTACATTCTACTAACAAATAAGGTTCAGTTGAGAAAAAACAACAACGTTATCCGCAGATATTGCCGATTTCATAGTATCGGTAAAAATGGTAATAAATGAGACATTCATCGAGCCGTAAAAGCGTAGGTATAATGTGACGTTTGAAATATGGTCACAATCTGATGGGAAATTCGAGTAAGCGGATCAACCTATATATAAAGTAGTTTTTCTTTGTCGTTATCTCGTGCCTCATTACAAGGTCGACACCGAAAAAAATCATTCGACTACAGGTTACTATAGGCTCGCAAACATAAAAGTTTAGTCAGCTATTACAACGAACTGAACACTGAGAGAGTAGTAGAAAGTACAAAAATGAATAATGAAGTCGAATTACAAACATGTATAATTTACATCGCTACCTTATGAATCAATTATAATACCAATAATTAGAACTATAAGTACAAAAAAATGTATATTTTTGCCTTCCTTTTCACGTCATCATCCTAATACAATAGGCACATAAGCGGCGTACAAACTACACACACAAATGGAGTGACTGACTCACCGGAAAACCAGGATAATTCCCAGTGTGTTATCGTAACGACTAAACGCGGGGTATGAACTATGAACGTGGGCTCTTTTGCACGAAATTTTATTTCATGTTGCTCGTTGAAATGGAGAAAAAAGTAGAATTTTAGGAAAAAAATATAAAGCACGATATTGAATAATTTTAGTTACTTTTCAAGTTCCATAACGTAAACTCTGAAATGTTCTTCATAAGGCTCCTTATAATATGTGAAATCGTCCGTATCTTAGTAATTCAAGATATTTTTCAAGGAAAGTTGCTGCCAAATGATTTGTAAGATAACGACTAATAGAAATGTCTTATTTTGCTGCGTTATCGTAACTTAACGTATCACGTGGAATTCAATAAAGCTGAAATTATTTATACTTCAAAAATCAAAATAATTTTTTTGGAAATCAATTTATTTTTAATTTAAAATTTTAAAAATATGTTTATATAAATTTTTATTTCTTGAACGACTCGTGGAAAAATAATTCCTTTACTACTTCTAAAAATAAAATTGCTTTTTGTTCCATTTTTTTTTACCACGCTTTTATTAACTTGTTTAATTTCCGAGAAAAACAAGTCCCTTCTAATTTCCCTTATGAATTCATTTTATTTTCAATTTTTTTTTTTTTTTTGGTCAACATATTTTTCAAATTATACAAATTAAGCACTAAAACCTAAATTTTTAGAAAATTTGTTAAAAACGTTTTAAAATTTTTTATCAAGTACCGTAAAGTGAGGTTGTTTGAATTTGAGAATCATAAGGCTATTTGAGAATAATTCGCGAAATCAGATCAAATACTTAATATACATTACTCCAATCAAAGATGAAATTTCCGAAATTTTTGAACTTAAAAATTTGGAAATTTAGCCTTTCATGAGGAGCTGTAACTCAGACACAAATAGTATTTGAGGTAGCAAAGTTAACGTCAACGCGTTGGCAGATGATGGACCTTCTTACTACATTTTCCTTATTAGAGGGTATCAGTTTTGGGCCTCAATTTTGTTTACCTTATTAAAAATGAGAAACACGTCAAAATTCAAAAAAATTGTCTAACAAAACTGAAAAATAAGGTATTTTTTTAAATGACAAAATTTAAAAATATTAGGTAAAAAAATTTTAATTGAAAGAAAGACAGTATATAGTGGAAAAAATATTCATACATTTTAAATATCCGTTTTTTTTTTTCTGAAAAAGTTTTATTCAACAATAAAATGAAATTTAGTTTTGAAAAATGTCTATTTTGTTTAGTTTTTAATTTTTTTTTTAATCTTGAAAAAGTTTCTTTCAACATTTTTATCAATTTCTTCCAAAAAAAAAATTAACAATTTTCTAAAAATTTCTAACAAGAAATGAATAATTTTCTTTTGCCAACTAACTGAAAAAATTTTATGCCACCAAAATATTGAGATTTTTTTCATGAAAATGCAAAAAAATAGAAAGTAGGTATTTATTCCGAAATATTACTCAACTAAATTTTCAATTCCAAAATTTGAAAAAAAATATACCTACATTTCAAGAAAAAGAAGAAATTTTTATGCCATGTTATAAAATTAAAAGCTTTTTTAAAAAAATAAAAACAAAAAATGAAAAAAGTATGTCAGTACCATATGCCAAAAACATTTCAAAAATTTCAAGCCAAAAATTTGAAAAAATTCATTTTTTCAAATCGTTGTTGAAGGAAAACCAATTTCATTTCATTTTCAATAGCATACATTTGTTTTTGTTTATTCAGATACATAAATATGTACAGTACGTACTTACGTATGTTTAAAATTTTGTTAACAAAAATCAGTTTTTTTCCAATTTCGTTCAAATAAAATAATTTTTTTTAACAATCTAAGTTTTGATTTAATTTTAGTTCTGACTTTAGATTTATTTAATTTTAGTTTTGGAATATTTTTTTTTTTTTTTTTAAGTACGTACTGAAAAATTTTTAAGTACCTATGTTAATTTAATTTTTTATCATTTTGAACAATTAAATCAAACATTTTTTCATCTATTTATCATTCGTTTTAGCCTTTTTCTAGTATTTATGAAAATGTGTGTAAAACCTAAACTACATTTCAGTGTTTTTTAAAATTAATCAAAAATGTGAAAAAATTCAATTAGTCGCTCTAGGCAATTTCCGTTCATGTCAGGACGACGCAAGGCCTATACTTAACGTTTAGAATCTGCCATTGGCTATAAGGACCTTATTTTATTGCATGGCTATGACGACCGCTGGTCACACATTTCCTTGTTCAAAATTTGTTTCCATGTCGCCAATTCCGTTCACAATGATTTTCTCTTTCATTTTTATTGTAATATTTTGACGCGCGAATGTCAACCGCACCGTTGAGTTGAAATTCCTCACTGTTCTGTTACCATTCAGTCAAACCTATTACGACGCCAGACAACTCGACGACGAAAAAAGCATTAACCCTGCTTCGCCATCGTCTCAACGCAACGTTACTCTTATTTTACCCGCAAACGCATAGTTTGTACAATACAATACTAATATACGAATCATTAGCACTGCAAATTAACCTGTAAAATTTCTGGACAAACGTTTTTACGTATTTCAAAGCGATAGTATTTTTTTACTACAGTCATCTTCCGCACGTCTTATCAATTTGTTGAATAATTTTCCACTTTTTTGTTGCCAAAGTTTTTCCATAATATTTTAATAATTACAATCGCACGATCGCATTAATTTTTCCACAAACAAAATAAGGATATAAATTTGCTTCTAATTTGAATTTTGCCAAATATTCGCGACTGTTAATTATTTTAAGTAATTAAAACTTCATAAAGACGAGAAGAGATACAATAGATATTTTTGACGTTTTCTGTATACACTATTAAATTGATTGTTTTCCCTTTTGCATTCATAGCATTACAAATGAAGGAAAAAGAAGGTACGCATTAAACCAACGCTTGGTTTTATAATTTCGTAGATATTCCGCAAACGTGACGAACATGATAAATACAAATGAACCTATTTTAAGTTCAACTCTAATGCAACAGACATAAATTCATCCAAATATCTTATCCTTTCTATACAATATCCGAACTGCTATTTTTCGAACGTGACTGATTAACAGGAAAAAAAAGAGCTCAACGTTCGATTCAATTTTAATCTAATGACTAAGCCTTTTGTTTTCCAAATTTGACACATTATATTAGGCTGTTTTATAATTTCATTCCCCCTACCGCGAAATGGCAAAGCTCGACCCTCTAAAAATGATTCTTTTTGTGTAAAATCAACTCTCTCAAATTATTTTCCAAAAAATTATTTTTGAGTGGTGGCGCAAAGCCCCTTTTATTGAGAAAAAAAAATCAAAAAATTAGGAATTTAATTTTTCTTTAAAATTTTTTAATACAATGGTTACTATAGGTACTTTTATGATTTACTATTTTTGCCCCTGTTTTTAAAGAGACATGAAAAAATTACGTGTTTGAAAACAAAAATACTTATTTCAATATTGATTTTTTTGGTATGAGTTCGAAAAGTGAGGAATTATTAAAATTAATGCAATATCCAAATTTTATTTTATTTTCAAATTCTACTTAAAAAAAAAAAAAAAAACAAGTTGAAAATTTTTTTGATTTGTTTGGAAGAAGATCTCAAAAATCAGTGAACATTCAACTTTTGATTGTTTCATTAAAACATATAATTCCTATTTTTCATTGCTTCCAAACAGAATTTTGAGTTGTGCCTCCAAGGCTTCTTTTTTATAGGAAAGTAAAATTTTCATCAAAAAGGTCACAACGGAGGTATTTTTACCCAACCAGACAAATGACCATTTTCGGAAAGTTTTCATTTTAATTCCTATTTTAAGAGACATAGAAAATACAGAACTTATCACTTTTGTTTACTGCTTTAAAAAATAAACAGTGATGCAAGCATCACGAACTTTCCGAATCAAAAAGTATTTAAAAAAATATTAACAAAAAAATATTTGTAAAAAAATCGATCATCGAATATTATGTAAAAAAAATTGATTATCGAATATTTGTGAAAAAATCGACTATAAAATATTTTTTGTATTTAAAACGTCAGCAATTACACTGAAAAACGTTAAACATGACACAAAAATATTCGGCAAAATCACACTTGCTCCATTATTATTAATCGTGAAAAAATATCATGATGATGTAAACAAAACAACCATTCGAATACTCGTACATCTTATCATGAATAAGACAAAAATGCAAAGCATTGCGCAATGCGCATGTTAGGGAAAGGCGAGCAAACCGGTACACCCACGGACGCGGTGAAAGGACCACCATACGAAAAAAAACAAAAAAAAAACAAATGACGTATTTATTATCGCAAGGGTGAGTTTTTATTACTCGACCGTTGGACTATCACCAACACATAGACACACATCAACACACATACAGACCAATAAGACAAAAATGCCGAAAAAGATGTCAGGATATAGATAAACAGTTTCCTTATAGATAAACACTTGAACCGTTCCCTTTATCGACATCTAAAACGCGACAAATGTGAAACTCAACGATTTTTCGCATAAATCGCTCGTAAAATTTTTTCTATTCAACGTAAAGGCCCCAAATTCTTGCATAGCCTTCGTTTATATAAACCACTTCTCATCGCCGAATTTCAACGAGATATCTCAATTAGGGCGATTGGAATCGTGTTAACAAATTTTTCTGCACACACATACATACGGAACATCATCTGGAAATTGGTCAAAACAAATTTGTACGAAGTCAAAATTTGTCTAAGTGCAATATTCGTGAAAACGCATTTCGCACCGAAAACAATACTCTTACAACGCTACGCGCTGTTCGGAAAGTAAAAAGAGTTGTCAAAGATGGTCTTAATATAACTAAACTTAGGTTTTCAGGAACCATTCCATATTTTATTCATTTTTTAATAGGTTTGAAAAATTCTCAAGTAAAACTACCTAGTACCTACGACAATAATGATAAACCCTAACAGAAGATCTTTTCTGGTAAAAGTAGGTACGTATATGTTGAGATTATATATATATTGCAATCAAAATTTTCACAAAAGAAAATTCTAAGAGGAAAATTTTTAGGTACCACTTATTATTAAGTTGAAGGTCCAAAAAAGAGCTTTTTCTTCAATCTGTAAACTTGTTTCATTTTAAACAGTGATTCTACCACAAATAGATGCAGACACAAAATCATGAAAAGTTGAGACATTTTGTAAATTTTTGAAAAACTGAAAGGCTCTCAGGCATCCTTTAAAATTCACTCGAAGGGAACCTAAAATTGTAATTATTTTCTCATAACACGAAACAACTTTGAAGGGTGGAAGCAAAAGAAATCAAAAGAAATCACCCCGTATAAAATAAGGACCAACCAAATCCACACGTTTCCTTGGTAAAAATTACGTAAAATATTAACGATATTAGACGAATTACGAGCACAAAAGTGCTTTTTGTAAAGGCAAGTCAACAGCTTTGAAACAATACGTCGCGTCGGTAGAATCAAAAAGAAGAGAGAAGTTTATAAACGACAATGTAATTAACCTAGTCTAGATTAAAAACGGGTCAAAGCTAACTTTCAAACTGTTGCTTCAACGGGTAAATTAAAATTTTTCATACATTTCGTGTGTGCGTCAGCTTTTTAACACGAATCAATTAAATTTACTTTATAAAGCGTCTAATTTGCTAATACACTTATATTAAAGATAATTATACTCACTCAAAAGCTCCACATTAATTAGTTTATTTATTGAGTAATTTACCAACAGATTACTCAAACTGATAACTTTCTTCACTCGCGATAATGCCACAGTCATTATTCTAGATTAAGTAGAATTATTCATAGAAAAATCTCAATGATTAATAAGAGATTTAGCGTAAGTAAATTTCATTTCTACTGCAAAAGAAAATCCGCTTTCTACGAAGACAAGACAAACATTTTTCGTTTTTTTTTGTTTACTTTTTTTCCCTTGGAATTCTAAAAAAAAAAAAATTCCGTAAAATGTGACTTCAAATCAGGAAAAGGTCGGTACAAAGATAGTTAGATACCCTCTCTTTCAAAATTCGCACCTGATACACTCAATGTACTATTGAAAAGATGTTCTTTTGAGCGAACGCCTGAATGAATAAAATACAGCCCACATTGTGGTCGATTTTAATAAATTTATCCAAGTGTGAAATTATCAAGATTGATGGGTACAATAACGCAAAGAATTAAACGTATTCTATACGTCAACAGCTTCAACAACTTCGATAGTTCCTCGCTTGAAAAAATAGCGGGTCATTGTGGTCACTAGTACCATATTATCCTTCTTATGCGCATACGTAGTAACACGTATCACGTGCTGGGTTGAAATACTCAGCTAAATTGTATCCAAAACAAAGCACAGGTAACTGGTGATAAAAATTAGGGCTAGAGACGGTTTTCGAAAACAATTGTTTTATTTTCAAAAGCTCACTATGAACCTTTTATTCTGATGTGTACAATTGTACATTAGGGTGGAGTGAAAATAAAAACATACCTCGGATTTCGACCAAACTCGCAGAGGGGGTTTACTTTGAGTTGAGTGCCTCCCAAAAAAATTTTGAGCCCCCTACCTCTAAGGGGAGTGGAGCTAGAGCCCTCAATGTAGGGTCACTTTTTTAAAAAACGCAGTTTTTTGCCACTTTGGGGTAGTGCCACTTACCAGGTACCTCGGTCACAGAACTAGAAAAGTGCAATTTGAGTTTCTACACCTCCCCATGCTATTGAAGTTGAAAATTGATATCGATTTTCCCACCCTACCAGGGGGTTGAAAAATTGCAGATCGCTAAAAAATCGAGAATTTCGAATTACAAAAAATAGAAATAACATCTGCTTGGTACCACAACTGGGTCCAAATGGCTCCTATTGATGTAAAAAAATTATTTCGATAGAAAAAGTTGAAAAAATTTCATAGCGGTATTGCCAACTTTCAATTTTTATAAAATATCAAAAATTTTTATTTTTTTGGTAAAAATTGATGTTTTATAAAAATTGAAAGTTGGCAAGCCTGTTATGAAATTTTTTTGACTTTTTCTATCGAAATAATTTTTTTGCATCAATAGGAGCCATTTGGATCCAGTTTTGGTACAAAGCAGATGTTATTTCCATTTTTTGTAATTCGAAATTCTCGATTTTTTAGCGATCTGCAACTTTTCAACCCCCTGGTAGGGTGGGAAAATCGATATCAATTTTCAACTTCAACAGCATGGGGAAGTGTAGAAACTCAAATTGCACTTTTCTAGTTCTGTGACCGAGGTACCTGGTAAGTGGCACTACCCAAAAGTGGCAAAAAACTGCGTTTTTTAAAAAAGTGACCCTACTTTGAGGGCCCCTAGCTCCACTCCCCTTAGAGGTAGGGGGCTCAAATTTTTTTGGGAGGTACTCAACTCAAAGTAAACCACCTCTGCGAGTTTGGTCGAAATCCGAGGTATGTTTTTTTTTTTCACTCCACCCTATTGTACATGTATACCTAAGTAATTTAATGTCCTTGATACTCCTTTGACGCAAACGAAAGCTTCAACTTTCACCTCATCTTATTCCACTCTCGTAAGTAGTGGTTTTAGAACATTTGAGCGTTTTCAATTAGGATTCGTGTCATCTCAAGAGTCTGTGAAAATGAATCTATGTACACGTTTAAGACGTAAAAAATAAAAGTGGCTACTCCATATTGAGGGGACGTTTTCAAAGCTTATGTTTAATTCCCACCTGCCACCCTTTTCCAACATGAAAAATTATTATTTTGAACACTTTTGAGTTGTTTCAAAGTGAGTCATCTGATGATTTCAGTTTTTCAGCACATTACCCATCTTCCAATTTAAAATTAAAGTATTTTCAGATCAGAAATTCATCAACATCAACGTATTCATTTATTTTGTATTCATTGAAAAATCAAAATCCTGAAATTGTTTTTAAACAAATTTTGAATAATTTTCTTCAAAAGAGTTCATTTTTCAAATTTTATTCCCAATTAATTTCTAATAAATGTTTTAAAAATACATGTATCATTTTTTTTAAAGCAACTGTTAGCTTTTTCCCAAACAAAAATTGTTGAATTTTTTTTTTAAATTCTTTTAATAAAAAATTTCAAAAGTTTATTTTCTAAAAATTTGGAAAATTCATTTTTTAAATGTTCTTGAAAAATCTGAAAAAGAAATTTGATTTTAATAAATTGATAAAAACACCCAGAAAATCAAAAATATCAGAACAATATACTATAATATTTGTATTTTACGAATTTTGAGAACTCCATTTTTTACAATATGTACAATGTACTCGTACATGTTTTAATAAAAGCAGTTCAATTTTTAAAAATTTAGAAAAATTGTTTTTTTTTCAAATAAATTGTTTTTAAGAAAGCTCAAAAATTTCATTTCCAAAACGTTAAAAATTTAATTTTTAAAAATTTGAAAAAAATGATTTCTCAAAAATTTGGCTTACAAAATTAAAAATACTCGTTCAAAAATTAGGGAACGTTTTTTGATGAATTTTTGAACTGTCTAGTTCTTCAACACAGCATCAAATCACCAAAATTTTCGAAGAATCGTCAAAATGTACTGAACAAGCGTTTAAAGCATCACAATTTTCCAAGAAAGGGAAAGACAGCAGACACCTTCATAATCTCAATATGGAACCACAACTGAAGAAAATTCAGAAATCTTTTTCCAAGAACTTTGCAGACAAAATTGAATGATTTTTTTACTCCAAAACATCAAAAATATTTTTCACCCCAAAAAATTTAGAAATTTTCTCTTTACTGTACATAAAAATTATAATATTCTTCTTTACCGAAAAAAGAGGATTACGTAGGTTGTGCCAGTTCAAGGGCCAGCTACATAAAATTTTCCATGGAACAGCTCGATTTTTTCTTAAAGGTTGTCCGGTTGAAAAATTTTCAATGTTGAATGTGAGAACGTTTTTTCTTCTCCAAAAAAAGTTTAAAAATGCTTCCTCTATTAAAATTGAAAAAATTTTCTCCAAAAATAATTTTTTACCTTTTTTAGAATTATTTATTCTCAAAAAAATTGAAATTCTTTTTTCTTCCAAAAAAATTTGTAAGATTTTTTTACTTTTTTTTTTACTTGAAAAAATAAAATACTTTTTAACGCTTGACCACAAAAAAATCAAGAACTAAGTATGTTTTATTTGAAGAAAATTCAGAAATATTTTTTCAAAATCTCTGATAAAATTGAATGATTTTTTACTCCAAAAGGTTAGAAATATTTTCACGTCAAAAAATTGAGAAATTTTCTCACTAGGTATATAAAAATTATATTTTCTTCCAAAAAAAGAAATTTTATAAAGAATTTTGTAACTACTTTTTTTTATTACATAGAGAAATGAGAAACTGTTTTACGCTTGCCCCAAAAAATTGAAATAATAGAATTATTTTTTATTCTAATAAAATTTAGAAATTTTTTCTTTTAAAATTTTGAAAAATATTTCTACCCTAAAAAAGTTGCTATTTTTTTCAAAGAAATTAACGCAAAAAGTTTAGATTGTTTCTCAAAAAATTGAGAAATATTTTGTGCTTACTCTAAAAATTTGAAAAAAGGTTTTACACATTTTTTTACTTTTACAAAAATGATCTTTCACCCAAGAAAATTAAGAATTATTTTTTTCTCCAAAATTAGGTTGTGATTGGAACGTAGCCCTACTTGCGAAACATATTTGGGCAAGTTCTTCAAAAAAAAAAAAAACTCGTTCAAGATTCGCGTTCATTTTATATGAAGCGAATGACCTGTCAAAATAGAATTTTTCCAATCCAAGGCGAGGTTACTTTGTGTATGAAGACGAAAAGATTATTTCACGAAATAGTTGCCATTTTAACACTGAAATGTTCTGGTTTTAACAAATTATTATATCATAGAGCCGTCAATAATTATGAATTTTTGACATTTGATGACGATTTTTATCAGCACAAACTGACTGAGCTTAAGTGAACGAAGAAAACACTGTCCAAAGTTTGCAAAAAAGTGAACTCAAATTCATTCACTTCGGAAAAAACAATTTGGTGAACTAGTTCGCGAACTTGAACGTGCGGTGCTCGACTGCCCATCTCTGTTGCAGAACTCGATAGTTTCCTTAGAATAGACACTGACACGCATTAAACTATTTTTGGAGATTTTTTTTTTCAAAAATTATAGTACCTATTTAGAAAAAATTACGAAAAAAGTTGCACAGTGATTATTTTTTTGTATGTATTAAGCGTATCGTTTCATTATGGACCGGTCATTAAAAGCGCAAAAAAGTTTTTCTACGTAGTCAGCTAATCATTGGATTTTTCCCGCAGGAAAACGATAATGAACTTTTTAAAAGAATAGTTTTCCTCTAATAATTTTCCAACGCAGCAACTTTTTCAGTTTCGCGGATATAACGACGGTTTCGCAAGCCTCAGACGTTATGAAAATTTAATTTAGTAAACCTCTGAAAAAATTAAAATTCACACGATGAAAATTTCTCCAACGAAAGAACTCGTTTGCAAATACTCATCAGGAAGAATTTTATACGAACAGAAACAAGGACCAGCGAAGTGATTAAGGAAAGGAGACGAAAGGTTGGATTTTTAATTTTAATGTTTTTATATCGACTTTACGTGACATGATTTAATGATCTCAAAGGATTATATCGTACCTACGTAAGTTGAAAATATGATTTGAAATTGTAAGTTGGTAAAAAAAAATCTTATAATGTATTTTTATTGCTCAAGTCCCATGTACAAAATTCTTTTTAGTTTTCACTTATTTAATTTTAGGAAAATTAAAAAAAAAAAATTAAAAATGAAACTTGATACTGAAAACAGCAGCCTACAGGCTGTTGAAAGTTTATTATCTACTATTATTACTATTATTTGTTTGAAATCTGAAAATCCCGTTTTAATAATTTTTAAACGACGGAAGCACGCTCCCTTTTCTGTTCTACATTTTTAAAAAGGTCTATAACCACGAGCAACCGCGTTTTTTTTTTTCACGAACCAACTCTTTACAAGGGGGAAAAACACGAAAACGTGTATTTTGTAATACCTAATATAATCTTCTTATAAAAAGGAAAAAATTAACATGGAACAACTCCTGCATAAAATTTAAAATACAACAAACTGAAAACGAATGCGAAAAATTTCGACTACTAAATAAAATTTAAATATTCAATCTCGTCTACGATTCGTTTTAATCAAATTTATAAACGTTGATTTGATTAGGAAAAAATGCAAATTTATTCGTTTTATGGTTTCCATCGAATTGATCGAATTTAGATAAATGTTCGAGGGGTTCGGTCAGTTTTGACATCGGGTACCGATGCGTAAATTTATCAATTAAATAAATCACGTTCATATTTCAATTATAAATGGAAATGCGTAAAAATGCCATTCCGCCGTTCTCCAGTCAAATACATCAAGATCCTCAACAGTATTGTCGGGAAAATTGTAAATGCGTTGCTGTGTCGTTCGCCAATATTAATAGCGAATGTTAATTAAGTCTTCGGGCGTAAAGTCGCAATGTATGTGCCATGTTATTTTGGCCAAAATGACAAAGATCATCATTTATCACGGCACGTCGTCGTTCTACACCAGTTTCATATATCATACGAACTGCAGATATGTGGTTTTTCCATTCGTTCTTAGAAACGACGATGATATGGGTTTCAACGGCCAAAAAAAAATGTCTACCCTCCATCATACCGTGGTTTTTGTCAAGTTTTTGTCAGTCAAAGCCGCGGTTACATTATTATTGAACGAACGTTAAATTTTCTTCGCGTGATATTGATAATGATGAATAGTAATGAAATGCGAAACGCAATAACTCGATAGGTTTCTTTAGCATTAATTTTTTTTAAAACGTTTTCGAGATCAAGGTTCTACTGTAATAACCGAATCTCGCGAATGGCTTCGAGTAGTGTACACTCATAAAATAGCGAAAGAAAAAGAAAAAATTCCATTAGTTATATAGGCTTCGTTTTTTTAAAATTAAAAAAAAAAAAATTTTTATTAGGTATAATAAATTTTGAATTTATTAATCAAGAACTAAATTTATACCTACTTAAGTAAAGTATAAAATATGAAACTCGCCTTGATTTTCGCTAAAACGTCACAAAGACGAATTAAAATGAAATTTTCATACGCGGCAGATATGTAAATTAGAAATTAGCTTTTGGCACTAATGTGAGTTTGTTTTTAGAAATAGAAATGGGGAAAAAAAGGGAAACAAAATGACATTAATGAAGTATTTAGGCGTAATACCCCAAGTCGACCCGCATTTGTGCTGGAATAGACATTAAGGTCTGCGAAAGAAAACAAAGTAAGTACACACTTAATCGAAAATAACGACGAGGAAAAATGCAACAGAAACAATACGCAAACAAAAACTAAGAAACTTTTAGATTATTAACTATTAAAAGTTTGGAAAAGTTGTAAAAGCAGCTGAAAACTAAAGACAAACGGAATTACACCACGCGCTTGTCAAATGACGAACTGAAATGAAAGCGAATTTCCAAAACACTCGGCAATTGTTTAACAGATTTTCTTTACCTTTTTTCGCATCAAAATTTCGGTTTCTCGTTGGATAATAACTTCATCGAAAGAAACCCTCGTACCATAAAACATTCGCATTTATCAACATAATGGACGGGATTACGTTGAAATGAGTTTAATTTATAAGTTATGCATACAGAAGAGGAGTATAATATTCACCTGTTTGATATTATATTTCAGCGAAGGTATCAGGTAAATACAGGATGTTCCAGAAATGACGGGGCTGATTTGAGATTTAGATATCTACCAGTCATATCCAAATTTTAAATTTGAAGATTCATTTCTCATTAAGTCATTAATTATTATAAAATCTCAAAACCAAAAAGCGAGACTGTTAAAAGACCTTCAATATAAGACTTTCAGAATGAAAAATATTACACATTTTGAAGATTTACTTACTGCTCAGTTAACAAATTTCCCAATTTTAAAAACAATTGCCCAAATACCCATAGATAGATATGTAGATAATTTTTCTCCAAATTTTCAAAAATAATAATTTCCAAAATTATGAATTTTCATAAATTAATTTTGAAGATAAATTTATCAAACTTTACAACCTGATTTAATTTCAAAAATTGATGAAAATTATGAAAAGACCAAAAGATCTAAATTTTTATCAAATTTCAAAGATTTACAAAATTTTAATAGGTTGGTATTTAAAAAATTTATTCAACTCCAAAAATTTATTAAAATTTAAAAAATAACAAAATTTTGAATTTTCGTAAGATTTAAATGAAAAATGAGGGTCAAGGCAAACATTTTTTTATGTACCGTTGTACCCCCATTTTTTGCACTCCCTGCATATTTCTCAAAATTCTTCTGTTGAAGAAAGAAGAAATGATTTCTGTGAAGAACTGTCAAGAAAGTAACGCTAATTCCAACGAGCTACCAATTATTTTTTCTAGCTTCATCACGTTGGGAGTTACATGGGAGGGGAAGGATGTAAAAAACATGCGAACTCGTAATTTTTCGCGAATATTTTTTTTTTTTTTTTTTGATACGTGTCATCTGCTTAAAAGACAAGGTCTCAAATATGAAAAAAAAAACACAAACAGAATTCAAAAACTAAAAGCATGACATTTTTTTAAAATTCAGTCATTTTAAAATTTTCAATGTCGTGTTCCTAAAATTGGATTAATTTTTGAAATTCTGCTCAATTTTCAAAAATATTTGCACATAGATGTTTGAAAATTTTTAGATTCAAGTCATTTAAAATTTTTGAATTGAAATATTTGAAATTTGATAGAATTTCAATTTGCTGGCATTTTTCAATTATGAAATTAACTTTTAATTTCTTCACAATTTTCAAAAAAAATAAAGGATCACTTTACGAAATTTTAATAATTTCGTCAATTTTTTAATTCGAGTGCCTACTTAAGTAAAATCTTCAAAGTTTGAATCAATTTATTTTTTCAAACTTCAAAATTTTTAAAACTTGACAGAACTTGAAAATGAAAAAAAGATTTATTTTTACAACTTTTAAGGCCAGTTTTCAATGTCAAGCAAATTATTGACTAGTTGGGAAAAAATTGAAATGATGAAAATTCAAAATTTTGAGATGGGTACCCACCTAATTTTTAAATTTATTATCACAATTGTACTAATTTTTGTAATTTTTCAGTTTGGCAAATTTTAGAATTTACATTGACCTTTTATAAATGAAGAATTTTTCAAACATTGTTCAAAATTCAAATTTGAAAAATTTGAAAATATTTTTACTTAAATTTCGCGATTTTTTAGAATTTTGATTTATTTCTGGAAATATGGGATCCATATTTGCAATTTTCAAGATTTGGTTAATTTCTCAAAATTCAAGTAAGTATCCTTCATGTTTATTCTTTTTTTAATAGTTCAAAATCAACGTTTTAAAAATTTGATAGAACTTAAAAATGTAGTCATTTTTATTTTTTTTTTATTTTAAAAATTGAATCAAGTTTGAAAGTTGTTTTTTGTTTTTTTTTTAAATATATTTTTAAAATTTTCAAAATTTGATAGAAACTCGGAATCTCGTAATTTTAAAATTTTAGTTCTATTAAAAAATTGCAAAATTTTCAAAAAATTTAAATAAATAACTTCTACAATTTTTAGAATTTGGCGCAATTATTTAAATTTCAGTGAATTAATTCTAATGATTAAATTTTTAAAAAATTCGACGATCAAAATTTAAAAAATAAATTATCATAATTTGATAGAATTTAACTATTATACGAGTAAGTTTTGAATTTTTATTCATTTACATATGAAACTGGATCAATTTTTCAACTTCGATGGGCTTAAAAAAAATTCAAATATTAATTTTTGAAGTTGATAGTGGGTACTTCTTATTCATATAGGTAATTAGAAAATACCATCATTTATGGATATAAGTACTATTTTTGACTGCATAGAACCATGTACTCAAGTAATTAAGTAAATAGTACTTCAATTAATTTACAAATCTAAAACTGAATATTCAAAAAATTACCTTGGCATTGAAATCCTTGTTTTCCAAAACCCCTGTAACAAACAAAATAAGTAATGTTAATAACCACACTCTATTAAAAAGCCAACAAACAAAGTTGAAAACTTAAAAAAATACACTTAAATTTTTTTGAACGGTTGCTCTTTTAAAAACTCAAACAGGTAGAAACATTAGAATCACATTATTAGAACCTACTGTATATTATATTTGTAGTACGATAGTCTATATTATGTGTATTCGTGTAGTACCAATCAAATTTGCCGTATAGCAGACGTCTACTCGTAATATCGACTTTTCCTCTATTTATTTTTAACACCTGTAGGCATTTTTTTGATTTTGTCAGGAATATTTTGATCGAAGAAAAAAAATGAACGAGGAAAGAGAAACTATGAATGCGATATTTCTGGCGAATCTCAAATAAAAATAGTTTGCCGCTCAACCAAGTCTCTACACGAGGAATAAAAATAAAACCGCTATAAACGCTTTTCCACCCGTAAATTCGTTGAGTAGGTAGAGTTAAAATGTTTCATGACCGTTTTCTTTTAAAAGGCACACAATATTGTTTTGAGGTGATAAGCGATAACGTCGTCGTATTCTTAATGTTGATTCTTGAGGGCGATATCAAATAGCTAACAATTTAACAAAATGTAAGGGTGGAAGAGTATTTTTACACTCGTAAAGTGAAATTTTACAGCGCGGTGGCAATTTACGATTAATGTTGTCAGTTTAAATTACCATTTTTGGCAGAAACGGGTCTCTCTTGTCATTGATTTGAAAAATCTTATTCTACTAGGGTTGGAAATTTTTTTTGAATTTTGAGAAAATAAATGCGTGATTGCGTGATTTTTAAAATACGTTAAAGCTTTAATCTAAAGGTACCTGTACAAATTTTGTGGTCGATATATTACATAGAGTAAATGAAATGAAAATTGAAGAAACACTGAAATTTTGACTCGTGAAAATGATTATTTTATCGAAATGTCGTACGATGATTATCATCATTAATTGAATATACCAGTTCTAATTCTAAAATACTTTCGATAATTAATTTTGTGATTATTAATCTTTAAAGCACTCTTTCTTAATTACACTTCGTACATCTGTTTGACGTTCGTTAATGGTAATAATTCGACAGTCACAAAACCATATTTTTGCCTTTGTTACTTAACGATGCTTGCACACACGTATAATGATCGGTTTTTTTTTTTCAATTTGAACTCGTTTGTACTGACGAAACAGTAAAAACAGACGTGTTTTCTACCGCTGTTGGTTTTAACTAAAATTCAATTTCAAAACACAAAATACATAGTAGGTACTACGAATGATTTTTTCAAATCAATTCAAAATCAGCTGGTGTTCTTTTTTTATAAAATTCCAGAAATATGAAAAAAAATTAAACCACCCCTTACTCAATGTACTATAGGTAAAAAATGTTAAGAATGAAATTGAAAACAACTCCACTATACTGGGATCGTTTCTTACAAAATAAATACGTCGTGCCACGAGCGCACGTCTGAAAGAAGACAAACGGAACCAGCGGAAAGTCGCGATGTCTTGCATGTGGAAAAACTCAGGTTACTAAATAAAGTACACTTTAACTCCTGTTGATCAACAACATCATCTTGATAGAAACAAGGGTGACAAGTTAGAAGTAGGAAATTATATAATAATTGTATAGGTCAGAGGATGAAATTTAAGGATAGGAGATGACAAAGAAAATGCCAAAAACCAAGACAACCATCATCCATCAACGTCGCCGCTCAGGGTGAAAGTAGCCAATGGAAGTCATTAACGATAATGGTTGAAGATTTATTACGAGAAATGTTCCACTATCAGACATTTACCAACGACACGCGCACCATGACAACCAATCAATGTTACCAACACGGTAGTACATATTTTTTCTGCCTGTAGAAACACTGATAATGCGTTGAATATCGGGGTTGTAATAATGGAACGTAACGTAACGTACCGAAAACACTGATAATGCGTTGAATATCGGGGTTGTAATAATGGAACGTAACGTAACGTACCGAAATAACGAAACGTAACGTTGAACATTTTTTTTTCATAACGAAACGTAAGTAACAGAATATCGAAACTTGAAAAGAGAAGAAATCATAACGAAACAAAATTTTTGAAGAAAAAAAAACGAAACGTAAACGATCAGAAATAACGTAACAAAATAATGAAACAATTTCGTTATTTCTATTTCGTTACTTTTTTCAAACATTTCGCAGATAGATTTTTTTAATTCAAAAATTTGGGGAATAATGTGCAAAAATTTCAAAAATTTTAGTTTTTGGGGTATATTTTCCCTCTTGAGAGACCAAAAATTTAAATTTTGTGTTTACACTTAAATTCAAAAATAAGATGGAAAATTGCATTCTAGGTGAAATTTATCAAATTTTGAGTACCCACACATGCAATAACGAAATAACTTAATGAAATAACGTAACGAAATGACGAAACGAAATAACGAAAAAAAAATCGATTAACATAACGTAACAAAATTAAAAAATTAAAAAATTAATAAAATCGAGGTAAATTGGAATAACGATACAAACTAACGAAACGAAAAAATTGAAATGACAAAATATCATAACCAAACTATAATTTTTTTTTTTTTTTTTTGAATTGTACGTAGGTACCTATATAACGAAATAACAAGTAACGAAAAGTATTTCGTTATTACAACCCTGTTGAATATTGCCATTTTTTTCAACGAAGATATTTTTTAAAGCGTATCCTTACGAAGTTGTGAATTTGTGATATGCCTGCATTAAATACTATGTACGATATACAATTATACTCAAGAATCCACGTCCATTTGTTTCAACATTGTGGGTATGTGGGTATTGTTTTTAGTAGAAATTAAATGCGGCACATTTTAATTATTATATTTTATTAATTAAACGAATTAATTTTATATCGTTATTCTTCACATTTCATTTCTTACTACTACTATAAATTATTTTGCCTAACGGCTGATTATCTATGGGGTTACTTCTTAATTTAATGGATAGGGGCGCTACTCGCCACACTCCCGAACGACAGAAAAAATGAAAATTTGAAAATTATTTTTGATAACACTATTGAAATAAAAAAATTTGAAAAATTTAAAAAAGGAAAATTTGTAAATTGAAACAAAAAAAGGGTTGAAAAAATTAAAAGTAAAATTTGTAAATTGCAAAAAAAGGATTGAAAAAATTAAAAAGGAAAATTAGTAAAACTAATTACACCAGTCTCTATTTAAAAGAAAAAAATATTAGAAATTACACTCGATCGAGTTCTACGTTTACGTTACTCAAATTTCTATTCGACTATTCTCGAAATTACGCGAAATTAATTCTAAAAAATAAACTAAAATAAATCGTAACATTAAGTATTTTACTTCCGAAGAAATTTACTTTAAATTCCAAAAATAGCTAATCTATTCCTGGGTCGTAATTCTTACATGGGTTCTGCTCATCATTTCGATTTTTTATCCGTTCTGAAGTTCTCATTCTTACTTTTGCAGTTGGGTTTGCATTCGTATTCGCCTTCTTCCTTCCGGTTGCGGTTGATTTTTCTGATTTGCTCGTTGATCTTAGATTGCCTTGAAGTTCTGAATCTGTCTCGTTTTCGTCGATTAATTTGTTGATTTTCTCCGTTGCTTTCTCGATATTTTCATACAGCTTTTTTTCGTCTAGGTCTTCTTCCAATTTGATTTCGTCACACGATAGATTTTGGGTGTTCGAAGTAGAATCAGAATCCTGCTCGAGTTCGGTTTTTTCCAGATCTTCTTTCTCGTGGACTTTTTCTTTTAGCATCAAAATTTCTCTTTCGTATTGCTCGCAGCTTCTTTGATGTTGTTCTGCTAGATGGTCGTAACTTTTTCGCAATCGTTCGTTGTCTTCTTTTAATCGCTCCATTTCCAATCTTAGCAGCTTTATTTCCTCGTTAGATTCGTTCGAATATTCGTTTTTGGTTACCTGGTTTTGCTTTTCGTCGAATTGCTGATGAGGGATTTGGTTGTGGGTTCGATGATCAATGCAATTCTTTTCATTTTCGATAGTTTCCTTTTTTGTTTGTTGTTTTTCAGCGATTTGTGGAAGCGAAGTTGAATTGGTGATTTGAAGGTCGACGTTTCCACTCGGTTTTGAGTTGATAAGAGATTTTTCGAATTTGTAATCATTGTTTGATGGTTGATCGTGGGGTGAGCGTGAGAGTTCGATTTTGATTTCGTCGTTGTTGTGCAGAAGCGGAATTATTGATTTAGCGATTTGAGTATTGGTGTAATCCTCGTCATTTTCATTGATTGAGGGTATAGCTTCATCTAAAATTGTATCAATCCAAATCGCATTGTACAGATTTTCAACGTTCGATTTGAGATTGACTTCCTCCGGTAGATCATTTTCAGTTATTTGCACTTCGTCGAGAGCAGCACGTAGATGTTTTATTTGAATTTTTAAAGTTAGATGCGCTGCCCGAAGGCCATCTACGGTCGCTTTTTCATTGATTAATGGTTCGATCTCTTCGACGTGCTTCTTGATTTGGGAAGAAAGAAAATTGATTGAAACGATACCCATTGTTCGATGAATTACTTAATAAAATCGCGGTAGAACGAAAATTTTCCTTTCTGCATTATTCAAAGACATGCTTTTTTCTTATCACCACGCGATCACGATTTTTAGCATTGAAATTATTACGATTAACTAATTCGATTGCGAGAATTCATTGATTGAAAATCGAGGATACGTTCTTGCTCTGCTACCATGTTTTTAGTAGAAATTAAATGCGCCACATTTTAATTATTATATTTTATTAATTAAACGAATTAATTTTATATCGTTATTCTTCACATTTCATTTCTTACTACTACTATAAATTATTTTGCCAAACAGCTGATTATCTATGGGGTTACTTCTTAATTTAATGGATAGGGGCGCTACTCGCCACAGGTATTAATATGCTTGAAATATCAGTAACCTTAATGCAAGGCTTATTGCATACGAGAAAAATAAAGCTAAAATGAGTTTCTATATTTTTTCTAATTTGAAAAAAGAGCCTATAATACAGATACAAAGCATGTTGAGCTCTACTTTATTCATTAACATACAAATTTTGAAGTAAAAAGCAATTTTAATAGAAATAGAGTACGTGTTACGTATTACAATTTCTTCCCACTTCCCAGTTACCGTTTAAGTGGTTTCAGTAATACTACAGATACCTATATGTTCACAAAGTTTTTATACTGCAACCTTCAAGTACCTGCGTCAAACCCTTTTTTGTTGTGAAATTTAGTAACTTATGTTCCAACTGATGTCATTTAAGTCTTGGCTTCTTTTCTATCGAAATATATGATACATGACCTAATTTTCATCGACATGAAAATATAGGTATTTTCTTTTTTTTTTCTTTTTTGTTACGAGATGATTGCGTTTTCGATCCACATACTGATGTACCGAACCCACCAACGCTCAACATGAAATATTGTGTTACCTATTATTATTTTTAAAGTCAATTCGACCGATATCTTCTCAATTGCCACCTGTTCCACCCGTTCGCATGTACATAAAGACGGGCTTTCGAGAGGAAATCCAGACCAGATAGAAACAATTTTCGCACCTTATCCACTCCCTCCTTTTTAACTACCTTATGAGCCAAAAACTTATCATTTATCAAGGGTCACAGGGCATTCTTTCTTATTCCTCGGGTTGTGTATATATCTTACGTATATTGTATATTCTTCGATTCCTGGCGCATCTGATCATATCGTGCAGATTTATGCATGGAGAGTTGGATGGTAAATTCGTGGTTATCAGATCCAAACTTTTTCTACCTTTGATTGGCTTTCCCTAAATTCGTCCTTATAATGCTAACATGAATCGTTAGTCCTGAGTTTATGGGCCTATTGAACTTGATTTTTCATATTTTCGAAGACTGATATCATCAACTATCGTAAGATAAATGAAATACTCCTGTCATAAGATTTTTCAGGTATCTCTGAAAAAAATTTCCTTCAAAAAATTTATCCCGTCCTATCTCTTCTTGAGCAGGAAATTGAAAAAATATGATTTTTAAGTGAGAAAATTTTATTAGAATTAGAAATGAAAACATGTACATAGAGGAAGCGTGGGACCATTTATCTATTTTTTGGCATTTCCCTTCGTATAGATGGTGCACAGTATGCAAAACAGAACATGAATTGCCACAGCTCGGGACTAAAACACTGGGGAGGTCACAATTTTTTTCTCCAAAATACGATTGAGTGGATGAATCGTGCTCAAAAACAGAAAAATACCTTAAATATACTCTTTTTGGTACCTAATTGCTAAATAATGGTTGATCAAATGCGAAAAATACAAAAAATTAAAGTTATTCCCCGTGAAAATTCCAACAAGAAAACATATTCAAAAGTTTACCCGAGTAGCATACCGACTGAACAAAGCGCACGCATACATTACCAGCTTGGCATTAAAAGACAAACTTAATACATCTATCTACCATAATTTGCAGTGAACTGCCAAACGTTACCTTAATACCCATCTAACACGTATGCAAATCAACATTTTTCATTTGCCTTAAAAGATCATTTTCTACCTAATTTTAAAGAAATAAATTTATTCAATATTTAGTCATTAGTGGTATTTACTTTTTTTTAAATCAAATTTTAACTAAAGTAAATTTCTCTTAAATTTTTGCGGAACTAAAAATCAGCTGGTTTTTTGTAGGTTAGGGTTAAACATGCCATAAAATGGGTATTTTGGATTTTTGCCGCGGCACGATAGTGAGCTGGGGCCTAAAACCCGCCATTATTTTCCAAAATTACTCCAAGATAAATTTTTTAGCAGTTTGGTAGCGAACACTTCCCTCATTCCGAATATATGTTTACTTCTTTGGCTATAGCGGCACAATAGAGTGCTAGGTCCCTCCTAGAGTGCGATTTTTGGCCAAATTTGGAAATTCTTTGGTACAATAACGGCTGTGTAGACGTTATACAGTCTGTGGAACAAGAAAATTCAGTCCCATGGCAAACATGGGTTTAGTTCACATACATTCATCCAAACTTTATGAAAACCGCAGTCGAATTTAAAAATTGTCCCTCTAATTTTGCAAAAAATGAACTTCCGTATTATTTTTCCAAAGCGACCTTGTGACGTATCAAATGAGGTTAAAATTTTACGAGAAAATCAAGCATTGTAATGAAAAAAATGTTTGAGCATTTTTTGAGAATTTTGAACCTGAAATTGACTTGATTTTTGAATATTTTCACAAACATATCACGCGATCTATCAAAATGGGTTACCCGCAATGAAATTCTTCTTTGAACATTTTTCGAGCATTTTGAGTCTATTTATTTAGTGGATTTTACTTTACAACCAAAAACAAAAAAATACGGTTTTCACTATTTTGAAAAATTACCCCCCCCCCCCCCCTTCTTTGTACGAAATACATACTATCTCTGAACATCATGCATATCTAATTTAGCAAAAAAGCATAATCCTACGACAATTGCCTTTTTATAAGGTAGTTGCACCAGTCGTTGGCCATGACCCAGTGGTGGGTCACTTGAGAAGAAAAATGTTTATAATTAAGCGTATTTTTAAAATAGCTTCAGAAATTTTTTTTAGAGCAAACCTGGAACATTTCTGCATGGAACCACATAAAAGTTTTTAATCAATTCTGTTCAAGTAATTAATAATGATCGTCTGAAATTTTTTTGTTAGAACAATTTTCAAAATGATGCCAATTCTAAAGATTTTTGTTAAGCCGAAGTGTTATCGAAATATGAATTTTACACTATTAAGATTAATAAAACTTGAAATATAACCATTTGGACCTGAATCAGAAGAGTTTGGAGATTCCATTTCTTCATTAAAATAAAAAATATTGCCAAAATTCTATCAAATATGGTGGTGACTATCTACTGGAAGGAAAAAATGGTGTTTAGCCAGTAGTTGATCATTTTGATCAAGTACTAGACTTACGAAATTTTTGTAAAGTTCTAGTGGTTGATCATGCAAAAAATTGGTAAATATTTACGAAAAATGATAGTTTCTCTTTCTCATGGCTAATGAGTGACAATTTTACCGAATACTTATTGATTTTTTTAAAAATTAAATGGTTGAGAGCCGTTGTCATAATCTGATTGACCAACTACTGGGTGATCAACTACTAGCGCGTGACCAACTACTGGGTGGTCAACTACTAGATTATCTTGACCAACCACTGGACTTTTCTATTTTTTCACTTAAAATGGTCGTAATTTTCAAAGAAATGAAGTAAAATTAAAAAATTATAGCGCATTTTGTTGTAGAATACACAAGGAATCGTTTGGTATATTCACCATTTCGCCAACGTTATTAGTTTTTAAACCAGAATGTTTTTTATAAGACACTTCCACTATAAGAGTCCACCACTGGTGCAACTACCTTACAACGTCGAAGTGCTCTCCCTAATGAGAATTACATGTAGTAAGTATACGAAAAATAAAACCACATCAAGGTAAATATTTACTTGAAGTTGTACAAAGGAAAGTAGTGCATTAGGCTTTTTAACAGACTCTTAGATACATACGCGAGGTTTTCTTTAACAATTTCATATGTTTCTTGTAAACCTAGATCCTAGAACCTCCCTAATGAAACACTTCAATTTTACCGAAGGTTTTTTCTTTCAAAAAGACTCTATGCTAGATTGCTAGTGTATAGATCGCGTATAAATAAATATTTTATACCACGATGGAAAATTAATATCTACCAATAGCAACATTCGACAAACACGCACAACTGAACCGTCAAAAAATGCCGACGTTTTACAAAAACAAGTACGTCAGTTTAGGGAACATTAGACCCTGCAGTCAGCAGGGCACTGAAGAAAATGTAAAGCAGATAATTTCATGCAGAAAACATTAAATATGTATTCCACATGGAGCATCCTGGTATATCTCACCAAGTCGAATATTCTCCCGTTATTTTTATTATTTACGGACGTTGGCAATTTTTTGCGGACTTAACTTCGACTTGTACCCAATTTCATCAATATTTGCTAAGTTCGAGAGAAAACAAAATCCGAAATATACTCGTAGGCTGTGAAAATCGGTCGAATATGTTTACAGCATTTCTCAGTCAATAAACTATTCTCTTTCTGGACTCGCATTTTCCTATTTATTTCGATTTTTGGCATTATATCTGTTTACCATAAAAGACGATTTTTGCTCTCGTACCCAAAAAAAGGTCTGCGAACATAAATGTTTATTTTGCAGGAGCTTTTTTTCTTACTATCCCTATATTTTTTGAAAAGAAAAGATCAAGGAAAGACGAGCTTCCCTGTGAACGCTCTAGTTTACGTATTTATAAAGGATTTAGAGTCTAGAACACACTCTATATATAGATACGGTTCAAGTTTTCGAATTTTTCTCTTTCCTTTTCACGTTGAAATTACAACAGGAGAAAATTCAATCGAGAAATTTCTTTGTCCCATAGTTTTGCAATATAACGCGAAAAAAAATGAAAAAATTGTATCAGTGCTAACAAACGTAAAATATACCTATACGTGTTCAACAGTGAACACAAACCCATTGTACGAGGTTGTTTATATTTTGTTTCCAGCGGTCTTATTTTGTTTGTTTAAAAGCTCTATTATGTTACTAAAACAACATCCAAATAATACGTATAGAATACAAGTTGCTTCCTTTCTTTATTTATTAAGTAACCGAAGTGTGATCTTTAGCAGTAAATTTTACAAGATCTTTTGGTTTCTAGTTGATACTTTTGATACCAGCGATACGGGTACTTCATAACATTATGATCTACACGGTTTACAAATATAAATGATAAACAGTAACTAATTTCAAACAATGGTAAGGTCGACTGGAAATTTTACTGCGAAATTATTCGACACAGTTACAGATAAACTCGACAAAATGATTATATTTTAAGGACCAAAGTCACCACTCTGAAGTTTTCACTCAATGGTAAACGTATCTACTAGCAGAATCTTTTAAGGCACAAGCTGAGCGCAACAATTTACGTATTTAGGTAACTTACAGACGTATCTGCGACATCATGAGCTACAATCATGCGCATCAATTACGTGACTTTCATCCATTAAATAAAAGTTCACTCAAATGAATAACAAAAAAAAATCGACTCTTTCCTCAATGATATAATGTTACGTATTCGATACGTTTAATGATAACGATACGAAATTCAATAAAGTCTACATTGCTGTAACTGCAGAAGACGTCAAACGCGCGTTTATCAATCATGTAAAACTACTCGAGCGCATGAAATTTTAAATTTATCGATTCTCACAATTCTAATTGTATAGTATGATAAATTCGACACGTCTTATCTGCATTATTACAACTACACCATGAAGTACCTACATAGGTAGGTACTAGGTAGTACACGAAAAAAAAAAAATGAATTTTCAAAAACCGTAATGAGTCTGGGTAAAACACAGTAAAATTAGGATACGTCGCCAATTTTACAATCATTCCGGTGAAAAACAGAAAAGATTCAGTTCTATTCCAGAATGATTACGGAGACTCCGTAATCATTCTGGAATAGAACTGAATCTTTCCTGTTTTTCACCGAAATGATTCTAAAATTCCTAATTTTACTGTGTTTTACCCAGAATCATTACAATCCATTTTTTTTCAGTGTAGGTACTAGGTACAAGTACTTAGACACTCGTAGAGTATTACTATTGGCAAGGTGGAGTCGAGAAGTTTAATTTGAAATTGAACCTGAATAATTACAAAATTTTATAAGTAGAGTTCCAAATTTCTTGGCATTGAAAATTGAAAAATTAGACGTTGAAATGTGTATTTTCTGCCTTATTTGACCGAAAAAAACAGAGATGAAAAAATTGCACGTTATGAAAAAATTAATTTTTTGAGAAAATATCTAAGGACCCCCCCCCCCCCCCTCAAGATAGAAATTTGAAAAAGACTGGTTTGAAAATTTTGATTAAAAGAAATTCAAAAATCCTATCCAAAAATTTTGAAAAAAGAAATTGGTACAAAAATTTTCAAAAAAAAAAAAAATGCAAAAAGAAACAGCTGAAAAATTTTCTGGAAGACAAAATTCGAAAATTCTATCACCCCCCGCTCCATGAAATCCCGTGCATCTGGCCACAGCGGGGGCAACAGATACCAACCGAATTCGAAATGAGCGGGGCAACATTTCTTCAGCCCCGCCCAACATTTTTCAAAATATCTCTGGAAGGGGAGAAGCACAAACGAAAATTTTTACTGCATAAACTAGCACAAACGAATAACCCCTAGTCTCCTACTTACTCTGAATTCCAAATTCGAAATGTGCGGGGCTAACTAAATGGACCTTATCAAAATTAGTATGGAAGGAGGGGTCCAATCGAAATTTTTGTCAAAATCATTTCTAAAATTTCAAGCTACAAATTTTTTTTGAAAATGATTTCAATTAGCCCCCTCTACCTTCACCTGCAATTTTTAATAAGTATGTAGTTCAAGTCATACGAGTATTATGCAAAACTGGAGGAGGGAAGGGTCTAATCGAAAATTTTATAATAACAAAAATTATTTCTAGAACCTCAATCTATAACTTTTGTATGAAAATTTTTTCAACTACCCCCCCCCCCCCCCCGTTTTCGAATAAGTTTATACAGAAAAAATTCCTAACAAGATTTCCTGAAAAAAAAAATCTTGGCCAATTTTTTTTTTCTTCAAAAATTAATAATTTTATTCTCTGGGAAAAAAATTCTTCTGAAAAGAAAATGTTTGTGAAAATTCTCAACAAAAAATCTGGAAAAAATTATTTTCAAAAAAATGTATGAAAAAAATAATGATCTTTATTTAGGTCCCGAGCAGCACAATCGACAAATTATCGATATAAAAAATCGACAGAATATCGAATTCGATAAAGTGTCGCGTTAGTTTCGCCTAAATCGTGAACTTATCTTTCGATATATAGATAGATTATCGACAAATTATAGTTAGCAAAAATTTCGAGATTATAGTAAGATATTTTATCGATAATATATCTATAATATCGAAAGATAATTTCACGATTTAGGCGGAACTTTTGCGACACTTTATCGATTTCGATATTCTGTCGATTTTTTATCGATTTTTTATTCCGATTTTTCGTCTTTTACTAGATTTTTTCTATAATTAAAAATCCTTAATTAGCATAATTAATACATTAAACTATGCCTAAACACATTATTCATGTTGCGGTAAGAGGATCATTTCAGAAAAAGTCAAAAAAAAATTATAAAAAATCTGCCACCCGTGGGGCTTGAACCATCTACCTCCTGCATGGTAATCCTCTTCCTTAACCACTATGCCATACCTTATCGTTGAGGAATTTGCAATAAAACGCTTATAATAGGCAGTTTAGTACTTTCAGACGAGTTGGACTTGGAAAAATTTTCACCAATTTTTAAAATTTGGAAATAATTTCAAATATCGTCACAAAATCGTTGAAAAATCGTTCGACAAATTTCAGATTATTTGTCGATAATGTAGTTTCAAATATCGCCACAAAATCGTTGAAAAATCGAATTTGAGGAATTTCATATTATTTGTCGATAATATAGTTTCAAATATCGTCATAAAATCGTTGAAAAATCGAATTCGACAAATTTCAGATTACGTGTCGATAATAAAGTTTCAAATATCTTCACGCAATCGTTAGAAAATCGAATTCGAGAAATTGCATATTATGTGCCGATAATATAGTTTCAAATATCTTTACAAAATCGGTAAAAAATCGGATTCGATAAATTTAATATAATCTGTCGATAATATAGTTTCAAATATCGTCAAAAAATCGGTAAAATATCGGAGTCGAGAAATTTCATATAATCTGTCGATAATATAGTTTTAAATATCTTTACAAAATCGTTAAAAAATCGAATT
Source organism: Balanococcus diminutus (assembly GCA_959613365.1). Taxonomy (NCBI): domain Eukaryota; kingdom Metazoa; phylum Arthropoda; class Insecta; order Hemiptera; family Pseudococcidae; genus Balanococcus; species Balanococcus diminutus. The sequence continues at coordinate 33,086,585 of OY390714.1, forward strand.
CGATAAATTTAATATTCTTTGTAGATAATGTAGTTTCAAATATCTGCACAAAATCGGTGGAAAATCGGAATCGATAAATTTGATATTCTTTGTCGATAGTATCGTTGAGAAATATCGTCATAAAATCTTAATAATATCGAATTCGATAGTTTTTAGATTTTTTGCCTATGAAATTGTACCGATAAATCTTTATAATATCGTGAGAACATCTATAGATTTTCAAACGATTTTTTATCGATACGTTACATCTTCCGATATTATCGATCGAGTGTGCCGCTCGGGGTAGTATAATTCTAAAAAAAAAAAAAAAAAAAAATGGAAAAATTCTTTCAGAAGAGGAAGGGATTTAATCGAAATTTTTATAATAACAAAAATTATTTTTAGGGTCTCAATCTACAACTTTTATTTGAAAAATTTCTCAATTGACCACTTTCTCCCTCACTCCTCCAATTTTTAATTACTATCTTCGGAGTGTTATGCGAAATCGATGGGGAGGTAGGGGTCAAATTGAAAAAAATTTCAAACAAAAGTTTTAGCTTGAAGTCCTAAAAATAATTTTGGTTATTACGAAAATTTCAATTGGATTTCTTCCTCCCGTCCAATTTTGAATAGCAAGTATCAAAGTAGTATTGGACTTCGAAAATTCTCGATGATGCCAAAAAAAAAAAAAAAAAACAGTACTGCGGGGATCCACTTGAGACATATCCTGGTTCGATATTGGGTAACGAAGTTGGCTTACCATGTATTACGAGTACTGGTAGGTAGGTAAAGGTATATACATATGTCACCTCATTTCAATTAAAATATGTTTCACAAAAACGTGCCTTTTCAATTGTTTCTACTTATTTGATGAAGTAAAAAAAAAATGTCATAAATTAGCAATTTTGTAAAACACGATGAAGATAATATAATCGTACCTAATGAAAACTGGCATTAATGAAATTTATACGTTAATGGTATAAGGGTGATAGATGTATCACTTTATGTGCGACTGAGCGCTCGATAATTTTCAACACTTTGACGCAGCTTCATACCTACCTGTAGGTAGGTAGGTACGTACAACTTTCTAATAATTATGCAAGTGTCTCTTAATGAAGTTTGATGTAGACGGGCGTGTCTGCTAAGTACCTGTGGCGCAGCGCCATTTTTTCAAAATATTAAATTTTTAAGATTTTTTTAATTTAGGTAGATATTAAAATTTTTCAATTTTTTAATATTTTGTATTGGAAATTCGTAAACGAAAAAACTGGGTACCTCTTTGAAACCCCCTGAGCAAATGTTTTTATGAACGAAGTATTTAAATGCAGTGTTACTAATTTTTACTTGGAAATTTTATACTCACTTTACATTCTTCGCAAATAAATATTTGGGCCTACTTTGTATTCTCGTATGGTTAATAAATATTGATTAAACTGTAAATTATCAAATTTTAATGAATTTTCGACTCCAGTAATTTTGCAAAAACCTGTATTTGTCAAGTCAACTAATTCACGTAACCATAAAATTTATAAATTAGTAGATTTTATGTACGATTTATGCGTACAATTATCACATGATCTGTAAATAATTTTTATTTTTTTTGTTGAGAAACATTATTCAAAATTTGTCCTAGTTCCATACTTTACGGTTTCTTCAAATGAAAATTTCTTAAATAAGCTTTGGTTCTATATAGTTTTTTTTTTTTTTAACACTTGGTGGCTTGCTTCTGATTGTTTGACAACGTTCATCATCGAATACTGAGACAATGGAAGTTAAATGTTCAAAAAAATGTTCGTTTTTTTTATAACCTCTACTCTAAAAAAGAAACATTTAATTTGTCCTTTTTTTTTGATCATTTCTTTTGTTTTTGGTCTTTAAAAAAATCAAACAGGAGTGCACTTTCTTGAAATTCAGATACACCTATACATATTACCCAAGTATAATAACAATGTAACAAGCTTTCGCTCACTATAGGGCCAACTCCAAAATACTCTACTAACCTGCTTGTATTGAAGAGGATTTAAAATTTGTCGAGTTATTTTCGAGTTTTTATGTTTCAAGTATTTTTTCTTTCATTCGTTGCTAGGATGGAGAATTCATATTTTACGATAAGTTTGAAGTTTTTGAATACAAAGAAAAAATCATACTATCACAATATATACCTATGTAGTCGTAGGTACCGCGTACTTTTAAATTTTATTCGATAGTATTTTACCTACCCTAAGCATCGTTTCTTTTTTTTTCTTTTTTTAAATAAATTGATCAAGGGTTATAAACTGTTTCCGTTTTAATACAATTTACTCGAATCGTCGTGTTCGCAGCCTCGCCTCGCTTAATCGTAAATTACAATGAATAATAAATGGGCAAAGAAAGTGTAAGTGGGTATAGATAAATTTTAATTTCAATTAATGTTCTTTTCAGATGGTGGTTGTCTTATTTTATTTGAAACGCGTTGTTTTCGATGCAAAGAAAGAAATAAAACACGAGAGCAAAAGTGAAACTTCAAAAACAAGTCTCGATTTGATTGCTCATCTCTTATAAAAGTTTCTTTTGAATTGGCTTCAAATGGTCTTACAAAGTTTATGGTTCATTTATTTGAAATCGGTTTATTCTTAATTGAATTATGGGACAGTGAAATCTACAGTGCCATATTTGTACAGTATATTTTTCGCAGGAAGCACTGCAAAAGTTTCAATGAAACAGTGGTTGGTTTTTTTTCAAGGTATATCTATAAAAATCAACGTAGATATGTGTAAAGGATGAGGGATGAGATATGTACTCGTAGTTCATTGTGAGCCATAAAATGGTATAGTATCTACTGAGCCAGCGATGGATTGTGAAACTGAAAAGTGTCAAAAAGTTGAACCGAGGTATCGGCTTCGAAAAAAAAAAAAACTTTCTAACGTCGATCCGAAAATAAATTTCATTAGAAAGCTGCGGCATTGCTAAAAGAGGTATTTTAAACGAATTTTCATGCGCTGGGCCTCATCGTTATATTTGCTCCCTTTTTTACTTTATTTTGTCGCGCGAATACGGTTTTTGCAACTTGTTGCCAATACATATAGGAGCCCGAAAAACAATATACTACGTTAACTTATCTGCAGTATTGAAAATATCTACTGAATGAATTGCCAATATTTGTAATACTTCTAAAAATGGCATATGCTAGTTGAATCGTTAATTAAATTTTACAAACAAAACAGGAGAGTAGGTAGTAGGCTTGTGGGTGATACAAATATACCTAAGTGTTAGTGTGCCAATACATCTATAGAATACATATATATTTGAAAAATACCCTCACAAATGAATTCGGCACAAGTTTTAAGCTTGTGTGGTTACATTTCAAGTCACAAAGTTTCAATTAATTACCTCGACGAAATTTATTCATTGTAGTGGCAAATTTTACGATACGATGTGTAGTAAATAACACAGAGGAGAACTTCGTTTCCAAAACTTCACCCTATCAATGTTCGTTACGTTATCTGTTTTATTTTCGAACCTTTTAAGTATAATACTTACTTACTCTTTTTTTCGTGATTAATGAGAATCAAAATACTCTTTCGTAAAAGTTTCTTATATTTTTCACCAGCGGTGGGAATAATCGAGTGAAGTTAGTTATTTCGTTGAAAGTTTTACGTACAAAAAAATTATCTTTGAATAATTAAAATAATTACCGAAAATAGTTTTTTCTCGAGTTTTTTTTGTGACTCGAGCAATTTAAAAATTCACATCGAGGTTTTTCAACGCTTTTCTCGCTCTCGATTTTTTCCCTTTCAATTTTAGTTTAAAGGTCCTACAGAAGGTGTACGTGTTGAGCATTTTTAACGAAACGAAAATCGTTCGATGGATTAAACACGAAAGGGCCTTCCATGGTAAGATGGTGAAATCGGCCCTTGATCGAAATTGGGTCCAAAGTGGGTCAAAATGTTACTTATGATGTAAAAACACGCCACACAAATTTTTGACCCCCTACCCCCACCCCTTTCAGAAAAATCGCGTTATAACGGTCGAAAAATCAAAAAATTCTAACTTTGAAGGGGGTGTATGAAAATTTTTGATTTTTTCACAGTTTATAGGTATCATGTAGGGGTATATGTGGTAAAATTTTTAAAAAGATCGGTTCACAATTTCTTTGTTTTTTGGGGGGTTGAAATTTTCAAAAAAAAATTTAAAAATTTTTTGGGGGGTGCCATGGCTGGATTTTTTTTAAAATCTTCGTAATATGGATAAGTATCACATATATTTTTTGAGGGTGCCAAAGGGGGTGGAACTATTTCTCGAGGGTGTTTGAGGCGGGGACTTGAAATGTAAGCAATTACAATCGTAATACATAATATCTGGATGGAGTGGGGTTGATGTGGGAGATTTGTGGTCACACAAGTATGGGACGAATGACAGGGTGTGATAAAAATAAGGAAAAACGAGTGATGTGGGCGCTAGGATGGCTCTTTTGGAATTCGGGTATTTTTAATGTCTTAGCCACCAAATTTTTTTATTTCATGAGAAAATAACTTTTTATTTATCATTTTTGCCCTAACTGAATTTTAAGTGGCAACTAGTCACCCCCCCCCCCCTTTCAGAAAAATAATAAAAATTGACTGATTTTCAAAATCTCACTTTTTGCTGGTTATAACCCATCAAAGAGTCGACATTCTATAAAAAGGTATCAACAAATATTTCCTCTAGCTAAAATTGAAATTTTTTCACCTTTTCTATGTACGCGGCACCACTTGAAATTCAGTTAGGGAACAATTTTAAAAAGGAAATTATTTTCTAATAAAATACATGAAGCTTTTCATACCATAGGTGAAATTTTTTTACCAGTTTTCTTTATTTTTGCTTTTTTTGATGGTACCACTTGAAATGTGGTTGAGGGAGGAAATAAAAAATTGGAAATTCATTCTCATGACCAAAAAAGGTAAGATTTTGAAAATCGGTCAATTTTTTAATTTTTTTTGAAAAAAAGGAATGACTAGAGTCTACTTAAAATTCATTTAGGGTAAAAATAAGAAATGGGAATCAGTTTCGTATTTAAAAAAAAAAAAAAAAAAACTTAACCAAAATGGGTAATAAAAAAAAACAACAAAAAAAACGAAAATTCAAAAATTAGTTATTTTTTTATTATTTTTCGGGATGGAGAGTCTGGTGATATAACTTCAAATTCTATTGTGGAAAAAAATGAAAAATGGTGGAATATTTTCCGATACCTAAAATAGGTACAACAACAATTTTATAGAATGCCGACTAAAAAAAGTTTGCTCATTTTTTTCAATTTTGAAAAATTGAGAGCGCCCCAAGGAACCGCTTAAAATTGAGTTGGGCAAAGTGAAACATTGGGAATTCATTTTCATGAAGAAGAACAATTTTTATGGGTTATAACCAGCAAAAAGTAAGATTTTGAAAATCAGTCAATTTTTATTATTTTTCTGAAAGGGGGGGGGGGGGTGACTAGTTGCCACTTAAAATTCAGTTAGGGCAAAAATGATAAATAAAAAGTTATTTTCTCATGAAATAAAAAAATTTGGTGGCTAAGACATTAAAAATACCCGAATTCCAAAAGAGCCATCCTAGCGCTCACATCACTCGTTTTTCCTTATTTTTATCACACCCTGTCATTCGTCCCATACTTGTGTGACCACAAATCTCCCACATCAACCCCACTCCATCCAGATATTATGTATTACGATTGTAATTGCTTACATTTCAAGTCCCCGCCTCAAACACCCTCGAGAAATACGAAAAAACCCTGAAAATGCGTGTTTTTTCGAAGTTTTTATTTTTTTTGACCATGTTCCACACCCCTTTGGCACCCTCAAAAAAATATATGTGATACTTATCCATATTACGAAGATTTAAAAAAAAAATCCAGCCATGGCACCCCCCAAAAAAATTTTAAATTTTTTTTTGAAAATTTCAACCCCCCAAAAAACAAAGAAATTGTGAACCGATCTTTTTAAAAATTTTACCACATATACCCCTACATGATACCTATAATCTGTGAAAAAATCAAAAATTTTCATACACCCCCTTCAAAGTTAGAATTTTTTAATTTTTCGACCGTTATAACGCGATTTTTCTGAAAGGGGAGGGGGTAGGGGGTCAAAAATTTGTGTGGCGTGTTTTTACATCATAAGTAACATTTTGACCCACTTTGGATCCAATTTCGATCAAGGGCCGATTTCACCATTTTACCATGGAAGGCCCTTTACTTATATTTATGTTTTTACCAGTCCATGACCGAGTTTCATTCTGTTTAAGAAGTTATAGAAAGGAGCATAATAGTGTTTATCATTTGTTCTGTTCATGTGTTAGGGGTACAGGTGATAATTATTATGATTCAATTTTTTCCTTGTTTTTTCAATTTATTTTGTATACATTCGTTTTCATTTCTTGTTTCTTTCATCTTGTTCCATTTCTTATCAGTAGGATCCGGATTCGTTGGTATTTGCCAAATCATTTCCCTAGAACTTGAGATTTTTTTTTATTTTGTCGACTAATTTCGAAAGAGCCTACTATCGTATGAGTAAATTTTTGGCACAATAAATGCATGTTACCTATTTCAGCAAATTAACAAATTTTTAATTTTTTGCATTTTTTCCGGTTCTAACCTTCCAAAGTTATTCCATTTCGTGTGAAAAAATTTCCGATTTTTTAATTTTTTCTCTCACATGAATTTTATGTGACATCTACCATAGTCCCCTAATTTCATCAAACAAAAAGAAGGAAATTATGAAAGTTTTTAAAAATTTGCATTTTTTTTTTTTTTTTTGTTTAATTCATCAAAGTTGTTTCTTCTTATGAGAACTACTTCCCATTTTTTTTGTTAGCTGATTTTCTCTAGAGAGAAAAGTCAGCTATTAATTTTTTTCCCCTCGATTTAATTTTAAATGGTAGAATTCTTCTTCATCTTCTTCTTCTTCTTCTTCTTCTTCTTCAAAAATAAAAAATTAAAAGATTGAGAAAAATTGAAATTTGGTCATATACATGAAATTTCTTTTCAAGATAGTTTATGTTCCAAAAAATATTTTTTGAACATTTTTAAAAGCATTTTTGAATTTGTATGAAAAAATTCAAAAAAATTTTCGGTAAAAAAACACTTCAAACATTTTTTGACTGAATTTATGATTTTTTTTGACGATTTTTCAAATGGGTTATAAGGGTTATGGTCCATTTCTGCAAATTTCTTTTCGAAAAAATGTTTTCTTCTAAAAAATAATTTTTGAATTTGTGTAAAAAAAATTGAGAATATTTTCCATTAGAAAAAATAACTGAGTAGTTGGTTGAAAAAAAAATCGGCTAATTAACTGAATCTTTGTATTTTTTTAACAACATTTTTTTAAATGGATAAGGAGGTATGTTCTTTCTGCAAATTTCTTTTCAAAAGAACTTCTTGAATTTGTGTCAAAACAATTTTTTAAGGAAATTTTTTGGCAGAAAAAGTACTTTAAACATCGTTTGTTAGATTTTTTTTGATTAAATTTTTTGAAATAGGCAATGTCCTTTTTAAAAACTTTTTTTCAAGAGAATTTTTTATTACAAAAAAATATTTTTTGAACATTTCTTAAAAGATTTTTTGAATTTATACCTATCAAAAAATTTTTTCATCAGAAAAAATATTTAAAAAAATTTTTTGACAGAATTTTTTGATTTTTTTGACGAAATTTTTTAAAATGAGTAGGTATGTTTTTTATTCTTCAAATTTCTTTTCAAGGAAATATTTTTTGTCACAAAACGTTTTAAAAAATGTTTTGATGATTTTTTAAATTTTTTTATCAAGAATTAAAATTGAGATTTTTTTTTTTTGGGGGGGGGGGTTGTATTTCATTTGGGGTAAATTCTTTGAGCTTTATTTGTGCTGTAAGAATTTTAATTTGTGCTCCCCTCCTTCTGGGAGAGGGACTGATGAAGTAGTACCCCAAAATTCAAATTTTGGGTCAAAATTGGTGTCATTCGTTTGTGCTCGATTTGTGCAGTCAAAATTTTCTTTGGTCGGACAAAATACTTGAAATAGAGGATTCTCAACAACGCATGCGTCTGGTAGAAAAATTTAAAGAATACTTTTTTGTGGGAAATTTAAATTGGAACAACTTTTGTATGAAACATTTTTTCATAATAGCCAACAAATTAAATTATTAACAAACCAAAACACAAAACTGAAAAAACTGAAAATACATAAATTTTTAACGTATTTTCAATTATTTTAGAAAAATTATCATCGTTAGAGAAAAATTCTTCAAACAAAAATTGTTCCCCATTAAATTTTCTATCAAAGTGCTTCTACAATTTTTTTGTAATTTTTCACTGAAGGAAGTTATGTTTTCTTCAGTATCAATTTTTTTGTTTTTCAGAAAAATGAATAAAACCTAACTTTCTCTAGTGAAGAATTACAATAAAAATGTATCACTGAAAAAAATGGATTGTAATGATTCTGGGCAAAACACAGTAATTTTAGGATACGTCGCCAACTCCAGAATCACTCCGGTGAAAAACAGAAAAGATTCAGTTCTATTCCAGAATGACTACGGAGACTCCGTAATCATTCAGTTCTATTCCAGAATGATTACGGAGACTCCGTAATCATTCTGGAATAAAACTGAATCTTTCTTATTTCTCACCGGAATGACTCCAAAATTGGCGACGTGTCCTAAAATTACTGTGTTTTACCCAGACTCATTACGGTTTTTGAAAATTCATTTTTTTCAGTGTAGGAACATTTCGATAGGAAATTAAACGAGGAAAAATTTTTGTTTGAAGAATTTTTCTCTAACAATGATAGTTTTTTATCGAGCATCAAAATAAATTTTTACACTCATATAACTTCCGCCTTGAGCCATTTTTGCGTATTTACAGTACGTGAGCTATCTCCTAGTTTAAGGTCAAAAAACGAAGTTGGCTCACCCTGTATACGAGTAATATTCTATGATATTTTTGAATTTACGTTTGCCCCATTTCAGCGAACAAATTTATGCCTGCCATCATCGTCAAATAATCAAGAGATGATAAACCCTATTGTTTAAATTGTTATTCACGCATCGGCTTTTAAGCATCAATAATGGAAGAAACGTCACAGGAGCGAGTAAATGAAATTTTAATCATTCCTTTTCTACGTAGGTATTGAATATCAACCACTTTATTTTACTGTTGGTTTGGTACTCGTAAATCGTGGATCATGGGTTTTATGGTGTCGCTGAACGTCAAATTCTAAATGTAATTGTGTAGGTCTACCTTTAGAATTTTTGCAGCCTCGTCTGAGCCTTTCACGAGGCTGACATTCTATTGCTAATTTTGAATATTACTTTCACAACGTTTTACTTGAAAAGTAGGTACCTACGACTATGTAATTTTTTACACGTTTATATCAACTATCTCCTTCTTACCAAGTTTTTTTGTACCTACATTGGCACGAGCTTTTTCGCTTACTTCTACACCAACGATGCTAATTTTCATCACATTCTTTGGCAAATTAGACTACCTACCTACTTTGGATTTTACGCAAATTAAAAATTCTTTTACAACAAAACCATCAAGAACATCTAAAAATCTTGCGCGTAACTTCGAAAATACCATTTAGTTTACCGCGAGCGTTTTTTTTTTATAACCATCCGAAAAACGTGGATACCTCACGTTAGAGAATACTTCTCGTAGAATATTCGAAACGACCGAAATTACCATTAAAGTAGGATACGAGCCTATTATTGAAACATTTTTTACTTTTTTTTATACATTTATGACGCATTTCGCAAAATGCAGAAGCACAACTCCGTTCTAGTTTCGTATACTTGATCACGTAATGGTAATGAGACCATTATTCATGACACATAGTCGATACGAATTTGTGCATATGATAATAAAATCTAAATTCAATTAGGTACGAATTCGTCGACTTGATGCGAGCTAATGTGGACCAACAAATATATCGCAGTTTAAATTTTCCGAACGACTTAAAAAAATCAATACGACTTGGCTGAAATTCGCCTATTGCGCCTTTTCTAATCTAATAAACTATGCAGGCTTCCTTCATAAAACTGCCAATAATATAACAGCTCATTAAATTTTCATAAAATTCTCCAAAAATGAATTCAAGGTACAAAACTGAATCTCGGTGTTTTATTTGTAAAATGATCAAAATTCCTATACTTAGTATCTCTAGGTGTTTTTACCTCAACGAAATCAGATTCCGAAAAATAAAAATTAAGGTGCAGATCAGAAGAGTATTGAAAGCCATAATTCATATTAAAAAGTTATCCTTCTCAGCACTGATGGTGAAAATTTTACATGATTTTTGCAAGGTTTACAATTTTTTTTTTCAAATGAAGCTATAGGACGCTGTGCATAAAAATTTAGTGGACGTCTTTAATGTGTTTTGTAGAAACCATCCTTAAAAAATAATAATTTTTATGGCGAAATAACGTCATTTGCACAGGGTATGCGTAACAACTGACAAAAGTATGCACAATATCCGCGATTCAAATATACGCTGATAGATAAAAATTAGGCTTATAATTCAGTAATTCACGTCTACAACGTTACAGCAGTAAAAGCGTATTTAATAATCTTACAACAATCTGAAAATAAAACTGCGACTGAATTCGATTTTTCTCAAGAAGTAGGATTCGCTCGCGATATGAGTTATAATTTTTTATGAGTTACTTACTCAATAAATTATACGCTGATGCTCGTACAGTAAGCTATTAAAAAAAAATACGACTTCCGAGTTAATCTCAGTAGTAATTTTATGATGAAAAAATTCTCCATTACATTGGAATAATTAAAACGGCAATATTTAAGAGAAAAAAAATGCGAGAAGTGATGCATAAATCAGAGAAGAAACACATTTCGAATTCGAATATCGTAAATAAATCATTTCAATCGAAAAGTCACTAAATCATCAATATGATAAGTCTAATCTCATTTCAATGAAGAGGCGTTGAGGAGAAAAACATCAAACTTTCGAAGTTAAAGATGAATTCATCATTCAACATTTAATTATTTGAAACTAATTCTTATTAATTAATGGAAAAAATATGCATTTTGATTTTCAAAAACCACTTCTGAAATTCTGTAAAAAAATTATTTTATCATTTTCAGATCTACAAAAAAATGTAATCATACAAGGTGTCCGGGGAAAACTTTATGAAACTTCAGATTACGATACATGGAATACCACTAGCAAAAAATATTCATACCTTACCTACACCTACACTTCTGTTTATAAGGGACTATGAAAAAATAGACCCTTTTGCTCGACACCAAAACTGGCCTTAAATGGCTCCTATTGATGCAAAAAAAAAATCGATAAGAAAACTTGAAAACTTTTCATTGCAGGGTTGCGGGGAGTACTTCAAAAAAACAAAAAAAGTACTAATCACATTGAGATGTTCATCTTTAAAATTGAAGAAGTTGTAACAGGAAGAAATTCACGTCAAAGATATTGCCTTCATAAAAATTCATTAGGGGTACGAGCGAGACATGAAAATTGCCGAGTTTCATTATGACAATGCATACAGCGAATGTATCTCTTACGTTAGAGGGAAACAAAACAGTCGTAAAAAAATTGTCTATCTTTCAAAATGAAGGAGCCAAGGTATACCTATTAAACTTCGCAAATACAAATTTCAAAGCACAAAGCTTTAGGTACATCGCCTTAATTTTCAAAGTTGAAAAAAAAATCTCAAATGTAAAAAATTCTAAAAAATTTTCAATACCGCCCATAATACCACATCAGAAAATCAATTCTCAATTTTATTTTTCTTTGTACCTTCAATTTTTGAGTGGCGCCATACCGGGTGTATTCAAATCTGAATTTTCAAAAGGTCCTTTCCTGAGTCGGACGCCCTATAGAGGATGAGCCGATTCGTTTCTCAACCATATTGTTAGAGAAAAATTCTTCAAATAAAAATTGCTCCTTGTTCAATTTCTTATCGAAATATTCTTATACTTTTTTTTTGTAATTCTTCACTAGAGAAAATTATGTTTCAATTAGTATAAAAAAAAATTGTTATTTTTTTCCCCCTAAAAGACCAAAAAATTGATATTGAAGCAATCATAACTTCCTCCACTGAAAAATTACAAAAAATTGAATAGAAGCATTTTGATAGAAAATTTATTGAGGAACAATTTTTGTTTGAAGAATTTTTCTCTAACGATAATAGTTTTTCTGAAATAATTGAAAATGCGTTAAAAATTCATGTTTTTACAACTTTTTTTTTCCAGAGCTTTGTTGATAATTTTTGATTTTTTGACTATAATTATGAAAAAATGTTTCATACAAAAGATGTTCCAATTTAAACTCCCCACCACAAAAAAGTTTTCTTTCAATTTTTCTTCAAGACGCATTGTTGCTGAGAATTTTCTATTTCAAGTATTTTGTCAGACCGAAATTTCACACCCGTGTAACTTCTGCCTGGGACGATTTAGCGCATTTACAGAAATGTGAACTAACACTCAGCTATTTGCTGATTCGATGTTGGGAAACGAAGATGCTCACCCGGTATTAAAGTATTATTGGAAAATCAAAATCATCTTGTGCACAATTTTCCAAATCAAAAATTCGTAAAAATTGGCAAAAAAAATTAATTTTCTTGTTTTTGCTGAAATCATAATATTTATGACAAATATATACCAAGTTTGAATACCGCTAGACATGAATTTTAGGCACTCAGAACATCCGGAAAGAGGTTTTGAGTTCCCAAAGTGACGATATGGATACTAAAAAAAAAAAAAATAAAAAAAAATGGAAAAAATCAACGAATTTCGTAGAAATTTAGGTCGGTGGTGTATTCGGGTGTTTTTCATGAATGAAAGGTGTTCTACCAAATTAAAAAATTCTAAAAAAAAATAGTATGTTCTACATATGAGCCTTGATTATGAATACTAATCAAGGCATATGGTAGGTATTAGATACAAAAAAAAGCGTGGTAAAAATAAGATTTTTTTATGTTTTGAAATCTTAAAACTTGAATTTTCATATAATTATTATAATATACTAATGAAAACTTGATAAAATAGAAAAAATTTCCAGGAATGAACATTGGTGAAGAATGGAAAGCCATCACCATCGTCTATGCAAGTTTGAAAAATTACTCTAGGTTGAGAATTATGGAAAATGAAAATTTATAACGAAAAAACGCATTTGACCTCACGAAAAGAAGTACGAGTGAGGTAGGAAGCCAAAAATCTAACCATTGAGTTTTTAGACCCAAAGGTCCAACCTTCACACCTTAATTTCAAAATTTCCAGCTAAGAGTCGATTCATCATTCTCATTCAACTGTACTTTCTTTTCTTTTAAGTAATGTTTTCTTTTTCATTTTCAACTTTTCAACAAAATCCATCAATATTTTTCGTTGACCCTCCCCCCTCCCATCAATATGATACATAGAAGCGAACTCCAAGCATTTTTCATTTTTCAATTTTTTCTATCCTTCAGATCGAAACCAAAAAAAGAAGTAGTAAAGAAAGGTCTTGAAAATAATCGTCCAATCTCCATTTGCAGTTGTGACTAACAAAAAAATTACCCCCTCCCCCCAAACATTCATAAATATCGCTTATTGTACTTGTACCTAGCTATCTACCTACTTAATTCTTGTTACGTTACGTACATGTACATTAAACAGCTAAAAGGATAAGGTTAGGTATACATATGACCATTTACGTGTGTATAAGGTAATCTGATAGATGTTATATTTGACAAAACATGTAGGTCTTCATCGGAATTCGATGGTTTATCATCTTTTACAACATCGACCTATAAGCACTTGCACGTATGTACATTCATACAATGTTTAACCGAGTAAAGGATTTCCATTGACCATACATAAAAAAATTTAGAGGTCACAAAATTTGTAGAAACTTGCACAAATCCCTCATATTTTTGTAGCTTTTAATTTACAGCAAAGTCATTGTAAAACAAATTGATTGAGAATATTTTTTTCAAAGATTAATTCAAACTTTTGTAAGGCAATAAAAACAAATTAAATTAAATTATTTACATTCTCAACTCAAAAAAAAAAAAATTAATCATCAATACTGAGCCACGTGCGTTTGCTGCCAAGTTTTCAAAGAGCAGCGACCAAAATTTTACTAAATCTGCCAAGTTAAAAGTATAAAGTACAGATTCGAAAAAATTCGTATTTTCGCCACTATTATGCAACCCCTTACTTTTCACCACTCCACTCGAAAATACGTAGGATTTCAAATTTCCATAAACTATGAGTGAACCTACTCGTATACTACGAATAATTACAAAAAAAAAACAATATTCCAAATACAATGAAATCACACGTTTCTGAAGAAATTAGATCATTTTTTAAAGTTATTTAATGACAGGTTCGTATTTTTTTTTCGCAGAAATTCATTTCGTAGTACGATTCAAATATTATCAGAGTAAGTATATTCTAGATTTAGCGTATACCACTAAATGGATTAAAAGATCACCATTAGAATGCACATAGATAAAAAAAAAACTAGCCGATTTGTCGAGAAACCATAAGACCTGAAGAAGTACAAATGGCTGAATTATGAAATGAGTAGAATTTTTATGGTTTCGTAAAAGCTATTCAAATATTCAGACGTCTTTTTCTTCTTTGTTATGCGACGTGCAATCGATATAACAGGGAGAATAAAATACAAAATCAAGACGACAAACAACTGATGACAGATCATAAGAAGGCGAAATATTTTCAACATTGTATTAAGTTTGATTGACGTAAATTTGATTCGTTAACTTGTTCAACCCTAAATAATGAAAAAGTGTTCAATGATTCTTTCCGTTTGCAATTATTAGTTACTTTCCTTCCTTCCTTCCTTCCTTCCTTAGCTTTTGACATTAATAAAGAACATTAATTTTCGCGAAGGGTCAGAATATCTCTGACAGTTGTCTTCTTCATTCGAAAAAATTAAGAAACTAAAAAGAATCATTGGAATATTGGGGGCGAATAATTTCGATTGTCTTTTTCATGCCTTCCAAAAGTACGAAAAGAAGGTTCAAATCAACACTGTGTTTCAAAAGGTGTTTGGAATATTCGTAATTTGGGAGATTTTTTCGGAAGCTAATTAATTCTATTCAACCAATGCCAACAACTATAAGTTTAAATTAGTAATCTATTTATCAGGTGCATGTGAGATTTTCACATGTTGAATAATATGATTTTGAAAAATGAATGATTTACTGAGATGAGAACTCAAACTCATCAAGTTTGCATTCTTTATCTGCATTATTGGGTGAACGTAACACTTCGTTCAATCCAACTTGAGCTCTTGTCACTACATTTAAAAATGTAAATTACTAATTTCTGATCGCCTTCTTGGTTAAATAGGTAAGCTTTGCTGACATTTTTGCATGTGTATTGTATGACGAGAGCTCAAATTAATTTGTGCTTAGTGTTCGTGTGATTCAAGGTAAGGAACAATTTTTTTTCAAGTGGATAATTATTTGTTTCTAAAAAAATTAAACCGAGTAAATAATGATTTTTGGGGGGATAATCGTATCTGAATGACGATTATTTTTAATCCAGTCGTACCATGGTAATTATTATCATTTACTTTTCGTATTTAAACGAATTTCAGATGCTAATTTTAAACTTCCCAATTACACATAAACCAGTTTCTAAACATTAGACTTGAGGTATCTTCTCTTCAACCACATTACTCCTACCTAAAGATGAAATCATTTCAGGTGGGTATATTCGCGGTTTTGATACGTGAAGTGACTGCCTTGTGACGCAGAAATATTCTAATTAAACTCGCAGCACCAAATTGGCGGCATAATTGGGAAATACTCTCTAATAATAACGAGTTTAGATAATGTTGAAAAAAAGCATACACAACAAGATGTGCATCGATAGAATTTCTATTCTGAACCTTTCACGCTATCACCACGTAAGTGATAGAAGAATGAGTGTAGATAACCGAAAGATAGAACGAACCGCAAAAATCACCAAGAGAGATCGATTAAAATCCTACTGGTACTTGAGCATAATGTCAAAGTGATCTTTACTACAAGTTTAAACGATATTTAATTAATTCGAACTTGTATCGAACGCCGGCGACGAAAATAATGTGAACAACTCACCAGATAAAGTCTTTGCAATGACTACAAAATGTAGGTTGTTTGAAAAATCTGGGCATGAATTTATGATCTTTGACAACGTAGACATTCTTCTTTTTCAAGGCTCCTTTACGACCTCGTATTTTTAATCCAAATTTCGTTTCGCTGGAATAATCATCGTTATGGTGATCGACTTCTTCCTCAGCCATGGTAAAAAAAAAACACACGACACCACACTGTTATCAGTAATACAAACGCACACTAGAATGTTTAGAAATGGAAAATAATTTACAAGCGAACTTTACAAAAATGTAAACACTTCAAGAACATGCGCGCGCAGAAAGCTTATAATCAATGCTGCCAATGTTGTTCCAATTCGACATCTAATTACTCGAACTTTGCAGCTTGGTAGGTAATTTTAATTTTATATTTTTTTCGTAGACTACGGATACGGTAAAAAATTAAAAATTACATAAAATTAGCATTTATTACAATTACTTGTATAAAAAAAAATGTTGAAAAATGACGACGTTGAAAATAGAACTTGAACTTGGTTTTTAATCAAGGAAATGCGTAATTAAAATTGAAAAATGTTCATTGACTAGCACCCATCGCGTTTTGTCGTGTGAACGTCGACGAAATTGAAATTTTCGATTCAAATTTCGAATTTAATTTCACCTACTCAGATTAGTGGGTAAATTATTTACCTCGGTCAAAACCTCACAATTTAAAAAATTTTTGAGGTATCAAAATATTTATGGGGCAACGATTACAAAAATCGCTTTCACAGGAATATGAATCAATCAATAGGTACCTGCAAACTAGAACTGTTACTTTAATATCTATGTACATTGCCAAGCCAAATGTACTCGCCCGAAATCTGATTTCTAAAAAAATTATGGATACAAAATAACAATTCTCAATTTATTTTTTAAATTTGTAAAAAAATTATTGAATTGGTGTAACTAACAAAATAACACTATTCATACTCTTCATCACTATGTTCAACACCAATGTCAGCTGTACTTTTCTTACTCTTGACTTGCTCTTCTGTAAAAAAAAAAAAAATTATATATTATAATCTCACGTTCTCGTTTAGGAATCGGTACCTACCTAACCATAAAATAATTGGAAAAAAAATAGTACTATACCCGAATGGAAACGTTCCGCAGTTCTTTTACGAATTTGATCTATATCTTCTTCAGTAGACTGTGCCCATTCTAAAACTAATCGACGACCGTACAAATGGGTACTTTGACATAAAGCTTGCATTGCTCTCTAACGTATAAAAAAAGTACAAAATATAAGAATTATATCAAAAAAAAAGAAAAAAAAAGAAAAGAAAAACTGAATCAAATATTCGTTAATATACTTTAGCATCTTGCTTCGAATGATATTCAACGAATGCAAAACCACGATGTGGACCGGTTCCAACCATTTTCCTAGGCAACCTCAATGCTTTTATGTCTCCAAAAGTTCTAAAATACAATCAGTACATGATACTTTAATGACTACTTGAAAACGAACCCAAAGGTACCTCTAGTTACTTACTTGAAAAGTTCTTGCAATTCAGACTGTTTGGCCTGGAATGGAATATTTCTAACAAGAATTTTGGTACCGGTTTGCTTTTCTATATTATTAGTTTTTCTTTCCATGTGTGAATCGGTTCTGTAATAGATGGTGAAGGTACATATTTCATATGGCGATTGCTCGTGAAATTTTAAGACGAATTTATGAAAAATTATATTACTTCAAAGTTCTATTCGATCTGCTCAATTCTATACAATGTCCATCCAACATTGATTGTTGCAATGTTTTTAACGCTACGTTGGTAGAACTTTTTCTATAAAACTGAATAAATCCGTATCCCATTGACAATAAACCGTCTAGTTTTTTTGGATCTTTTTTTCGAGCGATTGTTACACTGGCAATTTTGCCACAATTTTTGAAATGCTGAAAACGATAAAACAAAAGGAACACTGAAGTTCTGATCAAGGGAAAAATAAGAAAAAGCAAAAGTGAAAAGTTTACCTCTTTAATATTATCTTCAGTCGTTTCGAAATTTAAATTTTTAATGAATAAAGTAGAATCCTCTTCCGGATCTTCTATTTCATCTTCAACAGACTTTTGCGGTTCTTCATTTATACAAGGCACTAGAAGTTAATAAGCGTAATTTTAGTTAGGTATCATTAATTAATAATTTTGCAATTAAAACGAAGTATTTTCACCTTTTTCGGGTAAACTTTGAACGAATGTGTCATCGGGAGCCCACTCCAAGTAAAGAGGTAAATTCTTAAATTTCGAGTACGCCAGCCTCCTGAATGCGGTTCTTGCTTCTGAAGGTTCCACAAACTCAATAATAGCTACTCGTACGATAAAAAAAAAATACTCAATTACCAAAATAGTTGTGGACCTGAAAATTTTTCAAGTTATAAAAATATTCACCTGTAACGCCATGAGGTGGCAATAGTGTTCTTCCTAATATACCATGTTTACTGAATAATTCACGCACTTCATTAATGGTCGTGCCTGCTGGTAAATTCTTAGCTAAGATCACAGTTTTACTTCGATGATTTACGACCTAAACATTTTCATTGAACATTAAAGCTATATTTTTAACGAGCTTGACATAAATAAAAATATATTTCTGTTTACGTACTCTATTAAAGGCATCTAATTTAACTCCACTCTGTTCAAGAAAGTCCCTGGTTTCATTTACATATTGCGTTTCTCCCAGAGCTAAACGAACTGCTGCGTTATTCCCAGATAAAACCTACAATAAGTTTGTATTGATAGGAATATTATCTTAAAACATTTCAATTGGGAAAAAATTGAGCATTCACCTCTTCTTTTGATATGTCATAATTGTTCGCTATAATATCAGCTACAGCGTTATGTCCCATAAATAATGTATTCCAATTATGCGAAGATCCAGCCTCTTCCTTTAGTTTCTGAACTTTTTTAGTCTTGAATGAATTTCCTTCTTCTGAAGCTGTGAAGAAAAAAATGTATCATTTTTCTTCTTCGACGATTTAATAATGAGGATTGTAAGTTGTAACAAACCGATTTCGTTGCTTTCTTTTGATTTTCCAGGTAATAGATGCAGCATTCGTCCATGAAATATAGTTCCATCTAGCTCACTGAATGCCTTAATAGCGTGTTCGGGTATTAAAAATGTGACTATGCCATATCCTTTTATTTTTCTGGTAACTTTGTCGATGGGTACGAGTGTTTCGCTGATTGGACCTTCATTATATCAAAAACAGATAGCGTATAAATTCAAGTGCATATTTCAAGTTTTCAAATAATTAAAAAAGAAGCTACCATATTTTTCAAAAAGTTTTTGAACTTCTTCTTCTGTGACAGTGTAAGGTAAATTGCGGAAAAAAATTCTTCCAGATTCTGCTATGGTTTCTTCCGTTTTCAAACTGTTCTCTTGCTTTTGCCATTTCTCATTTTTCTTTGTATGTGACGACTCGTCGACTTCTGTTTTACTATTCACACATTGAATGAATATTTGTTTTCCTTCTGCAAAAATTCGAATGAAAAATTACTACGTGAAAGCAACATCTTCACGAATTTCTATTTCATTTTAGTCAATTTACCTATGAAACTTTTATTTCGAACGAGAGCTTTCTTCATACTGCTTTCATTTTTGAATGCAATGTACGCCATTCCTTTGACTTTGGTTGGAATACGTATAGAATCCAATTTTAGCGGTCGAAAAAATTCTTTGATATTTTTTTTTCGGACTTTGTAAGGTAATCCACGAACAACCAAAGTGAAATATTTACTGGGTTCTGTTTTCTTCTCAACTTCATCCAACGATTTCTTACCAGCTTTCAATTGCAGATACTAGTAAAAATAGAAAATAAATTATTAGAAACAATACATAATCGTCTCCCTCTTCGAATTTATAATCGAGTGTTTACCTCTGCATCTGATATTGTTTGATCGTCAGCGATTTTCTTAGTTTCTTCCTCTTCTGTAGTATCGTTTTCAGTATGCGACTCTGTGGTATTCACTTCATCACGATTTTTCGATTTTAAAGATAAGAAAGCGGTAATGTCATCATTTTCCCAAACAGTTCGATTTTTTTTATGGACTTCAAGAAATTCCAAAAATTCTGGATCATCCTTAAGTTTTTCAATCTACAAACAAATTTTATTGATAGAAAATTATTGATATCTACAACTTGTAAACAGAATTAATTAAAGAAAAAATGTACTTTTTCATTGAGATGTTTGGTTACAGGATCTATCTGTACGGATTTATTGCTGAGGTTAGGTTTTTTTTCAACTTCCTGTAATTTTTTAAAAGCTGAACTGTCGGGCGCATATTTACTCCAAGCTTTTGGTTTGTTTTTGTCACCTATTCAAAATTTGAATCATCAAATATAGCTATACGTATACGTATAAAAACCCAAGTTGGTTGATGATTTCCTTACCTAGTTCGGCACAAGGTTCAACTGTGATTTTTAAAGAATTTAAATACGACTTATCGAAATATTCAACGGCAGCTTCTGCTTCTTCTTTCGTCTGGTATCCCACGAAGCCAAAATTCCTGAACTTTCCATCTTTTGTGTATTTCAATTGAACATCGGTGACTACACCTTTTTCGGAAAACTTTTCTTTCAATTTTTTTTCGGTCACCTGAACATGTTTTACAAATTCATCATACAACGACGAAATGATAAAATAGATATTTCTCTGTAGGAGAATGTAATACTTACACTGCTGTGAAGATTTTTCACGATTATTCGCGACATCGCGAGAACGTAAAAAGGAGACGCTACTACAAATTCTGAAAATCCTACTATAAAAATATGACAAAAATCTAAAAATTTTATCACATTTTCACGTTTTTATCAAAAAAATTAAAACACAACACACACACATGTTTTTAGGTTTTTAGTCACGCCTCCTTAATTTGACTACCACCAATCAAACACAGTAGACTTTAACGACATGCTGTTCTGAACCAATTAAACGACTTGATTTGATTAATTTTGCTTCTGAAAATTCAACTGGAAATCAAAAAAGTTTATCCCTGTCTTCCCACAAATACCGAATTTTGATATAAAAAAAAAACGCTTTGCAGTTCACTGAAAATAGAAATCCGGTAAATTAATAATAAGTTTTACTCGATGTAATTCTAATGTGCAGTGTAAAAATACCTAAACAGTTGGACTTTTGAACTATCAACTTCAAAGGAGTATGGTCAAAGATACGATGGACAGGCATCCTAAACTGAAGCGAGGTGAATCCAAAATAGAGAACATCAAGCCGATAAGTACAGATAGTAATAGCATCTATCATAAGGTGAGTTATTTTAATTTTGATCATTTTGTGTACCTACATAACTCATCGTAACTTCCATTCTTCATTTTTTAGGTGATTGAATTTGAAGAACAAGAAGCCCTATCTCGTTCTGGAGACAACGACTATCAAATTTTCAAGGAATGTTGCGAAAAATTTCGTGAAATTATCAAATCAGTTGGACAATCAAAAAGTCTTGGCGATGGCGAAGTACTACTTTTATTTTTCATGTTATCCTCGAATTTTTATGCACATATCTAACCTAGCTGAAAATTTACAGAAAAGCGGCGCAGTAAAACATCTCCGCGTTGACGGTTCTTTGTTGTTTGTCAAAATGAAGAAATTGAATCGTCTCGAAAAATTCCGTTTGAATAACGCCCGAGAGAAATTATACGATACGAAACGTGAAGTAGATAATTTACATTTACAATGGCAAAATCTTCTTTATGAAACACATCATTTGAAAAAGGAAATAACGAAGTGTTTGAGCTTCAAGTATGTGTAAAAATGAATTTGAAAACTTGTATGTTTACTATTGCTTTGAAACAAAACACTGAACTTTTTACAGGTCTAAAGATGAACATATTGAACTAATTCCTTTAGACGAGTTTTATGAAAGTGCACCTCCGGAGATTTTAAGACCAGTAAGCCATTTTTCATACTATTTTCTGATGTTGTATAAGTCGTGAAAACTATGAAATTATTTTCCAGGAAATCACTAAAAAAGATCCTCATCAATTGAGATTAGCCCGCCTGGAGTGGGAATTGACGCAGAGAAAAATGTTGGCAAAAACTTTTCATGATTTGGAAGAGGAAAAGGAAAAAGTTACACTCGATATCAAAAGAAGAGAAGATCGTATCGAAAATTTAGTTCCAATGATTAAAAATATATTAGCGGTGAGTATATGCATACTTGAGTGTATTTACTAGAACCATATCTATCGTTGTCGTATTAATTTTGGTCTAAATTTAAGGTTACAAAACCTGTCCAAGAACATTTGAGTTTACCCATGTCACAAATTCAATCGGAACCAGAATTAGCTCAATTACTACCGCCACCGTTATACTTTCTTTCCATTCAAGTGGATGCTATGCGGGAAGCTTGTGGTGCGTATCGTTTCATTCTTATTATGTGACAGAGCCCAATAAAAGGGACCATTCTATCAAAAATGTGTTTTTTATTTTTTTTAGTCGAATGACCTATTTTATTGGGTCTTGTCACACACTTCAGTTTATTTCTCTTATTCGGTAAAATATTCAATTGCATTTTCATTTTCTTATAGATTCGTTGATAAAAATTCGTATTGAAGGTGATAAAGAGGTTGCTGCGAGATTTAATAGTAATCTTTCTGAATTAACGTCATTTGAAGAATCCGATTCAGACGAAGTGAGTCATGAATAAATTTTGCATTGAATATCATTCTTGATTTTCTTCGAATTTTACGACATTCAAATAATTTATGGTCGTGAATAATGCCAATTTTTTCTTTACAGGAAGCGCAAAATCATCATCATAGACGTAAAACAAAAAAGCAAATCAGAGAGGAAAAAAAGAAAAGACTATTGATGAAACATCCTCTCACCGTAAATATACAAATATTTTTGAAAGGTAGAAGCACCTTTTGCACCTATTTACGTATCTACTGCTTGAGTGGCAGTTCAATTACTTATTTTTGAGGTCAACATTTTCTAATAAATACTTATTTTGTTTCAGACAAAAGAAGTATCATAATTCCCTTTGCCTACTTGATTAATCTTCGTATAGTCACAGTAATGCCTATAATAAATGTTGAGGGTTTCCCAGATGGGATTTGTTGTAGGTAAGTAAATGAACAAATTGAAATGACTATAATATATACCAAATGTGACGTTGACTTTGTGTATTTTTTTGCATAGACACTTATTGGAACCGAGAAATATTTTGAATGGACTTTTTGATCAAGATTATGGCAACCAGAGTCCTAACGCTGCCAATAATTACCAATTACAACAAGTAATGCGGCTTCTCCTTTTATTGAATATTTATGTATTAGTTTTATATTATTATTTGTTTCACTATGCATTTCAGTTGGGTTTAGAGTTCATTGTTTTTAATCTTGGAATTCCGTATTCGTGGGCTCAAAAATTATGTGGTTTAGATTTTACTGGACGCAGTTCCAGTGATAATCTTGTTGTGGATGCGAAAACAAATGCTGCGCAGAGAAATCTATCAATAACTGTTGGAAAAATTCGTCGCCATTTCCAAACTATAGTTGATTTATGCGATCAGTTGAAAGAATTAGGTAATGTATTCTTTGAAGTTTTCTACGTAAAATGTTGGATTTTAATTTTTGCTAATTACATATTTGTGGCTTTTCTTTTTTTTTTAGAAAAGTTACGTATGCCTGAAATGTATCGCGAAATAACCTCACTTCCGGTAAAAATAAGTTGTACGTTGACAAAATGGAGCTTGCTATCGTGGGATCAATTGAATTTATACACACATGCCAAAAATCTGATATATATTTTGGATTTATCTGAATATGATAGCTTTTTTGAAGCAGTGTTTGTGAGAAATAAAGGTAACTGTTCATTTTAATTTTTTGCCATAAGATGGATTTTAATTTTCAATTTTTTTTTAGCTAAACTCACTGCTGTGATACTTTTGAAACCCGATTATCCAAACATTATACCGGTTTTCTCTCTAAAAATTGAAAATTCTGGTGTGAAGTATACGGCTGAAAATGATACAAACGTTAAAGTGAGGATTTTGATTTTTTAAAACAATTTGTTCCTATTTTACATGTATCATGTATTTATTATTCGATCTGTGCTTAATCTAGGATATGGAGAAAGAAGTGAATTTGTATGTGGATGAATTATTCGAACGTCTCGGTAAACGAAAAAATTGGATATTAACTGCACAGCTGTACAAATTAGCGATTTGTTTCGATATTTTCTTAGAATGCACTGACAGCGTCAACTTTCCTAGAGAAAAATTATTTTTATTCAATTTCCGGTGAGTTGAAATATTTTCATGGATATTTTAAAAATATCCTCTATTTCGTGCATTTTTTTACATTTATTGATGCTTAATTTTTTTACAGTGGACGGACCAGAAGCCTACCTTATAAATTTACGAAGCAAGGAAATGAAGGACTTTTTGTTCAGAGATGAACATTAATCGAAATTCAAATTAATGAGAAACTATTTTTAATTTTTGTAATGATTACACAAAATGTGAACATAATGATAATAATAATATCTTAAATGAAAATTAACTCATGCTGTGATTTCATTTCCTTTCACCCAAGATGTGAATACATTTCTGAAAACAAAAAACATCATTTCATTAAAACCTTTCAAAAAATAATGACGAATGAAAATATCGATACAGATGCAAAAAATTACCTGCAATGAATAATAACGCATTCGTTACTACAAAATTCTTGTTCCCATTCAGGATTGTTAATTGCACGATTGGCACAACCGTTTCGAATACACATTTGTATTTCGCAAACCTCTTCTTCGGTATTAGTTTTATCGACACCATTGGCAATAGGATGATCTACAGAATCGCCTGTGTTTTGATTTTCTACTTCATTCGATTTATTAGCAACGTCAAGAGAAGACTGAACTGGGGCTGGTTCCTGTACAAAAAAAAATCAGCATTATATAATAATATGCATTATTGGGTATATAATTTTTCCTAATATGGTAGGAGTAGAAAAAAAAAAAAATTCACCTGAATTGTATCTAAATCAACTTCTTCGTTTTTAAACTCTTCTTTTACTTCGGCGGTAGGCTCTGGTTTGGTATTATCTTCAAAATCATCTAGTATTTCAATTGGCGCTTCCACTTTGGTAGGTTTCGAATCTTCTTTTATATTTGGTACAACATCTATAAATTGTTTGTCATGATCGGTTCCATGATCAATTTTTATCGCTGCTGCTGTGGTATCGCTGCCATAGTACAATTCATTTTGACTGTTGATTTGTGAAAAATCATTATTTATCGACGCATTAGCATCTTGTGAAATTGGATTCATTGAAAGTTGACTGCTGGCATAATCGTCGTTCATAAGGTGTTTTTCTTCGTGAAAAAAACTATCTTTCATATCTACGTCATTGGGTAACGTATACTGGTTCGATTCTTGCGATAAGTTCGTGGAATTACCGGTGATATCTATGCATAATTGAGGTTCTGATGTATTCGAATAAGAATCTTCCGAATGAACGGTGTTATTCACATCTACACAGTATGGCTGCTGCGACGATTTTAAAGGAATGTGTGACTGAGCGAGAGAAGGATCAGTATAAAAACCATCATTTGGTAGAAAATTATTATAGTTATACGAGTCAGGTATAACCGATGGTTGGGCTGTACTCATAGCTCCAGTCAAGGTGGTATCATTCGCTCCAAATTGAATCATTCGATTAGAATAGTCGTAAGTTGACACGTTTGGATCGTATTGCAACGTATTATCTACATTGGGTTGTCCTGTAACATCGTCTTGATCCATCTTTATCTGGAAAAAAAGAAATGAAAATTAGACTGGTTCATTTTCAAATCAAGTTGAAAATATTAGGAACTAAAAAGGCAGGATATCTTGCTACAAATATACAGAAACAGATTCTCTAACCGTTAACAAGTTCCCTGTATCCCTAAAAATACATTCTTGATCCAAATCGTCAAGCCATGATAAGTTTTGAGATGACAAGTACTTCATAAACTGCTTATCATCTTCCATTTTGATAATTTAAACTAATATATTAGATACAGTAATAAAAAAATTCCGAATTCGGCACAATTAAAATTGAGGTGGTTTTACGTAATTTTTCGAGAATAAATCAAAATTGAGACTCTTTAGAACTGTATAAGCACAAGCAGTAGCCATATGCATTTGATAAAAGTTGTTTGAAACACAATACAAGTGTTTTTAACCTATTAACCATGAATGAAAATGACAGCGCTGACTGAAATATCATTCAATTTGAAACTTACGATCAGTTATCGATATTCAAAAGTAGTGATAATTAACTAATTACCTCGGAAATTGGAGATATAAAGCAGTGATCCGACTTTTAAGATTAAAACTGATAAAGTCGAGTCGTTTCCTCGTTTCTTGAAGTGTTTCTTGAATACTCACAGAAGTAAGCAAACGGTTTTCGAGACCTTATTCATTTCGTTGATATTCTATTCACTAGCATAACCTTAAATGCCTCTTTAAAGCTTTTATATGTATGTAATTTTGAGCAATTTGAAAAAAATCTTGAATTAAAATGAAAAAGTGTTATCGAATATTGTGAATTTGTGATTGTGTGTGTGGTGTGGGTTGTGTTTGTTTGTGTTTAAGGGATGCTCTTGCTTGTTATCAGTGAAAAATTTATTTCCTATTATTTTGAGCGTAAGTACGAAAATTTCTCTGAAATTGAACATTATTTATTGATATTTTTAGAGATATTTCATATTTTATTAATTAATTATTAATATCATCTTTCAATTTTCAAAAAAATAAGTTTTTAGTTTTTTGAAAAATTTTAGACAAGCAAAAAAATTCCAAGTTTTTGGCTTTCGTGTATTCGGAAGTTTTCGTCGTTGTTAGAAGAGTTGTCATCCTCCTTCGCTGAAGGCATTATACTATGAGTTGGGACTGGGACCGTTGGGAGTTAATAGTCAAAGCTCACAAGTCACAAGTGACAACTGACAAGTCGAGTATTTCGTCGAGTGTCGAGTAGCTAGAAATTTATTTGCATTGTATTTAAATGTACCTACCTATTACCTAAACATTTTCTACTAATTAGGATAAAGCATCGATTATATTTCTAATTACTTGTTTAAGTACTTTATCAATTCGTCGTGTTGTTATCATGTTATGTACATTGTACTTGTACACAAATACAATCATAATGTATAAGTTAGATAGGTACCTACCTAACCCGTGAAATAATATGAAGTGGTAAGTGATGAGACTGAGAGGCATTATATTCAGGACAGTTACCATGGTTTAAACTTTGCATTTGCATGCAGGCATTTGTCGTTTAAATTTGAAACTTATTTTACTATAGGGTGTTCAGATATGTAGACAGAAACGCTACTAAACTTTACTCTTCAAGTTGGTGATGACGGCTAGAGCCAAATCCCCAGAGCATTTTGTGTTTTTTTTTTACATCGTTTGGAATCTGCCTCTGGTGGGCGTCATTCCATTTTTTTGTGCCACCTCTGAAAAATGTTCATATAATACTCCATTTCTCCATGAATTTTCGGAGAAGAAATCTGTAATTTCAAATTTCCTTAGAGTAAAAAACTATTTTGATTTTCAAATAAAAAGTTGTTAATTTTTTAATTTTTTGTGTGAAGAAATCTAGAATTTTTCGGAGAAAGAATCTCTAATTTTTTTAGAGGAAATCTCAATTTTTTTGAAGAAAAAGGAGCTTATCTGTAGGATGAAAAAATATCTCCATTTTTTATCTTGACCTTTTTTGAAAGATGAATAATCTCCTATTTTTTTTGAGTATTTTTTTTTTCAATGATAGCGTTCTGTTATTTTTTGAGAATAGTATATTACTATAAGCACCGTCGTGAGCAATTTCATGACTCGGAAATTTGCTTCACTCGCCTTCCCTAAATTTTTTGAGCAAAAAATTAAACTTTCATGAAAAAAAAACTTACTTTTTGTTCTCAATTTTTTTGAAAAATGAGTTTTTTC
Organism: Balanococcus diminutus; assembly: GCA_959613365.1. Classification (NCBI taxonomy): domain Eukaryota; kingdom Metazoa; phylum Arthropoda; class Insecta; order Hemiptera; family Pseudococcidae; genus Balanococcus; species Balanococcus diminutus. Next base: position 33,114,616 of record OY390714.1, read on the forward strand.
ATGTATTCGTAGATTTTAGAATAAAAAAATATTTCAATTTTTTTCGGGAGAAAATTCTTATTTTTTTAGAGTAAAAATCTCTTGATTTTATCCAGAATTTTGATTTGTTTTGTTTTGAGAAAGAAATGTTACCTATATTTTACTAGTAGAGAGAAAGAATCTAAATTTCTGGAGAAAAGAAAAGCATATTATTTTTTGGGGAAACAATCTACCTATTTTGGAGAATTTTTTTCAATTTTATGAAATGAAAAAAAAATTCTTACTTTTTTGAAGAAAAAAAAATTATAATTTTATGTCTCATTTTTTTTCTTAAATAAAATCTTCAATTATTAGAGAGAAAAATCTCCAATGTTATGCAGAAAAAAAATCTGCATTTAAAAACAATTTTTGGTTTCAATTTTTTTGAAAAGTAGGTATAAATTTTCTAATTTTTTTTTGTACCTACTTGGTAAAAAATATCTTTATTTTTTGGAGAAAAAACCTAACAATTCTTTGAAAGAGAAAAAAAAAATTTGTGGAGTAAGAATCTTTTAATTTTTAAACAGATTTCTTTTTTTTGTTTCGACTTTTTGAGAAAGAAATTTTTCACTTTTATTAGAAAAGAAATTCTTATTTTTCAGAAAAGAAAAAAAACATATCTAGGTATATTTTTTGTCTGATTGTTTTTAAAATAAAATATCTTTCATTTGTTTGGGAAAACAATCTCTATCTAAACTTTTTGTGAAGAAAAAAGTTTTTTTTTTTAAACAAAATCCTATACTTGTTGAGAAAAAATTGAAATTGTTGGTCTCTCTATAAAAAAAATGAATAAAATAAAATATCTAAAATAGTATGCAAAATAGAAACCTGTATTTTTTTTATCTCATTAGTTTCAAAACCATATTATTGTGTACAGCACTACAGCTACAGCTGTTAAGTTCATTTAACTTACTATTGCCGTATAGGTATGATCACTTTTTGAAGTGAGGTGTCCGAAAGTTTTTTAAAAAATGAATTCATTCGTTTGCTGTAAAATGATGCGTCAAGAACAACGTACCTACTTGTACAATATATCCACTCAATCAGTTTCCATTTATTAAAACAACGACTTAGAAAAATTTATTAACATTTCTGTACAAAAATTTAACAAACAGTCTTTTAATTTATTACATTATAAAGCAACCTCGTCGCTTTTCATAGCTTTACTCGATTGCTTAGTATTTCCAGATTGTATATTTTTCTGGACCAATAAAACTAGGGACGCACTCAGCATTAGTCCAACCAGAAGATACACGCAGTAAAGCAACAGTTCCATGGTTTCCTGAGCAGGATTAAACACATTTTTAAATATATCGCAAGATCCTATCGTTGTTAAAGTTAAAAAACAAAAATAAGCTCCATCTGTGAAGGATTTGTTTTTCCACGCAGAGTAAGTTAATGCGCCAATGCATACATACATAATTAACAGGGACAATGTAAACGTTAGAGGAAACCAAAACATACGAGATTCTATGTAAGGTTTTTCCGTATTTTGTGCGATGAAATCCGGATCACTGTAACAGATATCGAAAAATTCAAACACACTTATTAGAAAGAAAACAAAAATCATATTTTTTAGTAAAATTTACCGAATTTTAAATCGCATATTCTCCTTGCACCATTCGCAATTTACGTCGAAATCACTACATTGTTCACACAGTGAGCAATTGTTTTTCAGTCTTACATTGTCATAAGGTTTCAAACAATCTTCAGGAGAGCAGTTTGATCGGTTTTGGTTTAATATCGTGTGACTAATTTTTGAAGATCTATTATGATTAGATCTATCATTAACACTGACAATTGTGTCTCGTTTTATAATCGTCAGTCCATTACTTTCACTTTGCTGACATATGTTGCAATGGTCTGATTCAGAATCTGGAAAAATTCAAATCAGACTGTGAGAAACCTTGAACGTTTTTCAATTTTTTGATTTATTTTTTTAAAGGTGTTCCACAAATTTTCTAACTTATAAGACGATGAATTGAAAAAAAAAGAAAATGCTAATAGTAGGTACTTACAAAATGAATTTTTATTTAATTGACTAAATTGAAGAAAATCTGACAGCTTTACTCCCAAATTGCATACACATAATAACATCAAAGGTATACCAAATGTTGCGTATATTATTGTTGCCATTTTGCCAAACGAGGTATTTGGGGTATAATTATTGCAACCTGAAAAAGAAAAACACAATTTGGTAAGCCTATACGTGAACACCAACTTCAGAAAGGTACCTACGTATAATCTATATTTTAAGAAAATGAAAATTCGCCGACTCGTGCAAAATATTCGGTAATGTTCAATCTTTTGAAACCGCCACCCGAATGTTCTCTTTTTTCAAACATCCGACGCGACCCATTTTTATACCCAATACTTATTAATTCCTTCCAAAAGGTTCAGCTATTTATTCTTATTGGTCAAAATATAGTTTTAAAGGAAACATTTTAAAGTAGTAAACTCTTGAAGCATCGAATTCAGGTCGAGTGTTTAGAAACGATGTTCTTTCTCGTGTCGAATTCTTTAATTTCATATTCTTAATATTAAAGGGGTGCATTGAAATTCAACGTTTGAATATTTTCTTATACTCACCAATGGTTGTCAAAATTGTAACCGAATAAAAAAACGAATCCATGTAAGACCACGACTGCGTTAAAAGTTTTCGGTTTATTGTAATTTCTTTTACGACATTTACTTCGAATTTTTTAATAGGATCCAAGGCTTCTAAAGTCCAATTTTGTTTGTATAGAACGTAAGCTGATTCTGTAACAAATTAAGCAAATGAGAGCCATGAGTATATTCATTAGTATTTTTAATGGCGATAGTTAATAAATAATATATATAATTAGGCACTATGGCATTCGACCCACAAGTCAAGCACATAGTTTTAAGCGTTTTTCCCATTATCAACCTGAGAATTAAAATTTTTTCACTGACTAGAGAAGGAAAAGTTTAGAGGTATAGATAGGTAGGTATGTATAATGAAAAAAAGTAGGCTAAAGTGATAAAAGTAGGTTTGTAGATAATTAGGGTGGTCCTTATAGTGGACTTCTGAATTTTTTTGTTTCTTTTTATGAGAAAAAGAAATTATCTTTTCTTTCCTAACAAAAAGCGACCAAAAATTTGAGTAACAAGTAAAAACAATTTGTTATATTTTTTATTTATTGCCTATTTATTATTATTTTTTTTTTTGGAATCCCAAGTTATTACTTAAATTCGTAAGCTGAGGAGAATAAAAAAACTTGAGAATCAATTTTTCATGAACAGAAACAACTTTAATTATAACAAAAAAAAAAAAAAAACGAGTTAAAAAAATATATTTTGCTGAAATTTCTATAAAATGACATAATATCGAGTTGAGATTATGTCTAGACATAAATTTTAGACCCCTAAGCAGGTAAGAAAACCAATTGAGACCCAATTGGTTATGGTGATGGTGGTTTTGAGAAAATTTTGAAATTACTGGTGGTTCCAATTGGTTTTTGGTTTTGAAAAATTTTCAAAAGGTTTTGGTGCTAAAGTGGTTCCATTTAATTTTTTTTTTTTTTTGATTGGTTCTGGTTCTGGGTTTTTGGTTTTGCTTGATTAATTGGTTGTGATGGTGGTTCTCAAATTAAAAACCATTTCAAATGGTTGTGGTGGTGGTGGTGGTGGTTCCGTTTTGGTTTTTCAATTGGTTTTCATCGAATTGCTTCCATTTCGTAGTATGAAAAATATTTCCCAACATTTAAACCATTTATCTATGGCATTAACCATCAGAACCAGATGGAACCATTTTCGTGCTTCCTATTATACTACAAAAGAACTAAAAAAAGATCAGATCTTTGAAATTTGAATAAAAAATTAAAATTCAAAAAGTAAAAAAAAAAAAAAAAAAACTATAAAGAATAAAATTAAAAAAATGAATTTTGCCTACAAGTTACAAACACAATATTGCAATAAATTTAAATTAAATAATATACATTCAAATAAAAAACAAAAAATAATAATGTTTCCACTTTCCAAAGCGCTGAAAAATCAGAAAAATGAAGAAAACAGGCCACAGGGGGAGGTAAGGGGCCCAATTAAAAAAAAATTCAAATCAAAGTTGTTGCTTGAAGTTCTAGGAATAAATTTGGTCATAACAAAAATTTTGATTGAACCCCTCCTTCCCTATCAAATCCACTATTTCTCTTTTTAGAACCAAAAAGAACCAATTCCATTAATTGGTGGTGGTTCGGGTTTTCATTGTAAAGGAAATTGAAAATGGTGGTGGTGATGGTGGTTTTTTATTTTCAAACCACTTTCTTGTGGTTGTGGTTGTGGTTATTTCAGCAAATGATTTTTCGTTGTGGTTCCAAACGGTTCTCTTCCCTGCCTTTTCGAAAGGAATTGGTTCTTTTTGGTGGTGGTTCTTGAATGAATTTTTGAAGTTCATTGTAATGGTTCCAAATGGTTTTGAAAACCAATTGAAATATCTGGTGGTGGTGGTTTTACCCGGTTTTGGTTTCAATTGGTTTTCTTCCCTGCCCCTAAGTCATCTGGAAGGAGATCTTGGGTTCCCGAAATTACATCATTCAGATATTTTAAAAATTAGGAAAAATTCACAAAGGTCCAAATTGAAATCGGTGATGCGTTTAATAATGTATTTGATGATACTGCAGTTGAAAAAATTGATCAAAAATAACCGTTTTAAAGGCTAAAAATGGTGGGAAAATGGTTTTTTGCATTTTTGAAGATGACATACCAGATTTAAAACCATAAAAATTTTTTAGGTTATAGGTATTTCAGAATTTTATTGCACTTCTGAAAGGGATTAAAACCTCCTATAAATCCTCTTTGGAAATTTTTCATATTTTTTTTCAAAATGGGGACAATGGTAGTACCTAAAATTAAAATAGGTTAATGGTAAAATTTTCAAAAAATGAAATTATTTTCCAATAAAAAGCAACAATGTTAAGTGCTAAATAAAGATTTTAAGAATCATCCAATTTTTCATTTTTCTAAAAAAGAGGAGTGAAAGGAATCCTCACGGCCGGCAAGAGCCAGGTTGGGCCTCAGGACAAAAAATTTTCGGTCCCTTTTCATCGGCCCCTTTTCTTCTAAAAAAGAAATACCTATTTTTTTATTTTATTGAACAAACAAAAAAATGCTTCTTCACTTAAACAAATTTTTTAAAAAAAGGTTCTCAAAGGAATTTGAAAAAAAAATCAACAAATCTTCTAAAAAATTATTCCTTGGACACAATTTTTAACTTATTAAGAAAAGTAAAAAAAAATCTACCAAAATTTGAAAAATAATTTTTTTTTAGGTACTGAATTCAAAAAAAATCTTTCTCAAAGGAATTAGAATTTTTTTTTAATAATATAAAGAAATTGAATAAATTTTTTTTAAAAATTCAATAAAACTTGTTCTTGTACAAAACTTGAACAAATTAAAAGAAATTAGAAAAATTTTCAACTTAAAAAATGTGAAAAAATTCTCTCATTCAAAATTTAAAAAAACTGTTTTTCATTGAATTTCAAAAAAATGGTTCTCAAAGAAATTTGAAAAAAGTTTAAATGCAAAGAAATTGCCGGAATTTTTAAAACAACAACTGCTTTTCAAAAAAAATTGAAAATTTTTAAGAAAATAAATTTTAAAAAATTGAAGGGAACTTTGATTCCTAAATTTCCATAAAAAAAAAAAAAAAAAGGTTCTTGAAGGAATTAAAAAATTTTCTCAATAAAAAGATGATGCAAAAAAGAAATATTTAAAAAAATGGTTTTTGACGAAATTAAAAAAAAAACGCGTAGAAATTTAAGAAAATCAAAAATTCAAGAAAGGTGAAAAAAACGTCTACCTTAGCCGAAATTAAATTTCTTCCTTGATTTTTTTCCAATTTTGTTGAGAAGAAAATTTTTAAATTCACTTCAAAATAATTTTCTTTATCTAATTATTTGTATGTGGTTCTGTGGTCGCGTTGTTTACAGTGAGTTGAGACCACGTTCACTGCTCGAATGATATAAAATTACAAAAATTTTGAATTGTTAATTTTTGTTTATGTTAGGTATGAAATATTTGGGTCCTTAAGAATTTTGCCATTTTTTTACCTTGAGAGTCCAATTAGGTGAGGGGGGGGGGAATCCGGAGTCTCGGAAAAAAATCCGGGCCCTAAAAAAAACTCCGGGGCCCAAGACTTGTATCCCTCTTGTCGCCCCTCTCACCAGGCCTGAGAATCCACTTCAATTGTGGGGAAAAAACTTTGGTGGTTAAGACAAAAAAAAAATTCGAAAGCCTCAAAATAAGAACCACTCTGATATTCAAGTAATACCACCCACAACCACAACAAAACAAAGTAACCGAAATTTCTTTTACGAAAAGGTTTCCTATTAAAAATTGAACAAAATGTTTACTATGGAATTCGGAGTCATTTTTAAATATTTTCCACTGCGAAACTCTTGGCTTTAAAATTTAATGATTTATCGCTCTACGAAATTTTTCCACTAGTAAGTATAGGTAAGTCTAAGTAGGTATGTATTACGTTGGCAGGTACTCTGAACCAGATTTTGTTACCTGTTTGAAAATTTAATTAATATTTGCTCTTGTTGTTTGTATATACAGGCGTAGGTAAGTCTACGTACCTAGATTTTATAAATTTACTCTTAATAAGGCACGCAAGTCGAGAATTTTGCTTGTTTTAAACAATACTTTTTTTGTCCTAACTTTTATGACCTAAATTGTTAAAAACAACATTATGATATTATTAATAATTCAACGATGTAGCGAAGCCTTTCTCTTTTACTATTCGCGATATTTTCTATTATGGCATAAGTTTTTCTCTTCTTGCTCACTACGTTGGTCTGGAAAAATGTTTCAGTTCCTTTTTTCTTTATATTTTGATTGCTCAAGTTTCCTAATTCGAAAGCACTCATCCGAATTACTACTCGAAAGTACCATACCTGATGCTTACCATTCTCTTTACTACTATAGACGTTGCAGTAAAAATTTACGAAACTATTAAAATTTTACTAAAGAATTAGGTACCATGATAAGTACATTTTTATCAAGTGCAAGATCGCTAGGTGGGTATTTTTCATTTGAATATGAATTTGAGTAAACACAACTACACAAACTTGATATAATATTAAGCTACGTAGCGTCTTTAGTGAACATGGATGCCTATTGCCTTCATGCAATAGTTCTATGGAGTAGAATTTTCACGACATTAATCTAATGTTAATGTGTGTGCACAAAATAGGTATAAGTATACTTTACGTACATTCTTTTGTTGTTACCAAGTTGTTACCAGCGACCGGTTCCAAAAGAACTAGGTACCTACAATAAAGGGTCATTTTTAATTCATTAAAACGTACATATCTATACGGTTGGTAAAACTGAACGAGGAATAAAAACCAACGAGATACCTATTCGCCGAAAAAGATGGAGTAAGAGAAAATGTTTGTACGATTGTACCTTATCGTAATAATTGTTTTTATTTATATTCTCAACATATACGTACGTAAACCACGTTAAAATTATTAACGTTGCTCTCGTATGAAGGCCTCGTTTTGTCTCTAGATCATTTACTTTTCCATTCAAAAAGCATTTGAAACTCATTTTGTTTTATTTTTTCTTTATTTTCACTCTCTTTTTCTCTCCATGTTTTTGTTACAAAACGATAAAGAAAAAGGTGTAAGAAATTAAGCGTGAATTAGAAACTTGTATGTATTTAATATTTCCTCATTCTGGAAATAGGAAGGAAACCTGAAAAGGGCATCACAAATAATACCAAAATAGGAAATGTCGATTGTTTCCCTGGCGGTAAATATTTAATCATTAGAGTACCTAAATGTTTTCTCCCGCGGTTGTGTTTGCCAGCCGAACGATGGGATGGAGTCGCCTCTTAATGCATACGTAATTACAAATTATTACACGAGTATTACTTTTTACTAATATCTATAGGTTTCGATGAATTTTCATTAAACCGTCAAATACGTGTTAATACACTGCTGAATTGCTTTAAAAGGTATCGCGAGGGAGTAATTGTTGGAACTTTTCCGAAATTAGTAACCAAGCAAATAATATTTCTCCCTGCGTCGTACCACAACCATCTCGATTGAGAAATGCGTACCCTATGTCCCTAACTTTCAATTCTCTTCTTCATCAGTTTGTAGAGCTTACAGTCTCTGTTGCTATTGCGTACCCGGTAAACACACCGCCTGCTATTCGTATGCTAAAATCACAGAGATAAAATCGCGGTCTATTCGCATACGAATAGAATGCGAAATCAAAGCAAAAATCGAAGAAAATTTTCTCAGATAAATTCGTATACTATTCGTGAGCGAATATCATGCTAAAATCGTATTTAAAAACCTGTAGATGTTTTGTGGGATATTAGCGTGATATTCGCTTGCGTATCGCATGCCTGAAATCACATTGAAAACAGGCAAAAAGTTCGTACGATATTAGCGCGATATTCGCATAAGAATCGTATGCTAAAATCGCAGTGGAAAACGTGCAAATATTTCTTACGATACTAGCACAATATTCGCATACGAATCGTATGCTAAAATCGCAGTGGAAAACGTGCAGATATTTCTTACGATATTAGCGCAATATTCGCTAGCGAATAGCATGCGATTTTCACTACAACTTCTTTCAATACGTTTTACAAATGAGAGAAGTCAGTTTCAAACATGAATGTACTTGAATGTATTGCAGTGACATTTAAACAATAAAATAAAGGTTTTTCTGTTTTTTTTTTATTTTGTTGGGGAATTTTGTGTTTTGTTTGATGTTTTTTCTTCTTTTTAAGTAAAAACGCCAATGATTTGATTTCAAAGTGATAAGAATGGGGACGAAGGCAGAATTTCTTGGACGATTTCCACTCACAGTAAGTTAATTATTTTGAATTTATATCTTATTTGTGATCGCGTGAATCTGTGTGAAATTAAATTTTATCAAATCGTAAAAATTTTAGACGTCTTATCAGTGCTATAAAATTTTTCAATTGTTCCTCTTCCTTCTCCAATTTGAACGCAGTATTATGCGAAATTATAAGGAAAGGAAGAGTCAAATCGAAATTTTTGTAATAATCGAAATTATTTCTGAGATTTCAATCTACAACTTTTGTTTGAAAAAATTTTCATTTGGGACTGCGGGACAGCCCTTCTTCCCTCTCACAATTCAGAGTAATAAATATACCCCGAGCAGCACACTCGACAAATTATCGAAATAAAAAATCGACAGAATATCGAATTCGATAAAGTGTCGCGTTAGTTCCGCATAAATCGTGAAATTATCTTTCGATATATAGATAGATTATCGACGAATTATATTTAGCAAAAATTTCGAGATTATAGTAAGATATTTTATCGATAATACATCTATAATGTCGAAAGATAATTTCACGATTTAGGCGAAACTTTTGCGACACTTATCGAATTCGATATTCTGTCGATTTTTTATCGATTTTTTATTCCGATTTTTCGTCTTTTACTAGCTTTTTTCTATAATTAAAAATCCTTAATTAGCATAATTAATACATTATTCATGTTACGGTAAGAGGATCATTTCAGAAAAAGTAAAAAAAAAATTATAAAAAATCTGCCACCCGTGGGGCTTGAACCATCTACCTCCTGCATGGTAATCCTCTTTCTTAACCACTATGCCATACCTTATCGTTGAGGAATTAGCAATAAAACGCTTATAATAGGCAGTTTAGTACTTCCAGACGTGTTGGACTTAGAAAAATTTTCACCAATTTGGAAATAATTTCAAATATCGTCACAAAATCGTTGAAAAATCGTTCGACAAATTTCAGATTATTTGTCGATAATGTAGTTTCAAATATCGCCACAAAATCGTTGAAAAATCGAATTCGAGGAATTTCATATTACGTGTCGATAATATAGTTTCAAATATCGTCATAAAATCGTTGAAAAATCGAATTCGAGAAATTTCAGATTACGTGTCGATAATAAAGTTTTAAATATCTTCACAAAATCGTTAAAAAATCGAATTCGAGAAATTTCAGATTATTTGTCGATAATATAGTTTCAAATATCGTCACAAAATCGTTAAAAAATCGAAATCGAGAAATTTCATATTACGTGTAGATAATATAGTTTCAAATATCTTCACGCAATCGTTAGAAAAACGAATTCGAGAAATTGCATATTATGTTTCGATAATATAGTTTCAAATATCTTCACGCAATCGTTAGAAAAACGAATTCGAGAAATTGCATATTATGTTTCGATAATATAGTTTCAAATATCTTTACAAAATCGGTAAAAAATCGGATTCGATAAATTTAATATAATCTGTCGATAATATAGTTTCAAATGTCGTCAAAAAATCGGTAAAATATCGAAGTCGAGAAATTTCATATAATCTGTCGATAATATAGTTTTAAATATCTTTACAAAATCGTTAAAAAATCGAATTCGATAAATTTAATATTCTTTGTCGATAATGTAGTTTCAAATATCTGCACAAAATCGGTGGAAAATCGGAATCGATAAATTTAATATTCTTTGTCGATAGTATCGTTGACGAATATCGTCATAAAATCTTAATAATATCGAATTCGATAGTTTTTAGATTTTTTGCCTATGAAGTTGTACCGATAAATCTTTATAATATCGTGAGAACATCTATAGATTTTCAAACGATTTTTTATCGATACGTTACATCTTCCGATATTATCGATCGAGTGTGCCGCTCGGGACGTTTTTATACCTATCTAATCTGTCTATCTATCGATCTATCTACGTAGTATTGGGCATAATTGGAGGGGGGGGGGAGGCTCAAATTGAGAAATTTTTCAAACAAAAGTTGTAGATTGAAATCTTGGAAGTAATTTTGATTTTCCTAAAAATTACTTTATCAAATGCCTCTGATAGGTACTCCAAAAACTTTACGATTCGGCATAATTTCATTTTTCACAGATCTGCGATCACAAATATGATATATTTTCGAATAATTAATTTACTGCTGAGTGGAAATCGTCAAAAATCATTTGCCTACTTTTTAGAGGCGAATTCCGAACGCTAATCGCAAGCGAATTATCAGCGAATAGAACGCTATATTCGCTGCTAATTTCGCGTACTATTAGCGTTCGAAATTAGCCGCTAAAAAAGCGGACATTTTTGATATGCTAATAGTACGCTATTTTCGCATGCTATTCGTATACGATAAATGCGAATTTAGCGCTCTATTAGTACGCGATTCGTATACAGTGTGTTTACCGGGTAGTAGCCTATAATAAAGTTTCTGTTCTGTGTAATTAAACATTTCAGATTTAAAAAAAAATTTATTCCTATTATTAAATATTTTTAACATTTTTATTGAACTGCAGGCCTCTCTACAGTTTTCCTCGGTATTCAACAAATTTTAGTACCATGGTTTGAAGATATACTTATAGGTATAAAACCAAGATGGACATTAGGGTGTCCGACCGTCTGTTATTTTAAAAGTTTTGCATTTGTTGGCTCTCACCCTCTAGACCTTTTTCTTTGTCACCTGAAATTATTCTCAGAATTTTTCAGATTTTTAAAATGAAATTAATCCATTTCCAGAGATTCTCAAAGTTCAATATTTATGAGATTCGCATACCCAGGGGGCTTTGGCATACCTAAAGATTTTATTAAACTTTTTTTGCAAAAAACATTACGTTAAAATAAACTCCCAGTATTACGATTAAATGTCTTGGAATTTTGAAAGTGAATAAAATTCAAAGCGTTTCACTTGAAAGAAATTTAATGCAAAAATTGAATTTTTGGCAAGAGTTTAAAACCCAAAGAATTTTTTATTGCAAATTGATGCATTCTTAAAAATTTGTTGATATTAATTCTTGCAAGCAATTAATTTTTTCAAACTGTTGTCCAAAAAGAGTATTTGAAAATTGAATTTTTGGCAGGTGTTTGAGAAAAGGGTTTTTTTTTTCGAAAGCATTCTTCAAAATTTCAAAATTTTGTTGCCATTAATTTTTGATTTTTGCTCAAACTTTGTTGTTGAAAACAGGATGTACCGTTAAAAAATGATGTCGATTAATTAAAAAGTGATTAACAAATAAAAGTAGAAATTTTTTTACCCGTCCGAAGATAATTTTCTAAAACACGTCAAATTAGGTATTGTAGAAATTATAAGTTCTTACTTAATTTGAAGATGATCGAATTTTTCGAAATTTGTTTTTACTTTCATCAGAAAAATAAGTGAAAAATTGAGATAAATTTTGGAAAAAAATCATACTTGTAGAACTTTTTTTTAGACACAAAACGAAAAATACTTAATTTAAAAATTCCATGTTTTTAAATTATTGCCAATAATTTATTTTTCAAGTTGGTTGAAGGATAACATTTCGCATGATAACAAAGTTTGAGAAAAATGTGAAAAATTTCATGTCGACTGGATTTCAATTTTTTTGTGGGTGACAATATTTTAAAAAATTTCAATTATTTAAAAAATTCTGCACTTTTTAAATACTTTCAAAAACTCAATTTTTGAAAAAAATATACCTATTCCAAATTTGTAAGGAAAAAAAAACATAAAACTTATGAAATTAAAAATTCTGCATTTTGCAAACCCCTGCCAAAAATTCATTTTCCAACTCGTAAAATAATTTTTGGTACGACAACAAAGCTTCCAAATAGTATTTGAAAAAAGAAAAACACATAAAAAATGAGATTTCAATAAAATTTGATGATGGGTAATTAGATATGCTTTAAAAATTCCATATTTTTCAACTCGTAAAATAATTTTTTGTACGACAGCAAAATTTCCAATCAGTAAAATAAGTATCAAAAAAAAAAAAACATAAAGAAAATATGCGATTGCGATTTCAATAAAAATTGATAATTCTTTAAAAATACCTACGGTAAAAAATTCAATTTTCAAATACTTTTTTTTTGAGCATAGGTACGTACCTAGACCTATAGTCCGTGCAATTTATCTTGAGCCCTCATTAATACATACAAACGTGTAAATACACAAATTTCTGGCCACCGGATTGGTGTATTACGCTTGTTTACACTTTTGCATTAGAGTTGAGAGCTCAAGATGAATTACACGGACTATAACTACTTACCAAGTAATGTTCGAAAAAAAAGGTAGAGAATGCACTAATCTCAATTAGAAAATTTCAGATCTTTTACACCTCTGCCAAAAATGAACCTTCAACGATTTTTTTTTTTTTTTTTTTTGTAGTTTGGAGAATACATAGAAATAGGTAAATAAAATAAAGACAAAAATTTAGAAAGAAAAAAAATACCTAATCAATTTAAAAATTCCGTACCTATATTTTTCAAAACCCTGCCAAAAATAATTTTAAAATTGAAAATTTTTTTGCATGGTAATGTTTTGAATTTCATCTACTTTCAAATCAAGTTTTTGCTGTACAGTGATTTTTGTCTTGAAATTATGGTTTTGGGAAACAAAATACGTATTCGAAGTAAAGGGTTGTCTTTATTTTCCATTTTTGATTTTTTGGTCTCAACCGCCAAAAGCTTTTTTTTTTTTTAAATTGGAAATTTGTTTACTTACTATTTTTAATTTTCAACATACTTGACTCAATTATGTAGTCGCCTCCCTTCTTAAAGAAAATGGAAAATTTCCAGATTTTCAAACGTTTGCCTCTTTTTGATACTATAAACAATCAATATACGTAATTTCCCATTTTGTTTATTTCCTCGAGTGAATTTGAAGTGGTGTTTTACTAATCCTCATTTTTTAAATTGACATTTGACATAATATTATGATATTTTTACTTGAAATTCAGTTCGAAGGAAATAAAAAATGAGAATAGTTATTTCATAAAAAGGAACCCGGGTACAACTTTTCAAAATTTTGTACAATTTTTCAATTTTTGCATTTTTGGGGAAATTCTAGGCTTCAAGGTACAGCTTGAAATTTAAACAAACGAAGAAAACAAAAGATAGAATTATTTCTCTCATGGAAAAGAACAACTTTGATGGGTTAGAACCAGAAAAAGGCAAAAGTTTGAAAATCTGTCAATTTTTTTCCAAAAGGGACGAATACGCCCCACTTAAAATTTCGTTAGGAGAAGAATGAAAGAGGTGGAATTATTACCTTAATAAAAAGAAATAACTTTGTGATAAAGTAGTATGTTGGGTAAGGGTAGGTGATGCAATTGCCTGGAAATTTATATTCATAAAAAACATATAAAAACAAGTGAAAAAAAATGTTTGTGTACTCGTAATGAATCTACATATTAGGTACCTACCTACTGCCTACACATGTTAGAGCTTTTTTAAAATTAAAGTTTGCTCGCATCGAGACAATAATAGATTTACATAAATACATATTACCTACATGTGGAAAGATCCTTTTTATTCGTTTTAATTAGCAGTTTCATGAACCTACACAAGTCGTTATGAGCAGTAATTTCGTACGTAAATGTACATCGTATACTGTGCTTTTGAAAATATAGTTCCAACATACAAACAATTTAGGCAGACACATTTCGCACGAACATTTTATTTAGCAATAAATTATCACAACTGGTATATTTTGATGAATTTTTCAATTTTAGAATTTTAGACAGTAGGTACCATATCTATACCTACCTACTCACTCGCGTCAACTCCAGATTATTAATTTTTTCAGCACGAGTAGGAACAAATTAATCGCACCAGGAACGAAATTTAATAACTTTCGTTTCATCGTATGCCTATATTAATAAATAAGCGAAATATCTAGGTATATGTAATAAACGATAGCAAAATTAAAACACAAATTGTGCGCCAACTTTTTTCCTTTTTCGGGTGCGATATGTGTACGTAATAGTGAGCAAAATAACCTCAAACATCTGGTGAATGAAAACTAAAGTTCTTTTACGAAACTGTCGCTCTTTTCAATAAATCTCAACTTATAATCGAAATTCAATAAGTGTATTTTCCAAACATATTCATATCAGATTTTACGGATTTGCGAGATACAAATCTGCGAACGTGAAAAACGTATTCTCGAATTAGGTACCTCTAGATATTATATATTTTTTTGTGTGTGAAATAAGGAACATCGCCTTTCGTGGCGCATTTCTCACACTCATTTTGAATACTTACACATAGGTATAGGTAACTAGGTAGGTATGTATAATTTCGCTCAGTGCAGAATTTCAAAAGGTAAAAATCATAATAATTAAGAGTGAAATTAATAGGAATTGAAAATTAAGTCTTTTAGACTGGTTATTTCCCATTTGCCTTATAACACAACATTGGAAAAAGGCTCGCAAAGCGAAAAAAAAATTTTGATTACAAAATAAAGGGATCATAATTTATTAAAAATTGAAAAGCAATTATTTTTAAATTAAAAAAAACGAACTTTTATTCCCTCTTGAGATTTGCAAACAAAATAAAACTTTTATGAGAAGAAATTAATGAAACAATATAAAGGGTATCTTTGCTTAAGGTAGGTTATAAGTGAATCAGTCCTGCGCCTCTTTTCAAAACTAATTATCAGCTATTACTGAGGACTCAAAAAAAACAAAAAACAAAAAAAAATAGAGTATGTAGTGTTTATTTATGCTATTTTTTTCAGATTTTTCATCGAGGTGGGCCAAAGTGAAAAAATACATTTTTACCATAAAATTTCGTTTTGGTCGACTCTCCCTCTTGACCACAAATTTTGAAAAAAAGTTAAAATTCATACTAGCATCTTATACTAAGAAATTTCAAAAAGTAGAGGCATTGCCGATCGTCCATACTTGATGATATTTTTTTGAAAATCGTTTTCACATCATTTTGTTCAAAATCAAATGGATTTAAAAAAAAATTACATAAATTTTAACTTTATGATGCGTTAGGAACCAAAAATTTCACACTTAAGTTCATTTTTTAGAAATTTCGTTTACTTAAATTTACCCAATTATATGATAATCTCATTTTTTTCAAGTTTTGCAAAGTAATCCCTATTGTTTTTTTTTTTTTTTTTTTTTTTTTTTTTTTGAAAAATAAGGTACGTTAATTTCTTGAAAAACAACTTGATGTTTTTTCAAACATAAGAGTTTGGATTTAAGTATTTTTTTTTCAATTTTCAAAAAGTTGTTTAAAAGAAATATTTAAATTATTTATTTTTATTGTTTAAATAAAATAATGTTCAAAATTTAAAAAAAAATTAACAGGGGGTGCCCCTATCCACATTTTACACAAATTGGGCGAGAGGAAAAGTGGCAGTTTTTTTTGGAGTCTATGGAGTGTCCTCAATAGAATAATTATATTCGGTTCCTTTCGAAATTGTTCGTTATTCGTGAAAAAGAGGGTCTATCTTATTTTTTTTTCCTCTGCATATTTTGACGGACATTTTCCCGCCATCTGTTCACTTTTTTGAAAAAAATGAATATAACAATTTTTTGTTGAAAATTTTATATACTTTAATTTTAGTGATAACAATTTTTCCATTTAAACGTATATTTGAAAAGTTATAAGCAAAAAACGACGAGGGGCCACTTCAAGTCCACATTTGGAGCCCAAGCTGAAAAGTGAGGTTAGGGGACTTTTTTTTGGTTAATCAGGACCACAAAAGGAAAATCTTACAAAAAAATTTATGTAGCCCAAAATGCAATTTGCACTTCTTTTGGTCTTATTTTACTGGGCTATTTTTTCAAAAAGTAATTGTAACTTTTTGGGCACCTTTTAATTAAATGCTCACAATAGGTATTTTTTTTTTTTTTTTTGATAAGAAATGAATTGTGTACGTGAATCTTAAAAGGTCCCACTTTGTCGATATTTATTTACGGAGATATAGCGATTTTTCTGTAGCATGGATGAGAATATCAATTTCGAGATTTTTAACGTTTCTGATAGATGCATCTCTGCTCTTTCGAATGCCGCAAACCGCAAGTCGATCCGACTCTTCGTTTGGGTTCTATGGCGGGAGATCGGAAATACCACGGTTCAAATCCTCGTCGAGGCAAAAAATTTTTAGAATTTTTTTTTGAATTTAGAATTTTTTTAAGGTAGTATCTTTTGTAAAATTCAATTTTACTTAAATTTTCGTTGCCTTTTCGTATTCAATATTGTGATTCCTTGAGTTCAAATTGGATTTTTCAACTTTTCAGCTATTGCAAATATTGATTTTTCCTCATAGTGAAACCTTTTTTCACAAAAAAAAGGCTTGAATATGCATTCACATTGAGAAAAAATTTTTTGATCAAATGAGACCTCAATGAGCCTCCTAAGCACAAAATTCGCGGAGTTATTGATGTTTAAAAAAGAAAAATTTTCAAACTCGTTTTACTCAAAACTACTTTTTTTGAAATATAAACTTCAAATGCAAATATCTCGGCGAGTTTTACACTTAGAAGGCTCCGTGAGGTTTCAATCGATCACAAATTTTTTCTAGCATACCGTAGTGGGCTTAACTCCATTTCGACAAAGTGGGACCTTTTAAGATTCACGTAGGTACACATATGTAAATTTGATTTTTTTCAAAATTAATTTTCAAATAGAAAAATAATTCAATTTAAACCATATTGAATATCAGATACATTTTTTGAATAAAAGATTCACGAGATAAAATTTTCAAATAACAAAAATATAGATACGGTAGGGTATTTATTAGATACCTACCTAGCTACCTACCACCCACTCAATTTCAATTTGCGCAAGATGTTTACTTTTATTGTCGTAATTGGGCACGAAGGTAAATTATACGCTGTTTATCTAGCTGAAATAGTGTATCAAGTCGGTACGTACGTACGTACTGGTGTGCGATTTTGTAAGTGAAAATGAACAGTTTGATTATGTATAGGTATCTACCTAATTTAGGAACCAGGAGATCGTAATACAAATTACAGTACCTATAGAAAATATGAGAAAAATAGACAATAGAACCAAGTAATTAATTATGGTAATAAAAATAATGACCTTTCAATACTTTTAGATAATATAAGTGGCATACGGATTTACGCGGAGAGGAAGATAAAACGTTAAAATTAATTAAAAATATCAACGAGAGGTTAGCGACGGTTGTTTTATCAATAAATCAACGATTATGATTGATATTTACTCCCCATTAATAAATTAAGGAAACATTTACAATTCCCTTTGCTACCTATTAATTTGCTACAAATCGGTTGGAAAAAAAACCAGAAATTAAAATCTATTAACCAAAGGTGTGAAAAAAATAAGTAATTACATTAAAAGCATCGAAGCACAGGTTCGTTTTCATATTGCATTAAAATTCTTGGAAAAATAAAATAGGGTTCTGCGGATCACGCGATATACGTAGATAATTCTATACGAAAATGTTAATCGGTCGAACAAGATAAATGGACGAGGCGACATGCATTTAAAATATCATCCATTCAGTAAGGTAAACAAAATTGGGACAAATAAAAAAAATTACACCGTTTTGCTATCCGAGGGGAAAATTACTCTTTTTCAGCGTTACATCCCGTGTAGCAATTGTCGACATCGACATTTATGTCGACAAAATTCAGACACATTTTTTTCTCGGTTAACGATGAATTAAAAATGATATTTGAGATTTAAAGTAATGTTCTGTGTTAAACATAACTGTTCAATCAAAATTTTTGAATTTTTCTCAGTATTTTCCTATAATTTAGAAAACGTTGTTTTTCTACATAGACAAGTCGATGTAAAAATCGATACTCGATAAACGCATCGACATTTATGTCGACAATTTCTGCCAATTAAATTTACAAATTTTATATCTAAAAAGAACTAAAAACAATTAATAAGAACATTTTAAGCTCGGGAATAAATAATTTTTGAAAGAATCACAAAATTTTCTCATTTTTCAAAGTTTTGAATAATACAACGACTTGTCGAGTTATTGTCGACATAATTGTCGATGGTCGAATAATGCATCGACTTAACTGTCGACAGTGTCGACCAGAGGAATTTTAAGTCGAGATAGTGTCGATGTGATTGTCAAGGGTCGAATAATGCATCGACTTAACTGTCGACAGTGTTGACCAGAGGAATTTTAAGTCGAGTTAATGTCGATCTAATTGTCGAGGGTCGAATAATGCATCGACTTGACTGTCGACGTCTTGAGGGTGATTGTGATACTCGCAGATAAAGTGTGTTGTGAATTAGTACATAAGGTCTAAGAATCATCTCTATGTTAGTTGGACACTCGCATGTGTCCAGCTACAAAGGTGGCCTCAATGCCGCATATTTGACAAAAAATGTCGAAATGTTGGCTTGAACACTATTTTTGGTGTAATTTTAATATATACTTATATTGAATATTTGAACTTAACATATTTTTCAAAATCTCACCATTGCAAATGTCGATGTGGATGTCGATATAAATGTCGACACATCGAAATCGGTCACTTTTCGATCGTACATGTCGACACGATTGTGGATGGTTTGTCGAGCTTATTATCGACATGTTTGTCGACCGTCCAAATATGGCTCGACATGTCGAGCCATATTTGGACGGTCGACAAACATGTCGATAATAAGCTCGACAAACCATCCACAATCGTGTCGACATGTACGATCGAAAAGTGACCGATTTCGATGTGTCGACATTTATATCGAAATTAGCATCGACGTTGCTACACGGGATACGGTTACCTACCTATATACAACGGAAAGTGAAATAATAATATACTCTCCGCTACAAATTTGAGCCGTTAAAAATGTTTTTTATATTTTTTTGCACTTTAACTTGACTGCTCTCAAAGGGATAAAAGCAAAAAAAAAATGTATTTAAAAAATTACGACCTCGTTCGTAACTAAATATAACTGTCATTTATCAGACGTATACATTCGCAAGTGACGAGTTCGGAATTTTTTTAAACGTACGAGCAGCTTTATCTGTTTATATTTTCAACGACGTTTTTCTACCTATATAGGTACTTAATTACCATTGAAAATATAATATTTCGAATGACAAACATTTATCGAAAGCATCAAGAAGCGATTTATCTTCACATACCTCGAGTTCTTTTTCTATAACTAACTCGTTGAACTGATGAAATACGAGTACGAAGCGTATGATTTGAAGATTTGCCAACGACCTCCCATCGTAAACGAATTGATAACAAAATTGTCATGCTGAAATAACGTTTGTAAATTCGCACTACAGGCAACGAAACGTAAGCAATCTAAACATGTTTGCACTCAAGTCGCATTATCGAAAGTAAATAATATCATCAAACATTATCCATGTTTGCTAAAGTAGGTACCCAATCTTATCGAGATTTTGACAAAAATCCGAAATTTTGCATAACGTCGAGGTTTCAAACTACATAAATATACTCGTATCTGACTTCTACAACATTAGATTGATTCGAAAGGTTGCAAAATATTGACTTTGAGACAGGCAAGTACATTTTCCGTTTTACGTTATCTTTTGTTAAAATTAAGTACTTGATTTTTCTGCCAATACCCTCAAAATTGTTCATTTTCATGAGCAAAGTATATAAAAGAAGATGAAATTGAAATTTTCAAATGTTCTGCCTCAATTTTTTTTAAATCGTCTATTTCTCATTTTTAATGTTTTGTCTCGATTCAAACTTTTTTCCAAAGTGAAAAGAGTACAATTTTTCATTTTTCATTTTTTTTCAAGGTTAAAAATTCAGTTTTTTTAAAATTTTATTTTGAAAAGGAAATTATAGTCCGGATTATAAAGAAATCGATTATTTCAAAGAAAACTTTTATATTTACCTAATTCTTTGAATTTTTTTTTTTTTTTGGAATAAAATGATTTTTAATTAATTAATTCATTTTTTGCAATAAAAAAATTCTCAACTTTTTAGGGGTAATTTTTTTTCCAATTTTTTCAGAGTAAAGTGAGTACAAAACGAGTAGAAATTTTTCTAGAAGAAGAAGAAGAAGAAGGAGAAGAACTTATGATGTTCTATCCATTAAAAAAATGTTTCGTTTCGTTTTCTTTTTTTTATAAATGAAAATTCTTCGGAACAAAAAAAAAATCTCAATTATTTCATTGAGATAAAAAATTGTTTCATTTTTTTTTTATAAGTAGAAAAAAAAGAGGAAAAACTGTTAAAAAAGATATTCCATTGGAAAAATCTCTTATTCGCATGTTGGAGTTGACATTTTCGGTCCCATCTACGACTTTCAAAATGAAGCAGGTTCAATTTCAACTTCTCTTCATTGCAGAATTCGCAGAATTTACAAGTGGGAATCGAGAGGTGAAAGATTTACAAGCATGTTTTGAAACTATTAGGAAATTATTTTCATTTCTTTCAAAATATCGGAACCTGAAAAAATTTTAAAGCAATTTTTTCAATTTTTTTTCCCATAAAATTCAAATTTTGAATTTTTAGGGGGGGGGGGATCTCTTGAAAATTTTCAAAGTACCTAAATTGTTATGAAAAAATTGTCTCTCAAATTCTCAATATTTTCAAATCGTTTTTTTTTCAAATTCAAATTTTTATTCAAATTTTTCCAATAATTTGTTTCAAAATTTTTCTTACATATTTCTTCCAAGTTGAATGTAAATAAAACTTGATTCAAAAATTTTCATAATTTTTTTTCCAATTTTTTACAAACTTCACATTCAAATTTCTCCAATAATTTTCAACGAAATGTTTCAAAATTTTTCTTCCAGATTTTTTTCAAGTGAATTTTTAATCAATTTTTTGGAAATGTTTCTCAATTTTTTCAAGATTTTCGCCCAATACCTCATTTAAATTCTAAGTAGTTCTAACTATACCTTCTTAGTATTACTTTATCATTTAAAAAAATTATTTAATAAAACATTTTCTATTTTTTTCATTTAATTTTACAAGACTTATCGTAGGTATATTTTTAGGAAAAAAAATGAAAAATACTCGCCTCATCAAAAAAAAAGTTTGAGAAGAAAAACACATGGAAAAAATTGAATTAAAAAAATACAACAATATTTTACATCTATAAGGAGATGAATAAAAAAGAACGACGTTGCTCCTACTTTCTCATTCATAGTGTGATTATTGCTTATGAAATAGACAATCTCGGACCACCCTAATTGTATGTGAGGTGATGCGACTTGTTTTTTTTAATAAAAAAGGTATTTAAGCAAATAACACGAATTTACCTTTGTATACATTTTTTTACAGCGAGCGAAAAGTTTTTTTCTATTGAACTTGAGATCATATTATATCACTCGAAGCGTTTTAAACTATCAATGATAAAAAGAAAAAAGAATCGTTTTAAATAAAAAAATCTCATCTTTACCAAACGCAATAACGCGTAAGATAAAAGTATCACCTAAAGGGTTTCACCAAGTACCAACTTCATAATAACTTTTCCTTTCCAAAAAAGTACTACTTTTTTGTTTTTCATTTTTTTTCCAACTTATCTAATGTACTGCAAATAAAAATAAAATAAAAAATAACAAAAAATACTAGGGATTTTAAGTAACGCGAATATGTTTTCAAAGTTCTGCCAAAAAAAGCGAAAAGTAGATATTAGGTACTATTTGAAATTGAAAAAAAAGTATTCCAATAGTAAAATTAATCAGTTTTAATTAAAAGAAAAAAGAAAGGGAAAAAACATTAACGCAGCATCACTATTTACACCCTAAACAATGTGTAGAGCAGTACGAGTTCCAACTATTGAAATAAAAAGTTCAACGTTTACCGGATTTACGGCGAATCGAGTAGGCAATTTTATTAACATTTAGCTTTTGAATAAAACAATTTCCGAGTTATCAACTTGTAAGGAGAAGGAATAATGGGACAATGGTATTGTACGAGTATAAGAAGTAGTGTGACTGAACTGAAATTATTGAAATATTCAAGACAGTATATTTAATGATGATATTCCGCGTGAATTTCAAATAATGTGCAAAAGTCATTGCGAAACAATTTCTCGAAACATATTCGAAAATTCACCCTTATTTATTTTTCATTATACACGCACTGAAAATTGAACTTATCATACGCGCCAATCGGGAGGGAAGAGTACTTTTTCAGTGGTACGTTATTTTCCCTCCCGCCGTGAGGGAAATTTGCGATTTGCATTTTTCCCACCCGGCTTTTTGTGATTTTCCCTCCCGCCGGGAAGGAAATTTGCGATTTGCATTTTTCCCTCCCGGCCTTTTGTGATTTGCATTTTCCCACGTCTTTTTGAAGTTGTTAGTTTGAGCTCTTGTAGTGATTACATTTAAACGAAATTTTGGAAACAACTTCAAAATAAAATGTAAAAATTTAGGTACCGGAATGTTATCATGTTGAATTTGTTTGATGCAATTTTAATTCAATCTAGACAGATAGATTGTGATATTACGATAGGAGGTATTAGATTATACGTCTTTTTGTTCATTAATAAAAGATTCGTTTTGTTTTTCTTTCTGAATGAAGAATAAAAAAAAGTGTTGCAATTTGACTAATTTTCAGTGCAGTGTATAATGAAAAATATCTTACTATACTATTTCAAGTTATTCATTCGACAGGAAAAAGATTTTCTAACGTGAATAAATGATCGAAGGTATTGAAGAGTAAATATCCTGCAATCATAGTTTTTATTCCTCATTAAAAAGTCAAAGTCAACCTCTTTGAGACGGCTTCATTTCACCAAGAATAAAAATGAACAATATCATTTCTCCATACACTGAATGATAAACTTTAATTTCTATTCAAAAATCAATCACTCGAATTGTTAGAAATTTAATATTATCGATTTAGGCGAGATTTTTAGTTAAAATAATCATGATAAACTTGTTGAGTAATTTGAATTTTGAAATCGTAATAATTTTATAATATTGAGAAAAAACAGCAGAAAATTCTCTTTCGTTTTAATTTAATTTTTTTTTTAAATCCTGGAGTAGGTATAGTTATACAACCTAATGCCATAAATCACAAAGCTATACACATTTTGAATTTTTACACCGAAAGTGGAAAATAAAACGAGAAACAGTTTTTAAAAAAAGGAGAAAAAACCTCGTAAACCTGAATAAGTTTCATAACGGGAATGGAAAGAACGTATGTAAAGCTCAACGTGTTTTATATTTTTTCAACGCGAAACAAAATTTAATAACTCGCGTGCTGTTCATAATTTTAATTACATAGTGACAAGCGTTTTCATCGAGCGTCCTCTTAATTCAAGGCTATACCATTTTATTTCGTTGAAAATTTATTACCTTAAATGTCACTGTACTCGCGACACTGTTGGAATTAGAAAGTTTGAAATTCAAAATTCGTTAGATATCGGAGTTTTCATTATTTTCCACGATCGCGGTGGCAAAGAATTCAATTATGAACATTCGTAAAAAAAAGTTCTGTGAAATGTTTCTTCAGTCAGTACAAAAAACAACATTGGAGAAATTCGAATGCACTTGGACTTGGTGGAATAAAAATGCAAATATCCGCATTCATTGTTATAGTACTTTTAAAAGGTGAATTTTAGAAGGAATTAAAACTTTCTGTAAAAAAATTTATAAAAGCTAGATACGTATTTGAAAAAGTAGTCTGAGAATTTTTCGCACTGTTAAAGTTTGGTAGTGTTTTTTTTTTTTGGTTCTTCAATTCATTTCATTGCTCTTATTGGTGAACTTTTTTAATATAATTATTTTACTTTTACGATTCAGCGTTTTTATTGTTCTAAATTCGCGCGGTATTTAACGATGGCTGTTAGGCATAAATTGATTCGAAATAATTACGCACTACGAAATAATTAATTTGAGAAAAATTATCCCGACAAAGCTTTTAAAAGGTATTGTACAAATGATAATAAAATCATTTGCGAAACTACCTAATGATAGTGATTTCAACTACAATATAACTTTCGTATTATTATTATTTTTTTTTATTTTATAGAATTCAATTTTCGAAAACTTGCACCAATTTACTACACCTACAAAAACGTTCACTCAGGTTCAAACCATAAATTCGTGATACACTTTCTGGACACGTTGCAACGGACGTGAAATGAAAGTAAATGCGTACGATGTGCTAGTTATTAAATTCGTATAAAAATCAGCTATAAATTTTTGACATTTAAAAATTTTTATGCACTGGAACGTGTGTGGAGGTGTACGTTTTTCATAGTAATTAGTTAACGTAGGCAGGCATTACATATCTGGCTTATGGTGGCCCATATTTTGGAAATTTTGGAAAAATTTTCAATATCGGGGGTCAATAATTGGTGACACATGGAGAAAATAATTCCGGCTATTTTTTTATTTTTCACCAAACTGCATTTTGAACCATGCCGCTGGCTTCAATTTAAAAATATAAAATTTTTCCAATAAAATGGTTATGAGGTGAGTATTAATAACCTACTATAAAAAGACCATTTTCGATGATTTTTCATCTTTAAACCCATTTTTAATATAGGATGGAACTTTTAAAAAAAAGCATTCTTACATTTTTTTGAAAAAAGTTGAAAAAAATTGAAAAAAAAAGATTTTATGAATAAAATACTTAGTTTTAACATAGGTACACATTATAAGAACATCGTAAATGGTCTTTTTAGGGTGAAAATCACAATTGTGCAGCATTTTAAATATGTAGTTGAATAAGTTTTTGTATTTTTATTTTTAAAATTTTTGCGAAAAAATTTTTTTTACTCTCAATTCAATTTTCAACATTTTTTAAAAACACTTAAGAAATCGATTTTTTCAATTTTCAATTTTTGGAATATTTTCTGGTTTTTTAATAAATTTTGAAGAATTTTTCAAATCATTAAGTTTTTTAAAAAGTTATTTTGTACCTATTTAATTCAATTTTTGTCAAATTTACTAATTCATTCATTTTTTCAAAATTTCTGATTTATTGAATTTTCAATTAAGTAAATATGTTTTTGAATTTGAAAAGCGCTAGGCCAATGGGTATATTTTTTCAGTTGAAAAGTTTTCCCTTTTATTTATTATTTTTTATTTAAATTGCGGAAGGATTTTTAGTTTATTTAATTTGTGTAATATTTCTTTTTCGTTTTCATTTAGTTTTTTTTTTTACAAATTTCAATTCACAAACTTTTGATTAGGTATTATTTTCGTAAATATTTGTAAATGTTAAAAATTTATCATATTTTTATGACTTGAACAACTATTTTCTTCAATTTTATTTTTATAGAAGGTGAGTTACACTGCACAGTTGAGGAAGGAGTAGTACAATACACAGTTCAAGATGGTGTAGTACACTACACTCACTATACAATTATACATTATAGGGTGGAGCGAAAATCAAAAATTTTCGATTTTCAAAATTTAATACCGCGGAAAAGTTGCGTCTTGGGGATACATGAAAAAAAAAATCAAACCGAGTAATATCTTCCGATCGCGCAAGAGCCCTCAAATTTTTGAAAATTCGCAAAAAATCAAAATTTGAAAAATATTCCGAAATGTTACAGAATGAGTTTTATGCCTTTGGTTGGCAAGTATTATCATCGTTATTAATATTTTTTGAAAAAAAATCCAGAATTCATCAGATCATCGCATTTATAAGACATTAAAAAAATTGCCACATTTTCCTATTTTTTTTTTAAATCGAAAAAAATCGATTAAAAATTGGGGAAAATTTTTTTGTAATTAAAATGGGTTTAACATACACAGTTTCGCCCAAAAAGACAATTTACGACGATTTCCCATCATCTTTACATTCATTTTCAGGAACCATCATTTTCTTCATTTTTTTCAATTTTTCGTAGTTTTTGAAAAATTCTCACGGGTACGAAAAAGATAAAAAATCGCTGTAAATAGTCTTTTTGAGCAAAACTATGTATGTCAAACCCATTTTAATTCCAATTTTTTTTTAAATTTTTAATCTATTTTTTAAATATTTTTTTTAAAATACGTAAAATATGACATTTTTTTTAATGTCTCTTAAATTCGATGATCTGATCACTCTGGATTTTTTTCAAAAAATATTAATAACGATGATAATACATAATACTTGCCAACCAAAGGCATAAAACCCATTCTGTAACATTTGGGAATTTTTTACAAATTTTCAAAAATTTGAGGGCTCTTGCGCGATCGGAAGATATTTTTCAATTTGAAATTTTTTTTTGTTTTTCATGTATCCCCAAGACGCAACTTTTCCGCGGTATTAAATTTTGAAAATTGAAAATTTTTGATTTTCGC
Organism: Balanococcus diminutus; assembly: GCA_959613365.1. Taxonomy (NCBI): domain Eukaryota; kingdom Metazoa; phylum Arthropoda; class Insecta; order Hemiptera; family Pseudococcidae; genus Balanococcus; species Balanococcus diminutus. The sequence continues at coordinate 33,141,625 of OY390714.1, forward strand.
TCCACCCTATACTAAGTAGGTATACAAGTTTAGTGTACTACACTTTTGTCAATTACCTATTTTCTAAATTGTAAAAATGTTATCAAACTTTAAAAAATGGATTCGATTTTTAAAATTTATCAAGAATAATAAGTAATTATTTTCAAATTTTAAAAGTGCATAACCGTGTAAGAATAGCGAATCGGCCTTTGGCTGAGGTATTGAGTGGTGGCAGAACTCTGGTGATGAAACTTTTGGCCTCCTACCTCACCCCCCCCCCCCACCCCCCATTCAGTCAGATCAATACATTTTTCGTCATAAATTTTCATGATCTGCAATTGAATCGGCTCATGCAAAAACAGGTTGTCACATTTTTTTGAAATTTTAGAGGAGACGAAAAAAACGTGTGCAACACACTTTTTTTGCCTCCTGTACATTTTCGATGACATTTTCAAAAATGTGACTTAACCTGTTTTTGCATGAGCCGATTCAATTCTGAAACAAATTTTTCCATACTTACTTTGCAGGGATGAAGAGCCCCACCAAGGAGTATTCTTAGACATTAAATTTTTTCAATTTTTTTTTAGAATGTTTCTTGCCATGTAAATTCGAGTTTCAAGTTTTTAAAGTGAAATATCTCCATGTTGCTTCAGACCTGCTACGATTTAAAAAATCTTATGTACTTAATATAACTTTACTGGAGGGGGTGGCAGTGTAGTAAAAAGTTTATCACCGAGGTTTTAGATAAGACCTTCAAAATTCCAACCTAGAAGCGATTCACCAACTCTTCACTAAATTGAGAACATTTACCAAGTTTTAAAGTTTTAAAGAATGAAAAAAAATTTAATGTAAGTAATTTTCAGCTTCACCTAAGTTGAGTACATAGGTATATCAAAATGTTGAAAATTTTCAAATTGATATTTTATATTAGATTTTTGAGAATTCAGTTAAAAATTAAAAATCATTTCGGCTTCAGAAAATTATTAGAAATAATTAATAAATTGCCACAATTTGAATGGCATATTTACTAAAAAAAATTAATTACAAAAGTTGATCAAACTTTGAAAATGTATTCAATTTTTAAAATTCATAGCTAAGAATTTAAAAATGACCGAAATTTGCAATTTTTATTGAATATTAAAATTTTAAAGATTTACTAAATTTAGAAATCAAAAAAATTATGTACTAATGAAATTTTAAAAATAATATGCAAAACTAAAAAAAAATACCTTATAAAGAGGCATAAATTTTAAAATTTTCAAAATACCAGTTCTGATTATATTTTGAAAAAAATTGAAAATTGCAAAAATGAGATGCCACAAACCATTTTTTAAATATCAAAGTAAGTACATATCGACGTATTTGACCTGGAGATTGGAGAAAATTTTCCATTGTTTAATTTCGTTTGAATGGTGGAATATATCAAAACTTACCTATAAGAGCATGATATGATGGTGAGAAAGGAAAAAATAAGGAAGGAATTTGAATAAATAAATTAAAGAACCCTTCTTCTTTAAAAACTACATGGTGCTTGAAAAGCTTTGTCCAGCAGGTAACAAAAGTTTTTAAGGAAGAAAGAGTTTTTTAATTTAATTACCATAAGAGCATGGCTTTTGCAGGACTTTGAAAAATCAGCTTTACCCAACTTTCAATCAAAAAGCAGTACAAGAAAGATCTAGACACTCCATTCATACATATGTAGAGTATGTAGATATATAAATATGGTGTACCTAGACCTACAATCCTACATGAAACGAAATGATTTATCAACGTACCGAATGAATTAATTTTTTACGTAAAATACAGTAGGTAATTATGTTTCAAAACACTTGAGAAGATTTGAATAAATATACACCGATCTTACGAAAGCAAATGCACGAATAACAAACACCTATGTACAAATACAGGTGTACAAGGAATAGATTTTGTTAACTACATTCAAGACAGGACTACGTACAAATAAAACGACTACTTAGATAATGTTTCGACGCTTTGTTTTATTACCACGCATTCCCCATTGCAAAGCTATAAATAATGACGAAGACATAATAATTATACAGGCACCTATTCTATTGAATTGGTTTAAAACAGGAACTGCGAAAAGATAAAACGTAGATTTTCAACCCTGCTATAACAATGTAATTGTCAATTGAAAGAAAAAATTCGTTTCTTTGGTGGAAAAAATTAGTAAATTTTTCATTGCTTAGAGAATATTATACCAACTTTCCTTTTCCCTCCAACGATACTAAAAAGCTGAATTATTACCTCATTACAAGTATTTCGATTTTTGATATATTTTCCTAAGACGAAGGTTCGCCTGAAACGGTGTGTAAAATAAATGAAACAGAGTTGGCAATTCAGACAGTTGTTTTATTTTATATCTATAAGAACTTTCTATAATATAACGTATCAGTCCAAGTCCACGTTTCTGATAAAAAAAAAAATAAAAAAAAAATAAAAAGAAAGAATTTTAACAAATAGTCGTACTAGAATTTTCGCCGTCTAAAACAATTAATTTTTTTCAACCAAGCTACGACAATCTGAAAAGTAAATCGGGCGACGAAGCGTTGGAGTTCACTTCGGATAATTAGAGAAACTCTTAATTGAGCCTGAAAAACTGTAACAGATGGTCTCTGACGGGTTTAATAAAAGGAAAATAACTTGACTCGTAAAAACTTGATACGACTGAATGAAAAAGGAAACACAACCCTTGAAATCATTTACAGCTAACATAATTAATACAGTTTAATTTTCTCAATACCGGTATATGTTTTTAAGTTTTTACAAAATTTCAAAGAATATCGTTAATCGATAACTTTGTGTGATTTGTAACATCATTAAGTGAGTTCCAATCCGAATTTGAACGTTTTGTCTTCTTAAAAAGTACCTACCTACATAATATCCGATGTTCTCATAGGAAAAGATTCATTGAAAAATAAAATTTTATATCTTGTAGGTCAGAATCTCCTTCAATTTCATTTGGACAATTTTTCAAAAATAAGAAAATATTCGTTACTTTGAACAGGAAGCGTAGCTGGACGTTTTTTCGCAGGGAGATGATTTTTCATTAATTTGTTTCAAAATTTATAATTTCACTTTAATTTCACCGAAGGTAGGTACAAACACTGCATTCTCATTATTTTTGGTTCCACATCTATACGCGTAAGAATTAGGTAGCACAATTTATTTGAATCAAAGAATCAACATTTATAAAAATCAATAGGTAGGTAGGTAGGTAGGTTCCACTAAGAACTTTTTAATGTAGGTATATTGCTGTCGTGTTTTTTACTCTATAATTTAAAAATTAATGAAAATTTTTGGTTGAATAGTTGATATACTTGTAATTTCTGAGAATGATAGGTAGGTACTTCTTCAAATTGAATTTTTTTTTTTAAAAAATGATAAAGTTTGCCCGGCGGTTCCAACTCCAACCTCTCTATCTGTAGGTATTACTTTGAACTTCTAAAATAATTATTCCGCACATTTCAGGCAATTTTGGAATATAAAATAAATCGACTTGAAGATATTTCAACTTTACAAAAACAGCCTACTGACTTTCTCGGTTCACTTATTTTACTCAATCACAATGAATTTTTAGCTTAAAGCAAATGCCATTAAAACAAAAGTACTAATGAAAGTAAAGAAATACGAAAAATATTCGCAAGACGAGTCGATGGTGATTTTAGTTATTGCCAAAATTTAGAACTAAAAACGTCGAATTAAACTATACTTAATGTTATAAATACATATGTACAAATACGAGTAGGTAGAATTAATGAAGAAGATTTTAAAATTACAAACTGAATCTGGTACCTCACCCATTCATCGAAAATTGAATTTTTCTCAAAAATATTAGGTAATTAAATCGACTATTTAAAAAAAAATCCCATTACCTATTATGATTTATGATCAAATATTCTTATGCTGTACCTAATTTACACAACATAAATTATTCATAAATTTCTCTCCAAAATTGCTGAGATTTGTTTTGCTTTTTTAAAAAAATGAAGAGAATCAGAAATCTCAGTTGATATATTATATAATGTGCAATCAATTTCTGCACTTTTGGAAGAGATGGAGGAGGGGGAAAGAGAGTCATTTTTATACAAGGGGGTGCCACAGTGCCACACTGCAACTAAAAAAAAATTAAATTTTGACGTGTACATAATTTTTCTTATTTTGAAAAATGGAGGGGCCCACCGCAGGAAGAGTTTTTCACGGAGGGGAAAAACAAAAAAATATGGGATTATTTTTTCACAAGAAATAACAATTTTAGGGGGTGGGAGATCAAATATTCCAAATTCAAAAATTAAGGATCGCCCTAAAGGACATCACACGTTTTCAGTAAAAAATTGTCGAACGAAATGGCTTTTCAACGTTTTTGAAATACGATAACTTGGCGAAAAATGATCCGGAAAAATCGAACAAACATTTTTTAGCTTCCTTTATTAACATACGAGTCCATTAGAAAAAACGCAAAATTTTCATCTCAATTTGGTGAAAATAAAAAAATTGAGACTAGAAACCGCTTTTTGAGGAGGCCTCACTCCCAAAATAAATGCGCCAAGAGTTTGAAAAACTTTGTCAACATTTTTCCTCACTATGGTCGAACTTTTGGGGTAGGTTTGACCCAAATCGATTTTCCAGCTCAAATCCTCTAGCGTATTTTACCATGCTCTTTAAGGAAAAAAATGTATAAAAAAATGAAAAAATAGGGAAATTTTAATGAATTAAGAAAAATTACTGATTTGAAAATTCAGAAAAACTGACAATTTCATAAAAATAAAATCTCACAAAAACTGAAAAAATCGAGAAGAATAAAAAGAACTGAAGTAAGGATTTGGAATTTAGAAAATTTTCAAAAAATATATACCTAAATATAAAATCAAATATTTGAAAAAATTGTGAAATTACGAAACTCTCAAGGTAACTACTACCTAGCCTAACTTACCTACCTATTAAAAAAATTCAAATCACAAATTGAAAAAAAAAATTGAGTAATGTTAGACACTTGGAAAATTTAATGAAATTGGACAAAACTTCGAAAATCACTAGAATTTTTTCAAAAACAAAAATGTTTCATGTTTTTGGGATAAAAATAATTTCCATTTTTTTTGAAGAAGAAGAAGAAGAAAAAGAAGAAATGACTTGCCAATTTTTGGAGAAGAGAAAGTTTCTTATTTTTATAGAAAAAAATAATATATTTTTTTTGTCCAAGTTTAAAAAATCTTCCATTGCAATTTTGTTGTAAAAATTATGTTGTTTTTTTTTTAAAGAAATCTTTTATTATTTTGTTTACATTTTTTTTGAGAGGAAATCTTGATTTTTTGCTCAAATTATTTTTTGAAAAAAAAATCAAACTTGTAGGATTTTTTGAAGAAGAAAATCTCTGTTTTTTTGGAATTAATAATCTCTCATTTTTTTAGAGTGAAAACATACCCTAAATTTTTTGGCAAAGGTGTTTCAGTGTTTTTGGAAAATGAAATTTCCCACTTTTTTTAGAGTAAAAATAAGCGTTCAAAATCAATTATTAATTATGAAAATTCGCCTGTTTTTTTTTAGGTGTTTACTATGGAGTAGGGTTGTAGGTATAGACTATATACACCATACAGTATCCACCCGTGTAGCAACGTCGATGCTAATTTCGATATAAATGTCGACACATCGAAAAGTGACCGATTTCGATGTGTCGACATTTATATCGACATCCACATCGACATTTGCAATGGTGAGATTTTGAAAAATATGCTAAGTTCAAATATTCAATATAAGTATATATTAAAATTACACCAAAAATAGTGTTCAAGCCAACATTTCGACATTTTTTGTCAAATATGCGGCATTGAGGCCACCTTTGTAGCTGGACACATGCGAGTGTCCAACTAACATAGAGATGATTCTTAGACCTTATGTACTAATTCACAACACACTTTATCTGCGAGTATCACAATCACCCTCAAGACGTCGACAGTCAAGTCGATGCATTATACGACCCTCGACAATTAGATCGACATTAACTCGACTTAAAATTCCTCTGGTCAACACTGTAGACAGTTAAGTCGATGCATTATTCGACCCTCGACAATCACATCGACAATATCTCGACTTAAAATTCCTCTGGTCGACATTGTCGACAGTGAAGTCGATGCATTATTTGACCATCGACAATTATGTCGACAATAACTCGACAAGTCGTTGTATTATTCAAAACTTTGAAAAATAAGAAAATTTTGTGATTCTTTCAAAAATTATTTATTCCTGAGCTTAAAATGTTCTTATTAATTGTTTTTAGTTCTTTTTAGATATAAAATTTGTAAATTTAATTGGCAGAAATTGTCGACATAAATGTCGATGCGTTTATCGAGTATCGATTTTTACATCGACTTGTCTATGTAGAAAAACAACGTTTTCTAAATTATAGGAAAATACTGAGAAAAATTCAAAAATTTTGATTGAACAGTTATGTTTAACATAGAACATTACTTTAAATCTCAAATATCATTTTTAATTCATCGTTAACCGAGAAAAAAATGTGTCTGAATTTTGTCGACATAAATGTCGATGTCGACAATTGCTACACGGGCAGTTACTTTATTTATTTAATTTTTTTTTTTGCAAAACTTGGTTTTATTTTGAATTTAATAAAAATGTAGATAGGTACAATCGTATTCGTATGTGTGAACAAGTATTACAGGCACCATAATGAAAAATGTATTCTGCACTCGAAACAAAATTTTAAATTATTTCGAATCATAACCTTAATTTTTCGCTGTTATCTTTCGGATTACTTTCCGATCTATACACAAAGGTAATAAAAGTTGTTTAGTACTCAAAATTCAAAATAACCAGCAAATACGTATAAGGAATAAATTAAGCATATAAAATTGCGTGTATCGCATATGTTGGATATTTGTACATGGTGATATTATACCCTACCCTACAATGTTTTGTTTCTTTGATATTCTTTGCTATAAAATTTACCAAAATAGTGATATCATATGCCGCGCCATTTAATTCAAAACATTAGGTATGTAAATTTATTTTATGTACGTATTAGATAATGCTTCTATTTGATAACCGAGTTTATGAAAATTTATTCGCGAATATTGATACGATTGCAAAGTTTTTATTAGTTTTTTTACTTTGTTTACATTGAAAACCTCCAGTTTATTGTATTTTAAAATATATTTTCCTATATTTACTTGCATTTATACCTACACTGATATTATAGTTAAGCGCGCAAAATTCATTTCCCTGTGAAACGTTCTTTTTCTTTTTTCCCTTAATAACAACTACACGAATGGAAAATACATATGTTTGGGAAATACTTAAAAAAGAATCATTTTCTCCAATTCAATACGCTGCGGTGCCAGGAGTGGTGCGGTACGCAGGAATATTTTAAATTTGAAAATATTTACGCTTTCGAAGTTTCTACAAATTCTGAACAAAGCAAAAAAAAAGCAAAAGTTTCAAACTTCACTTTGTTTTTCGACAAAAAGTTTTTTTGTGTACGGTTTTAGACAAACAATAAATTAAGGCTGGTAACTAGAGTGACATTTTAATTTAATGAAGATGTTGTCAAATAGACTTCCACATATGTGTAGGTAGGTACAATGGAAACATTTTCCAAAATACTTTTGTACTTTGAGATTCTACTAATGCATAATATATTTACTCAATACCATTCTTTCTTAGATCCTCGTTTAGAAAAAAAAACTAACAACGTTTTAATCAAGTATAATTATTTGAGAAAAGAGCACGAAGATGTCAATCAGATACTATAAGGGATGGCGGAAAATGGACGAAATTAATCTCATTTAAGTATCTATAAACCAAGAACAAAATGAAACGTATAACATGCTGGATATTTGTGGAAATGCGAAATTGAAATGTGTAATGACATTTTAACAAGTGGGATTAATCAATTCTGAAGCAGGACCGACTTAAATTCAGCGAATTTCTCTGACTGACTGGCTGGGTTACAGTTTAAAGGCATCACGACAGAAGTTTATCACGTTCATATATTTTCACAATTAGGTACCTATATTTTTATAACGAATTATCCCATGCATAGTCTACAAAATAAATAACGAATCTGCGCATTTTATAAAATTCTTTTGAGGAAGTAAAAAAAAATCAAGTTAGAACAACAAATACCTAACTAGTTATGTAAGTTTGTTTTTCACGAGCCGTACAAAAATAAAAGCAAATATGTACCTACATTTCCTTTTACAAGATCTGATGTAAAATAAAACGTCAAAAATATTTTTCACGGCTGAAAAAAGCCAAATAGAGTAGACAAGTATCAAAGAGCGAGGGTAAAATTGCGTACATTTGAATATTACATATACTTTACATAATTGTTGGTTTCACTTCTACTACAATTTTGGTCAAAGTATTCAACTTCAGATTCGAAAAAATAGACAAAAAAGAAAGCCAAGTCAAACAATTAAGAAAATTGGTGTAGGTAGCGTTGCCGTCAACATTGGCAAAGTAATCAAGTACCGACGTTAGATCATTTCACGCTAATCTCCTTTAATTTGTTAATGTTACACCAGATGGTAAATTTAGAAAGCAACCGAAGGGGCGAAATATTTAACCTCGAGAGTTAACACAAGAGTTGTTTTAGTTAACTTCATAAAAAAGTTGCGTTTGAAAAATTACATCATATTTGCGTAGAATTAGTTTTAATAATTTTAAAACGCTTGACACCTCGCTCTGGTAGGTATAGTTACAAGAGAGTTGACATTAATTTGAAAAAAAGTTAGTGCGGCATAAAAATGCAAGAGCTTGAATCAAAAATTATGGAAAATGGACTGAAACTTAACGTTTATCTAGGTCCGAATAATTCCTAGGACTTCAACCTGCAACTGCAAGTGCTACAACTTTTTTTCATTTTTTTAAAAATTGGACCCCTTCTTCCTCACCAATTTTGCAAACACTCCGAAGATAATAATTAAAAATTAGAGGAATGAGGAAGTAAGGGGCCAATTGAAAACATTTTCAAATAAAAGTTGTAGATTAGGATCCGAAAAATAATTTTAGTTCTTATAAAAATGTCTATTGGATCTCTCCTTCTCCTCCGATTTCACATAATAGATATCAGGTAAGATATACTTTTTAAAAATTGAGGGAGGGGTCCAAATTAAAAATTTTCAAACAATTCTAATTTTTTTTATTCGAAAACAATTTTTAAAATTTTTTAAACCAAACTCGGCGCTTCGCGCCTCGCCAGGGGGGCTTCGCCTCCTGGACCCCCTTGGTTGGCTCTATTTTCACACTACGTTTGAAAGTATGAAACATAGTATAATTATGCTTTTACTCTGTGACAAAATGTCTAAAAGTTGTAAAAATTAATTTCAATTAGAATTTAAAAAAAAACCAAATGAAAATAAAAAATTACAATTTTTTCAGAATGTCTGACAAAGAGCCTAAAAGTCATAAGATTATTAAAAAATTTTCCAAGTTTCAAAATGTCTGAAAGTCATCTTTCTAAAAAAATTTCCAAGTTTCAAAATGTCAAAAAATCTTCTTTCAAAAAAAAAAAATTATAAGTTTTAGAATGTCTGACAAAATGTCTAGAAAATGTCTAAAAGTCATAAAATTTCAAAAAAAATTACAAGTTTCAAAATGTCTGACATAATATCTAAAAAATCGAATTGATTAAAAATTTTCTGTTTTTTTATGTCATCCAAACCTAACCTAACCTAATGTAACCTTTTTTTTTTTTTTGTGAGATCCCAGTCTGATTACAGTGGGACTAGTTTATTAACAATATATACAATTACACATTACATACCCGAAGGTTCTTAATATATAACTATACTTAATTGTCAAGAAACAGATATTGAATATACAATTGTTAATTTGTAGTATTAAGGAATAAAGTAACTGATATAGAATAAACGATCACGAAGTACAGTTCAATATCTGCAGCTTGGAGTGGAAATTTTGCGATCTTTGTTCCTAGTGGAAATATGTGGAGCATTAAAAATGGGCCAGGCAGATTTTGCATCTGCCAGGTATGAAAGTGTGGAGCTTTATACAATGGTTTCAGGAAATAGTTTGGCTCGAGGGCGACGCTAACCTAACCTAACCTAACCTAACCTAACCCAACTGTCGGATTTTGGTCTCGGATTTTTGGGTGGGATTTTGGTGTCGCTTTTTTCCATTTTGGTCTCCGTAAAAGCATATACTATGCTAAAAGTTGTAGTTTGAAATCTTGAAAAAAATAATTTTGATTATTACAAAAATTGTGATTGGACTCCCATATCTTCCCTCCAATTTCATTCGAGTACCTAATCAGTATTGGACTTGATAAATTTTCGGTGGTGCCAAAAAAAAACAGTACTGCGGCGATCCACTCGCGTTGTTTTTTCGCTGGAATTTTTTATCGAACTTCTTCTCAGTCAGAGTCACTTTTTCCAATTTTTTTGATCAATAATTATGAAAAAACTATGAACAAAAAACTCTGACAAAAGAAAACACAAAAAAGTTATTCAAAAAGTTGAAATAAAGTGACTCTGAGCCTCTGACCGAGAAAAAAAATGACAAAAATCGCCAAATGGAACTGAAAATGACTTTGACAAACAAAAATCACTGAAATCATCCATGCCAAAATACGGATACTTTTGAAAAGCAAAAATCGGATGAAAAATTGTTAAAAAGTTATTCTTACAAAAATAAATATAAATAAACTTTTCGAAAAAAAAAAAAAAAAAAAAAAAAATTATCAGAAAAGTTTAAAAAAAAAGGTAGTTTACTGAGGAAAAAAATGACTGAAATAGCAGTATCAGCCTGATACCAGTCATTTTTGCAGTATTAGCCTGATACCAGTCTTCTACAGTATCAGCCTGATACCGCAGCCTAGCCTTACCTTCAATATTAGTCCAATTGTGTACGTACTTTCAGTTCAGTATCACATTTGCCTAAATCATGAAAAAATGGGAAAAATTTCCGCCAAATTCATGAATTAGGAAATTTCACGATTTAGGCGTAACACGTGCATACATGAACGAAATTACAATTTTACAATCACCCAACCTCCCTACCTAAAATAATTTGGAACATTATTTGAGTAACTACTTTTGTTTCGATTTGATTTTTTTTTCCAAAGTGGTGTCATTTTCTCAATTTTTAACATTTTTCATCACTCAAAGTTTTATACTATGGATTTTGGTGTAAAGAATACGAATATTTGGTGAAAAGTGTCAAAAATTCATTAGCTGAATTTATAAACCCGAATTATGCATTATCCTGCCAAGGGATAAATAATGCGAAAACAAAATTTCACAAACGGTAAATGAACTGTCGTTCAGATTTGAATCAACATAGAGCAGTGCTTTTAGTATGTCACACAGAATACTCTTAAGTAGCTACTGTATAAATTTCATTCAAATCTTGTGCTTAGTTTTAGCGATTTTCGTTATGCAATATTACTCCATTACAGGTACCTTAATATTTTTTTTTTGAAAATTAAAAATAATATACGAGTAACCTACCTACATTGTTCGATAAGCTAAAGTAGGTACTTTTGTAGTGCTATACCAACGTATAATTACAAGTACATGAACTTTTAAGTATATGAAATTAAATTCAGCAAAAATCGTAAAGTTAGGGACGAAGAGTGCCTCAAGTGTTAATTTTGCAGCTAGAAAGTTGATGAATAAAATTCAGTATGTATCTATTCACCGCGGAAATTTTCAAGAAGAAATCTTTTTTGAACATGCTATCATGAAGACAAAAAGTCAAGATGTTCGGCAATTGTTCGCCAATAACGTACGTATATCCATACTAAGGTTGTGTCTAGACGATAATAGTGCGAATGAATTCGACATGTTACATTAAAAATCTGTAGGAAAATCTAGTACCTAATTTGCTTGAGATGTTTTTGAAGACTTGGCGCGATCTCATGCTTGTTATTCAGAATAGAATTTACGAGTATTTGTATAGCCAAGCTTTTGAATAGTGTTGTATAGATACGCGATAACAACCTTAGTATATGTACGTAGGTAAGTTTAATGAAAGCACGGATATATTAGGCCTACCTACAAACGAAATTAACCACGGAACAGATACCTTAGTTTAACCGAATCCTTGCTTTTAAAATAATGAAAAGTATATTTTTAGCTAGATCTAAAGTTGTTGTTTATGGGTACGTAGTACGTACGTACTTGAAAATTTAAAAGGACTGCAACTATGAAAGTTGAATTTTGAAAAATGAATAGGTACGAAATTTGTAAGAAACTTTGGAGGATAGCAAACTTGAATGAGAGAAAATTTCAAATTTACTTTGAAAGAACTTGAGAGCCAGGTCTTAGGGTGGGTTTGGAAATTATTTTATTTTGCTTTTAATAACGATAGGTAATTACTAAATCAATCAAAAAATAACAACTGAACATAGTTTTTTTTTTTTTTTTTTTTTTTTTTTTTTTAGAAAAAATCCTCATATTAAAAAATTTTCTGGTGTCAAATTTGAAGAAAAAAATCCTCTAGATGAAAAATGTAGATAATTTTTATTTAAAAAATACATAGTAAAAAAAATTCTCTAAGAAAAATCTCTTTGATAAGTTTAAAAATGGATGGTTTATTGTCAAGGAATCATTTTTCAAACTAAAAGAATTTTTTCATTTTTTTTTTGCAATTTCTATTTTTACCAAGTAAGCTGTCTAAGTGTCTAATACACGCTCAAAATCAAATAGCAGGTGTTTTGCAAGACCTTCAGTAAGACCTTTTAAATGAAATATTTAACCCCCCCCCCCCAAAAAAAAACTTCGTTTTGCTCAAAAAGCTATTTGGGTCCATTTCTTTTATTCAATTTTTTCAGGTATAGGTCCACCTAGGATGCATTTTGAAAATTAAAACATGAATTTGGCAATTTTTATGAGAAAAATTTAAAAAATAATAACTCTTGTAAGATTTTTTTTTTTTTCAAAAATTATTCATTTGACTAAAGAATTTTTCAAATACTTTTTTGGAATTTTTTCAAAGGATGGTTCGAGAACAAGAGTCATTTTTCCTTTCTTCTGTGAAATAGTTTTTTTTTCTTGACCAAAGATTTAAATTAAAAAATTCCAAGAATGACAAACAATGACTATTTCTGACTCTGAGCCCTGACATTTACTTCTTTAGAAAAGTTAACAGAGAAATAAAGTTAGATTTTTATTTGATTGAACTTTCAATCACTACCTAAATAGCAAAGTATGAAATGAAAATTGATGACCAACATTCGTACGATGAAAAAACCAATACGTCGTTTGAATTAGAAAAATGCACCATGGAATGGAAATTAATTCGAAATGTAAATTTTTTATGATCCAATTTACCCGCAAAATGTAAACCTCGAACAATATCACGTGTAACAGAATTATCAAGAAGAAAAGTAGTAACTTTCATAATTAATTTTTATCTCTAATTCTGCAAGATTAATGTTACCTAAGTTTGCAGGTGCCAGAGGAACTAAAAAACGTGAATTATGTCGTAGGTTGACATTTGACATAGAACAGCTCTTCGCGATGCGAATCACGCATTCGCCTGAAAAAGAAGGCGAGGGCGACCTATAAATGCGTTAGGTTTAATAATAACCGCGAGGCGTTTCGTACGCCGGATCCTCTTGCTAGCGTAATTTAAACACCGAAGAGTTTATCTTTAAAAGCTCATGCCTCAAGTACAATGATATATAGCAGTCGTTGCGAATGGATGATTTCATTTCAAAGTTGTACTATGTACTTGGCAAATTCCACCCATACAAAATAAGCTTTAGCAGATTTCAATTTGTGTTTTTTTTTCTTTCATAAAATACTTACACGTCATTTCTAAAAAGCGTTTTCAAAAAAAAAAAAAATTAATAAAGCAGAGAAATTATCGTCATGTCATTACAATTCCATATCACGCTTCATATATACAATATGATCATCCGTTTTCGCTCAAAAAACAACCAACTTATCTAGAATAGGTACCTAAAGTTGAACAGTGCGCACTGCGTTGATCTCTTGGAAGCGTACAACAGCGAATAACTGAGAAATTTTTTCCGCAAAAGTAACCGTACAAAAGTGGTTATTGCGGTTTGATTACACAACGAATCACGTTCTAATGAAACAGTTTTGAAATGAAATATTTAGACAGTCTTATCGGAATAAGTTTCAAGTTGAAAATATTCATATTATGCTTTCGTATTCGAGCTATACATATAATATACGAAGCTTGGTAAAATTTCGCGTACGGTTTTCACTTTTAACGTCGTCCCTCGGGGGTACACCAGCGTGGTAATTCGATAACGTGGATTTCCTTTGAATCATTCCCTAGTCAACTGTTTTTACTTTGGAGAAGGTACAAGCAATGGACGTAATACAATATCGATTCGATTAGATGTCAATAACTTTGACAAATTCGCCACTTATTGGTTGCATGTGTCGATTACTCTGAGAGAAAATACGCGATAACGATAAATCGTAAATTTTAAGAAATTTATTCAGTCTCGTAGACGGCGACGAAGGTTTATTGGCGAGGGCGTACGACACCAATTTATTGTTAATTTTGTACAATACAGGGTTGTCCAGTATATTTTCCCAAGAAAGCGAAAAAAATAATAGCTCAACTAGAACGAACTTATTCAAAGTAGAAAAGTAAAAGAAATTTCATTTGCATTTCTCAAATCCGTAATCTACCCCCTTATTACATTTTCGCGCAACTAAGAAGTAGGTATTCATTCTTTGTAGCTGTATATGCATTGAAAAGGGATATTCATTGAATAACAGTTCCATAAATATAAATTTAAGAGGACATTTCTGAAACCATTTCAATGATATATGGCATACTTACATTTTAACCTCTGCTTTTTTCCCTGTTAAGAAATCACACAATCTTTTTTTTCTCACCAAAAAGCCTCTGATCTTTTATCTGCATCGAGTTACATATCTACATAATATCTAGCAGTATGGTTCGGTAGGTAGGCACATGGCAGTAGCATTCGAAATAAACCATGCCTAGGAATAGTTTTCGAAACGGATACATATGGTCATTTAAAAACTCATCATCTATATATTTTTTTTAAATCCATTATCAACTTATTTTACCTATTAAAACTTCATTTCAATTTTTTTTAAATTTACTTTTCTTAAATTTTAATAATTTGAAAAAAAAGTATCTTTGGTGACCTATTATATTCCAAAAAAGTAGCCTCAAAAGTAACCAAAATTCTTCAATTACGAGTGTCTTTGATAATGAATTACATCTAATCCCTCCCCCATTAAATGATTAAACTTGTCAACATTTTTTTTTATTTCAGAAAATGGACTTTATTTTGAAACAAAAAATTCCTTTCAAAAATTTTCAAGAGCAAATTTCCTTCAACTTTCCCGTGCGGCACACTCGATCGATAATATCGGAAGATGTAACGTATCGATAAAAAATCGTTTGAAAATCTATAGATGTTCTCACGATATTATAAAGATTTATCGGTACAACTTCATAGGCAAAAAATCTAAAAACTATCGAATTCGATATTATTAAGATTTTATGACGATATTCGTCAACGATACTATCGACAAAGAATATTAAATTTATCGATTCCGATTTTCCACCGATTTTGTGCAGATATTTGAAACTACATTATCGACAAAGAATATTAAATTTATCGAATTCGATTTTTCAACGATTTTGTAAAGATATTTGAAACTATATTATCGAAAGATTATATGAAATTTCTCGAATCCGATTTTTTACCGATTTTGTAAAAATATTTGAAACTATATTATCGACACATAATATGCAATTTCTCGAATTCGATTTTCTAACGATTGCGTGAAGATATTTGAAACTATATTATCGACAAGTAATATGAAATTTCTCGATTTCGATTTTTTAACGATTTTGTGACGATATTTGAAACTATATTATCGACAAATAATCTGAAATTTCTCGAATTCGATTTTTTAACGATTTTATGACGATATTTGAAACTATATTATCGACACGTAATATGAAATTCCTCGAATTCGAGTTTTCAACGATTTTGTGGCGATATTTGAAACTACATTATCGACAAATAATCTGAAATTTGTCGAACGATTTTTCAACGATTTTGTGACGATATTTAAAATTATTTCCAAATTGGTGAAAATTTTTCTACGTCCAACACGTCTGGAAGTACTAAACTGCTTATTATAAGCGTTTTATTGCTAGTTCCTCAACGATAAGGTATGGCATAGTGGTTAAGGAAGAGGATTACCAAGCAGGAGGTAGATGGTTCAAGCCCCACGGGTGGCAGATTTTTTATAATTTTTTTTTGACTTTTTCTGAAATGATCCTCTTACCGTAACATGAATAATGTGTTTAGGCAAAGTTTAATGTATTAATTATGCTAATTAATGATTTTTAATTATAGAAAAAAGCTAGTAAAAGACAAAAAATCGGAATAAAAAATCGACAGAATATCGAATTCGATAAAGTGTCGCG
This sequence comes from Balanococcus diminutus, assembly GCA_959613365.1. NCBI lineage: Eukaryota > Metazoa > Arthropoda > Insecta > Hemiptera > Pseudococcidae > Balanococcus > Balanococcus diminutus. The sequence continues at coordinate 33,158,059 of OY390714.1, forward strand.
AAAGTTCCGCCTAAACCGTGAAATTATCTTTCAATATTATAGATAGATTATCGATAAAATATCTTACTATAATCTCGAAATTTTTATTTATCTATATATCGAAAGATAATTTCACGATTTATGCGGAACTAACGCGACACTTTATCGAATTCGATATTCTGTCGATTTTTTATTTCGATAATTTGTCGAGTGTGCTGCTCGGGTTTTGATTTTTTTTTAAATTTTATTTGAAAACAACTCTTATATAATATTTACTTTGTTCATTTTTGTCTTAATTTAAATTTAAAACAGAATAGCAATTTTTTATATTTTTGAGTAGTTTACTAATATTTTTAAAATTCTGTACGAATGCCTATAAAATATTTTTAAAAGTTAGGTTCAAAAATTTTTTTTTGAGAGTAATATTTTATTCAATTTTATACCATTTTCTAATTCCCCTTCCCGCTGAAATTTTGCTCAAAAGTACTAAATAAGTTTTTTTAGTAGGTTTTGAACACAATTCTTTGCAGATTTTTCAAATTTTTTAAAATGTCCAAAAGAAACTATTCCGAATTTCGTTCATTTTTTTAGCATTCATTTTACAGCAGAATAACAATTTTTCAACTTTATGTAATTTTACAAAAAAAGTTAAACAAACTTTTCAAAATTTTTTACAAACATGATTTTTTTAAATTTTGAGTTTGGAAGGAAATTTCTTATATCATACTTTAAAATCAATATATTTTGGATTTTTTTTTTTTACTTTTCCATTTTTTTCTCAATTTTGCTGAAATCAAATTTTTTGAAATTGAAACAAATCCTTATTTTTTAGTGAAAAAAATCATTTTTTTTAGATTGGCAGTAAAAAATTCTCAGTTTTTTTGCGAGAAAAAAATTCCAATCTTATTAGGTAGTGAAAAAATTTTCAATTTTGATGGTGAAATTTTTTTTTAATTTTCTGGCCAAAAATGACAATTTTTGAGTGTAAAAAATTCCATTTATTTTGGTGAAATAAATTTTTAATTTTTTAGTACCTACCTAAATGAAAAAATCCAATTTTTTCAAGAGAAAAATTCCAATTCTTGTAGGGAAAAAAATTCTCATTTATTTAGTGAAATGAATTTTTAATTTTTTAGTGGAAACCAAATTCCAATTTTTTAGTAAAAAGAAGTCCAAATTTTTTACTGAAAAAAAAAACAATTTCCATGTGAAAAAATTACCTACCTACTATAATTTTTTGGAAAAAACAAAACCACAATTTTTCTGAGTGAAAAAATTCCAATTTTTGTAGTGAAAAATTCTCGATTGTTGAATGAAAAAAATTCTCAATGTTTTTACTAAAAAATAAGAAATAGTTTTTGATTTTTTTCGTGAAAATTTTTTTCCAATTTTTTGGTGAAAACAAATTCTCAATTTTTATAGGGGAAAAATCCCAATTCCTAAATGAAAAAATTCTCAATTTTTTTATTGAAAAAAATATTTACTCATTTATTTAGTGAAAAAAAAACAATTTTCAAGTTAAAAAAAATTACCTACTAATTTTTTGGGAAACAGATCCCCAATTTTTCTAAGTGAAAAAATTCCAATTTTTGTAGTGAAAGTAAATCCAAATTGTTAAATGAAAAAATTCTCAATGTTTTTCCAAAAAAAAAAAAAAAAAAAAATAGGTACCTAGTTCCCGATTTTTTTCGTGAAATTTTTTTCCCAATTTTTTAGTGAAAACAAATTCCCAATTTTTATAGGGAAAAAATACCAATTTCTAAATAAAAAAATTCTCATTTATTTAGGTAGGTACCTAGTGAAATGAATTTTTAATTTTTAATTAATAAAAAATGTCTTCAATTTATGGAAAAACATTAAAATATAAGTGCATAGTATGTAAATAATACTGAGTTGTACATACGTAAAAGTATATCCTGACAAAAAATGACTTTCAACATTTTATCAGACTACATAAAACAACATTTTATACGTGTTTTAGGCCAACTTTTCAATATTTTTTTAGGCTTCTGTCCAAAAATGCATCCATTCAGAAGGGTTGTGCTTCAAGATCATAATTTCATCATTTGGATAAAATTATAATTTATAATCAATCACAATTGACGTAATAGTTTGGTAGGTGCTATTTACCTTATTAATTCTGTGATAAATCAATTAAATAGCCGAATTAATTCAATAACTAACTAAGAAACAGCGCATCTTACAGGATTAAAGTGTTGTCGTGCTTTTAAATGGTATGTTTTGAATCAACAAGGGACCCGGTGATTGCTCTTTGATGACTAGAGAATTTGAATCTACCTAATAATTTCGATTGACGGGAAAGGTCGCTGGGTATTACCAAATTGTCTCGATGGACCAGTCTGATGAATTAATCATTTTAAAACGAGCTTGGAAATTTATCGACTTTTTCCCTAAGTTATAAATTTCTACACAGGTAACTAAGTAAAGTTGTATGTATTATGGAAATAGGTACATATTATTTTTTCAAAATGCAAATGAACTTTAGACTATACATATATGGATATGTTAGGGTACATCTCCTATAGCGAAGAATGATTTTATTTTTACAGAAACCCTAATCAACAATGTCGTGATACTTGTTTACATTTCTCGTCAAAAAAAAAAAAAAATGAAAAATAAACCCACAAGGTGAGAAAATATGTTCAATGATATGTACAAGTATTTGCATTATTTATAATGATGAAGCCTTCATCTGCGAAACATTAGGAATTTGCAATATCAAAATTTAATGCAACTCAAACGAAATGGAACACATCCGACTGTCGGCGGGCGTTGTCGTAACTCGAGCACATTTAAGTGGCTCTTTCACGTTTCTGCAAAATACAAAGAATGATGTATTCGTTATTTGAATAAGTGGATCATAAATCGTTTTGAGTGCTCGTGTTACAGTATTTTTTTTCTATTTAAATTCTCTTTCACCGAATAGGTATAGAAAGGTGTTACCTACGAATTTCTTGCCTCTAGAATAACTTATTATCAACTTTATTTCTTTCAGCCTGAAAACTAATGTCAACGTGAAAAACGTAAATTGAAGGTTAACGATATTAAGTAGGTATACTTTTTCCAGGGCAAAGTTCTTGAAAAACGTTTTATATTAAGCGAATTACTTTTAACAACTCACTACGATGACGCGAATGTTTACTATAAAATTTTACAATTCAATTTTATTAATGAACAGTATCATATCCTGAGCCTGCGCTATACGCAGCTAATTATTTTTTAAAAGTTGGCAACATTTTATTATACGAGCAGAATTTCATTTATGAAATTCGTCGCAACAAAGATATTACGATAATTACGTATACTGAAATGTCGATTTTCCGATACAGGTTATTTTATATAGTAGGTACAGGTAGGTATAGGTAATCGATATTTAGTAGGTATATAGTATACCTACATGGTCAGGGTGTCCACAAATTTCACAACATGTAGAATTTTCCATTTTTAGAAATAAATTGGCGACGTTTTTCGACGTCTATACATCAGAAAATCCTCCACAACAAAAAAAACAAAACTCAATTACGAGGTTACGACGTAACATGTCAAGAAGAATCCAGTGGGGGGGAAAATACGACACGAGTCATTCATCATTGAAATAGGGTCAAATGCGTGAATACATTTATTTTAAGGGTTCGTGATCATTATAATTAAAATGTTTTACAATTTTATTTGGATTTTCAACTTACACCTATTAATATTTAAGTGAAGGCCTGCGTCGCCAGATTTTTATGAAGGATCAAGTTTTATCTTTGAAGTAAATCTTTCAATTATATCGTAGCTATTTAGCAGTAAGGTATAAAAAACAACTGTTTGACGCGGAGGCGTAAATGATTACAAGTCATGAAAGTAATACAATAATAGTAATAAAAGTCGAGTTTATAGGTACACAGACACACGCGTATAATATTTTGAGATAAATACAATTTAAGCACGTTACTTTTAAGGCGGTGCTCTACGTCTTGCGTTTTTTCATTCTGGCCTACCCGTACAAATGAAGGAGCAGCGTGTAAATTTTCAAAATCAATGTTTTTAAGAGTTTGAAAGCTCTAAACATACAAAACATATAAAATTATGATGAGTTGAAGTTGAATAAAGGAAATAAAACAATTAAAAACAATAAAATCGGTATTAATAAAAATTTTAGCGCAATATTTGCGGTGACCAAATTCGTGATTTCGCGATGGCTCTTCCAAGAATTTGGCAAAACTATTGAATGGAATTTTATGATTTTTTGATATGTTGTACAGAATAGTACACCTCAGATCACCTCAGAGCCCTTTTTTTCATTTTTTAAGTGTAAATAGAAATATAGCCATTCTACAGTACATCCCTCTTTTTTCACCTCAAAAAATGAAAAATTCAAAAAAAGGGTTCTGAAGTGATCTGAGGTGTACTATTCTGTACAACATATCAAAAAATCATAAAATTCCATTCAATAGTTTTGCCAAATTCTTGGAAGAGCCATCGCGAAATCACGAATTTGGTCACCGCAAATATTGCACTAAAATTTTTATTAATACCGATTTTATTGTTTTTAATTGTTTTATTTCCTTTATTCAACTTCAACTCATCATAATTTTATATGTTTTGTATGTTTAGAGCTTTCAAACTCTTAAAAACATTGATTTTGAAAATTTACACGCTGCGCCTTCATTTGTACGGGTAGGCCAGAATGAAAAAACGCAAGACGTAGAGCACCGCCTTAAGAGGATTTAATAAATGTTTATTTTAGAAGTTTTCTTGTGAGGATTCTTATATTTTTTTTCACTTTTCTGTAGGGGTTTTGAATTTTATTTTACGTGAATTTTTTTCCATGAAAATTCGTTAACAAAAAATATTTTTCAACATTTTTTTGAAATAGGTAGGTAACTTTTCTCTTTTTCCAACCAAAAAAAAAAAATAATAAAAAAAAATCAAGAGAAATTTTTAGCACAAAAAATAAAATTTTTAAATAGATTTCAATGAAATTTATAAAACATAGGGATATGTGGCCGTCAATAAAAAAGCAATACGATTGCTGGCCCAGTGTACACAAAAGATAGAAGTGAACGAAGATTCATTTGTAAACCAGTTGAAGTGTTAATCTTTCAATTTTTAGTTCAGAAAATCAGAGGGGCCCAAAGACACGTTGAGCTGTAAATCCAAGTAAGGGCCCCTTTTATCATTTCAAAATATGCTAAAATAAAAATTAATGGACAAAAGTATCAATTTCTTGAAATAAATAATGTTTTCATTCTTTTTTTTCAAATTCTAAACTTTTTTGAGTAGGTACCTAAAAAAATCAATTTATTTTGGAGGGGTGGATTTTTCAATTTTTCCGGAGTGTAAATAATTTTTTTGATAGTTTTTATTTTTTTATTCATTAAAAAAAGGAAAATCTCCATTTCTTTTTGGAATAACAAGAAATTAAAAAAAAATTGAACCAAATAATATATTTTTTTAATTTCTCGTTTTTTTTTTGTTTTTTTTTTTAAATAAAAAAGTTGAAAATTTTATTAATTGTTGAGATTACTCTAAAAAAATTTCTCAATTTTTTGCCTCTTTAAATTTTCTATTGTTTTGGAAGAAAATTTTTTTATTTATTTTTTTTATTTTTCGAGGTTTTTTTGGAAAAAAAAAGTTTCTTAATTTTTTCGAGTGTAATAAATAATAATTTATATGACTCTAATAAAAATACTACTTTGATAATATATTCAGTTTTTAAGGAATATTTCATCGAACATATTTTTAAATTTTTTTTACGGAAAAAATATCCGAGCCCTGCTAACAAAATCAAAAAAACGTTCATATAAACGTTAATGTACGTAAAATTTCTAAAAACTGTTTTATCTATTTCTTTACAAGTTAACGACGAAATTGTACTTATTTTACTCTTGGAAGAAAAGAGAATCCTTAATTTTTTTCCACCCTGTATATTTTGACGTTTGTTTTTGAACTATACCAGTCTGGAAATTCGATGAATGTATACAAACGATGACTAAAAATTCAAACCTTGTACGACAATTACATTGAACAAAAAAAATTTAATCAAGAACTTGGAAAATTTTCCTACCTGCGTTGAAATTTTCAATACGAAGGCGTAGTATGAATTACGTTTCTATACTTAATAGGAATGACATTTTAAATAAAACGTTTCTTCGACACTTCGTCATTTATTAAACGCGCAGCGAGCGCAAACGATATCAAACGCTTTTACAGAAACTTTGAAAAAGTTGTTTCCTCTTTTTTTAGATGTAAGAAATAAAAAAGAACTGTCTCTTAGTTATTTTACGCTTTTAAAAGTAATTCTTTGGCGTGACATTCGAGACTTGCAAATCACGTGTAGTTTATTTTTTTCAAGTTATACAATGTTCCTTTCTTTTTCGAATAAAAACAGATGTTTTCTTCAGAATATATACTATGTATTTAAATTTCTGAAAAATGATTTATTATGTCTGCAGACTGCAGTCCATTTCGTTGGAATATATCTAGTTGGAAGATTTTTTTTTACAAAAACTTATAAAGTTATAAAGCTTTGAAAAATCAAAATGTAAGAAAACATTACCCTGAGTTGATGCTCATCAGCGAAGCTGAATTTGACAGTCTAAATATCAAACTAACGAAATGGGTTGAGGGGGGGGGGGTGGTGGTATCTAAATTTAACTTTTAGGACGATACCATCGATTTATCACTTTATAGGTATTAGATATTCATCAATAGTGAAAATGTCCAAACGTTTTATCGTTCCAACGAATATAATTTATTGCAGTATAATCTTTTTTAATTTACGCGTATTGAAATGAACGCCATTAAAATTTTTCGCTTCATTACGCCGAAGAAGTAACAAAAAAACCATGTGCTCGAAAATCAATTTGGTAATCAGTCAGAAAATAAAGCAGACAGAATGTATCAATTAAAAACTCATCGACGAATTCGATGCAATGAACTTCCTGGCATGTTCCTTCCCATTTGAGAATTCCAATAGTTCAATGAATTTTTATTATTCAAATTTTAAAAATTAATTAAATTTACACTTACGATTTTTTTCGTGCACAATTCAAGGATATTTTAAATCCAACCTACCCCACAAAAAAATAAAAATAAATACTTATTGCTATAAAAAAATTTTCACACGTTATTAGTCTTGCTTTTTTATGCCAATTTTATCTTTGCGTTTAATTCGTCAAAACAAAATCACCCAACTAGCAACTCGTTTGATGAGTTTGAAACTATTGCAAAAGTTATTTATTGGAAAAATTAGCACGAAATTTTACTATAATCACACTTTAATACGTAATCAAAGCGAGGAAAAAGTTTCAAATTTGCCAAATAAGTTGTTGATTATGAGGGGGGGGGGGGGGCAGAAAAAAGAACAATTTTGATTAACAATTTTTTCAAGAAGTTAGCTTATAAACGCACAGATATCTATCACAATTAAATATCTTGAAAGTAGATGAAATACTTATCGCTTCATCAAATTGATTTTTTAACCAATTTCTGGTATGAAGATAGATACCATTACATTTTCTTCGGCTTCGAAAACTTCTTTTAAACAATTTTCGGGATTTTCATTCATTTTTCATCTGCTTGTAGGTAGATGATATGGCTTACCTCGAACGAGAATAATTCGATCGTAAGGTGCACTGTCAATATTTCTTTTTTGATTGATATTCGAGAAAATATTGAAAAATTATACAAATGCTGTCATTTTTTCTAATAGATACTATTTCAATAAATAAATTATACCTTATTTGATTTTGATAAAAAAAGTACGCTATAAGCAGAAAAGGCTGTAACCTGCCTGGCGATGAAAATGCGATGGAAACAGTGAAATCTCATTATTGTGGGAAGAAGCGCGTTACATCATTATTTATCAGTACTTTGACGGATGACTTTGCAAATATAATATAGGTGTATTTATCCGGTAAGAAAACTAACAGCAAAGTAAGACTTGAGAAATATTATAATTAGTTATAAGCACGAAGGAATTGAGGGGGAAAAAATAGCAAAGCTTTTAACACAACTTGAAATTATCTGCCATCGATGACGTGCGATAGAAATAACCCCGAGAAAATACGTTGCTCAATCTAACGATAATTTGCAAGTAAAACACACGTAATTTTAAATTAATACGTTTGCGCAGAACGGAAAATTTACCAAAGGTTTACAAATAGTGGTTGTTTCTGACAGAAACTTTAAAATGGAAATACTGGTAATATATTGCTTACGTGTTACGAGTGAGTTTCAAATTATTTCCCCCTGAAATCTACTCCGAGATTATTTGGACGAAATCTTAAACCGTTTATTATTCGTGTTTTTCTCGTTTATTACGAAACGCACACGTAAAAATTAAACGAGATTTTGTATAAAATTCGACGTTTGTCATTTGTATTTTATTTATCGCTGTATCGTAAAAAAAAAGAAGCTTGAACAGTTGTATGATTTGAGAAATTACGAACTAACGTATTTCATTTTGAGTAGAACAAAAGAAAGATATGATAATACTTGAATTTAATAACATTTACTCAGAGGGGTAGAATGAGAATTAAAAATTGTAATAACTGAATAAGAAAATTATACGAAATACTAACAATAGTTTTTACACTCTGAATAGAAAACTCAGTTTCACGGTGTGGAAATTCAATTTTCGTTCTCATTTACCTTTTAATTACAAGTTAAAGTTGAGAAAAACTTCGGTAAAAAAACAACAAAAAAACACAGGTATATCTCACTCGAATTTAGTCTTTTTCGTAGAATACTGAGTTAAATTAAGCACAATTTCGAATAGAAAATGGGTTAGCTCTTCGTTAGGCTTACAAGTAAAAATCTGCTAATGCAAATTGACATAATATCATACTATCCCCACGAGATAAAAAACAATACGAGAGAATGAAACCTTTTAAAAGTAAAATATCATACTCTAAATCAAATGCATTTTTTAATCAAATCTATTTTAAAATAAAAGTTTTTTTCCCCAATTGAACCAAAACATCAGAAAAAAAAGTCGTGACAAAAATTATGCATTAAACAGGGCGTACCGTAACTTCGCTCTATCCATATTGCATACATATTATAGAATAGACAGAAAGAATATCATACTCTTTAATCCCCTAGGTTATATATTGAGGGAGAGGAGTAGGTACATTATTTTTGTTGATTCCATTCTAAAATATTTTTTTACGTATTAAATACTCATTTTATTAGTATCTGAAGAATTGCAAAAAAAAAATTGAAATTGAAATTTTTATTAAATTTTCTCACAAAATAAGTATTTTGAAAGTAGATAATATTAAGAAATAAAAGGCATGGACTTTATCATGAAACAAAAATACTTTTCATATTTTTCATTTGAATAGCGAGGTTCAACGATATAATATGTTGATAAATTTTTTGGGGAAATAAAAAAATGAAAACTTGACGAAAAATCCATTTTTCTGTTTATGCTCCATTTCCAGAAAAACTAGACAACCTGCAAGTTTTTTTTATTATTTATCAAAAAAAAAAACTGATTTACAGTCTCACAGCACGTTTCGCAAAATTTTAGATTACGATTGTTTTTGAGATAAATGAAAAATTACGATAAAAACTTCGAAAAGATAACTTTTTGATTTTTAATAGGTAATGTACGTATCATGTGTTTTTGTAATTAGTTCAGCAAAATGTAACGTGCCAGAATTGTTTAGACTTTCCAAAAACTTTACGCATTTTTCATAATGAAAATTGAAAAATAAAAAATTTCAAACATTTTGGATAGGCGCCTGAACTTTTTAAATTTAAATTTTTTTTAAAGTCGATGGACTCTGTGACACGAACATTAATTATTTTATGAGTCCACTTCTACTATAAATTTTTTTTAAAATTGATGTTTTATACCCCCTCCTAAATTAGGTAGGTAGGTAGTTGAAAAATTGAATATAAATTTTTTTACGATAAAATTTTGAGAAAATGGTAAAAATTTTAAAATTACAAAATTAGAACGTGAAAACTTTTCTTTTTTTAATTCCAAAAATCAACTAGAATTTTAGAAAAATAAACAATTTAGTAACAATAAAATCATAATAACATAATAAGTAAGAATATCAAGGTAAAAATGGTAAATCGATCTCTTAATTGGTTGGGGATTTTTGCAGAGACGAAACTTGGGTAAAAATCTGGGGGATAAAATGAAAAATTTGTCGAATTTGCCGACTAAAATAACTTTTTTTTTTTTTAGCGAACCAATTTTGATCTTGGTGTCGGCAAATCGAAATATCGCAAAAATTTTCCGACTTTTTATACATTTTTGGCAACATTTCAATGAATTTTCCAAAATTACCGACAAAACTTCCTCAAAAACCAGTAAAATGGCTGAATTTTAAAAAAATATGACCAATTTTTCCAAAAATTGCCGAATTTTCAGTAATTTGCCGATTTTTTTTGAAAAATTTTCAGTGCGGGTGGCCCACACCCCCTTGTTTCGTCCCTGGATTTTGAAATTACCCGGCGGAAGTTGGCCCTTGGCCTGAACAAACGCGCCGATCACATTTTTGGTCATGTATTTTTACGTTACTCTCCCCCCCCCCACAGTGGCAGATTTGGCAATTCTAGCGCGACAAAAATCAAAAAATCGAAAATCATGGATCCGAACAAAAATGTTTGAAACCACTTACTACACATGTGTGTGATGCGAAACAGCTGACTTTTGCTGCGTCAGACCATTTTTCTTTGAAACAGAAGGTGGAAAAAGTCGCGCTCACACATAAATCACTTGTTTAGCTAATGTGTCCTTTCATTTTGTCAAAACTTTATCACGTTATGAAGTATTTCTATGTTCAATTATGCCGGCATATTTATTTTTACATTAAAGAGCATTGAAAAAGAGTCCAGTCCATGGTGGTAAATAATTTTTACCATGCTTTTATACCCAGCTTTAATTTTTCAAAGATTGCAACGATTTTTTCGACTTTTAGACAACAAATCGTTATGTACAAACCCAGTGTCGGCCAATGTCAATGAACCGCTGCCTAAAACGTGCTCACCAGTTCTATATGAACAGATTTGTGCAACTTTCAAGTGCATCAAAGTGCAGCAGCTTCGATAGTGTAGCTTTAAGTTGATAAAAGGGTATAGCCGGGTAAGATAGGTGAATCGGCCCACTATGCGGATTTGGAAACCAACTAGTGGAAGTTAGTCCTTATGGTCTAAAACCCTCGTGACCAAATTTTTGAGTCGCTACCTCACCCCCACCCCCTCCTAGGCCGAAAAATGTAATTTTTCGATTATAATTTTTGATTTTGGCAGTTTCCAACCGATTTTTTTCAAACTCGGATAGATGCTAAGTATCACCAGGGGTCATTTATGGAAACTTTTTCAAAAAATTTCAAACGTATCTTCACCGTGAAATACGCGTTTCAAGTTTTTTAACGGCCATTTTGACAAGTTCCTTCAGAGGTGCAATAATGGAAAAAATATATGTTGTACACCTAGTCTGGATGTATAACATATATTTGTTTAGAATTTTTCAATATGGCGAAAAGCCTTCAAAAATGCAAAAAACCGAATTTTGTTACCATTTTTCAGGCTTAAAACTGTCATTTTTGGTATAATTTTTTTTCCCTTGTAATATGCCACAAAATACACCTAAATACACAATCAACCCGAATTTGGATGAAATTCGATGATTTTTTCAATTTTTCCCAATTTTTTATTTAAATTGACCTAGTGACGTCATTTTGGAAACCCCCCGGGTCCCACGAGGTGTCTGGAGGGCTTAAAGTCATGTTTGGGCATGTTTCAAGTCGTTATTTGCCATAGACAGAATTTTTTGCAAAATTGAGAAAATTTGATTTTTTTCAACAATCAAGTTCTTGAAAAACATGCATTTTTTCAAAATTTAAGCACTTTTGAGTGCTCAAATCTCATTTTTTCTCCCAAATTCGAGTTCAGCGGTCGAAAATACATAATATAAGTCATTGAAAAAAAATAAGAACCCATTTTTGATTTTTGTCGCGCTAGAATTGCCAAATCTGCCACTGTGCCCCCCCCCCCCCACGGGTGAAATAACTCAATCTCAATCGACATTTTTCAAATTTGCAGGGATAAATAATGGATCTGGTTATTGGTGGAAAAATTAACTTTCAAGTTTTTTCTTTCTCAAAAAATATAAAAAATTGAAAAAGGTAGAACTCCCGAAAAATTTCGGAATTTTTTCTTTCAGAAAAATTAGATTTTTTCCTCCACAAATTCAAGAAATATATTTATTGTAAACACAAGAGAAAAAAATGGTGTAACATCAGACTTGCAAAAAATAAAAATTTATGTTATGTAGCATACTTACTCAAAATGGATGTTATGTCTACCTAAATCGTGTAATAATTGTCTTATACTGAATTTTTTGCTTTTATGTTACAATAAAAATATTTCTTGAATTTATGAAGGAAAAAATCTCATTTTTCTGGAAGAAAAAAATCCCTAAATTTTTTTAGAGTAGATGAATCTCACTTTTCTGAAGCAAAAATAATAATTTTCTGCTCAATTTTTTCAATAAAATCTTTCCATAATTTTTAAAAATCTTTCTTTTTTTTTTCTTTTTTTTTAATGCAAGAAATCTTTTAATTTTGGAGAAACAGAAGAATAAGTATAGAAAAAATACACGATATATGCAAACTATGGACACCTGGTGCTTTACAATTCAATACTCGCGTCACCACTGCATAAAAGTAACACCCTAACATGTATTATTGAGGAAACGTACGTTTCCACTTCCGCAATGCTATAACACTATGTACGACACGGCGATGAGCTTTTACACATTCATAACATAAATGCGCCGAGAATTCGCTCAATATGCAATAATTTTGTCGAGGTGGTAAGTTAACAAGACGCGTTTTAATAGAAATATAAAATACACAACGTACTCCACAGTGAATAAATATCTTGTTATATAAGTATCACATTAGAATTTTGGAGCGTGAGGCCGAGGCCAAGAAAAATGGAATGAAATTAAAGGTTGGTAGGTTTAGATAAGTAACACAAATTTTCGCCTTCATTAAAGCACATAAGGCACACGTGATATCCCAGTTATTTACTATAATCGAATTGCATTCATCACACACATACACTAGTTCATTGTGGCAAATTGCTGTGGGTTCAAAGAATACGATAATCGGATACCATGAATTTGAGAGGTGAAAAGAAACCCTTCGTGTTTTATCACCATCATGTTAGCAAGATGTTCGCACTCGAAATGATCATTTTTTTAGCCGAATTTTTTTTTTTGAATTGCGTAGCAAATTGAATTATGGATACGTATTTTTTGGAAGTCACTTATTTGTCGAAGATTTCCTTTTCTCTTTTTTGAAACAATGCCAACCTTAATCAACTACATAATAGAAATAAAATGAAACGAAAACAACTAACGAACTGCTGAAAGTAAAAATGTCAGGTTTTTCTTCGAGTAATTTGCTTCCATTGCCGAGCATAATTTATATTTTTCTTTCCATGGTCTAGGTATACGATACTTTTTCGGCAAACATCGCTACAAGTGTTCATTTTAGAAATTTAATTTCACGAAAAATTTAAATGATACCCAGTTTCAAAATCACAACATTTAATTGTCAAAGAGAATTTCGAACATTGCCTGCTCGGGTCAAATTTCAAATACACAGACATAACTAACTGCAGATTTCCATCGAAGCTTAAGTACGATTAATTGATAATCATTAATTGTATACCAGAACGAACGAACCAAAATGAAAATAAAAATACCGCAATCTCGTAGTTGAATGACAAATTTTCAACGGTAGCCTATATTTCTGAAATAGGTAGGAAAATTTGTGGTTTTCGCATGCAAGAACTGTTTCGTATAATAGGCAAATCGAGCATTTGTAAACAAGAACAGTTTAAATAACATAATTTATTGTAAATGGAGCCAACAGCCTACTCTATTTCAAATGGTGTAAACTCGATGCGAAAATATGCTATGTCAACGTGTAAAGCCTTACGTCGTCTACACCAAAATACTCATTTCTTGCTCAAATTACCTGATTATACATAGGCCTACAGAATAAATTATTTTTCGCTCATTCGAGATAAAAACGAAAATTTAATTCAATTCGTAATAACTTGCCGAAGAAAATTATTTATCAAATTAGTTCTATCTTATATACACATTCCGGTACCTAAGCGGAACGTTGTGATGAGAAATTTTTAATGCCTAGTATTTAAAACGAAATAAATATCGATTATAAATACTAATTCTGCAAAATGCGAGGCATGAAATATCTCCCAGTAGTCTCAGTAGAAGTTGAAATATAATCCTTTTTTTTTTTTCAACGAGGCATTTCCACTATTGAAGTGATAATAATATGGAGAAAAATTTTACCAGTTGAATTTTAAATAATTTTTCATCAATTATTAATCTAGACCGGATGATTCGGTTTTTTTTTTTGATTAATCAGATGAAAACTAAAAATGGTAAAAATTCTCTTGATGAAAAAATTTCAAATAATTTTAATAAATGCACAAAAAAATGTAAAATGAAAATCGGTTTGTCAAAAGAATTAGATATGTACCTACTTCTACTTAGCTACTTATTACCATAGCGTGGCTTTTATTTTGGGCTTATGAATGTTTTGGTATCATCGCCAAGGTTGTATATGAGAAAATAATTCCCTATTTCTCATGTCTCCCCTAACTAAATTTCCAGCAGGGTTCCTTCGGATCATCTGACTTCGGATCACGGATCATGATCCGGATCACGATCATGGTGATCCGGATCATTCCACATAAAGGATCCGAATTTTGCGGATCACCTACTTTTACCACATTTACGTTTATTTACATCATTTACCCTGTCTTTTACCAGTGTTTACATAATATTATCTCGATATTTTATTTTAATGCAATATGCAGTTTACGTCTTATAAATGGAATGAAAATAAATGGTGAATCTTTGAGTATGAAATTTGAATTGAAATTTGAATTTAATGAATTATAATTGCAATAATTACATTAATAAATGTCTTTTTACCACGCTTTTATATACTTGGTATGTATGTATGTATGTCTATGTATGTCTCATGGAACCAAGAGTATGTTTTCAACCAATCCTCTCTCATTTAATATTTTACTGGAATTGAAAGAACATAGTGCTCACATTAGGGGTTTTCGAGGTCGCTGAATTCGATTTTCGAACTCAAATTTACCCCCGACCCCAAATTGAGCTCCTATGAGGGGGTTCAATTTTGAAAATTTCAGAAAATCACAACATTGGTATCGAAATGTAGGTTTTCGAGGTCGCTGAATTCGATTTTCGAACTCAAATTTACCCCCGACTCCAAATTGAGCCCCTATGAGGGGGTTCCATTTTGAAAATTTCAAAATTCACAACATTGATATCAAAATGTTGGTTTTCGAGGTAGCTGAATTCGATTTTCGAACTCAAATTTACCCCCGACCCCAAATTGAGCCCTATGAGGGGGTTCAGTTTTGAAAATTTCAGAAAATCACAACATTGGTATCGAAATGTAGGTTTTCGAGGCCGCTGAATTCGATTTTCGGACTTAAATTTACCCTTGACCCCAAATTGGACCCCTATGAGGGGGTTCCATTTTGAAAATTTCAAACTTCACAACATTGATATCAAAATGTTGGTTTTCGAGGTAGCTGAATTCGATTTTCGAACTCAAATTTACCCCTGACCCCAAATTGAGCCCCTATGAGGGGGTTCAATTTTGAAAATTTTCAAATAAAATATTTTCAACGACAAAAAGAGTTAAATAAAAATGTAAAAAAATTTTTAAAAACCACGCTTTTATTTAAAGTTGGTCACTTTGTAAAATGTTATTCATAGGGAAAGAGTAATGCCTTAAAAAACAAAAAATAAAATTTACTTGAATACAAAAATGTGTCATGAAAATTTTTTTTTCAAAAATTTTAATGATGAAAAGCGTGGTGGGGTGTGCGAGGAGCAAACGAATACCTTTTCGATTAAAGCCCCACCACGATTTTCATCATTAAAATTTTTGAAAAAAAAATTTTCATGACACATTTTTGTATTCAAGTAAATTTTATTTTTTGTTTTTTAAGGCATTACTCTTTCCCTATGAATAACATTTTACAAAGTGACCAACTTTAAATAAAAGCGTGGTTTTTTAAAAATTTTTTACATTTTTATTTCATCATTCACTCATCATAAATGAAACTAAAAATTATTAATGAACATAACGTAGTATCAACTTGATAATTTTATAAAAAAAAATTTGAGGAAAAAGATCCGAAAGTTGATCCGAAAAAATGATCCGGATCCCGAATCACAGGTCCATGATCCGTGATCCGGATCATTTTTTCGAACAGGATCCGTAATCCCGTGATCCGGATCACTTTTTTGGCCATGATCCGTGATCCGTGATCCGAAGGAACCCTGATTTCCAGTAAACTCTGATCGCCTACACTTTTTAAAATAAAATTTAAAAATTGACCAATTTTCAAAATTTTGCCTCATATTTTAATTGAATCCTACCAAAAGTTTTCCTTTTTATGAGAATTAATCATAATTTTTTATATACCCCACCCACTTCACTACAAGTGGTTCCTTGGTGCACCCACAATCTTTCAAAAAAAAAAAAAAAAGTACAATTTTTTGATCTTGCATTTCATATTGTTCCTTTTTATTATAAAATAATTCTATATTTTCTTTTCTCACAAAATTTGAAGCGATCACCCTTCTCCCCCTCCCCATTAGAAAATTCCAAATTTTCGAATTATTGATTTTTTTTGTTTTATCCATCAAAATAATTTATTTTCACAAAAAATGATTCAAAGTTCTTAATTTTTCAATAAAAAGCAGCATACTGTTGGATGAAAAAAATGTGATAATTTTTTTCGTTTATTTCTTATTTCTTTTTTTGATTAAAAAATAAAGATGAAGAACGTAGTGGCAGAGTGAATCCTCCCCCCCCCCCTTCAGCAGACGACGCAAGCCTCCTACGACATCGCGTCATAACACAATATTGAATGAGGGCATCGAACACTACCGATAATTTTGACACTAATTTTGCTCTATTATCGTGAAAAGGAACGACTTTGAGAGGTTATAAACGAAAAAAGACAATATTTTGAAAATCGTTCAATTTTTTAATTTTACTAAAAAATGGTGAAGGAGAGGTAAAATTCAGTGAGGGAGAAAATAAAAAATTTGAAATCATTTTTCATGAAGAAGAACAATTTTGATAGGTTAGAACCAATTACAATTTATTTATTCATCAGGTAGGTACCTATTTGTTATTATTTGATTTTTTTTTTTTTTTGAAAACCAAAGATGTCTGAGGTATCACTCAACATTAAGTTGAGGGAACATGAAAGATGAAAAATTAGTTCTAATGGAAAGAAATATGGGTTACAATCAAAAAATGCAACAGTTTAAAAAATGGAAATCTGTAACTTTTTTATTTTTCAAAAAAAAAAAAAAAATGAAGACGACTGAGACTGACTAGGGCTCTAAAATTCAATACTAGAGAAAAAAAAATGAGAAAATTGAGAATCATTTCATTTCTTACGTAAAGGAGCGATTATGAGAGATTGGAATTGGGAAAATTCAAAAATTCGACAATTTGGTGATTTTTCATTATTTTTAAAGGGAGGGGGAGCGACTAGTGGCACCAATTGAAATTCAGTTGTGAGAAAAATAAAAACGCCTATAGTGCAGGACACGATAGGAATATGATATGACCATGTGGGGTATTTTTTTTTAAATTGGAGGCGTCCGGAAGTACCTGCCACTTGAAATCAAGTTAGGGTGAAAATAAAAACCTGGGGATTAATTCACATGAAAAGAAACAAATCTGATTGGTCTTGACCAAAAAATGAAAGATTTTAAAAATCGGTCAATTCCTATCATTTCTCTAAAAAAAAAAAAGTAGTGAACAATAAGGGTCACTCGAACTCCAGTTAGAGGAAAAATAAAAAATAGGGAATTATTTTCTCATAAAAAGAACGAACTTGGGTGGTGAGACGAGACCAATAATAAAAAAAATAAAAAAACGTCGAAATATCAGCTGCATACCCACATTATTTTAATTCATCATGTCACCATGCTCATCACCTCTGTACAATGTAACAAGTGGTTGAACAGAAATACGAAAATTTATCGAAATATGACAAAAATTTGGAAAAGTTATGAGTTAATAATTTTTAAGAAAAGTTTAGTTCGTAAGCTGGTAAGTAATGCATTGAAATAAATTCTGTGTAGGGAAACATTTGGTGAAGTGAGTTTGTAGGTGTAAATAAATATACCTATAGGTACCAAACTATATCCACATATTCTTCAGAAGTTCAATTAAATCGGCCAACACTAAACAAGTATTACTCTTGATGTGTAGATACACGTACAGTACTCGTATATCGAATAAAAGTAAGCCTACTTATACCTATTATTGAAAAATTCATTTAAAGTTGCACTTTGGAAAATGTATTGATAGGAATACAAAAAGAATCTTCAATAAAGAATAAGGATGTCAAAACTTGTCGAAAAAAATCAACAGTTTCGAAATATACAGATACTAACAAGAAGCACCTCATCTGTAATTTCAAACCGACTGAAAATAGGTACTTAATGACTTAAAAACAAATAAGTTAACGATAGAAAGAGATTGCTTACTCGTTATAGACCATAATTCTTGTATACATTCGTCACGATATTTTCGAAAGTAAACACGACTATCAATTTGTTTTTGATTTTCTAAAAATTTAAATAAAAATCCGCCAAATATCAAGTATACAAACACAATAACCAACGTTCCGATATTTGAAAAAGATATACGAAACAATTTTCGTAAACATTTCCCCAACGGTGTGGGTTCTCGATGCGGAGCTACCCGTTTCATGAGACCGTAGCGGAAGAACGCTGTTTTACTACTGAATTTCGAATTCAGTCACAGGTAGGAACTTTCCATGCTTCAGTCATAGTACAAAATTTCAGTTATGGCGTGTTTCATATCATAAAGGTACTCTTACTCTTATCTACATTGAAAGTAACATTTGAATGAAAATTTCGTTTCATCCGAATTTTTTGGTTACTGATGCTGGATTCTAAAAAATAGCTCATCTACTTAACACTTATTTAATTGAAAATTAGATGCCTAAAATGTTTCAAGTCGGAAAATGAAGAACCACCTTAGTAACCCTATCAACAACGCATTTCATAATTTTTTTGTAAATCAAAATTTCTAACGCATAAATTCATCTGTACTGGGTATAAGAAATGTCTTGAAGTCTCGAATTCCTCATTTTGCATGATTTAATTCCCTCATAAATAAGAGGAATTTTCAAGGTATTGATTTTTTCACCGAAGGTATGCAAATTGAAATTCGGTTTTTTAAATGATGGGTAATGCATGAAGCATGATTAATAATGCTAAATTACGTAAGGGTTTATACGGTACATACCTCAAACGCCAATGCATCATTCCATTAGCTTTCCCATTGTTTTTGGGGCTGCATTGAGAACTCAGATTGAAAATTACCAAAATAACTGCAGTCTGCGTTCTGCGTTCTGCAACCACACACAAAAACAAACCATGATTTAGATTTCGGTACGAAATACATCATTCTACACATTTTAACGCGTACGTACAACTAAACTTTCGCATAAATATCTAGAATAAAATATAAATTCAAAATTTCGAAATTTTTATTTAAAAAAAAAAAATATGATAACCTTATCACTAATCACTTCCAATCCAATCACATGTCAATATTATGGCACGTGACAAACAATACCTAAATTCAACCAATCAGATGCAAGATTTCTGTCGTAGATCAAAAACATGTGACTGTTAGAAGATTTTTGTAATCTGTGTCTAAAATCGTGCTTCAATAAAATCTCTCGAATAGTATTTTACAAGTTGCTTGATTTGATAACGAAATTTTTTTAGAAAATTCACTTTACCGATAAATTTCTCGTGAACTATAGTCGTATGGAACCATGATATGTTATAATTTGAACGCGAATACGAACTCATTCGGTGACCATAAATATTGGAAATGACTGCTGAAGATAATTTAATACGCATACTGACCGTGGAAAACCGACGATTAAGTGCGGGTAAGTTTCAAATACTCGAATTAAATACGTTTATTTCTCTGTACGTTGGATTCGAACCAAAAAATACAGATCGAAAATATCTGAACTTGTCTTATCTCTAGTTCAACTGATCGGTCGACCAGGTACAAAAGACTCCAGCGATTAATCATACTTATATTGATGGATAATTTACATAGGTGACGAAGAGTTTTAGCCAAAGCTTTTGGTATTCAGTTAGTTTACTTTTCTGTATTTAGTATATCTACTCGTACGTAATACTACTACTACTACAAGCACACATTGAAAACGAAAATATTCGGTATACCTAAAAAACACGTGAAAATTTAGGTACTTTTAGGAAGTTGTAGGAAGTTCGTTGAATCGTACATTTAAGCTTTGCTAATCATAGTTTAAAAGGACGTATTTCAAAGAACTTCGATTATGCTTTAAACTCAACCCTTTTTGTAAGTCAAGTTTTTTTTTTTGTATCTTTTATTTCTTAATGCTTCATACAACTTCACAGAGAATTACGTATAGAGCTTCGGAATAAAATGTTGCCCAAAGCTTAGGCGCTTTATTAATGTGGATTTTTAAATGTTTATTGACTTCAGAATCAATTAACCCTATTCAGACGTTGATAACAAAAGCAGAAAGTGTGCTACTACGAGAGCCGACATTATTACGAATTGAACCGCCAATAATTGCGGTTGGTGAGTTGAATTTTGCACTATGTACTTTGTTGAGATGTACCCATTTTCCGTATCATTTAACCCGCATAAATAATTTGTAAATTATTCTACAGGCGACATTCATGGTCAGTTTGAAGATTTGTTATGGATTTTCCAGCAAACTGGCTTCCCTCCGGCTACTAGTTATATATTTTTGGGGGATTACGTTGATCGTGGACGACACTCGGTGGAATGTATAAGTTTGCTAATATCGTTAAAAGTAAAATATCCAAAAAATGTTTATCTGTTACGAGGGAACCACGAATGTACGATGATAAATCACAAATACGGATTCTATAACGAGTGTAAGTGTAACCATTGTATTCTTTATGTTTAAGATGAATTACAAAGCTCGAGTATTTATTAATACGTATTTTTATTTCGAAGTAATTTAGATGTATCTTGATCTTAGGCAGACAAAGATTCAACGTTGGATTATGGAACAGATTCTCCACATTATTCGATTGTTTACCTTTAGCTGCAATTATTGGAGGCAAAATTTTTTGTTGTCATGGTGGATTAAGCCCGGATTTGAAAACGGTCGATCAAATAGAAGGAATTAGAAGACCATACCCTATTAATACTTTAACCGGCCTCGTTAATGATTTACTTTGGTCGGATCCTTCGCGGGTAAATATTTGCATAGTGCTCATTATTTTTTGGGTTTGTTCATTTCATACTACCTGCGAGTATTACGTAGGTACCTACAAATATTTACGTTGTTCTACTAACACAATTCCTTATTAAAATGGTTTTTGTTTCGGCCAATTTCATATACGTATTTGGTAATCACACATTCGTCATAATCATCATAATGTTTTGATACTTTTTTTAAATTAATTTTTACTTTTTTTTTTTTTTTAATATACTTGAGAACGTAGAGATTCGTAGAATTTAGAATTTATACATCTAACTTGATATTGATTTCTCAAAAAAATGCAATCTCAATTTCCATTTCTGCTTTTAATGCTTGAATTTCTTTCAGTTTCATAAAGGATGGAAATATAATAAATATCGAAGTGTCTCGTATACTTTTGGAAGCGACGTAATTGAAAAATTTCTCTCCGATAATAATTTTCAGCTGATCGTTAGAGCGCATCAGGTAATGATATTCATCAATTTACATACATAATAATCCGCTAGTTTAAATAAAAATTGAATGATAATCACGAACAGTACTTATCTAGACGATCTATAACATTATTGTAAAACTTTTTATATTTTATATTTCTCGAAAAAGTTTTATATATTTTTTAATTTATAATACAATGTTTGTTTAGTTAATTAGCAGTGGTTATCAAATCTTCGCCGGTGGAAAACTGATTTCCATTTTCTCCGCTCCTAATTATTGCAGTAATCACATGAACGAAGGAGCTCTTCTCCACATCGATGCTAGTTTAAAATGTTCGATCATCAGGCTCAAGGTAAGCGATACAAAATATGCATGAGAAAATTTTCAAATGTAGGTGATAACATTACAAACGCTTATGCGTGTAAAGGAATTTATTTCATATGATAAGACCCATCAAGGATAAAATAAAAAAAACACGTAACATTCCTATATATAGCCAAAGCCACCTATATTATATTTTCTCATTTTTCGACAAAAAAAAGTTCGGGATTGAGAAAAAAACAACAATTTTTTTCCAACAAATATTCACCAAGTTGACCGTGTTGAACGTGGGTTCTTTTTAGAATAAGGTTACAATAGAAACTTTCGAGATACTTTTTTGTTTGCTCTTTTGTCTGTTTCCATCGTCTTTTATATCGTCGTTGTAAATCTTTGCAATTTCATTGAAAGGAGCTAAGTAGCGTTTTCATTTGCTTTCACATCATCAAAAAAAATCGTACATTTCGACTTAATTTACGAAGAAAGAGAAATCTCTTCTTTTTTTCTTGTATTTAGCCGAAATATTTATGATGTGCTTCCTTTTATGCTCGTATTTTCGAAACGAATTAATTCGCTATGATCATTGGAAATAGAATGTATCAATAACTATCACAAATTTGATACCACTATGAATATTAGGGTGGTCTTTATATTGTAGACTTACGATTTTTTTATGTCTCGCCACCCATACCTACTTGTTTCTTTTTATCCCCATTTTTTTTATTTTTACCCTAACTGAATTTCAAATGGTTTTTCGTTACCTGACTTTTTTAGAAAAATGAAAAAATTTGACCAATTTCAAAATTTTACCTTTTTTTTTGCGATAAGTAATTTATAAGTAATTATAACTCATCACAATTATTACTTTTCATGAGAATTAATTCTTAGTTCTTCATTTTCTCTCTAACTTAATTTTAAGTGATGCCTTGAGCCACTCAAATTTTCAAACAAAAAAAAAAAGAAAGAAAAAGAACGAGAGCAACGAAAAACATGAGCAAATTTTTTTTACTCAGCATTCAAAATTGTTACTTTCATTAGAAAATAACTAATTCCCTATTTTGTATTTTCACCGAAACTTAATTCTAAGTGGTGGCACACTAAACCCCCCCCCCCCCCTTGAAAAAAATTCAAAATTTTTGAGGAGCTTCATTTTTTTTTGGCTCCAACCTATTAAAATTATTCCTTTTCATGAGAAATAATTCCCATTGAAAAAAATGCAAAAATGGTTTTTTGCATTTATTTTTTTGGTTCTGAACTAATGAGAAATAATTCCCAATTATTTACTTTTTCCCTTGGTGAACATTAGGTGTCCTATAATCACCCCCCCCCCCCCCCCACCCCATTCTTTAGGAAAATTAAAAAATTAAAGAATTTTGAAATCTTGTTTTCTTTAAAACAAAAGTTCTTTATTTTCTCTTTACTTAATTTCAAGTTATATAGGCTACGTTGGAGCGATCTCAATTTTCCAAAAAAAAAAAAAAAAAACGAGTATAATGGTAACCACTTATTTTGAAAAAATATGTATTACATTTTCAAACTTTTTCATTTTTTTGTTTCAACCTATTAAAATGTTTCCTTTTCATGAGGAATTATTCCCAATTTAATTTTTCCCTTCACTGAATTTTAAATGGCATCTTTCTGTGCCCCACTCCCAAATTTGAAAAAAGATGAACGTAAAAAATTTCAAACTTCTCTATTTTTTGTTTGTTTGTTTATTTGTTTGTTTCAAGTTTTAATTCATTGGAGTTTTTTTTTTCATGATATAATTTATTTCCAGTCTTTTATTTTTTTTCCTAATTGAATTCCTGTTTGAGTGCCTTGCCACCCTTAATTTCTCAAAAAAAAAAAAATTGAAAAACCTGACAAAATGTTTTCATTAGGTATGTATTTTAAAATCAATCAAAAATTGGTAATTGATTCTTTTGGAAAGGAACAACAAGCAAGAGTTTGAAAATTGGTCAACTTTTACATTTTTCTAAAAAATAAAAAAATAAAAAACCGAAATCTAAAATAAACGACCACCCTGATGAACATCTAGGTACGACGTATTTCTGAAAGATGTGTTATTTTTCAATAATTTCATTAAAATGTTGCAAATACAGACAGGTGTTCTTTCTCTGTTACATATTTGTTTCAAGTTGAAATCATATAAAAGCACTTGGGAAATATAATATCGCTTCCATTTGTGATGTTTTCCAAGTTTGCAATAAGCCATTGGCACGTCTTTAGGTGACATTTTATCATCTTCGAGATAACATTAGAGCTTGTAGAGAAGTATTACAAAGATTTTATGAAACGCCACAAAAGTTAAGACTGTATCTTAATTTTCTCATAGGCATTCCTTGCAGGACTTCTGTTCAGTGCAGTTTTCAGTACCTATGGGTTTGTAGCATTTTCTACAAAAGTAATTTGAATTTGAAAAATTGTAAAACTCCTAAACCAAAAAAGCTCAATTTTATCGATTTTTTTCTTTTGTCTGTCTTCGTACCTATCCAACTTCATGAGACCATACAAATACTCCTTTTTTATCTAATTCATCCAAAAACTGTAGAAATGTTGAGGAGTGTAAAATTTTTATTCTGTCCATCCTTTTCCAAAAAACAAAAACAAGCACATTATTACGTTTAAAAATTCGCCACACCGAGCACAAATAAAATGCTAATAAGATATGTATAAAATGCGTTGTTTCAGATCACGTATTCGAATATTAGAAATTTTAACAAATTATTGGCAATTTCACATGGTGCGTTAGGGAAGCGGTGTCCTTATTCTTAGAACTCGACATAAAAATTAGGCGCTCGGAATAATTTTTAAATTTTTTTCAACTTGAAATCAAGTAACATTAATGTTTCATTTTGTTGTACAGTATGATTTTGTAGTACCCACAACCGCAACTCACTTTTAGCACTGGAAATTTGCCGATTATTGCACTGTTGTCTCCATTTCATTCTAAAACGCGCGAATAATCTCGTAAACGGCGGTTAAGTTTTCATTTTTTGTATCAAAAAACAACATCGGTTAACTACGACTTTTTTTCATTTTACTTACTTTGGATTTTGAAATTTGTAAACCAATTAAGCCTTTTAAACGCCGCTTGTTTCTAAGTACGTACGTGAATTTTATCAAAATATGCTAGCATCGCGTTTATTCGATGAAATAGAAACAAATTTTCGCCTCGGGGACAATTAAGTACTTTGTAAATATCGTTTTTATACGCGTACATATTACGAATTTCCGGAAAAAGCATGTGTATTTCATTTATGTAATTAAATGGGTTATTACAAAAATACCATATTTATTGCTTTTTAATTTGTACCACAAAACTTTCGATCGATGTGTGCGAGTATTATCTGTTGAGGGTTAGAGCAGAGGTGATTTCAAGATCACGACCAACCTTTGATAATACCTAAATTGCTAAGCACGCGAAATGAATGAAAAAATCATTTACCTCGTCTCAGTTTCGCGATCGCATTTAAATTCGGTTATCATCAAGTCGCCTGAAAATTCCTCGGATGAATATTGAAAATGGTGTTGCTCGTTTTGAAAAAAGGTCCATCCGGAGCGGAAATCTTGTTGAAACTTCTGTACCAGAACAACTTTTTGAATCTTGTACGAATGAATTTTAACAAAAATCTGATGCTACAATGCGGAGACATGGGCAAAGATAATATGGACGATGTCAAGACGTACAAACTGAATATTGGAATTTTTCAAACAACGCTTCTCAGTTTTTGCGTCACTTTGTCGATGACTTTTTTGTCGAAAATGGTGAGATTTTTTATATCTTTCGTGTGCCCGTAGCATCTTAAAATAAATTGCATTTACCATCGTTCGTGATTATTTTCGTACTTCGTGCTAATTTCATATCAAAATGTTGTTTCGCACGAATTTGTAATTGGTACCTATTTTACGTGGATTTATTTTGGAAATTAATATTTTTCATGTTCGTCGCGTTCAGTGATTAAACTTGTTAATAATGTATGTCAAATAATTCATGAAAACTATTATTTCCACTCGTTTTGTATTTTTGTAAAAATTCGTATTCTGCGTGGCCTACGTGTAGGTTAGTTTTCTGTTTGAATAGGGCGAATTATTAAACATTTCATTTTAAATTTGCAGGTGTTTGTACAATGATTGATTGGTTGAGTAACTAATCTACCTCATCATCAGTGATGCATAAACGGTAGTCTTATCCTACGAGGTATAGGACGTACATTTTTTTTTCACTCAATTTCGTTTAATTTTTCAAAGTATAGGTAAACGTTTATACTACACATTCAAAATCCATAATTTTTTTCAGTGTCCATGAAACATTGTTGAGTGGTTAAGATTTTTTCATAAATTGCTAGAATTTTAATTGGTTCAAAAAGTTGTGAATTTGACATTTCGTTTTCTTCTTATTTTTAAACGTATTTTCTTTTCAATTTTTTCCATTACAATAAAAAATATTCGTTCAATTATTATTCGTAATTATTATGTTGAAGAATGCCTATTTTAAATTTATAATTAAGGAAATTGAACGTCACGTATCATATTTGACAGCTAGGTCATCTGAAAAGCCCTAACATTTTTCTCTCGAAAAATCACATCACTGCGATAAAACAGGTGAAACAAAAAAGAACAACAATTTAACATACGTAACATTGATCAAAAAAATATAATCGCATATTTTTTCCGAAAAAAAAATATTGGATATTTTTTGTCATTTTACAAACTAAGATCCACATTTCTTGAGGAAAAAAAATCAATTCATTTTTTCATAATTCTATACCTACATAATTGTAAAAATATTTAAGTTATATTATGTGTTTTATTCGAAAACATTTCTTTTCAAATTTTATTAGAAATAATAAATTAATTTTTTGGTTACTATCATTTTTAATTAATTTTTCAAAAGTGCAAAAAACAATAAAAATTTTTCAAATTTTATTCAAATTGGACGTTTAAAAAAAATTATCGAATCTTATTCAAAAACACTTTAAAGGACATCTTTTGATATTTTTTTTTATTATTAAATGTACTTAATTTTTAAATTTTTTTCAAGGTCAAAAAATATTGAAGTAGGTAACTATAGGTATTTAAAAATTTTCAAAGAAGTTATAATTTTTTAGAATTTTGTTTCGAAGATTTTTTTTTTTTTTTTTTTTTTTTAAATTAATAGGTCATTTTTTTGATTTTGCAAAAAATAAAAAATAAAATAAATTTTTAGGTTTTCTTTAAAATTAATAGGTAGGTAAATAAATACCAAGTATTAAAATTTTGAACATTGTGTTAACAATTTTTTTGAAATTTGATTTGAAATTTTGTTGGATTATTATTATTTCTGTTTTGTTAAAGACATTTTAAATTTAGGTATTCAAAATCGTTTTTTTTTTTCAAAAGTAATTTCCTTGAGTTTTATTTAAAAATAATTTGTTTTTAAATTTTCTTTTAAAAAATTAAGAAATAATGTTAAAATTTTTAAAATTTTGTCGATTTTTTTTTTTTAATTCCGAAATGTTCTTTGATTTTTATTTGGATTTGCCTAAAAAACAATTCCTTTGAAGTTCATTCAAAACCAAATTTCTTGATTACGAAAAAAAAAATTATTTCTCGTAATATTCTATTTACCATACGTAAAACCATTTTTGAAATTTTACCAAAAAACCGGTTGATAATTTTTTTGGGATTTCAGCAATTTTTTCAAATTCAATTTCTAAAACTTTACTCGTATTCCAAATTTAAAAATATGATTGTAAATTTTTAAAATTTGGTCAATATTTTTTTGAATTTTGTTGATTTTTTTAAGAGCTTCGTTGATCAATTTTTTCGATTTTAAAAGAAGAGTACTCAGTTTTACTGAATTTTATTTGAAAACGTTTTTTCAAAAATTTTATTAAAGGGTAATTTTATTGTAATTGTTTTGCGCAACTTTTTTCAAAATGCAATTTTTAAATTTTCGTCAAATAGCTAAAAAATATTGAAATTTTTGAGATATAATAAAGGGACTGATACATATTTTTATATAGAATTTTGTTTCAATGTAATCCGAATTTCGTCGAACAAATCTTTTTAAATTCATTCTAAATCGAATTTTTTGATCTTTTTCCCAAATAATTTCTCTGATTTTAAAACAATTTCTTATTAAATTTTAAGCAGGTAGTTAGTTTTTTTTTTAAATTTGCTGGATTTTACACAATTTTTTTCAAAATGTATTTTCAAGTTTTGCTCAAAATTATAAATAGGTAGGTAGGTATAGACAATTAGACATTTACAAAAATTGTCTGTTTTTGAGTTCTATTTATTTTTATTTATTATTTATTTTTTTTTGAAGGAGGAGGAGGAGAAGAATTTCACCGAACAAATTTTTAAAAGTTCATACAAAATCGAATTTTTAATTGCATTAAAAAAAAATAGTTTCATTCAATCCCATTTAAAACAGTTTCTAAGTTTTGTTTTAAAATTTTAAAATTTTCTTTGTAACTAAAACATGTTCAAATTTTTAGAATTTTGTGAAAACGCTTTTTTTCTGTTTCTACTTTTTTCTTCGATTTTTAAATCTTTTTTTAAAAAGTGTCGTTAAACAAAGTTTACCTATGCATATTTTCATTTTAAAAAGTCATTTTTAAAATTTAATTTTAATTTTTCTTTCCATTTACTTACCTTAATTTTTTCGACCACAGTTTTTTATTCATTTATTCATTTTTTTTAGATTTTTTTGAGCAAATTTCTTGAAGTTAATTGAAAATCTAATTTTTTAAATTTTCTCCAAAAGTGATTTCTTACCTAATTAAGTATATTTCCAAAATTTTATTGAAGAATGTTTTTTAGACTTCGCACAATTTTTCCAAAAATAATTTCAATTCAGAAGCTAAAAATGATGACGTGATGAGGGAGTTGAAATAATTTTTTCTGTAAAAGGCCTAGGTATATAAAAATATTCCTCGGGATATTGATAAAAATTTAGTCGATTTTTTCGATGTATTTATAAATGATACCATAAAAAAAATTTAAAAAAGAGGCCATCATAAAATTAACTTATGATTGCCAGTGGTGCCTAGAACGCCATCTACAAGATCTTCGAGTTATTTTTTCATGCCGTTGATTTCAACAGGACAATTTTCGTGTTTTTTTTCCTTTATTAGATTAATTTATTTTAGAAAAGCTTACTTGATTTACTCCATTGTTAGACATTTGTATAGTAATAAAGTAAATCACTCCCACTCCAAGTTCATAAAATGCGACGAAGCAGTATAATTATGCGAACATATTACAGATAGTATAGCAAGTATTTGACGATCTATTTTTATTAATTTCTTTTTGGCTCCAGTCTACTAAGCATCAAAGAGATAATGCCAAGACCCTGTAAAGTACTAGTATACACTTCAACAAAATAATTTAATTTTTATCCTAAATGTCGTTTAGTAGGTATGTTTATAAACATTTTCATGGCATGATGAACCTTTTTTTAACGAGATTATATTCTTTAATTTAAGAAATTCTCTCGATGGTAATACCCATTCATCTCAACTATAAGTAGTGGTGTTGTTTGTACCTATCAAAAAAATTATACTATATTTATCCGTGAATAGGAAGTTGGAAATGTGTCAGATTATCTGAAATTACAGAGTGTTTTCATATTACGAGATACTACGTATTCTTGTAGGTACAACAGATATTTTTTTATTTACAAAGTTACATTTTTGCTTACACATTTTAAGTAGGGCTAGTTATATAGAAGTATAGGTAAACATTTTATTAAGTAAACAAAAAAGTTTACTCTGATAATATTATTTTATTCATTTTTAAAATTCATTAAAACGACTACGCTAAAAATAAACTCATCGTGCCCAATCAATCGCCACGCATAATTATTCTACTTTTGAATTATATTTTCACCAACTGGCAGAAAACGTTTATCAAAATATTCTGTAATTTGGCTGGAAAACGCGTGTTTAACGGGTGAGCAGATATAAACTAATAGACCCAATGTTGCATCGAGACAAGCGAAACATACCCAAAGAAAAGAGTTCTCGTCATACATGGCAATTAAAGCAGCCGACCACATTAAGTTGCTCGTTATAATTAACCCGGTATGAAATTTGAAATCGATTCCATGTTTAGAGAATAATTTAACGACCGAGGCCCTTTGACCCCAGACCACGTAAGCGGAAAATAGGTAAAATGCCCAATTCACCGATATCGTTATTGTCAAAGGAAATATGAAAAATATTAACAACGTTTTGTCATTTTGAAACCAGCACGTCTCGTAGATGCGACCTTCCAAAATGAAATCACCGTCTCGTTCGGCTACGTAAGTCATAATAAAAGCAATAACCGGTGGGAAAATCCAACTCACGAGCGAATAAATGGTGAATTTTTTAGAGGTGCCATTTTTATCGAATATATCGGTTTCTTGAATGCAACACCATAATTTACACGATACATCAAAAGCTAAAGCTGACAGCCAAAAAAATGACGTTAAAAAGCCGAAATATGTTACTGATCCTAATAAGTGGCAAAAGCCCTCTGTGGTGTTACTGGCGAGAAAACCTATGTTACCGATTATCAAAGTGACCCCATAAGATGCGAAAATTCTTCGGGTTTGAGTTGGGTCGGAATTTGAGAATAGGAAATCGTAAAGGTGTAATAATGTGAACAGCATGGAAATAATGACTCCTAAATTTACGATAAATTTTAATGGGTAGGATTCTTCCAATGGTTCTTCGATTACTTGGTCGTCGGTATCTTTACATATTCGCACTGGATATGCAGTTAGTAGATTAGAATCCTTGAGACGTGTACGTTTCATCGTGTTGAACGATTTTGTTTCCACAGTTAACCTCATTAGCATTAAAGAGTCAATCAAATCCTTACAGTTCTTTTTCACAGTTATGTGTAGAAATTCTCGCACTTCGATGGTGTTATTTGCAACTGCATTTGGAATGGTACGGGAGCTTATTGTAGTACTTGGAGTTGTTTGGGTAGTGCTTGGAGATGATCGAGTAGTGCTCGGAGTGGTTTGAGTAGTGCTTGAAATTGTTTGGGTAGATGATCCTTCTGATACTGCGTACAGAATTGTACGCCTAGGAGATGTCGACGTAGTACTTCTTGCCGATATGCTGGAATTACGATACTTCTTATCACATGAAAGATCAGCCGAGGATACGTTATTACATAAAGCGCAGTATTCATTATTGTACCACGTTCCGTTTCTATCTTTGACCATCGAGGTGTAATTAGTACATTGTCTCCTATATATCGAAGGGGCTCCGATGAGACAAGTCTTGACCAATTTTGGTTGACATTTCTTTATTGATCTTCTCAACTGCCTCGGCAGAGTAGCGCTAAGTGTGCAAGTTTCTGTAAAATTTCCATCAACGTAGGTCCATTGTTGAAGTGTATTGTTGAAAATATATTTATTCTGCGTCGAGCTTAAATTAAACTGGTTCGTATTATATTCTTTGTCATTAGAAGTTGATTCGCAAGAAAAGCGAATATTCCACATCGTGTAAGTCGTTTCATTGTAGCAACTTGCGCAGAATTGATTTCCATATGTTATCCCATTCGGGGTTGTGACTGGTATTTTCAAAGTATAATTCGACGTCTGTTCGTCGAAATTATTCGAAGATGAACAATTTCTGGAGAGTTTAAAACCTCCAGGGTGCTCTAACCACTGTCTCACGGTACAAGAACGTATCATTTTCACTCCATACGAAGTCAACTTCTGGTCTACGCAGTCGAATCGGGTTCTGTTACTTGCAGGTTTAGATGGAGAGTCCTTGCAGCATTCTCCATACGTAATGCAGTCTGTACCACAATTGCATACTTTTATTTTCCGATTAAAAAATGGCGATGCAGATAAACGAGATGTGTTTCTCCCACTGCATAGTGTAACCGTACACGTGCTGGAAAATTTGACTAGTTAGTTATGAAATTATAGTTACCTATACCTACATATTTATTATTTTTGATTGATGGTTTTGTGTTAACTTACGCGTTTTCCAACGCAGAGACTTCGCGTAGGATGAATAGTTGCAACGTGACAAAAAGTAAAGGCCAGTTGAAAAATTGTTTCATCTTTAACCGATCTGAAATTAAGGCGTTTTGATTAGTTTACTAAAGGTTATCGAAAATTAAATAATACGTACAGGGTACCTATGTGGGAAGTAACTTGAACACCTGAACGAAGTTATTCTTTCGTTTTTGTTTGTTTGCTTGTTTTTTTTTTTGTTTTTCTGTTTTTTGTATCTTTTTTTTGTTGAAAAATTGGATGTGTCAGTACCCACTTAAAATTACGTTAGAGAGAAAACAAAAAATTTGAAATCCATTCCCATGAAAAAGAGCATAGCTTATAATAACAAAAAAAAAATGGGTCGATTTTTCAATTTAAAAAAAAAATGGGGAATGACTAAGGCATTCTTTTAAAATTCCGTGAAAGGAAAAATAAAAAATTATCATTTCTCATGAAAAAAATCAATTTTTAATTGGTTTAAACCACTAAAAAAATGTATTAGTTCGAAAATCTGGTCATTTTTCAAAATGAAGAGGCTAGTGATACCATTTAAAATTTAGTTAAGGAAAAAAAATTAATAATAATAATAGTTATCTAAAAAAAAAAACAAAAAAAAAAAAACATTAAATTATACCTAGGTAAAAAAGTTTTACTAATTTATTTATTTTTTGAAAAATTGGATGTGCCTCAAAGTACCTCTTAAAGTTAAGTTGGAAGGAAAACAAACAATTGGAAATCAATTTTCATGAAAATGAACAACTTTCATGGTTTATAACCTAAAAAAGATAGGAGCTTGAAAATCGGTCAATTTTTCTTAATTTTTCGAAAAAATGGAAGATGACTAAGATTCTTTTTAATATTTAATGAAAGGAAAAATAAAAAATTTGGAATCATTCTTCGCATGAAAAGGAACATTTTTTTATTGGTTTATATACCTGAAAGAATGTGTTATATCGATAATTTGATCTTTTTCCAATTGAAGGGCTAGTACGGTACCATCAAAAATTCAGTTGGAGGAAAATAAAAAATTGAAAATATTTTTCTAATAAAAAGTAACACCTATTAAATAAAATACTACCTATACCTAGGCAAAAAAGTTTTGCTATTTTTTTTATTTTTTATTTTTTGAAAAATTTATGGCATCTCATAATGCACTATTGGGCAATTAGGTTGGAGAAAATAGAAAATTGCAAAGTAATTCTCATGAAAAAGAACAAATTTGATGGTTATTATAGGTAACCAAAAAAAAAAGATTTTGAAATTAGGCAATTTTTTCATTTTTCTCTCTAGAAAAAGGGTTGATCAGGAACCATTTGAAATTATTTTCTCATAAAAAGAAGCAACTTTGAGGGTGAGACAAAAAATAAAAAACAAAATTGAAAGCTCGAAATAAGGGCTACACTAATAGGTATACCACATGATACAAAATGCTTATGAATATGACCTCATTGCAATGGGAGAGAGTGAAGTGGGGTTCAAAATGCCATCACTCAAGTTTTTCGACCCTAAAGATGAACTTCTACTACTTGATTTCAGAATCCCAATCTAGTTCCGATTCACCATACTCAACCGGTTATGCTCTTGCTCTTATTATAAACATTTTGACAATTTTGAGCCTTGGAAAGGATTTTTATTATTAATTCAAAGATAATAAAAAAAAAATTGAAATATATTCACGATTTTGGTTTTTTTTTAAAAAAAAATCCGAATTGAAATTCTTTTTGTAAGTTTTTAATTTTTTTTTTAATGTGAAATATTTGCTATTGTCAGTATTTTTGCCTTGCATTAAATTTTTTAAATAATTTTTTAGAAAATTTTCGCAATTTTAATATTTGAAAAAAGTTTTAAATGAAAATTTTAAAATTGTGCTCACAAAAAAGTACAAAAATTCGATACCTACTTGATTAATATCATATCTTTTTTATTTTCAGTATTGCAATTTGCATTTAATCATTTACAAAGGCTACCATTTGCCCCAATGCAAAATCCTACCCTAAGCGAATTTTTCACAATTTTCATTTTCAGCAAATTTCAAAAAATAAAAATTTTGCAAAATTGCAGTTATTCAATAAAAAAGCTACCTTGAGTTCTCATGTAAAATCCTCCTCTGGCTGAATTTAAAAAAAAATTATTTTCAGTAAATTTGAAAAATGGCAATTTGCATTTAATCAATGACAAAGGTTACCATTTGATCCAATGCAAAATCCTACCCTAAGCGAAAATAATTCAATTCGCATGTCTTGCGTTGAAATTCATTTTTCAAAGAAACCTCCAACTGCCTATTCGGAAAAGAAAGCATTCGGGATTTAGGCATTCGGGAAAACGATATTCGGGAAATGTCCCGTTCGGGATTTCGGTTTCGGGAAAACGGGTGGGAACCACCTAGATCATGTCAATATCACTAAAAAAAAATTCCCTACGATGGAGTCATTAACACCATTGTCTATGCATTACCTACCGATTTTCATGGAATTTATACTACGACGTATAAAACGACATGTCGTTCGAATGAAGGTAAAAAAATGCTTCCAATGGGATGACGTGATCGCTCCAAAGGCATGCTAGATTAGGTTCATGCTGAAAAACTATATATACCTACGTATACTCATCTCACACGCAATATGCTTTTAAAGCAATGAATTTTGTTTTTTAATAGTTTTTCGCGACATCCACACGCTTATACATACCGTTAGGTTCGATTTAATAGGTGATAATTTTAAAAGGGTCGTATAAATAAATAGATAATTAAGATCGGTGCTCTATTTTTCCGCTTTTTAAATTAAAAATTTTTGTTACCATAAAAATAAAACGTTATTTTGTATAAATACTCGCATGTTGGCGGTAAATATTTATTTGAAGCAATCGTTTTAGTTTTGTGTGGCTCTATAATTTAAAATGGTCAAAAGAGGGCTGTAAACACATTTTATCAAAATGAAGAAATATGAATGAAAAATGATGTAAAAGTCATCTACGAATTGTTACTTCATATTTTAACGTTGTTTGGCATTAAAAAAAAAAAATCAAAATTAAAAATATTTGCGTGACAATTTCAAAAATTTTAGAAGATATTGCCTAAGCTAATTAGTCGAAATTTGAATTCATATAGTTAATTTAATTTCACTTACCTTCAACGCATTGACATCTCAATTCGAATCGAGGAAACGTTAATATACGCGTAACACGACAATTTAATCTGTAGTTATGCGAATTATAGACGAGAAAAAAGGGATTGGTCAGTATTAGTTTCTAATCTCAACGTATGTCGATTCTATTGGGAATATAACAAATACTTTGGTGTACCCTGTTGAACAATCCATATATACGCATATATTTTAACGGTCCCAACAGAATTTAAACCATGATAGTACAAAAATTTCAAAAGATGACGAAAAAAATACAAATTCGAATTTGCTCGCTGCTGGTTAGTTTAATCATGGCTATGTCGTTAGAAATATGTACCAGGTACCTCTACCTATACTTATATTTGACGAATACGAGATACATAAGCGTATTGGATAAGTGAGAGCAAAATTAACTTGTAAATTTTACAAATAACTTACAATTTGGTATTTTACTTTTTGTGTATACGAAACGATTACCTACCTTCTTAATTATTGTTGCAATTAAAGTACTTACGTATATATGCGGTGGTTTACCTTGAATGATTAAAATGTTACTACTTCTGCCGTTTGTTCCCCTGAACGAAATTACGTGTTAATTCGAAAATAAACGTAGAATACATATTGTACGTTATAGGTACCTTCCTACTGTTTATGATACGAGTGTTTTGAAATTTCATAGAATTCATTTGAAACATATTTTGAATTTATTTATTTATTTTTCACATTATAAAACACAATATTTTAACAATATAGAGAAGATGGATGGCCCTTATTTTGAAGTAGTTTCATTTAAAAAAAATTAATTTTACCCCCTCTCCACTTGCTTTTTCAAATGAGAAAATATTTCCCTATTTTTAAAATTTTCCTCAATCTATTCTGGGTGGCTCGTGGTCATTCCATTATTTTGAAGGAAAATTAAAAAATTTGCCATTTATTACTTTTTTTTTATTACAACTCATCATTAAATTTGTTCCTTTTCATGAAAATTAATTCCCAATTTTTTTATTTTTTTACCTTTACTTAATTTCAAGTAGTGCCTTGGTACGCCACCAATTTAAAAAAAAAAAAAAAAAAAAAAAAAAATGACCTAGCATTTAAAATACCTATGTATTGTTGTTTTTTATCAGAAAATAACTCCTTACTCCTTATTTTTCAATTTTTCCTCTACCCTGAATTTCAAGTTGTGCCTCAGCCCCATTCCAAAAAATATTGAAAATAAATTACCAAATTTTTAAACGTTTCCATTTTTTCATTTGTTCTGACCTATCAAAATTGTTCCTTTTCAAGAAAAATGATAACCGCTTCTTCATTTTTCTCCCAACTGAATTTTAAGCGGAGCCTAGTCGCAAACTTGTTGTTCTTCACGAGAATTAATTCACAATTTTTTATTTTCTCGCCAACTAAATTTTAAGTGGTACTTTAAGGCTCCCTCAATTGAAAAAATTAAAATTCAAAAAAGCAAAAATTTATTTTTTATGTTTTCCCTACCTCATTGAATTGTAGAAAATTTCACTAATTCTTGCCGTCCAGAAAATTACAAGTTGTAACAAGCAGTTCAAACTACTCATCCATACTAATAAGTAGTAAATTCGAAGGTGTTATGATAACTTGTTACAACATCACAGATGAGTAGTTTCAACTATTCCTAACAACTAGTAGGTACAAGTAATCCGGACAACTATCAAAAAAAGAATGTTTGATTATTGTTCATACAAACTACAAGTAGCATATACAACTATTCAAGAATACTTAATACAAAATAAGAATTATTATAATGCTTATTCACAACACACTTTATCTGCGAGTATCAAAAGACCCTCAAAATTTCTGAATGGATAAAAATTCCAAATTCAAATTCCACAACTTTGACTAACGGTTCTGAAGAGATGATTTTCTGAAATTGACCAAATTGACAGCTTTTCGAGTACTCTTAATTCGGGTCTATGTATCATTATTATTTTTTGACTGGAAATTCAATATTCATACACAAATCATAACATGTAGGTATTTTTAAATGTATTTGTCCATATTTTATAAACTTTGGAATACTATTTTGGGCTCCTCATTATATAAACCACCCAGGTGACTAAATTTGTCTATTACGTGGACTTGGAAAATTTTTAGAGCGCCACTTTGAAAATAGGTAATTTTTATTTTTATTTTTTTCAAAATGGGAAGCTGATCCCGGGAAAAAATCTCATGGATCAAGTCATATCTATTTGGATAAAATCTGATCAGATTTGATCAAGTTTGATCCAAATGTTGATCTGATTGGATAAAATTTAGTCAAATTGGATCTAGTTATATCAGAGAAAATCCACTGATATCTAAAATGATTATATCAAAATAGATCAAAACATATCAACTAGATCAAGTCATATCAGTGAAAATCCAGTTATATAGAAATGCTTATATCCGAACGGATCAAATTGGATCAAATTAGATTCTCTCATATATAATTTGATATTATTGGATCAAGTTGAATCTGTAAAACTCCAGTTTTATCCAAAATGGTTGTATCAAAATAGATCAAATCATATCAACCAGATCTCCTCATATCTACTTTGATATAATTAGATCAAGTCATATCAGTGAAAATCCAGTTATATAGAAATGGTTAGATCCGAATGGATCAAATTGGATCAAATTAGATTCTCTCATATATAATTTGATATTATTGGATCAAGTTATATCTGTGAAATCAAAATGAGTCAACCCAGATTCATTTCAAAATTTTAGGGGCTACGAGCAGTGCCAGAATAGGGTTCCATCAAAAAAGTAAGGCAAAATTCGGAGTAGGCACTATTAAAAATGTAACAAACGACATGCTACATGCTTTTTTACATTTTTTTTTGGATTTGGTCAAAAATTTTGGGGCGCAGTGCCCCCATGGGATCCTGAAGGTATCACGACAAAAATCATTTCTGAATTTAAGTTGAAATTATCTACTCACAGGAATTTTTCCTGATACTTTTAGTTATACAACCTTGAGTAATTGTTATCTTTGATTGTGTGTCACATAAATACAATTAAACTGTCTTATTATATATGAAATGGTTCGTACCAAGTTGAGTGCACCATCATTGATCTGATTGGAAAAGTTAAGCAGCTTCGGGTTTGGTTACTACTTGGATGGGTGACCGTTGAGAAAAATTTGGGATGGTATGGTCAGATCTAACCATAATAAATGGGAAATGTACCTATC
The DNA here is from genome assembly GCA_959613365.1 of Balanococcus diminutus. NCBI lineage: Eukaryota > Metazoa > Arthropoda > Insecta > Hemiptera > Pseudococcidae > Balanococcus > Balanococcus diminutus. Next base: position 33,196,538 of record OY390714.1, read on the forward strand.
AAATATGATCCAATCATATTTAATTTTATCTCATCATACATCATTGGATCAAATTGTGTATAGTTTGATCAAATTATATATGATTTGATCAAATTAAATATGATTAGATCAAATTTGATAGGTATAAAATTCATATATGGTTAGATCTGACCACTTCATATATGGTTAGATCCAACAGATTTTTTCCCGGGATGGCACTGCTTGAAATTCAGTAAGGAGAAAAAAAATGTAAATTAGGGAATTATTTTCTCTCTAAAAAGAGTTGGAGAATGAGAACAAAAAAAAAATCGAATTTTCGAAATAAGAGCCACTTTAATGTAGGTACTAGGTATTTACCTACTCAGATCTTAGTTTGAAAATTCAAAATACATCTAAAATATCTTAAATATGTACCTACTTTTAAAGCAAAGCATAAGTTATTGACTAGTAAAAAAAGAATAAGATACTGCAAAATACACCAGCAGTGCAAAAGGACAAAAAATGAGTCAAACTTTCTCTCTTAAAATCTACTTACGTATACTCAGTTACATAATAAATACTGTGATTGTGAATCATGTAAAATTTCATGCATCTAAAGTTGAAAAAAAAAATAACCTTGAAAATAACAAAATTAATATAATGGTGTTTTGATCACAAATACTGAAAAATAATCAAGTCTCAATCTTGGCATTAGGTATAAATGGAAAATGTACTCTTAATTTTTTTTACATAACCTACGTATACATAATCATTCAAATATTACTCGAGGATTGAACGTACAAAAAACCTGAGATTTACAATTTTCCACTCGATCGAAAAATTCACAATTCGTCCACCTGCGTCTGTTTCGGATTATTGGTAACTTCAGATGTCGCTGTGACCATGTCAGCATTCGTTACGAAAGTGGAAAAGGTGGAGCTGAGGAATTTATTATCCCTGTGACGTTGCAATAAACCCTTAGCTGTTTTCTTTTTAAAAGTGAACCCGAAAAATATAAATATACCTTGGGACATGTTAAATAATGTGAACAGAAGTCCAATTAATTCGCTGTTTGTGACAGTGACGAAAAAACCCAGCGTCCACGTCAGACCCATCAATAAGCCTAATCTGGTGTACAGTCGGAAATCGTGGCGGGTATTCGGATTAACAGTTTTCCGTTGACTTAGATAGATCATATAAGCTGTATGGGCGAAGAAACAAATATTGACGAAAAATATCACCGTAGCTGGCAAGAAAAAGAAATAAATCAGGGGCATCTTTTGCGCGATAAAACATTGACCAAATTTACCATACCCTGGTTTTAAATCGCAATTTATAACGCTGGATGGGGAAAATTCCGCATAAATTGCCGGACCGACTACAAATAAGGGTAGAACCCAAGCGAGCAAGGAATAGATGAGAAACTTCATTTGATGCTTTCCACCTGATGTGCGAAATTTTGCTGTAGCTCTGTACAAGCTGAGCCAGACATCGTAAGACATAACCAGCATCCACGAGAAGCAACTCAGAAAACAATAATGTTCTACTATTGCGACTACTTCGCAAGATGGCAACCATGGTCCAATATCGAATGATATGAACGCTGCTAACAGAGCTATGCAAAATGAAGCCAAATTCTTACCCGATAAATTTCGATATTCGGGCAATTGTGAGAATGTTAATAAGTGAAGTATGATGCAGACAATCGATACTTTGATGAGTACTTCGGTAGTTACATCGTTGATGGTATTCATAATACGTTGATATCGTGTCCTTGGAATTTGACGACCGCAAACGTAAATCTCATCAGTGTCATTAACGTCCAACACTTCCCACTCACTCTCCGGAAACTCGGAATCGTATTCGTAGACAAAAACAGTCTGGTTATTTACCTTGTAATATTCTTTACGATTGAGGGAGTAAATTTTGCTGATGTAGCACAACGTCTTGGATGTTTTTGCAGTTACGTAACATTCTTCGGGTTCATTTTTCTCACAAAGTAAATCATAACCGGAGGTACTTTCTGGTATTTCGTCGCAGTGAGGAACTTTACTTATGGCTGCGTGTGTTATAGGAATTTCGAACATTTCTTCGGTTATTTTTGCACTCACCGTGCAACCCTTCAAGTCTCCCTCTATACCGTTGCATTTAGCGCAGTCCGAATTTTTATACACTTTATCAGCGAAATAAACGTAAGAACTGTATCCTTCGCAAACGGTGCCATTTTGACACGATCGAATCACGTCAGGAACACAGTACCTCAGTGAAGTTATATTAGATGGCACCTTCGGTTCCAAATGGCACTTATAAAAAGTCTCGTTCGCGTATGAAGTCCAGTACATTTGACCTGTTTCGTTATAATTGAGTTTATTCAATAACTCTGCAGCATCTATTGCTCTATCGACGGTATAATGACTTGTGTTATGATTGGAAGTGGAATTTAAATCTTGTATGTTCGGAGGAGTGAACTCGTAAGTGAAACCGACATTCCAAAAATCATACTTGGTTTCTCCGTTACAAATAGCGCAAAATATATTACCGTAGGTTATTCCGTTGCTCGCCGTCACCGGTAATTTTAATAGAATATCCTGCGATAAAATTGTCGAATTTTCAGTGGAACATTTTTCTGATATGGATGTTACGTTCCAATCGGCAGGACATGATTTTACTATGTAAACGCCACCATCAAATCGGGTCTTGATACATAGGAATTGTATGTCGATATTGATTTCAGTTCGATTCGAATCGCTGCAGCAGTCTTTGTAGAAAGGACATTTGAAATCACACATGCAATTCCTCGTTCTTAAATCTTGAAGCGATTCTGGAATTTGATCGATTATCTCGCAGGTATCTTTTAGTTGGCATATTCTGTAAACAGATAAAAATTTGTTAGTAGGGACCTGATTAAAATGAATCGAATTGAGTATCTTTAGGTAACTACAAGGCCGTGTTTCATAATTTCATTTTGTTTTAATATCAAGGTCCGTCCATCTAAAAATGATTCTTTTTGTGTAAAATCTACTCCCTAAAAATTTATCTCCAAAAAAATTATTTTCAGTGGTGGCGCAGAGCCCCTATTATTGAGAAAATGAAAAAAAGAAATTCAAAATATTGGAATAGAACTTTTTTTAAAATTTTTTAACTAAATGGTCGCTACATATAGGTATCTATACTTTTACCTAACAAGACTATTTTCGGTGATTTTTCATTTTTACCCCTGTTTTTAAGGGTACATAAAAACCCGAATTTACGTTTTTTGAAGAAAAAAAAATTAAAAATCAGGTAGGTACAATGAAATTTTTTTTTTTGATCAAAATAGTCTTAACATAGGTACATTTATATAATTATTTTTACCCCCCCCCCCCCCCCAAACAAACATTTATGTAGATTTTTAAAAATCAATCTCATTTATAAACATAATAGCTAATTTTTTCATTGTATTGGTAACAATGATATTTTTCCGAGTATTTGAAAAATTTTGTATAATAGACCATGTCTGGATAAGAAATTAAGAATATTAAATTGTCCTACTAGAATTCAGGGCCAACATTCTGGTGGTGCTGCTGCTGGTGCATTGGCACTTTAATTAGTAAGTACTCTTAAGATACTTCAATTCCTAGAGTTTTGGACCTCAACTAGAGTTCGTTTTCATATGAATCGAGCATGCCAAACGAGAAAATGAGGTTAAATTTTCATTTTATTTCTTCATAAATGAATTTATTTTTTATTTTTTAAGAATAGAAAAATAATGTTTTTTTTGTTTTTTTTTAAATTACCAAATTTTTAATTTTTTTCAGGATTTTGGACATTAAAAAAACTTTGAACTAAATTTAATTTTAATTTTTTGGCGTTAATTTTTTGTTTTTTAGGAATAAAGAAATTTCACAATTTTTTGAGATGAAAAAAAGTTTCTATTTTTGAAAGATTAAAATGTTTTATTTTATTTATTTTTTATTTTTGGAATAAATAGACAAGGTTTTTGTTCTTTTTAAAAAAAAATTTTAAAGAAAATATTTCAAGCAATGCTTCATATTACAAATAAATATAATTCATTCATTCAATTTATAAATTTTTAATTTTTTCCAGGATTTAGGATAGGTATTTAAAAAAAAAGTTTCAAATAAATTCAATTTTAATTTTTTGAGGTATTTTTTTTGTTTTGAAAATTAAAGAAATTTTACAATTTTTTGAGATGGAAAAATTTCATTTTTTAAAAAATGAACAAATTTTCAAATTTTTGAAGAATAAAAAAATTGTAAATTTTATTGCGTAAATTTTATTGCATAAAATTTACATTTTTTCAGGATTTAGGTAGGACTTTGGAAAAGTTTGAAATGAATTTTATTTTTTTTTTAGCGTAAAAAAAAATTTTAGGAATAAGGAAATTTCACAATTTTTGGAAATGATTTTTTTTTAAAGAAGAAAAGTTTTCAAACTCTCAAGAATAAAAAAATAAGTATATTATTTTTTTGGGATAAGTAAACAAATTTTCTATTTTTTTTAAATAAAAAAATATCCATTTTTTTAAATCAAAAAATATTCTATTTTTTAAAAATATAAATTTTTTTTTTTATTTTATTATTATTTTTTTGAATAGGTAGGGACTATGGAGTACCTAAATTAGGCTCTAAATATTTTAGAATAAAAAAATGTCTCATTTTTTGAAATTTTTTTTCTCCATTTTTTTTAAAATTAAGAAATTAAGTTTGTATATTTTTAAAAATTTTCTAAAAAAATCTCGAACTTTTATGGAGCATCAATAAGGTCGTAGGTAAGTGCAAAAATGGAAGGAAATCTAATTAACCGACTTTTAGGAATTAATTTAAATTGGGTGCTTTTTTTGAAAATTTCTTTGAAATGATATTAGTAAAAAAAAATTCCCATGACCTCAAAATACATAGAAAACATACCAAAAAATATGGCACTTCGGTGAAAATGAGTCATTCGGGTATTTTGTCGAATTATTCTGTGTTAGTCAAAGATCGAATGGATGAAAAATTATAAAATACTTTTGATAGGTATAGATAATGATCTATTTGACATGTACGCGACACGATTACACACCCACCAAGTTATCTGTAATTTTTTTCCTACATCAAGTCGGGTTTATTTAAAAAACGCCTCATGCATGGTTATTTTAATGCCCAAAATAGACGCACATTCGCACGTATTTATCTTCTTTAGATACTTACTCTTGTTTGTACGTTTGAATCAACGTTTCGTTGACGAAATTGGTCGTTGTTTCCTCCGCTCGAACTGAGTAAAGAAGCAGGAAGATCAAGTAGGTCCGATGAACTTTCGGTATATTCCTGTAATTAACAAATGTCATAGTTCAAATCATAAACACGTATTTCTCGACAAGTTACGATGAATAATAATTAATGATTTTGTTGAAAAAACCGCACGTACGACTTTCATGAACTACACATTATAGATAAATTTTTACTATTTAATACCTATTTAGGTTATTAGGGAGATAACAAAAATCTATGCAGTTAATACTTCAATTGCACAAACGCCTTGATAAAATGATTCACTTTTGAATGTTAAATATAAATTGATAATATTATGTGTAGGCCTACCATACGTAATTTTTATCAAGTATATGAAGTAGTATGAAAAGTTGTAAGCTGTTGACCGAGATAATAAACCATAATAACCCTCAAAAAAACCACTGACTGCATATCAATGCCAGATTATTCAACGTTTTATCTCTTTATCAAAGTGATTATAATGAGAAAGATCCGCGTTATTAAAAATTATTGTGTTGATAATGAAAAAAAATACCATCCCTGAATCCCACACCGTGTCACAGCTTTCGTTTAAAGGGCAACGACTTAGAATTATTTTCAACCTTGAAAATTGGGTTTCCCAATTTTCAAGTATTTTCCAGGTGTTTACAGTGTGCTTTACCGAGAAAAATTGTTTTTTAATGAATATTTTGTCTGCTCGTGTACTATAAAATCAGTTAAATGATTTCCAACTGTATAAATTACCGGAACATATATAATATTATATACTATTGTAGTTCAGTATGCCACTATTTTTTCATTATGGCACTCAAATTCAGATAGCATTGTGTAATATTTGAATTACGAAATTCAAAGCTTGACTGTATTTTTTGAAAATGCTGCAATGCATAGAAAATCCCCCCCCCCTTGAACTGTTGTACAAGGAATTATCGCATGGATAGTTGAAAACCCTGCTTTCCTTTCATCAGACAGTACCTATTAATTTTTCTCACTTCACTTTTTTTCGAAACAGTAAATAAATTAGCCAGATTACCTACATATTTTTTTTTTACTTTTTTCAATTTAAATTTTCGAAGAGAATCCTCTTAAATAAATAAATATTTCGAAATAGAAACATTCTCATTAAAAAAAAAATGACATTCTTGTTACTTATCACTTTTAAAAGGCCCAAAAATAGACGTTTAACAAACAAAAATCATACATTTTCCAATTTTTGTCAAATAATAAAATGTTTTCTTATAAAGATCACAGGTTTGGAATATCTCTCCAAAAAAGTCACCAAAAGGCGTTCATTTTTATTCATTTCATAAGTTGAGCAACCAAATGAAGCTTCCCACCCAATATAAATACCTCACTGTCAGCGGGAACAAATTTTAAAAATATTTCGTCTTTTATCCAATCAAGTAAAAATACATATTTTCGAATTTTTTTCCGAGTGTTCAAGTTAACTACTTTCGAATGTTATTAGTATTTTATCAATTTGTTTTTCAATTTCATTTAAGTAGATGAAAATTTTCTAAAAAATGATAGCAAAATGTTGAACATTTTAATTATTTACTAAAAACTCAAACCTGTCCGAGCTCACGGTCACGTAGATGGTACTTCGCGATTAAAAAAATTAATTTATAAAACCTCCTTCGAAAAATAGGTAGAATGTTCACAAAATGATAAATGTTTGTGTGACAATAAAATGATACAACGCAAAAAATTTAAATAATTAACGAAAAAGTTATTTTTTCATAACTTACAATCATTTTTGATACGTCGACGATGCGCGAATTGTGCGTGCTATTGAATTTAAAAAAAAATTTCAGCACGAAAGATTCTTTACCGTGTAAAAGGCATAGCTATGCGATACGCGAAAAATGTTCCACTCTATCACTTTATCCGCTTAAAACTAAAAGAAAAAGCTAAAACAATAGGTACTCACATATCGTCATGTTTCTGTGCGAAAATGAATTCTTATTACTTAAAACCATCGGTGAGATCACATGAAAACAAATCTTTTCCACTTTACAGGTACAAACATCAAATTGAAAACCTGTCTTGCTTCATTCCTGCCGGTATTTTCAGTGTTACCAGAATGACGCACGTTTGAATCTATTGAGTAATTTTTCGGTTTAGTTGTTAATTAATTAAGCGGTACAACGCGGGGCTCCTTTACCTAATTTTGTTTGTTTTGTCATCTCTTTAGGTAATTTGCTCGCATGTCGCATTAAACTATCTAATTTTATGCGTAGGTTGGGTTTTCTAAAAGTATTTTATTTCGAATGATTGATAATACCTTAATGTATAATGCGTAATTTCGATCGAGTGAAGGTACTGTACACTCCAAAAGTAATTATTTTGTTGATAAAAATCTCGTTGGAAACTGAATTATACTGATTAGGACGAGCATCCGGCTATGAATGATAGCAATGTATACCAGAAAGAATCGATGATAGGTATCTTTGTACCATACCTACTGTTTACTTTTTGTTTAAATTCTTCGTATAATTGCGTTTTTAATGAAAATTCACGATACGAAAACCAGTTCCAAATCAACCTATCTGTAGAATTGTTGAGTTGTTGAAGAATATTCGAATTTAATGGTTATTTTACATGTATTTTTTTGGAACATTCTATACGTATAACTAGATAATTTTGAATTTTTTTAGTCAGACAACACACAAACCATTTTTATTTCAACTTTCGCTGGGCAAAAAAATTAAGAAAAAATGTACCTATGAAACGATGGCATGTTTTGGAAATATTTTTGCTTCATTTTGTTTTTGTTTTCAATTTTATTATTCGCATAGGTTTTACTAAATATTATAAGAATTTTACAGTTACTTACTTCCTCTCCAGAGTGCTAATTATCATACGATAAACGGAACTTCATGGGATTAATCACACATTACTTAATACGTTAATGAATAGGTCCACCACGTTTAGCAGAAAATGAATGTGTTTCATTTCATTAAAAAAAAATTCTCGTATATAGGTTTATTTTTGGAATAGATATGTAGGTGGCCTGTTGTAGAATAATTTATTGAATGTACTTAACCGAGTAAAGACTTTCTCTCTAAAAATATTGCCATCATAAGAAAAGCAAATAGAGAGCAGCACCTTTTTTTTTCTATTTTCGAAGTAAACAAATGAGGTACTTGAATTTTGACAAATTAATTTGACAATGGTAATTGTTTAAAATGAGTAAATTTTGATTTTGAATTTTTTTTAAATACCTCTATGTTTTATGAGTTTAGTTTTGCCAAAATATACATACCTACCTAAATATGCTTGTAACAATAAGCATAATGTTCTCCACCTCTACCTATTTACAAAGATTTGAAAAAAAAATTTGCGAGATTTTTTGCAATATTTTTTTACGAACAACAACTAATTTTCTCAACAGAATTTTTTCGAAAATTTTTAACAAATTGCCGCCAACAATTTTTTTTGAAAATTGAAAAAAAAATGAATTTTAAAGTATTATTTTCTCTAGAAAAAAAAACCTTGGAATAATTAGCAGAAAGGACATAATTATGTACATCAAAAAAATTTCAGAAAATTATTTTTGACAAAGACTTACTTATTTGGGTACTTCAACCAAAATCATTTCCTCAATTTTTTTTGAAAATAAATATTTCCAAATATTTTTTTAGAAAATTTAAAATGTCTATTAGATAATATTTAAAATAAAAAGGAGATATTTCAAAATTTTCTCGAAAAAATTCCAGAATTCTATTAAAATTTCAAAGGTTTTCTTCAAAAATTCGAAACGCATTTCATTTTTTTTTTAATTTACAAATATGTGTGTAAAGATTTTTCGATAGAAAATATTCCAAAATTTTATTGAATAAAAAAAATTTAAAAATCTCATAATAGGTAAAATTGCTAAAAAAAAAATGAAAAAAAATAGAAAAAATTGTCTAATTTGTTTTAATTTCAATAATTCTACCAGGAATAATGTATTTAGATTATTTATTTTTTATTTTTTACGAAGTATGTTGGAAAAATACCTACCCATTCGTAAAAAATTATAATTTAAAAATCTTGTTTTATATTAAGTTCTTTCAAAAAATTCGAAATAATAAAAAATTCTGTTGGAAAGAAATTCTCAAAAACTAAATTCTTATCAATAATGTTGTCTCGAAAAAATATTTTCTGTAGAAACCTCAAAAAAGTTGAAAAATATTTTTTGCACAAAAAAATTTATTGAGATTAAATTTGCAGAAATTAAATTTTATGAAGAATCCTCGAAAGAGAAAATCAGAACATGAGAAGTACTATCAAAAAATTAAATGCTATTCTTTTCCAAAAAAAAGTTTGATTTTTTTGAAAAGAAATTCGCGGAAGCGAGATAGGTATTTGAGGAATTTGTAAAGATTATTTTCAAAATTAGACTGTTTTTTTTATTGCCTTGAAAAAAAAATCTGTAAAAAATTCAGAAATTTTCTAAAAATATTTTTTAGGTATTTGAGGAATTTCTAAAGATTATTTTCAAAATTAGTCAGTTTTTTTTATTGCATTGAAAAAAAAATCTGTAAAAAATTCAGAAATTTTCTAAAAATATTTTTTAGTAGCCTACGTACAAAAAATTTTGTTGAAAAAATACGAATGGCGAAAGGAAATTCTTCAAATAAGTATATTTGTCTTGCCTAAAAATCAACAAAAACAGACAAAAAACATCGCTCTTCACCACTTTCAAGACCTAGGAAAATTTTTCAAATGTTTATAAAGTTATATTTTTTTCTTAACTTATTCAATTATTATTACATTATAATTCTTTTTCAGTTTTTTCTTTCCAGTTTTTAAATTTTTTTTCAATTTTTTTCACTTCTTTATGACTTTATAACTTCTTCAAAATGTACACATTCATTTTTTGTTGATGTTTCGATTTTTCAAAATCCTTCTAATTATTTATCAAATTTTGCAATTGTTATGAAATTTAAATTTTTCCAAAATTTTCAGTTCTTTTGAACTTCTGTCTTGGAATGTTTAAATGATTTTTCTGGTACCTATCAAATTATTTTAATATTTCAAAAAATGATCAATTTTTCCAAGATATAATTTTTTAAATCAAGTACCTATTTGATTTTTCAATGTTTTAATTTTCAAAATATGGGGTGAAATATTCAGGTACTTATAATTTTGAATTTTTCTCAAATTTCTCAATTTTTATGACATATAGTTAGTACCTATATACAAGTAGATAGGTACAGTTTGTTTCATTTTTTTTTTTTTTTAAATTTTGATACCTATCATTTTAAATTTTTTAAATTCATTTTTCAAGGTTTGTTCTCAAATTTTCGAGGTGGTGCTGGTACCAGAGATCATCTTCACACTTTCGCTACCCATGTGAAAAGGAATTCACAGAAATGAAATATTGAAAAAAAAATCAAAAATCCTATCAAGAAATAAAAACAAATTTAAAAAAAAAAACTTGAAATAATTTAAAATTATTTCGAACAATTTTCTTTTAAAGAAATTTATAGAAAAGAAATAATTTAGGAATTCTTTTTTAAATCATTGCAAAAATCTAGATTAGGTATAAAGAAAAATATATTTTCCAAAACTAAATATTGTATTTGAAAATATGTTTTGTAAGAATTCTTTCAAAATAGGTATAGGCACATTTGAAAAATATTTTCAATTTTTTTTTTTTTTTTTAAATTTAAAAAATGAAAAATCATTTTATTTTTACGAAATACAGAAGTAAAGAATGAAGTGAATAAATAGATAGGTGTATAGTTAGAACGTAGCTTCAAAACATACGTATGGCAAAATTAAACGTATTACGTATTTACCTACTCAATACCCAAATAATTCATATCACATAATAATTTTTCTTATTATATTTCGGTTTGATTCCGGTTAAATTATCAACCAGTGTTGCCTTTAAAAAAAGATGCATAACAGTACACATCGAGTTGTTTTTGTCTCATTTTAAAACCTCACGAATAACTTATAGCCGATTTTTTCCGACAACTCGTTACAAATAAATAAAGATTCGACGGACACATATTATACTATAAAGATTTAAAACCAGGAATAGGTGTCGTGCCAAACAGCAAAAGTCCCAAATCCACGTTGTAGAAGTATCGTTGATCCGTTAATCGCGATCTTGAAACTTGAAAATTATCGAGAAAAAAACTAGTTTCGAATGTTTCGTGGTTACCTATCCATTACTGTGCTGTTCCAGTTGTACTATACAAAAAATATGCAAATAATGATATCGTAATAGATTTATAATTTTTCATCTTGAGCTGTTTTTCAAGGTCAAGAGACGTAAGCTTTCATCATCTCATGTTATTAAAGTGAAAATTGCGGATGCGATGTTTATTGGTTTGAGTAAAAAAAAAATTGAACTTTAGTTTGAACTGTGCATTTTGTATGTACCTAATTTCATCATGAGTATAGGGCAGACTATTGGTGATCTTTCTATAAATATTTTACATGTAAGCAATGCCAGCATAGGTTGAGTTGTGGTCTGGAATACATTACCTACTTAGATAAAATCTTCGTTTTAAGGACGTATTTACACATATTTTTATTAAAGGAAATAAACCTGTTGATATTAAGCTTTATTTAAATTATATGAGAATAGAGGTGACTATTCCGTACCTATTTCTCTTCAATTTGAGGTTTCCCATGGACGAAAATTATTGGTCTATGACATGTTATTCTCGTAGTTATAGATACGTTTGGTATACCATCAAAAATTTTCAAAGTCCAATACTATATAGATACTTGATAATCAAAATTGAAGGAGAGGGGGGGAGTCCATCGACATTTTTGTATTAACCAAAATTATTCTTAGGATTTCAAGCTACAACTTTTGTTTGAAATTTTTTTCAATTGGGCCCCTCCCTCCCCACCGATTTTGCACAACACTCCTAAGATATTATTTAAAAATTAAAAAAGTGAGGGCGGAAGGGGTAAATTGAAAAAAATTTCAAATAAAAGTTGTAGCTTGAAGTCCTAAGAATAATTTTGGTTATTACAAAAATTTCGATGGGATCCTTTCCTCTGATCCTCTCCATTGATTTCACATAATATCAGGTACATACTTTTTCAAAATTAGGAAAGGGGTCCAACTGAAAAATTTTTCAAACAAAAGTTGTAGATTTAGGTCCTATAAGTAATTTTTGTTATTGTAAAATTTTCGATTAGACCCGTCTCTCCCCACCAAATTTTGCCTAAAATGACTTACATACTTATATATTTTATTAAAAACTGATGGAGTTAGGGGTCAAACTGAAAAACTTGTCAAACCAAAGTTGTAGCTTGAAGTCTTAGAAATAATTTTGATTATTACAAAAATTGTGATTGGACCCCTCCCTCCCTCCCACCCTTCCTTCCATCCTTCCAATTTTGATTTAAGTATTTATGTAGTATTGGACTGAGTAAATTTTTCGATAGTGCCAAAAAAAAACAATACTGCAGCGACCACTCGTGTTCGACGCTCGTTGTTTGTAGGTACCTAGGTATTCGTCATAGGATAGGTACGAGTGTATTTCCATCCTTTGTCCAAAATTCAACAACTAATTAAACAGCTGATATCATAAAAAATTAATTACGTATACACTTAGGTGATAATTTGCTGATTTAAAAAATATATATATTTTACTCGAGTTGGTTTTATCTGAGTCGACTGTTTTAAATTACACATAAAACTAGATAGGTTCTTATGTTAATTAGAATGATATGTATAAATATTTAGGTACCTACAAAAAAGTAACGATTGTCTTGGTTTTTCAAAATTCTCCCAATATTTTTCATTTACTTGATAATTTTTTTCACCATATTCTTATCCAAACTGAATAATAAAAACATGAAAATTCCTTGAGCAGCTTGGAATATGTTTTGAATGGTATGAAACAATACAAAATCGGTTTTTACCACTAAAATATATAAGACCCATAACAAAACCATTAAGGCCACAATGCCCATATTTAACGATAATCTTATAAAAATAAAGTAAGAATTATTGTTTTGAATCGTCGAAGTAATATCTTTTCTTTTATTTTTAAAAATATGATACGAAGTATGTAAAAATAATGAAATATTTATACAAGTTATCACAGCTGTGGGGTAATGGTAGAAAAAATTTAGAGGAATCTCTTGCGCCACAAAACATTGTTTCAGTCTACCATAGCCCGGTTTTAAATAACAAGGAACTAAATTTACGGAGGCTAATTCGAAATACAACGCGATGGCCACTATCGATATTGGAGAAATCCAACCCCAAAAACAATAAAATAAATACCTCTTTAGTCGACTTTTACCTGCGAATGTTTGAAATTTCGCCGACGAATGACAAATGACTAGCCAACAATCGTAGGAAGCTATTAGAAGCCACGTGAAACAACTTAGGCTCGTGTAATGAATGAGTATAGCTAAAATTTGACAAGAATAAAAACGTTCTTCTAGATCCCAAAAAATATACACCACGAGTAAGGTGCACGAATACGAATACATTATTTTATTGGGCAAACTCTGTAATTTATTGTCACTTGCACTCCATATCAAGTGCACGATTAGAAATAAAATTGAAAATTTAATCAATATTTTAGTTAGTAGGTAGTTGGCTTTGCTATAAAATTTCCTATCGTCAGAAATAGGTATTTCTGTGCCACAAAGAAAGATTTCATTTTCGTCGTCAATTTCTCGAACCCATTCGTCTATATTAAATTTACTCTTATATTTATCTACAAATATCGTTTCGTTATCAACGTAATAAAAATCATCTTGCTTTTTTAACCAAACATTTAAAAGGCAAGGTTTACCGTCGAATGTGTTGAAAAAACAATGCTCCGAATTTCGTTCTTTTTTTGTGAAAGAATTCACCGATGGCGAACAAAGCAATTTATAAATACCGTTACTAAATTGCATATCAGCGCAGCTGCAATGATTCGTTTTTGGTAAAAGCGAATTGTTCAAGTTGATTTCGAACGTATCTGACATAATTTCAGTCGAGTCATGAGGGGGAGTTTCTTGCTCGTAAATTGGCTGGGTTTTTACTAAACGACAATATCGTTTTGCTCGATTGGCTCTGTTGGGCATTTTAATTTTTAAATCACATTCGTACTGCGATCCGTAAATCTCGGATATTAATTTGGTGCGATTTTTTTCACTACTTCTTAAATTTAGGAGCATTAAATCGGGTGTGATTTGAGAACTAAATTGAACGGATGGAAGAAATTGTGGGATTATTTTCACATTTTGCTTATTTGTTAATTTATAATGAAGGGCAATATTCCAAAATTCAAATTGCACTTGTTCGTTGCAAAAAGCGCAAAATAGGTTTTTGAAAGTAATATTTGTCATTTCATTGGTTACAGGTGTATGTAGTAACATATCACTCGTAAGATCAGTCTTATTTGTTATTTCGCAATTGCGTTTGATTTCGAGATGTTTGTAATCCAAAGGACACCTGTGTACCATGTAAATGTATCCGTCATAAGGGGTTCCAATGCAGGTGAATTTTTCGTCTTTTTTTCCAACACTCTGATATTCGGAGTCTGTGCAGCAATCGTCGTAAATTGAACATTGTTTGTCGCACATGCATGATCTTGATTGAAAATTATCGCATTGGTTTTCTATATTGTCGAAGTCTTGGCAACTGTCAGTCTGATTACATATCCTATTGAAAATGAAAATATTTAATGAAAACGTTGGTATTTAATGCAGTAGGTAAGCTTATTTTATGGTTATACTTGCAAAATTACAATTTTCTATGTGATTACATTGTTATAAGAGCAATTTTATGGCATGAATCTTATCTAAGGTCTATGAGGGGAAAAATAAATCCTTAGGTATAATCTTTTTTTTCAATTTTTTTTTTTTTTTTTTTTTTTTTAGGCCCATTCCCATTACAATTTTCCATGGAAGTCTCCTATCTCCACTCTCAAGAATGCTTTTGAAAATATTTTCAAACTTAAGTTATACATAGAGATCCTTAGAATAATTTTGACCACTACAATGAAGATATTGGGTGGTCCTTATTTTAAACTCATGATTTTTTTTGTCACACCCTTCAAAGTAAAATATATTTCATTTCCCCCCAACTTTTTAAATGGCCCCTGGCCTTGGTTACCCATTTTTTTTTAGCGATGATTTTTAATACCTTGTCTTGTTTTTGGTTCCATCAAAGTTGTTCCATTTCTGGTAAATTAATCCTCAATTTCTTATTCTCCTCACTCCTCCTAACTCAGTTTCAAGTGGTACCTTTGGACACTACCAATTTTCCAAAAAAAAAAAAGCAAACGAACGAACAAAAACGAAAAAAATGTGCAAAATGTTTTCTCACAAGTCACAACATTTTAAATCGTTGCTTTTTGTTAGAAAATAATTCTTTATCCCCCTCCCCCCCTAAATGAACTTTAAGCGGTTCCACTAGCCTTTAATTTTGCAAAATTTATAATTTTTTTCAAAATATAGTGGCACCGTTTAAAAGATTCAGTTACGGAAAACATAAAAAAAAAGGAATCATTTTCTAATAAAAAGTCCAATATTAATACTGGAATAAATTACTCAGCTCAACATTTTTTTTTTATATTGAAAAATTAGGTATGTGGCCCTAAGATACCACTTGAAATGACGTTGAATATAATAAAAAATTGAGAATTGATTTTCATGAAAAGGAACAACTTTGATGGGTTATAAGCTATGTTATAACTAAAAAAAAAGTCCGAAAATTGGTCAGTTTTTTCATTTTTTTGAAAATATGGTTTACTAGGTCTACTTAAAATTCAGTGAGGGGAAAAATAAAAATTGGGAGTCATTTCTCATGAATAGGAACAATTTTTATAAGTTTAAACCAAAAAAATACAAAAGTTCGAAAGTTTGTTAAGTTTTTGTTATTTTTCAAAATTGAGAAAGGGGCTTGTGGCACCACCTAAAATTCAATTAGGAAAACGGTAAAAAATAGGAAATTATTTTTTAATAAAAAGCAAATGCTGTGTAAATTTTTTTTTTTGAAAAAATTTTTTTCTTGACAGAAAATTTTCTTGAAAACATGTTCCTTCAGAAAGAAAATCTTGAAAAAAAATTCTCTTGACAAAAAATCTTCTTGAATAAACTTTTGACAGATAATTAATAAATGTGATCTTTTTGAATAATCGTTCTGATAAAAAAAATCTTCAAATGATGTTGGAAAATCTTTTAAAATAGGGAATTATTTTGTAATAAAAAACAAATGCTGTATGAACATCATTTTTCTTTTTTTCTTTTTGGAAAAAATTTGCCAGAAAATTTTCTTGAAAAATGTTCCTTCAGATAGAAAATCTTGAAAAAATTATTTTTAGTAAAAAAAATCTTCTTGAATAAATTTTTGCCAGATAATTAAAAAATGTAATCTTGTTGAATAATCGTTCTGATAAAAAAATCTTGAAATGATGTTGACAAAAAGATCATGAAAAAAATTATGTTGGAAAATTGAAAAGAAAAAAAATCAGCTAAAAAATCTTCATTACACCCATCGAAAGGGGGATTTAGGTGGAGTTCGAGAGATTACTTTTTTAAATCAGAGTAATAATTTTTTGTATTTCAGAACGGTCATCACTCATCAGGAATGATTGAAAGGTTTTCGTTAATTTGCAGATATAAAATTGTGAATTAATTCTCATGAAAACAGTAACTTTGATGGGTTATAGGTAAATTATAATGAAAAAAAAAATAGGCTATTTTGAAATTAGACAACTTTGAAGGGTAAGACAGAAAAAAAAATCATAAGGATCATTTCAGTAAACAAATATACCGTTTTTTTGGTTCCTTTTTTTCGAGGTCCCTCCCCTTACCTTAAAAGTCTCTTAAATCCGTTTGTAAGACTGCTGCTAAAACACTTTTCAAACCAAAGTTAGGAATAATTTTGGTTACAACCAAAATTGCGATTAGACCCCCTCCTCCTTCTCCTCCTCCTCTCCAATTTTGCACAATGCACATAGAAATCATCTGGTAATTTTAATACGAGTTATGCAAAATTAGAGGGGGAAAGAGTTCAATAAAAATTTTACTGGTAGGTAACCGAAATTATTTCAAGATTCCCAATTCACAATTTTTGTTTGAAATTTTTTGCCCATACATAATTATATAGGTACCTACATTTTAAATTAGGACTGTCATAAAATTGCTTTCAACTGTGTATAACTGTATGGAATTTGCTTTGTGACTGTAAGTGTAGTATTATTAGAGATATAATTTGTCAGGCTTACTTGCTTACATTTTTTGTGATGTTGGCTTCAAAGTTGAGTTCTCTGTTTCAGGTAATTGTTGCGCATTTATACTTTCGTATTCAAAAACATTACTATTCAGTAAAAACATTATCAACCATAATTTTTTAAGCCTGTAAAAAAAATCGATGAATAGGTATTATTATGTGTACCTATCAAAAAATATTTTGAATGTCTTCAGTTTATTTGTCCTCAGTATTCTTATCCACACAATTATATTTTGAATAGAAGTAGGTACGTCATTAAAATTTTCATTTCAAAATTTTCAATGAAAGAAAATCATGATTAGAATTTCGCGATTTGAAATAGTATCATACTTGATTGGACATCATGTACGTATAGATATGAGGTGATACCTACCTGGATATTTCACTTGCGGTAACACATTTCGTGCGAGAATCGTGTTCTTTGTACGTATAAATGAACGAATCAAATTATCCATTTAGTACTCGTTAAATATTTAGGCATAGATAGAGACACCTATACGTACACACAGTAAATTTCTACAAAAATCAGATTATTAAAAATAATGAAAAAAAATTGTATACTCACATGACAAACATTTTTTTTCACGAATCACATATTGCATTTGAAACTTATTCATATGTATAGTTTGATACATATCAACCTATTACACTGACTAGAAACGAAATGAGTGTCTATGTGTAAATAACTTGTTTTCTTCGCTTGTAGTAATTATATTGCTGTTATTTTTAGTGGTCTAGCTTCTGTAAAATCATATGACTACGAACACGCGGTATTAATTATGTGTCATTATATAATCATTACCCACTTAGTTTCGGAACTTCAATGGCAAACGATACGAAAAAATTAATTTTAGGGACATCGTCGGTGCATTTTTGTGCGATACCTATTCTTAATTGCACATTCTTTTTTCATTCAATTCGTGAAAAATACCTGTTACGTTGAAAAAATCAAAATTCGCTGAAGAATTTACTTGTTCATCTTGGTTTTGTTGGAATTTCTCAAAAGCAAGTTTAACATAAAATTCAAACATGAAAGTATAGAAATATATTTGCGTTATGAGTACAGATAAATCACGAAATCGTAAAATAACAGTTGAAAGTATGATTAAATGAACAAAAGTAGTTAAAAAACGACGTCAATATGAGTCAGTCCATAAAAATTAGAAAAATAAACGCTATGTAGGTACAGGCAGCACTAGCATGATATAATGACAATTGAATTATGGAAATTTTACATGAAATTTACTTTGGTATTTTAGTACAAAAAATAGGTAGAAAGGTAAATTATTATATTTTCTGAAGAATTGAAGGGGAATAGATGATTTGTGAAATTCTCATCACTAAAACTATGCCTTCACTACCTAATTGCACTCCATGAAAAATTTGCTGTTGAGAAGTCTGGAGAGGTAGGGCCGATTTGAGGTTTCAAGTAGGAATCATGTAAGTATTTAAATATTCTATCTTTTGTACATTTCGCTTTTTCCAAAATAACTTTTCAATTTTTATGAATCCCATTTTTTTTCTTCCTCTGCTTGCTCATCTTATGTTTTTTTTTACATGCGTTTTATTAAAATAAAACTTCTTAATTTCTCAAATTTTTCAATTTTTTTTTTCAATAGGTATTTTTAATTAAAAATTTTCTGAAAAACTATTTCAACTGAATCTATTTCTAATTTTTCAAAATTTTTCAATTTTCATTGCATTTCAAATTTTTATATTTATTTTTTTATCAAAAATTTTCTCGATTTTTCCAATGTAAAAGTTACTATTGGTTATTTTTCATCTAATTTGTTACAGTAATATTATCAAAAATAACTGGTTAAAATTGAAAATAAATAGGTAAATAAATAAAAATACTTCAAAAAACCTTACCTATTTTAATAATTATAAAGTTAAAAAAAATTTTATTTCGGATTAAATTTTGAATAAATTATGTAAACAAATTTTTAAAACGCATTGATTTTGAATTTTTTTTTAAATTCAGTAAAAGTGCGGAAACAATTGAAAAATTTAAAAAAGAAACACTTTGATTTTTTTTTTTTATAAAATATGTTCAATGTTTTAAAGTGAAACCAGGTGAAAAATTTTTTGAACTCAATTTTTTCAAATGTATTTAATATTATTCAATTTTTCGATCCTTTCATCATTTTAATTTTTTAATGAAAAATTTTTATTGTTGAATCATTTTTTATTTTTAGAAATTTTTAAAATTTTACGACGTACTAACTTGAAAAAAAAAAATAGTTTCATTGAATTTTTTAATCAGGAGTACTTGAAATTTCTCGATTTTCTATGATTTTCTTTTTTTACCCAATTTTTAATGTTTCCGAAATTGTTTGACAATTTTTCAAATTGTAATTTTTCTGAATCTTTCAATTTTTTTAAATTCTTTCAACTCTCTCTGTTCTGTAGTTGCTTAATTTTTTCACGTTTTAATTTTTTTAAATTTATAATTAGATATAATATGTTTCTAATTAATGGAGTGTAATTTTTTTCAATTATTCATTTTTTTTAAAAATATTTTGGGGTTTTCATTATTTTAATTATTTATAAATTATTTTAATTTTTCTAAATTTTTCATTCATTCAAATGTTTTCCAATTTTTTATGATTTCCATTGTCCATTGTGTCGTAAATTCTAATTATTTTTTTTAAATATTGAATTTTTCAGTTTTTTCTAAGCATTAATTTCATTAATTATTATACCTAATTGATTATTTTTCAATTTTTTAGTTTTCTGTGACATTTTAATTTTTTTAGTTTTTCTGAATTTTTCATTGTTTGAAATGTTTGAATTCTTGCAAATCTCCTGATTTTATCAACTTTCTAACATTTTCTTTACTTAGTTAGTTAATTTTTTATTTTTTATTTCTCTTTTTAAAGAACGTGAAATTTTTTCAAACTTACACTCTACATATTCCACTGTTTATGTAATTGTGCTTTTTGCATTTTGATCCCTTAAAATTAAAAATGTACCTATATACAGGGTATTCCGGATTGAGAGTAAAGCCTTCCAACCAGTTACTATTCAACTCATGTTGATTCAATGTAAGTATGCTTGCCTAACATCCGGACTGCAGAGGCTGAGTTATGACCGAGCAAAATATTTGAAAAAACATGGGGGAAAAATGACAATTTTTCATGTTTTTCTGTGATAACTCAAAAAGTTGTCCTCTAACTAAGCTGTTATTATTAACTTTTCTAGATCAAAAAAGGCTGCTCTTTTCAATGGCGCAAATCCGCCTCTCTATCTCACTCTAATCAAAAGTTATGAGCGAATAATTTTTTGAAAAAATTCTGAAAAAATAGCAGTAATTTTTTTTTTTTAATTTTTTTCCTAAATATTTTTTTCATGTATCAAAAGTTATGAGCAGTTTATTTTTTTAGAAAAACATCTAAAAAGAATTATTTGAGAAAAATAAATTGAAAAAAATTTAATCATGATTTTTTTTCAAACGTTTTTCAACAAATTATTTGCTCAAAACTTTTGATTGGAGTGAGCTAGAGGGGCGGGGTTTGCGCCATTGAAAAGTGTAGTATTTTTTCATCTTCTAGAAAAGTTAGATGATAATAATAATAGCTTGGTTAGAGGACAACTTTTTGAGTGATCACAGAAAAACAAGAAAAATTGTCACTTTTTCTCCACGTTTTTTCAAATATTTTGCTCGGTATAGACTTCCTTGTCCACTTATAAAAATTATAAGTCTCGTGAAAAAATTCTAGACAAAATTTACCATCCGATGCCGCAAAGCGCAACTTTTTAACTATTATAGTTGTGGAGAAGCGCAAGGTTGAAAACGCTCTGCCATAACGAAAAAAAATAATTATTTTTTCGATCAGCATAACTCAGCCCCTGCAGTGCGGAGGTTAGGCAAACATACTTACATCGACTCAACATGAGTTGCATAGTTACTGATTGGGAGGCTTTACTCTCAATACGGAACACCCTGTATGTTTAAACTATTCTGTTCCTATCTACTTCTATCTGTGGATTGAACTTCAGATTAATTTCAATTTTACAAGTAGGTACTTTGCGTTTTACTACATACTATTTTATAAGAGTTCCTCTTCCGTTTGACTCCATACTACATTAAAGGGGGCACTGCATGTCTTGTACGAAATCTCTATACCCATTCTATACAAAAAACGCCAGTCTGCTCGAATGATTTGATACTGTCAAATAAATTCGTTCCTCGAAATCGCACTCGAGGCGATTTTACAAAATATACCGAAGATCGAAGAAAATTGGCCAAAGAACTATCGAAATTCTATTTCTTTACTTTTGAAATTTACCATAATGTTAATCATCTATAACCAAAAGAGAGAATAAGTCACAAAATATCGTTTTTCACTTTTTCACGGATATTGGGATTTTGAAGTATCGCGGATCGACTGGTGTGGTTGAAATTTCGCAACACCACCAGAAAAGTGCTTCTTGGAAACATCACACTTCGTTTTGAGTTAAAAAAGGAGGCCAAGGCTATTTTTTTTTTCGGAAGGGGCATAGCATATCTCCAGCACACTTGAGGCGTCCTTTGTAAAAACCACCATAGTCGAAATTTTCGAAATTTTTTTTATTCAATTTTCGAAATTTTCTAAACTAAAATTTCACGAGAAAGACGATGGTGATAAGTTTTTGAAAAAAATTTGGCCATCATCAATTTTTTTCAACTTTAAAAGTACGTGTTTTAGCTGATTATTTTGTAAAAACCACCATAGTCGGTATTTTTAAAGGGAAAGTGGTAAAATTTTTCAAAATTTGGAAAAAAAATTTATTGCATTTCTTGACATTATAGAAAATTTTATGATCAATCAACACCATCTGAATCAAATTTTCGCCCCCAAACCTGATCTGAACACGTTATTTTCGGCCTCCTGTAAAATTTGATTTTTCGACTATGGTGGTTTTTACAAAGGACCCCTCACTTGTAAACTTTTTTTCGTAATTGCACTAAAAGTCGTGTCTTGTGGTTCTCTTTTAGTTGATGGTCTAAAACACGTTTCCCATAATTTTTATTTTTTCGAATAAATTCGGTTTTTTTTTGTTTTTTTTTTTGCTGCTCCTGAAAAATGCAAAAATTAAAAAAAATAATTATATTAAAATTGATTAATAAAATAGTTATTTTTAAAAAATTTAAATTTAATTTAATTTTTAAATTATTTGAATTTAAAATTATATAAGTGAATAATATTAAAATTCTTGAAGAAAAAATAATATTAATTATTATTGAAATTAATGTAGCCTTTTGGTTATAAACGATTCAAGCGATAATAAAGTGTGGTTGGGTGTGTGGATTTTTCAAGTCACAGTCGTGCTTTCCATTTCTTGGGTCGGAGGATCGACGGAGGTAGCAGACTGCGAAGAGGGTCTAATTTTGTCGGTGATACTGATGAATGTACTTTTAGTTTGCTGTACAATGGGATTGTTCTTATGCTTTTCATACATGTTTGTAAGCATGGTGCATTTAAAGCCGTAGGCAAAGAACATCAAAGTGCCATGAGATGCATTTAAAATAACATACAAGGTTTTGAAAAAATGTGAATCCGTGAATGCGGTTATTCCCCCTAATGTCCAAGTTAAACCCATTGTTAATGCTAATTTCAAAAAAAGCAGGTAATAGTTATTCTGAGCGGTAGATTTTATATTTTTACGCTTGCTTAAATAAATATGGTAAGAAGTATGGGCAAACAGAGCTATTATACAGCAAAATATAGCTGTAGAAGGGTAAAGAAGAAAATAATATCTGGGATACTCTTGAGCGATTAAACATTGCTTTAGTCTACCATAACCGGGCTTCAGATGACAGGAGATGACTCTATTGATTGACAATTCAAAAAATATGGCAACGGCCATTATGGACAGAGGAGAAATCCACCCGAAAAAACAGTAAATTAAATATCGTTTTAGGCGGGTCTTACCGGCCAGCGTCTGCAACTTGGTCGATGACCGACAAATGACCTGCCAAAAATCGTACGACGCGACCAGAAGCCACGAGAAACAGCTTAAAAATAAATAATGCTGAATCGCGGCGGCTATTTTGCAATCTTTCAGAAACGGTGCTATTTCAAACACTAAGTAAAGAAGTAGCAACGTCGCACAAAATGAGAATAAAATTTTGTTTGGTAAGCTTTGCAATTTCTGTCTATTCACATTAGTGACTAAATAGAGTACGAGAAAAACGATTGAAAATTTAACCAATACTTCCGACAAATTATCTCTAAGTTTTGATTGGAATTTTTTCGAATCCGACATAGGTATTTCTGTACCGCAAACGTAAACTAAATCCGGAAGCGTCGTATCGTTGGTATATTCGTGAGGAGGAAACACGTGATGAAATTTTTCAACGTAAAGTGAACCATTTTCGGTAAATTTGTATTGACCTGGTTTAAAGAATTCGCTAACTAAGCACAACTCTTTCTTATCATTCATGAAAAAACAATTCCCGATATCGGGTTCACCTTGATTTTTAACTTTGCGTTTTGAACTTCGACAAAAAACGTCTTTATTAGCAACTTCATCAGGTATATCATCGCAGATGTCAATTTTGGGTAAATGGGGACTGTTTAATGGTAATGGTAGGATATTACTAAAGGGAATGTTAACGTTTGCAATGCAATTGTTCGCAGAAGTGCTGCTCTCGCAAATGGAACATAATCGATCGTTTGAATCAGACAGGCAATAACGAATAGCTGGAGCTATTTTATTTGGTATATTGGCGACTATGTTACAAACATAGGTTATGCCTTTAACTACTGACACGAGCTCTGAACGATTATTATCTACTTTCATTTGAGATAGTACTGCTTTGGGTTCAGCTGTGGTGTAAAAATTTTTATCCGAAAGGTAAGGCGCCGAAGAATTTAGTACGATTATATCGAGATTCAATTTATCGAATTTAAAGTATAACACCGGCTCCCAAAATTCGAAGTTTAAATCATTATTGCATAAGGCGCAAAATCCGTTCTTGTACGTGATATTTGTCGATAAGTTGGTTACTGGGATTTCCAATAGAAAATTATGAAGTAAATCGGTTTGATTTGTAGTTTTGCAATTTTCAATTATGTTAGTGTTGGGATAACCTGGTGCGCATGTATCCACCATGTAAACGTATCCGTCGAAGAAGGTATTCTTACAGCCGAATGAAACATTGTGGTTGGTAGATGTGTTAAGATGTATCAAATCTTCGCAGCAGTCTCTATACATGGGACATTTTTCATCGCACATGCAACTCCTTGTTCTTAAATCTTTATATTTGTCTTCTTTGATGTCAATTGCATTGTACTGTTGACAGCTTTTTGTTTGATTGCAAAATCTGAAATATCGTAATAACAATATAAATAACGAGTTGTACATGTAGTATATAATGTGTTGGAAAAAGTGCCGCTGGCTTGAAAATATGTACATATTGTGATTTATTTTAACTGGAATTAATTATAATTATTAATCATTGTAATCGAGCCAGGCAGTAAATATTTTGACGATTTATCAATTTCAAGTGGACTTTGAGAGAAAGTAGATTTTATACGTGTACATCTGGACATTCGCCTAAAGAGCGTTAAACTTTTTAAAAATTAATTCAGTTGATATCATGCAATGAATTATTTAGTGGGTTTCAAATTTTTTTGGCACTACGTAGGATCCCCTCTTGAGCTAAAAAAATCTCGCAGTTCCTTCATGACTGACAAGTAGACCAACTCAACTCATGCACAATGCATATTAATTATGCTTTTGTAAGATTTAAAGTTGTGAAATTTTTATTTTTATTTTATTTATTTTTTTGAGAAAAAATATTTTAATTAATTTTTTTGAATAAATAAACTTTCAATTTCTTCGTTAAAAAAAGTTCTCAAATTTTTACCATAGGTAACTAGGTCGGTAAAGAAAATTTAAAAAATGAGTTTTCTTGGATTTTTTTCTCAATTTTCTGGAATAGAAAGTGGTTTAAACTTTTTTGGAATTGAAAAAATCTCTCAATTTTTTCAAATAAAAAACTATCTTACTTTTTTGGATAAAATATTTTACAATTTTTCGCGATAAAAATTTTTTTGGAAATAAAAAACAAACTCTTTTTTTTTGGAATAAGAAAATTGCAATCTTCAAAGTAAACGATTTCTCATTTTTTTTTGGAATAAAAAAAATGTTTAAAAATTTTTAATTTTTTTTTTTTTTTTTTTGGAAAAACGTTTTTTATTTTTTTAGAATAAAAAATTTCTTCATTTTTTTTTTTTTTTTTGGATAAAAAAGGATATGAATTTTTTGGAATTAAAATGTTCAAAACTTTTGGAATTAAAAGGGAAATCATTTTTTTTTTTTAAATTTAAAAACTTACTAAATCTCTTTAAAATAATTTTAAAAAAATCTTTAGAGAACCTATCCGAAATGAAAAGTTTTCTTTTTTTGATTTGGCATAAAGAATTATAATGTCTTAATTTTTTTAGAGTATTTTTTTTTTTTTTTTTTTGAGAAAATTTACAATATTACATTCCTAAAAAATTGATCATTTTTCAAAATTAAAATATAAATGGGTATTTTTTATTGCACACTTTTTTCTTCTTGAAAAAAATAAGAGAAAAAAAAATTATTCTAGATGTTCTCATTTTTTTGGAATAGAAAAATCTTTCAATTCTTCAGGATGAAAATTTTTCAATATTTTTCTAAGCATAAAACGTTTTTTCATTTTTTTAGAATAAAAAATTTCTTCATGTTTTTTGGAATAAAACTAATCTGAATTTTTTGGAATTGAAATTTTCAAAAATTTTTGGAATAAAAAAAATGAAATCATTTTTTTAAATTAAAAAATTTCTAAATTTCTTTAAAATAAAAAAATCTTTAGATTTTCTGAAATAAAAAGTTTACTCATTTTTCTTGGAATTTGGCATATTATAGTTTCTTAATTTTTTTTTAAGAGAGAGAGAGAGTATCTACAAATTTTATATTCCTAAAAAATTGAGCGTTTTTCAAAATATATTTTTATTGCACACTTTTTTCCTTCTTGAAAAATGTAAGGAAAAAATTAGTTGCGATTAGTTCTCATTTTTTGGAATGAAAAATCTTTAAGTTTTTTTTAGGATGAATTTTTTTTTCATTTTTTACATCATAAAACGTTTATTATTATTATTAGGTATTATTATTTTTTTTTTTTGAATAAAAAAATTCTTTATGTTTTTTTGGAATAAAATGGGATCTGAATTTTTTTTGAATAAAAATTTTCAAAAAAAGTTTTGGATTTAAAAGGAAAATCATTTTTTTTTTTAAATTAAAAAATTGCTATTTTTTTAGAATAAAAAAAATCTTTAGATTTTCTAGAATAAAAAGTTTTCTCATTTTCTTGGAATTTTGCATAGGTACTTAAATACCTATGTTTCTTAATTTTTTTAGAGGATTTTTTTTTTTTTTTTTTACTTTGAAAAAATCTACAATTTTACATTCTTATAAAAATTGATCGTTTTTCAAAATTAAAAAATATTTTTATTGCACACTTTTTTCTTCTTGCTAAAAATAAGGAGGAAAACCTGTAGTCGACGTTTTTTTATGTTTTTTGGAATAAAATGGGATCTGAATTTTTTGTAATAAAAAGGAAAATCATTTTTTTAAATTAAAAAATTACTAAATTTCTTTAAAATGAAAAATCTTTAGATTTTCTAAAATAAAAATTTTCTCTTCTTTTGAAATTGGACTAACTTCTTAATTTTTTCGATTTTTTTTTTTTGTTGAGAAAATCTACAATTTTACTTTTGTAAAAAGTGATCGTTTTTCAAAAATGAAAAGTATTTTTATGGCACGCTTTTTTCCTTCTTGAAAAAAAAATAAAGAAAAAATTGGTCGAGATTTAAAAAAAAAATTGAAGTGGCCATTTTTTTGAAATTTTTTTCAATCAATTAAGTACTGCTTATCCTTGAGAGTTTTTGCTCCAAAAATTGTTCCTCTTTTTAATTTGACACATTAATTAGGTAGTACACGGATTTGTCTTATTGACGAAAAACGATTAAAGGGGGCATTTTTAAATAAATTTATGCTAACACGTTTTCAAAAGTAAAAACATACGTAAATTCTGATTTAAAATCAAAATTCTGTAATCGTTGTAAAATCACGACTAACAGTGTCAAAACATATTTTGAATTGCAGCATAATGCATAATCCAGTGCACTTTTTACTTTTTTTTTGATAGCCTAATTAAAGTAGAATAAGATGTAGGTAAAGTAGAAATATGTACGTAAGGTATCTTACACTTCCAAAGGCGATGGTGTCGAAAGTGTTGTATTTGTTTCTAGTTTTTCTGTTACATTGCTTTTTTCTGTTATATTGCTGTTTTCTGTTACATTACTGGTTTCTGTTACATTGATGTTTTCTGTTACATTGCTGGTTAAATTTTTCTCACCAGTCTGGGCTAATACTATGGTAAAAGCTGTTATCAGAATTGTTACGCTCAATTTTTTACTCCTGGAAAAAAGAAAAATTGAAAAATTGATAAGTGCTCAACTTCGAAAACTATAACCCTCCGAAAAGTCTATTCTAAACGAACGTTGGCCCCTAAAAGCTGTTGATTTCTTTCAAAGAAGATTTTGTAAAGAAAATCAAATTTTTAAAATTCCAATTTTATGAAATGGTTATTACCTCCTTTCTAATATTTTTTGGGTAAATTTCATAGCTCTTTTGAAATTCGTATGGAATGACGCTGGATAAATATTACAATTAAATTTCTCTTATGAAATGAAGAGTTGGACAAAAATCACAAAATCGTGTCCATTTTGAAAATAGGTATAATGTATTATGCAAATGTTTCTAGGAACGATTCCAATAGATGAAATTTTTTCATCTTTGTAATAGTTAGTACATAAGTGACGATTTTTTAATACGAAAGAACTTTTTAATTTTTGTTAAATTTTAATCAATTTTTTACGATCAGTTTGACCTTGAAAAATCTAGAAATTAATAAACAAGTCACGGATTGGTGAATTTTAAGTCGCGTACCTATTTAAACATTTATAAAATTTGCTTCGTTTCGGTACCTCTTCCTATACCAAACGCATTAATCACGACTTATAGATGAAATCAATATGAATAATATACAATAACATTATTCCGACTTGTTTCGATAATATTTTCTTATCACTGGTTCGCCGAATATTATATGTACCTATAAGTACGCGTTTATGACCACACAATTTTCACTTGTATGCGTTTATAGAAATAACTTACAGGCTTTTTACCTCAAATTAAACTTACCTATTTCAAATGCTATCTAAAAATATTTTTAAGCGCAATATAATCTATGCAAATAAATAAATAACTAAATAATTTTACTTACATACTTGAAATTCATCTATTGGATGACTTCTATTTTCTGCTAAAACATTTATATTGAGAATTCTTCGGCATAGGATGGCCGATGTAAATCTTTAAAACTAAACTCGTTCTTTCGATTTCCGTGAGTTGCTTTTTTCTATATATTATTTCAATTTCAATGTTACCAACTTAATGGTATGTATTTTAATTTTGCATACGAATTTGTTTTTCATCTTTTAATTTTCTGTCACTGTGTTAAAACACACTTCTTTATTTTCTACGAGCACTGTTCACTGTTGTGTAAAAATTTAAAAAGCAGATTCGTCTCATGTGATTTTAACCAAAATTTGATTCAAGCACCACTCTCGAAGGTTTGATAATATTCCCAGATGTAAACATCTGTTCTTAGTCCAAAGCTTGGATCGATTAACATCGTTAAATTGTTTATGATATCGGTACACTTTTTTACTCGATATTGAAACAAAAAACACTATAAAAATGCGACTTTTATATCGTTTATGAAGTGCAAACAAATTAATGCGGCATTTTGCCAAAAAAAAAAAGTTTCATATGTTTTATGTAATCCACATATTATGCTAATATATTTTTGAAACTCGAACGATGAAAATGGTTTTGCTCGAATAGCATAAACGCACGATTATGGAGAAAAATTAAACTGGAATAACCGCGAATATTTTCATATTTTCAATAATTACGCGGTGTGAATTTTTTCATTATAAGCTTCAACTGCGAAAAAACGTCATTTAAAATGCGTGTACCACGAAGTGCTCATTTAATTATTAAAAAGCTAATTGGAATAATGTATGTATTATGCTGTGTTAAAGCATCTCACCAAAATAAATAATAACGCTCACGAAACAACGAGGTACATAGGTAGGAGTAAAATATCATCATAATTAAAAAATAATATACGAGCACGTGAGTACCTATCACTATGTATCATATTTTCACTCTTGAAGTAGGTACAATGGTACATACGATACATCAAATAAAAAAGAAGGATAGGGCATCACGCAGCGATGATCTACACGACATTATCACAAGTTCAAATTCTTGAATGGCATGTATACTTACATGGTTTATCTGGATTTGAGTTAGTTGATGATCGATGATTGATGTGATGTGTATTGCGAGCTAAAAAATTTTAAAGATTTTTTTTAACTACGAAAATCTTCTTTGAAAAAATACATGAAAAAATGTAACATGAAAAGTACGATTGAAAAGAATTTTGGACAGATTTTGGAAAAGGCTAAAAAAAAAAAGTTTTAGGTACCGAAAACCTCAAATAAGTAAATGAAAAAACAGTTACACGATCTTTGCTAATCCTGCTGGAATTATAGGCTCGCATTTCATCCGGTTTCTGTTTATCTAAATTGTAAATACCTACCTAAGCTGAATGAAAATATTTTGACCGTAGTTTGTCTAAAATTATCGCTGAACAGGTAGTCCATGTCGTATGTTTGACGAAAAGTTGTATTTTTTATTAGCTGTTGTTTATTATTCATGAACGAGGCTGCGATACAACTAATCTGTTTTCAGTGTTTTCATTTGAGTACTTTTGTGTTATTGGTCTCCAGTCAGAGCCGGATTAAGGTGTTTGTCGCTCTACAAGAAAATATGCCGCTCCTCCTGTTTTTTTGCTTGAAATTCTAGAGAAGCAAAAATGTTTGATTGTGATGTGACAAGATTTCCAGCAAAATTTAAAAATAAATGAATAGATAAGTTTGAACCAAACACTGTAGCACGATAAGCACAGTGTTTTGACGTCAGACCCAGATTTTCAAATTTTTGGTAAGAATCGTTTGGTAGTAGTAAAATATGATTTTTTAGCGTATTCGCGATTTTTTTTTTATCTTATTCCTGTGGGATGGACCAACAAAAAACGTACTTTTTGCGATTTTTTATGTTACGAGTAAAAATTATTTCCCCGCGAGTTTTTAAGCGATTTTTTTCAAACTTCATATGAAAGTGCAGGTAATGAAAATAACCTAGAAGTAACCTTAAAAACTAGAATCGCTCTTTAGTGTGCCGCATTTCCATGGATGCATGAGAAAAACTATGGGATATTATTTGGAGTATTTGCAATCAATATGAAGGAATGTAGGTATAATTTTTTTCGATTTTTTGATGTCGTGACTCCCCTGCGGTCAAACTTTTTTGTCGCTCCTGCAAAATTTCACTCTTGGCATTATGTTAAATTTTTTTTGGACTTTGGAAAATTATTATAAGAAGGTGAGTTTGAAAAAATAAACAAATACCTAAATAATAAAAAATAACTTATTAGAAAAATACTTGGTTTAAAAAATATTCACCATTTTCTTTTATTTTTTAGAAAATTGTGATTTGAAAAAAATTCATAATATGAAATTTCAAAATTTTATTTAAAAAAAATTGAATTTATTTCTAAAAATTACAAAAATCATTTGAAGAAAAATAATAAAAAAAAATTGCATTTCAGCTCCAGTAGTAAGTTTTTTTCAAAATTGCTGATTGTTCTTAAAATTTTCTCAATTTTTGTGATTTGGCTTTGCAGCCGAATGACCTAAGTCAGAGTTGGGTTTAAAACAGTTTAAAAAAAAAAATTTAAAAAAAACATGTATGTTTTGTTTAAAACAGTTTTTTTTGTTTTAAACGTGTTTTTAATTGAAATATAAAAAACGCGTTTAAAACACATTTAAAACAGTTTTTTGTTCGAAATTTTCTACGTTTTGACAGTATAAAAATCTCAAAGCTGAAAAAATTGACTTCCATAGGGTACAGAAGTTACAGAACACGTTTAAAACATTGTTTAAAACGTTTAAAACTCATTGTTTTAAACGTTTTTTTTTTTGTTTAAAACATCGTTTGTTTTTTTTTCTCGTGTTTAAAACATGTTTAAAACACTGTTTAAAACAGCCAACTCTGACCTACGTAGGTATGAATTGTTGTGCTGCTAAGAAGGCCAACTGACTGAATTAGCCAATGCTTTAAATAGTCATGTGGCCAATAGGGTGGGCCAAAAAAACAAAATTTTCGATTTCAAAAATACAATACCGCGTAAAAATTGCGTCTTGGGAAGACATGAAAAATTCAAAATTTAATCAAATCGAATAATATCTTTCGATTGCGCAAGAGCCCTCAAATTTTTGCAAAATAATAGGTATGCAAAAAATCAAAATTTAAAAAAAATTAAAATATTATATAGCATGAATTTTATGACTTTGATTGGCAAGTATTAAGTTATAGTCGTTATTAATATTTTTTGGAAAAAAAAAATCCAGAATTCATTAGATCATCACATTTATAAGACATTAGAAAATGGTGTTTTTTCATGATTTTTGAAAAAAAAATTGAAAAAATAAATAAAAATAGGAAAAAGTTTTTGTACAATTAAAATGGGTTTAACATACACATTTTCACCCAAAAAGACAATTTAAGGTGATTTTTCATCTTTACCTTCATTTTCAGGAACCACCATTTTCCATATTTTCTTCAAAAATTCTCAAGGATACAAAAATGATTAAAGAATTGCCATGAATGCCCTTTTTGGGTGAAAATGTTAGAGCTGTATGTCTAAAACCGGAACCGCGACCAATACCGGCTCAAAACCACTAAATTTTGTTTTGGTTCAGACCCAAAATCATTACCCCAAACCTGAACCTATATTTTTCGAATTGGTTTTGGCTACGGCACTTTTATTGACCCTTTTCAATTTTTCATTCCATTTTGTCATTTTGTTACGAAACAAAAAAAAAAAAAAAAAAACGAAAAGTTTGTTAATTTTTTGAAAATTTATCAATTTTTTGGACTGAGAGTTGTCTAAGTGTACCTAATTTTGATTGAGTAAATTTCAAACCCTATAGGAAATTCCATTTCCTTTCAGAAAGGTCCTCTTCATTTTTTGTCTATATTCAATATTTCAGGCGTTATGCGAGAAAAAAAAATATATCAAGTCTAGCACAAAACCAGTATGACCCAAAACCGAAACTGAATCTGTATTTTTAAAACCCAAAACCAAAACCAAAATCTGAGCTCACCCATATGAATCGGGTAAGTAAGTATACTTACAGCTCTGGAAAATGTGTATGTTAAACACATTTTGATTGTAAACACTTTTTCCCACAGTTTTTAATTTATTTTAATTTTTTTTTTTTTTCAATTTCAAAAACATTAAAAAAATAGTATTTTTTAATGTCTGTCAAATGTGATTTCAAAAAAAAATAAAAATAAAGATGCGAATAGGTAATACTTACCAACCAGTCATAAAATCCATGCTACAGCAAATTTGATTTTTGCATATTTATGGAAATTTGAATGCTGTTCCGCAATCAGAATATATTATTCGATAAATTTTTTAAATTATTTTTCAAAATTTAATTTGTTTTTTAAAAAAATTGATGTAAATTTTTTTAAATTCTTAATTTGGTATTCTCATAAAATACAAATTAATAAAACAATTTTTTTGAAAAATTTTCTTTACCTAATAGCTTTAAATCAAAATTTTTTAAATCCCTCTACAATTAAAAATTTTGCACATTTGTAATGAGTACAAATCTTCAAAAATTAGTTTTCAAAATAATTGTTTTTGAAAAAATTGATTATTTCCAATTTTTATTCATTTTTTTCAATTTGAAAAATTGTGCATGGGTATAATAGCAATTTTTGAAAAAAGCATATAGCCAGGTAAGAATCGTAACTTGGTCCTTGGGTGGAATTTTGACATCAAGATCGAAATTGGTCTTTAGGGTCTGAAAACAGTGATAAATTTTTGATTCCTGCCTCACGCCCATTCTCTTCACTGTGGTAAATTACGTTTTTTGTCATAAATTTTCATTTTCTACCTACTATTTTCAACAGATTTTTTTTTAATTTTCAAGAATGACAGATTGCAACAAGAGCCATTTCTGGAATTTTTCTAATTTTTAGAATGTTTCTCGTTATGGAAATCCGAAGGGCCGATTCATTTATTTCACCCAGATATTGAAAGAATTTTTGTCGTAGACTTTCTAACGATTATTTTGACGCATTATTGATTGAATATAATTTTTATTTTTTATTTTTTAAAATCAACTTTAAAAATATATTTCTTCGCAGTTAGCGTACTGAAGTATGAAATACTCCGGCACTGCATGGTGTCCGTTATTTAGTTAAATCTCGATTCATGGTTTTTGAATGCGCTGTTTAGGATTTTTCAACAAATAAAAAGTAATGCAGTCAAATTCAAGACATAAAATTGGTTTATATGGCAATCTTGTACACAATTTACAAATAAAAAATTAACATTCCATAAAAAGCGACGAAATTTTTAAAAATTTACATACGTGCACGCGTATATTATGTACCTACATATTTGACATTTTTCGTAACAATTTCACGATAGACAAATTATTCAATTTATTTACATTAAATTTTTACAATGACCAACTTTCCACAAAAAATAAAAAATAAAAATAAAAAAATACACAATCGATCGATAATGTTACCTAATTCATTAAAATTATTAGGCAATGCAATTTTTTTTAAATCAGATAAATTATTTGAAAACAAATCGAACGTCTTTAATACCTACTCGTTTATAGCGATTTTCAATTTCTTAAAAATATTCCTTCGCTGTCGATCGCGAATTTTGAATATCCGGAGTTACTTTGAATGTCACCACACGATTGCTCTCTTTTTCAGAATTCTTAAAACCATTATACATCTTCTTGAACGCATTCGTAATGATTTCTTTGTCGTAACCGAAAACAAAAAATAAGAATATTCCTTGCGACGAATTCAAAACCACGTAAATTAATTTCAGAATCTTAATATCCGCCAATAACGTCACAATTGTATTCATTGTCCACGGTATGCCAGTTACCAAAGCTAATTTAGCAAAAATTGAGAAATTTCTATGTATCGACGAATTACAAAATACATAAATAGTTATGTGAATGAAAAAATAAATATTTATAAGAAACATAATCCAGCTGGGATAGTGAAAAAAGTAACGAATTGGGAGGACTTGAGCTATAAAGCATTGGTTCAGTCTGCCATAGCCTGGCTTCAAAGGACACGATATACTCTCTATTGAACTGAGTTCAAAGAAAATCGCTACAAGCACAATGGACATGGGTAAAATCCATCCGACAACGCAATAAATGCCAAATCTTGTCCGCGTGTGTTCTTTTTTATTTCGAGTATTTGTGGAAGCTGTTACAGTTCGCCAGCATTCAAAAGATGCTACTACAAGCCAAGTAAAACAGCTCAAAAAAAAGTAATGGGTTAAAGCACCTATTACCTTACAAGATGATACCCAATCACGCAATAAAAATAATACAAACATTATTAATAGGGATACACTGTAGCATAATATCACTTTACTGAAGGGATACCTCAGTTTTTTTACGCTGTTGTACATAATTATGTATAATATGAGGAAGAATACCGAGGTACTGATTAATACTGTAGAAAATAAACCAGTTAATGTCTTAAAAATTTGATCTTTTGAAGATAGAGTTATTTCAGTACCACAAACGTACACAGAAGAATTATTACCTCCCAAAGACCACTCTTTACTGGGAAAATTTATTTTGTATTTGTGCACGTAAATAGTCTCATTATTGATTATTTTGAATTCATCTGATTGGAAAAAAGAATTAATCAAACACGATTCGCCGTCTATGGTCTGAAAGAAACAATTCTCTATATAAGTGAGTTCTGGTTGACTACTCTTGTCAAAAGATTGCTCTAGGGTGTTTTTTTGACATAACACCCTAAAAGCGGAATTGTCAGCAGGTATCATTTCGCAAAATTGAAAAGGTATTTTTCTAGCTTTTATAATGGGGACATTTTTTGTATCCAAATTATTTGAGAAGCATTGTGAAAAACTCGAATTATTTTCATTCAAATTATCGATCGAAACATCGAAACAGTTGTGTTTCACTCCAGCTATAACCTTATCATCTCGAAGACAATTTTTTATTTCGTCTGGGATGCAATATCGAATGAGAGAAAGCAACTTGTCTGGTATTTTCGTATGAATGGTATAATTACTGGCTAATCTTTTATCAAAATGATCGAAAAAAAATTCATCATGGAGGAATATTTCATTTACATCTTGACTGGTGATATTCGATTGAAAGTCAGATATAAGAGCAACGTCCCAAAACCTGAAGTTCTTTTCTTTATTACACAAGGCGCAGAAAAAGTTGGCGTACGTGATATTTGTACTCTTACTTGTGACTGGAATCATAGAAAATATATTTATCTTATTATCGATTGATTGGTTTATGCAGAAATTCGATATGATATCGTTGCTCTCAAACTGGCACGTATTTTTTGTGTAAATATTCCCATCGAAGGAGGTCTTGGTGCAAATGAAACTCGATTGTTTTTCATTTCGATACTTGGCATCTGAGCAACAGTCGTCGTAAACGGGGCAATTTTCATCGCACATGCAAGCGGGACTTGGGTCATCTTTGAAATTTTCTTCAACTGAAGTGATTTCTCGGCAAGTATTTTTATAATTACATATTGAGTACCTAAAAAAAAATTGTGTACAATTGATTCTTGTTCTGTAATTTTTTCAATCATTATACCTACATGTGTCCAGGGAGAACCGTGTGTAACTCCAGATTTAAATACAAGCATGTACCACTAGCAAAAAGGTGCTCGATATAATATGTTGCCGATTTCAAAAATTGAAGGGACAAATGAAAATAAAATTGAGATTTTGTTTATTGTGTGTAATATGGGTATAGTAGGATTGATCGAAAAATAAACATACCTCTGATTTTGACCAAATCTTGGGGTATGGTTCACTTTGATTTGGAGATCAATCATAGAAAATTTTAGACCGTTAGCTCAAAGTGGGACGGAGCTGTGCGCCCTCAAAGTGAAAGTAATACATTTGACGTCATGAGGGTTATTTTGATACTCGCAGATGAAGTGTGTTATGAATTAGTACATAAGGATGTAAATATCGACACACACATAATATCCATCATTTCATTCTAGGAGGGTACCATCTGTCAGTGTAAATGTACACTGACACTGTCCTTACTGATGAACATACATGTGTCCACCTCCAATGTCCAACTGCCGCAGAAATGATTCTCAAAATCTTATGTACTAATTCACAACACACTTTATCTGCGAGTATCAAAACCACCCTCAAGACCTCGAATTTTATGTCGACAATTTGATTGACAGTGTAGTTGACAAAACATCTGCAGAATCATCGACATCTTGACAGCATGAAAAAGTCATGTGAAAATTGGTCGACGACGCTAATGTGGATGAGTTGTTCGACAATCGATTTCTAGATCATCAAATGATCAAAAAAACCAGGCTATGAAAGAAATGAAAAATTTGCAGATTGTTTGCAGAAATTATGTTCCCCCTCTTTGATTACTTTTTGATATCCTTGGCAGAAAATTTGATCTTGAAAAATTGTCGATAATAATTTTGATGCATTAATCGAGCGTCGAATTTTATGTCGACCTGTCGGGGTATCATGTCGTTTATTTCTATATCAGAATATTACGAAAATGTTGAAAATGTCGACTTAGATATATTTCTATGTGGGTAGGTTTGGTACCTACCAAAACTGGACTTGAATGGTTCCTACTGATGCAAAACAATTATTTCAATAGAAAAATTTTTCATTGTAAAGGTTGCCAACTTTTGATGTTCATAAAAATCAAAATTTCCTGATTTTCTATAATGATAAAAATCACTGTTTTTTTTTTAAGAAAAAATTAGAATTTGGCAATCTTGCAATGAGAAATTTTCAATTTTCTCTGTCAAAATAATTTTTTTGCATCAATAGAATCGATTCACGTCCAATTTTGGTACCAATGTAGATGGTATTTCTTTTTTTTTGTTTCGAAAATCTCGATTTTTTAGCGATCTGCAACTTTTCAACTACCTCCCTTGATACCTTGATAGGGAAATCAAAGTGACATCTAACTGCAAGGTTAATGGTGTAGGAAGATGTACATAGAAACTCAAATTGCAATCTAAAGGGGTGTTTGAGGGATCATGCAGGTGGCACTACCAAAAAGTGGCCAAAAGTCTGTGCTTTTTATACTGACCCTATTTTGAGGACTCCTAGTTCCCTTCGTCTTTGAAGTAGTAGGAGGCAAAAAAAATTGGCTTTCAACATAAAATAACCGTCTTCTTGCGTATGGTCAAAATCTGAGATACGTTTTCTTTTTCACTCAACTGTTCCTTTAATTTTCGAGAGGCACCATACGTATATGACATTTTTTGTTAGTGGTACCCAATACCCATATTGTACCCAAATCAGAATTTTCAAAATATGCTGCTCCCCGTACACCTTGTAGAGTTGAATTATTCGAATATAGGTAACTACTTGTTTTGATAATTGTTTGACGGAAGCGTTGAAATTTCGTATTCTGTATCGTTCTGTGAAATCGGTTCAATTGTGGTTTCGATAGCATCGATGTTTTCTTCCGCTTGGTACTGTGAATGAACTACCAACGATGTACATAACCAGATCAAAATTTGGTATCGACGAGGAAACATTTTGCTGGAAGGAACAAAAAATGATAAAAAATAGATGATGGTTCTAATTATGAATTACGTAAGTAGTAGGTACACAAGTAGATAGGTAATTTATATAGAGAGAAAATATGAGTATTAAACCAAATCAAGCATAGGGAACCATATCAATACCGAACGTTGTAAAAAGATTAAAAAACAATCGTTGCTAAATCTTCTATATAATTATTTCTTACTTAAGTATTATACCTTACGTAAATTTGTTAAATAGCCAAAAAGGTAGTGACGCCTTGAAAAAATGATTTGATGAGAATGAGAAAATTTTAAATTCCGGATACCTTCATTTTCAAAACATATAACACATTGTTGAAGAGTTTTATCATTTTCGCTTCATCAATTTTAATTCACCTATACGAATGGTCTAAATATTATATTACACTTCCACATCCATCCATCCATCAATAAAGGTTACTTACCATTTGTATTAGTTATGCATTTTTGCTACGATGAAATCTTATCACTGTTCCACAACACTCAATTTGCATCCAACCAAATCTTCAATGTCCAACTTTGGTTAATATCGCAAGACGCAAAACTATTTGGATTTTGCAACCAAACTAAATTATCAATTTTGTAGCATCTGCTGCCTGTAGCAATTAGATATGTACCTATGAAACCTGTTCAGCATGGTTTTCCGGCTTCAATCGAAATCGCGTTTCCAATGTCAGCAACTATGCCAAAGTCTATGTATAGATTAACCAAATCTTCGTGCGCTAATTAGAAAATCGATAATGAAGAAGTATGTCCCACAAATAAAAATATAAAAGCAGTTGTCATTTTTAATGAAAATAAAACAAAGCCTTATATCCCTGATTCAAAAAATAGAAATATCGATTTATTCTCTCGTCGACTCATCGAAGAAAAAATTTGTAAATTTAAATTTAAACAATCGCTTTAAAGATCAAATTTAAGTATGCAATTACTACTTACTTGGAAAAATATACATATTTCAAAACCACTCTACTGCGTATTCAAGATAATTACAATTTTCATTAGGATTTTAAAAGGTGGGCTCGCTAAAATACGCATGTATTTTCATATTCTCGTTGATCGTTACTGACTCGCTCGTATCTAAAGTAGAATAATTTGCCTAACTGCAGGTTTTTACGGCGGCGATGATTAGAATGTGACCGTGCGCTTGAAACAATTCACCTGTGTCGGTTTAATTAAATTTTTGTTTTTACATTAGTTACGAAGAAACGCCTCCTACACTGCCATCTACTGATACGTGTGAGAACTAACTGATGAAAAATTTCAACTGGTTTTTTCTGTTGTGCAGTGAAATCTCAGTGATGTTATTTTATATTGAAATTCGCTTATTTTTAGGTAGGTAGCGTAATTTGTATTCAATTCCATCCAGAACTGCACCATGCTGTTTCTTAAAAGATGAATGGAAATAATTAATTAAATACTTATTTAAAAAATTGAAGTTTAACAAGTGAATTCTATTGTGTTTTATGAGTAATTCTTATTACTTGTTGGTTTACTACTCAGATAAGTTCTGTGATTCTAAGCAACCCAAAATTGTTATGTAGGTATGATTTAAGAACTATGTATATTTTTTTTCAACTTTTCAATTTTTTTAAATTTGAAAATCATTTAAAAATTTTTTTCTACTCTCAATGTCAATTTTTTTTTAATTTATTCGATCAAACTTTTTATTCTTCAAAAAAAAGGCTAATTAAAACATGTTTTTCAAAACATTTTTTCATTTTTTTTTTTTCAAAAATTTTTATTTTTGTCAATTTCCTCAATTTTTTTCTCAAAATTCTTCAAGTAAACTTGCCTTAATGAGGGAGTCTCAAGGTGTCCGTTATTTCGCCAATTTTTTCAAATTGTCATCTTGGCCGTTGATCTATTGCGGGCCAGCTATTGTTTTCTCTCCCTAAAAAAGCGGTACGATTGCGGGCCAAATGCAAACAAAAGATGGAAATGATTAATGATTGTGGTGGCAAAGAAATGCTCTATTGCGGGCCAAGAAGTGAACGAAGATTCATCTGTTAACCAGTTGAAGTGTTTATCATTCAATTTTTTGGAACAGTTAAAAAGTTCTCATTTTTTTTAAATAGCTAAGTGAAGCAATTTTTTTTTTTTGATAGATATGTATGAAGAGTTTTTCAATTTTATTGGGGGGGGGGGGAGGATATTTTTTCACTTTCGGTAAAGAGAAAATTTCTCAAGATTTTTTTTTTTTTTTTTTAATACCTACTTACCTACTTGAAATATTTTCATTTTTAATGGATTTTTTTTACGAAAAAAGTTTCTAAGTGTTTAGAGTGTAATGATACATATTTCTCATAGAAATACCACTCTTTAGAAAATGACTAAACCACCTACGTGTACGTAGACGTACAACAGACTATCGGTACACGTACTTACACGAAAGAATCGAATGAGCCAACCTTACTTTCTTGGCCCGCAATAGGCATTAAAATTTGACCATTGTTTTCAATAACAAAGGCACTGACAGAAATATTTTTTGGCCCGCAATAGAGTCGAAAATTTGCGGGCCAAATCATCTTCGTCTGAGTTCTGACCGTGTGGTTATTTATGTAGATAGCCATAAAACAGTGTTCTTCGCGTTCAAACAAACTAAAACTTGTTTTAAATCGGTTACCTACTAAGCGAAACTACGTTCACATTCTACTTAAGATCAAAACTACTTGCGTTAATTTTTTTAAATGTAAAAATTGTAAAAAAAATAATTGGAAATGTAATTTTGCATATTTTAAAAATTTTGTTCAAATTCGCTCATATTCATTTATTTGAAAAGCTAAAGAATATTTTCTATTTCGTCGAAAGTAAAGGTGCTCGGTTTTGCTATTAAATGTGTATCGAGTTTCAGCCTATATAGTAGTTACGTATTAAAATCGTACAATACCCCTAGAAGTATAAAATATGTAAATGTAAATTGGTGTTGCTCAAATCAACTCTTTTTATTTAGACACAGGTGATACTCTCATTCGGTTGAAATAATGTTGATTAGGCGTAATAATTTGTGCTGATTTTTAATTTAGACGAATGATAGCAATTTTTAACCGACGAACATGGCAAGATTCCAGTTATGAGCTAGTGCATCGTTATTCATTTTGGTAAGAAATTTTTAATGTTTAAATTTTTTTTAACGTAGCAAATATTAGATACAAATATCATTCGTCAATTTTTAGCGGTATTAGTATTATTATTTAATCGGCTTAGTATTAAATTTCATAGTTGTTGAAAATGTGATTCTGATTTGGTTACCTTTTCAAGTGTAATACGAGATTCGATATTTGTTATCTACCAATTTTTCCTTTATTTTTATTAATCGGTGCGTTAAAGGAGAATCCGCGGTTTGAAATTCAAACCGAATATTTTTGTGATTTTATTTCAAAATTTGAACAATTTTTTTGTAATTAATACTTTTTTGCTTTTGAGCCATTAATTTATTAATTATTATTAACGAATAATTTAATTCCAAACGATAAATGAGAAATCATTATGTTGTTAGTATTTCTTTCAGTGCAAATATTTCAAAATATAAGTAGGCAATCAAATTTATCTACCTACTTATTTAGCTTCTGAACGAACCATAATGTATAATATGTTCTTGAAAACACTTTTCGGTGCTATCCAATTTTCCTAATGTTTTTATTTAGAAAAAGATCAATTTTAATTTAAAAAATCATTAAGACTCCTCGTTTTTTTTTTCTATCCTCCATTCGCGTGCGTTTACGCAGTTACCTACAAAATCATATTTGTTGTTTACTGATAAGTAATTTTTTTTTATAAACAGATAAACAAAAATACCTGAATAACTTTTGCAAAAAAAAAAAAAAAAAAAAAACACGAATTAAGAAGTCATTCACCTACTAATGGGCTGACGTTTGACATTGACTTTTCAATTTGATTTATCAATTTGAGTGTAAATGATGAAACGAAAACCCAATTTTATAATTATTTACGCCGAAATAGGCACTTCCCCGAGCGTTTTTCACACTTATGAATGTTATATGATTAAAACTTTAATTTATGAATATACCTTACCTACAACGATGATGTAAGTAATTATTAATTAGGAAGCATTGAAAGAATTTATAAGAATTTCAAAAGCCTTTGGGAAATATTAATAATATCTGTTGATAATTTAGCTCGTTTTTAGGTGCGCCAACTTTAACTTACGGGAAAATGAAACTTTCAAGTACCTACCATATTTGATAACTTAATGACGTAATCTCAAGGACGAGAGTATGGAATAAAACAGGGAGTCAATCAACCCTTGCTATTCTCAGAGTTAATTGCAGGTTGTGCCAAGTGTGATTTGGCACAACCTATTTTCTCCAGAGAAAATCCTTATTTTCTTGGAATAAAAATTGTTTCAATTTTTTTAAATAAAAAAAAGTAAAAAAATCACAATGTTTTTCCAAAAAAAAAGGTTTCAATTTTTAACGAAAAAATCTCTTTTTGGAGCGTTCAAAGTATTTCTCACATTAGAAGAAATACTTGATTTTTTAGATTTAAGAAATCTCTTTTTTTTTTAATGGGAAAACTCCTATTTTTGTGGAGAAAAGATCTCTAAACTTTTTTAGAATTGAAATATTTCTCAAAATTTTTAAGAAAAAAAATCTGAATTGTTTTGTAGATAATAATTTATGATTCTTAAAATAATACTAATCTTGATACCTATATTTTAAGAGTCAGCTTAAAATCTCTTAGTTTTTCAAGTGAAACAATTATTTGAAAAATATTTCAATTTTTTCTCAAGAAAAAAAAATCACAATTATTAAAAAAAATAAAACGATAAATTTTTGATGTTTTGTAACAAAAAAATTCCTAATTTTTGGAATATTTTTTTGTTATTTCTTGGGAGTACCTATATTATCTGCCTAGGTAAAAATATTTTAATTATCTATAAATGAGGAGAAATTTTAATTTTTAATTTTTTTCGAGTAGGTAAAAAGTAATGTTTATTTTCCTTTTTGGGAATCAGATTTAAGAAATTTCTCATTAGAGTGAAAATCTCTTAGTTTGCCCTAGACTTAAAGAAAACCCATTTTTTTCAGTTAAGAAATAGTTTTAAAAAATCTTTTAAAATGTTTTCTACAAAAAAAAAAAAAGTAAATCCTAATTTTTTGATTTTTGTTTTTAAACAAAAAAATCCTCAATTTTCGGGATGAGTAATTTTTTTTATTTCTTGGGAGAGGAAATATTTAAATTTTCAGTATGAGAAATAATTTTTCAATTTTTTCTGGGGCAGTTTTCTTTTGAATTTTCTTGGGATAAAAAATAATTCTTATGTTAATTTTTTGGGAATCGGCTTTAATAAATTCTCATTTTTAAGAAATAAAAAAACTGATGAAAATAAACGTTTCAGTTTTTGGAAAAAAAAACGTTTTATTTTTTTCAGGAAAAAAGTTCGACTTTTTGGATAAAAAATTCCTAATTTTTTAAAAAATGTAAAATATTTTTCAAAATTTTGGAGTGAAAAATCTTTGATTTCTTTGGAATAAAAAAGTATACTTACTCGACTCAAGTTTTTGGAGTTGGTGTATAAAATCTCATTTTTTCAAGTAAAGAAATATGTAGGTGAAAAAATCTTATAATTTTATGTAGAAAAAAATCTTTCAATTATTGATTCGAGAAAAAATCCAATTTTTGTCAAATCTTTTAATTTTTTATTATCTTCTTCTTTTTTGAAGAAAAAAAATTATTTAATATTTTTTTGAAGCAAAGAAATCTCTTTATTTTTTGGGGAAAAAATCCTACTTCCTTGTCTCGATTTTTTTAGAAGTAAAAAATACCTCAATGTTTTGAAATTTATTGGATGATTCATCATTTCAACAAAATATACTCTCCTTCAGCTTATATACAAGTACATTTCACTCGAGTGCTTTTAGTAAGTAATTGGTCTTATAAGAGCCAACTTATTAAACAAGTGTAAGGATAGAAAAAAAATTCGGAATATGCCCTTAAGAATGTTATATAATTGTAAAAAGAGCACACGCCTTTCTTTTTCTTTTAATAAAGTGAATTAAATACATAATATATGTATTAGGTACTTGGTTGCATGCATGATTTTTACATATAGATATGAAGATAACACTCTTGACAACTTTATTAAAATGATAGCTGATTTTTTTTTTCTAATCCGGATAAATGACTTCTCATTTATTTCGTACATCTAATTTGCGATATCGTATAACAAATGAAGGTACAAAATAAGAATGATTTCACTTTCATCGAACGTATTAAATTACCTCGAAATTTCATCTGTTCAGGGATCATCGCATATTCGGTAACAAAGTATCGTATGTAAGCTTGCCTTTCTAGACGGATTTAAATATAATTAGACGAAATAAAAACATTTCTTTCATTTTGATCATTACAACTTTTACCATCCGGTTAGCAAAATGAAATTGATGCGATCGCACAAAACATTCACTTGTACCAAACATTTCGTTTATATAACAACCTGTTTTTTCTTCTTTTTTTTCGTATGAGGTTAAAAATGTCCCCATTAATCAATTTTAAATACCTACAAATAAAAAATGAACCTAAAGCTTTTTTTCTGATCGGT
Organism: Balanococcus diminutus; assembly: GCA_959613365.1. Lineage (NCBI taxonomy): Eukaryota > Metazoa > Arthropoda > Insecta > Hemiptera > Pseudococcidae > Balanococcus > Balanococcus diminutus. The sequence goes on from OY390714.1 coordinate 33,241,359, forward strand.
TGCATCGAATGTTTCTAAATTTGTCATTCTCATTAAAATCTTCAATGCCATTGTCGTAAATAAGTATTTTTCGATTTTGATACAGATAAGCCTACTAGTTTTTAAAGAATACTAACCTAACCTAAATTTCGCATTATAGTGAATGGCATCTCTAGTTTTGTCAACCTTGCTAAAAACCGGTTCATAATTTTTGAAGCAATTAGATTAGTAAATCTTTTTAATGAACTGGACTGATGTTTTGATTTATTTGGAAGTATCAACATTAAAAATTGGTTTGTAGAAATTATTGTAGGTATGTACTCTTAGGTGAGGTAAGTTGTACTAAGTAGGTAGGTATCTATTTACTTTGATGTGTAAGAAATTTTTTATATCGTTCTCGATTAAAATTACGGATTTGATTTTGTTTCTCTTTAATTATTGCCTTACTCACTACGATTTGTTACTCTTTCGTCACGAACGTTAAAGTATGTATTACCTGAATAATACATCACAGTTATTATTATTATTATAGGTACCGTATTTACTTTTTGTTTCAGATGCCTGAAGCTAGAAGATAAAAATGACTCGTGGGTGTTACGCAATTCTTTATGTATCAGTTGTCTTGATACCTGTGCTGGAAGCAGCTATCGATAGTTTTTTGCTGAGTCATTATGATTTGAAGTAAATTCCTACTACATATGTTTACTGGTTTACCTAATTAAAAAGGCGTGAATTTGCGATTAATCTCTTGCGTATGATTAACTTGTAGAGTTAGTCAAAACGAAGCAACATGTCGATTAGTTAATCATGCCAATTTACCCGAAGACAGGCGTACTTTATCGGGACGTGATTGTATGTGTGATGAGGATTGCATAGAATATAAAGATTGCTGTAAAGATTCTCGGTTTTATTATCCAAGTCAGCAAAGTCAACCGTCGCCGTATCAATGCTCGGAAACTTCTGCTGTAAGTGTTAGTTAAGTTGAGCAATTAATTTTGAATTAATGGCCAATATTCAAGAATAAAAGTTTAATTTACTTGAATATTTCTAAATGATTAAAATTGAGTAAAAAATTAATAAAATACTATAGGGCTAGCCAGTAGCCACTTGAAATTTTCTAAAGGGTATAATAACAACTGGGTTGGAATTTATTTACCTAAATAATGTTAAAATGTTGGAATTATTCTTTTCAAAAAAAAAAAAAAAACAGTTTTTTTCTCCAATAAAATTGGAACACTACCAACAAAAAAAGAAAAAAAAATTATTCCAAAAGAATGCAGTGATTTTTTCCAAGAAATTAGGATTTTTCTCAGAAAAAATTGAAGACATTGAGAATTTTTACTTTCTTCAAAAAACTGAGATCCTCAAGATGATTTTTAGTCAAATTTTTTAATTAAATAATGATGGCTATTGTTTTTTTTTAAATTGATAGGTAATTTTTTTCTCAAAAAATTATCATTTTTATCCTTCAAAAATTGAGGCCTTTTTGCTCTGAAAAATTCTTATTTCCCCTCCCCCAAAAATTGATGATGCTCCCCTAATTGAGATTTTTTTTCTTAATAAAAAGAAAATGCAAATTTTTAAAATAATTGAAATTTTCTTCTTCCAAAAAAATTAACTGTAAATTTTGTTCTAAAAAAACTGAAAAATTTTTCTTCCGAAAAATTGAAAATTCCTCTTTAAACAACTATAGATTTTTCCTTCAAAAAATTCTCATTCCTCTTCCCCCAAAAATTGAGAATTCTACATAAAATTGATAATCCTCGCTACCAATATTGAGAATTTTTGTTTAAAAAAATATGGTTTTTGTGTTTAAGAAAATGAAAATTTTGTGTTGAAAAAATATGAATTTGTTCATAAAAAAATTGAAAATTTTTTCTTCCAAAAAATTGAAAATCTCCCCCTCTCAAATTTTTCATTCTTCTCAAAAAATTGTGAATTCTCCTCAAAATTTATAATCTTCCCCTATTTTGAATTTTGTTCCAAAAAAAATTTAGAACTCCTTCCTCCAGAAACTGAAAATTCCCCTAAAAAATTGAGACCCCATTGAGACCTTTCCCTCAATCAAATGTAGAATTTTTTTCCCAAGAAAGTGAGAATTCTTTCCTTCCAAAATCGATAATTCTCCTCACTTTCAAAAAATTGATAATTTTCCCCCTAAAAATTGATAATTCCTGTCCCTCCGAATGGCAATTTTTTCCTTCAAATACCTAAATGATTTTTTTCTCCTAAATAAATCGAAAAGTTTTCTTGCTTCAAAAATATTTCAATTTTATTGTGAATTAATTTAGAATTTTTTTCTTTCTCCAAAAAAAATGATTTTTTTTTAATGAATATTTTCACTCCGGAAAATTGAGAATTTTTTTCGTGCATGAAAAGTTGTATAAGATTTACTTCTCCAAATGAATTGACAAATTCTTTTGCTTCCAAAATTTTTTAAAAAAGTTATTGTAAAAATTTAGATCTTATTTCCGACACATTTTTTCTCTGAAAATTTTAGAAATATTTTTTCTCCGGAAAATTGATATTTTTTTCTCAAATAAAAAATACCTAACATTTATTGCAATAAAATTCTAAAAAAAATTTCCCCTTAAAAAAATAGATTTTTCATCTTAAAATTAAAAGATTTTTTCGACAAAAACTAAAAAGATGAAAAATTATATAACTTTCAAAAATAAAAAAATGAAACAATTAGTTATTGCAATTTCGAGTTTTTTTAAAATGAGATTATGTACAGAATTTTTTTTCAAAAATTTGAGAAAATATGTTTTGGTTTCTGAAAATTGAGAAATTTGTTTCACAATTTGTTTCGGATTCGGGTACTCTAAAAATATTTAGATAGGTAAAAAAATAATTAAAAACGAATAAAGCATAATAAAATTGATATGTACCTAGATATCGTATATATCTAGGTATATATTTTTTGATTGAGAATTTTTTATTCCAAGAAACATTTACGGTTCGTCTTTCCTAAAAAATTGTGAGAAATTTTCTCCAAAAAGTAACTAAAAAATGGGTAATTAATTTTCCTAAAAAAAAAAAAAAAAAAGTCTATTGCGCAGCTCATTTTACTTTTGAAATTTTGACCATACCTCAAGCATCCGAACTGCTGCTAAGTTGGCGGCCATGAAATATTATAATTTATTGAAAAATTAATTTGCAGGTATATCTGAAAAATCAATGTGCACCCGACTGGAAAGATAGCTACATGGCTGAATTATGCGAAAATTCCATGAAACCACCGGAGAGTGATGACATGTCTTTAATTTTACACGTATCAAATGTTAAAACTCGTACAACGTATGGAAATCCTTATTGCGCTGCTTGTAATTACGATCAAGATATGTCAAATTGGGTCCCATGGACGATGGGTGTAGCTTGCGGAGAAGCCCCTGCGGGTTACTTGAAGAAACCAATCGTCGTACCGAACTACTCTACACCTTACAGTCCAAATTATTTCAATAATGATTACGATAACAACCAAGTGAATACTAAAGTTGATATTAACAACGACGTAAGATATCATAATATACCTCGACTTGTTCTCGATATAAATTTGTACTTGTACAATGACTCTAATTACGAACATCCATCACCCTCAGTTTATTCATTTCCAATCAAAATAGAAACTAATATTCCTCAGTTTTCCAACGACCAATACTATCCCAGCAATCGGGTTAAAAGACAATCTGCTAAAATTGATTTTAAGAAGTACGCAAATATTGCAGACAAAATAGCATTGAACGCGAAATTCGATCCTTATAATAAAAAATTTGTTAGCAAATATAACAATAAAGATTTCGTTTGCGAATTTGGATCAATACTGCCCGAGAAATCGGAACAGTTTACCAGGAAGTGTGTGCCATTTTTGATAAAATCATGCCCAGATTCGTTCAAACAAGAATCTATTAAACAAGAATGTGCCATTTATACTAGAATCGTATACAATAGAAAAAATAAAAAACCTTATCGAAATAAAGATTGCGCTCGTTGTAATGGAGAAAAAGAGGAGATGACGGCAGGTACGCCTCAGGATACTCGTACTGATCTTTCATCAGCCGCATCAGGCGGCGGAAGTGCAGGAGTTTCGGGAGGGTCCCCAACTTCGAAATTTGTTCCTTCCGGATAGGTAAAATTTGAAAATAATAATGCGTAGAGCTCGAGTCTATGTACCTACGTACTTATCTACCTATTGTCTTTTTTGGTAGACCAGTCATGTTAATAGTGGTACTTTCACGTGCTTGAGAAGTATGATGAATTTTGACTATTGAAGTATTTGAAACTTTTGTGTGTTCGTTTTATATTTTGTAAAAAAAATGTTCCGACTTTACTTCTTTTTTTTTTTAAATTTTTGTATAGTTAATAAATGATAGACTGATGTAAAAAATTACCAATTATTCTTACCTAAATTTTATACCTATCATTAATGTTATTAATAAGCAATTCAGTAGACTATTTTTATGCCTCGCAAATTATTTTTTCACTGAAAAAAAAAATTAATAACACTAGAAGCAGTTATTATAAATATAAGATACATTACATCCTTTCTTCAAAATATTACCTTTTTATTCATAGACTGCCTAAGTGTCTAAGTATGTCTATGTACCTATACCTACCAATGCATGTACTTATACGAATTGTGTGCTTAACGTGTTACAGTTGTACAACAAAAATCTACAGCAGGTTATTACCTACTCATTTTTGGAAATAATAAATAAAGGAGCCTATAAAAAACTAGATAAATAAATAAATAGATACCTAGCTAGTATAGCTACCTACTAACAAAATTTTTAAAAATTTCCCTAGGTTCAAAAATTCAAAAGGAGAAGTAAGTACCAAAATGGATACTTGCATTCTTTTTAACCGAAGTTTTTTTAATACCTACGATTTCTCCAAAAGAATGATTTTTTCTAGGTACGACAATTTATTACTTTCGATAATTTTTTTTTGAGAGGGCGGGAGAATTTATTCTAAAAAATATAATGATTTCATATACAGTATTTTGGGCAATTTATTTTTTTTATGAAACGATTTTTTCTAAACTAAATTTTTGTAGGTAACTACCTACTGATTTTGAAGATTTTTGATTTTTGTAGAATTTTATTTCGACTTTTTTTATACCTACATTTATGCAGTAAAACACATTTTTATGAAACGAGTAGGTATTAAGTTACTAAAAAAAATTTCCAAGAATAGTTTGCAATAGAATTTCTTGAACATTCTACAATTTTATTGTAGGATATATTTTCTCTCTTTTTTCTATTTTTTTTTTTTTTTTTTTGATTGAGAAAATTTCTTTTGAGAAATTTTTGTGGAGAAAAACTCTGTTGCACAAAATTGCTTGAAAAAAATTTGAGAAGAAAGTCTTTAACATCTCTTTTCAGGAACAAAACCATTATTTTGCTAGGATAATCGAGGTTGTACTGGAAACATTTTTTTTGCAGAATTTTATTTCCACTTTTTTTTATACATTTACACAGTAAAACACATTTTTATGAAACTAGTATTAAGTTACCAAAAAAATTTTCCAAGAATATTTTTCAATAGAATTTCTTGAACATTCTACGAGTATTAGGATGTAGATATTTTCTCTCTTTTTTCTACATTTTTTTTTTTTTTTTTGTATTGAGAAATTTTTTGGAAGAGATTTTTGTGAAGAAAAACTCTGTCGCAAAAAATTGCTTTAAAAAATTTAAGAAGAAAATCTTTACCATCTATTTTCATAACCAAAACACATTTTTTTTGCAGAATTTTATTTTGACTTTTTTTTATACATTTTATACAATAAAACACATTTTTATGAAAAGAGTATGAATTAGGTACTGAAATTTTTTCTAAGAATAGTTTTCAATAGAATTTCTTGAACGTTCTAGGAGTTTTCTCTATTTTTTTTGGGGGGGGGGGATTGAGAAATTCTTAGGAGAAGGTTTTTTTGATTGAGAAAGTTTTTCTTGAGCAATTTTTGTGGAGGAAAACTCTGTTGAAAAAAATTGCTCAAAAAAAAAATTAAGAAGAAAATCTTTACCATCTCTTTTCAGAAACAAAACACTTTTTTCTGCAGTTGTTGTTAATTTTTGGTTATACTTAATTCTTGTAATTTTCAAGACGATTTTTTTTTTAGATTGAAAAAAAAGTTCGGAGAAAAATATTTTAAAGAAGAAAATTCATCTTGAAAAAGTTTGGTGGGGTAAAAAATTTCCTCTATAAAATTTCTTTTCAAGATGAATTTTTTCCACAAAATGTCGATATATTTTTATGCAGTATTTTCAAGAACTTTTTCTAAAAGTAATTTTATAGTCATTTCCAATTAAAAAATGTTTGGAAAATATAGACTCATTTTATTTTTTTGGAAAAAATAATAGGAGTGGAAATCTTTTGTACCTAATTTTTTTTTTTTTTTTTCAATTTATTATGAGAGCAATTTTTGAAGAGAATTTCTTGAATGTTCCAATTCCTAGTTATTTTATTTTAATTTTATTATCATTTTTATTACCTATGATTTGAGAATTTTCTTAAAGGTGAAAACTACTCTTTTTAAAAAGTTTTGTGGAGTGAAAAATTTCTTGTAAAAATTGAAAATTTTCTTCACAAAGCATATACCTATAGGTATAAGTATGTATTTATCTATTTTTATGAAAAACGTTTTTTTTTTAATTCCTAGAATAAATTTTTGAAAAGAATTTCTTGAAAATTTCAACGTAATTTTTTCAACAAAAAAAAGTTGTAGATGAAATTTTTTTGGAAAAATTGTTTGAAAAAAAAATCGGAAAGAAAAACTCAAAAAACTGAAAAATTATCTCACTAAAAAAAATTCCATGTAAAAATGTTGAAAAAGGATTGCGCGTGTTTTACAAAATTACTGTAGATCTAGGTAATCTAGGTACCTACCCAACATTGAGAGAAATAAAGAAGTTATGCGATAACTTTGCCTCCATTCGAAAATGAAGGCGCAATAAAACCTTGACCTCCAGAAACACAAATTTTCATAACTTTGCGACTCCTTCATTTTCAAAGGTAGGCAAAACATATCAAAGGTAAAAAAAGTTCATTTTTATTTGTACTATCCATACGCTAGGTTAAAAATTAATTTGTCTCTATTTCATTTCCTCTTGCCCTTCAATTTTTAAAGTAGGCAACATTTGTACATTTTTTTTTTTGTTTCTTATGTCTTGCCTATTCATTTCGTGAAAGGTGTTACATCAGCTAGGAGACACCCTGTATTTTTTGAAGAGAATGTTACTTTCAATTGTGCTTCAGCAGCGTGTTGTGTTAGCTAAATACAATTACGAACTATTAACTTTGTACTCATTATGATTAAGAAAAAAATTGTATAATTTATAATGAGTTCGTACAGTACAGGTGTTCGTTCGTTCATACATATGTACCACCTATTCTTCTTTCGCTTGTAGGTATAATTAACCGAAGGTATAGATGAATCATATGGTTTAAATACTTAATCCTTACAACTGGATTTACACTTTATAACAAGTTTTATTTAGGTACAGGTATGTAGGTAGATTTAAGTACATATCTGTATTTTATTGAAAACTCCGTAACGACAATTTTAACTGGATAATGTATAGATTCGCATGGCCCTGTAACTTATACATGAATTACAATGAGTTGCTCATGGTTTTGCATTTCTTAAACGTCTTCCAGTAGGCACTTCTACCCAGCAAATGTTGATCATTTGTATAGAGGCGCTACGTCAGCTGCCAAATACTAAATATTCCAACGTTCTTGAAACTCGTCGGCAAATAATTTATTTTCAAAGATCTTCAACAGTTTATAAGTTAGTTAGTTATAATGAAGAAATGAAGTGTTTGTTCCATAGTTGTTTTATTTAATTAAATTAAATTTTCTTTTTTTATGAACTATTTTCGAAATTCACTCAATTACAATAGTTGTAAGTGCGTTGACTTGTTTTTTTTTCTGCAATTTTTGGTAAGTAAATTATCTATTTGTATATAAAATTAGAAAAGTTACATTTTCATTAATCCATTTTTATGACCCGAGTATTTAAAAAAAATAATGATTGGCTTTGTTACAAAACCCATAACACCTCACTTTCCCAATTCTGATAAAAAATATGATTGATTTAGATTAATGTACCTACCTATTTTCCATTTAAATGTTTTTTTCGTTTCAGATACCACCGAAGTGAAAAAAATGTTCAAATTGCGGGAATTCATACTTATCTCATTATTTATAATCAAACTATCAAATGCTGAAGTGGAGAGTAACCTATTATCTCTTTATGATTTAAAGTAGGTACCTATCTTGATATCAGTGTGTATAATAGTTAAGATTCTACACTTGATTATCTTTCAAGTAAAATTTTTTTCACGAGGACTACGATGTTTTGTGCATAAAATAAGCTTACAGATGCACTTGTTCAGAAAATGTCATGTTCCTGGTGTTTCCCAATTCGGGGGAGGGGGGGGGGTTCAAAACTCGAAATTTTTTATTGCATTTTTGATAAGGGCAGTTATCACTCACAGCTAAATTTCAACTCTTCCTTGTATTGTGTGATCTTCACAGTACCGTTGTGTTGATTTTCACCATTTATTTTCCAAATCTATGCTCAGACTTGAAAACTTGGCATAAAAATAAAGAGGGTCTAATTGAAAAATTTTTTAAACAAAAGTTGTAGATCGAGTTTTAAGAATAATTTTGTTTATTATAAAAATTTCGAAAGGACCCTTTCCCTCTCTAATTATGTCTAATACCACATAGATACTTTATATCCAAAATTGGAGAGGAGGGATGGGTCTGATTGAAATTTTTTTCAAACAAGAGTTGTAAATTGAGTTTCTAGGAATAATTTTGGTCTTTACAAAAATTCCATTTAGACCCTTCCTTCTCCTCCAATTTTTCATTACATTGCAGAATACGCATAATTCAAAATTGGGGAGGGAGGGTCCTCAAAAAAAATTTTCAAGTGAAAGTTGTTGATTGAGACCTTGGAAATAATTTTGTATTATAAAAAGTTTGCCTGGACCCCTCCCATCTCTTCCCTCAAATGAAATAATGAAGTATCTATGCAGTATTGGCCAAAACTGTAGGGGGAGGGAGTGGTCCAATGGAAATTTTTGTAATGACTAAAATTATTCCTAAGAATTCGATCTACAAGTTTTGTTTGAAAAAAATTTCAATTGGACCCTCTTTCGAAGCCAAGTTTTGAAGTCTGGACATGGACTTGGAAAATAGATGGTAAAAATCAACACAACACGTAATATGATAGCATACTTATAGGTATAACCGATTTTTTTAAAAATCCCCAACCCCTCGGACCATGCATTGAGTTATCATCCTCCTCAGACTTTACCCTGCGAACCCTGCAAACCTCCTTCCAAATGACCTAGTGGTCTAAAATTCATTTCTGAACATATTCCAACTCGGTATTTGTCATTATTTATTGCAATTTCAGCCAAATTGGGAATTTCCCATTTTTTTGTCCACTTTCACGAATTCGTAATTTTTGATTTCAAAAAATTATTCTTAACGAGATTTAAAAAAAATAAAAAATGCTCAATTTGACTGAAATTGCAATATATGACAAATACCGTGTTGAAATATGTCCAGACACGAATTTTAGACCACTAGGTCGTTTGGAAGGAGGTTTAGGGTTCCGAAAATGGCGTCTTTCTGCAGGTATTTTAAAAGAAAATTCAGAAAATTGAAAATTGCAAAAAATGGAAAAAATGAATGAATTTAATCCAAATTCGGGTTAATGGTGTATATTCAGATGTCTATGGTGATATATTGCAAAGAAAAAAAAAACGACTAAAAATGAGCGTTTTAAGGGTGAAAATTTTTGAGAAATATCGTTTTTTTTTTTGCATTTTTGAGGGTCTTCCACTATATTGAAAAATTCTAAAAAAATATATGTAATACGTACGGCTATACTACGTAATATATAATTTTTCGAACAGTGGCACCTCTGAAGCAACGAGTCAATATTGAGCTTTGAAATCTTAAAACGTGGATTTTAGTGCAAAAAAACATTTTTTTGAAAGAAATTGAAAAAAATTTCAGGGATGACCCTTGTTATGGTCCATCATCGAACTTATGAATTCAAAAATTTATGACAGGAATTCATATTTTGGGCTTATTTAAGGGATAGGGGTGAGGTAGGGGCCAACATTTTCACCAGCGAGTTTTTGGACCATAGGGACAAACTTCCGCTAGAAAGTTCAAAAATCCCAGCCAAGGGTCGATTCACCCTTCTTATCTGGCTATGCTCTTTCAAAACATTTTTACGATTTTTTTTTTTTTTGAAAAATAAAAACAACAAAAAACGTGTTTTGCTACTGCAGTAAGCCTGAAATAGATGTATTATACATTTTTAAGGGGATGGAATTCATGTTGGGGACTTGGAGTAAGGAAATGATTTGTTTATTTGTTTCTTGAGTAGGGTATAAGGGCTGATCACTTTTCAAGTACTGCTCGGCTCTTTGCGCATTGAAACACTCGTCATTTTTCCCACTGGCTTCGTTGTTTTGACTTCTACTATTTATGGAAACCTTCTACTTACTAACAATATAAGTCATGTGATTGAAGGCAAGGAAAGAAATGACAAGGTAGGAGCAATGTGTTTCTCTGTTCCAAGAGTCCACGCCGATTTTGACATTTGCTGTTAATACTTGAAAGGTGATCTGGACTATACATATACCGTTGATATTTGCCACCCTTCACTTCACCATAATGCGATTAGCGTCAAAAATGACAATATCACAAATCTAAAAGTTTAATGCACAAAGTCTGTAAGGGATGTACCTCAGTGCTAGGTCGGAGGGATGGAAACATTTTTTTTTTTTAATCAGTGATGTACGCCCTTGTCAAAAATGCACCCAAAATTTTTAGTTTTGAGTCCCCACTCTGTGGGAAATTAGGAGATGCAACTACGTGGGCTTGGAAAGATTTCATTTTCTGAACGAGTGCATCTGTGAGCTCATTTAATGCACAAAACATGGCAGTCCTCGTCAGTTTTCAAAACATTCATTTTTTAGAACACGTTTTTGGTCATAGAATCTAAACTGTAAATGAGTATTTTAAAAATATTCTGTAATTGGGTAATTAATTCGATTTATTTTTAGAGTGAAAAATGGCGAGCCAACGTGTAGGTTAGTCACTCATGCTAATTTGCCAGAGGATAAACGCACCTTAGCAGGTCGTGGTTGCATGTGCGACGAAGAATGTATCAAATATAAAGACTGCTGTAAAGATTCTCCATATTATAGAGCTAATGAGCAAAGTTTACCACCATCGCATGACTGCTCCGAACCTACCGCAGTATGTAGCGCCACCAATCACGCTTGAAAAAATTAACTAAATACCAATTTAAGACCTTTGATGTTCGTTTCAGGTGTATTTAATGGCCAGATGCCCCTCAGAGTGGAAAGAATCGGATACTAGAAATTTATGTGAAAAATCTAGACAACCTCTGGAAGACGAAGATATCTCCATGATCCTACCTATATTAAATATGAAAACCCGAGAAGTGTACGGAAACCGATATTGTGCCGCTTGTAACAACGACGTGGATACAAAAAAATGGGTCCAGTTTCCAATGGGAGTAGCTTGCGGCGAAGCACCTCCAGGATACTTGAAACCTTCAGCACCCAAGAAACCAACGCCTTCTCCTTATACTTACCCTGTCCAAGAGAATCCTCAGAAACCATACCCGTATTCTTATCCGACCATCACGAATAACGAGTTAAGTAACGAAGTGGAAAAAGACACTTGCAACCATGGATGTAAAGTCAAAGTTATAAATAACATAGTGCCGAATCCTGCTCCTAGCATCTTATTAGATATTCATTTATACGTTTATAACGACACTTTGATAGATGGTCGCAATACCCCATGGCCCGTACACCTCAAAACAGTAGTTCCTACTACTTCTGAGAATTTCTACAGTACTTTCGGACGTACCAAGCGAAACTCCAAGTATACGATTGATTTTAAAAAATATGCTTCAAAAGCCGAAGAAATCGGTAGCAATGCACAGTACGATCCCGAGAATAAAGAATTTGTCAGTCAATACAATAATAAAAATTTCGTTTGTCGATTTGGACCAATTTTGCCACCGAATTCGACTCAATTTACCAGAAGATGTGTGCCATTTTTAGAACGAAAATGTCCAGATGGTTATGAAAATGAAACCATCAAAGAAGAATGTGCAATTAGTACAAATATCGTGTATAATAAAAAAAACAAAAAACCATACAGAAATAGAGACTGTGCTCGTTGCAATGGTGAAAAAGAGGAAAGTGTTAGTGGTGCTCCGCAAGATACCAGGACTGATCTGTCTACTGGAATGTCGGGAGGCACCAGCGTGGGTCAAATGGATGGCCAAGGACAAAACACATATAACTCGGTGGGTTAAAGAAGAATACAATTAATGATAACTTATTCCATATTATTTTGTACACATTGGTGTCACTTGGGAGAAATATTGAAGGGTGACAAATTTTTTTTTACCTTTCCCTAAAAAAAATACTTTTTTCCTATATTTTTCTGTAAATATATATCAAAAAAATTATTGGGGCTAATTCTCCCTTACCCCCTCCCCAAGTTGCGCCCATGTTTGTACGAATTATTCAGACTGCAAAATGTGCATCGAATTGAGATGTTTTGGAAATAAATATTGAAATGTGTCTTATTACTTTTTCATTTATTTCGCTTTCGTAACCAGTACCTTTCTATTTATAGAGAGGTATTTTGAGCGATTTTGAGAACAGATTAAAGGTGCAGATCTGACTCAGGCATAGGTTATATTTCTCACGTCATCTATTTCCATCCTAAAAGGTGAAATTTTCCATACCCAATTATGTAATGCCAAGCGGATATTCGATTTTTTTTTCTCTCGGTAGAATGACATTTTAATTCTTCGAAATTCACTCTTTTTTCGATGATGATCGCTAACCTCGAAATGTTTTCAAATAACGTATTTTTTTTTTCAACAGTCAAGGTTAACATTTTCTAAATTATTCGATTCGAAGGCGTACTAGACATTAGATTCTTCTTGAAAAAATCCATAAATTTTGCCCGTTTTAATAGCCATGTTAAAATCATTACATAATTCGTTAACACCAAATAAAGTACATTTCACTGAAGTTCTAGTTCATAGGAAGGTAATGTATTAGCATCTCAATCCGTAGGTGAACGTTAAAATCGACATATTATAAAAACCAGTTGCGACAGCAGCATGTAGGCTATAAAAATTCCAGAGAATTACTATTTATCCTCTAAAATGCGTTAAGATGAACAATTAATTAAATTGTGTCAAATTTGTCTTTAGTACGTTGCGATTTTAATCCGTTCGATATAATTAGGTAAGTATATTTTTTTTAGACATTTTCGGATGATCAATTCTTTTCGGATTGACCTTTAGAAGGGCTACTAACCTAAGTCAACTTACATCAGAACTTCACTTCGAGTCTAAAAACCAGTTTCCTTGGTATAGGTAGAAAGTTATTTAATACATTGTTCATATCTGAGCGTTTTTTACGTACACATTTCGATTCGAAGCTGTGCCTATTCCAGCAAAAGAAACTTGCCAAATCGCGTCAGTTGAGTTTCAGCTGAAATTTGGCTCACCGAAAGAATATGTTATCCAGATCTCAGAACCAAATTAATTTTTGGCAAATTTTGGAAAATGACGAAAATAGTCAATTGGTGAGTACGTAAGTACAAAATACTTACCTATAGATATCAATATTTTTTTTTACAAAAATAGTAAATTATAAGATGAAATCCTTAAAATTGGTTTATATGCTAAAGTCGACCCTCTGAGTCAATTGCGACCATTTTTGAAGCAACCTCGAGCCTCCAGCAAAATTTGGGTTATTCTGCTACTGAACTATTTTTGTCATTTTCAAAAATTCCTCAAAAATCGGAAAATCAACTTTGGATTTTGAGGTCTGGGTGACATGCTCTTTTAGTGAACAAAATTTCAGCTCATTCAGAGTTGACTAGTTGACAAGGTTCCCTTGAAATAAAAAAAATATATATATGGGAGCTGCGCACCAGGATCATATTTTTGTACGTAAAAAAATTTGATTTTGATTTTATAGTTGTCTTCAAAAAAATGCCCAATTGTAAGTCTGCAATTTCCCAAAAATAGAAACGATTTTTTTTCGGAATTTCAGGATTTTTTCAAATATACCTATTTTTTAAATTCTTACGATTGAGTTCCTTTCTTTAGTTTTTGAAAAGATGTTTTTAAGCCTAGGTGATTTTAAAATACAATTTCTTTCTTTAATTAATTTTATAAAATTGAATTACCTACTTTTATATTTTCAAAAAATACAAAATAAATAAATTAATTAAAAAATAGGTAGGTACACGGAATTTTTGATTAAATTTGAAATGTTTTGCAATAAGTTAGGTATCTAAATTTTTTTTTAATTTTTTGACTTTGGGGCCTCCTCTACAGCCCATAGAAAACATTGCTTTTTCACGTAAAGCAGGGATGGGACGTAGAGTATTATTTTACATAATATACGCGTAGAATATGTAAAGTAGAATAATATGGTTTTGGTATAGAATATGTAGAGTATGTAGAAAACGTCTGTAACATAAAGCTATGTTCAATTTTTCATTGAAATCGTAATTTCAATAGGAAATTCCTGTGATATCTGATATGAAAAGTTCTCATTATCACTATTAAAATGCAAAAGAACGTTTTTTGTCGATTTTTTTTATTTAAAATTTTTTAATGTCACATATTTTGATGATTTTGAATAATTTGAGGGTTTTTTTTGGGGGCATTAATTATTGTCAACAACATGCTGCTCCAAATTTATCGACCAATCACAGAGTTATTCTACACGAATTCTACATTTCTACGTATTTTACATTTTACATCTACATATTCTACGTTTTCTACACACGTAAAGCAGAATATCGTTTTCTACGTGTCAATTCCCATCCCAGACGTAAAGTGCTCTTGAAATGGTCAATTTTGATCAATTTTTTTTGTTTTCATGATGTACGTACCATCAAAAACACCTGAATACACCGCATAAACCTGAATTTATGTAAAATTCTTTCATTTTTCTATTCGTTCCATTCTTTCCTATAATATTGAAATGATATGTCATTGTGGGAACCCGAAAACTCCTTTCAGATGCTCTGAGGGCCTAAAATTCATGTCTAGACAGTTTCAACTTGATATTTGTCATAGAAGCAGGTTGGTATTTTAAAATAAAATTAGAAGAAAATGGAAAAAATTGAACGAATTTTACCTAAATTCAGATTGGTGGTGTGTTTGGGTGTCTTTGATGATATATTGCGAAAAAAAATTTACAACCAAAAAATTACCGTTTCAAGGAAACTTTAAGAGCAAAGACAGTGGTTTTCACCTTCAAATAACATTGCATAATTTTACTGGTGCGTCCTCACGAATGGTTGTGGCTTCCCGAAGAGCGATTTCAAGTTTTCAAAGACACTTTCAAGGTCATTTTTATGATCGAAAATATATGAAAAATCTAGAGCACTTCCTTCAGGTCGCTTTTATATAAAATATGAAAAAAATCGTATGAAAACTACCGGAAATAGGCCTATAATTTTCAACGTAAAAGTTACTACTATTTAATAATGCTGACCAAAAAATTGGAAATCTGGATCGGGGTTAAATCACCATTGTTATCCTGCTATAGTCTCTGTTTTTATAAAATAAGCTTTGTCATTTGTTCTTGTTATTGATATCTGCTTCATTTTTAGAACAGATCTACATAAAAGTAGGTAGGTACTGAGAAAAATAGAAGTTGGTAGTGGTTTAA
Source organism: Balanococcus diminutus (assembly GCA_959613365.1). Taxonomy (NCBI): domain Eukaryota; kingdom Metazoa; phylum Arthropoda; class Insecta; order Hemiptera; family Pseudococcidae; genus Balanococcus; species Balanococcus diminutus. Next base: position 33,257,129 of record OY390714.1, read on the forward strand.
CGCAGACCATCTCGTCTTACGGGTATATAAGTGGAATAGATATTAAAAGGATTGAAAAGGAATAACGGGCAAAGGATCGAGAAATATTATCGAATAAGATGATTGGAAAAAAGTAAAAGTGGGAGAAATTGTGAGATAGTATGACCATAATAGTTATATGGAAATGAAAGAATGTTAGAAAGGAAAAATAAAGATTGAAAAAAAACAAGAAAGAATGTACGACGAGGGGGGGGGGCAAGATAAATATTGTATAAAAGTTTACAAAATTGAAGACGAAAATAATGCACACTTTACGTGAGACACAGTCTCACAAAAATTGGTTTCCTGGTTAGAAAAAAAAAGGTTGAAAAAAAAAATTTTAAAATTAATCTGAGATTTGGACAGATGTTGTGGAAGATTTCTCAATTTGACCAAAGTTTTGTAAAATTTCATCACTAAAAATTGAAAATTTCACTGAATAAACGAGGCAAGGAATTTTAGCCACTAGCCAGTATATTGTTCTGAATATGTTACGACAAAAAAAAAATTGAGTGCTCCTATAGGATTCTATACTTACTTAACAGTTTGAAAAAAAAAACGATCAGCAATTTGATACCTAGACCAAGAATTGACAGCTTCCCTTATTTAGGCTACTAAACCAGAATAAATGAATATTAATTATGAGTTGACCTTATTTTTATTTATAAAAATGATACCACTCTTAATTACACTACAAAATCTATTCCCAAAACTAAGCAGAAAATCTGCAAAATGTACGTCATAATTTTTTGGAGGTTACCGGAAGATAGCTAATCTCGACGCATTACATTAATGATTTATTTCTCTCAACACTACTTTAATTTGACAGTTCCACTCAGCATCAGCTTATCTAGGTATACACCTGAAAGTATCACATAACAAGGTACATAAATACCTATTTAATTATAATTATAACTTCCTTTCTCCCATCTGAGATCTGACGTGAAGAATTTCCCCCCAAAAAAATATTTTAAAAGAATTTCTCACGAAAGACTGAATGATTCCAAAAATTCCATTAGGTACTTCAAAAGCTTTGTTCGTTTTTGTAAGAATTAATTCAAAATTACCTCGTTACAAAAGTTGATTGGAAAATTAGTTACGTCATTTACTATGTAAATTGAGAAAAAAATTATTTATTTTTATTTATAAATGTTTTCGTCTTCCCCAAACGAAAATAAAAATGGGGAAAACAATTAAAAACTTCCGAAGAAAATTCCCATTTTTTTTTTTTATAACAACTGGCTTTACTTGGCTGATAAATTAATACTAACCTTGATAGCCGGTTTTCGGTGCAGGTATGTTCGTCGCTCATACTTCGAGTACCAGCAAATCATATGTAAATGTTGAAATGTAACTAAAACCATCGCATTAGCAAGCAACTTCGGGATACAGTGGATGGGCGAAGTCTTCACTATTTGATGCTTATAATGTAGTTTTGTGTTGTAGAACGTGTGATCACTCGTTTCGTAGTGTAAAATTGCTTGTCACAAGTGAATATTTAGTAGTGATTCATCTCATTTTTCCTATTTGATTAGGTATAAGATTTTAGATTAGGTAGGTGTGTATTTGATATACTTTTTTAATTTAATTTTTAAAAGAATGATAAGTCGCAGGGGTAGGAGAAATCATGTAGGTATACGAAATTTATTTTTGGATACATGCCTACCTGGTACCTACCTACGTGTTGTTTACGTGTTGTTTATGTTTTGATTCAATTTTCCACCTCTTGTTTGTTTATATGTTTTATTTGCTAATGAAATCGATATTTAAAAATAATTTTGTGATGTTGCAGTTACTCATTTAAAATGCATTGCATAACATTCTCACTCATTTCATTTCTGGTTATTGGAAGTGCGCTGTCCCAAAGTAATAATTTGAAAGAATATGATGAAAAGTAAGCATCAACCAATAATCATTAAAGCATACGGTTCTATACGAAGGCATAATTATCTAGCATAGTGTGCTTACATCGTGTGGCCATTACTTTTCAGAGTATGTGAAAACCAGCCATCATGCCATCTAACCAATCAACAAAATTTACCAAAGAATCGTCGTACTTTGGAAGGAAGAGATTGTATGTGCGATTTTGAATGCACCGAATATGGAGACTGCTGTAGAGATTCTGAATTTTATGGTGCAGCCACCGCCAGTGGAAAAAGCTACTCTTGTGCTCCAACTTCGCAGGTATGCATTATTTCCGTTCCTTGCTATAAATTTTTTTTTCATTGTAATTTTTATTTAAGCACGTTTAAGTTATGATGTCATCAAAAAATGATTAATAGGAAATGCTAGGTCTTTATCTTATGGAATTCCTTAAAATGTGAACCTGATTCGATACCTATCTAAATTTTTGAAAATACATTTATGAACAATAAATATATTAGAATTCTAAAATTTATTGAAGAAAAAATATAATAATTATCCTCTGAAAATTTACATTAAAAAATAACTCAAAATTCTCTTTTTGATGCCTAATAAGTAGTGAGGATATTCTAGGAGGCCTAAATTTGCACAAAATGAAGACAATGTGGAGCCCGATCGCTGGTGTAAATTTCAAGAAATGTTATCATTTTGAGCTTCTGCTACAGTCTTAACAAAAAAAGGGTTAACCCTATAAATTGCAAAGCCCCAGAAGTCAAAACTCTCAATGCTCATTGGTGGATATCGACTCTTCTGTATAATTATAGCTATCAATCACCCCTCTCATTTTGTTTGAGCTGTAGCCTGATGAACATAAAAAAAGTATCCCAAAATCTTCTTTTTGGGGCCTTAAAAGGGACGAGGATGATCTAAGAAGCTGAAATTTGGTTATGTTAGAGGATGTGGATTTTTTTCAGAAAAAATTTTCACTTTGGGCAACTGACTTGCCCCAAATTTGAGCCTCAAAAGTTGAAACCCTTGAAAGGGACATTAGTGAGAGATGGCCTAAGAAGCTGAAATTTGGATATGTTAGAGGTAATGTGGATTTTGATCCGTGATGTAAATTTCAGAAAAAATTATCGCTTTGGGCAAGTGCCGGAGTCCCCATAAAAAAGGAACATGTCTCAAATTTGAGCCTCAAAAGTTGAAACTATTAAAAGGCACATTAGTGACCTCTGTCGACTGTAAATACTAAATTTTGAACTCTCAAGTCATTTGGTTTGGGCTTTAGACTGAAGAAAACATGTGAAAACTCTTGATTTTTGACCCTACACAAGGTTTAAAAGGAATGCAATGCTCGAAACCTACAAATAGCACATTCCCAAATTCAGAACAAGAATGGAATGTACCAGAGGTTTTGGGACCCTTATACCAATTTGGGGGCTTGTACCTTGTTAAAGATGAAAAAATGACCCTAAAATTCACTTTTGGGACCTTAAAAAGAGTGAGAGGATTGCCTTGAATCTGAAATTTGGATATGTCTAAAGTAATGTGAGTCTCCACAGATTATACGAATTTAAAAAAAAAAATCACTTTGGGCCTTTTCCAAGGCTGTCATAAAAAAAGGGTCTTATTACAATTTTTGAGTTGGACTCCAAAAATTCTAGGATCCTAGGGGACCTCACACAGCAATTTACTCAGCTAATTTTAATGTTTACGGTTCAAAAGTCCAAAAATAAGGTCAGAACTAACTATTGCAATTTTGCAAAAACTCTAATTTTTGGAAAATTCCTCAAAATTAAATTTTTTTAAAATTCCAGCAAGGCAGGGTTTTGCATGGGATTTTTTCGGAGGTTTTTTCATTCATTAAATGCAATTTTGCAAAAACTCTCATTTTTGGAAAGTTCTCAAAAATTGATTTTTTTTTTTTAAATTCCATTAGGGCAGGGTTTTGCATTGGATTTTTTTAGAGGCTTTTCATTGAATAATACTATCTTCCCTTACTTCTAAATCAGGTTAAACACAGTAGGCATTATTATTTTAAAAATTCGCCCAATACTTTCGTTACCCTACTAATGGATAATCATTGTCCAACAGATTTACATGGTAACCAGTTGTCCTGCCGGATATTCAGATCAAGAAGTAGTGTCAAAATGCTTGGCTTCTTCTCAACCCTTAGACGGACCCGATAATTCGGTCATTCGTCCAGCAACAAATATGAAAAGACGCATCACCTATGGAAATGCCTATTGCGCTCTTTGCAATGAGGACATCAATGACATCGATCTTTGGAATCTTAGCGCAAGGTGCGGAGAAATTTCAGCGGGACATTTTGATTCGCAAAATCGAATTTCAGAAGTACCTGAACCTTATAATCCTCAATTTCAAACTATTAAGCCAACTAAAAATGTAAAACCCCCTTCTCAATTTGGAATTGGCTATAATCAAGGCTTGTATGCGAATATCGGTGGCAATACTTATAGACCATCAAATTTGAATCCGACGAGTTTCTTCCGTCAAAAACGCGAACAAGGTATCGATTACAATAAAAATCGAAAAAACTTGGATAATATTTTAGAAAACGTGCATTACGACGCAAACACAAGAAATTACGTTAGCGAATACAATGGAAAACTTTTCAAATGCGAGTTTTCTGCTCCACTACCTCGAGATTTCGATCTATACGCTAGAAAATGTGTTCCTAATATGGTTTCATCTTGTCCTCCGTACTCTGATCCAGAAACTGCTGAAAAATGTTTAACGGAGACGGCCATTGTGTACGAAAAAGCTTCGAAAAAAGCGTTAAAAAATAAAGATTGCGCTAAATGTAATAAAATACCGGAAATTAGCTTAACCGGCTGCCCACAAGTTGAACGAACTGCTGGCGCTTCATTATTTAGTACTAGTGATAAAGGCTCTTCGCCCCCATGTGATACACCAGCATTGAAAAAGAAATTTTGTTAATAATGATAAGTATACCTACCTCTGTCCATTTGTTTTTAGTTTGTAAGCGAATGCGATTTTTTTTCAATTTTATAAGCATACTATGTATTTTTTATTTTTTCAAACCAAATTTGCAGTAAATGTTGTCTATCGCCTAATATTATAAATTTCTTATGCCGCTGGAAAACGGGTACCTACTGTAGGCGAACGACAGATTTGAAGAATTCTCTGAATGCCAATATTTTATTCGCATGTTTTATTCAAATTGAGAAATTTAAAAATTGCACTTTTTGATGATAGAAAATTAATTTATCATACGGGCGAGGACCTACCTAACTAAAAAATTATTCCTTTTTTTTCGTGACAATTTCTCCCTGTGTCAACGTTGAGTTAATGCATTTTTTTATTCCAAAAAAATTCAGAGATTTTTTCAAAAAAAAAATAATAGGTAAATAAATAAATAAATAAAAATATGGTAGAGATTTAGAAACATTTCGATGAGAAAATTTTATGAAAAATGTTTAAAAATCTAAATGAAAATTTAAAAATAAATTTAATTTAATTAACAATAAAATTTTCATTTAAAATTTAAAAAAAAATGAATTTGAAAAGATATTATGAAGATTAGTTGCATTTTTGTGAAAAAATTATCGGCAAAAGTTTGAATGAAAAAATTGGAAAATTAAAAAAAATGAGTTTCAACTTTTAAACTACAAACAGAAAAAAATTAGTGAAAAATTTGAGGAAAAATAGGAATAAATTATTTGATGAATGATGAATAATTTCCTCAAGATTTTTTTTTTCAAAAATCGAATGAAAATAGAAAAAATGTGAAAAATTTGAAGAATAGAAAACTTGGAAAAATTTTAAACATTTTATTAAATTAAATATACTTGGTGGAAAAATCTTGATGAAAAATTGGATTAAAAATCAATTTCGACATATCCACTTTGCAATGACAAACACAACCACGAGTCATTTTCGTGATTACTTGTTATGTATTTAGCCAATCCCTTAATTTTTACATTTCGATAAAAATTATTCGTTTCTTTTGACTTTTTGAAATTGTTGATAACTTTTAGATATTTCAACATTCTATTTTTCAATTTTTCAATTTTTTTTTTAGACTTTTTCATTTTTACATTTACATGAAAATTATTTTAAACATTTGTACCCGAGCGGCACACTCGATCGATAATATCGGTAGATGTAACGTATCGATAAAAAATCGTTTGAAAATCTATAGATGTTCTCACGATATTATAAAGATTTATCGGTACAACTTCATAGGCAAAAAATCTAAAAACTATCGAATTCGATATTATTAAGATTTTATGACGATATTCGTCAACGATACTATCGACAAAGAATATTAAATTTATCGATTCCGATTTTCCACCGATTTTGTGCAGATATTTGAAACTACATTATCGACAAAGAATATTAAATTTCTCGAATTCGATTTTTTAACGATTTTGTAAAGATATTTAAAACTATATTATCGACAGATTATATGAAATTTCTCGACTTCGATATTTTACCGATTTTTTGACGACATTTGAAACTATATTATCGACAGAATATATTAAATTTATCGAATCCGTTTTTTTACCGATTTTGTAAAGATATTTGAAACTATATTATCGACACGTAATATGAAATTTCTCGATTTCGATTTTTTAACGATTTTGTGACGATATTTGAAACTATATTATCGACACGTAATATGAAATTTCTCGATTTCGATTTTTTAACGATTTTGTGACGATATTTGAAACTATATTATCGACAAATAATCTGAAATTTCTCGAATTCGATTTTTTAACGATTTTGTGAAGATATTTAAAACTTTATTATCGACACGTAATCTGAAATTTCTCGAATTCGATTTTTCAACGATTTTATGACGATATTTGAAACTATATTATCGACACGTAATATGAAATTTCTCGATTTCGATTTTTTAACGATTTTGTGACGATATTTGAAACTATATTATCGACAAATAATCTGAAATTTCTCGAATTCGATTTTTTAACGATTTTGTGAAGATATTTAAAACTTTATTATCGACACGTAATCTGAAATTTCTCGAATTCGATTTTTCAACGATTTTATGACGATATTTGAAACTATATTATCGACACGTGATATGAAATTCCTCGAATTCGATTTTTCAACGATTTTATGGCGATATTTGAAACTACATTATCGACAAATAATCTGAAATTTGTCGAACGATTTTTCAACGATTTTGTGAAGATATTTGAAATTGGTGAACATTTTTCTAAGTCCAACACGTCTGGAAGTACCAAACTGCCTATTATAAGCGTTTTATTGCTAATTCCTCAACGATAAGGTATGGCATAGTGGTTAAGGAAGAGGATTACCATGAAGGAGGTAGATGGTTCAAGCCCCACGGGTGGCATATTTTTTATAATTTTTTTTGACTTTTTCTGAAATGATCCTCTTACCGTAACATGAATAATGTGTTTAGGCATAGTTTAATGTATTAATTATGCTAATTAATGATTTTTAATTATAGAAAAAAGCTAGTAAAAGACGAAAAATCGGAATAAAAAATAGATAAAAAATCGACAGAATATCGAATTCGATAAAGTGTCGCGAAAGTTCCGCCTAAATCGTGAAATTATCTTTCAATATTATAGATAGATTATCGATAAAATATCTTACTATAATCTCGAAATTTTTACTAACTATAATTCGTCGATAATCTATCTAAATATCGAAAGATAATTTCACGATTTATGCGGAACTAACGCGACACTTTATCGAATTCGATATTCTGTCGATTTTTCATTTCGATAATTTGTCGATTGTGCTGCTCGGGTATATTTTTTAGCATAAAATTTGGGAAAAAGGTTGGAGAATTAATGAAAAAGTTGAGTAAAATGGGGTGTTTTTGGAGAAAGTTGGAGAAATTTGATAAATTAGGAAAAATTAGTTGGGGAAATTAGAGTTTCACCACCACCACTGCGTATCGTTTCCTCATGCCACTGACGTGAGCTAGTTACCTAGAACTTGGTAGCTATTATTTTATCAGTTTTAAAATAATTCTCGATTCGCGATGATTTCATGGAAACTACTATACTTATACAATTACGATATAATCGTTCTAGAAATTAATGAGGAGATTAGTGATAAAATTTCTGATAATGAAAAACGTCTTTACAAACAATAAAAAATACGCTATCAACAGTCGAGATTTTCATTAGAAAACAAATAAATAAAACCGCGAGTTCAAAATATAAAATGTTCACTTTATTCGCTGTACATGAAACCTAAGTGATAAATAACTATACCTTATAGATGCGCAAAATATTAATCTACTTAATGGTATTAGGTATCAATACACTGTGTGATGTGCTTTAAAAACTACAGAACGTAGGTATAAGTTTTTGAAAATGAAACTAGCTAGCCTTGGAAGTAGATAAATAATTTACTCGATTACTTACCCATCTACTTAAAGAAAGAGTATTTTTAATTCTACTGAAAATTTCCTCACATTATCGAAAATCGATTTGATGATTATTATACATTATTTATCTAATTAGATACTAGATATTTTGGTTTTTGCACGCGTGGTGTTGATAATTTTTAATAATTAGTAATCATCGAGAATGCGAATTGTAACGTGGTGTTTGGTTCTTTCAATATTTGTCCAATTTAAAAGTCGTTTTGCTTTTGAAGATGATAATGGAACGACTTGGGATCCTGAAATTCCATCCAATTTTCCAGACCCTCCAACCACATGGAATGAACCCCATTTATACCCAATCCCAAGTCCATCGCCAGTGCCGATTTTTAGCGGGTAAGTGGGTAGGATATTGTTATATCTATACCTATTTTCTTCTTAATGTTTATATGTATGCTACTTTTTGGAAAACTATCAATACACCGTCCTTTTCACTGACGATTCTTATTATAACTTTTTTTTAGAAAATGTGATTTTAGCAACTGCTCAAATAGTACCATAAATTATTCAAATCGAGATGCAAGACCTTGCGAATGTGACAAAGGCTGTATCGAATTTCGAGACTGTTGCGCTGATTCCGAATACTATAATCGAGAAGAACAGCAAAAGTCTATGGATTTCGAATGCCACCAAATTGGTAATTTTGCTTATTTTCTAAAACGAAGTTGTCCTTCGTCTTGGGACGACTTGGAAATTAGTAATAAATGTGCCTCGTCTTCAAAGCACGACCTGGATACTGAAGATATTGAATTAAGATCACCAGTCACCAGCACTGCAACTAATATCACATATGGAAACATCTATTGCGCTTTTTGTAACAACGATTTAGATGATGTGGTTTTTTGGAACGTCTCCATTTGGAATTGTTATCTCACATCGAAAGATGGATCGAATGATTCGGATGTTTTGATAAAAGAGATGGTGACTTCACTTGTAGTATCCTCTCCAACCCCGATTGCACTTAATTTTAGCAGTTTGCAGTTCAATGGTAAACGTTGGTTTTACGAAGATGCAGAAACTCTTTACGATTGTTCCCTTATTCTGGAACCACCAATGGGTCTGCAATTGCATTACTGTCCCTCGGATTACACTCCTATGATTCGGGACTGTCCAATAAACTGGACTGATGCTAGCATAGCAGATCAATGTAGAAGTTTCCATTCGAGGGTTTACAATTGGCATGGGACACCTTATAAAAATAAATACTGCGCTTATTGTAATGGTTTGAGTGATGTAAATTTAACCTGCGACAGTATCAAGATGTATTCAGCTGCAGTGCCTTATGCTGTCTGGAGGACGACTTTCATACGTAGACAGCAATTTACAATTTTATTTGATTTTAAATTAAAAGTCGATTCTAAAATTTGCAACGATACGAAAAAATCCCATAAACATATTCAAAAGAAGCTTTGTCCTCGTCCTCCTCTTCGTAATTTAAATTCCTACGAACCTGAATCTACAGAACATGAAATTGCAGGACATGAAATTTGGTTTCATTCCATTCTATCCATATACGCTTTTATCGCGGTTTTAATTTCTTTAATATTTTTATTATTACATCTGACGGTATTTTTTGTAGTACAAGAGCTGCAAACAATTGGTGGCAAAAATTTAGCATCGTTTTGCATCGCTTTGATTTTAGCCTATGGTAGTTTTATTTTTGGTAATTTTGCCGAAAATGAGGTATGTTACGGGACAGCGGTCCTGATGTATTATTCTTTTTTAAGCGCATTTTTTTGGATGCTGATTATTTCGTACGATATGTGGAATACTTTTTGGAACGCTACAAAGAGGTTTAGAAGTCCTAGAAATGTGAGAAAAACATTTATGGTTTATTCGATTTTAGTATGGAGTTTACCTTTAATATTGGTCGGTACAGCCTTGTATTTTGATTTATTCGACAGTAAATCAGTATTAGCGCCTCATTTCGGATATAATGGGTGCTGGTTCGATAACGGATTTTCGTTGCTTTTATTTTTCGTCGGGCCAGTTTGCGCGATACTTATCGTAAACTTTGCACTTTTTTTACATACCTGGTATTTGTTGCACAGCAGTCGATGCGAATCTGTGAATCAAAAGTCACGAGTAGATTTTAAACTTTTTACACGTATCGGCTTATTAACCGGTTTCACGTGGATAACTGGTTTCGTCGCTGGCTATACGCAAATTTTAATTATATGGTTCATATTTGTTGTATTAAATACGGCGCAAGGTGTATTTATCTTTAGCGCGTTCTCGTGTAAGAAACGTGTAATTCGATGCTTCTTGAAACGGATTAATAAGTTTGAGAAATTACAAAGAAATTTAGAAGAAACAAATGCAGCGTATAGTTGTACCACGTCTACGCCGTTAAATGATAACGTTACTAGGAATTCTTGAAAATTACCTACGTAACTATCGCGTCATTATTGGCGAATAGGTAAATTGTAATCGGATTTCGTCGTTACATTTTTTTTTCTCGCACCATTTATCGTTTTTTTTACGTGGGAAGTACCTATACTCGGATCTTCACGCTCTAGTGATTTAATTTAACCTAATTATATACTGTATATATTTCATTTTAATTATACGTATTCCTAATTCCTAAATAAGTAGGCCTATGCGTTAAAATATATTTAATTTGATTTTTTTTAATATCAAATGCAATATGAATATGTAAGATTGATACTTATCTGCGTATGAACGTGTATATTGTATAAAAGTACCTACCGCATGGTTGAATTATACTTAATTACGTCAATACGTCATTAGCCACAAAATTATGCATTGAGAAATGTTATTGTTCATTACTTTAAAATAATAACCTTCAAAATCAAAGATCCGTTCTGGACATGTTCCAAGATAAGTGCACAACAAAAGGGAGATTTAGGTACTTACTGAAATGGGACAGTCCATGTCCTCAGAAATGCTAAATTCAGATGGTATTGGATACACTTTTAAAATGTAGTATGTATTATGAATTTGGGCGGGGGGGGGGGGGGGTTGAATCATTTTTTTTTTGAATGCAGAGCGTTGACAAGCGTAATTTTCTAAGACCTGTGTATGACGCCATTTGGATTTTTTCATCTATGTAGCAAATACTTTACATATATAATACTGGAAACTTCAATGGGGACAAGTGACCCCAACAAAAGCGCTCTTTTAGCGGCTCGGCATGAAACTATTCTCAGACTTTCGACCGATCGTCATGTCTTCGACCAATCAGAGGGCGAATCACGCGACGATTAGTCGAAAACCTGGAATTAGTTTCATGCCGAGCCGCTTAGAGAGCGCTCTTCTTGGGAGTCAAATCAAAAGCACAGAGTTTCCAGTATTATAGTATATGTAAAGTATTTGTATGTAGTTTTGAAGAAAAATTGAAAAATAAATTCATTTTGCTTTTTCTACAAAAAAAAATTCATTTTTGATTCTTAAAAAATGAAATGCATGGAGTTTTCAAAAAAAGTGATTTTCATTGATGGTGTCATTTTTCAGAAAATATTGATAATTTTTTGGAAAAAGAAAAATTTCAAGTATGAAAATAATTGAAGAAAAACACGATTTTTGCTTAATGCCCCGTTTCCAGAGAAACTGTGTGCAACCCACAAGAACCTTCTCGTCAGACTACAGACCAGACTCTACCGAACAAAAAATATTCTTGGAAAAATCTTGTGGGTTGTATAGTTTCTTTGGACCGCGGCATTAAGCAAAAATCGCGTTTTTTTTTTTCAATTTTCACGCTTATAGTTTTTCATTTTCCAAAAAATCATCAATATTTTCTGCAAAATAATACCATCAAAATGCAAAATGAACATAATTTTATTTTTTTGAAACTCCATGCATTTTATTTTTCAAGAATCAAAAGTTAATTTTTTTTTGTAAAAAAAAAGCAAGATGAATTTTAATTTTCAATTTTTCTTCAAAACTGCATAGATGAAAAATCAAAATGGCGTCATACATAAGTCTTGAAAATTTTGCTTGTCAACGCTATGCACTCAACAAAACAAAAAAATGTATGCCCCCCCCCCCTTAAGTTAAGAAACGATAATTACAGGTGTCCGTTTCCATTTGAAATTTTTTGTGAATTCTTGAAATTAAAAATTTTGAGAAAATCGAAAAGTTCAAAAAAAATTGTTTCCCCCCCCCCTATCTCTAAATTGAAGGGTCTAGAAAAAAAATGCAATTTAATTCAATTTTTTTTTTGAAAAATTCCTAATTTTAAAAAATTGATTAGAATAGTTAGCAATATCTTTTCTAAACACCTTCAATTTTAGAGAGGCAAAATCATGTCATATAATTTTTTTCCAGTTCTATAAGATATTGTATATGCAAAAAATAATAAGTTTTTAGAATTTTCATTTTTTTGAATTTTTTGATATTCTCAAAATTTTGAATTTCAAAAATCATAAAAAATTTTCAAAGGTGAATTGACCCTTGGCTAACATGGGATTTTCGAACTTTTTGAGGTTTTCTCCATAAATTGAAAAATTACTCCCAAAAAAAGTGAACAAATTCGGGGAAAAAATTGAATATTTCAAAATATTTAGGGTCTTTATCTAAAATTGAAATTTTCTACCCCCTTCCCTCCAACCAGAATTGAGGAATTTTTCTCTTGAAAAGAAATTATTATTTTTTTACTTCAGTAAATTGTAGAAATTTTTTCAAAAAAAAAAAAATAATAATAATACTTACCTACCTAATAACAATAATTTGATAATAATAGGTAATGAAATGTAGCAGAAAATTGAGAGATTTTTTCACTCTCAAAAAAAAGTGAAAAAAATCTTCCAAAAAATTTACTTTTATTTCTTCATAAATTGAGAAATTTTTGGCTCCGAAAAAATCAATTTCTTTGCCCTAAGAAAATAAAGACATTATTCAATAAAAAATAAATAAAATAAAAAAAAATTAGATTTCCCTCAAAAATACGATTTTTAATACTTTGTTAACATTTTTTAACATGGAAATTAATTTTTATGGCCTTTCTAATATTTTTTTGCTAGACATTAAAAAAAATTTGATGACTTGATTGAAACATTTTGAAACTTGTTTGAAAATTTTATGACTTTAAGACCATTTTTAAATGACTTTTTACTTTTTTTTTTTTTTTTTTGCTAGACATTAAAAATTTGATGAATTTTAGATATTTTGTCAGACATTAAAAAACTTGGAAATTAAAAAAAAAATTGATGACTAGGTGGAGGTACCTATTAGACGATTTTTTATTAGATTTTTTTCATTTTTAAATTTCCATGGAAATGGTTAGAAAAATTTGAAAAAAAATGGTAACCAATTTAAATTATTAAAAAATAAATACTTAAATAAAAAACTGAATTATTGAATTGTTGAAAAAATCAAGAAAACAAAAAAAGTGGGAAATTTAAGGTTTTTAGAAAAATTGATGATATTCGAGAAAATTATAAATTTAGAAAAAAATGAGCAATTTTGGAAGTTTTAAAAATTTGATAACATAGAAAAACATTCATATGCATTAAGGCAATTTAGAAAAAAATTGAAAAAATTAAAAAATGTCATAAGAATAGAAAAGATTCGTAGTGAATTAAAATATTGAAAAATAAGAACTTGAAAAAAGAAATATCTTTAGAGGAATTGAGAAATCCACAAATGTACATACCTAAATATTTAAATAAGAAATTTGAATAGGTAAATACTAAATAGGTAAACCGTGTATAAAAATTAAGAAAGTTGAGAGATCAGAAAAAATCGAAAAATTTTAATGTTTTAAAAATTTTGAAAAGCCGAAAAAAATTAAAATCTCATGGATACCTAAGTAAATATTGAAGAATTCAGAGGAAAACAATTATAAATAATTAAAACATTCAGATGAGAAAATTCAGAAAATTCAAAACTATTTGAATAATTTCAGTTTTAAATAGTCAGTTGAATAGACAAACATTTCTATTAAAAATCTCAAATAGGATCCCGATATTTGCATTATCTAGTCACAATTTTATTATCATTTTTTAAAATCTTTGTTACTTAAATAAGTATGTATAATCACAATGGAACATTCTTATTCTGTATACTAACGTAAAGATAGAAGTAAAAGTACAAAAAAACACCATACATTTTCAATGCTCATACCTATACGTACGTATTACTTACCTATATATAATTTAAATTACCGACTCAATTTTTGTAAAGAATATTTTTAAAATTTTAATGCTCGTAGTAATTCTACTATTCTCGTTATTTTTTTGGAATTGTTTACTTCGCTTTTTTCAGTATTCATCGCGAAGAGAAAAAAATAAATGGAAGCGAAATTTCATTGAAAAAATTTAATTTGAATAATGCATTCGAATAGCATTCCTCCCAGGAGAGAAGCACTAAAATATAGACTAAGGGAAATACGTAGCATGCATATGAGGCAGTATAGGTAGCTCATATATCGTATACATTGTTTCGTCAACATTACAGTAATTCATTGTTATAAGCTGAAAAAGCATTGTGATACTTGAACTTTTGTAATTGGAGTGAATTTTAATTTAAGCGTAATATTTTTAGCTGTGAAATTATTTTCGTTTCTCATAAAGTAGGTACGTATACTATACCTAAATGATAATTTTTTTATTAACATACAAAACCTAGATATATGTAGAATATCGTGTTATGTACGATCATTTTTTGTAAATTTTAAATTTTCTGTTTAAAATTATTCAACGTACAAATGTTTTACATGTGCTTAGACTCGTTTACTTTGGAAACCCAAAAAAAAGTGTATTTTTTAAAACATTTCGTATTCGTTTGGGAGAAAAAAATAACACCCGTCAGCTTACAAAATTTCTTGAGGTTTTGCAGCTCGACGCATATTTCCAAACCCT
Source organism: Balanococcus diminutus (assembly GCA_959613365.1). NCBI lineage: Eukaryota > Metazoa > Arthropoda > Insecta > Hemiptera > Pseudococcidae > Balanococcus > Balanococcus diminutus. The sequence continues at coordinate 33,272,267 of OY390714.1, forward strand.
CAGTGATTTCGGCACCACCGGCTCATTTCAGCGAGCAATCTCGTTCACTTTGGTCAGTGCGTTCATGCACACACATAAATTATTCATCTGGACTTAGAATAATTATTTCTTTAAATTTCAATCGACATGTTTTATTTTTATTTCAGCCAAAATTGGAGGGGAAGGAGGGGCCCAATCGTAATTTTTTTAATATCCAAAATTATTCCCAAGTTTTTCAGCTATAACTCTTGTTTAAAGTTTTTTTTTAATGGGCCCTTCCTTCCCCCCTAATTTTGCATAACATGCCAATGATATTAATTTAAAAATTGAAGGAGTGAGTGAGGAAGGGGCTCATTTGAAAATTTCTTCAAATAAAAGTTGTAGCTTGAAGGCCAAGGAATAATTTTGGTTGTAACAAAAATTTCGATTGTATTCCTCCCTCTCCACCAATTTCAATTTTCACATAATATCAGACAGATAAAAATGAATATTTTATACCTTTTCAAAACTTGGCAGAGCGGAGGGGTCAAATTGCAAAATTTTTCAAACAAAAGTTGTAGATTGAGGCTAATGTTTGTAATTATAAAATTGCCGACTAGACCCTTTCCTTCCCTCCCCTCCAATTTTGCCTAATATTGCTTGAATACCTACTTTAGGCATTTAGGTATAAAAACTACTAGAGGTAGAGGTCCACTTGAAAAATTTTTCAAACAAAAGTTGTAGATTGAAGTTCGAGAAATAATTTTTGCTATTATGAAATTTTCGATTAGACCCTTCCCTTCCCTTCCCTTCAATTTAAATAATTTTTGACTTAAAACTTGTCTTCAGAGTTCAGAAACGAGTCCAATGGAGAAATTTTTGGAACAAAAATTGTAGATAAGGTAATGTTCTGACTCTGAGAAATGATTTCGCGTTATTATAAAAATTAAATATTTTGATAGGACCCCCCCCCCCCATTTGCTCAAAGTTTAAATACCTATGAAATAATACAGGGTGGCCCGAATGTCACCCTACCAAAAAAAAACACGTATTCTACACATGAATACAAGTTGAAAAGTTATGTACAAAAAATTTTTCAAGTCCTTAGTTGAGGAGACATTCGCTCCTCAAAATGGAGTTTTTCCCACCTTAATTTCCCTATCTTGGCGTCTGTTTGGAAAATTCATTTTTTCTAATAATTTCCTTTGATCACTTATCATTTCAGAAAAGGTTTTGAGCAAAATTATTTTTGTGAACCGAAAATTTAAAGATGCAATACAGCATCATTTTATAAGCGGCAACGCTGTAAGGGACTCGTACGTTAGTCAAGGTTAGTCAAGGTTAGTCACCGTTCAACGTTCCAAAACGCAACGTTAATTTTGCGAGCGCCAACGCGCGACGTTGCCACTTTTCTACACTCTTCAAATGACCATATCTCCTCAACTAAGGACTAACGAACTTTTTTGTACATAGCTTTTCAACTTGTATTCATGTGTAGAATACGTGGATTTTGCATGTCGGGTGACATCCGGGCCACCCTGTATAATACGCACGCAGCCGATCATAATGTCAATGTGGCAAGTGAATTGATTCACTCTAGCGTTCGTTCAGTGATGGTGCCGAAATCACTGAGGGTTTGGAAATATGCCAATTGCACTGAGACATTTCATTATGTATTCCGATTTACGAAACAGAACTATTATGCATGAAATATAGGTGCTAGGTCTACGTATAGACACTGGACCTAACCCAAGACATCGAACTCCTGACAGGAGGGGTCCTTCTGACCTTGAAAAACCTGAGTTATTCCAATTTATCCCGTTCGGTGCTCTTCACGCGCTGCAGACAATTTTTCTGGAGCGCGGGGGTAGAGGAGAGCCGGTTTCCAAACAGCTGTTGAATTGACATTTCGTTACGTGTTCCTCTCTACCCGCGCACTCCAAAAAAATCGACTACAGCGCGTAGAGAGCACCGAACGGGATCCTTGATTTTTCCTTTTTCATTTTGATTGATGTGTAGCTTCGGCAGTAAGAGCACTAAATGAGATTTTTATTTAAAAAAAGGGAAAAATGAGAATCTGAATTTAGAAACCACTTTTTAAATAGATAACTAATTGTCACTTGGATTAAGAATTTAAGATCTTCAAATTCTTTTGTACATATAATTTTTACAGAATCATCAATATACGAACAAAATGAACGAAACATGCTCAAACTATGGAATCGAATCAACAAATACTACGTTGGCTTCTCTGAACATTAAATTATTTGCATTTTCTGGCATGCTGATTTCGGTAATATTCATCCCAACGCATTTGTTTCTGCTCTATGTAACCGATTACGTGGAATCAGCCAAAGGGAAAAATTTCATGTCACTTATGGCGATGTTATTGATAAAATATTTATTAATTTTACTCAACACCACAATAGAAATTCCGTATTTTGCCAAGTTTCCAAATGTACTGCTACTTGGTCTCGTTTATGCTCACTTATCGTCTACATGCTGGTTATGTATCATTACCGAACATTCGTTAAATTTAATTCGAAAAAATATATGGAAAAATGAATACGATATTAAATGGATTCCTGTCAGCGTAAGCGCAATACTCGGTTGGTTACTTCCTATTTTCTTTATACTGTTTTCATATTTGACTTCGGTTACAATGGGTGATCGATTTTGTCAAAAATCTTGCATTCCGAGTTTCTGCCAAATGAAGATATTTTTCATCACTTTCGAATTGATTAGATTATTCTTTTTGGTTAAAAGTTCCATAGATATAATTCGAGTTAAATATTACACTTCTTATATAGCGCCGAATGAGACCAACGATGAGACCAAAAATGACTTGGATTATATTAATTTTAGTTATTTTATTTGTATCGTGTTTTATATAAGTTGGATTTTAGAATTAGTCGTTTACTTTGTGGGGTATAACGCTCCCATCACGGTGAGTTCAATTGTCAGTTCTGTTGAAGCTATTTTAATCGTACCAGGTATTTTGTGGTGGAAAAAGTGCGTTTCTTCGGGGAATATTTCATAAATTTTCAACTACCTATTCTCTTATATTTACATTTTTATAATTTTTAATCAAGTAAGTATGTATGGTCTGCAAGCATATTTTACTAGGTAAATTTTTGCATATTATAATAACTATTTATGTAGGTAATGCATTTCTCGCCTTATACGTATATACTCGTATGCTTATATAGTTATTAAGAGTTAGTTGACTAGTCGACGTATCCTACCTTTTTTGCTATACATACGTCTCATATTTTTAATTTTTAAATTTTTAAAAAATTCAAGGTGTGTATTTTATAGGAAAATTAACTGTAATGTAAGATTATTTTTTTACTTCTATAAACTATGCGGCAATTTACATTGATAATAAATGTTGTGTCTTTAAATTGTGTTTAGTTACATTTTATTTTGATGATTGTTTTCCAAATGAGATTCAAATTTTAACAGCTATGCGAATGAATTAGGTATGACTTCAAGAAGTCAGTTGCGATTGCGAAATTGTAGTACCTACTTCAATAATGAAATTTTGTAGGTATGTACTAAAAGTTTAGAATTCTTGTGTCATTATACCAGTGATTTTTTCTTCTCAAGTAAGTAACTAATAATTTTCTGGTACAATTTTGTTGAGTGTGTCGGTATCGGGTTTATTTCCACTGATTTTTTTTTTTTTTTTTTTTTTTTTTACAATATTATAAAAAACTTAACTTTTAAAAATTGACTATAAATTTTAGAAAATTTAGTCGAATTTAAAAAATTGATTCAGTTCCAAAAATTTATTAAAATCAAAAAAAAAAAAAAAATATAACAAAATTATCAAACTTTAAAACTTGAGCATAAAAAAAAATTACTTACAAAATTTCGAATTCTTATTGAAGTTTTCAACCTTTAAAGTTCGAAGTACCTAGGTACAAAATAAATATTTTAAAATATGAAGAAATTTCGATTTAAAAAAAATCAACTTGAAAGATTTGTCAAATTTTTAAAATTTATTCGATTTTAAAAATTTCTTAAATTAATTTTTGAATTTTTAACTTTTTTAACTTTAGAGATCTACCAAATTTTAAATTGATTTATTTTCAAAAATAAATAAATGAATAAAATACTTACTACTAAATTTTGAAGTTTTACCTACTTTTTTTTTAAATTTCAAACTCCAAAATTTTTTAAAAATTGGTCTAATTCAAAAAAAAAAAAAAATTTAAAAAACGTTGAAATACAAAAATGGTTAAATTTTGATTTTTGAAATTATTTTTAAAATTTTTCCAAAATTTAAAACATATTTTATATGATTTAAAAATTACCTACCTAACTAATTTTAAATTTTCATCAACTTTTCAAAAACTTATTAAAAGATATAAAAATTTCCTTCCTGAAAAATGTTGAATAATTATTTCAAAATGACCAAATTTTGATATTTTATTACTTTTTTAAATTGTTCCAAAATTTGTACTTTTAATTGATTTTAAAAATTGTGAATGAAGTTTCAACAGTGGAAGTCATATTTTATGAATTACCTTCGTTATGAAAATATAATATGTATTTTCAGGTGACATATGAATTCAAGTACCTAACTTTATCAAATCGAATTGATACAAACGAACTAGGGTACGTAATCTAAAGTTTATGCTTATTATTTTTTATTATTTCAAACGACATCAACATACAATAACGCATTGATTTACCCACCAGGCTACCACTAATAGGTATTCATTCATATCATTCTTTGATGCCTACGTGACACGTGTGCTCCTCCAGAAATACGGTATGCTAATCACGATGCATTCTGGGTTGAATTATTTACGAACTCTTCGGCATGAAAGGAGACATATCGTATCTTCATTAATGTATTTATTCGTTGCCCGAATATAAATCGCATATGATTCGAATTTAGAATTTTTAAAATATTCGTGCAAAGGTTAAATTTTATTCTGCTTGAAATAAGTTCATTGACGAACCAAAAAAAAACCATAAAATAAATTTTAAAAATGGTGAGTATAGGTAAGTACATTGCATTAATTTTAAAAACGCAAATTATGTTCAAATTTGTATTGAAGAACTTCTAAATTGAAAAATTTACTGAATTTTGAAAACGTTTGAAAATTCATCATTCATCACACCACAAAAAGCAATCATTAAAAAATTTTGCAAAAAATTGAGTCGAATTTTAAAAACTGTCCACATTTTATCAACTTGCATAATTCAAAAAATTACAAAAATTCTATGTTTCATTAAATTTTTAAATCTTTAAAATTTGCTTCATTTTGAAAGTTGACAGAAAAATTTCATAAATCATCCAAATTCGGGTTGATGGTGTAAGTATTTAGGTGTATTTTGTGATATATTACGACGACAATTTTTTTCGACCAAAAATGGCCATTTTTGGCGCGAAAAATGATGAAAAAAATCAGTTTTTGGCATTTTTGAAGGTCTTCCACCTATATAGAAAATTCTGAAAAAAATATATGTTGTACATCCGGACTAGGTATACAACATATATTTTTTCAATTCTTGCACCTCTGAAAGAACTTGTCGAAATGGCCGTTAGAAAACTTAAAACGCGCATTTAACAGTGAAGATAGGTTTGAAAATTTTTGAAAAAATTTCCATAAATGACCCTTGATGATACCTAGCATCTACCCGAGTTTGAAAAAAATCGGTTGAAAACAGCCAAAATCAGAAATTATAATCGAAAAATCACATTTTTCGCCCTAGGAGGGGGAGGGGTGAGGTAGCGACTCAAAAATTTGGTCACGGGGGATTTAGACCATGGGGACCAACTTCCACTAGTTGGTTTCAAAATCCGTATGGTGGACCAAATCGCCTATCTTTACCCGGCTATACCCTTTCTCAATCGTTTTGGAAAAAACTTATTAATTTTCTTGGACTAAAAAACTTCTCAATTTTTTTGAAATCAAAAAATTTCTCAATTCTTACAAAATTTGAAAAATGTTCCAAATTCTAATTTTTGACTCAATTTTTTCGGAATACCTACACAATAAAATTTCTCATCTTTTTGGAGTACAAAATATTTTTAAAATTTTTTGCGGAAAATCTAAATTTTATCAAGAAATTTTTTTTTATGAAGGAAAGATCTTGATATTGTTGAGAAAAAAAATATACTTATAAACTTTTTGTAATAGAAATTTTTTTCATTTTTTTGGATTAAAGAAATCTCTGTTGTTGTTTTTTTTTGGAGAGGAAAAATCATTTTAACATTTAAAAAAAATTTCAACTCGACACCCATTCGAAATTTTTTTGAGCTCCCTTTTAGAGAATTACAAGTTTCTGTCCCTGAAACTGACACAATCTAATGAAATAGTCAAATTATACGCTCATGCGGTATGATCCTTTTCTGTTTCAAAGATGCAGTTTCAAAAGTTTTTATCCCTTTGGTATAGGTATAAGATAGGGATTTAAATATCATAATCCAGCAACGAACATTTCTACCTACTTAGGGAACTAAAACTGAAGCTCTTCTTTTGTTAAAGACGTCTGCTGTGTTATGAATATTCATGAATATTATAGGTTACTAAAATAAATGTGCTCTATACGGGTGTCCCGGTTAAGAATAACATCCTTCAACCTGGTAAGAGGGCAACTCATTTCAACAACGTGTAGGTATGTTTGCATACCCTTACTATTGAAGGGGCTGAGATACTGCATGGTAAAAAAATTATTTTTCATTTTTTCACTTGAAATTTAACATTTATTTTTTCTGATTGGAGACAGATAGAAGGATGAAACTTATGGAAAATAAAGTAGGATTACTGCAGTAATGTCTGAATTTTTTTTATCAAACTCGATGCAATAGGGTGTTCAAAAAATTATTTTTAGCAAAAAAATTGGGTAAAAAAAATTCGAAGTTTTGCAATTAAAAAAAATGCATTATTAACCTAGTTATTTTTTGTCAGCAGATGATTCCCCTCTACTTCCTCTACAAAATGTTCCTCAGCATCATCTTACTTCCTCTACAAAATGTTCCTCAGCATCATCTTCCTATCTCTTTTAGTTTTTGAGTGAAAAAGTTATTTATGAGCCAACATGTAGGTTAAAAGTTTTCAAATTTTCAAAGTCAAATTTTTATGAAATTGTACTCATTGAAAAAATTCTAACTCGAAAACTAAATGAGATATGAAGATTATGCTGAGGAACATTTTGTAGAGGAGGTAGAGGGGAATCATCTGCTGACAAAAAAAAATATGTTAATAATGCATTTCTTTTTAAAATTGCAAAATTTCGAATTTTTTGGTTAAAAATAATTTTTTGAATACCCTATTGCATCGATTTTGATGAAAAAATTTTCAGACATTACTGCAACTTACCTACTTTATTTCCCACAAGTTACATCTTTTTATCTGTCTCCAATCAGAAAAAATAAATTTTAAATTTCAAGTGAAAAAATTAAAAATAATTTTTTTTACCAAACAGTATCTCAACTCCTTCAATAGTAAGGATATGCAAACATACATACACGTTGTTGAAATGAGTTGCCCTCTTACCAGGTTGAAGGATGTTATTCCTAACTGGGACACCCTGTATATTAATTTTGCCCTACATTTTCTAATACATATACCAACAATCAACCTTATTACTAATACATAAACATCTGGATGAACTGTGGTTGGTTTTTAGTTCTTTAGAATATTAGAAAAACTAGCATTTTTCATATTCGGAATGCGAAGAATTCAAATATTAATTCAACAGGGACTTCGCATTACCAACAAATACGTAACAAATGTACATAATGTTTTTCATCGCATCGCATCGCATTTCCGAGAGATGAAACGTCGATTGTATAATTAAATTTGATCCATTATAAAAATGAAATTTTTCATATTCCATAGCTGATGTAATACATTGGTCATTTGTTGCAATATTGAAAGATATGTCGAAAGTTGAGTTACATTAGCTTAGTTTTATGTGATGCGACGTAACAGTTACCGCGGAGACAAATTGCAATTTTTTAGTCAAGTTCGTTTAGATACTCGATAGTTACCTATCTATTTTATTTTATTTTTTTTTTTCGTTCGCGGTGACGTTGAAATAACAATTATTGAAGAAAAGTAATTGAAAAATTTGCTGATAATATGAATGTTTCGCTAAATGATACTGATATAATCGAAGCTGACGACGAAGTCCTGGAAAAATGTATCACAGTGGTTGGATATTCACTTTCGATGATGGCGATCTCGATCCACGTTTTTGTGCACTTCACCACGGATCTGTTTCAAAATTTCCCCGGCAATTTGTTGATATCGAATTGTTTGCTACTTTTCATACAATACGTTTGTTCGCTGGTGTTTTTGATGCTGGAAAAATCAGTGGGAAATTCAATGTTTAACCGGGAATCGTTGGATAGTTATAATAATTACATCACGATTTATATTTGGTCTGTTCTAACGAGGGTTCAATTTGCCATGGCTTTAGATTTATGGAAATGCTTACGAACGAAAACCACCAACATCAGGTTATCCGGTAATCGGGCGATTAAATTTATTAAATATACGGTGTATTGTTGGGGTTCGCCGTTTTTAGAATGGGCTATGCTGTGGTTACTGATGGACTTCATTTTGAAAAAATTCTTCACCTTGACTTCGTGTCAAGGATCGCAGAACGAATTGTGGTGCGTGTTTATGATATACTACTTTTTCGATTTCGGCCTTATGCTATTGAACATATCGTTGTACGTTTGCTGTCTGGTTTATATTTATCGTACTAAATCGTCGGTTAAAAATGCCATTCGTCAGAAGTCGAATTTTTCGTTTTATTTCAAAATTTGCGGACGTCTTTTTATCATGTCGGAAGTTAATTATACGTTGTTAATATTCGTCGATCATTTTCAATATAAAATGCTCAAGTATGTTTTCTACAGCTGTATGGCTTATCACGGTACTGTTGTGTTTGCTACTATTATTTTGAAGAAAAGCTTACTCAAATATAAAGGCACTAAAATTGATTCGGAAAATACTGCTATGACCACGAATGCCATCTCGGGATAAGAAGGGGTGGGAAAACATCAGCTTAATAGCTATAGGTATAAGAATAAAATTCGAGATCATTTTACTAGGTTATTACCTATAATAATTGTATTTTTCTTGCTTGGTACCTAAATACGACGACGCGACGTAAGTAAAATTCGAAAATTGAAAAACTATTAGGTATTTTGTTAGTTGGAGGTGGGGAAAATTTTATTGAATCTCAAAATGTGATACGATTAAGATAAATTGACGTTCTCAAGTATGGTAGACAATTAGGCACTTATACCTACCTACATTTTTCTAAATATTATATTTAAATTATTTTTTCAAAGGTAATTGTTCTATTCCAAAGTTGTGAATATTTTACTAGACTAATAATAAATATTATTTAACCGCCTGTAACTAAAGTTTTGTTATATTCTGCTTACATTTTACAACCAGTACCTAGAAATTGATATTTAAGTACACATTTTATTTTCGAAAAAAATTATGTCTCAGTGTATTCTTATGAATAAACTTTATCTACTTAGTACTTACTTCGGAAATTCTATGAAAAATAATCAAGTATAAACAGGTACCTATCTTTTTGATAGTCAGTGGAAGATTTTCGCAAGACGACAAGGACACTAGCCCCAGGACAACAAATTTTGTGAGAATCGCAAAGGTAAATAATTCGTAATGCAAGAATAAAAAGAACTGCTCTAAAGTTGAATTAATAGCTGATTTTTTTTTTTTTTTTTGGAAAAATCAGCGATTTTTTTTTTTTTTTTGGAGAAATTAGCTAGTAAGTACTTTAATAGGCCTACGCCATATGTTCTACACACAGGATTTTACTGAGTAGGTAAAAGAGGAGTTACAAATTTAAATTTAAAAAAAAAACTTAAAATTTTTATTTATACGAATAGGTACTTAAGTTTTTGAAATTTTGACAACATAAAAAAGTGAATTAATTAAAAACAGTTTTTTTTTTAATTTGAACCGAATTTTTAATTTTTAATTTTTTTATAAAAAACACGTCCCGAGCGGCACACTCGATCGATAATATCGGAAGATGTAACGTATCGATAAAAAATCGTTTGAAAATCTATAGATGTTCTCACGATATTATAAAGATTTATCGGTACAACTTCATAGGCAAAAAATCTAAAAACTATCGAATTCGATATTATTAAGATTTTATGACGATATTCGTCAACGATACTATCGACAAAGAATATTAAATTTATCGATTCCGATTTTCCACCGGTTTTGTGCAGTTATTTGAAACTACATTATCGACAAAGAATATTAAATTTATCGAATTCGATTTTTTAACGATTTTGTAAAGATATTTAAAACTATATTATCGACAGATTATATGAAATTTCTCGGCTTCGATATTTTACCGATTTTTTGACGACATTTGAAACTATATTATCGACAAATTATATTAAATTTATCGAATCCGATTTTTTCCCGATTTTGTAAAGATATTTGAAACTATATTATCGACACGTAATATGAAATTTCTCGATTTCGATTTTTTAACGATTTTGTGACGATATTTGAAACTATATTATCGACAAATAATCTGAAATTTCTCGAATTCGATTTTTTAACGATTTTGTGAAGATATTTAAAACTTTATTATCGACACGTAATCTGAAATTTCTCGAATTCGATTTTTCAACGATTTTATGACGATATTTGAAACTATATTATCGACACGTGATATGAAATTCCTCGAATTCGATTTTTCAACGATTTTGTGGCGATATTTGAAACTACATTATCGACAAATAATCTGAAATTTGTCGAACGATTTTTCAACGATTTTGTGACGATATTTGAAATTATTTCCAAATTGGTGAAAATTTTTCTAAGTCCAACACGTCTGGAAGTACTAAACTGCCTATTATAAGCGTTTTATTGCTAATTCCTCAACGATAAAGTATGGCATAGTGGTTAAGGAAGAGGATTACCATGCAGGAGGTAGAAGGTTCAAGCCCCACGGGTGGCAGATTTTTTATAATTTTTTTTGGCTTTTTCTGAAATGATCCTCTTACCGTAACATGAATAATGTGTTTAGGCATAGTTTAATGTATTAATTATGCTAATTAATGATTTTTAATTATAGAAAAAAGCTAGTAAAAGACGAAAAATCGGAATAAAAAATCGATAAAAAATCGACAGAATATCGAATTCGATAAAGTGTCGCAAAAGTTCCGCCTATATCGTGAAATTATCTTTCGATATTATAGATAGATTATCGATAAAATATCTTACTATAATCTCGAAATTTTTGCTAACTATAATTCGTCGATAATCTATCTATATATCGAAAGATAATTTCACGATTTATGCGGAACTAACGCGACACTTTATCGAATTCGATATTCTGTCGATTTTTTATTTCGATAATTTGTCGAGTGTGCTGCTCGGGGTTTTTAAATTTTTGTTGAAAAATAAACTTTTCAAATTTTGATTCAAACATGAATTTTGAAAAATTTTGTTATAGAGGGACAGCGAGGGACGGTGAAGAATGGCTAGGGACAGCGAGGGACGGTGAAGGTCAGCAGAGGGACGGCGAGGGACTGCGAGGGACGGTGAGGGACAGTTAGTGACGGCAAGGGATGGCTAGGGACGGCAGAGAGATGGCTAGGGATGGCTGAGGGACAGCTGAGTACGGCTAGGCCTACGCCATATGTTCTACACAAAGGATTTTACTGAGTAGGTAAAAGAGGAGTTACAAATTTAAATTTAAAAAAAAAACTTAAAATTTTTATTTATACGAATAGGTACTTAAGTTATTGAAATTTTGACAACATAAAAAAGTGAATTAATTAAAAATATATATTTTTTTTTAATTTGAACCGAATTTTTAATTTTTAATTTTTTTATAAAAAACACGTTTTTAAATTTTTGTTGAAAAATAAACTTTTCAAATTTTGATTCAAACATGAATTTTGAAAAATTTTGTTATAGAGGGACAGCGAGGGACGGTGAAGGTCAGCAGAGGGACGGCGAGGGACTGCGAGGGACGGTGAGGGACAGTTAGGGACGGTGCGGGACGGCAGTGGGACGGCGAGGGACAGTTAGGGACGGCAGAGAGATGGCTAGGGCTGGCTGAGGGACAGTTGAGTACGGCTTTGGGATCGTTTTTTTCGGTTTTGGTCATTGTAAAAGCATAAATACTTACTATGCTAAAAATAGTAATTATTTTTTAAATTAAAAAAAATAATAGGTAATTATTTTAAATTTTTCAAAAAACAGAATGTTTTTTATGGATTTTTTTTTTCTTCAAAATTACGTATTTTTGAAAAATGAATATTTTTTTGAGTTTTTGTTTTAAAATTAATTTATAAAATTAGACAATTTGGCCACATTAGGAATTTCCAGGCAAATTCATGTTGAGCACTCGATTACTACGTGTTGAATGAAACATTTTCTCCAGCCAAAAGCGTGAAAGGAATTGTAAGATGATTGTACAAATGTTTTCGAGTGATAGGTATAATGAATCAGATTTTTTCTCGAATTTTAATCATCTTTTAGTTCCGAAAGTGGTGCGAAATTTTTTTCATCCTTGCGACGAATAAATACTTACATTAAATACGAAAAAAAAAACATTGTAAAATTAAGGTCTATTTAGGAAGTTTGTTTCTCCAATGCAAATGGTTGTTTACTTATACCTACTGTAAGTATTTGTCTACTAACTTATTTGTTTCACTTCTGCTTAAAATTATCTTTTATAGGTATGATTTTTTTTAAAGTGAAGATTTGACGAAAGAAAGTAAAACAAATATATAGGTATATTGTCTTGATTACAAACATGAATAATCTAGATATTTATTTCTTCAAATAACATCAAACATCGCAAAATACTTGTGTACATATTTCAAAACATCAAAGTTTAAATGTTCATGTTTTTATTCAAAAGTAATTTTAAGTATGTGAAGATAACCTATCTAACAGTAGCTGTACCTACTTCACAATCAATTACCAGTCGATTAATAAAATAACTTTAATCAATTAATTGAATAAAAATAAACGATGGTAATCGTTTGCTCCAAATGGGGCGCAACATTCGGGACATTTACGTTGACGAGTTTCGTATCTGGTTTTGATGCAATTCAAACAGTAAACGTGGAAACATTTAATCAATACGGCATCTTTGGTGTTTACTTTGCAAGATGGGCAGGTTAATATATTTTTGTATTCTCGTAATTCTTCGGCTAATATTGCTTCCAAAGTTCCAACAGATTCGTACTTCTTCATTCGTTCCAATTTCTTCTTAAATTGAGAGATTTCCTCCTGAAAAAAAAATTAATTTTGAAGCAGGAAATTTTTTACAGTGAAATTTTATGAAAAATGAATTTAATTTCTTTCTTATAACTGAAGATTTTAAAAATTGTTATAGATTCCAGGGGGTTTAAAAATATAGGTTTTTCTACTTACCATTAAGGCATTATTTTTCTGCACTTTGGATTCAAATAGAGAATTTTTTTCAACTTTTTGCTGTTGAACTTCACGAGACAACTTTTGGTATTTTTCTAATAATTAAAAAAACAAAAAACATTTGTGAGATTATTAGATAAAAGCAATTAGCAATTTTTTCAAAAAAATTACGAAAGGTAGGTATTTAATTACCTAGTTGTCTTTTAAGATTTGCGTGCGTCTGCGCATTGTCCACAGCTTTACGTTTATTCACCTCGCAAGCTTTTTTACGTATGACTAACTCTTGTTCGAAAAACGTTAAGCGATTTCTGTAGGCCACTTCTCTTTCTTCTAATTTTTGGATTATTTCACTTTTCGTTTCAATTTTCTCGTTATTGAAATTTATCTAAAGTAAACAAACGCCAAAATGTACACAATTTTAACCTAAATGATGCAAATTCAATTACTTAAGTGCCTACTTCTACGAGTTAGCGTATAATGACTCTGGGTGATATGATTCTACACCAGGATTTAATGTTTAATAAATGGGAGGATAACGTGTGCTCAATTATTAGTAAACAAAATTCCTGGTTTTTTGTAGATGTAGGGTAAGTACTGTTCAAACGATTAAAGAGCGGATGAATAGGCAGGTACTCACATGTTGCATCATGGTTTCATTTTCTTCTTTAGAAAGGTTATAGAGTTGATTGGATTTTACTCGTTCGGTCATCAATTTTAAATTTTCGTCGTCTTTTTCACGTAAAAGTTGATGAAGTCTGGTATTTTGTGCTTGTAACTCGTCCCATACTTGACCTGTGATTTCCATTTCACCGCATAGCAAGGACTAAAGGAGAGAAAATAAAGAAGAGGAGATGTAAATATTTATTTTTTTGGTTGCTAGGGACCTATCATTTATGGAATAATGAATCTATAATATCGTAGGTTGGTGTATAAATTATATGTGGATATCATAAAAAAACCTTCTTCGACTTACATCTCTCGCTTCTTCAATTTTTTTTTGAAGTCGTCTGCGCTTTGCCAGGAGATATTTGATTTTACGAGTCATGACAACGTCCACCAAATCTTTCCTATCATCGCATCTGCTCTCCTAAAAAAAAAAAAAATCAAAAGTTTTAATAGGGGTGATGTTATCAAAATACAACAATTTAAAAAAAAAAGCAAGCCAACCTCAATTCGACGCATTTGCCTTTTGACTTCTTCGAGTTCGCATTTCAATTTTTGCTCGGAAACCATTAATTGGACTCTTTCTTCGTCTGTTTTATTCATATTCTTATACATACCCAACAACAAATTCAAGTCTTTTTTTTCACTCATGATTTTCCTGAACATTCGATAAGAATTCGCTATTAAAGTAGGTACCGATTTATTTCGTAATCGTGTTACTACGATGTTTAAAAATGCCTACTTTAAATGATATTTGAGCTTTCTAACGATAAGATCTTTTTTGGTGGGTGGAGTAGGCTTTTTTACTTCTAGTTGATCTTTGTTCTCCGGCTTCAAAAATTCCGATTTATCAGAATTCGAATTTTCTCCATGCTCTATTTCTTCTTCAGTCTTCTCTTTGGATGTCGTCAATGATTTATTTTCTGCTAATTTTTTAGCCTTGGGTTCATCGTGTCCTGAATCATCAGAATCTAAATTTACAACATTCTGAAAACAAATGAAGTTATAATTTGATAGATGGAACATTTCTTTCTTTTCATAATGATTCGAAAAAATCAAGTTTTTTCAGTTTTTCAGTTTTTTTTTTTTTTTTTTAATTTCTTTAGGTAATTGAATTTTGAAACTTTTCAAATTTTTAATTCATTGTCATTAGGTACTATCAAAAATTTTAAAATTCATCAATTTTTAAAAATTTGTACATTTTTTACTACCTAGACCTACCTAATATAATTTTTAATCTTAAAAAAGAATTATTTGATTTTTCAATTTTTTTTTAATATTTAATTTGCTCTATTTTTCTTTAATTTTTCAAACATTTAGAAGTCTTTAAAAATTTCTAATTTTTCAAAATCTTCAAAAATGTATAATTTTTTGGATTTTAAAATTTTTTAAACGCTTGAAAAATTTTAAATTTTAAAATTTTAAAACTTTTAAAATTTTTTAAAACCATCAAAATTTCAATTTTTAAAATTTTTTGGGGGGTTTTTTACTTGAATTTTTAAGTTTTTTTTTTTTAGTTTTTAAAATTTGAAAAATTTTGAAACCATTTTTTTATATTTTCAAAATTTTTCATTTTTTTGAAAAGTTTCAACTTTTTCAGTTTTTATCCTTCAAAAACTTCAAATTTTTTCTTTTTATATTTTTTTTAAACTTTTCAGAATTAGGTTTTTAATTTTTTATTCCTGAAAATATTTCAATTTTTAGAATCCTTTGAAAAGTTCAATTTTTTCCAAATTTTTCAATTTAAACTCTTTAAAAATTTTATCGAATTTTAAAACTGATAAAATTTTTTAAAACTTTCAAAATATCAATTTTTCACGATTTTTGATTTCTTACTTGGATTTTTAGGTTTTTTTTTAATTTTTCTAATTTTAAAACTTTTGAAACCATTCTAAGTTTTTGGGTTTTTTCAAAATTTTCAACAAAAAAAATATTTTATTTTTTTTCCAACTTTTTTTTTAATCTTGAAGAATTTCAAATTTTTCAAACTTTTCAAATTTTTTATTAATTTTTTTTTCTCGAAATTTTTCACAAGTTTTCAATTTTTTATTCATTAAAATATTTCAATTTTTAAAAGCTCTTAATAATTTCAATTTTTTTCAAAAAATTTCAAAAAAGTGTAATATTTTTGAATTCTCTAATTTTGTAAAACCTATAAAAATTTAAAATCTTCAAATTTTGATAGTTTCAAAATTTTTCAAAAATTTCAAAATTATAATTCTCAAGTGTTTTGATTTCTTACTTGGAGTAAGTATTAGTTTTTTTTAAATTTTTTAATTTTTGAAAGCACCTTGTCTTTCAAAATTTTTTATATTTTCAATTTTTTCAACTTTTTTAGTTTTTAATCTTGATTTTTGAATTTTTCTGACTTTTCAAATTTGTAACAAGTTTTTAATTTTGTATTCCTTTAAAAATTTCAATTTTTTCAAAATTCTCAAAAAGTATAATTTTTGAATTTTCCAATTTTTTAAACCCCAGGTATTAGAATTTAAAATTAAAAATTTTTGGCACTTGAATTTTTTTTAACTTTCAAAATTTTAATTTTTCGAGTTTTTTAATTTCATACTTGGATTTTTAGTAGTTTTAGTTAGGAAGAACCTAGACCTACCTCTTTTATTGGAATTTTTGATACACTTTTTTGGGTATCGATTTCTTCAGAAGTATTCGGTTCGTACTCAGTTTGAGTTTTGAGATCGCACTGCTTCTCAACATCTTCTTTTTCTTCGGTTTTTAATAATTCTTTGAATTTCATTTTCGTGCAATCACGTAAATATCTTTCCTTGAGTAGTTCCTTAGAACGTAGCACTTCCTTAGAGTAAGTAAGTTTTGAATAAGATTTAGAAAAATGCATTTCTTTGCGGAATGTTAAATCGTTAAAATGAAGCCCGTCGTTGTGTCGAGTATCATCTGTGCTACTCTGGGAAGAATCTTTTGGATGCAAAAAATCCTTAAATAAATCTTTCTCTTTGGACGCCGATATTTTCTCTTTAAATGCTTCTTTACTGTGCAAGAGGTCTTTGCACGATATTTCCTTCGCACTGATTATATTTTTAATGTGTTGCAATTCTTTGGCATTTATTAAATCTTTAGAGTCGTTGAGTTGTTTGATATCTTTACCGTTTAATTCTTTGGTAACATCTCGTAAACGGAGTTCTTTAGGGGGAGGCATTTTTAAAAACGCATCCTTCGATCCTTCTTTCAGAAGTTCTTTCTCTTTGAGCCTTCGACGTTGAAATTCTCGATACCGGACGAGTTGCAGTAATTTATCACATTTTATTTTCATCGGTGGCATGGCTTTCGAGAATCGAATATCTTCTTCGATTTCTTCGTGTTTACGTTTGTATCTTTTAATGTCGCTTTCGTGTTGTTTGCAGTAGTCCAACATCGAGCTCATTAATTTTTTCATTTCTGAGTTGAGCGATCCGAATAGATTGGTTTCTGCGACGGATTGTTCCAATTCCATTTTCAATTTTCGGCATTCTTTTCGAAGTTGACCATTTGTATCGTCCAGTTTGATCATTTCTTGGCGCATGTTTTTCTGCTGCACCAAACATTCACGCTGTGAATAATAAAATAAATTGAATTTATAAGTTGGTAGGTAGGTAGGTAGGTAGTAGAGGAAAGGGTATGAATATGAATATGACATTTACCTCGGAAGTTTCTTGAGCAGAGTTGAAAGATGTTTTTAAAATTTGCATTTGTTTTTGCACCTCTTCCCAACTAAGTCTCAATTGAGAAGATTCGTTATAAAGGATGGAAAATTTAGATTGCAAATATTTGTATTTTTTCGACTGCGTGATAATTTTTTCTGGTAACTGGCATGCCTAAGGAATGAAAAAGTACCCATATTAGTAGGTATGATATTTTTCATAAGTACTAATTCAAAATCAAAGGAAAACTCTAGGTACGATTTTTGGTGAGCTTACGTACATCTATTTTCAAAGTTTCGACTTGTTTGGCAGCTTCTTGCTGTTTCAAATTCATGATCTGAAGTTCTTGTAAATATTGTTCGGAAAGCTGCCGCTGTTGTTCAATCTCTTTCTCGAGTTCAACAGACTAAAAACAAATGAATCATAATTTTTTTTGTTGATTCAAAGTTTTTAAACAAAAATTTTACAGGAAGCTTAATGTACATTGGGTACCTAACCTATCTTTTTAAATTGAAAATTGGTATTTTTTTTAGCAAAATTTTAAATTTCTATAATACGAATTTTCAAAGCTTTGTAGCACCTTCATTTTCAAAGGTAGACAAATTTTGGAGTAATTAATTTTTTCATTTTAAGAAATTATTCATGTTGCATGTATTGGCTTTAAGGGAATTTTAAAATTTTTGTGAATCACTGCCCTTCAATTTTGAGATAGGCACTCGATGCGCATAACTTTTTCATCAGTGGGTAAAATGTCCAAATCAGCCAAATCTCAAATATTGCTCTCCACTCAGGCACTCACCGGACACGCAGTGTTTGGTTTGCCAACTGTATCGACTAGTGAAGAATTTTCTTCGTTAGTTTCGGCCTCGTTAAAATCGTCGGAATCTTCTAGCTGTTTTATTTCGTCCATGAGTTCCGCCAAATTGTGTTCCATTTCATCGGTCGCTGCTTTCATTTTAGTATTTTGATATTGCAAATTATCAATACGGTTCTTCAGTTCGTCGTTTTCAGTTTCTTTCAGGTTTAGTACATCTTGTTTTGTTTTCATCTGTAAATACGAATATTTTATTAGGTTGGAAATAGGTGATTCTAAAAAAATAAAAATTAGGGAGTGTCCGTTTTCTACAAAAAAAAAAAAAAAAATTGGGAGAGTGCATTCCCTAAACCGTTTCCTAATCATCTAAAATTATTCTTGGAATTTGTTCAAATTTTTATAATAGGAAATTATAGCTCGATGTCCTCGAGTCTCGAAGTTTAACATGGGATTTACATAAGAAATTTATTGAACAAGTTTTTTTTTTTTTTTTTTTTTTTTTGAAAACGATCACTTTAAAATAAACTTGCAGTAGGTGGAATTAAATAATATAGGTACCTAATAAAGAAAGAATATGGAATTTTAAACATTATCACTAAAAATAAATTCAAGTTGAAAAATGTATTTTTGGCAGGGGTTGAAAAAAAACATAATTAAGAAGTGATTCGTTTTATATTTTCTACGCGTGCAGAAACCAATCGTTTTTCCGAAATTCTTCGACACCATTTTGAAGGGGAAAAAATCCAAATATAATCACACTAGAAGAATTCTAAGTTGAAAATTGAATTTTGACAGAGATTTTCAAAATTCAAATTTTTTGGAATTACTGCATAATTTACCAAAATTTATCGACTAGAATTTTTTTTCAAACTTTTTTCACGCCAAAACTTTTAAAGAAAATTGAATTTTTGAACTTTTTGTGATCACTTTTATTCGTCGAAAAAAAGAAACAAAAATCGAAAGTTGAAAATGCATTAATTTTAAAATTTTAGATTTTTCGAACCCCTTCCAAAAATTAAACTTGAATTTTTTTGTGCATCAACTGTGATGGAAATTTTGTTTTTTATTAAGACAAATTTTGGAAAAGATATGCCTTTTGTTGATTTTTTTTTATAAAACATATTTGCTCGAACCCCTGTCAAAAATTAAGTTTTCAACTTGGAACAATTTTTTGCAGGTGTAACTTTTTGAAAAAAAAAAAAAAAAAAATTATGAAAGAAATTGTGTCTATCTTTAAAAATTGTATATGTAGAGCTACAATGCTTTGAAAATTGGTATTTTTGAGGTTCGAACTTCAAAATTCCACAGCCCTTTCAATTTGCTGTTTTTCAGAAATGAGTGTTCAATCTAAATCCCATGTTGAACTTTAGGAACTTTGAGTTCCATTTTATATTAAAAATTTGAAAAAATTTTGAAGATAGTTATAGGTGCTGGTTAAGAGGTCTAGAGGGTGTACTCCTCCAATTTAAAATCTTTAAAAAATAACAGAAACCGTAATGATTTTTTACCTATCCTAATTCTACGTTCACTATAGCGATGCATATTTACCCTCAAATTAAAAGTATAGTAGTCCTTATGCAATGTGATAATTTTCTTGCGTAATTTGACATTTTGTTGAAATCTTTTGATATTTTGAGGCTTCAGTTTGACTACAATTGAGAAATAAAAATATAAGTTGACAAACTTAGATACACTTACAATGGAGAAGTTAGCCAAACACTCGACTCGATAAATATCAAAGTATGTACCGTAGATGAATCTAACATACCTCCATTTTTCTGTATGTTTTTCAAAGCATTCGTTCTCGCAAACAATTTGTACAAAGACGTCATTAACTTTTTCACATTTTGCTTTGAAATTTGTACTCTTTTATCCAGTTTTTCATTGAGCTCTTCCACGTCATAGGTGGACAATTGGATAAGAAAGGAATCAGCACTGCTATCAACTGAAATCCAGAAATCATGTTTAGGCTAGGCAGTTGAAATGATATAGAAAATAATATACTAGGTGATACTAGGTATACTAGGTAGGTCCAGGTACCCATTCGACGCTCAGATTTTGCATAGCGCAATCTAAATCTTTTTCAGAGAAACTCAATGTATTTTTATTTCTAGCACAATCTTATTAACATTTCAAGCAAAATCTTAATTTTTTCCAAATAAGTACATTCTAAATTTTTACATCAATTTTACATTAAATTATAAATGCACTATAAAAATATAAATTTGATAATTATAAATTGATGTAAAATAATGTAAAATTTATAAATATTTATATGATATAAATTTTTATACCTATTAAATTTATAATATGAATACGTTATACTTTGATGTAAAATTAATGTAAAATGTAGGTGTGTCATTCTCAAAATACGCCGAACATTCGCTAGTAATTTTTTGGATTTTTCATCATGCAGTAAATATATATATATATTTTTTTTTTGAAAAAATATTGTATGATGTAGGAGACAACATCTGTATAGTTGGACAAGCAGGAAATCCCACACAGGGGGAGAGGGGGCGACTTTTGTCCACGACGGTGGACATTATAATGAAAATTCCATAATATTACCCCCCCCCCCACCCCGAAAAATCCAAAACTTGTAAAACACAAACTTTACAAGGGGAACAAAATAAAAATGTCAAGCAATTCCAATTATTCAATAAAGTTTCAAAGAACGTCTGCATTTAGACATGTTTTTCATTTTTAAGTTGTGGTGTCTATTGTGTTGAAATTAAACCAGCATTTTAGGCAAAGGAAGGGTCATACAAAAAAAAATGGTTAAAATCAACATTTAGATCACATTTAGAATGATGGAAGACTGTAGTGAGCAATGCATCTATAGCTGTCTTTAATTTTGAAAAAAAAAATGATTACGCCATGCAGTACGGGGGACAACATATAGTGATAACAAAATTTTAGAAATTTTCAAATTGTGAGAAATGGATCCGTTCATAGAAAAAACGAATATCACTTTCCAATCAGGTCCACTTACTTGTTTCAACGCCGCTTAGTTGAAAATAAAACATTCACTCCCGGCCTCAAAATTGGGAGCCATTACGAAGACATGATAGCTGGCCAAACAGAGGTTTTTAAAAGATTTTCCGGTTTCTCAGCTGTCACATTACTCAAGGATATGAAAATTGCACTGAATATTAATTTTAGAATGGTAAGGTGTCGGTTTGACCGATTGTCGCATTTGAAAGTATTCAATTACCCTCCCCTCCATCACGTTACAAAATGCCACTACGAAGACAGGAATAACTTGGTTACAAACTTTGAGCTGTTCTGGATGTACCAAAATGATCTTGAAAATGCGTTTGAAATGCTCTAATATTTAATACGCACCTCTGTGTGTTGTATTAGCGTGATAATTAAATCAACAAATTATAATAAGATGAGAGAAATATGAGTTGCAATGTGGAAGTTGAGGTGTAACAGCCACTACGGTGGACATTTTACTACTTTTTTAATTTTTAGGGCGATGAGTATGTAATTCAAAATTTATTTTTAATATGGATTATTATAGCCCAGAGTGTACTCTATCCATACATAACAAGAAATTCATTCTAGCATTAATACTTCGTGAGATATTGAGTGTAACCTGAATATTCGGCGTATTTTGAGAATGACCCAGGTACCTACTTAAAATACAAAAAATTCAGCTTCATTTTTATATCATACCTACAATATACATCCAAAGTTCTTTCAAGTTATTAAACTTTTGATTTCTAATCTTTATGAAACATTCTTCTGATAAGTTGATTTTTAATCTTGGTAAAACATTCATCTGATGAGTTATTTTCTTCAATTACTTATATGGTCTTGTGATCTGTTAGAAGTTAGAAAAATGAAGTGTTCCATTGTTCTAATTTGTTTTGTTTTCATTACATCAAATACTTTACTACAAACCTACTCATGAGAATTCGATGATGTTCTAACGCAACTCCAAAATTTAACTAAAATAATTTAAAAATTAACTCTCTGACAAGACGAATTAGATGCCCG
Source organism: Balanococcus diminutus (assembly GCA_959613365.1). NCBI lineage: Eukaryota > Metazoa > Arthropoda > Insecta > Hemiptera > Pseudococcidae > Balanococcus > Balanococcus diminutus. Next base: position 33,294,790 of record OY390714.1, read on the forward strand.
ACAGAATAATCTGTATGAACGCATTGTAAATGGTGATGGTAAGCTAACAAAGTTTTCAAAATTATTACCCAATACTATTTTTATAGTTACAGTTGACATTAATTTTTTTTTTTTTTTTTTTTTTCCTATGTATTCTATATATTCTAGAAGATGTTCTCGAGGTTGATAAAAAAGATGTAATAGAATGGTTGAAACGAAGAGATGGGACGACTAGACAAAGTAAATAATTCTAGACATGTTTTTTTTTTAATTTTTTTTTTTTAAATTTAACCTTAAAATGTGTATAGGTACTTATATTATTGTACGGTTTTTCTATCTGTTGAAAAAAAATTCTTATGAAGAATTCTTCTACATGGTAGAAAAATTCTAATTTGATTAACATTGAAATTAATAATGTAAGTATGTCAATGCGATAATTATGTTTAAGATTTTTGAGACTAGCGCCAGTTTATACTATTCCAACATCATCAGTTTTCTACGCCCATTACCCATATGACTGGCGCATTAATAAGTATACCTACTTATTGTTATGACTAATTGGAATACGTAATGATCTGTTTGATTCAAGAGTTGAATCAAACAGATCATTACGTATTCCAATAAGTCATAAAAATAAGTATAGTGAAAGTTCAATTCCAACAAAATTCCCAAATGATAAAGTAAAATGTTCTAACATTTTAATAAGTCAACAAATAGGAGAAGTAGATTTAAGAAACATAATTAAACCTATGAAATTGGAAATTAACGCCTTAAATAAAAAATGGAAAAGCCTATGCCAAGCGATACAAGACGAATTAAAATTTAACATTCAAGAATGTAATTAAGTATACCTAGGTACATTATAAATATACTTAATTACTTAATTGCATTCTTGAATGTTGAATTTCAGTTCCATGTCGTGACAATGCTAGTAATATCTATATAGGTAATAGATATTCCTAGCATTGTCACAACGTGAATTAAAATTCAACATATCAAATAGTCTGAAATATTTTAATACTTATTGTATTTCAAACATAATGAGAGTAAATTTTTTTGCTAATGAACTGAACCAAATTTGACTTACCTATTCCATACCCAACAATTTTTTTAGTTGTAGGTACCTACAAGTAATTGGAAGGGAATTACAACTCTTCTTCGACCATGTAGCCATTTATACTGACAGGCTAATTTGACAGAAAATATCACTTCGCTACAATAATAATTATTGATTTTATCTGATTCATTAATTTTAAATCAATTTTTCTCAAGTTCAATAAAAAGAGATAATTTTATAGAATATTTTACCAGGGTTGCAATAACGAAACGTAACGTAACGAAAAAGATTTCATAATGAAACAGAACAAAATATCGAAACCTAAAAAGAAAATAATCATAACGAAACAAAATGTTTGAAAAAAAAACGTACTTAGACCAAACATTAAAATCCAAGCATTTTACAGGTAGTTTTTTCAAAATCCAAAAACTTTGGTTTTTGGGAGATATGAGATATCTCCTCTCCCAAGGGACTAATAAAAATTCAATTTTTTCATTTACACTTGGATTCAAAAATAAGCTGGGAAATTGTATTCCAGGTGAAATTTCTCGAATTTTGAGTACTCGCACAATAATTATGCAAATATATATTTCCAAAGTTTTGTAGCTCCTTCATTTTCAAAGTTAGGCAGTGGGTATGTGTACATAATTTTTCTTATTAGGTATTCATACTCGGTTATATCCGAATTTAAAGTTTGGTAAACCACTCGCCGGACACTCTGTATAGGGCATTAATACCTATAATTCAATATAAATTTACCTGAGTACAAAAATTTATATCACATTTGTATCAATCAATTTTATATAATTTTACATCAATTTATATCAAACTTATATTTTTATAATGCATTTATACAGGGTGTTCCGGATTGCGGATTGAGAGTATCGATGGTCGGGAACCATTTAACGTTAACTCCATTTTTTTAAATTTTACAGGAGAGCAAAATAAAGTTTTCACCCCTCAATAACTGATAAGCATTTATTGTTGAGTTCATAATAATATGGATTACTTTTCCAATGCCACTATATGGGAAATTTCGTGCTGAATCAAATGGTAACATTGGTTTTTATGAAATCTCAAAGGAAACCAGTGTTATCATTAAAAATACAAAAAAAGTCCCATTCAAAATTTTTTGTTTTTTCAATTTTACACCAGTTTGCTTTGAGATTTTTTGAAAACTGATGCGATTCAGCGCGAAATTTCCTATAGAATGACATTAAAAAGTCGTTTTTTGAAAACCATGGAGTTAACGTCAAATGGTTCCCGACCATCGATATAGCCTTCCAACCAGTAACTATGTAACTTATGTTGAGTCGATGCAGGTATGTTTGCCTAACCTCTGGACTGCAGGGGCTGAGTTTTTTTTTTTTGCTTTGGCAGAGTGTTTTCAATCTTGCGTTTCTCGACAACTATAATAGTTAGAAGTTTCGCTTTGCGGCATCAGATGGCAAATTTTTTCTAGAATTTTTTCATGGAGTTGATAATTTTTGTAACTGAACATAAAAGTCTACCTATACGAAGAAAAATATTTGAAAAAACATGTAAAAAAAAATGAACATTTTTCTAATTTTTCTGTGATAACTCAAAAATTTGTCCTTTGACCAAGCTGTTATTATCAACTTTTATAGACAAAAAATGTCTGCCCTTTTTAATGGCGCAACCCCCCACTTCTCTATCTTACTCCAATCAAAAGGTATGAGTGAATAATTTGTTGGAAAAGTCTGAAAAAATCATGATTAAAATTTTTTTCGATTTTTTTTTTCTAAAATATTTTTTTATGTATCAATAGTTATGAGCAGCTTCCTTTTGTAGAAAAACATTTGAAAAAATTATTTAAAAAAAAGTTCAATCATGATTTTTTCAAACGTTTTTTAACAATTATTTGTTCATAACTTTTGATTGGAGTAAGATAGAGGGGTGGGGGTCCGTCAAAAATGGCAGCTTTTTCTCATCTAGAAAAGTTAATAATAACAACTTGGTCAAAGGACAAATTTTTGAGTTGTCACAGGAAAATTAGAAAAATTGTCACATTTTTTACACGTTTTTTTTTTCAAATATTTTGCTCGGTATAGACTTCATTGTTCAGTTATAAAAATTACCAGCCCCATGAAAAAATTTTAGGCAAAATTTGTCATCCGCTGTCGCAAAGCGCAATTTTCTAACTATATTATAGGTTTATAGTTGTCGAGAAGCGCAAGGTTGAAAACACTATGCCAATGCGAGAAAAAAAAATTGATGAGCATAACTCAGCTCCTGCAGTATGGAGGTTAGGCAAACATACTTACATCGGCTCAACATAAGTTGCATAGTTACTGGTAGGAAGGCTTTACTCTCAATCCGGAACACTCTGTATAATTTGATGTAGAATGATGTGAAATTAATTGCTTGAAAAATTAATAAGATTGTGCTAGACATATATATGAAGTTGCGCTATGCAAAAATTAGGTTTCGGTAGTGGTGCACCAGAACATATTATTACAAAGCATACTCGTATATCTACTAAATAAGTATCTATCTATAATAAATGCATATTTCATATTTACTCGTACGTACATTTATCAAACATATTCATCGAGCACTTGGCATCAAATTGCTTGGAAAAAATTCTACAATTTTCATCCAACACTTTCCAGTATCTATTGATACCGCACAGCATCACATCATCTTCCAATTGTTTTTTCACGAGTTGAGAAATTCTGCACGATAAATCATTTTCGATTCGTTTCTGCTTTTCGATTTGCTAAAAAACAAAACAAAAAAAGAAGTGTAAATTCGAATACTCGAAAAGTCATCCTCGTACTATAAAACTAGGCATAAAAAATCGATTAAATTTTCTATTCGAGCTTAGGTGATATTTGTATAAATGTAGGCCTGTATGATAGATAATTCCTCGAAAAAATGAAAATAATACCTAAAATAATTTGATACGCAAACTGATTAGCGGATTCGAATACCTACATCGAAATAAATAATAAATGCTTATCATAATTTAAAGAAGATAATTATTTTCAACATTTACCGTAGCGAGATTTTTATTCCGTCTTTTGAATTCTTTATTCTCCATGATGGATTTGAGGGTTGATTACATTAAAAGAGATCTTTTACAAATTATTAGAATTAAGCGTGTAAATACCACTTTTAAAAATTTTAAAGCATAAAATACTAATGGAGTCTTGAAAAGGAAACTTTCATTCGTAATATTTTTTGAAATCAGCAGGTAATAACTATTTACGAATTTGATATGAAATTTTACTTTGGGCAAACGATATCGAGTGAGAATGCACCATAACACTATGCGACATTTCCACAATGAATATCAACCCACGCAAAAAGTCGTGATGACGCACGCGTAAAAGGGTAAAATCTGCGAACACCCTTCAACGGAGAGAAATAATGCCAGTGGTTCTCAAAAACATTCGTACGTATGAGGGAATGAAAAATACATTACGTAAGAGTGCATGTCCATGTACCATTGAACCGAGCTTTCCTGCTACTGTATTCACCCTTTTCTATGTCGATTATTTTGATTGAATGGCATTCACAAAAACTGTTTCTCGTGAAATGGTTCGTGCCTATGTATATTTCATTTTTTAAAAGTAAATGAATAAATAAATAAATAAATAATCCGCAACTTAAATGGATTTTATTTTTAGACGGTGCGAGGTAAATTGGATTTTTATGCTCTTGCGACGTTTAAATTCCTGCCTCAGAAGTCAGAAGTGCTCGATGGAATGAAGTGATTAAAAGTTTTGTCCATTGAACGAATCGTACTAGAAATATTTTTCTTCCCCGGTTTTAATATTCACTCGGGAATAAAATCAATACTTGCAGCTTCCATATCTGTATTATTTTGATGGCATTCTATTCTAAGTACCTCATACTTAATGATAATTTCACATACGTATAGAGATGCATTTTTAGAGGGTAATCAACTTGGAATTTTTTAAGGTTTGGCTTGATTTTTTTTACAAAATTCTTTTTTTTCAATTTTTTTTTTTTTTTTTTTTTTTTTTAGCAAAAATCTGAGAAAATATATTCTACCTAACATAGAATTTTTTCCTTCCAAAGAATTATTTTTTCTTTAAAAAATGAATTAAGAAATTTATTTTTTCAAAGTTTGAATAATGTTTTTACCTAGGTAACTACTTCAAAAAAAAGTTGAAATTTTTTTTTCCAAAAAAATTAAAGAATTCTTTTCACCAAATAATTAAAAAAATTTTGTAGGTACTTTGAAAAAGTTGAGACCATTTTCTAACAAAAAGAGTTTTTCCTTTCCAAAATTTTAAAAATATTTTTACTCCAAAAAAATATAGGTACCTAATTATTTTTCTTCTGAATAATTTTTTTTTAAATTTCTATTTAAAAAATGAAGGATTCTTTTCACCAAAAAATACCTTCGAAATAATTTAAACAAATTTTTACCAAAACAAAAAAAAAACGGATGAGTTTTTTTCACAAAAATTTTGAAAAATACGTAGGTAGTAGGTAGTAGACTTTTATCCAAACTCCAAAAACTATGATTTTTTTACCCCAAAAAATTGAGAAATTCTTTACTTCATAAATTTTTAAAAATGACCCCCTAAAAATTCAGATATAATTTTCTTTAAAATTTGAGTAATATTTTCAATTCAAAAATTGAGAAGCTTTCTTCGGGAAAATTTGAGATTTTTCCCTCTAAAAATAGTGAAAGATTTTTTTCTGTTCAACTAGAACATTTTTTCTCCAAAAAATAAAAAAAATCACTTGCTCCAAAAATAGAGATTATTTCCATTTTACGAAAATTTAAAAAATGTTTTGCGCTTTAGAGGAAATATTCTTTACAAAATTGAAAAATATTTCCACGCAAAAAACAAAACAAAATAGGTAGGTAGGTAGGTAAGTAAGTAGGTAGTTAGGTAGGTAGGTAGTTAGGTACATTTAAGATATTTTCTCCAAAAAAATTCGATCATGAAATCAATATTTTTTAATGAATAAATTATTTTTCCTTTTAAAAAAAGAGGATTTAAAAAATTGAGATACTTAACTACCAATTTTTAATGTAACTACCTAGGTGAAATTCAAGTTTTTTTCTTTAAAAAAAAATTCCAAACCGATAAAATTTTTATTCCAAAAAAAATCGAGACATGAAGTTAACTAGATTTGATTCACATTTTTTTTCTTCTTCAAAAAAAGTGATTTTTTTACCCTCTTTCTTTATTGCATTTTTTTTTAAATTTACGCTTTCTCTAAAAAATTGGAAGATTTTCTCAAAAAAAATATTGAACAATTTTTTACTTGCAAACAATTGAAAAAATTTTCGCACCAAAAATTAATAAATTCATCACTCTGAAAAAATTTATAACTTTTTCTTCAAATAGGTACAGCAGGGTGTACTTATTACATTTCCAGTCTTATACGGCGCAGCTCGTCTCATTTGAATTTTTGGGTGTAAGTATTATTTTGAGCGATTTCAAGCTCACGAGCTATTGATTATCCACTGACTATATTCTGAAAAAAATTTCAACGAAGGTAAGTATAGATACGTAGATAGCTATGTAGAAATTAGTAACACAAGAATAACTAGGTTGATACTTTTCTCAAGAATGTGCGAAATGTCGCATGTTTTAATTGCCTATTTCCATATCTTTATTGCTGCAAATTACCTATTCCAACAAGATAAGTATAACTAGTGTTATAAAATGCCGAATGATCGTTGTAACTTTCTTATAAATACCTACTTTTCAAATAGTTTGACATCTGTCCGAGTTTGTGGTTCGATCACTCGTATTACCAATAACAATTTGTTAATTTTATTTTGCGAAAAGAAAAACGCTACTTTTGTCGTTGAAATGTGTAAACCATTGAACGTGATTTTAATTTTTGTGGTTGTCTTCGGTTGCGGAGTTAGTGCTACGAATAGGAGCACTTTTCCAGCTAGATTAAGGTATTGCAGATGGTTTTGTGCTGTGAGAGACTCTCAAATAAAAAATACTGTCCAGACTTGCTACATTCTTGCCGATCATCAGAATATGTTGGTGACCAAATGCGTGGATCGATGTTTGATCAGGCACGAAGGTAAGATTTCTCAAGTTTCGTCATTTTACACACAGAAGATACCTAGATATCCGAAGTGCTTTCATTTCAGTTTTTGAATCACATCCCCCATAGTGATTAAAATGTTTTCGCCAATCATTTCACACAGCCTTCATTTGAAAAAAATTCTACTTGATCAGCTTTTTGTATTAGGTAAATTCATTTTTTTTTAAACAACAAAAAAATCTTGAAAATTCTTTAAAGAAAATTTTTTATACCTACCTACTTGAAACAAAATCTTCCAAAAAAAAATGCATTGGTAAACCTACAAAAAATCTTCTGATTTTGAACATGAAAATTTACTTGAAAACTCCTTCTCGATAATAAAGGGTGTTTCTGTCGAGGAGAGCTGGGCTCACAAAACTTCAGATTTGGTACAACAGAGTCCCACTAATAAAAAAAGGTTCTATACACAAATTTAAAAATTGAAATGGCAAAGGCAAAAAAAAAAATTGAGAACGCATTTTTTTACCACGCTTCTATTAACTTGTTTTTAATGCATAAATAGTATACTATGTACTAGAAGAAGTTAATATAGCAAAAATAAATTAGTGTCGAAGATGTTGCCTCCTTCAAAATTATCAAGGGGTGTAAGAGAGACGTTAAAATCGAAACAATTTAATTATGAAAATGCACGTCATAAGACGTGTAGCTTTTTGAAGGAAACAAAAAAAGATGTGTGAAAAATTTGCCCATTTTTTAGTACTATCCATTTTCTCAATCCAAAAATTTTTTTTCTAAATTTAATTTTCCCTTGCCCCTTTAATTTTTTAGATAGGCACAATGTGTGAATGTGTATATTATAATTTTTTTTGTTATTGGTACTCGATTTTATACCAACCTGAACTTTTCTAAAGTGCTCATCGGACGTACCTTGTATAAGTTTTTATAAAAAAATAAAATAAAAAGAAGTTCTCCAAAAAAAAAAAAAAAAAAAAAAAAAAAATGGATCGAAACTGTTTCTAAATTCTAATCTTATAATATTTTGTTCGAATAAAGTTCGGATTTTTTTTTGCACTTATTATCAATTTTATATAAATTTTTGCAGAAGATTTATCGAATAGTACCGAGTGCCAGTGTCAAGGCGGAAAATGTACTGGAAAGTCAGTTGCCAGGTCTTCCACTACAAGTACGCCAGACTCAGATCTCACAACATCTAGTATGTCTTCAACATCGGAAATTCCCATCACAGCTGAACCTTCCTCTACAGAAAATTCTTCAGCTAATTCGTCCAACACAGAAACCACCTCTACGCAAAGTACTACTTCTACAGTTGAATCTAGCTCACAGCGTTTCGTTGGAAATGACGAAGATGAATATGACGAGGGAATGGATTTTGGAATAAATTGAAAATTATAAAATAAGAAATCAACCTGATCACGCTCGTTATTAATTAATTGATATTTTTTGGCTTAAATAAGTATATTTTTAGGTGTTTTAAAAATATATCTGTTTTCGTTTTTGTCTAGTAAAAATCGTTTTTTTTTGTTGGTTTTTTTGCGAAAAAATTTACAAGTAGAGTAACTCGAAACTTTTCAAATTTTTTGTTGCTTAAGAAGTAATTAACATGGATAGTTGAAAACTTAGCTAAAGCAAATATACTTTTGCTTACTCATACTCAACTGTACAAAAACGGTTTGAAAGTGTTTCTTAAGATACCTAGCTAATTCTCTATTTTTCATTGAACATATCGATTGAGATTGACAAAACATGTCGATTACACGTTTATATTTACTTTCTGGAGTTTATGTTACAACTGATGAATCATCTTTTTCGGTAAGTAATCAAATTCGATAGGTAGACAATTAAGAATAAATAAATAAAATATAGGTAAATGTTTCACGAAAAAGCAGGTCAGGACTTCACACCAAGCAGTAAAACATACAATTTGAACATACACACACACCCTCTTCGATAACAAACTAAACCAAAATAAACAATTATTTTGTTACTGAAATAAGACTTGTGAAGAGGTTAAAAGTATGTACCTAGCTACCTACCTATATAAATCAGTAGGTATAATTCAACGTGGACAGTTAAATTTGAGTAACCGAAAAGTCGACATATTTTTTTAGTTCCTTAGCTACTACCTAGTGATTTTTTTCACAAAATTTAAATCGACAAGATGCGCCGAGTTTTGTTCATTGTGCTGATTTATGTGCTTGGATTTTATATCAGCGATTGTTCAATGCGAAGAAATTCTTTTCAAGGAAGATTGAGAACGTGTAAAGCACTCTGCGGTTTCAAAAGTGCTTCCAGCAGTTCCAGCGGTGATGTCCAAACCTGTCTTCTGTTGCAAAATCAAAACAACGTTACCGTTTCAGAATGTGTGGCTGGTTGTTTGGAAAGAAAAGGAGGTGAGCAATTTCAATTTTCAGAAGTGCAATCTAAAGAAAATTTTATAAGTAGCCATTTATCCAAAATGCTTATTAATGATTTTCATTAACAACCTATATAAAATTACAAATATCTACAATTCTACATAACTTGATCTTGAGTTACTTCCATTACGGCTTCAAATATTAAAAAAAATAATAATAATGATAGATAAAAATAAAAAATAAATAAATAAAATTGGACGATTGGCTAACCTAAATAGATCTTTTCTTTAATCACCTAAAAGTAGTATTATAAGAATTTAAAAAATAATAATAATAATAATAATAAATAAAAATCTGAAAATATTTCCAAGTGACGACGAAAGTCGAAAAGATTTAGGGAGATCAATCATCAGTTTTAATAACTTCTTGGATATTTCGATTTTTTTAAAATAATAAAATGATTTTTTCCATTTTACAGAGAGTTTAACAAATGCAACTGAATGTCAATGTCGATTCAATAACTGCATTGAAAATTGAACAACCTCGACTTCGACCACTACCAGATCAATGATCAACCATTCCTGCTACTATCACTCCAGATGGCCATACTCCTGCTCCTAATGGGAATGTTTTTCAATTACAAATGACTAACTTAGGCATTGAATTTTACCAACACTACACATCATAGAACGTTATTCTTTCATAAAATTTTCACGCTTTAAATTTAAGACCAATTATTCCATAATAAAATTTCAATTAAAAAGCTTCTCCTTTTTACTTAATTAATAGACACTACACACCACAGCAACTCGTTCAGAAATTAAACAAAATGACAGAACTTCTTTAAATCAGATAATCTGGGTGCATGAAATGAAAAGAATTTCAACAATAATACAATTTATTCAATTCAATACTTCGCTAAAATTTACACATAAATAATAGGTAGGTATTAAACAATAGGTACCTATTTTCTTATTAACGTACGTTTTAAACCGTTACATCAGACTTCAAAAATACGTGATACATTATGTACAGAATGATCTTAATACTTAAAAAATTAAAAATATTTATCAATTTGTATCACTTGTTAAAAAATAAAGAATACCTAAAGTTATAAATGCGAAACTTTCATGCAACACGATTACACGTCACTGAATACTCTCAACGATCTCAAGGCTGTTTTGAAAAACCTGCTCTCCCGACACTGTTGCACGACCCACGGAATCACCGCAAATGAAAGTTCCATTCGTAACAATTCATTCGATAACATTTTCTAATAAAATTCAACTTAATGGAGTAGGATTAATGATTCTTGTAGTCAGGACCAATGATGGAGGTTGTATCGCTTAACAGAGTTTCCAAATCAACTCCTTCGATGTTGACATTTTGAGAGGTTCCTGAAATATAAAAATACGGTCAACATACCGAAGCAATAAAAATACGAAATCATACGATTCAAGATTTCTCACCTGCATGAGCTAAAAATAAGTCTTTCAAGAAACCCAACTCTTTACTCAGTATCTTGATTTTCTCTTCTAGCATATCATTTTCAGTTTTCAATTTTTGAACTCGTTCCATTGTTTCTTGCGTACGCATACGACTTTTGACTCTGCTTTTTTTAACAGCCTGAAACACGAAAGTAGAGCGTAGCGTTTAGTACAGTACGTCAAGAATGTCGAACTCGAAATACTGAATTCTGAATAAGCTCGATAAGTGTACTCACTTGATTATTTTTGTCTCGTTTTTGTCGGTAGTCTTCATCACTACTATCGCCATCATTACTGACAACGACATTCCGCGCTGCTTTACTTTTAGTCTGTCGAGTTCCGGTATCTTTAGTTTTGGGCGCCATTGGTTTACGTAGAAATCGAATCAAGGAAGTGAAATGTATTACTCTTCTGTTGATATTTTCAGTTTTCAATAATCGAATTATCCACAGCAGTAATACAACTGGGTCAGCCAACAAAGATGTCCCACGATTCTAAAAAAAACAAAAAAGCACTATCACGTATAAAGCCATACATAATAAGGATGATGAAATAATGTACAAAGTTTCTTCAATCAGATTAGTGATAATTACGGAGAAGTATTCTTACCTATGCCTTTCAATTACGTCACTTGATCTGAGTAATTATTCGCTAAATTTTCACTATTTATACTTGATTTCGATGCACAAAATTGTAAGTATAAAATTTCAAATTACACAAGATTAGATAATGAAAAGCTCGAACCTGCTCGAATGAAAAATGAAAACAAAAAAAATCCAAGGAAAAGTAAAGACTTCAAACTAAAATTGGATGAAACACAAGGACAATAAAACGAAAAGCAAAGACATCGAATTCGTAAAAACTTGTAATTACAATTTCTGCAGATTTTTGATTATTTTTTTAAAAATTTAAAATTTAATCCTTCCTTGGAAAATAATGGAGAATGGAGATTGAGAGATTGATTTTGAATTTTATTTTTTGATCCCTTGCTTCAAAAAGAAAGGCCTCCTATTTTGGTGTTCTTTTTTTCCAAAGTGTCAAAAGTAGTCAAAACTGACGAATTTTTGACAGTGATGTCAGTAACGAAATTTTTTTTTCCGTTACGGTATTCGTTCCGTTACTGTAACTAAAAATCCTGAATTTCGTTATTTGTTACGTTACTTGGAACGAAAATGGTACCGACAGGGCCTTGTAACGTTATTTTTCAAGTAACGTTATTTTTTTCCGTTCCGTTCCGGTTTTTTCGTTACAACGTAATTTTTTCCGAAATAGCCAGAAATCATAAAAAAAATTGCTATCTTCATTTTTCAATGTAAATTAATAACTATCAAGTCCAATAGAATAAAATAAACATCAAGAACTAAGAAGAAAATAATACAAGTTTGGTGGTGTTGCTACCTATTGGACCCCTCCCACCTCTCCAATTTTGGATAATCCAACTCATTCAAATACATTATTGAAAACAGGGGGAGGGTAAGGGGCCCGATTGAAAAAATTTTCAAATAAAAGTTGTACCTTGAAGTACTAGGAATAATTTTGGTGATAACAAAAATTTCAATCGGATCCCTCCCTCCCCACCAATTTTGGATAATCCAACTCCTTCAAATACATTTTTAAAAACAGGGGGGAGGTAAGGGGCCCGATTGAAAAAATTTTCAAACAAAAGTTGTAGCTTGAAGTTGTACAAATACTTTTAGTTATTACAAAAATTTCGATTAGACCCCTTCCTCCCTTCCAATTTTGACTATAAAGTATTATGTAGCACTGGACTTGGTAAAAAATTTTCGAAGTTGCACCCCATGAATGTAAACAAAACAATCAAACTAGACGTTAGTGAACATTTTCTGCGGTTGGCAGTGCAGGCAATGCAAAAAAACTGAAAAAAATAACGAAAAAAAGTAACGGAACGTAACGACATTTTTTCGTTATTTGTTACGTAACATAAAGACCATTTTATTGTAACGTTATTATTTCGTTACACAATTTCTGTTCAAAAATAAAGTTCCGTTACTGTTCCATTACTTGTAACGAAAAAAATTCCGTTATTTTTCGTTTTTCGTTACCGTTATCGTTACGTTCCGGCATCACTGATTTTTGATGAATTATGATTATAAATTTAAAAATTTAATTTCGAATTCGAATTTCAAACTTAATCAAACCTACTGTGACTGGTGAGTTTGGTATTTTGGAATAAGGATGAATGTGTTGTGTATCTCTATACGACTACACGTCGTTCAAGCTCAGTCGATCATTCATTTCCATTTCAGTCCGAATTCTTATTCTCAAAAATTGTGTGAAATACTAAAGTTCCAACTGATTAAATGGCCACTTAGTTTATATGATCTTGATCGTAAATAAGACATAATATTATATACAAGTACCAATAATTTATATACAATGCTCTTTATTGTAAATTTCATTTACAATCATCCTCAATTTCGAATATAATTTACAATCTTTTAAAAATGCACATTAAAAAACGTTAGAATTCGCGTCGTAAATCAATTTTTTAAAAATATATAAAAATATTACATAGGGTATATCACACTGCAAATTGAAAAATGTAGGTTTGATTTCAGAACCTTCATTTTCAATAAATTTTTACGTTAGGTGATGCTGAAAAACTCACCGTTATTCAAGTTTGTAGCACTTTAAACTAAAACTTTTCGAAATCGTAATTAAAATTAACACAAATAATCGTAAATAATCACAGAAATAACGCTTAACAGCATCATGATATCGAAAAACTAAAAACCTAAGAACTACATAGGTACGTATACCAGCAAGCTTCTACAAAGATAGTAAGTATATTACAAAATCCAAAAAATTACTTTAGAAGAAAACAATACAAACTGGTAACATCATCAAAAGAAAAAAATGTAACAAAAACATAAAAACAAAATAAATAAATGAATAGACACATTATAAGTAAAAATTGATATAAAAACAATTACCTACTCATATTTCACAAAAACAAATAACAATAATAATCATAATAATAACACCCTTTAAATACCTATATTTTCTTTTTGAAGAAAAAAACGCTGATTGAAAACAAACAAAAGACAATTAGACTAAAAAAATAATTCATTTTGATTCCGTACGTTCAATGCAATACAGAAGCTTTAACAAAATTAAAAATTGGAAAAAAAAACAGGAAAAATCGAACAAGTTACAAAACTGGTCATCAAAATATTATTTTAAATTTTGCCATAATTCAGTACTACTTTGACAAATCAAAGAACAAGAAAATTAAAAAAATTGTTGATCATTGACGATTCACGGAATAAGAGAACGCGCTTTGCGCCATTTCTTTCGCCATTTTTTACTTTCGAACTTTCGCTCAATAATTTTATTACGTTTATCAATATTTTTGAGTTTCTTGTCCCTATCTTCATCAATCCCTAAAATATGATCCATGTCACAATCAAGAACTTCCTTTTGAGAATCAGAAAATTTTGAATTTTCAACAAATATTTCATCCTTATGTAGCAACTGAAGTTTACATTTACGATAACGCAGAAATTCACGAACAATTTTCGATTTCATTTTGATCTTTAAGACTCTACGTATTTTCTTTTCTTCTAGACTTTGTGCCGCAATGATTTTTTGATCATTGCACGATGATTCATAATCGTAAGCCAAAGACGATCCGCTGTATTTACTAAGAGTTTTCTTAATTTCTATATATTTTTTCTCTAGTTCACAATAATCAACTGTTTTTGGTTCACTTTCGAATTCTTCGATGATAATGATGACTTTTTCGTTGATACGTTTTGCAAACGAGAGTATTTCGACTAATTTTTCGTATTTTTCTTTTTTCCCATCACTATCGTCTTTCAACAATAACAATTCATCGACTCTTTGTAAGCTTCTCAAGTTGGCAATTGAAAATACGTGAATTTCGTTAAAATTCGGATTCAGCAATGTGAAATTTTCATCACTTCCTACTTTCGTTGTTTTCGCAAAGAAGTTCAATAACATAAGTATTTTTTTCTTCAGTAATTCGATGACATGCTCTTCTTCGAATGGCTCTGTTCGATTTTCAGAATTTGATTCTTGATTGTGTTTTTGGTTCAGTTCATCTTTCAAATGTTCATTGGATTTTATTTGAGCGATAATTTCTTTACGTATTTTTGCCGAGATTTCCTATAACATAAATATATAAGTTACGCACATGAATGATTTTTTTTGTTTGGATTAGGGGGTAATTTAAGGTAAGAATTAAAATCAAAACCGAAAAAACACTCAATCAATAAGCTTACGAGCACTAAACAAAAATAATAATTATGTAGGTAGGTAAATAAAGCTTTCGAAACTCAGGTCTATTGCAAGACAAAAAGCCAACTTTTTTTTTCTAGTTAATGATACAGAAAAACTATGCTCACTGGACGCATTGTATAAGTACATACGTTTAATTTCACTATAGGAAAGAAAACAAGGAGCGAGTGTTTTGCTCTCGAAAAAGGTAATAACTAATTTCTAATAGGAGAGAACATATAAACGCCATGCCAGAAAATAAAACCAACACTACGAAAATTTAGCCGGTAAAAAACTCGAACTCAAATAAATCACTCGAACTTTAGAAAATACCTGTTCATACAATGGCTTAAGGACAGTTCCTTTGCCAGTTCCTGTGAACTGAAAAGTATTAGGAGCGTCCAGTATTTTCGTTGATTTATCTATAACATATTATACGCAAGTACGCTTTCGTATCAATAAATGAAATGATTTGAAATTTTGAACAGATACGAAATTTGTAGGCATAAAAAATGAACCCACGTAAAAAAATAAAATAGTTACGAACCTGCTGGTAGCTGAGATACGGTTATGTTTAAAGTTGGATCTTTAGTTACAGCTTCTATCAACATTTTCGCTTCACGCGTGAATAAAAACACGATTGGTATATTAACGTCATCGTTTCCATCTCCAGACATAGTAAATAATGGCAGTAAATCTGCTGTAGAATCCGGTGTATTGTCTACAATTATTCCTCCAATAGCTCCAACTTTTTCCAATTTTCGAGCCTACAAATAAAATAACCATGTACTTCGAGTGTTCAAGTTGACATTTATACCGCAGATATTGAAATTTGGCGTACTTTATCAACAAACATACAATCCCCTCTTTCTACGATGACAATTCGGTTCTTCAGGATTTCAGGGTTTTTGATGGGTTCACAAGCTCGTAAAGGAGAAGCTACACCTATTAATCCTGTTAGCTGTAAAACATAAAACACATGAATAAGTTTACGCCTAGATAAACTTTCAATAATTTACGAGGTTAATAGAATTGAGAGAATTTGGTATAAAATCTTACTTTTTCATCGACACGTAACAATTTACCAAAATGAGCTGGACCAGCACTCAACACCACAGTTTCATTATTCACTGTATAAGAGACGGCTTGAGGTGTATTTTCAACAGAATGTGTTTTTGAAAGTTCGACCATTTCTTGCATAAATATAGCGCCCTCCTTTGCTTCACTTTTTGATGCGGCCTGCTTAAAAAATATACCCATTTTCATAATTTTTTGTTTCTTCATTCAATTGGCAATTATTATTCATAAAAACTCACAGTCAAGTAGTTATGAACCAATTGAATTCGACCATCGGACAAGGTAACAACTGCAATGCCCATATCCTTCAATAATCGAATATGTTCTTCGTTGGAAGACTGAAATCAGAACTCATTCGGCATTAAAAAAATATGCACATGCATAAATAATTCTCAATTTAATATTCTAACCTGGAATTGAGAAGGATGTAATTTTCTAACGATTTTTCTTTGAGGACAAATTCCTTCGAACATGTTGCGTAAATTCTGTCTCAAAAAATGTCCAACCACGTACTTAGGTATTACGCAAGATCTCGACATGTCGTTATCGTCGTCATTTTCTGCTGCGTCAGCATCGTGGCTTTCGTTGTTATTGTTCAACATTAATAATCTATCCACCTCCTTAGAAAAATACGTACGTCAAAATCAACCATAGTTAAGGCTAATTCTCATAATAATTTAATACTAACGCCAGTGTAATTCGAAGAAGAATATCTTGAAATGGAGAGAGGTAATAAATGTGCTTCGGTAGTAAATAAATAATCATCTAAATTGATAACAGTTTCTGAAGGTTCGGCGAATAGGAGAAATAGGTATTTGAAAGTTTCAGCAAGTACAAACGAATCCATACTGAAAAACAAAATTTGTTAATGCAAGTAGTTGGCATAGGTACGTATAAATTCGAGCTAGATATCGCGTACCTGTCCTCGTGTGTACCGGTTCGTACATCCTCGAATGAAGCATATCCACATGGAACTCGGGCATACTTTTGAAGCGACTTCAGTACATTTTTACCAACATTTAAATAATAATGATCACCGGTGGCGCGATATAAAAAATAGGTAGACTCTAAAAATTCTGGACGGAGAGGATGGTGGCCCCAGTGAATCTATCGTATCGTTAAAAAAAATTGTAAATACAAAATAATTCTCAAAAATCAAACAACACTGAATGATTCAATAAAAGTACTTGGAAGTCCGTGGTAAATGCTTCTGGAATAAATTTATACTTTTGCATTACTTGATACAGCATTTCATGCGTTTCAATGGCCGGTTTCAAATCACCTTTCAATACCTGAAATACATAGAAAATTAATTGATTTTCAAGAATGAACTATAATAACTCTGAATTCTGAAACTTTCATAGTTTCATAATAACTGAAGTATTTTTTTTAATTTTATTTTTTTTAATAACTAAAAAATTAAAACCTCACCTGCAGTCCAGGCCAAAATGCCAACAAAGCATCCATAAAATTCTTCGAATTCGTATTTGGCCTGTGCATATGGACATCGAGTAACATAGGACCTTGACTTACATAGGTCATAACAGCTGAATAATGCTTTATAAAAAAATATATATATTAATACCGAAAGAAGAATATAATAACAAACCATTCGACGATAATACTTACTGTATTGAATCTTCGTAAGTATTTTTCATCTGATAATAAAATATAAGCTTTAAGGCAATATTCATAATACGAATCAATCCCAGCTCCGACACCGGACTCCTTCCGCACCCAGTCGCCAGAATGAACATCCAAAATTGTTCCCATAAGATTAGACGTCCGATGTCTCAAACTCCACAACTCATCCATAGCTTTATGAGCCTTTTGCTGCAAAAATATTCGAGATTAATAAAAAAATATCAATCTACCGCGTATAAAACTTATAATTATACTTCAAATATGGGATCTCCGGTCAATCGAGATAAAGCTGCCATCTCCAAAATCATGGTGCCTGCACAGGCCGTGCAAGTGTGCCCAGCAAGTTGAGAAAGATCTTCTCGAACACCATGTTTGAGATTAACCCTGCCATATGGTATACCAGTGAGTGTATTGAATGCTGGTAGCAATCGATACCCAAGGTCTTTAGCTAAATCTAGCAGTTCTCCTTTATACCACATCATCTCGTTGTATTTATTTTTTAATACATCGGCAAGTACATGTGCAGAAAGCAATCCACTGGACAAAAAAAAAATATAAAAAAATAACATAACCGAGATGGAAACATGCTTTTTTACACCAACGGTCCAAATACATACCCCATAACACGAATATTTGTTTCAAATACAGATACGACGACATCCCGGTTAAAATTGACGTCTTTTATGACCAATTTCACAGCTTTTTCAAATTCTCCGAAATCACCCAAAACTACCAACGTGTCCAGTGTATCGATCAACGTCAGTGAAAAACTACAAAAATACAATTACTCGTGATTTTTTTGAATAAATTAATCGATAGATCTGTTGATAAGATACATACTTTCCTAATGCTTCGTCGACGTTTCCTCTACTAGGCTGGCTATTACGATATCTACCTTTACAACTTAGCGGCATAAGTTCATCGGCCGGATATGCGTGTTTCTGCGGATGATATATACATTTTATAGAGTGCAATGCGAAAATCAGAAATGAGAAAAATAAAGAATGACGTACCATGTAGGAATTGTAGGCATGATAAAACATTTCAACAGCTTCATTCCTAGATAACATAACAAATTATTATTATTATACAGCATAGATGACAATTAACAAATCAGGAAGTGTTTCAACAATCGCTTACTTCAAATTAGCCCGTTCTTCTCGGGACATATATGTTTCTGTTGCATTTTCATTTAGAAACAATGATCCAACTTTTAGGGGTGATAACAGGTAGATCAAAAGAATACCGAAAATTTTATCCATCATCATGTGAATATTGGGCAGTGTCGAAAAACTCCAGAAAAATTAGTAATAAAGTGTAATTTGTATTCATAAAAATATACTACTTTCATTATTCAGGAGCTAGCATTTAATCCGAAAAAAAGATGCCAGTGAAGCACGCGAGTTGAAAATTCCACGTGTGAGTATTTAGCAATACACTTTTTAGGAGAATTTACACGAATACATAATCGAATAAGTACACTTTAAATTTAAATTTTTAAAAATGAACTAAATTTCATTAATTTTAAAATTTTTATCTACCTAACCCTAATATTTGAGGTGGACATTTTATTGATTATCTTATGAGCTTTTTCAGATGGTTATAAACTTTGTTATATTCACAACTTTCCTATGATTATTGATAAAATTATGGATATTGCTATTTTCATCTTAATTTCTCATCTGTTGAGAGAACGATTTGTTTTATGATTCGAGAACGAATCTATTCCATTTTGCATAAGATTAAACCACTGATTCATGATTAAAATCAAATTATACGAACGAGTTTTCTCGATAATGTTTGTAATTTGACATCCGTCATCCAAGAATTTTTATGACGCTTATATGTCAATGTGAAAATAGTACTTCTTTCTCTCTCTTTCTGTGTAAACACTAGAAATCGCCATGTCTGTTTCTGTTCATTTCGGAGTACTATCTCTGCATTGTTGTTTATTTGATTAAATTAACGTAGATATTTGATAAATTATTAATTTAAATTATTGTGTTCGTCTTATATTTGATCTAATTTTAATTCGACTCGTCGATATGTGCTTCAGCGTCATCTGATGTCAGCAATTACTCATTCAATATCAGGTAATAGTACCATTGTTTGAGTGTAAACTTTGAAAAAAAAAGTATGAAAACATTACAAAAATATATTCTTATTATTTCAAAATGATTAGTGATAAAACTTTTCCTCGCGTATTCACCTTCCGAAAGTTATGTACAATTTGGTATCATTATATTGGCAACTTATTGAATACACTCGGGTGTTTTTTGAAACACATAATTTTTGGGAAACATTAACCTATATAGATTTTTGTCAAAAATAACAGTGTACCTGGTGTACCTATGCTTTGCAAGAAATATACTCGTTTCTTTATTTTTTAATCGCTTCTGAACGTAAAAATACGTAGTCACTGGTTACCTAAATTGACACAGATGCATGATTAATTCAATTTTTCTGTTGCAGCTACCGACGGCAGCAAAGTGGTGCTTCAAAAGCGAAGAACTGGTTCCATAGCGTAAGTTGAATTTTATGTATGAATTCATTCATGATTTCGATCATTTACCTTACTTTATATAACTAATTTCATTTGTATAATTTATCTGAGACTTCTTCACGACGCCTCTTTCGAGCCGAAGTTGCTGTACCAATTCTAATACCGGAAGATAGTAGAATTATGTTCATTATTCTGAGTGAAGAATGTTATTTTTCTCTGATTTTGAAATTCAAGCTTGATCACTGGAGTTATAGTATATAAATCTTGCCTGAATTAGGCAAATGCTAATTATATGAATTTTATAATGTGCGGCATATGATGCTGTGCAAATTTATTCATTTTGGGGATCGGTTCAAATTTCGAAATTAATACCTACTAATGTTGGTGCAGATTGTAGGTAATTATTATTTATTTTTTCTCGAGTTTCGTAGTAAATTTTTAAGGTGACAGATGCTTTTAGGCCTGTTGGAAAGATTCTTTGAAAATGCTAGAAATAAATTGAAAGGAGTAAAAATCTTGTGCTTAAATTTGTAGGGAATCGGAAACTATTTGTGTTTTGTTTCGTAACTTCTCCTACTTGTAAATAAGGTGAAGAGCTTTGAATTGAGGAATAGGCAAAAGGTATTGTTGAAACATTTTCTCAACCCCTGAAGTCCTAGCATCATTCATTTGCTGAAAAAGTTCAAGGATGAGATGGAGCACAGAATCATGGACACTTTTCAAGATTTGGATAGGGCAGAGACAAATAGTTGAATTGAAAATTTGGCTATCTTTGAAAATGAAGGCGTGTTTAGCTTTAAAAATTGAAATTTTCCAAGTTTGAAGCTCTAAGGCATTCATTTTCAAGCATGAGCAAATTTTCAAAATCACAGTTTATGTTATTCTCAAGAAGTTTTGCTAGTTTCATGTATTGTTTTAATGAAATTTGCATTTCCGTGTCTTTTCAGTGCTTCTCAAAGAATCTAGACATTCAATACATTTGACAAAAATTTCTTGTTGCTATAACTCCTTCAATTTCAAAGATAGGTAACCCAATGTTTTTCGACGTATTATCCGGCAGGGTGGAAAATTTTTTCGAATGCATTGTTATTTGTTACCAATCGATTTTGCTGAGAGAATTCCAATTTTCAAACCTCTGTAGTCGGTAACCCTTTCATTTACAAAAATAATATGCACTATGTTTACATAAAGTTTTTTGTTAATTTGACTATGTTCTATCTATACAGGCAGGGTGGAGCCCTAATACAGGGTACTCCGTGAAGCTAGGGTCCTAGTGAACCGTCCGCAATAATTCAATTAGGTATATGTAAATGAAACTCGAGTAGACAAAAAAAAAACATTATGATGAGTTGCCTACTTCGATTTTGAAGGGACAATACTGTGGCTTCGAAAAATTCGAAATTTCGTCAATACACTTCATGAAACCAGGTGTAACTCTTTAAGAGGAGCAAAATCAGTTGTTTTGAAAATTTGTCTAATTTTGAAAATGAAGGCGCTACGGAACCTCAAATTTTGAAAATACTGATTTGCAATGCTCTGTAGCACCTTCATTTTCAAAGATAGGAAAATTCTTCACATAACTTTTTTCTTTCTCTCAAAAAGTTGAATCTGTATCATGTATTGTTTTTGACAGAATGTTCAATTTTCATGTCTCGAAAGTGCACAGTAATAATTGAGGTAGGCAATACCTTTAACCAGGGCTGGGTCAAAATCTGGATTTTGCCAGATTGGGATTTGAGATCCTTTTTCAAAGCTAGATTTGAATTTGGATTTCAAATCCTTTTTAGACAGATTTGGATTTCAAATTTTGCAAATACTTTTCAACTCCGATTGTATTTTACAAATTACAATCAATAATAATGCATCTGATTTTTATCTGAAATTATAAAAGTAAAAACATACCTAGCTAAAAAAATTTCGCGATTTTTTTGTAAAGTTACCAATATTTGAAATTTTATAGAGCTAAAATTTTTGTGATTAAAATTGAAAAGATTTTTTTAAAAAAGGACAAGCTGCTAGACAAAGAAAATCAACCAGGGTAAGTGGTCAAGGGGCAACTCTGTTTATTTTGAAAAAATATATAATATTATATGTATACTATTATAATTTTTTTTGTTGAAAAATGCGATTTTTTTTATTTTTGTGAAGCCAAAGCACAATTTTTCCAAAAAATATGTATTTAATCATACATACTTACCTAATACGATTTTTTCAAAAAAAAAAACAAAAAAAAAAACTATTTCTCCCAAAAAAATGTTACATTTGAAAATTTTGCGCAAATAATGTATTTTGCACTTCAAATTGAAAAAAAAAGAAAAAAAAGATCTGAAAAGGAGTTGTCAAATCCGATCAAGCGGATTTTGATTTTGATTTGAGATCCTTTTTCAAAACTGGATTTGAATTTGAATTGTAAATCCTTTTTTAGGCAAGGAATGGATTTCAAATAATTTTTTTCCGGATTTGGCCCAGCACTGCTTTTAACAAAAATTTCTTGTCGTTATAACTCCCTTCAATTTCAAAGATAGGCATCCAAACACCAAACTCGATTACAACATTTCTCGTGTTTTCAAAGTGCTATGCACTCAGAGACGGTTTGAGCAAATTTTTTTTGGGGGGTGTAGATCGAAAATGCCGAATGAAAATTTTCAAAATGCCGAATGATAATTAATAGGTACAACAGTGGGAAGTAGACCCCTGCGCTGAATTTTTTGAAAAAAGTGAGTTTTCGAAAGAAGAACTTCTCACTATCCTCATAGAAAAAATTTCAAGAACTTATGGTAGCATTAGGATTTGAATCAAAATGACTCTTGCTGCCCGAGGGAAGTGAGGGCGAAAATTTTTGAAAAAATTGCACTTCTAAAAGAAAAGATGGGGTTTTTTTTGCAGAAATTTTGAAAACGTACAATAATTTCTGGTATTTTAAAAGATGAAAAAGCGATACATTGCCCGAGCGAAGCGAGGGCGAAAATTTTTTTCAGAAATTTACCGAATTTGTGATTCGGAATTTCTCTAAAATTTATCGAATTTATGATTCGGAATTTCTCAAAAATTTGCCGAATTTGTGATTTAGAATTTCTAAAAAATTTACATATTTGAAATTCAAAACTTTACCAAATTTTGTAAACATACCTAATTTAATTTGTCGAAAGTTTGCCGAATTTGTCGAAAGTTTGCCGAATTTGTCGAAAATTTGCCGAATGGAAAATCACTGGAGGAGTGTTCCACCCCCCCCCCCCCCCCAACCCCCCTCTCGCACCGGCTCTGTATGCACTGGCGAGGTCGATTTTTTTTGCCAACTAATTTTGCATAGAAATACCAAATTTTCAAAGCTTCATAGCGCCTTCAGTTTTCGAGATAGGCAACTTATCATGATGAAAGTTTTTGTTCATCTACTCAAGTTGCATCTATGGTGATAATATTGTGTACGTTCCATGGAACACCCTGTAGATACCCCTAAACGTGTCAATCACTCCATCTCATTCAAAATTGTTTATCAATTCTCAAACGCTTATTTTAATCCTGAGACTTTTTTTTTTTTTTTTTTTGAAACGCCATGTGCACCACATTTTGAGACTTATCAAGGAAATCAGTGATGAACATTGAACTTTCTATCAGCGAGGAACTGAACAGCGGCGTAGCAACGTTTGAAACAGTTGGAGGTTTTTGCAAAAAAAAAAAAAAAATTATACCTAAAGTGTAATAAATAGCTGCAAATTGAAGTTGTGAGATTCCAGTTCATTATTTTTTCAAGATTAAGATTACCAACTTATAGTTAAGACTGAGAGGCAATATTGTACGTATATACCTACCTATTCAACTTCAATAAGATTTTGTAACTTGATGAACTATTAGTAGGTAAATTATTCGAAGTTATTTTTCAAAGGTGCGGATGTAGAAGAGCGTGATGTGTAAGAAAGCATAATAACGGTATCAGGAATTTTTCTTGGTACCTTATATTACATAAAAATGTGTATCAGTATCGGTAAAGTTGTAGGTACGCGATGTTGATTTGTTGATTAGCTGTACGTATGTCTATGTAGTATGTACCAAGTGTAGGGAGCAAGAAGCGTATACGATTTACCACGGAGTTGGAAGTGCAACCATAGCCAACCAGCGAGATAGGATTTGTTTCTTCTTTCTTATGGACTATGGTATCATATTGTATATTCGTTCAGTTAACTAGTTTAGGATGTTAGTCGTGTGATAAACGTCGTACGTTCGAGTGGATCAGTGAGCGGTATCGATGGTGTTGAAATCGCGTTCTATTCTGTCTGGTTCGGTTCAGTTCGAGTGATGAAAAATGAATTCAAATTAGTCGATAAATTATAACGTGGATGTTTTTTTTCCTTCGTTCTTTGTTTACGAATTTAATACTATTAGGACAATAAGCAACGAAAAAATAATCGTTTTTCAATTCGTGATTTTCGTATAAATAACTCGAACGCCAACCTTGGCTAGTGATACAGTGCTCTACGATCGGTTATGAAGATAGGTTCTTTTCGTTGTTGCATTTTTCCAGCTTAAAAAAAATTATGATTTTCGTGAATGCAATTTCGAAAATTCGTCGAGTGTTTTCTTTCGTTTACGTTTCGAATGCGTAATGGTGACCGTAGTTTTGCGTACGTATCGAATAACTTGGATATTGCAACTCGCGTTACATATTTAAAAATATCGAAATGAAATAAAAGCGTGTAATTATGTATACTTATGCTGGCGGATTAACTGGGCCATCGAGCCCTCCTCATTATGTCGGCTTTGCCGGTGGTCCGGCGTATATGCCTCCTCATGCAGGCGCTGTACCGTCTCCTCATCAAATGATGACAACACCTTTGGTGCCCAACGTTTTGCCTGCCGGATCGTTATCATGTCCGAGCTCAAATTCGTCCATAACTCCATTACCTATGTCACCGCACGCGAAAAGAAAAAAGTGAGTGCACTCTGGATGTTTATACTTTGTTGAAAATGTTGAAAAAATACCCTGCCTTATTATTCTTCCATCAATTCTTCGAAGCTCGAATGCGGCTCGTATACTTAACATGGTCGTAATGAGGGTAATAGCCGAAAGCGTAGATTGCTTATTGTTTTCCAATCGTATATTTTGTTTACGAAATATCTAGAATGAAATTCATTATGGAATGCGAATCGCCTTCTTGGTAATATTTTCACCATTTTCGACATTCTTATAAGGACAAAGTCAACGTTCTGTTATTGTTTGACTTGACAAAACAAGTGCATAGTGTGGCAAACCCGCTGGCTGCCTTCCCTACAAAGGCTACGTTATTCGGAGATTTTATGAATGGATAGTTTGTATAAATGAAGCTACTAGTAAGCTAGCAGATGTTCGCTTTTACAAAAGACTGACATTTGTAGGTGTAAAAGAAAACTACCTACTGGGCCCGTTAACATATATTATTTGCTCGCTGAATAGGATGAATGGTTATGCATTTATGGTCTGATGTCGATAATGTTCAAATTATTGTTAGTCGTGTTGGTAGTTAGACGGGGGTATTTCCTCTTTTCTAAGAATTACTGATAAAAGTTTCAAATCTTGGCACAATAGGTAATAGGTTAACCGAGCGTACCTAACCGTACCTGTACATGCATTGTTTTGTTTTACAAAATGCAACGTCAAATCAGTAAAATAAATACATCTAGGTATGTCTCTGCCAGTGCCAGATCCATTTACAAACTACATATTATTGTTACTAATGTCGAGAACATAAGATGATAGATGATATATCGCCAGAGTATTTCAGAATTATTCCAAGAGCTCTTATCTCACACGAATATCTTCGAGTAGGTCTAGGTATTAGTATACCTTTGAATATTGCGTACACAATGTTTCTGTATTTTGTATCGCTGAATACCCAGTATTGCGTAAGAAGAGTGTTACCTATCGCGATAAGGCACGAAAAAAAATCGCGATTGTTTTACAAATATTCTTATTATATCCGATATGTATGCGGTAGACTTTCCGCATTTGTATTGCTCTAATATTGCATAAATATCGAAAAGATTTTCATTTTGTTTTCATCATTGATATTTACGCAGATGCCCTCCGTATACTTCAAAAATAGGTAATATCAAAAAATAATTCTTTTAGTCCTTTCTTCTGTTACATTTCACTCTTTCTCCGCTCATTTTTTATACTTACTGAAAAAGTCGTAACAGTCAGGCCATCACTTGAGATGACGAAAGTGATGTGGGTCCCTATCGCCTGGTGCAAATTTTTAGAAATCCCATCATTTTGAGCCTCCACTCCAGATAAAACAAAAAAAAAATGCTTGCCTTAAGTTTGGGCCATCAATGCAAAACTTTCAGAAGGCATATCAGTGACCTTTAGCGATTGTAGGGAGTAAAGTTTGGTCCCCTAGGTCACTGGGTTTGAGCTGTAGACTGATCAATGCACCACAAAATAATAATAAAAAAAAAACACATTAAAACATGAAAATGAGTCCAAAAGGTTCCAAATGTCGAAATTTACAAATGGCCCATCATAGGCATTAAATTGAACGTTGAACCTACCATGGAATTTTAACCCATTGAGCCCTGGCTTAAAATACCTAACTTGCTCTAACGCTTAGACAATTTTTTTTTTCATTTTTATGAAAATTTTACTCTCTTACCTCATGTTGAACACCAACCAATATAATTTTGGTGTACCGGAGCCCTTTAACCCCTGTGGGCATATATGCCCACACAGGCCCATGAAACAGAACACCTAATACAATTTTTGAAAAAAAAAAATTAAAAAATAAAATAATAAGTGATAATA
Organism: Balanococcus diminutus; assembly: GCA_959613365.1. Taxonomy (NCBI): domain Eukaryota; kingdom Metazoa; phylum Arthropoda; class Insecta; order Hemiptera; family Pseudococcidae; genus Balanococcus; species Balanococcus diminutus. The sequence goes on from OY390714.1 coordinate 33,321,965, forward strand.
CATTATTTATGCGTTGTTTGGGTACCACTGATTAATTTGAGATTTATTTTTAATGCTGGAGGTACCTCAAGTCAGGGGTCTCGGGGTGGAGAACAAAAATTGAAAAAATTCAATACTAAACTTGAAACTTGCGTAATTTCTTTAAAATTTGGGCTAGACCGCATTTCTTTTTTTCATTTTGTAGAGTTAACCTTCCTCTACAAGGTCCACTTCTTGGATATTGAGGGGCAAAACTTTTTCTGCGAGGTCCATTTCATAAAATTAAAAATTAAAGATAAAATTCAACACAAAACAGTCAGCCCAAACCCGGTGCAGAACCGTGTTGTTGAAGAGCAGAAACATCAGTTTATTTTATCGCTACTTCAAAAATTTTAGTATAGGTGCGCTAAAAACAGATTCAATTGGTGTGGGCATATATGCCCACGCAGGCTGTAAGGACAAATCACTGTGGACATATATGCCCACACAGGGCTCAATGGGTTGAGCTATAATATGCAAATTTTTGGGACTTGCAGCCTGATTAGCTTGAAAAGAAGTGGCGCAAGTTCAGATTTTTAGGGTCGTAGGGATGACTTAGGACTAGGAATTTGAAATTTGTTGCCCTGCATAACAACACGGACCTATAACTGTCATTTTACAAATTTTTCAGGACAGTAAAAAAAAAAACTTTGAGAAATGTGAATATCTTTGGAACGAATGAATTGTTTTTTCAAAAATTTTAGAGAGTTGTTAGTAGGCATGAGTGAAATATTTTCCAATATTATATTTTTTTAATTATGTGCGAAAAAAATGTATAATGGAGTGAGGAAAATTTGACCAAACTCAGGAGTTGTCAAAAAGGTGGGAAATAGTGTGATAAGTAAATTTTTGAAGTTTACTGATAACAATAATTACTAGATTTTTTCGGCTGAATAAAATTATAAAAATTTCGCGTTATAAGCGGTCATAAAACGAAAAAAAAAAAATGAAAAATCATAATTAGATGTGTAGTAAAATTACTGTGATTAGTGATAATAATAGTTCTGATTGGAAATATTGATATTTTCGAAGTTTTGAATGGTTCAAGAGAAAAACCTATCAGGAATTAAATCAAATTCTGAAATTCCTTTCAAAATGAACCATACAAGTCTCTGGCTGAAGAATTCATTTTTTTTTTTAGAGAAATTTGAAACCAGGATTTCAAAAAACATAATTTTGAGAAAACCATATTCAAAGTTATATAATTATAGGTATAAAGGTATATATTTTTTTAATGCATAAAACTATAAAAAATTTTACGATTTTTGGCGAAAAAGGACCCCAAAAAAATTTTAACCGACACAATGGTTTCTATTTCACATTCTCTTCGCATCGTTGTTGTAGGGAAATGGAAATATGTAGATAGGAAGGTGGGGAAGTGATGGATGACGAAGCAATGTTTCCTCTACAATAATCGTTCAAGATCAGAGATGGGCAAGATCACTTGAAAATAAAAAGATCATCATGAGAAAGATCTTGTCTTGGTGATCTAAGATCATTTTGAAGCCAGATCTATTTGCATTTTGATGGGGAAAAAAAGACCATTAAGATCCAGAATTCCAGATCATTAAAAAAATATTCACTTTCAACATTTTTTTGGTACCTCTGAACTCTGGAAGTCAGAAACAAAATTTACGTGAAAATTGAAAAAAAAATGAATAAACAAATTAAATAATATTAAATATTATTTAAAAAGTTGAGTAAAAGTAATTAATAATTTTGTTTGTGTATGTAATCTCCTTAAAAAATAATAAGAAGAATAAAGTTGAAAAGAAAAACACGAACAACAAAACATTTACAAAAAATTGAAAAAAAAAACTGAAAAGAAAAATCAGCAATTTTTAGTTTTGGAAAAACCAGGATTTGGGAGCAATGAAGATCGTTTTTGAAGATTTGTGATCTTGATGATCTTTTTGATGATGTACTTTATTTTTCGAATACTCCATCGAAAATCAATTGCGCCTATTAAAAATATTTAGTTGTTTTCGGTCCTTAATAACCTCCAGACCCACATTAAAATTTGTCAAAAACATGTTTGGACCTTATTGGAGGGCACAGGTCAAATATAATGCACTAGGGTGCGTCCACAGTACATGTACCTTGATTAAACTTTCCAGGTATATAATGACCATTAATGATGCCTAATTTTGTTTATTTTATTTGTTTATTTTTTGAAAAATTGAAATAATATTAAATTAGGAAAATGAAAGCCAAACCAAAATAATTATCTTTTATGAACTAATAATCTGATTGGTTCAAAGTTTTGATTACACCTTAAAATAAGGTATTTGCATTTTATTCGCAAGATTTTTTTTTCAAGCCTCACTTAATGACATTGAACCAGTAAAACATCGAAAACCATATGGTGGGCTTTATTGCCTGTACTTGAGCAAAATTGTGTACTGATCAATAATATCAAACATCTCAATCACAGAACCCTTTTTTTTTCAAAGCTGCCAAAATGTACGTTGGGTATCCCTACAATAAGTAGTACCAAAATAATTATCAAATAAAAATTTAAACTAATGAAATTGATTCATAAAAAATGGAAAATCTTTAAATCACGAAAAAATCACATAATTGAATTGTCAACTTTTTCGGTTCAAGTCTTCTGTGCATTTCCCAAAAAATTTGAAAAATGCATTCTTGATTCTATCGTAAAAATTTGATGTCTGAGAGTCTGACACGTGAACAAAAAACAGTGTTGCCAAATTTCTGTTTTATATAATAATAGCTGAGGATTGAGGACTGAGGAGATGTCGAGTGAGCCTTATTCACCTCGGCCCTCAGGTATACCTTACTTGAAATACATTGAGACATTGTTTTGGGTCGTGTGTCTTCAAGTGGTAGGTAAATTCTTTTTAAAAATTCGTTGATAATTTTATAATTATAGGGCCTTGTTACTATTGGGTGCAATTATCACTTCATATTTATCTAATCTTGTGGCACCTGTTTTTCTTCAATTTTTACGTGGTCAAGAAAAAAATTGTTTGGTGAATGTAGAAGTTTTTTTTTTCACGTGCCTAACGACATTTTACCAAAATAGTGTCTCACTCAGTGTTATTGGAAATTGTGAATGGAGGCAAATTGTTTTTTGTTTTTTTTTGTGATCCAGGAGTCCAAAAGTATGGTCATAAATCACCCCCCCCCCACCCCCGAGTTGAACGCAAAAGGCATCATTAATTAAAGAGAAAAAAAATTATTACCTACCTAAAATTCTTTTGGGAGACGTCTAGGAACATATGGATGTGGCAGTGTTGAATAAACTGTAACGTTTTATGTAAGAAAGTGTGCCGTTCATCTCATGTGTTCTTCGAGTTTTTTTTTGTTGTTTTTTTTGTTATAGTTAAGTATGAAAATTTAATGAAGCGTTGCAAATTCGTGTACGGACATTGATCTTGATACCTCTTTTTTTCATGATACCGTCTTCGGTTTGTATGCGTTGGAAATAATAGACTCGATTCTTTTATGAAGATGATTTTTATTATAAAAATCTTCGCTATGTACCTAGATTGAATTAGATTCGACGATGGTGTAATTCTCTCTAGTTTTAAAGATTACCATTATAGAATAAAATGTTTCTATAGGTACGTTAACTTGTGTACCTATAAGTTAAAATATGTACTTAGGAATCGATTTACGATTTAATTGTAGCATAATTGTAGCTTTCACTTTGCCCTTAGCTTCGGGGAAATATGAAACAGTATATCAAGATGGTTGAAATGGAGTAACCCTACCTTATTCTTTGCTAAATTCGATAAACGATTTGAAAAAATTTTTATAGAAGGGCAAATCTACTATGACGACTTAGTTTCCAAAAATATTTCAAGGAAAAATAAGTAATTAATATTTATAGATGCTGTTTTGTAAAACAACGTATATAAAGCATCTCATAATTGAGTAGATAAGTTACTTCGCTAAAAATTGAAATATGGAATCTAGAAATTTTGAAGTTTGAATATGGTAAACAATGAAAAAACTCCATTGTATTTATGAAAACGTCGAAAGAAGCTCTCATATGCAAATTGCATAGTATTACTTACCGATACTTTAAATATATTATGTAGATATGTATTTTCAACGTACCAATTTACTTAAAAATTATAATTTTCCTGTTACAGATCAGATGAAGAGGAGCAAAGTAAATTCTCAAGAATGGAGGATGACAATTTGCAAGATAAAGAACGGTTTGCCAGGTGAGCATCTATAACGATTTGAAGCATTTAGGCTCGAAATTAAAGTACCTTCCCTTTTTGGTTTAATATTAAACTTTATATACGAGCGAGCCCTGTACTCGAGAGGTTTTTCGCGAATACGACGAGTATCTCATGAGATATGCGCGGTATTGCGCATTTATTTCGTATTATTGTTACGACGAAACTGAAGCATCGCATCGTAAAGGAAGGGTTAGTGTTCGTTTTACAGCCAAAAACCTCTTTAACGTCATTGTTCGCGTGTAGTACCAAGAGGTAATATTATCTACTCTTTTTCATTTTAATGAATAGCAACAGCAGCAATATAGGTCTATCAGCATAGTAGTGGAAAATGCAACGCCATATAAACCACCAGAACAAAAATTGAACGAAATTTCCGCCTATATTTGCAAACTAAACGAATACCTAGCGAGTGAAAAAATCCACCTCTACTCTTGACAATTTGAAATGATTTTCATTTATACAGTACACCGAAGTGTACTGAGACGAGTATCGAGTTACGTATCTGCGTATATACTCGTACATTTGGTACGCCATGTAAAATAAGTAGAATCGTGGGAAAAATGTTAAGATGGAAGATAGCTGGTCACGATTTGTTGGGTTGCTGCTATGATTTACTGTTAGTAGTAGTTGGAATAACGTTTAGTATTTGATTTTGCCTCTTAAATGCGATGTGCGGGTACAGTATATTTTCTGTTGATTAAAAATACCATTCGCATTGTACCTACGTTTATGAAATAATCCACTTTTTTTTCTTTCTTCACCGCCTTAAAAATTTATTACGATCTGATGAAATACGTAGGTAAGGTACGTACATACAATACGGAAAAATAGGTAGGTAAATTATATAATACCATGAACCAAAAATGAAAAGCATTGTGCTTTGATGGTGGTACATTGTATTTTTTTCAGTTGGGGGAGACAGCAATTTTGAAAGGGCTTTAAAGGTAGCACGAATTAATAGTTTTTGACACCTATGTATATCTTGCCGTATATGCTTGTTTGACCCAACTGTAGGGAGAATCATTGCGAAATAGAGAGAAGAAGGCGCAACAAGATGACAGCCTACATCACAGAGCTCTCGGATATGGTGCCAACATGCAGCGCTCTGGCTCGAAAACCCGACAAGTTAACCATACTCAGAATGGCAGTAGCTCATATGAAAGCTCTCAGAGGTAATTTCTTATGCACTTTATTTTGTAAAATTATTTCCTAATTATAAAATCTCCAGTACTAGATACCTAAAGGTACTAATGGAAAATGACGTTCAAAGAGCTAAAAAAAATTATTTCTAATCTACAGAATTATAATTTTTTTTTTAATCCTACAGAAATACAATATACCTCTTCAGTAGCTTACCTATACCTACTAAGTATAGGTGCAAGGAATAGGATTCGTATGATTGTATCATTTTTTAAAGACCATTTTCAACAAGCGAATCACGTCAGCCAAGAAATTCTCAACTATTTGACGGCACACTTTGTATGTTATCACGGATGCTTTAAATCATCGACTACGGTGTTTTTGACGCTCGTTAGAGGGGTTGCTTGAGATTTTAATCACGTGTAACCGGTTTATAGTTTGTATATTTGAACGTCTGAGTAGGTAACTATTAGGTGAGGTTTTCCCCCGGACATTTAATGTATACTCGAATTTTCGAAGGTGTAACAAAAGCAATTTAGTTGCATTGCCTTTTCGTTGACATTCTTATTAAAATCTGTCATGTCGAATTAGTCAATTCAGAGTTTTGGGTTTCTTCTAAATGACATAAGAAATATGTTAGAAAAATTTATAAAAATACAGAAAAAATACCCAGGCTATTGTACTAGGTTGGCAATTTTAAAATGAAATATAAGAGTATGATGATGATTTTTTTGACGTGAAAATTTCCTTCGAGTAATTTTTCAACATAGAAATGAAATAATTTATTTAGGGCTGGAGCAAATTATAAATATGCTTATATTATTGCCGAAATAACATGTACTTGGCACAGATACCTATGATAAAACTCACAAATTAATAAAAACAAATTAAAAAAATTGTACAGAATAAATGAAATAATGAAGTGCATATTTTTCAAAAAATGCATTCTTTCCACAAATTTTTTCTCAAGACCTTTTAGATTTTTTTTTTTTTTTAAATTTTACAATTGCAAACATTTTTGAAAAAGAATTGAAAACTGTTCTGAAAATGAAAGGAAAAATTTTATAGTTTTCTTCAAAAAATCAAAAAATTGATCAAAAATTTTATAGAAAAATATAACTATAAAAAATTGAGAGAAAAAAAGCTCATCCAAAAATTTTCAAAGGTGTCTGTTTTCTGCTGTGTACCTATTTGAATTAAATTACAGCAGAAAAATATCCGAAAAAAATCGCGAAAATATGGCGAAAAAAGTCGATAAAAACTCGCGAATTTCAGTTTTAGAAATCTGGTAGACACCTTCATTTCCTGAGAGGAAATATTTCTAAATTATTCTGAAAAAATTCGAAAATCTCATTACCTATTTTTTTAATCGACAAAGAAAAAAAGTAATTATATTTCCAATTTCTTTTTAGAAAAACGAAACTGCCAAAATCTTACTTAGGCTATAGAAATATTTTGTAAAAAATATTTCAGAATTTTGCTGAAAAATACAGAACAATCTAATAAAAATGGTGTATAAAAATTTATCATCTAAAAATTTTTGAAAATAAAATATTTTAAAATTGAAAAAAATCAAATTCTGATCCAAAATTTTTTTGAATAATTTTCAAAAAAAAAAAAATTCCAATAAGTAAGTAGGTAGGAAGGTATGGTTTTTAATTTTTTTTTTTTTAGAAAAATTCAAAAACTATAAAATCACAATTTTTTAGAAAAATGTTTTGAAACATCCTGTACAGGGTATTTGTCATCGTAAATTGTTTTCAAAAAAATTTTGTTCAAGTAAGTATAGATTTTTCTGAAAAAATTCAAGAAAAATTTTAAAATCAAAATATCAAAAATTTTCCTGAAAAAAATCAAAAATTTATCCAATTTTTTTTGGAAAAAATGTTACAAAAATCATGAAAATGTCACCATTTTTCTGAAGGAAATTCAAAAATTTCTGAAAAATTTAAAACCTATCAAAAAAAGAGAAAAAAAAATCACAATCATCATAAATTTGTATTTTATAAAATGTTGTCTAGAGATTTTTCTGAATTTTTTTTTTAAAATTCAAGAAAAATTAAAAAATCAAATCATGAATTTTCTGGAAAAATTTCACAAAAAATCATCTAAATAGTTAGGTATTTGTTTTAAAAAAAATCAAAAATTTATCTATTTTTTATTTTTTGGAAAAATGTTGAAAAATTTGTTAAAATGACACCATTTTTTAGAACGAAATTCAAAAATTCTACCAAAATTTTTAAAGAAAAATTTCACAATTTTTTTTTTTTTTTTTTTAAAGAAAATAAATAATTTCAAAAATTTTCTGAAAAATTCAAACAATATCAAAAAAAGAAAACCCCCAAATGATTAGTAGGTATTTCAAAACTTTCCAAAAAAAAAAATCCCCAATTTATTAGAAAATTCCTCAAAAATTCGTGTAAAAATTATTCAAAGGAAAATTTTAATTTTTTCGGAAAAAATTCTAAAAAAAATGTACACGAAAAATCTTTTTAGAAATTCTTTTGAAAGAAAATATTTTAAAATTTCCCTGAATAAATTCAAAAATCCAATCAAACTAAAAATTTAAAAAAATCTTCAAGTAGGAATGAACATTAAGCATATCATTTGCAAAAAAATATTTTAAATTTTTTTCGAAAAAATTTGTATTATGAAACTAGTATGGTAAGTCTTGGAATGCAAGGAACTTGAAGTCATTTTATGTTAGGACTTTGAACGCACCAGAAAATACATAATTACTCGTATAATGCCATTTCATATAAATCCCAGCTCTATAGAATCAAATCACTTTCGATGGTCAATTCATTTCCAATAAAAAGTAGATTCGAATTTTGAATAAAAACTATTCGTCTTTATAAGTATGCTCAGCTTCAGGGAGTATGAGTCAAGATCTCGGACGCTAAAATGATTTATAGAAACCATTAAAGTTAAAAGTTGTGAAAAAAATCGTAACTCGCACCATTGAGAAGTTACACGATCGGTGCAAATATGAACGTCATGTAGGGTCATCGATCGAAATAAACTTATTGTATTATGATTATTCCAGCGTTGTGTTCGAATGAGTTGTGTTGGTTTATGTGTTTGCAAAGCTGATATTATATTTTTGAGTTATTACGAAAATTTCTTGGAAAGCAATTTTATAGTACTAAGTGTCAATTAGAACACGTGCATAATTAATAACTAGAGTTCGCATTTTTTTTTCTCTCCTTCTCTGCGCCCATTTAAAGAATTGTTAACGTGTAATGTACGTCCAATTTAAACAAGGTGGTTTAAAATTATATTGCGTACGCTCGTGATTTATATACTTTATAATATGACGAAGTGAGAACGAGCCAATTAGGTGGAACGAATTAAACAGTGATATTTTGTTATTCCACGACGCAGGCCGGAGAACCATAAAAAGTTATGGTGTTCGATACTTCGCCTATAGCTTCGGCTATTTCGATGATTTTAGATGAGTAATAAAAAAATTACTGCTGCTGAAATTTTTTTTTATCGGTAGTCTTCTTTTTATTTATTTTTATGAATAAAAAAGTTGAGCTCAGCTCAGTATCACACCTCTGATTGGCAGTCTATGTACTTAAATTGTAGGTTATTTATGAGGAATGCAGCAATTTTGAATAAGTTTCTGACAAAGTAACACCTTCTTAAGATAGGTACCTAACTATATTTTATACTAGAATTATAATCATAACTGCATTATTGGAAAGGAGCAATATTTCGTTTCCTTTATCTTATTTGAAAGTATGCCTTGAAAGGGTAGATGAAGCGTTGGTAAAAATAGTACATCCGGTGGCTCCTTTTGTCTACTCGCAGAGAGAGTTATGGTGTGTAATGATGACCGGTGTATCATTGTTTAAAATTTAAAGCACGATTTTTATATTGTTAATGAAACACGTAATATTGTCCTGCTAACTTCGGTTGGTAGGAGAAAATCACTTTGCATTCGATGACCTGTTGAATAAATCTATAGCTACTCGCCATTGGATTTACCTACTTGATCGTTATTTAACTAGGTATCAACTTCGATGAGGATCCCCCCCCCCCCCCCTCCCTCCTCTAGAATTGAATTCTTACGTGAGAATGTCATTTAAATGAAAACGAAATCGAAATATGAAAAAAAAATTATGTAAATGGCGATGTACTCATAAATAATTCAAATCGATACAATTGTCACGTTTCTTGTTTCTTAATAGCGGGAAAAATAGATATAGATTTCCATACGAAGAAATTACCTAAGTATCGTGAAAAACTGTGACTAACTCGCAATTAGATTGTTACAATTATATACGAGCGTTTCCGAAACTACAATATAGTTTTAAGTATAAAAATAATGTGCTCGAGTATTGTACCCAATAAAATTTTCAATTGAAAAAAAAAAAAAAACAACTTTGATGAATCAATCTAGTTAATCTAGGTTTGCTTTATCAGGGTGTCTAAAGGTCATAAAAATCATGAAAGTCATGAAAAAAAAAATTGCATAAAATATTGTGATTCCTCTGAAGAAGAAAATTAATTTTCTTGAAGATTTTTTTTTTCGAGATGGAGGGAAATCTCTAATTTTTTTTTAGAAAAAAAAAATTCCCATTTCTTGGAATGAAGAAAAAAAATTGGATTGAAAAAAAAAAGAATTTCTTGGAATGAAAAAAAAAGAATCTTGTGGAATTTTAAAAAAAGTTAATTTTTGGTAGGTACAAATAATTTTAAAAATTGTTTTGGAAAAAAATACATTTTCACGCCCCTAGTCTTGAGTATGTTGCTGTACAAGGATTTGAAAAAAATCTAAATTTTTTGAATTAAAAATATTTTTTAAACTTTTGCAAAAAAATTTTCATTTTTTTAAAATCAAAAATTGAATTTATCGTTTTGGAATTGAATTGTTTTGAAGTAAAAATAGTTTTCGAACTCTGGAGTATAGACAAAATTTCAATTTTTTGGATTTTTTTCAATTTTCTGAAAAGGAGGAGGGTTTCTGTTTCTTGGAGAAAAAATTCTCATTTTTTGGAATATATGTACCTATAAAAAAATGAATACGAATTTTTGATTCAAAAATTTTTAAAAATTGTTTTGAAAAAAAAAATACTCAATTTTTTTGAAATAGGGAAATCTCAAATCTTCTGGAGTAGAAATTTTTTCGGAGGAAAAAATTTCAAGATTTTTTGTAATAAAAAATATCCAAAAATCTTTTCTTTTTTTTTCTTTTTTTTTTTTGAGAAAAAATTTTATAAAATTTTTTTATGTGAAGATATTTGTAAAAATTTCTGTGGAAAAGTTTCTCAATTTTTGCTTTGTGAGGTCAAGAAAAAAAATCGATTCATTTTAGAAAAAAAACTGTGATTTTTTTTTTAGAACAATAGGTAGGTAATTTTAAAAATTCTTCTGAAATAAAATAATTTTAATTTTTTGGGGATCAATTTTTTTTTCGATGTTTTGAAAAAAGTGTCTATTTATGGGAAAAAATGAAATTTGAAGATTATTCTTGGACATTTGTGAGGTTTACATCACTATCCAGACTTCTTTTTTTCTTCATAAATAGACATTTTTTTCCTAAATATCGAATAAGTCCCGTACTAACATAGTGTTAGAGAAGATTATAATAAAATTTCACACTAATTTGTGAAGAATTCGCAGAGAAATGACGATTCTAAATTTATTGATAACAAGCAAGAGCATAGGTACGCTTAAAAAAAAAAAAAAAAAAAAAAAAAAAAGTAGTTATAGACACTCTGTCAATTTCTCATTAAATATATTCTTGGAAATAGGGCAGATTTACTACTAAGAATTTTATCAATTATTTTTATAACTAAGGATGAAGGTGTTGAGCTCATATGGAGCTCTATAGAGCTCAATATGAAATAAAATGACTGAAAATGACAAATAAGTAGTGCTATTGGGGATTTTTTTTCTCAATTTTCACGTTCTCAAGTATTCACTTGATTAAAATTCATCTCTAACTTCAGGTATTTATTATTGTTTTAGGCACCGGAAATACAAACAACGATGGATCTTACAAGCCGTCATTTTTGACAGATCAAGAATTGAAGCATTTAATTTTAGAAGCAGCTGACGGATTTTTATTTGTAGTGACTTGCGATACCGGACGTATAATCTACGTATCTGACTCCATCGGTCCAGTTCTAAATCATACACAGGTAATAAAAAAGGACCCTATGAATTAAATTTTTTACGTCGTTGAGGATATAGTAGTAATTTTTTTTTCTTCATTAGAACGACTGGTTCGGCTCAATAATTTTCGATCATTTACATCCGGAAGACATAGAAAAAGTACGAGAGCAGCTTTCAACGCAGGAACCTCAAAACACCGGTAGAATACTTGATCTGAAAACTGGCACGGTGAAAAAAGAAGGACACCAATGTAAGCATAACATTAGATTATTATTGATCGAGACGAAAATAACGATACTTACCTAATGAATTGAAATTATTTTCAGCTTCGATGCGTTTTTGTATGGGATCTCGACGAGGATTCATTTGCCGTCTGAAAATTGGCAATCTGAGTCCCGATTCGATGGCAGCTGGTCATTTGAATCGTTCAAGACAGCGTAACAGTCTTGGACCTTCGCGAGATGGACAGAATTTCGCGGTGGTCCATTGTACAGGTTACATTAAAAGCTGGCCTCCTACTGGTCAGTTTGATAACCCTTTAACGGGTTTGTATCTGTTATACAATTTTTACGCTTTTTATTCATTTTTTATCGTTCATTCGATCTAAATGAACGATTTTTTTTCTCGCATTTACTCGTTAAAACGAATAATTCACGTAAGAGTGCTCGAATTGCGCTCAATATAGTTCACGTAATTGAGTGAATTACTCGTTAATATATTGTTTCGGAATAATTTTTATTTATAATCGTGTTTTAATATTTATAGGTGTGCAAATGGAAAGAATCATGGAAGAAGATTCCGCACACTGTTGTTTGATTGCCATAGGACGTTTACAAGTTACTTCTACACCAAATATTTCCGATCTCTCAGGTTCAAATAGTAATTCAGGTAAAGTAAAATAATGTTGTCTCGAAGTTTAAGAATCATGTTAATTTAACCATTTTAATACGTTATTTCGATGTTGTAGAATTTATATCGAGACATTCGATGGATGGAAAATTTACCTTTGTTGATCAGAGAGTTTTACAATTGTTGGGCTACACGCCATCTGAATTATTGGGCAAATCGTGCTTCGATTTCTTTCACCCTGAAGACCAACCCCACATGAAGGAAAGTTTTGAAGAAGGTGAGAGTAATTTTGTAATTTTTTTTTTCATTTCCCATAAAAAAATTTGGCAACTGTTTTTAATTTTTATTGTTTTCTTTTTCGCAGTCCTAAAAATGAAAGGACAAGTGGTCTCAGTTCTGTACAGATTTCGTGCAAAAAATCGCGAATGGGTTTGCTTGAGAACCAGCGCATTTGCGTTCCTCAATCCGTACACCGAAGATATCGAGTACATAGTTTGTACTAATATCGTAACCACCAAGTAAGAATATCATCGATTGCTTTGATAACGTTCTAAAGGAACCGTCGATTAAGTGAAATTTTATTTTAGGGGTATGCATTCCACAACGGACAGCGAAAGTGTTAGTCAAGTTGCTTACCAAAGCCAACAGCCGGGTATTGATTACAGTATCCCTAGTGGAACTCGGCGTGATGTCTATTCGTCGCATTTAATTAGTCCAGCACCTCAACATATTATCGGTGAGTGTAATTCCAAAGGAATTGCTCTCGACTTGATGTATTATTTTAAAATCCTGATTTTATTGTTTAGGAAGCAACCAACGGCCTAACAGCACTCATAACGTGTATAATTACGATCCTAATCCGTCGCCCATTAGTTATAATTCCCCAAGTCATCAACCACAACAACAGCAACCTCCTAGTAACATAAATAGAATCAGTAAAACTAGTCCAGCGCCCGCTCAACCAGCTTGGACTTTGCGACAGGTAATCATTAAGATTTTATATAGAATATATACCTGTCCGGCGAGTGATCTGCCAAATTTGAAATTAGCATATAACCTAACAAAAAACTTGGTGTACCCATTTTGCCTAAGTTTGAAAATGAAAGAGCTGCAAAGCTTTGTAAATTTTTTTCGACACCGGTTGTGGATATAGTTCTTCAAAAAAAACAATAAAAGGTGTAAATCCAATGGGCTTTTAAATTGAGTAGTAACAGCAATACGAAATTTCAGTCAAATATATTGCCTATCTCAATTTATTAATTGTGACAGGTGTAAGTTTTTGAGAAGGACAAAATATTGTTATGAGACAGTTTAGTCTATCTTCGAGAATTAATGCGCTTCGAAGCTTTAAATTTCGTAAATATGTACCAATTTTCAATGCTTTGTAAGCCAAGTGGAGCCCCAGTGCAATAATTTTGTAGGCCCTTTTTAGTCAGTGTGAAATTTCCTCTGATGAGAGTTATTCAATTTTTTTCTGTGACACTGCTTTAATAAAAATTCTCAAAACCTATATTTTTCATTCCACAATTAAGTGCTAAAAAAGTCTGATTTTTCAACAAAAAAAATTGAAATTTTTTAGAGAAATGTATTCCAATTTTCTCTCAAAAAATGGAAATATTATTTCTATAAAAAAAAAATAATAATAACAATAACAATTTTTTGGAAATTTGAAAAAAATCTTTGTTTTTAAAAAAAAGATAACCTTTATTTTTAGATAAAAAGAACGTGAATTTTTTGCTTAAATTAAACTAAAATTTCCTTGAAGTGAAAAATTTTTCTTTTGTGTTGTAATAAAAATACTCCATAGGTAAATTCTTGTAGAAGGAATGTTAATAATTTCTGTGGAGGAATAAATCTCTACATATTGGGAGTTGAAAAAAAAAACAACTTGGAAAAACTTCTCATTTTTTGGGAGAAAAAACTCATTTTTGCCATTTCTTCCTATTTCATTTTATTTTTGAAATTAGACCGTTCGGTTTTTGTTGCAGGCAGAGAATCTCATATTATAATTTTTTTTAAGTAAAAGAATAATTGTTTTGAAAAAAATAAATAAAAATAGGCACCTATAAGTAGTGACATTTAATTTTTTTTTACTACCTATTAGGTATTTAAAAAAAAAAAAAAATCTGCTAAAAAGGTTTACTTTTAGAGAGAAAAAAAATCACGATTTTTGTTAAGTACAATTTTCTTTGAAAAAAAATCTTTCAATTTTTTTGGAGGGGGTGGAGTAAACAAATTTCTCAACTTTATTGGAGAAAGAATCTTTCACTTATATGGGAAAAAATTCCTAAAGCTTTTTGATGTGAATAAACTTCTCTTTATTTCTTTTAAGAAAAAAAAATTAAGAAGATATCTAAATTTTTTGAAGTAGGTATGAAATCTCTTGATTTTTACTCAGAAAAAATTGTTGGTTTTTTTTTCAAAAAAAAATATTTTCATATTTGGAGAAAATTTTTTTGATTTTTGGTTAGATTTTTTTGCAAATAAAAAATCTCGAGTTTTTTTTGATAATTTTTTGGAGAAAAAATTTCTAAATTTTTCAACTGAAATGTAGGGGAGGTTCTCAATTTTTTCCAAAAGTGGCTACAATAAAACAAGTACTATTTTTCGTCTTATCAATGAATAAAATCTTTCAATTTTGCGAGGAAAAATTTGTAATTTTTTACATTATTTTTTATTTTTAGAGAAAAAGTCTTTTAGGTATTTTATTTATTTATTATTTTTTTTTATAGAATCTCTTACTTTTTTGGAGGAAAAAATCACAATTTTTTAAAGAATAAGTAAATATTTAAAAAAATTGTTTTTGAGTAAAAACAGCTTAATTTTTATGCAAAAAAAATCCGTTTTTGTTTTTTTTATTTTTTCTGATTAAGAAATCTTTTACTTTTAGAGACAAAAATATCAAGTTTTGGTTTCAATTTGTAAAGAAGAAAAATTATTTTTTTCAGATTTTTTTTATGAGGAAAAGTAATATAAAAATGTCTTGGTCGGGCACTGGAGAAAATTCGGGCCCGGTTCAAAAGCACTTTTTGCACCCCCTCCCCTTCTCGCCTTCACTGTGTAGCCCTTCATTTTCAAAGATAGGCAAATTGAGGGAGGTTTAGCTTGATGATGTCCAAATATTAAAACCACTTGATAATATTATAATTATCACTTGCCAACTTTACAAAAAGGAAACTTTAATCACCCCCTCCCCTGAATATTCTACGATTTCTAAATTTCTTGTTGTATTTTTCATTAGCAACAGCCAGTAACCGAAGGTTATCAATACAATCAGCTAAGTCCATCGCGGTCACCGAACGGGCCAACATATACTCAGTTGAATACAGGCATTAGGCAAAATGCAGCAGCTGCGTATCACAGCGCCGGAGCTCAGGCCAATGCTGGTTCGTATTTTCGATATAAATAAGTAATCCTTTTTGCAGTGTTAGTACCAATTATTTTCATCATTTAGGTTTATGGGGTTGGCAAGGTCAGACAACAGAATCCGGTGGTAATGCTAATAGTCCTGCCAGTCATCCTGTAACAGTTACAACGAATCCCAGTGGACCTCCCCCTCATGAGCTTTCTGACATGATGGTTATGCAAATGTTGGATGAAAATGCGTCTACGTCATTCGACGCGTTAAATATGTTCAGTGCTAATTTCGAATAAATGTTATGCTGGAATTGGCTTATTCGGACGCTATGCACAATTTGTATAAATTATGTACTTGTAATATTTTATCATTTGTAAGTATTGCGCGTGCGCATAAGATATGGAATTATTATTTTTTTATTTCCCTCTTTTTTTTTGTTTTCCCTTTTTATTTAAACATAAATAGTTTCTTAATTTCAATGCGTCTTATTTAATATCGAAGTTTATAAGTTTAAACTCGTCATCCTCATCACTGATCAATTCTTTCCAAATTGTACGACTCGAAAACGAATTAATAAGCGAATAATTTATAAAAAGAACAATAGGTAGGTATATTGCGTAATACACATTGGAGTGATTTCATCATTCACGTCACGTGTTCCCTTGTTCGGGCTGTTTAAATGGTAAACATGAATTTTCTAAATACATTTCTGGTATCGAAATACCCAACTGTTCGCAAGACCATAGAAAATGTACTGGAGGTTTAGCAACGAATGTTTTGCCATCATGGCCATATCGTGGCAAGTCCACTTGCGCCAAATGCATATGTAGAGGTATAGATTTTTCGTCAGATTTTTTGATTCGTAATGCTTCCAAAATTTTATCTGGAAGGTTCTGTAACAGAAACACGAAGAAAACAGATTATATCTTATTGATTTTAAAAAGTATTTAAAGATTATTTGATACATACAATAATAGAATTTGCTGCTGGACTAAAGGGATCGACAACAACAGGTACCCCGTTTATGTATCTCAGCCTACGAGCCATTAAGTCATCTCCTAGACAAGGAGCTAACAGATTTGTAACGCAATAAAGTCTTAAGCAGTGCCATTTATTGCGATTAATAACGAATTGCACCAGAGAAACATTCAACTCTTCGTTCACACTGAGAACTCGATGTTGTATATTCAATGGATGCACTTTTCGTTGTATAGAAGAATTTTTGCTCCAAGTTTCTACGAATATAACCTGAACATTTTAACAAGTTTAATTAATTTCAAACAATATTTACAAAGGATCGAATAAGATGACTGATTATCTCGATTACTTTTTTTTGATTATGTTTTACGTCAAGTGTAATACCAAGAGTTGTTGAATTTTCACTTTCTTTAGGAATTCCAACACATAAGGCTAAATAAGTATATGGATTGAGTGAACGATTTTTGAGAACTTTTAAAATTTTTTTTGTGACTGCTTCTTTGGAACTAAGTATGGAGACTCCTGAACTGTATCTGAAATTAATACCATAAAATAGGAAAATTTCAGCTGAATGATATACTAACGATGGATAGAAGATGGTAATTTTTCTTACGAACCTTTCAGGAAGTTTCACCAAATTCAATTGATCCACCGAAAAGCTCTCGATTAAACATGGAAGAGCTTCAGTGAAGCTTAAATGGTCAATATTCGAAACTGATGGAGGTAGAGTAACTTTCATATTACTGTGTGGTTCTTCATTTCGTTCTTTCTTCAAACCGTAGGGTTTATTTAAAATTATTAAACCTGCGTTCAAACAATAAATTAGCAAGAAAATGGCTTCATTTTGAAAATAAAAGTGTACCATACGCACGAATAAGTACTTAAATTCACTTTATTTACCATCTTTGTTGAAAATAGCATTTTTTTCCAGATTTTTAGCCAATTCGGCATGAGTGGCGAACAATTTTTTTTTGAATATATGCGATTTCGACGACGAATTCTCATTCTGATTTGTTTTTACTGAAGATTTAACACTCGCGAATCTTTTGAAAAATGAATAAGTGAACTTTCTTTTTAACATTTCCTTGAAATTAATTAACTAATTACAAAATTTCAAAATTTTAATTTTTTTTTAAAAACACGTCATGTTATCAATTTCTTATCAAAGTTCGTGTTTGTATTTTTAGTACCATGAGATGTGTTTAGGAGCGCTGGGGCTTGCAGCTTGTGAATGAGTGATAAGATTTTTACATCCTTTTTTCGTTCATTGATCATTCTATTTTTTACTTCAAGTTTAATTAATTTAAATTAATTATTCGTGTTTCGATTTCCTCGTAATAATAAAATTTCGCGAGCTCACTGCAGAATATTCATTCATCAGGTTGATTTCCATATCAAGCAGGAGGTCATTCATCAGAATTTCACTTACGATCTGACGGTTTATTTTTAGAAACGTACATGTATGCCCTATAATTTATCCATCTCGTTGGAAAAATTTGCCAAAAAATTCACAAATGTGTAGATGAAGGTAGGTTTTTAAAAATTGATGATTCTATAAATTAAGCAATCTGGTATAAATTTATATGGTAGATGACCAAACAAGTTGGTAAAGTTGGTCGTTCAAGGATGCTCTAAAAAAAGTATTACGTAGTATAAAAGACAGCTTGTAAAAGTATTTTCGTTGCGATCACTTCTTTCCAAATTCAAATTTAAGATTATAGAAGAAACTTTCATTCAATATCAAGTTTGTTTTCTGTTCAACAGCATAGTAGGAGACAATCATGAGAAAAATCCTTGAACAAGAATTGAATTCCATCATTTCAGAAGAAGGATTTGCTTTCGATGAAAATAGCATAGGAAACACATCATCTGAAGCATCTCATTGCAGCTTCTTATCCAATAATTTATGTGATAGGCCATCTGCTAAACGTTCTGCCGAATTGACGAGTGGACAAGCACCAAAAATGCAAAAGAATATTAACAATATTGGGTTCAATAGCGATATTAGTATTTTTCACATGCTATGTCAAGTTATGGAAAGTATTCAGCGTTTAGAAACGAAAGTTGGTACGTAATGAAATCTTCTCTATGATAAAGTATTTTTTGTCCTACATTCGCTAATTTACAAAATTCACTTTTACAGATGAAATTCAAAACGTATTAACCGATTTAACCGAACGTCCTGGAATTAAAACGTGTCCACTCGGCGATATCAATACCACTGTTAAAAATATCTGCCAAAGTAAGAGAAAAATTCCAAAAGAGGAAATCCCTGCCACAGATGATAAATCGGTCACTTGGCGAAGTGGTCTTGGATTGCCAGTTACTTCTGTCAATGATGTGGAATCTGTTAATCAGAAACTGAATAACATCGAATATCTCAACGAATTCGTTAGTATTCGTTATGGCATTGATTTTATGCAATTTTCCTCGTGATATTAATATTATGTTTTATTTCAGAGAACATTATTACGACATTGTAGTTCTAGAGGTATTGGTCTTAACGAGAAATTGAAATTGATATTGAAAGAAGCTTTGGGTAATGAAATTGGAGGATTGTACAATCTTACTGGTACTTGCGGTAAACGAAGTATTGAAAAAACTGAACTTTTCTACGCGATTCAAAGTAAAAAAATATTCTTTTGGGTTCTACTTTGCTACGTTCATTTTTAATTATTGAAAAAAATGACGTTATTATTTTAGACTTTATTACCGAAAGTTACGGTGCCACGAATGAAACTCGACGTGCTGTGAAGTTAGTATTCCATAGATTTTTAAAAAACCAGCAAGATCGTATTACAAAAGCTGCCAAATGCAAAATTTTAGAATCCACTATTGCCGCATTCGAGTCTTCAAATAGAGAAAACTCGATAGCTGATTCAGGTATCGTCCTATAGCCTTTCTGCCTATTACATATATTTATTCGTAATTTAATCCGACTGTTTTGGCTTGTTTTACGCAGTGGAACGAAACAAGATTGATAGCGTAAAATCGGATCGTAATATTAGATCGGTTCCTGACAGAAATAATTGTGATTCGACTCCGAAAGCGTCTGAGAAAAAAACATTTCATCGTAGCTACTACAATGAAACATTTTGCAATGAATTACCATTGAAACGACAAATTAATGATTTAGAGGGTCACGTGAGTAATTTTTTTTCCTCTGTTAGATGTGTTTCCATCGTTTTTAATTTTTTGCCATAACATTCTTTGAATTTCTAGATGGTTGAAGAAATGAACAGAAACGTCGGAGGTTCGAACTACGATCAGAATCTAAATAAATGTTTGCTTTACGATACAGCGTGGATAAACAACAATAATTATCCTAATGCTCGCCTCATTTCGAATGAAAACGCTTTACTGCAGGTAAATTTTTATATACGAATAAAAATTAACCAGACTGTGAATTGAAAAATAAAATTTTTGTTATTCTTTCAAGGGAGAACATTTTTTAAAAATTGGAAATAACGACGAAGAACGAATGAATTTTGAAGATAATTTCAGAAATGAGCTTTCCTTGCATAAGAAGTCTTTGAAAGAATATCATGCGAAAAATGGCACCAAAAGCTCGACGAATCATGAGATAAATCAATTATGCACATGATATTGCATTGTACCACATACGATCATGTACTATAATAGACCTACTTATCAGGGAAATGAACTAAATCTGGATCTTGCGTTGATTTTATGTAATGATGAAAAATGTTGACCAGCATCAGTGATATTCATTTTATTTGTAATAAATGTTATTTTTAATTTTATTGAATTACTCGTATTACGTATTTTATAAGAGAGAGGTGTTTAGTTGATATTTGTTTACGTGCATTAACCTTTGATACCTACATATTTTACCGTCGTTATTTTGTTCGATTGTTGTAAAAATGAATTAGGTGCTATAAAATATTAACGTGTAACTTTTTTACAAAAAGATTTCAAGAAATCATGCGTGTAATGTGATATATTCTGTTATATGTTTTGATACAATTAATTAATTTTTTTTTTGAGAAACATTTGTTATTTATTTTTGTATTTTTTCAGCGAACAATGACTAATTTTACGATTATAAATCAATCAATATTTAACATCTGGTTTATTTCCTAATCGTAATTCAAAATAATTGGTTTCGTAGCCACTCCGAATTGTCCTTCGAATAATAATTCGCAATGCAGATTTGACTGTTGATGAAGTAAATTGTGTTCGTTGTTTCATTTTTCAGTTCATATGCTTTTTTTTCGCAGATTTCAATGGCTATCGAAGGCAGAGATTATTTTTTGGCGAGAAAAACCATAGCTCAAGCGATGCTGGACATAGGAATGTTCACCGAACATGCCAAAAGGCTGAAGCAAGAAATCCAAGAGTTTCATTCCAATGAAAAGTCATACGCAACGGTGATGATAGGACTGATTATACTTTCCCTAATTTTACAAGTAATCGTGTTCGGATTTTTTTTCTTCAATGTTAATTTACGATTGCGAACTATTGTTTAGCTATTTTTTGTAGGTCTTAGTTGGTTTCTTATTAGCGATGAATCGTCATTTCGAAAAAATTGAAGGTGGCATAGGTCGCGCCTTTACAATTAATGATTGGCTGCTGACGGCTGTAATTTGCATCGTGTGCCTGAATTGTTTTATTTTAGCCTTTGAATAAAGTCTGATTTGAATTTAAACGACAACAGTAGAATTACCTATGAAATTTCATAAAATCTCGTCGAATTTATGTTCTTAAAAATAAATTAAGTAGGTACAAACAAGATGAACAGAAAATTAATGTAACATCGCAGGAACAAATAATTTCACGTAGTTGATATAATTTTATTTTTCTCTTTTTCCTAAATATTATAATTTTAACGCCAAAGGTAGGTATACCTAGACCTACCTATGGCACACAGATACACTAATAGGTAAACATGTAAAGCACCAAAAATTAACACAACGTTTAAGTAGGTAGGTAAATAAAAAGTAGGTACGTAAAATAGGTAAGTAGGTATATTTATATACCTACGTATGAAATAAAATGCAAAAAAAGACTCCCAAGATAACACTTAAGACAAATAAGGAGGTAGGCTAAGTAAATGTAAAAGTTAGGTACCAAAACGATAAAAATTATTGTCACGTTTCCACGTCTTATAAATAATAATGGGTGGTCATTTGATGACACTTTTGTGTACCCAAAGAAAAGCAATAAGTCTGAAGCGAACACATTATTCATAGGTATCATAAGTATTCGTAAATTATTGTCACAATAGGTAAAAATGGTCCATTACATACATAATGTAGGTATAGTATAGGTAGGTAAGTATATTAAATAAGTTTCGAATTTCGATTCAAATACTCAAGCGAAATGATGGTTATTCCAACATTTTAATCATAACTTTCAGAAATTTGTGAGGTTCTGAAGTTTTGAAAATTGGTTCTCCATCTTCACCTCGATAAGCTTTATACCGAAGTTCAAATATCGTGATGAATCCCATATTTTCGGCTATTTTCTGCGTATAGAAACTAGTGGCATCTTGTTTAAATAACTAGGCAAAAATTTGAAAAATTATTATAAGTTAGATTATACCTACTCGAGTAATTATCAACAAGTTATGAAAGCAAATTTTCGGCTGAATTCTAATCTAGAGTCTATAAGAAGAAAAATGAGCTGGGTAGGTCATTTTTTAAGGTTCTCACTTTTTTTGGTTCCAATATCTTTTCCTTGAGAGTTCCTCTCTACATTTCTAAGGCTGTTTTTGAAAAAATTTCAAACAAAAGTTGTAGATTGAGACCTTTATTAAAATTTTATTTCATTTCATTTTTTTTTTGAATTATTTAAAATAATTTAATGTAAAAAAAAATTGAGACCTAAAAATCATTTTGGTTATTACAGAAATTTTGATTGAGCTCCTCCTTCACCTCTAATTTTGAATACCTAATATTTAGGGTGTTTCTTGAGTGATGTAGGGAAATCCACAGGGTGGGTAAAGAAAATAATGTTTTACACAGGGTTCGGCAAAATCCAGGAAAAGGGATTTAAAATCTAAATCCAAAATTATTGTGATATTTGTACTAATAATCCAAGATCCAAAATCCTTTTCACGCCTGGATTTGAAATCCAAAGTCTAAAATCCTTTTCACTAATTTTAAAATCAAAAAATAAATAAATAAAATAAAATACTCTCACATCTGCCCCATGTAGGTAATTTTCGAATAGATAATCCCTTACTCATCTGTCAATTTTTTTCATAAATCTCAATTTTTTGCCGTTCATTTTTAGAATTAAAAATAAAATTTTTTAAATTTCTTTTCGAAAAAACAGAATTATTTTTCAGAAAGAATTCCAATTTTTCTTGGGATAGGTATAACATTTCTTAATTTAATTAATTTATTAATTTATTATTTTTTGAAGTCAGCGCCATAGTAAAATTTATTTAAGTATTTTTTTATTTAAAAAAAAGTTTTTCTCAATTTTTTTGATCTGGGTAAAAAATGTTTTTCTAATTTTTGAAGGATTTTTTTTTGGGAAAAAACAAATTTCCAAAAATTTTTGTTATAAAATTCTGAATTTCCTCGAAGTTGAAATTTAAAAAAAATCGATTTTTCTTAAGCCAAGCTAAAAAAAACTCATTTTTTTAAAGATATAAGGTAGGTAGGTATTAGTAGGTATTTTTTTTTTTAAATTTTTGAGAGAAAAACTCCTCTATTTGTCTCTCAATTAGTTTGAAAATAACAATTTTTGGTCTTTTTTTATTTTAAAATTTTTTATAGAAAAACATCTCTTTAATTTTTTCTGAATTTAATGATTTCTCCATTTTTTTGAATAAATAATTTTTCTTTTGCAATTAGAATTTTCTCACTTAATTTTTGGAGAATAAAAAAAATTTGAATTTTTTTACAAGAAAAAATGTTTTTATAATTTTTTCTCTTTTTTTTGGGGGGGGAGGGTGGAGGGGAAGTCGGTATAATAAAATTTTCAATTTTTTCGAAGTAAAAAAAGCGTTAATTTTTTCTTCAACTTTATCGGAGAAAAAATATTTTCATTTTTTAATGAAAAAATTTCAGAGTTTTCTTGGAATAAAACGAAGTAAATTTTTTTGAAGTCCTAGGTATAAAAAATCTCATAAAGCAAGTCGCACTCACAACAACCAGTGCAACAACCAAACCAAACCAAAAAAAAAAGAAAAAAGATTTTAATTTCTTTACAATAAAAAATGTCTTTATAATTTTTTCTTTTGGGGGGGGGGAGAGAGTGGAGGGGGAGTCAGTATAGTAAAATTTTCAATTTTTTTGAAGTAAAAAAAGAGTACCTATTTTTTTAGCATAGTATATGCTTTTACTATGACCAAAATGGAAAATAACGAGACCAAAATCCGACCCCATTGGGTTAGGTTTTCATTAAAAAATAAACATATTTTTTCTCCGATAAAGTTAAAGAAAAAATTTACTCTTTTTTTACTTCGAAAAAATTGAAAATTTTACTGAACTGACTCCCTCTCCACCCCTTCCCAAAAAACAGAAAAAATTATAAAGACATTTTTTATTTTAAAAATTTTTAAAAAAAATTACAAAAAATATCATTTTTTTAAAAAAAATTTCTCCAAAAATTACCTAAGTGAGAAAATTGTTATTGCAAAAGAAAAATTTTTTATTCCAAAAAAAATAAAGAAATCATTAAATTCAGAAAAAATTAAAGAGGTGTTTTTTTCCAAAAAATTTAAAAATAAAAAAAAGACCAAAAATTGCTATTTTCAAAAGATTTACACACACTTTCAAGAAAAGGGGCTGCACCCTCGAAAAAATGAAGCCTTAAAATTGATCCTTTACAGACTCTTTATTTCCCCAGTATGGACTCATTGAAAAAGGTTTAATGATAAAATTGATTTGTTGCTTTTGTAACTATACCTAACCTACTACTTAATAGGTAAGATATCCAACATATAATTGGAGTTGATAGGTAGAGGTACATACCTTAAAACCTTGTTCCACTGCTATATCTATACTCTTCTGAAGTAGATTTTTAGCTAGTCCTTGTCCTCTATAGTTTTGATCGACAGACAATATTCGGCATTCGAAAATACGTTCGATACGATATTTGGAAAATAAATCGAGATCTTGATTTATCCCGTATAAAAAAGTAAAAATGTTTTTATATTTCGGATCTTTAGCTTGCTCTAGTTTTTCTTTTTCCGCTTGAATATCACCTATGTTTTGAATTCCATTTAGAGCTACCCCAATAACCTGCAAATACGAGGTTTCAATTAATTTTAAAAGTTCATCATCATCGGTGAAGATACTTTAAAAATGCCAGTGATGCATCGGTAAGTAATTTTTCGCAATCAACCATACTCTGTAGGTAGGTACTAGGTAGGTAGGTAGGTACTAGGTAGGTATTAGGTAATACGTACTTAGGTAGTTCAAGTAAAAAATAAGCACTCAAGCACGTAGGTTTAAATGTATATACCTAGGCACTTACCTTATTAGCATCCTTATCAATTAACATGACTGAAAGATTGTCTTGTAAAGTTTGTAAACTATGTTTCTCCAAGTCTTCGTGTTTATCTCCATGCTGGCACAATTTCACCGATTTATTCAATGGCTCATCGGCGAAGAAATTATTCCTCAAATGCAGTATAATCTCGTCGTAATACTCCTCCGTTATTGGACTAATAATCTCTACGTTATTCTCCATTGTTATTCGCCGAAAAATTTATTCAAAAAAAGAAATAAAAGAATAGGTCACCCTCACGACGCAACAGAAACGATACCTTTCGGCCGAAAAAAACACACTGACATTTATACTTAATGGCAATTAAAGAGCTGATGGTGATTAATTTTCACAGCATTTACAATACCTACGAGAACGTGTAAAATCTACCGTATTTTAGCAATTCTGCACTATACCTTTTACAATACGAGAAGAAATATCGGATGCTGTAGTAGATGGGTACCGAGTAGTTGTCTCCATGGTGATAAAGCCTCTCCACCAGTTGCTAGCAGCGTACGAATACACAAAATCCTTTTGATTTTATCGACTCGTGTCTCAAGTATTATACCTACTGCTTCGATTGTAATGGTATTTCAAATTTAATCATCTTATATAGAACAAAGGAATTTTTTTATGAACACCGGACCAAGTGTAGAGCTTTTTTGGCAGAAAAATAAATTGATGTGGAATTGATTTCGACGATTATGCTTTTCGTCATTCAATTTATAGCAGGAAATTGTGCGAGAGGAAATTTATAACGCATGGTGCCACTTTGACGTATTCTAAGGTCAATTTCCAACCTCGAATTTGTTGGGAAGGGTTGCGTGCATTTTAGTGATGTCGATTAATTTACTCTGACAGCGATAAATGGATTTTAGCGGTACCATTTTCGAAAAGGAATTGTACGAATTTAAAATTGCAGGAAATCGTAGTAAGGGTAAGAAAAATGGTAGACCTAACACGATGAATTTTCATTTTTTAAATTGTTCAAGGACTTGAAAAATGATAGGAGGTTTTATGGGTATCTGAAATGGGAAAAAAGAATTTGCATAAGCCTGATAAAATTTCAAGAACATCACTCCATTAATATCAACAGACCAATAGTTGAGCAAGCATATTTTTTTACACACTTTGCATGTTCTTTCAAAAGTTGAATACTTACTTAATTCGTAAATAGGTAGGTGTTATAACACGTATTAGTTTAACCAAGAGCAATTCATCATTTTACCAAGTTGGAAATTTCTTCTTTCTGTAGGTATTTTGTAATTTTCACACTTCAAAAATACACCTGAACAAAATTAATACCTATCTATAATTAAAAAAAAAAAAAAAAAAAAAAAAAAAAAAAAAAAAAAAGAGAAAAAAGAGAAATATTAACCTATTGTAAATATTTATTTAACATGATAAGTTTGCTTATACAACATAATTCGATAACATTAACAAAATGATTCAGAGCTGTACATTCACGAAAAGATACACAAAAAAATTGGCTGCAACTCATTTAGATACGACCATATTTTTTCGAAAAATAATTTTTAAATGGGAAACAATATCTTTCAAAATTGAAAATGGTGTAAAAAAAGTTGATAATTTCCCTCAACAATAAGCAAACATAGGCTGAATACTTTATTGTCGATATCAAGGTGCATTACGATTCTTATTGGTAGTAAGTATGTTATTCGTTCATCATATACGGCGGAAATGTTGAATTTATCACAAAAATACTCTATAATTCTTCTTTTCAACACCTGAGTGCTTATTGTAGGTATAATTATGTACACGAAAATATTGAAAATCACAAAAATCGAATAATGGGAAAAAAATTTGAATTAATTTTCAAAATTACGGATCAAAGGCCGTTCGTTTTCGTCATATTGGACTACTTCTAAAAATAGGTAACCGTAATACATTTCTAAAATAGAAGAAAAACCAGCGCGGCGGAATTTAAAACAATATATCCTCGTCTCCTTCATCGAGCATATTATTTGATGCTTCCAACAACAAATCAGCCGCCGCTTCGTTCGCTTTTCTCAACTGACGAGCAGCTTCTGATTTTCCTTTAGCTACGCGTTTCTTGTCTTGGATTTTTTTTAATCTGTAAATTAATTTTAGCGATTAGAGTACGTTTTTTTTTTTTTTTTTTTTTTAATATTTTAAAAAATAATGTCAAGTATTTGAGAAATTTTACCTGTAGAATTCTTCACGTTCTAATTCATCTAATTCGGAAATAATGTAAGCAAGAGTTCTTTCAATTCTTGGAATAATTACTGAAAATGGAAAAAACGAAAAACATTTTTTTGAAAAGTACTCTAAACACGAACGATTTACGAATGTATAAAAAGGTGCCAAAACCAACCATGTTCAATAGCATTAACACGACGGTTTGTAATCTTAATAACTTCGTCTAAAGTTACAAAGGAAGTTTGCAATGAAGCTAATTCAACCAATAACTTAATGGCGGTTTGATAATTTTTCTTCAATTTGGCTAGTTGTTGACCACCACGAGCTAATCCAGCTAATTCATACGTATCTGTGCCATCTTGATAACTTTCAAATACAGGTAAAGTAACACCTGAAAATTAATAATATTTTACGATTCTGCGTTTCGACTTCACAAATATTGTCAAGTACTTTCAACTCACCGGCTACGTTATCTTTCTTAGTACGTATTTTAATTTGGGCTTTTGTGACATTTTGTAAAACAACTTGATTAAAATCACCAGTAGTGAATTTAGCCTCTGCCAGAGAAAATGCAGCTTCTTTCATTACTTCACCCATTAAAGTTTTTGTCTGGAAATCAAAGATATAAGTAAATTATGCGTATTTTAAGCGATGTGTGAGAAGATTAATTACTTATACGTACTTGGACAATTTTACCGAGAATCATTCTGAATCTCATTTGAAGAGCATCAGCTTTTTTCTTTAGCAAACTGTGACCTTTCTGAGCACCTTTTAGACGACCTTTCATCAAGGTTTGCGCCCTATATGATGCAGAACAAATAAATAAAATGAAATGCATTAAGAAATCGAAATTGAGACCAGAATCTAAATTACAAGCGGATATTTAGGTTGGATCAAGTAGGTTGAATTTTAGACATAAATTAGATAATTCGAGTTTCATATGAAGAGAAATTTCGCCAAGATGATCCATTCTTCTCAGGGAATTCATTTTCTATACATTAAATTGGTATTCTAGCGTAAAAACTTAAATTGTAATGAATATTTCATGACACGCCCATTATCAATATAAAAGAAGTATACCCTCGAGAAGGGAAGATAGCCAGTTTGTCTTTTCCTGCCGACATATTTGAAAATTTATCAAATCAAGCTTGAGCTACAGTTGAAGATTACGTCAACTACACAGTTTTTTAACTAAAAAACACTTATTCTAACTGGAAATTAAAGCTAAATCCACATAGTGATTGAAAATTAATGAAAAATTTGACAAGTAAAACACGATAACCACAGAAGGATTTTTGAACATTTTTGATAGGTCAATTTTATTGTTTATATCACGAATGCACGATAAGACAAAATGAGAAAAATAAATTAGCTGAATGTAACTTGCATAAAAAGTTTCATGATTTTTATTGAACAAAATTTGATTAATTTTAAAAGGTTTCAAGTAAAAAATGAAATCACATTGATTACAAATTTTTTTTAGCATAAAAATTCAAAAATAATGTAAAATCAAAATCCTATATTTTCAATTTTTCAATGTTACCAAAGTTACCAATCATAAATTAAAATTTGTTCTTAACACTTTCGCGGTAAAATTTTGAACTACAATTTTTTTTTAACGTAACTCAAACTAGCTCGTGGAAAGTTTGGTAAAAGTTCAACACGCTAATTCACTATACAAAAAAAAATCCTGTTGGAGCTTTCTCTAATCCGTTTATCTTGGTTTATCAGCCAAAGCTCAAGTTCAAAATGAAGAATTATCAATATCATCATTTCACTCACCGTCAGTTCATCATTCACATTCACACTTTAATCAACTGTATCTGATTTATGCTGATTAGATAAATTTCAATAATTTTTGCGTTAAAAAATTCGCTTTATTCAGTTGTCAGTACAGTTTCAACACGGATAACTCGTACGGTGCTTGTGCTTTTGGTCGCGTTCGAAATGTCGATACATTTTTAAAATTGAGCTGATAACGCTGAATCAGTTCTCTTTCTCTTTAGTAGAACGCAAGGTAAGCTTTTTTTCTACGATTGAAATCATGGGAAAACTTTTTTTCAAATTTCAATTCCTTATCCAACGTCTATTTTTTGTAAGGTATCATTGTAAAGTTGTATATGTGTTTTCAGATCATATCCAACAATGTATCGGTACCGATACGATTCTGCTTCTGAAAGCAGTGACAGTGAAAACCACCTATCACTGAACTCCATCAAAACCTTCGATTTATCGTACACGCTTCTAAACGCCGAAGATATTCGCAAGCATATTGAGGAATTTGAGAAATCTGGCGAAAGAAAATGCGAATGCATAGATACCGTTCTACTGATACATAATTCCTTGGAGATGGTACCGTTCAATGTGTCAAAATTCAGTTATTTGAAACGATTGGATGTTAGCAACAATCACATAACTTCGTTACCAGATTTTATATGTTCTTTACCTTTGACTTGCTTGATAGCGAAAAATAATCGAATTACCAACGAAGGGTTACCAAAATCATTCCAAAATTTTAGGCATTTAAAGGTGGTCAATTTAAGTGGCAATAATTTGTCGAGATTCCCTGAACAATGCTTGGAAAATGATTCTGTTGAATTTTTATACCTGGGAAGCAATAACATAATTGATTTACCAAAAGAAATATATAAATTGTATAGGTACGTATTTTTTGCATATTGAGCACCGTAATTTATACTTTCATATTTTGATAATTGTATAATTTGATTACCACAGGCTCAAGATATTATGCTTAGGTGGCAATTACTTGACAGAAATTCCATCCACGGTAGGAAGTTTGGATAATTTAGAGGGATTGATTCTAAGCGATAATGCCTTGGAAACGTTACCATCTTCCATTGCTAATTTAAAGAATTTGAAGTCTTTGTTGTTGCATAAGAATCGATTGCGTATGTTACCGACGGAAATCATAGCGTTGAAGTGTCTAACAGAGGTATCTTTTTGGACTTTTTAATTTTACTCGTATTTATTTATACTAAATTGAGGTAATTTTACAGTTGAGTTTACGGGAAAACCCCCTGGTCGTCAATTTCGTCAGTGATATGCAACACAATCCTCCATCACTTTTGGAACTGTCGGGTAGAACGATAAAACTGCATAATATTGAGATACCAGAAGGTGAACTTCCGACTACATTGGAACAGTATTTAAAATGTGCACATCGCTGCGTTAATCCGAAATGTAAAGGTTTGTATCAGATTTGACACATTCAAACTGTATAGTAACAATTGACTGTCAATCATTGAGATTAAGCACTTGACGATAATCCTCTTCATCGCTGTATAATTCGATTTTTATGCGATAATGTCAGTGGAAAAACCAAAATGAGAATAGGGATACTTGTTCATTCGTTTCTAATGAAATTCGGTAATCGAAGTTCATAGTTTTAGGTATTTCTTTTGGTTTAATTTGGATATTTAAAGTGCTGCGTAATAAATGATACATCAGAAGTAATATCAAGAAGAAGATAATTAATGATGTGGAGATTACGTGCTGAGCCGATACAATGTTTATTAAATGATAGCTATCGATAAAATTTGATGAACGTTTTAAAGATTCTTGAAACAAGTTCACGACGTAAGATAATGAGAGTGTTACGATCATCTTCATACGTAGATTTTTGGAGTTTGAAATTTAGAGTTCATAGATAGCACAGACGTGGGTAATAATTACGTGGGACATTTTCAAAATAACTAAATCAAAATTATCGAAAATTACTCGATAAATGTGAATTTTAAAAATCAGCTTTATCTTCCTTAACATTGCAAAAAATACATATGTTCTCTGAACACTTATTAAAAGATTAGATAATACAGTAGCGAATGAATGGGTCCCATTGTATTCTTTCTCACGATGTAGATTTATTATCTGTAATTGCTAGATTTAAATTCTACTTCATACGTACAACTTACAAGTACCTAAAATAAACAACTTGAATTTATTGACTGCGCTACTGATATATTGAATTTTTTCTCAATTTTCAACAACCATTGTTATGATTATTGAGCTGAAAATATCTAATAGGTACTAGATAGTAGATACCTTGAAAAACCCCAACTTAATCTGAATTTCATTATTTTAGGTGTCTTCTTCGATAATAGAGTCGAGCATATAAAATTCGTGGATTTCTGTGGAAAATATCGGGTACCATTACTGCAATATTTGTGTTCTTCCAAATGTGTAGTCAACAATGCAGCACTTCAAGGAAGTTACACTGATAAAGCCATGATGCGTAAAGTTTTACTGGGTTGATTCTATTTTCTAATTTCTAGCTAATATTTATACATTACCGAACATTTATATCGATTGTTATACTTCATTTGAATAATTATTTTTTAATAATGAATATTATTATTTTTTTATTTTTGTCGAATACAGCCAGATGGCAAAGTTGTTACACATTTTGAAGGTAGGCATCTCTAAGGAACAAATCTCAGGTGAAATTCTGAAATCATTGATAGGGCAATGACATGTGATTATATATACCTTTGATAATTAAAAACCAAGTTTATTTTCAATTTTTTTTTTTTTTTTTAATGAAACGATTTAAAATTATTTAGTTATTTATTTAAAAAAAATTTCGTTATTCCAATGATACAATTGAATAAAAATATTACAGCTATTACATTGAATTGTTCTAAAATACAATAAGCCTAGATTTTGCTCCATTAAGTCAAAATTATCTACGATTCGAAGATGAAAAAACACTTTCTGAACCACGTGTTGATTTTCCCATCCCTGATGTGTTTTTTTTCTTCAAAAAATCAAAAATAATTTGCTTTGAGATTTATTTTATTCAACTTGTTGGTAGGTATTTCATATCATACCTATAATCATACCTAACCATTCAGAAACGAGCAGATAATTTGAATTTTAGAACGACCATCTATCAAGACGTATCTATCGAATAATCGAAGAAAGTCTTTTTACAGATTTTATTTTAACTCAAACCCTTGAAATTTTGAAGGAAGAAGGTAGAAACGAATTGTATGTAAAAAGGCTACATCAGTGGCTCTGTGTACAACAAATTCTCTACCTGGTTTACGAAACTATATGAATTATAGATATGAAAATAAAATTCAAAAATTACGGGCAAATGTGAGGTACCTACAGTTACTAGCAGAAGATGACGTAATTTGGAGGGAAAAAGTTCAAAGGATCGAAATTAACTGTTTACAAAGTTATTGACTTGACGGATCCATAATTTGATTGAGAATTAGAAAAACCTATAAATTATTAAAGAACATTGCACAATGTAAAAAATTGTTTTCAAAATGCTCAATAATTATTGATGAACAGCGATGGAGTATTTTTTTTTAAATTAAAAAATAACGAAAACTAAGTAAAAATATGATGAGTAAGGAGCGCAAACTTCATTTTTAGGTAGGTAGGTACCTAGACTTACAGGTGAAAAAATGTGTTTTCAACTTCACCGCTCCGCCCATCATACTTTGTGGTTTGTTTACCTTTTTCACACCGGAGGACCGGACCGCTTCTTTTATCACATCATGCTCCAACTCTTGGCGTCGAACTTGGGATTAGAAAATTGAAATGATTTGTTAATTGTTACTAAGTTTTTGTAAACTAAACTTCATGTTTTGATCATTTTTAAAGTCGACCTAGATTAAGAGTAATCATGGACAGCAACAAAGAACTATATGGTTTCCCATCTTCGGTAAATTTGAGATATTTTGCATCCAATTATCAAGAGAAACAACGAGAAGCGAAACAAAAAGAAAAGGATCTAGTGAATGCTGCCATTCAGAAAGAAGTTTTAAAAGTCAAAGAGAGCTCTTGGAAGATCTTCTCTGGTAACAGGAATATAATCGCTACAACAGAAGAGAGAAACATAGAAGTAATTTGAAAATCAAAGTGAAATACAATTAAGTTCCTAATTTCATATCTTATTCGTGTTTTCTTTTTCTCATTCAAGGAAGAGTTCATCGATAATTATTACGTAGACTTACTAAAACTAGATTACTTATTAACTACGAAAGGAATCCGGTCTCATAAGTTCAAACTTTTTCGATTACTGTTTCATTTCAACTCACCGACTGAAGATGTTTCACACGTAAGCTCATTTAACTATCGGGTAACAAGTATAACTTTTGAATTCCATATACTTTTGGTCACGTTTTTAGATGCCTGTAGTACCTGACAAATCAAACGTCTTGAATAATTGCATTTTGTTGATGAAAACTGCTATTCATTGTGTGAAGAATACAATTCAAAATTTACAACAAAGATGTGTTTCGTTTGTACACCGGTGAGTAACTATATAGATTTTGAGGTTGGAATGTGAATTCAGTAAATTAATGCATTCGTGTGGTGTGTGTATCTTGTTACAGAGCAATATATTTGAGCTATTGTTGGAAAATAAGCAGTCATATTCAAAGATTAGTTATTCCCTTGAAGGATATCAGTCTTCTTCGTAAAATGAGTAAATCCAAATTTCCCAACATCTACGTTCTCAAGACGTATTCACAGTACGATCTAATGTTCGCGATGCTTTCCATATTTTGGAGTGACTTACCAAAACCGGTAGTGTTTCTCAATGGAGATATTGAATCGTGGTAAGTACTATTTCTGTAATGCCTTCAACTAACCGATTTTTGTATTTTCATGTTCTTTATAATTTTCCAGCTCGGCTTTAGAAAAGCTTATGTTCACCTTGATTGATTGGAAGAATACACCTTGTGAAGGAGAATCCAGCAAATCTAGTAGATTACGAACTCTATTACAGCAAGTTTTGAATGAGAAACGAGACGTTTTGTTTTGTCTGCAGGATAATCACGAGGAAGGTAAACTCGATATAAATTATTTTTATCCTTTTACTCTTCATCAGCTGATGAAAGATTTCATACTTGAACTTGATGTAATTCTGTTGTTTCGTTTGTGAACAGAGTTCGAAATGCTTTGTCAAATAATGGAAGATCTTGTAAAGACAACTACCATTCCGGATGCATTTTTAACAACAGTCAATTTTAGCTTCGAAGTTACCCTAGATAACGCCGTCGAAAATGCCTTACTTTCAAATCAAAAGTCTGATTTAGGTTTAGTCGATTCCTCGTTCAACAAAAATGTCAACAATAACTTAGGACTCGTGAGAGTGAAATTCGGTACACCATTTTCTGTAAAAGTAAGCCTAATCTAATTTTTTCCAAGTACTTTGTAGTAGTAAATGTTTTTTAAAAAGTGAACCTTATTCTAGGAAGTTATCAATTCTTACGGAAGAAACGTGTTGCATAAGATGACCAGTCGTCTTGAATGGGGTATGTTATTAAAATAGATTTTTTCCTCGATATTTTATTTGAAAAGTAATGTTACAATTATCATTTGTAGAACTTTCAAAATCACAAATCCTAATGAGTACCGGATTAGTATCTTTCATTCTACTTTACAAATTTCGAGACGGCGCGAAATTGACTGATGTAATTAAAGAAGTTGATCGCTTCAAAACCGATTTGGATTATCGTGGAAAACTCGTAGGATTCTCAGGCAATGCGCGTAATGTTGTTAATCATGCGGTGAGTTATGATTTTTTATTTAAATTATTAATTACTAAATTTTGATTTATTGATCTGCTGTTCACAGATGCACGTGCTCAATGACAAAATTGTTATGGTACAAATAAATAACGAGTATGGAATTAAACCTGTTTTGCGTTTGCCTAATGTTCTCGGTTTATCTCATTTGAGTCGAAGTGTTCTGAGTTATTTTGTTTTGGATGCAGCCTTGAGTAAGCGAATTGCACTATCTTACTCGTGATTATTATGCATTGTTAAGTTTTTTTCTCTTTTTCAGTGACGTGTTTCGCTGTATTATTCAGATCTAAGTTGGATAATATTTTCAAGGGTGATGAAAATTTAGTTTTCAATCACACCGAATTAATCGATAGAATCGAACAATTATGTGAAATTTTACAATTTGAGTTTAATTTCGAAAATCCCATATTACCTCTATCCAGTGAAATATCTGAAGTGATATTCAAGTACATAGAACAAGAATATTTTGTAAAAAATGAGGTAATTTCGTCATTTCTAATTTAATTTAGATATTATTTACCAACTGATTTTTATCAATGAACCTTTGCGTTTAGAAATTGATGACTGATGAAGAACGATGGGGTCATAGACTCGCCAAACATTTGGAAAGTGACGATGAAGACGATGAAGATTATAGGGGTAACCGTGGTGATACGTATACGGTAACACAGAGTTCTTTTTAATTCCAACTCGAATAATTTCAGTCGAAGTACCTAATGAAAAATTATGCTTTTAGGTGCATTTTGATGCCAATGGAGAATTGTATTCCAAACTTGTACTGTACAAAAAGTCCCTTCAACCGATTCTGGAATCCTATGTAGTTGCTATTGGAGAGCTCAAATCTTTGATCAACAAAAATATAGTTCAATCGGAACTAATTAAACTAATTTTTCTCAAATTGAAAAGCAGTTTTGAAAGTAACCAGTCGGAATATCGTAAGAATATTTTCAATTTTTATAATCAGTATGTTACCTATATGCCTAGTACCTACCACTAAATTTGAAATATTACTTTTTTAAATTTTGTTTTAGCTGAAAGCACCTCCTTGAGACACGTGTGCAATTGCATTAAATTGATTGAAAAGTGGAATATTCTTGAAAGTTACACCGTTGATGAAATAAAAGTTTTATTTTTATCCGAAGAGTACAATAACGAGAGAAGTCTCTGTGATATTGAAGCTAGAATGAGAAGTTTTCTCTAACTGTATCAGTGCTATAAGGTGTGCCTTTTTTTAAATATTGATTTTAAAGGTTTTGTATTTCATTTTTATTAATTTTGTTTAATAAAGACTTCATTTTTATTTTGGACATATACGTATCAATAGTTTATGCCATTTTAAAGAGTTGACGAAATAAAAAACACTAATGGTAGAAAAAAGCAATACGAATAAAGATAACTTTTTAATATAAAATTTTTAAAAATCGTGGTAAGTACAATTCTTAAAAATACGAATCAAATTTCAAGTGGCTCGATCTTATTTCCGAACTATAGGCTAAGTTGGTTGATTTTCGTTGTGCACGGTAATAAAAAATACGTTATCAATTCGAAGGATACAGATAAAAGTATACTAGCTTAACAGAAATTATGAAATTTAATTAATGAGTAACTATAACACGACTAAACCATTATATCACTTGATATTGACGTATTTCTAAAAATAGCATAGTTTTCGAAATAGAAGTAATGGTAATTGTAATTCTATAATTAAAAACGATTCTATAATAACTATTATGATAAAAATAAAAATATGAACTTCTTTAACAAATCAAAATGAAATTGATAAAGTGTTCGTAATTTCGCATTTCAATTCAACCACTTTCACCGGTACGAACAATGATTAAACGCGAGATAAAATGGAAATAAGAAGATTAACAAAAGATAATACTATTTTCGACCTGTACGTTATCACAGTGTTAAATTTCAAATGCAAAAAAAAAATTGAAGATAGTAATTTTTCAGGAATGCACGTTTTATAAATTTTGGATCAAAACAATATTTTCAATAGAAATATGGAACAGTACCTATGAAGAGGATACGTGTTTGTAAATAGGTCGTTCTTTGTGGTACTATTTTCTGGGTTGTTGTATGTTGGGTTTGATACAGGAAGCACCTCTGGCATCGTGAGTAGGCAATGGCTTTTCGTGGAATTTTTGTACAGCTTCCGCTGAGTAATCAGAATGACCATGAACGGGCGCGCCAGACACAGAAGTGGATTTAGGCGATCTGAAAAATCATTTATACTACTTTGTTCATATTCCAGATGTTTCAAAGATTGAAATTATCTTACTCGTTGGGTAACTTTAGGATATTTTCTTCGACGGCACATGACGAAGAACTGTCATGCGAAGATTTATGCTGAGTAATCCTCATTTTACCTGCTTTAACTGCGCATAAAACAGAATGGTTACATACCACGTATCAACACCGTTACTTATTTGTATTTTAAAGTTCATCTTACCAGCGGGAGGATGACCAGCTTTAAGTTTACATTCATTTTCAGGATTCATCGTTTGATCTGCAAATTGAAAAAAATTATTAACCTAAATCGAAATGAGATCTTTCTTTCGATTAGGAACAGGTAGCAACTATTAACTAGGTATACACGTAATGAGAAAACCTAAACAAACAATGAAACTAACAGTTGATTCTCAAAACACGTCATGAAAATATTGGGTAACACAAAAACCTGTCACTGTTACTAATTGACTTGATACACGTTAAAAAGGTAGGGAACTTCAGTTACAATGGACAGGTTTTATTGAATTAGTAATTAGGTTACACATTTTGTTCACCTGATTCGTTTTGAATAATTTTCAAATTGTTGAGTAGAATAATAATCGCCAATAAGTTGAATATTTGAGTTCGAAATTGCAAGAAAATAAATTATTGATTGATAACAACAAGGAATTTGCATTGTTTTGGGAACGAATGAATGAAGCAATAGAATCCATGAATGATAAAATGTAATTTTTAAATTTCGCACTAGGTTCGCTGAATGAAAGAAATTATTTCATTTCGTTTGCACGATTTTTTATTTTTTTTATTTTTTGTAATTATTTGCACTGAAATCTTTGTTCGTTCTTTTCTTGGATTACCTTATAATCCCCTTATTTTCGTTTCTGTAGGACTACCTAATTACCTATTACTTATGACTTTTCTGTACATTAAAGCACCGATGATGGAAGTCACATTTTTTTCAACTTCGAGGTTTTTACGTTTTTTGAATTTTGGACACTTGTAGGTTCATAAACAATAAAAATCTCGAAGTCGAAAAAAATGGACTTCCATCATCGGTGCTTTAGTGTACAGTTTTGTGGTGGTCTCTCCGGTCTCTCAAAGTCACAGTTGTACAGTCAAACAAAGGTGTAAATGGACTGTAGGTTTTAGGCAAATAGGTACTATGTAGTCATAAATTTGCAATCATTTATTCGGTAATAATTAATTATTCGGGTAATTAACTACAGTAGTAGGTATCTATAATCTATGTTGATCGTACGTCAGTCATCATCCATGCTGTACAAGTACCTATATTTATTAAATCTGCTTGTTAATGTAGATAAATAAACACACAAGATTTTAATAGGTAGGTAAATTACTTATCCCCTTGATGGGAATAATATGATCATTGATCTAGATCAAAAATCAAGTTTATTCAGTTCAAACTATAGGTAGAGGTACCTTCAAAAATTTAAAATAAAATTAGTATAAGACTACCTAGGTAAAATAAAAGCATAAAATACAAAATAATAATAACGAGAATATAATTTAGGAACCTACCTACTCGACAAAGAAGAAAGGAGAAACAATTATATTGATAGTGCAATGCTGTCCGATGAAGTAGAAAACAAATAATTAATCGTACCTATTTTACACTTACAACTTAAGTAAAATAAACGTCTTTATCATCGACTACACTCGATAGATATGTACTTAGTTAAACTGATAATCTTTCGACCTTATTATCAATTGTGCGGTACCAACTTCGGTTTACAATCATTTCTGTGGGTTTTTATTTTTATTTTGAGTACATCAACCGAACTCTGAATACGTGTGTCATGTCATGTTGGTTACAAAAGTAGATTTATGCCCTTATTCTGTTTCAATACTGAAAATTTAACATCAGTATGAATGAAATACTCGCAGAGCAAGTTGTTTTTTTTGAAGATGGCAGACAAAATGTAGATTATTGCGATGTGAGCACAAATAAGAATGGAGCCCTAGTTCAAATTACAGCAGTTGTTCAGGTAAATATTGTTATTTTTTTGTAGAATTATATATGTAAATAATGTAATCAAGTAAATTTTTCCAAAGTGTACTTAGGTAGGTATCTCCAATTCTTCATATTAAAAGCTTACACTTGCTTCTAGAGTTGTTTTAAAAATTAAAAGTTAATCCCTATTCACGAAATAATTCATAAGAAGAGGCTACAATTTTTTTAGTCTTATGGAAAGATACTTTTCCACTCAGCTTTGATTGTACCTTGCACCTATCTACCTAATTAACCGAAAAATATGATGCATCCACTTATTTATGACCATATCATTTGTGTGCCTAACACGGATGGAAGCAGCAGGGTATCTGCATAATGTTTAATGATGTACTCTGGGGCACCTTTGGTATATTATCATAAATCTACACTGCATGACTTTTCTTTATTTTATAAAAATTATCTTATTCTCGGATACATTAATTTCTTTTCTAATTCTCGCATCATCCCACAATTTTCAGAATGTCTTGAACAATTTTGGTAGCATTTTAGTAACACTTTACCTACTATCATCTTCATTTTGTATGCTACGAGAAGATGTATCCAGAAGTTACCTGATTTCTGCTTTATTAATGGGTGTAGGCATATGTAGTTTGACAATGACGTTTTGTTCTAACAAGTAGGTTTATTCACTTCTATTCTGCGTTTCGTCGTATTGGGCATTTTTTTCACCAGCAATAA
Organism: Balanococcus diminutus; assembly: GCA_959613365.1. Lineage (NCBI taxonomy): Eukaryota > Metazoa > Arthropoda > Insecta > Hemiptera > Pseudococcidae > Balanococcus > Balanococcus diminutus. The sequence continues at coordinate 33,361,811 of OY390714.1, forward strand.
CTTATGTATTTGCAGATTTACCATCGCTGGAAGTAATAGACTAGGATATTTGGTCTGTTTGTTGATGTTATTTGAAACGAGACATTGCGAAGGGACTGGAGATATTTATGCAATGGGACCAGAGTTGAGAACTGCTGAGTGGCATCAGAGACTAACTGAAATTCAAGGTGGTGTTATGATCACTTGCGGAGTTCAATTATTTCTTGGTTTTCTAGGTAAAATAATTTCACTATACATACATTTTAATTGTAAATAAAGTAGGTACCTACATTTACAAAATTAACTGAATTTTTATTCTATAGATGTGAACTTTTTGGTGAAATTCATTAGACCAATAAGTATAGCTCCAACTATGATATTAATTGGTCTATTTTTTACTAAAACACCGGCAATGAAAATGGTTAATTCGTGTTGGTTGTTATTCGCGATGTAAGTATACCTACCTAGTTATGTAAAGAAAATAATAATCTAATTCAGTAAGTTTTTCTTACCTATTCAAAAATTTTTAATTCTGCCTAATTACTTATCAATTTCTTTATTTTTTTAGAACCATTGGATTGATGTTTTGCTTACATTGTTTAGCCTATAACAGTTCGAATAAAAAGCACAAAAATATAAGAATACGAAACAGGTTATTCGTGGTAAATGAAATTGACTATCAAGAAATTCTGTACCTAATCTATCATTTATTGCTCAAGTAAGCTGAACTAATGAGTTTTTTTTTCGATTACATTCACAGGGAGTAATTTGTGTAATAGTTATGTGGAGTCTTTGCGGAGTATTATCCATGTTTGAATTAATTTGGATGCAAAGTCCTGCCAGAACTGATGTGTATACCGGAATTTATAATTACGTTTCAATGCTGAGATGTTCATTTCCATGTAAGAAAAAAAAACATGTTTTTATTTCTGGGTATACCTACACTAAAGTTGTCTGTGATAGAAACAAATTTACTATGTTTGACACTTTTTTCATTTCAGTTCAGTGGGGTTTTCCTAAATGGAAAAGCGAATCAATTTTTTTGCTGCTACCTGCTGCATTCATTACTGTGTTTGAAATAATCGCAAATTTTCACTGTCACGAAAAAAGTTAGTAGCAGGTTTATAAATAATACATTATAATGTAGATATAGGTAGGTTTTTTTTTGTCCTAGTACCTGACTAAAAGTTGATTTTTTTTATAAAATAGTAATTCTTAATTTTTTATTTTTCTTCTAAAAGAACTTCAAGTGGTCCCTTGATCACCTCCTACTTTTTAAAAAAACGATTTTTTTTTTATTATTATAAATCATCGGAGTTGGTCTTTTTCATGAAGATTAATACGTCAATTCTTCATTTCCCTTTAATTCAATTTTAAGTGATAGTCACCTTAGAGCTCCCTCAATTTTTCAAAAAAAAAAAAAAAAAAAAAAAAAAAAAACGAGAAAAATGAGAAAAAATTTTTACCTAGCATTCAAAGTTCTTTATTTTTTATTAGAAAATATTTCTCTAATTTTTATTTTCCCCTAACTTAATTTTAAGTGATGCCACTAGCCCCTTTTTTAAAAGAAAAAAAAACAAATTTTCAAACTTTTGAATTTTCAGCTTTTAACCTATTAAAATTATTCCTTTTTATGAGAACCGCACTGAATTTTAAATGAACCAAAAATGAGAAAATTGACCGATTTTCACCCTCTTGCTTTTTTTGATTAAATCAAAGCTGTCCCTTATTTTTCAAACCAAAAAAGGAGCAACATTTTTTGACGAAGCATTTTAAGATTGGTCCTTTTTATTAGGTAGGAAATAATTGCTCATTTTACTCCTAATTGGATTTCAAGTGATGCCAACATCCCTTCCACATTTTGAAAAAAATGAATATTAATAAATTTTCAAACGTTCTATCAAAGTTGTTTCTTTTCATGAGGAATAACTAATTTATAATTTCTAATTTTTTATTTTTTCCATGGCTGAATTTTCAAGTGCCACCCATCAGTTAAATTTTTTTCAAACTTTCGCATTTTTTTGATGATTTGTTTCGAGTTACAACTTATCAAGTTCCTTTCCTGAGAATTAATTTTAAATTTTAAATTTTTTTTTGGGGGGGGGGGGGTGCAAGTGGTACCATTTAGAATTCAGTTATGGGAAAAAATGAAAAATTAGGAATTAATTCTAATGAAAAAGTATAACTTTTATGGGTTATAACAAAAAAAAAAGTTTGAAAATCGGCTAATTTTTCATTTTTATAAAAAATGGAGGAGATACTGGGGTCATTTAAAATTGTAGTTAGGAGAAAATTTTAATAATGGGAAATATTTTCTCATAGGTAAAAAGAAACACTTTAAGTTCTGAGGCAAGAAAAAAAAAATCCAAAATAAAAATCATCCCCTATAGAAACTTATACGTACTTTTCATAAAATTATTTTACGAAAAATTTACCTATCCACGCAAAAAGTTCGTACTAATGACTCCTAAATTTTTGTCCTGTTACAGAGAGCACAACTGAGAGTGAGACGAATACATTGCTAACCACGAGCATGCTAATTAAAGTGGAAGCCATTCTTGGCTTGGTAATGAATTCCATGGGCGTAGTCATTGGGTTAAACGTTGGTGTAAAGAAAGATGGTAGGGTAAGTTGAACTATAAGTTCAATGTTTCGAAATTACTCATTAGAACCAATCCAGTTATAGATGCGCGTTTTTTTCAATTATTTTTTCAGAAACTCTCAGATATGTTTAGCGCTTTAATATTAATTGCAATTGCATTTTCTGGATCTCTATGCGCATTTTTTACCACAATACCTGAACCTATCGTTGGCGCATTGATATTTACGATGTTTTTATCGGCTGTTTTAGAAGGTTGACATTTTTTTTCATCGCTTTGTCGGTGTTCTATTACATATGATATTATTTCCCCAATTTTGTTCTAGGTTTCGATATGCTGAAATTTATTGACCTAAAGTCGATAAAAAATATTTATGTTTTGGGAATTTCATTCTTCATGGCTTTCGTAAGCAAAGATACAATCATATCTATATCTACGAGTAATTTATTCATAAAATATTTAAATTGCAAAAATTCCTTCTCGTTACTATTTTTTAAAATTTATTTATTTATATTTATTTTTGGTAAAAAGTAGAGATATACCTACTATAGGTACATTTCGCTTAGTGTGCATGGAGTTTATTTAGGATGCCTACCTATTGATTTTTTTTATTGTGTATTCTAGTTTATTCCGTTCTGCATCAGAGAAGATTTCGAAATAACAGGAAAATTATTAATTGATAGAGTGTTAATATGTTTGTTATCTACGAACTTCATCGTAGCTGGAGTTACTGCTCTGTTTTTAGATAATCTACTCCGAGGTAAATTAACTGTGAAATTATCATATTTCTCAATTTAGATAACTTTTTGTGAGTAATGGATATTTTTATGTATTAGCCTTGGAGCAGAGTACTTGCTTATTTGAAGAATGTAGATTCTAGACTTGACAAAAAATATGTAATTACACAAGTCTATAAATTTTATTTTCATTAGAAAATTTTTGAAGGAAAAAACCCTTTTGATTTCTTCAAAATAAAAAAAATTGACAATTTTTTTGGAATTAAAAAATCCTTGTTTCTTTGGAGAAGAAAACCTCGGAATTTTTTCAAAATAGAAAAAACTCTCCTTTCATCTCTAAAAATTTTTAGAGAAAAAAATCTACCTAGATGTCGTTTTGCAAAAGAATTCCTAATTTATTCGAAGTAAAAAAATTCTCAACTTTTTCAGAATAAAAATTTCTCATTGTTTGAAATAAGAATACCTAAGTTCTTTGGAGAAAAAAAATTTCTGATTTTTTTCGGCGTAGGTAAAAAAAGAATCTCAATTTTTTTGGAATAAGAGAGTAGTTGATTCTTGATAGAAAATTTATTTTTTGAAGTAAACAAGTATATTTTTCGGATTTAAAAAATTCTCATTTTTGGACCAAGAAATTATTTTATTTGATTTCCTAATAAATTTTTTGTTGAAAAACCCACCAGTTTTTTTCTCAAGTAAAAAAATCTCAATTTCTTTCGAATGAAAAATTATTCATCTAGGTACTTTATTCATTTATTTTTTTGAAAAAATATCTTTAAGTAGGTATATTTATGGAGTAAATTTTTTTTTTGGATTTAAAAAAACACGTGTTTTGAAGAAAATAATCTCTGGATTGGTTTTTGGGGGGAAAATATCTGAATTTTATTGAGTATAAAAAATTCTCATTTTTTTGAATGATTTTTTGTTCTTTTGAGAAAAGAAAATTTCCGATTTTTTTGTGAAAAAAATCTTTATTTGTTAAAAGCAGTAAAAATCTCATTAATTTATTAAATTGAAGTTCTTTATTTTTTTAAGGCTAGAAATTATTCTTTAATTTTATAAATTTATCAATTTTTTTGTTGAGGAAAAAGGTTGACAATAACTATTTTGGTAGGAAAAAACTTTCTCATTTTTTCCATGATATTGGAGAAGTAAAAATATCGCAATTTCTTCGGAATAAATTTTATTTTTATTTTTTTGGATTAAAAAATTTGTCAATTTTACCAAATTACATATCTCTGGTATTTAAAGGAGAAGAAAATCTCTTAATTTTTTCATGGCGAAAAATCCTCAATTTGTTTGCAGAATTATCTCTCAATTTTTTTGAAGAAAAGAATTGTTGGTACAAATTTTAAAAGTTTTTAATTTTTCTGAAGTACCTAAAAAATTCTATCTTTCATCTGATTCTTGAGATTTTAAAAAAGAATATTCTAAGAGTAAAAAATTGTAAACTTCTTCGAAAAAAATATATAGGTAAATAAGTATTTTAAAAAAGAAATCTCTGAATTTTTTGGAATATAGTTAATTTTTTTCTTCAATTTTCAGACAATCAGGATCTCGAAACTTTGTTGAACAAAAAAATCCAATTTTTTAAGTTGAAAAATTTCTCATTTTTTTGAGGAAATATTTTTTTTTTTAGATTTGTTGAGGAAAAAAATTCTTATACCTACCTACCTAATTAAAAAAAAAGATTTTTAATTTTTGAGTGAAGAAAATCTTTGTTTTGGAAGAGAAACCTCATAACTGTTTTGGAATAAAAAAATTCCAGTTATTTTAGAGTAAGAAATTTATTATTATGTACTTACCAACTTATTAAAAAAGTTAGCATTTTTTGTTGAAAAATTTTCTACTTATATTGTATGTAAATTATTTGGGAGATTAAAATATTTTTTAATTTTTTGAAGAAGAAAAAAATTCAACTCACCACGTACCATGCACCTATAGGAAAAACCCAGGCTATATACACCCCAGAAAATTCCAAGTTTCTGGTCCTGATTTTAAACATAATAAATAAAAATTCAAAGAAGGAAAATAAAAATATTTTTGTGTTCTTTGATTGAGATTATGTAAAACTAAGCTACAAAAATTTGAAAAAATTGACCTTCCCGCAAGTTTTGATTGTATAGGTAGTAGGTAGTTATGAATAGATTCGAAGAACGTATAAAATAAATATGATTATGTTTTTATAATTACTATCTACAATTATTTTTATTTTTAGTTTTCATCGAAGAATCAAAAACTTGTCAAAAGTCTGATGGAATTTCAACTTATCCCGAAACAGATAAAAGCATCGATACGCCTGAATTTTGCGATTGTCTCACTCCAATTTTTGCATGATTCTAAAAATATTGGTAGGTACGTAGAACGTATTACGTAAGTATTGTAATATATTTCAAATTTTCATGTCAATAGATACCTACCTACTATTTTTGTGATTAATATACATACCCATCATTAATAAGTATTCAAGATATCTGTCTTTATACAGACAGTTTGTAGGTACCTATTTTAATTATTTTGTTAAATTTCGTCCAGTCTATTTTTTATTTTTATTTTTATTTTTATACGACACTTCATTGCAAGTCTGCAGTAAATGAACTTTTGTGAATTTTATATTGAGTGTTTCCTAATACATATTTACTTATTGGTACAACAATATTGAAGTACATTCGAATACTTACACGAATCTATTCTTGTACGGACCAATAAGATTTTTTATTTATTTATTTTTTGTTTCATTGGCGCGTCATTATAAGTTAATTTAAATTACTCGTGTTTTGCAGAAAATAATTAATTTTTGACAAATAGTTACAAAAAAAAAAAAAAAAAGTGAATCTGAAAATCAACAATTTCCTCAAGACTCGAATTTTGATGTTTTTCCCCATTTCAAAAATCTTTTAGGTAATCGATAACCTGAAAAAAATTAATTACATGTACGATACTTGACTTTTTCAAAAAATCTAAAAATTATTTAAAATCAAACATTGTAGTTTGAAATATGAATAAAAAAATTGAACATTCAACTTTATTCAATTCTTTCTTCAAAACTAGAATATTTGACGATTTTTTCAAAAATTTTGAATGTGGACTATATAGTCGAAAACTAATTGGAAATTTAATGATCGATTTTTTTTTTGTTGAAAATCTTATAATCAATAACTTTGAGAAAATCACAAAAAATATTCTAAAATTTACCAAAAAATCAAAAATTGAAAAATTCATCATTTTTATTCAAAAATGGAAATCTCTGATTTTTCCAACAAAAAAAATCTGAAATCAAAATTGATGACTTTTTTATGCGAGAATTGAAAAAGTTGAGTTTTTTTCCTTTTCAAAATCAGAGAATTTATCATTTTCATACATTTATTATGAAACATTCATCAAAAAATTATAATTTGAATTCAATTCCAAATTGCTTGGTTATTGAGATAGCTCTCTGAAACGACCTCAGAAAATCGAAATATTGTATAACCCAAATTTGGCCTAGGATCAAACTTTTGTCAGTTTTGCATCAAATTTTGAGACGAGATGAATTTGTGCTGACACAGAGGATAACAGTGTTGAAAATTTATACATGATTTTTAATTCTAAATCGCTTGGATGTTGAGATAGCTTCAAAACAACAGCAGAATATTGAAATATGACCCAAATTTGGCCTAGAACCAAATTTTTGTCAGGTTTGCATTAAATTTTGAGGCGACTTGAATTTTGCTGCTACAGAGGTATGCAAGTAGTCAGCAAATTTATAACATCATACAAATTTCATCCGAAACTGACAAAAATTTGGTTCTAGGCCAAATTTGGGTCATATTTCAATATTCTGCTGTTGTTTCAAAGCTATCTCAACATCCAAGCGATTTAGAATTGAAAAACATGTGGAAATTCTGTAACACAGTTATCGTCTGTGCCACCAAATTTTTTGGGTCTCAAAATTTCATGCAAAACTGACAAAAGTTTGGTCCTAGGCCAAATAATTTTGAAAAAATATAGTTTCGAATTTTTGACAAATAGTTACAAAAAAAAATATATATATAGTCCAAATTCAAAATTTTTGAAAAAATCGTCAAATATTCTAGTTTTGAAGAATGAATTGAATAAAGTTGAATGTTCAATTTTTTTATTCATATTTCAAACTACAATCAAATACTTTAAATTAATAATACTGGAAACTCCAATGGGGAAAAGTGACCCCGACAAAAGCGCTCTCTTAGCGGCTCGGCATGAAACTATTCTCAGACTTTCGACCGATCGTCTTGTCTTCGACCAATCAGAGGGCGAATCACGCGACGATTAGTCGAAAACCTGGAATTAGTTTCATGCCGAGCCGCTTAGAGAGCGCTCTTCTTGGGAGTCAAATCAAAAGCATTGAGTTTCCAGTATTATTAATTTAAAGTATTTGCTACAATGTTTGATTTTAGATAATTTTTAGATTTTTTGAAAAAGTGAAGTATCGTACCTACATGTAATTAATTTTTTTCTGGTTATCGATTACCTAAAAGATTTTTGAAATAGGAAAAAACATCAATATACATATACATATTAGTAATTTTGCCGCTACTTTTGGGGCTCTGGCGGAGAGTCCAATGAGTCGAATGCGGTCAAATTCGCTATGTGAGGTTCACTCTAAGGCAGAATGATGCCAAAAAAATTTTGGGGCCCAACTCAAAATTGGGGATATTGACCCTTTTTTGAGGGGGTGCGGGGGAGCCCCAGAACCATGAAATTTTTTGAAACTTGTCCCAGTGATGAGAACACTAATTACCTCAAACATGTTCAAATTTCAGTCCCCTAAATCATCCCTACCCCATTTTAGGGCCCAAAGAGTGGATTTTGGGGTCATTTTTTTCACGTTGATCAGGCTACAGACCACCCAAATGGGGATGGGGGGCCCAAATTATTGTCATAGATTAGGTTCGTGCCCCTGAGGTGCCTTTTGTAGGTTTCAACTTTTGGGCCCGCTTTGACCCTTGTCCAGGGTCAAAAATCAAGATTTTTCACGATTTTTCATGTTTTTTCTCGCTTCCCGGTACGTTGATCAGCCTGCAGCCCAAACCAAATGACCTTGGAAGCCAAAATTTGGTATTTATGATCGGCAAGGGTCACTGAGGTGCCGTTTTCGGTTTTTGAACCTTGAGCCCCAAAATTAAGGATGACCCCTTTTTTGGGAGCTCCAAGGGGGCCCCAATGTGACAAAACACTTTAAAATTTTTACCAACAATAGTGACTCATATTGTCTCCACTGTATTCAAATTTCAGCTTCCCAAGTCATCCCCACCCCATTTTAAGGGTCAAAAGGTGGATTTTGGGGTCATTTTTTCAAGTTGATCAGGCTACAGTCCCTCCAAATGGTGATAGGGAATCCAAAATTTCATAGTAGCTTGAGTTCATGCCCCTCATGTGCCTTTTGTAGGTTTTGACCTTTGAACCCCTTTTGACCTTGATACAGGGTCAAAAATCAATATTTTTCAAGTTTTAACCTGTCTTTTCTGATGCGTTGAACAGCCTACAGCCCAAACCAAAGGATCTAAAAGGTTGAAATTTGGGATGTAGTGTCAGTAGAGGTCACTGATGTTCCTTTTGGGGTTTTCGACTTTTGAGCCCCATTTGACCCCCGTACAGGGTCAAAAATTAGAAATTTTTACGTTTTAACCCCTTTTTTGGTGTGTTGGCCCCCATCTGAAGAGCTGAAAGTGACGAGGGGGTTAGGGCGGAGCCCCAACGAGGTTATGGGGGCGTAGCCCCCATTTGAAGATGAAATCTTCGGGAGTGGCTAAATCCATAATAAGTAATCACATTGTAAGGGCGATCTCGTTCTTTTTTATTCGATTGTGAAACTTGCAATAATCGCTCTAAGTGATTGTTGTATCACAAAAAACGCTTCCCATGCCAAAAATGGCGTTAAATATAGATGGAGTTCCTAAAATCAATCGAATACACGTGCGGTTAATAATTATTAGCACACACTTATGAAGTTTTGAGTTTTTTGCACGATTCGACGATAAAATCAACAAATCTACTTACTTTATACACGGCATAAAGTCCTACAGCACCGACGACGATATTTATTGACGTGCAGATGACATCGAATATGTCCGCTGAAAATTTTCATTACAATGAGAGAAGGTAAATGCGTGAATAATTTGTATGCCAGTGTGAAATGCAAACTGCAGTTACATACGTTTTGGATAATATGGCTTCGTCGTAGGTGCTGGAGTAGTGGAACCAGTAGGAGTGGTCGAATTTGAAGCTTGAGGAGTAATATACTGCCCACCTGTAATTAGAAATTGGTTTAAAAATTTTCAGAAGCTGGCGTCAATAATCAGAAATTTTATCTAAATTGCGTTAAGTGTGATTAGCTTCGACTTTGACGGTATTTATCTTATTTATCATCGAGTCGTTTCCAAGGTTTTTATAAACTTAGCCAAATCAAAACACGTAGTACAAACACTAGCTATTTTTTTTTATTGCTTTGGTGAGGCAAAGCTCAGCTTTTATCATTTGAGAAAACATCGAATGATTCATTAGTGCAATGGTCCAAATTTAAATTTAGCGTAGAATCGGAATCTATTGGAAAATACTATCTAATAACTGATTACTAGTATTATCTCAAATAATGTCATTTATTTTAAAATTTTGAACGAAATTTTCCATTTCACATTTATATCCCATCAATTGTTCTTGTTTGAAGAGAAAAATAATACTTTATTTTTTGGAAAATTACCTACCCAATTTTTGAAATGATTTATGTTTTTTTCTTCATTGGATCTTTGGTTGTTTTTTTTCACTTTTCATTAGCACATTTATTTTGAAGTAGGAATATTTCAAGTGTCTTCCTATATGGTCTAATCTCTAACGAAAGTTCATCTAAGGTGGTGTTACATTTTTTCAAAGGCCTTCTTTTCCTAAGGTTCAACTCCATTTCCAAAAAGTCCCCCTACCTCTGTACACAAGGCACCAGCTGAAAATTTTTTCAAACAAAGTTTGTACATTGAAATCCAGGGAATAATTTTAGTCATTACAAAATTTTCGATTGGGCCCCTCCCTCCATGACAATTTTGCATAATTGAATAATACGTACTATTTTGAAAAATTTTCAATTGTAGCCTTGGTAGAAATACTGATATTTTTTTGAAAGGGGAACTGGAGAGCGACCTCGGAAATGATTTTGACCAAAATTTTTGAAAATTTGTGTTTGAAAAAAAATTAAAAAAAATTGTATTGATATTAATAAATACTGAAAAAAGGTTTTTTCATTCATTTACGCACTTTTAAACAAAATTTTAAATTATTCAAGAATGCCCTATAATAATATGTTAAAAAAAAATTAAAAATTATTTTTCAAAAAGTTTTAAAAATAGAACAGTACCAAATTTGTTCACTTCTATATAAATAATTGATGGTCTTTTAGTGAGCCTTCGTGACCCGATTGGGAGGGGGGGGGGTTAGAATAATACATTACCATTTTCAAATTCCCGCTCGTATTTTCCTTTTAAAATGTAAATTTGACCAAATAATTAGTACAGGAAATTAGGTTACTCTTATCAAGTTCCCACTCTAATGTAATAAGTTCATACAATAAATGTAACGTTATGTGAGGTGTTGGTCGCAATAAACGAGCTAATAAATTTTTTCAAGTTGAATTATCTACTTTCGTTTGATTTTTATGAAAATAATGGCTTATAATCTGGTTTTGAAGAGAGGAGGGGAAAGACACGAAGTGCCAGAATTTGAATCATCAATTACCTACTAAATTAGAATTTGTAAAATAAATTAAAAAATCAGCGAAAAACAAAGCACTTGAGAAGTAATAAAAACTTTATGTGCAGTGTACAGTTGTACATAAAATCAACCGTCACTTTTTAAAAGTGAAATTTAGACCCCCCACCTCCCTTGTTAAACTTTTATAATTTTCACATTTCTATTCATTTTAAAAATTTGCCAACTTTTAGACATTTTATTAGACATTCTAAAACATGTTTTTTAAAATTTTTAAATTTCCATAGAATTTTTTTTTTCAATTTTTATATCTCCATAAAAATTCATTTTCGAAATTTTTTGACTTTTAGACATTTTATTACACATTCTAAAACATTTTTTTTAAATTTTACATTTCCGTGGAGATTATTTTTTTTTATTATTTTTATAATGTTGAAAAATGGATCGTGGTATAAATGTAGAAAAAAGTAGTAGGTAGGTGTAGGTACCTAATTTTGGAGTAAAAGCAGTGAAAAAATCAAAATTGAAAATCAAAATCAATTTCGTCTATAAACAAATAGCTAGATACCTCAGTTATTTCTAGTGGTAACATTGAAATTTTTCCTGATCTTTGAAAATTTTTCTGCAGTAAATTTGGGTCCTATTTTTTGACGGATCCTCAATTTTTTGTATTTTTTGTTGTGGGTGGGGTCTGAAAATATTGTGACTAGGAGCGAAAAAAGTAGTGATTTTTCGAGGGAAAAAAATCATGTAGACAGGCTTCGTCCCCAAGTTGTTTGTTTTTATGAGTAAATAATTGCATATTTTTCCCCTAACTAAATTTCAAGTGGACTCTGCCACTTCCCATTTTCTTTTAAATGAAAATTTTTTAGTAATTTTCAAATTCTTGCATTCTTTTGATTGTAATTCATTGAAGTTGTTTCCTTCCATGAGAATTAATTTCCATCCATTGAAACTTGAGATTATAATTATTGTGAAAATGATTTTCTCTTTTTTAAGCAATTTTTTTAGATTTTTTTTCTTAATTAGCACTATAGATTTTTTATTTTTTTGCAAAAAATCATCTTACCAAATAAAATTTTACGTCACTTTGCCTCCTAAAATTTGTAAGAATAATTTCACCCAAAAATATTCAATTTTTCAAAAGCTCTTCAACCCATTCTCCAATATTTGAATTTATTAAAAATATGAAATATCGCAGGTGCGTAAAAACGAACCAAAGCTCGTGACAATTTAAAAACTAGGTCGCTAGTACCAAAAACTAAAAAAAAAATAATGAAAATATTTCAGTACCTACTTACCACATATATCCATAGTATAATTAAACTTCCTGTCCTGAGAGTGCACCTGCAACAACACGAACTTAATTGGGGAAGTGAGAAACCCATTTTTATTTTATTTTTTAATAGAAAAAATCAAACTTTTCAACACCAACAATGACACCGAGTGACGAGTTGAAAACTACCTGTTGTACGTGCTCGACGCTTCTTTCGGACTGTTTCTTTTTTTTCTTGAAAAATAAAAGTTTTCCCTGTCAAAAAAAAAAAATCAGAAATTAGGTATTTCTCTAGTTCGCTTGAGTAATTCAAAAAAAATGAGAAATTTTCACACTGACTTCAAAAAATTAAGATTTTTTCTTTCAAAGAAAATTCATAAATTTATTTCTCCGAAAATTGGAAAAATTTTCGTTCAAAAAAATTCTCCAAAAAAATGTTTTACTCCACACAAATTCAATTTTTGTTTTCACCAAAAAATTTATAGAGACTATTGCCTCCAAAAAATTGGATGCCGAATTATTGTTCATAATAAAATGACATTTACTCCAAAAATTGAAGAAATTTTTTTACTTTTATAAAATCAAGAGATAGGTATTCTTTTCTTTAAAAATAAAATAAAATAAAATCATGATTTTTTAAATGAGATTTTTGTTTTAAATTAGGGATTTCTTACTTAAAAAAAAATCAGGAATATTTTCTCCTAAAATTTGAGAAACGTTTTCACCCGAAAAATTGAGATTTTCTTCGCTCCAAAAATTTAAAAGATTATTGTCACTCCAAAAAATCAAGGAATTTCTTTCCTTTTTCTCGAAAACTTGCGACCTCCCCCCCCCCCTCACTAAAAATTGAATTCAAGTTTTTTTACCCTATACCTATTTTGAGATTATTCTCTCCAAAAAATTTAGAGATTTTCTTTTGCTATTAAAATAAAAGATTTCATTTTTCAGAAGTTTGAGAAATATTTTTGAGTCAAAAAATTGATAAGTTTCCTTCTCCAAAAAAAACTGATAAATGTTTCCACTCAAAGAAACTTAAAAAATATTCTGCTCCAAAAAAATAAAGAATTTTTTTACATGCATAAATTCAGATCTCTTTTCAAAAATTTTTAAATACATCCTTCTAAAATTTAAAAAAAAAACAAATGAAGACGAAAGATCAGGTACGAAACATTTTTTTTCTTCAAAAAATTATAGTTTTATATTTAAGAACCTACTTTTATTGTCAAAAAATTGGGATTTTGTATTTTCACCCAAAAAAATAGCATTTATTTCAAAAAAATATCAGGCGTAATTGCTTTTCTTCATTTTTTCTACTCAAAAAAATGTGAAAATTTTTTATCGTTTTCCTGCAAAAAATTGAAATTATGTAGATTTGTAGATACCTACATAAACATTTTTTTTTGAAATTGGAGACATACGTAAGATTAAATGAGATTTTTTCAAAAAAGTGAAATGTTTTTCTAAAAATAAGAAATTTCCCGTTTAAAAAAAATCAAAAAAAAAAAATTTCTACAAAAAATTGAGAAATTTTTTCGTTTTAAAAAATATGAAAATTGTTATAGTTACCTACCTGCTTCAAAATAATTTTTAAAAAATTGAGCGAAGAAATTAGAATTTTCTTCCCAAAAATTAAAACGAAAATTTAAAAATAGGTATATTACCCTAAGTATATTTTTTACACACCGCATAAACCGTTGGTATTGGTGTGTCAAAAAAAAAAAAAAAAGTATATTAATTTTTTAAATATTGACAAATAAAATTTTTTGTTCCAAAAGATTAAAATTTTTTGGAGAAAAATTATGGATTTTTTGACAAAAAAAATTGAAAAATATTTTTACTCAAAAAATCAAGAAATTTCATTTATTTCAACAAAAAAAATTGGAAATTTTTTCATTCCAAAAAAATTGAGAATTTTTCATTTCAAAAAACCTTGAAAATTATTTTACCTAAAACTTTTCAGAAAAAATTATACAAAAAATTATTTCCTCTGATAATTAGAGGCTTTCTTAAGAAAAAATTTAAATAACAAAAATTACCTAAAGTTCGAAAAATATTTTTATTCCCAAAAAAACTAAGGGAAATTCTGGAAAATTACCTTATTCCAAAAAAATTTATTGATTGCTTTTCTCCAAAAAACGATATTTTTCTTTCATAAATTAAAAGTTTTTCCTCCAATAAATTAATGTTTTTTTTTCAAGTTGACTCCAATAAAATTGAGAGACTTTTTTTCTCTAATAACTTGAGAAATATTTTCTCTCCACAAAAAAATGAAAATTTTTACCTACCTACTTACTCTTAAAATTCAGAATTTTTTAAAATGAAATATTTCTCTTCGAAAAAGTTAACATGTTTCTTACTCTCAAGAAATCATTTTTTTTTTCTTCACCACAAAATTCGGAGTCGAGATAGTTCTTCTTTTCCAGAATATTGAAATATTTTTTCTCAAAAAAAAAAAAATCTGTTCTCCGAAAATCAAGTTTTTTTTTAAAGAAGAGATTAAATTGCTCTAAAAAAAATATTTCATTTATCCTCCCCCCCCCCCCCTAGAAATGAGATTTTTTTTTCTCTCATTTTTTTTAACTTCAATTGAAATAGTTTTCCTCAAAACATTCATAAATCACATTCTTCAAAAATTGAGAATTTTTGAAGAAAGATTTCTCTCCAAAAAAATTGACAGGTTTTTTCTCTTGAAAAATCTTTGTTTTCACCGAAAAAATCGTAGTTTTCTTTTTCCAAAAAAAGGAATAATTGCATAATTTTTATTTAGAATATTCTATTCGTGTTGGAATTGTTCAAATTTAATTTAGACCCATGTATGATGATTGAAAAATATGTAATAGGTCGATTTTCAACCGATTAAAGCTGTATCAACACTGAGGTACTCAAGTCCACGCACTTTCAAGCATTAACGAAGGTGTAGGTAATCTAATTAACAATGTAATTCATTTGTTTCATTTTCGAACCTCGTTTCGAGTACGAAATTCATTCGATCACTTTATATGTAGGTAATTCATAAAGGTATAGGTAGATAATTCTTAACTTTCCAGCGTCGATTTCCCACACCTTACCAGAGGTGGTATTTACATTTATACCTACCACACACACAGAAAGAAAAAAAAAGGAAACAGGGGGAGAAATAGTCGTACGCTGCAAGAGAGTGATCGTGCGACAAAGATGACAATTAATGCGTAAAAATGACTGTAAACAGATGAATTTACACTATGACTGAAGTTTCCATCGACCGTCGGAGGAGCGAAGGGTACATAATGATGTATATGTTGCTATAATATTCGGGAGCAGCTAGACATTTGGGACCTGCAATAAACCAAACACCTGAGTTTTAAAATTTTCAAAACATATGTTAATTAATGATGTATTGTTCGCAGTACAGGTGAGAAGTATAGAATACTACATATTCTCGGCTCCATCGGCATAGGTTGTTATACATTTTTGTTCAAGTATCGCACTTTTTCTGTCATCTATACCTGCTTCTTTCCAAACTTGGGAATACAACTAAAGCCATGTTTTTCGTAAGTATATTATTCAATTGCAAGTTATTCAATACTTTTAATTCGGTTGTTCGATATTTAATAGATTAGTTTTCAAAGGCGAGATCTCGATTTGTTATTTTAATTCGAATTTTCCGCTGAAATTATGATTGTGATTGGGTAAAAATTTATTCGTTGAGGTGCTAGTGCTACCTTAATTGATTGTGTTTTAGGAAGAAATCTATCGCAAAAGGTTGGTTTGATCTTTCTTTTTGATTATTTTTATTAACGTTTTAACGTTTTGTTAATCAAATCATCTTCTTAAACTATTTTTTTCAAATCATTTTCTTAAACTACTTTTTTATTATTACTTTTTTTTTATTGTTATGGTTTGAAATTATGTAAATCTAATCAGTTGAATTATGATTTGGAATTGATTCAAAATTGATGGGTAGCATAATACTGAATTGCCTATATCCGGTGGTCATTTAAATTTTGACGATTTTTGATTTATTTTTTAATGCATATTAATATTTTCTTACATTCACCTACTTATTTAATTAATAAGAATAGGTACCTATGTCAAACATCCATTCATTCTTTTGAAAAAGATTGCAAGTATTTTCTCACCTGTACAATATTTTAATAACAAGACTAGGTATAGGCAATTTATTTTACATTTTAAAATTTAAAGCATTGCGAAGTTAAAAAATAGACGTTTTTATTTCTCAAGTAACTGGGTTCGTGTTCGTGCATTTCTGAAATTCATTACGATCATAAATGAATAACTTGAAGTTACATTTGGCAACGTAGATTTTTTCAATTGGAAAAAAATCACCCAAGCTTACCTCTAATTCAAACAAACGATCTTTATTTGTTTAAAATTTCAAATGTTTCACAAAACGCATCCCATGTTTTTTAGTTGGTACTTATTATTCTAAAATTGAGTTGTATCGTTTCATATAGGTTTATTTATAAATAGTGGTAACATCGTAGGTATATCCACTATCTAGGTTAGGTCCCTAATTCAAAAAGATACCTACATCGTAAAATTAATTTGAAATGTAAACGGGCGAATATTACTCATATTTGCGAACAATTGTCATTCGAATGACCTCAATAAATAGAAATGCTCGAAAGTATGCAATTGTTTGATAGGTACCTACCTATACCTTTTGTAGCTGTAGAATCTATACCTCGAAATTCTAAAGATCATTGTTTATTAACTCATTTCTCTGAAAAATTTTCTCTACTCATCTGTTATTTTTTTGCAGATGTTTTAGAAGTAAAATTTTCAGAATAATAATTATTTAACGTAAGCGATTCAAGTATTTTTTCGTTCTTCAGTTGTTATAGAACGATCACTGCCATCTTTTCGTAACCTAATGATCAATTTGGAAAATAGTTCATTTTTTCATTAATTTTTTCTTAGAAATTAAAAATTGAAAAAAATAAAATTAAAAAGAATTAGATTAATCAAAATGTTACTTGACTGATAGTTTGAGTACTCGAGGAAATTTTACTCAAATAAAATCTTTCAAATTTTTATTTTTTGAATTTTGTTTTCAAAAAAATTATTTCGTTTTAAAAAATGAATACTTTAATTGAAAAATACCATTTAAAAAAAGAAATTGTTCAGAATTATCATATACTTTCCTTCAAGTTCTCATTCTCAATCACACCTCAAAAAAGCATTAATAAATTTTTTTTCAAACTTGGAAAAATAAGAAGACAGAATTTTCTTTAGAATTCAATGCTTGATTTACCTATAAAAAAAATAAAATTTCCAGGTATTTTATAAATGTACTTACTCGTATTTTGGAAAAATTGATTTAGAACAAAATTTGGAACAATTTGATTTTTAAGTTTAAAATAGATTTTTGACCTTATATTGAAGAAACGTAATTTATTCTAAACAATTCATTTTTAAAATGGATTTTTTTAACCAAAATTTAAAAAAAGATGAAATTAAATTTTAAAAAAACTGATAAAATTTGAAAAAACATAGGTAACCTATCTATTGAAGTTTTTTGATTTTATTTGATATCAATTTTAAATAAATGCCTGTTTTCAATTGAACTTGAAGTGTAAAAAAATCCATCTTAAAATATAAAATGCAAAGGTCCAGATCTTGAATCGGAAATTTGGGAAGATGATAATAGGGAATTCTCCCCTGTGGTGTAGCCCCGTCGCCCCGTGTACTGCACTGGTATGTAGTTAAGAATGACGTGACCCCGTATTTTGAAAATCATTTGAATATCAGGAGTCAATGGTGACATTTATAATAGAGAAAATAATTCCCTATTTTTCATTTCCTCGTGGTGTAGCCTGTAGCTTCCGTCGCCCCGTTTATAGCACTTGTATGTACTGTACCATAATGTACTTTCCTTGCACTATGAAAAAAACTTGAGTATAATAATTTACCTAATACTTACTTTTTAGATTTTTTAATTTACATGGAAATTAATTATTATGCCCTTTAGACATTTTGTCACAGAGTAAAAGCATATACTAAGCAAATACTTTAAATTAATAATACTGGAAACTCAATGCTTTTGATTTGACTCTCAAGAAGAGCGCTCTCTAAGCGGCTCGGCATGAAACTAATTTCAGGTTTTCGACTAATCGTCGCGTGATTCGCCCTCTGATTGGTCGAAGACATGACGATCGGTCGAAAGTCTGAGAATAGTTTCATGCCGAGCCGCTAAAACTGCTAAAAGAGCGCTTTTGTCGGGGCCACTTTTCCCCATTGAAGTTTCCAGTATTATTAATTTAAAGTATTTGTACTAAGTATGTTTCATACTTTCAAACGTAGTGTGGCAATAGAGCCAATCGGGGAGGGGGGGGGGTCCAGGGGGCGCTCCGAGTTTTTTTTTTTTTGAAATTTTTGAAACGGAGGGATGGGGGTAAACATTTCTCAACTTCATGGGTGAAAGAGTCTCTCACTTATTATGAGGAAAAATTCCTAAATTTTTTCAGAGTAAGAAAATTTTCATCTTTTTGAAGTGAATAAACTTCTCTTATTTCTTTGAAGAAAAAAATATTTCAATTTTTCAAGAAACTCGCTAACAAAATTTTAAGCATGGTTGGAGTAAAAAAATCTACTATTTTTGCGGAGAAAAAAAAATCACAAGTGTTTTAAGAATGAATCATTTAAAAAAAAATTGTTTGAAGTAAAAAATCTCTCAATGTTTATGCAAAAAATCTGTTTCGTTTTTTTTTTTGACAAAAAAATTTTTAGAGAAAAAAAACTTAGGCAGATCAAATTTTGGTCTCAATTTAATTTATGGAGTAGAGAATTTATTTTTTTGGAGATTTTTGTTATTTAATCAAATAATTGAGAAACTTTTTTTTTTCAAAATAAATCAATAAATAAATTTTATTATGCTGTCTCAAAAAAAAAATTGATTAGGTAGGTAATTAATAGGTAAGAAATGTTTTATCCCATCAAGAAAATTGGGATTCTTTCTGCAAAAGAATTCGGTTTTTTCGAAAAGAAATTGGAAACTTTTTATTTTCAAAATGTTTGAACGCGTTCATGAAGCATCGATCTAAAGGTTGGAGCTTATGAGTAGTTCCTGGAGGTAATGACAGCATATGGATATGATTTTGACATGCTAGCAGAATGCAGTCCAAGGTCTTGTGCGTCGCGTGGCCATCCACAATGAGAAGCACTGGTTTCAGCGCTCCAGGTTTAACTTCAACAATGAAAAAATTCAACCACTGGACAAAACTATCCGTAGTTTGCCAGTTTGAATCTCCAAAGTACACTTCTGAACCAATCAGCATATGTTCTGCAAATTTTTTTCGATCAGTTTTTTTTTTTATGATAAAGAACGGCAGCAGCATATCTCCTTCAGCGTTTGCACAAACCATCACAGTTACATTTTCACCTTTCTCCCCACTTGTCATTTTTGCGAAGTTTTTCTTACCTTTTTCGCCAATACATTTTGAATTTTCATGGACATTTGTTATACCTGTTTCATCGGCATTGTATATTTGCGACGGCGGGAATTGGTACTCTTCCTGTAAGGAGACCAGTTTGGTGAAGAAAGTATGAAGGGCATCCGGGTTGAAGCCATTAACTCTCGAGACGCTCGTATTGTTTGGTTTTCATAATGTCAGCTCTGGGTGTCTTTTCATAAACCCGTAGTAAAAACTATTTCCACTTTTTTGTGTCTCGTCGTTGAACGTAGTGTCAAGGTTTAATTTGGTTGCCAAATCATACGCAAGTTGTTGGAATTCCAATATGCTCAGCGGCATGTACGCATCTTGCATATCCAAAACATATCTAATACATAAATATTACAAATGAAACATAAAAAAACAAACAAACAAACAAACAGACAACACAAAAGAAAACAATCATTACCTTTTCAACTCCTCTTCTTGTTCTTCATTGAAAATTGTATCATACCTCCCCAGTTTTGGCTTGAGGCTCACTGGTTTACCATTGCGCTTTGCCAGAACTCGTTCATTCAAAGTACTTTTTGGTACACCATATCGTTCTGCAGCCTCCCGATACTTCATTCCATTAATAACGGCCTGAACTGCAGTCTCCATTTGGTCAGAAGTCCAATTACCACGGTTGGTGGTGCGATTAAAACGAGACATTATTTTTCAACAATCTAAATTGAATAAATTTTAAGTCAAAACCACATACTTGATATAAATACTTAGTAAATTGAGTGAAATTACCTTAAATTCAAACAGAATACATCAACGTGAGGCAAAAACAAGCAATACATCCATCAAAAGTGAATTGAATCAGCAAAATGAAGTTTGATTAATAAAGTAGAGAAAATAAACAAACCATACTTAGCAACCAGCAATATTCACTTTCACAAAGTAAGATAAATTAAACAGTCAAGTATAACAAATATTTCTAGTGATTACTGAGTAAAAAAAAAAGAAAAAAGGCATATTGGAAGTGATACACTACCTTTTTGAAAATTCCAACTTGGGAAAAACCCAACAAAAGAAAAAAAATAATAAAATGAAAGTTTTTTTCACAATGACGATCTTGCTCGCAGCGGATACAATCCCAATTAGGGTCAGTACATGCAGGGAGACGTTGTACACTCCGCAACAGGATGACCTTTGATTTCTACCTCGAAGGGTCAACCCGGGATTTTTTTGGAAAAAATTTTGTTGAATTAAAAAAAAAAAAAAATTCTACTCGCACCACTTGCCAATCCCAGTCGACTCTGAGGAAAAAAATCGCTCTTGTCGACGATCCGGGCAAGCGTACATTGCGGTAGCGAATGATGGGGTATCTTGGCGACCTCCTCGACCTTCCCGGATGATTTTCGAATTTTTTCTCCCATTTTAATTCCAACTGAAGGGGAGAAATTGAAAAAAAATTGTTTTTTTTTTTTACAACAGTCTGCTACTTTGGTAGCAATGCGGTCTGCACTGCGGCCAGTGCGTGCAGGGAGACGTTGTACACCCCCGCAACAGGATGACCTTTTTGTGGGCTAAAAAACGATTTAGAACGAATAAATAACGAATTCAACACCAATTTCAGTTTATTTCGGATAGGAATACAATTACAAAATTTTAACAAATTTCTCAACAGCAAAATTGTAGTCTGGCGAGATCACAGACCAAAAGTACTAGAAACTTAAACTAATAATGTGTGGTTTGACCACTAGAGTGCACAACAATCGAATATTTTCACACTTTGATTTCTACCTCATAGGGTCGACCCGGGATTTTTTTGTAAAAAGTCTACTTGCACCACTTGCCAATCCCAGTTGACTCAGAGGAAAAAAATCGCTCTTGTCGACGATCCGGGCAAGCGTACGTTGCGGTAGCGAATGGTGGGGTATCTTGGCGACCTCCTCGACCTTCCCGGATAATTTTCGAATTTTTTCTCCCATTTTAATTCCAACTGGAGGGGAGAAATTAAAAAAAAATTGGGTTTTTTTCACAACAGCCGGCTACTTTGATAGCAATACGGTTCGGACTGCGGTCAGTGTCTATAGAGAGGCGCTGTGCAGGTCGCAACAGGTTAATTTTTTCGAATATCTGACGAAATATTTTTTTGAAAAAAAAAATTCTTGAATTTGAAATAACAAGAAAATTTACACCACATTGCTTTTTTATCAAAACTTTCATGTTTGATGCTCAATATTTAAATGTAATGAAACTTAGAATCAAAAATTTACAAAAGAAATGGAAAAAATTTCATGTCAGGGGCTGTGCAAATTTTTTTTAGAAACCCCCCTGTCCGGAGCTGCGCAATGTCCGGGCTGTGCCTACCTACTACACTCGAAATTTCAAAATCAAATCGAACTGCACCTGAGAAATAAAATCTGATTTTTATTTCTTAAAGAACAAAAATGAAAAATCTCTTATTTCTGTGCAGTGAAAATATTTCTCGATTTAATTTTTGGAGAAAAAAATCAATTATTTTGTTCGAAAAAAAAAACTCATTTAAAAAAATACTTGAATCACTTAATCTTTCAAAGGAGAAATATTTCTCAAATTTTTAGAAAAGAAACTCATTCAATTTCTCAAAGCGAAAAAAATCTTCAGTTTTTTTGAAAAATTAATTTTCTTATTTGATTTTGGGAGAACAAAATATCGAAGAAATGAATTTTCTTGGATTAAAAAATCTCAGTTATAATTGTATAGTAAGCAGCATGGAAAAATTTAGATTAGGTAAATAAAAAATAGTTTTAAATTTCAAATTTTTTGTTTACCTAAAGAAAATTTCAATTTTTTTCTGAAGATAAAATTTCTTACTTCCCCGAGCAGCACAATAGACAAATTATCGAAATAAAAAATCGACAGAATATGGAATTCGATAAAGTGTCGCGTTAGTTCCGCATAAATCGTGAAATTATCTTTCGATATATAGATAGATTATCGACGAATTATAGTTAGCAAAAATTTCGAGATTATAGTAAGATATTTTATCGATAATATTTCTATAATATCGAAAGATAATTTCACGATTTAGGCGGAACTTTTGCGACACTTTATCGAATTTGATATTCTGTCGATTTTTTATCGATTTTTTATTCTGATTTTTAGTCTTTTACTAGCTTTTTTCTATAATTAAAAATCATTAATTAGCATCTACCTCCTGCATGGTAATCCTCTTCCTTAACCACTATGCCATACCTTATCGTTGAGGAATTAGCAATAAAACGATTATAATAGGCAGTTTAGTACTTACAGATGTGTTGCACTTGAAAGAATATTCACCAATTTGGAAATAATTTCAAATATCGTCACAAAATCGTTGAAAAATCGTTCGACAAATTTCAGATTATTTGTTGATAATATAGTTTCAAATATCGTCATAAAATCGTTGAAAAATCGAATTCGAGGAATTTCATATTACGTGTCGATAATATAGTTTCAAATATCGTCATAAAATCGTTGAAAAATCGAATTCGAGAAATTTCAGATTACGTGTCGATAATGAAGTTTTAAATATCTTCACAAAATCGTTAAAAAATCAAATTCGAAAAATTTCAGATTATTTGTCGATAATATAGTTTCAAATATCTTTACAAAATCGGTAAAAAATCAGATTCGATAAATTTAATATAATCTGTCGATAATATAGTTTCAAATGTCGTCAAAAAATCGGTAAAATATCGAAGTCGAGAAATTTCATATAATCTGTCGATAATATAGTTTTAAATATCTTTACAAAATCGTTAAAAAATCGAATTCGATAAATTTAATATTCTTTGTCGATAGTATCGTTGACGAATATCGTCATAAAATCTTAATAATATTGAATTAGATAGTTTTTAGATATTTTGCCTATGAGGTTGTACTGATAAATCTTTATAATATCGTGAGAACATCTATAGATTTTCAAACGATTTTTTATCGATACGTTACATCTTCCGATTGTTAGGTAACTTATGGCCACTCTCCCTGTGCAACACTAGTAGGTAAGGTGGTTGGTATCCCTGCCTCAGTCTCATAACGCTTGGATAATGAGACTGAACGTTTTGAACTTTCTTCACTATTTGGATCGCCTTCGGAGGATACATACTGGCCAGACGTTACTCTGCTTGGCATCCATAGTCACTGTAGTCAATGTAGTACGTAGTCTAATCTGGCTTGTAATTTTAGTAAAATAGTAAATGTGGCACCTTGGATCAGTGATCCAGGTATTGAGTTTAATTCCGCCAATAAATAATTGCATCAGTGACGTGTGTGCAATTATTTTGGTAAAAGTCAATTTGGTACAAATCTGTGTTAAATCGGTTCCTCCCCCTGTTAATTAACCCCAACGTGTAGTGAACATGGTACTGTGAAACTATTAAGGTGTGGTCGAGTTACCCCTCTCGTAATAGGAACCATATTATATTTCTCATTGGCGCCCGAACCATTAAATTTCGTAAAATAGTTCGTGCTTCTGTGAAGCAGAATTATTTTAAAACCTCTGAAATAGTGATTCATTCGCATACCTACGTATTTCTCACTCACTAGGTAGTGGTGAGATTACGTTGATTAAACGTGCGAAAAATACCTCGAAACATACGTAGGATACCTACAGTTGAGAAGGTATTTTTGAATTAGTTTTTTTGGGCTCTTACATATGTAAGTACGAAAATAGGTAGGTGCAATTTTTGAAAACCCATCCGCCCGCCCGAATCTATTCGTATACGTTGCACTGCGTGCATCTTTGGTAGGTAGGCAAGTTGCTGTTTGGCAAAGTTGTGCTAAGACTTATTGTTTGTTTCAATGTTCGTACGTCTGTCCTACGTGTACAGGGTACAGAGCGCCGTACCGAGCTACGAGAACAAAAGCGGTACTGGTTGAACGGCGTCGCGTCGATTTACTTACAATGCTATCTCGCTTGACATATTTTATTTTTTTTTTTTATTTTTTCAAACGTTCGAAACAAATTAGCAACCTACTTCCTAAAAAGATAGCGAAATGGGTGTATGTGAAAAAATCGCCAATTAGGCGAGAAAATAATCTCGATTTTTGACAACACTTTCGTAATTTATTCGTATGACCATAGGCTCAGCTCGTCAGCCCTTTGGACGGGGCACGATACCCAAACTGGGTGAAAAAAAAATGCCACGATAGTGCTGCGCCGCAAATTTAGAACAGTCCAGCAACAAGCAACACACCGCGCACCGCACCTACTCTTTGCAACGAGCAGGACACGCTACCGTCTACCTATACTCGCTTTCACCACGGAGAGGCGGGGACGAGGTAGATTTTTGAAAATGAAACCCTTATCGGACCGGCTCCGTAAGGGTATAAGTATATAATATTTTATTCGTATACTTTCATAGCACTCCTGCGTATACGTATGTATATTTCGAAAATGAAAGGTTTTCAATTCGTACAATTTATTCAATATACTCACACTTATATTTTTTGAACAATTATTTTACCACCGTAGCACTTTACGTGCACATATACATACATGTTGAAAGGTGAAAATATGTACTTGTGTAATTGGTTCAAATCTTCGAGTCTTCATTGAAGTGCAACAATGTAAGACCGAGATATTGATAAGACCCATTTGATCGATCCTTTGTACTTGCAAGAGTATAGGCTGGCGGGGGTATGAGGTGTATGATGTAAGAAGAGATTTACATACTGGCTGGGCCTGTTTGTAATATTTCAAGTCCACAAGTGATCTTTTCGCCTTACTAGGTTGATCTATGGTTTTCTCTCTTCCTTATTTCGCTAGTACTTTCTTTTTTGAAATTTCCGAACTGGTGTCAAAGTTTCAGTTCGTGTTTTGGGAGCAATTTTTGTTCTGTCGTAGTGTAAAGTGTCGAGCTGAGCTCGAAATTGAAAATTTTTTTTAATTATTCGTGTTGTAAAGTGTCAGAATTTGAGAATTCTTTCGTAGTGCAAAGTGTCGAGCTGAGCTCGAAATTGAAAACATTTTTTATTTGTGTCGTAAAGTGTCAGAATTTGAGAATTCTTTCGTAGTGCAAAGTGTCAAGCTGAGCTCGAAATTGAAATTTTTTTTTATTCGTGTTGAAAAGTGTTAGAATTTTTTTGTGGTCGAGTTGAGCTCGAAATTTTAAGAATTTTTTTTATTTAATCGTGTTGAGCTCGAAGTTCACATTTTTCCCCCAATACTTTCGTGTGGTGAAATCGACGAGTCAATATCGAGATTTCAAATTTTATTGGAGATTTTGGGTGAGTCGTATTTTTACGTTATCTATTATGCATGCTTTAAAAGGTCAACTGGCGCGGATATACTTATGTGTTAAGTGTAATAAGCCAATTCAGGAACACCCTGAGCGTGACCTAAAAGGCTCTGTGATTGCAGTACTAGACTGTGGACATGTGTACCACCGATACTGCTTCCAAGAGGTATTTGCGCCAACACGTGTCGCTCGTAAATGCTCGTATGAATCCTGTGCTCAGAAAATGCTTCCTGAAATGGAGCAAATGTTGAATTTTAAGTTCTTTTTGCTCGACTTTAGTGGCGATTATTCGAAGGTTTTATCAGAAAACGAGCAACACGCACGTAAAAATGACGACATCCAGCAAGTGCTTGACGATGCTAGGGTCAAATTGGCGGCGTCGGATCGCGCTGGTCGTGAGATGTTGACCAAAATATTTCAGCTGGAGGCGCAACTGAAGGTGCAGGAAGCTAAAACTAGGTTTTTCCGCAACATGAGTCAGGGTGGAAATGAGAGGGCGAGTACTGCAGGATACCAGCAGAACGTTGGACAAATTTTGCCTCACGACCCTCGACTCGCGGTGTACCAATGCTCAAACTTGTGAGCCCTGTACTATCACGCCTTTCTATTCGATCCCAGTACAGGGGCAAGTGAGAAACTCGTCGAGCCCATGTGGGGGTAAGACAACTGATGTGGTGTCTGAGTGGATGGAGGTACCGCCGCCTCCGGCAGCAGTTGGAATTTCCAGGCCGCCTGGAATTCCAACAAGACCCATCCGACATGGACCTAGGTTGACTCAGGCACCGGTTGATAAGAGAACTGCAGAGTGTGTGTCCTTGCCGAGACGCGAACCGCCTCCTCTGGCACAGCGCCCACATATATCCGTCGTTTATGGTGCTCCTACATATGAACAACATCGCACGGAGGCGCCAAGTCGTGCGACGACTCACCACCGGAGTACCGATTATCAAGGCGACAATCGAGAGCAACGCGACAACAGCTGCCACTGCGATGGCCCAAATCACGATCAGGAGGAGAGTCGCTGCTGGACAGCAACTCAAACTCGTCCAGCGCCATATTTGAAGGCGAGGGAAGTGTCAGGATATGAGTATAAAAAGCGCAAAAGTGCTCCAAAGCAACCTCACTATGATAGCGAGTCGAATAGGTCACAACAGCCTCCATTAAAGGTCAAGGCATATGGCCCGACAACTAAAAAAGGTAACACAGTCAAACGACCAGAGTTGGCTCTTTCATCTGGAGTACGCGTTGTTCGAAATGCTCATAAAGTGAAAAACAGTCCTAAGCATATTTTCATCGACGGCAAATTCTACCAGACAATGTTGAACGATCTGGCGCGCAGTGCGCCAGGTTCAACAATAATTATGATATCCGAACCCTTATGCACGCTAGCTAGGTATAATTGGAAAAATCAGTATTTTGAATTTTCCTCTATCACGATAATTATGATATCCGAACCCTTATGCACGCTAGCTAGGTATAATTGGAAAAATCAGTATTTTGAATTTTCCTCTATCACGTTCTTCTGTTCCTTCTACAATGATCTATCGAGAGCTTCAGAAATATTTCTAGCTATGTACAATAAGTACGAGATTGCAGGCGTGTACTTCTGGTGTAGATAGCTACGCTAGTGTACCTGATTCAGAGCTATTGATGGCTAATTTTTGGTAAAATTTAAATAATTTAATTTATCGTAATTTATGTCTAAGTATTGTAATATTCCTACTGAGAAGATTTTTATATACGTCAGCGAACTCACAGCAACGACGGTTATCTTCACACTGTCTTCACCACCTTGATATCTTCATGTTGATGTCGCACTCGTATTTCTGCATTATGGATGTCGTCGAGCTGATGCTTTTTTTGTTGCTGTCTACTTCACACCAATTTTTAGCCAAGTTCCCAGTCTCGATCGTACGCCTCGTTCGTGGAAATGAACTTATTTTCTTTTTGACCATCGTTACCCATAAGTCAGTGGTGACGCGGCTCGCATGATATGTTCTGTGATATGCGAGGGCCTGCGATTTGGGGAACTGAGTGTGTAAATTACATTTCGCGATTTTATGCAAGTTGGCCAGTAATATTCTCGCGCCTTTTCTGGTCAAAGTTATCATGACCAAAGATCATTTTTCTCGAGGCGTAACTGGCCTGAGAGCTGTGGACATTTGTCTGCCCTCTTTACAAGCTGCTGGCTAGCCGTCGTTCTACCTATCGACAATCAGCTTGGTTAGCGCCTGATCTCCGAATTCATCCATTGTCACCATCCGCCGACTACGTCCGCCGACAATTTCAGACTTTGAAAAAATGTGCCCGCACCACGGTTATGCAGAGGATTCGTCATCATGGATCTTGGCCACCATAGATAGTCGTATTGATATCTTTGATTAATATTTGACCCCTAAGCCACCTACGGATGCTGAGGGGATGCGTGTGAGTCAGTATGTGTATTCAACCAAAGTGCGATTGATCAGAGTATTAGTAAATGGCTTTGACATCAAAATTTTACCAGGTTCTTACCAAAAACTCTTAACAGGCTGGACCTGTGAAAGTTGAACCTAAAGCTCTAACCGGCTGTGCCGGTGAAAGCTAACTAGTGTTGCCGCTTCCCAAGTCAAAACAGCGGGGGGCAGGGAGTGGGCCACGCGTAGAATGCGTGAGTTACCTATTTTTTGACAAGTGCTTTCCCTTGGCGGCGCTTGGACTTGTCAAAGGCAAGCCCGTGAGGGCATATGTTAGGTAACTTATGGCCACTCTCCCTGTGCAACACTAGTAGGTAAGGTGGTTGGTATCCTGCCTCAGTCTCATAACGCTTGGGTAATGAGACTGAACGTTTTGAACTTTCTTCACTATTTGGATCGCCTTCTGAGGATATGTACTGGCCAGACGTTACTCTGCTTGGCATCAGTAGTCACTGTAGTCAATGTGGTACGTAGTCTAATCTGGCTTGTAATTTTAGTAAAATAGTAAATGTGGCACCTTGGATCAGTGATCCAGGTATTGAGTTTAATTCCGCCAATAAATAATTGTATCAGTAACGTGTGTGTAATTATTTTTTTTTGGAAAAAATTTTTCTAGAATAAAAAAATTTCATAAATTGGGGATTTTTTTATTATTTTTTTCTTGAAACAGGAAAATATACATTACTTATTATTTTTTTTTGGAATTAAAATAAAAATCCTCAATTTTTTAAAGAAAATTTTTTTGTAATTCTTTTTATGATTTTTTAAAAAATTTCTTTAGAGGCCTTAATTTTTTTGCACCTTTACACTTGATAAAGTGTACTTAGGTAGGTATCTCCAATTCTTCATATTAAAAGCTTACACTTGCTTCTAGAGTTGTTTTAAAAATTAAAAGTTAATCCCTATTCACGAAATAATTCATAAGAAGAGGCTACAATTTTTTTAGTCTTATGGAAAGATACTTTTCCACTCAGCTTTGATTGTACCTTGCACCTATCTACCTAATTAACCGAAAAATATGATGCATCCACTTATTTATGACCATATCATTTGTGTGCCTAACACGGATGGGAGCAGCAGGGTATCTGCATAATGTTTAATGATGTACTCTGGGGCACCTTTGGTATATTATCATAAATCTACACTGTATGACTTTTCTTTATTTTATAAAAATTATCTTATTCTCGGATACATTAATTTCTTTTCTAATTCTCGCATCATCCCACAATTTTCAGAATGTCTTGAACAATTTTGGTAGCATTTTAGTAACACTTTACCTACTATCATCTTCATTTTGTATGCTACGAGAAGATGTATCCAGAAGTTACCTGATTTCTGCTTTATTAATGGGTGTAGGCATATGTAGTTTGACAATGACGTTTTGTTCTAACAAGTAGGTTTATTCACTTCTATTCTGCGTTTCGTCGTATGGGCATTTTTTTCACCAGCAATAACTTATGTATTTGCAGATTTACCATCGCTGGAAGTAATAGACTAGGTTATTTGGTCTGTTTGTTGATGTTTTTTGAAACGAGACATTGCGAAGGGGCTGGAGATATTTATGCAATGGGACCAGAGTTGAGAACTGCTGAGTGGCATCAGAGACTAACTGAAATTCAAGGTGGTGTTATGATCACTTGCGGAGTTCAATTATTTCTTGGTTTTCTAGGTAAAATAATTTCACTATACATACATTTTTTTATGGTGAGAAGAAATTGTAAATAAAGTAGGTACCTACATTTACAAAAAACTGAATTTTTATTCTACAGATGTGAACTTTTTGGTGAAATTCATTAGACCAATAAGTATAGCTCCAACTATGATATTAATTGGTCTATTTTTTACTAAAACACCGGCAATGAAAATGGTTAATTCGTGTTGGTTGTTATTCGCGATGTAAGTATACCTACCTAGTTATGTAAAGAAAATAATAATCTAATTCAGTAAGTTTTTCTTACCTATTCAAAAAATTTTAATTCTGCCTAATTACTTACCAATTTCTTTATTTTTTTAGAACCATTGGATTGATGTTTTGCTTACATTGTTTAGCCTATAACAGTTCGAATAAAAAGCACAAAAATATAAGAATACGAAACAGGTTATTCGTGGTAAATGAAATTGACTATCAAGAAATTCTGTACCTAATCTATCATTTATTGCTCAAGTAAGCTGAACTAATGAGTTTTTTTTTCGATTACATTCACAGGGAGTAATTTGTGTAATAGTTATGTGGAGTCTTTGCGGAGTATTATCCATGTTTGAATTAATTTGGATGCAAAGTCCTGCCAGAACTGATGTGTATACCGGAATTTATAATTACGTTTCAATGCTGAGATGTTCATTTCCATGTAAGAAAAAAAAACATGTTTTTATTTCTGGGTATACCTACACTAAAGTTGTCTGTGATAGAAACAAATTTACTATGTTTGACATTTTTTTCATTTCAGTTCAGTGGGGTTTTCCTAAATGGAAAAGCGAATCAATTTTTTTGCTGCTACCTGCTGCATTCATTACTGTGTTTGAAATAATCGCAAATTTTCACTGTCACAAAAAAAGTTAGTAGCAGGTTTATCATTACTATAAATAATACATTATAATGTAGATATAGGTAGGTTTTTTTTTGTCCTAGTACCTGACTGAAAGTTGATTTTTTTTTATAAAATAGTAATTCTTAATTTTTTATTTTTTTTCTAAAAGAACTTCAAGTGGTCCCTTGATCACCTTCTACTTTTTAAAAAAACGATTTTTTTTTTATTATTATAAATCATCGGAGTTGGTCTTTTTCATGCAGATTAATACGTCAATTCTTCATTTCCCTTTAATTCAATAGTCACCTTAGAGCTCCCTCAATTTTTCAAAAAAAAAAAACACGAGAAAAATGAGAAAAAATTTTTACCTAGCATTCAATGTTCTTTATTTTTTATTAGAAAATATTTCTCTAATTTTTATTTTCCCCTAACTTAATTTTAAGTGATGCCACTAGGCCCCTTTTTTAAAAGAAAAAAAAACAAATTTTCAAACTTTTGAATTTTCAGCTTTTAACCTATTAAAATTATTCCTTTTTATGAGAACCGCACTGAATTTTAAATGAACCAAAAATGAGAAAATTGACCGATTTTCACCCTCTTGCTTTTTTTGATTAAATCAAAGCTGTCCCTTTTTACGAAAATTAATTTTCAATTTTTTATTTTCCCCCAACTCAATTTCAAATAGTACCTTGGCTTACTTCCCTTATTTTTCAAACCAAAAAAGGAGCAACATTTTTTGACGAAGCATTTTAAGATTGGTCCTTTTTATTAGGTAGGAAATAATTGCTCATTTTACTCCTAATTGGATTTCAAGTGATGCCAACATCCCTTCCACATTTTGAAAAAAATGAATATTAATAAATTTTCAAACGTTCTATCAAAGTTGTTTCTTTTCATGAGGAATAACTAATTTATAATTTCTAATTTTTTATTTTTTCCCTGGCTGAATTTTCAAGTGCCACCCATCAGTTAATTTTTTTTCAAACTTTCGTTTTTCATTTTTATAAAAAGTGGAGGAGATACTGGGGTCATTTAAAATTGTAGTTAGGAGAAAATTTTAATAATGGGAAATATTTTCTCATAGGTAAAAAGAAACACTTTAAGTTCTGAGGCAAGAAAAAAAAAAAATCCAAAATAAAAATCATCCCCTATAGGAACTTATACGTACTTTTCATAAAATTATTTTACGAAAAATTTACCTATTCACGCAAAAAGTTCGTACTAATGACTCCTAAATTTTTGTCCTGTTACAGAGAGCACAACTGAGAGTGAGACGAATACATTGCTAACCACGAGCATGCTAATTAAAGTGGAAGCCATTCTTGGCTTGGTAATGAATTCCATGGGCGTAGTCATTGGGTTAAACGTTGGTGTAAATAAAGATGGTAGGGTAAGTTGAACTATAAGTTCAATGTTTCGAAATTACTCACCAGAACCAATCCAGTTATAGATGCGCGTTTTTTCAATTATTTTTTCAGAAACTCTCAGATATGTTTAGCGCTTTAATATTAATTGCAATTGCATTTTCTGGATCTCTATGCGCATTTTTTACCACAATACCTGAACCTATCGTTGGCGCATTGATATTTACGATGTTTTTATCGGCTGTTTTAGAAGGTTGACATTTTTTTTCATCGCTTTGTCGGTGTTCTATTACATATGATATTATTTCCCCAATTTTGTTTTAGGTTTCGATATGCTGAAATTTATTGACCTAAAGTCGACAAAAAATATTTATGTTTTGGGAATTTCATTCTTCATGGCTTTCGTAAGCAAAGATACAATCATATCTATATCTACGAGTAATTTATTCATAAAATATTTAAATTGCAAAAATTCCTTCCTGTTACTATTTTTTAAAATTTATTTATTTATATTTATTTTTGGTAAAAAGTAGAGATATACCTACTATAGGTACATTTCGCTTAGTGTGCATGGAGTTTATTTAGGATGCCTACCTATTGATTTTTTTTATTGTGTATTCTAGTTTATTCCGTTCTGCATCAGAGAAGATCTCGAAATAACAGGAAAATTATTAATTGATAGAGTGTTAATATGTTTGTTATCTACGAACTTCATCGTAGCTGGAGTTACTGCTCTGTTTTTAGATAATCTACTCCGAGGTAAATTAACTAACTGTGAAATTATCATATTTCTCAATTTAGATAACGTTATGAATAGATTCGAGGAACGTATAAAATAAATATGATTATGTTTTTATAATTACTATATCTACAATTATTTTTATTTTT
Organism: Balanococcus diminutus; assembly: GCA_959613365.1. NCBI lineage: Eukaryota > Metazoa > Arthropoda > Insecta > Hemiptera > Pseudococcidae > Balanococcus > Balanococcus diminutus. The sequence continues at coordinate 33,394,997 of OY390714.1, forward strand.
AGTTTTCATCGAAGAATCAAAAAATTGTCAAAAGTCTGATGGGTGGGTTGGTTGTTGCCAATTTTGGACTTCCAAAGAACAATTACATTCACTGGAAGAATATTAACCGGAGTGAATTCAGGATGCCTGTACATCGGCAAAGTATACGCTTCCGAATGTATTATAGTAAATCATAACTGGCGTAATTCTTTTAACGTATGTCAAGGGATTTCTTATTCGCTTGGTATGATTTTAACTTACGCATTAAGTTGTTTCTTATTTCATCAAAATGTAGCCGCGGTGGCGGCCGCTTTTTCTATTATTCTCTTATTGATAAACTAAATGTACATTCCCGAAAGTCCGAAATGGTTGTACCACAAAGGACTCGTAAAAGAAGCGAAACGCTCCGAAAAGCTATTAGGAATTCATCAACCAATTTTAAAAGATATCGATTCCATAGAAACGCCATTTTGTTCGAGTGAAATTTCCAGGGGCGTAAAACGGAACGGATAACGTTACACCGTTCCGTTCCAGTTTTCCGTTCTAGAACTGTTCCGGTTCCGTTCCCGTTACGGTTCCGTTATTGATAGTGATTTGATTGTTACGGTTTATCGTTCCGTTCCGGTATAACGTTATCCGTTCCGTTCCAAATATTTGTTTTTCTTCAAATTTTGTCAGATTTGCCTCATAAAAACGGGGGGAGGGGGCATTTTTACCAAGAGGCTTTGAACTTTGCACGTTGTGTGAAAAGAAAAAAACATTTATAAAAAATTTAAAAAGGAACATTAGATACTTACTCATTATTTTAAATCATAGAAAGGGTAAAAGTAAAACCTTGTTCATCCGAACAGAAAAAATTTCTCAAATCTCAATTGTTTGAGATTTTTTTTGAAAACTTTTTATATAAAAACCAAAAATTTATTTATTAGGTATCATTTTTCATGGTCAAAAAACCTTAAGATCAAATTGACCGAAACAATGAAAGAATGTAAAACTTTACATTATTTTTCTTGGAATTAAATTACCTATAATTTTTTTTCTTTTAGAATTTCATTTAGGGTCACGAATATTTTTTAAAAGTTATAAAAAAAAAATTAGAACAGAGAAATTAATTTTTAATTTTTCATAAGAATTTTTAAAATTTAGTAAATATTTTTATCAATTAAGATTTTTTGAATATAATTTATTATAGGTATATTTTTATTGAAATTTGGATTTGGGACCTTTAAATTTTTTCAACACGGTGCATGTTATTTCGGTCTGGTGTGCGACATTTTTCTTTGCCTTTGGGGTTATAATAATTCCATCGTCTATCTTGGTAGAATTATTTCCCCACGATGCCAAAGGTTTCGCTTGTATTCCTGCCATAGCCCTTTCTATATGTTCAGGCCTTGCTGTTAAGTTTTATCCGTACTTGTTTGTGTATTTTGGAGGAATGCTGTACATTTTTTACGCTTTCGTTCAATTACTTAGTATGGTATTCTTTGGTCTATTTCTACCAGAGACTGTTGGAAAAACGTTAGACGAAATTGGTCACTTCTTTTCTGCTTAATACTTACGTTTTAGAATACAAATTCAAAACGTACGGGGTGTTTCTGGACTAATGTAATCCCTTCAAACCAATGATTCAGCTACACAATTTACATAAGTGTACGCATGTTTGCCGACCCGAAGATTGAAAGGGACAATGTTAGGTTTGTAATGGTAATTTCTTAAAAACGTTGTAATTTTGTTGATAATATAGATACACAAAATTTGTTCGAACATTTTTTGTAGAACTTTTAGAGTTTTACAAAATTTGTTATATTCACGTTTCGCCTAACTCTAAAAATGAAGGAGCTAAAATGATTTGAAAATTTGAACGCTTTATACCCTTTTCAATTTTCAAGTTGGACAAAATTTGTAAGAGTCGTTTTTGCCTAGCTCCAAAACTGAAGTAACTACAAAGATTTTAAAAATAAAAATAGGCGAAAAAATCAATACCTGAAATGTTTCTGCTTCCCTCAAATTCGAATCTGGTCAAAATTAGAAAACATGAAATTGAAATATTGCTTAGATTCAAATTTTAAGGAAGCTTCCCATCTTTCCTTTTTTCAAATACTTAATAGTACCTACTCGTATAGTTACTAAGAAAAAAAAAAGGTCAAGCAAAAGCAAAATATGAAAATAACCAATGTTCCTATTTACAGCTACTTGGCAATTTTGTTATACCTACATATTTTGTAAATGAATTGTTCACAAAATTTGAATAAAAATAATTTTGAACAATTTTTTTATTATTATGAGTTCTACATTTTTTATAAAATTAAAATGAAAATAATTTTGAATAATTTTTTTGAAATTTTCAAAAAAAAACATTTGAATACTTAGATAAGCTTAATCAAGAAAACCAAATTCGCAAAAATAATAATGTTAAAATAAGACTAGAAAAAAAATTAAAAATTAAATTCCAAGCAAAATTATTAAAAAAAAATTTCATCATTTCATTTCTAATAAAGTTGGAAAAATTGTATACATATTTCGAACAATTAAACCACAAGATTTTTTATAACAGTTTTCAACTGCTTTGTAACTGTGAGCTTAATATACAAATAAATTTAATTAATTTTGGGTTTTCTCGTGATTACCCAAAAGTGATATTTTTGTTTTCTTTTTTCATTGCTCCGTCGTAAATTAACAATCTAAATTAGATACCTACTCATAATGTTAAAATATGTTTGTTGTTAGATTAGATGATTAGGTGGCCTTTTTCACGAACAGAAATAAAATCGATGATAAAGATTAACGTGCATGTTACACAAAATCATCAGTCTTCACGTGTTATGGCGTCATAAATTGACTAAATTTTATCATAATTCTTACGTTGCATTACTTTTGTGATGGTTCAATGGTTACTTTGTGTATTTGTTTAACACAGTATTACATACATATGAATTGTGTTCCTACCTATCTACCTAAACATATAAATGCAATAAACACAATGTGACAATGAAGGAAAAAAATATTATAAAATGACCTACCACGCCCAATTTAATTTACATTGATAAAATTCCTAAATTAAAGCATCCATTAAAATATATATGCAAAAGTATGTATGGTACCTAATTGTATGCAAAGTTCGTTTTTTTTCTTCTTTGAATTCTGCCTTAATTAATTAGGTACAAAATGTAAACCAATAAAAACCATACATGTAGATTTTATCTTCCCACATGTTCGATATCATGTTCATTGGTGATTGTGTATGTGTACAGCATCTTTATTACTTAGTTCACGTTCATGGAAGTTTGTGAAGAATTTTGCTTTAAATTTTCGAGTTGCTTTTAATCAAAAGCAAGTGAGAATCACAAATATTTTAAGTTATTAAAATATGAAATCAGATACATTCGGAAAAAATGACGACAGTGTTGTGGAACCTTTGTTGAAAAAAAATGAACACGAGACTCCATTCAAGACATTGGTAGGTAATTTCTTAAGCTTTGCTGACACTTGAATAAACATGTATCTACCTATGGTGATTTAACTTTTTTTTTTTTGGTGCATAGTTATTTTATGGATGTATTCTCATTTCACCATGCTTGATTGGAGGGATGTCTATGTCTTATTCTGCTATCGCTTTGCCACAAATGAATCTCGATATCGATGATGCTTCATGGTTTAGTAAGTTGTCTTTGAATTTTAATTTGAAAAACTTGTAAAAAAAGTGACAATTTTTCATATTTTTCTGTAATTACTCAAAAAGTTGTCCTTTGATTAAGCTGTTATTATTAATTTTTCTAGGTAAAGAAAATCTGCTCTTTTCAATCAAGAGTTATGAGCGATACTTAATTAGTTGAAAACTGTCTGAAAAATCATAATTAAAATTTATTGTTTAAAATCATTTTTATTGAATAATTTTCTTCAGGTGTTTTTCTAAAAAAATAAACTGTTGATACTTTTGATATGAAAAATAATTTAAAAAAAATAATTTATGATTTTTTTTAGACAGTTTTCAACTAATTATTCCCTCATAACTTTTGATTGGAGTAAGATAGAAAGATGGGAGTTGATTCATTGAAAAGAGCAGCCTTTTTTCATATAGAAAAATTAATAATAACAGCTTAATCAAAGGACAATTTTTTGAGTTATCACAGAAAAATATGAAAAATTGCCATTTTTTTACACGTTTTTTCGAATATTTTGCTCAGTATAGACTTCCCTGTCCAATTATAAAAGGTACCAGTCCCATGAAAAAAATCTAGACAAGCTATTCGATGCCACAAACCATAACTTTCCAACTATCATAGTTGCCGAGAAGCGCAAGATTGAAAATACTTTGCCAAAACAAGAAACAAATTCTTCGATGAGCGTATCTTGGCCCCTGCAATTCGGAGGTCAGGCAACCATACTTACATCGACTGATCATAAGTTGCCTAATTACTGGTTTGAAGGCTTTACTCTCAATTTGGTACATCCTGTATATCCTAATATATTCGATACCTTTCTTATTGGGAATATTTTGGAAATTTCTGAGAAATTAGGAATTCCGGAAATCCTCGGGAATGAACCTTCGTTTCCAGGAAAGGCACAACATTGGCTAAATTGGGTAATTAAAAAAAAAAATAGGTATGGGGTCTACTTTGCGTAATTCTTCGAATTATAAGGTAAAAAACGATGCCAATGTCAACCCTCAATCAAGATCATTCAACCGACGAAATCTATTATCTAATGTCACTTTCGTGTCTGATTTTTTCTTGGAGTGATGGTAGAGTGATTATGATTAACCAAAAAATGGCTTCTTCCTTTTAAAGTTTTGATTATTTTATTTTTACAGGCTCTTTGCCATTTTTTGGTTCGCCCATTGGTTCAATTATAACTGGACTGATTATCGATAAGTTTGGTAGAAAACCGTCCATCATGATCAGCGTAATACCAGGCGCTTTGGGTTGGTTGCTGTTAATTTTGGACTTCGAAAGAACGATTACATTCACCGGAAGAATTTTTACCGGAATGTATACAGGATGCCTATATATCGGCCAAGTATACGCTTCCGAATGTATTATAGTAAATCACCCCGACTGGCGTACTTCTTTGATCGTATGTCAAGGGATGGCTCTTTCACTTGGCGGAACTTTAATTTACATATTACATTTTTTCTTATCCTATCAAAATATAGCAGCGGTGGCAGCTGCTTTTTCTGGTATTCTCATGCTGCTAACTTATTTCTACATTCCTGAAAGTCCGATATGGTTGTGCCACAAAGGACTCGTAGAAAAAGCGAAACGCTCCGAAAAACAGTTAGGAATTCATCAACCAGTTTTAAAAGATATCGATTCCAATGAAAAACTGTTTTGTTCGAATGAAACTTCTAATTTTTTTACGGCAATTCGAAAATTGAGAAGAAAAGACGTTTATAAGCCATTACTAATCATAACAACTTTGTATTTCCTTGTACTATTTTCTGGATGTCCGGTTATTACCGCTTATATGGTAGATATTATAACAGTAGGCGCAGAAAATAGTAAAATAAGTGGTACTGTTGTACAAGCTTCGAATGCACCTAGCTACGATTTTGGGTTAATTTCGAGTATTTTTTCAGTTATCGCAGTATTGTTATTAACCATTGCAGCACCACACGGAGGTATAAAAAAATTGTACTGCTTCTCAGCTGCAGGCATGGCTCTATTTTTATGCATACTAGGTGTTTCTGATTTTCATTTCGATGACAAAGTTGTACAAAATTTAATGAACACGTTGCACGTCCTTTCAGTCTGGTGTGTGACATTTTTCTCTGCTTTCGGGGTTTTTACTATTCCTTCTGCTATTCTTGGAGAGATGTTTCCTCATGATGCCAAAGGGTTTGCTTCTATTCCTGCAATGACATTTTGCGTGTGTTCTGGCTTTGCTGTGAAATTTCACCCATACCTATTCATGTATTTTGGCGGGATCGTGTACATTTTGTATGCTTTTCTTCTCTTTCTTAGTATAATTGTGTTTGGTCTATTTCTTCCGGAGTCTGTTGGAAAAAGCTTGGAGGAAATTAATCATTTCTTTTCTGCATAAATCGTTTTATTGTATACGAATCTGAAACGTGTAAAATGTTCATTACTGCCGGAAGAGACTATTGAATGCTGTATTTTTAATCCTTGACTGTATGTATGTAAATAAATATGTGTCTTTCACCTATCCTTATGGACTTTGGAGATAAATTTTAGTTTACTCATTCTCTTGTATTTTTATACCTATAAGTATTTATACAAAATATATAAAATTCTTTACTTTCCATTTTTCAGTGATACATTTGTAATATCTAAGCTATGCCTACCAGTACCTTAAAAAAAAAATTGCAGGAACATTTTGAAACTTTTTTTTTCAAGATCAATAAAAAATTCTGCAAAAAATTTCAAATTTTTCCTAAAATATACCTATAAATAATAAATATTGTTTTGCTTTTGAAAAAAATAATTCGAAGAAGGCTGGAATTTTTTTATGCAGAAATTTTTAATAAAAATTTTTCTCACATTTTTTTTTCAAAATATTTTGATTTCACGATGTGATTTTGTTTGGGAGAATTTTTTATGAAAAATTTTCAATTCTCATCAGGAATTTTTATGAATTATGTATATTTTGAGAAACTTTTTCCAAAAAAAAAAAAAATTATTCCAGATAATTTTTCAATAAATTTTTGTGAAATAAATTTTTTAATAGAAATTTTTTGAAGATATTTGAATGGTGTATGAAATATCTTTTACGATGACCAAAATTGAAATTAAAAAAACGAGACCCCGGGGTGGAGGTGGAGTGCAGTGCTGATGTGAGTGAGGAGTGGAGTAGGAGGGGAGTTAGCATTGAAGAACTTGAGAGTAAGAGTCATTCCTTCGGAGTTCATCATCTAACCACTCTTCCAACACTAAATCAAACCATAATTTCAGTAGGTGAAACCTGCTTGTAATCAAATTCTGAATTGGAAAGTGAGAGTGCCAGAGAACTCGATTCTGCAGCAAGTTACCTACAGCAACAAAAAATTTATTTCAAATACTACATAATATTTGCACGAATGCCATTAATTTCAGTCTGAAATCTGCACACTCAGGCACGCGTAGGTAAAAACAATTGTGTTTATAGTAAATATAGATAATTCATTGCCAAATGGCGTATTGGATGACACTTCCATACATGCACAGGTTTGAAAAACACATACATGGTGTCCCATGAGTGGTACATATTTTTTAAAACATAGATAAAGATCAGAGTACAACGAAGATAAAACTTCATGTAGGTACTCATGGTGACTATATCCATGGATTTAAAAAAAAAAATTTGACCACTTTTAGACATATTTTGGTCAGATTTCCTGATTTCAAGTTTTTATTAAAATTTTTCAATGTTTTCATTTCCATGGAAATTACGTTTTTTTTTTCAATTTGATTAATTTTAGACATTTTGTCAGACGTTCAGATTTTTTTTTTTTTTTTTCAAAAAATCTTTTTTATTTTATTTAAACGACTTTTAGTTTTAGACATATTGTCACAGAGTAAAAGCAAAATACTTGATATTATACTTATTACTTACTATGTTTCATACACTCAAACGTGTGAAAATAGATCCAACCGGGAGGGGGGGGTCCAGAGGTTGAAACCCCCTGGCGAGGCGTGAAGCGCCGAGTTTTTCATTTTAATACAGTCGAACCTCGCTAACTCGAAGCAGTTGGGACCAAAGAAAAACTTCGAGTTATCTATATTTTCGAGTTATCAAAGCTTAAATTACATAGTTTAGAGGGAAAGGGGACCGGCAAAACAGTTCGAGTTATCTATGATTTCGAGTTATTGAAGTTCCAGTTAGCAAGGTTCGACTGTAAATAGATCTCGAAAAAGATAAATTTCTTTCAAATAAACAATTTTACTGAAACAAAAATTGAAGTTGGTAATTTTAAACACGATATTTATAATAATTTGGGTCTACTCTCTACTGCTTGAGATTCAAAATTTCTTTTTAATATGGATTATTATAGCCCAGAGTGTACTCTATCCATACATAACAAGAAATGCATGCTAGCATTAATACTTCGTGAGATATTGAGAGTAACCTGAATATTCGGCGTATTTTGAGAATGACCCAGGTACATATACATACAAATCACAATTTTTGGTTTGGCTTCAGAAAATTAGCACAAAACCCCATCGCATCGCTTTGTACGTACCAAATTAGTTAAAAATAAACCTTTTTTTATGTCAGTCACGGTGGTGGTAAATATTTTTTAGGATGGGAATCAACCCCAGGCTCAAATGAATTACATACAATCGGAAGAAACGTTCATGATTGATGGTGATAAGTAGAAAAAGCCTTAATATATTATTTTATAGATAGGTAAGTACATTTTGCATAATGTGTATACAGTAATGAAATGAAGTAGTACATATATCTAATTTTTAGTGTAGAATACAGTGGTCTCGTGAGCTAGATTATTCCATGGACAATTTTCATTTTAAAAAAATTAAAAAAATTAATTTTTAAATATTCCTACTAGAATTAGGTAGATACTCTATTATTTTGAATTAAATTAAAATCAAGTTATTGAATAAATTTATTAAAATCATTGAATTTTAGCAGTAATAATTTTTTAAGGGGAATTTATTAGCTAATTAAGTAGATATGTAGCACTATACTAAGTTTAAATTATTTTAATTTTATATACCTATCAATATAAATTCTTGAATTATAAAAAACAGTAATGTTGTTCCTTTATGTGGTGAATTGCAAATTTGAAATATAAACTCGACCAAATATAGTAGGTATTTAAAAACGATTGCTCTAAAAACTTTTTTCACATATATTCGACCCTACTCTGTGGGTTTAAGACGAAAAACCTCATAATTTTTATATTTTTCCTAAATTTTGGCCTATCTTTGAAATTGAAGGAGTTACAGCATGTGTAGGTATATAGGTCGTAGGTTATTTCATAGTTAGTAAACCTGATGATAAGTAATGTAATATTTTATTTTAGGACATTGGTGTCGGAATGGGGTGCAATATGTATATTATCATATATAGATTAGGGTGGAGCAAAAAAAAACATACCTCAGATTTCGACCAAACTCACGGAGGTCATTTACTTTGAGTTGAGAACCTCCCAAAAAAATTTGAGCTCCCTACCTCTCAGGGAAGAGGAGCTAGGGGCTCTCAAAATAGGGCCACTTTCGAAAAAAACACAGTTTTTCGTTATTTTCGGACAGTGGCACTCGAGTTACACCCACCGCACCCCTCTGAAAAAGTGCAGTTTGAGTTTCTACACCTCTCTGGACCATTGATTTTGAAGTTGGATACCACTTATTGCCCTCTACAAGGCGTTAAAAAGTTGCAGATTGCTGAAAAATCGAGATTTTTAAATTTCAAAAAAGGGAAATATCACCTTCTGGGCGCCAAAACTGGGATCAAACGGCTCATATTGATGCAAGAAAAATAATTCGATAGAAAGAGTTGAAAATTTTTTATTGCAGGTGTGCCAATTTCTGATTTTCTTAAAGTATGGATTTTTACCATTAAAAACTGGGATATTTGGATTTTTTCAGAAAATCAAAAGTTGACACCCCTGTAATGAAAAATTTCCAACTTTTTTTATCGAATTATTTTTCTTGTATCAATATGAGCCGTTTGATCCCAGTTTTGGAGTCCAGAAGGTGATATTTCCCTTTTTTGAAATTTGAAAATCTCGATTTTTCAGCAATCTGCAACTTTTCAGCCCCTCGTAGAGGGCAATAAGTGGTATCCAACTTCAAAATCAATGGTCCAGGGAGGTGTAGAAACTCAAACTGTAGTTTTTCAGAGGGGTGCGGTTGGGGCGTAACTCGAGTGCCCTGCCCGAAAATAACGAAAAACTGCGTTTTTTTTCGAAAGAGGCCCTACTTTGAGAGCCTCTAGCTCCTCTTCCCTGAGAGGTACGGAGCTCAAATTTTTTTTTGGATGTTCTCAACTCAAAGTAAATGACTACCGTGAGTTTGGTCGAAATCCAAGGTATGCTTTTTTTATTGCTCCGCCCTAATGTTTTTCATTACGATTCTCTTTGAAAAAAATTGCATCTTAAAATTCATTACGTAGGTAACTCCTTCTAAATTACGACAAACTCAGATAAAATCGTGTTTGTAACTCTTATCATAAATTGATGAATATAATCAATTTTATAATACTATTGTTGCATAAACAACACAACTAAAGAAAGTTGGCAAATGATTTTAGATAACCTAATAGATAAACTGAAATGAAAATGAAAAAAAAGTTTAACGCGCAGGTACCTTGAAAAAAAAAAAATTCAGCCTTCATGTGTATTCTCTTTACAAAAATTGATGAAATTTTGTCGTATTCTTATACCATGGAGGTATGCACTATAAGTCTATAAGTACTTTTTTGATGATTCAATGACTATTTTGTGTTTTTGTGACAGTGATACTTAAATAAGTAAAAAAAAAAGTAGATCAGGAAGCATTTTGCCAATTTTATACCTATCTGCCTAGTGCCTACACACACATATTTTTAAAAAATGAACAAAAAAAAACGCAACAGGAATTTAAAAATATTTTAAAATGACCTGTACCTACCACACCTAATGCGAATTCACATCGATAAAGTTGATATAGCATCGAATCATGTGAATAATCATGATATGTGTATGGTATAGCCATAAGCAAAGTTCATTTTTTTCTTCTTTGACTCGTGATTTAATTCAGTAGGTCGATAGGTACAAAATAATAAAGCAATAAACCATATTTGTAATCTTTCTACCTGATTAGTATCATTTTCATTTCGAATGTGTTTAGCAGCTTGATTAGTTCACGGTCGTAAAATTTCGTGAAGAATTTCGCGTTAAATTTTCGAATCACTTTTATTCATTTGTTTGTGTTTTTTTTTTCAACTATGCGGGAATTATTTTAATTTAAATATGAATTCCGTAATAATCAAAACAAATGATGACGACAAGGCTCAACCTTTGTTGGAAAAGAATGAAGAACATGAGACCTCATTTAAGAAATTGGTAGGTATTTTTCAAATTTTGAATTGTGCTGGTGCTTAAATGACACGTAAGTATGATGATTTTGCTTTTCTTGTTCGTATAGTTGATTTTTGGAAGTATCGTCGTTTCTCCTGCACTGCTGGGAGGCATGGCCATATCTTATTCTGCTGTTGCTTTGCCACAATTGAAACTTAACATCAGTGATGCTTCTTGGTTTGGTAAGCTGTTTTTAAATTTTAAAAGTACTTACTTGTGAGAAGGCCTTGTTCATCAAAATCAGGGTCAAGAATTAAACAATTTTTAAGACTCTCTCCTCTATTTAGCTCTGGCCTACAAAATGTCTCGTGACTGGAGAAAAATAAGTACCTAATTTTATAAAATTTCAAAAATTCACCAGAGGAAGATTTCGCTTTGATTCGTAGGGTAGCTTTTTGCATTGGTTAAATGCAATTTAGAATTTTTCTTAATTTTTAAATTTTTACAAAATTGATGATTTTAAAATTTTTCAAAAATTCACCCGAGGAGGTTTTTACATTGATTCTTAGGGTAGCTTTTTGCATTGGTTAAATGCAATTTGGAATTTTTCTCAATTTTTTTCAATTTTAAATTTTTACAAAATGTATAATTTTGTAAAATTTCAAAAATTCACCAGAAGAGGATTTCGCATTGATTCTTAGGGTAGCTTTTTGCATTGATTAAATGCAATTTAGATTTTCACTCAATTTTTTGAATTTGCAAATTTTTACAAAATTGATGATTTTAAAATTTTACAAAAATTCACCAAGGGAGGATTTCGCATTGATTCTTAAGGTGGCTTTTTGCATTGGTTAAATGCAATTTGGATTTTCCCCAATTTTTTAAATTTTTACAAAATTAATGATTTTGAAATTTTTTTTTAATTCACCAGAGGAGGATTATACATTGATTTTAGGGTAGCTTTTTGCATTGATTAAATGTAATTTGGATTTTTTCTCAATTTTTTGTATTTTTAAATTTTTCCAAAATGTATAATTTTGTAAAATTTCAAAAATTCACCAGAGGAGGATTTCGCATTGATTCTTAGGGTAGCTTTTTGCATTGGTTAAATGCAATTTGGATTTTTCACAATTTAATTTTTTAATTTTTTAATTCTTACAAAATTGATGATTTTAAAATTTTTCAAAAATTTACCAGAGGAGAATTTTACATTGATTCTTCGGGTAGCTTTTTGCATTGGTTATATGCAATTTGGAGTTTTTCTCAATTTTTTAAATTTTTAAATTTTCACAAAATTGATGCCTATACCAACTTATCCATCAGCAGAACATGTTTGTGAGTTGAGCAACAACTTATTTCAAAAAATTAGGAACATTTAGGAAATAGTTAGACGTTGATCTCATTTTCTGATGAGCAGTGTGTTGTAGGTATTGTAACACATCCGACAAATAAAACAGAAGTGTGTACCTGTCGGTTCAATATTTTTTGGTGTAACTATATTGGAATCAACACATAAAAAGTTGCCTACTATGGCGGTAGAAGGAGTAATGTCAATGCCATCGCATCACTCACGTCATTGATACCTCGATTAAGTTCTTTTTTTCCGATGAAATCAACAATTTTGTATCTGAATTTCTGGAATTCTAGAGTAGTGGCAAAACCACCTAGAGATACAAGCCATGAACGTAGAAAGGCAACGTCGCATTTTCGAGTAGTAGACGGCCGACTTTCCAATCCGTTTTTTGACGATAACTCGGGAAATATTCATCGAATCGAAATTTTGACAACACACTAACGAAAGGAAATTTTCTGCTCTACAATTTTGGTTCAGATCAATTTTCACGAAAAATGCTTCGTTCGCTCTGAAAATGAGAATATGTGAAAATTTGCATATCCAAGAAAACATTTTACGCTGAGAAATGGAGGTATTTTCGTCAAATCGAAATTTCAATAATTTTATGGTGAAAGAATTTTTTTCGCTCTACAATTTTGGTTCGTATCAATTTTCACGAAAATCGCTTCGTTGACCGGGAAAATGGGAAAATTTGGTAGACGGCCAACTTTCAAAATCAGTTTTTCGACGATAACTCAAGAAATATTCGTCAAATTGAAATTCCGACTACACCAAACAAAAGTAAATTTTTTGATCTACAATTGTGGTTTTTATCAATTTTCACAAAAAAGGGGTCGTTGACCTCGAAAATGAAAAAATAAATAGTTTTTTGACGATAACTCAAAAAATTGGTCGAATCAAAAATTTTAAAAGCACTAAAACTGAGGGATTTTTTTTGCTCTACAATTTTAGTTCTTATCAATTTTCATGAAAAATGCTTTGTTTATCCGCGAAATAGGAAAATATGAAAATTTGCATATTTGAGAAAACAGTTTTTGCTAATGAATCGAGGTATTTTCGTCGAATCAAAACTTCAATGATTTTAGGATGAAAGGATATTTTTTGCTCTACAATTTTGGTTCTTATCAATTTTTACGAAAATCGCTTCTTTGACCGGGAAAATAGGGAAAATCTGGTAGACGGCCCATCTTCAAATCAGTTTTTTTACCGTAACTCGAGAAATATTAGTTGAATCAAAATTCCGAATACACTAAACGAAAGTTAATTTTTCCCTCTACAATTTTGGTTCCCATCAATTTTTTCGAAAAACACTTTGTTTGCCCAGAAAACGTATTTTCAATTGCTCAAGTCGGCCGTCTTCGGCAAGGTTGCCAAATTTAACTTCATGGCTTGTAGTGTCTAGGTGGTTTTGGTAGTGGCCCAATGGGTAGAATATATTAAAAATGTATGAGCAAGAGTTGCTTCCTTTTTAATTTTGACAACTTTTTTTTTTTGCAGGTGCTATAATGAATTTTGGTGCACCCATTGGTTCAATTTTAACTGGACTAATCATAGACAAGTTTGGTAGAAGACCATCTATCATGATCAGCGTAATACCAAATGTTTTGGGCTGGTCTTTGCTAATTTTGGACTTCCAAAGAACAATTACATTCACAGGAAGAATTTTAACCGGAGTGACCACAGGATGTATGTACATCAGCCAAATATATGCTTCCGAATGCATCATAGTAAATCATCCTAATTGGCGTACTTCTTTGAACGCATGTCAAGCGATTGCGAATGCACTTGGTATGAGTTTAACTTACGCTATAAGTTGTTTTCTACCTTATCAAAATGTAGCGGCTGTGGCAGCCTGTCTTTCTATCATTCTCTTGTTGGTAACCTATTTTTACATTCCCGAAAGTCCGAAATGGTTGTACCACAAAGGACTCATAAAAGAAGCGAAACGTTCCGAAAAGATATTAGGAATTCATCAACCAATTTTATACGATAGTAATTTCATAGAATCGTCATTTGGTTCGACTGAAACATCTCGTTTCATCACAGTGATTCGAAAATTGAGTCGAAATGACGTTCGTAAGCCATTAATAGTCATAACGATCTTGTATATCATGATAATGTTTTCTGGAAGTCCGGCTATTACTGCTTATATGGTTGATATTATAACAGTAGGTTCAGAAACGTCTCAATCCACTCACACGTTTACACGACATTTTTCACATCAAAATATTCATAATATCATACAACCTTCGAATGACCCCAGCTACGAATTAGCTCTAATATCTAGTTTTCTTGCGCTTATCGCAATATTCGTACTTTCCATATTAACGCCGTACACGGGTATAAAAAAATTATACTTCGTTTCTTCTGTGGCCTCATCTGTATGTTTATGCTTACTTGGCGTTTCAGTTTTTCACTTTGATAACGACTGTGTACAAAAATTTTTCGACACCTTGCATGTTATTTCCGTCTGGAGTGTGACATTTTTCTATGCCTTTGGGGTTATTACAATTCCTACAGCCATTCTAGGAGAATTATTCCCCCATGATGCCAAAGGTTTCGCTTGTATTCCTGCAATTATATTTTGTATGTGTTCAGGATTTGCTGTAAAATTTCACCCCTACCTATTCTTGTATTTTGGCGGAATCTTGTATATTTTGTACGCTTTTGTTCTCCTACTTAGTGCAGTGGTTGTTGCTCTATTTCTTCCGGAGACTGTTGGTAAAACATTGGACGAAATTGGAGCCTTTTTTTCTGCATGATAAGTACCTAATTGATATGTGTTTTAGATGATTTCTGGAAGATATAGTGTCCAGAGAGCACTGTACAATATTTCAGATTTGAACACAACCGGGTACCACTGGGAAAAAACTTCATATATACATGGTGCCTATCTCAAAAATTGAAGGGGCAGGGGAAAATTTGACAAATAAAATTGATAGATTTTTTTTTTTTTTTGGTTAGCTATATGGGTAATACTAAAAAAATACACATTTTTTGTTCTCAACATTTTTTCCCTATTATCCTAAAAATTTAAAAGGGGAAAATTTGACAAATAAAATTGAGAGAATTTTTTTTGTTGGGTATAGGTAGGTATATGGGTAGGTACTTGGGTAGTACTAAAAAAAATATACATTTTTCATTTTCAGCATTTTTTGCCTGTTTCAAAAATTGAGGGGGCAGAGGAGAATTTGACATATAAAATTTCTCTCAATTTTATTTGTCAAATTTTCCTCTGCTCCTTTAATTTTTGAGATAGGTAAAAAATGTTAAGAATAAAAATGTGTAATTTTTAGTTGGTACTAGGTATTCATATATATAAAAAAAAAAAAAAAAAAATAAAATAAATAAATAAAAAAAAAAAAAAAAAAAAAAAAAAAAGGTATTCATATATCCAACCAAAAAAAATTTCTCTCGGTTGTATTTGTCAAATTTTCCCCTACACCCCCCCCCCCATTTTTGAGATAGGCAAGAAATGTTGGAAGTAAAAAATGTGCATTTTTTTATTTCCAACATTTCTTGCTTATCTCAAAAATTGAGGGGGCAAGGGAAAATTTGACAAATACAAATGAAAGAAAGTTTTTTGGTTTTAAAATATGTACCTACACATTGTTTATTCTCAACATTTTTTGCCTATCACAAAAATCGAAGGGCAGGGGAAAGTTTGACAAATAAAATTGAGAGAAAATTTTTTTGGTTAGGTATTTAAGTACAAAAAAAATACACTTTCACCCCCAACATTTCTTACGCCTAAATTGTGAAATTGCCTAATTCATGAAATAATAATGAAACTTGCTTATTTTATGAATTGGGCAGAATTTCCCTCCATTTTGTCTAGTTCATGACATAGGCAAAAAGTTTCCCTTTTTTCACGATTTAGGCAAGTATGATTCTGAACGGCGTGAGTACGTAAAATTGGAGATAAGTTATGTACCTTATCGTTATTATTATCTTAATGAAACCTTCTGAAGGAAGAATAATTCTGTAAAAAAAATCATGCAAAAAAAATATTCAGGAATGATTCTATTTAAGAAGTTAGGTAGGTACCAGAAAAAATATTTTGAATTTGAACAATCTTCACTTGAAAAACATTGAAACTAAAAAAAAAATATTTTTACGTAAATAAGCTGATTTTTATTACCAACTTCATTATGATTTTTCAAAAAATTGAGTAGATCTTTAATATTTTTCAAAATTAAAAATTTGATAAAATAATATTCAAAAATGTGACCCTGCCTCAAGAAAGGATGCATGCTTCCGCCTAAAATCATGTTTCTCAGAAACAATCAATTTAAGTTTTAAAGTGTGTAGCTCTGGTTCAGTGGAAGATATCGTTTTGAATTTTTGAATAATCAAAGTTACCATCAATTGAAATAAAAAAAGTACTTTTGAGATTTTTCATCACCATGTCAGTGGTGCCGCAGTGAGGAGCAAAAAAATGACTGAAATGTGGAAAATTTTTTCAACTTAGTGATGTAGGGGTATTTTGACCGGCTGAATTCGAAAATCACATTTAAAATACCGTAGCTCAAGTGGCTCCTTTCCTATGACAGATAAAAACTACGAAAACTTCATAAAAAACAATAAAAAGCATAAGGTGATATGTTTAACTGTCCATATCTCACTCAATTTTGAAGATAGAAAGTTGAGATCATTTCCATTGGAAATAGGAAGGTCTGAAGTGTCTGAAACCATCAAAACTCCAAAATCGAAAATTTAGGCGGAAGCATCCTTTTTTGAGGCAGGGTTACAAATTGAGAATTTCATAAATTTTGAAATTAAGCAGTTTTTAAAATTCGCCTAAATTTCCTAAAATTTTCTAAAAGTTTATTTTAAAATTTGGACGGATTGGGAAATTTTGGAAATTTAATTGAAATTTTAATTGTAATGAATTTTCAAGATGGCAGCAATTTTAACTATTTCACACAATTTTAGAAATTCGACAAACATTTTCAAAAATTCTAAGAAGACAATTTTCAAAGTGATAATTTTTGATCATGGCATTTTACTCATTATTTAAAAAAATCATTTCAACGAAAAAATTGGGATTGGGAATTGAAATAATAAGCAGGTTTGCCAAAATCAAAAAATTGAAAATTTGAGTGTTTTTTTTGGGGGGTTTGAAAAGGGTTGTAGAAAATTTCGTTGAAACGCAATTGTTTGAATTTTATTGTTGGAGATTTCTTATTCAATTTGTTTGAAAATAAAATTATTTTTCAGTTTTTTTCTCTTTTTCGAAATTTTACAAAAAATGATGAATTTCCAGTGTGCTGAGGCCCTCATTTAGACAAAATAAATTTTCAAATTGCAGTTCTCCAAAATTCTCAGGGAAGACTCAAGGATGCTTGGTTTCAAAGACAACTAAAAAGTTGAAATTGATAATCTGAATCAATTTTCTCCATACCAAGTGTAAAATTCGTCCAATTCTATGTACCCTCAGTTCAGAATCATACTTGCCTAATTCGTTAAAAAAAGGGAAACTTTTTGCCAATATTTCATGAAATAGGCAAAATGGAGGGAAATTCTGTCTAAATTCATGAAATAGGCAAAAATTTTTCCTATTTCATGAATTAGGCAATTTCACAATTTAGACGTAACATACATATAAAAATTTTTTTGTTAATAATGGTACCTCGGTTTTATCCAAATCTGAAGTCTTGTACAGTGCTTCCCGCTTCCTCAGACTCCCTATTTCATTTTTCGATCGCTGCCGCGCCCTTTTTGAGATGAGGCCCTCGAGGACCTTAGGCTCCTAGCATCTTCCAAGAGGCTGACCAACCTAAAATTAGTAGGTGTAGGTATCTAGATCAATACCTACTAACGTAATAGAACTTAGTAACTAAATTATAAAACTCGCATACAAAAAAATAAACGAATAAACGAAAAAGAAAATCAATTCGAGGGAAATAAATATCATTTAACCTGTACCACACTTCATAGCGTATAATTCACCGTGCAACATTTAAATTTGAACTTTATTTCCTTGAAATTACATATTTCTGAGAAAAGAACACTGATAAAGCACAGGCTTAGTTCGTAATTCAATTACATCAATTTGTATACGTTGTTGTAAGCCCTGTCAGAATTCGCAGGCGTACTCACACCAAAATGTGCTAGATTAATTCCCTGCGGAGTTTTTGCTTTCTCCTTTTCACGGTTTGCTTTATCTTTATTGTTACCATTCCCAAAGCCCTTTTCATATTCGTTTTTGGCTTCTATCCTGGTTAAAATTAGCCCCTTATACAGTTCGTCGACGCTAACGTCTAAATTTAATCGTTTGTATTTTATCAACGTCCATTATTCGATGCCGAAAATGTGAAACTGACGATGTTTATTTCGAATTGGCGCGATGAAAATGGAAAAATAAAGGAAATGTAATTTTTCAATTTACGTACGCGGTGAACGGCACGTGTAGAATGCTTACCTAATACATTTAGCGTTCTATTTCAGAGGTTTTTGTTTTTTAATACAGATCTTACGAAACGTATAGCTTGAATAATTCAAAATATCTATCCGCTAAATGCGCAATGTGGAAATTTGCTGAAGAGAAGATTTCATGAAGTAGGTATTTCCTCCTCTTCTATACATACGTACTTACTCACCTCTTTTTCGTTCTTCTTTTTCACTGAGGAGCAAATTTTCGCGCCGTTGAAATATCAAATATCCCGGAAGAAGGTCTCTTCACCATGAAGGTGCTGAATTCGTTGGCCGTTTCGTATAAATATTAAAAAGCTCGTGTACAAAAAAACAAAACTTTACGTCCTATTGATGAAATGGGAAAAAAATATTTTTGAGGGATGCTCATGCTCAATGAGAGATAATTTTTTCATTGTTTAAAACTAAAAATACTGCGTGCGTTTTGATAATCATAGCATTTGGTGATCAGAGGGATGACTAAAGATGAGTTTTGACTACCAATGCCTAGCTATAGGTAAAGGCGTAATTGTATAGGGAGATATAGGAACTTAACGGCATTTGAAAATTAGTTTTTAAAACAGCTGACACATGAAAATTACCTACAAATGAACTAAGCGATCGAACTGTAATTATTTACCATATGGGCGCGTCAATTTTCAAACTCTCGTAATTCTATTCGTTTTTCCACCATCGCATTCTTATATGCACAGGCCTAATATTCCTAAAAGGGAGGGTTCAATCAACGCAATATGCCAGTTACCAGTTACGTAGGCACTTGGTTCAATTTTATAAAACGTATTGCCTATTTATTCCCTTCAGTTGTTTTCTTTCATTCATTTTACCCATTGGATATTTTTTTGAATATCCATTTATAGCCATATCTAAGTCTTTAAGTAGCTGGTAGTTGACCTGTTTATACTCAAGTGTACCTACATATCGTATAGTCGTTTCTGATACCAAATAAAATACCTTGTTATTGAAAAAATGTATCAGTTGCGGTAAAACTGAACAAAGTTTTGGCCGTCCGTAAAAAATAAATGAAAGAAAAAAATTACGTTTAAGATTCTCCAAAGGTTAAGAATTCCAACTAACCGCATATATCGTATTATGTTTAATAATCTGTAAAATGATGCCAGTGTAAATCCATTTACCGACGAGCAATAAATGCGTGCGACCACAGACTTCCTGTAGCGTGGCAATGTCCCTTGTTTGGATTGTTTTTAATTATGTTACCTATGGGTATATGAAATGATTTTTTTCCAATTGATAGCAACGGTGTAAGAGCAATTATGGAATGAAGTCCTTTTAAAACGATGGAGAAGACGAGAAGTAAATTAAAAAAAGATACGCCGTACCTATTCATACGTATTGTAGGTAGCTATTATCTGCCTACCAACGTGAGAACACTCTTACATAAACCTAGGTCGATATCTATCTCAATTGTATTCTTTTTTATAGACCTATAGATACACATACGAAATAATTGCTTCTGTAGATTATCTAAACCAAATCAAATTTGATGCAAAAATCAGCAGATTCAATTACAATCGTTGCTAAATGCAGGTAGGTTGTAAGCAGTGTTGATTACCGGTATTTTTCCGGTATCGGTATTGGTACCGGTATAAATTTCGGTATTTTTCCGGTTTCGGTAACGATACCGGTATCAATTTTGGTAATTTTTTCGGTATTGGTATCGATACCGGTATACGTTTTGGTATTTTGTCGGTATCGGTACTGGTATTGGTACTGGTATTGGTACAAATATCAATAGTTTCGCGGTATTGGTACTGGTATTGGTATACATACCGGTATTTTGTGGGTATCGGTATCGGTATTGGTATAGATTTCGGTATTTTTGCGGTATCGGTATCGGTATTGGTATCGATTTCGGTATTTTTGCGGTATCGGTATCGGTATTGGTATAAATATCAGAGCAAACATACCGATACCATACCGGTATTTGTATCGGTATGGTACTCAGTAATCAACACTGGCGAAAACTAAGCTTCCTATGGAAAAAAGTGCAATGACCAATTTTGTAGAGCGTAAAATTTTCCATCTAGTTCATGTCTTAAATTTAACTTTGACCTGAAATTACAAAATTTTAGGCGTCGTGTAATTTTCGCATCATTTTTATCGTTTAATTTAATTTTATTTTATAATCACATAATATCGAGTCAGCGTAAAATTTAAGACATGGACTGGGTGGCAAATTTTATGCTCTACAAAATTGGTCATTACACTTTTTTACATAGAAAGCATAGTTTTTGACTTGGACGAAAAAAACGATATCGTGATTCTATAAAATCGAGGGTGGGGGAAGGAAGATGGCTTCAAATCGAAAAACCAAATAGACAGATCGACGCAGAATCTTAAATTGCATCTAGAAACCGACGTAACGAGTTTTGTTTGGGGGGTTTTCGAGGTCAAAATCGCGAAAACCCGATTTTTTTCGAAAATGACCCCTCTTTGAGACCCCATAGCCCCCTCCAGAGTGACGAAGGGGGCTAAAAATTGGTATGGGGAGGTTTCAACTCAAAAGAAACAACATATTAAAAAAATAGCAAAATCGAAGACTATCGATTTTTTTACTCCACCCTAATGCACATGCGCCAAATGGTTGCTCAATCTAAACGGTATTTAATTGGTATACCACTACCGTACCGGTATTTTTGCGGTATCGGTACCGGTACAAATATCGGTATGTCTGCGGTATTGGTATCGGTATTTTTACCGGTATAAAATCGATCATTTTTTCGGTATTGGTACTGGTACTGGTATCGATTTTGTTATTTTTGCGGTATCGGTATCGGCATCGATATTGATTTCGGTATTTTTGCGGTATCGGTATCGGTATTGGTATTGATTTCGGTATTTTTGCGGTATCGGTATCGGTATTGGTATTGATTTCGGTATTGGTATGAATATCGGAGCAAAAATGCCGATACCATACCGGTATTTGTATCGGTATGGTACTCGGTAATCAACACTGGTTGTAAGTACCTACAATGAATTAAAATACAAAAAATAAAATTTACTTGAATACAAAAATGTGTCATGAAAAATTTTTTTTTTTAAATTTTAATGATGAAAATCGTGGTGGGGCGTTAATCGAAAAGGTATTCGTTTGCTCCTCGCACACCCCACCACGCTTTTCATCATTAAAATTTTTGAAAAAAAAATTTTCATGACACATTTTTGTATTTAAGTAAATTTTATTTTTTGTATTTTAAGGCATTACTCTTTCCCTATGAATAACATTTTACAAAGTAACCAACTTTAAATAAAAGCGTGGTTTTTTAAAATTTTTTTACATAAAACGTGATACTTATCTGCAAGTACACAATATATAGATAGTGAACGAATTTCACATATGTGATGGACTGATATTGAAAGTACGTTACCCTTGAATAAAAATTTAATGAATTCATTTTTTGCACCAAAAAAAATTATAATTTCCTGCCAATTTTTTTTCAATCAGTTACTTTTTCAACTTTTTTGGTAATTTTTTTGTGAGTTTTTTTTTGTCAAGAGATTTATTTATTTATTTTTTCATAAGAGTAACTTTTAACAGCTTTTCATCTTTAACCGAGGTTTGCTTATAAAAATGATCATTTGTCAGTGATGATTTTAGTCACTTTTAGTTTGTATTTTTTTTTTTTTTTTAGTCAGGTTATTTTATCACTGGAATTTTATATCGAATTTCTTTTCAGTTAGAGTCACTTTTTTCGATTTTTTTAGTCAATTTTTATGAGTTTTTTTTTCTTGTCGTCGTTATTTCTTGTCGCAACTTTTCATTTTTTTTCTTTCTTTTTTTACCAAAATTAACCCTAACCAATAATAATTATGACAAAAAATAATTTTACCAAAAAAATAAAATAAAAAAAATAACTAGAATAATTACCTAAATATTCTGACCAAATTATGTTGGCAAAGAAAAGCTTATGACCAAAAAACACTGACAAAAGAAAAAAATAAAAAATTTATTCAGAAAGTTGGAATAAAGCGACTCTGACCGAGAAAAAAAATTACAAAAAATTCTGGCGACAAAAATAAACTATGACCAAAAAATGCTGACAGTCAAGGACAATCCAAGAAAAAAACTTTTAAAAATTGACCAAAAAATTGGAAAGTGACTGACTAAGAAAACATTTGATAGAAAATTATAGTGAAAAAATAACCTACCTATGACTAAGAAATTGCAACTAAAAGTGATTTTGACAAAAAAAAAAATCGCTGAAATCAATAAGTATGACAAATGATAATAATTTTGATAAGTAAAATTTTGTTAAAGATGAAAATTTATCCAAAGTTACTCTTTTAAAAAATAAATAAAAATAAACGCTCTGACAGAAAAAAAAAACAAATTAAAAAAATGAGAAAAAAGTTGGAAAAGGTTACTTATTGATTGAGAAAAAATTTGGAAACATTTTTTTTTTTGTGTGTAACCATGAATTTATTAAACTTTTATTCAAGAGTAACATACTTTCAATATAAGTCCATTATATTTTTATGTAAAATTTGTCCACATACAGGGTGTCCGGGGAGCACTCTACAAAACTTCAGATTTGGATACAATCGGGTACCACTAACAAAACATGTTATATACACATGGTGCCAATCTCAAAAATTGAAGGGGCAAGGGAAAATAAAATTGAGGTTTTTTTTGATAGGGCAATGAGTACTGGGTAGTACTTGAAGAATTAAACATTTCTTATTCTTGAGATTTTTTGTTTATGTTTGTAAATAATGAAGGCGCTACAAAGGATTTTCAAATTTTGATGCACCGTATAGCTCCTTCATCAAATTTCTCACATAAGTTACACCCATACCATGCATTATCATAATGAAATTATTTTGATTTTTATGCCTTGCTAATTCCCCTTGATAATTTTCAGGAAGGCAACACCTTTGACGTGAGTTTTCTCTTGCATTTTTACATCTTCACTTTCAAAGGTAGGCATCCTGATGTAATCAAAATTTTTTTTTCTTTTTTGGAGTAGGTACTATTCCCTGGCGGTGTCGAATTTTTTTTTGAATGCAATGTTGCCAACCGATTTTGCTTAGAAAACTATGTAGTGCCTTCATTTTCAATGATAGGCAAAAAATCTCAAGAATAAAAAAATGTTTACTTACGAGTATTCAAATACTACCCATATGCCCGAAAAAACCCTCAGTTTTATTTTGTCTTGCCCCTTCAATTCTTGAGATATGCACCATATGTATTATAACATTTTTTGTTAGTGGTACCTGGTTGTATCCAAATCTGAAGTTTCGTAAAGTGCTCCCCAGGACACCCTGTATTGTATTGTGTACTTGCAGTTCAGTATCTATCACGTTTGCCTAAATCATGAAAAAAAGGAATCTTTCTGCCTAATAAATTCATGAAATAGGTAAATTATTTGTCTCTTTTTTTGTTTATTTTATGAAATAGGCAAAAGACAATGAAATTCTCTGACTTGGAAGGTCGCTCTTTGGCATGTATGACTTGGTTGATGCTCCAGATGTGACTTTTCAGGGTTTCGACCTTTCTTCCACTTTCCGCCCTTTTCAACCCCAAAAACTCACGTTTATGTATTATTTCTCGTATTTTGATTGAATAGGATTCAAAACCAAACAAACAGGAATTATCGAAAAAACTAAAGTTGAGAACTTGAAAAATATCTGCCTACGCAGAGATGCGACCATTTTTTACCCTATGAAGCAGCTTCAACAGTTATACAAACGTACTTGTACGATTAACTTCTCTAGATTACATTGTTTACTTTCAACAAATAGCGAAAACAACTAGCAGCTTATTAATGATAATAGAATAACAAGGTTTTTTTTTTATTCGCCATCCGTACACCGCGTTCCGCGTGATCCAGTTGATCGCTTCATAACAATGCCCTTTATTTAATCCGAGGGTTGATAAAACCTCAAGAGAAAAGATACAATATTCGAGTTTCCTCGTTCCCTCCAGAGACTCTACAGTTTACCCTATTTTGCCGCAGTTAAGTGGTTTACAACTTAAAGCGTTATACAATGATTAAAATTTTATTAAGTTAACTGATTCATCTATCCGGCGTATCTTCTGTTACCTCTCACGTTTCCATTACATTGAGGATGGAAAACGTTTAAAGTTTAGACAACTTCGTTGTTTCATTAAAACTCAAATTTGTTTGGGAATAAAATTAATTAAGGTCTGAGAATTCTATCGGCAATTTATCATCGTTGATTTTTAAGGCTGTTATCGAACCGCTGCTTATTTCAACATTAATAAATTAACCGTTTAAAGGCGGCAAGAATTTTTTTCAGATATATTTTTGATAGGTATGAAAATTTTGCGTAAAAAATTAATTTAGGCCCATCTTGGCACGACTAGCTCGACTATAAAAATGGTAATTTGATACCAGGGATTAGACAAATAGGTACTTCAGACTATTCAAATGGCGCCTAAATAAAATAATTATCTATAAAATAGGGTGTGCGTTATTTTAAAAAAAATTTGAAATTGGGGAGAGTGCCTTCTATAGACTTTTTGCATCACTTGAAGCCATTTTCAGAATCTCTTCAAATTTTTGAAGAAAAAAAAAAAAACTTTAGACCCTCGATGAGGCACATGAGATTTTCATACCTAAGTATTTTACTTTGAACACTTTGATTCTAAAAGCCAGCATTTTAAATAAATGCACCAACTATGGGTACCTAAAAAAAGTGAGGGTGTAAAATAGATACTTTATTACGGACGGAACATTACTCAAAAATATATGATAGGTATGCAAATTTTTGAACTTTTTCTCAAGCACATATATAAGAATCCGAAAGTTCGTAATTTAAACATACCATCTTATAAAGTGAATAATTAATAGGTAAGTATAAAATTATTTCATGCATTGAATAAAATGATAATACATTATACGGTATAATAAATTATGCGAAGTCTTTTGGGAGGGTAATAAAAAATAGGGGAAAAATTATTTCAAAATGTATGTAGAACTGTAGATAATTAAATTATTATTTTTTCATTTTCTATGCACCGATTAAGTACATATTTTAACTATATTTATTTGGTTTGGACATAAATTGGTTTCCAACTCTTTTATATTGTAGGTACTAAGGTAGGTATAACCCATCATATGGTTACTTTTTATGTGCAATATTCTGTTGAAATATTGTAAAAAAAAAAGGTATCAACATGTACTAAAAAAAACTGACCCTTGAGACGAAATAAAAAATACATATACGATTTTTTCGCTTTTCATTTTAATTCGAGATTTTTTCCAACTTTCAACATTAATAAGCGTTCCTGGATTTATGGGTATCAATTTTAAATAACTTAGCAAACCATAATCGACAGACGTTTATAAAATAAGTTTTGAGCTTTGAGCCTAATTTAGCTAGGTAAGTAAACCTACTTACTTGTTTTACCTATCCATATTTTGGTGAGTCAAAAGATTTAAAGTGAGTTATAAATAGGTACTCTATGAAAAGAGGGTCATGTAGTATCAAGTATGGCTGCCTGCTATTTTGTAAATTTTTTAAAATGGGGTAGAGTGATCCCTAGACTTGTTTTGTCAAATTATTCTCCAAAAATATATCGTTATCGTTATTAGGTACCTAAAACTATATTCTCAGAATTTTTTACATATTAAATAAAACTAGAGTCTAAAATTTTTTTCCATAAGGATTTCACATTGGACCCCTTGTTTCTGAAAATCATGAAGGGTAGAGGTGAAAAATATTCCAAACGAAAAAAAAATCAACAATTTTCCTGCTGTGTTTGTGTTCTTTTTTTTGTTGTTAATTGTTACCTTTTTTTTTTGTAAGTTCGTATAAATGATTTTTTTATAATATGTACAAAAATAGGTACCTACCTATACTTACTCTTTTAAAAAAGAAATAACCAATTTTTTTTAACTCGAACTAGAATAAAATTGTCAAGAGGAGCATCTGAGAGAAAATGAAATTCTAAACATTTCCATGCAAAAAAGAATGTTTTGCATAAAAAATAAATTTTTGGCAGGGGTTTGAAAAATGCGGAGTTTTAGAAATTCCGTATTTTTTTTTACTAAAAATGTCCGTTCTATAGGCCATAAAAATGGTGAAAAATCAGATTTTCGCATTTTTTGAGAGTCTCCCGCCATATGTGTACGTCCAAGCATAAAGGGACCATATATCCGGTATTGAGTTAGGACCAGTTTCAAATACTAGACCAAATTCCGGTTAAAATGAGCCATAGTGGGGGTCTCTAGCTGAAAAACTCCCTTCTCCAAAGACTTTTGAAAATAAAATTTGAAAAAACATAGTTTTGAGAAAAACGCATTTAATGTTTGGGGTATGAAAAATCGGGAAAAAAGTAAAAAAAAAGTTGAAGCGAGGGCTTTGGACACTTTTATTGGTAAAACCTCATCAAATGGAATCCCTCCAGTGCAAAAATTCCAGTCGCTCCAGCTGGAGAAATGGTTATCGAAGAGATGGTCCCTTTTCTAAAAAATTGATTTTTAGCGTAATTCTACAGTGTGGAACCTTCCACCGCTTGGAAATGAAGATTTTGAATTTTTCCAGTGTATTTTTTGAAAAATTACAGCCACTCCAGCTAGAGATATGGTTACCGACAAGGCGGTCCCTTTTCTGAAAAATTGATTTTTAATACAAAATGGATAAATTAAATCGCTCAGGTATATCGAAAAAATGTTGTAAAGTGGTAAAATCAGTATTTCTGATCAATATTATCGATTTTTCAACGATTTTCTGTAAAAAAAAACTGAAAAAATTTCAACCGTACACATGGTCCCTTTTCGTTTTTTTTTTTAAACGAAGATATCTCAGGTTTGGAGGTAGGTAGGGGGGGTAGGAAAAGTGGCCGGAGATAGAGCAGTGTTCACTCTACAAAAAATGCTAAAATCCCGAAATCGATAATTTTGACCCAAGATCACAAAAACGGCTGTATCTCCGAAACTAAAATCGTAGATATGGTCCCTTTATGCTTGGACGTACACATATTAAAAAATTTTGTAAAAAAAAATTACCTAATTCATGTTTATTTGACGATTTTAACATTTTTAAAAAAAAAATACGTTTAGAGGAGAGCCAGAGGCGGTGAAAAGGAGGTGCAAAAGGTGCACTTGCACCGGACACAAATTTTTCCCAAGGGCCTGGCGAATAAATTTAGAATTTTTACTCTAGGTAAGTATAAGTATTCCATTTTAGAGATTTTTTTCTGGAAAATTTCAAGTTTTTTTTTTTCAATTTTCGGAACAAAAATCGATACCTAATTTTCTCAAAAAATGGAAAAATTTCTCCGCCCCAAAAAAAAGTTGGAAAAAATCAAAATCAAGTGATTGTTACTTTAACGAAGTTAAAAAAATTGTTCCTACTGTAAAAAATTGGAAATGTTATTTCTCAAGAAATTGAAAGATTTTTTTCTTCAAAATATAACAAAAAATCAAAATTGTTTTTTTCTCCATTAGGTAAACATGAGATTTGTTACCCTGAATAGACGAAAAAAAAAATACTCCAAAAAGATTTGGGATTTTTCCTCCAAAAAAAACAAGTTTTTTTTTCTCCAAGAATTTCTGGAATAAGTAGGTACCTACTTTTATTGGAAGACAAGAGAGAAATTTTGTACTCGAAGAAAATTAATTTAGATTTTTCTAAAATGATACAAGAAACTGAGATACGTTTTTCTCCAAAAATAAGGGATTTCTTTACACTCGTATACCTACTCGTACTTACATAAAAAAAATCAGAAGATTTTATTTCTCAACAAATTTGTAAATTGAAAAAAAAAATAAATAAAAATAAAAAAGGATTAGGTATTTTTCTTAAAAAAGAGCTTTTTTTGAAAAATCATAATATTTCTTCTCACAAAAAATTAAAAAGATTTTTAAAAAATTAGAATTTTCAAGTCCTTTAAAAAAAAAATCATGATATTTTTGAATCAAAGAAAATTCAGAATGAGAGATTTTTTCGCCAAAAATTAATCGAGGAATGTAAGATGCCAAGATTTTTCAAAGGTGGCACAAAAAGTTGAATGACGTCCACCACAGACAAATTTTCAATTGAGTAAAAAAATATTATTGCACTAGAGCTGGAGCCCTACTCTGTGAAGGGCACGAAGGGCAATATTAGGTACCCAAAAATTCCCATCTCCTTTTTTTCAATTTAACAGAAATCGATTTTTTTTTGCATTTTAAGTACTTGCTGTAAATGACTTTGAAAAAAATAATTTAGTGGTCATATTGCTGGGCCCCACAAAATTTTTATTTTCAAAAATTCGCCAAATACTTTTGTGGTTGCTTTCCTTTCGTTTATTAGTAGCAAATGCTATCCGCTATAATTAGGGAGCCTTTCTAAGGTTGTAGGGGCTTTGGGGCTATTTTATAGCACAAAAAATAGAAAGGATCCATGTTAGGTGCTCTTACTAGTAGGTAATACTTTGAGTTTATTCCCCAATTTAAAATAAAAAAATCAAAATAACTGACCCCAAATGGAAATAAAAGTCCAATTTTTTAAAAGAGGGGTCATTTTATATTATCGAATGACCCACCTCCATAGAAATTGGACTTCGATTTCCCATTTCCCATGACCCTTCTCTTTCTCTCTCGTGTACCTACTTATAATTTAATTTAAACTTTTTGACTCACGAGACATCAAATTCATAAAACAATTAGGTAGGCTTATGTACGTACTTACCTAGTTAAATTAAGCTTGAAACTCGTTTTAACGCATAAGCAAATTTACACTTAATTATACACCGAAGATGCGCGTAAATTTGCAAAATAAAATTGACGAACAATAAATTAAAAAATTATCCGCTATTCATAAATACTAAAATAGGTACATACGAAAGACCTTCACAGCTCGCATGGCCGAATCAAAAATGCCGAAAATAGGCAAATTTTGGCTGTGCGTGTTGATAGATTACTCAACAAATAGCGTATTTCCGGTAGGCGCTTGGGTATTATTTGCGGTTCTTTTCAGTTTCACCGCATTTCCTGCGATTTCAAGCAAACAAAGTCATTAATTAAAGAGGACCGCTGAAAGGACTTCGTCCTTCGCCTTCAGATAAGTAGTACTTTCGGTCTTATTTCTACGTTTAGGTACCTTACCAACCGATACCGCTTAAACAACGACACACTAGCGCGGATAATACGCTTTACCACCCAGTATTTTCTTTTCGCTTTTTATTTCACAGCATTTATAGCAGATACGAGTAGTATGAGTAGGTACGCGTATAATATCCGCCCATAATGACATAGTTTTTATCAAGTCGACCACAAAGTAACAACATTGATACTTATACGCTTATAGTATATAGCGAATAAGCCGGAATTATCGAAGGGTACCAGAGTGTTCATTCATTGAGCTTGTAATCTTGTCTGTTTTCTTATTTCGTATATTTTTCGTACCGTACGAGACCGAGACACAGGTTGTTGGTAACGTTTAATTTATCGTATGGTTAGGTCGAGTGTATAATATTGTTTGTTGTTGGTTTGTTTTGTTGTTTCTTTGACAAACGTACACGAGTAGATTAGGTTAGGTACTTAAAATAAGGTCTACGTCTGCGTATTACCTTCGTTAGTGTGTCGTTAAGATACACTATGGAAGGTATGAGTATTATGCCTATATTGATGTCTTGATATAGATACCTACTTTTCAGTATAGGTACTAACTATACTAACATGGAACATGCCAGAAGTGCCAAATTCAGATTACATTGGATATATCTACTATAATACGAGTGAAAAAAACAAAATTTTTAATTTTTTTTTTTAGTGCCAGAGCCTCAGTTTGGCTCCCAATTGTATAAAAATGACTCTCAGAACGATTTTAGCCCCCGCCTCCCTCCCCTCGACTGAAAAAAGCTTTCTCAAAATAACATAAATCAGCTCATTTTCATTTAAAATCATATTTTGTTATTTTGAGATACCCGCATTCTTATGATTTTGTCTGAACAATGTATTGTAATAACAATAAAATATAAACCTTCCCTCTCCCCCTCACTACAAATTTTTAAATGCACCTGAGAAAAGTCCAAAAATGCAGAAACTAATCACACATATATTACCAATCGAGATCTCTGATTCTCTCTACATTTTTGAAAAAGAAAAACCTTTCTCAGTATTTTTGGGCAACAATCGATTTAAAAAAAAATTTATACAGACTATTGGAAGAAAAAAAACTTCTCAATTTTTTGTACGTAGAAGAAAATCTGTTTTTGTGTTTCTTATTTTTTAGAAAAAAAATTTATGTACCGATGGGGTTTGAAGGCATAGGATCTATCGTCTTAACTTATTGAAAGAAATATAATTTTTTCAATTCAAAAAAAATTTTAATTATTTTTTGGAGAAAAAAATCTTATTAATAACTGTTTGCATTTTTTGGAAAAAAAAACAATTGTTTGAAAGGAAAAAATATTCAATTTTTGAGAAAAAGTCAATTTTTTCAAGTAAAAATATTCAATTTTTTTAAAAACCACTTGGTATTGAAAAAAATCAAAAAATTGTTAAATCACTTGATTCTTTAAAAATAAAATTCACTTAAAAATATCTTTTGAAATTTTTGGAGAAAACAAAAACTAAGGTACGTATTAAGGCGAAAAACTAAATTTTCTTTAAGAAAAAAAAGTTGTAATATTTTCGGGTTCGGTGTAAAAAAAAAATCATTTCTAGAAAGCAAAAGTCCAATTTTTTGAAAAGATTAATTTTCTCGATTTTCTAAAAAAAATCAATTTTTTATAGAAGAGAAAAAATGACTTGATTTCTTAAAAACAAAAACCACACGATTTTTTTTTTCATTTTGTATGTTTAATTCAATCAAATTTGAAACCTTTCATCAGTTTTGTTTTCTCATGTTAGGTATGCAAAATAAAAATTTTAAACTTTTTAAAACTTATTAATGTGTAAAAATTCAACTCTCTCATAGGTAACTAATTTGTAGTGAGAGGGAGGGGGAAGGTTTATATTTTATTATTCATAAGAAGGTATCTCAAAATATAATTTTAAATGAAAATTACTTACCTAGTTAATTTATGTTATTTTGAGAAACTTTTCTTCAGTCGTGGAGGGGGGGGGGGGGAAGGTGAGAGAATAAAATCGTTCTGAGAGTCAATTTTATACAATTGGGAGCCACACTAAGGCATTGGCACTAAAAAAAATTGAAAATTTTGATGAAAACTTGTATTTTATCTCATTTTGAAAAATGGGGGCCCCCCCCGGGAAGGGTTTTTCACAGAGGGAAAAAACAAAAAATAGGGAATTATTTTCTCACCAGAAAATACAACATTGGGGGGGGGGCGGAAATAAAAAATTCCAAATTCGAGAAATAAGGATCCCCCCTCATATTAAGAGACCATAATTACAGGTGTCCGTTTTCATTTGAAATTTTTTTCGTGAATTTTTAAAATTCAAAATTTTTAGAAAATCAAAAAATTAAAAAAATTAAAATTGAAAAATCTATTAAAAGTTGCTTTTTTGCATACCATCTTATAGCACTCGAAAAAACAAATAAAATTTATAATGACATATTATTTTAGAGGTAGGTATAGGCAAAAATATGTCATAAAAAATTTTGTGTGTTTTTTCGAGTTCTATTAGATGGTACTTATGCAAAAAAAATTAACAATTTTTAATCGATTTTTTAATTTTATTTATTTTCAATTTTTTGATTTTCTCAAAATTTTGAATTTTAAAAATTCACAAAAAAAATTCAAATGGAAACGGACACCTGTAATTAATGGTTCTCTAACTTGCATTCATACTAAGTACATTACACGTATCCAATGCAATCTGAATTTGGCACTTCTGACATAGGGTACACGATACCTGTAAAATTTGGGAACGAATAGCTGCAGATTTTAATTCGATAGACTAATCTTCGGTTTGTTCTCTGTATAATGTAACAAAAGTTTAATTTCGTAATACAAGTTTAGCAAGATTATAGTCGACAGAAGCGAAGAAGAGAGGCGATTCTTGGAAAATTAAATTACAAAAATCGGCGGTCGTTCGGAAAATACCAAACCCTCGTTCGTTTAGACCCTCGAAACATTAAATGCGTCATTTAAACTCCGAAAACAACCAAACGAGAAAACAGTGTTTATTGAACTGCTTAACAACTTTTGAAACTTTAAAAGCGTCTGTTTAGCTTCAAACTCCAGTTCAGCTAAAACCGCACACATTCAAAACTCAGACTTTTTATAAAACAACGATGCAATTACGTTAATAGAACGTTTTTTCAGTCAACTTTACCCCGTTATATATTTAACTACTCTACAGAATCGCATTATACTAATACTTCGCGCCGCTGAATAACCTTTTAAAAGGCGATTGTTTTCAGGGTTTAACTCGAACAACCACTAACGTTTAAAATTATTCTCGATCGTGCGATTAAGTCGTTTATTTTGGCTTAAAAAAAACTTTTTCCATGTTCTTTTTTTCAAGCGAAAGTCAATAAATAGGTGTAAGTAGTTATACCTATCTGATCGAGGTTTATTTAGCAGGGATGAGACCTATTTGAGATTTTTAATGGAAATAGCCTATTTTTAAATACCTACCTACATTTTTCAGTCTATTCAAGTCATTCAACTAGGTATTTAAAACATATACTAGCTCGATTCCAAAAGTTTTGGTAGTTTTTCATACTTTTTGAAATAATTTTTCGACTTGACTATTGTTTAAATTTTTGTGATTTTTCAATTCCTAATACGATCTTTTTTTAAAGATTTTCTTGAACTTTTTCAAGTATCAATTTTTTTTTCTATATTTTGATTGGATAATTTGAACTTTTTTTGTTCAAATGATTTCTCAATTTCCTAATTTTTTTTCAATTTCACATTTCAAAATTTTTCGAGATTTAAATTTTTTTTTAGTTATTTATTTTTATATTTTTTAATACCTACCAGTCTGATAGCCATTAAAAAATATAAAAATAAATATCTGACTAAAAAAATTTTGAAATCTAAAATTGAAAAAAATTTAGAAAATTGAGAAATCATTTTCGAACAAAAAAAGTTTAGTGATTTAGAAATACTGAAAAAAAAATAAAAAATTAGAACCATATAAAAATTATAAATTCTAAATTTTCAATATCATATTAAGAAAATTCTGAAAAAATTTATAAATACCTACCACATTATCCAATCAAAATACCTATTGAAAAACAAAAAATTGATACTTTAAAATGTTCAAGGAAATTGAAAAAAAAAATTAAAATAAGTAGGTCCTACCTATTTTAATTTATTTTTCGATTTTTTTTCTCAAAATAATTTATTTGTCATTTAAATTTTTTATGATTTTTCTCAAACATTTTTTCTAAAAAACGAGAAACTTTTTTACGTGTTACCACTAAAAAAATTTAAGATTAGAATTATTTTCAATTACTTACCTACAAGAAAATTCAAAAATTGATCTTTCCGAATATTTAAGATTTTTTTTCTTTAAAAAATTGAGGAATTTTTTGAAATTTTTTTTCACTTTTAAAAATGAAAATATTTTTTATTCCAAGAAAACTCAGAATCTTTTTCTGGAAAAGTCAGGTTGTTGTGTAGAAGCATAAGTTACACTTGTGCATATTTCAATTCATTTCCAGATTTATTAAAACGTTTTGATTATTTATAATAAAAATAGGTAATTGATCAATTCTCATGAAATTTTAATTTTTCAGTTTTTCTAAATTTTTAAATCATTAAATTCTTCTGATTTTTCATGATTTATAAATTTTCTCTGTTTTTCACAACGTTTTAATTCCTTCAAAATTGTCTATTTATTTGCGATTTCCTAATTTTTTCACACATTGAGTACCTATATTAATTTTTTTTCAAGTCTTTATGATTTTGGAATTTCCTCAATTTTTTTTTGAATTCCTGATTTTATTTTTTAAACTTTTTAATCACTATTTTAATTAGTTTTCGGTATTTTTTAATGACTTCTGAATGCCCTAAATTTTTAAAAATTTCATATTCTTAAAATTTTCAACTTTTTTATGATCTCTTGAATGGTCTGATTTTTTTTTCAATTTTCAACATTATTTCATTGATTTTAATTTTATCCTAACATTTTGATTAATGATTACGTGTGTAGGTATATTTAATTTATCAATTTTATAAGAATACCGATTTTCAATTTTTGAATTTTTTCAGTACCTACCTAATAATTGAAATTTTAAATATGTACCTAAGTAGTTGAAAATTTTCGATTTTTCATGATTTCTCAAATTTTTGGTATTTTAATTCTTTTAAATTTTCCACTTCTTCGTGATTTTTTTGATTTTGAAATTTTGACGGACAGATAGACGAACAGAAAGACCCTTTTTAATTACAAATTCTTTCAATAGGTTTTTCAAGTATCTATACTACCTATGCATCCCTTTTTAAAAAAATTTTGAATTGGCGAAGTAAAAATCCCAATGACGTAAGTAAGTACCAAGTAGGTAGGTACCTACCACATACATATTCTTTCGATATGCCCTCGGTAAAAATAAAGATATAGAAACGAGCTTTATTAATTTATCGAAAATTTATCACATCTCCATCGACTAGCTACTATAAAACGCAACTCAATTATCAAAGAAATAATTTATAATTAAATTAAAAAACAATAGAGCAAAAATTATATGTAAGGAGGGTGATCCATGTGCGTTTCGCGCCCACGTTCATGTCCAATTTCACAAGCGCGATTTTTGGTAACTAGATACTCGTGGGCTTCGGGCAACAGTTATACGGTGCATTATGTCGGAGTGTGTCTGAGCAGTCCCTTTGAAACATATAAAACTGTCGCCTGTTGAAGGTTCTTTTAAAGCTTATATAACCATTGTTAAGGGTGTCACGCACTTTAATAAACCGTATAACTCGATATTTTTCCAACGCAAAACATTCTCATCGAGCAAATCGATTTGTTAATTGCGAATGGATTTATTTACTTATTTTATATAGTACAAATAGGTAGGTAGATGTGCTTTGGTTTTGACCTATAAATCTGTATAATCCGTAAAGGGACCATTGCCACGTTCATAGTCTTTATCTTTTACTCCCAAAGAACACGCTTTTGTGTCATTTGATTTTTAAAACGAACTCGTATTCGTATTAACCCGATTATAACAAGTCTTGAATTTCACACGAAATTACTTATATAGGTAACGTAGATACATTTTACAGCTCCTCTTATTTTTGTGTTTTCTTTTAAAAGCCCACGCTATGCACGCAATGCTCTGGCGCCTGTTGTTGTTGTTTTTTTTTTTTTCAACACACGAATATTCGAATATTAGGTTTACGTTTAGGTTTAGAATAATCATACGGATGTCGCGTATCGTCACGCCCCTTGTTGGCTGCTTTGATATTGACTACTTGAAAGTGCTTTTTACGGGGATGTAAAAACAATTAGGTGGTACTCGTATTATATAAAGGTATTCGCGTGATGCCAACTGCTTCCGTTCAGCAATAAATTGTCGTTTTCATCATTCTAATAAAATGATATATTCTGAGTTCGATTTCTTCGAAATGGACACCAGTAATTT
This sequence comes from Balanococcus diminutus, assembly GCA_959613365.1. NCBI lineage: Eukaryota > Metazoa > Arthropoda > Insecta > Hemiptera > Pseudococcidae > Balanococcus > Balanococcus diminutus. The sequence goes on from OY390714.1 coordinate 33,431,197, forward strand.
ATGTCATCCTGTCGAGGATCCAGAAAATTGATTGAGATTGAGATACTTACGTATATTTGTTCAGATCGTGTGTTTTTTTTTCATTACACAGAACTTATAAAAAGACCCTCAAATATTCTCCAAAAAAGCCCCAAAACTTTTTCCTCTGTTGAGAAAATGCCCTCAAACTGTCATAAGTGTAAAAAAAATCATGGACCCCCTTTTCCACCCTTCCTATATGTATCCACTGAACAGTTGAACAGTGCATATTTCACCCCCTCCTAGTGGATATCTTGCAATCATATTTTCAATAATCTAAATCATCGAATCATAGATTTTTATTTTTAAAAAAACTTGAGAAATTTAAAAAAAAATGAAAAATATATTTTGTTTAAAAAAATAGATAAGAAATTTTATTCTGTAAAAAATTGGAAACATTTTCTTCTAGCCCCCCCCCCCCCCGCCCCAAAAAAAAATCAAAATTCTTTCAAGTGGTCCAAAAATTAAAAGATCATCTATTTGTTCCAAAACAAAAAATTAAAAAAATATATTCAAAAAAAAATTTGAAAATTTTTATTTTTTATGTATTTCCAAAAAAACTTAGAATTTTTTCCTCTAAAAAATTGTGAAATTTTTTCTCCAATAATATTGAAAAACTATTTTTTTCCAATAAAATTAAAAGATTTCTTATTAACAAAAATATATATATATATATTATGAAAAATTACTCTACGTGGATAATCCAAAAAACTAGAATTTTTTTCAAGTTCCAAAAAATTAAAAGAAAATTATTCAAAAAAACTAAAAAAAGTTTATTTTTATTTCCAAAAAAAGAAAAATTTTTTCTACTTATAACAAAATGGAGAAATTTTTTCTCCAATAATGAAATTTTTTCCAATAAAATTGAAAGAGTTTTTATTCAAAAAAAAAGTAAATAAAATAGGTACCTAGGTAATGGAAATTTACTTTACGTAAGCCCAAGTATTCCAAAAAAACGATATTTGAAAAAAATAAAATGAATGATGATTGTTTTCAGAAAAAAATGAAAAACTTGATATTTAAAACAATGAGAAATTTTCTCTGCAAAAAAAATGAAAAACTTTTTATTAAAAAAATGAGAAATTTTCTCTACTATAAAATTGAAAGACTTTTTATTCAAAAAAAGAAAAGAAATGAAAAAAAAGAAAAATTAAGTTCCCTAGGTACTTGGGTAACCAAAAAAAAAGACGAGAATGTTTTTCAAGTGATCCAAAAAATTAAAAGATTGCTTGCTCTATAACATATGAAATTAAAAGAAAAATTTATTCAAAAAAATTCGATTTTTTTTTTTATTAGGTACAAAATTGAGAGACTTTTTATTCAAAAAAAAAAAAAAAAAAAAAGAAGAAGAAGTAGGTAAATGAAATAGAAAATGGAAAATTTCTTTACATTAGGCCCAAGTACTTATTCCAAAAAAGCGAGATTTGAAAAAAAAAATAAAATGATGATTTTTTCACAAAAAAATGAAAAACTTTATAATTAAAAAAAAATGAGGAATCTTCTCTGCAATAAAATACTTTCTCAGTTTAAAAAACTTTTTATCAAAAAAAAAAAAAAAAAAAAAAAAAAATGAAAAATGAAAAATTGCTCTACCGGGAAATTTAAAAAAAACGAGAATTTTTTCAATTTTCCCAAAAAATATAAAGATTTTTCATTTCAAAAACCTACAATTAAGAATTTTTTCCCTAAAAAATGAAGAATACTTATACTCCAAAACAATGAGAAATATCTCCTTACATTTTTTTTCTTTTTTTTGGCATCCATTCCAAAAAAACTTGACTTTTTTCAAAAAAAGTGAATGATTTTTATTCCAAAAATTTCGAGAAAACATGCGTTTTTCCAAAAAATAAAAAATATTGTTAACTCTCGAAAAATAAAGAAATTTTTATCTCTAAAAATGGTGGGGAGGGGAAATGAAAAATTAAAAATATTTCTACTCCCAAAAATTAAAATATCTTATTTTGCAAAAATACTTTGAATGGATACTTTTGTCCATTAATTTTCATTCTGGCATACTCGTAATATTTGAAATGATAAAATTGGGCCCCAACTTGGATTTAGGACCCCAATTTCAAGAGGGCTCCTATTGGGCCTGCAATACTGCACCATGTCTCTGGACATCTCTGATACCTACCTAGTGATTTCAACTCGATATTGGTACTTTCCTGATAACTAATTACCAACTTATTGATCCAAAAAAATTCATGCCTGGAAAAAAAATTACACCGAAATTCTTTGATACGAACACTCGTATAGGATTTACTAGATTGACAATTTCATTTTCGGCAGTCGTAATTAAAACGTTAAAATTAATTACGTTCTCGTAAACGCCATCTCGACGAATTGAGGATGTCACATCGTTACTCTCATATCAAGTGACTAAAAAAGAGCTACCCCTATTATTATTTCAAAGCCTCCTGCTGATTACATTTCGAAGATTATACGTCTAAGTAATTTCGCAAGAAAACTGTTCGCATTTACGAGTATCAACCTTTTTTCAATTTTTTACTGCAGTAGTTCATTTCCTGTCCGTGAGAAATATAGGCTGTTGTAGATAATAATCTATTTTGATTCTCGTACTTCTAGTTCCTTTGACATGCTAACTTTCCACATGTGTTTTCGGCCTCAGTTTCAGTATTTATTTTTTTTAATTCGAGCTAGATATAGCGTGATTTACCTCCAGATGGACGAATAACGGTTTGATTGCGCTATAGGCATATTCGAACATAGAACACAAAATGAAAAAAAGAAATCCGTAAAAATTTTTGTAATAAAATAACAATGAACAATGTATATACTTAGTATAGGTACTTACACAAATATACGTATAATTCATCAGGGAAAAAAATGAAGAAAAATAATAATCATTAATTACAGGTACAAAGTTTTCTTCCAATTACATATTTTTTATTTCTACATTAATAAATTTCCATTTAGGTATAGGTAGATACATTAAAAATACATACAGGAATTTGAACAATAAAACATAGTAACGCGTTAAAATAAATCGTAAGAAAAAGGTAATAATCGTCATAAAAGAAAGCATTTTTAAAAAATGACGTAATTTTATAGTTTAAATAAATAAGCTAAGTACTTCCTCGCGGAATACATTTGTACATTTTGTACTAGATAATAACAATGTTTCTTTTATTTTTATTGCCCACTTCAAAATTTCACTAATATTTTTTTTAGTAAAGTTTGCTCGAACAAATTACGTATTCTAACCTACTAAAACTCATTGGTAGGTATTCAATCACTTCAAGATGTACTAAATTTTGATGTACGCGGAGGCAAGGCGATTTTTAGATTCAGTGACCATCGACCATTCTAGGGGGGGGGGGGGGCATAAATTTGAATGAAATTCATTTCATTTGAATTTACATTCAACAACTAAACAAACCTTCTCCTATCTTGGAAAAGTCACGAATGACTACTTTTTCATTGATCTACTTCCTGTTTCGTATAGAACGAGTAGGTACCTACTTAACATAATCCAAACATAATTACAATTTGTAAATATTTATTTGGATCTTGATGTAGTGAGCATGTGAGTAAATAGTCCTTCTAGGCAGGTATTTTAGTACCTACCTACTTATTTAAGGTGGTGAGCCTAATAAAAAAAATGTAGTGCAAAAAAATCATCGAAACCAACCATTTTGCAAAAATAATATTTACTTACCTGCTCAATATTTCACCCGGCCACATCAAATGTATTCATAGAGCATGCGTTTTTCTAAATCGTGCTAAGCGAAGATAAGTTTAATTACCAATTTCTAGTTCAACATTACTTCCTTTTCATTTTTTTTGAATCTCAAAATCACCTAGCCTACCTACTCGTGTCAATTTAGCAAATAATTTAGTGCTAGAAAATTGAAATTTTTTGTGAAATGTCAAAAAATACGTTCTCGAATAAATTAATTGAGTAATTTAATTAACATTTTTTCAGATACACCTACGTTTGTACAAAGTATTTTATCGTATTTACATACGAGTTAAACATAGAAATTACAGCCAAATAGGTAATATTATCGCCAAAATATTACCACAAATGAAACAGTTGCAACGTAGAGGGCCAATTATTACGAGTGGACAGAAATAAAAGCTTGTTTGCATAATGGCACATATTTTTTTTTTTTTTTGAAAACAATAAAAATTTACATGCGCTAACTATAGGTATAAACTTTCACAAGAAGTAACTTAGAAGAAAATGCAAAAAAAATTATTGACTTTTAAAAAAAAAATTCTAACAATTAAATTAGGTACACGAAAAAATAAACAAACCTTTTTTTGAAAGAAGATGACCTATAAAATATATAATAACACGTTGGGTGAATTTTTTACCTTTGTACTGATTTGTAAATTTTTTTAGGTCTAAATTCTTTCGTATAAAAAAAGGTTGTAAATAAAATTATAGAATAAGTAATACTTATCGATTAACAAATTGGTGAAGCAATGGGTGGTTGCGTAGAGATCGAGTAATGAGTTGGTGGAGAGGAATGGTGTTCTGAATTTGGCTGCACGGGCAAACCAACCGGAGAAGAGGATGCCCAACTTTGGAGTCCTTGCAAAGCGTTAAACGAGGGTGTCGCTTCTCTCTCCAGCGTTGCCGGAGTGTTGCCGTATAACCCTTTGCTTATGACTTCATTATGAAAAGACATAATTAATCGACTAGCTGCTTGCCTTTCGGCTTCTCTTTCTTCGGCTGTTTGTCTTCTGAAACCAAAAAAAGGCAAACAAATGATTTCGAGTTGAGGCTAGTAGTTGATTTGAGAAAACGGAATTACTTAAACGAATTTTGAATCATATCAAAGGGTAAATTTCAATTTGATTTTTTTTTTAAGAGGATGGCAATGGAATCAGATTTGTAAAGAGAAAATATAGGTCTAGCTGGTGAGAAAATTTTTAGATCTTATACCTAAACTTCCTAATCATTTTATTTCCCAAAAATAATATATCATTAAATCGTAGGATTTTTTTTTTTTTAATTTTTAATAAAACAATTTTTATTTTTAAAAAAAGTTGCAAAATTTCATTTTGAAAATTTTGCGAAAAAATGTTTGATTTTCGAAATGTTTGGCAAAAACAATTCTGATATATTTTACAAAAATTTCATTACGAAAAGTTTTTTTTTAAAAACACAAAAATTGCGAATTGCATAAGATTTTTTTTTTCTTTAATTTTTACATTTCACAACGCCAAAATTGTGAATACATTGCAAAAAAAACTTCTGATTTTCACATTTTTTTGCAAAGACGCAATTAAAAATATTTTACAAAAATTTAATAATGAATATTCTTCAGAAAAAAGTCAAGTAGTTTCGTAAAAACATCTCTCAGAATATTTAACAAAAATTACATAGAGAAGATTTTATAAAAGGAGAAAATGACAAATAGGTTATAAAATCTAAGTACCTAGTTGTTTTTTTGTACCTACTGTTCGAATAATTCGTTGCAAAAAATTTCATAAGACCAAAATAATGAATATTTATTAGGTAGGTATGTATATAAAAAAAATTTCTGATATTCACAATTATTTCGCAAGGATAATTTTGAAAATATTTTACAAAAATTTTGTTTTGAAAAGTTTTTTAAAACGCAAAAATGGCAAGTATCTAGGTTGGAAAAAACTTTCTTCTTATTAAAATTTTACAAAAAAAAAATCAATAAGCCCAGAATTGTAAATATTTTAGAGTATGAAAAAACAACAAAAAATCTGGTTTTCATAATTTTTTGCAAAGGCAATAAATTTGGTATTTTTTTAAAGACCACAATAATTGGAAAACAACGTTTTAAAATTTTTTTAATACAAAAATTATATGAACATTTTTCCAAAAAAAATTATTTTCGAAATTTTTTTTAAAAGTACCTATTTTACAAAAATTTCATTTCAAAATTTTTTTTTCAAAATAAAAAAAATGGCAAATAGTCTGAAAACGATTTTTTTTCTCATTAAATTTTACAACAAAAAATTCTACAAGCCCATAGTTGTGAATTTTGTACAATATGAAAAAAAAAATTCATAATTTATTGCGAAGAATAGGTAGAGGTACGTAAGTAAATTATTTTACAAAAATTTTAGTATTTTTTTAAAGGTAAATTAGGTAAAAAATTTTATTTCGAAAAAGAACATATTTAAAAAAATAATAATTAACAGGATACAAAAATTGTTTTCATTCACTTTGAATTCTTGAAAAAAATTCCAAAATTCTGAAATTGTAAATATTTTCCAAAAAATCGTGATTTTCATAAAATTTTGCCAGAACGATTCTGAAATTTTTTTACAAAAGTTTTATTTCGTAATTTTTATTTAAAGGGGCGAAATTGCTAATATTTTTGCAAACAATTTCTTATAATATTGTTCTTTTTCAATTATAAAAATCGTTTGCACTCTGCATCTAGGTCTAAAATTCAGAGTAGGTATTTCTATTTTTCTTTTATAAAAATGTTCAACGAATATTTTTAATTTTTCGAAATACATATTTTTTTTGACATTTAATCAATTATAAAATAATCAAAATCATTTTTAGAAACCCCAAATATTTTTTAAAGATTTTTTAATCATTTCAAAAAATTATTAAATAATTTCTTTGAAAATCCAGACTCTCAAAAAATTCGGAGTTTATGAAATGGCAAAAACTTCCACTCTTCATCTCTCTGCAAGCCAAAATGGAATAAATATAAAAATTTTGTTTCGTGATTTTTGTAGATCAAAGTCGACCAAAGATTTGAATTTCCATTTATCAAAAGCTAAATTAAAAAGGAATTTTTGAAAGAAAAAATTTGAAGAAAGGTGAAAATTTTTCTAAAATATTCCTTTAATTTTTTTCAACAAAAAATTGAGTTAAAATAGGTACAAGACTTTTTGCAAAAGAAAAATTTCAAGAATTAACTGGAATTCTTATAAAAGCTACCATTTTAAAGAAAAAGAGTGTACATCATTTGTTGGTCTCCCCAGGGGGGGGGGGGGGGTCATTTTAATTGGGAAATTTTCAAGAGATTCACTCTGAGGAAATTTAATGGATTTTTTTTCCAAATGATTTTTTGAAAGCTATTTTTTCAAAATAAATTGAAAAAATTCGAAGGGAACTTTTCAAAATATATGTTCCAATATTTTTGCTGAAAAATTTTCCAAAACTTTTAAAGAGAGGAATATCCAAAAGAAACCCTGAAGAAAAATGAAAAATTACACTATTTTTTTTTAGAAATGCGTTTTTTATGCAAGAATTTTTTTACAAAAATTTTTTTCGCGATTTTTTTTTTCTAACATAAGTGCATACGATATAATTTTATTCTACTAGGTACTTGGAATTTTTTGAAAAAAAAATTTAGAAAAAAATTTCCAATAATTTTTCCAAAAAATTTATGAAAGAATTATTTCAAAAAAAAAAAAAATAATAAATTAAAAAGATGTTTGAGACTTTTTTTAAAAATATGTTTATTTTTCTTCGCTCAACCATTTCGGTTATTTGCGACGCAAAGAAATGTTTAGGTTGTTTACATTATATACCTAATAACTATACTATACCTTCTTAATTTTGAAGAAAAATTTTCAATAAAATAAAGAAATGAATGAAGAAAATAGTAGGTATGAGTTGAAAAAAAAAATCTTAAAATTTTTAAATACCTAAATTGAGAAAAAAAATTTCAATATCCAAAGATTTATGAGGAGATTTTAATGCCCATCAAGAAAGAGGAGCTTTTTGGAAAAAAATCTTTTCACAATAAAGATTTTTTGATCTTTGGAAAAAATTTTCCAGGAAAAGTTCTTCTTATGTCAATTGTCTGCAATTATAGGTATAAATACCCAACTAAATAGGTAGACATTGAAGAATTTCATGCAGGAGGTCTTATAACTTGCGAGATGTAACCAAATCGACACTTTATTCTTTCGGAAGAAAAAAACACTACGCAGTGAAATTAAATTCAGAAATTAAAAAGTAATTATACCCGCAAGATGGAATCAAAACTAGTTTAATTGATATCGTAAAAATTAGAACGGCTGTTTCTCACGAAATAAAACCGAATTTAAGTGGATTTTAAAAAACAACACGCTTCATGATTAGGCTATCTTATCAGTCTTTTAAAAAACGACGATTTTTTAAAAGTATAAGTATGGTAGGTATACAATTTACGAGAATTTTCAGCAAAGTGTAATAGGTACCTATACCTACTTTGGACGTATCGCTCATATATACCTATGTATTAAAGCAATGGCAAAATATAGTTGCGAACTCTGGTATTTCGAACGAATCAATTTTATCCTACAAAAGTAGGTATATACTTATTTATTTTGCCTAAATTACGAGCCGAAATATTCGAATGTTTTGTTAGCATTTTGTATTTTAAAGTAAAAATTACTTTTGTTGTCACAAATCGAGAATTTACTCGCTTGAATATTTAATACATTTAAACGGTTTAGTTATGTTACGCAGTCGATCGCGAAAAAGGTTACCCCTCTTAACCCGAAAATATGCACTCGAAAGCGTATTAAAATTTAAAAATGGTTAAATTATTCAAACGGCTTTTAAACTGTCAAGCGGTATTCGCCTTGCCTGTTCAGTTGACATTTTTAACCCTACTTGGAGCGTTCCGCGTGGAACATAGTTAAAAATTGTATTTTCTTTAAGCTTTAGGTAAACGCAATCTTTTATAAAATGTTGCAGACTTTTTTTGCTAAACTTTTTGTGAAGCTAAAAGTGTTCGTAGCGAATTTATAAGATAATGGATTTCAACTTTCACTTTTATAACTTCAACAATATTTGCCAGCAACACGTCAAATTCAATTTGACGGTTTTGCCTGGAAATCGACGAAAAATGAGCGATCGTTTGATGATTTTGTTTAGTTTTTTCCTCCTATTCGACCTTATAGAAACAATACGTGTGGTACCTAAGCGATTATCTTTGTAGTCGTGCGTAAAGTATACAACGGCGCCATGCGGCGCCTCTCATATCGCCGCGTTAGGTACCTGTTTTGGCGGAAATACTCGACCATACTTAGGGTTGTTTTAAATATTCATATACACGGCGCTAACATCGTCACCATTGAAAAAAGAAGAAAAAAAGTCCATTTCGATTCGGTTTGGTTTGGTTGGCGGCGATAAAGTGATTATATCGATCTAACGTTTATTATATTGTTAGGTAGTCAAACAACTGTGTCTGCTAATGAGAATTGTTGGATTAGTAGAACACAAAAATTTAGAAATTAATGCCACAATTCGAGCACCTCTTGATCGATCATTTGTAAATAAAATTAAAACTAAAAAGGCTCGAAAAAAAAAACTGACACTAATAACAGATTCACGTAACTTCATTGATAAGCGAACACAAGGTAAGATTATAATGGAAATAATATGGTAAATGTAGGTAAAACACTGGTCGTTTTTTAATAGTAGCATCGAGTTTATGGCTGTTTAATTATTGTGAGGTAGGCGCCACATTGGAGGACACGAAAGATGCATTAAGATCGGACAAACACGTGTAATTAAAATGATAGCAAACCACTTAATAGAAGACAAAAATAAAAGAAAAGGCGACAGGAATTTTAAAAGCTTTTAAATGGAATAACGTTCTTGTTTTTAAGCGACTCTTATTCCGCGGATGATGATATAGGTTTTATTATTATTAACGATTACTGTTCGACTATCATTATTACCCATTGATACAATTGTCTGTGTACGTATTAGGTATTTTGTATTTCGCTTAAATTGTCTTTTATACCTTTGATTTGATTTTTTTTATGTAAGTACCTAGGCTGGTTTTGCCTATCTATGATATTAGTTTATTTATTTTTCAACCTTTTCAGAAGAATTGATCCTGAAATACCGGATTACCAAGAGGAGGCGGTGGAACTGCATTTAATTTTACCAAGTTTGAATTTTTTGAGAGAAGCAAGTTTTCAAAAAAATCATACTCCGTATTCTTAAAAAATTATTACAAAATTGTAAAAAAATTTGAAATTTTCTAAAAATTATTTTGATTGTTTTAAAGTTGATACTTATAACAAAAGATTTATTTTAAAAACCGTGAAAATTCGTTTGAAATTCTTATAAAAATATATTCTACCCCGAGCAGCACACTCGATCGATAATATCGAAAGTTGAAACGTATCGATAAAAAATCGTTTAAAAATCTAAAGATGTTCTCACGATATGATACAGATTTAGCTGTACGATTTTATAGGCAAAAAATCTAAAAACTATCGAATTCGATATTATTAAGATTTTATGACGATATTCGTCAACGATACTATCGACAAAGAATATTAAATTTATCGATTCCGATTTTCCACCGATTTTGTGCAGTTATTTGAAACTACATTATCGACAAAGAATATTAAATTTATCGAATTCGATTTTTTAACGATTTTGTAAAGATATTTAAAACTATATTATCGACAGATTATATAAAATTTCTCGGCTTCGATATTTTACCGATTTTTTGACGATATTTGAAACTATATTATCGACACGTAATATGAAATTTCTCGATTTCGATTTTTTAACGATTTTGTGACGATATTTGAAACTATATTATCGACAAATAATCTGAAATTTCTCGAATTCGATTTTTTAACGATTTTGTGAAGATATTTAAAACTTTATTATCGACACGTAATCTGAAATTTCTCGAATTCGATTTTTCAACGATTTTATGACGATATTTGAAACTATATTATCGACACGTGATATGAAATTCCTCGAATTCGATTTTTCAACGATTTTGTGGCGATATTTGAAACTACATTATCGACAAATAATCTGAAATTTGTCGAACGATTTTTCAACGATTTTGTGACGATATTTGAAATTATTTCCAAATTGGTGAAAATTTTTCTAAGTCCAACACGTCTGGAAGTACTAAACTGCCTATTATAAGCGTTTTATTGCTAATTCCTCAACGATAAGGTATGGCATAGTGGTTAAGGAAGAGGATTACCATGCAGGAGGTAGAAGGTTCAAGCCCCACGGGTGGCAGATTTTTTATAATTTTTTTTGACTTTTTCTGAAATGATCCTCTTACCGTAACATGAATAATGTGTTTAGGCATAGTTTAATGTATTAATTATGCTAATTAATGAGTTTTAATTATAGAAAAAAGCTAGTAAAAGACGAAAAATCGGAATAAAAAATCGATAAAAAATCGACAGAATATCGAATTCGATAAAGTTCCGCCTAAATCGTGAAATTATCTTTCGATATTATAGATATATTATCGATAAAATATCTTACTATAATCTCGAAATTTTTGCTAACTATAATTCGTCGATAATCTATCTATATATCGAAAGATAATTTCACGATTTATGCGGAACTAACGCGACACTTTATCGAATTCGATATTCTGTCGATTTTTTATTTCGATAATTTGTCGAGTGTGCTGCTCGGGACCTAAACTAAAATAAAAAAAATCAGCTAATATATTTTCAGTAATCTACGGTCCTTACAAAAGATTTTTTCAATTTAAAAAAAGTTTGATTTTTTTTTTTTTTTTGAAAACTCCATATTTTTTATTTTGGAAAAATAGGTAGGTATCTGTCATTTTATTATTATTTTTTTTTCTTAAAAATATCTCTTTTTATTTTTAAAAACGCCGAATTTTTTTTTTCTATAAAATATCTAGTAGGTATAAGCTATTTTTTATCTTAAAGAATTTCTCATTTCTTCATTTCAAAGAAATAATAGGTATACCCATTAATTTTTTTTCCATTTTAAAAATTTCACATTTTCCTGTTTCAAAAATTTTTACTGTATTCCAGTTAGAATAATATTAATTTTTTTATCAAACGAAAAAATTCAATTTTACGGTGTGCCTCTTTTTAAAAAGGTGAATTTTTCATTTCAGAAAATTTTTAATTTGAACAAACGTGATTTCTTCATTTTGGGAAATATGGAAACTTTCGAGTAAATTTTTAAACTTTGAAGAAATTTAAATACATATACATAATTTTTATGCAAGACATTTTTTTATGTAATCAAAAAATTTTAGTTATTCACTCTCGCCCACCTACCCCACCCATCCTCAAAAAGTCGAAAATCCCCATAATTTTTCTACCCATGCCAGAGAAAAATTCTTCGTATAAAAATTATTTCTTTTTAAACTTCTTTTTTAAATTTAAGGTAGAGAATAGCATGAAAAAGTAAAAGAAAAATAAAGCTAGAAAAAAATTAGTAGGAAAATAAAATAAAATACCTAGTTTAAAATAAATTTTAACAGAAATAATGTTCAAAAATTGAAAAAAATTGAAAAATTTGAAAAAATGAAAAATTAAAAAAAAAATCAAGTTGAACATACCTATCAAAGATTCCACCGAGCGAAAAAAATCGTCATTTTTTCTGAATTTTTTTCAAGTTGTTGTTTTTTTTTTTTTGCAAAAAAGACCAAAAAATGTAAGAAAAAATTTGAAAAAAACACAACAAAATTGGAGGAATATGTCTATTGAAAAAATTAAAAATTCACAAAAATGTCAAAATGGGGCGGTGGCGTTGGTAGTGGAATTAAAATCAAGGCAAAATGAAAATTGAATCAAATTCTCCTGAAAATTGAACACAACTAGGACGAATTGGAAATGAAAATTTAAAAAATCAAAGTTGATTAAAATAAATATGTAACATATAAAAGAGTTGGAAATTTAAAAAAATGATACCTATGAAAAAAATTCAAAGCAAATCAGAAACAAGGTAAAAATTGAATTTTTGGTAACTTTTTCTTATTTTTGATCCACAATGTTTGAGCGAGGAGAGGTTGGACTTAAAAAAAATGAAAGCAAGAGAAAAAATCATTAGTAAAATTTTCATGACACAAAAAATTGAAAATTGCGAAATTTTGATCCTAACTTGATCTTTTATATTTTCAAACAGTTATCGATTTTTTTAATTTTTCAAAAATATTGAATACCTACCTATCAAAATTATTTCCATGGGTAAAACTTTAATAATCATATTTTTTTTCAATTTTATACTTATCAACGTTTTAAAAAAATTTATCAACAAATTTTTTGAAATATTTCAATGTTCAAATTGATCAATTTTTTTATTGAAAAAATTGAGATTTGTACCTACTAAAATCTTTGATCGTAATTTTCCTCGAAGAATTTTGATCATTCATTAGCTCTGTTCTTTTCGCTTCTCCAAATTTCTCCAAAATTTTACGGAACAATTTGGAGCGGCGAAAGGAACAGAGCTATTATTTTTTTTCTGACGTTTGATTCATTTTCTGGAGAAATTTTAACAATCAAAATATTTTTGAAACACGATGATTCAAATTTAAAAAAAATTATAGGTTATAATTTGAACTACCTTGCTATAAAAAATTCTGATGATGAAATTTTTGATAATACATAACTTTTGTTCGGAAAATTTAAATATTTCAAATTGGGTCTTTACAAAAATTTTTTTTTTCAAATTATATTTTTGCAAAATAATTTTGAAATTGTCCTCGTAAAAAATTGTGAAAATCAGAAACTTATTTAGAAAAATTTTCAGAATTTTGACCAAACAGAAATTTTTGAACAACTTTAAAAAGAATAAGGAAAATATTTTTGCAAAATATTTGAAATTTCTGCAAAAAAAGAAAAAGAATGTTGAAATGAAATTTTTGTAAAATATTCTCAGAATTGTATTTTTTGTAAAAAATTTGAATAAGGCCTTATCAATATTTTTATGCAAAATTCTCGCTTTAAAATTAAAAGATTTCTTTTGCTAAATTTTTTCAAAATATTTTCAAAACTGTCGTTGTCAAAAAATCTAGAAAATTTGATTCTTGATAAATCATAAATTGTTGTAGGATAAGAAGATTGGGGGATGAGACCCATTTTTTGAAAAAGTCTAGATTTTTTCTTGTCGTACTAAACGACCCATTTTGGTCGTTACACGCTTTTTTCAAAGACATTCCGAAGATTGATGTCTGAAAAACCTAAAGCTAAAATATTGTCATCACGAAGCTGTTAATGAGGGGGAAGGACAATCTTGACGAATGCTCAATCGCTCAGCGAGAGAAGAGAAAATCCCTCAATTACGGTTTCGCCATTCACTTCGATATTCTCGCACCCTCGACGAGATAGTGGCGGGAGTTTACCTCTAAACTTTTGAAAAAGGCAATGAAAATGAATTAATAGAGAGGGTGTAGAAAATTACTCTGGCGGAAATGGAAGATCATAAAACGGCGGCAAACCACAATCCACAAACACTTAAGAGGCGCTAAAATTGCCAGAATGGTGTAAATAACACGAAAGAAAATTACGAACTGCTTAATATGTGTGCAATGTGCATATTATGAGATGTGAAAAATCTACTTGCGACGTTGCAAGTAATCAATATACCTATATTTAGGCAGTGGGTACACGTTAATAAAAAAGTGCTGAGCTGTGTGGCGCCACCGTCGATATTCGATTATCGTGATTCATGCAGTGATACCTGAAGAAATCAATTTGGTTTTGGCGGGAAACAAGTCAAAACATTTTTAGTTTATTTTTTAATTTGATTTTTTTTTTTTGATTCCATCTGTAATGATTTTCCAAAAAAATCAATGGGATTGAGAAATTATCAGCGTATAATTTTTTATCACAGATGGTTAAACACACAACTGGGCATGTACCTACACATACTTATTACGGACAAAAGCATTCAGGTAATTTTTTAATTTAATCAGTTCGCTTAATTGATCATCATAATTTTACAAATTCAATAAAATACCTAACATCATGTAAACGATAGGTAAATACAGAAAAATAAAACAAAAAAAAACAAGTACGAGCAAGGAAAAGATCAATTCTTTCTACATTCATTTCACACTATCAGTATTTAAACTGAATAATTTTCTAGAGAATTATCTATGTTGCAAATTAAATCCTCTTGTAGACTATAAGTGCTATGGTGAGTTTTTAAATACTCGACAAGAGAGGCGTGTACCAGAAAACAAGTAATCGTTGTAACCTGTTTGTAAAGAATATTAAAATCATGTTCCATGACGTCAACTCGCGTTTTAAAAGTATAAGAAATAGTTTTAAATTAAACGCTAGATCGATATAATTTGAATTAACAAATTTTTTCAAACATAAATTCGAGCATTTTGATTTCAAAGTAGGTAGATACGTAAATAAAAAAATTTTCTTCGTCTTACCTCCACTTTGTTCTTCTATTTTGAAACCACGTTTTCACTTGGGCGTCTGTCATTTTGAGATTTTTTGCGAGCGAAGCTCTTTCAGCCGATGCTAAATATTTTTGTTTGTGAAATCTTTTTTCTAATTCTGCTATTTGTAACCTCGTGAAAGAGGTACGGGGCTTTTTTCTTTTCGGCGGTGTCCTGTTTTGATAAGGATGGCCTATCCTTCTTGTTATTGGGAAAGCAGCTGAAATTGAAAATTAAACGAATATGATTAATACATTTTTTATGTTGGCTGCTGAATTATTAATAAATTAAGTTGCATAATTATCTACCTACGACTACGAGTTCCATTTTTAAACTTGAAAAATGTTACGATTATGAACTGAAACCTAGATATGCCAGAGATGGTTAGACTAGACACCAACAGTAGTAGTTTTACTATTCCTTTAATTATGTGGATTATGTTACTCTTGTCACAACACCCGTCCGGGTTGTCAACATGATAAACTGGATGTTTACTTATGTTTCATTTTATTTAAGATCACAAATCCACAGTTTTACAGTAAACATTAGTGATGAGTGGGTAGATGAGGTAGGTACCTAGACCAATATCGTCTTGCATCGATAACTTGATACCTACCTTCAGGACCGGGTGTACCCCCAAGGGGTGGAGGAAGCTTCCCCCTAGAATTTTTTTTAGTGTAAGTTGAAAAATCACGAAAAATTTTTGAAATTCAGCTAATTGGAAAATTTGAAGAAAAAAAATTCATATGAGTTGGAAAATTTTTAATTCCTCCTTCACCCCTCGTAAATGTGCTCAATACACAGGGTTGAATATTTCAATGGAATATTAGATTTTTTTTGTTGAAAATGTAGTAATTAACTAAAAAAAAAAATTATTCACTTTGTTTTTTAAATATCGTTAAAAAAAATAATGAAAAATTAAAGATCTAAAACTTGTCCAAATCAAAAATTTGATAAAAAATGAAATGGAGTTTGAAACTTCGCGATGTCAGAGCTGAGCTCTGTGTATTTGGCGACTTAGAAGAATAATCAGACGAGTATGCTGTAAATGGACATGAATTTTGAACTTTTGAAGAAAGTTCAAAATTGAGAGATTCGTGCGATGAGGTGACGTCAGATTCGTATATTTTCTCTTCAATCGTCTTTAAAATGAAACCCTTTGTCAGCTGTCTACCCTGGATGAAAATTCATGAAGATATTGCAATTCAAACATTTGAAGTCATCAAAATCATACGTACGTGAGATTGGCACTAGGTACTCGGTAATTAACGAAATAGAAAATTTTTTGTTGAATTTCCAATAAGTTCTACAAATGAGCCAAATTAAAAAATTGACTTAAAAAATTATTAAATGTGAAAATATTATCAAATTTTGAAGATAACTATTGATCTAATTTTTATTGTAATTTAAAAATAAACAAATTTTGAAAATTTATTAGGCCAAAATTGTAACTTTTATCAAACTTTGAAAATCAACCCTTCGAATTTAATTAGGATTAAAAATTAAAATCCAGATAGGTACTTAGGTGAATTATAAAAGTTGATCTAATTTCAATTTTTTTTTTTTTTTTTTTTTTTTTTTTTTTTAGAGAGATATTAAAATTACCAATTTTTATCAAATTTTGAAAATTGATCTTTAAAATTTTTTTAAACATTTAGTTGAATCATAAAAATTGATGGAATTTCAAAAAATAATTACCTACCTATATTAAAATTTAAAAATTACCGAATTTTAAAATTTTACCAAATTTTAATGAATCACCAAATTTTAAAAATTTATTCCATTTAAAATTTTTTCAAATTTTCTTAATTACTGTAAAAATTAATCAAACCTTGAAAACTGACCTTTATTTTCAAAATGATAAAAATTTATTAAAATACGAGGCTTGACTACCAGATTATTTAGGGGGACGTTCCTCCTGAGATAATGAAAAAAATTGAAAATTGACAATTTGAGTTTTACATTGGTAAATTAAGTGACAATTTTATTCCAAGTTCAACGTGCTCATACCTATCTCAAAAAAAAAAAAAACAACAACAACAACACAAAAATGTCAATCAACAAAAATTGTGAAAGTTGTCAATTTTTATTTGATTTTTTTAAATAGCTTTCGAAAAAAATCGCACCTAAAAATCACCCACTTTTTTCAATAAAAAGTCTTTTAATTATTGGAGAGAAAAATTTTCATTTTGTTTTGTTGAAAAAAAATTCAATTTTTCGGGAGTAAAAACTAGAAATAATAATTCTTCAAATTTATATTGAAGAATATTTTTGATTTTTGGAAAAAAATTTTCGTTTTTTTTTCAAGTAAAAAAATCAACTTTTTTCTGAGGTGTAAGTTATTTCTCATTTTTTTTTAGGAAAAAACATTGATGAAAACTATTAGAAACTCTTCTTAAACTCTGTTTTTTTTTTCAAATTGCAAGTTGCAGGATTTGCAAAGAGGTGGTCAAAAATTTACACCCAAAATATTTTTTTTCTCCAAAATTTGAAAAAAATAGAAAAAACTGATTTAGGTACCTATTAATACCTTTTTTAAATTTTATATTTTTATTTAATTTTATTTTTTTATTGTCGGACTTGAAAATTTTCTCGACAGGATTACTTTTTTAATGGAATTCTTTTTCGAGAATTTTTAAAATTCTTTAAAATTTTTGAAGGAAAAAAAATATACCTTACTAAGTAACTTATAGGTTCAATAATTTTTCAAAATTTCAGCTAAATTTTTTCAGAAAAATTGAATAATTAGAAAAAAATTGAATAAAAAAATCTTAGTAGTTTAAGCGTTTCATTTTTCAGCTAAAAAAAAATATGAATGGGTAAGTAGATAAATAAAAATATTTCTCGAGTTTCAAAATTTTTTGTAAAATTTTTTAGGAAAATGTTGTTTGTAAAAATTATTAAAAACGTCACTGATCCACTCCACTGCAGTTGAAAAATAGTTGAAATTTCAATTTATATGAAAACTATACTATTTCTGTCACCATACCAGGGGTTGAAAAGTTGCAAATCGCTGAAAATGGAGATTTTCAAATTACTAAAAAAGGAAATACGATCTTCTTGGTACCAAAACTGAGCTTATGAGCCCCTAATTGACGAAAAAAATAATTTGATAGAAAAAACTGAAAATTATCCATTGCAAGGTTGTCAACTTTCAATTTTCAAAAAATTTCAAAATTTCCTAGTTTTTTATTGTAAAAAGAAATAAAGTTAGTAATCACATTGAGATGCCTATCATTTGAATCGAAGTAGTTATAGCAACACAAAATTCCAGTCAAAAATATTGCCTACCTCAATTTATTACAGTGTAGCGATGATATACTTGAAAATTTCGAAATTTCATCAAAACAGTAAGTACATGAGACAGATGTCATTTTTTATTCCTTTTAAAAAGTTACACCTGGTTCATAACGAAATTTTGAAATTTTTATAAACCACTACCTCCTGAAAATCAAAATTGGCACTAATGTATCATTTCTAATTTGGCAGATCCTTCGCCAGACAAACTGTACCTATAGGTTAAAATTTCTTTACAATTTCATTTCAATCCGTTATTACATTATAAAAACAGACAGAAGAATAAAAAATATACGTCCATATGCTATTTGAATTTGAGAAGAACGTATGTAGGTACTAGGTACTAGGTACCAACGCATTATAGATGGTTTATCGAACGCGCGTGACCCGATTACAAAGTACAAATAAATCGTATGGTTTCTATGAAGATGAATTTTTTGGTAAAATATCTTGGAAATGGAAAGCCAGCCAGAAGTTATATTTGCAAAATATTTATGTATTCAACTAGCATACAAAGTATATAACTAACATATAACATTCGGAGTAGGTACGTTGGAGATACACTTCCGACAGAATGCGGACCTACAGCGCACATGTTACAGTTGCGGGTATTTTAGTTTGGATAGGTTTTTACGATGTTTATGAGCTGCGCATGAGAGGGATGTAACGGTAATCACTTTTCATAAAAACTGTTCCAAATCGACGATACATCGGTATTCCAATTCTAAAAAATGTTTATGTCTGATATTCACTCATAAAAGAATTTATTCTTCGGTCTGGCTGTATGGCTCGTCCCAACGTAGCATATATTTCTCGTTTGTATTTTATGCTATTCGTTTGACACGGTGCAGGTCGATTGCGGCCCAGCTAATGATTTGGCCCGCAAATTTTCGACTCTTTTGCGGGTCAAAAAATACTGCTGTCAGTGCCTTTGTTATTGAGAACAATGGTCAAATTTTAATGCCTATTGCGGGCCAAGAAAGTAAGGTTGGCTCATTCGATTCCTTCGTGTAAGTAACTACATATCTTTCCAAAAATTTCCTCTAGTTTGCATATGAACACACGAGTTTTTCAATCAAAGTTGTATTTTTATGAAAAACATAATAATTACACCAGAAAAAATGAGAAATTTTAGGATCGCCCTTCAAAAAATTAATAATACCCAATAAAATTTTTTTTTTTTTAAATTAAAAAATTAAAAAAAAAATTTCTTCCAAGAAATAGGAAATTTCATGGTGCAAATAATTTTTTTAAAAAATCCAAAAAAGTGGAAAATTGTTTCCTCTAGGTACTTCTTCCAAAAAAATCCGGAAAATCATTTTTCAAATGAATGAAAATTTTTTTATCAAAAAAATTAGAAGAATTTTTATTCCAAAAAACTTGAGAAATTTTCATTTTCATTACCAAAAAATTATATTATCTTCACTAAAATTGAGAAAATATTTTTCTTTCCAATAAAATTGAAAGACATGAAAAGAATTGCTGTGGCCTATCCTAGGTTACCTAGGTAAGTGCTTATTTAAAATAAAAATAAAAATTATAAGTGTTCCGAAAAATTGAAAGATTTCATTCTGGTAAAAAGTAAATTTTTTATTCAAACAATATTGCTTCGAATGGATTCTTGACCATTAACTTTTATTTCGGCATATTTTGAAATTATAAAATTTGGAGCCCTAACTTGGATTTACAGCCCCTTTATCAAGAAGATTCCTATTGCTGCCGCAATACTGCAAATTGTCTCTGAGCGTCTCTGATATTCCGAACTAAAAATTGAACGATGAACACTTCAACTTGTTTACAGATGAATCTTCGTTCACTTCTTGGCCCGCAATAGAGCATTTTTTTGCTACCACAATCATTAATCACTTCCATCTTTTGTTTACACTTGGCCCGCAATCGTACCGCTTTTTTAGGGGGAGAAAACAATAGCTGGCCCGCAATAGATCAACGGCCGTTTGACATTGTATAATTTAATGAAAATATTAAAAATTCAATGTCTAAACTACTTCGGTAGATATACTGTATATCAATTGTTTAAAAAGAAATGGAAAAGTTCTCTTCGTGGGAGGATGTCTTTGTAAGATATCCACCCTTTTTTTTGCTGCTGCTGTTTTTCTTTTCGTTAACAATGCCCTCCTTCTTATTCCTTCCAATAAAATCCATTTATGTGACCCCTCGAACTACTCCATACCTAACTATTAAACTTTATATACCCACAATGGATTTTCCTTTGCAGCTACATTTTTTTTTTTTTTTTTTGAATTTATTTCAAATGAAACGGTTACCCAAGAAAAATTCAATTTCGTCGTTTATGAAAATTTAAAAATATATCATTTTTAAAAAACTTGTATCAGAAGTGATATGCCTAAGGTACCTCAGGTGAGCTACGTATTCGAGTATTTGTAGGTAATTTATGAGTAGATATATATACCGGTGCATGTTAAAATTTTAAAATAAATCTGCAATTATGTACGTATCGAGTACATATTTAATTGAATGTGTAGCTGCGTTGTGCCATTAAAGGAAAAAGTATCGGTATTTTTTTTTTAATGCAAATGTAATTGAATATAAAGACTACTTCATGTAAATTATGCGAGTAATTAAAACAAAGTTAATTACCTATGTAAGCATAAACGGAATGAAAAAAACTTGTAAATACTTTTAGGTTGTGGTTTAATTTTTCTTTGAACTTGGTTCCTTTTTAATTCGTTTTTTACTCACGTAGGTTGAGAGGTGTTTAAATACTTACATAATGCAATTTATAATCGATTTTCAGGTTTTGAATGGAAATTTCAATCGAAGTTAGAAGTCGTTGGTCATTATATCAATTGTTGTTATTTTTAGGGTGGAAATTCAAACAATGCAATGTAGTACGTAGTAAAATGAAAAAAATAAATACCTATCTACGTATCTACTTATTTTTTGGTGCATTTAAGTAGTCATTAAGCTCCCGAAAGTATAAAAAATACCTATAATATGAGAAATTGAGAATAAAAAATATTACGAGTAACTACCTTACATTGCGCATACGTTGAACCAATAAGTATATTGCGCTGCGTGATTGAAAAAAGAAGGGAAACAGTAGTCAAAGAGATAAATGCAGTTATGTTTTTACAGATTAAAACTGATTTATCGATGTTTCATTTAACTTTATATCAAATTATTCGTTAATGATTTACACTATCAAAATGTTTATTGTTGATGGTCGTCCTTGAAATTCATAAAGTACGTTTTAATGCGTTTTATCATCATGCCGCGCTTATGACATAATAAGTATATAAAAACGACATCGTAAAATCAATCTAAAGTGCAGCATTAAACGAGAAAATTTTGTAGGTATAAACCGGCGAAATATGTACCTACCTAAAATACCGTATATTTATCCAACTATAGAATTAATCGTACTGCGGTTTGGTGTTTTAGTAAAAACAAGTAGGGACTTCCCTCCTAACAAATTAAAAAAAAAAAAAATCACTTTAAAACTGGAGAAATTTGACAGATAAATTTTGAAATTTCGACCATCATCTAGTTTTCACCCAGGTTAAAAATATGTATGAAGAAACCAATTTCTTCAAGATGGTATTGAAATAGGTATATGTATTTGTCTAAAAAAAATCAGCAAAAACGGGGAAAAGATCGTCACCTTCACTTTCAAGTTCTATAGAAAAATTTTCTGAACAGTTATACATATTAATGTCTCATTTCACCAAATTCTTCCAATTTTTAATTAAATTTCAATTTTTTTTCAGTTTATTAAAAAATTTTGATTTTTTATAATTTTTTATTTATCTGTATTTTTAGTAAGTAGACACATTCGTCACATTTGTTTACATATTGTTAATTTTTGATTTTTAAAATATTATTTTTAAGGTAATTATAAATTTCTTTAATTCTCATGAGATTTAGGTAAATTTTTCCAAATTTTTCAGTTTACTTTTTCTGAATTTTTCAAACCAGATTTTTGTAATTTTATCAAAGTCATTAAATATTTCCTAAAGTAGGTATACTAATTAAGGAAAAAAATTAATAGGGTTACTAAACATATCCTTTGCTTTATCATATTTTAGCAACTCAAGTTTGGCTTGCTGGACGAATCACATCCTTCTGACCAAAAAAATATTCAATATTTTTTGTTATTTTTGCAATTGAAACCAAATTTTAAAAAATCTTATTTCTTTATTATTTCGAATAAAAGTTTTTTTTTTTTTTTTTTTTTTTTTTTTAACGCCATATACTTTTTTTTAGTTTTATTAGAAAACATTATTTTTCAATTTTATTTTATAGAATTTTCAAAAGAAATTTTTAATTTTTTGTGGGAGATTTTTTTGGAGCATTATTTTAGCATTTTTTAGAAACTTCATATCCAATAGGGAGATACTAACTCAAAATTCATATCTTTTGATTTTTTTTTTTTTAGGTTTATTCAAAATAGGTTTTTAAAATTTTGATTGATGTGTTATTTTTTGTGCACTTTTTCTGAAACAAAGTTCATTTTTTTTTTTTTTTTTAATATTTGTACCCAATTTTTTGAAATTTTCTTCAATAAGGAATTTGATGAAGAATTTCCAACTTTATTTGTCTCACCCCCTAAAATAATTTCTTTTCATGAGAAAATAATTCCCTACCTATTATTTATTTTTCCCCTCACTGAATTCCAAGTGACCCCATGGCAATGCTCTTTTTTAGAAAAATGAATAAATTGATCGCAGGGGGGCGGGCACTCGGGCTTCCCTAACTTTTTCAAAATAAAGCACAAATTTTTCAATCGTCATTATTATTATTATTATTATTATTGTTGCTTTATATTTATTATTTTTCCTCTAACTGAATTTTATGTGGTGCCACTAGCCCCCATTTTGAAAATTAATTGAAAATTACACCAAATTTTTCGAACATTACCATTCTTTGGTTCAAACGTATCTATCAAAATTTGCTCTCCGCCCTCGTGAAAAATAATTTCCGTTTTTTTTTTAAATTTTTTCCCTCACTGAATTTTAAGTGGGCCCCAGTCACCCTCCCCACCGGTCAAAAAAATGAAAAAAAATTATCCATCTCCAAATTCTTGCCTTTTTAGGTTATAACCCATCAAAATTTCTCCTTTGCATGGAAAGTAATTCTAAAATTTTTTATTCCTCCCTTAACTTAAAATTAAGTTGCATTTCAAAGCACTCCAAATTTTTCAAAAAAAAATAAATAAATAATAATAATAATAAAAAAAAAAATAAGCAAAATTTTATAATTGTTTTTTATTAGGTACCTATACCTATAAAATTATTCCCAAATTTTTATTTTTCCTTCAACTGAATTTCAAGTGGTTTTACCAATACCTAACCTTCTATTTTCAATTTATTTTATCAACTTTTTCTAATTAAGTATATGGAATTTTAGTTTGTACAAATTTTTCTAAATATCCAGATCATTTAAGTAAAATTTCTCGATTTAAAAAAAATAATTTCTCAATACGTAATTAGTATAGGCGTACTTAAGATACCTACATTCATAATTTTTTTCAAATATTCATTTTTTTAATGTTATGAATTTTCAATATTTTAATTAATTAGTTAGGTATCAATTTTCAGTTTTTTTCTCCGAGGATAAATTTCTTGAGGTTTCACTGATTTTTCAAGGTCACATGTCTGGAACAGGAAAGCGAGAAAAAAGAGGAAACAAACTACAATTTTCTTGTTTTGTTTTCTTGGTACGACTAATATCTTCTTTTTTTTTTTACAATTTTTTCATAATTTTGTAAAAGCTGTTTTAAGTTTTTAATTTTTTTTTTCAAAAATTCAGGGGTTCAAAAAAAATGGAAGAAATTTCCATGCTTAATATTTTGTTCTGAAAATATCAATTTTTAATTTTTTTGAATCATATGACATATGTAACACAGAGATAATATTCGTAGATAGATAGATAGATAGATACGAGGGTCATTCAAAAAGTAAGTTTCCCATAGCTACCATTCGGCTTCTAATAAAGGTAAGAGAGTCGTCAAGGTCTCGTTGAATAGCTCAGAGTTTCAGCTTCAAAATGAGACTAGATTGACGATTTTGTGTTGATTATTGAGTTCACTACGCGGGTTTGAGCAAAGTGTCTTTAAACAAATTCCGTCCAAATGTGGTATTCGCTGAGAAATCCGTAATTTCAACTTGTTTGGTGTTGCTCCGATTGCAATTCACTGAAAATTGAATTTGTTTATGACATCGATATCATGAAAGTCCAACACGTCCACGAAGCACAGCCATACTCTCACCATACGTTAAACAACCATCCTTATGAATTGCATCTCAAACGCGATTCACCAAATCATCTCCTACCGCTACACGATTCATCCTGCAGTTTCGAATGGTCCATAACGAAATTTCGAAAAAACATTCCAACGTGTTGGACTGCCATCGTATCGTTGCCATAAACACATTCAATTTTCAGGTGAATTTCGATCGGAGCAACAACAAACGAGTTAAAATTACGGATTACTCAGCGAATACCACATTTGGACGGAATTTGTTTAAAGACACTTTGCTCAAACCCGCGTAGTGAACTCAATAATCGACATAAAATCGTCAATCTAGTCTCATTTTGAAGCTGAAACTCTGAGCTATTCAACGAGACCTCGACGACTCTCCTACCTTTATTAGAAGCCGAATGGTAGCTATGGGAAACTTACTTTTTGAATGACCCTCGTATGTAAGTAAAAACTTGACTATAAAATTGAAAAAATTTCTTATAAATTTTTCAATAAATATTTTTACAAAATTAAAAAAATATATTAGGTATGTTGCTTTCTTTTACAAAATTTGAAAAAAGATATTTTTCAAAAACATCTCAATTGCCTTTAATTCATTTTTAGACAAAGTTTTTGATATTTTTTTGAGAAAATTATCAAGATAGGTAGGTAAGGTATCTTGATTTTTTTTTACAGAATTGAATAATAAAATGAAAATAATTTTTTTTTTCAATTTTCGATTTGGCTGAATCAAGTTGTTTTTCTCACCAAATTTTTGTGAAAACTAGGCAATCGTGTTCGGAATTATATCGTATTTATTTAAAAAAAACATATTACTTACCCACCTTGAAATCTTTCACTTTAATTATAACTTTAATATATTTTATATTGATTCGTTACTTAATAATTTTTACTTCTAGGTAATTGAAGCAAAAAAATCCACTTTTTTCTCAGAAAATATTTTTCAATTTTCACGTATTTGAAAAAAAATTGTCAAAAGTCCCAAATTCTAGATTCAAATAAATTATAAGAAAACTTATGGATAAAAAAATGGTAAATAAAAAAAATGGTAAAATAATTTACCTGTGAGTCTTTCTTTAGCCACATGCGAAGCGAGCATAGCAGCGGCAGCATTTCTCTGCATAATTACAGTGGGATCCATGGCTAGCCACGGAAAAGGAGATCCTAAAGCCGGACTTTGATGCAGGGAGGGCCCATTCAAAGACGAATTTTGATTAGGTCGATGAGCTGGAACTTTGATTACACCTCCGGCCGCCGAATAGATAATGGATTCGGACGAGTTAGTCGGCTTTGAAATGGAGAAAATATTCGAATTCGAGTACAACGATGTAGCATCGGTGTTTTGAAGGCGATGCGAGTTTTCGTAATGGTGACCATTTACGATATCTTTATCGGCGCTCAAAAGTCGAGAAATGCTGAATGGTAACGTTGAAGAGGGCGACGATGAAGCCGACGATACCGATATATTTCCCGGTATATCGGTTTCGTTATCCGTTCCGGTATTGCACATGTCTTCGTCCAAATCTTCATTTTCTTCTTCGTAATCTTCGCTACCAGATTCCACATTTATCTCGTGCTCTTCGTCGCCGGACAACGAACTGCACATCGATGATTTCATGTTTTCATTCTGTAATCAAACAAAAAGGATTAGCTGATGGCTTTTCATATACAGGGTGTCCGGCGGGTGGTCTGCCAAACTTGAAATTTGGATATAAACGAGGAACACACTGATAAAAATCTTCATGTACCTACACAAGTTGCTTATCACGATTTTGAAGGGGCAGTAGTGTACAAAAATTTCAAAATTTTGTAAAAACAATGTACGAATCAGGTGTAACTTTTTAAAAGGAACAAAAATAGTTAAGTCAAAAATTTGCCTATCTTTGAAAATGAAGGCGCTACAATACTTTTAAAATTGGTATTTTCAAAATTGAAGCCTCCGTATCGCCTTAATTTTTATAGATAGGCAAAATTCTCACGTGACTTTTTCTGTTCCTCTCAAAAAGTTAGGTACACCTGTTTCGAGTATTTTTTGGACTGAATTTCGCAATTTTCATGTATCACCACTGCATAGTAATACGAGGGTCGGCTGATAAGTAATGCACAGTGACGCATAACTCGCGTAAAAATGGAGCTACAATTATGGTTTAAAAAATTTCATGTAACTACATGTCTCCTCTACACCTCACAAAAATTTGGTCAAGTTACGTTGAGCCGTTCGTAAGTTATATGCCTTCAACTGAGGCATGATCGCGCGTTTTGTCACTGAAGGTTGATCAACGTACTATGGAACTTTTTTTTTTTGCGATAAGAAATGGGCTTATCTCACGTAAAAATGAAGCTATAGTAGTGGTTGAACAATTTTTAGATAAGGACATGTCTCCTTTATATCCCACAAAAATTTTGTCAACTTGAGTTGAACCGCTCTTGAGTTATTCGCCTTTAACTGAGGCATCTTCGCTTCATTTGACATTCAAGATAGACGTAAGCTCTGTGATGAACTTTTTGTCGTGAAAAAACGTGAATATCCAACTGAAGCATCTACAGGTTTATTGAAATTGTACATGTGATTCCATAAACAAAAAAATTTCGTCAGAGTGGGACTGAGGGACACCTCAATTGCGAATAAAACCAGACGTAGGCGACCAAACACCCGTACGAGTGAAATTTGATTCATAAAGGTGGTTTGACTTTATTCGAAATTCAGGTTTTCCTCAGCTCCACGCCTCAAAATTTTATCATACATGAAGATGTAGTACACGTCCGATAAACATATGCAGAAATTTCAGTAGAATTCGAGTTTTTCACGACATAAACTTTATTACATAATGTTCATTAACCTTCGGTGACCAAATGGCGCGACCGTGCCTCAGTTGAAGGCCTATAACTCACGAACGGCTCAACGTAACTTGACCAAATTTTTGTGAGGTGTAGAGGAGACATGTAGCTACATGAAAATTTTTAAACCATATTTGTAGCTCCATTTTTACGCGAGTTATGCGTCACTGTGCATTACTTATCAGCCGCCCCTCGTAAGTTGAGGTAGGCATTATTTTTGATGGGATTTCGCGTTGCTGTAACTCCTTCAATTTCAAAGATAGGCAATCCAATATGATTACAACTTTTATTGCTTTTTCGAAGATCTATCCACTGCCGGTGTCGAAATTTTTTTTGAACGCAGTGTTGCCAATCGATTTAGCTAGGTAAAATATCGTTTTTCAAACATTTGTAGCTCCTTCATTTTCAAACTTGGGCAATATGTGTACATAAACTTTTTTGTTGATTCGTACTCGGTTCTATCCAAATTTCAAGTTTGGCACACCACTCTCCGGACACCCTGTATAGCTGTGTTTTTAACAAAATGGTATTAGCTATATATCGTTTATTATCTTCCACGTTCCACCAAACGAGTATGGAAAAAATAAAATGGCCGACTTGATGTCGGTATTCGGATATGCATAAGCCTTCCAGTACGAATCTGGTCCAAAAATCCGTGGGTAGATAGGCTAATACGTAAACCTATACATCTCCATGATGGTGAAAGGTCATAACGAGTCACGAATTTGTGAAAAATAAATAATCAAATCCGTCCCGCTCCAAGTTTCTTTTTTAACTCGAACCATATATAATTCTAAACTCGACCTACGAATAGGAAATCTACCATTTCTTCATACCGAAAATCGTTTTAACCAAACGTCTTTCAATTCGTTGTTTATATTTTCAGTTTCTCTCTTAGGATTAGAGTTACCTAACAATAAGCAAATACTGCAAGTTTCGATTTTCTTTTTTTATTCACGTATTTATCGTACCTAGGTAATGTTTTTTTTCTTTTTATGTGTACCTTGTATATATTTGTATAGGTAGGTATATGCGAGCTAACGACGAACGACGTAGCTTGCAGGTGAATCAAACGTGCCTAAAGCATCAATCTTTTTACCCATATTATTATGATAGATTATAAACTGTCAGGTAAAAACACGCAACGGCTGATTTTTTCAATCAAAAGTAGTTTTCTTTCGATATAAGAAAAATGTAGGGTAAAAACTTGCGATGTGCAGTTTTTCCTTGTCACAACGAGTTTTTCAAATCATCAATCTCGGCTTTAAACGGATTTCTCCTCTTTCTTCCTTTTTTATTCGTTTTTCACAATTCCGCGCGATAAAGGACGCGAACGGAGTGTTCCTATCGTTATTTATGTTATTTAGATTTTTAATCTTTAAAATTGAAAATGTTTCTACTTTTTTTTTCACCTTACGATACATCGCTCGTTTAAGTTTACGAAAAAATATCACAGTCAATTAACAGCGTTTGAAAAATGACAGGTCTAAAAGCGCTGGTTTCATCGGTACTTTTAAAAAATGACGGAATCGTTTCGATTATGGGTGTTTTAAAATTTTATACGTCCGATAGGCGATATGTACGATGCGCACGTTCCCTTTTTGTAACTCGATGCTTTTTTTTTCAACGTCTTTGAAAATGTACAGAGGGGAAAGAGATACATTATTGATAATGACCTGATGTGCTTCATGTTCGAATTTATTTAAGTACCTTTGTTTGTTAAAAAATAGGTTTTTTTGAATTACAAAATTGAGTGCTGGCCAAAACCCCCTTTTTTGAAAAAATAACAAAATATTCAAAAAATTGGAATTTAATTTTTTTTAATTTTTTAAAAAAACAAAGTGATCACTACATATAGGTATTTTTACCCAACAAGACCATTTTCGGTAATTTTTCATCTTTATTCCAGTTTTTAAGTGGACATAAAAAACTCATTTTTAACGTTTTTTGAAAAAATGAAAAATTAATAAAAATCAGCAAGAATGAAAGAAAAAATTTTTGGTTCAAAATAGTCTTAACATGAATATTTTTACCCCAAAGAAACTTTTTTGTTGGGTGGGGGGGGGGGGGATAAACAATGAATGTTAAACCTACTTTGATTCCAAATTTTTTTTTCATTCTTAGCTGATTTTTATCATAGGTAATTTTTTTTCTTCAAAAAAAAGTAAAAAAGAGTTTATGTTTAATTTTATGTTCTCTTAAGAACTGGTATAAAGATGAAAAAATCATCGAAAATGGTCTTGTTGGTTAAAAAAGTACCTACCTAATTAGTGACCATTTTGTTAAAAAATTAAAAAAAAAAATCATTTCCAATTTTTTAATTTTTTTTTTTCAAAAAAAATATACTTAAATTTTTTGCCACCACTCAAAATAATTTTTTGAAGAAAAATTTTGAGGGAGTTGATTTCACATTAAGAGAATCGCTTTTAGAGTGCCAGACCTTGACATTTCGAAAAAAAATGAATTACGAAAAATTTTTAATAGAATGGATTGGCAATACTGCATTTGAACTTTTTTTTCGATCCTGCATGCCAGTGAATATAGTACTTCAAAAACGTAAAATTAGCTGTAATCACATCGGGGTGTCTACCTTTGAAATTGAAAGAGTTAGCAAAAAGAAACTCTTGTCAAAATATTTCCATATTAAAAAACATGAAGATGCTACAATACTTCAAATTGTGAGAATTCCAATTTTCAAAGCTTTGTAACGCCTTCATTTTCAAAGATGGGTGAATTTTCAACATAACCGTTTTTCTTCCTTTCCAGAAGTTACACTTGTTTAAAGTAATTTTGGAATTTTTGAAAAACACTGTCCCTTTGAAATCGAGAAAGGCACCATGTGCATATACAAAGTTTTTTGTTAGTTGACTCTGTTGTATCCAAAACACAAAAGTATCCACTATTCGCAGGCCACCCTGTAAATTCTCTCCAAATTTTTCCCACATTTTTGAAATTCATTCGAATTTTCAACTGACAACACTATATGGCGAATTAAATTATGTACATGATTTTGATAAAATTGGTACCTATTACTTACTACAATTAAAAAGCATTTTTAAAAAGTCAAGATAAAAAGAAGTGGGAATAATGAAAAAATTCATAAGTAAGTAATGTAAATCGAATTGCATAACGAAGAACTCTCTTATATTAGGTATGATACGTATATACGAGTTATGAAAGAGTTTGAAAGTATAAGTGCAGTTTTGACGTGTTTTATCTACGTAATTTATTTTTATTAGATGCAGTAGAACGATTTGTAGAAAACACCTTTAAAAAAACAACGAGTTTATTCGAGGTTTTAAAAGTTTTTATTATTTAAGGAATAATAGCTTGCAATGTTGCCAGCACTACATAGTTACTTAGTTGATACACTATTTTTTTAAGCAAATGGAAAATTCAAATTTTAAGCTGAGTCTATTATCTTTCTAATAATTCGTGATATAAATATTAAATACCTACTTATAACTTTGTGGAAAACATTTTAATTCATATGCTCTTTCCTTCCTTATATGACGTATCGTATTATTTATTTTCTCTAGGTAGGAGAGTGAAGTAGAAATAAGTACTTGGGTGCAATTTCACCAGGCTAGGATTTTTAAAAATAAACATTTTTTTAATGATTAAAAATTTGTAAAAATTGTTTGAAGCGATCTAAAAACGATTTTGATTTTTTGATTTGTTAAGTGGATAAAATGGCAAACAAATTTATTTTTTTTTTAAATTATAAATTCCATGAAAATATTTGCATATTCCGCAGCTAGCCAAAAAAAAATTCAAAAATTTAAAAGATCAAAAAAAATTCAAAATATTTGCTATTTTGCCTTTTAAAAAAGGGGAAAAAATCTGAAAAAGAATGACTGTAAAACAGTCTGACAAGGGAACCTTGCCAAATTGTTCAACTCCAATTGAGTTGGCTATTTGAAAGAACATGTCACCCAGACTTCAGAATCAAATTTTGAGCTGCCAAAGTTGATTTTTTGATTTTTGACGAATTTTTCAAAATGGTGAAATATCTCAGGTATGTATCAACTTTCATAAAAAATATAGTAAATTTTGAAATAAAATTCTAAAAATCGGTGAATATACTAAAGTCGACTCCCCTAGTTGATTTCGACCATTTTTTCGAAGTGATCTGAAGCCTTCAGCAAAAAATGAAATCAAAGAATTTTGTAATTTTCCTGCTGTCTACTTGATTTTTTTTTTTTTTTTTTCAAAGTCAACTTTTGCTGGGAGCTCAAGATCGCTTGGAAAATGGTAAAAATCGACTCGATGATCGACTTTGGAGGTTTAGGTGAAGTGTGATTTTTTGGTGAAATTGATGATATTGGAATTTTTTTATTACGTAAAACTTTTGTGTTGTAAAAAAAATACTTGTCAACTCGTCACTTCAAATTTTTTATTCAAGTGTGCTAATTGACTGATAATATGTATCAAACCAACTTTAGGATTTGATTCTTAGCTGTCGACGTTACTTACTACAGCCCCTTATTCAGGATAGATGTAGTACACTGAAGAAAAATCATCTTTTGCTGGAAATTTTAGATTAGTTAGAAAATGGTCGCAATCGACTCAAGAATTTGAATATTTTTTCTTTCCAATTTTTGGAGTTCTTAGACATGCAGGAATAATTTTAAAACAAAGGACTGAAGCTTGAAACGAAAAACAAGTGAATAAATGGGCGTTTTTCAAAGAAGCATAAACTCTGAAATCAAATTGATGAGCAACTAAATTGAAAAAAAAACACGATTTTTTTCAATTTCAATTTTTGAAATTGTATCAATTTTTAAAATTTAATTGAGTGAAATTTTTCAGAATTTGTAAAAATCAGACTTCCAATGATTGACATATCTTTAGATATTTTTTTTTTAAATGAGCGAAAATTCAAAATTTGGGAGATGTTAGAAATTTGATAAGTACAACTTTGAAATTTGGTCGTTTCTAAATTTTTACTAATTTTTGAAATTTATTAAATTTTGCCCATAAATAACAATTCTTGATTTTGAAATTTTCAGGTATGTTTTCCCCATATTTAATTTCAACCATCTTAAAAAATATATTTCTATAAAAAATCGTTTGAAAATTTTTCTCATAAATGAAAAAATTGTTTTTTAAAAAGAACCCGAACAATGGAAATTTTGAGCGAAAATTTTCCACTAAGCATCTAAAAATTAACGGGAAAACATGAAAAAGTGCAGCTCAGAATTTTTCAATCAAACATGTTGGAATATTAATTCCCCTAAAACTTTTGATTCGTTTAAATTTGTTTTTCAAAGTCATAATTTTAAACATACTTAGATCCCTAAACCTAGATATAGATGTTGTAGAAGTTGAAATTTTTTGACACAATCAGAATTCAAAGACAATTATTTGAATATGGAAACATTGCAAAGTACAATGTACCTTTAATCAAGCTTTCAATTTAATAACCAATAAGTCGCTTCGTGGAAATAAAACGAATGAAACCTGTATTTTTGCGTAGTGGGCTAACTTGTTTAGGTACTATGCATGTAACATTGTACCTACATACCTATAGGTAATTACTAGGGCTAGGATTATTATGCGCTTAAAAAATGGTTTAATGCGCATTAAGAATGCGCTTAAAAATCTAAATTATGCAAAATTATGCGCTAAAAAGTTCAAAAATGCAAAATTATGCGCAATAAAACCCCATCAAGAGGGGCATCAAAATGCAGGATTTTTCAAACTGCACCTGTGTATGAAACAAAACAATCGATAAAACGATCAAGACTTCAGAAAACATTCATTAATGTTAATTAATACTTTTGATATTCATAAATTTAGAAGAAACGGAAGTTAAATCGAGTAATTTAATAATTTTTGGCGTAAAACATCTTTTCAAATCATGAAATCACAAATACATTTTTTTCATGTTTTTTTTTTTTTTTTTTTTTTTGTAAAAAATACAAAAAATTTTGTACTTTTTTGTGTTCAAAAATATTCCAGTTTTCGTACTTTTTGGTCAAAAATACTCTGATTTTCGGTCATTTTTTTTCAAATTATGCGCTTATTATGCGCTAAAAACGCACTTTTTTGGTGAAATTATGCGAAATTATGCATTTATGTCCAAATTATGCAAAATTATGCACTATAAAATTTCACCATTCGATTCAGAATTTCATGATTCGCAAAAGAAACTTCGAAATGCACTATCTAGTACTACAGCAAAAATTATGCAATTGCATAAAAATCCTGCCCCTAGTAATTACTTTTTTTTTCAGTAGTTACCTAATTTAAATTGAATTTTATTGAATAACTTCCGTAATGAAGTACAGTTTGAGAGGGTTCAATGCTTGGAAATTATATTCAATTAACAATTTCTCAAAATTTTTGTAATCATTTTTTTTGTACCCGAATATTAGGCGTGTAAAATCTACTTTGAAAGATAAAAACAGGAAAAACTACCTAAATTTTTTTTTCAAAAATGGTTACACACTCGTTTTTTCGCGGTTATTGACAATTCGATTTTTTCAACAAATTTTTCACTTCAACTTTGCTCAGTCAATAAAGGCATTTGCATCGGGTTTTTTATTCAACTTTTTAAAAACTTGAAAATTATTTTCCTGCATAGAAAAGTTTTACGTCATATTTCGTCCTTCCTATACAACTTTCTCACATCCATACCCACTTACCCAGATAATGATTTTCCGAACCTTCTCACTTCACACGTATAGAAGGTCTCCTCGTCATATTCTCAAACATTTAAATGTTATACCATCTTTCGTATATGGGCTCGCGATAATAACCCTAAACCTAAAGGCTTACAGTCGTTATCTATTATGGCGGAGAAGAAAATTTTCCTTCTTCTTTTTTTCTGAAAAATATTTCAACCGAAGTCGTAATGCTTCGAAATAAAAATAACTGCAGTATGAAAGCGATAAAGTTTTCGACGAAAGATGCGTATTTATCGATAAAACTAGACGTGTGTATATGTCTACATATGGGACATGGAACACGAGCGGAGTAAAAATGAAAGTAACTCACCTCTTCGTTGATTATGGTTGATGCTGTCATCATTGAGTCGAGTGCAATTATTACGAATAAAACTTTTAATATAACGCCGCGATGAGACCGATGTAATTTATCGCCGTTAATTTAATTAAAGTCTTATACAATGCCATTATTGATGAAGCAATCGCGCACGATACCAGTTCAATTGTCAGAATAAGTTCCAAAACACTTTATCTTCGAGCGTTGACACGCGAGATTTTTTTTTTCTTCGTAAAACCCAGGTACCTGCAAAAATTAATAATTCACGGATTAATAATACGAATTAACTAAAACTTCACCGAGTTTGTAATAATGCACGACAGTTATTGTAACGTCCTGCGCCGCATTTAGTGTTTTAATATCATGGGTACAATTTCACTTTTACGCAACAATGAAGCTAGGTAATTCTATGTTTTAGTAAAATAAATTACGTGTACGAGAATTCGACCATACTTGATGGTTGGTTATTTCGAATTACCCTTTTCTTTCTTCATAATAATATTCAACAAAGCTAAATATCACCAGAAAGAATAGGTATTTTTAAGGCCGTACACATATTTATGCATTGCCTATATGGTAGCTTTGTGTGTAGTCAGCAAGACAGTTAATGAAGGGGAAGAAGAGAAAATTTTCCTAAAAAGTGACGTTGAAACTCGTGGATTTTTCGACGATTAGATTTAAAGTGAACAAAAAATATCCAATCCTTTAGAAAAATCAGGCCTGATTTTTTTCATCGCTCGAGTTGTCAAGAAGGGTTTAAAATCCTCGATGGAGAAATTTTTTATTTCAAATTCATGAATTCATAATACTTATACCTACGTTTACCTACAGATCGAAAATGTGAGAATATTAATACGTAAGACTTTATAAATCAATTCCAATATTACATGGTTTAGAATGCTCCAGGGACTATCTCTTGGTTTTAAAGGATGATCCTACATTCATATTTTGTGTTGCTCACATGATTTTTTACCTCAGCTGATATTTTTCCCTTTTATTTTTACGCACGTAAATGTAGGTATCTAACCTATCTAATTATTTTTCGAACAAAAAAGTAAACGGAATGTTGGACTTTTTTGTACAGGCGTGGCCCTTCCTCTGGCTGTTATTAGTCAATATAATAATATAAATGCGTGAAATAGCAAAATTAGATGCTTTCACTTGGCACGCTGAAATTAATCAGCAATGATACTTAACTACTGTTATTTGTTACGAAGTAATCGGTTTCTTTTGGGGCTACCAAACCGAATTCGGTAGCAATTCGACCAGGTTTTTAAAGTGACGCCGGTGACGTTCAATTATGGTGGAATTTTGATCGAAATACTCGTAAAAGTCGGGAACTCGGTGAAAAGGATTTGATTGATTCCTTTGACGTGATTTTAATCAATGAACATTCGTTTGACCCGAGCGGCACACTCGATCGATAATATCGGAAGATGTAACGTATCGATAAAAAATCGTTTGAAAATCTATAGATGTTCTCACGATATTATAAAGATTTATCGGTACAACTTCATAGGCAAAAAATCTAAAAACTATCGAATTCGATATTATTAAGATTTTATGACGATATTCGTCAACGATACTATCGACAAAGAATATTAAATTTATCGATTTCGATTTTCCACCGATTTTGTGCAGATATTTGAAACTACATTATCGACAAAGAATATTAAATTTATCGAATTCGATTTTTTAACGATTTTGTAAAGATATTTAAAACTATATTATCGAAAGATTATATGAAATTTCTCGACTTCGATATTTTACCGATTTTTTGACGACATTTGAAACTATATTATCGACAGATTATATTAAATTTATCGAATCCGATTTTTTACCGATTTTGTAAAGATATTTGAAACTATATTATCGACACATAATATGCAATTTCTCGAATTCGATTTTCTAACGATTGCGTGAAGATATTTGAAACTATATTATCGACACGTAATATGAAATTTCTCGATTTCGATTTTTTAACGATTTTGTGACGATATTTGAAACTATATTATCGACAAATAATCTGAAATTTCTCGAATTCGATTTTTTAACGATTTTGTGAAGATATTTAAAACTTTATTATCGACACGTAATCTGAAATTTCTCGAATTCGATTTTTCAACGATTTTATGACGATATTTGAAACTATATTATCGACACGTAATATGAAATTCCTCGATTTCGATTTTTCAACGATTTTGTGGCGATATTTGAAACTACATTATCGACAAATAATCTGAAATTTGTCGAACGATTTTTCAACGATTTTGTGACGATATTTGAAATTATTTCCAAATTGGTGAAAATTTTTCTAAGTCCAACACGTCTGGAAGTACTAAACTGCCTATTATAAGCGTTTTATTGCTAATTCCTCAACGATAAGGTATGGCATAGTGGTTAAGGAAGAGGATTACCATGCAGGAGGTAGATGGTTCAAGCCCCACGGGTGGCAGATTTTTTATAATTTTTTTTTGACTTTTTCTGAAATGATCCTCTTACCGTAACATGAATAATGTGTTTAGGCAAAGTTTAATGTATTAATTATGCTAATTAATGATTTTTAATTATAGAAAAAAGCTAGTAAAAGACAAAAAATCGGAATAAAAAATCGATAAAAAATCGACAGAATATCGAATTCGATAAAGTGTCGCGAAAGTTCCGCCTAAATCGTGAAATTATCTTTCGATATTATAGATAGATTATCGATAAAATATCTTACTATAATCTCGAAATTTTTATTAACTATAATTCGTCGATAATCTATCTATATATCGAAAGATAATTTCACGATTTATGCGGAACTAACGCGACACTTTATCGAATTCGATATTCTGTCGATTTTTTATTTCGATAATTTGTCGAGTGTGCTGCTCGGGGATTTTGACATATTTTTAATTATCTTTTTATCATTTGATAAACGTGTAATGAGCATGACGAGCTGTACTTAGTATTGAATAAATATATGTATAGAATTGAAATGAATTTTTTGTTTGAAAATTGCCCATCCTTGGTTTCATTGTTTTCGTGCGTTTTATTATATACTATATAGACCTACATTGGATGTATTTTCATTCTCATTAGGAAACTGGGTGATTATATTGTTGAAGTTATCTGACATAGCATATCTGCGTTTTATCAAGATATATATTTTTTGATTAATGACATGAGTTTTATACGTGTAGGTATATAAATGAAATATTACACGGAAGCTTTTTATTTGTTTAGTTTTTTTTAAATATGGCTGAGGTAAAATTTTGAATATTTTTAAATATTTTATATTTTTATTTTGAATAAGTACCTACCTATCAAAGTCAAGCTTTCCTAAATCAATTTGTTTATATACTTGGTGGACCTCGTAATTATGTTGCCGACCATGATTTATGGAATTTTCTTCTTGTTATTTTTTTTTTTTTTTGCGTACCTACCTACGTACAGGGCGTCATATCTACCTATTAATTTATGACACCTCTCATTATATTAAAAAAAAAAAATCGTAACACTACTCATACAAACTAACGAATGAATAAGTGTTACCAACTAACAAAAAAAAATTGAGACAATTTGAGTTCTTGGATACAATTATAGAGCCCATAGGTAGTTTTTCCACAATTTCTTGCTTTTTGATGAGAAACAAAATTTTATTACTATGAAAAATGTAGCACCAGAAGAGGAACTAGGGATGTACCTGAAGGGGTCAGGCCCTTCTAGAAAATTCTTTGGCTCGTCCAATTTTTTCTCAATAAAAAAAGTAAGATTACCTAAAACTTGAAAAAAAAACAATGAAAAAATTGAAAAATCAAAATCAGAACAGCAAAATACAGTCAATTTCTTTCATTTTCCCTATAATCCCTACATCTAAAGCCGACTTCATTTCGTCCCCCCCCCCCCCCCCACCGGGCGAAAAAATTACCAATAATAATTTGCCTGCCCCTTACCCTGGATACTCAGCCCTTTTTGTGCCCAACTGAAAAAAATCCTAGTTCCATTACTGAGAAACATCACTTAAATTATTTTATTTTTATTTTTTGAAAATTTTTGGTTTTTACATGAGCCATATAGACACGAGTTTAGCTATACCTAATTTCAGACAATTTTAAAAATTTTCATGAAATCAGGCCTTACTCATCAAATTTAGAAAATTAGAGGGAAAAAATGTTACAGATACTTTATTTTGTATTTAGCAATTAAAAATTGAAATTCGGTAAGTATATTTATTCAGACCACGCTGGCAAAAATGAGCCCCTAAATGCTTCTGTTCCAGGTACTTGCATGTACATTTACCCACATATCCTTCCATGCCTAAGACATGAGTATCATAGATTTTCCAAAATTTGGAAATTTCTGAAAATTGTGAAAAATAGCAGCGCAGTCTTCTCATTGCAATTTTAGCTGTTTCAGCTATTTCTAACACAAAATTGAGATAACGAAACTTGAACGAAACTTGACGAAATGAGTGTTTAGAAAAATCATTTCAAGAAACTTCCAAAATCAAATTTATTAACACCCAAGTTCGTTATTTAATTTTTTATTAATTTTTGAAAATTCAAAAAAACAATTAGGTATACAGAATGTGCTGTATAAAAATCAGAATTCAATAAATTTATAACTTTTTGAGCTATAAAATTGAAAATTTCTACGCAAACTAGTTATTAACCTTCTGAATCGATCATTAAAAAATTTGTAATCAAATCTTCGAATTAAAGGTGTTATCGTGCGAAGATCATAAAGCGGGATTATTTTGAAGTTAACGAATTCAAATCAGCGTTGCCAACCCTCCTGATTTTTCAGATCTCCGAATTTTTCAAGGCTCTATTCATTTTCAACAAAGATTCCTTATTTTTAGCATGAGTTCCTGATTTTCAACAAAAATTCCTTGTTTTTCAGTCAAAATCTCTTGATTTTTTCGAAAAAAATCGTCAAATTTTTGTAAAATGTGACTCCAAAATAAAATGATTTTTTTCTTCAATTTTTTCAACTAATTTTTCACTTAACCTAATATATTCTTCCAGTGAAAAAGAAAAAATAAAATAAAATGAACTCGTGAACCTATTCTTTTTATAAAAAATTCCTAAAATCTACTACCTATACTTTTCTATGGAAAACTTCAGAAACCTACTACTTTTTTATGGAAAACTCCTGAAATCTACTACTTTTTCACAGAAATTCTATATTCGGCCAAATCTCCTGATTTTTTGAATTTTTTCGAATTTCCATTTAGCAAAGCTGATTTAAATCCAATTAAGTATGTTCCTACACAACTCTGACACTACTCCACTCATGGGCTCCACTCATGGATGAGGTTTCCATGATATTATAGGCTTTAGGATTAAAGCAAACCATCCAAATATGATCCCCGAGCGGTCGAAATATTTTTTACCCCCTCTAAGCATATACGATCACTTGAGAGGAAAAAAAAACCAATGAACTTTAAGTCAATTTTTATAACCTCCAAACTTCTACATATGTAGGTATACTTAAAAAACGACGATTGCCAAGAATATTAAAATTTTTATGATAGCCATCTACCTACATAAAAGTTTGGACCAAATTCATTCAATTTTTCCAATTTTTATTTAAAATACACAACCCCCTCCCAGATGCCATAGGGGTTTAAATAACTCAGGTTCTAATAATTAGGATACCATTGTGTGATTGTGAATCAAATATGAGTATATATAGCCCAGACTGTTACGTAGGTATAAGATATACCATAAAAAATTCAGATTCTCAGCACTCACCATTTTGGAGGCAAATACTACACATGGAAGTTTAGATGTTACAAAAAATTAGTTACTTACTCAAATTTTATACCTACGTATTTTTTCAAAAAAAAAAAGAATTGATTAGCTATAAAATATTTTGACCTCTTAAGGATCATCTATGGACTCTCGACTTCAATCCTAGTCAATAATATCATACGGAAACCTCACCCATGAGTGGAGTAATGTGCATTATTAAATTTGACTGCGTATAATATGTAGATTCCCAAATAACTCCACTTTACAGTGCCTAAATTAAGATTCATTCGAAGTAACTAAATTTACTCAGTTCTACATTTATTCTTGAATTTTTTCTCAATTTAAAATTTTTTCAATTAAAGAACATGATCTCATCGTCTCAGATTGCCACAGATATAAAATTGAAACGACCTGTGGATCAGAGCAGAGGATGAAAATACGAATGACTACCACCGATAACACATGTCACGTGCCATTACAGACATTTCATAGCACATTCCTCATTTGGGAATTGAAAATGGGTTCATCAATTAGTTTCCAGAATACTCCGAGAATGCTCATAAGCTGGCTTGTACTACCTATTTAAATTATGAATCGCATTCGATTTATAGGTATAAAAAAAATATCAAGTCGAAGTCGCAAAACAACTGATAAAGTCAGAAAAAGTATATCTACATAAATATCTATTTGCTTTGCTATATAATGCTTTACTTTTAAAACAGATTTCTTGTATTAAATTTATTACAACCGGTTTTGCGAAATGTTTTTGCGGCGTTTCTTTCATCTGAAATGGTTCATTTTATATTGAACGGTTAATATCGAAGATAAGATTTTCAATAGTTTTCGTATCAGGGAAGCTGAGGAGGGAGTATACCCACACACTGTAAAATGCATCGATCGATGGAAATATTTCATAATCGATGTATGATCATTCTATTGAAAGGCACTATAAGTAGGAATATTGATGCGCTTGCTATGAATATGTGGGAGTTGTGTGGAATTGTTGCAAACTGCAAGAATCATTATTTTACTTACTAATGAAATTTGAAGAAAAAAAAAAATAAATAAAATAAAAATTAAACATGTGATGACAAAAAAGTTGTTGACGAAAAAGGTGTAGTTACAGAAGTGAAACAATGAATGTTTTGGTTTGTAAATTTGCAAAAAGTTTGCTGGTGACATTGATGCAATAAAACGTGATTTAAAGAAATTCCCAAATTCGAAGAAATTGGCTGATTTAGTTTTGATAACTGTATCTTGGAAATCTTGAAATAAATTGAGAGATTTTCTTAAGATATTCATAACCTATTCATAAAAATTAATTAACAGTCAAGATTCGACTTACCGATGGGCTCAGTTGAAAAATGCAGCTCTCTATGAAGATCAGATAACTCGGCGGAAAATTCGTATTTAAAAATCATACAACAAACACCGATTCGAGAAATCAAATTAAACACCGGAAACGTACCAACTCGAATGAAACTTACGCACAGTATAGTTTTAAAAAATTAATAATTCGCAAAGTAAATAGAGTGGACACAATGGAAAATTCGCACGATATCGCGAGTCTATTTGGGCGATTAAAAAACGCACGCATACGTATTAAATAAATGGGCAAAAATATGAGAGAAAACGCGGTCTCGAGGTATAAAAAAGCTGACCAACGATTCGTATGGTTTAACAACGAACTGGATTTACAGCCGGGAATAGTTGTTATCGGTTGGAATTGTCGCGAGGAGAGGCGGAGTCTTTCTTGTTACCCCTGAAAACCGTTCGCAGGATCAACCGCGAATCACTGTACATTTAAAACCACGCCTAATGTAAAACCTTCCTATTGGCGCTGCTATATTACCTTTTAAATCTCAATTCTTGTTAAACCTTATATTAAAATACATTTACCTTAACAAGTTTTCTCTCCCTCCATGCGCGGCAACGTACAGCAATTCTCGGTCGTTATTTTATTGCTCTTTTTTTCCTCATTTCGTCTTCCGTTTTTCTTCCAATTTAATTTTCTTCTTATTAGAGTTCATCGCTGTCGGCTTTCAACGTATTAATTAAAGTAATTATCCTTATTCTTTCATTCATTGATGTTTCTCCAGAAATTAACTTGCTTAATGGATGTTTTCGTATTCGTATTTTCATTATTATTCTTCGCTTCGTAATTTTCCCATTCGCAATATGTTGTCCTGTGTACAAAACACAACTATCGAATCGACGTCGAACCTTCTCAACTAATAAAAGCATTCGTCTTAGGTTATATTTTAACTTTTCCGTTTTGTTCGTTGCTTTGTTATTCAATTTTTTTCTTCGTACTATCAAAATGGCCGTTTAAACGATGATAAAATAGTGGAACGTCGTTCAACGACGAGCCGACGACGATCCATTGGAACGACGATAATGTTTAGGCTAAATCGTCGTATCGTATTAACGGCGATATGGTTATGCAAATTATTTAACACGAAAAAATATTTCCCTCCCCGCGTTCACTGTTCACTATGGTGTGAAATATTGTGACCAATTATTTATTATTAATCGTTCCCATTGAGCACTTTGATGAAAACTTTAATATTCTTTTCAATTTGAAAGTTATTTTCATTGTTTTAAGCACTGAATAAGTTTACCTATACTTATGTGCATTTAATTACGTACTTTATTTTTTTGATTAGCGAGGTCTGAGGTGAATGTCATTCGTGATTTTAATGCCAGTGGGTATTTCAATCTCGTATCATCGTTCGTGTTATCTTGATGTTATTTCACGTTTATAAACGCAACAAAAAGGAAGGAAGTATGAATGTAATTGGAATTTAATCTGCGCAAAAAAATTAAAATGATCAAGCGAGCATATCGAAATGTAATTTATTGCGCATTTTTTTTTGTATATTATGATTTAGAAATATCTACTCGTAAATCAAGGACTGCAAACTTTGATAGCTAATTAACGTTGTAAAAGTCAGCGGTGTAACCAAAGGGATAGATAGGGGTCTGAACCCTCCTTCTCAATCGCTCGAGGGAAAAAAATTAAAAATGAATTCCATAACATGTGTTAGTTACTTGGTGCAAATTATTGCAACAGTTTTAGTTTAGAATATATTTTCCAGTCCGTTTTTTATTAAGAGAAGTATTTTAAAAATGAACTTTTTTAAAATTTTGTTGCTTTTACAAAAATTATTTGAAAAAAAATTTCAGTTTTTTTTGTCAAGTTGAATTTTGCAAAGATATTTTTTAAAAAGAAATCCAAACAATTTAATTCAGAAAATGATGTTTAAATTTTTTTAT
The DNA here is from genome assembly GCA_959613365.1 of Balanococcus diminutus. Lineage (NCBI taxonomy): Eukaryota > Metazoa > Arthropoda > Insecta > Hemiptera > Pseudococcidae > Balanococcus > Balanococcus diminutus. The sequence goes on from OY390714.1 coordinate 33,474,744, forward strand.
TTTTTTTAATGTGGTATTTTTTTTTGAAGTACAAGTAGGTAGGTAATAATTAATAAAGTTTTTTTTTTTTTTTTTTTTTTCTTTTGTCAGAAAAATGTTGAATATTTTTAAAACAAACTTTTTTACTCCATAAATGTACCTAGATACTTGTCCATTTTGTTGTGTTACTTGTTTTTTTTATTCATTTTTGTTATTGCTGTAACATCAACCACCCCTCCCCCCAGTGGAAAAATCTTTGATACAATTTGTACATAAACAGGAATAATATTCCAGGAAATCTGTCCTTTTTTTTCTTTTTTTTTAGAAAATTAAATTTTTTGAGGTAATGAGTACAGGGGAAAAAGGATATGTTGACTAACATTAAGATACATTTTTACTGGAAATCCAACTTGGGAAAATGAAAAAATCCTATAATTCGATCATTTCATGTGATCACTAAAATTTTTATATATTGAAAAAAATCGAATTCGTGAAAAATGAATGCCTAAACTGAGGTGAAATTTGAGCAAGAGGAATGGTGGTACACCTCGAGGAAACAATTTATTATCAGTTTTCTGAATTTTTAAATATGACCCCCCCCCCCCCCCCCGGGACAAAAAATCCGAAAAATTCTGAGTATGCAGTGTGAAGTAGTTCGTGGAAAACGAGTAAACATTTATTTGTCTGTCAGCTCCAAAAGCGAACACCATCAGGGTGATTTAAAATTTTCGAAGTATTTTTTAAGATCATTTTAAGGGTAGGAAAATTTTGAAAAAATTAAAATTTTATGAAAAAGTGTTGAAACTTGAAAAAATTACTCTGTTTTACCTAAAAAAAAAAAAAATACAAATAAAAATAAATTTCTATAAACAAAATTGAAATATTATTTTCGAGCAAAATTTGAAAAAAATTCTCTAACACAAAATAATGAAAATATAAGATAGGAAAAAACTTTTTTCTTTGCCTTAATTACTAAACTTGTATGTTATCAGATTTTTTCCCTCCATTTTTTTGAGATGATTTTTTCAAGGGACTTATCACTTATGTATAACTAAGGCTAAAAATAATGTGTTTTAATTTTTTTTAAATATGCTCAATTTTTTCTCAAAAAATATGTTTTTATTTTCCTATTGAAACATGAAATCATACGTATCTACGTTTTATGGAAAAAAGTTTTAGAAAATTTCTGCTTGAGGCCTTCCGAAATTTCTTCCTTCGAAGTTACTTCCAACTTTAAGCTTTATATTTAGTCAAAAAATTCCAGAGAGCTCGTATTTTCAAGAGAACTTTAACTTTAAACTTTTTTCAAAAGTACAATATGGAATTTCAAAAGTTATAAGCTGATATACTTAGGTACGTACATTATATGTAGATATATATTTTTTAAATTAAGAGAAAAATCAATTTCTAGGGAAAATTACCCTTTTGCTGTGTACAAACTTGAAAAAAATTACAAAAAATCTCCAATTTCTTTGATAACATATTTTAAAATGATTTCAAAATATATTTGAAAAGTATTTTTTAACACAAAAAATTTTTGAAAATAAATTCTCGAGAAAGGAAGAATACTTATCTTTAGTATTAAATTTAAAAAAAAAAAAAATCGAATATCCTATCAAAAAAATTGAAAAAAATCTTTTCACATGGCTATACGATGAGACGAAAGATATCAAATCAAAATCACCTCATTCTGAAAAGTAACGACCTTGTACCTGAACCATTTAATGTAAAAGAAGTCATCGAAGTTTTAACAATTTATCATCGCAACACTTACACTAACATCAACAATGTAACCATGATAAAATATTTTATTTGACAGTTCAAAAACTCGAACAGTTGTCCTGGATCACCTTAAAACTAAGGCGACATAATTTTATACACAAATGTAAATATGTCTTTTTCATTACAGCTCATTTAATCATTATTCAAGGGGTTACCTATTAAATTTATTGATTAACACGATGACGTTACTTTTAATGTTGATGATATCATGATTATACTCTGTTGGTATTTAAGAAGATAAACATCGGTAAGGTAATATACCGAATATTGAACTTCCTGACTGAAAAACGAGATTGCCAATAGCAGGTTTGCGATGTTACGTATTTGTACCATCAAATTTGTCATTCATTAAAATTACGATTGAAATCATAATGCACATCGTACATACTATTTATAATTAACATACCAAAATAAATGAACATGATCATGTTGTATGTGTTATGCTTATGGCTACGCCAGGCTATAAGGATGTTCTGTGAAGAAGTAAGTAGCGTATAATTTTTTGAAACAGAAAAAAGAACCATCATATTTAATGTCGTTTAATTGTAGGTATATTTTTTGTGTGTGGGGCGTCAGCAAATCATCCAGGGTCTTTTTAAAAGACAAATACTACTTACACTGGTCTTGTCCATCCAAACAATATAAAGCCCAACCTTCTTGACTGAGTGCGTTTATTTAAGTAGGTAACCGACAATGTTTTCGTATTTTCTGTATTTTTCCTTTTTTCGTCTCTGTCTTTTTTTTCTTCTGTCAAATATTCGGATACTTTTGTTCATAATTGTGTAAAATTAGTGAGTTTTGGTACACTATAATCATAGTCAACAGTTAATTATGCGCGGGTTTTTTCTTGTAAAGTTACTTTACATGAAATATAAGCGAAATTATTATTTTTCAAAATTAATGTTTTTCAAGCACGCATAAACATACATTCGACACTAAATATAATATACCTACCTACAATGTAGTTCAAATACCACAAAGTAGTGTTTTGTAGGCGAAATGATAAAAAGAAAAAAAAATTATTTATGTTCGAGCAATCATGTAACGACGAGTAGGTACAACTGGATACGATTTTAAACTTTAAATAAGTTCTTTTGAATTTGTATAGGTAGGTCGAATTCAAATGATTGAAAAACTGGGTTTCTTCAGAGAAATAAAATATTCAATTCACTTCTTCTTTTCCCAAATTATATAGGATTTTTTCGATTTACACAGAAGTAATTTTAATATAGATTTCAAATATCAATAAAAAACATGGCTTAAATTTGAGTATCCTCCCCCTCCCCCCCCCCCCCCAATAATCAAACATATTTTATAGTTGAAATCATTCCTTAGTATAGATGGGTGATCTGCTTCAGTGGTTTTCAGCACGATCAAGAAATTTATTATGCACGGTGTTCTCGAAAACAGAATGATATGAATAGAGATCTCCTTCTCCATCAATCCTGACAGCAGCAGAGTTTTGAGCTCTCGATTTACTTACGAGCTCATTATACCGCATTATACCTGCATGAAAAATTTGAGGAGATTTCAACGTAACACAATCAGGGCTAGGCAAACTCTGGCGAAAAAAGAGGCAACTTCTACTCCAATAGTTACCAATTCCTCTTGAAAGTTGAAATCTCTTTTTCAACTCTGATTTTTTTTCAAAAAGCAAATCACAGAATTTGCAAAGAGGTGGTTGGGAAATTAAAAGTTTACGCTCTTAAGTAGGTACTTAATAATTAATAATTTTTTTTTTTTAATTGAGAAAAAATTGTTGAAGTTTCTACGAGAAAAATTGTTAAAATTTCTATGAGAAAAAAATTTTGAAACTCGAAAAATATTTAAAAAAAAGATTTTCAAAATGTCGAGCTTGGAGATTTTTTTAAGAGAATATTTTTCTGATGAAATTATTTTTCAAAAAAATTTTCTTTTAAAAATTAAAAAAAAAAAAATTGGAATTTCTGTGAGAAAAAATTGTTGAAATTTTTATGAGAAAATTTATTTGAAATTTTTGTGAGAATTTTTTTTGTTGAAATATTTATGAGAAAAAATTGTTGAAATTTCTATATGAGATTTTTTTTGAAATTTCTATGAGAAAAAATTGTTGAAATTTTGATGAGAATTTTTTTTGAAATTTTTATGAGAACATTTTTTTTGAAATATTTAGGTATGAGAAAAAAATTGTTGAAATTTCTATAAGAAAAAATTTTAGAGAGAGAGCTCGCTATATTCAACTAAGAAATTTTAAAATTCGAAATTCAAAAATATGGGAGGGGGACTGAGGTGTACTTAATATTTAGTGAACGCAAAAATAAAAATTGGAGATAATTTCTCATGAAAAGAAATAATTTTGATAGAATAAAATAATTGAAAATAGGTATAAAAAATCGAAAATTTGGTAATTTTCCACTATTTTTCAAAATGAGGAGGCTAGTGGCACCATCTTGAGTTCGTTTAAGGGGAAAACAAAAAATAGGGAATTATTTTCTGATAAAAAGCAACACATTTGAATGTCATATGGTCCTATAATTTTGCTCGTTTTTTTTGTTCTGTTTTTTTTTTTTTTTTTTTTTTTTTTTGAAAAAATTGGAGGTGTTTTAAGGTATGTACTTCCACTTCAAATAAATTTGAGGAAGATAAAAAATTAGGAATTAATTCTAATAAAGAGGAACAAAAAAAGGGGAAAAAACATAACATAAACTGATCAATTTTTTATTTTTTTTTAAAGAGGCGGTGGCTGCAGAACCATCTTGAAATTCAGTTGGGGAAAAATAAAAAATGAAGAATTATTTTTTCATAATAAAGAAAAACTTTGGGGATGGGACAAAAAAAATTGAAACTTCAAGTAACGATCGCCTTAACCTACCTACCTACTTTCATGATTTTTTAAAAAATTTTAACATGATCGACTTTGTAAATGGATCATGCTTTATTTTGAGGTCCAAAAAAATATTTGACCATATTTTTGATTACCCTGCCTTGAAAAATTTTCCATGAAAACTCCCCACGGAAAAACTACTTAGATACCTACTATAATCTATTTTTTAACATCAATTTCTTCCAATTTTATACAAAACTCGATTTATTCTCTTCATGTCGAATGTAGCACCTTGGATTTCCGACGATACAATTTATCATTCGAGTGATACCATATAATTTCATTAACAGCGATATATAAATTTTAAATTTGAAAGCATGTCATAAAATTACATGGACTTATCAAATAACTTGGCGGCTGTATATTAACTTCACGACTGTAATGTCTTTACCTCGATACACTATATCCACTGTAGATACGAATACGTACTTATTTGTACGAAGGAAAAAAAAAATCATACCGCAGAAAATTATCGTCGTAAATTATGAGCTCATAAAGGAAACCATTATGAACAACGTTGAAAGGAATGAAAATCGTTTAATAATTAGTTTGCGAATGTTTTCAAATCATTCGTGTACTTCTCTACCTACCTAATATACGAATTAAAATGGACGGGGATGTGATGTAAACGCGAATGGAAGCGTTTCCTAACGTGAAAATGGTATTATGGAAAACGGTATACAAAGTGAGTAATCCTGGTGCAACTAATGGCAAATTATTATTCTGTTCTATTTATTATTTAACACCAAACAGTTGATACGTATTTACATCCATTTACGTCAATGTATAAATCAGTACTAACAACTACAGGCAATTAAATTAGCCCATAGACGAAGCGATGTGACATGTTAAGGGGGCTCGGTGTTTTAGGAATAATTTCAATCGCTTTCTCGATATAAATGTCGCGTTTCACTGTTTCAATTATAAGCACAATGCGTGCTCCTGTTAATGACTTTTATCCCATTAATGTTTTCCTGATTGAATCATGTTTGACTGTGTACATAATTGTAAATTTATATTAGGTAGGTAAAATATCCGATGGAATTTGTTGCTCGATTAACGCACGATATACCAAATGGCAAATCTGCGGTAAAGCCTCGTACACTTAAATAGATCCAATGTTTACCTATACATTTTATATGCTTACAATACACTCCGTAATTTTATCCATATTTAAATACCTATCGGTAAATATACGAAATACCTACTCTACATAGAGAAAAATTTTATTCCATGTTGTACATTGAGCTGTATTTTCGCTCCAAGGTATAATTTGGAAGGTTATCCTACTATATAAAAAGGAAAGAAATTATATACCTACTTGCATATATGAGTTCGCTCAAGAACATGGGTGCCTATGCCTAATTCAAATTCAAAAGAAAATCAAAGCACGCGCTTATCTATACGGTCTATCGGGAAAATGTATAGCATTTGAATTTTAAGTTCGCCCCGAATGAAATGCTATAGGTATAAATTTCAAATAATCGCGATTTCGGGTATAATAATTTTGTGCAGTTTGGAAAAAAAAATTTTCATGATATTTTATTAACATTGAAAATATAGCATGTTCACATCTAATAAGAAGACTTAAAATGGCTATATAAACGTCATGGAACGTGTTCTAACGGATGTAATAAACAGTATAAAATAATAGTTCATAATTTAACTTCTACGTAATCTGTAAAAAGATCTTTGGTTGGTAGTTACCGGGTTTCCTTTTAACGAGTGGTAACATTGTTTCAAATATGGCCGCCCGGATTATACTACAAACCTATAATTATACGCTGTACCTGTTTACGTTATGCTTTTTTACTTTTTTTTCTATGATTATTTATTATTATTATTTTTCAATTTTTTTCGGCTACGAATTATAAGCAACGACGCAACGTTATGAAATGAGAGTGAGTCTTTTATTATAAAAATTAAATTGATGTGCTGATTGTGCAATAAGTTGATTTTGTAATGTATAACGAAAGGCAAAGATGTACCTATTGAGTGGATTTATTATAGGGTAGATGAAGTGCTGTGGTAGGTCAGTTGAAAAATTGACAATTCAATTTTTTTGCTATTTTTTGACCATATTATTCAAATTTTTTATTTAATTTCTAAAATATCTCAAATTCTTAATCTTCTGTGGTCCTTAGATACATAGCCTATTTACATCGAGAAAAGTGAAAAAGTGGTTCTCAAACCATTTATTAGTAAAAAAAATGTCTTGGTCGTATTTACAGTTATTTCTTGAAAATAAAAATCCAAAACTGCCTGTAGATTTTATATGTACCTACAAAAATTCTTCTTAACATTTTTTTTAATGGACGAAAAACAATTTATTCTTACTTACCTAAAGAAATCTGTAAAAATTATCTTTAAGAAGCCCTCTGAAAAAAAAAATCCTATATGTAGTATAAAAAACTACAATAAAAAAAGAATTTAGGAGAACTTAATCTGAAAATTTTTCTTCTTGGAAAAAAAAATATTTTGAATAAAGTTTTCTTTAAAAATAAAAATTTATTAAAAAATTGAAGAAAAAAATTATGAAGGAAATTTTTATAAGACGTAAAGAAATCTGAAGATTAAATTAAATATCATATAACTATAAGAATTTTTTCCAGCAAAGAATTCTTTGAATAAAAGAAAATAAATTATGAAAACATTACCTGTAATAGAAATCCTCTAATAAGGAAAAAAATTATTCAGGAAGAATCAAGTATTTAATTTTCTCACATAAAATTCTTGAAAAAAAAAGATTAAGTATTTCTTCCTCACAACAAGAGAGGTCTTTTTCTCCAAAAAACAGATTTTTTTCTTCAAAAAAAAAAAAAAAAATGAAAATTTGTAAAAGAATTTTTCTTAAAAAACAAAAATTAAATAGGACGTACCTAATTTGAAAAAACACATGGTTCCTTTCCTCAAAAAACACATCCTCCAAATGTGATCTTTTTCCAAAATACTGAAATTTTTCTCTCAAATAATTCATTTTCAAAAAAATTCAGAATTTTTTCCAAAAATTAATTGAAGAATATTTTTACTCCACAAAATTATAGGAGATTTTTCTATTCGAATATAAAGAGTTTCTTCAAACAAATTACTCAGGCGATTTTTTTCCGAAAAAAACTGCGACCCCCTTCAAAAAACTGATTTCCCTCACTCAAAAAATGTGTAAATTGTTACGATACTTATATCTCCTAACCTTGCTTATTCTTTTTTTCTTTTTTTTTTACTTTGGAAAAAGTGAGAATTTTCGTACGCCAACTCCAAAAAAAAGAACCTAATGTGTTTTAACCATCCCAAGAAATTTCAGCTTTTTTGTTCACCAAAAGAAATGAGGTTTTCTTTCTTGAAAAAATCAATTTAAAAAAATACCTACTTTACCTACTCCAAAAAAATAGAAGATTTTTCTATCCGAAAAAAATAAAGATTTTCTTCTCTGAAAAATTTGGGATTTTTTTTTTCAAAAAAAAAACTGTGATTTAAAAAAAAAAAATAACATTTAAAAAAAAAATAAAACATTTTTTTTCATCAAAAACTGTTTTAAGTTTTACCCATTTTTTTTTTAAATTCAAAAAATTTAGAATTTTTTCAAGCTTAGGAATTCCCAAAAAAATAGGTACCTATTTTTTATTCCAAGAATGTTCCGATTTTTTTTTCAACAAAAGAATTGAGGGTTTCCTTTTCCAATTTTCAATTGCAAAATTGTTTACTCCAAAAGATGATAAGATTTTTTTCATTCAATTTTTTTCTAAAAAAATCGGATTTTTTTAAACCCCGATTTTTCCTACCTTGTAATCGAAACAGATTTTTTCTCCAAAATGTTATACTTAGGTACCTTACCTACCTAGATTTTTTTTTGAAAATTTTAGAAAAATTTTTACCTACTCTAAAACACTAAATCACATACATTTATGCGTAACTGGGATTGTAATTTTTTCTCTGAAGATAAAAGTATTTTTTCTCAAAAAAAAATATCAACGATATATATTTTTTTTTTTAATCAGGAAATTTTTTCCTATTTTTTTTAAAGCTGATTTTGAAAAAATAAATAAATGTATTTTCATTGTAAAAAAATTCCGGATTTTTTTGCTAGATCAACTATGGGATATTTTCCAAAACTTGATTGAAAATATTTCTGCTCCAAAAATTAAGAGATTTTTCTATTCAAAAATCAAAAAAAAAGTTTTTCTCCAAAATAAAATACTTGATACGTGATTTCTTTCCTCAACTTGAAAATTAAAAAAAAATAATAATTGATGCATTTTTTATTTTGAAAGAATCAAAATATTTTCATCAAAATAATTTGAAGCTTCTTTCTCTAAAAATAAGTAAATTGAAAAATATTTTTATTCAGGTATATACTTCAAAAAAATTAAAAGATATTCTTCCATTAAAAAATTACAAAAATATTATTTTTTCCCTGCAATGTGATTTTAGATTTAGTGGAATCTTTCGATTTAGTCACGTCCTCATCTTAATATGGATCAATTAAATGAATTCCTGCATTTATGTATGTGTGTAGGACTGTAGAGTGTAGGTGCCTATGTAATATAAATGCTCGTGTTTTTTTTTCATATTATTAATTTTACGATTTGATGGATGAGATGGGTGGATACCAACTATTCGGAATTTATTTAAGAGAAAGTAATAGGAAAAAGTTGATTAAAGTATATATTTTAGATATACGTAATGATGTGCTTTTCTTTTCTGTTCTCATTCGTTCATATTTCATTAATTTGTATGAGAAAAATTATGTAAGAAAATTACCACGTTTAATCAATTCAGGAAAAAAATGACCTAATTTTCTCCACCTAAGCATATAATATGGAAAAATAATTATACATTAAAATAATTAATCTCGCGTACAGTTGTTAATATAACAATTTACGAGTACATCTACACAACAATGTCCAATAGCACCGCTGGCATATGATTAGTTCACACCATGTTGATGCGGGAAAAATTAAAATATTTATACCTGTAGTTGGTACAAACTATTAAAAATTAGTTTCAAATCGAACTCGGTGTTTTTGAATATTTTAAAAGTTTTTTTCCCCTTGTTCAAGTATTAAAAAAGTTGATAGGGACGATAAAAAACGAAAAGCGTTCGTTTGGTTGAAATTATTTAAACTGATTCTCAACGTTTCAAAATGAAAATAATCCGCCTGTGTAATTTTCTGGTATTGTTGCACACAACTATTCCTGTGGGAGTTCAACGTACAGTAGATTCTGTAGAAACAATACATCAACTGCACTCGTAACGTTTCAACGGGTAAGACATGAAGAAAATCGTGGTAAGTGGTGGGATTGGTTGGGCTGTTCAATTGTTTCAATAGCGAAACCAAAAAAAGAGAGAAAAAATCGAGGGGTTAAAAGCTAATTTCGAGCACGTTAATATTATTTTACCGAGTTGAGGCAATAGAGGAAAATTGCTCGTATTCTATCTATATATATATGGTCAATTTATTTTATATGTATGTACGATGCCTATTTGGAAATAGACCTAACAATTGTTTACTCAATATATCCGATACATAAATTGATTAGTTTTATCGTTGGGTTTCGTTTTATTGACGAATATAGAGGTTTTCATAAAATACCTATTTCGAATTTACCATTACCTATAATATGCGGTATAAAAGACCGAATGAACGATAAAATAGATTTTTAAATCATCATCAAAAAAATGAAATCTGATAAGGGAAGTTGTTTATTATGAAAATCTCATATCCGACGATAATAGCGGTACCTACAATATGTATATATTTTTTATTTCGTGCACATTGTACCTATTCGTATTCGTATTCGTATATCTACCGGAAAAAATTGCTGCATGCTGTTGAACAATGTAGCTAAAAAGACCATAATGCTTCGTGAGAGCGAATGGCAGGGATGAAACGGTTACCAGGAAATAAAATTAACCTTATTCAATTTAAAAGCTTCCACTACTGTTAATATATTATCCACCAAACATATAAAGTACAAAAAATGGAAAACTTTATTCCACTTTTATCAGGCGGGTAAACGAAGCGTGCCCATCTAATATTGACAACTATGCAATAAAATGGACAGTTGAAAAGTAATTGGATCTCGATTTGATTTTATAGCTTTTTGTTGACCGACTTTTTCGCAACGGAATTACGATTTAATTTTTAATACATTTGCTTAATTCGTCAATAACTTTTTTGTTTGTTATTTATTCCTTGGTTTGTCACGCTTGACGCATATACTTATTTATTTTTCATAGCCACGCGGTGTTCTTTCAAATTTATTGGTGTTTTTCTTCTTTTTAAAAGTACGATTGGTTTTTATGCGGCATTATACAACCTACTTGTATTTGCAAAATGACCTATCTGTATGCCTACTCTATCAACCTATTTATTTTCAGAAGTAACTGTACGAAAAAAAAAACGCAATTTAAAAGTTGCGATAAAATCGATTGGAAAACTGATGGGTTTTGTTTTCAATTTTTGATTTTTTCTTGGTTTTACTCCCAAAATAGTTTCTTTTTATGAGGAATTCGTTCCCTATTTTTAATTTTTCCTGTAACAGAATTTCGAATGGAGCCTAGTCACCCCTTCTCCATTTAAATAAAATTAGAAATTATCAGATTTTCAAACTTGAATATGTCTTTTTAAAATTTTATTGCAAAGCCATCAGAATTGTTTAATTTCTTGAGAAGAAATTCTTTTTTTTTTCATTTTTTTATACTGAATTTCAAGCCAGCCTTGAGACTGCCCCCCCCCCCCCAATACAAAATGCGAAATCTAAAAAATGAGCGAAATTTTCTAAATAAAAATTTATGTTTTTTTGTATGAGCTAAAATTCTCAATTCTTTATTTTTTCTCAACCGGGTAAAAAATTAAAGATATTATACAAAAATTGTTTACCCGTGCGGTCACCCAGTCACGTATTTTCAATCTTTAACGTTCATCGACATTTTAAATTGGAAAATTTATTGGTAGGTACCAATTTCCAATTTCCATCATAATTCTTACAAGGGAACCTCGCCAACTTGCCGCCTCTGATTTCGCTGAAATTTGGCTCACTGAAAGAGCATGCTACCCACACCTCACAACCAAATTTTTAGCTGCCCAATTTGATTTTTCGATTTTTGGCGAATTTTTGAAAATGGCTAAAATCCTTTAATTAGAAATTGAAAAAATTGAAACATTTCTTTTCTCTTCTTAAAAATAACAGATGGTTTTTCAAAAAACTTAAAATTGTTCATTTCTCAAAAAAAAAGGAAAATTTTTCTATGCTAAATGAATAATTGTTTTTCTTCTAGGTATAAAAGTGAGCTAGGTAAATGTTCTTTCCAGAAATACGATTTTTTTTCATCAGAAATTCTAGAAAAATTTTCAAGCTCTCCAAAAAAATCGATATCCATAACATTTTTCTTCAAAAATTTGAAAAATATTTTTTACTTCAAACGATTTTTTTCGTTTATTCCTTTTGAAAGAGTGATTGGCATCTTTTTCCAAAAATGAAAAAAATTACCTAATTTTTTCAAGCAATTTGAGGCAAAAAAACAAGTTTTTTTCTCTCTGAAAATTAGAGATAAAAAATTCAGAATTATTTTTCTCCAAAAGAATTAAAGCATTCTTCTCCAAAAATTATTTAAAAAATATTTTCCCCAAAAAATTAGGAGAACCTTTTTCTCAAAAAAAACATAACAAAAAAACAGATTTTAATATACTTAGGTCAGGTACCTATGTTTTTGTATTTTCTGAGTTTTCTAGGGTGTATAGCTAATTTTTGATTTCACATTTGGAATTTGGGTAGTCAAGTTCTTCTGGAGGCTTCAGATCGTATTGAAAATGATTGTCATAGACTCGGAGGATTTAATTTGGTACGTAAATCAATTTTCAGAATTTTAATGATTTATTGATGGGTTATTTTTGCCATTTTCAAAAATTCGCCAAAATTCGAAAAATCAACTTCGGAAGTTTAAAATTTGGATTTGAAGTCAGTATGACATGCCCTTATAGTGAGACAAATTTCAGCTCAATCGAAGTTGACGAATTACCAAGGTTCCTTTGAGAGTAGGTTACCTACAATAATTTTTTTCAAGATTTTTTTACGAAAAAAAATCAAAGGGACAATTTTTCAAGGATTTTTTCAGAAAAATTGAGAGTTCTTTTCTTCAAAAAAATCAAAAAAATTGTACTTCACAAAAAATAAAATGAAAGGAAAAGGTATCAAGTAAGTATACTTCCTTTTTTTCAAAAAAAATGTAGACAAACGTTACCTACAATTGATTCAAAAAAAAAAATCTTATAAGAAATTAAAAAATGTTTGTACTTACTCAAAAAAGATTTCAAAATTATTTCGTTCTGAAAAAAACCAAGAAAAATGTATTTCTCTGGAAAGTTGATTTTTTTTCACCAAAAAAGTTGAAAAAAAAACCTTAAGTAAAATTGAGAATTTTTCCCTTAATTTTTTTTTTAATTCCCAGGTAGGCCTATTCCAAAAAGGTTGAAAATAAAAATGTAAAAAAAATTTTAAAAACCACGCTTTTATTTAAAGTTGGTCACTTTGTAAAATGTTATTCATAGAGAAAGAGTAATGCCTTAAAAAACAAAAAATAAAATTTACTTGAATACAAAAATGTGTCATGAAAATTTTTTTTTCAAAAATTTTAATGATGAAAATCGTGGTGGGGCGTTAATCGAAAAGGTATTCGTTTGCTCCTCGCACACCCCACCACGCTTTTCATCATTAAAATTTTTGAAAAAAAAATTTTCATGACACATTTTTGTATTCAAGTAAATTTTATTTTTTGTTTTTTAAGGCATTACTCTTTCTCTATGAATAACATTTTACAAAGTGACCAACTTTAAATAAAAGCGTGGTTTTTAAAATTTTTTTTACATTTTTATTTAACTCTTTTTGTCGTTGAAAATATTTTAATTTCATAGTTTTGAAATTTTCAAAATGGAACCCCCTCATAAAGGCTCAATTTGGGGTCAAGGGTAAATTTAAGTCCGAAAATCGAATTCAGCTACCTCGAAAACCAACATTTTGATATCAATGTTGTGAATTTTGAAATTTTCAAAATGGAACCCCCTCATAGGGGCTCAATTTGGGGTCAAGGGTAAATTTGAGTTCGAAAATCGAATTCAGCGACCTCGAAAACCTACATTTCGATACCAATGTTGTGATTTTCTGAAATTTTCAAAATTGAACCCCGTCATAGGGGCTCAATTTGGGGTCGGGGGTAAATTTGAGTTCGAAAATCGAATTCAGCGACCTCGAAAACCCCTTACGAGAGCACTATGTTCTTTCAATTCCAGTAAAATATTAAATGAGAGAGGATTGGTTGAAAACATACTTTTGGTTCCATGAGACATACATACATACATACCAAGCTAATAAAAGCGTGGTAAAAAGAACAGGTAGGGTAAAAATAAAAAAAATATTGAATTATTTTCTCCACAAATAATTGTAAGTAACAAATTGACGGACAGTCCCGAAATTTTTTTGAAAATTTTGAAAGTAGGGACCATACTGTTTTATTGGATATACAGATTACAGGCCTAGAGCCTGAAATACGTGCATATTTCCTATGATATTAATCAGCTTGTTTTAGAAAAAGTTATCATCAACTGTACTTTTGATTTTACTTTTTGCTTGAGCTTTTGCCTACTTAACTACACCTACGTAAGTAATAAAATAATTCAACCTAAAACAGAAAGAAGAAAGATGAAAAAAGGCAAAAGGGGATATTTTGCGCATAAAAAGATATTTTATTTACCGAACACGTATAGAGAGAGGGAGGCAAACAATCTGTATATTTTCCCGCAATATTATAATAAAAATTGCAGACAACGAAAGAAAATAAAATGACGGAATAAATATAACCATCGAGTTCAATTACTGGTTGAAAACAATGAAACTAAAGCGAGAAATTTTGACGTAAAATAATAGGTTGAATGTTACGAAAATAAAACAAAGGCTAAAGTTCAGAGCGTAAAGAACCTTTGCGCTTTGTTTTACACTATAACTAGGTTACCACGCTACAGCAATTTATAAAAGCCCCCATATTTGACGGTGGCTTTGAAATAATCTGCCTACAAAACGAAATAATTTTGTTTGCATGTGTACGTAGTACGTATATCTTTAAAATTTATATCTATCTGCTTATTTTCGTTTTTCTTGTACTTTTTTTTTCCAAGAACAAACGTTGGCCGTAGCACGCGTTTGATTTATGAATTAAAAAATAAAACACGATTATTATTTGTTAAATGGTATGTTATTGCTTATAAAACGAATTTGCGTACACGTTTAGGTAAATCAAAAGAATATCACGATTCTATAATCGATTTCAAATCCGTTTTTTTCCCTCGTATTTTTTTTAAAAGGTGTTATTACGGTAAAGAAATTTGATCTTATTGGTACGTGACTTACTGATTTCAATTTACACGTATATTACGAAAGAGTAATCGTATAGAAGGTCAGGTGGCTATTATGTTTTTATTTTTGACGTAATGCGAGCGTTTAATAATATTTTTTTTTTTGTAATTATATTTTTCTAGATGATTTCCATTCTGCTTTGAAGGTACCATAGATTAAAAGTTGAAATGGATGTCTAATTTTTGAACAACAAATTGTACTTACGTCAGTCACTTTTAAAGTAACTTTGTTACTATTTCGCATGTTGGTTACTTTTTGGAACTATTTGCCCTAAATGGTCATACACAAATCGATTTATTTTTCAATGATAGACCTATTGGACATAAATATATTTTTTTTCTTCTGAGTGACAGATTTTCTTCTCAAAAAAAGAAACCAACAGTTTTTTTATTATATAGGTATTACTATTTCACTCAGAATAATTTTTATATATATATTTAAAAAATTTTACCACAAAAACGTTATGAGTTATTTTCTTCAAAAAATTGTGGCATTTTTTTTTATCGAAAAAATAATAGATTTTTTCTTCTCAAAAAATTGAAAGATTTTCTTGCTTAGAAAAATTGTTACTCAAGATTTTTTTTCTTAAAACACCTTAGGTAAGGCTGTTTACACCATAAAGTTGAAAAAAAATTTACTTTGAAAAAATTGAGTGATGTAGGTAATCATTTTATCTTCAAAAAATTAAGAGATTTTTTTACTCAAAAATTTAAGTTTTTTTTCAAAACTAATGAAGACCTAAAAATGAAATTTATTCTCCAAAAATTTAAAAAAAAATGAAATTAAACGAAAAAAAGCACGTAAAAAATTTAGAGATTTTTTTTTTCAAAAAAATAAATAAATAAATAAGACCAAATATTGAGATTTTTTCTTTAAAAATGGGGGAAAATTCTAAAAAAAAAAAAATAGAGATGTTTTTCTGCTACGCCAAAAAATTTAGTGGTTTCCCCTCAAAAATTGAAAGATTTTATTTCAAGACAATTTTTTTTTCTTTT
Organism: Balanococcus diminutus; assembly: GCA_959613365.1. Taxonomy (NCBI): domain Eukaryota; kingdom Metazoa; phylum Arthropoda; class Insecta; order Hemiptera; family Pseudococcidae; genus Balanococcus; species Balanococcus diminutus. Next base: position 33,490,770 of record OY390714.1, read on the forward strand.
TTGAAAACATAAGAAATTATTTACTCCAAAAAGTTGAAAAAATTCTAATCCAATAAAATTAAGAGCAGACTTGTCTTCAAAAAAAAATTATAATTTTTTTTTCAAGAAAAATCAAGGCCATTGATTGAGAATATTTTTTACTGAAAATTGTAGTTCTCTTTCCTAAAACACAACAAAACAAAATTCTGCGTAAAAATCGAGAGATTTTTCAGGGTATTGTTTTTTTCAAAAATTAAAAAATCAAAAATTTCTGTTGTCATTTTATTGAATAATTTTTTTTAATGACTGACAAATTCAACGTGTCTGTCCCTAACAAAACATTTGCTCGTTAAAAAAACCTGGAAAATGATTCTTATTTGACCCTTTCAAATTTCCTCTTGGTGGGTTTGATTTTTGGTCACTATTTGAACAATTTTAGGTCATGAAAGTCTCTATATAAAAAAAAATCGAAATAGTGGGTTTCATGTCTGGCTGAGTACTCAGGGTAAGGGGCCAGTTATTATTGGTAATTTTTTACATAGAGGGGGGAGTGAAGTCTGATTTGGATAGAAATTTGGGATAATGAAAAACATTGACTGTATTTTGCTGTTCTGATTTTTCAATTTTTTTATTGTTTGCTTTTTTTAAGTTGTAGGTAATGTTCCTTTCTTTTTTTTGAGGAAAAATTGGGCAAACCAAATTTTTTTAGAAGAGCCTGCATAGCCCCCAGGCCCACCCCTGGTTCCGTGCCTGTACATATAGGCTCAAGTAGGTACGTTCGTACATTAATGTAGTAAAATGTAGTACCTATTAATTTGTTTTGAATTGTTAATAAGCGTCGATAGATTTTGTTAACAACCGAACTGATCAGTATGCCGAACACAAAACGTCGATTTAATAACTATGAAATTAATACGTCGGAGACAAATGCTATTTAAATCTGTTTAATGTTTACAAATGAAGTGTACTCTATAAAGTCGTGTTTAAACATCTTATTGCCCGCAGCTTTTGTGTAGGTACTAGGTATACGTTGTCTTCTCATACATATATTCCAAATTAATTAGGGGTGGAACCTTACGAATGCTAACTTGTATTTGTAACTGCGAGCACGATAGGTATTTGTGTTGATTTTCAAACGTATTCGTTAATTTGTCGAGCATTTTAGTGATTCGGCGCTAGCGGAATACGAAGAAAAAATTGACTAGAGGACTGTTTGTCGGACGTCACGAATGCTGCAGAAAAATACCTACATCTTTAAACACGTTATGTTTTAAGTTTATCCGTGATTCTCTTATACCAGGTATCATTTAACCTGCAATTATCTGCGATACGAGAGAATTAAAAAGGGTACATGATGACACGTTTGTAGAAAGTCATTTAAGTACGATTTTACCTCCGTTAAATTCCCACCATCCGATTCTTCCTGAACCTGATAAATTTGACTAAGGCGACTAAACGAGCATGTTTAAAATTACGTCGTCGCCTCTTGTCTTCTGAAAGGGTGCTCAACTGTTCATTAGGGTGGCCTTTTAGACATTCGATTTTTTTTGTCTCATCTCTCAAAAGATGTTTGTTTTGTGAGAAAATAATTTTATTTTTCTCTTAACTAAACTTTAAGTGGCCTCTCTTTTTTTTTTTAGAAAAATTGTGAAATTGACAGCCTTTTAAACTTTTGCCTTCTTTCAGTTATAAGTTACACATAACGTATCAAAGTTGTCCCTTTTCATGAAAATTTCATGATCCACAACATTTCATTTTCCCGGCCCGTCTTGAAAAAAAAATTGAAATATTGGTTGACTTGGCATTTAATAGGTACCTATTGTTTCTTTTTATTAGGCAATAGTTCCGTATTTTTAATAAATTCTCTCTTTTGTGAATTGAAAAGAATTCTGATATTTTTTTTGAATAAGTTGGTAAAACATATTTTTAATTTTTCTATTTTTTTTTCTATTTTTTGCATCATAAAATTTCCTAATTTTTTTTTTTGGGGGGGGGGGGGAAATAGATATACCTAGCTTAGATACGTATTTTTTTTTTAATTTTTCGTTTGTTTTTGGAGCCTCTCATTTTGAAAATTTGTGATTTTTCAATTTTTTCAAAATAGAGGAAAGGGGCACCGCTTACAAATCAATTGGGAGGAAAATACAAAATTGGGAATTATTTCTCATGAAAAGTAGCAATTTTGGGAGGTTAAGAACCAAAACATACTATATAAAAATTGAAATTTCGATTTATTATTTTTTTAAGGGAGAGGGACTAGTGCCATCATTTGAAATTCAGATGGTGGAATAAGTTTTAATTGTTACTCCTAAGAAAATTTTGCTCAACTTCCCTTTTTTTTTTTTTTTTTTTTTTTTTGAAAAATTGGGGGTGTTTTAAAGTACTAAGTAGATATTTGAAATCAAATTGTGGGAAAAAACTTAAAAATTCAGAAGTGATTCTCATAAAATCGGAGAAAGACTTTCAATTTATCTTCAAAAAATTAGGATTTGAACAGAATTTTAACAATTTTTTCAAAACTTCTGCTGGAAATAAATTTTGAAAAGGTATTTTACATTAAAACTGGGAAAAATTTCGATTTTGTAAAAGAACGTCTTGGTTTCAGTAGTTTTGATTTTAATCTGTCAGTTTTGCTGAATTCTCTAGAAGAACAGATAAATACAGTAAAACCTCGATTACCCGAGTTAATTGCGGCGAACGAAGGAAGATCGGATGACGTGTGAAGTCGGGTAACCTATTTTTTTCTTTCTTTTTTGAAAAAAAAAACACAACATAACAAACAGAAAACAACGAAAAAAGTACAAAAAAAAGAATTAGATACTTATGTGCTCCTTTGGTGTACCTATAACGTTCCAAATGCTAATAAAAATTAGAAGGTGGGAAATTTTCTCATTTTTTGGGAACTCAACCCACTTTATTTTTATTCTTTCGGGTAGAAAAATAAATTTTTTGTAAAACAAAAATTTCCTAAATTTTTTGAAATAACATAAATTCCTGATTTTTTGTGATTAAAATTTTTTTATTTTTTAGAATAAAAGTATTCCTTGAAAATTGAGAATTGAATTTTTAATTTTTATTTTTTTTGAAATTGTTGAGACCCTTTTCATAACTTTTTTGGTGTGGAATTCGATTTCAATTTTTTTTAGAATTAAAAAATTTCCCAAATTCGAACTTGAAAATTTTTTTTCCTATTTTTTTGAAATGGAAAAATTTCTCATTTTCCAAACTTTTTTTTGGAACAAAAACACATCAATTTCTCAAATTTTTCAAGAAAAAAATTTCTGAATTTTTTTGGAGCATCAATTGAGTCCTATGTGCAAAAATGAAGGGAAATGTAAGAAGTAATCAGGAATTAATCGACTTTTGGACATCAAATACCTAATGGCAAGAAATCGGTTGCTTTTTTTCTCGGATAATCGAGTTTTCACTTTCAGACACATTTTTTTCTTGGTTAACGATGAATTAAAAATGATATTTGAGATTTAAAGTAATGTTCTATGTTAAACATAACTGTTCAATCAAAATTTTTGAATTTTTCTCAGTATTTTCCTATACCCGTGTAGCAATTGTCGACATCGACATTTATGTCGACAAAATTCAGACACATTTTTTTCTCGGTTAACGATGAATTAAAAATGATATTTGAGATTTAAAGTAATGTTCTATGTTAAACATAACTGTTCAATCAAAATTTTTGAATTTTTCTCAGTATTTTCCTATAATTTAGAAAACGTTGTTTTTCTACATAGACAAGTCGATGTAAAAATCGATCCTCGATAAACGCATCGACATTTATGTCGACAATTTCTGCCAATTAAATTTACAAATTTTATATCTAAAAAGAACTAAAAACAATTAATAAGAACATTTTAAGCTCAGGAATAAATAATTTTTGAAAGAATCACAAAATTTTCTTATTTTTCAAAGTTTTGAATAATACAACGACTTGTCGAGTTATTGTCGACATAATTGTCGATGGTCAAATAATGCATCGACTTCACTGTCGACAGTGTCGACCAGAGGAATTTTAAGTCGAGATAGTGTCGATGTGATTGTCGAGGGTCGAATAATGCATCGACTTAACTGTCGACAGTGTTGACCAGAGGAATTTTAAGTCGAGTTAATGTCGATCTAATTGTCGAGGGTCGAATAATGCATCGACTTGACTGTCGACGTCTTGAGGGTGAAAGTGATACTCGCAGATAAAGTGTGTTGTGAATTAGTACATAAGGTCTAAGAATCATCTCTATGTTAGTTGGACACTCGCATGTGTCCAGCTACAAAGGTGGCCTCAATGCCGCATATTTGACAAAAAATGTCGAAATGTTGGCTTGAACACTATTTTTGGTTTAATTTTAATATATACTTATATTGAATATTTGAACTTAGCATATTTTTCAAAATCTCACCATTGCAAATGTCGATGTGGATGTCGATATAAATGTCGACACATCGAAATCGGTCACTTTTCGATCGTACATGTCGACACAATTGTGGATGGTTTGTCGAGCTTATTATCGACATTTTTGTCGACCGTCCAAATATGGCTCGACATGTCGAGCCATATTTGGACGGTCGACAAAAATGTCGATAATAAGCTCGACAAACCATCCACAATTGTGTCGACATGTACGATCGAAAAAGACCGATTTCGATGTGTCGACATTTATATCGAAATTAGCATCGACGTTGCTACACGGGTAATTTAGAAAACGTTGTTTTTCTACATAGACAAGTCGATGTAAAAATCGATACTCGATAAACGCATCGACATTTATGTCGACAATTTCTGCCAATTAAATTTACAAATTTTATATCTAAAAAGAACTAAAAACAATTAATAAGAACATTTTAAGCTCAGGAATAAATAATTTTTGAAAGAATCACAAAATTTTCTTATTTTTCAAAGTTTTGAATAATACAACGACTTGTCGAGTTATTGTCGACATAATTGTCGATGGTCGAATAATGCATCGACTTCACTGTCGACAGTGTCGACCAGAGGAATTGTAAGTCGAGATAGTGTCGATGTGATTGTCGAGGGTCGAATAATGCATCGACTTAACTGTCGACAGTGTTGACCAGAGAAATTTTAAGTCGAGTTAATGTCGATCTAATTGTCGAGGGTCGAAAAATGCATCGACTTGACTGTCGACGTCTTGAGGGTGATTGTGATACTCGCAGATAAAGTGTGTTGTGAATTAGTACATAAGGTCTAAGAATCATCTCTATGTTAGTTGGACACTCGCATGTGTCCAGCTACAAAGGTGGCCTCAATGCCGCATATTTGACAAAAAATGTCAAAATGTTGGCTTGAACACTATTTTTGGTGTAATTTTAATATATACATATATTGAATATTTGAACTTAACTTATTTTTCAAAATCTCACCATTGCAAATGTCGATGTGGGTGTCGATATAAATGTCGACACATCGAAATGTCGAGCCATATTTGGACGGTCGACAAACATGTCGATAATAAGCTCGACAAACCATCCACAATCGTGTCGACATGTACGATCGAAAAGTGACCGATTTCGATGTGTCGACATTTATATCGAAATTAGCATCGACGTTCGCTCAAAAATTATTTAATTTTTTTTCTCTCGAAATTAAAAATGATGATTTTTATGAATTTCTCAAACTATTTCTAAATTTACTGTCCTGTGCAATTTTCTACAGTGAGCTGCACCTAGTTAAGCCCTCCAGTAAAAATGTCGGGTACAGAATACCCAAGTATGAAATTTTAAATTCTGAAATTATCGTTATAGGTAGTTACACAGATTCACCCAGAAGTTTGAATTTCATTTGAAAATTTTCGGAAATTCGTAGCTTCAAAAATTGGATAGGTACCTATACCATGAGTACATCCTATTGAAGTTCGTGTAGAGAAGAAATATCTACCCATCCACAAATATAATATCATATCATTCCTATTAATAACTTTAGGTCTCAGGTGACCGCAGATGACTCACATGTGAAACAATGATTCAATACATGAGCATTAAAAATGAATTGTGGCGTCTGTAGTTAACTACAATACCTTTAAGTAAAGACAGGTACATTTGAATGTCTGCTGCGCTAAGAAATTACACACCCCTAAATTTCTTCTTAAACAAAAATAAAAGGTGTTTAATGCTGCCCAAGTACAATACATCCCTGACGCGAGGCGACGTGAGAAGGATTTCTTAAAATCCAGTCGAATTCATACAAATAAGATTTGGGTTTTGTCATTGTACCAGAGTTTAAAGCCGGCTAAACTCATTTCCACATAATTATAAGATAAGGAATTATTTCATGGCGATCGGCTGTAGTCACGACACGACAATTTAAAAACAGTTGGAAGGTTGGTTCAACTCTCGAACCTGTAATGACATACGTATAAACTGTTTCGGTATAGTCATAAAAGTCTATTACAAGTTAGTCTATCTTTAAGTATAATGATAGACCATCGTTTGTCAGATAACCAAACTTAAACTGCCTTTTTAACCGCTATCTAACAGTCCTCTTAACATCATAGATATGGTTTTTTTGTACCAATCTTTTTTTGCTCCGTTTTATACACTAAATGCAGCGAGGAGTTGATTCTTCATTAAAAAAAGAAAACGATTCGTTGTTGGTTTGATTGATGGCGCGTAGCACCTGAAACAAGTTCTCTACGTAGTTAGGTACTTTTGAAAATTGAACAGAGTTTAATTTATAATCGCTAATTGACGAAGCTTTAATTTAATACATCTAAGTGTTAGTTTTATTGCGAAAAAGATGCGCAAAATAAAACCAAACGTCCAAAAATATTTTTGTTGCAACATTTTTCTTCGATCCATTATTTACACTGTTCTTTTTGAAGAAGTCTCAAATCGCTAATATAAAAAGCAATATAACCTAAAGTAATGAGAATGAACCTAAAAGTAAACCTCACAATCTTCTGTAATGCAGATAAATTACTAAAAGTAAAGGTACAATATAACGCTATAAACTCGACCAGCAAATGAAAAAGTAAAACGAAAGCAAGAGAAATATCAGAGACAATAATTTAAACATTAGATTGAATGAGAACAGGGCGTTCAAAAATTTTACAACTTCGCATTGTTCTGGTTTATTTCGTTTCGAATGAAAACAGCCTTTCGGTGTTTTTATTTTCATGTCGAATTTCAAATCAAAGTTTTCCTATTTTCTGGAATTTTTGATTGAATTTTTTTATTGAAAGAAGCCTTTGATTTTCTCAGAACTTCCTTTTTCATCGGATTATTCAAAATTATGGAGAACACAATTTTTATAAAGTTCTAGTTCTACTCGTATTTATTACCTGCTATTATTATTAGGTAGGTATACTACTTTCTTTTTAAATACTTGAAGATTTTTCAAGAAATAAACCTTTTAATCATTATGGCAGTAAAATAATTTCCTAATTGTTTGGGTGATAAAATATCTCAATTTTCTTGGAATAATAGTTGATTCTCATTTTTCCAGAATAAACGTTTTTATGAATTGGGAAAATTCACAGTTTTTTGAAGTAAATAATTAATTATTCAATTTCCTTGGGAGAGAAAAATTTTCAATTGCCTATTTTGAGAGCAAAAAAATTGAAGTTTATTGATTTCATTTAATGAGAAAAATTCTTCAACATTTTTAAGATTCATAGAAAAATTGGTACTAGATACTCCATTTGATGATTTTTCGAATACCAGTGCACCTAGCAAAGTGAATTCACAGACCATGCAATATTTTCTTTCTAGTTTCAAAATGGTTGTATATTTTTTCAGTCATACTGTATCTTCTGTATACAAAACGAATTAATTCTGAACACGTACTCTTTATAGAGAAGTACGCACTACCGTCTTTCAGACTTCGAAAATGGCGCCTAACAAAAGAAATTACCGTTTTATTATCAAAACGCGTGACTTGAGACAAAAATGTATTTAACGTTGAATATTTTATGACTTTTAATGGATGCTAAGTTTAATTAGTTCTATAATGCGCACGTTTTTTGTTTTCAAATGGGTACTTGAAAGTATAAAAATTTTTCAGCGTATATACGAAAATGGAATGAAATTATTTGATTGTTGTAAAGTTATCTCATAAAATAGAAGATTCCGGTTTCTAAACATACATAGTATCTGTTTTCTTTTTCTTTTAAGTATCCTACATTGCATTTATGTGTATATTGCGCGCTTGTCTCTTGATCTTTTTTTTTTGAGTTCTAAGTCTAGTAGAGTAGGAACCATTATAGATTATTGTTATTAGGACCTAGGCTTACCTATCTAAAGGAAGAGCGAACGAGGAGAATATTGAGGTGATATGTGTTCTAATTTACACGAGCTCTTATGTATTTACTGATATTTGTGATTTGAAAACAGTTTCTGTAGCCATTTAAAATTTATCCTTATTTTTTATTTATTGTTATAATTTTTTTTTTTGAATGAACGGCACTAGCACACTATACCTACTATTGTCGGATTTATGTAGATTTTTCGAACTTTCGACCCTGCCAAAATCTTAAATTTTCAGAATCGAACTGAAAATTTCCTACTACAGTAAAACCACGATTATACGAGTTGATTGGGGCGACGTAAAAATTTGGATAATCGATTATTATTGGTTTCTTTTTTGAAAACAATGGCAACAAAAATTTTTGTATCTAGGTATTACAAAAATTTTATAGAAATGGGAGAACAAACAGAAAACAACGAAAAAATTATCTGCATGTGAGTCAGTGAATCACTGAATCACCTATAGGACTGATCTAAAATTTATAAAAACTAAGTGATGAAAAAATTTGGGGAAAATATCATTTTTTTAAGTAGGTAGATAGATTTTAAGGTAAGTAAAAAAGAAGTCAACTTTTTAGAATAAAAAAAATACATAATCCTTTGATATGAAATAAATTTGACAATTTACTCCTCGTTGTTTAGGACCTTTCCTTTTTCAGAAAAAAATTTGGAATAAATTTTGATTTTTTTAAGTAGGTAAGTAAATTACCTCATTTATTCTTCGGCGCAAGCTAAGAAACTATGTAGTGAACTAGTGAACTACACTTTCTTGAAAGTTGAAATGTCTCAACTTTGCATTGAAAACATTTTCTATATCTAATAAAAAAGTTGAAAAAATTTTTTTTTCAATAATAATTATGATAAATTTTTAGCATTTACAAATATTTAAGTACAAAAATAATTTGTAATTTGTAAAAAATAAAAATAAAAATAAATATTACCTACACAAATTAAATAAACTAAAAAATCCATTCAAAATTGAAAGTTAAAAAGACAAAAAAAAGGGAAAAAATTTTAATAGAAGAAATATAATAGCTCTTTTCAAAGTCGAAAACATCTTAATCAAAAATCCAATAATTCAGAAAGTTGCACATGAAAAATATTGACAGAAAAAAAAGTTTGAAACTTATTCAATCCAAAAAATATAAATTTCTTCATTCACCTAAAAAAAAAAATTTTTTTAAATCTTAAAAAATTTGAGATTTTTTTTTTTTTCAATGTAAGGATATTTTCAAATTTTCTTGAACTGTGTAGCGCACTGCACTACCTTGAACTGTGCAATGCACTAACCTTTCTTAAACTGTGTAGTGCACAACACTTATCTTCAAACGTGTAGTGCAATACACTCATCTTTAAATGTGTAGTGCACTACACTATTTTGAAATGTGTAGTGCACTATACATCTTGAAAGGTTTATTGCACTATACACTATCTTGAAAGGTTTAGTGCACTACACTAATCTTAAAAAGTGTAGTGCACTACACTTATCTTAAAAAGTGTAGTGCACTACACTTATCTTGAAAAGTGTAGTGCACTACACTTATCTTCAAAGGCGTAGTGCACTACACTACCTTGAAAGGTGCAGTGCACTACACTTATCTTAAAAAGTGTAGTGCACTACACTCATTTTCAAAGGTGTAGTGCACTACACTCATCTTCAAAGGTGTAGTGCACTACACTTGTCACTTATTTTCAAAAGTGTAGTGCACTACACTTATCTTCAAAGGCGTAGTGCACTACACTTATCTTCAAAGGCATAGTGCACTACACTACCTTGAAAGGTGCAGTGCACTACACTTATCTTAAAAAGTGTAGTGCACTACACTCATTTTCAAAGGTGTAGTGCACTACACTCATCTTCAAATGTGTAGTGCACTACACTTGTCACTTATTTTCAAAAGTGTAGTGCACTACACTTATCTTGAAAGGTGTAGTGCACTACACTCATCTTCAAAGGTGTAGTGCAACACACTTGTCACTTATATTCAACAGTGTAGTGCACTACACTTATCTTCAAAGGCGTAGTGCACTACACTACCTTGAAAGGTGTAGTGCACTACACTTGTCACTTATCTTCAACGGTGTGGTGCACTAAACTTATCTTCAAAGGTGTAGTGTACTGTGTACTACACAATTTTGAAATGTGTAGTGCACTACACAGCTCAAGATTGTGTAGTGCACTACAAATTTCAAGATTGTGTACTCCACTACACAGTTCAAAAAATTTGAAAATATCCTTAAATTGAAAAAAATCTCAACTTTTTAAAGAATTTTTTTTACATGAATGAAGAAATTCATATTTTTTTATCATCAATATTTATAAATTTCAGATTTATTGGATTTTTTTACTATTTCCTTTCATTTTTATTTTAAAAATCCAAAACAATAAATTTTATTTTATTAATAATATATTTATTTTAAATTAGTTATATTTCTTTATTAGGTTGAAAATTAATTGAATATCTTTATGAAAATTTAAATGTTTTGTTTATTAATTTAATTTTTTTCCATTTCTTGAATAAGTTGTTTTTTGACAATGAAATAGTTTTTATATTAAAATGTTTTCAGTTGTTTTTTATTTATTTGTAAAGCTAAAAATTTATCATATTTTTATGACTTGAAAAACACTTCAGTTTTTTGAATAGGTATAGAAACTGAGTTACACTGCAAAGTTGAGACATTTCAGGAAAGTGTGGTTTACTACAAATATCAGAAAATATAGTTTAAAAATCTTAATTCTTAGCCTGCGCCCCCACTTGATGAGGGTGCACATTATTTGGTCAACTGTGACTTTATTGAAAAGAATTGTCAAATTTGTAAGCTACAAGTTTTCAATCAGGAATATGAGATTTGTTCCAGGTTTTGTTCATATTTCGTGATTAACCTATACTCAGTGTGGAGATAATTTCCTTCAAAAGTGATGGCGAGCATTTTTGTAGTGGAATAACAATACGTATGGTAGCGCTCTCTGTTTCATTTTCATACAAATTGGAATTTGATACAAGATGAGGTAAGAGCACTCTAACGCAGACAAATGAAATTAATAACATCTTGTAGTTACAATACTTCGGCCTAGATCTATTGCACCATTCCATTTTTCATCTGCGAAAATTTAAAAAATTTTAATTTCATCTTGTGTGGTCTCAAGCTTGTGGTTTATAAAAAATTTCAAAGTTGCAGAAGTATAGTTATAAAAAAATTAGGAACGGACTTCCAGCGAATTTTTAGTTAAAAAATGTCATTTTCACCTATAATGACCATATTTGAATTTTAAATCAACAAAAAAAGATCTAATCGTAAATCCATATCATTAAAAGTATAGTATACCGACTAAATGATCTTAGGGTTAGGTGGGGTAATGATTGTACGATCCAGATTAAAAAAAAAAAAATAAAGATTTTCTGCTCTTTCCTTCTTGTTTAAGGGAAGAAGTATGTAGTACCGTATACGTAAGAGATTAGGTATATATAATGTTCTGGCTTTGAATAATATATTTTCAGAAATATCTATTCATTGATTTCTGAAAAAAATAATTAAAAATTTGTATTTGTTCTTTGGAGCAACCCTAATTCAATTAATATTAGCGTGTTTTCTTCAAATATCTCAATTAAAAAAAGATCTTGATCAATCAGATTTTCGATCGTGTGTGAATTATGAAGAGCGATCTTTTCTTTTTACTTCAAGTTATCGCCTTGTGCTTATTTCTCGTAGTGAATGACAGAGAGCGCTACCAACAGGGGAATTTTTTTAACAGTATTAAAAAATGCAAATAAGTAAAGTAAATTAAAAAATTATGGAATTTCTCGTAGCATAGTGTAATAGCTTTGATTTGAAGCACTTTAAAAAATACCTAAACATAATAAATGCTTGATTTGTGATTGAATTTTACAAATAATACTTATAGGCCTACTTACCTATTTATACAATATTCACTGAATTTGTTTCTTTTTTACAGAATGCTTACCTAATTGACGTGAAGTCTTTCAATTTTTCCTATAACACTAATTGTGATACTTTCTGACTTACGAATTGACTATTTTTCTGAACTACAAATTTTAAGAATTCGTCTCTCAAATTCAGTTTATACCTAAGAATCCATTTTTTTTTTCAATATGCCACAAAATATTCATGCACAGACGCACAGTACTACATATTGTAATTTTTCTAATTAACTGAATTTGTCTTTAAAATTCTAAAATTAAAAAAAATTTTAACATTCGTATTTATTTTTTTTTTTTTAATTTTGACTAGGTACACTGTTTATTGTTCAGAACTTTTCCAGAACTGAACATAACAGCAGGGCGGTACATACTCGTATACCACCAGTATAGGTATAGAGACATTTAAAAATAAATTCAAATCACTTTTATTGCAACTTGCAACAACCAATAGGTGAAGTGATATTATTTCGTGAAAATATTTTATGTACGTACGTTCGCTGTATGCAACGAATAACGAATCAAATCGAAAGGATTAACGTGAAGTCTTTCCTAAGTCGAATGAATATCTTGGGTGTTCTTCTACGGGTAATAGGCGTCTAAAATAATGACCGTGAGCGGGAAAGACATCAAAGGAGCCGCTAGTCTTTTAACTCGAGCGTGGGAGGCTAACGTGGTATAATAATGCTATCGATTCCACACACCTTAACGGAACAATGATCATGAGCCATACCAGCCACCAAATATTACGTCCATTGTAAATTGTTTTTGTCTGAAAAGCGTGCTACAAAAATTCGCGTGCTTTTCATAACTCAACGATGGCAATAGGTGATTTTCGGCCAACTTTTTTTTCGCGTTATTTATTTTATTAATTTATTGTATTTATGTAGTAAATTAATTCAATCAACGCGAAATGAGCTGTACTAGATGAATAATCGATTGAAATTGATGAAACCCTGTCGAAAATAAATGATATTTTACGCTGCATTTGGTTTTCTCACTTCTAACATTATAGTTATGGGGACTAAATAATTTAATAATTTGTCTGACCGATTATAGTGCTTACATTTCTTTAAAATTATTTTTTATTTCTACTAAGTAAAAATGATTTACACATAATTAATTTCGGATCGTGATGATTTAAAAAAAAAATGAAATTTATTTTATGAGAGAATTTTTTTATAAGAAAATTTCAGTTTTTTTACTTTTAAAATTAAAAAAAAAATCTGTTGAAAAATAATTTTAAAAAATTTAAAAAATTTTCATGAAAATTCTTATGTAACTTAAAAACAATGGTTTAGTATTTAAAAAACATAATTCCATTAAATTTTTTTGAATTAATCAAATCTCAAACTTTCGGAGGAAAAATTCTCAATTTCTTTGAAAAAGTCCAACTTCTTGAAAAAATTCTTCCAATTTTTTTATTCAAAAAAAATTCTCAAAATCCTCGAAATGAACATAATTCTTGAATTCTTGGGGGGAAAAATTCGTGAATTTTCTTAGCCTAAAAATATCTCATTTTTTCGAAGTAAAAAAAAAGGTAAAATTTTGGAATTTCTTAAAAAGTATTTTGAGAAAGAAATCCTTAAAAAAATTTTTGTTAATAATTTCTTTTAAACCTTGTAAAAGAAGACGTTTAACAATAATTTTAAAAGTTGAAAACATCGATAAAAATATTAAGTAGGTATAGGTATTTAAAAAAAATTTGGAAAAGATTTTCTTGAGTAAAAGAAGAATGTTGAAAATAATATGTAATTATGTGAGCATCTGTATTCTGTTTATAGCTTGAAAAACTGAAAATTTATATCCTGTAGAAAAAATTTAAAAAGAACAATAGGTATTTTAAAAAGTTTAAAAAAATTAGTCGAAAAATTTCTTTTAAAATTTCCACGTAAGTACTTACTTTATTTACATTTACAAAACAAAAAAAAACTATAAAAACATTAGTATAGGTAGGTACATTAAAAAAACTTATTTTTTTGAATGGAAAATCTCTTATTGTATTTATAATTTTTAAAAATTTTCCAGTTCAATATTTAAAAAAAAAAAATCTTGTACCCGAGCAGCACAATCGACAAATTATCGAAATAAAAAATCGACAGAATATCGAATTCGATAAAGTGTCGCGTTAGTTCCGCCTAAATCGTGAAATTATCTTTCGATATATAGATAGATTATCGACGAATTATAGTTAGCAAAAATTTCGAGATTATAGTAAGATATTTTATCGATAATATATCTATAATATCGAAAGATAATTTCACGATTTAGGCGGAACTTTTGCGACACTTTATCGAATTCGATATTCTGTCGATTTTTTATCGATTTTTTATTCCGATTTTTCGTCTTTTACTAGCTTTTTTCTACAATTAAAAATCATTAATTAGCATAATTAATACATTAAACTATACCTAAACACATTATTCATGTTACGGTAAGAGGATCATTTCAGAAAAAGTCAAAAAAAATTATAAAAAATCTGCCACCCGTGGGGCTTGAACCATCTACCTCCTGCATGGTAATCCTCTTCCTTAACCACTATGCCATACCTTATCGTTGAGGAATTAGCAATAAAACGCTTATAATAGGCAGTTTAGTACTTCCAGACGAGTTGGACTTGGAAAAATTTTCACCAATTTGGAAATAATTTCAAATATCGTCACAAAATCGTTAAAAAATCGAATTCGAGAAATTTCAGATTATTTGTCGATAATGTAGTTTCAAATATCGCCACAAAATCGTTGAAAAATCGAATTCGAGGAATTTCATATTACGTGTCGATAATATAGTTTCAAATATCGTCATAAAATCGTTGAAAAATCGAATTCGAGAATTTTCAGATTACGTGTCGATAATAAGGTTTTAAATATCTTCACAAAATCGTTAAAAAATCGAAATCGAGAAATTGCATATTATGTGTCGATAATATAGTTTCAAATATTTTTACAAAATCGGTAAAAAATCGGATTCGATAAATTTAATATAATCTGTCGATAATATAGTTTCAAATGTCGTCAAAAAATCGGTAAAATATCGAAGTCGAGAAATTTCATATAATCTGTCGATAATATAGTTTTAAATATCTTTACAAAATCGTTAAAAAATCGAATTCGAGAAATTTCAGATTATTTGTCGATAATGTAGTTTCAAATATCTGCACAAAATCGGTGGAAAATCGGAATCGATAAATTTAATATTCTTTGTCGATAGTATCGTTGACGAATATCGTCATAAAATCTTAATAATATCGAATTCGATAGTTTTTAGATTTTTTGCCTATGAAGTTGTACCGATAAATCTTTATAATATCGTGAGAACATCTATAGATTTTCAAACGATTTTTTATCGATACGTTACATCTTCCGATATTATCGATCGAGTGTGCCGCTCGGGTATGTAGAGTTCTAAAAATTTTAACAAAATTTAAAAAAAAATTGTTTTGGTGAAAAAATGTTTTGTTTTTTCAAGTCTCTTAATCTGTACGAAAAAAAACAACAAAAAAAAAAAAAACTTAAGGGAACTCTTTTCTAACTCGTCAACTGTTATTGAGCTGAAATTTGGCACCCAGATCTCAGAATAACCCTATGAGATACCAAAGTTGATTTTTAGATTTTTGGTGATTTTTTTAAAAATGGATAAAATATCCCATAATTATTGGTAATTAATTTTTGACAAAAATAGTAAATTTCAAGATAAAATTCTGAAAATTGGTTTATATGCCAAAGGTTCTCCCAAGTCGACTGTGCCAACTAACTTTTCTTCAACGCGCAGCTCCCTGAAATATCTCTCAAAAAAGCTTTAATAATTAACTTCAACAGTTAAAAGTTTAATCTCAGCATCTCGAAAACATTGAAAGTCATTTTTGCTGGAGGCTTTGAATTTCTTCTAAAATGGTCGTAAACGAGTGGAGGGGTCTACTTTAGTACATAAAGCCATTTTCAGAATGTTATCTTAAAATTTACTATTTTTGTAAAAAATTAATTATACCTTTCAAAAATTCGCCAAAAATCAAGTTTGGCACCTCAAAATTTTATTCTGAGATCTGAGTGACATTTTGTTTTAGTGAGCCAAATTTCAGCTCAATCGGAGTTGACGAATTGGCACAGTTCCCTTATGAGCAAAAAAAAAAATTTTTCAAAAAATCCTTTAAAAAAAAGACCATAAAATTTTTTTTTACACGTAATCAAAAGTGCAAATACAATTTTTTATGAAATCCTGAAATCCTCAAGAATGAAAAATGTTAAAGAAATAATTTCATCGAAAAGTTTTTCAAAAAAAATTGTTGTAGTCCAATTTAGGAAATTAGTTATCCTTATCACATAATATTATTTGAAATTTTATTTTTAGAAAGAAGTCTTCCAAATAAATGTAACAAAAATAAGAAGATTTCAATCTGACACTGGAGTGTCTTGCAGGAATGTAGCGAACAAGGGTGTAAGGGGGACATTTCTATCCTAAAATGTAGTAAAAAAATTGAAAAATTGACAATTTCGAGTTTCAAGTTGACAATTTGTGTTCAAAGGTGCTGTAACAAACCGAAAGGATTTTTCGGTGTGGGGGGGGGGGGGCAAAATTGCTAAAAATGTCAACTTCTCTAAATTCTCTGTAATTTCGCGATTTTTTTCAAATTTTTTATTGAAAATAAATAAAGTGACTACTCGCCTTCTAATTAAAAATATGACAAAAAATATACAGGTACCTTGCAATCAGAAGATGGTGAGATGAAATGCACCTGTGGTACGTAAATTTACGTTTACGTACATAGGTATACGCTAAATAGAACATTTTCACGGTATACAGCTTACCAAGTTTACTATTGCCAACAATCTCATATCGTTTGTAATGAAATTGTTCGTATAAACATAAACAATGTAAAGAAATGTAAAATGACGTTTACAAATGACATTATCACGTTATGAAGTTATGAGAAACGTGGCTAAATGATGGTTGACGGAGATCTTGCCGCGTGTACCTTTATCCAAATAGGACGAAGTACAGTTTCAATTGGCAAGCGATGACGGAGTCGTCAAGTCGTCAGTTGTTTCATACGGTTCTGGAAAATTTCGCGGCGACAAGTAAAAATATGATTTATGAATTCTTTGTTAACATTATATAGATTTATTTTTTCAACACTGTCAGAAAAATTTTCTAACACCGTTTACTTTCTTTTTGATCATCGCGTCGGTGTAATTATGAATAATACGACGACAAGACGTCTAAAATTAAATTTTCCCATTAGCGCCTGAAGAGTGAAGAAAATTCCAAGTTGTTCCCTACATTACACTTTGCGTTTCGGTTTTCAGCGTGTGATCTGTACCTTACTCTTATACTATTTATTCGTAGGGTACTAGTGTAGATGCGCGTATTTTTGTTAGTGCCAACTCATTTCAATTAGTATTGATGATAAAAATCAATCCGGCGTAATTAACGGTTAATTATTAGACTATGAGATGTTTCGGTGAGCGAATCGATAGCAAGTTAAGAAATATTCGACGATACAGCAGGAGTCAATATAACGTGTGTGGGCTTCGGTTTTGTCGGTATATAATTACGAACGTCACTTAAGGCGCTATTCGACATAACTATAAGCGGCTACCAGAGTGCGCCACTATATCATTTTTCTATCATTAGCCTAGTTGCTAGTTAAAATACCGACACCTTTGCTGTACCCGAGGTTTGTAATCAACTTTCCGAAAACCGGCTGAAGTAATTTGAAATACATAGTTACAAATTGGCTATCTGTATACTGGTCATTTTTTTCTTCTTTTTTCTTTTGTAACTTTCCAAATAGTTTGATAAAATAATTGGCGACGTGAAAATAAACCGATAAAATCTTCTTATATCTGCCGATCTGACTTGTACGTATTGTACTTACTCTGTAATTGTCACATACAAATAGGTGCTTTTAATACTTGAAGCTAACTAGCTGCTAGTTCTGATTGTGGAGTATAAGTATTTTTTTCTCGCTTGCATACCTTAAGCCATACATTTGAATTACGCATACGCGATGACAGAATTATTATACACCTAGATCTACAATTCTACATATTATACACATAATGTGTTATGCTAAATCGTGAAATTGTCTATTTCACGAAATACTTAGGCAGAAAAATGGAAAAGTATATAGTTTGCCTATTTTATGAATCGATTTCCCCTTTTTTCACGATTTAGGCAAACGTGATAATAAACTGCAATAAACAATATAGGGTGTCCGGTGAGTGGTTTGCCAAACTTGAAATTTGGATATAAACGTGTACGACTAACAAAAAAGCAGGGCTTTAAAAACGTTATTTTTAAATTCGGTTTTTGTTTGGATTTCGTTTAGAACATTCATTCGGTTTTTGTTTGGTTTTCAATAATTAACGAATCATTCTAGGAAGAGTTTTCGTTTTCGTTACGTTTTTCAAGCTTCAATTTCGTTTTTGTTTTCGTTTTTGATTCGTTTTCGTTTTTTTTTTTTTTTTTTTTTTTTTAAATTTTTATTTCAAACTCATTTTTTGCGAAAAAAAAAAGCGATGGAGCAATCAAATTTCACCTATCTTACTTATTTTCGGCTCTTACGCTTACCAGAACGTACATAATGACCAAAATCATGTTGAATTTTCATTTTCACCATAAGGTCTACCTTTATTAACTTCAGTTAAGAAGTGATAAATGAAGACATCACAGATCAATGAAAAGTTGGAAAACTCCAGAACACCACTCACGATTTTTTTTTCTGAATTGCATGTGAAATCAACATTTGAAGCCAATAAATAAAAAATAAAAAAAACGTAAAAAAAACGTTATTTATTTCGTTTTTGTTGGGTTTTTGTTTTCAAACTTCATTTATTTCGTTTTCGTTTTTATAACGTTTTTCGGTTACAGCTGTGTAGCGTTTTTGTTTTGTTTACGTTTTTGATGGTAAAAATAACGTTTTTTCAGGTTTTCGTTTTCGTTTTTGTTTTTGTTTTTAAAGCCCTGCAAAAAAGTTTATGCACACATTATTTCCCAAGTTTTAAAATGAAGGAGCTACAAAGGTTTGAAAATCGGTATTTTACTTAGTAAAATCGATTGGCAACGCTGCGTTAAAAAAAATTTCGACGGGTCTCTTGAAAAAAAGCATCTCCTGGGAAATTTTCTTATTGAGGAATGATTTCATCAAAAAAAAATATATATAGTTTTAAAAAAATTGAATATATTTACTTTCCTATAAAATATTATGAAAAAAAAATCCTTTCAGAAAAAAATTGTAACTGAAGTAAATTTTTTTGAAAGTTTAAAAATAAAAATATTGAATCCTGTCACAATTTTGGACTTAAAATAGATCTTACAAAAAGTAGTAAAAGTTGTAATCATATTAGATTGCCTATCCTTGAAATTAAAGGAGTTACAGCAACCCAAAATCCCAGTCAAAAATATTGCCTACCACAATTTATTTAGGTACTGTGGTGATACATGAAAATTGCGAAATTCGGTCAAAAAATACATGAGACAAGTGTAAATTTTTGAGAGGAACAAAAAACGCCATGTGAAAAGTTGCCTATCTATGAAAATTAAGGCGCTACAGAACCTTGAATTTCGAAAATACCCATTTTTAAAGCATTGTAGCGTAGCACCTTAATTTTCAAAGATAGGCAAATTTTGTACATAACTATTTTTGTTCCTTTTAAAAAGTTACACCGGGTTCGTGCATTGTTTTCACAAAATTTTGAAATTTTTCTGCACCTTACCCCTGAATAAAAGTTTTATGGTTGCATTGCACCTAAAAAAAAAATAATTTCCTGTCAATTTTTTTCTCATTCAGTTACCTTTTTAACTTGTTTGGTAATTTTTTTGTAATTTTTTTTTTTTTTTTTGTCAGAGGTTTATTTTTAACAATTTTTCATCATTAAGCAAATTTTGCTTATCGAAATGATCATTTGTCAAAGATATCTCCTGGCAATGTCCTGTAAAGCCCTGTTTAAAGACTTTCGCTATATTTTACCAGTTTTGACTTATGCTTCACCAAAGTTGGGAATCATAACAAGGAATCACCAAAGTTGAAAAAACAAAAGAGCCCCCCAAATTCCTCGAGTGGGCTGAGAAAAAAAATCGGTGGTTCTCTTAATTTTGTGATTAGGAGAACCCATATATATATTTTTTAAAAACAAAATCAGAAGACCCAAGTGTAAAACGTGGCTCTTCTGATATGGAATGACTCTTTTTAAATTTTTTTGGTCAATTGTTATGAATTTTTTTCTTGTCATCATCCTGTCAACACTTTTTAAATTTTTTACCTAAATTAACTCCAACAAACGTTAATTTTAAAAAAAACAATGACCAAAAAACGCTGCAAAAAAAAACAAAAAAAAAGTCATTTAAAAAGTTATGTGACTCTGACCAAGAAAAAAAATTACGGAAAATTCTGATGAAAAAAAGAAACTGACCAAAAAGATGCTGACAGGAAACGACGATGACAAGAAAAAAAATCATAAAAATTGATCAAAAAAATTGGAAAGTAACTCTGATTGAGAAAAAATATGATAGAAAATTTCAGTGAAAAAATAACCCATGACTATAAAAAATCACCAACTGAACACTGAGAGAATATGATAGTATAAAACACCATTTGAGGTAGTTCAATTGAACTAGTTGAGGTAAATAGTGTTATTCACTGTGCATGTAGTAGATATTTGTAGTCGAATTTAATGCATTAAATAGTAAATATCACTATTTGTACAGTAAATAATACTATTCACCTTAACTGGTGCAACTTAAGTACCGGGATAGTTTTTTTTAATGTGTAGACAGTATTTATTACTATTTCGACAGTGCTAAATACTTTCTCATAAAAATGGATTTCTCTCAGTGAAAGTGACAAGTAATGTTGACAAAAAAAAATCACTAAAATCATCTGTATAACAAATGATAATTTTGATAAGAAAAACTCGGTTAAAGATGAAAAATTGTTTAAAAGTTACTTTTACCAAAAATAATAAATAAACCTCTGAAAGAAAAAAAAATTACCAAAAAAGGCAATTGGCAAAGAAAAAAAAAATGACAGATTTTTTTTGTGTAGCCATGAAATTCATTAAACTTTTATTCAGGGGTAACTTATACTTTCAATATCAGTCCATCACATGTGAAAAATTCGTCCACTATTGTATACTTGCAATTCAGTATCACGTTTGCCTAAATCGTGAAAAAAATTGAAATTCTTTGCCTATTTCATGAAATAGGCAATTTCACGATTTAGGTGCTGTAACATAAATGCATGAATAGAATAAGGGTTTTGAAATTTGAACGTATTTAAATTAACTAGTAAGTACTTTATTATGTATAGAAGCTTGCGAAACGTGGTCGTTAAATAATACCTGCCTACTACCTACCTACACATTTAGATATTTTAAAATATACCTTGCCTACCTATGTAGTAGGTATATCGTAATTTCATTCGAATAACACCTTTCATTTTTATTTCGTGCGAAAATGACATTTTGTATTTATTCAACTTTCCGGTAGGTAAGAGCTATGTGGAAATGAGTCCCTATACATACCTAATAATAATCATAATAGCCGGTAATGATTCTCCCCACTTTTGTTAAAACTGAGGTACGGTTTATCATTACAGGGCCTACAACGAATTATAAAAGGGATGTAATTTGATAACATAATAAATAATTAAGTCATTACGAAGTTATTGTGGTTGATTTTTAAAAAACACACGCTCCTCACACCACAAATGACACCTCAGCCGCTTCGCGTACCTACTGTTGAGAAAAATGCGCACATCTTGCTCCCTTTTTCGGCGGTAATTACTTTTGGTGAACGTCCTACTGCGAAAATTGTAATAGGTTATTTTTTAACCGCGCGCGTTGTTTATGTGTACGTTTATTTGTAGAATGATTAAGGGTAAATTGATTGAGCGATGAAGACCGTAAGATGTGTAAAGGTACCTATATCATTTACTTACGAAGAGAAAAGGCTCGTGAAATGTATAGATTATACCTACTCGTAACGTGTGTCTGTGAGTGTACTGTACATACTACATAGTAGTGTAACTTGTAACGAGTAAAAAAAGTAGAGGCATCGAAGCACGTATGAGCCTGTAGACGATAAAGGTAATCACTTGCAGCCTTTTAAAATTTATATGTATACAGTGTATATAGTGAGTACCTATTCGACATGCAAGGTGCAAAAGTGGAGGTTGAATTCGAAAAAAAAAAAAATTCGAAAATGTAATTAAAGATTAAGATAATTTAACATGCAAAAAATTAGCATTTGAAAAAATCAGCAATTTTTTAAAAAGTTGAAAATTCATGAAAAAGTATGAAAATTAAAAAATAATTAAAAACATTATTTTAAAAGTGTAAAAAATTACCTACTTAATAATGACAAAAATTGGCATAAAATTGAAAAATTCAGAAAAACAAAGAAAAAAGAAATAACGAAAAAATTGGAAAATTCAAAAATGAAGCAAAACATTAAAAGTCAAAATTCCAATAAAAGTAATAAATAAATCAAAAAAAATTATGACGAAAAATCACGAAATTTCCTCTGTTAAATTGAACAAAATATGAAATAGAGTTTTTCCTGTTGTTTGAAAATTTTTCTATCATGAATTTTAAGCCTATATATTTTTTTTGAAAAGGGGATGAGGGACTTTTAATTTTTCAATCATTTTTGGGGGAGCTGTTTTCCGAAAATTTTATAAAAAGTAGTGAAAAAGATTGGTGAAAAATTAGTGATTTGAAAAAGAAAATCTAAGGGACACCGTGTAAAAATCACAAAAAGTTGTGGTGGGGAAATTGACATTTTTTGGGGGAAAAAATTGAGGACTCGTAAAATATTGAATAAAATTAAAAATTAATAATCACAAAAAATGGGTAACTGGTGAATGAAACATTTGGCGAGTTCTTTAATAAATCAAACCATTTTAGAAGAATTTTGAAATGAAAAAAATTAGGAAATCGTAGAAAATTGAAAAATTAGAAAAAATGGAATATTAGATAGGTAGATAATTTTTTTTTATTTACAGACGCCCGGTATCGAGAAAACATTGAAAAAGTGCAAACATTGAAAGTCATCTAAAATTTGGAGAAATTGAAAAAATTAGAAAAATTGAGAATAAAAAAAAATAACACAACAAAAATAAAACATTTTAAGGGAGTCATTTTGTAAAACAATTTGAGGAAAATGTACAAAAAATGATTTTAACAAATTTTTAAACGTGGTTTTTATTTTGAAAAAATAATGAAGAAAAATGGTAGGTAAGTATATTATAGTTACCTACCTATTTCAAGTTTTTTTTTTTTTTTTAATTGTTAGGTAAATATACCTAAGTAATTTTTGCAAGTTCTCTGTGTTTTTGATATTAAGAATTCTTCAAATTTTTCGGAGGAAAAGTCTCTTATTTTTAGGAAACTTTCAATTTGGTTGAGAAGGTACCTAAAAAAAATATTTTTTAAATTTTCGTAGGAAAAAATTCTAAACTTTTTGGAGTTGAAAAATTCTATTTTTTGAAAAAAAAGAATTTCACAATTTGGCAAGAAATATAAAAAAAAAAAATTTCTTCCCTTTCTTTCTTTCTTTCTTTTTTTTTTGGAACAGAAAATCCAATTTTCAATTTTTTTTTAGAAAAAATCTTTAACTAATTTTCAACAAAAAAAACAAAAAAAAAAACAAGTTTTTTCATTTTTTTTTTCGGAATGAAATTTTTTTCCAATTCTTTACCTACCAAAAAAATCTCTCGTTTTTAGGAAAAAGAATTTCTCTCTCTTTAAAAAAAAAAAAAAAAAAAAAAAACTTCATTTGAATTGCTCAAACTTTTAAGGAAGAACATTTTGAATTTCTTGGAGATGATTTTTTGAACAAAATTTTTGAAAAGAATTTCTCAAAATTGTTTGAGGGATTTTTTTGTGATTTTTTTTTTTTAGAGAATTTTGACAAAAACCCAACTTTGAAGCATGCAGCAAGACGTGAAAATGATAATTACTCAAAGATTAGTGCGATAATTAATTAGGTATTAGTGGTACTACGTAGTCTTATTCTAAATCTCAAAATTTGGTGTCGTAATAATTTTGCATTAAATAGTTCCAAACATTTTTTAGAATGATCTATGCTTCTGAAAAAATTGGAACCCTAATTTTTCACAAGTTAAATCTGAAATTTTTTTAAATATTAGAGAAAAACTGAAAAAACAAAACAATAATTAACATAGAAATAATAAGAAATTAACTAATTAAATCGTAAAACTTGCGAAGTTAATGACGAAGTTCAAAATATTAGACATTTAAATTTTACCTAGTTAGTTTCAAAAATATTTTAAAAACCGAAAAAAATTAGAAATCGTAAAAGAACTCAAAATAAAAGAAATAATTATGTAGATACTGAACTTGTAAAATTTTTTTTTTTTTTAATTTTAAAAAAATAAGAAAAAACTAAAAAAGTTATCGATTAATTGGGACGAAACTTTCAACGTCATTCATTCAGCCAAGTTCCTTAAAATGTTCTCTAATACGTATCTACTTTGTTTCATTTCGATCAATTCATTGGAAAATAGAAGAAATGTGTTGTTGAAATCTGTGCGAATATTTCATCTGCAATCATCGGAATTGAACTCATTCGAATTTATTTACCATAACTTACAAATAGCTATTTAGGTAGGTATACGCATTTATACCTAAGTTATAATTTTAGACGATTGTTTGATTTCTCAACTCATTTCAATTACGTAAGCTTTAAACAATAAAATAAAAAATACGAATTTGATAATCTACTATTGTGTAATGTGTAATTAACCTTTTTCTCTTATCTTTTATTATCAGTATTTTAAAATGATGAGAAATCGATTGTTAGAATGGTAACTTTGTAATATAGATTATCAAGATTAAGTATATAAGTACTTCAAATTTTCTGTCTAACTATATCAACTACGTACTACATCTACAGTAACTAACTACTTTGAATGCATTTTTTGACCCTTTCAGAGGAAACTCGTAACACATTTCTATTCCACAAGTCACACGAGTTGGATTGGAACCATACAAACCTCAACTTCCATTCACAATTAGAACAACTAGCCCCAATATGATTTCCCATTCTTATTATCGTTTTTGAAATGTACCGATTTAAAACCCGTAGAATGATATACTTACATGTCTCATACGAGACATCTCTCTGTCATCCTTTATGAGGAAATTAATTGCCGCTGGTCGTGGTACGTGGTGTCTGTGCGTTTTCGTCGTACCCACTACGTACTTTACTCTTCTGTCGTATGCGTATTTTTAAAATGCAATCTTGTTTAAATAAGTTTTCAGATTTTAAAGACTCTCATGTTATTCTTTTACACGGCTCACTAAATATGACTAATGTGAACTTCACTATTTTGTCTGATGCTAAAGTAAACATATTTTATTGTGGCTAATAATGATGACACCGCACTGCGTATACGAAGAAACCCTCCACAGACTGTTCGTAAAATACGCGGCAACGCGGAAACTGATCGCAAGTAGGGTATGGGAGAAGATTAATTTGAAAATTTTCAGTCAACTACGTCGCCGTTGGGGGTGCTTAATTAATATTTCAATTCGATTAATTCGCACCACGCGATCAAAATACGTCCGATGTATTATTATCTGACTCGTCATAAAAATAGGTAATTTTTCGCCAGGTACTACCTACCTATCATTTGAAACATATACGCTTGAAAAAACTTTTTTCTCGCATTAAAAGTGTTGAAAAAATATCATTATCGAACTTATCGTATCGTTACTATTCTCTCCTCTTTTTTTCCAAATGAAGAGAGAGGTAAAAAAAATGCCTTTCGTATGGAAAACATTGAAAAATCGTTTTTCACTTTTATTTACACTAATACGCGGGTGGGTATATAATAAACAAACACCGAAAACCAAAAAGGTAATATTAACTTTAAAAGAAATGTATTCGTGTATAAATAGATTAATATCTTCCGAAGCATTCGTATTATTATAGGAAAATAGTACTTCTAACTATACAAAATCACGCAATACCAAGCAATCTGAAACAGCCGTAATGACAACATTCGATATGGTGAATAGTGTAAAAATAATGGTTTATTACTATAATAAAACAACAATAACATTTTAGAAAACATTACTAAAGCAAATTAAGTACCTATCCACTTATACTTACTGACCTTTTCCTCAGAAATTACCGTTCAATTTTCACAGCATAGTAAGAAAATTGGCACATTTTATATTGGAATATCCATTGGTAAACTCTTCAGACTATCAAATATCATTTTAATTCTACCTGTATCAATATATCTAAGTAAAAAATTGTAAAATCACTTCTTGTACAAATATCGCAGGTACCTACCTACTTATTTAAAAGAAATCTTTCTTAAAGTTAATCAAAATAAAATTACGTCTTGTAATTTCTTTGAACTTACTGTACCTACTGTACTTACTAAACGAGTATACACAATGTGTTTCTTGAAGAAAGGTAATAAAGACTTTGAAACATGTTTGTTGTTTGCGTGTTGAAAAAATATACAGTCGAATTTACTGAAAAAATGGCGACTATTTTGCCGTTTTGTTAAAACATATTGCCTCTCCTAGTGCGATCAATCCTATACAACACGTCCACTTTTTTTTTTTGTTGGAAAATTCGTAAGTAGGTATTTTTACCGGCTTAATCCTTTTTTTGTTAATGCACCTACTCATTAGATACACTTATAACGTTTGAACTTTCACCGAAAGAATTTAAAAAAAATAATATTTTTTTCCCTACAAATTTTCATTTTTTTTAGTAGGTATAGAACTTTTTACCAAAATAAGAAAATGTTTTTAATAGCTAGGTACTTGATTTTTTTTTTCAAAAATATTTTAAAATATTTGTAATTTTCTAGGATGTAGCTCGATTTCCTCTTGAAGTGAGTGACGGATTGAAAATTTTTTAGTGTTAAGATGTGAGAATATTTTTTTCTCCGCAAAAATTGAGAGATTTTTTTACCCAAAAAACTGAAAAATTGTTTATTCCAAAAAATGAGAAATCTTTTATCTAAGATAAAATTTACAAAAAAAAACAAAAAAACAAAACAGAATTCCCAAATTACCTACCTCCTACTCAATTATTGTGGTGAAGAAATTTGAAAAATTCTTCTACTTCAGAAAGATCAATTTAAAACCGGAGTTATTATTTCTTCTCAAAATTGTAAAATTTGAAATATTTTCTGTAATAGCCTAGGTGAAAGCTCTTTTTTTTGAAAATTGTCAGCATTTTTTTTACATCACATGAATTAAAATTTAGGTAATTTTTCCTTCAAGAATTTGAGAAATATTTTATACTTACACTGAAAAAAATGGATTGTAATGATTCTGGGCAAAACACAGTAATTTTAGGACACGTCGCCAATTTTAGAATCATTCCGGTGAAAAACAGAAACGATTCAGTTCTATTCCAGAATGATTACGGAGAGAATGATTACGGAGACTCCGTAATCATTCTGGAATAGAACTGAATCGTTTCTGTTTTTCACTGGAATGATTCTAAAATTGGCGACGTGTCCTAAAATTACTGCGTTTTATCTAGACTCATTACGGTTTTTGAAAATTAATTTTTTTCAGTGTAAGTATTTGAAAAAAAATTTAGAAACTTTTTCCTTCAAAATAATTATTTAGGTGATTTTATTTCCACAGACAGAGTTTTTTTTCTTGTTGGAAAAAATAATATAAAATTTAGGAAAACACCAATTTTTTTGAAAACTCCAAGTCAAAAAAATTGAAAAAAAATTATCCAAAAAATTGATAAGTAAGTAGATTTTTGAAAAAAGTTGGTAACTTTTTTAATGCAAAATAATCGGATGTTTTTTTTCATCTGGAAAAAATGCCAGATGTTTTCATGCAAAATAATAATTTTACATAGGTTTTTTTTTGATTTTTTTAAATGCAATGATTTTTACAAAATAATTTGAAAGATCTTCTTAATACGCAAGTTTTTCATCCAAAAAAATTGACAGATTTTTTCATGCAAAATTATTTGAAAAATTTTCTTATCCAAAAATTGTGATTTTTATCGAAAAAAAATATATAATTTTTATGCAATAAAGTTGTGTTTTTTTTTTTTTTTTTTTTTTTTTAATCCAAGAGGTTTTATCTGAAGAAATTGACAAATTTTTTCATCCAACAAAATTGGAAGATTTTTTCATCTAAAAAATTGTATGTTCTGAATTCTGATTGTTTTTTTATCAAAAGATTTTCTTATCCAAAAAATCGTGATTTTTATCCAAAAAAATTGGCAGATTTTTTCATGTAAAAAATCGTATGTTCTGATTGTTTTTTTTTAATCATTTTTTTTAATCAAAAGATTTTCTTATCCCAAGCATTTGTGATTTTCATTCAAAAAAATTGATATCATTTTTTATGCAAAAAAGTTGTATAAATGTTTTGTTTCTTTTTTAATCAAGACGTTTTTATCTGAAAAAATTGTCAGATCTTTTGTTTTAAAAAACAGCTGACAGAATTTTTTTTATTCAAAACAATTTGAAAGATTTTTTAATCCAAAAAATACAAGTAGATTTTATCATAAAATAATTATTTCTTTTGTGCGAAGAAATTGCATGGTTTTTGTTCTAATCAAAAATAATTTCAGGTTTTCTATACAAAATATTGAAGGATTTTTTTCTATAGATTTCTCAAGCAAAATAATTTGAAAATTTTTTAAACAAAATATCATTTCCCCCAAAAAATACTAACAGTTTTTTTAGTCTAAAAATTAACAAATTTTTTCAGTGACATTTTGTTTAAAAAATTTTTCAAATTATTTTGCATAAAAAAAACTATAGAAAAAATCTTCCAATATTTTGTTGAGAAAACTCGAAATTATTTTTGATTAGAAAAAAAACGAAGAAAAAAAAACTTGCAAATTCTTCGCGTTAAAAAATGGTATTGATTTTTTGATAAAAATCTACCTGAACTTTTTAGATTAAAAAATCTTTCAAATTATTTTGTATAAAAAATTTTTGTCAATTTTTTCTATATAAGTCAAAATCTTTTAGCTAAGAAAATCTTTCATATTTTACATCGGGGGCCGTTGATGAGTGTGCTATAGTCAGACATGAAGGGGTCGCAAGATTTTTTTCTCAAAATGGGGTCGTATAGGTAGTGCAAATTATAGATTTGGAATCACTGCTGTACAGGAATAATTATGTAATATAGGTTTCTATAGATACATTTACATACCTAGGCCTAGGTACAATTTATGAAATAGCTCTAAGTACTTTTCTTGTAGGTAGGATGTGCACAAGCTTCAAGTACTTACTCAAGTTGGTCGTTTTTCTCCTTTTTTTCTTCTTCAATTTTTTGTTGATACATATACTTACATTTGCATTCTTCGCTCAATGGAAGACACCACTTTTTTAATTATTTTAGTTGTAAAAATTATGTATTTTATTACGCACGATACGAGCCATGCGTATGAGACTATTGCACGTAATTTTTATTACTAGTAGAGTGTTGGCCAAGTCGAGGAATTATCTATTCTTAATTAATTTTCAGGTGTTTATGACTATTCAAGAATTTATGTTCGAGTTTTTTCATTCTTAATTGTTTTTCACCAAGAACGTATCAGAAAGTAGTATTTTAAGGCGATGATGCGAAGTGTAGGTAATGTACTATCTCTTAAAGTACCCATACGAATATATTTCACTGAGAAATCGATACCTTAGAGCAAAAAGACGTCAAGTATACCTATTCATTTTTTCGCAAAAAGGTAACCAGAATTTATTAGAAATTCAAAAAAAATCTATCTACCATAATAGCTATCTGATTTATTTGAATATTGAAAAAACTTTTTTTTTTAATGAGCTTTGAGTAAACTATGGAATCTTTCTTTCAAAAAAAAAAAAAAAAAAAAAAAAAAGAAGAAGAAGAAAAAGAAGAAGAAGAAGAAGAAGAAGAAGAAGAAGAAGAAACATCAGATCCGATCATTGATCAAAAATTTACATTTTTCAAAAAATATGTAATACAGGGTGTCCGGCGAGTGATCTGCCAAACTTGAAAAAATAGGTATAACCGAGGACCACTAACAAAAATCTTCATGTACTCATGGCGCCTATCTGGATTATGGAGGGGCAGTGGTGCACAAAATCAAACTTTTGTGGAAACAATGCACGATTCAGGTGTAACTTTTAAAAAAGAACAAAAATATTTATGTCAAAAATTTGTCTATCTTTGAAAATTAGGGCGCTACAAAGCTTTGGAAATGATATTTTCGAAATTGAAGGCTCTGTAGCGCCTTAATTTTCATAGATAGGCAAAATTTTCACATGGCGTTTTTTGTTCCTCTCAAAAAATACACATGTTTCATGTAAATATTTTTTGGACCGAATTTCGCAATTTTCATGTATCACCACTGCACCTCAATATTCTCAATATTAATAAATTGTGGTAGGCAAGATTTTTGACTGGGATTTTGCGTTGCTGTAACTCCTTTAATTTCAATGATATGCAATCCAATATGATTACCACTTTTATTGCTTTTTCGAATATCTATCCACTGCCGGCGTCAAAAATTTTTTTGAACGCAGTGTTGCCAATCGATTTTGCTAAGTAAAATACCGATTTTCAAACCTTTGTAGCTCCTTCATTTTAAAACTTGGGAAATAATGTGTGCATAAACTTTTTGTTAGTCGTACTCGGTTGTATCCAAATTTCAAGTTTGGCACACCACTCACCGGACACCCTGTATAAATTATCGGTAATCGTATAGGCTATACCTTTAAAACAAAATTATTTTGTACTTTTTTTGTACTTAAATTATTGACCTTGAAAATGACAAATAGATAGGTACAGTGGCGTATTAAAGGGGAGGGTTTTGGGGTCCAAACCCCTTCCATTATCAAAAAAAAAGCTTTAAAATACCTCAAAAACCTTGCATAACAAAGATGCTCATTTTACATATTTTTTAAAAATTTCCTAAAATTGTAAAAAGTTCTCGAAATGCAGCCATAAATTTTCAAAAATTAGATTTTCAAATTTTTCTCAAATTTTAGTCACGATGAATTTTCATAAATTTTTGGAATAATGTTTCATAAATTTTCAAAAATAAAAATTTAATAATTTTTTTAATATTTTATTTTTCAAGACTAACTTTCTTAAAGGAACCCGATCTTTACAATTGAATTTGAACCTCATTGTAGGGGCGCGATAATCCTAGTAATTAGAAGCGCCCAAAAAAAATGAATGAATTGTTCTAATTTTTTATACATGATCTTTCTTAAATTTTCAAAGAATATATCTGTGATTTTTCAATTTTTTCAAGAATGATTTTTTTTTTTTTCAATTTTTCGAATTCATTTTCTTTTGAATTTTCAAAAAAATCATAATTTAAAAAAATGGAAAAAATCAAAATGGATTTTTTCCAATTTTTTTTAGAGGTGATTTTTTCTACTTTTTAAAACAGGATTTTTTTTAAATTTTACAATTCCGAAATTTTACTTACTAATTTTTAATTATGATAAATCTCCAGAAAAAAAAAGTTCAGTCAAATTCTTCAACATACACATCGAATTTTTTTAAAAATTATTTTTGAGAATATTTTCTTTACGAAACTGTGTAAATTTTTTTGAATATTTTATTTCAATTTTTCAAGGATAAAATTTTTTCCTTTGCTTGGAAATTTTTTTGATTTTTAAAAATTAAATTCTAAAAATTTTGAAAAATGCATTTTAAAATTTTTTATGCATTTTTCAAAGTTGATTTTTTTACAATATTTACCTAATTTTTAATGATGACTTTTCTTAATATTTTTTAATTACAAATTTTTTGAAATTTTTCCATTTTTGGAATGATTTTTCATAAATTTTCAAAAATGAAAATTGGATAATTTTTTTAATAATTAGGCCTAATTTTCTTTTGAATTATCAAAAATGATATTTTTTACTCTAAAAAAATTTCAAGATGGATTTTTTCAATTTTTTAAAAGTAGATTTTTTTCTGATTTTCAAAACTACATAGTTTTTAGTTTTGCAATTCCGAAATTTTACTTATTAATTTTTATTTATGATAAATTTTCAAAAAAATTAATTTAGGCAAATTCTTCAACATACACAATGATTTTTTTTTCAATTTTTGGGTAGATTTTCTTTGAATTTACACAAAATAGAAACAGTGTATTTTTTTGACTATTTTATTTCAAGGTTACATTTTTCTTTTGCTTGTAGATTTTTTTGATTTTCAAAAATTGAATTTTAAAATTTTTGAAGAATGCATTTTAAAAAAATTTTAAGATTGAATTTTTTTCCAATAATTTTTAAAGATGACTTTTCTTACCCTATTGACTGTTTTTTTTTTTTTTTTTTTTGTTATTACTTATTAGTGAAAATTAAAAATTTTGTTTACTAATGACTACACTTGAAAACAAAATTTGAACCCATCCCATAATTTCATATAGGTACCTAATTAGGTATTCTTATCTGAACTTGCCTCACTGGCAACTTTTTCCTGTATTTTTAAAGAAAAAAAATATATCATGACCTTATATGAAATTTCAACGTTCTGTATTTTCAGTAAATAATGTTTTTATACCAGACTCGTGTGTCTCGTGTTTATTGCCTTAATTGCAGCCTAATTAACCGATATATTTCGCGTAGCAAATGCCAAATGTAGGTAGCCTAGCTAATACATATAATGCATATCGATATCACACTTGAAAATATCGAAGCAATTTCATCGTTGGCACAAAGGAAATGAAATTAGTAACTTTCAAACAAATGTATCTATCTATTTGTTGTCGTTATTACGAATTCGAATCCATGTAACGGCTACATTAATTTTTGTACGTTCTTTTGTTTATAAAATTTCCCGCTAGGCTGAACAACATGTGCGGTTAACGATTGTTATGGTGCTTATTTGAAAAATTTTACCGGTGTGGCGCTAGTATGTTGGCGTAGAATATTCTCTACAATTACCACAGCTTAATTAGTTAATTATAAGAAACATAGGTGGTATTGAGGTACGTAGTAACCTTAGAACACACCCTGTTGGATACTCCTTTTCATATCAGTTCGACTTTGAATCAACTTATAGATTCGGTTTCTTCGATTTTAGTGTGAAAATAAATTTCAGTGTGGTGATTTACCTACCTATTGGCGATTGAATTACAAATTTAAATGGAGATTGACGCTTATTCGTGTTGAAAGGGATTGAATTATTTATGTAAAATTATGCGGGTTCGAGATTCGAGTAGGTAGACATAACGAAAGCCAACGAGATCGTCGATCGGTATCATTTTTTCGTTGTTATCATCTACCTGATTATACTTGATTATATTAAAAAATATAAATGTAGTTACTCAAAATATCAAAAAAATCAGCCAAATACGAACCTACCTGTATAGGCCTGCTTTATTTATTTTCATACAATTAAAAAAGCTTCTCAACTAGGTACCTTGTGGTCTATCAAGCAATAAATTTAGTGAAAAATAATTAATTTATTTATCGATAAAAGTTAATTTGCTTTGATAGTTTTATTAGTAGTTTCACGAGTACGTTTATTAAACATGAAACTAAATTTAGTTTTTATAATGTTTTTTTTTTTTTTTGGACGAAGTAAGTGGTTACGTAGCGTAATCATTGTTCAGCTAATAACTCATACATTAGTTACGGTCTTAGTGTCGGCTTTTCTGTGTGGTCTTTATAACACGTTACAAATCTCGACAGTTTCAACCTTTATACGAACAAAGTAAACACTATTTGCTTCATCATGACTTCGTTATTACCTATCAGTAGGTAAATTTGATTCAAATATTTGGCACATCATCTTGTCATATCTTTTTTTCGTCATATCGCCATTTTTTTTTTTGTGTGGAACTAGTTACCTTTCTTTTCAAAATCTTAACAACTCAATTTAAAAATTTTCCAATCTCTGAGTTGAATTGTACCGTTTTTTGTAATAATTTTAATTTTTTTTAGTAGAAATTCGACAAAATCAATTATTTTTAACAAATTATTATTGGTAACTATCTATTGAAAAGCCAAGAAAGCTATTTAATTTTCCAATAAATAGCATCTGCGTATAGGTTTTTAGACGAGTAATTTGCACAAAAAATTATAGGTACATAAGTATTTACCTACCTGTCCTGTGTAATTAACTCGAGTCTTTCTACGTTTTTATTTTTTTAATTTTTTATTTTGTTCATAATTTCTTTATCGTCCATATTTTTTCTTTCGAATGAAACTTGACACGTTGGCGTGTGTTGTACTTAGATATCATTAATTTTTCTTCGTGTAAACGCCCATTCTTCAAGTTTTTAACAATGGTTATTAAGGTTCATTTAGGCACAAAAATCATGAAGATACGCAGAACTAAAATGGTCACATTGTTACTCGCATACCTACATTTCAATTTTTTAATTCATTTTTATACCTAAAAAAAATGATTTATCTAATTATTTGATTTCTTAATTATTCCTACAATTCTTTGACTAATTTTATTAATTAAGTGTAGGCACCTAACACAAATAGTTAGGTATTGTATTGCTTTTGCTCAGGAATCTCAATTACTTAGGAAAAGTTATAGTTTATACGCAGACTCATACAGATTTATAAGTCCCTATTACTTACCTATGCTAGGAGAATGTTGTTTATGTAAGTGTAATATACTCGAAATTAATTACTCCAGCAAATAAGGATTGTACAATACTCGACAATTAATTAAACGCGAATGAGAATGCTATGCAAACTTCCAGCCATAGTCTGTTATTGGTTATAGTATAAGTAATCAATAGTGCTGTACATTTTTTAATTTGACTTTAGCGATAAATACTGTACCTAACCTACCTACTGTAAAAAGCGAACAGTGTAATTATTATCGATCGTACGTAATTATTCAAGTTGAAAATTATATTTTTGGCAGCAGTTTGAAATTAAGGGACAACACTTGGAGAATTTGAAAATTAATATGTTTGAATTTTTTTTACAGCTGGTGGACTTTTTCCTCAAAAACTTGACTTCATTAATTTTTTTTACTTTTTTCTTCAATACAGACGATCACAGAAATGTTGATTTTTTTTTTCAATAAAACGCATTAAACGCAATTTTTATCTTATTGAGTGGTTCTTCGTCAATTCAGCAACGTCTTGACCATAGATTTTCCAATAATTCTTGAAAGTTGAGCTCTTCTCAAAAAAGTTCAACTTTCAACTTTCAAAATTTTCATAGGTGATTCTAAATCCTGTTCATCGATTTTTGCTACGTATACTACCAATATTGACGTAAATTTCGCCAAAGGTGGTACCACATAATAAAAAATCTCTCAGCCTCCCCCTCCCTAAAGAAACCAAAGAGTTAAGGGCGAAACAGCGGCGATTTTCTAGGTAACTTATGAGATAGGAGAAAGTCGTAAAAAAATGTTGACCAAAATCGAAAGATCTGTGATCAAAACACTCAAAACGTGTCCGAATTGACATGGAATGACCTTATACTTGAAAGTTAAATCCTTCGCCAAAAATTATTTTTCTATCTTGATTTTTTTCCCAAGTGAAAAATTATTGTTGACAAATTTTGGAAACGCATTAATTAGTTTTTTTGGTATTTTCTAAGCCTCTACCAAAAATTGATTTTCAACTTAATTGAATAATTTTTTGGCGGAACAATATCTGAAAAAAATCTTTTAAAATATTTTGAAAAATAAATTGAAGAATTTAGGTTCAAAGATTATCAAGATATTTTTTATTTAACAAAATTTCTGAAAATTTCACAGAATTTTTGAAAACCATTTTATAAAACTTTATTTTTTTTTTGAATAGGTAAGATTTTTAATAACCGCCCGTGTAGCAACGTCGATGCTAATTTCGATATAAATGTCGACACATCGAAATCGGTCACTTTTCGATCGTACATGTCAGCACGATTTTGGATGGTTTGTCGAGGTTATTATCGACACATTTGTCGACCGTCGACATGTCGAGCCTAATTTGGACGGTTGACAAACATGTCGATAATAAGCTCGACAAACCATCCACAATCGTGTCGACATGTACGATCGAAAAGTGACCGATTTCGATGTGTCGACATTTATATCGACATTCACATCGACATTTGCAATGCTGAGATGTTGAAAAAAATGCCAAGTTCAAAATTTTTAATAGGTATATGTTTTAAAATTAAACCAAAAATAGTGATCAAGCCAACACTTCGACATTTCGTCAAAATTGCGGCTCTGAAATCACCTTTGTAGCTGGACATACGTGTGCCCAGCTAACGAAGAGACAATTCTTAGAGTCTTATGTACTAATTCATAACACACTTCATCTGCGAGTATCAAAAATCACCCTCAAGACGTCGACAGTCAAGTCGATGCATTATTCGACCCTCGACAATTAGGTCGACATTGGCTCGACTTAAAATTCCTTTGGTCGACACTGTCGACAGTTAGGTCGATGCATTATTCGACCCTCGACAATTACATCGACACTAATTCGACCTAAAATTCCTCTGGTCGACACTGTCGACAGTGAAGTCGATGCATTATTCGACCATCGACAATTATGTCGACAATAACTCGACAAGTACTTTTATTATTCAAAAATTTTAAAAAATGAGAAAATTTCGTGATTCTTTCAAAAATTGTTTATTCCTGAGCTTAAAAATTGTTTTTAGTTCTTTTTAGATATAAAATTAGTGAATTTAATTGGCAGAAAATGTCGACATTAACGTCGATTCGTTTATCGAGTATCGATTTTTACATCGACATGTCTATGCAGAAAAACAATATTTTCTGAATTACAGGAAAATACTGAGAAAAATTCAAAAATTTTGATTGAACAGTTATGTTTAACATATATCATTTTTAATTCATCGTTAACCAAGAAAAAAATGTGTCTGAATTTTGTCGACATAAATGTCGATGTCGACAATTGCTACACGGGCGCGGTTGGAAATTTTTTTGTCAAGTTGAGAAAAAATTTCCACTAATTTTCATTGAATTTTTCTTGAAGCATTAGAAAAATTTCAATGAATAGTTTTTTCAACTTCAGAGCATTTCTTTCAATATTTCAGAAAAATCTTGAAAATATTTTCAGAAAATGTTCAGAAAACTTTTTAATAAAATTTAAGACAAGTCATAAAATTTTCTCCTTTACCTATCGGTGAATTTTTCATTTTTTTTTTTTTTTTTTTTTTTTAATTTAGAAAAGTTTTTACCGAATTTCAGGGAAAAAATTCGAATATTTGAATATTTGAGTTATTTAAAGTCGCTATCAGCTGCTATGGCCATTAAGCGACATTCTAAATTATAATTTAATTAATTAAAAGTTTACCACTTTTTTGCCAAATATCAAAAAAGTTGAAAAATCGAAAAGAGAAAAACGTTTATCAAATGTTGGATAATTTTTACAAACTTGAAAAAAATTCATTCCATTTTGGAAAATTGAAATTTTTAAAAAGATACAAAATTTTTATACAAATTATTTTGTAAATTTCCTAAAAACCGCGTTCTGCGAGAATTGGTGGGAAAATATCTATCTATATCGTCCAATTTTTCAAATAACGACCACCCTAAAGTATATAGCTATATACATACTTATTACTTGCCACGATACCAAGACCAAAAAAATAGGGATGATTCGATTAAAAGTACCTATATATTTATTAGCTAGTGAGTGGTCGATTTAAAAAAAAAGAAGAAAAGAACAGTGGACACCAAATCGCGGCCATCGCGTTCTCAACGTTGGTAAATGTTGGGAAAACACGATGTTCCAAAAATTGGTAACCAATTCAACATAACAAGGATAAAAAAGAAGGATCTAGGGTATATTGAAAAAGTGAATGAATAAAAAAGCCGGTTCGGATGGTTGAGCAATGAAAGCTGTATACTTGTTTAAGCTTCTTAATTACCATAAGTGTGTCTAATTTGGTCAGACCTACAACAGTGTCGAATAGCATTATCACGAGTCATCGCTAGTTGGAAGGTTTTTTTTAGTACCTACATATAGGAAGACGGAGCATCGTTGAGACCGAGATTTAATCATATTTGAGCGAATTAATCGAAGTGCAATGAACGGATGAATTGAGTTTGACAAAAAAATACGCGCGCTATTGGTTTCTATGTAGGTAGGTAATTGAAATGGCGTGGCGTGGAGTGGAGTGGCGTACCAGTAACACTACCATATTAGATATTGTAATTTTGTCAACCCCACACCCTATTTTATACATCTCAAGGTTTTTATGCTTCTCACACAATCACTACATAAATTATGATGTATTAAAAACGATACAGCTATAATACCGCGGCCGTTGAATACCTTAATAGCTAAATCTGCTAGATAGATAAACGCACCAAATACTTATACCGTGAATAATGACAAAATTCAACCTAGAAATGAGTATTAATGGCATGTTGACGTATTTAATTGATATTATTATTATGGAGGGGAAAAAATGTTGGAGTAAAATCGTAATCAGCCGGTGTAATTAAATATGCGTCGTCACGGAACAATACCTTTATTAAAATCAAATTCGACACGCCAACTTCCAGCGTCTTTAATTTTAACGTGTATTTTAATTGCAAACTTAGGTACCTTATTGTCAATTAAATTGGTAAACGGAATTCTAATTTTGAAATTTACATTTAATTAATGTAGGTAAATCGTTTCGGTTTCGGTTACAGTCCTTGTTGTTATTTTTACGAAACCTGCATATTTATGTGTGTATGTGCAGTTCAAGATGAGGGACACTCGCTGAAACCAGACCCGAATTTTTTTGAAATTGTTTCACAATTTAAAAAAAAAATTACTAACAAGGGAACCTCACCAACTCGCCGCCTCCGATTTCGCTGAAATTTGGCTCAGTGAAAGAGCATGCCACCCACACCTCACAACCAAATTTTGAGCTGCCGAAGTTGATTTTTCGATTTTTGGCGAATTTTTGAAATTGGCTAAAATCACCCCAAAAAACCAATTTTTGGAATAAAAATCGCAAATTTTGAGATAGAATCATGAAAATCGGTTTGTATACTAAAGTCGACTTCCCGAGTCGATTGGAACCATTTTCGAAGCGATCTGGAGCCTCCAGAAAAAGTTGACTTTTCTCCAGCACACTGGAACTGCTCCAGACGACGCTGTAATTAACTTCGGCAGCTGAAAATTTAATCCTAGCGTTAGTATGATGTCATCTATCGATTGGCATAGTTGAATCGAAAATTCGAGGTGACGAGTTCGGGCGTGTATTTTTATGACAACTTGAAAATTTGACATTTTTTAAAAATTTTCAAAAAATCAGATTCTCGAGATAATCGTTTGAAACTTCGTTTACCCCCTAAAGTTGACCCCTCGAGTCGATTGGGACCATTTCCGAAGTGATCTGGAGCCTCCAGAAAAAGTTGACGTTTACTATCTGGAGCAGTTTCAGTGTGCTGGAGAAAAGTCAAATTTTTCTGGAGGCTCCAGATCGCTTCGGAAATGGTCCCAATCGACTTGGGAAGTCGACTTTAGTATACAAACCGATTTTCAGGATTCTATCTCAAAATTTGCGATTTTTATTCCAAAAATTGTTTTTTTGGGGTGACTTTAGCCAATTTCAAAAATTCGCCAAAAATCGAAAAATCAACTTCAGCAGCTGAAAATTTAGTTGTGAGGTGTTGGTGGCATGCTCTTTCAGTGAGTCAAATTTCAGCGAAATCGGAGGCGGCCGGTTGGGGAGGTTCCCTTGTAAGTAGGTATTGAAAAATTGTAAAAATAAAAATGATTTTGATTGTTTTAAAACTCATAAAATGTCAACAAACAAAAAAAAAAAAAAATTATCTAGAAAATAATAGTATTGTATTCTTTATACCTGTATCTCAAAAAGAACAAACAAAGTTAAAAATATTTGCTAATATGGCCATATTTTTAAAATTATTATCTATGTAAAAAATTTCGGAAATTTTGCAGGGCCGAATATGGACGCTGAGATGGTCACTGGGCAACAGCACATGGCTTTTGCATTTTATTCCTCCCCAAAATTGCATTACTCTATGAGTAGGTAAGTATAGGAGTATTTTAGGTATTTTTAAAAGTACATAACCTACCTATAAAAAGTTGTGCTACAAACAAAAACAAGGAATCAGATGAATATTATTTTAAATTAGGTATATAGTTGGATCTTCAAGTATTTGAACATTTCTCGCTATAAATTTCATATTATTCAAAAGTGTGCGTTTATTTTCGGAAAATTTTTTAAAGAAAATTTTTTGGTGAAAAATTGTTTTCAACTTTTTAAATCTGAATAAGTAATTGAACAACTTTTTAAACCTCCACTTCTGACAACTTTTGTTCTAAACACGAAAATTTTTATGACAAAGACATATTTTCCAAGCATAAAAAAAAAATCCCAGGTAAAAATTTTAATGAAATTTTTGGAATTTCTAAAGCAAAATGTTCACTTTTTGTGATTTTTTTCTCGAAGTATTTTTCCTACCAAACAGTATTTTTCAAAAAAAATATATATTATATTTTCTACAATTTTTTTTTCTTGAAAATTTATGGAAAATATATTTTTTGCTACTTTTTAAAATTTTTAAATGGAATGAACATTACTTTCTTTAGGAATTTTTAGAAAAATATTTACTTTTGTAAAATTCTTTAGAAAATATTTTTTCAAATCAAAAATATTTTTCAAGCATTTTTTGAATTTTTTTACTCTTTTCTGAATTGAAAAAATTCTTTGTTGGAATTTTTGAAAAATCATCTACCTACTTTTTTTTTGCAAATTTTTGTTCTAGAAATGTTTTTGCCTCAAAAAATACTTTTCAATGATGTTGTGAACGAATTTTGAAATTTCATCAAAATAAAATTTTAATGAGTAGGTTACATATTTCTTTAATTTTCAAAATTTATAACCTCTTTGTAAATTTTTTACAGTTTCTACAAATCCTAATTTTTGGATCTCTTTCCAAGATTAATTTTGGAATCAAAAAAATATTTTCCAAACATTTTTTTGAA
This sequence comes from Balanococcus diminutus, assembly GCA_959613365.1. Taxonomy (NCBI): domain Eukaryota; kingdom Metazoa; phylum Arthropoda; class Insecta; order Hemiptera; family Pseudococcidae; genus Balanococcus; species Balanococcus diminutus. The sequence continues at coordinate 33,531,881 of OY390714.1, forward strand.
AATTTTGAAGTACAAATAGGTATCTCAAAATTTAAAAAAATTCAATTTCAAATAATTTTTTTAACAAAAATTTTCTTTTTTTGCACTTCTTTAGGAAAAATTTTCGCACCAAAAATTATTTTTCAAAAAAGTTCAATTTCCTTTCCATACGATTTTTTTTTAATTTTGTGAAATGATTTTTTGCAATTTTCCAAAAATTTTCAGATGATTATTTTTTTGCAATTTTCAAATAATTTTCAGATGCAATTTTTAGGCAACTTTCCAAAAATTTTCAGATGATTTTTTTTTGCAATTTTCAAATAATTTTCAGATGAAATGAAAATGATTATTTATTTTTTTAAATATTTGCTATTTTGTCAAATACTTTTGGAACGAATTTTCTACTCCAAAAGTATTTTTCAAGCATTTTTTGAATTTTTTTTTACTTACTTTTTCGGAATTGAAAGAATACATAATATTCTTTGATGGATTTTAAAAAAATCTGTACTCCTATCTAATAAAACGTCTAGATTCTCCAGAACGCCCTTTCTGCCGAAACCCTCAATAAGTAGGTACATTTATTTTTGTGAAACCTTCAATCTTTTTGCTAATTTTTTAGAATTTGTTTTTCTTCTCATGTTTTTAAATGGAATTTTAATAACTTCAAGAAGCTTCTTCAAGACGTGTTGATTTATAGGCTAATCTCCAAGTATGGAGATGAATTTTTGGTATCAAAACGTGCCACTTTCCAAACATTAAAAAAATTCTTCGGTGGATTTAAAAAAAACAACAAAAAAAAACAGAATATCTTTTCTTTCTTCACTCTTATCACTTTTTGCGATTTTTTTCATATTTGGAGCAAATATTCTCTCGAAAATAATTTTGCAAACAGTATAGACAATACTTGAGACCTCTTCCTGAAAAATTCAACAATAATTCCATCCAAAAAAATGTTAGGTAAGTAGGTAAAATTATTGCTAAATAATATTTAAAAAGAATTCACAGAAAGGGAATTATTATCTATTTTTTTTAATTTCCAAATAATAGGTATAAACATTTAAGGAATTTTCCTGAAAAAAAAAGAAATACCTACTTAAAATAGGTGGTAATATTTCTTGAGAGTCAAATTTTAATTTTCAATGCTGCTTACACCCCAATGTGAAAAAATATAATTTGAATAAAAAATTCAGAATTCAAAATTTTATAGGTTGGTATTTTTTTTGAGAGAAAATTTTTAAAAAGTAGGTAAGTACTAAGTATATCTAAAAATATTCAACAAAGTTTCAAAATATTTCAATCGGAAAAAGTGTTTAAAAAATCACAAAAATCATTCCCAAAAAATGTTTTTTTTCAATTTAAAAAAGTTGTTTTAGATTAAAATCCCAAAAATTACGATGAAAAAAATGAAAAAATCAATTTTGAGTTTACAAAATTCGTTTAACTAAATTCCGAGAAAAAATCGAAAAAAATTCTAGAAAAAATTAAAAATTCTCTAAAAAAAGTTAAAATTGAAAAAAAAAATTTTCGACACAAAATTTTGAAAATTTTAATTTTTTAATTTTGATGAAAATTTTAAAACTTTGTTTTCAAATTTTCAAAAATAAAATTTGAAATTTAAATGAAATCAAAAAAGTACCTATACTTTTGCAGATAGTAATGGAGGAAAAATGAGTAAATTATTTTTTTCAAATTGGATTTTAGTCGAAAATACCTACCTATTGATATTAGCCTGTAATTTTTTTTAATTCATTTTTTTTTTTTTTTTTTGCTAGAAATAGGTGGGTAACTATGTGAAAAATATGCAAAGTGTTTTCATTTTCAGAAAAGGAAATAATTTGGGGGGCAAGGCTAAAAAAAATCCCTTTGATTTTTTTTTTCATGTAGGCCTGTCCGAGACAGTTGCCAAAAAGAGATTATTTTGTACCTAATAAATTGATATAATTTTTTGAATGTAGATTCAAGTGCTCCATTTTTCAAACAAAAATTACTTATCGTCGTAAAAAATATATTAAAAAATCTGAATGCCTCCCTGATTACAATTTTTAAAAATTCTATTAAAATTTTACCTATAATAATTTAAACTACAGGACTGGACTATATTATAGACTCCCTGTTGCTTGTTACGTTTCTCGATGCAGCGCGAATTTTCAAGTGTACAAATTAAAGACGTACTACATTTATACGATACGATAGCTACATTTGACAGACGATTCGATACCATCAATCTTGAAGGAATGTCCACGAAAGAGCCCGCGCGATTTTTCACGCATTTAAAATAGGTACGAGAGGAGTTGATTTTATGGCGCATAGTCGAAGATTTTCTATGTCATTGAACGGCAATTTACCTGCACACTGGTAGATCATTAGAAGATCAACTGCCTTATAGACTGAATCTGGTCGATTAAAGAAAGTGAGCATAATGTCTTGAATGCGGTTCTTTTTTCAAGTAGGTATCGTCGAAAAGGTTGTTTGTATGACAAATTCGTAACAAATAGAACACCATGGGAGTTACTTTGTAAAACCCCCCGAATGTTATATGTTGATAAAGGTTGCGTTAACAGTATCAAACGGATACGAGCATCGATTTCGAAGTTAGTTTTTGGAGTTGAAGTTATTTTACAAATATTTTATAATATATTATTCTGATGGAAATATTTCAGTCAGAGAATTAGAAAAAAATCTATAAGGTGATTAGAAACAGATTGAAAATATTAAATGAGCTTTAATATTATGCAAATGTTCGATTGCAAATGCTCAAGTCACATTTTACGTATCCAAAATGGCGCATATTAAAAATGGGTAGGTACTTGGGAATTGATTCGATTTATTATTTGAATAAATTACAGTCAAATCGAGCGAAATTCCAAGGTATCTGCGATCATAAAATAGATGTAAGTATTACCATACTTATATCCCTTGGTTTTTCAATTCTTCGTGACTTGGTTGATGATTTTGAACGCGATTAAAACTCGTATCCATGTTTCAAATTCACAATGCATATGCTCGGCGTGCAGTTTGCGCTCTCTAAAAAGGACACGGAGTATCATTTAATCTGGCTGACAAATAGTCAAGTCTATTAATGGGCTATTATGTGTTTATTAGCGCTTTTCAACCCAATGCAGCAGTCTATTTTATAACCATACAGTCGCAACATCTGTCTGCGATTGACTTTTTAGTAAAGCTTGATTGATTTTGTAAAATTCCCTATACCAGTTCATGCAGACTTCACGCCTTAAATGTTATTTTAGCGAAATTTTTCACGGGTTATCAAAAGCCGATTTCAATGTGATTGGAATTGTATACCTAGGTAGGCATGTATAGGCACCTCGAATGTTTTAATTTAAAACCTGAGGTTTCATCTACGAGTTTCTGATCGCGATCGCATGCCACCATCATAACAAATCAATAAGAAAAAACCCGCTGTGGTCTGGATGAAATAAATTTTTATTAGGGACTGCCGTGCAGTTTCGATTCGATATAAAGAATTCTTTCCTATTTATGCGTTGAACGCCGATAGCGAAACTGGATTACGCTCATGTAGACTGAACCAAAAATAAGAAATTAACCTTCCCATTTACGCGACCAAAGCGCATGGACTAATATACATATAAAAATTCCTGATCGCGGAATCCTTTTCAACTCATTTATTACGAGCTTAATTTTAATATGACATTTAATATAGGTAACCCAACATTAAATAATGAAATTATTACATAGTTTAGTTCGTGTCAGTTTAGGCTGCGCATATTCTATTCTGAGAAATTAATCTGTCAATATTACGTTAGAAGTAAAATACTCTACTCGTACAAAAAGCTAGCTGTCTTTTCTTGGAGGTCTGGAAATCAACACTATTTCCACACTGCGTTTTGATAATTACATACCATCGAAACGATTATTATTACACGGCGATCCACGCACAGCAAACACCTTTCACAACACTTGAAAATCCCTATACGACTGCGCGACTGTGGCACCTTGTAAGCTCCGAACGTATTTGTGGAAAGAAGCGAGATTGGCAGGGAGTAATTTCGGTTTTACCTTCGAAAGCCCTGCTTATACCTACATGAATGTATTTACCCATTCAACTAATTTTTGAATCAGTTAGCTTAAGTTCAAGAAAGTTACTGGTCTTAGGGGATTATTTTTTCATGATCAAGTATATATATATATCTTTAAGAATTTTTATTCAGGCTTCACTTTTTTCGTATATAGGTAAGCACAAATTGAAAAAAAAAAATGAATACCTAGGTAGGCAGGCATCAGTGACACCACTCCAAACTTTTTAATAAAAAAAATATTTAAAAAAAAAATTAATTAAAATACCAATCAATCTTTTTTCGTTGTCCATGATTTTGCTTAGGTAAATTATAAAAAATTAAAAATTAATGAAAAATTTGGGTTGAATAGTTGATAATTTCTAAAAACAGTACTACTTATTTGACTTCAGAAATTTGAAATTTTGGAGAGAAAAAAAGTCTGTGGCCCTGAATTTGATCGTTCTCATCAATTCACCATCTCCGCACATTGAATTAGGTACCTACGTAATATTTCAACTTCTAATAGAAAATTTTGAATAAATATTGAACAAAGTGCCTTTCTAATCTGTATTTAAATTTTTAACCAATTTTCGTATACTCGTCTATAAGGAAGATACTATGGTTGAAACTTGAAAGCACCTTTTATTCTATAAGTAAATTTTTTGTTATTGTCTTGTATCTTCAAATGAATTCTTCCAGTTAAATGTTCACCTTAATATCTTTTTATCTTTTTTTGTCTCTTAGAAGAAGTCAATGCTGAAAAGCGACTAATCCATAACGAGACATTTTAGTCTGTTGTGAAATATATTCGTCACGTTTTTAATTACCTACTTACCAAGGTACATACATTTATAAAGACTGAAAAAATATGCGTCCTGATTTTTGGGATTTGCAAATACATAGTTCGACATCTTGAAGGCTGAAACAAACTATAGTGATGGCAGGTCTCACTGTCAGTATTTCAATTCATAGAATTGCCTCTTGACGTAAAAATAATAAAAACACAGGTCATCGTTATTTTTCATGCTTTTGTGGTTGTGTAAGTAGGATTGACAGCTGACTACCGACCTCGGCGCCGCGCCTGTCGCCTTACATTGGCTCGGACAATAATAATATACGGTATAATGGGGAAGTTTCCATGAATTTTTCTTCCATAAAAATTAATTTTCTGAAACCTGGATCCATGTATGTGAAGATAGGTATAGAGATGCCGATAAGGCTACATAAGTTGAAAAAAATTCAAGAAAATAATTTCTAAATTTTTTAGAATAAATAATATTTTTCAAATTTTTTCAAAAAAATAAAAAAATCTCTCTTTTTAATAATTCTCAATTTATTTGGAAATCGTCCAACTTCTTCAGAGTAAGAAATTTCGCAGATCAGAATTTTCTTGAAATAAAAAAGAATGGTTAAGTAAGTACATAAGTAGGTAGGTATATCTTAAATCTATTGGAGTAAGCGTGAAAAAAATGTATCATTTTTTGAAGTGAAAAAATTGGTAGTTAGGTATAAAAAAATCAACTAATTTTTTTGGGTAAAAAATATTTTAAATTGTTTCGGAGAAAAAAATTCTTAATTTTCTTAAAATACAAATTAATACTTATACTTCTACTCAATCATAATTTTTTGGAGTCAAGGTAAAAAAGTTCCTCATTTTTTTTAGAAAGAAATCTCTTGTTTATAAATACCTATAGAGAAAACCCATCTTAATTTTTTGAAGATAAAATCTTAATTTTTGGTTTCATTTTTTTTTATTCAGCTCATTGGGAGCAAAAATAATCTCTTCATTTTTTTGGACAAAAATTCTAATTTTTGATGAGGAGAAAAAACATTTTCATTATTTGTAGATTTTTTCTGAAAAAAAAAATGAAATAAAAAATTATCTTAAATTATTACTTATTTGGAGAAGAAATAAAACCATTCTCACATTCAAAATTCTAAAAATTTTCTATTGGGAGCGTCTTCGGAAAAAATCGTGCTAAACCATAGAAAATTCTAAATTGCTACCCATGAAACAACGTACATATAGTTACATGCCTAATACCATCAGACCACCATGACGAAATCAAAACCTGGTGAGAAATTTTCCTCCTTCGAGCCCACCACATCTATTAATTATTTAATTCTTCGAAATTGATTTATCATTCATCAAGTGTCAATTTTTTGTAAATTTTTACAAGGATAATTTTGGAAAAATTTGTAAAAATTTAATTGCAATTTTTTTTTAATTTTGCGAGGCAAAATCAAGATTTATATTAAGTAAATATTTATTTATTTTTATTTTTATTTTCATTTTTCAAGTCTGTTGTAAAGACAGTATGAGAATAGATATTTTTCTAACTTATTGCAATTCAAAAAGTTTTTTGAAAGACAAAAACTATGGATTGAAAAAAAATTTCTTCTCTTTAAATTTTTGCTAGTCCAAAAATTGTGTTCTACGAAAAAAGTTGTGCTTTTGAAAAAATTTTGTGCGTTACCTAAGAATAATTTTTACTGCATTGGATACAAGAATTTTTCGATTTTTTTTTAAATGGTAAACTTGCAAATATTTTGCAATTTAATTTTTTTTTAGATTTCGATTTTGAAATGCAAGAATTTGTAATTAAGGATACTATTTTACAAAAAAATATTCTCTTTAAATCATTCCAAAAATTTTGCCAAGCCCAACTTGTGAAAATTTTGCAAAAAAAATTCTTAGTTTATTTGAAAAACAACAATTATTTTGAAAATAATTTACAAAAATTTTATTTCAAAATTTTTTCTTAAAATTGAGGAATTGCGAATATTTTGAAGGATTTTTTTCAATTTTTACCAGGCAAGAATTGCTAATATTACCCATGCATTAAAAGTTTATAATTATAGTTATTTAATATTTATTTTTTAATTTTCAAAGTCTTCCGCAAAAAAAAAAAAATGAGAATATTTTACCAAAAAATTAATTTTAAGAAGTCTCTTTTGAGAGCAAAAATAATGAATATTTTTCTAAAAAAAGTTTTTTCACTTTAAATTTTTGCAACGCCCAAATTATTGTATTTCCCGAAAAAAACTTGTTGGTTTTTGAAATTTTCTCAAAAACAATTTGAAAATTTTATTTCAATTTTTTAATGATAAAAATAATTGTGAATTGTAACTTGTAACTTTTTTCATTTTTTTAAAATTTCATATTTTGTAATGCTTAAATTAAATATACCTAGATATTTTGAAAAAAAATGCTCTCGAAATACTTCGTAAAAATAATTCTGAGAATATTTTGGAACAATAAAATTATTGAATTTGAAAATTAATAAAAAGTGAAAACAATTATTTTACAAAAAAAAAAATGGAGGGCCAAAATTGTGAAAAGATTGTAAAAAAAATTTAAAAAAAAAAAAAAAAAAAAAACATTTTTACTTTTCTAAATTTTTTAGCAATTTTAAGAATGTTCTACAAAAATTTTATTTCGAAAATTTTCTTTAAAAGAACAAAATTACAAATATGTATTTCAAGTGTTTAGAAGAATTTTATGCAATACAATACTTTATAAACATTTTGAAATTTTTTTCCTGATTTTCGAAATCTTTTGCAACAGCAATTCTGAGACTAGGTAATACTTATTTTACAAAAATTTTGCTTTAAGTATAGTGTTTTTTAAAAAGTTGAAAATTGTACTCAACTAAGTATAGGTAAATATTTTATACCAACAATTTTTTACTCCGTTTCAATTTTTGCAAAAAATGTTGCAAGACCAAAATTGTGAATATTCTATAGAATTTTTTTTCTTCAATATGTATACTTTCGCAAGAACAATTTTGAAATTTTTTAAAATATTTTTTTTGTAATTTTATCAATTTAAAAACATCCAAAATTATTTTTATATACCTAGAATATTACAACCATAGTTTTTAAAAAATTTTAATACCTATAATGAAAACAAAATTATAAGATAACTTTTTTATAATCCTTGTATACTTATAGTAAAATTGTGTCCCTTTCCAGCATCCCGATGAGTCAGCTTATCACTACTGAAAATTCATCAATTCTCTTCCAAAATTAGGTAATATCAATCAAATCCCAAAACACAATAGCAATTTTTTTTTTTCATTTTCATGAGAATAGTTTTGCGCCAATGGTATCCGTGCTGGTATGTGGTGAAGTATGGCAATTCACTAGAAAAAAAAATGATTTCCACCTACGGCATCGCTATCGCATCTCATAAACGTTTTGCTCCATTCTCGCCGACCAGTTGAAAAAGCATAGACAACGGACCAACATCAAACCGAAAGGATAAATAAGCTATTACATTGTTACATTTGCGGTATAAAGCTGTTATTACGGTACGTGTCATTAGCAATAGGTCGCCTCACCAGAATATTATCATTAATGAGTTTATGCTATCTATTTCAGATAATGGCGTTTTTGGAAGTACGTCATTGGTTGAATTGGTATAGAAAATTACACGCCTACAGTTTTGGTTAAAATTACAATCACACGTAGATATACCAATCAAATACGTAGTACTATTAAATTTCTATATCGGACTCGTTGCGCTATTTCCGCGTGGAGATAATTTTTTTTCATTATTAAGAAATCTACTGGGTAGGTTTTGTGGCATGGAGATATGAAATTGAAAAATTTATATTACTCGAAAGTCTCTGTAGCTCTTCGCGAGTCTTTGGCTTTGGTTTGTATTATGTTTTGATTATACAGTCACAAGTTTCCGCAATCGCTCGATTTGTAAACGGAATGCAAACAACAATTACATTAAATTAAAAAAGAAAAAAATAGAATGGAAATTATTTTCGCTCGAGATAACGCGGGCTAGCGCCAGGCCGCATCGCGCGCATCGTTGCCGCAAAAAACTGATGGGTTTGTTTTCTCACGATGTATACCGAGATACGCTTGCTTTATCACTAATTGCTCAATTTTTCGGTAATTGGTTCATTACGAAATGAAATGCTATAGTTATCTAGGATTTACAAATAGAGAATTATTGATGAAAGTCAATAAGTATAATATATTTAATTCAAAAATATTAAATATCATCAGGGTCGGATTTAGGAATTTTAGGGTCCTTAGGGTCCAATATTGGCGGAGAGCTTTTTAAAAAAATATTTATTTTTTTTAAATTGATGGAGGCCCTGTGTGCAAAAACATTGGCGGGCCCCGGATTTCTCATCCCCCCCTCTATCATCAGGGCCCAATTTTGGCGAAAGCTTTTTTTAGAAAACGGATTTCTGAGAGTATTTTTTTTTCAATAACTTGTTTTTTTTTTTTGAACAAAATTTTTATTTTTCAAAGATTATCAAAAAAAAGTTCCTAAAATTATATTTACCTCAAAATTGTCATTTCTGAGGGTATTTTTGTTTCAAGATTTTTTTGTGGAATTTTTTTAGTCAGAAAATTGATTTTAACTAGGTACTTAAATTTTTTGAATAGAATTAGTTTTCATTTTTCAAGAAGATATTTATTTTGAAAAAAAAATTATAGGTATGTCAGTAGGATTTTTTGAAAATTTTTCAAACAGAATTTTTCTTCTCTCAAGCTAGTTAATTATTTTTAAAAAGATTTCTCCAGGTTTTTTTTCTTCTTTCTTTTATAAAAATTAGTTACATGTTACATTAAAGACCGTTATACATATTTTCCTGGAAATGTTTCAATTTTTTTTGTAGAATTTTTTTAGTCAGGAAATTGGTTTTCCTCAAATTTTTCAAACAGAAGTTTTCATTTTTCAAAAAAGATTTTTTCCAGAAATTATGTTCCTTTTTCAAAAAATGATTTTATCAAAAAATTGTTTTTTGCTAGGGTATTTTTTTGGAGATTTTTTGCGAAATAATTATGAGTTAAGTATGTTGGCTTTCTTGAAAATTTTTCAAACAAATTTTTCACCTCTTGGGCTCTTGTTGAGCTAATTTAAAAAAAAAAAGAAAAGATTTTCGAGTTTTTTCCCCATTCAAATTTTTCAAACGAAGTTTTCATTTTCAAGAAGATTTTTTCCAGAAATTAGGTACCTACATAGTACCTACGAGTATTAGGTAGGTAGGTATGGTTTTTTTCTTCAGAAAATCATTTTTTCAAAAAATTAATTTTTTGCCAAGGTATAGGTATTTTTTCGAATTAAAAAAAATATATGAGTCTGTTGGCTTTCTTGAAAATTTTTTAATAGAATTTTCCTTCTCTCAAGCTAATTAAAAAAAAAAGATTTTTCAGTTTTTCCCATGAAACAAGTTACTTATCTACATTACAGACCTTTAATAGTTGTATTTTCTTGAAAATTTTCATTTCTGATGGCATTTTTGTTTCAAAAATTTTTTGGCAGAATTTTTTTAGGCAGGAAATTGATTTTCCTCAAATTTTTCAAACAGAAGTTTTCATTTTTCAAGAAGATTTTTTTCAGAAATTATGTTTTTTTTTTCAGTATAAAAGACGTTTTCTGTAATTTTTGTCAGGCTTTTATGATTTTCAATTTTTATTAGGTAGGTAGTACCAATACTTTTTATTAATTTTTACGATTCCACAAAAATTAATTTTTTTGTTTAATATGAGTGACTTTTAGACGTTTTTAAAGACAAACTGATTTCGATTATGTTTCCCCTGAAAATTGTCATTTCTGAAAGTATTTTTTTTGTTTCAAGATTTTTTTGTAGAATTTTTTTTAGTCAGGAAATTGGTTTTCCTCAAATTTTTCGAACAGAAATTTTCATTTTTCATGAAGATTTTTTCTAGAAATTACGTTTTTTTTTTTTCATAAAATGATTTTCTAAAAAAATTATTTTTCGCTAGAGTGGGTATTTTTTGAGATTTTTTGAAATTTTTTTTTATGAATTACCTGGTGGCTTTCTTGAAAACTTATCAAACAGAATTTTCCACCTCATAAGCCTCTCAAGCTAATTTTTTAACGATTTTTCCAGTTTTTTACCCATGAAATCAGTTGCATTAAAAATTGTTTCATTTTAGCTTTTTAATATTTTGTTAGACATTTTTAATTTTCATATTTTTATAGAAATTATTTTTCTTATTAGGTAGGTATTTCAAATTTTTAGTATTTTAATTTTATTAGAATTTTTTCATTTTTACATTCCCATAATTATTTTTTTTAATGACTTTTAGACATTTTGTCACAGATTAAGAAGCATACTTTTTTTTTTTTTTTTTTTTTTTTTTAATTTTAATACTCAGACCCAGCGGTAACTCACTTGGGTGACCTCACCTATACTATGTTTCATACTTTTTTTGGTCATTTTAATTTTGAACAATTGATGGTGGCCCTGTTTGCAAAAAAATTGACGGACCCCGAGCTCCATGGGCTCCTTAAATCCTGCCCCCAGTATCATTTTGTGTGTGTGTGTGGCATTTAATGGAGAGATGAGAATATACCAAGGGAAGTGCTGGCTCAAAAATATGTAGGTACCTATATAACTTGATTATGTGGAAAATACACTCGAAAAATGATCGACTACCGAGTAAAGAATTCGAGTACCTATACCTAGGTACGTATAAATCTACTTGATGCTGATTATACAGTTTTAATAAAAATAGCTATCTCGAAGGTGGCCTGTAATTTCTTTTTAAATGACCACCTACGTGTTGCAAGATGCAGATACTCGTAGTGTGAAGTATACCTACCTAATTCAAATACTTGTATCAGACTAGAGTGCAGTGTGAAATTACATTCGTATCAAACCTATAAGGTCTCGAGGTAATTACTTTATTCATCAAGTGAAGTTAGGCATCGTGGTATTTGTATTAGAAAAACGGAAAAGGAAAGAAAAAAACAAACAAATAGGCTCGAGTCGAAACCCACGAAAAAGGAGTAAGAAATTAAAGAGTTTCGAGTGAAGAATACAGAACGCGAGAGAGAGAGAGGCGAACGAAGTTGAAGGGAAAAAAAGCGAAAATCTGAAGAATCACGCTAATAAATTACATTGAAGATAAATTAAAGATCATAGCGAGATCGTTAACATATCCTTAGAAAACGAGTAAAGAACATAATTTAGTATATAAAATAGCCGACAAAGAAAAATTAGGATGATAATTAGTTTGGAGAGTGGTATTATCCGAAAAGGCAGAAAAAAACCGAATAGAGAATTACAATTGAAAGGAAAACACCTACTTGGAAACTAGAAATCAACTGCTTAGTAACTGGCAACCCAATGAACGAAGTTGAAATAGGCTTGTGTCAAAATGGCTCGTTTTTATTGGTCAAGACCCGAGTGTGGTTAAAGGGAGGAAATAGTTGAACAGTAGGCAAGCCCATTCTCACAAACTAGTACTCCCTACTACCGCTGTTGTTGAACGCCTTTCGTGTCACTGGTGTAAAATTTATTGATGTAACTAGCATCAGAGATTCCGAGATCGTAGTACGGTTTTGTGATAACGTTCACGTTTTTAGTCGCAGAATGCGGTGAATTTTGATTTTTTGATTTAATTTCGTTACGCAGATTTCGATTTTATTGCATCGCGATTTCGTACAAATATATCGGTTACAATTACAGCCTGTTACAGTTTTTAATTTCGCGATCGTGATAGATTTTTAATCAATTTTCGCTTCTTTAGATTAATTTTTTCAATGTGCTGAAATTTTTCGCGAATGTAAGCACAACGCTTTAATGTTGTCCGTTTACCATACCAGTTCATACGACCAACTAATGGCAGCGGATGAATCGCACGTAGAGAACAGCCGTAAAAACGTATACAGGTGCGTAAAAAGTCCGAACAATATGCGTAATTTAGAGCCAATCTCCATCGATAAAATGTTCAGCTACGATATCTCGGCTGTAATGCAAAAACAACAAAATCTAGCCGAGTCGGCGGACGAAGAAGACGAAATCAGCGTCGGATGTCCATCGCCAATCGGCCGATCCAACGATGACTCCAAAGAAGAAGAGAATCTCCTAGAGAAAGAATCTCGCCTGAGGTCTTCGTCCTGTTCCTCAGCTTCATCGTCGCGATCGCATTGCCAACAATCGTCCAATTCTTTCAGTTATCACAGCGAAGAAACCACAGAAAAGGAGAACGGTCGAGTATCCGAATCAGACAATGGTTCAAGAAGGTATTCGATGAGCGACGACGATACAGTTCCTAAAGAAGGCTCCGAAGAATACTTCAAGCCTTTGAAACGATTAAAAATGATGAAAATCGATAAAACCAGTTTTAGTATTAGCGAACGTAGCAAAAGTAATTTAAATAAGAGATTGTACAGACACCACAAAGTGGCCAATATTGTGTCTCAGACTACCGAAGATAGCGTAGAAGAAGACAGCCAGCTGAATTCGGGCGTGAAATCGTTTTCGATATGCGATATACTTAGTCATAAACCAAATAAAAGTACACCATCGTCGAGTAAAATCGTCAGACCTTGGGATTGTGAACCTCAAGAGGAATCTCCCAACCCTTATTTATTACCACCGCCAGCCCATCGTGGAATCCTACCTCAGCCACCGTTATTCCTAAGTCAGTTTCATCCTCAACAATTATCATTGCATTTACATAGACCAAAGTCTGAAGATATCAGCTCGACGTACGAGTCGTGCAGCAGCAGTGGCAGATCCAGCACCGCCGGCAGTGATTGTTGTACCAGTCCGGATGTTTTGAATTGTTCCATACAGACTCCTACGAATAATCATCAACATTCGTCTAGCAGGGCGCGAAATGCGGAGGCATCGGCTAGAAATAAAACAGCCAATGGAAAGTCGTCCAATTCGTCGCCCCTCGATGCGCTTTTTCAAATGACTAATAAGACCTTCGATGAGCTCAATGCAGATCCTAATGCAGGTAAATTGAATTTTCTCGTTAGATTTGTACCTATTTTACTCGTGCCATATCTACTTATTCGTAAATATTCAAAAACTGAGTCTGAATTTTGCATTTTGAGTCTGAAATGCCTATATCTATATAGCTAGGTAAGTATAGGTACCTACTTTTTCAAATGAATGTCTCAAATGCCATAAAAATATACACAAGTATGATAAAATAGAGCCTGTAACTTGATGAAGTTATGTGTGATGGGAGGGTGAGGCTTCAATTTTTCTACTCACCCAGCTTTTTAGCGAATTTTCCAACTTATACTGCCAAATTCTCCTACTTATTGCCAAAAATTCTCAGTTTTTTTTTGCCAAATTTTCCGACTTATTGCCAAAATTTCATTTGATTGGGAAGGTGAGATACCCCCTCCCAAACTCTACCGGTCGACACGCCTCTGAAATCCTGAATATAGCATTAAAGTTGCCATAAAAACAGTTTCCAAAATCATATATCTTATAATTAGGACCTTATTAAATTTTTTTTATTTCAAAACTCCAGAAAATGCCCCTCTCCTGGATTCTGATCTTGATTGACACATTATATTGAAAGGTCAAAAAAAATGGGAAAAAGTAAGTAGGCTAACAAATTACGCACAAAATTTTTCAAAAAATTTTCTCTCAATTCACTTGAGAAATTAGGTACCTATAATTTTTGATTTTTAATGGTGGTTATTTGTCCTTGATGAATACAAACAATTTTTCAAGATTTTGGAGCTTTTGGGTCTTTTTTGAGTTGTAGATTATTCCAAAAATTTACCTACCCATCTTTAGTCATGTTTTTCGTTCATAAATAATTTTTTAGACTTTTGAAAATTGATATAAATTTAAGAAAAAAATAATACAAATTTTTTGTTGGACTTTTGAAAGGTGTACCTATTAAATTTGGAAAAAAAATTACCCGATACTTACATACCTACAATTTTAAAGAAATTCTTGGGCGATAAGATAATTTAACCCATGTACCCAAATGTTCTACAAGAAAAATAGACCTAATTTATTTTCATTAAAGAGTTAATCAATGATTAGGCTCCACTTTTTTTGAGAGCTTGAGCCTTTCATTCTCGATCTTATTTAAAACGGAGCTAAGCACTTAAAGCTCAGCTCTCGTTCTTTTTTTAGCTCTCTAACTAATTGTAAGTTCCCGGAGCCCTTTTTCATAATGTACCTATGGTGTTTATGAAAATGTTTTGAAATGGCATAAATTAAATATCTGAGAAATATCAAAAAAAATATACATTTTTAAAGAATTGACTAATTTTTTTAAAAAATTTCTAAAAAAACTTGTTTAAAAATTTTTATGATTTTTTTTGTTTAAAATTTTGCCCTAAAATTTGCTCATTTTCTTGACAAATTTGCAAAATGTTGTGATATTTAGCCTTAAGAATTTTTTTTAGATTTTTGTTTTTAAGTTTTTTAAATTTTTTGTTCAAAAAAAAAAAAAAAAATTAGAAAAAGCATACATTCAAGTTTGAAAAAAAAGTGATGAAGTGCAAAATATCTGAGCGTTCTGTATAAAACAATTTCCATTTAAAAAATCTGCAGGGAAATTTATTCATCAAAATTTTTCAAAAATATTTTTGTGTTTCCTGTAAAAAAAATTCACGTGAAAATTTTTGAGAAAATTGAATACCTACATGGGAAGAATTGAAAAAGTTCACAAACCATGGAAACTTGAAGATAAACCATAGAGCGAAGGAATTTATAAAACTAAAAGAACGATAAGCTCTTGGGAAAATTGGAACTACGCTCTTGAAATTTCACCATTTCACGATTTCAAAAGCTGAGCTATAAGCTCTGGAAAGAGCTAGTCCTTGAATACGTCAGTCTCATAAAAATTATCAATTTCTCTAAATGCCCCCCCCCCCAACTTGAGTTGGCTGTAAATTGATAGACTATCACTTGATAGGTTTCACTAAATAACATTCCAAGAGACAATGAGGAGTGAGGAGTACTTAAGTGGTGTTTTGATACTTTATTAGCTTTTCTTTGGAAAATGTTGCCACGATATGCCAAAAAAAAATTAGGTGAAGGTTTTTTTTCAAAGGAATCTCACAAGGGAATCTTGTTAATTCGTCAGCTTCAATTGAGCGGAAATTTGACTCACTGAAAGAGAATATCACCCAGACCTCAGAACCAAATTTTGAGCCATCGAATTTAATTTTTTGATTTTTGGCGAATTTTTTGAAAAGGTTTAAATAACACACAAGTAATTATTAATATTTTACAAAAATGGAAAATTTTAAGATAAAATTCTGGAAATTGGTTTGTATTCTCAAGTTGACCCTCCGAGTCAATTTTGACCATTTTCAGAGCGATTCGGAGCCTTCGGCAAAAGAGACGAATCAAAATCTTGGGCGTAAAAAATTCCAAAATCTCTACTTTATTCTCTTGGGAATTTCCCCGAAACTTTGCCTTCCAGGAAGGACTTTTGTATACCTACAAACATAACAATATATATATAAACCAATTTTCAGAATTTCACCTCAAAATTTACCATTTTTGAAAAAAAAAATTATAATTATATCAAGGGGTATCTTCACCATTTTCGAAAATTCTCCAAAAATCGAAAAATCAACTTCGGTAGCTCAAAATTTGGATTTGAGATCTGGGTGACATGACGTACTCTTTCAGTGGGCCAAAATTCAATTTAATCGTGTTTCCAGGTAACTAGAAATTTAAAGACCCCTAAAAGATTCAAACATATTTTTCATTTTTACTTTATTTTTAGCATTTTAAAATAAAACTCTATCAACTTTTCTGAATTTTATTCAAACGAAATACGAGTAAGACATTAATTTCAAATTGTCTTTATTATAGGTATTTTAATAAAAAGTTGATAATTAAGTAGATAAATTAACTTAATAAGAAAGTTTTTAAAAAAAATCATAATGGAGTGATTAAAAGTATCTATCTGGATTTTTGGGAATATCTGTACTATACCGTAAAATGGGGCTACTTTGATAATAAAATCGTGATTTTTCATTTTCATCGCTTTCTAATGTCGAATGTATGGGAGATAAAAAAAACTGATTGCACCACGCGATTCCTCGAAAGATTCTCTATCAGATGGACTTGGTTTAATTTTTTTCCCGTTAAAGCCCTTGCGTAGAAAATTTTTTAAACGTCGCTATCAATGTTACCCCACGAGTGAGGCTACTTTGATAACTTTTCGATTTCGATATTTTCGATGCCAAATATCGATAGTACGACTTGTTTTCACCCATATACCAAAATTTCAGTCAATTCGGATAAACAATGTCATAAATATTCACGAATGATCTTTTATTAAAAACGCCGCTATCAATGTTACCCCACGAGTGAGGCTACTTTTATGAAGATGGCCTTATGGTATTTTAAATTCGATGGAAGCTGCTAGCATAGACATATTTCCGCTTCTAACTTCGTCCAGGGCTCTGTTTACAGTACCTATCGCATAATTTTGGTATATGCCCGAGCACCCGGAGATCGTTTATAGGTCCGAACTATCTATAAAAATGAAAAATCGGTGATGAAAAATCCGTTATCAAAGTAGCCCCACGTTAGAAAAGTCGCTATAACATGAAAACTACTTGCGATAGAAAATTGATCTTGGTCTCGAAAGATGCAGAAATAAATTCTGCACACAGTATATCAGGTCCAAAAAATGTAAAAAAATTCCATATACCACTTAAAAACGAAGTTTTTCAACATAGAATTTTCGTCGATTTTAACAACTTTTTTTCAAACAATAACAACAACAACTTGTTAGTCTAAGTCGAAATTATTTTGCAGCATGTAATATGCAGTCAACATTCCTCTTTCATGTAAACTTTAAAAGAATCGGCTAACTTCAAAATTACGTCATCCACAGAGCGTTGAAGTCACATTTTTGTCGTTATCAAAGTAGCCCCTTGATTATCAAAGTAGCCCCATTTTACGGTACCTTTGGAGAACATTTTCAAAGAGGGATTTTTGAACAATTTTTCTTATTTTTTTTTTTAAAATTTTATTATCTGAATTATTGTTTTTACTCAAATTAAAAAATTGGGATGAGGAACTTCCTCCCAAAGAGTACACCTCTGCCTACGCAAGTATATATACAATGAGCCATGGTACAAAAAATTTTTCAGGCAATTCGCCACTAAAAAAATTGAAAATACAAACAAAAAATTATCACAGGGTTTTATGAAGCCTACCTACACCTCAACTCACCTCTTCAGTGAGTAATTCAGTAAAACTTGTCTGCCTATATTATTTTATTAAAATTTGCAAAATATTTTTTTAAATATGGACTTGACGTATTGGTCTTGCATGAAACTCACAAAAAAAATTGGATAATTATAGCGGAAATATCTGTCACAAAAAATTTGAGTCCACCTCAAGTGTAAAAATCATATCCATGTTGAAGAAAATTATTATGGAGAGGAAAGGTTAGAAAGAAAAATCGACCATTGACAATTAGATATTATAACACCTTCCTATACATATAGGTACCTAATTATTTGGCTAAATTGACCTGGCCTTTTTTTTCTCGTGAAGATGAGTATATTTAAGTACATGTTAGTACATACCTACATTTTTAATTTGAGAAATTTCCCGAATTGAGAAAAAAATTAAAAACGGTTCATTAGATAAGTACGTCCACCTTATAACGATTCACAGAGACAAATCTTGACCGGTGAGCACTCTGAAGTAGGTAAATAACCTAGAATTATTATTGTGTACAATAACAATATGCAAATGAATAATTTCGAAGTGAAAATACGATGATAAGTAGGAAACAGTTGCAAAAATACAAATTAACTTCGTTGTGTATAATTTTTGATAGGATAGGTAAATTTCTTTCGTAAATTCTCTGCCTTCATCGCGTCGGTAAATTATAAAATTGAGTAATTAGAAAAATTGAATAGCTAATGCAGTTACAATACCATCACTTCAAAGACACACGACTTCTCTAATATTTTTTATACAAACGAGATGTGGAAAAGTAAGTATACGAAGAAAGGAAAAACAATAAGAAAAAACGTTGGGAAGTTGATAATTATTCGAGTTTTCAACATTAAAATTAGTAATTTGAAACGAGAAAATAATACTAGAGCGAAAACAATGAAACATGAATTATTTATAAAATACTTGTATAAGGTGGAAATTGTATCGACATGTTGTTCATTGTTGGATCTTATTTTTTTAGATTTATAGTTATAATTTGATACCGAGCCCGCGGATTACTGATAAGCGAGCCCGAAGGAAAATATAATAATTTAGAAAAGACTAGTTAAATTTCATCAGACCGTATCTTATTTAATTGTAGAGTATGATAGGAAGTAGCAACACGTTCGCAGCGCCAAGATTTCGCAGCTAGGAAAAAAATTTCAAAGGAAAGCGCCCACGTTTCCTTTTGGAAGTGATTATTTTTATAACAAAAGAAGTATACAGGGTTTTTCGAACAAATTTTGGCATTTTCATTCCAAAATGAGCAATTAATCGCGTATACCTAATTTTCGGTGTATTTTTTGTACCCCTTATTGATTCTCGATTACAGCTCACTTGGGCATAATGTGCGCTTTACACGAATGTAGATAAATCAAACTCCCACCCACGCCGATCACGTATGAATAATTTTTTTTAAATGACGAAACGTGAAGATTTTCCAGCCAACCGCAGAGAATTATTTTATTATTTTCGGCCATTTCTCGCTTCCAAATGTTCTCACCGTTACAATAATTGAGCAGAACAACTTCAAATATTCATGCACTAATTTAACACTCAAATGGTGGTCCGAAAGCAATAATAGTTTTTTAAAAGATTACAGTTGAAAATCATTGATATGTGCAGCAAGCCATAACAAAGGTGTTACCGCAAACGTAACGCCAGTAAGTTACCTCCGAGGAGCTTCACCTCCATTTAATGTAGAGCGTTTTGATGAGAATAATTTTCACGTTCGTGCGACATTAAATCGAATCTCTTGATAAATTCAATTATTGTAATCGAGTCGGATAATTGTGTCCATTATGAGAACTGCGGTTTCGTTATAGGTATTAATAATACCGACCATTTTCCCAAATACTTTGAACTTTAATTGCGGTTATTTCAACTGCTGGTGTTCGGGATAAAAGTTGCGTCAAGCATTTATAATAAGATACCTACCTAATGGGAAATTAATGTAGTAACCACAAGAGTATTCGTGTCCTGCTCCAATGCGTTATAATTTCTTTTTCTCTTTCTTTTGCATTTATTTATCCGTAAAAGCGTTACCATTTTTTAAGCATCATTGGACACGATGTAAAATAAAGTAAAAAGGTTAAAGTTTCAATTGCATGATAGGTTCATTTTAAACGCTATAAACCTATTCGAGTAAAGCACCTTAGAAGAGACAGCCAGTTATGCAGTACCTGAATAGGTATCCGGTCATTTCCTAGTCTATTATATCTTAATCCCCTTTTTCCCTTAAAAAGGGAAAGAGGAGTCGATTATATCCAAAAAAGTTTATACTGAGTAAAATTTTCTTCCAACAGAGAAAAACAGTCGATTATGTCCTAAAAGTTTCGCACTACCCACAAGAAATTTGACTTTTCAAGTCGTGATACTGGCTCGAATTTTGAGCAAATCAAAAAAGCAAGACAGCCATTGTGTATAAAATTGAATTTCCAATCAAAACGGTTATTTTCACTTTTTGTCTATCTTCAATATTTCAGGCGCTACGGGAGAAAAACATACGCTTTCATTCGTTTTTCTCCCGTAGCGCCTGAAATATTGAAGATAGGCAAAAAGTGAAAAGAACCTTTTTGATCGGAAATTAAATTTTCTACAAGATGTGAAATTTACTCCTCTGATTTACCCAAGATTATGTAAACAATCAACTTTCAAGTCCACAAAAATTATAAATTTTCAAAATAATTGACAAATTTTTCGTTTTTTTCATTTAGCGCCTAAAATATTGAAGATAGGCAAAAAATGAAGAGAGCCTTTATGAAGGAAAATTGAATTTCCTATCAGATGTGAAATTTATTTTCCTGACTTACTCAAGATTAGTTCAACTTAATCAACTTTAATTCCACAAAATTGATAAATTTTCAAAATAATTGACAACTTCTTCGTTTTTCTCATTTAGCGCCTAAAATATTGAAGGTAGGCAAAAAGTGAGAAGAACCTTTATGATTGAAAATTAAATTTCGTACACAACGATAGTATTACTTTTTTGATTTGCTCAAAATTTGAGCCAGTATCACCACTTGAAAAATCAAATTTGTTGTATAGGTAGTGCGCGTGTGATTGCCGCTTGTGAGCGTAAATAATCGACCGTTTTTTCCTGTTGGAAGGAAATTTTACTCGTTATAAAATTTTTAGGATATAATCGACTCCTTCTTCTTTTTTTTAAAAGGAAAAAGGGAATTAGGATATACTTGATTGACTAGGACATAGACCAAATCTTAGGTATTTTGGTAAAAAAAAAAAAAAAAATGAAAAACTAAATTACGAGATAGGTATAGACGATTTTTTTATTAGAAAATTTTTTCATCAACTTGTCAATAAGTAATTCGTTAATTTACATTAATTAATTCATTTTTCATACGAAGTTGATAGGCAACAGGAGGCATGTGTGAAAAATACATATGTTTTTCTCGTTCCTTTCGTTCGTTGCGCCTTCGCCTACCACACGAGCAGCGAAGAAACGGGTTAGAAAAATTTATTGGATAATGTTTTCTTGTAAAGATAGTAGCCACACGGTACTATCGGTAAGGATGAAGTTATTAGGAGATTTGAGTCGGCACTCTTTTAAGACCACACAGAACACACACCTCAACCTTCCAATTAGGCGTTGCCGGTCATAGCGGCTTCTTTCAAGTGTTACCTGTCGTACCCGCCTTCTCCGCTTTTCCGTGTAATATAACCAAGTCAAAGGACTAGGTTAAACCTAGTTGCTTCGATGATATGTTACCAGCAACGAACTTACCTCTGGCCTGGTTTAGCTCGTTTCTTTCCACTTCATCATTTTTTTCTATCTAACTAATCGTTTCAATTTTGTTTCTTTTTTTTTCCTTTTTTTTTTTTGCTGCAAATAAGAAATTTTTTCTCGATGATTCACGCGCAGAAATTTTCATGCCATGGATGCACCTAGTGGTTTATTTTCGAAGCATTATTTTAGAAATTTTGCCTAGTATTTTTTTTTTTTTTTTTTTTTTTTTTTTTGTAAATGGTTTGTCGCATCATTTGATAAACGTAAAGGTTTTGTAGGAAATTGGTTCATGATGTGGAAGAAAAGAAAGGACGGAAGATGAATTAAGAATATTTTATCAAAAAGGTATTGAATGGGGAAAAAATCAAAGGTTGTCCTTTTAACGGGTTCTATTTCCGATAGTGAGGTGTGTTTTTAGATATATTTGTGATTTAAATGCTATTTTTAGGCCTACCTGTGCATTTTAAAATCTTTATTTCATTATTTAAATTTTTTCCATGTGGTGGGTATACCTGCAATTACATCCATTAGTCTTTTCTTCGGACCGAAGTTTACTCCTAATAGGTATTCATATTATACCTAACTAACAATCTGTGTGGTTTTTAAAAAATCGATAGAGAAGTAGATATAAATATACCTACCTGGAAACCATGGGGATGTTTTTATTTTAAATATCACTTCTTCATTAATTATTTAATTTTTTTCTTTCTGATTCGCTATTTTTTTTCTAACTGAAAGAATTTTTAATCCAAAATTTGCATTTTTTTTCGACTAAAATGTTTTAGCCAATTTTTAAAATTTAAAAATTACTTCTACACGTACTTGCAACTAGTATATTAACTGTACCTTTGCGTTTGGCTGAAAAGTTAAAATGGATTCTTGCGTGATTTCGTAAACGTTAATAATGGCTTAATAATTGGCGTGTTACTTATTACATATTCTAACAAATTTAGAACATGCTGCTGCTAGTGGTAATAAAAACAAAATCTTTTTATGCCGCTAACTATTGTTTTTATACTTATCAAAAAACATAATTTCTCGAGCGTGATTTTGTAATGAGTTTACTCAACGATAATGAGAATAGCGACACGTGAAACGAACGCTTTATAAAATAAATTTTGCAAAAATTCAGCAAGTTGAAAAAAAAAATTAAAAAGAGTCAAAAGAAAGAAGGAAATTGTCTGCGGTAGTAATTTGCGAATTTTGTACGCATTCAACAGTCACGAGATTATTTAATTATACTGGTAATATGCAATGTGAATTCTAGTTTTTAAAAGCTTGTTAGCAATGAGAAGTAGATTTGCGCTAATTAGTATTCTTTTTTCTTTTTTTTTTTTTTTGAATAGGCCTATAGTACATGCATGCATGATGCGTGTGAGGGGTGTTGCATTAAATTATATATTACATACGATTTTTCTAAACGCCAAGTTTCAATAATGAAATGCGTTGGTAATTTGAGTATAGATAATGGTATATCTTGCCTTGTGATACGTGACTGACTTCAGTTTACTCGTACTTGCAACTGACCATTTAGTGAATAAAGATGGATAATTTATTATTATATCCACTTATACTAATAACAATTGAATTACAAACACAATTAGTGTTTAAGGCAAAAATTCAGAGAAGATGAGAAATGGATGAGTCCAAACTGAGCACTTTTTAAAACCCTATTTACAATAGCTTAGCCAAGAGAAAGTTGCATTGAAAAATTGAAGAATGAGCTGAAAAAATTTTACCTCAAATTCCCCATATTAAGTACATAAAAATTGATTTTTTTACAGAATAATTATAAACTCACGAATCTCTCGAGGCACCGGTTCTCAGAAAGTAAATGAGTAAATGACCTTTATTTTCGTTATTTTCAAGCCTAAGCGTAACTGAACCTTTTCAGTAAGTTGTGCCAATTTCGAGAGCAGAAACTTCAACTTTTCAGGATGCAGCTTGATTTTATTCCAAATGGGAGTGAGTTGCAAATTTTGGGAGTTAAATGTAAAAATGTTTTTGTTCATCCAAAAAAATAAAAATAAAATTATCCAGAAAATTACTCCAAAAAATGAGATATTTCTTACTCCTAAAAATACTGAAATTTGATGACCATACTTGAAAGATTTTTTTCAAAATACATAGTTAAATTAAAACAAGAAAATCGGATTTTTCTCCAAAAATTGGAAAATTTTTAAGTTGAGCCAAAAAGTTTGTAATTTAGATTTTTTTTCTATCAAATACCCCAAAAACCTGAATTTTTTGCAAAAATTTGAAGAACATCTTTAGTTCAAAAAATTAAAATTTATTTTGCCCTCCAAAAAAAATTTGTAAGATTTTTCTTTTTCAAAAATTGAATTTTTTTCTGCGAAAAAGGTACGTGTGGAATTGGGGGGGGGGGGGGTCCGCAAAAAAAATGAAAGAATTTTTCAATCAAAAATTTGAAAACTTTTTTATACATTTATAGGTATACAAAATATGAAAAACTAAAAGATTTTTTTCATTTAAAACCACAGTTTTTTCATTTTTTTCTTCCCATGAAAAAAAAATATGATCAAAAATGATCAAAAATGTTTTGATCATTTTTTATAAGTAAAAACATATCAATAAAAATTTCTTTTAGATGAGTATGAAGGAAGGTACTCTGTAAGGGATCTCACTCTACTTCTTTCAACTTTCAACAAAAATCCACTCCAACATAAACTTTGGGGTTTTGTAGGTATGATATGTACCTATATAATGTTGGTGAATTAGTAAATTTGGGCTCATTATATTTACATTTTTTGGCTCCACAAGTTACCTAAGAGTAGCAACTGCTACATTAAAAACACTCAAGATGCATATAATTTGATCTATTTTAATAAAATTGTATAAAATTTCATCAAAAGTGATCAAATTATATCAAATCTGGTATGGTTAACTTTGGTGCAATTTTTGCTACTATATCCAATTTGGTAGCAACATGTGAAATTCGATACAATTTTATCAAATTCGATACACTTTTATCAAAATCGATCAAATTATGTCTCATTGGGTATACATAAACTTTGGCGCGATTTTTGTCATAATATCTAATTTGTTGAGGACACATTAAATTATATAAAATTTTATCAAAGTTAATCAAATTATATCAAATCAGGTATGGTCAACTTTGGCGCAATTTTTGCAACTGTATGCAATTTGGTAGCGACTTGTGAAATTCGATACAACTTTATCAAATTAGGTACATACAATGACTTCTGAAGGCAATTTTCTTTTTTATCCAATTTGATAGAAATTAATGAAATTTTATACAATTTTACAATTTTCTATCAAGTTGAATATAGTTGAAATAGTTCCACCAAAGTTGATTATATCTAATTTGATATTATTTGATCAATTTTTATCATGTTTTATAAAATTTGATACAACTAGATATAACTAGACGAAATGTGTCAGATTTAATTTGACAGAATATGATAGAATATGATGAAATATGATAGAATTTGATAGAATTACATCAAAATTTTGATCAAATTTGATCAAATTTAATCAACTGTGATCATTTTTGATCATATTTTTTTTCATGTTTTTTTTTTCTTAAAAAATTGAAAAGATTTTTCTCCAAAGAAATTAGGATTAAAAGGAGGGCTCTCCAAAAAATGAAAGATTTTTATTTTTCAAAAAATTGAGATTTCTTTTACCTACTCTAAAAAACAAGATTTTTTTCCTTTTAAAAAACAGCTCTTTTTTTAAATTTTTTTATATAGGTATATAAAAAATTGAAGGTTTCAATTTTTACATTTTTTATTCCAAGAATATTCATAAATGTTTTTCTGCAAAAAACATTGAAAGATTTTTTCTGGAAAAAACAAAAGATTTTTTTTCTGTCCAAAAGTTGTAAGTTGATATGCTTTCTTCAAAAAAATTGAAAATAAAAAATCTTTTTCAAAAAAAAAATTGAACTTTTTTTGATATACGAGTAATATGAGGTTTTTTGTGGGTAAAAACACGAACTTTTTTCTCGAAAAAAATAGAAAGTTTGAAAAAAACACTTTTATTAAAAAAAAAAAATGCCTACCTATAGATAGTGAAATTTTTTTGTACTGACTCCAAAAAATAAAGATACTTACCTACCAAATTATTATAATATTATCTTTATTTTTATTTCAAATCAACGCTTACAATATGAAATAAACCCCCAAATATTATCATCTGATAATCTAGAAAATATAAATAGACTATTAACTTTCTTAAAGAAAACCCATCTTTACAATTTAATTTAAACTTCATTGTAGGGGCGCGATAATCCTGGTAATTAAAAGCGCCCAAAAAAAAAAGAATATTCAGAATTTTTTTCAAAAAAAATAGGTAGATTTTCTTCTCTAAAAAATTGTAACATTTTTTTCTTCAAAGCACTGCAACATCTTCCCAACATATTCTCTTCAAAAAATTCAGTATTTCTTCTATAAAAATTAAAAGGGCTTTTCTTTCGAAAAGTTTAAATATTTTTTTTTACTTCAAAGTAATTTTTTTCAAACAGACTCCATAAAAAATGAGATTAAGCATTAAGTATTTCTTTAATAATTTCATTTTATTTCAAGAAAATTCAGATTTTTTCAAAAAAATTGTGAGATTTACTTCACCAAATACAGACTATTCCCAAAGAAAATTGGAAGATTTTTTTCCTTTATTAAAAAAGGGGAGGCTTTATTTTTCAAAAAATTCTTCAGATAGCTCTGGAGAAGTAGGTTGTGTCTAAGTATGTACTACAATTGGTATAACCTGCAATCAAGCCTATGATTTTACTTTTCTGCTGTATTTAAAATACGACATGGGCGTTTAAAAATTTGCACCCGAGATATGTCAAAAACCGGTTCACAGATTTTTCTCAAAATCAATAGTCTTCTAATGGGTATCCCTCAATCTCTCATTAAAAATTTTAATTAATTAATCAATCAATCAATCAACACGAGACTTATCGTTGTGACCAAATTTGTGTATACTCATTAATTAACTTCCCCTTGGGGTGATTTTAAAAAAAATGAATTTAGCTAAAATCAAACACGAATTTGTGATTTTTTGAAGTTATAGCTCGTACTTAAATTTGTTAACAATTTTTAATTATACCAATATTAATAATGTAGATATTTATTTATTCCTCATCGTCGCACCTCCTGGAATAATTCGATTTGTAACATGACCTACGAGACCGCGTTTAAAGCCTGATTTGGCCCGAGGAAAATATTCGAGCGAAATTATAATTTTGTCGAAATTCTCGGTTTTAATAAGTATAGTGTCCACTGCCACGAATTAGCCACCCGAAGAATAATTTTCAGGGAAAATATTCTCATCGTTTGATAGGTAGGCATGTAAAATTGCATTACATTTTCGTTAATGTATAGGATAAATTACAACGCGTGAATTCCGTTTCTCAAATTTCACAATAAACTGGCGCTAGTTAACGTTCTCACGTGGCAGCTTTCATGTTGGGATATTGTTGATTTTAAAAACGCGACAGTTGAAACTACTATATACGAAAACTAAAATGTAGACTACCGAAATTTTCATGTCGCTTTCGTGCTAATGAGTAGTTATGAATTATTCGAATAAACTAGGTGGTAGGTAAGGTGACTAGGCGCTACTCGATATTCGTGACTGCGGCCATATATACGTATATTTCCATTACATTAGAAAATTTTATTTAGTAGGTCATTGCACCAGATATCTAAATACAATAATCAATTCAAAAATTGGGAAAAATTTGATTTATTTTAATTTCATAAAAATAAAAAAATTATCGTAATTAAAATTAACCATCGTTATACCTATTTACTTATACCTATATACCTCGTTCATTGCGCAGATCTTTGATGCGGATGATTTTATGCAAAATATACAACTGCGTGAACTGCTCGTAGTGGGTGCTGGCCGAAAGCTAAATTTAATGATTATATAGCCGGCTTATTGTTTTTACATCTTAATATTTCTGATAATGATTTCAGTGAAAGGCGATTTCTTTATCGTTTTCATCGACGAACGCCAACACTGATTTTTTTTAAATAAAAAATGCACGCTTAATGTGGTATAAACAATCGGTACGAGTATCTAAAAAAGATACCTATTTTTTTGAAGCGGAACTGTTTCCACCTTTTGTTTCGCAAATGACCACTGGCGGGTTGGGTTTTGACTGTCGCAGTATTAAGGTACTCGGATCGTATACTTTCGTTCATATAGGTATAGGCATAAGTACAATATTGTTGCGTTGGCTACAGAAAAAGGAAGTAAATTCTGGCAGATGTTATTATTTTTGATAAGCGCTCGATTCTCAGCTCTCTAGAGATTTTCGCGGATATTTTACTACGTTTGGAAATATTTATTATTTGGTTTGACGAAAGATAGGCTAATTTTAAAGGGAAATGTTAAACGGCGTAGATTTGAGTTTCCTTTTTCGAATGAGTTTCATATTAGATATATAGGATATGCTCGACTTGGAAATGTGGATCTTAATCTACGTATGTTTGAAATTTTACACTCAAGTGATCGTAATATATATGTTAAACGCTTCTTAAACGATTAATTATAGTTATTATCTTAAGTAGGTTATTTTGAAATCATAAACGTCGATGCGATTTTGTCAAAAACATTAACTAGTTTGAAAACAAGCCGCCGCTTGACACCGAAACAGGAGGGAAGCCCGGTACAAATATCCTCCGAAGAATGCGTTGAATGAACTTCGTTTTGTAGTGATATTTATTGATTATGAAAACCAGTTTTTGGGACATAATTTTACATTTTATTAGTCGCACTTATCAACGATGGATACAATCATAAAGAAAGAGAAAAAAACTTATATGATAACCCAACTTGAACAGGTTCTATCGAAATTGTTGCCAATTTCATCGCGTGCACAGCTGTTCTCGGAGACTCAAGTTACGAGTGTTCTAAAGCTGAAAATATTTTACTGTTGGGATCCAATTTCAATACGAATGGTCAATTTTAGAAATTCTGCTTTCGATGATGTACCTGGCTATGAGTATAAATATGAAGAACCTGGTAAAAGGGAATAGACCTGATATATTTTCAAAAATCATACCATGGCAAGGACTTAGGCTTCTAAGCATTTTAAAGCATTTTTCGGTGCCTCTAAACATATAATTTCTTCAAGTTCTTCACATACCTACCACGATTTTTAAATTTTTAAAAAATAAGAGCATTTTTTTTGAAAACATTTTTCAAAATTTTTTGTCAAAAGTTCAAGTAATTTTTTTTTTTTTTGGTAAATTCACTTTTTACGAAGACGTTAAGTATCTATATCCTGAAAAATGTCAAACATTCTTTGAAAGAATTCTAAAATTTTTCTAAGATAAAATTTTTCAAGAGAATTTTTTGTTGAAAATATCATTTCCATTTTTTTGAACAATATTTTTGAATATTTTTTTAGGGAAAATAAAATTTCTACAAATTTCTTTTCCAGAGAAACGTTTTTGTTAAAAGAATTTTCAAAACTTTCGTGAAAGAATTTTTACTATTTTTTTTTCAAAAGAAAATTTATCAAAAAAATGTAAATTTTTTGCTAAAAAATTATTACCTAGTTTGAGAAAAAAATACTTGATTGCTCTTACAATTTTTTTTTTTTTTTTTTTTGAAAAATATCTCAATTTTTTTTTAGTAAAAACTCAATTTTTTTCGAAATAAAAAAAAAACTTGATTTTTTTGTGAAAAAATACTAAATATTAGTAGTGAAGGAAATACTTGATTATTTTTTTTTAGTACATAGATCAACAGAATATTCGATTTATTTTTTAGTGAAAACTATAATTTTTGTAATGAAAAAAAACTCGATTTCATTTTTTTAGATAGGTAGTTATTTGATTTTTCCAAGTTGAAAAATATTCGTTTTCCCGAATTAAAAACTCGTTTTCTCTGTTGATTTAGTGGAAGCTAATTTTTCTTTAAAGTGAAACCCCTTCAATTTATTTTTTGTGAAAGAAATACCTACTTACCTACCAATTTCACAATTTTTTTGAGTGAAAAGCTCTTTGATTTTCTAATAAAATGATACTCGATTTTGTTTATTTTAGTGAGAACTATGATTGTTTTTGTGAAATTTTTTTTGATTCATTTGTTCGATGAAAACTTGATTTGTTTAAGTAGCTAAGCGAAAAAACTTTCAAAATATTTTCAGTGAAAAAATCTAACATAAAAAAAAGTCTAGGAATTGTTAACTTCAAAAAAATAAAAAGTGTAACTAGCTCAAAAATTCATCATTGGTAAAATAAATTCACTCTTCAAACGAACGTATTTGATACCATGGATATAAGTAGATATTGACTTATATCAAAAAAAAAGAAAGTTAGGTAGGTATGTATTAAATTTTGAAATTTTTTCTTTGAATTGTAGAGTCAATTTAAAAAAAAAAAACGTGTTTTCATGAGTCTAATAAGATACTAGTAGGTATGTAACTGAATTAATTTTTTTTAAAGATTTATCAAAATTTAAAAAAATCAAACCACATAATAACAAAGGTAAAAATTTTTTCAGATTTTAACTACCATCAATGTAAGGTATAGACTATAGATACTTAATACTTATCCATGTTAAATTTTTCTTAAAAACATATTTTTAATTATTTGCCGGCGAATTTTGGAAATTTCCTATATAGGTAGGTATTCTTCGTAAATTTCTTATTTCAGAATTATTATTTTATTATTATTTTTTTTTTACGAAGTGATTTTTTTTAGAAATAATACAATTTTTCTCTACATTAAAATAGAAATGATCCAAAAGTTGATGTTTCAACAGAATTTTAAAAAATTCAAGTTTGAACAAAAATTTTAAATAATCTTCAACAATTTTTTTTTTAAATTGTATTTTAGAACAAAATTTTCAATTTATTGTTTAAAATTTTTTAAATCGGTTGCGATGAATTTTTGTGAACTACCTGTTTGAAAATTTATTTTCCTACAAATAAACTTTAAAATTATATGCATTTCATTGGTGAAAATAAAACATTAAAAAAATAAAAGTCTAGGAATTGTAATTTTCAAAAAAAAAAAAAAAAAAAATTGAGAAGTCCATCTCAAAAGTTCATACCTAGTAAGTAAAATTAATTCATCCTTCAAACGAACCTATTGATATCTGAACAATAAGTATTACCTATTTCGAAAAAAAGGCTTACGAAATTTCGAAATTTTTTCTTTAAATTTGTATCAATTTAAAAAAAAATTTATTCGTGTTTTCAGAAGTTTAGTAAAATACCGAAATATGTTGAATTAATTTTTTTAAAAGATTTTCTTTCAGATTTCGGTAATCGTCAAAGTACCGAAATATGAATAAGGAACTCATACCTACACCTAGGCCTACCACGAGTTGGTTAATCTTTTAATGTTACCCCGCCGTAGTACGATCATGTACTCGAATATTATCCTATAATTACACATAAACGTTGTACCTATTAGAATATGCGTAAACAAATATAATTATTTGTAAATTAATGGATAGATGTAGATTTTTTCGGTATAGTGTTATTTAATTATGTAGATAGTACGATATAGTCAGTAGGTAGTAGGTACCTGGATGTACGAGTATGAGTATATATCTACTATATAGGCATGAAAAAGAAAGAAAATCCGAATTCTACGGTCGTATAAAAGGTTTCATTAGAACATAGCGTTTCTCGAGATCCGCATTTAACATGTACTTGGTAAAATACTGCTTAATTGCCGAACAAACGTAATATTCAAGTACTGGTTAGAGCATGCGTCGCTTCTAATCGGTTGCGTACATATATTAAAGTTTTATTGAACGATTCCTGGCATTATTTAAAGTGTATGGAAGAGTCGGCAAACAGTAAACGGATTTTAAATAAAGGTTAGGTAGCCGCTCTTCCCCTTAAGTCATAATAACCTTTCGCAATGGATATATTGGTGGATTTATTGACGATTATTGTGCAAGTTTTAATGGTCGTCGGTAAGTTTGGATGAATTGCGCGACGCGACGCTGTGGAATAAAAATAAGTAAACTACGATTAGAAAAATGATACAGCTATTCTAAAAATATGCTAATAATAGTAACCGGTGATAAACCAATTAGAACCGATGTACTAATGAATCGTATGCGTAACGAAATTTGCTTTTTGTCCGGTGTAATAAATTATGAAAAATTTTAATGGATAATCGGTAAGCCATAAAATACACGAATAAGTATTAGTATTATACCGTAGGTTACCTTCTATGTATACAACTGGTAGCTTGTGTACAATTGTAAGTACATCTACATGTGTATGTATATTTCAACCTTTCGTACATGTTCTCAGGTTTATTGTCTTTCAATGACGATGAATTGTTGAAGGGTAAAAATAAGTTTTTCTTCCTTGATTTTACACCTACAACAACTTCTTCTAATTGTAAAAAAGATGGGTTGGGAATAGGTTGGTACTTCCCTCTAATATCTATTCGTGATATTTAGGCCTATAAGGTTTAAAATGATCGTACCTATGGTGAAAAATAATTCGAGGAAATCATGAGAGATTTTCAAGCGAATAATGTATCATAGATCATGTCTGAGAAAACCCATTCGAATTTCGAATCATTTTTCCCTAAAACAGGGATCATTTAAAAAATGAAGGAATTAAACTTCATTCAAGACAAAAAAAAAAAAAAAAAAAACACTGAAAATGAATTCTAATTTGTAGTGGAAAGTTAAGGCGGTGCTCTAGCGGGAGCAGGTTGCCTATCCTGCCACCAAGCGCAATTTTTTCAATTCGTTTTTTTTCGCGTTTTATCGCAGATTTTTTTTAAAAAATGAGGTAATATGCTGGGTTGCTGGCATTATGTTAGATTATATAAATAAAATTGTTAAATGTGCCCAAATATTCATAGAATCAGAATTATAAGCGTGAATAGAAACGAATGCGTTTCTCACCTCGCTGTGGTTTTTCCAAGGAATATAAACACTATCGTACTAGGTAGTCTGGATCGTTGAATATGTGTCTTTGTGTGTGTATTTTGACGTCACTAGTGGAAAAATCTGACTGTATTAGTGGAGAAATCGCTTTTTTTGGTAGTTTTTTGTTAATAGCTCTTTATAAAATGGATTAACTAAAGTATTTATGAGAATATTTTTTAAAGAGAAGGAAATTACATTTCGAATGGTATGTTTACTTTTGAATTTTACTCCATTTTGGGTTCATAAGAAAGAGAATCATCCGTGAAATTTAATTCGCTTTTCAGATTATTGAGAAATACTGTACTAACATTGATTTAAATTGCAGAAAACTATATATCGTTGGAAAGAGGATAAAAAATGCTACATTTCGTTCGCTTTGAGTACCAATCTATCTTTTACAGTTTTTGAAATATATTGAACTCAAACTTCGCAATACATTATCTCAAAAACTATAACAGATAGATTGGTACTCAAAGCGAACGAAATGTAGCATTTTTTACCCTCTTTCCAACGATATATAGTTTTCTGCAATTTAAATCAATGTTAGTACAGTATTTCTCAATAATCTGAAGAGCGAATTAAATTTCACGGATGATTCTCTTTCTTATGAACCCAAAATGGAGTAAAATTCAAAAGTAAACATACCATTCGAAATGTAATTTCCTTCTCTTTAAAAAATATTCTCATAAATATTTTAGTTAATCCATTTTATAAAGAGCTATTAACAAAAAACTACCAAAAAAGCGATTTCTCCACTAATGAAGTAAGATTTTTCCACTAGTGACGTCATTTTCGATGATTTTTCCACTACCTATTGCCAACCCTCTTTTGTTGTACAACAATCTAGACTACCTTTGGGGTTTTCCCATTTTTCAGGAAAATCGCTGGACGGAATTTGATGAAATTTGGATATGTTGTAGAGAACAGTGCCCCCGAGAGCACTACAAAGCCCTTTTTTCAATTTTTTGGATTTAATGAAAAATATCACGATCCAAAATTACTTCATTTTCAGATTTAACGATTTTATTTAGTTAATCTAACATAATGCCAGCATATTACCTCATTTTTAAAAAAAATCTGCAATAAAACGCGAAAAAAAACGAATTGAAAAAATTGCGCCTGATGGCAGGATAGGCAACCTGCTCCCGCTAGAGCACCGCCTTAAATGCGAACTTTCGAAAACTCAGTTCAATAATATATAGGGGCTTCCAGTCACGTGATTTTTTTTGTTTGTTTACACTCTCGCTGGTAGGAATTTTCAATCAGTTATCCCAAAACGTCGATGTTTTATTAGAAGCCCTAATATAGTATCGTCGAAATTTTGATAACCAATTTCCTAACATCGAGAAATTTGACATCACTTTCGGAAGTCCCTATTCTGTGCATTGTTTTTCATATTTTATTATTGGAAACTCAAATTTTAATTAATTTTTTTTTCTACTTCGAAAATTGAAGACAAAATGGAATAATTTACCTTCCAAAAAATCTGAAAGATTTTTTTTCAAAAAAAAAAAAAAAATTAGAAAAACGACTATGATTTCTTTCTCAAAAAATTGAGTTTTGATTTTTTTCGTTAAAAATTACGATTTTTTCCAAAAAATTGAAAAATAAAAATTAGAAGCATTTTCCGTCCAAAAAAATTAGGAATTTTTTTCTATGGAGAAAAATTAAGAGAAAGTTCAATTCAAAACATTAGGTAAGATACCCAAGTATATTTTTTTTGCAAAAAATTAAAAGATTTTTTAAAGAGGATTTTTTTTCTAAAAAAAGAGATTAGATTTCCTCTCTGAAAGTTTGAAAAATATGCCAACTTCAGAAAAAGTGAAAACTTTTTCACTTCGAAACATTATACATACCTACCTTATAGTTACCCATTTTTCCTTTAAAGCAGTTGAATTCTTTTTTCAAAAAAAAAAAACGAAGAAAAAAGACTATGATTTTGTTCTCTAAAAATGAAGGCGTACGAGTGAGGTTATTTTTCTCCCAAAAGTTGAGATTTTTCTCGCCAAGAAATTAAAATTTTTCTCTTGAAAAAGAAAATTGAAAAAATGAGATTACTTTCCCAAAAAAATTAGTTTTGATTTTTTCCCCCCTAAAAAATTACAACCTTTTCTCCCAAAATTTGAAAAAAAATTAGGAGCATTTTCCGCCAAAAAAATTGAGATTTTTTTTCTTTGCAGAAAAATTGAGAGAAAGTTTACTTTAAAACATTGATATATTTTTTCTTGGGAAATTTTTTTTTTTTAATTTAAAGATAATTTTTTCTCTAAAAAAGAGATTAATAGGTAGATTTCCTATCTGAAATTTAAAAAAAATAAGTGAGTATGTTAACATCAGAAAAAGTGAAAACTTTTTCATTTCGAAACATTATACATTACAGTTACCTACTTTTTCTTGAAAGCAGTTGAAATATTTTTTTCAAAATGATTGAGAATTTTTTTTGACATGGATATTTCCCTAAAAGAGGGATTTATTTCCCAAAATAAACGTATTTTTTCTCCAGAACTTTGAAAAATGTTTTTACTTTTACAAAAATAAAAATATTTCTCTCTTCAAAAAAATTGAGAAATGTTTGTTTTTTAATCTCTCAAAAAGAATTGAAAGATTTCGTAATTTAAAAAAAAAAAAATTCCAAAAAATATTTCTGAAGCACAGATTTTTCCTAAAAATTTGAAGAATAAATTAGGTAGATAAGTATTTTTATTTCAGAGAAGTTGAAAGGTTTTTCTCTTAAAAAAATTGAGAATTTCTTTCTAAAGGAAAGTTTTAAAAAAGTTAAAATGTACTTGAGTATTTTTTTTCACTAATATTGAGAAAAAAATTGGGACTTTTTCTCCAAAAAAAAACTTGAAGATTTTTTTTTCAAAAAATAAAAAAATACCTAAAACCTAATAGTGCTTTCAAAAAGTAAAATGATTTTTTTCTTCCAAAAGTTAAGATATTTTTTCTTGGAAAGATTGAAATAATTATACGTATAAGTATTTTTTAATGAGGCAGGCATTGAAAATTATTTTTACTTAAGAAAAATGGAAGATTTTTCTCTCCAAAAAATTGGAAAAAAAATCTCGAGTAAAATTGAAAGTTTCTCTAAAAAAATAAGAGATTTTTTTGTTCTTAAAAATTGAGATACTTTTTCTCAAAAAGTTTAAAACATTTTTTCCAAAAAAGAGAGAATAGCAAAATTTTTCTCTTTAAAAAATTGCGATAGGTATTTTTCAGTTTCATTCTTCAAAAAAATAGTAATTTTTTTCTTTCAAAAAAAATTTATATTTTTATTAGTCAAATCTGAATGAATTTTCATTCAAAAACTTTAAGCTTATAAATTCTGGAACATTGAAGGAATATTTTTATCCATCTTCTATCCTCATCTCGCTGCATAGAAAAATTCATTCATGAAGTATGTGTCTGCGCTGCAACTTCTTATCAATTTATATAAATAGCAATTTGTCAAAATCAAATACACGTTGAAATTCTAAGCGACTTACACGTACGCTGATCATTCTGACAAATTCTCGTCCCAATTGCAATGGGTTGAAAGTCTTCAGCCAAATTGTCGTTGAAATTTTCTCAATCGTAAATGTTTACAAGGACAGGTATAAATTTCGCGCATCTCTCAACTCAACGCTTTAGAAAAGGAGTATTTAACGAGTAATAACAACGGTTTACGTTGAAGGCTCGAAAATGCGGGCGTGATAATGTTGACAGTAAAAAAAAAGGGCGGAGAGGACGCGGGCGCTGGCGCGAAGTGGTGACAACGACGACGCGGTGTGGTACGTGGTACGTGGTACGATGGGTCGGTGGGTCGGTGGGTCGGTGGCGCTGTATAATAACATTTGAAGATCGTCATCCGTGGTAAAAGAAAGTGCGGCGGATATTTGGAGGGTTCGTAATGCGATTCCGCAGCGACACAACTGAAACTAGATTAAGAGTAAATCGTTCGGAAAATAGTGTTAACTGTCGTGTAGCCATCGTAATGACAAACTAGAGCGATGTTTCATTCCTTTGCGCACTTCGTTATATAGTAAATGGCGAAAGGAAAACGGCAAATTTTATGGTGGTCGACGACGCGCAGGGAAAGTTGTTAAATGTAACTTGTCGCAATTTCTATTAACTCACCCTTTTGAATAAACACCGAAAAACCATTTTACACACCTCATAATTCTTTTTGATATTTACTCCGTAAACCTGTTTTTACGACCTATACATTGTTTGGCTTCAAGTTAAATGCTTTTTAGTCGCATTCTTTACTTTTATACATTTTTTCATCGTGTTAGCTTCGTCTACCTTTGTATTATACCATCGACCAGCGTAATACGAGTACAACCACGAATTTCAAAAATTCAAATATTTCGTGGTATCATTGAACCTAAGTATTAAAAAGTTGAATTAAACTGAGGGTTTTTAGGCTAAATTTTGGAATCATTTTTCAAAATGAAGAGTAGTTTGCATCATTGAAATAGAGTTGAACGAATTAATCGTTTTATTCAATTTTATAGTTACCGTGATTGCAAATTACTTTGTCGCAGTTTTTGGTACTTTTAAAATCTACTTTGCGCATTTCGAAATTTTTTCGTATTATTCAAAAAAAAAAATTCAAAGGCTGATGAAACATAAATTTCCATTAAAAAATAATTTTTCAAATTTTACTCAAATTTATATTATCGTTAAAAAAATTTTCAAGCAAAATTTTTTGAAATAAATTTTTGAATTTTGTTTGAAATATAATTTTGTCAGAATATAATTTTTTCAAATTCCATTACTCGTATATTTAGAGACTGATTTTTTGATTTTTTTTTCAATAAGTATTTCTTCATCTTGAAAACCAAATGTTTCAAAAAAAAAAAATTGCAGTGAAAAATTTGAAAAAAATGCTGTGTTATGTGGTGTTATTCATCTACCTACGCCAATCTCAATTTTGAATTTTATTCCAAAGATTTTTTCAAATGTTGAAATAAAATTTTATGGAGACTAAACAATTATCTATACCTATAGCTATAAAAAAAAAAATTACTTTTGAAAGTTTCTAAAAAAGTAAAAAAAAAGGAAAAATAATTTTGTCTGATTACAATTATTTTGGAGAATATTGTTTTAAAAATGATTATTTAAATTTCGTTAGAAAGCATTGGGTTCTTCAAATTTATAGTCATAAGAATATTTTTTCAAATTTTGTCAAAACACAAATTTTAAAAATATCTGCGATAACTAAAGACTGGTTTTTCAGGATTTCTTCATTTCAAAAATTTTGAAGAATTTTTCGAGAAAATAATTTCATTTAAATTCAATTTTATTGAAGGGTTAGTATTGAAAACAATTACTTATTTTAAATTTTGTTCAAAATCGTTTTAAAAAAATATTATGAGAAAAAACTTCCAAATTTTGTCCAAAGCAAATGAATTCATGATTTCTCCATTTTGAAAATATTTTAAAAATTTTAAAACGGGGTTTTTGATTTTTTTACCTCATTTTTTTCAATTTTCTCACGAGATTAATTTTTCAAATTTTGTTAAAAAGACAATTTTTTAAGAATTATGTTTTTAAACTAAATTCTTGAATTTTTTAGCAATTTTTTTAAAAATTTTTGTTATAAAAAAAACTTATCAGAAACATATTATTTTTTTTAGATTTCACCCAAAAATGAATTTTTCAGTAAGTAGGTAATTTGAAATTTTTAAAATTTTGCAACTTTTTGCAAAAAAACACAATTATTTTTTAAAAATTAATTTTTTTTAAAACGAGTGTTGGAGACATTTTTGTCGAAGTTTGTTTGATTTTTTAGTAGGTATTATCAAGAGAATTAAAAAAAAAATTGTCACAATTATATTTAAGTACAATATACCTACTACATAAAGACCAATTTTTCCAGTATTTCTTCATCACGAAAATTTTAAGAATTATCTCGGGATATACTTAACTACTCTACGTCTGTTTTTTTTTAAATTCTAATGATTGTTAAAGAAAGATTTTTTGAATTGGACTTCAAATCTTTTTTTCCAATTTTTGTCATGAGAAAATTTTTTATTTTGCCTGAAAGCAAATTATGACGAATTCTGTTTAGAGAGAGAGACAAAATTTTTGAATCCTTTCAGAATTCTTCATCTTGAAAATTTTGCAAATTTCTGGAGAAAAATAATTTTGTATAGGTAGGTAATTATTAGATACATTTTCTCAAAAAGGTTATGGAAAATGATTCTTTTGAATTTAATTTTAAATACACTTTTTCAAAGTCAAAAAGCGAGTAAATTTTTAAAAATTTCATTTCTTGATACTTTTTTTGAATTTTTACAGTATTTTTTCATCTTAAAAAATTTTCAAATTCATAAAAATCTTTGAATTTAATTTTTTCAATTTCAGTAGGTAGATATTTCTTTGTCTTGAAATTTTTATTTTTTATTTTTTAAAAAAACAATTTTGTTCACTTAAATATAATTTTTTAAAACTATTTCGCGTTGAATTAAAAAAAAAAAATCTAATTTTGTCATCAGAAATTTTTACAATTTTTTCAATTCTGGTAGAAAATTTTTTCAAATCTATTAAAAATGCAATTTTTGGACAATTTTATTTTTTAACTACTTTTAAAAATTTTCGGAATTTCTTCATCCTGAAAATCTTGCAATTTTTTCAAAATGAATTTTTATTTTATTTTTTTTTGAATACAAATTTTTTTAGAAGAATAGTTACTTATTAACGCAGTTTGTTTTTAACTTAAATAATTGTTTTTTTCTAATTTGGCCAGAAGACTTTTAAAAGATTTTTATCTTGAAGAGTTTGCAAAATTTCTCGAAAAAATGATTTTTTGATTCATTTTTTTTACATTGTTTAAAAGTGATTTTATTAATTTGTTTAAAGTCACCCCCCCCCCCCCCACCCCAACAGAATAAAATAATTTCAAATTTTGTCATAAGACTAATTTTTCTAATTTTTTCAACATTTCGGAAAAAAAAGTAGATAAAATTTAAACATTCAAAAAAATGTTGAAATCAATTTTTTTGAATTTATTTTTTTTCGGTATTACTTCTTGAAGATTTTTAAACATAACTAACATAAGAATGTACAGCACTTTCCATGCTGTGTTCGTTTTCAGTTAGGCATTTAAAATTTTCAAATTTTGCAGTTTCAATCTGTTCACTTATCTTTCTCTATTCATCTAGGCCTATGGGAAAATCATATTAAAATTAATGTCTAAAAAATTCCTATATCTTTAGTTATTAAAATCACGAACCCCCGTCTGTTACACGCGCATATCTAACTCGGCATATACATAGCCATTGATGAAAATTCTGTTCTTCTTGAGTTGAAAATTCACCAATATTAGTCCAATAAATCTGTTAAAAGTTATTTTCAATTAGTGGAGTAAACGGTCCGTTATAATTTGTATTGGATAACAGGAGGAAAGTTGCCAGTTGTCGATGTAATGAGATGGCAAAATAATGTTAGGGCTTCCTAAACTTGCTTCGTGTTTTATAATACGCGAGGCTACGAGTAACTATATACTCGACGAGGGTAATGAAAAGCCTTTTCTTCAGATCGATGATATTGCGAGAATGAAAAAAGAAAAAAGTTGCGAGTTGAATTTTGACTATGAAAAATTGGTTAGATTTCCACAGGTACTACCTCGTCATTTTCTATCTACCTCTATAGAGAAGTTGCCGTTAAGCTGAGCGCTTCTTTTTATGAATAAAAATACCCGAGCCACTTAATTACCTGTTTGTATTTTTTCCTATTCTGATACGCGCCCAAGTGATTAATGTTCTTTTTAATTAAACTATACCTATACATAGGTATCGAGTTAAAAGTCTAATGTTTTAGTACCGCTGCAGCTTTTTCAACTAGGTAGTATTCCTATACAATTTAGAAGTTTTAATTAATTCGCGATTCATAGCTGGAAACATATGTAACGAAGGGTGTTCTCTGATGGCTATAATCGCTGCTCAGCTCCGCGGTGATGGGAAAAGTGGAAGTTTTCATACTCGAGGAGAAAATTGCTCGTCAGGAGGGACAGATGTAATGGACGAATGAAGTGTAAGATTTTTTATTTTATTTTTTAGATAATTTTCTCGCATTTGAGCATGAATTTAATTTCTGACTGAGCGAAGTAATTTGTTAGAAGACAGTTTACTTCTATATTGTAATAAATTTACTAGTAGGATATTAATTTGGAATATGCGATAACGCTCGTTTGAATATTTAGTAATACTCTTACATGTTTATATGTACCTACTTGTATATATATGTGGGATTGTGGGAGCATGGCAGAGCGCATTTTCAAAGAGAGAAGAATTTCTCATCTCAACGCAACGTAGTGACATTATAATATAGTGTAAAAATAACAAACCGTTCGTTTAAACTGAATAAACTCTTTGGCGTGTTGCGTACGCTGTGTGACAAATGTGCATACAAGACTTACGAGCAGATAGGTCTTAAAAGAGTCTCTCTTTTGGCGCTAAATGGCCCGTAATATGTTATTAAAAAGAATATTTAATAATTCCGCCGGCTCCGCGGTCGCAAACGTAAAGTTACGCGGTTGTTGAGAGTTTTACTTTTTACTAAATCTACGATGTTGCACTTTGGCACCGAGAATTTCGGTGGTAGGGCGTCAATATATGTACGTGTAAGGGTTACTCGCGGCCTTCAGCCATTAATACCATAGGCTAGTTTCCTTTTGCAGCTGCGACTATGTCTTATATTCCTCCTAGTCCTAGTACTTATACATGGCTACCTATATACTTAGCTTTATAAACCACCTGGTAGTTTGAAACAATCACCCAGTTCATTTTCATTTCTCACCCAAAAATTATCGAGATCCTTAATAAAAAATGGACGAATAACCAATTTCATTGGTGGTGCAAAGGTATTATTTAATGGCGAACACCTTTGCTTATATAGTTTGAACAAATCAATACGCGATAGAATCGAAATCGGTTGGTAATAATTTCTAGAAAATGCAGATTAGCCTGTGTCAGACGTCAAATTAAATTTAATACGTTTTTAATATTTTTAAAGAACCGGAATTATATTTATACGTTGACGTTTCTCATACAAAATTATCATCTGCTTTTTGCTCGTATTAATCTATTGTCAGATTAGCGTATTTAATCCTTTCAAAAATTCTACTAATAGAAAAACATTTTGTAATTTTATTGTAGATACTTACTTAATTAAAATTATAAAAATTATATTCGTCGTGTTAAAAAAAAGAAACAATATTCAGATGAATAGTTGTAGTCGAAGTCTCTTTTTTTTTGGAGGCCACTGGCATCTTCCAGTGTTTTCGTTGATGTATTTGAAAAAATTTCCAAGTAGCAAGTCAAGTATATAAACTCGAAAACTACGTTTTATAGCACGCTAGTTAATTACCTACCTACTGGTGCAAATTTTTCCAACAGTTTAGGAATTCAGAAATTTGATTTAGGTATTTTTTTGAAACGAGATTTTTAAATTCTGCTCTTTTCAAAAATAATTTTAAAAGTTTTTTTGTCTGATTTTTTTTTTATAAAATTGAATATTTTG
The DNA here is from genome assembly GCA_959613365.1 of Balanococcus diminutus. NCBI lineage: Eukaryota > Metazoa > Arthropoda > Insecta > Hemiptera > Pseudococcidae > Balanococcus > Balanococcus diminutus. The sequence goes on from OY390714.1 coordinate 33,574,033, forward strand.
AACATTTCTTCAGCGAAAGTTTTATAACAGTTTTCCTATAGGTAGCGATTCTTTTGAAAATATTTTTTTCTGAAATGATTTTTTCAGAAAAGCAGTGTTCAGAAGTACCTGCGGATAGAATTTATTTAATATTTTTAAATTTAAAAAATAAAGGCAATTTTTTGTCCTTTTTTACATTTTTTGATCAAAATAAGCACTATTTTACTTAACACTTCACAAAAAAAATCAAGAAATCACTTTCGAACCACCCTATGAAAAATAATGCCCAAAAAATATTTTAAAAACTCTTTTGAACAAAAAAATGTTTTTCAAGACTCTCGAAACCTTCTAAAAAATATACTTAATCAGTTCATGTAGAAAGGAAAAAAATTGAAAACTTATTCACTAATCAAGCAAAAGTTTTCCTTGACAATTTTTTTGGGGGAAAAAAAGATGAAAAAAATGCATGGATGCATCAAAATAATGAAAGAATACCTATTGAAATTTTTTTGTCAAAAAAAATTTTAGTAGGTAAAAGAGAACAGCTGAAAGAGAATCTTGAAAATACTCCGAAGAAAAATTGGTTAAAAAAAATATTCAAAAATAATTATTCAGGAAAAAAGTTCTTCTAGAAGAAATTTTTAACAAATTTCATTAAAAATTCGGTTCTTTAGGAAAAAAGTTGAAAAAATAATTTTCTTGGAGAAACTGTCAAAAAATTACCCAACTATTTTCTTAAAATTTTGTTTTAAATATAATTGAAAGAAAATATTCTTCAAAAAGTCTAACCTGTGTTTTAAAAAATGTTTCGAAAAAAATTTAACTTTTCAAAACTTTTTTAAAAAAGAGTCTTCTGATAAAATCAAATATTGGATTCGCCTAGAAAATTGTCCATTTTTGGCAAAGTTAGTTGTTTTTATTAATATTTTATTTATTTATTTATTTTTGGTTAAAACTAGTTATTATTTGATTGATTAATGCCATTTCATTATTGTGAAAAACGAATGATTTTTAGTCTAAAAGGGTTTTTTCGCGTTTCATATTTTCTTTTTATTATTTTTCTATTCTTCTGAATTTTACTAAAGGAGAACTTTGTACACAGAAAAAATAATTTAGAAGAAAAATGAGAGATTTTTCTAATTTTAAAAAAAAATTGAATAAAATAAGAATTGAATTTTCCATAAAATTGATCCCACTTATCTGCTTTGTTTTAAGAGAATTTTTCGCAAGTATACCACTACTGAAATCTATCAAAAAGAATTTTTAACAATGGTTTCCGTTGTTTTTTTTTTTGTTTTTTTTGAAAAAATTTTATGAGGAAATTTCATATTTTATAGAGAACTTTCATGAAAAAAATTTTGGCTGAATTTTTAGAAGAAATTTTAAGAAATTTGAAGAAACGTTTTCAAAATACTAAATTTTGAAGAAAGTTAAGAAATTCTCTAAAAATTTTAATGAAAGAAGTTTTCAAAAGAAAAAACCGAGAGATTCATTAGATGAAGAAAATTACCTACGTTGACTTTAATTTTTCTTTTAACTCATTACTGAAGTATTATATAAAGTTATATGGACGTTGTAAAGGAAGCAATTGCTTCATATTACAAATAAATATATTCATTCATTCATTCATAATATTTTTATAGGTAATTAACAAAAAATGTACAAGAAAGAAAGGATTTTCAAAAGTACTTAACGAAGTACTTTTAGGATTTTGAAAAGAATTTCATAATCGATTTTTTTCATAATTTTTTTCAAAATAGTTTCATTTTGCAATGAGATATTTTCCGGACAATTTTTTCATGAACAATTTTTATAGAGAAAAAAAAGAATTTTTTGAAAAAAAATTTCTGTAGGTGAATTTTTTGAAAAAAAATTTCTGTAGGTAAATTTTTTTCAACCAAATTCCAAAACAAAAGGAAAGAATTTTTCCAAAATTTACAAAAAAAATTTCAAAGAAAAAAAAACTGAGGAAAAATCTTAATTTTTTTTAAAAAACCTCGAAGTTAGTCAATAGATTTTCTTGAAAATTTTTGTGAGGGAATTCCAATTCTCATCAGCAATTTTCATAGAGAACTTATTGTTAAAAAAATTTTTAAAAATAATTTTTGTCAACAAAATTTTATCAAAAATGTGAGAAATTTTTGATAATTTTTTAAAATGTATTTACAAGTTTGTTTTTTTCATAATCATGTGAGGGGAGATTTTAAAACAAACAAACAAACAAAAACTGATGAAATGTGTTACTTTAAAAAAAAAGTCACTTGAGTTACTTAAAGTTTTTCGCAATAAATTTTTAGGAGAAAATTTTTGTGAAAATAATTTTTCCAAAAGCTTTTTTCTATTAGAAAATTTTCAAAATTCAAAATATTCAAACATGTTCCCTTAATTTCAAGGAAAATTTTCCAAAAAAAAAAACAAGAAAAGTGTGACATTTAAAAAAAAACTTAATTATCAATTGTTTTTTTGAAAAATTTTCAGTGAGAAAATTTGAGTTCTAATGATAGCAAATTTTATTTAAAAAATTTTGGAAAACATTTTTTTTGAAAATATATTTTTTTAAAACCTATGAAAGAATTTTTTAATGAGAAAATTTTCAAGATATTTGCAATGTTTTTTCATTACGACTACTTCAATGAAGAATTTTTTTTTTAAAAAACACCGAAGAAACTTCTAAGATCCGTTCAAAAATCGAAGAAATTTTCCATAGATTTTTTTGGCATTTTTCCAAAAAAAAAAAAAACTTTGAGTAAATTTGAATTCTTATCAAGGAAATGTGAAAATCCATTTTTTCTTAAAATAGAGGAAAAATCTACGTAGGTATATAGGAGAGGGTAGAGGTACCACCTTATCTAGATATTTATTACCATGCTTATACCTACTCCGTTGGCAAACATTTATTTTTCGGCCAATTGAAAAGCTCTTTTTAATTAATTTTATTCCAAAATTAATTAATTTTTTTTTTACATAGCTATACGTACCTAACCAACTTTCTAGATGGTTCTTTGAAAACTGAAAAAAGTTTCATACTTACGCGTGCCTAATATCAATAAATGGAAAAAACCTTAATACGTTTCATTATGGCTAAAAAAGGAGAATAAATTAAAACAATTTTTCTCAACTAATATGTACATACATTCTTGTTCATAATTTCTGAAAAAATTAAAAATAGCTAAGTATTTTACAAAATTAGTAGGTATGTATAACACTCCCTCTTGGAAATAATATTACAAAGAAAAATTATATCACGTTGCGCTGAAAGCTATGTTAAAGGGCCGAGGGAAAGTCAATTCATTTAATAATTTAAAAGGGGTACCGTGACAAAATTATATTAAGATAAAGGACCCGAGCTATCGTGAATGAAATTACTTTGTGATATTTTTGAGTTTTTAAATACGTGAAAAAAATAAATCAAACAACGTAATGCTCGTTTAATTTGAAGGCGACCGCGAGATGTACCTAGTACCTCTACCTACCTACATACGTACCTAGTACCTACTAAGTAATTGAATGAGTGCAATTTACATATTATAGTGCTGGATGACAGCAATTTGATAAAAGAAAAATACCTGTGTTTTGTTTTTCGCTATCGCTATCGCTACATTGCACCAGGTCGATGCGATGTTTGCTATTTAAATGAAATAATAGTGGAAAAAGGATTTAGTTGTGCGGAATGATTTAGTGGCCGTATTAGGGAAAACAATAATGAAGTATTATAAAAATACTGAGAGTTATTAGGTAAGCAGTTAGGGGATACGGGCTGGCGGTGTGTAATAGTTCTTCATTTAAACGTCTGACTGACAGACTTATTGGTGTTGGTTCGACTCCCGAGGGTGTCAAATGTTTGCTTTATAATCTACAGTTTGGAGCTTTAGCAGTATAGTTATATCCGGTGCTTGTATCCATCTTTACTTAGTGCGCCCATTCATCTACATTTACAACTTCCTAGTCTCGTATTTTCTGTCGATATTCGTCTTATTTATTTGTCATCAGATAGACTTTATCAAGTTGCCAATTCTCGTTAGAAAATTTCCTCGGGTTATTTCTCCTCCTCCCCTTCTCTCATGCAGAGGCTCCCAAATTCAGAAAATTTGATTTATCCTACCACGTCCTAGTCGATTTTATCAAAAAATTTATAGTGCGTAAATTTTCTCTTTAACAGGAAAAAATGGTCGATTATACGAGTATCTTAAACGTTTTATGAGAGGTAACGTGAAGCTCACAAGCTGCTATCTACAAGAATTTCGATTTTCCAAGTGGTGATACTGGCTCAAATGAACAAATCAAAAAAGCAATACTACCGTTGTGTACAAAATTTAATTTCCGAACATAAAGGTTGTGTTCACTTTTTACCTTTCTTGAATATTTTTGGCGCTAAATGAAAAAAAAAAAAAATTTGTCAATTATTTTGAAAAATTATCAATTTTGTGGAAATGGAGTTGATTAGGTTCACCTTCACATAATGATAATTTTGAGTAAGTCAGAGAAGTAAATTTCACATTTTGTAGAAAATTCAATTTCCTTTCAAAAAGGTTTTTTTTTTTTGCCTATCTTCAATATTTCAGGCGCTACGAGAGAAAAACGAAAAATTTGTCAAGTTTTTTAACCAAAAGGAAATGAAAGTGTATACTTATTACAATAATTCATTTTTCTCCCATAACGCCTGAAATATTGAAGATAGGCAAAAAGCGAAGAGAACCTTTTTGATCGAAAATAAATTTTGTACACAATGGTATAGTCTTATTTTTTTGATTTGCTCAAAATATGAGCCAGTATCGCAACTTGAAAAATCAAATTTCTTTGCAGGTAGTACATCGATCATTTTTCCCTGTTGGAAGGAAATTTTACTAGTAGATACATATAAAATTTTTAGGATATAATCGACTAGGACATGGTAGAAGGGACGGGCGAGAGCCAGGTCGGGCTCTAAGACAAAAAAAAATCGGGTCCCTTTTTTAAATAAAAAAACACCAATTTTTTTATTTCATTGAACAAACAAAAAAATGGTTCTCAAAGGAATTTGAAATTTTTTTAAATGTAAAGGAATTGACTAAATTTCAAAAAAAAAAAAAAAAAATCAACAAAAGTTCGAAGAAATTATTCCCTGCTCAAAACTTTCAACTTGAAAAAAGTGATAAAAATTACCAAAATTTAAAAAATGATTTTTTTACGGTACTGAATTTAAAAAAAAATCGTTCTCAAAGGAATTATAAAATTTTTTAATATAAAGGAATTGAATAGTTTTTTTTTTTTTTTAAATTCAATAAAACTTGTTCCTAGACAAAACTTGAACAAATTAAAAGAAATTTGAAATATTTTCAATTTAAAAAAAGTGAAAAAATTCTTTCATTCAAAATTCAAAAAAAATAAATGTTTTTTCACTGAATTTCAAAAAAATGGTTCTCATTAGAAAATATTTCAAAATGCAAATAAATTGTCTAAATTTCCAAAAAAAACTGCTTTTCAAAAAAAATTGATTTTTTTTTTAAGAAAAGAAATTTGAAAAAATTGAAGAGAAATTTGAGAACTCTTCGAAAAAAATTCTTTGCTGAATTCCCCCCCCCCAAAAAAATTGTTCTCAAAGGAATTTGGAAATTTTCTGAATAGAAAGTTGATGCAAAAAAGAAATCCTCAAAAAAAAATTGAAAAAATTTTTAGGAAAAGAAATTTGAAAAAATTGAAGAGAAATTTGAGAACTCTTCGAAAAAAATTCTTTGCTGAATTCCCCCCCCCCCAAAAAAATTGTTCTCAAAGGAATTTGGAAATTTTCTGAATAAAAAGTTGATGCAAAAAAGAAATCCTCAAAAAAAAATTGAAAAAATTTTTAGGAAAAGAAATTTGAAAAAATTGAAGAGAAATTTGAGAACTCTTCGAAAAAAATTCTTTGCTGAATTTCCAAAAAAAAAAGTTCTCAAAGGAAATTGAAAATTTTCTGAATAAAAAGATGATGCAAAAAAAATCTTCAAAAAAATATTTTTTGACGAAATTTAAAAAAAAAACTCGCAGAAAGAAATTTTTAAAAATCAGAAGAAAAAAATACGTTTAGTCGAAATTCAATTTCTTTCTTGATTTTTTTCCAATTTTGTTGAGAAGAACATTTTTAAATTCATTTCTTCACTTTAAAATAATTTTCTTTAATTATGTGGTTCTGTGGTTGCGTTGTTTACATTGAGGTGAGACCACGTTCACTGCTCGAATTATATGAAATTTAGAACTTTTTCATTTAAATTGTTCATTTTTTTTATTTTATGAAATTCTTGGACCCCAAAGAAATTTTGCAATTTTACCTTGAGAGCCCTATGAGGTGAGAGGGAAAATCCGGACCCAAGACTTTTGTCCCCCTTGCCCCCTCTCGACGGGCCTAATGGTAAACATCATCGAAAATTCTTCTCACTTTTATTTTTTTTCCCCAAAGCTAATAATATTAAAATTTGTTAACGTATGACGGTATTTTTGTATGTTTTGCATATCTTATAATATATGTTTGTCGTCGTATCATTTAAAAAGCTATCATATCTTTCATCCGTACTAAAGCTATTCTAATTTTCGCTTATTAACTTTCGCCTGCCTTACGTTCGCTTGAATAGGTTTATAAATGCTTTAACGACCGCCGTTGTTTAAAAATTTGACAACGAATTAACAGTTAAGAGTTAAAAATAGAACTGTCTTCTTTCCATATAACGTTATCAACGAAATCATTATCGCTACATTATGAGAGTAAATTTATATTGTGTGTAATTTTTTTCCAACTCCATTTTTCGTATATTCGAACGAGCGTTTGGAACGAGTAGAATGACTTTAGATTTGTAATTTGTTATTTTTAAATGAATGTTATTTGATTTCTTCGCTCTGTTTTTGTTAACGTTTCTTCGACTCATAGTTTGTTACGGTCTGATGACAAATCCGAGCGTTTAATTTGTTTCTGCGTTTTTTCCTCTTCTTTTTCTTCTTCGTCTTCTCTTAGAATAATATTGGATTTTTTTTTGCGCCCTTCTTTTTTCATTTCCCTTAAATAGGTTTTAATTTAATGAGGATTTGAGGAAATATACCCACGTATAGTACATGTTTACGTATGTACTTATCTAATACCTTATGTTAGAAAACCCTCCCCCACCCTTCAACCCACCCTGCATACTCGTCGGTCGGTCGGTGTCGTATACGGATAAATAGAATGATGCTTTATTTGTATAACTTTATCAATAAGCATTTCTTTTGTACGAGGAATTGGTGAGAAATGTAGATATCTAACAGATCTCGTTAACGTTGTAAAATTATTGTATTAAAATTACCTTACATTTATTCCATATTTCAGATAAATACGTTTAAACTTGCATTTTTCTCTCACTCTCTCTCTCTGTCTGTCTGGAATTTCTCAAATATCAAGGACGTATTTTACGTGTAATTTAATATACATCTCTAAACCGTTGTTATAAGAAGTTATTGCTATATAGGTATTCGTCTATAAGACCTACATAGTACGAGTACATACTTACTATTTCAATATCTAACGGCATTTAATTCGTCTGTTCTAGCAGATAATGTAACTACGGGTCGTAACATAATTATAAGTCTATTACATTAAGTGTTTTGAATTAAAAACTCTCTAACATCCTATTACATCGCAATCACGCACCTAATGTGATTTGTTGCTAATTACAATTTAATATTGAGCATGCGAGATCATACAGTGGTTCCACTTTGATCATTTTTGAAATACATGTGCCATAAGAACAAAAGCGCATCAGGAAACCAAATTAAATTTAGCATTAGCTGTGTAGTTAGTTAAGTAGGATCGATTTGAAAGGTATTGAATTATGACATGCACTTACTCACTGTTCTCACTATGCTCAAATAGGAAATAATTTTTAACTTGATCTAAAAGTATTGCGAATTTTGGTGATTTTGATTGGAAAAGAATTTACATCATTCATTAGGTACAATTTTTTTTACGATTTTTCAATTTATAAAACCAATGCCTGCCCAATAATTAATTTTTTTTTAACTCGAAGCCTTCCAAATTTTATCATAATATACTATTTTTAAGATTTTTTTTAAACAATTTTTTTCAAATCTTTAAACTATTTTTGGAAAAAAAAATTGTTTGAATTTTTTTTTTGTTGAAAAAATACTTATTGTTAGATCTATTTGTACTTCCAATCTTTTCATTACTCGAAATATTTTTTGCAAAATTGCAACAGGTTTTGTGATACCTATTCCAAAGAATTTTAGAAGCTTTAATTGGAAGTAAGTAATTTTACAAAGTACCTAAATTCCCTCCTCTCCCCTCCCAAAAAAAATCAGAGGAAAAACTGGTTTGAACGAGATTTTAAAAATAGACAAGTAGGTATTTTGACAAAATATTTAAAAAATCTACTTTTAGCAGCAAATACATTTTTTAAAATTTTATTTGAAATTTGAATTTCCAAAAATATTACATCATTTGAACAGAACTTTTTGAAAAATTGCAACAATTTTTGTCATACATATTTCAAGGGGGTTTTAGACGCTTCGACTCAAAATAATTTTACAGGTAGGTTGAATTTTCAAAAAAATAAAAAATAGGTAGTAAGTAATCAAACAAATTTAAAACAGAAATATTTGATAAAAAAAATAATAAATATATAAAATAAATAAATAGCAATTTTTGTGATATTTTAGCGATTTTTTAGACACTCTGTAAATTAAAAAAATATCTAAGTGTTTTCTTATAAAATTAAAAAACAACAACAACATTAACAACAACAACAACAACAACACTACAGGAAATTTCAGTTTAAGAAAGATTTTATAGGAAATTCAAAATCGAATAAAATTTTGAAAATTCTTTCACAGCATATTTTTTTTTTTTAATTTTTTACTACAAAATATTCATAACTTCTTTCAAAAAAAAATTGAAGTCAGTTTTTAAAATCGTTTTTTAAAATTTAAAATCGTCTGAACAGAAATGTTTTTAAACACATTTTCAACATTTCCGCGATTTTTTAGACATTTCAACTGGAAACATAAATTTAAAAAAAGTATGTCTCTCTACTTATCAAAAATAAAAAAAAAATTTAAAAAATCTCCAAAAAAATTATGAAAAAGTTTTCATATTATTTTTTTATTTGTATTTTCACTACAAATTTTCAGAATGGGTTTCCAAAATTTGAAGTAGTTTTTTTGTTTATTTTTCAAAATCATTTTTACGAGTAAGTACATTTTTTTTAAAACATAAATTATAGTATTTTCAATGTGTCAATAATTTTTTTTTTCAAACTTTCAATAATTTGTAGGTATGGTTTTTATATATTTTTTAGAGGTTTTAACTGGAAATACGTTGATTAAAAAAGTTTTCTTTTACAGTTATTTTTATTTGTTTTTATTGCTTTTAACATGAAGTCAAATTTTCAGAATTGTTTTTCAAAAAAATTGAGGGCTTGAATGGTTCTTTTTTCATAATTTATAAACATTTATTTTTAAAGTAAAAAGTCATTTGAACAGAAAATTTTGAAATTATTTCCATTTTAAACATTATTATAAATTATAATCATAATTTTTGGGTATTATATTTATAGATAACTAAGGTGAAAAAAGTGCATTCCGGTAAAATAAAAAATTTAAAAAAACTTCAATTTTTGTTTAGAGCCTTTTGGTTTAAAAAATTTTTGAAAATTCTTTCACATCTTTTTTAACCCTTTTTTTTTGCCTACAAATTTTTAGAATTTTTTTCTAAAAAATTTGAAGCATTTTCTTAAATTTTAAACTCGTTTTTCATTGTTGGAACAGAAATTTTTGAAAAGTATTTTAATGATTTTTTGACGCTGTAGATGGAAATAAATTTGAATAAAAGAATTTTGTCGTTTTAACAAAATTTCAAAAAATTGGCGTTTTAGAAAAAAAATTAAAAATTCAAGTTTGAATCAAGTTTGGAAAATTATTTCGATAAAAACGAGAATCTCTTTAAAATTGTACGTTTCCAAATCACAATTTTTTTTGAAAAATCCTAGTTTTAATTCAAAAATTTTTCACTTTCATGCAGTAAAGCAAAAAACATTGCGATCTACTCAACCTGAAAAGAACAGATTTTTTTAATAAATGGAGGGTAAGGGTGTTATAGGGATCGAATAATACTTGATTACACTAAATGACTTGACGTTCATACATCGAGGTGTCGTTCCAAAAATACATACTTACACATAAGTATACTTATTGGTGCGGAAAAATAAAATGGACAGAAGTGCTTTCTAGTGACAAGCCCTCTCATTAAAAAAAGAGAGTTTTTATACTCTAGGACACAGGAAAAATAGCGGCGGAGGGGAAGGCAAAGTACACAAGGGATATTATGATTTTAGTACATTACCACGTGAAAAGTATTATTTTACATTGTACAACAAAACTTCGCGTGATGAAAATAGTTTCGTCCATTTTTTTTTTTTTTTTTCGTAATTTAATAACTATCGACCTTCGTATTGCTCCACAATATCAACACCTATTTTTGATATTTTTCAACTGATTTTTTTAAATACAGAATTTACCTACGTAGATACATTAAATACTTGAAAAAAAAAATTATTTACAGTATATAGATGATGTATATTCGTGATATATGGAATTAGGTAATTTTTTTATAACCTATAATTGATCTAAATTGCGGTAATGGCGAATTTCCAGTCGTCCAAAACCACCTTGGCCACGTGAGGAAAAAAGGAAGGAAGGAATTCCCTAAATGATCAATCGAAAGGCCATTTTAATGAGGCGAGAGGGGGCAGGGGCGCACGGTACGTGATGTACGGCGCGGTTAATTAATAGTAAATTATTTTGTATATGTAGTGTGTGGTTTGGAAAATAAAACGCGCAAACCAAACTAATAAATTGACGTTTGAAAAATAATTAATTAGATCGTACGATATATCAAAGTTTGGATTTTGTTTACCGTATAAACCAACAAAAAGGTTACATCCCACGTATCAATTTGAAGTATTGTCTTATAAGCGTTACAGATGTTAAATTTAATGTTGTCAAGTTTTAACTAATTTATTATCGAGCTCGCTTAATGTTTTCGTGTTAACTGGAAACAAATTAAGGTGTAATAAGGCTATAATTCAAAACTCCCTTTCCGAATGTGTTTTTCATAATAACGCGGTAGAGTTGAAAAATTAAACGTATTCGTTGGAAGGATTTTTGTGAATAGCGAGCAAAAGAAGAGAGAAAAAAAAGGTAGACCACACACCAAAAAATAAATGAGGTGTATATTAAAATGATATAAAACATTCTCGCGCGCGTGGATGTACCAAATTTAGGCTAACTCTTGAAGCGAAACTGAAACTGCGCTCTCCAAGCTCGAGGATGAAATTTTTTAAGGCGACGAATAGTTGCTCTCTCGGGCTTGGACTGTGGAAGCTGAGGTGGTTCGCGGTTAAAATTTCACGCAGCATTACCCTAATTTTTGCACCGGCGAAAAATCATCGTGCCAGGTTTTTCTGGTAAATATTCTAAATTGCGGCCTACCATGTACTCGATGAATTTATTATCAAAGACCACCGCGATGTTTTCTTACATAATTAGGTACTTTAAAAAAAAAAAAAAGTTCACGGTATATAGTACGCGTACTCGTATATTAGGTAGAAATATCTACGTACGCATATACTCTGTATATATAGTTGTACACGTCAGTGAATCCCCTTCTTCTCGTTACCCTTCCATTGACAGAATAACAATGTAAGATGATAAGAGATTGTACTGATAGTAATATTCTATTTATGTTGATTAAGGCGGCTACGTGACGGCTATTGAACGTTTGGTGCTCAATTATTGTTATCTAGCGAGACCGTATAGAAGAGAAGAGTTGAAACCGGCCAAATAAATGGCTTTCGGCAATCCGTTGACGCCTTTCAAAGCTTAATTATGCCACACGCGACGACCAGACTCTTAAATGAATATATGATTTTGTTATTGGGGAAAAAAAAGACGCGCGTTGAAAAGCAATAGGATTTACGACAGTTCTCCGCATTTTTTTAATTAATATACGAGCGTTGAATACGGCTTTTCAAGAAATTCATAGCTATGTTTTCTTCGTTCGTATGATGGTATGAAAGGGGAAAAAAATGTATGGTAACCTTCGTTGACGTGTAGTCCTGGTTTTAATGTCCCGCTAATTTTAGAAAAAAAAATAATTCTTTTCTTTATTTCATCCATCGAGTATACCTACCTATGTAGATGTAAGTGCGTAATATTTCATTTTATTCAAATTCTGCTGCAAACTGCTTTTTTTTTCTTGTAGATAGATCTAGGTATCTCCTTATTGAAAAGAAATAACATTCATATTGAAAATAATTTTTGGTATTTATCCGCACTAAAGTCAGTAAATAATTATGTAATTGAAATATCCGATAATATTGACATATAAAATGTATAGGTATAAAGGCCTACTTAATTTTATATGATGTGAAAAAATTGCTGTGTAAGAGGTTTTTGGCTGGATCAATGCACTCACGTACCTACGTATTGTTATTCACGAACGTTTCCATGGATTTGATGAATAAACACGAATATCGTGTCGTATAAATTGAACTAATAATTTGTATCAAAAATTATTATTTGACAAAGTACGTACCTACGATAGGTATCGTTTCTTTTTTTTTTTTTTTTTTTTAGTAGGTATGGACACGTCTACTTAGTGCTTTTTTATTTCATTTTTTTTTTCAAAATGGTACCTATCAACTAATGTAGGTAAAAAAATTTGTATACTAATTCACCTGCAGAGGTACATAGTTATACCTATTCATTCATCGAGCTTGAATTGCAAAGAGGCTAAAATACTGCATGCATAGTGCTGAATTGAGAAATTTTCTACTCTGTGCCAGAAAACTATGTCACCCTTCCACCCTGTCTCTGTGTCCAAAATTATGAAAAACTTTAATTCTTCAAAAAAAAATTATTCGTTGTTTACAATATTTTTTAGCTGGTTTTTTTGTTAATTTAAAATATTTTTTTTTAGACCTTATGTGTTAATGTTATGTCAAAAATTTTAAAATAAAAATTTGAACAAAATTTCGAAAATTCATCGACAAACTTTTTTTTTGAAATTATGTTCTAAATGTTACCTATAGCCCTTTTAAAATTATTATCTAAAATGAAACAATTTTTTTTTCAAATTTTAAAATCATTTTTTTAAAAATTCAAAAAAAAATATTTGAACAGAAATTGTTGACAAAATTGTATTTTATTTGTAACACACCTACAGTATTTTCATCATTCCAACAACTTTCATAAAATTGCAAACATTTTTACAATAAGTAAATATTTTAGTATTTTTTCCCTCGATTTTTCAGCTAAAAATAATTTTAAAATTTCAATGAAGTCGGGGGAAAAGTGTGTTTGACTCAGATTTTAAAAAGTAGGCATTTCAACAGAATTTTTAAAGTTAGAAATTTAGCAAAAGTTGAAAACTTCATTTAAGTATGAACGAATTCCTCCCTCCAAAAAAATCAATAATTTTGAAAATTGTTTCTGCTTTAAATTCTAAAAATCATGAAAAATTGTGAAAACAGAAATTAATCAAAAGTATGTGTTTCAATGATCTATAAGGTGTGACATTTCAACTTTTCAACTATTTTTTAATTTGTTTTTTTGTTAAAAATCAACTATTTCTTCAGTAACCTTACTTCTATTGGAAATTAATTTTTAAAAATAAGTCACAGTACTTTCCAATAAAATCAGGGGGAAAAAATTCATTTTTTTTGTAGAAAATTGTGATTTGAGAGAAATTTTAAGAAATTAAAGTTTGACCATTTTTTAAAAATTAATTCACAATTTTAATTTTTTTTTTTAAATTGAGCCTTGAACAAAAGTTGAAAATTAAAAAAAAAATCAGAATACTTAGGTATACACTAAACACGTACTACTTTTTTGTCTTCTTAAATTTTTCTGAAAAAATGACTTCTATTTTTTTAATTTCAAAAAAAGATTTGCTTTTACATACCTACTTTTAATTTTTAGAATATATCCTTTTTTATTAGTTTTTTTTTGAACAGATATCGTTCAAAATTTTATTATTCAATGACATACATAAATACGAGTATGTAGGTATAATTTTTCTACTTCCTCTTGTTATCAACAATTTCTTTAATAAGTAACCCATTCAGAAGTATTTTTCATGAAAATCAGAAAAATCTCTACTTTTTTGTAGAAAATTGTGGGTTGCACTAGAGATTTGAGTTAGGTTGAATTTTCAAAAATTCATTCGCAATAACTTTTTTTTTTTAAGAATTCCACAATTTTAAAAAAAATTCAAGTGTGAACAAAAGATGCAAAATGTATTCAAAATATAAGTAGGGAAGTAGGTAGGTGGGTAACTGGGTATTCAAAATAAAAAATTAAAATTAAAACTTTTGAATTGTTTTTCTTTTAGTTTTTAAAATCATTTGATTAAAAAAATTGAATAGGTAATTGTTTTGGAAGTGGGAACAGAAATTGTTGAAAAATACGATTTGTCGAAATTCGATGATTTTTTCAAAATGTTTTTACTTGCAATTTCCTCGACACTTGTAGGTATTGGATATAAATTATGCAAGAATTATTTTTCAACAGAGAAAATTTTTTTTTTTTTTTTTTTTTTACTTGAAAAATTGTGTTTTGAATGAGGTTATGAAAGATTCCTTTTGAACAAAATTTTGAAAAATTCATTCACAATAGTGTTATAGCTATTATTATTTTTGAAATTCTACAAAATTTTAGAATATTTTAAAACATTTGATTCAAGTATGAGGAAATGCATTTAAAAAAATTGAAGGAATTTTTGAAGTCGTTTAAAAACTTGTGATTTGATAATAAGACTTGAGCTAACGATTTTCCAACGTTCCAATGATTCTTTGGAAATTATTTCTTCTTCGAAAATTTAATTGGAAATAGTGTAAATTCAGCTAAAGAAATTCACATAAAATCAGAAAAAAATTTATATTTTTTTAATTATTTTTTTTACAAAATTTGAAAAACTTATTTATACCTAATAAATTATTTTTGAAATTCAACCAAATTTTTAAAAATTCAAATTTGAGTTGAAATTGAAAAATTCATTCAAGTAGGTACAATAAGTACTTTATTTTCAAAATATAAAAAATAGAAGAAATTTTTTAATGGTTTTTCTGTTAACAAATTTTTAAATAATTTTTGTCCTCAATTTAGAAAATTTGAACAAGATTTGAACAATTCTTTCATCATATTTTTTTTCAAAATTCAACAATATTTTTAAAAGCCTAAAGTTTTGAGCAGAAGTTAAAAAATAAATTCACAATAATATTATGTTTTTAAAAAATAACGAATTTTTAAAAATTGGTTTTATTTCAATTCGGTGTAGGTACCTAGCTACCTACCTGCTAGTATTTTTTTAAATTGGAAAATTGTTGAAAAAATTTTTTAAACTAGAAATAAATTTTGAAAGGAGTGTTTTCAAATAAAACCTAAAAAATTATCTTTTTTTTTTTGTTGAAAAATTATGGTTTCACCAACATACTATTAAAAAACTTAAGTTTGAGCTAAGCAGATACGTATTTTTTTTTTGCGTTTTGTCACTCCAGGGGGAGTGGGTATAATAAAACACGTACTTTTTGAGACCTTTTAATTTGAAATGCAAACATCGTATGGACGCGTGAAAGTACCTTAGGGTATTATTGTGAATGTTTTTCAAATTTTTCCAATCATAAAAATGGTCTTGAAAGTCACTGTTGAAACTAGAAATTGCTCTATAGGGTGCCATATTTGTACGGGGACATCTCGAAAAAATTATTGAATGGTATTTGGAGTGTTTTGCATTTTCTAGCTTTCACCTATATACCTACCTACCGATCTGCCTACCTACCTGCTTGCCTACTTACCTACCGAATTACTTTCAAAAAATTTATTTTTAGACAATTCGAATATAGATGGAATTTTAATTTACCTTTATTTAAAATATTCATTCTATTAAATACCTACCGAAAAAAAAAAATGGAAAAAGACTCGATTGTTACATTAAAAAAAAAAAAAAAAGTTTTTCGTGTTAATGATGAAATTACGGAAGTATATAAGAATGCTTGAAATAATTGAACAACGTGTAATAAGCACCATGGTGCAAATATTTGTACCTAGACAAATAGTTAACAGCAAGGATAGAAAAGCTGATAACTCTATAGTGATATCAACGTGCACAATAATTAAAATATTAAAACCACGAATTTTTTTTATAATAAACGCTCAAAAATAACTCATGTAATAATTTATTAGAGGCTGCAAATTAGTATAGTGTTAGTTGCATTGTAACTCCTACGTAAATATGTATATCAGCATTAGAAATAATTACCAACTCTTATTAAGTAAGTATATACAATGCCAAAAATATGCTGTAAAAAACTATCCAATTATGAATCCAACTACCTTAACAATATACTCGTACTTAACGAGTAGAATTGAGAAGAGAAAAGAATAAGTACGACATTCGCTGATGGTATGGCGGTTTTCCAAGTTTATTAAGTATAACATATAACAATGTATCACATGGTTATGAAGTTCGTGGCTGATAAGATTGTACTCGTATGTATATGAAAGATTTTTACGTTGAAGGTCAACTGTAGAGCGTTATACTAGGTACATGATCTTTTGTAGGTACATGGGTATTGGGTATATACAGGTAGATAGCTTATAGAGTACGTAGGTATATATAGGTATATCGATGAACGGAGCGGCGGTATGATATTTCAAAAGTATACTTAGGTGCCTATTTAAGTGTGCTTGTGTTCGAGAGAGTATCGAGTTTGGTAAATATAATTACCTTTGTGAAGTTGTGCGAACACAAAGAACACACATGACATTTCATTAAAGAAAATTAATGACTTTGAGAAGACAAAACGGGTACCTTTAGACGAAATTTACCAGCTCTTCAATATTAGATCAAGTATCAACTTTTTCTACTTTGATAAGTCGAAGTAAATTTGAAATAGGTTAGAGAGTGGAGTTGCTTCGTTTTTTCTCCTTCATTTAAGGGTCTCTCGTAATAAATATTGGACCATATTGGTCGGCAATAGACCTAGCTAATGATGTCAAAACACCTCATATATTTAGGTAAACAAATGAAAAAAAGAAATGAAGAATTATAGGGCGGGTTTTTCGGCACGTTAAATTATAACTCGACGCGTTTATGTAATTGAAAAATGAAACTGTTGCCATTTATATTCGTCTGTGAACCTATAGCAGAGTAACCTAACGGAATAAAAGCACGAATTTTTGGAATGGATTATGAAAAAAAAAGTTTTCCAATCGGAAGCGTTACAGTTTTTAGTGGAAGGCAATCAAATCGAGGCTACACATATCGTTTACTCGCTGGCTTTAGCGAAAGAAATCTAATTTGTGCGTGAAAGAGAGAAGAAAGCATCGCCGCCGACAACTAGTTACACCGACAATTGGCCGACACCACGGTATACTATATAAGCCGACAATGAAAGTACCCCGCCAAAACAACAAACCATTATAACTAATGATAGTCAGATCTATCAGTTGGTTAGTAAAGATCTTAAGGAAGAATGATTATATTTGAGGTCGTCAAATCGTGACCTTCTGATTATCTAACTGCTAACTGGTTGGCGGCGTCTTTTTTACTTCATTTAATCCTCGGATATATACCGTTGTTAACGTTTCGTTGCATTTCCACACCTTGGTTTATACGGTTTCGGCGGCTTAGGTGTATCTGGATGACCATTGGACCACTACGAGTATATGAGGTGATCGCTTACGAGATCGCGGTGTTTGAAGGAAAATCGTAATTAAGCTTTGCTATTTGGCGGGTGCTCGCTGCTCGATGGCTATTCATTTTCAATAAATTTTCGCTTCGATCATGCTGATGACCGGTTTTCACTTCGGATCTGGGATACCGATCTATGCGATGTAGTGAATGAATTGTAATGTAGCATATTGCACGTGCTATGTAAGTTAATTTCTTCCCAAAGTTGAATTAATCAACTTACCGGAATTTCAAACATAACGGATTTGCCAAATTCAATTTGGTATCTTTGATGTTGTCTTTGGTTGACCAAGAGCCATTGGTTTTGCCAAGATCTGTGACAGAGCTAATACGTAACATCGAGCCAACAAAAAAATTCTCCTGGTTTAACGAAGTCTGCCTTTTTCACAAGAAAATTCTGGATTTCCTATAGAGATAAAAAAATAAGTAAAAAAATTTCTCACCTGTTGGAAATCAAACTAGGTATTTTGCAAAAAAAAAAAATAAAAAAAAAATCATTAAATTTTTTGAAGAAAAAAAATTTATTTTTGTAGAGAAAAATCCTCAATTTTTTGAAATGCAATCTTGAACTTTGTTTCAATTTTTTTCAGAAAAAAAAACCTCTTGAATTTTTCAGAGTAGGTAGAAATATTTGTAAAATTTTTGGAGAAAAAATTCTGATTTTTTTTAAAAATAAAAAATTAGTTACATAATTTTTATCTTAATTTTTTTGAGTCGGCGTAAAAAAATTTCTATTTTTTTTTGTTGTAAAAAAATAGGTATTAAAATATTCATTTAATTATTTAGACAAAGAACAGTGTTTTTTTTAGAAAGAAATCTGTATACCTAAGCTGGTTTTTTATAGAGGAACAAATCTCTCATTTTTTAAAAATACCTATTTAACTTATCAATTTTTATGAATAAGAAAATTTCTCAATTTTTTGGAGTGAACCAATTGGTCAATTTCCTCAGAGAAAAAAATTTTAATTTTTTGGAAACAAAAAATTTCTGAAATTTCTTGATTTTTTTTTTCTTCTTTTTTTGTAGTCTGCGTAAAAAAAATCAATTTCTTTTTTAAAAGAAAAAAAAATATTTACTTAAGTAGAAGTATACAAGGGTAAAATATAAACAAATTTTTTGAGAAAAAAAAATCAATTTTGTCACCTTTTTTTTGATAAAAAAAAGATTTTTGTATAGCGAAAAAAAATTTAAATTTCCCTTAATTTTTTCGGAAAAGAAACATCATACTCTCATTCAACATTACAAATTTTCAATGTAGGTATATCTACTCATTCGGAAAAAATTGAGCTACATCCCAGAAAACTCTATGTTGTTGCTCCTAAAACAAACACAACCTTTCACAAAAATTTCACTAAAAATAAAAGATATATGTACCTATAGTTACATTGAAAGATGATTGTAACTAACTGGTGTGAAAAAAAATTAAATCGTTTAGTTAGAACGCTGGTTCTAATTTTTCAAATTTTGTTGTCACCAAAAACATTATTACTTCGATGCACACCCTGTAGTTCTGACAG
The DNA here is from genome assembly GCA_959613365.1 of Balanococcus diminutus. NCBI lineage: Eukaryota > Metazoa > Arthropoda > Insecta > Hemiptera > Pseudococcidae > Balanococcus > Balanococcus diminutus. The sequence goes on from OY390714.1 coordinate 33,593,275, forward strand.
CATACCATGAAGTGCTACATTCCATGACTGACGACACGCATTTACATGGACGTCGATTAATTTTTATTCAATGCTTTTTTTCTTTACCAAATTAGAATTTTGACCTGAAGAAAATTTCGGTGACAAGAAAAGAGTAATGAATAGAATAGAATAGGTATGATACATACCCACCTTTGAAGTAATTTATTTAAATACCTAACATTTTAAAAATAGCCTTGGCAAATTTTTTCAACATTCTTCATTAAAAAAAAAAAAAAAAAAAAAAAAAAAAATTGATTGCTAAAAACGTAATTTTGAACTATTAGTCAAAAACTATTTATTACTCAAAAAATAATCGTCAAGAATGGAGGGTGATTGATTTTATTTTTTTAAATTGAAAGAGAAAATAAATTAATATCTGTAGGGATGGCTTCCAAAAACGTGATTTTTTTTGTTTTGTTTACATTCTCGCTGGTAGGATTTTTTATGAATTTTCCCAAAACTTCGACATTTCATTAGAAGCCCCAGTAAAAAATCGTCGAAATTTTTATAACTAATTTCATGCCAATTTCGAGAAATTTGACGTTACTTTCGAAAGTCCTTATAATTTTTTTTCAGCTTTGAAGAATGAAAAACACCGAGAAAATTTGTTCTACCTATTAATATATTTTTTTTTTGAAACAAAAAATTTCAAAATTTCAGACATTTTTCTCAAGTTTTCTATCTTGAATTTCACAATTCTCTTAAAATCGATATCTTATAATCTTCATTCGAGTAACAGAGATTCAATTTCGTATGCCTAAGAAATTTTTTCAGCTACAGACTTGGTCACCAAATTTTTTCCCGATAAGTAAGGAATTAAAATTTAGCTTTCTAGTCGCAAATGAATTTTTCGATTAGGTACTTGGCCAGAAAAATTATTATTATTTTTTTTTTAATGAATGTCATCACTTGAAATTTGAATATATCCGTATACAGCTGTCACAAAAAACTTCGTGTACACGAGTGTCTATTTTCGAAAATGAAGGCGCTACCGAACTTTGAAAGTTCGTACATTCTAATTTCAAAGCTCTGTAGTAGGTCCTTTATTTTCAATAATATAGACAACTTTTTTTACATAGCTTTTTGTTGCTCTCAAAAAGTTACACCTGTGTTCCTTGTTATTGGCTGATGAAATTTTAAAATTTTTCTATGCCATTGCCCCTTCAAAATCAATAGAAGCGTAGAAATTTGGGCTATTAAAAAAATGAATATGCAATTTGACTCAAATTTTTCCTCTTTCCCAGTTTTTTCTGAATTTCCCATCTTTTTGTCGAATTTTCCAACCTTTTAGCACTCTCAAGTCTCAACCCTCCTGCCAAAACTTCTCAAGTTATGTCCGAATCCCAAATAGGTATGGGATATTCAATTAAAAAAACCTCTCAAGTAGGTAGTTATATAAGAGGCGAAATTTTTTTCAAAAAGGACCTTAAATTGTAGTCGGTCATGTTTAAAGTGAGCGAAACACTTTCCTGGGAGATTATCTTAACAAGAGAGCCTTATGAACTCGTCAATCGAGCTGAAATTAGGCTCACTAAAAGAGCATGTCACCCAGACTTCGTCACAAGATTTTGAGCTACCGAAGTTGATTTTCGATTTTTGTCGAATTTAAAAAAAAATTTATAGTGAAAAAAGCTCACTGATAGATAAGGTACGTACCAATTTTTCACAAAAACATTAAATTTTCAGATAAAATTCTGAAAATGAGTTAATGCACTGAAGTCGACCCTCTATAAGTCGATTTTGGTCATTTTTGAAGTGATCTGGAACCTAATTACAGAAAAAATTTACTTTTCTTTAGTGCACTGGAATCACTCCAGAAGGCGCTGTAATCAACTTCAGCAGCAAAAAATTTAATCCTAGTGTTAGTGTGATATTATCAGTCACTTTTTGCAGTTGAATCGAAAATGTGAGATAACGAGTCGACGCTTTTTTTTTTGAGGCACAACTCGAAAATCTTTCGCGTCAAAAAAATACAAAATTGCCCATTTTCCCTGAAAATTTCCCCAAAATTCCTCCTACTCCCACCCCTCAAAAAATCAATCCTCCGAGTCGATTGTGACTAAGTATAGGGATCTGGACCCTACAGCAAAAATTTACTTTTCTTCAACGAACTGGAATCGCTGCAATTTCTATAACTAAAAATTCAATCTGAAGGGCATCGCACCATTTCTTCACTTTTAAAATGTCAAGATTCTTGAAAAAGGGGATTTTCAACAAAAATGAGAGGTTTTTGTATAAAGTATAAAGAAGCAAGCTTGTTTTTTTTTATTTGTTATTTTTTTTTTGTGTACCTAAGTATAATAATTGTACTTATGTCCAGGTCTATCCAGGTCTACCAGATAGGTTTTTTTTTTGTTCCCAAAAATTTACAAAATCTCATCAATATTTACCAAATTGTCTCAAACAAAGCAAGCAGAATGAAGACGAAAAAAAGACCCCTGAATAAACTGCTCTAGTGTGCAGCCAGCCTAGAAAACTTACAGTGTACTGCACGTAAAGTTGAAGTTGAAAAGTTGCAAAGCTGCTTGAGAAAATTGTGACCTTATACGCTTGGCGACTGAAATACTCGCTTAGTATGTTGTTACCTATACATAAGAGAACGCAATTACATGTTGTAAACGAATTGTTATACCCCTTAGTGGCTGTAGGAGGACATTAATCAATGTTGGTAACGACGTGACATCGGTATTACACCGTACACCGTCCAGGTCCACGTTGGTCGGTCTCCTCTCATCGACACATTTCGGTCAGTTTTACGGCGACGATAAAATTCGTTAACGTGCCTACTTAATAACACATATTGAAAAGAAAAATAAACGCGGCGTGAAAAAAACAAAAGGATTACAGACAGAAAATTGTCATAGAGAAGCGAGCAGCGAGCACGGGTCGGCACTATAGGTGTTTGGTATGCTTGCGCCCTTATTGTAAATTGTTTTAGGTATCAACGAGTTAGGTCGATTTCGTTTCCGCTTTTAAAGGTTTAGTAAGCACTGGACCGGACCGTGTTAATAAGAAGGTAGTAGATCTGAGAAGCCGCCTATGCTATTTAGTCACACCTGCCATGCGCGGCGGTTTCTTTGATGTTGCCGCCTCACAGCGCCCATAGCAACACCTAAAATCGGACCTCCTTCCTAGAACCGTAACTAAGTATACACCGCGAACCTTTCCTATGCCAGTCGGGTTATAGTATTTTATCTATATCATTCCTCCTCTCGTTCTCTCTCTGTTTCTTTCTCTCCGTTTCTCTCTCTGTTGAAATATTTTATATAAACTACTGAGACTTTTGTTTCGTCTTTTTACCGTGCGATAGTATTTTTATCGGTGGCCTTTAAACTTTCTTGTGAATCTTTTTAAAAGATATTTCATCTTTATTGGTGACGTAAAAAAATACAAAATTGAAACTCGTCGTTTTTATGATGGATATTCCTTTCCTGCCCTTGTGCATTTTTGAGCAGATGTTGCAATTTATTCAAAATTTTTAATAATATAAACAAAATTTTTAAAAAAAATAAAGGGTGATGAGTTGATTTTTTTATTTAAAATTTTTTTTTTTTTGAGTCAAGTTGGTAGTTTGTTTCTTGTGGTTGTTCGTATTTTCAAGTGGAATCTACGCAAACTCGAAAACTAGGCTTACTTATAGATTTTATATCATTGGCCTGGGTGAGTTCATTGTTTTTGAAAGGGTTGGCAAAATTGTACTTTATATCTTTTTTCCAGCTGTCAAATTAAAGAGCACACCCACTGGGATGGTAACAAACTTTCGAGGAGCTCTTGTGTGGTACAGGCATGCTTAACCGTATAATATTGTTTTTTAAAAGAACTAGGTAACCTGTATAGGCTTTAAGATTTTTATTGTGGTTTTTCTGACTCCTTCTCCCTTCTCCAGACTCGCTATACTTTAAAAAAAAAAAATAAGTCTCGTGTCATGACGACCTGCGATGCGATCGATGGTTTCTCGTTTAGTCAATAATTAGCACCTCGAAGGAATTTTTGATTAAAGTCTTTGATTGTATGAGAGTCAATTGTTGATGAGGTGGCCATCGGCTCGTTTATTATTTAGGTGAAATGGAATGATGGATACTAGGGCGCCAGTTGAAAGAGTCGCCTATTTGTAAGGTTTTGTGGTTCTTTGACGTATGGTACATAATAAGTCGAACGAGAGCATCACACAATTAGAAGTTGGGCGAGACACAGAATCAGAAGCAGAGCAAGATGTACTTTTGCGAGCAATAGGTCTATCTTTTTATTAGCTTAGGGTCTTTATACTTCTTATAGCCAATTCGAGTTTTTTTTTTGGTCTTGATTTTGGAAGAAAATGCCAAAAGAAAAAGTTGTTAAATATACAGTTTTAAAAAAAATGATTCCCAATTTTTTTCACGACACATTTTTAAAAATTTTGTTTGATAATCCATGTCATTTTTTCAAAGAATGTGTTCAAGCCCCATTTTTTACATTTTAAATGAGTATTTTGTCAAAAATATTTTTCTTCTTTTATCTGAACTTTTTCAACATTTATTTTATTAGCTATTCCAGAAAATTTTCCGTTTAAAAAAAAAATTCATGTTAATTTTTTAAAAACCCAGTTTTTTCCAATTCTTGAAAATTGTGTACGAAACCAATTCTTGAAAAAAAAAACAGCAATAAATTTTCCAAAAAGCTATGTAATTTTTAAAAAAGAAAGAAAAAAAAAAGAAAATAAATCCACGACTTATTTAATTTAAAACCTTATTCTAATAATTTTAAATATATTTTGTCAAAAGCCAATTTTTCAGAACTTTTTTTAAAAGAATTATTCAGCATAACAATTTTTTCAAAATTGTGTTTGGTACCGAGCTGATTTTTCAAAAAAAATTACGTGACAAATTTAAAAAAAAAAAGATTTTACCTACCTAACATTATTTTGAAAATCCAATTTTTCCTATTTCCATAAAATTTTGTACAACACCAATTTTTTATTAAACTCTTATTAATTTTTTTTTAATTTTGTTCACGTTGGATTACATTTTCAATGGCAAATTTTTAAAAACTTTGTTCAACAGTGAATTCTTATAATTTTGAAAATTTTTAGTCAAAAATCAATTTTCTCAAAGATTTAAAAAATTATTCATACCTATTGATTTTTCGAAATTTTTTATAATAGTTTTTTAAAAATCCAATCTTTTCCATTCTTCTAAGCTTTGTACAAAAACCAATTATTCAAAAAATTTCTTATTGGATTTTTATAAAATTTGGATGACAACTTTTTTTAAATTTTGTTCTAAACTAAATTTTTGTTATTTTCAATATTTTGTCAAAATCCAATTTTTCCATTTACTTTTTATTTTTTACTGTCTTATTCACAACGGAAATCCAATAAGTATATTTCCCATTATTTTGAAATATTGTGCGCAAAACAAAGTTTTCCAAAAAATTCTTAGCAAATCATTTTTTGAATTTTGTTTGTATATGTAAAATATTTTTTTTTTTTAATTTTCCCATGACAACTTTTAAAATTTTGTTCAACATTCAATTCTCATACGTTTTAAATAAGTATTTCGTCAAAAATCAAAATTTTCAAAAAAAAAAAAAAATTTATTCACTATTTTTTCATTTGTTCAATTGATGTTTTCATAATTTTTTTTCATATCAAATTAAAAAAAGTGATCAGTTTGAAAATCTATTTTTTCTTCATTCTTTTTAAAAGTTTGTACAAAATTCTATTTCTCCGAAAAAAGAATTCTTGGTAATTTTTTAAAAGTTCTGTTTACCTAGTAGCAGATTTTTAAAAAAGTTGCAATGACAGTTTTTAAAGAATTTCGTTCAACGCCCACTTTATCATAATTTTTGAATGGTTTTTTTAAAAACAATTTCACAAAATATATTTTTTTTAAATGATTTACTTATGGTACAATAATTTTTTGAAATTTCGGTCTTGATACCGAGCTTTTCCCCCCTTTTTTTCTATAATACATACCTACCCTCTTACTCGAATTTTTTAAAGAATGTGCAAAATCGTTTTTCAAAAAAAAAAAAAAAAAAAAAAATATGTCAGGTAATTTTTTTAAAAGTTTCCATAACATTTTTTTCAAAATTCTGTTCAACACCCACTTCTTAAAATATTTTGAATAGGTATTTAGTTGAAATCCAGTTTTTCCAAATATTAAGAAAAAAAAATTATTCAAAATATTTTTTCATTACCTATTTTTTTGGTTATGATACCGAGCTGTTTTTTCAAAATTCTTCTATAACAATTTTTTTGAAATATCATTTTTCCAATTCTTTATACCTATTAAAAAAAATTGGTGATAGTTTTTTTAAATTTTTTATTTCTGCTCAACGCATAGTTCTTAAAATTTTAAATTTCTCAAATTTTTGTTTAATAATTGTTGTTTTTCACAACAATTTTTAATTTTTTTTTGAAACTCAATTTTTTCAATTCTGCAAAATTTTGTTTTCTCTTTGAAAAACTTGCGAATGTGTGAGTATTTGTGGAATTAGGTACCTAACTACTACCGTAAGATGGGGTTACTTTGGCCCTAGGGGGTAACTTTGGCTCACTCTTGCAAAAAAGATATTTGCCTGTCCAACCACAACTGTATGAAGTGGAGGGAGGTTGTAATGCGTGTCAACGATAGAGGGGCCTTCATACTTCACTTCTATGTGATTGTCACTTTTTTTGTGTCGCAAGTTTGGTAAACCTGATTTTTTGCTTATTAGTACGTTGTTCATGTGGTTTTTTCATCTTCAAAACTTTTGCTTAAACGAAGTATAATGAATGGTCCAAAAAAAAAATTTCTTATGAAAAACAGATCGAAAATTTTATGTAGATTCAGAATCTCGCATAGAAAAATTGATTTTGTAAAGCGGTTGTGAGATAAATTGAAATTACTGGTCAGAGAACCGTTTTTGTCGTTTTTGGGGTAACTTTGGCCCACGCATAAATATTATCAAAAATCGAGAAAAAAATTTTATTCCTATTGAAATCGATCGAAAATTTAACGTAGAGTCAGAATCTATCATGAAAATACCGGTTTGGTGAAGTTGTTGTGAGATAAATTGAAGTTACTCGTCAGAGTACCGTTTTTCATCGTTTTTGGAGTTATTTTGGCCCAAGCATAAATATCGTCAGGAAATCTCTAAAATACTGATGTTTGATCATATGGTTTCAACTGAACAATTTTTTTTTTGAAGTTTCATGTCGTTGTTGAGTTATTGTTATGTCTAGAAATCGATTTATTGCGAAAAAAAATAAGTGGGCCAAAGTAACCCCAGAGCCGGGTAACTTTGGCCCATGACTTTGACTAACCACGGAAGAGGGAGGGGGTTTGACGAAAAATTTGAAAAAATTTACAGAGGTTCCTACAAGTGTCCGACACTATTTAGAGTGGAAACCGAGCTTCTTACTTCGATTTTGAAAGAAGCAGAGTGAATTTTCAAAAAAAAAGTCTTGAAAAGTGGGCCGTAACCCCATGTTACGGTACCTACAAACAAATTTACATAATGTATGTTCGTTGCTGCAGATGGGTATGAGTACATGGGTATTTACTGTGCAAATCCTTTAGCATGAATAAGTGCCCCTCAATTATGTTTCTCACTTTCATTGCATTCAATACGTGAAACAGAAGAAAATCTGTTTGAATAAATGTTCATTTTTAATTTTTTTTTCTGAGAATTAAAAAAGAAAAACAATGATTTGCATTGTGCTTTTTAATTTTGAATGCAGCACGTATGATTTTGCAGTGACTAGGATTTTTTTTTTCAAATTTTAGATATCAATTTTTTTTTTTAATGTTTTGTTCCTCTCTTGGACAGTTCATTCTCCAACCTACGTAGTACGTAGGTAGATTGTTTCCAAAAATATTTTTGCTAGTGCAGCACATTCAGACCTGCAACCCTTCTGGAAAACTTATCTTGAAAAAAAGAAAATAAACCTCTACCATTGTCCCACGTCAACTGAAAATTATCGTTTGCAAATACAATAATGTGCCCATACACCATAGGAAAACTTTTGAGGTCACCACTCACCATTCACGCTAATGGTGTTTTGTTTATGTGAAGCGTGCACGTCAACTGAAAATAGTAATTAACACCAAATACACATACACGTAAATGACTGTAATTTTGTGCACTAAATCATTATTAATTAAACGCGTTTATTTTGAAAATTGTGTACGTACTTTGGAATTGTTGGCGTTTCAGTACAAACTTTGAGTACCTACCTTTTTTGTATATGAATAAAGTGTTTAAAATTAATTCCTACTTCGACTTTCATACAATACATTCGTTATGCGAGTTGAAATATTCTCCGATCTGCGTTAACTTCATGCTCTTCGAGTTACCACTTTTCTACGCTTATCTATTAGCTATTTTCCAAACTTGAGGAATACCGACTGATTTAAATACTGGGTGATATTTTGGTGGTCATTTAGGTTTGGTTACTGTTTCAAGTTGCGCTTGTAAAATTTTTAGAACTAAAATACTCGTACCTGCGAATGAGTGTGTCGTTTGCTCAGCTCCTTCTTAAACTGTGTTATGCAATTCTATCAACATGCAGAATTTGCATGGTAATGTTGAGTAGCAGTAACGATGAGAAGATTATCTACCAGCTGATTATTATTTTTTTTTTTTAAAGACAATATTTGCAATGAAGAACTTAACAAGATTTCACTACCGATAGCTATAATTATTCTCCTTTTATTATTTCTAATAAACGATGATAATCTTAATTTTAGAATTTTAAATAAAATAAAAATTTACCAGTTCACTTGGTAATGTTTTATATGCACTAATGTACCTACTTAGGGGCAATTTAAAAACCAAATGAAGAAGTTAGCTATATTGTTACATGAAACAATTCAAAAGAATACCTATGTAATGGAGAAAAAGAATAAAAGTTCATTCCGTGTGGTACTTACAAAAGCATAAAAACAATTTGCCAAATAAATATTATATCTTTTACATGAGCCGCGTATGTAAGTGTACCTGAAAGAAAGGAAAAAAACGCATCGAAATACGATAATTATCGTGAATCAGCATTAATGAAAGGTAGCGTATCCATAGTCTCACCTTGTAAAAGTAAATCGTTAGAAGAGACCGCTTCATGATATGGTCAAAAAAAAAGTGGATGTAGAAAGTAACGACCCTAATATAGTTACGTATTAAGTTACTCCTTCATAGGCTATCATTTTATCGAATTAATGCTAAGTGAATATTGTAGGAACCTCCGAGATTCATTATTACTGGTTTAAAACCTTATTCGGACATAATAAAGATATATATCTGGTGTTCGATAATTTTGTAAACAAATTAAGCTCCTATAATTATTCGTTTTATCGTTGCGCGAATTTTTTTATTCCTACATCAATGCATAGTTTAATAATAATGTCATTATTTATGTTTTTTTCTTTTTTTCTTTTTTTTTTCAGAAAACGGCAATCATTTAAATCTGTTTAATAATCGGCAACAACCAAAGAAAAAACGAAAGTCAAGAACTGCGTTCACCAATAACCAAATTTTCGAGTTAGAGCGTCGATTCATATATCAAAAATACTTATCGCCAGCCGACAGAGATGAGATTGCGACGCAATTAGGATTGAGCAACGCCCAAGTAATAACATGGTTTCAAAATCGTCGGGCTAAATTAAAAAGAGATATGGAAGAGTTGAAAAAAGACGTAGAATCTTCAAAGGTTCTCTCAACGGCTACTTCGTTTTTAGAAAACGTACAAAATTTCGGCATTTTGAAGAAAAAACCTACCAGTCATTCCGAATGTAAGCATATAGAAAATGATAAGTAAACGAATTTCGTTCTTCTCGTGAAAATTTTCACCGCAACTAGTTGATTCTCATTTTCTATGTCTTACTATTAGTCAAATCGTTTTCCGAATAGAATATAATTAATGGTTTTTCAATTAATGAACATGAACGCGCGTTTGTAATATGTATCAAGTTCCTATTTTTTTTTTTCGTTTCGACGGTATCTACAAATCTGTCGAACGTGATTAGTTTATTTTGGCATTACGAAAAAATATCGTATCAGATTCGCCTTTCTTTTTTCTTTTCTTTTCTTTTTTTTCGTAAGTTAAGTTTAATTATTTTTTTCTCGCAATTCATTTAATTTATGAAAGTGCACGTTGGGAAAATTATTTAAAATAAATTAATAATGCCATCGTTTTTCCGTTTTTCCTTTTTTTTTTTTTTAATTCATTAGTAGATACCTATATTTATAAATTTATTTATACACCAAAGAGAATGTTTTTTAAAACCTAAATACGACAGCATTGCAGTATTATGTGTTATTATAATCAAAATAATGGTTGAAGCTTTAAGCTTATTTATTTTAGTATAGGCCTATATTGGTATTTTGTAAAAAAAAAAAAACATAAATAGAATATTTGTATAATACTTCTCTAGGATCTTTTTTTTCTTTTATATGTTACCTGCTCTATGTAAATTAAAAGCAGATTCGTTATTTATTTAACATGCATAATAATTTACCATTTTTACTTATAATCATTATGTTGTATTATAAAAATGTTGTAAAAGTTGAAGAATGTTTGTAATTTTTGATGTAGGTAATTAAATGTACCTTTATACTTTTATTTTGTTAATTTTTTTCATTTCTGATATTTCAGTGGAAATAGTATAATTTACTAGGTAAGTACTTCGTTTTGGTCATTTGTAGTTGTACAAGTACAACTTTATTTGAAAATGTATTCGATTAATTTATTAAATTTTTTGCAAAACATTCAATGCATAAGTAGGTACGTGGTTTTCGTCGAAAGTTATTAATTTAAAATTGGATTCATAAAAAATTGCTTATATGGCGATAAATTCCTATTTTCTTGTGGGTAGCTGATTGATAACTGAGTCCTATGAAATAAAGTTGAGCATAATACGACACTTCCACTTCGGAAGTGTTTGTATATACCTACACTGACACAAGCACTTGCTTATTAGTAATTATTACTTGTCAACAAGAGAACTTCTGTTTGGTTTGGAAGGTACTGGCAGGAGGTTCCTGCATTTATGTGGGCGTTGTCAATCTTCAAAATATCAAACAAAAACAGCAGGTATCTAATTATGTAACTTGACAAGGATATTGGTAAACTTTGTTTTATTATCTATTTTTTTCGTATATTTTTTATCGACAAACTTGGGTCCCGTGTGGATTGCTACACATTTTATGTATTTAACGCAAACTCTCTTGCTCAAATATTGTAAATTCAATTCAATAATGAAGTAGGTAAGTTAAATTAAACAATCGTCATCACTATTCGAGTACCTACGTATTTTTTTCTACTAATTTTTGAAGTCAAGTAGCTCTTTTGTTTTCAACAACACTTTCAAATTCAAGTTTGATTAGTAGCTAGGTAAGTAATTTAAAGTAATACAATAGATGAAGAGAACACTAAACAGCAGGGCCGCTCTTAAAGGGGGGGGGGCAGGAGGGGCAGCTTGCCCCTCCAATATTTGAAAATTTTGTGTTCTAGTTGGAAAATTTTGGTTTTTCCCATATGTTAGGTAAAAAATTCGTTCGCTAGAAGAAGAAAAAAACAACAAAAAAAAAAGTCAAACGAAAAAGTCAAGTTGGAAATTTTCGAAAATGAGTTGGAAATTTTGAGATTTTGCCCCTCCAATATTCTGACTTCAGTTCGGGCCTGCTAAACAGAGGCAACAGATTTCTTTAAACGGTATTTTTTGAATAAATATCTATACAAAATAACAAATTATTGTCAAATTGCTTATTGCGATTGCGAATGACAAAAATAAAAAATTGAAAACTAATTAATACCTACTCAATAATATTAATCATAAAATAAAAATTTGTGATTCATGATCGATGATTAGATCATTTTTTATAATCATGCCATCCAAACCAGCCATAGGCAATTTTGTTTATCAATCTACTTTTGTCAAAAAAAAAAAAAAAAAAAAAAAAAAAAAACTTCTATATTTTTTTTCTGTGACAACGATTTCGTCAACTTGTCACAGATCACATGCTGCGCTTGCGCGTGGCGGGTGTCAAACGAACTCGTTATCATTATCAAACCAAACAAGATGAATGACAAAAGATAGAACAAAAGTATTCGACAATTTTGTAATTATGAAACGTAAAGTAATTAAAAAGTTTGTTCAATACACAATTTATAAAGCTGTGCATCGGATTTGTGAACTCACTTCAACTCTTGTTGTTCGTAATCGCGATTTTTCGGTATTTTCAAGCTCGTGCCCATCATCGCCATATTGATAAACGATTTGCGATCTTGGATTTTCTTCGAGTCGAACAAAACACATCAATCATCTCCAGGTATGTTTGAAATTCAATTATTTACTTGAGTACTTACTTTTTAATCTTAGAACAGATTTACTTCCTAGAACTAGAACACTAGAAGCAACGAAGGTTTCACATTCTATGTTTTAATGTGTTTAAAGAAAACGACAGTTTCCTCGGGGAAATTGAAATACTAGTTGTTATTGTTTGGGAAAACAAAGGAGAAGGGTTTGTAACCCTCGATGTTGAATAACAGCGAGTTGAATTCCTGTAACGTAATCGACTCTGTAATATGTTGAACGGTGATACGTTCGAAGGGTTCTAAATGCATTTCAGTATCGGAAACTAGGGTGATAATTGGAAACAGCGAGATCTCGAACATGGAGTAGATAGCTAGATATGGTACCTGTTTGAAGGAAGTTTACTATACGAGAAGTGGCACGACTATTTATTCGCATCATTTTCAGCACCACTTGTTTCGTTTAGATTTTAACGCTAGTAAATTCAAATTTATGTGTTGTGACTTAACGACGAAATCAACGCGGACGAGGAACGTAGGAGCTACCGGTAAATGCGGGTACATAAAGTCGAGGTATTTGTTCTTTCGAAACCACGTACATTTTCAATTTTCTTTCAAGTAACGGAAATTTGAAAATCATTCAAATGACTGTTTAGAATCGGTGAATGTGTTTTAAATCAATCGAATGCTCGGAAATAGTTAAATAAAACAGGGAATAGGATAGGATTTTAAATATTTTAAAAAGAAAAAATAATCGGTCCAGACATTAAGCAAAAAACTAATTAATGTTCAACATATGTAAACAAACATTAAAACACCACAGACAACCTAAAGCAAACCGTAAGTATTAAATAAATAAACTAGACCTGGTCATAAAACATCCAGATTATAGAAATAACGCAGATCAAACGCTGTTCTAAGAACTGTTACTTAATTAGACAGGTATAGTCCATTTTATGTGTAGCAGTTCGATATAGTACGAGTAAAGATACGTACTCCTCGTAGATATGAATCCCTACGCATTTCCTCACACGTTTCGAGTAATACGAAGAAAAGCTCGTAGATACGAGAAGGATCACATCTGAGATCGACCAGTACTAACAGTAGCCATTAAGTAGATATACTAATGAAATTGATAAAAAAATGTATCCAAAGTTATGTTGCGGAATGTTTTACGATCCTACAGGTACTGATTTTTCAAAACAAAAGCCTGCTGTTAGGTTGAAGGTCTTAATTTTTTCAACAGAAAAACAATGGAAACTTTTTTTTAACATCAAATGATTAAATATACCCACCTAACTATAATTAATTATTTAAAAAATCATTAGTGGCAAATAACAAATTATTTTTAAATTTAAAATTTTTTTAAATTGAGTAAGATAGACCTGCCTATACAAACTATGTTGAAATCTTACAAGTTTTTCTTTCAATTTTGAAAAGTTTTTCAAAAATTCAATTTTAAAAATTTGATGCATTTCTGAAGTTATTTAAATGTGTAAAATTTTGGAAATTTAGTATCTACTATACTTGAATCTTTGAAATTAAAAAAAAATTTACAGGGTGTCCACGGTTAAGATAGGTGAATCGGTGCTGTCTTCACTTTTCAAAACTACACATCAGACCAAGATCCTTTAAGAAAAATTGGACTGATTTTCCACTTTCCACCAATTTTAATGATTTCCTACAAAAATTGATTTTTTTGATTCTTTTCGAAAACACTTTTTTAAAATAGTTACTGTTTATAGGACATTGCAAAATTTATATTTGATTGCATTTCTTTTCCTTTTTTTGAAAGGTAAAAAATTTACACATAAAAATATCAGTGTTGGCAAAACTAAATGTTTCGGTTTTGGTTTTTCGTTTACGTTATCGTTATTCAAAAATAACGTATAGCATTCGTTTTGTTTTGTTTTGTTTAGAAATAATTATAACATTTTTTATTTTTTTATTTTTATTTTAGTTAAAACCTTTTTTCGTTTTTTTTTTTTTTTTTTTTTAATTATTTTTATTGTAGCAATAAACGCTCTAATTCAGGTACTAAGTAGTTAATGATAAGCGTTAGAAATGGTAAAATCTTCAAATTATCATTTTTTTTAATATTGGCCATTTCAATCAGGGTTGGTATGTTTTAAACAAAAGTGTTTTAAACACCCCCCCCCCCCAAAAAAAAAAAACAGGACGACATTTAAAACAAAAAAAAATGTTTAAAAACTGTTTGTTTTTTTTTTAATTTCAACGTTTGGTTTTTTTCACTTTTCTCATTTTTTTTTTTGGTGAATTCTTGAAAAATTGAAGAAAAAAATTAGACACCCCTAATTTTATCTCGCCTAGTCGACTCAAAAACAAATGAAAAAAAAATTGATAAAAAAAAATACAAGTAAATAAAAATGTTAAAAAATGAAACCATTGTTTTTTTTTTTTTAAATCACGTTTAAAACAAAAAAAAAACACGTTAATGAAACATTGTTTTTAAAAAATTATTTAAAACGCCAGCCCTGGATGTAATTACTTATCTCGAATGTAAAGGGGGAGAGGGACAAAACTTTTTTTTCGTTTAACAAAAAATAATGTTTAGTTTCGTTCTGTGTTTTCGATAAAATAACGTTTGCCAACTTTTAAATCTTAATAAATTTTTAAAATTGAACCAATTTCTAAAATTTTGTAGAGTAGGTAAGATTTTAAAAATTTGATAAAAATAGTAATTTTGGTAATTTTTCTATTTCATTAAATTTTTACAAGTTTGAGCCCCTCCCCCACCCAAAAAAAAGAGAGAAAAAAATTAATTGATCTCTATTGGAAAAAGTTAAGAAAGTTACACTGATTCCAACGAGCTACGAGTATTTTTTTCCAGCTTCAGTAGGTTGGGAGTTACTGATGGGTGAAAAAAATTAAGAACCCCCGATTTTTTGCAAATGAATTTTTTTGGGACAACTTACTTATACTAATGTCGACTGTCGACAATTTGATTTCTGTTGAAAGTGATCAAAAAAGTTAAACTGATTCCAACGAGCTGTTTTAGTTTTTTTCAAACTTCATCAAATCGAAAAGTGAGCTTTAAGGGGTAAAATAACTGAACCTTGACCCCTACTTATTTTTAAAATTTTAATCAATTTCTAAATTTGAAGTAGGCAGTTAATTCTAAAATTCAATCAAACTTTTTTTTAAAGTGTAAAACTTTAATTTGCAAAGTCTCAGTTTTTCTTAAAATTTAGAAAATATTTCATTGATAAAAGTTTGAAATTCGACTAAGTATTTTTAAATTTTATTACAAATAGGTACCTAAATCTGTGAAATATCCCACATTATTAAATAAACCTTTTAAATTTTCAAAATTTGACAAAAATTCAAAATTTTGCCATTTTAAACTTACTTAAAATTTTTTGATAATTTGATCAATTTTAAAAGTTAAATAGGTACCTACGATAGATTTTTACGATTTTAAAAATTTGGATTTTTTTTTCAATTTAATAAATCTTTGAAACGTATACATTTTTTATTTTTAGAAAATCACGATGTTGAAGGTTCTACAAAAGTCCTGTTTTTTAGTTTTGAAATTTTGTTATATTATAGTCATCTTACCCGAGCGGCACACTCGATCGATAATATCGGAAGATGTAACGTATCGATAAAAAATCGTTTGAAAATCTATAGATGTTCTCACGATATTATAAAGATTTATCGGTACAATTTCATAGGCAAAAAGTCTAAAAACTATCGAATTCGATATTATTAAGATTTTATGACGATATTTGTCAACGATACTATCGACAAAGAATATTAAATTTATCGATTCCGATTTTCCACCGATTTTGTGCAGATATTTGAAACTACATTATCGACAAAGAATATTAAATTTATCGAATTCGATTTTTTAACGATTTTGTAAAGATATTTAAAACTATATTATCGACAGATTATATGAAATTTCTCGACTTCGATATTTTACCGATTTTTTGACGACATTTGAAACTATATTATCGACAGATTATATGAAATTTATCGAATCCGATTTTTTACCGATTTTGTAAATATATTTGAAACTATATTATCGACACATAATATGCAATTTCTCGAATTCGATTTTCTAACGATTGCGTGAAGATATTTGAAACTATATTATCGACACGTAATATGAAATTTCTCGATTTCGAATTTTTAACGATTTTGTGACGATATTTGAAACTATATTATCGACAAATAATCTGAAATTTCTCGAATTCGATTTTTTAACGATTTTGTGAAGATATTTAAAACTTTATTATCGACACGTAATCTGAAATTTCTCGAATTCGATTTTTCAACGATTTTATGACGATATTTGAAACTATATTATCGACACGTAATATGAAATTCCTCGAATTCGATTTTTCAACGATTTTGTGGCGATATTTGAAACTACATTATCGACAAATAATCTGAAATTTGTCGAACGATTTTTCAACGATTTTGTGACGATATTTGAAATTATTTTCAAATTGGTGAAAATTTTTCTAAGTGCAACACGCCTGGAAGTACTAAACTGCCTATTATAAGCGTTTTATTGCTAATTCCTCAACGATAAGGTATGGCATAGTGGTTAAGGAAGAGGATTACCATGCAGGAGGTAGATGGTTCAAGCCCTACGGGTGGCAGATTTTTTATAATTTTTTTTGACTTTTTCTGAAATGATCCTCTTACCGTAACATGAATAATGTGTTTAGGCATAGTTTAATGTATTAATTATTCTAATTAATGATTTTTAATTATAGAAAAAAGCTAGTAAAAGACGAAAAATCGGAATAAAAAATCGATAAAAAATCGACAGAATATCGAATTTGATAAAGTGTCGCAAAAGTTCCGCCTAAATCGTGAAATTATCTTTCGATATTATAGATATATTATCGATAAAATATCTAACTATAATCTCGAAATTTTTGCTAACTATAATTCGTCGATAATCTATCTATATATCGAAAGATAATTTCACGATTTAGGCGGAACTAACGCGACACTTTATCGAATTCGATATTCTGTCGATGTTTTATTTCGATAATTTGTCGATTGTGCTGCTCGGGTAGTAAATATAAATATGATTCTTTTAACTATATAAAAAATTCTAATAAGTAAATAGCTCAATAAAAATTCAAAAAAGAAAAATCGTTTCGGAAGTTTTGAAAGTTTAACGAAATAAATTTTGGGACAAATAATCGAACTGGTATCGATATCCGAGTTGAAAATAAGCGATCGATTCGAACGGTAATCGGCGATTTTTAATCTAATAAAAAGAAATTAACGAAATAACCATATTAACTATGGATATAGGTAGAGCAAAAAGACTAAAGTGTGAGCATAAATAGATTTAGATAAAGACCATGTCCATTAGTGTAAGCTATTCGAGCAATGAGAAGAAACACACTAGTGTAATTTAACGATTAATACTATTAAACAGCTTCCAATGCCGCTTCAAATTACAGGTTGTTTAGATTTGCCTATTACACATGCTAACGTTATAATTTAGCGACGATTACAACCAGTTCGTTCCGAAGTTAATATATAAAAATAAGGAGATTGAAACATATTATAATAATCGCTTGTGCCGGCAGCTTCACCTAATTATTACAAGTGAAGAAGCGATTCGAAAGGGGAAAAAATCATTTTTGAATAGTTTAATGATAAACAAGAATTCAATCGATGAAAATTCGTTTATACATTTGCCGCAACTTACAATCTTTAGCTCGCGTGAAAAATTATGCCGGACTCGTTGAAAGCTTAATTTACGCTCAATTATTACAGCTGTTTGAATAAAATTGACGCATGGATTGCGCCTACGGGATGGGGATAGGCTATTTTCCGCTTCCGGTTACATTCGTTAGGAAAAGCTAAACCAAACAAACTAATTTCGCGGTCAACCCGGCAAATGCACAATTTATCACGTGTCATTACCAAAGAGAAGAGACTGATGAAGAGCCACCGAAACTTCTTCCTGATCTAATACGTACCTAAATGCGGCGAATGTTGGTGCGTATCCGGAATCGCAGCTCTAAAAACAGTCGCATTTGGAAATGTTAATTTGGTATTAAGTACCAGAAAATGAAAAATAAGGCGACGATTTTGAAATTCTTGTTTTACCTACTTTGACGTGCTAACCGAAGTGTGACGTCATGTCATTAAACGCAGCCTTAACAATGTTCCCTCGAAATATGTGTAGGTGCCTGCCTAGTGCCTACCGTCTACATGACTAAATCTAATGTATATTCAACAAAGATAACTGGAGTTGACTAAAGCAATTAGAATATACCGCCGAATGAGTCTAAAATGCCGACTGGCGTCCATCGAATCCGTCATCACATCTTCTAGACCGGAACGACTTCAATCTATTCCGGAGACGACGAGATGTACGAGTATTAACGCAATGTTACTGCCTCCTTATCCCCTTTTAACTAAGGTAACCCATTCTTCGTCTTGTAGAGACCATATTTGTTCTACGATTTACATCAACATTCGCATGAATAATGAAAATCGCATAATGTACTTAGGTACTTTACTTATACAGTATGAATAATTATTATTGTTGGATTTATAAGAAGAAAAAATTGAAAACGTGTGAGATCTAGTTTTGCTTTAGGTACCTAATACCTTGGTGTTCTATTTTATTTACAACGTAAACTACTTAGATCCTGACTCCTGAGACAGTAACACTATTATGGTCAAGGGACGATTTTCGATTTCCCTGCCCACAGTCACACAGCGCTCAAAAATGGTCATATTTTCATTTTTTAATAATTTTCTTTTGATTTTTTTTTTTTTGGTTTGCCATCATTTCTTGCGTTTTTGCTTTTCTTTACAAATTTTTAATTTGAAAAAAAGAAAAATGTTAATTCCAAAATTTCAAATAAAAACTTCACCCGGAGATTGGAGAAATTATTCTAAAATCAGGCTTTTAAAAAAAATAAAAAATTAGGTAACTTGAAAAAAAAAATGTTTAAAAAATTCATTTAGTTGAAAAATTTTCATAAGAGAATTTTTAAAAAACTGTCTCCAAAAAGGTACTCGTTCACTCGTAAAGAAAAGTTTTTCAGAAATTGAAAAAATCTTTTCAACTTGGCAAAGCAAAAAAACTTGAGAATTATCCTATATAAAAATTGATAAAAAGTGCTCCAGTGAAAAAAAAAACGTCCAGAAAAAATGTCAAACAAAACTCCGAGAAAACTTCCTTAATTTTTTTTTTAATTTTTCAAAAAAAGAGTTTTTCAACCAAAATCTCTTAGATTTTTTTTCAAACTTCCTATAAAAAATTGTCAAACTCCATTATAAAAATTATCTCAAAATGATATCTGAAGTATTTATTTCTTAAAAAAATTCTTCTGCAATGGTAAAAAAAAGAACTTTGAAATTTCACAAAATTTAGCATTATTAAAAAAAAAATTGTCAGTTTTTAGTCAAAATCGGTGTCTTGTCATTTGTCATTTTTTGTTTGGAGTTGTTTGGAGTCATTATACCATAAAAATCAGACTGAAATCATTCTGACCATTGCTATTGATTGTTCGAATAAGAAAAATTATCAAATTATAGAAAACTCCACAACATACACAGTAATTTTTATTTAAAAACTATTTTAAAATTTTGTTTTGTTTTTTGTTTGTTCGTTAGGTATTTTTTCAACAAAAAAAAATAATAAAAAAAAAATAAGGAAATATGACTGAAAAAAGTTTTTGTTGTCTTTTTTAGATAGATACCTAGGTATACGTATGAAACCAAATTTTTTCAGTGAAAAATTTTTCAGCCGTTTTCTGAGCGATTTCATTTTTATGTAAAAAATGTGTAAAATTAACTACCTATTAGTAGGTATGTTTTCAAAAAATGTAATTTTAAAATTATTTTTTAGAGAGTTTGTTAACTATTTTCCTAACTATTTTTTTTCGCGCATTTGTTTAATATCTATTAGGCGTAACAGCTCGGTTATTTTGACCCCCCACCCCGTTTATTTTACCCCTCCTTATTTCTCAAAGTACCATGTTAAAATATTTATTTCTATGAGAACTGGTCAAGAAAGTTACGCTGATTCCAACGAACTATTTGGTCAGGAGTTTGATGGGGGGGGGGGGGGGGTGAAACTACGAACTTGCCATTTTTTGCAAATATATTTTTTTTGGGTGGGATAAATCTGATAAAGTTGAAAAATTGATTTATTTGGGAATTGGTCAACAAACTTAATCTGATTCCAACGAGCTTTCTAGCTTCATTAGATTTGGTGTTAAGATCGAAAAATATTAGAAAGTAATGTTAAGAGGGTAAAATAACCGGCCCTTTATATTTACCCCTATTTTTATTGAAAACCAAAATACTTTTATTTTTTACCTTTTTGTTTAGCCTTTTATGTTGTTGTTGAAGTTTTCAGTTTTGTATTTAATTCCCTCCAAATGAAGGGATTCCAGGTAAACCGCTGTATCAAGCAATTCTGTCATCAACCGTACTTACTTTTTTCCTAAAAAAAAATTATGCTTTGTACAAAATATATATATTTTGAAATAAAATTTTTGAGGAAAAAAATGTTTCAATTTGTTCGAGAAACGATCTTAATTTTTTGTCTCAGAATTTTTGAAAACAAATCTCTCAACTTTTTAGAGCAAAAAGAACCAAGTATTTCTCAAATTTTTGGAGATGAAATTTCTATAAATTTTTTTGAAATAACAATAATTGCTTACTTTGATTTTTTAGAGTCGACATAAAAAAATTTCTTTGTTTTTTCAAGTATAAAATGGGGGAGCGGGTCGTTCAATTTTTTGAGAGAAAAAGGCCTCTCAATTTTGTATAAGTAGAGAAAACCCTGTACTTTTTGCACCTTAGGTATTTATTTATTTTTTTAAAAAAAAGAAAATCTTTCAATTTTTTTAGAATTAAATAATTTTGCAATTTTTTGGGATTTTGTGTCTCATCTTTTTAGGAGTAAAAAAAACTCAATTTTTTGGGGAAAAGAAAAATCATGTGTATGGTATGTAAAATTGAAATAATTTCATCTCGACACCTCTTCTGAAAAATTCAGTTACAGTCATATAAAATTCCAAGTTGCCTCCCCTGAAATAAAACTGTCACAACCTAATAAAAGATTTCAGTTGCGATTATGATTTTATTGATACAAAAATTTTAGAATGTTCATACAATGACGTTTTGATCACTTTCTGGTAATTTACTTACCTACCTACTCCCTATTTTTTTCTTTTTTGTAAATGTTGTATTTTTTTTTAATCACATGCGATTCAAGGTACCTATTCGAATAACAAAATTTTTTGTTTCATTTCGTTTTTTAAGTTTTTTTTTTTTCATTTCAGGTCCAAATTTTTCGACTGTGAAGTACATAAGGTAAGCCTATTCCAAAATTTTCTGGTCATTTTATATCGTTTTGAGTAGGTGGATATCTTTTGATGGGGGTGAAGTGACATGTTTTAAAAATTCACCGAAGAATTCAGTATTCACACTTTTAACAAAAGATTTCCTCGTTTTGAAAAAGGGGTTGAAGATTTTCTTAATCAGGCCCGAATTTTCTCTTGGCATGCCTACTCACTTCTGGAACACTGATACGGTGAAATTGGGAAAATCCACTTGTAACTTTATTATCGCGTAGTAGAACTATTTCAAATGCCTTCAGAGTTTCAGTTATGCTACCTAATTCGTTTATGTAGAATAAATCATCTATGCAAATCCTGAATAAGTATGGGCCTATTAGTTATACGTAACATCAATAGAGAAAAGTTATCTTCATTTTCACCCTTCTTATTATACTTCGTATTTTGAAAGTCAACTTTTTAGAAAAAATAAAATTATTTTTGTTTTATGCATGATCTTATTGATTGATTGTATAAAAATTAGGTAATGTGTAATAATTTTAATTATCTTCCTGGTTGTGTTGCCTTACGACCTCTATCAGTATTAAAGTGAACTGAATTCCACAGATGAGTGAATATTTTGATGGTAGAGTGGTTTAACGATGGCTCATTGAAGTGAAGCTTTATGTGAAGAGGGCAGCACCAAGTAATATGATACTTGTGCACCTAGTAAAAAATCAAAAAGCATACTTAGAATGAATATTTCGAATGAATTTCATTTATGGTTAAACTTATTTTAGTTATTTTTCATAACGTAGAGACTATTTTATGATTATTTATCCATTTGTCGCACATTATTGAAAATTTTTCAGAAAATAATATCTTTAAAATAAAGAGGAGCAGAGTTGGTCTTTTTAATATCATAATGTGCATATTTTAGTTTTTTGAAGTCAACACAAATGTTTGTTTGAGGTTTTCACATGATGCATTGAACTCGTGCTCAGTTTTAAATTAATCATGTGCTCTTTTTTACGTTCATAATTCCTACTTTTTTTATTTCTAAATCAAGTATCAACGTTAAATAACATTATCAATTTTCAAAATTAAAATTGAGTAGATTTTTTACTGAATTTTGTATTAAATACGCTAAGCTCGTGATGCAAAAAATATCCATTTATTGTGATACCTTATTAATGATACTTAATTGACAATTACAGAGCTTCGAGAAGAATTTCTGTCCTCTGTTTAATTCATAAAGTTTTAATCATCTAACAAAACCTTATTTTATTGGCCACAAACTGGAACAGATTTCAAATAGGGTTGCTGATTATCGATCCTACAGCAGAAAAGTACATTAACATATGAGTAGCCTTAAATGAGTGCCTAATATTTTACGGATGGCAAAGCAACAATAACGTCAAGTTGAAGAGTACGTAATACGTATAGAGAGAGTTTGACGGTGATTTGGCGTCGACTATCGTATATTATGTTTAAATCAGGGAGACAAATTCGCTCGTAGAAATTATCGAGTATAATAGTACATATTACAACGTGCAGTTACTCTTGAACGTAAATTTCTGTTTCGCTGAAACTCATGCCATGCACAAATCGTTTTGCGATGCGATTCTTCGATTCCCTTAATTACCTACACCTGTGTGCTATTGAGATGGGTTATTTTATACAGAGTGTCCGAGGAGCACTTTATGAAACTTGGGATTTAGATCAAATCGGGTACCATACTAACAAAAAATGTTATGTACACATGTGCCTATGTCAAAAATTGAAGGATCGAGGGATAATAGAATTGAGAATTTTTTTCTCGATTGGTTTTATGGGTAGTATTGAAAAAACGAACATTTTTACTAGTGAAGTGTTTTGCCTAAGTTTGAAAATGAAGTCGCTGCAAAGCTTTGGATGGATTTTTAAATTTAGGTACAACTTAGCTTTATTATTTTCAAAAGTTGACAAATTTTTCACAAATATCCATTTTTGTTTCCCTCAAAAAATTACATTCATTATTTGCATTGTCATAATGGAATTAGGTAATTGTTTTGATTTTTATGTCTCACTAGTACGTCTACGTATACTCCTTAATAATTTTGAGCAAGGCAATATATTTAACATGAATTTTTTCTTTTAATGAACTAATAGCTTCTGCAATTTTAGAGATGGGCATCTCAATCTAATTGAATTTTATTTTTATTTTTTCATGTACCTGCATCCACCAGTGGCTTCGGAAATTTTTTGAATATTAGCGTTGCCAATCGATTTTGCTTATACAAGAGAACCGTGGCAACTTGTCAACTCAGATTGAGTTGAAATTTGGTTCACTGAAAGAACATATCATTCAGACCTCAGAAACACACTTTGAGCTGCCAAAGTTGGTTTTTCGATTTTTGGCGAATTGTTAAAAGTCAGTAGTCCATTGGGAAGAACCTCTGGCGTGAGTGTGATATCATCAGTAAATTAGCACGGTTGAACTCAAAATGAGGTGACAAGTTGACATGTATACCTACTAGGATGGCTCTTATTTTACCTTTTTCGACTTTTTAAATGTCTTACCCCCCCAAAGTGTGTTCATTTTATGAGAAAATAATTCCCAATTTTTTATTTTTCCCCTAACTGAATTTTAACTCGTGCCGGGTCACCCCCTTTTTTGGAAAAATGAAAAAAATTCACCGATTTTCAAAATCTTGCACTTTTCTGGAGATAACCCATCAAAGTTGTTCCTTGTCATGAGAATGAACTCCCAATTTTTTATTTTCCCTCCAACTTGATTTTAAGTGGTACCTGGGGGCTCCCCTAATTTTTCAAAAAAATCAAAAACAAGAAAATTGAGCAAAATCGTTCCTTTTAGCATTTGAAGTTATTGCATTTCGTAAGAGAAAAATTCTCTATTTTTCATTTTTCCCCTAACTCAGTTCTAAGTGGACCCACAAGCCCCCCAAACTAAAAAAATTATGAAAAAATACCAATTTTTTAAATTTTTTCATTTTTTTGGTTCTAACCAATGAAAGTTGTTCCATTGGGTGCAAAATGATTCCCAATTTTTTTAATTCCTCCCAGCGTTATTGTAAGTGGCACCCCGGTGTCCCCTTTTTTAAAAAAATTGAAAAAATTCACCAATTTTCAAAATCTTGCAGTTTTTTAGAGATAACCCTTCAAAGTTGTTCCTTGTCATGCGAATAAACTCCCAATTTTTTATTTTCCCTCCAACTTGATTTTAAGTGGTACTTGGGATTTTTTTTGACAGAAAATTTTTTTTTTTCAAGATTTATTGTCAACATTTTTTTTGAAAAAAAACCACATTTTTCAAGAGTTTTTAGTAAAAAAAAAATATATATATTGTTAAGATTTCTTTAAAATTTAAGCTGCGTTTATAATCATCCGTAATGGCCCGTTACTTTTATTCACTTAAAAATTAAAACTAAAGATTAGATATTAATTATTCTTCTTCATTTTTGATCTTGTTCGAAGTCTGTCTCATTTTTTATTTTTTTTTCTTCCTACTAACTAAAAAAATGAAAAATTACTTGAATTTTTTTTTTTTTTTTTTTTTTTTTGAGTTACACAAAATGTGTGGAGCTGCACGTTGAAATAGGGACTGTTTTTTTATTATGGGACTTGTGGTTTTATTCAAATCTGAAGTTTCTGATGTATCTTATTCTATATATCTATTATTTATGTATTTGCAACATATACTTACTTACATACTTACGTGATAGGTACCTATCAAGTCTTTTCTTTAGTTTAATTCTAAAGCATGTGTAGTAACTGCTGATGAACCTTACATCGAAAGATTTCCCATTTTCTTTGAAGATGAATTAGAAAATGATTCGAAAAGCTTCTTGAAATATTTATAACAGTCGTTAATTGACACGCGTTTGAAATAATCTATAGACGAATTGCGAATTGACTAATGTTTCGCTTTGATGTGTGCAGTGAACGGTGCATAGTTGTTTTGTAAATAGATCTACGTGTGCTACAAAATCGAATGCCGATTTGAGAATGTGTGTACAAACATACGTGTAGAAACGTTTCTTGATACAAAAATGCTTAAAATATTTTTCGGTAATTTGTTGGTAATTTGTAGTTTTACGAGTTATAAAATCTTTTAAAAAAATAAGGTACACAAAACCGAGACCAAAAAGAACGTAGGTACTGTGCATCGTTTTGGTAGATGTGGTGTCGGTAACGTAAATAAACACCGATAAAGAGATTCGATGATTGTTGGACTAAAAGCAAGGACCTCCCATTATGTTTTGAAAGTGTTCTGGGTCCGATCTTTTAATATAAACGTACTTTTTATAATATTATAAACTGTTTATGTAATTAGTATCAGCGGCTTCGTTATACGTTTGATATTTTTTTTCTTACATTTGAAGGTTGTGTAATCTCTTCAAAATCAATAACTCTATCACTTTCATGAGTTTTATCCAAAAATAACTCCTCACATTGGAACATAGAAGCAAATATCGGGCTCTCCCAAGAACAGTAATCGTATATGGATTGCTGTGCATCTCATTCATAGATACTCGTTTTAAGTTATAGGTAAGGGTAAAATTCTACGAAAACGAAATGTCTTTTCGGAGAAAGATTTTTTCCCCATCGGGTAGATAGTAGAACAGAAGAAAAAAATAAAGCGGAAGCGATTGTACAGGGAAGTCAAAACGTGATTTTTCAGCTTTTCTGCATGAGAAAAAAATAGACGAAAAGTTGAGAAGTACCATCAGTGAAATTTCCGATTACGTGCTTTGAAAGTAGTTGAACTTACGTGATTTATTGGTGTGCTGAGATTTTAAAAGACGTATTTTTTGAGAAAGTCGTAGGCTAGCTGGATATAGTTGTTGGCTTTTGATAATTTTCAATTTATGGGTATTGGTCGAGAGGTACGTGAATCTTGGTGAAATCTTCTAAAAAAATAATCAGTGGTGTCATAATATTTTTCTAAAAATTTCGTATTTGTTTGCATCAATTCGAATTCGTCTTCGATGAAGGAAAAAATTAATTAACCTGATTTCAATAATTGAAAAAAATCTATCGTCCCATTTTCAACTAATTGCATGTGAACGAGCTTTTTATTCCTGGAGCTTCAAAACTAGCTAAATTCTTACTCGAAGAAGTGACGAAGCGAATTATAAAATTTATGTAAAAAGTCACCACAGTGAAAAGTCTCAAAATGATATGAAAAGTTGAAAAGAAAATTGAAAAAAAATACGGTTCATTTTACGTTCAAATAAGTATAATATTAGAGAGGAAGAAATAATAAAAGAAGGGTGTGTAATCTTGTGCCGATAAAAAGAACACTACGTGACAATCCTCCTTAATGATGTAATTAATTCGAATTACGGCCGGTTATGGCGCCACCCTAACTTTTCAATCGGTTGTTAAGCAACCGTTTAATTTATTTCCCCTCGCATCGTACTTGCGAACTCTTTTCATTCGCAAAACTTTTTCTTTTTTTCGAAACCCCCTGTTAAGCGGTAAAGTACTACTTGCGACTTCCGATTCAATAACTAATTTTCCCAAGATGACTTATGTTCTCTAAATTAACTTAAAAATTTCCGAATAGTTCGATTGTGTGGTTTTCAATTACTCGCAACTTGCGTAAAGGAGAAGAGTTTTTTTTTTTCATCCGGTGACGAAATGAAAGAGTGTACGTTTTTGTCGACGATTTCTTCTTCGACGTGTTTCTTTATTGTTGTAATCGACTGAAAATGGAAGTATTTACAAAGATAACTAGAACTTGAAAGAGGAACGAAATTGTATTCATACTCACGTAATTTTATTTTAAGTTAACATTTGCGCAAGTATTACGTATTTATATCTATCTATTAACTACAAGTACTTTTTTTCGATGGTAGGAGGGGTTTTCAGTTTGTAAATTTTAATTTTAAACTTTTACCAACATTCTTCAAGTACCCGAGCAGCACACTCGATCGATAATATCGAAAGTTGAAACGTATCGATAAAAAATCGTTTAAAAATCTAAAGATGTTCTCACGATATGATACAGATTTAGCATAGGCAAAAAATCTAAAAACTATCGAATTCGATAGTATTACGATTTTAGGACGATATTCGTCAACGATACTATCGACAAAGAATATTAAATTTATAGAATCCGATTTTCCACCGATTTTGTGCAGATATTTGAAACTATATTATCGACAAATAATCTGAAATTTCTCGAATTCAATTTTTTAACGATTTTGTGAAGATATTTGAAACTATATTATCGACACGTAATCTGAAATTTCTCGAATTCGATTTTTCAACGATTTTGTGCAGATATTTGAAACTATATTATCGACACGTAATCTGAAATTTCTCGAATTCGATTTTTCAACGATTTTGTGACGATATTTAGAACTATATTATCGACAAATAATCTGAAATTTCTCGAATTCGATTTTTTAACGATTTTGTGAAGATATTTGAAACTATATTATCGACACGTAATCTGAAATTTCTCGAATTCGATTTTTCAACGATTTTGTGACGATATTTACAACTATATTATCGACAAATAATCTGAAATTTCTCGAATTCGATTTTTTAACGATTTTGTGAAGATATTTACAACTATATTATCGACAAATAATCTGAAATTTCTCGAATCCGATTTTCCACCGATTTTGTGCAGATATTTACAACTATATTATCGACAAATAATCTGAAATTTCTCGAATTCGATTTGTTAACGATTTTGTGACGATATTTGAAACTATATTATCGACAAATAATCTGAAATTTCTCGAATTCGATTTTTTAACGATTTTGTGAAGATATTTAAAACTTTATTATGGACACGTAATCTGAAATTTCTCGAATTCGATTTTTCAACGATTTTATGACGATATTTGAAACTATATTATCGACACGTGATATGAAATTCCTCGAATTCGATTTTTCAACGATTTTGTGGCGATATTTGAAACTACATTATCGACAAATAATCTGAAATTTGTCGAACGATTTTTCAACGATTTTGTGACGATATTTGAAATTATTTCCAAATTGGTGAAAATTTTTCTAAGTCCAACACGTCTGGAAGTACTAAACTGCCTATTATAAGCGTTTTATTGCTAATTCCTCAACGATAAGGTATGGCATAGTGGTTAAGGAAGAGGATTACCATGCAGGAGGTAGAAGGTTCAAGCCCCACGGGTGGCAGATTTTTTATAATTTTTTTTGACTTTTTCTGAAATGATCCTCTTACCGTAACATGAATAATGTGTTTAGGCATAGTTTAATGTATTAATTATGCTAATTAATGAGTTTTAATTATAGAAAAAAGCTAGTAAAAGACGAAAAATCGGAATAAAAAATCGATAAAAAATCGACAGAATATCGAATTCGATAAATTTCCGCCTAAATCGTGAAATTATCTTTCGATATTATAGATATATTATCGATAAAATATCTTACTATAATCTCGAAATATTTGCTAACTATAATTCGTCGATAATCTATCTATATATCGAAAGATAATTTCACGATTTATGCGGAACTAACGCGACACTTTATCGAATTCGATATTCTGTCGATTTTGTATTTCGATAATTTGTCGAGTGTGCTGCTCGGGTAGTTAACAAATCTGAAAATTATTGAATATTTTATTTTTCAACATGTTTTGAAAATTCACCTGAGTTTTAAAAATCGATTCAAATTGAAAATTTATTAAAATTTAGAAGTGATCAAATCTTTAATTTTTACCAAATTTATTAAAACTAAAAAATTTTCAAATTTTAAGAAAAGAACTAAAATACAAATAAGTTTAATAAAATTATCAAAATTTGAAAGCGTTTCAAAATAGTATAACTATTTGATCAAATTGTAATTTTTTTAAAAAAGAAGTTGCTGAATTTTCAGAATTTACGTATTCGACTTCAAAAGTTTATTGAAATTTAAAAATAACCAAATTTTGAATTTTTACCTACCTATAGGTACGTAATTTTGCAAAGAAACAATATCTTAATTTTAATTAGATTCTAGAACAGTTTTTCCCAAGTAGGTAGTTGTTTTTTTTTTTAGATTTTTTTTTTTTGGTGGGTGCCATATTGCTAGTCTCTTTGTAAGATGCCCGGAGCTCTGGACTCCCTCAGTTCTACCTCAAATCTTGCGCTGTTCATAATACACTTTTAACCCTTTGAAAGATAAAAAAATCCAAAAACCTATCCTGTGCTATTTTAACAAACAAAAAAATTTTAACAACTCAATTATACTTATTCAAAATTATAATAATATAAAAATACCTACAATGTAATATTTAACTGGTCACATGTGTTTGATTATAAAGTTCAATAGTGCCTTAAAATATCTATGTTTTTCAAAACGTGGTATCTAAGAAAAATTTTTTGTACTAAAGTTTTCATTCACTGTGTAAAAATTTTCCATTCAATTGGTAGATATTTTATTTTACGTACGTCTACTTATTGGAAAATAATCATACATTAGAAGTACTTAAAGTTTTTATCTTCATTTTTAGGTAGACTAAAGTCTACAGAATCGAAAATTGTTCATTCAAAAGGATTGCTACGTGAGAGTGAAAAATTGTGACTACGTTTTCTTAGTGTGATAACAAATTCTTTTAAAACTTTTGATGCGAGGAAATTATAACAATTTATTTCCAAACTTTTCTCAAATTTTATCAACGTATTTGGAAGTTTAAAAAAATCAAAATTTTTGGTTGAGCTGAACCGTATCATCATTTCAATATTAATGATCGTGAAAATACTACTACAGAAAAAAATATTTACTGATTTTTTGGAGGTTCTGTAAATAATATGCAAAAAAACATTAATGCTCCCCTCAAACTAGTTTTCATTTGCAGAATAAGTAGGTAGTCCTGGGTGTGCCTGAAGTAATTTGCCAAACTTCAATTTTGGTTATAACAGGAAAACCTGATAGTAATAAAGAACGTTAAATACAGGTGAGGTCTTTATCAAAAATTGAAGGAGAGAGAAAATCAAATTTCAAAATAATTATTTTTTATTGCTCAGTTTAAAAAAATTAAACAATTTTGACTCTTGACTTTTTTACTCAAGTTTGAAAATGAAAGCTCCTAAATTGACGACTCAATCTAGACTTCACTGTTCAGAATAGATAAATTTCCCACATAACTTTGTTTGTCCCTCTCGAAATGTTGCACACATGGTTGCACTGTTATACCGAAATTTTACAATTTTTATACCTCATATTAAAGCAGAACTGTCCTAACTTCGACAAAAAAGTAGTCGACTCCAAAAAATTTCGAAATGTCGGAACTTGAAAAAATAATTTTTTCAAAATTGAAAAAAAATCACCATTTAAAAAAAAGACGTAAATATCCTTACCTACCCGTGTAGCAATTGTCGACATCGACATTTATGTCGACAAAATTCAGACACATTTTTTTCTTGGTTAACGATGAATCAAAAATGATATATGAGATTTAAAGTAATGTTCTATGTTAAACATAACTGTTCAATAAAAATTTTTGAATTTTTCTCAGTATTTTCCTGTAATTCAGAAAATATTGTTTTTCTGCATAGACATGTCGATGTAAAAATCGATACTCGATAAACGAATCGACGTTAATGTCGACATTTTCTGCCAATTAAATTCACTAATTTTATATCTAAAAAGAACAAAAAACAATTTTTAAGCTCAGGAATAAACAATTTTTGAAAGAATCACGAAATTTTCTAATTTTTTTTAAATTTTGAATAATACAAGTACTTGTCGAGTTATTGTCGACATAATTGTCGATGGTCGAATAATGCATCGACTTCACTGTCGACAGTGTCGACCAGAGGAATTTTAGGTCGAGTTAGTGTCGATGTAATTGTCGAGGGTCGAATAATGCATCGACTTAACTGTCGACAGTGTCGACCAAAGGAATTTTAAGTCGAGCCAATGTCGACCTAATTGTCGAGGGTCGAATAATGCATCGACTTGACTGTCGACGTCTTGAGGGTGATTTTTGATACTCGCAGATAAAGTGTGTTATGAATTAGTACATAAGACTCTAAGAATTGCCTCTTCGTTAGCTGGGCACACATATGTCCAGCTACAAAGGTGATTTCCGAGCCGCAATTTTGACGGAATGTCGAAGTGTTGGCTTGATCACTATTTTTGGTTAAATTTTAAAACATATACCTATTAAAAATTTTGAACTTGGCATTTTTTTCAACATCTCAGCATTGCAAATGTCGATGTGAATGTCAATATAAATGTCGACACATCGAAATCGGTCACTTTTCGATCGTACATGTCGACACAATTGTGGATGGTTTGTCGAGCTTATTATCGACATGTTTGTCGACCGTCCAAAAATGGCTCGACATGTCGACGGTCGACAAATGTGTCGATAATAACCTCGACAAACCATCCAAAATCGTGTCGACATGTACGATCGAAAAGTGACCGATTTCGATGTGTCGACATTTATATCGAAATTAGCATCGACGTTGCTATACGGGTACTCGTACTTTCGTCGACACTTTTTTTTTTTAGTAAAATGAAATAAAAATATTTTTTTAGTTTCAAAACGTTTTCAGAATATCCTTTCATTTTTTTCTTATTTGTTTTTCTTCAATTATTTTTTATGAAAAATTTTATAGGTATTACGTAATTAACGACCTCCGTTCGAATGATTTTTTTTTTTTGCCAAAAAAAGGTACTCAATAAAGTTTTTATAAATTTTTTAAAAGAAAAGAAATTTATTTTTTAATTTTTGGAAATTCCAAAACTGTTGCTTTTCATTTAAAAATATAATAATAAAAATGCAAAATATTTTTCAAGTTTCCAAACATTTTTATTATTTTATTTAAAATTCATTTTTGATAAAAAAAAAAGTTATTTCTTACTGTTTCCCCTTGATAATTTGAGGAGGATAATCATGTTTTGGTTAGAATTTTTTGCTTTACCTAACTCCTTTGATTTCGAATATAGACATCCCAATGTGGTTATTATAACATTTTTTCCATTTCCAAAATGCTGTACAAGTGTCCTCTGTCAGGTGCTGGCGTCAGAAAAATTTTCAAATGCAATATTGCCAATCTATTTTGCTCGGAAAATTTATTCAAAAATAGTTCAAAATTTTGTAGTACTTTCATTTTCGATCTCAGGCAAAAATGTCAATAATGAATAAGTTTTTTTTTTGTTTTTTTTTGGTACTCCCCATACCATATGCAGTGAAAATTTGTTTTTTCTTAATTTCATTTTCCCTTTCCCCTTCAATTTTTGATTTGGGCATCAATGCACCAGATGTATTTGATCTTTTTTGTTACTAGTAGGTTACACTTACCCAGTATCAATGTTTGGCGAATCGCTCCTGGGACACCCTGTATAAGTCAAACATAAACTAAGTACCTAATTTGTACATAGTATGATTATTGATTACACATACCTATTATAAGGATCTTTTTCAATCATATCGTACTCGACTTATAAAATATTAATTATTTATACACTTTTTTCTCAAAATAAACAATAAATAGACCCATATAATTAATTACGATTACCTAACTGGAAACAGATTCAAAATCGTTAGACACCTCGATCATAGAATCACTGTTATCACTATTGGCATCTGCATTGCTAACAGATGAAACCTCGGAATTGGCGTTATTACCGACATAAAGTAAAGGATAATAACAACAGTAATAGGGTGAAGTGTAAGAAATAGGATATTGCAGCGAATTAAAATTATTTCTAAAATTACGGTATTTTTCATCCAATGATGACGAAGCAGAGTTTTTGTTCTCCTGGTACAAATAATCATTTTTAACTAGGACTTTGACCGAAACACGTTTAGCATTGGCCATATTTTCGGACATCTGTAATTGTTTTCTTTTGGTTTTGTATCGTCTATTCTGGAACCATATCTTCACTTGAGTTTCCGTAAGTTTCAGAGCTTGAGCTAAATCCGCTCGTTCTGGACCTGAAAGGTATTTTTGTTGGTTGAAACGACGCTCCAATTCGAAGACTTGAGAGTGTGAGAAAGCTGCTCGGGATCTTTTTTTGCGGTAACTTAGAGGTAGATTTTCTTCGTTTAGGTATCTGGAAGAACCATCTTCGGTTTTAGGAAGTTGTTTGTAGTTTGGTCTAATGTAAAATAATGGATTCAGTTTCCTTGGTGAAGAATTCCTCAGCAGAGGTTTTGATTCTTTGGCTGTAATGAAACAAAAAACAAATTTGCCAAGTCAGATGAAAAAATCTAATACCTAAGTATTGTGTATAGCAATGTGGATGTAACGAAGTGGAAAAAAATTTTCATTGCACGGCGTACATTTTCTCTTTCGATTATTTTTTTTATTTTCCATCGGGTTGTTTATCTATACGAAGAATAATTTCAAAATTACATAGGAAAAAGAATTCTAAGTATCGTATCGTTTGTCATGTCATGTCGCCTATAATATAGGTAATTTCTGATAGGTATTTATAGGTAGAAGCGAAGGTAGGCTCTTTATGGAATTTTACTATCAAGCAAAGTGCGACAATGACAAAGCACGAAGGTCACGTGTTTTATTAATTTGTAAATTACACGCCGACGTTTTAAAGGCTTTTATTTCGGTCCTAGGAACTGAATGGTACTTGGGGTCACCTAAATTAGAGCAAAATATTGATAGTAATTTCCGTTAAAAGCATCTAATAATGTTTAGAGAATTGATTTTCCGTTGTAACTTATGCATTGAAGAACTTTTATAGGACGAAAGTTGACAGTACCTTACCTATTCTTTTCATTGAAGGTGACGCATCGCTGAGTGTTTCAATAGTGGTTTAACTTTTGAAGAAAAAAAAAAAGTTAGGTACACTTGTTTAAAAAATTTTCAACTTCTTATTATTATTCAAAATTTCATTTTTTTTTCAAGCGAGCAGAATATTAATATTTTATTCGAGTATTTCCATTGTTGTCATTTCATTGAAAGTAACATGCAATATAGAATCCATATTCTGTTGAATTTTTTTATTTGCTAGTTTATGTCTTATGAATCATTTATCGAACGTTATAAGTAAACAATCTAGTTTGGGACATTAATTGATAAAAGAGTTTGTATGTTTTGCTTACCGGCCAATTGTTTACAGCGATGCGGCTAAAACCCACTTGAAACTGATGCTTTTAAATCCATTAAGTCAATTTCAGCTTCACCCTAAATAATCTAACATTTTGGTTTTATTTTTCTTCATATAAAATAGACAGTAGGTATAAACATTTTAAAGGAATGATGATATAGAACACCCACATGAGTGTACGTTTTGCCAACTTTTTTTTTTTTTTTCTAACGTACGTACGAAGTTGAAAATCATTAATAGAGGATCATATTTCATGAAGTGGACATTTTGCGGAATAAAGTTCGTAATAAAGAGAAGTGTAAAGATTAAAAATAAAATTTTGGCTGTGTGGAAATTAACTCTTTGATCATCTTTTGTTGATAGAACTTCCCCAAATGACCAACTCTTTTCTGGTGTAAATTTTATTATGAGAGTAAAAATTTTTTTTTAAATTTTCCAAGTTTCAAAATGTCCAAAAGTCATAAAATTTATTTTAAAAAATTAAAAAGTCTAAAAGTCGTAAAACTTCTAAAAAAAATAATTTAAAAAATATAAATTTCCATGGAAATTTAAAAATAAAAAAATTCTAAAAAAAAAATTAAAAAAATTCAAGTCATCTTTCTAAAAAAATTTCTAAGTTTCAAAATGTCTAAAAAATCGAATTTATTAAAAATTTTCCAAGTTTTTTTATGTCATCCAACCCTAACCTAATGTAACCTAACCTAACCCAACTGTCGGATTTTGGGGTCGGATTTTACTGTCGTTTTTTTCCATTTTGGTCATCGTAAAAGCATATACCTACTATATGCTAATAAACAGCGTAACTCTTTGGAGTATAATTTATTAAACTAATAGTCATCAATTTAATACAGGGTGTTGAATTATTTCCGAATTTTAAAGCTCAGTAGCGCTTTAATTTTTAAAGATAGGCAAATTTTTCGAATAACTTTTTTGTTCCTCTCCTAAAGTTACACCTGTTTCATGCATCAAATATTTTTCGTCTTTAAAATGTTCTGAGTACCCAACAAAAAGTTATCTAACCTCACCCCGCAGCAACTTCTCCAAATGTAGACCCAAAGTAACTCCCTCCTTGTTTCTCGCTTATAAAAAAATTGAAAAATATATAGATGATTAAAAATTGGGAAAAAATTATTGTAAGTATTTAAATGGGTTCAACATACATATTTTTCCCAAAAAGACCATTCAGAGCGATTTTCCATCTTTACCTTTTTCAAGAACCATTATTTTCCATTTTTCAACTTATTTTTATAATGCTTTAAAAATTTCGCAAGGGTACAAAAAAGATGAAAAATCGCCACGAACGTCCTTTTTGAGTGAAAATTTGTATATTAAATCCATTTTAATTACAAAAACTTTTTTCCAATTTTTAATCCTTTTTTGCAATTTTTTTCAAAAACATAAAAAATAACATTTTTTTAATATCCAGTAAAACGTGATGATCTGATGAATTCTGGAACCACCCCCCCCCCCCCCAGAAAATTCTAATGATGATGATAATGCCTACTTGTGAACCAAAGTCATAAAACCGGTGCTAGGTACCTATAACATATTATTTTAATTTTTTCAAATTTTGATTTTTTGCATATTTGCAAAAATTTAAGGGCTCTTGCACGATCGAAAGATATTATTCGATTTTATTTTATTTTTATTTTTCATGTCTTCCGCTGTATTGTATCTTATAATTCGAAAATTTTGGTTTTTTGACCCACCCTATCAATCAGGACAGCGGAAGAAACATTCCTTATTTCATTTCACCGGTTTGATAAGAGTATACTTTTGACACGAATTTTACTTTTCTTTAGTGCTGTAATTCCTTCAATTTCAGAGATAGGTATCCAGTATGATTACAGCTTTTTTTTGCTTTTTATAAGTGCTCTATCCATTGGAGGGTGGAAATTTTTTTCAAATGTAGTGTTACCAATAAATTTTGCTTAAAAAATATTATTTCAAAGCTTTGTAGCCACTTCAATTTTCTAGATAGACACTTATCATAATAAGTAATGGTTTTTGTTTATTCCTCCGAGTATTTCTGACGGTTGCAATGTTGCATGAGATTCCCGGAACACCCTGTATAAAAATATACTGAATATATACTTATGCATGTATCGTATTTTGTAACTTTAATCAACCCGATAAACACACCGTGTGCTATTCGTATGCTAAAATAGCAGATACGAAAATCGCGGTCTATTCGCATACGAATAGAATCCGGAATTAACGTGAAAATCGAGGAAAATCTTCTGAGATAAATTCGTATACTATTCGTGAACGAATATCGTGCTAAAATCGCATTTAAAAATACGTACATCATTCGTACGAAATTAGCGCGATATTCACTTACAAATTGTATACTAAAATCACATTGGAAAATGTGCAGATATTTCATACGATATTAGCGCAATATTCGCCTACGATTCGTATGCTAAAATCGCATTGGGAAACATGCAGATATTTCATACGATATTAATGCGATATTCGCTTGCGAATCGCATACGATTTTGGCGACAATGTCTTTCAATATTTTTTATGAACGAGAGAAATCATTTTCAAGCATGAACGTGTATACTTGAGATCGTTGCAGTGACTTATTAACAATAAACTGAATATTTTTCTAGTTTTATTGATTTTGTTGAGGGATTTTGTGTTTTGATTGGTGTTTTTTCTTCTTTTTAAATAAAAATCCCAATGATTTGATCAAAATGACAAGAATGGAGACGAAGATTAAGTTTCTTGGACGACTTCCACTCAGCAGTAAGTTAATTATTTTGAATGTATATCTATTTGTGATCGTGAATCTGTGTGAAATGAAATTTTATCAAATCGTACGTAAAAATTTTCGACGTCTTATCAGTGTTACAACATTTTTCAATAAAATTGTTTCTCTGCCCTCTCCTGTTTGAAGCAGTATAAGTACATATTATGCGAAATTAGAAGGAAAGGAGGAGTCAAATCGAAATTTTTATAATAATCGAAATTATTTCTAGGATTTCAATCTACAACTTTTGTTTGAAAAAAAGTTCAGTTGGGCCAGCCCTTCTTCCCTCTCACAATTGAGAAATTTTTCAAACAAAAGTTGTAGATTGAATTCTTGGAAATAATTTTGATTTTCATAAAAATTAAGATTGGGCCCTTCCCTCCCTTCCTTCTAATTTCATCTAATACTACGTAGATATTTATTATTCAAAATAAAAGAAGGTAGGGTCCATCAAAAAATTTTATGAAAAAAGTTGTAAATTGAAATACCTACGCCCTACTTATTTATCAAGCACCACTACTAGGTAGGTCAACATCTTTACCATTCGGCATAATTTCATTTTACACAGATTTGCGATCACAAATGAGATGTATTTTCGAAATAATTAACTTACTGCTGAGTGTAAATCGTCAATATATCATTTGGCTGCTTTTTAGAAGCGAATTTCGAACGCTAATCGCCAGCGAATTAACAGCGAATAGAACGCTACATTCGCTGCTAATTTCGCGCACTATTAGCGTTCGAAATTAGCCGCTAAAAAAGCGGACATTTTTGATATGCTAATAGTACGCTATTCGTATGCGATAGATGCGAATGTAGCATTCTATTAGCACGCGATTCGCATACGGTGTGTTTACCGGGAAGTTCACCAAATTTGTCTCATACTTATTTCTTTCAAATGTTGCTGAAATATGAAGTGAAATCAGATGATGCATACCGGTAACATTTTTCAGGGGGGGGGGGTGAAAAATTCCCATGCTAAAAAATTTCCAGAAATTTTCTCCACTGACTTTGTAACTTGTATTTTCAATACTTTTTTTATTTATTTTTATTATTACCTAACAGTAGGTACTTACAAAAAAATTCTTTAAAATGGAGTTTTTTGTAAAGAAATAACCTCAATTTCTTCAATTGGGGAGAGGGATTCGGGCTAAGTAAGTAGGTAAATAATACAATTTTTTTTTTGTTTTTTTGAATAATCACAATTTTCCCAGCATTCTCAGGAGGAAGCCTATATCCCTTATCGTGCGCCTCTGACATATGTATGAGTGAAATTCCAAAATAATCATAATTCCTTGAAAAAATTCCACTTCTGGTTAATTTTTTTTTCAAGTTTGTGTCTTTATTGAGTACGAATTTTAATTGAAGTTTTTCTTTCTGCTGTACTTTATGCTCACATCATTATTAGGAATAATCCTTATAGAATTTCTCTTAATAATGATTTTATTGATTTCATTCAAAAAAATGATGATTTCATTGTTTTTGTTGCACAAGTATAAAAAGATAATGTGAAGGTACATGGGAAAAAAGTGCCTACACTTACAGCAACCAAAAATAGAATTTTACAAAGCATTAAAAACAATGAATTTTTTTCTCAAATTTGATGAAAAATCGAAAAGAAAAAAAATGAAAGAAAATTGAAAAAAAAGAAAGAAATTTGATTATATAAAAATTCTGATAAAACTTTCATTAGATTTCTGAGGATTTTTTATATGTACATTTTTGCTTTTAAAAAAAATAAAATTTTGGTAACTTTTTCCATGCGTTTTCAGTAGATTGAAAATTTTATCTGATATTTCGAAGAGCTTGAATTTTTACTTTGTGTAATTAAAAAGTACTTTCTTAAGAATTACCTACAAAATTGACGTTTTCCACTAAGTATATATTATGTTGAATTTTTTCTGGAATAAAAGCTACTTACCTTGAGGAGTGCATTGCGGGTACTTGCTGGACATATCCAAAGCTTGGTTTTCTTCATTATTCGGATTTTTCGTTAAGATGTCAGCGATTGAGAATGGCGTTATTTTAGCCTTTGAATGTTCAGAAATGTCTTTACTTTTCGACTTTAGTAAATTGTTGAAATCCATATCGAGTATTTTTATCCAAACTGGTAAAATTTATTGCAATTCAATTATTCGTTAAATTTTTCAGAAGAATCATATTCGTTAAAATTACACTTTTTACAAAGTTATACAAAGTTTTTCTTATCAAGTTGAAAAAACTTGTGTAAAAATACTAAAAAACCGATTAAATAAAATATTTGTCACATCGTAATACGTGGAAATATCGCTTCACCGAGACCGAAAAGAAAACAACACAACAACGTTAACAAGCATCAATATTGGTGCGCTTCTGATGATTCGAATGAATTTTGATTTACTATCGAGGGTTAACGTATAAGTGATCTTCGATAGCTATTAAGTTAATTTCAGGAAGTGGTGAACGCTAAGAGGCCACCGCACGTGTTACCTCTGCTCAACCCTCGCTATAAAAAATCCACCAATGGCGGTTCCCGTTGAGCAAAGAATTAAAAGTATTTACCGATATTTATTTTTCCATCAAATTCGCGTTAACCAATAGTGGAATGCTGGCTTTCCTTCCCGTACCTGCCATAGGTTCGATTTGTTTGATGTGTTGCCAACTTTACTTTACTTTACAACCATATCGTCAATTTAGTTTATAGAATTTTTTCAATATGGTAGGCTATTATGGTAAGAGATGTGCTTTTTTTTTTAGAACAGTGCGAACGTATTTTTATGAAATTTTTTGAGTGAAAGCGTAATTTTTCACATGTGTTGATATGAAATCATATGCCATGCCATTATAGGTACCTATACTTCATTTCAAGTTATCCCTCTTCATTCGTAATCGCGAATGAATGCAAAACAAAGAAATTATTTTTAGGAAATTTTTTTGATTGATATAACTTTTTGTTTTTTGACTGTCCCATTTTTTCCACTATTTATTTTCTTTTTAAAGATAATGCGATCAATGATCACATTTTTTACAAAATTTAATGAAGTTCATTGTACTTATTTACAACATCTTCAAAATATGACATCATTGACATCATATTAAATAAACTCTTCCACTGAAATTTTTTGATGTACCTAGACTACCTACTTAGTACCTCCATCTACCTATTTGAAAAAATTATATTCCATGTTGTTGTCTCGTTTATCGTGGTATAAAAACAAACATTTCTCTTTTACCATTTTACGATGTAGAAGGTATGCAAATAAGTATGCCAAAATCAACATTTTGAATTCATATTGACCAATAATTAAAATTTCTTCTTTTACTTGTATAAATTATTTTTGTGGTTTTTTTTGTCGAGATCATATAGTAAAATATTTGGTAATGCATTCAAGATTTAATACATACCTATCTCATTTTTCGAATATGAATGTCATTTGAAGATGAAAAGTATATCAAAATTACTTTGATA
The DNA here is from genome assembly GCA_959613365.1 of Balanococcus diminutus. NCBI lineage: Eukaryota > Metazoa > Arthropoda > Insecta > Hemiptera > Pseudococcidae > Balanococcus > Balanococcus diminutus. Next base: position 33,634,134 of record OY390714.1, read on the forward strand.
AAAAAGGTATAAAAATTAAATTTGGAAAATTATTGGTATTTTTGAAAGAGAAATCAACGCAGGTATAGACGCTTTTATTTGAAGTACAGTTAGTTTATTGGAAAAATAAAATTAACGTTAACTTAGTTAGGTGTAGCTGTAATGCTTCATTATACAATTTTTTTCAATGTATAAAAAAATTTCCACTTGAATATACCTACCTAACATTATTTTATCAATAAAAATTACGAGTGGTGCAAATGTCTATTCGAAATAGACAAGTTGGCAAATGATTTTGGAAAGGTGTTGCTCGATGACGCAACCTCCAATTTTTTACTTTTGTACCTACGATTCTGAAACCAAATTTTCACTTGATTTGAGCTGAGTTTTATCGCTGCAGCAATATCTTTTCTTTCGGCCGCGCTGAGATAGCGTTGTCGTCTAAAACGTGCTTCTAATTCGTGCACTTGTTCCTGTAATTAAAATGATTTGTTCAATTGTTTCTTCTTGCAGTGTTATAGGTAATGGGGTATAGGTATAGGTATAGGTATATAAAATATCTGAGCTAAGTGTATACCTACTTTTGTGAATAAAATTCGAGTTTTTTTTCTGGAACGTCGTGAACCATCTCGTATATTTAGCGGGATGCTTGCAGTGCTATCTGTAAAAAAATATTTATTCGAATTTCGAGCCTTGAATGAAATTACAAAGTTAGTTGTTGGTTTAAAAATAAAATCGCAAAAATCCTAAGAAAATATGTAGATAGTGTATTTGCAATTTTGGGGATTAGATATCGCCTTATAGTAGGCATTTTTTGAAAAATTTGAAAAGAATATTATGAAAATTTTCTGAATGAAATGTTTCTAAATATTCTATAGGTAGTACCTAATTATTGTAATTGCAAAATTGTAAAATATTCATATTGAAAAAAAAAAAAATTCTAACAGAACCCAAAACTAAAAAATGAAGAAATTTTTATTTCGAGAAAATTTCGAATTTTTCTCTCAAAAAGTTGAGAAATTTTTTTTGGAGTTGAAAAAATCATAGATTAAAAAAAAAATAGATTACCTACTTATTTTCTGTAATAAAAATGTAAAAAAAATTTAAAAAACCACGCTTTTATTTAAAGTTGGTCACTTTGTAAAATGTTATTCATAGGGAAAGAGTAATGCCTTAAAAAACAAAAAATAAAATTTACTTAAATACAAAAATGTGTCATGAAAATTTTTTTTTCAAAAATTTTAATGATGAAAATCGTGGTGGGGCGTTAATCGAAAAGGTATTCGTTTGCTCCTCGCACACCCCACCACGCTTTTCATCATTAAAATTTTTGAAAAAAAAATTTTCATGACACATTTTTGTATTCAAGTAAATTTTATTTTTTGTTTTTTAAGGCATTACTCTTTCCCTATGAATAACATTTTACAAAGTGACCAACTTTAAATAAAAGCGTGGTTTTTTAAAAAATTTTTACATTTTTATTTAACTCTTTTTGTCGTTGAAAATATTTTAATTTCATAGTTTTACTAGGTTCGAATGTCTATCTAAAAAAAAAAAAAATTCAGCGGCCTCGAAAACCTACATTTCGATACCAATGTTGTGATTTTCTGAAATTTTCAAAACTGACCCCCCTCATAGGGGCTCAATTTGGGGAAGGGGGTAAATTTGAGTTCGAAAATCGAATTCAGCTACCTCGAAAACCAACATTTTGATATCAATGTTGTGAATTTTGAAATTTTCAAAATAGAACCCCCTCATAGGGGCTCAATTTGGGGTAAGGGTAAATTTAAGTCCGAAAATCGAATTCAGCGACCTCGAAAACCTACATTTCGATACCAATGTTGTGATTTTCTGAAATTTTCAAAATTGAACCCCCTCATAGGGGCTCAATTTGGGGTCGGGGTAAATTTGAGTTCGAAAATCGAATTCAGCGACCTCGAAAACCCTTAATGTGAGCACTATGTTCTTTCAATTCCAGTAAAATATTAAATGAGAGAGGATTGGTCGAAAACATACTCTTGGTTCCATGAGACATACAAACAAACAAACATACATACCAAGTATATAAAAGCGTGGTAAAAATTAGAGAAATATTTTTTGTACTCGGAAAAAATTTAAAGATTTGTTCGAAAAATTGAAAAAATATTTTTTTTATAAAAAAAATTCTAACTAAAAATTTTGATTTTTGATTTTAAGAAAAAATCAGATTTCTTCTCCAAAATTTTTAAAAATTTCTTCCTTTACTTCAAAAAAAATAAATGAATAAATAAAAGAGTTTCTCCTCTTTTTCTCCGCCTTCTCGCATGCAGTTCAACGGTAAAGCTGGAAAAATAAGTTTGTTAGCTTTTTAATTGTTTCATGAGAAAATTTCTAAGCTACGACTTAAAAGAAAAACTGATAAAACAATCATAATTTTTTATTTCAAGAAAATTTGGAATTTTTCGCAAAAAAAAAATGAGAGTATAAACTATAGGTAATGTTTTTATTCTAAAAAGGGAAAATTAGGATTATTTTTTTTAAAAAGTCGATATTTTTCTTCATATAAATGAGATTTTTTCTGAAAAAATTTAAAAAATATTTTGCACTCCAAAAATTTAAATAATTATAGTTTTCCGAGAACATCATAAAATTTTACTGCTCAAAAAAATAGAAGAAATTGTCTCACACCTCAAAAAATTAAAGAAAAAGAAAAGATTTAAAAAAACGAACCTAAAATTTGGATTTTTATTCTAAAAAAGAATAAATAAATGAAATGTTTTTCTGTAGAAAATTAGAGTTTCATCCTTTCTTGCTCCACAAAATTTATAAGTCTTTTCTCTTATTTTTTTTCTACCAAAAAATGTGATTTTTTTAAAGCTGTGCCTACAAAAAATGAATCATTTTCTATTCCGAAAAAGATAAAAAATTCAAATTTTTCCCTAAATAATTGTGAGTTTTTTTGCTTAAAAAATTTGAGATATTTTTCCACTCTAAAAAATTGAAAAAATGTTTTCTTCAAAAAAAAAGTGAAGGCCGGGTTTGTTTCTTTATTAAAAAAATCAAAACATATTTTTTCAAAAAAAAAAAAAAAAAAAATAGAGAATTTTTTTCCTGAAGAAGTTTGACGTTTGTTGTGCCAAACCACATCTTTTCCAAACCTGCAGTTACGCCTCTGTTTTAAATCATATTGGTTTTTACATTCTTGCTTTTTTTTTTCAGTTAACCAATAGCCTTCCCCAAAAATTTTTCTAAAATTATAAAAATTAAAATTTTTCTAAAATATAATAATTCTGGAAAACATTTTGAAGATGAAGTTCTAGAATTTTTCAAAATATAAATGTTACGTGACAATAACGTGTAAGTGAGTACAATTATTTTTATAATAAAGATCCTATTTTTTATTTATTTTTTTAATATTTTGTCAAAACTTTTCCAAAATGAATATCGTTTAAAATTTCTTGAAATTGATTTTTATTAAAATTTTCAAAGGAGATCAACGAACAACCCCAATTATTGCAAGGAAAAAAAATAAAAAATAATAATTTGTATGGCAGTGGATTCGCTTAAAAATCGTAATAAGTATAGTATACCTAGGCCTAACTACGAAGTATCTGACCATACCTGGAATCGAATCCTGTTCTTGCTGTTGAAAAATTTTGCATACTTCGTGCGATTGAAATTTATGAAAATTTTGTACTTCACCTGCGTAAATCATGGACGTAGTGTTGTAATGAGCAATTATTGAAGAGGGTTGATTATGTTGGTGGTTGAATTTCGTCAGATTTATATTGGGTGAAAATGTGTCGAATACGTTGGAATTATTTTTCCTCTGCAGTTTCTTTGGCTCTACCACATTGGGCAAACCTTTCATCGAAATTGAGGTTTCATTGAAATAATCTTCGTCATAAGATATCAAATTATAGTTGTGGTATTGATTCGTGTTGCTAAAATCATGATGCTGGTGTGGTTCAGTGTATGTGTAGAAAAAATTGGATTCATTCATCATGAGGATACTTGGACACTTGAAAGTCAGTCGTTTGAGATATAAAAGTTACTTGGTGTTATTGGAATTTCATATGTAGCTCTGCAAAATAAAATGATTTTTTTTTAAATTATGAAGTCGTTTCTAATCGTGAAGTATGAAGATTAAAAATTGTATTTTTACAGTCTTGTATAATTGTATCTCAAAATCAAAATTTTCAAAATTGTGATAATAAAACATTCTTTAAAAATATATGAAAATATGTACGTACCTATTTTATATTTTTATTTCGAATTAAGTAGGTATCTAATAGAGTTGATTTTTCACGAGTTCAGCATTTTGTTCGACACATTTAACACTTGAAATTCACTCATACCTAGATTATCGATAAACTTGAAATACTCGAATATACATAAGAAAAAGCCGTTTGTTTATGTTCAGAATACTTATTATTATGCTGATAAAGTACGTAGAATTTCATAAAGGCTCATTGCTCCGCCTTTCAACCCCAACCGGCCAACTATAATGGAAACGTGATAAGATGAAAGAAAACAGATGCCTTTAATGATGCTGGTCATTCATATTAAGGAATAAGGAAGCTTGAGTCCCAGATGGGCAACAAATCCGTATAAGTAGCAATATCAGTGTCACTTCAATAAAATAATTATAACTCACCTGAGCGAGGATTTAAGAAATAATGTCCGCCAATGAAAAAATAACATTTGCCAATTTTTTCAAATTCATTTTTAAGAGAATTAGGCGAATGAAAATTAAATTTTAATAAGAGTTGAAATGTTCTATCGATGGCGCAGTTCGTTTAAAAGGTAAGAGGCCAGAACATCGTTACTTAATTGACGATAACCTTTTTAAACATACCGCTCTTCTGTAATGTTCTGCCAACGTTTATAGACCAGAAGTTCTTTTTTTCGAGTTTTCTTTTACTTAATATGATACGATAAGATAACACTGTGATTTATTAAACCATTATTTAAAATTGTTTCAAAGTTGCAGTACTTCAACTTATTTTTAGTGAGTACCTATAAAAATTCACCTACGCAAGTTTTAATTTACTTATACTTACTTGATTAAATTTTTTGGCCCCGAGTAACCAATGTAGATATATTTTTATAAGTATGTTTAAACGAAAACGCTTCAATCATTTCAAACGATTTGTTTGCGCGTTTATTGTTCTTCGCGAGTCGAAAAGGGGATAAAAAATAAAGATCGAATTTTGTTTTGAGGTACCTACTTAAGTGAATTCGTAAACATAGGGACATATTTAAACAGGGCATATGGTTTATATCAGATCGAATTCACACCGTTACACGGTTTTGTTGAATAAATCGGAAGCAACGAGACGATACTGGATGCAGTACTTAATATTCTAGGCGCCGCGCCGCGGGATCAGGGAGTTATAGTAGTTTTTTAGAACGTACAAGTGGATACGTAGATAAGTTGATCAATTTCAGTTAATTAGCCTACCTACACTGCCTGTAAAATTGTTAACATTTTATAGGCGTATAGGTAAATAATCATACAATTCAGTGTTTAATCTATCGACTTTCAGTGTCTGAAAATAGTGATTACTTGATTAGCATTTTTTCACCCATTTGCCCTCATTGTCATTTTTCAATCAAATTTTTCTACCTATAAAAATAAAAAAAATTAAAAAAATTGTCGATACTACCTATTTTACGTAAAAATTTCACAGAAGAGTGAAAGAATAAGTACGAGTTTCAAACCATCCTATTAAAAAATTAAATGAAAAAATGTTTTAAAAATTTTTCATTTTGTTTTTTTAAAAAAATATTTTTATTTGAAAAATATCTTTTGAAGTCCACTTTTTATATATTTCCCAAAAAATGAACAGTTCACGTCTTTTAAAATGAAAAAAAAAAGTCAAAAGAGTCGTTCAAAAATAATTTAAAAAGAAGATGAAATTGATCAAAAAAAAAATCATGAAAAAATTCTCTTTAGAAAATTCTATAAAAAAAAATCGGTTCCAAAAAAATGCTAACTTTGTTTTAATTTCAAGTTTAGAAAAATTTTATTTTGAAATAAATTTTGAAGACATTTCGTTTAAATGAAATTTTAAAATACCTATTGTTTTTAAAAAAATGAAATAGAAAATTCAGAGTTGAAAAAAAAAAATTTTTTTTTTTTTTTTAAATATTATACTTAGGTATTAGGCTTACGTTCGCTTTAAATGGAACATGACAGTAAAAATTTTGAATTCAATTTTGAAAGGTTTCCTTTTTAAAAATAAGTTTTAAAAAATTTACTAATGCATAATTATCTAAACTTATAATATTGCTGTTATCTTATAAAATGAAAATATTGAACAATATTTGAGAAAATTCAGGAAAGCTGCGAAAAATTTTGCATTAATTTTTTTTTAGAAATCATCTATGAAAAACGAATTGAAATTCATTTCGAATTCAATTTTTAAAAATGTTTACTTATTTGAACAAAATTTTAAAAAAATGCTTCCAAAAATCTACAAAATTGCAACAAAAAAAAAGGTGCTAGGTATGAAAAATAAATTTTGAAAAAAATCAACTTTCAAACTAAATTTTTGAAATATTTTCGTAAGTATACTAAGTAAGTATTTGAATAAAGTTTTAAAAACTTGCTTTAAAACATTTTTTTTGAAAAAATTGGTCCAATTTTCAATTTTTTTTTTTTTTTTTTTGTCGTTATTGGGGTCGTATCTGTATCGAGAGAATTGGGTGGTGATTCGTTATCATCAACTTGAATTCGATTTGAATTGAAATTTCAAAATGAACTAAATTTTGAACGAATAAAATGAAGAAAAAAAATTCTACAAAATAGCAAATAATTGAAGAAAAGGGTTCTTGGAAATTTTCAAAAATAATTCTGTTTTGAAATAAAATATGTGTTTTTTTTTTAAGTGTATTTTTAGGAAATTGAGTCTTGACTCGAGGGAAAAAATTTATGAAGGAAAATGTTGAAAAATTGATGAAACATTTTTTAAAAAGTTCTCTTGAAAAAATTGAATGAATCTACTTATTTCAACTAAGAAAAAAATTATATATTTTTCTATCAAAAATCAAAAAGAAATTTAAGTTCTCTTTAAAAAACAAAAAAAACACAAAAAAAAACTAGGTAATTATTAAAGTCTGCTTTCAAAAATTATCACAAAATGAGGGGGCTGTTTTCTCTTTTGCCACACTCAGTCATTATTTGTCATCTTAAAAAATTAATAAATTAATTTTTCAATAAAATGGCAGTCAAATTCTATTTTTGTTGATTTTACACATCAGCAGAAAGTGAGAAAAATACGAGTATGTTCTCAATTCCGAAATTGTTCTGTTTTTGGTTCAAGTTTTCCATTCCAGTCAAAATACTTCCTGTGTCAAGATTGTGCTCCAATGGAGCATCACTCTGTAACGTATAGTCATCTATAGAGGTCGCTACTCCACTGTTTTTTCAACGTGCAAGGATGCCCATTAGTTCTGAAGATAATATAAAGATCGCGATACTGAAAGGAATCTTATGAAAGGTGCATAATTTCATGTACGCGTCGTATGTAATGCATTTGCATTTACTTACCTTCCGATTTTTTTTTAACGAAGAAAAAATTTAGCATAAACTTTCTTTCTGTGAGAGGCATGTTTGTTAATTGGAGGAGGAGATGGTGATGTGACAGGTGTTTATCCAGATGTTTTCTGATACAGCTTCGAAGTCAATAATCTATGCCACTTTACATTATATCCAGAGCTGGTTCGAGAGGGGTGGTTGGGGGGTGGAACACCCCTAGTCAGTTTTTATTCGGCAAATTTTCGACAAATTAAATTAGGTACGTTTACAAAATTTGGTAAAGTTTTGAAAATTTTTGAATTACAATTTACAAATTCGGTAAATTTTTGGGAAATTCCGAATTTCCGAGTCACAAATTCGGCAAAACTTTGAAAAATTTAAAATTACAATGCACTCTGCATTTTTGAAATTTTTCCATTCGGCATTTTCAATCTACACCACCCAAGAAAAATTTGCTCAAATCGTCTCAGATTATATCTGTTCAAAAATTTTAAATAAATAATTTCCTATTTTTTTTCAAAAACATTTCATACTTACCTATTAATAATATTTTACTTAAGGTATGTAGAAAAAAAATCAAATTAAAAGTTTTATTTACTGAAATCTTTTTTCGGTGACTAGTTCTGGTTTAAATCGGGTGAAGCCTATCAATTTAATGGGTAAATGTAAAAAGCCAAATTAGGCTTACAATAGCCATCTATGGGAGGATGCCTTTATGCACTTGTAAATAACCAAACAAAATGTAAAAAGTAAATAAATTAAAAAGACAATTGGTTTTTCACACATGTTTACAAAAAAAAAAGATAGCAATTAGAATTTTATGACTTTTCATAATTAATTGGAAATTTTATTAAATAGGTCGTGAAATGGGCTGAAAAAAAATTACGAAACCTTCGATAATGTTCAAAATTTTTATACTCTAGTTAAGTACTTCCTTTGTTTGTTTTAATTTTTATTAATGCTTTTAATAGCATTAATAAAAAGACAGGTTTAACGAGCATATAATTAAGAGAACATTTAATCATTTGTAATGCGGTATAATTATTTTTATTATTTAATTGAATAAAAATGTTGAATGTAGCTCGCGTTATCGAACAAACCTACTTCATTAATTACCAGCGTTTACTTGTTTATTAATAAAATCTCACCGTGCGTATTCTCGCGCTGCTGTACATCGCATTGATGAATAATTATATTTCATGGCTTGTAAACAGTGTACCTACCATAAAAAAAAGGGTATCTAAAAAATTGTATTGTGATTTTTTATAAAAAATAATTCCTGTTTTTTTCAAGTACCCCCTTACTGAATATGTGGTGCCACTAGCCCCCTTATTTTGAAAAATGAAAAATAACAAAATTTCAAAGTTCATAATTTTCATGAGGAATTATTTTTTTCTATTTTTTTTTTATTTTTCCCCTCAATGAATTTTAAGTGAGCCTTGATGGTCATCCGGTCCTCTGTATTTTGGGTGCTCACAATTTTTCAAAAAAAAAAAAAAAAAAAAAACGAAAAACGAAAAACATGAGCAAAATTTTTTAAGCTTGCATCTAGTTGTTTCTTTGTGACCATCACTAGCTCCCGTTTTGAAAATAGGTAATTTTTCTCCTTTTTTTCCAAAATGGAATCTTATAGGTATAGTGACATCATGCTCATTTTTTTGATTTTTGGCAGGGGGGAGAGGACTATAGAATCTTGTTGGGTGAAAATGAAAAAAATTGAGAATTAATTTTCGTGAAAAGAAACAACCTGGATATGGGTTATAATCAATTAATAAAACTAAAAAAAGACAAATGTTTGAAAATCGATCAATTTTTCATTTTCAGTGAGTAGAAATAAAATGAAAAATTGTGAATTATTTCTCATAGAGATGAATAAATTTTATTTAAAATACCGTAAGAAAAATAAAAAGTTTTGTAATTTTCCAGCATTTTTAAAAATTGAAGGGGGCTATAGTGGCACTATGAAAAATTCAGTTTATCAGGGGAAAATAAAAAATAATTTTCTGATAAAAAGCAACAATAGGTTGCTAAATAAGAAAATTTTTCTCTTTTTTTTCTTTTTTTTTTGAAATGAGTTTGCATCAGTTATCACTTGAAGTCGAGTTAGAAGGAAAAGGGAAGATTCTGAATACTGGCCACTTTTTAAATTTTTTAAGGAAAGGGAAGAACCTGAGACCTCTTAAAACTCAGTTATGGGAAAAATAAAAAATAGGGAATTATTTTCTCATAAAAAGAAACAACATGTGGTAAAGAATCTAAACTTCAGAATTTTTTTTTTAAATTTCACCTATTGTTGCTTTTTATCAGAAAATAATTTCTTATTTTTTATTTTCCCCTGATAAACTGAATTTTTCATAGTGCCACTATAGCCCCCTTCAATTTTTAAAAATGCTGGAAAATTACAAAACTTTTTATTTTTCTTACGGTATTTTAAATAAAATTTATTCATCTCTATGAGAAATAATTCACAATTTTTCATTTTATTTCTACTCACTGAAAATGAAAAATTGATCGATTTTCAAACATTTGTCTTTTTTTAGTTTTATTAATTGATTATAACTCATATCCAGGTTGTTTCTTTTCACGAAAATTAATTCTCAATTTTTTTCATTTTCACCCAACATGATTCTACAGTCCTCTCCCCCTGCCAAAAATCAAAAAAATGAGCATTATGTCACTATACCTATAACAGGAATTATTTTTTATAAAAAATCACAATACAATTTTTTAGATACCCTTTTTATCTCAATGTAAAAAATGAGATTATTTTGAGAAAAAAATTGAAAATTAAAAATTTTATAATTTTTTTGGGGGAAATTCGCTAAAATTTCAAAATATAACTTTCAGAAAAAATTGAAAAAATTGTAGAAAATTCAAAATATAAATAATAAATTATTTAATAAATAAAAATACCTACCTACTCTTTAATAAAACAAATTTTAAATCGTATTTGAAGAAAATTCAAAAAATTAATTTTGGAAAAAAATCAAAAAAATTATTTTGAATGTGAAATTTAAAAAATTTGTTTTCAAAAGAATCAAACAAAATTCAAGAAAAAATTTCAAAAAAATTACTTTTCATTTTTTTACCACTAAAAAAAATATAAAAATTGCTTTTGAAAATTTTTTGTGAAATTAAACAATACTAAAACTTGAAAAAATAATTTTTACACAAAATAATGAAGAATTTGTTGATTCTTCTAAAATATTTGGATTTCAGTTTCAAAAGTAATAGAAAACATTAAATAATAATAATAATGTTGGGCCCGGATTTTTATGATATTGCTTATTTTTTCCTGTTGCACTAGATAGGACATATCACAATTTTCTTTACGTTTCATGCAATTCTGAGACGAATGGTGACATTTTTAAGCGCTTATTTTTGCTTATTTTAGGTATAAATGCTTAAAAACGCTTATTTTTGCCAAAAAAACATCAAAAACCCGCATATTTTACGTTTTTTTTTAGTTTTCAGCGCTTTTTTTTTTTGAAAAAACTGAAAAACCTGACCAAAAAAAATAATTAAAAAATACAAAAAATTGTATTTTCAATTTTTTTTTTTTTTTACTTTTCAAGTTACAATTTGAAGGAACTTTCAGTTGTGGAGGCGTTTTTCAAACTATAATTTAATTTTAATTCAATCTAATCGATTTCGATTGTGAAATCTCATCGCGTTCAAATTTATTGAATTTCTCATTATTTATTTTAAAAATGAATGTTTTAATGTTTTTCTGCTCCACATTTGTTTCAGTTTCTACATATGTACGATTTGATAAGTCTTTCGAAAGCGAGTTTAAAATACCTGCATTTTGATACCCATGATGGTATATTTTTAAAGCACTTATTTTTGCTTTTTTCGGTTTTATAGGGCATATTTATGCTTATTTTTCATATTTTAACCGCTTGACATAAGCGCTTATTTTGCTATTTTAAGCGCATAAAAATCCGGGCCCTAATAATTATGTATTATTTTTTAAATTTTCTTTTTGCTCAAAATACTTGTATGTGTGACATGTGCATTTTTAAATTTCATCAATTTCATTATACTAATACGATCCATTGAGAAATCTATGTAGTAATTTCGAGCTAACCGCAGCTATCCATAATATGATAGGTGAAAAAATATCAGCCGAAATAAAAATATGACGAATATTACCTACTATACCTATAGATAAGATAATAATATAAAAATTTACAATTTAAGCACCAGGAAAAATATAAGAATAGTTACCGCGTGCGATATAAAAAATTCGTCAACTTTCCAGCAATCAAATGGTTGTCAACTTGGCCGAATTGGCTTTATAACTCTGATCACGTGCAAATTCGATTTTGAAGATGAAATATCCGGTATTCTTGCTTTAAAATAAGAAAAGGGGTGATTCGAATGAAATAACATTTATAAGGAAGGTTGCGCTGCGCCTTTATAACTTCCATAATATTTGATAGTTGATGCGTTCTTGCAGGTAGTATCAATATTATCGTGTCGTGACAAGAATGTTTAGCGGTATTTTGAAGCTTTCCAAGTGCACACCCTTAAGCTCCTCCTTGAATTTTCCTTTCTAAGATATTCTCTCATTTCCTGTTTTCGTTTTAACATTTATCATGGGTCTCAGTTCTGCGGACCGACCTTATCGCCTTGTAAATCTTACAAAGAGGCTTGCGATTTTCATTATTCGCGACGGAGTAATATATTTCACTAACGAGTTGCAAACACAAATTATAAATTTTCGTTACTAATTTTCACTCTGCTGAATTTATAGGAAATTGTGTAAAAATGCGGGATACCTCTATTTTTTTTTCTCGCTCTCTATATTGTCGTCGTATGTGCGGTTGACGATAATAACGGAAAAACATTAACGTGTAAATGTGGCACGATGTAGATATATGTACGTATACCTACCTATCGAATTGTGAGATGAAATTTGTAAATCATAAGCTACGCTCATTATTTATACAGAAAAGCTGGTATAAATACGTATTTCGTACCCCTTTTTTTTTTCTCTGGTCTCGTACTAAATAGATTACTATATGAAAAGAGAAAGACATTATAAGACTTGAGTTTAACCATGGTGTTGGAAATTCTAAAACGATATCATTTCCGCACAAGCTATTTGTAAATTCCATTATCGAAGTGAAAATTGCAAAACTGGTAAAAAGAATTGCTTCCGATTTCCTGACTGCGAGTTTTATCCTTAAAACTTTTGAAAAACCATCCCTTACTAAAGAAGGGTTAACGGGATATTGAAAATTCAAACAAAAAAAGGGCCGCCTCGTCGCTTCTATTCTGTTGCACAGGAAGAACACGAATTCACCTCTGTATGGTGACATTTACCGGATTCGGATGTTTTGAAAAAACATTTTCTGTGGTTGTTTATCAAAGTACCTAACATTTTAAACGTGTGACTTCGGTATTGTTTGGTTTATCGTCGCGTATCGTTTTCGAATTGAGCTTTTGTCGCTATATATACGAATACCTATATATGGTAGGTTGTTAGAGCTTGGGTATATTAAAAAGGTGTGCGTATGTGGCGATTCGATTGCCGATTATTAAAACGTTTTCATATTAAAATCGCCTCGCCGCCGTCGGTCGCTTTCGACGGTCATTGTCTCGTATGCAAAATATTAAGCAGTTGTGCCGAGAGAGAAGACGCAGGCAGAGGCTACTTGCGAAAAAGTAATAAAACTCGCTTCGGGTTTAAAACGCTTGAAAATTACGACTCTTAAGTATACCTATCGACTTTGCAAGTTGACAGGCGCGATGGTTATTGTGTTATTCAATTGCACCTATCCAATTATTATTGTCGTTTGGATTTTATATATAAAATGCTAATATAATAGGAGTATCGTTTGACAGCAATTAGGACTGAATTAATACAAAAATCGTTTTTTTTTATCGGCATCTCGTTTACTCTCATAATGACATGAAAAAAAAAAGAATTAAAAAAGCTATAGACTGAGAGAAAACGGTAGAAAAAAATGCCTAATTTATTCACGCGTAGAATAGGATACTACAGGTAGATATAGGTATTGGTAGAAGATTGGTAAGGTACTTGTACGAAGGTAATTTTTTAAACGCATAACTAAAGTGTATTTTAAAATTATAAATTAAGCATAGGTACGCGTGTATCTGCGTATTGAAACAACAGTCATCTCGCTAACAACCGTGCTTGGTATTTCATTTTGGCTGCATAGTTGTTTAATTTATCGACAAAGTTGGCCTTATCGTCCAACATCGAATTCTCAAATAGACAGCTGTAAGTAATAATTGGATAGTTTTACTCCTTTATTGCCGAAATCTATGACAATACCAACTAATTATTTTTTTAACGTATGGCAACCGCGGTTCCACTTTTTACCGCAGTGTTTTTTTGAACCTTTTATCGTAGGTAGGTATAGATAGGTATATCTATATAGGTTTCATTTAATTGGGCATTTGAATCGAGGTTATTGAAATTTTTAATTTGAATTAATTTAACTAGGTAATAGTTTTACCTTCTTGTGTTTTTCTCCTTTTCCCTCTCGTAATATGATCTAAGCAATATATTTCTTACAAGTTGGTCTTTTTTCGTTTTGTATGAAAAGTATAAAGTATACTAAATACCTACATTGAATGGTACCTAATTATAAGGGGACTAAATGTAATCTACGCGAGTGAATAACCTAATGAAGTGTTTTATAAGTTAATTTCAGGACCTGACTTATAGGTTGGGGCAAAAGATGCTCAATTGCTCATAGGCGGGGTCAATTTTAGTAAATCTAGGTCCTTCACAAGCTAGAAACTAACAAAATAATATCTAATCATTTATCGAATTCCAAATGTACTCTATTTAACTGTAGCTCGTGGTAGCTTGAACTACACTCAAAATCTCAGAAGTTGAATGAGCAACACTCTACCCGTGTAGCAACGTCGATGCTAATTTCGATATAAATGTCGACACATCGAAATCGGTCACTTTTCGATCGTACATGTCGACACGATTGTGGATGGTATGTCGAGCCATATTTGGACGGTCGACAAACATATCGATAATAAGCTCGACAAACCATCCACAATCGTGTCGACATGTACGATCGAAAAGTGACCGATTTCGATGTGTCGACATTTATATCGACATCCACATCGACATTTGCAATGGTGAGATTTTGAAAAATATGCTAAGGTCAAATATTCAATATAAGTATATATTAAAATTACACCAAAAATAGTGTTCAAGCCAACATTTCGACATTTTTTGTCAAATATGCGGCATTGAGACCACCTTTGTAGCTGGACACATGCGAGTGTCCAACTAACATAGAGATGATTCTTAGACCTTATGTACTAATTCACAACACACTTTATCTGCGAGTATCACAATCACCCTCAAGACGTCGACAGTCAAGTCGATGCATTATTCGACCCTCGACAATTAGATCGACATTAACTCGACTTAAAATTCCTCTGGTCAACACTGTCGACAGTTAAGTCGATGCATTATTCGACCCTCGACAATCACATCGACACTATCTCGACTTAAAATTCCTCTGGTCGACACTGTCGACAGTGAAGTCGATGCATTATTCGACCATCGACAATTATGTCGACAATAACTCGACAAGTCGTTGTATTATTCAAAACTTTGAAAAATAAGAAAATTTTGTGATTCTTTCAAAAATTATTTATTCCTGAGCTTAATATGTTCTTATTAATTGTTTTTAGTTCTTTTTAGATATAAAATTTGTAAATTTAATTGGCAGAAATTGTCGACATAAATGTCGATGCGTTTATCGAGTATCGATTTTTACATCGACTTGTCTATGTAGAAAAACAACGTTTTCTAAATTATAGGAAAATACTGAGAAAAATTCAAAAATTTTGATTGAACAGTTATGTTTAACATAGAACATTACTTTAAATCTCAAATATCATTTTTAATTCATCGTTAACCGAGAAAAAAATGTGTCTGAATTTTGTCGACATAAATGTCGATGTCGACAATTGCTACACGGGTATAGAAAACTCTGGAAATTTAAAAAATAAATAGGTATACACATTTCCTATTTTCAAGAGAAAAAAATTTATTTTTTGGTATAAAAAAATTTTAAGAAATAATATCTAAATTTTTTAGACTAAAAACCTTACTTGCTTAATTTTTGAAGAAAAAATATCTCCATTCTTTTAGATAAAAAAATTCTCACTTTTCTTGAAATTAAATGAAAACATTTCAATTTTTTGAAATTGAAATTACAAAAAATCTCATTTCAATTTTTTTAGACTGAAAATCTGTCTCACTTTATTTTTGGAGAAAAATATCTCTCCATTATTTTGGATAAAAAAATATCTCTTTTCTTGAAATTAAAAAACTACCTTATTTTTGGAGTCAACGTAAAAAAAAAAAAAAAAAAAAAAAACTTTCAACTTTTTTGGAAGATGAAAACATTTTAATTTTTTGAAGTAAACCTTTTTCTCAATTTTTTGAAATTAGAAAGCATCTCAGTTCTTTAGGATAAAAATTTTTCTTACTTTGTATGCGGTAAAAATTTCAAATTTTTAGAGAAAATTTCTGTCAACTTGCTATGGAGCAAAAAATTTTTCAGTTTCTTTAGATAAAAAATATACTTACGTACCTCTATTTCTTTGAAGTCAGCGTAAGTAATTTCTCGTGTTTTTGTGTGTTTTTCGAAGATTTATTTCTTTTTTTTAGAAATAAATTCTAAGGTTTTGTTTCATTTTTTTTTTCGAAAGGTAAGCAATAATTTATTTTGAAGAAAAAACCTTACTACTTTTTTAAGTAAAATATTTCTCAACTTTTTCGTTGTTGGAAAAATTTCAGTTATTTGTACCTAACAAAAATTTTCATCTATTTTTATAAAGCAGATACCTAAAAATATTTTTTAAAGTTTTAGTTTAAAAATAAGTCTGTAAACTTTTTTGGAGTGGAAAATTTCTCAATTTCTTTGAATAAAAAAACTCGAATTTTTTAAAAAGAATCTTACAAAACTTTCTCGATTTCTTGGAGTAAAAAATATTTTCAATTTTTTTTAGAAGGAAATTTCTAACCTTTTGCTCAATTTTTTTGAAAGGATTTTTCACTTTTCTTGGAATTTTTTTTTTTTCAGTCAACTAAGACGTGTACCAAAAATACCTATGCCACATTTACTTAAATATTTCATGAACTGAGTTCCACTCAAGAATTTTCCCCTGTTTTCACAATTGAGTCAAGTGTGATATTGATATTCAATGGTAATAATATTTCAAATTTTGTCTCAATTAAAAAAAAAAAAAAAAAAAAAACTTTTAATTTCCTTGTGGTTAACTTTTTTTCTTGTTTTTCAATAAAAATATTCCTTAAATTCTTGGAGAAAAAATTGCATTTTCATGATGGAAAAAAACTAAATTATTTTGGTAACTATGAGAAATTTTCAACTTTCAGGAGTGAGTAAAAAAAATTCTCAATTTTTGAAAAAAAACTCTTATTTTTTTGGAATGAAATCGTTCAATTTTTTGAAAAAAATCAAGATTTTTAGAGTAAAATTCGCTTGATTTTTATGCAAAAAATTCGGTTTTGTTTTTAGAGAGAAATCGTTCATCTTTAGAGAAACCGAATATCAGTTTTTGGTTTCAATTTTTTTGAGAAAAAAAATAAAACAATTTTTTCGAGAGTAAGAATCTCATTTTTTTGGAGGAAAAAATCTTTAAATTTTTTAGAAAAAAAATCTGTAAAATATTCGGAGTGCTTAGAGTAAATATCTCTTGGCTGGGGTTTCACAAAATTTTTAAATTGAAAAATTTGTCAGAAAATTTAAAAAATAATAATAATAATAAAATTTTAAAGATGATTTCTTTTACAAAAAATTTTTCAATATTTTTTTTTGAATGAAATTTTTTTATATCTACATTTTTTACTTCGAGGAAAAAAATTTTAATTAAAAATTAGCGTTCAATGGTGAAAAAACCGCAAATGTATCGTTTTTCTGAAAGTTTTCAATACTTTGACGAAAATCCGAACAAGTTCTGAGTAGCTTGAATATAGTTTGGAAAAAAGGAAAAAAATCCGTCTTGTAAGCTACAAAAGTGTTTTTCCAGGGCTATTTGAAATTTTCAGAGTTGTTTTCAAGGTCATTTCAGAGGTCTGAAAAAATTAAAAAATTTCCCCACACTGCCTGGTTTCATGAAATAGGCAACTGATGGGGAATTTTTTCTGATTCATGAAATGGTCACTTTTCTTACCTATATATACTTCATGACTTAGGCAATTAACTACACGATTTAGGCGTTTAATTATTGTTAATGAAAACGAGAGAAGAATCAAACATTCGTATAATCACATTAAAAATTATGTACCTACATTTGTGTGATTGTAGATACATATACGATGAAAGAAAAAATCCGAGTTGGAAGTCTTTGATGCCTACTGGGTTCGGATTGAATTGGCTACGTGAGTGCTACGGTGATGAAACGGTTGCCTGATACAATCGTTTATAGGAACTAGAAACAAATCAGGTTCGTAATTTTTTCTGTCAATAGTTTAGTTCAATTTGGTATTTTAAAATTTTTATTCGTTTGGGTGAATGGATAAGTCTGCATTATTATTATTATTACATATCGCGTAGATAGTGTGTATATGCAACAATTTATGAGTACAATTTTTGTTAAGCAGTGTCGTATATAGAAACGTAATGTACCTAGGTACATTCATTGTCATTTGTCATTATTTTGTTACGCAATATTCTTCAAAAAAATGATAAAAAAGCCTCAAGTCATCGAACTTCCAATATACCGGATGTCACCATGCATCGAGTTCCACCACATACGTGAATATGTATTTTTAAACCTTAATGTTTTATTGCTTTTCCTGTTTTTAATAACTAAGTAATCTACTCGTCCTGCAATAGCATTTTCATTACATGCCTCCTTTCATTCATTATTGTAAGGCACTTCCCATTTACCTGAGGTGAGGCAGTTTTTTTAATCGCTGTCGTTATGACGAAAAAACGATAGGGTAACCCATAGTGTAATTGGTTTTGCGAAGCCAGTTTTACATGCAAAAAGATACTTCATACGCGAGTAAAAATTATCATTTCGGTTTCTTACACGTCTGCGCAGAGATGGCGCTTAGAAAAGCCATTAAAATTAATTTCGCGTGTATCCTGTCATATAGTTGTTTTCTCTGCAGCTACCGGCGGCGGCGTGTGTGCGCGGTTGAAAAAAAAAGTCATCTTATTGGACCACTTCCATGTAACATTTTTATCTAATTTCTTGAAAATTTCTAATTTAACTCGTCGTTGTGTGCGACGCGACGACTAGCTTCGAATGTATTCGCGCTGTCGTTTCTCGCCTCGTTTAAAAGCGGTTTATCGTGCAAGTTTTGTCATTAAACCAGTTGTTTATTATGATTCATAAAACTCGAGTCGTTGCTTTAAAACATAATGTAAATCGTATAATTAATTTATTATAATTTAATTACGACCGATTAAATACGCGTACATATGCGCGCAAATACGTACGTTACATACACGCTGGCGTAAATGTAGATATGCTGTACGCAAGGTGATTCAAATGAGATGCAAAGAAAAATGAAGCCACACGATTAAAAAATTAATAACGAATAAATATATTATAAGTGGTAGGTATAGGTAAGGTACTCGCGAGGTAACGTTAAATTAATTAAATCCACTGCCTCTGTTTCGAAAACCTATACCAGTCGTATCGTCGTATGCGAATATAATTGCGTTTCCTAAAAGAAAAAGGAATTGTGAATTTCACGTGCGTAATTCTCATTTTTTCCCACCGTGAAAAGTACGTAAAATAATACGAGTATGAACCAATGCAATGACGATTGAAATAAAACGTCTAATGCGAGAATATGGCGTTCTTATATTCTTGTTATTGTTTATGTCTTGAATTCAATATTTAAAAGTAGATGTGGTTATGGATTTAAAAAAAAAAAAAAAAATTAATCTCTAATTTTTTTAGTAGCCTATAAGATTGTATATTTACTTACCTGATCAATTGTTGCTTTGTCGTACTTCTTGCGATTGAAATTTTTTTTTTATGTTTAGTTCTAAAAGTTTGGCACTTTTGCAATAATTTGCCAAATCTATTTCTTCTGTTGGAAGTGAAAAAGAAAAATTACAGTGCTTGGAAGCAGTCATTTTTTGTCATTTCTTTCACTTCTTTGCAATTACAGTGCGAAAAACACTGTATTTTTTAGGAGGGGTAGTTGAGAAAACTTTTTTTTTCTTGTTTTTTTCTTAAATCTTAAAAAATTGCCAGTTCACTTTTTTTTTTAATCAAAAAAGTTATTAAATACTACTATAACAAATATTTATTTTATGAAAAAAGTTTTGGTGAAAAACGTATTTATGGTAAATTATCCTAAAGAAATCCTTGGAAGAAAAAATTGTGTAAAAAATTTAAAAACAATTAGCAATTACTTGGAAAAGTTTTTCTAGAAAAAAAAAAAAAAAAAAAAAATTACCATACATACCTACCTATAATAATAAATTATACAAAATTTTCTTACTTGAATTTGTATTCTAAATAATTTTCTGAACAAATTATCAACAAAATAATTCAACAAAATTCTTTTTTAAAAAATTGAAAAAAATATTTTAGTCAGAAAATTTCACCACTGCCGTATCAGTGAGAATTTTTCAAAAACTATCAAAAATTGAAAAAAATGAGGTTCCTAAAAATGAAGGTAAGGATGAAAAATTGCCGTAAATGAACATTTTTGGTGATAACATGTATGTTAAAACCATTTTATTCAAATTTTTTTTTTCAAATTTTTTAAAAAACGTAAAAAATGACGTTTTTCCATGTCCCATGAAAACGGGGGTAAAAATGAGAAATCATCGAAAATGGTCTTGTCTTATAGAAATACCATCCCAATGACCCTTTTGCTAAAAATTTTCAAAATGTTCTATTTTTTTGATTTTTTCAAATTTGGGGGGCCCTGAGCGCCGGCTTATAATTTCAGTTAATGGAAAAATAAAAAAAATAGGGAATTATTTTCTACCGATATATGTCACCAATTGACGCCCGGTCCCGACAACATTTCCAAAATTCGAAAAATAAGGGCTACCCTACTGTGCAATTTTGAAAAAAATTAAGAAATTTTTTTTAAATTTGAAAAATATGAAGATAAGAATTTAAGACGAAAAAATTTGTTTGAGTAGAATAAAATCATCGGACAAAAATGATTTCTGAGAAATCCTTCAAAAAAAAAATTCTGAGTAAAAAAAATGAGTTCTTGCAAAAATTATTTTAAGCAAAAAAAATTGAAATTTTTTGATGCAAAATGGTTTTTCCATATTTTTCCATAAAATTTTGAAAAATGAATTTTTTTCTCAAAAAAAATTGTCAAGTTTTTAAAAAATGTTAAATTTTATTGCCTGTGCAGTTTTGAAAAAAAAATTGGAAAATATGTCTAAAATTTGAAAAATATGAAGATACGAATTGGTACCTACGAGTATGACGAAAAAATTTGTTTCAGTAGAATAAAATCATCACACAAAATGACAAAAATTATCTCAAAAAAATCCGTCGAAAAAAATTGTGAGTAAAAAAAATGATATTCTTGGAAAAATTATTCCAAGCAAAATAAATCTAAAAAATATTTAATGCAAAATCATTTTTATATAAAATTTTATAAAATGTATTTTCTCAAAAAAAATTGCCAACAAAATACTTACTTGAATTAAATTCCTCTGAAAAATTGAAAAAATTGCAATTAAGCGTGTTAAAAAAATTGTGGTTAAAAATTGTTTCGATTTTAATTTTTAAACTTCTTTGTGACCCTCCAATTTTTTATTTTTTATTTTTTGCTAAAGAATAAAAAAATATTCGGACCACGAGCGCGGAGTGGCTGAATTCTATCGGCAAAAATGAAAAGGTCTGAAAAGGTGCACCATAAACAAAAATTTGCTTATCACTGAAATTTTTCAAATGTTATCACGACCAAATCATGACAAAATCAACACAAAATGCACCTTATTAGCGAAATCATCACAACACAGCCATCTGTTTTTAAGAAAAAATAAACAAAGGTGCACCTTTTCAATACCTACTTGATCGTAATGTACACTAGCGCGCCATACCTATCCTTGGTCCCAATACCCTGAGAAGTACCGAACATTTTTTGTGGGAAGGAGTAAAAAATTTGTTGGTCACATTTTTTGGAATTTTTTCT
Organism: Balanococcus diminutus; assembly: GCA_959613365.1. Lineage (NCBI taxonomy): Eukaryota > Metazoa > Arthropoda > Insecta > Hemiptera > Pseudococcidae > Balanococcus > Balanococcus diminutus. The sequence goes on from OY390714.1 coordinate 33,655,808, forward strand.
AATAAATTAGTTAATTTTTTGTACGAAGGAATCTTTCACTAGCCCCTTCCCCCCTCACCAATACATACCTAAATCTAGATCTATGTAAGTACCCATGTTGGTATGTTGAAAAATTATGAGAAAAATTATCCAGTTGATTCGAAGTGAATTTACATCAGAGACGGTTTGAGAAAATTTTTTTGGGGGGGTGTAGATCGAAAATGCCGAATGAAAATTTTCAAAATGCCGAATGATAATTAATAGGTACAACAGTGGGAAGTAAACCCCTGCGCTGAATTTTTTGATAAAAGTGAGTTTTCGAAAGAACTTCTCACTATCCTCATAGAAAAATTTTGAAGAACTTATGGTAGCATTATGATTTGAATCAAAACGACTGTTGCTGCCCGAGCGAAGCGAGGACGAAAATTTTTGAAAAAATTGCACTTCTAAAAGAAAAGATGGGCTTTTTTTGCAGAAATTTTGAAAACGTACAATAATTTCTGGTTTTTTAAAAGATGAAAAAGTGATATGTTGCCCGATCGAAGCGAGGGCGAAAATTTTGAAAAAATTGGAATTTTTAATTTAAAATAATGCACTTTAACCATAATTTTTAATATTTTCAAAAAGATCATGTTCATTTTTTAACGTTATAAGTTATAACAATTGAAATGCGCTGATTTTTGATTCCTATTCTGATTCTGAGAGAAAGATGAAGTAGTAGAAGTACATTGCGCGAGCGAAGCGAGGGCGAAATTTTTTTTCATAAATTTACCGAATTTGTGAGTTGGAATTTCTCTCAAATTTATCGAATTTATGATTCGGAATTTCTCAAAAATTTGCCGAATTTGTGATTTAGAATTTCTAAAAAATTTACATATTTGAAATTCAAAACTTTACCAAATTTTGTAAACATACCTAATTTAATTTGTCGGAAGTTTGCCGAATTTGTCGAAAATTTTTCGAAAATTTGCCGAATGGAATCACCGGGGGGGTGTTCCACCCCCCCCCACACCCCCCCTCGCACCGGCTCTGATTTACATGCTTTATTTCAAATTTTCTGCTGATCCAGATGTTCGTAATAGCAATAGCAGTACAAAGATGTATTCGATATTGAAGTGAAATATGATGCTCGAATGCACGATTATCATCGTGAGAATATGAGAAAACATGAGTTTTCCGCCAGAACGAATAAATGATTCCATCAAAGTCTAGATACTTAATACGATTAACGTGCGATAAGTCAATCTGGAAATTGTTACAATGGTTCGAATTTTATTTTCGCATGTAACAACCTTTTAAGTATGTTTTTGTAAATAAAAAAAAAATGGACGAAGAAGAAGCAGCAGAAGAAGAGGAAAGACAAAAAAAAGAGAAAAGGAAGAAAAATGGAATAAATTTACGATACGAAGAAATTTATATAGTAAATGATAAATACCGTACTAAGTAAATTGCATAAATAATAACACAGACTAACGCTGTTATAGTACAAGTGAAAATAATTTATTAACATTTCATAAAAGTTAAAGAAGATATAAAGTACACTATTATATACTTAAATATATTTATCGAAGGCTGTTTGTATAAATACGAGCGCGTAAGCACAATACGAACGTAAATAATATAAAACTTGGTACTTGGAGTATTTATTCCTGTCGTTTAGAACACATAAAACAAAAATGGCGACTATAACGCTGTCTGATGACATCTTAATCAAGTAAAAAGAAGTGCGACCACACACACCTTATCGGGAAAAATAGCTGGAAAAAGAATATATAAGAAGCCACCTATAAACGACTCTGGTAGATAGTACCAATATCAAATAAATATCGGATATGCGATGAATTCATGCGATCTGGTCACGAAGTGACCTTAAAAACCTTAAAAAAAAAAAAAAAAAAAAAAAAAAAAAAAGGTTGAAGAATACTAAACTTGTCTTAGGGATTGATTAATTCCAGCAGCTTTTGTCTGTAGGTTTACGTATATACCTTTACGAATGAGCTACAGAGTGTCTGTGTGATCGCGTTCGATATAAATTTTACATGATGACAAGTGTTTTGCTGAAATTTGTCACTGATGAAATTTTCAATGAAAGAAATTCCACGATTATAAAAGAAAAGGGTGTTGCTGACATCGAAGATGGAATTCTATTGATTACTTCACCATCAGTATATCTATAATATACCTATATACCATACATAATGAAAGTGCGTAGTTCATAAATTTTTTTCATTTTGTCAATTCGAATGAAACCGAAAGATTATAAAACTTACCGGTTCAAGGTTTTCAAACGAATTCAGCATTTATGCTGATGACAAATGAATACGCATATAATGGATCTTTAAACAGCGGGTTACTAGCATTTGACAACTTGATATATGTATCACATTGTGGAATCTAATGGTTCGGCCGGTAGCAAAGTACCATCTACTAAACATCGTATTAAAATATTCGGTAGTTGAATCGATTTAGAGAAACGCGTAGGTGTTGGATTGCCGTGATTTTTTGAAACAACATATTTATACCCGATACAATTTTTCTGATCGGATGATCAAATCTTGGTGATAGGCCTCGATTAATAAAATGTAGCTTTCTTGTTATACGTATGTCTTCAAATTTCTCATCCAGAATTCTTCTCGGTGTTGAATTTTTCACCAGACTTGCCCAAACTGTAAAATTCCTCTGTTTGTTTCGTCGAGAGTTCGGAATGAGAAAATGATATTTTAATTCATTGCAGAGTAGAAATATGCAGATACTTATGCAAAACCGTTGATTTGTAGGGGGGGGGGGGGGGGTGCAAAGTCCGAAATTTTAAGGAAATTTCATATCTTTTTTAATTAATAAAAATTCGTAAAAATTGTTTGAAATCTTCTAAAAATGATTATACCAAATTGTTTCAAAGTTTATAATAAAATGGCAAAAAAGGTTAAGTATTTTTAAAAAATAGCAAAAATCAATTTGAAATTCTCATAATAATAATGAATAAAAAGTACAAAAAGAAATTTCTTTGCAAAAGATTGGCAATTTCATTCTTTTAAAGAAACTTCTCAAAATTAATTTTTTGTACGCGTCTTGAAATTGTCCTTGCAAAAATCATGAAAATAACTTTTTTTTGTAATAAGCAACCTACTCAATTTTATTCTTGTCAAATTTTTGCAAACATTTAAAGGGACCATTAGCAGCATTTCTGCAAAATATTCACAGTTTTTGTATTTTTAATAAACAACTATTTGAAATCGATTTTTCGTATGTACCTAATTAAATAATTTTAAAATTGTCATTGTGAAAAATGTAAAAATTAAATTTTTCAGATAGGTAATGTTCCAATTTTGGCCTTGAAATTTTTTTTAAAAACATTGCGAATTTAACTTTAAAAAAAGGTTCAAAATTGAACTTTTGTAAAATATTTTCAAAATTGAAATCCATACCTACTTATTCATTTATAATAATTATATAATTATTCATATTTTCAGCCTTGTCAAATGTTTGTAATTTTTTTTTTTTTTTTGTAAATTTGAAATGTAATTTTAAAAAATATTCTCAAAGCTGTCTTTGCAAAAGATATTAAAAATCATAATCTTTTTTGAAAAATATTCACTGCTCTTGTCTTGCAAAATTTATAAATAGAATTTTTTTCCAAACATACCTACCTATGAAAAATATTTGCAAATTTGGCCCCTTGAAAAAAATTAAATGAGTTAGTTTGGTACATAAATTATTTTTAAAATTCTCGTTGGAAAAATTATGAAAACTTGTAGTTTTTTGTGATAAGTGTTTATAACTTTTGTCTTGCAAATTTTTTGCATTCATTTAAAGATAGATAAAGATAACAAAACAAATATTTTGGCAAAATATTCAAAAAAAAAAATTACAAAATTTTCTAAAAATACCTAGAACACAAAATTGTTTTTTTTCCAAAATATTTTTTTGGCTTTAAAAAGTACTTGAAATGTTATTTTTGATGGTAGAATATTCTCATCAAAGTTGTCTTTGCAAAAGATTTTCTTTGAAAAAAAACAACAACAACAAAATTCAAAATTGAATTTATGTGAAATATTTTCACTTCACCAAAATTGTGTGAAAAACATTTTTTTATTTGAATATCATAACTTTAGCCTTGCAAAAAATTTTAAACGTTCAAAATGAACAAAAAATAATTTTTTGGAGAATAGTCGCATTTTTACCTTAAAAAAATAAATAAATAAATAATTATGTTGATGAAATATTCTTACTTTGATTGAACTAAAATTTAGCACACTGAAAGAACATTTTCAATTTTTCATTCAGACCTCACAACAAAACTTTTAGCTGCCGAAGTGACTTTTCGATTTTTTATTTTCTCAATTTTATTTTTATAGGGTGAACATATTTTTTTGAGCTGAAATTTGACTCACTGAGATCCGAAAACAAAATTTATAGCTGTCGAAGTTGATTTTTCGATTTTTTGGAAATGCTGAAAATAGCAATTTTTGGTAAATTAATTTTTGACGAAAATTGTAAACTTTGAGATAAAATTCTGAAATCTGGTTTGCGTACACTAAAGTCAACCCCTTGAGTCGATTTCGACCATTTTCGAAGTGTTCTGTGACCTCTAGCAAAAGTTGACTTTTCTCCAGCAAACTGAAATCTTTCTAGACGGCCCTGTAATCAACTTTAACGCTAAAAATTTACATTTTTTTAGCGTTAGTAAGATATCATCAGTCGATTAGTACAGTTGAATCTCGAATTCGAGGCGACAAATTGTCAGGTAAATTTTTTCACGACTCGAAAATTTTGAAAAGTCAATTTTTACTAGATGCTCCATTTCGCTTCGAAAATTATCGCAATCGACTCGGGGGGTCCACTTTGGCGTGTAAACCGATTTTCAGAATTTCGAAACAAAATTTACATCTTTGTAAAAAATTGATTCATCAATTCATCACCAGTGAGATATTTTAACGATTTTCAAAAATTCGCCAAAAATTGAAAAGTCAACTTAGGCTGCTCAAAATTTGGTTCTGAGATCTGCGTGACATGCTTTTTCACTTAGCCAAATATTAGCTAAATCGGAGTTGGCGAGTTAATAAGTTTCTCTTGTCAGAATTGTTTTTACAAAATATGACAAAAAAAAATACAAAACGTTTTTTTAAATTTTTGAAATCTTTTGGAAATGAAATTTTTGTCAGTTACTTTTTATTAAAATAATCAAAGCGAAAAGTTGAAAAAGTTCGACTCTTGGGGTAAATGATAAATTTTCGGAAAATAAAATAGGTATTTGAGGGGGTTAAAAGCATGACAATTTTTCTATCATGTCTTGATTTTTGCTCGATAGGTCTTTACCGCAGGTAACAAAATTTGCTGATTCAACATCTTCAAAGGAAGAAAATTTTCTAAAATTTCTCCTTATTTGTAGCCAAAAAAGAACTTGACTAATTGTGTACTAAGTATGTACGTTTTTTTTTTTTTTTTTTTTTAGAACTTGATTATTGTATGTCATGAATTAAAAAGAATTTTCAATAGTAGGTAAATATAAAAAAATTGACTAATAAAATGAATAATTCAAACAAATCCCAAATCTTAATTCATATTTCGTGGATGTTTTCATAATTTCGAATTTCGCCTCCGAACCGGTGAAGTAATTTATTTAAAATGGTCGTTAATTTGTCAACGCTGTAATGTAAACTCGGTTCACCGCGGAGTATTATCTTGATGAATGTGGAAAGATATATCAAGTTATCATAAAGTTAATTAGAAAGTCACATTAGCCGTGATAAATTTATATACGGACATAATTAAGATATTGACTGGAGAACTGTAGGTGAACAATATACGCGTTCAAACGTTAAGAATTAATTAATTAGACAAATAATATCGGAATTAATGAAAAGATAATTTGAGTTTTCATCGTTCGAGTCCCCCCTGCCGAGCAACAATTGACTGGACCACACGGTGTGATCTATAGCTTATGGCATACCTACCCACATTTCTTTTATCGTTCTTAAAACCTATTCGGTATTTTTTTTATACATATGTAGATATACCTATACGGTCGTATAGTATGTATGATGCTGAAGTTTTGTATATTAATATATTTTTTCTTACTAATATGGTGATTACTGGAACACGAATGAATGAGATTTTTTAAAAATGTACGGAAGCTGGTATACGTTGTTTTAAAAATTAGTTTTAATTTTCGCCACACCCTAATACATTTGCAACGTTACCAAGTGATTTTTCACATCGTTGTAGAATCGCTTTGGCCGCCAGTTCTCCATAATGTCATCATTTACGATTTCTTCTTCTTCTAAAAAAAAATACCTTCCTATTAACAATAATATCTTTATCATTGTTTAACATTTAGTCAAATTTACAACAAGGCAGTTCGAGCTTATAAAACATATCAACTAACGCCGCATGGGGTCAGTCGAGTAGGAAAGAATAATCTGGACCACGTTGATTTAATAAGCGATAAATTATAAAACTATTATGTTTAAAGAACTTTAGGCATGTTTATTGAAAGAGGACATAGTTTAATAAATGCTACCCAAAGAGCGAAGACAACTTGTCATATTAAGTGGGCGTCGACTTATTAATTCAAAAAAAAAATCGACTGTAAAACGTATAAGAACGTAGGCATTCGCCTATTAAAGATCCGGGCACAGACGCCGCTCATTTTATCATCTTTTACAGAACATAAAGTGTAATTACCACCTTATTATTTGTTAGGTATCTGCATATTTTGTGTCGAAAAAGCGTATTTTTTTTAGAGATACGTATCTGATCTTGATTTCGAATTTGAATTCGTTTGCTTTATCAATCAAAGACACGGGTTTTGAGCCAGGTTTTTCAAGCTGCATAATAAAGAAGTGTATAGGAGAGATATTACTCATTTCTCGAAATTAATTAATTATTCGACGTGTTTGGTATATGTTTTTTTTTTGTTTGATTCGTAACTTAATAGGTTGAATGGTATAAAAGTTATACTCATCTCGGGTGTTTTTCTTGTAGCTCTGAAAACTCGAATTATTCGTGGTTTCGATGCCATTCTGCACCTAAAATCTATACACATCTGCATATAATTTTTTGGCGTATATTTGCCTATTAAATTACATACTTGCGAAATTTATAGGTATATAAATCGCTCGTTTGTGAAATTTACGAGCTAATATTAAAGAAAATTTATTCGGACACGCTGTCAAATTTTAATTACTTCAACGATGCTGTTGACCTTTTTTTTTTTTGTCTGCGTATATCAGAACTATAAAATACGATATATTCGAGTAGCTATAGATACAATATAAATAAGTGTAAAAGTTGGAAAAAATTTAGTAACACAATGTGATAATAATAAAATAGGTTCTTAATTTTAAATAATTAAAATTTAGTCGATATAAGCAGCGAACTGTTTTACATTTGAATAGATATAAAAATAAGGTATTAAAAAGCTCATCAACTGCCGAATTTTCATTTAACGTGCGCATATTTTTACAAAAATAAAAACTAGGTATTTTCTAATGCAAGGTATTCGATTATATATAGAAACGGGTTCTGAAATTTTATTATTATTACTTTTTAATGAGATATATTTCGACTTCTCATCGTAAAGGATAATAAAATTTACTCATAAATACGTATAGTGTACGATCACTCAAACAAATCGCATATGTATATCGAACCCCGCAGAAGGACAATAATAGTCAAGATATAAATTTTCAAACGCGGTTGCTAGTTTCGAACGTGTACAAAGAGTATTAAAATTGGATAATTTGTTATAGCAAAATGGAGAGAAAAAATGTTGAAAAATCCTTGAAAGATAGATAAATCAAATAATTGGCGTGATTGCTCGAGAGTAAATTGAAAAGCCATATGTGTTTACTTGGAAACATTAAACGTGATGTTTTAAATTTGTTTGCATATTTGCATAAATTATTTTACTACGAGTATATTATAGTTGAGCTTAATTTGTAGATTGTGTTGAATGTATAAGGTTTGTGTTGTGGTATGTCAACAGATTTAGGTATAAACTTATCATTTTTTCGATACCTATTGAAGATTTTAATTGAAAAAAAAAGTTATTGTATGTCCTATGAAATATCAGTCGTGTCTCAAATTTGCATGACATGGTGTATTTTTTTAGTTTTTAGGTTTTTTATTCATAATTTTGGTTTAAAAAAAATTGTAAATCGTATTTCATAGGTGTAAAAAATTTTTTTTTAATTTTCACTCATCATGTAGTTATATAGTATCTTTTTTGGAAAAGTTCTCTCTCGAGGAGAATTTTAAAAAAAATTCTCTCACAAAATTGTCTGGTCAATCAAAAAAAAGCCAACAAATTTTTTGAATTTTTTTCAAAAGAACAAACAATTTGAATAAAAGAAAGAAAAAAACTGAAAAACATTATTAGAAAAAAAATAGGCAATTACTCAAAACAATTCTTTAACAAACTCTTTAGGAAAAGAAAAAAAATACTGAAAAAAATTATTTTAGTTACCTTCACAACACTCCACGTCTAAGGGACCTACTGCTGGTACTGAAAAAGTAGGCACTGCTTTTTGCTTGAAGTATACTAATTTTTCAAAAAGTTCTACAAAAGTCCTGCTTTCTAAAATATTTGAAACTGTGCAATTCAATCAAAAATTAAAATATGCGATTGATATTTGAAGAAATCATTTCTGGCAGCCCATGAATCCATTTCTACTATTCTCGTGATTTATTCAATTTTTAAAAAGTAAATCTTTAAAATTTTTCCGTGATATTTGGAAAGACTTGAAAATTTAATGAAAATTCAAAATTTTGTTCTTTCTCAACTTTAATAAATTTTAATAGTTTTAAAAAAGGTTGCTCATCTCTGAATTCCAAAATTTCCTAAAAATCTAAAATTGGGTAATTTTTTAATTTTGAAAATTTAGCTTGTCTACAAAATTTTGCAAAAGCTTGAAATTTCGTGATTTTTTAGTTTTTATAAATATTTTTGAACATAATTTATGGACCAATTTACAAAGTTTCATTCAAATTCAAAATTAGGAAATTTTTCAAAACTTGAACATTTTCAAAAATTAAAAGAAAAAAATGGGATTGGATTTTGATAAATTTTTGACCTTGAATCAATTTTTTTTAATTTGATTGAAATTAAAAATTGAAATCGAATGAAATTTCCAAACGTAAGTAGGTAGGTACCTACAGTATGGTATCTGCTACCTACACCTTTAAATTTTAATTGAAGCTCAAAATTTGGTCATTTAAAAATTTTGATGAATTTTTGAAGTTTGATCAATTCTTACAGTTTGACTAAAATTTCAAAAAATTTTATTTTTAAAGTTATAAAAAAATTTAAAATTGTATCAAGTTTGAATTTTTAGTTTTTTACAATTTAAAATTTTTTTGAGTACATCTTCAAATTTTTCTGAAAGCTCGAAATCTGTACATATTAAAATTTTGATAAATTTTTAAGAATGGTTGAAATACAAAATTTTAATTTTGAAGAAAATCTGAAATGTAATCTAATTTTGAAAATTTAATGCTTACTCATATCTTCAAAGTTATGTGAAAACTCAGAAATCGGTAATTTTTAATTTTGATAGGTTAGTTTTTAAACTTTCATCAATTTCAAAATTTGATTGAAATTCAAAATTTAAAAAAATTGCAATGTTGGGAAGCTTTTAATTAGACAATTTTTTGAAGTTTGACAAATTTTTACTGTTTTGAAAATTTAGTTTAAGTACGTAAGTAATAATTAAGCTTATTTATAATTGAGTGTATAAGCTTAAAATCCGGTAAGTGTCTGTTTTTTTTTAAATTTGATAAAATTTTTACAGCCGGATTGATTTTAAAACTATGATAAATTGTTTTTTAATTGCAAGTTTGTAAAGTTTAGTAAATTTTTAATATTTGGTAAAAATGTTTAGATTTGGAAAATTCCCAAAATTCGGCCGAGAATCGAAATTTGGTCATTTTTAAACCGTTCTTAAATTGTTAAAAAACTGAACCCATTTTAAAAGTGTGGTAAATTGTTAATGTAGGTGCAATTAAAAAAAAAATTAAAAATTTGGAAACTTCAAAAAGTACCAAATCTTTGAAATTTGTTTCATTTTGAGAAAGTTCTGTTGATTTTCAAGGTCTTACAAAAGTCATAATTTTTATTTTAAAGATTTTTAGACAATTTTTTTTAATTTTGTGGCGAAAATTTCTTAAAAATATTTAGGTATTTTGAAAATGTCCCAAAAAAAGGTCAATTTTTTTTGTTTTCAAGAAAAATTATTGCATACCTAGACCTCTAATAGGTACCTACCTATTTGTTTTTTTCTGAAATTTTCAAACCGTCTGTCCATTCGAATTTCGAGATAGACAGTTTGAAAAATATTGTTTATATAAAAGAGCACCTTGTAAAGTGTATACCTACTCTGTGCATTATTGAGAAGAGGAGAGAAATCAACGCATGCAACATTGTTCATCGTAGAAATAAAATTGAAAATATTGATTTGAGCAAAAATTCCTCTGTTATCACCTACAAATAAATCCCAATATAACCGGGTCGTTATTATTATTGATGAAATACGTCTAAGAATTGTACAAAAGGGTCAAAATAATCGAATTTGAATTTCGTATACACCTGCTTTGTGAAGATTTAGAGAAAATTTATGAAAATAGGTTTCTCCGAATTTAATTAAAATTATTATTAGGTACATACCTACAAAATGTTGAATTTGACAAAATACGTGTGTGTAATTGATTTCAGTATTTCAATCTAATTTCTAAATCTAAATTTGTAAATAGGTATACCTATATGCTAATTTTTAATCACGATATTTCTTATTCGAAAACTGCCTTGTTGTGCAAGTGTTTATTTAGAAATATGCTTCTGGAAAAACTTCACGAGATATTGAGCCTAAATCGATAGGTAATCCATTCAGGCGAATAGTTCTCGTTGATAAATTATCTAGGTACCTACCTATTCATACATATTTTATTTTTTCAATTTGTTTCATTTTCAAAACTTAATTTTATGGGTATCATTTTTGTTAAAATTATATTATCATCGTATGCTTTCTAAAGCTAAATTCTACCTAATAGGCATTGAAAGCTTACTGGTGAATTGTGTATTTATTTTTTAAAAGATCAACGACCATTTTTGAAGTTTCTTCATTTCTGCTTTAAAATATAAACTCTTCGGCCTCGTTTGGGTCGGGTAATTAATCAGAAGATATTTTTTTTAGACAAAAAACATCTCGAGTAATAATTTTTCCGTCTTTTGTGAAATTCGATAAGAAAAAAGCGAAGTTTCTTCCAGGTAAAAAAATTTAACGAGTAGTAAAATCGCTAAAAATTCAGCTTCTGTTTTTCAAAGGCAATTATTCGAATCAGCTTCCAGTATTTATGACATAGATAGGTAAATTCTTTTATAAATGAATCAATTAAAACGGCTTAAAAATTCGAACGTTTCGTCGACTAATGCGCATTTGGCGACTGCGGGGAGAGAGGTAAATTAATAAGGGAAAAATAATAAAAATAAATACGGAGAACGCGTTCTACTAACGAGCGTGTTACCGTGAGAAAGTAATCTCAAATTGAAATGAATTAGTATAAACAAAATTATCGGATTTTTTTCTATCTGTACGAATGTGGAAAGAAAGAATTTTATGATTAAACGAGCTTATATTTAAACCGAAATGATACAGGAATTGAAGTGAGTAGCGCAAAGACAGTGGTAAACCTAATTAGGTTACAGGTAGGAATGTTTAATAGGTAATAAAAGCAGTAGCTCGTTTAGAGTCAGTTTATAAAACAGACACTATAATACCAATTAGTCCGTTCTGGTTATTTATTGAGTGGTCTCCGTGCTCCTCGCATACCTCTGTGTAGCACTATGCCGGTGCAAACTAGTTATTAATTCGAAAAAATTCGTTTTCAGTCATCGATTTTTATAGGGGAAAAAAAATCATTCGTGCTCTTTGATGGTAGCCGAATCCCTAGCTTGTTGAAGTTTACTTTGTTAATCACCTAATAACGAATAAAATAATGTAATTTTTTCCTGCCGATCAATTAATTATAATAGGTTTCAATATCGAGATATTCGCTTCAAAACGAGCATTTCCAGCACCGAAATACGAGTAGATTGAAATTTGAAAAGCGACAAGAATCGAATCGCGAGTCAGATTAAAAATCGATTCAATAGCGTGTTCACATTTTTAAATGGAAAACACTTACTTACTCAAACGCGCGTAATTGAATCGTTTGCGCCGAGCCATTTTTATTATAAAAGTAGATAGATATATATATATACTTATAGTTGGTATAAAAACGGCGCGCCGCGTCGCGAATTTTAAACTGCCGGTGCTGTTATTTAAAATTATTCATTTTAAAAGTGCCCTACATCTGAATTATTGCGCTAAATAATAAAAACACTTCGCGCCCTGCGTCTTTCGAGTAGACCATTATTTTTGGTAAAAAGTTCAACTTTATAGAACGAAGACAAGGGAAAGTTCGTTTTCCACAAAATAATTTTACAATCTGTTTCGTTTTTCGCGCTTTTCACAGATGATATCTTCGCATAATATTGTGTAGTATTTTAAAGAATTAGCATAGAAATGGAAGTTCAGGATTTTGTACTTTTCTCATAAGTCATTCTGAAGAAGATTTTTATGTTAATTTAATGTATTCCTCAGGGATTTGTGCAATCCTTTTTATTACTTTTTACAATGTAGGTGTAGATGATAAGGTAACAGAACAACCTGAATTCTCGGTCGTATCAAAATATTTAGCCGACGATCGTTTTCGTTTTATTTTTATGCTTTTTATTTACGTTTGGTATATATCTGACTGTATATGCTATTTTCGATTATCTATACCCAAGTTTGCATCGTGTATGCTATTTTATTGAAATGCGATAGGTACTGGTGAATTTTGAGCATTATAATTCTTAGAATTATTACGCTTATATGCGGTGGAAGAGTAGAAGAAGCTTGATGTGATTTTTGTAATTGTTGACATCGAATCAATCGTTCACTTAAATTAAAAACGAAGTAGATAAGTATAAGGAACGATGAGATGGACTAGCATAGGTATTTTAAAAGGGACACATTTTGAAGTCGATTTTTAAAAGTTTACTGCATTTTAGGCAGGAAACTATGATTTTACAATGAAATTAAGAAAAACATTATTTGAAATTGAATTTAGAAAAAATTATATTGAAATCATATGAAATTAAATGAAATTAACCACAGCACATGATAAACATCCACTATATGCCATGATAACACAGCCTCGTGTCATGATGAATTCAGCACCAGATGACTCCCTGCCTTATGAATAATGATAACTTCAGCACATGATAATCTTTGAATTCATCGCATGATGGAAATTTTTATCCATGAACAAGATTTTTTATTTTTGAAAACCTGGACTGAGTTTTATTTAGAATATTAAAAAAATGCATCATGTTTGTACCCCCTCCCCAAAAATGAATTATTTTTTATTATTCCATTTCGTATTGCTTTTAAATTTTTTTTACCTATTCATAATTTAGTTAATTGTGAAAAAATTTCTTTTGAATTTTTTTTGTACCTACCTAAATCGTGTTTTAAAAATAAAATTTTAAAAGATTGTCTTTCAAGAAAAATTAGAAAAAAGTCACGTATTTCAAAATTAAAATATTAGTTTTTCGTGAAAAGAAATTTAAGAAACAATAAACTTTATAAATCCTTGTTTGAATAAACTTTAAAAAAGTTACCTACTTTTAAACATTTTTTTTAATCAATAAAATTGCATGAAATTCAGAAAATTGTCATCCCGTTTTGAAATGAAAATCGAAAAAAAAAATAAACGAAATTGAAAAAAATAATTTTAAGTGAAATTTTTTTTAAAAATCCGGAAAACTACAGAAAGTTGTGTAAGAAAATTTGAGATCTTATTAGGTATTTTTTTCAAATCAAAATTCTATTCATTTTTGAATTTAATTTTTTAAAAATTCGTATTTGAACGAAATATAACAAAACTACTTTTTAGCAAAATTTAAAAAAAATTTGCAAAATTCCAATTTTTTTTAAATATTTTAAAAACTGAATTTGAAAAGGTTTATTTTCGAGTATGGGCTTGAAAAAAATATTTTGTGCATAAACGAAGTTTAAAAAACATATTGGATCCAATCCTATTCTTACATTTTTCGCCGAAAAAGAATAATAGTGAAATTTTCAGTTTTTTCCTCAAGTACCTATTCTGTTTTTGAAGTTCTTTGTAGATACTTAGTTTGTTTATCACTTCAAAAAAACTACTAAACACAAAATTATATTGGTTCCTCTGATGAAATATTCAATTTTTGAATATATATAGCCCCAATCAAAATCGTTAAATTATGATTTTTTTTTTTAAATATGGACGCCCTGGAAATAATCATTTATTTTTAAAAAGATTGAGAACATTTTTATTTCTATAAAAATAAGAAATTTTTACATTGGAAAATGGGGGAAAAATTGGATCTCCATAAAAATGAGAAAAATCTCATTTTCGAAATACATTTATTAGGAACATTTTTTAATCCAAGAAATTGGCATAATTTTTCAATTAAAAAATTAGAAATTTTTTTTTTGATTAGTTATTAAGAATTTGCAGAAATGAGAAAACAAAAAATTCTTCCCACCAATGTACATCCAAAATTGAAAATTTCCATAGTTATGTAGGTATTTTTATTCACAGCTTTTACTATGAAAGAGATGCTAAATATTGATCCATAAGAAAGTAGCTTCAAAAAATTGCTATTCAGTTTAAACTGAAATTTTAAAAAAATTAATTAAATTCTGAATGACTTGTGTTCAAACGAAGCTTCAAAAAAATTATTGCAAAAATATCTTGTTTCGAGTCTAATTTCTAAAAATGTTGTTTACCAAATTTTTTTGTTCAAACCACAATTTTCCAAAAAATAAAAAAATAAGAGAGATTTTCTCTGATCTTATTGGAAAACACTTTTTTTTTAAGAAATTCATTTCTGATGAATTTTTGTAATAGATATTATTCAGAAAAGAAATTCTCCTATTGTAGGTATGTGGCATGAAAAAAAAAATTAAAATATACTTTCACTTTAAATCATTAGATAAATGTAGGTATATTTTTTTTCTATTTTGATATACTTACTTGTAAATTTTCAATTTTCCCCAATTTTTAAAACAGTAATAACACTTTTGTACCACAATATTGAAAAAAAACTTTGAAATTTTTTTAAAAATTTTGTTCAAACAAAAATCGATGTTGAAAAAAAAGTTCTAACTGCTCAAAAGGTTCATTTCAAACCGTTTTTAATTTTTTTTAGAAAAAAACAGTTTTTGTGATATTTTTTAATTTTTTTTTAAATAGCCATAATTTTCTAGAAAAAATTTGTAGCGATTATTTTTCTAATTAATTTAACAAAAATCGTCGGAATGTTTAAAATTACTGAGCTATGTTGGAATACATTTTTTTTTTTCAATTCAAATTTTATTATGCCCAAAAATTACCAAAGTTGTCCTTAAAAAATAATTTAAATTAATTTTTTTTTGAGAATAAGTTTGATTTAATTAAAAATCGAAAAAAATTACCTATCATCAGGGTTCGGATTTTCATGCTCGAGCATGTTTTTTTGTTTAATACTAGATCGAGAATTTTCAAGTTATCTTTACGTTTCAGAAAATTCTAAGTAAAATTGACCCAACTTGTTTTTGCATGTTTGAGCATATTTCACCTTTCAGCGCATATAAACGCATATTTTGGGTATTTTTAGGGAATATTTTAGGTTTTTCGAGAATATTTCACGATTTTCGAGTTTTTTCGAGCATATTTTGACAAATTTGCAATTTCTCACCTAAAAATTTAGCAAAACTGATACCGTTATTTTTTTTTCACCCGAATGTGCAACACTGGTGGTACTTTTTTGCATATGCCGGCTAGGCGAGTCGATTTAATTTTCAAACTTACCTACTTATTTTGATGAAATATAATTTCGTTATTTTCTCTGATTTAATTAGAATCAGTAGAATTACCAAATTAGAATTAGAATTAGAACGTTTTTTGCTTTTGAGTAAAAATAAAATTCATTTTTCGTTCTTTTTTGTGTCATTTCTCAATATGTGTTCTAAATACGTCCAATTATGAATCAAAATCATGTAGCTGGCGTTTTCCTCTTTAAATTGACACCCATATCGTTCGAGAATATTTTTAGGTTTTTCGCGCATATTTCGTGTTTTTTAAGGGAATTTTTATGCGCATATTTCCCGTTTTTTCGAGAAAGAAAATCCGAACCCTGCCTATCATTATTTAAGAACATTTTTTTTACAAAAATTTTCAATTAACGTTTTTAATCTACAGTTTGAAATTTCATTGTAACCAAAGATAAGAATTTTGCATTCGAGGAGGAAAGGTAAAGTTTTCATGTTTCAGGCATTAAAATAGTAGTAGCATTATTCATCTAGGTACTTGAATTGAAATCTCGAAAATAGGGACATTAAAGTGACACATAATTTTCGCATTTGTTTGAAAAACAAACCGATATTGATTTGTATTTAACGTCGCTCTTTATTATTGTGCAGTAAATTCAACCCGCATCATTTGTTTAATGATAGTACCTACACCTACATAGTACAACTGCACTGTGCACACTTCTCCTTCGTCGCCAGTAAATTCCTATTTTGTTTGTTCATTTAATTGTACTTATTTGCAAGCGTATACAAGTTCGTAATCATGTTTTACAACCATTGCTAGGTAGTGTATTTTGTCATGGCCTATTATTCAACTGGTTTATTTCGCTGTACGAATTTTTAAGTGTAGGTATTCTATCTCTATGACTTGATAGTTGATTTTTTTTTTAAATGCATCAAAATGAATTCCAATTTGTTGAGTAGTGATTTTTCGCAGTAATCCCCAAAAAATGATTATTTTTCGGAGAGACTGTTTTCTGCCAAATGGATGTTTTATGCTTACTTCTCCATTTTTAAAAAGAATTATTTTCATTAAAGTTTGTTATATCATTTTTTTCTTAATGGACATTCTGCCAAGACCATAAAAGGATTTTTTTCTCCATCAGGATTAGGAATTTTCTCCATAATGTAATTTTTTAATCGTTAATTTAAATATATCAGGTACGAGTAAGTATCTCTTAAAAAAAAAAGAAATACCCCCATTCAAATCTATCAAAATAATGCATTTATATACTTACTATACTTTGTAGTTATAGATTTACTATGTTTACAAGACCTTGCGGAATGACTTGGAATTGTGATACGAACGTTTAAATACATGGTAACATATTCCGCTGATTAACTTCCACCCTTAATATGTGTTTCACTGTGGTCGAGTAGCAACCTTTTGAGATTAGGGTGGTAGCGGAGTCGAATGTCAGTAGGATTATAACGTCAGAAAAGGCATTCCCTTCGCTAACGCTTGTAATGAGATAAGGATTATCTATTATTTAATGCACGTGCCTGCGCGATTTAAATTTGTGTATGATGAATAAAACAAATAATTAGAACCATTGTAGCGAATAGATTAATGTCAAGTTTTTGTATTTTTTATCTGATTTCGACGTCGTTGTGTGAATTTAAATTGAAAATTTTCTTGCAAGATTATGGCGACGATAATGGATATGTGCAAATTTTGCCAAAAATCTGTTTTCCGGGCCTGGCATATCACGATGAGGGTTTTGTTTCGTTTTCAATCCGATTTGTGTAAATACGTTCGAATTTGAAAAACGGCCAAATATAAAAGAATAAGTTATAGAAATGTTATTGCGTTGGGTGAATATTATTTTCCAACGTCGATGCAAGATTTAGAATTACAAATTTACTTTATATAATGTAGGTATTTCTAAAAAGGGAAATGTTTTTTAAATTTAAACCAGCAGTCAGCAACACGGTATTTAAAGGTGTGAGCACTTATTGCCTTATGCATATTACACTACAAGTATACCTAATGTCTTGAAAAATTAATTCTCCAATTTTTTTCATGAATGAATAAATGAATGAATGAAATATTTTTATTTGCAATTTGAAGCATTTTTTTTCCTTTACAAAGTCATCATCTTTTAGCAAAGAAATTGAAAACGTAGATAGTTTGAAAAAAAAAAATTCAGAAAACCCGAGCAGCACACTCGACAAATTATCGAAATAAAAAATCGACAGAATATCGAATTCGATAAAGTGTCGCGTTAGTTCCGCATAAATCGTGAAATTATCTTTCGATATATCGACAGATTATCGATGAATTATAGTTGGCAAAATCCATCAACAGATAAACTTTCGATAAAATCGAACGATTTTTCTTTTAAAAATCTCAAGATTATAGTTAGATACTTCATCGATAACCTATCTATAAATCGAAAGATAATTACACGATTTATGCGGAACTAACGCGACACTTTATCGAATTCGATATTCTGTCGATTTTTTATTTCGATTTAGTTTCGATATTCTATCGATTTTTTATTTCGATTTAATTTCGATATTCTATCGATTTTGTATTACGATTTTTTGTAGATTATCTAGTTTCGATATTCTATCGATTTTTTGTAGATAATTTAGCATATATGGGTATATGCGCGCGCACATTTTCAAGACCGGCTGGCGAGTTTGAAGTCGTAGTTACGCTTAAGGCTGGCGAATTTCGTTCCAAATACAGCAGTTTCTACCAAAACAAGCGTCTGTTGCGAACATCGGAGTTCGTTCGCATAATACGAATTGGATTATAATATTCAAACATCTTATGCAAAATTGGAGAAGAGGGAGGGGTCCAATTGAAATTTTTATAATAACTAAAATTATTTCTAGGACCTTAATTTACAACTTTTGTTTGAAAAATTTTTCAAATTGGCCCCTTTTTCCTCCGCTCCTCCAATTTTGAATAAGTATCAACGGAGTATTATGCAAAATTGGAGGAGAAGGAGAGGTCCAATTGAAAAAATTTTCAAACAAAAGTTGTAGCTTAAAGTTCTAAGAATAATTTTGGTCATTACAAAATTGTCGATTGGGCGCCTCCCTCCCGTTCAATTTTAAATACACATAGTAATCGTAGTATTGAACTTGGTAAAATTTTATTTAAGAACAACGATCTGGTTTCAAGTAAAATACCTAGTAAACCAAAAAAACTAGATAACTTGTTTGAAAATTTTTTCAATTTTGATTTCGCATATTACTGTTACACGTAAGTAGGTAAATGCAAAATAATAGAGGCTAGAGATGAGGTCCAATTGAAAAAACATTTCAAACAAAAGTTGTAGAATAATATTCTGGATTTAATTTTGGTTATTATAAAAATTTCGATTTGGCCCTTTCTTCCCATCCAATTTTGAATATAAAGTAGGTATTTTTTGACTAGAAAAAAATCAATATAGTTTCAACAACTATCGTTACAAAATCATTGAAATATCGAAGTCGATAAATTTCATATAATGTGTCGATAATATAGTTTTAAATATCGTCACAAAATCGTTGAAAAATCGAATTCGAGAAATTTCATATAATCTGTCGATAATACAGTTTTAAATATCTTCACAAAATCTTTAAAAAATCTAATTCGATAAATTTAATATTCTTTTTCGATAGTATAGTTTCAAATATCTTCACAAAATCGTTAACAAATCGAATTCGAGAAATTTCAGATTATTTGTCGATAATATAGTTGTAAATATCTGCACAAAATCGGTGGAAAATCGGATTCGAGAAATTTCAGATTATTTGTCGATAATATAGTTGTAAATATCGTCACAAAATCGTTGAAAAATCGAATTCGAGAAATTTCAGATTACGTGTCGATAATATAGTTTCAAATATCTTCACAAAATCGTTAAAAAATCGAATTCGAGAAATTTCAGATTATTTGTCGATAATATAGTTCTAAATATCGTCACAAAATCGTTGAAAAATCGAATTCGAGAAATTTCAGATTACGTGTCGATAATATAGTTTCAAATATCTGCACAAAATCGTTGAAAAATCGAATTCGAGAAATTTCAGATTATTTGTCGATAATATAGTTTCAAATATCTGCACAAAATCGGTGGAAAATCGGATTCGATAAATTTAATATTCTTTGTCGATAGTATCGTTGACGAATATCGTCCTAAAATCGTAATACTATCGAATTCGATAGTTTTTAGATTTTTTGCCTATAAAATCGTACAGCTAAATCTGTATCATATCGTGAGAACATCTTTAGATTTTTAAACGATTTTTTATCGATACGTTTCAACTTTCGATATTATCGATCGAGTGTGCTGCTCGGGAATTCTTCAAAATTTCTTTTGCAATAAATTTTTTTGAAAGTTGTAGAGTATGCAGGTATAATAAATTTTTATTGTTGTCTCAAAGAAAAAAAATGAAAAATTGTTTGAACGAAATTTAAAAAAAAAATATTTTCAACTTAAATTTTCATGATTGTGTCTCAAAAAAAATTGAAAAATTGTTTGAATCAAAATTTTCAAACAATAGGTAGGTAGAGGTACAATAAATTTTCATGGTTGTCTCAAAAAAAAAAAAAAAAAAAAATTATTTGAACGAAATTTTTAAAATGTTTTAAACATAAATTTTCATTATTATGTCTCAAAAAAAAAATTGAAAAATTGTTTGAACAAGAATTTTTAAACAATAGGTAGGTAAGTATAATAAATTTTCATAGTTGTCTCAAAAAAAAAAAAAAAAAAAAAAAAATTGAAAAATTGTTTGAACAAAAATAATTATTACCTAGGTAAAATATTTTAAACATAAATTTTCATGATTCTGTCTCAAAAAAAAAATAAAAATAGAAGAATTGATTGCAAATTTTTTTAAAAATAAGTCAGTGTAAGTAACTACATAGAAAAATTGCGCAGCTAAAGGGTAAAATAATCAGTTTAAATACACAAAAGTGTTACTATGTATATATACACATATATTGTACATCCGCATCCTATGCAAGTGATTTAATATTCGAGAATAATTATTGTCGTAGCGAAGGTGGAAATTCTCGCTGATGTCTGCGAGTAAATGAACTTCGCCTAGTCTGATATCGCACGTCATTCGAGAAAACAAAAAGCTTAAATTATAAATTTCATTAAATAATAACGTAATGTATGTGCCAAAACGGTGATGTCGAGTTGATACGAATTAAAACGCCACACCGCAAATAGTAAAATGTTAATTTACATCGCGAACTCGTATAGTTACCTATTCCAAAGCTATGCAACTTTTCATACATAACTTTTCATATTATAAATTTCACGCTTCGACGATAATTTTTCGTACCTACGTATCGTCGCGGTACGCCTCTCTAAAACATATTTCGAATACCGTCGCGTGACGTTTGAATGCCATTTTATTCCAGCAAAATACGCTATCAAAGCGAACACATGTAGAAATTAAAATACAATAATTTTATTTTTCACAATTAAATACACGCCGTAGCCGCGCCGTCTTCTACTCCTTTCGCATGTACTCTTTGAATAATTGAATTGTTCATTGTGCCTTGTGCCGCGCCAGTGCAGTGTACAGTGCATATCGACAAACGTTGTAGGTAGAGGTACTTACAAAGACAACCCGCGCTATCAAGTTCGCAATGTTTTTTTCAAATACTAAGGCGCCTCTGGTTTATGTGATTTAGGTGTTCCTACTGTTCGATAACTGTATACGAGTACTTACGCTCAAGCCACATGTACCGACGTAATACGGATAGAGAATATCAAGAAAATCGCCATATCGATATTACATTTAGATATTGTTGATATTCGTAATAATTTATTATTTTTTAGTTTGTAAAATCCCCCCTCCCCTTTCCCACGAAAAGTATGTGCCGCACTGAAAAAAATGGATTTTGATATCAATGCACTGAATACCTCAAAAAAGTAATGAATACCTCACAAAAATACACAGTTTAAATGGGAGTTAAGGTTATGAATACCTCAAACGCGGTAAATTTAGGATAAGAGCGAAAAATGGGAATCACTTCATTGAAACAAGGTAATCACTCCATTGAAATGAGTAAATGTTACTGTTTCGAAGTAATCATTCCATAATTCTGAGTACTGAGGACATATTTTCACTCTTATCCTAAATTTGCCTCGTTTCAAGGTAATCAGTACCGAACAGTTTTCTCTGTGCGAGAAAAAAATTCGCAATTTCTTATTTTCCCCCTAAATCAATTTTGAGTGGGCCCTAGTCACCATTATTCGTATTGAAAATATGAAAAAATTGACTGATTTTCAAACATGCATAATGCCATCAGAGGTCCGGACCCTTATGATTTGAGTTCGTGGTTTATGGTTCAGGGTTTTGAAAAACCAACGAAAAGTACGTGGTTATGGGTTAAATGGTTACGGTCTGACCTTTTTGTTTTAATGGTTAATGGTTACGGGTTACGATCGTCTGAAAAATCAATTAAATTACTGGTTACTGGTTCAGTTCCTGGTTACGCTCCTTTTTTTCAAAGTATTCATTTTTTTCATGCCCCCCCCCCCCCCCCCAAATCTTCAGAAAATTTTTCTGTGAAAGCGCGAAAGCAAAATTATGATTTTTTACTTGGGTCCTTATTAGGTCCATAGATCCAACCAAAATGTCACACTGAAAAAAATGAATTTTCAAAAACCGTAATGAGTCTGGGTAAAACACAGTAATTTTAGGACACGTCGCAAGTTTTAGAATCATTCCGGTGGAAAACAGAAAAGATTCAGTTCTATTCCAGAATGATTGCGGAGACTCCGTAATCATTCTGGAATAGAACTGAGTCTTTTCTGTTTTTCACCGGAATGATTCCAAAATTGGCGACGTGTCCTAAAATTACTGTGTTTTGCCCAGAATCATTACAATCCATTTTTTTTCAGTGCACATATTATTTTAATCTCTTAATTTTACGAAGCCCAGCACTACATAGATACTGGATATTCAAAATTGTAGGGGAGGGAGGGGTCCAATCAAAATTTTTGTCATGATCAAAATTATTCATAGAACTTCTAGCTACAACTTTTTTTTGAAAATTTTTTCAATTATTGAACCCTTCTCTCTCCACCAATTTTGGATAATACGTACAACTTAGGTATATAAGTCTAAGTAAGTTACTTTATCCAAAACTGGTGGGGGTGGAGGGGTCCAGTCGAAATTTTTCATATAACCAAAATTACTCCTGAAACTTCAACTTGTAACTTTTGTTTGCAAATTTTTCAATTGGACCCCTCTGTCCCCACCAAAGGATAATGCAACTTACCTTGGCTAACATAAGTTGTATTATCCAAAATTGGCGGGGTGGGAGAGGTCTAATTGAAAAAATTTTCAAACACAAGTTGTAGCTTGAAGTTCTATGAATAATTTTGGTTATGACAAAAATTCTGATTGGACCCCTCTCTCCTCTTCAATTTTGAATATTCACTATCTAGGTATGTAGTGCTGGACTTCGTAAAACTCAAAGAGTAATGTGACACTTTGGTTGGATCCGTTGATCCATAGACACAAGTCGATTACTTTTGTATTATTCTAGACATTGAAGTAACTGAATCCGTAACGTAACGATAACGATAACAAAAAAAAATAGGTGAACCATAAACCACTTTGAATTTTGGAATTTTTTTTCTGGTTACTGGTTAAGGTCCAAAACCATGTTCAAAAATGAATATGGTTAATAACTGGTTCGGTTCTTTGGTTTTTTTGGGAAAGTGGTTTATAACTGGTTCAGCTCTTTTCAAATTTAGCCAAAATAAGTGGTTAATAACTGGTTACGGGTTTTGGGTTAATGGTTTGGGTCCGGACCTCTGATGCCAATAAAAAATGATTGAAAAATTCGAATAAATTTTCAGAAAAAAATTAATGAAATTTTAAGAGTGCAAATTGCAGTTGAGCGCAAATTTCAAATGAGCGCAACTTGCAGTACAGCGCAACTAAGAGTTCAGCGCAACTTTTAGTTGAGCACAACTTTTCATTTAGCACAACTTTCAGTTAAGTGAAAATTGCAGTTCAGCGCAACTTGCAGTTCAGCGCAATTTTCCATTTAGCGCAACTTTCTCCTTAGCGCAAATTACAGTTTGACGCAACTTTCAGTTCAGCGCAACTAACAGTTCAGCACAACTTTTCATTTAGCGCAACTTTCAGTTCAGCGCAACTTTTAGTTCAGCACCACTTTTCATTTAACGCAACTTTCAGTTCAGTGCAAATTGCAGTTGAGCGCAACTTGCAGTTTGACGCAACTTGCAGTTCAGCGCAACTAAGAGTTCAGCGCAACTTTTAGTTGAGCACAACTTTTCATTTAGCACAACTTTAAGTTAAATGAAAATTGCAGTTGAGCGCAAATTTCAAATGAGCGCAATTTGCAGTTTGACGCAACTTGCAGTTCAGCGCAATTTCCCATTTAGCGCAAATTTCACTTTAGTGCAAATTTCTGTATAGCGCAACTTTCAGTTCGGCGCAACTTTCCGATTGAGCAAAGTACAAATTTTGAAGTACATAGATTTTATTTTCATTTTTGTGAAAATGTTTTTAGCCTTGATTATAATACTACGATTAATACTCAAGGGTTTATAGCACATTTTGGAAAGACGCTACTTGAAAAAATTCATACAAAACACCTGCAAAAGTCGTACTTTTTGGTTTTGAGATTTTGTTAAGACACTTTGTATATAAACTTCTTTCATTTTTTTTCTTTCTTTTTAAAAAATTTGTTGGCGACAATTTTGAAATATTTCAACTTTTTTTAAAAAAAATTTGAAGAGAAAGTTTGATAATTCTTTTGACAATGTTTTTCTGAAGGATTTTTTATTTAAAGAAAACACATAAATATTTTTTGAATGCTCAAATGTTCACAATTTTGAATTGAAAAAAAAACCAGAAATAATACTTTTTGTATAAAATATTATTCTCAGAAGTCAGAAATTAGAAATGAACTTTTTGAAAAATATTTTTGAGGACCCAAAAATTTCTTCATTCAATCTCACGAGCGTAATTGCAAGTTGTGCTAAGTGTGTTTTGGCCAAACCTATTTTTGTCAGAAAAAATTCTGAATTTTTTTGAATTAAAAAATATTTTAGGTAATTCTTTGGAAAAAATTATAGTAAAAATATTTCTCATTTTTATTTTAATAATTACAGTTTGTTGAGGGGATAAATCTTTATTTTTTATCTCATTTTTTTTTAAAACAAATATCTCAACTTCTTAAAATGAAAATATTTCTAAAATTTTTGGAAAAAATTAGGTCTTAATTTTTTGCAAGAGTTATGATATGAAAAAGTTTCTTATTTTTCGAAGTAGGTAGGTAGGTTTAGGTAGATCTGTATAAATCTTTCAATTTTTCGTGGAAAAGAATTTAATTCTCTTACAGAAAAAAAATTAATGTTTTTTTTATTTATTTATTTTTTTTTTTTGAAAAAAATTTTCTCATTTATGGAGGAGAATTTTTTATTTTTTATTTTTTTATAAGAAATCTTTAGTCGTTTTTTTTTTTTTTTTTTTGAAGTGGGGAACTAGGTTTCTCATGTGCTGAAAAAAATTGTATAACATCGATATCGCGGATTTCAATATCGATATTGACATGGAAATCGATAATGTTGATATTTCGATACTAGTTCGATATTTTTCGACATCTCTGAGAGGTAATAACCCGACGAGGTGGTAAAAAAGTCACACATTATAGACGACGTCGCGTCGCCTGGCGTCCTTGTCCTAGGGTGGCACAAGGCAAAAGAAAACGACGTCGTCGTTGTGTCAACGTTGATGCCACTGACGCGGTCGGCGGAGTTTGGTGGTTGCACCTCGATGTGTATATTGGGATTTATTTTTAAAACAATATTAAACATTTTGCGCGTCCATAAATAAATTACTATAGCTGAGAAAGGCGTTAACAAAAAATATGTTATTTATTTAAGCGTAATTTATTAAAGGCGGTGCATTATGTTATGTCGTTTATTTGCCTTTCTCACGCTGTAACGCGCGCGTCGATTAAAGCGCATTCTGCCATCCAACTCGTTATCGACAATTATCCGTCCTCTATCGTCATCAATCATAGCAGCACGATTACGACCGCATTCAAACGTAAATTAATGACTTATTTATGCGATTCGGAATTAATAATCGTATTATTATTCATATGCAATATTACGAGTATATACGTATTCGTCTACCGATGAAATGTACCGCATGGTCAGTATATCCAATATCCATTTCTCCTCGTGCGCCACATCAAACATCTCCTACTCACTCGCCTCCCTATATAACTCTATTCAAACGCCAAGTCGACCGCAAGTTGGGAAAAAATCCGCATATGCATAGCCCCGGATAGATATCATTATATAATATCGTGTACATATAGAGAGATACTAACACGACGACGCAATTCGAAAGACCAAATTTTTTCCACCGCACCGCGCTGATTCGAAAGCTGCGTAAAAAGTTTGCAACAATGGTTAACAATATATCATATGAGGCAAGAAAATCACAATCACGCGGCAAGTAAAAGGGTGTATCGCATTAAACACTAAACAAACACAGACTTGCGGCATATTGTTTATTGGATAATATTAAATAGTAACCCTTAGTGTAGCTAAACGCGTATAAGGGAAACTGTATACGCCTATCTAAATCTACCCTAGTGTTGAAACATTATAAATCAGTAAATAAGGGGATGATTGAAGATGCGGTATACATGTGTTTAATTTTTGCTACTTTCCAACTCGATAGAAGTCAATTTCAAACATAGTTCTCGTAAACTTTTCTATAGGCCTACGATTGTCTTTTTGTTGCACGATAATACTTACTCGTACAACAACTTCATTCTGTGTTGACGCTTCAAATCGCCCATGAATTTTAAACTATTTAGTATATTTTAACTTCTTCAAAATAGGCGTGGATTCATTCATCTTCATCGTTTTCAACCGACGTAAATAAATTGGGTAATTTTTTTCACGCTTTGCTTTCTTTTCCATTTTTCATTTTGGAAGGTGCATTGGGAGTTCGAAGATGGGAGATTTTGTGTTTTCTCGGTTCGTTAGAAAATTTCTAACAAATCTTTGAAAAAATTATTGTAGGTAACAGGTATCTGATTGTTTTAAAATTAACAACCTTTTTGAATTTACTAAAAAATTAAAATGGCAAAAAATTCTGAAATTGTATACGTATACGTCGTATACATATATATGAGTACTTTGTTCAATTTGTTTCACAATAGAGGCTAATCTTCGAAAATTGAGTTTAAAAGAAAAGTTACCATCTGAAAATTATCTGATTTTGAAGAAAGCTGAAAAAAAATCAATAAAAAAGAAAAAGTTGATTTTTATAAAGAAGAAAAAAGGAGACCGTCATCCAATTTCTGAAATGAAAATGGAAAAGTTGAAACAAAAATTGATGAAAATTTCAACTCGAGTAGGTATAGAAAAAAAAATTTAAAAACTCAAAAAAATAGAAGAAATATTTATAAGTTTTAGAATGTTTGACAAAATGACTAAAAGTTTCTTATCCAATTTTGAAAAATTCCAAGTTTTAAAATGTCTGAAAATGTAAATTTCAAAGTGTGCTTTACATCATCATCACTAAAAACTTATTTTTTCTAATTTTATTTTAAAATATATTTTTAGAGCTTTATTCAAAAGAAAATAATTTTAAATGGTTTTTTTTCAATTTTTTCAAAATTTTGATTGAAAACATCAATTTCTTAAAATGTTTCATTTAAATTTTAAAAACAAATCTTACAAATTTTCTCGTTGTAAAAAAATACATTAAAAAAATTGGTTAACCCTTTTTTTTATTTCGTTCAAACAACTTTTATTATTTAAATTTTGTTAAAACATAATTGAAGCTACACCTAGGTATTGTTTTTTAGTTGAGTAGGTATAAAATAAATTGGAAAAGCGTAGGTAAGTTAGTTTTCTTCAAAGATTATTTTGTCAAAAATGGTCTGTGAAATCTTTTTTTTAAAGTAATTTTTTAACTAATAATCATTAAAAAAAATTAGTTCAGCTTGAAGTATAATTTGAAAAAATTAAATTTTGTTCAGAATTTGTGCAAAAAAAACTTAATTCAAACAAAAAGTTTTTGATTTTAGTCAGAATATATTTTTTAAGTTTTGTTCATGCATTATTTTTCAATTAATTTTTTAAAATTTTGATTAAAATTAATTTTTTTTAAATCTCTTTTTTTTGGAAAAAAAATCTGAATTTTCTTGAAACAAATAATCATTTTAATTTTTTGAAAGAAAAAATTATTTAAAAAAAAAACAAAGACAAATCAATTAAAAAATCATTTTCTTGAAAAATCATACACAAAGTAGATTTTTTAATTTAGTTTAAAAATAAATTTCTTACATTCAAAATTTATTTCAAATATTGTTTGACTCTTTTTTGAATTTCTTCAAAAATGACTGTGGGAAATTTCATTTAAAATAAGTAGGTACATAATCGAATTTTTTTTTTTTTTAATTTTGTTCAAATTTTTTCTTCAATTCTGTTGAAAACTGATTTTTTAATTTTGTTCACATTTGTGTTTTTTAAATTTCATTTAAATCATTTACTAATTTAAAAGTTTGTTAAAATTTGCCTTCTCAAAATTTTATTTTTTTCAAACTTTGTTCGAACTTGAAAATTTTCAAAATTCGTTCGGAATTGATTTTTTTTTAAATCTTATTCAAAACTGATTTTTCAAAAAACTTTTGAAATTAATTTTTTTTTAATTGTCATTCAGAATTGATTTTTAATCATTTTGTTTGAAATTTAAATTATTTACTCAAATTTTGTTCAGAATTTATTTCTTCAAATTTCTTTCAAAATTCATTCCTTGAATTAAAAAAAAAAATGAATTAATTTGTTGGAAATTGATTTCTCAAATTTTGTTTGAAAATTTTTTCAAAAAAGTAATAAAACTCGGCGTCTCGTCAGGCCCTGGACCCCCTGGTTGGCTCTATTTCCACACTACGTCTGAAAAAATTAAACATAGTATAATTATGCTTTTACTCCGTGACAAAAAGTCTAAATTTAAATTTAAGAATGTCTGACAAAAAGCCTAAAAGTCATAAATTAAAAAAAAAAATTTCCAAGTTTCAAAATGTCCAAAAGTCATAAAATTTATTTTAAAAAAATTAAAAAGTCCGAAAGTCGTAAATTTCTAAAATAATATCAAAAAGTCATTAAAATAAAAAAATCCAAGTTCCAAAATGTCTGAAAGTCATCTTTTTAAAAAAATTTCTAAGTTTCAAAATGTCTGACATAATGTCTAAAAAATCTAATTTATTAAAAATTTTCTAATTTTTTTTATGTCATCCAAACCTAACCTAATGTAACCTAACCTACCCAATTTGGTGTCGGATTTTTGGGTCGGATTTTCCTGTCGTTTTTTTTCTTCATTTTGGTCATCGTAAAAGTATATACTATGCTAAAATTAAAAAGTCTAAAAATTTTTAATTTTTTCAGAATGTCCGACAAAAAGCCTAAAAGTCATAAAATTTTTTTTAAAATTTCCAAGTTTCAAAATGTCCAAAAGTCATAAAATTTATTTTAAAAAAATTAAAAAGTCCGAAAGTCGTAAATTTCTAAAATAATATCAAAAAGTCATTAAAATAAAAAAATCCAAGTTCCAAAATGTCTGAAAGTCATCTTTTTAAAAAAATTTCTAAGTTTCAAAATGTCTGACATAATGTCTAAAAAATCTAATTTATTAAAAATTTTCTAATTTTTTTTATGTCATCCAAACCTAACCTAATGTAACCTAACCTACCCAATTTGGTGTCGGATTTTTGGGTCGGATTTTCCTGTCGTTTTTTTTCTTCATTTTGGTCATCGTAAAAGTATATACTATGCTAAAATTAAAAAGTCTAAAAATTTTTAATTTTTTCAGAATGTCCGACAAAAAGCCTAAAAGTCATAAAATTTTTTTTAAAATTTCCAAGTTTCAAAATGTCCAAAAGTCATAAAATTTATTTTAAAAAAATTAAAAAGTCCGAAAGTCGTAAAATTTCTAAAATAATATCAAAAAGTCATTAAAATAAAAAAAAATTCCAAGTTTCAAAATGTCTGACAAAATGTATGAAAGTCATCTTTCTAAAAAAATTTCCAAGTTTCAAAATGTCTGACAAAATGTCTGAAAGTAATCTTTCTAAAAAAATTTCCAAGTTTTAGAATGTCTGACAAAATGTCTAGAAAATGTCTAAAAATCGAAATTTCAAAAAAAATTACAAGTTTCAAAATGTCTGACATAATGTCTAAAAAATCGAATTTATTAAAAATTTTCTAATTTTTTTATGTCATCCAAACCTAACCTAATGCAATCTAACCTAACCCAATTTGGTGTCGGATTTTCCTGTCGTTTTTTTTCATTTTGGTCATCGTAAAAGCATATTATACTATGCTAATTAATTTACGTATTTATAATTTTCTCGAATTTCATTCTAAAGCAAATTTTTAAATAAATTTTGCCAGAAAAATTGATTTTTTCGTATATTTTGTTCAAAATTGTGTATATATATCTACTTTAATAACGTTGAGGCACCACCTAGTTGAATGTTCTTGTGGCACCAGTACCATGTGAGACGAACTTCATCATTTTAACAACAATTTTTCCCCTGACCATGTTATAGATAGGAGAAAAACGACTGGTGCCACTAATTTATATAAGTATGGAGTGAGAATCGCACCTATTACTTACAGCACTCTCTGTTTATAAGAATTTTAACGAATTTTTAAAAGTGATATTCCATTTGAAGACATGAGACTTGAAATGCAGAAATGGTGCCTCAACGTCTTTTCAGCATAATTATATTTTTTGATATTTATATAATCGTATAAAAATATATAATAAGTGTCGTTGTGGCACCAGTACAAAAATTTGCCTATCAACTCCTGGTGACTTTACGATACCACCCCACATGGTTTTAGACTTGAAACGTTGTGGCACCATTGCGTGGTGCCACAACGAAAATTTTGGTGCCTGAACTTACAACAAGTATCTAAAATGGTGCCACAACTACATTGAGTAAAAGTATCTATACCTACCTATTTCAAATTTTATTTTTTCACATTTTATTTAAAAGTGATTGAAAAAAAAAACATTTTTAAATTCAAAATTAAATTTTTATACAGTTTTGTTGAAAATATAAATTTTTAAAATTTTGTTCAGAGGTTTTTTTTTCAAACTTTGTATGAAATCTTTTTTTTTAATTTCAATCCACAGTGATTTTTGTAGGTAGAAATTATGTTAAAAATAATAATATTTTTTTAAAATTTCATTCGAAATTGAATTTTTTCAAGTTTTTTTCAAAAAGAAGACTTTTTCAAAATTATGTTCAATGTTCAAAAAAGGTTCTAAAATTGTTCAAAATTGATTGTTTCAAATTCTATTCAAAATTATGTTTTTAAAGTTTTGCTCAAAATTGATCCCTTGAATTTTTTTAACTGATTGAATTTTCAAAAATTTAAATCCTTCAAATTTTGTCTAAAAGATTTTTTAACATTTTGTTTAAAATTGAATTTTTTCGAATTTTTTCAAAATTAATTTGTTTTTCTCCAAAGTTGACTTATTGTTTTTCAAAAATGTTTTTTTAAATATTTTGTTCCTACACAAAATTTTTGATTTTTTCGAAATTTTTTTATTTCAAATTTTGTCCAAACATAATTTTAGAATTTTTTTTCATAAAACAAGAAACTGGAAAGTGCGTTTTTTATTCACAAAAAATTCCGTTTTTCAAATTTTGTTCAAAATAATTTTATTATGGTATTCGTTTAAACACTAATTTTTCAATATTTTTTTTCAAAAGCCTCATTTTCTCAAATGTTAAAACATAATAATTTTATAAATTGCTGAAACCGCTGGAAATTTCATTCTTCCAATTTTATTAAAACATTAAGAAGAAAAAAAAATTGTTTAAAGGCAATTGTTTTGAAATTTTAAAAAGTGACATTTTTTTATTTTTATACTCAGATCTTGTGCAAAAGCATAATGTTTCAAATTTGATCTGAAGCTTGTTTTTTTTAAGTTTTTTTTTTAGTTTTGTTCCAAAGGATAAGTTTGGTTTCATATTGAATGAAAATTGAAAATCTTAAAAATCATGTTGTGAAGCAAATTCTTTTGAACAATTTGATGAAATTTGGATTTTAGTGCGCAGTGTGCGCAATCTGTTTACATAAGAGTAACAGATGCACATTTTCTCGCGCAATCTCCACAAAAAAAAAAGGCCATTAGCGTAATCAAGGAAAACTCTTATATCCCTTCAGTATATGCTAAATCGATGCGTGCCATTTTCTGCCAACAACGTTTCCCGCAGAGGATAATAAATTACAAAAGCTACTGTGTATATCAAATAAAAGGAAAAGAATTTACCAAAATTGAATAGGTGCCTATAAATTCTAGTGTGGTCGTATTGAATGCCACCTTTATTTACTAGTATACGTACTTGTAAATTTCATCAAATAAGCTATAGCATTCGATAGGTAGGTATATTTTTGCATGATGGAAAATTTTCTCGATATACCTAATTCTTTTTGAGTGGGTAAGTATGTACTATGTACTAAGTACACAGTACAAGTATTATCCAATTTTTTTTGTGGAATACCTAATAGAATTTTAGTGAATTGAATAAAAATTATGTAGACTGTGACGTTAGCATAACAAGCTGTTGGCAAATTTCTTATTTACGATTTTCGAGTTGAAATTGGAATTGGGGTCTTGAAAAAATTCACTTTTGAAAATGATTCTTTTACAAGGGGCAATGCATACTTATTTACGTATTACAATATAATTACATAGATAGTTGAAATACACTGTCTTCTTTTTAGTTATTTATAGCTCCCATTTATAGATTCAGCGTTTGTGTTTCGCCGGTGTATTGGAACGAAAGCGCAACGAGAAATATGGATAGAACAATAAAGTTAAAGATCTTTTAAATGGTACCTCGAGGCTGCTATAAATTGCATTATTGTTCGCCGAGCATTTTTATTGTGCTCTTTGATGGTCGGTTTTTTAGTATTTTAATTGCACGATGTTATCGCTTCGGTAGCAGGTTAGTTATGTCAACAAGATTTTAGCCTGTAATAAAATGTAATAATTGCGTATAGGTTTTTAAGGTTTATCAATTTTTTCACCCTTCGTTTATGTTCTGAAAAAAAATAATAAAAATGAAGAAAAATATCGAGTGTGAATTTTCCGGGGGATGTTTTTATAACAGTAGTAGGTAATAGGTATAATTAGAACCCCGATAGTCTTAAACCCTATACAGCAAAAATAAACTCTACGATAAGGAACAAGCTCCATTTACTCGAATGGAATAGGTCGTCGCTTTTTGGGTGTAATGACAAAACGAGCAGAGGGCGCGGGCGTACCGTTTAAAAACAACGCACCTCGTAAAAATGTTTTAATCAGCCCTCAGCCCCTACACCGAAGCTATTATGACGTAGCTCCCTATAAATAATTCTTTTTATCAGTAGTTATCATCTTTGACAAAGGCACGCAATTATTATCGTCTTTTCGTTGATTTAATATCGCTTAGCTGACGTACCGTTTGAGAAATAGCGCCGAATTAATCTCATAAAGGCACGTCAAATTTTCACAAAGGATTATGTATTCGCCAATTATCCATCTTTGCTTTTATAGATATACCTACTTATATATTATACCTACTACGTCGTTTAGTAGGTATACCTACTGTTCATCGTAGCTGATTAATTGGCAAATTTTATTTTTAGAATTGTTGTTCTATTGGCAGCTAGTACCTCCATAGTATAAAATGTGTGCTTTAGAAATAGTATACAGGGTGTCCGGGGAAGACCTTTGGAAAATTCAGATTTTGATACATCGTTGCCAATGGTCCTGATTTTTCAGAAGATCTATTTTTTGAGGCTCTACTGATTTTCTTCTGATCTACTGATTTCCAGCAAAGATTTCTGATTTTCAGCAAAAGCTCCTGATTTTTAGCAACAATTTCATGAGTTTCAGCAAAATTAACCTGATTTTTTCAAAGAGTCTTCAAATTTTTCTAAAATGTTAGGTCCAGAGCGGCACACTCGATCGATAATATCGGAAGATGTAACGTATCGATAAAAAATCGTTTGAAAATCTATAGATGTTCTCACGATATTATAAAGATTTATCGGTACAACTTCATAGGCAAAAAATCTAAAAACTATCGAATTCGATATTATTAAGATTTTATCACGATATTCGTCAACGATACTATCGACAAAGAATATTAAATTTATCGATTCCGATTTTCCACCGATTTTGTGCAGATATTTGAAACTATACATTATCGACAAAGAATATTAAATTTATCGAAATCGATTTTTTAACGATTTTGTAAAGATATTTAAAACTATATTATCGAAAGATTATATGAAATTTCTCGACTTCGATATTTTACCGATTTTTTGACGACATTTAAAACTATATTATCGACAGATTATATTAAATTTATCGAATCCGATTTTTTACCGATTTTGTAAAGATATTTGAAACTATATTATCGACACATAATATGCAATTTCTCGAATTCGATTTTCTAACGATTGCGTGAAGATATTTGAAACTATATTATCGACAAGTAATATGAAATTTCTCGATTTCGATTTTTTAACGATTTTGTGACGATATTTGAAACTATATTATCGACAAATAATCTGAAATTTCTCGAATTCGATTTTTTAACGATTTTGTGAAGATATTTAAAACTTTATTATCGACACGTAATCTGAAATTTCTCGAATTCGATTTTTCAACGATTTTATGACGATATTTGAAACTATATTATCGACACGTGATATGAAATTCCTCGAATTCGATTTTTCAACGATTTTGTGGCGATATTTGAAACTACATTATCGACAAATAATCTGAAATTTGTCGAACGATTTTTCAACGATTTTGTGACGATATTTAAAATTATTTCCAAATTGGTGAAAATTTTTCTAAGTCCAACACGTCTGGAAGTACTAAACTGCCTATTATAAGCGTTTTATTGCTAATTCCTCAACGATAAGGTATGGCATAGTGGTTAAGGAAGAGGATTACCATGCAGGAGGTAGATGGTTCAAGCCCCACGGGTGGCATTTTTTTTATAATTTTTTTTGACTTTTTCTAAAATGATCCTCTTACCGTAACATGAATAATGTGTTTGGGCATAGTTTAATGTATTAATTATGCTAATTAATGAGTTTTAATTATAGAAAAAAGCTAGTAAAAGACGAAAAATCGGAATAAAAAATCGATAAAAAATCGACAGAATATCGAATTCGATAAAGTGTCGCGAAAGTTCCGCCTAAATCGTGAAATTATCTTTCGATATTATAGATAGATTATCGATAAAATATCTTACTATAATCTCGAAATTTTTATTAACTATAATTCGTCGATAATCTATCTATATATCGAAAGATAATTTCACGATTTATGCGGAACTAACGCGACACTTTATCGAATTCGATATTCTGTCGATTTTTTATTTCGATAATTTGTCGAGTGTGCTGCTCGGGGTACTTTAAAAAACAAACAATTTTTTTTCAATTTCATCAATTTGGATTTGGATTTTTTTTTTTTTTTTTTTTTGAGTTCAGTTTGTTCATTAATACTTAGACTATTTCATTATTTCAATATTATTTGAGTTTATTACACTTTTATTTATTCGTTACCTTTAAAAAAAAAAAAAAAAAAAAAAACTGAATTCATTACCTACTTTTTAGGGAAATTAATTTCTCTCAAATTTCCTGATTTTTTGGAATTTCCATTTGGCAACATTGTTTTGATAGTATTCATACTCAATGACATGCTGCATATCTCAAAAATTGGAAGGATAAGAAAAGATGAACCAGGAAAAAAATTGATTATTATATTGGACATACGAGTGAAAAGTTACTAAATTTTTTCAAAAATTCGTCAAAAATCGAAAAATCAACTTCGGTAGCTAAAAATTTGGTCCTGAAGTTTGGAGGACATGCTTTTTCAATGAACCAAATTTCAACTCAATCGGAGGTGACGAGTTGGCAAAGTTGTTAGAAAGCTTTGTAGCGCCTTCACTTTCAGACATACCTATAATATAGACAAAAAAATCTCAAGAGTAAAAAATCATAATTTTTTTACTGCTGCTGCTCATTTGCCTAGTTAAAAAGAAAGACTCAAAATCATTTTCTCTTGTCCTTTCATTTTTTGAGATGGACATCATGTGTAAAGAACATTTTTTGCTAGTGATACCCCATTGTACTATCCAAATCTGAAATTTGAAAAGGTCCTCTACGGACACCCTGTATGTTGGTACTTGGTAAGCAGCTATAGTATATGGGTAGGCTTAGGTTTAGCTCTCTGGGAATTTTTTTGCATTTCATCGGTCATTTGTAGAGCACGAATTGAACACGCGGCATAAAAAAACAATAAGATTTCTAAAGTTATAGAAATATTCATACATGTATTGTATACGTATGTTGTATATCTAGCATACCCATAAGTCTACCAACTACCAGGTATCATGCTCATGTTCGAATAGTTGCGTGTGTTCTGGCAACAACGACGCGGTGTCTGTTGATCAACAGCTCGCGCTAGAGAAATTTTTGTCTTGTTTTTAGTATTCTGGATAGGCGATGGTGATGGCATATATTGTTAACAAGCCATTCCGAGAACCGAACGAGCGGTTATATATTTTTAAAAATGACAAAATTACAACTTATTGTCGCTAATTACTTTTGATAAGGCCGCGGCTTTCAATAAGGAAGGAGGTGATAATTCGAAGTAGGTAAATGTGGTAATATGAACGATGCCTGTGGTTATGTTAATTTGAACGGTAGTTGGTTTCAAATGTATGTACTTTTATCGTACATACGCGTACATGGGGGAAATTTTTTCTGGCTCTTAATTTGAAGTTTCTCAGAAGGATTTCTTATCGTTCCTTAATAAGGTTCATCATAAAGAAATTGGGTATTTTAAAATATTTCTTGTAATATAAAGCTCCTCAAAAGTGGTATTTATTGTAGAACTTTCATTATTTTATTCAAAACTAAGAGTCTCTGAAACAACGTTGTTGCCAATTTTTTTAAATTAATTTACTACACTGTAGTAAAATGTTTACCTGCATGTGTATCTACTATCTACTTCAAATTGTTTCCAAATTTTATTTTTTGAATTTTTAATAATCGTTTTTTGGGTTTTTAATATTTTTTTCAATTATGTTTTTGCATGAATTTAAAAAAAAGTTATTTGAAAAAATTTTATCGCAGTAAAATACTCATTTTGTGATTTTGATTCATCATTTATGTCTTTTTTCTTAAGGTAGAGAATTTCACCGTTCAGCCAAAATTCACAAATAAACTATTTTTTCAGAGTTTTCGACCAAAATTCAAAGTCTGAAATAACTAAAAAAAATTAATGTGCACGAATTACCATTTTTTAGATGTTCCTTAAAAATGTATCGGTTTTTGATTTTTGTAATTTTTAAAATTAATTTTCAGACGATTTTTTCGACAAATCAATCTTAAATGTTTTTTAATTTTCAGCATAAAATTTTTTGATTTTTTTTCAAGTTATTCCTGTAATTTTTTTGAATTGTTTTTGAGAAAAAATTTATTGGATTTTTTCAATTTTCGTTTTGATTTTATTAATATTTGTTTTTTCGATTTTTTAATTTTTTTTAAATTAATTTTTGTGTAACTTTCTTAAAATTCACTTGAATATTTTTCAAAATTTTTAAGGGCCTAGGGAAATCAAAAATCTGAAAAAATACAATTTTTTGTTTTTTTCATATTATTTCTTCCTACACACCCCACTTTTAGTATAAGTACGGATTTCGCTCCCACAGTAATTTTAAGTTTCAAATTTGAGCACTAAAAGATTGATGACATATTAAAAAAATTTGAATTTCAACCAAAATCAAAAAAAATAAAAATGTTAATTACAAGTAAATACCAGTGAAAAATTAAAAATTGTATGCAGCGCCGCCAAGCGGACACGTTATGAAGCACCGAATGCACCATTAATGAGCATCATCCAGTTACTGTTTGCAAAACATGTGCTAAACTTCAAAAGTGATTTCCCGAAACTTTGATTTTTTGGCAATCATGTTCCTTTTTCTCAAGATTGGTCAGACCAAATTTGATTTTTTTTGTTTTGTTGAGTTTATTGAAGTGTATTCTACAATTTAAAGCAAGTTTTTTTTTTGTATGTCCATTTTGAAATTTTTTATGAGTGATCATGTAAGCAAAAATCGGAGTAAAAAAAGGTGCTTTATGAAAAAATCTGCAAATTGGGTTGTATTGGCTACAAAAAAAAAAATCTTGCGTTAAAGTGAAGCCAGAAGTTCAATACACTACTCATCAAAATTTTAGCCAGATAGGCCAAACCATTTTGTAGAAAAAGGAACATGAAAATGGGTCATTTTACCCCCATTTCCCTAGGCCCTTAAATTGTATTTTTAAATTTCGAAAATGTTTTTTTTTCAATAATAAAATTTCTTGAATTTTTCCAAATTTTATTCTTTGACTTGACAAAAACATTCCTTTTTTGAATTTTTGCAATTTTTCTACGACATTTTCATCTTATTAATCAAAAAATTTAATTCTTCGATTTTTCAATTCTTGATTTTTAAAAAATTTTCTCAATATTTTACAATTTAAAAAAAATCTTGTTTACTTTCTACTAAAAATTAATAAATGCATTTATTTATTTTTAGTAGGAAAAAAGTAATCAAGAAGATAATTTTTGAAAAATTGAAAAATATTGAGAAAAAATTTTAAAAATCAAGAAAACAAAAGGTAGGTAATTAACTTGAAAAATGGAAGAATAATTTTTTATTCATTACCGGGTGTGAAAATTTAATTTTAAAAATTTGATTACATTTTTGACAAAGTAACAAAACAAAATCTGGAAAAACTGTTCTTGAAATTTTCTCAGATTTTGTTTTTTGACTTTGTGCAGTCATTTTTTGGGGTTTGAATTTATTCAGATGTTTTTTTTTTAAATCTAAAATGTATTCTGATTTTCGAACTGCAAAATAAAAAAATATTCTAGGTATTGTTTTCTTGATTTTCTGAATTGTTTTTCGAAATTATTTTCATGATTTTTCAAATTTTTTCAAAGCTTCTTTCAAATAGAATTTTTTTAATTTCTTCAAAATTTTATTCTTTTATTTTTAACATTCGTTTTTTGATTATTGTAATTTTTTCAAATTAATTTTTGAGTAATTTTTTTTTCTTCAAAAATGTCTTGAATTATTTATATTGTACATGAAAATTCTTCTTTATGTACTTACCTACCTACTTTTATTATTGTTTTTTTTCGAATTTCTCTGGATCGTTCTTTTCAATTTAGATACACAATTTTCTCGAATTTTTCGTAGGTAGGTATTAAAAACAAAATCGA
This sequence comes from Balanococcus diminutus, assembly GCA_959613365.1. Classification (NCBI taxonomy): domain Eukaryota; kingdom Metazoa; phylum Arthropoda; class Insecta; order Hemiptera; family Pseudococcidae; genus Balanococcus; species Balanococcus diminutus. The sequence continues at coordinate 33,695,035 of OY390714.1, forward strand.
TTTTAAATAAAATTTCTTAAATTTTTTAGAATTTTATTCTATATATTTTTTTTAAATTCAACAGTCGTTTTTTGGATTTTTCCAAATGGGTGTAAGCTTCTGCATATGTAATGTTTGCCTTAAATTTCAAATGTTTTAAAGTTTTGGTTAATTTTTGAAATCAGATCAATTTTTATGTTCAGCTAAATTTTTATACTTACTTATAAATTTCAAAAAACCATAAATATATTTTTTTATTTTGACAATTTTTTGGAGTGGAATTTTAGATAAATTTTTACGATTTTAAAAATTCCCCCAATTTCTAAATTTTAGTGAAACATTTCTAAAATTTTCAAGGAGGCAATTTTTCAAGTATTATAAATTTAGTAAAATTTGAAACTTCGGGTAAAACTTCAAAATTTGCCGAATTTTCAAAATTTATTTATTTAAATTTTCTACCTATTTATAAATTTTAATAGATTTCGAGAATTGGATTAGAATTTCAACAAATCTTCGAGATCAACTATTGCGACATTATAATTAAGTATGTACATAGTATTTTAGCACTTCTAGGTTTATATTCAGAATTGCTGACGTTTCCTGTTTACTTTTTGAGCCTGAACTCTGCACCTCCTTCCAAAGGCAGGGGTGGTTTAAATTAGCGTTACACCTCTTTTTCACAGCAATTAAAACTCACCGAAACAAAAAACTCACTATCGGTATCACACTTACACGGTTTAATCGCCAACGCACGACAAAACGACAAAGTTCATATTGGTAATAATTTCGTATACGTGCAAACGTAATACGAAGGGTAACTCGGACGTGTACTAGCAGTGATTAATATACAAATCGACGAAGGCAAATATAAGCAATTTTGACGCGCCGTAATGCACGCACCCTTTTTGGGCAAAACTTGATACGAATATAAATTAGATTATGAATTGTAATAACATTGTTTTTAACACCGGAGTTTAGTTAATTCGACGTCGAATATTAACAATTTTATACTTGGAGCGGCTGTCGACGGTTTAGCTGATCGCTCAGATCGACGCGACGTACGCATTGAGAATAATCTGCGACTTGGGCGCGTGCTTACGATTACACAGAAACCAAAAGCGACCCTTCGCCGGGGATCTTTTGTTACGCAAATTAACAATCATCTGTAAAGTTGTACGGCGCATTGATACTGCAAACTTATACCATACGTTAATTTTAATCGCAAGAGTGACGAATTCGCGCGATAATACGGAAAAGAAAACCATGTAAACGTTCATTATGCGCTAGGTTGATTTGATGGTTAAATTCTACTTTTTTTTTTCTTTTTCCTTTTGAAATAATTATTAAAGATGTGTTGTTTTTGTACGATCGGTCACGTATAGTATACGAATGGAGAATATAGACTTTACTCCTTTGTAAGTAGTTTGTCTACATTTGTGGCCTATTCGTCTTGTTTGCCCGAGTTAGTATAGTATGTCGTACCGAAACGTAGACAAAAAATCTGCATGTTTACTTACCGATATATTAAAGTAAACAATCGTCTTTTCAAATGTGTAATCATCTAATTGCCTTTCTTTGTAAAAGATTTCAAACGGCAGGTGAAGTAGTGTTTGTTCAATAAAATTTAACAGCTTAACATCGAACTCGTAAACCTGAATAAATATATAATCGGAGGGATATTAACTAAACGATTCAAAGTAGCTCGATATGCCGGCACTCGGCAGCAGTAGGTTCTACAATAGTTTGGGCAAATATCGGTAACCGCACTCCAAAAACTAAGCAGATATTATAAACAAAGAAACCTCTTGAAACATGTTCGACGAAACCAGGTAAAGGTTTTCGGTATAGGTACGAGGTATATATACAGAGACAGAGAGATTATTATCATATTGGTGTTTAACTCGGTCAAAATAATTATGCGTAAGTAGGTATATGTAGGTATTTTTGTTACCAACCAAGGTAATATGCAGAGTTGTACCAAAACATGTTGAGAAGAGCGCTCGCTATTTTTAAAAGTTCTAAAATTGCACGATTGATCCCCCTACGTCTTTTCTTTATCAGAAGGGTTTTGATTTTTATGAATTTGTATAATTTTTTTTTTGGTGCTTCTAAACACGTATAATTTTATTTTAATTCTTGCCATTGAATGATAAATTGATCATCACAAAAAATGCATAATGAAGTAAATTTTGTGAACTGCCTATCTACCTATATTGTTTATCATATTTTTGATTTTTTTTTTCAATTTTTAAATACTTCCTCTCTGTAAATTTCTTTATAAAAAGAAATTTTTTGTGAGAATTTTTGAATTTTTCTTTTCAAGTGTTTTCTTTCTGCGGATTTCTTTTTCAAAAGCATTTTCATACCTGTTGAAAAGATAATTTTTTAAAGATTTTTGAGAGAATTTTGGATTGTTTTTGGGTGCGATTTATCGGCACATCCAAAAAGGGCGTATCCACGACAGGAATAGGGCTAATCACGGCAGGAAATTGTTCAAACGACAAATATTCATATCAACGACAAAAAAAGTGATTACAGACAACAACAAAAAATTAACGACCAAAGTGTTTTATTCACGACATTAAAATACAGTCCACGTCAAACTCCGAACGCCTAAAAAAATATTTGCAACCGACAGGTTAGTCAACGACAAAAAAAAGTACAACGACAAAATTTCAAATCAAAAGTACGCAATTGGTACCGATTTCGCCTCCAGTAGGCTAAAATCTGGAGCACTTTTCTAAAAAATGTTAGTAGTAATAAATTTCTTGTTCTTTTTTAGAAAGATTTTTTTCTGTGTACGTAAATAATTTTTGTGATTTTTTTTGACATTTTCCCCCCTAGAAGATTTCTTTTTCAAAAAAATTTGTGGGTAAAAAGATTTTCTTGAACTAATCACTTATTAGTGAGTATTTTTTTTCAATTTATAGGTGCTTGATTATTTTTTGGGATAATTTATTCTTTTCCAAGAATCTTTTATCAAAAAATTTTTTGGATTTTTTTTTCAAGTACCCAACTGATTTTAAGTAATTTTTTACATAATTTCTTCTTTAGTTTTTTTTTTTTTTTTTTTTTTTTTAATTCTCCATATTTTGACAAAATAACATATGTATTTCTAAAATTCAACTTTCGAATTCAATATTTGTTCTGAATGGATTTATTTATCGTGCATTAATTAAATTTGTCGCGAATTAATTTATTTATCGTGAAATTTTATTTGTCGTTGATGTAATATTATACCGGTAAAAGCCTTATTTTGTCGTTCAACTCTTGTCGTTTGAAAAGTATTATTTTGTCGGGTCCGATTACTGCCGTGAATTCGCACTATTACGCAGCTCAAATGTCTGTCTCGCAAACAACCAATTCTGCCGTGGTTAATATATTTCCCCATTGTTTTTCAGAAAAAAAATAAGATAGATTTTTTTGTGAAAAACACTTTTTGAATTTTTTTATGAGATTTTCAAATTTTCTAAAGAGAATTTTTTGTTTAAAAAAAATTATTGGCCATTATTTTGATTTTTTTATGCGAAAAAATTAGAAATTTTTCATTAACCCTTTGGGACCCGAGAAGAACCTGGTGGACGGAATGAACAAATTTTCACAACAAAAGATGTACCATTAGCTCACTAAGATGAATGCCTAAAAAAATTTGAGGCGGAGTAATTCCTCACTTTGGAATTTGAGGATGTTCTCAGAAATTCTCGAAATGATTGTATCAATTTCCAAAATAAAAATTAGTTGAAAATTTCCAAAAAAAATGCATGGAATTGTTGTGCAGTCAAAAACGAAACTAAGCACGTGAAAAAATTTTGTGCATCTCACGACAACATTTTTTTGCCTCATAAATTGTTTTTTGAGAAATAAATGACGTAGTTCCATTTTTTTAATAACCGCAAATGCCCAACTCAGAAAATTTTCAGTATTGATTAACATCGAAAGTCGAATAAAGAATATGACGGCCCCAAATTTTCATTTAAGATAAATCCCTTTTTGGAATTTGAAAAATTTAAAATTCAAGGTCATTCAAGTTCGTATCAAGTGTCACATCAACAAATTAAAAAACTGATTAATTTTTCAACTTCAACTTCAGCCAAGCACTAAAGGTTAAAGAACTCTTCGAAAATTTTGAAAATTTTTGGAATTTTCATTTTGGAAATGTATGATAAAATTTTTTAATTTCCAGAAAACCCCCAATGAACATTTTTGATTTTTATTTTTTCTTCAATTTTCCTTTTTTGGAAAAAATTGATACTGAATGATGTCATGATATCAAATTACCAAAGAGGAATTTTTATGAACTAAGAAAATTTGTATATTTGTGAAAGTTGAACTTTTTGGAAAATAACCCACGAGAAATTTTTTTTCGAATTTTCAATTTTTCTTTTTGAAGCAAAGATTGCGTCATAAAAAAAGAGATTTTTTCATATTATTAAATTACCAATGAGGAATTTTCATGAACTTGGGAAATTTTCGTCAGTAGTGAAAATTTAACTTTTTTGAGAACAACCTAAAATAAAATTTCCCAAAACTTTCGATTTTTCTTTTTGGAAGAAGATGAAAATTTTTTTAACTGACGCGCAACACAAACTTGAATGACTTAAAAACTTCAAATTCCAAAATGAGATTTATTTTAAATGAAAATTCGGGGCCATCATATTCTTCATTCGACTTCCGATGTTTATCAGTATTGAAAATTTTCTGAGTTGGAAATTTGCGGTTATTTAAAAAATGGAACTACGTCATTTATTTCTCAAAAAACAATTTTTGAGGCAAAAAAATGTTGTCGTGAGATGCACAATTTTTTTGGCAGAATTACATTTCTCAAGGCAGTTCTTTTTTGGGAAAAAATTGATTTTTTTGCCGATTCTCTTCGAGAGAATTTTTTTTTATGTAGTTGGACCTATAAAAAAATTGAACATTTTTCAAGAGTTTTTGAATATTAAAAAAAAATTAATCCCTTTTGTTATTGTAGGTACCTAACTTATAAGAACTGAAAGTTTTTCCCCAAAAAAATGCATACTTACCTATTGAGTACCTAGGTAGGTATAGATATAAATTATTTTCCACATAATTTTTGAAAGAATTTTTGATTTTTAGCGAAAAAAATAAAAATAAATAAAATGAGGGAATTGTAGGTAGGTATGATTGAATTTTTAAATTTTTTCAGGAGAATTTTAAAATTATTCTTTTATTGAATTTTTTATTTCCAAGCGAACCTTTTTCAGTGTATTTTGTAACCCTCTCTCCAAATTAAATAAGTAAGTAAGTACTTTGAAAATTTTTAGAATGTTTTGAAAAAACAATTTTCTAAATTTTTAATTTCTGCAATTTTCTTTGCTAGAATTTTTGTTCCAAAAAGAATTTTTCACGTACCTATTACTTGATTTTTGAAATTGTTTTCGAATTTATACCAAAATTTTGAAAAATTTTCAACATTTCTTTTCTGTGAATTTCTTTCTAGGAGATAATTTTTCAAAAGAGATATAAATTTTTTCAGGAAAACAAAATCTATAGGTATATTTTAGTGGGGATGTTTTGTTGGTTCTTATTCGAGTAGGTATTTTTGTTTTTTGACCAGTGAGATGTTTAAAATTGTTTTCAGAAAATCCTGAGGGTTTTTTCTTCTTTTTTTATTGAAGAATTTTTACAATTGAATTGTTTTCCAATATCAAGTTTCATAAAAAAATCCCAGAAACAGATTTTTATGAATTTTTTCATCGAGAAATTATAGCACCTACTTTGAGGGTGAAGGACAAGTTGAGAAAAAATTATTCGAATTAGGTATTTATATTTTCTCATCCATTTCCAAAAGTGCATATTTGGCAAAAAATAAATGCATAGGTATCTCACACTTTTTTTTTTTTTTTTTTTTTTAACGCCATATACAGCAACTAAGGCTAGAGGCGTATATCTCACACTTATTAGATGCAAAAAATGTAATATGTAGCAGCCTTATTTATCATCTAAAATATTTTTCCATTCAATTTAAAACTGTCGCAGGAAATACAATTTTTAATTTTTTTTTTTTTTTAGCGAGACACGATCTGGAAAAATATTTAAAATGTGATGTGAACACATTTTGAAAACTCATCAATTTGAAAAATTCTGTATTTTTTAAACACCTGTTTTTTGGAATCAATTTCGGAAAAAAAAATCAAATAACAGATTCATTGATGTTGGATTAAATTACAATTAGGAAGATAGGTACTTAAGTAAGTAGGCGCCGATTTTTGATTACTCACTATTTTCAATTAATTACTCAAAAAGTTGTTGAGTATCGTGATCAATTAGATACAATCTACTAAAGTGTATTATGCACCACTATTTACCACTTGGAAAAGTACATTTATCGCAACCCCCCAAAAGTTGGCGTACCTTCGAGTACATAATACGAGTAAAATGTACGTAATAGCATGTTATTTTGGCACCTCTTGTGACAGCTTAGTTTCCTTTTCCCTTTCTTTTGTTCGTTTTGAAAACCATCGGATGGAAAACGCCTTATTCAAATTTCAATCAATTGAATCAGTTAATATTGGTGCCATTTTTAAAGCGTAGTATTACCGTTTTATCTACTATTTAGAAAGTGTTCAAATCCAATTTATTTTGACTGGAGCGTTATAAGGGGGAACATTACTTTAAAAAAAGAAGAGAATATTCTCAATTTCTTTTCTTTATCTTCCATCAGCGAATCCCTTTTTGGCGTTTTTTCCTATTATTTTTATTCATCGCGTTGCTTGATTGTGTAAAAAAAGAGCTGAATTTACGTAATTTAACTCGGTGTAGGTATTTTTTTTTTATGATAGGCGAATTTTTTAGTATAAATTAATCCGGCGAAATGAAATTTCTTCTCTTCATCGTACTATACGATATACCATGATGGTATACTATGTGGAAGCGTTGCGTATAGCATTAATTAATTTCTATTCACCTAATTGGTCAACTTAATGCCTTTATTATGAAACAAGTATTGGTTTAACAAGTTTTCTTCTGTCTTTTACCTGTTAACATCAAGCAAACAAGTTCGATCATTGTGTCGGTGTAACAAGTGACTCGTTTCTAATCATGCCACATTCGATTGTTGGAGGATACAACTACTTGGAGTATTTTCTCAATTGTATTTATGATGTCTGATGGAAATTAATGGATTTTAATCGAGTCGTCGTGTGTTTCGAATTATTTACTTTTATTAGCACCAAACTAATTTCGTGCTTGGATCTTTCTATGCTGAACACATTAAGGTGAATTTTGTGAGAATTTTTTTGGAATCGATTCAGATTTAGATTTTTCTTTCATAGGTACCAAAAAAAAAAATGTTCATACCTATTTTGTGAATTTTTTAGTCCCTTGAAAAAAAAATCTTCAAAAATACACCATCTATTTAGTATTTACCTAATTATATCCTATATACGCTGACAATATGGGTATTATAAAACTGGTTTCGAGCTGGGTGGCTGGTCAAAGTAATTGGTTCGAGGAAGGGAAGATGGTGGCTTAAATCGTGAATGTGATTTTCTTGGAATTTTTTACAAAAAAAAAGTCATTGCTCTTACAAATTTTTCAACTCGAGTTCAAATTTATAAAATAAATTTATAATGTGAACCACTTATTCACTTTTTTAAATTCTTTTAAAAAATGATTTTTTGACGAAGGTTGATCTTTTAATGAAACTTTTTTATTAAAGTTCTCATTTCGTTGAAAATGAAAATCTTGCGATTTTCAGGGGAAAATTATGCAATTTTATTAGCTTTTATGCATTTTTCACGTGATACAGTTACCTGAAAAATATTGCGAGGCATTTGGATCGATTTTGCTAAAATATGAAACGAGCTACCTTTTTTGATTATTTTTTCGATATTTAAAATAATATAGTCGAGTTTACTCGGTTATTAAAAAATAATACGATACAAATACAAAGCTTTTTAATAAAAGATTAAAGTTTAATATAGCTCAGTGAAATATTATTATTTGGTAAAAAGCTGTATCATAAATAACACGCGCTGTAATTTATTAAACTATAATAATCCAAGCAGATAACGAGAGTAGGGAAAAAATTAATAAAGTACACAATAATAAGCGATTTTTGGTCGAATACGGAGAGAGGCATTAGGGGAGTTATTGTAAAGGCAAAGAGTGCAGCCTTGTTTTTGCTTTTATTAACCGCAATATGAAAACCGCGGGGTGTGGCAGCGGGGGGTCTTAACGTTCCAATATATGATATCATCTTGTAAAACTATGAAAGAAGGGTGTAACCTTTTTAATTGCTTTATTATGACGTTCGCTATCTAACAAAATCCCTCGATAGGATCAACTCTTCTTTTTTTATTAATAAATTATGACATTTTTATTACCCGTGAGACTGTGATTAAATAATAAATTAAGCCGAAATCGTAATTGTTTTTAACTTAGTATTTTTCACTTTCGCGACCAACGCTAGCTAGCGCTTGAAAAAAATTTCCTAGCGTGGTGTGTAATTGTGCAAAATTGATTTTTCATCGCGAAACTCCTTCACCTCGTAGTCGTTGGTTTTTAGAATTATAAAAAAAAGTTAATTTCTCTCTAACGTGGCAAAAGTGAAAAAAAATACAGTTTTTTATGAAAATATAAAGTTTTAAAATTAAAAGCACCTTTCGCAAAATATTATAATAACTTTGCTAAAGAGAGGAAAAAAGTGAGGGAAAAGCTGTAATTAAAAAGCATAAAAACGGGTTAATTATATTTAGAGAAAAGTAAATTGCTCGTTTCAAATTAAACGGGTAGCGTCTGCAAAGAGATGTTAATATCGTTTATAAACCTTCCTTCAGGAATCTGCGCGTTGTGTAACCTTTTAAGTTTATCATTTTTGTATTCAGCGCTTCCTAACGAGGCAATTAAATCTTCATTGTTGTTCCCTTTATAAATGCGTCGTTTTTCCCGCTTTTGCCCATTTTCGCATGCGAGAGCGAGTGGATTTGCAAATTTTTTTATACTTTAATTTTTCTTTTAGGTTTATTATATATTTTTTTATTATGTACGGGGTTGTCTGGGGAGCTGTTTGCCAAAACTTGATATTTGGATACGAATCAGATATCAGTGGGAAAAAAATGTTGAAAAATCCAATTCCTAGGTTCAGAAATGAAGGCACTATTAAATTTTGAAAATTCGTATTTACTCAGAAAAATCAATATTGACAACACTGCATTCAAAAATTGTTCAATGCTTGCAGTAGATAGTACTTCTAAAACGCAAAAAAAAAAATCCAACCTCTTGGGAAATCGGGGATGTCTATCTTTGAAAGTGAAGGAGTCACTTACAGGATGGCAAAATTAAATTCGTCGCCAAAAATTTCAATGTCTTCAAAGTAGCTTAAAGTATTTTTGTTCGTGATTTTCAAGTTGACAAAAGAAAACAAATAATTATACTTAATTCAAAAAAAAAAACCTACTTATTTTAGATTGTAATTTTTCAAGAATCGTGTCATTATATTTCAGGAGCCCTTTTGAAGAGGTTTTCGGAATTTAGTCATGTTCTAAATTTTTATACCTACTAGATGTAAACAGAGGTCTCTAAGCTCAATACAAAATTAATTTTTAAAAATTAATACTGAAAAATATATTGCTTTTTATTTTCTCAGTCGAAAGTTTTAATAAATTTGCATAAGAATTAATTGGTGTCCAACATTAAATAGTTAATATTGTAAAAAATGAATAGGTAGCCGGGATAGAATTATGAGGTCATTTTGGGAACCCACACCCTCCTTCCAGATAACCTAAGACCTATGGGTGTAAAATTCATTTCTGTTCTCGATACCGCAATATACGTCACGTGTCAAAATTTCAGCGAAATTATAGACAAACTTTATTTTTGACCATTTTCACGAATTAAGTATAGGTAGATATTTTTTATTTTGGAAAATTTTACGTAAAATAGTGAAGAAAAATATATATACATATAAAATACTAAATTTTGCTGAAACGTCTAAAAATGAGAATTTATATAATTTAAAAAAATCAAGAAATTCGTTTCTACACAAAAGTTGGAAGATTTTTTCTTCCTGAAAATTGAAAGATGAAAAAAAATTTCAACAGATTAATTAGGATTTTTTTCAAAAATAGAAAAAGAAAAAATTTCTGTGTAGGATAAGTAGGTAATAAAATATTTCTATCTAAAAAAAAAATTGAGAAATTGGATACCTATCTTCTCCAAAAAAAATTTCTTCACCAATAAAGTATTACAAGTTATTTATTTAAAAAAAAAAAAAAATTAAAAAATTAAAAGTTTTTTTTCGCGAAAAAATTATTGATATTTTATTTACCTACTTGAGTATGCCGCCATTTCTTCATTTTAAACGTGAAAAACTTTTTTAATACTTACTTTAAAAAAATTATGGCAAGTAAATTAAGAATTTATTCTTTTCAAAAAAGTTTTATGATTTCTTTTTCTTTGAGAAAATTGAAAGATTTATTCTCCAAAATATTAAAAGTATTTTTCGCCTCAAACAATTGAAAAAAATTCCAATTCCAAGAGGTTAAAGATTTTATTTAATTTTTCAATGAATAAAATAATAAAAAAAAGAAGGGAGTTTCTTGATTCATTTCTGAAAAAAAATATGAGAATTTTTTTTTCAACAAAAATAAAAATCGAGATTTTTTTCTCCGAAAAAATCAACATTTTTTTAGGTACCAAAATATTGAAATAAGTATATTTTTTTTTAATTTTGAGAAATGTTTTTTACTCCGAATAGATTTTATTTTACCCATTTTTTTCTTTCTTTAAAAAATTGAGATATTTTCACTTAGGTAGGTATTTCAAGAAAATTTAGATTTTTTTGAAAAAGTAGATTGTGCCTTTGCACATTTGGCATACAACCTGCAGTTACGCCTGTGTGCTGAAATTGCAATAAATGACAAAACATCAAGTTGAAATGTATTCGGATATGAATTTAAAAATTCTAATTTTTCTTTTTCAATTTCGAGGAATGAACCTGGCAGGGTCCATCGTACTTCTAAGTTCGAAAAAATTCAGTTGAAAATTGCAAAAAAATGATTTATGATGAAAAAAATGCATCTGACCTCACAGGAGGGAATGAGAGTAAGGTAAGGTGCCGAAAATTATCGGTATGAATTTTATAAAAAAAAAATCAAAGAAGTTTTAAAAACTGATTTTAAGTCAAATAAAAGAAAAAACATGTTGAAATGGAGTTTTCAAAATTTTGAGCTTTTAAAATTTTTCTCAATATCTAGTCCTTTTCAAATAAAACTTGAAAAAAATAAAGCCGTATTCAGAATAACTTAGAACATGATTCATAATTTTTTTTTGTAATTTGCAATGGAGCAAAATTGTAGAATAAAAAATGAATAAAATTTTTTAAATTATAAGTACCTACCCAAAGATAATATAAATATAAACTACGTTTATAATAGATAGCCAACTCTGTAAAATTTCTGAATGGTATTTTTAATTCCCACAGTAGTCACTGCATTCGAAAGCGCTGCTTCGTGTTGTGTTCTTTCCCTTCGGAAATTTAAAATAATTATGATTATTTTAAGTCTTGATCCAAGCAATTCAAAACACGACAAAAGTAGATAGTCAACAATAATTGAACGAAAAAATTTTTGTTTTGAAGTACAGTGCTTCTTGTAACTCCTGAGTACTGAAAATTCGTGTTCAAAATTTTATCCTATAAGATAACACCCCATGTACCTACCTACTTACTATAGAAAAAGAAGAAAATCTTGAAAACTTCAACATTTCAACAAAATTGATATTTTTCTTCTTTTTTTTCATTTTTTGGAAGAATTCAATTATGAAACCTGATGCATGAAAGAGTGTAAATAAATTTTAAAAAATGATGTGATAAATTCGTCTATTTTTAAAATTGAAGGCGTCAAGAAATCAATGATACCAATTTTAGGACTTTTTACCGCCTTCATTTTCAAATGTAGGCAAAGATCATAAAGTTTCATTTTTTTTACTGCCCAAACCTAGGTATACTATCCATGTGCATTCTGCAAATGTGCATACTGAAAAATTGTTTTTTCTCATATTTATTTTCCTTTGTCGCTTCAGTTTTTGAAAAAGGCGCCACACCATGTCTAACGTATAGATTTTTTGGTTAGTGCCCGGTAAACACACCGCCTGCTATTCGTATGCTAAAATCACAGAGACGAAAATCGCGGTCTATTCGCATACGAATAGAATGCGAAATCAAAGCAAAAATCGAAGAAAATTTTCTCAGATAAATTTGTATACTATTCGTGAGCGAATATCATGCTAAAATCGTATTTAAAAACCTGTAGATGTTTTGTGGGATATTAGCGCGATATTCGCTTGCGTATCGCATGCCTGAAATCACATTGAAAACAGGCAAAAAGTTCGTACGATATTAGCGCGATATTCGCATAAGAATCGTATGCTAAAATCGCAGTGGAAAACGTGCAAATATTTCCTACGATACTAGCACAATATTCGCATACGAATCGTATGCTAAAATCGCAGTGGAAAACGTGCAGATATTTCTTACGATATTAGCGCAATATTCGCTAGCGAATAGCATGCGATTTTCACTACAACTTCTTTCAATACGTTTTACAAATGAGAGAAGTCAGTTTCAAACATGAACGTGTACTTGAATGTATTGCAGTGACATTTAAACAATAAAATAAAGGGTTTTCTGGGTTTTTTGATTTTTTTGGGGAATTTTGTGTTTTGTTTGATGTTTTTTCTTCTTTTTAAGTAAAAACGCCAATGATTTGATTTCAAAGTGATAAGAATGGAGACGAAGGCAGAATTTCTTGGACAATTTCCACTCACAGTAAGTTAATTATTTTGAATTTATATCTTATTTGTCATCGCGTGAATCTGTGTGAAATTAAATTTTATCAAATCGTAAAAATTTTAGACGTCTTATCAGTGCTATAAAACTTTTCAATTGTTCCTCTTCCTTCTCCAATTTGAACGCAGTATTATGCGAAATTATAAGGAAAGGAAGAGTCAAATCGAAATTTTTGTAATAATTGAAATTATTTCTAAGATTTCAATCTACAACTTTTGTTTGAAAAATTTTTCATTTGGGACTGCGGGACAGCCCTTCTTTCCTCTCACAATTCAGAGTAATAAATATACGTTTTTATACCTATCTAATCTATCTATCTATCTATCTATCTATCTACGTAGTATTGGGCATAATTGGAGGGGGGGGGGGGGAGGGGCTCAAATTGAGAAATTTTTCAAACAAAAATTGTAGATTGAAATCTTGGTAGTAATTTTGATTTTCCTAAAAATTACTTTATCAAATGCCACTGATAGGTACTCCAAAAACTTTACGATTCGACATAATTTCATTTTCCACAGATCTGCGATCACAAATATGATATTTTTCGAATAATTAATTTACTGCTGAGTGGAAATCGTCAAAAATCATTTGCCTACTTTTTAGAGGCGAATTCCTAACGCTAATCGCAAGCGAATTAACAGCAAACAGAACGCTACATTCGCTGCTAATTTCGCGTACTATTAGCGTTCGAAATTAGCCGCTAAAAAAGCGGACATTTTTGATATGCTAATAGTACGCTATTTTCGCAAGCTATTCGTATACGATAAATGCGAATTTAGCGCTCTATTAGTACGCGATTCGCATACAGTGTGTTTACCGGGTGGGACCTACCTGGTTGTTTTCGAATCTCGAATTTGGCAAACTGCTCACAGGTACGCTCTCAAGGGGGCAGGGGGCAGCTTGCCCCCAATATTTGAAAATTTTGTGTTTTATAGTTGGCAATTTTCTGTTTGTGTTGAAAAATTTTGGTTTCAGGCGAAATGTTTAAAAATTCGGCAATTCTTCTTTTTGTCCATAATGAGTAAAAAATTCGTTCGTTAAAAAAGAAAAAAGAAAAAAAAAAGTCAAACGAAGAAATGAAGTTGGAATTTTTGAAAACGAGTTGGAAATTTCAATATTTTGTCCCTCGTGCAATTTTCTGACTTCAGTTTGGCCCTGCTCCTAAAGCATATCTACTTATAATGAAAAGTTGTACTTATAGATTTCTGAAAAAATGAGAATAATATTACAAGATGATATCAAAACAATGAAATTCAAAAACCTATTCCTTACGAATCTTAAATAATAACTATCTAATGACCATGCACGATGCGAGCTGTGAAAATCATTCTACCTATACGTTGTGTACTTTTTGCTCAAAAGGGAGAGAGAAAATCTGCGGCGATGACGCGGCCACCAGGCGCACAATATTCGCATTAAATTCACCGTACATTATTTCGGTGTGTTGAGAAACACTTTATAAATGGTTGCTCTACCCTATTGGAACGGAGCCTCTTTAATCTTGACTGTAACAAATTCAATTTTATCAGTTAACGGCTACTCAGAGGTCCCGGCGGGATCTGCTATCATTATCCCTTAAGTCGTGTCCGATGATCTCTGTGATTCTATTGCGCTTAACGCGTATGTCCTACCATTATCAAGTTTTTAAAAACTTTTATCCTTTTATAATCCGTTTATATAGTTTTGCGACTTTGGCCGTGTGGGTGGGGTCGCAAGCTTTCAACCTTAAATCGGACGAAGGGCGCCGGGCGTGGGTGTGGGAAAAACTCACGTGACTCGAAAATCTGACCGATAAAAAGTTGAAAATTGTTTTTACGCCTCGAAGGAATTTACAGTAATTTGAAATCGATGAAATGATGCTTGAAATTGATATGTCTTTGGCGATTATTGTCCGAGCTCGCTGGACGCATTGGTGGCCTTTTGACCGTGTGCGTTGAATTTCACGTAAAAACGTCTAAACCGCACCATCGCAATCGTGAGGATTGTTTGAAAAATCAAAAGTCGACCGTATAACTCTGCACAGGTTGGGTTTGTGAACTATGAAGAGGGTGTTTTTGTGATTTTGATGAACTCCATGATATGTATATACGTGTATATATAGCGTAGATTGTAATAAATAAAGAAATCTATGTATATGCTCGACTATATAGAGAAATATTAAGGGTCGGTATTTTGTCAAATTCGATATACTTCTGTTTGGTTAGCCGACCGGAATAGAAAAATAACTTTTTTTTTTTATTAGACAGATTCGAGTTTATTGTGCTATTGAGTAGAGAAAAATAGCGATAATTTTACCTTTTAAAGCTACTCAAAGGCTTTTACCTTCGGTATAAAAGAAGGTTAGAAATCAACAATGGACCGTTCGCAGTATGAGCTCTTGAAAAAATGTCCTGTAGAGAAAGATTATTAACTTTTTGTGCCATCACATTATGCGTTCCCACACCTATTGCTAAATTCTTTTCGAATTATAATACCGTGTAACATTGCAATCGTTGCTCAGCTCCGGAGTGATGTGTTTCGCAGCGAAGGCCCGAACCTCTACACCTTAAAATCCGCGAGTACCGCAGAAATAAAGTTATAATTGGCGCTGGAGTAGCGCCATTCAACTGACCTTTTTTATTGATGAATTTTCTCGCCGGATAGTGCATCGATACCATCTTCGAATGGTCCTTGGAAATGAAACACTTTTGATTGAAAGGCATCGTGGGTTCGATTGAGTACTAAAACTTGATAATATAGCAGTTAATTTTATTTATCAATGTAAAGGTACATAAAAGCTACACGCTTCCATCATTCACTCGAACGACGAACGCCTTTTATTACTCGACTATGGCAGCCATTCGACCCAACTACGGAGCGCCTTATGCCTTGGAAAGAAGGATTTAAAAGTCACAAAAGTGTAAATACACACACCCCTTCAATGTTTCATTTTCATACACTGAAAAAAATGGATTGTAATGATTCTGGGTAAAACACAGTAAAATTAGGATACGTCGCCAATTTTAGAATCATTCCGGTGAAAAACAGGAAAGATTCAATTCTATTCCAGAATGATTACGGAGTCTCCGTAATCATTCTGGAATAGAACTGAATCTTTTCTGTTTTTCACCGGAATGATTCTAAAATTGGCGACGTATCCTAATTTTACTGTGTTTTACCCAGACTCATTACGATTTTTGAAAATTCATTTTTTTTCAGTGTAGGCTACAATGTATGTACTTATACCTCCATGTAGCGTTTTATTATTTATTAATTTTGGTTATTTTTATTTTTATTTTTTAGGATGGCGAAATGGAAAACATTGTTCAACAACAAAATATTTAGATTTACCAATACATTCGAATAAGGTAGATGAATTCGATTCTTTCGCATGTTAAAGTTTAGTTTTTAATGCCTAAAGACACTCAAGTATTAGAGAGCCCATATTTTGAAAAAAAAAACAATTGAAATGGGGAGAGTATGGTTTCTAAACCTCTTCTTCATCATTTATATTATTCTATCAATTTTTTTAGATTTTTAAAATTGTTTCTGAAAAACAGTGATTTGAAATAAACTCACTGCATCGCTATTGAATACATAAAAAGAAGATGAGGATGGAATTCCAAACATTTCCATGTGAAAAAATTCAAATTGAAAAATGAATTTATGGCAGGGGTTTAAAAACTAAGGAATTTTGAAATTGATGATTTTAATTTTTTCTACGGGCAAAATAATTACTTTTTTTATTAACATTGTCGCGTAGAAAAATTTTTAGAGTCAAAAATTTAATTTTTAACAGGGGTTTGAAAAGTACGTGTTTTTTTTTAAACCAAAACATTTTCTAAAATTTGTTGACTTGCATTTTTTAATTTTTTTCCAGACTATTTCTCGTAAAAAATTTCAAGTTGAGAATTTTATTGAATTTCGACAGGAGTTTTGAAAAATATTTTTTGAAATTAAAGCATTTTCCAAAATTTGTTACTTTGAATTTTTTAAATCTTTTGTTTTCGAACTCTTCATTTTTTTGTGATCCCCTGTGTTGGAATTGACAAAAAAAAAAAAAAAAAAATAGAAAGTTGAACAAGTTTTGAAATAAAATAAATATGCGTTTTATATAATTTGTTTGTGAGTATGAAACACCTCAAATTTAAAAAATCTCAATTTTGGAACTTCTGTCAAAAATTTAGTTTTCAGCTTAAAAAATTTTTTGTGTGAAAAAGTTTGAAAAAAGTTGAAATTTGAATCGATAAATTTTGTAAATTTCAAAATATGTTACTCGTATTAATTTTATAAATTCCATATCTTTCGAACCCCTCCAAAAAATTCACTTTTCAAACTTAAAATTTTTTTCCGCGAAAAAATTTGAAAAAAATTTGAAAATTCAAGTCATCGAAAAATTTTAGTGGATAATCTGCATTAGTTTTCAAAAATTCCATATTTTTAGAACCCCTGCCAAAAACTCAAATTTTCAACTTGAAATTTTTCGAGCGAAAAAGTTTGAAAAAAGGTTAAACGCAAATTTTGGCGGTTAACTATCTATCTTACAAGATGTCCGGGGAGTGGTTTGCCAAACTTGAAATTTGGATAGAACCAAGTACACTAGCAAAAAACTTTATGTACTCAAGGTGTCTATTTCGATTTTGAAGAGGCAATGGTCATACTAACAATTTAAAAATTTCGTCAAGACAATGCATGAAGCAAGTGTAACTTTTTGTAAGGAACAAAAAATGTATAATATAAAAAATTTGCCTATCTTCGAAAATTAAGGGACTATAAAGCTTTGAAAATTGGTATTTTAGAAGGTTAAGGCTCCATAGCGCCGTAATTTTCAAAGATAGGTAATCTCTTCACTTCACATTTTTTGTTCCTCATAAAAAGTTACACCCATTTCATGTATTGTTTTGATGGCATTTTGAAGTTTTCGTGTATTACAAGTGCTCCGTTAAAACTGAGGTAGGCAAAATTTTTGACATGAATTTCATGTTGCTAGTAACTCCTTCAATTTCAAAGATTGACATCCCAATGTGATTACAACTTTTTTTGCTTTTTCGAAATGCTGCTGCTGGTTCAAAAATTATATTTTGGACGCAGTGTTGCCAATTGATTTTGCTTGGAAAAATACTGATTTTCAAAGTTTTGTTAAAGTTAGGCAATAATATGTGTACTTAACGTTTTATTGTTACTAGTCGTATTCGGTTATATCCAAATTTCAAGTTTGACAGATCACTCCCCGTACATCCTATATACTTATATTATTTTTTTCAATTCTATATACCTATTTTTGGAACCCCTGTCGAAAATTCAATTTTCAACTTAATTTTTTGCGGGACTATGCGGGTTTGAAAAATGAAAGTAAAAAAAAAAGATGGCGATGAAATTTTTTGGAAAAAAGATGTTAAACTTAACTATGAAAAAATAAAACGCACTGATTTTACCCCCCCCCCCAATTTCAAATTTAAAAAAAACACCCTAAAATTAGAAACTTATTCAAGAAAAATTCCCTTCTGTATAGGTAATAATTTGAATTTTCACCTTTTCCTGCTTAAAATTAGGAAAAAAATCGTTATAAAAAAAGACAAAATCATAGCCATGTTATCTACGCGTAAATAAGTTTGTATTGGAGTTGTACAAAATATACTATAAAAGCGAGAAAATTCAATCAACGATGTGCTATACTATAAGTGATAATAAGAGTTTGGAAGTGTTCGGATGAACAAGAGAAAATTACTGAAATAAAAATAAAAGAGTTAATGTTCAAGAAAACGCGAAAAGGGTGAAAAGGGCGATAAGTAGCGAATGGGGGAAGTAGTTAGTCTCGATTAAGGTTTGTATAAAGACCATTTTAATAGGATTTAATACAGCAACGTTTTCAGAAAGGATGGTTGAATGGCGCTAGGAAATACTCCGGAGAAGGGATAAATTTTAGAATCAATTACAGGGTGAATAAGGGATTCCTAAACTTTCGATCATATTTCAATTCGCGAATAAAATTGCAATATTGTCGAGAGATTTTTTTAGTCTAAAATTCCCCCTAGTAGGTACGAACGAAGCCTTATTCTATAACATTATAATTGACGTTGAAATTAAATTTTCTTCAAAGTTTTTCTCGCCTTCAAAAAACCTTTTTATTTTACTTGAAATGAAAAAAATACCTCCCATTCAACGTAACGTATAGGCCTGGCTAAAGATTTAGCCATAATTTCATTTCAGGTACTATACCTACTTATAGGGCGAGAACGTATCTAAGGATATTTCGCAACGTTGGTAACCCTTGACGCGACAACCCTCCGAAATGTGAATACCGTTTGTTAATCAAAGCTTTACCATTCAGCGTTTGATAACACTGGTGAAATCTCCTTTAGGAAAAAACAGAATTGTAATTGGCCCCCTGCGACTTCAATAATACGCCATATTGGCTGCGCACGCGTATTTATTATTTGGATTCCGTCGATTTTTCAAAGTTTGCGGATTAATGCTGCCGGCAACTTTTCAAGTTTTACTGGCTATGAAACTCGCACAAGTCGCAATGGAGTATGAATTGTATTGGCTGTTTCATTATCGCGTTATATTGAGTTTTGTAAAAGGGCGCTTTGGGTATTGGGTCTCGCATGATTCCATTGCAATAATATACCAGCCAATAAAATAAAGATTTAATTTTTCCCCAACGATACGAATTTTAAATTTTGTCACAATGGAGTGAAATTCGAAACGGATTTGTTGGAATTTTATAGCCAAAAAATACGAACTTATTCTCGAGTCTGTAGAAAGATATAGTGTATACTGTATAGGTATACCTATGTATTTGTAGGTATGGATATACCTTACCTACATACCTACTGACTTACTTACTTTGTGAGAAAAATTTATAATAGATGCCTATACTTACACGTAAATTGACATAATTATGTAGATGTACCTAAGAAGTAAGGCTTATGTTTTTTTTTTGTTTTTTTTTTTTTCATTTCTAATTTGATCAATAATTTTAAACTTTTTTTTTTTGGAAAGAAGCATTTTTTCTGCCTACTGCTAGCTCTTGAAAAAAAAACCATAACTGAAACACTGAACGGGTTTTTCAAGCAAAAACAAGTGTTTCATCTGAAAGTTTTTTTTGAGTCGAAAAAGGACCTCAATCTCTCCAAAAATCTTCAAAGATATTTTGAAGTCATAGGAAATAGTCTTGAAAAATGGGTTCATCAAGTCTAACCTACAACCCAAAAAAACCTTCAGAGATATTGCGAACATCAAAAAACAGCTCTAAGAGATGATGCTACCAAGTCCAGCCTCCAGCCCAAAAAAACCTTCAGAGATGTTTTGGAGGTCAAGAAATAGTCATATTATGAAAGATGATTTAACCAAGTCCAACCTCCAGCCGAATAAAATCTTCAGGGACATTTTGGAGGTCAATAAATATAGTTCTAAAAGATGATTCAAACAAGCTCAACTTCTGGCCCAAAAAACACTTCAGAGAGATTTTGGAAATCGAGAAATATCCATGAAAGATAGTTTAACGAAGTCCAAACATCAGCTTAAAAAAACCTTCAGGGACATTTTGGAGGTCAATAAATAGTTCTGAAAGATCATTCAAACAAGCCCAACTTCCAGCCTAAAAAGAAACGGCTCTAAATCAAAAAGATGATGCAATCAAGCTCAACCTCCAGCCCCCCCCCCCCCCCCAAAAAAAAACCTTCAGAGATGTTTTGAAGATTATGAAATAGCCATGAAAGGTGGTTTAGTTTGACAAAGTCCAACCTCCAGCCCAAAAAACCCATCAGGAATATTTTGAAGGTTAATATTGGTTCTGAAAGATAATTCAAACAAGCCCAGCCTCCAGTCCAAAAAAACTTTAGAGAGATTTTGGAAATCAAGAAACAGCTTT
Source organism: Balanococcus diminutus (assembly GCA_959613365.1). Taxonomy (NCBI): domain Eukaryota; kingdom Metazoa; phylum Arthropoda; class Insecta; order Hemiptera; family Pseudococcidae; genus Balanococcus; species Balanococcus diminutus. The sequence goes on from OY390714.1 coordinate 33,715,680, forward strand.
GAAACATGATGCAACCAAACGCAACCTCCAACCTCAGAAAAACCTCAGAGACGTTTTGGAGATCAAGAAATATGCTCTGACCAAATCCAACCTCCATCCATCCCAAAAATTTTCAGGGACATTTTGGAGGTCAAGAATCCATGCAAGATGGTCTCATCAAGCCTAAGTTCTACTCCCTCAAAAGGCCTTCTGAGCCATTTTGACAGTCTAGAAAGATTTGACCAAGCCTAAACTTTACCCCCCTTCCAAAAAAATGTCAGAGATATTTTGCAGGTTGAGGAATAGCTCTGAAAGATGGTTCAACCAAGCCCAACTTCCAGCCCAAATCACCTTCAGAGATGTTTTGGAGGTCAATGAATATTGAATGAATACCCATGGAAGATGATTTGAACGTGCCTAAACATACACCCCCCCCCCCCCTAAAAAATTTCCATAGAAATTTTGCAGTTTGAGGAAAAGCTCTGAATGATGTTTCAGCCAAACCCAACTTCCAACCCAAAAAACGTTCAGAGATATTATTTTTGAGGTCAATAAATACCCATGGAAGATGCTTTGATCAAATCTAACCTCCCCTCCTCTAAAAGAATCTTCAGATACATTTTTGAGGTTAGGAAATGACCTCAAAAAATGGTTTGACCAACTCAAACCTCTTCTCCCTCGAAAAAAAAAAACTTCACAGACAGTTGGGAGAGAAGTGAAGGAATAGGCCTGAAAAATTTCCCTCCCCCGCCTCCCCCCGAAAGAACAACTTTAAAGACATCGCAAAAAAAATCCAGAAAGGCATTTAGAGTAAATATTCCCATAACTACTTGCAAGTCAACAAGTGATGCGAGACAACTTGGAAAAAAATTCAATCAATTCGAATTAGGTAAATTAACTCGTTCTAGTAACTAATTAGGTATCGGAATAAAAAGCGAATTTTTTTGAATCACCGCGCTGCTAATGTCATCTCGCTTGTGATTGATGAATAAACGAGAGATCACGAAGCGAATGATTGACAAGGAGGAATTTTCGAAGTGCAATAACACAACAAATTCCAGTATTGTTAAAATGATTCACGCGGTGAAAAGAATTTATTCGCAACGAATCCGAGTGCTCCATTTCAAGTTATATAAGTATTTCCATATAATTTCTCGCTGAATGGACATGTTAGTATTTGATGCACTGAATTATTCATTTATATAGGTACTTTCATGCGAAGCTGGATGAAAAAAAATGTAATTTGATGAAACAGATATAACGTTTAATATCAGTTCTCATACCGTATCAAGAAATCTAATTGCAACTGCATTCATATGCTAGACTGTACAAATTTGTATATGTTCCGTCTTAGGCTACGTCCAACCGAACCGTTTCAGCAAAGACGAGGCATCGCGGTTCAAAGAAAAACTCATTTTTACGAAGAAAACAATTTATTGGAAATAAGTTTATCAACTTTTTTTCGCGTATTTTTACACAATAACTTTGAAATGGTAAAAAAAAAAAAAGATAAAAGAAAAAACCAATCGTTTAACATTTCAACATGGCGTAATTATTTTTACAAAAATGTAAATCATTTACAAAAAAATATATTTACCAGGGTTGAACAATAGTAGGTATAATAATTCTATAGAATCTTTTTTTTTTCCTTGTGAAAATTCAGTGTGGTAACTAAGAGTGTGAAACTCCTGTTGTGTATAATGCACATTAGGAACGTGGTGGTTTAATTCTGTCTCTTAATTTCGCAATCGTAGTAAATTATTAGTACGTTATACCAGGTTGGCAAATTTTGAAAATAAAAGAATTGAAACTTTTTTTTTACTCGACGTATCAAATTGACATTTTGCATATTGCACGATTCCGATGTTATACTACATAAAAAAAGCACGAAAGATGCGTCAAGTTGAAAATTAAAAGTAGATAGGCCTAGAAAAATCCAAATGCAACGAAATTAAAGAAGTCCTTAGTATAGGCCTAACAAACTATAATAATCATAGATAAAAAGGGGGAGAAAATAGGAATATAGTTATAATTAAATAAATAAGTAATCACACTGAAAAGTCTAAAAAATCTAAGTACAAAAATCACATATTAAAAGGAAATACATAGGAAACTATTTTACAACTATGTACCGCAAAAAAAATCATACATATAAACAAACGTAAATACAAACACATATAAATTATTGTACAATTTTATAATATAATTAATTGTTCTTTGGCGAAATTATTTAAAATACTTGAAAATCCCGGCAATAATTCAAGTATGAAGGCGATTACGTAAACCACTCATAACATAAATACTGTTACAGTTTACACGCGCTATAAATTGGAAATTCTCTTTTTTTTTTTACGTAAGTACAGAAAACATTTATCGAATTGGTTTGTTTTTTGTCGTCGTCAAAGACGAATGATTATTTGCTGCAGAGTTTGCAGAGCATTTTAATGGGAGGAGCCGATGTATCGTTATTTGCCGAATCGTACTCTCGAGTTTGTTTGATTTTTTAACGTATAATTTTCCCTATCTCTGTAAGGGTGAATATAGGGAAAAGCCTGCGCACTCGAACCTTCAACTTTTATTCTCGACGCCGCAAAAAATGTAACTTTAGAATATCCGTCGATCGTTGAAGTGTGCATAAAGTTAATGAAAAAGGCAAATACCAGCGGATAATTATTTTTGGATTTTGTTATGGCGTAAATCAATTTATAATTTATCAGTTTATTGCTTTCAGAAAAGTTATTATCAGAAATATCAAATTTTAAATGATATGGGATTGATTGGTCTACACATATTAGAATATATCGTTCAATTTGAGTTAATCATTCGATAAACGTTGAACATATTTATGACAATTTATGGATATTGAATTTTTTATGAAAGTTATTTACGATTATTGGCCCATATTGAGAGTCTGAAATCGTAAAGGCGTTAGTGGATAAAGAATATCGTGAATTTCATTAGATACACCACTTGGAAAATTAACATCGTCAATATCCTATTGAGGGACTAGAAGACTTCGATCGATATTTCTTTTTTTTGAGACAGAAAACTAACAAAATTATGCCACGAACGACACGAGAAAAACTTGTCGATATTTGGGCAAAACATTTTACGAAAATACTACTATACATAGGACGACATACTTACATTCTAGAAAAAATTATAAAAAGGAACTATACGACTTAAGACAGACCGGAACTGGGAGACGGAGATCTCGTTACGTTCGTCGGTGCCGGAGATGGCCCATTAGGATTCGGGTGATTCGTTTGATTGGGCTGCGACAAACCTTGAGGTATGAGATGTGGCATGGGATGCCTGGAATTGAGTAGAGCGCTCAAAGAGTGATGATGCTGCTGTAATAGTGCGGCCGTATCGGCCGGATGAGGTTGGTAAAAGTGTTGTAAATGAGCGGCAGGATGCGGAGGCCCGTAAAGTGGATGTGGCGGTCTGGCTGCCGCGACTGCGGCCATTTTCAATTTTTCAATTTCGGCTTCTTGTAGTCGTTTCGCTTTCGCTCTTCTGTTTTGAAACCATATTTTAACCTGCGCAAATTCAACGTCCTGATTATTAGTAATGGTCGCAGAAGTAACTTCCAATTCCGTGCTATTATATTGTTAAAAACAAATTTTATGGATAAATAATAATCTATATAGATTCTATAAGGGAAAAAAAGAGCCCGGTGTGATATTTTTTCAAGGCTTCCTTTTTGTAGGATCCAGCCCCTTTCTTTTGGTAGTCATCTATCTCTGTTGTTAACGCCACTTTTGAAAAAATTTTCAAACCAAAATTGTAGGTCAAGATCCTTGAAATATGTTTTTGGTCATTACAAAAAAAATTTGATTTTACCCCTCCCTCCCTCCCTTCCTTCCTTCCTTCCAATTTTGCATAAATACGTACAAAAATCAGTGTAGGTATTATTTTCATACGTATATTATGCCTAATAGGAGGGGAAGGAGGGGCTTAATCAAAATTTTTCTAATTAACAAAATTATTCTACGTATCTCAACCTACCACTTATGTTTGAAGATTTTTTCAATTGAGGCCTTTGCAAAAGATATAAGGGACTTCCAAGAAAGTTTGTGGAACCTCTTAAAAAAGGAGCCTTGGAAAAATGACATCCTCGTTAGCTTTTTATCGAATTCTCTTGTCGAATTGAAATCAAATCGACTATTATAATTTTACAGAATTTTTTTTTTCCTTTTTAGCTATCCTGAAAGTCAAAGTTGCATTGGGGTGACTGCAACATCGGGGTGTGTTAACAGGTCATGGAAGTCATGGGAGTAATGGAAAAATCGTAGATTTAAAAAAAGGATCATGGAAGGCATGAAAAAAATGGTGGATTTTGTAAAAAAAAAAAAAATCACCAGCTCATTGATATAGTCATTGATTTTACTATTTGAAGTCATGGATTTTTTTTTTTTTTTTGCAAAATCAGATTTTTTCATTCAAAATCGCAATTAAAAAAGACAGTATAGGTATTCCATTTCTATTTGACATTTTTAGTACTTAGTTCAAATTGACAAGAGTGTCTACAGGTCATAGAAGTCATGGAAAAGTCAGGAATTTTTCAAAAAAGTCACTAGATCATGAAAAGTCATGAATTTTACTCTTTGAAGTCATGGATTTTTGATACCTAGTATTACCCGAGAAAACTTGCAAATTCGCTTAATAAGAGAAATTTTTTCAAACTGTTGCATCTTCTCAAAAAAAAAAAAAAAAAAAAAAGAATTGAAATGAAGCAAATTAGTCATGTTTTGTTAACTTTGTTAGGTACTTGAATTTTTGGGTTTATTTTTATACTTTAGGTATACCAAATATTTTCGAATATTTCGTTCTTATTAATTTCATTTTTCATTGTTGAATAGCAGATTTATTCAAGCATTCATTAAACTTTTTTTGAAATTGTAGATTTTTTTGGTTACAAAAAAAGGGGTTCCGGAGGGCATAGGCGTAACTTGGTGGGTTCAAGGGGGCATTCGCCCCCTCCGCTAATAATTTTTTAAATAGCTATTTACTGCAGAATATAAAGAAAAATAACTCTTTGTTTGAAAAATGAGGAAAGGTTTTTTGCCCCCCCCCCCCCCAAATATTTTTTCCAAGTTAAGCTTATGCCGGAGAGGGGCTGAAAATGTAGAAATATTGTTCATGAAAAAAGTCATGGATTTTCAGAAAAAAATCTAGATAGACATAGTTGGCATTTTTATGGATTTTTACCCCTCTCCACCTGAAAAGCCTCCTTACTCTTTATTTTTATATTTTGTACCAAATCCTTTCAAACATTTTGTTTCTATTTTTTTATTTTATTTTTTTTTAATAGCAGAAGTGGGTATTATTTTTTTAGTATTTTTTTATTAGTTTTTTTTTTGTGGGTTTATCTACTGATTTCTAGGAATAGTCACTCTCAATTTTTCATTTTTCTAATAATTCAGCTTATGTTCACAAATGATTTTGAATTGTAAGTTTCTCGTTTCTGATGAGAATGTTACAATGATTTAAATACGAGTAAATAAATAAATAAAATAAATGAGGGAAGGGCACCCAACATTTGGGCAAAATGTTTAAAAAATAGTAATGGAAAAAGTCATGGAAACAAATGAAATCCTCCCCCCCCCCCCCCCCCAAAAAAAAAACCCCAACAACATTTGGACTTCATGAATATTCAAGGTGATTTTCATACCTACGTATTATGCAAAATTGGAGGGAATGGAGCGCAGTCCAATCGAAATTTTTGTGATGATCAAAATTATTTTTATGATCTCTATTTACAATTTTTGTTTGAAAATTTTTCAAAAGGGGATTTATGAACGGGACTTCCAAAGAAAGGAGGCTGAAATAAATAACTTACTGGTTCATTCCTTTCCTTGTAGACTCTAGATTAAAACTCATGTCATAAAATGGCTTTCAACTTTTTCTTTGCGACTGTTTCGTCGTCGTATTAATCGATAATTTGATTTTGATAATTTTGTACTTAGGTATTCGTTGTTGGGTTAATTATTTTCTGTATAAAAGAAAAGATGTGCGAGTAATTGCGATCGGTGTTCTGTAGAGATGCGGATCATATGAAAAGGTATAAAGTACACTGTTTGTAAGCTTCGTATAATTACAAAGTAATTTTAAGAAACCAATTAAATTTTTTTTCTATACAAACATTTTTAATTTGAAATAATTTATACGCTCAAATTATCTCAATTTAACTGATAAGATAATTTTTCTAATAAATACCGATGTATGCAAGAAATGAGTAATTAGTACATATTTATCAAAACCATATCCCGCACTCTTGAAATTATTAAATACGTTTATCGTGAATCATTAAAATTCGCATTCGCATCACATCGGTTCAAGCCTCGCGGTTAATACAAAAGGTCAACAGTTTCAGACCTTTTATAATTTATTTTCATTTTTTTTTTCTTTTACTCAAAATATCGTTTATCATTATTTTAAATTTGTAATGATACGAAGCTTGAAAGGAAATTAGTTATATTATTTCTAATGGGTAGCAGAATTTAATCCTATGGGGTTTTTCGAGTGTGTATTATTTTGGTTATCTTTCGAAAATTAACATTTGATAAGTATTTTTCCATGAAAAAGCATCGCAGTTAAAATTTTTGGTATACATATTTTTTCGAATATGAAACTGGCGCTTCGAAAGATCAATGTTTGCACTATACCCTCGATGTAGCTCAACTTTTTCCCGGGCTCTTTTTAAAAAGCAGTCTTAGAAATATAGGAATAAAAGTAGGGTTTACCTGCGTTTCGGTGAGATGAAGAGAACTGGAAAATTCAGCTCGTTCGGCTATACTTAGGTATTGTTTTTCTCTAAATTTCTTTTCTAAACTAAGTAACTGTTGCGTTGTAAAAGGCGTTCTTGGTTTTCTATTTGGTTTGTGTTTTCTTAAATTACACTTCAGTTTGGGAGCATCACCGTTATTTGAATCTGCAAAAGAAAAAGAAAAAAAAAAGATTTTTAATCTATCGAAAAATTCGAATAAAATGGTACAAATATGTAGATTATTATAGATGAAGGGGGAGGGGAGGGTTAAAAGGAGGATTTTATCATACTGTATAGGCGGTGTAGATATTCACAAATAATGTAGGATAATAACATTTGGCTGGTATTTAATTATAAAATTTCAATCTGTTTGACAAATATATAATGTATCTATCCGTACGTCATATACAGAGCGTTACGAGGCAATAAAAAAATAATAATAATCCACCTATTATAAAGTAGACCGAGCAGGTAAGCTACACCTACTGGTGAGTAGTGGCGGTGGCAATGGCAGTGGCGAGTAAACTGCTCGATGTGTAATTTTTATAAGGCGTAAATGATTCAAATAGACGCCGAGGTAATACGAGTAACTATACAAGTTATCATTATTACACTCGCAGCTACAAAGCTAAATACGTCTTTGAATTAATTTGATTATGTAATTATCTCTTCTAATTAGTAACGTTTAAACCGTTTAATTAAAGAAAATTTAATTATTAAAACAGGTTTCGTATATTTTATCAGATCTAAACCTTTGGGAGGGAAAGGAAGAAAATGGAATCTACCTTTATTTAATGTTCCCCGAAGTATCCGTATACACACACACACTGACATCGGTTTGACTATATGGATATGAATGTTGTAGAATTTCGAATAAATTAAATGAGTGTACCTACGTACGCGAAGAAGCAACAAAGTAAAATTTAAAAATAAATGAATTCGATTAATTTGCACGATGCCAGATTGCGTATTATTTATAGTCAGTTTCACGGTAAAGCGTGCGTTGTGTGAATTGGCAAGAAAAGTTTTTTAATTGCAATGTAAATAAATTTTGCAACTTTGAAATCGTATAATTGAGTGTTTGTTGTAGGGTTTCCCACGAAATGCGCATCGTTCAGATCGTTCGTACAAGCTGGTAATATGAAACGAGTCGAAAATGCGTGTACCATTCAAAAGCCGAAACCACATTGATTTCCTACCCCTCGTTAGAAATATTATTCGAGGGAATGGAAGGTCGGGTTCAAAACGTTTTTCCGTTGTACGCATTCAAATTAGCAGGCGACGAGTTCGTGTGTGTAATGGTGGAAAGAAGTTTTCTCAAATCGATTCTGTATGCAGTTTTTTTTTTCATGTTTTATTATTTGCAAAACTTCGAGTTGCAAATTTTGAATGTCAAGTTTTAGTTGGTAGAACTGAAATTGAATTGAATTTTGCAAGCAGATCTTATGATAAATAGTTTGATTTTTTTGGTGAGATGGCAGGGACCAGGGACTAGGGAGAGGGTCCACATTGGACGAATTTATCATACCTACTACGAATTGCCAGCCTCGAGTCATAATAAGATGTGATTTTACCCTTAAAAATTCCATCTCCGCAAATTTTCAATCGATTTTCACGAAAATTGACAGAAAGATACAGGTACTCAAGGCAAATGCTGTGAAATTTTTTCAAATTTTTCAAACCCCTAAGATGATGACCTTGAAAACGACTTTGAAAATTTAAAATTACCCTGAAAGGAATTTTTTCAATTAAACCCCTCCTTCCCTTCTGATTTCGCAAAACACTAAGAGCTAGTTTTACAGTATCGAGTTTAAACTAGTTTAAACCACGCTTAGCTAAACTGCAGTTTAACTTTAAACCCTAGTTAAGCTCTTGCTAGTTTTACAGTGATGTTTTGGAAGAAGTTTCGCTAAACCGTTTTTTTTTATCAATTTTGAATGAAAGTTGGTAGTACTGAAGAAGTGGGTATGTTTTGTTTACTTAAATCTGTTATCTGATTGGTGCTGATCTGATTACTACGTCATTTCACTTAAACCAAGTTTAAATATTTAAGCGCTCGATGAGAACCGCTTAACTTTAAACTTGGTTTAATAGCTTGTAAAACACGCGTTTGCCACCAGAGGGCGGTTTAACGTTAAACCAGTGTTAAACTCACACTGTAAAACTAGCTCTAATAGTTTTGAAGAAGACATTTTTTCTCAATTTTTTGATGCAGAAGAAAATCGACAAAAATGAGAAAAACAATTTTTTGCGATTTTTCCCTCCAAAAGTGGCCATTTTTAATTGAATTTTTTTTTGCAAAATATCATCAAAGACACGTCTTAACATCATCAACTTTAATTCGAACCAAATTCGTTAATTTTTCAATTTCTTCCAATTTTCTTTTAAAAAGCCCTAAATCTAGTTCCAAATGTTCTGAGGGCCTAAATCAAGAAATTTAAATTTTTTGGCCCTTTTCACAAATCAAGTAACTTGGGTATTTTTTGACTTTGGGAAATCGTACATTCTGAACAATTTTAATCTCTGGGGACTGGGGAGCTATGGTGAAGAAAAACGTAGTGATTGAAATTTTTAAAAAATGAAAGAAAAAAAAATAATCTTGGTAAAAAAAGAGATTTATTGAAATATGATTTTTTTTTATTTAAAAAAAAATTTTAAGCAATAAAAATCATAAAATTTGGGATTTTCGACCATGCATGAAAAAGTCTGCACTTTGGTGATGAGCATATATCGTTCTACCTATACTTTATTGATTTAAAAGATTTTGATGACCTTTTTTTGTTGCATAAAATGATTTTAAATCATCAAATTCAAATTATTTATCTCGATGATTTTTTTTTTCTATGATTTTTTTTCTTATTGTGATTTGCATTCTTAAATAATTTTCCCCACCCTCGGTGCAAAAATGATCTGATCTGCCCTCAAAATGTATATAGGACTGAAAAATTAACGATCAATATTGGACGATGGCACTTTATTTATTCGCAGAAATATATAATCGCTGATAACGTTGTAAATTACCAGCGTCAAAACAGCAGATCGAATTAATCATTTTGTTCTGATTACGTATACGTTATCAGTTATTGAAGCATGATAATTTGAATTGCAAATTAAAACTTAACTCATAATTATTACAGTAGTGGTATTCGAGTTATTATTAGCCCACATGTTTGATCTTCAAACGAATAAGTATAAGTAGGTATTTTATACCGGATTTTTAAAAATGCCATTATGACTTATTTTGCAATACTTATAGCCTATGTTTTTCCTCATCAATTTTTATCACATCAGACATGCTTTTAATGATTAAGGTAGATATATCCGCTCAAGGCGTTTGCATTTTGTATCATACAAATGAAAAATCTTTAATTTGGGATGACTTAATTATTGCGGCTGATGAATTATCATACCTATCTATAAGCTTTTTTCTGGTTATTAATCTATTCGAGAAATCAAAATAAAATGGATGATTCGAGTTCGAATTTCACTTCAATATAAATGTCATTAATAACATTGGGTTAAATGGGACTATCTCGCCAATAGATATTTATCGAATTGAAATTTGAAAGTGAATTATTGATAACCTCAAGTATATATAATCTCAGAGTTGTCTAATTGGTTTTTCGTAATTTCTGAACAAATTGAAACGACCGCTGATGGATTAGAAAAGAATGTTTGTAGAAAGCTCGCATCGAGAATGAATCTCCTTTCGCTGGATTAAAAAATAAATCGGAATCGGCTTTATTGATTTTTGGTGTTTGGTCAGATTCGATTAATGTATATTCGACGCAATGTTATCAGCTAATTGCCAATTGGTATCTAATGTATAATAAAATCATTGTGTTTTAGTTACCTAATATTATAATTTAATGATTTTTGATTATTTTTTACTTTTAGATATCTACGAGTATATCTACTTTTTTTTTTTACTTAAATCTTAAAATCAAAAAATTCTTTTAGAAAAATCTCAGAAAAAATGGCAAAACCTAAGTTATAAAAGTTCCTTGTTTTTTTGTTGAAAAAACTAAAATAGTTGTCATAAAATGAATTTAAAAATTTCATTCATCTTCAATAGCTTTTTTTTTTCAAAATTTCCATTTCAAATCTAGGAGAAATTCTCAAATATCTTGAAAAATTTCCTTTAAAAAATTGTTTCATAATTTTTTTTTCTCAATTCTTTATCAGAATTAAAAATTTTTCATGAAAAAGTTTTTAAAAAAATTAAGTATGAGAAAAATTTCTTGCTTATAGAATTTATTCAAAAAATTCTTCCTTCCTTTGAGTGTTTTTTTTTCAAGCAAACAAATACCTTCTTAATAATGATATTCAATAAAAAAAATTAACAAAATATTTTTTTTCTGAGTTGGAAAAAAATTATTTTAGTTCTTGAAATTTTTCAAAAATTTTTCAGAAAATGATGTTTAAAAGAACTGATATTTTGTCATTAAAATTGTTTTTTAAAGTCTGACAAAATACCTAAAAGTCTTTCGTTCAACACTTAACCTAACCACCTATAACACAATTTGGTGTCAGATTTTTGTGTATTTTTTTTCTTCGAGTTTGGTCATCGTAAAAGCTTATTATAATGCTAATTTTTTTTTCATTTTTTGCCGAGACAGTTTTTTCAAGAGAAGATTCATTTCTGAAAAAAATTTCTTGGTAGAAGAATTTTTGAGGGAATTTTGTCAAGAACAATTTTTGCACTGCATGGATGTTTTTTTTTTTTTTTTTTTTTTTTTTTTTTTTGAGAAAATTGATCTGTTAATGACTAGAAAAATTCAATGCACACTAGATACCTACCTACTCATTAAAAACGTTTTTTTGGAGAAAAAAAAACTTTTAAATTTTTTTGGGGAAAATTTCTTTTGGAATTAAATTATTTCACAAATACCTATTTTTTGGAGAAAAAAATTCTGAATATTCTTGGAATATAAAATATTTTTCAATTTTTTTTGATTCGAAAAACAGAAGAAAAATGTGTTTGAATTTTTTCAAGTAAAAAACTTTCAATTTTTATAAAAAGAAAAAAATTGTTTTTTTTGTAGAAAAAAATTCTCAATTTTTCTGGGTTGAAAATATTTTTCAATTTTTTGAAAAAAAATCTTTTAACTTTTCGATGGAAACAAATTTTTAACTGAAAAAATCTGCATTTAAAAAAAAATAAGTAAATAGGTACCTATTTTAATTTTAGAGAAGAACAATCTTAAAGAAGAAATCGTAATTTTTCATGTTTTTATTTTTTCAGAGGAAGAAATCTCTAATTTTCAAAGAGAATAAACTCATGGTATTTTTATAAAAAATTTGGAGAAAAGAAATTTTTAATTTTTTGGAGTCGGACTTTCCTTGTTTCTTTTAAGAAGTTATATTACACATGCTTCATGTATTGTTTCGACGGAATTTTAATTTTTTTTTAATCACTGCCCTTTTCAAGATCGAGCTAGGCATCATGTGTATATGAAGTTTTATGTTGATTGGACTCGGTTGTATCTAAATCTCGAATATTCACCTCCACCCCCCCCCCCGGCATCGTGTATATTTTGGTATCGATTTAATCAACAAAATTAATTTCATTAAAAAATAGTTGGCCTTTCTAAAATATTGAATTTGCGAAACGAAACAAGAAGTTTCAATATAACATATCTTGGGTTACGAATTACGATTAACACTGCTAAATTAAAAATACTTGGTAAATGATTTTTGAATGGTTTGCGTAACGGGTAGACCTTTGGTAGGTATAGTAATTTGAAAAAGTAAAAAAAAAAATCAAAAAAAAGGAGAAGATAAGGAACGATAGGCTATAGGTATATACGATTTTCAATTTAAAAACACGCTATATTGCTTTCTATAGTGTATGGCTCACATAGCGGTAACTAGACAATAGAACCGATTGTAATTCTGTTAGTTTTTGGCACGGGTTCGGGATGCTATCATAGCGGCCGATTAAGAAGACTTAACGCTCGTTTTAGATGCAATTTATCTTGAACTGTCACTGCTTAATTGGAGTTCCTCCTGGTATCTGTTGTGTTCGTTCATTATTCGGCGCATTCATCATCGTCTGTCTTCTTCTTTTTACTTTTGTGTTACGGGAATTCTTATTCGGGATACACTTTTGATACTAATTTTCCATAAATATACTTTGGAACTTAGTATGCGCGACTGTTGATACCCGCGCGCGCGTTCTCTTTATGTTAACATTCTTACGTCTATGTGTCTGGGTACTTTAATTGGCTAAAAACTCGAATTGTTCCAATTATACGATTAATTGTTAACATTTCAACGTTTATAAGATTATGCCGTTTGCGTCTGACGCTTGCTTTGGCTTTTTACAAACCATTCGGCAGCGCTGCGCTGCGCGTTTGTAATAGATTCTTAAACTAGTGTAAATTTTAATTATCGCTTGAGAAACGTCACCGAGCTACTTTATTTCCGTTAATATAACTTTCAAGTGGACTGCCACTGCCGCGAGAGGAAGGGTGATCGCGTGGAAAAAAAACATTACAAATCGAAATGTGAAACGTATCATAGTCGTAATTAACCCACGAATTACCTTTTAAAAAAAAAAACCTCAAACGTAATACAGGGTGAGCCAACTTCGTTTCTCAATATCGAACCAGAAGATAGAGCTGAGTATTGGTGTAAGTATAACAAGTGCACATAATAGGTATGTGAGTGCGCCAAAAGTTACACGGCATGTAAAATTTTAGTCTGACAAATATTTAAAATAGAAAATTCTCAACAACAATGCGTCAGAGAGAAAAATTGATGGAATACTTTTTTGTGAGAAATTCAAATTGGAACAACTTTTGTATGAAACATGTTTTCATATAGTCAAAAAATCAAAAATTATCAACAAAACTCTGAAAAAAAATCGGGAAAGCATCAATTTTTAACGTATTTTCAATTATTTTAGGAAAACTATCATCGTTAGAGAAAAATTCTTCAAACAAAAATTATTCCCCGTTAAATTTTATATCAAACTGCTTCTACTAACTTTTTTGTAATTTTACACTGGAGGAAGTTATGGTTGCTTTAGTATCGATTTTTTTGTTTTTTGGTAAAAAATTTATAAAATATTCTTTTTTTGATACTGAACGAAACATAACTTTCTCCAGTGAAGAATTACAAAAAAATTAGTGGAATCATTTTGATAGAAAATTTAAGGGGAAACAATTTTTGTTTGAAGAATTTTTCTCTAACAATGATAGTTTTCTATCGAGCATCAAAAGTAATTTTTACATTGTGTAATTTCCGCCTTGATGGTATGCGCGCTTATACAGAATTGTAGGGTATCCGGCGAGTGGTCTGCCAAACTTGAAATTTCGATATAACCAAGGACCACTAACAAAAATCTTCATGTACACATAGTGCCTGTATCGATTTTGAAGGGGCAGTGGTGTACAAAAATTTCAAAATGTTGTGAAAACAGTGCGAAAACTTAGTGTAACTTTTTAAAAGGAACAAAAATAGTTATGTTAAAAATTTGCCTATCTTTGAAAATGAAGCTGCTACAAAGCTTTGAAAATTGGTATTTTCGAAATTCAAGGCCCTGTCTGTAGCGCCTTAATTTTCATAGATAGGCAAAATTTTCAAATGATGTTTTTTGTTCCTCTCAAAAAGTTAGACGTGACCTGTTTCATGTATTTTTTGACCGAATTTCGCAATTTTCATGTATCAACACTGCGCCGTAATAAATTGAGGCAGGCAATATTTTTGACTAGGATTTCGCATTGCTGTAACTCCTTCAATTTCAAAGATAGCCAATCAAATATGATTACAACTTTTATTGATTTTTTGAAGATCTATCCACTGCCGGTGTCGAAATTTTTTTTAAACGCAGTGTTGCCAATCGATTTTGCTAGGTAAAATAACGATTTTCAAACCTTTGTAGCTCCTTCATTTTCAAACTTGGGCAATATATGTACATAAACTTTTTTGTTGGTCTTACACCCGTGTAGCAATTGTCGACATCGACATTTATGTCGACAAAATTCAGACACATTTTTTTCTCGGTTAACGATGAATTAAAAATAATATTTAAGATTTAAAGTAATGTTCTATGTTAAACATAACTGTTCAATCAAAATTTTTGAATTTTTCTCAGTATTTTCCTATAATTTAGAAAACGTTGTTTTTCTACATAGACAAGTCGATGTAAAAATCGATACTCGATAAACGCATCGACATTTATGTCGACAATTTCTGCCAATTAAATTTACAAATTTTATATCTAAAAAGAACTAAAAACAATTAATAGGAACATTTTAAGCTCAGGAATAAATAATTTTTGAAAGAATCACAAAATTTTCTTATTTTTTAAAGTTTTGAATAATACAACGACTTGTCGAGTTATTGTCGACATAATTGTCGATGGTCGAATAATGCATCGACTTCACTGTCGACAGTGTCGACCAGAGGAATTTTAAGTCGAGATAGTGTCGATGTGATTGTCGAGGGTCGAATAATGCATCGACTTAACTGTCGACAGTGTTGACCAGAGGAATTTTAAGTCGAGTTAATGTCGATCTAATTGTCGAGGGTCGAATAATGCATCGACTTGACTGTCGACGTCTTGAGGGTGCTTGTGATACTCGCAGATAAAGTGTGTTGTGAATTAGTACATAAGGTTTAAGAATCATCTCTATGTTAGTTGGACACTCGCAGGTGTCCAGCTACAAGTCCAAATATGGCTCGACATGTCGAGCCATATTTGGACGGTCGACAAACATGTCGAAAATAAGCTCGACAAACCATCCACAATCGTGTCGACATGTACGATCGAAAAGTGACCGATTTCGATGTGTCGACATTTATATCGAAATTAGCATCGACGTTGCTACACGGGCATCGGTTATATCCAAATTTCAAGTTTGGCAGACCACTCATACCGGACACCCTGTATACATATACTATGAACTTTTTATGCACGAATACTGAGCTATCTCCTGGTTTAAGATCGAAACGAATTTGGCTTACCCTGTATATAATATTGATTTTGAACCAGTATCTTGATTTTTTTTTTCTTCTCTCAACAAACCTATTACATAATGGAAGAAGACATGATGTAAATGTATGTACCGGGTACCATACAATGTTGAAAAAAAAATCATAATTAAGTCGCTCACTTTCGATGATGATGGAAAAAAAACTACAGATTTTTAGCGTACACACAGCATCCTATTACTTACTAGTTTACATGCCGGAAAGAATTATAAGCAATAAGTTAAAATGACTGTCACATTTGCTTTAGCGTCGCTATTACACAAATAGCTAAACCATTTAGCTCCATTAAAAAACAAGGTGCTACACATTCTGGCCGTTTTGCTTCTAGACACCAATGCTCATCCACACGAAGCCCGCAATCTACAAATGCGCAATAATTCAACTTTTTTCACTATCCCCTCCACCTGGAACACTGGTAGACGCTTAAAATAATAATATTATTACCGGTGCTCGTTTCAAAAATGCCGCTTTACCATGCTACCGAGTCGCAAGTCGTATAGCTTATTTTATAACTATACATACTTATACTCGCGGTATATTTAATAACGTATTAATGGGCTTGTTAAAATATATGTTTGACATTTCGCTGTCTTTTTTCTCCCTATATAACGTTTTACATTAATGGTTCGGTAATTAATCATTGTAATTATGAAGATTTGGTTTTTTTTCTTCTCCTCCTCTTCCTCCTCTTCTCGCAAACAATATCGTGTACACTGTGCGTAGATTAGCTCGGAACTAAGTTATAAATATAATTCTTTAAACGACGAATTAACATGTTTCGTAGTCAATTTTTTGGCGCAAGTTGAAAAATTTAGGTACTAGAGAATAAAACAAATTGTCACTTTATAAAAAGCGAATGTCACTGGCTAGTTTAATCGTGACTTTGCTCGTGAAAATGAATGACGGATTTGTTGGAAGTTCTGCCAATGTATTGTGCATTGTGCCTGCCCCTGCGATCCTTTTTTTCCCTGCGAGAATTGGTATTTGATGCGAGGTGATTTATGTTTTATAGTAGCTCAGTCAACGTTCGTTTGAGGTGTAATTTATGGATTGTATGTTGGAAAATATTCTCGGCTAATTTTGTTCATTTTGATAGTGCCTAATTTTCTCGGCATTTTTTCTGCTTATATCTGTAAGTAGTAATTTAGGTGAATTCTTGGAATAATTCGCTAAACGTGCCAATAATCATTTGAGAATAGGCGTGAAATTGAGTGGAAAATTGAAACACCTGAAAAACACATTCAGAGCGGAAGAGATTTTAAGGTTTTATGGTTCTTACTTCACCTGAATGGGGTTCACAGGTCCATAGTGAGGGGCGAAAAGTGAGTACAATCTTACCAAGCCCAGATTTTTTTTTTGGAGGATTCAAATTTTTAGAGAAATCATTTTTAAATTTTTTTTAATTATTGAAAAATATCAAAGAAATTCGTTGAAAATCGTTATAGAAAATTTTCTGAATTTCTCCCTTCCAATTTTTTTTTGAAATCAAATTCGAGTAAAATGGTCTAAAAACTGTCCTTGCAAAAAATTATAAAAAATAAGAAAATGATCAAAAGTTTTTTTTATTTATTTATTTTTTTTTGTAAAATATTGACGATATTTTGGCCTTGCAATTTTTATGAAATAAATTTACAACTTTTCTTCCTGAAATGAAATTTTGGAAATCAGAACTATCTTTGAGAAAGATTTCAAAAATCAAATATTTTTTGTAAAATATTCTCGAAATTTTTGTGAATAAAATCAAAAGGTTTTTTACTTTTTTTAAATAAAAATATTCACAATAATTATTTCGGTCTTGAAATATTTTTTTTGCAAACCTGAAAAAAAAATTTTGAAATTAAATTCTTGTAGGCACTTGAAATATTTTTTGATCGTTTTTTCAAAATATTTCTATAAACCAAATTTTGTTTAAAAAATATTTTTGGAATTCTCCTAAAAAAGTTGTACCTAATAAAAAGTTTTTTTTTTTTTTTTTTTTTTTTTTTTTTGCAAAATAGCAATTCTTGCCGCACATAAATTTCAAAAACACTTTTGGAAAATATTCGCAATTTTGGCCTTTAAAAAATCGTTTTCAAGTGAATTTTTTGTAAAAAATTTGCAATTTTTGCTTCTCAAGAAACTTTAAAAAAAAAATTTTCTTTAAAATATTCTTAGAACAGGTACCATAAGTTTTAGCAAAATATTTCAAGAAACAAATTTTTCAAAATTTTCTCAAAATTGTCCTAATGAAAAATTGTGAAAATTATAAAGTTTATAGGTATAGACTATAGATATATATGCAAAAAATTCTCCAACTTTGTTTTTTGCGAAAGAATTCAAGAATATATTTTTTTAGAAAATATTCGCAATTTACGCATAAAAAAAAAAAAAAAAAAACGTTTTGAAGCGAATTTTTTTGTAAAATATTTTCAAAACTGCTTTTGCAAAAAATTGTAAAAATCAATTTTTTTTGTTGTAAAATACTCACAATTTTGGTCTACAATTTTTTTTGCAAAATATTCGCAATTTCCCGCTCTTTAACAAATTACGAAATTGAAATTTTTGTGAAAGTATTCCCAGTAGAATAATTGTCTTTGCAAAAGATTTCAAGAAAGGAAAATTTATTTGCAAAATATTCTTGAAATTGTCCTCGTGAAAAATGATGAAAATCAGCACTTACAACGTACCTATTTTGTTGAATAGGTATTCACAATTCTTGGCCTGTATAATTATTATTTTTTTAATGCAAAATATACACAATTTTGACATTAAACTTTCAAGGTGGAAATTTTTGAAAACTATTTCTAAAACTGTTCTTGTAAAAAATTGCAAAAATTTGACACTTGACGAATGATAGATTTTCAGAGTGTGAAGTAGTTCGAGCATAGAGGCAAGGAAATTCTTCCACTAGATTTAGATTTTTTCTTGGCAAGCCTTATTTCAAGCGATTTACTAAATCACCCGCCCCCCACCCATTGATAGGTAGGTACCCATAAAATTCAGAAATAAAATTTCGGGGAAAATCTAAGAAAAAATTTAAATAAGATTTCTAAATTAACTGTTTCAAAAATTCGCACTGAAAACTATTTTTACTTTTTTTCCCTCGAGTAATAAAGGGTTCCAACTGCCTCGAGTCCCTGCTGGGTGCAGAACTGATTCTATTCAAATATAAAAATTCAACTTCTCAAGTAGATACCTATACATTTGGAGGGTCCCAGTTTTCAATGACGAATTGTGGTAGACTTCTGTCATTTTCACTAACCTTCCTGTCCATCTAAGTTGATTAATAGGCTGAGAATTCGAGACGTCTTCAATTGACTTTTTTTTTTTTTTTTTTTTAAGAGTCGAAGTAGTTATCATGGTCGTGGTGTTGAAAAATATTTCTTTGATCAATTTTATCTATTAAATATTCCTCCTGCTGGATCTTATTCATTTTATTCCTTGAAAATTTCATACTCGAAGAAAGAAATGGCCAATTCTAATAAATGAGCCAGTTTGCCTAAAACTTGAAATGATCACAATTCACAAATTGACAAAATAAGAAGCTCGTTTGAAAAAACTGCAAAAAATTGAAATTTCCCTTCGAATCCAAACTCCCAAAAATAAAATTAACGTGACCGAAAAATCTGCGAATTAATCGATGTTAAAAATCTGCAAAATGCGATCGACGATGTTGATTGGATTGTGAATTCCATCGTTTCCGTCATTCGCTTCCAAGGTAATTGCTCCAGATAAGAATTATGATAACGGTGGCGCGATTTAACAATTAATTACTCGATTTTAGCATCCGATTTGAATTGCTATGGTATGTATCAGCTTTGAAAAATGTTTCCTGAAATTGGCTGCGCGCAAATATACGCAAATGAAACATTACGCGAATACCGGCGTTCATTGATGAAAATAAAAAAACCTGGCCAAATTAGGTACATCGTATAACAACTTAATGATCGCGAGCAAGTCGATGAACAATTAATAAAATTCGTCAAGCTCGTTGACCTGGTTTTAATCGTGATCAGCTCGCTGTGCGTATCCTTCAATCGAGTTAAAAAATCAACCACAGAGTGGTTTTCATTCATAATTTTTAACACTGATTTTTTTTCCTCTCTCTCCTTTGTAATTAAGAAGGCTGCAATTTGCTTTGCTTATTCGCTGGCGCTATTGGTGTTGTGAATTTCTGCTGATAGATAACTAACTGCGACACGTTAACTTTCTATTTTATTCATTTGTTCGTTATCACTGTTTTATAATTGCATTAAAAGTTTATGCGATAACACGTAATTAAGTTGTTCTTTATTATACGGAACGAGTATACCTATATATGCGTATGCTCTGCCCATATATGCGTGAAATTAAATAAACAAACAAATGAAAATTATGTTTTATATCGAGCAATATCACTGCTATTGAAACCGGTTCAATAGTACTGAAATTATCAGTTTTAAATGTGGTAATTGGATCGACTAATTATAATATGATATTTTAAACTTAATAGCGGTAATTATTGTGTAATAACCTGTTGATGATACAAATATATCCAACAGCGCCATATTATCCTATATATCTATTGTTTTTTCATTCCTAAAGCGATATAGGGTTAAACGATCGAGCTGAAAGGTTAGAAAGCTGTTTGGATTAGTAGGTGTTATCATCGATTTATGTTTAATCGATGTGACGCCAATAAAAAGTAATTATTTGAAATATAGGTGCCAAAAAAAATGATAAGGTCTACCATAGAGTAAAAAATAAAACGGAAATATAACGCTGAACACTTTTGGAAATTCATTGAATTTTTTAATCGTCGATTTTTTGCTCGTTGATAAAAGAAATTCCAATTCTTAATCGTCATTTGAGAGCATTGTTCGTTCGCATATTTTCTTTGATAGTATCGACTCTTGTAATATTAGAAAGCTTATAAACATTATAGCTCGTTTATACAGTTTTTCTGCGAATTTGTATGTTGCTTCTAATTTGATCAAATGAACGATTTCCTGGACTCGACTTGAAATAAAACCCCCAAAATGTTGCCATCTTGGCCATATTTTCGTAAATTGAAGCGTCGCGTCGACTGAAGGCGAAAAAAATAAATAAAAGGGGGAAAGTAGCGAGTGAAATGCGAGAAATTACACACATCCCATGGTCGATTTCTTTCAGAAAAAGCATTTCATCCGGATTGTGTTATGGGTACGAGTAGATATATAACGCTAGGGTGTGTAAAATTACACGATTCTTAGAGGGCGGTCCGGAAATACTCGTGTAGGGTAATTCAATTAAAAAATAAATTGCAAATTGGACGTTGTGGCCTTATATGCTTAAACCATGTTGACGACGATTTGCTTTAATTAAATTTCTTTAATTTTTCCGGCCAGTTAAAAATGCTTAATATTTCAGTATTTTTAATTACGATCGTTGATTTAAACCGTAAGACGTGTAATTCGTGTTTGTTTTTCCTAATGAATAATTATTAACGATTGTTATAAAACAGCTGTACATCACAAGATGATATACAAAGCTGTCATTGACTGCCGGAAATAACGTTTTAATTAAAATTAAAACGCGTTTAATTTGCGACGTCGGTACCGTATACCTATTACAAAACACTTTGAACAATAACAAAAAAAAATTTATATAGGTATATATATGTAAATGCTAATTTTATTTAAATAGTAGGTACCTAGGTATCATACGTAATCGCGGGTTCCCCTTCCCAGCAAGTTTTTTCGAAATTTTGATTTCGGGGAATTTAAAAAAAATTAATTAATTCATGAACATGGCAGTAATGCCCAATTGCCTTAAAACCAACGTTGCCAGCTAAAACTTTTTTGTACAAATTTTGAAAATTTTGGTGAGAACCAAAAACCTAAATTTTTTGCCAATTTTCATGTATAAACTAATAAGAGGTATATATGAATTTTTTTTAAAAATACAAAATTTTAAAATAAAATTCTGAAAATCAGTTTATGTACAGGAGTTGACCCTCCGATTCTATTGCGACAATTTTCGAAGAAATCTGGAGCCTCCAGCTAAAGTTGACTTTTCTCCAGCGCACTGGAATTTCTCCAGAAAGCGCTGTAATCAATTTCTGCTGCTAAAAATGTAATCCCCGAGTTATTGTGATATTATCAGTCAATTATCGAAATTGAATCAAAAATCCAAGGTAACGAGTTGACTCGTGTACGTATTTTTTTACAATTCGAAAATCTCGAAGTCATAATTTTGCTATGGACGCTCCAGATTGCTTCAAAAATGGTCGCAATCGACTAGGGAAATCGACTTCGGTATATTATGAAATTGTAAACTAATTTTATAAATTTTACCTTAAAATGTACTATACCTATTTTTGTAAAAAAAAAAATGATAATGACCAATGTGTTATTTTCCCCATTTTCAAAAATTCGCCAAAAATCGAAAAATCAGGTAGCTCCAAATTTGGTTCTGATGTCTGCATGACATGCTCTTTCAGTGAGCCAAATTCTGCTCTGTCGGAGTTGAAGAATTGACAAGATTCCCTTGCAAGTATTTTTGACTTGGAAAAATTGTGATGAGATGAAAAAAAAAAAAAATTGGAAAATCTCGATTTTGCAGAAATCGTAATTTATATCAATAATCGAATTGAAATATGTTCAAACATTAACTTTAGGTCCTCTGGACATCGGGTAGGGGGAGATGTGAGTTCACAGAGCAGTATCATTGGATGAGAATTTCAAAATAAAATTTGAAAAAAATAAACAAATGCAAAAAAATTCTAGACTCAGAATAACCATTTTAGGAGGGAAATATGATGACTTGATGAGAAAGATTAGTTTTCTGGGTTTTAATTATCTTTCGTCAATAAATAAAAAAAATGTTGTACAAAATACGAGCTTAGGTAGAAGATACACATTTGAGATTTTTTCAATTGCCTCAGCTCTGAAGCCAAGTTGATATTATTCTTTGAAACCTTAAAACTCGTAGTGTTATAGGTATCAGAGAAAATTTTATTTAAAAAAAGATCCCAGGAAAAGGAATATGAACCTTAGTAGGGATCCGTTGTCCCTACAACTTGAAAAAAATTCGATTGAGAGTTGTAGAAAATGAAAATTTATTACAGAAAAGCGCAATTGAGCTCACTGAAGGGAACGAAAGTGAGATAGGGGCCAAAATTTTATATGCATTCTAACCACTACTTAATTTCGAAATCATGTAATTTTTTTCTCAACCAAGAATTTTTCATATTTATTTTTTTAAATTTTTTTTGAAAAACAGTCTTCTTTAAATTTTTTCTAAAATATAGGTATATTTTTTAAAAACTATGTTATTTTTCATTTATTAGTTGGAAAACTTTTTTTTTATCGAGTCCAAATTTTTGAAAATTCTATCATTTTTTTTTCGAGTCGATTAAAAAACAGTTTACAGAGTAGCCCTGAAAAATGTTAAAAATCCATAGAGAATTGAAAATATGTGTAGAGGTGGAACTTGAGAGTGTTATTTTAATGCCTATTATGTATAATGTAGAATATCTTTGTAATCTGTTTGAAAAATAATTTAAAAAAAATAAATAAATGAATAATAAAAAATAGTAAAGTTTACAAATTGACTGCTGAATGCAAAATTTCGAAAAATTAGGGCACAGATTTTTTATTTCGAAGATTTTGATTTAAAAAAAAAAGATTTTAAAATTATTAGATAAAATAAGCAACTTATTTCGAGATAAAAAAAAATTGAAAATAAATTACCCCGATGAAATATTTGAAAATTCTCAAATAAATTGTTTCATTTGGAGAGATGAAAAGGCCATCAAGGTGTATCTACTTTAAAAATCAGCAGACGAAAATATGAAAAACAATTTTAATATTCAATTTATATGGTGCTTTGTACTTTTCAATTAGTTACATTGGCTAATTATGCCAACTGTTTGGGTATTCAGGAAAGAAGACAATACCAGGATGTGCGTTCTTATGGGTCATACAATGTACTGCAATACCCTGACCCTCCTTTTTGTAAATTTTAATTTCGTTCTAATTACTGTCATCGATGATGATTAATTAACAATCATAAGACGCGAAATGAGGTACATAGTATGCAAATTAGAAAATGCTCAATTATGAAAGTAGCAATTGAAACCATTGAATATGTAAATGCGCGTGAAAAAGTAATTCTTCATTAAATTATCCAAACGCTGGCAATATGAGTCAATGACGTATAAGAAAGATGGGATACTAAGCCCATAGAAATTCTACATCAGTCTCGGGCTTCTTTTTTTTTCAAAATGTCAACGATTATATGAAAAATTGTTTTTTTGGAAAGGTATTTGTATTAAATAAATTACCTTTTCTCATTTTAAACTACAGCCAGATAATTAACTCGCACTTTGGCAACAGTTATCCTCCCCCTCTTGCACGAATTAGCATTTTCTATACGCTCATTTATACAGTTAATTATGCAATTTAATGCATGTTCTCTTTCTGCTACCTATTTCACATTCACGCGCTTATAACAATCTAACTTCTTGATAATACGAATCTGTTGACGCTAACGTGTTCAATAATGAAAAAAATTTCCACTCGCTTGGTCGGAAAATTTGACATAGCAACTAAGTGGTATGAAGATGTTTGTTTTATACGAGGCATAGTCTCGTACCTTTATACGATTATGCGGCTCTGTATTAAAAAAAGAAAAAACAATACGTTAATACGTTGACAAATTCACATCGCGCTATAGTCTGCTTAGGTAGGATACTTATTTGCATAAGCTATTATCTTCGAATATCAATCAGCTCCCGTTTAATCCGTATACCAGGTATAGGTTAGGTTACCCGAAATGCAAACTAATGCCAGTCGTAAGCTAATTAGCAGACGTAAAATTTTCACTATACTCGTTAATTATTTTTTTAAACAAATGCTTCGTCAAGTTTTTGAATATTTTGTAAGGTGAAGTCCTGCGTAATTCATGAAATGTCGGCATTATTTGTCATCCTGATTGGCCGGAATACAAAGTTTTTCCAAGTACTTACTATTTATTTAGTATCTACTTATTTATGAATCATTCTCCACCTTGTATGTAGATACTCGTAAATACCTAGGTATGCATTTTTTTTTTTTTTTTTTGAGAAAACTCAACTCCTAAAATATGGAACATAACCATTCCTACAACCGTACATTGATGCTCCGAAAAAAATTGAAAAATATAATATTTTCAATTCAGAAAAATGTTGAAAAAATGAGGAAAAATTATTTCAAAGAAATGAGAAATTATTCACCTAAGTACGTATGTACTTCAAAAAAAAAAAAAAAGGATTAGTTGCAGAAAAGTTTTGAAAAAAAATTTAATTACCTATTCTAGAAAAATATTTTTTTTCACTTCAAAAAAATCAAAATAAAACATATTCCAAATTCTATAAAAAAATTACGAAAAAAAAAGTCAAAAACTTCATTTCAAAAAATTGGTATTTTTTTAATTCTAAAAAACTAAGAAACGTTTTCATTACCTACCTAACTACAAAAAATTGTTTTTTTTTCACTTCAAAAAAATAAAAATAAAACATATCCCAAAATTTAAAAAAAAAAAAATGTACTTATCAAAAATTGAAAATTTTTTTATCACTCAGTATTTTTTTATTAGCTTAAGATTAATATGAAATGAGTCACTGTGTACTTTTTTCTTTGTTTTCTGTTTGTTCAGTCAGTTTTTTTAAATGTTTACAATACGAAGGTTTTATTGAATTTTTAAGAAAAAGAAACAAAAAAATCGCGACTATCCGACTTTTCATGACATCTGATATTCTTTCTCCCCAATTAACTAGGTTATTCGAGATTCTACTGTAGGTATATTTTATTTTTCTAATTTTCGATAATTTTTAATTTGAATAATTGTTTTTAGTGCTCAATTTTAAATTTCTTTTAAATTTTGAATTTTCCAAATTAGGTAGTGAGGTATTATTTTCCCCCTAATTTTCGATCATTTTTATTTCAAATTTATTTTGTTTAGGTACAATTTTTCAGTTTTTACTTTAGTTATCTTTATGTTTAATTTCGATTATTTTTGGTTATTATTTTTTCCAATTTCTTCGAATTTTCATTTTCTTCAAATCTTAATGTACCTACTTATTTTAATTTAACTTCAATTTTTTCATATTTTTTCATTTTAGATTCTTCTCAATATTTTTAGTTTATCCAAAATTTCTTCCATTATTCATGTAAATTTTGTTTTTATTTGGAAATGAAATATGGTATAGATAAATATGTATCTTTTATACTCATGGTATTGTCAATTTATATAATTAATATACGACGATGCGTTTTTTTTTATAGGTAACTATCAAACTTCAGTTTCTTGAAAAATAATGTGTGTTAGAAAATTTGCCGAACCACTGGATCCATACGGGAAAATGTGCTAGGTATAACCTGTTGTAGGTATGTGTGGTAATGTGAAGATACCTACATTCTTCAACGTACACTTCAAAGAAGAGAAGGAGGCGAAATGGAGAGAAAAATTCTACGTAAGTTTCTATAAATGTTATACTCGTACTCGTTATAGATTACCCACCAAATAGTTATTGTACTTATTGGTTTGAACAGAAAGTAAGGCTCATGTTATCTATGATGACTTTGAGTGAATTATGAAAGCAGTTGGATTAGGTATTACTTACCTGATTACATTATTGCCATGATTGCTGCCTATCCTTTAGTTATTAAGAATATAATAAGGCTCCACCAGGGGGGGGGGATATATGTGGTATATTTGTACCTTCACTCGGAGGTTTTAGGGGCCTAGTCAAATAAAGCAAAAAATGAAGCTGTTTGAGCGTTGTGTTCCTACTTGAAGCAAAAATATTTTGAGATCCAAGAAAAAAAAACTTTAGTTAGGTATTATTGAAAAAGTTTTTTAAGAAATTTAGTTTTGAACTCGAAGCGAAGAGCTTGCAATTTTTTTTTGTGCCATTTCCCAAAATTTTATGAGACAGTCCAAATTAGAGGCATGAATCAAAAATACCAAGAAGGAGGAGTGATAAATTTGCCAATTTAGAACTCGAAATAAGTACATTATTACCACGTGTATGGGATTCCTAAATTTTGGGTAAATTTATTAACCTTGGGTTTTTATTTGAAAATTCCGTTTAATTCTGATTAGTTATAGAGAATTTGTAGGTGTTTGAACTTTTTTCTCATATAGTGTCCTGAATAATAAGAAATTGGTCTGCCTCTGTTGTACGTCATGTCATGATGACTTATGCTCGATTTGCATTCGTATATGAATTTTTGTTAAATTAATATTTTCTCATAAAGTGGCCCTGTTTTAACAAAGCTTATTGCTGCCCCATTCACCCCTTCCCTTATGAGCTCTTGCTTCTTACATGTGCTAAGTGAAGACGATTTTTTTTGTAATTGTATAAATTTATTCGTTGGCCTCAGAAGTTCAAAAATATCAACTAGAAACTTTCAACTTTTTTTTAGGTTTTTTTTTTTATATCAATAATCAATATTTATCAATCAAAATCAAAATCCAAAAATTCAACTCGAATATCTGACTCTGAGTGTGTCAAGTATTTTTCAAAATGTTTATCCATCATACAATTGTTGATAACGCCTTTATAATAGATCATTTCCGAACTTTTGCTATTGTATATAAGTTATCTATAATATGTTGTAGAACAATACTAAACATATTAACAACATATTTAGGGAAGTCGAACATCACAAATGAAAAAAAAAAACAACATGACTTATACAAGCACGAAGACGTATTTGGCTTGATGTTGAACCTTAAAGCTGGCTAAAAAAGGTGCTATCTTGTCGGAAGGGATTTCCGCTGGTATTGTTTAAAAGAGGGGTGATTACCTATTTATTCAGGTATATCCTATATTTGTATCGAATTCCAAGACAAGAAGACCCGCTGAGAATATGGGTCTATTTGAAGTATTATCTGTCTATATCTGCTCCGTGTGTAAATGAAACGTGAAAATTAAACTTAATCACGTTTCTGTATTATGGTAATTGATACACGTATGTACAGTTGCGTTTATCGTTAATTATTTGGTTTTCTTGGAAACTTATGACTTTGTTGTGAAAATCTGGTTCGATGTTTAAGGGTCATTTGCGTACAGATATAAAATCTATATTAATGCATACGTTCGGTACTTAATTATACCTATATCTTATACCTACATCATGCACTCATACCCCAATGATCAATAATAATAAAAAAATTCGCAATCGTATTTCACATTTGGCATTTTAAAATTTCTTTTGAAAAGCAAACGAAAAAAAAAACAACTCAACGATTGAAGGTTAATTTACGATCTTTTTTTGCACTAGATTCGAGTCAAAAGCTAAAATGCACGTCGGTGTATTTGTGTATTGTTGTACAAAGTCTCCTAATTGTGTCTTCTTTTTTTTCTAAACTATTCAAAACTTGGGCTTTAGACTATACAACAAAAAGAATACAACTGCAACGTCGAGACAAAAGATGTGGTTTTTTGGTCTATTTACACGCATTGAATTGGCTTTGAAAGCGGTGTAACAGAAAAGCATGCGAAAAATGACCCACTGTGATTCGGTCAATAAAATGTGAACGTCTACACTCGTCTGGTTTTCTGCTCGGGGACCAAATAGGTGCCTATATATAAGAAGTAGGTATCTGGAGTATTTTAAGCACTGAGATTTATAAGGTTTCCACAAGTAGGTATAGAATATTTTAAAAACTTCCAAAAACGATGGGAGTTCAATATTTTACATTTTGTAGCTAGTGCACAAATCGTTTTGTGGAACCTTCTCAGTTTAATTTCTTCATCAGAATCGAGTAATTCATTGACTGGACGTTTCACAATATTAAAAAATAAAAATAGAAGAGAGTAAAAATTTTCTGTTACACTAAAAAAAATGGATTTTCAAACTCCGTATTCAATCTGGTGAGACACGGTATTTTTGGGACACAGAGTTCGATTTCCTACCAACTCCAGAATCATTCCAGTGAAGACAGTAAAAATTTATTGTTTTCACCAGAATGAATAGGTACGGAATTGAACTGAATCTTTTCTGTTTTCTCAGGAATGATTGCGGAGTGGCTACGAAATCGAACTCTGTGTCCCAAAAATACAGCGTTTCACCAGACTAATTACAGTCCATTTTTTTTTCAGTGTAGGTTTATACTTAATCCATTTTTTACGTATAAATTTGGAAAAAAGCGAATAATTTTACAAATTTCATTCGCATCACACCAAAACAAGCGTAGATGAACGATGTAATCTTCTATATCCAAATAATTGGGTTAGGTACCTTCAGTGATAAGCACGGGCCCTGATGTTCGGGCCCCGTTTGGGCCTGGTGCGTTGAAACACCTGGCCAGGTAGGGTCGGGCCGGGCTCACGCATTTGTTCGAACAGAAAAGGGCCCGGGCTTTTCTTGATACATTCTACATAATAGACTGTAGGTGCGACTAAATTACCTTATTGTCAAAGGTAATTCATAAAGCATGCTAGTAGTGAGCTATCCAGGAGTTGATGAGGAAAATGAGTCAAAACTAAAGTTACTCAGTGCTGTGTGCTCTTTCTTGGGACTTTGAAAGCCGTTTAAAGAGAACAGGGGATCACACAGTACTTTGAGAAAGAAAAATTGTAATAAATATATAGAATTTGGAAGAAGAAAAAAGGAGGAAAAAAAATACATTGGGTTAGGTTTGGATGAAAGACGTTTGGGCATTTAGTCAAGACATTAAAAAATAGATACCTACAGGAAATTTTTTAAAATTTTTTTTTCATCATTTCAACTTTTTAATATTTTTTTATGACTTTTTAGACATTTTATCACAGAGTAAAAGTACTAAGTAAGTATGTTTCATAATCATAACAAACAAACTTCCTTATATCTCAACAAATTTTTTCTTTTTTGATGTATGAAGCCCACAAAAGAATTATGGAAGCTCCATGCATGCACAAGCTCGCCCGAACGTTTTTATGGAGCTCATGTGTAGGTGTCACCCGAACACGATTTTGGAGATTTGAGGTTCATACTGGCAAAATGTGGATTTGTGGATGTCGCTCAAGTAGACCTATGAGGTACACGAAAAAAAAAAGAAAAAAAAAATGGATTTTCAAACTCTGTAATCAATCTGAAAACACGGTATTTTTGGGACACACGAGTTCGATTTCGTAGTCACTCCGGAATCATTCAGGTGGAAACGGTAAACTTTTATTGATTTCACCAGAATGATTACGGAATTGAACTGAATCTTTTCTGTTTTCACCGGAATGATTCCGGAGTGGCTACGAAATCGAACTCTGTGTCCCAAATATACGGTGTTTCACCAGACCAATTACAACCCATTTTCTTCAGTGTATTTTTATCGACTTTAAAATGGTCACTTTTTGCACCAGACTGAAATATGAATCCACCTTTACTGATGACCTGACAAATGAATTGGTTGCAACTCCACGAGCTCGAGATAAAAATACTTATAAAATACACGAGAATAATTGTAAAATTTGCTCAATTTACCTGGCGAATTTGAAAGTGTATTGGTAAAGGATGGAAAAACAGACGACGCAGGGTTGTAAGGTCCATGCACCGAAGGCCAATTCGACGAATGCTGCAGTCCAGCCGAATACGCTGCGGCAGCTGCGGCTAAAGCGCTGAAAGGTGTTGGTCTGACCGGAGTGACCGGCTGCGATCCTAGCATAAATCTGGCCGCCATAATGCTGTTAGCTGGATTTTGCAAAAACGAATTCAACGAGTGTGGCGGTGGCGTTCTCGAATTATCCGGACTAGACCTTTTGACGGCCTCGACGTCGATATTTTCGTCATCGTCGGCCGAATCCATCTCCAAATCGTCGTCATTTTCGGGTATATCGTCTTCGGATGAGACAACCGGCTGTTCCGGCAAAGGCGACGGAGTCTTGCGGTTTCGCGTATCGGCCAAAAGGGCAGCTACGCTGAAATTGATGTGGTTTGCGCCCCGGTTACTGGAGCAGTCTTGATTTCTACCCAGATTCAGCGTCAGCTTCCGATGATTGCTGTCATCTAGCGGCGAAGTGGTCGAATTCATCTGTGCTTTTTCAACAGCGAATTGTTTCGAGTATAATATAGTCATGCTAGCGGGCTCAAGCATGAGATTATTGACCGAAAAGAAAAAGAATATTATGAAAAAGTATATGATCAATTGTCGAGCAAAGAACAATCCGCGAAACTATCCAAATTACAAGTTTAAATTCGCGAAATTTTTTACACGAATCACTATCATTTTGAGTTATGTAAGTACGTATCGCGACGAGAGCGAGAGAAAACAAAACGCACGTTACCGAAAAATTGAAAATCTCAACTTGTATTCGTTATATCAGCAACCGGCGATATTCCATACTACACCGTTCTACTTTTGAAACTGATACAAACTGCTGCTGTAGCTTGGCTGCAGTTACCATTGAAAGATACTCGCCATATGCACGCCTATGGGCGGACTATCCAATTTTCGAAGGCGGAGCATTCTACCGATAATGTTTCCCCTTTTGCCCGTCGTCGAACGTCTCCATTTTGAAGCAACGATTTTTCATACGGAACGTTCAAATTAGCATTTTCCCTATCCACAAGGAAAACAATGCGTAACAAGGTTTTTTTTACGCGTACTCGTTTTATAAGTGTTTGTTATTGTAGGTGTTATTATTTTCGCGCGCGCCGCGCTTCTGCTCCGCGCTTTAATTTTCTCGTTCGGTTTTTTTTTTCCTCATTTAACCATATTTCGTTAGCGTTTTATCTTATTTGTTAGCTCGTAATTAATCGCCGGAATAATTTTTTCGCGGCGGTAGACCGCGATTTTAAATTGATTTTTTTTAGGTACCTGTGACCTATGCTTACCCATACCCGGCCTAACGTAATTCTTGAAGAAAATGCGGGGGTGCAATTTTTCACCTCTGTGGGGGATGGCCGGGAGGGGGAGTTAACAGCAACTTCGTGAGAGAAAACATCAGAAAATTTTCATGTTCGTCGCTATTTTATATAATTACATGTTTTTAGGCTCACCCCACCCCCTCCACCAAGCTATTTCTGTTTATGAAAAAATTATTTTTTATTTTTATTTTTCCTTCAACCGAATTTTATTTCAAGTGGTGTCACACCAACCCCCCCCCCCCCCCCCCAAAAAAAAAAAAAGAATAAATAAATAGGTAAATAAATAATTAATTGTTTTCAAAAAAAAAAAAAAAAAAATAGTTACCTAATTTCAATAATACCTATAAGTTGAAAAATTTACCCATTTTTTTTTAGTTTTGTTCTGCATTTTGATTTTTGAAAAATTGAGGGTGTCCTAAAGTGCCTGTATAGTTGAGATTACATCAAGGGGAAATTTACAAAAAAAAAAAAAAAAATGGTAGAAATTCTCATAAAAGGTAAAGAAATAGTTTAAACTTTCATAAGTTAGAAAGTGCAAAGGTATAATAATGTTGGAAAAATCACATAATTTTTGGTCAAAAATACCCCCGAGCAGCGCAATCGACAAATTATCGAAATAAAAAATCGACAGAATATCAAATTCGATAAAGTGTCGCGTTAGTTCCGCCTAAATCGTGAAATTATCTTTCGATATATAGATAGATTATCGACGAATTACAGTTAGCAAAAATTTCGAGATTATAGTAAGATATTTTATATATCTATAATATCGAAAGATAATTTCACGATTTAGGCGGAACTTTTGCGACACTTTATCAAATTCGATGTTCTGTCGATTTTTTATCGATTTTTTATTCCGATTTTTCGTCTTTTACTAGCTTTTTTCTATAATTAAAAATCATTAATTAGCATAATTAATACATTAAACTATGCCTAAACACATTATTCATGTTACGGTAAGAGGATCATTTCAGAAAAAGTCAAAAAAAAATTATAAAAAATCTGCCACCCGTGGGGCTTGAACCATCTACCTCCTGCATGGTAATCCTATTCCTTAACCACTATGCCATACCTTATCGTTGAGGAATTAGCGATAAAACGCTTATAATAGGCAGTTTAGTACTTCCAGACGTGTTGGGCTTAGAAAAATTTTCACCAATTTGGAAATAATTTCAAATATCGTTACAAAATCG
This sequence comes from Balanococcus diminutus, assembly GCA_959613365.1. Lineage (NCBI taxonomy): Eukaryota > Metazoa > Arthropoda > Insecta > Hemiptera > Pseudococcidae > Balanococcus > Balanococcus diminutus. The sequence continues at coordinate 33,748,454 of OY390714.1, forward strand.
TTGAAAAATCGTTCGACAAATTTCAGGTTATTTGTCGATAATGTAGTTTCAAATATCGCCACAAAATCGTTGAAAAATCGAATTCGAGGAATTTCATATTACGTGTCGATAATATAGTTTCAAATATCGTCATAAAATCGTTGAAAAATCGAATTCGAGAAATTTCAGATTACGTGTCGATAATACAGTTTTAAATATCTTCACGCAATGGTTAGAAAATCGAATTTGAGAAATTGCATATTATGCGTCGATAATATAGTTTCAAATATCTTTACAAAATCGGTAAAAAATCGGATTCGATAAATTTAATATAATCTGTCGATAATATAGTTTCAAATGTCGTCAAAAAATCGGTAAAATATCGAAGTCGAGAAATTTCATATAATCTGTCGATAATATAGTTTTAAATATCTTTACAAAATCGTTATAAAATCGAATTCGATAAATTTAATATTCTTTGTCGATAATGTAGTTTCAAATATCTGCACAAAATCGGTGGAAAATCGGAATCGATAAATTTAATATTCTTTGTCGATAGTATCGTTGACGAATATCGTCATAAAATCTTAATAATATCGAATTCGATAGTTTTTAGATTTTTTGCCTATGAAGTTGTACCGATAAATCTTTATAATATCGTGAGAACATCTATAGATTTTCAAACGATTTTTAGCCGAATTTTTTTTTTAAATTTAGGCTATTGTGTCCGACCCTGATTTAGAAGGAGGGGGGGTAGAAGAGTTCTGACCCCATTTGTTGACGTTTGGGACCAAAAGATGACGATCTGTCACATGTCACATATTTATATATATATATATTTATTTATTTATTTATTGATAATTTTACCCCTACTTTTGGAACTCTGGGGCCGAGCCTAACAGGTCAAATGAGGTCAAACTTGATATGTAGGGTCCCCTCGGTGTAGGAATGATGCAAAAAAATTTTTGGGGCCCTAACTCAAAATTGAGGATATGATCCCTTTTTGAGGGGGGTGCGGGGGAGCCCCAATATCATGAAATTTTTTGAAACTTGCCCCAGGGATGAGAATCCTAATTACCTACACCGTAGTCAAATTTCAGCCCCCTAAGTCATCCCCACCCCATTTTAGGGCCCAAAAAGTGGATTTTGAGGTAATTTTTTCACGTTGATCACGCTACAGACCGCCCAAATGAGGCTGGGGGGCCTAAATTTTCATCATAGATCGAGTTCATGCTCCTGATGTGCCTTTTGTAGGTTTTGGCCTTCAAACCCCTTTTGACCTTGATACAGGGTCAAAAATCAATATTTTTCAAGTTTTGACCTGTCTTTTCTGACGCATTGAACAGCCTACAGCCCAAACCTAAAGACTTAAAAGGTCGAAATTTGGGATGTAGGGTCAGTAGAGGTCACTGATGTACCTTTTGGGGATTTTCGAGTTTAAGCCCGGTCCACACCTTCAAATAATTTGATCAAATCACGTTTGATCAAATATATTTGAAGGTGTGGACCGGGCTTTAGAGCCTCATTTGACCCTCCTACAGAGTCAAAAATCAGAAATTTTTACGTTTCAACCCCTTTTTCTGGTGTGTTGGCCCCCGTCTGCAAAGCCGAAAGGCCATGCCCCTGGGGCAATGGGATCAGAAGAGCTGGAAGTGACGAGGTGGTTGGGGCGAATCCCCCAACGCGGGGTATGGGGGCGGAGCCCCCATCCTAAGAGCTGAAAGTGATAAGGAGGTTGGGTAGGAGCCTCAACGGGGGAATGGGGGCGGAGCCCCCATCTGAAGTTGAAATCTTCAATGCAGAGAGGAACTAAAACTGAAGACAAAAACCTGACATTTTTAAACTGAATTTGAAGTTAAAACTGATATTGAAACTGAAATACCATGGATGAAAACGTTTTCAAAGTGGTACACTAACTTGAAAAAAAAAATTCGGCTGTCGCGGAGCATCTTGACTGCTACGCGTTTTTTTATCGATACGTTACATCTTCCGATATTATCGATCGAGTGTGCCGCTCGGGCCCTTGGAAGAGGTCCCAAAATAATTTTTGCTCCGGGCCCGCTTTGGCTCTCGACGAGCCTGGTAACTACCTATTAAAAAAAATCTCAATCTAAAAAAAAAAAAAAAAATTAAATCTTATAGTTACTTTGATTTTTTTTTTTCAATTTTGGAGAAAAAAATTGAGAATTGTCTTGGGAAGAAAATCTTTTTTTTTTTGGAGTCAGGGTAGAAAACTTCTATAAGTTTTTTGACTAAGAAATAAAATTTTTCTGAGTATAAGAGATCTTTTAAATTTTTTGAAAAATGAAATAATTTTCATTGTCTAGGCCAGCCGAACTATTTATTAAAAGTGTCAGGCCCTGGCACGCCCTTATGGAAATTAATAGATTTCATCCAAATTGAAAATTTTCGTTGTACCTATCGAAATTTGAAATTATCTAATAATTAATTAGGTATCGAAGTTGGAATTGATCGATTCATCAAATTCAACAAATTGTTTTGTGTTCAATTTCAAAGTATTCTTGAGGGTTCTCACAAAGTTTGAACATTTGTTGAAAAATTCATAAGACATTAACATTCATTCCACTCGATTTTCTTGAGAGACTTTAACTAAATTCGGACCAATTGGGAGTGCCCCATAAGATACCATAACTACTTGAAGTTGAGTTCGAAAAAAATTAAAAATTAAGAAATACCTAACTCTTATAAAAAAAAAGAACAGCATTGATACCCAAAAAAAAGCAAAAGTTTGAAAATTGACCATTGTTTCATAGGAGATAAATAGGTAAAATAGAAATAGGGAATTATTTCCTCGCATAAAAAGAAATGACTTATGGGGATAAGGTCATAATGGAAAAATTGTAAGTCCAAAATCAGAGCTACTGTTATAGTTGATACCTAATTTTTCGTGAGTATACGTATCATTTTTTTTTGAACTGCAAATGATTAGGCGTATAGGCTATTATTTATTCGAAACAAGTATCAATGTCATAGACCCCCTCTTCACGTATTAGGTGCGTGTTCTTGATGGGACGACCGTCGACCAACGACCCTTTGTGTAAATTTATTAACACCACCACGTTCGTGCGAACTCGGTAGCCTCGTATACTGCATCCCTTTCGCGATAATATGCCTACTTAATTAAAAACATACGAGGTATTTAAGCCCTGACGAAGGTAAAAACGAATTTCACTTGTAAAACGGATGCGATGTCTTATATAAAATCAGCTCTAATTATTCGTGAATATTATGCCCTTTTCTTGTATCGTGTGGTAATTGATGGGAGAATAATATATGGCACAGCGTAGAAATTAATTGGCGCTAAGGCGATGTAGAAATGTTTCACACGTGCTTCGAGTTTCTTCTTCCTTTTGAGTTTGTAACTTTGATTTACAGTGTTACGAGTACATATTATATATAGGCACCTAAAAGGTCTTTAATTGCGTGTCACCAAGGAAGTCATATTAATTCAATAATAATATGAGACAAATTTTTGTAATTTTTTATAAATGATTTTCTCAAAATTATGTATCAATTTATATATATAGGTCTATATTATGTACCTACTTATACTTTTTGCATTTGGCATTTATTTTTTTTTTCAGAGTTATTGTGAATTCATATCTGCTAATCCCCAATTTTGGTTTCTGGTTTGTAGTTTCCTTATTATAAGTATATAGGTACGCACATTCGAAAAGTACGTGTATAACACCTAAGTTATTGGCTGTATTCCAATTCTTTTGCGTATAAGGTACTGAAATTATAGTAAAATGGCGATAGAAAAATCAATAAAATATATTTTTGCAGAAATTACTCGACTCAATTGTGTGAAATATAGGAATAATAATATTGATACTTAGAAGCTTGTTATTTATTTGCTCATGGTGACGTCGCTTATTTAAAAAAAAAAAAATCCTTTAAGAACTTTAAGAATTAGGGGTTTTTGGTCAATACCTATAACTAATTAGGCATAAGTTTTTATTTAGGTATTTATTTATTTATTTTTGGTTTGGTCGTGAAGCTATCTTTGCTCGATGTTGTTTTTTTTTTGTTTTTTTTTTGGTCAACAATAATACCTACTATTGATTATTTTTCGGGTAGGATTTGGTTATTGATTTTGCTAAAAATGAGTATTTTTTTTTCCTTGGGGATTTTTCCACATGTTTCCATTTTTTATTGAATTTAATTATTTCCAAAGGTTTTCATCGTCAAAAGGGTGTTTTTTTTTCAGAAATATTTTGATGAATATTCTATAGGGAAGGAAAAATTGTCAAGAGAATTATTTTTGGAGATGTTAAATTTTTCTCTTTCAATAAGTAAGTAATAGTTTGCCTTTTATCAGGTGAATTTTTTTACTCTGCCAGTTTCTTGCTATAATTATATAGGTTATTTTTCTGAGAGGATTTTATAATTTTTTTTTTTGCGAAACATATTTTCCCTGTTTTTTTTTTTTTTTTTTTTTTAAATTATACCTATGAATTTATTTCTAAAGGAAATTAGTTTCCGAACGCAACAGGGGGTTTCTTTCAAAAAATTATTTCAAACTGCTTCAATCACCGAGAGCCTGAGGATATTTTTGTCAGAAAGATTTTGCTGAAATCATTTTTTGGAATAGAGGCATTGAATTTCTATTTTTATTATACCTACATATCAATTAATAATTTTTCGCCTTGTATGCATTTTTTAATTTTTTATTAATAGATTTTTTGGATTCTCTAAAAGGATCTTATAATTTTTTTTAAATTTATTTTTGTTGAGTCTTTTTTTTTTTTGATTGTTTTTGCAAAAGAAACTACAAATTTGTTCCCATTTTTTTTTTTTTTTTTTTTTTCAAAAATTATCATTTTCATACTGTTGTCATGTACTTACAATTTGATTCCTTTGCCATCAGAAAGATTTTTGTGATAAGTAAAACAATTTTTTAGATACCTAAGTAGGCATGAAGAAAATTTTCCAAAAAAAATTTTTGAAAAAATTTAATTCATCTTACGAGTTGTTTTTGTTTTGCAGTTGATTTTTTTTTTGAGAAATTTTTTTTTTGGAAATTTTTTGTGAAGTTACTTATTAGGTATATACCTATTTATGTGTGTACCTACCTTTAAAATTTAGTTTATTTTCTAGAGGTATAGTTTTCTTCCCATTTTTTTCGAATTATTTTCGTCATTGAGAAGATTTCCTTATCAGAAAGATTTTTGCTAAAAAGATTTTGTGTGAAGAAATTAAACTTTTTATAAGAGAATTTTTTGAGAATATTTTTTTATTTTATTTTTTTCAGGGAATATTTTTACCTAATGGAATGTTTTATTTCTCTAAAAAAAAACAACTGAAAATTGTCATAAAATCCGATAATGAAACAATTTCGAGGAAAACATATTTTGGAAAATAATCCTCAAAGTAGGCCTTTTCGCAGAGGAATATTTTTTTTATTCCTCAACTGCTGTTTCACTGGTGGATTTTGTTGTTGAGAGGAGTTTCTTCGGAATCCCTTTTTTTTGGGGGGGGGGAGGGTGGTCCATAAAAAATACTCTTACCAACAGCACCCTTTATTTTTTTTTTTAAATTTTTTTCGATTTAGGTATAAGTATATTATGTAGGTACTTGAGCTACTTGGATATCATTCTGTTTTCAATTGAGTTAATTTCCAAAGAACAATATTTTTCCAAAAACAGTTAACATATTCCAAGATTTTGTTTAGACGGTTTTTATCGCTTAGTGGAGTTTAATTTCCATCAGAAAGATTTTTTCTGCTATAAATTTTTTTTTCAAAGAAAAACTTTTTTTCAGAAGATTTTTCGATACCTACCTATACCTATACTGCTACATATTTCTTCGAGAAAAGGATTTCTTGTCGATAATTTTTTTTGAGAGGATTTTAAGCCCAGATTAATATCCCAGTGAATATAGAATTTGGAATGTACTTTCAAGTTGTCGAGAAGGGTTCTTGGTTGTTTGATTGTTTTCCTGAGGCGATTGACGATTTTCTAACTTTTTCAGTGCAAGTTTTTTTTTTTTTTTTTTTTTGCTGATGAAAAAGTGTTTTTTTATGAAAGTTTTTTTGAATGAGTTAATTTTTCTTTTGCTAAGTTTTTTTATTTTTTAATCTATGTGTATTTTCTGCTTCGCCATCAAAATTGACAAATGTCATTTTTTTTAGATGTTTCAAAGTAGGCACGTTTTATCTATCTACAGAGTTGGCTGCGATCTTATGGTTGATGGGTTTATCTTTATGAGAAATTTCGCAACACTGGGTTCATACGAGTACACGGAACAGAGGAGGGTTCAAGTAAAAATATTCCTTGTTCCACATGACTCACTGGCTCAGGCTCATAGATATACACTTACATAAAACACGATGCAAGAATAGTCTTATGACAGTCAATCTCAAGATTCATTAATTATATCCAAGACGACGACCAGGTATTCAATTCGTATTTTTCATTTACTCAGGTATACCTAAGTACGATGAGATGAGAAATATTTCAATTAGGCTGTACGAAGAAATAGCTCATATAAAATTATGACGCGAAGACGCGTTCATAAACAATTACGATAATTTATCACGGCCGTTGATTTGTTCAAACACTGCGCGTGAATAGTATGGATGGTGCGAGCTTTTTAATAGATGCACACTTTCATTATTAGGCGATACTCCGTACCTTGGCTGAGAGCTGTATAGCGGTACAATTTAATTAGTTTATTAGCGGATATTATGATCATTGTAAGACGAATGTTGTTCATTCATAGCATAGTCCATTATACGAAGTATACGAGTCTGGCAATGTATAGGTTTACAAACGTGATATTGCTATAGTTAATCGTCGTATACAAATGTTACCAAGCCGAACAAAATGCACGGGCAGACGTTCGGGCAGCTAGTAAAAGCTACACGTTTTTAAAACGTACCCTCGAGCGTAATTCTGCTACATTTGGAGGTTCCCTCGCGCTGTAAAATCATCTCGAACGCGCATTTGATCCCTGAAAAGCGATTACTTGTAGCGAATATTGAACCAAGCTCCGTCGAATAATTTACGAGTTTCGTTAAAAGAGAAAAGGGTACACAAGCGAAGGAAACGACTGCGATATCCTTTGCATATAAATATTTAATATTAAAGGAAATCTCGTAAAGGTTTGATAATGTACAATCGATTGTAAAATTAATTTTTTATCTTATATATTTTTTTCTGCCGGAAGTTCCTCGACCGACCGAACCGAGCCCGGACTTGGAGTGTAATTTCGATTTGTATGGTACACGGTAGCTGTAGGGTAGATATGGACGAGTAAGAAGGTAAATGTACACATAATTTTTTACTTAATCTCACGAATCATTTAACTCAAATTATACTTGCTGCAGTTTAAGTCGGTAGACAAGTTTTAATTAATACTTCGCGCATATTAGACTAACTTTTTTTTTGGGCTCACGACGTATTTTAGTGCCAAATTTTATCGGTGGTTTATTGTATATGCACGCTTAATGATTTGAATAAATTTAGAAATTAGTTGTCCGCAAATGGGGGGTATGAGGTATGCATGGGCTGGTCGTCGGTGTTATCTTATACGTTAGCTTCTTGTCTGACTTTTTTATGGCATGATGGCGAGTAAAAGTGGAGGGAGTGAAGATTTGTTCTTGGTGCGAATAAAAAAATAATTAACTACGCGACGTGTGTTTTTTTAAATAAAAATAATAAGGAAACTATTTATATTTGTAAACGTTATCATCGCGTCATTTTGTAATTAATTAACGAGATATTAGTTGAAAGTGAAGTGCATTAAAAAAATGGTCAAAAACTCAAGATTAGATATTGCGCTAATAATGAATTTGCGTGATAGATTTCGTTTTTTTAGTCGATTTTTTTTTTATTTAATTTTTTTAAACGATGGCTATTGTGTTTTACCCTGATTTAGAAGCAGAGGTTGGGAAAACTTTAGCCAAACTTTTGGACTTCTGGTTAGGGTGTTTCATAATTTCATTTTTTGTGATAAGTTGAGCGCCTATATCCGCTAAAAATATTCCTTTTGGTAAAAAATCCACTCCTCAAAAATTTTTCTTCAAAAAATTTATTTTGAGTGATGGCTCAGAGCCCCTTTTATTGAGAAAACGAAAAATAATTCAAAAAATTGGAATTGATTTTTTTTTTTTAATTTTTCAACAAAATGGTCACTACATAATTATACTCAACTACTTTTATCCCACAACCATTTTTGGTGATTTTTCATCTTTACTCCTGTTTTTAAGGGGACATAAAAATCCAATTTTTTTACGTTTCTTGAAAAAAAAAAAAAAAAAAAAAAAATGAAAATCAGCTAAGATAAACAAATTTTTCTAGTTCAGTGTTGTCTTAAGATACTTGCGTATTTTTACCAAAAACCCCCATTTATGACGATTTTTTTATTTTACCTCACAAGGGAACCTCGCCAACTCGTCACCTCCGATTTCGCGCTGAAATTTGGCTCACTGGAAGAGCATGCCACCCACACCTCACAACCAAATTTTTAGCTGCCCAAGTTGATTTTTCGATTTTTGGCGAATTTTTGAAAATGGCTAAAACCGCCTCCAAAAAAAACATTTTTTGAAAAAAAAAATTGTAAATTTCAAGATAGAATCCTGAAAATTGGTTTGTACACTAAAATCGACCTTCCGAGTCGATTGACACAATTTTCGAAGCAATCTGGAGCCTCCAGAAAAAGTTGACTTTTCTCCCGCACACTGGAATCTCTCCAGACGGCAAAAGTCAACTTTTTTTCGAGGCTCCAGATCGCTTCCAAAAATGATGCCAATCGACTCGGAGGATTGACTATAGGAGGTAGACGAAGTTTCTGGTGATATGCTGAAAAAATTGATTTTTTGGAAATTTTTAAAAAATGCAGAATTTTCAACTTGTCAAGAAAAAACACGTGCGAATTCGTCACCTCGGATTTTGGATTCAACCATGTCAATCGATAGATGGCATCACAGTAACGCTAGGATTCAATTTTGAGCTGCCCAGTTTAATTACACCCCCGTCTGGAGCGATTCCAGTGCGCTGGAGAATATGTAGCTTTTTCTGGAGGCTCTAGATCGCTTCGAAAACGGTGTCAATCAATCCGGGGGGTCAAATTTAGGTTATAAACCTATTTTCAGGATTTATATCTCGAAGTTTACAAAAAAAAATTCAAAAAAAAAGGGTTTTGGGGGCGGTTTTAGCCATTTTAAAAAATTTGCTAAAAATCAATTTGGGCAGCTAAAAATTTGGTTGTGAGGTCTGGGTGACATGCTCTTTCAGTGAGCCAAATTTCAGCTCAATCGGAGGTGACGAGTTGGCGATATTCTCTTGTCAGTTTTCGGCAGGTTTGCATCTTTCTGGAAAAATGGCACAGTTCGTGCCGTTCCTGAAAACTGAGGTAAAGTTGAAAAATCACCATAAATGGTCTCGTTGGATAAAATTACCTATGTGGTGACTATTTTATTGAAAAATTTTAAAAACAAAATCAATTCCACTTTTTTGATTTTTTTTTTTTTGTTTTCTCAATAAAAATGGCTCTGAGCCACCACTCAAAATAGAACGTGCTGGTATGGTGCTTCAAACTTTGGAAATTCTAATTTTTTAAGCCTTGTAGAGCCTTTCTTTTTCAAAGATGGGCAAATTTTGATCAAAACTATGTAGGGTTGGTAGAAAGCACTGATGTGCATTTTGGGAATTTTGACCTTTTCGTACCAAATTTGGGGCAACCGGGCGAGCCGTTTTTTGAATAAGCTCATGGGGTAGTCGAAAAATATGAATTTTTTTGAAATTTATACCAATATCCCAAATTTTGTTTTCCTAGGATCACCCCTAGATACTCTTGTTTAGGCTCCAAAAAGTGAATATTACGGGCTGTCCAAATTGGACTAGGGGCCTCCCAATTTTTTCCTTGATTCAATTCATACTTTTTATGTCGTAGTGGTTTTTGTACCTAAATTTTGACATTTGAACCTCTTTGACCTTTGTGCAGTTGTGCAGGGTCAAAAATCTAAAAATTTAATGTTTTAACCTATTTGAAAAATTCTTGTTAATTTGAATTCCTTTTGAGAATTTTCAATTTGGAATTGAAAATAAAACTGTTGATATTTTATTGGTTAAAAAAAATTGTTTTACCTAACTAAACTTTTTTTTTTTTTGAAAAGTGAATGAAAACTTTTTGAAAATTTTTTAAAAAATTAACGATTCCTAGATATTTGAAAATTTGTTTATACCCAAAAATTTTCAATGTCCCCTTTTTTACAAAATTAATTTTTGATTTTGAGTCGAAATAATTTTTTTTTTTTTGATTTCAAACAAAATTTTGGGAAATTAAATAGACTTGTTTCAAGTTGAATTAAGAACATTTCATAAGAGGTAGGAGTAGACCAAAATGTGAAAACCGAAGCTGAAACTGAAATATCAAAACTGAGCTGATTTTTAAAGGAGTCGTGCTTGAAAAAAAATTCGGCTCTCGAGTATCGGTTTAACTGCTACGCGGTTTTCCTCTTCTTCTGTTTTTATCGATTTAAATTTTCTTATCTCGGCGTTGTTGGCGTATTTGAACGACGTTATAAATTTTTGTTAATTTCTGTCGACTTTTTCCGATTTTTAACAACTCGTCAACATTTTAATGAATAAATTAACGGAAACACGTATAGGACATGCCGAATCTATGGTATATAATAATGTCAACGATCCGACGATACAAGCTCGTGTATTTACGCGCACGAAACTGTGGTATTTTGAAAACCTTAGAAAATATTCCGCGCGACAACTACACCGTACAAATTTTTATTTAGCTTCGCATTTTCGACGTTATTTTGACTTGTTTTCAAAATCATTATCTCTCATTACGAATGATTTGTGTTCTTGTCACGTCTAGCAGTCACGTTTGTAAACGGCTCAATTTCTAAAACAAACTTTGCTCTCAACACATGAGCAGCACATGTGGCCAAAGCGGTTGCTCGCTAATTGGCAACCGCATACGGAAGATTATCGGCAGAGTAAGGAGATGATGACGACGATAATGATGATTGCTAGACGTGATACGGCCAGTGTAGACGTTTCCTGTGATTTATTACCTATAACATAAAAATTATCGGCATATACACGTTATATTCTATTCCTGAAAGTCTTTTCGCCTAGACTAATTTTTAAATGATACGATTCATTAGCAAATCGCTTCTTTTTTATGCGAAAATTATGTACTTGCTAGTCTATAGGTGGTTTCGGAACTGCTGAATACCTATACGACTATATGTACATATCTTCTCCCCGGTAAATGGGCGTTTTTATGTGCTGCTGACTGATTAATTTGGTGGTTTGAGTTGTCCTAAAAGTGAAGGTTTTCTATACCTGTACAAATGACACGTAAATTTGCTGAACACAGAAGAAGTAAATGAGCTATTTTAAAAGCGAGGAAATTTATATACGTAATTCGGATGCTTATTTATACTTGTACGTAGGTACTTATGACTTGGGTACTATGTAATTACACGAAAAAAGGTCATTAATCAATTTTTTTCTCGGAAAATTTGGTAGGGAAAATAGTACTTAAGTGAGTAGAATATTTTGAAAAACTCAATGTTACATATAAGAATAACTTATTTTAAAAATGAATGAAAATTTGGAAAAATTTGAGATTTCCAAATAATATCAAAAATTAATGAATTTGAAACAATTTTTTAAAAATTTTAAAAGATAGAAATTTGTGGAAAACCTATAGAAAAATTTCAGAACAATAATCAAAAAAATTTATTATTCAGAGATAATTTTTTTACAAAAATTGAGATGTAAATTTTTAAAAGAATCAATTTATTAAATAAGTAGGTACTAGGTAGGTATATATGTAAAAATAATCAATTTGGAAAAAATGGGATTTTTTTGGAAAACTATCAAAAAAAAAAAAAAAAAAAAAAATGAAGACAACAATTTTTAGAACGGACAAACATTTTTCAGATAGTTAAACATCAAAAAATAAATCGATGAAATAATTAAAAAATAAATCTACAAAAAAATAAAAAAAATTAAGTAACTTTCAAAAAATTGAAAAAAAAATGAATTTTTTCGAGAAAATTGGGAGAAAAATAACAATTATTTGAGAAATTATTTTTTTTTTTAATTTTAAAACAGAAATTTTTAGAAGAACGGACAGAATTTGATTAAAAAATAATTTTAGATACTACGTTAAACTAACCAACTTAAACGTATTAAAAAAAAATAATAAATAAGAAAAAGAAAATAATATTTATTGTACAACTAACAATAAATTACTGACATTTTCCGGAAAAAATGGAAAAATTAAAAGCTAGAATGGTTTAAGAGAAATTGAGAAAATCAGAAATTTTTAAAAAAGCTGACAAAATTGTTTTGTGATAAACATATAAAAAGAAATGATTTGTAAATGAGACATATCTAAGAAAACATAATAAAGTTGTTTAAAAATCAGTAAAATATAAAAAAATTGCTAAATAAAATTTTTGAAAAAATTTTAAACTGGAAAAATGTTTTAGAAAAATTGAGATAAAAATCTTTAGAAAATGCGATCAAAGAAACTAATTGAATAAAAAAAACGAAAAATTGAAAAAAATTGAAACAATTAGAAAAACAATTCCTGATGTCAATTTTTGACAGAAAATTGACGATTTCTTTTCCCTTGAAGATTTGAAAAAAAATTGGTTGAAAAACTTCAATTTTTTTTTAAGTACCTAAACATGAAAAAAGTTGGAAAATGTGAAGATGAGGGGGAATTAAGACAGAACACAATATTTTTTCTAATTAGTAAGCTTATAAAAAAAAGATTGAAAAAATTATTCTTTTTGGAGCACTGACATCAGTCTGCTTTTTTGGTTAAATAAAATAATTTGAAAAAAATTGAACATTAAAAAAAAATTAGGAAAAGTAATTCAACAATTTTCAGGTAAAATGCATTTTTAGAAAATTGAAAAAAAAACTCGGATTTTTCAGATATTATGAATTTTGTTTTGGAAAAACTAAAAACTTTCTGTTCAAATTTACAAAAAAAAAAAAAAAAACTACTGTACCTACCTAATTTTTTTTTTTGATCGAAAAATCGTAAGAATTTTTTTTTAAATATTCTAGAAAAATTACAACGAAAAATTTCAAGGAAATCGATGAAAATTTTTCAGATGAATGCATAAAAAATTTAAAAAATTGAGAAAAATTACCAAAAAATATCTAAAACAATTTTTATTGCAAACAATTAGTAAGTTACCTATAGTGCAAAAAATATACTTAATCAAACAAATTAACTATCGCAACCAGAATTATATTTTCAACTTTTAATTTTTAATTAACTGAGCTTCCACTATTATTAATTGGAGTAAACGACAAAAATATGAAAATTTTTTCTTATTCATTTCACTCCAACTTTCGAAGAAAAAAATGTTCAACAGCTCCCTTAATTTGTTTCTATAAGTATTGCTTCAGAAAGTATACATCGTGTACAACACATTTTATAATTAAGTAGGTTCATATTTATTACATTATTTAAAAGATTTCTCATCTCGATAAAGGGGTAGAAAAATCAAAATCATGTGCATAATACTTTCTTGATCGCCACGCACGATATACGTAGGTAGTTATTAGTAAATATATAGGCTAGATACTTATTTATGATTGAACAAATTACGAGACATAAAAGCACCCGGTTTCGATGTAGGTGTACGGGGAGGGGAAGGTGTGTGTAATGAAAATGATCCAAGTAAGTGAATAAGTACCTATCTATCCATTCCATATAGAGAAGTGATAGAAAAGGAACGGAAGTAGGGACGGAATGGAGAAAATCGTGACGAGACATGTTTTAATTCATTTAAATATTCCATTTAAACAGGTTAAAATTCTTATGCTTGTTCATTAACACGAGTTTCAGTTGTCATGACGTCATGATCTCTTCATTAGTGTGAATAGACACTATTCTTTATAAAACATTATCTTATTTCTCAAATGCAATAATTTATGAGTTAGCCAGTTTAAAGAGTATTTACATGCGATGTTTAATAAGCACGTTTAGGTAACATTTTTTGCCCCTTTTTTCTTCTTTTAACGATCTTCGTGAACAAATGAATTGAGCCGATAAGCGGGGCCCAGTTGCTACATTATGTATATCGAAATGTCGATAAAACTGTTGTGTGGCATTTTTTACGACAGAATTCGATTTTACGTATTCGTCGAATTCGTAGAATTATATACCTATGTCGATTTTCTACCTTTTTGAAAAGTCGTCTTCGATACGAATAATTAAACTAACGACTACCTATCTAAAATTTTTATCTGTTCGACTACCATAACGTGAAGACTGAAGATGGGCTGCCGTTTGATAAATGTTTGCGCGGTAGCGCTGCGGTTCACGTAATTTACTATGCCGAACTAATTTTACTATTTTTTGGCTACCGTGCTACCTAATTATAATGAATTTAAAACAACATTCGAGTTGAGAATACTGATATCTATGCGCGTGCGACGTTTAGCATTTGTCTGCGAGTCTATAATACAGGGTGTCCTAGTCCTTGTCCAAGCAGGACTTGATGAAACCTCAGAATTTTTCATGACATATATGTATAAGTAAGTATAAGAATTCTTAGGTGATTTAGGCCTATATTTTATAATATATTGTTCAAAAATTGAATAATGCAATAGATCAAGTTTTTCCCTAAAAATAGAAACGAATTATAACACTATACTCTTTCAAAAAAAATATTTTTTCGCGTGGGAATCAAAAGATTGTTCATACGAAAAATTGAAATTTTATATCATTTTCATACTTTATAAATATTTACCCAGACTAACTTGAAAAAAATCGTTTTATTTATGCTATAAAAAAAGTTGATAAATTTTTCACTGGAGATTAAGTATGTTTTCACTAGAAAATTTTTTTAAAAAGCTTTCACTCAATTATAAAGTAGGTATTTAAGAATTTTTTCACATAGAAATTGAGTTCTTTCTTTCAATAAAAAAAAAATATATTACAAAAAACTGGTAATTTTTCATTTAGATGTTCAGATTTCTTTTCACTATAAAAATTGGATTTTTCTTTCACTTTTTCATTTTCACCAAAAAATTATTTTCTTTCTTTCGCACTACAAAAACTGGGCATTTCCCACTAAAAATTTGATTTTTTCACTAAAAAATGTAAGAATTTTTTTTACTAAAAAATTGAGATTTTTTCACTAAAAAATTGAGTCTTTTTTTCACTAAAAAATTGAGATTTTTTTTCACTATAAAATTGAGAATTTTTCACTTAAAAATTGGTATTTTTTGCACACATATAAAAATTGTTTTTTTTCCACTTAAAAGTTGGGATATTTTTTTAAAATTTGGAAATTGGAATTTTATCATTAAAAAAAATAAGTGGGTAATTTTTTTATTTAAAAAAAAAATACTTAGGTAATTTTTTCATTTAAACAAATATTAGGAATTTTTTTACTAAGAAACTGAGTTCTTTCTTTCACTAAAAAAATTAGGACTTCTTTACCTGAAAATTTATTTTTCACTGATTTTTATACAATAAATTTTTTTCACTTAGAAAGTTAAGAATTTTTTTCACTTTGAGAGTTTTTCACTAAGAAATGTAAGAATTTTTTTTACTAAAAAATTGAGATTTTTTCACTAAAAAATTGAGTCTTTTTTTCACTAAAAAATTGAGATTTTTTTTTCACTAAAAATTAAGATTTTTTTTCACTAAAAAATTGAGTCTTTTTCCACTAAAAAATTGAGATTTTTTTTCACTATAAAATTGAGAATTTTTCACTTAAAAATTGGTATTTTTTGCACACATATAAAAATTGTTTTTTTTTTCACTTAAAAGTTGGGATATTTTTTTAAAATTTGGAAATTGGAATTTTATCATTAAAAAAAATAAGTGGGTAATTTTTTTATTTAAAAAAAAATACTTAGGTAATTTTTTCATTTAAACAAATATTAGGAATTTTTTCACTAAGAAACTGAGTTCTTTCTTTCACTAAAAAAATTAGGACTTCTTTACCTGAAAATTTATTTTTCACTGATTTTTATACAATAAATTTTTTTCACTTAGAAAGTTAAGAATTTTTTTCACTTTGAGAGTTTTTCACTAAGAAACTTCGTTCTGTCTTTCACTAAAAAAATGAGTAGGTATTTTCCATCTGCAGAAATTGAAATTTAAGACTAAAAAATTAGGAATTTCTTTTTACTAAAAAATTGGGATTTCTTTATCTAAACATTTTTTTTCATTTTATAATTGGGATTTTCACACTATAAAAATTTAATTTTTTTTCACTTAGAAAATTGGAATTTTTTTTCAGTTGAAAATTGAGATTTTTTCACTAAAAAAATTGGGTAATTTTTTACAAAAATAGAATTTTTTTTACTACAAAAATTGGGAAATTTTTTCATTAAAAACAAAATTAGGAAATTTTGCTACACTGAAAAAAATGGATTGTAATGATTCTGGGCAAAACACAGTAATTTTAGGACACGTCGCCAATTTTGGAATCATTCCGGTGAAAAACAGAAAAGATTCAGTTCTATTCCAGAATGATTACGGAGTCTCTGTTATCATTCTGGAATAGAACTGAATCTTTTCTGTTTTTCACCGGAATGATTCTAAAACTGGAGACGTGTCCTAAAATTACTGTGTTTTACCCAGTCTCATTACGGTTTTTGAAAATTCATTTTTTTTTTCAGTGTAGTTATTTAAAAAAAATTAAGAAGTTTTTTCACTTTGAGAATTTTTTCACTAAGAAACTGAGTTCTTTTTTTCACTAAAAAAAAGTGGGATTTCTTTAGCTACAAATTTTTTTTCACTGATTTTTACACTATAAAAATTTATTTTTTTCCACTTAGAAAATTAGGATTTTTTTCACTTGAAAATTGAGATTTTTGTCACTTATTGAAAATCGAAATTTTTTCCACTAGACAATTGAGACTTTTCTTTAGGTATCAAAAAAGTTGATAATTTTTTCACTAAAAAAAAACTGGTCCTTTTCCACTAAAAGTTGGAATTTTTCACTTAAAAAAATGGATTTTTTTTTTCATCTGAAAATTGAGATTTTTTACCTATCAAAAAAATTGAGATTTTTTACCTATCAAAAAAATTGAGATTTTTTACCTATCAAAAAAATAGGTGATTTTTCACTAAAAAAATCGGGAAATTTTTCTAGGTATTTAAAGAATTTATTTCACTAAGAAAATGAGTTTCTTCTTTCACTAAAAAAAACTGTTAATTTTTAACTTTCCACTAAAAATTGAAATTTTTCACAATTTTTTTTCTTTAAAAATTTTATTAAACTAAAAATTGGGATTTTTTCACTCAAAAATTGAGCATTTTTTCACTTATAAAATTGGAAATTTTTCATCACAAAAAAGTTGAGAATTTTTCTTTGACTCTCAAGAAATCAAAAAAGGTTTTCTTTCAAAAGAAAATGAAATTTTTTACTCTAAAAAATTGAGAATCTTCTTCCGATTAACTTATCTCACTTACTTACTTACTTACTTTTTTTTGCTTACTTGCAAAAAATCAACTCAACAGTTTTTTAAGCAGAAAATTGAAAATTCCCCTCTACTCAAGAATTTCAAAAATTGATTTTTTTCTCTTAAAATGAGAAATTCTTTTCTCAGAAAAAACAGAATTTTTTCTGCACAAAAAAGTAAGTAAATTAGAATATTTACAATCCAGAAAATTAAAAAAAAAATGAGAAATCATTCCAAATATTCCACAGAAGGTGAGAAAATTTGTCATACCTATAAAGCAATTGATTCTGGAGAGAAGGGGCTTTCCTTTATACCGTAATCATGATTATTTTTTCCAAACAAAAAAAAACATCACCTCTCCTCTTCATGCAATAAATTCGTTGATTTAAAAAATCCGAGACTCATGTTTTAAAAAATTCATTGAAGCATCCAAAAGTGGGAGTTCGCCACTGCCGGACACCCGGTATACCATATACCTACCTCTTTACCTATGCTTAAACTTATTCATATAGGTAGTACGTCGTATCATTTCTATGATTTTTTTTCGCCAGCATTAGCTTTTACGTGCGTATTACGCTCAATTTACATTTGCATAAAGCGTTTAAATACACCGTCTACGGTAATTATGCGGTATTATTGAAAAATTTACCGGATCGTAGTTTTATTAAAATTTCCTGAACGAAACGAATTGTAACCTTTCAATCGTGCTTCGTAATTCTATATAGACTCTGTATCGATAACGTTACAGTAACTTGATTTTTTTTTTCGCTCTGGGTAAAGCGAGAAAAAAATGCGAAAATTAAACGACACGAAGTGGCATGAACGTGCAACAACGGTCGAAAGAGAAACCCTCTAAATGACTGTTTGATTCGCCATTCGATACTGTAAATGTTAGTTTACGAGTGGCGTTTGCGTTTCGTTTAATACGCGAGAACGATGCGAGTATATTATGCTTGTATACTACGTATAAGTAAAGTGTAGTGTAAGTATCGTATAGGAGGGAATGAAAATAAGATGTTTAGTATTATTAATGATGCATTTACCCATATGCAAGGCGTAAGTTTGGTCTTCCGTCATTAGTTGTACTTTTTTCCTCGTATATTCAGTAGTTATACGAAACGTTGTTAATTCATATTTCACAGTTGTAAAACTAACTAATGAGGCTAGCAAAAAGTTATTTTCTTACAATTAACTAACCGTTAAAAGAAATGATTATTTTTCCTTCGGTAATGGTAAACTTTTGACCTAAAAACGCTTGGAAATATGTCCAGGGTGAAATTTATGCTCAGGAAATGTCGAACAGAAGTGTTGGCTAGGTAATTGTAGGCTACAGACTTCGGAAGCGTGCGACTTGGGTACGAGTATTTTTATCCCTTCACTTGTCTGTATACAAATGAGCCTATCGTTAAAGGTATCACTTATCCGAGGGGCGTTCGATAAGTTGACTGATGAACACGAATGAAAAATTTAAAAGAAAACATATTTATTTTTTTTTAGAAAAATCAACGTTCGTGTTGTCGTGTTCATTTTTCAATGTAATTCTCTAATTAACAAAACACTTACTCGCTTATTTACGCACGTTCGAATGATTTCACGACTTTTTCTGCGCTCGTGCGGGTTGAATTTCTGTTGCTCTTGTGCTCCGGCTGTGTTATGAAAAAATTACTGCTTTCTTCATTTTTCCTATTGAAAAAACAATTTTTTTCACGTTTTCTATTTTAGTCAAAAAATTAATTTTGCTTTTATAGAAAGTCTATGGGATGTTGATGTTTTGTTTAAAAATGCCATGTAACACAATTGTCATTTTGTATAAAATCAAAAATTCCTATATCAAACATTTTTTTTAAATTGACAAAAAATTCTCTACATTTTTTTAAAAATAAATAAATAAAAACTCAATCAAAACTTTTTGTAAACTACTTTTACAAAAAATCGTCTGAGTAGATTTTTTTTTTTTTGAAACAAAATGCTTCGAAATTTTCTTTAAAAAATTCAAATTTTCTATCAATATTTTTTCTTTAATTTTTACCAAAAATCTTGATTTTTTAATACTTCTGAAGAAAATTAAGATTTTTTTAATCAATATATGAGACAATATTTATGAAAAGGGACAACTTGGGTAGAAAACTGAAATCGAGATAATCGCGATAATTCAAGTTCAGGTCAAAATTACCGTTTTCAGATTTTGATGGATTCAGATAGAAAATTTAACGCTCTTTCGAATGGTACAACTGATTAGTTCGATGCGACCACGCAAACGGTACAAAAACGTGAGTTTGGTATGTTTTTGGTAACTCGAAATGATGATGAAGAATGAACTTCACTTACGTCTTATTACGCTGGGCTAGTTTCGTTAGTTTCGTGGCTATGTAATGTTTTATTTTTTTTGTCACGAAGTTGGAAGTTGATAAAAAATTCATAGATTAGGTATGATTAGGGATTTTTTTTCAAAAATGATTTATTTTTATAGTTTTGAAAAAATACTGATAATATGGTGAAGTTGTAACTGGGTTTATCTCGAAAACTAAGCTTCCTAGAAGAAATCTGACGACTTATTACGAATGGAGAATTTCATGCTCTACAATTTTGGTTCTATGCACTTTTTTCATAAAACCCTTAGTTTCGCCAGAAAATCCAATTTTATGAATAATCTACAGAAATTAACATTTTTGAGAATAAACCATTTTTACTCCGTACCTATCTTTCGAAATAAAAATCTTACAAAAAAATTTAATACCTCATGTTCATGAGGAATTTCATGCTCTACAATTTTGGTTCTATGCATTTTTTTGGTACCAAGCTTAGTTTCACAGCAATTACAAGTTTTGTGTTGAAAAAAAGTTTAAAACATGTATACAAAACATTAAACGAGCTTTTTTTGAAACTTAACTTTTTTGAATTCAAAGTTTGAAAATTCATAACTCCGTGAATAATGAACGAAACTTATTCGTCTTTGTCTCATTTTGAAGGGAATTTTATGTAGTATCACCCGGTACTCTTAACTCCATTTTCACAATTCTACCCAAGTTGTCCCTTTTCATAAATAATGTCTCATATAGGTAAATCGAGAAAAAAATTTTGATAAAAAATGAGTGTTCGGTGGGGGAAACCCCACATATTTATTGGTTTTCAGAAGTTTTAGAAATGACCCCTTTGACAAAAATTAGAAAAAATTCTGAATGAGTTGTATAAAATGGTTTGGAAAACGAGGCAAAAATTTTCTAGCATGTCAGCTTCAGAACAAAATTTTCAAATTCGTTTTCTAGGTCATTTGAGGGGGTCAAAAAAATCTATTTAAAAAATCCACATCACCCTTCTGACTACCTGCACCTTCATGCGAATTTATTCCAAAAACCTTTTAAATATTTTCTCTCTTTTAAAAAAATTGGTGATTTTCTGAATGAAAGGTACTAAGCTCACATACAATTTTCGCCAGTGAGCTCTTCCTTGAAAATTTGAGTAATTATTTTATCTCTCATTTTCCCTAAAAACGTACCTAAGGAAATATCTGACTAAAAAAAAATTAAAAACTGAAATTATAAATCATGCCTGTTTTTTATTTCATTTTTTTCATTGCTACATTTTTTTAATTATTCGAGTTTTTCATTAAAATTTTAAAAATTTTAGTCATTTTCTAATGTTTTTATTATTTTTATTTTCTTCATTTTTAAGAGGAATATTTTTCTTGAAAGCTTTTTCTTTAAGATTTTTTGTCGAAAAAATTGTTTGGTATGCTTAATGACTTTTTTGAAAGTTTACATAGTTAATATGGATTTTTTTCCTTGTATAGAATTTTTTTACCAGCTGCACCCTAGAAAATTGTTTTCTTCATAAGATTTTTTTCAAGATTTTTTTCCCCTCTTAAATTTTTTTTTAAGGAATACTTTTTTTGGATGCTGAGTGTTCGTTATGTTATAGGCTTCTGAAAACATTCTATGAATTTAAAAAAAAAAAAGATTCTATCAATATTTCGTTGGACTGAAAACAAATGTTTATTATAAATAATTCCAATATCCAATTAATAAATATTATTTTAGACTTCAGTTATAAAACATAAAAAATCAGAAACCGTTTTTTGGCAATAAGACATGAAAAATTGAAAATTTTTTAAAATGTATAGTTAGCTTTAAAAAGTAGAGATATTTTTTTCCAAGAGAATTGAAATTATATTTTAAAAGGAATGTTCGTTTTCCATGAGAATGAGAGATGTTCTTCTACAAAAAAAAAAAATTAAGAATTTTTTTCTCTCAAAATTTGAAAAATATTTTCCTCTGGAAAAATTGAGATTTAGCAAAAAAAAATCTCAAAAACCCTGAGATTTTTTTTTAATGAGTGATTTCATCCTAAACAAAGAAGACTTGATTTTTTTCTTTTTAAACAATTTTTTTCCTAGAACTTTGAGAAATACTTTTAGGTACTTCAGAAAAATTAAGAAATTTTCTTTTCCTGAAAATTATTATTTTTCTCGAAAATTTAAGATTAATGGGAAAAATTTTCTCTAAAAATTAGAGATTTTATTCCAAACAGAAAAACAGTAGGCATTTTTTTGCTCCGAAATATTTGACAAAAATCAAGATTATTTTCTATTTTTTTTTTCTCTAAAAATAAGTTATTTCATCCTAAATTCCTAAAACAAAATTACCCTAGAGATTTTCTTCCCCAAAAAAATTTTAAGATTTTTTCCAATAATTTGAGAAATGTTACCTATTATTTCGGAAAAACTGAGAAATTTTCATCTCCAAAAAATTGTATTTTTTTCTATCATTAATTTAAAGCTTTTTTTCCTTCAAAATATTTAGGAATTACCTACCTACTTGATTAAAATTTTATTCTTCAAAAATGAGAGTTTTCTTTCTGAATAAAAAATGAGACTTTTCCTCCAATTTTTTTTTCACGTAGCTCGTAGATAATTGTTTATGAACATGATTTTGTTTTTTCAAAGATTTTTTCCAAGTTATATCTAACTAGGTCTATTTAAGTACTTCCTAAAGAAGAGAAATGTGTACCTACGTATGTATTTTCTTAACATTTTCGCTGCACAGATTCAAAGAAAGAATTTAAATTGCTTCTCGAACTTTTTCAGGTGGAAGTTGCCAAGTCATTTTTTCAACCTGATCCAAAACTGTTTTTTTTTTTTTTTAATTTTTGCATTTAGTAATTTGAAAACTCTCAGTTTGCAACTGATACTTTAGTACCTTTTGGGTATAACTAACCATAGGTAAGGAATAGTTTCCACTTCCAGTCAGAAGTCATCTCCATCTTGTAGTTTCAAGTGCACATATGCGATAAGTGGATAGATATTTTGTTACAAAAAGAAACACCACATCACCGCTTGATGAAAAATTAATCGTAGAATTCGGCCGGAATTTCTTAAGAACGATATGGCTTCTTATAGTCGCGTGTAACACAAGTACCCGTGAAGATCTTTTGCGTTTACCTAATAGTGGGCACGCTAGATTTACAAAAAGGTTTTCCTGGAAGAATGAAGAATGCAATCAGAGAATACGAAAAGGGATAACGCCACCTCATTTAAAAATGCGAATGCGCTCCATAAACGCTGAATTGAGGACTCTCGAGTCATTGTATAAATTTTATAAGAATGGAAAAATCCACACAGAAGTCTATAAAAAGTAGGCACTAGGCAGTTAAAAATTTCAAAGGAAATTTAGTCCATCGTTAGAAGTCCTTCATTGTTGTCATCAGCTGTAGGTGTTTTGTGAACGTAAGCGCGATGCAGGTTTTTATATTCGTAAATAAAAGCACGCGCCACAATTTGATTTCGTGAAATTCCGCATAGGTAAGATAAGTGCATGGACGGTGGACACTGGACAGCGGACACCCCGTAGATACGCCAAACAGTGCTCGCATTACACAAACAGTTTATTAACGCCGTTCGTACGAGGTTTATTTTAAAGTCATTTGTAGTGCTCGTATTGCCCAACTGCTGGGTCGTTTTGAACCTCGTTTAAGGACCGGTTTTCCACTTTATTGATCTATTGTTGTGCCCTATAATAGACGTGAAATTGATGTATGTAGTATCGACTTGGAATCTTTTAATTTTTCGAAGGGGCGAATTCACAATGAAACCATTCGCATGGCGATAGGCTTTTTTGGTCAAAAGATTTCACTCGTTTTTCGTTGCAGGTAAACGATTCCGAGTCAACCTATCGATTTTAAATATACTTCAGACACGTGTACTGTCTATAATAACCGGTGCAGGTTAGCTAGGGATCAAGTTGGTAGGTATACATAAATTGATTTTTGAGGAGTGAGTTTTGACAGTACCAATTTTTAGGGTACGTGAAGTCAACTACATTCTTCGTCACTGTTGCATCTCCATTTTTGTTGACAGGAAATTCGAAAAAAAATATAGGTACGTATTCAAATTTCAAGAAATGATAATTTTGATAAACTTTACATAGGTATCGAATCAGTACCTAATTGAAAAATAATAATAATTTAAAAACATATACCTATATAATATTTCTAGAATAAAAAGTTTTGTTATGCCAATTTGGATACTTACAAAACTTTTTATAGAAAAAAATTGAAAAAAAAATTCAAACCCATGTATAAAATTCATATCAATTTCTTTGGATTCAACAATTTTTTTATTCACTTTTTTTTCAGCAGAATAAGTATGTTTTCTTCGATTTTCGTATGCAAAAAAAGTATCTATAGGTAATCAAAAAATTGATTTCAATTTACTTGAAATGAGAATTTGGAATAAGATTTTTTTTTTTAAAGTTGAATACTCAAGTAGATATTTTTTTTTAAATTTTCATTAAAAATTATTTCCATAGAATTTTTTTGATTTTTTCCAGAGCAACGTCATTCACAGAAACGGTTTGAGCAAATTTTTTTGGGGGGGGGGGGGGGGGTGTAGATCGAAAATGCCGAATGAAAATTTTCAAAATGCCGAATGATAATTAATAGGTACAACAGTGGGAAGTAGACCCCTGCGCTGAATTTTTTGAAAAAAGTGAGTTTTCGAAAGAAGAACTTCTCACTATCCTCATAGAAAAAATTTCAAGAACTTATGGTAGCATTAGGATTTGAATCAAAAGGACTGTTGCTGCCCGAGCGAAGCGAGGGCGAACATTTTTGAAAAAATTGAACTTCTAAAAGGAAAGATGGGACTTTTTTTTGCAGAAATTTTGAAAACATACAATAATTTCTGGTTTTTTAAAAGATGAAAAAGCGATACGTTGCCCGAGCGAAGCGAGGGCGAAAATTTTGAAAAAATTGGAATTTTTAATTAAAAATAATGCACTTTAAAGATAATTTTTAATATTTTCAAAAAGATCATGTTAATTTTTTTACGTTATAAGTTATAACAATTCAAATGCGCTGATTTTTGATTCCTATTCTGATTCTGAGAGAAAGATGAAGTAATAGAAGCACATTGCCCGAGCGAAGCGAGGGCGAAAATTTTTTTCAGAAATTTACCGAATCTGTGAGTCAGAATTTCTCTAAAATTCATCGAATTTATGATTCGAAATTTCTAAAAAATTTGCCGAATTTGTGATTTAGAATTTCTAAAAAATTTACATATTTGAAATTCAAAACTTTACCAAATTTTGTAAACATACCTAATTTAATTTGTCGAAAGTTTGCCGAATTTGTCGAAAATTTTTCAAAAATTTGCCAAATGGAAAATCACTGGGGGTGTCCCCCCCCTCGCACCGGCTCTGGTCATTCACCCTACATACCAATACACAGGTGCTACGAACTATACGACGTCTCGTATAATCTCTATTCTTTTGAAGTAAAAATTTTTCTTCATTAATTTTCAGAGAAAAACGCCCTCAATTTTTTAATGAAAAGAATTCTGAATTTTCCTTGAATCCTAACTTAATTTTTCGGAGAAAAATAAATATAAGTATATCTTCAATTTAGAAAAAAAAATCTCAGCTGTTTGTCTCAATTTTTTGGAGGGATTCTGAATTTTTTAAAGTAAAGAATCTCTGGGTAAATTCTTTTAAAATCCGTGTAAAAAATTCTCATTTTTTTTAAGTTCCAATTTTTAGTGGGAAGTGTCTCATTTATTCGAAGAAAAAAATTTCAACTTCTTCAAAAAAAAATTTTTACTTCAAATAACTTGAACTTTTTTTGGAAAAATATTTTTGAATTTTTCGTTAGTGAACAATACTTATCTCAATTTTTTTTGGAATCAGCATAAATTTTTTCTTAGTTTTTCGAAAAAATAATATCTCTTCTATTTAGAGAGAAAAAAAATCTCAGCTGTTTGTCTCAATTTTTTTGTGAGGGGGATTATGAATTTTTTGAACTAAAGAATATCTGGATGAATTCTTTTAAAATCAGCGTAAAAAAATTCTCAATTTTTTTTTGAAGTTCCAATTTTTAGTTGAAAGTACTTCATTTTTTCGGGGAGGGGGGGGGGGGTGTTCAACTTCTTAAACAAAATGTTATTTTTTTTTCAAATCATTTGAACTTTTTTTCTGAAAAATATTTTTCAATTTTTCGTGAGAGAACATTATATCTTCAAAGCATAATATGTGGCATTCCATAAGAAAAGGGTCAACTTGGTCGCTCGGTTCGATTTCGAGTTAGGCACATATTCTGAATCTACATTAAATTCCCTTTAAAATGAGCTATTGGTGAGCCCTCTACCTACAAAATTCACGCTTGGGGACGCGTTTGAAGTTTGAACTTTGAAAAACCTAGTTTTGAGAAAAATAAGTTTAAAGTTTTCTGATCTGAAGTAAAAATAATTTTATAGAAGTTATCAAACCCCCAGAAAATATCAGAAATACCTAGTTTTACTTAACTTGGTGTTCCTTGATGCCATCTGTGCCAGAGACAAAGTTGACCCTTTTTTAAGTCGCTATCTCGCCCGACCTTCGATGGCATGTCACGATGTTACCACGGTGAAAAAATGATTTCAAGGGTCCCAACCACTCTCAGGTGAAAATAGAAGGATGATAGTGTACGAATCCGTCAAAAACTAAAAATCGATATTTTTGACTCGAAATCACATTTTTGCGTTTTTCTCGAAAAGTTGTTTTTGCCAAAGTTGACCCTTTTCTTATGGAATGCCACATATATATATATTTTTTTAAATTTTATTACCAAAAGTAATTCTGAAAGAAAATTTATTTTCTGTCCACAGAAAAAAATCTCAACGCAACTTTTTCTTTTGAAAAAAAAAGTCACTTGATTTCTCTGGGACAAAAAATCACAAAGATTTTTTTGGTGGGAAACATTTCTTGATTTTTGTATGGGGGGGGGAGGTCCCTAGAATTGGGGGGCACTTGATTTTTTGGAAAGGGGGATCACTCGAATCATTTGTGAGAAATTCAAAATTTTCCTTGAATAAAAAACATCGTAAGACTTATAGCTACAGTGCTTTTGAAATAAGCATAAAAAATTTCTCATTTTTAATTTTTAGAGGAAAATAACAAATTACTTCAATTTATTGTCTCAACTTCTTGGGGGGAAAATTTATTTTCTCAGTTTTTTCCTAAAGATAAAAAATCGCAAAAATTTTTTTGGGAAAAAATTCTGAATTTTCTTTGAATAAAAAAATCTCTCAGTTATGATACTTTTCGAATCAGCATAAAAAAATTCTCAATTCTTTTGAATGTTTCAATTTATGGAAAAAAAGAAACACTCCGATCAAGAAAAAAGTTTTTAATTTCCGGTCTCAATTGAAAAGAATTATTTGATTTATGTAATTGAAGGGAGAAAACACTTGATTTTATAAAAAAAAAATCGTTTAATTTAAGTATTTATTTTAATTGGAGTAAAAATATTTCTCATTTTGGGGGGGGGGGGGGTGGAGTTTCTCATTTTTATAGAAAAAAAATCTCTATTATAAGTATAAGTATTTTGAAGTCGGAGTAAAAAATTTCTCAATGAGAAAATAAATGAATAAATTGTGGGATAACATCCTTTTACTTTTGGGGGGGGGGGGGGAAAGAAAATTTCAATTAACTGGAGAAAAAATAAGTTTTTTTTTGTTTCTTTATTTAGAAAGAAAATAATATCTCTTATGTATATAGAGGAGAATATCTCTAATTTTTTTTAGGAAAACTCTTAATTTGTGTACCTATAGATTTTTTCGCATTAATTAAAAAAAAAAAATTGAGAAAAAGTCTATGGAATTCATTAAATTTGTATGGAGAAAAAAATCATTCTCGTTTTCAGCCCCCTCCCTTTTTGATAGGAGTCAAGCTACACAATCTATCAATATTTATTTTCAAAATTTTATTTAAAATTGAAAACAATATTATGGTAGGTATACCTATTAAAGAATTGAAAGTTACTCTCAAGCCTCACTCCTGATTTTTCAAGTATTTCCACATGACCAACTTATCAAGTTCATGGCTGGACACCAATGAACGTAAGTTATAATTAATTATTTTTCCAAAAATAATTTTTCCTCGAATACTCGAATTTTGGTTTGTTTTGAAGGTTTGGTTTATGAAATTGAAAAAATAAAAATGTTTTTCTGTAATAATTATTTACCCATCTTACTTTTCCAGTGCAATCCAATTCTTCGCCATTTGACTAAAATTTTAATGACCTTTCAAACACATTCTTAATAAAAATCCCTCAACCTCGTCGGCTTATAAAAAAGCAGAAAGTAAAAGATAAACATCGACTAAACCGCAACTTCTTTCTATTGTCAGCATGCAACTATTCAAACCAAAACCAACAGAAACACCCTTGGAATTCTGTGTCGAATTAGCGCCTTCGCATGATTCTATTCTTTTAAACAGACGAATCGTGCTTCGAATCTTTCTCGTGGAATTGAACGACGAACGTAAGCGCGACTCGAGATAGAAGACTGACGTCTGGGGTCTGACGCCCGCGCCCGCAAAAAAGAGAGAAAAAAATCGCGCAAAGTGACCGCGACTTATTAACTAATTGTAAAGTCGTAATTTATTACCGTATCTTTATCCTAGTTGGACATTTTTTTTACAAGTTCGGCGTCCTTTTTGTCTAATGAAACATGTCCGTAACAAAAGAATCCATGCTGTTCGAAAATTAACCATTTTATCTAAAAAGACTACAACACTTATCTGCTAAAGAATGGTTATCGTTTCATTTATCTTGGAAATAAAAAAAACTGTTGACAAATTACGAGAACCTTTTAGAGCGGTCTGAGACTTACCTTTAAAACCATGGTTTATGATGGGTTCTTTTTAGGTCCTTTTTTTCAGTCTGGTCTGGCGTTTCGGAGTAAAAACATTATATAACAGTATTGGGTTTTGGTCGAGAATTACAACTTTCTTTTTTTATTTTTAATGCGTGGTATTGTGTAAAAATTGTAAAATTTCTTAAATGGGGAAGACTTTGGTGAACAAAAAAAAAGGCCTTTAACGGTACCTATTTCGTTTTATTATGTACGTACAGAAAATAGCGACTCGATAGTTCGTGGCCGAGGTCATTTTTAAACAAAAAAATCCTGACAAGATTTTTTTAAAACATTGCGTTCAAAGGTATATAGGCCTAGGTATATACTTTATACCTATATTGGGGGTTTATTTGGCAACAGTTTGCACGTCACTGCAGATTTACAGCTGCTCTAAATTTTATAGGCCTAGAACCGAACACAATATATCCGAAATGGTTTGAGTTATGTGTACTTATTTAGGTCGTTGCTTTTTTTCTCTTTTTTCTTTTTCTTAAAAAAATTATTTAATCAATAAATTCATATCGTAACGAAGTGTACCCAGTATCCACCTATATCAGAAGTGATTTGTAACTTTTAGTGGTATGTACATTAATCAGTTCTTCAAAGGAGGCAAGTTTCACATTTTAAAATCTATTATAATATAATAGACAGCGCTACGTATTTAAGGTATGGCCGCTGGTACTCGTATTATACTCATACACACGTTGTAATCAGTAGGTTATTATTTGTGAATTGTGAATAGAACAGTTTCATATTCGTGAACAAGATAACTTGAAAGGGTATTTTTTATTCAATGTTATGATTAGAGGCTTCTTTTTACGCGATAATGTGAAGTATCTGGGCATCACTTGGGTATAAAATAGGTACACCACCGTTCTCTCCAAGTCAAATAAATAATCGAACAATAACAGATAATTTTCAACAATCATGATGTATGAGTTTTTTATTAGCTTTATATACTTGATTTAACAAATAACTAATTCGGTTCTTTTGAAAATGTTGATACGTTGTAGGTTTGAATGAAAATTTCCAACCAACAATACGTCGTAAATTTGATTTAAATTTATCAAAACGCTCGCGAGACATCTACTTAATCCAGCAATAAAAAATCACTTACCCACGCTGCGCGCCATGAATTTGTAATTGAATACTAGAAAAGTTTCGTGTTCGCTGATGAAATACACACCTGAGTATGGGGTCTTCAAATTAATCCTAATTGGCTAATTTGTATAAGTACTATATCTACAAGCAGTTCTTAGAAAAGCTTTGCACCTTAGTTAGTGATTTTTTTTGTCCCAGAGGAATCAAGTATGATTTGTTTTCTTCAAAAACAAATGTTGAATTGAGATTTTTTCTTTAGACAAAAAAATAAATTTTCTTTAGAATTACTTTTATAAAATTGAAGAAATATATATTTATGCTGATTCCAAAAGAATTTATATATTGTTCTCTCACGAAAAATTCAAAAATATTTTTTCAAAAAAAAGTTCAAGTGATTTGAAAAAAAAAACATTTTGTTTAAGAAGTTGAAATTTTTTCACCCGGTAAACACACCGCCTGCTATTCGTATGCTAAAATCACAGAGACGAAAATCGCGGTCTATTCGCATACGAATAGAATGCGAAATCAAAGCAAAAATCGAAGAAAATTTTCTCAGATAAATTTGTATACTATTCGTGAGCGAATATCATGCTAAAATCGTATTTAAAAACCTGTAGATGTTTTGTGGGATATTAGCGCGATATTCGCTTGCGTATCGCATGCCTGAAATCACATTGAAAACAGGCAAAAAGTTCGTACGATATTAGCGCGATATTCGCATAAGAATCGTATGCTAAAATCGCAGTGGAAAACGTGCAAATATTTCTTACGGTACTAGCACAATATTCGCATACGAATCGTATGCTAAAATCGCAGTGGAAAACGTGCAGATATTTCTTACGATATTAGCGCAATATTCGCTAGCGAATAGCATGCGATTTTCACTACAACTTCTTTCAATACGTTTTACAAATGAGAGAAGTCAGTTTCAAACATGAACGTGTACTTGAATGTATTGCTGTGACATTTAAACAATAAAATAAACAAAATTATAAGGAAAGGAGGAGTCAAATCGAAATTTTTGTAATAATCGAAATTATTTCTAAGATTTTAATCTACAACTTTTGTTTGAAAAAATTTTCATTTGGGACAGCGGGACAGCCCTTCTTCTCTCTCACAATTCAGAGTAATAAATATACGTAGGTACTTATACCTATCTAAAATCTATCTATCTATCTCCGTAGTATTGGGCATAATGGGGGGGGGGGGGGGGGGGGCTCAAATTGAGAAATTTTTCAAATAAAAGTTGTAGATTGAAATCTTGGAAGTAATTTTGATTTTCCTAAAAATTACTTTATCAAATGCCACTGATAGGTACTCCAAAAACTTTACGATTCGGCATAATTTCATTTTTCACAGATCTGCGATCACAAATATGATATATTTTCGAATAATTAATTTACTGCTTAGTGGAAATTGTCAAAAATCATTTGCCTGCTTTTTAGAGGCGAATTTCGAACGCTAATCTCAAGCGAATTAACAGCGAATAGAACGCTACATTCGCTGCTAATTTCGCGTACTATTAGCGTTAGAAATTAGCCGCTAAAAAAGCGGACATTTTTGATATGCTAATAGTACGCTATTTTCACATGCTATTCGTATACGATAAATGCGAATCTAGCGCTCTATTAGTACGCGATTCGCATACAGTGTGTTTACCGGGTACTTTCCACTAAAAATTGGAGCTTTAAAAAAAAATTGAGAATTTTTATTTTTTTTACGCTAATTTTGAAATATTTTTTTTTCCTCTAAAGCAATTGAAAGATTTTTTACTCAAAAAATTATCCCGTGTAGCAACGTCGATGCTAATTTCGATATAAATGTCGACACATCGAAAAGTGACCGATTTCGATGTGTCGACATTTATATTGACATCCACATCGACATTTGCAATGGTGAGATTTTGAAAAATATGTTAAGTTCAAATATTCAATATAAGTATATATTAAAATTACACCAAAAATAGTGTTCAAGCCAACATTTCGACATTTTTTGTCAAATATGCGGCATTGAGGCCACCTTTGTAGCTGGACACATGCGAGTGTCCAACTAACATAGAGATGATTCTTAGACCTTATGTACTAATTCACAACACACTTTATCTGCGAGTATCACAATCACCCTCAAGACGTCGACAGTCGAGTCGATACATTATTCGACCCTCGACAATTAGATCGACATTAACTCGACTTAAAATTCCTCTGGTCAACACTGTCGACAGTTAAGTCGATGCATTATTCGACCATCGACAATTATGTCGACAATAACTCGACAAGTCGTTGTATTATTCAAAACTTTGAAAAATAAGAAAATTTTGTGATTCTTTCAAAAATTATTTATTCCTGAGCTTAAAATGTTCTTATTAATTGTTTTTAGTTCTTTTTAGATATAAAATTTGTAAATTTAATTGGCAGAAATTGTCGACATAAATGTCGATGCGTTTATCGAGTATCAATTTTTACATCGACTTGTCTATGTAGAAAAACAACGTTTTCTAAATTATAGGAAAATACTGAGAAAAATTCAAAAATTTTGATTAACAGTTATGTTTAACATAGAACATTACTTTAAATCTCAAATATCATTTTTAATTCATCGTTAACCGAGAAAAAAATGTGTCTGAATTTTGTCGACATAAATGTCGATGTCGACAATTGCTACACGGGATACCTATTAAAAACTTTCTTGTTCAAAAGATACCTAATTATTAGGTATTACTCTTTTTTTCTGAAAAAAAAACACAATTTTTTCTCAAAAAGTTGGCAGTTTTTCTATTTGCTAATCTTCCTTAAAAATCGAAAATTAGCAACCATGCATAATGAAAATTTTTCCATTTTTTCTATCGAAATAATTTTCTTGCATCAATAAGAACCAAATAAAAAAACTACCAAATCTGCTACAATTGAAAAAAAAAAAGGTAAATCAGCCATAATTGAACAAAACTTGATCAAATAAAATTTTCGAGTCATAAATTGAAATTTTCCATGAAATTGATGGAATTTTTCTCCAAATTTTACCTACAGTGTTATAGGGTTGAAAAAATGAAAAAATTGCCAAATCCGCTGGAATTAATTTAAAAAAAAATTTCAACTCATAAATTCAAATTTCAACTTTGATGACATTTTTTTTGAAATTATTATACTCGAGAAACCCTGCAGTTGTAGGATTTAAAAAAAAAAAAAAAAAATTCCAAATCTGCCGGAATTGAATAAAAATTGATTCAATAAAATTTTTCGACTCATAAATTTAAATTTCCACAAAATTGATGAAATTTTTTTCGAAATTATTACTTACCTACAATTGTGGGGTTGAAAAAAAACGAAAAAATTATCAAATCTGCAGGGATTGATCAAAAATTGATTAAATAAACTTTTTCATCTCATAAATTCAAATTTCAACATTTGATGATTTTTTGAAATTATTACTCGAGAAACTCCATACAGTTGTAGGATTTATAAATAAACGAAAAAATTGCCAAATTCACTGGAAAATCTATAAAACATTTTTTTGTTTGAAATTTCGTAAAGGCTTCGGACATCCGGTATCAAAAACTCTATAGGGCTGAAAATTGATGGGGGGGGGGAGTCGGTGGAGGTGCGGTGGCGTTGTTGTGCAAAATTTACTAAATCCGTATAATTCCTTGAAACTTCAGGTCGAAAACTGCATTTTTACAAATATACCTATAAGATACCCACGACGCGAGGGGTTCAAGATGGTCTGAATTTATTCATTTATGCCCTCCTTCATCATTTTCGTATTTGTATTATTAACAACTAACTCGCGTAGGTATAATATGTTTTATATTTTGGTTGTCAACTAAATAGCACTATAATAATTTTCATTCCTCTACGGATTTGATAAAGGTATTTTCAAATATAATGAGTATACACGTACCTACAGCGTTCCACTATTTACCAGGCCGAGAAATTTTCCACTCGAACGCATGTTTAACCCAAATTCAATAAACGTATCTAGAAATATTTTAGAATATTCCTCGGTGTCCACTCCAGGGAATAAAGTAAAGAGTTAAGTGAATTGACTTTTAAAGGATTGTTCGGAACGTTTGTGGGAAGTGGATGAGAAACGTTCGCTAAAAACTAGATCTACGGTCTAGGTACACGCGTCAAAAGCGTACACAAATCCATCGTACAGATATCACCCACACCGTTGAATTCCATTTTAACAAGACGGCTGCTCTGGAGCTGGAGCTGGAGAAAATACTATTGTCACATTGATACGAGTACGTATGTCTATGTACACTACACATATAAACGATGCTTTCTGAAATGTCACATCTAAGGTAACATTTCAACAGTTTGACGCCTGTGCCGACACGTACTATACGTACATGTAGTGTACATATAGAGTACCGAGAACATAGGCTAAAAATTATGTTAATTGGTTATCCAGAATGCCAAATACTGAACCGATGTATAGTTGGTATAGTTAATCAAGTCTCTATTCAAAGCCAATATAACAACAATACATCATACTGAGATCTATTTCATGGTATGTCAACTTCTTTCAAAAACAATTAGCTCCCAATTCATTCTTTTTTATTTTAGAAACTCTCGGTGAACAAACTAGCTGTCGCATATTTTAAAGACAAATGGTATAATTGGATTTACTTCTCGACGAAATTATTTTTTATTTGAAACGCGCCTTCGTACCTATATGTACCAAATTACAACCCATAATTGAGGTTTTTACCTTTTTATTATTCTTAACTGAATACCTACATAGATAGGTATAACTTGGCGTATCTATTGGTGCGTGAGTTAAATAATTGCCAGTTTTACGAAATTAACATCTAACTCAAATGTCACTACGCTACTTGAATTTATTTCAATTGCCACTTTTCCACATTTCAACAATGGAAAATCATTTACCTATACCTCAGCATATTCCGGTTACTGTATTAGTACTAGGTGTGTGCTGGTTAAATACGCATAGGCTACTATACGCTATACACATACTCACAATAGAGAGAGTAGGTATATAATTTTTTTCAAAATATTTTTTAAAATAAAAATGTTTCTTTTTGAAAAATCTCAGTCAAACAAAGCTCAAAAAAATTCTGCTAAAAATCATTTTGCAGTAAAAAAAATTTCCTGAACAGATTGTATTGTTTTAATGAGAAATATTGTTTGTGAAGAGCACAATTATTTTTTCATCAAAATTCTCTATAGAGGAAAAAGATTTTAAAAATAAAAAGCTGATCCAACATTTTCTTTGTGTCATCTCCATCCCAGTTTTTATAATAAAATAATTCCCTATATTTTTTATTTTTCCTTTAACTGAATTTAAGTGATCCTCAGTCAACTTACCTATTGGTTACAAAGTGAAAAAAATAAATCTATTTTCAAAAATCTTGCCTTTTTTTGGTCATCATCCATAATTTTTTTTCTTTTCATGAGAATTTATTCAGAACTATTAATTTGCCCTTCAACTTAATTTCAAGTGGTATCTTAAGGTGCCCCAAAAAAAAGAGTGAAATTTTTTGACCCAATCACTTTAAACTGATCTTGTTATAAAAAAATAATTCTAAATTTTTTATTTATTTTTTGACCGAACTTCAAGCGAAGCCACTCGTCTCTATTTTGAGAAAAAATGAAAATATTTTTTTTTAAATAGGGAGCAAAAATCTTGTTTAAACCACAGATTGCAATTTATTTACTTTTTTAAAAGTTATTCTACATTATATAGGAAAACTGTTCATTTTTTGAAATTTATTTTCAATAAAAACGTAAAAAAACTATTGAAAAATCACAAAATTGTTGCAATTTTGCAAAGAAAAACGTAATGGCAAAAAGACCATAAAATGTTGAAAACTGAATAGAAAACATTTCGATTGTGTTTTTTTAATTTCTTTCATTTTCAGTCCTAAACATTTTTTGAAAATTGTTTTGCAGAGATGAGTGTTATTATTTCGGGAAAAACTTCGAAGCACAAAATTGCTTTGTGAAGGTACCTACTATAATATTTTGGCGTATTTTTCTACATAAGTTGTGAATAAAAAAAAGGGAAATTTTCAATTTTATCCTAAAGTGTTCTAGAAGTTCTTATGTAATCAGAGTTATCACTCAAAAAAAAAAAAAAGTCACAAAATTGTTTTATGGAGAGACATCAATAAATTGGCGTACCTTTCTGAAAAAGTTCTGATTAAATATTGAGAAATTTTGAATTTTGGTTAAATATCCTACAAACAATTTTTTTTTCTCATTTCTGAAAATTTTGCAGATGCCAATTTTTGAAGTGTCCTTGGCCAATTTTTTCTCCTCTCTGTGAATTATACGAGTAAGGAAAATGTCAATGAAAACTCTCAAAAAGATGTTTTTTAGGAAGAAAAATGTGAAAAGAGGACTGAAAGTTATTCATTTTGCTTGTATTTCGTTAATTTCCTTCACGTACACTTCTATACTGGTTTTAAAGTTCTTTTCTAGTCAAAAAAATTATCATTTCAAGAGGGGGTGTTTTAATTACGAGTATTATCTAGGTAGATATTTAAAATATGAATTATTTTTCAATTTCTCTGAAAATTTTTTTTTTCAATTTTTTGAAGAGAAATAATTTTTAATTTTTGGGAGAAAACAATTTCTCAATTTTTGTGCAATACGTGTATATAAACACAAAGAATATGTACATTGAATTTTCGCTGAAAAAAATTATTCAGTTATTGTGGAACCAAAATTTTCCCAAATTTTTTAGTGGAAAAAAGTCTGAATTGAATCGGAATAAAAAAAAGTGTGAAAATTTTTTTAAATATTTTTGAAGAGAAATACCTACCTAATTCTCAATTTTTTAGAAAAAACTCCCAATTTTTTGAGAGAAAAAAATTTCTCAATTTTTTGGAGCAGCATGTACCCAGACATAAACACATTGAATTTCCATTCAATTATTTTGGAACCAAATTTTTTCTAAATCTCTTAGGGGAAAAAAAGGTTCTAAATAGTCTTGAAATAAAAATGATTTTTTTTTTCAATTTTTTGAAGAGAAATAATTTTCAATTTTTCAGAAATTCCTAATTTTTTTGGGATAAAAAAATTTCTCAATTTTTTTGGGAGAAAAAATTTCTTAATTTTTTGCAGTAAGTAACACAAAACACATTAAATTTTCGCAGGAAAAAAACATTCATTTTGGAGCCAAACATTTTTCAAATTTTCTAGAGGGAAAAAGGTTTGAATAGTCTTGAAATTGAAAAAAAATAAAAATACTTATGTAAAAAATCCCAATTTTTCAGGAAAAAAAAGTCAATTTTGTGGAGGAAAAAATTGAGGTGGGGTGTTTTAATTATTGGGAAAAGAACTCGTGTTTTTTCAGACAAATGACTTCTTTTTTCAAAAAAAATAATCGTTTATTATTTTTAGGAGAAAACTACCTACCTATTTTCCAATTTACGTATTTGGATAAAAGAAGTTCCCAATTTTTAGGAGAAAAGAATTTCTCATTTTTTTGGTAGTAGGTAGAAAATACGATAATTCCAAAATTGAGAAATAATTTCTCACTTTTGTAGCAGTTAATATTAGTTTTACGACTTATTTTTTTTTTGAAAAAAAATCGTTTAATTTTTTAAACAAATCCCTCAAGTTTTTGTTTAGAAAACACATCTGATTTTTCTTGGAATTTAAAACAACGCTTATCCTAATTTTTTTGAAGTCAACTTGAAATTTTTTTCACTTGTTTGGGTGCTCATATAGTAATCTGAATGAAGCAGCCGCGTAAATACGACTGTCCTAATACCTACGACCCTGGTTTCAGTCCCTGAACAGTTGACATTGAACATCAATTGATGGCCTAGGGAGAAGGGCAAACATGCCTAATATTAATTGTGGAAAAATTGTTAAGCTGCAATCTCTAGATCAGATGATTAGAAAATATCATATCACGTTCACATTTCAAGATCAAATTTAGGGGAATGAATTTTTCGCTCGGTGTTGATTTTATTTATGCGTTGAATATAGGCACCTAAGTAATATGTTACGGTGCAGATTGCAGAAAAATTTATATCAAAGATATCGACATCCGATAATAACGGATGAAAACGTCGAAGCGTCGCGTCGGAGTCGGAGATACGTACAGATGTACATAACCAATGCTCGATGGCAAAAATGAAAAATTATGAAAATAACTCTGTATTGAGATAAGTGGTTTTCAACAGGAAATTGATATTCGTCATTATTATGTGCTGGATTTTATGCGGATAACCTCGATATAATAGATACAAACGTACCTGTATGTACACGTACAGTATCTCGCAAATGCATAAGTAATGTATCGCGATGGTTATTTATATGTATACACTGTATATAGCGTATGTGTCAATATGCATGCGCGCACGTCTTCAATTACGAGTATAACATTTGCATGTACCGTTGTTGCGTAGGAAATCGATTTAGGTAGTTAATTTACGCGCTTTTCTGTCTCGACGTAAATAAAAAAAAATAGAAAATTTTAATAATTTGAATTTAATTGCGAATTAATTAAAAAGTATACAAGCTCGTACGCGCAGTGTGGCGACGGGCGAGCAACGAGCGTGTACAAGAGTACAAGTACATTGTCGAGAATGAATCTTGAAAGCGCGACCATGTCAGCTATATAACAACGCGTTAATATATTATGTAGCCTAGCCGCGGTACTCGTTCAAAAATGAAAAAAAAAAGTGTATGACATGACAGGAAAAATGAACACTTGAACGCAAACAACGCAACGTCGGCTACACTATACGTTCGTGTAGAGAAACACTCCGACCAAGAATAATGATGATATAAACGTTGATATACGTATACATATAGGAATGGAAGGGCCGGCCGGGCTGGGCCGGTCCGGGTCCGAGTATCATATCTGAAAACTTTTTAAAAATTCAAATAAATGGTAGGGCGCGGACGGGGATGCGGACGCGCGGACAAATACAGATCGGTGAAAAATGTTACATGATAGGGCGCTATTTGACAAAAGCTGTCTGTTATATGTTACCTTACCTACTCGTATAGTATAATGAGAATTATCTCCGAAGAGAGTGATACGTTGTCTTTAATTATATCTGTATTCAGCAAGTTTTCGAAGACCATTCAAGCTGAATCTCACGCTTCACGTTTTTCTCTGTGTAGTCTATACGCGTATACGTATATAGTCTGCCTTTTAGCTCTCTATTGATTTTTATTCGAGTGCAACTTTTTGTGGTATTTTGGTGTTCAACTTCTCATAAATGTATCATTTATCATTGAGATAGTGAGAATTTCACGCGTTTCATACCGAATGACCTATTCACTTGTCGGTAGTTTGAGGTAATTCTATAGTATAGTATATGATTCAAATTGGACGTATCAGTATCAGTTTCTTATACTTATGAATTGAATTTTTTCAGAAAAACTAATGACATTTTGTGTACATTCTAGTCGAGAGTGTATAGTCAGAGCCGGTACGTGTGTGAGGGAGTTAGGGAGGGGTGTCAAACCCCTAATCATTTTTCGTCCGGAAATTCGGCAACTTTGAAAAATTTAACAACGTTTAAGTAAAAAATTTGGTAAAATTTTAAAAAATTATAAATTATAAATTCGGTGCAGTACATTTTCAAAAAGTATTTTCTATAATTTTTCCAATTATTTAAAAAAAAATGTTTCTATTAATGCTCATCAATTTTTCTATTCTAAAAATTATTTTTAATTTAATTTCCAAAATTCTTCTTCTAAATTGTTTTCAATTATTATTATTTTTTTTTCAAACCGATCTGTGATTATTATATGAAACCAATTCAAATGTTCCCAATAATTCTCATAAAAATTTGTCTTTTACATTTGATTTTTTTTTACAAATTTTTCATCGCTGTAATTCATTTTTCTTCAAAATTTTCTTTCCAATAGGTAGCCGAGCGGCACACTCGATCGATAATATCGGAAGATGTAACGTATCGATAAAAAATCGTTTGAAAATCTATAGATGTTCTCACGATATTATAAAGATTTATCGGTACAACTTTATAGGCAAAAAATCTAAAAACTATCGAATTCGATTTTATTAAGATTTTATGACGATATTCGTCAACGATACTATCGACAAAGAATATTAAATTTATCGATTCCGATTTTCCACCGATTTTGTGCAGATATTTGAAACTACATTATCGACAAAGAATATTAAATTTATCGAATTCGATTTTTTAACGATTTTGTAAAGATATTTAAAACTATATTATCGACAGATTATATGAAATTTCTCGACTTCGATATTTTACCGATTTTTTGACGACATTTGAAACTATATTATCGACAGATTATATTAAATTTATCGAATCCGATTTTTTACCGATTTTGTAAAGATATTTGAAACTATATTATCGACACATAATATGCAATTTCTCGAATTCGATTTTCTAACGATTGCGTGAAGATATTTGAAACTATATTATCGACACGTAATATGAAATTTCTCGATTTCGATTTTTTAACAATTTTGTGATGATATTTGAAACTATATTATCGACAAATAATCTGAAATTTCTCGAATTTGATTTTTCAACGATTTTGTGAAGATATTTAAAACTTTATTATCGACACGTAATCTGAAATTTCTCGAATTCGATTTTTCAACGATTTTATGACGATATTTGAAACTATATTATCGACACGTAATATGAAATTCCTCGAATTCGATTTTTCAACGATTTTGTGGAGATATTTGAAACTACATTATCGACAAATAATCTGAAATTTGTCGAACGATTTTTCAACGATTTTGTGACGATATTTGAAATTATTTCCAAACTGGTGAAAATTTTTCTAAGTCCAACACGTCTGGAATTACTAAACTGCCTATTATAAGCGTTTTATTGCTAATTCCTCAACGTTAAGGTATGGCATAGTGGTTGAGGAAGAGGATTACCATGCAGGAGATAGATG
The DNA here is from genome assembly GCA_959613365.1 of Balanococcus diminutus. NCBI lineage: Eukaryota > Metazoa > Arthropoda > Insecta > Hemiptera > Pseudococcidae > Balanococcus > Balanococcus diminutus. Next base: position 33,789,040 of record OY390714.1, read on the forward strand.
GTTCAAGCCCCGCGGGTGGCAGATTTTTTATAATTTTTTTTGACTTTTTCTGAAATGATCCTCTTACCGTAACATGAATAATGTGTTAAGGCATAGTTTAATGTATTAATTATGCGAATTAATGATTTTTAATTATAGAAAAAAGCTAGTAAAAGACGAAAAATCGGAATAAAAAATCGATAAAAAATCGACAGAATATCGAATTCGATAAAGTTCCACCTAAATCGTGAAATTATCTTTCGATATTATAGATATATTATCGATAAAATATCTTACTATAATCTCGAAATTTTTGCTAACTATAATTCGTCGATAATCTAATTATATATCGAAAGATAATTTCATGATTTATGCGGAACTAACGCGACACTTTATCGAATTCGATATTCTGTCGATTTTTTATTTCGATAATTTGTCGATAGTGCTGCTCGGGTATCAAAACTGTTCATCAACATTGTTCTAAAATATTGTTTAAATTTTTTTAGCCTTGTTTTTTCTCAATTTGTCAAAAAAAAACCAAGGCTATTACGCTGTATCATGATGTGGGAGTTGAGGGGGGGGGGAGTACGTACAAAATCCGTTTCATGACTCCAGAAGTCCATTTTGACCATTTTCAGCCATGTCTGTTTATATATATATATATATATATATATATATATATATGAACTAAAATTCAGATATGTCAATTTTTTCAAAGGAGGGGGAGGGGAGCAGAAAACCTCAAAAAATGTCAAACAAAAAACCAATCGAAAGAGAATGAAAAGTTGTACAACATGTTCAAAAATCAGCTTCCTAGAGCAATTAGGAGGGAATAACCGGTTATTTTGTCACTTTTTTGACCTTGAAAAATTTTGTGTCATGGCTACAGGTCACCCAAATTGACCTAGGGGGTCGTCCTTTGGCATGTAGGTTTGGTAGAGGTCCTAGATGTGCCTTTTGGGGGTTTCGACCATCCGACCCTTTTTCACCCCCGTCCACCCCCGAAAAACGCTATTTTGGGGTCATTTTACGCTGTTTTCAATTTTGTGTCACGGCTACAGGTCACCCAAATTGACCTAGGAGGTCGTCCTTTGGCATGTAGGTTTGGTAAGGGTTCTAGATGTGCCTTTTGGGGGTTTCGACTTTTCAACCCTTTCCCACCCCTTTCCACCCGCAAAAAAGTCAATTTTGAGGTCATTTTACACTGTTTTCAATTTTGTGTCACAGCTACAGATCACCCAAATTGACCTAGGAGGTCGTCCTTTGGCATGTAGGTTTGGTAGAGGTCCTAGATGTGCCTTTTGGGGGTTTCGACCTTCCAACCCTTTCTCGCTTCTTCCACCCACAAAAACGCAATTTTCAGGTCATTTTTTGCTATTTTTTTCCTTGTTTAATTTTACGTCACGGCTACAGGCCACCCCAATTGACCTAGGATGCTGTTCTTTGGCATGTAGGTTCGGTAGAAGTCCTAGATGTGCCTTTTGGGGATTCTGATCTTCCAACCTTTTTTTCAGTTCTTGTAGAAGCACTAAGCTAACTGCAAGGCGAAGTTCCGAGGGCGAAGCCAGAGGAACGAGCAAGTGGGTTGGGGCGAAGCCCCCTAGTTAATAATAAAAATCATTACAAAGCTTCAACAATTCAAGAAGGTGTAAAAATGCCGAAATCATCTTCCTAGCTTATGAATTTCGTGGCAAAGTATACAGACCTACAAGATTCAAAATCGAAAAAACAAGGCTGAAAAAGCTTCGCTCGAAGCGCGAAGCTTTTTTTAAATTTTTCTTCATATAAATGTTTTATTTTCAACAAAATTTCAAAGTGTTTGATATAATTATTATATATCTATATTTTTTTATAAGGCAAAAAATACACTAAGTATCTTCTATTCTAGGAAACATTTTGAAAATATGTTTCAAAAAAGTAAAAAAATTGTCTGAAAAAATTGATTTTTAGAAATAATTTCACATTTTCACTAAAATGTTATTACTAGAAAAAAAAATCATAAAAATTTTAATTTTTCATTTGATTAGGTACTACGTATAGATGTGAAAAATTGATATTGAAAAAGGTTAAGAAAAAGTGCGATTTCTTGAAAAATTGTCGAATGAATTCATTTTTTGTTGTTAATAAAAATTATTAAATTTTTTCGTAATTTTGTTGCGTTTCATTTTTTCAAATATCTAGTATACTTTTGTAGGTATATCATTGTACCCGTCTGTAAATTTTGAGAAATAAATCTAACCACTAACTAGTAGTTTTCTTGGAACAACCTAAAAAACTAAAAAAAAAATTATATGCTGAAAAAGTGTAGACTTACTCATCATTGACAGAAAAATCTGTGGAAGAAGTGATTTTAGATAAAAGATCTATGTATAGACTTTTTCCAAAAAAAATCACTTTAAAAAAATTCCCATTTTTTTTCCTTTTTTTTTTGAATAAAAATTTCTAAATTTCTCACTTTTTTGGAGGAAAAATACTTTTTAATTTTTATGGAATTTTCTCGGTTTAAAAAATCACAACTTTTTAGCGTCGCAGCAGCATTGCAAAAATGGGTAAAAAATTCATTTTCTGAAAAAATTGTCCTCCTAAGTGATTATTAAAAAAAAAAAAAACTAAGAAAAGAAATCTATACCTAGGTATTTTTTTCAACAAAAAAAAAATCACTTCATTGATTTTAGGAAAAACAGTTTCTCAATTTTTTTTGCAGAAAAAAAAATCAGTTGTTTGGGAGAAAACAATTTCTTATTTGTTTTGCGAGACTACATATTCTAATTTTTTTGTACGTACAAACTATTCTTAAATTTTTGCAGACAAATCATTCAGTTTTATTCTCTTTGGAGTAGGATTTTTTTTTTTTATTTTTAAGAAGGAAATCTCACTTTTATAAAAAAAATCTTCAAAATTAGTCACCCCTTCGACGAATAATCAGGCTATACCTATACTTATCCTAAAAATGTACATGTTTTCAGAAAGAATTTCCCAATAGAATTTTTTGCGAGTGAATGCTGTATAGGCCTCAGTACTTATAAATATTTTAAAATTTTTGTAGGATTTTTGGATTTTTCTGAAAAGTTTTGAAAAAAATTAGTTTGGTAAAAAAATATTTTTGTGATTTTTTTAACAGAATTTTTGAATTTATTGTTTGAGAATTTTGTAATAAGTATACTTGCATGTCTTGCACGTAGGGCTAACTACGTTTTTCAAATTTCTTTTCAAGTTTTTTTGTGAGAGGGAGGGAGGGAGGGGGGAAAAAAATTTTTTTTTCTTGAATACGTAGTTACCTACAATTTTTGAAAAACTGTTAAACATTTTCCAAAAAATTTTACTTTTGAAAAAAAATCTTCTTGCAAATATTCTGAAAAAATTGCTTTGAAAGCAGGTAACTAATATACTCAACTATGAAACGTATTAGAAAAAAAGTCTGAAATTTCTTCTGGAAAATGTGCGTTTGGAAACAACATACTGAAAAAAAAAAATTCTAAAAGTTTACTAGGAAAAATATTTGTAAATGACAATTTTTGCTATTGAAAATTAACACCTATATTTTAAGTAATCAAGAACTTTTTTTTGTTTGAAAAAATTATGTATAATTTTGTCTTGAAGTATTTGGCAAAAATTGCATATTGCACAAGACATGTCGTAATAGGCACTTCAACCTACTCTCGGTATTAATCAGTGATGAGCTTTATATTAGTGTTTTTCAAATATTTCTACGAAAGTACTCAGGACTTGCGGTTATTGTGCTTGAAGAAGCCACTGGCATGGCCAGCAACTTGAAATTTTCTACGGTACAGCTCGTTTTTTTTTTTTTTCAAACAAAATTTTTGCCACAATGAAAGGAGAGGATGAGGGTAGAAGGGAAAATTCAGAATTTCTTTTCCTCTCATGGTCCCTAATTCATCATTACTTTAAAAAAATAAAAACTGAATAATGCCCGCGTGAAGCGAGTGCAAAATTTTTGAAAAAAAAATTGTTTTGAATGAATAAAATTACAAAAGTCCAAGTTTTTCAAAAAATGTTGAATAAAATATTGAGTTTGAAAAAGATAGTCAATGTTTAATTTTTGCAATTACGAAAAAATTTCTGGGTATTGCTCATTTTATTTTTTGAAATTTTGGGTACCTATTGGTTGAGCATCTGAGCAGGTACCGAGTTGTCAACCATAGCATATTAGGCGGTTTAAGAAATTTCTCAGGGTACAAGCTCATTTCACATTTTCAAATTCAGGATACAGCTCGAGCTTCAGAGCTGTTGCCGAGTTGCTGGACATGGCGACTGGTACAAGAACCAGTAGGCTGGGTATCAAAGAAGGTCAGATTTTCAGATTTTAGACCTCGAAAGACTGAAAGGGATCTTCAACAACCATAGGACGTTTAGGTAGACTCCTATTGTCGACCGAAGTTGGCTGCAGGTCAATTTCTACTGAATTGTGCATCATTTTACAATTCCAGATTCCTGTTCAGTGTTATTAAACTAAGTATTTATATCTACTGGTCAGTTGCTGATGCATAGGAATGACAGCATGTCATTTGGCTATTGCCTCCCAGTAGGTCTAGGTATGTGGGTCAACTGTAGTTTTACTCTTGAAAAATTTCATTTTAATATTTTTGACGGGGAATAGGTTTTTAGAGACGTCACTATAGGTATATCCTCTACCTGCTCAATTGTTTATGACTCACATCAATGGTATAGCTTACCCTATACCCTGCGGAAATGACAATTTTAGATGATGTTTGAGTTTCCACTCGGTATTGCAAAATGAATACTACCCCTTCAGGAAAGTGGTAATGTGAATGTGATTGAAGTTGAACTACATTAAATAGGTATGCATCATACGTACAGTGAGCTCTCTGCTGATGAATAGATAAAGACGTAAGTACAAGAAGTAACTACGAATAGGTAACCAAAATATCTTGGTGCGGCGCAGCGTTCGCGTTCGTTCTATCCAATTATTAACGTCGCTTTTCTTATCAGCATTGTGAGAGGCAAGAAGCTAGTATTGAAGCGATGCTATACATCAGTACAAATCTTTGTAATTGGTAGTTTGTCGGCTTCTTTAGTCAAGTAACGTACATTTACAGAATATCGATGGTCATGAAGACATGATAATACTTGTTAAGTGAACAGTTGGACGATAAGCGTAGAAAGTTGACAGTATACGATCGCTAAAGATCGGTTTCAGATCATACAATAGATTACGGTTACACTTATGGTATAAAAGCAACGTTGTACATTTAAGTCACGTCAGCGCCATTAATAAAAATCAAATTGGATTCGCGAACTGCATACCCGTACTTACTAGTTGCCATTTTAGATAAGCGTTGGCGTAGGAATAGACCTACATCTTGATGTTGATCTGTCAATTACACCTTCTGTGCAACGGTTCATTTAACTTATAAGAGTTACCATAATATTCTGGCGCTGCAGCTAATTGAACCGATTCGATTTTTTCCTCTATATCGTGAAGCCATAACCCGTGTAGCAATTGTCGACATCGACATTTATGTCGACAAAATTCAGACACATTTTTTTCTCGGTTAACGATGAATTAAAAATGATATTTGAGATTTAAAGTAATGTTCTATGTTAAACATAACTGTTAATCAAAATTTTTGAATTTTTCTCAGTATTTTCCTATAATTTAGAAAACGTTGTTTTTCTACATAGACAAGTCGATGTAAAAATCGATACTCGATAAACGCATCGACATTTATGTCGACAATTTCTGCCAATTAAATTTACAAATTTTATATCTAAAAAGAACTAAAAACAATTAATAAGAACATTTTAAGCTCAGGAATAAATAATTTTTGAAAGAATCACAAAATTTTCTTATTTTTCAAAGTTTTGAATAATACAACGACTTGTCGAGTTATTGTCGACATAATTGTCGATGGTCGAATAATGCATCGACTTCACTGTCGACAGTGTCGACCAGAGGAATTTTAAGTCGAGTTAATGTCGATCTAATTGTCGAGGGTCGAATAATGCATCGACTTGACTGTCGACGTCTTGAGGGTGATTGTGATACTCGCAGATAAAGTGTGTTGTGAATTAGTACATAAGGTCTAAGAATCATCTCTATGTTAGTTGGACACTCGCATGTGTCCAGCTACAAAGGTGGCCTCAATGCCGCATATTTGACAAAAAATGTCGAAATGTTGGCTTGAACACTATTTTTGGTGTAATTTAAATATATACTTATATTGAATATTTGAACTTAGCATATTTTTCAAAATCTCACCATTGCAAATGTCAATGTGGATGTCGATATAAATGTCGACATGTACGATCAAAAAGTGACCGATTTCGATGTGTCGACATTTATATCGAAATTAGCATCGACGTTGCTACACGGGAAATACGCTGAATTCGTGATTGTGCTCTGTACTTATTGGTATAGATTTTTTTATTTTTGTGAAAAATTTAAAATCAGTTCGTACTTCTACTTATAATTACCATTTCGGGTTAATTATCGATAATTTACTTTTATTGATAAATTTACCTCGCCTAATTGCACAATTTAAATGTTTAAAGGTGTCTCTTTGTAATAATTTATCGCTGTTTCACAGTCTGTTTTTACATCGTATCATATATAAATACGATAACGTGATCGCTTCGCTTAAAAATAAAATTATTCGAAAATATACAATATACTGATATCGAGAAAATTGATTTGCAATTAAGTACCTACCTATCTACTTCAACTTTTAATCGCTTCAACGGATTTTATTGCAAAAGTGAAGCTAATAGCTTATAATACATCTTTCTGTGGGGTTTCGTACAAAAAATATTAGCCCTGTTTTTTAACAAAGTAGTTAGTGGGTATTTTCTTATTCCCTCTGCTGCTGTTGCGATAATTCTATAAAAAAAACGAATTAATTATTAAATTAGGATTTGTTTACTCATCCTCATTTACCTCTATTAATTATTCTCGTTTTTATTTTATCTCCGCGTTATTTACCACCCACTTCTAGAGGTGAAAAAAAATTAAAATTTTCGATATCGTCGAATTAACGCGTCACTGAATTCGAATTAATTTTTATAAATTGTGCAAAGGTTATTTTCATCATTAGGACGAGCCACAAAAGGTATTTAATGTATCGAAAGCACCCTTTAGATTTTTTTCTTCGAAATATAATTACCTATTAAAAGCTGGGTTGGTTTGATGATTTACAATTTTCAAGGGAGTTGGTATATATTATATACGAACCACATTGTTTTACACCCTATTTTTCCTCTACATTAAGGGAACCCCTTGAATTTTTTGACAATCAAAACTATGGAATTTTGTTAGTATATTCAGTCGAATGAGCGATTTTACTTTCTATTGTACCTAATCGTCTGCTATAATGGTTGAACTACAGTTTCTCAAAATTGAGGGAATGAAAGGTGTTTGAAGTTTCAATAATAAAATGCACTGACCAGTGTACAAAAACGTTTAAAAGTTTTTTCGTCGTGTAAATAATTTTATTATTTTAATAAAAAAAAGAGGCATGTAAGTACCTAGTACCTACCTAATCAAAAATGAAAATAAGTACGTACATTTTCTTAATTCCACGATTTTTTTTTTTTTTTTTTTTTTGTGAAAAATCATTGAAAAAATGCATAGTTACCTAATTCAAAATTTAAAAAAAATTGTTGTTTATTTGGAAGAATTGTGAAATTGATTTAATGCTTAAATTTACAAGAGCTCAAAAAATTGTCCATCATATCTTCCAATTAATTTTTAATGTAATATTTATTTTTGATTTTTCTTCATATTATTTTAAATAAAAAATTTTCCTTATCATTAATTAGAATTTTGTTTTAATTTGAAAATGCGTGCTTATAAGTTAGGTAAAAGGACCGTCATTAAAAGAAACTTCTACAAAATTAGATGTTCAATTTTTTCACAATTCTGGGAAAATTTAATTTTTTTCAAAATTGGACTTTTTGAATTTCCTAAAAAAAATTATCATAAACATTCTAAAGATTTTCTTTCATTTTTTATACTAGGCATTCATTTTGAAATTGTTTGGGATTCTTAACAGAAAAATACTTACTCACCTAGGTACTTCAACTTTTTTTTTTTTTAAGAAGAAGACGACAGCAACGACTAGGTTTTCTAACAAAATTACTTACCCATCTAATGTTTTTAATGTTCATTTATTCTATCAAATAAATGTCTCGGAAAAATTAATAATAATTTTTTGTGAAAATTTTCATTATAAAATTAAAGTAAATTTTTAAAAATAGGAAAAAAATATTGAAAATGTTTTTCCAGTAAAACAGCCAATTCCCAACTCAAACAAAGTTTCTAAAAAAAATTCTAAAAAATTTTAAAAATATTTTTGCAATAAAAAAAAAGCTTATTTACTTTCTAGATTTATTCCTTTTTTGAAAGATACTTAATACTTATACCATACTTGATAGTGTTGGTGGTTTTGATATTTTCCAAATTTTCACTTTTTTTGAATATTTATTAGCTATTTAGTTACCTTCTTAATATATTAAATCTCCTGTTTTTGGAAATATACTTACCTTATGTAGAAGAAATTGTTGAAAAATTTGATTTTTTTTTTGTTGAAAAATTGATTAATGCAAATTGTTAATTTCTTAAGAAAATTAAAAAACCCTCCTTCAAATTTTTTTTAAATTCCTAATTCTTTGAAATAATTTATTGATTAGGTAGGTATCTAGTAATGAAATTGTTGAAAAATTAAACATTGTATTTTTCATTTTTTTTTTTCAAATGTGGTACCTAATGTTGATTTTTAAAATTTTTTTCCTAATATGGAGCTCCACTTTTTAAGCAGAATATTGATTAATTATACATGTTATCAATGAATAGGCTTCGTAACCAATGTTTCATAAGTGTAACAAAAAATTGAATTAATTTTTTTACGAGTGTGTAAATGTTTATGTACGAGTTTTAAAAAGCCTCACAAAAAATGAAAAAGGTAAAATTGAAAAAAAAAGTTAAACAAAATTTTGATCAATTGGATTACTAGATGTACATAAATATATATATTTTTACAAAATATCGATTAAAAGATATGTGTTTGAAAAAAAGTAGGTATCTCTTCTTAAAAAATTTACCTACCTATTTAAAAAATATCATTTTATTTAAGTATTGATTTTGAAAACATCACCTCAGAAAGAAAAATTCAATATGAAATCGCTCAGAAAACGACTAAAAAACTTTCTCAAAAAAATCTTTTTGAAAAATTAAATTTTATATTTTACATTTTTTTTCGAACAAATGGACGATTCCAGTTTTCTCAGTGATAAAGTAAGGTCGCCCCTTGAAGCTCATATAACCCAAAAAAGTTTCCTAATGATAGAGGAGAGTATTGATGTCTACTACCATATACCTAAGAAAAGTCCGAAGTATCAAAAATTGACTTTTTGGCGAATTAAAAAAATTGATTTTTGAGAAATATTTTTTTGGAGCGTCTGGGTAGGTACCTGAAATGAACCCCCTTAAATTAATTTTTCGAATAACAGACAATTCGGTAAGTAAATTTTTTGTCGCCCAGTTTTCAAAACAAAAGATTCTTGAAAAAAATAAAATTCCAAGCTTTTTCATTTTTCACATCCCCCTTCAACCCTTAAAACTTTAATTTTGCAATAAGTAGATGAATTCCTCGCTATGGCATGACTTTTTTCTGACAAAATGTCACCATCAGAGGCCGATGAGATGGGCAGGGGACCATATTAGGGAAAGGAATCATAATAGGGGCTCTTGCAATGTTACTAAATAAAGTTTTTTCCTTGAAGTTTTCTTTAAATTTTTTCTTCACAATATTTAACAATTTTTATTTTTAACTTGAATTATATATCAAAATTGAATAATTTTTATGTGTGGTCGTAAAAAAATTTAAAACAGTTTGAAAATGATTCATTAAGAGAAAAAAGTAATTTTTTGAAAAATAAAAATGAAGAAATAACTAAATAAGTACATTTTGTTATAGGTGGACTTATTTCAAAATTTAAAAGAATTACTTACCCAAATTTCCAAAACATGTTATAATTTTTTATTGCCAATTTAGATACATGAAATTAATTTTAAAGTGTTTAGTAAATAATTTTCTATTCATCAAGTATAATTAGGTAATAAATAAATCACAATCAATTTTCGATGAAAATTCCAAAAACTTTTCGTTAATGGTTTAAAACTTTTTTTAGTTATTTACAAAAAAATAAAAATCATTTTGATTTTTTTTTTTCAAAAAATGTAAAAAATATTTAAATTAGGAAAAAATTTCAATATTTGTGCCATTTATATACTTAATTTGCCATTCACCCTATAGGTATATTTACTAATTAGCTCTATTAAAATTTTAAAATTCAAAGTGAAAGGGTTCAATTTATTTATGAACTATAGGTACCTTTTCACGCGAACTAATGGTTCTTCAGCAATTTCCATCAGAATGAACTACGTATTCAGCAGGAAATTTAAGACGTACTTGGGATATTATTGCGCAGATAGGTATAACAATATTGAATTATACTCGTATTTCTTTCCATTTTGCTTTACATTGATTGTGGTTGTGGCGCGATAGCCTCCACGCGCGAACATTTACTCGTTTAACGTTTTTAGAAAAATAAATGGCTGCTGAACAATGGACAAGCGGCATTTTTCTTAGGGAGTTTGCAGATGGCATGAAAAGCTATATATCGCGCAGCGTTTACACATACACAGTATATATACAGTCGCCATTATTATGATAAATTAAATATTAATACGACGCGATAAATGAAAGAAAAAAATCATAATAAAAAGCCAACACGTAAGCATACAGACAGAAAAGAAAATAGATAAAAGCCATTTAATTTAAAAGTATCTAATGCCCGACGAAAGCTAAGTAATTGTTTAGCGAATGGAATACAGGCATATTAGTTCCGGAACAATGCTTACCAGAAGCGTCAAGCGTAACCGAAGATAAACTCGAATAAAAGTATATCTTCGGGTAAAAAGGGTGTCCCTTAATTTATAGGGTGTCCCATTATTTGTTAACTATAGACCACTTTTGCATTTAAGTGTCATATTCGACGATAAAGTAACCCAAGTGGCATATCCGAAAATGTGTTCTCTCTACATACGTTTTCAGCTTTTATCTCGTTATACTACGACATTTTCATACATCCAATGAACAAGTTATAAAATTGAATAATTTTTTACGCGCATCAAACCAAGTACACATCAGATACTTATTATGATACTTGTAGTCTGAAATTCGTTTTAGGTATTCAAAAATCCCCCCTACTCAGGTACCAGCCACTTACTCGTATAAATTCTCCATCGACGTGATATAGGTTTATGTATAGGAAGCGTGAATATTGTATTTCCAATTGAACAAACTTAAATGGCGGCCAGATAAGAGTATACAGGGTGTCCGGTGAGTGGTGTGCCAAACTTGAAATTTGGATGTAACAGAGTACAGTTATAACCACTAACAAAAATCTTCATTTAAGGTGGGCCGAAAATCAAAATTTTTCGATTTTCTGTAAGACCGCGGAAAAGTTGCTTCTTGGTAAGACATAAAAAATTTAAAAAAAATTAATCAAATCAAATAATATCTTTCGATTGCGCAAGAGCCCTCAAATTTTTGAAAATTTACAAAAAATCAAAATTTGAAAAAAATTCCAAAATGTTACAGAACGGGTTTTATGTCTTCAATTGGCAAGTATTATCATCGTTATTAATATTTTTTTTTTTTAAATCCAGAATTCATCAGATCATCGCATTTATGAGACATTTAAAAAAATGTCAATTTTTACGTTTTATTTTTTAAAAAATTGAAAAAAAATTGTAATTAAAAATTTGAAATGGGGTTAACATACACAGTTTCGCCCAAAAAGACAAGTCACAGCAATTTTTCATATTTTTCGTACCCTTGAGAATTTTTTAAAAACTACGAAAAATTGAAGAAAATGAGGAAAATGATGGTTCCTGAAAATGAAGGTAAAAATCGTCGTAAATTGTCTTTTCGGGCGAAACTGTGTATTTTAAACCCATTTTAATTACAAATTTTTTTTCCAATTTTAAATCTACTTATTTTATTTTATTTTTTTTTCAAAAATAGGTACGTAAAAAATTACATTTTTTTAATGTCTTATAAATGCGATGATCTGATGAATTCTGGACTTTTTTTTCAAAAAATATTAATAACGATGATAATACTTGCCAACCATAAAGGCATAAAACTCATTCTGTAACATTTTGGAATTTTTTGAAAATTTTCAAAAATTTGAGGACTCTGGCGCGAACTGAAGGTATTATTTGATTTGATTTTTTTTTAAATTTTTCATGTCTCACCAAGATGCAACTTTTCCGTGGTCTTACATTTTGAAAATCGAAAATTTTTGATTTTCGGCCCACCCTGTACACATTAGGGTGGCCCTTATTTTGGAAATTTTGGAAATGTTTTGAATATCAGACGTCAATTGGTGACATATAATATGAAGAAAATAATTCTCTATTTTTTATTTTTTCCCTAACTACTGCATTTTGAGTTGTGCTGCCGGCCTCCAGTTTTTAAAAAATTGAAAAAACTTGAAAAAATAGGCAGTTTTCAAAATTTTAATTTTTTTTTTTGAAAAATCGTCATAAGGTGGGTAATTATTGTATAAAAATATAATTTTTGATGAATGATGATTTTTCATTTTTACGTCCCCATTTGTATGGGACATGGAAAAACGTCATTTTTTACAATTTTTGCTGAAAAAAATTATTAAAAATTGAAAAAAAGGTTAATTGATAAAATCGTTTTAACATACACATTACCACCCAAAAAGACCATTTACGGTGATTTTTCATCATTGACGATATTATCAATTAAGTATAACCTTTTTTTCAATTTTTTTCAAAAATCGTAAAAAATGGTGTTTTTTTATGTCCTATGAAAACGGGGGATAATGATGAAAAATCATTGAAAATGGTAATTTTATATAATAATACCCACCTTATGACGATTTTTCCAGGGCTGTAGGCCCAATTGATTCTTGCAATTGGGACCGGGGACAAGTCCCTGGGACAGAAACTTTCTTGGGACTGGGTCTGGGCCTGGGACAATTTTTTTTTGAACAGTTGGGTCTTGGGCCTTGGTCAGACCCGGGTCTGGCCCAAGTTTGGCCCAAATTTGACCCGGGTCGAATTGACCCGGATCTGACTTGGGTCTGATCCCTGTTATCGCTATTTTTCGATGTTATTAATTCAATTACTTATCAGTAAGCGTAAGACTTTGTCCTTGGTGGCGACATAAATACTTTGTATTCAAAATTGGAGGGGAGAGAAGGGTCCACTCGAAATTTTTGTCATAACCTAAAGTATTTGTAGAATTTCAAGCTACAACTTTGTTTGAAATTTTTTTCAATCTGGCCCCTTACCTCCCATCTGTTTTTAATGTGTTTTGAATAAGTTGTATTATTCAAAATTGGAGGGGAGAGAGGGGTCCAATCAAAATTTTTGTCATAACCAAAAGTATTCCTAGAACTTCACGCTACAACTTTGTTGCAAAAATTTTTCAATTGGGCCCTTCCCCCTCCCCCTTCCATTTTCAATTAGTATCTTGGGAGTTTTATGCAAAATCAGTGGAGAGAGAAGGGCTCAATTGAAAAAATTTTAAAACAAAAATTGTAGCTTAAAATTCTACGAATACTTTTGGTTATGACAAAAATTTCGGTTGGACCCTTCCCTCCCCTCCAATTTTGAATATAAAGTAATTATGTTGCCACCAAGGACACGTTTTTCTGATAAGGACTTGAAAAAAAAATGAAATGTTCAATGTTCGGTGTTGAACGCGATTTGGGGTAAATTAGTCGATCGTGTAAACACCAACCACTTCATGATGAAAAAAAAATATTTAAAAAAATTCAAAATCCCAAGTCCCAATTCAAATCGAAGCGGGTCTGGGGCCTGGGCCTGGGTCAGGATTTTCAGCTGGGTTGGGTTCTGGGCCTGGGCTTGGGTCAGGATTTCAGCTGGGTTGGGTTCTGGGCCTGGGCCTGGGACAGCATTTTTTGCCAAAATTCCCAGGATTTGGGTTGGGTCTTGCCCGGGGCCTACAGCCCTGGATTTTTCAAAAAAAAAAAATTTAAAACTGTCTATTTTTTCAGTTTTTTTCAATTTTTTTAAAACTGGAGACCGACGCAGCACGACCCAAAATGCAGTTGGAGAAAAAATAAAAAATAGGGAATTAAGTATTTTCTTCACTTATGTCACCAATTGACGCCTGATAGGTATTCAAAACATTTCCAAAATTTCGAAAATAAGGTCCACCCCAGTACCCATGGTGCCTATCTCGTCGATTTTGAAGGGACAATGATGTACAAGATTTTTCAAATTTTGTGAAAACAATTGCACGAACCAGATATAACTTTTTAAAAGGAACAAAAATAGTTATGTCAAAAATTTGTTCTTCTTTGAGAATGAAGGTGCTACAAAGCTTTGAAAATTGATATTTTCGAAATTCAAGGCTCCGTAGCGCCTTAATTTTCAAAGATAGGCAAAATTTTCAAATGACGTTTTTTGTTCCTCTCAAAAAGTTACACCTGTTTCATGTATTTTTTGAACGAATTTCGCAACTTTCATGTATCACTACTGCACCGTAATAAATTGAGGTAGGCAATATTTTTGACTGGAATTTTGCGTTGCTGTAATTCCTTCAATTTCAAAGATAAGCAATCCAATATGATTACAACTTTTATTGCTTTTTCGAAGATCTATTCACTGTTGATGTCGTAATTTTTTTTAAATGCAGTGTTGCCAATTTATTTCGCTAGGTAAAATACCGATTTTCAAACCTTTGTAGCTCCTTCATTTTCAAACTTGGGCAATATATGTACATAAGCTTTTTTGTTAGTCGTACTCAATTATATCCAAATTTCAAGTTTGGTAGACCACTCCCCGGACATCCTGTATAACTCCACGTTGAGTATCGACCATCCACGTCGCGTCTTCTTCTCATTTACCAACGGCCATAAAAAAATAAACAAATTTAATTAGCTTCCGAATTTGAAAAATTCAACGAGCTTAATAGAGGTATAAAAATGCAGTTTTTCAATACTTTTTTTCTTATTGGATTACACGTTATAAATAGAAAAACGTGCTAGTCTTATCGGCTGATTTATCTTGAACTGTTTTTTTTTTTTTAATTTTTTTTACTTTTTCTCCTTATTTATATGTCCTGTACTATAATGGTCATTAATAGTAAAAGAATTAAATGAAAAAAAAACAAGCTTCAGTCTTTTTATGTTTGAAAATTCGGTTCTTAAGGTGAGGTTTGGTGAGTGAGTACCTATACACTTATTTGAAAATAGGTTCGATATTAAACGTGAATTAATTTATCGGTTTCTCGGTGTAGTTTATTTATTAGGGGAACACGTAGAAAATAAATTACAGGGCTGGTTTCATGTTTTGAAATGAAGTTATCATGATAAAGATGCAAATGCACGGCTACTAGAACTGAATTTACGTTAATTAAGTATTAGGTATCATCTACCTACAACTATGGCGTTATTTTAACCTTTTTTTTGTGTTGATTTTTCTGCTGTTTTTTTTTTTCTTTACCACAAGGTGGTCAAATGTTGACTATGAAAAGGTTTGCTCGTGCTAAATGGTTAGACCGTGCTGAGGTTGTGTTCGAGTATGGCTACCTGAGCGATAATTTTACGTTCCATGAATGGCTTCCTGATTAACATAAACGTATTGGACATGGGAGAAGAGAAAAAATTGCGAAATTTTATACGTACGTGTACCATATGTGACTTGCTAACGAAAAGGTTCTTTATAGACAACTTGTAGTGGCATCTTTAGCGTATTTTATTCAACATGGTGGCAAACGGTTGTTATGTGTGTGAGGATGGTTGTGAGGTCCTCGATGTAGTGATATCATCGATAACCACCTTGCTATACCAAAATAAACCAGATTCTTTAACAAATGGAGTAACAAGAATTACTTTTATTCTATTATCAACGCATATTATTTAAATTTATTCTGATAAACCTTTCTCAGTTTAGTCGTTTTTATGTTGAAAGCGTAAATTTTTTCACGCGCATTTTTCCATTAAATTAATCGGACGATTAGACGCTCGACTCGGAATTCGAATTAACTTGTTTTCGTTTCTACGTTGATATTGTATATTATTTTGTACTTTGAAGTTTTAATTATTTGAATTCTTGTTATAGGTAGATGGATGAGTGAAAAAATTCTGAAAGCTATATGATGATATAAATTAGACGTAATAATTTTTTGAGTCGTTTTAAAAATTGGCCAAGATCTTGGGGGTTAGTTTTGGATAACTTTTTATTTACTTATACTTATTATGAAAATGATAAGTATTTTGAATTTTTCAATCCCTTAATTGGTTATTTCAGCTCATTGTTATGAATTCAATCCCCCCCCCCCCCCCGAGGTATGTGTGTTCTTTTAAGTGTAAAGATCGATTATGATTTTTCGTGCTTTCAATTTTATCTAATGTAACTACTAATTCCCAAATTTTTTCAACCTAGTATAGGGGTATTCTTGAAATGCATTTGAATAAAAATTTCAAAAATTTTAATTTAAAGTTACTTACCTATCTATTGTTGATTTACCTGATTTTTATACTTGACTTATTTTTTATATAAATAAAAATCCATCCTTATAGGTGATTATAGGCCGAAATGCCTATTTTTCTAGCTTCTTTCACGATAAATGCATAGGTATATACGTAGGCCTACGTCGTCATTCGTGCATATTTCGTAAAAACGAACAAATAGTCATTCGTCATTTTCAGTTCACATAGTTTTAAAAATTTTGTTAAGAAAATTTTTTAATTTTTTTTTCGAAGATGGGAATTTTATTTTCAGAGATTGTTTGTACTCATCAACATAATTATAACTTTGGAATCTTTTTCAAACAATTTTTCTAAACATGAATTGTTTGTAAAAAAATAAGAGTTAATTTTTTTATGATAGAATTTTTGAATTATTTCCAGGAAAAATTAAAAAATATATCCATTTTTTACTTTCATTTCTTCAAATCTATAGTTCGTGAACAATTTTTGTAGGTACAGAAAATATTTGGACTTTCTTTGCAAGCATTCTTAAATTTCTCTCCGAAAGAAGAGGAAGATGAAGAAAATAGTACCTAATAATTATTTTTTGTCAAAAATATAGATTAAAAAAAAATTGAATGAGATTTTTGGATTTTTTCAGGAAATGAAAAAATATTTTCCTATATTTTCAACGATTTATTTTTCAAGAGAATGTTTGTCCCCGCCAAAAATTATTTTTAATGAAAGAATTTTTGAAATTTTCTCAGCACAAAATATTTGGATGGACTTTTTGTACAAAATAAAATATATTGAAAAATTTTATGATAAGATTTTTGAACTGTTTTTTTTTTAAATTCAAATTTCTTCTTTTTGCAAATTTTCTGATTTTTTTTATCAAAAAAAGGAGAAAAATTAGGAATTTTTTTTAATAACAATGATTTTCTATTTTTTATTCAAGAGTTTAAAATAAGTATAAATATGTTTTCTCTGTGAATTTTTTTTGAAAATAATTATTTAGCAAAAATTATTTTTCCATAAAGAAATTTTGGACTTTTTTTCAAAAAAAAAAAAAAAAAAAAAAACAAGATGGTTTTTATAGTATAAGAAGAAAACTCAAGTTAATTCATAATATGGGTACCGTAACATGGGGTTACTTTGGCCCACTTTTTGAGACTTTTTTTTTTGAAAATTCATCCTGCTTCTTTCAAAATGGAAATAAGAGGCTCGATTTTCACTCTAAATAGTGTCGGACACTTGTGGGAAGCTCTGTAAATTTTTTCAAATTTTTCGTCAAACTCCCTCCCTCTTCCGTGGTTAGTCAAAGTCATGGGCCAAAGTTACCCGGCTCTGGGGTTACTTTGGCCCACTTCTTTTTTTTCGCAATAAATCGATTTCTAGGCATAATAATAACTCACCAAAGGCATGAAACTTCAAAAAAAATTTGTTCAGTTGAAACCATAATATGATCAAACATCGGTATTTTAGAGATTTCCTGATGATGTTTATGCTTGGGCTAAAATAACTCCAAAAACGACGAAAAACGGTCCTCTGACGGGTAACTTCAATTTATCTTACAAACCTTTCACCAAACCCGTATTTTCATGATAGATTCTGACTTTACATTAAATTTTCGATTGATTTTCATAGAAAAAAAAAAAATTTCTCGCTTTTTGATAATATTTATGCGTGTGCCAAAGTAACCCCAAAAACGACGAAAACGGTCTTCTGACCAGTAATTTCAATTTATCTCACAACCGCTTCACAAAATCGATTTTTCTATACGAGATTCTGAATCTACATAAAATTTTCGATCTATTTCCATAAGAAAATTTTTTTTGGACCATTCCTTATACTTCGTCTAAACAAAAGTTTTGGAGGTAAAAAAACTACATAAACAACGTACTAATTAACAAAAAATCAGGTTTACCAAACTTGCGACACAAAAATTTTGACAATCGCATCGAAGTGAAATAGGTATGAAGGCCCCTCTATCGTTGACACTCATTACAAACTCCCTCCACTTCATACAGTTGTGACTGGACAGGCAAATATTTTTTTTTCAAAAGATGGTCAAAGTTACCCCCTAGGGCCAAAGTAACCCCATGTTACGGTAAGTAAGATAATTTTTGCACCAAAAATATTTTCATAGAAAGAATTTTTAAATTTTTCCAAAATAATGTTCAAGAGAAATTTTTGTAAAAAAATATTAAGAAACAAAAAAAATTAGTACTTAAGAATTTTGAAATCTTTGGCGTAACTTGAGTGAAATATTGATTGGGGGGGGGGGGTGTTTTTTCTCATTTCTTTTTTTATAAAGTAATTTTTTCCTGTTGCTATATAATACGCCTGTAAATATCTACCAAAAAAAAAATTATCGCAGAGGGGCAATTTTAGGAAAATTAAAAAAAAACATTTTTTAATGAAATTTGGATGCTTTTTTGTGAATTTCGTGTGAACAAAATGTTTATTTCTTGAAAATTTCTTCTTAGAAAATTTTTGTACAAAAAAATAATTCATCTTATGACTTTTTTTTTTAATTTTTCCAAAAAATAAGTTAAGGAAAATTTTTTGTTAAGGATTTTGAAATTTTATTCAGAAAAATTATTTTTTTCTATGTTCAACAATTTTTATCATGATAATTTGTGTGCCAAAAAATTTTGTACAATTATTTTCATTTTCCCTTGGAAAATTTTTTCAAGATTTTTTGTACAAAAATTTTTTACTGAGTTTTTGAATTTGAAATAATTATTTTCTTTCTTCAATTTGAAAAAAAAAAAAAAATTGTACAATACCCACAAATACTATACCTTTTTTTATTTTAAATTTTTCTCATAAAAAAGATTTACCTACAAGAGAATTTCTTGTGAAAAACTATTTTTCATTGATAGGATTTTTGATTTTGTTTTACGGAAATTTCTAGGTACCCATCTACTCAAGTTGAGCAGATACTCTCCATTCTTTTTCATACGAGTATCTATAGAAAAAAAAAACATGCAAATCATAAGTAGGCTTACCTAATCGAAATAATGAAACAGTAATGATTACTTTAACTTCTCGGCTCGTTAACTTGGATAAATAGGAGCTCGCTTTTGGTTTCGCAGTTTTTATATCGTTATTGTATAGGTGTAGTTAGTTACTAAATGCAGCTGTTTCTGAGCAGTGATATTTATTGAAGTATTTACCATCCAGAAACAACATAAATCTTTAAATTATTCTGCAATCTGGTTAGCTGTACAGTGTCGGTTCAAAAATGAATGCTAAAATTAAGAGGGAAGAGTGTATTAAAAGTTACTTCTTTTGTTAGTTTTGTTGTAGTATAGACTATGTTGCCTATAAAAATCATATAGATTAGACCCGTTGATCTCTCGAATAAAAAAATAATATTCGTCAACGATCACACTTACTTATTCAAAAATATCTTACAATTTATTCCAAAGTAGGTACCTACTATTAAAAAAAAAAATTTAAAAAAAAACGAATTACTCCAACAGTGCATTTAACAAATGATAATATTATAAGTATAAGTAACTTAATCACTCAAAAAATAAATAGGCAGAATAATACCCTTAGGGTGAAAAACTGGTTCTTGTTTTTTTTTCTCTCTGTAAGCATCAAAAGTCTCCACTCTGTGTGAAAGTTTGAAATAATATGTTGGGTGGCAACCAGTGAGTTGGCATTACCACACAGGCACGAGCCGGCGACAAAACCTTCAGGTGAGGTGGAAATTGAATCGCTGGAACGTTCTCACATCCCGTTGTTTGTGCATAGAGAACAAATTATCGCAAGTAAATAAGCAACCTATGCGTAAACTTTTGTTGGACACGTAGCTGGATTCCAAGTTCCATGAGATTGAAGATAAATTGTTATTTCAATATTCACGAGTTTACGATGGAACTGATACGCCTATCCTTACATCTTTCTTATTGGTTATTAAGTCGCGGTATAGGCGTGGTTTTTTCAATTGTTTTTCACATTTAACGCAGCATTATTAATAAATGAACTGAATACTGATGACCGCTGCCGTCATTTATACAAGTAAACCGGTGACTGATATCTTCATCTTGGTTGAGTTGGAGCGATGCTGCCTATTTACATATCGTGGTTAGGTATTCGCTGGTATTACTGCCACCAAGTAGTGTAGACTTTTCTTACATCTTACCATAACTTATCTTAATGGCTCGAACTAGTGTGTTTCAAGTGTATGAACGAGTACATGTAATTATACAGGGTGTCCGGAGAGTACCTTTTGAAACCTCAGATTTGGATATAATCGGGTACTTACAATTTTTTTTTAAATGTTATGTACACAATACACATGTTGGCCTATTTCAAAAATTAAAGGTGCAAAGGAAAATAAAATTGAGGAAAAAATAAATTTGAATGGACATAACGAGTTAACGACTGGTGCCTCAGCTTGAAAATTTTATTTCTGCGAGTTTTCTATCGACTTACATTTACATCAAGCTTGATATGTAGGTAGCAGGTACCAAGTAGTAGGTACAGGTATCCAAAGGTAGTGTTGGAATTTTTTTTCCCCATTTTTCCGAACCACAAAATGTCTTTGAAAACGGCTTTGAAAATTTCTAATCGCACCGAGAGGAAATTTCCACCAGGGCAGGATTTTGCATTCGATTTTCCGGGAGCCTTTTTCATTGATTAAATGCAACTTTGCAAAAACTGGCTATTTTTGTAATAATTTTCTGGAAATAAAATATTTTTAAAATTCCACCAAGATAGGTATAGGATTTTGCAATGGATTTCTTCGGAGCTTTTTTCATTAAGTAGGTAAATGCAATTTTAGCAAAAATTCATTTGTTGAAAGTTTCTGAACATAATTTCTTTCAGCATTCCACCAGAAGGAGGATTTTGCATTGAATCTTATGGCAGCTTTCTTCATTGAATAAGTAAAATTTCTCATTTTTTGTAAAATACTGTAAATAAAACTTTTTAAAAATTCCACTGGGGCAGGATTTTACATTGGATTTTTTCGGAGCTTTTTTCATTGATAATAACTATGCGCGATTTTGCAAAAACTCATTCTTTGAAATTTTCTGAAAATATATAGGTAAGTATTTTTTTTAATATCCACCAGCTTGCAATAGATTTTTCTGAAGATTTTTTCATTGATTAAATGAAATTTTTCCTTTTTTGAAAAATACTGAATTTAAGTATTTCAAAATTCACCAGAAGAGGAATTTGCATCGGATCTTATGGTATATAGCTTTTTTTATTGAGTAGGTAAATGAACCTTTGCAAAAACTCCTTATGTAGTTTTCTGAAAATAATATTTTTTTAATCTTCACCAGGGCAGGATTTTGCATTGGATTGTTCGGGAATTTTTTTTCATTGATTAAATGCAAGTTTGCAAAAACTGGCTATTTTTGTAATTTTTTGAAAATAATTTTTCTTTTTAATTCCACCATGAGGGCAGGATTTTGCAATGGATTTTTTCATAGCTTTTTTCATTGAGTAAATGTCAACTTTGCAAAACTTCATTTGTTGAAAGTTTCTGAAAATAAATTTTTCAACATGCCACCAGAGGAAGATTTTGCATTGAATCTTATGATAGTTTTCGGGGCAGGATTTTACATTAGGTTTTTTCAGGCTTTTTTTTTATTGATTACTTACTAGAATTATGCGATTTTTCAAAAACTCATTCTTTGAAATTTTCTGAAAATATAATTATATTTTTTAAATTTCCAACAGCTTGCATTGGGTTTTTCTGAGGCTTTTTCATTGATTAAATGCAATTTTTCATTTTTTGAAAAATACTGTAATTAAAACTATTTAAAAATTCACCAAAGGAGGAATTTTCATTGGATCTTATGGTAGCTTTTTTCATTGATTAAATGAACTTTTGCAAAAACTTATTTTATCAATGTAATTTTCTGAAAATATATATTTTTTTAATCCATACCAGGGCAGGATTTTGCATTGGATTTTTCGGGAGCTTTTTTCATTGAGTAAATGCAAACTATGCAAGAATTCATTTGTTGAAAGTTTCTGAAAATAAATTTTTTCAACATTTCACCAGAGGAGGATTGGAAATATTTTGATTTCAGTAAAAGGGGGAGGAGAGGTTATAGGCACCACTTAAAATTTAATTAAGATAGAAATGTAAGAAGTTTGTATTAATTGTATTGAGAATTTTAGAACAAAAAAAAAACAAATTTTTTAAAGTATAGATACCATTTTTTTACTTTTTTTTTTGAAAAATGTGGCTCATTAAGCATTTAAGCTTCACTTAAAAATTTAAAACGTTAAGTATAGAACTGGGAGGGGGTAAATTCAATATTAATAGACCTAATAACTCCTTCAATTCCAAAGATAGGCATCCCTGTAATTAGAATTTTTTTGAACTTGGAAAAACAATCGATTGATTTTCCAAGCTTTGCAACGCCTTCATTTTCAAACTTGGGCCCAAAAATCTTGAAAGTGAAGAAAATGTTTGTTCTTCGTTTTACATGGTTTTACTACCCAATAATCGAGAAAAAAAATCCCAATTTTTGCACCCTTTCCCCTTCAATTTTTGGGATAGGCACCATGTGTGTAGAACATTTTTTTGTTATTGTGATACGGGATGGTGATATCCGAATCTGAAATTTCATTAGGTCTTCTCCGGACACCCTGTAGACACCACTGCATGGGTGGATACATGGCACGTGAATTGTTAAATGATTTATTGATGAGCTTTCAAGGTGTTTCTATTCTAATTAAATTCAATTCGCGAGATGATTGTTTCAGGTTTGAGAACTTTCGTTGATGGAACAATTATTATGAACGAGTGATATTCACGTCAGACACGTGCTTGTTTTGACGGCAAATAAGTACTGCAATATAATTGTACCGCTTGATAATAAGTTTGCGTTTGAACGTTTTAAGGCGCTGGTGCTCCCTCTAGGCGTATTATAGTATGTATCTGCGCAATGCGAAACGAATCGTTTTATTCGCAACAATCGAATTGATAAGTATTTGAAAATAATTATTCGAAATTTTTCAAAATAAATTAATTATCAATGATATACGAAACCCTTTTAAAACGAACCATGTTCTGGTGAAATTATTTTACAAGTACTTGGTCATTTTCAATCGTTGATTGTCGAATGTATGTACTTGTACTTACTTATACTCGTACAAATATACACAACGGGATATTTTTACGATTTAATTGCAGATGGATTTATTCGAAAAATGTCCTAATTTCATCAATTAACCAACCAATAAATTTTATTAAATACGCAGCACACTTGAGCTCCGATAAGCACCTATAATTTGCGAACACATTTATTCCCCCCGGTTTAATTTGGAGTAATTACCCAGAATAATATTATTAATCAAAGTGCTATAAAAATTCCAATTAATTATATTTTACTCGATTCGCCGAAAAAAAATAAAAAGGAAGAAAAGGTGTTTAATTCAACGTAAGTATAATAAAAATTTAAACTGTTCAAAACCAGTTTTGGTAAATAATCATTTATTACGTGCAAATTGTAAGTTAGATATGAAAAATTATTATATTGAAAGAAAAAATGTGAGAAAAAAATATTTCAAATGAGGAAGTGGGTTATTTTTAGCCGAATTTTTTTTTTTTAATTTAGGCTTTTGTGTCCGACCCTGATTTAGAAGGAGGGGGGGTAGAAGAGTTCTGACCTCATTTGTTGACGTTTGGGACCAAAACATGACGATCTGTCACATGTCACATATTTATATATATATATATATATATATATATTTATAATTTTACCATAATTTTACCGCTACTTTTGGAACTCTGGGGCCGAGCCTAACAGGTCAAATGAGGTCAAACTTGATAGGTAGGGTCCCCTCGGTGTAGGAATGATGCAAAAAAATTTTTGGGGCCCTAACTCAAAATTGGGGATATGACCCCTTTTTGAGGGGGTGCGGGGGAGCCCCAATATCATGAAATTTTTTGAAACTTGTCCCAGGGATGAGAACCCTAATTACCTACACCATAGTCAAATTTCAGCCCCCTAAGTCATCCCCACCCCATTTTAAGGCCCAAAAAGTGGATTTTGGGGTCATTTTTTTCACGTTGATCAGGCTACAGACCCCCCAAATGGGGCGGGGGGCCAAAATTTTCATCATGGATCAAGTTTGTGCCCCTGATGTGCCTTTTGTAGGTTTCAACTTTTGGGTCCCCTTTCACCCCTGTCAAGGGTCAAAAATCAAGATTTTTCACAATTTTTCATGTTTTTTCTCGCTTCTTGGTACGTTGATCAGCCTGCAGCCCAAACCAAATGACCTTGGATGCTAAAATTTGGTATTTAGGATAGGTAAGGGTCACTGAGATGCCTTTTGGGGTTTTTGACCCTTGAGCCCCAAAATTGGGAGTGGCCTCTTTTTAAGGGGGGCTCTAAAGAGGCCCCAATTTGACAAAATGATTTGAAATTTTTACCAACAACAGTGACTCTGATTGTCTCCACTGTATCCAAATTTCAGCTTCCCAAGTCATCCCCACCCCATTTTAGGGCCTAAAAAGTGGATTTTGAGGTCATTTTTTCACGTTGATCAGGCTACAGACCCCCCAAATGGAGCTGGGGGGCCTAAATTTTTATCATAGATCGAGTTCATGCCCCTGATGTGCCTTTTGTAGGTTTTTACCTTTAAACCCCTTTTGACCTCGATACAGGGTCAAAAATCAATATTTTTCAAGTTTTAACCTGTCTTTTCTGACGCGTTGAACAGCCTACAGCCCAAACTAAAAGACCTAAACAATCGAAATTTGGGATGTAGGGTCAGTAGAGGTCACTGATGTGTCTTTTGGGGGTTTCGACTTTTGAGCACCATTTGACCCCCGTACAGGGTCAAAAATCAGAAATTTTCACGTTTTAATCTCTTTTTTGGTGTGTTGGCCCTCGTCTGAAGAGCTGAAAGTGTGAAGGGGATTGAGAGCGAAGCCCTCAATCCTCTCCTGCCCTGTCCCTATTGAGGGTGAAGCCCCCCAATAGGGGCATGGGGGCGGAGCCCCCATCTGAAGAGTTGGAAGTGACAAGGTGGTTGGGGGCGAAGCCCCAACGCGGGGGTATGGGGGCGGAGCCTCCATCCTAAGAGCTGAAAGTGATGAGGAGGTTGGGTAGGAGTCTCAACAGGGGTATGGGGGCGGAGCCCCCATCTGAAGATGAAATCTTCAATGCAGAGAGGAACTAAAACTGAAGACAAAAACCTGACATTTTTAAACTGAATTTGAAGTTAAAACTGATATTGAAACTGAAATACCATAGATGAAAACGTTTTCAAAGTGGTACACTAACTTGAAGAAAAAAAATTCGGCTGTCGCGGAGCATCTTGACTGCTACGCGTTTTTTTAAAAAGAGTATCCTCTCTTCATTTATTTCTATGTATAATATTATAGTACGCTCTGATGATATTTTATAAAATAAAATTATGAATATAAACAGGTTTTGGTGAAAATCATACTGCAATGGGCATAATGGTGAAAATATAATTAGTAAGATATTAGTAAAGAATGAGACCTGCGATAAGGTGGTGTTTACGGAAACGGTAGGACAAGCGGTTAATGATCGCAATTATTACGCGAGAGCATAAAGAAACGAAGATAACAGCAAACAGTAGCTATCGAGCTACCGGCGAACATTGTTCGGAACTGGTTCTCTCCTTATACGAATATAATTTCTGTCTTTTCCCCCTTTTTTTATAATTTTTTATTTCATGCCACTGCCATTGGTATAGGACTCCTGGGTATCTATCTATAAAATGTTTATAGACAACATATTAGGAAAATGTTTCGTTTCGTTTAATTAATGCACGAATTCGTTTTAAATGCTTATAGATTTTTTAATAATTGGCTTTTCGGCGAGATTTCCGATCGAATAGATGTGGAAAATTTAGCTATAAATTTTATGGTATTTTTTAATAGACAATGTTAACAATTACCTGATTTCTGTTTCTTTTTCAGGAATTTTATCGTCGTTATAACCTTGGTTCAATGGTCATCTCTTCGACGTAGGCGCCTGAACGTGAATAAATTTTACGTTGGATTTTTTCACAGGTATGTTTACCTTAGCTGTATGGGCGATATCGATAAGCCAAGTGCATTTTAACTACATACGAGATGAGATGAATTAATTTCGAATTTACCATAATTTGTCATTCATCTGCTTGAAAATGTCTTAAAAAGGAAATGCTCCTTTATTAAGTACAAAACTTTAAAAATAGGTAAATTGAGGATATTATAAGTTTTTGAAAAAAATGGATTTTTTAAAAATAATTTCCTTCTTGGAAAACAATATTTTGGAAATCCTTTTTAAAACCTTTTTTTTTCTTAAATTGTGGAAGGGGTTTTCAGATTTTGTTCAAACTTGGCAATTTTCTTTAAATTTTACTCGGCTTATTGAAATATCTAACACATTTTAGCAAGAAGTACTTCTTAAAAAATTTGTCAAAAAAAACTGTGAAAGTCTCACTAAGAAGGTTTAAATCTTGCAAAAAGTTATTTAGGACTAAATTTGAAGAGACGGTAATCAGCTTCAAAAAAATTAGAAAATAATTTTGAAGATTTTTCAAAAAAAAAAAAAAATCAAAACAATATGAACTTACAAATTAGAATTGTGAAATAAGTTGAAAAATTCGATTTTTAAAAAATGTTTAATTCTACTTGATATTTTCTCAATATCAAAAAAATAAGTAACCTCGAATAACTTAAAAAAAATCAAACCAAAAAAAAAAAATTGGAAATAATTTTGAAGATTTCTTTGAATAGTTTACTTATTTGAAAACAAAAATTAAAAATTTTATTCAAACCGAATTTTTCAAGAACTTTATTACAATAAATACTTATTCGTGTTTTGAAATTGTTTCCGAACCGTAAAGAATTATTGGGTTGTTAGAAAAAAAAACTGTGAAGCCAATGTTGAAAAACAAAACTTTTATTCAGAATTTTTATTTTTAGGTAGGTATTTATTTTTTTTAATAGTGGAGTAATTAAAATTTTTCAAAAATCGAATATGATTTTGAAAATTTCTCTGAAAAAAATATTGTACCAACGTTGTTAATAGGTTATTTGGGAATTTAAAAAAAAGAGACGAAAATAATTTTAAAACTTCTTCTAAAAATAAATTTAAGATTTAAAAAAATATTATTCAAACTTGAATTTTTTGAAATTTTATTAGAATTCTGCAGTACTTATCAGCCTAATACCAGTTTTGAGGTATTGATACCAGCCTCAAGGTATCAGACTGATATTTTTTCAACTCTTTCCCAGTAAGTTAAATAACTTTGAAAATCAAACAAAAATAAAATTACCTAGAAAGTAATGTTAAAGATTTTGGAGAAACAATTTTGGAAAACGCAATTTTGAAAACATTTATCTATTGAGAAATAATTTCAAAAATTTAATTCGACAGTTTTTTATTTTTTAGTAATTTTATTGGAATATTCATTTTTTTTAAATCTTGTTCGAGTCACAAAAAATTATTTGAATATTAGAAATAGGACCCACGCTGAAAAACATTTTTTTCCACCGAAATACCTAGGTAGGTATTTGAATAATTTTTAAACTGAAAAAATTAAATGAAATAATTTTAAAGATAAAAAATTAGTAACTATCTACGAAAATAAAAAATAAAAATAAAAATAAAATTACGTTCCTTTTAAAATAGTTTTGAAATTTAAAAAAAAATCTAGTTATTCACAATTTTTTAAAATTTTATTAAAACACCGATTTTTTAAAAACCTTGAGCAAATCTCATTTTCAAAAAAAAAAAAAAGAAGGGGAATAGGTATTTTTTTTTGATTCTTAAGAATTCATTTTCAGTCAAAACGTCAAAACCTTTTTTAAAATCTCAAAAAATTATTTTTGATTTTGCAGAAATCGTTGTAATTTTTAAAAAACCCGTTTGCTGGAAAAATATTTTTTCAAAATCTTTTGTTCAAACAATTTAAGTAGGTATTTATTTTTTCAAAATATAAATAAGTGGATACGTATAATATTTTTGAAACTTGAAAACCATTGAAAATTTCTTTTGAAAAACATTTCTTTTGGAATTTGTGATTTTTTTTTCAAACGTCCAATGTTTTTTTTAACAGAAAAAAAAAATTAAAAAATTGAAGATTTTTGGATTACTATGGAAAAAAATCTTTCAACCCAGTTGAACAATCGAAAAAATTGTTCTACTCCATAATTGTTGCAATTTAACAAAAAATCATTGAAAATGTTGAAAAAGTGTACCAATTATGTCAACACATTACTTTTTCAAAAAAAAAATTCTCATATAATTTTTAAAATAAAGAAAAGTTGTTTTTTAAAAAGTTCTAACCAATTTTAAATTTATAAAAAAAAATTCAAAAAAATTATTGTGAAAGTTTTTTTTTTAATTTTTTTTTTTTAATTTGTACCTATCAAATTTGAATTTTTTAGAATCTGATGACCACGTACGAAAAACTATTGAGTAACTGTATAGGTATTTTCAAATGCTGAACAGTTCTTTGAACCGATTAATCGATAATTTGCAATAATTACCTACTTAAGTACGTATTTTATCAATTTCCACGTGGAATTTTATTTTCATATTAATCCCATTCATTATAGGCCTCAACCGTAATAAATTAATAACTCATTGATAATAACATTTTGTAAAATTAGTGCAACTACAACGAGCAGATACCTACTCATTCGATATACCTATATGTGTAATTTTTAAAACAGAATTTAATAGATGTTACAATATTACAAACGCTACACGTAAATCTATCCACGAACAATTATATTGTAACTGTTGGTACCTACAAAAAAAAAAAAAAAAAAGTGATACAATAAGATCATAAAGAAATCCAATCGAAGGTATAAATTTCGAAAACCAATCAACGAAAAGGCGTGAATACGAGAATTAATTAAAGTTGGCGTTGGTTTTTTAATTTACAAAAGAACGAAATCGGTATTTGTAACTGCTCTATGCCGATCGGGGTGTTTAGAAATTATGTTATAAATCATCGATATAAAGCTAAATGCGATCAATTATACTGACGCCTAAAACGGATGTTTTTTAATTAATCTGCCTTTAATTAGGACAAGCTCCTTGGTTCTTCGTAACACGCCGGAGTGGCCGGACACAATTTATTACTAATTTTCAAAGAACAGTGCACTGGTGTTTGAATCTATCCTCGGGTGTATTAAGTCATTGCATTCTATAGCACCCTATATCGCTCTGGACTGAGCTGGAGAAAAAAAGTATTCGGTCTTGGGCACTTGGGCAGCACGGTTTCGGCAATTGGAAAAAGAACTTTCGAAAGAAGAAATGAAATAAAAAAACGCGCCTAGGTATATAGGATAGAGTATCACTGGAGGAAATACGAGCGAGGCGCATAAATCGAAGCAATTAAGTACAAAATTCTATAGCCAGAATGGTGGCGGGGTAGAAAAAGTGTAATTTTCGAACTGATTTGAATCGAATAGATGGTAAGAAGCTCGATGAAGGATTTATTGTGCCAATTAGCCAAACCGGTGTGGTGACATGAAGATCAAAGTATCATAGTAACAGGTTACTTCGTTATTACCAGTAGCTAAATGTGAAGATCGACTGTATTTTAAATTGCTGTTTTGTGTCTAATCAGTGATTCGTAAATTTCGTCTAGAATGTGTTATTTCTACAACGCGAAACAGCGATTTAATTAAAGCATTAATTTCAGGTTTAGGCCTACCTTGTTCTATCGCAGAGAAAGCTTTAAAATGGCTTCTCGCGAATACCGAGTGGGTATCAATGCTGGGTAATCCGCGCTAAGTCTCGATGTTTAATAATTGCGTGATTAATTTCTTCCAAATTCTCGCCTTTAAGTTATATTCGCTTCGAATTATTTCAGAGACAGTGGTTCTGAGTTCCATGTAAGCATAAGTTCCTATCTTGGTATTGTACTCTATGAAGTAGACGATATCGGTATGTTATTCGTTTCACACATTAATGCCCTTTTCCCCCTCGAGATGAGCAAAAAGCTCATATAGGTACGACGACAATATAAATTGAATCACTTTTCTATTATCGTATTATTTATTTAGTTTATAGCATTTTGTTCATTTTTATAGAAAAATACACGCGAGAGAATTTTTTTTATCTCGTTTCCTATACCTATCTGGAAAATAAAATCGATTTTGTTAAGCTAGAGACGAAGATAAATTCTTGCATATTTGTTGTATTATACGAATGTAATTTCCTACTTGATAAGTGTTGAGAAAAGCACACTTTCTTAACAGAGATGAAGTTTCTCATTTTTCACCGACATTTTCGCCTTTTTTTTTTCCTTACAGTGTGTTAGGAAAATCTACGCACAGGTAGAGAGTATACTTTTCACCCTTTTAATATTGTTAATTCGTGATAGGTTGAAGAATAGGTAGGTAAATAGGTTATGTAATTTTGAAATTAAATTGTAGGTACTAGAAACAAATAGATATACTACCTTGCAATTTAATTACCTTTTTATTTCTTAGTACGTACTACGTAGATACCTCTGAAAAGGTGCAATTATGTAGATACCTATTATTAATTCCAAACTTTGAAAGCTTCTTCTCCTTAAAATGAAGGCTGTGTCGTGTGCACTGTGTAGGTATATTTGAAAGTGATGCCTACACCTACCCAATCCATTATAAATATTATTCCACACCCTTCCCCCTTGTACGTAGCCTATAGGTAATAACATTAGCATATAGGTATATTTTAGGAATACCGTGTTTTTTCCCCTTCTTCTCGATATTACGGTACATATAATGTGAAAACTTCCTATTTACAGCATCTGCTTTCATTTTTATCGTATTTTTCGTCGAAATTTTTAAAACATTTTTTATTCTCTACTTATACGTATTTACCTATTTCTTTAGGCATTTTTCGGGAAATCCCACTTCACAGCACATTTTGTATGTACTTTTGATCGAGCATAAATCAAGAGTGAAAACGAATAGGGAAAAAAATGAAAATAATACCTACTTACTATACGATATGAGGTACCTAGCTACCTACTAAATTTTGGAAATAAAAAAATGTAGAACTTCCATCTGTCCATATTATTTCACGAACATAAATGTACTTACGAATTTTGATTTGAAACGTACATAAAATGCTTTACCTACAATCTCAAGCCATAAAATCCTCTTTGAAAATAAATCGACCAAAGAATTTTTTATCATAATAAAATGTTACAGTGAATTTCAAAACTCAATGTAACACTGGAAAAAAATATGTACCCCGGGTCACCTACGTCTTACAAAGATTTCAATAATCTCTCAATGACAATGCGAGAGATAGATGAAAAAAGTGATGCGAAAAATTTGTCTTTCTCTGAAAATGAAGGCAGTAATATCTACTGACAATGAATTGAGTTGTAAAAATCAGTGTTTTTTGGTATATCATTGTACCTACATTTTTCCAAGCGTAAAGAGCTGTAGTGCCTTTATTTTTAAAGATAGGCAAATTTTACGATTGCATAATTATAATTTTCCCGAAAATGGGTAGAGGCCTGGAGGGAAGTACATAGCACATACTTATTCGTTTAACGTGTCGTTGTTTTGATTTATTTTGGTATTCAAACGTGGTAAGTAATTTGTAGTTTCAGAAAAAAATAATTTTAGACAGGTAGTTGAAATTTTTTTATACACCCTGTATATCTTTAATGCGAGCATTTTCGTAAGGTGCACAATTTATATGTAATTTCTCAAGTTGCGAGTTGATTTTTTCCAAAGTGGTGACAGGTTAAAAATTTTTATTACCTATTTTTTTTTTTTTTTTTTTTTTTTAAACAAAATAATTATTAAATTAAGATATTTTTAATGAGTTTTTTGCCCATTCCTTCAACTTTAAAAAAATTGAGATCTTTTTAACGTCAACTCCTAAAAATTGAGAAATTTCCCGTGAAAAAAAATTGGAAGATTAGATAGGTATAAATATTTTTTTCTACAAAAAAATTAAGACTTTTTTCTCCATATTTTTTTAATAAAATAATTCTTTAAAAACTGAATATTGCTTCATCTTTTAAAAATCAAGAAGTTTTTTTCTATTTTTTTTTTTTTTTTTTTTTAACTTCATTGCAACGGAGAATTTTTTTAAGCGGACTTGAAAAATTGAAATTTTTCTCTCCAAAATCTGAAAAATTTTCTGCTCTAAAAAAGTACGTAGGTAGTAATTTTATTTAGAAATTTTGAGATATTTTTTTTATTTCTGAAAAAATTACTTTTTTTTCAAATAAATTAAAGACATTTTTCTAAAAAAAAGTCGAAGAATCAAAAATAATGCGAGCAAGGATAATGGATTACTTTTCTCTAAAAATGTTGATACTTTTTTTTACAAAAAAAAAAAAAAAAAAAAAAAAAAAAAAAAAAAAAAAAAAAAACTCGCTAGGTAGATTACTTAGGTACCTATTAAAATGATTTTTTTTTTGCAAAAAATTGAAAATTAATTTTTCAAAAATTAAAGAAATTTCTTCAAAAAATTTAGGGAACTGCAGTCAAAAACATTTTCCAAAGTAATTAACCCGAGCGGCACACTCGATCGATAATATCGGAGGATGTAACGTATCGATAAAAAATCGTTTGAAAATCTATAGATGTTCTCACGATATTATAAAGATTTATCGGTACAACTTCATAGGCGAAAAATCTAAAAACTATCGAATTCGATATTATTAAGATTTCATGACGATATTCGTCAACGATACTATCGATAAAGAATATTAAATTTATCGATTCCGATTTTCCACCGATTTTGTGCAGATATTTGAAACTACATTATCGACAAAGAATATTAAATTTATCGAATTCGATTTTTTAACGATTTTGTAAAGATATTTAAAACTATATTATCGACAGATTATATGAAATTTCTCGACTTCGATATTTTACCGATTTTTTGACGACATTTGAAACTATATTATCGACAGATTATATTAAATTTATCGAATCCGATTTTTTACCGATTTTGTAAAGATATTTGAAACTATATTATCGACACATAATATGCAATTTCTCGAATTCGATTTTCTAACGATTGCGTGAAGATATTTGAAACTATATTATCGACACGTAATATGAAATTTATCGAATTCGATTTTTTAACGATTTTGTAAAGATATTTAAAACTATATTATCGACAGATTATATGAAATTTCTCGACTTCGATATTTTACCGATTTTTTGACGACATTTGAAACTATATTATCGACAGATTATATTAAATTTATCCAATCCGATTTTTTACCGATTTTGTAAAGATATTTGAAACTATATTATCGACACATAATATGCAATTTCTCGAATTCGATTTTCTAACGATTGCGTGAAGATATTTGAAACTATATTATCGACACGTAATATGAAATTTCTCGATTTCGATTTTTTAACGATTTTGTGACGATATTTTAAACTATATTATCGGCAAATAATCTGAAATTTCTCGAATTCGATTTTTTAACGATTTTGTGAAGATATTTAAAACTTTATTATCGACACGTAATCTGAAATTTCTTGAATTCGATTTTTCAACGATTTTATGACGATATTTGAAACTATATTATCGACACGTGATATGAAATTCCTCGAATTCGATTTTTCAACGATTTTGTGGCGATATTTGAAACTACATTATCGACAAATAATCTGAAATTTGTCGAACGATTTTTCAACGATTTTGTGACGATATTTGAAACTACATTATCGACAAATAATCTGAAATTTGTCGAACGATTTTTCAACGATTTTGTGACGATATTTGAAATTATTTCCAAATTGGTGAAAATTTTTCTAAGTCCAACACGTCTGGAAGTACTAAACTGCCTATTATAAGCGTTTTATTGCTAATTCCTCAACGATAAGGTATGGCATAGTGGTTAAGGAAGAGGATCACCATGAAGCAGGTAGAAGGTTCAAGCCCCACGGGTGGCAGATTTTTTATAATTTTTTTTGACTTTTTCTGAAATAATCGATAAAAAATCGACAGAATATCGAATTCGATAAAGTTCCGCCTAAATCGTGAAATTATCTTTCGATATTATAGATATATTATCGATAAAATATCTTACTATAATCTCGAAATTTTTGCTAACTATAATTCGTCGATAATCTATCTGTATATCGAAAGATAATTTCACGATTTATGCGGAACTAACGCGACACTTTATCGAATTCGATATTCTGTCGATTTTTTATTTCGATAATTTGTCGAGTGTGCTGCTCGGGAATTACAAACTAATCAGTTTAGAATTTTTTTGAAAAAATTGATTTGTTTACAAATAAAAAAAAATGCCCAATTTTCTGTTTCAAATTTAAAAAAACTTCAAATCGTGTGTTTAACTGTTTTAAAAAAAATTTATTCTCTAAAAAATTTTCAAGAAAATTTTTCTATTTTTTTTATTAGGCATGTAACTAATTGAACAAAATGCATAGGTACTCGAACTATAAATAAAAATGATCCTTAACATTTTCATCATCATCCATTTACCTTTTTCGTAAAATTATAGTTCAGATTACAAAAAAAAATATCATTTACTTTATCCTCCAATAATTTATAGCCTTAATTTATCAAGTGTCAAACTTACAAAATTTTACGTAAGTAAGGAGAACTTTAAAAATATTTTGCAAAAATTTCATTTCAATAATACTTACTTTACAAGTTTTTCATTTCTGAAATTTTTCTACAGACCATTTTTAGACTGGGCCTAGATATTTCTACAAAACATTCTTCTCAAAAACTTTTTCAAGAAACAATAACTACCTACAAATATTTTGCAAAAATATTATTTGTACCTACTTTTAAATATTTTGCAACTTCTTTTTGCAACGGCTAAAATTATGAATCTTTTACAAAAAAGAGTTTTTAAATTTCAAAATTTCCACAAGGTGATTTTGAGAATATTTTTCAAACATTTCATTTCAAAAACTTGATTTACCTAGTAACTTATCTTAATTTTCAGGATTGGCAAAATTTTAAAAAATTGGCCTAATTTCAAAAATTCCTTCGAAGCAAAAATTTCGAATATTTAGCAAAAAAGTATTTTTATGAATAACCATACCTACGTATTTACAAGGCTAACATTTCGGAATATTTGGCCGGGGTGGGGGGGGGGGGTGGTGATTAAAATATCTAATTTCAAAACGTTTCGTTAGGAGGAAAAATAGTAGGTAGGTAATTTTTTCTCTTTAAATTTTTGCTAAAATTTGTGAAATACATATACCTACCTAAAAAATTGTAAATATTTTACAAAAATTAACTTTTACTGATTTTTTATATTTTTGGTAGGTGATACCTAAGAACAATTTTCAAAATATTTTACAAAATTTTGAAAACGTTTTTTTAAAAGATGAAAATTGCTATTACATATTTTTAAGGAAAAATTCTTCTGTTTTTTTTTTATTTTTGAAAAAATCCAAAAACTTTTAATTTTTGTGAAACTTTCAAAGAAATTTTGGTAATTTTTATGGAATTATTTTCCCTTATTTTACTAACTTTAAAACATTAAAAAGTCATCATTAATTAGATTAGAACATTTCAAACAATTCATGAAATTTTTAATATCTAAGTATATATTTACTCAATAAAAAAATTGAACCACCTTTTGCAGTCACAGGAATGAAATAAACGAATCAACGAACCAACTTAAAAAAAAATCAAGTTCGATTCCTCCTTCGAAAACGTAAGTTAATATAGTCGTTTCAGTGTCTTAAGAGCACCCTATATTTATTTCTCCAACAATCCTCCCTTTGCTGAAACCTTATCACTGCTGGGTGATCCTGAAAAATGGTCCATTGCACCCTAACACTTATTAATAGACAGAATTTGAAATCAACTGTGGCCCTAAAAAAAAAATTGAAGTAGTTAGATATAATGTTGTTAGTAGGTAGGTACCTACACAATACGTATATCTATCTATTCGTCAAATAACAATTTGACGCAGTAGTAAGAATTTTCGTAATTTATTCTGATCGCTAACTTTAAATCATTCCGAAAACAGTGACTGTTGAATCGAGCAAAAGACCAGAGCGAACGGGAGACGAGAGACACGAGCCGAATAAGATACATTTTCGCAGATAATGTTTAAATTTCATTTAATATAACAACGTTTATTATAGAAGAACGACGATGAATAAAACATTCATACGGACGCACACTATCATACCACTACACATCTACGCTATAGCGAAAATAATGACGAAGATGACAATGATGATAATGACTGCGATAATATGATAATAATAATCATAATCATAATAATAGAGGCAGCCGTTGTTTGTTAAGCGGTAGTTTATAGGGTAGCAATAATAATAGGGGTAATCAAAACGCGCTAGTTGTTACATAATAACGCCCCATCGGGAAAACAATGATGGCGGGGATTTTAGTAAATGAAAATAACCGATTCGCGTTTCGCGTTGGTTTTCATTTTCATTCACTTGCACGTATATCTGCGTTGAATTTTCCCTTCGATTTTATGTTATTTTCACAGATGGGTTTATCGCCAAGTTTATAAATAGACTGGATAATATAGAGTATACTTTGAATACCAGAAGTGTCTGAAGATTGGATACCTGCTGTGCGTCTATGTCTGTATAGGTCTACGTACCCATTACCTATATACTGACGGGTCTATTTTGAATGGTATCTTTTCAAATTGTCAAGTTGCGGTTAAAATCTTGATAAAGATTTGCTAACGTCGCACGTACCATTAAGCAATTTTTTTTCATAACATTGTATAGATTTTTAAATGGTTTATGGTGCAGCTTATGCAATTGTACGCGTGCAATGTAGCTATCGAATGATAACTATTTTCTCACAGTTACTAGCAGTGGAACTTATAGGGTGGCCCTTATTTTGTACTTTCGATTTTTTATGACCTCACCCTCAAAATTGTTTCTTTTTATGAGGAAATATTTCCCCATTTTTAATTTTTTTCTCAACTGAATTTTGGGTGGTGTCACTTCCCCTCCCCCCCCCCCCAATAAAAAATGAATGAAAAATAACCAAGTTTTCTAACTGACACTTTATTGTTCAAACTATCAAAATTTGTTCATTTTCATGAGAAATAATTCCCAATTTTTTATTTTCCTTTCACTAAATTTTAAGTGACCTCTGGTCTGGTCTACCCCTTTTTCTTTTAGAAAAATCAAAAAATTAACCAATTTTCAAAATCTTGCATTTTTTTGGTGATAACACATTGAAGTTGCTCATTTTCATATTGAAAATTAATTCGCAGTTTTTAATTTTACTCCTTACTTAATTTCAAGTTGTGCCTTGGGGCGTTCCAATTTTTCAAAAAACAAAAAGAAGTTAACGAAGAAAATGAGCAATTTTTTTTCATTTTGTAAGTAATTAAGTATATCTAATGTTGATCCTTTTTATTAGAAAATAACTTCTTATTTTTTAATTTCCCCCTATAACAGAATCTCTAGTAGTACCATGCCCAGAAATAAACAACAAGGGTGTGAGGATGGCCGGACCCACCTCAATAATTTCTGAAAAATAAAAGCCGGCAAATTTCTAATAGGTGATTCCGTAATTTTTTGAAAAATTTACCATTTCTGTTTAAAGTTGGCAAATTTAATGGTTTTCGTTAAAATTTTGCAGAAAATTTTGAAAAGTCAAGTAAAATGGAAAAAATCTCATTGCGTGTTGGCCGATTCGTCAAATATTTCAGATTTATCATAATTTTCGCCTCTGGCCATGTCTCATGCAACCCAAAACTTTTAAAAATTTTAAAAACTAACAAATAGCTTTTATTAGGGATTTTAAACTCTATAGTTACAAAGGAAATGAAAAATTAGATAGATAGGTAGCAATAAATTCTTATGAAAAGCAACAACTTTAGTAAACTGAAATTTGAAACAAACAAAAGAAATACAGAGGTTTGAAAATTTTTAATTTCCACTTTTTTTTAAATTAAGAGACTGGTTGGTACCAATAAATCATAGAAGTAAAATGAAATATAATTTATGAAATTATTTTTCAATAAAAAGAAACAACTTTTAATGCTGGGTCAAAAAAATTTGCTCATTTTTTCCTTTTTTCCTTTTTTTTTTTTTTTTTTTTTTTTTTTTTTTTGAAAAATAAGGGATCCTTAAGGTACCTACTAATTCAATTTGAACTTCGGATCAGAATTAAAAATTATTCTCACGAAATAATAAAAAAAACAAGGCTTAGAAAAACTGTCAATTAGTGGCAACATAAAATTTACCAAGAGAATAAAAGAAAAAATTGGGAATTATTTCTCATGAAAAGGGTCATTTTTGTTTAGTTAGAACAATGAAAATGCAAAAGTTCAAAAATGTGGTGATTTTTCGTGTTTTTTTTTTCATAATTGGGGGGGGGGGGGGGGTAGTGTCATCTTTTAGAATTTAGTTGGAGGAAAAAAACATGAAATTATTTTTGAATAAAAAGGAGAAAATTTTAGACTCCTATAGGTAAATAAGTGAAAAAAAGCATATACT
Organism: Balanococcus diminutus; assembly: GCA_959613365.1. Taxonomy (NCBI): domain Eukaryota; kingdom Metazoa; phylum Arthropoda; class Insecta; order Hemiptera; family Pseudococcidae; genus Balanococcus; species Balanococcus diminutus. The sequence continues at coordinate 33,827,969 of OY390714.1, forward strand.
ATGCTAAAATTATTCATTTTTTTGTTTAATTAGGGCACTTCAAGGTAAGTAGATATTAATTTAATTTGAATTTTGGCGAAAAATAAAGAGTAATAAAAATGATTCTCACAAAATAATAAAAAAGACCAAGGCTTTGAAAATCTGTCATTTTTTAAAATTTTTACAATTTTTTTTAAAGAGGGACTAGGGGCAATACAAAACTTACTAAGAGAATAAAATGAAAAATTGGAATAAAAAGGGACAATTTTGTTTGCTTAAAACAATTTTGGTGATTTTTTTTGTTTTTTCAGAAGGGGGGGGGGTGGGGGGAGGTTCTGGTAGTAACATCTTTTAGGATTTAGTTAGGAAAAAAAAACACGAAATTATTTTTGAATAAAAAGCAGAAATTTTAGACACCTGGGTAGATAAGTAATTTTTTATTTTTTTTGAAAAATTAGAGGCTTTTCAAGGTATTACTTTTAATGGAGTTCGGGGGAAAATTAAAGATTGAAAATTATTCCTCATGACAAGGGACGATTTTGGTAAGTTAGAACCAGAAAAATGCAGAAGTTCAGAAATTTGATAATTTTTTTTATATCATTCTGTCAACATTTGAGGGGAGGAGCTAGTGGCACCGCTAAAATTCAATTGGAGAGAAAATAAAAATAGGAAATATTTTTGTAATAAACAGCAATTACTTAAGTAAAACGTTCGTTCAAAAAATTTTAATAATTTTTTTTGTTTTCGCTTTTTAGTTTTTGAAAAATGGAAGCGTCCCAAGATACCACTTGAAGCTGAATTCGTAGAAGAATGAAGAATTTGGAATTAATTCTTTGATGCGTTATAACCAAAAAAGGTAAGATTTTGAAAATCGGGCAACTTTTTCATTTTTCTAAAAAATATGAAAGAAGGTGCTAGGGGTAATTTGAAATTCAATAAGGAAGAAATAAAAAATAAAAAATTGGGAAATATTTCGAATCAAAATAATGCAAAAGTTCAAAAAAAATTCTATTTGGGGAGGGGGAAATTTCACTGGTGCAGTATTAGGGAATCCAGTTAGAGGAAAATCAAGAAAAAATTATTTTCTCAAAAAAGGAAGCACTCAGGAGGGTAGGGGGGGGGGGGGCAAAACAAATTCAAAACCAAAAATAAAGGACCACTCTGTGCCTATTCACCATTTCCATTCGTTCGTTGCTTCGAGTCTAGGTAGTAGGTATACAGGTACATGCACTTGCAGGTTTGATATTATTAGATAGGCTGGAGAAACAAGGAAAACTCTAGGTTGGTATAAAAAGGTACCAAAACCGCCTCTTGCATTCGCCTAACGCGAATAGAGAAAAGGAGAAAACATGTCGAAGGGCGTATTGTAAAGTGTTATAAAACGAGAAGGAAAAAGGGGAAATCATTTATGAAAGCTGTGTAGAGATGTTGTTATCAGAAAATGAGTCATTTCGGGATACAGCGACAGCTCGGGAAATTGGAAGAAAACTCGAGCGGGCGTAAATGAAAGATAGACTGAGTGTAGTCCGCACCACCCAGTGCCCTTTTTTTAACGACACCCCCGCCTCAAAAAGACCGGAACTTTTTCGAAACACGTTTCGAAGAACAAAATGTTGGAAAAGGGTAATTTCCTTCTGCCCTCTTACCTCCGTACATATAAAACGTTCTTTTGTATATTTAACTCATACCCTTGATGGTTTTGTAACAAACTATTTTCAACTTATTACTCCTTTTCCTTTTGACGTTTTATTGTTTGTACAACTTTATTCGGTGAAAAAACTGCGGCGACGTTTAATTAACTTTTCTTCTTCTTTTTTTTTTTACATCGTGCTCTTCTCCGCTTGCATCTTTTAATTTGATACTTGACTGGAATAGTGATGAAATTGGATCTTATAGAACTTAGCTAGGTACCTTGTGTGTCGTTCCAGTGGACTAATAATTTTTTGAAAAATATCTACGGTCTCGTATGTAGGCATACTCTCGAAATACGACTGCAGTTTACGATTGAGTATCCATTCATACCAACTATGTCGTAAATAAAATAGGTAGTCTATATTAGTATACCTAATACGTGTTATGCAATATAAAATGAAGAATAACTCAGCCAGTAATAATGAAATTTATGATGGGAATGCCTTTTGGACGGTATAGGAACCGACTGACCATCATCACGGATGATTTAGTAGAAGATGATTACCGGAACCGTTTAGCGTTGTTAACACCGATCCAGAATTCGGCTGGTTACAAACACGACGAATTTACTTTATACCTCTTTTTGAACATTCATCATTATTAATGCCGCTATTTTCAACATACACATGAACGAATCAATTGTTGAGTAATAACATTCAACGTGATTTAACCAATTGTGCATAACAAAAGGAATTGATTTATTAGTTTTTACTCGCCATGATAGCGAAAGCGATCTAATCGCAATAGCAAGTTCATATTCCTCAGCCTCAGGTCATAGTGTGAAAATAATTTGGTCGAATTCGGGGGGTGTATTGGCATAATCGCATTATTGAATGGATCGAATACACAGAGTATGAAGAGGTACCTCCTACCTAAATAGATGCTAAGTAGTGAAGGGAATGGTAGCAGATTCATTACCTGTACTTGGGGTAGTGTTTCAAGATGCTCATTATTTTCAAATTTGAATTATAATTTACAAAAAGTGGAAGATTATAAAATTTTATAAATTTTTAGCTCATTGTAAATATTCATACCTTGATGTAAACATATTATGAAAAAAATTGCAAAATTTTTTGCTTGAGTAAAATTTTGAAATCGCATCAATTTCAAAAGTTTGGCCAATTTTTGTTTAATTCAACTAAATTTTATAAAAAAAATCATATTTTCACAATTTTAAATCAAATTTAAAAATAAGCTCATTGTAAAAATTTATTCATGCCCTTGATGTAAACACTGTAAAAAATGCAAAATATTCAAAATCTTTTGCTTGAGTTAAATTTTTAAATCGCATCAATTTCAAAAATTTGGCCAACTTTTTTTTTAATTCAACTAAATTTTATAAAAAAATCATATTTTTATAATTTTAAATCAAATTTGAAAATAAGCTCATTGTAAAAATTTATTCGTGCCTTGATGTAAACATTGTAAAAAAAAATGCAAAATATTCGAAATCTTTTGCTTGAGTTAAATTTTGAAATCGCATCAATTTCAAAAATTTGGCCAATTTTTTCAATTTACTAAATTTTATAAGAAATCATATTTTCACAATTTTAAATCAAATTCTTCAAAAAATTTGTAATACATTTTCAATTATGTCGAGCAAAATTTTTAAACTATAAATTAGAACAATTTTTGAAATTCAATTATTTTTAAAATTGAACCTAATTTTTTTTTTTAAATTGAAGATTCTCTTCGCTAAGTAAAAATTTTACAGTTGGTTAATTTTTTTTTGTTTTAATGTAAAATTTCGTTTTTTAAATTTTTTTTCAAGTGATAAAATTTTACAATCTTAGGCATCTTGTAAATTTGGTAAATTTTATATTTAATAGGTAAATCATTAAAATTAAGTTTGCAAAATTCGAAATTCGTTTATTTGTAAATTTTAATGAATTTCTTAAGCCAAATTAATTTTATAATTCTGTCAATTTTAAAAATTGAACTGATTTGGTTGTTTTTTCAAATATTTTAGAATTATTATGAACTTTAGATCAATTTTTAAAAATCGATCAATTTTGGAATTTTGCAAAATTTTCTAAAAATTTTCTAAGCTCACTTTTCAGTTTTCAAAATGTGATAAGTTTTTATTTTCTTCAACATTTTCATTTTGTAAGTTCTATAAAATAATACATAAGAAATCATAAAAAAAAAATTGACAAAAATTTGAAGTTTTACGATTTGTAAATTTTACTTACCTAAATAATATTTTAAATTTTAGATCAATGTTTGAAATTTTGCTATTTTTAAAAATTAGACTTTTTTCAATTTGAAGGACAATTTTTCAAAGTTTGATGGGTGTATTTTTAAAATTCTACAAAATTTGGTAATTTTAAATTTTAATCCAGTTACATTTTAAAAATTAGAACAATTTTCGAAATTTGATCAAATAATAAATTTGTAAAATAAAAAATTTAAAAAACACAATTAAATTTTCAAAGTATGATAAATTTTTACCATCTTAAAAATTTTGTAAACCTAATAAATCGTAAAATTCAGTAAAAGCTCAAAATTTTATAATTTGTACCTAGATTTAATAAATTTTGTCAATATTATAAAAACTGGAATTTTTTTCAAAAATCCAATAAATAAATTCTCTACCTACTTACTATTTTTACAATTTCAAAAATTTGGAAATTTTCAAGTTTTGATGAATTTCAAAATTAGATCAGAAATTTGGACAATTTTTAAAATTCAGTTATATTTTCTAAAAATTTTAAAAACTCAATTTTAATGTGTGGTAAATTTTTACACTCTTTAATATTTTGTAAATATTGTAAATTATTAAAATTTCATAAAAATTCAAAATTTATGATTTTTGAATTTTAATTAGTTTTTTTTAGATCAGTTTCTAATATTTTATCAATTTCAAAAATTATGATTTTTTTCAAATTTACAAAACCTATTTTCAAAATTTTGATGAATAGGGTATCTATTTGTAAGTTCATTTTTGGAGTTTTAAAAATTTGAAAAATTGTATGTACCTACTACCTACCAATTTTCAAAATTTAGCAAATGTTTAAAATTTGATCATTTTTAGTAGTTAGCTTAATTTTATAAAAATTTTAAAAGCTCAATTTTTAAATTGTGATTTTCTTCAATCTTTAATATTTTGTAATACCTATTAATAAACATCGACCTAATTGAAATCCAATGATTTATTAATTTTAATAAACGTTCAAAGTTGGTTCAGTATTTAAAATTCACCTAAGCTTGCAAAATAAAATTTAGAGGTTCATTTTCATATTTTTTAAATTTTAAGAATACTTTCTAAGTGGAAATTTTTGCAAAATTTTTGAATTTTCTACTTACGAAAAATCTGTCACTGGATTAGTAAATGATTAATTTTCGAAAAATAAAATAATTTGGAGGGGGTGGTAAAGGTTCGTAAAAAATTTCCCTCTCTTTGTATACGTATTTATTTAGAGAAAAAGGGAACCAGTGACAACAATTTTGGTGTTGTTAATTTTAATACCTAAAAAGTTGAATTTTCACGTGTTAGATTTTGTAATCGCATTAAAACTAGAGTTTGTACGTTAAATTCATTAATTAAAGAGTAAATTTTTAGTTATACTTTTTCATCTTAAATTATACCTACTTAAGTACTTGCTGAGTGAGAGAAATACTCTTGCGTAAGAACGATTTTATATTCACGAAGTACCTATCTAAAACCTATAAAGAGGTATTTCGTCAATTTTTAAGACATCGTCAATTTTTGTAGATGTCCAAATTAAATCTTTCTCAATTAATTTACCGTCTGTTTATTTGATCGTTCATATTTGTTCCTGAGTAAATAGTACCTATCTTTCTTCATTCTTATACTAACTTGAGTACACATTCATATGCTTACTCCACTTTCGCAATTACCTACACAATATTGCGCCATGTTGAATGTACACAATTACGTAGGCATCTACTTTTATCGCTTCGATTCACAATTTTACACCTACATTAGCGTTATGACGCGAAATACTCGTAGCAAAATTTTACGATAGAAATAAAACGCGCCGAAGATGAAAAAAAACCAAGCACATTGTATTTCGTATGAGAATAAACTCGCTATATTAATATCCCTTATAGAGATTCCCTTTGGTAGGTACATACATAGTTCAACACCTGTCCACCATGGAAATGAATGTCTTACGCACTTGAAAATCAACTTAAAAAGACCATTAGATTAAAGAAAGCGTGATATATTACATCGCAGATGTCATCGAAGTATAAATTTCTTTCATGTAGATGCGTAATAGGTATTTATCGTATGAGAAACAGTTTAGATATCCTTTGTGAATTTCACGGATTCACGAATGAAATAACTTTGTCGGCGTAAATTGTTATTTGTTGTAGGTGGTTTTTTTATGTTTCAAGTGTGATGTCAATTCTAAAATTATAACTCTAAACTTTGAGCTTCGAATGATCATTCAGTTATGAATGATTTGTACCTATACATTTTATTATAGTTTCATTTATAGAGGCATAATATTTTTTTCAATCTCGTGTGATAAACGTAAACCTAGATTCTTTGCAGAATAAGCGTTTTTTATTTTTTAAATATTAAAATGTCAACGATTACCTACTATGGTAACACTTTTGGAAATATATTTAATAATAATAGACTTGTTATACTTACTTAAGTATTCATTTCTGGTGGGTTTATTTTTTTAAATTAACGTTATAACTGATCATTAAAAAAAAAAAAAAAATCGCATAAACGTAAATATAGGTAAACCTATCTAAATGCTATGGAATACGTATGGTGTAAGGTGGTTTCAACTTTGCAAACGTTCCCGTTCCATTCTGTTGTTATCTTATGGCCCGATGATATCCGATAATCCTTGTTCTCGTCTCCAAGCTGCTAATCTATCGTTGTACCATGCCTGAATTTTTTCAAACGTACAAAATTATAATAAAAATTAAATAAAAGTACATTCCTAATCCTATTCGATGAATAAGTCGATGAAATAAAGAAATAAAATGGCATTTCGGGTCATCAAGGATTTTTTTTTGTTTCAATAATGTTCCTTTCGGTGTCCTGATTAACCACCAAAAAGTTCCCCAATCTAAACTCACTGTAACTCCCCCAAAATGTGAATCCAAAGTAACCCCCTCGTCATTTTTCGCTTATAACTTCACAAATATGCGTTAAAATAGAAAAAATTATTTAAAACGACCAGCTATATTTTTTATTTTCCCTCTACTGAATCCTTAGTGGCTTCGGTTCACCCTCTTTTTTTAAAATGAAAAATTGACCGATTTTCAAAATCTTGCCTTTTAGCATAGTATATGCTTTTACGGAGACCAAAATGGAAAAAAACGACACCAAAATCCGACAGTTGGGTTAGGTTAGGGTACTAAAAAAAAAAAAAAAAAAAAAAGGTTAGGTTTGGATGACATAAAAAAACTTAGAAAATTTTTAATAAATTCGATTTTTTAAACATTATGTCAGACATTTTGAAACTTGTAATTTTTTTGAAATTTCATGACTTTTAGACATTTTTCTAGACATTTTGTCAGACATTCTGAAACTTGGAAATTTTTTTATAAATATGACTTTCTGACATTTTGTTAGACATTTTAAAACTCTTATTTAATTAAGTATTTTAAAATAAATTTTATGACTTTTAGACATTTTGTCAGACATTCTAAAACTTGGAAAAATTTTAAAATTTTTTATGACTTTTAGGATTTTTATCATACATTCTTAAACTTGAGACATTTTGTCAGACATCCTGAAACTTGAAAAATTTTTTAAAAAGATGACTTTCAAATATTTTGAAACTTTGAATTTTTTTTTTATTATTACACTTTTTAGACTTTTAAATTCCCGTGGAAATTAATATTCGTGATTTTTAGGACATTTTGTCACGGAGTGAAAGCATGTACTATGTTTCATACTTTCAAACGTAGTGTGGAAATAGAGCCAACCAGGGGGGTCCAAGGGGGGCGAAGCACCCCCTGGCGAGGCGCGAAGCGCCGATTTTTTTTTTGATTATACTTGAGCTATTAATTTTTTTTCATGAGTATCAATTTCCAATTTTTTATTTGCCTTTCAATTTAATATTGCGTGGTAGCTTGAAGTACCTCCAATTTAATGATCAAAATTGTTTACTCAGCATTTTATTAGAAAATGTGATGCGCTCTTTGAAAAGGTACCTAAACTCGGAAAAGCAAATTTTTCAGGAAAGCAAAAAAATCGAAAAAATCGATTTTTCACTTTTTGATTGAATTCTCAAAAAAATACTTTTGGCGCAATTTCGGAGCGTTTTTCTCCAATTATCCGTTTTCCATGTGAGAAATTCAAAGTGGTATAACTCGGTCAATTTTCAAGCAATTTTCGATTTTTTTGTTTTATATTACGCAGGAAGAAATTCTCTTTCAGATAAGCTAAAAAATCGATTTCGATTTTTCCGAGTTTAGGTACCTTTTCACAGAGCGCATCACAAATATTTCAATATTTTTTATTTTCTCCTAACTGAATTTTGAGTGGTGTCATGAGTCCCACCACATTCTCAAAGAAAAAAAAATTAAATACTTTAAATTTTTACATTTACTTATTTGTTTCCTTAACCTATCAAAATTGTTCTTTTTCATGAAAAATGAATCCTAATTTTTTAATTCTACCCTCACTGAATTTTAAGTGGGCTGTAGTCACCCCATTTTTTAAGAAAATTGAAAAAATTGGCTGATTTTCAAACTCTTGGCTTTATTTTTCTTCATAAGAATTAATTCCTAATTTTTTATTCACTCCAACTTAACTTTAAGTGGTACTTTGAACCACCCCCAATTAAAAAAAAAACAAAAAAAAACAATAACCATAATAGGTATGATCTTTTTACTTAGCATTTCAACTTGTTGCATTTAATTAGAAAATAAATTCCCTATTTTTATTATTTTTCTCCCAATTTAATTTCAAGTAGTTTATAGGCCCTTCGTTTTGAAAAATAATGAAAAATTATCAAATTTTCGAACTTTCGCATTTTTTTTTATCTCCCCCTACCCCCCAAAAAGAGAAAGTAATTCCTCATTAATTTTTATTTTTCCCTTTTCTACTGAATTTTAAGTGGCCTTATGATCGCCACTTTTTTGAAGGAAATTTTTTTTTAAAAATTGAACGATTTGCAAACTCTTGCCAATTTTTGGTTATCAGCTCATCAATTTTATTCTTCTTCATGAGAACGAATTCCTAATTTTTTATTTACTCTACTTTAATTTCGAGTGGTGTACCTTGGACCACATCCAATTTTTCAAAAAAAAAAAAAAATGGCAATTTTTTTTCAAATAGCATTTTAAGTTGATGGATTTCATTACGTAGGTAATAATTAGATACTTATTTTTTTATTCCTCATCTAACTGAATTTACTGTGGCCCATGATATTTTTTTTAGAAAATAAAAAAATTGACCGATTTAAAATTTTTTTTTTTTTTTTTTAAATTAAGGATAACTCATCAAAGTTGTTGTTTTTCGTATAGTAGGAGTTAATTCCCAATTTTTTATTCGCCATCAAAATTAATTTGAAATGGTCCCTAGGGGTCCCCAATTTTTCAAATAATTCCCTACATTTTATTTTTCACTCAAGTCTTGATTCAATTTCAAATGGTACCACAATCTCCCCCCTTGAAAAATTATCAAATTTTTGAACTTCTGCATTTCTTGCTTCAAATTCAGTCTTATCAAAATTTGTTTTTTTTTTCGTGAGAAAAATTAATTTTCATTTTTTCTCTCTTCTGGAAATGCTATAGATGGAATAATTGAGATTTTTTTTTTTTTTGAAAAGCTGGGGTGCTTTAGGGTGATACTTGAAATTAAGCTGAGGGGAAAATGTTTGATGGCCAGATGGGCTATTTTTTAAAAAAGATAAGATTTTGAAAATGGGTGAATCTCTTCATTTTTCCAAAAAATAGGTGACTTAAGAGTCACTTAAAATTCAGTTTGGGAAAAAATAAAAAATAGGTAGCTATATTTTCTTATAATGAGAAACAAATCAAAAGACTAATAAGAAGGACAATCCTAGTGTCCACATATCGAACACTTCAAGGGGGAAGAGGGTGGAAGTTTTTTTTTGGATGACGTGACATCATTCGCATATATACGCGGTATCATCCGAAATTTTATCCCATTCGCGGAAATGAGGGGGAGGTCTTCATTTTTTTGCACCCTGTATATTTTGACGCGAGTATTTGCGCCACCCGTTCACTTTTTGAAAAAAATCAATAAGAGCTTTTTTGTTGAAAATTTTATGTACTTTAATTTTAGCTAATATCATTTTTTTGCTTAAACGTATATTAGCATAGTTATAAGCGAAAAATAACGAGAGGGTCACTTTGGGTCAACATTTAGGGTACCTATTTGTCAAGGAGTGAGTGAGGAGATTTTCAGTGGTTAATTAAGAACATAAAAAGGAACAGTGATGACCTAAAATGCAATTTGCATCTTTTCACGGTGTGCCTAGCTAACCTAACTTAATCTCACTGTGCTAAAAAATCAAATGCAATTTTTTTTACCTGGACGTCTTTCACATTTAGAGCCATTTCAGCAGCCAATAATTCCAAATCGGTAGCGTGTATTAGTTTAGCTTTGGCGAATTCTTTTTCTAATCTCTCGATTTGGGTCGGATTTATCCGAGAGAAATACGACGATCTAGCTCCGGATAATGTGACTGGGATAATGTGTTCAGACCTCAACATTCTGAAAAAAATATACTCGACTTGAACGGTATTTATTTATATGACGTAAAAATGCATACGATATAAAGTAGACCAACTCCGAATAACAGAATCACTGTACTGATTATTCATAGGTATAGATACTTATCATAAGAGTTAACATTTCGGTAGCGAAAAATAAATGTATTTCAATTTATAGTAGTTCAATGTCACCCATAAGGGCATAAATGTTTGTCAACAATGTCTAAAAATAGACGAATGTTAACGGTTCGCAGTTGGAAGTACGAAATTTTGTACAAATCACTCATTTTAGCACTCGAAGAAATCAATTGGTATAGGTACCTATCGTTTGAGTTTCGTCAGTGGGTGTTCGAAAAAAAACTAATCAGGTTAAATGGTTGCATCATGTTATACATAATTGGTATAATTAAATAAGATAATATTATGATCTAAGCTGAAGAATCCGAGAAAGTATTAGGTAATATTTTCTTCAGCAAAAAGGCACTTATCAAGTTAGTTCTAGTGAAAAGATTACGATAGGTGAGATAGGTAACTGTAAACAGAGAAATGTACTCACTTGATTTGCTATTTAAATGAAAAATATTCGAAAAGCACGTTGGCGAGAGGCCAAATTTGACCAAATTGATATCAGAATCGGACTGTCAACGTGAAACTTTTGTTCTTAATAATAGGTAATAATACACATTGGGCTAATAATAAATATAGAATCAAGTTTTGAAATTTTTTCTGGCCAAAGTTCGCATTGAGCTGTGCGCCTGCGTCTGCGTCGTTCTTAGTTATTTTCGCTCGACGCTAATTATCGACTCATCAATTTATTCTTATTAAACGATTTAGAATTATTGTTTACACGAGACGCACTCGTATTTCCATTTGTGACATCTGGGTCGTTATTTTTATTGACGAAAAATGACTGTACGAATTTACTTGCAGGCCTACGTATGTTGATTTTTATAAGTAAATGTGCACGTTGTGTCATGCACGATAAATCGGAATGAATTCCGATAACTGTAGCACCGAATCTACGCCGTAGGGCCTTCCTCTAGGTATCCGTTGCCTCGAGTTCTCATTTCAGGATAAATAATGAAAAATAATCTCTTCGAGGAGATAATGAGAACAATCGGGCAGGAAAATCCCCGCTTATTTTCGTGCGAAATTCAACCACCTCGGATCATCCACGTCGATGAACTGAATCATTTGCTTACTGAATACCGTTGTGATAATTGCGATTTATTGATTTATAATTGTGCTTCACGTAACGATTTCAAATTAGCCGAATTTTTATATCGAATATTTACATATTGCAAGTACTTATTTAGTGCGATATTGCAAATATCTATTTGGTGAATCCGTTGAAATTTTATTTTCATCTGAAAGGAATATTTTCGTCGAATTTTACGGTGAGTACCTATTTGAATTTTCGTTGATTTTTTTCATGCATGTGTTTACCTGGCTAGATTGGGTGGTATGTATTTTGAAATTTCTTTTCGATGATTTTTTTCTGGTTCTTTTTGTGTTTCTCGAAACATCGATAGGCCTACGATTAATTGAATTTCAAATGCATACCTATTCGTTCGTACGTGATTCGAAATTAACACCCTTGTGTTTCTACTCGTGTACTAATATGGACGATATCTTTTTCAATTGCAGAAATGACTCTCGTGAAAACGACTCCTACTCCGGTGAGAGCTTTCGCCGTTGCCAAAGCATCAGTTTCTGGTCCAACTGGAAAGTCGCCGCCTACGATGAAGAAAGCTGTCGATGTGACTTCGTCTTTGAAAAAGCCTCCTGCGCCATCTTCGCCGATCAAAGGTAAACCAATGTCGGCCCCGATGAAACCTACGACTAAACCGGAACCATCTGTAGTCAAAGTGGAAAAATCAACCATCAAGATGGAAAAATCTCCGCTAAAATTGACCGTTACAAAGGCCAGTATCAGTTCGACGATCAAGTCACCACCTGCGACGAACAAAAGTCCGGTGTCAAAAAGCCCTGCTAAGGAAACAAAGACACAGATTCGAAACGTGGCCAAGCCTATAATTACGCCTAGAACGCCGGAGCAAAAACAACTCGATTCGAAAAAGGACATTTCTACGGTTCGTTCGTCGGAAAAACTTGATAGTAAAACGATCGCGAATTCTGTGTCGGTTTCTAAATCGCCTATTAAATCGAATACTTTGTCGTCGCCTGTTAAATCGATTTCTTCGCCTACTAGATCGATTTCTTCGCCTGCTAAGTCGATATCTTCACCGGTCAAATCGGTATCGTCGCCTGTTAAATCGGTGTCTCCGTCTGCCACGTCGGTCAAATCGATATCTTCGCCTACTAAATCGGTTTCATCGCCTACGAAGTTGACTTCTTCGGCTACCAAATCGATATCGTCGCCTGTTAAACCGATGTCTCCGCCTGGTACTTTGGGTTCTTCGAGGATATCGTCACCTGTTAAATCTAGATCTCCGCCTGCTACTTTGGTTTCATCGCCTACAAGATCGATATCGTCGCCTGTGAAATCCGCATCTTCGCCTACCAAGTCGATTTCTTCGCCCATCAAATCGATACTGTCGCCTATAAAACCCAAGATTACTCGCGAAGTGAACCTCAGCTCCCCAGGAAAACCCAAAGATACCAAGGTAACTCTACTTTCACCCAGTTCGTCGATGAAAAAACCTTTAAATTTACTCAAATCGCCGATCAAACCGACACAGTCTTCCACCGGCAAGATGGATGTTACCGGTAAATTAAAACCAAGTTTGAAAAGTTCACCGACCTCCAAAGTTGTGAAAAATAACACCATTACGACCAAGACGACGGTGAAAAAACAACCAACCGTTGCTGCAATCGACGAAGTGAGTAATATTTCTGATTGTGCTGTAGAAAAATTAGACTTATGCCATTCCGACGAAACGCTGGAAATAGGCGAAACGTCGTCCAACGGTACCGGTATAATTACCGAATATACGATCGATAATACGAGTAATTTTGACGTCGTTCAGGCTTTCAAAGTCGCCGAACAATTGATCAAAATACAAAGTAACGATAGAAATTTAGAAACGATCATCGAAACGTGTGAAAATACTTCGGGTATTAATTGGGACGATGTTATCACTCCTTGCGACGATTTCGCTGTTTCTAACCCGAACGACAAAACGGAACCGCCATCTTTGGTACGAAACGATCTCGCTGTTTCATCTTTATTAAGTGCCGAAGAATCATCGTCGAACTGCGATAGTTGCATTATTGAAATGGCAAATTCGAATTACACTGCTGATTCGCAATTATTGGATGGTAAACAAGACGATCAAAGTGACAAATTGGTTATTTCTACGAACTGCGACGAAAACAACAACAACGTGACCAAACTCATCGACATCGTCGTTCCGTCGTCCACTTCTAGTCAATTTTCCGAAATCGAACTAAACGACGAGAAATATTTCACGAACGAGCTTCCATCCAAAACCAGTGATAACGATTCGATTCCAGATCACAATGACGAAACCGAATCTGCCGAAATCGAATCAGACGACGAGGATAATTCGTCGAATTGTGCGGACGATTCGATTGAACATCATTGCGACGAAAATGTGCTTCCCGAATGGACGATAACCATCGATGAATTTTCACTCGATCTCAGTGGAAAGGAAATACAGTCTTCGGAGGTGGCTGAAAAGGAAAATTATACCGTTGACGAAATACCTTGTATCGTAGGCCTAAGTTACGCTGATATTTTAAAGAAGAGTCCAAACGTTCTCGCCAATTCTACCAATTTGGAAGTTCCTAGAAAAGAACCCAAATTGAACGACGATACTCTGATAAAATCGTATCAATCGCCGAAAAAAGGTAAATCTTCGTGTCCAAAGGATATGCATTTCGATGATACTGAAAATAATTATCAAAACTGTGATGATCTCTACGACGTGCCAGAATATTGTGATATGCGTAAGAAGAAGCATAAAAAAATCAAGCATTTGTCTAGACGACATTTGAGAAATATCAATATCAATCGAGAATGCGAATATATTGAAAGTCAAAGTGATATATTCGTAACTCACGTATGGAAAGATATTTTTTAAGTAATTGCTTGAAACTTATCTCTTTGTATTTTATACTTTTTTAATTTATTTAAATCTGTAATTTAAGTTTTAAACTTTTTTTTTTTTTTTTATTCGTTTCGAGTTAGTTTTTTAATTTTGTAATATTTACGAATTTACGCGAGAAGAAACGCGTAATTTTTATATTCAAACACTGGGTACCTAGAGAAGATTTTTTTTTTGTTGTTGTTAATTTTAAAATTTGATCGAAGAGTTTATCATTTTAACAATTGTAAAATGTTAAAAATGTATAATAAATAGTTTTTTTAAAGTATGACTTCAATTATTATCTACGTAAAATTATAATATTTGAAAATGAAATTATACGACAAGGTAATAAAGTGATTCGTATAGGTAATTAAAAAGAAAAAAAGAATAAATTGAATACACAATTTATTTAAGTCCCCAAAGAAAAAAGAAATCACAGAAATAAAACACATATAGCTTAACAGAACAAATCAATACACTTTAAAAAAAAAAATTTACAATACATTTACAAAACAACGAAAAGAACACATATCACATTTCAAAAAGAATAATTAAAAAGAAATCATACGTGCAACTTATGCAGCTAACAGGTACTCAATAATTCCTCATCAATTTTGTGTGATTCGTTACTTTCACGAATCACCATCATTACCTCTGCAATATTAAGTCAGTGACGAGACGAAATCATTTACATTAAAAAAAAGGATCAAAAAGGTATAATTAAGATGTGATTTTTTTTGTCTATTAGTGCAGCTCCTACAGTACACAGGGTAACTATAAAACGAAATTACCAATTTTGTCAATGACTAGGAGCCGATTAATCGAAAGAATGCCAAGTATTGAAACATCACATCGATGAAAAATAAATTACATCATTTTTCCATTCAATTGACTAAAATTATCTTTAGTAAGATTACGTAAAACTCATTACATTATGTTAATTGTGCAGTACGCTGACGTTGACGAATTTCGACAGCTAGTTCTTCCTTAATACGTATAAATCTGAACAGTACCACTCGAGAAGCAACGTATGATGATAATCTAACATAATAATTTAGGAATGTAATGCTATAAACACCGGCAAATCTTCAAGCTTTACTTCAATTCAAAAAAAAATCGAAGATGTCAGTCCAATTCGTTAGCTATCGATTTTTTTAAATTTAACGGAGGTAAATGTAGGTACTATATCTGCGTACACATATCGATTGAATAAACACTCGATCGAAATACCACCGAGCGGAGGAAAAACGCAATATCATAATCCAACGATGAATGAAAATAACACCTCATCTATTTTTCGAATCTTCTTGATTATACAAAATACTGTGGCAGATAGGACAATAATCCTGAAAATACAAAAAACATTGTAAAAAAATTTGTAAATAAAAATAAAAATTACCTATTTAGCACAAAACTCACTGGCTGAAGTCACTTACTCTATTTTTCGTAATTAAAGTGTGTTTTAGAAATTTTGAATTTGTAACTTTTTGTTTTCAGAATAAACGTGGTATGAAAATTCAAAGATGGAAAATCGAGAAATTTTCGCAAATTTTTCAACCAATTATTACAAAAATCTCCCCCTCTAATTTTGTGTCTTCCCACGTAGAACTTGAAGATATTCAAATTTGGAGAAGAGGGAGGGGTCCAATTGAAAAAATTTTCAAACAAAATTTGTAGATTGAGATGCTACAAATAATTTTGGTTATTTCAAAAATTCCGATCGGACCTCCCCCTCCCCTCCAACTTGGCCTAATACTACGCACATACTTGATATTCAAAATTGTAAGAGGAGAGGGAGGGAGGAGTCCAATTGAAAAATTTTCTGATCAAAAGTTGTAAATTGAGATCCTAGGAATAATTTTAGTTGTTGAAAAAAAATCAATTGGACCTCTCCTTCCCCTTCAACTTAGCTCAATCCTACGTGTAGATGCTCAATCTTATTCAAAATTGAGAGGAAGGAGGTGTTCAATTGAAAAAAATTTCATACAAAAAAGTTGTAGACTGAGATTCTAGAAATAATTTTGGTAGTTTAAAAAATTTTGCTACGTAAATACCTACTTATTATTCAAAATTGAGGGGAGGACGGAGGAGGGTCTAATTAAAAATTTTCAGGTATAAACGAAAATTGGGGATGTTCAATATTGAAAACTTCGTAGGTACTTCTCCATTCCATAAAAAAAAAATTACGAAAAACGAAATGACTCCAGCTAGCGAACTTTGTGCTAAGTAGGCGATCGCATGAAAACACAGGTCATAAAACCATAATTATCAATGGGATTTTGATAATTCACCTGTAAATACAGCCACTTTCTTAAACAAACAGCGTGGAAAAAATGTTTACAAGTTGTTATCTTGGCTGTTCGCATTTGTTGATAGCAAATCGAACAAACATCGTGCAAGCTGTCCAAATCGGAGCTTTTAGCATCGGGCAAAGTATCAATTTTTTTAACCGCCGTTCTTCGTTTCATGAACATAGACCATCCGGATTTCGCCTCGCACCATATATTGAAATAAGCGTGGATACACATCATCATCGCTCTGATGGCACTTCCGGACTCGTAGAGCAATATCCAAGCTCCGTTGAAGAAGAGAAATATTCCAAAACAAAATTCAACCTGAAATTGCAAATCACTCTTAATTCGAGCTTCGATTATTTTCATTTTTAAATCAATTTTACACTCACGCTATTTCCAAATGACCGAATGTAATAAACGTAGTCGTCCAATTCTTCCCAAAACGTTTCTCGGTAATAATCCAATAGAAACAAGAAGTATATTATCAATGAGATAATCATTTTCACGATTACTTCGATACTGAAGGCCGAGACAGCCAGTAACCAAGTACTGATCGAGTCGCTTTTCCAAAGATAGAATAAAAGCCACATTGGATAGATGATCAGAAAAGCGCTGACAACTAAAGCTCGGATATGCCTAGAAAATAAAACAAAATACAGTTTGAAAACGTATGCTAGGATTACGTTCGATTCGACATGCAAATATGAATACGTACTTATGCATGACAGGATTATGAGACGCACTCAGAGACATAAGTAGTGGGTTAAGTATACCGTGAATGATATGCAGTAACGCCGTAAATAGGAGACAGAAATTCCTACATAATCTGATGAATCTTTTTTCGGGTTCCAATCCCGTTAGACCAGTTTGCAAAGCCAAAATGCAAAACAGAATTCCGGATACATTACCAAAATTTTTATCTTCGTCTTCAATTAGTAATATCTGAAAAAAAAACGAATTATAACAACTTTTCTAAAACTGAGATGCAGTGAAAGTGTACATTTACATATTGGAAAAAATATCCGATTTGTTGGCAAATATACGATATAACGCTGGTCATTCCCAAAATTGCAATAAACGTTTCGCATCCGCTAATCAGCAGTGATTTCACCATATGCATGATTGTGGGCAAAAACACAGCTACGTGTTCGCTGTAGCTGCTAAGCAGAGATGTTTCGTTGAAATTAAACGACAATGTAGCATTTCCAGCGATATCGTGTTGCATTATATAACTCGTAGTGTGATCTAACAATCTCAAAATCCAAAATACTCGTAAAACGACTGGTATATGCAGTTTGGACCATTCGGTTTCCAACAAGGCCGGTAAACCGAAACCACTGAAAACGAATATTACGATAAAATCATTCAAATTTTCGAGATTAAAATTGAATTTGAAACGTATCATCTTACTTGACGAAATTTCCGCAGAATCTCCAACCATTGATGATGTATTGCGTCATTGTTGGCACACTGGACCAAAATATGTACTTGGACACGGCTACAGGTAACATCATCGTATAGAACGGTACATGAACCAATATCCAAGACGGTAACGGTAACAGGCTTAAAATTACAGGAAATAGAAAACTGATCAAGATTGTTTTGGATAACCATCGATACTTCAAGACCATCGGACTTAAATATTGATATATGAAACCGATAACACATTGTACAATGACTGTACGCAATAGAGCTGCTCCCAGTGAAAATAGTAACTCTTTGTAAACGTGATCTTCAATCAGAGGCGATTTCATTTCGGTATCCAATGCTATGACGAAGTTAACGAACTTTACATTTTGTTGATATGAAAAGTACAACATTGAAATGGAAATTAGGTAGAAGTAGACGATAATTAATTCACGTATATTCAATATGGCCACCAAAAACGTACAAATGCAACCTGAAAACAAGAAAGAATCATTGTAAAAAATGTTTATAAAACACCGCCTGAAGTAATCAATTCGCTTACCGATAAATGATATCAAAAATTTCAACGTAGTCAAAAATAAAGTTGTATATAGAAACTGATCCGCAGAGTTTCCTTTCATAGCAGATGCGGTGTAGTTTTTCAACGTCATGTCTCCTTCGTTGCTCCATAGTGAAAATGGAAAACTGAATCCTGATTTGAAGATTTCATCCAAAACGAATATCGGTGGAACACGCAATATGCTTTCAATAAATGTATTGAAACGAACTGTTAGATGGGACATGTTTATAAATGGAAATTGATTTCAAGAGATAGAATTCTACAACATGATTTGTCAAAATGTAGATGAAAAAGTGCCATCAATCAAGGCGAATCAAGGTACAATTAGGTATTCATATGACTCGAAAGTGGGACAAAATTTCTCAACGAAGTATATTGTACCCAATACGCTTTTATAAAAATGATAAGCACTGAAATGCTTTCCACAGTCGTATAATTTTCACCAAGAAATGCACAATGAACTATACAGAGACATACACTTTTGAAAAGAGCACCAAATTATAAGTAAAAACTGAAATAATATTACATTAGTGTAAGTAGTGTTAGTAGTGTTGTGTAAGTACGGCAAATTACGATAAAAAAATGAATGAACGATAAGTAAAAATACAAGATGACACTAGGAAAACCCAAGTCGCCGGAAGAAATTCCAACGTGGTTATTGGTTATTTGTCTCAATAGAGTGCGCTCTCAGTTATAATGAACCAATCACGTTCGTTAATTCTCATCCTAAATTTATCAACCAATAAAAGTTGCTTTCAAAGTTTCAAAAGCTCGAAACAGCTGAGCTGAAAAAGCTGAAAGTTCGGCTTCGGCTAACTGAAAAGTGCTGTACCAAAAGCGTGAAAGTTTGATCGTCGTTTCAGCCGTTTGGTCAAATTATTGATTGCTGAGAACATAATTCCATTAATTTCTGTATTTTTTTTTTTAATTTCATTATAATATTTATAAGCATCGAATTATCATCGAATGAATGAGTTTTCAGGTAAATGATAAAATTAAAAATATCAAAGGCTTGGCTGAGATTTAAAATACAATTTTCGATTTTCGTATTAAAAGTTTATTTCGTTTCAGATTCCTCGAAATGGTGTTGAATGAAACGGACTCGAATGCTTGCAAAATTTATAGTTTATCTTGGACTGAATTTAGTTCATCTTTGAGTGTAGCTGCCCAAAAATTACGAAATAGAGAAGATTTCATAGATGTGACAATTAACGCCGGAGGAAAAAATTTTCCTGCACACAAATTAGTCTTAGGCGCGGCCAGTCCTTTATTAATGGACTTGTTAAAGGTATCGGAATATAATTCACATTCACCTATGAATAAAATACCTACTTATCGAATTGAAAATATTACCATGAACATGTACTTATATATTTTACAGAATACAACATGTCAGCATCCTATTCTAATGTTGGCAGGAATTTCCGCATTTGATTTAGAAACCATTTTGAAGTTTGTTTACCAAGGAGAAGTCAACATAGATGCTGAAAAATTGCCATCCCTTTTACAAGCTGCCCAATTCCTAGATATTCGCGCATTGTCACCCGCAGCCTTGGTGTTAAATTCACTGACATCTTCGTTACCTACGCATACAACTACTGTAGAGGTATTAAAAACATGAGACGTGATTGATTTGAAATTTTATAAAAGAACTCACCTTTCCCTAAATGTTAATTGTTTCAGAACATGAAAAAAAGTAGTAGTGATGTGTTACTACAGAAGAATGATGAAAAAATTGTGAAAAGTGTTGACTCCAAAATTTTGCTGCAAAAAAGAAAACGTCATAAAAAAATTGATTCTTTCCGAGAAAGAAATACTCCTCACTTGGATACAAATAATGTAACCAAACCCAAATTACCGAAAACATCACCAGAAAATATGAACATTTCTAAATTGGCACCAAAAGTAACATTTTCCAATAATTCTATCGAATCTTCCACTCAAGCTGAAGGTATAAATTTTCATAAATTGTAGTTTTAAATTGTTTTTGATAAAAATATTAGTGATTTTCAAGCACAGTTGTCTACCAAGTTCAACTTTCACCGAGTTCCCTTTTATTTCATTCAAGTTGCTTATTACACTATTTTTTTTTTTTTGTCACTCTTACTTTCAACGTTACACAAATTTTATCGTAACATTTTCATACTATAAGTATACCTACAGTAGTTCTAAGTTAATACTTTTTTATACATTGTGTATTACAGATTAACAGTGTAAAATTGGCACGAAAACATAGCACGATTTTTGGTAAAAAACACCTGCACCGATGTTTCATGCACAGCGTCACTTTGCAACTGATCTATAGCTTATTGTCTTCTTTTTTGGTAAATTAATAATTGCATGTTATTATGATTGTTTGAATAGGTATTATTGTGTAGTTTTTTGTGTAGATATCACATAATTCTGAGGGGAAAAAATGTAAGTAGGCCTAGATAGAAAATGCTTTTTGAATCGATTAATACTAGAAACACACTTGAGTAGGAAACTTTTTTTTTTTTTTTTTTTTTTTGTAAAATCGAATGACGTCAATTCTTTGCACAGAAGTTCATTATACTTTAATATAGGTAGATTCTGTTGAAAGAAATTTGCATGACGTACCTAATTTAAATCTCAATAATATGTACTTACAATTTTTGGTTTTGGAAATATTTCAAAAGATCATAGGCAATACTAATAGGTATCAATTCAGTGTTAGGTACACGTCTTAGTAGGTTTATACTATTTTTTCTGTTAGTATTTTTCTTGTTTTCTACCACTTTATTAGAAATGCTTTTATTTTCAGAAACTCTTGTACCGGATGAGAAAAAAATTATTTCAGATTTGCCAGTGATTTGTAAGTTCTGTGGTGTAACCATTCGCCAGTCACGTAATTTACGCAGACATATGGATCAGATGCATTCAAAAACTAAGATGCGTAAAACTGAAGATCAAAAAGAAAACAACATTAAAGCCAAGAACACTGCAGAGGATATTAATGCAACAAACGACACTACATCTTTATTAGATTTCTCGGATGAAAGTTTCAATCAGTTCACAGAGGAAATTTTTAACTGCTCAACGATACCCGATGCAAACAGTAATTCATTTTCGAATTCATCTACTTCATCGGCCACTCTAGAAAATAATTGTCTGATAACAGATGTGGCACAAACTACGTCTTCATCTTCAGTTGCACAGTCAACATTGCTGTACACTCTTTCCGGTAGTTCGGTAGTACCCGCTGTAGTGCCATCTTTGAATACACTACTGGGCGAATTATGTTTTCGTTCGCCAATCACCACAACAACCATGGAAAGTACTTGTAACCCTTCGACAGACGATAAAAAATCAACGACAGATGCTCGTTCATCGAATGAAAATTTTGAGTATTCTCGTCTAGAAAACGATTGTTGTAATACCAACGACGATACGCACGACATTATGACTTTTAAGGAATTTGATAATCAACTATTATCAGCGTGTTTTTGTACTAACGAAAATGATGCATGAAAATATTCGTAACAGAACAAAGTGTTTAAAAGAAATTTTATCGTTATTTCAATACAGTATACTTAATATAAATTTAATAGGATTGCTTTGTAAAATTTTTAATTTTTTCGTTGGTTAGAAAATAAATTGAAAGAAATAAAGGCGTAATATTTTATTTGGAATAACTACTTACATGTTTAATTGAAATATATTTAGTTTACAAATTTCATTTTCGAACATTCGGGCGCAGCTAATCGAACTAATGCGGCTTTCAGTGATATTTGGCATGACGATGGACCACTGAAAACAGAGTACAGATAAGTATCTACCGTAATATACCATTATACAGGTATAATAACTACAAAGCAGAAATGCATAATTACATTTTTTGCCGAAGTTTGCATAATAATAGATTATCATTGTTGAAACCGCTACTTGAAGTATCCAAGCACCATTGTTTCGTCTGGGCTGACAGTACTTGTGTTGCCATCTCCAAAACGCTATGAAAAAAAGCATAATTGATCAAATTTTGGATTATGATCACGTGTGATGGGCAATTAAGGATCAAAATTTTTATATAGGTAATACAAGTTTGAGGTAATTATGTAAATGACGTACCTCTACCGTATAAACCTGCAAATCCTCTTAAAGAGATATTTCTTCTCTTGATCCAATCACTCATGTCTCCCAATTTTACTTGACCAAAAGGAGTGTCAGCTGGAATCAATAATCAAATAATATAGAACGAATATTTCACTTGTGACATGGTAGAAAGAAAATAAAAGAATAATATTTCAACTTACGTTTTCCATAGAATCTAGCAGGGTCATAAGGACCATGCACCTTGGGATTGTATTCTTTTGGATAATCTCCGAAAGTAATTTTTGGAAGGATACCCATTTTACTAATAATTGATTATTCACCGAAAACCTTACAATTTCTTGAATCTTCGACTTCTTGCTTTAATAATGATGACCTCTACTCTGATTTTCTGATAACCACAAACAGCAATTTTTTCATTGATTAATAATTTTTTTAAGGTGGTGATGTGGTGATAGCACAATGATCATCTATGACATGCGCGAATTCGTTCATCTTTAAAATTGAAAGATTGGTGAAGCAGAGAAGGGTAGGGTATAAACCAACGTTCATTGTCGCATGAACGATGAAAGTTGCGAACGAAGAAAAAATCAAAATCTTTGACCGAACGAAGACGAAAAGTTGCACTGCTAACAGTGTGTAAAAATAATTGAGAATTTGCCTGAATTTTTGATTTTTTTTTTAAATAAATTTTTCTTTGACGGTATTTTCTAGGTTAGGTATTTCCAAATTTCCACAATCGAACCACAACCTGTACAGACTTTAGGCCGTAATGTAATCACAAGATGAAACAATGAAACACACAAAAACACGAGACACGAGTGAAAAGGATGAAAATGAAAAGCAGATAAAGAGAGAGAGGCGACAAAATAATTATAAATTTATAATTCCTTCTTCTTCCAAAAACAATTTTTATGAATTTGAAATTTTCAAAATGTTGTTTCATTGTTTGAAAAAAGGTACACAATTTTTTATTCTGAATTTTAAGTGTAAAACAATTGAAAATATGAAACAAAATTAACATAAATGAATGACTATTTTGAAAAAATTTAATTACTTAACAATCATTTATTTACTTACTTAGGTACTTGAAAAATTCTACAGACAAAAAAAATCAGATGAAAAATATAATTATTGAAAAAATTTGTATGAGAGAGAATATCTGGATAAATTTTAAAAACAAAAATACAATCAACAATTTACTCAAAAAAAATGGGGGAAAAGTAAATAAGGATCGGAAGAAATTTTTTGAGAAAAATAAAATTTGATTAAAACTTTTTAAAAAAATTTAGAAATCGAATAGGTATAAATTTAAGAAAAGATTTATTCGAAAAAATTGGAAAGAAAATTCAAAAAAAAAGTTGATGGGAGACTTGAAAAAATTGTGTTGATGAAAATTGAAAATTATTGGAAAACTTTGAATAGGTAAGGGTAAAATAATTGAAAATTTCAGAGAAAATTAAGAACATTTAAAAATAAAATAAATTTAATGTAATTTAATATTTACGTTTACACGAAAAAATATATAAGAGAAATTCTAAATAAAAGATGATGGGACGTTTGGATACTTAAATGAAATGAAAAAAAAAACAAAAAAACTTTAGAAACCATATTTTTAGTGGAAAAATTTCGATGAAAAATTTTAGATTAATTTCGTAACGTACGTACGTACTACAATAACGTAATACCTACCTACCTAAAATATTATTCTTCATTAACGCCATATTTTTATCAATTATTTCGATGGGTGATTTGGGATTTGGTTCATCTTAATTTAAAATACTTAAGTAGATCGTGAAATTTTTTGATATTTGGTAAATCCCCGGTCTGCAAACTTGAAACGGTTTCACACAGGAGACTTTCTACATGCATATTACAGTATTGATACCGTATTACCTAAAACTATACTCCATTGGAGAGGTGGCAGACAATTAATGCACAGCGTCAAAAGGCCACCCTGGCAAAGGACCACTCTATGTTGACTCTATCCACCTTCTAGACAAATCCCTATTTTTGTAAATGACAATTGATGCACAGCGTCAAAAGACCACCCTATATCCAGCATAATTATGCAGTTTCTTTCACTTGAAGAGAGGTTAGATTAAGGTTGGGTTAACAAACAGTTGAAGTTGAGGCTCAAGTAAAGCCGCCTTGTAGAGGCGGAAGGGATGGCTGTTTTTTAAAAAAAAAATTTAATAATTTAAAATGTTTGGAAACAATAATAAGTTGCTGTGAAAACAGTAATTCTGCTAATTTCAAATACCTTGAAATAGAGGGTGGTCTTTTAACGCAGTGCATCAATTGTCATTTACAAAAATAGGGATTTGTCTAGAAGGTGGATAGAGTCAACATAGAGTGGTCTTTTGCCAGGGTGGCCTTTTGACACTGTGCATCCAATGGCCCCTTCTCGTAAAAAAAACACATCAGCAGATGGACGTGAAGGGAAAGGAAAAGGAGAGAATTCGCCAAGCAAAACAATTCCAAGCAATAGTTGGCTATGTTTATTATTATTGATTAATTTTGAATTTCCTTGCACAAAAGGGTGTTGATGATCAGTGTTTTTTTTTACTCTTATTTCAAATGGAGTATAACTCAAAATTGTTTCATACAGTTTCAATACTGTATGAAACTGTTTCAAAATAAAGGCTCGTTCACAATGCACCTTAACTTTTTACTTTAACTTTAACCAGCTAAAGTTAAAGTAAAAAGTAAAAAGCAAAAAGCAAAAAGCAAAAAACAGTCAAAACTCCTACTAACCAACCATTTCCAAAATGAATTTTAAGCTTTTTTATGCTTAAAATCGTTTTGAAAATGGTTGGTTAGTAGGAGTTTTGACTGTTTTTTGCTTTTTGCTTTTTGCTTTTTACTTTTTACTTTAACTTTAGCTGGTTAAAGTTAAAGTAAAAAGTTAAGGTCCATTGTGAACGGTCCTTAACACACTGTTCATTTTAACTTTAGCGTCAACACAACGTTGTGAACAAATCAGATGGCCAGAAGAATGAACTGTGTTTGACCGAATGTAAAATGTTTCAATTTGGTTTCAATAGGAGATATTTTACACTTTTGAAACGGTATTACTTCGGTAATTTTGCAGACCGGGATCGGTACAAAGCCTTTATCAAGAATCATTCGTGGTTATTAGTTGTGGATTTAGTTCTGAAATCCGGAAAAAGTAATCCTGCTTGAGCTTTGGTTTATGATTTTTCTAGTACACTATGTTTTTACTTTTTCTCTAAGCTTTTTCTATTTCTTTTTCCCTAACTCAAGCTGATCTCAAAATGTTTTTCTATTTTGAGATTTCTGCGTAGGCCTAGCTGATGAAAGTGATGATTGTAATTTTTTTTAAATCAATAAGTGGATTGGAAATTAGGTAATTTTTCAATTTTGACCGAACACTACCAGTCTTATTCATTAAAAAATATAAATATAATTATTAATTCATGTTTGCCTAAATTCAATTGCACATTGTGTTAGATGTATTGTGCGAGCATGACAGCATGAGCAATAATTCTTCAATTTTATGAAAATGGGAAATCTTTGTTCTTTGAAGTTTAAACTTTTTATTTCAATTATTCCATTTTTTTCAAATTCATTTCGAGAGTGCAAAGTGCTGAAGAAGGAGAAGGACGAAGTAGGGACAGTTGATGACGATTACGTGGTATGATGGGAGAGGAGGGCACCACTACTTTGTACAGAGAGCTTTACCCTTTTTAAATTGCATATTACATTTTATTTCTTATGGAAGGCAGCACTGTTAGAATGACTTATCATTTTCCTTCTTTTTTTTTTTCATTTTTTTTGTTGTTTACTCGCTCTCACGTATTTTCTATTTTCTATCATTTTCATTCATTCATCAATTTTCGTGTTTGAATGTGTTTTTGAAAGACGCAACGCGGTAACAAGTAGAATTTAACTTTAAAGTTTAGGCTTCATTTTCATTATTGTTTCATTGAAGTTGAAAGACGAAATTCAAAATTCGAAGATAAAGTTTCATTTAACCAACAATGGTAAAGTTCATGTGACCGAGTTGCAACAATTTTAATCTAATAAAAATACCTACTCACTGTTCAAGAATCGAAGTAATCTTTAATTCCAAATTGGTCACTAAATAGAAAATTAAGGATAATGAAACCTCAAATTTTTCCAAATAAATTCATAACAAAATAAAACGTAGAATTTACAAAAAAATTATAAAAGTACGTGACTAATGATCGAAATGAATACTCGACTAGCGATACGTAACCTCAAACCTGTACATTTAATATAAATTAGGTAGATGTCAAAATATAGACTACCTACGTAATGTAGTTTTCAAATTAAATGCGAAGCCTTTGCAACTTCAACACACAGATACCTTTGCGATAATGATGAACATTGAAATTGATGCAATCGTTACCTTTTATGGTAATATCATGCATTCCTTGTGTTTGATTGGATAATATGGACAGTGTGCAAAATTGCATCAATTAAAATTTCTTTTCATTTTTTTCGTGAAGGTCTACCAGCATTTAGAAAACCACCTTAGATCATTGAACGGCTCAACGCTAAAGGAAACTCGTTAAAGAATGTGTTTTATGATCAAAAAATAAAAATAGATCAAACCTCAGTTATTGTACAATTTTAAAAATAAAATTCGAGTACGAGACGCGGAGACGATAACGAAAATATAATTCGAAATCCCGAATTTAAAATACCAATTTATTCGCGAATGGCGTATATTTTTTTGTCGTTCGATTTAATATACATTCGTATACTTTTGTAGAAACGAATTGTCTTCATCGAATATCATAATTACTTCGAAATAATCATCAGTTTAATTTTTTTCTCACGTCGACGCTAATGCGCGAACGTATTGCGAGCCGAAAATCGAATATATTTTTTCTCTCGAATGATAATAACATGACTTTTAAAACCGTCGTATAGGCAACACTGGTAATGAGTGCAAAAAGTGTAACTTATCGTCTGTTATGTGTAGTGTAGTAGATGGTAATTTGTTATACGTTCATAGTTTTTGAATACTTAATAATAATTAATAAGTTTATAAATTTGTTTTTTTAAATTTGAATCGAATACGTTGTAAAAATGGTAAGTGCTGTAGCTCAATCATTGTTTATTGCCTACTTTCCCAACCGTATTCGTGTAATGATCAAACATACCGGGTCGGCCATCTTCGTAGGGATAATATAATATCTCGTGTTTCGAGCTATTAATAGTAAATCGAGCAATTTACTTTATTATATAATTGTCAATTCATTACCCAAATATGCGAAGAATTGACTGAAATCGCGTCAGTGATTTAGTATAATTTTTGTCTTTATTCATATTCGAGTGCTTTACGTAACTATAGTAGTCTCGAGGAAGAAAGAAAAATTTCGAGCTTTCCTTTGTACTTGTCGTAACTTTACATGTTTTCCTATTAATAATTCCGATAGTTTAAGTATATCGAAGTTTAGAAGAACCATTTCATGCTGAAAAAGTCATTAACCGTCGTACCTGAAAATCAAACACGCGTAAAATTACTCATTTTCATATGTGTTTTTCCCCTATACCGTAATCAGGCTATTATTACGAAGTTGGAGTATGCGTTGTACTTTTGTGTGATGATGAATTACCTGTGAACCTACACTCGTCAGCATTCGCCGTTTAATTCTTTCAATATTTATATTTATAAATTATTATAAAGATTTGCCGACAATTTTTGTGTTTCGTCCGTAACACTCGATTGAAGATCTATAAAACTTTTATACAGCTATCGCTCTCTTTCAAATATTTTGTGTTTTGCACCAGTTCAAAAAAATCTCATAGTCATTGCCAATCAATCATTATTAATACCGGGAAAAATTGAAATCATATACTCCGAAAATTCACTCACCTGTATTGAATAACCGTGGAAAGTTTGCTTTTATTAGTCACTTCATTAAGGTCGTGAATAGGTTTAATGAGGTCATCGTTGCTTAGACAGTATGACGTCACAAGTTCTCTCCTCGCAAGTTGAATATTAAAAGTTGAAAACAAATAGAAATCCTCTGTTGTGCTATTATTAACACGATGATTACACACATGTTTTGTATCAAATCTGTTAGTGCTCTTTAAAAGAGCGATATTCCGATGCTGAAATAATTACTCGATTAATGACATAACTGGGGTAATAAATTGAAAAATATCGCATTTTGTCATTTTATTGACGAATAAATCGCGCCGCCTATGAATCGATAAAAATCATCTTTAAAATTCCAATCCAATGAAAACTTGACCCTGCTCATGTATCTAAATAAGGAGTAACGATTCGTTTTTTTTATCTGTTTCCGCTGTGTTGGTTAATTGTTCGTATTTCCATCAAAGATCAAATTTTCATTCAAATAACGCGATGATTTTTTTTTTGATAGATATTAAAGCTGATTTTGAAAGAGTAGAATTTTAAATTGTATTCCACAATATTAGGAAAATAATTCTAATGATGTTTTTTTTTTTTTTACAGACATCTGGTGTCAAAGTAGCAGACGCTTGTAAAATTATTTACGAAGAAGTTAAAAAAGATAAAAAACACCGTTATGTTGTTTTTCATATAAAAGATGGAAAAGAAATTGATGTAGAAGTTATCGGTATGATGAAGATTATTTTCCGTTCCTAACAACGAGCATTGATATAATTTTTTTTTTTTTTTTTTTTTTTTTTCGTTTTTATAGGTAATAGAAATCAATCTTACGAGGATTTCCTTGAAGACCTTCAAAAAGGAGGCAAAGAAGAATGTCGTTATGGGCTGTTCGATTTTGAATACAGTCATCAGTGTCAAGGAACGACCGAGGTAAATTCACCCTCTAAAGTAGACTTTTCATCAGCTAGTTGGTCATTTTTATGTATTTTCTTCGATTTTCAAATTGAAGCAATTGTAGTAAACTTGTATTACATTACGTAAAAATATGATTCTATTAAGCTTACGAATTTTTATTCAACAGGCTACTAAAAAACAAAAATTGTTCTTGATGTTGTGGTGTCCTGATACCGCTACCGTGAAAAGAAAAATGGTTTACTCGTCGAGTTTTGATGCTCTCAAGAAAGCACTTCATGGAGTTAGTAAAACTATTCAGGTATGGTCTCTATTAATGTAATAGAAAATTACATAAATACGTCTGTATTTGGTAATATTACCAATGAAACCAACAAAGTCTAGAACTTTCTTGATGGATAGGGATGTGATACAGGGGAGAGGATGTGAGAAGAAAGGTTTCATTGTGGAAAACGAGATTTTTCGAGCTTTGTCGAGTTGAATGAAATGATTAATAAAATTAGATTCTGAAATGAAATTTGCCAAATGACGTCATTGGTGGTTCTTTGTTTTTTTACACTATTTTGAAATGAAGAAAAGTTGGCGTGATTATGCGAGTACACTGGTGTTCGAGTTATTGTCTCTTTGTATCAAATGGGTGTATTTTCAATACACCACACGTCGTATGAAAAGAAAATCTTGAACTAACGTGCGATTGTGCGACTTCTTCGGTATTTCGCCACAGTTTTGTTATGCAACCGGCGACCGAGCAATTTCTTTCTTTGCACCTAAAACGAGTATTTGAGGCAAAATATAATTTTGTCAACTTCACCGTTGTAGGCAAGTGTTCGCGCGTGCTCATTGCGTGAAAAAATCCGCTACGCATTTGTGAGATGGTATTTTTA
The DNA here is from genome assembly GCA_959613365.1 of Balanococcus diminutus. Lineage (NCBI taxonomy): Eukaryota > Metazoa > Arthropoda > Insecta > Hemiptera > Pseudococcidae > Balanococcus > Balanococcus diminutus. Next base: position 33,858,412 of record OY390714.1, read on the forward strand.
AAAATAAACCACGACACGAATAGAAGTTGTACGTTGTGATCACTTGTCAAACGGTGGATAAAAATTTTACAAAGCTAGATTAGATTTTCATCTTATCAATGATACTGTTGAACGGTCTCGTTACAATCGAGATTGTTGCTTGGTAATGAAATTAATGTGATGTTAATTCTTGACGAATGTTGATTGTTACAGGCAACAGATTTGAATGAAGCGTCGCAAGAAACCGTAGAAGACATACTTCGTAGGAACGATCGAGAATAAATTAACGAATAAAATGTTATATTAAAAATATACACTATCGCGATGTATTTATCATCAAAAAATTCGTTCGCTACGTGTGTCGTCTCGGCCGTTTTCTAGTCGCACGCACACAACCAAATAAAAACCAGTTGTATGTACAGTTAAGAAGTATTCTCCTTTTTGTCGTATTTATAATTTTTTTTTAATATGGCGTAGCTTATGTTTGAAATTTATATATTTTGGCAGGTGCATAAAAGCGCAGTGAATGCATTTTACTTTTTATTATTGCTGTTATATTTATTGGCATATAAAATAATCGAGATCAGGCTTTTTAAATATTTTGCTATTATAAACATTTAGATAGATATAACTTTTTTAAATATCAGTGTATGTTTTTATTCTTAATTTTTAATTATTTTTACTCGGTCTCTATTTCGAAAAAAAAACGCATTTAAAGTGTCATGTATAATATTTTTGCGATGAATACAAAATGATTTCATTACTTCGATGTTTTTAATCTGAATGCGCATGCTCTTCCATGAAATGTTTTCAATTTTTTTCGTTATATATTTATTTTTTTACCGATACGAATGTAGAAAATGATAATTAAATTAATCTAAACCTGAAAGGTAACGCACATGTATTGTCTTATTATTGTGAAAATATTCGAAAAAGTTTTTCGAGTAAAAGAATACCAAAAATGTTAAAACTCATTTCTAAATTTTTTACTTTTTTTCTCTTTTTATATCATTCATCTAATATATTTAATTCATTTTATATCGCAAAATATTTTAGTAGGAAATAAATTATTCATCTGTACTATTTTTCTTTGATAGAAGCATTAGAAATTCGTTTTCAACGTGATATATTACGTATTGTGAAGATAGTTGAGATTTTTATAGAAGATGGAGTTGTTATATGATAGAAATACGTTTGATGTGTTGTGTAAGAAGACAGTATTCTTGCGACGAAACGTTCGGAATGGCCGAATGATATGAAAGATGAAAAATTTTCATTTCTCCAGAGTATTCTTGAAATCTTGGCTTACTCACGATCATGAATGACTAAAATAAAATAAATGATAAGTTTGTGTTTGTGATGATGACTATCGTTCACCCATTACTCAGACCTCAGACTAAGATGACTAAGATCATGGCGACTATTTTTTTTAAAAATTTTCTCGGCTTAATGAGCGTAAATCTGTTTTCAATTTGAGTCCTCAGTTTCTCACGATCTGGCTCATTTGCTAAGCGGGAAGGGTTGATTTTGATTTTCTCAACCGGATTTAGGGTTGATTTTTAGGCCTAGAAGTTTGTTTAGGGAGTTCAACGACTTACCGGATAATCTGGGCACAGATGGGTACTTGGTTAACCGAATATTCGCTAAAAGCGCTAGTTAAAGTAACCAATCAGCGTTCAGCATTTTATAATAGCCAATCAGCGACCAGTATCGTATGTACCATTTTTCTTTTGCGCAGTGTTTTGTTGTTTTCAGTTTGTTTCTTGTTCGATAAAAATTAAATTATTGTTTATTTTCAATTTTGTTTTTGGCTAAACTTGTCTGATATAAAGTTAGTTGTTATTCGTTTGTAATTATTTCGGTTTTAATTCCAATCGTGCGTAATATTATAAATAGATTTGCTTAGTTTTCGACTAATACGACCAAATTGTACACGGTACAAGTTGTCTAAACATTTTGGATAACCTTTATGTTTTTGTTGAGATTAATTTTTCGCGGAAAAACCGTCTCTATGTTGAGCCTAATTTCATTTCAAGATTTTATTAATAATTTTAATTTTGCAATAAAACAAGTGTTTTTCGGTCAGAACATAATGCATTCGAACGGTATTAAAATTGGTTCACGAATATCAAGTATACCTCGACCTCCGCAGAACTATTGAAAAAGTTGGTTTTAATCCGAAGCTACAATGAAGCTTTTAGAAAGTCCGGAATTCGAAGCATTAAATACATCGCTTTGCTTGGATTGCGGTGAAAATAAAATCATGGGAAGGTAATAAATTTGATTCGAGTATTCGCTCAGTCTCGGAATGGAACGAAGTATTAATTGATTTGTAATGGTTTTTCAGAATTGAAGGATATTCGTGTAAAATGATCGGTAACGAGAAACAAATGTACAAGAAGTTTAATTCCGAACAAGGTACCACCCCTCATGATTTACAAGCCCTTTCGCCTTCTCAGTTGTACAGTTTTTCTCCAGGCCAATGTAACTACATCAGGTAGGTATTCGGCATACGACCAAGACCAAACTCACTTGGTCATTTTTTCAATGTCAAATGAATATTTCAGCCATAGCGTATCCGGAGACGAAGAAAATCCGCTGTGCGATACCATTAGTCGCAAAACACTGTTCTACCTCATTGCTACTCTGAATGCGTCATTCCCAGATTACGATTTTTCTCATGCCAAAAGTCACGAATTCAGCAAGGAGCCAAGTTTGGAAGTAATTATAATTAATTACCCATGTTTAAAAACATTTTTATTTCATTTGCTATAAAAATTAATCCTTATTATTTGCCTAGTGGGTGATGAATTCTATCGACAGTAATTTGAGCACCGCAGCTGGCGAGCTTTACAGGGCCGTTAGAGCAAAATTATGGTCCGCTATTGAAAATATGATTCATTTGTTGAATTGCGAAATATACAGGTAATTCAATATTTCCCATTTCTTTTTGCGTTTTGGTTTCACTTGTGACTAATTTCTATTTTTTTTTCTGCAGCTACAATCCGGATTTAACATCTGATCCATTTAGCGAAGATGGTACATTATGGTCCTTTAATTACTTCTTTTATAACAAAAAATTGAAAAGAATAGTGTTCTTCACTTGTCGCGCCATAAAGTGAGATTTTAATCTGTCTGATTTCATCGATGACCTAAAATTTACACTTGTTAATAATTGTGTTTTCGTTTTTAGTCCAATGCACATCCTAGATTCAGGTATTGGTAGTGATTTCACTATGGATGAAGAAGAACTGTCCAATGATTGGGGAGATATTGAAAATTGAAGAAAGTATTTTACCATAAATGGCTTAAACAAGTTGACCAGAGAATGAAAATTATATAATCAGTTTCCGTACATTTAAATTTTAGTGTTTCGCTGTAAGATATTTCAACCTACCACAGTAACAACAGTACTTTTACTTTCTTCGCAAAAAGTTATTAGTTAGGCTTAGAACTAATTTAGCTGAAAAAATACATGTATCGTACTTATTAAGTACTTCAATCATAAACGAATTTTGGCTATCAAAATATGTACCTAAAATTGACCAAAGAAAATGTGGTTTGAATTTAACGGTTTTAGATTTGAAAATACATACCTGATTATACTAATACCAACAGTCCAACAGAACTATTTTGAAATTGATGTGAATTATGTTTGTAAGAAGATTTTTTTTTATGTATTTCTCCAGTCTTTTTTTTTTTTTTTTCTTTTCCAATGAAATTGATTCAAATTATTATTTTTTAATTTCTATAGTTAGAAGTGAGTACATGTAATATGTGTTTAATTTTTTGTTTGACTGCACTCTAAAATTAGAGTCTAATATTTTCATTGTTAGGGTTTTGGTGTCGTCTCTTCGTATTTTTTTCTTTTTCATGTGCACTTAACGCAATCATCTCAGAGGTAATAATAATAATTAAGTTGATACCTTCACGTATCTTTTATTTTTTCTTTATTTTGGTAGTTGGCTAAATATATTTTACTTTTATTTTCTTAAGAATTTTAACGTTATAATTTTACGGTATTAAGTATAAAAAAAGTGAACATTATTCAAATTTTGAAATTTTTTGTGCCGAGTTTCAGAGATATTTAGTTATGTACTGATGTTATTCAGTTTCTCAGTCCTATTTTATGTTATTTTCAATTCTTTCCGATCTCATTTTGCTTTAAGGATATACTTATCTTTTTTGTGTATATTGTAGAAAGAAATGTGTAAATATGACCTCTTTATTTTCGCTTCGTGCTTTACTTTTTGCTTACGCTCTTTTTAACATAATGTGTAGTGTTACATTTAATCATAATAAAATACATTCATTTTCAAAGTTTTTTGTTCTTTTAGTATCCACAATGAATTTCGAAAGACAGCCTGTAATTTTGTTTGAATTTTAAAAATGGCTGGAATTTTCGCAGATTTGCAGATGTTTTGGGAGATAGCGATAATAATGCATATCAGATGGGTATGAAACCTGAAAACTACATATTGATCGATCCGTGAATACATTTTTGACCTTTAAATTGTGTACCTATAAAATCATGTATTCATCGAAATAAATTGACAAAATTAAAATAACGTGAAATGTTATAATTTAAAATATTTTGGAATGCTTTGACGGAAAAATTACATAAAAATCATATTACTGGATAAAATGATAGTGGGTGTAAATGACAAATAAAACAATGAGAACAAGGAATAAAAGAATTTAAAAAAAAAACGACTAAAATAACCGCACATGATTAACGATACATCATCACATCTGTACTTTGATACATACACATGTACGCATCACAAAGTAACCTTTTCGCATAGGTAGGTAAGTTTCGGTCTTCTTTACAGGAGAATTCCTGAACACCGTTTTCGGTCAACCAATTGGGTAGTTCAGAACATAAAACCACCTCAGGGATATTGAAACCGTTCAGTTCGCCTAAAACATGACAAACATTAACAAATACGTACTTTACATACCGACTTGGCAAACAATTGTTTATTTACCTTTTCGGTCAGCCATGGAATCGAAAAAACACCAAGGTGTATCTGGGCCAGATCCGCATTTAACAAATGCTACGTAATGAGAAGTTTCGATACAAAGAACAGCGAACAATTCCATGTATTGTCGCGGTATAGCATCTGGGTCACGTAACGAAGCACATTCGCGAGGTACTTGAAGTAATGTCTTATTGTGATGTCGTCTGCCTTCATGAGAATGTACCTATAAAATACGAAGATGTAAGATGAGGTCAAATCAAAGATAGGCGTTTATGTTGACATGGCTGGCAACTTAGCAGTAGATCAGGGGCCTGAGTTTTAATTATGCAACTACACCTTAGAAAACTCATTCCCTGTTTTTCAAAGAAAAAAACTAAAAATTTGATTGAAATAAAAATTTCTCAATTTCTTTTGAAAAAAATGTTACCTACTATTTTTTGAGAGAAATAATTTTTTAATTTTTTCGGAAAAAATGATATAAATGGATTTTTTTGTAGAATAAAATTTCTCAATTTTTCTGGAGTAAAAATATTTTTCAATTTTTAAAAAAAGAAAATCTTCTAATTTTTCGGAGAAAAAATGGATTTTTTTTTCTACAGAAAAAAATTGTCAATTTTTTTGTAGCAAAACTATTTCTTGAATAAAAAAAAAGAAAAAAGAAAAAGAAAAACAGAATTGTTAGAAAAGAAAATTGCTCAAGTTTTGGAGAAAAAATTTCGACCTTACGGAATAGAAAATACTTTTTGAAGTCCGCGTAAAAAATTTCTTAATCTTTCAATATCGTGGATAAAATTTTTTTTAAACTTTTTGATTCTTAGTAAATTTTTGAAGAAAAGTCTCAGTTTTTCCCCCTCCAAAAGATCTATTACTTTTGTTGGAGAAAAATTCTCCCCATTTTCTTGGAGTGAAAAATATTCTCAAACTTATGTAATAAAAAAAAGTTTCAATATCTTGGAAAAAAATCTCAAATTTCTGCAGAGGGAAATCTTTTTATGTTTCGAAGAAAACAATTTTCCTAGAATGATATCTATAATCATCTCTCAAATTTTTGATAAAGAAGTCTCATTTTTTTGAGAATAAAAAAATATAAATTTTTAGAAAATAAAAATAATCTCTCAATTTTTCAGAGAAAAATCATCTATCTAAATTTGGAAAATTAAAACAACAATAATTTTCAGAGTAAGCGTAAAAAATCTGGAAAAATGTCTCAATTTTTTAAAGAAAAAAATCTTTCAATTATTTGGGGAAGAAGATTTCCCTAGTTTTTGGATTCTCAAAATTTAAAAAAAAAACATTTTTTCGGGGGGAAGGGGGAGGTTGCTGTTTCGTTATCTTCAAAAAGATCTATTTTTATTTTTTTTCCTAATTTTTCCTGAGTGAAAACATTTTTAAAATTTTTGGAGAGAAAAATTTCACCGTCTTCAGAAAAAAAATGCAATCTTTAATTATAAAAACAATCATCGCTCAATTATTTGGAGAAGAAAATTTCAGTTTTTTAGAATCTCAAATTTTTGAGGGAAAAAAATCAATTTTTTGGGAAAGAAGTCGTACTTACTTTTTTGAGAAAATTTCACTTTACGTATCTCTAAAAAAATTCATTACTTTTTTGAAGAAATAAAAATTTGCAGTTTTTCCGGAGTGAAAATATTTTCCAAATTTTTGGAGGAAATGATCCTTCAATTTTAGAAAAAAAAGTTGTTTTTATTCTTTTAAGAAAAAAAAACTAAATTGTTTTGAAGTAGATTTTTTTCCTCAGGAAAAACAAAATCTATCAACTATTTTTGATACCTAATAGGTAGATCATTCAGTTACTCGGAGAAGAGAATCTCTTAATTTTTACATTCTTCAATTTTTTAAGAAAAAATCCAAATTTTTTGTTTTATTCTAAAAAAAAAAATTTTTCAGAGAAAAAATTTTTCAATTTTTTTTTTAAGTAGATAATACAATAGATAAATAAAGTCTTCTTTTGTAAAAAAAATTGAAAATTCTCATGATTCGTAAAAAAATCTGTTCATTTTTTTTTTTTTTGTTCAAGATAAACCTTCTTATCTAAAAAAAAAAAAAAAAAAATTTCGGGCGAAAGAACTTTTTTTTCCAGAAATAAATGTTATTTTTATAACTCGAAGTTGAAGAAAACAATTTTTCTCATATCTATCAACGATGAAAAAAATGAATTCCTTTTCGCAACCTCTTCAGGAAAAAAATCGATTTACATTTTTGAAAAATTCCAAGTTGCCGGCCCTGTATGTTAAAATATCATACACGAGCTAGTCGTAATTTAAATGGAACTTACAACTGTTACACATTTTTCGCAAAATGAAAACCACCATTCTTGGTTATTTAGGTTCTTGAAACAATCTTTACATTCGTATTTTGCCAAAGCGCCACAAACCGAACATTCTTTAGGAGCTGAAAAAAATACAGTAGGCATTATAATTAAAAGATAAGCCTAGAATGCAATATTAAAATGACTAGCAAATAATTACAATTTTCAATGACATTCGTGACATCTAATAGCTGCGAAGGTAATATGCGAGGATACATTTTATACGATTTTCCAAATCTAGGCATTTGAATAATCAAGCAGGACGGAACTTCTTTCAATTTAATATCACTGCTAATTAAACTTTGTTCAAATAATTCTTGCACAGTTGGCAATATCAATTTTTCATTTTTCTCGACGAATAATTGATAATAATACGCTTCGTGGCCGGAACTTAGCTTCAAAAATGGTTCTGCTTTGAGAACCTGGGCAACGAGCGATGTTAGGAATTCTTCGGGATCTGTAAATTTACACGAAAATCGAATCATTATCAACTCATTTATAAATTGGGGAAAAAATTGTTCGCCAAAAATACCTTTTTCTTCGCACGTTAAACCCGTTACAGAAGTAGAATTGTCAAGCAAGGTACGCAGTTTCATGACGCTGTCCGCATGAACAAATAAATTTTTCCTTAATGGATTAACTATCTCTTCTCGCAGAACCCTTTGCACTTCTTCGTAACAATCACAGTCAGTAGCATTTGCAGGTCTCAAAAGTAAACTATCAAATACACTGTAAAAACATAAAAATCATTTAAAAACTGTTCTACTTTTTATTTAAAATTCAAATAATCGAGAACTCACCTCGTAAAAGTGAACATGGAAAATAGAGTCGCGTCCAAGTAGCACGAATTATTGTGCCCTTGTATCCCATTATACTTTCTGAATGTTCTATCACGATCTATATGGGTAACAGGTTCAATGATTCCAGGTATCACTTCTCGAGGGCGATCTAGAATTGAGAATTTTTGTTGAAGTTACACGCGAATTTAAAACCTTTTTTCTTTACCTTCGTTTGTACCTTTGAAAGCTTCAATTAAAAAGGAAGGTTCGGAAAAACGAGAATCTTTTTTACAATGACTTAGCATTTTGAAAATTGCTCGATGAGGGGCACAGTCGAAGTACTTACGTCCGCTCATCCATCCGTCACCTGCGTCACCGTGTTCTTCTTCCTATAGTTAACATACAAATATTGGAGATTTTGCAGATTTCATATATTAAACTCTGCATAAAAATTGGATTGAAAAAAATACCAATTCGATGCCTGCTATTAGTGGTTTTGGTTTGCAGTTTTGATATATAGTCCCGATCCACTTTATAACTCCAAAATATGGTTCATCTCTAATCGTCACTTCGACTACTGAGCCTACCCCGAGATCATTTTCATTTTCAACCGTGAGTTTTGATTCCAACTTCCGAGAATTTGACGAAGAACTACTGTACTTTTCTGATTTGCGTATATTATCGTCATCTGTAATCGATTCAAACAAAATAAAAGCACAATATTAAAATCACGATTCAAATGCACCTACTAAATCTTATAAAATAAAAAACATTTGAGGAGAAATTCAATTTCTATAATAACCGATCACCTTCCATTCCAAACTTTACTCACGGTTTAAAAAATTTTGCAATGCTGCTTCTTTTTTTTGTTTATCTAATTTTTCAAAAATTTCCAACGCCGGTATTGGAATTAAATCGTATCCCGACTCCATAATTTTAAATCACTAAATAACATTCACGAATAAAAAAGGGAAAAGAAAAAAATACATTCGCTAAAAAAGTTACACATTTTTCAATATTGCAGATAGCAGAAATGTACTAAAAATAACACGCAGACTTCGCTAATAATTAACCGACTAGAGAAACGAGAAACAAAAATAACCGCTACGTGAACGGTTTCACGACGAATGAATTGAAATTACGAATTGCGTAGAGTTGAAACGCGTAATCGAATGAACTATTTCAGCACAAGATGAATTTTTGTGTTGTTTTTAAAAAGAGAGGTACTTTGATTTATTTTCCTCACTATTTCAAGCGATTTACTTTAGATTTTTTTTTGCAATGAAATAAAATCAATTTCATAAACCTCTTATTATAAAGTTTTCTAAATCTTATTTTAAACCGTGATGAAATCCGTAATAGAAAAATGAAAGAATAGGCTTCCATTACAAAAAAAAAAAAAAAATCAACCATTATACGAGTAGGTTCTGATCTTTGAATAGCAAGTTACTTGCCTCTATTATTCATTGGTGATTTTGATCGAGAATTTGAAAAATATTCAGTAAGTTCACTGAGTTCTAACAAATCCTCTACTCTGCTGCAGTCGAGATCTTGATTGCTCATGTTGTAAGGCGTAGGAAATTCATCAACTTTTCCACCCACATCATATTTTTCTGTACAATTTGGGTAAATAAATGTATGAATTAATTTTTCACTCAGGGTATTGAGTACAATAGTAGTTTTTTCTAAAATAAAAATAAGTACGTAGGCCTGCAGATAATTTAAAATTGTTAATTACTTAAATATTCTTCGAGTAAAATTAAAGCTCTTGTATGTACAGGGACAGTATGCGAGCGTTCACATCGACTCATTCTACATTCATTATCCTAAAACAGAAATATTACGAATCTAAATATTGTGCTGAACGCGTTTACTTACCAAACAATTATTTAAAATTACTCACTAAATGAATTCTCGCTTTATCACTTATCCTATCATTCCAGCAAATCACAGCCGGTTGAGGACCTGATTCTGTTATCCACATCACCTGATCGCCGCTTGAAAACTTATGGACGGGATCATTTTGTGAAACAAAATCGGCTGAAAATTCGATAAAAAGCTTGTTAAATCGAATATGATAACGAATACGAATCTCTTCAAATACTAACTTTCATCTTTAATGTCATACGAATACTGATTATAAGGTAAATTGAGGTCATTCTGAAGTCTTGATTTCGACGAAGCTCTATAAGGAGGCTGATATAATCGTAGCTTTTCAGGTGTAGCTACAACTCGATCGCCAACTTTTATCGAGGAATTCCGTTGATTATCAAAACATTCCTGCAATCAATACATTAAGAATTAACATATATACGACGGTTAAAAAATAAAAATTCGAACTCACTTGTATTAGTACATCAAACAAAACTCCAGCGCCATTATTTTTCAAGGATTTCTTATTTGTAACTACACCGATGTAGCAAGAGCAAAGGATCACCTGGGCACCAACATCAATACTACATAATTCTTCACTGAGCGAGGGATCTTTGGCAATCTTTATTTTTTCAGTAGTCGATTCAATAGAGGCGATTAAATTCCATACTTTTTCATCAAGTTTGATTAGTTTATCAGGAGAACAACGGTAGATAACTTCATCAGGTACATTATTCTTAGAATTGAAATTGACAATCTTCACTTCCAACTCATTCGTTGGACTGCGAGTGCTTTTATGCGATACCAGTAGAGATCCTCTCTCCAAGAAATTCCGTTGATCGTTTGATTTTACGCAAGCATTACAATTTTCAGCCACCAAATAATACGAACGATTTTTCGCCGTCGATCCTGGGATATAGAATTTCGAACCCATTAGGCAGTCTTCTTTGAGTTTCTTATATCCTTGGGCTCGATGAACGAGGGACCCAATTGAAGCACAATTCTGCGTAATCATTAAATTTTAAATGTAAAATGATGCATTCCGCACGAAAAGTCGAAATCTCACCGTAACAATAGCTTTGTCAAGTTCATAATTGATGTGATTTCACAATTATCCGATATGTTGCGAGTGAATAAGTTGACGCGTATTAGGTATTGTGAGGCAATTTTCACTCGAAAATTAGCAAAACTTTAGAAAAACAAACAAAATTTGTAATTAACTGTACTTTTTGTAGCTTTTGTTGTAATTTTTGTAGTATTTATGTGATAAGAAAAATTTATTTACAAAAATTTTTTAGGTGATCGATTTATTCGAGTTGAAAAAAATTTCGATTACAATAAATCGATATTCCAATGGCACTTCCATAACCTTTTCGATTGAGCTGATTGTGCACAATCGACAAAAATCGATGATTTTATTTGACAATGAAAAGATGACGTTATTCGCTTCGTATGTTCCTTTTTGCTTCAACTTGACCTGGCAGACAAAAAAACGTTGATGTCTTTCATTAATAAAAATGGTTAGCGTCACGTGATCAAATATTGCAATCAGCATTTTGTGTTTAATTTTTGTAAGTTTGTATTTTATTGAAATTAAAAGAATTTTATAAAAATGCCTTCAGAATCGAAACCTTTACTCACCACTCCAACGGAGAAACCACATCATTATACGTAAGTAATTCACGCGCCATTTTCTTCCATATCTGAAATTGTATAATTAATAGCTGTATACATATTTTGTTTAAAGTTATTTGAAGGAATTTAGAGTGGAACAGTGTACGTTGTTTTTGCAACATAAATGCTCTCAACATCGCCCATTTTCGTGTTTCAATTGGCATTTCCATAATCAGAGACGTAGAAGACCCGTACGCAAAAGAGATGGTACCTTTAATTACAGCGCGGATAATTACTGCTCTAGATATGACGAAACAACAGGTCTTTGTCCCGATGGTGACGAGTAAGTGATGTATTTACGTTTATTAATGTAACAAATACGTCCATCGTGCAGTTTTTCAACAAAATATCCTACATTTCATCTACGAAGGAGCGAGTGTGTGTTGTGCAAATATGGAACCATCCATATGCGAATTTTGATACGTATCAGCTCCGACGTCGCAGTTTTTGATCATAGAGTGTTCCGATTATCGTCAACTCGAACAAAATTTAATTTGTTATGCGATATTATGCTGAATTGCAGTAGTTAGCTGTAATTGTGATTAATTTTATTTTTGGCGGGTGAAAGATGCGCGCGAAAACTCCATTAATGTCGAAATGCTATATAAATTCGATATTTGGAAGTGAATTGGATATTAATTTTTAATATGGTCATCAGTCGAGTTCCACATAATATTATTCATTAATTTCGATTTTTTTCATTTTTTATTATAGTTGCCCGTATTTACATCGAACTGCTGGAGATACCGAGAGAAGGTATCATTTGAGGTATTATAAAACTTGTCTATGTGTTCACGATACTGATAACCGAGGCAATTGCGTAAAAAATGGACCCCATTGTGCATTTGCTCATGGAAATCACGACCTAAGACCGCCTGTATACGATATTAAAGAGTTACAGGTACTGATTTTTGTCGTACAATTTTCGTTTTCGAAATTGAGCTTGGTATTTATCAACGATTGGGTTTCAGGCTCAAGATATGATAGAAAATGCTGCCAACTCGGCAGTAAATAATAACGGACCTAATGTTTTAGACAAAGAGCGTAATACTATGAGTGAAGATCCTAAATGGCAAGGTAAATAGAAGTTTTTAAATCTTCTCATGTGTAACAGACACGAATCTAATATATTTGATTTACAGATACAGCTTTTATATTGGCGTTTTATAAAACTGAAGCTTGTAAAAGACCGCCAAGATTATGTCGTCAAGGATACGCTTGTCCTCATTTCCACAATATTAGAGATAAACGAAGAAATCCTCAATTGCATAAATATAGGTTCGTAAATTGAGTACCTAAGATTTTAGTTGTGCTAGATTTGAGTATAATTTGTCGTTATGATTTGTGCAGATCAACGCCTTGTCCTAATGTAAAACATGGAGACGAATGGGGTGAACCGACTAGTTGTGAAAATGGAGATACGTGTATTTATTGTCATACTAGAACAGAACAACAGTTTCATCCTGAAATTTATAAATCATCAAAATGCAACGATGTTCAGCAATCGGGCTATTGCCCTCGAGGAGCTTTTTGCGCATTTGCGCACTTGGATGGTAATTTATTCGTTCCTTTTTGGGATTTTTATCAACCAAACTCGGCGATAAAAGATAAATCGATAATTTCAATTACAGAGGAGATGACCATCGTTCGTGATATGGCTGCTGCCTTGGAAGTGGGCAAAAGCTTGAGTGAAATATTGGAAAGTATGGCTATTTCAACCAAACATGATAATCATCCGACTAATGAAGATGATTGTAATCAAGAAACGTCGGTGAGTAATACGTTCATTTAGGGAAGTCATTAGAGAGAAGGAAGATTACGTGTCTAACGTCATTATTCGTTCCGTTTTTATCGAGCGTTTGTTTAATTATTGATAAGAATTAATGGATTTTGACGTTTATACTAATTGACGTCTCGTTTTATTTATTTATTTTTTTTTTTCATTATTGATAATTTATATTATATTTGTTCATTTTTTGTGCTAGGACGAAACCGATGATTTAACCGAAAGTGATACTGTTAGCAGTATTGCCTCGGAAAATTCATTGAGTAAAGCTCCCGGAGCACAACTAAGCAATCATCAAATAATGAGAATAGAATCAGCTGTTTATAACAATAATAATACCCACAATGCCCAACAACAGGAACAGGATGCTCAGAAAGCGGTAAGAAGAAGTTGAAAAAAATTTAACAAATAATGATAAGAAACATATTAAATGTTTTTCTTTTTATAGAATCTGATTAGGAAAGAGTTAGTTGCTATAGAAACAGATCCGTTATTAGATCCGATAGAACGAGCTCAACGAAAACAAAGTTTATATGAAGCGTACAGTAATTTGTCAAGCACGAGTCCTAGCCATGTTAACGGTATCTGTTTAAATAATAATTCAAATTCAGGATTAGATCTATCTCCATTGTCGAGCCATTTTAGGTATAACAACGACAATATAGACTCTGTATTAGGTAAGTAAATTCTTGGATTTTTTTTCGCAAAAAAATGTACATATTTTTTGAATATTTTTAATTTACATTGTTACAGGTTCAACTGTGGATGATTTACAATTAGACGACTCTTCATTACCGTTAACTTCTGTAATAGATCGTGAATTTGATAAATGCACTTCGATTAATAATTCTATATCTGCTGGATTACAAAGTTCTGGTTTGTATTTATTTATGCTTATGTACATAATACATATGTACCAAGAAAACCATCTACGATTGTAATTTTATGTTTAGGTATTTTATGTCCAACACCTCCTGTCAATATTCCAAGCAGTGCTTTAAATGATCAAAATCAAGTAAGCCGTTTTTCTCCTGTGACATCTCCTCTAATGAATTCCGGATTTTTATCATCTCGTTTTCACCAAGATCAATTAGACGTGAGTATAGTAATCGGAATGATCCATTTTGTACAGAATAGAAAATAACTCACTTGTGCAATGTTTTCAGAATACTTTTTTAAATCATACCTCTTCATTGCAAAGTATCACTAATAACTCGGTGAATAATACCAATAAATTAAACGCCGTCGGCTCGCAATTTCGGACTGCATCACCATTTGATTTCACATTACCATCTAGCGTCGTAGGCGCACCTACTAACGTAATAAATCGCCAAATACTACCTCTAAGTAATAATTTCCCGTTCGGCTCAGAGGTACGTAATTTCATTTACACTGACGATGAAAACAGCCCAATTGCATAATTGATTTTTTCGTCAATTTTTCGTTTCAGGAAAAAATTAAAAATACCACCGAATTTCTACGCAGAGAAACGGAAAATTTGCAAAGAAAATTGAACATTGCGGAACAACAACGCGATGAAGTAAATATTTGGAACTCGAATCTGGATCTTTTTTAGAGTTTATTATAAGATTATTCTGTTGTGTGTGCAGGCGGTAGCTCAAGCTAAAGATCTTAAAAAAGAAGTGGATTTATTACAAGGATCACCTTATTTGCATGGACTCAGGAGAATATCCGAATTAAAGAATTTATCTCTATCAGCTTTAAAATCGTTACAATCTCAGTTAAAGAATGATTTAGAAGAAATCGAAAAGGTAATTTATCGATCTGCTCGTATAAAATTTGTACTTCTTGGTTCTAAATTTATCCTTCTGTTTTCAGGTTTTATATTTACAGACAGCTACGAAATGCATATTATGCGAAGAAAACAATCGCAGTGTTACTTTAGGACCTTGTAACCATTTTGTCATTTGTCACAGTTGTGCGCCATCACAGAAGATGTGTCCGTATTGCCAAACACCCATAGCTACACAAACATCTTCAGTTAGTAGTTCCGCGTAACAGTTTTTCAAATTTGCTCTGAATTGTCAATTATAAATCATAATAGTATTATTTTATCAGTTTCGTGAGGATATTTGATACATATATATGGTTTTTCTTTCTCAATTGATACCGAAGTTTACATTTCACACTTACGAATTCAGTAATAATTATTTTGATCTAATACAAAATGTTGATGATTTATTTCTATTATTCAGGTACGACTATAATTCAGTACCCTAAAGTTATTTTATAATTACTTAGTATTATAATTTTTTTAAGAATTAAGTTTTTAGACGCCAATGATAAAGAGAAATATTTTTGACCTTCTAATCGAAGTATAATATTTTACTATTTTTTACTCAAGTTTTTCATATTATAGAATACCATTTGCTACGATTTTTTTTTAAAGACAATAAGAAAAAAGTATTTTTATGGTATTAGAAGTTACTACTGTATAATAATAGAAGAAATTTCAAATAATTTTATTAAACGCGTACGCGATTTAAAGAGTAATTTTTGACTTATATGATTAACATATATATTTTTTTACTTCTAATAAGGTACTTTTGTTTAAAAAGAAAAAAAAAGTTTTAAATTAAAGAAAGCCATTGTAATAACTCGTAACTACATTATTGACACTTCGTGGTAACTTTTTGTGTTAATTTTGAAATGAAAAAAATACCCGACACTTTGTTAAAGTAGTGACTACGTCATTTTAGACGAATTCGTAACCGATGTCTTTCTGCATTTATCAGTTTTGAAGAATCACTCGATGGTTTAATCAGTTTATTATTTTATACATAATTATAATATTTTGTCAACGTAAAGTTTATTTACATTTTTTTCCCCAATTATAATTGTAAGTTTTTTACGATAATTTTAAAATTACTCAAGTTTTTTGCTATATCTAATATTTTTTCAAAATAAAACATACATAGAAGATCCAAGTTGGAGCGTATGCGAATAGGATTAAGTTTAAAATCTTTTACATTGAAAAATTGATATTTCGATCAAAGCCTTACCTCACAAGAAACATTTTTTTTTTTGTATTTTGTATATAAGGATGGTGAAGATAGGAGGCTGATGATGATTACTATTATTATTATTTTTTTTAAATAAGTTTTCTAATTATTAAAACGTATGGTTTTAAAAATTTGGAACGCAATTGTATAGATTTTTAAACTTTCTTTTGATAAATAATTTTGATTCGAAAATACTAAAATTTTGTGAAACTTCAGTTTTTATGTTACTACGAATATGATACATTTTCAAACGTGTATAGTTCATGAATAAAATGATTTTATCTCCTATTTTACATATGTTCGTTGTTTTATTTCCTCGCTATTTAGAAAAGTAGTTGTTTTTTTTTTGTTTTTTTTTTATTCTAATACGAAAAAATATGAATAAAGTCTCACGAAATTTAGTCCACAAACTTGTTGACTTGGATATCATTTTCTTCACTTCCCAACTGATTCATACTTCACTGAATTATTTCGTTTCTTCGCTAGATTTCTTCCTACATTTTTACTTGCAAAATAAGGAGTAGGGATTATGGGTGATTCATACCTCGAATGCAATAAGCAAGCGAAAAGGTGAAAATAATCGCATATTCATATAGCATTGCCGATCAATTAAATTTTGCAAAGATTTATGATAATAATTTTTTAATCACGTACGATAATTAATTCTCGAATCTATCGCATCCGCTCTCTTCGATGCAAACTCTTAACATGAATTAGAAATTATCAGATAGCATGTCAATTAACTGATTAAAAATATGAGTTGCATTTGGTACTTGGATTTCACGTGAGTTCGAATATTTTTAATATAAAGTAGGCATACTCGTATTGAGCGTACTATTTATACCTAGACCTACCTATGTATTATTTTAGTGTATCTAATTTATTTTCAAGTTCGTCGGTAGGTAATTAAATATGTTTAGTTAACAACGTACCGTAAGTTCAAAGCAAGATCGAGTAGAAAATCTACTTTTACTTGATGCGAAACCGTGCGTATTTTAACTGATAAGGAACATGAGATGGCAATTTATCGGTATTTTTAGGATAAAAAATTAAAAATAACCTACGTACATAAAATTGATCCATGTTCAGCAGTTAATGGCTCCGGTTGGGCACTATTTTGATTATGAACTTATAATTTAATTGGTTGCAGTCTGTTTATTACGTTACTTATTGAATTGAATAGATGGGTAACTACTTTCGTTTTTAAAGTCAAGTTTAATGCATTAAGTACTGTTACAAAAATAACGAAAACTGTTGTTTAACAATTACGAGAGCGTACCTGTAATGTTGTGTCTACCGCAGAACATTTTTTATTTGGACATATTTAATGCGATAAAGATGATGAACTACATAAATTTATGCAAAATGTATCGTATTTATTTTTTCTTAATCAAAATCAAAGTCGATACCTATCTACTTTGATACAGCTTTTTAGTGCGGAGGGGAAGGGGATTTTAACACATTTAAATTATGAAAATTTCCGTAGTTTACCTATTCACTGATTTCTCAATTATACCTACTTGAAATTTTTCATCTTATTTTTATGACCCTATTTCTTTTTATAAAATTATTCCCCACTTTTTATATTTTTTCTTTTGCATTTTCTTTTGTTTTACTTACTACATTAAAGTTGTCCCTGAATTTTATTGAAATAATTCTTAAATTTTTTGGTTCTCAGTTTTTTTTGTTTTTTTTTTAATAAAAAAATTGTCAATTCGAATTATTTATACTTTTTAGGGAGAAAAGTTTCAAAAAATAAAAATAAAAGTTCGTAGAATAAAAATCTCTTATTTTCAAAGAAACAAATTTCTTCCAATTGAAAAAAGTGCCAGGTAATTTTTTAGTCTCAATTTTTTTGAGAAAAATTTTCAATTTTTTCTTAGAAAAAATTCTGCTTTTTTGAAGACAACTTTTTTGAATTTTCTTGGAATAAAGAATACAATTATATTAAATTTCTTTCGTAGATCATTATCCCGTTTTTTGAATCAAATTGAAAAATTTTATGAAGTAAGATATTCCTTTTTTGCATAATTATTATAATTTTTGGAGTACCTAAGGATATTTTTTAGATGGTTTTTGAAGAAAAAAATATTCTAAAATTTTCATGAAATAAAAAACACCTCACATTTTTTAAGTCAGCGCAAATAGATTTTTCAATTGCAAAAAAAAAGTCTCAAAATTTTCCAAATCTTGATTTTTTGGGATAAAAATCTCTTATTTTTAGTGAGAAAAATAACGTAATAAAACTTTTTTCAAGTGCTTCGACAGAGCCTGCGAGAGGCGGGTACAGGGGGTGCATTTGCACCGGGACCGGGCTTTTTTTGAGGACCCGAACTCGGGGACGAACCCATAAGGGAGAATATCAACTCAGATTTATGCTAAAAATATATTTTTTTCGTCAAAAATCATATATTTTTCAAAATTTTTGCCTTCGCTTCGCTCGGGCAGTTTTTCCTTTTGACATTTTTTGAAAATTGATATTGCGAGTTGGAAAAAAGCATGTATTTTTGAGTTGTGAAAATTTTGCACATCAAAAAAAGGGGCCCGCAAAAAAAGTTGCACGGGGGCCCGGCTCAGCTCTCGCCGACTCTGCAGCTTCGGAAAAAATTGAAACATAAAATTCCCTATTGGAGTGAAGTAATTTTTCATTCTTTTAAAGAAAAAAATCTCTTATTTATTTTAGAGGAAGAAGTTCTCAATTTATGGTCTTCTTTTTTTCATATTCTCAAAATTGACTCAAATGGGAAAACATGAAAAAAATTACGTAAGTCAATTTTTGAAATAAAAAATGTGTACAAAATATGTTTTAAAGTTGACGTAAATAAAAAGTTGAAAAAAACTAAACTTAAAAAGCAGAGAGGTTTTTTTTGAAAAATAGAAATTTTTTTATTCCTCAAAAAATTGAGACATGCAATTTTGGTTCCTTTTCTTGAAAGAAATTGGGGAATTTTCCTTCCCTAAAAATAAAATAATTTTCACGAAAAAAAAATAATAATAAGAATGAAGATTTAAAAACATTTGTAAAATTTTTTTAGTAGATAATATTTTTGTATTTTTTTTTCTAATTGAGAAATTTCATTTACGCCAACTTCAAAACATAATTATTTCGTATTTTTTATTCAACGAAAATTTGGATTTTTCAATCCTAAAAAATTGAGATAGTTTTTTCCAAAAATTGACTTAAATATTTTTAAATGTTTTTCCTCATTTGAGTCAGTTTTGAAGGGATGAAAAAAAGACAAAAAATTGTGAACTTTTTCCTCTAAGTAAGAGATTTTCTTCTTTAAAATAATCATGAAATATTTCACTCCAATTTTTTATTCCATAAAAATGAAACAATATATTTTTCAAAAAAAAGAAAAAATGTTTCCATTTTTTCCAAACAACTTGAAAAAAGTTATCTTCAAAAAAAAATTATGTTTAGAAAATACAAAAAAAAAAAAAAAAAAAAAACACTAACAAATAAGAGATTTTTTCTCTGAAAAATCAAAAGGTAGGGATTTTCTCATTAAAAATAAGACCCCACCCCACCCCTCCAAATAAATATTTAGAAAATTTTGAGAAATTTTATAGCAATTTTTCAACTTGAAAAAATTGAGAAATTGCTATTTACACTGACTTCAAAAAATTTGAGGTAGGTATTTCATTTCACATGTTTTTAAATCTTCATTTTTATTTTTATTTCTATTTTGAAAAAGTCTTGTTTTTTGTGAAAAATATATACCTACCTTATTTTTAGAGAAGAAAAAATTTCCTTAAATCGTCAAGGAAAAAATCAAAATTGTTTGACTCAATTTTTTTGAGAAATAAAAGTAAATCTCTGCTTTTTAATTTATTTTTTGTAGGTAAGTTAGGTATCTATTTTATTAAAATAAAAATAAAATCTTTTTTTTTGGTAGAAAACTTTTGAAAATTTTTTACAGAGATAGAAAATTTCTCAATTTTTTGGAATATTAAAAAAAATAATTTCGTACAAAACAAATTTTTCGGAGGGAGAAACCTTTTATTTTCAAGAAATTTTTTTTATAATTTTTAGTTTTAACAAATTTTTTTTAAATACCTAACTCATTTTCTTTTAATATCTCAATTTCTGTTTGAAAACCTTTCAAATTGAAATAAAATCTTTCAATTTTTTCAATGTTTGTTGAAGGAGAAATATTTCAAATTCTTTATGACTAAAAAATTCATCATTTTGCGGAGCTAAAATTTCTTAATTTCCAATTTTCCATGGAGAAAAAAATGATCTGTTTTTTTTTCTGAGGAGAAAAAATTTATAATTTTTTGGCTCGATTTATTTGAAAATGATTTTTCAATATCTTTGTGTATTTTTTTATTTAAAAAAAAAAAATTAAAGCTGTGAATTTCCTATACCGACTCTACTACTATACATATGTAGTGCTTCGTTTAGAAAGTACTCGTATCTCGTGTTTATTTGGGGAAAAAGTCGTGTACCTTCATGAAATGGGCCATATATAGGACCATTAGGCAATATGAATTTTGTACTGTATGGTCAAGATGAGAAAAAACCTAGTATAGGTAGGTCCAGGTAGCACTTTAGCATGCTGATTTTATAATGATCAAGCACACACCGTTACCAACGATGAATGAAAAAAAAATTAGCGAAAAAAAGATGAGAGAAAAAAACAGAAAGTTTAAAGATAGATATACCTGGACCTACGTAGATTATATCCAAGTTCACGACTAGTCTTCGGCACTCGGCAGAAAGTGTTTGCAATATCGCCGAACCTATACTTATATAAATTTGATTCAGCGCATCATTCATTGTATTTTACATTATCTAGATATGCTGGACGGTTTTTTTAATACCGTGTTCTTCGGCATGCACGGAATACATGAGAACATAATCAAAGATGAAATGAAACACTTTCGATATTGTTTTAGTTTCATTAGTTTGCGGTTACAACTAATTGACAACGTACGTGACCACGTCGCTTTTTATTTTTTTTAAATGTACGATTACTTGAACGTTCTTTAGCCTACTTTTATTTCATTTCTAAATCGTTTTAGTATACTCGGATAAAAATTGTAATTATCCTAATTGAGCGCAATTTCAGGAAAAGTAATTGTAATTGCTTTATATAGATTTTTTCTTTTTTTTTTCAGTTAAACAAAAATTTATAGAGAGAAATGTAGCCTATTCGAGGAATGTAGGTACAGATAGTTACGTATGATTTTTTTAATGTAGCCATCGCAAGTTGCATCCCATACCAGTTTACAAATATGTTGTAGGTACCTAACTATCCACCATTTGTAGGTGCTTATAAGGCACCTACAATTCTACATCCTGGTCAGGTTGGCTTGGCTTTTTATGTTATAAAATGTTTAAACCTGCGGTGAGCGAGTGAATAAAAATGACACTGATTTCTTAATCGATAAAGTAATTAGTCTATGTTTGGTCAAACCTTCGACAAGGAATGCGTTGGTAATGGTAACTAACCTACCCAAACCTAAAACTTATTTAGACGAACCTAATGAAAATTTAAATTTAAACGACTATCAAAAGCCTCAATAGGAGAAAAATAATTAAACATTATGTTTACGATCTTCTTTGCCCGTTTTGGAATTCATAAAAGCATAAACTTTTTAAAACTTACAAGGCAACAAGCGAGATGCATTTTTGAAGGAGTTTTTTTTTGAATATCTACGCAATGAAAAGTTTCAAGTTTTCAATGTAACTAAAGGTTGCATGGTAGTTGAATGAAACCGATCACAGCCTGACCCTAACAAAAAATTGAAAACTGTCAAAAATAGCACTAAAATCGAGCTTTTTGAAGGTGAATGGATCTGGGAGAAGACTGAAAAGAAGAAAGCCCCCAACCCGAACGTACGTCTAGGACCCTCACAAGTCCAGTCCACGTGCCAAAGAAAAACTCTTCACATCAATTTGGGTAATTCTGATGGTGCCTTTTGAATATGAGGGAGCTACAAAGATTTGAAAATTGGTATTTTGTCAAACAAAATCGGCTGGCAACTTTTCTTTCAAAAAAAATTTTGGCACCGGCAGTGGATACCATTTTAAAAAAGCAAAAAAAGTTCTAAGCACATTCGGTTGCATATCTCTGAAATTAAAGGCGTTATTTTTTGATTTTATTTCTCAATTTTTTAATACCTAAATTCAAATTTCTCACTTCTTTACGATTTCTTTATTTTTTAAACATTTTTTTAATGTTTCGATTTTGCACTAATCTTCAATTTTTAAATTATTACAACACTAAATTTTTTTCAGTAATTAATTTTTTAAACATTGGAATGATTTCTCTATACTATTTTTATCAAATTCCGAAAATTTTCAAAATTTCTGAATTTATTTAAAAAATAAATTTAGGTTTTACGCACTCAGTTTATCAATATTTTAATTGGTTATATTTTTTAATTTTTAATTTTTAAAGATTTCCCCATTTTTAAAATGATTTTTCAATTTAGGTTATTTTTTTATTTTTATTTTTTCAAACATTTTATTTCTGATGTTTTAATTTTACAACATCTAATTTTAATCAATTAGGTGTATCAATTTCTTAATGATTATTAGATCGTATTTTTTAATTTTTTTTTTCAATTTTTTCTTTATTTACCTATTTATTACAAATTTATTGATTTTTCATGATTTCTAATTTTATTAAAAATCTCAAAATTAAAGAATTTTTTCAAATTTACCTACAATTTTATTATTATTTTAATTCTGAATTTTTTAACATCTTTAAATTTCTCACTTTGTAGTGAAGTCTTAATTTCTTCAATTACCTACGTTTTAAGTATTCAATTTTTAGTTTTTTAATTTTCTTTCAAAGTTTTTATTCGTTATCAACTTTTAAAAAAAAAATTGGTATTTTAAATTACTTATTTACCATAATTTTCAATTTTTATAAAAATTTATGTTTTTTCTTCTTGAAAATTTTACCATGTTTTCTCTCTTCCTAAACGTTTTCTTCATTTTTCAATATTTTAATGAACATCTGATTTTTTAAGAAATTTTATTTTTATCAAATTTTTAAAATTTCTAAAAATGATGAATTTTCATTACACATGTAATTTTTTTTTTTGGAATCTTTTAATTTTTCTATTCGTACCAATTTCTAGCTTCTTCCAAATTCCTAAATTTTTTCAAGTGTTTTGATTATTTATATTTTTTTCCCTCAAAGTTTTGAATTTTTATGACATTTTAATATAATATTTTTTTTTCTAGTTTTCATGAAAAAACTTCTCGATTTTTCATGATAAGTTTTTAAATTTTACGAATATTAAATTTTCAAAATTCACCTATTTGATGAATTTTTGTTGATTTGTTTTTTGTTTTGTTTTTTATGTACCTAGGTACCTAATATCAAATTTTAATTACTCACCAATTTTTTTTTAAATTTTGGGGCATGATAATTTTTAATTTTAATATTTTATATAAAATAATAAAGTAGGTATTAAGTAGGTATTTAGAAAGGGGAAAAAAGTAGTTTTAAATTTATAAAAAGGAATGTAGCTAGATTTTTTTCAAGTCGTAAAGTTTTTCTTCTATTTTTTATAATTTTATTTCTTAATTTTTCAGTGATTTTTTTTTTGTTTTTAATTTTTTCCTATTTTAATTTTTTTTTTCATGAGAAATACTTCCCCATTTTTCAGTTTTTCCCTCTCCGAATTCCATTGCCAACTTGTCTCCTCCGATTCAGCTGAAATTTGGCTCACTGAAAAAGCATGTCTCCCAGACATGAGAATCAAAGTTTTAGCTGACAAAGTTGATTTTTCGATCGCAATCGACTCGAGGTGGTCGACATTAGTATACAAACCCATTTTCAGAATTTTATCTCAAAATTGACAATTTTTGTAGGAAATTAATATTTATTTGCATTAATGGGCAATTTTCGTCATTTTCAAAAATTCGCCAAAAATCGAAAAATCAACTTCGGCAGCTAAAAATTTGGTTCTGATGTCTGCATGACATGTTCTTTCAGTGAGCCAAATTTCACCTACTTTCAAAAAAAGGAGAAAATTTGAAATTTCCCAAGTTTTAATTTTTTAGAAAAACAAAAAAACAAAAAAACAATACCCCTCTCAACAAAAATTCGTTGACTAAAAGAAAAAAAATGGGACTTAGAGTTTTCTCCAGATGTGAAAGCACATTCCTGCATCCCCTGCACCTCTTCTTCTATACTAAAACTATTTTTATCATTTTTCAGATTTTAAAAAATAAATAAAATTAATCACACCATTTACACGATGATCAGTTGGCAAAATTGACTAATTGTTTTGTTTTGGTAGTTTTGCCTATTTAGGGGGAGGGGGTGTAATGAGGGCAAGGTATCAATAAAAATTCAGTTAGGGTTAAATTTATGGGTAAGTCAAAATTGGAAACACAGAAAACTTGCAAAAAAAGTTATAATATTTTTAATTTTCTGTTTATTTTGAAATTGAGCAAACTGGTAGATGCCACTTAAAAATTTCGCGAGCATGTATGAAAAAGAATAATTTCAATACCCAAAAAATGCAAAAATACGATTTTTTTTTGCAAAATGGGGAAGCTGATGGCATCACCTTTAAAATTCAGTTAGGGGGAAAATAAAAAAAGAGAAATATTTTCTCAAAAAATTAAACAATTTTAGATATTTACTGAGAAAAAAAATCGAAAGACCAAAATAAGGATTTGGAATTGAAAGGACTCTGCCACCATGTTGTAAATTAATATACAAATATTAACTTAAATCGAAAATTAATTCTTTATAAGTTTTTAATTTTTGCCACCAGCTACTTGATAAGTAACTGACGTCACTGACGTGAGTGGATAACTGTCTTCAACTCTTCATTTCTACTTCAACGTAACTTCTACTTATTAGATTGATGTATTGAGAAATCTATTTCATTTCACTTTTAATCTTGTCATATATGTGATCGATAATGAAATGGGTGATGAAACACGTGCATACATCTTTATTAAGTATCTTTACTCTTCTCGTTTATTTTTAATATTCAGTTATTCACTTTCTGTGAAGTAAAGCAAGTTTGACTTAGGTAGGTAATTTTTTTTAAAATCGAGTTTTTCAAAAAAAAAAAAAAAAAAAAAATGTAGGTAAAAATAAAAATTTTAGGTATTTGCTTATTTTTAATATTTTGATGAGATCTTAAAATTGTATTTAGATTTTCTTTTTCTCAAGTCTCAACAGAATTTTTTGTAAGAGTATATTTAAAAAAAATTGTTTATATACCTATTATGTTTCCTTTCAGCAAATTTAATTTAATTTTTTGAGATCAAATATAAAACTTTAACTGATCGAGGAATCAGAATTAATTTCAGGGGCTAATTTGGAGTTGAGGTCAATTAATTTTATAATTTTATTTTTTATTGAATATTTAGATATTATTTTTGCAAAAAGTTTAATATCATTTTTTTTAATTAAAAAAAAAATTAATGTTATTTTGGGTATGTTGATATTTCCAAGAAAAAATCAGTTCGTGATTTGACATTAATTTTGGAACTTTTCAAATTTTCATATAAAATACTATCCTATTTTGTATATTATGTACCTATCTGTTTACATTACATAATACGTATCTGTAACCGGTCTGCGAGTATCCGTAAACAAGACCGTGGAATTATATCATTGTCACGACCACACCACCGTGGTAATCACAGCGGTACTGTTTAATTGAGGAGACTGATTTCTACGAGTAGGTAGAGGTACGCAGCGTGGTGAAAAAATTTCCTTCGCGTGTAAAAAAATCATCTATCAATTGGTAGAGCGATTAAGTTTTTTTTGTAGAAGTACAGATGCGATAGTTGACCGTAATCTGAATGACCGATTTTTTTTTTTTCAGAAGTGATATTACCTTGTCATCATCAACAGTAATGAAACGGCGTTATCAAGCGAGAAACTCTGGCTATCTTGTAAAATAACGACAGGCTCAACAAATAAAAAAGACATTTTAATGGCGATAAATTTGCGGCAGCAGATGTGAAGGTTACATGAATTGCGGCCAGTGGGGAAAGTTAACGCCTGTCATGCGTGTAATATGAATAACTACATTAGAAAACTGCAATACACAAATCTAAAATAATTTCCCCACTGAATTTCTTTCTTTCTACCGCCTTTAGGTTCTCCAAGCTGAGATATTAATTATTGGCGGAGTTTGAGTAAAGTAGGAAAAACATACCTATCAGATAACAGTTGCTAAAATATTATCTTCTCACTTGTGCTTGAATTAGAATAGGCGCCTCTTGGGAGCCGGCGAATAAATTTGTATTTTTTTTTCTACGAGTAAAATTTCATACCTATAGTTACTGTTTATTTTTTTTATTTTTTTAAATTTAATTATTGTGATATTTTCATCGAATTATGTGAATGAATTTTACGAGTGAAGTGTACTATTTTGAAATTAAAAAGTTCCTTTTTTGTTCGGTAAGTAAATCGTTTAAATGTGATAAACTACAAAATAGTATGAAAAAATTTAGATAGGTATTTTTTCAGTTCAAATTTTAAATGTAAATAAACTGTTTTTTTTTTTTTTTTTTTTTTTTTTTTTTTGTATAAATGGTGAATCAGCACTATTCTTTCCACGCTTTATTACAACCCAAGGTCGCGTGAACAATTCATCTGTTTTTCATTCGGTATCCAATAGGTACCTAGACCAACCCTCGCAGAATAAAAATTTTTCCAATTTCTTTTACATTCCAGTGCTAATTTTCGATATTTCATTTTTTCTCAATAAATTTATATTTTTTGAAATTTGTCACATTTTAGCAGATCGTGTTTATTATAAGGGACCGGCCAGGTTTAAGAATGGTGAGTCGTCCCTTGGCTGGAATGTTCGAACTATTCAGTGGAACTTGGTCCCTATGGTTTGAGAACTGATTAGTAATAATTTTGGCTCCTACCTCACTTCCATAGGTCAATGGGTAATTAATTATAAATTTACATGTTATACAAATTCTCAATCAAATTTTTTCAAACTTGCTAGAATGATGGATCCCACCAAGGTTCCTTCCTGGATTTTTTTCCCAGTTTTTTTCAGAATGTTCTTATAAGATATGGAAATTCGAGTTTCGAGATTTTAAGGTGTACCTAATTATATCTACGCTAGAGTGGTCCTTTTTTTGAGTTTTTTTATTCCTAATTTTTTTATTTTCCTCTTAACTGAATTCTAAGTGGATTTTGGTCAACCCCCATTTCTTGGAAATATGAAACAATTGACCGATTTTCAAAATCTTTTCTATTTTTGGTAGTGTACCTAACTCGTACACCTTAGAGCGCCTCCAATTTTTCAAAAAAAAAAAAAAAAAAACGAAAAAAATTAGTAAAATTTTCTCACCCAACATTATTTAAAATTGTAAATAGGTAATTTTCTGATTTTTTTTTTTTTTAAATTTTCCCCCTAATAACTGAATTTTAAGCCATGTCACTATGGCTCCCTAATTTCGAAAAATAATTTTTTTTCGAACTTTTGCATCTTTTTAGTTCTAAACCATAAAAGTGGTTCCTTTTTATGAAAAATGATTCCCAGTTTTTTATTTTTCCTCTCTCTGAATTTTAAGTGGACTACAGTCACCCCATATTTTTTAAAAAATGAAAAAAAAAAATCTTTTTTTCAAACACTTGCATTTTTTTGGATACAACCCATCAAAATTGTTCATTTTCTTGAGATTTAATTTCCAATTTTTTATTTCCCCAAATTAATTTTAAAAGATAACAAAAATTCAATGTTTCGTACAAAAAATCTATTAACATTTTTTTTTTGCAAAAAATTTTTCTCAATTTTCTCTTTTTTTGGAATTCAAATATTCTTCACTTATAGGTACTTTTGGGCGCCTTCAATTTAAAAAATAGAACAAAAATTAAAAAATGAGCAATTTTTTTTTTGACTGAGCATTCAATATTTTTTCATTTTGTTAAAAAATAATTTTCTATTTCTTACTTTTCCTCTAACTGAATTTTAGGCAATATCATTAGAATTTTCAAAATGCAAGGCTTGTGGCACCACTAAAAATTCAGTTAGAGGAAAAATAGAAAATAGGAAATTATATTCTAGCAAAATTAAAACAAAAAAAAAAAAAAAAGTGAATAGTTACAATATTTTGAATACATCAACAAACTGTATTGGAACCAATTCGTTCATTTCTTCAATTTTTTCCCAAGTTCTTTTAAAATACATTAATAAATTGCCCATTTTGGGAATCCATGTCCTATCCTAGATGCCATACATTTTGCCACCTACTTAACTATTTTAAAACATTTTTAAATAGTCAAATAATAAGTTTTTGTATTTTTTTAATGCAATTTTTCAAACGTTTGCGAGGAAGAAATCATTTCTCTCTAAATTTAACTTTTAACATTATTTTTTTAATTATTTTTTTTTCAATTTTTCAACTCACTAGATTTCAATTTATTTATATTTTGATGATTGAATAAATTTTGAAAAAATTCCGGTTCATTCAGTTTTTTATTTAATTTTTGTCGAATTATCTCGTTTAACTATTCATTTTTTACGAATTTCCGATTTATTGAGTTTTCAATTAGCTACATACCTATGTTTTTATACCTATTTAATTAAGTATATTTTTTCAATTAGAAACTTTCCCTTTTATTTTTGCTTAATTAATTTTTTTTCAAATTTTTGGAGGGATTTTTTAGTTTATTTTAATTTGTCTAATAATATACATACTTATTTTTACATTTTTGTTTACAAATTTCAATTTATTAAATTTTGGGAAAGTTTTGCGAATTTTTGATTCAATTATTTTTCGCAAATGTTTGTAAAATGATCAAAATTTACCTATCATGTTTTTATGACTTGAATTTTTTTTCTCCATTTTTATTTTAT
Organism: Balanococcus diminutus; assembly: GCA_959613365.1. Taxonomy (NCBI): domain Eukaryota; kingdom Metazoa; phylum Arthropoda; class Insecta; order Hemiptera; family Pseudococcidae; genus Balanococcus; species Balanococcus diminutus. Next base: position 33,887,652 of record OY390714.1, read on the forward strand.
TGAGATTTTAACAAATTTTTAATTCAATAAATTTTGGAGAATTTTCGTATTTTTATTAAATTTTTTATTTTGTTTTTTAATTTATCAGGTAGGCACCTAATTACCTTATAATTTTGCAATGTTTAATTTTTTTTTTTAATTTATTGATTTTTCCAATAATTTCTTATTGGCATTGAGCACCTACAGTTAATTTGAAGAAAAAAAACTTTTCAAAAATCTACTTGAAAAACTATTAAATATATAAATAGAATACTTATTTCAATAGATTAGGTATTTAAATATATTTTTTTTAATATATTTTTAGATAGATAGGTAGTATATTTAATTGAGGTTAAGGATTTTTGGTCAAAATAATTAAATGAGTTTTTCAAATTTTATTTTTCTTAAGGTGTTCCAACACGCTGAGAAATTCTGGAAAATTGTTTGAACATAATGTCTTAGGTAAACTAACCGACATAAAATTTTCTCAATTGCCTCAGGTCTGAGGTGGCTCTTTCTCACCTCCAAATTGTTTCTTTTTATGAGAAAATCATTATTTTAATTTTTCCCTAATTGAACTTTATTTGGTCTCTGGTCACTCCACTTTTTTCTTAGAAAAATAACAAAATTCGAAATTTCCAGTCAAGGGTCGATTCGCCATTCTTGTCCGGCTCTCTCTTTCATCCAAACTGTAAATTTTATGCAATTTTTTTTTATTCTATTTACAGTTCCTACAAGGCTTTGTTCCAACCTTGATGAAATGATAACTAGATTAAAAATGCCTCCGCTGAAAATTTTAATATTCGTAGTAATCGTGGTAGCGGAAGAAAAAGTCCAAAATATATATAATTACCAACCAACGCCAATGCCGATGCCATCATTGTACAACGGATATCGAATTAATCCAATGGCTAGAGCTGCACCTGCTTCAAATTTAGATCAAAAATATCACCACCCCTTGCCAGAATTATTCCCCGATTCGCAAGTGTATTATTATCGAATGCCTGTTGTTACACCTTACGTATATGTTTCGGATTTTAGCGGTTATGTAGATTCTTCTCAACCTTTCCTATCTTTTGCACCATCTTCGATACCTGTTCAATTACCTTTATCTTTTCTAGCCAATGGAAAACCTACTCGAATTCATACTTTCCCCTCCGAACCTAAGCCTAATCCGGAACCGAAACCTGTCGAAAATCAAAATTCCAATATATTCAATTTAAATAAAGGTCCGTATTTTTTAAATGGCAAACCTAGCGATCTTTATTTGTTGCAAGATACTTTCAATGCATTTAATACCAATCCACTGAATTCGTTTTATCCTTGACATACCTATTGGAAAAAATAAACGAATAATTAATTTTATTTTTACCTAATTAGGTACGTTATTTGATTCTATTGTTGAATTTGTTGATTTATCATTATTAAGTAGGTACCTATCTAGTACTTCCCTACCTATGTATACACTATATACAGTTGTTTATTTATTTATTTATTTATTTATTTATTTAAATTTGGTCTTACAAATATTTATTGAAATGTTTTTCCTGATTTTTAGAATTTTTTTCTTTTTTACTTTTACCTAATTACAGATCTAAGTAAGTATCCGCGTAATCTTTTCAATAATTTATTTTTTTTACGCGGGATACCTAAATAATGTAGATTATTTAATTGACGCAATTAATTTAATAAAAAATATTTTTCAAGAAAGAATTTCAAATGTGATTACATGTACATATTTTTTTACGAAGTGATAAAGTATGCTGAATCCCTGTACGAAAAAACGTAGGCAACCATACATACTGAAGAGTGATTTTTGTTGATTGAAGAGTTTGAAGATAGCGGCTTGAATGATGATAGAAAAGTGGAAGTATAGGATAATATTAGGATAAGCAAGCACCAAGTGAGATGTAAATGTAGAGGTCTAAGCTAGATAGTAGGTATACCTACAGATCTGACAACATAATATTATACTCGTAAACTCCTTCATCAAAGTGTCAAATGCATGTGCCAGTAGATTTTGATATCTCTATTACCTACGATTCGTGTGTTGGTGATTATTAGAAATTTTTCGAGCAATTAGGAAATTCTAAACGCGGTTTTAAATATAGAACAGGGAAAAGCAGAAGCAATTCTCGATCGGTTTCAAATTGTACATTCAACCAAAGGCTTAGCAGATGTGCCTGAGGTATTGAGCGTACCTAACATCAATTAAGTAGATATTAATTTTATGCGATACTACCACAAACATATTTTCACATTATCATAAAATAAAATGTCTATACCTATTAACACTTGCAATGTTCGATGAAAGCTCTAACGTGAGCGAATATATAATTAAATACCTACATCTCAGTTTCACATTTGCATATTAAACCAGATCTGTCAAGAAAAATTACATGTTAATTTCATTATTAAAATTTAAAAATTACAGAATAACTGTGTACTTTTTTAAATCAAAGATCGAGAAGCTATCATTGTTTGATTGATTGATCAATGTGTAGATGACTAGACGTAGATGTATAGGTAGATACATAAGCATAGTAAATTGAAAGATAGTACAAGAGCTTTCATTTCAACGTAAGTCTCCATTAAATACCTAGTTGCTTTTTACGTAACGATGAAACTTGAAACATATTCTATATTTTTTTAATTTTTGTAAACTACCTATTTTAATTTTTAAACATTCTATGCTATAAAGAATATAGATGATTAGATGAAAGATGAAAAATTGATGTAAGATTGAAAACTGAAACCAGTGATGTCAGTAACGAATTTTTTTTCCGTTACAGTATTCGTTCCGTTACTGTAACTAAAAATCCTGAATTTCGTTATTTGTTACGTTACTTGGAACGAAAATGGTACCGACAGGGCCTTGTAACGTTATTTTTCAAGTAACGTTATTTTTTTCCGTTCCGTTCCGGTTTTTTCGTTACAACGTAATTTTTTCCGAAATAGCCAGAAATCATAAAAAAATTGCTATCTTCATTTTTCAATGTAAATTAATAACTATCAAGTTTCTGTTCAAAAATAAAGTTCCGTTACAGTTCCATTACTTGTAACGAAAAAAATTCCGTTATTTTTCGTTTTTCGTTACCGTTATCGTTACGTTCCGGCATCACTGTCTACTACTCGAATGCGACGTTGCCTTTCTACGTTCATGGCTTGTATCTCTAGGTGGTTTTGCTTCAACATATTAAATTGATTTTTTTTAAATTTGTGTAGAGATTTTCTTTGAATTCTCTCGAATAGAAAGAGAAACAGTGTAACTTTTTTTTGACTATTTAGCAGTGATGTCAGTAACGAAATTTTTTTTTCCGTTACGGTATTCGTTCCGTTACTGTAACTAAAAATTCTGAATTTTGTTATTAGTTACGTTACTTGGAGCGAAAATGGTACCGCCAGGGCCTTGTAACGCTATTTTTCAAATAACGTTATTTTTTTCCGTTTCGTTCCGGTTTTTTCGTTACAACGTAATTTTTTCCGAAAATAGCCAGAAATCATAAAAAATTGCCATCTTCAATTTTCAATGTAAATTAATAATTATCAAGTCCAATAGATTAAAATAAACATTAAGAACTAAGAAGAAAATAATACAAGTTTGGTGGTGTTCCTACCTACTTTCTGAAAAAATTATGCTGTAACAAAAAAAAACCGGAATGGAACGAAAAAAATAACGTTATTTGAAAAAATATTGTTACAAGGGCCTGGCAGTACCATAGTACCTACACATAAGTGTAAGTGAAATTAAGATTTTTTCAAGAGTTACAACGAACCAAAAGAACATTTACTGCGGTTGGCAGTGCAGGCATTGCAAAAAAATAAAAAAAAATAACGAAAAAAAGTATCGGAACGTAACGAAATTTTTTCGTTATTTGTTACACTACATAAAGACCATATTATTGTAACGTTATTATTTCGTTACACAATTTCTGTTCAAAAATAAAGTTCCGTTACAGTTCCGTTACTTGTAACGAAAAAAATTCCGTTATTTTTCGTTTTTCGTAGGGGTGTTCGAGTACCCGGGTACGTGGATTCGGATATTTTTAGCTATGGAACCGGGCAGTGTTGTGAAACGGGAATTCCCATTTTGCGGGAATGGGAATTGTTCCCGGGAATTCCCGGGAACGTTCCCACCTTCATCAAAACCGGGAATTCCCGTTTTCAAATAAATTATTTTTTTGAAGCAAAAACGAGATTTAAGTGATGTTATGATGTTTAGAAATGTCAATTTGAATGAAAATTGGTATTGATACCCTAGAAATACTTGAAATTAATAAAATTATTCAGGGATATCGATATCCCATATTTTATTTTTTTAGATGGTAATTTCAAGGTAATTCTTCAGGTTATTACCACGTGATTTTTTTAAATATTTTTCAAAAATATACACAATATTCGTATCTAATCCGTTTTTATTTAGTAGTATTTTGTTTTTGTAGTTTCCAACTTTCAAATTCAATTAAAAAATGAGTAATAAAACGAAATAAACGTTTAAGAAGAAAAAATCAAATTTCAGTGGGAAAATTTTGAGAATTCCCGGGAATTCCCGGGAACAACACTTCGTTCCCGGGAACTTTCACAACACTGGAACCGGGTACCCGAATCCGGACCAGTTCCTTATCTTAATCGGTCTTATTCATAAAAAATCGTGACAAATTGTCGAATTGCAATAATTGCATAAAATGTGGCTAATTTTTTATTTTTTCGTAACAATTTTTTTTCGTCTAAAATTCGTCGAAAATTCAAAAAACTATAAAAACGCTTCGATTGATAAAGTCGAGGCCAAATTGTGTGTAAACACGGCCGACTGTGGTGTAAAACAATAAATTTTAATTCGAAAATCAAGCATACCACAGAAAATTTTCAAGAACCGGGTAGGAATCGAGTACCCGGTTCCATTTAAACACCGAATCCGATTCCGAATCCCCGATTCGGACCGGGTATCCGAACAGCCCTAGTTTTTCGTTACCGTTATCGTTACGTTCCGGCATCACTGACTGAAACTAGAAGTTGAATTATAAGTTTCACAAATTAAGTACAAGTACGACACGATCATCATTTATGAATTCATCATTCTTCATTCATTATATCAATAATTTTTTCATTTTTAAAATTTTTCTTCTCGACTTCTTTATTTTGAAACGTTTTGAAAAAAAGAGAAGATCAAAAGAAAGGACTATATCGTTCATTTAAATGATTCTGATCATGACCGTCTACATTTAACAGGCCAGGAAGGCTAAATTTGGCAACGTCAAAACGTAGGCTGACTTTTTGGTTTTTCCATAAGATGTAATGCTAATTCAAATTGCAATAAATCGAAAAATATCAATTTTACGAAAAAAGTCCAAGAGACCTTTTTTAAAGAAAATTGAATAAGCTTTCTATTGATATAGAATTTTTTTGGATTTGGTGAAATTTTTAGTGAAAAGTGAAAAATGCCAATTTCGTCAATTTCACTCAAATTCAAAAAATTTATATATGAATGGAAAGCTCTTTTAATTCTCTTTAAAAAAGGTCTCTTTGACTTTTTTTGTAAAATTGATAGTTTTCGAGTTATTGCATTATGAATTAGCATTGTGTCTTATGGAGAATCCAAAAAGTTAAGGACCGTTCACAATGGACCTTAACTTTTTGCTTTTGCTTTTTGCTTAACACTCACTACTGTCTGCACCAATCTGGTAGCCAGAAATTTGTGTATTTTTTATACGTTTGTTTATGTACTGGTAAAAGTTTAAGCAAAAGCAAAAAGTAAAGCTCCATTGTGAACGGTCCTTCAGCCTACGCCGTCGAGATATTACAGCGTTGTCAAGTGAGCCTTCCTGGCCTGTTAAATGTAGACGGTCATGTTCTGATTTCGATTACGAGCATTTTCGTTCACTTCACTCCTCACCCAACTACCCAACCATAACCGAAAAAGAAATTATGATAAGAATAAGAACAGTAGGTAAACAAGTTAACAACTGAACATCGTGTTAGCTTTGACTATTGTTGAAGCTTTGACGAAATTCCAGACCAAATGTGCGCATAATGTAACTTGTTACATTGTTTAGAAAAGATGAGAGTTTGTAATATTCATCATTAGTTACCATCTTAGTGACGGACGACGAATACGGATTCAAGATGAGTGGCAAGGAAGGAAAAACGTATGAAAAATTCAAACAAGATTTGAAGCAGTTCTTTAAAGGCTCTAAAAATGTCCCAGGTAAGATGTTGATAGTATTTTCTCATTATACTCGAGCGGAATGAACAATGTGGTCTTGTACAGGTACCACTCAAATGAAAGTAAAAGACGAACAAGCTCTCCTCCTCGATTTTGAAATGCAGCTTGGAAGTGAAGCACATATCACCCTACGTATCAAGTTCATGAAAGATCTGGCAGATGCTGTTACTCGTGTAAAATTAGAAACGGTATGAACTGGTTTTGTATGATTTTCATCTCAGTTTTTGACAAGTTTATTTGTACTATAGAATACCATCGAGAAAATTTGCGGATGTGTGAACGACATTCTAACCGAAGACAAGTACAAAGAGTATCGACCCGCTGTATTATCATTCTATAAAAATCTCGTACAAGGCCAATATAACAGACTGGAATTCATGCGACCATACTTTTTCAAAATCATCAACACTAACGAGACCAAAGAAGACATTATTCCTAGGTAAACAAAATGATTTTAGCTCTTTAGTGATGTGCCATCAGTCACTTACAACCACCGTGTTTTTTTAGGTTCGAATTATTTCTAAAACTCACCGAAAACGGAAAAAATATCTCCAGTTTCGAAAAAGAAATCGGAAAGTTTCTTCTCGAATGGATGGAATGTAGTGTAATTGCCGAAAGAGGCCCAGAGTACTTATCAATTTTGGTCAATTACGTAAAATATAATTCGGGCTATATCGACGAAGAAGTTATCGATGGAATTGTCCAGTAAGTGTTCGTTAATTTTTCCGCTGCGTTTCGAAATTTCAAATCTAAACGGTGGTTGCTTTTTCAGAAGCACTTGCTTGATATGCTGTCATAGTGATGTCGTACCAGTGGTATCGAAAAGTTTGGAAGTACTGGATGCTGTGGTTTGTTACAGCAAGTTATCGCAGCAAACGATGACGTCTTTCATTAGTGCTTTAAGTCGGACGATTTGCATGGATGAACATAATATCGTCAGTTGGAAGGTAATCGTCGTTTTACACAAAACGAAAATAGTTAGAAATGTTCGAATTAATTTCATTTTTGCTTTCAGATAATGCGAAATCTTTTAGGAACTCATATGGGACATTTCTGTTTGCAAACGTTGTGCTTTATGCTTCAGGACGATAACTATTATGACGATACAGGTCTTATAAGCGGAATAATTTTCATATTGAATATGGCATTGCTGAATAATAAGCCAGATTTTTTGGTTGGATGTATTCCGGTCTATATAATACCTGCCATACAAAAAGTAAAATTTATCGTGAAAGAATATAAAAACACAAAATACTTTCCAAGAGTAAGAAATACCTAATAAGTGTGAATTTTAGGCATCCAACTCCGATGATCCCATCATATTGGTAGAGGTTCTTTTATGTATCAAGTGGACGGTGGAAAACTATGGGAAAGAGTTGAATTATCCAACTTGGGACACACTTTTAGTTATTTTGGAAACAGTTGTTGCTAAAATAGGTATAAATACTTTAATTACCATAAGCATTCGAAAAAAATTCAAGTTGATTTGAAAATTAAATTTCTGTGTATGGATTTTAGGTCATATGCATTCTTTGCAATCACCAGCTTATATCTGTGATATATTTAACAAAATAGAATCTCTTTTTCGAAGCAATCAGTGTAATGCTGATATGGATGAATTGCTCGTGTTTTGTTTAAGATGGTCAACGATGATACCGGTTAGTATAGCATAGCACATTTAATGGTATAAATTCAATTGCGCTTTCAATATAGTTATTAATTTTTTTATTATTATTATTAGGAACCTATGATTTTCTATCTGACCGATTATTATTTCAATCGAATTCTCCTGATTGATTCAAATTGGACTATCAACATAAATTCATTTATTACAACGTTTATAATCAAAGAGGCTCGTCAGTCAATCAGGATTAACGTATTGAAAAAATTTGTAAAGGTAGTCAAAGACAACAGGTACATAATTTTTTACTGAAATGTTACGTGTATTATGTTTGAATAACTTGAGAAAAAATTGTTGATAATTTAATATTTTTTTTCAGTTATCATCACGAGAAAGAAATGATGAATAATATCGTTAAACCGTATTTTGGTAACTTCGCTTTTGATAAAGATGACGCTATACGTAACATAACGTTGGATTTCTTAATTGAGTTTTGCTCTAGCTTTAATTCGAAGTATATGGAATCCATTTTGGATATTTTAGAAAAGGTACATTTGAAATATTAGTAGTCAAGTAGACGTCTTTTAATTAATATGGTAAATTTATTCTTTAGGTTCTGAGAACTCCTTTCGAACAAAGGGAATTGTTGAGCGAATGCAGCGATTCAGATCTGCGAACTGTTGTCCAAGGTTTACTGAAAATATTTTCGTATTCCCTTTACAAGTTACCGTCTTCAAATGCCATCAAGATACTAGATATTTTAGTTACCTTCCTGAAGTGTCACTATGAAAGACCGAAAGTTCTGGAATCCCTAATCGATGTTCGTTGGAAGGTTCGTAATACTTTTGACTAGTTTTTTAAAATACAGTGACAATAATTTGTAAAATTATCAACTTTTTATTTGTGTGTGTATAGATAATTGAATGTTTGCTGAAGTTACGCGTGGATTCTCTATGTCGTATCGGTTACATCAGCGATTCGCCCAATAACGTGAAATACTCTTCTTATATATTCGCCGATTACAAAAGAACTTCGAACAGTTCCTTTTCCTCTTCCTCGCGCGTCGATAGCAAATCGTCTGAAGGCTCTTGTTCATCTTTTGAAGAGGAATTTTATGATGGTTACGTACTGACGTACATTTCTTTGACGAATGCTTGTCGAGTTATTGTCACTACTTTGAAATCTGAATTAGGTTAGTTTGTTTAGTATAAGAAAAGCTCACCATGACCGTGATAATAATAATGACAATTTTTTATTTTGCTGACTGTTTTTCAGATTGGGAACTGCTACAACGTATTTTGAATGCAATTCCAATTGCTTTGAAAAATCGTGCTTTGGTCTTTTCTAAATACAATGTTGAAGTTGAATCGATCGTTAATGCTCTCATTTCGATGGTAAGCTCGAATTTCATGTTACAGGATTTATTATTAATCAATTCATTTATGCTGGTTACTAATCAAAGTAAAATTCCAGATTTCCGAGGGTATTCTTCCCGAAACTTTAAAAAATTTACCACCCAAGTTTAATAAACCACAATTTTACGGATACGTTATTCCAGTCCTGTCTGCTTTTGCTTCTTACCATACTCATCTTGAATTTAGTAATCAACAACGTTTAATCAAGTGTTTAGAAATAGGTAAACAAAAAAATAAATTTCTTATTATATCAAGAGCATTTTTAAATTATTCACATTCATGTTTTATTTAGGCTTGGTAAATAAGTCAGCTCCGCAATGTGTTACCGCACTAATGATTTGTCTCCTGGAAATGAGAGAAGCGATGGTGAAACTGTTACCGGAAATTTTATTAAACTTATCGAAAATTTCAGCAACAGTACATGTAGCTATTCCTATACTGGACTTTTTATCACGTGAGTTTTATTTGAAATCATTCGCCTATTCGACTTTCATTTTATTCATGTTTACATTACATTGTATGATTCTAGTTTTATCCACGTTTCCTCAAGTTTTCGCCAGTTTTATTCCGAATCAATACATGTCGATTTTTGCTATAATATTTCCATACACGAATCCCTTCAAGTATCACCATTATATCGTTTCGTTGGCTCATCACGTTATAGCTGTATGGTTCTTGAAATGCAGAAGACCTCTGCGAGGAGATTTTGTAAAATTTATCATCAAAGTGAGTACACATTTTGTACTTCTGCATCGTCGTGTTCTTTTACAACCATTCCTAATTCGATTACCGGATTATGTAGGGTGTAAAAAGTCACTTGGGATCGTTCGATGAAGAAAATTTTCCGAAACCTGCGGTCGCAAATGAAGATTCATCTAATCGTAAAAGAAGTTCAAGCTTAACAGAGCAGGTTAGTTTTCATTTATAGATGGTATCGTGAACCAGCACGATGAAGTACAAGTTACAATCCGTAAAATGAGACTTTTAAAGATGCACAGATTCGTAGTATTTTTGAAAAATTATTTACCAATTTTTTTTTTTTTTTTTTTTTGAACAGGGAAATAGACGAAAAGAAAGACATATGAGTGGTTCTGGTCGCCTGATATCGTCTCATGCTTCTGGAGGTGTTTCGGATTTGCGAAAAAACATCGACGAGACATCTCTTACGTTTCATAGAGAACTTACTGAAACCTGTATTGATCTCATGTCCCGAGTTGCGTTTACCAGCTGCTCGGCTTTACCAAAACGGTAAATCACATGAGATTTCTTTTTTTCTTTTTTTTCCAATAACTACTGACCCGTGAAATTTGATTTGATTTTTTTTCTTAGAAATCCGGGATCTGAATTCATCTTACGTAATGGTCAATCAGCAACTTGGTTACTCGGTAATAATATTATTACTGTTACTACCAGTGGTTGCATTCAGAAGCCAATGTACCATGGATATTGCGATAAGTGCTATTCATCGTGTTTATTCGATAAAAGTAATTATTTTTTGAAACGAAATTGTATCTCTTAATTTATAAGACATAACTGTTACTTGAGCCTGCTCTCACTACTCAGTCAATTTGTTTTGTCTGAAGTGCCTATCTTTCCTAGACTAAAAATTACGAATTTTTTCTCTCTTTTTTAGACTTTCAATCTTTGGATATCAACGGAGTTAACAAACCAGCAGAAAATTCTGATAAAGTCAATTCAACGGATACTAGTAGTAATGTATGCGTCAACATGTGTTTCATAAAATGATGTTACCCGAGATTTCTTGTGCTGAAATATATATTTATATCACTAGGTTCAGAAATCACCGAACAAACTCCTTACTCGACACTTATCGATCAACAGTGAAGATGGTAATCTCACTGATAATTTTGATTCCGGAGAAAAAAAGATTAACGAAAGCGTTGAATTTACTAAACAGTCGAGTATCAACAAAGAAGATCGAGAATCGTACAATTTCTGCGTCTGTTGGTGCCAAGGATGGGCAGAAATCCATATACGTCGGCCTACTGGTAAGATTACTCTATTCCACGTCTCTGAAATTATGATTAAAGTCTCTGGACAATTTTTGAATGAACATTCTTCTCTCGTAGGTGATACCTCCTGGATGATGCGTTTACAGAATGAGACTTGCGCAACTCCGTATCAAAATCCTTTAACAGATATAAGTTCATTGTATCAAGCTTCTGTGATGTACGAAGGTATCAAAGTAATGGAAGAACAAGAGAAAATGCGAAAAGAAGCTATCATGAATGCTTCGGTAAGGTTATTTCTCAGACTTCGTTGGAAATACTATTGTTTTTTAATATATATTTTTTATTACGTATTTTAGCAAAATTCCGAAAATATTTTGGAACCGTCTGTTAAAGAATTCATCACCGATTTACCTCCAGTCACGGTAGATACCGAATCGTCGGAACTTAATAGCGTAATTCCAAGTGTTGTGGAGAATATCACTCCTGATTCGAAAAAAACTAATGGAAATTCTGTAGACGTTCATAAGTCTTGTGAAAGTAACTTAGTTGATGAGGGACAGAATGAAATGCCTGTAGACGAAGGTAATATATTTTCAATTGTTAATATCCTACTCTATGCCAATTTTTGCTCCTCAAAACTGAGCTTACTTTAAAAAAAAACAACAACAACTAAGCCAAGGTATAATAAAATTTATTCACTCATACTTTTATCTTTCAGGAGATCCTAATGAACATTGTTGTCAAGGCAGAAATCCCGTACGTAGATCGAATTCTAGTCCAGAGATGAGTTCCAACTGGAAAAACTCTTTTGTTAAAGATCCGTCAAGAAGTTTCAATAGTTCTCCGGTAAACGGAGTTGAACAATTCGATTCACACGACCAGTGCTCGCTTTTAGAATGCAAAAAATTAGGCAAACATTGTTATTCGAAAGAACTCAGGTATAATGTCTCGTATTGGCGTTCAACGAATGGTCATTTAAACAGACCTGTATTCACCATAATGTATTCTTTTTTGTACAGGTGTAATTGTGAAGCTATACCAGAGGAATTTCCTGGATTGGGTACTACGCCTCCGAAAGCTACTCCAGTAAAAGTGATTACTAACCTAGATACGGTTAGCGATATCGAGTCCAGTGTAAATTCACCATCGCCATCGATCTCGTCCAGTAATATTTCGCAAAGTGACAAATCTAGCTCTACTCCGCAGTTACCTCCATCCAGTTCTTGCGAAAATTTCAGTATAAATGATGATAAAAAACAAACCGAAACGAAATTTTTCGACGAACATGGTTTACCCAACGACGATTTTATATTCAATCGTTCAGCTAGCACTTCGCAGGTAAAATAGAGTTAGTGGTAAAAATTAACGATGTTGCTGAACGATTTTATAATTAATATGGTCATGTTATGGTAGGTTACATCGTCCTACAAAAAACACCCATCTTCGGCGTCGTATGTAAATCTTTCTCACGGTTTAACATGTAGCCAGCCACATTTAACTGCTAAACCACCTCCCTCGCCACCAATTTATTCGCTTCGGTCTATTAAACATGGAAAAGTGAGTATTTGGGTTGAAATATTCGAAAATTTAGGTTATCCGATATATTTTTTATAATTTTATTTTTTCACTTCTCAGGATACTTCTTCCTCCGAATCGCAATCGGATTCATTCAGTAATTTGAATCAAAATTATATACGCAATCGTGTTCACACTATTTCTGTGATGAGTCCTACAAAGAAATCGCAATCTGAATGGGATTCGAGGAATAAATTTTCTTCCCAACGTAGTAATTACGAGCCAAAAAAATCCGGTGTTAATCCAAGGTGCTATATCGATCACATATTTTTACTTCTTTATGTATTTTTTTTTATTAATTCCAACGAAATTTCAGTTTTGTATTTTTGCAACTGTTCGATTCCTCGCAATTTTTCACCGGTAATGAAAAACCAATATTAGTTCCTTCAACTCCAGCTATTCAAAGAGCCCTAAATGTTTTCGATCTCATTCCTCCATACGAAACGCACAAGGTATGGTGAAAAACAATGAGATTTTTTTTACTACTGAAACTAAATTGCAATGTATTTTGACAGGTTGGAGTCATTTATGTCGGTCCCGGTCAAGCAAATAATGAGAAGGAAATTTTAAGTAATACTAATGGCTCTCCACGCTACGTCCACTTTTTATGGGTGTGTATTTAACGTATTCCAGTTACAATGTAGTTTTTAATACGATATGACGATTGATTTTTGTATTTTTACAGGAATTAGGAACGTTTATAAATTTGGCCGAAGTTAATTCCCAAAATGTATTCTTGGGAGGATTAGAACAAAATGGGAACGATGGGAAATACGCTTATATATGGAAGGACGATATTATGCAGGTTCGTGTTTAATTTTAAAATCAGATAATTGATTATTTCAAAAATCCTACATTTCATTTTCTCTAATGTCACAGGTTACTTTCCACGTGGCTACTTTAATGCCTAATAAAGAAAACGACGTCAATTGCAATAATAAGAAAAAACATATTGGAAATGACTATGTTACCATCGTGTACAACGAAAGTGGAGAAGAATATAATCTCAATACCGTCAAGGTATGGTATAGTACTCTATGTAGATTTAATTAAAATTCAATTCGTATTTAATTATTTTCGATTTGTTTTTCAGTGTCAATTTAATTTCGCTAGCATCATCGTAGAGCCATTGGATCACGGTAGTAATCAAGTGACAGTCAAAGCGAGAGATGATTTACTACAAATAATCGGAAATGTCGATACGAAAATAGTCTCCGATAAAAACGTATCGTTGTTGGCCAGACAGTTGGCCCTTCACATAAACGTACGTTTACGATAAATACGAAATTAAATCTCATAAAGATAAAACATGCACAAGGCGAATTCAACTCCATATTTTCTTTCAGCTGGCTTCGTTGGTTCTAAGCAGCATGAACCAAGAAAGAAATTGTGGCGGAATTTACGCTTCAAATTGGTTGGAAAGACTACGTAAAATCAAACAGATCAAAAAGAAAGTAATCGACGAAGGAATATCTTCTGCGGACAATGCGGCCAATAAACAGACCGGTCGTAATTACTTCTGCGACTTTACTGACTATATGTAGCTAATTTAGCCACAATTTGTTATTCGTTTTATGCTACGTTTGAAACCCAGGATCATTTTATTAGAAGTTTGTGTGTAAATATCAGATGAGAAACGAACGATTCGAATGATTTAATACCTATTTATTAACTATTTATTAATTAAACGATGTTTTTTATTTTTTATGTCCACTCGTTTTTCCCCCCCAACACATTAGTGGAAAAAATGGTTAGTTTTAAATGGATGGGAGTGGGGGGGGGGGGTAAAAGCTATTCTATGAATTATTTTAATTTATGGGAGTTTAATAAGTTTGAGAGTAGGAGAGTGGAGGATTGAAAATAAAATTTTTCAATGCTGAATGTGGAAATGATTTTTTTCTCCAAAATAATTGTGACATTTTTACACCAAAAAATTGAGAAATTTTCTACTTCAGAATAATTTGGAAAATGTTTCCTGCTTAAGTACCTATTAGAAAAAATGTTTATTACACATGAAACTGAAAAAAATTTATTTCAAAAAAATTTTGAACATTTTTTACACCAAAAAATTCAGAGATTTTTTTTATTCAAAGAAAAAAAAAATCGGAACACAAAGTTCAAGTTTCTCTCTAAAAAAAAAAAATCCAAAAAAATGAGAAACTTTTCCATAATGACTTGGAAAAAATTATTTTTCTCCCTGCCCCTAAAATATTAAGTACTTAAATTTTTTTTAACACCAAAAAGTATATTTTTTAACATAAGTAGGTAATTTTTTTACAATGACCAAAATGGAAAAAAAACGAGACCAAAATCCGACCGACAGGGACACAAATTGGTTTAAGTTTGGATGACATAAAAAATTTTTTTTATGACTTTTAAACATTTTGTCAGACATTCTGAAACTTGAGATTTTTAAAAAAAAATTTTATGACTTTTATTTTATATATAATTCAGCTGAATTTTAATTATAGATCTAATTTGAAAAGTTTGTTAAAATTTTGAAAATTCTCACATTTGAAATTGAATTAAATTTTTAAAATGCTAAAATTCAAAATTTATTTATTGATACCTTTCAAAAATGACAAAATTTTCAATATTTTATCTAATTCTAAATTTTCGCAAATGTTGGTGATTTGTACTTGTGAAGAATTGTTAATGAAAAATCAGTTCTTGCTTAGAAATTTTTTTACCGAATTTATTTCAGAATAATACCTACCTACAGTGCACGTTTTGCATGATTATTCTTCTGATTCAAAAATAATTAACGAATTAACAACCGTTTCTATTCTCAGTCATTTAGTTAATCAAATAAATTCAACTTTATACTTAAATCATAAGTTTCGAAGAATTACACGAAAGCTATAAAAATCATCAAGTTACCAAATTGAAGAGAAGGGAGGGGGGGGGGGGGGTACTTACATAAAAATTATAGATACAAATTGTTCATGTTCATGTCACGTAAATTTCATCAAAAAAGAAAGTGAGTAAAAGGAAACGAAAATCTTTTTACAAAAATTAAAGAAGTTTTTTTTCTAGGTACTCAAAAATCGAGTTTGTTCAGACTTTCTTCGCCAAAAATTTGAGAAATTTTTCACTACAAAAAATTCTGATATTTTCTTATTCCAAAAAATAAAAATAAAAATACCTACCTAATAATTAATCAAGAGACTGGTTTTTCTAAAAAAAAAGAGATTTACTTTTTAAAAAAATTGGCACACAAAGTTAAGATTTCTTTTCTTTTTTCTAAAAAAAAAAAATCTTGGAGACATTTTTTATTGAAAAGGAATTGTTTTTTATCCCAAAAAAATTGTGAGTTTTTCTTCTACAAGACAACTGAGAAACTTTTTCACACTGACTCTAACAAACCGAGATTTCTCTTACATTTTTTGCTTTAAGAAATTCTGCGATATTTTCTTTAAAAATTTGAAAAATATTCTGAGAAATTGAAAAATATTTTTACTTATTTTTTCAGTTAGTTAAAAAAAATTGTACGCTGACCAACAAAAATTTATTTACATATTTTTTATTGTAAGAAAATTCATTTTTCCTTTCCATATGAAATCGAAAGAATTTTTTCTAAAAATTGATTAAGAAATATTTTTACCCAAAAAATTGGGATTTTTTTCCTCCAATTTTTTTTTCTTCTAAAAATGAAAGATTTTTTTGATTTTTTGATTTTTTTTAAATTGGAAAAATAGTAAGTACCAAGGTATTATTGTGTTTTTCGGTCATGTTTAAGACAGAATATAATGTTTGGTGAATTTAATTGATACAGACGGATAGCGAGACTTGTTTAAAGAATGCATGAAAACAAAAAGTATATAAAACACATTTAATACTATCGCAGGCTCTTAAAAAATAAATTGCTAAAAAACCGACTACTTACAGCTTCACCTTCTGTAATTTTTTTCATTTTTTTTTTTTTTTTTTTTTTTGAATTTACCTACTTTTTGTTAGTACAAATTAAATGTAAATTTGATAAGGTAACCATCGCCAGCCTACACTTGTTCAATACAATTCGAAATATTTGATATAATCTTCGAAGTAAATAACTTGATTGGTTATTTTTGGAAGAGTACAATTAAGGCGGAGACGTAAACGCGCTGTCATCATTACCGGTGAGGTCAAAATAGTGGTTTTTTTCGGAGGTGTAGCTTTCCTATTGATCCTTTGTCCTTCTGGTCCGAGAAGAATCACGCGGCCCATTTTTTGAACATCTTTTCCCGACATGTTATAAGCGTTACCAATTTGGTTCGCAATTTTGCCTAAAATTAATCCCATATTTCCATCTTGTATCATGTTTATTGGCGAACCGACAATTCTTAGGAAACCTCGATTGGGTAGAGTTGTGTTGCTTTTTGGCGCTAGCTTTCTTGGCAGTGTTATTCGAATAATATAAGGGCTCGCAAGTCGCGGAAATTTACCTTCTAAAATAGCCTGTGGTATGGTTATATTCAAATGCACCATCGGTGTGCTATTCAAAGCCATTTTTATGTACGCGTAATTTTTTTCATCTTTGAACACATTATCGAACTTGAAATACGATACGGTTTTATTTACTTTGGTAAATCTCCGAGATCCTTGATGCGAAGTTGTCATTAATGGAGAAACGATTGTAATTATTGGATTGCGGAATCTGTGCTTGAAATTGTAACGATTTCGGTATGTTTGAAAAATCGGTGTTGAAGTCGTAGTTTTTCCGAGGAAGGAATTATATGTTAGCATTATTTCTCTAATCCGTGTTGTAGATTTCTCAGTGTAGAGATTGTATGTGCGGGGTTTGCTCTGCGATTTTGATGCTGAAGTCGATACTGGTGTTGTGGGTTTTTTAGTGAAAGAATCGTAGGTCAGAGAGTTGCTCTGCGACGTTGATGTTGATGCCGGTGTTGTAGGTTTCTCAGTGAAAGGATCATAAATCAAAGGTTTGCTCTGCGAAGTTGATGTTGATGCTGGCGTTGTAGGTTTGTCGGTGAAAGGATCGTTGATGGGAGATTTACTCTGCGACGTTGACGTAGGTTTCTCAGTGAAAGTTTCGTGCGTCAGGGTTTTATTCTGAATTTCTGATGATGTAAATTTTTTTGCGAATGCAAACAGATCAAAATTTGTCATAATTGAGGTCGAAGTTGAACGGGAAAACTGTAT
Organism: Balanococcus diminutus; assembly: GCA_959613365.1. Taxonomy (NCBI): domain Eukaryota; kingdom Metazoa; phylum Arthropoda; class Insecta; order Hemiptera; family Pseudococcidae; genus Balanococcus; species Balanococcus diminutus. Next base: position 33,905,580 of record OY390714.1, read on the forward strand.
TTGGCTTAGATTTGAATACGGATATGCGTTGTGCTCCTTAATTGAAGAAATTAAAAAACTTAGCAGAGCCTAAAACAAAATATAAAAAACGATGAGTATCTTTCTAATGTTTATAAAATTGGCTTGCTAATATTGCTCATATTATTAGTACCAATTTAAGCGAAATTTGTAATCGATAAACTAGTCAGGAGTTAAGGTTAAGGATACAATTTGGCAATTTTCGTTGTTCGTAGTTTATCATGTTGGATTTTCTTACTCCATCAATCATTTGAAAGAAACAAACAGTGCAATAATCGTCAGATGGAAAGTGAACAAAATAAGTGCATGTGGAATTTGTGATGAATTAGCCTATACTTACCAAGCTGCATAACGATATTTTCATTTTAAATACCAGAATGTAAATATTTCTCACATTTTATGCATCCATAGCATTCATTTAAGTGAAATATATTTTGAAAAGTAGATAATCAAAAATACACACATTAAAAATTATAAATTACGGATGTTGGTATTACTCAAGTTAAACGAGGTAGCCTTAGCCTCATAATTTTTATCAATATTCGTAATGAGATAAGCTTAGAATTTTTAGCATTCCTAATAATTAGTAGGTGAGTATTTTTCCTACTAACGTGCTGTAGGTATGAGATGAGATAGGCGTTATTTCTCAACGAAACATTTTATTTCAAAAAATTGAAGTTTTTTTATTTAAAAAAAAAAAAGAAAATAAAAAAGAAACACGTTTCACTTCAAAATAATTTGTTTTTTTCCTCTTCAAAAATATTTTTTACTCCCTTTTTTGATTAGGGTATAATCGAAAAAAACTACATTTTTTAAAATTCAAAACAACCTTAAGTTTTTACTTACGAAATTTAAAAAGATAGAAAATAAAAAATTAATATCTTCAAAAAACAAACGAGCTCTTTAAAAAGGTTCAGAAATATTTTTGTTCCAAAAAAAAAAAAATCAATCAGTTTTATTACAGAAAAATTCAATTTACTTTTTTTTACTTTACAAAAAATTGAAAGATTTTCTTGCACCACAAAAAAATTGAAATTTTTAATTTCAAAAAAATTGAGAAGTTTTTTACATTGAAACATTATTTAGATTTTTTTTAAATTAAATTTTTAAAGACTTCTTCTCTTAAAAAAAATATTTTTATTCCAAAAAATTGAAAAAGTTCTTTCTTCGAAAAAATAGGTAGGTAAATATTCTTTTTTAACAAAAAAATAAATAGGTAACTATTCTTTTTCTCAAAAAAAATAAATAAATAAATAAATAAATAAAAAATAGAACCTCTAAAAAAAAGGATCCAAAATTTTTCTTCTTCAATTTTTTTTTTTTCATTTCAAAAAAGTTGAGAAAATTTTTTCTTCACAAAAGTTAAGATTTTTTTAGATTTTATTCTTCAAAAAATTGATAATTTTTTCCAAAAAATTTAGACAAAAATACAATAATTTCTTTGTAAAAAAAAATCCAGAAATTTTTTAGTTCTAAAAAATCGAAACTTTTTTTTCACCATAGAGATTTTTTTTATCCAAAAAATTGAGATATTTCATTCTCCAAAAAATTACGAGAGTTTTTTCTGCAAAAAAAATTGAAAAATGTTTCCAATTCGAAACAATAAGAAATCAAGAAACCTGCTTCTTAGGTTTTTCATCCCAAAAAATTGAGAGATTTTTATTTTCAAAATACATTGAAGAAATATACTTTTTTCACCCTCAAAAAACTGAGAGATTTCTTCAAAAAAAAAAAAAAAAAAAAAAAAACTGATGAAGAAGTCAAATTTTTCCACGAAAATTGAAAGACTTTTTTTTTTAAATCAACTTTTTTCAAAAAAATTCAAACAAAAAAAATAGACATTAATTTTTTCGAAAAACTATGAAGTTCATTGTTTTGATTTTCAATTACCTCCCAGAAAACTGAAAGATTTTAAGTGAAAAATATTTTTATTCACGAAAAAAAAATGAATGATTTTTCCTCAGTGAATGAGGTCTATTTCTTTCTGAAAAAAGAATTTGACCTAGTATACGGATTTTCTCCCAAAATTTAAACGTTTCTTGTTTTAATGTTGAGATACATACATTTTTTGAAATACATACATATTTTTAATTCCAAAAAAATTCAAAAATGTTTTAAAAAATTTTAAAAAGAAAATCTGGATTGTAATTTGAATTTTTTTTTCAAAAAGTCTACCTAGATTTTTTCCTCCAAAAAGTTAAGCAACATTTTTAGGTAGGTACCTACTCCAAATAAACTCAAATTGAAACAGTTAATTTTTTATAAAAAAATCTTCTTCTCTAAAAAACAACAACAAAAGGAATTATTAGGTATCTCAAAAAGTACACAATTTTTTTTGTCTTAAAAAAGCACGGATTTTTTCTCCTAAGAGAGTTGTTTTTTCTCTCTTTAAAAATTAATTGAAAAATATTTTTACCTGCTCCAAAAATATTGGGAGATTTTTTCCGAGTTGTCGACCATGATTATTGCGATGATTTTTCGTCAGTATAGTTTTGAAAATCGTTAAATTATTATGATAAATTTTGGCTTCCCTAAGATTCATCTTGAATATCTGAGATCGTAAATTTATTTCTCCTTGACATTTTAGTAGAACTTTATAGCATGTCAAGGAATTGTTAAAGACCGATGCTTTTTTATTGTTATAAAACGATTTATCAAGAACAAAATTTGATCCTCTGGCTGCAAAATGGCTTTCAAAATTTATTTGTACTGAGAGATTGCTAACCATCGATACCATTTGAAAAAAGTTGAAAAATGAAAATAAAATATATTTTGTAATCTTATAAAATAAAATAATACTAGATATCAATTACCTGTTGCTGGCACCTTTTTCGTGTACCTGGTACCTACCTACACTATATTTGATCGCCGTACTGGTAGGTATAGGGTAGGCATAGCGCTGTTATTCCTTTTTTTCCTTTCAAAAATCTTGACAATAACTCGATTTTGCATCAACCATCTAAATTAGCTAGGTAGCCAAATCGCTAATAGGCGGGTTTATTGCCGATTTGTAATGGTGTCGAAGGTGCTGGCAAATTCGAAATGGAAGATCGATTCTTTTGCAATGCTAAATACTCCTTCCAAGTCTTAATTTTTGCGGTGCTATGTATAGGATAAAATCTGATCTCGACCGCAACAGTTCCATCCGTTTGAAGTGATTGTTGCTCTTCATCCTTTGTCTCGGAGCCGCGAGGAATTGGTTTTCTCTCGATCATATTATTGCGGATTCGATGCCTCTCTAGTATTCTGTAATAGCCACTTTCCGGCGGCGGAGCTACTACTTTGAACGGGTTTAGAAACTCCGATGGATTTTGAACGCACTCCAACGTCTTATTATTTTCATACACATGATATTTGCCCAGTAATGTGAAGAGCTGTTTACCACGATAATCCGAATACATCATTAATTTCGGAGACAGTGTATATGGAAGTTGTAAAATTCGAGGGAGCTGATTGACTGGATGAAGTTTCGCCAAATGGGCCTGGACGTCTTTGGTACCATTACGAGATAATGGTTTTTTAATTTTAACATTATACTGAATTATCTTATTGAGTAGACCATAAGGATCGATATTATGAGCTGTGCTTTCCTTGTTCGTCGGAAGCGTAGGGATTGTTGTTTTAATATGAAGAAATTTCATGCTGTAAGGAGTTGCAGAAGTGCGCACAGCAGGCAAAGGAGTTTTGGTTGTATAAAAACTGAACGAACGTGTTGCTGGTTTCGTGGTGAGATAAATTCTTTTGAAATTTTTGAAATCGGCTTGTATTTTTTCCAAGTCTTCTTCATTCGAAGGTGGATAGTACCTGGTTAATATAGAATCCTTGAAGAAATAAGAAGGCACAGGTTTCATCGTCGGTCTAGGTTTCTTCTTCCAAGGTGTACCTGGGATTAATTGCACAGGGGTGACTGAGTGATTGAAGAAAAACCAATAAGAAACGTCTTCAGAGCTTGCACTGATGCTGTCCCTCTCGTGAGGAGGTGGAAAAGATTGATTATTTTCCAAACGTTCGTTTATGTCTCTCAAATAACTGTCGAGCGAGAATATGTCGATGAATCCTTCAGGCCTGTAACGTTTCGGCATCATTCTTATTTTTGGAAAAAGTGTCGTGGCATCTGGGAAGTATCCCAAACGTTTAGCAAAAGCATGCAAACTTTCGTCGGATGGGTCGAAATTTGTATAGTAGGAGAAATACTCCTTATTCCAATATTGGGTCAAATAATACATCGCTCTTGTTGTTTTACTGTGCGAACTTGGATCGTAGGTTGTTACCGGAGGTTCGTATGTTCTGAAGGTATGATTTATCGGACCCATGTAGTAAGACATATAATGCTGATTCCAATTATTGATCCAGAAATGTTTCCGAGGAGTCGGTCGTGTTGTTGAATTTCCTGCACAAGTTTCATCATTCGTCGCTGAAGCGTTTGTAGTAATTTTAGGCGTTGACGTTGTGTAATGTTTTGGGGACCAATATTTTATAATGGTTTTGAACGTTGGCTTAGGAGATGTAGAAGTCGTTGCAGTAGATTTGGGCATGACTCTTTCAAAAGTTTTCGTTGTTGTCGTACTCGTAATTTCAGATTTCGTATCAACGATGGGCCTAGTTCTAAGTGTGCTTGTTGTGAATGCGGTCAAATTCGTCCTTATGTTTTGATTCCTGGCAGAACTATAGTATCGGAAGGGATAGGTATATTTTCTTGGGCTATAATCTCCCGTAAAGACAGGTTTCTTTGATAGTCTCGTGAGATATGCCAGTGGATTGAAAGTCGATTCCGATCTTTTTTTTCTAAGTAGATACGTATACCCTTCTTCTAAATCCGACGATTGGATGCTACATCTACGTTGTCTCTTTCCACCATAAAGGTTCTGGTCAGATTGTGATGTGGGTTTTTCGTTGAATGCGTTCTCGTAACCACTTCCATTGACCGGTATTCTTGTTGTAAAAATATCAATTTCGATGTGGGCATTTGAGCGTAATTTCGGGCTACTGCTGCTTGAAACTTCGCTGTTCTTCAAGGTTACTCGCTGATTGCCTCTGGATATCTTATCGATTGTTTGCTGATTGGTCGTTCTTTGGATTGCGGAAAAGCCCACCGGTGTATAATATTTTCTTATTTTAACCGAAGAAGATGAGTATTTTTTTGACGTGTAAACGAATTTGCGATAATATTCAACTGGATTTAAATACGTAGATTTTGTACTCGATGAGTCTGATTTATGGGTTTGCCTTTCGGTATCGTGGTCGATATTGACATCTTTGACATTCCTCGTAGAAGGAACAGTTGAACTAGGAGATACGTGTTCATTTCGTCTTATTTTTGCATCTTTTGAAGTCGAATGATTCCGCTGCAGAGATATCTTGGCCGTTAGGTTTTTTCCTAAGATTCTAGAAATGGATTTTTTTATGAATCTTAATGGTTTTTTCCCAAATATTCGCACGAATAGAGGTAATTTTATGGTTGTTGTGGTTTCGGGCTCGCATTCGTAATTATTTCCTACATTGTCAGTTGAATTTTCTTCGGTTTTATTTGCATTTCCACTGACTATAGAAAATATTAAGCATGTTAACGCCTGAAAACATCAATAATTTTTGTTATTCAAGAATTTAATTTTGAATGGGTAGCGCAATAAATCAGGATGGTCAACTTGAGAAACAAAAATTAATATTTTTTTACTCAACAAGACTGGCATGTTTTTCTTTAAAAATAGAAGATAATTCCATCCAAAAAAAAAAAAAATTCATAGATAATTTTCAATTTTTCAGTTTGACTTCAAAAAAAAAAAAAAAATTAAAAGAAGTAGTTATTATTTTTTTATTCCGAGAAAATTCAGAAATTTTATTTAACAAAAATTTGAAAAAAAAATTATTCCCGAGAAATTGAAAAAAAAAATCCCAAAAAACAGAGATTAGTCCAGTTCTCTGCAAAAAGTTTAATTTATTTATTTTTCTCGAAAAATCGGAACAAAAAGATATAATGCCACACTTTGAAAACTAAAATACTTATTTTTTATTCCAAAAAAGTTGGATTTTTGTTTTCTTCAACAATTTAGAAATATTTTACTCCAGAAAAATTGAAAAAAATAATTGAGACTTTTTCTCTAAAAAAAAAGTTGAAATATTTTTCTTCTTTTAAATTTAAAATAGGTATACCTAATGTGTTTTTTCTAAACAAAAAAAAAATCTAAAAAAAACAAACAAAAAAAGCAAATAATTTTTTTTTTTTTTAAAAAAAGATACCTATGTAACAAAAACGACCATCTATCTTTTTGCTTTGGAAAATTAAGATTTTTTTTTTCAAATTTTTGCCCAAAAAAATATGGGGTTTGTTCCTTCAAAAAATCAAAAAATTAAAAATATTAATCGGTAAATTAAAAAAAAAAGTTATGAAAAAATTGAAAAAAAAAATTTGGAAAAATTTCAGATAGCTAATATTATCTTCACCATAAAACATTGAAAACTTTTTTCTACCAAAAAGTGAGAAATTTTATTCTAAAGAAACTGATAAATTTTGTAAGTAGGTAGATATTTTTTATGCCAAACCTGAAAAATTGCAAATATTGTACTACCTAAGTATATTATTTTCTATTGAACTAGAAAATTGGAAGGTTTTCAAGAGATTTTTTTCTTTTTTTTTCAAAAAATATGGAGAAACTAGCATATTGATATATTTTGTAGGTAGGTAAGGTATTTCCGAAATATTCATATTTCTTTCTAAAAATTATTAGAGTAGGTATGAAAAAAAATTATTCCAAAAAAAATTGACAGATTTTTTTCTAAAAAGTGGAAAGATTTTTTCAAAAAAAAAAAAATAAATAAAAATTATTTTTATTCCTTGACAATTCGTCAAAATTTTTTATCCCCAAAAAATTTGGGAAATATTTTTATTCGAAAAAAAGTATATAAATGATTTCCCTTATAAAACAATTGAGAATTTTTCTCTCTTTTTTTAATAATTTCAAAAAATTGGTAAAGTTTTCTACTCGAAAAAAATTCAAAAGATTTTTTTCTCTAAAAAATGTGTGACTAGCTTGAGCACCAGAATTACTTCCAAGTTACCAACCATGTTTTAACTTCTTATGATGACCGTTGATCAAAATGGGCATTTTTTCCAGGGTCGATTTAAGGGGGTCGTAATCTCTGGGCTCCCAGGGCTTCCGATAATTTTTTTGCACCTGGGGCCTCCAGCAAAATGTTTTTTTAAATTACTGTAAAAGCGTGGTAACGACTTCTCAAAAATGCTGCATCATGTATTTCGTCGAGAAAAGAGACTTCGACCATTATACAAAACAATGACGTATCAAAAATTTGTCCACGAAAAAAAACCTCGTCAAAATTGAGCTCTGGAGCCTAAAATTTCTAAATCGGACCTTAATTGTTCTGAGGGGAAAAGTAGGGGTAAATTATGTGATTTGACTTTGGATCTGTTTTTACTGAATCGATGGATTTTCTAAAATCGTTTTATTTAGGTATAAAATGAGTGACAAAATGAAAAACGTTCGCGATAATGATTGAAAATAATGTTTTTACGAATAGTTTCGATCATGTGACTTAGATATCTAATTGAGTGATGTATTTTTAGTTAAGATTTTTGTGACAACAGTGAATTTTGAAACAGCCTGTTCAACACAGATATTAAGAAAAATTCCTAAGTAAAAAGTATGATTGTGTTCATCATATTTTAAGTAAGTATAGGTAGATATTTTTAATACTCTGAATTTTTAATGTTGCTAGGTAAGTTAGTTACTATAAGTTTTATTAAAAGCTTAATGTTTGGTATTAAATTGAAGTTCCTTTTAAAAATCTTGTTTTCTAACTTACCAATAATATCAGTTTTTTCTTCATTTCACGAATACGGCCCGGTAAATGTTTTGCAAATAAATTTCTAACATTGTTCGAATTTGAATAAGTAATACTGCTTCAGTTTCAGTGAACATCCTTCAAATATTTGTCGATTAAAAGATTACGCGCCGCAGTGGCGATTTCGTATGGTCTGATTAGCTAATGAAAGTCATGTTCTGATAAAATAAAGTTAATACGAGTATGATGGTGGTATGATCCAGTGGTATCAATTCATAATTAAATCACGATTGTTGGCAGTACATCTACATAGGCAGGTATTATGAAAGTGTTCAATACATGCCAATTTGTAATTGACGTTTTAAGAGTAAGACCTGGTGATTAGATTATTTATCTCCTACATTTATTTCTACTTGATCTTCGAGAAAATTAAAATTGATCAGTAAAGATTGTTACTAGGTACCTATACCTGTTAAACTTTAAAATCTCTGATTTATGGTAACGTTTAATCAATACATTCAAGTACGAGTACATATATATAATACTTATTTTCTCGATTAATTTTCTTAGAATTTAAAAAATTATAATCATTTCTACGATATCTGTCTAGGTAGGTATTCTTCTGCTGGTAGGTTTTTTCGCCAATTTAGAAGAGGCATAGCTAGATGTTTTGTACGAGGTTCTTCTTCTGTATGCCGATGCTTTTCTATTGAAGAAATTTCTAAACATTTCAACAATTTTGCTTTTATGTTTGTCTGATAGCAATTCCTTGCCATACTTTACAACAGCATATAAATTTTTCAACACGTTATTTACACCACTGTTGCTGTCTGCAGGATCTAGGAGTTTGCTTGTTTGTCGTAACGTTCTGCGTAGCAAGTAAGCTTTAGTATTACCTTGATGGAAAAATTTATCGTTTTGTAATTGTGGCGGAGTTGTTGGAATAATATATACGTGTTTATAAGTTTTCATTCGCTGCTGTTGTCTAGCAATCAGCTCTTCTTTATTGTTTTTTCGTCCCAATAAAAAATTCATCGAATCTTGTACCATCGAACCGACAGAATTAATGAAGTTCATTAGTGAAGTACTTTGAACAGGTTGCGATTCTAACTCAGAGTCTGGAAGTACACTGTACGTTTTACCCATCGAGTTTCGTCGATTTCTTGATGCTCTCTCTAACATGTAATTAAAAGCTTGTGTATAATCATAAGGTTTGTATCAATATAAAAATTTGACTTTCGATCTTCTTACTTGTACTGGTTTCGATATTCCTATTTTCCGTAGATACCTCATTCGCACTTTGAAAAAATGAAAAAGCAGACTTCAACGGATTCCTCCAGCTTGGAGAATTTTCGTTCGATAAAATACGAGCTGTGTTTTTGCGGGCTAAGCACGTAGGGAAACACAATGCGAGCTGAAAAATTGTGCTTAGAATAGGTAGCTAATCATATTTTTTAATGCGAATTCAAAAGGTTGTTAATGGGGTTTTCTACTCACCATTATAAGCAATTGTTTCATATTTTCTACTTCTGTATGAACATTAAAATTTTATTTTTGTTTGTGTATATACGTACTTGAGCGTTTTTTTTCCATCACATCAAATGTACAAATCATTGATCAGAGTTGATGATCATAAACCTAATGTAAATTAATACCAATTTCTTTGAAATCTCTTATCAGATGGAGATGAGCTTCTGTTTGTGAATATGATAATTTCGAGTACTTATACTGGCTGGTTTATTTAATATGTCTGTCTATTTGTAGATCTGTTTTTCCTTCTATTCAATCTTTGAATTTAATAATTATGTGCCATCGTATCAATGCGGTATTTCTAATTAGAAGAATACCTACATCATCCACTTAATCATTTATTATAGAATTTATTTACATATTATTCAAAATTTGACCGTTTTATCAAAATTTGATCATTTCTTCAAAATTTGACCTTTATTTTTTCAAAATTTGACAATTTTTGATTCAATTTTTTGAAATTTACTTTTCTTATTCAATTTTTTCAAAATTTGTTAATTTTTTTAAAAATTTGGTAATTTCGCAAAATTTGACCACTTTTCTTAAAATTTTGACAATTTTTTATTCAATTTTCTATATTTACTTTTATGATTTAGTTTTTTAAAATTTAACAATTTTTCAAAATTTGTTAGGTAATTTCCAAAATTTGATCATTTTTCCAAAATTTGACCATTTTTTCAAAACTTGTCAATTTTTCAAAACTTGATAATTTTTATTCAATTTTTTGGAATTTACTTTTCTCATTCAAATTTTTTAAAATTTGACAATTTTTTTCAAAATGTTGACAATTTTTGATTCAATTTTCTATATTTACCTACTTTTCTGATTCAATTTTTCTAAATTTGACAACTTTTCTCAAAATTTTGACAATTTTTGTTTCTGATTCAGTTTTTTAAAATTTAACAATTTTTCAAAGTTTGTTTGGTAATTTCTAAAATTTGATCATTTTTTCAAAATTTGACCATTTTTTTCAAAACTTGACAATTTTTCAATATTTGTCAATTTTTGATTCAATTTTTTTTCTCATTCAATTTTTCAAAATTTGTCCATTTTTATAAAATTTGATAATTTTTTAAAATTTGACAATTTTTGATTAAGAAAATTAAATACCGTAAATGGGGGCTACTTTGAACACTTTCGGGTATATTTTCCTCTGTTGCTGTGGCTACACTGATCATAGAAAAACGGTTTTCACGCCATTGTTTTGGGTCTAGCTTCTCGTATCAACTTCATTTTAAAAAAATTTTCCAACTCTCCTCAGAATGTATATGGCTCAACTTAAAGGGGGTGTTCAAAGTAGCCCTGGTTTTGGGGCTACTTTGAACATTGCTCTTTTTCCAAGGTTAGAAATTTGAAATCTTTATAAATCGATTAAAGCGTGCTCAAGGACCCTAAATATCAAATTTCATCGAAATAGCTACATTTTTACCCACTTTGGAGCCACTTTTTCAATAAAATATGAAATTTAGGATTTTTGAGGACTTTTATGTTAATATACTTGCAATAAGTTCGAAAAAATTTTTTTTTTGTACTTTCGTACCAGTGTAGAACTGAAAAGAAAATATTACATAAAAGCAACTTGTACGATTCAAATTACTGAACTTATGGTTTTTTGTTCAACGTGTTCAAAGTAGCCTGATTACAAATTTCACTTTTTATAGGATGATAAACGCATCCTAAAAAATCGAAACCTATGACATTAGAAGCTGGAGAAATACCCAAGTGTATTGAAAAAATCATTTTCCTCGAAAAATTGAAATTGAATTTTATAGAATAAAGTTCGCGCAGCTGTTAATTATAACGAAATTTCCACGACAAATTTAAATAATTCACATTTCCACCAACAGCAGATAGAAATCGCAGACACCTAGAAGTCGGGTGTTAACAAAACGCAGGGTAACAGTTCATAGATTCACCCTCAAAGGGCGTGAAAGCGTTAAAACACGAGTGTTCAAAGTAGCCTCCATTTACGGTTTGGAAAATTGAATCAAAAATTGTCAAAATTTAAAAAAATTGTCAAATTTTGAAAAATTGTCAAATTTTGAAAAATTGTCAAATTTTGAAAAATTGTCAAATTTTGAAAAATTGTCAAATTTTGAAAAATTGTCAAATTTTGAAAAATTGTCAAATTTTGAAAAATTGTCAAATTTTGAAAAATTGTCAAATTTTGAAAAATTGTCAAATTTTGAAAAATTGTCAAATTTTGAAAAATTGTCAAATTTTGAAAAATTGTCAAATTTTGAAAAATTGTCAAATTTTGAAAAATTGTCAAATTTTGAAAAATTGTCAAATTTTGAAAAATTGTCAAATTTTGAAAAATTGTCAAATTTTGAAAAATTGTCAAATTTTGAAAAATTGTCAAATTTTGAAAAATTGTCAAATTTTGAAAAATTGTCAAATTTTGAAAAATTGCCAAATTTTGAAAAATTGCCAAATTTTGAAAAATTACCAAGTTTTAAAAAAGTGGTGAAATTTTGGAAATTACCTATAACAAATTTTGAGAAATTATCAAAAAATTTTATAAAAATGGGCAAATTTTGAAAAATTGTTCATTTTTATAAAATTTGATAATTTTTTAAAATTTGACAACATCTTTTAATTTGACAATTTTTCAAAATTTGACAAATTTTCCCAAAATTTTGACAATTTTTGATTCAATTTTCTATATTTAATTTTCTGATTCATTTTTTTTAAATTTAACAATTCTTTAAAATTTTTTAGGTAATTTCTAATTTTTTTTTTTTTGCAAAATAGTTGACTCCCGATTTGGAGTTGAAAAAAAATCTAGTGCTTATCCCTGGTTATATCCAATTTCGAGTATTTCCCACATTTTCCCAAACACTCTTACTCATTCTTTGAATTTAATATGGATCAATGGTATTTCTAATCAAATTAATCACTCCTTGAATTATTTATTTTATAATTTATTTATAAGTAGGTACCTAATTAAAATACACAATGCACAAAAGATCGAATTGAAATCAAATTATGGGTAATTTTTGCGTCAGATGTTTCCATCTTTTTTCCAAGTAAATTTGTCGTACGGTGCCATTCCAAGGAAACTTCGTGACGTTGTAGTATTCTTCAAAAGTCATGACCCGCATTTTGTCTTTGTAATCAGGCTCGTGTATACTTTTCCTACGTTGCATTTTTTCAAACATTTTCTTACCAATAATTTTCTTTTTAGTGACCAGTGGTAAAGTTAAATTTTTATCGAAGTATTTTCTCAAAGCATACAGTTTTATTTGCCAAGGAGCGTACCTACCGGAATAGAGCAATTCTCTATCTAAACTTTCAAAAGTAGTATACCTATCCATTCGTTCGGGACTATCACCCACCCATCTTTTCTTCCTCACTTGCGACGTTGGAAAATGCATAAAATTTCTACTTAGGCCATCGCAAGCATCGATAAGTCCCATACTCGTATCTTCGGCGTAATCACACGTTAATCGTTTTCTCCTCACAGGGGCAGTTGAAAATTGCAACAATCTCGTCGTCAGTCGAGTTTTTTTATTCGGATTTGGGATAGTTTTTGGATGTATCGTTTTCCTTTGGGTGTATTGGTAAACGTGTGTTGAGGGCGAACGACGAACAACTTTCTTCCTTGTACAATGCGTACGCCTTTCAGTTAATGTAGTGAAGAAAGTGAAACTAAATCGGTGTTTAACATTTGGTCCTCCGTAAGCTTTGGTACTTGACCCTAGTGAAGCTAGATGTTTCATGTAATATTCCAAGTCAGTTTCGTTTATTTTTTCCGACTGATTTGATCCCGGATCGTAGTAATCTCCGTAGTCACCGTATCTCTCTAGAGAAAGGTCACTTCTCGTTTCCTTGGGTAATGATTGCATATAAGAAACCGAATCATTGGATTCTATCAGGGAGAGTCGTATAATGGCATTTGTTGGGTTGTAGATGTATGAAACCAGTACCTGCCAAAATTTGAAAAAATTGTACTCAAAAGGATCAACTAAATAGGAAATTCTATAACCACAAAAAAGTCCCCTAACCTCATCCTTCGGTTAGGTACTTTTCCAAATATAAATTTAAACTAATCCCTTGTTATTTTTCGCTTATAACTTTGTAAATATGCGTTTGAACAAAACAATTATCTCAACAAAAATTAAAGTTTACATAATTTGCAACAAAAAAGTTAATTTTCATTTTTTCCGAAAAAGTTAACAGGAGGTGCAAAAACCTCCATCAAAATAATAGAAGGTAAGAAAAAATTAAATTTGTCCCTATTTTGTTGAATGGAGTACAATTTCAAATGGGACCGCATACATGCGAATGGTGACATACCATCACAGATTCCATAAGAACCCTCACTCCTCCTCTCGCCCGAAGAGCTAGTCTAATTTGTGGACTCCTATGAACCGTCTTTTTTTTTACTATTATTGCAATTTGTTCCATTTTTTATGGTCTAATGAACTAATGGTACTTTTTAAAAATTTTCATCAGTGAAGTTGTTGATGAAAAATTGGAGCTGGAAAAATTCAAATTTGAAAATCCCAGTCGAATTTAATTTCACTTTATCAAGCGGAAGCAGTAATTTATACACGAGTTGAACAATTCTAATTTAATTAAACTCTTACCAAATGCAAGAAAAGCTTCATTGTTGGATGTAAAATTCGATATTTGACGTAGGCAAAAACAAATCAGCTTGGTACATGTTTATTCGATATTAACTTTTGCTGCCACATACGTGCTTATTCAATTTATTTAATGCGAAAAAACTGGGTTCCATTTTTTACAGTGCTATAATATGGTCCCAAATGAGCAAATTGAAAGAATTTTTTCTATCTGTGCTATGAATTTGATTATGATCGAAGCAATATATGATAAAATGATGACCTTTTTAGCCTTACTCTTATAATTTCAAATAATCAACAATGTTGAAAAAAAAGAGTTGAGGTGAGCTAGGTTTTTTGGGTATCAATTTTTTTTCGAATTTTCATTTATTGGTCTGCGAAATGATTTTAATTGTTTTGGATGGATTAAGTAATATTTACTTACATCATTTCAAAAATATATTATTTGATGTAGGTATTTTTGCTTCTGTAAATGCTGAAAATTCATTTCTGTTTGGCCTTCAAAAGGAAAAAAGTATAGAATGGTTTGAAATGATTAGGTATTCTTTGGTTATTCTTAGACAACTATTACTTCCATAGAAGTACCAAACATTAATAAATGTTACCTATGTGTTGAATTTTCTTTCCAGTGATAATAATAACGCTTAAAAGTAGGTAAATATATTTACAAAGACAAACAAAAATAGATGTTTTTTTACACCTAAGACCGTTCAAAATAACAAAATAAAATTTCAGTAGTAATACAAAGTCATTATTACTTGAATTAAGTATACTTATGATAGAATTTCTTTCCTCGAAAATTATGGAAATTCATTTGCCATCACATCCTACTTAAGAATGAAAAACACGAGCTACATACATTCGTAAAATTTGCCACAAGGCTCATCCTTCACTGTAATTTCCGCGTTGCTGATTTGGTTTGGAATTCGAGTTTTTGGTTGAAAAGGTAGTATCCTCGTTGATAGGTTTAGCAAGTAGATTTTGACTTTGATTATACATCAAAGTTCTCTCTTCCTCTTGGAAATGATGACGATGGTGGTGATGACGGTGTGGATGATGGTGACGAGGGTGGTGGTGATGGTGATGGTGACGACGAGTAGTTGCTTCTATGATATCATCGTATTCATAAGGAGGTGCTTCTGTATTACCGAATATTTTTACAAATTCGTTATATATTCTGTTGAGTAGAGGTTGATAATACATGAATAGAATGAAATAGTTGACTAATTTGTAACACACTGATACGATTGTTTTAATCAGGACGCCTTTATCGTCCTTATCATCGTGATGAATTTGGGTATTGTCCTGAGGAGCTCCATTTAACAAAGCTAGAAAACACGGTAATATCTGAAAATGTTGGGTGTGTTAGTGAATTGGATAATGATAGATGCCAATGATTTTTTTTCGACTCCATGCTAATTTAAAAAATACCATGTATAGGTACCTATCTTATAAATTAAAACAGATAATAACTCACCAGTACAATGTATATAATCCTCATGGCTCATAGCAATGGTTAGTTGAAAAATCAAGGATCAGCTCACCTACCTATTTAAAAAAATATCACATTTTCTTTGGAATTTTGAAATCATCGATTAAAAATAAAGAAATAAAGAAGTTTGCTGACCTTCAGATAACTAAAAGAAAAAAAGAAAGAATTAGGGAGTTTCCATTCTAACATTTTCACTTAGGCATCAACTGTTTCCTAATATGAGCGCCCATTTGATAAGTTTTCATATGTCTCGTACGAAATTGTAAATCGAATGTTTGATTTCTTTCTCTTTACTAATTTATGTTGTGATAAGCTGGGCTATCGTAGTATTTTGATCTATGATATCAAGTTGATGGATACATGTACTTACCTTTACGTATATAACGATATTCATACAGATTTTGTTCATCTTCATACCTACTTACTTTCGTCAAGTAGGGATATTTTAATGTGAGTTGGTATAAATGTCTTCAAATGTTTGTCAATTTTTTTCTCAAGAAAATTATGAGTAGGTATTTGATTTCAAGGCAATATAGACCTATAGGCAATTGAGTGGAGAGATGCGATGATAGGTATTCATAAAAAATCAAAATTTTATTATTTTTTCATACATTTGTACAGAGATATTTGCAAGATTCTGATAGAGATACCTAATCACATATTTTTTTGTAATACAAATCTTTATGATGTTAAAGTGTTATGTTATAAACAGATTTTCACTACCATAATTGAACACAGATTCACGAATTTAAATTAGGAAAATCTTTCTCCTCCATTATCTCCCCCATCATCTTCTCTGCCATCTTCCTCGTCATCATCTTCATCGTCATCTTCTCCGTCATCATCATCTCCTCTGTTATCATCATCTCCCTCGTCATCATCTTCATCATCATCATCATCATCTCCTCCATCGTCATTTCCATTATTATTATAATCACCGTTATCTCCATTATCATCGTCATAGTTTTGATTTCCTCTGCTATAGCTTTTTGTTCCACCACGCCAAGGTCTAGTCCAGTCATAGTTTGAATCTAACCATTCCCATTGCGGACGTCCCTTCGGTTTACTGGTAGTTTTAAACAATAGCCATAAAACTGATTCAACGGCGTCTACTTTATCTTGCACCATTTTAAAAATACGTTTGATCATATTCGATTTCCATATAACGACATCTGTGATGACTTTTCGAAATACGTTGTCTTTCTTGAAATACTGTTTCATTTGTTTTAATAAGGGTGGAAATGATCTTTTGGTGATTAGTTTTACCAAACCGTCGAGAAGTTGCCTTTGAATCTCCGTTTTTTGATAGACAGCTCTTGCTTGACAATAACATGGAGTCAGTGTCAACTTGAAATCAAAAAATTTACAATTTTATCGATTTATTGGTAAATTTAGGTACGTTAAAATAAATTCGTGCTACTTACCAAAAAAATTATAATTATTTTCATTTCACTGCCACAAGCTCAAAAAGAACGAAAAATGTATGGCCATAGGCATACATTTAAACTTGTAGGTACCTACTTATTAAATTTTTACGAATGAGTTCTGATTCACTGTGAAATATTTGTGCAGCGATACTCGTATCTTTCCATTTCAAAACACCGAAGTAATTTATCGTTTTTAAAATCGTTACGAAGTAATTCAATTCATTGATTGGCCATATAATCAATTAGTGGTTTTAGATAAAGAGATTTTTATGAAGCACTTTGTAAAAAGAGTTGTCGTTTCAGTTGTTTGGAAATTATATGTACCTACCTTACTTAATTACCTACCTAAAAACTTACCAGCCTTACATTAGGGCAAAATAAAAAAAATTGGTATGTCTTGAATTATTATGCGAAGGAGAAGTTCATTTTGCTTTGAAATGAAACCCCAACAGAAAATTTCAGAACCATTTTTCGAAAGAAGCAGAATTTAGCACTTTCCAAAAGCGAGACAACCTTTGCGCAAAAAGAAGCTTTAAAGTTTAAACATGGCCAAAGCCAGGCTAAAGCAAAGGAAATACTCGTGATGCTCGGTTCTGCTTCATTATTTGAATCGTGTAGTGCTAGTGCCAACTTCACCAACACCAACATCTGATTGGTTATTACTTCATATTCTTAATTTTGAGGTTGAACATATCTCCGCGAATATAGCTCCGATTTCGAAAATGATTAAATTTACTGAGATATGAGATGAGGAAATCAAGAGATAAAAGCAGATTTGGGCACAGTAATTAACACAGTGCGGGAAAAACACATTTTAATTTTTTACTTTAGGTCTTAGCGTCAAGTTGTTTTGAAATTTCCGGAGTATACCCGCGTGATTTTCAACGGAAATTCAATTGACCGATCACATATCTAATTCTTTCATCGGGTAAAGAATCCAGACGTAATGTATTCAATTTTTTCCTGATATATATTGGGCGTTTCCACGAAGCCAAAAAGTAACAAAAATTTCTTGTTTACATTCGACCTGTGAGTCATCGGAGTGAAAACACATAAGACACAATGGTAATATTTATCAAAATAACTCGAAAAATATCATCTCAATAAAAAAAGTGCAAGAAACTTTTTTTTCTTAGAATTAAAAAATCTTTCCATTCATGTATAAAAAAGTTGATTTAGCGACATTAGTGAATTTTTGGGAACATTTCACTAATATCGCTAAATCAACTTTTTTATACATGAATGGAAAGATTTTTTAATGAAACTAAGAATAATTACGGGTAATTAAGCCAAATTAACAAAGAAGAAAATCTAAGCTAATATTTCGCCAGAATTACATCTGGCTTCTTCAGAGCGTGGATCACTACTGAGCAGTTGTCTAGTCCTGGATCTCGTCATCGGCCCCTTGTGGGCGTGGTCTCGTTCCTGATTGGTCGGCTCCAAGGTTGCGTACGTGACTGTCTGGGTGTTGTCCTGAATTGTGTACATGACTCCTGGATCATCGTTTATATCATTTCCCCAGTTTTCTTCCTCCTCCAAGTTTTTTCTATTTCTTTCTCTGCTGGAAAATTTTCCAGCAGAGAAAGAAATAGAAAAAATTGGAGGTCAATTAAAAAGTTTTTTAATTCATTTATTTTTCAGTAGGTATTTTTTTTAATTCTAAAAAATGAGGATTTTTTTTTAAAACCCAAAAATAAAAAAAACAAGGCTAAAAAAACATTGTTTTACCTAATCCAAGAAATTGATAATTTTTTCTTCAAATAAATGTCAAAAAAAAAGAGAAAGAGACCCTACATATAATAAGTTGTGACCGGGCATAGGGAAAGGGTATTAGTGTCCATTCGAGAATTCCAAATCGCAGACATTGCAAGAAATCAATTTTAATTATAATTAAATCGATTTCCAATGTGAATTATAATAATTGAAGTTACGTTTAATGAAATAAAGTAATGAACAAATCAATATAATTTTATTACTTTGATTCGGAAACCATTTAAATCAAAGAAAACCAAGTTGTTTTTGCGTAAAAATCAGTTTGGACACTAATACCCTTTCCCTATGCCCGGTCACAGTTGTATTTTCTTTCAAAAAAAAAAAAAAAAAAAAAAAAAGAAAGATTTTTCTTCTTCAAAGAAACTTTGTAGAAAAGTGAAATAGTATTTTCCCAAAAATATGAGACAAAAAATAGGATTATCTTTCCCAAAAAAGATTAGAGATAGTTGTTCCCTATAAAAAAGACATTTCTCTCACTGTAAGGATTACTTCAATTCCATAAAAATTCGAAAAAAATTCTCCGAAAAAAGAAATATTTTTTTTACTTTAAAACAATAGGTATTTATTGAGAAATTAAAAAAAATCTAGAAGGCCAAAAATTGGGGACTTCCTCTAAAAAAATTAAAAAATTAATCAATTTTATTGTTCTTACTTCAGAACAATGACAAATGTTTTCACACTGATTCCCAAAAAACTGACATACTTGAGCAGTATCTACTTTTCATTTTTTCAAAAAAGTTTTTTCTTCCAAAATTTCAACATCCTAGTGGCGTTGAAATAAGCGACATTCAATTTTGAAGCGGAGAAGCCACAACTTTTTCCTTGGGTTATCAACTGAAAACGAATCTTTCCTTTGTACGTATGTGACCAAAATACGAGACATCGAGACATGTTTATTTTTTCACATCACCCAAATAATTATTCATCTACGTTCCTCCCCTACCTACCCATCTTCCTATACTAAAAAAATGAAAACTTTCGAATAGGTAAAGATTTTAATTCAAATTCGTTCAATTTTGACCAGGAAGCATGGAAAATAATTCCCACGGATAATACCTGGTTGGAGGAAAAGGACCTCGTTCCCTCGTCTCGCCTTCTTTCATGGTTGCAGTGGGAAATCTTCTGTGTAAATCTCTTGAGATTTCGTCGCACCAATCATTTACTATTTTCAACTTATCTGGAGGTACTTGTTTTAAAAGTTTTGACAAATCTTCATCGTTGTAATTACCAAAATCCCCAGGCCCGGGTTGAGGTGTGTATTTTTGTTTATCATTTTTCAAAATAAATGTCGACTTTGGATTCTTGGTGGAAAAATTTCCTTCCGGTTGTTTTTCTCCTTGTGGAAATTCATTCTTCCAGGCATTCTTTATACTTTCCAGATCTTTTATATCGTACAATGGAGAAGAACCGTTGAAAAATATATTCTCTATTTCTTTTTGATCTTGCGGATTTAAACTTTTTAACCATTCTTTCATTAGATTTTCATCTACTCTTGCAGTGCGTGGTATTAATGTCGAGGTAAGAAGCTTTGAAGTATTTTTACTAATGGACTTTAAATTTTTGCCAAATTCTCGAATACAAGAGTTCGTGTAGTAAACAGAGCTGTTTGGGAATTGTAATGACTTGCTGAAAAGTAACGAATGGTTGCCTACTTTTCTACTTCTCTCTTCTTCCAAAATCATTGGTGATGTTTGTATGGTTGCTGATAAATTATAAGGCAATGTTGTCGAAGGACCGTATGAAAATAAATCTTGGATTATTCTTCGTTGAATTGGATTTAATTGTTGTATCGCTTCTCTCCACGTACTGTCCAAAGTTCCACGTACAGTAGGTTCGATTTTTTTCAAAGCTTTGGCTTCTCGTTCTTTCATTTCACGGAAATTCATCGATTTGTACGTAGATTTAGTAATTTCAGAGAGTTGAAATGTGGAAGGGTGTCTCCTTAGGTAGAATAATTCTCGAGTTTTTCTCAACAACCCATAATTTAAAATCGTTTGGTTCGGTATATGGGAAGAAAAATTGTTTCGATGATTTACTTCACGTTTACGTCTGAAAACAGGCAAGCTAATGTCTGATTCGAATGGATATATTTGCTGTCCTCTGCCGAAGTCCATAGTCAAATCGTATACTGAATGAGACATACCATCTTCTTGGCTGATTTCTGGCAGTTTTTGCTCAAATAAGTCTTCTAAGTTTAAATTCTCTTTTTCTGTGCTATTTTTTGTTGTTTTAGAGACAGTTGAATTAGTTTGTAAGGTTCCTAAATCTGGCTGTATTGGAGTTGAATTGTTTTCGTACAAACGAATATTTTGTATGGTGAAATTTTCATGTCGAGATGTCTTTTTCAATTCTTGGTGTGTAGCATGTGTTTGAAAATCGGTGATGTTGGTTAGTGTTGTATGAATGCGCTTTTGCGCACTGAAATATTCCAGGCTTGAATTTTTTTTTGTTGCTTGACGCGTAGAATGTGTGTGAAAATCAGTGTAATTGGTTTGTTTTGTATAAATACGTTCTTGCACATTGGAATTTTTCCGGTTTAATTTTTTTTTCGATTCTCGATGAGTAGAATGTGTTTGAAAATCGGTGATGTTGGCCTTGGTAGTTTTCGTATAAATAGAGTCTTTGATAGAGCTGTACAACCTTTTCTGGTAATCTCCAAACGTAGCGTTTCCATTTTTTATGAATATAGAAAAATATGCCAGCACCTGGACAAGTTTTTATTTTTATTTTAGAAACTGCTTGTAATCATTGTGAAAATTAAAAAATTTCCCATTCAAATTCATAACAGAATTTTACTTACTAGAAATGTAAAGAAAATTATTTCTCTTCGTTTCATTTAATTTTGAATAATACCTAGGTAGGTACTTATCAAATACCTAGTAATTTTCTAAATAAGATTTTCTACTGAAAAAAATAACATTTCGAATTTAATGATTATCAGCACAAATGTCTATTTAAACGCACAGATTTTTGATAGCATTTGAGTATGTGGTAGCTGGTAGAAATACGCTCTCGTTATGTGATTAGAATTTAATCGACTAGGTTTATCTTCAAAAATTATATCCAAACTGCTGGCAAAAATACGAGTTATTTCAACATGAAGATGGGGGGAGGGGGGGGATCTACAGGAGATGTAATTTTATAATCTGCATTAAAGCGATAGCTCTTATTTTGAGAATTTTCAAATTTTTTTCGAGACCACCCGTCAAATACGTTACCTATGCTTGTGGAGAAAAAAATCCCTATTGTTTACTTTTTCCAACTGAGTGTTAAGTCATACCCGTGGGGGGGGGGGGGGGGGGGGGGGGGTCATCAATTTCCAGAAAATAAAAAAAAATGAAAAAATTGAACATTTTCAAAACAAAATAGCGATAACTTTTCATCTTTATTAAGTACTGGTATAAAAAATATAATTTCCCGCAAGTTTTTGAAAAAAAAAAATTGAAAGAAGTGTTTGCGATTAAAATGGTTTCAACATACACATTCTCCTCCAAAAATACCATAATATAGCGATTTTTTATCATTGAATTTTCCAAAAACCATTAAAAATTGTAAAAAAAACTACCTATTTCCAGAACTTTTTTGATTAATCTAATTTTCTGGAGTGAAACATGATTTTTTCTGAAGAGATGACCGTTTAATAATTTTTCAGTATTGATTGAGTGAATCATTTTTTTATATTACAAAAAAAAATATTTATTTTTTGAATAAAAAAAAATAAAAAAATTCTGAAAAAAGGGAAACTTACGTATTCCAAAAAATTGAGACACCTAGGCACATAAATAACACATATATATTTTTCAATTCTGACGAAAATTCAGTTTTCGTCAAAAATAAGAGCTTTTCGTTTCAAAAATTTGAAAAATATTTTTACGTTTAAAAAGTAGAGTGTTTTTTTTTTCTGAAAAAATTAACAATTTTTCTGCTTCGAAAAATTGAAAAAAATACTTTAAATTCTTTAATCACAAAAAATTAAAGAAATTTTTATTCTAAAAAATTTGAGTTTTTTTTTTATTTCAATGAAAAAGACCTGCACATATTTCAATGAGATCTAGATCAAAGATCTATATGCGCTAATGAAAATTTAAATCGGAGGTGCTGTTTTGAACATGAGTGGAGAAAGTCGTCAATTTTTTCACCCATTTGTGAAATTTAATTAGATGCCTCTCTAATCAGGTATTAGGTAAATTTAGATTTTTTCATAACTAATAAGTTACAACGTTCAATTGGATTATTGTGATATCGCTTGATTATTATCTTGAAAGTGATAACTTCATTGAATTATTAATTATTGAATATGAAATTCAATCAAAACTTTCGTCATGCAGCGGAGTTGAAATTCAAAAATAGGTAATAACCTATTAATATGTAGTTAGTAATGAGTAGACAACTTTTCTGAAAATTTTAGAAAATTAAGCAACGACTGATCGATATAATTTCATAACAAAATAATGCGTATAAGTAATGACGTATTTTATTGTAACAAATCTAATTTTATAATTTAATTACAATAGGTAGTTTTATTACCTACAATATTGCACTCCTCGCGAAAAAAGACAAACCACTCGGAATATCATCTTTCTCAATTCATATCAACCTAAAATCACGCAAAAAGGATGAAAATAATTTTTAATTATTTTACCTATATCGTCAATGTTAAATTTTTACATCTCAAAATAATGTGTATGTATCGAAGTTTCACTTACATGTGTATAATCCAAACCAGCTAATTCGGGCGAAATATCAATTTGTGTTCGCATCATGGTCGACAGTATGTTACTAGCTAAACAATTACTGGGTTGTTGAAGGGATTTAGGTTTGGAAGGTAAACGCCCTCGGCGACCTTTTAAAGAATCAGTTCGAACGACCTCTTTGACCATGCCCACGGACAAGCATTTTTGAAATCTGCAATATTGGCATCGATTACGTCTTCTTTTATCGACTGGACATGATTTGTCGGCCAGACATACGTATTTCGATCCTTTTTGCACAGTTCTTTTGAAAAAACCTGCGTAAATACGATTACATATTATAGGTATTCGCAGCATGCATGAGATATCTATTTGAGAGAAATTTGTTTACTGAACCAGTGCTACGATATGATTTTATTTTGATTTTAATGTCAGTAATGAAATGAATATACCAGTACCCAGGTAAATCAATCAACAAAAATAGGACAAATAATGACAATTTTGGAGAAAAATCAACAATTTTTCATGAATCCCTTATTTTTTGAAATTGATTTTTTCTCCCTTTTAATCTCATTCAGAAGAACTAACTAATTTTAGGAAAAAATAGTTTTTGATGAGATTAAATTTTTCCCAATTTATTTTAATAGAACTCAACTTAAAAATTCTTTCTTAACAATTTTTTTCAGAAAATTATTTTTTCAACATTTTTTTGATGATATTTTTTCAACGAATTTTGTAGTATCATAAGAAAAAATTTTACAATTTTTTTTTCTTGGAGAGTTTTTTTTGACACGATTTTTTCTTTAGAAGATTTTTTCAGTATAATTTTTCCATTGACTTTCATCTTTTATTCAATACCGCCCCACCCAAAAAGAAAAAAATAGTTTCTAATATAATTTTCTATCCACTTTTTTCATAAACCTCGAAAAATTTGTTGGAAAGATTTTTTAAAGATTATGAAATGATTTTTTTGAAGATGGACTAGTTATTTTTTGACAAAATTTCTTTAAAAAATAATGCTCGAGTGATTATTTAGAATTTTTTCTTTTACCAAAATAAATTTTTGAAAATTTCCTTCAATAGAAATTTTTGTCTAGAAAACGTTGGAGTTGCATTTTTTCAAGCCTCCCTTTTCGGAGGGTTCATCCCTTTCCCAAAAATCTTCTTATCTCTGTACCTAAGACCCCAACTGAAAATTTTTTCAAACAAAAGTTATTGATAGAGAGCTTTAGAATAGTTTTAGTTATTACAAAAATGTCGATAGAACCCTTCCCTCCTCTTCCATTCTATATAATACGTATGAAAATTACTGGCTGATTTCCATATGTGATATGTTATGCAGAATTGGAAAGAAGAGAGGGTGGGCGGAAGGGGTCCGATTAGAATAATTAAGGGACTTCTAAGGAAAGAGGATGGACCCTCAAAAAAGAGGAATCTTGAAAAATGTCGTACCCACTACCCACTCATTATTTCATCACATTGTCTGGTTATTTGGTCAATTACAATTTACAATACACACAGTCAACTTTTTACATCATCAACTTTTGGCTATTGGCAGAGAGGGGGGGATCTAATCGAAATTTCTCTCATAACCGAAAATATTTACCGAAGTATGATGTGTAATTTTAGTTCGAAAATTTTTTTACCTGAGGCATTCGGTTTAGAGATAGGGAGATTTTTGGAAAGGGATGAACTCTGGGAAAAAAAGAACTTGAAAAAATGTAACTGCAGTTCACTTTTTTCGAAATGCTTCCTTGATTACGAATCAATCATAAAATCGCTTTTAACCATTCGATCACAAGGATGACACTTTTCTCTCCATTATTTGTGAAATAACTATTTTTTGAAATATTTTTTTATCATCATTTCATTCAGGAAATTATTTTTTCATATTTCATTCCAAAAGTTTTTTCTCAATAAATTTCTACATAATTATTATAGAAAAATTGTTCATATTTTTTTAGAATATTTGTTTTTATTATTACCTAACCTATACGGCTATACCTACCTAGTTATTTAACATTTTTTTTTGACATACTCGTAATTTTGTCTTTGAAGGATTTTTTAGCATAATTTTTTCATTATTTAACTTTAAATTTTTATTCGGTAATTTTTTTTCAATAGATCGGAAGTTCTAAAAATAATTTTTCATCTGTTTTTTTTTTTTTTTTTTTTTCAACTGATTACTTGGCGATTTTTTCATAAATCCCAAAAAAT
The DNA here is from genome assembly GCA_959613365.1 of Balanococcus diminutus. Classification (NCBI taxonomy): domain Eukaryota; kingdom Metazoa; phylum Arthropoda; class Insecta; order Hemiptera; family Pseudococcidae; genus Balanococcus; species Balanococcus diminutus. The sequence continues at coordinate 33,931,114 of OY390714.1, forward strand.
TTGTAAGTAAGAATTTTTGAAATTTTTTTCAAGAATTTTTTTTAAAAACTATATACTACTTACCAAAAAAATTTCTAGACTAAAAAAATCACCAAAAGAACTTTTTTCAATAATTGTTCTTCAAAAAGATAGGTACTGTTTTTCAAAAAATTTTTAAATCAATCAATTTTTTTTATTTCTTAATAAAATGTGAATTTTTACAGTATTTTTTGACATTTTGTATTTTGTATTTTTTTTATTATTATTTTTACAAGGTGATTCGAGATTCAATTTTCCATTTTCCAATGAAAATTTTACGTGAAAAATGATTTTCCATTTTTTTTAAAACTAGAAATTTGAATAAAAAATCTAAAAAATCTAGCATAAAAAAAAAAAAATGACATAATTATCTACCTACCTACCTACGTAGGTGCAGGTTAAACAAGTGGTATTCTCTAGAAAACGACTACTTTTGAACATTGCAGTACCTACCTTTGCATCCTTCACAAGTCCTAACACCATAATGCTGACAAGCGGCTGTATCTCCGCAGACGGCGCATAATTGAGTGGTAGGGGTGTGTAGAAGGACGTGCGAATTAGAGATGTAATCACGATTATGACTACTGGACGTAGTATCATTATGAGTAGTCATAGCAGTTGTAGAGATAGGTATATCAGTTCGAGTTGTTTTATGGTAATAATTCACTGGACGAGATGCGTTCACTGGTCCAATAGCAACATTTTCGAAACTAGTTTGCATAGTATTTATAGTCGCGTATTTTGGCTTCGTTTCACGATGCTGACTGCAACAATTCAGAATACAAAATTTTTAAAACCTCGAGAAAACCCTCAATGTAAAATTTTCATCTATTTTCGTGCTTACTTTTGCAAAGTATAGGTCTGCGTGGCCGCATTATTATGACGATTCTTCATATCGTAATTTTGCATAATTGTAGTTTCGCTGGCGAACATATCGTAACCATAAGACGACGCATGCTTAATGGTTGGCTCCATTTTCACATTTTCTACGCTTTCAAAAATTGGCTGAGACCTAGAATTTGCAGCGTACATGTTGGAATGACCCTGGTAGACGGTTTGCAGGTGGCGTGCTGTATTTTGTACTATTTCATTGCCACCCATGCACGATTGCGGCGCAGGGAAAAACATATCTTGAACGTCGTTTCTTATTGGTAAACAATGAGGCTGTTGATTTGGCTGCAAAGGAAGTTGCGCATCGCAGAATGTCTCATTTTCAACTTTAAATCCTACGTTGGAATACGTCTCTTGGAAACTAGGCAATGGCGTCGGGTCCATGAAATTATACGTCGAATTTGGCATAAACGAGAGCTCCGAGAAGGCGTCCAGTTCATCTGGAAATTCGAAATTGTTGGTTTCATCGGGTATCGAAGGTCGTCGGTAATTTGAGAAAGTATTGTTGGCCAGTGCCTGCAGAATGAAAAAATACACAGTTGTTTGAATGAATGAAAGAAAAAAAAAAATCGAAGTTTTAATTTACTCGCGTTGATAAATCTAGGTGGATTTAACTAATCGAAATAAGTCATGGTTTTCAGCGTTTTCATTATTATATGTTGACTGATGCGATAAAAATTAATTTTCTAGGGATGAAAATTATAATACGCTTCGTACTAAAAGTGAATATTTAGACGTTCCGGTTCAAAAACGCAGATGCATCCTTTGACATTTGAGTACGCACAATGTGTCCCTAGACGATACTCCTTGTGCCTCGACGCGTCCAAGTTAGGAATCATATTATCCTCGAAACTATCAACCGTGAAACAGAATAGATTTTTTTTATCTACCACTGGCGTTTTATTCGACCCGTTTTTCCTTTAATAAACAAATTACTTATTAGGTCACTATTATTATAAAAAATTTCGAAAAAATGAATCAGAAAGCTCGCCTGTGATGAGACGATAGTTTAGGCGGTGCTGTTAAGGAGGTATTATGTACTTTACGTCTTAATGATTTTTCGATATTTTTATTAATTATTATTACAAGTCTTATGAAGTAGGTAATCAATTTCACGGCTGTACGATTTTCATGAAATCATTAAGTAGGTATAGATATTTAATATTTTCGTGCCATGATTTCTTCCTTTTAATTAAAAAAGGCGATTAAGGATGACTCGAGACAAAAACTGTAAAATTTTGGGATTTCCCCTAAAATAGTTTCAAGAGATACAAAAAAAGTTACTTCCTCCAAGGATCTGAATGGAAACTATAGACCAAAAAATTCGTTTTTTGTCGTTTTGATTTTCATCTATTTTAAAATATACTAGCAACAAATAAATGTACAAGGTGTCTGGGGAACACCGTACAAGACTTCAGATTTGGATACAACCGAATAGGTACCACAAACAAAAAACTTTATATACACATGGAACCTATCTCAAAAATTGAAGGAGCAGCATAAAATAAAACAGATATTTTTTTTTTTAGATTCAGCATAAATGGATAGTACTAAAAAATAAACATCTTTTACCCTACACATTTTTTGCATAAGTTCGAAAATGAATGCACTAACAGACCAATAATAAAAATAAAAATTTCAGAAGTTTGAGACTCCCTAGCGCCTTCATTTTTGAAGATAAGCAAATTCATCACATAACTTTTTTGTTCCTCTTAAAAAGTTACTTATTGGATGCATTGGTAAGTGCAATCTCACCATTTTCAGTTCTCGCCAGTCCCCTTCATAATTTGAGCAAGGCAAAATTTTTGACATGTGATTTCTTTTTGCCATAAGTAAAATCATTCAATTTCAAAGATAGACATTCCTTTGTAATTAGAACTTTTTTTGCTTTTCCGAAGTACTATCCCTTCATGGCTTCAGAAAATTTTTACAATACAGTGTTACCATTTGTTCATTCATTTTAAAAATAAAAAAGCTCGGTAGCACCTTCATTTTTCAACTTGAGCAAAAAATGTTGGGAGTAAAAAATGCGTATTTTTTTAGTACTTCCCATATATCCAACCAAACAAAATTCTCTCAATTTTACTTGTCAAATTTTCCTCTGCCCCTTCAATTTTTGAGGTAGCCAAAAAATGTTGAAAGTAAAAAATGTGTATTTTTTTAGTTCTATCCAACCAAACAAAATTTTCTCTCAATTTTATTTGTCAAATTTTCCCATCCCCTTCAATTTTTGAGATGGACATCATGTGTATTATAAAGTTTTTTCTTAGTGATACCCGGTGGTATCCAAATCAGAAGTCTTATACATATGTACAGTGTTCCCCGGACACCCTGTATAAGTTAATACCTACAACATTATAAAGTGGAAAAAATTAATGATAAAAGGTGTTGTTTAAAACATTTTTAAAGAACTTCCTCCAAAGGTTTTCTTTGACATGAAGAGAGAATGAAGTTTTTCTTAGACAATAATTCTTAATTTTGTCTGATCAAATTACGATTAAAAGGACTGTTTGGAATCTATGTTTTTCCTTCTTGACTTTACTGCAAGTAATAGTTGCATCGAGATGACTTCAAGCTCAGCAATTAGTATTCAAGAGTGATTTTTATGCGTATTATGCAAAGTTAGAGGGTAAAGAAATTATTTTCAAAATCTCAATTTACAACAAACTTTTGTTTGAAAATTTTTCCAAAAGTGCATGGTACCTTCAAAAAAAAGAAAAGCCTAAAAAAAATCGCTTATCGACTTATTTCTTTCTTTAATATATTTTATAGACTCGAGATTGAGATTCAAATATAAAAGGGCTTTTAATAATGAAGTCGCATGGAAGCGCGGGTTTATTTTCCTTTGAGAATAATTGAGACTATAGGTAGGTACAAATTATGGAGCATAGAAATAATCATCTTATTAGACATTATATTTTGGAGATTGCCCTTATTTTGTCATTAATACTTCTCTATTTAGAAATATTGTCTTGGAAAAAAAGTGATCTTCATCAACATTAAATTTTCCAAAATTTGGTTCCAGATACTTTTTCTAAATTTTGTTGCGTCCTAATTTTATGGTGAACCTTTTTCAAATTTTCTTCGGAATTCTATTCAAACACTTTTTTTCCAAATTTCTTTAGAAATCATGTTCTAGGTACATATATTCTGTCTGAAAATATTTTATTTTTTTATGTTTAAGTATTCAAACACAGTTTTTTAAGAAAAAATTAGGTAGGTAATATAAATTTTTAAAATTTGATTCAGAGTCAATTTTACGTAAATTTTGTTTGAACGAAGTTTTCTCAAAATAGAAAAAGTTAAAATTTCGTTCAATTACCTATTAGATATTATTTTTTCAATTTTTTAAAATACTTTTCCAAAATGTTTTCAAACACAACTCATCATAATTTTGTTCAAAATCAAATTCTTCAAAGTTTAGGTACTTTAAACACAGGTAATTTAAAAAAAAATGCAAATGCATTTTTGAAATTATTTTCTTCATCCTTTTTTTTTACCGAAAGCTAGTAGGTAAATACTATTTTACGTACAAACTTTGCAGTAAGAATGAAGAAATTTAATCACTCTTGAATCGCCATACAAAAAAAAAAAAAAAAATGTAATTATTTCGAAATTATTTTTAAAATCTTCTTAAAACAATTTTTTTTTCTCTCGAAAAAATTAACTTTTCTGGGGAAAATAATGCATGTCTAAAAAGTTGTTGAAAAGTACCTACATAGTCAATCAAAGAAAAAATACTCTAGGAAAAAATTCTAAAAAATATATAAAATTCTTCATAGAAGAAAATCCCCTAAGTTTTTTTTTGCGAAAATTATTTTATACCTATTTTATTCGAAAAAGTTCAAAAATAAATTGTATCAAATATTAATCACTTAAAGAAATAATTAATTGGAGATACTTTCTCGAAAAAAAGTTCTTGAAAAAATTGAATACAAAATGAAAAAAAAAATCAAATAGATATTTTTTTTGTTTTGTTGCGAAAATCACTCAAAATGTATTCTTTAAGCTCAAAAAAAATTGTGAAATTCCATTGCACAAAATTAGGCATTAAAAAATATTTATTTATTTATTTATTCTTTTGAAAAAAGAGCATTTTAATTTTACGAAATATTCATACGATAGGACAAAAAAGTTGCTGCTTTTTCGCCCAAATTGGTCATAATAATTATCTTTAAAATCAGAGTAGGTAAAATCATTTCGAAGCACTGGCTATACAAAAACCAAAAGAATTTTTTGGATTAGGTACATTTTTTCATAGGTTGGTAATTTTTTTTTTGCAGAGAAAGTTCTTGTAAAGTAGGTAATGATTTTTTGAGCCTAAGGTTTCTTCTTGTAAAGATTTCTCTAAAATATTATTAGGTACCTATTGTTTTTTTTTTGTTTTTTTTTTGAAAGAAATGAATCTGAAACGTAAAACCAAAAAAGTTTCTTATTTTTGAATTCTTTTTCACTCATACTGTTTGTATGCAGTAAATTGAAAGCAAATTTGTTGCTGATTACCTATAAATTTTCATGAAGAACTTCGAATTTGCTATAAATGTGAGCATATTTGTGGTGGATTTATGCATTGAACTCAGGCATGTGTACCTAATAACTGCAATCGGTGTGGATTATATTTTAAAAATAAACTAAAAAAAAGAAAAACTTGTGATCAGCTCAATATAGAATTTTTATTGAAAACAGCCAGTGAAATTCATGATAATTTTAAATAATTCATCATTGTGTTACATTCAATATAAAATTACAAGAATGCCTTCATCATACCTGATTATGTAACAGTATCATATTGGATGATGTGCATGGTGGTGATGATTTCATAGGGCATAAGTCCGAATCGTCGTCTCGGTCTGAAAACATGAATTTAAAAAATAACAAAAAAACAACAACGTAAAAACAAATTTCAACCTATAATCGCGATTTAGATTTGAAAAAGAAACTCACTATATTTACAATATGTCGAAGCCATCGTCGAATATTTCTACATAGCTGTTTTTCACTTAAAAGGAATGCATAGGTATCGGATTGCGGAAGCTCGAAGGGATTTGTGAATTATGTGATCCCGCCTTTCGATAATTCCTTTGTGTAAATTTTGCAAACCATTTGGTGGTACGCGACGTCATATTTTAATTGGTCAAGTGAAATAAAGGGTCCTCCTATGATTTGTTGATCATATGCGTTGGAAAAACGCATGCGTATTTTTCATAAAGTTTGTAATATTTTGTCATTTGTACGAATATTAAACATTACAAGTGTACTTATTATCCGCAAATCTCAGGGGTGATAGTGAGAAATTTAATTCGCTATGAAAATTGATTTACCTACTTCCTGGTCGAGTAACAAGATTTATAGAATGCCTAAAAAAAATTGTTCTGGAATTTTTTTAAACAACAAAATTTTTCAGTAATTGTGTTGTTTTTTTTGGAAGATTTTTTCAAGGAATTTTTCAATTTTTACAAGTTGATTTTTTATTAATTTTTTTTTATGTGTAAGCAAGTTTTACCAGTGTTTTTTTTTTTTTTTTTAAAAGAATCGTAGGATCGAGAAAACACCTTTTTCTAGCATGAGTAATAATAATGAAACAAATGTATGTAGGTTGTGTAACTAATTTAGTTCCTTACTAGAACGAATAGGCCACTCATAAGGAACAAAAAATATCACACTTATATTATGTATGCAGTTGTAGGTACAATGAATGGGTCGAGAGAGAAAAATCTTGGGTTTTGACCATAAGCAAGAAGGTGGTTCATTTTGAGTTGAAAACTACCAAAAAAAAATCAATTTCTTTCCTCAAATGGAAGAGGAGCTGGGAGAAAACACATTTTTTTGCCTTTTTTGGATAGTGCCCACTACGTGGTACCTCGGGCACCCCTCAAAAAGTGTAAATTGATTTTCGACACCTACTTAGGCCATTAGCCTTGCCATTTTATATCAATTTCCTTTCCCTACCGAGGGTTTAAAAATTTCAGATCACTGAAAAACGAGGTTTTCGAATTTGGAGTGGTTTTCAACTTAAAATTAATCACTCTCTTGTAATGGTCAGAATACGAGATTTTGTTTTAACCACGTCCTAAATCCTAATATACTTATGGTGCCTGTCTTGAAAATTGAAGGGTAAAAAATTGATTGTTCTCCTCGTAGCATTTTTGCCTACCTTCGAAAATGAAACGTTTTTTTTTGTTTCGTTATGTTATTTCGTTTCACAATATTCGATTTTTTCGTTTTCGTTTCGTTATTTCAGCAGTATCCATGTGAGTACTCAAAATATTGGAAATTTTGTCCAGAATTCAAATCTGTAAATAGATTTCAATTTTTGTGCTGGAATAAGTCAATGTGACAAACAATAATATTTTTTGATTTTCAGGTACATAGGTAGGTAATAATTTTTTTGCGTTTTTGAAATTTTAAGTGAATTTTATTTTTGAATTTCCAACCAAAAATTCTGAAGAAACCATTCTCAAAAAATTCAAAAAAATGATTTGCAAAAGAGAACTTTTTCAATGCAGTAAAATTAGGTAAATGTTCAACGTTGTTGTTATTTATTATTTTTTTTAAATTATTTATTTTGAATAACTGAAACAATTTTCTAACAAAATATCTTTTTTTTTTCAATTATTCAAAAAAAAAAAAAAAACAATCCATCTAGATGACCCTAAATAATATAGGAAAACTTTTTTTTTTTTTTTAATTTTCAAAAAAAACTTACTGTAAAAATTTATTTGCAAAAAGTTTGAAAGGACAAAAGAAAACTAAATTCATTTCACAAAATATTTTTTTGAATTTCCAACGGAAGGTTTTGAAGAAATTCTCTACAATTTTTTTGAAAAGTGCAGCAAATTTTTAAAAAAATTTCAATGCTATATGTATTGTCATTGCTCTTTCGTTTCTTGCTCATTTCAGATTTCATTATTACTTTTGTTTCGTTTCATTTTTTCTAAATTTTTTGGTTATTTCGTTATTTTGTTTTTCGTTTTGTTACGTTCCACAACCCTGAGAGCTACAGCCATAGATACAGACTTTAAACTTTGAAAAAACAGGTTTTTGATTTTTTAAAGCTCTGCGGTGTCTTAATTTTCGAAGATGGGCAAATTTATCCTATAACTTTTTTTTTGCTTTTCTCAAAAAATAATACGATATTTGCAATTTTCACGCCTCACTTGTGCCCATTGATCGTTTTAGCCTCAAATAATGGAGATTATATCGGCGGGGCATGAAAATTGCGAAATTTCGTCAACACAATTCATGAAAAAGGTGTAACTTTTTGAGAGGAACAAAAAGTTGTGTGATAAATTTGGTCTATCTTCGAAAATGAAGGAGCTACAGAGCCTCAGAAAACTTCGAAAATCAATTTTTAAAATTTTGTGGCGCCTTCATTGTCAAAGATAGGCAAAAAATGTCAAAAGTAAAATTCTCGACCAAAAATTAATTTTTCTCAATTTTGTTTTCTCTTGCCTGCTTAATTTTCGAGGTAGGCACCATGTGTACACACATATCACTTTTTGTTTCTTATGAGTTGCCTATTCACCTCGTACAAGGAACTATATCATCAGCTGCGAAACACCCTGTGTAATTAACATGGTTCTGATGATTCATAATATTGTGGATTTCCTCCCAGTTTCCCTCACTTTCGCTCTACAAAATTGTTTTTACATATAATATGTATTTATGAAATTATAATTCTTACAAATTTTTAACTTTCTAACAAAAGTGGTTTCGCTGAGCTTCCAATTTCACAAAAATTCATAAGTCAGAAAATTCAACAAATCACAATCATATACCTACTTACTTCAAAAAAAGTGTTTCATATTGAGAAGAAATAAAATTAGTCTACAGAAGTTTTAGCTTTCTTTTTTTTATGTCTGTAATTTCAGAACACTTAAATAGTGGCTAAAAATTTAAAATGTCACAATTTTGCTTTTTTTAAAATTGCATTTCAAGTTTTAAGTGCAAGTCAGTTTTTTTCTTACATCTAAAAAAAATTTAAAACATTATGAAATTATTATTTTTTATGTGTACCTACTAATATAATTTTTTTCAATACGCCATGTCTTGGCGAAAGATACTTTCTTTCAAGTCCTAAAAGATACTACATGAATACCTTGTAAGTAGGAACAACTATTTTTCTTCATTTAAAGCATTCACTCTGAGTAGGTAGATGAAAAAAAAAAATGAAATTCACAAAATGTATTATTCATAATTTTAATAAGTGCCAAAATAATTTATAAATGTTTGCTTATTATTAAAATGAAAAAAGAGAGAAAAAAGAATTTGCTACCGAGTACATTATCCACAGCAAATCTAGTGTTGTATTGACTTCACTTTAATAATTGAATAGTACCTTCGTCTTAAGGTTTCATCTAGAACAAAACAAAAAAAAAAAACAAAAAAAAAAACATTAGGTATGAATAAACAGGAAGTATAACTTTTTGTAAAAGTTTGCTGATAGATATTTTAATGCATCGTCTCTATGTCTTACAATTTTTTTTTTTTTTAAATTGCAGTCATAATTTTCTCCCAAAATGACGTAGTTATAATATCTTCTTTCATAATCTTGTAGTTCGGTTGTAGCAGCTAAACAAGAAAATTAAATGTGTAATAGGTGCCTAGGTATGTTGGAAAATGAATTTATGAAAAAATTAAATTACACATAATGATACGTACCTGTCTAATAATTTTCGTTTTATTTCTGGTGGATACGTGACGTAAATGTAATGTTCATTATTGGGCGGATTTTCGTCAGAAGCAGGATAATATTCGTCGGAATATTGTTTCATGTATCGGTAAGAGTGACTTTGTCTTAGTAAGTAGTCATCTGGGTTTCCTGATTCGCCAGTACTGCGTTTATAAAATATACAAAATTGAAAAAAAAAATGATTAACCCCGATTTTTAACATATTCTCTCATTAGCGAGGTAATAACTTACTCGTAATATACCCATATTATGTAATAGCAAAAAATAACACCGATACTGAGCAAAATAGAAGCTGTAAAAATCAGTCCTCTAGAAAAATGTTTCGCATCTGATTGCGTGTCTTCCCAATACCGATCACAGGTCAAATACCAACATACAGCGTTGTTGAGTTCATCTGAAAAATAATGATCAAAATTTTGGTACTTCGTATGTAGGTAAATTTCAGGCTTGGTTATCGAATTAGAAAATTTACCTTCGATGTCTTTGAAATCTTGAACTGATAAATTGACCAATAAACCAGCGATACAGTCTCTCACCAGATCCTTGGAAAAAAATATTGGTTTAATTTCCTTGTTCTTCAAATTGCAGTTATAGTATTTATTTTTTTTACATAAATCAGTTTATTGAATTTCCTCACCTCACATTTGTGCCTTAATTTGAGTAAATCTTCTGCGTTGCAATTGGCTTTGAGCTTTTGTAATTCAACGAACCTCTGTCTCGGTGGAACCACCGAATCGACCAAAGTTTCGCATTTATTCTCGGTGTAATTATTCTCCTGATAATTAGTCGTCCTCGGTGCTTCGGATCTGCAATGAAAAAATTATTTAATCCATGAATTCATCGGAATTATCTATATCTTCAAGTAGGTACAGACATACAATAGGTATAGGTTTAGGTACATTACATACTTATCGCATAAATTATGTTGCTTATTGGGTTGAGATTTTTTGACGGCTTCTCCGGTGGTTTTTTTGATTGAATCAGTTATCACGGAAAGTGCATTACGTTGCGTTGGTTCTCGCCAAACTTCCAAATCTGTAATTGTAGTTTTTGCGTGTCTATTTTGTTGCGCGGATTCGGCGCCATTTAAGGCGTTCTTCTTTTCGTTTTGAGCTTGTAAAACCTCGCATCGCATTATATCGCAATAGTCCGATAAGCAAATGGCATCTTCAGCCTGTTTTAACATGCATTAAAATTACTTGAAGTTAATATCCAAGGATGGAACCTGTTTTAGATTTTAAATAAGTATAGAAATAATTTTGTTTAAATAAATCGGTTTTATGCGTTTTTTTTGAACATCGGCGGTGAACAAACGAGTGTGGATCGCCGCAGTACTGCTTTTTTGGCACCATCGAAATTTTAGTAATTTTACCAAGTCCAATACTAGATAAATACTTGATATTCAAAATTGTAGTGGAGGGAGGGGTCCAATCGCAATTTTTGTAATGACCAAAATTATTTCTAGAGCTCCAATCTACAACCCGAGCAGCACAATCGACAAATTATCGAAATAAAAAATCGACAGAATATCGAATTCGATAAAGTGTCGCGTTAGTTCCGCATAAATCGTGAAATTATCTTTCGATATATAGATAGATTATCGACGAATTATAGTTAGCAAAAATTTCGAGATTATAGTAAGATATTTTATCGATAATATATCAATATCGAAAGATAATTTCACGATTTAGGCGGAACTTTTGCGACACTTTATCGAATTCGATATTCTGTCGATTTTTTATCGATTTTTTATTCCGATTTTTCGTCTTTTACTAGCTTTTTTCTACAATTAAAAATCCTTAATTATCATAATTAATACATTAAACTATGCCTAAACACATTATGCATGTTGCGGTAAGAGGATCATTTCAGAAAAAGTCAAAGAAAATTATCCTCTTCCTTAACCACTATGCCATACCTTATCGTTGAGGAATTAGCAATAAAACGCTTATAATAAGCAGTTTAGTACTTCCAGACGAGTTGGACTTAGAAAAATTTTCACCAATTTTTAAAATTTGGAAATAATTTCAAATATCGTTGCAAAATCGTTGAAAAATCGTTCGACAAATTTCAGATTATTTGTCGATAATATAGTTTCAAATATCGTCATAAAATCGTTGAAAAATTGAATTCGAGAAATTTCAGATTACGTGTCGATAATAAAGTTTTAAATATCTTCACAAAATCGTTAAAAAATCGAATTCGAGAAATTTCAGATTATTTGTCGATAATATAGTTTCTAATATCTTCACAAAATCGTAAAAAAATCGAAATCGAGAAATTTCATATTATGTGTCGATAATATAGTTTCAAATGTCTTTACAAAATCGGTAAAAAATCGGATTCGATAAATTTAATATAATCTGTCGATAATATAGTTTCAAATGTCGTCAAAAAATCGGTAAAATATCGAAGTCGAGAAATTTCATATAATCTGTCGATAATATAGTTTTAAATATCTTTACAAAATCGTTAAAAAATCGAATTCGATAAATTTAATATTCTTTGTCGATAATGTAGTTTCAAATATCTGCACAAAATCGGTGGAAAATCGGAATCGATAAATTTAATATTCTTTGTCGATAGTATCGTTGACGAGTCATAAAATCTTAATAATATCGAATTCGATAGTTTTTAGATTTTTTGCCTATGAAGTTGTACCGATAAATCTTTATAATACCGTGAGAACATCTATAGATTTTCAAACGATTTTTTATCGATACGTTACATCTTCCGATATTATCGATCGAGTGTGCCGCTCGGGAACTTTTATATTTAAAAAATTTTTCAATTGGTTCCTTCGCCACTCACTCCTCTAATTTTTAATTAGTATCTTCAGAGTGTTATGCAAAATCGGTGAGGAGGGAGGGGTTAAATTGAAAAAATTTTCAAATAAAAATTGTAGCTTGAAGTCCAAGGAATAATTTTGGTTATTACAAAAATTTCGTTTGTACCCCTCCCCCTCCCTCCCTCCCTCCCTTCCAATTTTGAATATCAAGTGTCTACGTAATATTGGACTTTGTAAATTTTCGATGGTGCCAAAAAAACAAGAACAGTTTTTTGGCGATCCACTCGTGTGAAGCAACGCTTCACAAAAGTAAAAAATAGATATAGGCTTCTATTACGTTTAATTTTTTTTGATTTTTTAATTAGATACTTGATTTTTTTTTATTTTTCTACGATTTTTGTATTTCACAAACTTTTTTCAATTTTTCCAATTTGCAATTCGCCTCAATCTTTTATTTATTTTTAAATAGATAGATATACACTTAAATTCTCTCATCTTGGTGATTTCTTACTTTTATCAAATATTTAGTTTTTTAGTTTTTTAATTTTTTAATATTGATAGAATAATTTATTTTTTTATTTTTTGAAATTGGTGTTGATTTTCCATTTTTTTTTTTTTTTTTTTTTATCAAGTATTTTAATGGATGAGATAGGTATCATTTCATTTTAGATTATCGTAATTTTTTATTTGTTTAAATTTTTAATTTTTTTATGGTTTTCTAATTCTATCAAATTTTCAATGTTTCTGAAACTGTTCATTTTTTCAAATTTTGTAGCTTTCTCGAATCTTCCATTTTTTTAATACATTAGAATTTCCCACTTCTTTGTGATTTTTGATTTTTTTAAATATTCATTTTTTTGAACGTTTCGATTTTTCAAAATTTTAAATATCAATTTTTCTAGTTCTTATGGCTTATAAATTTTGTTCTGAATTTTTTTACGTAATTTCCAAACCTAATCATAATTACTTTCATCATTTCCAAAATTGATAATTTTTAAAAATTTTGTAATTTAAAAAAAAATTTGTAAATATTTAAGAATATTTCATTTATTTCATTTTTTAATGCATACCTACCTATTTCAATTTAATACCAACCTATTCATTCAATTTTTTCAAATATTAATTTTTTGAATTTTTTTGATTTTTCAGAATTATAGGTACCTAGGTAATTATTATTTTTTTTTTTCAATTCTTGTATCTAGATTTTTTGATTTTTATGATTTTTAACTTCATCAAATTTTTAGTGTTTTCGAAATTGTTTGTTTTTAAAAAAATAATAATAATTTTGTAATAATTTTTCTGCATCTTTCAATTTTTTTAATCTTCTCAAATTTTTCATTTCATCATTGACTTTGCGATTTTTCAAATACATATTTTGATTTTTTAATTTTTTAAATGAGGTATGCCTAAGTATAGTAGTCAATTTTTTAATTTTTCTGAATACTTCGTTTATTTATAAATTTTTAATTTTTAGAACATCTCAATTTCTTAATTTCTTTTCAATTTTTCCAATTTTTTATAGTTTTAGTTATTTACAAAATATACATTAAATTTCCCAATTTTTTTCATTTCTTAATTTTGTCAATATTTTAATATGTTCTTATTTCGTATTAAAAAGAAAAAAAAAACTATTTAAAAATTGTACGTATCTAGTGTATTTTAAACAGACCTTTCGGATACCTATATTTTATTTACCATTTAGATAGGCTGGAGTATCTATTGGTCCTATCCACATTAATATCTGGTTAAAATGTTCCTAAGTAGTTAAAAGTTTACCCACCATGTTAATTTTATTGCGGTGTCTGTTGTCGAAATGTAAATCCAAGTGTTTTTCTTGGTAAAAAGATTTGCCGCAAAATGCACAAGTCCATTGGGAAAGTCTGTATTGTCGTTTCGCCAATTCTTGTGGGTAGAATATATCTCGTTTTATATGAAATGGGCAGTCCAATGGTAGTTTCACTTGGTATTTCTCCAACACAGGGATCCATTTCTAAATAATTAACAATTAGGTATTCAAGGTTATAAAATGATAGGTACCTGTCTAACGTAAGTCTAAAGTTATACAATGTACATAATGACACGCCCTTAAATTTTATACCTATTACAGCTCTATACTTGGTTTGTTGGCAAATCTTACGAATGTAGAATTATGAGGTTGTAAATCATCGATTAGGTATAAAAAATAAATAAAAAAAACAAGCGTATACTTATAGTCATAATTTTTCCATCGACGATATTTTTATCATCGATATGGCTTTAATGTTATAACCTGTTGAATATGCGCAGAATTTCGGACGTGTGAATGGCGCATCCGAAAACTTTTATTTCATTTGGGAATTATATTTTCTTTCGTGTTCTAATTACAATAAAATATTTAGCCTCTAGGTCAATTCCAAATGTACAGTAAGTGTTTGTAAGCACGGAATTATTATTTTTGGGCTTTAAGAGGAAAGAAGGCAGATTTAAGAAATGGATTTTCTCATCAAGGATTAATAAACTTTATCTCAAGTATTTTATTTGATCCCGAATGTATATCTTCTCTAAAATAATGACATCATTTTGCCTGAAAATAATTCTAATCGATATAAAATAATCATCGAACTTACATTTTTGATTAATTGTCTGACGACGGTAGAACTATCTCGGGGACATCTTATTTTGAATACGCTTGGACCAGGCCATGGAACTAGTGTCAAAATTATGAATCCAATAAACTGAAAAAATCAAATCAAACGAAATTAATTGATAGCTCCACCAAAGCATTCAACATGATGTCGAGCTTTACACCGATGCCGGGGCTTTCGCGGTTTATTCTTAAGATAGCCAATTTTTTTAGTTTGCCTTTCGCCTTGTTTTTTTGAACAATTTTTCCGTTAATTTTGAAAACAATACCTACGTATTTAAAAAAGAAATACTCATTCTTACCTGAATGTGTAATAAATTAGTCTTCATTCATTCATATTCTCAATCACAGAGCATGTTTTACTATTTAGGAAATTCCGTTATTGGTATCTAATCGGGCTAGATACGTTTCTCTCGGAGTAATAAGCTAATTCGGTAACACTACGAGGAACTTTCCTAATATTATTATTATAACATTTAAAATATTGTATTCACTAAAGTAAAAATAAATACCGGAGGAAATATCTATAAAATGAGCATTGTGAAATAGCCAGTGTCGAAAGCATAACAATGAGCGAGATTGCGAAAATCGATATTTCCACGTCGGCGCTCTTTCGTTTACGTGCAATTGTAACGAGCGCCGCTGCATTTCACGCCGACTTGGTTTCCTGGTAGAGGGATAGTTTCTAATAAATTATATAACGTTATAATGTGGTTTGTCCACGTGGATGTTGAAGAGCTGAACTTTGGCTGACGCGTGTGCCACGGGTCTTATTATAGGTCTCATCAAAAGATTGAGGTAGATCGTACGTACGAGATTTTTACGAAAATGAGATATTGCTATTAGCGATATTACTCGATAAAGACTGCAATCAGCGTGATGAGAATACAAAGAAAAGAACTTTAAAAGTTCATTTATAGGTACCTACTTAATAAACGTAGTGGGTCATAATTGGGTCCAATTCTAGTTGAAAGTCATTAGTAACAATGGTTGATTTCATCTAAAATTGGCAATCAGATTCTGAATAAATTTTCTGAACGGCATAAATTATTGGTTTTTCATTTTGCAGCCGTTCTCGGGTTTAAATTAAATATTCACCGCACATTCGATTTTTTCAATTTCTCAAGAAATTGCAAACGGTCGACGAGGTAATTCACTCAGCGAAATGTTTATTTTATAGCAGTAAAATTGAATATAGCTACCTAATTCAGCGATATTTCGAAGTTTTTTTTTATTGTTTTTTTTTTTCAGCTGAGTTACAATTTTTGAGATATTCCAAAATTTTTGGTCAGAGGAGCGATAAAAAGAAAAAACTCTGGTGCAGAAGGGGATAGGATGGCCCCGAGCCGAATTTCAATTTTTTTCACGTTTCAAATTTGTACCTAAGGGTGAAAATCCAACTTGGAAAATGAAAAAAATAATACCTAGTAGGTAAAGATGTTCACTTTTTCAATTTTAGGCAAAATGATCGCTGAGAAAAGGTATTAATCAGGGTAGTTTGACCAGAAGACCTCGAATTCGTGATAAGTTTTTTTATTCGATTTTAATTACACGCCTATGAAAAACCCTCACTTTGTTTTTAAAATTCAATTTTAAAAAAAATCATCAGCATATAAAAATTTAAAAAAAAATTCAACAAAAATTGCAACAATCTGGAATAACAATAAAAAAATTGGTTTCCAATAAAAATTCAAAAGAAATTTTTTTTACAAAAATTGGAATTTTTTCTGACAGGAATTCTTTTTTTTTAGAGTAAGTAAATTATTATTAATTTTTCTACAAAAATTAAAAACACTTCTTTCAAAACAAAAATTTTTAAATTTCGGTTTTTAACAAAAATTTGGAAATTATTGGGGTTTGAGCACGGTTCACCCCTCAATTTCTTTTTCGAATGCATTCACTTTTTCCTATTTTTAACATTTTTTTAATTCCTGTTATTTTTGTAATTTCTTGATTTTTTCAAGTATTTGTTTTTCCAAATTCCATTTTTTTAATTTACAAATTTTCATAATTTTCAATTTTTTACCTGAATTTCCTTTTTCATTTTTAAAATTAAATTTTGTCATTTTTTCTAGAAAAATTTTTGTTGATTTATTCATTAATTTTTTCATTTTTTTCTCATTCAAAAATTAAGTAACTTTTTTTCCTCATTGAAACCTCATTAATTTAAAGGGGGAGGGGGTCTGAAGCTATGGTGGTGTGAAGTTTTATTTTGGGTGCGCCATCTATGGGGTGGAAAATTCCAAAAAAATAAAAAATAAAATGAATTTAAAATTTTAGTTTTTCAACTAAAAATAAAAAAAAATTACATTACAAATTTTTTAATTTTTTTTTTTTTTTTTTAAACAAATAAAATTCAAAAAATTTATTTTCAACAAAAAATGGTAGGTATATATATTTCAAAAGCGAGAATTTGAAAATTTTGGTTTTTGATAGAGTGTACAAAAGCTCTAATTTTTTAAGAACTTTTTTTTTAATTTTACGCAAATGTTTTAGGAAACCCCGTTTCAATTGTTGAGAAAAAATATAATTTTCTGGAGATGACAATTTCTCAGTTTTTCCTGAAGTAAAAGTATTTCTCAAATTGTTGGATAAAAAATCATTAATTTTTTTTGAGGAAAAAAATAAATCTTAATTTTTTTAGGAGGGAAAATATATCAAGGTATTTTTGTTTTGGACAAAATCTCATTCTTAATTTTTTTTGAGAAACATACCTACCTACGTATAATCTTGATCATTATCAATTTTTAAGAAGAAAAAAATAGGTATATTTTTTGTTTAAGCATTTTTGAAGAAAATGTTTTAGATTAATCTCAATTTTTCCTTGTCAAGAAATAATAATTTATTCTTTCTCAAAAAAAAAAAATTCCTAAAAATCTTTAAATTTTTAAAAATATGCCTAAAAGTAAGTATAGTGTAGATAAGTAGATATAGAAACAAAAGAATTGGAAATATTTTTCAAGTTTTGAAAGTTGAACATTTTCATCGAAATACGAATATTAATAAGATGTACTTACCACTTTCTAGGTATAAAAGAATAACGCGAGGGTGCCTAGAGGACATACTCTCCTGATGATAATTGCTGTGTTTTGCCTAAAGAATTTTGTTAATTAATTTTTTTAGTTTTTCTAAAAGTACTCGTAGGTACTTTCCAAAAATTATTTTGAATAATTTTTTGCACAATTTTTTCTATTGAGGGTTTCTTCTTCTTCAAGATGATTTTACTACCTCCATCAATTTTTTCTTTCATTCGAAATATTTTTTTACACATAAGTATTATTATGTTGTCTTCATAGACAATTTTTAAAAATTAATTTTGTTTATTTTTTAGAATTTTTTTTGAAAATCCTTAACATCTTTACAACGATATGTACAGATCTGTATCGTTTCAGAAGAAATTCCATACTTTTTGGAAATATTTTCAGAGCTTATCACGTGAAGGAATACATTTACTGATTTTCACCCAGATGATGATACTTAATGTCATCGTGAATCATAAAATTTTTCATTGGAAACTTTTTCCTGCAGGAAACTTTTCCAAAATAAACTTTCATTACATTTTTTATTCATTCAGATTAGCTTTAGGTATCTACCTTGTTTATTCTTTTTTATGAGTTTGGTTTTTTCCTTTTAAATAAACTTCTCTGTCCGTACTTCGTATATAATTATTTATTATACTTGCGATTATATTAGTTGAGTTCTCTTCCTAAACTTGGTCTACCTGCTGCGTTAAATTTCTCAGTAAATTTTAAACAATCTGTCTACCTTTTGAAATTTTCCTATTAATACTGGAAAACAAAGAGCGAGAATTACCTGCTCTGTAACATCTTTATTCTACCCTAACAGAATAATCTAAGTTTGAAATTAAGTTTACGTGAACTGTTCAACTTTATATTCGCTTGTTTTGAAATCAAACTTGATCCGTCAAGTTTCGCAGAAATTTCATTTGATATTTTAAAAGGAAAAATAACTCGATGAAGAAGCTTCGGAGCGGACTGTTTATTGAAATGAAAAGTCATATTCGCGAGCGAATCGTGAAGGTAAATAATTTACAATATCCACAGAGTTAATTTTTTATTTTACCTGTCACAGTGTCACAATGAGTAATTGATGCGTTCGATGGGAACTTTTGATTTTTTTTGCAGCACAGTGCGTACTTGACAATTTTGTATAAAGATCTCCTTTTGTACCTATGTGAATTAATCAAGAGTCAATTAAACTGAAAATTCGTCCCTTTTATCGAATTTTATTGATGTCTGTGATTCTAAAGGAATTTTGAAACAAAATAATTCGGATTTGGAGGGGCCAAAGTGCATCAGCTATGATGCAAATATGCAACCATAGGTACCCCACTTGGCATCGAAAAAATAGACCAAGTGGTACATGTCAATTCAAAAAATCTATACCTATCTAGAATTTTTCAAAAGTGAATACATGGGTGGACTTATTCTTAGTTTTTTAAATGGTACATATTTTAAAATAAATTTTGTGGATATTTTTCATGTTTCCTTTTTGGAAAGTTCATTTTAAAATACATAATTATTTTACCAAAAAATACTTTCAATAGATTTTTAAAAGAATCTTTGAATTTTTTCAGCAAAATTTTTTTCAAGAGAACGTTGGTAGAAATTTTTTAAAAATATAGATATTGTTGATAGGATTTTCAAATTTTTCAGGAAAACTTTTAAAATGTTTCCTTTGCGTGGAATTCTCTCCAAAAAAAGTATTATTAAAATTTTTTGAAAACGATTTTTGAACTTTTTTTTTTTAATACCTAATGTAAAATTTTCTATAAGAAAATAATTTTAAACTTCGAGAGAATTTTTTGAGAAAATTTTTAAAAATTTTCTAAAACTTCTGAACTTTTTTTAAAAGGGAAATCTTCTTGGTGTTTCTTTTGGGCGAATTTCATTACAGGAAAATTTTTGTGCCAAAAACTAAGTATAGAAACCATATTTTTGAAAGAGATTTTTGAATATAAAAAAAGGGAGAATTTTTTGCAAAGAATTGTTTTTACATTTTAAGAGACTGTTATTGCGAATTTAAAGAATGAATAATATTTTTCTTTTTTTTCAATTTTCAAGATAGGTACCTACTTATTTTCTTTATGCTATTTTTTCAGATTTTTTGTAAGCACCAACATTTTTTTAAATGAAAAGATTTTTTGCTTCTCATGAAAAATTTTCAAATAATTATTTCTTTTCAGCAAATTGTTTTTCTAAAATATTTTTTGGTAAAAAAATATTATTAAAAATTTTTTTAGGGAAATTTTAAAAATATTTCCTTTGTGGGAATTTCCTTTTAAAATAATTTTCGATATTAATGTTTTTGAATTTTAGTTTTTTTCACGAAATTTTTTTAAATGTTTTCTTTATTCAAATTTCTTTTTTTTGCAAGAAAATATTTAAAAATTTAAAATAATTTTTTGAAAAAAATTTTGACACGATTTTTGAATATTTTTAGGAAAATTTTTAAAATATTTCCTTTGTGCGAGTTTGTTTAAGAAATTTTTTTGTACTCACTAAGCATTTTTATTTATAAATGTTTTTGGAAATAATTTTTGATTTTTCTCAGGGGAAAAAATTTTTATTGAAAAAATACGAATAAAAAATAGGTAGGTGTTATACCTACTTATTTGTAGGGGTTTCAATTTTTTTTAAGGAAAATGTTAAAAAGAATTCCCTTGTGCAAATTCTGTTTTCAAAAAATTTTATGCACTAAAAGTTTGAGAAAAAATTCAGAAGAATTATGATTGATTTTAAAAAAAATCTTACTTCAATAACTAATGCGTTTTTATAAAATTTTCAATTTTTTTAATGTTTCCAATGTGCAAATTTCTTTCCAATTTAATGAAATATTTAAAAATATTTTTGATTAGAATTTTTGAATTTAAAGCAAAAAGAGGTAATTACAAAAATATGTACCTAGATATTTTTTTTTTTTTTTTTTTTGAAGAAAAATAGTTTAAAATCTCAAAAAAAAATTTTTTTTGAATTATTACAATAAAATTTGATAGATAGGATTTCTGATTTTTTTTTCAGAAAAATTTGTGAGAATTTTTGTTCAAAGAAATTTTTTGGGCACCAAATGATTTTATAAATATTTTTGAAATTTTCTCAAAAAAACAAATTGAGAGATTTTTTGAAAAAAATTGGATTTAAAGAGAATTGATGAGATTTTTGAATTTTTTTACAAGAAATTTTTCAAAAAGTGTTTGTTTCTAGGTGAATTTATCTACGAGAAAAATTCAGAACTTTCAAATTTTTTCAAAGAACATTGTGATTTTTTTTCTTTTATTGAAAAAAAAAATGTTGATAGGATTTAAAATCCCCCCTCCTCTAATGAGAGCTGTTTCAAAAGGAATTTTTGTATTTATTTTTCTTATTTGTTGACGGAAAACTTGTTTTATAAAAATTTTCAGCATAATTTTAAAAATATTTCCTTTATCTATAGGTACCGTAGAGTGGGACTACTTTGAACAAAATTTCCACTTTTTTCGTATGTTTTTGCTCGTAACTTTTTTTTGCGTGAAGTTACAAAAAAAAACTTTTCACAGAAAGTTTCGTCATCGAATGCTCTATCTTTTGGTCTTGTCCCATTTCGTTGAACTTTGTTGCCTTGCCTATGCAATTTTTCAAAATTTTGTTTGAAGTAGTCCCACGAGTGGGGCTACTTTGAACAAAGCCCTTCTGTTGCAGATGGAGTGGTCGCGGGTGGGGGGATCGATGAGGGGTATCCTAAGTATGAACCTTACGAAGTTTTGTTGAAATCGGTTCACAAAAACAGGATCTAGAGACCTCAAAACAAAATTTCTTTAAAAAATCGTTATTTCATTAAAATTTTAAGAAAAAAATTGATTTTTTGTGAAAATACGGACTTTTTTTCATCGAAATGCCTAAAAATTACATTTATGAAGATTACAAACAAAATTCTTGCGCGATTACGTCACTTACACTCGTACTTGGCCACCATCGAACAGTTTTTAAGAAAGAAATCACAGTGTTCAAAGTAGCCCCACGACATAAATGTATTTTTCATACGCAGTATTCAAAAGCTAAAAAATTTTTAATGGGTGATTTGCACTCTTCGAACACCATAGAAAGGAATAAAAATGTTACCTAGTGCAATTTCAACCAAATTATATTTTTTCTAGACGCTCCTTTCTAGCGTTTTTTCATTTTCGATTTTTTTCGAAGAAAATTTTTTTGTTTCGAGCTCGTGGGAAATACAAACTAAAGCTGATAACGATACAAAACACCACGAAATATAAACTGGGTAGTATACTAGTCCACCTTGCACAGTTGAAATCAAAAAATTTCAATTACAGACTGCTGGGGCCCTACTTTTAACGACTTAAACGTGTTTTGTTCAAAGTAGCCCCACCGTTTCAAAGTAGCCCCATCTTACGGTACAAATTTCTTCCCAAAAGAATTTTTTGTGTGGTAGGTATTTTATATAAATATTTGAAATGAATTTTCAATTGTTTTTTTCAACCAAAAAAAAATAATAGAATTTTTGCAAAAAACTAGTATTTCATTTATTTTCTTTATTTCTCAAGAGAATCATACATATTTGCCCATTTTGAGGAGTCCATTATTTGACCATATTTGATTAAAATCATTGTACTATAATTCAAATATCGTAAACGCATAAATTTGTTCCAACCTAAAATTTTGTAGCTGAATTAACTAACTTTTAATACCCACTTAATCTGTACAGTGTATGTACACCTACACATATCCACCTACGTGGAAATACGCTCACCTGGAAAGAAAGTTTCGAAAGTAGACATACTAAGTATAAAGATATTTTTTGTAATAAAATTGCAAAAGAAACCCTACCTACGTATTGACCAAAAAAAAAAAAAAAAAACAAGAAAAAAACATTTTTTCTCGCAAAGTAAAACAGTAAAGTGCTTCTAATAAAGCTGTAGGTACAACGAAGGTAAGTAGGTATACATTCGAAGAAGTTATGTTACAGCATTACAAAATACGATGATAAAAGGGATGTTCTCTCGCATACCCTGAAAATATCACTAAAGCTTTTATATAGGTACCTCGAAGAATATAGAAAAAAAAAATCATTTCCTCGCGTTTTGTCAAGCAACACGCCTGTAAAGTTTTTACGTTTCGTACTCGTAAGTCGTAATCGTAT
Source organism: Balanococcus diminutus (assembly GCA_959613365.1). Taxonomy (NCBI): domain Eukaryota; kingdom Metazoa; phylum Arthropoda; class Insecta; order Hemiptera; family Pseudococcidae; genus Balanococcus; species Balanococcus diminutus. The sequence continues at coordinate 33,954,280 of OY390714.1, forward strand.
CTGCGTGGAATATTCATCGAGTCAAAAATCCAATCATATTTATAACTTTGCTACTACTTCTTATAACGCTTATAAAACTAAGTAAGTACGTAACTGTGGCTGTAGCCGAAATTTTCGACGATTGAGCGGTGAAATTTGTATAATAAATACGGCCACCGTTTGAGTAATGATAAGAATTTTCATTTCTCCGACACAACCCAACCCAAACGGTAGGGCATTCGAAAAAATCAATCCCACATTTGGTGTTTTCGCAAAGCTGCGCGCTGGTGCTTTTACGAAAATAGCCGAATTTATCCGAATACTGTTTGCATTTGACGAATAAAGTTATATTCAAATGTATGTCCTACATCGAGAAGAAGATCACTTTGAATTATTTGTTTTGTAATATGTGGTTTTTTTTCATTTTCATAAACAACGTGCATTAATAGATTTGTATAAGGGGATATAATAATGACGTAAGTAGTAGCGATAATGTTATTCGATTGTAGGTAGCTTAGTTATTTCTTATAGTAGGTACTTTTATATCGTTTGAGCTGATTATTTGGGTATACTTTTCCGCTTAATGTAACACGTTACTTACTTTTCTTTTCTTTTCTTTTCTTTTTTCTTTTTTTTAATCGACGATTCATCGATATTGTGTTTAGTATTTTTAATACAGGTAAACTTGGCACATTTTGTCGAGGAACATTTTGTGAAATTTCGTAATACCATAATTATTTAAAAATCGAAGCTTTTTCAGGAGCAAGTTTCGTATGTATGCATCATAATCAGCGGAATAAAGGGTTCACGATGTTACGTTATCTCACTTACTTACTTACTTACTTACTATTTCCTGAACAAAAGCAAATTTGCTTTTGATAATTCGCTTAGGAAATGTATAGTTTAAATTTTCGAATCGTCGAAATAAAAGGCATGGTATAAAATGAGAAAATATATGTACAAAGCATTGTGTGTCCTTGATTTTTTTACATAAAATGTTTTTTTAGTACGAAACAACCTCTCTTAAAATGATGAAGTAAATTTTTTATGGATTTTCAAATACACGCCCTTTATAAAAACGATCACCGTTGGAATTTCTTTTTCTTCTAGGAGAATGTACTACAGCGTATTTTTTTTTTCTCCCAAAAAGAAAAACTAGCACCCACTTGAACCTGGTGTCAACAATGATTTATAGATAACGATACGATTTCCAATGTAAACACCGAACAATCCGTTAAATCGTACGTTCAGTTCAGGAAAAATTTGACGTCGAGTTTTTTTTTTTTTTTTTTTTTTTTTTTTTCTCTATCGAAAACCGTATCAACTATTTTCGAAATGTTTTTCGTTTCGAGTTTTCGAATTGTAATATTCCATTTACTTAACTAGATTAGAATTTTGTTTTACTTTGGAAATTTATTAATAAAAGCCCAAAACTTGTTTGAAAACTGACCAATATTTTCGAAACACTTGTAATTAAAGAATTCCTTCGGTTGGTAATATTTTATATCGAATTTAACGCCTTTTGGCAAAAAATTCCACCATAAAAAATATCCAGCTCGTTGAGACGACCAAAACTTGGAAAAGTTTTTCAATTTTCGAACTTTCGCACCTTTTAAGCTTATTAATTTATTTTTTCGCTGCGAGAAAAAAATTTAATATACCTGATCTGATCTCTATATTCTCTGCTTTTGTATCAAATCAAATTAAATTCAACTAATATTGTTGGATATCGATCGTTGCGGAGAAAAAAAAAGAAGTGAAATTGGAGCTTTTTTCCTTTTGCGAAAGTCCCACCATTGACGACGTTTTAAACTGCGAACAAAAAAGTTTGTTCTTTTGTAACCTGAATACTTAGTTATACGTTATAGGTAACTACCTATCTATCCTCGGTGCTGGTGTTTATAGATACGACGAGCGTTTTGAATTTTCGAAAATTGATTTTTTTCCCTCGAGGTATCGAGCAACAACCCTGTTAAAAAATTCATAAAAAATTATATCTGTCGTCGTCCGAAACGAAATTCACAACGATGTGTGGGGGAAAGGGGAATGCAAACGATGCGGTGGTAAAATTAAGCTGTAGGGTATCGAGAAGTTGGCAAGAATTTTAATTTGTGTTGCAAACTATAATATAACTTAAGAAAACCAGAACGAGTTGGAGTTGTGAGGCAGATAGAGATTTCGGCGAGTAAGACACTTGAGAATTCATTAAGATGAGGTTTGCAATGAGTGAAGAATTTGTTTAAACAGCTATCATTTTAAATAGAGTGTGTGATAGTTTGCGAGTTCGCATACAGGGTGTCCGCGAAAGACTTTTATATATAATTGTCAAAGCTTTCAACGCGAAAGAAATTGGCAACATTGCATTCAGTTTTTTTTATGTCACCAGTGGGTAGTATTTCAAAAAAAAAAAAAAAAAACAATAAAACTCTAATTATTACACTGGAACGCTCATCTCTGAAAATGAAGAAGTTGCGGCAGGAACAAAATTCAAGTCAAAGATTATGCCTTCCCTAAAATTATCAATAGGTACTAGCAAGACATAGAGTGTAACTCTTTGAGGAAAACAAATAATTTATGTGAAAAATTTGTCTATCTGAGAAAATGAAGGAACCAAAGTGTATCAAACTTCAAAAATGCCGATTTTACGCCTTCATTTTCAAACATGGGCAAAGAATCTAAAGAGTAAACTTTAAAAAAAATAATATGTACCAGTATTAGGGTGGATCGAAAAAAAAAACATACCTCGAATTTTGACCAAATTCAAGGAAGTGATTCACACATAGCTCAAGAAGGACTATAAATGCTCAAAGTGGGGTCACTTTTGAAAATCTACCAGGGGGTTCTCAACTCAAGTTGCAGTTCGCTGAAAAATGATTTTTGAATTAGAATAAAAGTAATTATATCATCTGCTTACTTGAATGGCTTCTACTGATGCAAAAAAGTGTATTTAAAATTTTTGATGAAAAAAATTGAAAATTTTTCATTGCAGGGTTGCCAATTTCGGATTTTCCTGAAACAATTTTTTACCATAAGAAATTATGAAATTTTGATTTTTTATGAAAATCAAAAGTTGGCAACTCTGCGATGAAAAATTTTCAATTTTTTCTATCGAAATAATTTTTTGGTATCAATAGGAGTCATTCGAGTCCAGTTTTGGTACCAAACCCATGGTATTTCATTTTTTTAAATTCGAAAATTTCGATTTTCAGCGATTTGCAACTTGAGAGCCTCCTATAAGGGTGAGAAAAGTTGTATCCAATTTCAAGTCCAAAGATCTAGGGAGGTGGTCTGATCAATTTTTTAATTTAATTGATTTTTCTCTTGCTCCTTCAATTTTTGAGATAGGCAGACGCTCCATGTCTAAAGTGGTTTCATAATTGATGTAACTCCTCCCACGTGAGCCAACTTCGTTTTCCAATATCGAACCAGGAGATACCTGATTGTGAGTGTTCTGTTGGTGTATAATAAGTTCACATTATAGTTACATTACACGGGTGTAAAATTTCTGTCTGACAAAAACTTAAGATGAAAAATTCTCTAGAGCAATGCGTCTGAAAGAAAAATTAAAAGGATACTTTTTTGTGGAAAATTTAAATTGGAACAACTTTTGTATGAAACATTTTTTCATATAATCAAAAAATCAAAAATTATCAACAAAACTCTGAAAAAAGTGAAAAAAATCAATTTTCAACCTATTCTCGCTTATTTTAAGAAAACTATCATTGTTAGAGAAGAATTCTTCAAACAAAAATTGTTCCTCTTTAAATTTCCTATCAAAATGTTTTCGCTCATTTTTTTGTAATTTTTCACTAGAAAAAGTTATATTTGCTTTAGTATCAAATTCTTTGTTTTTTAGAAAAAAAATTATGAAATTTTTTTTGATACTAAATGAAACAATTTTTCTCCAGTGAAGAGTTACCAAAAAGAAATATCTAGGAACATTTCGATCCCCTTCAATAGTTCAGGTATGTGTATAAAACTATTTTTATTGTCGATGGGTTGCCTACTCATCTCGTGGAAGGAGCTATATTAGAAATGAAATACCCTGTATAAAACATTTTTTAAATTTTCTCTTTGTGATAGTTACCCTGATATTAATTTAAATCTGAAATTCTATAAGATGCTCCGAGGACACCCTGTATACTCGCAGTCATGTTTACGATGTGTTTACAAACGAAATGAGCCGTCTCGTTGAAAAGGTGCAGTATTTCACTAACAATTTCCAAGTTCAAAATCATTACTAAACAATGCCGAATACCAAATGGTAAACTGAGCTGTCTCTAAATCACCTTACTCGCGTTTATTCACATTCGCATTTCACAGTGCAAAAACCAATTAAAGCTCGTATAGATTGCTTCGCAAAGTCGAGCGTTTCGAAAATAGAGACGTACGCGAGTAATCTGATCCCCCTACCTAAGGTGAAATACGAGTAGGTTAGGTATATTTGGTAGATTCACACGTAAAAGATTCATCTCTATTTAATCGTTAATTTACAAAAGGTCGCTCGTATAATTGAAATTTCTAAAAGAGACGAAAGCTCGTTGATGTAATGTTCTAAATTGATATTAGGTATAATAACCGCACCAGCTAACTATACCTATAGTGGCAGAGTGACAAAATTTCACCGTTTCAATAAAATCTTTCTAACTAGATGGAGATTTGGATTTTGCATTTTAAATTGGACCCGGCAAAGCGATCAATTTCTCTCACTTGCCAGATTCGTTTCGCTTTAGAATTCTCCATATTAGTTATCTAAAATTATCTTCGTGTCAATTTATGTTTACCTGAGCCATTTTTTGCATGTTATGTGACATTTATATGGGTACGGATTTTTTTTAATTTCCCCGGTTCCTATTGTACCTGTCCTTATGCAGCACATCTGTATTGAAGCAGAGAATGGGGTTATAGAAAGTTTTATTTCGAACAGTTTGGGAAAGGGTGGAGGGAGTTTAACGCGGTGATTTTGATATACGTTTGAAAATTTATTAAACGACGCTAACGAACCAAGTAGGCAGCTACGTTATTGAAAATCAACCATTTAAAAAATAACTTGGGTCTTTTCGAAAATGTCACGTGTGAAATTGCGAATAAAATATAAATCGTACACGTTTTTTTTAAAATCGTAGGCGATAGTGTGACAGGTATTTATCTACATAATTATCAAAAAAATTATTTCTGATTCTTTAGAGTTCTTTGAACAAATTAAGAAGTTGCGAATTAGAAATTTTGTTAGGCTTTGTGAATATTTTACAAAAAAGAAAAAAAAAATCATGACTTTCACAATTTTTCGCCAGGACAATTTGAGAATATTTTAAATAATTTGGAAAACATTTTCTTCTTGTTTTTCTTCTTATTTTTTAATTTTATTTTGAAAGGCCCGAACTCGCGAATATTTTTAGTTTATTTTTATAGTTACCTTCTCTAATGATTTGAAATGAAGTTCTACGTTTTTTTGTAAAATTAATTCTTTTGTCACCTTTTTTTTTTAAATTCTAAAAAAATTACAAAATCATTTCTCTAAATGTCTGGATTCTCAAAAAAAAATCTGGGCCTGGTGAAATTTTTATACTTACTGCTGATGCCTCACTCGATTGAAATTATTATCTTATTATGTTTGAAAAATTCTAAAGTAAGCAATTTTGAACTCCAAGTTGGCAAATTAAGGATTTTGGATGAAAAATTACGATAATTTGATTGAAATTTACCGTGCCGCATCCAACTGGAAATCCGTTTAATGAAAAAGAACGTCGTTAACAAACAACAACAAAATTTATAATTTCCTCCTTCGAGAATGAGTTTGCTATGCTTCAGGCTATGACATTTTTGATTCCTGATTAGGAGTTGCTGTTCTAATTTCTGCACAGTGTTTCTTCTAAAAATGACAGAAAATTTTAATAGCATCAGGGTTGCCAAATTCCAATTTTTATAAAACATCAAAAATTTCCTAATTTTTTTTTGGTAAAAATTGACGTTTTATGAAAATCGAAAATTGGCAACCCTGTTATGAAAATTATTTAACTTTTTCTATCGAAATAATTTTTTTGCGAAAAGAACTTTTTTGTACCAGAAACATGGCGTTGTTAAAATATTCCGAAATTAAGTTTGCATCCCTTAATTTTGCATTCAATCTTCTAGACTCGTTACTTCCATAAAGCTAGGTATAAACTACGAGTAATAATATTTATGTTTTGTTTTTTGGCTCTCCAATAAAATTTTACAAACATCCTTTCTACAAAATAATACAGTCACATACGTACCTGCTTATTTCGGAAGGGACTGAAAATTCACCTTTGGATACTTTTTGCACCAGAATAACTTTGGGTTTTCGTTACTACACAAGTGTGCACAAAAAACCTCAAATTTTCCTTTTATAACAAAAAATAGTAATATTATTAAACACTCGTATGTAGCACATTTTCATAACTGAATTAATTATGTAGGTACCTTGCTCGTATTAAAAAGTACGAGAGTACGAGTTTATGAAAATCGTAGGTAGTCGTGGCTTTGACGAGATACTTAGTTGATTATTTTTTGGGCAAAAAAAGAAAAGCTCGAATGATGCTAGCTCATTAGTTCTTTGAAAATGATATTTTTTTCTTCAGGTGTTAATGCTCGCCGTTAGCTAATTATACGTTCATAAAAGTTGAAAGTATTGTAGTATAAAAGCAGAATTAAAATGAGTCTTGAAAGTAGGGGAAAAAATTTTAATTGGGAGTAGGTTCGTTGATAGGTACTTTAAAAAAACACCAAAGCAACTAAGTCAGTGTTTCTCAAATTGTGGTAACTGGTACATGTACCTTGTACCCCAAGGAGTGCACGAAGATTTTTCTGAGGGTACGTGACGACAATGGCAACTTAATGTTAACTAATTACATATAAAATACTTGAATTTGTACATTTTCAAATTTATTTAGAAAATGCATAAGTACTATCTTTTTTTAGTTAAAATGATGATTTACCTCTTTGAAAATTTTCGTCCTCGCTTTGCTTGGGCAGCTACCACTTCTAAATTTTGAAAATTTAAATTTTCTTCTTAAGAACAACAATCTTCCATTTTTTATAATTATGAATAAAAAGTGTTTCAATTTTCTTGGAGGGAAAACTTTTCAATTTTTTGGGATCAAAACTATTATTTACCTATTTTTATTATTTTTTGAGATTTTTTTTTTTAGTTTCTGAAGTAAAAATATTTAAAATCTTTTTTTTTTACAAAAATGTACCTAACAATTGTTTTTTTTAGTAAAAATCTTACAATTTTCTGGATATTTTTTCAAATTTCTTGTACGATAGTAGGTATATTCTTTATTTTTTGGGAGTAAAACTTTTTTCATTAAAAAATGATGTTTTTTTTGGGAGGAGGGGATTTCTCAATTTTCAAAAATTATACGTAAGCCTATTTTTCATTTTTCATTTTTTTTTTTTTTTTTTTTAAATTCCAATTTTGTGGAATGAAAATTAAAAATAGGTAGGTAGGTACCTAACCTACCCAGTATTTTTAATTTATTAAAATTTTTTTTTTTTTTTTTTTTTTTTTTTTTTTTTTTTTTTTGAAATAAGAATTTTTTTTACTTTTCAGATAGAAGAATATGTTTGATTTTTTAGAAAAAAAACTCGTTTTTTTAAGTGGAAAAAAAAATTTTTTTATAGAGAAGGTATTTTACATTTTTTTAGTGGAAAATCTAACAATTTTCTGGATTTTTTTTCAAATTTCTTCGTACCTACCTAGAATTCCTTATTTTTGGGGGGTAAAAATAATTTTCATTAAAAAATGATTTTTTGAGAGGGTGAGATTTTTCAATTTTTTAGAATTTATGTACTTTTCATTTTTTTTTTTTTTTTTTGAAAAATTTTTCTATTTTTTATTTTAAAATAAAACGTTTTTTTTTTATTATTTTTTTTTTTTTGGAAAAAATTCAATTTTTTGTGAGTAAAACCTAGAAATACCTAGGTACCTAGTATTTTTAATTTATTAACAAATTTCTCGGGTTGTTTTCGCTGAAATAAAAATTCTTTCAACTTAGGTTGAAGAATATTTTTGATTTTTTGGAAAAAAAATTCTCGTTTTTTTTAAAAGTAAAAATAAGTATTTTACATTTTTTCATGAAAAAATTTCTCGATTTTTTCCGAATAGCGAAATCTTTTAATTTTTGGATTTAAAAAAAAATCTACAATGAAATTTCCCGTTTTTTGCGAGTAATTTTTTTTTGATTTCTCGATTTTTTTCCTTGATAAAAAAATTTCTCAATTTTTCAGGTGTTACAATACACTTAAGAGTATTTCTCATAAACAGAATTTTCAAATGTGCTTTTTTAGATTTTCAAAAGAATTTCATGCAAAAAAAGTGATTTTTTTGTCTAAAATAATTTTATTCTGAGAGATTTTTTTCGTATGGTGATTTTTAATGTAAAATAAAATTTTATGCAGAACTTTTTAAGATTTTTAAAAAATAATTTTTTTATATAAAATTTGAGAACAAATAATTTTATAAAATGATTTCTTCCAAAAAAAGAGTTTTAAGAGCTTCTACCTCATAAAAAAATATGCGGGCGTCCATGCTAATTTATGGCCCAATCACATGATTCATTAGGGGGTGAGGGGGCCGGCCGGTAGGCGTAAAAACTTTTTTTCAAAAAAGGGGTACACGAGCAAAACAAATTGAGAAGCACTGAACTAAGCAGTACAGGCAAGCGAAAAATTCAAAAAAATAATTTCCTCGAATACGGTGAAAATTGAAAATAATTGTAACACCGAACACGGCGTAGTTATTTCAAATCAAAAAATTTCATAACTTGGGTAGTTTTCTGTATTTGTTGCTCGTCGGCGATGGCGGTAAAAATAATTTTAGGCTTCTGTAGATGATTTAATAAGCTCTTATAATAAGATAGTAGGTGTATATTTTTGGTGCGAATGTTAATTGAATAAAAAACTTTTCAAAGGTAAAAGTTTTTTAAGCTTTTAAACTTCTCGACGTTTTAATGGAAAAACATATTTTGTTACAGGTAGCTAGAGCTCGCAAGTATTTAAGGTATTTAGAAAGGAGATTTGGATGGAAAGAAAATGTAGCAAGAAGGGTTAAGAAGAAAGAAGAATAAAAATACAGCCGTTCCGGTCCCGCTTTATGTATTTAGAGATATCATTTTGTCGTTGGCCCGAATATACGCTAACTCTGTAGTAAATGATTGTAAAACTAAAATACCATGGGTTAGATAACTACAATAATGGGTGACAGAGAGTCGCCTGTCATCCATGTTGATCCATAATGCAAGAACAACTATCACCGTACTGCTATTTCACATTACGCGTCAACTTGACATGGTTAATATTCCTCCTATACGGAAGCTTATACGAATGCCAAACTTTCATCGTGCAACAGTACAGTACTCGAGTGGTTCGTACCAAGTATGGACCAATACGAGGCATCTTCATGCAGAACCTTCAAGTTGAAGCATTTTTCGGCATTCCGTATGCCACTCCGCCTTTGGAATCGTTACGCTATATGCCGCCGGTCATACCGTCTTCTTGGCAGAATATCAGATTAGCAGATACCTTTTCACCAGTATGTCCTCAAAAACTGCCCGATATATCGAATCGTACCGAAGCATTGTTGAAGATACCGAGAGGTCGGCTCATTTATTTGGAAAAGTTATTACCTATGTTGTCAAATCAAAGCGAAGATTGCCTTTATCTCAATATCTACGTACCTAAGACCGTAGGTGAGTTGGAGAAATTTTGTTTACCTCGTGTAAAATACATACCTAATTACCCACTTAAATGGGAAGTGGTATTTTTCACCTTGCATTGATGTCTGTTTCAGTTTCGTCAAACGAAGTAGGATTAATACCGACGGTTTTATTCATTCATGGAGAATCGTACGAATGGAATGCTGGCAATCCTTACGACGGTTCAGCGTTGGCCAGTTATGGAAACGTCATCGTAGTTACCATCAACTATAGATTAGGAATATTAGGTAGGTAATTGGTTGCGAAATAATAATTCAAAAATGGACTAAATTCACTCAGATATTTGAAATTGTTTTATCTCATCAAGAATGAAATCTTGAATTCGGAAATTTTTCAAAATTTTATTTGACAATTTTTCAAAATTTAATTTTTTGAAAATTGACAATTTTTCACAATAGGTACCTAGGTATGACAATTTTTCAAATTCAATTTTTTGAAATTTGACAATTTTTCAAATTAGGTAGGTTTGACAATTTTTTGAAATTTGACAATTTTTTGAAATTTGACAATTTTTCAAAATATAACAATTTTTCAAAATTAGAACACTTTTTGAAATTATTAATTTTTCAAAATTCGACAATTTTTCAATTTTCAAAATTTTACATTTTTTTCAATTTTCAAAATTTAATGACAATTTTTTAATTTTTCAAAATTCGGCATTTTTTAACATTTGACAATTTTTCAATAGGTATTAAACAGTTTTTCATTATTTATTTTGACAATTATTTTAATTTAATTGAATTAAACAATCTTCAAAGTATGTCGATTTTTCAAAATTCAACAAATTTTTCAAAATTCGACAATTTTTTAAAAATTTGACAACTTTTTGAAGTTTGACAATTTTTGGACATTTTTTTGATTATTCAAAATTTGCCCAATTTTTAAAAATTCCCGAGCAGCACACTCGATCGATAATATCGAAAGTTGAAACGTATCGATAAAAAATCGTTTAAAAATCTAAAGATGTTCTCACGATATGATACAGATTTAGCTGTACGATTTTATAGGCAAAATATCTAAAAACTATCGAATTCGATAGTATTACGATTTTAGGACGATATTCGTCAACGATACTATCGACAAAGAATATTAAATTTATCGAATCCGATTTTCCACCGATTTTGTGCACATATTTGAAACTATATTATCGACACGTAATCTGAAATTTCTCGAATTCGATTTTTCAACGATTTTGTGACGATATTTAGAACTATATTATCGACAAATAATCTGAAATTTCTCGAATTCGATTTTTTAACGATTTTGTGAAGATATTTGAAACTATATTATCGACAAATAATCTGAAATTTCTCGAATTCGATTTTTTAACGATTTTGTGAAGATATTTGAAACTATATTATCGACACGTAATCTGAAATTTCTCGAATTCGATTTTTCAACGATTTTGTGACGATATTTACAACTATATTATCGACAAATAATCTGAAATTTCTCGAATTCGATTTTTTAACGATTTTGTGAAGATATTTACAACTATATTATCGACAAATAATCTGAAATTTCTCGAATCCGATTTTCCACCGATTTTGTGCAGATATTTACAACTATAGGTATTATCGACAAATAATCTGAAATTTCTCGAATTCGATTTGTTAACGATTTTGTGAAGATATTTGAAACTATACTATCGAAAAAGAATATTAAATTTATCGAATTCGATTTTGTGAAGATATTTAAAACTGTATTATCGACAGATTATATGAAATTTCTCGAATTCGATTTTTCAACGATTTTGTGACGATATTTAAAACTATATTATATCGACACATTATATGAAATTTATCGACTTCGATATTTCAACAATTTTGTAACGATAGTTGTTGAAACTATATTGATTTTTTTCTAGTCAAAAAATACCTACTTTATATTCAAAATTGGATGGGAAGAAAGGGCCAAATCGAAATTTTTATAATAACCAAAATTAAATCCAGAATATTATTCTACAACTTTTGTTTGAAATGTTTTTTCAATTGGACCTCATCTCTAGCCTCTATTATTTTGCATTTACCTACTTACGTGTAACAGTAATATGCGAAATCAAAATTGAAAAAATTTTCAAACAAGTTATCTACTTTTTTTGGTTTACTAGGTATTTTACTTGAACCCAGATCGTTGTTCTTAAATAAAATTTTACCAAGTTCAATACTACGATTACTATGTGAATACTTAGTATTTAAAATTGAACTTGTAATGACCAAAATTATTCTTAGAACTTTTAAGCTACAACTTTTGTTTGAAAATTTTTTCAATTGGACCTCTCCTTCTCCTCCAATTTTGCATAATACTCCGTTGATACTTATTCAAAATTGGAGAAGCGGAGGAAAAAGGGGCCAATTTGAAAAAATTTTCAAGCAAAAGTTGTAAATTAAGGTCCTAGAAATAATTTTAGTTATTATAAAAATTTCAATTGGACCCCTCCCTCTTCTCCAATTTTGCATAAGATGTTTGAATATTATAATCCAATTCGTATTATGCGAACGAACTCCGATGTTCGCAACAGACGCTTGTTTTGGTAGAAACTGCTGTATTTGGAACGAAATTCGCCAGCCTTAAGCGTAACTACGACTTCAAACTCGCCAGCCGGTCTTGAAAATGTGCGCGCGCATATACCCATATATGCTAAATTATCTACAAAAAATCGATAGAATATCGAAATTAGATAATCTACAAAAAATCGTAATACAAAATCGATAGAATATCGAAATTAAATCGAAATAAAAAATCGATAGAATATCGAAACTAAATCGAAATAAAAAATCGACAAAATATCGAATTCGATAAAGTGTTGCGTTAGTTCCGCATAAATCGTGTAATTATCTTTCGATTTATAGATAGGTTATCGATGAAGTATCTAACTATAATCTTGAGATTTTTAAAAGAAAAATCGTTCGATTTTATCGATAGTTTATCTGTTGATGGATTTGGCCAACTATAATTCATCGATAATCTGTCGATATATCGAAAGATAATTTCACGATTTATGCGGAACTAACGCGACACTTTATCGAATTCGATATTCTGTCGATTTTTTATTTCGATAATTTGTCGAGTGTGCTGCTCGGGTTTGTCAATTTTTAAAAAATATTAACTACTCAAAATTTGACAGCTTTCCTAAATTTTTGGCAATTTTTTAAATTTTAATTATTCAAAATTTTACAATTTTTCAATGATTTGGAGGTTGACAATTTTTTCAAAATTTTTTGATTTTTCAAAATTTGACAATTTTTCAAAATTCGATTTTTCAAAAATTTAATTTTTTTTAGAAATTTACAACCTTTTAAAGTATGACAATCTTTTGACAATTTTTTGATTTTTCAAAATTTGACATTTTTAATAACATTTGACAATTTCTCAATATTAGACAATTTTTCAAAATTCAACAATTTTTCAAAATTCAACAATTTTTCAAAATTCAACAATTTTTCAAAATGCAACAATTTTTCAAAATTCAAAAAATTTTCAAAATAGAATGACAATTTTTTATAATTTGACAACTTTTTGAAGTTTTACAATCTATTGACAATTTTTTAATTATGTAAAATTTGACCAATTTTTATAATTTTTCAAAATTTGTCAATTTTAAAAAAACTTGACTACCTATTTAAAATTTGACAATTTCTCAAAATTTGACTTTTTAATTTTTAATTATTCAAAATTTAACAATTTTTCAAAAATTCGATTTTTTTGTGGAATTTGTCAACTTTTTGAAGTTTGACAATCTTTTGACAATTTTTTAATTATTCAAAATTTGACCAATTTTAAATTTTTAAAAATTTGACAATTTTTTATGTTTGACTTACATAAAAATTCATCTAAATTTTCTAAATAATTAAAAAGTAAAATCTTAGAGTATGATTAAATTCTTTCAATTTTTTAATCTATTACACTTCCTAACATTTCTTTTTTTTCGTGTTTCAGGTTTTCTAAAAACTGGCTCGACGAATAGCTCTCAGGGAAATTATGGTTTAATGGATATCGTAGCGGGGCTGCATTGGTTGAAAGAGAATCTTTCCGCGTTCGGAGGAGATCCTGACAGAATAACGATAATGGGTCATGGTACAGGAGCTGCTCTAGCTAATTTTATCGCTGCTTCTCCCACCACAAAAGGTAAACAGTTCTCTGTTATATTTGTTGATTTATGTACCCACGTATGTTTACATTATTTAGAAGATATACGTAAGTAATTAGACTTGCACACGGAGTTGTAAGTTGGTAGGTACGTGGTACGTCTACGTATCCATACGTATCAGAATATATTAGGTACATACATTTAAAAGAAGGGAAAATAAAGAAAGAGAGGTATCGATTTTGAAAAAATATTCAAGTTATGCCAGTTTTGCGTGACAGCAATTTTAAAATATTGAAAAGATTGGAGTCGGTAGCTACTCGTAGAATGTCTGTAGAAATTTAATTTTTCATGTTTGAATGCCAAGTGTAGATATTTCTCTAAAAAGTTAGATTCTCTTGCATACCTTAAGTTAAATCCATGAAATTATGAATGATTCACGACGCGTGAGGCGTGACTGCGTAGGTATTTAATAATAATATATTCCTTTTTGATACGCGATTCAAATATTTTGATTGATCTGCGCATTAGGTATTTATAAAATTTGTACGTATTTCTAAAAAAATGTTTTACAAATAATTCAGACCGTACACATAACTTTCAGTATGTATTTACATTTAAGTTTGAAATAACTTATGATAAATAAGTAGGTACCTACCTAATTCATTATTATTTCTATTGCAGAATTACTTCATCGCGTCATTTTACTCAGTGGTTCCGCCTTGAGTCCATGGGCCCTGCAAAAAGACCCGTTAATGGTTAAACGTAAAGTAGCCGAGCAGACAAATTGTCACGGAGATTTAGCCGAAGAAGACATGGCGCCATGCTTACGCTTAAAAAAATTACCAGAATTGATGAGCGTGAACGTGGAACCGCCACGATTCCTACCCGGTTTCGCTCCTTTTATCGATAAAAGCGTTTTATTTAATAACATCGCCAACGATGCACTCATGATGGAGATGGCTGTTCTAACCAAAAATAATAAAAAAAATCACGGATTTAGTTTCGCAAACTTCGCCGAACGTGATTTATTATTCGGTCTCACCAGTATCGAATCGTATCCGGATTTTTGCGCTCAGGATTTAGAATTCGGCTTTACCGAAGTGAAACGCGATCGAATGCTAAGAACTTTTGTCCGAAATTGTTATTTTTTTCATCTGAATGAAATTTTCGCCGCTATTAAAAACGAATACACGGATTGGGTGAGACCGGCACAGAATCCCTTCAGTATTCGAGACAGCACCGTCGATATACTCAGCGATGGACATACGGCTTCGTATTTATTAAAAGTCGGATGTCTGCATAGTGTTCAAGGAGGACGTACGTTTTTCTTCCACTTTTCTCATCATATGGATGATAAAGAATTCCCGCAGGTATTTACGAATATTTTATTACACGAAATAATTAAGTTACGTAATCAAGGCCGGAAACTTGTCATTTACTAGGATGCATATCGATTTTTTTCTTAAGAGGGTGTGATGACGAATTGAAATTCTTTGATGTTAAATGTGAGAATAATTACCCCCCCCCCTACAATTTTTTTTTGAAGTACAAAAATCGAGAATTTTTCAAAGTTTTTTACTACCATAACCTATCAACCAAAAAGTAAGAGTTCTTTTATAAAAAAAATGAAGAAAAAAATCTTGGAAATTTTTCTGCAAAACTTGGAAAAATAATATTTTCTTTTCAAAAAAAAAATACCTACCAACTGCAAAAAGCTATTTTTTCTCTCTAAAACCAAAGATTTTTTTATAGGCACACAAATTTTTTTTTTAAATATTTACCAATCTTGCATTGAACAAGAATTTTTTCTTCCAAAATAAATTTTTTTAATTGAAAATTTTTTGAAATATTGAAATTTTTTTGAAGAAATTTTTAAAATATTTTCATTTTTAAGGAAAAATTCAATATAAAAAAGTTTAAAAAATTTTTACTTCAAAACTTGTTTTTATTTTTATCCAACAAAAACTGAAATTTTTTATTGCTAAAAATTGTACCCATATTTCTTCTCCCTCCCTCCCTCCCTCCCTCCCTCTCTCCCACCAAAAAAAAATTTTTGTTCTACAAATTAAGAAATTTTTTCACGTCAAAAAATTGAGTGAAAATATTTACCCAGGTGTTTTGCAAAAAACGAGAATTTTCTCTCTAAAAGAAAAGAAATTTTTTCAATTTAAAAATTGATATTTTTTCTAAAAAAAAAATGAAATACACTTTCTCTACAAAGAATTGAGAAAATAAAAACTAGAAATTTTTTTACTCACCCCCCTCGAAAATTTTTCTTCAAAGAATTGAAAAAAATTTTAAACTCCAAAAAATTTTGTAGAATAGTAATTCATTTTAAAAAATTAAATGGGAAAAAATTTTACTGCAAACAACTAAATTTTGTATTCAAAAAAAAAAAAAAAATTGAGAAATTCCCTTTCCCAAAATTGTGTTTTTTTTCTGTGAAATTCAAAAATATATTTTCACGAAGATACAAAAAAAGTCATTTTTTTCTCCAGATAATAGGTATATGAGATTTTTTCTTCCAAAAAAACGAAAGAAGAATTATCCTAAAAAAATTGAATGAGATTTTTCAATCCAGAAATTTTTTAACAGGTGTTTTTTCCTTTTTTCCTTTTAAAACTTCCACCCCCCAAGAAAAAAACCGAAATTCCTCTCTTTAAAAAATGTTTTCCCGAGCAGCACAATCGACAAATTATCGAAATAAAAAATCGACAGAATATCGAATTCCATAAAGTGTCGCGTTAGTTCCGCATAAATCGTGAAATTATCTTTCGATATATAGATAGATTATCGACGAATTATAGTTAACAAAAATTTCGAGATTATAGTAAGATATTTTATCGATAATATATCTATAATATCGAAAGATAATGTCACGATTTAGGCGGAACTTTTGCGACACTTTATCGAATTCGATATCCTGTCGATTTTTTATCGATTTTTTATTCCGATTTTTCGTCTTTTACTAGCTTTTTTCTATAATTAAAAATCATTAATTAGCATAATTAATACATTAAACTATGCCTAAACACATTATTCATGTTACGGTAAGTGGATCATTTCAGAAAAAGTCAAAAAAAATTATAAAAAATCTGCCACACATCCTGCATGGTAATCCTCTTCCCTAACCACTATGCCATACCTTATCGTTGAGGAACTAGCAATAAAACGCTTATAATAGGCAATTTAGTACTTCCAGACGTGTTGGACATAAAAAAATTTTCATCAATTTGGAAATAATTTCAAATATCGTCACAAAATCGTTGAAAAATCGTTCGACAAATTTCAGATTATTTGTCGATAATGTAGTTTCAAATATCGTCACAAACTCGTTGAAAAATCGAATTCGAGGAATTTAATATTACGTGTCGATAATATAGTTTCAAATATCGTCATAAAATCGTTGAAAAATCGAATTCGAGAAATTTCAGATTACGTGTCGATAATAAAGTTTTAAATATCTTCACAAAATCGTTAAAAAATCGAATTCGAGAAATTTCAGATTATTTGTCGATAATATAGTTTCAAATATCGTCACAAAATCGTTAAAAAATCGAAATCGAGAAATTTCATATTACGTGTCGATAATATAGTTTCAAATATCTTCACGCAATCTTTAGAAAATCGAATTCGAGAAATTGTATATTATGTGTCGATAATATAGTTTCAAATATCTTTACAAAATCGGTAAAAAATCGGATTCGATAAATTTAATATAATCTGTCGATAATATAGTTTCAAATGTCGTCAAAAAATCGGTAAAATATCGAAGTCGAGAAATTTCATATAATCTGTCGATAATATAGTTTTAAATATCTTTACAAAATCGTTAAAAAATCGAATTCGATAAATTTAATATTCTTTGTCGATAATATAGTTTCAAATATCTGCACAAAATCGGTGGAAAATCGGAATCGATAAATTTAATATTCTTTGTCGATAGTATCGTTGACGAATATCGTCATAAAATCTTAATAATATCGAATTCGATAGTTTTTAGATTTTTTGCCTATGAAGTTGTACCGATAAATCTTTATAATATCGTGAGAACATCTATAGATTTTCAAACGATTTTTTATCGATACGTTACATCTTCCGATATTATCGATCGAGTGTGCTGCTCGGGTTACTCCAAAAAAATATATATATTTCAATAAAATGTACCTACAATTCATTAAAAAAATTGAGATTTTTTCCTCCAAAAACCAATGATTTTAATTTAGTATAATTACAGGTCCTTGGTATGAATTTAATTTTCTTATTTTCAGAGGTTTTTTTTAGTGTGCGTAAGCACACTATTGGTTTCAGTCTTGAAATATAAAATTTTGAAATAGGTTTATCGAGGTTAACTCATTAATGATGGTATGGATTTGGTTCAAATTTTCAAGGAATGTAGAGTTCATGAAGGCGGAGGGCCAATGAGATTTGTGTGTGAATCTAATGAGTAATTATCGAGATAATTGCAATTTTCACTTTAATAAAAAAAGGGAAAAGGGGACTTTTCTATTATTCATATCTTATCTTATCTTTGGGCAATAAATTTAAAGTGTTCAAAATCGAACAATGGTCACGTCACAACGTCCTCTTTGTGCTCTGCGGTTTTATCTTTTTTGGGGCAATAAAGATTTAAAATGTTCATAATCAAACATTATCAGCACAGCAGGCGGTAAACATTTTTTCAGCACAGCAGGTGGTAAAAAATCAGAAATCACGTCTCAGGCTCAGGGCAATAAATTCAAATTTTCAAAATCAAACAATGGTTCGTGTCTAGTTCTTATCTTATCTTTGCTTAGGGCAATAAATTTTAAATGTTCAAAATCGAACAATGATTCCGACTTGTGGTCTGCAGTCTTATCTTATTTTGGGGCAATAAATTTTAAATGTTCAAAATCGAACAATGGGTCGATCTAGTTTTCAGTTTGAGTGAATGGGGAGGTGGTGTGACTATGCGATCTTGGTGGGGGGCATGGCAAATTGAAATACCAAAGTATGCTTATGTTAGGTTAGGCTACTTACTGATAACTTCTCATAAAAGTTATTTCAGTAATACTACTTAGTAATTTTAGAATTCAAGTTACGCACACTGTTAGAGCTGCGCTTGCGCAGGTGTCTAGTTTTTTTTTTGTTTTTTTGTGTATACCTAGCTCACTTTACTTATGAAAAATTCTGATTTTCGCTGGAGTACACGAGCTACTGTCAAGTTACCGGCCATGAAAGTAAAAATTTTCCAAGATATTAATTTACATTCTTTTCAGAAAACTGGAAGTATCAAAGGCGACGATCTACCTTTCATCTTTGGTTTCCCATTATCTGGTTCCAATCAATTATGGAGAAAAAACTTCAGTCATCAAGATAGTCAGTTAGCTATTACCGTTATTCATTATATATCAAATTTCATCAAAAAAGGGTAGGTTTACTTTCTCAAATCCTTTATTTTTGGTATCTGTTTATTTTTGGGAAGATAAGTACTAATTTTTTAATTTGTTTCGGGTTTGAAGCGATCCCAACGGATTTTCGGGTGATAAAGAAACAGCAAATACTAATTATCCGGTTTGGAATATGTACGATACAGTCAATCAACTATACTTAGAATTAGGTGGGAAGAATTTGTTGAGAATTCTCTTAAGCCCTTAAGACGTCAGTTTTATCGATTTTGAAATTTTATTTAATATTTTTCTTATTATATTTTTAGGACACAAGCCGGTCGTGAAAAATCACTATCGAGGACACAAAATGTCAATATGGTTAAATTTGATACCGCAGTTACATCGACCCGGCTTTTCCGAGTTTTCTATGCAACACCATTATTTTAAAGAGCAGTCTCCACAGTACTATGATGGTAATTAAACGTACGAATATTTCTATTAAAAAAAAAAAATTAAAAAAAATTAAAAATACCTGCGTCGAGTATTTTGGTTATAGTTCTTATGTGCCGTCTTTTTTTGATTCTGCAACCCAAAACACACTACTTAAAATTAAGTTGTCTTGTTTTCGCGATTGAAGGGGTTATTCCGTCGTACTATATTTCTCTCATTTATTGGCGTGAATGTCGCACAAAATTAATGTCGCCATAAAATCCCATTTGAATAAGTCATAAATACATACTTACATATTGAAAAACCTCATTTATATCGATACATTTAAATCGTTGTTGTTGTTGTTGTTGTTGCTTTTCAAATTAGGTAAAAAATGGAAAATTCTAAGCAACTAAAAAAATTCAGAAAAACTAAAAAAAATGTTATTAAAAACTGAAAAAATTAAAATTAAATTATAATTTGAAAATTTTGAAAAAATTAATAAACAATCAACATAATTATCTTATTAACCTTAGGTATTAACATATTAAAAAATTAAAATTAAAAATGTGAAATACGGAAATAATAAAAAATCAGATATCTTTAGGTAAATAATTTGAAAACTATTGAGAAAAAATTGAAATGCCATAAAGAATTAAAAAATGGATAATCAATGATTAAAATATTTAAAAGTCAAAAAATACAAAACATAAATCTTGAAGTAGTGTGAAATTTGAATGTACCTATGCAAATAAATAGGTATAGAAAAACTGAAAAAATTAAAATGTTATAAGAAATTGAAAATTTTTGGGAAAAAAAAGATACCATGAAGGAGTGGGAGACTTAAAGTGGAAGATACCTACCTACCTGTTATAAAAATTGAAAAATCATAAAAATTGCTAATTAAAAAAAAATTGAGCAATTTCTGAAAAAATTCAAAATTTCATACAAGTCAGAAAACATTTTTTGGGGGAGGGGGGGGCAACTTGCCCCCAATATTTGAAATTTTCGTGTTCTAGTTGGAAATTGTTTGTTTGAGTTGGAAAATTATGGTTTTACCCATGTTGGGCAAAAAATTCGTTCGCTAAAAAAAAATAATGAAGTTGGAATTTTTGAAAAACGAGTTGGAAATTTCGAGATTTTGCCCATCCAATATTCTGACTTCAGTTCGGGCCTGTATAAGTGTTCAAAAAAATTTCAAATAAAAAAATGAGCATTTTCAAAAATATAAGAAATTTTAGAAATTTGGTCAAATTAAAAAATCATAAAAATTCAGAAAATATAAAAATAGATAAGTAATACTTACGTAAACAAATTCTAAAAAAAAACAATATTTTTATAAGAATTGAAAAAATTGATAAATAATTATCTAAAATCGAAACATTGAAAAATTAATATTTGAAAAAATTGAAAAATCACGACGAAAGTGGGAATTTCGAATATATACCTATATAAAATCAAAAAAACACTGGAAATAATTTAAAGTCCTTAAGAATTGAAAAATCGCAGATTATAATTTTTCGTTTTTCTAAATTTTTCAACTTTATAAATTTCAGATCATTCGATTTTTTTTGATTTTTTATTTCTCAATTTTTTATTTTTTTAATGCATTTAAATGTTCGACCATTTATTTTTTAAATTTTTTAGTGAATTGGAATTTAAAAACATTTCATGAACCAATTTCTTTTTCTCTCTTTGTCTGCTCAATGTTTTGAACTGTTCTGAATGGAATTATTTGGTTAAGATTAAAACTTCGTGATTTCTTAATTTTTTAAATAATACCTATTCAATTTTTTTATATTTTAGTACCTATTCAAAATAATTTAGGTAACTTTCAAAATTAAAGTACTAATATCTGCTTATCACAGAATCTGTAACCAAAATACTCGATGCGATAGATAACAATAAAAATTGAATGAAATTAAGATTACTATGCGCAAAATTCCTAATTTTTCATTACCAACAAATGTCTGTTTTGTTTCAGGTTTAGTCAGACTTCAATCATACAGTAAACCTATGAATAAACCTATTCCAGTAACCGTAGACTTCGTCGTTCCTACCACAGTCACTCCAAAAATCACAACGTTCTTCAAATCTACTTCAAACTTGTATAAAATCGATCACACAGAAATGACGACAAACTGTACGAATTTCTCCGTTTATAACACCTCTTTCACCGTTCAACCGCATGGCGACAACAACAATGTGTACGAAAATAATAGCAATCTGCTGCGTAAAATCGTTAATCGTCATTATCAAAACTACACGATAGCTCTGACCATAACCGTAGCAGTGGGCTGTTTTTTACTCCTGCTGAATATCTTCATATTCGCCAATATCTACCAGCAACGTGAAAACATCGCCAGAAGTAAAGCTCGTAAAAAGAACAAAAAATCCAATCAATCGGATTTAATCGACAGTACAATCATGGAGAATCCTTTGGAAAACGATTCGTTCGTGTTGAATCAATTCGACGAATCTTCACCTCGAACAAAATCCGCATCTGTGTTACAAGTGCGAAATATTACCTCGCATAAGAGTACTTCCACTCAAAGTATGTTATCCGATGTATACGATGGTAAAAGTAGAACTGTTGAAATTACATTAGAGAATTTGAACAGCCCCATGATTCCGGAGCCACCTCCTCCTCCGAAGAGTTTCCCGGGAAGGGAATTTATCTCTTGAAGTACTGCCTAATAATCTAAGCATTGAATTAATTTATTAAAATTTTTATTTATAGCTTCGCAGCGAGATATTGCCACGTATAAGGTGGTACGATGAACTTCAAGTGTAATATACTGTTATCCTATACCTACAAGTGTATTTATTTTTGATTTGCAATCAAAAACAACGTTACAAAATATTATTGTGATTTTTCGTCATTTGTTATTTGTTTTGTGATGATCTTAAATAATAGCTTGACGTTTACCTATTAAATTTTATCGCTGTATTATAAAAAATATAAAGTTTAATTACCTGTAAAAATAGAGAATTGAAAGTAACATTTTCGATACTTTTTCATGTACGTATACGTAATTCGCAGGTAGAGATTTACGTTGTTCTATAATGGGAAACTTTTCAATACTGATTTAATTTATTCAAAAATTATTTTATTTTCTTAAAAAGTTAAACATGTACCTACATATTTTAAGAGAACTGTTGAAAAACAAATTTTTCTTTTTTTTATGGTTTTTTGTTTTAAAAATTTGTAAGCATGAATTCTTCGATGGAGCTGAATTTTCATCCTTATTCCAAAACCTACCTACTGAAAATTTTTGATTTTGCGCTGTTCCGAAAAAATCAATTCATTTCTACCAAGTTTTGAATTATTGACCGCCTGAAAATTATTCAATCGAGTAGCGCCCTCTGTTGTTTCTTCTTCAACAATAATTTGGGTTTAAATTCCAAGAGAAAATACCTAATGAAAATAAAGATCGTTTTTAAAACGTTCTTCATAATATGCAGAGATGATTAGTAACTAGAGCAAATGCTTTCGGTGTATTCTGGTTGCCTATCCCGCGTTCGCCTTAATTGGTGGTAGATTAATTATCATTGTCTATCCGGGTGGGAGGAGGGTGGAGGTAACCAAAAAATTAAAATCGAAAATACATTTTTTAAATTTTTTTTCTTCAAAGTAGAAGGACGTAACTTCATTTTAAAACAAAAAGCAACTTGATACCTCAATTACTCGATTTTTAATTAATTTTTAAAATTTGCAATTTCTCCATAAGAATACGTGTTAACGCGACGCGCTATCTACCACCAATTCAGGTGAAGTGATTAGGCAACCGAAAAGGAATTGCTCTATGCAAATACCTTTCCATCTACTCGTAGTGTGGACGTTTGTACTTGGGTAAGTATTTTTATCATTATGAAACCCTCAGCAATTTTGATTGAATCTAAGTTTTTATAGAAAAAAAAAATCTCCTCTTTTACATAGAAGAAAATTTCTCAATTTTTTGGATAAAGAAAAGTCTTTCTTTTTTTTTGTGAAAAAAATCTGTCTTTTTGAAGAATTAATCTCTTATTTTTAGAGGTACCCAGATAATTTTCATTTTTTTTGGGGGAAAAAATCTTGACTTTCTATCTCAATTTGTTTGAAAAAAACCTAATTCCTTATTTTTTGTAGAATGTATTTTTTTAAAAATAAATCCTACATTATTATTTTTTGATTTTTTTTTTTAAGAAACCGATTTCTCCATGTCTTGAAGATTTTTTCAATTTTTCTGTAATACCTACAAAATTTTGAAATTTTTTTCAATACTTAATTCCTAGGTTGATTCTGAGAAAATTTATTTAAAAAACAAACTAGGTGGTCAATATTTGGTGTCCTTACTCTACAAAGTTTCTCATTTTATTTACCCATTTTTTTTTTTTTTTTTTTTTTTTTTAATAGAAAAATTTTAATTTTTGAAGAAAAATTATAAACTTTTTCAAATGTAGAATAGATCTATTACCTACTTTAGATAAAAAATTTTCTCAATTTTCCGAAATAAAAAATTTTCCTACCAAATTCTTTTAGAGTACGTGTAGGTAAGAAGTTCTCAATTTTTTGGAGAAAAAAATCACATTTTTTTATTTTTTATTAATTTTTTTTTTATTAAAAAATCTGTCTTTTTTTGAAGAATAAATTTTTTATATTATGTATAGGTAAATTATAAAGAAATAAAATATTAGTTTTTAGCCTTTTTTTTAAATCTCATTTTTGAAAAAAATCAAATTTAAAAGAATAAATAAATTTCTAAATTTTTTTGAAACTGGGAGGTTTAAGAGCACTTTCAAAACTTGAGACCCCAACTTCTACTTTTTTTTTGTTGGAAAATAGTCGTCATTTTGACCGAGGAAAGCTTTCCAACTTCCGCTATTTTTTTTAATGAAAAAACTTTCTCAGATATTTTTTTTCGAGAAAGAACGATCCTCAGTTTTTTGATATGAAAATGTTTTTCCAATTTCTTTAAGTGTAATTAGTAAAAAATAAAGTCTCTTTTTTATGTGTCTGTGTGAAAATTATTCTTCGTCTTTTTGAAAAATAGGTGCACGGTAGCGCTATCAATTATTTCTAGGCAAAGAAAATGATAATTTTTTGTTTCAATTTTTTTGAAAAAGTCTCAATTCGGCCTGAAAAAAACTCGAGTTTTTTAGAGAAAAAATTCCCAATTTATTTGTACCTATAGGAAATTGATTTTTTCATCTCAATTTTTGAGAAAAAAATTTCTCAATTTTTTGGAGAATAAAATCTTTTTTCAGTAAAGAGGTTTTTTTAAAACTGAATCTGCATTTTTGAGCAAAAAACTTTTTTTAGTGAAAAAATATCTGTTTAAATGTGAAGAATGGTACACTAAATTTCTTATTTTTGGAGAAAAAAAATAATAACTTTTTGTCCCAATTTTTTTAAATAAAAAATGTCTTTATGTATTTTATTGAAATGTAAAATTTCTAAATTTTTGAAGACTAAAAAATTTTTTCTTTAAATTTTTTTGAAACAAAAACGGAAGAAAATTTTCTCTATTTTTTTGAAATGACAGAATTGTCTTATTTTTTTCTCAATTTTTTGAAGAAAAAATCTTCCGTTTTTATGAGAAAAAAATTTCTCACCTCCGGAGAAAGTAAAAACCTATTATTTTTTTTGTGAATCTTTATTTAAATTTTTTGAAAAAAAATCGCAACTGGCCTTTTTTTTGGGAGAAAAAAATCTGAATTTCTTTTATGATGAACAATTCTCTTGAATTTTATTGACGTCAAGAAAATTCAATTTTTGTGCAAAAAAATCTCAATTTTTTAGGGAGAAAAATAAATTTTACATTCGACATTAAAAAAAATGCGCCCGCCACCTCTTTGAAAAAAAAAAAAAATCGAATTACCTACCTACATTCTGAAAAATTGCAAGTTTCCGGCTCTGGCGAAATTCTGAAGTTTGTCAAAAATATAACAGACGAGTTGAGACTGAATCATTTCAGTCAATATTTTCAAATTCATAATTCGCACTCAAATACAGAACAAAATAAGTACCTATTCGAACAAAATAAAATATATAATTATTTTAAATAAATCATAAATAACACAAACCTTAACAATAATTTCGAATTAAACAACAACACTGGTGTAGGTAGGTATGCTACAAACGAAAAAAAAAAAAAAAAAAAAAAAAAAAAATGCAGATTTCATTTAATGATACTGTAACTACCACAACAAATGTCAAGACTCGCAGTTCTAACAAATTTTCGAAAATTAATAAAAGAAAAAACACTCAACGATACTTTGGCCAGATGCTAACGCAGACAGAAGTCGTAATTAAAAATCAGTAGTATATCATAATTTTCCACATTAAAAAAAATGAACGTAGGTACAAAACACGTATGAAAAACTACATAACAACATGCGAAATGATTCATTGCCTTTCACACGTCATCGAACGTGTCTTGTCTTCTTTTTTTTTCAAAATTCGAATAAATACGCATTACGCAAAACAAGTATGTAGGTACGTTCATTTTGAAGAATTCAATTCCACGTGTTTAGATTTTGAAAAATTAATCGACGTTGTACTAATGACTTGACATTGTTGGGAAGGTGATCCGGGATGTTGCCCTTCGCGATGTCTTCTAAGATCAACCTTTCTTTGAAAAGCTTTCTCGCATAAACCGCAGGAAAACGGTCGGTAGCCGGTATGTTTTCTCAAGTGGGTTATCAAATTAGAAGATTGACTGAAAGCTTTCGCACATATGACGCATTTATGCGGCTTTTCACCTGGAAAATTAAAACGAATTTCAAAATCACATTACGTAAAAACACTTTATCAAAAAAGAAGAGCTATCGATGGTACTCGCAGGTAATCGATTAGCGTTTTGTCAACGCATGCAATGAAAACACTGAACCACTTTATAGCTATTATTAACAAACTGACACTCTACTTCGGCTTCGTGGAATAAATTATATATATATTTATTGAAAATAAAACGACTACGCGATTTATTAATTTTCCAAGTTGACAAATTAAAAGCAAACCGACTGATGATAATTGCGGGGTACATGATTACACGCTGGTCTATATAGTCATGACGCAGTTTATAATAATAGGGTATTCCAAAAATCATCATTAACTATACGTGGAAAATTTAGGGGTTAATACATTATCATTGTTGTCATTATGTACACGATGACAGATGATTAGTTCGTATTTCGAGAGACGAGTAAGAGAGGTGCATATTAAAAACAGCTTTTACAATTTTTGACACGACACGTACTTCATAATGGTCACCCGAAAATCGTATAATTTTTTTTTCTTTTTCTCCTTTTCCCCCGGAAATTTATGAGGTTTTTTTCATCGATTGAATTATTTATGCTTAACCTATGTCGCTTATCTGCGAAATTCATTTTAATTATTGATCACCAGACGAAAACTAATTGCGTGATTTAATGGATTATAATTATACAGGACCTGGAATTACCTAGTATACCTATACTAATGTTCACTCGCAAGCAATCATTGGTAGGTACCTATGAAATAATTTCATTTCACACGATTTGTATTTTGTGAATTTTTCATGAGTTTTCATAATTAAAAACTTTCGACAAATTTTCACGTTTTTGTTGAACACGCGTGGTTTTTCGAATGGAAAACGGAGCAATATTCGAGTGATTCGAATGAAACACCATTCGATAGTGCTGAAAGTGATTCCTATGACTTGGCATTTTTCAAATAAAATATATGTACTTAAAATACCATCCAACTGACCCTTCAATTTCAATAATAGGCATCTCAATGTGATGACAATTTCAAAGTTGAAAAAAATGCTCAAAAAACGAAATTTTCAAACAATTTGTTTTATTTGTTTTTAGAGAAATCCTTTCCAAATCCAAAACTGTTGCCTAAAAAATTATTTTGAGAAGAATTTCCTCGAAAATTTTTCATAAAATTTTTTTATGAGAATTAAAATTTCTCATTAGAAAATCTCCCAAAGAAAAATCTTAAAAATTTCTGTTGCAAAATTCTTCAATTTTTTTTATAAAAATTTCTAATGATTTTTTCATTTTGTGTTTTTCAGTTTTTCATTTTTTTTTTTTTAATATTTCTTGAATATTTTTGAGAAAAAATTCTTAAGTTGATCTACTTATCTTGAAAATGATATTTTTTAAAACCTCTTTCCTAAAACATTTCTAGAATTTTTTTTGATGAGAACTGAAATTTCCTCATTAAAAATTTGCACTAAAAAAACTCATTGTAGACTTTTTATATACCTAGGTAGGTACTTGAAAAAACCGCTAGTATTTTTTTTTACATAGAGTTATTTTTAATAATCCCAAAAAATACCTACATTTAAAAACCCTCCTTTTAATTTTTCTTTGTTGTAGGTACAAATAGAAGAAAGTTTGAAGTTTTGTGCGTGATCGTAATGTCAAAATCAATCTTGTGATTGAACCTGATGAGGAATTAGTGCCATGCAGTATAGTACGATTGTGTCTTTCTATTTTTTATTCCAAGAAAAATTGAAATAGGTACATATTAAATAAAAAAAAATTTCTATGATGATGCAAGATTTTCTTCTAGGTACAAAAAAATTGATGGATTTTTCTCTGAAAATTTGAAAAGTATTTTCCCAAAAATTAAAATTTTATTAAGTAAAAAAAAACTAAAAATTTTCATTCCTAAAAATGAGAGATTTCATCATATTATTTTCTTTCAAAAAAATACGGATTTTTTTTTCGCTATATTTTTTTCTCCAAAAATTCGAAAAATACTCTTACCTAGGTACTTCAAAAATTTTCTTCCTTAGAAATTTTTTTCTTGAAAAAATTTAGATTAAGTACTTAATTTAAAAAAATTTTCTTCAATAATGAAAGATTTCATTCTAAACAGAGAAAAAGATTTTTTCTCCAAAAAAAATTGATCATAATCAACATTATTTTCTAAAAAATATAATTTTTTTTTCTAGAAAAATATGACGTTTTTTTCTAAAAAAAATATGACTATTTTTGTAAAAAAATTTATGATTTTATTTCCAAAAAAAATTGATAATTTTTTTTTCTAAAAAATTAATTATTTTCTCTCAAAACAATATTTTCCAAAAAAAATTATTTTTCTTCCTCTAAAAATCAGAGATTTCATCCTAAGAAAAAATATAGATTTTTTTCCCCCTAAAAAATGCAATATTCCTTTTTTCAAAAAAAAAATCTTCAAATCATTGCATGATTTTTGATCCAAAATTTGATATTTCAAAATAACTAAAAAATTTTTCCTTCAAGAAATTTATTTTTTTTCTCAAAAATTTAAAAGTTCTTCTTCAAAACATTTAGGAATTATTAAACTTTTTTTTTAAATGAGCGCTTTCTTCGTACATGAAAAGAAATCTTTTTCTAAAAAAAAAAAGAAAAAAAGATACTTACCTACCTACCTAAAAGATTTTTTCTCCCCCCAAAAATTTAAAAATGTTGTTTAAAAATTTGAGAATAGTCTTCACTTATTACCTTTTTATCTACTTCGAAAGAACTGAAAAAATTATTTATAGTTTTTTTTTCAAATGGAACATAACTAGATTTATCACTATTCTTTTAAAAATCTTTGTAAAATTTCTTTGGAAAAATTCCCCACACTTCTTTTTTAAATTTCTCCAAAAAATTATTTGATTCTCTAAGAAATAAAATTTTCTAACCAAAAATCTCACTCATGACTCATGAGAGAAACTTTCCGCATAACAATTATAGGCATTTTTTTTTTCTTAAAATTTTTTTAAAAAAAAAAACAGAAAACGTTTTTTCAAAAAAGAAAACCTCTTTATTCAATAGAACAGATGCAGAAAGATTTCCTTCAATAATAATATAATAAAAAAATTTTATAGAAAAAGAATAATTTATTCTTAAAACTTTGTTTTTGCAAACCATTTTAAACTTGAATTACTTCACTTCGAAATTTTAAAACCATCGAGTTGGGATATTTGTTTTTTTTTTTGAATTTTCTCGAATCCCCTGTTGCCAATCTTTTTTGCTTTATAAATAATAAGTACAAATTTTCAAACTCTGCAGTGCCTTCATTTACAAATATAGGCGCCAACTGTACATGACGTTTTTTGTTAGTGATAACTTGGTTACAGGAATTTAAATTTCAAATACGTATTCGCCACCACTCATCGGACAGGGGTGTACTATTATTACCAAAACAAGAAATGAAAATGAAAATTAGAATCGAACGAAAAAAAAAATCGTAAAAATCTCAAGTTGTTTTCGATTACGTATATCTACTTTAACAATTTCAATAAACACGTCACCTTTAACATAACACGAAGGTAAACAACTTTCGAGTGTACTTTTAACATTGATATAGCACTTGGTAAAAAGCAAAACCCTTTAAAACTAGGGTAACTTTGTTCTCTTTTTTTCTGGTTGTCACCAAAGTGTGTAACTAATTGAAATTAATTTCTTATAGTATCGAACCTAACAATACGGTTATGTTACCTGTATGAATATAGGTATGCTTTTTCATATCCGACTTCTGGTGAAATCGTTTACCACAAAATTCACAAGGATAAGGTCTGGTGTCCGAATGAATTAATAAATGAGTAGACAGCGTTGATGAACGTTTGAATATTTTCCCGCATTGCTTGCACTTAAAAAAAAAATCATCTTATAACATTAACCTGATTTTTGATGTTTTTCGAAAAAATTCTTATAGTTACTTATTATAGGTACCTACTTGAAATGTTTTCTCGTTTTGTGTAGATTGTTTAAATGGTAACTTTTTCTCAGAATTGTCTTCACGTTCGCATATTATAGCAGGAGACCATATATTACTGGATTTCTTCTGCTTAATCGATAGATTCAAAGGTCTCTCGTCATCTAAAAAGGGGAAAAAATCAAGGTAAGTTGTAACGACTTGAAACGTTGAACCGATAACGTGTGTCGTGATGATGAAGACAAAAAAGACAGGTGAAACGACGATGTTTTTGAACATATGCTGGTAGAGGAGACTTTTGTTTTATTTTACGTTAACATAGTAGGTAGGTGTAGGTATTGGTAAAATCTTCGACTATAGTTACATAGACTAGGTCTGGTGTATCTGCTAATTTATTAGATCCTCGCTGGATACAAATGTATTACCAGGAAATTGAAATACTTTTTATGATTATACATTGGAAATTACATACAGGGTTGCTGGTCGACAGCCGTGCATAAACTAAACAGCTGATCTCTTATTTACCCGTATCAGGGTCAATGAAACGTTTGACAAGAGGAAATTCAATTTTATCACACGATTGTAAATTGTAAGTACAGTGGAGTAATTGGCGAAATGAGAACGATACGTTGTTGTTAAACGTTAGATGATACAAAAAAGAAAGAAGGATAAAGAGTGAGTAATGATCTAGAATCGAAGATGTTATGTGACTCAAGTCCTATACATTTATTATAAATTTATCTACCTACTCGTACATACATTAGGGTGATTCTTTCGTGAACTTTTTTTTTTTTTTTTTTAAATCTCAGTAGGTACCAAAGTTTTTGTTTTATGAGAAATAATTTTATATTTTTTTATTTTTTCTCTCCTTAGATTTCAAGTGGCTCCTGCTATAAGCCCCAATTTAAAAAAAATGATAATAATGCAATTTTCCAACTGTTTTTTTTTTTTTTTTAGTTCTAACCCATCAAGGTTGTTCCTTTTCACAAGAAATTCCAATTTCAAAATGTACCTAATAATTCCTTTTTTAAAATGGGGAGGGGGAGTCCAGGGAAAAAATAAAAAATAGGGAAGTAGTTCTCATGAAGACGAACAACTTTGATAAATAAAACAAAAAAAATGCTGAAGTTGGAAAATTTTCAATTTCCCCCTTTTTTAAAATTTGGGGGACTGGTAGGCGCCATTTAAAATTTAGCTACGAGGAAAAAAATTGGGATTAGGTAGTTCTCATAAAAAGGGTCAACTTTCGTAAGTTAGAACCGAGAAAATGCAAAAATTCGAAAATTTGGTATTTTTTGTTTTTTATTTTTTTCAAAATGTTACGCACTTAAAACTTAGTTGGGAGAAAAATAAAAATTATAAAATTATTTTCTAGTAGGTAAAAGGAACCAATTTTAAATTAGGCGTCAACAAAATTTGCTTATTTTTCAGTTTTTTTTTTTTTTTTTTTGGAAAAATTTGGGATGTACCAAGATTCTAAGTACTCACTTGAAACTTTATATCGAGGAAAAATAAAAAATCGGAAATTAAATACCACGAAGAGGAACCACATTGATGAGATTAGACAAATAAAAAAAAGATTTAATAATCGATAAATTTTTTCATTTTTCTGAAAAATATAGGAGGGATTCTCATCTAAGTCATTTTTCCCCCTAGAAGTGATTCCCAATTTTTGGTTTCCTCCATTTTAAATTTTAAGCACAGTGCCTGCCTTGGAGCCTCATTCTAAAAATTGGAAAATTTTTAAACTTTTGCATTTCTTTTGTTCTCACCCATCAAAATTGTCCCTATTCGTGAGAAAATAATTCCAAATTTTTCAGTTTTCCCCTTAATAAATTTCAAGAGGAAATATTTTTATGTACTTTGAAAATGATAGTTGCAAACAATTACAATTTAAAATTCAGTAAAGAAAAAAATGAAAAATGGAAAATTATTTTTTGGTAAAAAGGAACAATTATTTGAAAATTTTGCTCATTCTTTTAGTTCTTGAATTTTTGTGAAATCAGGCGTCTCCCAAGGCACCAGTTGAAACTCTTATAGGGTAAAAATAAAAAATTGAGAATTACGTACTTCTCATGAAAATGAGTAGATAAGTCGAGGGAGGGCAAGACTAAAATAGTAAAAAGTCGAAAATCAGGATCATCCTAATTTATACGTAGGTCTTTCATAATTATAACTTTGTTGGAAGGAATAACGATTTTCTATTTTTATCTTAGGTATAGATTATTTTTTCTAGCACCCAAAATGTTGAGTTTGAGTGTTGGGCCAATTGAAGAGGATGAGAGATCAATTCAAGACCATTGGGAAGAAATAATTTTCAAATCTTTCAGAGCTGACAAAAATTTGGTAGGAATCTTGAAATTTTCATGAAGTTACTTCCTCTTTTCTCTTCAGTAAGTTTTTTTTCCATAATAAAATTAAAAACTACAGCGATATACCTACTTCAACCGTTATACAAGCCTATTGAAATCCTCGTAATTAAAATATCTATTTAAAAAAATTGATAAGTACCTGTAACTTCACAATATTTGGACAATCTTTCAATGTTATTATTGCTTTTTTCATCCAAGAGTCCATCCAAATATTTTTTTTGAAACAGCGAAGAAGAATAAGAAAACAGAATACTCGGCGGAGGCCAAATAAATGGCGCTATGGGCACGAAAATTGGCGGCGTTCTCAAGTGAGGATCCACTACAACACACAGCAGACATCTACGATTAAGAAACAGTTGCAAAAAATTTTCATGGATGTCGTGGTGCAAAGATTTCAATAGCAGAAAATCTTGATGTAGATACTTACATCTAGGTTTAGGTTACCTACTTAAGTTTAAATAACTTTATTTTTTTTTAGATTAGGTACATAGGTACCCATTTTTCTCAAGTAGGTACAGGTATTAACGACTCTGTCAATCCTATAGACAAGATCCAGGAATCCATGGATAGTTCGAATCTAGATCTAAGATCAATCATATTTCAGGACCTAAGATCCATAGGTCTATGTTTAGCTGCCACGAGTTTGTATCAATATAAGTAATATAATATATCCAAGATCAGATAGGTCGAATAATTTCTTTTTTTAAATATTCATACCAAAGCTACTCGTATAATGTTTAAACATCGAGTCTCCAATAGGATCCCAAGTTATTTTAGGGCAAAGGCATTCTTATAATTACTGAATTTTGATTTTAAAATTTCCTTATTTTCAGCTAAGTAAGTGTGTAAATTCCTTCACAAACCGAGGAAATTGATACAAAAAAAAAAAAAAAAAAATTTTGAATGCATGTCCATTTTTAATTGTGACATAAAAAATTATTAGTTACATATTTTTAACCAAAAACTTTTTTTTTTTTTTTTAATTAATAGGTACCTACCAATAATACGAGTAAATCTTAATTTATACGAGTGCTTTAGTGAAATTCAGCGTTACATATCAAATCCATATTTTTTATGATAGGTTTAGACAAATCTACATGCTACCTATAGCTACATTTGGAATAACATGTGTAGGTATCAAAACAAAAAAAAAATGAAATTTTTTTTTTAATCCCTGCAACAAAAATTGTTATCCTACAATTTAATTTTTTGTGAATTTTTTTAGTTGTGTTCATCGTAAAACCAATGGATAGGAATTTTGAAAAATTAACCTTCAAAAGGCTATGTAACGATTTTTTTTTAGAAAAACAGAAAAGTTTCACTTTTCCCTCTTAAATCATCGATCCAAGTCGAAAGTCATATTCTTCTATAAAAATAACTTTTGAATAAACGTTTAAAAATTCAGTAAATCAAAGGAGAAAAAAATCTGGCAAACAGTAGATTTTTTATGAAATATTTCACTTTTATTTTGTATTTGTGTTGAATTCAAATAAAAATTAAAAATTAAAAAAGAATACAAAAAACATTAAAAACGTATAGAGGAATCGGTACTTTAGGTACTTGAAATTGAGTTCATTTATTTAAAAAAAGTAGGTATAGGCTCCTATCTCATAAAGTTTCAAATAAGCAACACTCGCATCTTCAAAAAAATTCAAAAATTCAAAAATAATAATTTTAAAAAAACTTACTCCTCAATTCACAATCCAACATAAAACTATAATGTACCGCACAAAACACCGAAAAACACTCGACTCGATGAAAACTTCAATCACTCGTAAAAATCGTAATCTCAGCCTGAGCGCACGACGAACAACATTATAGGCACTAAAAACAATGACCGTATACACATACCGCTACTTTGAGAATAAAAATCTATACAGGTTTATGCGTTAAGCCAGCGATTAGTAAAAGGTATATTTCACGACGCCCCTTTGATACTTTCAATATTTGTTCACCGATTGGGTATACCGCTGTTGTTATGGCGAAAAACAACCAATCGTGTACTTGTACTACCTAATCCCATACATGTGTGGTATAATCTAACAGAACAGGTATCCGGTTCTTGGAACATCTTGGTGGTTCCAAATCTACGCGGTGTTGCGGCAGCTTTTATGATTTTAGAGGTACGATTTTTTTTTTTTTTTTTTTTAATATGTGTTATCTATTGAAATGAGGTAGTAACTCGGTTTGGGAAATTGTTTTTGGTGGAAAGTCGATGGAAATGAAAGAAAACGAAAATCATGAAACTGAAATTTCTATACCCTTTCAATTTTATCCTCTTCCTGAGTGGTTCCAGTTTCAAAACATGATGTGTTCAAGTTTCAAGTTCATCATTTGCTGAAGTTTTGTTCAAAATTTGTAGAACAAAGATTTAAGATTATATTGTCATAGAACCACGATGAACCATTCTGCTCTATGTATTTTCTATACAAGTAGAGTACCTACCTAGCATTTTTTGAATTTGGAAAATTGAAAATTATCAGTAGGACATATGCCTATCTTGAAATAGAACATTCATCTAGATATACCTAATTTATGAATATCGAAGGTTTCGTATTATGATAGGCCTACTACGTATGATTTTATAATGCTGAATTAAAAATGTACTAACTATCTACAACAACAGGAAAAATTTTCAATTTCTGTAATAAAGCACGCAAAGTTCCAATTGAAGCTTTTCATTTTATTTAGAGAAAAAGATCGAATGCTGAAGTTGCTGCCCTCATCAAGTATCTAAGTATATTGAAGGAACCCATATTTTTAATAATAGTCCAAAAGCTGAACCTATATACCCATTAGAGTGGTTCATAATTTCATTTTTTCCAAATGTCAAGGATTGAACCTTTAAAAATGTTTTTTTTTTTTTTTTTTTTTTGTGCAAAATGAACTCCCTACAAATTTTTGTTCGAAAAAATTATGTATTTTGAGTAGTGGCGCACCAGAGCACGTTTTTTATTGAGAAAACAAAAAAAAAAAAATCAAAAAATTGGAATTTTTTTTTTTTTTTTTTCATTTTTTTAAAAACAAAATAGTCATTACATACGTACTTTTACCCAGCAAGACAATTTTCAGTGATTTTTTTATATTTACGGTCCCTGTTCACCGAAAATGGTCTTGTTGGGTAAAAGTACTTACCTTAAGTACATGTGGTAACTATTTTGTTAAAAAAAAATTGAAAAAAATTCAATTTCAATTTTTTAAAAGTTTTTTCGTTTTCTCAATAAAAGGGGTTCTGCGCCATGCGCCATTACTTGAAAAAAAATTTTCCGAAGAAAAAATTTTTAGGGCCCGAGCAGCACACTCGATCGATAATATCGAAAGTTGAAACGTATCGATAAAAAATCGTTTAAAAATCTAAAGATGTTCTCACGATATGATACAGATTTAGCTGTACGATTTTATAGGCAAAAAATCTAAAAACTATCGAATTCGATAGTATTACGATTTTAGGACGATATTCGTCAACGATACTATCGACAAAGAATATTAAATTTATCGAATCCGATTTTCCACCGATTTTGTGCAGATATTTGAAACTATATTATCGACAAATAATCTGAAATTTCTCGAATTCGATTTTTTAACGATTTTGTGAAGATATTTGAAACTATATTATCGACACGTAATCTGAAATTTCTCGAATTCGATTTTTCAACGATTTTGTGCAGATATTTGAAACTATATTATCGACACGTAATCTGAAATTTCTCGAATTCGATTTTTCAACGATTTTGTGACGATATTTAGAACTATATTATCGACAAATAATCTGAAATTTCTCGAATTCGATTTTTTAACGATTTTGTGAAGATATTTGAAACTATATTATCGACACGTAATCTGAAATTTCTCGAATTCGATTTTTTAACGATTTTGTGAAGATATTTACAACTATATTATCGACAAATAATCTGAAATTTCTCGAATCCGATTTTCCACCGATTTTGTGCAGATATTTACAACTATATTATCGACAAATAATCTGAAATTTCTCGAATCCGATTTTCCACCGATTTTGTGCAGATATTTACAACTATATTATCGACAAATAATCTGAAATTTCTCGAATTCGATTTGTTAACGATTTTGTGACGATATTTGAAACTATATTATCGACAAATAATCTGAAATTTCTCGAATTCGATTTTTCAACGATTTTGTGCAGATATTTGAAACTATATTATCGACACGTAATCTGAAATTTCTCGAATTCGATTTTTCAACGATTTTGTGACGATATTTAGAACTATATTATCGACAAATAATCTGAAATTTCTCGAATTCGATTTTTTAACGATTTTGTGAAGATATTTGAAACTATATTATCGACACGTAATCTGAAATTTCTCGAATTCGATTTTTTAACGATTTTGTGAAGATATTTACAACTATATTATCGACAAATAATCTGAAATTTCTCGAATCCGATTTTCCACCGATTTTGTGCAGATATTTACAACTATATTATCGACAAATAATCTGAAATTTCTCGAATCCGATTTTCCACCGATTTTGTGCAGATATTTACAACTATATTATCGACAAATAATCTGAAATTTCTCGAATTCGATTTGTTAACGATTTTGTGACGATATTTGAAACTATATTATCGACAAATAATCTGAAATTTCTCGAATTCGATTTTTTAACGATTTTGTGAAGATATTTAAAACTTTATTATCGACACGTAATCTGAAATTTCTCGAATTCGATATTTCAACGATTTTGTAACGATAGTTGTTGAAACTATATTGATTTTTTTCTAGTCAAAAAATACCTACTTTATATTCAAAATTGGATGGGAAGAAAGGGCCAAATCGAAATTTTTATAATAACCAAAATTAAATCCAGAATATTATTCTACAACTTTTGTTTGAAATGTTTTTTCAATTGGACCTCATCTCTAGCCTCTATTATTTTGCATTTACCTACTTACGTGTAACAGTAATATGCGAAATCAAAATTGAAAAAATTTTCAAACAAGTCATCTAGTTTTTTTGGTTTACTAGGTATTTTACTTGAAACCAGATCGTTGTTCTTAAATAAAATTTTACCAAGTTCAATACTACGATTACTATGTGAATACTTAGTATTTAAAATTGAACGGGAGGGAGGCGCCCAATCGAAAATTTTGTAATGACCAAAATTATTCGTAGAACTTTAAGCTACAACTTTTGTTTGAAAATAAAAAATCGACAGAATATCGAATTCGATAAAGTGTCGCGTTAGTTCCGCATAAATCGTGTAATTATCTTTCGATTTATAGATAGGTTATCGATGAAGTATCTAACTATAATCTTGAGATTTTTAAAAGAAAAATCGTTCGATTTTATCGAAAGTTTATCTGTTGATGGATTTTGCCAACTATAATTCATCGATAATCTGTCGATATATCGAAAGATAATTTCACGATTTATGCGGAACTAACGCGACACTTTATCGAATTCGATATTCTGTCGATTTTTTATTTCGATAATTTGTCGAGTGTGCTGCTCGGGGGAGGTAATTTTACACCAAAAGAATCATTTTTAGAAGCTCAGCCCTTGACATTTTTAAAACATAAAATTATAATTTTTTGAAACCGGTCCCATGCTTTTAGTTCTTTGGGTGCAGTATGACTAGATTCGGCTCTCACACTATTAGGTATAGTTAAGTAATCTGAGAATCTGACAATACGCATTACAATCATGATACAAAAATTGAGCAAAGAAAAGAAATACAAAGAGAAAGATTGGTCCACAAATTTGAAATTTTTCAATTTGGAAAAATGTAATCCACTTTAACTTTAAGTCACTAATTCAAAATTTGATCTTAATTTTATTTTTAGGCTGCTAAAATTTTTTTTAAAAATACAGTATATATTTTGCAAGACTCTCCACACAAAGAGTAGATAGGTACCTAATTTTTCGACAGTTTATGCAAGTACAACTATCCCTTACATATGCTACGGGTACGCAAATACAGCGTCAATTTATGATTATTTGCAAGCTAGAGTAAACAAAGGTTAAAAAGTCGTAAAATTCTCATCATTCGGACTTTAACGTTTCACATTTTTGTGCCCTTCAAAGAAATGATAGCAATAAGTAACTACTAGCTCTTTTTATCAAGAAATCGAATCGATGTCTGCTCATTGTAGGTATATTTTTATTTTAGACTCTGTCGAAGAAAACGTTTTCATTGGATACGTTGTCACGGTCATCACTCATGCTCATTCATTCGTCGACTTTTTCAACGTACGCGGAATTCCCCCTGAAAAAACAGACGCACGTCCAGCACGAAGTTCAAATTGTTTGGTAAAAGTCAACAAAGCGGAAAATGATGAAGCGCCGCCAATGGCACTGGCACGGGTACGAGTCCACGAGTCATATACTATATAACTGGTTGAAAGGGGATAAAAAGGCGAAATGACGGCTGAACACGAGTTATACTTACCTACGCCTACCATCTGTTGCTGTGCAACGGCTGCATCGATGAATTATTTTGCATCGGTAATAAGTCCATGTACCTTATACCTACCTATACCAGTACCTAGTGTAAAAAAAAACGTGTTTGTACTCAGAGCAATATAGCGACAAACAGTTGTATGACGACTCTCGTGTTAATGAATTTTACCTTATGACAAGTGGTACGATGAAGGTATACTTTTTTTTTCATTATCAAGGTAGCGTAATATTGCAGTAAGTAGATGTACTCAGAATTATGTACGTGTTGGTATATATATGGGTGTATGAGGGGTGCATCAGGCATGTACTTGAAAATTACAGATTTTACACATGTATCAATCTTTTTGAAAATCATTCATTCGAGTTCCTTGAGAACACTGTTGAATTATCCTACCAGTCAACTGAATTTTTGCAGTGACAAATTTTGACTTCTTTATATTGACTTCATTTTTCAAAAAATCATGTTTATTAATTCTCCCTTACATTAGTCGATTTACAATAATTTATTGCATAAAAATGTCGAATTTTCAAGTCAACTAGGCATAAATTTAATTTTGATTAAAAAATAACAATGGTAACCAATGTTTAAAAAAAAATACGAGTATTAGGTATACAAATTTTTAATAGGCATTAATAATTTAAAAAAATAAAAAACAACGATTCAATTTGAGAAAAATAACGATTTTTCTGAAAAACAATTTTGAATGGTTTTTTTTAGCAACAATTTCTGGATTTTATTTTTTTATTTTTTCAAATTAGGAATTAAAATTTCAAAAAAGAAATATGCGATCGTCCCAGACAAAACCGACCTTCGGTGCGAAAAAATGTTTTCGAGAAGGACGCGTTTAAATGAATTTTAAGTGAGCGGAGAGTGCGAATCAGGAAAAAATACGAAAAAATTTTTTTCGCACCGAAGGTCGGTTTTGTCTGGGACGATCACATATGGTAAAAAATCTGAACTTGATTTTCACGTTTATTTTTTAATATTGGAAAACATTTTCCTTTTTAAATTCAAGTATTTTCAGTAAAAACACAAAAAACATAAAAATTCCATAAAAATTGTTATAACTTTGTGAAAAGTTATAAGAATATTAAATGACCTGACGCTGAAAAAAATCAAAAATATCTGCAAAATTAAAAAAAAAATAATCTTGGAAAACAATCTCAAAATTTTATACAAAATACCTATAATTTTGAAAAAAAAATTGATGAAAGAAATTCTCAAATTTTACTCAAACTTTAAAATTTTCTTCAAAAATTATGGAGAACGCTTGAACGATTTTGTCATTTTCTTTTTAAAAAATCTAAAAATTAAAAAAAAAAACTTTCAAACAAGTTTTTAAGTTTTTTAGAAAGCACAAAGAGATGAACATGTTAAAAAAAATTAAGTAACGAAATATTTAAAAATTTTATTCAAAATTGGCTATTTTTTTGATCAGCAGATATAATTGAAAATTTTAAAAAATTACATATTTTTACTTACTTACCTAAGCTAATCATTTTTTAAAAACACAAATTTTTTTAGACAACCTTTTTTCGTTTAAACAGATCACGAAAGAATAATTCTCCAAATTGTGATGAAACACCCATTTTTAAAAATGTTGTTTAAACCACAATTTTACAAAAAAAAAAAAAAAATGGAAAACACCTCAAGAGTTCTTTAATTAAGAGAGGAAACAAATCGAAAAAATGACAGAAAAATTCCTCAGGAAGCATAAAAAAACAGAATAACATAATTATGTTTTAAAAAATGACTTTTTTACAAAAGTGGGTATGATTAAAAAATTATTCCAATTTGTCATGAAATAATCAATTTTTTAACATTTTGTTTATTATACAAAGTACAATTTTTCTAAATAAAAGAATTGAAACGCTTTGACAATATCTTCAGTTTTTAAGAAAATAATCGAAAAATCGAAAAAATGTTTTAAACAATTTTTTAGAAAATATATCTAGGTATAGGTAGGGTAGATACAAAAAAATTGGAAAACTTTTTTGATTTTTTTTTAAAAATAAGATAAAATGCCTAAATTGATTTGAAATCTAATAATTCTTTACAAAATATTTTTTTTAACTAGGGACGGAGGAGATCGATTTTTTTTTGAAAAATTGTGGAAGAATGTTTGAAATTTTGTCGAAATATCAAATTTTATAAATCTTGTTTATAAAGCCGAAATTTTCTGAAAAAAAAAATTGGAGAACGCTTGGACAGTTTTTAAATTTAAAAATAATAATCTCACAATTTTTTGAAAGCATTTTTTTTTTTAATTTTGAAAAAATTGATTGCACTTTCTAAAAAAGTTTAAGCAATTTTTTTCTTCAATTTTTTAGTGAAATTTATTCTAAAAAAATAAATAGATAAATAAATAACATTTCTGTAAAAAATAGAATTTCTTTGAAAAAATTTATTTCATACATCATTTTAAAATTTCGTTCAGAATGGATTTTTTCATGCCAAAATATTTTTTTTAATTTATGAAAAAATAAAACATCATTCTTTTTAGTAGATAGGAAATGATTTAAAACATTTTTTTGAAAATTTATTGTGAAAGAATTTTCCAAATTTTGACCAAAAAATTATTTTTAAGCACCAGTTTAAATCAAAATTTTCTAATTGAAATTTTTGAAGAATTTATTCCGATTTTATTAAAAAATACTTCTTTTAAAATTTATTTTCGATTTTAAACTCACAAAAAACGTTGTAAATGTCACCAAGAATGGTTGAAATTTTGATTAAAATCGTTGGAATGCTAAGATTCATTGAAATCATTTAAATTATCATTTTTTTTTTTTTTTTTTGAAAAACGACTTTAATTATTTTATTTACCTAATACCTATTGTGAAATTATTTTTTAAAAATTTTGTTCAAACCGCGAATAAAAAGTTTTGCTTCTCTGGGAAAAATTGTGAGTTCTGATAATTTTGGGCATAAAAATAGGAGGAAATATTTTTCAAACTACCAAGGAGTTTACCTACTTTCACTTACCAAAATTGAAAAAAAAAAAATGATTAAATACCTACGTACGTAATAGATGAAAAAAACAAAAAAATAAAACGCAAATAAGAAATCGAATCCTTCAATTTATCAGTAACTTTCCTTCTTTGCTCTTTTCCACCTTTTGTTGATAGGGAAATTTATCGGTTTTCCAGCTATAGTTAGTCTGTCCAGTGAAAAGAAATCTCTTCCAAAAAAATTAATTCTCACGAGAGTCTGAAAAAATTCACTATGCTAAAAAATCATGAGTTCATTTTCAGCGAGACTCCTTCAACAACATTTTTTTTTCGAATCTCGTCGATTTTTTTTTCAATTTCCTTTCTCCACCTGTCCTATCAGCCACTGTAAAACTTCTGCCGCCTTATCTTTGCCAAATATCCAAAAAGTTTACGTCGTCAAAATGTGCAAATGTGCAGCTTCATGTTATCTTATATCTATACAAAAGCCCCCAATAAAAAATTATCAAAAGATAAATCGGTATTTATTCGATCTTTAATAGTGAGATCAACAGATCAAACAGTCAACACCATACAAAAATCGATCAGATAGTACACCCATACATGGCACATGACTATACAAAGTACAGCCTATGCCTATATATACGAGTCAGACAAACAATATAAAATCGAAATACACCTATACCTACTGTACACTGTAGTCGCACTCGTAAGATAAAAACCTCGTCTGTGAAAAAAATAACTGTGCATCGGAGTGGAGAACACGTACGCGTGGCACGTACCAGGCTGGGTGCGAAAGAGGGTGAACAACTGGCACGCGACTAACTGGTTCTGTTCTAAATAACTACCTAATTTTATTCGAAAAAAAAAGAAGAAAAAAGGTTCGAGTCTCGGTTACCTTGTGTTTCAACATGCTGCGGCGTGTTTTTTCTACTATTGAATGAGATTTTAATTATTTGTATCAGCCGTTCTCGGGTCAAACATCGGTTCGATACGATACGAGTTGGTTGGTAAAATTTATTGCCCTAAGATTAGGTACAACGGTAAAAGACTGGATAGAATCTTTACACAGTTTGGTTAGTTTAAATCTTTTTTCTTCGGACGAACATACACATAGGTACCTATTACCTAATACCTACCACGTCTGTGTGTGTTTGTGTTTTTTCTTTCTTTTTTTCCAGACGTAATGGAAATAAGGATGCGTTTGGAATTGGTAAAGATTCGGACACGAGAGTGAGAGTTTTAGATTTCAACGTGTGAAATGTTTCAGCTCGAAGTTAGTTAAGGGAACGTCAACGTACACTTGGCAATATTCGCTACGTGTATCTTGTCGTAAAAGCTTTGATTCGTCGAGAATGGAAAATTTTGAAATTTCCGACGAAGCTGGTGTTTGTTTCGAAACGAATTTTCACGCATAGAAACATACTCGTGTCGCAGATAATTGACGCGAAGTGCGCGTCTGAAAATCCATTCTCATAAATCACACACATAATAGTACAACAATCAGATTGGAAATATTTCAAATAAAAAAAACACTTGTACTTTCGTTTTGAATTTTTCGTTCGCTGATGTAATTGTGTAATTATAAAAGAGCCGGCATTCTCGCGAACGTCATAAAAAAAAACGCAAATCATTTTCTAGTCGCAGGTATCTATCGTAGGTATATACCTAGGTGTATATACTGTATAGTCGATAACACCATATGCGAAATTGTAATACGTAGGTATATCGTGCTTTAAACCATTTATCCACTTTGAAAGTTTTATAAATTATTGCCTCGAGCATGTCCGGAAATAGGTTAAAAATGATAATGTATTTTTCAAGTATTTAATACATCCATCGACTATTTTGCATATCACTTGTACATTGCTTCGAGTTAATTCCTCGGTCATTATATAGGATTAATTTGCAGTTGTGACATACACACACAAAGCATAAAACTTCACCGACATATTGAAACGTGTTAATACGAAGGTGCAGCAGGTGCATCAATCTCATGTCCGTGTATATGGTGTGTACCTTTACCTATACGCCAGTGATGCTTACCACCTGCCTCGATTCAAAGTTGGCCAGTGCTTTAGAAGAAATACTTATACCTAAGACTGTTTCTTTAAAAGAAATTAAATTACCACATGTTCGTTTTTACGTTGTACCGTAATCTTATAACGTAATCTTGACTATAGCGATAGGTTGGATTTTTTTTTCTTCTTCAAATATTTCGGCGTAAACTTACAAAAATCTTCGACTAATACGCGTGAAATTAGAACAAGCTGTGTTTTTATCGGTGAGTCAACTCTTTGCATGGAAGCTGTTCGAAGTACCAATTGACGTTTGTCAAATTCAACATGTGCCTATAGTTTATCTCAAATAGATATTTAATCTAAATTATGAGAGCTTGACAGACGTGAATTTTATTATTAGATTTACCTACCAGAAACTACCTACTAGTTTCCTTATAAAAATAAAAATTCAATAAAGTGTAGGTACCTACACTGATTTTTCAAAAATTTCAGTTATGTAATAGTTAGTCTTAAAGACAAATTCAAGTGAAAAATTGCATAATTTTTCTAATAAAAAAACCGAAAAAATCAAAAAAGATTTCAATTAAAAATAGTTTTTGTAGGTAGGTATCAAGAATTCAGTTGAAAAATAGTTTGCAGAAGGGAAGTATTTCAAACTGACATGTGAGGGAAAAAATGGTTTGAAAATATGTATCTACTGGTTTTTGGCACAAGAATTGTCTTATAAAAACACTTTTCTGAAAGAAACAAAAATACTCTCAAAAAAAATTGCAAGTATTGCAAAAGTTCTCTTGAAAAAGGATTTCAAAATTTTTTCAAAAAATTTATGAAAAAAACTCGGCGCTTCGCGCTT
Source organism: Balanococcus diminutus (assembly GCA_959613365.1). NCBI lineage: Eukaryota > Metazoa > Arthropoda > Insecta > Hemiptera > Pseudococcidae > Balanococcus > Balanococcus diminutus. The sequence continues at coordinate 33,999,191 of OY390714.1, forward strand.
CGCCAGGGGGGGCCAAGCCCCCCCCCCTGGTTCGCTCTATTTCCACACTACGTTTGAAAGTATGAAACATAGTATATGCTTTTACTTCGTGACGAAATGTCTAAAAGAGCTAGGTACATTTTTAGTGTAGATAGAACTGTCACGATCCGTGGTAGGTACTTACGTAAGTACGCAAAATTTGAGCGTAATCTTATACAAAACATTTTAAAATGAATAAAATACAGAAAATTTTAACCATACCTGAAATATCAATTTCAGATAATCCTAAGTCTATAAAAATGGGAAGTGAATTTTCTGTATTTATCATTTTTTAATGTATTTGTATTTGTTTACTTAAGTTTTTTGTTTGATAATTCACAAAAAGTCATGAATAATATTAATTTCAATGGAAATTTAAAAAAAAAAAAACAGAATGTCTGATAAATTATCTAAAAGTCAAGAGAATTTTAACAAAAAAGGTTGGAGAACAGAATGTCTTACAAAATGTCCGATAAAATATCTAAAAGTCGTAAAATTTATTTTAAAAAAATAAAATATCAAAAAGCCATTAAATTAATAAAAAAATTTCAAGTTTCAAAATGTCTGACAAAATGTCTAGAAAATGTCTAAAAGTCATAAAATTTCAAAAAATTTACAAGTTTCAAAATGTCTGACATAATGTCTAAAAAGTCGAATTTATTGAAAATTTTCCAAGTTTTTTTATGTCATCCAAACCTTTTTTTTTTTTTTTTTTTTTTTTTTTACGAGGGTCCCCACTTCGGACTTGCCCGATGGGGAAACTTTATTACACAATATTTTAACAATGACATATCTGTTAAACAGCCCCTTACCAGTAAGTATGCTGGGTACTCAATAACAGAATGAATGTTTAGTTTAAACAACTTATAAAATAAATTAAAAATCTTAATCTTATCGACGGTCCTTACAATCTTGTTGTTATTCGGTAACCTAATGTAACCTAACCTAACCCAATGGAGTCGGATTTTGGTCTCGGAGTTTCCTGTCGTTTTTTTCCATTTTGGTCTCCGTAAAAGCATATACAATGCTAAAAAATCAAAACTTCTTTCAACAAAATCGTTTGAAAAATATTTTCAAAAAAAAGTGTAAAATATTTTTGCTGATTGGTACAAAATATTTTCTTGAAAACATTTTTCTACAAAAAATTAATAGAATCTGTCAACAAGAAAAAATGTCTTCAAGAAATTCTGAAAAAATTCAAAATTCGAATTTAAAAAAAAATCAGCTAAAACTGAAATGAAAAAACGCGTAGCAGTCAAGATGCTCCGCGACAGCCGAATTTTTTTTTTCAAGTTAGTGTACCACTTTGAAAACGTTTTCATCCATGGTATTTCAGTTTCAATATCAGTTTTAACTTCAAATTCAGTTTAAAAATGTCAGGTTTTTGTCTTCAGTTTTAGTTCCTCTCTGCATTGAAGATTTCAACTTCAGATGGGGGCTCCGCCCCCATACCCCCGTTGAGGCTCCTACCCAACCTCCTTATCACTTTCAGCTCTTAGGATGGGGGCTCCGCCCCCATGCCCCTATTGGGGGTCTTTACCCTCAATAGGGACATGGCAGGAGAGGATTGAGGGCTTCGCTCTCAATCCCCTTCACACTTTCAGCTCTTCAGACGAGGGCCAACACACCAAAAAAGAGGTTAAAACGTGAAAATTTCTGATTTTTGACCCTGTACGGGGGTCAAATGGTGCTCAAAAGTCGAAACCCCCAAAAGGCACATCAGTGACCTCTACTGACCCTACATCCCAAATTTCGATTGTTTAGGTCTTTTAGTTTGGGCTGTAGGCTGTTCAACGCGTCAGAAAAGACAGGTTAAAACTTGAAAAATATTGATTTTTGACCCTGTATCGAGGTCAAAAGGGGTTTAAAGGTCAAAACCTACAAAAAGCACATCAGGGGCATGAACTCGATCTATGATAAAAATGTAGGCCCCCCAGCTCCATTTGGGGGGTCTGTAGCCTGATCAACGTGAAAAAATGATTTCAAAATCCACTTTTTGAGCCCTAAAATGGGGTGGAGATGACTTGGGAAGCTGAAATTTGGATACAGTGGAGACAATCAGAGTCACTGTTGTTGGTAAAAATTTCAAATCATTTTGTCAAATTGGGGCCTCTTTAGAGCCCCTCTCAAAAAAAGGCGAGCCCCAATTTAGGAACTCGAGGGTCAAAAACCCCAAAAGGCACCTCAGTGACCCTTACTTATCCTAAATACCAAATTTTAGCATCCAAGGTCATTTGGTTTGGGCTGCAGGCTGATCAACGTACCGGGAAGCGAGAAAAAACATGAAAAATTGTGAAAAATCTTGATTTTTGATCCTTGACAGGGCTCAAAGGGGGCCCAAAAGTTGAAACCTACAAAAGGCACATCAGGGGCACAAACTTGATTCATGATGAAAATTTTAGCCCCCCAGCCCCATTTGGGGGGTCTGTAGCCTGATCAACGTGAAAAAAATGACCCCAAAATCCACTTTTTGGGCCCTAAAATGGGGTGGGGATGACTTAGGGGCTGAAATTTGACTATGGTGTAGGTAATTAGGGTTCTCATCCCTGGGGCAAGTTTCAAAAAATTTCATGATATTGGGGCTCCCCCGCACCCCCTCAAAAAGGGGTAAAATATCCAATTTTGAGTTAGGGCCCCAAAAAATTTTTTGCATCATTCCTACACCGAGGGGACCCTACCTATCAAGTTTGACCTCATTTGACCTGTTAGGCTCGGCCCCAGAGTTCCAAAAGTAGCGGTAAAACTATATATATATATAAATATGTGACATGTGACAGATCGTCATCTTTTGGTCCCAAACGTCGACAAATGGGGTCAAAACTCTTCTACCCTTCTACCCCCCTCCTTCTAAATCAGGGTCGGACACAATAGCCTAAATTTTTTTTTAAAAATTCGGCTAAAAATACTTTTTATGAAAAATCCTCTTTAAAAAAAATTCTTTAAGAGAATTATTTATTTTTTTCAACATTGAAAAATTTTTTGTTATAAATTAATATTTCGCCTATTAAAAACGTATCTTTGAAAAATTCAAGAGTTCATTCAAAAATATCATAGGTACCTGCTTACTTGGGTACTTTCAAATTTTGCAAAAAAAATAAATAAATAAATAAAATAACCTATACCTACTAATAAATTTCTGAGGAAAATGTTTGGAAATATTACAAAATATTCTGTTACAATAATAATTTTTTTGAGGAATTCTGTTAAAAATTTTGTGAAGAAAGTTGAAAAAATAATCTGAAAAAATGATTTTTAAAAAAAAAATCCCCTAGGTATTAAATAGTTTTTGAAAATATTTTTTTAAACAAAATATTTTTCAAAAACATTTTTCTGCAAACATGTGTAGTGTATCGTCATTTATCGTCTATTAAAAAATTCTCATGAAAAATCTGCAAAATATAATTGTATACAAAAACTTGAAAAGATGAGTATATTTTATACAATGAATTCTGTAGGAAAAAAAGTTCCTTATAGAAGCACTCCAAAACTTCTTCAACAATGTTTAAAATATCTTTAATATTATAAAGTTAGTTTTCTATAAAAAAAAAAAATTATATTAAAAATTTTCCAAGTTTTTTTATGTCACCCCAACTTATTGTACCCTAACCTAACCCAATTTGGTGTCGGATTTTGGTCTCGGATTTTGTCGTTTTTTTCCATTTTGGTCTCCGTAAAAAATTCAAAAACACTCTTTAAAAATTTTTTCAAAAAAACCCTGCGAAGACATTTTTTTGAAAAAATTCATAAATTTCATCAAAAAATTGTAGAAAAAAATATCAGTTGTAGAAATTAAAAATTAAAAAAAAAAATTTGGGACAAAATGTGTTATACATATTAATATACTTAGATCATTTTTCTGAATAAGTTCGAGAGTGTTTTCTAGGAATTCACTTCTTAAAAAGTTTTCAAATTGATAAAATTTCTGACATTCAAAAATCGTAACAACACAATAATATTCAGTCAAAAATTCAAAAAAATTGTTCAAAAAATGTATGAAAAATATTTTTTGATACAAAAATATTTTCTTGAAATCATTTTTCTGTAAACATTCAAAAGTTCTTTCAGAAATTGTGCAAAAAATTTTTAAAAACATTTTTTTTTTTGTTGAAAAAACGTGTAAAAATATTTTTTGATGTGAAAATAATATTTTCTCAAAAATATTAATTTCTAAAAAGTTTATATCATCTATCAAAAAATTCAAAAGTCCTACCTAAAAATGTGTAAAGATATTTCCTATAAAAAATTTCTCTTGAAAAAAAATTGAAAGAATTCTGATACTTTTTCTAAAAATGCATGAAAAATATTTTTGATACAAATTTTTCCTATTAAAATCATTTTTCTGAAAAAAATATTATCTTAAAAAGTTTTCTGAAAAAAGGTACCTAATTCAAAAACTTAAAAAAATCTTTTTATATAAAAATGTTCTCTTAAAATTATTGTTCTGAAAAAATTGCAAAGATCTTTGGAAGAATTATCTTTAAATAACTAAGTTTACGAGTGCACCTATAAGAAATATTGAAAAAAAATTCTAAAATTCAAAAATCGTATAAAAAAAATAAAAATTATTTTTTTAGAAGAAATTTTTTTAACAAGTTTTTCTCTGAATAAAGTTGTGTTTTTTTTCAAAAAAATGTCTGAAACATGTTTTTTGAAAAAAAAAATAAAAATCACCCGACTTCTAACCCTTTCTAGAAATTTAATTTTCGATGCAATTTTTTTTTATGGAACAATGTTTTTAAAAAAGTGAAAAAATCAATGAAAATAAATTTTAAAAATCGCATTAGGTAATTTGAAATATTCCATATTGTTCACCCCCTCACACGGTCAAAAATTCAATTTTTTACGTTAAAAAAATATTTCCTGTTGCAATCTATAAATTATTAAAAATTGGTAATTTGATATGAGGATTCCTTCCCCCAACTTAAAAACAAGTGGCGATGATGGCGATGGCCGATGGGTCGAAATATTAAAAATCAAAATCCAAGTCAAGTTTGGGAGCGTATCTCTTCTGTATTTAGTAAATCGAACTAGTCAAGTGTAAAGAGTTCTCCAAACGTAGTTTAGATGGCGTTCAATGTTCATAGTGTCAAGTGTAGGTATTTCAACTGCACGAGAAATATTTCGATATTCTCCATAAACCTGGGCAAACTCTGAAACTCACTATCAACCAAATTTCGCAAACCAATACGAACCACTGTCTACTTGGTCAAACGGCGAGTGCAACTTGTCAAATTCGTCAAGCTAGTCAAGTTTAACTCGATGAAATTGAAGAAAGATTTCTACCTATAGCTTCATGGAAGAAAGCTATAAGAAAATTGAAGCATTTTACCTATTTAATATCGTTGGCTTTGCTGCTGGTTGAAGAATAAGGAAACATGCTTTCGGGGGGGGGGGGGGGGGATTAATTATTACACATTCAAAAATCAATTCAAATATTTAAAAAAAAAACATGGTAGTGAGTTATGAGGTGATATATGCCATTAAAAAAAATGTTTTATCGACTCATCACCGATACCTATAGATAGGTATATAGTTATATTAGGTACCTACTACAAAACAAAATTCCACCAACTTTACGCATTAATAAAAATTCATCCTTTCCATAAAGAAATACACTTCAGCATTTTGTAACTCGCGTTAAGATTTTATTTGGCAAGTTTAGGTTGGCCATAAAACAGAAAATAACTATAAATCATTTGCACAGCATTCGGACACCGGTATAAAGCCTATAGAATAAAAACCTTAAGCGTAATAAGAACATACGCGTCGCATCAGGGCTATACGCTACACAGTACGCTACACACGCTCTGAAAAAGGAAAATACGAACGAAATACCAGATATAAGAAAAACCAAGACAGAAAAATTGCTATCGAATAGACAAAGCGTAAAGTGTGCACAATCATTAGTTCCATAAAAAAAAGAGAGAGAAAAACATGTGCTACTTTCCCATCGTTTAGAAAAGAAACCTCAGTTTCCAGGATTTTCCGCCGCATTTTCTATCTCACACATGTGTATGTTTTTTTCTCTAGAATTTTTCTTCTCTCCTTTATCTAAAATAAATTCTCTTTTAAATTACTTTCTTTTTTGAAAATATCATTCGTGGTAAGATTACCTATTTTTCAGCCATCAGATACCGATCAAGTAATCACGTGCGAGATGAGTATGTAAGTAATATGTAACCAGTCGTATTAGGCGCGTTTTTATACTAAAGGTACGTAGGCCTAATTCCAAAAGAGTTAATTAAGTGTAAAGAGCAAATAGGTAATGTGAGAGAAATCTACGTTCTCCAGGCTCGTATGACTGTTCTCTTTTAAATGTAAACGATGAGTATTGTTGCGGTTTCACAAAAAGGGCAACTAGGCGGGATTTTCAAAGCTATAAAGTACGGTTGTCAGTTTTCACGATGGATGAGTTCATCACTATTTTTAGCATATGCAACTTTCTCACGAACTTGAATGTGAAAAAATCTTACACAGCCCCGAATGCGTAAGCGTAATTGTACCATTTCGTGTTCCCCTCTTCATTGCCTACCATATCAGTTCTACGAGCAGCGAATACGTACTTACCATCGTCGAAATATATATATTTCTCACTATTAAAAATCATTCGTAAATTGTGTGGTAAGTACTTTGGAGTGGCCTTTATTTTAGACTTTCGATTTTTGTTGTCTCATCTCCTCCCCCGAAGTTGTTTCTTTTTATGTTTTCTTTCTGGTAGGTACCTGGTCTTCCCTCTTTAAAAAAAATTAAAATTGGACCGATTATTAAAATTTTGTCTTTTTTTGGTTGGTTATAATATAACCCACCAATTAGGTAAGTTGTTCATTTTTATGCGATTTAATTCTAAATTTTTTATTTTTCCTCAACTTAATTTCAAGTGATACCTTGGGATCCCCTCAATTAAAAAAAAAAAAAAAAAAATCAGCCAAATTTTTTATTATTAAACATTTATTTTGAAATTGTTGCTTTTTATCAAAAAATAATTTCAAATTTCTTATTTTTCTCCTAACTGAATTTTAAGTGGTACCACAAGCCTCCCCTCGTCTTAACAAAAAACGGAAAAATACAAAAAATTTCGAACTTTTGCATTTTCAAATTTCAAGTTTGGCAGACCACTCGCCGGAAACCATTGTATATTATTAAGATGTAGATTATGTAGACATTGAAAAAATCTTCGTTCCAGTTTGTGAAAAATCTAAGTACTTACCTATGTGTTCCATTTTACCCACATTTGAAAATTATTCTCAAATTTTTTAATTTATTAATTTAAAAAAAAAATTATTTTTTGAAAAAAGTCTTCTTTTTATGCAGAAAAAAGCTTTCATTTTTTACGAGTAAAACTTTCATTATTCATAAATAATTAAATAGGAATTTTGAAGAAAAAAATTTTTAGGTAGGTATATTTTTGAAGAAAAAAAATTCTGGAGAAGAAAATTTTTCAGTTTTTTTGAAATAATACCTAATATTACTCGAATTTTTTGGGTAAAAATTTTTAAACTTTTTGGAGAAAAAATTATTGAAAAAAAAATTTAAAGGGAAAAAATTATGTATCAATTTTTTGAGCAAATAATTTTTATGAAAAATCTCTGTTCTTTATTTAGGATAAAATCCCTCATTTTTAAAGAAAAATTCTTAGCTTTTTTGGGAAAACACGCTTACAAAATTCCAATCTTTTGAGAACAAAACATTTTTCAAATTTATTTTATTTTTACTCAAGTCGAAAATGATATTTATGAATTGGATTTAATAAGCCCAACGAAATACTGAAAAATTGTAAAACATAAAATAGAATTCAACTACTCAAAATTTTTTTCATCAAAGTGCCAAACCACAAGACTTGTTTTTGTTTAAGATGAAATCAAATCTCTCATTTTTAAAGAAAAATTCTCATTCTCATTTTTTTTTTTTTTTTTTTTTTTTTTTTAGTAAATAAGGGTTAAAAATCCTAATTTTCTGAGGACAAAATATTTTTCAATTTTTTGGAGAATATTTTAAAATAACATTTTTTCTCGAAGTCCAAAATTATACTTATGAATTGGATTTCATAAGTCCAACGAAATATTGATAAATTAAAATAGAATTCACCGCCTCAAGATTTTTGACTTTGTTTTTGGCGAATAATCAGACCGAGAAATTTTTTTCTTCTGAGACTTTTTGGGTTGAAAGGCGTCTCAAATCCACGTGTCCGGAATCCAAAATCCACCTGTCCAAAATCTACGTGTCCCAAATCCACGTGTCCAAAATCCTCGTGTCCAAAATCTACGTGTCCCAAATCCACGTGTCCAAAATCCTCGTGTCCAAAATCTACGTGTCCCAAATCCACTTTTCTAAAGTTTGTTTTTAACCATTTTTTCCTTTGAAAGTTTGATTTTCCTAAAAAATGAGAGATTTCATTCGAAACCAAAAAAGAATAAATTTTTTCTCTCTTCATTATTTTATTCTCCAAAAAATGAAAAAAAAAATCCAAAAATTTTAGAAATTGAGAAATTTTCTTCTCCAAAAATTGTTTTTTTTTCTTTCAAAAATACCTATCTTATAATAATTTGTCCTCTTCAAAAATGAGATTCTTCTATAAAAAAGAGACATGAAAAACTTCCTGGAACGAGAGATGAAAAAATCCCTTTTTCAGCTACTGAAACTAATTTAATTTTTTGGGGAGTAAGAAAATTATTTTTAGGGAGAAAAAATTATCAATTTTTAAATTCTCAAAATTTGGATCGATAAAAAATTTAAATTTATACCTACATTTCTAAAATTTTATTCAAAAGGAGGTAAGATTTTAAAAATCATCCAATTTTATAATTTTTCTTTAAAAAATGGGGATGACCAAGGGCCACTTGAAATTCAGTTAGGGGAAAAATAAAAAATAAAATAAAATAATTCTCTAATAAGAAGGAATAACTTTGGGGAAGGGGACAAAAAAAATTGCAAGTTCAAAATAAGGGCCACTCTAATGGTACCAACAACTACCTAAGTAAGTACCTATTCTATACTCACTACAATTATTTTTTTACACTCGATTTTCACACGAGACAACCTTTCATAACTTTTCAACAGGTGAAAAATGATTTCCAATTATTTTGAGCAACCTGCAAGTAAAAAAAATTACACCCTCGAACAAATTCGAATATTAACAGCCAAATTTTCAAATTTCGGATGAAAAATAAATATTTGTTCTATGGCAAAAGCGGCAGCTAGTAGCTACCATCGCATCTCGCCCACCACATTATACAGAATCCATCAACTCGGCAATTTCGACAAATATTTCCATTACTTTCACCGAGCAACAAAAAGGCAAAATAAATATGTATTAAAATTAAAACCTCGAGCTCCCTTAAAAAAAGTAGAAGTTCTTCATTTAAATGTAAATCTCTCGAAAACCAAGATATAGATACAAGATAAAGAGCTATAAATGTTATAGGCCGCTAAATCTATTTATAAAAGCAAAGTACATGAGAAAGAAAAAGTTTGTATTCAAAGGATTCTAGGCCGGAAGGAATAGATTTTGCAAACCGTAAAAGCCTTTGGCAATTTTAGTAACTACTTGAAACTAAACGAAATCCTTTTACATGTAAATTTATCTTCAATTTGAAAAGGGTAAAGAAAAGCTTTTCTATATTCACTAACCATGAACCATAATAGAAAATGGATTCTGTTCTTCTTTTTTCGAGTATTTTGTTAAACGCTTTGTGTATTATTATTGAAACGAAGCGTTTTCTATTAAGACAAAAACATTTTTTGAAAAAACAGGCGTTTCTAGTTGACAAAAATTTTCTCTCTATCGAATAATTCCTTCTTCGTATGAACATTGAAAAAAATTGAAAAATAATTTGAACAGAAACATTTAAAAAATTCGAGTTTCAAAGTTTAAAATAGTATCTGTAATTTTTTTCAACTGTTCTTTTTTTCAGTTTATTAATTAATTTTCAAAAAAATTGAAAAATCAATTGAATACTTATAAATATTTGAAAAAAATATTTTTTCAGCATACTCAAGTTATTTTCAATACTAATCCTAACAATTTTTTTTAACCCTTCAATTAGAAATGAATTTTTTTTAAATAATGTTTTCGAACGTAATTGGGAAAAAATGAAGAAAAAAAAATGAATATTTGTTGTTGTTTTTTTCAATCCTAGAATTTAATTACTCGCCTTGAATTTCGAAACAGCTTCAGTTTCAGAGTGTCTAACAAAATATTCAATCAACAGTATTTTATTAGAATGAAGAATCCAACTTTTTAAAAATGACGAAATTTCATATTTTTACCTAATTTTGACAATTTTAAAGGTTCTCCAAAAAATAGATTACCTAGGTACTAATTCAAAAAAAATTGACAAAATTCAAATCACGTAAAAAATAATTTTCATGATAATTTTTTTAAAATTTATTTTTGAAATGAAATTTTAAAATTTATTTTTGAAATGAAATTTCAAAATTCTTTTTACCTAATTTTTTTTTTAGAAAAATTCTTTTCAATACATAGTTTGTTCTTTTCTGCATTTAATTTTTTTTCTCAAATTGAAAATCGGTTTAAATACAAATAAGTAAGCATTTAAATAATTTGTGTTTCAGCATACCTACCTAGTCATAAGTCATAAGTAAAATCTTTTTGACATTTCAGTAGTTTTTGCAAAATTGCATTAATTTTTATGAATTTCAAGAATTTTTTCGATAGTTAGATAAATAGTTTTCCAATAAAATTGAAAAATAAATGTAGGTCGTATAAAATTTTGGATAAAACAAGACTTAAAATTTTTTCAGCATTTGAAAAAATTCAAGCTATCGAACTTGAATTAAATTTGAAAAACTTTTTCACAATAATTTTTTTCACTCTTTTTAAAATTTTTAGGTATTGTTTTTTAAGAATTTTTTTCGACTCTTAATTTCCTCAATTTTTATTAAGTATTTTCATTTTTAAATTGAAGAATACTTCAAAAATTGTGTTTATACCTACCTTTAAAATATTTCAAGAATTTTTTACAAAATTGCAACAATTTCTATAATTTTTTTTTTTAAATTTCAAGGCTTCAACTTGATGGAAAAAATCGGCACAAAAAGATTTTCTCAATAAAAATTTTAAAAATATATAATTTAGGTATGTGTAAAATTTTTTAGATTGAACGAGAAAAATTAAAGTGTAGAACTTTAAGGATTATTTCGACGTTTTAATTACCTACCTACGTAGAAATCAATTTTTAAAAAGGAGTTTTGCAATAAAAATAAAAAATTCAAAATTTTCTTCAAAAAATTGTGGTAATGTAAAAAAAAATTGAAAATAGGCATTTCAGCAAAATAAAAAAATAAAAAACAATTTTTAACAAAATTTGAAAATTTTTTAAATTGTAGGTAGGTAAACATTGTATTTTAGAAATGAAATTCCAAAATGATTTTATTTTACTTTTTAAAATAAATAGAAAAAAATTGCTTGAGCAGAAGTGTTTTGCAAAATTGCAAAAATTATTTTCTTGACAATTTCTACGAAGCTTAAACTGCATTAAAATAAACTTGAAAATATATGTACGTATGTGGTGGTTTTCAATCAATTAAATAGAACAAGATTTTTTAAAATTGGAAATTTAACCATCAAAAATTCAAACTTAACAATATTTAAAAAAATTATCACGATAAGGTTAGATTTTTTCTAAATTGAATTTCCTAAATAAAAAATTTTAAAATTATTGGTAGAAGAAAATGTCGAGAGTTTTTAAACATTATTTTTTTTTGCTTGATTTTCAAAAACGTTTTTAAATAGAAGTGTTTGAAAAAATTTGTGTTTCTCGCAATTTCAACTTTTTTTTTTTTTTTTTGAAAATTGAAACATTTTTTTATGATTCAATTGCATGGAATTTAAATATTTAAAAGACGTGGTTTTCAATAAAATCAGAAAAAAATCTTCAATAGGTAAGTATATTTTTCAGAAAATTGTAATGGATTTTTTTTTTAAATTGGTAGTTATTTCAACAAAACTTTCGAAATTTTTTTGCAAATTTTTTTTTTCAAATTCATAAATTTGTAGATAAAAAATTTTATGTTAATGAAATTAATTTTTGAGGAAGACTTGATATGTTTTGAAGGAAAAGTTTTACATTTTTTAATTATCTACCTTCAAGGATTTTTGAACCCTCCCCCCTCTTTGCACCTGTACAAGTATGTCCAGGTGTAGACAAAAACTGTCACTTTTTGAAGAAAAAAACTAAAACATTATGAAGACCCACACATTTCCGAATTTTTTATTGCAATTTCAAGAAAATCTCTCCACTAGAGCTAATGAAAATAAATATTTTTCGAAAAAGCCCCCTTAAAGCCTTGAAAAAATGTACATTCTTTGGAAAAAAATAACAATTTTTTGAATGAGGATATCTGATCAATTACCCATTTAAAAATAAGAAATTTTAGTAAAATCAACTGGTGTAGTGGATCAATGACGAGACTCATAGGTGTGTACAACAATGCTGAATTATTTTTTATAAATGTTCAAATTAGGTGCTAAGGTTTGTAGATATCTGGAAGATCCATAATTCCACTTTCCATGCACAGAGGCTCGGTTTGTTTCCTTCCTCGTGGTTGCTCGTTCTTTTGATATTATCCAGATGTTCCACAAGTTGACAAAATGTACAATATATCTAAGCTTAATTGTAGATGAACATTTTTTGGATGGTAATTAAGTTAAATGTATTTAGGTATAATTTTTTCGTTCACGAGGAGGAGAAGTATAGTATATTACGAAGAGTTGACTATATTTCATAATTAACTAGATCTATCTCGGTTATTTTTAAAATTTTCAAGTAATAAGTTCAACTACCTAGGACCAGAGAAATGTTGACGTTTTTGGTAAATATTAAGTACTCCTATCCCACCAAGCTCTTATTCGGGATTTATTGTTTAGAAATTATTATCGTATACGACATAGACGCGAATTTAAAAACAGAAGATTTCACGCAAGCGATGAATTTGGGAATCAGCGAGCAGAGAGACTTTATACAGATAGATATATTATGCTTTCTATTTACTCGTAAAGCGTTAAACGATAGCATTGTAATGCTTTGCTGTCAGAGCTAATTGTTAACATTGTTGTCAGAGGTATTAGAGTCTTGTGAAACCACAACAACTGTTACACAAAAATAATCAACGCAACAACGACAATAATATTACGAGCCTTATCATTGGCGCTGTAACAAATTAATATTTTTTTAAGACCCCTTCCGTTTCACGAGACAAAATACCATCAAAACCAGGGTCATGTGCGAACAATGCTAAAAGGGTGTTCATTGTGCTAAGGGATTTAACTGATGATCTTCAGGCGCAATAACCCTAATCATGCGACCGTTAAATATTACCGCCCTAAATGATATAAATTAGACGTCCAAATCACTAGAGAAAAATAAATGATCCGTTTTGTTGATTACATATTTTACAAATTTATTTCAAACTTTTCCTTTCCTTTCTCTCATCGCAGCTCGCAATTTTCTTATTACTTTATTTTTAGCAAATGTTGGCAAAAATACCCATCAAATAAATATATGTAATTTTTTTCACTGCGTAAATACTTACAAGCTGACGACATTAACGTATTCGATAGATTAAAATTTCGAAAAAACTTTTCCTTTTTACGATTCATTCGACTATAATATAGTTGGGTTATGCAAATACCAGCGCGCCATATCGCTTCACCGCACACCTTCAAAAAGCAATAAACTTGAGAAAAAATTTTACCCTCGAAACCGAGTCCCTAGATATACCTTTTTGTGTTTATTACCGCCGCCAAACGACGGAATATATATTTTTTCCTAAATTTGGCACAACTTTCATCTCACCCAAATCGATATACTATACAAATACGAGCGAGTAAATAGACACAATCGTCGGTAAAATATATCTTCAGAGGGAAAAAAAGTGGAAAAAAAAGTTACCAAATAAAAACCGATTGTTGAAAAGCAGCGCATCAGAAACGTAACGTACAACAAATGAAAAAATAATCAAAGACTGAAATCATATCGCGAAGGGGAATGGTAAGTATAAAACATTCGACATAGGCCTAGGCCTACGCGTATATATTGCTTATATGTAGTAGATATTCTATCGTTGCCGCATCCCTTTTTCTTGTGATACGCCAACACTGGTTATAGCATGTGGTTCGAACTAAGCTCTTCGTCATGGATACATATCGTTGAAGCGTCAATCCCAAAAGGCACATACGGGCCATTAACGATAACGGGGTGGTCGAAAATGGAAATTGGCGAATATTTTTAAAGTGAAACTGCTAGGGGAATTATTCAATTTGTTCAGGTATTTTAAAATATCTCGCAGCACGAACGCAGTATATTGAAAAGATACGATTTTTTTATTGCCTATTCTATACGATTAGGTACTCGAGTTATGGCAATCTTGAATGGTGGAAATTTCCCCAGTATAACAGTTACTTTTGTATTTTACATATCTTGATATTATATACCTAAGCAGTGCTCTCCTGCTTGCGAAGAATCAGTAGGTGGCCGTGGCATTTGGATTGGCAAGCGACGTTTCGATTGTTTGGGATGTTTGAATGGAGTTTGGATCAGCCAAAAGTTGAAATCAGTTGGAAGATTTTAGATTGAATTTTCTGATCAGCCAGCATCAGAAAGCAGATGCCAAAACGGTACGCCCTCCTCAGAAAGTGACAATTTTTTTTTTGCAAATAAGCACTAGTGAGTAGAGATTGCAAGAAGGATTGTATTCCAAGGTCATTTTGAAGATTTTTTTATTGGCAATAATGTAATTTTATTTCGCTAAAAATTTACAAAACATTTTCAGGATATTTATATCAAAAAGGTTATATAGGTATTTGAAGTTGAAATTTTTAATAATTCAGACAAGCACAAAATTCTCAAAAAAATTGAAAAATCAAACATCTGAATTTTTTTCAAAATCAAAGTTGATTTTTTCTAAACCAAAGAAATATTCAAACAAATTTAAGAATCAAACTTTCGACTTTTTTTGAAAATCAAACATAAAATTAACTAAGTATTTTTTAAATAAAACTTTTATTCATTTAATTATCATTTTTTTTATTTTTTTTATTTTTTGAAATCAAGCATTCTAGGAATGTTAAAAATTCAACCCCGAGCAGCACACTCGATCAATAATATCGAAAGTTGAAACGTATCGATAAAAAATCGTTTAAAAATCTAAAGATGTTCTCACGATATGATACAGATTTAGCTGTACGATTTTATAGGCAAAAAATCTAAAAACTATCGAATTCGATAGTATTACGATTTTAGGACGATATTCGTCAACGATACTATCGACAAAGAATATTAAATTTATAGAATCCGATTTTCCACCGATTTTGTGCAGATATTTGAAACTATATTATCGACACGTAATCTGAAATTTCTCGAATTCGATTTTTCAACGATTTTGTGACGATATTTAGAACTATATTATCGACAAATAATCTGAAATTTCTCGAATTCGATTTTTTAACGATTTTGTGAAGATATTTGAAACTATATTATCGATACGTAATCTGAAATTTCTCGAATTCGATTTTTCAACGATTTTGTGACGATATTTACAACTATATTATCGACAAATAATCTGAAATTTCTCGAATTCGATTTTTTAACGATTTTGTGAAGATATTTACAACTATATTATCGACAAATAATCTGAAATTTCTCGAATTCGATTTTTTAACGATTTTGTGAAGATATTTACAACTATATTATCGACAAATAATCTGAAATTTCTCGAATCCGATTTTCCACCGATTTTGTGCAGATATTTACAACTATATTATCGACAAATAATCTGAAATTTCTCGAATTCGATTTGTTAACGATTTTGTGACGATATTTGAAACTATATTATCGACAAATAATCTGAAATTTGTCGAACGATTTTTCAACGATTTTGTGACGATATTTGAAATTATTTCCAAATTTTAAAAATTGGTGAAAATTTTTCTAAGTCCAACACGTCTGGAAGTACTAAACTGCCTATTATAAGCGTTTTATTGCTAATTCCTCAACGATAAGGTATGGCATAGTGGTTAAGGAAGAGGATTACCATGCAGGAGGTAGAAGGTTCAAGCCCCACGGGTGGCAGATTTTTTATAATTTTTTTTGACTTTTTCTGAAATGATCCTCTTACCGTAACATGAATAATGTGTTTAGGCATAGTTTAATGTATTAATTATGCTAATTAATGAGTTTTAATTATAGAAAAAAGCTAGTAAAAGACGAAAAATCGGAATAAAAAATCGATAAAGAATCGACAGAATATCGAATTCGATAAAGTTCCGCCTGAATCGTGAAATTATCTTTCGATATTATAGATATATTATCGATAAAATATCTTACTATAATCTCGAAATATTTGCTAACTATAATTCGTCGATAATCTATCTATATATCGAAAGATAATTTCACGATTTATGCGGAACTAACGCGACACTTTATCGAATTCGATATTCTGTCGATTTTGTATTTCGATAATTTGTCGAGTGTGCTGCTCGGGACTATTTTTTTTGAAAATATGTAAACCGTAATTTTTGAAATGTCAAACATTCAGTTTCATGAGATTCAGAAATTCAAAAAAAAAGTTACAAATTAATTGTTACCTTTTTCCCCGTCTTTTTTGAGAGTTAGAGATTAAAAATGTTTCAAAAATCAAACTTTTGAAAATTGGACAAAAGATTCAATTTTTTAATATGGAGACATCCTCAAAAAATTTCAAAAATCGAACTTCCGTTTTTCTGAAAATCAATTTCATTTTTTTTCATTTTTTTCCCCTCGAAAATTGGGCATTTACCTAATTGTATATTTTGAAAATCAAACTTCTAAATAAATTGGTTTTTTTTTAAATTCAACTTTAAATTTTTGTTGAAAATCAATTTTATATAAACCAAATATTCAAAGAAAGTTTTGAAAATAGAATGAATTTTTATCAATCAAATTTTTACATGTTTTTCTGAAAATTTTACATTGGGAATTTTTTTTTTTTCTTGAAAATTCAATTCAACTTTTTAAAAATCAAAATAATATAACTTTCATATTTTTGAAAATCCAACTTTCAATTTTTGTACAGGAAATCAATCTTCTGATTTTTTTTTCAAATCAAGGATTCAAAAATTTTCAAAAATTGAACTTCCATTTTTTTGAAATAATTTTTTTTTCCAAATCAAACATTGAAATTTAAAAAAAAAATTTGAAACTGGAATTTCTTGAACTAAGTAGGTAATAGCATTACCAGCCTGGTAAAACAATCAAGTCCATCTGACTTGGTTATTGGGAAGATACGGTAATAATAATTAAAATATAAATTTTATTAAATAAATTTTAAAAAAAAATTGATTTATAAAATTAATACTTATTGTTTATATAAAAATTATTTGAAATAAAAAAATTAATTAAATTATAAATAAAATAAATCATGGCAATCTTTTAAAATAAAACTTTTAAATTTTTTCTGAAAATGGACGTAATTCATTTCTTTTTCAAATCAAAGTTCCGGAATATGTTTTTTTTCGAAAATTTTGCTTCAATTTTTTTACTTCAACTTCTTTTACAACCAAAATGGAAAAAAAGACACCAAAATCCGACACCAAAAAACAACAGATACAAAAAAATCTGTAAGTATAAATCCTGATTTACATGCACAAGATTTATACCAAGAAATCTGTATAAACCGGGCTTACACAAGATTTATACCAAAAAATCTATACATATAAACTTGGCTTTACACAAGATTTATACCAAAAAAAAATCTGTATAAACCGATTTACACCTGATTCATACCAAAAAATCTGTATAAACTTGGCTTTAATACACAAGATTTATACAAAAAAATCTGAAATCTGTATAAACCAGGCTTACACAAGATTTATACAAAAAAAATCTGCTGATTTATACCAAAAAATCTGTATAAACCGATTTACACCTGATTCATACCAACAAATCTGTATAAACTTGGCTTTACACAAGATTTATACGAAAAAAATCTGTTTAAATCGGCCTTTACACAATATTTATACAAAAAAAATCTGTTTAAACCGGCCTTTACACAAAGATTTATACAAAAAAGTCTGTACCTATAAACCGATTTACACCTGATTCATACCAAAAAATCTGTATAAACTTGGCTTTACACAAGATTTATACGAAAAAATTTTCAAAGACAATCATTCTGGAAATATTTTACAAAAGTTTAATTTCATATTTTTTTTTAAAAAGCAACGATTTCGAACATCTTACAAAAATATTTTCCTAATTCTTTTTAAACGTTTGAAAATTTTTTTGCAAGGCTGAAATTTTGAATATTTTATTAAAAATTACCGATTTTTCCAATTCTTTTTAAAATTTTACAAAAATTCATTTTTTCTTTTCAAAGTAAAAATAAGAAAACGATAAAAAAAATATTTTCGTTGTTCTACTTTATTATTTTTTTTTTCAATTTTCACGAGGTCCATATTCTGAATAATATGTACTTTAATTATTTTTAACCAATCTCAATTTTTACAATTTTTCGTGAGGATAATTTCCAGAATAACTATTTTACAAGAAAATTGTGTATGTTTCGAAAAAATTGTGCACTGAGAAAAATGGATTTTCAAAAACCGTAATGATTCTGGGTAAAACACAGTAAAATTAGGATACGTCGCCAATTTTAGAATCATTCCGGTGAAAAACAGAAAAGATTCAGTTCTATTCCAGAATGATTACGGAGTTCAATTGAATCTCTTCTATTTTTCACCGGAATGATTCTAAAATTGGCGACGTATCCTAATTTTACTGTGTTTTACCCAGAATCATTACGGTTTTTAAAAATTCATTTTTTTCAGTGTGTATTTTACAAACATTTTTTCTTTGTTATCTTTAAATTTTTGCAAAGAAAATTTCTGAATACCTATTTAATTTTAAAAAATCGCGATTTTCATAATTTTTTGTGCAAATAATTTCAACAAAAAAATCCAATATTTATTTGTAAAAATTGTTTTAAAAGCGAAAATTGCAAATATTTTGCAAAAATATTTATCTTGTTTATTTTAAAATTTTTCCAACAAGTCAAAAATCGTACGATTTCACCCCAAAAAATTCTCAATTTTCACAATTTTTTGCGAGAACAATTTCAATAAGTCTATTTTACAAAAATTTCATGTCGATTTTTTTTTTTTAACAAAGAGGTTAAATGTTTTGCAAAACTGTTTTCTTTGTTCTCTAAATGCTGCAACGCATTCAATTTCAAAATGTTTAAGAAGCAAAAATTTCGAAAATTTTGGAAAAATATTTCTTCTCTTTTTTTATCCTGATTTTCACAGTTGTTTTTCACGAGCACAATTTAAAAAATTTTTTTTTTTAAATTCCAAAAGGTTTAAAAAAAAGAAAAAAATTGCGAATATTTTTGTAAAATTAATATTTTATTATAAAGATCAAATTTTAAGCGAAACAAAATATTCGCAATTCTTATTGATTTTTTTGTCTTGTCTGATTTATTTCGTCTACCCTACCACCCTGTCCCTTTCCTTGTTCGATTGTTTTACCCTGACATGCGAGTAGAATCATGTAAGACATAATGCATACCCATACTCTTTTAAGGCATTATAATGCTTTTTTGCCACCAAGTGATAGATATCTTCTACAGATAAGGCCAAAATGGAAACGATAACTTTCTGATGTAGTATTCTATCAAAAAAATGCTTGCTTTGGTCAGGCAATGGCACCATTTACCTTACTAGATCTACATAGATAGGTAAGTACATGAGTTTGGTTTAAAATGTAACAGCTACTATAGACGACCTTTGTGTAGGTAAGTACTTCTAAAACAAACCGAAATCGTTACAAGAGTAATAATGTTGCAGAATTAGTGTTTCCAACTAGATAACTTTATTCAGTCGGTTATTACCGCGCTGTAACGACAACTGTAACGGTAATTTTCTCAATGAAGTTGTCAAATGTCCATAAATGAGTTTTAAAAGTAACAACCATACAAAGTGAGGTTAATAAGGAATGATTAGAGCTGCAAACTGTACGTAGAGAAGAAAGCGTCATGTAAAATGGGTCATTTAGCAGAAACGGTTAAAATGGTTTTTCGGAGGAGCATTTTATTAGTACTCGCGCTTCGACTACTTCTAGTTAGCGTTTAGCGGCCAACGTTGAGATCTTCAAATTGCGTGAAACGAAGCAGAAATTCAATTCGTGTTGCCCTCTCGAAAAATAAACGAAGCAAAAATAAAGAATAAGAAACGCGATAAATTTGAAAACTCGATGAACTGCAGAGTGCAGATATCCGTGTTGGGTATATCTACCATAGTTCGTCTTCGTACAGATAGCATCGTATAGACTAAAATAGTTACCAATCTTTCTTCAAGTTTTAGGGTAAGCAATCGTTCTGCTTGTATGTGATTTGTTGTAAAGCTCGGCTAATGTTGACAGGCTGCGCAGGGTTGGAAAAAATTGCCATCCAATCAATGTTCTTACGATACGAACGCGGGTATTATACAAACGCAATCCAAAAATAAATTACCAAGTGGTAATTGTAATCAATGGTAGCACTCTTGGTGTGTATCTGTATATATCATGTGTGAAGTGTATATTTCGCGGCAGAACATATAAAAACTTGCACAGCTTAATTAATATGATAATGAATTATAATTAAGTGGCCGAGAATCTGGCATATTACTGTTTCACATAACCTCTAATGTCTCATTTGCACATCGCGCAAAGACTATCTTTAATGTGGTCGTACTAGTGACCAACACTCAAATACCTATTAGCATGCTAGTTTATTGCTTTTGAAATTAATGCTCCTTGCAATTTGTTTGCTTTTTTCATGTACAAATACGAGCATGTTACGTATTTTGTTAGGGTGAATCAAGATGCAGTAATTTTATAGACGAATTTGAATTTTTGTCGCTAAACTTCAGACAAATTAAGTGGAAGCTGAATTTTTCATCACGAGTCGTTATTTGAAGGCTGGCACGGTGAATAGCATTTGTATTTCTATGGAATAAAGTGAGAAAATCCGTGAAATATTGAAAATGAAACGTCATTGGCGCATCCAAGGGAAGAGCCAGCGGGCTAAAGCTCCCCCAAAATTGGGCACAATCCTTAAAAATTTTTTCATCGTTTCAAAAAGCAGTTTTGAAGCTTTTCGTGCAGTGAGAGTGAAATAGCACAAATAAATCGTTCAATATTGGTACCGCAACGTGTGCTTATTATTTGCATTCAATTAGGTATATAGTGACATCAATTTCAATTCGTTCAATTTTTTAAATGCATTTTCGAGTTGAATGTAAGTATAATTGATTAATTGAGCTTCCACTGTGTACTTCTTGTTGAAAAACAAAATTTTCAATTTTTGTCGAAAAACAAAATTTTTAATTTTTGTTGAAAACCTAAATTATCAATTCTTTTGAATAAAAACATAGTTTTCAATTTTTGTTGAAAAACAAAATTTTCAATTTTTGTTGAAAAACAAAATTTTCAATTCTTTTGAATAAAAACATAGTTTTCAATTTTTGTTGAAAAACAAAATTTTCAATTTTTGTTGAAAAACAAAATTTTCAATTTTTGTTGAAAAACAAAATTTTCAATTTTTGTTGAAAAACAAAATTTTCAATTTTTGTTGAAAAACAAAATTTTCAATTTTTGTTGAAAAACAAAATTTTCAATTTTTGTTGAAAAACAACGGATTTTTAATTTTTGTTGAAAATCCAAATATTTAATTTTTGTTCAAAAACTGTTGAAAACCCAAATTATAAGAAAAACAAAATTTTTAATTTTTGTCAGATAACAAAATTTTCAATTTTTGTCTGAAATTTTTTTAAATTTTTGTTGAATAAAAACAAAATTTTCAATTTGTGTTAAAAAACGAATTTTCAATTTTTGTTGAAAATCCAAATTATAAAATTTTGTCAAAAAACAAAATTTTTAATTTTTGTCGGAAAACAAATTTTTTAATTTTTATTGAATAAAAAGAAAATTTTCAATTTGTGTTAAAAAACGAGTTTTCAATTTTTGTTGAAATCCAAAATTTTCAATTTTTGTTGAATAAAAACAAAATTTTCAATTTGTGTTAAAAAACGGATTTTCAATTTTTGTTGAAAACCCAAATTTTCAATTTTTGTTGAAAACCCAAATTTTCAATTTTTGTTGAAAATCCAAATTATAAAATTTTGTCAAAAAACAAAATTTTTAATTTTTGTCGGAAAACAAAATTTTTAATTTTTGTTGAATAAAAACAAAATTTTCAATTTTTATTGAATAAAAACAAAATTTTCAATTTGTGTTAAAAAACGAGTTTTCAATTTTTGTTGAAATCCAAAATTTTCAATTTTTGTTGAATAAAAACAAATTGTTCAATTTTCGTTGAATTTCAATTTTTGTTAAAAAATAAAATTTTCAATTTGTGTTATAAAACGGATTTTCAATTTTTGCGTGAAAACCAAAATTTATAATTTTTGTTGAAAATCCAAATTTTTAATGTTGAAAAACAAAATTTTTAATTTTTGTCGGAAAACAAAATTTTCAATTTTTGTTGAATAAAAACAAAATTTTCAATTTGTGTTAAAAAACGAATTTTCAATTTTAGTTGAAATCCAAAATTTTCAATTTTTGTTGGAAAAAAATTTCAATTTCTGTTGAATGATAAACAAAAAATTTCAATTCTGTTATTTTAATTTTTGTTTAGAACTCTTTCAAAAAAATTTGCAGAAAATCATTTTTCAAAAGTACTTTGATAGTTTGATTTAAAAACAAAATGAAATTTTTATTTTCAAAAAAAAAGTGCATATCATGAATATAACTTTTTGATAGAAATAAAAATGTTAGATGATAAAGTTGCTTATCTATTCAAAAGTAAAGGCGCCATGGAGCCTTAAAAATTATAAAACCAGCTTCCCCCAAATTAAATTTCTCATTTCCTTTCAATTTTTGAAATAGGCACCATGTGTATAGGTATACAATATTTTTCTTATTTTTTATGGGTTTCCTATTCACCGTATGGATTTTCCCACGTCATCAAGGGAACACCCTATCCCTTCCATTTCATATGTACTTATAGGCTATACAAAAAAAGGTTAAAAATCTGAAAAACGAATTTTTCAATTCGTTTTCACTCGTAGGCGAATTAATTGAAAAGAACCAAACACGATGACAATTCACAAATTATCCTCATGTCGTGTTGTTTCACGTAACATATTTTTTCAACAATTACGTTTAAAAACCACCCGAACTCGCGAACCAGAGTAAAAATATATAATGAAACTAAATCCACCGACGATGATTGATTAAAAAAATAGCGGCCATTCGTTAAAACATCACGAGATAATGAATTTTTCAAACTTTAACCTGCGCTTTTCCCAGGAGAAAAATGACGAAGGTCACTACCTACTTAATTAATAACGTCATAAAACGAGATTCATTTGCGCAATGGAAAATCCAACACACAACTTTGCAATTAAAAAAATAACCATCGATGTGAATTAAAATCAAACGCATACACGAAAGAATGGCTGCAAATTATCGGATAAAAATAGTATATAGGTACTTATGAAAACACAAACCAGGTAAAAAAAAAATTCCCAATCGTTTCGCTGTGGTAAGTAGGTATAGAGATGAGGAAAAATTATAGGGGAAAACGTAAAACCAGCCTCGTTTCAAACTCATTGCCTATACCTACATTTAGTGACCTGGATGTGTACGTAAGCTCTGGATTTGCGTGTCAACCAAAGCTAATATAATGTTCTTTCGTTATTAAGTGTAATCATATCGTCGATGGTTAGCAGTTACCTAGATATATGACTCTCTTGGGAGAAGAGTGGCCAACAGCCAACAGCATTAAAACGTGCTATAAAAGTAAAATACTAATCTTTCTTCTTTTTTTTATACAGTAAGTAGGTAAGTAAAGTATCTATACCACGTTTTACCCTCTACCTATTTTCAGTCACCCCACAGGAATTCCTCGTTTCAAATCGGTTTTTATCAAAAATACATTCGATAAAAAAAACAATCGAGTTTCAATTAAATTATGGGTGTTGGTAAGATATAAAATACTAGTAAAAAAACGAACGTCCAAGAAATAAAAAACCATAAAGAAGAATTAGCTATAATAACCAATGCTGCCTATCCCATCTGTTGTGGAGTTGATTGCGTTGATTAAAAAAGTAAACGAATAACAGTTGTCGCTGTGTACTATCTGATAAAGCTGGAAGTAGTTAATTGTGTAAATTATGATTAAGGAGATTGGCTACAATTATGAAGACTCGTGACGCCATGGTAGTTAAGTCCTAAGTGATTCACGTAAAATTCAACAACGAATTTCATTCATTTGGAGAACTTCCTTAATGAAATCTATACCATTTTACGCTTTCGTTTTCATTTACACCGTTTTGTTATATTCTGTGAATTTAACCAACCATAACCAATAACTTTATTTGGTAGTCTGCCTTCTTTCTTTTCCATTAGCCGATTGAAATTGATGAAAGACGACTTCACGTGGTAACTAAACCTTTTGAAACGATATCTCTCTTATTGATTGATTGATGATTGACGATTTATTTGAAGTTATGGCAGAGCCACCTTAATAGCAAGTCTCTTAAAAATATGAGCTATGGTAAGATACATTATTATGGGTTTAGCGAGTTACACACAATTTACGAAAATAAACGTACCCATTATATCTTTCTATTTATGCAACATTATAAGTGCATACAACATACATGTATCTATGTACAATAAAAGCTCAGATAAGTAGATAGAATCTTACATCTGTGAATTGTCACCTCTGTCGAAGTACACCATGTAGATAGTTGTAATATGACTCAAAGCAGCCATTTCTGTCGACGCCTTTTTCAAAAGTTTCCCTCTGTCATGGTATTTGAAATCTGTCAAGGAGGGGCAATGTACCTGGAAAGCTTAGATTAAAAATCGTTCTGATAGATCTGTTTTAAATAAAGAATTTTCTCCCAAAAAGTCTTCGCCCTACCCTCATACGATGTCTAGTAAAAAAAAAAAAAGACGATTCCTCTTTATATGGATATTTCCACAAATTTATCTCATCTTTGTGATAGAAATGATATAGGTAATTAAGTTTAATCACGGTTAATAGCCATTAGTCATCATTTCATTTTTTTGACCAAAGGTGACGTGTTGAGTGTAACATTAAGCATGTAGGTAAGCATATAATTTTTCAAAATGATTTAAAGAATAAATTTTTGAGCTGTGGAGGAGGACATGAAGTCCATGGTACAATAATTGGTACACGCAATTTAAATTCAAATCAGAAAAATAACTAATACCCCAAGAAAAAAATTATGGCTTGTTTCTGAGCAGGATTGCTTCTTGATTAATCAGTACCAAATTAGGCTACACGCCAACTACGCCCTGGTGTAAAGTGACCGATTTTTGGAGTGACAAATTTTGAAGTTGAATTTTTTGAAAAATTATCTTTCAGTTTTTAAATGGGTGATTTAATAAAAATTGATCGCATGCATACCTATCTACAAACACAACATTTTCAAGCATTGCTGCTTTACCCCCCCCCCCCCCCCCCGGAAGCGATTCATCACCCAACACATTTGGCAACAAGTATGCTTAAAACTTACAATAGTTCGTGAAGAATTTTGAAATGATAGCATAATTAATACCTACATTCGTTTAGTTTTGTACTTAATTAAAATTCAATTTAAAAAAATCAATTTATATTTTTAAACTATTTTCTGTTCCTACCTACCTACCTACTTGGAAGTTTTTTTTTTTCAAATTTCATCCAAAACAATATTTTTTTAGATTTTTTTTTGAATTTCATGTATAGATATATTTCTCAAAGAAGGTAAAGTTTTGTAATTTTGTTGCATAGGTGTTAAAATTTTCTGCAGTGAAAATTTTTAAAAATTTCCTAAATATTTTTTCCCCCTAAAAAATATCATTTTTCATTATACGTGCTACGAAACTACTATGTTTCGTCCCTACGTGCATTGTACGAAAGTGCGTCATTCGTCCAGGGCGGAAAGTAGTTACTTTCCGCCCGCTAAATTATTTTCCGCCCGCGGAATTTTTTGATTTAGTGTTCAAATCATGATTTCGTAGCACTTATAATGAAAAATACATTACAATATGAGGAGCGAAGTGAACAATTCGTTCACTTTCGCCCCTCGTATTGTAATATACTATTTTTACATTGAAGTGGCAGTAAAACAAATTAAGAAAAAAACTGCACTTGCAGAGGTCCCGCTTTTCATATTAGAAATTTTTAAAAATGTTATTATTTAATACATACATGATCCCCCTCCCACAATTCGGTATGAATTTTTTCTATGTTCAAAATGAGAGGCCCCCTCCCCCTGTTGTTCAAAAGATCCAAAAAGAAGTATTTGTAAGTACTTTAAATATTTTAAAATTCATAAATAAATATTCCAGCCAAGTTGATACATATTTTTGGTTACCTATATTATCTCATTCGATTAATTTTTGGAAAAATTCTAGTCGGCAGGTGTTGAATTTTTACAAAATCAAAATCAAAAAGAAAGATTTTGAAAAAAAATGAAGTGTTTTTTGAAGGAATTAAGTGATTGAATTTTTGGAGAATTGATTCATAATTTAGCAGATATTATCTCCATTTATTTTATATACCTACTTGATAAATTTTAATTTTAAATTAGAGGATTATTTTTCCATAAAAAGGAAGAAATGTGATGTCGTTTAGAACAACTAAATTTTTTGGCAAAAAGTTCTCTAATTTTTTGAGAAAAAATCTCTTTATTTTTATAAAAAAAATTTAAAAAATAAAAAATGGGAAGAAAGGATTCATTTTGATTATTTTTTTTTTGATCTAGGTAAAAAAAAATTAATCTGCATTATTTTTTTTAGAATAAAAAATAAATGCTTATGGAATCAACATGAGAAAATCCATCATACCTATACCATACATAAAAAAATAATAGTAAAAACATCATTCAATTTTTCGAGAAAATGAGAAAAATGCTTCCCAATTTTTTTTAAATTTTCTCAGAAGAAATCTTTTAATTTATAGGTCAGTGTAAAAAAGTTTCTCATATTTTTGAGATTTTTTTTTAGAAAAAAATCTCTTGTTAATACCAAGAGGAAAAAACATCTCTCAATTTTTTGAAGAAAAATTCCAATTTTTTTGCCTCATTTTTTTGAAGAAAAAAAAAATCATCAACTTTTTGGAGTGGAAAAATTTTCAAATTTATTTGGGAGTATTTTTTTTTTTTTTTTTGTAATTTTAGAGTAAAAAAATCTTTTAATTTTTTTTAGAGAAAAAAGTCCGTCAGTTTTTTATGGAAAAAAAATTCAGAGGAGGTTTTTGTATACGTTAATTTTTTTGGAATTTTCACATTTAACGTTTAAATAAAAATTTTCAACTGGACAAGTGGTCACCCCCTCGGAAATAATCGAGTTTCGCTCTAGAAAATCTGCACTTGAAATTGGCACAACCCAAAGAAAATTTTCAATTACCTTTATGCTCAAGTCCAAAAAATTTTTAAATAGAAAGAGGGCAAGTAGCACCAGTACTCAGAATCCAGTATGGGAAAAATAGAACATTGGGCATTGAAAATTTATTCTTTTAAAAATTAACTGCTGATGAAATTTTTGGAAATTCAAAAAATCAAAATGTCAACTTTATGACTAATTGAAAATATACTTAGCTAATTTTTGAAAAAATAAAAAATATCGAAGACATTTTTAAAGCTTGTTTTGGCTTTATTTTGATGATTTTTTTGACCTAATTTAGCGCTGAGAAAAACAACATTTTTCATCAAAAAAATCACTTCGTATACAATAATCCTCAAAACTTTTAACGTTTCAACCTAAAAATTTGGTTATAAATTTCTATAGGTATCTAATGATTCAGGAAGTCAAAATTAAGTGATGTGACAATTTCTAATTTTCTACTTTGAAAAGTTATTAATTTACCTGATGATTTTGATTTTTATGCAGCATATCTTTTTGTCTTTTTTTTAAATTTACAAAAAATCATCGAGAATAGTAAAAATGAACTTGAGACCGAAGAACTTGATTTCAGGTTGTTTTTTAAAATGTTTTTTTCGTAAAATTCTACAAGTAAGGTATAATTTCAAGTTTGAATGAGAAAAAACAGAAATAGTAGGTATAATAATTTGTGACTGCACCTAATGGACTTTTTTTATTAACTACATACTTCTCTTTAAATCATTACTAAAAATTATGGAAAATCGTGTAAGTATATTACATTTCTGATGAATTTCTCTTATGTTGCAGATCTGTAATTTAAAAAAAAAATAAAAATCATAGTATTTTTTTTTTTTTTTTTTTTTTTAAATTTGGTTAAACTTATTTATTCAAATTTTAAAAAAACGAATTATCCCTATAGGTAACATAAGTATGTTATTCACATTAATTTTTTATGAAAGTTAAACGTAGGTAAATATGAATAGATGTGAGTAAAAATATTTTTTTCTTCGAAGATCAGGCATGAAAATATGAGAACCGGAACATTATCCTGGCGCAGAACTGCACCTACATAATAATTTAAGTAAATACATTAAACCAACCCCGAATTGGGCCATGCGAGAAAGCACCTATATCAGTAAGTCAATGAGTCAGTGAGTCATTGCAAAGTACCTTTGTTAACTCAAAAAAAAAAGAAAAGAAAATTACACTTTTTATAACACGTTTAAAAAAACTGATTAGCCACTTATCCTACTCGGTTGCAAAATGGAAAACAAGCGCGCGGTATCTGCTATCTACGAGTACTACGATACTTAAACAATGATTAAAAGTGATGAAAAAGTTTTATCTATTATAAAGTTGAAACTTTTTAAGATGTTAAAAGTAACAGATTCACTGATGCAATATTAGAAAAGTTATTAATTTTTAAAATGTTTAAACGCACCTCGAGCGATAGCTTTCGGCGAATTCCATTACTTAGTCGAGTAAATTTGCGAGAAGAACCGCGTTATACTTTTGGCTGGAATTTTCCATATACCTGACGAAGAAAAGGAAACATTACACCGATATCTAGACTTTTTATGTATCTATATATAACAACGTGAGCGTGCTGCAACCTTTTCGAAAAAGCAAAACAACACCAACAACGGGTATACGAGTATACGGTCAATCAACTCGACAGATTTGAGAAAATAATAAAAAAGATGTTTCGGCTCGGGTTTATAAAGTGGTTTTGCGAGATAAGGCGCACATGATTCTCGCAGTCAGTCGCAAGCAATACGTGAACATGTCAGCATTATAGAGAAATCTTGCTCGACAAAATTAATCTTGGAAATAAAATCGATACAAGGACGCGAAAAAAGAAGGAAATTATTTTTTACGCGGGCATTATTTTTCTTGAGGCGGTAAATGAAAATTCCTCGCATTTCTGCGAATCAATTACCGATTATTGGGCAAGTATCAGCGGTTGCCGAGGAGTATTTTGCTTTCGAGGAAGTTTATTATATGAAAATCGAAGAAAACGAACCGGAGTAAGTATAATTAAGTAGAAAACCTCGGCTTTATTTAATACCCAACTATACTGAAAAATAGGCGTGGTTGCGTTGACGTCTCCCAATCACGGATAAGTTCCCCTTACAAGAATTCCCGCCATTTCTATACTTATACGCTCTCGCTAAACGCATTATATTCCGCAGAATATCACTGCATTTATTCCTTCTTTTCATTGTTTTCAAATAATCGTACTTTTTTCCCATTTTCGTCCTAAACGTTTCTGTACGCAGGTTCGAATACAGCTCGTATCGAGTTCTCGTATTTACGTATAAGGTAGGTATTTATATGTCGTTCGTATATAGAGACAGCTGAAACTATTTTTATTATTTTTATTTTTTTCAACATTCTAGTAAAGTTACCTGATGTATATATTAATTATTCATTAAATGAAATAATATGCATTTTAATTAGTTTTGAAATTGAGACTCAAGTGCTTCGAGACCTTGATGTGCATATAAGTACATATACCTACTTAGAAGTTAGAACCTACACATTAGGTACACGAAGAAAATTCTTTTTTCCAATATTTTATTTGATTCTTAAAATGAATATTAAAAAAAAACTATTTTTTTATTAGTTTACTTATTCAATATTCATTCATCCATTCATTCAATTATGCAACTAAAAAATAAATTATTACCAGGCCCAAAGAGAGAAGATGCAAAGAGTAGGTACAATATTGTACCAGGCCAATATTTTTTCCAATGCCTTAGAGGGCCCGTAAAGGGTTTATTATGAGAGTAAAAAAAACACCAAAAGCAATATTCTAATAGTAGGTATTTGTTTGTTCATGATTTGTTCGTCTTTTTTACACTCTTTGGGAGGAAAAAAGGAGGCTTGAACTCGTTGTGGTTGACCCCATGTCTAAGACATATTTCAAATTCAATCTACTATTTTCGATTTTATTCATCTCAATCGAGAATTTTTCCTTCTTTTGGTCCATTTTAAAAAACTGAGCATTTTTGACTTCAAAAACTCGTACTTAAAATATTTTCAAAAAATTAAAATTTTTGATTTTGATGAAATTGCAATAATTGAGTACGAGTCGAAATATGTCCAGAGATGGATTTCAGACCCCTAGATCATCTGGAAGGAGGTTGTGGGTTCCCAAAATAACGTTATTCGGGTACTTACTTTTTTGGAAAAAAATCAAGAAATGAACGAATTTGATCGAAATTCAGGTTGATAGTGTAATAATTAGGTGTCTTTGACGATATAGTACAAGAAAATAAAAATTGACCAAAAATAACCGTTCTAAGGGCGAAAAATATTGAAAAAAAAAACAAATTTCTCTGCATTTTTTAGCTTCTTCCAAAAATCCAAAAGTAGGTATAAAAAATTCTGAAAAATATAATGTTGTACCTACGTATGGGTTTATTTCATAATAGTTACTATAAGGTTTTCAATACTGTGACGGATCTCAAACAACGTGTTGATATTATACGCTTTGAAATTTTAAAACTCGGATTTTATAATACGAAAGAACATTTGAAAAAAAAATCCAGGGATACCTCCTTGGCCCATCAAGGTCCAGAATTCAAAAATTTATATAACGAAATTCCTTTTTTTGAAAATATTCTCTATGTAATCTTGAAAATTTTTCAGACTTATCTAAAAAAAAAGTTGGAAAATTTTTTTCATAAAAAATGTCTCTAAGTAGTTTGTTGAAAAAGAAATTAATTAAAAAATTCTTCAAAAGATTCTTTATGAAAATTTCTGGTGAAAATTGAAATTTTTTCATTATAGAAAATTGTCCTAGAAAAAATCATTAACTATTTTAGGAAAAACATTGCAAGAAAATTTTCACATAAAGTCCCTTGCATCACATTCTTTCAATCCCCCCTCCCAAAAAAAAAAAAAAAATCACTAAAAATCCTCTTTTTTGAATTAAAAAAAAAAAAAAAAAAAAGTAGGTAGGTAGGTAGGTAATATTTCATAAAAAAAAAAAATTGTTGAAATAATTTCTTGCATAAATCTTCCATTTTTCTTAAGATTTCATTTGAAAATTTTCTTGAATTTTTTTTGCTAAACTTCAGAAAACTTTTAACTACAGAAATTCATTTGTGAGACGTTCCATATGAAAAGAGAAAACTTCGTTAGATTTGAAAAAATTGAGATAGGTATAATAATCAAACTGGGTAAATGTATTGACAAAATTTCTGAAGAAATGAGTTAAAGTCCGAGAATTTTGGTTCAAAACAAATTAAGTTATGAATTTTTAAAATTATATTGGAAAAATGCTTAAAGGATTGTAGAGTACAAAATTTCCTACGTTCTAGATGCTGGCAATCTTCCAGAAAAAAAAAATTGACACAATTTTTTATTTAGTGCAGACTGCAGAGTATATTTCTGGCCAAATTAGAGGTCCCACGAAAAAAATGGTAGGCCTAAGAATCAAAATTGTAAAGCATGAAATTTTCTTTCTGAAGTTTGTTATTAGTTTTTGTTTTTTCCCCTAAGAAGATTAGTTCTTGGGATTTTTGCAGTTGAAATTAGAAATTTGAATTTTTACGTGATCATAACTTTCTCAGCAAAATACACAAAAATTATCCAAGCTTCTCAGAAAAAAAAAACTAAGGTATTTTTTTCATATGGATTTTATTGGTATATGCACTTTGGCCAGAAATACACTCTGTACATACTAAATTAATAAATTAAAAATTAAGTAATTTTTCGTATATTAATATGAATCTTTTACATTAAAAAATCAGGAGCGGTAGTTCAAGTGTTGCAACTAGGAAAGACGTTAAATCTAAGTAAAAAATCGCTATTTTCAACTTCCACCAACATTTTTGCATTTTCCGACGTTTTATATTTCTAATAAAGTTGTTTCTATTCCTCTGGAACGTCTCATTTTTACAACTGCTAACTAATTCTCATTTTTTGAACTACCCCAACCAAACTTGAACTATTAGAATAGCGAATGGAAGACTTCAATTATATCTTTACTGAAATTATAGTTCAATAGAACAAAATTTTTTATGATGATTATTGATTAGGCCTAAGTTTCTCTTGAAACATCAATCATTAAAATTTAGGACTTTATCTATTAAATTGAAAGAAATAATAGGCTTATGAAAAAATGAAAAGATTGTGAAAATTAGCAACATTTTAAATTTCAAAAATATTTCTCTTCCAATTTTAAAAATGTACCTAAATACCTAGATGCACTTGAAATTAATTTAAAAAAATTTGTTTCAACTTTCACTTATTCATAGAACACCCAATTATAATATGGACTAAAAAATCAATAAAAGTACAAAATCATGAAATTTTCAAAAAAAAAAAAAAAAAAAGGATGTCAGTTGAGCTATAGGTGCATTACCTACCGCCTCGAAATAGACAGATTCTTATTAGTTATTACATCAATAATTACTCAAATAAATATCTCAATCAAAATAACCAATTCGTGCGATTACTTTCATTTTATATGATCCGAAAAAAATCCCGACTATACGTACTGTACTTATCTTCCTAATTAATGAAAAAAAAAGTAAAAAAAATACAATTTTCTTCGCCATTTACTTATTTAAAAATTTTCACATCGATATAGGAGAAAAAGCGCAGCACTGATTTAATTCGCATGTAAACTTTGTAGTAAATAGAGAAAAGGAAATTATAACACGCTACTATATTGATAGGTGTGATCGTCTACATAAGGAGGAGAAATAAAACTGGCGCCTCCCTTCGACTGCGTTCTCGGGATTATACAAGCTGTTATCACGGGTAAGCTTTTTCATGTGTATCCCGTTATAAACGTATTTCATTTTCAAACTTCGTTTCAGTAATGTACACGATAACGCACGGTCGTGTCTAAAAAGCGCATCCGTTTGACGCAGCGCAGCGCGTGGATTTCGTAAAGCCTACAACGTCGTCGGGATTTTTGTCGCGATTTTACTACATTTCAACTCGCAAATACGTATCTACGATCGCTTCGATATTATTTTCACAGATAATCTTACCGGGTATAGAGTTCGAAATGGTTTTTTTATTGTAGTGATTTGTGATTCGAAATTCCAAAATGGAGATATCAATTTCAGCGGCTCCTTTAGATTTTAGTTTATCGATGAAAAACACCATCAGATCAGAGCCACCTCAAGAACGTCATAATCCCAGTCTTTTGAAACTCTTGCAAGGAAGCAATGCTGTTCGTAACAAAGATTCGGAGACCAATAGCGCTTTTAGAATTGTAACACCAAAGCTTAAAATTGAAGGTACAGCAAACATGTATTTATTTTAGAAGTGTAACTTCTTTAAAGTAGTTCTTAACTTTTTCAAAATGAAACCGGTTTTATAATCTGTGAAACTCCTCGTAACATTTTGTTCATAAGTTGGTAACATTTTATATCAATTGGCCAACGAGCTTTCATTTATTTTATCAATGTTACCAACTTATCCGCATAATTGGTGGGCACCCAGTAGAAATTCCTTTGATTGAAACTGTCTATACCTATACCTAATACCTATACTCAATGACGCAAACAATTATAAAATTTGGGTACTCGATTTATTATTTTGAATATTTTTTCACCCTGTGTCGTACTGTACCCTTCCCTTACATTATGAGAAATTATTTTTAAAAATTCAAATCAAAAAATAGAATTAATTATTAAATAGGTATTCCCTCACAAGTCTACAATAACCTACCTATTGGATCTGCCAATGACCGGTACCAAATACCTAGTTACCTACAAAAAATGAGGCCTTTTTAATATTTTTTTTCACCTCTTCTTTAGGTAAATCTTAGGTCCTATTTAGTTATACTTGAATATTTTCATTTTTGACTGATGAATACTGTATCTTTAGTGACATCAAAACTTCTCAATTAACCTCCTTCACGACACCTAACTTCACTCACCATGAACCTAATTTTAAACCACCTAAGTAATTGAACATAACGCCAAGACCTCGTGTCAAAGAAAAACAAAACCGGAAAATAATAACGCCTATAAATATGAATGATAAGAAACAAAGTTCACCGTTATTCAATTACTTGTTATACTATAGAAATATCGTGAAAAAAACTGCTCCGCGAAGTGGAAGAATAATAATTGAATTAGGTTTGCGAGACTCGAAGTCGATATTAATACTTGATCATCTTCATCCCTCAAAAATAAGGGAAAAAATGAACCCAGCAAACGTTTACATTAGGATGAAAGTTAATTTACGTCATGTTACATGACAATCCGCTTAAATATCCGCCTTTTTTCTTCATTATAAATTAATGAAAAATCCGTTTTAAAGCGGAAAGCTTAAAAATGAAAGACCACTGCTTGATGTAAAAAAAAGACTTCTCAAAAAAAAAAATAGAGCAGTCTTTTTTTTGTTTAATTCGAGAATTATGATTCAAAACACATTACACTTTGATAGAAATGGCATTTGCCATGAATTATGAAATTCGTAATATAATAGAATTTGCGGAGGGGGATATTAATAATATCCTGGGGTTTGATAAGAAAATTCTAACTACTGGAAAATATTTTTCAATCTTTTTTCCTAGTGTTCATTGGTTCGTTTCATTTCTTCTATACAGATTAGCAGAGAGGGGGGATAGAAATGTGTACAATTTCACCAGGCCTGCATTTTTTGAGGGCCCGGATTTTCAAAAATATAACATATACCTACCTACTTATATTTGACAATTTTTTTAAATTATTAAAAAATATTAAAAATTGTTTTGAAATTTTTAAAAATGTTTGATTTAAAGTTGCGATGAAATAACAAAACAAAAAAATAAAGGGTTTAAAAAAATCACAAACATTCGTTCGGCATTTTTATAAAAACAAATTTTCCTACTTTTACTTTTTTTGAAAATGAAATTTAATTTCTATAAATAGGTAGGTAACTATTTTCAGAATTGTCTTCTCGAATAATTATGATTTCTTTCTGTAAAATATACACAATTCTTGCCTGGAAGTTTTTTTCTTTTTTTTTTGCAAAATACCTATTCGTATAATTTTAGCCTTTTAAAAAACCTTTCATTTACGAGTAAAATGAAATGCTTGCAAAATATTTTTTAAATTTAAATTATTTTGATAAATTATGAATTTTCTGACATGTTATTATGATTTTTTTTTTCTGTAAAATATAGGTACACAATTCTTGCCTTGGTTTTTTTTTTTTTTTTTTGCAAAATATTCGTAATTTTGGCCTTTTAAAAAAACTTTTATTTACGAGTAAAATGAAATGCTTGCAAAATATTTTTTAAATTTAAATTATTTTGATAAATTATGAATTTTCTGACATGTTATTATGATTTTTTTTCTGTAAAATATAGGTACATTCTTGCCTTGATTTTTTTTTTTTTTTTTTTGCAAAATATTCGTAATTTTGACCTTTTAAAAAAACTTTTATTTACGAGTAAAATGAAATGCTTGCAAAATATTTTTAAAATTTTAATTATTCATTCAAGTTTCAGTTTCAGTTTTGGAGTTTTGATTTTGTTTCAATTTTAGTTTTCAGTTTTAGTTTCTGTTTCAGTTTCAGTTTAAATTTCTGTTCATTTGTTGTCTTGAAAATGTATTTTCAACCTTTCTTCTTTAATAAAATTACCTATCGCAATTTGATTCTTATTTTTGGCTGCTATCAAGAATTCAAGTAGGAGGTCACGGTAAAACCAAAGTTGAGAATTTTATTCAAGGGACAGTTTTGGCGGAGAGCAATTTTTCTAATGAAATTTTTTTTTGAAAATGAGGGTACGCTCTTGGTTACGCCTCCACTCTTTGGACACCCTGTATGTATGTACCAATAACATTACTCGCAATCAGAGACGGATTTAGATTTTTTCAGGTTCGGGCTTAATTGTAAATACTGCTTTTTCACCAACCCCCCGGCCAAAAAAAATCGAATAAAAATTTAAAAAAAAAATAAAATTAGGATAGTTCCTTGTTTTGAGTTTTTAAATTCATTTTTGTTTTTAATTCAAAAATTGTTCGAGCTGAAATTTCAGCGATTATTTCGACACTTCAAATGGAAGTGGTTTTTAAAAGAAATGCTTTGCAAAAAATTCAGAAAATGAATTCAAAAAATAAAATTCTAAAAATTTTTGATTAACAATGATTTTGAAAAAATTCAAATTTGCACAAAATTTTCTACAAATTATTTTCTTGTTCCAAAATTTTTTTTCATGATAAGTAACTAGATATTAAAAAATTGTTGGAAAGAAAACTTCGACATTTCTTTGACTCTTAAACAGAAAATGAACTTTTAAAAGAAGATGCATTTCTTTCCATTTCTCAAAATCGAAATAAAAAATTTTCAACTTTTTTTTTAATTTGCTGCTTTGGGAATTTATCCGCTTTGTGTTATAACCCACTCAGCCCCCTGTAAATAAATACCTGCTCGCAATATAATGGACAAATACCAAAAATTAGTAAAAGAATTAAATTAAAAATGGAAAATTGTTGGAAATGAAGTCAATCACACAATGCCAGTCATGCGAAACATTTTAGTAGCTGATGACTCAATCAGATCATCAGCTATTTTGTCTTAATTCATGATTAGCTTTAATTAAGAATTTCAATGCTTTTTGTAGTTTAAATACAAAAAAAAAAAAAAAAACGGTCGGTAGGTATTTCAAATTTTAATTATTATACCTATCTGAGTTAACTAAGAAACATTTTTTCAAACTATTAGGTACGTTCGATTTTTCAACTCTTCACTTTTTC
Source organism: Balanococcus diminutus (assembly GCA_959613365.1). Classification (NCBI taxonomy): domain Eukaryota; kingdom Metazoa; phylum Arthropoda; class Insecta; order Hemiptera; family Pseudococcidae; genus Balanococcus; species Balanococcus diminutus. Next base: position 34,036,359 of record OY390714.1, read on the forward strand.
ATCTCAAAATGTTCAGAAATTGAGAAATTTAATTTTTTCTTCAAATATCTCTTTTTTTTTAAATTTGGGAATCAAGCCTTTGAGGAGCTATAAGTACTCAAAGAATATTTGAGGTAGCAAAATCGGGCTCCCCTAGTACTAGAAATTACACAGAGGTCATCAATTAATCAATCAATCAATCGTTTTATTCACGATCAGGACAAAAACTACTTAACATTATGTACATCTTGATGATTTTAATTTATAACAGCTAATACCTTGAAATAAATTCGATCTCAGTCTTAGATTTTAACTGGGCATCACAGTCCTTTTAAAGAATAGATGTTTGACATTTTCAGTTATTGTCGTATACTTAATGTTGGAATTTGAAGTTCTTTTCTAATTTGAGTGTTACGGATTTTTAGTCTCCATTTTTTTTGTGGCAATACATGAAATTTTTTTCAAGTTCTCAAATAGCTCCAAAAAAGATCCAAGTATACATAAGTAGGTAATTACTAATTACATGTTCTTAAAAAGAAGAAAATCATTCAAATTAAGTACTTAAATATAATAAGAAATAGGTAAATAAAAAATTTAAAAAAAATTCTTAACCAAACTAAACTTACTGTAAACATTATTTTCGAATAAATAACGAAAACCCCGAAATTTCGTTTGGCCAACGCTACTTATCTCGTTTCTAATAATTGGTAGGTAGCTAGGTACCTATATCTACTCGTAGAGTACCCTCAGATTGATCTACCACCAAAAATTGTCCGAAACTGAACCATAACAAATTTGATATCGGTGTTAGGAGAAAGAAACAACCCAACAACAAACCTATATTTTATTTAACACGTTACACACTTCGCGTATCTGATCGACAATTCACTTCAACAAAACACATTTCAAAATTCTGACACTGTAAAAGTTATGAATATTCTATTTGTTCAAAACTCTTCAACAAATAAAACAGGCATTTCATTCGAACACGCTATCTTTTCAGCGCTGACACCCTTGTGTACAAGGGAAAATCTCAGTTCAGTCAAGATGATGTAAGAATGAATTTCTTTCCTTTTTTTTTTTTACAAAACATATCAAACGATCGAACCTCAATTGAATTCAACTCCAAAAGAAAGGAGTAATTTTGAAATTTTTCTCGAGAAACTATTACAGGTGCAATTGCGTACAATGCCACCAAATTGTACTCAGGTACCTAATGACAATTTCGATCCATTTTTTGAAGGGAAAAAAATCAATTTGACTGCACGTGAAATTTCGTCAATTTGAATCTCGTTATGCCATTTTTTGGTATCAAAAAAAAAATAAAAAAAGGAGAAAAAAATCATAAACCTATCGTAAAATATTAAAAAGTAAATTACGTAGCAAACTGCACGATATTGATATTAGCTCGACATAGCGTAAATCATACCGTATACCTGGTAAGTGGCTTCGGATACGAGACAATTTTCAAACTGTAGGTATCGATAATACCTTATACGATACGGGTTAACAATCTCCAACAGCTTGTTTCTTATGCAAACAACATGGCAGTCATAGCAGCTCGATTTGTAAATAGAAGAATATACTACTCTAAATAATGTACAACGGTACAAACGATCATAAATAATAGCGGTTATTGTAGGTGGGGTCTAACATTTTGTTTACACTTTAAACGTTGGTGTTTACTTTGGAAAAAAATAATAAAAAAATAGCGGACACTTTTTGATAGCTTCGCTTTTGTTACTCTGCCACCTTCTATTTGTTGCGGTAAACTTCGGGGCTAATACACGCGATATTAAAATTTCATACTTAGGTTTGATATTTTTACAGACTTTCGTTAAAAGATTTCTTTTATGAAAGAAAAAAGAAAAGGAAATACCTTCGATAATAAGTTAATTTATATACGACACCAAAAACCCATCGTTGGAAGTTTTTCTACAAAAAATTAGCTATTTTTATTTAAACGTACGCATCGATAAAAGATACAAGCTTTAAAACAACAGCCATGTTCAATTTGGCCGAAAAAAATTACTTCATTACTAACCGAATTAATTAGGAGAATGAACCGTATCATATCTTCGTGACTTTACGATACCGCACAGTATAACTACAGAGCTGCGTGATGATCGCTGACGACTGATTAAACATTCCAGCAGCCTTGATAGGGGTGAACATCTGCAACTTTTCACTAATTCTGCTTAATAAGCGGAACGAATGAAGTAGGCATAGTATGTTTGGATCTTTATGAATTTCCATATCTCTAGTTTGTAAAATTTGTCAACGAAGCGAATCATTTTTATGGGCATCAAATATCAATTTGGCTTAAAAAAAGGAAATTTCAGGTTTGTCATGGGCTACATTTGAAAATACCCTCCTAAATAGGTATATTGTATTAAGGATAGCTCCCAATTCCCACAGGCATAGGCAGTGACAATTCACGCACAGAAAAATCTTATACAGGGTGTCCGGCGAGTGGTGTGCCAAACTTGTTTAGACATAGCTGAGGATCACTAACAAAAATCTTCATTTAGTACACATGGTGCCTATCTTGATTTTGAAGGGGCAGCGGTGTACAAAAATTTCAAAATTTTGTGAAAGCAATGCACGAACCAGGTATAACTTTTTAAAAGGAACAAAAATAGTTATGTCAAAAATTTGCCTATCTTTAAAAATGAAGGCGCTACGAAGTTTTGAAAATTGGTATTTTTGAAATTCAAGGCTCCGTAGTGCCTTAATTTGCATAGATAGGCAAAATTATCACAAGACGTTTTTTGTTCCACTCAAAAAGTTACACCAGTTTCATGCATTTTTGGACCGAATTTCGCAATTTTCATGTATCAACACTGCACCGTAATAAATTAAGGTAGGCAATATTTTTGACTGGGACTTTGCGTTGCTGTAACTCCTTCAATTTCAAAGATAGGCAATTCAATATGATTACAACTTTTATTGATTTTTCAAAGATCTAGCCACTTCCAGCGTCGAAATTTTTTAACGCAGTGTTGCCAATCGATTTTGCTAGGTGAAATATCGATTTTCAAACCTTTGTAGCTCCTTCATTTTCAAACTTCCCGAGCGGCACACTCGATCGATAATATCGGAAGATGTAACGTATCGATAAAAAATCGTTTGAAAATCTATAGATGTTCTCACGATATTATAAAGATTTATCGGTACAACTTCATAGGCAAAAAATCTAAAAACTATCGAATTCGATATTATTAAGATTTTATGACGATATTCGTCAAAGATACTATCGACAAAGAATATTAAATTTATCGATTCCGATTTTCCACCGATTTTGTGCAGATATTTGAAACTACATTATCGACAAAGAATATTAAATTTATCGAATTCGATTTTTTAACGATTTTGTAAAGATATTTAAAACTATATTATCGAAAGATTATATGAAATTTTTCGACTTTGATATTTTACCGATTTTTTGACGACATTTGAAACTATATTATCGACAGATTATATTAAATTTATCGAATCCGATTTTTTACCGATTTTGTAAAGATATTTGAAACTATATTATCGACACATAATATGCAATTTCTCGAATTCGATTTTCTAACGATTGCGTGAAGATATTTGAAACTATATTATCGACAAGTAATATGAAATTTCTCGATTTCGATTTTTTAACGATTTTGTGACGATATTTGAAACTTTATTATCGACACGTAATCTGAAATTTCTCGAATTCGATTTTTAAACGATTTTGTGACGATATTTGAAATTATTTCCAAATTGGTGAAAATTTTTCTAAGTCCAACACGTCTGGAAGTACTAAACTGCCTATTATAAGCGTTTTATTGCTAATTCCTCAACGATAAGGTATGGCATAGTGGTTAAGGAAGAGGATTACCATGCAGGAGGTAGATGGTTCAAGCCCCACGGGTGGCAGATTTTTTATAATTTTTTTTTGACTTTTTCTGAAATTATCCTCTTACCGTAACATGAATAATGTGTTTAGGCAAAGTTTAATGTATTAATTATGCTAATTAATGATTTTTAATTATAGAAAAAAGCTAGTAAAAGACAAAAAATCGGAATAAAAAATCGATAAAAATTCGACAGAATATCGAATTCGATAAAGTGTCGCGAAAGTTCCGCCTAAATCGTGAAATTATCTTTCGATATTATAGATATATTATCGATAAAATATCTTACTATAATCTCGAAATTTTTATTAACTATAATTCGTCGATAATCTATCTATATATCGAAAGATAATTTCACGATTTATGCGGAACTAACGCGACACTTTATCGAATTCGATATTCTGTCGATTTTTTATTTCGATAATTTGTCGAGTGTGCTGCTCGGGTTAGGCAATATGTGTACATCAACATTTTTGTTAGTCGTGCTCGGTTGTATTTAAATTTCAAGTTTGGTAGACCACTCACCGCACACCCTGTAGATTTTTTCACGATGAGTTAATATTGAATCGTATTTCAACTTGGCTGGAATGTGGAAAAACTGTATTAAAAAATTATAAAGATACGAAAAAAGTACTATGTACTTAGATAAGTTTTTAATAATTTTATAGGCCAGATTACCGCAGATTTGCAGTACCTATAATTTCAATTTTGCTAAGTACGTGTTTGTAACCGTAACCGACGATACATTCACTTCGACCAGCTATAATTTTGCAGACACTTTTGAGCTACCTAATCAAGCCATTTACAGCGTCTGAATTATCTTTATCGTTAACGACGAGCTGTATATTTACGAATTGGCTGTAAAATAAAGCACTGTCGAACGACGAAAATTCATTTCACAATTTCGTAGAAAGGTGTGTTTATAATAAATTTTCTTTACATAAGGATTACACGTTTTGCTCGCGTATGCCTCGTATATCTTCGTATTCCTTATTACACGATCTATAAAATGCCAATAAATCAAAATTTTATTAAGTTGTTTACCATTGTCATTAAATCAATTGGGTCAGATCTTGAAGTACGAACGAGTGTATTTATTGTTCCACTTATTTGGAAATTTTTTTCGATCTATAATCTAAATTTGAGTTTTATACGTATAGATATGAGGAGTAACTGCCAGTTGTGCAAAGTCACCAAAGTGTGGTTTGGCACAACCTATTTTTCCGAAAAAATCTAAATTCTTTTGGGAAAAAAATATCTCAATTTTTTAAATAAAAAAAAATAAGTAGGTACGTAAAAAAATTTCAGAATCTTTCAAAGTGGGTACAAAATACCTACTTCACAAATTAAAAAATGGAGGAAGAAATCTCTTGTCTTTAACTCCTTATAGAGAAAAAAAATCTCAATTTTTTAAAGAATCGTTTTTAATTTTTTTTCTCAATTTTTTTGGTATACGTGTAGAAAACTCTAAAGAGTAAAAAATTTCATCAATTCTTACAGTAAAATTTTTGAATTTTCTTTGAATGGAAAAAAAATAATGTTTAGATACTTTTCTTATTCTTTTTATAGCCAGCGTAAAGAAAATCTAATTTTTTGTGGTAGGTAAACAAGATAGATAAGAAACCCTTTCAATTTTATAGATCATAAATTTCTTACCTATTTCTTGGAGCAAAAAATCTTTAATTTTTTTTGAAGAAGTGAAATCATTCTCCCATTCAACATTGAAAAAATTTCAACACGACGCCCCTCGGAAAAATTTGAGATATTCCCTAGAAAATTCCAAGTGGCTCTCCATGAAACTGGCACAACTTGAAGAAAAAGTCCAGTTATTGATTTTGTGGGCATAAACTTTTTTTTTTTTATTGCCTCATAGGTACCTACTTTGGGTTCTTCCTCATTTTGACTTCCCCCCCCCCCCAATTTTCAAACAAAAAAGTGTAAATTACAGAAAAATTAATAAAGACATTACCTAGTTTTATTTGTCAATTTTTGGTATTGGGAAGAGAGGTAGGTCAAAAAATAAAACCAAAAAAAAAAACTGTTGATTTTTTTTAATCGATTTTGATAATTTTTATTTCATTTCTGGTGATTTTAAGGCATAGCTCAACGTTAACACTGCAGCCGGATTTTTTATAAATAATTGCTTTAATTTTTATTTGTAATCAAGTAACTAGGTATTAAAAAATTGTAAAAATCGTCTTAAATTCTGTAAAAATGATTTTAATTTTTTCAAAATTGGTATAATCACAAAAAAAAAATTAAAAATGAAAAAATCGCAAAAAAATCATTTGGAATTTTTATTAAAAATATGGTGAAAATTCGCAGTTTTAGGCATTGTAACAAATTTTTCCAAAAAATGAAAGGAAAAACATTTTTTTGCCAAATAACTTGGAAAAAAAATTTTTGAACTATAATTTTTGTAAAAATTTCTCAACATTTTCTTCAGGAAAAATTGTGAAAATTATTAATTTTTTTGTAAAATATTCACAATCTTGACATTAGGTATAAATCTTCAAAAAGAGAGAAAATTTTTTTTGAAAAACTATTCGCAATTTGGACCATCTGAAATTTGTTTTCAAAATTGAATTTTTGTAAAATATTTGTAGAGCTGCACTAGCGAAAAATTGAAAAAAATTGACACTTTATAAAAAAGATCAATTTTTCGAAGGAATAAATAGTTTACGGGAGTAACATGTACGAAAAATGTATACATCGGGTATAATTACATACTACAGGATAATTCATGAAGTGAATAAATAACTTATAAAAGAAACAAAAAAAATGTTAATACATAATATAGGACTTATCTCACAAATCGAAAGGCCAATGGAAAATAAAATTGAGGAAAATTTTTTTGATCTAGCATAGAATGAAGATTATTGAAAAAAAATTCTTTACTCTTGACATTTTTTGCCTACCTTTGGAAATGAAGGCACCCTTACAGTGCTTTGAGTTTTGAAAAAACTGGTTTTTGTGATTTTCAAGGATTCTTGGCACATTTATTTTCGATGGTAAGGTAGGCAAATTTATAACATAGGTTTTTTATTCCTCTCAAAAAGTTGAATTCATGACATCCATTGTGATAATGGAATTACACAATGTTGTGTTCCCCTCGTTTCTTTCAACCATTTGAGCCTCGAATCATCATGGAACACTTTCGATACATGAAAATGTCAAAACTTCGTCAAAATAGTGGGTACATTAAACAGATGCAATTTTTTAAGAGAAACAAAAAATGTAATAGGTAAGATAACTTTGCCTATTTTCAAAAATATGAAGGTGCAAAAATATCCGTTTTCAAAGCTTCCCTGTAGCGCAATAATTTTCAAATTTTGGCAAAAAATTTTAAGACCAAAATTTTTTAGGGATTTTTTGGTACTACCCATATCCTTTATCAATTTTTTTTTCTAATCAATTTTTTTGAGAAGGGCACCATGCTTATGGAAAATTTTTTGTTTCATGGGATATCTTTCTGGTTTCCCTACGTCATTCAAGGAATACTCTGCAAATTTAATTTGGCAAGCCTGCGTTATATAAGGATCAAGGATTATTCAAATGTTGCATTAGGCTAAAAATTCAGTATGGTTGAAAATATGGTGAATATTGAGATATTTCGAAGATTTTTTAGTTCAGCTTTGGCGATGATTGTTTTTCAAACCAACCCATGAAATATCATCAATAAATTCTTAGCTACGAGTATTTAACGAGAAAAAACTCAATCGATAACGTGAGCAAAGCAATCACCAATGAAATCATCTGTACACGAAAACTGGCCATACGGTTTTGAAAAATTCATACTCTTCGATCAACGTTGGTTTCAAGGTGAAAATAATTCAATGATAAATTAGTTACTATACCAAAAATGACCAAAATGGTGAACACTATAAACTCATCACCGGCTAATGTAACTAATCATTAGGATTTAATGGAGCAGCAAGTTTACAAACAAACATTCAACCATAAATTATGCGTTTCAACTTTCGTGCGGCTTATAAATTTGTTTATAACATCAACTATAGTTATACAGAGCAGTTCTTAGGTTAGGTGACTGGGATTGTAATATCATTTTAAGCGTTTCAGCGCATATCATTTTAGTATGACAATGGTTCGCAAACTTTACTCGAAGATGGTTTTTCGTACTTTGCACGTTACAATGTCGTATGTTTTCATGTTGATTGCTTGTCTTGTCATCGTGCGGCAACAAATCTGTGTTGTTGATGTTTAATTGCGGCTTAACTAGGAGATTGTTAGTTTTTGTCGAACAAGCTCGTAAACTAGACGAGAAAAATATTGTAAACATGTCCGATGCGAGTTAAAGTACATAATGCATTCGAGATACATTATTTAAAATTCCACACGCGATAACTGATAATAACTCGAGATATCCGCATCACTTTGAAATCAACTCATCAAATCTAACACTTGGAAAGAGGAATTTACCAGGGAGAAAAAAAAAATCGATGGTAGTGTATCTACTGTTTATCCACATAAGAAGGCTATAAATTCATTCGATTTTTTTTCTCAAGCATGTAACATATTTGGTTTAGCCTAAACGCGGTTATATGATTATGGAAAAATGATAAAATCCGTTGCCATTTATCTCATTAACTTTGGGCGGCTAATTCGAGAGGGAAAAAAAATCAAAAAACCGAACGCGTAGGATTTGTTGAGTAACCCTAAAAACACCACGCTTAAATAATGCTTTTCATATTTTGACTCTGGTATCAGGTGTTTCCATAGCCAATCTGTACTTTGAAACTGATGTAGACCTATTCTTCTTGTAGCCGTTATACCACCATGCACTTAGTTCACTTCGCTAATGCGACACTTGAGCTATTGGACTTGTACGCGTTTTATATTTACAATAGGGGTTTGCGTAACCAATAACCCTCTTTTACAGCCCTTAATTCGAGCGAATACTTTCTCATCGTTGTTGTTAATAAGATCATCTTTCAGAGTCATTTACCTTAATACCCATCTAATATTAATAATTTACTACTTTATTACGTTCAATCCGTTATCTGCCAACCGAGTGTAAATGTTTGTCTTCGCCCAGAAATATTAATTAAATTATCTATAACCGTGGTATTTTTACTATCGACTTTGTTTATGCGAAATCGTCGCAATTGAATGAGCGTGAAAAACAACAGAATAGTCAACGACTTTAATTCAAGATAGAAGTACGTACTTGAGTAGGTACGTACCTAACCTAACCACCTACCTTAGGCTGACAAGAGAACCTCGCCAACTCGTCACCTCAGATTGAGCTGAAATTTGTCTCACTGAAAGAGCATGCCACCCAGACTTCACAACCAAAATTTTAGCTGCCGAATAAGTTGATTTTTCGATTTTTGGCGAATTTTTGAAAATGGGTAAAACCGCCTCCAAAAAACCATTCTTTGAAAAAAAATGTAAATTTCACGATAGAATCTTGAAAATCGGTTTGTACACCAAAGTCGACCTCCCGAGTCGATTGGCACCATTTTCGAAACGATCTGGAGCCTCCAAGAAAAGTTGGCTTTTCTCCAGCGCACTGGAATAGCTCCAGACGGCGCTGTAATCAACTTCGGCAGCTGAAAATTTAATCCTGGCGTTAGTATGATGCCATCTATCGATTGACGTAGTTGAATCCAAAATCCGAGATGACGAGTTCGCACGTGTTTTTTTTTGACAACTTGAAAATTCTGCATTTTTTAAAAATTTCCAGAAAATCAATTTCTCCAGCATATCACCCGAAACTTCGTCTACCCTCTAAAGTCAACCCCCCGAGTCGATTGGCACCATTTTCGAAGCGATCTGGAGCCTTCAGAAAAAGTTGACTTTTCTCCAGCACACGGAAATCTCTCCAGACGACAAAAGTCAACTTTTTCTGGAGGCTCCAGATCGCTTAGAAAATGGTGCCAATCGACTCGGGAGGTCGAATTTAATGTACAAACCGATTTTCAGGGTTCTATCTTGAAATTTACAATTTTTTCTGTCAAAAAATGTTTTTTGGAGCCGGTTTTATCCATTTTCAAAAATTCGCCAAAAATCGAAAAATCAATTTCGGCACCTAAAAATTTGGTTGTGAGGTCTGGGTGGCATGTTCTTTCAGTGAGCCAAATTTCAGCTTAATCAGAGGTGATGAGTTGGCGAGGTTCCCTTGTGAGTACTGAGTATGGCATCAGACTTACGAGTATAAAATTATAGGAAAGAAGATTCAATTATGTCAAAAATATTATAATTTCTTTTTTAAAACCAGAATCCAATGATTTTTTTTTTAAAACCAGAATCCATTTTTTTTTTTAATTTTCCCTAATTATACCTATGCTTAAACGTGACTATTTTTGGAAATAATCACCTTCCACGAAATAAAAAAATAAAATAAAAATTCGGAGTGTTAGGAAGGGAAAAACATAACATACCTATAAATCGAAAAAAAATTACCTGAATACTTCTTAACTACATTCAATACCTGCCATGAATTATTAAATGATTAGGTAGGTACTTGAGAATTAAAAGCAAAGGAGTGTTGTACGTAAATAAATTGACTATACCTATCGAAACTATAAGCAAGATTTTACAAATGAATTTTTCATAGGTACATTTAGATGAAGGTCGAATAATGCGAAAATCAATACAAACATTAGAACCCTTCAAAAACCAGTTTGTTTTCAAGCTCGATCTAACTCCCTAAACATACCGCACCCTTTTTATTTTATGAATGAAAATAAAAGCGTGCCCGGCAAGTGCGTAAAAACCACTTCAATATTTCGTAACATTGGCCAGATGTGCTCTTTAATGATATAAAAATAAAAGTATCTCATTCAACGAAAATAAACCAATAGAGATTCTCGTCAATTTTCATAAATCAAAACACGATGAACTCGAAGGAAATGCAGTATAAACAATCATTCGAACCCCTCTTTCGAGAAAAAATTTCGTCATTTTGAGCAGCGTGGAATTTAGATTTGAAACGAGAATCCTAATCCGATGAATTTTATTGCAATGGTAAATTTATAAAGATATTGACTAGTAGGTATTTGTACCTACCTATAATAAATTCATCTACCGAGTCAAACTTCTCAAAAGGTATCTAATCTAGACCTATATGATGGGAAAATTTTTCGAGCATTACAACCTTCAATTATTTCATTCTACAAAAATTTATCATTTTTATCAAGTCAATAATTTTTGAAAATTTTTACAAGCACAATAAATTATTAATTTACAAATATTTTACTGGAAAATAATTGTCAACCAAAACTTTGATTTTCAAAATTTTTTGTAAGCAAATTTTTGAGAATACCTATTTTATAAAAGTTTCATTTTGAAAATCTTCACCTTACCTCACCCCACCCCACCCCACCACCCACCGCACCCTCCCCTCCAGTAAAATCAAATGCCTTTTTTCGTTATAAATTTTAATTTCCTGCAAATCTCAACCGAATTTTTTCAATTGCAAGAATGACGGATTCCATCAAGGATCATTCCTGGAAATTTTTTCGATTTTCTTAGAATGTTCCTAATTATGGAAATCCGAGTTTTCAGATTTCAAAATGTAAATTTACTGTCATTTTTGGTCGAAAATTTTTTTCTTGTGATATATCATCAAAGGCACTTAAAATACACCATCACTGTAAATTGGGACAAAATTAAATTATTTCTTCAATTTTTCCTGTTTTTTTTTTTAATACTCTAATGACGTAATTTTGGAAATCCACAACAGCCATACCCAAATTATCTACGGGTCTAAAATTCATTTTTGAGCATAGGTATTTCAGTTCAATTGTGTTAAAAATACCAGATTATTTCGTGAAAATTTTGATGGGATATTGCAAGAAAAAAATTTTAAAATCAAAAATGACTTTTTTAAGAGCGAAAAATTGCAAGAAAATCAGTTTTTACAAAAACTATTTTGAGAATATTATGCAAAAGTTCTATTTCAATTTTTTTTTCAAAGGCAAAAATTACCTACTAAAATTTTGCAAGGTCAGAATTGAGAATATTTTTTCTTTCACATTTTTGTAAAAAATTGTTGCAAGCATAAAATTTTGAATGCTGAAAAAAAAAATTTTTCCTCTTTAAATTTTTGCAGGGATTTATCAAGATAGTGAATAATTTTTAAAAAAGTGTTTTGATTTTCATATTTTTTTGAAAAGAAAATTCCGAGACAGGTACTTAACAAAAATTCTATCTTGAACCCTTTCAAACGAGGAAAAAAAATTCGAATACTTCACAAAAAAATTATTTAGGTATCTATTTTACTTCCTCAATTTTTGATAAAATCAAAGCACAACATTTCAGACCTAACCCGCCTTTCAATAATTTTACTTCCTGAAAATTTATAATATTGACTCAGTATGGACTGAGAAACTTTTGCAATTTTTACCGAAAACAATAATTATAGAAGTATTTTGCACAAATTCTATTTCAAAAAGTTGTTTTTTTTTTTTTTTTTTTTCAAAGCAAGAAATTGCAAATATTTTGATACACGATATTTTTTTATATTACCTACCTACCTAATTATTATTATTTTATTTTATTATTTTTTTTTTGAATAAAAAAAATGCAAGACTCGAAACTACCAATATTTTAAATTTATTTTTTAAATAAATTCTGTTGAAACAATCAAAATACGTAATTTTTAGAACATTTAAAAAAATTACTAGGCCTAAACCATTTCTCTGAAAATCTACCCCCTCCCCACTCAACCAACATGTACCGTATCAATGGGATCAAGTCATTAGTGTACACTGCACAGCTCCACCAAAAAGTTATACTCTGAAGAATTTCGAGAGAAATTTTTCAGGCAACCCTGTCATCAAACTTGGAATTCTAAACGGTATTCAATTTTTTTTTTCATCAAATCGAAAATATAACCTCTGAAAATCTCTTTCACGCGGTGAAACGAAGGTCAAAATTTAGCTTAAATTCGTCATTAAAAATCAAAAGGAAGAACACCGAAAGCGTACTCGGGTATTAAAATGGTAAAATACTCGACAATTCGACAAATTAAAATATTAAATGAGAAACGAAATTAAAATCGATATAAATATGCTCGGCAGCATCCGATAAAAGACGGGGAAAAGCGAACTTTTAATAGAGAAAATATAAAGTTTAAAAATTATCCCGGCATGCAAAGTAAGTCAAATGAAAACAACGGCGCCCATTTTAAATATTTTGCAAATGAACCGATTTAAGTAAGAAGACACGAAATTAAAAGAGATTGGAACTGGGAATAGTTCATTGAATATGCAAGAGCTGTACGCTTGATAATTATATCAGTTAAACGATTTGACAGTTTAGGTTCAGACTATATTGTAGCGAAACGACGTTAGGGTTGTACCTCGACCGGGCTATTTCGCATTCTGCTTCAAAGGGATTTCTTAACCGTAATGCAATAATTTCATACTACTGCTCTAATTACAAATTCTTACCGAAATACAACCACTTTCACAGCGTTCCTCCGACTACGTTTTTTTTTCTTCATTTAGGGGGGAATACACGATTGCAGGTATTACCTACAGATTTAAGAATATTTTCATTTTGTTTCAGATCAAATAAAATTCGGCGTAAAAAGATTAGTTGAAAAATTAGACGACGACGATCACCATCATAACCAAAATGATAAACACATAAACGAAATCATTTACCAGAACCCGAATCGATTAAGAGAACTTTATCACAATAATATAATCACCATGTCGGATAAATACATCGAAACGTCCGCATCCGATCACAAGTCTTCATCGCCCGAGCTAAGGGAACGATCTCCGATCTCATCGCCAGAATTAGAAGTTGACAGTCCATCGACATCGCCGCCTCTAGACGTCACCTGCAGGACACCTTCGCCTTTTTCCAAGCCGCCGAAAAATTCGGAATCTTTCAGCGTGAACGCTTTATTAAAACCAGACATTCCTAGGATAAATCGAAACAATTTTCATCCGGCTTTTGCAGAGACCATTTCGGTAACGAGATCGTTACTGTATCCTAATTTACATTTTCCAGAAATTCTAATAAAAGAAGCAAAGGATATGAATACCGGTTCGACGACCGTATTACCAAGACACATCCATAGCTTTGGAATACCTCATAACGTTTACAGTGTTCAAAATTCCTCATCGTTGGGTAAAGACAATGTCGATTTTATCGACGCGAATAGAAATTTTTTAGCCGGATCTTTGTACCTTAGCTTAGAAGCAGTTCAAGCTGCAGCCGCAGCAGCCATAGGCAATCCGCCAACAATTAATCAAGGTTTGTACTGAAAACAGAATTTCTGAGGCAACAAGTTATAACAATCTGAGTCAAACAGTGGAACCCACGTATTTTGAAAATACTCTGACAAAGTCTGATTACGAATACCCACACCCACCCTCTGACCCCCTGCCCGCCAATTTTCAAAAATAACAAATTTTGTTCAACTAAAGATTTCTAAAAAAAAATAGAATTTTTCAGCACTGTACAAAATATACCCTTTTATCAGCAACAAACCAAATAAATTTGTCTGTAAGTAGGGGCAGAATCAATGAAATACATCCCTTTTTTCAGAAAATTTAAGAACATATTTCTTTAAAAAAATAAAAATAAAAATAATACAAAAAATTGAAGATTTTCTTCTCAGAGAAAATTGAATAATTTTTATGAGTGTGACACCAAATGTCACTACATCAAAATCATTCGTATGACGTCATTTAGTATTTATCACTTTTGCAAGCTCTTTCATCAAATGATCCAAATGCCACAAAATCGATATAATTTTTTTAGAAGGAGTGCCCAGTTAAAATTTTTTAAAATGTCGAATGTAAAAATGATTTCTTTCTCCAAAAAATATAAATAATTATAAATATTTTTACTATGAAAAGATTGAGAAATTAGAGAAAAATTTTTCTATTCTAAAAAAATTGAGAAAATTTTTTATTCTCAATCAAACAAATACGTGATGTTTTTGTCTAACCCCCCCCCCCCCAAAAAAAAAAAAAATCTCGAAGATATTCATAAATTAGATTTTTTCAAAAAAAGCAAAGTTAGATTTTCTTCTTCAAGGAAATTCAGTCATATTTTTTTCAAAAAATTGAGAGATTTTTAAAGATTTTTTTAATTAAAAAAATATATATAATAAGTATCTATAGTTGGAAAATCGTCCTAATCCAAAAATTGATAATTTTTTTCTTTAAAAAAAGTAAAAAAATTAGAATTTCCTCCTGAAAATTAGTTACATTTTCTTACAAAAAAAAATTTCTCCAAAGAATTTTTTTTTAAAATTGAGACTTATTGTTTTCCAAAAAAAAAAAAAAAAAAAAAAAATGTATTCCAAAATAAATGAAAAAAAATTCAATTAAAAAAAACACCCTTGCTGTGAAAATGAGAATTTTTCACCGAGAAAAGTGAATATTTTCAACTCCAAAAATTGAAAGTTCTTTTCCAAAAACGAAACAAAAAGTAGGATTCTTTTCTGAAAAACTGAGAGATTGCTCTTCCCATAAATAAGACATTTTTCTTTCCAAAAAACAAGATTAATTCAGTGGCGTATTTAAGGGGGGGGGGGTCAAGGGGGTCCAGACCCCCTTGACGAAGAAAAAGTTGAAAAATGACAAAATTTCAGCTTTTTAATGGTCTTTTTTACAAAAATTTTCAATTTTTTGGGGCTAGCCCCCCCCCCCCCCCACATGACTGTCTGGCTACGCTACTGGAATTCATTGCTTTAAGAAAACAAGTAGCTGGTTTCATGTTCACCACTGACTCCAAATAAATAAATATGTACTCGAGGTAAGCATTAGGTACATAGGTAGAATTACTATATCAATTTCATAAAAATACAGAAATTTTTTCAGACAAAATTAAATTGTTTTTCCTTTAAAAAAATTTAAAATATTTTTTACTCAAAAAGTTTATAAATTGAAAAAATAATTTAATAAGAATAAAGGCATTAGTATTTTTCATTAAAA
Source organism: Balanococcus diminutus (assembly GCA_959613365.1). Taxonomy (NCBI): domain Eukaryota; kingdom Metazoa; phylum Arthropoda; class Insecta; order Hemiptera; family Pseudococcidae; genus Balanococcus; species Balanococcus diminutus. Next base: position 34,052,155 of record OY390714.1, read on the forward strand.
AAAAAAAAAATAGATCTTTTTTCCAAAAATTGGAAAAATATTTTATTCTAAAAAAAATCAAGAGATTTTTTTCCCCAAATACTTTTGACTTGGGTAACGTTAGATTATAAGAACTTGTTGCCACAGATTTGGCCTTTGGATCATTATTCACAACAATTACCTAATGAAATTCATATAATTTTTTTTTTGCAGGAAATAAAGTAAATGGAATATTTTATAATTCTTTCAACTCGCATAGTCCACCAATGGGCGAAGATTTGTTACGTATTAGACAACATTTCCTCGTCAATGGCAACATCGGTAATCATTCGTCTCACGACATTTCCATGGAAAATAACCAATCCTCCAATCATCAGCACGTCTTGTTACGAAATTCCGGCTTGGGAGATATATTCTCTTGTATTAAATGTGATAAAATATTTCCTACTTCGCATGGTTTAGAAGTACATTCTCGAAGATCACATAGTGGAAAAAGGCCTTTCGCATGCGAACTTTGTAATAAAACTTTCGGCGCTGAAGTCAGTCTAAGTCAACATAGGTAAGTAAAACACTCGAAATCGATCATTTATGACAGCTCGTTGGTAAAAAAAATTTCCTTACCTAACGAAATCAATCTTCTATAATGCTTCGTTATATTTTACATATTGCGCATATTCGTTCTAATTTTCCACCGCCGCGTTCAAATTGCTCAATTCTGATTGCATGAACTCAATTTACCCCTCTTGCCGTATATATTGCGCAAACAACGACAATAGTTATGTAAAACTCCAGGCGGTTTGAATTTTTAGCTCGGTTCCCTTCTTTTTCACTCGCATAAATAGCCTAATCTTTTATTATTTTTCATTAGCGCTGTTACCACGCGCTCGTTTTGTAAAAATATAGTACCTATCAAATGCATCGTGCATTAAATTAGCTGCAATGTAGATATGGTACATAGCTGCGTAGTATTCAAAGATGAAAGCCAGCTTTTTCATTTAATATATTTTATTTTCTCACAGGTGGCTATGCTGTCGCCGTTCCGTTCATAATGTTGAGAAAGTATTCGAATGTAAACAATGTGGAAAAACGTTCAAACGATCGTCAACCTTATCAACTCATCTGCTCATACATTCAGACACCAGACCATATCCGTGTCAGTTTTGTGGTAAACGATTTCATCAAAAATCAGATATGAAGAAGCACACTTACATTCATACAGGTATGCTGTTCGTTTCATTTTTGTCATTTTTGATAAGTAAATAAGTATATCGAGATAATTTCCTAGAGATTTCTAAAATCTCGAATGAAAGTTATTTTAAGGTGGTACCACCAGCCCAGGTCTGTTGAGAGACGTTGTACGTTATTCTCATGCGTGGTACTTATTTGTATGAGAAGTTTCAAAGTGAAGAGTTGGTGATTGGCCGTTCCATTTAAATGAGTTTGAATAATTGATCGGAAATTTTTCAAAGTTCTCCTAAAAATTTCAAAAGCTTTTTTTTTCAATCTGAGGGAAATGTGATTCAAGTATACAGATATACCTAATAAATGAACTTTTTTTTTTTTTTTTTTTTGCAAAAGTAGCATAACTATTTCGAAAAATCCGTAAATTTTAAAAAACTGGAAAATTTTATCATCTTGAAAATTTACAAACTCGAAAAAATACTGGAAAGTTTTACACTTTGAGAAACAAACAAATTTTTTAAAAATTGAGAATTTTGGAAAATATTAAAAATAAAAATCTTTCGCAGAAATAAGAGGAGATTTCTTACTGAACTGAAATTTGGCTCACTGAAAGAGCATGTCATCCAGATTTCAAAACTAGATTTTGAGCAGTCAAAGTCGATTTTTCCATTTTTTGACGAATTTTTGAAAATGATGAAAAAGGAAAATTACCTACTATATGCATTTTTCACAAACGAAAATCCAAGGTGACTCTTGTATTTTTTTACCATTTGAAAATCTCGCGTATAGCAAACAAAAATCAATAATTTTTCCAGAAAATCATTGGAAACTTTGCCTCCTGCAATCGAATGAGAGGTCAAGTTTAGTACATAGGAGAAGAACATTCGCTAAAAATCGAAAAATTATCTTGAGCAGCTCGAAATTTGGTTCTGAAGTTTGGTTGACAATTGACATACTTACTCTTTCAGTGAGCCGAATTTCAACTCAATCAAAGTTGACAAGTGGAAAAGATTCTTTTATAAAAAAAAAAAAATAATAATGAAAAAAATGAAAAAATTCTTCTCAAAATAATTTTTTAAACAAAATTTTTAAAAAATATATCTTTTCTTTGAAGATTTTGTATTTTGAGATATCATTTTTTATAGAGAAATTTTACAAAAAAAAAAAAAAAAAAAAAAAAACTTTGGAAATGGGATGCACGAAAAAAAATTGTCAATTAAAAAAAAATGTAAAAATAGATTTACGAAATATTTGCAATTTTGTCATTTAAAGGAAACTTCTCAAAAATTCTCTCGAAATTGTCCACTCAAAAAATTGTGAAAATCAGAAAACGTTTTTTGCAAAATATTCGTATGGCTTTGCAAAACTTTTTGCAAATTTTTAAAGAGAGAAAAAAAGTTTTACAAAATATATCCCATTTCTGCTTTTTACAAAATCTTTATGAAACAAAATTTTTGTAAAATATTTTCCGAACTGTCTTTGAAAAAAATTTCGAAAATCAATTCAGAATTGTCTTTACGAACGATTTCAAAAATTTGACCCTTGATAAATTATAAATTTTTGGAGAACAAAATGAATTGAGGAAGAGAGATGTGGACCAAAAAAATTTCCCACAAGATTTAAATTTTCTCATGGCAGGCTAAGCATCCTTTATGATTGAGGTCGCAAATCTGGGGTTGGTACATTACTAACATTCAATGTCCAATCATACATCAATAAAAAAATAAAATAAAAAAATAAAAAATAACATTTAAAAAGATTTCGAGATTTACGAGTATGGAAGCATAATTGTGGACGTTGGCAATTTATTTTAGAAGAGAAGTTTTTTTTCCAATAGAACTATACTTTTTTTGTATTTTTCCCACAATAAATTGAGACTTTTTTGCTCTAAAATAATAAACGATTTCGCCACTAGCCTTAGTTGCTGTACATGGCTTAAAAAAAAAGATTTTCTCCAACAAAATAAATTAAAAAAAATAATGAAATAAAATAAACCTATAAAACTAAAAATAAAGACAAATTTTTTTTCTCAAAAATTATGAATTTTTTATGTACAAAAAATTGAAAAAAATATTTCCTGAAAAAAAGTTGAAAGATTCTTTTTTTTCTCTTCCTATGCAAATGCTTTTTCTTATGAGTAAATTATTCTCCATTTTCCATTTTTTTTATTCAACTGAATATTAAGTTGTGCTTGTGCAGAATAAGCTTACATTTTTTTTAAATATAAAAATTGAAAAAAGTAATATTTTCAAAATGATCACAAACTGAAACTGGATGGTTTTATCTAACAAGACCACTTTCTACAATTTTTCATTTTTACCCTGTCCTGATTTTATGAGACATAGAAAATGTCATTCTTCAAGTTTTTTGAAAAAATAATAAAAAGAAATAATGCTAATAAATAATAATAGAGCGGCTTTAGCGACCATTGACATAAGTGGGGGGGGGGGGGGGGACAAATTCAGCAGGTACAAAAAACGTATCCACAAATTTTTTCCTTCAAAATTTCAAAATTTTGAAGTTCATTCGAGTGAAAATGCGAGATGAAGTACTGCGCCAGGAGGCACGACTGCAAGGATAATACAAAATTTGCAACTAAACGAATCAATATAAACGTATACAAAGTTTTTGAAAAAATATCTCAAAACGAGCTACAACTGTGAAACATCACAAAGTGGAAACTTTTGCTTTTAATTTAACAAGTTGAAAATAAAGCGAGGGCTTTTAATCTCGCTGCGTTCATTTTTCCCGCAAGACCCTCACGCATTGCATTGTTTAAAACACAAGTATCTTGATAATTTGCAAGATTACACAAGCATTCGCGATAAAAACTTTACATAGGTGTACGTATGCTGCTACTAGATATATACGAACATAGGTAGCTGGTAGAGCTGAAAAATGGTCAATAGAAAGCGAAATAAGTCGAAAAGTTAACAAGTTGGAAATGAAAAGCTTTCAAGTTTGTTTTGGAAATAAAAGTTGAAATGACGTTTATAAAGAGTATACAATGAGATGAGAAAATATGAGCAGAGCTTCACCAATTTGTCGCTTCTGTTCGATTTACTTCGTCACTTTTACTTCTTATCGTATTTCCTGGGCTTTTACAATCCGGTTTCGCAAGCAAAACACTCAACATCGGCAAAGGCAAACACTTCAAATGTTACTACAACAGGCCAACTTGGAATGTAGAAATAATTTAGATTGAAGTTCCCGTTAAAATAATATTTTTACTAGCAGGTCTACGCCAAGCTCGATTGGAGCGCACGTTTAGAAACAAGCAATATGGTGTTATGAGTGGCAAACGCACTCCCTTCTCATTTCACGAATTGATTTTCCTAACCTTTTACTCGTCCTACAACTCGATACCTCTACCGGCAACTCTTTTCCGTTGCTCGTAATTAAATTATATCATGTGAAACTTTCTGCTTTTAATTTCATTATTTTGTAACCAATTTTTTTAACACGTAGGTATTTTTATCAATTCGTAAAAACGATGATAGGCATTTAGACTATACGTATAACGTATATGTGCTCGTAATATACGCATAGTGATTCTTTTCTGTTCGCCTAAATGCGAGGAGAGGCCGACTACACGAGAAAATTAATTAACCCTACGAGGTAATAAAATTTACGGTAATAAAAAAATTCACCAAAAATTTACCTGATTAATGATGATATACACGTTGACGAGGTTGCGTGCCACCAGCTCGCCTGTCATAATAGTCAACCGTACAACCTGTGGAATGGTGTTATATTTATGTTTTTCAGCTTGAAATCTTGACACCACAATCACATCGCGACATCACGGTTTGGCAAAAAAAAAAAAAAAATACCATTTCATTTGGACCGCTCTCCTCTTCAAACACACGAGCATGGTCGTCACGGTTCCTATAATTTGAAAAATAATCATCGAAATTAATGCAAGATAAAAACACCAAATTACGAAAGTTCTCTCTTAAGTTTTTTTTTTCAGAAAAGGAATTTTTTAATTTAAAGTAATATATTACAGTGACGGATACCAGCTACGAGAAGAAAAAAGCTCGACTTCTCATCCTGTTTTTTTTTCTTTTTTTAATTGTTCACTTAATGTTCATCTGTTTTCTCTGTTTTTTTTTTCTTCTTTTTTTCCTTCCTGTACAGCCTTTCTTATCGACTTTGTTTATATTCTTTCGTATTGCTTGACGTTACGAATGGTTATTTTCTAAATACTTCCAGTTACTTGGGGCGGCGAATCGAGAAAAAAAAACGAAGGCGAATATTCTCGAAAGGTGGGAACGCAAATGCGAGAAAGTACTTGTCAGATGTTTATTTTGTAAAGCTATTAAATTTCGTCCTATAGATTAGAATTCAATATTTCAAATCGCGTTTCGTGACATTTGCATAGAAAAAATTGTACTGTAAACGTAATATCTATAATTGTGTACGTTCGTTTATGGTCGGTAAACCATCTCTAGGTACCTGTTCTATTCACCAATGGTATTTTATATTTTTCATGAATATCGCGAAAGGGAAAATATTTTTTCAATGATGAGAATTAACGTAAAAAGCTAATAAATCATGGAAGAACAAACGCAAGAATGTATCAGCATTAGCCTGTAAGACTATTGCTATAGGTTCAATGTTTCAGATTCTTTTTTCTTCTTCTTTTTCTCACTACTTACAACAAAACAGCAGCAATCTCGTTCAATTTAAAATTATGCTCGATCATTCCCTCTCATTTCAATGAATTACAATTGGTTAAAAGATGAAATCATTTTTTCCGCTAGATAAGTGTTTCATTATAATTGTAATGTATAAAAATATACATAGCTGAATTTCAAGTTGTTTGCTGCTCTATTCCGGGAAAAAGTTCGAAAACATGAATTTTCCTCCGTGAAGTAAAAGCTTTTATTTTTGGTTTGAACAAGGAAAATTCAAGCTTGAACAAAATTTTAAAAATTCTTTCACAAATTGTAAATAGGCCAGAAGGATTCTAAATAATTAAAAATGTAAGTATAAACTTTCAAAATTGTTTTTCAAAAAAAAAATTATTCATTTTCAGTTTTTACACTGTTTTTCAACGAAATCAAAAAATCAATACAAAGAAATATACTTACTAGTTTGAATACTGTACATTATTGAAAATAGCAGTGTAACAAAATTTAAAAAAAGAAAAAACAATCATTTTGATAAGTGAATGCATACCTAAGTTTTTTTTTCTAAATCAAATATGAACAATGAGATTTGAAAAAAAAAAAAAAAAATGATGTACGATCGTAAACCTCACAAAATGATGTATGATCGTACACCTCAAAAAATGATGTACGATCGTACACCTCGAAAATGATGTACGATCATACACCTCAAAAATGATGTACGATCATACACCTCAAAAATGATGTACGATCGTACACCTCAAAAATGATGTACGATCGTACACCTCAAAAAATGATGTACGATCGTACACTTCAAAAATTATGTACGATCGTGCACCTCAAAAATTATGTACGATCGTACACCTCAAAAAATGATGCACGATCGTACACCTCAAAAATGATGTACGATTGTAAACCTCACAAAATGATGTACGATCGTACACCATCACAAAATAATGTACGATCGTACATCACAAAATAATGTACGATTGTACACCAAAAAAAAAGATGTACGATCGTACAACATCACAAAATGATGTACGATTGTACACCTATAAAAATGATGTACGATTGTACACCTAAAAAAATGATGTACGATCGTACAACATCAAAAACTGATGTACTATCGTACAATATCACAAAATGATGTACGATATGATTGTACACCTCACAAAATGATGTACGACCATACAACATCAAAAAATGATGTACAATCGTCAATCGTACACCTCACAAAATGATGTACGATCGTACACCTCAAAAAATGATGTACGATCGTACACTTCAAAAATTATGTACGATCGTGCACCTCAAAAATTATGTACGATCGTACACCTCAAAAAATGATGCACGATCGTACACCTCAAAAATGATGTACGATTGTAAACCTCACAAAATGATGTACGATCGTACACCATCACAAAATAATGTACGATCGTACAACATCACAAAATAATGTACGATTGTACACCAAAAAAAAAAAGATGTACGATCGTACAACATCACAAAATGATGTACGATTGTACACCTATAAAAATGATGTACGATTGTACACCTAAAAAAATGATGTACGATCGTACAACATCAAAAACTGATGTACTATCGTACAATATCACAAAATGATGTACAATCGTCAATCGTACACCTCACAAAATGATGTACGATCGTACACCTCAAAAAATGATGTACGATCGTACACTTCAAAAATTATGTACGATCGTGCACCTCAAAAATGATGTACGATCGTACACCTCAAAAAATGATGTACGATCGTACACTTCAAAAATTATGTACGATCGTGCACCTCAAAAATGATGTACGATCGTACACCTCAAAAATGATGTACGATTGTACACTTCAAAAATTATGTACGATCATGCACCTCAAAAATGATGTACGATCGTACACCTCAAAAATGATGTACGATCGTGCACCTCAAATATGATGTACGATTGTACACCTCAAAAAATGATGTACGATTGTACACCTCAAAAAATGATGCACGATCGTACACCTCAAAAATGATGCACGATCGTACACCTCAAAAATGATGTACGATCGTGCACCTCAAATATGATGTACGATCGTACACCTCAAAAAATGATGTACGATCTTACCCCTCACAAAATGATGTACGATTGTACATCTCACAAAATGATGTAGGTACAAATTAACTTGAAACAAATTTTTGTAGGTACTTATAAACACGATTTATGAAAAATACTTATATTTTTCATTGTTGTTTTTTTTCTTTAAAAAAATGAGTTTGGTGTAGATTTCAAAAAAAATTTCCCAATAAGTAGTTTTTTTCTTCTGCCTATTTGTGTTTTAAATACTTATTTGAAAAAATTTAATTTGAAAAAAAAAATTGTAGTTTGAAAATTTTTATGCTTGTATGCAACAAAAAATAACATTTTATTGAAATTTAAATAATAAAGGCAACCTTGGTCAGTGGACAAATGAAATGGATTTTTCATCATGCTTTCATTTCTAAACACTCAGCGTGTATGTCTACTCTATTTAAATCATTAGATAAGTATCCTTTGAAAAAAATGAAAATCCAGGAAGGCTTCAACATGCGTCAATAAATCTGCACGAAAACAAAAATGCGATGACGTACACGGGAGTATTTCAATAAATGAAATTGCAACGCACCGCGCCTTTCTCTGATGAAAATGACGAAATTGGAGGTATTCGGTGGAAAACTACCGACGATAAAGCAGAAGAAAAAGTGTTGAAAATAAATAAGAGTGAAGACTGAAGAAGACTATAAAAGAATAAAATAGTGTTAAGGTTAGTAACGAAATTAAGAGTAGAACAATCAGAGCGAATTTTCGTTCCTTTTTCTCGTGGCTATAAAAGTTTTTTTCCTTTTGTTAGGTTTCTTCGGTAATTTAGTTTCTAGCTTCTAGCAAAAATAAACGTATCTGATTCCTTTCGCAGCAGGAAAATATATCGAAGCGGGTATCTCATCGAAAAGTACATCTACACGATATCCGCAAAAGTTGCCATTTTCACTGAGCCCTGCAAATCAAGACTGGAGATATTAAAATTTGTATCATGATTTGGGCGCAGATGACGGGCATAAATCCGTTACTGGTTTTCTTCTCGTATCGAATATCAAAACCCCTCGCTCTTTTGTATTTTAAACGAAAATAAACGCGATTATTTGCAGGAAAAATGTTACTTACCGACGCCTCTTTCATGATTCGTAATCAAGTGAAATTGTACTAGAGAGCATAAGCTAATTGAAGTTGACGATCTGACGCAGCGCTATACCAGAAATCCTATTGCCAATTAACACGATTTGCCCCCTTATTTTAAATCTCTCGAGTATACAGAACCCTCGTCCTTTCGCGAACGATAAATTTTTACCCTATACGTATCATGTGTGAAGTCGTTTTTGACGTGTTATCATTTGACCTAATCTCGTATTCATGTACGAATTCAGTCGCTATAAAGATTCGCCAATATTTCATCGACGAATTTCCAAAGTGGTAATTTTTATTGCGATAAAATTCTATTTTCCCATTCTTTTCAAAATTTGCAATTTTATAAGTAATTTTGAAAAAAAATAAAAATAAAAAAACAACTGTGAGAGGGTTACTCAGTATGCGGAGCTGTGCGGCGCTCGCTCGTGCCGTAGACGATATGCCTAATAAATCTTAATAAAATAAAATTAAAACTCTGCCTGGAAAGAGCGTGATTACGTTGAGTAGAAGTGAAATTTGAAACTATTTTTACTAAAGCGAAGGTTTTATACGGCTGTTATGAAGTCGGTAAATGCCATGCCAATGACAACGGCCCAACTATAAAACACGGTTACGGAAAAAGCTTGGGTAAATAAATACTTAATTAAGATTTACTGAAGACATGTGCCTTTTGAACGTCGACAACTTTACGGCTTTATTTCGTTACCACTGTTATCTTTATTTATTATAAGTTTATTTCGTTTTTAATTATTTATCAAGCCATTCTTGGTCAATTAACAGCCGCTGAAATAAGCGATAAATTTCACCCAAACGTCATAGCTCATTATTTTTTTAAGGGTAGGTAGTCAAGACAACAATCTTGGCCAATTTCAACTTTAATACTTACACAGAGTAATTAAGTTAGTGCTTTTTTTTCACTCCAATGTGACCGTAATTTTATTAAAAATTTCTAAATTCAAGTTATACTGCTTGATTTTCTTCTTCTTTTAAAAATAGTTGGTGGAATTTGTGATATTATTCCATTTCGTGAAGATAGGTTAGGTATCCGTAACAATTACCAACCTATCAATTCTTTGTATTACGTATTTTTTTGAATTTTGTTTGAAATTTCATGCATAGGTAATTACTTTTTTAGAAAATTTATTCGAAAAATTAATCAATTATTTTTTTTTAATTTTAACGTCCAAAATTTCTTTTTTGGAAACATTATTTTGCGAGAGAATTTCATCCAAAAATATTTCCAAGAGAGATTTTTCAGGGAAATAATTTTCGAGGGAGAGAAGAATTTTCCGAGAGACGATTTTTTTCTGAATGTGAAAGACTTATATCATAATTTTCCAAGATTTAGTTTTTTGACATTTTTGATAGTTTTTCGTGAATATACTTAGAGTTTGCAATAAAAAATGCCTAAGTATAAAAAAAATCGTATTTCTTTTATTTTTCATTTTACTAAAAGACTAGTCGTCAAAAAATTATTTCAGGAAAAAAAATCGCCCAAAAGATGCGAAAATTTTTTTTAAATTTTTTTCAAAAGTCTCGAGAAATTTTCAACTAAAAACATTGTTTTGCTAATTTTTCAAGATCTTTTTTTGGAAAAATTTTAAATAGAGTTTTCGTCAGTGTTTGGAGTTCATAATAAAATCATACCCATAAAAAAGTAATTCTCGTAAATAAATTCTTTCTAAAAAAATAAACAAAAATGTTTCCCTTGAAAAAATTATTTTAAGTATAAAAAAAATCGTTCAAGTATAAAATTGTAACACAGTTTCTCAAAAATCAAAAAAAAAAATGAATTAAAATTGACTTTTTGAAAAACGATTTTTTGAGAATTTTATAACCAATGGAATATTTTTTCTCAGCTTTGAAAAAAAAATTGTTTGAAAAACTTTTTTAACGAGAATTTACCCACCCAAAAGAGTTTTTCTCGTAACACAAAATGTGGAAAAATCAGATAAAAAGGTTTCAAAATTGTTTTTAGACAAATTTTTAGATATTCTACGAAAAATAAAAAATAAATCGCTTAGGAATAGCAAAAAAGTTTTCTCAAAAAATCTATTTTTTCGACTTTCTGAGAGATTTTTAATGCAGAAATTTGTCTTCCTGGAGCATTTTAATTAATTTTTCAAGATTTTTCTATAAAATAATTATTTTTTAAAGAATTCTCATCAATAGTTTTCATAACAAAACATAAGTTGACAGTGACATTGCAATAAAGTTTCCTTGAAAAAATTCTAAAAAATTGGCTTTTTGAAAAGTTTACAACAAAAGAAAAATGTATAAAATCAATTCAAGCGAGAAAAAATTCGTCACAAAAATGTTAACTATAGAAATATGTATATCCCCAACAATTTCATAAAAAAATTCGTTTTTGAAACTGAAAAAAAAATTCTGAAAGAAATTTTGAAAACTTGACTTTTTGAGAAACTTTTTTTTTTCAAAGGGCAATTGAGGCGCTTGGTGGAAGAAGAGCGTTAGGTGACTTTGAAAAGTGAAGAAAAAAACGTGTTCAAAGCTTTGAAATGTTATACAGCAAAATATGGCCAATCTAGATAAATTCTTTCATAATAGGTAAATAGTGTGTTCTTTAAGGTATACTTGGGAAAATTTTTTTTTGAAAAGGTTTCGTTATAACGCCAAAATAACCGTTTTTGTAACAGTCCGTTAACGCCCTTTTTCCATATTACATTTTTCAAAAAAAAAGTTTATGATTTTTTTTGCATTTTTTCACTCCGAGGAGACTCATAATTGAGAAATACCAACATTTCAGCAAAAATATGTCAATATTTTACTCATCAACTAGGACAAAATTTCAACATAAACAATGTTGAAAAAAAAACTGTTATCAAAATCGGGACACGGATGCAAGTGTTGAGGCTTCTAGCATCTCCTAAGGAAATTTTACAGATGTAAGACTTGGTACATTGTTATTGAAGACCTGAAGATATCAAATTTCACGAGATATTTAAAAAGGGCGTTATGTAGCAGAACGCCTTTCTTCCACCAAGCATTTCAATTCCTACAAGTTTTCAAAAAAAAAAAAAAATCTTCTTTAAATTTTTTTCTTTTGTATTTTCTTATGCCTGAAATGTAGTACCTATAAAAAGATGTTTTTTTCATTCTGAAAAATCAGGTAAAAATTTCAATGTTAGGAATTCTCGTGAAAAAATTTTCTGAGAAAAATATCCCTAAAAAATGACAACAAAATTGCATTTCACAAGCATTTCTTTAATTTTCTAAGATTTCTTTGTTAGATTATTTTTTAAAGAGAACTTTCGAATGGAAAGTTTTTATTTGGTTGCATAAAACGTAGGTAAATAAGAAAATTACGAACATGCTGTAAAATCAACTTAAAATTCTGACACATTCTTTTTTTTATTTCGGAAAAAAATTTCTCAAATTTTTTTTTATCCAATTTCATTTTTTTTTAAATCGTCAAGAAAGTTGCAAAAAGTTGTTAAAATTTTTTTGAATTTGGAAGGAAGATTTCTTTGAAGGTTTAACTTGAAAAAGTGTTTTCTAAGAGAATTTTCATAATTTTTCCAAGAGTTTTTGCTGTAACAGAACTACTTACTGAAGCAAAAAAATTTTCAAAGAAAGTCATTCTATCGTAATAAAATACTTGTATATAAGTAAATGAAAAAATAATTCGCTCAAAAAACATTTTTTCTCGAATGCAGTACAAAAAATTGTCCAGAAAATTTTTCAGCAATTTTTTTTCGTATCAAGTTTTTCTCAATTTTTATTTATTTTCTAGAATTTTGTTGCATACCAACTCTTTATTTATTATAAATTTTTATGAGTGGTGTTTGAAGGGTTGAAAATGTGTTTTTATTATTTATTTTTTTTTGAAATTATGTTCAAAATGGGATTTTTTATAGGTATTTCATTTCGATGTCAGTTTTTTGAAATTCAATTCTTTTTTTCAAACAAAACCTTTCCAAGAAAAATATTTTCACAATTTTTTCAAAATTTTATTACAAATAGCATTAGATATAAAAAATTTCAATTCCAAGGAAAAAAGGAAGTTCAGAGAAAAAATTTATATGAAAAAAAAAACAAAAAAAAAACAGGGAAATATGTTACGGAAAATTTTTTATTCGGGGAATTATCTTGAAAAGATGAACGACAGTAAATTTTATTTTACAAAAAATGAAAAAATATGAGAAGCAAATGAAGCAATTTCTCGTGAATTTTTTTTTCAAAAAAAAAGTGTTTAGAGTTCAAGGCTTACGTTTATCTACATGATGAATTTTGACAAGAATAAATTGCTATATCTTTGTAAACTTATCCAATTTTCTGGTTCTTTTAAAACGATTATAGGTGTTTAGGCAGATACTTGAATAGATAAGTAGGTAGGTATGCTTAAAAGACGAAAAAAAAATCACATTACTTATGCTTTCTGATTCGAATTATTTATCAAAACGCAAAAATTTTATTCGACTCGTACCAACTCAGTACCCGTAAAAATATTCGATTCAATTAAAATTTCTATATAAAATAAAATATAAGAAAAAAAGCGTACTTAATTGAAATTACGAATGGTTGTCATTTAAACAAGTTATTGAAATGCGCGAAGCGAGTACCCTACTCGGGGGATTGTTTGGTTAAAGCAATAAATATTGAACAGCTTAATCGCAATGAACCATAAGCTTTATGTGAAATATGAACCTTAACGCTTATCACACCCTTATATAATGACAAACTGCATGCCATGTAGGATGTTCGTTACATGCGGCCTGGACGATTATTATGAAATACAATTATCATTATTATCACGAATGCTTTGTCAAATAGAGGTTACTTGCTACTTTTCGTTCGTCTGTAATTTTAATATCGACCCCCCGCTATCACAATAGACATTCTTTAATAAGGGTAACAAACGCCTGTTGTAAAATATTTCTTTCGGCATAGATACCACGGATACTGGTGCCTTTCATATTTTCAGCTGATCATATAAACGACTGCGGATATAATTCACTCTCGCCGAGTAACAATTTAATAGCGTATAATTTATTAATTTTTATATAGATATTAGGTACTTTTGCCAACGAATGGAAGCATCATATTTAATTAAATCATTACGATTGCGGTTAATAGAAATTTTCTCATCGTCGTTAGGTGTAGTTATTATAACCTAGGCTAAAGTGAAGCGTCAGCGTCATCATATGTGGAGGAAAAAAAATTCAATCCATCTCGCAACGTTCGCTCCAAAGGGTATCGAATACGCAACCGAACGGCATACTGGATAAAACACATATGCGCCTTAATTCAATTTATATATGAAACCAAAAAGGAAATAAACAGAAGCACCCAAGACGTGTCACGTGCAACCAATGTTATTGACGCATGTACGACGTGCATGTTAGGCACACAACAGCCTCAAATAATTAGTTTATAGCAATGATTCACTGCAATCGGGTAATAATATACTATACGTGTAAACGAGTTAGGTAGATATATCCAAGTGTTCCAAAGCTTCCCTATTTTTTTATCGATTATTATTATTATTATTAGAATAATAGCTTATTGCATACTCGAATATAGAGGCCTACACTACATAATATCGCAACATTTCTAACCACAATGATAATCCTATATAAAGTGGAGATGCTGACTGCCTTGTGTAGCTGTGTACAATGTTTCACCTGCGTTGAAAATCCTCCTAATCCTTTCATCTTTTTATTCTTCTTCAAAAACAACACTTACAAGTACACAAGACCTAATAAAATTCCAATGTCTCGTTTGATTTGCGAGATTAATGAATGAATATTACACGTACATATAAATTGTATGCTAATATAACACATGTGGTTAATATTTGGCATCTTTTCCACTCTTGTTAACATGACCGCCGAGTGATAGCGGCTCACATGTGAAAAAATTTTAACGCTGATTACCACATTCGTATGTCTGTGTGAGAATTGCAGAACTTGTTCGAAACGAGAGAAAAAAATCGTACTACATTTCATTCAGCATAATTGCCGGAAACATCTGTTCTCATAAAGCGATATGATTTTCAGTACGAACTTAATGATATCTTGAAAGGCGCCGGAACGTAATATTTTTTTAATTTTCGCTTTAGTATTTTTTACGTTTTTGGTAGCGTTGAAAGGTCGTATTTTATGAGCTCTTTGAGATAAATACGCGAGGTTAAAATTTGAAACACGAAAAATGAAGATATTTTTTGTGCGAGAAACCTACTTACTTCTAACGGAGTAACTATGTAGATATATACCTATCACATATTCTGATAACAAAATTGGATATTTCTGTGGGAACATAAATAAATAGAAGAGATACTTAAAAATAAATTAATTTAAAAAAATAAGTTGCCCGCACCACTTCCCTCACCACAAGCGTTGCGGGCATTGCCGAATTTTCAAATTTCATTATAAAAGTTTCATTGATTGAGCACTGATGCCATTAAGACAAAAAATACAACGCTAATAATGCAAGTTCATAAAATCTACATTCCTTGAAAAAAAATTTCTGTATGGTTTCTCACATTTTAGAAATATTTCAAATTTTCAAGGTTTTTTTGGTTTCTATCAATAAGCATCATTCCTAACCAATTGAGAAAAAATCCTAACACAAAAAGCGTGTAAGAAATTGTTACCTGTGCAATGGTAAATAAAAATGTAAAAAAATTTTAAAAAACCACGCTTTTATTTAAAGTTGGTCACTTTGTAAAATGTTATTCATAGGGAAAGAGTAATGCCTTAAAAAACAAAAAATAAAATTTACTTAAATACAAAAATGTGTCATGAAAATTTTTTTTTCAAAAAGTTTAATGATGAAAATCGTGGTGGGGCGTTAATCGAAAAGGTATTCGTTTGCTCCTCGCACACCCCACCACGCTTTTCATCATTAAAATTTTTGAAAAAAAAAATTTCATGACACATTTTTGTATTCAAGTAAATTTTATTTTTTGTTTTTTAAGGCATTACTCTTTCCCTATGAATAACATTTTACAAAGTGACCAACTTTAAATAAAAGCGTGGTTTTTTAAAAATTTTTTACATTTTTATTTAACTCTTTTTGTCGTTGAAAATATTGTTGTGAATTTTGAAATTTTCAAAATGGCACCCCCTCATAGGGGTCCAATTTGGGGTCAAGGGTACATTTAAGTCCGAAAATCGAATTCAACGGCCTCGAAAACCTACATTTCGATACCAATGTTGTGATTTTCTGAAATTTTCAAAACTGAACCCCTCATAGGGGCTCAATTTGGGGTCGGGGGTAAATTTGAGTTCGAAAATCGAATTCAGCGACCTCGAAAACCTACATTTCGATACCAATGTTGTGATTTTCTGAAATTTTCAAAATTGAACCCCTCATAGGGGCTCAATTTGGGGTCGGGGGTAAATTTGAGTTCGAAAATCGAATTCAGCGACCTCGAAAACCCTTAATGTGAGCACTATGTTCTTTCAATTCCAGTAAAATATTAAATGAGAGAGATTGGTCGAAAACATACTCTTGGTTCCATGAGACATACATACATACCAAGTATATAAAAGCGTGGTAACTTAAAAAAATGAGTTTTTTACAATAAAAATTAATTTCCATGAAAAAAAATGTCTGAAAGTCATCCCGATAAACCAGTTGATCACCGATTTGACGTAGGTTTTAAGTCAATTTTGGGAAATCAACCAGAACGACTTGAAATTGACTTTGACATTAAGTCGATTTAGTTCCACCCTATCGACCAACTATCGACCAAGTCGATAATACAAATTACCAAATTTCTCCAACTTTTTTCAACTTCTTTTCGACGTCGAAAATATGACTATTTGGGGTCAAATAATTCAAACAATTCATTTACTTCAAATAGACTCATAACTGACGTCGATTTCTTGGAAAATTCAATCGAAATGGTCAAAACTAAATTAGGTCGATCTGGTGAATTTCAAAGTCGATTTCTTGAAAAAATGAGTCAAAAAAAGTAGAAATAGTCGGAACCAAATCGACATGATTTCGGCATCGATTTTTGGTCGATCTGGTAAATTTCAAAGTCGATTTCTTGGAAAAATGAGTAAAAAAAAAGTAGAAATAGTCGGAACCAAATCGACATGATTTCGGCATCGATTTTTGGTCGATCTGGTAGATTTCCTAAAATCGACGTTAAACCGGCGAGCAGTTCTTGTTTACTGGGTAATTTATTTTAAATTTTGTTCAAATAAATTTTTTGGTGATTTTTTTTTCAAGACAAAATTAATTTCTGTTGATTTTTAAAATATACCTAGTTAAATTTTTTGAGAGTAAAAAAAAGAAAGTTGAAAAATCTCAATTTCTTGATACAAAAAATTAATTTGATCCAAGTTGAAACGAGAAAATTTTTTTTTATTGTAATAGGTATAAAATGTCTCATTTTTTAAGTTTATCTAATTTTTCATTATGTAAACAATAACTAACTATACAAATATTTTGGCGTATGATTAAAAAACAAATATAAAGTCCATTTCATGGAGAGAATTTTTCAAATTTTTATAGAAATAAAATGAATTTTTGTATTTTGACTGAATCTGCGTTTAAATTTTTATTTATATAAAATATGTACTTATGAACCGAGTTTTGAAACGTTTCAAATACGCATTTTTGATAAACTAATTTCAAAGTTGTGTAAGGCTGCCGTCGTGTTGTGTAGCCTCTCCTCATGTCGTGTGAGCCTGTCATCACGTTGTGTAAGCCTGCTGTCATGTTGTATAGGCCTCCCTTAATTTTGTGTAAACCTTTCGTTGTGTCGTGTAAACCTGTCCTCATGTTGTGTAAGCCAGGCGTCATGTTGTGATTGTTGTGTAAGCCTCTCTTTATCTCGTGTAAGTCAGCCTGTCATCGTGTTGTGTAGGCCTGCCGTCATGTTGTGTAAGCCTCTCTTCATGTTGTGTAAGTATGTCATCATGTTGTGTAGGCCTGCCGTCACGTTGTGTAAGCCTGCTGTCGTGTTGTGTAGTTCAGCCTCTCTTTATCTCGTGTAAGCCTCTCATCATGTTGTGTAGGCCTGCCGTCATGATGATTGATGTGTAAGCCTCCCTTAATGTTGTGTAAGCCTGTTGTTGGGTTGTGTAAACCTGTCGTCGAATCGTATATGCCTGTTGTCCTGTCATGTAAGCCCTTAGCCTGCCGCCATGTGTCGAGTTGAGTAAGCCTCCCATTGTGGTGTGTAAGCCTCTCGTCGAGTTGTGTAAGGCCTGTCATCGTGTTGTGTAAGCGTCTCATCATGTTGTGTTTCCATTGTGTTGTGTAAGCCTATCATCAAGTGGTGTAAGCCTCTCATCGTGTCGTTTTTTTGTTTTTTTTTGTTTTTTTTTTACATTTTTTCAGTTTTCAATTTTTCAGATTAGGTTTCAATTTTTTAGGAGCTAAAAATATATCAATTGAAAAAAATTAATAAGGCCCGAGCAGCACACTCGATCGATAATATCGAAAGTTGAAACGTATCGATAAAAAATCGTTTAAAAATCTAAAGATGTTCTCACGATATGATACAGATTTAGCTGTACGATTTTATAGGCAAAAAATCTAAAAACTATCGAATTCGATAGTATTACGATTTTAGGACGATATTCGTCAACGATACTATCGACAAAGAATATTAAATTTATCGAATCCGATTTTCCACCGATTTTGTGCAGATATTTGAAACTATATTATCGACAAATAATCTGAAATTTCTCGAATTCGATTTTTTAACGATTTTGTGAAGATATTTGAAACTATATTATCGACACGTAATCTGAAATTTCTCGAATTCGATTTTTCAACGATTTTGTGACGATATTTACAACTATATTATCGACAAATAATCTGAAATTTCTCGAATTCGATTTTTTAACGATTTTGTGAAGATATTTGAAACTATATTATCGACACGTAATCTGAAATTTCTCGAATTCGATTTTTTAACGATTTTGTGAAGATATTTACAACTATATTATCGACAAATAATCTGAAATTTCTCGAATCCGTTTTTCCACCGATTTTATGCAGATATTTACAACTATATTATCGACAAATAATCTGAAATTTCTCGAATTCGATTTGTTAACGATTTTGTGAAGATATTTGAAACTATACTATCGAAAAAGAATATTAAATTTATCGAATTCGATTTTTTAAAGATTTTGTGAAGATATTTAAAACTGTATTATCGACAGATTATATGAAATTTCTCGAATTCGATTTTTCAACGATTTTGTGACGATATTTAAAACTATATTATCGACACATTATATGAAATTTATCGACTTCGATATTTCAACGATTTTGTAACGATAGTTGTTGAAACTATATTGATTTTTTTCTAGTCAAAAAATACCTACTTTATATTCAAAATTGGATGGGAAGAAAGGGCCAAATCGAAATTTTTATAATAACCAAAATTAAATCCAGAATATTATTCTACAACTTTTGTTTGAAATGTTTTTTCAATTGGACCTCATCTCTAGCCTCTATTATTTTGCATTTACCTACTTACATACGTGTAATAGTAATATGCGAAATCAAAATTGAAAAAATTTTCAAACAAGTTATCTAGTTTTTTTGGTTTACTAGGTATTTTACTTGAAACCAGATCGTTGTTCTTAAATAAAATTTTACCAAGTTCAATACTACGATTACTATGTGAATACTTAGTATTTAAAATTGAACGGGAGGGAGGCGCCCAATCGAAAATTTTGTAATGACCAAAATTATTCTTAGAACTTTAAGCTACAACTTTTGTTTGAAAATTTTTTCAATTGGACCTCTCCTTCTCCTCCAATTTTGCATAATACTCCGTTGATACTTATTCAAAATTGGAGGAGCGGAGGAAAAAGGGGCCAATTTGAAAAAATTTTCAAACAAAAGTTGTAAATTAAGGTCCTAGAAATAATTTTAGTTATTATAAAAATTTCAATTGGATCCCTCCCTCTTCTCCAATTTTGCATAAGATGTTTGAATATTGTAATCCAATTCGTATTATGCGAATGAACTCCGATGTTCGCAACAGACGCTTGTTTTGGTAGAAACTGCTGTATTTGGAACGAAATTCGCCAGCCTTAAGCGTAACTACGACTTCAAACTCGCCAGCCGGTCTTGAAAATGTGCGCGCGCATATACCCATATATGCTAAATTATCTACAAAAAATCGATAGAATATCGAAACTAGATAATCTACAAAAAATTGTAATACAAAATCGATAGAATATCGAAATTAAATCGAAATAAAAAATCGATAGAATATCGAAACTAAATCGACAGAATATCGAATTCAATAAAGTGTCGCGTTAGTTCCGCATAAATCGTGTAATTATCTTTCGATTTATAGATAGGTTATCGATGAAGTATCTAACTATAATCTTGAGATTTTTAAAAGAAAAATCGTTCGATTTTATCGAAAGTTTATCTGTTGATAGATTTTGCCAACTATAATTCATCGATAATCTGTCGATATATCGAAAGATAATTTCACGATTTATGCGGAACTAACGCGACACTTTATCGAATTCGATATTCTGTCGATTTTTTATTTCGATAATTTGTCGAGTGTGCTGCTCGGGGGAAACTCGAACTGAAATTTTTTCAGTTTTGAATCATCTTCATAAAATTTATTTTATAGGTGTGAGTCATTACTCAAGAACCACTCGGAGGTGAGATCTGAAGCTCTGAGAATTTTAGTCTCCAGCTAGTTTGTGAGAAATCCGCCCAATATCTCGTCGTCCCAAGTTTCACCGGATGTGACAGTAAAAGATAAAAAGAGCAAGACAAGAAACTTCAAAATCCAAATTTTTTTCTGTCAGTCAAGTTGATTTTTCAATTTTTGTAAAATTTTAGAAATAACATATTATCATAATTCGATGGTCGGGAACCATTTAACGTTAACTCCATGTTTTTCAAAAAACGACTTTTTAATGTCATTCTATAGGAAATTTCGCGCTGAATCGAATGGTATCATCGGTTTTCAAAAAATCTCAAAGCAAACTGGCGTAAAATTAAAAAAACAAAAAATTTTGAATGGGGCTTTTTTTTTTTTTGTATTTTCAATAATAACACTGGTTTCCTTTGAGATTTCATAAAAACCAATGTTACCATTCGATTCAGCACGAAATTTCCCATAAAGTGAAATTGAAAAAGTAATCCATAATTATTATGAACTCAACAATAAATGCTTATCAGTGATTGAGGGGTGAAAACTTTATTTTGCTCTCCTGTAAAATTTTAAAAAATCGAGTTAACGTTAAATGGTTCCCGACCATCGGATTTTTTATGTTATATGAAGCGTATTTCAACCCAAAAAGTTCAAAATTCGAGTTTGACCAATCATTTACCTCCCTCATCAATGAAAAACACTTTTTAATTGTTCCAAGGATTCCAGCCAATTTTTTTCTTCAGAATCTTAAAGGCCTATTAAACATACACATATGAAGTCAACGAGCCCAGAAATGATAGAAAGTCAGAAAAATTTTCACATTTTGCCTACTAATCTTCTAAAAAGTGACATTCTCCCACTATTTTTACAAAATTACATTCTAAATCTTACCTACGTAATAAGTTAATCTTAAAAAGATTGCAACCTCGAGTAATGTAATATTGTAATAGAAGCCTTTATACACGATACCCTCAACCATTACACACTTACAATTAAAGCAATGAAAATTCGACAGCTATCGTTAGCACGCGGTAACCCGATAGCAGCAAGCGCCGACATTTCGGCAAACAAACGCACGCAGGTACCACGAAGAAAAACTTGAAACCTTAATTTCCTGCTGAATTAATAATATAAGCTATACCTATTTGGAGTATTTTCAATGTGAAACAAAATATGTAAACATATTTAGCACACGCCCAGAGCAAACACATAGCGCGTATTAAAAAATACATTAGTATTATGAAACTATACACTTATACACAGCACAGGCCTATTTCAAGAATATCCCAAGTAGGGCTAATGTATCTACTTACCATATAGACCACAGTAAGTAAGATTACGTGTTGCGGGGGAATTTCTATAATACAGATATTAATACCTACTCATCGAAAACAGAGAAGAAAAAAATGAAAACATATTCCGCACCACCATAAGAGATTTATAAAAAATATCTACGAGCTGCAATTTCGATAAATTTTCCTCTGCAATAAAAAAAGAGGAGGAAAAAAGAGAAGTATTGCGAATAAACGAGAATCGGAGAACAGGAGTGGTAAAAACGAACGCAGATTGAATGTTTATGCGTTTAACGTGAGCAAGATCAGTGTAGATGGAAAACATTATGACCATAATAGAACGGGTACTATTCCTAGAACTTTGGAAAATCTTGTAATACCCCCGAGAATTACTTGGCATTTATCATTAATCTGAAGATTGCAATGCTGTCAAGATCAAGAAATCTCTAGATAGAATCTAAGCTTCTTCAACACGTCTTCAAATTCATTCCTAACCCTATAGGTTATAGATTGTAGATAAAAATAAATTAATCGCCGGTACTTTTTCTTTTCCATTTAATCCAACGAAATAAAGTTGCTAGCTCTTTCCCAAATAAATGTTTATTTGCCAACGTGCCTCCGTGAATCGTTTCAAATTGCCTTTAGTTTGGGTACTGATTTTTAGTTCATTTTTTAGTCTCCTTTTTTTTTCTTTAAATTTTACTTTCGGTAATGCGAAGAATAAAATGCATTTTGTAGGTACTTCGTAAAAAGTGCTGAATTGGCAGCTGAGCATTATTCTTGTAAGTTTTATTCTTAATCATATTATAGATATACAGATTTAAATGAGGGACGATTTGATTTTCCGTGTAATGTACTAGTACGTGTACTCGGTACCCTTTAATTTTCACCACCAATCAATAAAGGAGAAAAACGAAACGAGCTATATTGCGAGTAGGTAGGGAGGTACCAGATTGAAAGTACAGAATATTCTTTTCTTTGGCCAAAAAGACAACATTTTCTGGCTGGAAAATCTGTTGTTAAAAGGTTGTAACATTTATAAGAGCGCGGTAGTTAAACGATAAAAATTGAAGACAGTATGAATAAAATAAAGTATTTTAAGTGAATGTGTGTATACCCTTTTGTGGCGAGTAGATAATACCGTGATTGGATAGGAAAATCAACAAAGACCGCCTTCGGAAAATATCATTGCAATGTGAATATAGTTGCTATAGCAACGAAATACCGTTATCATGCACCATCGTTCTGCGATGCATTTATTACAATTCCACTCTTTATAAAGACTTCACTCCTCGCATTATCATATTATAGATTCGCGAAATTCAGCATTTATTCTTTTAAATACCTTCTCGAATTCGAGTAGGTGTACTCGACACTCGTTTACCAAGATTTGATGGCAAGATTCCTCTGTAATAATGTTCGCGCCTACGGAATTATAAAATTCTGTACATTTTCGTGACGCGAATACCAAAACGAACGAAATCGGTCGAGTCAGCGGGGGTCGTTCAGTTTTAAAATAGGTACCTAGTTAATTACGTACTATGTAGGTAAAAGTGAGATATTTCTATGCTGTTGTGATGTTTGATTTCAGGAGAAAAACCGCATAAATGTCAAGTTTGTGGAAAAGCTTTTAGTCAATCATCTAATTTAATAACTCATAGTAGAAAGCACACAGGATTTAAACCTTTCGCCTGTGATTTATGCGGTCGAGCATTTCAAAGAAAAGTTGACCTTCGCAGGCACAAAGAAACACAACATACGGAATTGAGAGCTTTGACTTGAATGCCGTAATATGTTGACCAGCTGAAGCCCGATTATGAGATTCTCCATTTTACTAAGACTTTTAGCATATACAGAAACATACCTGTTAAGTAATAGAATTTTTTACAATGTTTTGTACCTACTTAAAATATTACTGAGCCAGAAATCAAAATGAGAGACAATCTATTACAAAATAGTTGAAAGTTCATCTCTGATCCCAGATAACAATTTTTAAAAATACCTATACCATTTGTTGATTCAAATTACTAAGTAGGTACAGTGAGTTCAGAAATACCAACCAAATCGAGTGTATCTTTTTCGGTATTTTTTACTTACGTCAAAAATCAAATTTGGTTCAACATCGAATTGATCATCACCTGATGAGGTAACAGGAATATCATAAGATTAATGGACATTTCTGAACTTTTTATAGATACATCTCAGTATTATAAATTTTGTACATTATTTTAAAATTATTTATACCTACTACCTGTATAAAATAAAGGTTCTAATGTACAACGGTATCAAGTACTCGAAGAAAGATGCTAAAATGAGAGGATGAATTTGAAAACTTTTCTTTTTTTAATTTTCAAAATAAGTATAGGTACGTATTACTTTGATGTAGATAGGTATGTACTTGCGTATATTGCTTAAACGAAGCAAATGTAAAAAATTTAAAAGCGATTAAAAACAAAAATTTTGAAAATATTACTATACCTGAAACCTCCAAAGATTCATTATGGCTGCGCCACGATAATATCAAATATTTTTTAGTATAAGATTACCGTTGATTTGGTTTATTTTTAGAACGTTTATCACCAAAGAATCTTCGATTTTATTGTTTTTAATCCGCCAATTATGTGAAATTTTCAATTTTTTATTTCAATTAAGTTTTGTTACCTTTTGCTTTTAAAAGTATACTTATAAGTTAAAAGCATTTTTAGTGCAATTTATATAGATCTTTTTAATTCTTCCATTTTTCTTCTTTTTATTTTTCATTTGCTACAAAAAAAAAAAAGACGTGTAAAAATTAATTTTGTTATGAATGTTGTTTTTGCCTTAGTGTGAGTATATTATTTAGCCAGTTACGTTTCACTTCGCGTTATTCATTTTACCTATTTTTAAGTGTTGATATTTAACTCATCATCGATGTTATTTTGTAAATAAATGAATAATAAAATTTTTGAAATAAATTCGTTTCATCGTTTTGTTCTATTGATAGGCCAGTGGAAAGAGAGAGTGAAAGGGGGCATAATTTCCACAAAGCTCAGATTTTTTCGAGGGCCCAGATTTTGAAAGAAATATTTCAAATCATTAAAAAAATGTGAATATCATTAGAAACATTCTAAAAATGATTTTGATGTTATAACTGCAAAAAACTTAATTCAATGAAATTTGCAGTCAAGTCCATTTGAAATTTTTGTAAAAAACTAAAAACATTCGCAAATTTCGAGCACTACAAAATATTTTTTCAAAAATTTAGGTAAAAACAATTTTAAAAAACTTTTTGGCAAATATTAGCAATTTTACACATTTGAAAAAAAAATTGAAGAAAAAATTTGTAAAATGTGAAAATTTTAAGAGAACAAATTTTTTGTAAAATATTTTCAGAATTTGTTTTTGAGAAATATTTCGAGGCTTTTTTTTGTTGAAAGATACATACCTAGGCATACGTGAGAACAACTGAGAAAAGGGGGCTGACAATCAAAAGTGAAGTTTTACAGAAGGAAAAAAATTGATTCAAGAAAAATTAAGCAAAAATTGAATTTTTACGTAGTATTTTACCTATAATAAATTAATGACACCTCCAATATTCAAGACACGGGTCCTGGAAACCGATCCATTGGATTTCTGACGATTTTATGGTAGAAATGCAATTTTTTCATTTTGACCCACCCTGTATGAAAACCCTGACAAAATTAACACAAATACCTACTTGGTCTACCTCACATTTAAAGAAAAAAAAAGTGTTTACGGTATGTGTGCAACTTTTAGATGGCAACAGTTTGAAAATTTACAAAAGAGTTTTTGGCTAGAACGTAAGTAAGTACCTAGACCTACCTATATTGTAAAAAAAAAAAAAAAAAAAAAAAAAAACTAAAAAAAATGATTTCAAAATTTTTGCTCACACAATTCCCAAAGTAAGATTTTCGCGTATGGTGGAGGGAGGGGAGGTGGAAGATGAAAAATACGCCACTAAATTGTTTCCAGCATCTTTAATAATAAAATTAGTGAAAATCGAAATTTTGTTTCTAACTTTCTAGGCCCCTTTTCTCAACCACCCTCTAATTTTCTCGATATTCTTTCCTAGTAAAAATTTAAAAAAAACTTCTTTTGAAAATTGCTTGCAATCTTGTCCTTTATAAAAGAAAACTTCCCAAGATGAAGTTTTTACCAAATATTTTAAAAACTGTCTAGGTGAAAAATTTTGAAGGGCAAAAACCCAAAAAATTTCTCGCCTCCTTGAAAAAACTAACTATTACCTACAGAAAGTAAATTTCATGCTCTACAATTTTGATTCTTCGCATTTTTTTCATGGGACTCAGTTCGGCCAGAAAGATACTTTGTAGAATTTTTTTATTGTGATTTTTTCTGAGTTAATATGAATTGTTCACATCATGAACTTTGAGTCTAAAAATCACAAAAATTAAGCTTCCTTGAAACAACAGAACTATCCTAATCACTGATGGCAGAAAGAAAATTTTATGTTCTACAATTTTGATATTCAGCATCTTTTTTTTTTTTTTTTGTAGAACCTTTGGTATTTTTTTTAAAATTCAAAACCATAGACCAAATTAATTGATCCACCCTCCCAGATGCAGTTAAAATGGACACTTCTTTCATCAAAAATGTAGGTAATCATCAAAATTATTTTAAAACTTTTTTCTGTAAGTCTCTTCCAATCTACCAATAAATTATCAACTTTTTCAAAGTTTTAAATGCCATAGGCCTAGGCCTTGGTCATTTGGTAGAGTAGATAGAAATATGACCATATTATAAGTAATAGTAGGTATATTTATGTAGTTGGTAATTATTTAGATAAAAATTATTGTATATCTAGACCTACTATAATACTCAAATTATGTAATCTTCTCTATGAAAAATCAGTGTAGAGATTTTTGAAAAGTGAGCTAAATTTAGTCTGATTAAGTCATCCAACGACTAACCTAGGTACTCTTTATAATTATGGACTTTTTTTACTTACATGAGAACCTTGCCAAGCCGTCACCTCCGATTCAGCTGAAATTTGACTCACTGAGAAGAGCATGCCACCCAAACCTTAGAACCAAATTTTTAGCTGCAGAAGTTAATTTTTCGATTTTTGGCGAATTTATGTAAATAACGAAAATAGTCCATTACTACCTACCTAAATCAATTTTTTGTACAAAAATTGTCAATTTTAAGGTAAAAGCAAATACTTTAAATTAATAATACTGGAAACTCAATGCTTTTGATTTGACTCCCAAGAAGAGCGCTCTCTAAGCGGCTCGGCATGAAACTAATTCCAGGTTTTCGACTAATCGTCGCGTGATTCGCCCTCTGATTGGTCGAAGACATGACGATCGGTCGAAAGTCTGAGAATAGTTTCATGCCGAGCCGCTAAAACTGCTAAAAGAGCGCTTTTGTCGGGACCACTTTTCCCCATTGAAGTTTCCAGTATTACTAATTTAAAGTATTTGGTAAAAGTCTGAAAATCAGTTTATATCCTAAAATCGACCCCCCCCCCCCAGTCGATTGCGACCATTTTTGAAGCAATCTGGAGCCTCCATCAAAAGTTGACTTTTCTCTGAGACATTGAAATTGCTCCAGATTGAGCTAAAATTTAATCCCAAAAAAAATTATTTACCTATACTATAAGAGACTAATTTTGCCATTTTCAAAAATTCACCAATATAATCGAAAAACCAACTTCGGCAGCTGAAAAAATGGTTCTGAGGTCTGAGTAACATGCTCTTTCCGTGAGCCAAATTTCAGCTGAATCGGAGTTGAGGAGTTTGCAAGTTTCCCTTGTTAGGTAAGTAGGTATTTCTGAAAACGCGGATAATACCATCATCAGAGGTAAGTGCATTGTATTTTACCTAACATTGCCGTAATAATCGCATCTTTTGATTTTTGCCTACAAATACAATTTTTTTTTTCCTGCATTATACATTTATACCTAGGTATAGGCCTACTGTCTTAATATGGTCGAAAAAGTTATAAATAACGATTGCGCATCCATTGTATGATAATTATACATTGAACCATATAAATCATTCGAAGAAAGCGGCAAATTATTTTTAAATTTTAAAAGAATGAAGTGTAATTTGTATACAACATGCCACTTATGTCGCATGACCGCTCATCATCACGCACTGGTGACCAACGCAACGCGTGTTCGCCATTCAACTCGTTTAGCCACGAGAGCGTGTGGTCATATACAAGTAGACTTACAGACGAGCGACACAAGTGGATTCAAGTTTATATAAAAGGTGTTTTCACGAGAGTACAGCTACAGCCGTTAACCATGTAAAACGCTCATTTCGTTAAATTTTAAATACCTAACAAAAAGTGTGGGTACCTTGATAAAGAGTGGAAAATTTTTCTATTCGTTAGATTGATAATAATTAGATGGACACCAGTCCACAATCCACAGCCGCATGAATCTGATGGACACGAACATCTTGGAGGAATAAAAAATATAGGAAAATCTTTCCACGCCGAAGTAATGGTACACTTACAGAGTTTTTACAACGGTACCGAACGTTAATGCAAATTTTTAACGCTTCCCGAAGTAGGTAATTCGATAGGTACCCATTCGGTTATATTAGAAGACATTTGTCAAAAACAAAAGCCGCATTTGGTGCAATTCCGTGATTAGTATTCTGGAAACGAATAAGGTACACTCTTAAAAGATAAGAGTACTGTTGTCGCCTTCGCTTTGTAACACTTCATCGTTAACCGACTTGCCCTTATATATATAACTTCTTAACAACTCAATGAAATGCTATACCAATTGTGCGCCTTAAACGAAATCATTTTCGTTTTCCTAACTCAACGAGATAAGACATTAATCAATTGCGATCTTTTCCACAATGACGTTTCTCCTTGTTCACTTCGCGAGAAGAACGCCCTTTTAGTTCTAACTCATTTTAGCGAAGACGTAGTAGTATCACCCTTTCGACAGATAAATTTGTCTGCGAATACTTCGCCGTGCACAAGTAGTAAATTTATGCATAATCGCGACGCTTTTTATGCTAATTCGTAAATTGAATGAAAAGAAGCGCGTTACTTTTTGATTTCTGACGTATTTCCAATTACCTATCCAATATACCTAGCGAGTTTACCGAGTTGCAGAAGTAAACGCTGAATATTTTTCAATTCCCCGGGTGCAAAGCTCACAAGAAGGAGAAAAAAATACAAAAAAAAAAAAAAAAAAAAATCGAAAAATACAAACGAATCTGTACAAACACGCGGTCTGTTCTATGTATAGTTGTACGTATAACACGTGGCTCAAAATAAAAACTCCCTTTATGTCCACCAGTTATAAAACTCGACCATGTTCGACGAAGGCCTCAGAAACGAGCTTTCTTTAACACCAACGCACACATACACGTAGTTACGGTCCGAAGTGGTCATTTAATTTTATTTCTGCAAAACTCCGACTCCCCGTATTATGCTGGCACAACCAGAGATTCTAGTTGGTCTTTGTATTAACACAGAAAGAATGCTCCTCGGCAAAGGGTGAACCTGAACGTTATAGATTGACGCGTTAAACGCCCTCGAAAAAGACCATAATAATCATCGCTTCGGACCATTCCCTCGAGATTCATCGCTGTGCTTTCGAATTATCCAACTTTTTATGAGCCGGTCTACAAACTAAACAGCATGTCCGCGTATTATGCGTGTTTTTCGAGTATTTTTTTTTCCAACCCGACGAAAAACTCCGAGTGTGTGTTTTTTCCCTATCCTAAGTGGATAAACTGACCCAATACTATCTTTACCAAAGGTTACCCAGTATGCATTTATGTATACCTACTTAGATATAGGTAGATACATTTAGGTAGGCACCTTATATACAGGGTGTTTCATAGCTGACTGAGTTCCTTCCACCGGGTGAATAGGCAACCCATAAGGAATAAAAAATGTTGCCGATCTTGAAAATTGAAGGAGCAAGGGAAAATTAAATTGAGAAAAAATAATTTCTGATTGGGCCAACGAAATAGTACTGAAAAATTGACTTTTTTCGTTTTAGACATTTTTTGCCTATCTTTGAAAATGACGGCGCAAGAGAGCTTTAAATGGGAGTGGCTAAATCCACAACAAGTAATCACCAAAATGAACGAACGAGAATTCATATCATATTCTTGTTTGAAAACTCGTTGTCGTGGACAATGGTGACAATGGACATCGAGATTTTTCCACCAAGCTTAATAAAATTTAATAAAATATTAAAATTTTTCCAAGATTTATATTCTTCAAATTTTTCATATTTTTTTTCGTTTTCAATTTTCATTCCATTTTTGAAAAAAAAATTCTTGAAGAAATTATTCATCACTCATCGAATAATTATTTATTCTTATTTTTTCCTCAAATTAAATTTTTCATTAAATATAAATTTTTTCTGTTTGTCGTTTAAAACAACTTAAAACTCATTTTAAAAAAATAATTATATATTTTTTCTATTTTTTCATTCAAACTTGCCAATAATAATTTTTTCATCAAAATGCAACCAATCTTCATTATATTTTTTCAAATTCATTTTTTCAAATTCATTTTATGAAATTTTTAATGAATATTGTTAATTAAATTTAGTTTTAAATTTTCATTTAGATTTTTAAACATTTTTCATAAAAAATTTTCATCAAAAATGCTTCTAAGTTCTAATTCTACATTTCTTCTACCATACTTTTTCAAATTTTTCTTTTGAAATTTCTTTCAAGTAAATTTTTTATCAAGTTTATTTTTCCGAAATTTTTTTCGACTTTTTTAATTTTATTTTTTAAAGAAAATTGTTCATACTCCCCTCATTTTCCAATAAAATTTTCAATTGATTTCATTCTCAAATTGGTCATCAGAATGTTCCTATTTCTTCTCCGAACTGGCAACTTGACTTCTCATTCGAATTTTTCCAATAATTCTCATCATTATTTTTTTGTCTTCTAATTCTTATCGAGTAATTTCTAATCGAGTAATTTCTAAATTTCTTCAAGTAGATATAAATTCCAATTTTTCTTCAAATTTACTAAAATTTTAATATTCAAAATTGAGTAAGTACCTAAGTAGCTAAGTACTTAACTATTTACTGAGGCTACTGACAGTACAGACTTGTTGAAAAAAAATTTAAAAATTAAAACAACAAAAAACCCTAAAAAATACCTAGGTAGAATGAAAAATATTTTGAGTATTTTGTGAAAGAATAAATTTGTTTTAAATAAAACATCAAAGTTTTCAGAAAAAAACTTGAAAAAAATTTGTTTGAAAAAAAAACTTGTACGAAAAAAAATCATACAAAGAATAAAGAGGAATGAAGATGAATAAAAAAGAACGAGATCGCCCTTACAATGTGATTACTTATTGTGGATTTAGCCACTCCCGCTTTAAATATTGAAAAACAGGTTTTTTAATTTTCAAAGCTCTGCAGCTCCTTCATTTTCGAAAATAGACAAATTCGTCACATAACTTTTTTTGCTCATCTCAAAGAGTTACATCTCTTGCAAGTATCATCTTGACGGAATTTTGCAAATTTTTATATTCCATTCGTACTTATTGATTATTAGAGCTTCAAATCACCAGTGCACATACATCATTGGAAAATGAAAACTACAAAATTTGTCAAGATATTACATGAAATGAAACACGTGTAACTCTTTGAGATGAGCAACAAAGTTAAGTGATGAATTTAACTATCTCCGAAAATATAGGAGCTACAGAGCTTTAGAAATTAAAAAAAAAGAAATGTTTTTCTCAAAATTTAAAGCTCTCTTGCGCCTTTATTTTACAAGATAGGCAAAAAAAGTTCAAGAACAAAAAAAGGTTATTTTTCAGCCATATTCATTAGCCCAGTCGGAAATTATTTTTTTCTCAATTTAATCCTTTTTAAATTTTCAAGATAGGCAACATGTTTATAAATACCTAATATTTTTTGTTCCGTATGGGTTGCCTACTCACCTAGTGGAAGGAACTCAGTCAGCTATGAAACACCCTGTATACTTTTGACTTAAAAAATGATGAAAATTTATTAAAATTATTTTATAGTTAAAATCACTATCATGTTAAGCATGATTAAATCACTGATCTGATATAAGACAAACTAATAGGTATGCTCATTTCAAAAACTCAAACTCAAAGATCCCAAAAAAATAGTAGGCAGAATTTGCAGACACGTGACTAACATTTCCCCTTCGTTTTACTCTCACAAAAGTGATACTCGTATTCTTCACGACACGATAAAAAGCATCGCAACTCATTCAAATTTCACAAACTATATTATAAAGTTAAATTTGCTTTTTAACGAATCTATCATTTCGTAAACGAAATTTCGCGAGCTCGATAAAATATACATTTTCTTTCTCTTGCAAATGTAATGAAATTTTGCTCATTTAAAAGTTCGCAACCTTTTCAACGACGCTAAATTTGTAATTCCGTCACAAGAAAAACTTTAAGCCGATGATAAATTATATTTGCGTGAAAAAGCTCCTAAACCGACTTTTAAAATGAAAAGTTTTAGTGGATAACTGTCTAAAAGACAGAATACTTTATTCTAATGCGAACAAAACAAATAGCAGGTAAAAATAAGTGATTCTAACGCCAAGTCAAGATCTTTTTTTTCTCGATTGTTTTCAACAAAAGAGTTGTACCTACACGTGTAGTTGGGTATTTTTCTCTCGTAAAAAACTATACCTATAATCTTTGGTACCTAACCTACCTACAATGAAACGCTTTCCCTTCCTCTTCATTTTTTTCAAAATAAC
Organism: Balanococcus diminutus; assembly: GCA_959613365.1. NCBI lineage: Eukaryota > Metazoa > Arthropoda > Insecta > Hemiptera > Pseudococcidae > Balanococcus > Balanococcus diminutus. The sequence continues at coordinate 34,084,795 of OY390714.1, forward strand.
CCACTTTTTTCTTCCAATGAAAATTTCGATGAAACTCAAAAAAAAAATAAATAAAAAAAAAATATAATAAATACCTAATAATTTGGAAAAAAATGAAAAATTGATAAATAAATTTAATTAACAATTCACTTGGAAAGAATTTGAGAAAAATAATTGGAAAAACAGAAGGAAATTATTACGTTTTTATTCAAAATTAATAAAAAATTTAGAAAAATTTTGATGAAAAAAATTGATTTAAAAATTTATAGGTATCTAGCTACTTATAAATTTACAAAAAAAAAGTCTGGAATAAGATTTTCTGAAAAGATTGAGGAAAATTATTCACCTATAATATGAAAAGTTTGAAAAAAAATTTAATCAATAATTTGTTTGGAAAAATTAAAAAGAAAACTTGTGTTTGAAAAATTTGTGAAAAATTTTATTGAAAAAGTTTGTGAAAAAATTTATTGAAAAAATTGTTAAAATTTTATTGAAAATTTTGTGGAAAATTTCGACCGAAAAATTTTAATTACAAATTTGTGAAAAATTCAGAAGACCTTTGACAAGAATTTAGAATAACGCTGATGAAAATGATTGAAAACATTTGAGAAATTTTCTAAAAATTCATAAAAAAAAATTGAACGGGAAATTGAGAAAACTTAAGATTAAAAATTGTTTTCGAAATGGTGTCCCAGTGGAAATTTTTTAATGTTGAATGGGAGAATGATTTTTCTTCAAAATAATGAAGATTTTCATTCTCAAAAGATTGATTAATTTTTTCAAAAAAAAATAGAAACAGTAGGTATACTTAACCATTATCCATAAAAATAATAGAGAATTTATCCTCCAAGATTTTTATTACTACGAAAAATTTCCTTTCACTCCAAAAAATTGAAAAAATTAAAATATATATTTTTTAATAAAACAAAAAAATGAGAGCTAACTTTCTAAAAAAAAAATCTCAAAAAACTGTAATTTTTACTTCATTTGAAGTTTTTTTTTCTGCGAAAATTAGTACGTTTATTATTTAGTCCAAAAAGTTGAAAAAAATTCTTCAAAAATTGATAAAAATTCTCATTTTTAAAAAGTTGACAGATTCCTTTTAATCAATTTTTTACACCTTGAAAATTTTTCACACACTGACCCCCAAAAAATGAATAGGTATATTAAGCATTTTTTTAAATGACTTTTTTCCATAAAGAGAAATGCTTATTTTTACCCTAAAAAGTTGAACCCCCCTCAAATTAAATATTTTTGTATAGACTTTAAAAATATTTTTTACTCTAAAAAAAGAGATTTTTTACCTATTTTTCTCAATTGAAAAAATTAAGATATTTTTTACCTATTTTTCTCAATTGAAAAAATTAAGATATTTTTTACTCAAAAAAATTCAATTTTCTTAACTAAAAAAAAATCAGTTTTTTAACTCAAAAAAATTCAGATTTTTTTTGCTCAAAAAAATTCAAATTTGCTTTACTTAAAAAAATTCAGATTTTTTTTCTGAAAAAAGTAAGTTGTGTCGAAGCATAAAATTTTCAATTCATGAAAATTGAAAAATTCTGTTAGAGACAGTGCGTGAAACAGGTGCAGTTTTGTGAGAGTAACAAAAAAGTTTTTTTTTTTTGAAAAATTCTTCTTGATATTTTTGAAAATGAACGCGCTAAAAAGCTTTAAACTTTGAAAACACTTTTTTCTAATAAAACATTGATTGTCAAGCTCTGTAGCGCCTTCATTTTCAAATCTGGGCAAATTTTTTAAATCAACTTTTTTGTTCCTCTCTAAAAAATTGCATCTGTTTTGTGCATTATTGACTTCCGGAACACCCTGTAGGTATGTAGCATGTAATATACACACGATTTCCATTTTGGCATTCTTTACTTCGAATTCTTTTGATCCACACTCTGCTCCCTTTATCGTTCATTTTAAACCACATCGCGTAATTCAGAAGTAAGTGGATGACTTTACTTGAAAAAATTTATCTGTTGCAAATTTTTAATCAAAATTCTACATTTTGTATTAGATATCTAGTCTGGAACGAAACTTGTACACAAGTCATACCAACAAGTAGGTACCTACTGTGGAGAATAAAATCGCGATAAAAAAAACATTTATCAATCATGTAAGGTACCTATACCAAATTTCAACGTTAAACGACTAGATTTATAAGCGTAAACTTGGCAATTTTTACGCCGAATTTATTTAGGTATTTTCGCTTTGTTAAAAATAGTAAAAAAATTGAGGGTGCATGTTGATAGGATATTTGTATGTATTGATCTGATCTGAATATAATTCAGATGGAAGGCTGGAGTATTAACGTTTACAACAAAACTAGTGGTACAGTTCCCTAAGTGACTATTCATTCAGACAGCATATACTCTAGAGACGTTCTAATGCCAATATATATCTCTTTTAGTTCTTATTTCTTACTCTTTGAGCTGTTTTACAAATTCTATTACTATCTAACACGCACCATTCCATTTTACTTAAATTTTTCCTTACTTTTTTCTTCGGCGGAAAGTTATTCGAGGAAGTAGTTGAAAATGGTGGGTATAATACATACGTTTTTTTTAACGCTCGAATTTATATTTATTTGATTTTAAGCGTAAATTCTTCAAGTAGGTAAATCGTAAATTACAATCCAGTTCAGTATCAACAAATTATTTGGTAGGTTTACGTACTGGCTATATCTATGGCTTAGGTACTTGATAATGAACAAATTAACCGATCATAAATTATATAGGATCGTACAGTTTAAAAGCAAATTTGACGTATTTTCACTGGTATGATATAGGTACCTATCTATTTACCATTAACGCCACGACATTTCGACAAAGTGATGGCTTTACATTCTCATTCATTTGTCATAATTACAATTCGGTGGTAAATTATGGTAAATTGATTGCACTAGCGTATGGAAACTTATCAACTAAAGAGTCCTCTAATAACAACCACCTTTAACCTTGTCCTTTTTCCCCTTGATTTATCATGTTTTCTCACTCAAGAATTTGAATAAAGAGAATTACATATAATAAAAATCCCCAATCCTATCAGCGGTTGGTAACTGGTACACGCCTCTTACGTACCCTTTAATCTTATTTAAGCCAATTAGCTTCGAGGGGTTACAAAGATTTCTTTTGACATGTATGCATGAAAGGTTATCCCTTCGTCTTCGCTACTGTATAATCAACTATAGGAATATTTTACCACCCTTATAAACGGAATCAGTGCTTATATAAGGCAAATCAATTCGCGCTCTAACTGAAGAAAAACGTTCGATTACTCGTCGTTGAAAAAAAAAAGAAAAAATCAAAATCAATGAAACTTATATACTCGCGTTTCTTACAAAACTTCTTTTTGAAATAAAAGAGAGTGATTGTAGTCAAATTTCAAGCATGATTTATCAAATTATATTCGATTCGCGTAAGAAAAACGAGAAAATGTTGAACGAGTAACAAGACTTCCAAATGTTTCGTTTTATACACCATTTTTTCCAGAATTATTCTCCTGTTCCCCAGAGAACTGATTTTTCCTTTTCGTTTTGTGGTTACATTTTTTATTTAAATGTTCTCAAATGACCGATACTTTCAAACCGTAAAACGTACTGAAAAAGTAAATGTTCGTAAGGGACATATTCTTAATTTAGGCGTATACTTTTGGTAGGTATTTCCCAACAACATAGACTATATAAAGCCTTTTAAATTATTTCACTTGAAGTTTCTAAAGTAAAACTACACATTTTTATAGAGGTATGTTCTTATTTTTTGAAGTGATACTCAGACGCTGTTATCTTACTACTTTAACAACGTTGTAACGTCAACGATTAATCTATTATTTTAAATTGGTTTTTCCAAGTGTAGAATAATTTTCAAAATTTTCGAATAAGCATCTCCAGGGGCTGAGGGTATTAAAGAATATTTATACGTAAAAATTTAGTTTTTCTTACAAACTCCGAATTTATTTTTCCTGTACCAACTATCCCCTCTCACAGCTGACAGCCTTCTAAAAAAAAATGTATGTCCCGAGCAGCACAATCGACAAATTATCGAAATAAAAAATCGACAGAATATCGAATTCGATAAAGTGTCGCGTTAGTTCCGCCTAAATCGTGAAATTATCTTTCGATATATAGATAGATTATCGACGAATTATAGTTAGCAAAAATTTCGAGATTATAGTAAAATATTTTATCGATAATATATCTATAATATCGAAAGATAATTTCACAATTTAGGCGGAACTTTTGCGACACTTTATCGAATTCGATATTCTGTCGATTTTTTATCGATTTTTTATTCAGATTTTTCGTCTTTTACTAGCTTTTTTCTATAATTAAAAATCATTAATTAGCATAATTAATACATTAAACTATGCCTAAACACATTATTCATGTTACGGTAAGAGGATCATTTCAGAAAAAGTCAAAAAAAATTATAAAAAATCTGCCACCCGTGGGGCTTGAACCATCTACCTCCTGCATGGTAATCCTCTTCCTTAACCACTATGCCATAGCTTATCGTTGAGGAATTAGCAATAAAACGCTTATAATAGGCAGTTTAGTCCTTCCAGACGTGTTGGACTTAGAAAAATTTTCACCAATTTGGAAATAATTTCAAATATCGTCACAAAATCGTTGAAAAATCGTTCGACAAATTTCAGATTATTTGTCGATAATGTAGTTTCAAATATCGTCACAAAATCGTTGAAAAATCGAATTCGAGGAATTTCATATTACGTGTCGATAATATAGTTTCAAATATCGTCATAAAATCGTTGAAAAATCGAATTCGAGAAATTTCAGATTACGTGTCGATAATAAAGTTTTAAATATCTTCACAAAATCGTTAAAAAATCGAATTCGAGAAATTTCAGATTATTTGTCCATAATATAGTTTCAAATATCGTCACAAAATCGTTAAAAAATCGAAATCGAGAAATTTCATATTACGTGTCGATAATATAGTTTCAAATATCTTCACGCAGTCGTTAGAAAATCGAATTCGAGAAATTGCATATTATGTGTCGATAATATAGTTTCAAATATCTTTACAAAATCGGTAAAAAATCAGATTCGATAAATTTAATATAATCTGTCGATAATATAGTTTCAAATGTCGTCAAAAAATCGGTAAAATATCGAAGTCGAGAAATTTCATATAATCTGTCGATAATATAGTTTTAAATATCTTTACAAAATCGTTAAAAAATCGAATTCGATAAATTTAATATTCTTTGTCGATAATGTAGTTTCAAATATCTGCACAAAATCGGTGGAAAATCGGAATCGATAAATTTAATATTCTTTGTCGATAGTATCGTTGACGAATATCGTCATAAAATCTTAATAATATCGAATTCGATAGTTTTTAGATTTTTTGCCTATGAAGTTGTACCGATAAATCTTTATAATATCGTGAGAACATCTATAGATTTTCAAACGATTTTTTATCGATACGTTACATCTTCCGATATTATCGATCGAGTGTGCCGCTCGGGGTGTAATAATTGTGTATAGAGTTTCAAAGTAGAAAAAAATGATGTTAATGAGGCACTCACTTCAAAGTTAATTTAAAATAAAAAAAATCACAAAAAGGTGACAACTTGAAAAAAAATGATTACAAATTATAAGTACAGAATTGAGAAAAAAAACGACTATAGGTACATTGTCCGTTATTCGTTTTTTTTTTAATAGTCAGCTGCCCACCCCTCTTCCTAAATCTTTTCTTCAGTGCCTGAAACAATCTCAGAAGTTTTTCAAATTTTTAAAATAAAATTAACCTAGATACTCGATGAGCTACAAAGTTTTACGTAGGTATTTTAAAATAAACTCACAAGTTGGTATACAAATTGATTGTTTTAGAAGTAGATGAAATTCCAATCCAATTATTTTCAAGCAAACAAAAATTTAGGTAAAAATAATTGAATTTCTTGACAGGAGTTTGAAAAACACAGAACTTTAAAATTGTTGCTCTTTATATTTTTTACAGGTGCAATATTTTTTCAACAAAATATATCGTCGTCATTTTCTTTAGGTACTTTATTATTCTAACATTGAAAAACTTTCAAATTTCAAATTGAATCATTAGTAAGGGTTCGAAAAATATGAAAGTTTATAAACTAATGAATTTTTATATTTGTTAAAATTAACTTTTTTACCTACTGCTACTACTACTACTACTACTACTACTACTACTACTATGGGCACGAGCTGGGTATTTGTAATTGTAGAACTCTAAGCTGCTGTACTTATATTTGAAAATATATACTTTACTTTACTTTACTTTACTTTACTACAAAAAAAATAGGTATATATACAAAAAAAAGTCAAAAATTGAATTTTTGACAGGGTTTTGAAAAATACCTATGGAATTTTATAAATATAATGATTTTTTTAAATTTTTTATTTGTCGACATTGTGGAAAAGTTAAAATCACTACATCATCCTGAATTCCAAATTTTGTTGACATTATTGTTTAATGGGCACAAAAAAATTGTTAATAAAAACTGAATTTTTGGCAGTGGTTAAAAATACTTATGAAAATTTATGAATATAAATGGATTTTATATTTTTGTCGACATTAATTTTTGTTCTCAAACGTCGGTACACAATTTTTGTTTTAAATTTCAAAATTAAATTTTTAACAGGAGTTCGAAAGTTGTGGAATTTTAATTTTCACGCTTTTTTCAAACTTCGTTGCTAAAAAAAAAAAAATTAAAATTTAATTTTTGGCAGGGGTTCAAAAAATACAGAATTTCTAAATTATTAATGAGCTAGTAACATGAAAAACAATAGGAAGGTATAATTATTTTTTTTCATACACATTTTTCCGTAAATTTGGATAAGTAGGTATTACCTATATATTTATATATATATTTTTTCAAAACACTGTCCATTCCACAAACGAAAGTTCAAAAATAAACTTTCAAAATACCTCACACCACTGTTGAAACTAAATTGAAGATAGTAAATTTTTGACATTTTTTTCACCTCTGTTTTGAATAAAACAAAATAAGTACCTACTTTGAACCATTACCAAAAATCCATTTCTCAACCTGGAAAATTATTTTTAACACAGTAGGTACCATAATAAATTTTGAAAAAAAAATTAATGCCAACAAATTTTGGAAAATGCATCAATTTAAGAAATCCGTAGTTTTCATTCCCCCCCCCCCCCCAGCCCCTGTTGAATTTTTTTTCGATTAATTTTTTTTGTATATCAATATTTGAAAAAGTGAACAAATTTTGGTATCAATAAAATTTGGAACTTAATTAGGATAATGTACTAATTTTTCCAATTCTACTTTTCAAACCGCTGTCAAAAATTCAATTTTAAAATGATTTTTTGTTCTTTATCTACCTACTAATGCTTTAAAAAAGGACAAAAAATGTAGACAAACGGAAAATGCACAAATTTAGAAAATTTTCATAAAAATTGAATTTTTTCAGTTTTTGGATACAAAATATAAAAAAGAATGACGAAATATTTTGAAAAAAGAAAAAAATATATACCTTTTATCAGAAGAAAAATGAAGTGTAGGTATCAATTTTAAAATTGTATGTTGCGAACCTCTAACAAATTGGAAAACAATAAGAATAATGTGAACACCACTAGTCTTATAGTTGCTATGGCGTAAAAAAATAATGTGAATGAAAAAAATTCTAATTAAAAAAATTGAGAAAATTAATAATCTGTGTTGAAGTGAACTCCCCCTCAAAAAAAAATTGAAGGGGAAAAAAATTGATAGATTAAAAATCATTAGAAATTAAAATAATAATAATTGAGTAAAATTGAAAATTGATAAGAATCGTGAATTGATAAATTAAAATTAACTACGAATTAAATAAATGAGTAAATTAAAATAAGTAACCAAAAATTGGGAAATTTGATGAGTGAAAAAATGAAAAATGAAAAAAATATTGGAATCACGCAGAAAGTTACTAGAAATAACAGAATATGTAAAATCATTTTTTTAACGCTGATAAAATTCTATCAAGATTGAAATGAGTTCACTTTGCAGAAATATAACATCTCAGATTTTTGGACCTGTTGTTTTTAAATTTTTTTAGTTAACTCAATTTGACTTAATAATTTTGTATTAGGTACCTATGTCGACTGTCACCAGTGATTCTTAGATTTTCAAGACGCGAGGCATGTGAAACTTTGCTGAAAAATTACTCCGAGTTTATACTTATCTATGTAGAGTGAATTTTGCTAAAACAACATAGCTAATCGTCGCAAGACGCTGAAAATTTATTCGGGTTGACTTCAGATAAAATAACGTACAGCACGAAACCATTACTACTCGACGCGCATTTATAAATATATCAAAACGTTGCACGAACTTAAAACCAAATTTTAAATTATTTGAAAATGTTTTTTCGAGTCGAATTTTTGCATTAATAACATCACCGTATCATATTTCGGTTTACTTTTAGAATAAATAAAGACCTGCGACGTCATTATGTATTCAAAAGTATGAGTTTCCTTTTTAACTCGTGAAAATTGATCTCGTTTTTGTACATCGTTAGTTTTTCTCATTTTTCCTCTCAAGATTGTCCTTTTTTCCTCAGTTCATATTCGCGCGATGCTTACTTAAAATTCACTTTATTTTAACAAATTTATCTTGTTTCCGTCGTCTTTTTTTTCAGTTCGATGGGTTAGAAACAGAACGTGATAGTTTTTTTATCACCTTTTAAGCGTATTCTTTTCCTCTTTTTTTCACTTGAATATGTGAACGAAACGAATGTTTAAACGGTAATATATTACAATACATAATGTCGAGTCAACCCTTAGGTCAAATGAAGTTCGTCGTTTTTTTTTTCACTCTTTCAAATTGAAATAGATTAAATTCTTTTAAAATTAATTTCACGTCATTTTTCTTCCATTAAAATAAGGGTTTGTTTTTTCCGTCGTCGCATTTTTGAAAACGTCCATGGTGTTGGAATTTTTTTTTCGGTTTTCAACTAGGTAGGTAATAATTTCAAACCTTCTATATGTTCTTTAAAAGTGATTTTTAAGGCTAATTGAAATTTTACCTACTTACTTATAAATAAGTATGTGAACTGTGAAGTCTTTTACTACACTTCTCAAAAGGCAAATTAAAATCAATCGATCGCAGTTTGAAATCTAGTTTAAAATCAAAAGATATAAAAAAATATGGGAAAACCTGGAAAAACAAGCGACCATTTTTTGAAGAGATCTTGAGCCATCCTGAAACAGTTGATTTTTTTCCAGCGCAGAGAAATCTCTCCAGAAAGTGCTGTAATTAACCTCAACAGCTGAAAATTCAATTTCATCATTCGTAAGTTGTAGTGTTGAGGGATCAGACATTTATTTTCTGGAGAATTTGGCAATTCTTAATTTTTTTTTTAAACACAAGACTTCCGAATTGTAAAAAAATACTTAGGTACTCATGTCATGCCAATAAAACTATTTTTTTGAGCGAGTTGAAGTGTCCAGTTTTCATAGAACTCGTAGGTGATTTAGAATGGTGCAAAAATTGAATATTAGATACTTGATGCATTATATAGGTAGCATTTTCCATAATTTTTTTTTTTAATTTTCTGTATAAAAATTGAATTTTTTTCATCTAAACAATAAAGAATTTTTTTGTCAAAAGCATTTAAGACCTATTCTTTCTACAAAAAATTTAGGGACTTACGTATTTTTCTCCAGACTTCTTCTCCAAAAAGTTTGAAAGATTTTTTCAAAAAATTGAAATCTTTTATTTAAAAGTGAGAAATTTTGTTCTTCAGAAAAAACAAATTTTTTTTTTCTTACTTTAACTTGCTGAAAAAAATTCAGATTTTTTTCTAACAAGAAAATTTAGAAATTTTTGACATGGATAAATTGGTACGTTACGAAATTCGTTACGTTTTTCATGCTGTTATAAATTCTAATCATTTTTTCATCCAAGAATTTCAGAAATATTTTTCTACAAAAAAATTGAAAGATTTTTTCAACAAAAAAATTAGGGATTTTTTCACGAAAAAAAGGAATTTTTTCCACAATTTTTTTTTTTTAAAGAAATTTTTAATTTTAGTAGGTATGAATTTTTCAATTTTTTTTGAGTAAAATGTTTTAAAAAAATTTGGGAATAAAAATCTTTTAATTCAGAGGTCCGGACCCTTATGATTTGAGTTCGTGGTTTATGGTTCAGGGTTTTGAAAAAGCAAAGAAAAGTACGTGGTTATGGGTTAAATGGTTACGGTCCGACCTTTTTGTTTTAATGGTTAATGGTTACGGGTTACGATCGTCTGAAAATCAATTAAATTACTGGTTACTGGTTCAGTTCCTGGTTACGCTCCTTTTTTTAAAAGTATTCATTTTTTTTCATCCCCCCCCCCCCCCAAATCTTCAGAAAATTTTTCTGTGAAAGCGCGAAATCAAAATTATGATTTTTTACTTGGGCCCTTATTTGGTCCATAGATCCAACCAAAATGTCACATATTATTTTAATCTTAATTTTACGAAGCCTAGCACTACATATAGATACTGGATATTCAAAATTGGAGGGGAGGGAGGGGTCCAATCAAAATTTTTGTCATGATCAAAATTATTCATAGAACTTCAAGCTACAACTTTTTTTTGAAAATTTTTTCAATTATTGAACCCTTCCCTCTCCACCAATTTTGGATAATACGTACAACTTATATAAGTCTAAGTAAGTTACTTTATCCAAAACTGGTGTGGGTGGAGGGGTCCAGTCGAAATTTTTCATATAACCAAAATTACTCCTGAAACTTCAACTTGTAACTTTTGTTTGAAAAATTTTCAATTGGACACCTCTGTCCCCACCAAAGGATAATGCAACTTACTTTGGCTCGCGTAAGTTGTATTATCCAAAATTGGCGAGGTGGGAGAGGTCCAATTGAAAAAATTTTCAAACAAAAGTTGTAGCTTGAAGTTCTATGAATAATTTTGGTTATAACAAAAATTCTGATTGGACCCCTCCCTCCTCTTCAATTTTGAATATTCACTATCTAGGTATGTAGTGCTGGACTTCGTAAAATTCAAAGATTAATGTGACACTTTGGTTGGATCCGTTGATCCATAGACGCAAATCGATTACTTTTGTATTTCTAGACATCTAGGCTGCACTCCAGTGATGGAAATTCAATCAAGATAGTGAAGTAACTGAATCCGTAACGTAACGATAACGATAACAAAAAAAAATTGGTGAACCATAAACCACTTTGAATTTTGGAATTTTTTTTCTGGTTACTGGTCAAGATCCAAAACCATGTTCAAAAATGAATATGGTTAATAACTGGTTCGGTTCTTTGGTTTTTTTGGGAAAGTGGTTTATAACTAGTTCAGCTCTTTTCAAATTTAGCCAAAATAAGTGGTTAATAACTGGTTACGGGTTTTGGGTTAATGGTTTGGGTCCGGACCTCTGTTTTAATTACCTACCAATTTTATTGAAGAAAAAATTTCTCAGTTTAAAAAAAAAAAAAAAAAAAAGAAACTTCAACTTTTCCCCTCAAAAATCTCAATTTATTGAGAGGAAAAGTTGAAGTTTCTTTTTTTTTTTTTTTTTCAAACTGAGAAATTTTTTCTTCAATAAAATTGGTAGGTAATTAAAAGATTTTTATTCCCAAAATTTTTTTAAACATTTCACTCAAAAAAATTGAAAAATTCATACTAAGATTAAAAATTTCTCTTAAAAAAAAAAAAAGATAGAAAATTTTCCATATAAAACGAATGGTTATTGAAAAGACTGGAGGGTGATTTATTAATAGGTAGGTATAGATAGGTTTATATATTTAAATTAGTGTTTCTTAAATGGTGGTACATTTATTCCAAGGGGTAGGCGAAGATTTCTCAGGGGTATGTGACGACAATGGCACCCTAATGCTACTACGTACAATACTTAAATTAGTACATTTTCAAATTCATTCAGAAATGTATATTTTTTAATTTAAAATGATAATTCATTTGAAAATTTTTGCTTGGGTAGCAATAAATTCTCTCAGTTTTTGATTAGATTCAATTTTTTTTCTTTGGATGAAAAATTATTCATTTTTTTCTGTATAAAAAATATTTCAATTCTTTCGAAGGGAAAATTTTTCAATTTTATTATTCGGGATTAAAACTATTTTTTATTTTTTTTTTTGAGAAAAAAATTTCTCAAAGTTCCTGGAGTGAAAATAGGTATTCTTTTTTTTCAGAAAAATGTTTCTTTTTTTTTAGTAAAATATCTTCCAATTTTCTGGATATTTTTTCAAAATTTTTGTAGGTAGGATAAAATTTCTCGTTTGTTGGGAGTAGAAAATAATAGCTTTTCTTGATTTTTTTTTTTTTTTTTTTTTTTTGAAGAAATCATTTAAAAAATAAAATAAAATAAAATAAAAAATCGTTTTATTCCAAATTTTTTTGAGAAGAAATGTCTATTGTTTTCAAAAAGGAGTACATGAGCTAAACTAATTGAGAACCACTGATTTAAATGAAAATTATTTTTCAGAAAATCACTACCCCATCTAAAAAAAAATCGCTGACTGAAAAAATCTGGGGACCCAATCAATTTTGAAAGTACTCTGGGCCCTCGAAAGAGGAATCGCACCGCTGGATACGTGCGTGTAAAAAATTACATAAGCATAACTAAAGCCTCAAAGCATTGTTCGCGAAAAGATACCAAGCTAAAAATGTGCACAAAATAGGTAGGTACTAAGTACTCAAGGTACGTAGATAGATCGAGGAATACTCATATTTTTATCGCAATCCCAAGGTTATTAGTAAAATTTCGTAACAAAACCAATACGTACGCGGGTTTTTGGTTAAACTAAAGGAAGAAGAATGGGCATGGATGGAATTCGTGAAATTTTTGCCAAGCTAGGCATTCGGATTAAAATTTAGACCAGTATTTAAGCGCATTAAACAGTTCAAGAATGTTAACTAATGGAAAGTAGGGATAGATTTAATTTCAGGGACTGATTTTGCACAGTTAATCTTCGTTTATCACCCCTCATTTTTAACTCGCCCAGGAACATACGTACACACTATAAAATATTCGCCCGTTCTTATAACATACTCGTATAGTTTGGTTTAATATACGACTACAAGAATTTCGCTTTTAATTAACGCTAAGTTTAACAAACGAAATAATAAATGAACCGTTTTACTACGTCGAACTGATTTCGTACAGTGATTTATTGATTATAAGGCTTATATGTAAATTTATTATTCATTTAGACTTTTGATGGCTTCAAAAGCAAGTCGAATAATTTTTGGACAATTTTTTCTTTCTTTTGAAAAAGAAATGGAAGTAGGGATAGGTATAGGCAATCTACCTGGTTAATAAAAAATGTTGAAAATTTTTTCAAAAAAGAAACCAAATTTGAAAAAAAAAATAGCTACTCTAGTTTTTTCATTGTTGAGATGAAAACTTGAAATAAAAAATAACTTCAACGTTTATTTCCGTTGTAACATTTTTATTTAAACGATAACTACGTACTTCTAAACCGTTAATACTGACCGCTAAACTTACAAAAAGCTTGAAATTGTAAGAACAAAAAGGGCAGTAATCAGACCCTTTATTGTTACGAGGACGAGCATAACGAGGGTCCTGCCTTCGCTAATGATTTAACAACCCCCTAGTCTTTAATAGTTTGAATATTGAATTCTTCCTCCTGTCATTAATTTTATTACCGGCTACCGAAACGATTTATCCTCGGCTCTTCTCGTGACTCTCTTGCTCGCCTCATAAATCTACTTAGGCTTTCTTCCAGCGTTGGAATTTAATTTTATATTTCAATCGTGTACTTTGTCCTTGTTTATGAAAGTTTTATCGCTTTTTCGTATTTAATATATTTTTTAAATATGAAGCCAAGTTAATCCGCGCATTTCACGGACGGTCACAAACCGACGATGAAGATTTTCCCAACCAAAGTACCATAGGCCTTAGGTTTATATCTATACTCATCGTAAGTCACGCCACAACGCGCATAGTCAATTTATTACAATCAGAATTCGATTAGTGGATTCTTTTTCGAGGTTTTTTTTTTGAAACCACACACCGCGTTACGTCGTTCAATTAGCGATAAATTATTATTTAAAAAATTACCTACCTACCTACGATAAATTTATAGCGAATTAAACATACCTAATTATGGATTTTTCGAGGCGATAAGTACTTTTTAAAAATCGCGTAAAATTTAGGTCACAATGGTCAAAACGTTACTTTATTTCGACGCAATTACACGATATCGTGTTTTTCTCTCATTTCGTTGGAAAAACTTTTCGAGGATGTTTTAAACGTGACACTAACGCGAACAGTCATCTGAATGCCACAAGGGAGTCGTATGTGTTGCTTTCTGCATACATTTCAGAGGCAATGAGGTTTTTATCATACTTATATAAATATGGCATATAAGGTAATTTTCCTAATGGAGGTTTTTATACATATATACATATATGTATATATAAAAACTATACGCTGGTAAACGGTGCTTTTACAATATCTGGTGCGTTTGTTTTTATTATTAAAATCGCGGTAAAAGAAAAGAAAGAGGAATGTACGAAGCAACAGAGAACGTTCAAACTGAGACTACTGTAAAGTTATAAAAATGGAGTCCAATCCCGTCATTTCTTTACTTTTTGAATGTCAGCACCCTTAGGGATTTCGCATATACGAAACAACTTGCCCGTATTTTAAAATGTTTGTAACAAATTATTTTTCGCAGATGGAAAAAAATATTACGCCAAGTTTGCACCTTAGACGAGCATTCGATTTTTATTCAAAGTCGTTTTAATTAATCTAATGACAATTTTTCGAGAAAAAATACGATCGTGGTGTGCAAAATGCAAATGTCAAATTTATCAAGCACACGAATTACGATACGAAGAGACTCGTACATTTTAATGTTTAAAAAGTTGCATAATTTTTGCCTGCTCATTTCATTTGCACGTATTGCTTTCAGGGCGAAAAGGTAGGCAATTTTATTAACATTTTTACTCACACCGAGCTGCGCCAATTCTTATTATTCGTGTTGGTGGGATTGGTGTTTAGTCTTTGGATTTTTTTTTTTGAAATCGAGTAGTGAAAAAATTCGTAAAAGGTGAAACTGAGAAATCACTTTCTGCGATTCAGATTATTTCACGTTTCGTGTTTCATGCAACCGAAACCACAATTCACGCTCTATGCGATACATCTGTCAGATAGTTTTGGATTTCCAGTTCCAATTGATATTGATGCCCTCAGAAAAATTGAGTTCGTAATACCTACAAGGTGTCCAAGGATGGGGAGAAGCTTATGAGATTACAGATTTGGATACAACCGAGCACAACTAACGAAAATGTTCTATACACATGATGTCTACTTCATAAGTTGTAAGTGCAAGTGGAAATAAAATTGAGAAAAAAAAATTGATTGAGCGAATTTTTATTTATGAGATTTTTTGCCTACACATGTTTAAAATCGATTAGCAACAAGGCATTCCAAAAATTTCTTACACTATTAGGCCCCTTCGATTTTTGAAATAGGCAACATGTGTATTGTGTATAGGTACACATTACGTCTAAATCGTGTTACTACTTAACTGATAACATTTTAGGGAAGATACTAATTGCTCATTTCATGAATTAGACAGAACTTCGCCGTCTGTTGCCTATTTCATGTATTAAGCAAGAAATATCAGTTTTTTACGATAATATAGGCAAATATAAATATTCATAGGTAGATACCTTAATTTTTGTGTAAATATAAAAAGAAAGTTGAATTTTCTTAGAATTAATTTTTTTTTCTTGTGCTGCAATAAAAATATAATATTCCTTAAATTCTCTGAGAAAAAATAAAATCTCATTTTTTTAGAGGAAAATTTCCAATTTTTTTTAGAAAACAAAAATGTTTCTACTTTTTCGGATTTTTGCTCCAAAAAATTAATTGACTTTTTTTTCCAAAAAGTTAAAAGTTTTAATATTAAAAAAAAAATCATTTTCTCCAAAAAGTAAAAAAGTTTTTCATCTTAAAAAGTATTTTAAAAAATTCATTCAAAAAAAATTCAAAGTGTTTTTCCTTTATGAATTCAAAAAATATTTTTATTGCAACGCAAGAGGAAAATTTTCAACTCTGAAAATTAAATGGTTTTTTTTTTCATTTTTTTAAAATTCTTACTTAATTCATGAAATAGATCATTTTCTCGTCAATTTTATGAATTGAGCAATTAATTACACGAATATTTTTTAAAGTGGTACCCGGTGGAATCAAATGAATCTGAAGTTTTGTCAAGAGCTCACCTGACACCCTGTATAAATACCAATGTGGTAGTGTATGCTGAGGATAAGAACTGTGTGTCACACAGCACACACGACGCAGACTGGCTGTGGTTGATTGAATTTGTGTCCAATAGGGCACGCAAAATGCCCAGCAGTCAAAGGGTTAAAAAATGGGAGGAGGTGAATGGTTCAACTGGAAAAAATTTCAAACAAAATTTGTAGGTTGAAATCCAGGAATAATTTTTGTCATTAAAAAAATGTTTTTCATTATACGTGCTACGAAACTACTATGTTTCGTCCCTACGTGCATTGTACGAAAGTGCGTCATTCGTCCGGGCGGAAAGTAGTTACTTTCCGCCCGCTAAATTATTTTCCGCCCGCGGAATTTTTTGATTTAGTGTTCAAATCATGATTTCGTAGCACTTATAATGAAAAATACATTACAATATGAGGAGCGAAGTGAACAATTCGCCCCTCGTATTGTAATATACTATTTTGGACGTGGACCTTTAATTTCCTTATTCCTTCTCGCAGTAATTTTGCATACCTAATGCTATATAGATTTTCATTATTCAGAATTAGGGGTTAGGTTGGGGTTAAATTTGATTATTTTTTTCAACTTGTGATTTAAGAACTTGAAAATAATTTATTTTATTATAGAAATTTCGATTGCACCCCTCCCTCCTCTCTAATTTTGCGTAATACAACTTAGGTATGTAATGTAGACAAAAAATGAAAAAAGTGAAATGACAATTGACAAAAAAAATAATGAAAAATAACAAAACAAAACAATAACGAAAAAAAAATTCAAAAATTACTAAATTAGATCATAGATGAAAATATGAAAATAATTATTCTATAACAAAAGAAAAAATAAATTAAAATAAATAAATAAATAAAAATCAACCAAAGGAAAAAGTCGAAAAAGAAAAACCGAAAAACTGGAAAAACGAAAAAAAAAAAAAAAACTGAAAAAGTAAAAAGAAAAACTTAGAAATCGGAAAACTAGTCAAACTAGAAGTCTAGAAAAAGACAAAACTGACAAAAGTGTTATTTTCGTTTTCAACTTTTCATTAATCGTTATTACAGCCTTGAAAATTACTGGTAAATGACTGAAATTTATTTCAAAATTACCTGAAGAAACTTGGCAACATTGGCAACGTAGCATACCACCTCTCCGGCGTATATTATTCGGTTCAACTTTTATCAAATAACTGTCAACAGCTGATGTACGAATGTGTTAGTTTACCTATACGTTTAATGTAATTTTAATTTTTTAATTAATCAAAAATTTATATTAAATACACGTATTAGAGCGAAGAATCGCACACGTATTTATTGCTCGCTCTTCGAAAGTTTACTATGTGAAGAAACAATCGAACTGGAAAATGTCTCAGTGTTTTTTGTGTCGTACGTACGCGAATGTAACTTCATTATCAGTGAAACACATTCTTTAATTTTATAATCATGGCTTCGAGGTGAGTTCAAATAGAACCCCTACTTTCGGCACAGAAAGTCTATCAAGTAACACTGTGTTTTACTCTCTTCTATTTAATTTCACGTGACGTTTGTCTCTGTATAGATTGGATCGTCTTTTCGTGCTTATCGAAACTGGTACATCGCCAGTTACTCGAAAAGCAGCATCGCAGCAGTTGGGAGAAGTAGTAAAATATCACTCATACGAGCTTCAAGCTCTTCTAGATCGATTACTGAACCTATTGTATAGCACATCTTGGGATACACGGATAGCCGCCGTACAAGCCATAGAAGCAATTTGTAACAACACACCGCAATGGGTTCCTTCGAAAAGTTAGTCAAAATCTGCATGTGTTGTCCCTTGATTTATATTTTTTATTTAGAACGTTGTGAATATTTCTAGAAAATGGCAAGAGTTTCAAGAAAGAAAATACCAAGAGGTTATCTTTCAACTCATTTGATATTCATTCGGTTCTGTCGAGCAGTGCTCTATTGATGGCATCTGAGAATGTCGAGTCTATGTCCGTAAAAGGTACGCAAAGCTAGGAAATATAACGAATTTCATTTTTTTAAAACTGAACAATTGCTCAGGTGAAGATTGCAAAGAGTTGGTGAATCAACAAGTGGAACTGATTAATCGCAAATTGAACATGGGTATTTGTGCCGAAAGTATAGTGTCAAATGATGATATATCATCATCATTGCAAAGTTCAACAAACACTGAAATCGATAATAAAGTATGTTGTAAACATTAAACTTAATGTTCCCATTAACAATGAAACAATTTCAATTTAATTGTAATTTTTTGTTTAGAAAATGGTCAGTGAAGTATTACAGTTGAATAACGAGTTCCTCGCTCACAGAGATATGAGTCGAATCAAGAGAAAAGCTAAACAAATGTATTCTAAGCAAATCTCTGACGATTTTTTCGGAAATTCTTCATCGTGCGGAGACAGCGAACAAGTTAACGATCTTGAACCGATAGAAGATAAACGTATAAAGATTGACGACTCCAAAGAGACAACGATTGAATCAGTTGAAGAAGTACAGTGAATTTATTTTCAAATTTTCTAAATACGTTCTTCAATTTTATAACATTTTTGTATTAGGAATCGCAATGGCCATTTGAATTCTTCACTTCAAAATTGAAACAAAATTTGTTCAGTCCAAATTGGGAAATTCGTCACGGTTCAGCTTGCGCTTTAAGAGAAATAATGAAATTGCACGGAAAATCTGCTGGACTAACAGCCGATGAAGATGAAAATCAAGTACGTAATACTAAATGAAAAAATATTAACGATCTCGTTCGAACATACGAGTATTTTATATTTCAAGGTAAAATGGTAAATTATTGCACATTTATTGACCCATAACGCTGTACACAGATGTTTTAAAAATTATGTTTCGCAATAAATCTCATCATCTGAGTACATTATTAGAACTGTGAACAGAATCTGTAGGACATATGTGGTTTTATATTTTGTATTTTAGGTCACTGCAATCACTTTATTCTCTCTTAATGCTGAGATGATAATACGTAGTTTTTTTTCTTCATTTCGCACAGGCTTTAAACGAACACCAGTCATGGCTGGAAGATCTTACTTTACATCTGTTGTGCGTGATTGCGTTAGACCGATTTGGCGACTTCATTTCCGACCAAGTTATCGCTCCTGTGAGAGAAACGTGCGCTCAGTGTTTAGGTAAAAATTTAAAATCCTTCAGAAGTTCTTCGTCATCTCGATATAAATACTTGAATTCGAATTATTTTCAGGTATTGTTTGTAACATGATAGATCGTGAACGTATTTTACAAATCGTGAACATTCTAATGTACTTATTACAAGTGCCAGAATGGGAGGTTCGACATGGGGCATTATTAGGAATAAAATATCTGTTGGCTGTGAGAGAGGTATTCTTTGTGACGAAATTCTTCGAAATAATTTTAATCTCGCGAGATTAATTTTTGTATTTTTTCCCTTAGGATTTACAAGATGATATTTTGACCAAGGTTTTCCCTCTAATTTTAAATTGCTTTGGAGACCCGATAGATGACGTTAGCGCCGAAGCAGCTTCAGCTCTGACGCCAGTTTGCTCAAAAATTGTTAAAATAATGCCCGATTCTGTTCCGGTATTAATTCATGAAATATGGAAATTACTCTCAGATCAAGACGATCTAGGGGTAGCGTGTAATAATTTAATGGGTCTTCTAGCATCTTTATTCATGCATTCTGAAGCCAGTACTTGTACCAGGTAAAGCATCGGAATCAATCAACGATAGCGTATGCGACGTAATTTTGACAATTTTTGGAAATTTTCAGCTCGGACATAATGGCTAAAATTGTGCCTTATTTATGGGTTTTTCTCAATTACAACACATCTTCGGTTAGAAAAGCTGCCTTACAAACTATCTGTAGTATGACTCTTTTGAATTCACGTATGAAAGTTTGGAACGAGACTCTCATTCAGAGCACCATGCGACATATTTTTCAACGTATACTTTTAGAGTCACTCCAAGACATTCGGATTTTAACTGAAAATGTAAGTTGAAAAAAAAACGTATGAATTCTGCAAGTATTAATTTTCATTTCATTGTTGCAGGCTTGGAATAATATTGTAAAAACAACCGATATTGGAATTTTGAAAAAAATTTCATTCCAATTTTTCAGTACCTGGATTTGGCTGTGCATGCAATCTCCAAAAACTCCATTTGACGAATCATTTTTCGTATTTGAAAGAGACAATCAACTGTGCAAAGTATATCATTCTAGCTTACGAAACGCCCTAGATTGATCATCACTATAAAATTTGTATATTTTTTTTCAGAACGATTCGCAGAAAAGCGAAGGTGTAGAATTGAAGCTTTACCTCGGTGGAAACGAAACCGTTTCGCCAGAAATACGTGAAAATAACGTAATAGAAATTCGGTGCATGAGTGCGCGCATGTTGGGTATGCTATTTTAAAACAAATTATTTCCAAACTATTTTCTTTCAATTTTTTTTTTTCATTATGAAATATTTTTAGGTCATTTATTGTACACTGTTTCGCAAAATTCAAACGATACGACAAACGCTGCGGTGGATTGTTACTGCAATACTTTATTGATGCACTTGAATTCCAAATCGGCGTACCAAAGAATGATCGCTTCGTTAGTAATTTCAGAATGGACTAGACGATCCACCTGTCCAAAAACTATTCCTAATACGTTGAAAGATCGATTACAACAGATATTATTAGAAAGCATATATTACGACGAAATAGCTATGCCTTATACGAAAATTCTTCAAGATACAAAAGAATATATTAACATTTTAAAAGAATACGTTCCCATTGACAGTAGTCTATGTAATAAAGTAAGGCAATTTTAATCAAAATAATTATCAAAAAACAATCAATTTGATCGATAAAATATTTCATTTTTGTTTAGGTTTTACGTATAAACGAAATCGAATCCTTAACTCGTGATAGTTTATTAAAAAGCGCCGAATCTAGTATGCCCAAAAAAATGTTCACCGAAATGCAAGAAAAAAGGCAGAGCATCTATTCGATAGTTTGTGTTATAAACAATGATCAGTCAACTTTAACTGTGACGTATGTATCTATTTAATAATTTTAACAAAAAATTCAAATTGATTTGTCTAAAAAAACGATTTTGCATTCGCAGGACACAGGCTATTGTTGCCGGAGCAGTTTTAAACTCAAAATGTCTTTCGGATAAATTGAACCCCGTTATTAAACCTTTGATGGATGCCATCAAGAAAGAAGAAAGCGACTGTTTACAAGTAAAATATCCTCGTAGATCTGTTTGTTATCGTTTGAAGGACTTGAGTTCTAAAACTAAACCATAAATGTTTAGGAATTGGCAGCTTTTCATTTAGCTGAACTTGTAAATTATTGTATCGACCGGCAACCGTCTCCAAATGCTAAAATAGTGACAAACCTCTGTTCATTGTTATGTTCTGATTCGGAATTCACTCCAAAAATAGTAAATATCGCAATTTATTAATTGACAAATGCGTAGTATATTTGTTGAATTTTACATTATAACGAATTTACGACTTTCAGCATTCGTATACGTGTAAGAATACGAACGATAAAGACTGTACCTGTGATAAATATAATGGAATTTTGACGCTAATCAATCAACAAAAGGTAAACGATTTAAATTATTTCATAAGTTATGAAGTATATTTAATACCAATAATATGAATGATTAATTTTCAAGACTGCTGAAAAACTACTTTTGGTGAGAAAATCGTCGACTCGTTCAACAATTCCAGAAGTGATAGATGAAGATCTATTTGATCAACAGAATCGAGTACGTAAAAACAGCGGTTTAGAGGGCTGACAACTTGGAATTTTCACAAGTGTATTTCGATTTTATCCCGAAAGGGTAATGAGTTAAAAAACGTTTAATGTTGACTATGATGAAGATATTTTTCTTCATGAAATTTCTTTATCCAAAAAAAGTATAACTTTCTTCTCAAAAAAAAATTAGAGAATTGTTTTTCCTAAAAAAGCTGAAAAAGTACCAACTTCTTCATTTCCAAAAAAATTGAAACTTCGAAAAAAAGTTTTCTTGTTTCTCAATAATTGAGATTTTTTCATAATTTTCTTCAAAAAAAAAGAAAATTGAGCCAGGTTTTTAAAAAAATATCAAATTTTTCCTCCAAAAAATTAAAAAATATGTTTTCTCTAAAAATTGAGCTTTTTTTCCTAAAACGTATTAGGAATATTGTTTTCTCCAAAAAATTGGAATTCTATTTCTATAAAAAAATAAAAATAAAAATAAAATAAATCGAAATCTTTTTCTCTAACAAAATTTGGGAGTTTTTCCTCATAAAATTGAAAGATTTTGATTTGATTATTATTACTTTAAAAAAAATTCTTTGCTCCAAAAAATGAAAAAGTTTAATTTTTCAAAAAAATAGAAAAAAAATCCTAAAAATCTGGAATTTTTGACCCCTCAAAAAAATTAAGTCTTGAAATTATCAAGATTTTTTTCAAACAAAATTTAAAAAAAAATTAATTTAAATGTAAGATTTATCTACCTGTTTTTTAAAAAATGGTGAATTTTTTCACCTCAAAAAATTGAGAACTTCTTTCTCTCCAAAAAAAAATGAACTCTAAAATGATAAATTCTTTCACTTCACATAAACTTGAATGATTTTTTTCTCCAAAAAATTGAGCGATTTTTGGGGGAAATGAGAGATTTTTCTTTGTTTTCTTCTCTAAAAAAATTGAAATTTTATTTACAAAAATTCGGACATTTTATATTCCAAGAAAATTCGATACTTTGTCTTCCTCAATAGAATTGAGAATTTTTTTTCTTCAAAAATTGATCGAGAAGTATTATTTTTTACTCAAAAAAAATTGTCTTTTCACTGAAATTGAGAAATTTTATTCCTAAAAAAATCATCGTTTTTATCGGTAATGTGTGTTTATTTTTGGATTTTCGGGGAACGGCTTAATCCGATTATTGGAATTTTGGATGTAGCTGAACGAGCTGGAGCATCCGAGCTACTGCTAAGTTGTCGGCCATGGTAGTTTAAATTGTAACATTCGTTGAACATGTAATAATCTAGTCCTTGAAATTTTCAGGCTTTAAAATGCAGTAAAATTCAACGTCAAGGGGCTATGTTCGCATTAATAAAAATTGTCCAATCACAAGGAGAACATCTACGTAGTAAAATTCCAGTATTATGGGATCACTTGTATACCAACATTATAAATTTCGACTCGTCAAAAAATGGTAATATTCTACATCGCATTCAACTATTTTGAACGTACTTATATACGTTGTTGTATCATTTAATTTTGCGTTTCTTAAAGGTGTAGATGATAAATCCAATGAAAACGAAACAGCGGAAAAATTAATACGCAGTTTGCAAGTCTTAGAAATAATATGTCCTCATTTACATAGCACCATATTACCAGATGTATGTGTTCTCTTCATTCACTTTGCAAATTATTCCAATTTGTGTATCTAATTTGGTTATTTTTTTTATTTTTTATTTTTTGCAGATTATACAGCTACTAGTTACTCTATGTGAAATTCTATCTCATTCTTATTGCTCTGTACGTCATATGGCTGCTCGATGTATCGCTGCAATTGCAACCCGCGACATAATCGCAGTTATGAAAACTGTCATAGCATCGATATTGCCTCTCGTCAACGCTGCCGACAACGTAATTAAAAGGCAAGGTGGCGTTGAAGCTATAACTGCGTTAACGGAGAGTTTACATCTTCGTATTATTCCATACATCGTTGTTCTAATAATTCCACTATTGGGTAAGGAAATTAGATTTCTGTAGGTGCATAAAAAATATTGTCTTGTTTACTATATTCGACGTTGAATTTTATTCCATCTAAAGGAAGAATGAGCGATCAAGATGAAAGCGTTAGATCGATGGCATCCCATACTTTCGGCGTACTAATACAACTTATGCCACTCGATACCAATACACCGGCTCCCGCTGATTTACCATCTGATTTAAAACAATCCGTAGAACAACAACGATCGTTTCTCAATCAACTGTTGAATCCGAAATGCATTCCAGATTTCAAAGTACCTGTTAAAATTAATGCTGAATTACGTTCTTATCAGCAGGTAACATATTACTGATACCGGGCATACGTATAATAATCAAGCTCTAATATTTAAAGAATTTTCTTTGTCATTTTTATAGTGTGGTGTTAACTGGTTGGCGTTTTTGAATAAATACAATTTACATGGTATTTTATGCGACGACATGGGATTAGGAAAAACATTGCAGTCCTTATGTATCCTCGTTGCTGACCACTATGAACGTGAAAAACTTTACAAAGTAGGCGTCACGTAATAAATATTGATATTATTTATTCCCACGTACTAGTATAATTATTTTACAGAACAAGAAAAGTGCTGATTCAGCGTTATTACCGTCACTGGTCATTTGCCCACCTACTTTGATTGGTCATTGGATTTATGAAATTAGGAAATTCATACCGAATCTGTACATAAATCCGTTACAATATGAAGGCATTCCAACTGAAAGAGAAAAGTGTGTATACGTTTACATAATAATTTTATAACCAGTTCCAATTACTGATTTTTTTTTTTCTTCTTTTTTTTGCAGATTGAGAAGTAATGCTCATCATTATGATCTGATTGTCGCTTCATACGATATTGTTCGCAAAGACGTGGACTTTTTTTCAAATTTCAAATGGAATTATTGCATATTAGATGAAGGTCATATAATCAAAAATGGGAAAACAAAGGTAAACCGAAGACCAATTTCCAGTTTTAGAAAAAAATTAAAGAGTTTGAAAATACCTACATCGATAAATTTGCAGGTATCACGAGCGATAAAACAGTTGACAGCTAATCACCGCCTTATATTGTCTGGTACACCAATTCAAAACAATGTGTTGGAATTATGGTCATTATTTGATTTCTTAATGCCAGGATATTTAGGAAACGAAAAACAATTCAACGCCAAATTCAGTAAACCTATTTTACTCAGCCGCGATCCGAAAAGTTCTCCCAAAGAACAAGAAGCAGGTAATTTGAACTAAATTATTCTATACTTCCTCATTAAATGTGACTCAAAATTTATCAAATACCTATCTACAAAAATAACAATATTTTTCAAAGCACGAAATGACGATAATTCGTCATTTCAGTCATTTGTAATTTTTTAGAGTTTTCATATAAGTATATAGGGTTGACTTTGGAAAAAATGATGAAACGTTTACTTCGAAAAATCCCCCCCCCCCAAAAAAGGTCAAATTTTGAGGATTTCTTTTCGAAAAAATTGAAAATTTTTTACTAATTAGTATGTTTTTTCTTGAAAAAGTGAGAACTTCTCCGAAAAGTTGGAAAAAATTTTCTTTAACAAAAATTAGATGTTTTCCCCGAAAAAATTATATGTTTTTTTCTTTCTTAAAATCGAAAGATTTTAACTTGAAAACAAAATATCTGAGAGCGTTTCCTTAAAAAAAAAAGAGAGATTTTTTGAATAAATGTACCTATAGGTAGGTAAGTATTATTTCAACAATTTTTTTTTGAAAAATCTGCTTTACCACCCCCCCCCCCCCCCCACTAAAAAAAATTGTGAAAAAAATCAGAGAAAATGTGAGATTCTTCCAAGCAAAAGCTATCTACACAAAAAAAATGCCTTTTCAAAAATGAGCTTTAAAAAATTAAAATATTTTTCTGCTCAAAAAAATTGAAATTTGGAAATTAAGACTGCTTTTTCTCTTTAAAAAACAAAAAACAAAAAAAAATCTTTTCCAACACAATTTAGAGATTTTTTTCTACGAAAAATTTGAAAAACAATATCCACTTCTTTTTTTCCAAAACCCAAAAAATTAACTTTTTTTTCTATACTTATACCTAAATACCTAATAAAGAATGTTTTTCCTTCCCAAAAAATTGACGAATTTTTTCTATAATACCTAATACTAAAAAAAAATCCCACAATAAAATTCAGATTTTTTCGAAAAATTTGAAAAAAAAAATCATTTGACAACTTTTTTTAAAAAAAATCTTAAAGAAAAAATAGAAAAAAAAATGATCCGAAAAAACAGAGAATGATAAGTAACCTATTATTTTACCCCTAGAAATCTAATCAATTTTTTTATGTGACTCCAAAATTGAGATTATTTCAAAAAAATGAGATGTTCTCTTTTTTTTCTTTTTTTTAAATATGTGGATATATTTTTCCACCCTATTTTTTTTTTTTTTTTTTAAATGATTTTTTAAAAGAAGTTTGAAAAAATTGGATTTTTTTCACTCTATAAAATCTGAAATTTTTTTCTTACAAAAACAGGGATTTATTTTAGGGAATTTTTTTTAAAAAGTACAAAAACTGAGTTTTTTTCTTCTTTAAAAATTGAAAAATATGTTTACCATAAAAAAATTGAGCAATTCTTTCTATGAATAATCTACAGTACTTACCAGAATTTTGTTAAATATTTATACTAAATCTAAATTTTTGAATTTTTACAGGTGTAATTGCTATGGAAACATTACATCAAAAAGTTCTGCCTTTTATATTGCGCAGAATGAAAGAAGATGTATTGAAAGATTTACCTCCAAAAATAACACAGGTTAGTATCAATAGTAATTTTCGTATTGAAAATCGATCAATTAAGTGAACACCTATTTACTCAGCTAACTGTAGGTACCTAGCTATCTCCCTATTCCCAAAGTGAATCGGATAAAAATGAATAAACGAAAAACTCGCAAGATGAATTTTCTGTCATACTAACGTCGTTTATTTTTAATTTCAGGATTACTATTGCGATCTAAGTCCTATTCAACAGCTACTGTATGAAGACTTTTCCAAATCAGAACTGCAAAAAAATACAATGAATAATATTTCAACCAAACAGATAGGCAACACATTCAGCATGTTTCAAGTAACTAGTTCCTTTAAAATATAATTAATATCGATACGTCATGGTCTAATTAAGTATCTAAAATTATAAGCACGCAGTAGTAAGATCTATTTTCTATAATACGATTTTTTTTCCAGGCATTACGTTATTTACAAAGTGTTTGTAATCACCCTAAATTGGTACTAACGCCTCAACATCCGCTATACGAGAGTGTCATGCAACAACTAGAGGAAGAGAAGTCGTCCTTGTCTGATATAAAGCATTCTGCAAAATTAATCGCATTAAAGTAATTTCACATCTGGTCACTTATCCTTGCTACTGTTTCAAGGTTTTACCTTTTTTTTTTCAATTTTTCAAGGCAATTGCTACTGGACTGTGGTATCGGAGGATCAACAGACGCAGACAACGTTGCCGAGTCCAGCTGCATTGTTAGTCAACACCGTGCACTTATTTTCTGTCAATTAAAAGCTACGCTTAATATTTTAGAAACGGATCTTTTCAAGTAAGATTTTTCGAATAATTATTTTTTTTTATTGGAGAAAATATAAAATTTTAATTTTCGATTTCGTATTCTACAGAACGCATTTGCCAAATATTACATATTTAAGATTAGACGGTAGTGTATCTTCAAACGAACGACATCGAATAGTTACCAGATTTAATAACGATCCTTCGATCGATTTGTTACTATTGACAACCCAAATTGGAGGACTGGGGTTGAACTTGACGGGAGCTGATACAGTGCGTAGATTTGTTCGACGATAATAGATAATAATTTCACACAATACTAACGTTGAATTTTTTCTAGGTCATTTTTGTCGAGCATGATTGGAGCCCGATGAAAGATTTACAAGCCATGGATAGGGCTCATCGTATAGGTCAGAAGAAAGTGGTTAATGTTTACAGACTTATCACAAAATCCACATTAGAGCAAAAAATAATGGGGTAAGTTACCAAAAGAAATCTGTAAACCTTTTGAAAAGTAAAATACTTATTAAAATTTCACTTATGATCGTAGATTACAAGCATTCAAGTTGAAAACTGCCAATACCGTTATTACGGCTGAAAATTCTAGTCTTTTTACAATGGGCACGGATAAAGTAAGCTTAACGTTCTTAATTTTCATCTAATATGATACTAAAAGGCTCGACTAACTTTTGAAAATTTCAGCTTTTAGATTTATTTTCATTAAATTCGAATGAGCAACTCGATAAAAAGAATGCGGAATCTTCGAAAAGCAATTCTATCAACGAGTATATGAAATCACTACCAGAACTGTGGGATACAAAAAATTACGAAGAAGAATACGATCTATCATCTTTCGTCCAAAGTTTGAAAAAATGATTTCTTTATTACGTCCAAACAGGTACCTGCATTTTTTTCTTTTCGATTTGAAAATATTTTGAAATAAATCACTTTCAAGAAATTCGTTCCATTGAATGAAAAAGAAATTTAAAAACTATAAAATAATTGCTGTGAAAATAATTTATAAAAAAAAAACAATCTTTTACAATAAACAAATTTTCCAAAGTATAATCTATAAAAACTTTTATTCGTAATTCGTACGTAGTTTTCCCTTAATTTTACGTAACCTATTACCTAATTCTAGCAAGTCATTGACAGCACTTTTTCGAAAGTAAAAAAGAACCGACCGAATGGTAGGTTTGGTTGGGTACCTTTAATTAACATGCGTCTATCATGGCACGAGTCAAAAATAAACAAAGTGGAAAAAACGTAAGTTGGCAATGAAAGCGAATGGCATGGCACGAGTTAACAGGTTTAGAGGGATAAGCAAGAGATAACGGCTGAATACCCGCTCACGCCCACCATCTGTTGCAACGGCTGTTTCAAAGACTTTATTCAGGGTATAACGACCGCAGCGGCTTTCACTCATACCTAGCTTCTGGCCAACGAATTAACTTATCCGTTATAACGTTAAATTCTACCAGTTTACATAATCCTCAAAGAACCTAAGAAGTCGATTACTTGGACATGACTTTTAGATTCTCGTATAAGAGACCTGACTCAAAATTTGATAAATATTATCACTTAAAACTCCAGTCAGCACATTCAGATCCTTAATACGTAGCCCAGCAAAGTAATTAGCTATTGCTTCCATGCAAATTGAAAAAAACGCACAAAAGGCGCATCTACTTGGGAGCAAAATTCGGTTTTATGCAAATTATATTCATTTTTCAAATCTTTGACCTGATAAAATTACAAAGAAAAATATCCACGTGTAAATTATTCGATTAGCCCATTTGAATGTTTTCAAATACATATTTGTTCAAATCGTGAATCAGCTGGAAGCCAAGGAATTTCTTGATTAAAGTGCCTAAACGAATTTAAGATAAAATACTTATGACCAGCTGATTTTGAAAAATTCCTTTTATTTTTTTTCATTGCGATAACCGAATAATTGAAAGTGGACGCTGAATAACCAACGATAAGACGTAATTTGGCACAACAGCTGATGAAGCTTACGTAAACGTCAGGAAATCCCTCGTAATCGATTTTTTGAAACATTTTATGCATTTTTCGTCAGTAGCCTAAACAATTGGAGGTTCATTCAACTAGGTAAGTGCGTGTGTAAATTAGGTAATGAAAAATATCAATTTGGTCCAAATAAGAACAGTTCCAAATCCAAAATAGGTATTAGTCGAGGAGGGCGTCTGGGAGGTTTTCTGTAAGTACCTATATTTTAAAACTGAAATGAATATAAAAAATTCAAGTAGGTATCCTCATTTGCAATTTTAATCAAAGAACACAAAAGGGAAAGAATTCAGTATTTTAAAACAAATTTCTATCCTATACGTACACATTTTCCCAACTTCATAGAAACCGGTTCCTCCCCTCATTATTTTCACATTTTTATGTCTTCGTGAAAATTTTTCCCCGTGTACTCGTAAATTTTAATTTTTATATCTGGCATAAAAATGAAAATTAAATTCGTAGGTATGCTCGAATCACTCGATCAC
Organism: Balanococcus diminutus; assembly: GCA_959613365.1. Lineage (NCBI taxonomy): Eukaryota > Metazoa > Arthropoda > Insecta > Hemiptera > Pseudococcidae > Balanococcus > Balanococcus diminutus. The sequence goes on from OY390714.1 coordinate 34,114,821, forward strand.
TGATTGGCTGTTACTCGCCATCATGATTTGAACTGCGCAATCGCAGTCGACGCTTTACTAGGTAAGTGGGCGGTGCCCAGGTAACTAAATGATCGTGTTTGAAGGCGAGCGATAGTCATTTTGAGAATCAGTTCATATCGTGTTAGGTTATGCTTTTATCCATGATTTCAACGCCGGTAAGGACGTGTATAAAATTGAATAATTTTTACGATTCGTAATTTTGACGTGTGAAGTGAACTGGTTTCGATATCGTTGGTGCAAATGTCATAGCGCAAAAATATAAATCAAATCTGCAGGTAAGATTGAAATATACCTACAACGTAAATAGTGAATTTTTTATCGTAAGAAAAATTCTATGAATTTTGGGTCATTGAATAAATCATTTTTGGGGTGATAAAATATTGATTTCTTTCCTATGGCTTTTTTGGAAATCAAAAGAAATTGTTAAAATCACAAAAATTTATTTTATTTTACAGTATCTCAAAAATTTATATTTGGGTTTTCAGTAACTTACGTCACCTTCAATTTTTTTATTCAAAAACTTTTTTGGTGTATCTATTAAATCATTCAAAAATTATCAAGTTGTGCACTCGTTTTTTTTTTTAATTTTCAGAAATCAAATATAGGCACTGAAACTTCAAGTTCTATTTATATGAGTATTTTTTCAATCAAAAAAGAAAATGGATTTTTTTTTTAAATTAAATTTTTTACAAATGAAATTATTTATTTACCTACTCGAGATACAAAAACTGAATTCCATTATAAGTATAGGAATTTAGGCATTTTTAGGGGAAAAATCGACACCACCTTAATGTATAGGTTATTTTGCAAATTTTAGATAAAATAATGCCCCGCTCACGAGCATTGAATGCGTTTCAAGAATCAAATTCGATCACGTTAACCGAAAGCAATATTTCGTTGCATTCTTCAAAATCATTTTTGACTCCGGTAAACGCGACAGGAACAAATTCATGGCCCCAAAGCACGGATTTCAGATTGCTGTCAAGTTCAAGCACACCTATAAGTAGTCCTGTAACCTCAGGTATATTGCAGATTGATTTTTCAAATTCGCAAAGGCGAATAAAAAATGCTAAAAATTTGGAAATTTCAATTCGAATGTGTTCTGTTTTTTATTCGCAGTAACCGATGCTCGTTTAAGAGCTCTTTCAAGTCCTTTTTTTATTCCTTTGGCTCCTTTTTTGTGGCCACCGAGTAGTATGTTATTTCCATGTCCTCCTATGTTTCAAGATAATCCAGCGGATAGATATCTTTCGCAGGAAAAAAATTTCGGACTACATTATACCAAAGTAGCAAGAATCACTGGTGAGTCTATTGCAATTTTTTACCTCATTTTTAGCATACGATTATTTATTTGAAAAACAGGTAATGAGTAGAAAAGTATTATACGAGGGAAAACATTTTCGGACCCTATCACTCTCAATTATTTTAATCTTCAAAAATTTCGCAATTTTTCGTAAGTTTGTACAATTTTTAAAATATTGGAAACATTTCATTTCCAACTGTTTTTTAATAAGGCCAAATCTGCGATTATTTTGCAAAAATTTTTTCATTTTTGAAATATTTCACAAAGAAAATTCAGCAAATGTTCAAAAAAAAATTCTTCAAAAAAAATGTCAATACCTATCTAGATCATTTGATTTTCGAAATCTTTCAAAAAGAAAATTATCTGCGAATAGGTATTGAAAAATAATCAGTTCAAAAATATTTCAATAGGCAAAAATTACGAATATTTTGCAACAAAAAAAATCAGAAATCTCTTACAAAGAGGATTCTGCGAATAGTTAATCGAAAATTTTTGAATATTTTTGGTTTTTGAAATTTTTTGCAAAGTAGATTCTGTGATTATTGGACCTACATACAAAACTTACCTAAATTTCGAAACGCTTTTTTAAAGACAAAAATTGTGAATATTTTGAAAAATAAATTGATTTTTAAAATATTTTAAAAAGAAAATTCTTCGTTTTTAACTAAATTTCCTCTAAATTAAAAAAAAATATAGGAACTTTTTAAAACATATTTTCAAAATTTCTGAGAGATTTTCCAAAAATTTTAGGGAAGGAAATTTTCAAAACATGCTAATCTGAAGAAGAATAAGAAATTCCAATACGAAATTTTTTGCAAAGAAAATTCTGCTTATATTGCATAAAAATTTAATTTCGAATATTTTTTTTAAATTGAGCATTTTGGAAAATTTTTATTCATGAAATCTTTCACAAAGAAAATTTTGCAATTATTGTGAATACAAACCTTGATTTTGAGGTTTAAAAAAAATTTGAAAATTGTGAACATTTTGAGAAAAAACTTTCGATTTTTAAAATTATTCAATTCACAAAGAAAATTCTGTGAACACTCGAAAAAAAAACTTATTTCAAACAATCCCAAATTACGAATATTTATTTTTTGGTTTACGAAATTTTTTGCAAAGAGAATTCAGCGATTATTGCACAAAAATTTAATCTCGATAGGCCTAGATTTTTTAAAAATACGAAAATTGTGAACATTTTACAAAATAAATTGATTTTCGAAATTTTTTTTTTTTTTTAAATCGAATATTAAAAAAAATAATAGTTAATATAAACGAAAATTACGAATATTTTGTGAAAAAATTGATTTTACAAAGAAAATTCTGAAAATATGTATCTAGGTATCTAAAAAACAAATTATTTCAAAAAGTCCAAATTTCAAATATTTTTGTTTTTTGAAATTTGTTGCGAAGAAAATTCTTCAATTATTACAAAAGAATTCACTTTGTGAAGTTTTTTTTGTTTACGAAAAATGAGAATATTTAAGAAAAATTTTCGCTTTTGAAATCTTTCACAAAAAAAATTCTGCGATTATTAAACAAAAACTTAATTTTGAAGTTTTTTAAAGACAAAAATTGTGAAGATTTTGACAAAAAACTTTCTATTTTCAAAATTCTGCAAAAATAACTATTTTTAAAAAAATGATAGGAATCGAAAAGTCCAAATTTTTTACCAGGAGAATTCTGTGATTATTAAACAAAAATTTAATTTCGAAAAGATTTTTAGTGACGAAAATTGTGAACATTTAAAAAATAAATTGATTTTCAGAATCTTACAAAAAGAAAATTCTGTGAATATTATACCTATCTATTCCAATCAGCTAAAATCACGAATATTTTGTAAAAAAAAAATTGAATTTGGAAATCTTTCCAAAAGAAATTTTTTCGAATACTTGAAAAAAATATATTTTGAAAAATCCAACATTTCGAATATAGTTTTGAAAATTTTTTGCAAAGAGAATTCTGCGAATATTGCACAAAAATTTAATTTCGAAAACATTTTTTAAAGACAAAAATTCAATATTTTGACAAATAAATGGATTTTCGAAATTTTACAAAAAGAAAATTCCACAAATAATAATAAAAAATAATTATACATTTTTTTAATAGATCAAAACTGGAAATATTTTGCACAAAACTTCTGATTTTCGAATTTTTTTACGAATGAAAATTCTGCAAATACCTACTTGAGAAAAAAAATATTTCGATTTTTTAAGGCCAAAACTTTGAATATTTTACAAAAAAAAAAAAAAAAACTCGGATTACACAGTTTTTTGCAAGTACGAATACAATTCAGAAAACATTTTAGAAAAATTTTATTATGAGAAGTTCTTTAAAAAGAGCAAAAAATGTGAATGTGTCTCCATTTTAAAAAAAAAAATACATTTTTGAATAGGTATTTCTTGCACTGCGAATAGGTACCTATTTGTAATTTTTTTTAAATAGAAATTTCATACGAATTTTTGAATATTTTTTTTTATTCAATTTTATCAATTTTAAAATAATCAAAATCATTTTTAGAACATTTCAATACAATGTTTACAATTTTTCAATAATTTAAAAAAAATTACAAAATCACTAGAAAATCTGAGTGCTGTACAATTTTTTTCTAGGAAGCTTATGTCTTCGAAGTTCAAAATTTGAACTTCCACTGAAAAAATTGCCGTAAAACTAAGCCTACAAAAAAAGTTACTATTTTTGACACATTTTGAACCAGTTTTATCGCTCAAAATAAGAAGTACTTATCCTATACTTACTTCTAAAAAAAATCGTATTTAAAAAATTCATGATTTTTTATGGAAAGAAATAATGTGATTTACTGATTTTTAAATTTCAATTTCGACTGCGAAAATCATTAAAGTTGAGCCTAGAAAAAAAATGACCATTGATAATAAATTTTAATAGATTTTTTCGAACCAGTTTTCTCGATCAAAATATGTAATATGATTCTTCTAAACAAAAAATCAAGCCATATATTAAAAATTCATGATTTTTTTTATCGAAAGAAAAATGTGATTTTTTTTAAAAACCTGAGATCTCCCAAATTATTAAAACGTCCCTTTTCATTTTCATCTTCTTTACTAGCCATATTTTCTTAATATCTTTAATCCATTCAAGGTTCATTTTGTACCTACTTACCTATAACTATGTCTGTACATGATTTTTTTAGAAGATGAAGAAGAAGAAGAAGAAAGACCTTTAAATTTGAGTATAAAAAACAGGAAAACTGCGGAAATATGGAATCCGATTACGTCATGCGAATTAGAAGAAAAGACTTCGCCACAGTTACCAATTACAGATTCAGCTCAAAGCAAAAAAAAATATCAGGTAAAGCAGTGAAATTTTCGACAAACCTAGATTACCTACCGAATAAAATCACCCTCAATAACAGATTCCCTTTCAATTTTTTTTTGTTCATATCAGTGCACCCAATGTGGGAAAACATTTAAACGTTCCTCAACTTTATCAACACATCTTTTAATCCATTCAGACGTGCGTCCTTATCCATGTGAATTCTGCGGCAAAAGATTTCATCAGAAATCAGACATGAAAAAACATACGTACATTCACACAGGTAAGAACTCAGTCATTCACTCTAATAAAATTGATTCACTTATAGGTTCGAAATACCTACCTTTTTTTCGCCGTTTCGGCCTCATCGTCAACCGTTTTAAACGGTTTTTTTTACCTCGTTTCAACATGAAGTAAAACAATTTCAGCATATAACAATGCACCAAGAAAACACCTGATAAGGATATGGCTAGGTGTTTATAACTTATCAGGTGTCTTCTCTTTTGTTTCTTTGAATTGAGTAGGTATGTTAAAGGCAACAACTCGCCTTCTGTCCGATAACATGAATCTCGAATTGCGTTCGCGAAAATATTTTCTTCAATATAAACAACGTGATCGTACTTGCGTCGTTTGATGTACTCCGGTATTGCACATACCAACACTATATGATCGATTTTCACGTTTGTGAAATCTAATAATTTTCGATTTATCGCACAATTAAGAGAATTGATAAAGTGAAAAAAGAGGTGAAACGCGTTCTGTTGTTAAAACTCAATACGAACCCGGTCATTGAATGTAATGCAGGTGATGTTTACAATGTTCATTTAAAATAATATGTACAATTTAATGCATACGGGTACCGATGGTAGTACGTACGTATACGTGCAGATGTAAGTTCTTTTTTTTTCTATTTGCATACCGTATTACGAGACTGATATGTTAACCCTAAAAAGACTATTTATCGCCGATGAGTGAAAAATACCATCCACACATCGCTTTACTTTTTTTTCTACTTGGAAACCGAGAATCATGCGGCTTTGTTCGAATTACTCGCATACCTGCCTATACATATCTAATCTTTTATATTTTATTGAATGAAACCGAAGCATTAATCGAAATTTGCGAGATTTATTGTATAAATTTTAATCGTCATCAAAATCACAATCGAGTTTTATAGTTACCTACTACTGTAGGTACTTTACCTATCGCAGATTCCAGTATTTTTTTCTTCACGTTGATAACGACATAACCGTGTGCGATTCATATTATGACGACGTTGCAATTTTATCAATTACATGACTCATAGAAAAAAGTTTATTAGGTAAAGAATGTTTCTCGGTAGTTCATTTTAATAAATCTCGAGACTCCAGACTTACATATGATATACGAATGATTCAACAAAACTATACTTCGAGTAAAAATCTTCGCGATAAAATTTGCTTTTATCAACAGTTTTTCTCATATCATGACAAATTCGTTGGAAGCCCACCAGTCTAGCAGCAGACTTTATGTTATTTCATTTTTACGACAGTCGACAGGCAAGAGAGCGACAAGGAGAAAAAATCATCAGTGTGGTCGAAAGGTTATACCTACAATGATTGTAGAATTAATTCGTAATCTAGAAAGTATTTCGAAAAAAAATTAACTGGGGCTTATTCTCTTCAAAAAATCTTTTCATCTCTTTTTCTAAGGCTGTGATCGAAAAAAATTTCCATAAAAAATTATACATCATATTTCTGAGAAAATGTTTGGTTATGAGAAAAATTTCGATACGACCTCCACCTTCCCTTCAATTCTGCGTAATACGTTTGAAAATCACTATTGAACCTCAATTGTACAGCTTGGAAGCCAGGTTACCCTTTTTGGAGGGGCCACCTTCTTTCCTTAGAAGTTTCTCAAGTCTGTTCTTGAGGCTCCAACTGAAAAATTTTCAAGCAAAAGTTCAGACTAAGATAATCGTACTTGAAATAATTTTGGTTATTACAAAAATAAAATTTAGCTAATCTTCAAAATTTTGATACATTTTTAAATATTTGGAAGATTTTCAAAATTTTCTCGAATTATAACAAAAATTAAAATAGATTTGTAAATTTTCATAACTTGAAAAAATTTCAAAATTGTAAAAAAAATCTTGGAATTTGGAAACTTTTAAAGTAGGTACCTATAGTAAATCTTCAAAAAGTAAAAAGTCAAAATTTATGATTTTTTTTTTTTAGAAATTATGAAATTTTGAACTTCCTTTGAAATAAAAAGGGGAAATATTTTTTAAAGACTGGTAGATTTTTACAATTTTAAAAAAAATAGTAAATTTGAAAAAAAAATGGTAAATTTTTGAAAGTATTGCATCTTGGAATTGAGCGAATTTTAGAAATTTAGGCCTAATAAATCTTCAAAATTTTAACCAATTTTTAAAATATCTTCGAATTTAAAAAAAAAATCAAGTTTCAGTTTTCAACCTGCCACGTCCAAAAACCAAAATTTTGCAGGAAAGAGAAGAAACATTCTATAGTTTTAGTACTAACAATTCTATTTGGATGAAATTTGGTGGAATTAATTATATTTACTGACTTTGAAAAAATAAAGGCGGGTCACGATTTTTTTCTTCACCTTCATCGGGTCAAAAACCTGACAAGTCCCAAACATTTTAAAATATTAGTCGTTTTTAGACTTTGCTTTTTCTAAAAAAAATAGGGAGCATTTCTACGGTTAAATTTACCTGCATTTCATAGTATGGGAAGTGGCTAAAATTTATGCATCAGTGTCTCCTGATGCCAAATCAATAAAAAATACCTTCGTGAAGCATCCCCAATTTTTCAAAAAGAAACAGCAATTTTTTTTCTTATTTTATATTGTTACTTTTTATTAGAAAATAATTCTCTATTTTGTATTTTCCCTCTAATTAAATTTTAGATACCTAACTTTAGGTGCTCCATTTTTCAAAAAAAAAAAAAAAAAAAAAAAAAAACGAAAAAATAAAAAAAAAATTGCTCATTTTTTTTGTTTAGAAAAATCGGTAAGTACTGTCCTAAACTATTACTAAAAATTGAGTTGGGATTAAATGAAAAATTTGGGAATTAATTCTCATAGAAAGGAAAAACTTTTATGGGTTATAATCAAAAAAAGGCAAGATTTTGAAAAAAGTCAATTTTTTATCTATATCAAAAAAGAGATGACCAGGGGCACCTTTCAATTCGGCGAAGGAAAACATAAAAAAATAGGAATCACTTCTACTGAAAACGAATAATCATTTTCATAGGTTAAAACCAAAAAAAATACAACAGTTCGAAAGGAAAATTTGATGATTTTTCATTCAAAATATGATGCTAGTGGCACCACCTACACTACAGTTAGGGAAAAATAAAAAAATTGTTAGTCAATAACTTTGATAGGTTAGAACTAAAAAAAAAAAAAAAAAAATGCAGAAGTTCTAAAATTTGGAATTTTTCATAATTTTCAAAAAGAGGAGAACTGGTAACACTATTTGAAATTCAATTCAAAGAAAAATAAGAAATAGGAAATTATTTCCCAATAAAAATCAACAATAATTAGGTAGGTAGGTATAAATAATGCAAGAGTAAAAAATTTCTGCCATTTTTTTTTTTTTTTTTTTTTTTTTTTTTTAAATTGGATTTAAAATTGAACTAGGGGAACAATAAAAAATTAAAAATTTATTCATATGAAAAAAAAAACAGCTTTGAGGAGTTACATACAACACCCTTTATTTGGAAGTCCCCTATCCCCATTTCTGAGGCCACTTTGAAAAAATTTCAAAGAAAAGTTATAGATTGAGATTCTTGGAATAATTTTGGTCATTACAAAAATTTCAATCGGGCCCTTCCCTACACCCCCCCCCCCACATGAAAATTATAAGAATGCAGGTTTAGAAGATCATAAATACGTATGAAAGAGATATCTAAACAAATATTGCATTACGTTAATTTTTGAAAAAAAAATCACATCACGCAGCCAAACTCCTTTCCATCTGTAAAATCTGCCACTCCCCTTATCTTCTGTAACGCTGACAAAAAACTTGAAATTTTACTCGGTTCTGTTGCAGGTGAAAAACCACACAAGTGTACAGTATGCGGCAAAGCGTTTAGTCAGTCATCTAATTTGATCACGCATTTAAAGAAGCACACAGGTTATAGACCTTTTTCGTGCAGCTTATGCGATAAAGCTTTCCAAAGAAAGGTAGACTTACGAAAGCACGTCCAAGTCCAACATCCAGGCTACCCACCGCAGCAGTATCACATCAGTAGTACAACTTCGGCAACAGCTGCGTCAATTAATTCGGAATATAGCGAAAAACCTCCGACAGAATTTATAGTATCGTTGAAGCCTTAATAAGGTTTTAATTTCTTTTATTATTTGGCTGATTTGAAAACAACGAACAACTGAAGAATAGAAGACTAATGTGAAAATATTAAATGTTCCTATTTTTATTGTTGTAATTTTTTATCATCGTAGGGTACTTACTTTCATTTTTGTGTTTGTAATAAAAAATAAAAATACGATAGGCCTAAAACTTTCTCGGTTGTTTATTCTTTCTATATTATCTATGCGACTGAAAATGATTTTATTTTATAACGAGTAGGTAATTAAAAAAATAATTTTATGGTTTTTATATAATTTTTTTTCTGTATTGCACTTGGATTTTTCTATTTTAGAAATTAAATTAGCTAATGCACCAAAGATTTATATTGTTTCGAACGTTTAAAATGTATAAACGAAAATAAAACGTTTTTTTTCTTCTTTTTTTTCTAAGTCTGTTTGATTTGTGTATTTGACTTAGGTAACGGTTCTACTGACCATCCTACTGATCAGTCCATCGATAAAGACGACAGAATAGTTCTTACACCGATGACTGAAATAATTTTTTTTTCATACCTACGTACCCGCCAATGCGTAAAATTAGAAGGTGCTTGATACGCGGCATGTGGATAGCGTACCCAACTGGTTTTACATTACGAACACGCGTTCAGGAGCACGCTTCGGAGTATACGCGTGTGCGTCATGTGGTCCATCACCTGCCCAATTGCCTTTTTTTTTTTTTTTCAAACGTACCTTCTTCGTTCATCGTACCATCATTATCATTTTTATGTTATTCTCTCGATGAAATTGCTATATGACCTGACTTCGTTTGGTTTCTCTTTCAATTCGTCGCATTTTTTTTTCTCCTAGTCAGGATCATAATCAAAATGTGCGTAAGAGACTGCAGAGGGTTGTGCTGAGTTTGAAATGAGACTAGGAACTAATATAATGGCATGCGAAGAAAAATCCACTGTACATATATATCTACATTTTCCGATGATGCTGTATAAGTGTATAGGTAGCTGGGACGTAGGGCCTATCATGCTATATTCCCATCTAAGGGTGAATCTTTTGCGAAGTTCCTTCCAAAAAAAATTTGTAATCCAAGAATTCGAATAATTCTCAAACATTTTTTAAATGAACTTAAGAAATTTTTCAAAAATGATTATCCAATAGTAATGAAAATGATGGTGGTGGATCATTGAATTTTACGCAGTCTAATACTACGTAAGGTACTTGATATTCGAAATTGAAGGAGAAGGGGAGTTCAATCGAAATTTTTGTAATAAGTAAAATTATTCTTAGGACTTCAAGCTACAACTTTTGTTTGAAATTTTTTTCAATTGGACCCCTTTCTCTTCACCAATTTTGCATAACACTCCGAAGATACTAATTAAAAATTAGAGGAGTGAGGGAGGAAGGGGCCAATTAAACATTTCTTCAAATAAAAGTTGTAGATTGAGATCCTAAAAATAATTTTGGTTATTATAAAAATTTTGATTGGGTCCCTCCCTCTCCTCTAATTTCACATAACATCAGTAGATACTTTTTCAAAATTGAAGGAGGGGTCATTTTGAAAAATTTTTCAAACAAAAGTTGTAGTTTGAGGTCTTAAAAATAATTTTGGTCATCATAAAATTTTCGACTAGACCCTTCCCTCCCCTTCAATTGAAAATATCAAGTATCTACGTAGTATTGGACTTGGTAACATTCAACAAAAAAATAATAATTTCTGAAAGATTTCAAAAGTTCATTTAAAAAATGCCTGAAAATTATTCGTATTTTTGGTTCAAAAAAATTTTTGTAAGAAACTTCGCACAAAAAAAAAAAAAAAAAAAAAAAACTTGAAAGAACTAAACTTGGACCTGCACGTAGATACCTACTTTGTTTGTATTGCCAATAGATTCATCTCCATTGTAAAAAAAATGAATTCATAATTCAAACATTGAACTCATTTTCATGGATTATTTTATTTTTTTCCAAGTAAGCACATAATAGGTATAACTACGTTCGAGTAAGCGTATAAAAAAAATGATTACAGTACCCCAAAAAGTACCCAACAGCAACCAATCTATAAATTCTTCAAAAAACCCTAACAACTGTAATTTATATTTAAACAATCTCAGCTCACCTATACCGACCACGCCGAAGCAAAAAGAAACCTCTCAGCGTAATTACGCAACCAGATTAACTTCAAAGAAATTTATGTAGCAACAGGTGCATATCGTGTTTCAATTCAGCTGAACATTCAACCCTTCATTCCTCTACTTATTCATATTAAATAGATCGAACGCGATGAAACAACCAAAAATTCGGAGTAGGTCAAATTATGAAATACGTACGTACGTACCTAATTAGGGAATAAATTATCAATTATTCGAGAAGCTGCGCGTTTGCAAAAAGAATATTTCGACTAGACTGGGTGCAGTTGGTAGTTTATAATTAGTCACATCTGCAAAACGTTGATTATAATCGAGGATCTTCGTTTTTGGGTTGCTGAATTATTTTCGATAGAATTCGAGCAGTCTTTGAATAGAATAAAATGAATAGGTAGAGTAAGTAATGTAATAGTTGGCGAGAAAAAATGACGTAATTTGCTAACCTATTATTTTACGTGTAGAAGGTCGAGTAGGTAAGTATTGCAATTTTTAGTACATCAGTAGGTATTTAAATAAAATTTAAGTATGATACCTATTTTAAAAAAAATTAAAAACATCTTCTTTTAATTTAAAACACCTATATTGTTTGAAAATAAATTTTTGTTTTAAAATATGGCCAATTTTTGCAACATCGCAAATTTTTTTATAATATTTCGACGATTTTACCGACTTTAAACTAGAAATAATTTTCTTTCAAAAATATTTTCAAACAAAATAAGAAAAATATTTTCCTTTTTTCTTCTAATAGAAAAATCTTGATCTATAGGTACTTAAAATTTTTAACAAATTAAAAAAAATCAATCTTGAACAAATTGTAAAAAATACTTTCACATGAGTACTATGTAAATTTTGAAAATATTAGGTATTTATTCTTTAAAAAATAGTAGGTACCTGTTTCAAGTATGTTTCAAAATTATTTTCTAAACTGTTTTTGATTTTTTTTTAAATTGCTTTTTTAAAATTTAATTTTTTTTTTCATTCAAAATATTTTTCGAGCAGAAATTTTTGTTTTAAATATGATTAACAGTTGCCAAATTTCAACAATTTTCATGTTAATTATTCTAATATTGTTTTTGACTCTTCAACAAAAACAAGTTTTATTTTTAAAAATGTTTTCCAATAAAATTTTAAAAAAATTTCCTTTTTTCAATTTAAAAATATTCAAATTCAAATTAAATTTAGAAAATACTGAGACGATGTATTTTTTAAAAAAAATATAAAAATTGTTTCTCAAAACACTTTTGATTTTTTTTTCAAATTTTTAAGTAAAAATTTTTTTTAAGCTTGAAATTGTTTGATGGTAAATTAACTTTTGAAAAATTGTGTTTTCAACAAGGTCTTGTAAGATTCCAAAATTTTGTATAATAGGTATAGTGATGTAGTTTTATTTTATTATTATTTTTTTTTTATACCCTTCAACTAAAAATAAAAAGATCAAAGCGAATAATTTGGGAAAAAAGTAGGTAATAAATATGTGCTTATTATCCCCCTCCACAGAGAAAAAACGGAAAATAAATTTTTTGCGAAAAGAATGTCCTGTTGAAAGAATAATTTTTCTTATGAGCATTTTTTCAAAAATTACGTTGAAATAAACATAATAAATTTTTAAATTCCTTGTATAAAATATTATTCGGTAATTTAATTAGTACGAAATTTTTTGCAGTTTTCCTGATTTAAAAAAAAACTTTGCCTAATCCCCAACCCCCGTTCGTTCTATATTTTTAGCTGATTTTTTTCTTCGAAAAAATCAGCTATTAAATTTGACCCGTTGGTAGCAGTGAAGGGTGGGAGTGATATTTCTCGACGTTTTATGACAAAATATGACGATTGGCACTAATTTCGCATTTTGGTATTTCTTTATACAGGGTGTCCCGTCACCAGTTGACACCCCTTCACCAGCGATATAGTCAACTCAAACTAAGCTCATGTATGCATGTTTGCCGACCCTGTGAATTGAAGGGGCAAAGATATGCTCAACTGAAAATTTTCATTTTTTAGTTTCGTTTCAGATTTTTAACCATGCGCTACTCGACAACCGAGATAGGTAGAAAGTTGCACTTTGCGGCGTTGGAAAGGAAATTTTGCGTAGAATTCTTTAGTGGGGTTGATCATTGAACTAGGTAATCAGGGGGGTCTGTGCTGCACTAATTATCTTGAAAAACGTGTTCAAAATTGGCGATTTTTTTGCAATTTTTGGGGAAATCTCAAAAAAGTTTCATCATTTGGTATTATTATTATGGCTTCCCTTGGATGAAAAAAGTTTGACCTTTTGAATGCCGCAAACCAGACCCTTCTATCTCACTTCGTTAAAAAGTTATAGCAATTTCAATTTCAAAATCAGGTCTAAAAAAAAGAAATGTTTACTTTATTTTAAACATCGAGTTTCACTCAAAATCATTAGTTATGTTAGGTATCAAGTTTCAAAAATAACATAAAAAGGAATTTTAAAATTTTTTCAAAAAATTAATTTTTTTTTCTGCTAAGATTTTGAAATTGAAATTGCTATAACTTTTTAACCAAGAGAGATAGAAGAGTCCGGTTTGCGGCATTCAAAAGGTCAAACTTTTTTCATCCAAGGGAAACCTATAATAATACCAAATGATGAAACTTTTTTGAGATTTCCTCAAAAATTGCAAAACAATCGCAATTTTTGAACACGTTTTTTAAGATAATTAGTGCAGTACAGACCCCCCTGATTACCTAGTACAATTATCAACCCCACTAAAAAATTCTACACAAAATTTTCTTTCCAACGCCGCAAAGTGCAACTTTCTACCTATCTCGGCTGTCGAGTAGCGCATGGTTAAAAATCTGAAACGAAACTGGAAAATGAAAATTTTCAGTTGAGCATATCTTTGCCCCTTCAATTCACAGGGTCGGCAAACATGCATACATGAGCTTAGTTTGAGTTGACTATGTCGCTGGTGAAGGGGTGTCAACTGGTGACGGGACACCCTGTATATAACTATATATGTATGTATGTATAGACCAACATTTGTTGGTGCGATAACTCGAGTTATAATTGATGGAATTAGTTGAAATTTATGTCAATGGTAGAGGGTCATTGGGAATAGAATCCTATTGAATTTGAGCGAAAACGGTTCGCGGGTTCGCGAGATATTCGCGATCCAAATTTTCAAAGCTCATTAGCTCCTCAAATATGGCAGATATGTGAAATTTGTTCACAACTTTTTCTGTAGTAGTGATTGAGATTTAACCAAAAACGTAACAATAACGTTACAGTAACGTTATTTTAACGTTATTAATCTGGTATTAATGTTGTTATGACGTATCTATCATTTGTGTGAAAAAACATCATTATAACGCTTCAATAACGTTATTATAATAACGTTACTATAACGTTATTTTTGCATTTTTCGTTATATTTCATCAATAGCATCACTACAATACGTTTCTATAAAGTTATTGTAACGTTATTGTTTCGTTTTCGGTTGAAAAAAATTTGTTCATAACTTTTTCTGTAGTAGTGATTGAGACTCAATAAAAAACGCAACAATAACGTTACAGTAACGATATTTTAATGTTTTTGAACTTATGTTATTGTTGTTATGACGTATCCACTATTTGTGTGAGATTTCCATCATTATAACGCTTCATTGACGAAATGTGTTCGATTATTCATTTCTCACAATTTTCTTGTGTCCAATAACCTTTATCAATTTATGGGAGTATGTAATTAAATATTGAAGAAAGGAAATGAATTCCATCATAATTCAGGATCAGGTAATTTTATAATTGAATGAAAGCCACAATGATATGACAGGAGTGAGAGACATTCATAAGAACAAGAAAAATAGAAAAAAATCAGCTTGTCTACCGCAGATGCTGCGGTAGAGTTTTTTCAATTTTTATTCGGTCAACTTTTTTTTTTTAATTTGAAGTTGGAAAAAATTTAATTTCTATTTTAAAACCGAAAAGTATTTTGATTTTTTGCATTTTTGTCATTCATTTTTTAGAAATTCTGCTTGAAGACAAGTTTTTGTCAAGTTTCACTGCAAAATATAACCTATGAAAAAAAATTCAATAGTTATTTTTCTCATAATTTTATTTGTAGTTCTTAACTTAATATGTAGGTATTAACACAAAGCTTCGATTTTTTTTTTTTTTTTTAGTTTTGATGAATCATTTAAAATTTTTATTATGGCCTGAACAAAATTTCAAAAATTTCTTCTTTGCAATGTTTCAAAAATCGTATCTACTTCAAATTTAAAATTTTGATTTTTCAAAAATTCAAAATTGTTTTTTGAAAAATTGTACTTGCTTAAAATATATATATATTTTTAAATTAAAAATTGTTTTAAATAAAAAAAATTGAAAATTATAAGACAAATTTTTAAGGCCTACTTCAAAATTTGAAGCCCCAAAAATCTGCAGCTGCACGTCGTTGCTTGGTTTCTCAACTCTTTCAAAAATTTCAGATAAAACATCTATAGCATTTTTAAGCCTACGAAATAATTTTATAATATTTTTAGTAATCAAAATAAATAGGTAGTTATGTACCTCTGTACTTTATTCACTTTTTTCTTGGCGCAGTATAACATTATACGGATAGATAGCGTTAAGAGCAGACTTCTTCAATCAAGGGAAATCTGAATCAGCAAAAATTGATTGACTAGCCTAGGAACATAACTTATCTTAGGTAGGTCTAGATATATCATATTAAATATACCTATACCTACAGTCACCGTCAAATTAGCAGAAAAATATTTAAAATCAGTAAACGTTTATTTGGGAATTTCAAGATTTGATAAATATTTCATTAAATAAAACTCCAGTTCAAATAATGTTCTAGAAACATACCAGACAGCTTATACGTATCAAAAAATACGTAGGTAATTAAGGAGCACATAGGTAATTAGAAACCTCATTGAAAATTTATTTCTCTTTGCAGCAAAAGTTTGTATCTAACGACCTACGAAACCATGAAAAATTTTCAATGAGCCTCGTACGTCTATCTACTCGTAGCGTATTCTTTTTACACGAGCCTTTTAGTATCACAAAATCGTCAAAAAAAATCGTAAATCTCGGTCGAAAAGAATCATCGACGCGTAAAACACTCGATGAAAGTAGTCTCATACAAGATGACTGTCAACATATAAATATTCTAACTTAGAAAAGAGCACGAAATTCTGATAAACGCTTTTTACGCTTGTCTCCTCTTCTTTTCTCGCGACACACAAGTTCGTGTAACGTTGAATAGTACTCGGGTACTTAAATTTACCGCCATCGGTTCACCCTTACGTTGTCACGTCAATCAGAACACCGCCGCGCCGCTTTTTTGAATATTAACGAGCAAAATCATTTTACTCTTATCTGTTTCTTTGAAAACCAGCGCTTCATTTATTATACCTATATTGACAAAATCAAGTAGTCTTTTCACTCTTCGCACTCTTGCCTATAAAATTTTCTAAAAGTTTATTCGATTAAAAAATTTTCTTAAAATAATAACTCCGATAAGGGCGCTTTTTACTACGTATATCAATAGTTTACTTATTTGTGTAAAAATTTTGTCTCCGAGCGTTGAAAAAATAAACTCATAGTTTCAAACGTGCTTTTGCGCATTTTCCAACATATCCATAACGATATATGGTTTGAAGAATGCAACAAACTATGCTAATTTTCACACTGCCAAAGGCTCTAAAACATTTACAAAGGAAATAGCTGTGTACATTGTACACCTATGCAAGAAAAGTTGTACCTATAATATATCTAATTTTGCTAAATATAACGATGTGATGATTATAATAAGCATTTGTAAGTGATGGGAGGAGGGGTTGATTTACCGTTTACGTTTCGATTTTTTTTTCGCAATTTGACAAATTTTTAACCTTATTTTCTCTCCTTTAAATCGGCCATGATGCAATGTGGAAAGTTATAAATTAGTTTTAAAATACCTATTTATACACATTAAATTTGAATCGAATTATTACGTCTTTGACGACACATCATCAAAAATAGGTACGTATTCCAAGTGAACAAACAGGTCTGCAACTTCTTGTACAAGTAGATCTTTGATTTTGCATAACCAGCGATGTAAGGAAAACAAGAAAGTTTCCAAATACTGGATGTTTCTCGAGTGATGTAGGGAAATCGGAAGAGTGAATACGAAACATCTGGCAGTTCGTAATAAACAAAATTATTGTGTATTGTATATTATAAGCCTGAATCGTGTAATAATTGCTTGTTCCATAAATTAGACCAGAAAAATGTCTATTTCATGAAGTACTGAAGTAGGCAAAATAATGGAGAAAAAAGTTGTCTATTCCATAGATTAGCCAAAAAATTTCCCTTCTTTCCCTTCTTCACGATCATAAATAATCAAGTCATTTTTTCATCTCGCGTCAATTAAAAATTTTAAAAATAAAATAAATATAACCATAGAATAAATGAATTTTTTTTTAATTTTCTCGAAGAAAAAATTTGAAAAGAAAACTCATTTTCCTGGGAAAAAAATTCCAATTTTTTTTGTGGATTTTTTTCAGCTTTTCAAGGTAAAAAAACGAATTTCTTGTCTTATTCTTTTTTAATTAAAATCATTCAATTTTTAGGAATAAAATCAGTAAATTTCTTAGAGTAAAATTTAAAAAAAAATCAAAGTAAGTAAACAGAAAGATCTCTGCCTTTTTTTGAAAAGAAATCTTTTTTTTTATTCAAAAAACACTCAATTATTCAAATGCCACAAAAATATTCTAGAAATTTTTTTCCTGAAAAATTGAAAGATTTTTTTCTCCACAAAAATGTAAGATTTTTACTCCAAAGACCTAGGAAATTTACATTCTCTAAAAGTAAATGATTTGAATTTTTTTTACCTCCAAAATAAATTTTCCTGAGATTTTTTTTCTTCATGAGTTGGAGCAGGATAATTTTCATTGCAACACAAGAGAAAGAATTTTCACTTCAAGAAAACTTATTTCTTCTTCAATTGAGATAGAAAATTGAGATATTTACCTATCATGAAATATTATACTTTGCAAGATTGTAAAAAAATGGCAATTTCTTACCTAATTCGTGAAATAGGCAACTTTTTTCTCCCTTGGGAAATTTTCTTTCCTATTTCATTAATTAGGCAACCAATAAAAAAAAATTGGAATTTAATTTTTTTCAAAATTTTTTTAACAAAATAGTCACAACATAGGTACTTTTACTCACCGAGACGATTTCCGGTGATTTTTCATCTTTACGTCTGCTTTCAAGTTTTAAGGAGACATTTAAAAAAAAACTTTTTTTACGTTTTTTGAAAACAAATTAAAAATCAGCTAAAATTTAAAAAATATATATTTTTGGACCCCCTCCCAAAAAAAACATGTATGACGATTTTTCAACGTTTCCTCATTTTTCAGGAACTGCACAAACTGTGCCATTTTTCAAAAAGGTGAAGTTCCTGAAAACTGAGTTAAAGTTGAAGAATTGCCATAAACATATGTTTTTTTTTGGGGGGGGGGGGGGGGGTTAAAATAGGTATGTCTGTTAAGATCACTTTGATTCAAAAAAAAAATCTTTATCCCAGCTGATTTTTAATTTTTATTTTTGAAAAATGTAAAAAAACAGGGAAAATTTTTGAGAGAAACAAAAAAAGTTTAGAGATAAATTAACCTATTTTCAAAAATGAAGGCACTAATGAGACTTAAAAACTTTTAAAAAACAAAATAGTTTTTAATCAAAGTTTACAGCTCTGTATAGCCTTTACGTTCAAAGGCAGGCAAAAAATGTCAAGAGTGAAAAATTTTCGAGTTTTTAGCAATGCTTGATCAAAAATTTTTTCCTGATTTTATTTTATTTTGTCCCTTCAATTTTTAACATGACCCCCATGTGATCGTCTATTCACCCAGTGAATTTTCCTACATCACTCAGGTCAGGGAAATTCTGTTGAATTTATTATGTTATTTCGAGCAATAAACCAATACTCAAGTTACGTATAAAGTTACATCTGTGGTCAATGGTCATCTTAGACCATGCTAGAAACGACTGCGGAATTTTTGGTTGGTACCTTTATAAAACGTGAAAATATACAACAAAAAAAATCAAGTAGGTACCACAAATTCAACATCGTCTACATTATAAACGACACAGAAATGTGCTATTTAAACCGGATGAAATACCTCCATTAAATGTAAAAAAAAAAGAATATCGAACTTCTGTCCTTATTAATTTTTTTCCACCATTCAACGTCTAACCGATACTTGAACACGACCACTTTATTTATCAGTTCAGTGGAAAAAGGTCCACTTAAGGAGGATCCACGACTCGCGACTAGTTCCTTTATTCTTTAACGTACTTCTCAATTTACATAATTTCCGAGTTTTCTAAACAATCTGTTCGTTTGAAATGTATACAGTACACTACACGCAATGACGTAGGTGTAGGTCTAGCTATAATTATGATGGAAAAAGCAAACTGACTTTGTTGAAAGTAAAAACTGATACAATTATGCCAATGACTGGAATCATGAATCCGAGCAAAGGCGACGCGACGATTAAATCCACCTAAATTTTTGTATCGAGGGGTTGCGAGTGTTGACATGTGACGCAAATTAGTTTCGTTGCTGTAAAATGGGAACTATATGTCATGTTAACGTTTTGGAAGCTCATTGCGTTATCTTTATGTCTTTTTCTTCTTCGAATATTCACAAGCAAAATATCACGATGGAACAATGAAGCGTGTTGTTTCGCAGACGAATTTCGTTCCAAATTAATATTTCTCCGTGGCTTTACGTACCTTACAGGTGAAATTTAAATCTACCGCAGGTAACGTTATGGAAATTTTTTTCATCTTCTCACATAAAAGATGATAAAATTTCAACTATACGTCAATTACACTAACAGTGTGACAGGGAGTAGCAGATTTCGAAATTGATAGGTAATTAAAAAATTAATTCCTAAATTTCTTAATAAATGATTAAGTAAGTACAAAAATTTGTTTATCGCAGGTACAAAGGTCAAAATTTTTGGTTACCTAGAATACATTTTTTTTTTGCAATTTTACAAAAATGTTGGAATGTTGAAAATCACAAATTTCGAATCAAATAATTTAAATTTTAAAAATAGGTAGGTATAATTTTATAAAGTAAAAAAAAAAAAAGATGAAAAAAATAAAATTAGAAAAACACTTTGAATTTCATTAAAAAATATTTTGAAAGCATTTATCCCATTCAAACTGAAATTTTCAAAATAATTTTTATTAAGTAGGTAGCGGAAAATGTTCACAATTTCGCAAAAAAACGTTTCAAATTTTAATTTTTTAATTTTTTTTTGAAGAACAATTTTGAAATTTATTTTGAAAATTCAATTTTGAAAAAATCCAATGTGACAGAATTGTTTAAAGTTCCGCACTTGATGATTATTTCTTCAAATTTTATTCATTTTTAGAAACTCCCTTTTCAACAAAATTGTAAAAATAATACAGAAATTGTTGCAAATTTGTAAAAAGTTTTCCGGATTATTCAACGAACTTTATGCTGAAAATGAATTTTTCAAAAAGTTCGGTTTAAACAATTTTTTAACTTTTAAAAAAATAAATAATTAACTTTTTAGAATAAATAATGATAAATTTAAAATTCTGACTTCTCTTTTTGATAAAAAATTTAAAAAAATATTTTTAGCAGAATACAATTTTTTTTTTTTTAATTCAAGTTTAGTGAAGAAATTTTTAAAAATTTTGTCTAAATATTCCATTTGAAAAAATCTTGATCAAAATTAATCACAGTTTTCTAGAGAAAAAAAATGATACCTATAATGAAAAAATAAGATTTTTTTCTGATGTTATGCAAAAATATTTTTAAAAACTATCTCCAAGATATTTTCAATTTTGAGAAAAATGTAAGAATGAGGGGAAAAACTCAAAATAATAAAACACGAATTTTTCTCACATTCTGGTTAAAACAAATTTCTAATTCAAAAAAAAAAAAAAAAAAAAAAAAAGATGATAGGTAATTCAAGAAAAAAATCAAAAAATCTTTTAAAAGACAATCTTGAAAAAAAAACTTAGATAGTTGAATAAAAAACGATAGATGATATTATTTTATCCTAAATATTTAGAAAAAAATATGCAAAAAAAAAATCGTTGTAATGTTAAAAAGACTTCATGTAGAGAAACTTGTTTTTTTTTTCAATTTCCATTCAAACTAGTTTTCAGATTTGAAAATTCAAAAAAAAAAAATTGATAGATAGGTAATAATTAATTTAAAACCAATTAAGATTTTAATTTTTTTCGAATCATCTCAAAATTAAAAAAAAATATCACGATAGTTACCTACAATTTTTATTTTATTATTTTTTTAAACCATTTTGAAAATTGATAATTCAACTTACTGATTTGAAATACAATTTTGAAAAAAAATTACTGTGAAAGAATTTACAATTTTTTAAATACATTTAAAAAGAATTAGGTGTTCTATAGTAATTTTGTGCATAAGAATTGGAGGGCTGTCCATTTTCCTAGCGTAAAGTGGCAAGTGATCTTACTCAATTCAAAACAAAAATTACATC
Organism: Balanococcus diminutus; assembly: GCA_959613365.1. Lineage (NCBI taxonomy): Eukaryota > Metazoa > Arthropoda > Insecta > Hemiptera > Pseudococcidae > Balanococcus > Balanococcus diminutus. Next base: position 34,136,411 of record OY390714.1, read on the forward strand.
TTTTTTGCTCATTCAATTAAACAATAAGGAAAAATTCATACCTGGAGAAATTTTTCCTCCTAAGCTTTTTTTTTTCCATTCTTGAAAAGATTTTTCATATTTGAGAAGATTACTAGAGGCATTTCTGAACGGATAGAAGTTTTTTCTTGAAGAATTTTTTCCAGGAAATTTCTACCTAAGAGGGAAAAAACATAAAAAACCGATCAAATAAAAACATGCACCAACCTGAGAAGAATAAAATTTACACTTTTTAAAATTCGTCTCCTTTTTACAAAAATATTATTTATACGACTAAAAATTGACATTGTGGTAAAATTACACAATGGTAGGTACAATGCAAACCATTCAAACCGCACAAGAAACGAGCAAATATTGTTTAATAAAGTAAATAATATGTATGTAGGTATTATTCTTCATTGTTTCGGAAAGTCATTCGTCAAGATATGAACGATATCGTATGCGACACATTGTTGGGGGAATCGGTTTTAAAAGTAATAGATACCATCCTGTAACGTTATAGCCTGAAACTAAGAACATTTTGGTATCCTTGAGGAAGTAAAAAAAAACCAAAAAAAAAACGGTATAATTCTCCCTAACACAAAATAGGCGACCCTATAATTTTTTTTTATATTGATATCCCTACCGTCGAATGACCGGCATTGACCACCCTCGAAAAAAAACTCAACAAGATGCGTTGCTCATATGCTATTTCTAACCATCTCTTTACCTCTGTGAACCCATCGTTTACACAGATACGCAATCATCTATCGGGTTTTATTACTCTTCGTTTGCTGCTAGTGACATTTATAGAATGCGTGCCATTTCGTTAACACTGTCGCCGTGAATGATCTTTAAAATAATAATATTGGCGATTTTTTTCCCGCCATCGGAAGAACTGTTTGGGAAATTTGACGAAATATTTTTTTTGGTTGAAAATATTCGTGGCATGTTGAATAATCACGATTCTTGGCATTTTGGCATTTTGGCAGGATAAAACCCAAGTCAGTATGTCGTATTGTATACGATACGATAAAACAATAAAGATTTTTACAATTAAGGACACCGATTTAAGACAAATGAAAACCCGTATAAAGTTATCCATAGCGTATCGAATGAGAGCATTAAGAAAGTGGATTAAAAGTTATAAGGGCGGTAAGTAGCAGGCTAAAACGGGATGATAGTTTAATCTCAATAATTGCCTTGAAATTCTCTGAAACGTTGGTTGCAGTTTTTATACGGCACGGCGCGTATTAAAAGTCGTAATTCACTCATTGCCGGAAAAATAAAAAATATCGAAACTTTTAGAAGTAACGTTGCCGCCAGTATGTAGTTAACTTTTATTTTGTTCACCATCCCTAATATTTACGAACTAAGATTTCGTATAGTAAGTATACAAGTGTGGCCTGTATATACGAAAATCCCCGCATCATTCACCGACCATAATTTATCGCATAGTTCGACTAAAAGGACGATAGGGTAACGATTTCGATCTCTTTAAATACCAGCGGTATATTTCACGCGGAGACAATTCATGCCGATTTTTTCCTTTTAATTAAAATAAAGGTCATCTCCGGCCGGGGCCAAAGGCCATCGGACCACAGCTGGGTGATTTTCAAATTTTCGGAATGATTTGTGTTCGAATTAAATATTTACATTTTGAATGGTAACACGGATTTTAAAAAAAATTTAGTATAGTGCTCATTAAGTAATACTTCCGTCATGAATAAAATTTGAGATGACTGCATTTTTGAAGATCATTTCATATGTCAGAACATGAAAATGTCCAGTAGCGTGGTTGTCCTTAAAGTAACTTTCTCCAAAAAGACCCAAAATTTTTTTTATTTTAAAACTAAAATATTATTTCAAAAGAATTCCTAAAAAATTCTCCTTATAAATTACATTCTCACTATTAAAAATTCTCCTGAAAAAATCTCATCACAGAATGAAATTAGTATGGAGAAGAATGACTTGAACGCAAAATTTTCTCGCATACAATTCTTATCAAACCCCTCTCACCCCCACCCTCCCAAAAAAAGAAAAACTTCGATTTTGATTGGAATATTTTTTAATGAAAGTGATAGACATTTTTATGAAAAATTTCATTACACCCTAGAAATTGAGATTTTTTTTTATCAAAAGAAAAAACTTGAGAAATTAAAAGAAAAAGCGAAAAATATTTTTTCTTCCACAAAATTGTAGAATTGTTTAACCCCCCCCCCCCTCCCCCTCCAATCAGGAATTTTTTTCAAGTGATTCAAAAACTTGAAAGATTGCTTACTCCAAAAAAAAAATTGAAAAATTATTTACTCAAAACAATAAAAATTTAAAAAATTGATAACATTCTGTAATCCATTTTTTTTTTTTTTTTTTTTTACAACAAAAACACTCGAGTTTAAATTTCCAAAAAATAAGAAATTTTTTCTCCAAAAAATAAGAATTTCCCACCAAAATAATGAGAAAATTTTCCTTCAAAAAAAAATAAAAACTTTTTTCTTCAAATAGGTAAATAAGAAATTTTTTCTCCAAAAAAATTGAGAAATTATTTTTCTTTCCAATAAAATTAAAAGACTTTTTATTCGGGGGAAAAAATGAAAAATTGTTCTCCTAGGTATTTCAAAAATTAAGAATTTTTTTCAAGTGATCCAAAATATTGAAACATTATCTACTTACTCCAAAAAGAAAAAGAATTAAATTTATAATTTCTTTAAAAAAAAACACAATTAAAAAAATTGATAAAAAACATTCCGTAATCCAAATTTTTTTTACAAAAAAAAAAAAAAATGAAATTTTTTTTAGGTAGATATTCAAAAAAACTTGAGGAATTTTCATTTCCATTTTTAAAAAATAAAAAAAAATTTCTTCAAAAAAATAAGAAATTTTTCCAAAATACCTAATGAGAAATTTCCCCCCCAATTAATATTGAGAAATTATTTTTCTTTCCGGTAAAATTAAAAAACTTTTTGTTCGCCAAAAAAATTGAAAATTTTCTCATTCAAAAAAAATTAAAAACTATCTCTGCAATAAACATTGAGAAATCATTTTTCTTTCCAATAAAATTAAAAGACTTCTTATTCAAAAAAAAAAAATGCTCTTACTGGGTGTCCAAAAAATCAAGATTTTTTTTCAAGTAGGGGAGAGTGGTCTACAGTGAGACGGTTGAAACAGTAAGACAGCTTACTTTTTACCTACTTAATATTGATAGTTTTTGGATTCCTTCAGACACAACAGTGCCTTTTATCCAAGGTATCATGTGAACTTGTCAATGTTTCGTTTCGATCAATAGTAAAACTGCTATCGCGATTTTTCTGAAATTCACGTTTTTTTGGAAATTTTGGAAAAAATGTGTCTTGTGAAAAATTTCATATTTTCAATTCATTTTGGAGATGTTTTTATACTTTAACGCAAAATATAGCTAATTAAACATGTTTTAATTCAACGATCATGATTCTAAGTGTAAAACATAAAAAGTTATTAATTTTTTAAGAAAAAAAACGCCTGTGGTCCAACTTGAGACAGTGTCTCACTGTGTAACAAATTGGAGGAAATTCGATGCCAATGACATAGAAAATTCCAAAATCTGCTTTTCTAAATGTTATACTGTATATAATGCTGCCATATTGTGTTTGTTCCATGGCAATAATGAGGCTCACAACAACAAAGAGGCAGAAATGAACAAAATGAACAAGTTTCATTCAAAACGAATTTTCCCAAATTTTAAAATTTTTTGATTTTTTTTTTCACCTTTCCTTTTTTATTTATTGTGAATTTTTCCAGTTACACATCACATTAAACTGATGAATGAATATTATATTACCTCGAGAGCACGTATTTCCTTTGGATTATATCATTTTAGATACTGTCTCATAGAGTACCACGACCTGTCTCACTCTGAGCCACCCGTGTACAGAGTGAGACGAAACTTTCAATTTTTTTTTGAAAAATCACATGATGGACTCGAAATTATATTTTTTGGGGTTTTTTGGCTGCATTATGAACCTAAATGATGTGGTTTTCATTTGATACCACAGCCAATCATTTCCGTTGGTAAATACCAGAGCTATGAATTTTTGACTAAAAAGTGTCTCACTGTGGGGTACTCTCCCCATCCAAAATTTGTCAACTCAAAAAACACTCACAAATTATACGAAAATTGATAACATTCTGTAATTCAAAATTTTTTATTCAAGATACTCGAGAAATTTTCATTTTTATTTCTAAAAATTAAGATTTTTTTCCAAAAAAAAAAATCAAAAATTTTCCTAAAAAAATAGAAACTTTTCTCATAAATAATATACCTAAGAGATTTTTTTTCCAAAAAAAATTGAGGAACTTTCTCTTCAGTCATATTAGGAAATTACATTTTTTTTAAAAAACCCACCTTAAATTGAAGGACTTTTTATTCAAAAAATAAATAAATAAATAAAATGAAATAAAAAAAATGAAAAATTGTTCTACTTGCCCTCTGCAGGGGATTCTGAGAAATCAAGAATTTTTTTCAACGTTCCAAAAAATTGAATAATTTCTCATTCCAAAACAAAAGATTGAGAATTTTTTTTCGAAAAAATGAAAAATACTTATTGTCTAGAAAAATTGTGACCCCTCCCCCAAAAAAAAAAAATGGATAATTTTTTTAGGAAGGGACATAATGAAAACATTATTTTTATTCAAAAAAATTTAAAGGTTTGTTATTCAAAAAATTATCGAGAAAAAGTACGTTTTTCAAAAAAATAAGACATATCGTTACTTTCGAAAAATATTGCTCAAAATTTGAGCCAATTTTTCAACTTGAAAAATATGCCTAAATAATGAAAAATTTCAAAGTTTTTTCTTACAGTGAACTAGAGCCTACTGGCCCACATTAGAGACATTCATATTTTGGGTGCTTAGGGCACCCCCTCAGAACGTTTCAGGGAAAGAATTCTAAAAATTAATTAATTTTTTTTTTTTTCAATTTTAATGATCAAAGCATTCTTGAAATTTAAGAATCATTCAGCAGCAGAACATCCGAGCGTGTATCATCGACCAGATTCCCAAATTTGCGAATTTGTCATTAAGGCTTTATTATTCATTAAAAAGCACACCAAAACGTAGCTATAGGTATTTAATTTGCGCGCAACACGGGCAAATATAATAAAGCAAATAGCCATGTATGGTTTAGTTCGCCGTGTATACGATGTTTTGATAACGGCCATTAAATGGGTGATGGACCGTTGTAGCGTTAATACCCTTTAGTTAGATTTTGTCGGTCATTTTTGGTACTGACCATGTTCTGCTTTGGTGAAGATAGCCGCAGCGCAGTAAGAAACTAGTGTTCCGAACTTGTACTTATCACGGTCATTTACAACAAACGTCCAACGTTTCAAAGGGACACTAAAGGGAGAAGAAACCCCATTAAACAAATGCCGACACATTGTATAGAAAGATTGAGCTTTCAGATAGTGACCATCTCGCCTTGCATTACTATAAATTCACCCTATAATGTTTAACCTATTAATTCTTACTAAACGTTACGATAAATAGCCTGTTTTCTCGGTTAGCGCGCACACAAAGCGCATGATAAACCCAGTCACAATAACATCCAACTGGCCTTCTTTAAAGCGTAATTTTTTTTACAAATCTCAGGTCGCGATTTTTTCATTTTTATCCATAGAATCGCTATAAAGAAGGGCAGAGTTAAAGAAAGGCCTATAGGTGACAACTGACAGAGTGAGCTTTCTTCGTCTTTTGCAACGAGTCCTTTAGGTGCACGTGGTTTTCATCGCAATTTATAATTGAAATTTCTGTCTGACTCTGATGTGATACGAGTCGTTGAAACCGAATTTCCAAATTATCTCCTCAGTGACTGCTACAAGATGTTACCACTTTTGTACCTATAATATTTTAACAATTTTTTTATTTCTTCAGGTGGAAACAAGTAACGTCGACGCGACGTCACACGTCAACGTCTTCCCCTCCGGATACCGCATTCATCTTTGACGTCAATGGCACTGCAAAGGCGACTAACGTTGACATATTTTTTTGAAAAAGCTATTTTCTAATGACCCCTCCCTCAAAAAATTCTTAATAGAGAGAAGGTCGAATAAGCCTCATAATATGTGACTTATTCTCACAAAGTTTTTCAAATTTAAAAATTTAAAAAAAAATTAATTAGTATACGTATGCAGTAAATAGTTGGACCTTAAAAGTTAAAATATTGATGAAAATTCAAAATTTAACAAATTTCAAGCACCTGTACAATTTTCTAAATTTTATCCAATAAATTTTTAAAATCAGATTAATTTTCAAAATTCACAAAATTTTTTATTTCTGTTTTTAAATGTGAATTTTAAGAGAAAAATTAAAGTGACACTTACTTTGCCCAGAAATAAATCCATCGTCACTTTGTTTTAAAAACAGTCATAGTCAGATCATGGTTATTTTTTAAACTATTTTTTTTTATTTCTAAAATTGGGTCAAAAAATCCTAATAAAATTTTTTTGATGGTAAAATTTTTGAAAAAAAAAATTATTTTAAAAAATGTTTGAAAAAATTGGTAAAAAAATATTTCAAAGAGTTGAAAAATTAAGTAAGTATTTATTTCAAAATTTAAAAAAAAATGAAAATTTTTTCAGTTAGAAAAAATATTTTAAAAATGTAGGTATAAGATTTACTTTTTATTTTTTTGTTTACTCTAAAAAAATTAAAAATCTTATTCATAATTCCTAAAAAATGAATTTTTTATTCCAAAAAATTAGGATTAATTTTTATTCCAGAAAATGTTAGGTCATTTTTTTAATTCAAAAAATTAGGATTTTTTATTCTAAAAAATCATACCTACCTAGTACCTACCTATAGGTACTTATAAATTTTTTTCAATCAAAAGAAATCAAAAATTTTCTTTGAAAAATTAATTTTGTTTTCACTTAGGTAAATAAATTGAATTAAACTTATTCCAAATTTTTTAAAAAAAGGTCTTCAAAAAATTCGTTGTTTTCTGTTTGTTGTTACGAAGATTTTTATTGCATTTTTTCAAAAAAGAAACAAGTCGACATCCGATTTTCAATGATAATTTTTTAATTTTTGGTAAAAGTTCTTTGTTTCAAATTTAATTTAAAATAAGTACATATCTTTCAGTTTTGGAATTTAAAAAAAAAAATTCATTCAAACGTAAAATATAATCTAATTTTTAAATTACAAATTTAATTTTATGACATTATTTTTCAAACGAACCTCGAGTTTTTTTTGTTTTTTTAAAATAAAATAGGTTACCTATGCAAAAGCTGAAATATAGTTGGCTACAAATTTCAATGTTCCACTCCCTCCGTACAGAAATTGCTTTTGCTTATCAAATTGATCATGAAAAAACAGTATTCTGATAAAATCGATAAAATTGTTCCTAATTTTAAATTTTAAATATATTTTTCTTGATTTTGATGTTTTTGTATCGCGTTTTTGATCTGAAAATTTTACCCGAATTAAAAATAAATTATAATAAAAATGGTTACAGGGAACAGTGTTTTCTACGGATGCTCTTTAACGAGTGGTACCACGGTTATCTTGTTTATCAATTTGGTAAAGCCATTCTATGATTTTTCAACTTTTAAATACAATTAAATTCTTATGACTTAATCAAAAATTTGACTCAATCAAGATTAATGAGTACAAAAAATTGTATCATTTAGGTTTGGCGAACGGTTGATCTATTGATGAGCGTACTAAAAGATGAACTAACTGTTTCGGATGTGGTTGTATACATATTTTTCGGAGGTAGTTCAGTCCTTGGGATGATTGGTGTCTTTGTGGTACATCGCTTATATTACTTTTTTTTTTTTTTTTTTTTTTTTTTATAATACTCAGACCCAGCGGTAACTCACTTGGATGACCTCACCAAGGGGAGGTTCAAACCCTAGGAATTCTTAGTTATACATTTTATATTTTAACTTTTATGTAATCAACTTTAAAGTTTTAATCATGCAAATCATTCGTTTGTTTAGAAAATACGATTCTTGCTTATACCTTTCATGGTAGTGCAGTTATTTTCTTTAGTGGTCATGATAATTCTCATGGTAGCGTTTCCATTCGCTAAAGAATTCATGCTAAACGAACTTCAGCCCGAAACTCAAGGTAAAGCAGTTCCAACTGTGTCCCCGACTGTGGCTTCGACCAAAGTTTCAACTAAAGTTCCAACTACAGTCTCAATTGCAGTTCCCACTGAAGCTCCTCCGCTTGAAGTTACAATAACGAGTATCATTGTGTTGGAATTATTGATGGCTATCGGGTGTAGTATGAATCATTATTGATAGCTTAATTTTTAGCTTCATCGGTAGCAAAGATACTTCCTTGCCACTGAATACCTATCTAAATTTGAGTATTTAGGTATTACTTTTGTTTTGCAGTTGTGTTCTTCTATACGATCATCATTGTGCTGAGTTGCTACAAAGAGATGAAAGAAAATAACAAATAATGATTCGAGAAACAGTATGGATGTGATTCGAATCAGAATTTTATTTTAGATATAAATGTTGGATGTAGTTACCTACTTAGTTATTAAATGAACAAGAGACACCTACAAATAAACTAGATTAACGTGTTTTGTATAATTTCAAAATATTACGTTTACGAACAATTTTTAAAAGTTGTTGTAAGTAGATAAAATAAAATGGTTATCATCAATTTGAAAATTTTGTAATGTTTTTGAAAGGTACTTGTGTATTTTTAAAATAAAAAATGTTGACTTTTTCAAAACGTATATTTTCTCTATTGCCTTTGCACGAGTAGGAACAGTAATGTTATCGAGATGGCATGGCACAAATTATCAAATTTGCAATACTGTAAATGAAGTTTTGGAAGTATACACCATTGAGCACCATCAGTGTAAAACACACGTTTGAAGAAACGTTTTATTAATTTTTTTTTTTAAATCGCACAATGAGATCATTCTCAAACGCAAGGTAGTCAGGTGCGGGAGTTTCCAAACGTATGTGTCAGACCTTTTGATACCTATCATGAAATCTAAGCTTTGCGATTCCCACTTTTAGCCCAGATCTCACTTTTCCTTATGTTCTGAAAATTTATACACGGTCTCTTCTCGAGTTTGTTTTGAGAGGGCACTGAAATCCTAGAGGTACTCGTAGAATCACACAACACGTTTTTCTCACATGTTGAGATCCATCTATTTGAGGTTCGTCAATATTCTGGCATCCAACACGCTGGACTTTTTAGGTTGAGTACGACTCATTTCGTTCATTATCTGAATTGGTTTACTATGATATTTTAGTCAACTGCATTGATTATTATTACTTTCCATTTTTTACAAGTTATAAAACCATTTTTAAAAAAGGTTCCAAAAAAATGGTATGATAAAAATACGTTTTGAAAAAAATATATTCTCCAAAAAATTTCTTTATAAAAAATGGAATCTTCACATTGAAAAATTTCCCCAGAAAAAATCTAAAAAAATTGTTGAAAAATTCTAAAATTGAAAAGTAATCTGACACCTTTCTTCAGATTTGCATAAACAATTTTTTTAAACAAATTTTATGATTTGAATATTTTCGTTTGAAAAAGTTCTTTCATGATAAATTAAAAAAATTATGGATAAAATAATTTTTTACACATGAATATTTAAAAAAAAAAAATCATAAAAAAGACAAAAAAAACAGTGCCTTTGCACGCGATGCTTGAAGTTAATCCCTCTTCATTTGGGTCTGATGCGAAATGAAAATTGTAATATTGTCAAAAATTAATTAAGTAAGGAGATAAGAAAACCTAAGTATATTTTTATACCAACCCAACATGACATTTTTGAGAATTTCGATTTTTGCCTATCTCATTTGAGACTCCTGTTGAGTTTTCCAAAAATGATATCGCAAAAACCGATTTAAAAGGTAAGAAAAACTATATTTCCATCAGGGAAGAAAACCAATTGAGACCCAATTGGTTATGGTGATGGTGGTTTTGAGAAAATTTTGAAATTACTGGTGGTTCCAATTGGTTTTTGGTTTTTAAAAATTTTCAAAAGGTTGTGGTGCTAAAGTGGTTCCATTTAATTTTTTTTTTTTTTGATTGGTTCTGGTTCTGGGTTTTTGGTTTTGCTTGATTAATTGGTTGTGATGGTGGTTCTCAAATTAAAAAACCATTTCAAATGGTTGTGGTGGTGGTTCTCGAATTAAAAAACCATTTCAAATGGTTGTGGTGGTGGTTCTCAAATTAAAAACCATTTCAAATGGTTGTGGTGGTGGTGGTGGTGGTTCCGTTTTGGTTTTTCAATTGGTTTTCATCGAATTGCTTCCATTTCGTAGTATGGAAAATATTTCCCAACATTTAAACCATTTATCTATGGCATTAACCATCAGAACCAGATGGAACCATTTTCGTGCTTCCTATTATACCACAAAAGAACTAAAAAAAGATCAGATCTTTGAAATTTGAATAAAAAATTAATTTGCCTACAAGTTACAAACGCAATATTGCAATAAATTTAAATTAAATAATATACATTCAAATAAAAAACAAAAAATAATAATGTTTCCACTTTCCAGAGCGCTGAAAAGTCAGAAAAATGAAGAAAACAGGCCACAGGGGGTAGGTAAGGGGCCCAATTAAAAAAAATTTCAAATCAAAGTTGTTGCTTGAAGTTCTAGGAATAAATTTGGTCATAACAAAAATTTTGATTGGACCCCTCCTTCCCTTTCAAATCCACTATTTCTCTTTTTAGAACCAAAAAGAACCAATTCCATTAATTGGTGGTGGTTCTGGTTTTCATTGTAAAGGAAATTGAAAATGGTGGTGGTGGTGATGGTGGTTTTTTATTTTCAAACCACTTTCTTGTGGTTGTGGTTGTGGTTATTTATTTTCGATCCACTTTCTTGTGGTTGTGGTTGTGGTTATTTCAGCAAATGATTTTTCGTTGTGGTTTCAAACGGTTCTCTTCCCTGCCTTTTCGAAAAGAATTGGTTCTTTTTGGTGGTGGTTTTTGAATGAATTTTTGAAGTTCATTGTAATGGTTTCAAATGGTTTTGAGAACCAATTGAAATATCTGGTGGTGGTGGTTTTACCTGGTTGTGGTTTCAATTGGTTTTCTTCCCTGATTTCCATACCTCAAATGCCTTTTTTGGTAATTTGAATTTTGGCTCTTCCCCTGAGTCTGTATTGTGCATTTCTGAAAAAAGATATCCAAAATGGATTTGAGAGAAACAAAACCCCATATTTCCATACCCCAAATGACAATATTTTTGGTAACTTTGAATTGTTTCCCCTCCCCTTTAGAGCTCTTGTTGAAAATTTTTCAATGATGATGGTGCTCCTGGCGTCACAATGAAAATACGGAATGCGAGCTTTCGAGGAAAATTTGTATGAAAATTTTTCTAAATGGCTTTTCAACAATTATTATTCATTTTAAAAGTTATCTCATGCTATACGTAGCATTGGATAGACCATTTTCTTCATTTTTCGTCCAATATTAAATCCTTCAACGATGACGAAAAAACATCTGCGAATTGGGGGGGGGGGGGGAGGGGGGTATTTACGTCGTCTTTTCTATACTCAAAATTCAATCATAAACATTTAATTGTGAAATTCCAATTTTTTGGTACCTACATTCTTGGCTATTCACACTCTCGCAGGCTAAAAGGCTCTCCTCATCTATATAGAAATGTCTAATATTGATTTTAAATCTAAAAAAATTATTATTTAATTTAAATTAAATTCAAAAATAAAGAGATTGGAAAAATTGTGAAATTGAAAAAAATAGAAAATAATTTAAACTAAAAAGTAAAAACCAATAAACAACTTCTATGATTTTTTTAATGAACCGAGGGTAGAGCGGTATTCGGGAAATATCCCATTCGGGAAATGTCCGTTCGAGATTTCGGCTTCGGGAAAATGACCGTGAACCCCAGTGGGCCATATTAGACAAACAATTTTTTTTTCTTCAAAAAACAACTCTGAAAAACTTCCCAAAATTCGAATTTTTTAAGTTTTTAGCTTTTCTTTGGTAAGTACAATATACGGTAGTGAGTAATCCACTCTATCATAACAAGACTATTTTTGGGCTAGAAAAAGCTTTGGAAAGGACATTTTATAGCTCGAAAAATAAAAAGAAGGACATGGCACTAAAACGCAAAAATAAACTTGATCTCTTTTTGTTTTTAATTTTCAAATTTCATAACAAAAAACTCTAAATTGTTCTATTACAAAGTCAACTTTTTCAAACTTTTATTCAAAATCTTTTTTTTCGAGTTATTATTTTTTTAATAATATTGAAAAAAATAATAATTTCGTTCATGCGGGAATTTTTCAACTTCTACATATTATGTTACAATACTTATCCATGCAAATCTGAAATGCAAAAACTTTCCATAAAAAGTCCTATTTGTTAAACAAAAAATTAAAATATTTCCAAAATGATGGAAACAACAAACACCCTTCCATGATTTCAAAGGTGCATCAGGCAATCCATACCAAAAGATGAAGTTTTATGGGAAGCCTATCGAAGGAAAGAAGTGTTTTATACATTTCAAGGAAAACGGGTAGGGAAAAAAATAGTATACAAGATACAAAAACAAAACAAGGGGATGACAATAAAACGGAATACCGAGATAACTGTGGTTATTTACAAAGCGCATTTATAAAGCAGACATAAAATAGACGAGATTGGGCTTGTACGGAGACAAAAAGGAGCAAAATAAAAAAGACCAACGCATCGGGTTAGAAGCGAATAAACTGCAGCTTGGTGTCATTCGGAGTTTCGGACACAACAAAAATGAAATTTCTGGGCTCTGCTCTCGATCGATGTAGAATTTTCTTTTATTAGGTAATTTAATCTTCAACTGGTTCATAAAATGCGATGTTTCAATTTTGTCCAGAACTACAGGGTTTTTCACCTTTGCGAATGCATTTTACAACTCAATAATGGTACCTAAAAATATAATGAATCTCCATCGACTCGTATGAAAATCAGGAAAAACACACAATTTAATTTACATTCGTTGGGTAAATAATTAACAGGAAAAAGGCTAAGGAAAACCTTTTCCTTTTGGCTTTTTCATACAAATGCGGGAAGAAATAAAATAAATGTTTTCCAGTCAGGTAGTTAAATGACCAACGAAACTGTAAAATAGTCGGGTGTCTAATCTAAACGAAAGAGATAACTGTTCTGGCATGTGCGAACGTAATAGTGAATACAAGGTACCGCAGGTCTCCAGTACATACGCGAAGCATAAAACACTATTCTTTTGGAATCATTCCAAAAGGGGTCTTCCGCAAAAATAGCCTTATTAAATTCAACCAAAACACTCTCGATTGGTCGGTACATTGAGCTTTTTAAAAATTCCACCGTTCTTTAATTATGTCCGAGCCTGCAGCGATGAAATCCGCAATTCCGAAACGATCTACATAAAAAGGACTAGATACTTACAAGTACCTACGAATACGAGTATATTGAACCGTACCCGATACGACGACTGATTAGTGTTTATTTTAAATGCGTAAGATGTTCTCAGATTGACGCTAATTGAGCGTCTTCTGCAAAGAGGGAGCGCGAAAAAAGGAGCACTACTTAGCGCGTTCGAGAAAAACTAAAGGAAAAGGTGAATCACGAGATAAACATGCTTGTAGTTAGGAAGTTCTCCCTTTTCTATAGGCGATAGGCCTACCGCATACTATTACGCCAACTTTTCCTTTTATATAGAAATGTAGTCCTCTCTTTTTTTACATTCCCTTTTCTAAATCACTTAATCAAGCGATCATAACAAACGCCGTTTATTCCTTTTTGTTTCCGTTTCAATGCGGATGATTGTTGCGGCGGCATAAAAACGATTTAACGCTACGACATTTGTCGCATGTCTCATTTTTTTCGGCGTTTATTTAATTTTTACCAATTGTGATGGCTTCTTTGCGGAGTACACTTGTTTCGCTGGATGGACGTGAACAAAACCCTGTTCGTATTGAATGAAAATTGTCCTAAAATTTTTTTACGCATACCTATACATTGCTTATTTAATTAAATTCTGGGGGAATATCAATTTTTTAAATTTATTTGTAATTTCTAGGTGTCCAAAAATAATCAAAAAATTAATTATCCAAGATTCTTAAAACAAAAAATATACCTACCTATGCAAAATTATTTTTGTATTTTTCATTTTTCACGTTTGTAAAATAAAAAGTTGGCAAAATATTTTAAATACTTTGAAAATGCTCTTAAATTTTTTTAAACGGTTTTTAAATTGCAGAACAATTCCCTGAACATTTTTAAAAGATTTTCTGAATATCTAAATATCTGTAAATTATTCTGATACTCTAAAAAAAATCTTATAATTTTCTCAACGGAATCCTGAATTTTTGTTGAAATTCTGTAAAAAAAAATTGTCAAAATTCAGTAAATTTTTTTTTTTTTTAATTTTGAAAAAATGTTGACTGATTTTAAATTTTTTTTAGTTCTGTAAGAAACAAAAATTGAAAATTTTGTTAAAATTTTCTTGGTGTTTTATAAAAAATTTCAAATATTTTCTAAAAAAATTAAAATTTTATGAAAATTTTATTATTTTTCTGAAATTTTGAAATTTTACAACGTATTTTATAAATGTGATAGTTTTCTCCAATGTGTAAAAAAAATTTGAAAGTTCACTGAAATATGTATTTTGAAAATTTTTCTGTTTTTTATAAAAAAGATTTTTTTCCAAGTTTTGTGAAAAAAATAAAGTTTTTCGGAAAGACTTTGTGAAATTACATGGAAAATTTTCAGGAATTTGGTTGAAAATGTTGTGGAAATTTCTTCGAAGTTTTGAGAAAATTTTATTGAAATCTTCATGAGAATTCTCAGAACGATAATTATCCGAAATGTTGTGATTTTTTTTTCAAACTTGTAAAATGATCTCTGAAATTTTATAAAATATTTTTTGGCCTGTCTATAATATTTCTCAAAATTTTGTAAAAAAAGAACTGAAAATTTTGAGAAAATTTCTTCGTATTTTTGAGAAAAAAATCATTGAAATCTTCATGAAAATTCTCTAAACCATAATTTTCCGAAAAGTTGTGATTTTAGCATATTTTTTTCAAACTTGTGAAAATGGTCTCCGAAATTTTTAAAAACATTTTTCGGTCTGTCTATAGTATGTTTCGGAATTGTGTAAAAAAGAACTGAGAATTTTGGCAAAATTTCTCTCAAGTTTTGAGAAAAATTCATTGAAGGAAATTTTCCAGACGTTTTATAAAAATTTTCAAACTGTTTTTGAAGTTACTCAAATTTCTTTAAATGTGATATTTTTTTTAAAATTCTAAAATAGGTATAGTAATTTTTCTGACTGTTTGTAAGTTTTTTCCAAGTTTTTTGAAAAAAATCCTGAAATTGTTGTGAATAATTTTCTAAAATTCTGCGAAAATTTTTCTCAACTTGTATGACGAATCTCCAGAAGTTTTGCTAAAATTTAGTGAAGTTTAAAATTTATATATCAACATTTGTGAATAATTTTTTGAAATTTTTTGAACTTTAAAAAAAAATGTATTTTTTTAAAGTTTTGTACTTAAAAGATATTCTAAAATTTTATGAAAATTTTCTTGCGATTTCATGTAAATTTAGAAATAGGTACCTATGTTCTAAAATAGTAAAGATTATACGAAAGAAAAAATTTCAAACTGGTAAAAAATAATTTTTTGAAAATTATTCTGGACGTTTATAATTTTTTTTTCATTATACACGCACTGAAAATTGAACTTATCATACGCGCCAATCGGGAGGGAAGAGTACTTTTTCAGTGGTACGTTATTTTCCCTCCCGCCGGGAGGGAAAAATGCGATTTGCATTTTTCCCACCCGGCTTTTTGTGATTTCCCTCCCGCCGGGAGGGAAATTTGTGATTTGCATTTTTCCCTCCCGGCCTTTTGTGATTTGCATTTTCCCATGTCTTTTTGAAGTTGTTAGTTTGAGCTCTTGTAGTGATTACATTTAAACGAAATTTTGGAAACAACTTCAAAATAAAATGTAAAAATTTAGGTACCGGAATATTATCATGTTGAATTTGTTTGATGCAATTTTAATTCAATCTAGACAGATAGATTGTGATATTACGATAGGAGGTATTAGATTATACGTCTTTTTGTTCATTAATAAAAGATTCGTTTTGTTTTTCTTTCTGAATGAAGAATACAAAATTGTGTTGCAATTTGACTAATTTTCAGTGCAGTGTATAATGAAAAATATCTTACTATACAAGGGTGGAGGGAACTTACAATCTCGCATTATATTTGCTCACCTCGCCTTCGGCTCGGTTCGCAAACTTTTTTTACTTCACTCGCTTCGCTCGTTCGTAAAAGTGTTTGCTTCACTCGCTACGCTCGTTCCGCAAATAATCTGGACGCTCGACTGTAAAGGTTCCCTTCCCACCCTTGTTATACTATTAAATAATTTTGTGAGAAAATTCTGAAATTTTGTGAAACAGTTTTCTGGGATTCAGTGAGAGATTATAAGAATTTCTGTGAAAAATCCTCGAAGTTTTGAGAAAAATTTCATTCACAATTTTGTGAATATTTTCCTGGCATTTTATGAAAAATTTTCAAATATTTTTTTTTAAAAATTAAAAATTTTATGAAATTTTTATGATCCATCTGAAAAATTTTTTGAAGTAATTTTTTAAATCTTTACAATTTTTTCAAATTTTCAAAAAATTCTTTGAATTTTTTTCAGATGTCTTGTAAAAATTTCTAGGTACAAACTTATTTGAACAAAAAATTAGTATTTTTGTAAAAATTTTTAGATGATTGTATGTAAAAATAATTTTTATAATTATATTTTTTCAAGTTCAAAATTCCATGAAAATTTTGTGATTTTTAAAAAATTTTGGGCTAATATTTCTTAAAATTTGATTTTTTGCAAATTTATTTTAAAACTTCTGTCTTTTAATTTTAATTTTTTAAAGCTCTTTAAATAGTTTTCCAAAGATTTTGTGAACGGTTTTCTAAATCTGCGTTAACATTTTTGCAAGATTTAGTGAAAATTCTGTTTAGTTTTGAAAAAAATTACCTGCAATTTTGTAGAGAATTTTGTGATAATTTTCTGAAGTTTGTGAAGTTTTTTTTTTTCATAGGTACCTATTATTTCTCAGGAAAAAAAAACACTAAACATTTTGTGGTAATTTACTGAAATTTTATGAAAAGTTCCTTGATTTTTTTTGTTTTATAACAAGTTTGAAAATATACCTTCACGACAAATTTGTAAATTTTTATTGTTAAAAAAATGAAAAAGTTTAGAAAAATTGGAAATGGAAAAATTTTTACACAGCCTTGCAATTTTTTTTGTCTCACCTCAAAAAAGTAATTCCAGTAATCATGAGCAAATATTAATAAAAAGTCCCTAATTATAACACGTGAAATGATAATCGAATTTTATTTCTCAAGGTCGAAACTAATTTTCAAAATTTTTCAGGAGAATTTTTTTATTTAGGTGTAGACTTGAAAATGAATTGACAATTTTTTCTGTGGTGAGGTGTTGCAGTAAGAATTTATGTCTTTATGTAGGTCTCGATGTAAAATAACATGTAGGTACTGGAAAAAAGTTGCTATTAGCCTTGCATGAGATAAGGTATGCAAATCTATCTGCAAGAAAGCAAGGCAGTAAGACAAACTAGGCATATCATAACCTACAAGCTTTTTCCCAACTCACCAGTATAGGTGGTGAGTAGAATCAGTACTTCTTTAAAAATGAATAACCCTTTCTCCTCTAAATATCCTCACATTTTCAACTTAATGGCGCTCGAGTTGGCGAAAAAAAGACACTCCTCACTTCACTAGGATGTCATCGTTTGAAATAAAAGTGTTGAAAAATTACTCTATTCTGAAAATTAGAGAACGACACGGTAGCACATGCAATTAACGCAATGTTTACCAAATTCGTTAATAAGTACACTTTGGCTAAAATTAAATTTCCCTAATGGTAACTCTGCGCGAAGAAGATAAGCGTTTATAAAATTTTTTAAGTGCTCGTAAAAATTTATTTCTAATATAAAGGACGAATATTCTAAATGACAAAAACTCGAGCTCTTTTTCCATTTCATTTATAACATTAACCAGTAACAACGGTCGAAGTGATTAGATTTACCACATTTGATGAACGTAATTTTAAGCAGGAAAAAAAAATTAAAATTATCCTATTTTATATTTATTGGAACGATAGAGTCTACTTTGAATGATTTTTTAAAGCTACGTTTTTTAGTCCACAGAAATAAGTATTTTTGATGATTTCTTATCACAAGTTGTCAGTGTTTAAAGGGTTAAGTAAATCTTCGAGTTAAAGTCTTAACACGACTAACCCTTCACATTTCAATTGCGAAAGATTTGCGGTACAAATTCGATTGTTTGTAAAAGAATGTTAATTCGCGGGGTAAAATAACTTTTTGATTAAATACCACGCGACTAGAATCATAGGGTGTAGGGGTTTCCCCTATTTGCTCGACGAGGGTGAAATAGAAACATATCATACATCATACTTAGGATAAAATAGACAATGTTGCGTACTACTTACTCGATACACACAAGTTTGATGGTTCGTATTGAAATCTATAACACCTTTTCATACAAGTATAGGTTATAGGCCTAGGACTAGGTATCTATTTACACGTTTACTTAACGTGGCTGTCATTACGACGATATTTTCGTCATATAACGCGGATGAAAAAATCATAGATACGCTTAAGATACATCTAAATTGGTTTTTATTGTGATATAAAAATATAGAAAAATAAAGGCCGCGCCGAATGTAAGAAAAAATAAACCGATCAGAAAAGAATGCTTTGTGTAGCACGAATAGCCGAAGCTTTCAGCGTTTTTCTTTTTATGTGATTGAAGTGACCGTGATAGAAGAAATTCATGCGATCATTAAAGCCTGTTTGTATCCGGAGGTCTATCACTGTTAAATTCCCTGGTTGCTCGTCTACGGACGTTGAATTACGCACTAAACGTAATCGAATCACGGACGCAAACTCCAAAAAACGCCCCTATTTTATATAAAAGACTCTTCTGCCTTCTTTTCTCTTCTAATTTGCTTTTGTTAACTGCCTTCGCATTCTTTACGCCGGCAAAAAGTTGAAAATCTATTTTTTATTAACGTGTTAATGTGACCAAGAAAAACACCGCAAGATTAATAGCTGGTTTCATATATACAAAAATAATTCTACTACTATGAAAACCCAATCAAGGGCTTGATTTGATTTTCAACTCGACCTTTTTTCCTTTTTTCTCCACTTTAATCCTGTGGCAGTTTGGTTCAGTCTAGTCGGTCGAGTATACATATGTAGCGAAACATAACTTTGATGCGGTCTAATGCCTTACGATAAATAAACATGCTATTTTTTTTTCATTACTGTTGAACAAGTTGCTTTTTATGAACATCTTCAGATAATGGAAATTTTTTCGTAGTTCAAATTTCTGTTGGCTCCTACGAATTGTAGATAGGTAATTTTTTCTTCATTTGCGTGCTGCTTTTTCGATTTGAAAAACAACATTGGCCAACTACGCCAAGTCAATTTTCTAATTTTTAAATGGGTGCGAGTGCATATTTTGATTTTTTTTTAAATTCAAACACATTTTGAAAAATATTATTCTGATAATATTGTTCAGAAATTCAGATGTTATTAATTATTATTCGAACTAAAATTATATAAAAAAAATTTTGTGTATTTTACTGAAAAACACTTTTTTTAAAATTCGTTTCTGAATACTTTGAGCGTCGAAAAAATCATCAAAATAACTACCACAAATTTTTCTGTAATTTTGAAACAAAAAATTGTTGGAATGTCAAAAAGATAATAAGTAAGTACATTTTTTTTTAAATTTCTGTAAAAAAAAATATTAAAAATCTTCTTTAAGCTTTAATTTTTCTACATTTTGTAGAACACTAGGTATTTTCTAAAATCGGAATATTATTGTAAAATAGGTACCTACTTATTTTCAAAATTTAGTTCTTGCTGAAGAGCCAAAAAAGTCGTTAAAAATGCCACAAACATTTTTCTGATAAAAAGTCAGGTTTCGGAAAAAATTAAAAATTTCTGTTGAAACTATTTTTTTTTTTTTTTTTTTTTTTGGAAAAACAATTTTGAAATGTCATTTTCTAAAATTTTGTTCAAACAAAAATTTTCTACAAACAAATTAAAATTTCGTTGAAATATGCTAGAATACATTCTTTTCAAAATGTATTTGAATATGGTCGAAAACATCATCAAAATAGGTACCCAGAAATTGCTGCGTTGAAAAGACTAGAAATTGAAAAACAAATTTTTTAAAACAATTTTGTACGTAAATTTTACAGGAAAAAAAATTATTTGAAAGCAAATTCTTACATCTAGGTACTTGTAACGTACCTAGATATTATAAAATCTTGATTAAATCAAAATTTTCAAAAAAAATAAGAATGCCAATTTTTTTCTTATTTTACCTATTTTTAAAAATTACTTGTTAAATTAAGCAATTCCCAGTTGAAATGTCGTAAAGAAATGGTCAAGATATCGCGAGAAGAAAGATCGTTGGAATGTTGAGAAACCCTTCGTGTTAAAAATAAAAATTCAGTTTTTCAAACATTTCGGTTTAAATTACTAAATGTAACCCTGCCTCAAGAAAAGGACCTTATGGCTAAAATCATGTTTTTCAGAAACAATCAATTCAAGTTTTAAAAGTGTATAGCTCTGGTTCAGTGCAAGATATCGTTTTGAATCTTTGAATAATCAATGTTACCATCAAGTGTAATGAAAAAAAGTACCTTTGAAATTTTTCATCACCATATCAATGGTGCCGCAATGAGGAGCAAAAAAATGACTAAAATGAAATTGTGATGGAAAAAATTTTCAACTTGGTGATTAGAGATATTTTGACCTGCTGAATTTGAAAATCACATTTAAAATACCGTAGCTCAAGTGGTTTCTTTCCTATGAGGGGTAAAAATCACGAAAACTTCATGAAAAGTACTAAAAAGCATAAGGTGATATCTTTAACTTGTCCATATCTCACTCATTTTTGAAGATAGAAAGTTGGGACTACTTCCATTGGAAAGAGGAAGGTCTGAAGTGTACGGAACCATCAAAACCCCAAAATCGAAAATTTAGCCATTAGGTCCCTTTCTTGAGGCAGGGTCACAAATAGGTATTATTTTTATTTTTATTTATTTGATATATAGATCGATTATTTTTCGATTTTGCTACCTAAATTTTTTTATCGATTTTCATAATTCGAGAATTTATTGAATTTTTCAATTTCGATTAATTGATAATTTTTTCGATTTTGTTTGATCAGTTATTTTTTTTTAAATTAATTTTTCAATTTTGTTGACTTGATAATTTTTTTGATTCCAATAAATAAATCGACAACTTTTCAATTTCAATAAATCGAAATTTGGGGCTACATAGGTAAATGATTTTTTAATCCGATTTTCATAATTCAATAAATTTTCTATTGCAATTATCGTTTATTTTTTCAAATTTGATCGATCGATTATTTTTTGAATTTGGATTATTTCTTCAATTTCATCGATTGATCAATTGTTTGGCTAATTTTTCAAAATTTGTTAATTTAGATAAATAATTTTATTTTCATACCTATTTTTAATTACCTATTCTTTTAGTTTTCTCAGATCAATAAATTTTTCGATTACAATTTAATCGGTTAATTTCTAATTTTTTATTTATTTTTCTATCAATTTTTTGACACTTTGGGGTTATTTTATTTTATTGCTTTATTATAATTTTTTTTATTTCATAATCTGACGACCAAAAGCCACTCCCTGGGATACTTTACCTCGAGCCCCGAGTTTTCCAGGGGCTCAAATTCAATTTTTTCAGCTTTGTTTGGAAAAATCACATAGGTAGGTAGTTTTCGTTCAATAATTCACCTGGAAGAGGGCCAAAAATAAGTTTTGCCCGGGGGCTCGCTTTGGCTCTAGACGGCCTTACTGTGAAATTTTTTCAGATATTTTCTAC
This sequence comes from Balanococcus diminutus, assembly GCA_959613365.1. Lineage (NCBI taxonomy): Eukaryota > Metazoa > Arthropoda > Insecta > Hemiptera > Pseudococcidae > Balanococcus > Balanococcus diminutus. The sequence goes on from OY390714.1 coordinate 34,158,345, forward strand.
TCTTAAAATGACCTTAAAAACAATTTTGAAAATTTCAAACCATCCAGAGGGATACAGGTTTAGGAAGGGGACAATGCGTCAATTTTTTCAGATCATTTTACATCTCTCAGAATTTTTTTAGAATTTTTTAGAATGGTTGGACATCGTTAAAAAGGCGAAAACTATTTTTTTTCGAGATTTTTTTCACCAAAAAAAGGCCATTTTTGATCGAAAATTTATTCTCGTATAGTATGTTAACAAAGACCCCTAAATACACCAGCAACCTGAATTTGGACCAAATTCGTATTTTTTTTTTCATTTTTACCATTTTTCTTTTGAAATACATATACCCTAATTATGCTATTTTGGGAACTCAATACCTCCTCCGTCCTGCCCAGATATTCTAAGGGCCTAAAAATTCATTCACAGGATTTCAGCAAAAAACATCCTTTTTCAAGAATTAAGAATTTTTGACTAAAAAAATCAGAGCTTCTATAAAGAACCCGAAACGTAACTAGAACAATTTTACGTACTCCTGATATATTCGCAGAATAACCGCAGAATAAAAAACAATACCTCGGACCTTATAAAAGAATTCCGACACCACGCAGTAGTGACGAAAACGTGAAAGTTATTAATTTTTCTCGAGGCTGGTGTCAAATTGTATCAGCATTCGATATAAGCGAAGGAAAAAAGGATCCATTTAGATCAATAATAAATTCCGGTCATGGGCAAGATAATCAGATTGACTACTAGTTAAGGTGACGTTGCTGTTGGTTATGCGTGTAACAACCGAATGAGCGAAGTAAGAATAAGAATGACCACCGCAGATAAACACTTGGATTGGGGACGAGGGAAGTAAATGGCTTCCTTTGAATCTCAATAGATATCCGTGTTCCGTTCGGCTGGCTGTATATTTTTCAAGAACACGTAAAGGGAAGAATCAGCAGGGTGATATGATAGCAAATTTGAGCAGTTTACTTAATGAAACCAACTCCATTCCGATAGTTTAATCAATATTGGTTCTGATTTAGCCTTAAATGTTTTTACCCTCGTCGTATTTAAACGTTTTTATTTGATGGGATTCAAAAAGAAAAAAAAATCGCCGCCATCAACACCCTTTCCTCTTTTTTTCCAAGTTCGTCACCGGGTTTAGTCGCTTTCCAAAAAGCACATAATTGTTCAGCGTGATATCAAAATGTTAAACGACAGTAAGGTCTCCCTTTTCACTACTTCCACACCCGGGGATTCCACATTAACTCCTGCAGAGAAGCAATTTACATCCGGTTGAATTAATTCATCAAGTAGATATTCACGGTTCCCTATTTAAGGCGTTAAATTATGCAATTTTATTAACGCGCTTAAATATTACAAGTAGCTCGTATTGTTTCAAGGTACTCGACAAAAGCGATTATACAACTCCACTTGCATCACTTATGAATTTTCCAATACTGCTCGTAATACGTATTACGTAATTTATAATGAAACGAGAAAAAGAATAAAAAGAAGAAATTTATTTGAAAAGAGGAATAAAGAATAATAAATTGATATCTATTGGTATTCATATTAAACTGACCATAGAAAAAGAATCAAAATCAATTTAAGAAAAGATAGAGCAGTTTGTTATATTTTCTTTGTTTTTTGTTTTTAATATTAAGCGATATTGCTTATGCGGAAAATGACCCTGAAAGCAGTTAAATGCAAATGTTACATCTGCAAAAAATGGTAAGTCCACTGCGTGTAGCCCCCGTAGATGATATTAATAAAACTTAAGTTTTCCGCAAGAGATATAACGATATATATTAGGGAATAAATGTAACCTCTATAAATCACAAAATGATTTATCGCTATAAAACTTGGTGTGTGTTTTTTTTACACATTAACTTGCACTAGAAATGGCAATAAATTGAAAATTTTTCTTCGTGCCCAACAACAAACTAGTAAGTTAATTAGGTTACGCGTTTAGTTTATTGAAAAAATTTTCAAATTAACGAAAAACTAAAATGATGGATGACCAAAAGTACTGCAGATTTTAGACTTACCCTGGTACCAAAGTAACGTTAAGAAGAAATATATTGCGTATTGGGGACTCTGGAGTCTGGCGTGGTTGTCCACCGATGCACTGTAATTCGATGTATCGTTTCTTAAGATGATAAGTTTTTCAATAATTCAATTTTTATTTGAATATCGGAAATAATATCTAATAAAGCGAAATTCGTTATGATTGATAATTTTCATACGCATAAATACACTCGAGTTTACAGATTTAAATGACCCGTTAACAAAAACTGACCATAGAAACTTTAAATTGTTTTCAGTGTTTCTTTGTTCGAGGTAATTTTCATATCGTTATAGTAAACATTATTGTATAGTAAATCATCAAACGATTGTTTTTCCATACCCATGTAACCAAAAGTGCTTACAGAAAAAATTTTTCTCTGCATAAAATTACTGATTTTATTGCTTTCTAATATTGCGATATCAGCTCATCTCATTCTCACTCTCCAAAGTTGTTTATGTCGTATAGATACGAGTATGACCATTCATTAGTCTTACCATCAATTATTTAAAAAATGAAAAATCAAGAAAATCTCCTTTCGAAAATTTTTCGAAAAGATGTGGATGCCAAAGATAAATGAAAAAACTTTGTTGTAGGAATTACTGAGTTAGGTAATTATTTTTTCACTACCAATTTCAACTGTTTTGCAGGAAACCAACGCTTGAATCTTCGTGGAAAAAAATTGAAAATTTTTAACAATGTATTACACGTTGGGAAATTTTTTAAATCAATACCCAATAACTCTAAAATAATATCAACTAACTACTAAGCCAAGGAGTGACATAATTTTTTGCAGCAAATTTCGAATTTTCTAAAAAATATGTATCTAGGTACCTAGCTACCTACATTATGTACTTTCAATTTTTAAATACGAATTAGTAGGCAATACAATTTACAAAAAAATTAAAACTTTTTTGACGGTTAATTTTTAAAATTTTTATTTGAAATTCTACCAAGAAAAAATTAATTGTGATGAACTTTTCAAATCTCGTTGAAACCAAAATTTCTAATTTTTTGTTTCAAATTTCATTAAAAAACACTATTTTTAATTCCCAGTTGGAGGTTTAGAAAAAAATCATCAAAATATCACCAAAGTTATGACAAAAAAAGAATTAAAATTTTTTTTTACAAACTGTTGATAAAAGTGTTTCTCTTAAAACAAAAACTCAAACTTCGAAAAATTCTACACAAGCCATTTTTCAAATTCAAAAAAAAAGTTGAAATAATTTTTTTTTTTTCAATTTATTTTGAAAAATAATTTTCAAAAAAAATCATTTGGAAAACAATTACTTTGAATGGGATGTTGAAGAAATTTTAAAATACAAATTTAAAAAATTTATTTCTATTGAAAACTCCATAAAAAAATTATTTCTTGTTGAAGTGTCGAAAATTTTTTTCAAATACTCATCAAAAATATAATGGAAATTTGGCAAAAAATCGTTGAAATGCTGAAGAGACCCCGTGTTGAAACACAATTTTTCAAAAATTTCTGTCCGAACAATTTTTCAAATTTTTATGAAATCAATTTTGAAGGTTTGAAAATAATGCAATGTTGTAAAAAAAATTGAAACTAGATTTAAATACTTTTTTTTTTTTAATTTTACGTACCTAGGTATAAATAAATTTTTGAATTTTGTTAGAAAGCAAATCGATCAAACTTAATTTTTTTGAAATTTTCTTGAATATTTTTCTGGTTCTTTTTCCAAGTTGTTTGGCGAGCAGATTATGTAAAAGAAAATTGAGCACGCGAAATCAAAAGACATGAGGTCGAAACCCTGTTCGAATTTACATGAAATGACCCATGCACATTGCACAAGTGCATAACATATTTTTTCAGAATTTTTGAATGTAGTACAACAAAAAAAATTTTAAATGCGAAAAACTTGTTCTTCAACATTTTTTGTCTTTGGTAACTACGGTCATTTTTTGTCGCGATTTTTTTCTTCTTGCAATCACTGACACCTAAATACACCATCAACCTGAAGTTAGATCAAAAATTAGTTCAATTTTTCAATTATTTTTTATCTATCATTTTCTTTCAAAATACCCGAATGACGCGTTGAATATCCACAACCGCCTTACTTGTTCAAATTTTATTTTTTTGAAATTTTATTGAATATTTCTTGCTTTTAAAGAGGGGAAGGGGGGGGGGTCAAAAGTTGATTTTTCGAATTTTGTCAAAATACAAATTTAAAAATCGGAAAACATTATTTTAAAATAATTGAAATACGTATCAAAAATATTGTGGAAATTTTGTAAAAAAAAATTTAAAAATCACTGGAATAGGTACATGGTACACTGAACAGTTCTCATGTTAAATCATAATTTCAAAAAAAATATTATAACAAAATTTTTAAAATCTTCTTTCAATCATTTATTTTCAATTTATTCGATTTTTCTAGCCTTTTTTTAAATTTACTGTTAAAATGTCGAAAAAATGTTTAGAATCTATAAGTACGAGTACAATAATACTTATTGTAAACAATTTTTTTAATTTTTTTCCAAAATTAAATTTTAAATTTTTTTGTTAAAACATGTTTTTTTTTTAAATTTAGTTCAAGCCTCAAATAAAAATTTTGCCCCTTAGTGAAAATTTTAGGGGTTCTCATAATTTTAGGAAGCACATTTTTCAGGCGTTGATCGACAAATATTTTTCTCCTACGATCCCACACCCTACCTACACCGCCTCTGATGCAGAAACACCTCATTAGATTGGTTTATAAAATCTCATTTAAAAAAAGCCATAACTTTATAAACAAGGTTCATCAACAATTCGCGACGTAACTCAGACATATTCGTATACGTAAATCGTGGCTCAGAATAAATCCAAATACTAAACTAAGACAAAACAAAAAATTGAACATAACTGTATGGCACCTTATTGTTGGTTAGTGGAGCAAAGAAAAAAAACACAGAAAAAACACGCGAATAATGAAGGTTGTTTTGAAAAGTTAGACTGTGATACATTTAGTGTTCTATCGATTCGATAAAATATCAACAAACTAATCACTGCTATAATAACTTCCTTAAAAGAGAGGAATTGTTTATCAAGAGTAGCGGTACGTTCAAAAATAAAGTACTTTAGATATATAAATCGACAATACAAAGAAAGAAAAAAAAAACACACGAAACCTCCGACGGAGATTTATGAATTGAATTCGAAGGAATGGAGTACTCTACCAATCTTATTCGACATTTATACCTACCTAATAATAAATGTTTGGATAATTTCATTTCAATTTTCAAATATTTTATTTTTTTTTTTTTTTTAGAGGTCCCGATTTATTAATTTAACTGTTTCTATCCATAAGTTGGGATTTTTTTTATCTTTCAAAAATATTTTAAAATGTCTGAAAAAGGGGTCCCCTAAATTTCAAAGTGGTGCGAATTGCTCCACGATATCATAGGGGAGCACGTCACTGGTACCTGATACCTCTAGTCTAGGTCTATACAACAAAGTAACATGATTTCTGCAAAACGGTTATCTCATGTGAATGCATTGCAGACATCTATTTATGTCGCTGTTCTGGAGCGTGTGTATTGGCTTCGAGAGAAAAATTATTGTCAACGGATAATAATTATTTTTTTCACTGACTCAGGTTCTCAGAATAACGTTTTAATTGCGATTACTCAGCTAATACGCGAAGCTTGCGGTTGATACAATGCTGTAATTCAACACCAAGCGTCCATGTTGCTATTGAAATATAACTTTGTAGTTCGCAATTTCGATTGTGAATTTTTTCCAGGACTAATGACCTAAAATAAAACGACGATGCGAAATAACGTTCGAAGGAAGTAAGGTAAAACCGTTGGCAAGAATTTTAAATCAGTTCGGTCAGTATAATTACGTACATATACGTATTAGCTATTAGGTAGGTTTAGCGTTTAGCTATAAACTATAAGCCCGCACCCGATGATATTTTCAATCACTTGAAGAATAACATCTATACCTATCTATAGGAAAATTCACTCCGTTCAAGTACATACTACGTACAAGAGTGGCTTAGAAACGACGTGCTATATCTGGTAGATCGTTACGAGGTATTTTCAAAAGCCCTCATCGAGTAGCTTTATTTCCGTTATTATTTTTTTTCTTTTTCTAAAATATGTAATATCTACGTCCAAAGGACACCGGAGCGAAGAGAAAACATCGAGTTATAAAATAAGGCGAATTATCGTCAATCGTCCCATTTATGTAGTGGAAATACGCGTTTTCCATCTGTTTTCGCACTAAACGGTTCATTCAAACTTTCTTTCTCTACTGCATTTCTCAGCATCGTCACGTAAACTCGTAAATTGTCGCAAAAGCAAAACCTCTCTCTAGAGTTAAACTGTGTTAGAAAGTTTCCTCTCTTTTTTTTTGTCATTTTTACTCGATCGAATACATAATACATCCGGATAGATACATGAACACCGAACAGGTATCAAACTATCAAAAAATTTCCAAATCCCTGCCTTAATGTTTCATTCAACACATTTTTTTTTTTTTTTTTTTTTTTTTTTTTGGAAAAGTTGTCCTTAATACGAAAAATCAACGAAAGATAAACTTTTGCCTTTGAAGGTCCTTATTCCGAATTCCAGTGACACGTTGAAACTACCAAAAGATACACGACCGGAAACTTGGGAATAGTTCGGGTAATCCAGGTTAGGTACACCCAATTTCAAAAATGAACGATATTAGTGGTTGTGAGTGCTCCTGCCCCCTCCCAGGAAAAATAATGAAATAAGTACTTCCCATTATAACCTCTGTTTTTTTGAAGCCAAAAATTCAATTTTTTGGAATCGACGTAAAAAAATTGGAGTTGAAAATTTCTCAGCTTTACAGCTTTTTTGGATAAAAAAATCTCAATTTTCTTGAAAATATTTTTTGGAGAAAAAATCGCTCAAAATTTATTTGTAAAAAAAGGCCTATACACCGGAAATGAGAAAATCGTCAGTTTTTTGGAGTAAAAAAACTCCTCAATTTTTTTGGAGTAAAAAATTTCTCAGTTTTTCAGATAAAAAAATTTCTCATTTTTTCTGGATAAAAAATCTCAATTTTTTTGAAATGAAAAATATTTATATTTTTGAAAATTTGGAGGAAAAATTGCTCACATTTATTTGTAAAAAAAGGCCTATACACCGGAAATGAGAAAATCGTCAATTTTTTGGAGTAAAAAAACTCCTTAATTTTTTTGAAGGAAAAAAGTTCTTATTTTTTTAGATGATTTTTTTTCAGTTTTCCTAAAAAAATATTTCAATTTTTCGGTGGAAAAATCGCTCGAATTCCAATTCAAGATTTTTACAAAATTGTTTTGAAAACAGCATTCCACATTTTTTTAAGAAATATCTCATTTTCTTTTGAGAATAGAGTCTTTTTATTATTTTAGAAAAAAAAGTATTGCTGGCGCGGAGGAAAAAATCTTTTATTTTTTAAATTTTTAGAAAGAAAAAACAGTGTATCCGTCTTTCAATTTTTTATATACCTAAACTTATTTTCATAGCTGTCAATTGTCAATTTGTCAGTTTGGAACCTTCCAAACGAACCAGAATTACATTTCAGAATATTCTATGAAAAATTGCTCATATTACCAAAATCTTAAATACTTATGCATCGATTTAATTTTTTATTCAGCAAAAAAACTGTCTCAGGCTTCAAGCATCAGACACGTTACATCGAGTTTTAGAACAGCAAAGAAACCCATATGTTGAAATCGTATTTCAAAGTTGGTGCAAATCGCGACAAATTTATCGACATTTTTCTTCCTTCGCAACACGGTATATATAAAAGCAGATGAACTCTACGTAACTCGATTACAGCGCCTATATAAATTAAAAATCTTTCACGCACGACTTGAAAAGGTAATAAAATAGTTTTAAAATAATTTCGCGAGGAAATAAAAACCAAAGACGAAAAACCAAACTCACTCGTTGCTGCGAAGCGATGTGCAGAAATAATAAAAATTATCCGGAAAAGATCGTTTAAAATAACCGAACAGGCGAACGAGGGAAACTGAGATAATAAATAAAATTAATCGAATCAAAGATAAAAACGAAACGTCAAAAGTATTTTATTGTACAGATCGTGTACGAAGGGGTAACCTGATCAGATATAAGGATTGTTCTCCTTTCTGATCATCATCATGATGATAATATAAAAACGAAAGGGTGGCCTCGTCCGATACTTTATCTTCGACGGGGTGGACATCGTAAATTTATAGCATGTCGATTAATTGCCCTACTTTGTCCGCAGCGACTTACATCACAGTACATATAGCCAAAGTATATATGAAACGACTATGTGGATATTGGAAAAACCACCATTTTCATTCGTGTTTTTTTTTTTTTTTTTGCAAATTTTCTCATAGGCATTGCACCCATCTTCGTTTTATAATTTATCAACAGTTCAAAATTTACATCATCACTCACAACGGTGATTTTATAACGAACGAGCTTTGTCGGTGAAAATATTCTTTTAATCAAACCACCATATAAAATATCTCAAACGAAGCGTCGACTTATTAAATTAATACTCCGCGGTAGTTTTAAAATCCAAAATTTTTATTCGATTTTAAAATCACGAATTATGCGAAAGCTTTGTTCGTTCGCATGAGCAGGCTTCGTTTGATCGAAATTCTTTCAAGTATAAAAAGAAATATTAAACAAAGACTCGATATTTTTATCGGATAAAATTCATAAATCCATAAAATACTATTATATCACAAATCACCATCCCTGCAGTCTTTGATACATCTTTCGTAGTGATGTTAATTGTACGTAAACTCCCATTAGGTACTTCTTTTTTTCATCAACCAAAATTCAATCATATTTTGCTCTTTGCAGGCCATACGTAAAAAGGTATTGAGAATTATGTTTTGATGAGATGAAGGATAAAGCTCAACACAATTCCTATGTTTTATTGAATATTCACGAGTTGAAAATAATATCAACGAGGTAAGTACGTAAGTAAAATTCGAGAAAATTTCTTCGATTTGTAATTTTTTGGAATGTTAGCTCCAGATTTTTTATTTTTATTATTTTTCAATTTTTTTTTTGGAGCTCCCATTTTTTATTTTTAATATTTTGCAATTTTTTTTTTTTTTTTTTTTTTTTGAGTGATAGCCTACTTTTTTATTTTTATTATTTTACAAAATAACAACCTGAGAAAGTGAGGAAATGCATCGAAAAAAAAAATAGTTAAAGAGTCGTATCGAAAAATTATATATCTAATCACACACGTTTTCAACAAATATCTTTATTAATCAATTTCATCTATATGGATTTTACGATAATTTCGTTTCAACACATCCATTCATTAAAACTTGTTTAATAATTACGAGAAAAAAATTCACAACTCAGCTATGATATCTACATCAAAATCATATTACAGTAAGAAATTTTCGCTGAAACATAAGAAACATCAGCACATCGCTATTTTCATTTGAACTACTGATTCGGCAATTTTACACATCAACGAATTATTGCCTGGACACGAGTTTTTAACAAAATTACAAAAATTCATATTTTTTAAATTGATACAAAATTACGATATTATTACCACAAAAAAAAGAAAAAAAGGAGAGAAATAAAATAAAACAAATATTAATTACTTATAGCAAAATTTCCAGAAATTATGATAATTCTGTAACATTCACGTAGTAAAAAAAGAGGATAAAGGAAACGACATCCCTAATGTGACAATCAGCGAAAAGGTCAAGGCCACAACTACCAAAAATACACAAAATAGAGTTTTAATCGGTACACGAGATTTTTAGATTTAGGCATAGTCCGAGTTTATCATCGTAAACATTTAATAATGCGAGGGCAAGTATCGTGGAATCTCAAAAAACGAGTAAAAATCAAAGTATCAAAGTACATGTGTACATTCTCAGATTTGATAAATAAACTTTCAAAGGTTTTTTTTTTCAAAGAGTTTATCGGTAAAATATTTTTAATTAGGGTCATCATTTCCAGTTGTGAAATGATTTATAAACAAACAGTCGGACGTTAACACAGGAGATATTTTAAACAGGTAATTTTTAACGAATTAATAACATTTGAGAAGTAATTTTCGTGAAATTAGGGGGAAAATCACGATTAAATCGAAAATACGAGTATGAATTTAAGTCGAGTTTTATTTCATTTGATAATTTTTTCTTCTCGATAATATAAATTTTGTTATATTATTTTAATTAAGTTGAGATAAATTAGCATTAAAAAAATAGGCAAAGGTGTGTCAAGTTAATTTATAACCTGAAGGCTAAAAAAAAATTACATTTTGCAATTTGAAACGACACAAAAAATTCAACTTATCGTGAATGAAAAACGTAGCTTATACCTAACCTATGTAGGAGTATCAAAGGTATTACATCGTAGGCAAATTTTTGAACAGATTTTAAAACTCCAATTGAAATAACTCGTTATTCTACGAATTTGAGATATCTTCATTAAAAAATTTTCAATTAGGCATGGGTAATTGGAGTAAAATTACGATGCATAGACAAAGTCAACAGAAAAAGTCATTTTTTGTGTTTTTAAAATTTTTTTTATCGATGTACCTATTGTCAAATTGGTAGGTAATTTTAAATCAATATGTACCGATTCCTTAAGACGCTGAAAATGGTAAAAAAAATAGCATCGAAGCAAATTTTTTGTCACATTTGTCGAGCCAAAAAAGTTTTTTTTTTCCATATACAGCTTTCTATACTCGAAAAAAGTAGATAATTAAATCTCAAGAAGGCAATTTGATTGTACGAATAATAATTGTAGAAGGGGAAATTAATTTAAAAATCATAATCATAAATTTAAAAAACGAAGTGTATAAAATAAATAAAATATTTTCTTGTAAATCAATCTAAAAAAAAAATTAATTATTCACGTAAGAGTATAAAAAAGTTGAAATTTGTACAATGAAATCTAAAATACAGGATATTTCAATATCAATGTAGGGGAAGAGGGGAGATTGGAAGAAATTTTCAAAATACACATATAGGTAGATCAAAACTACAAAATAAGAAAGAAAAAATACTGAATAGGTATTTGAAATACTAAAATTAACATTTTAACACAACCCTAAAACGAAACAAAAAAAAATTTCAAATACTATACAAACAAACCTGAAATTTATCGATACAATTGTAAAATGGTAGATAAAAGAGCCTTATTTTTTGGGCTTCTGATGGTCAAAATTATAAAGTACAATTCGTCATCGGTGGTACTCGTTCGTATGCAGCACAGGCCTCCTATTACGATTGACATTCTCGACTATGATCATTCCGAACCTACGTTTGTACACGTCCAATTCGTGAAGGGTTTCTTGAAGTTTGAGTTTCAAATCATTGATCTGGATTTCGAGCTTACGATTATTCACTTCTAACTCGGTCTTTTGTAATACCCTCTTGCTGCGACAGTTTTGGGCATAGCCCCGATTCTTCAACGTCCTCCGTTTCTGTTTCAGTTTCACCACCTCGTCGCGTGGGTAACTTTTCAAACGTAAATTTAAATCTCGAACCGATAACGTGACCAAGGTATCGTCATCAATCAAGCAGTCATTCGAGCCACCCAAATTTCGGCTGACGCTACGTCCGCTGATGCTGTTCGTCCTGCTCGAGGTACTAGCCGGTGATATCAAACCGCTAGAGCAGAGGCCAGATTTGTACGAGGAAGATGACTGATTTTGAATGACATGTTGACGATGTATGTACTCCTGCATGGTATATCCTTTACCGACCGAGAAGACCGATGTTTGACGCTGGGTTACGTTCCAATTTTGGATTTCGGTTACACTATCTCCGTTGCAGGATGGTCGCAGATCCAAAGGCTCGTGCCTATTGCGACGATCGTGCGGTTGCCAAATCATGCCATCGGGGTAGGCATTTTTCTGAACGGGCTGAATATGAGGGTAGATTGGCTGATGCTCCATGTATCCGCTCTGGGGCGAGGGTGAATTGCTCACAGGTGGGGTATCGGGGGGAGTACCGGGGATATTTTGATACATGGTAATTAAATTAGATTTTACCACCTGATGATGATGATGGTGGTGATGATGCATTGGCGGAACGTAGTTGTCATCGGGGGGTGTCAACAAATGAAGCGGAGGTGACTGGATGACCAAAGGTGACGCGATTTGAGGCGTTAAAGGCATCGGAGGGAGCCTTTGAAATGTAGTCGGTATCGGCTGAACTACCGAATTTTGATTGATTTCTTCGTCGTTGTTGTTATTCGTGCTGCTGGGGTTGGCAGGATGAGGGACGACGTTGGTCATATCTTCTCGTTTAATAGACACGTCTTCGAATTGGTCCAGAACGAATCCTTGGACGTATTCGTCCGCTAGAGAACTTTCTTCACCATTCATATTTTCGAAAATGTACAATTACGCGATAAAAAAAATGAACTAGAATCTTAGTCGCGAATTCGCATAAGAATTTAATTAATCGACATTTCGATTTAGATAATTAAATACTAATCACCGTAAAAGAAAAACCAGCGCACCGGGTTTTTGTAGTAAAAATTCACATCACCAATAGAACACGTAAAATATACCGATATGTTTCCGTCGTGTTACCGCAATCACTGAAAATCTGTTACGAGCAACCCAAGAGCCTTTAAAGTTTCAAGTTCCGTGGGAGGCGCTTAACGCTTTTCCTTCTTTACTATTGGCTCATCTATTTAATGAACCGTTTACACGCCCTTAATAAGGTGTCACTAAAATTGTTAACATGCAATTACAAACGCCGTATAAGCGCGTGTAACAAATAGTAATGTTTTTAGGCGAAATCTACAATTTTTCGAATTATTTTCTGCTATAGGTATCCACGTGAAAAGTAAAATAGATTTTCCTCATTTTCCTGCGTACTTTGCTTCGCTTTTTTCTCTTGAAAAATGTAGCCTTTATTGATAGTAAAATTCATTTAATTTTTTTTTTTTTTTTGCTGATTAGTAGACCAAAGTGTAGGTAGAAATTATGGTACCTCGAAATAAAAATTTCTCAGCTCCTAAATTCAATTTTCAGTCAAAGAATGTTAAAACCAAATTTTCGTATACAAATAAATAAATATTTTTCTCTGAAAAAAATAATAAAAATAAAAATCCGACATAACTGTATCATTTAAATTAAATTTTAATTAAAAAATTTAATTTAAAAAAATAATTATATTCATCATTGATTTATATTTTTGGGATAAATGAGCATTTTTTTAAGGGTTTGAAAATTTTGAAAAAGAAAGAGAAAATTTTTCACGCATTTTATTTTATATATCACCTTTTTTTTTCGCTTCTCTCGTCTTCCATAAAATAAAATATTGCAACTCATTTGAATATTCGTTCAATCTCACATCGACCGATTTTGACCATGGATATTCGATATCGATTTCAACGATTCATTCCTTTTCAAAACATTTTAGAATACCTTCTTCATTTTTTCAATTTTTTCCTTCGCGTTAATTACCTAATTGTAAAAAAAAAATACAGCATCAGTTGAAAGATGCAAGATTGTGTCTTCTATATACTTACAGAGTGTCCCAAAAGCACCTTTTGAAACATCAGATTTGGATACAATCAAGTACACCGCTAACAGAAAAATTGTATGTACACAAGTTGCCTATTTATAAAATTTCAGGGGCAATGGAAAATCAAATTGAGTTTTTTTTTTCAATAGCTTTGAAATTGATATTTTAAAAGTTTGATGAACCTTAGATCCTTCACTTTCAAAAATAGACTAAAAGAGTTACACTCATTATAGCATTTTTATAACGGAATTGTGGGATTTGTATGCCTTGCTGTAGTACCCCTTAATAAATTTAGAAGAAAGCAATATCAATGAAGAGAATTTTTTCTCGTTATAACTCCTTCAAATTCAAAGATAGGCATGTTAAATGTAATTATATTTTTTTTTGCTTTTTTAAAGCTTACCTACCTTCTTACTATCCGCTGGTTGCATCAGAAATTTTTTCAAATGCAGTGTTGCCAATCGATTAATTTTCAAAGCTTTGTATAGCTCCTTCATTTTCAAACTTGGACAAAAAATCTCAAGAGTGCAAAAATTTTCATTTTTATTATACGGTTGCGGTGGCCCTTATTTTCGACTTTTAAATACTTTTTTCTCACCCACAAAGTTATTTCTTATTATGTGAAAATAATTCCCATTTTTTAATTTTTTTCCTTGACTGAGTTTTAACTTGAGTGGGTTCTGGTAACTTTTGTAGAAAAATAGAAAAAGTAACCGATTTTAAAATTCTTGCCTTTTTTGGTTATCAGTTATAATTCACCAAAGTTTATTATTTTTCATGAGAATTAATTCCCAATTTTTGAATTTCTCCCCAACTTATAATTTCAAGTGGTACTTACAAGTACCTTGAAGCGTCCCAATTTTTTAAAAAAGCAAAAATTCTTGAAGTTACATTTTTAATATTGTTGTTCATTTTTTTATAAAATAATTCCCTAATTTTTATTTTTCTCTCAACTGAATTTTAAGTGATGCCACAAGCCTCCCATTTGAAAAAAAAAAAAATGAAAATTCACGTATATTTTTCAATTTTTCCCCAACTTAATTTCAAGTGCTACGTACCTTGGACCGTCCCAATTTAAAAAAAAAATTACAAATCAAGTGACATTTAATATTGATTTTTTTTTTTTTAATAAAAATGTTTGAAATTTTATACCCAATGAAAAATTTTCATTTTTTCAGATGAAAAATTCTTGATTTTTTCAGGCTTAAATTGAAAAATCTCAATTTCATTTGAATTGAAAAATTCCCAAAATTTAAATAAAAATACCTACTTTTTCTTGAAAAAAAAATTCTCTAATTTTTATATTTTTCCAGACTGAACTTCAAGTGGTACCACAAACCTCCCATTTGAAAAAAAAAGAAAAATCACCTATTTTCAAAATGGGAGGCTTGTAACACCACTTAACATTCATTTAGGAGAAAAATACAAAATAGGAAATTATTTTCTAATAAAAAGCAACAATAGGTATTAAATGTCACTTGAAAAAATTTTTCTCATATTTTTCGTTTTTGTTTTTTTATTTTTTGAAAAATTGAGGACCTTCATGCCACAAAGTATCGATTGAAATTAAGCTAGTTAAGGGGGAAAATAATTGGGAATTAATTCTCATGAAAAAGAACAACTTTGATAGGCCATAACCAAAAAATGGTAAGAGTTTAAAAATCAGTCAATTTTTAAATTTATTTTAAAAAAGGGGATAGCCAAGGGCCACTTTAAATTCAGTTGGGACTTGGGAAAATATGAGAAATTGAGAATCATTTTCTCAAAAGAAGAAAAACATTTGGTGGTAAGTAAGACCAAAAAAATATTTGAAAATAAGAAATACGGGCCGCCCTAATGTAAGTACCTAGTTGATAAAAATTTTCGAGTGTTTTTTTCGATAAAGAAAAAACTTGGTAGGTACCTAATATAAATTTATAATTTTCAACTTTTTTTAAGCAACGAAATTTTCATTTGTTCCAAAATTTAATAATAATGAAAATTATCAAATTTTGTGTCTTAAAAACAGTAAACGTACCTACAAAGGAAGTATCAGGTACAGGTAGAATTCTAATTTCCATAACGAAATTTTTTTCATCTAACTTCAAAGTACGTTACTGGTGGAAAAAGGAAATAGCTAGGTACCTACTCACAATCATATTTTGAAAAATCTACACCTGATTTTATTTTTCGATTTTGTCAACAAGTTATTAACTATCAAGTTCATCTCCAACGCAACAGTTATTTAATTACGTATTCGAAAAGATATACTCGTATAAAATGTTCACCTTTTTTCCAGCCACCTTTTTTCTTATCGAACTTAATATGTCAATCAACTTCACAGGTAAAAAAAAAATAAAGCAGATAAAGAGCCACAATAACAGAAGCATACAACGACGTAAATTTTCTATTCGTCTTTTTAATGAAAACGAACACTTTGCGAAAATTTTATGATATTACGTGAAAGAGAAAACACAAAAACAGACCTGGTAACCTAAACAACGTTTGTGTACGTAGGGATAAATTTGCTGATTTAAGCATTCTGACGTCCATCGATCCGCAAAAATGTGATGTTTGGAAAGAACGGACGGGTTATGCTTTTCTTATTCTCGTTTTACCGTTTCGTTATTTTGAAAAAGATCGAAAGCGATTATGGTGAGAAATGAAGGTGCGAGGGGTGGATGATTTTTAGTCCCTGATTAATTTCGCTCAAATTTTAGGTAGAGGTTGAATTTCAAATAAAGTTTTTTTTACCTTTAAATAATATTACCTCACGTCAGCCAAATTGAAAGTTTAAATATTGGTATCGATATAAAAAAGTGAATTATAACAGGGGAATAAACCAGACTGATAACACTGCGATTGATTCAGAAAAATTCTGAGAATTTAAGTTCCAACATCGTAAAACAATCTTGATAATTTACAATCCCTGTGATCTAAAATGTTTGTAATTTAACTGCGAAAATACAATGTATAAATTGCGTTTGATTTGTTACAATGCTCTATTACTTAGTCTACAACTACACGCAAGATAAGTAGATGAACGGCATTTTTATAAAGACTGAAACGGCGACGTATAATGCGAAGTTTCCTAGAAGATTATGTTACGTTTTAGACCAAGATAAAAAAATTAATTCAAGGCTATGACTCGTGTATGGACATGAGCGTAGTATAAATTAATTCGATAATATTTACCACCTCAGCAAAATCTATTGAGAATGTTATCTTAATAATATGGATATTTTCTCAGCGTTATAAAACGCTGATATTAGACTTTTCGCCATATGCAATGAAACCCAATCATTTGAAACCG
Source organism: Balanococcus diminutus (assembly GCA_959613365.1). NCBI lineage: Eukaryota > Metazoa > Arthropoda > Insecta > Hemiptera > Pseudococcidae > Balanococcus > Balanococcus diminutus. The sequence goes on from OY390714.1 coordinate 34,175,161, forward strand.
CCGTCGACCAATGTTATGGCGTATACTATACCTTTGAATTAAAAAGGAAATGATAGGTATATATATTTTTTTAATTTTAACTTATGGTATAATTGTTTACAGATTCATGATGTCATCTTTCAATGGTACTCTGATTGCAAGGTACCTAATGCTCGTGATTTCCACTAGTTTTGGAAAAGACAATGAATACGTGATGGGACACCGTTTAAGTTAATTGTCCAATTTCCGCATAACTAACAATAAAGTTTAATGAGTTTTCAACGAGTTTACCCTCGAAGTTTCGTAGGCATATACAGATGGCAATACGAAATAAATCGAATAGATTCTTTTTAGCTGGATTTTTTTTTTATCTGCAGCTCATTCTTGTTGCTGAAGATTTTTTATTTAGGCTGTTTAAAACGTCGAACGACCTTTTTGTTTGGGTTGAAACCATCAATTGATTTAGGCGTGATATTCGGTGACACCAAAAAAAAAAAAAAAAAAAAAAACTGGCTTTGATTACGACCGTTGTTTTCCTTTTTTCAAGTAAGTAAATGTACCTAATCTAGCAAACTTTCAACTCTTTAACTCGACTAAAAATCTAAAACCATTTTCAAAATATAAAACTAAAGGCTCATAGAGTAACTGTACTTTTTCATTAGGTTGAACCAGTTTCAGGGGCGAAAGCTTAGAATTTCGTGAGATGAAATTCAAATTCTCAAGGGGGGGGGGGGTGTGTTGAATGTGAGAATGATTTTTCTTCTCTAAAAAATTTTTTATCTCAAAAAACATGGTGACAAAAATTTTTAGAAAAACTCCAAAAAATTACGAGATCTTTTTCTACAAAAAAAAAAAAAAAAATGATGAATAAAAAATAAGAGATTTTTTTATTCCAAATAATTGGAAGATTACTCACTCCAAAAATTTTAAATTGCACTTTTATCCGGAAAAATTAAAAGATTTTATTTTATTTCAAAAAATTGAAAGATTGGTTTCTCCAAGAAAATGAGGCAGGAAATTAGGAATTTTGTTCAAAAAATTGAAATTTTCCCCCTCTATACAGAGAAGCAAAAAAATTGAGATCCTTGCTCTTAAGAAAAAAAATATCTATTTCTTCACTAAAAGAATTGAGATATTTCAAAACCATTTTTTATTCCAAGAAAATTGAGATATTTTTACTCCAAAAATTTGAGACATGGGTACTTGTATTTTGAATTTCTCAATTTTTTAATTAGAAAAAAAAAGTTGATAAGTATCTAGGTATAAAAAATTAAAAGTACCTAAGTAAGTGATATTTTCTCCAATAACTGAGATTTTCTTCTGAAAACATTTAAAAGAAAATAAATTTCTCCATAAAATTAAACGAATGACTAGGTATACTTTCCAAAAATTTGAGAAATATTTTGTGCTTCAAAAAAATTATAAAATTATAGTTCCTTACAAAAAATTGAAAGATTTTTCATAATTAATTTTTTTCACTCTCTGACCCCAAAGAAATTAAAATGAGCATTGTTTTTTATTCTGAGAAAATTCTGAAATTTTTCACTTTAAAAAAAAATCGATTTTTTCTCCAAAAAATTAAGATCATTTTTGTTTTCGAAAAAATAAACGAATTATTTCCCTAATTTTTTTTCCAAAAAGTTCAGATTATTTTTTACATTTATTATTTTTCAATTTAAAAATTCAAAATATTTTTTGTATTCCAAGAAAAGTCAGAATTTTTTACATAAAACATATGTTGTGCTAAAGTACTCCCAACAATACTTAACCTCCAATTACCCCTGTGAGAGGGTTGAGGTCACCTTAACCAACCGAAAATCTCGTTTTCCTTCAATTTTCAGGATTTTTAAATTCCACGCAAAAAAATATATATATTTTAAAACTCGAAATTTTTAAGATGATGATTTTTATAATCATACTCGAAATAAATTCTCAAAAAAATCTTTTTAGTATAACATACTTATCACAGTTACAAAATAAGGAGGGCTTGTGGATCTAAACACCTCCATCTGGGCCCGGTGCGTGGGGGGGGGGCTCATTTGGTAGATTTCATAACCAGGCCTCGAGGTTTTAGGGATTCGGGGTAGTAATTTATAAAAAGAAAATTTTGGCTTGAAATATGCTGAACATGAAAAAAGAAGAGAAATCGTTTTGCCACAGCGAGCCCGGAATTTGATGAGTAGGGTCTACCTCCTCATTCCAAAAAAAGGAAATAAACGTAAAAATGAAGTTTACGTCACGACATGCACAGTACTCGGTGCAAAGTTTTGCAATGATTTATTCAGAAATTTTATTTTGAATTGTTTTAAATTTTGTTTCTATTCGAAACCAAAAAAATTTGAGTTCAATTTTAATTTTATCGTTTCAGTGCTTGTAAATGATTCAACTATAGGTATGATTTTTTTAATAAAAACTTTCTCTAAACAATCTTAAATAACTACGTTAAAAACACTTTTCTTCAGTAAATTATTTTTTCAACATGTTTTCTCAAAATATAGTTTTTTACAAGATTTTTTTTGAAATTTATTTTTTCTAAAATTATTTTTCTGAGTGTTTATGTACTTAGATTGGTACGTATGCAATTATTTTGAAAAAAATTTTCTTCGGAGATTTCTTTAGGAGAATTTTTTCATAAAATTTCTTCTTTTGCTCAAAGAACCTTTTATCAAAAGAAAAAGTTTTAGGGATAGGTAATTTTTTCATTACTTTTTTTAATTCGTAACTTACATAGAAACTTGTTCCTTCAATTTTTTACAAAAAAAATTTTTGGATTTTTTTTCAACTTATTAATGACTTTCTAATTTCAAAAAAAAAATAGGAAAATTAATTTTGTGATTTTTTCAACAAAAAAAAAATACTCCTAAGGATTTGTTTTATAAAATTAATTTTTTCAACGTTTATTTTTTCAAAAAGTATAGTTCGAAATTCGAAAAGGCATTTCTTTATTTTTGTGAAAAACTTTTACGAGAAATAAATAATTTTACTAGTTTTTCTTGTAAAGCCAAAAATTTTATTAAAAATCGATAAAAATGAAAATAAAACTCAAGCGGTAGAAAAAATGATTTAAAAATAACTTTTAAAAAAAAACGAGAAAGTTTTTCAGCAGTTTTTGGCACAACGCCCACACCCCTTTCCCCCAGAATTTTTCAGCCTGCAAAATTGTTTGTTTTTCCTTGTAAACTCTAAAAATATGTTTTTAGTGAAATTTGAAAAATTAGTCGTCATTTTTAACCGAACATCCCTCTTCCCCCATGAAAAGCTTCAGTCTGCCAGTGACAATGTCATTTAAAAGAAAAGAAATCAGCTAAAAAAAATTCTGACATGAGATTAAATTTTAAATGATTATTCTGCATTCCGCCAAAAAAAAAAATTGAAAGAGTTATGTTAAAATTTGTAAAAAAAAATTCTCTTAGAAAACTTGGGTACTTCAAAAAAATATACCTATCATTTAAAGAAAACTTCCTTCGTTAAAAAAATACTTCTCCATTTCTTTCAATATATTTCGACGAATTCCCACCCCCTTGCGTTGAAGACTCCAGCTGCACTATACTGATACGTCACACGACTTCGAATTTTTTATAACATAAGTACAGGAAAATTTAACAAATACGAGTACTATGCCACCCAAAATACACCAGCCCTTCCTCAACCTAAAAAAAATCACGAAATGCATTCGCTATTGTACAAAAATACGAGAAAAAGAAACCATACCTACAACATACGCAATACGCAGTATGTATAGAAGAAATTACGCGGTTCTTATTTTGAAGACGGTAAAGTCCCAATAAAACGAACACCAGCAGGTCAATTCACTTCGGAGAGAATAAAAGACTTGTTATCCCAATAATAAAAATGTTCACTGAAAAAAATGTGGAATTGATTTTTTTTTACAACTCTTTTACAAAACTTACTATCTTCAGATATCTATTTGTATGTACTCTTATCCCTTATTAACGCATGAAAATAAATTAATTTTCTCCACTGCTTGTATGAATCATCACGGTTATCTACAATAACCGCTTCGAAACATGTGTTTAGAGTGCATTTTCCATTTTGCTGAATATGTGAGGTTGGTTGGATTTTATTTATCAACAAAAAAAAAGAAAGGAAAAAATTCGGTCGTTGATGTAGAAGATTGAAAGGCCATATTTTTTATAATAACAATAACAACAACAACAACAACAACAACGTTATTCCTTGATATAGGTACCTAAGACGAGCTAAACGATTTTAGGATGAATAGGTAGGTAAGTATTTTTTATAGGTACACGAGGTAGTTAAAAATTTTTCATTTTTTAAAAGGCTCGCTCGTCAAATAACCTACAGAGTACTGTTCAAACAAAACTTGGAATAAAAGTTCGCTTAATATTTTAATTAATTACTTGTACAGCGCGAAAGATGATCAGCGGAGATATTTGTTCATCGGCAGCCGTCTTTGTTTCAAACCCTTTCGCAAGTAAACACAAAACCGCTGGAAACGTCGGCACTCGGCACCGCAGACATCGCTGCCTGCGGATTCATTTGATTTTGTTCAAAATGACTTTTATTTGCTTACAATACTCACTTAATGTTATTCTAATTCGAACTTTGACGTTGTGTAAATAATAATTAATGTTTAACAATGCATTCTATTCGAGATACCGTGAAAATCTAAATATTTCTTTGTGTAAGTTGGAAAATTCTGCCAGTTGCAGTTTTTCCACCTCGTACAAAGAGGGTAATTGCGAAGACTTTATTTACTTCGCGCGTTTTAACGAGTATTTATTGCCGCTTAAATTTTTTTTTTAGACCTACTGCGGCGTAATTCAACACTTTACCATACGAATTGCCACACCGTGAACTTTGAACGGGTGGTAAAAATTTTTCCTTATAATAGGAAATATCTTGACACTTCTATAAGGTCAGATTATTATTCACGGTAACAAACGGGTTAATAGAGATACATGGCTGGTGACTATAAACCGAATAATAGCAATAAATTGTATTTTAAAGAGAGCAAAAAGGTCTTAATTAATATACCACAACGCAATTCACATTCACGAGAAGGGATTAAAGCTTAAGGGTAACAATATGACGTCACGCTTCAAGGATGATACACTAGTTAATTAAAAGCATGATTTATCGTGCAAGGGTGGGAACTAGGCCTACGTACACTTATCTGTAACTTTTTGCAGGGGTAACTAAGCAATAGCGCGCTTAGATTGTACTTTTTCTTATATTCGGCGTGTACCTACTACTCGTATTCGCGATATTAGGATTTAATTAAATGCGCGTAAAAACGAATCGAAATCGAATTAATTTCTTTTTAAAACGGAATTAGAATAGCGAAAATTCCGACTCCCGAGAAAAAAGCAAACGTAAGCAGTTCGGCGTACAAGAGCCTACTTTTTGTTTACAGAATATTATTGGTGTCAGTTCGTGACGTGTGAGTAATAATTGGTGGCGTGATTTCTCAGGTACAGTAAGTAATGTAAGATTTTTACGTTCGATCGAATAGGAAAATTTATTTTTATTTTTATAATGTGGTGGAAATTATTTTCGTCCAGTTTCGTGAACGTTATGATCGAAACGTGGTGTTGACTTGCTGCGATTGTAGTTAATTTGCAAACGGAAGCTTTTTCTATAATTTGCACGTACACAATGCTGGGAAAACTGGATATTTGATATCGTTTCTAACATTAATACCTACGGTTCGTAGATAGAAAGATTTCGTTATAAAGTTTTCATTGCTCACATCTCTAAAGATGATTTTCGAAGAATTTTAGATGATGGTTGCTTGAGAATTCAAATTTCTAGGCTTGTCCCGTGTAGCAATTGTCGACATCGACATTTATGTCAACAAAATTCAGACACATTTTTTTCTCGGTTAACGATGAATTAAAAATGATATTTGAGATTTAAAGTAATGTTCTATGTTAAACATAACTGTTCAATCAAAATTTTTGAATTTTTCTCAGTATTTTCCTATAATTTAGAAAACGTTGTTTTTCTACATAGACAAGTCGATGTAAAAATCGATACTCGATAAACGCATCGACATTTATGTCGACAATTTCTGCCAATTAAATTTACAAATTTTATATCTAAAAAGAACTAAAAACAATTAATAAGAACATTTTAAGCTCAGGAATAAATAATTTTTGAAAGAATCACAAAATTTTCTTATTTTTCAAAGTTTTGAATAATACAACGACTTGTCGAGTTATTGTCGACATAATTGTCGATGGTCGAATAATGCATCGACTTCACTGTCGACAGTGTCGACCAGAGGAATTTTAAGTCGAGATAGTGTCGATGTGATTGTCGAGGGTCGAATAATGCATCGACTTAACTGTCGACAGTGTTGACCAGAGGAATTTTAAGTCGAGTTAATGTCGATCTAATTGTCGAGGGTCGAATAATGCATCGACTTGACTGTCGACGTCTTGAGGGTGATTGTGATACTCGCAGATAAAGTGTGTTGCGAATTAGTACATAAGGTCTAAGAATCATCTCTATGTTAGTTGGACACTCGCATGTGTCCAGCTACAAAGGTGGCCTCAATGCCGCATATTTGACAAAAAATGTCGAAATGTTGGCTTGAACACTATTTTTGGTGTAATTTTAATATATACTTATATTAAATATTTGAACTTAGCATATTTTTCAAAATCTCACCATTGCAAATGTCGATGTGGATGTCGATATAAATGTCGACACATCGAAATCGGTCACTTTTCGATCGTACATGTCGACACGATTGTGGATGGTTTGTCGAGCTTATTATCGACATGTTTGTCGACCGTCCAAATATGGCTCGACATGTCGAGCCATATTTGGACGGTTGACAAACATGTCGATAATAAGCTCGACAAACCATCCACAATCGTGTCGACATGTACGATCGAAAAGTGACCGATTTCGATGTGTCGACATTTATATCGAAATTAGCATCGACGTTGCTACACGGGGTTTGTCTCTCCCTGTGTTGCATCCATTATGATATTTGCAGAGAAATAATTTAAAAAAATAAATAGGATGTACCTAGTTTGAGAAAAAAATTCAGCAAAAGACGATTCTGAAAAATAACAATAGGTAGGTACATAAAAAAATAAATCAAATTTTTTGAAGTTGACTACCTAATTATTTTCTCAAAATACTTTTCTTCAATAATTTTTCTTTCTTTCTTTTTCAAAAAAATGTTTGCTCTAAATTGAGAGAAAAAAATACTCAAAAATTACTTAGGCACGTAGGTATATTTTACACTTAAGAAAAAATAAACATTTCCAATAAAAAGTTGAGAAACATGTTATTGAATGAAATTTGAAGATAAATATTTTTTGTCAGTTTTAAGAAGAAATTTCAAACGAAGCTAAACACAAATATTTTTTGGGGAAAAAATTAAAATAAAATTTTTATGAAAAGAATTTTTGAAAAAAAGAAAAAGAAAATAATCACAAACCATATTTTTAAATTAGGTAGGCATAGCTATTGGTTTTTTTTCAAGAAAAAAAAACAAAAATGTACGTCAAAAATTCATTTTTTAATTTTCTTAAAAATTATTCTCATCGATGAATAACATTTGAAAAAAGTTTTACTAAACGAAATTTGGAGAAAAATAATTTTTGACAATTTTAAGAACAAAAATTTAAATACAATGAAAGAAAATTTTTATGATGGTCATTTTTGAAAAAATTGAAGAAAATAACCAAAGTGGCCAGGTGCGTGTTCTACATTGAATTGAATAGAAATAAAAAGTGGAAATTTTTGGCAAAAAGTCGAAAAAATGTTTTTATGAAAAAAGTAAAATTGGCCACTTCAAATCAGAAAGAAAATTTAAATGGAAAAACTTTTTCAAAAGAATAAAAGAAAAATGTCTCATAATCATATTAGGTAGCTGATTTAAAAAAAAAAATAGAATAGGTATATTTTTTAAATTCAACTCATTTTCTTCTCAAAACTTTTTTTTTTTGCAAAATGTGAGTATTTGTATGTTGCAATTTTACACTTTAATTTCCTTAAAAATTATTCTTATTAATTTGAAAGAAATGTTACTGAATGAACGAAATTTGAAGAAAAATTATTTTCGATAGCTTTTAAGAAGAAATTTCACACGAAAAGTTAATGTAGGTACAAATTTTCAGTGAAACGATTTTTGAAAATTTTGATGGAAATGTTCTTAAAACATTCTTCGAACTCAACTATTTACGATTTCTCTAAATAGTTTTTAGATTTTAAAAAAATGCACGTTTTAATATTTTCGATTTTTTTTTTGTAATTTCAAGAAAGTAAAATTAAAAAAAAAAAAAAAAAAAATTAAAAAAGAAAGACTTTTTGGAAAAAACGAAGAAAACATTTCAAACTCATTGTTTCAAATTTGAATCATTTTTTCCCAATTATGACTACATATTTTTTTCTCGCAAAATATTTTTTTTTTTTTTTTTTTAGTAAAAATGCATGTTTTAATTTCTTTTTATTAGGTGATAATTAAATGAAATCTGTAGAAATTGTTATTGGCAATTTTTAAGAAGGAATTTTAAAATAAGCTAAATAAAATAACTATAATAAGTTAATTTTAAAAAATAAATTGAAAAGTATGGTACAGAAAGAATAGGTAATTTTTGAAGAATTTGAAGAAAATATTTCAAACTTATATTTTTTAATTTATAAATTTGAATAATTTTTTCGATTTAACCAGTTTTTTTTTCTCAAAATATTTTTTGTCAATTTTTATTACGAAAATGCTTGTTTTAATTTTTTTTTTTTAAATAATTACGTATTATTGATGAAAAACTTGAAAATTTGTTCAATGAAATCCGAAAAACACAAATTTTTGGTAGGTATGTAGTTTTAATTAAAATTTAGAAAAAAGGCAATTGTAATGTACCAACCAAGTTAATTTTGAAGAAAATTGGAAAGAATTTTTTTTTTTTGAAGAATTTTAATGAAATATAAATCAATACCTAATTATATTTTCACGTGTAACAAATTAATATTTATTGCATTATTTTTTTCTGAAATCACGTTCAATTCAAAAAATTGATTTCAATTAGATAATAAACATTTCTTTCATGCAAAAAATTAAAAATGATTTTTTTTTCAACTTTTTTTTTCTTTAAAATTATTTTTACAATTTTTTTCAATTTTATCAAAAACTATAGTTTATTTAACACACTTTTTTCATAATTTTTTCCTTAGAAAATTAAAAATTAATTTTGAAAATTATTATTATATTTTCCAATTTTATTACCCCTCCTAAATTTTGGGATTTTCGTGCAGTTTTTTTCATAATAATTATACCTCCTACCTAGTATATATAATTTTTTTATTTCAATTGAATTTTCTTTTGATTCTCATATTATTAATTGGTTTTTTTTTCGAAACATAACACACGTGTTCTTTTGCAATCTAAAAATCAAATGATACCCCTCTAAATTTTAAAATTGGCACCATTGCAACGTGAAGTGTTTTACTCTAAACTTTTTGCACTCATCGCTCGGTGCAATTATAAAAAATTAAAAGAAATTACAAAATCCAACAAGCATACAAGACACCTGTGTGTAAAAGTATACACCTGTTCGACATCAACTAATTGCAAGGTGCTTTAAAAATCGTAGTTTCGCTTAAAAGACGCGTAAAAAATCCTTCGCATAAAAAAAACTGGTGATTCTTTGTGTACCGCGTATAATAACCCATTTAGGAATCCCTAAACGTTGTCTTCCTGAACACTCACCCTTGTGGCGCATCTTTTACAACGAAAGCGTCATTCGAGATTCAGTTATACGTATTATGCTATGATTCTCGGTTCAAATGTCTCTGCAAGTATTTTACAACCACCCTTTAAGTAAATCTTTTTAACACGAAATGCCATGCGAGTCATTTCCATTTTCATATGAAAAAACACGTAAACTGCACATCTACCGATCTTTTTAAACGTTTCGTCTTATCTAAGGTAGGCTTATGATTTTTTTAAAATGAATTTTAATTCATTTTCATTTAATAAACAGGCGATCTAAAAATAAGTTCATAAAGTATATCTATTTTCAAAAAGAAAAAAATTGAAATCCGAAATAAATCTCACTTTTTTTTAGTACATACGAATAGGTCTAATAGCTCTCTGTGTTACTGGAAAGTCACGATATAAATATATTCTATCTGATAGTCTCATATAATATACAATGTATGAGATATTTCACGGTAAATTGCGTTTGATTGAATTTCGCGATATAGTTTGAGAACTGATACGACTTACGGTTTGTCTGAATATATGTCCATTAAAAGCGATGAAGCCGTTTCCCTATTTTTTGCTCATTCTTTCAGGCTTACTACAATATCTTTCCCTCTTATTATTTTTCTTTATCTACTTGCAAGTGCTTCAATAATTTCCATAAGAAAAATTTTTCAACCCTACCGAGTATTTTCTTTAGACGAGTAATTTTGCGGACGGATAATCGAACGATGAAATATTATTAAATAATATAAAGATGAATTTATTCTACTTTTCCTACTATCTACGTATTATACTCGCGAATGTACATGAGAAGACGGGTCAGTTGTGGAATTCGGAGTACCTATAGGTACTCTAATAATTAATTAATAATTGGAAGTTTACAATGAATTAAGTACGCGATGGAAACAATTAATTATAACACAATGCCGCTTTCTCTTATTCAGCATATTATTTACCTATGACCCAAACGCTATCATAAAGCATTAATTATCAAAAAGTTTAATTCCCGTTGTGATCCATACGTGATTGTTATAATTTTTTAAGGATAAAACTCAATTACACCGTTATTAATTGGCCTACTATGCGTATCGATATACTAAATATCAATACCACAACTAACATGGTACAGGGACAGACTGATTTACCATTATGACTAATTCTAATATTAGGTACGTATCGTGTGTGTGGATATTTTCGAACTTGGGGACTAGTTTAAGAAAAATGTCAAGTCTAGATGTTCTCTATATTCTATAAGCAACGATTACAATATCAAGTCACATAATCTAAGATACTGATAATGAAAAACAATCGAGGAAAATATTTTCAATAGCTTTGGTAGTATGTAGTTCTGATTCTGATACGAAAACTACGTCATAGAAAAATATTTCTAAAAGCACACTAATGAACGACAACTAAAAAATATGAATTATTTAATAGAATGAACTTTGGACTTTGGAAACGAAGAGTTAAAAAAGTACGAAAGAATATTTTTTATGAATAAATTAGTACTATTAAATTAAGAATTAAAAAAAATTGAGTATCTCAATTTAATTTCAATTAAGGTATCTCGGAGAAAATTGCAATTTTTTTGAATGTAGGTATTAGCAAAAATAATTTACCTACTTGAACTTTTTTTTTTTTTTTTTTGCAAATAATTTTAGTCGTAATTTATTTTTGAGTAGGCTATCTGGATAGAAAAATAGACTATTTAAATAGATTTATAAATTTTTGAATTTTTTTGAAAACTTATTTAAATCATTTTCGATTAATGTTCATGTCAATTTTCAATTTTTCCCAATTTTTCTAAATTTTTTCATGATTTAAAATTTTTGTTTCCTCCCCTATTATTTAAAATGTTTTCAAATATACATTTTTTAAATGTTTTTAATAGTTATAAATTTTCAATTCGAAATTTTTCGACTCATAAATTCTAATTTTCACATAATTGATGAAATTTTTCTCAGCATTAAGTATTACTCGAGAAACCCTATTGTCGTAGGGTTGAAAAAACGAAAATTTTTCCAAATCTACTGAAATTGAAAAGAACTGATTGGAGAAAATTTTTCGACTCATAAATTCAAATTTCCACAAAATAGATGATTTTTTTTTCAAAATTATCATTCGAGAAACTCTACAGTTGTAGGGTTGAAAAAAACCGAAAAAAATTGCAAAATCTGTTGGAATTAAAAAAAAATTGCCAAATCCGCTGGTATTGAAAAACTCAAGTACCTATTGTCAAAGATGCTGGGATAGAAATAAAAATGTATTGAAGAAAGTTTTTTTATATTCAAATTTCCACAAAATTGATGAAATTTTTCTCAAAATTATTATTTGGAAAACCCTACAATTGTAGGGTTGAAAAAAAACAGAAAAATTGCAAAATTTGCTGGAATTATAAAATTGATTATTGAAAAAATTTTCGACTCATAAATTCAAATTTCCATTGATGACATTTTTTTCAAAATTATTTTTCATAAGTTCAATAATTTGAAAAATCGTTTTTTTTTCATGTCATGAAATTTTCATTTTTTTGGAAACCTGCTGAGTCCAGGAATGGCTAATATTTTCGAATTTTTGAGACTTGGCAGGTTTTTGACCTAACGAGGGTGAGGAAAAAGTCATGTTCACTGCATTCTTTAAAGACGAATAAATGATTAATTTTACCATAGCAGTACCTAATACCGAAACTGAAATGATTTTTTCGATACAAAACCTCAGTTTTTGGACTTGACCCCATGATTTAGGTAAATAAGTACTTAATTAGATTGCACTTTAATACTTCGTAACTTCATTAGGTTTTCAAAAAAATTAATACTATTTATGAGTTTTTTTGATTTTAACAAAAATTGATTAGGTATCAAAATTATTCAATGATAAAAAATTCGATCATACGAGTAAGTATAAATCATTCAAAATACTTAACAAATCTGAGAATCAAAAGTTTTCAAAAAAAAAAAAATCAATAGCTATCAAAATTATTTTTTAAAACAAATTATCAACTTTTTCAAAGTTTTATTAATTTTTTTAAAAATAATTTTGATTTTCTTTGATTTTTTTTTTTTTTAAATTACTGATATTATCCAACTTCTACTCTTTAATGATAATGTTTCCCTCGATTTTCTCATAGAATTTTTTCAATATTTAATTTCATCATTTTTGATTCGAGCTCAACGCTTTTCAATTTCTAATTTTTCTCTAAATTTTGTTTCGATTTTTATCAATTTTTGATTTTGAAATTTTGAAATTCCTCGACATTAAATTTTTAAAATTTCCTATTTCACAATTTTTCTTAAATTTCCATTTCTTTATTTATTTCGATTTTCAGTTAATTTTTTTTTTCAATTTCTTACAACATATTTTTTTTTCAAGCCTGTTGAAATTTTTTCAGGTATTAAATTTTTAAGCATTCACATTCATTAGGTAGGTACGTACTAATTTTAATGAAAAATGTTTCTCAAAATTTTCAAATTTTTATTTAAAAATGTTTTTCAATTTCTTACTATTATTTTTTTCAAGTCTGGATTTTTTTTCAATTGGGTAATTAATTTGTGAACCATGTTAAAAAAAAAGTACATATTTAAATGCACTTCATTTACTTACATGAAATTTTTTTATTTACAATTGAAATAGATTGAGGGTACCAATCTTATTTTCCGATTCATGGAAGTTGTCAGCAGATGCTACGAAAATGATTTTCATTCAAACTAGTTTGAATTATTCAAGTAGAGATCGCCTTCATTTACAAAGTCTGGCAACCAATACATCATACTAGCCAAACTAGTATCACCTTCACACCTTGCAGTTAAATTTCAAAACTTGCTCCGACTGCGTTACATCTTTTCGTTAAGGTAAGATTACTTGCACTGCTGGAAAGAAGTTCAACGTCACCTGTTACACGAGGTTCATTCGTATAAGTACCGCCTCTCTCATACCACATATAATTTTAATTTCTGAACCGTTTATTTTCGTGAAAAACCAACGACAACCACGAAAATGACTGAAGAAAGTACAAATTTAAAAAGAAACCATAACAATTTTCATTCAATTTAGTTCAAAAATCATCAAATAACGTTACGAATAAGTAGGCGAATACCTATTCACTACACCTTCACTCTGGTAAACTCTACCTTGATGGTCATTATTTCGTGTACGAGAAATAGAGTACTAGTCGTATAAGTGGTAGTGGTTCGTTTCATTGTTGTTGATACCTGTTGATGTTATTTCAGTTTACATGTTAATGTTGGTGCAAGCTGTGTTACGAAACCTTCTCAAACACTTTCAACAAAAATATTATAATTTTTACAAAATATTATAAAGAAATGCTACGTACAAGGTGATAATTCGCGTCGTACTGAGTGACATTATCAAATCAACGAGTTGGTCAATTTATTCTATAATGAGAAGTTACTATTAAAAAATGCATTCGGTGTCGGTTTTGTGATTTTTCAACTGTGTTGATGCTAGAAAAAACTCCCCACAAGTCGTCCATCAGCTCCAATGAATCAATTGCAAAAAGTATGTATTCTAGAATTAATTAAACTAAAAGTAATCATTTTAGTATAATATTTTTTACTTTGCTGGTAAAAAACTTGAAATGTGAAAAATTCAAAAATTGAAAAAAAAAGTTACGTAATACGCATTAGATATATAAACAAACAAATGACAGTTGAATTGGGAAAATTCAGAGAAAAATTCAAGGAAATCTTCAAGATTGACTGATCGAAAATGAAGAAATAAAATGAGAATTTTTTTGGTCTGCCATTGAATAAATTTAGGAAGTGTAACTTTTCAAAATCAACAAGTAGTAATTTTTTTTTCAAATTTTGCTCAAGTAATATGGTTTATTGATGTCCAAATTTGATAGACTTTACTCTACATTTTTATGTACCATTTATTATACGTTAATTCAACTTGCACAATTTTTCTAATTTTTTCAACCTTTCAATGAAAGCGATGCCAGAAACTAAAAAATGATTTTTTTAAATGTTTTATTCTACTGATCATATCAGCTCCAATATTAACATAGGTAACTTAAAATGCTTCAAACTCTCGAGCCGAAGTATATTTTTTGCTTACGTGCATATGAATATTCTAAGTAGGTACCTGCTGGTAACTTATAAAATTTTCAAATATAAAATGTAATATGCCAGAGGACATTTGGGGCACCTGCACCGGTACCGGGTACGTCAAATTCAACCTACGTACATTGATCAATTCCACGTTTGCAGGGCAGAGCACTCAGACAAAAATGGGTCAACTCCAACTTCAAGTTTGAAAAAAAAGAGTGCACCCGAACTCCAACTCATTTTCATCGGAGCTGAAAAACAATTTTCAACTCCAATTTTTTGAAAATTAAAACCGAAGAATTTGTCAAGAGGGGCCAGGAGGTTGAAAATTTAAAGTTAAAATATTTTTTTCCTTCAAAATATGTTTAAAAAAACTGATAAGTTACGAAAAAATTTTTCTCAAGTTCATTTCTTTTTTCTTTTTGAAGAAAAACGCTAAATTTTTGCTAAAGTTTCTTTTTCAAGTAAAAAAAAAAAAAAATTACCCAATATAAAATACTTAATATATTTTCAGATTTCAAAACTTTTTAAAGGGTTTCATTTTTCTTACTTATTTATTTATTTTTTTTTAGTTTTTGGAGAAAAATTTCATTTATTTACGGTTCATATATAACATAAAAATTAAAGTTAAAAATATATACATACTCTACTGAATACACAACAGTTTCAAAATTTTCAATTTCAACTCCGGTTTAAAAAAGTTTACTCCTACTTCAACTCACAGGTGCAATTGAAGACTCTTATCTACTTTTTCTACAAAAAAAATCTGAATTCTCTTCAAATGAAAAACACTTAGGTATCTCAAGTAACAATTTTTCAAATTTTTGCAAAAAAAAATCTAAATTTTTTTGGAGAACAAATTATTTAATTCTTACAAAGAGAAAAACCTCATTTTTTAGAAAAGCAATCTCTCAACTTTTTGGAGAGAAAATTTATGAATTTTATTGGAATCATTTTTTTTTTTCAAATTTCGATTCTGCATGTTTTTTTTTCTAAAAAAAATCTATAAATTTTTGAAACAAAAAAATTCCTCAATTTTTGAGAGAATAAATCTATCAATTTTTTGCAAAAAAATTTCTGAATTTTATGGAATACAAAATAACACTTACCTATCTTAATTTCTCAGGAGTCAAAACGTAGAAAGAGTTTTTTATTATTTATATATTTTTTTGAAGTAAAAGAACCCGTGTAGCAATTGTCGACATCGACATTTATGTCGACAAAATTCAGACACATTTTTTTCTCGGTTAACGATGAATTAAAAATGATATTTGAGATTTAAAGTAATGTTCTATGTTAAACATAACTGTTCAATCAAAATTTTTGAATTTTTCTCAGTATTTTCCTATAATTTAGAAAACGTTGTTTTTCTACATAGACAAGTCGATGTAAAAATCGATACTCGATAAACGCATCGACATTTATGTCGACAATTTCTGCCAATTAAATCTACAAATTTTATATCTAAAAAGAACTAAAAACAATTAATAAGAACATTTTAAGCTCAGGAATAAATAATTTTTGAAAGAATCACAAAATTTTCTTATTTTTCAAAGTTTTGAATAATACAATGACTTGTCGAGTTATTTTCGACATAATTGTCGATGGTCGAATAATACATCGACTTCACTGTCGACAGTGTCGACCAGAGGAATTTTAAGTCGAGATAGTGTCGATGTGATTGTCGAGGGTCGAATAATGCATCGACTTAACTGTCGACAGTGTTGACCAGAGGAATTTTAAGTCGAGTTAATGTCGATCTAATTGTCGAGGGTCGAATAATGCATCGACTTGACTGTCGACGTCTTGAGGGTGATTGTGATACTCGCAGATAAAGTGTGTTGTGAATTAGTACATAAGGTCTAAGAATCATCTCTATGTTAGTTGGACACTCGCATGTGTCCAGCTACAAAGGTGGCCTCAATGCCGCATATTTGACAAAAAATGTCGAAATGTTGGCTTGAACACTATTTTTGGTGTAATTTTAATATATACTTATACTGAATATTTGAACTTAGCATATTTTTCAAAATCTCACCATTGCAACTGTCGATGTGGATGTCGATATAAATGTCGACACATCGAAAAGTGACCGATTTCGATGTGTCGACATTTATATCGAAATTAGCATCGACGTTGCTACACGGGAATAGGTTAGAGAATCTTTGATTTTTTTTTGAAGAAAAAAAAGCTACAATTTTTTGATTTTTTTTTTTTTTTTTTTTAGAAACAAATCTCTTATTAGAGAAAACACATCTTTCACTTTTTGAGAAAAATTCCTATTTTTTGTCTTATTCTTTTGGAAAAAATCTTTTATCTTTTTTGGAATAAAAAATTGCTCAATTTGTTGGGAATGATTTTTTTTAGATTTTTTTGTAGAAAAAATATCTTGATTTTTCGGAAGAATAAAATACTCAGCTCAACTTCTTTTTTCTCTGTGAGAGAAAACAATCTTAATTTTCTAAAATGAACGTTTTTTTTTTTTTTTTTTTTTTTTTTGAGAAGAAAATTGTTTTTTGAGTAAAATATTATCATTTGATTTTTTTAGAAGATTTTTTTGTAATGAACAATTTTTTTTTGAAAAATTTTCTCAAATTTTTACAGTGAAATTTTTTTTTAAATTTAAAAAAAAAAACATTAAAATTTTTTTTAATTGAACACATTTTCGAATGAATTTGAGCTACACCCTAGATAATTTCAAGTTGCCACTCCTGGAACTGTCTTAACATAATCAAAAGGTCCAGCTAAGTGTTGCAAAATCTGGAATGAACTCCGAAACTTCGTCCAAAGATTGTTCAACCCTACATTTCAACCCTGCATGTTTCTAAAAACATATTTTACATAGGTGCTTACTTAATCAAAACATCGGATCATCGATCATTTTTATTTAGCTTCATCCATTTGCAAAGAATGTAGATACTTATTATACGAAAACAAACGTTCTGAAAAATTACTTAGTTTAAATGAAAATTTTCTTTTCACATTGCATAATTAACATAAGGTAGATAGATCGCATCGCATCATCACGTAATTTCAACTCGTTTACGTCGATTCAAAATCAGCTCAAAGCTATAAAAAAAAAAAAAAAAAAACTTATAATATTTAATAACTGTATCCAGAAGTATACGTAATGGAGCACGGATAATCCCGAATGAACTCATTTTTCAGCTTATTATTGATAATTCCACGTTAAGACCGCGAAAATCGGACTATCATTTACCAACATTTATCTATAGTTGATGATTTCGAAGGTACCACCCGCTTATTAATTTCGAACGCGAAATTTGAAAATATTAAATCGGTTGCAATATATCATTTACCTTGTACGTATTTGAAGAAAAAATAGCCCATCTTCGAGATGAAAAGATAATCATAACGCTCAACAGATTGCCACACTTCAGAAACTTTGGTAATGGGATGCCATCATTAGGAAAAATGTGCTACATTTGTGCTCCTCTTTAAATATGAATTTAATTTATTCAGATCACCGATCAAGTGTTACAGATTGAGTAGAACCGTCATATCTGTTGCAAATCAATACAACACTATGCTATTTACCGAAGTGTAGGATATACCACAAAGGATGTTATATCGATTCGAAGTGATAAATATTCTCGCGTATACGGTTTATGAATTTTATGATCTATATAAAAATAATTTTTTATGGTAATCATGGTTTAAATGATGCGGAAAAAATCGACTATCATGACAAAGATATTCGATCTTTTCTAAAGCATAAGTACCACCATCGATAAAATTGGATCTTCAAATCTTCAATGGTAATACAGCGATTGTAGTACACGTACCCTACATATACAATAATCCTAACCCGAAGAATCTGGGCGTATGGTGCCTACGTCAGACCAAATCGTACATGGTCAAGTCTTCTTCACAAGATCACCTGACAAGTTATAATAAATCCGAAAATTTTATAATAGATGTTGGTTTCGTGACTCGACCAAAACACATTTATACAGCAGCTGATGTGATTATAAGGTAAAACGACAGACAAGCCCCGCTAAGCCTAATTTATTATGTCTCAAAATTCTAAAATCAAAATTTATCGCTTGTTCTCCAAAACAAAATATATAAAAGGAAATTCATTAGCTTTCTCGTCAAATCAACTTGTTTCACTTGTAACTACGATAACGTTCGTGTAATTCAACAGACGGATAAAATTTTGGAAAAAATATTTCTTACAATAAAAAAGTTGTATGAACTATATGGCGATAGCATCGACTCGTAAAACACATCACAACTAATGGAAAATAACCGCACATCATCTAGACCAATAAAACAATATCGGAAACGAGAGACGATTCAAAAGGGAGGAGGGAGCCTCGGAGGCTGTGTACGGTATCTCAAGTCGAACTATGTTGTGAACACCGCCAGATGACACATTTTTTCGTTTTGTTATGGAAATGAGTACAAATTACTCCTACAAAATACTGCGCTGGCTGTGAAGAAGTTATTTGTAGGAGAGATAGATCAAAGGTGGTGGTGAACTGGTGATTCGTGGGTACCTACAATTAATTAATATTGAATTCGTGCTTCGAGGAATGATTTTTCTCACCTCGACTATTATTTTGTTCACTCGGAGCGAAAGTAGTCCGATATACGAACAACACGATGAAACTCAATTGGAAACCAACAGTAGAGAAAAAGCGCCGAAAATAAGTATACAACCGATCAGGAATCCGGAAAGCAACGGTTATGTCACGTTTTTACGATAATTCTCCATTATCAAAACGCAACCACTAAGGTAGAAAATGCAAACGCGATGAACTTTAATTACCTACCTAGTACCTAGATCTATTAAAGATGCATGAACCGAACACCATTTCTCTATTTGCGAACGAAAGGACGTTACGAGTCATCGGTCGCGAGGAAATACGCGAGCTTGGTATATTTTTTATTCGAATTTAAGTAACTCAATTAACTAAAATATTGATCGTAAGATATTACGATAGAACTGGTTTCTTCTCTGTTTGATTGTATAATGTGGTGCTACAATTATCTTGCTCACATTTTTATTAACCTTGATGCTGGTGCTGCGTTTTCTAGCGGTCCGCTATATAACGCATTTTTTCAAGATGCTACGATAAATACATCAGATGGAAACCAGTTCATGCTCATTTATTATTTCGAAGTTAACGTTTATTCACACGGTCAGCCCCTGCAAATATTTGCTTCGGATGGAAGTTCTTTTCCTTCGTTGTTGCATTTTTATTTCATTCGGTTTGTATCGAATAGCGCGAAAAAATCGGATTTTATTCGCCTATTTCCCGCCGAGTAAATATTTACTATTCGAAGTACATAGGTAGATATCTAAACGTATGTGAAATATACAAGGTGTCCGATGAGTGGTCTGCCAAACTTGAAATTTGGATATAACCGAGTACGACTAACAAAAAAGTTTATGTACACATATTGCTTAAGTTTGGAAATAAAGGAGCTACAAAGGTTTTTTTATCTAGCAAAATCGATTGGCAACACTGCGTTCAAAAAAAGATTTGACACCGGAAGTGGATAGATTAAGTAATATTAGGATACATCTTTGAAATAGCAATAAAAGTTGTAATCATATTGGATTGCAAATCTTTGAAATTGAAGGGGTTACAGCAACGCAAAATCTCAATCACTCTCAATCAAAAATATTGCCTACCTCAATTTATTACGGTGCAGTGGTGTTACGTGAAAATAGCGAAATTCGGTCAAAAAATACATGAAACCGATGTAACTTTTTGAGAGAAACAAAAAACGTCATTTGAAAATGTTGCCTATCTATGAAAATTAAGACGTTACAGAGCCTCGAATTTCGAAAATACCAATTTTCAAAGCTTGATAGCGCCTTAATTTTCAACGATAGGCAAATTTTTCAAATAACTATTTTTGCTCCTTTTAGAAAGTTACAGGGCCGGATTTAGGAAAAAAAATGCCCCAGGACCATATAATTACTGAAGGCCCTCTTGCCTCTTTAATCCCCTCCCCCCCATCGCAGTAATTGAAGTACACGTTTTCATTTTATTTCTTAGGTAAATACTAATAAAATCAAACTTAATAATTAATTCTAAATTAAAGACACGCGTCGAGATTTTTTAATAGCGAAACTTTCAATTAGATCGTCAAAGTTTAATTCGCGAAGTATGTCGTTTTCGGAACTCAACATCACCAAATTTTGTATTCCCTCCCCAGAATATTGATCCATACGCCATGTTGGACTGGAATAATCCGTAATATGCTAGCTTCAGTGTTTGTAAATTTACCAAATTTTTTAGTTGCCATAAGAGGAAATTTATTGAAGAAAGTTTTCCAGAAAGTTGGTCCACATGAGTGTTCTAGCCTAATTGAGACTCTATGTGAACCCCTAAAAATTTCAAGCAATTTACTTTTTTGACTGGTACTTGTATATCTAAATTTTGCACCCCTGATCCAAAACACATCATATTTGTTTTACTTACGTTAAGTGTCATTCTATTTGGGAAAGTGTTCATCAACCATTTTTTTAGAAAAAATTTCAATGAAAAGTTTTGAAAAAATTTGGGAGAAAATCAAGATGAACGATTTGAAAAAAATCTAATCCGCGATTCACTTGGAAAATCTAGGCATAGAAATGAAATCGATGAAAATTATTAGGAAAGTTTAAATAAAAAATTGAAAAAAAAATCAGAACAATTTCGATGAAAAATCTGAAAATTAATTCAATTAGGTAGAATTTCACAATTTACATGGAAAACTTTTTATACAAGTTTGAAAAAATTGAAAATAGGGATTCATACTGATTTTGAATTTTTTTCGTTTTTTAAACCCGATATAAGGTTTCTAGAGTCATAATTTTGAGAAAAATGTCGTCAATTTGTTGAAATCAAAATTTTATCAGTGGAAAAATTTTATTCAATTAATTTTTGTTCATTTCAAGCTAATTTTGCAATTTTTTTCAATTCTTGCTGACTTTGCATTTTTTTTAAACCCTGCAACTCTAAGGTTTCTCGAGTATTAATTTTGTGAAAAATAGCAATTTTGTGGAAATTCGAATTTATGAGTGAAAACATTTTATTTTATCAATTTTCGTCCAATTCGAGCTAATTTTGCACTTTTTTTTAATTTTTGCGGAATTTGCATTTTTTTGTTTTTTATACCTGTACAACTTTAGGGTTTCTTGAGTGATAATTTTGAGTTGTGTTAAAAATCACGTAACTTATGCGACGAAAAGTGCGCATGGGTAGATATTCGTATACACGTCTGGCGCCACTCCGATAAAACCGGCGAAAACAGCTGACTGCGTTTGATGCGTGTCGTTTAATTTGAACGAGAGTTATGAAAATCTGTATGAAATATCTTTTCACCATCTGAGCGTCCGTACTTTGCATACCCGCGTAATAACTGTAATTTTCAATTTTTAAGTGATCTGCCGGTAGCCCCTTTTCAGTGAAGGGCCCCTTTTGATGATGGGCCCCAGGGCCATGGCCCCGCTGGCCCCCCCCCCCTAAATCTGGGCCTGGAAAGTTACACCACTTACACCTGGTTCGTGCATTGTTTTCACAAAAATTTTTAATTTTATTACAGTACTGCCCCCTAAAAATCGAGATAGCCAGATAGGCACCATGTGTACATGAAAATTTTTGTCCTGGTCCTCGGTTATATCCAAATTTCAAGTTTGGCAGACCATTCGCCGGACACCCTGTATAAGCACAAAATATGTTCAAGTACATGGAAACCGAAAAATATGGCACAGTTGTATCATGTATGGGGGTTTCGAATTAGCTTTCGAGCACTTTTTTAGGGACCTCAGGACTGCTTTGCTCTTCCCCAACCCCCTCCTTCATTTCTTCATCAATTTCTGATGACAGTTCAAAAATCGGGACCCCTGCACAGCTTGGAAGAGCCTGTCGAGAGCGTTATATGCGAGCAAGCCCCTTTTATGGCACTATCCAAATTCCAAAATATTCAAAATATTTTTTCGTACAGTTCCTGTTCTGTTATTATTGAGTTATACGACTCGATTTCGAAGCATTCAAGTAGTGAAATGTACCTATAAATGATTTCATGATCCAAGATTCAAGACCCAAGTCACAGTATGAGTTGTAATTACCAACGCACAAGAATGTAATAAGTACTTATCACCTTTTTTGTTGATTTTGACAACTTTCACAAGCTATAAAGTATTGTAAAACGTAATATTAGCATTTCACTTTTGAATTAGTCCTATAGTATGACATGGGTCGGCGTTAATTTGATTGATTCGCAATGATAGAGTGATTTGAAACTAGCGTATGTTGAACGTATGGACTATGGAGTGACATAGAATCAACGAACCTGAGTAAAATACTACACCATGTCGATAATGTAAGAGTGTAAACTCATTTTCATCGTCCATCAGATTTGTAACTCGTATTAGTAGAGTAATGTTATAAATAATATCTATAGCTATCATAGAAATCTTCACTTACCCTCTCCGATGAGATGAACAGTTTTCGACATCGTGAGATAAATATTTTTGAAGTTTGTGAGTTGTTGATGGCACAGTACCAACCTATTACTATTAGAGACACCACTTTTGTCTTTTCGCCGATTTAAAATTGAAATGCGACTGCGACGATAGCATTGTTATCAATTGACAACACCAAAGCACGAACAACGTTAAAAGCACGTGTTTTCCAAACAGAAATAACTGATTGTAGAAGAACAATAATTCACTAACATCAAAAAGCACATTGACACGATGTGCAAACAATTGATTCAAAAATGTTGATCACTGATCAAAAATAAAGAGATTGAAAGTTTCGCGAACAAACGAAATACTGAGAACAGAGAACATTTTTTCCTAAAAATTCCTAAAAAAACAAAAACAAAAAAGCGACTGATAATAGATGCACCTGCTGTTGCATAATTTACATTGTTTTAGGAGTAAATTCGAAGCACCCCTTTTCACCCCCTGCTGCACCTGACCTATCTAACAAGTAACAGCCTTTCTAGGTAGGTAGGCATAGGTAGGTCTTCGTCTTTACTGATAAGAAGAAGGACAGTGATATATTTTTTTAAATTTTAAAATTGAAAATTGAAATGAATAAATTGCTTAGATAAGCTGTGTTCTATTAGCTACATACTTAATTTTATTATACGTTTTCAATATTTCAGCAGCCATGTCAGTAGTTGTATTGTAATTTGTAACTTTAGTAAGTGCTTGCTGGTTTTATCATCAAACATTAGAAACATTACATAGGTACATTTTTCATATTATGTACAATCATGCATTGTCCTTACGAAACATTTCTGCGAATTTTACGTACATATATTTTCCATCAAAATGTGCTGCTCATTTTACACAAGATAAGTAAATTTTCTACCTAGCAGAATTAGGTCAAACGAAAAGTTGATTATAAGTATTCATTCATCTAGTGATTCTATTCTATAGTAATGTTTACTTACTGCCCATGGGAATTGTCTCACGTTATTAAATGAAAGATAATGGATCAAAATATCTTAATTCGCAGGAAACAGCACTGCTTATACTTAGCAAGCTTATACAAACAACTTATAATCAGTATGAATAGAAAAATAAAAAGGTGGAAATTTCGTGTTTAAACAGTCGTAAATAGGTGTATTATTAATAATTTCTACTCCATTCGAAAAGGTGATGCTTGATGCTTTCAATTGCTTACCTTCGACCGTTATTTATGAAAAAAAAAATTGTCAATTAATAGGTACGTCACTTACAGTTACTTATAGACCTGCCATTAGATCTGTTCATTCTAAGTACCTGCCTACCTATTACTTGGTTTACGTACAAACATTTTCTCAGATGCGAGAGTCTGGTTTGCTCTGTAACATACGTCATTCTATTCAATTATTTTATTATACGACATATGACCTATACAGACAGATACATTTATATTTATTTTCTTTTAAAACTAGTTTTGAAGATACTTTTCTCGAATAAAACTAATGGAAATTTTACGTATTTTCATAGGAACTATCAAGACCTCCAATTTATAATCCGGAAGATTACGCACTATCGTTGAAAAAATGGACCAGTAAACCAATCGTAAATGCAAACGAGCAAAATGAGACGACGGCACAATCCTCATGTGCTGAAAGAGAGATGAGCTTGAGGCAGTTTTCTAGCATTTCGGATTTGCTGAATAAACTAAAAACTGATCTTCGTCTTGCCTATATTAGGTAAGAGAATTTCTTTCAAAAAGGTTTTCCAGTGAACAAAAAAAACCACACACAAAGGAGAACCAGTTATGAATCTGTTTAATAATCTCGAATTGAATAGAAAATAAGAATTCATATATTATGCATACCTAATTTAATTTGTTTTTATTCAGTTTACCTACCAGTAGCGTATTCTACAGAGCTGCAATGTTTTGTGTTACAGTTTCGTGCAAGAATTTGTAGCTGACCCAATAGATGGTATTACTTTACTTCTAGAGCTACTTCGGTCCATACAGGCGAACGATAGCAATCAACATACAAAGGCAACATCAGCTTTACATCGGCGATCTTTACTAGATGAAAATTCTTGTTTACAGTGTCTCCGGTATTCGCTAAGATGTCCAGAAACGACACGAAGATTAGCTATGGCCCCCACCGGTCTTTTCTCATTATCGGTGTGCATAATGAGTAGCGTCAGTAAATCTAGGATAATTGCTCTAGAGGTAGTTTATTTTTTTTCTCCTATCTGTTCTATCGCAGAATAATTCAACTTTTCTAAATAACTCGTTACTTTTATACAGCTATTGACAAAAATATGTTGTTATTCAATTGCTGGTCATAATGCGGTATCCGAAGCAATGTCGACTATGCGGTTAAGATTTGGAGAACCCGTTAGGTTTCGTTTTTTGGTCAGCATGCTGAATGGCGCTGCCGCGGATTTGCTGCTATCTGGATTGCGATTTATTAACACGTTCTTGGAAACTTCGCCGAAAAAGCAAATACATTTATATATACAAGCGGAAATCGAACAGGCTGGATTCAGTGTTAAAACTTTGAAAGATGTGAGTTACTTATTAAATTTTCGAGAAAAGTTTTCACCTTAATTTTGGATATTATAGTAACGTGGATAATAACTAACACAAATGTGTTCCAGATGATGGCTCCTAAAAATGCTGATAATGAAGCCATAATAGAGGAGTTAAATCGGTGGTCAAAATTGTACATAGATGTGGAAGTTTTGAAAAATAATCATAATAATAAATGTAAAGAAATATCAGCGTTGAAAGAGAAAATTTCAGAGTTAGAATCGCAAATAAAGGTGAGTTTGAAAAATGTGCGAAATGGGTGAAAAAATGAGTAGGTAAAGAAAATAGTTTCTTTTGCCTGCCATTTCAATGCCTATTTCCTATCGTATTTATCAAATCAGTGTGACTCAAAAATAGAAATCTCTCGTCTTTTTAGAGTGAAAAAAATATTTCTGAAATTTAAAAAAAAATTTGGACTAGGAAAATAACGCTATGATTTTTTTTTTTTTTTTTTTTGTAGTCAGTCTGATAAAATATTTACTTATTTTTGAAGTAAAAGAAATAGGTAAAAATTTTTTCAATTTTAAAAGAAAAATTATTTTCAAATTTTCAAATTTTTTTTTTAGAAAATAAAACTTTATATTTGTACAGGAAAACTGAAGTTTTCTTTAGAAAACATCTTATTTTCTAATTTTTCATTTCTCTCTCTCTCTCTCTCTCTCTTTTTTTTTTTTTTTTTTTTGTTCAAAAAATCCTAATTTTCTTAGATTAAAAAATAATTCTCATCTTTATTTTCAAAGTAAGTGTAAAAATTCTCACTTTTAAAAGCAAAGAAATAGGTTAAAAATATATTTCATTTTTTTTTAGAGAAAAAAGGCTTTAAATATTTTAAATTTCTCAATTTTTTGATTATAAAATTTTTTTCCAATGTTGTTTCGAAGAAGGAAAAAAACTCACATTCAACATTAAAATTAAAAATGTTGACCGCATCCTCTCAGAAAAATTTGCACTAAACCCTATAGGGAATAAAAGTGTTGACGTCACAGTCACGTGATAAACGCTTTGATAAAGTTGAAAAGGGGATACTATTGAAAATTAACATGGGAAAAAGTGGTTTTTTCAATTTTGTAATAGAACGGTAACATTTAGAGAAAAAGTTTATAGAAAAGTTTTTGTTGTGGAGAAAATTTCCTATCAGAAGAGAGTTATTGTGAATGTCTCGCGTGTTTAGTTTCCAAAATTCTTATCAATTGTAATGTGTACGTTTTCATTATTTTCATTGTTTTCACTTAATAACTCGAAAACTAGGAGTTTTACAGAAAATTCATAAGAAACATTTTTTATAGGTAAGTGAAAGATCTTTCAATTCAAATAAAAACATTTTAATTTCGTGTTGTAAAAACGGAGATATCGCTAAAACAAAATTGTACTCCCTTCACATACTCGTCAATCTTCAAGTATTTTATCAAATAAATCGATAGTAGTTCATTTTAGCGAAAAATTTATTATATCATTCGAAAGAGGACAAGATTCTCTATATTTCGTTTCCTTAAAACTTTATTCTGGCTCTTTTAGTTTTTTAGATATTATTTCGATTTGAAATGTAAAAAGCGTTGAAAAGCATGCGAAATCCGTTTGCTAAACATCAACACTAATTTCAAATTAAAATAACTGAAAAACTAAAATAGCTAGAAAATTTTTTTAGAGAAACGAAATGTAGAGAATCTTGTCTTCTTTCGAATGATATATCAACTTTTATTATACAGTTAATTACGCAAGAGTTATTTGTTCGAAATGGACCAGAAGTATGCTGAAGAAGTACCGTTTTGTTTTCTCAATATCTCCATTTATACTACACCAAATCAAAATGTTTTAAAACGAATGAAAAGCTTGTTAAATTTTCTACAAAAAGTGTCCTAAGTAAATTTTTCATAAAAGCTCTATTTTTTGAGTAATAACCTAATAAGTGCAAAAATTGTAACTCTTGTGAATTGTGATAAGCAAAAATACTGTGATCCCCTTTTCAACTTTATCACAGAAAAATAGCCGATTGTGACGTCACACTTTTATTCCCTATAGAAAATTCCAAGTTGTCGCCCATGAAACTGGCACAACATAATGGAGAGGTTCGGTTAGGCTTACGACTGAACATTGTTTTATGGATACCTATTCAACTAATCTACTACATAATTAAGTATACATATTTTTATTGGTTAAAAATTGAAAATTATTTATTTTTTACAGGTGCTGCAAAATGAAAAACAATCTTTTTTATCTGAAAATTGCTATAAAGAACGATCCTCCAAAATGAATATTTCAACTACTGATTCATGTTCGAATTCTATAGATAAAACATACGCATTCAAAACGCATATCAATTATCCAAAAAAAGGAGGTGAAAATTCAACACCAGCCGAAGACGAAGGTATCAGTTCATCAGATCACGACGATTCGGAAGAAAATATTCATCATCAGAACAACTTGAATACATATGTCTACGGAGAACAAAACAACAAAGTCTCGCACATGAAATATAAGTACAATTACGATAGAACTTCGATGGACCCTTCAATCGATGACGTCATGAAAGGGTTTCAAAACTTGATCAACGAGGTGAAAAATCATCATAATAGTCAAGATAACTTGAAAAAACTGAAACAAGAGAGAATATCACAGGTTAAAAATTCCAGTTTCGAGTCAATTTCTCGAGCTATTATTGTGCAAGAAGAAAGCGATATAATTCCTACCAAGATTCTACCGGAACCTCCGAAAAAATCCCGAAGTCTTCATTTTTTACACGAAAACATCGAATTGAATCCTTTTTTTGAGGACGAAAGCGCCGATAATTCCAACTGCAGTTGTTCGTCTCAGGAATGCTGTTCGTCGGCTGGATCCGATCACGGATATTCAAAAATCGATTTTTCGTATGAAAATAATACGCATTTGAATGGAAGCACGCAGATAAATGGGCGAAAAAATACAAAACCAAATGGTCTCAAAAGAAGCGAAACTTTTCACTATTTACAAAATGAAAATAAAAATAAAATTACAAATGGTTCTAACCATAAAAGAAATAGTCAGTCGAAATATCCTGAAAATAAGAAAAACATTATCCAAAAAAATAAAAATTATATTATACAAAACTCGAACAATTTTGAAAAAGAATTGAAAAATAAAAATTTAATTGTAAAACAAAATACAAAAATTTCCAGATCAGTTAGCACTAAACCTTTGGTGAATCAGGTTAAATCATCTAATTTACCATCTTTTCCTTCTTCAAACGTTAAAATGAATCCTATTTCATATTTTTTAAATAAATCCAATGGATTTCCAAGTAATGTTTCTGATTTCACTTTGAAAAGACATAACAATGCTGGTCTTTATTCTGGTCAAAATAATTTACAAAATTCCTCAAATAATAATTATGATGGTCAGATAACCACGATTACTCCCAACTATCCTCAAAGATGTGCCAGTAATTCGAAAGAAATTAATTATAATGGATATAGTGGCAAAATTATGGACTTTCCGTCCGGTTTGTACTAATAATTGATTGATGAGAAAGGTTATTTTATGTCTATGCAGTATAGTTTTAAAAAATTTAGAAATACTTTCTGTTCTTTTTGTACCTAATTTATTTGTGAATAATTACACAGGATGATAGGAACACGATACAACTGCATACGACGTATTTATTGATTTTTATCCGTTCAATTTTTTACTTCTGCTAATTTGAACTAATTTTACCTATGTAGTTGTTTACAATCTGTATCGCTGTTGCTGAAAATATGTTACTTTTGTAATTTTGTAAATTTGATTAATTATGTATCATAATAATATTATCTTTGTTTTATTTTATAAGGATTATTTATTATACCTATGTTTATATTTATTTTGTTTTTCTAAAAAAAAAAAAAAAAAAAAAAATCATCGACTATCTGAATCTGTCAACTCGATTTTTATTTTTACGAAAAATTATTGATAGCTCTGGCTCTTACCAAATTTTTCCAAAATTACGAAGGATGTTCAGGTTTGCACTTTGCAGTAAGTTGTTAGATGAAAATGAAAATAAAGTGATGAATAAATAATTGAAGGCAGATCTCATTCAAAATTTATTTAATAAAGGAATGAAGCTGTTTAGGAATAAAATTAATTTGGAAATAATGAATTTACTGTAATATTTTTCAATTTCAACTTATAACAGCATTACAGCAAAAGCAAATTTAAAAAATAAAAAATAAAACAAAAATTTAAAAAAAAATAAAAAAATACGTCGTCACTAGCGCACACAATGAATTTCATTCGAACTTTTATTTTATTTATTAAATGAATTCATAGATGGCGTAGTAGCACCAATGAAAATTTATGCCAGGCTATGCGTCGTATGCAAGTCATCACACAGTTCAATGTTATTGTTTTGCTTTTTAAGACTCGGCGGAGGAGTCGGGATAAATGAACTACGGAGACAAGTTAGTAACAACGAAGTATCGAATGGTGGCAGAATAAATTCAAAATGTTACATTGTTCAATAAATTTTCATCTTTTGTGGTTTTTTCTAACATCGAGTAATGTTCGGGTTTAATCAATACGAGTGTTCAACTTCGCGTTCGTGTATTTCAGTGATTACGTGCAGTGAATCTCTCTAAGTTATTTGAAATGTTTCAATAGCTGATTGGAAGTCTCAACATCCGAAATGGCTAGCATCAAGTTCACATCCGTTCATTTGCTTCTATTTGCCGTCATCATTGGAGAGATACGCGGTGACTGGTTGAAAGAATACTATGCAAAAAATAGAAATGCTGCCAAACTCTTAGAAGCCACTACAGAGCCTTTGAATAATGTATTACCATACGAGCAAGTACAATATTCTGTCGCCAATGTATCATACGACTATAAAAGCTCCACCAAGTTCCATCCTCGAGGAATGGCTCATCTGTATGTGCTGACAGAGAAATTCATCAATTTTATTGGAAAAGATCAAGCTTTTCCTGATGGTGAGTAAAGTAATCTCGATACTCGATCAATAGATCAATATTTCCGGTGACTGTGTTGCCAAGGTTATCTTGATTTTTGATATTGATTATGTAATCAATCAATCGGTGTATGATTTCATTCATTTCACTTATTGTTTGTAAGTTATTGGAATTTCGTCTGATATCCTGAACTCGAAAGTAATGCCTATGATCTAATGGGCACTGTTTCCTTTCGAAATGTAATTCTTTTTGTTGTTAACATTCGAACTTGACCAGATTTTTCTCAGTTTAATTTGTAATCTTCGAAGCACCAAGAGATGCTGAGAAACACCAACATGTCTCCAGATTTAAGGAAAGCACCTGTTCGTTGAAGCATCTAGTTCAGTGGCTTAATAATTTTGAGCCTCAATGATTTATACTTTTCCGGGAATATTATGCAAATCTCGATTAAAATTTTTCATCTTCCAAATATTTGAATAGATATTTCGATTTTATATAATTGAAACGTTTAATATTTGCATTTTATCTGCGAATCTTCGTGTTATTCGATAGAAAACAATTACATTGATATTGAACAGTTCACCAAGTGGAACAGAGGAATAATATGCATTTGGCAAGATAATGTTTAAATGAACGAGATACTTCGCTTTGAATGAATTAGTAGGTCACGGGTAAATTCATTCGTGTATTTTATTTTATTACAGGTCGAAATGTTGTTTTTTGAGGCATAAAAATGTTTTACCTTTGTTACTTAGCCTATGTTTATAATTTATACGAAGATTATTCGCATAACTTCTCGTATTCGAGAATTTCATTAGCTGTTCCTGCTTAATTTTGGTATCGTAAATTTCAGCATCCATCCCCGTTTCAAAATAGCGTAAAGATGCCTTTTTTATAAACATATTGATTGGCTAACCTTGAAAATGGTGAAAAAAATTCGCATCTTTGTTGTTGAACTTTAGTGCGCATCCTCTCGCTGAACGCCATAACATCATTTTTACCCCCCCCCCCATTCACCCCTTTTGTCTCGATTTTCTCGCTTCGGTCAAGGTTTTGCGAGCTTTCTCTGAAACGTATATATTGTACTTGTAAGTGGCGCAAATATGTCAAAAATTGGTTTACTGTTAAAAAAAGGCATACTGGTGTATTGATTTAATACTACTGTGTTCGAAGAAGAATGAAAATGTGGATAATTTTGCTCGAGTCTTACAATACTCCCTCATTTTATCAAAAATTTTATATGAAAAACTGACTTAAGACGTAAACAATAATAACTGATTAACATCAAATTTACTAACCTAAGTAGGTAACCATGTTGAATGTATTTTCTCCAAAACTGGAAAACATTTTAGCAATTTTAAACAACTAATGTTGCATTTAAAACGTAGGCCTAATACCTATCTATGTACGTATTATTGTTTCGAAGATATTACATCTCTGTCTACAAATATTTTAAGTGTATATAAAAGTGAAAATACCTATTTCACGCGTTTTATAATACATTTGTACCCCCGGTGATCTATTTGTGAACATGGAAGACGTAAAAAAGAAACATGTGCATCTCTACTCTCTTTTTTAAATCAATTTCTCGACAGCGCCTGGGCCAGTTTCAAACGCCTCAGGAAGAAATCTAATTACTAATACGTTTCTCCTTTCGAGTTTCGTGGTGTCTCGGTAGTCGGTTTTTGGTCATGTGCCATCTTTATTCAAACTTCGTGTCACGGATTGAAATCGTAAATCGTACCGAATCATTTTTCAAATTGAATCTCTTTTTGAAGAATAATTTTAATTTATAATGAAAAGCCTAAATTGTCAGGATTTTTATTCTCGTTTTGAAATTCATGAAAAATATCAACTATTTTTTCTAAAGCAGTTCAAAAGGTTTAAAATGACGGCCAAGACTAAAGAATCACTCAACTTTGACAATTAGAATTAGTGAAAATAAAGAGAACCTGGCGAATTCCAAAAGATTTTGAAGTCTTACTTGAAGTTGAAATCCTGCAAATTTTGAGCTCGACTTCATTTAAATTCAAAAAATTTGAGCTTCACCCACTCCACTTGAGTCCAGTTGATAGGCTACAGGGTTTCTAAAAAACACGATGTCTTATGCTTGATTTTCCAGCAAAAATCGTAAATTTTGGCTTGAACTTCTGCATCCTGCATAAGTTCTACTTTTGGGTTGAATTAGGTTGAAGCTCCTGATTTTTCAAATTTGAAATATTGGCATTCCCAAGCGACAAGAACAAGTTGTGAAAATTTTAAATGCCTAATAACCATTATTTGAAAAATTGTTAATGACAATTGACAACCCTTGTTAATTTTAAAAATTTAGTAAACCTTCCAATTTTACTTTTAAATTGGTAGAGTCATATAATTATTGACACAAGTTCGAAATTACTAAAAGTGACTAATTTCAAATTAGTCACTTTTCAAACTTCAACAAATTTTCGAAATTGCTTCGATTTTTGAATGTGTAATGAATTTTTACAATCTTGAAATTTGAAAAAATTTGTGAAATCTCAAAATTTGATAAAAATTTGATTTTTTTAGTCTTCGTAAATTTTTGAAATTTTTACAATTTGATGAATTTTTAAAATTTCATAATTTGTGTTCACTATGTTAAAAATCTAAATAGGTATATCTTTGACATTTGAAAAATTCTCTAAAACTTGGCCAAATTTCAAAATTTGTTGAAAACTTTAAATTTCAATAATTATATCAATTTTCGAAGTTTGGTGAATTTCTAAGCTTTTATATTATTTTGTGCACTTTGCAAAATTTGACAACCCTCTAGAATTTAGTAAAAATTCAAAAGTTGCAAATTTAAGTTGGGTAAAAATCGTAATTTGGTAAATTTTAAATTTTAATAAAAATTTTGTAAAATATTCAATTCATTTTTGAAGTTTGTTCAATTTTTAAAATTTTAATAATCTTTTTCAACTTCAAAATTTGGTGCCTGATTTTTGAATTTCAATTAATTTTGAATGTTGATCAATTCATAGGTCATTCTAACGTTGAGTTTTTAATTGTTTGGATAGTTCTAAAGTGGTTATTGGCAGTTTCAAAAATGAGTTTGAACAGTCGAAAGTTTTTTGAAATCTTCCAATAAAATTTTAAGATGGGAATTTTCAAAAGAAAATTCAAAAAAAAAAGGAGAAATTTACAAAAAGAATTCATTTAATAAATTCATTAGATATTACGAGTAAATACTTATCTCGAAAAAAAATTGAAATTTTTTTGACGTGTTTTTAGAAATTACTCAAAGAATTTTATGCAAGAAATTTTTTACAAATCTTCTTCTTGCGATTAAAAAAAAATAAAATCTGCAAATCCACAATAAAATTTTTTTGGAAGAATTTTTTTTCTAATAAATTAAAATTCCCATCAAGAATTTTTATAGAGAATTTTTTGAAAAACTTTCAATTTGTTTTTATATAGTTTTTTCCTATAAATTTTTTATTGTATTTTTTAAAAACTTTAGGCAGTATCCTTCTCAAACTTATTTCTTATTAAACAAATTTTTTTTTTTTTTTTTTTTTTTTTTTTAAGAATTGAAAAATGTTTTTTTGGTATTTTTAAAAGATTTTGTTCGAAAAAAAGTTCAATTCAAGTAACAAGCCGTAGAGATGATAATTGGATTAGTGATAAACAGGTAAATGGTAATCACAGATCATCTTACCATAAATCTCAAAATTACCATAATACTCTAGATCCTCGATTATTATTCGAGCAGAAAATTGCAACAGATTTCTTTCAGTTATCTAATGTCCAAAAGTAGGTTAATTCTTTAGTATCTGATTTCCCCTTATTTTCAAGCATTGTACTTTATTGATGTTTAAAAAAAATTCAGAGATTTTTTTCCTCGAATTTGAAATTTTATTTCAAATAAAGTTGAAAAATAATTTTAAAAAACATTGATACTACTTTTGGAATCAGTTGATGCCATACTTCGACTCAATGAATAAATTTTCAAAATTTTTGAGGTTTAATAAATTTTGGATGGACATTTGAAGTTGACCATTTTTAAATTTTGGTAAATTTTCAAAGTTTGTTGAATTTTTAGAATTTTATGAATTTCGTATAATACGTAGGTATATTCATCTTCAAAATTTTAAAAATTCCTTAAAATTTGGAAAAATTTTTAAAAAATTTGAAATTGCATCAATTTTTAGTGTTTGATGAATTTTCAAAATTTGTCAAAAATTCAAATTTAAAAAAATTATCAACTTTTTATAACTTATAAGTGGTTTTAAGATTTTAGAAGTCATCACTTATCAACATTTCTTCAAAATTTTCATTTTGATTATTTTTAAATTTGAATAAGTTTTTAAAATTGGATTCATTTTTTTTTTAATTTTGATTTTGATTTTTTCAATTCCGATTTTAAAAATTTGATTTTTTTAAAATTCAAAAATTGTGGAAATCTGGAACATTTTATTTTATTATAAAAAATCCTGTCGAAGACCCTGCGAAAATCCTGCTTTTTGATTTTGGGATTTTGTCAGACACTAAACAAGAATTCTCAAATTTATTAAGTCGTTCAAAAACTTCCCGTTTTGAAGAATTCTTCTATCTCCCTTGATTGCAGCAGCGCGGCGTTGATTTTATAAAATGCACTCGCGAACGCAATGTAAAATTTGTTAAATCAGCATTCTGCCAACTTAGCGTACCTCTGCGACAGACGGTTGAAAATCAATATTTCAGTTCAGCTTGAAAGTTAAAAGTAGGAAGGAACAGTTATGCTGTATGCAATGTGAAGGGACATTTTATGTAGCGAGAAGGTACACGCGAAAAGGAGGAATTAAACGGTTGTAATTTCGTCGTAGTGTAATTATCAAAGCGTTAATCAATTAACACGAGCGAAGTTGAACACATAATAGGATTGCGGTAGTAGATTTGAAATAACTGTAGATTTTTTTTTTTTTTTTACTTTTTAATCACCGTTGATAAATTTTTCACGGTAACGTGTTATTGCAATGTTTTATAACGTTAGAACGTGCATCGCTAATTCGGTGGAGATTCATTTTTATTTTTCATTTCAAAAAAGACGTAGCAATTACCTGGCGATAATATTGCCATGTATATGAAAGAAATATGCTGGTTACTTCCGCTAGGAATGAGTTTAGGTGGGTACAGTAGCAGCGGTCGTGGAGTAGTCGAATATGACCTGAATTTGGTCCTACTCTGTGTGGTGGTAATGGTATGGTAAATGATTGGTAAAAAAATCTAGAATTGTGTTTTTATAAATTCACGAAATAATTAACGAATAGGTGTACTAGCGGTGATGATATCCGTATAATGGCTATTACCTGTACGATATTCGCACTCGTACGTGTATGGGCTATCATGGAACTGAATGTAACCGAGGCGGAAAGGTCCTTGACATCGTTGCATGTACATTTTGTACGGTTGTGCATTATGATAAACATAAGTGTTTAGATTACCTACCTAGCATTGTTTTGTTGCGGCGATGGTGTAATGAATTTCGATCAATGGTTTTCTTTCAGGTTTTCTCGAGATCACCGATGAAAATACCATTCACGTTAACGACGTAGGAAAAGATTGGCCGATTTTACTGAATCATTACGGAGTCGTGCTAGCCGTTGTAATATGTGTGATTTTATTCGCCACGGTGATGCCTATAATTGGCCTAACGTTCTGTTGTTGCCGATGCGTCGGACGTTGCGGTTCCAGATCTCAGCCTTTCGATAAACGATACGATCCGTGTAGGAGACACTTTTACGGAGCTTTATTGGTCACCGTTACGGTGCTGATTTCGTAAGTACATTTTATGCCAGTTGGACATAGAGTTTTACCTGAGTTTCCTCGATTTCGACTCGTTGTTTATTTTTGCATCGTAATCCGAGGTATGGTACTCGAAAAGAACTGATAGCTCAGAGAAGCCTTATAAAATAAGGAAATGAAATTGCATTTTGGGCCAAATCATGACATTTTTTGATTTCGAAATGTCCCTCTTGAACACTTCAAAAAGTCCCTGAACCTCACGCCTCAGAAATCTCTCGAATGTAAACCCAAACCTTCTCGTTGTTTTTTGCTCATAACTCTTCAAATATGTATTCAAACCAAAAAATGGTCATAACTAAAATTGAAGCCCCTAAAATTTTCAACAAAAAATGTTATATTTATTTTTTTTGAAAAATGAACGGGTTGCGCAAAACCAAGCGTCAAAATATACAGAATGAAAAAAAGATTGCCTCCCATTCCCACGGGACCACGAATAACATTACAATTTCGGAACCTGATGACACATCATAGACTCCAAAAAAGTCCTCATACCTTCTCCCCCCCCCCCCCCGAAGTGTCTCATGTGTGGACAATTGAATTACAGTGACCCTTTTTTGGAATTGCGAATTTTTTTGCTTCACCCTTAAAAGTTGTTTCTTTTTTAGAGAAAACAATTCCCAATTTTTAGCCGAATTTTTTTTAAAAAATTTAGGCTATTGTGTCCGACCCTAATTTAGAAGGAGGGGGGTAGAAGAGTTCTGACCTCATTTCTCGACGTTTGGGACCAAAAGATGACGATCTGTCACATGTCACATATTTATATATATATATATATATATATGTATATATATATATATATATATATTTATAACTTTACACTCGCTTTTGGAACTCTGGGGCCGAGCCTAACAGGTCAAATGAGGTCAAACTTGATAGGTAGGGTCCCCTCGGTGTAGGAATGATGCAAAAAAATTTTTGGGGCCCTAACTCAAAATTGAATATTTTACCCCTTTTTGAGGGGGTGCGGGGGAGCCCCAATATCATGAAATTTTTTGAAACTTGCCCCAGGGATGAGAACCCTAATTACCTACACCATAGTCAAATTTCAGCCCCCTAAGTCATCCCCACCCCATTTTAGGGCCCAAAAAGTGGATTTTGGGGTAATTTTTTTCACGTTGATCAGGCTACAGACCCCCCAAATGAGGCTGGGGGGCCAAAATTTTCATCATGAATCAAGTTTGTGCCCCTGATGTGCCTTTTGTAGGTTTCAACATTTGGGCCCCCTTTGACCCCTGTCAAGGGTCAAAAATCAAGATTTTTCACAATTTTTCATGTTTTTTCTCGCTTCCCGGTACGTTGATCAGCCTGCAGCCCAAACCAAATGACCTTGGATGCTAAAATTTGGTATTTAGGATAGGTAAGGGTCACTGAGGTGCCTTTTGGGGTTTTTGACCCTTGAGCCCCACAATTGGAGGTGGCCCCTTTTTGAGGAGGGCTCTAAAGAGGCCCCAATTTGGCAAAATGATTTGAAATTTTTACCAACAACAGTGACTCTGATTGTCTCCACTGTATCCAAATTTCAGATTCCCAAGTCATCCCCACCCCATTTTAGGGCCCAAAAAGTGAATTTTGAGGTCATTTTTTCACGTTGATCAGGCTACAGACCCCCCAAATGGAGCTGGGGGCCTAAATTTTTATCATAGATCGAGTTTATGCCCCTGATGTGCCTTTTGTAGGTTTTGACCTTTAAACCCCTTTTGACCTCGATACAGGGTCAAAAATCAATATTTTTCAAGTTTTAACCTGTCTTTTCTGACGCGTTGAACAGCCTACAGCCCAAACTAAAAGACCTAAACAATCGAAATTTGGGATGTAGGGTCAGTAGAGGTCACTGATGTGCCTTTTGGGGGTTTCGACTTTTGAGCACCATTTGACCCCCGTACAGGGTCAAAAATCAGAAATTTTCACGTTTTAACCTCTTTTTTGGTGTGTTGGCCCTCGTCTGAAGAGCTGAAAGTGTGAAGGGGATTGAGAGCGAAGCCCTCAATCCTCTCCTGCCATGTCCCTATTGAGGGTAAAGACGCCCAATAGGGGCATGGGGGCGGAGCCCCCATCTGAAGAGTCGGAAGTGACGAGGTGGTTGGGGGCGAAGCCCCCAACGCGGGGGTATGGGGGCGGAGCCCCCATCCTAAGAGTCGAAAGTGATGAGGGGGTTGGGTCGGAGCCTCAACGGGGGTATGGGGGCGGAGCCCCCATCTGAAGATGAAATCTTCAATGCAGAGAGGAACTAAAACTGAAGACAAAAACCTGACTTTTTTAAACTGAATTTGAAGTTAAAACTGATATTGAAACTGAAATACCATGGATGAAAACGTTTTCAAAGTGGTACACTAACTTGAAAAAAAAAATTCGGCTGTCGCGGAGCATCTTGACTGCTACGCGTTTTTTTTATTTTTCTCTTAACTAAATTTCAAGTGGTCCCTGATCATCCACCTTTTTTTAGAAAAATGCAAAATTGACCGATTTACAAAATCTTTTTTTTTTTGGTTTTAACCCATTAGTGAATTAGCCCTTATACAGTTGTTCTTTTTCATGAGAATTTAATTCCAATTTTGATTATCCCTCAAACTTCATTGAAAGTGGTACCTTCATGCCAATAGCCTTCCCCCATTTCGAAATAAAAATGAAAAATTACGAATTTTCGTAGGTAATAGGAGGCTATAGTTGCACCGTTTTTTTAGTTAGTTAGAACCAAAAAAAAAAAAAAAAAAAATGCCAAAGTTCGAAAATTTGATAATCTTGTTTTGTTTTTTTCCAAATTATGGAGGCTATTGGCACCCACTAATATTCAGATAGAGAAAAATTAAAAAATTGAGAATTATTTTCTAATAAAAAGTAACAACTTTAAAATACTGTGTGATCAAAAAATTTTGTTCATTTTTTCATTTTCTTTATTTTTTAAATTGGGATGCCCCAGTTATAATAATGTAAAAATAAAAAATTTTGAATTTATTTTCTAGAAAAGAAACAACATATTTTGTGGATTTTCTAAAAAATGGGAGCTAGATTTCATCTAAAATTCAGTGGGAGGAAAAATTAAAAATTATGGATAATTTTTTATAAAAAAAAAACTTTGGTAGGTTGGAAACAAAAAATGCCAAAGCTTGAGAATTTTGTAATTTTTCATTATTTTTAAAAATGGGAGGGGTGGTGGATCACCTAAAATTCAGTTAGGGAGAAACTGAAAAATGAGAAATTATTTTCAAATAAAAGTTGAGTCAAACTATTTTGCTCATTTCTTTAAAAATTAGAGTGCGTCACGAAGTCACGATACCATTTAAAATCAAGTTGGAGGGAAATTGAAAAATTAAAAGTTTTTTTTTGTTTGGCGCCCAAAGGTACCCTCTGAAATCAAGTTACGGAAGTTAGAAAACGAGTGGATCACTGCAGTACCTTTTTTGGCACCGTCGAAAATTTGCCAAGTTATAAGTCCAATACTGCATAGATAATTGATATTCAAAATTGGAAGGGAGGGAAGAGTCCAATCGAAATTTTGTAATTACCATAATTATTTTTAGGACTTCATGTTACAACTTTTGCTTGAAAAATTTTTCAATTGGACCCCTCCCTCTCCACCGATTTTGCATAACAATCCGAAGATATTGATTTAAAATTAAGAAGAGTGAGGGAAAAAAGGACCAATTGAAAAAATTTTCAAATAAAAGTTGTAAATTAAGATCCAAAAAATAATTCTGATCATTATAGAAATTTCGATTGGATCCTTCCCTCTCCTCCAATTTCACATAACATCAGCAAGATACTTTTTCAAAATTTGGGGAGGGGTGCAATTGAAAATTTTTTCAAACAAAAGTTGTACATTGAGGTTCTAAAAATAGTTTTTGTTATTATACAATTTTTGATTAGACCCATCCCTCCCCTCCAATTATTAAAAACTGCAGGAGGTAGGGTCCTTTTGAAAAAAATTTCAAACAAAAGTTGTAGCTTCAAATTCTCCAATTTTGAATATCAAAGTATCTATGTAGTATTGGACTTGGCAAATACGAGGGTGCAAAAAAAAAACAGTACTGTGGCGGTCCACTTTGATTGGTTACTTATAGATAATCTAAAAAAGGGAAGATTTTGGGAATCGGTCATTTTTTAATTTTTCGAAAAAAGGGCCACCATGGATCACTTGAAATTCATTTAGGAGAGAAATAAAAAAAAGGGAATTTAAGTAAACGTCAGAGTACGTGAAATATGTTCTCAAATCCAAAGTTTCAGTTTTATGCCACCTGCAAGACGTATCATAACGAAATTCGAAACTCGAAAAAACAGCAACATACCCGGCCAAACTACGTGTATATAATTATTATTTCGTCACATTTTAAAAATCTGTTTAACGTAAATCTGTGGGGTCGATGAGAACACCGAGCGCAGATGGTGCGGTTAAAAGACAGGTTGTAACTTGCGCTACATCTTGAGCAATTTCAATTCAATTGTTTCAAAATGTGGCCTTGTTTCAATCACTTTCTGTGTTTTGGTATAGGTGCCTTATCTACGCTTTTCACTAATGATAAGCACGAATTGTAGATTCATTCGTGTGATCGCGATTCTCTAATCTCGTGAAATACAATAATTAATAATTGTGTAATGACGAATATTCGATTCAGCATTTGTATCTTGTGTTCGGTACATCGAGTCGACTAGAAATACGTGTCTTTGAACTACACTACACGTGAAAATGGCATTATGCTCATTTTGATAAAATTTACCACGCCACGCTACGCACTGGCGGCAATTCGGATCAACATTTTTTTCACATTACTCATCAAGTTTTCAACGTGTTTTTAGCCACACAATACGTATTGTTTGCGAACGGTATCTCATCTCGCCGCAATGAAGGTAGAATGTGTGCCGGGGTTTACATACGTGATTTGTTGTCTTTATTTTTTATTTAATAAAGGAATAGTGTCGACTACTCGAGTAGAGGACCTTTGAACCGTACGTGTGAACCGGAAGGAGGGAGATTTTTGGATTTGAAATAGATTGATATGTAGCAAAGCAACACACAGTACGGTGTCTAATGTCTTTTAATGTCTTCGTTCTATCTTCATATGTATGTAGCAGTGTTGAAAAGCAAATACACCAATTTCCAAGAAATGTGATTCATTTCACTATATTTAAAGAAAAATTATTTTTGGTAGCTGAAGAGAATTGATATGAAATATAAATGTAATTTTGGTGAGATGGTGCATTTTTTAAAATATTTTTTTTGAAGTTGAACAGATTTTTTGTGGAAGAAATTCATTCGAGAATTTTTTTTGCATATCATCCTTTCAAGACTACCTATTTTTTGAAGAAATTTCTCTTAAGTGAAAAAAGCTGCCCTAGAAAAATAATCTTTGAAAAAAAACAATGAATTTCTTTCAGAAAAAATTATAAACTAGGCATTTCTTATTTTCTCATAAGTATTTCTGCTATGAGTATGAACGAAATTTACTGAAATGAAATCATCTTGGAAAAAAATTCCAAAAAAGTTGTCAACAAATTTTTCAAAAAAAAAAAAAAATTATTGAGGCCTACCGTCTGTTCCACGTATATACTTACATATATTCCTACAAGAATCATGACTGATTGTTTTTTGTATCATTAATTGTTAATTTGTTACTATTTTCATGTGAAGTCAAAGAAGAGTCAATTTTAAAACATTTTTGAAAATTTATTTTTTGGAATTTTTTTTTTAAAACTGTGATGTACCTAACCTAACGTAATTTTTGAAATTTGAAGTTTACCAAAATTTTTCAAAACCTATTTTCATCATTTTGAATGATTTCAAAAAAAAATCCACTTAAATTATATCGAATAGTCTTGATTTAACCAATTGTTTTGGTTAATATTTGAACCTACTAATCAAAAATGAAAAAAAAAAAAAAAACGCG
Organism: Balanococcus diminutus; assembly: GCA_959613365.1. Lineage (NCBI taxonomy): Eukaryota > Metazoa > Arthropoda > Insecta > Hemiptera > Pseudococcidae > Balanococcus > Balanococcus diminutus. The sequence continues at coordinate 34,217,536 of OY390714.1, forward strand.
TAGCAGTCAAGATGCTCCGCGACAGCCGAATTTTTTTTTTCAAGTTAGTGTACCACTTTGAAAACGTTTTCATCCATGGTATTTCAGTTTCAATATCAGTTTTAACTTCAAATTCAGTTTAAAAATGTCAGGTTTTTGTCTTCAGTTTTAGTTCCTCTCTGCATTGAAGATTTCATCTTCAGATGGGGGCTCCGCCCCCATACCCCCGTTGAGGCTCCGACCCAACCCCCTCATCACTTTCGGCTCTTAGGATGGGGGCTCCGCCCCCATGCCCCCGCGTTGGGGGCTTCGCCCCCAACCACCTCGTCACTTCCAACTCTTCAGATGGGGGCTCCGCCCCCATGCCCCTATTGGGGGTCTTTACCCTCAATAGGGACATGGCAGGAGAGGATTGAGGGCTTCGCTCTCAATCCCCTTCACACTTTCAGCTCTTCAGACGAGGGCCAACACACCAAAAAAGAGGTTAAAACGTGAAAATTTATGATTTTTGACCCTGTACGGGGGTCAAATGGTGCTCAAAACTCGAAAACCTCAAGAGGCACATCAGTGACCTCTACTGACCCTACATCCCAAATTTCGACCTTTTAAGTCTTTTGGTTTGGGCTGTAAGCTGTTCAACGCGTCAGAAAAGACAGGTCAAAACTTGAAAAATATTGATTTTTGACCCTGTATCGAGGTCAAAAGGGGTTTAAAGGTCAAAACCTACAAAAGGCACATCAGGGGCATGAACTCAATCTATGATAAGAATTTAGGCCCCCCAGCTCCATTTGGGAGGTCTGTAGCCTGATCAACGTGAAAAAATGACCTCAAAATCCACTTTTTGGGCCCTAAAATGGGGTGGGGATGACTTGGGAAGCTGAAATTTGGATACAGTGGAGACAATCAGAGTCACTGTTGTTGGTAAAAATTTCAAATCATTTTGTCAAATTGGGGCCTCTTTAGAGCCCCTCTCAAAAAGGGGCCACCCTCAATTTTGGGGCCCAAGGGTCAAAAACCCCAAAAGGCACCTCAGTGATCCTTACCGATCCTAAATACCAAATTTTAGCATCCAAGGTCATTTGGTTTGGGCTGCAGGCTGATCAACGTACCGGGAAGCGAGAAAAAACATGAAAAATTGTGAAAAATCTTGATTTTTGACCCTTGACAGGGGTCAAAGGGGGCCCAAAAGTTGAAACCTACAAAAGGCACATCAGGGGCACAAACTTGATCCATGATGAAAATTTTAGCCCCCCAGCCCCATTTGGGGGGTCTGTAGCCTGATCAACGTGAAAAAAATGACCCCAAAATCCACTTTTTGGGCCCTAAAATGGGGTGGGGATGACTTAGGGGGCTGAAATTTGACTATGGTGTAGGTAATTAGAGTTCTCATCCCTGGAGCAAGTTTCAAAAAATTTTATGATATTGGGGGCTCCCCCGCACCCCCTCAAAAAGGGGTAAAATACCCAATTTTGAGTTAGGGCCCCAAAATTTTTTTTGCATCATTCCTACACCGAGGGGACCCTACATATCAAGTTTGACCTCATTTGACCTGTTAGGCTCGGCCCCAGAGTTCCTAAAGTAGCGGTAATATTTGAAAAATAGTGAAAAATCTTGATTTTTGACCATTGACAGGGGTCAAAGGGGACCCAAAAGTTGAAACCTACAATAGACACATCAGGGGCACAAACTTGATCCATGATGAAAATTTTGGCCCCTCAGCCCCATTTGGGGGGTCTGTAGCCTGATCAACGTGAAAAAATGACCCCATTGGGCCCTAAAATGAGGCCGGGATGACTTAGGGGGCTGAAATTTGACTATGGTGTAGGTAATTAGGGCTCTCATCCCTGGGGCAAGTTTCAAAAAATTTCATGATTTTGGGGCTCCCCCGCACCCCCTCAAAAATGGGTCATATCCCCAATTTTGAGTTAGGGCCCCAAAATTTTTTTTGCATCATTCCGCCATCGAGGGGACCCTACATATCAAGTTTGATCTCATTTGACCTGTTAGGCTCGGCCCCAGAGTTCCAAAAGTAGCGGTAATATTATAAATATATATATATATATATATATGTGACATGTGACAGATCGTCATCTTTTGGTCCCAAACGTCAACAAATGGGGTCAGAACTCTTCTACCCCCCCCCCCCTCCTTCTAAATTAGGGTCGGACACAATAGCCTAAATTTTTAAAAAAAAATTCGGCTAAAAAAGAAAAAATTGTTTTCCTCGAAATTTTCTGTTCAGATACAGAACTTCTCACATGATAAGAATAATAATGCTGATACTTCGTTGTATTTCCCACTGATAATCTCATTTCTTTTAATCAAATTTCCAAAAGATAAGAAAAAGTGAATTGATAGGTACTATACGAGTACCGGGTGGAGTGAAAAAAAAAACATACCTCGGATTTCGACCAAACTCACAGAGGTGGTTTACTTTGAGTTGAGAACCTCCCAAAAAAAATTTGAGCCCCCTACCTCTCAGGGGAGTGGAGCCAGGGGCCCTCAAAGTAGGGTCAATTTGGAAAAAACGCAGTTTTTCGCTATTTTCGACCAGTGGAACTCGAGTTACCCCCAACCGCACCCCCTCAAAAAGTGCAATTTGAGTTTCTAGACCCCCCTGAACCATTGATTTTGGAATTTGAACAACTTTTGGTCCTCGACAGGGGGGTTGAAAAGTTGCAAATCGCTAAAAAATCGATAATTTCGAATTACAAAAAATGGAAATAACATCTGCTTGGTACCAAAACTGGACTCAAATGGCTCTTATTGATGCAAAAAAATTATTTCGATAGAAAAAGTTGAAAAAATTTCATAGCAGGGTTGCCAACTTTCGATTTTTATAAAACATCAAAATTTTCTCCTTTTTTTTGGTAAAAAATTCTCCTTTTTTTTGGTAAAAAATTGATGTTTTATGAAAATCGAAAGCTGGCAACCCTGCTATGAAATTTTTTCAACTTTTTCTATCGAAATAATTTTTTTGCATCAATAGGAGCCATTTGAGTCCAGTTTTGGTACCAAGCAGATGTTATTTCCATTTTTTGTAATTCGAAATTATCGATTTTTTTAGCGATTTGCAACTTTTCAACCCCCCTGTCGAGGACCAAAAGTTGTTCAAATTCCAAAATCAATGGTTCAGGGGGTCTAGAAACTCAAATTGCATTTTTTGAGGGGGTGTGGTTGGGGGTAACTCGAGTTCCACTGGTCGAAAATAGCGAAAAACTGCGTTTTTTTCCAAATTGACCCTACTTTGAGGGCCCCTGGCTCCACTCCCCTGAGAGGTAGGGGGCTTAAATTTTTTTGGGAGGTTCTCAACTCAAAGTAAACCACCTCTGTGAGTTTGGTCGAAATCCGAGGTATGTTTTTTTGTCACTTCACCCTAACCTACATACATATTATGTATAATATATAATATATACAATACATACATACAATGAATTTCTCATTTATTTTTAAATTGATACAAAATTCCCCACCCCAATTTCTTCGAATTCAAAAAAAAGTACACCAATCTCATTAATTTACTGAAACACGTTTTTTTTTTCGATAAGTATATATTCAAGACTAATTTTTATCAAAATTAATAAGTATTTTTTTCAAATGTTAAAAAATGAACAAATTTTTTTTAAATTCTGCTTGAAATTATTTTTCATAATTTTGTTTAAGGGTGCTTTTTTAAATTTTTGTGAAAAATGATTTTTTTTTTTTTTTTAAATACCTGCCCAAGTACTTGCAGGGACTTCTAAAAAAAAAAATCGACGTGCTGCATAATATGGTTTTTTCATTAAAAATTCTATCAACATTTTTATTTGAATTTTTTGCTTTTTATGACCCACACATTGTGGCCGTATTCCGATAGGTTTATACGAACTAATAAGCGAAGATTAGAAAAAAATAATGTTGAATATTGAATCACGAGGCGTAAACTTAGCAATGATGAAGTGGTCGTTGGCAGTCATGGTCATGACTTTTTCCTTGTTGAAGTAATTATCAGTGTTAGGCGTACCATATTTATACGGAGGACGAAAATAATGCACCGACTACTGAGCACTGTGCAGAAATGAACGGTTATTTGGTATACTAACCATTCGCTGCTGTAAGTATTTAAAAACCGTATGATTCGTTTGTGTAATGCAATAGGGTAGTCTAACTACGCTTAAAAGATTATTCTAAATGGGGCTTAGCCTGATAAGAAAAGAATTTTAAACCTAATATAAGAACCAGTCCTTTGATAAGGACAAGTTTGGTTGAAAATGTATAAAAAGGGGATGTGTTTATAAACATACAGCAGATGTGAAAATAAACAACTTGTTGAAGTCTCGTAGAGTTTATTTAAAAAAATACCTACCTATGTCGAAGGGGGAAAAGTATCCTATTTTATACACACCCATTATAAGTAATATACCAAGTGTTTCCTTTGCGTAATGAATTAAAACACCCGACGATATTGTTACAGGTTCGGAGTAATATGCGCTTTCGCAACCAACGAAGTCTTGGAAGAAGGAGTTACTAATTTACCGAAAAACGTTCGCACTGCCTTTACCGATACCGAACTGTATATTAATAATACGAAGAAAGTAAGTTGCAAATTGTTACATTTTCGCACAAATTAGCCATATTTTGACGACATTGACACCGTCACATCGTTAAATCGACATGGCAGAATTAATTAACTCTAGACAGTAAAATTTTATTTTTATCGCACATCGCGGATGATTATCATTCTAAAAGATTTTGTTTATAAAAGTTTTACCATTATGGGCGGTAATTAAGCTTCTTTAGAGAAACTGCGTTGCGTTTCATTGAATTTGTTGTCAGACGCGCCGGAAAGACTTGATATGTAAGCGTTTTAGCGACTCTAACGGGATGTAAATTGGTAAATTGGACTGTTAGTCGTTCTACTTGTAGTGTTCAGTCTCGGTATGAACTTAGAAAAAAAAAAAAGAATTGCTATACGCATCGAGGTTATTCCAAGTCCAATGAAATCATTACCTTATGGTTTGTTGAAATGAAAATTATTGCGATTGATTGGTACGTGTATTACGATTTTTTTTTAATTACTTCGAAAAAAACAATACTGTTGTTGCTATATAACATTGTTGTTGTTTTTTAAGAAATCGAAAGTAATGACATTCGTAATGCTTTCGACGTATCAATGCGTGATTTTATCGATAAAATATTTCGCGAAAAATTTTTCATTTTGCGTGGGCATAATATTTAGGTATAGAGGTGTAAAATATAGCACGTACCTACGAGTAGGTATTTTATGACACGACTCCGTCGAGCGAAACAATAGTCGGTAACGGTCGAAAGGTAGAAATGATTGTAATTATACAACAGATACCCAGATGAAAATCATCGCGAAGAATTGACCTCGCATTTGGTAAAGCCCTTGAAATGAGTTCGATCTGAATGAAAGCACATTTTGTGAATTAGTTCCGTCCGCGTATACAAGACAAAGCGTTGAAATATTATCGTTCATATCAAATGTTGTAAAAGTTCCTGGTTTTTATGATTTCCCCACTCTTTGCGAATAAATTAGATTATCTATTATAATATTTTTTGAGCCAGATTTTATTTTAATTGTTTGAAAATCATAGAGGCGTTCTTGAGGTTTATTTTTTTATTGATCAACTGACGTCGTCAGTTGTGCTTTAGTTCCTGTACCTGACTAAAATTTAGCCTATTCTTTATTCAGGCATCTGATTTGGCTACTATTTTACGTGTTGATTATTTGTTGGTAATATTCGCCAAAAACTGTTTTTAACATTTCTTTTTTGAGGGTTTTTTGTTTTAGAAAAGAAAGAATAAAAAATTATGGGTTACAAATTTATCAGAAGCGTGAATTTTGGAATTTATCATAATTTTTTTCGGAGTTCCAGAGAACCTCATAAAATTATAGAAAATTTTTCACAAAACGTCAGAAACCGGTTTTTACAAAATTTCAGACAATTTTTTAGAAAATTAAAAAAAAAGTTTAATTTTTACAAATTCGAAAATAATTTCACTAAACTCACGAGAGTTATCATAAAATCTCATAAAACCACTAAATTTTCAAAAACACCCCCTCCTCCCGTCAAAAAATATAAAATTGTTCATAATACGTCAGAGAATTTTAACAAAATTTTCAACAACAAAAAATCACAAATTTACAGAAAATTATAAAAAAACACACAAAAAAACATAAAGTAGGTATAATAGGAATTTGCAAAATGTCGAAGAATTTAGATTTTTCTAAAATATTTTTACAGAACGTCAGGAAATTGAAAAAATATATAAATAGTAAATGGATTTTTATTCGGCGAATTTTTAAAAATTGGAAAAATAATTCTACAAACATTCTGAAAATGATCACAAAATTGAAGAATTTCTTTTTACAAAATTTCGATTTTTCAACTATTATCGTAAGTGTGGGTACATTTTACGATTTTTTCAAATTTGAAGATAAAAATTTTAAAAATTCCGAATTTACCTAGATAATGAATTTGTTGTAGAAATTTTTAAAAAAATTTCCCCCAAAAGTTCAAAAAAAAATCATAAATTTTTCAAGAATTAATTTTCTTTAACTAAATTTTTCAAAAAAAAAATCTTGAAGGGAAATATGGGATTTTCCAATTCATAATAGACCATTAATAAAAATGAATAAATTAAATTTTGTTTGAATCAAAAAATTTTTGATCATTTTTCTAAAAAATAGTTTTTTTCCTTCGGATTTTTTCCAAAAAGATTGAAAGACACCCCCCCCCCCCAAAAAAAAATTCTTTCACAGGAAAACAATTTTCTGCATAGATAAAAACTTTAAAAGATTTTTATTTTAAAAAATGGAAAAAAATCTTTATTTTAAAAATTGAAAAAAAAAAATTGTTTCAAAAAATATGTACCTAAAGTTTTTTTTATTAAAAAAAAATGAGAAAAATTTTCGAATAAGTAAGCACCTAATTGAAGATTTTTACTCTCTGAAAGAAATTTTAACATTTTTTTACTCAAGAAAACAATATTGAAAATTTTAATGCAGTGGCAGGAAAAGATTGAAAGATTTTTCTTCAATAAAAATGTGTGTTTTTCTCTAAAAATGAGGAATTTCTTTCTCAGAAAGAATGAAATTTTTTGCATAAAAATAAGCATAGGTATATATTTTTACTGCAATTTTTTTTGAATGTTTAGGTATGCTTTTTTTCTAGAAAAATTTATAAAAATCGAAAAGATTTGTTGTCCAAAAGAAATCTGGGGCCCCAAATTTTGAAAGTACTATTGAGGCCCTAAAAATAGGGATCACACCCCACCACTGTTGCATGCACGAAAACTGAAAAATTTTGATTTGATAGAGTAGATTAACGATCACGTATTGAAGTAATTGGAATTTTATTTATGCAAGCATTCATACCGTTCGTCCCCGTTATTATTTATTTTAAAATACCCGTAGTTTGATTTTATTCAGACGCGTATATTGATTTCGTAGCGTGTGTTGGAAAAGTTCAACGAACTGCGAGACTCCAATGTTTTGTATTTTCTAATGTTTAATTAATGCGTAAGGACGTCGACGATAGCAACAATAACAACAACCACTCGCACAAGGAGCTCGTTTCGAGTTTGTTGGATGGGCATGTAATATGTACCAATATTGTATTGAACCTGATGTATTTTATGAGCATTTCTTCCCAATTTTCATCGCTGTTACTGTTCAGTCACACAAACGGTTACAAAAATCGAAGTTGATTATTTATTTTTATGACATTTTTTTACTATTACATATTATAGTAATCCATTCGTTAACGATTTCGAATTCAAAATTGCTGTCGTATCTTCTTACATAATATAAAAAAACTTCGAAGCATCTCTAGTCTCCAAGCAGTCTAAATAGGTATACGTCTTTTTCTTCGAATTATTGGTGTGGATGTTGTTTTTAAATGTGTGAACAAACATTTCTAAAGCTCGAAGTACCTATGTACTTACTACTTACTATGTATGTAAATTGTAGGTAGGTGACTAGGTGTAAGTACAAGTACATTGGTCAATGAAGAATTCAATATAAAATGTAATTATTAATTTTTTTCCCAATATGCTGGTATCAGTATCAATAGTACCGTTATGTTTTTGAGGATGTTGGTAAGATTCAACGATTGATAAGAATTATCAATTTTTTATCATCCACATGAAAGTTCATAGATGAATCTTATCACTTCTAAATATGATTAAGAATGAACTCTCTAATGAACCTACGTAAATATTTATCGCGAATTGAAGACGAATTGCATTATTCATTTACATTTTCCGTTTGATTACAGGAAATTAATACTTTGCTGGTGACGAATTTCAAAGAGTTGGAAAAAACACTACTAAATATTCTCCAAGGTGAGTTATAATTTATAAAATTCTGTGAAAATGATTTGGCTGAGTTTGATTTAAAATCTACCGAATTTGTTTGCCATATTTCGATAAAAATGTTAGATGAAAATCGATATTAAAATCATCAACGGTTCTTCTTTTGAAAGATAAAAACTCATGTACGTATGTACTTCAGTTAATTATGAGTGTAGATATGAAAAATCATAGCCGACGCGACAACAGATCAGTCACTGGGATTATTTGTTTTTTCTTGGAAAAAATTCAATTTTTTTCCTTATCTTTTTGAATCACTTATTTTTGTATAGGAAAATTTTTTAGAATAATATGCTTTCCTCAGAATAAATAGAGACTATAGGATATAGGTACTAAAATTTTTTTGAAGTCGACGTAAAAAATTATGTATTTTTTGGACTAAACAAAATGTTTTTTTTTTCAATTTTTGTGAAAACATTTTTTTTCCAAAGGAAAAAAGCTATGTATAAAAATATTTTTGAGTAGATAATTTTTCTTTCTACTTTGATTTTTTTTTTTTTTTTTTTTTGAGAAAAAATCTTTAATGTGATTTTTTTTTTTGAAAATGTCTCCGATTTTTGGTGAAGGGGAAAAATCACCTTTTTGTGAGTAACAAAATTAATTTTTGGGAATTATGATTTGTTGGTAAATTTTTAAAAAAAATAGGTACCTTACCTACATCAGTGTTTTCGGAGAAAAATGTTTCAATTTTTTGAAGTACATAAAACAATTATTCATTTTGTTTTGCTTTGTTTTATTGGGGGGGGGGGGGGGGGGGGGGTGAAAAAATGCCGATTTTTTGGAGACGAAGATTACTCTACCAGAATCTCTTGGAGTAAAAAAGTATTCAATTTTTTTAAGATCAAGTACCTATTTATAGATTTCCTAATTTTTCAAGGTGAAAAAAATATTTAATGTTTTGGAAAAAATCAATATATTTTCATTAGGGGGGAGGGGTCTTTTATATTTACACCTAGAGGAATTAATCTCAAATTTTTTCTCAATTAATAAGAAAGAAAATAAATTTCTTATTTTTTTGGAGGAAGGACCTCTCATTTTTTTTAGAGGAAACAAAAAAAAATCTTTTAGATAAGCATCGACCTAATATTTTTTCGAAGGAGACCCTCTGAATTTTTATGCAGAAAAAAATTTGTTTTTTCAGAAGGAACTTAATTTTATTTTTTAGAGAGAAGAAATCTCATTTCTTTGTCTCAGTTGTTTTGAATTTTTTCCCCCTAATTTTTTGGAGTAAAACAACAGAACAAGTAATGAATCTTAATTTTTATGCAGAAAATAAACCACTTCTTCGAGAAAAAATTGAGCTACACTCTGGAAAATTCAAAATTTCTGGTCCTGTGAAAAATTATATTTTTTGAGGTTTTTTTTAGAGAATACCTATTTTAAATTTATCGAATAAAAAATTGTTAATTTATATTAACGTAAATAATTCAGCTTAAAAAAAACTATACCGCTACGGTTTTTTCCGTAGTTTTTTTTCGGATGTTTTTAACGATCTGATTGTCGCATGTCTCGAATTATACACGTACCTATTTAAGTACTCGAACGGAAGAGAGCTGACTTCTGTACATTGTATGACGAAATGTTAAATTGGAAACATTGAGGTCGCGTTACACTTGGGTAAAAGTGTTCGACCTATCGGGTCATACTTATATTATATATTGTCAGTCTCCTACTAGCGATGGTGATCTGAAACCAACGTATCGGATCTTGCACCCAACAAGTCCACTGATTAATAACCTCTACGCTTGAATGGGTGCAATTGATACGCCTCCACCTTGAAATTGGCCCGTCGTATATATTGGCGTAATTATCTTCATAAAAACACGAATTTAGGAAATTACCTACGCTATATAGCTTCGCGATGATAATACTTACCCATTCACTTTATTCTACAGCTAGTGGAAAAATCGTCCTGGACAAGCTAACCCAAGAAACAAACGCAACCGTGTTATGGAATTTGACTACCATTATCGAAGGACTTCGTATTGTACGAAATGACCTGAGTAAAGTTAACCAGTTGACTGAATCTTTGCATGAAAGATCTTCGCGTTTGGATTATGGTACGTGTCGTATTTTCATTAGATGAAATTTGTATGAAATAAAAAACCAAGAACTAATATTTTACTTTTTTTTTTAGGTTTGAAACAAATTGGTTCGAGGATAGCTAATGATATTAAGCAATGCTATAGAGAAATGCCTTGTAAAGATTTTAACCGAAAATATAACGCTAATAGCTTATCTTTGGAGGCTAATTTTTCACGAGTAAGTTGACAGAACTCATAACTACAATGATAACATTATAATAATGTAACCTATTGTACCTATGTATCTTACTTACGACCGTCAGCCTCATATTAACTATTCGTTTATTTTTTCACGCTTTCTTTTTTCATTTTCGGAAGATTATCGAAACGTATTTACCGGAGGTATACCTCGATATTGAAATCGAAGTCGTTCTCATGCAAAATATCTAATTTAATTTTCAATCGTTTTTCAGCTACCCAATGTGACTGCTGGATTACAAAGTTTATCCGAACTTACCTCAGAAGGTATCGAAGAAGAAGTACTCAAGGGTAAAAAGGCACTGGAGAAAATACGAGACTACGTGCAAAAATCTGTCGATAATAACGTACCGTTAATTATGGAAAATATTAATAAAACCGGTAAATAATTCGGTCATTTTAATTTGTGAAAGGTTACTGTAAGTATTAACGAAGTTTTACGTTTTAGGTGCTGCCATCGAAAGTGGAGCTCAAAGAATTATTAAAATACTCGACAATATGAACGGCGTGATTGCCAAATCGATAAATAAGCCTATCGAAAGTGGCGAACAAATGATCTCAGAATTTTCCCCTTATCGGTACGTATTATACGATGAAATCATTCGACAGGGCAAGTGTTATCTAATTGCCCAGTAAATTTATCAAAATAAAAAAGTGGTCGTAAGTGAAATCAAAGTACGTAAAATTTCCACAAAAAAGATTATTTTATTCATTTTCGACAGATATGGGCAGATCCAGATCCTAAAATTTTGAAAAGCTTCTTTAGATCCAAAGATCCACTATTTTTGGATCTGGTCTAGATCAGCTCCTTTCATTTTCAAAAGGTCTGGTCTGGATCTCTAATGAAGATGCTCCAATTTTTGAAAAAAAAAAAGATAGATCCACAAAAATAATTTGCCTTTAATTAGGTATTCATTTTTTAAATTTTTTCCTCTAAATTTTTCATCTTTGCGAACTTATGATTATAAAATTGGTTATTTTAATTTTTGTTTCATCAATAATTTCAAAAACAGAGGCTATGATTATTTTAATTTCTAAAAAAAATGATCTGGATCTGGAACTGATGTGACCATAAGATCCAAATTGAACCTGATCTGGATCTGAATCTAGATCCTTTGATGAGTGGATCTGTCCATCTTTGATTTTCGAGGAATGGACGGGTGGCGCAAAAACAAACGTTCAAAATGTAAAGTGAAAAAAATGAAAATTTTCCTCATTTCCACGAATGAGATTCAATGTTGTGGTTAACTTGTAAAAAAAAGGGAATGAACTGATTTCGTGAGAAATGTCACTTATTTCAAAGTGTTTTTTTGAGTTGGGCTGAAGAGTAACTGACGATTTAAAAGAACGGTTGACTCGTGTCCACATGAAACATAATTATTTTTAACTTTCGAATCTTTTTGCCCCCCCCCCCCCCCCCCCCCGCCAAAAGAAGTTGAGTTTTTACGAGAAAATAATTACCTATTTCTTATTTTTCCCCTAACTGAATTTTATATGGCCCCTGGTCCCTCACTTTTTTTTTTTTAAATAAATGAAATGATTTCCAGTAACATCTTAAGGCACCCTCAATTTTTCCAAAAAAAAAAAAAGAGATTACGTTTTTTTATCTGTCATTTAATATTGCTGCTTTTTGCTGAAAAATAATGCCCAGCTTTTTATTTTTCTCATACCCAAATTTTAAGTTTTTCTTCTTCTTCAGAATGGAAGCTACTGGCGAGGGTTGAAATTCAGTCAGGGGAAAAATAGAGAATTGGGAATTATTTTCCAATAAAAAAGCAACAATAATAAAATTAATGCTTCGTAAAAAAAATTTGTTCATTTTTTTTTTTTGAAAAATTTGGGACACCTTAAGGTGCTACTTAAAACTAAATTGGAGAAAAATACAAAATTTTGAATTACCTACCTACTAATTCTCAAAAAAAAAAAAAAAAAAAATGGATTAAAGGTTAATATAAATTAAAAATAGGGGCAAAAATTTAAAAATCGGTCAATTTTTCATTTTTTTAAACAAGGGGATGGGGAATAGGGTTCACTTGAAGTTCAGTGAGTAGAAAAATAAAAAAATAGGGATAATTTCTCATAAAAAAGGGAATGTGCGAGTTCGAAATTTGGCCATTTTTCATTATTTTTTCAAAATTGGGAGTTAATTGCACCAGTTAAAATTTAGTTGGAGAAATATAAAAAATTGGGAATTATTTTATAATAAAAAGGGAAGAATTTAAATAGTAGGCAAAAAATTGCTCATTTTTTCATTTTTTTTTCCTGAAAAATTAGGACACTCCAAGATACCACTTCAAATTGAGTTTGCGGAAAATAACGAATTCTCATGAAAAAAGCAACTTCGATGGGTTATAACCAAAAAAACAGTATTATTTTGTAAATTAGTAATTTTTTTCATTTTTCTGAAACAGGGGCTGACCATAGGGTCCTTTTGAAATTGATTCAGGAGAAAAATAAGACAAAAAGAAACTATTTTTTCCCAAAAAGGAACATCTTTGGTTGGGGGGGGGGGGGGAGGTACAAAAAAATTAAGTCCAAAATAAGGCCCACTCTGGTTTTTAGATATGAGACACTTTAGCAGAGACGAACAGTGGGGACTTTTTTTTTGAGGCTGTGGTATATTATCATTAGCATTTATTCAGTCTGTTTCAAAAATAGTTTTTGTTCGCGTAAATGGGGAACAATCTTAATTTTTTCCACTCTGTACATTTTGACGCTTGTTTTGCGCCACCCGTTCACTTTTTGAAAAATTGTGTACAGTATTTTTTGTTGTAAATTCTATGTCCTTTAATTTTTGTTATGACCCTTTTTTTTGTTTAAACCCATATTTGAACAGTTATGAGTAAACATGAACGAAGGGGTCTCTTTTAGTTCGCATTTGGGGATCTTACGAGGGATGGGATTCTGGGATTTTTTAAATGGTTAATCAATTTATCGAAAAGAGTTTTTTGAAACTAAAAAATCTTTCCTAATCCAAAATAAAATTTCATTTCCTTATTTTACTCGTGACATTTTCATTTCAATTTCTTTTTGTTTTCAGATATTACGTGTGTTTCGCGGCCAGTTGCACGCTGCTAATAATTTTAATTTGTTTGACTTTTGGATTATTATGCGGGTGTTGCGGTAGTCGACCCAACAGCGGATATTCGGAAGATTGTTGTAATAAAGGAACGGGGTCTCGTTATTTGATGTTGTAAGAATATTATTTATTTATTTGTTGATAATGTACGAGTAGTGTGCGAATTTTAAACTTATCTATGTACTTATTAAGGTACATAAGAGTTATTAACATTAACTTATTGCAAATTTATTGGCGTAATGATAAGATAATGACACGTATTTATTTACGATTTTACAGAGCCGTATGGTTGATGTTTCTATCAAGCGGCGTTTTGATGGCTATTGCGCTGATATACTTTGTTGGCGGAATCATGACTGATAAACTGATATGTCATTCATTGAAAGATCCTCATAACAGCCGTACGTTCCATTTACTCGATAAACTTTCGAATATCGAACGATTTTATAAAAATGACGACAGCATTGAAATGGAACCGGTTAATTTGAGAAGTATTATTAGGTTCGTAACAAGTTGCATTTTTACTGAAACTTTTTGTTAGTCATTTCATGAGTGATTTGCATTTGCAGAAGTTGTCACCGGAATTTGAGCCTCTACGAAGTATTACATCTTGAAAAACGTATAGATATTTCCGAAGTTGGTAGTTATTCGCAAAAGTTTGGTATACACGATCGTATCAAAGAGCTAGTGAACAATATCAAATTAGATTACGATATTAATATAATAACTCAAGAAGCTCAACTTTTGTTAATGAAATTATCGCAGTCCAAGTTGAACGATATCAGTTTTATGAATTTTAACAACGTAGTAAGTGTAATCACAATCAGAATAATAGATAGCATTTAAAATGAAAAACTCATTTACTCAACGTTTTTATCTGTATTTAGGTTAGCGAGAAAATTACATCGATTGATTTAACGCAGCTAGCTAAAGCTATTGAAGATACAGCTAACAAATTACCGTATAGTTACCAAAATGTATGTATAAAGTACCCGAAAGCCTAATATCGAAATCCATTTCCAGTCGATGTTTAATGTTTATTATTTGCAATTATTTTTCAGGTAACGTATAGCTTGCATAATACCGCTATGTATTTGGAAACTCATCAGAAAGAAGTTGCTGAAATGGTGTCGATCACTAAGGAACTAGAGACCACGTCTCGTCAACTTCAGGATCACTTGAAATTTAATCACAGTTCTTTAAAACAGGCCATCGATTCTTTAACTTTGAAAGTTGAAAGAGCACAAGAAAATCTCAAGCTGCAAGGACGAACTATCGTGAACAAAGTACGCGAATCACTTATGAATGACCTGAAAAATGTTTCCATCAATTTACAATCTTTCAAAAATCACAAGAGGTGTTTTTTGAAATTAATTACGACTCTTGTTTGAATTGCAGTTAGCCAAAGAATTCGGAAACGAATTTACAAATCATATCGAGGAATATTTGAGGAAAGTAGTCAGTCGTACTAAACACGATATAGGTCGTTGTTGGCCTGTATCTCAGTCCTATAATGCTACCGTAGTCGCTGGTTGTAGCCGTATTTTAAGTCCTTTTGTGAGTTTAAGTCAGATTCATTATTTCGCATGGAAAAAAAATTGACGTTTTATTGAGGTTTTTTTTATTTAGAATGGATTCTGGATGAGCTTGGGCACTGCTGTATTACTATTTATACCTGCCATTATAATTAGCGTATTATTAGCCAACTTATACCAGAAATCTGATCCATATCCTGGTCCTCTAGTCGAAGCGTAAGTATAATTATATTTAAAACTAGAAATTAATTTTTATAAAAATTAAGTAATTAATGTAATAATTTATTTTAATTTCGTAATCATTTTTAGGGAATACTTGTACGACATATACACTGGCGAAAGAGACAATATCCCTTTAGCCAGGTAATTTAGTTTTACGAATTTATTCATTTTGTGCTTATACTTATCGCATTTAAGTACTCAGCCAGGGCGAGCAACTTGGAATTTTCCAGGATTTAGCTAGATTTTCCCGATTAAGTGTCTAGTTGAAATTTTTTTTAAATGTTGAATGTCGAATGACCCCTCCTTCCCCCCAAAAACAAGACTCTTTTCTGCATAAAAATTAATATTTTTATATTTTATAATAATAAAAAAGAAATGAGATAAGTAAAAAATTCAGACGTTTTTATCTTAAAATATGAGAATCATTTCAAAAAAAGCTGGATATTGTCTTTATAAAAATTAAAAGATTTTTCAATCTAAATTTTTTTTTTAAATTAAAAAATTTTAAGATTTTTTTCAAGTTGAGAACCCCCCTCCCCTAAAATGAAAGTTTTTTTCACCAAAAGTACCTAATCGAAATAAAAATTATTCCAAAAAATTATACAGATTTTTTTCTGTAAGAATTTGAGACATACCTGTATTCTAATTAAATGAGACATTTCTTTATTCTTAAAAAACTAAGTAGACTGCAAATATTTTTTTTTTTTTTTTTTTTTTGAAAAAACTTAAGCGAAGAATTAATATTTATTTTGATCTCAAAAAAGTCAAAAAAAAATTCCGTTCGTACGAAAATGAGACACGTTTTTCTGAAAACAATATTTTTTTTTCTCACAAAAAAAACTACCTACCTATTTCTTCATGTAAAGAAAATTGACAATTTTGAAAAATTAAAGGAATTTTTCAGATTTTTTTTGTACCCAAGTAAGAGATTTATTTCCGAAAAACAAAGACTCGAGTATTTTTTCTCAATTGTAATGCCCCCCCCCCCCCCATCTCATCCGCCTCTAGCCTTAGTTGCTGTATTATGGGGTTTAAAAAATGTTTTTCTTTAAAAAATTGTTTTTTTTTTCTTTTTCTTTTCAAAAAAACTTGTATTTTTTTTCTCTGGAAGCAAAAGATTTCTTTCTTCGAAATTTTTCACTCCGAAAAATCATGAATTTACTTCTTCAATAAACATGTGATTTTTTTTGGTTGAAAAATTTGGGAAATATTCACTCATGAAAAATTGAAAATGGTTTTGTCCGAAAATTTGGAAAGTATTTCTACTCCAAAAATTAACGTTTTTTTACTTCTAAAAAATTACTTAATGGATTTTTTTCTTTAAAAAATTGAAAGAAAAATTGATATTATACCTCATAAAAGTCAAGAAATGGTTTATCTTTGAAATTCAAGAGATTTTTGTTTGAAAAAATTAAGGATTTTTTTTCCTCCCCAAAAGTTGCAGATTTAAAAAAATAATAGATGATAATTGAAAAAAAAATTGATATACTTATCGTCTCAAAAAAGTCAAGAATTTTTTTCCAAGTTTTTTGTCCCAGAAAATTGAGATTTTTGAAAAATTAATAATTATTGTATCTTAATTTTTTCCCCTACAAGTAATAGATTTCTGTCTAAAAAAATCCAAAAATTAGAGATTTTTGAAAAAAGTTTGAAATTTTTTTATTTAAAAAATATAAAATATAAATACCTAACTCCGAAAAATCTGAAGGATTTTTTTCAAAAAAATTTATGAATTTTTTCTTAAAAAATCTGCTGTTCCCCTTAAAAACAAGATGTTTCTTCCTAAGTACAGAGATTTTTTCTTTAAAAAAATATACCTATTTGTTTCCTCAAAACTATCGAGAAATTTTTACTCCTCAAATTTCAAAAATATTTCTAATTCAACAAAATTGATATCCCCCCCAAAAAAAAATAATTATAAAGAAAGAAAGAAACACATGGAATAAAATGAATGATTTTTTGAAAATTGAGACAAAAATTAATGAGTTTCCTCAAAAGAAAAAAATTGAAACTTTTTCCTATTCAACATTTACAAGATTTTTTTGCGCCAATTCAATTTTTTTTTAATTTTTAAATTTTTTTAAAGGTAAAAAATTGATAAATTACCTTTTATTTTTGGAATAAAATAGAAAATAATTTTTTTACGTAAGCTCCAAAAAAGTGAGATATTAGGTATTTATTTTTAAAAAAAAATTTAAAAAAAACGGAATTTGTTTTCTTCAAAAAACACATTATTTTTAATTTTTGATGTAGCTAATTTCACGGCAGAAATTTTGAGTGTAGCTCGAGCACCCAACTTACTGCCAAGTTCCCATCCACGCCAATTCCTTAAATTTATTTTCGTTTCGTTTTTGCAGCGTACACGATAATAATAAAAAAAAGAAAAAAAGCAACCGACGAACATTCGACGATTGCTGCTCGAGTAATCCACATAGCACTAACCACAACGTAGCCAACAATGCCAGTAGCTCGCATAGCAGCGCTACGAATGTGGATCGAGCTAGATCAAGACATCACGCTGTTTCGGCTGTGCCGCCCCTAGGATCTCCGCCAAACGTTGTTAATTCGGTTGCTTTGAACGCCGCTGCTCCCGTATCGTCGAATCAAAGCAGTGAAAATCGCTTCGACGAAATTGCTTCCAAGTTTGTTTTGTTTTTTTCCTATTCATCTTGTTTTGGTTGAATCGCCTAATGGTGCGGATATTCGTAATTAATATTTTTCTACGGTTTTGCTTCTTTAGACAACGATGGGATTTTTCCGGTAATATGAACGCTCCTAATTTTCAAAGTAATCCAACTCAAACGAACGAATACGAACGTCCTCCGCCGTATTACTACCCTGGCCCTACACCAGGCACCATATCCGATTGGTAATTTACCTATCTAAGTTTTTATCGCAATTCATGATCACGAGATCGTAACGATGTTTTTAATTTTTCTATTTTACAGAACCATAAAATTTATCGACGAATCTCTCATCACGAACTCGTAGATCTTTCAGAACTAGAGTCGATTTTTTTTTTCGTTTTTTTGTTTTTATTTATAAATAATTTTCTATTTTCGTCATTTTTACGTGTTTTATTGTTCGTCGTGAAACAAGTTGTATTTTGATTTGTGTAATTGAGTATTTTAAGATATTTTGTAATTTTCGTAGACTGTATATACGCTTACTTTTTTTTTTTGTAAAATGTCTTCATAATACTCTCGTGTATGATCTTTTTTTCCTCAATTTTAATTCTTTGTACTCGTGTTTTAAGAGTTTACATATGGAATTATTTTTTCGAAGGGTTGAACTACATCGGGTATGGAATTATTTTACGATTTATTTTCTCATTGTGGAGTCGAATTCGCATTTTGTATCGCTAACTGTGCTATAACGTTGAACAAAAATTTTATATACAATTTTAATTTAGTGCAATTCTGTTAGCTTGTGATAAAAATATCTAGAGTTAAGTAACGTGTACTATTACGATATTTCTTTGTACTGCTTCATCGTTTCAGTACGAAATCGCATTTATTATTTTTGCCATTTTATGTTATATCTCGTGTAATTTCCTTTTGCTTAGATGTTCGAAGACTGTAATAATTTTTGTATTTTTTTTCTTCTTTTTTTTTGTATGGAATTTACTTAGAATTCATTTTGCATGCATTATTATTTTTCAGTTCGCTGCATTCCTTTGTTTATATTATTATATTATATTGATGAAAATAATTATTGTGTTTATGTCTGAAAAAGTATCTTTATAAGTACATATTGAAATGTGTTTCGTCTTTGATATTCGAATTTTTTACATGAAAGTAATTTCAGTCTTGTGGATTGTTCTCATCTATGGAGCATTGATGTTTCTCGTTGTCTATCACTGGAAGTATTTCTTTGGCTAAGATTCTAGCATAAATGAGATCCTCCGGGTAATCTATTTCTAAACTTCTCTTTGCTGGGATGATAACGGTGCCAATTCTATAATGATAAAAAAATTCGATACAATGATAAAAAATGAAGATTGTGATAGAAAGAACCTTTAAAATTATGAAATACCTCACCTGCCACCTTGTATTAAATTCTCTTTCAGTAATTTGGTCCGTGTCCAATAGAACATGCCATTTTCTATAAATTCTTCTCGCATATCTTGTCTTCGAGGACGACGTCTTACATCAAAATTCATCGGTTCCCAATTATTACCAACTGCAGACACGATACGCGAAAATGAATTTTTTACAGTGCAAGTTATAATATGCACATACTATGCATACCTAACTAAATTTTTTTTTCCTTACGTGATGAATGTTTCCATCGTAACTTATGACTGCGAGTTACTGAGAACACTGAATCATATTCAGATGTTTTCATCATGTGGTAGGCTTTCCGTAAAGAAAATACCGATTGAAATGGCGAAGTGCATTGTAGCAAAGCCAAAACGGTAATATCTAAAGAATAAATAGCAATTTAAAAATAATTCCGAGTCATTTGCGAAATGTTTAATTATTATACGTACTGGGGAAAAAGTCGATAAATTCTTTGACAGCTTCGAATGAAGAAGCTGTATCAGAGGAAGTCTCCGAGCTTCTGCCGAATACATTTGCTCCCGAGTTTTTTGCTTCATTGTAAATATTAAGGTAGTCCGTGGAAACCCATACTGAATGGAATACTGCATAATGCATAAGGTTGTATAAAAACGTTAATAAATTTTCCCATAAAAACTGATAAGTACTTATACTTAATGGTATTTAAATACCTTTGGAATGTAGTGCTACTTCTATGGTTCTCTTTAATAATGATTTATTCCCTATTTCGGCTAAATTCTTGTGAGGAATGCTTTTACTGCCTCCTCTGGCGAGAATCAACGCAGTGTAGTTCCTGTTCAACGAAACAAATCGAGTTGGTTCCTTATTTATTGCAGGTATGCAATTATATTTACACTTTTTTCTAAATCGTATAACTTACTCGGTTGTTGCATTCGAGGTAGAAGCAGTTCTTGGTAATGTAAAAATTAAGAGAGGAGAAAAGTAAAAATAAAAATATATTGATGGTAAATATTTTCTATCTGAATATTTTTGCGGCATCTCATTTTATTGATTTTTATTCCAGTGTTACCCACTGGAACGAAATTTCACTGAGCTGTGTACGAAAAATATTTTATCACGTGAATAAGCTGGTACAGGTAGGTAAGTAGGTCCCAGTACCTAGGTAGGTAGGTACCTCTACGAAAATACCTGATGAATCAGGAATTCGTAAAAATTGAATAAATTAAAATGAATTGCAATGAATCGAAAATTAATTCCAAAAATACTTATGGAAAATTCTCCAACATTTGATAAATTTAAATTCATAAAAAAAAATAATTAAAAAAATTCAAGAAATGTGAATTTACAAAAATTTAATGAATTTGAAGAATTCTCAAAGTTTAATGAAAATTGGAAAATAAAATAAAATTGTAGAAATAGGTAAGTAGGTAGGTAACTAGGTATACAATCTATTTCAGATAATTGCAAACATTTTACAAAATTAAATAAACCCGAGCAGCACACTCGACAAATTATCGAAATAAAAAATCGACAGAATATCGAATTCGATAAAGTGTCGCGTTAGTTCCGCATAAATCGTGAAATTATCTTTCGATATATAGATAGATTATCGACGAATTATAGTTAGCAAATATTTCGAGATTATAGTAAGATATTTTATCGATAATATATCTATAATATCGAAAGATAATTTCACGATTTAGGCGGAACTTTATCGAATTCGATATTCTGTCGATTTTTTATCGATTTTTTATTCCGATTTTTCGTCTTTTACTAGCTTTTTTCTATAATTAAAACTCATTAATTAGCATAATTAATACATTAAACTATGCCTAAACACATTATTCATGTTACGGTAAGAGGATCATTTCAGAAAAAATCAAAAAAAATTATAAAAAATCTGCCACCCGTGGGGCTTGAACCTTCTACCTCCTGCATGGTAATCCTCTTCCTTAACCACTATGCCATACCTTATCGTTGAGGAATTAGCAATAAAACGCTTATAATAGGCAGTTTAGTACTTCCAGACGTGTTGGACTTAGAAAAATTTTCACCAATTTGGAAATAATTTCAAATATCGTCACAAAATCGTTGAAAAATCGTTCGACAAATTTCAGATTATTTGTCGATAATGTAGTTTCAAATATCGCCACAAAATCGTTGAAAAATCGAATTCGAGAAATTTCAGATTACGTGTCGATAATATAGTTTCAAATATCGTCACAAAATCGTTAAAAAATCGAAATCGAGAAATTTCATATTACGTGTCGATAATATAGTTTCAAATATCGTCAAAAAATCGGTAAAATATCGAAGTCGAGAAATTTCATATAATCTGTCGATAATATAGTTTTAAATATCTTTACAAAATCGTTAAAAAATCGAATTCGATAAATTTAATATTCTTTGTCGATAATGTAGTTTCAAATAACTGCACAAAATCGGTGGAAAATCGGAATCGATAAATTTAATATTCTTTGTCGATAGTATCGTTGACGAATATCGTCATAAAATCTTAATAATATCGAATTCGATAGTTTTTAGATTTTTTGCCTATGAAGTTGTACCGATAAATCTTTATAATATCGTGAGAACATCTATAGATTTTCAAACGATTTTTTATCGATACGTTACATCTTCCGATATTATCGATCGAGTGTGCCGCTCGGGAATAGATTGTCAATTCACACAAATTAAAGTTGTGTGAATTGGATACTTAAATAAAAAAATATGAAAAATATAAAAAAATAAATTTTTCATGAAAATAAAATAATTTGCAAAAAATATAGATACCTAATTAATTGAAAAAATGAAAATTATTTTTAATCAATTATGCAAATTTGTAAACATTTACTCACATGAAATTAACGAAACATAAATTCGTAAAAATTGAAAAAGTGGAAAAAAATTAAAAATTTTAATGAATTGGAAATTACCAACAACTAAAATACCTAGGTATTCGATTGAAAATTTCTTTAACCTTTGATAAATTAAAATTTGTAAAAAATTGAATAAAATGAGTACTTACAAAAATTTATTTAATTTGAAGAATTTTCCAAAATTAATTTAATCGGGTAATTTCTCAAAAATGTAATACTTACCTAAATTTAAAATTTGTGAATTCCATAGGTTGAAATTTGAGGGAAATGAAATCCGTAAAAAATATTTAATCAGAAATTTTGAAATTTTCAAAAAATTTAGAAAATTGAATAAACGTTCAATTCAATTAATTTTAAAGATTTTGTTAACATTTACAAAAATTTATCAAGTCCAGAAATTTTCAAAAATTTATTTAATTGAAAAATTTTCCAGTCAAAAAATCAAATTATTTTTTTAAAAATGTAGATTTTCAAAAATTTAATAAATTGAAAAATCTTCCACAGCTTAAAAAATCAGTAAATTCTCCAAAATTTAGAAAAAAATTGAATATTAAAAGGTATTACTCGTATAATAAAATTGAAAAAAATTATTTTCATAAACCAAGATTGACAAAAATTTAATAAATCGAAAATCTTGCAAAATTCAAGAAATCAAAAATTTGTCAAAATTCGAGAAATAAAAAAAAACGATTTTCAAATTAAAATCGACAAAAATTTAATGTATTATTTTTTTAATTTCATGAGTTATCTGGGGAGGGGGAGGGAGGGTGAGAGGAAGGGAGGGAATGAAGGAAGGAGGGAGGGGGTAAAATGACAAATAATAAATCTTTGAAATTGCAAACATGTACGAAAATTTAATCTCAGATATTCGCAAAACATGAATAAGCTGAAAAATTCTCCAAAATTTTAAAGTTCGTAATAAAAATCAATAATTTTATTTTCTTTCAAAGAAGATTTGAAAAAATTCAATAAATTTTGTGAAAAATTGTTCAAAATTGAAGAACTTTGAAAATTTTCCAAAATTTAATGAACTTAAAATTTGTGAAAAATCCAATTAATCCGTTTAACTTGGAAAAAAATTAAATGTTAAAAATGTATTGTCATCAATTTTGAAAATTTATGAATAGGGTATTCAAGAGAATTCAATAAATCAGAAATTCGAAAAAAATAATAAACCAAAATAATTTCTAAAATTTAACAAATAAAATAATTTTCATAAAATTAAAATTGGCAAAAATTTAATAAATTAAGTACTATTTTTAAATTCAATGAGTTATCGGTGGGGGGAGGGGGGGTGATAGGATTTAAGGGCAAATAATAAATCTTTGAAATTTGCAAAACATGAATAAGCTGCAAAATTCTTCAAAATTCTCCAAATTGAAATTTGTAAGAAAAATCAATCAATTTAGGTATTTACTTTCAATAAAGACATGAAAAAATCAATAAATTTAGTAAAAAATCGTCCAAAGTTGAAGAAATTGAAATTTAAAAAAATTAAATATTTGTAAAAAATTCAATCCGTTTAAATTGAAAAAAATTAAATTGTAAAAATATACTTAGGTTTTAATTAATAACTACCTATTGTCAATTTTGAAAATTTGTGAATAGGTGTTCGCGAAAATTCAATAAAATTTTAAAAAATACATCGCAGAGATAATTCAATTTGCTAATTCGTCATCGAATACCGCTGCTGAATATAATTTTACAAAGTCTAGGTTTATGTTTAGTTACGCTTATGCAAATAAGCAATTAAATAATGATCCTAAAGATAAATCTATTGAAATTATTCATAGAATGAAGTTTGGCAAAAGTTTAATTTTTTCATGGTGATTCAATGGGTTATTTGGGGAAATGAGGGGAGGCGGTTGCAAATGATCTATTTTTGGAATTTGCAAACATTGACAAACATTAAATTTACAAAAAATTAATAAGCTGAAAATTTTTTTAAAAATTTGTAAAAAAAAATTCCAAAATGTAACATAGGTTAATTATGAAAAATTTGTGAAATTTTCAATCAGTTAAAATTGGAAAAAAGTACTTAAATGATAAACATTTATTCAATTTTGGAAATTAAAAACATTTACGAAAATTTAACTGATAAAAAATTAACAAGAACTGAAAAATGTAAAAATTCTCCAAAATGTAGATTTTGCAAATATTTTCTGATGAAGGAGAAGAGTACCTAATCAATAAACGAAGCAGCATAAATAAAGCGCGAAAATCAAAATTGAAAATTGTATTCGTAGAATAATTATTATACAAGCACATACAAAAAAAAGAGAAGGGAAAATGAACGAATATTCGTATCAATAAATTAAGCCTAGCTTGAAATGAAAAGAAGAAAAAACGAATGTTTAGACACAAATATACACAATCTTATTACATTTTATCAATAAGGTAATTAGCCTACAATATATTTTAGAATACACATAATTTACTGGACTTTTTATAGAATTGCTTTATATTTATTGTCATATGTTGAACATCAGTCTTATCTTTTACTTACAAAATATAAAATCGACGGAAGAATTGCGAATTAACTGAGTTCATATTTCAACGAGGAAAAAAATTCTTCAAAATTTACAAACGACGAAAAAAAAAAATAGATAGAAGGTATTCACTGTGAAAATTGTAAGAAGGTGAAAAATTAACCACAATGAGTACATAAAAAACGCAACAAACAAACAAAAAAAAATACATTCACATTTGTTAGACACATCATCAATTATTCATCTACACAAAAAAACTAGGTATACGAATTGAAAATAATAAACTCGATCTAACGATCGTATAACTGCGCAAAAATACGTAAATTTGAAAGCATTGAAAATTGAAACGAAAACTGAATATGGACTAGAAAAAAATTGCGATGTTTTTCGAGGATAGGTATTGGCATAAACGAGAGTACATAAAATGCCTACAATGGCTGGACAGTTGCTGCTCGCTGATTACTTATTATACCATTCAGTCTGGGTTTGAAAATGAGGATGAGATCGAATATAGTTCATATCTGCGGCTCCGTATACGGCACTTGCGCTGTTTTCGGGCACTATTTGAATGAACTGCGGTTTAGATTTCCAAGAGGTCCACCAAGTAGTCGGATAACGTCGATCCCAATACCTATAGCCGGGATTACTTTCGGCCAAAGCCACGTCATCGTATTCGATGGGTACCTTTTGAGGTGGGAAACGTACGTAGCTTTTCTGCGAGGTTTCTGGGAAACGTACGAAAGTCGTAGATGACGATGAAGATGATGACGACGATGGTGGTTTTCTATTAAACATAAACAAAGGTTTATGGGTAGGATAGATGTTGATTTGTAGCAAGCAGTCGTATTTGTTATTCGGGTCGCATTTTGGTTTCGTTCTTTCACTGGGGGGTAACTTTTGGAATAAATCGCTCGGTACGCTGGTGCTTTCCCCATCCACGTCGTCTTTTTTGTTGAAGCTATTCACAATAGCAGGCCTTTGGAGAGGATTTTTAGCTCTATTTACATTCGTAGAATTAACGTCAGGTTTACTGGCAGCAGCAGCAGCGGTGTAGCTTGAGAAAGGTCTGAAATTGGTTAAACCGCCAGTGCTGCTGCTGATGGGCACATGTTCGACGTTCTTATTGACGTTAACGACTCCTTTCAAAGGTACGACGGAATTATAATTGGGTATTCTTCTTATAACGTGCGTTGTGATCTCTGTGGCGTCGTTGATTTTGTCGAAATCCGCGAAATGACTAGCAACATTGGGGACGGACTCGGTAACCGTATCTTCGGTCGATGAATCTGCGACGGTGACTTCGGTATTTACCGATTCGGTGCTGTATTGATTACTTTCCGTGTCTTCTTGGTAATCGACGCCTCCAAAGGTGGTAAAATCTTGAACTTCGGTCGTTTCTTCGGTGACGTAATCGACGAAATGAGTATTTTGGGAAACCGAGCCCTCGTACGTGGTGGTAGCTTGGACAGTAGTAGGCCTAGCGCCGGTTGAGATTTCTTTAGGGTATTTTTCGGTGGTACTTGTCGATGTGTCGTTTTGCTGCAGCTGAGTATCTGAGGAATTTTTCGAATTGAATGGTATCGATAGTTGAAATGGTCCTGAATTATCGTTATCTTCGGTCGAGACTTTAGGATTAGTATTTTGGTCGGTACCGCCATTGCTGATAGTATCGTTTCTTTGCTGGGGTTGTCTTTTAATGAAGCCAAACTGCTGAGCGCTCATTTGTTTGAGTTTTTCTACGACCGCGTACCACTGGGCGGCTTCGTTTACTTTGACTACTTCGACGCAATTTCCCATTCTATCCAATGTATATCCTTCGGAACATCTACTAAAAGCTGGAGCGACGAACACCGACTTTGGGGTGATTCGGCGGGACAGAGGTGGGCTCTGTTGCGATGGTATTTCTTCGTTTTCGTTTAATAGCCAGTTTTTCCACAGATCGTTCGAACTTTCCAAGATACTGGCCGAGTTAACCAATGCACAAACGGACAGCAGACAGAGCAATTTCATTAATCCGAATGTAGACATTCCCATGAATTCACGGCACACCGAACTGCGCCATCAGCCTGCAAAAAATGAGAAAAAATACGTTAATAATTTGCACAATACGTGTTATTGTATTAATTGTAAAATTTGTATCTATAGGATGGCTCAATTTTTATGGTCAGTGGTTTTGAAAATGAAAAAAAAAATAATATCTAATAATTGACACAATTTTTTGAGAGTATTTAATATGGTATCGAGTGTGTCCTTCCGGTCCAACTAGTGCCCTACAAAAATGACAAGAATTGAAATTGTGAAATTTATTTTTGCAGAGACAGAGAGCGATAATAATTATTAGTTTTTTTCTAGGAGACTCCGACTTTTCGTGATTTTTGCAATCTAAATTCTTAATGTACAAAATTCATATTAAATTTTAAATCTTGACTGCAAAAAACACGAAAAAAAAGCTTTATGGAAAATAGAAACAAATTGCTTATTGCAAGAAGTAAATTTCAAGCTCTACAATTTTGATTCTTGGCTTTTTTTTGTGGAGCTTTGAGTTCAGCCAAAAAGACACTCTTCACGTCCATACCAAAAAATAAACTGTGTCAATTATTAGTTGGATATTTATTTATTTTTTATTTTTATTTTTTTTTGTTGTGAAACCATTTCCCCACTTTTACCAGAAAAATTCGAAATTTTCTAGCAATGAAGAATAAATCTCAATTTAAAATACTTAGGTAAATTTATTCTGCAAGTTTTCTCAAAAAGGTTCTATTGATTTTTGCAGATAAAACTCTCATTTCTTGCATAGAAAAAAAATCTCAATTTGTTTGAAAAACAATTTTGATCTGTTTGAAAAACAATTTTGATCTGTTTGAAAAACAATTTTGATTTTTCCTCATTTTTTTTTGGGGGGGGGAGCTCAACTTTTTAAGAAGATAAATACTTCTGAACCTTTTATAGAAAAAATCAATTTTTTTTTTTTTTTTTTTTTTTTTTGAAGAACAAAAATTCTGAATTTTCTTTGGAATAATACCTAAATTAAAATTTTCAAAGTCGATGAAAAAAATTTCATTTTTTAAAATCAAAAAATATGCAAATTAAGTACGCAAAAATGCAAATCTTTCAGTTTTTGATGACCAAAAAAAAAACACCAAGTATATTTTTTCAGAATTTTTAAAAAATATTTTATAGAGGAAGAAAACTCCAATTACTATGAAATGAAATTTCAATTTTTTGTTAATTTTTTTAAAATACTTACTTCATTTTTGGGAATATGTAAATTTTTAAATTTTTTGGGAGTAAAAAAGTTTCCTAATTTTTTAATTCTTTTTAGGCTAAATTTTCTTGGAATAAAAAATAATACTCATCTAAATTTTTATGAAGTCAGTGCAGAAAAATTCTCATTTCTTCGAAACAAAAAAATATGGCTAAAATTCGTCACGAAAGACTTTTGGGTATTTTGTCAGAAGATATTGTAAAACATGGAAATTATTAAGAAAAATTGATGACTTTCAGACGTTTTTATATTTTTTTAAATTCAATTTTAGACCTTTTCAGTCTTTTTTTTGGGTAGTTTCAAGTTTTCTTCGAAATCGGATGACTATTTCAACTGTTTTTCTAAATTACAGATGTATAAATAAAACTTCTACTTTTTTTTTTTTTTTTTTTTTTTTTTGAAAGAAATTTACAATTTTTTGGGGTTTGCAGAAACAAACAGAATTTTCTTGGAATAAAAAAAATTAATTATTTTTTTTTGTTGAAAACAATTTACTTTTTGGAATAAGGAAATTTTGCTATTTCTTTTGGAGGAGAGAGGGTGTGTGTGAAATTATTTCACTTTTTGCAGAAAAAAACAAAACAAAACCAGAATTGGCTTAGAATAAAAAATAATATATTTAAGGGGGGGCTATAATTTTTTTTTTTTTGTTGAATGCATAGAGTTGACAAGCGGAATTTTCTAAGACCTTTGCATGACGTCAATTTGATTTTTCATCTATGAAGTTTTGAAGAAAAATTGGAAACTAATTTCATCTCGCTTTTTTTTACAAAAAAAATTAATTTTTGATTTTTGAAAAATAAAATGCATGGAGTTTTCAAAAAAAAAAATTATATTCATTTTGCATTTTAATGATGTCATTTTGTAGAAATTATTGATAAATTTTTTGGAAAATCAAAAATTTTAAGCGTTGAAATTGGAGAAAAACACGACTTTTTCTTAATGCCCCGTTTCCAGAAAAACTATGCAACCCACGAGGTTTTTCCTTAGAATGTTTTTTATTCAGTACAGTCTGGTCTGTAGTCTGACGAGAGGGTTTTGCGAAATTCCTACTTTTTCCCCTGATTTTATCTAACTTTCTTATGAATTTCATCTTAGTATTCCATTCAACTTGAAAGAAGTCATCGGCAAATTATAATTTCGCGAAACCCTCTGGTCAGACTACAGACCACACTGTACTGAATAAAAAACATTCTGAGGAAAAACCTCGCGGGTTGCATAGTTTTTCTGGAAACGGGGCATTAAGAAAAAGTCGTGTTTTTCTCCAATTTTGACGATTAAAATTTTTGATTTTCCAAAAAATTTATCAATAATTTCTACAAAATGACATCATTAAAATGCAAAATGAATATAATTTTTTTTTTTTAAACTCCATGCATTTTATTTTTTAAAAATCAAAAATTAATTTTTTTTGTAAAAAAAAAAGCAAGATGAAATTAGTTTCCAATTTTTCTTCAAAACTTCATAGATGAAAAATCAAATTGACGTCATGCAAAGGTCTTAGAAAATTCCGTTTGTCAACTCTATGCATTCAACAAAAAAAAAATTTTATAGCCCCCCCCCCTTAAATAGTGATTTTCATTGATCAGCCTTTTAATTTTTCTAAAAAAAATTTTAGAAAAATAAAATCCCTATAGTGAGGGGAAAAAATCTAACCTTTTTGGAATATGCTTTCGAGATATTCATTTTTTTAATTTTTGAAGGAAAAAATCTTTCAATATTCTCGAAATGAAGATGAAGAAGTTTTTAAGGATTCTTGTACTCGGCAGAAAAATTTTTATCTCAATTTTTTGGAGACTCATTTTTTTGGCAAAGAAATCATTCTCACAATCAACATTTTAAAAGTTTCAAGCTGACACCATTTCCGAAAAAATCAGGCTAGAACCCTAGAAAATTCCAAGTTTCCACTTCTGAAATTGGCACAGTTTGATGAAATAGTTCGGTTACATACACTAACTTATAGATTGGTTTGTTCCAAATTACCCCAATTTTTAAATTTTTTTTTAAAATATTCCATTTTTTAATTTTTTTTTTGTTCTAACCTAATATGAATGTTCTTGAATTTCATGAGAAGTAATTCCAATTTTTTTTTAATTTTTTCCATCTGAATTCAACTAATACTTTGGAGCCTCTCTGAATTTTTCAAAAAGAAAAAAAAAACTGTCATTTTTTTCATTTTAAAAAAATTGAGGGCGACTAAAAACCACTTAAAATTTAGTTGGGACGAAAAATAAAAAATTGCTAATTATTTTCTTGTATAAAAAAAAACACTTTGGAGGGTACGAGACCAAAAAAATCACTCGGTATAAGTATAATAATAAGGACCACCCTAATCTACACAGGTCTATTAAATTAATTCGTGATATTTGACAGCTTCGTATTTTATCGACGATATTATAAATATTTCTTTTTTCCAAACATAAAACAATGCCAAAAATCATGCTTATCAAATTCTATCGAGTGGAATCGTGACTTATTTCTTCCAATTTTAATCACGAGGCATGATGTGCAAATCGTGGGTTTTTCTTTCACGGAAACTTTGTCAACGATCACACGACAGCATATTTTTACCACGCTTTTATTAGCTTGGTATGTATGTATGTACGAGTATGTATTCTCATGACATGCCAAAGCTCTCGCATTTGATATTTTACAAGAAATGAAAGACCAAAGTACTCACAATAGGTGTTTTCGAAGCCGCTGAATTCGATTTTCGAACTTAATTTTACCTCCGACCCCAAATTGGGCCTCTAGAAGGGGGTAAATTTTGAATATTTCAAATTGTATGTTTTCGCTCAATCCTCTCGCATTTCATAGTTTACAAGAAATGAAAAGCCAAAAGTGCTCACGTAAGGGATTTTCAAAGCCGCTAAATTCGATTTTCAAACTTAAAATTACCTTTGACCCCAAATTGAGCCCCTGAGAGGGGGGTCAATTTTGAAAATTTCAAAAATTACAATATTGGTACCAAAATGTAGGTTTTTGAGGTCGCCGAATTCGATTATCAAACTTAAATTTACCTCCGACCCCAAATTGAGCCCCTGAGAGGGGGGTCAATTTTGAAAATTTCAAAATTTACAACATTGGTATCAAAATGTTGGTTTTTGAGGTCGCTGAATTCGATTATCGAACTTGAATTTACCTTCGACCTCAAATTGAGCCCCTGAGGGGGGGGGGTCAATTTTGAAAATTTCAAAATTTACAACATTGGTATCGAAATGTAGGTTTTTGAGTTTGCTGAATTAGATTATCGAACATGAATTTACCTTAGACCCCAAAATGAGCCCCTGAGAGGGGGGGGGGTCAATTTTGAAATTTTCAAAATTTACAACATTGGTATCGAAATGTAGGTTTTCAAAGTCGCTGAATTTGATTTTAAAACATGAATTTTTCAACAACTAAAAGAGTTAAATAAACAGGTAAATTTTTTTTTAAATCACGCTTTTATTTAAAGTGGGTCATATGCAGGGTTCGGATTTTCATGCTCAAACATGTTTTTTTGTTTAATACTAGATCGAGAATTTTCAAGTTATCTTTACGTTTCAGAAAATTCTAAGTAAAATAAACCCAACTTGTTTTTGCATATTTGAGCATATTTGACCTTTCAGCGCATATAAAAGCATATTTTGGGTATTTTTAGGGAATATTTTAGGTTTTTCGAGAATATTTCACGATTTTTGAGTTTTTTCGAGCATATTTTGACAAATTTGCAATTTCTCACCTAAAAATTTAGCAAAACTGATACCGCTATTTTTTTTTCACCCGAATGTGCAACACTGGTGGTACTTTTTTGCATATGCCGGCTTGGCGAGTCGATTCGGTTCGTTGTCGCTACTATCCTAACGCGCTGTTGTCTGAATTTTACTTTCGCAAACACAAAAATTATTATTTTTAAGAAAATCTGATTTCATTTTCAAACTTACCTACTTATTTTGATAAAATATAATTTCGTTATTTTCTCTGATTTAATTAGAATCAGTAGAATTACCAAATTAGAATTAGAATTAGAACGTTTTTTGCTTTTGAGTAAAAATAAAATTCATTTTTCGTTCTTTTTTGTGTCATTTCTCAATATGTGTTCTAAATACGTCCAATTATGAATCAAAATCATGTAGCTGGCGTTTTCCTCTTTAAATTGACACCCATATCGTTCGAGAATATTTTTAGGTTTTTCGCGCATATTTCTTGTTTTTTAAGGGAATTTTTATGCGCATATTTCCCGTTTTTTCGAGAAAGAATATCCGAACCCTGGTCATATGTTATTCAGGTATAGGGAATCAGTATACTTGATGCCTTAAAAAAATGAAAAATAAAATTTACTTTAATAATGACGTGTTAAAAAGAAACTATTTCTTCAAAAATTTCAATGATGAAAAGCCTGGTGGGGTGTGCAATTTGCATGGAGATAACAATATGTAATTTATCGAATAACGCCCCACCATGCGTTTCATCGTTGAAATTTTTGAAGAAATAGTTTCTTTTTAACACGTCATTATTCAAGTAAATTTTATTTTTCATTTTTTTAAGGCATCAAGTATACTGATTCCCTATACCTGAATAACATATGACCCACTTTAAATAAAAGCGTGGTTTTTAAAAAAAAATTTACCTGTTTATTTATCATTATTGTTCTCTACACGGTAGCTTTCAACCAATAGCCAGGTCAAAAGCAGTTGAAGAAAATCTGAAATCCCTCAGGAAATAGAATAATAATAAGTGGATAACATGAAGTTGAAAAAAATTGCCAGTCGTTACGATAGGGCAGGACGTATAGGAACACATCGCGGAACTGCAATTGAAAATAATTTTTCGTTTCATTGAATAATCGATCTGATACATTATTTTAATTTTACTAATATTAAAAGAAGGAAAAAAACATGAAAAATTCTTTTCCGCAATAAACAACACACGACTGGCTGCAATGATGACTAAAAGAAGAAATTTTTTTTTTTATTATTATTTTATTTTTAATAATACAAAACACGATTATGAGTGTAGGTCATACGAAACTCAGCTGCTACACACCAATTACAACCACGTCGATTAATTTTTTCACGAACCCGATATAATGAATTATGAATGCAATATATCCCAAACAAAAGATACAAGCATACAGATAGTAGTGGCTTCCAACAAGTGCACCTGAACATGAATATATTTCAACCTATCCGACACTTGTACGAATGGCGTATGAGTCACGACTGTGTTGTGTGTACTTACTTACTGTATATATACCTGTCTAGGTATATTAATAATAGTAACATGCAATTGAAAAAAAAATAGTAATATAGGTACCTTTGGCCGCGTAATATTATTCGAATTACCTACATACATGAAAAAAGACATTAAATACCTAATTAGATAATTAAAACGGTAATTAATCTAATTATTAAACGATTAGGCAGACTTGAACTATCTTCGCAATCGAATTTACGCCTCGTTGTTATTTTTAAGTGAGAAAACACCATGTTCAAAACGTTTCTTACCGGTATGCTAAGTTGGGCGTAAAATATTTCAATCGTATTTGTATTAGGATACCGCTATATAACTAAATTATTCGCGTGCAACCCGCAACATTAGATTCACGCATAGAAGTACATGTACAAGTACTAAGAGAACAGATTTGCAAGCAGGCATGTGAAATTAATTCAAACTTATTCGTCTCGATTCGCTTCGAAGCCTTTTCTCTGATGTTTCTCACACTATTATGACGTAGTATCTGTAGGCATTTCTACTAGGAAAAGAAGACCCCACGTGGGTCACTTATGACTCATCTCTGTGATATAAAATGTAACAGAATTACAGAACGATTACAGTTAGGTAGGTATGTATCTATAATTATTTTCGCGAGCACTCGAAGTGTGTTATTTTAATCATAAAAGGGTATAAAAAAAATCATTCAGGTATTTTTATACTCAGCAATTATAACTTTATGAGTGAGTCATTGTCTATGTCTCTGTCTGAAAATGAGTACGAGTGTTATCGTGACATGAGACGGGAAACGTAAGTGTATGAATCTGAACAAAACAAAAAGTATAAATCTACATTCGTAAAATTTCATAAAATTTCAAAACTGATGAAAAATATAAATTAGGTTCATTTGTTTTACCATGTGGAGGCCAAGGAGTGCTGAGTGCTGTGATTTGAGGAATTATAGAGAGGTATTTTTTTCTCATTTTTTAATTTTTGGAGCTTATAGAGAATGATTTTATTCTGAAAATAATGAAAAAAAAAATTAATCACTTAGTTTTGGTCAAAAAATGGCAAATAATTGCCAATCATTTTGTGAAACTGAAAATAATTGACGTTCTTTTTTCCTTACGTTTTTTAGATTCTTTTTGAATAACGATTTTGTAATCATTTTTTAGAACAGAGTTTTATAAATTTTTTATGAAAGAACTATAGGTACTTTTTTCAAATGACTTTTACGAATATTGAAAGATTTTTGTCAAAAAATAATTTCTTCAACTAAAAGATTTTAATTATTTATTCTTTTGAAGAGAATCATTTTTCAACATCACCCCCCCCCCCCCCCCCCCCTTTGAAATATTTTTTTAGAGAACTTACCTTTTCTTTCCAAAAAAAATTTCTACGTACAAAAACATTCTTAAGAATTTCTTTTTGAGTTATTATACTTAGGTATTTTCATACCTAGATATTTTTCAAATAAATTTTTTCAACAGAGAATTTTTTAAAGATAATTTCTAAATTCAATTTTAAATTCAACTCGAACTTCTTTTTTCGTATTTTTGGCTAATTTTTTGAATTCATTATGAAGATTTTTTTTTGAAATGTATTTTTTCGTATTTTTAGCCAATTTTTCTATTTTTATTCATTTTGAAAAAAATCAGCTACTTTTTCAAATTCATTATGAAGATTTTTTTGATTTTGAAATGTTCAATTGTTTTGAGTGTTTTTTCTTGAGGCGAATTACTTTCCATAAAATTTAGTACTCAAATTCATCACAGAAAATTTTTTAAATACCTAACAGGAAAAATTCTATTCTACGTAAATTTTGTTCAATATAATATCTATACGAAATTTTGTGATTTTTTTGACATCCATTTTTTGATAGTTTTCACCAATTTTATTGAAATTTTGACAAATTTATTATATTTTCTACTGTATTTTTATGTACATACTTAGATAGTTGTTTTCGAATACCTAACCATTTCATTGACTAAAAGAAATTCTTACCTATTTTTATTGTTTATTTTTTTTTTCAAGAAAAACTTTTTTACCTTTTTTTTACTCAATGAGTTTTGTACAAAACACATTAGAAATTTTTCTGTGAGTACCTAAATATTTCTTGATACATTTTTTTTTTTACAAAATTTTTCTTTACCCATAAAATTATTTTAGGATAATTTTGAAAGAAATTAATTTTTTTCTCTAGATAAATGAAGCACGGAAATGCAATACATGCTAAGCGCCAAAAATTAAATTTTACAGGGGAGCAAAAACAAGTTTCGAACGCGTGTCGCGAGTTGAAGAGGGGGAAAAAGCGGGGTTTCTCACGTAGCATGTGATGAAGAGGGGATATTTCTCTACACATAGGTTCAAAGAAATCTCGAAAAGAAAAATTTGTCTCCGAGTGAGAGCGATTCTTCGTAACCCATTTTTGTCAATTTTTCGCCCGAGCAAACGCGTATTTTTATGGAGCGCCGTGGCGAGGTGTAATATCGTGCTCGGGCCTTTTTTAAATTGTCAGTTTTTCAGTCATATTTTATTCAAAAAATTTCAATGTAATAAGGTTTTGTTTACTTAAATAGGTTGTATTGTGTCAGTAATGACTGTAATGAGTAACGAAGTAACACAGGTGAACATTCAAGTGCGGAACAAATCGTAGTCGGTGTAACATGCGAAATTTTAGGCACGCGCGCTCTCTTCGGGCGTGATTTTGAACCACTTCGGTTGGTCGGAGAAGACTGGGAATACTTTCTTCGTGTTGGCAAGAAAACGTAGAATATTTTGGGAGAAAAAAGTAATTTTCGAAAAAAATGGCGCTTAGCATGTATTGCATTTCCGTGCTTCAAATATTTTTTAAAAATTTTTTAATCCAATATTTTTTTCATAGGATTTTTTGGAATAATTTTTTATTTGATTTTTTTCTATTGAGGAGGATGGAGTTTACATTTTTTTTTTTGATTTTTAAATAACGATTTTGAATGGTTTTTTTTTCGTTTTTTATTTTTTATGTTTTGGGTGAACTGATTTTTAAAAAAAATTAATTAAAATTTTTTAAGAAAATACATTTTTTTTTTTTTTTATAATAAGGTGCTATCTTATTTTAAAGACTATCAAAATTTACATACAAGAACATTTTTTAAAAGTTGTTTTAAGTATTTCAGGGATGTAGTACAAAATCATTTTCAAATAAAAAAAAAAAAATCATTGAAATTATTTAATGCCAAAATAATGGTTTTGAATTTCTATGAAAAAAAAAAATCATGAAAATTAAATCATTTTTATGGAAGTTGGAAAAACTTATTGACCATTGTTATAGATTTTGTCTTTCACATTTTGTTTGTACCTATTTCATATTAAGCTCTGCTTGGACTTTGAAATTAAGCAATGTCGTTTATTTAATTGCATTTTGAAAATTTATTGTACCCGTCGCGAGCTTTTTTCTTCTTTAAAAAAGTACCTAAAATGATTACTTTCCTATTTTTTTCAAGTGACTGAAGCGAAAAGAACTTTAGGAAAGAAGTAAGGACGAGTGTTTCCGGAATCAGAGATTTTTTGAAGAAATGATTTTCAAGATTTTTTTTTAGCAAAAAAAAATCACGGTTTCAAATCATGATTTGTGAAATTTTGAAAATGATTTTGATTTTAGATCATTCGAGAAAATATGATTTTGCCCATCGCTGTTTTATTTTGCAATTTTTTTTTCAAAGAATTTCTCAGGATAATTTTTCTATCGGATTTTTTTTTTTTGATTCGTCATAGGTATCAACTTTTTTCGTTTTTTTCTTCAAATTTTTCATTTTTTTTTTTTTGTTTTTAACGGGACCGGACCAATTTTTTTGAACAGAGACCTCACTTCAAAAAAATAATTTTTTAACCTAAAGAATTTTTAAAATATTTTTTCGACATTTATTTTTTTATATACGAGTGATTATGCTAGTTTGAGAGTTAGTTCTTCACATTGTGTGAAATTTTTACGTAAAATAGCATTTACTATTATTTTAAAACCAAAAAGGGTGCAAAAGTAACAAACAAAAAAAAGAAGATAAAAATGACTACCTACATCTGAGAAGTGAATTTCTTTCCTTTACGAGACCAACTCCCATAACACTTGTTATTCAACATAGTAACACATTTTTTTTCTGCCAAAATCATAGGTTTTCAGGAGATTTCTTATGCTCAAGATTTTCAATTTTCCAAGTTTCGAATACTCGCACTTGGACTCTTGAGAATATTTGGATAGCTTTATTGAGTGAAAAATATCAAATAAGTATTCGGTTTGTCCCTCGAAGTATTTTTTTTTCGTCAATAAAATTGCTCATATTTCTCAAATTACCTAATATGAGCTTTTTGATTTCTTGGTTTAAATAAAAAATCCTCGCTCTCTTTTTGGCAAAATCGGTCGTACATTTTATCACATCAAATTACGTATTATTCAGCGAAAGTAGGCTCATCTTTAGATCCTATATAGACAGTTTCCCCCGGAACGAAAAAATTCGCCAATCTTGAACAAAACTATGTAAGAAACTGGTAACTGATTCAATAATTTTTCTTACAATCCATTATTCATTGCATCCTTCAAACTAATCCTTCGTAGAAACTTATTGCGGTCTATTATTATCTTCATCACTTCGCATCATCGATTCAATGGCACCGTAGTAAGTTAAATCATTTGAAAAGTTACCTCTACTTCGCCATCCACGAACACGAAGGCATCGTCATTTTCAAATCGACACCTAATTTCTCCGCGACTCCGACTCGAATAAATTCTACGTTCAAACCGCAATCGACACCGAGATAAATGATAAATTTCATATCGAACGAAAAGGAGCCATAGAGTTAGGAGCCAGGCCAGATTTATGGATGATGCGGAGCAAAGAGAGGAGCCGATCCCGTATCTTACGTAAGACTAGCTCGAGCTCGACATCGCAGCCGTTTAGATCCGTGTACATGAATTGTTTGTGCAAGGTCCAAGCGTACTATAGGTATATGTATATAGCATACAGCTGCATCTGGTATTCTAGCAGCACCGGCATGGCACACGGGGACCCCCGCTTATCCGCGTATTTTCTATCATCCGGTGATAAATTTGTTAAGACACTTTCACTAATTAATATTATAAACAAAATAGACCTACATTCGTTATAGGCAAAGCGCATTCGAATGAGCCATTGTTACATAATACGTGTCATAACGTCGCGTATTTATTGTCCTAATGATCCATGTCTCACCTAGTTACTTTTGTTTATTTGCTCGCCGAAGGTGCTGTTTATTCTTTACACATTGCCTTTAATATGCCACCACCATGTGAACTATATCTATACATATAGGTACCTTTACACTATACAGCGTGCTTACTGCTCATATAAACGAAAGTAAACTTCAATTTCTGATATTTTTTTTTGTCTGTTTAACAGATGTTTCTTCTTAATTTTTTTTTCACCGCATTGGTATCTACGTAAGTACGTAAGTACACCAGGCAGAAGGTAGAAGCATTTGTCACGGCATCGTTAAACAAAAAACTCATCGTGCAAAACTTCGATGAGAGAATTCTAGGTCACGTCGGCAAACCATCGAACATCAGCATCTCTCAGCTTAGCAAACTAAATAAAATACGAGTACGTACTTAATTTAACCCGAAAAGGAAGAATATAATGATGCGGTTACAAGTTTAAGGTTCAAGGTTCGCATAGATAAAATACGAATCAGATTTTTTTACTTTTTTACTTTTTTTGAACGGCGTAGGTATCTACTCTCGCTAACTGAGTTCAGCGATTTGTTAACGGTGTCATTTTCACTATGGGATTATTTCATCTTGTGAAATCATCTAGAAAAATTAACAAAATCGCGCCTATTCGAGCGTAAATGTGAAAAAGAAAAAATAACTCATTAAAATAGGTAGACTACCTAACTAAGGAATTTTTAAAACTGACAATTACCAGCAAAGCAGATGGATTTTAAATGATGTGACACTAACCGTTCAACTAGGTAGCTGAAAATATCGATAGCTATAATTTAAAAAAAAAACTATCATTGTTTAAATCAGCTTACGTTCCTGTACTTCTATAGTACCTACCCCCTACCACCAATTAATGAAATGTACTTAAATAGTAGTCTATAAATAATATAAAATGATTTTCCTCTCGTTCATATGTATTAGAGGCGAAAGATTCATGTCTGACTAACCAAGAGCAAACCTAAAATTCTGGTACAAAACTTTGAGAAATTTTTTCAAAAATGTCTAAAATGGACAAATTTTAAAATTTGTATCCAGAATATACCAAATTAAAATACAAACAACGTAAAATATTTTTTTACAATCGTATTCAGAAATTTGTGACAAACTTCGAGAAAACCTGAAATTTCTATGCCAAAGTTTGGTCAATTTTGTATTTTCGTCAAGAATGATGAAAATGAAAAAAATTCAAAATAAATGGATATTTTTCAAGCATATTTCGGAAAAATGAGAAAATATACGTAGAATTACATCATTTTTGATAAAATAACACAGGAATTTTTGTATTTTTTCATTTTATTTCATTGACAGAATTTATAGATTTTTCCCAAAAAAATGTACGATTTTTGTAAAGTTTTCAATTCAATTTTTTGACTTTTTCAAAAAATCTTATAAAAATTTCTGTCTATTTTTTTTAGAGGATTATCTGTGAAAATCTTTTTAAAAAATTTATGATATGATTTTTGAATTTTTCAGGACTAGGTATTTTGAAACATTTTCTATATAAAAAAAATTACTTGGACGATTTTTTTTCCATAAAATTTTTGTTTTTATTTTTAGAATTAATGTTCGTGAAAATTTTGAAACATTTCTGTCAAAAAAAAAGAGGATTTAGATATTATGTTTTCTTTTGAACAATTGTTAATAGAATTACTGATTTTTTCAGGAAAATTTTGGAACATTTCCGCCAATAAATAAATAAACAAATAAATAAATAAATACCTAAATAAATAAGTAAATAAATAAATAAATAAATAAATAAAAATGAAAAAAATAAGATAATTTTTTAATTAAAATTTTTTAAAACAACCTTGATTGGAGTTTGAAATTTTATAAAGAATTTTTAATGGGATTTTTGAGATTTTTCAGCAAATTTTTGAAACATTTCCTGTAAGAAAAATTAAATTTTTATTAAACAACTTTTGATAAGATTTTTGAAATTAAAAAAAAAATTTAAACACTTCCGGCCAAAAAAAGGGGGATTCAAAAAAGATTTTTACGAAAAAAAATTTCAAACAATTTTTAATAGGATTTTATTTTCTCTGACAAAAAATTGAACGATTTTTTGTGAAATTTCTTACGCAATTTTTTATTGAATTTTAAAAAAATTTCGAGAAATGTTTGAATTGTTTCCTGTCAAAAAATAAGCAAAAAAATCTCGAATAAAAGGATTTTTTATTAAAATTTCTTAAAATAAGTTTTGGTACGGCTTTTGAATATTTTCAGGAAAATTTTTAAAAATTTAATTCTTTCCATAACAAAACATACGATTTTTATGAAATTTTTAAAACAATTTTTGAAGGGATTTTTTTCAAGATAATTTATAAACAAATCCTTTTAAAAAGAAATATTCGAAGGATTTTTTATGAAAAATTTTTGAAACAATTTTTCGTAGAATATTTGAATATTTTAAGGAATATTTTGAAGTAAGTACTTATTTCCTTTCCAAAGAAAACAGACGATTTTTTATGAAATTTTTTATACAAACTTTTGAAATTTTTTATGATATATTTTTTTAATCTTCTCCCCTTAAAAACTAAATGTTCAGATGATTTTTTTTTTTAAATTTAAAAATAATATTTGATAAGATTTTTGAATTTTTTTAGGAAAATTTTGAAATATTTCTTTCAAGAAAAATTGGAAGATTTTTTGTAATTTTTTGAAAGAATTTTTAATTGGATTTTTTGAAATTAAAAAAAAAGTTCTGAAACGTTTCCTTTCAAAAAAATGGGGGAAAAAATTAGTTGCGAGAATTTATATGGAATTTTTTTAAAACAATTTTTGATAGAATTTTTCAGTTTTTCAATAAAAACGTTAAAATAAGTATTTCCTTTAAATTTTTATGATTTTTTTTGGAAAAATTTGCAGTTTTTTGTCTAAATAATTTTTTCAGAAAATTATTGAAATATTTTGATTTTGAAAAAAAAAAATTTCCATAAAAAATTACCTGGTTTTAGACATTTTTAAAAATAATTATATTTTTTTAAAATTGAAGAAAGTTTTTTGTACCTAATAATTAACAAAAAATGTCTCCTCCCCCCCCCCCCCACTCAAAATAGAAAATTAGTTCAAATAAAAAACTGTATGCGAAAAAATTTCGAAAATGTAGTTTTTTCAAAAGTGGCTAAAATAGATGAATTTTCAAATTTATTGTCAGAATTATGAATTACCTAATAGATATTTTGATAGGTATTAAATTCAACTCCGAATAACGTGAAATAATTTTTTCTCTGTCGTAAAATACTCGAGAAATTTGAGTTGGGGTTTGAGCTGATGTGAAAATTCTGATATCAACACGCTGACAATTTCAAAGTAGGTAATATATTAAGCATACCTATTAAATTAAAAATATGTACCAAACCAAAGCAATTTTTGAAAAAATTGCAAAAATGCACCTATGTATTTCCAAATTTCCGTTCATTTTCCTGAATTCAGACTTCATTTTTTTTTTTTTTTTTTTTTTTTTTTTTTTACATACCTACTATGTCAAAATTACAGAAATGTTCGAGTTTAGTCATAAAACTTTGAAAATATGTAGTTTTAAAAATTATTCATTTTAAAAAAAATGATTTTTTGAAATAAATGAAGAAATACGTATTCTAATTGAAAAAAAATTACCACTTGCCAATGTGTGCATATTTTTATCGCAAGGAAGTACACAAATACACTTAAATGGTTAATAAATGCACCTATTACAATAATTACATGAATTATTCGCAAGTACCTATAAGTATGTACTTTCAATTATAAGTTTTCTAAACGCTATGAAGTAAGATCCGTGTGAGAATCACATTCAATCTCAAACATACCCACATCAACGCTTACAACTTAAGCTGGAATTACCAGCACAGGCAAGTGTTGGCATCAAAGGTGTAATTTTTGCGGATACGTATGGCAATATTTCGCATCCGAGTGTCGAACAATGCATCCGATATCCTACTATACCCATTATCTTTTTCTCAGTTTGAATATTCATTCACATTTGAACAAACATAACACACGGTTGAAAAACATCGATGAATGAAAACGAGTTTAAATGTGAAATGAAAGCTGGACAGTGGCCATTAATTACACAGGAAAGGAAGACATGCAGTTTATAAATATTCGCGTATCGCTGCATCTAAAAATAAATCCAATTTGCGAATACCTTTTTCAATACGTGGTACACCTATTCACTTCGGGTATTGGTTTTAACCTTAAAATAACGATATAAAGGATTACCGCCCTGTGAAAAAAAATCTATCTACTCGAAGAAAAGAAACAGACAGGTAGGTATATCCGAACAATAGCGCCGAATGGTAATTTATTGGAATTTAAATAACCAAAAGTATTCGGAAAAAATATATTTTTCCTTCGTTTTTTCGAATTATACGTATTAACGGTACCTGCAGAGTGTACCTACCTACCCAGAGGTAGGTATGGCATATACCTGCTTAGAATTAGATAAACTGTAGTCTGTTTGTGCGAATGAAAATCCGTTCGTGTATGAAACCTCAAAATAATCTTCCAAAGCACCTCATCACTAAAGCCGGATATTATCAAGGACATAGTTCTTTATCACATTTACCTTATCATTAGTGAATAGATGAAATTAAACAGCCAGCTGACTTCAAATAATCTCTCGTTTTACTTTTACTAAAACCAGCAACCAGTTTAGGTAAAACAAACGGATTATAATAATTAGCACGCGTCACGAGGGTAAGGAAAACCATTAACTAATTGTTATTCAAACTTCAAACACATTTCTCT
Source organism: Balanococcus diminutus (assembly GCA_959613365.1). Lineage (NCBI taxonomy): Eukaryota > Metazoa > Arthropoda > Insecta > Hemiptera > Pseudococcidae > Balanococcus > Balanococcus diminutus. Next base: position 34,260,836 of record OY390714.1, read on the forward strand.
TTTTCTTTTCCGCCTACAAGGCTTTAAAATACGACAAGAGCAATTTTGTCAAATTACGTACCTATTTGCGCCCAAAGTGCTTGAATAATTTTCATACTTCATAAGATAGGCTGACTCGAGTATCAATTTCTTAAAATTGACGTTTCAAAATTAATTCGAAAATGTATAATTTTTTCCACATTTTGACACCACGATTATTTTGCTTAAATTCGGCGCACTTCCACAACTAGGATAAGTAAATAATTTAATTTTTATTTCATAATCGAGAATGTCCGTTTCGCAGTCTATTTTTGAGCTGTATTAATTTTCGGATTTCTATAGTGAAAGTTTCAAGAAATTTAACCTTGAATCTACATGTAACTGGTACCGATGTTAATCTACAGATTCACAATTTTTTTTTTCACTCTTCCATCTATGCCGTGATATACTCACACCATTACATTACATATATTTGCTAAATGAACAAAAAAAATGGTGTTAATTTCTCAAAATTTTAGAAAAATTAAAAAATAAAATAAAATAGAATAATTTCTAAAAATTTAAAATTAAAAATCAAAGCTGAATAAGAAAAGACTTGAAAAAAATACATACAATTTGAAAAATTGAAAAAAAAAATGGTTTGGAAATGACTTGAAACGAAATTGTATTTTTATCAAAATATATAATTATTATATATTGCATGGTATCAATTCTATGAAGGTACAATCGAGACCCTTGAACTTACTTCCCTCGCGATCCAATCTCTAAAGTCACATTCAAAATCATTCTGCAGATTATATTCAATTTTTAAAAAAAAATTTAAAAAACCACGCTTTTATTTAAAGTTGGTCACTTTGTAAAATGTTATTCATAGGGAAAGAGTAATGCCTTAAAAAACAAAAAATAAAATTTACTTGAATACAAAAATGTGTCATGAAAATTTTTTTTTCAAAAATTTTAATGATGAAAATCGTGGTGGGGCGTTAATCGAAAAGGTATTCGTTTGCTCCTCGCACACCCCACCACGCTTTTCATCATTAAAATTTTTGAAAAAAAAATTTTCATGACACATTTTTGTATTCAAGTAAATTTTATTTTTTGTTTTTTAAGGCATTACTCTTTCCCTATGAATAACATTTTACAAAGTGACCAACTTTAAATAAAAGCGTGGTTTTTTAAAAATTTTTTACATTTTTATTTAACTCTTTTTGTCGTTGAAAATATTTTAATTTCATAGTTTTACTCCTCGAAAACTAACATTTTGATATCAATGTTGTGAATTTTGAAATTTTCAAAATGGAACCCCCTCATAGGGGTCCAATTTGGGGTCAAGGGTAAATTTAAGTCCGAAAATCGAATTCAGCGGCCTCGAAAACCTACATTTCGATACCAATGTTGTAATTTTCTGAAATTTTCAAAACTGAACCCCCTCATAGGGGCTCAATTTGGGGTCGGGGGTAAATTTGAGTTCGAAAATCGAATTCAGCTACCTCGAAAACCAACATTTTGATATCAATGTTGTGAATTTTGAAATTTTCAAAATGGAACCCCCTCATAGGGGCTCAATTTGGGGTCGAGGGTAAATTTAAGTCCGAAAATCGAATTCAGCGACCTCGAAAACCTACATTTCGATACCAATGTTGTGATTTTCTGAAATTTTCAAAATTGAACCCCTCATAGGGGCTCAATTTGAGTTCGAAAATCGAATTCAGCGACCTCGAAAACTCCTAATGTGAGCACTATGTTCTTTCAATTCCAGTAAAATATTAAATGAGAGAGGATTGGTCGAAAACATACATTTGGTTCCATGAGACAAACATACATACATACATATATACATACCAAGCTAATAAAAGCGTGGTAAAAATAAGTACCTACTTACACCTACCTACTTACGTATTACAAATTCGTATTTAGCAGAAGACCACGATAAAACGATAAAGATGTGTTATATTTTGCAATTTCAAGTCCGTAAAAAATAGGTTAGGTATATTTTAAAATTCGTGCAAAAAAGTTCGATGACCCGAAGGTTACGATGCTATAGGTATGACGAGTATTTTCAATTAAAACCACACGCACGTGTTCATACCTACTACAAGTATTGACGCACCAGTGAGATGTTAAAGCTCTCGCAGTCAGTGAATTTGTTTTCAATCCTTACAGGCGACATCAAGTTCAAATATTCGTTCAATATTTGATGGATAGTTTTGTCGTGAATCATCCTCTATAAAATGTGGTTACTTACCAATGATATGTCAGTTAGAAATATACCTAGGACCTAGGTACATAAATATAAGCTATTTTTTGAACTCGAATGCAATAGGTATCGATTGAAATCATTGCTAATCAAAAATAATTTCTTGTAAGTTTTCTCTGTCCAAAAATAAAATTCCAATTTAAAAAAAAAAATCATCAGCTTGGGATCGCCTTAAACAGGCGTAGTTGAGAATTTGGATTTTTTTTTCAACTCCAATGACGCTATTTTAGGAACCAACACAACCTCCTGTTAGGTGCCCTAAGCCCCTAAAATAAATTTCTGGACAAATTTCAACTCGATAATTGTCATATACTTGCTGCAATTTCAGCAACATTGATCTTTAAATTAATTTTTTTTTCAACTCATCTGATGCCCATTACGTAAAAATTAACAAAAAAAATCTCAATTTTGTTAAAATTGCGACATGTGACGTATTATTAAGGTAAATCATATTGTGTAGAAATGAATTTTAAACACCTGGTTCATCTGGGAATAGATCGTGGGAGCCAAACATAGAGTCATTTGGGTATTTTATTAGAAAATTGGAAAAAATTGAAAATAAAAAGGTCTTTGCTGCAGATATTTTCCAAGAAAAAAAATGTTGACCAAAAATAAAATCCTTTTAAAGGCGAAGAAAAAAGAAGTCTTTGCTGGAGAGTACATGAGTATTAGGGTGGCCCTTATTTTTGATATTCGAATTTTTTCCAAATTTCATCCCCTAAATTTTAAGTATGAGAAAATAATTCAATACTTTTCATTTCTCCCCTAACTCTCAAGTCCACTTTTTTAAAAAAATGAAAAAGTTAGCCAATTTTCAAAATCTTGGCTTTTTTTGGTTATAATAACCCATCAAAGATTCATTGTTTTCATGAAAATTAAATCCCAATTCATTATTTTTCCCGTAACCAAATTTCAAGTGGTACCTTGGGGCAGCACCAATTTTTTTTATCAAGCTTTAAACAAATGAAGTTGTTATTTTATTGGAAAATACTTTCCAATTTTTTATACTTATTTCACTTACCTGAATTTTAAGTAATGGCATTAGCCCCTCTATTTTGTAAAAAAAAATTACCAAATTTTCGACCTTTTGCATTTGGTTTTAACCTAACAAAATTTTTCCTTTTCATGAGAAATGGATTCCCAATTTTTCATTTCTCCGTCACAGAATTCTAAGTGGGACCTAGCCACCATCTCTCTTGCCATTATTCTGTTATAACCCATAAAATTCGTTCCTTTTACTAAGAATTAATTCAATTTTTTTTATTTTCTCCAAACTTAATTTCAAGTGGAACTCGGGGGGGGGGGGGGGGGGGGGTCCAGTTTTTCAAAAAAAAAAAAAAAAGAAAACGAAAATTTATAAATAAATATTGCATTTGACCTCACTGAAGGCGGAGGGGTTAGGCGTGACGTAGGGGTGCCAAAAATTTTATGTCAGAGTTTTCAGACCCTAAGGAACAACCTAGCCGAAAGGACCGATTTTCCATTCCAACTCAACTAAGTTCTTTGGAAGATTTATACCAAATACATTTTTTTTATCAAAATATTTCAAAATTTTCAAATTGATCCAATTTTGAAAATTTAGAACATTATAGCTTGAAAATTACCAAAATTCAAACCTTTATAAAGTTTTAATATTTTTCCAAATTTTTAAGCACCTAAATACAAAGTTTTCAAAATTGTAAATATTTTTTATCAAATGTCGAAAATTGATCAAATCCAAAAAAGTTACTTATTGAAATTTAAAAATCGATTTTTTTTTAAATTTATGTAAGTATACTTATTAAAATTTAAGAATGGCTGAAATTCCGATTTCTATCAAATTCTCTAAATTTCCCAAATTTTGAATTTTCATCAAATTTTTAAAAAATTTCCAATTTTAAAGATTTACTAACAAGGGAACCTTGCCAACTCGTTGACCCCGATTCTGCTGAATTATCATTACTAAATCGATTGTTAACAAAATTTGTAAATTTTTGAAATAAAATCCTGAAAATTCGTTTCCAAAATGCAACAAAACGAATAAATAAGACAGTCCTTTTTTAATTAAATAAGCTCTGCTTTGAAAATAATCTGCGAGATAAAAAATTAAAAATAGGGAAATGATCTTCTCGGAATAATTTAGTAAAAAAAATCAATTAAAAAAAAGAAAGGATAATTTTTAAAAAATGAATAAAACCATACAATTTTATTGGTTATGTTAAAAAAATAAAATACCAACTTGGAAAAAAATTTAAATAAAATCCTCCACCAAATATTGTACATGTGCGAAGTGCACGTTGCACATTATGAAATTTACTTTTACATTCACCCCCCCCCCCAAGTGCAATGCGATTCCAGACCCCTCGACTCCTCTTGGCTACACGCTGTATTAATTGAAGGATAGGTACTCGAACCTACTGCGAATCTTTTGTAAGTTCCACATGTACACAGTTACTCAGCTGGTCGCGTCGAATTAAAAAATTAATAATAAAGTGAAGAAATCCTCGTATCACGATCACAGCGTAAAAATTGGCAATATAATTTTCAATTGCAACTATCAATTTGATTAATTACATCGGATAAATCAGCGCGAATTAAATTTCACCATAAATATAAAGTACTCGTAATAAGCGCCTAAGTGCATGCCTCTCTACCAACTATACATTAAATTCAAAGCATCTGCGCGCTAATTACGTAAAAAAAAATTGGTTAATCAATTAAATTTCGAGCATAAATTAAAAGCTTATTATGTAGGTAAATATATCACAAGTGTCACCGCGCATGCACATCTATCACGTATACTTCCTGATTGATGATTTTGAAAATGGGTGAAAAAAAGACTTCGATAATCAAACAAACAAAGTTATATAATCATAATTCATAATCGTATATCGGTATATATAGTACCTGTGGTGGCCAGCACGTATTATTTTTGCGTATCAAAGTAAGGTGTTTACTTCTTAACTGTTCTACAATCATTACGCTCTCTCTTTTAACGTGACTGTCACATCGAATGTCAGAAATTACCGCATAAATAACGCGTGTACGAATATTACCAATTTTTTAGAGGCTGTAAAATCAATATTATTAATTGATTATATTGTAAAAATTAGCATAAAAAGTGAATTGGTTGACAACACCTCTCGCTCGTTTCACTTATTAGTCAGCAATATTTTCCAATTCTACACTTGTAAAAAATACGACGTCGAAAGAAAAATTTCTCATTTCTTTGTTGTGGCAAAGGTCCAGTCAAATTAGGCCATTTGCCCAAACAAATTGAAGAAAGAAATTTTTTCGTAAAGTTGTTCGTAAAGTTGTACTTATAATTAACATATAAAAAGTCCCCTAGAATCGGAGTGGAGCTTCACCCCAAATGACCACACTTTCCCCACTTTATTCGCGTACATCTCAGTTTCTAATAAAGTTACAAAAAAAAAAAAAAAAAATACAAAAAATGTACAGAATTAAATATTCTTCCAAATTGATCAATTTAAATTTTTTGATAGGAATGATAGTAACGCCGCAAATGGACTTCTGAGTTATTAGTCCATTCAAATTGGGCCAAAAAATTATAAAATAAAATAATTATTTTTTCATAAAAGTGCTCGCAGAAGTGCCCTTATCAACATATACCTACTATAAAATCTGTCAAAATCCGAGTGCATCGCGACCCCAAAAAAACAATTTTTTCGCCCCCAGATTACTTTTTTTTCAAGTAATTCACGTATATCTCTATAAAATTTTCAACACAAAATATGTAGAGCAGTAAATTTTCTAAAAATTAGTTATTTACAAGTTTTTGATAAGAATGGTAGTAACGCCGCAAATCGACTGCAAAGTTATTCATTTTGTACATAATTTTTTCTCTTGAAAAAAAAAGAATTCTCAAGGATTAAAAATTTAAGAAATTCATTTTTTTTTAAATTGAAAATTTTTTTTTAGAATAAAAATTTCATGATTTTTTTGGAATGAAAACATTTCTTTAGAACAGAAATATTTTTAAAATTTTTGGAATTTTCAAATTTTTCCAAAACATTTAAAAAATATTTTTTGAAATAAAAAATAGAATTACCTATCAAATTTTTTGGAAACGAAGTATCTACCTATCAGTTCTTTTTTCTTTTTCACTTTTTGTAATCCAAAGTTCTCAATTTTTTGGGTTAAAAAAATCTTCAATTTTTTAGAACAAGAAATGTTTCAAATTCTGGGAAAAAATCTTAACTACGGAGCTTTTTGAAAGAAACAATTTTTCAACTTTTTTAGAGTTGGCAAAAAAAATCCTGAATTTTTTGTACTTAGAAGAAATTTTCAAAATATTTTTGGAATTTTTAACGTAAGGAAAATTTTAAAAATACTTTTGGAATTAAAAATTTATTTATTAATTTTCGAGGTAGCAATTGAATTTTTTCATTTTTTCCAAAAAAAATCCTTTATTTCAAATTTCAATGAAAAAAAAAGTAACTAAGTTTTTTTTTTTTTCAAAAAACAAATTTCTCACTTTTTGGACCAAAAATACTAACTCAGTTTTATGGGGTGAAAAAAAATTCCAATTTTTTTGGAACAAGAAATATTTCAAATTTAATTGAACAGTCTTTTTCAAAAAGAGGATAAGTCACACTTTTGGGGAAATTGAGTTATGGCCACCCTGATGTAGTACGTGTGAAGGTCTATCAGGAGCAGTAGTTACACATCCGAACACCTCACCGTTTCTGTACAAATCGGTTTTTTAATCAAGGTCTTTTGCAAGAAGAGGATAAGTCCAGTCATAGCCCAGTCACAGATTAATGTTTATCAGGTTTGCCGATCGGCGTTGCAACCCAAACTTGGAGGGCTAGTGCGCTGCGTAACATTGATTAGAAAAATGGTGTAAAAAGTCATTTCTTCACCATTTTTGTTTGTATGTGTGCGTGTGGTAGTGTGTAAAGTGATATGTAAATTAATTTCGGGGTCCAATTGAAAAATTTGTCAAACAAAAGTTGTAGGTTGAAGTCTTAGAAATAATTTTGTTATTATAAAGTTTTCAATTGGACCCCCCTCTCTCCTGCAATCCTGCAAAACATTATGTAAAAATACTGTAAAAAATTAGGGAGAGGTCCAATTGAAAAAATTTTCAAACAAAAGTTGTAGATTGAAATCCCAGCAATAATTTTGGTTATTATAAAATTTTTGATTAGACCCCTTCCTCCCCTCTAATTTTGCAAAATACAATTTTAATTACTGTAATAATAAAAGCTGGGGGAGGGAGGTGTCGAATTGAAAAATTTTTCAAACAAAACTTGTAGCTTAAAGTCCGGGGAATAATTTTAGTTATTACAAAAATTTTTATTGGACCCCTCCAACCCCGTCAATTTTGGATATTAAGTATCTTTTACCTGTACTTATTCCTCCCCTCCCTTTTTCTTTCCTCTCCCACGTCCCACAGAAGCATTTCAAAAAAAATCCAACTGCTCCATTATACTCTACAAATTTGTACCTTTGACCCATAATGGTCAAATGGTCCTCAAAGTCGATGGTGCAGAGAGTATTTCAGATTGAATAGTTTTTTAGCTCTCCTGAAAAGTTGAAAAATGTGACTTATCCCCTTCTTGAAAAAGACTGTTCAATTATTCTTTGAGAAAAAAAATCTCCATTTTTTCGAAGAAACAATTTCTCGACAATTTAGGCTAATTTTTTGGGATGAAAACCTTGATTTTTCCCAGAAAATTGTTTTTCGTATGTTTGAAAAAAAATCGTTAAACTTTTTCGAAACTTGACAAGCTGAAAGTGAACTTGTCTAGCTCGCTCAATTCCTCTCAAATCTACTGTTCACACCTGCATCCCTCAGGCTCCGCCCTACTTTTTCCAGAAGGGACGCCTAGTAATTTCATCATTTTTTTGTTGGGAAACCCGTTTTAGGTCCAATTTGAATGGACCAATAACTTCGAAGTCGATTTTCGGCGTTACTATCATTCCTACCAAAAAATTGAAAATAATCAATTTGGAAGAATTTTGAATTCTGTACATTTTTTGTACAAAATTTTTTTTTGTAATTTTATTTAAAACTGAGATATATGCGAATAAAGTGGGGCAAAAATGTGGGTATTTGGGGATGAAGCTCCACTCCGATTCTAGGGGATTTTTTATATGTTAATTAGGATACCTTCAGCAGCAACTTAACGAAAAAATTTCTTCCTTCAATTTGTTTGGGCAAAGGCCATTTTTTTGCCTAATTTAACTGAATGGTGCAAATGCAAATTTTAGCTACGAAGGGAATTTTAACAATACAATAGCTCTACCGAATAATTGACACATTTATTATACGAGAAGTGCACCCGCGAATTAGAAAAGGTCAAGGACCAAGAAACCGCTTTTAATTTTTTTTTACAACCACAGCCCAATCTTCAAGTTCGTATATACCGGTTTGGATATATGTTTCGTGTACCTATACTACGTATATCACACGGTATAATGTTAGTATAGTTGCAGATGACCAGAATATAGAAACGAGTAAATACATCGGGCCGAGAGGAGAGTACCTATAGCCTGACTACGAGAGACGAAAAATAAAACCTCATCTTATCCCATCACGATTAGCAAACAACCTATCTATGCCAGTTCGAACGCGGAACAAAAGGCCGCGAGATTATGATTACTAACACGTCGTTCGAAAAGGTTATAAAATACGAGAACAATTTGAATCTCTCTTTCACTTTTTCTTCATCTCAGCGCGGCAACAACATAGTCGACGATGGCGCGTTGCTTGTTATTTTTTTTCACTATTTGGTCAATATACCTGCTATTTAGTTTTATAAAAATGAATTATAACTTCATTTACACGTAGGTATAGATTATCGAGCTATGGAAAATTATACCCCTGGAAACCCGCATACGGCTATTTATCTACAATTTATTATCCGATAGGAAAAAAAACTCGACTCACTACGAGGCGATTTTTGCACTGAAATTGTGCCTGATAACCTTGAACAAGAACAAAAACACGGAGGGCATATCATTGTTACAAAAATACAAAATAATCTAACGGTTATGTACACACCTACCGGAGGAAAAAAAGCTAACTAGCGAACGCCGCACTGCGTTTAGAAAATCATTGACCTTATGTATTTTTTTTTTTTTAGGTTTTTCAAAGATTGGTTGGTATGCGATAGTTTCTGCAAACACACGCGTAATGTCGATGTCGGCGTGTTGTGTGATCAGATCAACATAGAGGAGGTATACCGAATACGTATAATATTAGGCCATACAATGGAAATATCTCTCAATCTCTCATCATAAGGAACATACCTATAACAGTACCTGAGTAGGGCACAGAACATAGAATATGATGTACTGCACCCTCTACCGATCCTCTGAAATATGGTTTTTTGTGTGCGTTGGATCTGGTGATGAGCGCTTTCTGCTTAAAAAGCTTTGTTAAAAAATAAACGTTTTTAAGGAAGAAGAATTTTTCTGATTTATTTACCCAAAATAAAAGTTAAGGGTACCAAAAGTGACGGCGAGAGCCGAGTGGGGCCCCAGTACAGTAATTTTGGGAGCCCTTTTTACTCAGTTTGGAAGTTCCTCTGATGAGAGTCATTCAATTCTTTTGGGACACCGCTGAAAAATTTTCACAATCTACCTATACTCTATATTTTTCAGTTCCTCAATTTGTTAAAAAATTCTCATTTTTCGAAAAATTTTAATTTTTTTTAGAGAAATGTATATTTTCAATTTTTTGGAAAAAAATTTAAATATATTTCTTAGAAATAAGTTTTTAAAAATCTTTGTTTTAAGAAAAATATATCCCTTATTTTGAGAAAAAAACAACCTTAATTTTTGCTGTAAATTGGAATCAAAATTTTTTTGAAAGAAAAATTTTCCCCTGTATTGTATACCTAATGTATATTTGTGCCTATAATTATAAAAAATACTCCTTAAATTCTTCTATAACAAAATCTTTTTTTTTCTTTTTTTTTGGAGTTAGAAATTCCTAAATTTTGGGAGTAAAAAATCAACTTGAAAAAACTTCTCATGGAACAAACTCAATTTTATGTCATAGATATTTATATTCTTCTTATTAGTTATTTTTATTATATATTTTATTTTATTTTTAAATTAGATCGTTCAATTTTTTGGGGAGGGGATCTCTGTATAAATTTTTTGGAGTAAAAGAATTCAATTTTTTCAAAAGTAAAAATCTATTGACTTTTATTTGTTATTTTTCAATTTTTTATTTTTTTTAATGGTAGGTATTAAAAAAAATATTATTTTACTTACAGCTGCCCAAATTTTCTTTGAAAGAGTTTTTGTTTTGTGAAAGAAATTTTTTTAAGGATCTTTTTATTTGGAGGGAGGGTGGGAGGAAGGGAGGAAGGGGGTAAAAAAATCATAACTATATTTGAGAAAGAATCTCTCACTTGTTTGGGAAAAAATTCCTAATTAATTTTTTTAAAGTAAAAAATTTTCAGCTTTTTGAAGCGAAAAAAACTTTTTTATTCCTTTGAGAAAAAAATCTTTCAATTTTGTCGAAAAATCTCTAAATTTTTTGAAGCAAGGAATCTCTTGATTTTTACTCAGAATTTTTTTCACAATTTTTTTTTTTTTTTTAATTAAAAAAATCTCCCAATTTTTTTGGAGAAAAAATTCCAAAATTTTATAACTTTTTGTATTAAAAGAACTTCTCACCTTTTTGCAGAAGAAAATTATCATTTTTCATCTTATCCATTTAAAAAAAATAAAATGAAATCTTTCAATTTCGCGGGAAAACATCTGTTATTTTTTAAAATTATTTTTAGAAGAAAAATTCCTTAGTTCATTTTTTTGTAATCTTTTAGCTTTTATTGGGGGTGGGGGGGGGGGGGGTCGGGTCACAATTTTTCTAAGAAAAAATCAATAGGTACCTACCCACCTAATTTCAAAAATTGTTTTGGAGTTAAAATCTGTTGATTTTTATCCAAAATAATTTGTTTCCGATTTTTTTTTAGGATAAAAAAATCTTCAACTTTTAGAGAAAAAAAATCAAGTTCTGTTCTCAATTTGTGGTGTAGAAAACTTATTTTTTTGGAAATTTTTTTCTCAGAATAAGTAATATAAAAACCTCTTGGTCGAGCCCTGAGGAAAAATTCGAGCCCGTTGCAAGTTCATCTTTTGCACCCCCTCTCACCGTCGAAAAGTGAACGGGTGGTGCAAAAAAAAACACGTCAAAATATACAAAGCGAAAAAAAAATTAAAATTGGCCCCAAAAAAGGGCTGCATATGTGCACATAAAATGAGTCCCCACTCCTTGCCTCCCTTCGGGTGTCTTATTTGTGAACATTTGTGAACCTCCTTTAATTCAGGGGCGGTATTTTATCTCATTCAGGCATTTGCAGGAATTGAAAAGTCTTAATTTTTTCACCCTGTATATTTTGACGCTCGCTTTTGAGCCATTCTGTCATCTTTTCGGAAATGGGAAACAATTGGTATCTAACCTTTGTTGTTGCAAATTTTATGTACTTTAATTTTAGTCATGAACATTTTTTTGTTTAAACGCATATTCGAAGAGTTTGTAAAATTAGAAATATACAACAACTCACTTTCACGAAATGAGCATTATGTTAGGGTGGTCCTTATTTTGAACTTTTGGATTTTTCATTTTATGAGAAAATTATTTCATATTTTTTATTTTAGCCCTAACTAAACTTCTATAATTACCTTTACCTTAATTTTTAAGCATGTAACTAAATTAACTTCTAATATATACACTTAATACTTACATACTATCCTAATCTTAAGAATGTGCCTCTAAGCATAGCACTTGTATATGGCACAATAAATGAATAAAAAAAAAAAAAAAAAAAATTTAAATGCACCCTAGTCATCCCCTTTTTTCAAAAAAAAAGAAAAAAACATTTTTTTACCAATTTTCAAAATTATGTTTTTTTTGGATAGGTACGAGTATGTTTAAATTATAATCCATCAAAGGTGTTTCTTTTTCATGAGAATGAATTCCAAATTTTATATTTTTGCACAATTTAATTATAATTTAATCAGCACTCAGAATTCTTAGTTAATTGTCGTGCCAAAAAAAAAATCAAAAGTTTTAGAGGATTGGCAGGGTGTGCAGTATACCACCCGGTAAACACACTGTATGCGAATCGCGTGTACTAATAGAGCGCTAAATTCGCATTTATCGTATACGAATAGCATGCGAAAATAGCGTACTATTAGCATATCAAAAATGTCCGTTTTTTTAGCGGCTAATTTCGAACGCTAATAGTACGCGAAATTAGCAGCGAATGTAGCGTTCTATTCGCTGTTAATTCGCTTGCGATTAGCGTTCGGAATTCGCCTCTAAAAAGTAGGCAAATGATTTTTGACGATTTCCACTCAGCAGTAAATTAATTATTCGAAAATATATCATATTTGTGATCGCAGATCTGTGGAAAATGAAATTATGCCGAATCGTAAAGTTTTTGGAGTACCTATCAGTGGCATTTGATAAAGTAATTTTTAGGAAAATCAAAATTACTACCAAGATTTCAATCTACAACTTTTGTTTGAAAAATTTCTCAATTTGAGCCCCCCCCCCCCCCAATTATGCCCAATACTACGTAGATAGATAGATAGATAGATTAGATAGGTATAAAAACGTATATTTATTACTCTGAATTGTGAGAGAGAAGAAGGGCTGTCCCGCAGTCTCAAATGAAAATTTTTTCAAACAAAAGTTGTAGATTGAAATCTTAGAAATAATTTCGATTATTACAAAAATTTCGATTTGACTCTTCCTTTCCTTATAATTTCGCATAATACTGCATTCAAATTGGAGAAGGAAGAGGAACAATTGAAAAATTTTATAGCACTGATAAGACGTCTAAAATTTTTACGATTTGATAAAATTTAATTTCACACAGATTCACGCGATCACAATTAAGATATAAATTCAAAATAATTAACTTACTGTGAGTGGAAATCGTCCAAGAAATTCTGCCTTCGTCTCCATTCTTATCACTTTGAAATCAAATCATTGGCGTTTTTACTTAAAAAGAAGAAAAAACATCAAACAAAACACAAAATTCCTCAACAAAATCAAAAAACCCAGAAAAACCTTTATTTTATTGTTTAAATGTCACTGCAATACATTCAAGTACACGTTCATGTTTGAAACTGACTTCTCTCATTTGTAAAACGTATTGAAAGAAGTTGTAGTGAAAATCGCATGCTATTCGCTAGCGAATATTGCGCTAATATCGTAAGAAATATCTGCACGTTTTCCACTGCGATTTTAGCATACGATTCGTATGCGAATATTGTGCTAGTATCGTAAGAAGTATTTGCACGTTTTCCACTGCGATTTTAGCATACGATTCTTATGCGAATATCGCGCTAATATCGTACGAACTTTTTGCCTGTTTTCAATGTGATTTCAGGCATGCGATACGCAAGCGAATATCGCGCTAATATCCCACAAAACATCAAACATCTACAGGTTTTTAAATACGATTTTAGCATGGTATTCGCTCACGAATGGTATACGAATTTATCTGAGAAAATTTTCTTCGATTTTTGCTTTGATTTCGCATTCTATTCGTATGCGAATAGACCGCGATTTTCGTCTCTGTGATTTTAGCATACGAATAGCAGGCGGTGTGTTTACCTGGCACGTATGGCATATACCGGACTAGTACTTCCTACGGATGTAGCCTATGCTCTCTTAAGTAGTGTAAGTAGATTTATATCAGATAGATATCTACGCAATCTGTAGTCGTATATTTTGCGACTGGGTTATCCTTGAAATATTATAAGGTAGTGCGATGGCGAGAGGAAGAATTTCGCCAATTAGCCACCGATCATTTCTAGTCTAATTATCTACTCTGATGACCTACTCTAGCTAATGACGAATCACTCGTTTTAAAATACGACTCGGTAATTTTTTCACCGCGGATTTCCGCCGACCGAAACCCTTTCTCCGTCAACTAACGCACCCATAAACATGTGCCAAATTCGTTTTCAGCCATCGCCATCGCCTCGGCAATAGGTGTGTTTTATGATAAATGAACGACGCGACGCTGAAATCTACGAGTATGACTACGAGTGTCTGCACCTTACACTCGAACTCGTATTTAATTAACTGTTTTTATAGCCTCAGGTTCCGCTGTATCTTATTAGAATACCTAATAAATCCCCACCTATTGGGTTATCAACGAGCTTCGGCGTTCAATGTATCGAACATAGGTAATTGACTCTTTAAATGTTGAATTAATTTTAAATCGTTTGCAACTCGCAGTTGGCAAATTTTTTTACGAAATTCGTTCCACGAAATCAGATCTGTAGGAATTGGTCTGGTAAAGGACATTTGAAAAAAAATCACTCACTCATCACTCGTGAATATGGAAATATAGAACTTGGACAATTTTTTTTTCAATCATGAGGATTGGTAATGAATCTAATGATTCATAAACATATCTGCGGGTAGATATTTTCAATGGTACCACCCTTATGAATGGAAAAAATTGACCTAGACATATTTCCCAATTAATTCGTTACGATTTGATTAAGCAATACTACACAGGCTCATTACGCGTAACATAGGTAGGTAACCTGCACGTACACGTACATAGAGGCAGGTATACTATGTTATCAATCAATCCATATTATTTTTATAAATTTTCATCTTAATGTGGTCGTAAATTTAATTTAATTTAATTTAACCGCAAAATAATTATGACAATATCGATTTAAATCGAATAAAAATGTACAACTATTTAGACTACATAAAAAAATGAAAACATTAGTAATGTCTTACTTCTCATCACCCGCGAAGGAAAATTTTCGCTTTCCGGCGAACTTCGGTACTATTTGTACGACCACTGAAACAAATCAGTAATGATGTTTTTTATAATAACAAATTGTCGAATATAAGTATAGTTATACTCTTAGTCTACAAAATTATCTAACAAGATTATTCGTTATAGAACGACATGTAACAATGGTAATGATATACGAAACACGTGGCCATTAAATAGCTATAATGGGGGTATCACAGGTCCAGGTCTACCTTTATTCGCATAAAATACCTTTTTACCACGCTTTTATTAGCTTGGTATGTTATTTTGTTTGTTTGTTTGTATGTATGTCTCATGGAACCAAAAGTATGTTTTCAAACAATCCTCTCTCATTTAATATTTTACTGGAATTGAAAGAACATAGTGCTCACATTAGAGATTTTCGAGGTCGCTGAATTCGATTTTCGAACTCAAATTTACCCCGACCCCAAATTGAGCCCCTATGAGGGAGTTAAATTTTGAAAATTTCAGAAAGTCACAACATTGGTATCGAAATGTAGGTTTTCGAGGTCGCTGAATTCAATTTTCGAACTCAAATTTACCCCGACCCCAAATTGAGCCCCTATGAGGGGGTTCAATTTTGAAAATTTCAGAAAGTCACAACATTGGTATCGAAATGTAGGTTTTCGAGGTCGCTGAATTCGATTTTCGAACTCAAATTTACCCCCGACCCCAAATTGAGTCCCTATGAGGGGGTTCAATTTTGAAAATTTCAGAAAATCACAACATTGGTATCGAAATGTAGGTTTTCGAGGTCGCTGAATTCGATTTTCGAACTCAAATTTACCCCCGATCCCAAATTGAGCCCCTATGAGAGGGTTCAATTTTGAAAATTTCAGAAAATCACAACATTGGTATCGAAATGTAGGTTTTCGAGGTCGCTGAATTCGATTTTCGAACTCAAATTTACCCCCGATCCCAAATTGAGCCCCTATGAGAGGGTTCAATTTTGAAAATTTCAGAAAATCACAACATTGGTATCGAAATGTAGGTTTTCGAGGTCGCTGAATTCGATTTTCGAACTCAAATTTACCCTCGACCCCAAATTGAGCCCCTATGAGGGGTTCAATTTTGAAAATTTCAGAAAATCACAACATTGGTATCGAAATGTAGGTTTTCGAGGTCGCTGAATTCGATTTTCGGACTTAAATTTACCCTTGACCCCAAATTGAGCCCCTATGAGGGGGTTCCATTTTGAAAATTTCAAAACTATGAAATTAAAATATTTTCAACGACAAAAAGAGTTAAATAAAAATGTAAAAAAATTTTAAAAAACCACGCTTTTATTTAAAGTTGGTCACTTTGTAAAATGTTATTCATAGGGAAAGAGTAATGCCTTAAAAAACAAAAAATAAAATTTACTTGAATACAAAAATGTGTCATGAAAATTTTTTTTTCAAAAATTTTAATTATGAAAAGCGTGGTGGGGTGTGCGAGGAGCAAACGAATACCTTTTCGATTAACGCCCCACCACGATTTTCATAATTAAAATTTTTGAAAAAAAAATTTTCATGACACATTTTTGTATTCAAGTAAATTTTATTTTTTGTTTTTTAAGGCATTACTCTTTCCCTATGAATAACATTTTACAAAGTGACCAACTTTAAATAAAAGCGTGGTTTTTTAAAATTTTTTTACATTTTTATTTACAAATATATCCTTGTTTTAAAATCGAGTATATTTCGAGCAACGTTTTCCTTTGATTTATAAGTGCGAGTGGTTCGATCATTACATAAATTAAATTTCGCAATCAGCGATTGAAATTCGTTATTTAATTATTTTTTCGCCAAATTGACATTTGAGCTTGAAAAATCGAACTTATCTTGTATCTCGATTCGAAGACGGTTCAATAATATGTACCTACTACGCACAGTAAACGTGATGATACAATAAAACATGTCACGTAGCGTGTAACGATAAAACATTCAGAAACGAGTTGAGAATTAACGGATTTATCGTTCGTGTAATCAATATTAAGTTTTCAGAAAGTAAATTAAGGAAAGAACACTCACCAATGAATGATGGTAATTTAAAGGGTATAGAGTAATAATAAATAAGCATGATAATTTGGCCGGGAAACCAATTTGGATCCTTCCTTAAGGTGGACCACGTCGAGAAATTTTTTTTTACATTTTTTATTTATTTTTTTTAGATCCCTGGTGGAATTATTTTGAAGCTGGGGCAGGGTCTCAATTTTTTAGATTTTTATCAAAAATTAAGAAATAAATTTCGCATTTGAAAAAAAATGAATTCTTGGTGATGAGATGAAAATAATTTTTATTTTATTTTTTCCCAACTTGATTTTTGGTGGAGCTTTGGGTTAGCCCAAAATTTTTTGACTTGGCATCAATACATCTTAAAAGGAACTTGTTCCTTTTTATTAGAAAAAAAATAATTTACTTATTTTTATTTTTCCTTTAACTAAATATTAAGTGGATTAAGTACCTACTAGCCCTTCATTTTGAAAAAAAAAATGATCAAATTTTCAACTTTTGCACTTATTTAGTTCTAATCTATCAAAATTGTTTATTTTCGTGAGAAACAACTTCCAGTTTTCCATTTTCTCCCTCAATGAAGTTCAAATTTCAGTCGGAGGAAAAATAAAAATTCATGAAAAGGAACAATTTAAAATCAGATAGGTAAAATGTAAAAATTTGAAAATTTAGTTAGTTTGTCATTTTGTGTAAAATGGAGACGTGGGTGACGGTATATAGTGAAAGTGATACAATTTAAATGATTTCGCTATTTTTTTTTTATATATATATTGTAGATGCTTTAAAGTAAGTATTTATTAAAATTAAGTTTTGTGTGAATATACGAGTAAAAAATTTGGAATTACTTAATTCTCATGAAAAAGAACAGAACTACATTGGTAAGCATATTTTTCCTATTTTTTTTTTTTCATTTTTTTATTTTTTTACTTTTTTTCGAACATACCTTTACCTACCTAAGCGATTTCAAAAAAAATAATTCAATTTAAGAATAATTACATTTTGGGCAGAAGTATAAAAAATACGGAATTTTTTAATTACACTCGTTGATTTAAAAAATAGTAGTTTATTCAACTAGGGAGATAAAGTGATTTTCCTATTTGGATAAATTATTTTATGTTACGAGGGAGAAAAGGCTTCTTTATATTACCGAAAGATCAGCGAGAGGTATATAAAGTAGCACTTTATCTCCCTAGTAACGTAAATATATTTATTTTCCAAACACCAGTCAAAATTCGATTTTCAACTTGATTTTTTTTTTGAGGGACAAAGTTGAAAATTTTTTTAGAAAGTTGTTACTTGTGCAATAGAACCTCGATTACAAATTAATCTAAAAAAAAAAATAAAAATTGTAATAAAAAAAAAATCTTAATTTTTTGAGACTTTTTTTAGAAAAATTTTGAGATAGGTAGGTACGTTTCATTTTTATTTTTTCAAGTGAAAATTTTGCAGTAATTTTTTTTTAATTTTTTAGAATAATTAACAAGGAAAAAAATAGAATAAATTTTTTTTTATTTATTGAAATAATTTTTGATTTTTTATTCATTACTCGAAAACTTTAAAATAAAAGTGGAATATTTATATTTTATTTTGATTTTTTGATGAAAAAAAGATACTTAATTTTTTTAGAATAAAAAAAACTTCCTAATTTTTTGGAATTATTTCTTTTTTAATTTTTCCTAGAGTTGAAAATTAAAAAAAAAATTGAAATAAGTAATTCTTCATTCAAAAACAAGATTTCCTCAATTTTTTCAACATTTTTTTGAAAAAAAAATTTATAAGGTCGTGTATGCAAAAATGAAGGAAAATCAGATAATGAAAAATTAACCAACTTTTAAAATCGGATAATCGTAAGAAATCGTTTTTGATTTTTTGCTCGGATAATTGAGAAATCGGATAATCGGAAGTGGGATAATCAAGGTTCTACTTTAACTGACAAATTTAGAATTTTTCGAACCCCTATCGAAAACTTCAATTTTAGGTTAGAAATTTTTTCACCTGTAGGAAAAATAAAACGCATTATTATAATACGTAGACATTCCGTATTTTTCAAACCCCTGCCAAAAATACATTTTTTTCATTTTATTAAGAATTATTTCGAAATTTTTTGGAAAATGGCTTAAATTTTTTTAAATACCTTTTTTCTAAACTCCTGTTCAAAATTTAATTTTTAGCTTGATTTTTTATAAGTTTGGACGTTTAAAAAGAATGAAAATAATGACGAAGAATTATGGGAGAAAAAATCCAACGCATTTATTTGAACATTTCGCATATTTTGTTGAACCTTTGCCAGAAATTCATTTTTCAAATTTAAGTTTTCTGAGTAAAAATGTTTGGATCTTCATCCGTTTTCAAGAAATACATTTTTTGATTGCAGTAGGTACTGTATGTTTATTTTTTTTAAATTGTTTTTTTCAACAAAAAAAAATAGTGTTTTTAACATAAAATCTTTATGTAAATCCCACACTGAACCTTATTGCCTATAACTTTAAAGTTTGGGTGGATTAATTTTATTTTTTGAATCCGAAAAATTTTGAGAATAGTTTTAGGTGATAAAGAAAAAGTCGAGAGATGCCCTATCCTGATTTCATTTTTTTTTTTTTTTTTTTTTTTAAATCAAAGACAATACTTTATATTATAGAAATAGCTTATATACCCACAATTTTACATAATATGTTCAAATTTCAAAAAATGCAACAAAAGAATTTAATTTTTTTTGAATTGTTAAAAAAATATGGAAAATTTCAACCCCCTATTTATTTAACCACCTTCCTTCCTGAAGAAAATTTTAGATATCAAACACGAAAAAAATAAAACAAAGCTACCGTAACCGTTTATAGGCATACAGATGCCATTACCATTAGGAAGATATTATAACTTCTTGCCATGCACCATACGTTTCCTACAAACTAGAGCTATGACAAATACCACATTTTACATACGATTTCGATTTCATCTTTAAGTAAACCGGTGACCAGATAGTGAAGTGTTATCTAAACCTGTCTAGACGAGCGATTCATTGTCGAGGAATTTTTTACATACAAAGTTTTCAACGGAAAAGTCACAATCTGGATTCTGGAGAAAACTTTCGTATTCTATTTTTTAAACGGACCATCGCATCGGCGACGTCGATATAAGAACGCAATAATCTCACCACGTACGACGATACGACCATCGTGTACTTATTCCACTTTGGAATATAGGAAACAAGTTGTCGGAAATCAACGAGTTCTTCTTCATATATTATAGTCACATATGTACGAAGCGAGATCGCTCGTTGATTGGCAATACCTAATTACCTCTACCTACATCAGAGTTGACCAATGAAGCAATACATCATTCGCTCGAATAAGCTGATTTTATAGGTTCATTTGGTCATTTCACTATCTTGGGTTAGTGCAAAAAGTAACCTTTGAGTGCCAATTAGTGGAAAGGTCAATGAGATCAACGGAATAAAATTTAATTCTCCATCTCCTTCAACATAATATAATTAATTTAAAAAAATTAAATACCTACCTAATAATTTTCTATAAAAAATTATTTAAATAAAATTTTAAAATCATTTTTTTAAATCATTTTTTTTAAAAATTGATAATTTTTTATTTTTTTAAAAATTAATTTTTCTCTCCATTTCTTTTTCTTTTTTTTTAAATACCCATTACCTACCAAAGTTTTGAAGATCATTTTCGAATTTAATTTTTCCAAATTGGATTTCAATTTTGTATTTTCAATTGCAATGCTGAAAATCAAAAAAAAAAAAAAAAAAAAAAAAATTGAAAAGTCAGCGAAGCAGAAATTTTATCTTTTTAATTTCCCTCTGGTGGTGAGTTAACTTTATTCTACCAATACCTTGTATTTTAAAGCAATTCCCATAACATCTTCATACAAAAGCAGTTAACGCTAATTGACTTCTCATTTTTTTTTTTTTTTTTTTTTGATAAAACTGACGTTTGTTTTGTTGACATTGTAGGTGTGCTCTTCCTATTAAAAAAATATTTTCTCATGCATCAAACTTATTCTTAACATAATCTAGACTTCGAAGAACTTTGACCTCGTTAAAACCACCCTTTTCGAAAACATATAAGTATACAGATTGACAGAAACTGATATCGGATAGTCATACTGATACGACGATACTTATAATAGAATCATTAAAGTTGGGTATGGGTAGGTAAAGGTATATCTTTACAAGGAATCGAGCGAACTCGATGTAACATTTATAATAATAACGTATATACCCCGAAGCTTTTACGTTTCTTCGAGTATTTTGCGGTCGGCAAAGAAGAGAAAAAACTCGTCAAGTTGAGGCAATTAGGCCATCTGAATCATCTAGCTGCGAGGTCCATTGCGAAGACATTACCGATATTGGAACATCGATACAGCATTTGCTTAAAATAACAGGTTTGCCATTTACTACTGTGCGTTTCTTCGCGTTCAGGTCAACATTGCATCTGCAGTGCGTCGAGTCCTACATATTGAGATTCGTTTTTTATTAATGAAATTATTGTAATTATACCGTATTCCGTCTAAAATTAATCAACTTTGTCTATTTTAGTATCACGATTAAGAAAACTAAAACGGAAGTCGAACCAGTTGCGACGACTGTTTTTTCCCCTTCAATATCTAACCTAAGGCCTGTTATAAAAAATTTTCTAACGTAAGTAGAACTTGGCCAATGGATGAGCACTGCGTACGTTGCGTCCTTAAAACGTTCATTTTCAATTGACATATTATTTTAAAATTAGTCTGAATAAAATTTCAAGAAAAATGTACCTTGAAAAAATTTACAATTTTTTTTCAATAGATTAAAAAAAAATGAAAATTTTGGATTTAAAAAAAATTGTTTTTTGAAAGAATTTGCAATCAAAGAAAAATTTTATTTTATGCCAAATTTTAAATTTTGAATAAAACTTTGAAAATTAGGCGAACTAAAATTTTATTTAGATTAAAAAAAATTTCCAAACAAATTTTTTTTCAACAAAACTAAGAAAAAATACAAAATTTGAAAAAAAATTATGTACCTAATAACAAAAATTACAATTGTTTTACTAATTTTTTTTTTGCTTAATTTTTTTTTTAATCGCTTAGGTACTTCAAGAAATTTTGAATTTTTTTAATTTCAGAAACTGAGAGACTTTCCTCCAAAAGAATAATTGAAAGATTATTTAACAGTATTTTCTCTCGCAAAAATTTGGAGTTTTTGAGTTTAAAATTTTTCTACGAATTAAATCTTATTTTTTCAAAAACACTAAAAAAAGTTCTGCCACAAAAATTTTGGGAATTTTTCATTTCAAAATATTGACTTTTGTTGTTCCTAAAAAATTGAGGAATTTTTATCGGAAAAGTTGAGAAAATTTGTATCCAAAAAATCAGTGATTTCTTTCTTCGAAAATTTTAGACATTTTTTTTACTAAATTGGGAAATTCTATATACCGACTGGAAACGTTGGGAAATTTTTTCACTACAAAAAATGAGATTTTTCTATAAAAATTTGAGAAATATATTTTTTACTCCAGAAAATTAAAAAATATCTTTGCTAGCATTTTTTTCTCAAAATAAAATAAAAATAAAATAAAAAATCATTCAGTTCGTTTTTTTTTTGTTTTTTTTTTAAATTTCAGAAACATTGAGGAAGTTTGTTATTCCAAAAAATTGAAAGATTTTCCTTCGGCAGAATTAAAAGATTTCTTTTCTCCAAAAATTTAAAAAATATTTTCACTCCTAAAAATTCGAGATATTTTTTTCCAATTCTTTACTCAATAAAATTGTAAAAATTCTCATAAAATTGAGGAATTTTTTCATTCCAAAAAAGAGAGATTTTTTTCGATTTCAAAAAATTAAGAGATTTTTCTCCGAAGAAATTAAATTTTTTTCACTTAGAATTTAAAAAATTTTAAATGAAAAAAAAAAGATTTATTTTTTCAAATAAGGGAGAAAATTTAGGCACTTACTAGGTATCTAATAAAAATTGGAAATTTTTCTTACTTTTTTCCTAGGGTTGAAAGTTTTGAAAATGAATGTTAATGTAAGGCTCGGAATTTCAAGTGTAGGATTTTGCCTGAGCTGACAAAAAATTCACTGGACAATTTTTTGAATAAGTATAGACACGTAATGTCACCCCATCTGTTGGTAAGTGCTTATATCCATACACACTTGATGAATCGTAAGTAGAAATTAACACCAGTGTCGATCGTATTTAACCCAAGTACCACAATAGCACGTCCTATCATACTTCACCGGCATGACATCGACACCGAGATCAATCGTTTGATTAACCGTGGGTTGCTCCGAGAGTTAATTTTCTCCATCGTGTGCTAATTTGAAAATGATAACATACGAATTCTCGTTCAATTTGCTCCTTTCCTGATACACATGCATGCAGATACCACATCGCACGAACTGTCTCCTGATCTTTCAAATTCACGAATCATTATTAGTGTAAAAATCCAAATAAAGACCACCCTCTGAGTTTGATTTTTTTTACAAGTCGAGAACTCTATGTGTAAAAATTCTTCCATCGAGTAATTGAATAACCACATACAATGTCATTCTGCCATCAGTTCTATGAGCAAATTTATAAAGCTATAATATGCAACATGTATAATCGTACATTCGATATTGTGGTGGCAAAATCAGTCTACGTATGTGGTCAAAATAAAAAATATGAATAAGGTAAGACCTACTCTCTGATTTTTTCGGAAAAATTAAAAAAAAAACTTTTTAGAATAAGTAATTTTTTTTTTATAATTTTGGTAAAAATAATTATTTATCAATTTTTTGTAGAAAAAAAATCATTTCTGTGGTCTGAAGCACGTATGTACATAAATCAGCGCAGTATGAAAAAATTTCTCAAAAATGGAAACATTTTTGCTGCAAAAAACAGATTTTTTTCTTCATAATTAAAAATAATTTTCATCAACAAAAACTTTTAAAATATTTTTGCATCAAAAAATTCTTTATTAATTTCTAAATTGCCTACAAATTAAAAAATCAATTTGTTTTCAGGCTCATCATATTTTTAAAATTTTGAAATTTCAGTTTTTCATAATATTATAAATTTTTACAGTTTTTAAAATCAGTATAAAATTTAGAAGTCTTCCTTGTTGTTGTTGTTTTTTTTTTTTTTTAAAATCACTCCAATAGTTTTTTTTGAAATTGTTCCAAAATTTTTGGGTGCCCAACTCTCTGGTGTTTCCCTAATCCAGCTCCGGGTATGCCCCTAAAGAATTTATAAATTCGAATCAATTAATTATCCTGTAGGTTTCTTACATATAATGCCAAAAAACACAGGAATTGATAATCAATATTTTACGAACTGTTAATCTCTTATACCTACTTAATATAGTAACCGAACGCGAATAATAATTAGTATTGTCCAATAAAACTCGTTCAATATCAACACCAACACGTTCCAATTTTCGCTTTCAATGTATAAGAAATTACCTACATCTCGAGTCTGATACTGGATTAGAGTTCAAACAAGCCAATTAAATCAAACGAAAGGAAACTTGACATTTTAAATTCCAACCATCCGATAACTTCTGGTAACAATTTTCTCTTCATTATCGATTACAAGAAAAGGATGAATGATTAATTGAAACTACTACTTACAAGCGTGGTCCCATGATTACATGACCATTTCGAGGGTAACCGCATCAAAGAAAAACTATCAAGGATAACCTTTCATTAAATCATAAACTGAATCATTGACATGATACCCGTATATCTATCTACCCGAGTTCATAGTGAATCACCTAAGATTATTCTGTTTTTTCTTTTCTTTCGTTTTTTTTTGATTTAGGCAAGAATAATAAAAAAATGTAAAAAGTATGATAATTTGTGCTAACAAAATGGGGGAAATTCAAGAACAACGTAACCACAATAAAAATCATTTAAATTAGCTGTAGTCGATTATACGAGTAACTATAACGATGTAAGGCGACATACGGTTTGATGTGTGAAGTGTAATAGAGGGAAAAGCACAAGTTGAAACGATCAAGTCATCGAGCAGGTGAGAAGGTTGCTATTCTTTGGTCAACATGTTCGTATACATTGAGTCACGATAATATTGGGCCATTCAACGGGTATAAATTTAATTCCATATTATACCTATAATTAAAAACATTGTGGTTTTGTTATTTCCAATGATTGTGCTATGATGAACAGAAGCACAGAACTTTCTTCTGTGTTTTCAATACTAGCACTCGAGCACTTGGTTTCTATAAATTTTGAAGCACATTTTGCAAAACTTACTAGTTTATGTTTTCATTTACTATGCACATTTTACACCAGTACCAGTATCTTATCGATTCGTTGATTTGAATCGATAAAGCATCAGTTTACAATTGTGGAGTAATGTTTATATAATATTTTTATACATCAAGAAATTCTATGCCATGTACGAGTAAGTACATATCGATCACGTACTATTGAAAACATTTCATCATGATTTTGAGAATAAATTTCCATTTCATGAGATTTTCGTTATTAGGCACTAAAACTTTTTTCATATCTGCGTTATTCCATTAGAGTCTTGTTTGATAGTTTTGTTTACACGTAAGTGGAGCCTCGAGTAAAATTTTTATGACTTCGTTTTTTTTTTTTTAAATTATTCATGATATTTACCTAAGTACAGTTGGAAAATCAGGGCTTTTGCAAAAAAAATTCAAACATGTGGTAGACTGAGTTCATAGGAATAATTTTGGCCATTACAAAAATTTCGATTGATCCCCTCCCTTCCTCCTCACCTACAATACCTATAATACCACGTAGACACTTGATATTCAAAATTGGAGGAGTGGAAGGGATCTAATAGAAAAAATTTTCAAACAAAAGTTGTAGATTAAAATCTTATAAATAATTTTAGTTATTATGAAAATTTCGCTTGGACGTCTTCCTCTCCTTCAATTACACATAACACTGCACAATGTATGTGGAATACTTCCACTTTTTAACCTATTATTCAAAATAATGGCGACAGGGAGCCGAGTGGGACCAATTGGATTTAGTCTACTTTGTCCTAATGGATTATATCCTAATTCCCTTTTTCCCTCAAAAAGGGAAAAAGAGTGGATTATATCCTAAAAAAAATTTATGGCGAGTAAAATTTACCTCAAACAGGGAAAGCAAGTGGATTATGTCCTAAAAATTTTACTCTCTATAAAATTTCTCTCTTAAAGGGAAAAAAAGTGGATTATTTCCTAAACATTTCTTGTACATAGAACACCTACCTACTTAAACATCGTACACTTTTAAAGGGTATGATTTTTAATTGGGATAGAAGATGAATATTATAGACTATAGTCTTTCCAGTTGTGTAGGTAGATAGGTAGGTAGGTAGGTAGGTAGGTACACATAGCTACCTCGAAAACGCATACTCATCAGATGTGAACTCAAGTTACTACAAATTTTATCAGCAGGGTTAGGATATTCTTTCTCCAATAAAGGCCAAATATGCGCTTAAAAATTTCCTAAAAAACATGAAATATTCCCTTTCACTATTTTGAAAAACGTGAATTTGTAAAATATTACACAGATTTTTTTTTTAGTATAGTAAATGCTTTTACGGAGACCTAAATAGAGAAAAACGAGACCAATTTTAATGAAGAAGAAAACTGACAGATTAAAAAAAGTGAAAATTTGTCTTTCAAAATATCCGAGAATTTTTCGGAGACATTTTTCTGAGGTACACGAACACAAAAATTTTAATGATTTTTTTTTTATTCCAATACAGATTTTTTGAAAATAGATAGCAGTGTCATAGAATTCACCAATTTTTCTCCTATAAAAAAAATCCTAAAAATCAGTGACTTGGTTGAAACTAAAAATTTTCAAATTAACAATTGTTACATTCGTCTTCTCTCCACGTTCATCATAATCTTTTTTAAAAGTGTACGACATTCAAGTAGGTAGGTGTTCTATGTACGAGAAACGTTTAGGACATAATCCACTGTTTTTCTCTGTAAGAGGGAAATTTTATAGGGAGTAAAATTTTTAAGACATAATCCACTCTTGCTTTCCCTGTTTGAGGGAAATTTTACTCGCTATAAAATTTTTTAGGATATAATCCACTCTTTTTCCCTTTTTGAGGGAAAAGGGGAATTAGGATATAATCCATTAGGACAAAGTAGACATCACCGACCAATTGAAGAAGTTTTCAAACAAAAGTTGTAGACTGAGATCCTAGAAAAAATTTTAGTTACTATGCTAGGTATAAAAATTTGGTTATTTCCCCTGTCCTCGTCAATTTTGTGAAATTGGAGGGGGAGGAAAGGTCCAAGCGAAATTTTTATGATAATCAAAATTGTTTATAGGATCTTAATCTACAACTTTTGTTTGAAAATTTTTTCAATTGGACCCCTCCCACCCCTCCAATTTTGAATATCAAGTATCTTCGTGTTATTATAGGCATTATAGGTGAGGGGAGGAGGGAATTTTTTTGCAAAACCCCCGATTTTCCAGCTTTATTCTATCAATTCATGAATCACTAAAAAAAAAAAAAAAAAAAAAAAAAAAAAAAGTAGGTAAAGAAAAACGTAGGAAGTCAGAAAAATTTTACTCGAGGCTCCACTTTCACGTAAACAAAACTATCAAAATAGACTGTAGTCGATAACCCTATAAATGTAGAATTTGAATTTTAGGAGGCCAGGCGCCAGGAGAAGGGGGAAATGGGGGCAGGTAGTTCAACCGTTCAACCCTTTAAAAGCTATTAGTGCGGAGCACTTGCACGTGTGAATGTGTACTCGTATTATTTAGCCACAGTTACAAATATCAATGAGCATTGAGCAATAACATCAAGCCACGAAGTTGATTAATTTTCAAGTTCAGTAAACTTGAAATTAGTCGAAACTCGTAGAATGGTGATTTTTCATTTAATATCTGCAGGGGAGGAGGAGATGAGGGACAAAAAACATCTCACAATAAAGGAAAAAGGAAACATCAAACATGCCTCTGTTGGTTCACATTTGTACGAGATTCGACAGATCGACACCGATGAATAATTAACTGCATAAGAGTATGCGTTAATG
Organism: Balanococcus diminutus; assembly: GCA_959613365.1. Taxonomy (NCBI): domain Eukaryota; kingdom Metazoa; phylum Arthropoda; class Insecta; order Hemiptera; family Pseudococcidae; genus Balanococcus; species Balanococcus diminutus. Next base: position 34,288,872 of record OY390714.1, read on the forward strand.
AGAAATATTTGCTTTTGTCTTGTTTATAAGCAGTAAAGTGCCAGCAGAAGATGGCTAGATCACGTTTTACGTACTAGTTGATATATGTATCTATTCCGACCATTAATGAAATCTATACCATACCAGTGATTACGTATTATGAGAAGATAATAATTCAACGAACTTACTTCAACTCGAACTCGGAGCTTCGGAAGCACCAATGACCGATGACCCTTGACGATAACACAAATTCGCACTTCAGTAATAAATTACTCACATATAACGCGTTAATTCGCCACAAACACAATGGTTTAAATTGAAAATCTACATTATTCACCCACACTACAACAAATAAATATGCCCACGACGATACGAAGATACCTCGAAAATATTCGAACTACATAATTTCATTGCGAAGTCGCGTGGAATACGAACAATAAACGCACGTCTATCACTAAATGATAATTCACGATATTTATCGTAACAAATGAGATGCGGCATCACCACTCACTCACCATCGACTACACGAAACACGCTGCATTCAATTATATGCAATAGCAAGAACAACGGCCGATAAGCGCTTTGTGAAACTTGCAGAACGTTTACGCTCATCGACGATTGGCTAGTGAATTTGGAAGGGCTAGTATTACAGGTGGGGTGTTTTAAAGGAAAGCGAACGGGGTAACTCTTATCTAATACACATTTCGTAATTTAACCAGGTTCTTACAACTATGAACAATTGAATCTATTCGAGATCACTATTATATATTACAGGTAGGTAGAGAAAATTAACGTGGGTTAATGTTAAAATTATAGCGAATTTCATTTCATTGAAATAAATTCAAGGAGAAGGAAATGAAAATAATGGCGAGAAAACTAATAGGAATTAGGAATGAATCTTGGGTTTAACCTTCAAACAATGAAGTTATGTTAGACCATGTCAACAATGTCATGTTGGTACATAGGTACGTACTACGTACTACGTACTTACTGTAGGTACCTATGTGATTATGGATCTATCATTATCATACAAATAGGTAGGTTAGGTACCTATATCATGCTCAATCAAAAGTTTACATATAAAAAAGTTGAAAAATCCCTGTCGAATTTTTAATTTGGTATTTTGCAAAATTCCAAAACTTTGAGCTGTTGAAGAGTCCAATTAAAATTTTTATGACAACTGAAATTAATCAAAGGATCTCAATCTACAAGTTTTGTTTGAAAAATTTCTCAAAAGCGACCTTAAATAAGGACATAAGGAATTTCCAAAGAAAGATGGATGAGCCCTGGAAAAAGAGGAGCCTTTGAAAAATTGCATAATTATCAGCTCATTTTTTTTATCTTTTTAAATTTATATACTAAAGATGAAGACTCACATGGGACATGTCAGAACTCAGAAGTGCCAAATTCAGATTGCATTGAATACATGCTTACCTACATAAAATGTAGTATTGTGAATGCAAGTTAAGGAACCATAATTACAAGTGCCCGTTCCCATTTGAAAATTTTTTGTGAATTTTTAAAATTAAAATTTTTCAGAAAATCAAAAAATTAGAAAAATTAAAATTCAATGAGCCATTAAAATTGTTTTTTTTTTGCACGTCACCTTATAAAACTCGTAAAAACAAACAAAATTTATTATGACATATTTTTGCCTATCTCTAAAATTGAAGGAGCTAGGAAAGAATTGCTATTTTAATCGATTTTTTAAAATTAGTAGGTAGTTCCTAGTCCCTTCAATTTTAAAGATAGGCAAAATTATGTCATGATAAATTTCGTTTGTTTTTTCGAGTTCTATAAGATGATATGCCAAAAACTTTTTTTTATTGATTTTTTGAAGTTTATTTTATTTTTATTTTTCGATTTTCTCAAAATATTTTAAATATTCACAAAAAGTTTTCAAATGGAATTTTAGGCATGTATCCAATGCAATCTGAATTTGGCACTTTAGTAATTTAATAATTTGTACAGTTTCAAAATTTCATCTTAGGTTAATTTATGCCCCTGATGTGCTTTTTGTGGGTTTTCACCTTTGAAGTTTGGTCCCCTCTGAACTACTATGTAGGGTCAAAAATCAAGAATTTTCGGGGTTGTGAAAAAAAAACTTTTTTTTGTTCATTAATATCCACGTTATTTCGTTTCACAATACTAGATTTATTTCGTTTTCATTTCGTTTCGTTATTTTGTTCATCTCACTTTTTTGTTTCGTTTCGTTTTTACTTTTTTTTTTCACTTTTCGTTAAACGTTACCTACGTTACCCATGTGAGTAATCAAAATATTGGAAATTTTGTCCTGAATTCAATTCTGCAATATTAGATTTCAATTTTTGTGCTGGAATAAGTCTGTATGACAAAAATAATATTTTTAAAACTATTTTTAGATTTTCAGAAATATATTTTTTGATTTTTTGAAATTTTGAGTGAGTTTTTTTTTTTTTGAATTTTCAAACAAAAATTGTGAAGCAACCCCTTTCAAAAAATTCAAAATATAATTTACAAAATATGAGTATTATAGTGTTATTTTAATGCAGTAATTTAGTTATAAATTAATTTTCAACGTTGTTGTTATTTTATTTTATTTTTTTATTTTTTGAAAATTTGAAACAATTTCTTCCCAAAATATTATTTAAAAAATAAATTAAAAATAAATAGAATCATGTTTTGAAAAAGTTGCAAAAAATGTGACTTTTAAAAAATCACGTTTTAAAATTTTCAATAAAATAGATGAATCAATTTCTGAATAAATTTCAATTTACAAAAAATTATTTTTAGAAAATTCCAAAAAATAATTTTTGAAAAAATTCAAATCTTTGGGTAAAAATATGTTTTTGGAAAAATTAGGTGGGAATTGATAAAAATCAAATAATTCAGTTTTTGAAAAAATTCGAAGAATTCCAGGAAATTATTTTTAGAAAATTAAATTTGTTTTCAAGTTGGGTTTTGAAAAAATTGTTGAAGCCGTCATCATCAGTCGCCAGCCGTCGCCAGCCGTCATCAGCCGTCCCTAAGCAGTCACCAGCTGTCGCCAAGCCTTAATTAAGAAAATTTCCAAGTTTTAGAATATGTGAGAAAATGTCTAAAAGTTATTAATTTAAAAAAAATTTACATCAAAATTAAAAAAAATAAATTACCGTTTTTTTATGTCATACAAACCAATTTTATGTTGGATTTTTGCTAGGATTTTTCAATTTTGGTCTTCGTAAAAGCATTATTATTTTATGCTAATAATAATTTTCAGAATGAAGTCACCATTTTTTTTAAAAAGTCTAATAATAAAAATTTTTCAGAATGTCTGACAAAATATTTGAAAGCCATCAAATTATAAAAAAACATCAGCTAAAAATTAAAACTGACTGAATGTCCAAAAGTCATTAAAGTCATAAAATTTTTTTAGAAAAAAAAAACTGAAGTTTCTGAATGTCTGACAAAAAAAGTCACTATGCCATTTTTTTTTTTTTTTTTTTTGTCTAATAAAATAAAAATCGAAATATGGGCTTCCAGTCACGTGATTTTGTTTGTTAGTTTACACTCTCAATGGTAGGAATTTTCAATAAATTTTCCCAAAACGTCGATGTTTTATTAGAAGTTCTAATAATATCGTCAAAATTTTGATAACCAATTTCCTGCCATCGAGAAATTTGACGTCACTTTCGGAAGTCCCTATAGATCGTGAAATTACAAGAAAACACACACGAGAAAAAACCGATCATTTCTTATCAATGTACCATTTCTAAAATTATAAACATTGAATTAGAATCAGATCAATGGCAGTGTGAAATAAAATTAAAATACCTATGACACGAAAGTACAGTTTGTACACCTCGAGTACGTACGTACAAATAGGCCTACAAATCAATGAAAATTGCCCGAAGATGATGAACTAAAATTCGTGAACTATATCCATCAAATTGACTTGGTTTATGAATAACGTAGCATTTATTAGAACAGAATTCGAATTATATAATGAACAGTACAATGAAAAAGTTGGAATACTTTTTGTTGTGTATCAAAGATGCGTACATGTAATAAATTAATTACTAGAATGGTATTCGCTAAAAGACGAAATGCGGGCTCCCCGCGATCAAACGACCTATGCAACATGTTCGAGGTCGATAAAAACCCTTATTGAGATGTTATTTTGTTTGCTCGATGCCGGCATCTTTTTTCTTCGTAATTTTCTAAGAAAAGAATGTGGAATATTCGAGAATCGATTGTAATGACATTTTGTGAAAAACATAATATCTCTATACTTAGTTCATATTTCTTAAAAGTCATAAAAACAAATAGGTACGAAAGAATTACCTCAATGGTATAGGAACAGTACAAGATTGAAATCGATAGTTTTTAAGTAATAACATGAGGTAGACAGTTATAATTTAATAAAATATAATACGAATACCTCTCATTGACAAATTTCTCAATTTTTAAAATTCCAAAAAAATATACACACTTGCCAAATAAAGTTACTTTATGGCAATAAATCTTTTTATCAAATTCATTAAAAATAATTTCAAAGTGTTGAAATCAACGAAAGAGTCGAAAATTATTTCTGTAATACAAAAATTTAATGTAGGATTTTAAAAAAACAAATCAAAATAAAAGATTACGTAAAAATTCAAAAAATAAATGCTCATATATCCAACTTCAAAAACATCAACATACAATAAATCAAAACGATTCCTTCGATTAAAATTAAGTACCTAGGTATACGAAGTTGAACTCGAACGCTGCATCGTTTTCGTTCAACATTATTTGTACACCTTACTAAAAGAAGTAGACAACCAGCATACCAACTACGTTGTAGTAAATGCCTATCACAATAAAAGAGGGAAAAACTCCTATAAATAAAAAGGAACTTCACGTGCACATGGCAAAAAGGGACACCGCCATCCGTTTCTTTATTGATATCTTCTCCCAACGAGTTGTGCATTTTGAAACACGTGAAAATCGATTTTTTTTTTAACCCCATAAACGACTGAAATAAACCCCTTACCAGATTTCTTTTTTTTAAGGATGAATATCAAATCACAGAACTTTTTCAGCGAGTTGGTAAAAGTCGGCGTTTTGACTTTAAGACGTGTTATAAAAACGTTAACATCATTCAGCGACCCTTTCTTTTGAAAATTAACTCGGTTATCGATACTCGTAATTTTTGATAAAATCTTACAAAACGATCGTTTCAATAATCATTTTATGATCTCTTCTTTCTTTTCCCAGCGCGAAATATTGAGGTGAAATAAAAATTGATGACTATTTTTTCTTCGTATGTGGAGGAGGTAGTACTTCTTTTTGCATATTTTTTCGAAATAATTCGAACTTGCTCTTTAAAAGGTAACAAGCAGCACTTTGAGCTCGGGATATTACTTTTAAAATTTGTTGTACGTCGTGTTTTTCAACCGTTTGCCTAAATTCTCGCAGTTGAGCAACATCGAAATTCAGGTATTCTTCGGCAAACTCCACTAAATCCATTGCTTCCTTCGTAAATCTGGCATGATGAATTTTCGATGATTTATCATGTTTTCTGAAAAAAAAAAATATATATATATATAAAATTAATTATTTTGCTTCGTTTTAAATTAATTTATACGAAAAACAGTAAAATTTACTTCAAATGTTTATTGTGAGTAGATTCCAGTAAAAGTGCATTGCATTTTTCCCAAAATTGTAACGTCATTTCCTCATCTTCGAGATTCCATTCGGATAAAAATTCTTTAAACTTGCGTCTGCCTCGAGGACTATCTAATACGACGTTTACATTCAGTGACCATTTTTCTACATCTTCTGTGGTGTATGAAGGACCAGCGGAACAGCTCATTTTCCATAGATTCTTTTAACTCAAACTGAAACATTAAAATTATTTTTAGATAGGCACCCACAAAATACACATGATATGTATTTTAAAAGTTTTTGTAAGTATATAATTCATTCTTCTCGACAAAAAAAGAAGAAAAAGAGGAAAGAATAAAAAATTATAGGAAAATGGAATTATAAAATTCGAAATTTTTTGTTGAAAATTTTAATAAAGGAGAAAAAAAATCGAAAAAAAATTATTAAAATAATAGGTAATCCAAAATCGAAAATCGAAATACCCCAATATTTAAAATTGATAAAAAATTGTAGGTAATATTTTATATTTTATTGAAAAAATAAAATCAATATTGGTAGTACCTGGATAAAAATTATAAAAGAATTTTTTATGAAAAAAATAAAAAATAAATGAATTTTTAGAAAACAGTTTAATAAGTATCATTTTATTGTGATAATTTGATATTTTTATCAAAAAATATATACATTAGTACGTAAAATACAAGCATTATAATTTTCCATAAAAACATTAATACCTACAGTGACTTTTTAAATTGATAGATAACAAATTCATGGAAAAAAATCAAAAAATTTTAGAGCAATAGGTAAATAATTGAATACCATCTGAAAAAATTTCTCAATTTTTCCAAAGTGAAAATATGTCTTAAATTTAAAAGTTTTTTTTTTAGAAAGAAATCCTTAATTTTTATTTTAAGAAAAAAATTTCTCAATTTTTGGAGATTTTTATTTTATTTATTTTTTTTGAAAAAAAAAGACTCATTTTTAAAAAAGAAGAATTAAAACTTTTTCGACGAAAATGACTTATAATTTTTTTGGAGTAGGTATAAAATTCTGAAACTTTTCAAAGAAAAGTTTCTCAATTTTTTGTAGTAAGAATATTTCTCAAATATTTAAAGAAAAACTTTCTTTTTTGAAAGAATTTTTTTTTTTCGAAAAATATAAGTACCTACCTAGGTATCTTATCCTATTTGAAAAGTCTGCAAAATCTTTGGAAGGAAGAATATAAATATTTTTTAGAAAAAACGTATTATATACGTACATTGTTTTATGGAAAAATTTTTTAATTTTTTGAACAAAAAAAAAATGTCAGTTTTTTCCAGGAAAAAAGTTTCAATTTTTGAAGAAAAAAATGTGAATTTTTATACATATTTTAATTCCAATTTCATTGAGAAAAATATGAACATTTCTTCGGGAAATGAATATCAATTTTTCGAGAAAGACATGTCAATTTTTTGAGAAAGAAACGTCACTTTTTAAAGAGAAAACGTTCAATTTTGTGGGAAAAACAAATGTGAAATTCTTTTAGAAAAATACCATTTTTTGAGAAGAATGTGCCATTTTTAGAGAAGAAAATGAGATTTTTTGAAAGAAATGTCTATTTTTTGAGAGAAAAGTGAAAACTTTTTGAGCAAGACACGTCACCTTTTTTAAAGAAAAAAATCTAAATTCTTTGGAAAAAATTCCAAAAAATATCAATTTCTTGAGAAAAAAAATGACATTTTTGAGAAAGAAATAAAAAAATTTGTTGAGAGAAAAATTAATTTTTCGGAAGAGAAACGTCAACTTTTTGAAAAAGAAATGTAAATTTTTTGAGGAAAATTTCCAGTTATTTGAGAAAAAATTCTCAGTTTTTTGAGAAAAAGTTTATTTTTTTTCAAGAAGAAAAATGTAAGTAAGTATATTTTTCAAAAAAATTATCAGCGTTTAAAAAAAATGAATTTTTATGGAATTATAAAAAGACTGCAAATTTTTTTAAAGGAAAGAGTTTATTAATTTTTTGGAAAGAAAAAAAATGATTTTTCTTGAAAAAAATTTTGAATTGACTTACCGATGTATTTTGTTGGAAAAATAGGCTATCTTGAGTGAATATGTATCTAATAATATCATAAACGTTTTCGCGATTCCTAATACCTACGTTTTGTTGAAGCAGGCGCCTATTTCATCACTATCAACACTGCCAAAATGATACCCTCCTTTTTTTCCATAAAAACCCAGCTTGATTGGGGATTCGTTTTATTAGCTTCAGTCACGACTATGAAACATCCCTAATTAATTTTATCCCTCGTTCGGACGATCGATCAACCTCTGATAGTCTTCGTACTTTCGACACGGTCTAATTTTCATTATATTTTAGTACATTATGAATAAAGGAAAATGCATGCAATGAAATTGAATAGTCACGTACATTATTGTTGGATATTTTACTTTTTTTTTTTTTTTTGACAACTGCATGCAATACCTACTCATTCAAAATTGGTGTTGTCTATTTTGTAACCTTTTTAATTAAATAATAGGCCACTACTTGTATACTGTACTACGTTATACACATTCAAATAATTTGAAAAAATCTTCAGTTGAAGTTCACCTGCTAAATCACGTCATTTTCTACGTATTTTTAGCAGGATACTCAACTAATTTCTGATGAATATTTTCTATAGTTCATATGCCTACATAGTAGATCTACATATTTGTACTTACAGATGCCTATCAATTTTAAAATCTTACACTCCTCGCCTTAATTTCTATAACGACGTCATTACCACAACACAATGCTACCATTTTTGGACCAAAATTACGAAAATTTAAATTTTATAACCTGTTCAAATAATGACCACATCACCACCAAAAGACAATGCGGAAGAATAAATTACGGGTCAACGATTTCCCACGATAATGCAACGTATTACAATCGTTTGCTAACATTCGTAACGGATACATTTTTCTCGCCGTAAAAAAAAAGGTACGAGTACATATTCGACATCGTGAATAACAATGTGATGTACCTGATATTCACTGCTTCTTCGAGCGGAAAACCCATCAAACGATGCGATACGATTAATGATATTCTACCAAATACCATAGGCTCATTTTTGTTAAATGATATCTTAAATAAACATTACCGTTCAGCCATAAGCCATCGGCTCTGGCTCTGCGATACTTTTTCAGATCCACTAATCGTGTCTAAGAAATAAATCAAAATATTTCGCATCTTGTAATGCTCGTCACGATTTTACTCGTCAAGTCTTATGTATGGTGCCACAGAGGACGACAAGAGAACTTGTCTATGATTTTAAATTCTTCCATGAGATATACCGACTCTGTACGCATATATTACGATATTTTGGCTTTTTGACTTACGAAATAATCGGTAATTATCATCTATTTTATTGTACTTGAAAAATGAGGAATTAGTATGCTGTTAGTACAGACACACCAGTCACGAATTTTGTTTTCACATTTCACTGTCACAAGATGTACCTAACTTGTGTATACCGACTTACAATGTTTCGCATGATTAACAGTATAGAGTATAGACCTAGGACCTATGGTATGATATCTACATGTATCAGTAACTTTCTTAGACGGGTATAAGTATATACAGCATAGGTCCAACTATATAAGATGTATGTATTCGTGGAATTTATATAGGCATCCTGTTATATTTCAATATTTTCCCACTATGTTCACTTTGGTCTCGTCAAAATAGGTAAAAATTCCTCGTTATCAGTACAGTCAAACTCTTGGTACGAAATGTGTGTACTTGCTGTGTAAGTAAAAACAGGTATTTTGTTTACTCATAGATAAACAATCACTTAACATAGTTGTACTTATACTTTTTTTGCACTTATGCGGGTCCTGAGGGAGAAATACGAGATATTGATTTCATTATCTATGTTTATGAGAACTGAAAAAGTATGAACCTAAATGTTCGGGTACCTGTTTAATTTTTAATTTCCTATAAGCACTTTTATTTGTTCATTTGTACAAATGAGTTAATATTATTTAAATTTATTAATTTGATTATCAGAAAAATAACTAAATGGTAGGGTCATGGATGGCGAAACAATTCCTCTAAGATTGGGCTCAATTATTATTAAAGTATTCATAATTTTTTTCTTTTTTTTCTCAAAAAAATTAATTATTAATTTTTTTTATTTTTCTGATACTTTATACCTATATTTCAGTTCGAAATCTTCTGAACTAAGGTAAAATTAAATTTACCTTTTCATTTTTCGGGTTTTTAAATTTTTATTACATCATGATGATTTATTGACTATTCTCTAAATTTTCAGATTAGGTAGGTATCTATTTTGAAAATTTTCAATTTTTTATGATTTATCAATTTCTTAATACATCACTTCATCGTGATTATTCAATGATTCTAATGTTACGATTTTTCAATACGTATTTTTTTAAATTTATGTAAATTTTTTTCAATTCTTATAATCAGGCCTCGGATATATATGCACTAAAAACAGGTGAAATATGCGCATATATATGCGCTAAAAAAAACTCGAAATATGCTCTAACATCAAGAAATATGCAAAAACCAAAATGGGTATCGTTTTAAAGAGCGCGATGAGCTGTGCTTTATTTCAAGGCAAAAATAAAATTAGAATCAGATTATTGTCATTCATTTGACAATTTTGTCGTTTTGAAATGAAAAAATTATTCCAAATAGGATCCAAAAATTGTAAAAAGATCCGTTTTTGTAAATTCTTTAAAATTCTCTATAATTTCATTTTTCTCCTCCATTTTTTTCACACAGTAGGTACAACGTGAGGCGTAAGGTTAGAATTGAAATAAATTGAACTCCTCGTATTTTTTCGAGATTTCTATCTCATTTCATCAAAAGAATCAAACAATGAAACACTGCCCGAGCGAAGCGAGGGCAAAAATTTTGAAAAAAAAAAAAATGAGATTTTGAACGAAAACTCATACCTACATTTTCTGAATCAATTTGAAAATAATTCATTAGAAACAATTCTGTAAAAGTAATAAATGTTTTTCAAGCACTAGTAAAGAATTGAAAAAATCACTTAAATATGCGCTAAAAATCAGAAAATTGAGGAAATATGCTGTAAAATAGGGAAATATGCGCTAAAAATGGCCGCAAAAATATGCGTTTATAGCCAAAATATGCAAAATATGCGCTAACAAATATGGCTCATTTTGCTCAGAAAGATCTGAAACGTAAAAGTAACTTGAATATATCACTTTTCAATCAACACAGAAAAATATGCATTTTCATACATATCCGGGCCCTGCTTATAATATATCATATTTTTTAATTTTTCAGTCCCTCTAATTTTTTTAATGAAAGATTTGAAATTTGCAGGTTATTTACGATTTCTTAATTTTATCAATTAAAAAAAATTCGAAACTGTTTTATTTTTTTCAATTTGTAATTTTTCTGGGCTTTCCATTGAAGCTTAAAATTTCCCAATTGTTCGTGATTTCGTAATGTTATCAAAAATTTAATTTTTTGAAAATTTTCATTTCGAAAAAAAAAACCAATCCAGTACACTTAATATACTTAGGCCCGTATTTTAAAAATTTCCTTATACTTAAGGCGAAGCGTTCTTACACAGACCAAGTAGTTTTGTTTATTTTTTCCATACAAATAAATGGCTGCTCGATGTAAATTGACACGATACGTGTGAAATCGCCTCGCCTTAAGGTCAATGTTTGCTTAAGCAAATTTTTAAAATACGGGCCTTAGTCCTTATTTTAGAATTTCTATTTTGTTATCTCTCACCTCACTCCCCAAGTCATTTTTTTAATGAAAAAATAGTTCCTTTTCCTTATTTTTTTACTTTCTCTCTAACTGAATTCCAAGTGGACTCTGGTCGGTCTTATTTTTTAGAAAAATAACCAATTCCGATTTTCAAATTCTTAAATGTTTTGGTTATAAGCCATAAAGTGATCCTCTTCATGAGAATTAATTCCCAATTTATTATTTTCTACCAACTTAATTTCAAGTGGTAAGTCTCTCTCCAATTTTTCGAGAAAAAAAAACATAAACATACCTAACTTAAAAAAAGAGAATTTTTTGACCCTTCATCTTAAGTTGTTCCTTTTTGTGAAAAAATAATTTCCTATTATTTATTTTTTCCAAACTGAGTTTTAAAGGGTGTCACTAGCCACCATTTTGAAAAAAAGGCGGAAAATGATCAAACTTTCAACCCTATTCACTTTTTGGTTCAGACCTACCGAAGTTGTTCCTTTTCATAAGAAATAACTTCCAATTTCATTTTTTTTATTTTTTCCATAATTGAATTCCAAGTATTAACATTAGGTAGGTACTTGGACTTATAACTTCTTCAGTTTCAAAAAGAAGAAAAATTGAATATTTTCAAACTTTTGCAAATATTTTTTTTTAAATTTCAAATCAGCAAAGTTATTCAATTTCATATGAGAACTACATACAGTACATACTTCCCAATTTTTTATTTTTTTCCGAATTCATTTCAAGAAATACCTTGAGTTATTCCCAATTTTTCAAAAAATAATACCTAATAAATAGATAAAATAATAAATAAAATAATGTACCTACCTAAGCAAATTTTTCTATCTTAGAATTTAAAATAATTCCTTTTTAATAATTTTTTTTTTTTAACGTCAGAAGTGATAAGTTTTGAAAATGTAATCATTTTTTATTTTTAGGGGGAAAATGAATTATTTCTCGTGAAAAGGAACAACTGTGACAGGTTAGAACCGAAAAAGTACAGTTTGAAAATTTGATATTATTTTTTTTTTATGGCACAGCTAGTGGCACTAGTTGAAATTGAAAAAATAGAAAATAGAGAATTACTTCATCATAAAAAGGAACAAATGATGCTATAGGAAATTTTTTTATTTTGAAAAGTTTAATTGAGAGGAAAATGATAAATTTAGAATTCTCATGAAAAAGGACAATTATTTTGATATGTTATAAGCAAAAAAGTTCAAGAATTTGACAATCGTTCAATTTTTTCATTTTTCTAAAAACGTATATTATTAGGGCGACCCGTTTCTTTCAATTTTTAAAAAGACTTGAAAACGTTGTCTATTTAGGAGTAAATTAGATTTATAGGTATCTATTTTATTTACCATTTAAATACGAGGCTGAGGTCCCTATTTAACCCATGCCTGGTGTAGGACTGTAAAATTATAAATTAAAAATGGAAACAATTCATAGGCAAAGTTTGTTTAGGAAGTGGCACTCGCTAAATCCATTAATTTATTAATTTTTTAATCAATTTACTTAGTTCTTTATAAATTTATTTGTATAGATTTTCTGAATATTTCAAGATGGTGCTCAACTTTTTAAGGTGTGCTACTCGCGCAAGTGAGTATCTATGTACTTTTGCCTTCCGTTGAGAAGTTAAATTCATTGCACACGAATTTTAAAAAGATTAATACAAGGGTCAGAAAATTAGGGTAGGTATGACCCAAAGTCAGGCTGATATTACATCGATTCTTTCCGTGTAATAATCACTTAGTTCATTAAAAGGCACCAATAAAATATTAACGGTTGTATAAATCGTATATCTATCAATCGTGTGAAATGTCAGGTGTATAATAGACCTATGATTATATGGAAACTTTCAAACGAGTGTAGTAAACCCTGTCTGTATGTACATTTGTACAATGTAGATATATTAGGCTGTGGATTTTTCATTATTAATTTTTGAATATTGTAGTTTTGATTTCAAATACATCGAAATAGATATCGACTGTTATTGTATGTACGTACATACAATTTTGAAAACCATTTCTTGTTAGCACTTTCATTGAATCAAAATTTCAACAAAATATTTCTCATGAGCCAAATTTTCAGTAAAATGGATAATCGACTGACAACAACTTAATATCAAAAGTGAATCATGTGAAACTAGGAAAAATCGAGTGTTCGAAGCAGTCATATTTTTTGGAAATTGAAAAAAGAAAGAAGGGAGTGTAAAGAGTCGTTAATAATAAATCTAATTTTAGAATTAAATTGCAATCCCAACGAATAGATACTTCGCTTGGTTTTTATTGACACTGATTTAAACGATAAATAGAGCAATTAGAAATTACTTGAAGTGGGCGAAGAATGATGAACTTCATAAAGAAAATATATACCGATGTCTACTTGAAGCAAACGAAGCGAACTGTCTCAATGGCTTGATAGTCTTTTTCTCTGTAAAATTTGATTTATTTACGCATTAATATTTTTGATAAGCTAGTACATTTACAATTCACATACCTCGAGTGTCTAAAATCGTAAATTTTTATGAAATTGAAACTATCTTTTAAAATAGCATTAATTTGACGAATGTTTCAAAAATTGAACTTACTTATTTTTTTCAAATCAATGCATTTTCACTTTTCACACCCGAACAAAAAAAATATACGCTTGCATAGTTATCATATCACAGCCATCACAGGTCGAGAAAAATTGCGAATGGGAAAATACGACGGTGAAAAACGAAAACCTCACAACATTATAACGAACACCGCCAAAGTACGCGCACCAATCAAGTTTCAAATAAGTACAAAGATATTTTTCCACTACTCGCCGGATTCACTCAAACCCATAGAATAACAGTGTTACCGCACTTTCGGTACCGAAATATAAGGTTCGTCGTCGAACGACGTGTGCTTTGGTTAGACGTTGGGGACAAACGATGCAAGTGACTAAATATAAATACGAATTGAAATAGCGGCGTCGTCTACGTAAGCATATGCTATCTTCATATTTCGTATTTTGTTATGGGGTCTAAAATAAACCAACATTTTCTGCACGTTTTGTTTCGTTTTTAAGAGAAATAGCATTACACCACACAGTTTTCGGATATAAGTACTTGCAGAGATTTCTATATACATTACCTATTTGTATGAGCTGATTGAAATGCACGCGGTTATTTTTACTTTTCCGGTTCGTCGAGTGGTGTGGTGGATGAATGTGATTTTTAAATAGGTGCTAATTTACTCTGTTGTATTGAGTATGTTAAAAACATGCAAAACAGATAGCTACACAATTGTAGGTATTGCAAACGAGGATTTTAATTTCACATTTTGAATTGACAAAAACACACAGGAGGTTTTCAAAGATACGAAAATTGAGATTTATGGTTTTCACGACTGAGAAAAATCATTCCTATAGAGTAATTTAATGTACTCGTACTTACTGGGGTAATTCAATTTTTGCTTTTGGTTGGCGAGTATTATCATCGTTATTAATATTTTTTGAAAAAAAAAAAAATCAGAATTAATCAAATCATCGCATTTATGAGACATTACAAAAATATCATATTTTATGTGTTTTTTTTTTAATTCAAAAAATTGATTAAAAATTGGGGAAAAAATGGAATTAAAATGGGTTTAACATACACAGTTTCGCCCAAAAAGACAATTTACGACGATTTTCTATCTTTACCTTCATTTTTAGGAACCATAATTTTCCTCCTTTTTTTCAATTTTTCGTAGTTTTTGAAAAATTCTCAAGGATACGAAAAAGATGAAAAATCGCTGTAAATTGTCTTTTTGAGCAGAACTGTGTATGTTAATAGGGTGGAATGATTTTGACTTTTTTTCGAAAATCGAAACAGCCTACGGCACAAAAGTTGCGTTTTGGTGTCAAAATGACGTGGTAAAAATTTGAGCCCCCTCGGTCAATATTAACCCATGCTTCAGGGGTCCAAAGTTTTCAAATTTCAGTAAAATTTCTCATATAATAAAAATTAAAAAAAAAAAAATTAACAATTTTTCAGAGGTCTAGTCGATGGTAGGGGTCCTCTTGGTGACCCAGAACCCGGTCATCCATCAAAAAATTGCATAAAAGTATAAACAGGGGTTTCCAAAATATCCACATTTTTGCATAATTACACCAAAATCAAGAAATGCGTGAATATTTTTATTTTTTGAGATATGTTGCATATTTTGAGGTTTACATATTTGAAAATATCTTCAAAATGAAAGGGAAGTCCCATCACCACCACCCCTCCATAGAACATGAGACATTTTGCCATGAAAACTTTGTTTTTCCAAAACTGACCCCACTTTGAGGATCCCTAACGCCCTGCGCCTTTGAGGAAGGAGTCTAATATTCTGATGGGATGTTTTCAACACAAAATGAACCGCTCTCATGCATATAGTAATTAGAGTGATAATTTTTTCACTTTGCCCTAATACAAAGTAGGTAAAATGAGTAATTTCATTAAAAAACACAGGACAAAGTTTTCATAGCAAAATGTCCCATTTTCTATGGAGGGGTGGTGGTGATGGGACTTCCCTTTCATTTTGAAGATATTTTCAAATATGTAAACCTCAAAATATGCAACATATCTCAAAAAATAAAAATATTCACGCATTTCTTGATTTTGGTGTAATTATGCAAAAATGTGGATATTTTGGAAACCCCTGTTTCTACTTTTATGCAATTTTTTGATGGATGACCGAGTTCTGGGCCACCAAGAGGACCCCTACCATCGACTAGACCTCTGAAAAATTGTTAATTTTTTTTTAAAAAATTTTTATTATATGAGAAATTTTACTGAAATTTGAAAACTTTGGACCCCCTGAAGCATGGGTTAATATTGATCGAGGGGGCTCAAATTTTTATCACGTTATTTTGACACCAAAACACAACTTTTGTGCCGTAGGCTGTTTCGATTTTCGAAAAAAAGTCAAAATCATTCCACCCTAGTATGTTAACCACATTTTAATTCCAATATTTTCCCCATTTTCAATCTATTTTTTTCAAATTAAAAAAAAAAAAAAAAACAAAACCGTAAAATATGACATTTTTTTAATGTCTTATAAATACAACGATCTGATGAATTCTGGATTTTTTTTTTCAAAAAATATTAATAGAGATGGTAATACTTGCCAACCAAAGGCATAAACCCGATTCTGTAACATTTTGGAATTTTTTTCAAATTTCGATTTTGTGCAAATTTTTAAAAATTTACGACTAAATTGAAAGTTTTATAGTGCAATTTAAAAAAAAAAAAAAAAAACACCGACTGTAATATTATTTTAACCCGTAAAAGGAATTACACCCAAATCCGTCTGTCTGCAATTTTACAAGAGCAATGTTCTATCATTGTGAAATTTTATTGTGCATCTGCATACCTCGACCTATCAACGTAATTTTGCCCCTCAAGTTTCATGATTCGATAAATTATCTTTCTATCATGTAGTCTTGGTTGCATAACCAAATACGTTTTATATTTTTTCATATACCTATTACACTTGTCAGCTAGTAACTAGTTTAGAAATACTAAATTTTGAAAATTTTCTTCAAAATGAAAAAAAACGAAGATTTAAAAAAATCAAAAAGTTTCATTTTTGGAATCTCGTTTTAAAATTTTTCTGAGATTTTTTTTGTGGAATTTACCAAACAAATTTTTCAACTTCATTTATTCTAAGTAAGTGATTTTTTGTTGAAAATAATAGATGTGTGCGGTAGGGGGCCAATGCCTTGAGCAGAATTTCAATTTTTTTTAGATTTTTTATTTGTCATGATAAAATATGATTTTAGAGCGTATCAGCGAACTTTGAACTCACTCTCAGGAGCTGGTGCTTCGAAATACCTAGTTTTCATCTTTAAAAATTCCATCTCTGCGAGTTTTTCATTGATTTTCACAAAATTGGCATGTAAGTACAGGAATGGATCGTTGCAGTACTGTTTTTTTTTTGGCACCATCGAAAAATTTACCTTGACCGAGTCCAATACTACATAAATACTTGAATTCAAAATTGAAGGGTAGGGAGGGGTCCAATTGCAATTTTTGTAATTATCAAAATTATTTCCAAGACTTCATGCTACAACTTTGGTTTGAAAAATTTTTCAAACCGGATCCCCTACCACCGCCAGTTTTTAATAATATATACATATAAGTGTCTAAGTCAAATTATGGGAAACTGGAGGGGAGAGGATGGTCTAATCGAAAATTTTATAATAATAAAAATTACATCTAGAATCTCAATCTACAACTTTTGTTTGAAAATTTTTCAATTAGATCCCTTCCTTAATTTTGAAAAAGTAACTATATGTGAAATCGAAGGAGAGGAAGGGATTCAATCGAAATTTATGTAAGAACCAAAATTATTCCTAGAACTTCAAGCTACAACTTTTGTTTGAAAATCCTTACTCACTCTTCTAATTTTTAATTAATATCTTTGGAGAGTTATGTAAAATCGGTGGGGAGGGAGAGGTCCCATTGAAAAAAATTTTAAATAAAAGTTGTAGCTTGACGTTCTAGAAATAATTTTGGTTATTACAAAAATTTCGAAGAGACCTCTCCCTCCCCCCATTCGTTGTAAGTACAGAAACTCAAAGTTGCAGTTGAGAAATTTTTTCAGATTTTTCCGACCCCAACATGACCTTGAAAATAACTTTGAAAATTTCAAATTGCATTGGGGACACAGTTTTGGAGCTGATAAAGCAAAAATTATTTTTTTTCGTTTTCCAAAAATTTTCTTAACACTATATAACTTTGGGTTTTGGTACCTACTTAAATACCAAGTATGGTGAAAATCCATAGAAAATTTTGCGGAGGTGGAATTTTTAAGCTTAAAATAATGTATCACGAGACATCAACCCCCCCCCCCCCCCCCCGGTGAGGTCAAAGATCACTGATACCTCCTAAAATCATAGTTTACCATTACAAAATTCTGAATTATAAATTCGGAAAAATTTTCAAAATGTTCAAATTTCAAATTCGGGAAAATTCTGAAAAATTGAAATTTAAAAAAAAATTCCATCTATATTTTCAAAAAAAAAAAAAAAAAAAAAAATCCAAATTTTTCCATTAATTTTCATCAAAATTGTTCACAAGCCCCATTCATTGTTTTTCTTATAAAAATCATTGTTAAATTCATTTTCAAATTCTTCTTCTAAATTTTTCTTAAATAAATTTATTTGTACATTTTTCTTATTTTTTTTCTTCAAACTAGTCCATGATTATTCTAAAAAATTCAAATTTTCTCAATCATTTTCATCAAAAGGGTATAGCCGGGTAAGATAGGGTGATTTGGTCCCCAGAGCGAATTTTGAAACCAACTTGTGGAAGTTGGTCCTTATGGTCTAAAACCCCCGTGACTAAATTTTTAGGTCGCTACCTCACCCGCACCCCTTCCTAGGGCGAAAAATGTGATTTTTCGATTATAATTTTTGATTTTGACAGTTTTCAACCGAATTTTCTCAAACTAGGGTCGATGTTAGGTATACTCAAGGGTCATCCATCAAAATTTTTCGAACCTATCTTCATCGTTAAATGCGCATTTTAAGTTTTCTAACGGCCATTTTGACAAGTTCTTTCAGAGGTGCAATAATGGAAAAAATAGATATTATACACCTAGTCTGGATGTACAACATATATTTTTTTCAGAATTTTTTATATAGGTGGAAGACCTTCAAAAATGCCAAAAACTGATTTTTTCATCATTTTTCGCGCGAAAAACAGTAATTTTTGGTCGAAAAAAATTGTCGTCGTAGTATATCACTAAATACGTAGTTATACACCATCAACCCAAATTTGGATGAAATTCGTTGATTTTTTTCTATTTTTTTAAATTTTCATTTAAATGAACTGAGTGACGCCATTTTGGGAACCCCCCCGTGTCCCTCGAGGTGTCTCGAGGGCCTAAAACTCATGTTTGGACATGTCTCAAGTCGATATTTGTCATAAACAGAAACTTTTGCGAAATTGAGAAAATTTGATTTTTTGCTCACATACATAAAATTACACTTTTGACTTCGGAAAATAAATAATTGTTCTCACAATCTCTCATACCTGATGGTTGAAAAAATGGAATTTTCTCAACTTCACGAAAATTTCGGTTTATGACAAGAATTAAGAAAATAATTTCACTGTACCTATAGGTTTTTATTAGAAAAAAAATTTATAAAATTTTTTGATCCAATTAAGTACTAGATGTGAGAAATGTTGATACTGAAAAATTCCAAAAAAAATTGCATGAGTATTGCAGCTTTAGGTCAAGTTTTTTGAAGAAAAAATGGTTAAAATGAAAAATTTGTATTAGAAACTTTTATCGTCTGGAGTTGAAAAATGAACAACTTTTGTATGAAAATTTTTTCTGTACCACTCAATTTTGTGGTGGTGGTGGGGGGGGGGGGGGGGGGGTGAGATGCTAAATTATAGTTGTGTACTTTGTATATGCTATAAATTGTGTTAAATAGGTTGTCTAACTTTTGCCTGAAAACAAGAACTGACGCGACGCTACTGACGAATTCTGCTAGAGCGATGGTGAGGGGAGTAAATTATCAAGACGTCTTTCGAGTATCCAAAACAAAATTTGCTTTCTGTAGACATTAAAAATGGTCAAAATTCAGAGAAATTTTAGAAAACACCTAAATTGTGTACACGTATATGTAAAAAATAATATAATTTCAATTCAAAGGAAAAAAGAATAATTTTTATTTTGCGAATTATGGTAATCAAAAATCTGCCAAAAAATCACTACTATAAGAATAGAAAAAAAAAACAACAAAAAACTTTAATTTCTTCAGTAGATATATTTTGTCTGCTTTACTAATTGTCTCTGTTTTAAGTAGAAAGGAAGTTAAGATTTAAACACGGTTGGTACTTTGAACTTTAAAATTAAATCGCTCTTGGAACTCACTTTAAAAATAATTAATCTGAATTTTTCATAAATGATCTTCAGTGCCACTTCTTTTGCTTATTGGAATACGCTTCATGATTTGTCATTTTGTCATCTCTAATTCTCTATCCATATTTCACGTTTTTGTGGACATAACTTCATCAAAATACGACCGTGAAATTTTTTTAGTGTTCTTATATACAAATTAGAATTTTACCTACATACATACTTTTAACGGTTTTTTATTTTTTTCATATTTTTTTTTGTGTATCATTTTATACCTGAATATACATACACGTATATATGTACTAAATTTACTTATAAGAAAATCTTTTTATTCCAAGGAAACGCGACAGTAGGTACCATGTTTTGATCTTCCGATAATTTTTTTCATCGAGCCTTGAGAGTCAAATACTTACTGACAAATATTTCAACTACCAATCCGATGACGTCAAAAAGGTGATTCGTTATGAGTACGCCTCAATGTTTTAAATCGTACGTGAATTATTCTAAAATAACGCGTAATACTTAAATATAACTTTGATTCATAATATTATGGGCAACAAATAAATATTGTATGTAGTTGTAGATCCGCCTTAAAAATTTTTTGTTGGGTCTACATTGAATAAGTAATTCACCTTTTCGCCATTTTATTTGTAAAATTCATGCAACTACAGTTTGGTACTTAATTAATATATGCTGGTACTTTTTTTGTTCTTTGAAGCACTATCTTCATCTGATTGTTTTCTGATGATTATTTGTTTACGAAGGAATTTTACTGCCTATCTACAGTTCTACAGATAATAATTACTGAATATGAAAAAACATTTTTATGATTAAGCACGTTTGCGATTATCATGAAATACCTAAATATCGTTCCAATTAATATATAATAAGTTAGCTATGCTTAGTATGTATATACTTTAATTTATTCTACTTATCAATTTGTTTAATAAATTAATGACTTTATAAGAAATAATTCGTTATTGCAAAATTTACGTAATCCGTTATCACCACAAAAGAGTAGGTACCTAAATTGGCTTCAAAAAGTTGTGCTCAATCTTTTTTTTTCCGCATCAACTATAGACGGAATTTTATTTGCGTTAAAGCGAAATTTTACTTCATTATTCAAGTTCAAGTGTTCAAGCACGTAAACACCTTGTAATTACGTATGTACTTATGTATATTGTGTGTAGTCAGTTTTGTTTTTATCAGAAATCATAAATACACGTAAAGGTATAGACAACTTTGTATTAATAGCTTTGACAGCACCATGGGCCCTCTTCCGTATAAGTTTAGGTATGTAGATTCACCTGTTGAAAGCTGATTACACGATTTTAAATTATTTACGAGTACGACTAACTAACGTAGATATATAGGTACCTATTTAATACTTATGTACTCCATCCGCCTCGAATATCAATTGGATGAGTAATGCATATGGCATACAGGTAATGTACTGAGTATACTAAAGTTCAGAATAGCACAGTACAGTAAACCTGTACACTTGTACTTTAATGATACCATAAAACAAACACGTAGATAGGTACTAACAGATAGAGAAAAGCGATCGTATTTAAACGTGACAGTTTAATCGATTTTTACCTAATCGTGATCAATTGAAATTTAAATACATAAACATAACAAAGCAATCGAGCCTGCTGAAGAAGCCAAATTTTTTTTAATTTATAAATCTGGTATAATTATTAGGTTGTCTCGTAGAAGAAATTTTAGGAGAATTGTCCTTTGAACCAACGGATTCTTTCTTTTCGGTAAGTGAAGGAAAAAATGAAGAAATTTTCATAAACTTTGTTAGCTTCTTTCAAAATTGTTGTTTAAAAATTTAAAAAAAAAAAAAAAAAAAAAAAACATTTTGATCATTTACTTCAAAAATAATTTTGATATTGAACCTCGATTTTTTTCCTTTGCTGGCTTATTCAAGTACCTACTAGGTAACTATTCAACTTTTTCAGAGAAAATTTTCAAAATTTACTTACTCGCCAGATTCTCCTCGGGTCTTAAAGGATTGAGAAATTCTTTTTCGACATTAAACATCATTGCTTCACATCAACTTTAGTTTTTTTCGGAGAAAAAAATTCAGAGAATCAAAATTCGGGGAAGCATCTCCTGGACAAATTTTATTTTGAGAAATTGTCTGTCCAGTAAACGGATTTCGGAGAATGGGCGGAAACTGAATTTGTTCATAGATAGGTACATATCAATATTGAAATTTTTCTGAAATGAAATCCTTGCTTAGAATTTTTTATACTTGAAGAAACTATCTTGGATTTTTTTTTTCAAAAGTAAAAAAAAAATTGAAAATAAATTTATTACCTACCTATTACTTGAATTTTTTCGAATCTCTTCGTTTTAATTTTTTTTTTTGGAAAAATTTTATTAACCTTTTGGGATCTGCGACGAACCTGGTGGATGAAATGAAAAACATTTCTCAACATAATATATACCTAGTTACCTACCATTACCTCACTAAATAAAAAAAATTGAGGTGTAGTAATTCCTCATTTTGGAATTTGAGGACATGTCAAAAATTCTCAAAGTGATTTTTTGATTTCTAAAATGATAATATTATGCTAAAAGTCCTAAAAAAAAACATGAGATTGTTGTGTGACCGAAAACGAAATCAATCACGTGAAATTTTTTTGTACATCTCTCTCTAAATTTTTTTCAACTCAAAACATTTTTTAAGCATCAAAAAACTTCAATATGGTGTTAGCTCAATTTCTTTGCTAACCATACGTAGTTGCCCAACTCAAAAAATTAAAACTTTCGAAATTTAGTACCTAATACAAAAAGATCAATGAAAAATGTGAAGGCTCTAAATTTTCATTTAAAATAATCCTCATTTTGGAATTTGAAGTTCAAGGTCATTCAAATTCAAATGAAGCCTCACATCAACATTTTGACAAATTTATTATGTTTTCAAATGAAATTGAAAGATAAACACTAAAAGTGAAGAACTCAAAAATTTTGAAATTTTTAGGAATTTGCAGTAGGTAGGTACAATAGGTATGATGCTTAGATGTTTTTGGAAAAAATTGAATAAAAATTCTTCAATTTTCTTTTTGAAAAAAATTAATAGTGAAAAACGTCATGGCATGAAAACCAATAAAAATGCTTATTCTTATTTTTCTTATCTTTTTTTTTTGAAAAAAGAAATTGATTCATGTACCTGTCTATGTAGGTACTAAAGACCATTTTCGCATGAATTTTTTTAGCCAGCATCAAAAGTTGACTTTTATCGTAATCAACTTCAACAGGTAAAAATTTAATAGTTGAATCGAAAATGCGAAGAGGCGAGTTGAAACGCATCCGCCTTTCCCCCTCCCCCCTCAGGTCATCTAACTTTTGCTGCAGACTCCATATCACTTCAAAAATGGTGAATTTTAGTGGGTAGATACATATTTCAAAATTTATTAAGTACCTATTTTGCAAAAAATTTATAATAATTAGGTACCTACCAATAGTGTCTTTTGTCATTTTCAAAAATTCGACAAAAACCAAAAAATCAACCTTGCCATCTTAAAATTTGGTTTTGAGTTCTGGGTGACATGCTCTTTCAAGTAAGTAGGTAAGCCAAATTTTAGCTCAATCAGGGTTGAAGGTTCCCCTGTAAAAATACATATTATTTTGTTTAAAGTAAGTTTGTTTCGCAATTATTTATTTACTTTCTTATTTATTTTCATGTTTTTCAAACTTGTAAACTTTTCTGAACAGAATTTTTTTTCGAACTTTTAATATTTCAATTTTTTCTTAATTGCATTTTCATTTTCTTCATTAGGTAGTAAATTTTTCAAAATTTCAATTTATAAGATTTTTTTTTACCAGTGTTTTTTTCTATTCTTAAATTTTCCAACTTCTACATAAAACTTGAATTTTTTAAATTTTCTGAAAATTTTAATTTTTAAAAAAAATAATTTTATTATGGATAGATTTTATGTACTTATTGGTAGTAAATATTCATTTCAAGGGGGGGAGGGGGGTTAAAAAACTATTTATATTACAATTTTCATGAATTTTATCCGAAATCCTGCAAAAATTCTGCTGTTTTTTTGTTGATTAGGTACGTTTTCTTGAGAAATTTGAATTATTTTCTCGGAGATTTTTTCTCACGAGGGTTTTACTATTTTAATGGTATTCATTAAAAGATATTTATAATTTTTTGCGTATAGTTAAAATTTTAGTATTTTTTATTTTATAAATACCTAGACATTTATTTTCCAATTTTTATGAGAGTATACGAGATTTCAATCAAATTTCTGAGACTATAATGTTTACTCAGTACAGGTTTCGCGATTCATCATTGGTGGAATTGTTTTATACGTATATGATAATTATTAAATAATATAATGTTTGCATACCGTAGGTACTAATTATTGTCTCCATTCCTTATGCATATGCAGACCTAGATTACTTCAATATTGCAATACAGGAACCGACAAAGCATCTCAAACTAACAATTTATCTACTGAACTTTAACCCAACGTTTTCCATTTAAAAATTATATCAGAAGAGCATTTGAGCAGCCCAATTTTTCAGCCCGAACTCCTACATACCTAATTACCTAATTACCTATACTTATCAAATACACAACTGGGTCTAGACAATTAAGTAGGTACCAAAATAATTTGATAAATTACGAGTACCTATCCCAAATTAAGGAATAATTTTACAACAAGATCCATATCCCATAAGAAATACAATAGAAACCTTCATCAGACAAGGCTGCTCGTATAGGAATAAAAAAAACCGTCGTTCATGAACTTCGAAAGAATTCAAAATTGAGAACGAGCCTATAAAAAGCAGACAGGTATTTGGTATTACTCTCATGATTACGATTACAGTATCATGTTATTCTTAACTATGATGTCATATCAAAAACGAAGAATAATATTTGCCATATAAAAAGCGTGGTGGGAACTGTCGTTACCCGTTTCAAGGATATGCACCAAACGAACACAGGTTTGAAAGTCCAAGTCCAGCCTGACGGAGAGTTATTCATCGTTTTGTTTTCGTTGTTGGGTGATCAGTTCGTTGCTCGAATTTACGTCGTGTTATATTGTGATTATTGGTAAGTTGTTCTTTCGTTTATTTACCTATTAATTTTTTAAAAACAAGTTAAGATTTTTTTTTGGTAAAAAGTTAATTGCACGAATCAATTTTTAAAGAATTTCGATACCAGTGAATTTTAAAAAAATAGATTTTTGTGAATTTATTATTTTGATTGTGGTAATTATATCTATCATATGATTTTATTTTTTTTTTCAAGTGGTTCTGTTATGCTGATTAGCATTTCTTTTTTTCTTTTATGTCCGAGTGCTTAAAATCTCAGCTTAGTAGCTGTGACAATTGAAAAATGTTTCCATTTGAAAAAGTTGATCAATTCAAAATATTGATGCCTAATAATTTATTTTTTATCAGTTTTACCCATTATTGAATCTCTTCCAAAAATACCACTATATGATTTGAAAATTACCTACCTAGGTATATGGTTCAATTTTTTGTCTGGTAACTGATGAAAGAATACGAAAGTATACCTACTTATTTCGTAAAACCAAATGCCATCTGTTGAGAACCTTTACGTTACTAGGGAGATAAAGTGCTACTTTATATACCTCTCGCTGATCCTAAAATCACTTTATCTCCCTAGTTGAATAAACTACTATCCTTGACAAAATGAAATTATAGCAAAATATAAATGCAATTTTCAATAAAATTTGATCCTAATTTTCGTGCCCAGGTGCCTGATAAGAAAATTTCATTTTTGTAAAGTAGTTTTCGAAAATTTCAGCTCAAGTTCATAGTAAAATATCTACATAAATGTAGTATAGATAGATAATTATCTATCTACGTCCTACATTATACCTCAGTATTGACTTTCTTCACTTCATTACGGGTCCATGCCTTCTCTGCTAATTATACAGTGTTGCACGTAGATTCAGGGTCGTATTTTCAAACCAAATGATTAAATTACTCGGCTAGTAGATTCATATGTAATTCGCTTCCTTTGATCCTCCTGGCTTAGTCATTCAGTATGTCAAGGATAATTTTATGCATCTAAGTAATACCTACGTGGGCTAGACGCGGCGACAATAGCTTTGTTTTTTTATCGCGGATTATGCACAATCTGGATTTTGGATTGTGAGGGTTTGTGCGAATCCATTTAATAATCTGCTCGATGAGTAGATTATGAAAGTGGATTACGGATTTTACTGTGTTCTTTTGTTTTGTTTTTGATAAACCTTTCAGAATAATTGATCAGAATATTTCTAAACCTTTTTTTAAGAAGTAAATGTGAGAATCCATAATCCAGATTCTGCACAATCCGCGATAAAAAAACGAAGCTAATACTTGTGTCAGTTTTTTTTATCTGTGTTTTTTCCTTCCTTTTGTTTTGTTTGTAATTCTCATTGAATCATTCAGCTTTATCTCAATGATTTGGATTGACTCATGATGATGTAGATTAGGACGCAGTGACGGAAATTGAAGTTGCAAAATATTTAATTTGTCGATAAAATTCATTTTAAATTTTTATTAATTTTATCGTGGCGTGGCGCCTCAGAAATTTGAACGTCACTGGAGAGAAACACAGAAGAGGAATTTTTAAGATTTTTTTGAAAAGGGTTGATTTCTCAATTATTAGACTTTTTAAGAAAATTGCTTTACCCCCCCCCCCCCCCCCTCAAAAAAACATTAATTCATACCAACTTAATTACCATGGCATAAGTAAGCTCTTTAGTACGTAGGTACTTTATAAATTTAATTTCCACCAAAATTTAAAATCCTTGATATGCCTTTAAATAGGTATTTGCCCATTAGTGCTGACTTGGCAGCAAATCCTCGCAATAAATATGTAAACATGTCAGCTCGATATTAATTGATGTTATTTCCAAACAAATATCTTATTAAATAAGAATAGGTAACTATCGCGTCATCATCTGCAGGATCTTCGAAGATCACGCGCTAGGTGCTTGAATTTGAAATGTATACTTATAAACAAAATTATAAAACGACTTGCCTGTAGAATTTTTTTTTATTTTTCCGCATATTCTGGCACTTTATCAACTAGCTGACTCATATATTTCGCGGAAATTTTACGCAACTCGAATACCTGCCTGTCATTTGTCATTTATATGTCGTTGAATTCAAGGATGATCGTCGTATTCTGAGTTTTGATAAAAAATACCAGATTTGGCTAATTTTCATTTCAATTGGAAACCATAAGCGCCTACATTTCTATACCTATCCAATTACTGATTGTGAGGATGGGTTTACTCAAGCATTAAGAAGCCTATCGTATCGCCCATGCTCTTTCGCATATTAACGATGCGTAGGTTCAGGTTCACACGATTAATATTACTCGTGCAGTTGTAGTACGCGCATAAACGTACGAATAGTATTTCAAGGTTACCCGGTGACTAAAATGGTCAAGTATTTTCACTGCACTAGAAATTACTGCTGATTATATGCCACGATCTTGGAGATCGACATTCGCCATTTTTTTGGGTGGTAAAAACACGCTTTCATGGCATACCACATGCATGAGGTCAACTCCATGTTAACATATAAGTCAAGGGTTCGTTGTGACGTATTAGGTTTGTTCGGCTCTATGCGATAGATTTGGATAGATCGTGAGGTACTGCGAGAAATTTAATGGTAAAATGGTCTTGGAATGAAATTTGAAAGAGCTCCGATCGCCTGAAATAT
This sequence comes from Balanococcus diminutus, assembly GCA_959613365.1. Lineage (NCBI taxonomy): Eukaryota > Metazoa > Arthropoda > Insecta > Hemiptera > Pseudococcidae > Balanococcus > Balanococcus diminutus. Next base: position 34,316,778 of record OY390714.1, read on the forward strand.
GGTACCGGATATTGTACCAACTGCAGCCATTGTTAGACGGAGTATACCTATACCTAATTACCTGATCGTTAATTTAATGAAGTATTACACCTAAATAGGTATACTTAATGACTCGTAGAGTTGTCGATAAACAGTTACAAGTACAAGAGTACCTATAAATACTTATACGTAGATAATAATAAACGAAGAACTCCTTACAGTTTCTATTCAGTGTTACACATGCATACAATTTTTTGGGTTATGTTCTTCAACTGTTTAAAATTATAGGTAGGTGCTTAATTATTCACGTTTCATAATGATGCATCGATGCATGCTATCTTGATCCGTGACAGACGCAGGGCAGATCTAAGAGAGAAAGGCGATATTCCATCACCTCTGCAAATGGTCAAAAAAATAGCTAAAATGAACGAAACAACAATTTGTGTTTTTAGCCTTACTTAATTGAAATGTTTTGAAATTTTCGCCTTCGTTTCGCTATGACAATAATTTTTCTTTTTATTTTCGCTTTAAAAAAAAAATTCTTTCAAAATCGAAATTTTAGGTCTTATCTAAGATCTGCGTCTGTGACAACATACATACACTAACAGGGTGTCCAGGGACTCAGGGAGAACCTTTTGAAATTTCAGATTTGGATACAACTATAGGTACCACTAACAGAGAATGTATCAATACATAGGGTGTTTATTTCGAAAATTGAAGGGGCAAGGAAAAATAAAATTGAGGAAAAAACATTTTTTGATTGGGCATAGAAAAAATAGTATACATTTTTTACTCTTGAGATTTTTTGCCCAATTTTGAAAATTATGACACATTGACACTACTGAGCTCTTTAAACAAAATAAATTGGCAACACTGCATTCAAAAAATTTTCCGGCACGTTGGAATGTTCATCTTTGAATAAATAATGAAGGAGCTACGACGTATCAGACTTAATAATTACCAATTTTCAACGTTTTGTACCGCCTTTATTTTTAAACTTAGACCAAAATTCTGAATAATAAAAATATTCACTTTCTTCAAAACTATTCCATAATTAATAGCTATGTCTAAATGAAAAATTTATTCTCTTGATTTCATTTTCCCTTGCCCCTTCATTCAATTAAATTTTTGAATTAGCATAATTGGCACGAAACATTATATTTCCTTAATTTGATTCGGTTGTACCCAAATCTGAAATTTCAAAAGACCTTCCCCTGACACCCTGTATACTAGATACTTATCTATCCTAAATTTTGGAACGCTCTTTAGTTTTCAATCTGAGTCGAAAAAATTGTGCATTATAGATCTAAAAATTTAATCACAACAAGACCCCCCCCCCCCCCTTCAAGAAAAATTCCAGATCTCATGTGGGAAAATTTTTCGTATTCTAATCTCCATCATTTTATTCTTTTGAAAAAATGTTTTTGCAATGAAATTTTTTTTAATATTTTGCAAAAATTTCATTTTTATTTTTTTTTGAAAAGCTAAAAACATTGTGAATATACCTACAATTTTTTTTTTAATTTTGCGAGGTAAAAATTATGATTACTTTGCAAGAAAAAAATTGATGTCCAGAATATTTTGCAAAAATGATTCTAAAAATACTTATTCGCCAAAATTTGATCAAGAAAAGTAAAAGACAAAAATTGCTAGATAAATTTTTAATTTAGTAAAAGACAAAAATTGCTAGATAAATTAAAATTTTGTAGAAAATTTCATTTATTCGTTCGCTTTAATTTTTGAAAATTTTTTTGTAAGATCAAAATTGTAAATATTTTACAAAAAAAAAAAAGTTCAAAAAATCATCTAGGGGGGGGGGGTTGGAAATTTAAAAAAATGTTGATTCTCAAAACCTTTAAAAACGATTCTGACTAGGAAACAGTAAATCAGCCAACTCGTCAACTCCATTTGAGTTGAAACTTGACTCACTAAAAGAGCATATAACGTAGACCTCAAAATCAAAAATTTTAAACTGTGGAAGTTGATTTTTCGATTTTTGACGAATTTTAGAAAATAGTACAAATAGCCTATTGGCCATTATTACGTAAATTTTTCACAAAAATACTTGATAAATTTTGAGATAAAATTCTGAAAATTGGTTTTTATACTGATGTCGACCTACTAAATCGATTGCGATCATTTTCGAAGCGATTTGCAGCTTCTAGAAAAAATTTACATTTATCCAGTTCACTGGAATCGCTCCAGAAGGCGCGCGTTATAACCAACTTCGACTACTGAAAATTCAATGTTTGATATCTTAACACTGAAACTTGTTATAAAATTGAATTTTCAGCCGTTGACGTCAATTACGGAGCCCTCTGGAGCGTTTCCAGTGAGCTGGAGAAAAGTCAACTTTTGCTGGAGACTTCAGATAATTTTAAAAATGATCACAATCGACTTAAAGAGGTGACTTTATTACAAGAACCAATTTTCAGAATTTTACCTCAAAATTTACAATTTTTGTGAAAATAAATTTACCAATGAGCTGTTTTCACTATTTCAAAAAATTCGCTATTAAAATTCTCCAAAAAATAATTTTGGTGGTTCAAAGTTCGGTTCTGAGATCAAAGTGATATGCTCAATCACGTAGATAAATGGTAAAATTTGGAAATATTTTGAGAAAAAATTATTTTGTTCTCTGTAATTTTTGCAAAAGCCAAATTCATAATTAATTATAATAAGTATTTACAAAAAAAGTTCTGATTTTTCACATTTTTTTTCGAGTACCTACCTACAATTTCGAAAATATTTCACAAAAAATTTATTAAAATTTAAAAAAAAAAAAATCAATGTCAAAATTTTAAGTGTTCTGTAAAAAAAACAGGTATTTTTTTAAATTTCTGAAAAAATCTTTTGGAAAGACAATAATGAAATTACGAATGAGTGTTTTTAATTTGTTTTCATTTCAAAGGAAATACCGTAGCGACCAGGGGGCGGAGGGGCATCCCCTGAGATGTATAAAAAATACAAAGTTAGCAATTTTGAGATCGAAGACTCGAAGTTGGAAAATTAGGAAATACTTGGTAATTTGTCTCAAATTTCATGAATTTAACGTACTCATCCCGGAGCAAAAATCTGTTTGCTAAAAAAAAATATGGCGGAAAGCTGAATTCCAAGTTGACAAATTCATAATTTTTCTTCCATACTTGGAAAATGCTTACGCCTTCGCCACCCTTCAAAATATTTTTGTGTCATCATGTAATCAACTTTAATACAATCTACGAGTAATAATAATTTTTAGAACGTTTCAAACAATTTTTACGAATTTTCAACTGTCGCAAAATTTCAAAGAAAAAATTAATCTATAGCTCTCAATTCGTAGTAATCATGATACTAATTGTTCTATGGCACTCGTAATTCATACCAGCAGTCTAAGCACACAATAGTTTTGGGCCAACTCAAGTTAAATTGAAAGTGCGAGTTCGACTGAACTGCATAATTTGCTTTCTACCGCCCATTTAATTATGGGAGTAGCGCGTGAGGTTATTTATCTCTTATGTGCCTTAAAACTTTTAATAAATTAAACGATGACGTAATTAAAAATATTAGCCGTACAGTTTTACAATAAGTCCGAAGTAGGAGTAGGTCTCAAGGGCATCGGGCATGACGGTCAATCAATATAAATTCGCGTACTGACTCACCAATAATAACTTAAAAATAATATTAGTACACTTTGATCGGATGAGCGACTGAGCGTATCCGAGTTTATTAAATCATCACGTTCGATTGTACGATACCTATACTTTAATTACTGTAGACTGTAGACAGTCATTATCACGCCTATTGCGAGTTTTTTATAGCACGAAAACTCAAATTTTACATTAGGTATCAAAAAACTCCACCTTTTCAAGGCAAAAAATTGACCACCCGGGAAGCCGAATAAAAATGGTTTAAAATTTCGTTTGTTCTCACATGTGTTTTGAAACATAGCTTTACTTTATATTTGTATGTATAATGGTCACCTGCCGTAACAAAAGTTGTGTTAAACTATGTCACTGGTTCACCTTGACTTTTTAAAAAATATTCCGAGCTAGTGAAAAAAAATCATAATAGTTACACATTGCTTCGAACGCGAGCGCGATACATGTAGGTTCTCGCTTTTCGATCAACGCTCATCATCAAGGTTATATTTCGCTCATTCATTGCACCGGATAGCTGTAGTAAAAATATTTGGCCAAGAGACTTTTTCCGACATTGATAATAATAATTGTACCATACATGTGAGTGTTTCGCCTAAAGATGTGATCACCTTTCATTCTTTCGTTCAAGTAAATCTATGCTCGAATTTGACACGAAGACATTTAACCCAAACACCACGTTCTCCAAAATATTATGTTTATGTTGCATAATTTTATAATTAATCGAAATTCTATTGATTTGCATTGAGGTTAATGAGACAATGGTCTGTTGATTATTGCGAAATTCCCCAGCTGGTAATTTTGTAGGTGTATAACACATTAACACGATCACATTGAATTAAAATGAGCTAACCACAATTTTTGTCGAATAGGTATAATTTTTTTTAAACAGTTGAATGACCTTAATTTTTATCGTCTTTAGGACGATGAACATGGAAAATTGTATACGATGGTATAGAATTTAGGAAATGGGTAGGGCCACATGTTCGGGCAATTATTTTTGAATTAATTTTCACTGAGCATTTATCAACTCCTAAATTTGAGTTTTTTTTGGACTTAGGTCGTTTTTTTTGAAGTAGCCAATATGGTAAAAATATTAAAAATTTTATAAAATTATAAACATGAAAGATCAAAAAATAAAAATAATAAACAAGTAGGTAGGTATTAACTAAGAAATAAAAAATTTAATTTAAATGTCATAAGTAAAATTTGAAATTAAAAAAAAATATATACCTATAAATATTCAGAGACCAACTTGGGCAAAAATCATAGGGTAGGGGGTGAAAGGAGAAATTTGCCGAAATTGTTGATTGAAATTTTAAAAAATGACGAATTTGTCGACAAAATAACATAAATTATTTTATTTTCTTCTTGTTTGATTTTTTTTTTAAATTTTTTTTTTTAACGAACGAATTTTGAACTTGCAAACCCAAATCAACGAATTTTCAGTGATCGGGGGGGAATCATTCCTACATCCCTTGGTTTTGTCTCTGTAAACAGTAAAATGTAAAAAATCATCAGTACCTAATCGAAATATTGTAAAGTAGAAAAATAGAACATTTGAAATAAATTTGAAGTTGCTTAATATTTAAAAAAAAAAAAAAATTGGGAAAAATTAAAATTTATCTATAAATGAAAAAAAAAATGAAAAAAAAATGAAAAACTTCAAAAATACCAAAAATTTGATTAAATTAGGAAATACTTAATACAAAAATCAAAGAACTAGATTTTACTTATGTAGGTACTTATAATTTTGAAAACATGTAGGTATCTTGAAAAATATTAATTTAAAAAAATTTAAAAAATCATGAAAAAAAATATTTATAATAGAGAGAAATTCCAGAATAAATTGGGAAATCACACAGAAGTAGGAAACTTGAAATGAAAGTAGACAATACTTAAAAATTAAAAGATTCACAAACATTTCAATTAAGTATAACCCAATTTAAAAGAACGAACTGTTTTGAAAATGGCAAAAAAAATCAAATAAAAAATAATTATGTTAAGTATATAAAATAAAAAAAAATAAAAAAAAAATAAAAAAAAAGGAAAAAACTTGAAATGTCATGGGAAATGCCTAACTTGGACTTGGGAATATAAGTACATAATTGAAAATTGGGGACATTTAATAAAAATTAGGTGCCTATAACCCTAGGTCAGGTATATCTATTATGAATTTATGATCAAATTTTTAAAATGATTAAATTAATATGTACTTACCTACTTACCTATGTATTTGAAAATATAAGAAATCATGAAGCTGACAATTCGAAAGTAATCTTTTAGAAAATTAAAACATTCAGAAGATCACCATTTTAATATTATAAAATAATATGTTTATTATATATTTTTTACAAAAATATTTTCATGAAAGAAAAAAAATCATAAAAAAGTAAGGTAGGTTATTTAACCCTTTGGGACCCGAGAAGGACTTGGAGGACGGGATGAAAAAATTTTCACAACAAAAGATGTACCATTAGCTCACTAAGATAAATGAATAAAAAAATTTGAGGCGGAGTAATTCCTCATTTTGGAATTTGAGGACACACTCAAAAATTCTAAAAACGATTTTTTTGATTTCCAAAATAAAAATATGGTAAAAATTTCCAAAAAATACATGAAATTCTTGTGTAACCTAAAACAAAACTAAGCGTGTGAAAAAATTTTGTGTATCGCAGGCCAACATTTTTTTGCCTCAAAAATTATTTTTTGAGAAATGAAAAACGTGATTCCATTTTTTGGAGAACCACAAATATCCAACTCAGAAAAATTTCAGTACTGATTAACAGTGGAAGACGAACGAGGAATATGACGGCCCTGAATTTTCATCTAAAATAAATCTCACTTTGGAATTTAAAAAATTTAAATTTCAAGGTCATTTAAGTTCTTATCAAGTGTTGCATCAAAAAATTAAAAAACTGATCAAATTTTCAACTTCGATTTCAGCCAAATACTAAAGGTTAAAAAATCTTCAGAAATTTTGAAAATTTTTGGAATTTTCATTTTGGAAATGTACCTATGATGAAATTATTTCATTTTCAGGAAAACTCCAAAGAATTTCTCCGATTTTTCTTTTTTTTTTCAATTTTTTTTTTGGAAAAAAATTGATACTGAATGACGTCATTAGAAAAATGATAGATTTTTTTTGTAAAAAGTCAATTACAGTTCTGAAATTTTTTGTTTTTTTCCGATTTTTCTTTTTGGAAAAATATTAAAATTTGTTCAAGCGGAGCACAATATTAACTTGAATGACTTTGAACTTCGAATTCCAAAACGGAGATTTATTTTAAATGAAAATTCAGGGCCGTCATGTTCCTCGTTCGTCTTCCCCTGGTAATCAGTACTGAAAATTTTCTGAGTTGGATATTTTGTGGTTCTCCAAAAAATGGAATTACGTTTTTCATTTCTCAAAAAATAATTTTTGAGGCAAAAAAATGTTGGCCTGCGATACACAAAATTTTTTCACACGGTTAGTTTTGTTTTAGATTACACAACAATTTCATGTATTTTTTGGAAATTTTTACCATATTTTTATTTTGGAAATTAAAAAAATCGTTTTTAGAATTTTTGAGTGTGTCCTCAAATTCCAAAATGAGGAATTACTCCGCCTCAAATTTTTTTATTCATTTATCTTAGTGAGCTAATGGTACATCTTTTGTTGTGAAAATTTTTTCATCCCGTCCTCCAAGTCCTTCTCGGGTCCCAAAGGGTTAGTTTTGAAAAAATTGAAATGTCATAAAAAAATTCTAATTTCCAGCCTTGAGGTAATAATTGAGAAAGTTTTGAAAAAAAATTACTTATCGAATTTAAAACATTTAAAAAAATAAAAATTGACGAAATGATCAATAATGGTCGAAGTCAGTATAACCAATACAAATATAGGTAAATAAATGGTAAAAAAAATTAAATACCTACTGGAAAAATTAGGAACTACAAAGAAGTTTAAAATTTACAATTTTACAAGTCATCTTAAAAAAAAATAAAAAATACAGAAAAATAACGAATTACAGAAAACTAATTAAACAATTTCGAACATACATTAAAGACTGTGTAAAATCAGAAAATCTTGAACAACCCAAAAAATGGATTGTTTAAAATGTAGAAATTGGTACCTACTTGAAAACATTTAAAAATAATAACTACCTATTTGAAAAAAATTGAAAATTATGAAGGAATGGCAAATTTGAAATTGATCTTTAAAAAAAGGAAAAGATAGAGAAAAATTATAATTAAAGTACAAATTTGAAAGAAAAAAAGACATTTAAAAAAGTGATAAAATTATGAAATTAAAAAAAAAAAATTAGGCGCTCACTTGGAAGATTCAGAAAAATTAGGGGAAAAAATTAAAATACAAAAATTGAAAAAAAAAGTGACAATCAATAAAATATCGAAAAACCTAAACATAAAAAATGAATACAATTTCAATAAAAAATTTGGCTAAAAAGTCAAAAATTTTCAAAGATGTAAAAAGTTTGAATGTTTTAAAAATTTTAAAAATGCTTTTATGTTGGTTAGAATTTATTTCAATAAAAAAAATTGATAATATTTTAGCTAAATTTATAAACTTGCCTGTAGTATTATTATTTAGTGAATTATACGAATTTTAATTTTAATCACCTTTCTATGTATGTACTTTGCATATATTTATATAGGTACTTAATTACCTTTAATAATCGAAACATTTATTTTTTTCAGGTGTAGTTGGTGTAAACCTCAAATCAAAGCAAAATGGCATTCAGCAGATTAACTCTTATCAAATTCATAGAATTGGTGAGTAATTGAAAATATCAACATATTTATTAAAGGAAGAGCACCTACATACAATATTTCAATTCCTATCTTGCTTGTTATCTGACGATAATAAGAAATTATCATGACCCACACGTTCTCAAATCCTAACAAGTGCCTACTCACCGGATGTGTTATTCACTTATGGTACAAATTTTTGATAGGTATACTTTTCTATTGAACGTAGGTAATTCCCACAATTAAAATAATAATAAAAATAATATTGTACTTATCTGAAATTTTCTAAACAATAAACCAGCCCATTTGGGAATACCTTCCAGCACCGTTTATTTTCAGGGAAAAATTATTAAGGTCACGACGTGATTAGGTACGTCGGTTTTCTCGAGTCCAAAAAATCACATAAGTATACGAGTGTGCTGCTCGTATAACCTAGGTATTTAGTATTTCTTATTATTTTACTTTTTAGGAGATTCCATTGTACAAAAATTTATATTGTATATTTCAAATCGCGATTACTTTCCTTTTCCGGTACGTTTAAATAAACTCAAATCATGTCTAGGCCATTTATTCTGCATACAGGCGTAATTAGATTGTTAAAAAGAAGATTAAACGATATATGGACCGACGTATGAATTATCTACATAGCTATTATATTATGCGAAAAATAATGTCGAATGATTTTTCACATTATACGCAATACGGTTATAATTTTTCAAAACATTCGACTTCCTTCGCACGACCTTCTATTTTCACAAAGTGTTGAACACTTTGGACATAAATCTTATACAAAAATAATAGCTATCGTTTTCCGTTGAAAACATTAATTTGTCATAGAGTCACTAGGTACCTAAACATAAAAAAAAGTAATTTGTGATAAATACCTAGGTACTTGTACCGAAAATTTAGCTCTCGAATAAAGTATACAAATAAATATCGTGGTTACGTGGTTTTCCTGCGGCTGCGATAAATATTGTAAAGTAATAATTGTATGTAGGTTTTTGATAGGCTAAGTGAATTAGCCAATTAGGAAGCACCATACCATACCATACGACTTACGAGAATGATATTTTCAGCTCATACAGGGTGTTCCGTGACCAGTGCACCGCCTTCGAACCTATGATGCGTCTACCCAAACTACACAAGTGTATGCATGTTTGCCGACCCTAACATTTGAAGGGGCAAAGTTATACACTCGTGATGGTGATTTCTTCAGAACGTCATAACTTTGCAAATAATGTAGATAGACAAAATTTGCCTGAGGTTTTTTTGTAGAACTCTTCAAGTCCTACAAAATCGGTTATATTCATGTTTTGCCTAGCTCCAAAATTGAAGGAGCTACAACGATGTGAAAATTTATACGGCCGATAACTCCTTCAATTTTCAAGTTAGGCAAAATTTGCAAGAATCATTTTTTCTTCATTTTTTTGTGTTCTACAAAATGAGCTATCAATGTTTTGCCTAACTCGAAATTTGAAGGAACTACAACATTGAAAAAATGAAAAGAAGGGCAATTTCCTTAAATTTTTACTCAAATTTGAAGGAATTTGCCTTCCTTTTCATTTTTTCAATGTTGTAGTTCCTTCAAATTTCGAGTTAGGCAAAACATTGATAGCTCATTTTGTAGAACACAAAAAAATGAAGAAAAAATGATTCTTGCAAATTTTGCCTAACTTGAAAATTGAAGGAGTTATCGGCCGTACAAATTTTCACATCGTTGTAGCTCCTTCAATTTTGGAGCTAGGCAAAACATGAATATAACCGATTTTGTAGGACTTGAAGAGTTCTACAAAAAAACTTCAGGCAAATTTTGTCTATCTACATTATTTGCAAAGTTATGACGTTCTGAAGAAATCACCATCACGAGTGTATAACTTTGCCCCTTCAAATGTTAGGGTCGGCAAACATGCATACACTTGTGTAGTTTGGGTAGACGCATCATAGGTTCGAAGGCGGTGCACTGGTCACGGAACACCCTGTATAGGAACCTAGACATTTAATTAAGGCAATTTTAATTGATTGACGTTTCGATTTGCAGGTGTTGGTGATAGCATGTGTCGTCTTCCACAATAAATCTATCGACTGCAATGATCAATTCTACACATTCTTCTCGTCAGCAGTATTCGGAGGTTATATGATCATTATGATCGGATTGGTTTTAGGATTTTTTGTTGATACAGCTTTTGGAAAACGAGTTGTAAGTAAAACAGGCTAAATCAAATCGCATGAAATGAAAATTGTAAATTTTCAAACGGGAAATCTAATGGTCGAATTTATGTTCGCAGGATTTATATTTCACAATACTTGGTGGTTTGTTATTCATAAGTGTCGGTATCATGAGCTACAACCACTTCAATGGCTCAGGAAAGTGGGTCGAAACCGATTGGTCGAAATATGGCAATTTCAAAACATGGACTTCCATCATCACCGGTGTCATCTTTTTCGTCGATGGTGTATTCACTTTCCGAGCGGAATAAACGCTCGAGCATTTTCCATAATTATAAGTTAATGATACCTAAAATCGACATAAGTTTAAGATCGCGTTGTCTCAAAAATCTAAGTAATATGAATTGGTTCCACCGACGTAATATACTATTTATTATCTAAACAAAAAAGTCATTTACGTATAATTACGATGCCTTCGATTGATTTTAATGCTAATTTTTCAACAAATTCGTGGTATTTTTAACTAAGTCATTCTTTCGATAAAATAAAATTTCGTAGGCCTATCACTTTTTCTATTTTTTTTTTTTTTTTTTTTTTTTTTTGTGAAAAAAATCATTGAATAAATCCATTTTGAATACCTCATTGTACATAGTCTTGCCGTTAAAAATTACCAAAGGACCGGCATTTTATTTTTCGAATAACTTTTTCATGTTAATTTATTAAGTTATTTTAAGCCATTTTGTAAGATGTTTTTATATTTTTATTATTGATTTTATACCATACAAAGAATTCCGGGTTTATTACAAATCTTTTTCATTTTTTTTTCATTTTCAAAATTTCTAATAATTTTTTTTTTCAAAAATTAATCGATACCTGTAAAGTATTTTTTATAAATAGGTAGTTTACTCAATTACGTATCTATTTTAAAGAAATAATTTTTGCATCACACTTTTCATGACATTCATAGAAAAGGTCATGGAAGTACGTTTCCCTTTTTTATACATACCCGAAATAAATTCATACTGTCTTTCTACGTATACGTGTTTGCTTTACTGCGCTGACTTTTTCTACATACGTGGATGTCGTTTTATTTACTAAAAGTTCAACAATTTTTTAAATACATAATAAGGTACCTAATTGGTAATCAGGTAATAGAGTGACTCGAGGTAGGTGTTCATGTTCACATTACAATGTGTAACTGTAAGCAGACGATGAAATTTTGATGGAGCTACTGTCATCAGTAGCCTACCTACCAAAGGAAAAATCGCATCAGATGATTATGTATTCAATTTCTTCAAATTATTGTATGTAGATGACAAAAAAGAAAAAAAGAAAAAAATAGTACTGGAGGAATAGTGAAGATTTGTCTATGTAATTATAGTATATCCAATAATTCAGTGTAGGCCTAATGATCTTTCTTTTTCGAGAAACGTAAACTAATTTCAGTGTTGTGTTGTTTAAGCTGCATACTTTCAATTTTGCAGGTGTTCATAACGTTGACACGGGTATTCACTGCTGTATTTCTCGATGCGAATGTCCTAATAAGAGATTCGGATATTTCCGAGTATCTACTATTGAGAAAAAACAGAAAATACCATTTCAGGTGCACTTCGGAAATGCAAAAAAAAGTTCTTATCACGTTAAAACTATTTTTTTTAACATAATTATTTTTTAGAAAAAGTATATTTTATTCATTTAAAAAAAATACGTATTATGTAGATACCTACCTGGTAGTTTAAAAATTTGTAAAAAATGAAAATGAAAAATTTGAAAAAAAAAATTTATTCAACAATTTTGAAATATTTTGATGAACAATAATTTAGGTACACACGTGGAAAAAATTTAACTAAAAAGTACCTACGTACCATATTGGAAAATCTTGAAGAAAATTTGAAAAAAATTCAATTAAAAAAATTGAAAAAAATTTATTAATAATTTAAGTATTTACTTTTGAAAAATGATGAAAATTGAAGGAAACATTCGAATGAAAATTTCGATAAAAAATTTGGAAATAAATTTGATTAACAATTTATGTTCTTCGAAGAGGCACTGACGAAAAAAAAACTGGGAAATATTTTGACAGAAACAAAATTCAAATAAAAGTACTGAATTAACAACTTAAGTAGATATACTTACACTTGAAAAAAAATTCAAGGAAACATTGGGGAAAATCTGATGAAAATTTGGAAAAAATTTGTAGAAAATTTTAGATATAATTTAAACGAACAATTGGGGAAAAGTAGAAAAATTTTAATGAAAAATTTGAAAATGAACGTACCTAGTTAGTATACATAATTTAAAAGAAAAAAAAATTGAAGGAAGTTTAGAAAAATTTTGATAAAAAATTACGAAAAATTGCGATTAAGAATTTGGAAAATGATTTAATTTACAATTTGAGTACTTGGGAAAAAAATGACGAAAATTGTAGGGAAAACTTGAATGAAAAATTAACAAAAAAAATATGATTTTGGGGGCGGGGGGAACTAAAAAAAAATTGATTGAAAATTTGAAAATGAACATTGTTGAAAAAATAAATCAAATGAAAAAATTGAAAGGAAGTTTCGAAAAATTTTGATTAAAAATGTTGAAAAATTGCGATTAAAAATTTGAAAAATAATTTAATTTACAATTTGAGAACTTGGGAAAAAAATAAAGAAAATTATAGAAAAAATTTGAATGAAAAGTTAAATCGGATGAAAAATTTGAGAGTAAATCATGCAACAAATTATTTATTCAAAAAGAAATTGAAAAAAAAATGAAGAAAATTTTGATAAAAATTACAGAGAAAATTTGGAAAAATTAATTAAGTAAATAATTTTGTAAAACTTTCATTAAAAAATTGAAAAAAAGAAGTTACTGAAATAAAATGTGAATATTTGGAAAAACAGTAGGTAGGTAGTAGAATTTTTTTTTTAAAACTTGATAAAAGCTTGAAAAAATTTTGATGAAATTAAAATTGCCTATTTTTGCCAACAAAGGAACCTTGTCAACTCGTTAACTCCGAGTCTCCGATTGAGCTGTAATTTACGTAATTCACTGAAAGAGCATGTCACTCGCACCTCAGAACCAAATTTTAAACTGCAGAAATCAATTTTTAGATTTCTTTTTAAATGGCAAAATGGCTCATTGGTATCAATAATTATATAAATTTTTCACTAAAAATGCAAATTTTGAGATAAAATTCTGAAAACTGCTTCATGTACCAAAGTCAACCCTCCAAGCCGTTTGCGGCCATTTTCAAAGCGATCTGAAGTCTCCAGCAAAAGTTTTTTTTTCCAGCACACTAGAATCATTCCATACGTTGCTATAATCAACTTCGACAGCTAAAAATTTAATCCCAGCGTTAGTGTGATATCTTCATTCGATCAGCACAATTGAACCCAAAATCTGAGGTGACGAGTTGAAACTTTTATTTTTGTACGCCTTGAAAATGCAATTTTTGCTGAAGGCTTCAGATCGCTTTAAAAATGTTCGTAATCGACTCGAGGGGTCGACTTCAATACTATATAAACAAATTTCCAGAATTTTACCTCAAAATTTACTATTTTTGTAAAAAATTAATTTACCAACTGGCCATTTCCACCATTTTCAAAAATTCACCAAAAATCGGAAAATCAACTTCGGCTCTTCAAAATTTGGTTCTGATATTTGGGTGACGTGCTCTTTCAAGTGTGACAAATTTCAGCTCAACCTTGGATTTTTAATTCAACTGCACTAATATACGGATAATAGCACACTAATTGCTTGGATTAAATTTTTAGCAGTCAAAGTTGATTGCCAGTGCTGTCTAGTGTCTAGATCGATTTCAGTGCCCTGGAGAAGAGTCAACTTTTGCAGAGAGCTTTAGATCGCTTCAAAAATAGTAGGAATCGACTCGAGAAATTGGCTTTAGGAAATAAACCAATTTTCACAATTTTATCTCAAAATTTACCTATTATTCTTGTGAAAAAATCATATTACATCAATTATCAATGAACTATTTTCACCATTTTGAAAAATTTCCAAAGATCAAAAATCAACTTCGACAGCTCAAAATTTGGTTCTAAGGTTGTGATGACTTGATCTACTTATTATGCTTATGGGTTGATAGCCTGCCACAAAAATTTCCAATTACCTACCAACTAATAAATCTCGGTTCAATGAAACGAAAAAGGATACGATTCCAGAAAATTAATTTATGGTGTACTTCCACTTATATATACCTACCTCACAATCTTATCATCTGTTTTATATTCTCACTCCCACTTACTTTCGACCCAACCTAGCTCGCAAAATATCATACATAAAGTAGGACAAACGCTTATATCGAGTCTCACCACGATGGAAAGAAAGAAGCAAAAGTAACCAGTTTAATGCTTGTTAATCCGGCTATCAATGGAAGGAAAGAAATCCGTATTCCCCTCCAAGAAGTGCGGGGATTTTGATTTTCGTTGATTTTTAAGATTTTTATCAAATTTTTATCACTGTAATCATTTCACCTGCTACGACAGGACTGTGTTTCCACTTTTTCTCCTGTTTTTTTCCTTTTGTTAATTTGCGCGTTTTTTCTCGATTGTTTGTGTTCTGAAGATTTGACAGTCAGGTAATTTTACATTTGAAAAGTAATTATTATTGAAACGTGATTAGGGTTTTTTTTCGAAAAGATTTTTCACTGATTGATAAAAATTAAACTATATCCAAGTTCAGTGATTTAAAATTTTTTCAATTATGTTGATTTTTTGAAAATTCCCTTACTTATGGATTGAATACTTACCTAACTAAATAACTTTTCATTTAATTCAGTTTTATGCCTATAATTTACCTAGAGATAAATATAGTACCTACCTCATGTCTGCCTACATTACATTGATAGGTAATGACAATGAGTATAAATTTTTCTTTTTTCTCGATTGATTATTAATTTAAATTACGAAAAAACTTAATAACACTGAGTAAGTACCTATGTGGGATACAACCTGATCTCGTAAATTTCTGGTACCTACAGGTTTGGCTGCTATTTGCAAAATTAAAGGTATTTGATTGATTTTGTGATGAAATAAGTAATTCCTGTTTTAAACTTAGGTATCTATGCCAGACTGTTTTTTCATTTCAATACTTTGCCTATCTATTCAACAATATTGACATACTTATTGATTTTAAAATAACTTCCCACCTTTTTGAATAGAAAATATCAAATTAATTCTTGCGTACAATTTTATTTTGCAGTTTCACTGTTCATGATGCCAGATAGATGTTCTCGAGATGTAAATAATAACGACGTGAACACCAAATGTATGAACAATTCGTGTTTTGCTCGTATTGTAAGCGCTGCCACCGGACGAACGGAATCTGAAGGGAATCTCTCAACATCTTCAGCAAATGTAGTAAATTTAGGCAGTGATGGAAGCAATGGTCCCCCACGCAAGATGCAAGTAACTGCAAAAATACTATTCGGTTCAGTAAACGCAATATCTAGTATGAAACAGAGCGAAAAATTACAAAAAAAACGGTCACAATAGATGTAGGAATGCTAAATCTTTCTGTTTTTGCCATTAATAGGTATTTTTCCATTTAAATAAGCACTATGAACTTTTAACCTTAGAAGAAATAGTAATGGACGCTCACGATCGTAAATTGATTTCTTTCACGTTTAACATCAAATGATTATGTGATCGCAGGAGAAAGTACAAAATGAAAATAAGATCAATGATCGTGTTGTCGGTCGGTGTCCTAATTTAGTTTGACTTTTCGTTGCACGAATAAGGTTAATCTCAAAAGTTCTGAGATGTTGAATTTTCATTAAGGTATTGGCATTGATGTTGAAAAACCAATTCCATTTTATTATAGGTATGTACCTACTTACTTACCTATTCACTTACCATCATTGTATTTACAGAACAATGCTTTAAAATTTATTTCAATGAACATCACAAAAATTTGCATCGTTCTAATGTTTTTTTTTTGTTTTTTTTTTCAAATGTAAGTACACCTGTTGGAGTATGAGTGGCCTACAAATTTGATTTTTTTTCAATAATTCAACAACTAGGTATACTTTTTTTTGAAATGCCAATTTATTCAACGTTTTAATTTGATACCTGATTTTTGTTATTTCAAATTTTGAGATAGTCTATTATTATTATACATACTCGGACCATGACCATATTAAATGCCCAGGAAAATTAACTTATTATTTGTGTGACGTGTTAGTAAAAAAATCATGTAGATATAGTTACACAGTTTGTTCTAATATAATAATACAATATGTCGTAGAATAAATGAATGTTAAATATGAATAGGTATCTACCTACATGACTGTAAAATGTTGAATGTTGTCGGTATTTAAGTTCCTATATAATCGTGTAGTTAGTAAGTTTTATTTATTTATACGCATTTTAATGAAATAAACTCGGTTACAAAAGTACTTATATAGGTAGTTTTTAAGAAATTGTAAATTCCTTTTTTTTAACCAGAGACAAGTACGTATATGAAATTTCATTTTTGAATTTTAATTTCTATAAGGGACTAATTGAAATTGAAAAGTACGTAGGTACATACTTAAAGCATATGGGAGTTGGTAAGAAATAAAAGTTGAACAATGACACTGACCTCTAAAAGACCTACTTTCAGAGATAATTCATCTCTAACGAACTGCGTTAAATTAAACCACTCAAAACTTTCTCTGCTTACTTACATGAGGCATAACTTTCCAATCAAATCCTCGCAAACATTTTCTTGAAACAAATGTAAATAGAAATACTTAATTCCAGATTAAAAAATTAATAAGGTTTAAGAATGCCAAATATACATTTTGGTACCAGTCTAAGCGTTTTTAAAATGCTCCAGGTCATAGTGATTTTCTGATGTACATTTAAGCATTCGTTTGAGTACGTAATTAAACTTCGTAATAAATGAAGAAAATTTGATAAGAACTTTACTAGAGTACCTATATCAATTTCGTACTTACGTAAATCAAGTAGTAAGAAATTTTGCAAGCAGAAAAGTGGAGGTTTTTTTCACCAATTTCATGAGAAATTCAAAGCCCAAGTAGGTAAGTGTAAAAATAAAAAAATATTCATGTCCTATGAACATATTGAATCAATTAATCAATTGAATGGTAGAAGTCAAGTTGGTAGGTAATAGGTATCAAGTTTTCATGTGCAATGGTTTGTAAGAAGAGATACTTAGTACACTTATGGTCCTACACAATACAGAGTGTTTCATAGCGATGTGATTCCTTCCACGAGGTGACTAGGCAACCCATAAGGAACAAAAATGTTTTATAAAAAACGATGCTTATCTTGAAATTGAAGGGTCAAGGAAAAGAAATTAAGAAAAAGTGTTTTTTGGTAACTTTTTTGTATACTTACCCAACCAAAAATTTAAAAATTTCATTTTCCCTGGCTCCTTATGAGTTGCCTATTCATCTCGTAGAAGGAACTACATCAGGCAATGAAATGAAACACTCTGACACCCTGAATGTATTGTTAGTGGAGCACAATAAGGAGATTTTTTTTTCTCCTTTCTTTTCTAGAGACTAGACTACCTGAAGAGTGAAGACGAAGAGTCATTTTTTCCCCTGAAATTCTACTTCTAAAAATGAATTTTTTTCTATTCTCCATTCCAATTCCATCTAAAATAATTTTTACAAAATTGGAAAATATTTTATTATCTGCAGCTGCACTGCAAAAAACAAAAATGAAAAATCTGCTTTTCATAAATAAATTATCTATTTCAAATAGATCTTCAACTTGAGATCTTTTTTTACTTTTTACTTTTTTAGAAGTGTGAGAAAAAAATCTCCTATCTGAAAAAAAAAACACATTTTTTATTATTTTTTTGTAATTGAAAATTGTGCACCACTTCACTAAATTAACTGCTCCTATTGAGCTAGAATAATCGCTCGTGAACTCCCAACGAACTCCTCAAGCTCGCGCATGCGCACTGTGTTGAGTACTGTTGAGTATTATCAGTCGTCATTTTTCATTATCAGCAGGCTAATTTTTTCTTTAAAAAAAATTGATTTTATTGAATCAAAATTTTAATTTTCATGTATAAATTACTTTTTAATCTTATTCATTTGTTTTTCCAATATAAATAATGTAAAATTGTACTGAATATCTGATTTTAAATTACGCTCAACCCACCTCTTCGTACTCGTTAATATGTTTTCTGTGAGTTGACTTTGCTAAGGATAACTTTCCTTTTAAACGCACGTTTATCATTATTACAGGATATTGATTTTAGAATTTTGTATTGCAGGTTGGTTTTATGACTTCTGCATCAGTAATTAGAGCTAGTAAATTGACCGCTCGTGTTATACCAATATCTTCATGTATACAGCCGCATAAGACAGACAAGGTGCAGTATTGAAAATAATTTTTCATCGTTAAAAAATGTTTTTTTGGTAATCTAATTGATGATATTCAGTTCCTAGATTATAATGTATCATCGGGAAAGAATTTTTCCACTTGTAAAAATTTATATTCCAAAGAATTGGTTGCAACCAACGAGGAAAAATATCCCTCCACGATTAAAAAAGTTGCTCAAGTCCTGAAAAAAAATCCTCTCACAAAATTTGTTGAAGGAATACAGAGAAATGTTCACTTTAAAGTATCGAAAAAAGTAAGAATATGATATTTTGAGTTTCTATAATAATTTATTTCTATCGTCATCATTGCTGAATAAAATATTTTCAATTTCTCATCGTAGGAACTCACAGAGGCAGCATATTTTACTTACGAAGATCTCGTTGATATGATACCGGTTGAACAGTTTTTTATTGGTAATTTTGATAATTATTATTAATGTACGAATTAGTTTTGGTCATACTTTGTTGAAATTGGTAGTATACGTACGATTTCGATTTGAATATTATTTACCAAATCTAAATCGTGGTTGGTATTTCTATACCTAACACCCAGAATGAAACACCACTATGATTTTCTTGTTTCATTTTTGGTTTTTTGATGTTTTAGAGTTTGAAATGCACGACACTTTCGCTTCTTGGTTCACCGTTATAGAATTACATCTGTGGATGATTTCTGCTCGATTAATGAAAGAGGAGACGATAGGTTATTATGCTAGAGATATGTTAACTACTGCATTTTTTCAAGATGTCGTACATCGATCATCTTTACTCGGAGTAAGCTTTTACTATTCAACTTGTTACAATTTATTATGCGATAGCAATGTTTATAAGTTCTTCTGTTACAGCATAGAGCATCTTTATACAGACAGAAACAAGTTGCACTTTTAGGCTATCAATTCACAGCTGCTTATTATGGATACGACGAAGGGTTGCAAAGTAGCGATAAAGTATTAGCCGCCATAGTATGGCGTAGATTTTTCGGATTTGAATGCGACGACCCCGAGAAAATTGAAAGAATAGTGAAATATATCCGTGTACAAGTAGGTGAACTTCTTAAATACTATTATTAATTACCATCTTTGCTCAGTCGTTGATTCGTGTTTTTGTATTTGTTTCAGATGGATCATCTTTGTTTTTTAACTTTTGATGATATAATGTTCAAGAGAACAGATCTAATAATACCATTAAGTAAAGTAAAATTGGATTAAAAAAATAACTCTTTGTTGTATTTTTAAAAATAACTGCGTAATAAACTGTGAAGTTGTTCATTACACTTCTTTGCTTTTTTATTTTTATTTTTAATAAATGGGACGTTTAATAATGTATTTACTGGTAGGTACAAGATATTCATGTACCTTAACTTGCTTAGAAGAAATTTGGATGTCAAAAACAGTTCATAGAAGAATACGTTTTAATTGAATGACGTAAATGAATAGCGAACACCGGTACCACTCATATTCTTTAGCCTTTATTTGGGTAATCGATCTGCATTGTTAAGGTTATCGAAATTGACAAAGGGCATTTATTCAAAACATCAATTTATACTGGTAGGTAATGTAGTAGGACGAATGTATTATTATAGGTAACAGTTCCTGTTAGTGCTAAGATGTGAAATTAGAATAAAAACAAAATCGTTAGAAATTTTTGATGGAAAATTACGAAGTGCTTTCTGTAGCTGGCGAAGGTTCGTATGGAATTGTGATGAAATGTAGGCATCGACATTCAAAAAAAATTGTCGCGATAAAGAAAATTACCGATTACAACAATAATGATAACTACGTGAAGAAAATCGTTTTGAGAGAAGTACGAATTCTTAAGGTTAGTATAATAATGACAAGTTGTTATACTTTCTGGCACTTGCTCAAATCACCAAAATTGAAGAAAAATGGAATTATTTTTCTTATACTTTAATACAGAAACTTCGTCATGAAAATTTAGTTCAGCTATTCGAAGTGTTTAAGAAAAAGAGACGTTTTTATTTGGTGTTTGAATACTTGGAAAAAACTGTATTAGACGATTTAGACAATAATCCCAAAGGCCTAGGAGAACAACAAACGTTGGAATATGTATATCAATTAATTCGAGCTATAGAATTTTGTCACAGCAGAAATGTGAGTATCTAAATTTTAATTTTTTCTCAATAGGCACTTATCGTCATCATCATAAATCAATTTTGACTAGTTGTAGGTACCTAGTTTTATTAAATTTCAAGTTAATTCTGTTTTAAAAGATTATTCACAGAGATATAAAACCAGAAAATTTGCTGATTTCGTCGACTGGAATTTTAAAACTATGTGATTTCGGATGTGCAAGAATTATGAGTAATTATCTAGACTGTGTTTATACCGAATATGTGGCAACAAGATGGTACCGAGCTCCGGAATTACTAGTTCGAGAGAGAAAATATGGAAAGTATGACTTCATTGATATCTTAACTTTCAACAATGTGTAATACGTAATAAATTTATTTTAAATGTATCGTACGCAGACCAGTGGATATTTGGGCTATTGGCTGCGTTCTAGTTGAAATGCTGAGTGGAGAACCCCTATTTCCAGGGCAATCGGATGTAGATCAGCTCTACATGATAATGAAGTGTTTCGGTTAGACATTTTCATTTATTTAAGCAATTTTGAATTGAGCATCTGACATTGATTATTACCTTATTTTAGGAAAATTATGCTCTCGACATCAACAAATTCTGAGCTCTTCTGATTTCCAGCACAGCAACAATAAAATGAGTGGCAATTATGAAAAATATTCGAAAAGTCCAATGAACAGTTTTCACGCTTTGCATAATTTGTTTCCAACGTGGTCGATTAATTTCATAAATCTGGTTGCATTATGCTTGAAGTAAATTTAAATATATTATTTTAGCTGCATATATTCATATACCTATTCATTAACGATAGACGCTGTAACCAATTACGTAGTTTAGATCCAGAAAAAAGAATCACAGCAATTCAACTTTTGAATAACGAATATTTCAAAGCAAAAAATATCCACGAAAAATGGTTCACTTCGCTGCTGCAAAAATCGGAAGAACAGACTTTTAGATCACTCTCGAAATCTGAATTGATCAGCGATTCAAATCAATGTTCTACCGCAGGAGTAAAAGTTTCTTCGAAAGACCGTAAGTCAATCTTGATCCAATATATATTTACTTAAAGATGTCTTATTAGATTTAATTTTCAAGATGAGGAAACACGTTTATCTGATGGGAAAAATTCAAATCTGAAAGTGAAGTCTCCGGGTAAAAATTGTAACTCATTTTTCTCCCTAGTAAGTGTAAAATATTTGTCAAACAGACGGGTTATTACAAAAGTACATCAGTCATACTTCATTTATTCTTTTTGTCACTACTGCCAAATGTCAAGACGTTTAAGAGTTCCAGTAATCCAGCAAGTTCCAGAGAGTTGCTTCCAAATGCCAGCGCTGGGTTATTTATCAAGAAGGAATATGTCTGTCCTCCCGTAAGCGAAAAAGCAACGAGTTTTGTTCCGCAATCACCTTTGTTTAATCTGCATCAATCGCTTTCACCGATGAATAGAAGGTACCTATAGTACGACTTCAAGTTCTTCAATTAAATTTTTTTTTCAACGCATTAAAATTATATTATAGACATGCAAGTAACAACGAAAGTATGAAATGTAAAAAAGAATTCTTGGAACAAAAAACGAAACATGAAAATCCAAAAACAGTTAAAAAACATATTACACAAGATACGAGTAAAAACGAGTTTTCTTCACTCGGCGATTTAAGCTTACCTTATTTAAAAAGTAAGCAGAAATATTTTATTTTCTGTATTATGATGTTTTGAGATTTGGATTTAATATTTTTCGTAGGTGTTTGCAACAGTTACCGATAGAATAAAAAAAAATCCTGTGCCATGAAAACTGAACATCAATCTGTTGAAGGTGATTTTTCTTATTACAAAATGATCGACCAATGTTTAATAAAAAAATTAAAATAATTAATTACAATTTCCACCAATTTCCAGCATTTCGTGGATATCAACTATTTTCTCTCTGGGTTTATCACGCTGTTTCCCTCGCTGTATCTCTTCATGATCGATTCTAGTCCAACCCGTCCAGTCAACAGTGATGACCCCTAGACAGATCATAATAATTCATATTAATAAAAAAGGAATATGCTTGAAATAAAAATATAATTATCTACCAAGTACTTAGCAAGCAGTCTACTTACCATTCTGTTTTAAAATGTCTTTAATGACATCAAATCCAAATTTTTTTTCATCCGGTTTTATCTTCCCGTTTTTCAAATCATTTACGATTACATTTACTGTATTAAAAGCATTAGTCATAGTGGACAATATAACACCAGTTGGCCCCGTAGAAACCCAGCCAGCACTGTACACTCCTGGTAAAACTTCAGTTGAACCAATACAATTAGCTGACCGAAATGGTATATCTCTGTCTGCAATCGAGCTTTTATAACCAATACTTTTAAATATTAGTTCGCAAGGTAATGATTCTCTGGAATCAGTCAGATTTGCTTTTTGATTCTATGAAAGTAGAAAATATAATTAAATGAAGTTTCGACGTTGCTAAGCTGTTAATTATTGAATAAAATTTATACGTGAAATTCATTGTCTGGTGATTTTTCCAAAGAATTGATTCCAAGAGTTACTTCGTTTACAGAATTTGAGCCATGGATGTGTAAAGGCGAACGTAAAAATAAAAATTGTAAACTTTTTTTGAACGAATCTTTTCTAAATTCAGTCAAGGATTTGAGCATTAATTCAGCTAATCTTTTCTTGGGGCGTGGTAAATCTGGAATAAAAAAATTATTTAATACACGAATGTCAATGCAGAAAAATTAAATGTTGATTAGGACCAAAATTAAGTAAACTCACTGGGCAGTGCTTCTTTTACATCCCCGAAAAGAGAATCATCCATCCTAACATCGACATCTAGCAACTTCAGCACTTCGCGTAATTCTTTTATACTGAATGCAACTTGGAGTGGACCTCTTCTACCGATTAACAGCACTTTTTTGATTTTTGATTCAGCTAATTGACTTAAGGAATGATCAGTTATGTCAGTTTTCTACGTTAAAGCAAATACTTTAGGAAACGAAGCATGAATTATACAAAAGCTACTAAAATAAAAATTATTCACCTTCAAATCGTCAACAGATTTTAAAAGAATTCGAGCGACGTCTATAGCAACATTCCCATGTCCGAAAATTGATACAGTTTCAACATCCAAGTTGATGGGTAAATTTTTATCGCTCGGCAATCCGTTATACCATCCAACAAACCTTCTAGCTGAAATGACATTGGACAAATCCTCGCCAGGGATACCTAGTTTTACATCTTGATCAGCTCCGTACGCCTTAAAGAATACATCTTATAGTTTCTAATGAAAACGAATGAATTTAAATGCATAGAAAGAGTTGACATTGGTCCATTATACCTACCAATACAACGACGTGATACGCTTTCTGTAAGTCTTTCAAAAAAACATCCTGGCCCAGCGTTACATTACCAACAAATCTGATTCGAGGATCTGAAGCTGCTTTACTAAAACTATGGATAACATTTTTTACTTCATGATGATCTGGCGCTACTCCATAACGAACTAATCCAAAAGGTACAGGCAGTTTTTCATAAATGTCGATGTTTGACGAAGGCAAATTCTGTAATTTATCAAGTATCGTTTTAGCAAGTTCCATAGATGACATAATTATATTACAAATGATACCACATACTTTCAATAAATTCTGGCAGCAGTAAAATCCAGCCGGACCACTTCCAACAACACAAATTGAAAGTGGGTTGACATCTACTTTCGTACTGAAACATCGTTTAGGTAATCGAAAAATAAGTCTTCTAGTCATTAACATCGCTATAATTTATATTCCATAATCAAATATTGTTAAAAATTTGAATAAACTTGAACGGTATTTTCAAATTTTCATTTTTCAGTTTCAAAGTTTGAACTTTTAACTTTTCAAACTTTCAGTTCACTGATAAGCAAGACGTGATAAGAAAAATTAAAATTATTTTTTGGGCTTTTTTATGTTGACGTTACAGGTAGTACTGATCATGAACAGTGTTACCTCGTTTTGGCGGTTCGATTTTGACGATAAACTTTTTTTTGTTTTTCAAAATTTCAACATTGAATACGAAAATTTGAAAAAAGTCGTTGGAATTTGTGATTGTTGATATCCGATGAACATTTTGCGCTCTACGTTTTTGTTTTGTTACGAAATCGAATTCAGTGTATTATTTATGCGTTTAAAATGTTTAAACGAAAAAGTTTAAAGTTATGTTATGAGTAAATGTGTAATAAAAGAAAGTGACATTTGTGCCGCCAGCCGGATAATACAACTTCTCACTTCCCCGGTGCGAACTTCGTGATAAACTTTCAATTGCAACATTATGCGTTTTCGGTTTTATTTCTTGACCAAGGAACTCATCTGAATACCTCCTAGGTTGAATCAAGAACAAACGTGATTAAAAGTAATATGATTTATATAATTATTTATTCAAGTTTTTCAACATGTTTGATTGTTGTTTCATTTTAAACTAATTTTCATTTCAATTACTCATCTCATAGAAATGGTGAACGAAATTGGATACCTTGTTCAAATTGATAAGGAAACGAAGGAAGGATACAAGTATCCCGTTTCACCCAATTATCTCATTGGTAATAGTGTCGAGTGCAATTTCAAAATCGCCGAAGAAAGTATTTTGGATCTACATTGCCGTATCAGACTAGTTGATAACGAGGTGAGTCGATTCATAACTAATAGAAAATGCGATCAATTTTTAACGGTAGATTTTATGATTCAGGTTCATATATACAGCCTCAATTCAGAAAATCCTGTCTTCCTAAATGGCGAAGCAGTTTCTGAACAAGGTAAAGCGTTAAAAGATTGCGATACAATACGTATAACTGACAGCTACGAGTTTGAATGGAACACAACTGATAGAAAAATGTAAGTACTTGTGGATTGTAATGATTTTCAACCTTTTAGTAGTATAAATTATTAATCTTGAAACGTTTGTTGCAGTTTTTCCAGGTCGTCGCTTCCGGTGGGAAATGAACCACTGCCTCAAGAAAACGCGAGGTATTCGGATTCTGCTTTGACAAGTTGGAAATGCATGGTTAGTTTGTTTAAATCGTTGTATAAATAGGAAATATGCATTTTTTACTATAGTGTATTTTTTCCAACAGGACCGCCCCTCTGAAGAACAAACGGACATTGATCCTCAGAATCAACTAAATCAACAGAAAGTTGGTTTTTTACTCTTTTTAATTCGTGCAGTATTTTTAATATTCGTTCATCACTGATGAATTTATGATATATTTTAGGATGAATTGGTGACCGTTAAAGAAGCAGTAGCTTCGAAAGCCGAATCTGTTGATGTTTCTATTCCACGCGAGAATAACCGCTATTCCGTTGAATGCGGAAATAAAACTAAGTAAGATGATTTGTTGTTATAGTCTCGTTTAATTTCTGAACTAATTTGAATTATTTTTATTAACTCGGTAATTCTATGTTTCACAGACGCTCAGCGAACACTCCGATAAAATCCAGAAAATCGAAGAATCCAGTTTCTCCTTTTAGTGTATCAAACACTTTTGTTTCTGAATCCAAAAGCAACACCAGTAAAAATTTGCATCGAAATGATGACGATATGGTAAGAGACGAATTTTCTTTGTGTACAATGCGTTTAATTTAATACAATGCAGTTGAAGTAAATCTGTATATTTGTCATAATATTTGACTTTTCGTATTTGCAATAAAAAATCGACGATATTTAATTTAATCTTTCTTTTTACTGATTAATACTGTATTTATTGTATTATCGCTGGTTATTAATCGCAATCTTGATATTTTCTTTTCAGGAATTCGAATGTACAGCGAAAAATATTGCAGAAGATGTGTTTGAAGATTTAGTTATGCAACATGCATCAAGCCAAACCGCTTTTCATTCCACACCAAAAGTAGTTTCGGGATTGAAAACTAAGAAAAATGTTCGTCCTTCGTCGCCTTTGCTCCTAGATATGAATTTCGAGAATAATTCCTCGAAAATGAAATCGTTCGACGATACGTTGGAGAAAAACGACGAATTTGATGAAAAGTCGTTATCCAAGATTTCTAACCAAATTGAAGAGAAAAAGACGACGAATTCTACTTCGAAAAAATCTGCATCCACGCCAACCAAACGTGCTTCAGAAAGATTTAGCGAAAGTAGGCGTAATACTCGCGGTAGAACTTCTTTGCTGAGGAAAACTTTCGAAGAAAATTCTTGCGATAATGAAAATAAATCGTTAACTACTCCGGAAAAGTTAACAGAAACTAATAACGCCGCCGAGAGTTCGTTCCCAGTCGATTCTGAAATAGAGACGGTTACAGAAACCAATACGGAATTCAAATTTTTAGACGAATCTTCGAAATGCGGATTTGCTTCTGTATCTGATGAAAACGTCACTTGCGAAGGTTCTTTCATCGACAAGTATAAAATCTGTAACGTCATAAGAAGCGTACCCGATTCAAAAAATGCATCTGTAGCAAAATGCGTACGAAATTTATCGTGCATCTCACCACCGGAGAATAATCGTAGTCAGGAATATATGGACTCGATGACTACCACTCCTCAGAAAAATTCCCCGTCTGTACGTGAGAGTATCGCTGACAATTATGATGTTTCATTAACGTCGTGTGACGAAACATCTATGGACAGATCTTTATCATCGGCCCGCAAACGTCGTTCTACCGGCTTCACTCCTTTCGTCGGTACTCCGTCCAACGAATACAGAGTTACGAGGAAGATGTCTACGCCTTTTAGTAAATCGATTTTGAGCCGAACTTCAGTCGATTTTGAAAGTAACGCGGGACCGTCGCGAGATGGTAAATATTCTTCCGAACGTCGGTCAACACCTTTCAAAGCACCGCCGGGTAAATCTTCGATCAGAGATTCCATTTCGTGTCAACCTACTATTCCAGAGAGCGTTTCGTTTGAAGAATTAGAAGCCAGTAATCACGAGCAAGATTCGACGAACGATTCGAAATTCCGATTTATAACCATGCGGCGTGGACGAAGATGTGGCGAAAATACTTTTGCCGCTAAGGAAAAGATTCTCGAAGAAAGCGAACTTAAAAGTGACGGCAGTGACATGGAAAACGATGGTTCTCTCGAAGAGGAAAATAGCGATATTTCGGTTTCTAATACATCCGTATTCTCGGAAGCTGATGAACTATCAACTGACGACAAAACTGAAACAGGAACGGCGAAAGATGCTATGGAATTGAAATCTATTTTGACTCCGCTCCCGAAATCTTCCACGTGGAAAGAGAAAAGTGCCAAAAGAGTTACATTTGTTCTACCCAATTCGCCAGAGTGTACGGTGATCAAAGAAAATTCTACTCTCAGCGTCGACGAATCCTTCGCCATGATTAGTACTTCAAAACCGAATCGTGACAGCGAGCGAAGTCCTAATGTGAATAGCGTAACGCTCGAAGAAGAATTACACATATCGAGTCGACAAGAAACAGACCCGTCGTTTAATTCGCTCTCAGAACTCGACGACGTTTCTTCCTTCGCATATTCGACCGAAGAAAACTACGATGAAAGTTCGTTAAATGATACTGGTGCATGTTCCACCAAAATACAGTCAAATTTGAACGATTTGAGCGGAGTCGAGCAAATGGAACCGTCACCAACAAAATGTGCTGCTACAATCGATACGAGTGAACATGAAAATACCGTGAGAGCGGACACGCCAAGTGAAACTTCAAATTTCACGAGCTCCTTCGTAGAAACCTCAAATCGATCAAATCTCTGTGAAGAGAATTGCACTGGAACGCGCAGAGAAGTCGAACCTCTGAAAGAAATAGCTCAAATCGCCGTAAACGAAAATCTTAAAAATAGCCGTTCGACAAAAATCAGTTGTTCTCCGGGAATTCACTTATCCGGTGTTAAATCGTTGTTTAATACACCTGAAAAATTGAAGATTTCTTCGGTCGATAAAGGAATAAAATGTAATTTGAATTTCAAGGCGTCACCGAACAGTAGAACGAATACGAGAACCGCAGCTGCTACTAAATCGTTCTTGGCTAGAAAATCTGTCGAAGTTACCAAAAACGTCGCTTCGATTAAATCGTCGAGAATGTGTAAATCGTTAAACTTGAACGAAATTGTTGCATCGAAATCAGAAACTTCTCCAGCTAAAAAGACTCAAACTGAAGAATCGAAAGTAACGGACGAAGTTTCTGGAAACGAGATCATCGATAAAAAAGAAATTACTGCTAAAGACGAAATCGCCAGTGAAAAAGAAATTGATGCCGAAAATGAAACCGCCGCTCAAACTGTCTGCAACGATGAGTCAATTTCGAACGAAGAAGTGATCGAAACTGACGTAACAAGTGAGAAAAATTTCGCAAATCGTGAACCGCCGGTAATTATCATCACAGAAGCCACCTTTGTTGATGAAAATGCTAATAATGAGCCGATAGAACTGGTGAACGAAAATCAAACAGAACTTATCGAACCTTTCAATGCTGAATCTTCGAGCATCGTACAGCTTGAAGATAGCGATAAATTTGAGACGTCTGAATATGAAGAAGAATCTGGTGTAGATCGTGATGGAACGTTGTCCTCAGAAAGTAGTATTAATGAAGACGGATCACCTGTACTTACGCAGATTCGTCGCAGTGCTCTACCTAAAACTCATTCAGCTGCGAAAGTTTCTTCCATCGATGATGAAATTCAACTCGAAGAAAACAAATCGCTTGCAACGATCAGTATCGTAGGGAATGAAGGTGAAAAAGAGATCGAGTTAAAATCGTCGTCGAATACTCTCTCTGTGAATGTGCCCTCAGAGAGTGCAAATTTACCAACCAATAATGAAAACAACGAAGGAACAGAAAATGTATCTCAGTCGTCGTTAGATGTTTTGGTTTCCGATTTCGATAATTCGAAATTATCCGACGTATTATCCACTGAGTACATGGGCGATGCTGACTCGTCGAAAACTAGTATCAACTTGAGTAGTTGCAACGATTCGCAGTTATCTGATTTCTCATCGAAGGATACCAGCGATCTTGATTCTGTAAAAGCAAATATCGGCGACAATAATTCGAAAATATCCGATTTATCCTCGAATAATACAAACGATTCGATTCTTTCAAACATTAGCATCGCCGAAAATAACCTCGTCAATTTGCCATCGGATAAATTGTTATCCACAGAAGACGTCGGTAGTGTCGATTTGTTGGAAAATCACGTCAATCGAAAAACTGAAATTGTCGAATGTCTCTCTGCTGAAATTGTAATGCAGAATGATATTGGTGAAAATCAAAAAGACAGCAGCATAGAAGAGATTTGCGATACGAATCTTGCAAATGTATCTCAAAGTACTTCAAGTTCGCAAGATATGGGAATAAGAATCGACGCAAGTAGCGCTTTAATTAACGATTTACACAAGAAATTGGAAGATACTCCTCAAGTTTCGAGCGCGTCTAATGACGAAGCTACTCCTACTGAAACCTTCAAACCAATAACATTCCCCGAATCGACCAACATTTCGAGTATTGAATGTACTACGCACAGTAAAGCTGAAAACTTCAACAAACCAGATTCAACTTCGTTTATGAAGAACATGGACGATGTAATGACACCTATCAAAACCGCTCTAAGAGGAAGCTCAACTCCTCAGTCTACTGTTCGCAGATGTAGAAGAAGTTCACGAATCCACAGAAGTATTCCTGACAATATCTTGAATAAACCTTCCACTCCTGTGCACGAATGTAGCGCTATATTGGATGATTCGTCAACACTTGCCGAAGCTGAAAGCGCCAAGGAATCTGAAAATCTTCAAGAAGTAGATGTAGATGACACAGAATTCGTCACCTTCGAAGAAAAAACCACCTTTACCACTCAAGGATTATTCGATGAAAGAAATACCTCTGAAAGCATAAATGAAACGTCGACTCCTTCAACGCCTTGTGACTCTAATGCCAGTACTTGTCCACTAACCAAGGCCACTATCGAAGAAAAGATCAACATGACTGGAGAATTATCCGATGAAAGAAATACCTCTGAAAAAATGAACGAATCGTCGGTTCCTTCAACGCATTCTGAATCCTATACCGATACTTGTTCATGTAATAACGCCACTACCGAAGAAAAGACCAACACGACTCAGGAATTATTCGGCGAGAAGAATACCTCTGAAAAAACGAATGAACCGATTTCATTCTCAGAAACTGTCTCGTCTACTACTGTAAATTTACCGAATCAAGCATCCACTATTTCTCTTTCTCCAAATAACAACACTACCGTAATTTTACCGAATCTAACATCCTCTATTTCTCTTTCTCCAAGTAAGAACACCGACGTCGTAACTGACTCCAATGATTTGCATACTACGGAACCCGAACAAATCGACCCTTCACCTGAAATAACCGCTGCAAGTGTATGCGTTACTCAACAAGAATCATCTGACGTTCGTGAAGTCACCGTGGAAACGTCGAAGGCTCCAGTCATTGATAAGACTCTCGTGCAGTCTATAAATATATCTATTCCACGATTGACAAATCAGACAACAGATTTGGAAGAAACTACCGGTCCTACTGCTGATGCGGTGCAAGGTATTAAAAAACGGTTGAGGACACGCAAGGCGCAACCCTTGACGCCAGTTGAAGACAGTTCGAAACAAGGAGTAGTTACTAGAACTCGACAAAGAGGCCAGCCACCTTTGTAAGTTTTCTTGATTTTTTTTATGATTTAGTAATAATTTAAACAGTCCTTAATCATCCGAGAAAAAAAAATATCTATACAAAAAGTCAAAATTAAATCCATTCTATTTATTTGCAGATGGTATGGAAAGCATTTTCATTGTTATCTTTGTTTGA
This sequence comes from Balanococcus diminutus, assembly GCA_959613365.1. Lineage (NCBI taxonomy): Eukaryota > Metazoa > Arthropoda > Insecta > Hemiptera > Pseudococcidae > Balanococcus > Balanococcus diminutus. Next base: position 34,348,543 of record OY390714.1, read on the forward strand.
ATTCTGCAAATTCTTTAAAATGCGTAAGGTGTGGTACTGAATTTATCCTTCCCTCATTCACTCACTCATTCGACATGAAAATTATCTGATGTCCTTCCTCGAATATCGTTATATGAATATTATATAATTTTTTGATGAGTGTATTTTGTTCGTAGATGAAAATATTTTAAAACTAATAACTTATGTATTTTTGTATTTTTTTCAGGAAAACAACTAAACAAGTGGAGCGAAAATCGAACGAACATGATGATAAAGAGAATGTCTATTCTTTACCAAAAGGTAGTAATTGAATTTATTTGGATTTATTATTTGTAAAAGTATGCCATTGTCGTAGGTCTTGATCTGGCCACCACTACGTATAAATTTAAAAAAAAAATATTTTTGGAATTGTAGTCCGTATAATTCATCAATACCCCTCATTGCATTATGCAAAAACACGAGTGGTTTTTATGAACCGAGTAATTTATTTTTTATAGGGAGTTGAAATAAAACTTTTTTGTGAATAATTTATTGAGTGTTTGGACAGATATTTTTTTTTTTTTTGAGTGAAAGATTCCTTTCTCAAAAAAAGAAAATTAACAGATTTTTTTCTGATTTTACTCCAAAAACATTGTGTTTTTCTTCTTTAAAAAATTGCGGGATTTTTTTATCGGAAAAAAAAGTATATTTTTTCTTCTACAAAAAATTGAAAGATTTTTTCTTCTACAAAAAATTGAAAGATTTTTTTTTCTTGAAAAAAATTATTACTCTATTAAAATAAAAAAATTATATTTTTTCTTAATAAATTTGAAAAAAATTTTACTTAAAAAAATTAAGAGATATTTTATTTCTCATTCTGTCTTAAAAAATTGATTTTTTTTTTCAAAAATAATAAAGACCAAAAATTGAAATTTTTTCTGTAAAAATGAAAAAAAATAAATAAAATAAAATAAAATTTAAAAAAGAAGCAGAGATTGTTTTCTGTTACTATACGACATACGTAAAAAAATTATTATTCTAACAAAATTGAAAGATTTTATTTTGAGACGAAATTTTTTTCCCGTCAAAAAAAATAAATGACTTTTTTCACTCCGAAAATTTGAAAAGTTTTTCACTTCCAAAAAAATTGAGAGATTTCTTCAGCTCCAAACACGTTGATTTTTTTTTTCAAAAAAGTTAAGACCAGAAATTAAGATTTTTTTCTTTAAAAATGGGGGAATTTTTTTGAAATCCAGAGATGTTTTTCTGGATCCCGCCTCCAAAATCAAAAGCTTTTATTGATAGACGTTTTTTTTCCTTCAAAAAGGTAAGAAATTGTTTACCTACTCTAAAAAGTTGAAAAATTGTTATTCCGGAAAAAATTGAGAGATTTGTTTTTAAAAAAATTTATAAGATTTTTTTGCTCCAATTTTTTAAAAAAATTTTCAAGAAAAAATAAAGACCAATAATTTGAAATATTTTTTACGAAAAGTTGAAAAAATTTGCTCGTCAAAAAAAATCGGAAAATTATTCTTATTTGACCCTCTTACATTTCCTCTTGGTGGGTTTTATTTTTGGTCACTTTTTGAAACATTTTTGGTCAATAAAGTCCCTAAAAAAAATATCAAAGTAATGGATTTCATGTCTGGGTCTTTCCTGTCTCTTTTCATTTCACTGCAGTACACAGCGCATAACTAATTTTAATAATGAAATTATGTTACAGTTACGGATAAATCTAAAAAAACAGTCCTGCCTGAGAAACAGATAACTACAGTAGTGCCACCAGCGGCGTAAGTATATTTCATACCTAGCTATACATATAAATACGAAACGAAAATTATAAAAGATTGTTATTTTCAGTGAGAAGAAAGCCAGGAAACCGCCGCGACGTTTGAAAAACCTCGAAAACAACGCTGTAGACTTAGAATGTGAAGAAATCAACGCAGACGTTTTTAGTAAACGATCATGCTCCATTGTGCTTCCGCTACTCGATCCTGAAATTATTATCAAGAGCCCCGTCAAAGTGGATGAAAGTGGTAATATTTCTGTCCCAGAAGAACCACCGGTTACTACGAAAAGAAAACGCGCCGCCAAAACAGACACCGGTAGTAAAAAACGAGTCGTTCCAGCTGCTTCCAAAACGAGACAAACGCAAACGAAAACGGTCACATTTGAAGTAGAACAAGAAAAATCCGAAGAGGTGGCTCAAACCAATGAAAAAATTCCTCCCACTAAAGCTACCACCTCTAAACGAAATCTTCGAAATCAACCAAAAACGGTTGAAATAGAAGTCACCAGCACGAGATCCAGAAGAACTGCAGTGGAAACCCAAGAAAAATTAAAAATCGATCGAACAATAAAAATACAATTGGAACCTGTAGTTGTTAACGAAGCCGAAACAGTCGAAAATAAAACGAGACCAAAGCGTGGAGCAGCCGCTTCGAAAAATACTGCAAACGCCAACAAAGATACAAGTGAAGAAAAAGCTGTACCTCGAAAACCAGCAAAACGTGCTCCAGAAACTACAGAAGAAATAATTCCGAAACGAAGACGGGGTAGAACTGAAGTTACTGACGAAATTCCTTCCAAAGAAACTGCGCAACCCAAGAATGATGAAATTGTACCCGAATTGCCAAAAAGAACTCGCGTTCAAGCCAAAACCCCCGTTCAAGAGAAACCTGCACTTCCTGTGAGTACTCTTGGAAGATCAACAAGAGCTACGAAAAACAAACCTGTCGAAAATATTGCCATTGGTGATGATGTAGGATCTAAAAAACGTACCAGGGATGTTGGTCAATCGTCAGCTTTAAATGATACCGAAAAGTCAACCAAGAGGACGAAAATGTCAAAAAATACCGAAATCGTCGAACCCGATAATAAAACTACTGGCAAAAAACCCGCGAAGAAAACGAAAATTACCAAAGAAAACTCATCCGCCAGCATTCCTTGCGAAGAACCAATTGCTAGTTCGTCAAAGACGATCCCACCTGCTAGAACTACGCGGAGTAGAAAAACGACAATTCTCGAAGAAGTTCAAAGGAAACCCGTGACTAAAGAAACCCGTGTCGCTAAAACTAAAAAAGCACCAGTGCCAAAATCTTCTCCAACTGTCAATCTCGAAGCATCAGATAGTTTGAAAAAATCCGCAGCTGTGGAAAAAGTCAAAGCGAAACGCGCTGTTGTGACACGAAGCAAAAACATATCCATTAAAAAAGGCAGAATTTCTTCGACTTTGAAAACTTCTGGCAGAGGTTCTCTTGTTTCTCGGAAATCTGCCGTTGCTGTTAAGCCATCACCTGCTAAAGTCGCCCCCGAAGACAATTTGGTCGCTTCGAATTTGAGAAGTACTAGAAGACGAGCAAAATAATTCGGTATGTTACGTCCTACACTCTAAACTTGTACTTTCCCTTCTTAAGGTTATTATTTGTGTTAAATTATTAATTTTTTTTCATTTTTCTTTATGTTGCAGTCTACTTGAGAAAATTTTCATCGTTGCTACGCAAATGTGAATTAAATCTTCGTAAAATTTGAATTTTGATTGTTTTTATCATTGTAGTTTTTTTTTCGTATATTTTTATTGTATGTATTTATTTTTTAACTTTTAGTTATGTTATATGATTGATTCGACTTTTGTTCAAATAAGTTCTATAAATTTTTATAATTTTAACAATTTTGAAATTTTATTTTTATATTCTTAGTTTTATAGTTGTAAAAATTTCGTATCCGAGTGTAATTTCTTTCAGTTGAATGTTGAAAAAGGTTTTCATGGTATAACGGATTTTGTAGATACGAGTACTAGATATTAAAAGAACAAAATATATTATTATAAATAAAATAAAATATTTAAAAAATATTTTTCAAAATTATATTAGTATAATCAAGGTAGTTTTTGCCATCGATATTTTATTCATTTTTAATTTTTTTTTTTTTTTTTTTTTAATTTATTATTGGATAGGTCTTTACAAATTTAAATTAATTTTCTTTTGTTGAAAAAGAAAAATTTCGTATCCATAAGTACATTCATTATGTTGGTAATTAAGTAGATACGTATATTTTTGGAGCGAAAAAATTTATCGAATAAAAGTTGAAATAAGAAAACCATTGCTTATTATACACCTACCTAATACATATAACAATTAACCCGGGTGATCACGACTAATTTCGATGATGGAGGATATTCAAATTTTTATCCTTTCATGGACTGATATTTCAGTAAGAAAACCTCTAATTCATGTGGGCGTATTGAGAACATTTGTACTGGCAAGAACAGACTAACATCGTGTGTCATTGTTGTGTTTGATTACTGTATATGGAAGGTAAATTTCTTGGCGTCAATATTCTTTCAGTCTGAATACGTAATAAAAAATACCTGCAGGCACATAAAAAAAAACAACACGTTAATTAGGTAAATAGGAAGGATCTATTCTGTAGGCTACTACCTATGTTCTGTCTTGAAACTTAATATTTGCGTATTCGGTGCAAAGAAGGCGCAAATTGCAAAATACATTACTTGGGTAGTTACATTAACTTGTCTAAACTTTCAACTTCAATAAATTTTTTACTTAGCGTTGATGTTCCGATATGATGGGTCTGATCTATGTATATAAATAGGCAGGTTAGTGCATAAATCATAATTTAAATTACTGGAGAACGAATTTTTTAAGAGTAGAAAGAGATAATACTTGGGAGGTTGGCCGTTGACTACTAACTATAATTAAGTGCTAATGCAATAGGTACCTAAACCTATCTACCTATCCATTTTAGCTGGCATCACGTAGGTACGCCAGATTTTTTCCTGCATGAAATTGAAATATTTTACAGAAAAACAATTTAACACATTTTTACAATTTTTTTTACTTACTGCAAAAAAAATTTATTCATTTTTTTCTATGGAAGGATTGAAAGATTTCTTTTTTACAAAAATTTATACATTTTTTCTCTAAAAATAAGAGGGTTCTTTCTCAGAAAAAACATGAATATTTTTATTCTGCGTAAAAATTGAAAGATTTTCACTCCAAAAAATTTATTTACTTCGAAGAATTAAAAAAATTGATATTTCAAAAATGTAGAAATTATTACCTATAGTACATATCAAAAAATTACTTGGAAGATTTTTTTCTTCAAAATAACCTCATAATAGATTGAGATATTTTTTATTCCAAGAAAACTCAGAAAAGATTGAAAGATTTTTTGTAATGACTGAGGAATTTCTTTCAGAGAAAACACCGAACTTTCTGCATTAAAATATTTCTACTGCAGAAGAAACTCTCACCTACCCAGTACCCACTCTAAAATTATTTTTAAAAAAATGGGAAATTTTTTATTTTTGTTCCAAAACATTGAAACATTTTTCTACTCTCGAAGTCTCGAAAAAAAATTCCAGAAGAAATTTTTTTATGCTCGAAGTAAAATTTCTTTACGCTCACTTACTTAACTAATATATTTTATCCCTTGAATATTGTAGTTGAGATAATTATTTTTTCTACGAAAAATTACGATTCTTTTCCACTAAAAATAAGAGATGTCTCTCAAAAAAAAAGGAAGATTTTTAAAAATTGAGAAATTTTATGGATAAGTAGGTATTTTTTCATTTAAAAAATTTTTACATCAACTGTAAAAATTTGAGAAATTTATTTAATCTCAAGAATATTCGAAATTATTTTATTCTAAAATTAACTAAAAAATGAGTGTTTACTCCAAAAAATTTAAAGATTAAAAAAAAAATCCATCACTATACCTAATTATCTACCTAGTATTCTTCCCCAAAAAACATATTTTGTGATTTTTTTTTCTTCAAAAAAATTTAGGTACCTATTTTTTCAAAATAAATTTTTTTTTCTACAATCATAACAAAATTAGGTACAAGACTGATTTTTTGGTAGGTACTCTGAAAAAGTTGTAAAAATTTTTACTTACTACAATTTTATTAAAAGTTTATTCTAAATTGATTTTTATGTTCTTTTCTTATAGAAATTGAGAAAATTTTTCAGATAAAGTAGGTACCTAATACCATTATTTGATGTATTATTTTAAAAAGTCAATACCTAGACCTACTCTTTCAAACAAAAAATGACTTTAAAAAATTTGGAATTCAGGTTTTGAGAGGAGAGGACTCTGAGTTTATGAGGATCTCAATAAAAAAGTGGGAGTACCCACCGGATTCGGAATACGAATGTTTCAGGTATCCACCTTAAGTACGACTTACGTACGAGTAATAAATTAAAAATTTATTGTCAGAATAGAATTGCAGGATTAATCAGATCAATCAGTTATTCAAGTCTTGAGCTCTTGACCTACGAGTACATTGATTTATTCTCACTGCACATGATTTGATTGATTTACAAAAATGAACATAATTTAATTTTGTTGAAAATGAAATAAAATAATAAATAAAAAAAAATTAAAAAATGATTAGGTTGCCTGAAATTCAGGCAACCCGCATGACGTTCGGACCGCGCCATTTTGATTGAGACTGTTTTGCAAAAACCACAAAAACGCAAAAAATGATAAGAATAAAATTAGTGCGGAATCGGAAATTCGGAATGTTTCTTGATCAAAGTGACGAGAATTTGAAAAAATTATTTAATTTTTGAAATTGATGGTTAATAAGTTTAATAACTCATACAAAGTTGATCATTTATCTGAATTGCATTGAAGTTTTCCTTTGAGCTGTGCTGTGCTGTGCTGTGCCTTGTGCGAACAACAAACATAGAAGTTTCACTGATTGATTATCAATGAAATTGTTATTTTGAGTGTCAAGTATTCAAAGATGATGATGTTAATGTCGATGGGAAGTCGTTTGTTGATCCAACAGGTAAGTCGTACTCAACTATAGTACCTTAACTCAACTACTCGTATAACACATAATTATTATTTCTATCTAGGTACATATGTCTTTGAATTAATTCTCTCCTCTGACATCAAGTACCACTGTCAAATGTCAAATGTATCCATTCCATGACCTTTTTTCAAATTTATGAAATAATTATTCAATTTTAATCCATTCATATGATTGACTTTATAACAATTTGGCCTTATATGATCATTGATCGTTCACTGATTTGTTACCAAAGTGTTTCATATTATCTTTTAACTCAAAATGAGAATGTGATCATTCAACCGCATGAAACTGAAGTACTTACTATACCTAGACCTACCTACCATTTTATTTTTCCTTTTTTCCCCACGAACTGAAATGTATAATGTTTGTTATTAAGGCAGTAACCTAAATGGAGGGATTTTTCTGGTCATGAGTCGTTGATTATTTTAATACGTGCATTCGATTTGAAATCAAGAAAGGTGGCTAAACTATGTATGTATCTTGTCGTTTATTTTCGTCGATAAGTGGATTCCCTCTATTGATGTACATAGCTGTAGCAGTCACTTATTCAAGTGTAGAAATACGTAAATACTTGATAAGTATTATGAAACTGATCATAAGGAAATGAACAAAGATTGCTAATTATTTGTGCAGTAAAATGAAAGAACTACTAACTGTATAATCATAAGCGTTGATAGCTAATTAAGTTATCGCAAGTGGGTGTACTGTATTCAATTTACATGGTACGATATCAGTTACCAACACGATTCTACAAAAACTAGCGCATCTAATAAATGTCATTCGTTTACAGATTCCTGTAAAACATAACTTGAAATGTTTATTATCCGTGTTTATTGAAAATTTAACAAAGATCTCGTTGCAATTCTTTCTTTCTTTGCGAGTAGTGGATAAATTATGCAATGATTATTTAAATGTAGGTAGACAATAAGTACCTGTGACAATGCTTAGATGAATAGATTAAGTATGAATTTCTGAAATTTGATTTCCTATCAGAGAAGAGAACTGCAAATTGCCATCGGGTGTTATTGATGGTAACTTCTAACTTATGGTAGATTGATGTACACAGTACACACACATGTACAGAAACTATAAACAACCTTAGGATCTTGCGATTATTTCAAGTAAAAGTTATTAACATCAAATTAGATATAGGTACAATAATCTTTTTACGTAGGTGTGCGTGCATTCACTTCTGAAGTAATCTAAACATTGCCATAGAATCAAATTTTTAATACACCTTTTTCTAAAAAAAAAAAAAAAAAAAAAAAAAAAAAAAATTAATAATGATAACAATTACACCTGTTCTTTTATTTTTAGAACGTGATTATTTTTTTTTTAGAATCGTTTGCAATTAGGTAAGTATTTGTTTACCAACTCCAGTTCCCGAAACTAAAAAAAAAAAACGCGTAGCAGTCAAGATGCTCCGCGACAGCCGAATTTTTTTTTTCAAGTTAGTGTACCACTTTGAAAACGTTTTCATCCATGGTATTTCAGTTTCAATATCAGTTTTAACTTCAAATTCAGTTTAAAAATGTCAGGTTTTTGTCTTCAGTTTTAGTTCCTCTCTGCATTGAAGATTTCAACTTCAGATGGGGGCTCCGCCCCCATACCCCCGTTGAGGCTCCTACCCAACCTCCTTATCACTTTCAGCTCTTAGGATGGGGGCTCCGCCCCCATGCCCCCGCGTTGGGAGCTTCGCCCCCAACCACCTCGTCACTTCCAGCTCTTCAGATGGGGGCTCCGCCCCCATGCCCCTCTTGGGGGGCTTTACCCTCAATAGGGACATGGCAGGAGAGGATTGAGGGCTTCGCTCTCAATCCCTTCACACTTTCAGCTCTTCAGACGAGGGCCAACACACCAAAAAAGAGGTTAAAACGTGAAAATTTCTGATTTTTGACCCTGTACGAGGGTCAAATGGTGCTCAAAAGTCGAAACCCCCAAAAGGCACATCAGTGACCTCTACTGACCCTACATCTCAAATTACGATTGTTTAGGTCTTTTAGTTTGGGCTGTAGGCTGTTCAACGCGTCAGAAAAGACAGGTTAAAACTTGAAAAATATTGATTTTTGACCCTGTATCGAGGTCAAAAGGAGTTTAAAGGTCAAAACCTACAAAAGGCACATCAGGGGCATAAACTCGATCTATTATAAAAATTTAGGCCTCCCAGCTCCATTTGGGGGGTCTGTAGCCTGATCAACGTGAAAAAATGACCTCAAAATCCACTTTTTGAGCCCTAAAATGGGGTGGGGATGACTTGAGAAGCTGAAATTTGGATACAGTGGAGACAATCAGAGTCACTATTGTTGGTAAAAATTTCAAATCATTTTGTCAAATTGGGGCTTCTTTAGAGCCCCCCTCAAAAAAGGGCCACCCCCAATTTTGGGGCTCGAGGGTCAAAAACCCCAAAAGGCACCTCAGTGACCCTTACCTATCCTAAATACCAAATTTTAGCATCCAAGGTCATTTGGTTTGGGCTGCAGGCTGATCAACGTACCGAAAAGCGAGAAAAAACATGAAAAATTGTGAAAAATCTTGATTTTTGACCCTTGAGAGGGGTCAAAGGGGGCCCAAAAGTTGAAACCTACAAAAGGCACATCAGGGGCACAAACTTGATCCATGATGAAAATGTTGGCCCCCCAGCCCTATTTGGGGGGTCTGTAGCCTGATCAACGTGAAAAAAATGACCCCAAAATCCACTTTTTGGGCCCTAAAATGGGGTGGGGATGACTTAGGGGACTGAAATTTGACTATGGTGTAGGTAATTTGGGTTCTCATCCCTGGGGCAAGTTTCAAAAAATTTCATGATATTGGGGCTCCCCCGCACCCCCTCAAAAAGGGGTAAAATACCCAATTTTGAGTTAGGGCCCCAAAAATTTTTTTGCATCATTCCTACACCTAGGGGACCCTACCTATCAAGTTTGACCTCATTTGACCTGTTAGGCTCGGCCCCAGAGTTCCAAAAGTAGCGGTAAAATTTTAAAAATAGTGAAAAATCTTGATTTTTGACCCTTGACAGGGGTCAAAGGGGGCCCAAAAGTTGAAACCTACAAAAGGCACATCAGGGGCACAAATTTGATCCATGATGAAAATGTTGGCCCCCCTGCCCTATTTGGGGGGTCTGTAGCCTGATCAACGTGAAAAAATGACCCCATTGGGCCCTAAAATGGGTGGGGATGACTTAGGGGGCTGAAATTTGACTATGGTGTAGGTAATTAGGGCTTTCATCCCTGGGGCAAGTTTCAAAAAATTTCATGATATTGGGGCTCCCCCGCACCCTCCTCAAAAAAGGGTCATATCCCCAATTTTGAGTTAGGGCCCCAAAATTTTTTTTGCATCTTTCCGCCACCGAGGGAACCCTACATATCAAGTTTGACCTCATTTGACCTGTTAGGCTCGGCCCTAGAGTTCCAAAAGTAGGGAAAAATTATATATATATATATATATATATATATATATATATATAAATATGTGACATGTGACAGATCGTCATCTTTTGGTCCCAAACGTCGACAAATGGGGTCAGAACTCTTCTACCCCCCCTCCTTCTAAATCAGGGTCGGACACAATAGCCTAAATTTTAAAAAAAAAATTCGGCTAAAAAGAAATTACTCCTTCTGTAAATTATGATTTAATATTATTATAAGCAGATATTAACATTTCCAAAAAAGTGTTATTCATCTTGGGGTTCCAATTTAATTGAGAAAAATTAATTTTATTATCGTAATTTTCAACTACCAGGTACCTACTTAATTTAAACTTTTAAAAGGTCATACAAACTTGCGACCTAATTAGTTTATTTATCATTATATTAAAAAGAAGTTTTAAGATACAGATTGAATTTTATTTAAAATTAAATCTCCTTGTAGAATATTTACTTAGACGCGAATTTGACGTTGTTATTTTTTGTTACAAAAATATCTACTTTTTCCCTCTAAATTCTATTGCTGTAATAAGAAACTCGTTGCTGACGATTCATTTTGAAACATTGATGTAAATACGTATTTGCCATGAAATAATGCGGGTAACATAATTCCTCTCCTTCAAGTATGAACACAATTTGTGTTTAATTAAGTTTGCCAAGAGTATGGTTTCAAAGTGAATCCTTTTTAATTTTATTTCAAAAAGTTTCTTAATAAAGGTAAAGAAAATGTTGGGTTACAGATTTGACATTCATTTCCCTTCTCATTAGCTCAGACATATTAAGTACCTAATGTACTTATTACATATTTTCGTAGAACATAGTTAGCTTAACTTATATATATGTATACCTACCTACTTACCTACCTACCTAACAACAAAATTGTTTAAAATGAGTTAACTTTTCACTTTTACTTTACATTTTGTTACCAGTCCCTGATTATGTCTAGCTAATACAAATGTTATTTTTGTACAAGAAAGGAATGAAAAGTTCTTTGCGAATAATTTTTGAATTCAACTAGTGACTTTGCTTTTTAATGAGAAAAATTGACTCGGATGGGTACATGATTTCTTTATCAATTAAAACATTTGAAATTCAAATTTGAAACCTTACTATAGGTTTTATATCTCAGTCTGCCAGCTTTTGCCAAATTTAGTTTAAAAAATCATTCATGTGATCGAAAAGTCAGAAGCGATTCTTTCTCATAAACAACTCTTGATTTTTTTTTCAACTTTTCAGAATAAAATTATTTGGTATAAAAAATCGCCTTTTTTGCATGAAATTATTTTAAGAACCTAAAAAGCAGGTTTGAAAATCCTTTTTATGAGAAATATAAATTAGGAACTGAAAAACTAAGAAATTTTTTCATCAAAAGAAAACAAAAATAAAAACGAGAAATCAAAAAAAAAAAAAAAAACTCAAAATACGAGAAATTTCTTTCTTGAAAGAAATTGAAAGATTTCTTATTGGTTACAGAAAAAATCTAAAAAATTTCTCTCCAAATGAAAAATACTTTCACTTCAAAAAAATTGTTTTTTTTTTTACTTGAAAAAAAAATATACCCAATTTTTTCCCTAAAAAAATAATCAAAAAATATTCTTCAATCTAAAAAGTTGGAACTTTAAAAATACGAGTACCTGCAATATAAGTATTCTAATTTTTTTTTTAAATGGAAATTTTTTAATAAAAAATGAAAAATACTATTTTCTAGTTTTTACTTCTAAAAAATTAGAAAATTTTTCTCCCCTCCCCCCAAAAAAATGAAAAACGAAAAATTTTCTTTTCAATAATTGAAAGATTTTTCATTCAAAAAATTAGGATATTTTGTACAGTAGGTAGGTTTTTTCATTGATTAAGTAAATGCATTTTGGCAAAAACTCTCATTTTTCTAAAATTACTAAAACTTTAAAAGTTTTACGAAATTGTGATTTTGAATATTTTTTAAAATTTCATCAGAGGGAGGATTTTTATTCAAAAAAATTTTCATTCAAAAAAGGAAACATGAAAAATCGTTCTATTCCATAACAGTGCAGAAATATTTTCTCAAAAAATGAAAAATTCGTATATTTTCACTCAGGAAAAATTGAGAAATCTCCTTTGCCTCGAAATGATTTTTTTTAATTGAAAACTATATTTTCTACTCCCAAAAAATGACAAATTCTATCCTGCAAATTTTTTAAAAAAGTATCCAGAAAATTAAAGGTTTTTTTACCTACCTACTAAAAAAAATGAAAATTTTTTCTGAAAAAATATTTCAAAATATTTTTATTACTCTAGAAATTTCTTGAAATTTTTCTCTCAAAATAAAAATAATAGTAGGTACTTAGGTAGCTAGGTACGTATGTACTACCTAATAATTTTAATTCCGAAAAATTGAAAAATTTTCTTTTAAAAAAAATTGAAAGATTTTTCATCCAAAAAAAAAAATTGAATTTAATCAAAAACTGAGAAATGAATTCTGCCCCAGCAAAGTGAGGACGAAAACTTCCAAATCCCCATTTTGAATTCAAAAATAATTTTATTTCAATATTTTGTATGCATCTCTAAAAGAACATGTTGATATTGATTGCGCTTTGAAATTTTCAAGTACTCCATTTCCATACCAAGGAACATTCTAATAAAAAAAATTGAAAAAATTTCCAGGAATGACCCTTGGTACCTTTGGTATGGTCCAAAGTGTCATTTTTGGATGGAGATTGTCAACTAAACCCTAAAACAACAAAAAACCCGAAACTGATTTTTTTTTAGATGTAACATTATTATTAATCCAAAGATGCGAGTTTTGATACTGGACTAAATTTTGGCTCAAAATTTGAGAAAATCAAAAAAGTAAGACTGTAACCTTATAGAAAATTAAATTTATAATCATAAAGGTTCTCTTCACCTTTTGTCTATCTTCAATATTTAAGGCACTAGCGCAGGTGTGTCTTTTTCCCAAAATAAAAAAGTATTAAATACAATTATATTTATTGAAAAAATTAACTTTTTAAAAACTTTATTTTGAATTGGGGGGGGGGGGTGAAATAATACGACCCTTCTGTAATATGACCTGACTTTGCCGCTTCCCATTGACTTATTCGTCATATGCCTTATCATGCATAGGGAAAGCGGGATCGACAGAATCACCTTAATTTTGAAGATTTAGATGATTTTTTTTTTTTTTTTTTTTTTAGAAATTTCTCATGTTTTCTCGAAACGTCCAAAGTGCATCTAGGAAACACGATGAGCTTTGAATTGGCATAAAATATTCATTCTTGATACATAAAATTACGTAAAACTACCTACCTCGAAGCGGCTTTCTTTTCAATTACTTCAAGGTTAATTACAAATTGAAACTAGGTTTGCGAGTTTTGCATCACTATAAAATATTGAAGAAAGCATTATTATTACCTCTGTTTCCACAGGGATTACATTTTTCGATTGAAGATTACATCGGCAGATCTTCCTACCCTTACTCGAGCAAAAATTTTGTTCATTATAAATTACACCATGCTGGCTAAATACTCGACGTTCAATTGCGTTTATTACGAATAAAAACGCGCCAAAGTTATACTTCACGTCGAGTACGTAAGAGTGTCGAAGATGTTGGTGCTTCAAACGTGCACGTCCCAATTTCGCCGAATAAAATTAGAGGAAAAAAAATAGTATGGTTAGAAAATTCTTTGCGGAAAAATTTTTAATGTTGTAAATTCAAATCGTACGATATGTTTTCGGGTAAAAATTCGATACGTTTGTATGTAGAAAACTCAATATACTTGCGATTTATTACGCGACCTCGGTAACCTTCCTTTCAACGTTCATTGTCAATGCAATAAGTTTCTATTTTATTTTATTTTCATTTGCTCGCGACAAGAAAATTTTTCATTTTTTGACGTACCTGAAATTTAATTAAGTATAAGTATCTATAAACTGTATTAATAAGTCGGGGTGATGAATCGTAACGCTTTTATTTTCATTTCGCGATTTTTTTCACATCGAAAAATCTACAAGTGTTGTATTTTCCCATAAGTGCTCCAATATGCCGTATTGTTTGGTGAAAAAGTTCGCGAGTTCGTACCTGCGATTTTATTTTCGCGAGCTCGATTTTTCTCCCCAAAACGAGCTTTGTTCGAGTTTTTGCACAAATTGCTGTACATCCGTATGTTGAATGCGTTAATGAATGTAAGTTTTCGTTGAAAATGTTCACTATTCTATTCGAGGCACTCGGGGTGGCTTAGTTAAGTTGTTATTTTATCACCTTTTAATGCGTACGAAGATAATACCGTTATGTCGGATCCGATATCGTCGATTTTATACGCTCTACTAAATTTTAACTGTTTATTGCCCATTTTGAAAATTTTATATCCAAGTTACGATGTCGAAATTGTCAACTCGATGTGGTTCAGCCTTTGTGCTCGCTTTTTTATGGAATGGCTTCATCTTTTGTAAATTTCACTTTTTTCCGAGTAGTTTCACGTTTTGATGGACTTTTCAGTTTTCTCGTCGCGTGATAAGTTTAGGTATAACGTTTGAAACCAAAATCACATAGAAAATCTTCATGTGGAATAGGCGCAAGGGTGCGGGGTATGCGTTTGATTGAATTACCTAAGAAAACCGTCATTGTTTTATCGACAAATTATACAAATATGGTTACGTGGTTTGACTTATTTATTCTATAACCTACGTATATTTTATTGTTCAACGCGTATACTTAGGAAAGCGATAAAGTTGTATGATTGAGGTATTATTTTTACATATGTGTATTTTCGCTTTTTCATTTATTCGTTTCGAATAGTCTACATTTTGAATTTAAAAAAAAAATTAATCTATATTATAACGATAAAGTGTAACATCGAGAGGATAATCGTTTTAATTAAAATAGGTAAAATACCACCTCGATACCTCGATATCGGTTTGTATTTTCATCCAGTTGTTTATTCTTACCGCATCGTTACTTCGAACAATTTTTCGGTTCAACTAGAAGTGGAAATTACTTTGTTCAAAAAACTTGTGGAGGACGTGTTGGTAATTTAATACGAATTTGTCCCGAAGCGATTTTTGTAAACTTCTTTGGTAACAATGGTTGCGGTTTGTTGTTTTAATTCTTTTAACGAGTTTCATTAGAACGCCACTTGATATACTTATCCATACTTTGATGGGTTTTGTCTACTTTTGATACGGTATTAACGCTATGAAGATGTCTGCGACCATATTATAGAGGCTGCCTAATTCGCGTATTTTTATCTGTCTACGCCAAATTACATATGATTACTGTCATTATGTCACTTATCTATTGCCTGCTCATATATCTACACGTATTTTATTCTGTGTTGCAATTTGGACTGACTAATCGTATGTAGTTTACATTTGTAAATCGTGGCATGGCATTCCAGAATTTTCATTTTGTTATATGTCGTCGAATACCTCGATTATAAGTTTGATCGCAATGATTTGTCGCTTTGGAGTTTTAATAAAATGAATTTTAAATACTTAATTGTTATACAAATATCTATATGTAGGGCTAGGAAAAAATATGCTTTAAAAAATCAGAATATACTCCAAAAAATGCCCTAAAATCTGATAGTGTATTTTAAAATGTCCTAAAATTCACAAATTTGCGAAAATATGCTCTATGCATTTTTAAAGATAATTGCCTTTTTTTAGAAATTCTGAATAGGTAAGATCCCGATAAACCAGTTGACCACCGATTTGACGTCGATTTGCGGTTAATAAAATTTTTTCCCAATTTTCGACTCAATATTGACCAATTTCAAATTTTCACAGTCTATTTTCAGTCTATTTTCCGGCATTCTCGGCTTATTTTCGACATCGAATTTGGGTAAAAATTTGGTCGATTTTAATTGATCGTTCTCAAGTCAATATGCTTTCAAAGTCGATTAAAGGTATTCAAAATTCAAAAGGTCCAAGTCGATAAAAAGAGATATTCGCTTCGTAATAGACTTCTTTTCGATGTCAATTTGGAGTCTTATTCAGGTCTATAAAAAAATTAAATTACGTAGAAACCCTATGATCATCTCTGGTCGATATTTCAAATTATTAGACCCAATTTTGACGTCAAATTCAGGTCTATTGATGAATACATTTTATCGACGAAATTAAAACGTATATTTTGGGTCGATTTTTGGTTTCAAGTTTTCAAGTAACAGTTCCTAAGTAATCGACGTACCTTCGACGTCGATTTATATATATATTATTTTCTTTAATAGAAAGATTATTAATTTTAAGATTTTTAATTAAATTATTATTTTTTTATGGGAATGATTATTTATTATTAAAAATTATTAAATTTTAAAATTTTTAATTTTATATAATATAATTTTTTTTTTAAAGTTTAATTGATTAATTTTAAATTTTTATATATTTTTAATAATTATTTTTTATTTAATAAAATTTTTTTTGTTTTCAAGATTTTTATTCATTTATATTTTAATTAAAGCTCTACTTACCGTCGAAGACTGATAGACGTGTGGTTAGTTATAAGGATTCCCGAGCAGCAGGTCATGCGATCGAAACCCAGTGAGGTAAGGCTTGAGGAATTTTAGTTGTAAAATTTGGTTTAGAGAGTTAGGTATGGTAAATAGGAACACAATTAGGGCAAAAAAATTCAATTCGGTCATGTCAACACATTTTTTAATTAATTAATTAAATTTTATGACAACGAAAGCCTAAAAACTGACTTTTGATCGACATCGAAAATTAATCGAATTCAACTCAATATCGACCAATTTTCGACGTCGATTTCATATCACGAATGAGTCGAAATATGGTCGAAGTGGGCGGAACTAAATCGACTTAGAATCGACGTCGATTTCAGTATGGATAACAGTAAAAATCTGGTCGATTTCAATGGTCGATTTTAGGTATGTTCTGACGTAATTTCGACGGTCGATTTTTGGTTTTTTGGTTAATCGGGATTATTCTTATTTATATATGTCTACTATAATAACGTTGAGGCACCACCTAGTTGAGTGTTCTTGTGGCACCAGTATCATGTGAAAAGAACTTCATCATTTTCTCAGAAATTTTTCCCTTGACTAGTTATAGATAGGAGAAAAACGGCTGGTGCCACTAAGTTACATAAGTATGGAGTGAGAATCGCACCTATTACCTACAGCACTCTCTGTTCATAAAAATTTTAACGAATTTTTAAAAGTGATATTCCATTTGAAGACATGAGACTTGAAATGGTGCCTCAACGTGTTTTCAGTATATATTTTTTGATATTATTTTATATAATCGTATAAAAATATATAATAATTAATAAGTGTCGTTGTGGCACCAGTGCAAAAATTTGCCTATCGACTCCTGGTGACCTTATGATACCACCCCACATGGTTTTAGACTTGAAACGTTGTGGCACCATTTCGTGGTGCCACAACGAAAATTTTGGTGCCTGAACTAACAACGAGTATGTAAAATGGTGCCACAACTACATTGAGTAAAAGTATATATATCTACTTGATTTTTTTAGTCTCACCCTCCTCCCTCCAAGTAGTTTCTTTTTGTGAGAAAATAATTCCCAATCGTTCGATTTTTTCCTTAACTGAATATTTCCAGTGGATTCCCGGAATTTTTAGAAAAATGATTTTCATAAGAAGTAAGTAATTCCCAATGTTTTATTTCTCCTCTAGTTGAATTTCAAGCAAAAGATACCTACGTCGGAGTACAAAAAGTAAAAAACTCTTTTTTTGAAAAATCTTGAATTATTTCTTTAAAAAATAGGTAAGTCTTCAATTTTTTGAAGAAAATCCTATCATTTTTTTGTGAAGAGGGAGCGGGTCTTTCATTTTTTTTTTTTGTTGAAAAAAATCTCCTTTTTATTTTACTTTGTCTCAATTAATTTTCGAAGAAAAAATTCTGAATTTTTTGAAACAAAAAATTTATCAACTTTTCAAAAGTCTTTTCATTTTTTTTTTTTTTTTTTTATATAATTTTTTGGAGAGGGGGTATCTAGTTTTTTTTTTTTTAATTTTATATTAAAAAATCTCTCTTTGGTTGTAAAAAAATGATTTTTGGAGAAAATAATTCAAAATTTTCTTGAAATGAAAAATTTAGCATTTTTTTCAAAATAAAGGAGCTAAGTCGAAAAATTTCTCAATTTCTTTGAAAAATCTTTTTCTTTTTTTTTTTTTTTTTTTTGAAAAAATCTTCAATTTTATGAGAGGATTTTCTGTTTTTTGCAGAGTAAAATATTTCTCAATTAATTTTTGAAGGAAAGAAAGTTCTTAATTTGAATTGAATAAAAAATATCTTAATTTTTTGAAGTCAGCGATTTTTTTCAGTTTTTTAGTAAACAGAAATTAGTAAAAAGGTGTTTCAATTTTTTTAAGGCTTTCTAATTTTTTTAAAGCAATTATTTCATTTTTTTGTATCAAAACTTTCAATTTTTTCACAAAATATGTATAAAAAAATTACTATTCAACATCAGAACATCACCTGTTGTGGGCTAAATAACGGAAAAAGTGGATCATTTCCATCGAAATTACACAATTCAGTAATCGTAACCTTTTTTGTCAACATCAAATACAGTAATTTTTTTTAGACGTCTAGAGCCCGCATTGGTAATTTTTTCAAGAGTCCCTGAGCCATAAAATTTTTTTTTATTAATTTGTAAAAATTCTAAAACAGCGAGGAATTTCATTTAAAATTGTTTTGTTTTTTAATTTGAAAAAAATGTGAATTGAAAAAATTAAAAAACTTCAATAATACGAAAAACTGAAAAAAAACTGTTTTAAAAAAAATTGAAAATTGAAAAAAAAAACTGAAAAAATAGAAATTAATTCAAAGTATTGGGAACTGAAAAAATTAAAATTTAAACTCAAAAATAAAATTTAAAACATTTTTTTTTTTCAATTTTTCAAAATTTCTAGTAAGTACCTTTTAATATGTGTACTGCTCAATACACTTTTGGATCATTTTTAAGAAAATATTTTGAAAAATGGTGTTAGATTTCTTCAATTCATAATACATTTATTTCGAAAAAAATTTTCTTTACCGCACCATTAGAGCTGGCCAACGGCACGGGTAACAGAATGTCACCCGTGTCATGGTAACCGAATGTTACCTGTGCCGATGACCATATGGACTTTTCAAATTATCAAAATTAAGAAATTAAAAAATTGTCTGTTTGAATCACGACTACATAAGAAACGACAACTTGTCTGTTTGAATCTAAGAAAATTAAAAAATTGTTGAAATTGAAAAATATCAAGTATCTGTTTGACTCCTAGAGAATTGAAAAATTCTCAAAATTTTGAATCGCCAATTTGAATCCTGAAGAATTGAAAAACTGTCTTTTTGGCTCCCAACTACATAATAATTGAAAAATTGTCTGTTTGAATCCAAGAAAATTAATAAATTGTTGAAATTAATTTAGGATTTAAACAGATATTTCTCAATGTTTTAATTCTCTTGGATTCAAACTGACTTTTTTTTTTATTTCTTATTTATTTGGGGTGCAAACAGACAATTTTTTAAATCTTTAGTATTTAATCTGATATATCTTTATTTCGACAATTTTTCAATTTTCTTGAATTCAAACATACAATTTTTCATATTTTTTTAGTTCTTCAGAATTCAAATTTAAATTTCTTAAATTTTGAGATAGTTAAACCGATTTTCAGAATTTGTATCTCAAAGTTTGTAAAAAAACTGGTTTATCAAATTATCAATGAATTATTTTCATCATTTCCCAAGATTCTCCAAAAATTGAAAAATCAACTTCGACAGCTAAAAATTTTGGTTCTGAAGATGCCCTTACATAACCAAAATTTCAGCTCAATGAGAGGCAGGCCCTAGGCCTACTCATTGAATTGATGATGCCTAGAACTCGAAACTGGTTCTACTCGTATACGAAGCAAATATTACGTTCATCAATCGAGCTTACATTGTTGATAGTTTTTAATTAATATTGACATAAAATTGATAATTTCAAGCTTCAGCAATACGAAGAATTGTTTCGATTAATGAGTTTAATAAACCAAAATATGTGCATGATCTGTTGACCCGTCTGGCTCGTCTTATTTAGAGAGGGTTTTCGAACTCGCGCGTCTAAAACAAATGAATGCTTCATTAAAACCCCATAAAATTAATTTAAGCTTATCAGTCGTTCTGAAGACTTACCTAGAATACCACTATGCCTATACTTTTTTTTACATAGAATACATATTTTGTCACTGTATTCTATATCGTATAGGTAGAGGTACCTATCTAACTTTGTAACTTCTCAGAAGAAATTAAGAAAATTTGTCGCAAAAAAGAGAAAAATTCTCAGTTGGTACGAGTGCTATTAAATTATGAATGCGAGTATTTTCTGCTTAATTCTATAACGAATTGTTATACTTGAAACTTGGAACCAGCATCGGTTTCGTAATTAAACACTTGTCGCGAAACTGTAACTGTGCAATTGCCGTGGTGCTTTCTTAATTTACGTTTAAGTCAAGAGAAAACTTTGAAATACAACGGCGGAGAAGAAAAATCTTTGTTTCGCGTTGATAATGTAATTGCGCTGAGTATGCTGAATATGGTGCTATAGAGCGCAAGATACGCGACATGGACGCGGAAAAATTTACTTAACCATGTAGTTGTAAATTTTATTAATTAGGTGTTAGGTAGAATACTTACATAATTTTCAAGTCGAGGTATTATTATCGTAGATTTTTTTTTAGTACTTAACTGTACCGAATGCTAACTGCGAACATAGTAGTGAAAATGAGTTGGTTTTTATTTCGTATTTTTAAAATTTAAAAATTCCGAATTTTATTCAAAAAGTATTTTTTTAAATTTTTATCAACACGAATCATTTTTTTAAATTTTGTTCCTAGGTACACAAGTTTTTCAAAATTTTATTAAAATTAATTTTTATTGAGAAATGTAATTATTTAGGCTATGTTTGTCATGGAAAAATATATCAACATATTTTTCCATAATTCAGTAAATAGTTTGTCGATTTTTTTTCCTGTTCATAATTTTCAGTCCTTAAATGATGTAAATGCTTTTCTGCAAAAATAATATGATTTCATAAATTATTATGATAAGTACCTACTTTTCCGGGTTACCTTCGTAACTCGACGTTGTGATTTTATCAATGATTCATATACCTACGTTTACACAGTGCACATAAAATTGCTCGTCACACTTGTTGTTGGTATTAAAATTCGAAAATGAAAATCGATTATAATTCGTTTTGACACGATTTGTCGAATGGAATAGGTACTTCACTTCAACCATTAAAATCTAATTTCATCGTTGGTAAATTATTTTTACGAAATGGGCACCTAATCTTTAAATATTTACGGTTTTATTGAAATCGTGATTTAAAAAAAAACTATTAAGATATTTACCTACTATAATTTTCTGACTTTGCGTAGTCCGATGTAAGTGATTTTCAAACCTTTTTTTTTTTTATTATATGGCTCCCTTTTCAACCTCTCTTGTGACTGAAAAACAGTAGAATACATTTTTAATTCGTTGTGTATACATCTGTACAAGTATTCGAAAAGTCAGATAATTTAATTTATTTTTTAATTTAAAAGCGTTTCGAAGAAATAAATTACTTACCTGCTTATTCGAAAAAATTGATTTATTTTGAAAAAATTATGTAAAAAATTATTTTAGTAAAGAAGTGGGTAGTTAGGAAGAGGGGTTTTAATAATTTTTTTGATACAATTTTTTCTTCAAAGTTATAAGATTTCTTAACAATAATTTTTCTATCAACTTTTTTCACAAAGAAAGAATTTTTTGACAAAAGGATGGGTTTTCATCAATTATTCTTTTGGATCTTTTTTCTCAAGTGAAGTGGCAATTTTTTGATTTAAAAAACACTCTTTGAAAGATTTTCATCAAAAAGCTATTTTTTCAACTAAAAGAATTTTTTCAAATTTTTGAAGCCTTTTCTTATGCTTAATATTTCTTTGATAATTTTATTCTGAAATAGTATTTTTCTGAGAGTGAGTATTTTTAAATAATTTTTTTGATACAGTTTTTGTCTAACACTACTGAAAATTCTGCCAATCTCCTGTTTTTTGCTTATACCTCCTGATGTCGTGCAAAACACCTGTTTTTTGTCAAATTTGTTTGAATGTTTCTCTTTCTCCCTCTTTTTTTTCAATGTACATTTCCCGTGTAGCAACGTCGATGCTAATTTCGATATAAATGTCGACACATCGAAATCGGTCACTTTTCGATGTGTCGACATTTATATCGACATCCACATCGACATTTGCAATGGTGAGATTTTGAAAAATATGCTAAGTTCAAATATTCAATATAGATTATATATTAAAATTACACCAAAAATAGTGTTCAAGCCAACATTTCAACATATTTTGTCAAATATGCGGCATTGAGGCCACCTTTGTAGCTGGACACATGCGAGTGTCCAACTAACATAGAGATGATTCTTAGACCTTATGTACTAATTCACAACACACTTTATCTGCGAGTATCACAATCACCCTCAAGACGTCGACAGTCAAGTCGATGCATTATTCGACCCTCGACAATCACATCGACACTATCTCGACTTAAAATTCCTGTGGTCGACACTGTCGACAGTGAAGTCGATGCATTATTCGACCATCGACAATTATGTCGACAATAACTCGACAAGTCGTTGTATTATTCAAAACTTTGAAAAATAAGAAAATTTTGTGATTCTTTCAAAAATTATTTATTCCTGAGCTTAAAATGTTCTTATTAATTGTTTTTAGTTCTTTTTAGATATAAAATTTGTAAATTTAATTGGCAGAAATTGTCGACATAAATGTCGATGCGTTTATTGAGTATCGATTTTTACATCGACTTGTCTATGTAGAAAAACAACGTTTTCTAAATTATAGGAAAATACTGAGAAAAATTCAAAAATTTTGATTGAACAGTTATGTTTAACATAGAACATTACTTTAAATCTCAAATATCATTTTTAATTCACCGTTAACCGAGAAAAAAATGTGTCTGAATTTTGTCGACATAAATGTCGATGTCGACAATTGCTACACGGGTTGATATCTATCAATGTAGTGTTTATTCCTCTCTCTTGTGTTTTTTTTTTGGGGGGGGGGGGGATATATAATACATTATACATATTTCATTTTTAGAAACTCCTAGTTTTTGCTTTTAAGATTTTGTTAGAAAGTCTGTTTTTTCTTCAGAGCATTTCTTCAGGATGATTTTTCTATCCAATTTTTTAATTTAGGTACTCGAGGATTTTTTTGAAAAAATGGGTAGTTTTTTACTTTTTCCTACAACTTTTTCCAACAACTTTTCAAGAAGAATTTTTCAAGTTGAAAAAAAACCTTTAATGATAATTTTTTTTCAAAATCAATACATTTTTAAAACATATTTTTCACATTTTTCCTACATATGTTAACAATTTTAAAGGTGTTTAAATTTTTTCGTTTTTTTTCCCTGCGTGATTGGTTTCTAAAGTTTTCTTCAGAGTTAGGGGATATTTTCTTCACATAACTTTTCTATCAAATTTTTTTTTCTTGAAACTTTTTTTCAAAAAATGTTTAGCATATTACGCATTTTTTTATTGATTTTTTTTGAAAATTGATAAAAATTGTAATACCTACCTAAATTGAAAATATAATAATATTTAAAAAAATTAATTTGATTATTTTCTTTATTTTTCAAAAGTGAACCATTAAGTTTTGGAAAAAATAAAGTAAAAAATAATTTTTGAAAAAATTAAGTAAATTCTTGAAAAAATAATTTTTAGAAAGTTTCTCATACAGGGTGCGGCATAAGTCAGGCTTCGCTATCGAAATATACTGCACTCGTCAAATTTTATTTTTTGCTGGGTTTGTTTGTTTGTTTGTGTGTATAATCACAGACGTCTGAGACGTCGCGAAAATACTGAGTTGATGCCCAAACGTTTACACACACACACAAACAAACAAACGAGGCGAAAAATTGCTTGTAACTCGTGCAGTATATTTCGATAGCGAAGTCTGACTTATGCCGCACCCCGTATCTCTTGGTAAGTTGTTTTAAAAGTATGTAGGGTACTGATCAAGTATTTTTTTTTTTTTTTTGTTTAATTCAAATTCATTTCAACAAAAAATTGACTTTGGTATTTTTTTTAGTAAATCATTATTCATTATGTACCTGCATACTTGAAAAAATATGAAAATTTTTTTAAAATGCTGAAAAAACAAAAACAAAAAATATTAAAAATTCATTTTTGAAGATAGGCATAGGTACTCAATTAAAAAAAATTTTGTGAATAAAATTTTGAAAATGAATACCTAATGTGAAAAAATGTGTTCTGTTTTCAACCAAATTTTGGTAAACTTCATTGAATTTTTATTTGTGTTGATTAACTTTTTAATTTTTTTTTTCGAATGAACCAGCGAAATTGCGATCCATATTTTGAAAACCACTGTCATATGGAATTGAAAAGAAAATTTGCTGATGTTATCTTCTCAACTGCATTTTTTATATATCTCGATTACATTTTCCAACGAAAAATTCGTTATTAAAAAAATCAAAATTCATAAGACAAAGTGAATTTTTTCGCCATGTTCATAATTCAGGTTGAAAAAATCATTACCTATAGCTTCCAAGCTCCAATTTTTTTTTTCGTGAGCTAAACAATGTCGCAATAATCGTTTGAAAAAAGTAACTAATCGTAACGGTGATTTCCCTAGAATAATTGTATTTTATTAGCCTATTCGATTGCTGCCAATAAATACGTTGCTAGAATTTCCTAACTGTTTTCCATTCCGATCGCATTTTGTATCTTTTCAATCGACGGCACAGATTGTCAATCGTCGACTTTATTGAATGTTGGTCCACAGTTCTGTTCATATATCTACGTGAATTGTGTTTTATTGCTATTTTCATCTTTCAATGGTTTATTTATTTTATTTATGGTCAAATATACGCATCGTTAAAGCTTATATTAACAAAGACGCTTGATTACATGTGATTTATTGTCATAGGTTTTAAAAAAAAAGAGAGAAAGAAGTATTAATAAGGATTTCAAGTTGAGTTCGTTTCATAAATATCAATTATATGGAATAGCTCGCAGACCGCGGTAAATATCGTTAAACGATTACTAATGGGTGCTGTCATAGAACCTTTTCATAATTTTTTTCTTGAGTTTTATTTTGTTACAGTTTTTTTTTTTTTTTTTTTTTTCAAGGGTGTACTGAAACGAAATCTAATATTTGAAAACCGTTTATTGATTTAGTTCCCAAAAACGTGAGTCCAATATTTCTTATAGGTAGATACATTTTTTCCTCTCTCAATAAGTATTTTTATTTTCTACGTAAGATACACGTTGTATCTAATATCGCATACCTGCATTACATTTTCAGTTTTTTTTACGTCGCATCGCGTCTTTATTGTTTTTGAAAATTTTTGAAAACATTTTCATGGTCACATTTCCATCCTTATTATCATACCATTCATAAAAATAAATTTCTCATCGTTTCAAGTGCAACATTTCTTCTCGATCGAGGGTAATATTGTTGGAATATTTTTCAGTCGTTCTGAGTTTTTTCCTTTAAAAGCTATTTTAAAATGACACATTTTCAAAGGGTACCCGCCCCCTTGTTACACTCAAAAAAATTAAATGTAACAGTTACATAAGAAACACCGTACTCAATCCGGTAAACCTGGTAATTTTGTGACAGCCCTTCAACTTCGTGAACATTCCAGTGAAGACAGTAAATTTTAGTTTGAGATGACAGGAATATTTCCTTATAAAACGGGAATCAATACTGTGGAACTCAGTAATTCGTGAACGTACCTACTACCTACGTACTTACCGTGTTTTTCAGTATTCATTACGGTGTTTTGAGGAAATAGTAGCCAGTATGAAAATCCATTTTTTTCGTTGTAAAATTTTCTTCCACTATTTTCGCCCTTTAATCGGTCATTTTTATTTGTGCATTATAAAAAAAAATCAATAGTAAAAAAATGCAAAAAATAAAACCGAAACGAAGAACCTTCAAAATTAAAAAAAACAACAATTTTCAAACTCAAGTAGGTATCCATTTTTTGGTTGATATCAGAGTTGGGCAGAGCCGAATCCTAAAATTTAAGAACTGAATTTGAAGATATAGGTAAAATTTTGGATTTGGTCTGGATCTTTAGATCCTCTTGAGAAAAAAAAAAAAAATTCGGCTAAAAAACAGAATTGGATCAAAGAAAAAAAGTTCTTCAATCCATCATTTTTTCTCTGTTAATTGAATTTTTCAACTGTGTGCTCATTATCAATTGTCCGGGACAATTTGACCTTTTTGGTGACTAAAAAGTCAAGTTGTCCCGTTTGTTTTCCACCAACGCTAAAATTGGCAGAAATATGAAATTTGAATGGAATTTCAAAGTTTTGAGCTGTGTTAATCAACTTATTGATTAGATATTTAATAATATCCAAAATTGGAGAAAAAGAAACTGCCAAATTAAAAAAATTTCAGATAAAATTTGTAGATTGAGATCATTATAAATTAGAAAATTATTTTGGTTATCATAAACATGTCGCATGGACCCCTCCCTTCCCGCCAATTCTGAATAATAAGTTTTTTTTAGAAAGTAATTTCTCGAAGTTTCTGGATTATAAATATTTTAAAATCTTCCTTCAGAAAAATATTTCGATTTTTTTTTTTTTTTTTTTTTTTTTTAACAAAAAATCTTACAATTTTTCGGATGTTTTTTCAAAAATTTTTGTAGGATAGAATTTCTAATTTTTTGAGAATAGAAATATTTTTCGGGGGAGGAGGAGATATCTCAATTTTTCCTAAGTGAAATTAGGTAGGATATGGATTTTTCATTTTTTTTTTGAGAAAAAATTTGACTTTTTTGGAATAAAACGATTTTTCATTTTCGTTTTTTTTTTTGAATGGAAAATCTTTTGAATAAAAGATCTCATAATTTTTTAAATGAAAAGTATTCCAATTAGGTGAGTATCGAAGAAAATATTTTTTTTTTTGAGAAAAAAATTTGAATTAATTTTAAAAGTGGAAACTAGAAATTAAAAAAAATCCTCTCTTTTTTTGAAGTAAGAATAGGTAGGTTTTATACTCTTAACTTTTTTATTTTTTATTTTTTGGGGAAAAATTCTCGTTTTTTAAGCAAAAAGAAAAAATTCATTTTTTCTGAAGTGAAATATACATATATACCTACTTACTTACGTATTTCTCATTTTTTTAGTGATAAAATTTCTCAATTTTTTTGAAATAAGAATTCTTTTAATTTTTAGGATTTTTTTCAATTCTTTTTCTAGAATGAAATTTCTTGTATTTTGAGAGTAATTTTCTTTTGATTTCTTTCTTTCTTTTTGTTTTGATAAAAAAATTTCTCAGTGTTTCAGGTGCTATACCTAATGTATTTCTCATGAAGAGGTTTTTAAAATTTTTTTTTTAGATTTTTAAAAGAATTTCATGCAAAGAAGTTGATTTCTTTATCCCAAATAATTTTATTCTGGAAGATTTTTTTCATTATCGTGATTTTTAATAAAAATATTTTTTTTTGCAGAATCTTTTCAAGATCATTTTAGAAATATATTTTCCTGTAAAATTAAAAAAAAAAATCTTTGAAATGATTTATTTTTCTTCTTCTTCTTCTTCTTCTTCTTCAAAAAAAAATTTTTTTTGAGAGTTGCTACCTTACAAAAAAGCGCGATCGCCCTTGCTAGCGAGTACGTGCAAATATTCTATCTGTTTTTTGTAGTTCTTTCATTCAAACTACATTTCTGTTATCTGTCTGTATCTATATATATTTTCTTACGACTGTTTAATAAATTCAATAGATATCAATAAATTGAACCAAAGTTTTGATTTTTTTTATCAATTCATTTTTTACTTTACAAAATACGAAAGAAATGAATCAAAAAATAATTTATTCCCCTCCCCGTCCCAACAGGATCTGATCTGGGTCTTCTGGATCTCTTGCTGATCCAACGAGACAAAAGATCTGGATCTAGATCTAGATCCTTTCGCTAGTGGATCTGTTATTATGGACTTCTTATTGATGTATATCAAATTTTATTATTGTATCGAAGCAGCGACACTGAAATGCATTTTACTGATTTCCAAAGTCAATAAGAAGCTTATAATATCGACAAAAAAATGTACGAGTATTCTTAAGTTTGAAAACTGTTGCTCTTTCTGATTTTAAAGTTTCTCCGTTTCGGTTTTATTATATTTTTTTTTTCATTTTTTTTCCTATTGCATTAATTTTTTTTTTTTTGAATACATCACGAATAAACGCTATTTTAAAAAATTGATATCTTTAAAGAGGACTTGTTCTATTAATTAAGGACACATACGCACTTTATAATGAAATTTAGAATTTAAAATTGCTCTCAAAGGTGTAAAAAATAATCAGCGAAAAAAACATCTGACAAATCCCCGAACTGGGAAGTTTTTTAATAATAATTAACGATACCTTAAGCCACACTAAAGTATAGTTGAAAATTAAAACAAGGTACGTTAACGACCTAACAATGCTGCTAATCAAATTAAGTGTTAAAATTAGACTACACTACTCGCCAACCACTCACATAAATTGGATAAAATTAAACGCTTCTTTATATTAAAAATGAATACCAGATGGAAGTTGGAATAAGTAAGCTATAAAAAATAATAGGATTTATATTTCAAACAAATCTGCCGAGAACGCCACTTAAACAGTAAATTATACGCGAAAACCCACGTTAAAATTCTGTATCATTATACTTTGAAACCACAGCAAAATTATAAGACCAAATGTCGACGGTAAAATTTTCGAAAAGAGGGGCGATTTTAATAGAAACATTTCTCAGTATTTTACGATATTGCGGAAAAACTTTTCCCAAAATATTTAAAATATGGCATGCTGTAAAGGGTTTAATGTGATTTTTTTTGTTCCTTTTTTATATTCAACTATCAGCACTTCGGGGTGTAGCTGCATCAAAAGCTTTACTCGTACGTCGCGTCGAGTGAAGAAAATCAGACACAATACTCGAAATATCGCGAATTAAATTTTAACGTAAATTTTTAGGCGTTGCTTTACAATTGTGAATTTTTCTATCCCTTTTTCATAGCTTGAATACCGAATATACATTAACGCTTTTTCGCAAAACTGAAAAGATTCGACGCGGCAAAAAATTCAGAAAAGAACGTGAACAGATTCTATAAATTCGTAAAACATTAAAAACACGATGCTGCGAAATCGAAAAAATTCTATCAAATCAAACTTTTGGTATCGTTTCAAAATTAAACGAAAACCGTACGTTTCACGTGGAAACATTCGACCATGTTGACTTGCATTTCGATTTTTTTTTAGATTAATTTTTCTGTTTGCGCTTGAAGAGGTAATTTTCATTTAAATAATTTTCACTCCGTTTTAGCATTATAGTTTTCAATGTTTATCTTTACCTTAGTAAGCATTTAATTACTTTTAATTACCTAACCTTTTTTTTTGTAAGTTTTTATACAAGATGTTTCTCATAGCTGACGGCGTAGCATCCACGAGCCACGACGAGATGAATAGGAAACGCGCGAAACAAAAAAAAGTTGGACATTTATGAACATTTCAGTGGATTGAAAAAAAAACATGCCTTGGATTTGCTTGAAAAGCTCAATTCAAGTTTCCACACTTCCCTAGACTATTGAATTGAGTTTTAAATTGCACACCACTTTTAGCCCTCTGCCAGGGGCCTGGAAAGTTGCAGATCGCCGAAAAATCAAGATTTTCGAATTACAAAAAAAAAAAAAAAAAAATACATCAGCATGCTACACTGAGAGAACGAGAAAGTACTGGGTATTGTACAAATAATGTATTTTTTACTAAAAATGCAGTATATTATAGCATAAAATCAATATTTTGTACTATAATATGCTCATGGATCCTATAATTGCAGTAATTTGGATCCTGTATGGAAGTACAGTAAAAAAAATGATAAAAATTACTATACTGTGCAGTATTTTTTACTATACAGTATAGTAAAAAATGCAGCAAAATAGTGGTTTTTACTATTCTGTATAGTAAAAAATACTACCCAGTATAGTAAGTTTTACTGTAAAAGTAAAGTAATTTGGATCCTGTATTTTACTATACTATTTCTTTCAGTGTACCAAAATCGGGCTTAAATGACTCATACTGCAAACAAAATTATTTCGATAGAAAAATTACTAAAATAATCTTGATTTTCATAAAATATCAAAATTTCTCAATTTTTTATACCTAATAGTAAAAATTAATTTTTAGGAAATTGGCAAGCCTGCAATAAAAATTTTTCAATTTTTTATATCGAAATAATTTTTTTGCAACAATAGAAACCTTTTTAAGTTTGATTTAGGGCTAAAAGTTATATCCATCTCAGAGCTCAATGGTCCATGGAGGTGTAGAAACTTAAATTGAGCTTCTAAACAGGGTTGACCGAGGTACCACTTGGATGGAACTGCTCCGTCCTACTTTGAGCTAGGGATCTAAAATTTTCTGTGGCTGATCTCCAACTCGAAATGAATTCCCCCTTGGATTTGGTCAAAATGTTTTTGTTCGACCCACCGTAATCAACATGGTGTCCATCTCAAAAATTGAAAAATGCAAGGGAAGATAAAATTACTTTTTCTCAATTTCATTTTCTCTTACTCTTTTAGTTTTTGAAAAAGACACAATTTTATATTAAGATGACACTTCATCTTTGAACTTTCAATTTTTTTTTTTGTTATTTCATCCCAACGTTGTTTCTCTTTATGGAAAAATCACTCCTATTTAATATTTCCCCCCAAACTGAATAACTAAATTTCAAAGGGCCCCTGGCCATTCCCTTGAAAAAAATTTGAAAATAAACCGGTTTTAAAATTACTGTCTTTTTTGGTTATATTATAACTCATATCAAAGTTGTTTCTTTTCGGGAGAATTAATTTCCAATTTGTTGTTTTCGTCACAACTAATTTAAAGTAAGTACCTACTTAAGTAATAACTTTGGGCAACCCAAAATTTTTCAAAAGAAAAATAGCAATTTTTTTTACTTAGTACCTGTAATAAGTATTTATAATATTGTTGATTTCTTTGGGAAATAATAATTCAATTATTTTCATTTTTTTTTCCTCTAACTAAAGTGGTGCCACTAGCCCTCATTGGGGGGGGGGGGGTGGAAATTTTTCAAAAGCAACAATATTAAATGTTAATTTAAAAAATCTCTTATTTTTTTTTTAAAAGTTCGGATTACCAATCACTTGAAATTAATTTGGGCAAAAAAAATTGGAATAATTTCTCATGAAAAGTAGCAATTTTGGTATAGGTATGACAGGGTGTCTAAGGCCGGGTCATGAAAATCATGAAAAAGTCATAAATTTTCCAAAAAAATCACTAGGTCATGAAAAATCATGAATTATACTCTTCGAAATCATGAATTTTTGATAATATCACCCGGGAAAAATTGCAAATTCGCTTAAAAATGAAATTTTTTCAAACTGTTGCATCTTCTCAAAAAAAAAAAAGATACCTACCTAAATAAATTTTTAAAAAATGATGAAATATTGTGATTTACCTGAAGAGAAAATTAAGTTTCTTGAAGGATTTTTTTCCGAAGGGATTAAAATCTCTATTTTAGGGAAAATCCACATTTCTTGAAATGTAAAAAAAGACTTTTGTGCATGGAATGAAAAAAATGAATACATTTTTTCAAAGGAAGAAATTTCAGGATTTTTCGGAATAAAAAATATCCATGTTTTTTTGTTTGTTTTTTTTTTGGTGAAAAAATTTTATAAAATTTTTTTATGTGAAGATATTTTTTAAAATTTCTGTGGAAAAGTTTCTTAATTTGTAAAGAAAAAACTGAGGTTTTTTCGAATACTAATTTTAAAAATTCTTCTGAAATGAAAAATCTCAATTTTTTGGGGATCAATTTTTTTTTCTTTGATAGTAGAATAAATAAATAAAATATTTTTAAACTTGGGGACAAAAAAAAAAAACAGAAAAAAGGGGTTTCTGTTGAAAAAGTTGTTAAAAATTTTTTAGGAGAATTTTTTGCGTGAAAATTTTTTGTTTCATTTCCAGGAAAAAAATCATTTTCACATTACAACATGGAAACAATTTCAAGAATCCATCTTTTAGGTAAGAAATCGAATTACACCCTTGAAAATTTCAAGTATTCATTTAATTTTTATAAAAATTGTATAGGTAATTAGATTTTTTGGTTACAAAAAAAGGGGTCTTGGAGGGCATAGGCATAACTTAGGGGGTTCAAGGGACATTCGCCCCTCCCTCAATAATTTTTTTAATGGCTATTTACCACAAACAGATATTATAGAGAAAAAATGAGGGGGATTTTTTTTGCGTCCCCTCCCCCATATTCATTCCAAGTTACACTTATGCTGGAAGGGGGCTCCCTGAAAATGTTGAAATATTGTTTATGAAAAAGTCATGAATTTAAAAAAAAAAAGACACCCTGTAAGAACCAAAAAAATTAGAAGACTCCAAGCCCCAAGGTATCACTTGAAATTAAGTTGTGGTAAAAATTAAAAAAATTAGGGATCAATTATGGAATCTCTCAAGATTCAGTCAGAAGTAAAATGAAAATTAAGGAACTATTTTTAATAAAAAAGAATTTTCCAAGTTTTTTAATCTCCTGACAAAATACCTAAAAGCTTTTCGTGCAATTGTTAGATGTAACACTATTGTAGCATTCGTCTACAATTTTAGTTTAATTTTTTAATTTTTTAATAATATCAACTCGAATGTTGAAGCAATCTAAGGAAAGTTTTCGCCATGTTAATGTGTTCAGCAATGCTTTGAAAATACATTTTGGAAATTTGAAAAAGCAATTATTTTAAACCGATTTAAATTAACGATTGCAAGTTTGCTTCGTCGAGTTTAGTTGTTTGATTACACATTGCTATTTAAATGAAGAGCTCGGTTAGATGCATGCTAAGGAAACGAACTGTATGATTAAATCAAAAGATACACCGTAAAGAAGAAGTTGCTCGTTGTCAAAGAACGCTCTAATATGTATAATTTCATTAGTACTGCTTTTCTAAAATTCCTCATCTACGTCTCGCTGATTTACATTTATTAAAGAAATTCGCGTTCAAAGTTCCAATTTGTGCATGCTTCGAATCGATAGTCACGATGCGATGATGTACATTTACATGTACGAAGTAGGTAAGCTACCTAGCGAAACATGGTCCATAAATTGCAATTCTATATTGAACACTTTTTTCACTTGCAAAAAATAACGCGCTTCGGTCGTTTCCCTCCTTTTTTTCCTTCTCTGAAAAAAAAATCATCTTTATTCCAACATTATTAATAGTTTTGATAAAGTCACGTTTTATAACTATTGCCACAGGTCCTCTTCAAAGTTTTTAAAACATAGTAAGAAATTAAATTAGATGCTCGGAACATACTATACAGAAGCATCTTTCATTCGAAATCACGCTTTACTTCGGTCTTTTATTTTACTTATCACGTCTATTGGTTTTCTCTCGATTAACAAGAAATTTCTAAAATTCGCATCCAACGTTCAACATCATTGTTTTCATTTCGTTTTGTTGAATAATATTTTTTTCTTTTTTAATCTATCCATTATTACCGTACCTATCTAATATCTAAATGTAAATTACATGTAGTGTCTTACAATAAATTGTAGGTATCTAGTATAAGTATATACATATATGTAGCTATCTTTTCATTTCAATGTTTTTTTCAAATAAGTGAAATTTTTGATACCTATGGAAATCTTTGGTTTTGAAAAATTCATATTTTCCCCAATGTTGTCAAATTATTCAATGAATGAAATAGTGGTAAAGAATACAGCGCTCGCTCAGATTAAAAAAAAATTGTTTCGAATGGAATGCATGAAGGAAGCTCGGTTGACAAATAGATTTGCACTTCGTTGAAGTTGGCATTTCATATTTCGTTGCAAATTGCGCCTTATGTATTCTGCACTGGCAACTCAAACAAAGTGTTTGTAGGGGTTCGTGGTGTAACTGTGGCAGGGGTAGAAACGCTACAACGAATGTTTTCACAGTTGAGGTGCGAAATTTTACACACCTCTCGTTTCTTTTTTGCTTCAAATACGTAATGCGTAACATGCACGTATGAGTTTTACTATCTAATTGCTCCAAATTCAAAGAGTATGGGTAACATACGAATAATTTTAAAATTCTAAATGTTTGATTAACTTTACAGTTTAATATGTACACGAAAAAAAAGTTAAATTCATTTGGAATTTATTTTCTACGAATTTTGTATGTATCTACGAGTATCTCGGGCATCGAGAGAAGTATTAGCGAATTTTTGAAACATTTTAAACTTTTTTCACCCCATCAGTGAGGCAATTATATGCGAAAAATGTACGTGACAAGAGCTACAGCCTGATGAACTTCGTAGTCGAACCTATACAAAAGAAGAAAAATATAGGTACGTGACAACCAAGTTTGTAGCATATAGAGTGAGTACTGTGGGCGTGTATTTTGCGAGAGTCAAATGTTTCAATATTTCGTATTTTTATATTGATCGGGTCATTCCGTGTCAAGTGAAAACGGCCACGTTTTGATCTTGGATCTTCCAATTTCATTCAAATTTTTTTTTACGAGTTTTTCTAATTCCAAAGTATAATAAAACCACGGGTTTTTCTCTCATGGCCCCTCGAGAGGGTTTTTATGAGAGAGGCTTTTTGTTTTTGAAATTATGAGATTTTTGTTATATCAACTTTGGTGAGCTTATATGTCGAGATTAGTGCTAGGAATCGAAAATTGGCAAACAAAGTTTCAAAGAGCATTAAAAGAAAATTCGGAATCACCTATGAAAATTTCAAAATTTGAAATTTGAGCTTTTTTGAGTAAAGCTCGACTTTTGAGAATACACAGAATTCCACGAAGCTTCTCAAAAATCCACAAAAATGACTGTGAAAAGATATTGTTGTACTACACTCGTAATTATTTCGTATAATGATTTTCGTGATGGAAGTTTAAAACCTTTGAGGGGCATGGCTTCCCAAAATTTTGTCCTAAATTCAAAATTAAAAAAAAAAGAAATGAGTGACATTTGGTTCTGTTACCTTTTTGATAACACTGAGTTTGAATATTACTTACTTCAATTTTTTTTGATAGGAGCATAGATTAACCTGTAAAATCTATGATAGGAGCTCCCTTCGCCAAAACTCCCTCAAATTTTGTAAAAAATGATGAAATCAAAAAAATGGCATGAGACATTATTTGTGATATTTTTGATAGCTTTGATTTCGAATATTGACTTATTTTTTCGATTTGACCTTTCTATGTTTTTGTTAGTGCTGAATTCAAATATTCACTTGCTTTTTTGATTGGAACCGCCGACGTCTCTTCCTAGCCACCAATGTTATGAAATAATCCCAGTAAAATACTTTAGGAGACCCCCTCCCCCCCCAAAAAAAAAGTTTAAAACATGATTTTTATATACTTATATATTTTTTTAATGTCAAAAATAGGTATCATGAAGATATTAAACAAATTCATGTAGTCGAAAAATCTCTCATTTTTTTTTCTTCAATTCTCCCTCAAAAAATTGTCAAATTAAGATCAGTTTACAAAAAAATCATGAAATAAAATTCCAGTTATTATCAATTGCCATTCTGTAAAGTACGAGTAAAATCATTTCAGAGACAGCGAAAACAACATTCTAAAATTAAAATCACAGTATTTCAATTTAATATCTTGCAAGTAGTTAAATAAATTAAATTTTATTTTCACGTAAAAGAAAAACGTTCCAAATTGAAAAATTATTTTTTTTAGCAGGGTTTGAAGTTGGGAAGAAATACAAAATTTTCAAGTAAATTCATTTTGTATACAAAATTTTCAAGTAAATTCATTTTGTATACAAAATTTTCAAGTAAATTCATTTTGTATACAAAAAAATTCAGGTGGCATATCATTTTTTTTTAAAAGTATCGTTTTTAATTTTTTTTTTAAATTTCCCTTAAATATTGTGACACAATAAATTTGAAGTGAAAAATTAAATTTTAGCATGGGTTTAAAAAATATAGAATTTTTTAAACCACCTATTGCATTTTCTAACAATTTTTTTTCAAACATTGTGGCAAATAAATCATGTTTTTAAAATTGAAAATTGTGTTTTTGACAGGTGGTTGAAGTTGAGTGAAAATTCAGGAAATGTGTTTTTTATAAAAAAAAAATTAAAAAAAAAAAAATTGACAGGTTTTTCCGCCCTAATGTTTTTAAAAAGAATTAAAAAAATTATTACCAACATACTTAATTATCCTTACCTATCAAAAACTCAATTTGTAACTTATAATTATCTTTTTGCGTGACAATGTGCGAAATTACACTTAACAGGACACCCATTTGAGATATACTGTGAGTTCTTCAGCTGGAAATCCGTATGTAAAAACCTTGGTAAACTTTGAGAATTTTGGGATAAGTACCTATTAATTACCTATATGTAAATTTTATTTCGAAAATTTGAAAAAATTTCGAGAACGGTAGTAGAAGACAAAAAAAAGTAAGGGGCCGATCGTCCGAACTGTAATTAAAAAAAATAAAAATAAAAAATAAATAATACCCTGAAACGTATACAACAATATACATAGTCATATACATATAAAGCTCGATGAGTTTTTGAAGCATATGGTACAGATTCGAGGCATATGTGAAAATGAATTCAAAGCAAGATAATAAGGATTGAAAGTATATAGGAAATTATTATTTTAACTGTCAGTTGTGATTTATTTGTACACCAAAAACTGCGCTATAAATCTCGTACTTATATAATTTTGTACTATACGTAAAGGTTAGTATAGTGTAGTGAATGCTTTCCTATAGAGTTCATGTATGGCTCACGCATATTGCCTTTACTATACGTATGGTAAATGGGTGGTTACCTTTATCTGGAAAAAGGCCAGGCACTTCTAGTAAATCCTTGATTTACGGTCTTAAATCCTTATCACTGATAAGAGGCCAAACATGGAAATTTAACGCTTGTATGTGTGCAGACCCTTTATCAAATGTACATATTCTTCTCTACGGAACAATTGAAAGCGATAAATTTTAAATGCGTTCTTAAATCAAATTTTTATAAAATTTTACACAAACGCGATTTGAAAAATGTCTGCTGGTCGATCTGCTACCTATAGGTAGGTATTTTAGCTATACCCCAAGTGATGACAAGAAGACTATCGTTGTAATTAAATTGAAATATGACGGTATGCGCACGTTTCACAATATCGTCAAGATTGTGTAAGGTTTAGAATGTTGAGATACGTATTTTTTCGCTTTTCAGCGAAAAAAGGTGCGAAATTGCCGAATAGAATTCTGTTTGTTATACGTATTGTTATACAAGGTGTCCGGGAAAGATAGTTGAAACTTTGGATCTTCCAACAAACAATAATGTTTAAATACTCATGGTGCCTATCTCAAGAATTAAAGGGGCAAAGGAAAATGAAACTGACGAAAAAAAACTCTGACGCATTAATGCGTCAGAAAAGCTGATTTTTTTTAAAATTATTTTTTTATGAATTATTACCTATTATTATTTTTCATTTCAAATCAATAATTTTTACCGAAATATTTTTTACTCACATCCTCATTTATCGAAAATAAGTAAAATTTTATTTTTCTTAATAACATTAATATAATATTCAGGGTTCGGACATTCTTTCTCGAAAAAACGGGAAATATGCGCATAAAAATTCCCTTAAAAAACACGAAATATGCGCGAAAAACCTAAAAATATTCTCGAACGATATGGGTGTCAATTTAAAGAGGAAAACGCCAGCTACATGATTTTGATTCATAATTGGACGTATTTAGAACACATATTGAGAAATTACACAAAAAAGAACGAAAAATGAATTTTATTTTTACTCAAAAGCAAAAAACGTTCTAATTCTAATTCTAATTTGGTAATTCTACTGATTCTAATTAAATCAGAGAAAATAACGAAATTGTATTTTATCAAAATAAGTAGGTAAGTTTGAAAATTAAATCGACTCGCCAAGCCGGCATATGCAAAAAAGTACCACCAGTGTTGCACATTCGGGTGAAAAAAAAATAGCGGTATCAGTTTTGCTAAATTTTTAGGTGAGAAATTGCAAATTTGTCAAAATATGCTCGAGAAAACTCGAAAATCGTGAAATATTCTCGAAAAACCTAAAATATTCCCTAAAAATACCCAAAATATGCGTTTATATGCGCTGAAAGGTGAAATATGCTCAAACATGCAAAAACAAGTTGGGTCAATTTTACTTAGAATTTTCTGAAACGTAAAGATAACTTGAAAATTCTCGATCTAGTATTAAACAAAAAAACATGCTCGAGCATGAAAATCCGAACCCTGATTAATATTATTCAAAATTTTAAAATTTTCCGAAAAAAATAAATAAAATAAAATAAATTTTAATTTATTTTTATTTTTTACCTATTATTTTTATTTTTTTTTATGTAGATTGGTCTTCTTTGTCAATTTTACTCACTTTGATTCAATTATAATTTGAAAAAAATATATATATTTCAAATTTTTTTAATAATTTTTTTTTTTTTTTACCAAAATTTATACAATTTATTTTCATTTGAAAAACCAAAAAATAACGAAGTTTCGGTTTTCTTTGAACTCCAATAATTATTTTGAAATTATTAATTTTTTTTTTTTCAATTTATCATTTTCTCAGAAGTTTTCAAAATGTCTATTTTGTATAATTTAGTCTCTCTAAAAATATGACATTTTTTCAATTTTCTCCAAACCATAAACTTTTATTTAATTTAAAATTTTAATCATTTTAAAGTCACCTCTTTCAATAATTTTCCCACTGTCTTCATTTTCCTTATTATTAATTATTATAAATAAAAGAGGTGAATTATTTCTTTATGGGCAACACTGATCAGCGTTTAGGTCGAGTGAATCGAGCTTTTAAAATTTGATGCATTTTTTATAATGCCTAGCAATTTCAATAAATGAAGCGACGTCGATGAAATTCTCTAACGCGCACCTCGACCCTAATAAAAGAGGGGAGACAAATTTCATTTTCTTCAGCCTGAAATAAAATGCTAGGCAAAGCATTTCTTTGAAATATTGGTCCAATTTAATTCTGACCATTTCTGCCCAAATAATGCGTAATAATGGTCCAAAATTGCCCAAAATCAATACGGATCTATTTTACATGGTCTTTGACCTCCCATTAAAATTTGAACCAATTTGGTCTATTAAAACGAAAGTTATCGTGTGAACAAAATTTAGTACATACATACATACATACATACACATCGCAAGAAATACCAAAATCAAAACTAATAGCTGATTTTGAAAAAAATCAGCTAAAATTGTAAATCAGGTATATGGGAGGTACTAAAAAATTAGAACCTTTTTACTTCCGAGATTTCTGCCCAAGTTTAAAAAAAATGAAGGTGCTAAAAGTTTCCTAAGAAAAATCTATTGGCCACACTGTATTCAAAAAATTTTCCAACACCACCGCCAGTGCAGAGTACTTACTTTAAAAAAAGTTTTCATTACGTTGGTATGCCTATCTTTGAAATTAAAGGAGTAATAGTAAGAAAGAATTCAAGTCAAAAATATTGTATTTGGGGGGTTTTGCGAGACATGAAAATCACACAATTTCGATAATATGACAATGAATATAGTAAATGTACTCAACTCTTTTTGAAAAAAAAAAAAATCACAAGAATTTTTTCAAAATTAGGCAAAAAATTTCTAGAGCAAAAAAAGGTTCAATATTACCACCCATAGAAATAAATACACAATCAACAAAAATTTTCTAAAATTTCATTTTCCTTTGCTCCTTAAGTTTTGGAGATAGGCACCACGTGTACAATTAGCCCAGTGGAATAAGAAAATAAACCCATATTTTGGGTTGCATGAAATTTTTTTTGTAAAATGTTTTTAAAAAAGTCCTCTAACTTTTTCCTTCGAGAAATCTTCCAAATGTGGACCCGAAGTGACCCTCTCGTAATTTCTCGCTTATAATTGTTCAAATATGCGTTTAAACGGGAAAATTGTTATTATCAAAATTAAAGTAAATAAAATTTGCAATAAAAAAGGTCATGTTCATTTTTTCAAAAAAATGAACGGGTGGCGCAAAAACGCGCGTCAAAATATACAGGGTAAAAATAAAGATTTACCCTTCATTTTCACGAATAACACACAATTTCGAAAGGAGTCAAATATATTTGAGTGAAGACATATCATACACTCCAAAAAATAAGTCCTTCCTCTCCCCCCCAAAACGTCCAAAACGTCGATATGTGGGAACCCCTTTTTTAAAATGGTGAATATCTCTTCAGCCGTGCCCTAAATAAAAAAAAAAGTTCAAA
The DNA here is from genome assembly GCA_959613365.1 of Balanococcus diminutus. Classification (NCBI taxonomy): domain Eukaryota; kingdom Metazoa; phylum Arthropoda; class Insecta; order Hemiptera; family Pseudococcidae; genus Balanococcus; species Balanococcus diminutus. Next base: position 34,389,017 of record OY390714.1, read on the forward strand.
TAAACGTTGAAGTGCATAAAATTTCCTACAAAATCGCTTCATTCGTTTTTTTTTACCGGGCAATGGTGACATTGTATTGTCCTCATGAAAAGAGGGAGAATTCTCAATTTTTTTTAACCCTGCATATTTTGACGCTTGTTTTGCGCGCCACCCGTTCACTTTTCAAAAAAAATTAATATAACCTTTTTTATTGAAAATTTTATCTACTTTAATTTTAGTAATAACCATTTTTTCGTTTAAACGCATATTTGAAGAATTACAATTCTACAAAAAAATTTCATGTACCCCAAAATGTAGGTGGCACTATTTTTTTGGTCTTATTTTACTGGGATAACGGACACCCTAGTGAACAATGTACAATGTTACATAAAATTTTTGGTGGATGGTACCTGGTTGTATCCAATCTGAAATTTGAAAGGTGCTCCTCGGACACCACGTATGTAGGTATTCTACGAGTAACAGCAAATAAATAATGTGCGTTTGCCGATCATTTGCTCACATTACCTGTATGTTATCATTTGTTATGCTATGTCAATGAAACGTTACTATTCGCACTTTACTTGACGATTAAATGTTCTTCAATTAAAATTATCATTATTATACTTCTTTTTAAATCGAACGTCATGTCACATATATAGGTGTCTACGAAACATTTCATGGTGCAAGTGTTTTTTAATTTTGAATTCACACGAATCTAATCTAGTACAAATTTTACATTTGTTACGAGCTACAATTAAGGTGAATTATTTCATCAATTTTTTTAACTACGTTTGGAAGTCTGCATTTTGCACTTGTTCTTTTTCAACACTTATGTCCTATGGATGTGCTATGTGCGCGTTTCCAAATCGTCGAATTTTTATTTGTTATAAATTCAATCGTATTTTTGGTATTCTCCATTCATTTCATTTTCTTACAGTGTAATGATTTTTTTTTCCAGCTGGACGTTATTAAATGGTGTTTTAAAATGAGAATAACGTGAACGACACCTACATCAATTGAAATTTCATGATATAGATTGGTGAGTTAAAATTTTATTATCCTTATTTTTCGTACATAAGATAGTAATGTTCTTGTACTGGCGACAAAAAGGTCTATCGTCGAGCAATTTAGCCCATTTTTGGTGAAAGAAAAAAACAACAAAGTAAAATTTAAAGAAAAATGAAAATAAAACAGGAATAAGAGTAATAAATTCTTAATACTTTTCGCTCCGTTGGATCTTCGAATTAATGACGAGTAAAAACTACGGCTTGGTAAGAAGGGGAGTACTGCTTAGCCCACGAGTTTGGCTCACGATTACGTCTTACTTGTATCTTTATCACAGAAAGAAAAGTTTTTTTAAGCATCGAGTCGTATCGAGTAAAAGATATACCTATCTATAACTTGGCTTTATTTTATGTGGCTGTATCAATACCTACATTTTGTTTTACGTGGACATAAATGGGTGGGTAGCCTACATACAAATACTTAGTTGCCTTTAATTCGAAAGAATTAGGTTGGATTTTTTATAGCTGTATTTAATTTGGAACAATTAGATAATGGATTTTTCAGTAATGCAGATTTTGAAATTTTTTCGCATGCAATTTGAAATAATTTTAGATATACCTAGTGTCACTGGGAATTATTACCACTGGTTAAAAAAAAATAAACATCAGCTTCATAAAGACGAATAAAACCATAATGTAGATACAAATTTCCTTTCAGCGTATTAATAAATTAGATAAGGTGTTAGATGCCAACGTTGAAAAGTAATGTTAATTAGTTTTTTTTGGTGTTTCAAAAATAAAGGTATAAGACGGAATGCGAAGTACGTTAACACAAAAATCATTTCAGACCGTAAAAGATGAAGTTGGAAAATTCTATTTTCGCCAACTTGCAAATTAAACGTAAAACAGCGAACCGACTGGTGTCATAAACACGCGTCATTTTTTGTGGGTCTTATTGTTTTGATCTATGAAAAGGTTTTGACTTTTGAATACGCGGCTCCATTAATAAGGAGTTACTAGCGTGCATGAAACAAAAGGACGCACACGGTATTAATTTTAACCTAATCGAGCTTTCAGTGGCCGGAATAATATTTGAAAAAAATCCTTTAATACGTTGTGATTATTTTACCATTACCCACTTTTAATTTTTAACGTGGGTGTAGATCGCGGAAAAACAGCCAGAATTATATTGTCTTTCGAAATTTCTGCATCAAAGCGAACCTTATACATACGTGAGCAGTGAGCACGAGCAGGATGTGTGATAGGTCGTGCAATTATAAATTTCAAGCAAGTACATACGAAGCTGCTGTCCCTGCAAATGGCTGCAATGTGTGATATTTATAGTTATTTCATTCGGAATTAGTTTTCTGAAATTGTCTCATTTGCATTGCTTGAGTAATGTCTGAAATTCTCAATTTTTCTTGCTAATGTAAGAAGTGAAAAAAAAAAGGTAAAACTGATGTGTTTTTACTATGCTCGTGCGAAAAGATTTTTAAAAAATGATTCCAAAAAATCGTAAAGTTTTTTCCTCTAAAAAAATTGCTTTTTTTACCAGAAAATAATGGAAAAATTTTCACTCCCAGAAATTGGTAATTTTTTTCATTTTAAAAAAATTTAAATTTTTTTGGTTTTTCATAAAAATGATGAGATTTTTTTATTGTTAAAAAATTTGAAAAATTATTTTTATTCGAAAGAAATTGTGGATTTTTTTAATTAAAAAAAATTAGGAACTTTTTATTCGAAAAAATATAAATTTTTTCGATTAGGTATAAAAAAATTAGTTTTTTTATTAAAAAAAAAAAGAAGAAATGTGTTTTTTTACGATAAAAGAATAGAAAAATATTTTACTCAAAAAAAAAATAAATAAAAAAAAACAACTGAGAAATTACATACCTAGATATTTTTATTATGAAAAATGAGAAATTTTTCCCTCTAAAAGAATTAAAAAATTGTTTACCCTAAGAAATTATTTTTTTATATTTAAAAAATTATACCTAGATTTTTTTTTTTTGAAATCAAAAAATAGAATTGTTTTACTTAATAATTTAGATAATTTTTGCAATTTTAGCACATTGAAAAAATTTTTCTATTACCAAATGACCAATTTTTGTCACTTTGATCAAGAGAACTATGTGTATATGCAAACACGTAGGAAACACATGCAAACGTGTGACTGTAGGTAGACATGTGCAAAATTGAATTATTTTCCCATTTTCACAAATCAAATAATTTCTCCATTTTGGAAAATTGATCCCTTAAAAAATACTGTGACTTTGTTGTTCATTTTCATAATTTTTATTAATCAACTTTATTTTGATAAATCGAACAATTATCGGAAAAATTCCTGATTTTGTTGATTTTAATTTTTTGTTTTAAATTGATCAATTTTCACAAAATTATTGTTCTTGTATTTCTACAAAAATCAATACCTACTTAGTTTATTTTTTTGAAAAAATTCTTCAATTTTTCGTCGATTTGATATGATTTTTTTTTTGTTGGATTTCTTATGATAAAATTTTCCCATATACAGACAACTTTTGATTGGTTTAAACGCTTCTGAAGTTCGATCATAACACTACCTACATTTTTGACAAGGAAAAAAAAATTGAAGACATATAATTATTTCCTACAAAGCGTTTCCATAAAATGTCCCATGTCCTTGACATATGTTCTAAAGTTTTTCCAATTTAGAGCAATCCATCTCCGTACCTGTTGCTTCTGGGGAAAAAGTTGTGGAAAATTTAATGTGAAACCCTATCATGCTGAGCTATTTTTGCCACTATATCTTTCAATTCAAGCACGATGAAATGAATAACATTATGGGCACCTAGCTTTGAAAATCGCGAGAATATTTCGCTAAAACCCTCTTTAAAAAATACGTAGCTTAAAAAGGTGGGCGAGTATAAAATTCAAGAGACTGTGTTAGGAATCACTTCTTACAAGTTTTCTTCATAAAGGCTTCGTCAGTCAAAAACATGATTTTTTTTCTTTTTTTTTTTCTTATATTTTGCTACTTTATACTTACATAAAAATCTTTTCATCGGCATCGACGAGTCTCCTCGATTTTGGCAATTCTTCTTTTAGAAAAATTCATAAATTATACATTATTTCAAATAAAAATAGAAACTTGTCGGGCATCTTTAGTGGCAACTTGGTGAGGCACGACGCGGCGTAACAATGATCGAGAAATAAATTCGAAGAATTCCCGCCGTCTGAGCTTTACGAATAAATAAAAGTCGTTGAAACTGCTATAAACTGCTTTCTTCGAAGGTTTACAGGTTGTCAAATGCTTTTTTTTTCATCAATGACAAAACTTTTAATGAAAAAAAAAAAAATCATAAACAGGATCCCAACTACAAGTATACAGGGTGTCCAGCGAGTGGTATGCCAAATGTGAAATTTAGATACGGCTACAAAGCTTTAAAAATAGGGAGTCTAGGAGTCATAAAAATCATGAAAGTCATAAAAAAGTCATGAAATTTGAAAATGGGCCATGAAAGTCATGAATTTTTCAAGAAAATCAGTAGGTAAAGAAAAGTCATGAATTTCACTCTTTGAAGTCATGATTTTTTGATAATATTATACCCGGGCAAAATTACAAATTCGCTTCAAAGTGGAATTTTTTCAAACTGTTACATCTTCTCAAAAAAAAAAAAAAAAAAAAAAAAAATGCATAGGTAAAATATACCTATTGCGATTTTTCGAATCTATTTTTTTGGAAAAAATCGCCATTATTCTTGGAATAAAAAAAAAAAATTGTTTTGGAATAAAAAACATTTTTACGCCACTACCCTTAAATTGAAATATAAAAGCGTGGTAATAAAAATAGACATATTTTAATTTTTCGCGAAACAATTCCCATTTTAAAAAAAATCAAAAATCTGAATTTTATCATTTTGGAATTGAATTGGTTTGAAAGTACTTACCTACCTAAAAATACTTTTCAAAAAATATTTTTTTGGGAAAAATTCTCATTTTTTGGAATAAAAAAAAATTAGAAACGAATTTTTTTGTTCAAACATTTTTAAAAATTGTTTTGAATTACGCACTCAATTTTTTTTTAAATAAGTAGAGAAATCTCAAATTTTCTGTAGTATAATTTTTTTGGAGGAAGAAATTTCCAGATTTTCTAAAATAAAAAATATCCTATTTTTACCACGCTTTTATATACTTGGTATGTATGTTTGTTTGTTTGTTTGTATGTTTGTATGTCTCATGGAACCAAGAGTATGTTTTCGACCAATCCTCTCTCATTTAATATTTTACTGGAATTGAAAGAACATAGTGCTCACATTAGGGGTTTTCGAGGTCGCTGAATTCGATTTTCGAACTCAAATTTACCCCCGACCTCAAATTGAGCCCCTATGAGGGGGTTCAATTTTGAAAATTTCAGAAAATCACAACATTGGTATCGAAATGTAGATTTTCGAGGTCGCTGAATTCGATTTTCGGACTTAAATTTACCCTTGACCCCAAATTGAGCCCCTATGAGGGGGTTCCATTTTGAAAATTTCAAAATTCACAACATTGATATCAAAATGTTGGTTTTCGAGGTAGCTGAATTCGATTTTCGAACTCAAATTTACCCCCGACCCCAAATTGAGCCCCTATGAGGGGGTTCAGTTTTGAAAATTTCAAAATTCACAACATTGATATCAAAATGTTGGTTTTCGAGGTAGCTGAATTCGATTTTCGAACTCAAATTTACCCCTGACCCCAAATTGAGCCCCTATGAGGGGGTTCAATTTTATGAAATTAAAATATTTTCAACGACAAAAAGAGTTAAATAAAAATGTAAAAAAAATTTAAAAAAACACGCTTTTATTTAAAGTTGGTCACTTTGTAAAATGTTATTCATAGGGAAAGAGTAATGCCTTAAAAAACAAAAAATAAAATTTACTTACTTAAATACAAAAATGTGTCATGAAAATTTTTTTTTCAAAAATTTTAATGATGAAAAGCGTGGTGGGGTGTTCGCGAGGAGCAAACGAATACCTTTTCAATTAACGCCCCACCACGATTTTCATCATTAAAATTTTTGAAAAAAAAATTTTCATGACACATTTTTGTATTCAAGTAAGTAAATTTTATTTTTTGTTTTGTAAGGCATTACTCTTTCCCTATGAATAACATTTTACAAAGTGACCAACTTTAAATAAAAGTGTGGTTTTTAAAAAAAAAAAATTTATTATTTTTTTTTTTTTAGGAAAAATGTTATTTTTTATCTTATGTGAAGATATTTTTTAAATTTTCTGTGGAAAAGTTTTTTAATTTTTTCTTTGTGAAGAATTTTTTTTTTCATTTTCGAAAAAAAACTATAATTTTTTTCGAACAATAGGTAATTTTAAAAACTCTTCTAAAATAAAAAAAATCTCATTTATTTGGGGAATTTTTAAAAAATTATTTTTCTTGAATAATTTTTTTTTCAGTGTATGAGAAAACTGTAGTAGAATTTTTTTTGGAGGAAGAAATTTCTGGATTTTCTAAAATAAAAAATATCCATCTTTTTTTTTCTAATTTTTTTTTCTTTTGTGAAGATATTTTTTAAATTTTCTGTGAAAAAGTTTCTTAATTTTTTCTTTGTGAAGAATTTTTTTTTTCATTTTCGAATAAAACTGGATTTTTTTCGAACATCTTAGGTAATTTTAAAAATTCTTCTAAAATAAAAAAAAATCTAAATTTTTTGGGAATTTTAAAAATATTATTTTTCTTGAATAATTTTTTTCAGTGTATGAAAAGTTATTAGCAGTTTATTTTTGAGAGTCCGGAGGTTAGGCAAACATCCTTACATCCACTCATCATAAGTTGCATAGTTACTGGTTGGAAGTCTTTACTCTCAATCCGGTACACCCTGTATAATCACCAAAAAATTTGAAGAGCGTGTAGCTTATAGGTCGTTGAAAATTTTCACGTGGCAATTTTAAATCACTGGGGTGTTTTATAGCTGAGAATATATACGTGATTTTCAACCGATCATTTTTATAAGCGTCATTCGAAAGATATAAAGAACCGCGTTTTATTAGTAGGTACGAATTTAAAATTCTTTCGATTAATAAAGAATGAAAAATTCGTCGTTATCATTTGGGCAATAAAACAAACGAAATGTAACATTCAAACTTACTAGTCAAATATTTTACGAAGCAGTTGATTTTTTTAGGTTGACTGATTTGATTTAGGCCAACGAAATTGTACGCGTCATCAAAGTTTTATTAAATATTTATCAGAGTTGAAGAATTTTCGCACATTATGAGCTCAATCCGTGCTTTTTTCCACCTCCGTATTACGTATACCTACTTACAAGTTCAACTTATGAGTCTGAAATTTCCGGCAAAATGATTTATTAATCGAAAAAGTGAAAGGAGTTTTTTTGAAAAGAAAATCCCATTATCTTTAATTTCATTTCCATTCATTTTATCGCGTTGGGGAGTTCATACGAGCAAGAAAACGGAGAAGAAAAATAATACAACGACATATGCCAGAAGATATTTTCTAAAGCGACAGCAAAAACTCAATTCAAATAGTATATTCTTCAACGACCATGAAAAATATGCGCACACCGTTGAATACGTCAAGAGATTAATGATACCTTAACCCGCCCGTACGTATTACCACGAGTATACTGCTGAAATGCAACTTATAATACCTAGCGAGTAATGTGAACTGGAAATTATTCGGTTGTTTAACAAAGACATATTTTCACTTACTAAGTAGATAACTTTCGAGTGTGAAATTTAATGCCGCTATATCTGAGATATAATTTTAAAATCGGCGGAGGACTTAAATGTGCAAAGTTTTACCATCCAAATCGCCCGTTTCAGAGGCAAGGTAACAGCGAGTAAACGTTCTTGATCGGGTCCCGGGAACATTTTTGCACTATCGATTCGCTTTCAACTCGGTGACTGTTTACACTGCTAGAGTAAATGCAACCTTTTATATACATATCTAACCTCAAGTGTAACCGTTTTAGTTTTTCGGCCATTGATGAATGCACAAATATCATCTAACATTTTCTTCGAATGAACCTCGCAAACCCTCTCGAACAAGTATAGGCTATTAATCTTTATTTGTGTGAAATATTTCTCCGTTTTTTTTCCTCCAACCTTTTCTGTTTTCTTTCTTCTAAATAATTCATTGAGTACATATTATGATAATTACCGATGTAATCTTTGACTTGTTGCGTAACCCTCAATACTTATTATATTGAATGAGGAAAACCCCACGTGTATTTTTATCGGTTTATTTACGCGTGTTTTATTGCCTTTGCTATACTAAACGACTACACTCTTAGGTACTCGTATATTCGTTGAATTTGATCAAAAGTTATATGTTTTCTGAAATCTTCCTAGAAGTGGTTTCTTTTAACCTCTGCCCGGATAACGTCAGGAAATTGTGCCAGACCTATCATTTTCATTATCGCAATTATGAGAAACCGCGGGGTTCGCCTTGAATATGCTGAATCTTTTTATTTGTGCTTTGAACGTGATTCTTAAAAATGATTGTTTTAACAAAATTTGAAAAATTCTTTCGCAATAAATTTTTTCTGAAAAAAAAATGTTTGAAAACAATTTTAGTGTGACGTGCAGTTTTTTCAATATTAAAACGATTTTTTTGAAAATTAAAACAACTTCTGTGATATTTTACCATTTTTTCGACCTTTCAACTGGATATGAATTTTAGAGAAGTACGTATTTTCAATAAAATTAGAGAAAAATTTAAATTGTCTTTTTTTTAATTTTTTTTTTTTAAAGAGAGAAAATTATGTTTTGAACGAGGTTTTCATATTTTATCAAAATTTTTTAAAATTTCCGTTCGTGCAAAATTTGATTTCAATTTTTTTCGCTTTCTTTCATATTTTTGAAAATATTAAAGAAATTAATGTCTAAACAGAAATTTTTGAAAAATTTATACTCTGGCATGCAATTTTTTTCATAATTCTAGCACAGCACCCGTAATTGGTTATTTTATAAGATAGAGCTCGATTTTATCCCTAAAGAGTGGCCCTTTGAAAATTTTTCATGTTGCTTGTAAAAGTTATCTAGATATGTTTCTACAAAAAAAAAAAAAAAAAAAAAAAAATCGAATTTTTTCTCCAAAAAATTGAAAGGTTTTCAATCTTCAAAAAATTGTCAGACTGATATACGTATTCTCCAAAAACCTGAAGAATTTTCAGTTTCAAAAATCAAGAAATTTTTTTGCCTCAGGAAATTAAAGCAGATATTCTCCCTTCCAAAAAATTTAAATCCTTACTTAAAAATTGAAAATTTTTGTCTTCAAAAAATTAAATCCGGAAAATTTTTGAAAAATTTTTCCCCCAATGAATTGAGCATTTTTTGTTCTATTAAAAAAAATTACAAAAAAATCGAGAATTTTTTCGACAATTTTTTTTTTAATTTTCTGTTTGCAAGAAAAATGAAAGATTTTTTACTACAAAGCAATTCAGAAATCCTCCCTTTTCGAAAAAAATAGAGATCTTTCCCTAATTAATAAGTAAAAATTTGAAATTTATTTCTTCAAAAATTGATAATTCTTTTTACTCCAGGAAATTCAAAAAAAAAAAAAAAATCAAAAATATTGTTTTCCAAAGAATTGAGAATTTTTTGTTTTTGAAATTTTTTTTACGAAAAATTGAGAATTTTTAACCTAAAAAAAAAATTAAAAATTTTCTGTTTAAAAGAGAAATTGAATATTTTTTACTACTAAGCAATTCGGAAATCACCCCTTTTAAAAAAATTGAAATCCCTATAAATTGAAAATTTTTGTCTTCAAAAAAATTAAGAATTCTTTTCACTCCAGAAAACTCCAAAAAAGTTCTCAAAAAAATATATTATTTTTTTTCAATGATTTAAGAATTAAAAAAAAAATTACCTATTTAAAAAATTAAGAATTTCCACCCAAAATTTTTTTGAAAAATTTCTGTTTGCAAGAAAAACGAAAGATTTTTCACTACAAAGCAATTCAGAAATGCCCCTTTCCTAAAAAAAAAAAAAAACGCGTAGCAGTCAAGATGCTACTCTCGAGCCAAATTTTTTTTTCTAGTTAGTGTACTCCTTTAAAAACTTTTTCATTCATGGTATTTCAGTTTCAATATCAGTTTTAACTTCAAATTCAGTTTAAAAATGTCAGGTTTTTGTCTTCAGGTTTAGTTCCTGTCTGCATTGAAGATTTCATCTTCAGATGGGGGCTCCGCCCCCAACCCCCTCGTCACTTTCAGTTCTTCAGATGGGAGCTCCGCACCCATACCCCCTCGTCTCTTTCAGCTCTTTAGATGGGAGCCAACACACCAAAAAAGGGGTTAAAACGTGAAAATTTCTGATTTTTGACCCAGTACGGGGGTCAAATAGGGCTCAAAACTCGAAAACCCCAAAAGGCACATCAGTGACCCCTACTGACACTACATCCCAAATTTCGACCTTTTAGGTCTTTTGGTTTGGGCTGTAGGCTGTTCAACGCATCAGAAAAGACAGGTTAAAACTTGAAAAATATTGATTTTTGACCCTGTATCAAGGTCAAAAGGGGTTCAAAGATCAAAACCTACAAAAGGCACATCAAGGCCATGAACCCAAACTACTATGAAATTTTGGACTCCCTATCTCCATTTGAAGGGACTGTAGCCTGATCAACTTGAAAAAATGACCCCAAAATCCACATTTTGACCCCCTAAAATCGGGTGGGGATGACTTGGGATGCTGAAATTTGAATACAGTGGAGACAATAAGAGTCACTATTGTTGGTGAAAATTTCAAAGTGTTTTGTCACATTGGGACCCCCTCAAAGCCCCCCACAAAAAGGGGTCACCCCCAATTTTGGGGGTCGAGGGCCAAAACCCAAAAGGCACCTCAGTGACCCTTACCGATCATAAATACCAAATTTTGGCTTCCAAGGTCATTTGATTTGGGTTGCAGGCTGATCAACGTACCGAGAAGCGAGAAAAAACATGAAAAATCGTGAAAAATCTTGATTTTTGACCCTGGACAAGTGTAAGAGGGAGCCCAAAAGTTGAAACCTACAAAAGGCACATCATGGGCACGAACTTGATCTATGATAAAAATTTGGGCCCCCATCCCCATTTGGGGGTCTGTAGCCTGGTCAACGTGAAAAAAATGACCCCAAAATCCACTTTTTGGGCTCTAAAATGGGGTGGGGATGATTTAGGGGCCTGAAATTTGAATATGTTGGAGGTGATTAGCATTCTCATCGCTGGTGCGAGTTTCAAAAAAATTCACGATTTTGGGACTCCCCCGCGCCCCCCTCAAAAAAGGGTCATATCTCCAATTTTGAGTTAGGGCTCCAAAAATTTTATGGCATCAATCCCGCTCCAGGGGGACTCCACATAACAAGTTTGACCGAATTCGACCCATTGGACTCCCCGCCAGAGTCCCAAAAGTAGCGGTAACATTATAAATATATATAATTTGCCCGTTTCCGTACATTTCGGCCACTTTTCATATATATTTGTCCAATTTACGAAAAATGTCAAAATTGAAAAAAATTTCTTGACTCTGTTCTAATTAATTTATAAAAATTTCAATCACAGATTCGATCTAATATACAAGAAATACGCATTGGAAAAAATAATGAGACTCTTAGGATGAAGTTTGCGGAAAAAAATTAAAAAATTGGCCTACCTAATTCAAATTTTAAATAGGTTTTCAGATTAAGTATAAGCCTGCAGTGTACTAAAATTTTTGGTATCAATAACTTTTCTGTGCGTCGATAAAATACTGAAAAACTATGAGTCAAAGTTGAGGTCGTGTATATCTAGTTTCGGCATATTTCCGTACATCTCGGTCAGTGCTTGTGATTCTACACACTGTGCATTAATTGTAGAGCCCGCGTTCATCCCTGTGACTTGATTTCTAAGGGTTGCGCGGAGTTTGTGAAACCCTGCAGTCGAGGTGGCTGAGAATGGTTGACTTGTAATGTAGAAATAACCCGTATGCGCCAAACCATGGCCGAGATGTACGGTGGCTGACTTGTAATGTAAGAATAACCCGCAAGGTGGCCGACATGTCCGGAAGCCTATACCTATATATATATATATATATATATAAATATGTGACATGTGACAGATCGTCATCTTTTGGTCCCAAACGTCAACAAATGGGGTCAGAACTTTTCTACCCCCCCCCCCCTCCTTCCAAATTAGAGTCAGACACAATAGCCATTATTTTTTAATTAAAAAATTTGGCTAAAAATCAAAATGCTTTTCATCCATGGATTGAGAATTTTTTTACGACTTTTATTTTATTTTTTTGATAATTTTCTGTTTTTCAAGAAAAATGCAAGATTTTTTACTACAAAGCAATTCTCTTTTTTCGAAAAAAATTGAAATCAGTACCCATACATTCAACATTTTTCTTACCAAAAATTGAGTTGATTTTTTTCATATTCAAAAAATTAAGATTTTTTTGTTCTAAAAAATATTTTCAAGAAGTTTTAAATATATCTAATTAGTGTTTTAAAATTATTTTATAAAAAAAAAAATAGTGTACATCATTGAACTTGAGTACCTATTTCATTTATTTGTCTAGAATTTGATAATAAGATAAGTATAATTCTGTTTGTAATCTGAAACTCTAAATCATACTAACTAATCGAATCTTCTCTGGAGTATCGTATTGATTCATGATTGTATAAAATTTTTAAAATGAGCAGAAATTGTGCATTTTTACCTAGTTAAAAGAGAATCATAATTAATAAAAAAAAATGGTTGGATGTTTGTTTATTTCCCTCCCATAGTTTTTAGGTACTTTGCAAATAAGTATAACTCGATTGAAGAACGCAGGAAAACATTCATTTGTGAAATTCGTTCAAAAAAAGGAATCCAGTCGTAATTACTCTTTTGGAAAAAGCCCAATTTTTTCTATAAAATACGTTCGTTTCCTGCGTATAAATAGGAGTATAATTCATTAACTCATGGGAAAATATAAGTATAGCTTAGTTTTACAAAAGTAGCTAGTATTACCCCAAAGAGACTGTAGTAGGTATTATTTCATAATCGGGATAAGCGTCGTACATTTTCCCAAAAATTTTCTAGTCTAGTACTTGGTAACTTCCTAAATAGGTAAAAAGAAAAGCAAAATCTTAAACAAAATACCAGTTTTGCGACGACTAAGATTGTGAATGTAGGTGAAAAAAATTAATCAACGAATAGTAACTAGATTTAAGTATATCATACTGGAAATGACGTTTTTGAAGAAGAAGAAAAAGGTGCGTACAGTTTTATAAACAAAAATGTCACAGGTACGAAAGCCGCGCAAATTTGATTGTAGTAAGAAAAGCATAATGGGAATTGCGTTAAAATTTAATTTTTACTTTGAAAAGTATTTTAAACGAAAAAGTCTACTTATTTAATTAAAATTATTAGCATGGCTGACTAAATCCGCAGCTAATCTGTTTTTTAGTCGGCTATATAAAACTTTACTAAGTGTATTTACGAGATTAAATAACCCTTGTCAAGTTTATTGTCAACATTCTCGCAAAAGATTTTTTTTCAAAGTTCATTTTTGGAATGCCTAAAAGCAATTATGTACCTATTTTAAACAAATACGAGAGAAATGGCTTTGTTAGTATTTTCAGTGTCAGCATTTTCATCGAGTTCATTTTTCTATCTTACCTTGAAACCAATATTTGATTATCGAGTTAAAAATTATTATTAGACGAGTATCCTTCAAATAGAATTATTTTGGAGGATGAAAAATTTCAGCATATGCACCGCGGGAATTCAATAAAATCTCGCGCGTCAAAATTAATAGCGTTAAAGTGTTTTTAGTTCATCCGTGAAATTGATTAGTATGTAATCTTAATCCTATATAAAGTTAAATAAAGTTGTGATTTTGATTGGTATCAATAGGCAATATTTTATAGTGATTCTTCCTTCGCCTCCGAATTTGAACGTTCATGTCATCATCTTCTTCAGTTCTTCGTCACCTTGTTGCATTTTTACCTTCTGCAAATAAAAATTTTCAGTTGAAGAAGATAGCCAGGTAGGAATAGTGAATCAGTCCTTGGCTGGAGTTTTCGAAGTATTTATATACTATAATGGAAGTTGGTCTCTATAGTCTAAAAACTCGCTGGTAAAAATTTTAGCCCCTCACCACACCCTTACCCTCCTAAAGGTGTCCAAAATGTGCTTTGTTATGAATTTTAGTTTTCAAAAAAATCTCAAAAAATTGTTTAACCAAATAATATATTTTTGAAAAAGATGTTTGTTAAAAAAAAAAAAAACTTTAAAAGAAATCATTTCTTCATAGTTGAAAAATCTTCTGGTGTCAACAAAATATTTTACCAGAAAAAAATTCTGAAAGAAAAATTTCAAAAAAAAAACTGTAGAGAAATGCTATCCTTGAAAAGATTTTCTTGACGAGGAATCCGTAAAAACCTCTTGATAAAAATATCTTCATTTAAAAAATATTTTATCAAATAACCCTATTGAGAACAAAAATTGTTTGATTAGAAAATTGTCTCAACAAAAATTTTTTCGACAAAAATGTTCTTGAAGAAAACTTTCTCTGACAAAAAAATCTTGGAAAAAATTGTCTTGTGAAAGTCTCTTGTCGAGAAAAAAAATGTCAAAAATCCTCTCGAAGAATAATATTCTTGAAAAATTCTCTTGTCAATAAAGTTCTTCAAAAAATTTATAAAAAGATCTTCTCAACAAAAAATTGTAGACAAAAATCTTTTTGAAAAAATATTTTTTCTGAAAAAAATCTTGAAAAATTCTTTTGACAAAACTTTTCTTGTTGAAAATAATTCTGAACAAAAAAAAGACAAAAAATCCTCTAAAAATTAGTACCTATTCTTGACAAACAGCTCAAAAAATTATTTTGTCAAGTATTTAAAAAAAAAAAAAAAAAAACAATAAAAAACTTTCCTAATTGAAAATTTTCTGGACTTGAATATTCGAGAAAAAATCGTGATAAAATTCTTTCGTCTCTGAAATTTTTTGTTGAAAAAAAGTCTGGACGAAAATGCCAAAAAACCTTCTTAAAAATCTCTTGTTTGGCGATCTTTTCGGGAGGTGAGCGTGGAGGATTGATAAAAAGTTTTCTTACCTAAAAAATGTTTTCACAGAAATCTTTATAAAAAAATTTTTGCTGACGAAAAAATTTTGAAAAGAATTCTCTTGACAAATGTTTTCTTGTGAGAAATAAATCATGCGAAATTGCGAAAAATACCTACTTTTGTCAAAATGGGCTTTTGAAAAAATAATCTTGACCATACCTACTCATAAAAATGTTCTGAAAAAAAAATTGTTTCAAATAAAATTTAAAAAAAACTCTTGACAAAAAAATCTTGAAAAAATGCTTTGTTCCAAAAATTTTTTATGAAAAAAAAATCATTGAAAAATTATTTCTTTTCAACAAAAAACTTCTCAAATGATTTTTTTTTATCTCAAGAAAATTTATCTTGACAATAAACTTTTTTTCAAGAATTTTTTTGCCAAGAAGATTTTTCAACATTTTTTTTTTTGTAAAGATTATATTAAACAAGAGATTTTTAGAAGATTTTTGTCAAGAGAATTATTTAAAGAATATTATTTTTCGACAAGATTTTTTGACATATTTTGACCAGATTTTTTTCAAAAAAAATTTTTGACGAGGGAATTTGTTCGAGATTTTTTTCTGTCAGAAGAAATATTTTTTCACGAATATTTGTTTTCAAGTAGACTTGATAAGGGAATTTTTTGAGATTTTTGTAAAGAGTACTATTTTTTGAGATGATTTTCTGACATTTCTTGTTCAGAATTAGGCGTACTTAGGTATTTTCGGCAAGAAAAATTTTTGGATAATTTTTCAAGATTTTTTTGCCAGAAAAAATATTAAATCGTATACCACTTTCATATTTGAATGTTTCTAGGTAGCGTTATTTGTATCACGTGCCGCTTTTGAAACATACATAATAGGTACGTGTAATAATCTGCTTTAAACATTATCTTCAAATACCAAAATGGCACATTGCCTATTAATTTTGCGGTGTCGATTAAAACACTGTATACTACATTATCTTACACGTGATATAAATGTTAATTACCTGTACGAATCGCTTCCATCGCGACGGATGAATAGGCGTTAGACAAATTATTTCGTGGTAATTTCTAACCTTATTAATTGAACGATAAATTGAATTTTAACCTTCGCGTGATCGATTAACTCAGATACAGAAATTGTTCTCTTCCTAGGTTCTTCTCAAGCATTCAAGCCTGTTTGCAATTGCCGAGCAAAATATTGATTCTAATTTTCAGTAGGAAAAAAAAAAGAAAAATTATTTCCAGTACAGATGGGGGAATGTTGTACTTGATCTACTGAAAGGTTTTGTAAATTGTTTCCAAACTAATTATGCTCGAAGAAATTGAGTTGTATAACTTTAGTAGCGCAGCGTTCTATCTCACCGCGAGACGTTGTGCGGTGGCGACAAAGAAACCAAACTCTGACGAAATAGAAAATCGTGAAAAACTTTTTCAGTAAAATTAATTGCCTCTGATCGTCGAGTTGCTTTGCGCGTGATGTCAATATTTCCGAAAATAAGTCTGTTGTGTGCATTTCGATGAAAAGCCCGAATATTAGACTACGCGTATATTGGAAAATGCGCTTTAAAAACGTATTTGTGCGTGATGAGCATCGTTACAAGCAACTTGAATCGTAAAATCTATCAATTACTATGTCACTTGAAAAGAAAATAATATTGAATTTACGTCGAGAAATTGACCCAAAACTTCGTTCGCGTAATTTCATCACCCGGCCAGCATTATTTTCATGTTATCGTCGAACACTGTTCGGTATTTGATTAAAATTGATTTATCATGCAATAACTTTCTTACTTAAAAATTGTCTCCTTCATAATTTCCTGTACCAATCGCTGAGGCGCTACTTCTTCCTACTCTGATGAACATTGATTTATTACGTTAAACGCCCCTTGGTGCGAATAATTTGAAAATGAAATGCGCCGATGAATGCTCATGTCTTCGAGGAATTTACATTTTTTGCTCGGAAATGTAATTTTTCGCTTAAAAAAATTTAATAACTCCGGATTTATGATCTTTAAAATACCTGTTATTTTGAAGTTATCAACAACTGAAAAACGTATATTTCGAAATAGGATTAATTTTGAAATTTCAAGGAATTTTACTTATTGGTTTTTGAAGATTCAGATACTTTCTACCAAAGGTCAAAATTCGAAAAAATTCTGAATAGTTGTCGAATGGTGTGAAGAACGAAATTTTTTCCGCAGTCACTTCCCTTGATTATTCAAGTACCTGTAAAGTAGGTATACCAAGTTTAGTGAAAATCTATTAAAAATTCGCGGAGATGGGATTTTCAGCTCAAAATCACATATTTCAAGGTCCATGCCCCATCATAGGGTGAGGAAAAAATCGCTGATATACGCTGTAAAATAATCTCTTGGTAGGTCTAGGTATAGCAAATCGAAAACCATGAAAAAAAATTGGAATTCGATCAATTGAGAATTTTTCATTTTTTTTTTTTTTAGATTTCCAGGTTGAATGAAAGGAGGTTTTGGGTTCCCAAAATAAGGTCATCCTGGTGTTAAAAAAAAAAAAAAAAAAAAAAATCAAAAAAATTCAAAAAAATGAACGAACTTGATCTAAATTTAGGGTGATGATGTAATTTAGGTGTCTTAGAAAACTAGGAAAAAATAATCTGAAAAAATAAGACATCAAAAATTCTTTCGGAATAAAATATTTTGAGGAAACATTTGAAAATTCTCTATAAAATTCCAAAAAAATTTATTAAGTACCTACCTAGGAAAAATTTTCATAATTTTCCAACAAAAAAAAGTACCTAATGTGAATTCATTTATAAATTTTTTGAGGAAAAATTCTCTTGAACATTTTTAAAATTGAAATTTTTTAGTGCTCTACAAAATTAAAAAATCTAAAATGTTTTCATATTCCGTCTAAAAAATTTTCTTTAAAAAAAATTCCTTAACCTATTTAAGTATAGCATTTTAAACGTCTTCGCAGATCATTTTACGTACCTAACCCATTTTAAAAAGACTTTTTCCTAACCCTTCTCGGTATTGTGAGTGTAATAATACCCATTACCCATCTATGTAATTTAGAGGTACTCGTATAGTAACGAGATGATGGTGAACAACGAAAGTGCAGTTTCATTTAATCGAGGTGAAAAGTTGACACAATTTTTCATAAAGATCAGAACACTATATAATCCACACTTGAGTTATGCTTTTCAAGTTTCACACGACCGTTATTTCATTTAATAGTTTCTCACTTGATAAGCCTTTTACGGCGAGATCGAATAATTCACCAGCTTCGAAGACTTAATTCTTCAATTAAAATTAAAGTAAGTTGTAGGTATAAGGCTTTAACGTCAACCGCAGCATTGTTTAATTAAGATCCTTTTTTTCCCTCGATGAAATATGTTTTTTGTCGTTATTTTGTTTTTACGTATTAGAGCGATACCTATCGTTAAAATGATAGGAGAATGCGAAATTTCTTCGAAGGTATTAAATTGTTTGCCGAAGTAAGTGAGAAGATTATTCATCTCAAACAGGAATTATCCTTCTGTGTCTGGTATCTATACAGGGTGTCCGGAGAGCACTTTACGAAATTTCGGATTTGGGTATAACCGGGTACCACTAATAAAAAATGTTTTATACACATGGTGTCTATCTCAAAAATTGAAGTGGCAAGGCAAAATGAAACTGAGATTTTTTTGATTGGGCCTATAAGTGGTACTTGAAAAAGTGAAGCTTTTTTACTCTTGAGATTTTTTGACTATCTTTGAAAATAAAGGCACCACAGAGCTTTCTGAACAAAATCGATTGGCAACACTGCATTTAGAAATTTTTCTGGTATCATCAGGGAATACTTATTGTTAGTACTCAAAAATAAAAGTTTTGATTGAATTAGGTTGCCTATATCTTTGAAATTGAAGAAATTATTGCAAGAAAAAACTAATGTCAAAGGTATTGCCTTCCTCAAAATTATCAAGGGGAACTAGCAAGACACAAAAATCAAAACAATTTCATAAGAGTGCATGTTATGAGTGCAATTCTTTGAGAAAACAAAAACTGTTACGTGAGAAATTTATCCATCTTTGAAAATGAAGGAGCTACGGGGTTCCCGGACAATTCCCCGAATTCGCTTTCCCGAATAGGGGATTTCCCGAAGGGCCATTTTCCCGAATGGTGTTTTCCCGAAGAATTTTTCTCCCGAATCCCATTTTCCCAAAACACCATTATTTCGGATTTTTTTTTTTTTTTTTAAATTTTATTATTGAAAGTAATCTACAAATTACAAAGTAATGTTATATGATAGTGTTCTAAGGTACTGTAGTTCATTTTCTCCTATTAAAAAAATACTCTTCCCCAGTGATGGAATCCAATAAAAATATTGGTTTTGGTTTTGGTTTTTTTTTTGTATTTTTTTCCCACGAAAATTCATTACTCAGATACTGAAATGAATGAATTTTTATATTTTTTTCGGTATTTACAGTTTTTTCATTATTATTTTCTCAAGATGTGTGATGTTTGAGAATTATTTCATAGTTCAGGTGTTCAGCTTCAGTCAGATGGTCAGGAGGAAGGGAATTTTATGATTTATGAAAGAGTTTAAACAATGTCTTCCCTTCATCAACCAAATACCACACCATGGAAATAATCATTCGGAAAAACTGCTCTTCGGGAAAAAAGTCATTCGGGGAATAGGCTTTCGTGAAAAATGGATTCGGGAAAACGGCTTTTCGGGAAAAAAATTATTCGGGAAATTCGCCCTTCGGGAAACCGAATTCGGGAAAATGTACCAGAATCGCTATAGGTATAAGGGGGAAAAATTGGGGTAAAAATATGCATGTTAAGACCACTTTCATCCATTTTTTTTTTTTCATTTCAGCTGATTTTTATTTTTATTTTTATTTCAAAAAACGTAAAAAAGGGGATTTTATGTCCACTTAAAAACAGGGGTAAAGATGAAAAATTACCGAAAATGGTCTTGTTAGTTCAAAGTACTTAAGTAATAGTGACCATTTTATTAAAAAATGTTGAAAAAAAATCAATTCAAATTTTTTGAAATTTTCCTAGTTTTTTCAATAAAAAGAGCTCTGCGTCACCACTTTAAATATTTTTTTTGAAGGAAAATTTTTAGGGAGTTGATTTTACACCAAAAGAATCATTTTTAGAGGGCCAATCCTTAACATTTCAAAAAAAAAAAAAATATATATGAACCTCTCTATTGTACAGTTTGTGAAATTTCGATACAAAAGAAAATGGGAACAATTTATCAAGAATCATGTACCTAGTTCTCGAGTATTTTAATTTCTACGCGTATTGTGGTAGATTTCACAAGTGAAATAAAATGCGCTCAAGTAGCGAGAAAATACGAGTCAAACGAGAACATGAGCCAAGTATTTACACCGCATACTACGAGAATCTATTGTACATGAAATTGTTTACCATTATGGCTGCTTTTGAAAACGCGGTTATTCTAATAATAAAACGAATGCAGAAAAAAGCTCCGGTGCTTTAAAACATCTTCCTACTAATAACTGAGGATTTTTAATTTCGCCGCACTCGCACAGATGTCCCAGTTGAGTTACTAGTAACATCAATAACCTAAGCTTTTCGAATTATTAATTAATTAATTTTTTATACCAGCGAGATTAAATGTTTCTTATTTCGTAATTCATTTTGGTAAAAAATAAAAATTACCTTCTTACGCGTATACTCTCTTTCCCCTTATTCTTCGATGAATTCCCACAGTGAACGTATAGTAAATGCTTACATTTTTCTCGAAAAAAAGATTTTATTTGATTTTTGAAAAGCCGTTTTTATATAGAGTAATTTCTCGAATAAGCTTTTTTTTAGAAATAAAATTCTATATAACATAACGTTCGATTACATCTCGTATCGTATATTGATGGTCTTATGCTTATCGTACTACAGCTAATCGAATGTGTCTCAGCACGATGCAACGTTGCCAATATTGGCAATGGATTTGAATGGCATACATGTCGGTATTTTCGGCATATGCCTAATCTATATAATCGTACGTATTATGTCATTTTAATAAATTAAATTTTGAATGATTAATGCGAAATTATATTGATTTTTTGTCGTGTTAAGAATTTGGAAACACTTGAAAAAATACGTATGGAGAGGATTGTCCTTGACGCGAGTTTAATGAATGAGAAAAACGTTTAATAACAATCGTTAAATAGTCTGCTTGATTACCCAAACCCAAAGGAATGGAAAATTAATCACTGATCTAGAGTTGTTCTCATTTTCGATTTTCATTTTTTTTCCTAGTCTTGGTTTCTTTTTTATGAGAAAATAATTTCTTATTTTTTTCTAACTGAATTTCAAGTGGCACCAAACCCAGTCAACCACAACTTTTTTTTGTTACAGCCCAAGAGGTTTGGAAACGGAAATGAAAATCCTTTAAAAATTAAAGTTATCACAGCTCTGTGAAGTTTTCAAAATTTTTGCACTTCCCCCTCCATTAGAGTGAGTGAGGGTCAAAGTTTTTTTTGGGATAATTTTACATCCGAAGTAACGTTTCGGGTCACAGTTTGATTAAGGTCTATCTGTCTGTGAAACTTGGAATCACCGGGTACATTTGACAAAAAATATATTTTAAGAACGTTTTTCGTGGGAAATTTAATGTAGAATATCTTATGTTATCATCATTTTTTCAAAAAAGAACATTTTTTTGGAAATAAACGTAAAAAACCGCCAAAGGGTGAGTTTCCCCCTCCCCCCGCATGAGACGAAAGCGTTCTACGGCGTGGTGTCTTAACTCGATATCGAAGAGTGTATCGAGGACTACCTATTAATCCGAAAAAAATTTGGTATGAATTTGTCAGAATAAACGTTCATTTCAAAAAATTATTCTGAACAAATTTCTCTTTGAAATTGATTTTTTTTTCGAAATTTTGTCTGAAACATGCATTTGTTCCAACCACAATCGCCTAAAAAAATGTGCAGATTATTTTTTTTGATTTTATAAAACATTCATCGATTAAAATTTGTTTTCGTATAAAGCGTCAAAAATATTGTTAAAATATCGCGAAAGTTGCTGGAGTGTTGAAACACAAATTTTTCAAAAACGTTTGTTCAAATAATTTTCCATTTTTTAACAATTTTAAAAATTGAAAAAATTAGGATTTTGAAAATTCTGCAAATTTTGATTCAAAATACAATTAAAAAGAATATTTGTTCAACTTGAATTTTTTCTCAACCACAATTTTCTAAAAATATATATTTTTTTAATCTTACGTATAACAATCATTTTAAAATTCTTTTCCAGTTTTAGCGCCAAAAAATTGTTATTAAGCCTAGGTTGGTCAGTACTTAAAAAGTATACTTAAACAATTAAAAAAAAACAATTTTGAAAATTTCTATAATCAACATAAAATTTTGAAAAATCAATAATTAATTATTGGAAAAAGAACTTGATTTTTTTGAAATTTTTTCCAAGACATCCATTTTTGAACATCTTAGCTTTTTTTTTCGGATGGTCCATCCTACTATCCAACCATAATTTCCTGAAAAAAAATTTGGGGGATGTTTTTCTGATTTCATTATTAAGCATTCTTTGTTTAAAATTTATTTTCAAGTAAAGCACACGAAAAATTACTGATATTATAATAATTATCACAAAAATTTTTGTAATGTTAAAAAACAGATTTTTCAAAAATTTATGTTCAAACAATTTTTTTTTTAATGATTACCTAATTATAAGTTTCAGAATGTCTGACAAAATGTCCAATTTGAAAGTTAAAATAAAATTAGTCATAAAAAATATTAAAATGTTGAAATTATGAAAAAATAAAAAATAACAAAAAAAAAGTTACGATTGTAACAGATTACTCGATAATAAGTATAAAGTCGTCGTAGGTATCATTTTTTAATAACAAATTAATTTTTGAAATACTCGTAGAGTGACCAGTCCTTGTGAACTGTCAATTTTAAAAAAAAATTTCAATTGTTGATGATTCATCAGTTTTTGGAAAAATCCATAGTTTTTTGACGAAAAATGTATTCTTTAGAAATCATAAGTTTTGTAGAATTTTTAGTTTAGAATCTGAAAAACACTACTGTTGAATATTACTTTTTTTGGTTGAAAATTTTCCTCCTGGCGCAGTAGCCTCATTCGTACTAGTGTGCATGTGCATCAACTATTGGATATCGTGATTTGATTTTCACATTCGAATACAATTTTTAATGTATACCTGCCTATAAATTGTCTTCTTATTCTTCTCTCACTATGTATTATGTACATATTCGTATAAAACAAGGAGTGAATATATAATAAACATGAATGAATGAAATTGGAGTGGGTATTGAGTAAATATTATTTCGATTTTGTAAACAAGTATGTGATCGATTTTCCACTTGGTCAAGAAAAATATTTCTTGTTGATTTATTTATTATTTATTTATTTATATGGGTTATTTCTGACGTTTGAAAATTCCTGGATGATTTTAGTGCGAGGAGATAACGTGTTTTGAAAATACTCGTATCTATAGAATGCAACACGCTGTTCATAGTTTATGATTAAATAAGCTTATTTATATTAATTCGAAGTTATGCTGCGATTCTTGTTTGATGGAATATCGAATAAAAGCTCTTGTAAAATATCACGTTATTAATTTCAAATTGAAAAGAAAGTTGCAAAGTTGTATTTTTAATTACTACCCACATACAAAGCTTTTAAATTTTTTTTCCTGTTACAGTTTTGTATCCTTTTTCGTCTTTTCTTTTTGTCAAAGACGTAAAACGAGATACGCAAATTATCGTGATTCCGCTGAAAATAAATTGGTTTATAAATACCTATTAATGGTAAATTACTAATCGCCTTTTAAATTAATACACGATGAACGTTTTAACGCGTGTACTGAGAGAAGCAAAGTTTGCAAAATTAAAGCATCCTCCCCGAGAACTACGATATACTTTAGTAAGTATATCGGTGTACGCGAAAGTTGAATTACAAATTTGAAACGACAAAACCGTCGAAATTTTCACCAACTGCAGTATAATATAACTTTTTTCCCTCGACGAATTCGTAGACGTACATAAAAGTTGAAATGAAAAAAAGATGCAAAAAATTCCTCCACACGATGTCAGCTGAAATCAGTGAAACGCTGTAAATCCAGGTGTCGATATGAATCGACTTTACATGGTGTGAAAGGTGCATGTACAATCACAGACGTAGATACCTTTGCAAATTTTCATATGGTAGGATAATTCGGTTGAAATTACACTTGTAATAAATTTTCATTGCAACTTATCCGTCAACGAATAGAAATTTCCAATCACGACGCTTGCGCTTTTCCACCCATTGTTGGCGCGTTTTCACATTCCCCTTGATAACTATCCTTACGAAAAGCGTTAAGCATATATAAAGGATTGCGTGCAGATCCTGTACTAGAAGTATTTAGTTCTGTAGTAGCAGTCTTTAAAGTTCAAAGTTAAATGATGAGCGTCATCGTTCGGTATTTTTACGATATTATACGACGCGACGTGTTATATCAGTGAATAAATTTTTATTGTGTGCTTACCGGGTCGTGTTTTTTCATCGGTTTTTTTTGTTGTTTATTTTTTTAAATATTTGATTACCAATTTTGTTTATACGCGTATTTTTAAAGGTTGTAAAAAATTTCGTCAATGATTCTTTGTGAACTTTCTATGAGTAATTTTCGTGTCGAGGTGAGTGCAAATTATATATTCGATGTTTTGCTAAGCCACGTGCAATTTAATTATACCAACATAAAACTCCATTGTGGCTACTATTTTACACTATGATATTTATTGGCCATGCTTATCTCATCAGAAAATAATTTGATCAGTTTTATTTCTTATTGTGGGTTAATATAATTTCTGAAAATGCATTATGCATTTTTCTACAAAAAATTTTTACATCGAGTTAGGTACAAAATATCCAGTACGTAATGAATAGACATTTATAAAATTGATAAATTATCGCAGAAATTTTGATTAAAACCGTCAAAATTTCAATAAGATCTTGTTCAAAGAATTATCTACAAAGCGTATCATAATTTTATTATTTCTCGCTTTTCCACACAGAAGATTTTTCACCTAGCACTATCTTCAGTCTGCAACTTGCTCGTATAATGTCTCACGATGTCGAGTTTTCTTTGATGTATAATAAGGCATAATAGTTGCCAAGTCGACGTAAAATATCCAGTGGTTAAATCTTGGTGGAAGTTTGACCAGAAATTATAATAAATGCAGCGGATGCTCGTAGCGGACAAATTGAGTAAACGTTAAAGTAATACGTGGGAAATTTGCTCTAGTATTTTGCGTGTAAAAGCGACACAACCCTTGCGGTTTGTATTATCATAATTAGTAAAGCTGGTCGACGACTCCGCATATGAACGCTAATAACGACAAAAATATTGAAAAAATTTTACGTCAATTTCACCTATTCACCTATCTACTGAATTACCCTATGCCGTCGACAAATTCAATCAAAAACGTTCGACGTTAATAAAATACTAAAAAAAAAAAACAATATCGCTTCGATGAAATAATAAAAAAAAACACGATTTTTTCCATCATCATGCAAAGTAATCATTGGTGCGTTGAATTAAAGTTAATTTTATTTGGAAAAGCCAACAGTTGAAGTGTACAATTTAACTAATTTTCTATTAAATGTACGTAGCTACGTACTCGGATATACCTATTACGTACCTACATTTTATGTTTGAATTACGAATTTCCAAATATGTATTGTAGTGGGTTATCGAATATAGTCGATTTTTAATTTTAATGTATTCTGTTTCCTTTCGAGTTATATATCAATTTTTTCACATTGTTTATATTATCTATTTATAAATGTACCTACTCGTGGGAGTAAGTAAGATTGAAAAAGAATTTGATACAAATGAGTGCATCGTTGTATTTCTATTTCCATCGAGTATCCTTATTCCTTATCTATTGATTAGAGGGTGTAGCAGAAAAAAAAATCGATGGTCTTCGATTTCGCCCGATTTTGAATATGTTGTTCATTTTGAGTTGAAAACTCCCCATACCAATTTTTAGCCCCCTAGATAACTGAAGAGAGGAGCTATGGTGTCTCAAAGAGGGGTCATTTTCGAAAAAAACATTGTTTTTTGCGTTTTTGACCACCAAACCCCCCTCTAAACAAGAGCTGTAAGACGGGTTTTTAGGTGCAATTTAAAAATTCTGCATCGACCTGAATAGTTGTTTTTTTGATTTGAAGCCATCTTCTTTGCCCCACCCTCGATTATATGTTTGCAGATCTGTGTTTTTCGCAAGTATCGAAAAATCATTTTTTTTTTCAACTATAAAGTAAAAAATTATGCTTTCTATGAAAAAAAAGTGTAATAACCAATCCTGTAGAGCATAAAATTTGGCATCCAGTGCATATCTTAAATTTTACGGTGACTCAATGTTATACGAGAGAGAGAAAAAAGAAATAAAATAAAACAAAAAAAAGGGTAGGTAGCCTAGGTACACTTTCTCAATTTTTTTTCTTTCGTATTTATCAAGTCAAAGAAAAAAATAAAAAATAAAACGAAAAAAAAAGAGTAGGTACACTTTCTTAATTTTTTTTCTCTCGTATTTATCAAGTCAATCTCAACGTAAAATTTAAGACATGTAGTGGGTGTCAAATTTTGTGCTCTACAAGATTGGTCATTATACTTTTTTAAATAGAAAGCATAGCTTTTACGTTAAACGAAAAAAATGATTTTGAAAAATCTAGAAAAATACTTTTTTTCGAAAATGACTTCTCTTTGAGATACAATAGCCCCCCCCCCCAACCGATTGACCAAGGGGGCTAAAAATTGATATGAAGAGTTTTCAACTCGAAATGAACAATCTTATTCAAAAATGAACAAAATTGAAGACCATCGATTTTTTTTGCTCCACCCTACTATAGATACATACATAGGTATGTCATTAAAATCTCATTTAGCAGAAATAACTCCTACGTACACGCATGTATGTTGGTAAAGGTATCCAGCTGAGTAAGCAGTTAAAAGTTTCAAGTTTGTTTGAAAAAATATAAATGTGACATTTGAAAAAATCTGCTGTTCTTTACAACATACCGACGTGAAAAATTCTCACAGATGACAAATCAGGATTTAGAAAAATTCGAAGGTATTTTTGTCTCGAGATGTCGACGAGATTGTCGTAGAAGACATTAAACTGCTTCTAGTTATTTTGCGAGCAAATCTGACACGAATCAAGTCTTCTTTATATTTGATCCGCGATGTTTAAACATTTTCAACAATTCAACATTGTTAGGTATGCGATGAATTTCGACGTTAAAATAACTGAAGTGTAGAGTTATTTTTCTCAAAATTTTTGAAATTTTTTCATAACTATATGATTTACATTTTTTTTCAGGGTGAATATTAATATAAAACATTTCAACTTTCTGGCCAGCAATGGGGTCGGGCATAATGGCATATTGTGAGGTGAGAAGAATTAGAGGGGGGGGGGGGTTAAAATCTAAAACTTATGTTCAATTGTTTTTCAAAGATACTAAATTCATTTTTAGTATTTTTTTTTTTTTTTTTTTTTTTTTTTTTACCCAAAAATTTCAAGAAAGTGAGGAGTAAAAGTAAAATTTGAATTTATGAAAATTATCATGATGGGTATTAAAATGTATGTTTTTTACGTCCCGAATGCGATTCTGGGATTGATTTTTTTTTTTTTTTTCAAATTTCAAACTTGAACACCAATAGGTATTAGCATATCGGTTTATTCTGATCCTGGTATCTTTGGTATCATTGGAAAGCTTACCGTTTGCTTGTTATTCTGACATAAATATAAAGAATACAAATTGACTAGAGATAACTCCAAGATTAATAACGATTTGAAAGCACACAAACTTGTTGGTGGACAATATTTTGACTTGACGTTTCGTTCAAACATAGTGGTTTTGTCAATACACGTGATATGCTGTCTTGCCTGCATATTGTCGTTGTGCCCGGTTCTCCTCTATCTATCGCCATTTAAACTTAGTTCGGATGAGTAATGAGTTGATATAGTACATAGAAATACCTATCAATAGTTCGAAGCAATGGATATTGATGAGCGAAGGAATTAAACAATTTTAGATTAAAATTTCAGAGTGATGCATCAACATTAGGATGGTTTTTATATGTACCTAGATACTTACTCACTTTCCAATGGTTTTTTTTTTTTTTTTTTAGAATAGTAGAGGTAAAGTTGCCTAATATGGAGCCCCACCCTAGCTCAGCCCTTGGTGATGTCATTTCACCAAAAAAAATCAGGTTGGCAAAACATCTACATTATCCTCCAACCCAAAAAAATAAAAACAAACGTGAAAAACAAAATCGCTCCTTCACACTATTTTTTTTTTAAATATTAGACAAAAAAATTTTTAATCAATTTTTTCGCGGTTTGGTGGGTCTCAAAATTTGCTTTACAAAAAATTAAATACTATATGGAGGTCCTTGAAACTAAGTTAAAAAAATTGAAACGCTTTCCAGGTCTTGAAATTTGCGTTACAAATATTGAAATGTTACCGTATCTCACGGAATGTTGATAAGTCAAACAAGAATATAAATTTCTTCGAAGGCTGTCGAAATATCTGAACCTCATTTTCCTATGGTAATGGAATACAAATTATTAAACTTTGTTTGTGCAGTAATATATTGCGAACAAATTATTCAGTGTTTTTCACAAGGGGGAAAAACTTGATTCGAAAGTCACTATTTTTTTCAAAAAATTGGATGAGCTAAATATTAGGTGTTTAGGAAAGTTGAAATTTTAAAAAGTTGGAAAAAGTAGGCAATAATTGTAAAAATTTCAAATTTTAAACAATTTATACGAATTTGGAAGAATTTAAAAATAAATACTCCAATAAGTGAAAATTGAATGATTGTAAAATGAATAAAAATTTTTAAAAAGGGAAAAATTGGGGAAAAATTATTTAAAAAAATTAATTATTATACCTATTGAAAATCTTGAGAAAAAAACGAGTAAAAAACAGAATGAGTGAACTAAAAACTTACCTACCTATACTAGCGTGTAAAAATGTGAATTTTATTAACAATTCAAGTCAATTTGTCATTAAATAAGGTTTATCGATGTTATTTGACCAACTGAACACGAATCTGTAAGTAATTAGTTTTTTCATCTGAAATCATCGTTGATGAAAATCGTTAATTTTCAATTTTTCAATTCACATAAATCAGATGCAAAAAAACAAAAATCACATAAATCATGAAAAATGGATGAATTTGAATGAAAATCGGGTGAGTGGTGTAGAAGTACGTATTTTCTGATTAATTTGGAGGAAAATTTTTTTTGACAAAAAATGACCCATTTAAGGTGGACAAATGGGCAAAAAAAATCAATTTTTTGCATTTTTGAAGGTGACGCACCATGATTTCAAATGCTGCATATATATGGGGGGTTGTACATCTAGACAAAGTACACAATATATATTTTTTTCAGAATTGCACCTCTAAAAGGGGTTACCAAAATGGTCACTAAAAAGCTTAAAATGCCCATTTGACCTTGAAAAATGGCCTCAAAATTTTTTCTAAAAAAATCCATAAATTACCCTTGGTACCAACTATCATCCATGTAAGTTTGAAAAAAATCGATTGAAAACCGCCAAAGTTAAAAATTTTAAACGAAAATCGACATAAAACCCCCCCTAGAAGAGTCGGGGGGTGAGATATCGAGCTAAAAATTTTGTAACGGGGGTTTTAGACCATAAGGACCAACTTCCACTGGAAAATTCAAAAATCGGTGCTCAGGGCCAAATCACCCCTATAAACCCGGCTAGACTCTTAGTCAAGTCACCCCAATTTTCTTCTTTTTCAAAAAAAAAAAAAAAAAAAAAATTGAATAAACTTTTTTATTTTATGTTTCTCAATTTTTCAAAAAAGAAATTGAACAAACTTTCTTTGCTTCATGTCTCCTTCCTTTTTTTTTGTTGTAAAAATTAGGTAAACATGTTTATTTTTGTGAGAAAATTTTTATTACCAATTTTTCATTTTTCACTGAAATGAATTTTAAGCAGTGTAATCGCTACTCTTAAATCTACTAGAACCCCTATTTAAAATAAATAATTAGTGTAGAAAAGTTTTAGTTTAAGCATTGCCAACGCTACTGATTTTTCAGTAGATCTACTACTTTTTCAAAGCTGTACTGATTATCTACTGATCTACTGATTTTTGGCAAAATCTACTGATTTTTAGCAAAATTTTAGCAAAATCTACTGATCTTTTCAAAAACCTTTCAATTTTTGTAAAAATTGGTCTAAAAACAGAAAAAAAAAATTTTTTTTGCTTATTTTTCTTTCAACTGTACTTCCTTTTTTTCATAAAAAATTCACTAAAAGGTTATTTGATGAAAAAATAATTTTTTTCTCTCCTGACTCTAATATTTTTAAATGAAAATTTGTTTCTTTTGGCCTCAATACATTTTTTGAAAATTTGTTTCTACTGAAAAAAAATCCACTGAAAGACATAAATTAATGCCAAAACATCATTTTTCCTCCTGAATATACTTACTACATTTTCTTGGAAATTTATATCTACTGAATCTACTGATTTTTTGGGAAAAAATCTACCGATTTTTTTGAATACCCAGTTGGCAACGCTGTTTAGTTTCTCGTTGCCCTTCAACTTGATAATATCCAAGTGATTGCTGAAATATGTCACTTCTTATGTTCTTAAGGGTATGCTCTCGGTTTCTTATCAGTACGCGAAAGACACGAACTTAGAACCGCTGTATTTTCTCGAATTTTCAACGAAATGTTGTGAAATTTTGATATGTGCTTTATAGAAGCTGTAAAATTACAGGACTTATAAGATATTTTGGAAAAAGTATTTATTTTTGGAAGAAAATTGAAGTGTAGAGGTGACTTTTGGGTGAATTATTTCCGCGACTTAGAAAGGTCGGATGAAAAAAAGCTTATAAGTCCTGTTCGAGCATTACTCCGACGATGCGAAATATAAAAAAAAATTGAAGAAATGTTCAATATTCGCGGAAATATGACGGTTCTAAGTTTCGAGTTTTGAACAAAACTCATGGTGATTTAAGACTGAGCAAAGTGCAGGGGGTCATTTCAATGCTGCTCATATCGTGTAATATGCAATCCAATTCGATACCGAGAGCATACCCTTAAACAGTAAATTAAATTGGAATTTTTTTGGTGAAAATTTTTATTAGAACGGTTTTGAAGTACGAGAAACTTAATTTATTCATACCAGGGAAGATCATCTGCGACGATTCATCATTATTGTCGTACCCTTGAGAATTTTTCAAAATCAATCAAAAATTGAAGAAATTTTAGGAAAATGGCATGGCAGTTCCTGAAAATGTAGATGAAGTTGAAAATTTAAAAAATAATGTAATTTCAGGCTTCAGAGTGAAAGTTTGTATGTTAAGAACATTTCAATTGTAAAAAAAAAATGTTTCCCCGCTTTTTGACACCCCCTAAAAATATGAAAAATAATATTTTTTCATCTCCCATAAAAACAAGGGTTATTTTTTTAGAGTAAAAATATCTAATTTATGACCATTTTTATTGTGAGTTTCAATTTTTTCAAAAACAGGGGACTCGCAGATACCACTTTAAAATTCAGTTATGGAATAAGAATAAAAAATAGGAAATTTGTATTGCAAAAAAGAACAACTTTGGAGATGGGATGAGGAAAAATCAAAAGTTGATAATATGAACTTCCTAATACGATTATTATGGCCATTACTTAAAGAATTTTCAAAATTTTGGATATAATAAAGGGTCGTCAAACTCCTCGCTGGATAAAAGTTTCAAAAAGTGTTTGAAGTGTTGAACCATTTTATGATACTTGAGAAATATATTGGATTAGGGCGATGAAAAAAGCACAAAATTTAAAAACTTTTTCTGTGACACACTTATAGGTATAGTTTGTAGTATGTTTAGATCTTATCTAATGTTAAATGCTCACGAAGTCGAAATAAATTCAAATTAATTTTTTTTTCGAATTTGTAATAATATAACGACGAAAAAAAAGTTGGTTCGTATGATTTCTGTTGACGCAATACATACATCGCTATAATTAGTTCAGAATTCTGGTGGTTTACAGAATGAAACAGTAGCAGTAATATGTATTGTAGTAGGTGTTGAGAATTGAGATGGAAATACCATGCTTCTATGTCATAAAATTTTCTAGGAGTATGTACTGTTTCGCAAGATATAATCGAGTATTTGAAAAACTTATTTTAATATTTCACTGTTATGTCTAACGTAAGCTTAAAACGTAAAATCTTCGTGGCTCCTTAAAGTCTGCTACGGTATACGGAGTATACCGCAATTTAGAGTCTGATATTTTCATAAATTAACATCAAACGCGCATTTAAAAGTTATGCCGCCTATAGCACGTCTATATACAACTTTGCTCTCTTAAAATTTAATGTATGGTGTTTTCGATAAAAAAAATTGATACGAGAGAAAATCTGTACTTGTATTTTTTCGCTCGCAGATAAAATAGATTAAATTTTTGAAAATTATTGCTTTTAAAATTTTTTAATAAAATCATGATCATTGAAAGAACCCTATGTTGTAATCTGCCGATATGCGTCAATATCTGCGCTTTCTTAATATTTTCTGTATTTATATCTTCTGCTGGCATGCGCCTGTTATTTGTGTGATGATTAGTTACTCCCTGAGCAAATAAAATGGAAATGCGGTATTTTTTTTCTTTCAGTCTTATGATATGGTCTGGACGACGATGCTTTAAATTATAAAGAAAACTGTTGAATTAATGAAAAAAGTTCCAACTTTCATGTTTTTAATATTCAAATAAGATTTGACTTTTTTTTAATTCTTCTTCTTCGGTTGATAAATAATTTAGAATTTCATTTTGTGAATGGTTT
Organism: Balanococcus diminutus; assembly: GCA_959613365.1. NCBI lineage: Eukaryota > Metazoa > Arthropoda > Insecta > Hemiptera > Pseudococcidae > Balanococcus > Balanococcus diminutus. The sequence goes on from OY390714.1 coordinate 34,421,872, forward strand.
TTACTTTTAATTTCTGAAATATAAGATTTATAAATTTCGCTTTGATAGAATAAAAAATGTTTCTTTTACAATATAAGAAAGCTTCTCAGTTCTCAGTACCTACTGCTTTTTGAAATTATATTATTTTAATCCGAATCCAGGGTTATTGAAATTTCGAAATAAAAAAATAACGATAATGAGAGAACCGAGTACTAATATTTTTATAGTTTAGAATTCGTGTTATTTGACGTAATATATATCTGCAGGACTACAGGTGAGTGAAAATCGAGTTACCTAGAGTTTTATTATCGCTCTAAAAATACGATAAAAAATATCTCGTTATTTGGCAGGTTTTTTTTCTTCCTGAACGAATGAAAGTCAAGAATGTCTTTCTTAGACATGTAACTTTAGCTAGACACGTTGCTCGTACGCCACTTCAAATTTTGAATGGGTTTCTTCTTGGTGCTAGATTATCAATCGTAATATATGTTCACTCTGTATATATATAATACACTGTGAATTGAAATTTGGTATTGTGATTGTATAAAGTACGTTATTACGATTCAAATGTTCAATATATGTTGGTATATCTTCTCTCGGTTCGATTGTACTGTATGTATGTATAGTATAGATAATGGCGGGAAAAAGTTTTCTTCGAAACTCTATTTGATTTATTCTCGTGGAAAAGAGTAGGAAAAAAGCTCGAAAAATAAATTTGTATAAATGCCTGGTGTTGGTGTAATTGTTTGTGTATAATTTTTGCAACCAATGAAAACATCAAGTCAACAGTTTTAATGCCTGTTAATTCCCATCTGATTATAACCTACCAAGACTTAACTACTCCCTAACATGAAACAATTAGTAGGAGGTTATATCTACCGTGTCGTATAGCGACATGCAACGTAAAGTTGAAAAAGTTCACGAAAGAAAGAGAAAACTTGCTGATGGGAAATTGAAAAAAAAATCATTTCGAAGGTTTTGAAAAATTGTTTATTAGGTAAAATAAATCAACGTTTATATTTATACGGGGTGTCCGGTGAGTGGTCTGTAAAACTTGAAATTTGGGTATAACCGAGTACGACTAACAAAAATGTTCACACACACATATTGCCTAAGTTTGAAAATGAAGGAGCTACAAAAGTTTGAAAATCGATATTTTACCCAGTAAAATCGATTGGCAAAACTGCGTTCAAACAAAATTTCGACACCGGTAGTGGATAGATCTTCGAAAAAGCAATAAAAGTTGTGATCATATTGGATTGCCTATCTTTGAAATTGAAGGAATTACTGCAACGCAAAATCCCAGTCAAAAATATTGCCCACCTCAATTCATTACGGTGCAGTGGTGATGAATGAAAATTGTGAAATTCGGTCCAAAAAATACACGAAACAGGTGTAACTTTTTGAGTGGAACAAAAAACATCACGTGAAAATTTTGCCTATCTATGAAAATTAAGGCACTACGGAGCTTTGAATTTCGAAAATACTATTTTTCGAAGCTTTTTAGCGCCTTCATTTTCAAGGATAGGCAAATTTTTGACATAACTATTTTTGTTTCTTTTAAAAAGTTACACCTGATTTGTGCATTGTTTTCACAAAATTTTGAAATTTTAAAAATCGAGATAGGCACCATGTGTACATGAAGATTTTTGTTATGGTCCTCGGTTATATCCAAATTCCAAGTTTGGCACAGTACTCACCGGACACCCTGTATAAACATGTTGCCTATTTTGAAAATTCAAGGGGCAAGGGAAAATTAAATTGAGAAAAAATAATTTCTGATTGGGCCAATGAGTAGTAGGGTGGAGTGAAAAATAAAACATACCTCGGATTTCGACCAAACTCACAGAGATAGTTTACTTTGAGTTGAGAACCTCCCAAAAAAAATTTGAGCCCCCTACCTCTCAGGGGAGCGGAGCTAGGGGCTCTCAAAGTTGGATCACTTTTGAAAAAAACGTGGTTTTTCGCTATTTTCGGGCAGTGGCACCGAGTTACCACCAACCGCACCCCTCTGAAAAAGTGCAGTTTGAGTTTCTACACCTCCAGGGACCATTGATTTTGATATTTGAACAACTTTTGGTCCTCAACAGGGGGGTTGGAAAGTTGTAGATCGCTAAAAAATCGATGATTTCGAATTACAAAAAATGGAAATAACATCTGCTTGGTACCAAAACTGAACTCAAATGGCCCCTATTGATGCAAAAAAATTATTTCGATAGAAAAAGTTGAAAAAATTTCATAGAAGAGTTGCCAACTTTCGATTTTCATAAAACATCAATTTTTACCAAAAAAAAGGGTAAATTTTGATGTTTTAAGAAAATTGAAAGTTGGCAACCCTTCTATGAAATTTTTTCAACTTTTTCTATCGAAATAATTTTTTTGCATCAATAGGGGCCATTTGAGTTCAGTTTTGGTACCAAGCAAATGTTATTTCCATTTTTTGTAATTCGAAATCATCGATTTTTTAGCGATCTGCAACTTTTCAACCCCCCCCCCCCCCCTGTCGAGGACCAAAGTTGTTCAAATATCAAAATCAATGGTCCAGGGGGTGTAGAAACTCAAACTGCACTTTTTCAGAGAGATGCGGTTGGGGGTAACTCGAGTGCCACTGCCCGAAAATAGCGAAAAACCGCGTTTTTTTTCAAAAGTGACCCCACTTTGAGAGCCCCCAGCTCCGCTCCCTTGCGGGGTAGGGGACTCAAATTTTTTTTTTTGGGAGGTTCTCAACTCAAAGTAAACTATCTCTGTGAGTTTGGTCGAAATCCGAGGTATGTTTTATTTTTCACTCCACCCTAATGAGTAGTTACTAAAAAAATCCATTTTTTTTGTTCTGGACATTTTTTGTCTATTTTTGAAAATGAAGGCGCAAGAGAGCTTTAAACATGAAAAACAGGTTTTCCAATTTTCAAGTACCTCCTTCATTTTCGGAGATAGGCAAATTTATCACATAACTTTTTTTGCTTATCTCAAAGAGTTACACCTGTTTCAGGTAACATTTTAAAAATTTTTGCAGTTTTCATTTTTCAATGATGTGCATTGTGCACTCACAATTTGAAGCTCAAACGATCAATAGGTACGAATGAGACATAAAAATTGCAAAATTACGTCTAAATGATAAGTACATGAAAGAGGTGTAACTTATTGAGATAAGCAAAAAAAGTTATTTGATGAATTTGCCTGTTTTCGAAAATGAAGGTGCTACAGAGCTTCGAAAATTGAAAAACCTGTTTTTTTTCAAAGTTTATAGTTCTCTTGCGCCTTCATTTTCAAAGATAGGGGAAAAAATGTCCAGTACAAAAAAAGTTTATTTTTTTAGCAGCCTATACCTACTATTCATTGGCCTAATCAAAAATATTTTTTCTCAATTCAATTTTCCTTCACCCATTAAATTTTCAAGATAGGCAACATGTTTATTATATTTTTTGTTCCTCATGGGTTGCCTATTCACGCGATGGAAGGAACTCAGTCAGCTATGAAACACCCTGTATAACCAGATTCATAAACGCGGTCATCTTATTTAGCATGAGTACAACGCTGATCCATTTGAATCAATTAGCCAACTCGATTATGCCGCGTAAACGACCTTTATAAAGGAAATTTCGCTATTCAAAATATTTCTATCGTTTAACGTACAAAAAGGTGGCATTAAACGATTTGATTTGGACGCCTATCCAATGGTTGCTTATTAATCGAGTTAACTTACGAAATGTCACCGAGTATTATAGGTATGTTTTTATTCGCAACATTTAGTAAATGCCGCTGCCGACAGCATACAAACTTTAATAATAACGAACACAAACGTTGATAAATTCAGTTTTACCTTTAGGAAAAATTTCGGCTAAAATAGGAGAATTTTGATTTTACAATTCGGTTTTTGTGAAAATACCTAGAGGTACGTTGCAATCAATGAAGAATTGATTAATCGAATTAATGAAAATTCAATGCCTTGGAATCGTTTTTAAGAGTATTTTCTTTCATTCGAATAGTTCGATTAATTATCACGTAAACGTTGGTGGTTTTATTTTACGTATATAGACGAGTTGGTTCTATTGGTACCATAATAATTTACTTTTACGAATTTTCTTCCTTTTTATTTTATAGGTACCACTTACTTATTAGTCTTGAGATGCCTTCGTCGCAAAATGTCTTTATAATGTTTGGGACTTTTTGAAAAAAATATCCCATTGAAAAATTGCTCTCAATAAAAGCGTGCCTGTTTCACTTGTGCGATGAATTTTTTTCCTCATTCAATACAAAATTACCTAAGCTTGTACTTTTATTAAGTCAGTAGATCAATATTTAACGCTTGTGCTGTGTTTTGAAATTTCCATCAAAAATTCTATTGATGTTAGAGATGAAAAAAGTGAAGTATTTTTTCAAAAAGTGGAACGTCGATGAGCTTCTTACTTCGTAGCTATCTATACAAAAAATTAGGTCGACTAAATTTTATTAATTTTAGTTTATAGATGGGTGTAGGTATATATAGATATTATTGATACTATGTTTTTATTCTAGATTTTTTTTTAGATATCTTTTATTTGACTTATGAATTTACGTAGGGTATATTATTAATTTCGACTTATGCATTATTATTCAGCGTGGATTAATTTCGGAGTTCGGAATTCAGATATTAACGGATAATAGAGAGAAAAAAAATCTTCAAATAGGTACTTTTTGTTTTTTCACAAAACTATACAAACAATTTGGTTTTGGTTTTTAAAGGATCATTGAGAGGAATAAGCGTAACTTGACCTTTTTATTAAGTCCTGCCTGTTTCAGAAGCGCAACTTGGAATTTTCTTGAGTGTGGCTCAGTTTTTTTCCGAAGAGTTGTCTTGTGGAAATTTTTTCAATATTAAATAGTATGAGATTTTTTTTCTCCAGAAAAAGTGAGAGGGTTTTCCAAAAAAACTAAAAAAAATTCTATTCCAAAAAAAACTGGAAAAATATTTTTACCTGAAAAAAATTGAATGATTTTTTTTTTAAAGAATGAGAGACAAAATTTGTGAATTTATTTTCTCAAAACACTGAGGACCTTTTTCTCTGTACATATAAATAATGGATTTATGTGTAAAAATAAATAGACGAATAAATAAATAAATGAAATATGATCGCAATCTTTAGAAAATAGAATAGCTTTTTTAGTCAAAAAATTAAATATTTTTTCATTTCTTTACTTCAGAAAATTTTTAACTTTTTTAAACTTTATTTTTTTATTCCGAAAAAATTCAGAAATTTTTGTATTCCACTTTTTTTTTTTTTTTTTTTTGAAAAAATTGAAGAGATTCCTTATTTAAAAAGAGCTTTTTTATTCCATACGTACTTCTTGTATGAATAAATACCTAAGAGATTTTTTTTTTTAAATTTTCCTCTAAAAAATTAAGAGATTTCAGAAACTCTATTAACCAAAAATTGAAACAAAATTTTTCTTAGGTACTTAAAAGAAGTTGAGAGACTCGATTTTTTTTTTAAATTTATAACAATGTAATAATAGTAATGTATTTTGCCCTCAAATAATCGAGAAATTTTTGTCCTAAAAAAATTAATGCATTTTTTGAACTGTAAAAATTGAGAAACAATTTTTTCGGATTTTTCCCAAAAAATGAGTAGTTTTCAAAACTTTTCTTTTTACTTAAAAAAATTGAGATATTTTTTATTCCAAGAAAGTTCAGATTTTTTTCCTGGAAAAATTAGTTTGAGCCACAGAACACTTGTCACAACTTGCAATCTCGCATGATTGTGTTGGAGGGCACTAAGAGATGGTCTTTATTTTAGACTTTCGATTTCAGCAAATTTTTAGTCCTCAATGCACAAAGTTGTTCATTTTTACGCGAAAATAATTCCCTACCTACGTTTTATTTTTCATGTTGAATTTTAAGTGACATAAACCCCCCCCCCACCATTTTCTAGAAAAATGAAAAAATTGATCAATTTTCAAACTCTTAGGTGGGTAATTCTCAGAAAATCGGCAAATTTCACTACTGTAAAAGTTCAGAAATTTGACAGGTTTTTAAAAAAAATTTTTTAAGGTAATTGAAAATATATATGCCCCCGAGTACTTTTATGGTGTTGGGGTCAATTCATTTCCCAAAAGGGAGGGGGGAGGACGATTCAAAAAGGGGTATAGCCGGGTAAAATAGGGTGATTTGGCCCCCCAGAGCGAATTTTTAAACCAACTAGTGGAAGTTGGTCCTTATGGTCTAAAACCCCCGTGACCAAATTTTTAGGTCGCTACCCACCCCCACCCCCTCCTAGAGCGAAAAATGTGATTTTTCGATTATAATTTTTGATTTTGACAGTTTTTAACCAAATTTTTTCAAACTCGGGTAGATGTTAGGTATTAGTGAGTATCTTATTATAGCTTATTAATAATTAATAAAATATCAGTATTATAGCTTATAGAATAACTAATTGTCGAATTGTCCATCGTCGTGGCTGTAAAAATTCATCATTGCCACGACGAAAGACAAACACTTGTGATCCACGACGATGGACAATTCGACAATTAGTTATTCTATAAGCTATAATACTGATATTTTATTAATTATTAATAAGCTATAATAGGATACTTACTAATTAGAATAAATTTTCTCAGTTTTCAGGAAGATGGGACATTTTATACCGGAGGAATGATAAGCCACGACGATGGACACTATTTTTGTAAAAATTGAAATTTTTACAGATGATTACGTAAAAAATCGCTCTGTGCATTGCCATTCGAAATTTCAAATGCGGATAGTATTATTATAAAAGTAACAAATCAGTGTAGCCATTCAGCAGAAAAAAATATTCACTCAGCGAGCTGAGACAAATTTTTAAAAATTAGCCACGACGATGGACATAAATCTTTGCTACAGTTTTCAATGATCAGGTGTAGTTGTACTAAACACTTTTTGTGATCATCATTCACACTAGCCTATACCCTGAACTTCCTAATGACGTGTACTTACTTTTTTTTCCAGAAAAACATGGTGATTTCCATAATTTTTGAAATCTGTTTTCAAAAATATGTTGTGCTACAGGCCACGACGATGGACATTTTGAAGTTTAGACTAACTTGTACTCAAGGGGAGGGGGGTGGTATTCATCAAATTGGGCATGATGGATTAAGGACGTTATATTGTACAAATAACCAAAAAATGAAAGTTGGGCATAGTACAGGAGTTGAGAAATCAGTCTGTTACTCAAATTTACCGATTTTCGGAGAATTACCCAGGTACCTTTTACGTAGGTTAGAACGAATAAAAGTTTTTTTTTCTTCACGAGAACCACTTCTTATTTTTAATTTTTTTCCAAACTAAATTTCAAGTAATACCTTTAATAGTCTCCCAATTATTAAAAAATGAAGATTTTTTTTTAAAACCTAAAAACAGTTTAATTTTCATGAGAATTAATTCCCAATTTTTTAATTTTCCTCTTACTGAATTTTAAATAGCACTGAATAGCACCTACTAATCTCCAATTTCAAAAACAGTGGAAAATTAAAAGTTTTCAATTTTTTTTAATTTATATTTTTAAACTAATTTTTTTAAATTTTCCAAAATAGAAAATCTGAAAAAAGTGCAAAATTTTTCGATTTAGAATTGAAATCTGTACCTTGTATTGAAAAATAATTCTTTACGTTTTATTTCCCCCAATTCAATTTCAAGTAGCGTCTACTACCCCCCCCCCCCCCAAATAAAAAATTGAAAAATCTTTAAAATTCTGTTAAAAGAAAAACTTATTTTCTAATAATATTGACTAAGTAAAAACAACTTTATTTTTGAATTTATATATTTATATATTTTTTTTTAAATCGGCGACGTCTCAATGTACCACTTGGAATTATGTTGGAAAACATTTTTAAAAATTGGGAATTAGGTAATTCTAATAAAGAGGAACAACTTTAATGGTTTATGAGCAAAAGAAAAAAAGACAAGAGTCAAAATAAACAGCACCCTAGATGACACAGTCCATAAGTCTAACGCTTCCATTGATTGATGCCCTTTGAACTGTATAATACAAAAATGATTTCGAAAGAAAAAACAGTTATCAATTTTATTCTACTCATGATAGTATGAAATTTAAAGGCAGAAACTTGTACTACCTAGACCTACCTACGGACTATCGATTAAAATATGTCTGCTTAATTAATTACAGACACTGATATATTGGTGGTAGATTGATGTATCTGCAGATAAATAAGTGCACTGCGGTTTTGGGGCTGGCGATTTCTCTATTTTGGTATTATTAATGATTGAAGAACAATGAACTTAAAATCCCAAGTACGAGTATATAAATATGCATGTTGAGCAAATAAATTTTATGTAATAATAGCCTAGGAGTCAGATATCCATAGTTTCCAAGTTATATTGGTGGTTTCTTAAAAGCTTTTAGTAATATGCTCATAGACCACATTGGAATTTAACAAAAAATAAATTGATACTAATAAAAAATGAAACTCTGTTTAGAAAATCTGTCATAATATATTGAAAATTAATGACATCAAGGGCGAATCAATCTTTGTCTTACCTAAATCAAAAGTTAAATATATCATTCGGACGTGTTCGCACCACCGACCGGATAACAAATGATTTTTTTCCCCCAATCTCTATGATGTTCTGCTATATATTTAAGCACACAATAGTGTTTTTTTTTGTGTGTCATCACAATACTCGAGTTTTGATGGAAATCCTATGGTGTGATTATAAAATAATGTATGTAGTCGTGTGCTTTGTATGATGTGGGTGGTTTATAGAATTGCATAGTTACAGTTAGGATTAGGAGAAAAAAACACAAAAAATACGAAAATGAGCTCAAAAAAAATGTGCTGATATGAAGATGACATATCAAGCGAGAATTGTTTCGTGAAAGGTTCACTGAAATGAGTGAAAATTCATTCTTAATTATTTGCTAGACATTTTGTCTTCATTTCAGTGGTTACATTATTTTGTAGAGCTCGTTTTCGTGTTTATTATGTTTTTTTCCTAGTTGGCCTTTTTTCTGTTCAAAAATTTAGATGAGGTAATTTATTGGTTTTTATTCTCAAGGACGTTCGTGTTATAACCTCTAAACTTTTTTAAAATAATCATTTTATTAATAAATTTTAATATAAATTATTTTTACAATCAATAAAATAATTTTTAAAAATTACCTATTATTTTTAAATTAAAAAACAAGATTAATATTAAAATTCTTATAAAAATGATATCTAAATACTTATTCAATTAAAAACAAACGTATCGAATTAATTGATCTAAAATATAAAAATAAAATTCTGGTTATACCTACTTGGTAAAATAATAATTTTTTAAAAACACAGAAAAATGACATTTTTAAAATATCACTTATTAGATATCGGATTTTAAATCTCAGAGGCACCACTTGAAATTCACTCGAGGAAAAATAAAATTATTTTCTCACGAAAACGAACAACTTGGACTGTGAAAGTGAAGAAACCCCGAAAGAAAAACTTTCAAGTACTTCGTTGATTAGTTGGCGATTAATTAACATTCATGGCATGCAAAACATCAAGAGGCACTTGTTTAGAAAATTTATGCGGCGATGATCGAACTACAATATCGGTTAAATTCGGTCTTACTTCGACCATGTTCGTTATATCATCTTTTAATTCTAGCTTGGCGAGCAGTCCAACCGGAATGCTCGATATCAATCCAATTATTATTGTTAAGACATGCCTGCCATTATCGAGTGCTGAAACCAAAAAAACCTTCTGAAATACTCGATAATTCAAAATATTAATGCGATATGACAGCAACAAGTGCCCAGAGATTGCATGAACCCGCGCGTATTCGATCGCGTTGAAAATGAAATATGCCAACTCAACGAAAAAACAACCTAATCATGGCGGTTTTAATGATATATTATTAAAAGGGTTTATAAAAGTGAGAGGTGGAACGCCAGTATCTATCTTTTAAAGTTTATAAAATAGTTATGAAATATGAATTATGGCTGCGGCCTGAAGAGTAGATTTGTTGACAAGGCATTCAATAGGTAGTTTGTCACGCTTAAAATTCATCAGCTTTACCAGTTACGCTTCATTACCTAATTTCTACTGATTTTTTTTTTATGTAAAAAAATTTCAATGAAACCGGAAATAGATGTAAAGAAATACCTAAAAGGATGGCGCGACTGAAAGAAGGGGCAAAGTACAGCTTTTTTAATGGGAAATTTCAAGTTTGAATCGAAACTCGTTGTTAAAAAAAAAAAAAAAAAAACTGGAGATGGAGTCGGATAATTTTAACAATTTTAAGAGTTTGTCTCTCCCCCTAACTCCCTCCTTCCTTCCCTCCCACCCACCAATATTTCGACATTATGATCCGTCCGTCCTTGGAAATGAGTCCAAACCTGGAAGTGTTACTCGCATCAGTGTTTGGAAATGGTTATTTGTTCATGTTTTGTTATTTTTTTACCTGTATGTCATTATTAGGGTTTGAGCTAAAGCACAAACCCTAATTAATTCACAGAGTGCATCAGGTAGATATTCAACTTGGAATATTTTAATTTTTTTTTTTTTTGAAAGGAAGGCTTCTATAAAAAAATATGGGCCTAATTTATAATGTACAAGTATAAAAACTTTTTTATTTTTTATTTTTTGATTACATTTCCATGCGAATGATTGAAATCATTCTTTTCAGAAAACTCTTAGGATTTTTTCTATTTTATCAAGATTTTTTTTTTTTTTTTTTTGTAAAATGACGTTAAAAAAATTTTTAAAAGAATTTTTGAATAGAAAAAAAAGTGAGAACATGTTTTGAATCGTTTTCATAATAGGTAAGTATCTTTTTTCTGTGAGTTTATTTCGAAGAGGATTTTTTAGCCTAGACAACTGCAATAGAAAAGGTTTAAAAAATGGTTAATTTTTAAATTGTCCATTTTCAAATATTTTTAATCTGTACGCCCGTTTTTATAAGACATTGAAAATTATATTTAAAAAAAAAAAAAAAAAATTGAAAAAAAAGTGATTGAACATGGAAAAAATCTACATATTTTTATGGCGATTTTTCATCATTGCCGTATCATTGAGAATTTTTCAAAAACTATCAAAAATTTATTAAAAAAAAAACATGAAAAAAAATATTATGTAAAATGACGGTTTCTGTAAATAAAAGTAGGTAATGATGAAAAATCGCGGTAAAGTGGTATTTTTGGGTAATAATGTGTAATGTGTACATTAAAACGATTTTATTCAAAAAAATCCGTTTTTTCCCAATTTTTTTTCAAAAACGTAAAAAATGGCATTTTGTAATTTCCCATGAAAACGAGGATAAAGATGGAAAATGATCGAAAATGGACTTGTAAAAAAAATACGAACCTTATGACTATTTTGCTTAAAAATTTGTTAAAAATTAGAAAATTTTCTATTTTTATAATTTTTTGAAATTATTTTTCTCATTTATGTGTCAATAATTGACTCTCGGTACGCGGTACCGAAAACTTTTTCAAAATTTCAAATAATAAGAGTCATCCAAACCTATAATATAGACGCCATTTTCTGTGAGGATTTCAAAATTTTTGAACCAACTCCTCTCCACACAGAAAGTATTAAAGTTTTATCCTAAAATGCTCATGTTTATCGGACTGTGGTGGAGGTAATGCCCTGAAAAAATTGGGGTGGTTTTATATGATAACCAAAATTTTTGGTGAGTTCCATCGCTGCAGTCGGAGATCTTACCCAGCCCGTGAAGCATTTGCGACAATAAAAAACGACGGTAGAACAGTACGTCGAAAAAACGTCAAATGTGCGACCATAAAATGGACGTAATTTTGTCGTATATGCGATTTTTCAAACACGTCACAAATACGTCAGTAAAACGATCATGAAATGGACGTAATATTATCGCATATACACTTTTTCAAAAACATCAAAAATACGTCAGTAAAACGATCATGAAATGGACGTAATATTGTCGCATATACTATTTTTCATAAACGTCACATTTACGTCAGTAAAACAATCGAAAAATTTTTAAAAACATTTTCAAGTTTGAAAGTTTGAAAAAATTTTGAAATTTTTTTTCTAGTCCAAAGCGATTTTTCATGAATGTTGCATATACGTCACAAATACGACAGTAAAGCGATCGAAAAATTTTGAAAATTTTTTTCCAAGTCCAAAAGTCTGAAAATTTTTGAAAATTTTTTATAAGTCTAAAAAGAGTGAAAAAGTGTAAAGCAATTTTCAACAGTTGAAAAAAATTGAAAAACTTTGAAAATTTTTATAAGTCCAAAATCTGAAGGTATTGAGTGGTCTATATGAGCGTTTTATGAGCATATTTTCAACGTAAGCCGGTGGCTTAGTGTGCTCTTAAATGATTTTAGCTTCATTTCAATGACAATAATGACTTACAACGGAAAAGAATAAGAAAACAAGGCAAGTATAGTGATTGGTTTTGACAAAAAAAAAAAAAAAAAATTCTTAAGAAATCTTATTTACCTAGTAAGAATATAAAATGTTTTTAAAAACAAATTTCTACATAAATTTTTTTGAGTAGGTAGGTATACTTAATAATTTTTTAATACCTACGTCCCACAGTAGTCCAGGGAAATTAGACATAAATATGAGGTTTGGTGGAACTAATTGGGGAAGAAATTTTTTTTTTACGAAGTTACTCAGAATGATGCTCTTATTAACATATATAAAATCCGCCAAAATCGGACCGGTGCTTCACCCTCAAAATCCACCTTTTTGCCCCCCACAAATGGTTTTTCACGTTTATGTTGGTTCCTAATCAAGCTACAGAGAAAAAGTTAAATCAAAAAATGTTTAGAAGTGGATTTCGAAGAAAAAAAGTTATTAGCAACTTTTTGATACAAGCGGTAGAAACCCCAAATTTTTTTTTCAAAGTTTGCAAGAACAGGGCAATTAGGGAAACAGAGGGGAGGGTACTTAGTTCGCCCTAGGAAACCGATTTTGATCGCTGGCTAATTTCCTCGGACTATTAAAACGCCATAACTCGGCCAAAAATTGCCCAAAAATTTTGAAATTTTGGCTAGGGGTTCTTCTGACTCCTCAGAATCCGTGTAAAGAACGAAAATTCTTTATCTTAATTTGAACAAAAAATAATTTGAAAAAAAATTAGCCCCTCCCCAACAAAATACTTGCCCGAGGGGTCTGAAATTTTTGTCAAAGTTATGTCTCATCACAGTTGACCTTTTGGCATACAAGCGATCAAAATCGGTTTCCTAGGGCGAACTAAGTACCCTCCCCTCTGTACCCCTAATTGCCCTTTTCTTGCAAACTTTGAAAAAAAAATTTGGGGTTTCTACCGCTCGTATCAAAAAGTTTCTAATAACTTTTTTTCTTCGAAATCCACTTCTAAACATTTTTTGATTTAACTTTTTCTCTGTAGCTTGATTAGGAACCAAAATAAACGTGAAAAACCATTTTTGGGGGGCAAACAGGTGGATTTTGGGGGTGAAGCATCGGACCGATTTTGGCGGATTTTATATATGTTAATAAGAGCATCATTATGAGTAACTTCGTAAAAAAAAATTTCTTCCCCAATTAGTTCCACCAAACCTCATATTTATGTCTAATTTCCCTGGACTACTGTGGGACGTAGGTATTAAAAAATTATTAAGTATACCTACCTACTCAAAAAAATTAATGTAGAAATTTGTTTTTAAAAACATTTTATATTCTTACTAGGTAAATAAGATTTCTTAAGAATTTTTTTTTTTTTTTGTCAAAACCAATCACTATACTTGCCTTGTTTTCTTCTTCTTTTCCGTTGATAGTCATTATTGTCATTGAAATGAAGCTAAAATCATTTAAGAGCACACCGTTACATCCATTTACGAATATTTCGTGGTATGCTTCTTGGTGAAGATTTAAAAAGAATTCCCATACCAAGATTGATCCCGTCATGTACCTACAGCAATTTACGACAATTTCGAGATATTAGAAAAGTGATTTTTTCAATCGTATAAGGGAATTCCCTGAGGAAAAGGATGATAGGAAATCTTGTGAAAAGCGTCTAAACCCCTCGCTTAAAACTTGGAAAAAACGTGCCTAGAACTTGATTAAATTCTAAACCTCCTTAATTAAAAAAAAAATTCTGATGCGAAATTCAACTCGACAGCAATTGATATATTTTTTACAACGTCGAGGACATTTTTCATAGAATTTGTTTCTTTACACTTGATGAATTTCGTTCGTAAAAATTGTAGGGAAACAGTCTTCGGTGTTTAAATTTCCAGACTAACTCGCGATGCGGTTTTAAAAAATACGATTACGTTTATCGTTGTTTTTTCATTTAAATGAATTTTCAAAACCACCTAGGTAAATTTTTGGGAAATATTTTGCTCTTTTGTGTACGCAAAAGTTGGTAATTATAACAAACGGAATACTTGAAAAAGCATATCCGTGCTAAATTATAATGTAGTTGGCTGAAGTTGTCGCCCGTAATTTACGATTAGGGCTTATGAAAAAAAAAAAACGCCATTCAGTGGCAAAAATGTTAATTCACTTGGTATAATGAGAAAAATATTAACGCTGCAAAATCTCAAAACGATTATATTTAACGTGGCGAATATGCGTACATTAAAATTATTACAAGCATTACTGAAATATCAGTATGTTTTATGATGGTATTATGGCGATAATTTTTAACAAGCTAGTTAACCGGTCATAAATCACATGCACTGAAATATCACTTTTCCACGACTGAATTTTCATCCCTTTTTTTTACAATCTTGATAAAAACTCTCGAGATGGAGACGCAGACGCGTGTAGCGAGCTGTACAGTTGAGAGATTGCATTAGGTAGTCGCTTAACCCTATATTGTTGGGACCTAAGTTGACTCGATGATGATAAATAAAAATTACGATTTAGATAGTAGAAATAAATATTAACGCGAGGTTATCGAAGTTCATTTTTTAGAACAAGTATTAATTAATTTCTATTTCATGTTGAAAACATTTTTACTCAATTTCAACGTCGAATGTTTCGCGAAAAAGGAAACAGTTGCTTTGAAACAGTATAAAGGCTAGTTTTTCAATCTTCGTACCTACGTATACATAGAACAAGAATTAATTGCATTTTGCCAATTTTCAACGAAATATACCTATATATTATATTTTTGAAAATTCCTTTGCTTATTAAAGGCCTAAATACTCGTTACGTTACATACGTAATCATACGTGGTTAAAAATCGATTTGAAAGATTACAGTACAAAGCGGTGTAGGAGAAAATCCCTCGAGAAATAGCACAATCGTTGCAAATTGATGTTTACCACATTTACTATATTCTTCAACTGAGTAATTCTTCAAAACATCTTGTATTGTATTTTTCGTGTTGAAGCATCGTAAGCTTTTTTTTTATTTAGCCTTTTCTATACATGTAGTTGTACGTATGTACCACTAAAATGGAAAATACGCTGTTTGAACGAATTCCTTTCTTAAAGATGTTTTACGTCTGAACAATCGGAATTTGTCAGCGCACTATTTTGTCTCGTAATAACGTTTTATTATATTCGAATACGGCAGCGTAAGTATTATTGCTAAATCTTTTCATCTTCTTTTGCTTTTTCTTCCTCCTTTTTTCTTCTTCCTCCTTTTTTTTTTTTTTTTTTTTTTTTCATCATCCAAGATAAATTATTTACGGAGCCGAGGAATATAAGTAGGTATAAATCAATAAATTAATTTTTCGTCTTTGATTCCGGCTGCTTTCTGAAGAGGCTTTTTAACGTACAACTTGTTGATAGATAGATTCTTTCAGGAATGTCGTAAAAGAATTTTAGAAATTTTTTACCTCCTTTATCGAATCGTACACAAACGATAAATGGCATTGGAATTGATGTTTTATTGTTAACTTCGTGTTTGTATTAATGAACGTTTCGTCAAGCGTAACTTATTTTTTCAGGTGGTAACTTTTTTCTTGTACGTTGTTCACGTTTCTAAATTTACTTCGGGTCTAAATTTTTTATTGATGTTCGTTCGTGAATTAGGAATCGTTGCGTATGATTTGGGAATGGGTTTTAATTTAATTTCGTTTGCGTAAAAATTTGTACTTATGGGCGAAGATGAAAGAAATAAGACGTAAAGTATCTCTGCCTATTTAAGGCGGGGGGGCTACCTTTAAATTTTTTTTTGTTGAATGCATAGAGTTGACAAACGGAATTTTCTAAGACTTTTTTATATGTTGCATTTTTGATTTTTTTTTATCTGAAGTGTTGAGGAAAAATTGGAAACAAAAATCATTTTGCTTTTTTTTTACAAAAAAAAATTAATTTTTGATTTTTGAAAAATAAAATGCATGGAGTTTTCAAAAAAGAAAAGTTATATTCATATTGCATTTTGATTATTTCGTTTCGCAAAAAATATTGATAGATTTTTTAGAAAATGAAAAATTTTAAGCGTCAAAATTGGAAAAAAACTCGACTTTTTTTAATGCCCCGTTTCCAGAAAAACTATGCAACCCACGAGGTTTTTCCTCAGAATGCTTTTTATT
Source organism: Balanococcus diminutus (assembly GCA_959613365.1). NCBI lineage: Eukaryota > Metazoa > Arthropoda > Insecta > Hemiptera > Pseudococcidae > Balanococcus > Balanococcus diminutus. The sequence goes on from OY390714.1 coordinate 34,438,301, forward strand.
CAGTACAGTTTGGTCTGTAATTTAACGAGAGGATTTTGCAAAATTCCTACTTTCTACCCGATTTTATCAAACCCTCTCATAGTTTCTCATCGAAGTATTCCAGTCAACTCGAAAGAAATCATCGACAAATTAAAATTTTGCAAAATCCTCTCGTTAAAGTATGGGGGAGACCTTCTTCTACAAACCCAAAAAAAGATGAGATCGATACCTCCATTAGTTATTGAGATAATGGGGCATTCATGGGAAATGGGTGGGACAGAAAAAGGGTAATTAGAGTTTTTTGATTTTCCAGTAATACATTCATTATTTTTGTTACTTTGTTGACTAAAGTATAATGAAATAGGATTATTTTGACTACTCAAAAACTCTATGCATTTTTTACTACGAAATCTAGGAAATCACAATTTCAAAAATATTCAACTGGAATTTTTGAAATTTTCAATTTCCTATTTTTTTTTTGGAGTCAGTGGAGCCGGGGATGGTCCGGTCTTGGCGTATTCAACTGTACTGTCAATACATTTGTACTCTATGTAATTAAAAAAAAGTTGATTCAAAGGTAGCCCCCCGCCTTAAGTGAGATAAAAAATCCATTTAAATAGGACATTGAAATACAATTTAATTAATTTATTGATTGTAAAAAATTAATTTAACTAAAATTGGTAAAAAATCAAATGGTAAAAATATAATTAATTTTTAGAAATTTGCAAACATTTCTTTGAAAAATGAAAATTTTCACAAGTATTCGAATTATTTTTTTAAAAATATTTAAATTAAAAGAATTTTAAAAAAATGGAAAAATTAAGTCAATTAAAAACGTTCTCAAAATTCAATGAAATGGAAAATTTCTCAAAATTCGATTGATTGAAAATGTGTAAAGAAATTCATTGAAATAAAATTAAAAAAGAAATTCAAGTCGTAAAAATATTTTTTTTAAAATTGGAAGTTTGGAAGTTGTGTTTGAACGAATATTTGAAAAAGTTGAAAGGGCGATCCTTGGAATGGATCATAATTGTTTTAAGTTTGAAGAAATTTCGTTGAGAATTGCAAAATTTTATGACGGATATCCACATTTTACGCACATTTAGGGAGCTAGTAGTAAGATAAGGACCAAAAGGTTTTTTTGGACCATATAGTAATCAACTTCTGCCATAGATACAAATTCCAGCCAAGGGCCTTCTTACCTGGCTGCTATCTTTGTAAGAAATTCAATGAATTAGCAGAGTAAAAATCGAGACAAAAAATCAAAGTTTACAAAATAATACATCAGTAACAAGTGGGAAAAAAATCGTCTGTGCGATCAAAAGTAAAGCGAATTTATGATTGATTCGTAGTTTGGATTTTAGAACGGAGGCCTATTTTGAAAATAAAAAGCTTGGGTTCCATTTTTTTTTGCAGGTCTCTTCTCTTTTTTCTGAGGGTCTGCCATTTTGAAAAATATCCTTATCTCTCTGTACCTAAGGGTACAATTGAAAGTGGATTGAAATCCTTGGAATAATTTTGAGGTTTGGTATTACGAAAATTTTGATTGAACCCTCCCCTCCCGTCAAATTTTGCATTCAAGTTCGAAAATCAAATTAAGCAAACTGAAAAAACCTACATTTCGATACCAATATTCTGAATTGCACAATTTTTCGAAATTGACCCCCCCCCCCTTGAGGCATCAGTTGGGGTTGGAGGTAAATGTATGTTCGAAAATCGAATTCAGTGGCTTGAAAAATCTACATTTTGATACCAATGTTGTAAATTTTGAAATGTTCAAAATTGATCCCCCTTAAAAGCCCAATTTGGGAACGGAGATAAATTTAAGTTCGAAAAACAAATTCAGCGGTCTCTAAAACCTCTATTGTCAGCACTTTGGTCTTTCGTTTCATGTTGAATACTTATCTATTCAATGGGAGAGCATTGGGCAAAAAAATAAACTTGGTACTGGTACCAAATTAACAGAAGCATGGTAAAAATAATATTTTTCTAAATTTTTGTCAATGTATCAAAAGTTATGACTTAAGCGCAGTTTATTTTTTTATAAAAACATTTTAAAAAATTTATTTACCTAAGAAAAATACGGGTAAATTGCGAAAATTTTGAAAACGATTTTTTTGGCGTTTTTAAACAAATTATTCGCTCATAACTTTTGATTGGAGTAAGATAGAGAGATGGGAATTGTGACAATGAAAAAAACAGGTTTTTTTTTGTCTAGAAAAGTTGACAATAACAAACAGTTTTATCAAGGGACAACTTTTTGAGTTATCGCAGAAAAATAAGAAAAATTGTCACTTTTTTACATGTTTTTTCAAATTTTTGCTCGGTATAGACTTTATTGTTCAGTTATAAAAATTACCAGCCCCATGAAAAAATTCTAGATAAAATTTGCCATCCGATGCCGCAAAGCAAAACTTTCCAACTATTATAGTTGTCGAGAAACGCAAAGTCGAAAACACTCTGCCAAAACGATTTTTTTTTCGATTAGCATAACTCAGCCCCTGCAGTCTGGAATTTAGGCAAACATACTCACATCGACTCATCATAAGTTGCACAGTTAACGGTTGGAAGGTTTTACTCTCAATTTGGTACACCCTGTAGATATACTATTTAAATGAAAATTCTCTGTGGGGTTGTGAAACGAATGGTAAAAACGAAAAGAGATACTTTATCTAAAAAATGAAAAATTATTTAGGTATACTTACAACATAAGAATAAAATGTGTTTCGAAGTTTCATATACCTATTTGATACTTAATTTACAGCAGGTACCTATAGACAAATATATAGTAAACGAAATTTAACGAATATTTACCACGTTACGTTTGGGAAAATTCTTAAAGATAAAGTCTGCGAGTAATTAGACGGTGGAATGCAACAAATGGAGTCATAATTATAATTGTTGCTCCCTTATGATAAATAATTCTCTTGAATCCGGCGCTGATTGCAAGAAAGCTTTATAATGAATTAAACGTGACAATTAAGCAGCTTTAATGTCATTTTATAATTGCTTTCGAGAAATAAATTCACGCTTGTTTACGAAAGCGAAGACATGTAACAGTTCATGTAGAAATTACAGCCGATAAATGAACCAAATAAATGGCTGCAACTTCGATAAACGTTAATAGTTGAGCGTAAATCGAAGAAGAACTGCCGTTTGTAAACTTGTCACCAAACCAAACTGTAGCTGTGTAGTGTTGGTTGGTGTTAAAAGATGTACCTCTATCTATAGCCATAAGTACTGTATAGAAATAGTTGGATAAACCAGGGTTTTTGGTGCTTTCGGTGATTTAGCTCTGGAATCTGTCGATAAACTCGTACAGACCTTTATCAGCCCTACTGATAGGATTTTTTTCAATACCGTCACTTATTGAATTACTCATTGAAATGAAATCCCATTATTTATTAATTCTCACAAAAGTTCGATGTTAATCGTAAACTGGTCAGCCGAAGAGAGCGAGTGGAAAAGAAATCGGTAAAAGAATGATTCTCGATACCTATACCTACTTGAATGTCTTGACGTTGCGAAATAAGCATGGACACACAGGCTTTTACACGCTGAAGAAATAAAATAAAATAAATGTGCTAAAGCGTATTTTTTTATTTATGTCTTAGTTTCGTTAAAAATAAATGGATTTTGTATTATCTGGTATACTCTCTAGTCTCTACAATACTGGGGATATACTTTCGAAGCAGAGCTTTAGAATCTTTTTTCCTGACGATTTCACATATAAGATTTGGAAATTGTCGAATAGGATTACTACAACTGAAAATTTTCTCTGCTTCTGCATCAAAAGCGTTGTATTAGACCATTTGTTATATCTGTTCATGAATTTATGTTAAGATTAATGTTTTTACTTGTTATTCGTTAACCTTTTCTTCGTGTGTGGAATCGGTAGGTATGGCGGCCTCCCGCTTTCTATGTACACCTAATAGGATCAAATTGAAAACTATAGTTCACGAACGAATGCCTACACGTAGTCTCCATTGTTCATATTATACTACATTTCGTTTGCCTAAATCCTTTTCCGCTGCTTAGCATTAAACAAGGGACGCCTACCTACTCGATTTTCTTATATTGATAAATGTTTGTACCGGTATTTTCACCAAAAATAAGTTATACTCTATATTGTACTTACATCATCGTGCAAGCTCAACAGTTAGTTTCTGGGATATCCTCGTGTAATTTGTGTACAAATGCATCTATGTTGTCGACGCATTCCAAATAACAAGGGGATACTCCAGGAACAGGTAAAAGGCATTTATACAGCTACTAATCTCACATTCAATCATTCGTTAACAAGAAGCCAGCTTTACTGCCGTCGGGTGATCGGGAACCGTTCGATTTGCGAATATTGGTCGCATACTTGCTATCGAAAATCGAATATAAGTTTAATAAAATTTGTTTGTATTAAAATATTCGTTTTTCGATGGTAATTATTCAAGGAATACATTTCTGTAGCAAGCAGATGAGACACATTACATCAATGTAAACTGCTCATCTGGATCGTAATGGATTTCTACCGGAATCTACGAAGTGTTTTTCTTTGCTTAGGTAGATTGCTTAGCTAAAAATCATGTACCTAACCTAGTTCATCTCTGTAGTTGAATCTGAGTATGTAATCACTAATCATGTTGTAGGTATAAACATTAATTGTGTATTTCTAAAGGTGTAAAAACTATAATAGACGTTAGTACTCAGTGGATAGGAACTATTTAAGAAAATATCCAGTTGTAAATTTGAAGAGTACCTTCCTATTTATTTTCTTATTATTTAAAAAAATCAACTTTCTCATTTTTGTCACCTTTTTTTTGGCTTCTTACAAAATTAGAAAAAAGTTAGGTATTTTTAAACTCTTTTTTGTTGTTGTTTTGAAATGATCTTAACTGACGTATCGTGCAAGGTTTCATTCGGTCTACTACATCCTAAAGGATTATGTCAATTCCCGTTTTTCCTAAAAGAAGAAAAAGTAGGTAGTGGATTATATCCTTAAAATTTTTCAGCAAGTAACATTTCCCTCCTACACGGAAAAAAATGAGAGATGGTGTATTACGTCCTAAACGTATTCGGGCCACTATTCGAAAGACAATTTTTCTTCTTATTATTTTAAAAACCTTGCTTTGAAAAGAGACTGTGAAATTAACTTTTTGGGACCTAATAAGAGGTGAGGATGACCTGGTGAACTGAAATCTGTCGATGATGAAAATAATGTGGATTGCAAAAAGAAATTTTATATTTTTTGGGTCTCTATTGCAGTCAGGATTGCGATTGCCCCAATTTCAGACCCTGAAGTCGAAACTCCAAAAAGGCACATAAGTGACTTCTATCGAATTTAAGTAACAAATTTTGGCTTCCTAGGTAATTTGGTTTGGATTGTAGGTTGGCTGTAGGCTGATTATTGATCAACGAACCTAAAAACTAGCGTTGTCAATACTTCTGATTTTTCACGAGATCTCCTACTTCTTCAAAGCTCTACTGATTTTCAGCAAATGCTCCTGATTTTTAGCGAAAATTCCTTGATTGTCAGCAGAAATCTCCTGATTTTTTCAAAAAAATCTTGAAATTTTTGTAAAATGTCACTTTAAAAAAGGGGAAGCAATTTTTTAATTACATTAACTTTAATTTTGATTTTTTGTTCTTTTGATTCCAATTGGCAACGCTGCTACGAACAGAAAACATAAAACTTGTCGTATTCTGGAGGTCTAAAGGTCGAAACACTCATTAATAGCATATTTTTGTAATGGTTTTTAAATTTAAAAAAAAAAAAAAGAGAAGGTTTTTTACAAAAACGCAATAAAAATTTTTTTGAATTATTTTTCAAAATAACTCAGGTAGGTATATCTCTTTTTTGCTAAATTCTTTCAAAAAGAAGTTTTTTGACTTGGACAATTTTAATGGAGGGATTTCTTTTCCAAGACATTGATGTTTTTCTCTTGTGTGTATAGGCACAATTTTCCAAGTAAATTTCTTGAATCACCCCCTCCCCGAACAGAAAACACAGAATGCGCACTCTCATGTTTCTCGTGTTAAGCTTGGGTGGGTGGCGGTAAGGGCCCAAAAATTTCATTAGTCATTACTTTGAAGTTTCTACATTTTCCAATATTATTTATAATTTATTGCTAAGTATAATTTTTTTTTTAAATTTTATTAATCCAAAATTTTTTGTTTTTTAAAAATTTTACTCAATATTTCCGGAATAGCTTATTTTTTCAATTTTTGTTATATTTCAATTTTTTTAGTGTTTCTGAATTTTTTGATTGTCTAAAATTTTCCTATTTGAGAAAAATGCTAATTTTATCACCATTATCGACCATTTGTAGGTAGGTACTGGTAATTTGAAGGAAAAACATTTGAAAGTGTATTTATAAGTAGGTAGGGTATTTCAATGCATCAGCGAAAACCTTTTTAAACACTCCCTGTAAGACAGAGGAGAAATGAACATCAAATCACTCACAAAAAAAAATCCAAAAAAATTTTTTTTTTAATTTTTCAAAAAACTTTTTAATCAGCAGTATTTTGAAAAATTCTCTCCAAAAAATTTGCCGGTTCAGTTGATTTTTTTTAAAAGTTATTTTTTAAAAATTGCTCCTTTTTTTTGAAGATCCTTCGATTTTAATAGGTATGTAGAATGAAGTTTGCAGAAAAACACCCGAAATGAATCCTCCAAAATAAAAAATAAAAATTGCTATTTCCTTTGATACCTATACAAATTCCTATAATACCAACTCAAAAAAAAAAATAGGTATTCTAAAAAAATACCTATACATAATTATAGTTTTTTTTTTATTCAAGATTTTATAAGATACCTACTCTTAATCTTGTCTTCCCGATTTTCATTTATTTTTTTATTTTTTAAAACGAGTTTATTGGAAAAATTCTCTTAATTTTTTTCTTTTTGAAAATTTTTCCTAAAGAAAATTTAAAAAATGATTACATTCGGTTTAAAAAATAGGTTTTAATAAAAATCATTTAAAAAGTACAAATATTTTGGAAAACTTTTCTCAAAATAATTGGGTACCTACCTATTTATTATTTTTTTTTATAAAAAAAATTTCTCAAGAAAATTGTAAGAAAAAAAAAGAATACACGTACCTAAGTATTTCAATTTCACAAAGCATAGGATTCAACAAAAAATTGTATTTTTTTTGGCAAAGATTAGTTGTTTTACCTACTCATTATAATTATGTCATCTCATTACTTATCTGATTATATCTTTCTGGGTCAAAACTAGTCATTATTAAAAATTTGCCCTCCTTTTTTTTGATAAATTATTAAGTCATTATAGGCGCAAAATCATTTCCTGGGACTATGTATTTTTCGCAATAAATACCTATCATTTTTGCTCTTTTAGGATGAAAATAATTCAATAGAAATTTTCACTAAAATAACTACTCCATTGAAAAAATCATAGGATTTTTTTGAAAAAGCGACGTCTTTTGTACTCATTTTTTAATAACAGTACCTATACCTAAATTAATGGTGAAACATCATCGCAGCAAACGATTTTTCTGCATGCACATTATAAAGTGTATTAGCTACCTACTTACCTATCCATCTAATATTATTTCTAAGTTGTATAATCACTTTCAAAAAAAATCAAAATGGAGAAAAATCCCTTTTCTTTTTCAAATTTAGCGATTTGAAGACACCCACACACCTATCTTTCACATTTGAGGAATAAAAAATGATGATAATTCATAAATTTATTCGAATCGTACGCTAATTCAGTTTTTCCTGTCTTTTTCAAAATGCTAAAATTCTGAATGTAAAAAAAAAAAAAAAAAAAAAAAAAAAAGGCAAGGTAACGTCGACAAAAGTGGCAAAAAAATGCGCTATATTTACATAGAGTTTTTGCGGTTGAATTGCAAAACTGTGCTCTGGGTACATTTGCTTTGCAACGGTGTTGACAATAATTCGCGAACTTTTTACGTGTTGGTGAATTTTGTAATTTCAAATGTACCCAAATAAACTCGTAGTTGGTATAAGCATAAGTGCTCAGTGGAACGGATTTTCAATGAAGTCGCAGATTAAATGAAACTAGCAAAAAACTTATGGATGGGGTTTTGGCAGGGTAAGGGGAGAATTCTCTCAATTATCTCTATTGGGGTGGGAAATCAAAAATAATTTGATTTGACTATGATTACGAGTATTGTGTTTTTAAATGGCCAGGTTAATCAACTTTTTTTTTCTTTCTTTAAGCACTTCTAACAATTACTCGTTTTTACGAAAGATATATGTATCTAGGATTCTAGGTGTAAAAAAAGCTACTTTAAAACTAAGTAGGTACCTATCTAGTGTATGATATAATATGTACAGAGGAAAATTTATATAATTCAAGTAGGTACTTTATTTGATGCACCGTAGTAATATATTATAATATTATGTATATCTGTACATGTGTATAGTAGCAATAGTACATTTGAAACATGAGCGGTGATCTTTTGTACTTAACGTGATGAAAAATAGGATGAAAAAAAAATAAGAGGTAAAGGGTTAAGCGCACGTATTCGCCGTTGTTGCATTTTAAATTATGAATAACTTTCATATGTGTGAAGACTTGGTCTGAAAAAGTGTGTAAAGCTGTGATTTTTTAACAAGCTTTCCACTCTGTATCATGCTAAAGTTTTCATAAAGAACATCGACACAACTTGCGGTGAAACCAGAAGAAGGAAGAAGAAAACACATTTTAATGGTATTAATCTATCAATACGGTGCGTTGGAGGAAAAAAAGCAGAAAATTTATTATTCTAATTTTCGAGTCTTAAATGGTTTCAATGAATTATGGTTCTTTATTTCGACCCGAAATTCGGTCGATTCTCAATCTTTTTACATCCTTTTTTACGCATTATATTACGATAAATTTTCCAACAATGTTTCAAAGGTATAGGTATTGTTAAGAAAAACGGTGAAAATTATTAGCACATGATGCGCATCTGCAGGTTAAATATTTATTAAATGAATTTTCGTTAGTAACGCAGCTAACGAACACGTTTCGTTTATTTTTTTTTCTCCTCTTCAAAATATTCGAATCTTTTCGTGATTGGGAAAAATTATTTATTGCGAAGAATCCAATCGACGTTTTATCGGGGGTTTCACTTGTGCGAATGAAATTTAAACTGACAGAATTTCTGTGGGTTGAAGCGAAACGAGTTTAACATAATCTCGTCAGATAACATTTAAGTGGGGTAGTCTTATATTTACACCGAACGAGTCAAATTTTCACCGTGTTTCGTAAAAATCTTGGCGCATGTTTTAAATTTCATTTAACGTGTACCTACTTATAGGTGAGGAAAAATATTTCAACTTAACTCGTATTATGTATTTAAATATTAAGGCATCGGAATATAAATCAAGTTTTTTTTGTTCATTCCTATGCAAAATGTAATCATAAAATATTGGTTTCGTACGTGTGATAAATTTTTGTACTCTTATGTCATGTCACCTCAGTAAGAATTGAACTCAAAACAATTGAGCAAATTGCATTTTGGGGTTGCACCATTAGGTTTTTTTATTTTGAACTATTTTTTTCATGGAAATCCTTAAAATTATAGTGCATAGAATTTTCAACAAAAAATATTGAATTCATTTTTTTTAAAAGTATAGATATATACAGCCCAAGGGTCATTTCGTATTAGAACAGCCACGTTTTTCACTTAGGTCTTCGGATTTCGTTTAAAAATTTTTTATGGGTTCTCCTAATGTACGAGTGGATCGCCACATAATTGTTTTTTTGGCACCATCGAAAATTTACCAAGTCCAGTACGGCGTACGGCAGTACTACATAGACACTAGATATTCAACATTCGAGGGGAGGGAAGGGTCAAATCGAGATTTTTGTAATAACCAAAATTATTTCCGACACTTTAAGCTACAACTTTTGTTCGAAAATTTTTTCAATTGAACCTCTCCCTCTCCATCGATTTTGCATAAATTTCCGAAAATACTAAGTATTAAAAATTGGGGGAGTGAGGGCCCAATAGAAAATTTTTTCAGATAAAAGTATTAGATCAAAATTCTAAAAATAATTTTGGTCATTATAAAAATTTCGATTGGATCCCTCCTTCTCCTTCGATTTCACATAAAATCAGGTAGATACTTTCTTAAGATTGGGGGAGAGGTCCAATTACAAAAATTTTCAAACAAAGTTTGTGGATTAATGTCCTCTTAGAAATAAGTTTGGTTATGCGATTGAACCACTCCCTCCCCTCCAATTTGGCATAAAATGACATGTACTGCGGCTGTCCACTCGTCTCCTAATCACAAAAGTGAGATAACACCGTTTTTTCCTCCTCAAACCCCTCGGGGGTATTTTGAGGGTTTTTTTGTTTTCAACTTTGGTGATTCCTTGTTATGATGCTGAAGCATAAGTCAAGAATTCAAGATTGGTAATAGGTAGCGATAATCAATAAACAAGATTTTAAAGAGCATTGAAAGGAGATTTAGAATCACATGAAAATTTGAAAAATCGAAAGTTAAGCTTTTTTGAGATAAATCTAAACTTTCAAAAGTATATCAAATTTGAGAGCCACAATTTAAAAATTAAAAAAAAGTCCTGTGAGTAGATATTTCTTTATGGCATTTACTGAAATGATTTTCGTCGTGGGACCCAAAGACCCCTGGAGGCGTGGCTCCCCAAAATTTTGAGTCAAATTCAAAATAGAAAAAAAAAATGAGTGACATATGGTTTGTTACATTTTTGATAGCGCTGAGTTCGAATATCAACTTAATTTTTTGGTACCCCCCCCCCCCCAAAGCACCTCATGAACGCTCAAATTTCGAAAAATGTGGGCGAGGACAATGATATTATGGTGCGGCATATCGTTTGTTATGTTTTTGATGGTGCTGAATTCGAATATTTACTTAATTTTGTGACTGGAGTCTCCCAAAGCCTTTTAGAGACACCAATTACAAAAGTAAGTGAATATTAGAATTTATTTAAATTCAAAACGCTTCATGTAACCTAAAATGCAATTTCCTTTCCTTATTTCACTGGGCTGCATGTGCGAATTAAAAATCAAATCCTTATAGGAATCGTAGAAGGAAACCGATTTTCTTACAAGGACCTTGGCAACTCGTCAACTCCGATTGAGATCCAATTTTACTCAGTGAAAGAGCATATCATCCGGACCTTAGAACCAAATTTATAGCTGCTGAAGTTGATTTTTCGATTTTTGGCGAATTTTTGAAAATGCGTTGAAAATAGTCCATCCATAAATCAATTTTTTACAAAAATTCAAAATTTTGAGATAAAATTCTGAAAATTGGTTTCTATGCTAAATTCGACTTCCCTCGCCCATTGCAAACATATTCGAAGTGATTGGGAGCCTCTAGCAAAAGTTGACTTATTAAGATGGGCTCCGGGGGAGGGAGTTGACATTAGTACGAAAACGGATTTTCAGGATTTTATTTCAAAAATTCTTAATTTTTTCCAAGTGAAAAAAAATCTCAATTCTCTAAAGTAAAAAATGCTCAATTTTTTTTAGTAAAAAAAATAAACCATTTTACGGAATGAAAAACAATTCTCAATTTTTTTTATTTTTTAGAAAATCCTCAATTTTTTGTGGAGTAACAACATTTTTTTAAAACAGAAAAAACTTCAAATTTTTCGGAACTATTTCTTTTAAAAAAATTCTCAATTTTTTGAGTATGTAACTGAATTCTTTTGGAATAAAAAATACTATTTTTGTAAAAATATAATTCACCAGAAGGTTGTTTTTTAAATTTTCAAAAATTCGCCAAATCGATAAACCGCAACTTCGATAGCTTAAAATGTGGTTCTGAGGTCTGGGTGGCATGTTCTATCAATGAGCCAAATTACAGCTCAGTCGGAGTTAACGAATTGCCAAGATTGCTTTGTGGGCCAATCAGACACGTTTAGTCGGCTGAAAATTCCAACTGTTTTGAATCAATTTATATTTCTATCTTTATTTAAATGCTGATAATGCATATTTTATCAACATAATGAATTGCAAAACTGTGTGCGGATCAAGTATACAAAAGGCAAAAAGTAAATACGTAGCTTATTCAGAACTAATTACAGATATGCAAATATGGTATAGAAATGAATACTTATTTTTGCTATGTATTTATGTAATTGCTGAATTAAATAGTTTATGCGATCTACATATACGTATAAACAAATGAGGCTTAAAGCGAATAGGATGGTATTACATGGATGTAGCCAACACATGGTTATACTTATGATGTGTTGGTGTAGATATATGGATATTCCTATTTATGATTAATTTTTTCATATTTCGAAAACTAACCCAAAGAGTACGCTCTGTACAAAGTTTCCGAATAGTTTTACGAGTGAATGATTTTACCATACAAAGGATGGTATGGTATGATTGTGAAGAATATTGCGCTCCATTGCCCCATCTAATTAATGTCAAAGTAGCTTATACGTATAGAAATTCACACGGTATAACAGATACCTACCTATCCATGGTTTAGCTTGGACTTGCGGTTTCCGCTTTTAAGAACATTATAACCTTATTACTTTGGATATAAAAGTTCAACTAACGTACCTACCTTTTTGGGTAAATATGTATAGGTAATAGGTATCAAGTTCACAGGTGCTCTTTCGTGGTAATTCCCATTGTGTGATGTATCTAGGTGTAAAATTGATGAATAAAAGTCGCAGTTTTTATGAAAAATTATTACCATAATTTAAAAGACTGCGCGAAAGCGTTTTAATATACATTTGTGTATTATGCATGAGAAATAACCAATAGAGGCTTATGCTAACAGGTGTTAATTGAATTTTAACCTAAATTTTACGACTAGAGTATAGTATACCTACTCGTCCTTTACTTCGTTCATCAAGATTGAAATTCGATGGTGCGAAAATCATTATAATAAGAGGAAAAGTCAGGTTTTACGAGGTACACTTACTTATTTGAATTTTTTATTATTAAATTTGAGTGAGTAAGGCAGGTCTTATAATATAAGTTTTTATTAAGTGATGTAGGTGAGTGATTATTGTAGACTGAATAAATTCCGTGAAAACAAATAAGGAATGAATTCAAGAGACCACCTGACAATTTTTTCAATGTGCGTAGTTTTTGTTCTAGTTTTTTTTTTTTTTTTTTTTACAATTTAATAGGTACTTATTTCATATTTCTAAACTGTACAGAGCACCAAAGTGTTATTTCTTTAGAGTATCTAATTTTGTTACTATTTCATTGAAAACTATGTAAAAACTAAAAAACGTTATTTAAAACTTACTTTAAATTACTGTTTTGAAATAAAATTTAATTATTTAACTTGACAAAAAAAATTGAACATCATTTTGAAAAAAATCCAAGCAAAATTTCAAAAAATTGTGAAAATTCGAAAAATTAAAAATATAGTTTTTAAAATACCTACAATTTAAAGAATTTTTATTCCATTTCAAGATTTTAACAATTCATGTTTCAACAAAATTTCAAAAAGCTATTGTTTTTAAAAAATCAGTAAAACTGCATAAAATAAAAAAGAAATTGCTATACTATTTTATTAGTTATAAGAAAAAATGACTGAAATTTAAATAAAAATATTTTAGATAAAATTTCGAAATAAAAAGAAACTTTGTTTCAGTTAAATTTTTAAAAAAATGTACGTAGGTAACAAGGTATATATTTGTACGAAATTTGAAAAAAAAATACCTACTTCTGAGGATTTATTTTTTAAAATGCAAAATTGCAAAAAATCAAAAAAGTTAGGTATTAAAATTGAATTTGAAATAAATTCACTTTCGAACTGAATCATCAAAAATATTTCTTATCTATTTGAAGAAAGTTTCAAAAAAGTGATTTTTTCAAGCATAAAATTCATGAAACCTTTCTTCAAAATTTTTTAGAGAAATTGCTGTTCTGTTTTAAATTGAAATGAAAACATTTTTGAAAGATTTCTATTCACACGAAATTTTTAGAAGTCAATTTTGAACAAAATTGATAGAAATCCGTAAAAATTCAAAAAATTTTAAGAAAAATGCTTTTGAATTTTTTTAAAAATAAACTAAAAAATATGTTTGCTAAATATGCCGATCCTATGATTTCTTAAAATTGGTCAGTTTTGATCATTTTTCAACGCTAAAAATTTACAAAAAAAAATAATACCTACTTACTCACCTATTTACTTATTTGCATTCAAAACGTACGCAAATGTTTTATTTTCCTAATTCCGTCAATTTGATTGGCTTCTGGGAGTGTATAGGTATATAAAATTTCTAAAAAAAATTAGAATCGTTGTAAAATCAATTTCAACTTATAAATTTTTCCAAGGTGGGTGTTTTTATTTATTTTTTATTATTTATTTTTTAATTTAGTCAATCTCAATTTTCTTAAGTGCAAAAAATTTTCAACTTGGAAACGTTTTTGAACAATTTCAACTTTTGAATTATACCCTAACTTGTAAAAATTTGCCAATTTTGTTTGCATCCAAGGTCAAGAAACCTTGAATTTTTATTTGAATTGATGATGGAAGCTTGTTAAGGTATACTTACGCAGGTGTAAGTATTAATTTTCACAATTTCGTCAATTTTCACTAACCTCTGAGGGTGAAAAATTCTTTAATAAAATCAAATTATTTGAAAATCAATACTTTTTTAGTATAGATTAGTGGATAAAATATTATGCTCGTGTTTTTTGCTACAAAATTAATATTCAGCTTGGATATATTCCATTATCAATTCCATCCCAAATTCTTTTTAAAAAGTTCTCACAAACCTTGAAAATTTTCATGCTTCGTTTTTGTTACCAGTTTTGTCAGCAGCCCGCCAATTTTATTACTGAAATTTTACGCTTTTATAAGTATATAGATATTCGTTTTTTTTTTTTTTTTTTTTTTCAAATGTTGTTTTTACGCAATTTATGAGTGAAAGTTATACTTACCATGAAAATGACAATTATTACCTATTAATATTAAAAATGTATAGGCTGTGTTTTAATGCACTCATATCACAAGTTGTTCAACATTCGACTAATTTTAGTGATCAAAATATCCATTAAAAGTTTAAAACTTTCTTTGGCTCGATGAAATACTCGTAAATAACTTTATTACCCATCATATAATTGAAAATTAAATAGATACCTAATACCTATCTCAAATTGAACAATAATTTGATTGAATTTTGAAAATCACATAGGCATGCAGAACTTAATTAGGTTAAAGTTACAACTTATAAAAGTGCAGCTTTTGTTTCAAAGGGTCACTTAGTCAACGAATCAATCCGTAATTTTCAACGTTAGTATAAATTCCTCTTGATTTATGAAATTTTTTCCTTCATAAAGTATACCAATCGATTGCTTTATTTTTATAGTACGTTCGGCGAAAGATTGCACTTGGCAAAATAAAAAGTGGGGGCATCAGTGAAAAAACGAAGCAATTAGAAGCCGAGAATTTTTCGTTTTGGCACGTTGATTGGTTCATTTTAGCTCCGTCTTTCTCGCGCCAAAATTTGCCAAGTGAAATCTTTCGCCGAACGTACTATAAATTAAATTATTGCGCTCGTTTACTTGAAAAAAAAAGAATGTAGGTAAGGTATCTACTCGAATATGTGTATGAGAAATGTTTAATTAATCAAAACTATAAAGTTACTCGGTTGACAATACCTAGGTATACATAATATAAGACTAGATAAAAGCTAGAGATAATTCAAGGTACGCGTAATATGGGTAGTAAATCTAGAAAGGCAGTAGAAGATGTAAATTTGCGAGTAAAATATACTTAGTGGCGTTGAATGACAGACGTAAAATTTCAGCCTCTAGCTACGTGTATACACTGAAAAAATAAACAGTGATGCAAGCATCACGAACTTTCCGAATCAAAAAGTATTTTAAAAAATATTAACAAAAAAATATTTGTAAAAAAATCGGTCATCGAATATTATGTAAAAAAAATTGATTATCGAATATTTGTGAAAAAATCGACTATAAAATATTTTTTGTATTTAAAACGTCAGCAATTACACTGAAAAACGTTAAACATGACACAAAAATATTCGGCAAAATCACACTTGCTCCATTATTATTAATCGTGAAAAAATATCATGATGATGTAAACAAAACAACCATTCGAATACCCGTACATCTTATCATGAATAAGACAAAAATGCAAAGCATTGCGCAATGCGCATGTTAGGGAAAGGAGAGGAAACCGGTACACCCGCGGACATGTTCGGATATAGATAAACACTTGAACCGTTCCCTTTATCGACCTCTAAAACGCGACAAATGTGAAACTCGACAATCTTTCGCATAAATCGCTCGTAAATTTTTTTCTATTCAACGTAAAGGCCCCAAATGCTTGCGTAGCCTTCGCTTATATAAACCACTACTCATCGCCGAATTTCAACGAGATATCTCAATTAGGGCGGTTGGAATCGTGTTAACAAATTTTTCTGCACACACATACACACACACACACATACATACGGAACATCATCTGGAAATTGTTCAAAACAAATTTGTACGAAGTCAAAATTTGTCTAAGTGCAATATTCGTGAAAACGCATTTCGCACCAAAAACAATACTTTCCTTACAACGCTACGCGCTGTTCGGAAAGTAAAAAGGAAAGACACGACTTTTAGAACACAATACCACGAACGGGACATGAGTTGCTGATTTACAACACCCATGTCTCCGGGCCATCTACTGTGCTCTTGGTTTGTCTTCTTCTCGAAATTCCAAGAAGAAATGGGGCCATTGCCGACGGTTCGCAAAACGAGAAAAAATCACATATGCCGGCTCTTTTGGCTATTGACTATAACTAACTTACATTAAAAAGAAAAAAATCGGTCATCGAATATTATGTAAAAAAAATTGATTATCGAATATTTGTGAAAAAATCGACTATAAAAAATTTTTTATATTTAAAACGTCAGCAATTACACTGAAAAACGTTAAACATGACACAAAAATATTCGGCAAAATCACACTTGCTCCATTATTATTAATCGTGAAAAAATATCATGATGATGTAAACAAAACAACCATTCGAATACCCGTACATCTTATCATGAATAACAAAAATGCAAAGCATTGCTCAATGCGCATGTTAGGGAAAGGAGAGCAAACCGGTACACCCGCGGACATGTCCGGATATAGATAAACACTTGAACCGTTCCCTTTATCGACATCTAAAACGCGACAAATGTGAAACTCGACGATCTTTCGCATAAATCGTTCGTAAATTTTTTTCTATTCAACGTAAAGGCCCCAAATTCTTGCGTAGCCTTCGTTTATATAAACCACTACTCATCGCCGAATTTCAACGAGATATCTCAATTAGGGCGGTTGGAATCGTGTTAACAAATTTTTCGCAAAAAACGCTCGTAAAATTTTTTCTATTCAACGTAAAGGCCCCAAATTCTTGCGTAGCCTTCGTTTATATAAACCACTTCTCATCGCCGAATTTCAACGAGATATCTCAATTAGGGCGATTAGAATCGTGTTAACAAATTTTTCTGCACACACACACATACACACATACACACACACACACACACACACACACACACACACACACACACATACATACATACGGAACATCATCTGGAAATTGTTGAAAACAAATTTGTACGAAGTCGAAATTTGTCTAAGTGCAATATTCGTGAAAACGCATTTCGCACCGAAAACAATACTTTCCTTACAACGCTACGCGCTGTTCGGAAAGTAAATAAACAGTGATGCAAGCATCACGAACTTTCCGAATCAAAAAGTATTTTAAAAAATATTAACAAAAAAATATTTGTAAAAAAATCGGTCATCGAATATTATGTAAAAAAAATTGATTATCGAATATTTGTGAAAAAATCGACTATAAAAATTTTTTTATATTTAAAACGTCAGCAATTACACTGAAAAACGTTAAACATGACACAAAAATATTCGGCAAAATCACACTTGCTCCATTATTATTAATCGTGAAAAAATATCATGATGATGTAAACAAAACAACCATTCGAATACCCGTACATCTTATCATGAATAACAAAAATGCAAAGCATTGCTCAATGCGCATGTTAGGGAAAGGAGAGCAAACCGGTACACCCGCGGACATGTCCGGATATAGATAAACACTTGAACCGTTCCCTTTATCGACATCTAAAACGCGACAAATGTGAAACTCGACGATCTTTCGCATAAATCGTTCGCATAAATCGTTCGTAAAATTTTTTGTACTTAACGTAAAGGCCCCAAATTCTTGCGTAGCCTTCGTTTATATAAACCACTACTCATCTCCGAATTTCAACGAGATATCTCAATTAGGGCGGTTTAACAAATTTTTCGCATAAATCGCTCGTAAATTTTTTTCTATTCAACGTAAAGGCCCCAAATTCTTGCGTAGCCTTCGTTTATATAAACCACTACTCATCGCCGAATTTCAACGAGATATCTCAATTAGGGCGGTTGGAATCGTGTTAACAAATTTTTCGCAAAAAACGCTCGTAAAATTTTTTCTATTCAACGTAAAGGCCCCAAATTCTTGCGTAGCCTTCGTTTATATAAACCACTTCTCATCGCCGAATTTCAACGAGATATCTCAATTAGGGCGATTAGAATCGTGTTAACAAATTTTTCTGCACACACACACATACACACACACACACACACACACATACACACACACACACACACATACACACACACATACATACGGAACATCATCTGGAAATTGTTCAAAACAAATTTGTACGAAGTCGAAATTTGTCTAAGTGCAATATTCGTGAAAACGCATTTCGCACCGAAAACAATACTTTCCTTACAACGCTACGCGCTGTTCGGAAAGTAAAAATGGATTGTAATGATTCTGGTTAAAACACAGTAAAATTAGGATACGTCGCCAATTTTAGAATCATTCCGGTGAAAACAGGAAATATTCAGTTCTATTCCAGAATGATTACGGAGACTCCGTAATCATTCTGGAATAGAACTGAATCTTTTCTGTTTTTCACCGGAATGATTCTAAAATTGGCGACGTATCCTAATTTTACTGTGTTTTACCCAGACTCATTACGGTTTTTGAAAATTCATTTTTTTCAGTGTATGTACTTACAAGTGCGAGTTTGAGAAAACGTGCATTTCTATTTAGCTGTACCACACCTTTCACTGAATTCTAAGTGGCTCTTTGTCACTCCATTTTTTTTTTTTTTTTAGAAACATGAAAAAATTGGTCAATTTTTAAACCTTGACTTTTTTTGGTAATTACTCGTGAAAGGTGCTCTTTCTCATGAAACTTAATGTTCTTTTTATAAAACAAAGGCAAAAACGAAAAAAAGAGCAAATTTTTTTCATCCAGCATTTAAAGTAGTTGCTTTTTATTAGAAAATGATTCCATATTTTTTTATCTTTCTTCCAACCGAATTTCAAGCAGTGACACTTCTTATTTTGGAAAAGAAGAAAAAGAAGAAATTTTCGAACTTTTACATTAATTTCTTTTGGTTCTCCCATCTTTTTCGTGAGAAATGATTCCCAATTTTTCATTTCTCCCCTCACTGAGTTTTGAATGGGCCCCATTCTTCCCTCTATTTTTTTTTAGAAAAATAAAAAAAAATGGCCGATTTTCAAACTCTGGCATGTGCTTTGTAAGGTCTAGCTCTTTTGATAAATTCTTGAAATTCAAACTAAATCCACTAGAAATTTTAAAAAAGAAACCATAAAAATTTGACAAATTAAAATTTATAGGTATTCATAAATATTTAAAATTATGAAAAATTCTGAAAGGCTCTTGTTTTCAGATTTGTTATAATAAAATATTATTTCAGAACACATCGGCGATTTTTTTTGTCTCAATCCCTGAGGCTAGAGCCTCAATTTTTTTTCGATTTTGAGCTTAAAAATTTCATCTCCTCAAGTTTACAATCAATTTTTACCAAATTTGGCTTGTTGGTACTTGGAACTGGTAAGTGGTATTACTCGGAGGATGCTGTGAAATTTTTACTTTCCGAACAGCGCGTAGCGTTGTAAGGAAAGTATTGTTTTCGGTGCGAAATGCGTTTTCACGAATATTGCACTTAGACAAATTTCGACTTCGTACAAATTTGTTTTCAACAATTTCCAGATGATGTTCCGTATGTATGTGTGTGTGTGTGTGTGTGTGTGTGTGTGTGTGTGTGTGTGTGTGTGTGTGTGTGTGTGTGTGTGTGTATGTGTGTATGTGTGTGTGTGCAGAAAAATTTGTTAACACGATTCTAATCGCCCTAATTGAGATATCTCGTTGAAATTCGGCGATGAGAAGTGGTTTATATAAACGAAGGCTACGCAAGAATTTGGGGCCTTTACGTTGAATAGAAAAAATTTTACGAGCGTTTTTTGCGAAAAATTTGTTAACACGATTCCAACCGCCCTAATTGAGATATCTCGTTGAAATTCGGCGATGAGTAGTGGTTTATATAAACGAAGGCTACGCAAGAATTTGGGGCCTTTACGTTGAATAGAAAAAAATTTACGAACGATTTATGCGAAAGATCGTCGAGTTTCACATTTGTCGCGTTTTAGATGTCGATAAAGGGAACGGTTCAAGTGTTTATCTATATCCGGACATGTCCGCGGGTGTACCGGTTTGCTCTCCTTTCCCTAACATGCGCATTGAGCAATGCTTTGCATTTTTGTTATTCATGATAAGATGTACGGGTATTCGAATGGTTGTTTTGTTTACATCATCATGATATTTTTTCACGATTAATAATAATGGAGCAAGTGTGATTTTGCCGAATATTTTTGTGTCATGTTTAACGTTTTTCAGTGTAATTGCTGACGTTTTAAATATAAAAAATTTTTTATAGTCGATTTTTTCACAAATATTCGATAATCAATTTTTTTTACATAATATTCGATGACCGATTTTTTTACAAATATTTTTTTGTTAATATTTTTTAAAATACTTTTTGATTCGGAAAGTTCGTGATGCTTGCATCACTGTTTATTTACTTTCCGAACAGCGCGTAGCGTTGTAAGGAAAGTATTGTTTTCGGTGCGAAATGCGTTTTCACGAATATTGCACTTAGACAAATTTTGACTTCGTACAAATTTGTTTTGAACAATTTCCAGATGATGTTCCGTATGTATGTGTGTGTGTGTATGTGTGTATGTGTGTGTGTGTGTATGTGTGTGCAGAAAAATTTGTTAACACGATTCCAACCGCCCTAATTGAGATATCTCGTTGAAATTCGGCGATGAGTAGTGGTTTATATAAACGAAGGCTACGCAAGAATTTGGGGCCTTTACGTTGAAAAGAAAAAATTTTACGAGCGATTTATGCGAAAGATCGTCGAGTTTCACATTTGTCGTGTTTTAGATGTCGATAAAGGGAACGGTTCAAGTGTTTATCTATATCCGGACATGTCCGCGGGTGTACCGGTTTGCTCTCCTTTCCCTAACATGCGCATTGACCACATTCGAACGAGATTGAACGAACGATTAAGCAACATAAACAAAGTGATACGGCGGAAAAAAAATGAAAACAACGTTAAGCATGAGCGAATGCCATATATATAAGATTTTCATGATTTTCAATTGCATTTTTCGGCATCGTAATTAGATTAATTTTAATATATTAATTTAAAATCGAAAAGCGCATGAAAAGAGCTTTCGTTTGACGTATTTACTTTCTAAATTGATAAACTCTGTCAAAAGTTATAGCCTTATCAGTTATTTCTTTCGCGTAAACATTCACCTTCGCCAATTCACCATTTCATTTCTAATGAATAATTGTGTCATTTGTGGAATATTCTGTAATAATTCGCAATAATGGCGCGGTGTTTTGTTCCCTTCTGCGACCACCGAAGTAGGAGCACGATTTGTTCACTACATGAATTCCCTTCGAGCAGAATAACTCGACACAAGTGGATAAAAAATATCAGGTATGAATGCAATTAAAAATTACTACTGAGCAGTAAAAATGCATTATTTTTCAATTTAGAAGTAGTAAACTTAATTCAAAAAATCAAAACGCCGGTAACTTGCACTCGTAACTGATTATAATGATAGATGATAACAGTACAGAGGTGGAAAAACGGAGATAGACCAAATGATAAGGCTATAACTTTTGACAGAGTTTATCAATTTAGAAAGTAAATACGTCAAACGAAAGCTCTTTTCATGCGCTTTTCGATTTTAAATTAATATATTAAAATTAATCTAATTACGATGCCGAAAAATGCAATTGAAAATCATGAAAATCTTATATATATGGCAATCGCTCATGCTTAACGTTGTTTTCAATTTTTTACCGCCGTGGCTGTATGTGTCTTTGTGTGAGTGTGTATCAACATGAACAGTGAATCTTCGTTCGAATGTGGTCAATTGCGCAATGCTTTGCATTTTTGTCTGATTCATGATAAGATGTACGGGTATTCGAATGGTTGTTTTGTTTACATCATCATGATATTTTTTCACGATTAATAATAATGGAGCAAGTGTGATTTTGCCGAATATTTTTGTGTCATGTTTAACTTTTTTCAGTGTAATTGCTGACGTTTTAAATACAAAAAATATTTTATAGTCGATTTTTTCACAAATATTCGATATTCAATTTTTTTTACATAATATTCGATGATCGATTTTTACAAATATTTTTTTGTTAATATTTTTAAAAATACTTTTTGATTCGGAAAGTTCGTGATGCTTGCATCACTGTTTATTTCAGATATACATACAGTTTTAATTTCAATTTTATTCCAAAACTGAATTTCAATTTTTTAACAATTTTTTTTTTTCATTCTTAATTTCCTCCGAAATAACTGCAGTTTTTGAAACTTACTTAGTTCATTCAAGAACATAGGTACCTATTCTTCCAAGTTTTTATCACAGACATTTTTAATTTCATTTTTTTTCCTCAAAAAAACTGTATATTTCAAATTTTTATTTGAAAAAGTGAAATTTTTCATTTGAATTAAAAACAAATTTTGTAAGTAATTTTTAAAAATTGTTTTCCAAAATAGATTTTTGCATGTAAAAAACCAAGTTTTTCATTTTTTCTCCTTTTTTTAGAAAATATTTTAAATTTTACAATTTTTTGAAATCAATTTTTGAAGATTTTTATTTTTAAACATTTTTCTAAATTTCACTCGAAGATGAGTTTTCTCAAAATTTCAAATTTTTTTCCCAACATGAATTTTTCAATTTTTAAAATATTTATACACGATCATTTTTTTTTTTTTTTTAAATTCTTATCGTAAACTTGGATGTAATAATCTTGTCCTAATTATAAACACCCCGCCCCCTCTCCAAAATAAAAATTTAAAAAAAACAGCAAAAAAACTTTTTAACATTTTATTCAAAGACAAATAAAATACGACACTAAATTGGGTTGGATTAAGTTACATTAGGTTAGGTTTGAATGAATGACTTTTGGGTATTATGTCGGACATAAAAAAACAGAAATTTAAAAAAAATTTATGATTTTAGACATTTTGTCAAACATTCTGAAACTTATTAAATTTTTGAATTTTTTTGGACAACTTGAAAAACTTGGAAAATTTTTCAAAAACTTTACATCGATATTTGCAAATACCTACATTATACTGGTACCTCGCTACAAGTTTCAATTTAATATCATCAACAACCATAGAAATGGATACAAAACGAGGTCAGAAAAATGAAATCGTCAAAAATAGGTATTTCAAGAAAATTATTTTCTTTGAAAAACTTTTTAGTCCAGGAAAATTAGTGTAAAAATCGACGTTAATTCTGACAAATTGATATATGAAATTTTTTTTTGGAAATGGGTAGTACTCGATGCCCTCTTCAATATTGTGTTATGACGCGATGTCGTAGGACGCTTGCTTCCCGAGCTTGGGGGTGGAATTCAACCCCTCGCGGCGTTTTTACGATTATTTCTAAAAATATGCCCTTTTTTGAAAATGATAATAACATAAAATATTCTACATACAATTTCCTACGAAAAACGTTCTCATAATTTTTTTGTAAAATGTAACCTAACGCCCCTATGAGGGTAATTCAATTTTCAAGTGTTGTATAAATTCCAAGTTTTATTGACAGACAGACCTTGATCGAAATGAGATCAAATGTGACCCAAAATGTTACTTCTGATGTACAACGATCCCAAAAAATTTTAACCCCCACTCACCCCCACTCCTGAATTATGAGGCATCAAATACCGAAAATTAGATATTTAATAACATTGGAGGGGGTGGTGCAAAATTTTTGAAAATTTCAAAAATTATGGGCGCTATGTGTGTGTCTTGGTGAGAATTTTTTCAAAAAAAATTATCATCATTTTTCAACGTTTTTCGGGTATTGAAAATGAACTTTTATATGTTATATGATATTCAATAAATACCTACGATACATCTAAGTTTCAATACCCGAAAAACGTTGAAAAATTATGATAATTTTTTTTGAAAAAATTCTCACCAAGACACACACATAGCGCCCATAATTTTTGAAATTTTCAAAAATTTTGCACCACCCCCTCCATTGTTAATAAATAATATCTAATTTTCGGTATTTGATGCCTCATAATTCAGGAGTGGTGGTGGGTGGGGGTTAAAATTTTTTTGGGATCGTTGTACATCAGAAGTAACATTTTGGGTCACATTTGATCTCATTTCGATCAAGGTCTGTCTGTCAATAAAACTTGGAATTTATACAACACTTGAAAATTGAATTACCCCCATAGGGGCGTTAGGGTACATTTTACAAAAAAATTATGAGAACGTTTTTCGTAGGAAATTGTATGTAGAATATTTTATGTTATTATCATTTTCAAAAAAGGGCATATTTTTAGAAATAATCGTAAAAACGCCGCGAGGGGTTGAATTCCACCCCCAAGCTCGGGAAGCAAGCGTCCTACGACATCGCGTCATAACACAATATTGAAGAGGGCATCGAGTACTACCCATTTCCAAAAAAAAAATTTCATATATCAATTTGTCAGAATAAACGTCGATTTTTACACTAATTTTCCTGGACTAAAAAGTTTTTTCAAAGAAAATAATTTTCTTGAAATAAGGTAGTTGCACCAGTCGTTGGCCACGACCCAGTGGTGGGTCACTTGAGAAGAAAAATGTTTATAATTAAGCGAATTTTTAAAATAGCTTCAGAAATTTTTTTTAGAGCAAACCTGGAACATTTCTGCATAGAACCACATAAAAGTTTTGAATCAATTCTGTTCCAGTAATTAATAATGATCGTCTGAAATTTTTTTGTTAGAACAATTTTCAAAATGATGCCAATTCTAAAGATTTTTGTTAAGCCGAAGTGTTGTCGAAATATGAATTTTACACTATTAAGATTAATAAAACTTGAAATATAACCATTTGGACCTGAATCAGAAGAGTTTGGAGATTCCATTTCTTCATTAAAATAAAAAATATTGCCAAAATTCTATCAAATATGGCGGTGACTATCTACTGGAAGGAAAAAATGGTGTTTAGCCAGTAGTTGATCATTTTGATCAAGTACTAGACTTACGAAATTTTTGTAAAGTTCTAGTGGTTGATCATGCAAAAAATTTGTAAATATTTACGAAAAATGATAGTTTCTCTTTCTCATGGCTAATGAGTGACAATTTTACCGAATACTTATTGATTTTTTAAAAAATTAAATGGTTTGAGAGCCGTTGTCATAATCTGATTGACCAACTACTGGGTGATCAACTACTAGCGCGTGACCAACTACTGGGTGGTCAACTACTAGATTATCTTGACCAACTACTGGACTTTTCTATTTTTTCACTTAAAATGGTCGTAATTTTCAAAGAATTGAAGTAAAATTAAAAAATTATAGCGCATTTTGTAGTAGAATACTCAAGGAATCGTTTGGTATATTCACCATTTCGCCAACGTTATTAGTTTTTAAACCAGAATGTTTTTTATAAGACACTTCCACTATAAGGGTCCACCACTGGTGCAACTACCTTACCTATTTTTGACGATTTCATTTTTCTGACCTCGTTTTGTATCCATGTCTATGGTTGTTGATGATATTAAATTGAAACTTGTAGCGAGGTACCAGTATAATGTAGGTATTTGCAAATATCGATGTAAGTTTCATCAGATGGATCGATGGATCATTTTACGTACCTTGTAAGTTTAGGTACATGCATGCAAGTAAGAAGTGTTAAGATGATATAGCAGCCATACAAAAAGGACACAACCGTGTCATTGACGATGCTTTCTTTCAATGTATTACGAATGATTAATGAATTTTATCATAATCTTTGCATGGCTTTTACTAAGATAGCGCTAAGGCTCAACATTAATCTTAAGCCAGGCTCAAAGTTATACGTAATATTGCTATATTAATTAAATAAAACCGAAGCGACGCGTAGCGTAGGTCTAGGTATCTATATCTGCTTACATATACCTAACCTACGTATTTGGCAAAGTACCTACTTTGTTCGCAAACTTATAACCGCGTACATAGGTATGTAGGAGTAGGTATACGTACTAGATACCTATACCTACTGTTGCGATTTAGAATCTGGGCCGCTGTTACCATTCATAAGGGTCATTCGATATATTGTCACGATAAAAACAAAGTTACGAGCAGAAGACTGTCCAGCAATCGACCTAAGTTGTAAATTCACTCAGGTTTGGAAAATTCACACATGGCGTATAGAAAAAAGAGTAACTGTTCGAAAAGCGCACAGTGGGTACTAGGTAGACTGGATAGTGGGTGCGGGTACACAGGGTCCGAAAGAAGAGCAAAAGAAAAGCTGCAATGGCCGATTTTCATTATAATAAATTTCTAACGCGAACCACAAACAGTTTAAGTAAAGTGAAAATGTGGCGAATCGTTAAAAGGGATCATCAAGGATTACATGGAATAGCAGTAGGTGAAAAGGTGTACGGTGTACCAGCGGTACATTATTAACTGATAACAATTCGGTCTTTCGTATTATACTTCCGTTGACATAGCCCGAAATAGCTTATATCCTTGTTAGTTATTACCGTTGAAAGCGGGTATTATTATTATTATTATTATTATTATTATTATCATCATCATCGCAATATCGCCTTAGTAACTAAGTATTTTTAAAATTATCAAATTTATTCGCCATTTATATAAATAAATAAATCGGTCATTTGTACTTGGTATGTTGTTGGGTCATTCTCAAAATACGCCGAATATTCAGGTTACACTCAATATCTCACGAAGTATTAATGCTAGAATGAATTTCTTATTATGTATGGATAGAGTACACTCTGGGCTATAAAAATCCAAATTAAAAAGAAATTTTGAATTACATACTCATCGCCCTAAAAATTAAAAAGTAGTAAATTGTCCACCGTAGTGGCATGTTACCCCCTCAACTTCCACATTGCAACTCATATTTCTCTCATCTTATTATAATTTGTTGATTTAATTATCACGCTAATACAACACACAGAGGTGCGTATTAAATATTAGAGCATTTCAAACGCATTTTCAAGATCATTTTGGTACATGCAGAACAGCTCAAAGTTTGTAACCAAGTTATTCCTGTCTTCGTAGTGGCATTTTGTAACGTGATGGAGCGAAGGGTAATTGAATACTTTCAAATGCGACATTCGGTCAAACCGACACCTCACCATCCTAAAATTAATATTCAGTGCAATTTTCATATCCTTGAGTAATGTGAGTGCTGAGAAACTGGAAAATCTTTTAAAAACCTCTATTTGGCCAGCTATCATGTCTTTCGTAATGGCTCCCAATTTTGAAGCCGGGAGTGAATGTTTTATTTTCAACTAAGCGGCGTTGAAACAAGTAAGTGGACCTGATTGGAAGGTGATATTCAGTTTTTTCTTTTGAAAATTTCTAAAATTTTGTTTTCACTATATTTGTCCACCGTAGTGGCGTAATAATTATATTTTTTTTCCAAAATTAAATACAGCTATAGATGCATTGCTCACTACAGTCTTCCATCATTCTAAATGTGATCTAAATGTTGATTTTAACCTTCTTTTTTTTGTATGACCCTTCCTTTGCCCAAAAATGCTGGTTTAATTTCAAAACAATAGACACCACAACTTAAAAATGAAAAAAATGTCTAATGCAGACGTTCTTTGAAACTTTATTGAATAATTGGAATTGCTTGACATTTTTATTTTGTTCCCCTTGTAAAGTTTGTGTTTTACAAGTTTAGGATTTTTCTAGGTTGGGGGGGGGGGGGGGGGGGTAATATTATGTAATTTTCACTATAATGTCCACCGTCGTGGACAAAAGTCGCCCCCTCTCCCCCTGTGTGAGGTTTCCTGCTTGTCCAACTATACAGATGTTGTCTCCTACATCATACAATATTTTTTCAAAAAAAAATAATTATTTACTGCATGATGAAAAATCCAAAAAATTACTAGCGAATGTTCGGCGTATTTTGAGAATGACCCTGTTGCTATCATGTCGATTTATTAATGCTACAAGTACAACTATATATCGGTGGTAGTTGGTATATATGGAAAAATTTTTCTACTCACCGGACCATAAGTTGCAGGTTCATAATTTTTTTTGATTTCACGAGTCCATCGTTGATGTTTAATTATCAAAGAAAAAGAAATAAAATATTTAAATTTTTGCTGTTGTTTACTTACTTAATTGATTATTGGAATTTGAAAAATCCATCAATTTTTAAAACACGCGATCAAAGTCTTAATAACCAGTAATAAAGAGGGGGGGGGGGGGGGGTAATGACAATGAGAAACCCAATATGTTTGGAAAATTCAAAAATTGGCAATTTCCAGTTTCAAGTTGTCAAATTAGGAATTTTAGACTAAAATGATATGATCTACGATTTTTCGATCGATAATCGATCAATACCAATCTTCAGCTGATTGTTCGATTAGCAAATAATCAAGTACCTGAAATTGATGTGAAAAATGAAGTTGTGAGTGGTAGGTAGTTATTTTTTTCGATATAATCGTGTCAAAAATATTGAGATTATCGATAATTGATTTTGACAACTGTTTTTTTTTCCTATTACCCGATGTCTAGGTTTTTTTTTATTTTATTATCCGATTTCCCTTTATTTTTGAGCACATGACCTTATACTTACTGATGCTCCGAAAAAATTCGGAGATTTTTTTCTAAAAAAATGTTGAAAAAATTGCGGAAAAATTATTTCAAAAAAATAGAATAAAAATTTTTCAGTTCCCGAAAAAAAATTGAAAAATTTATTTTTAACATTTTTTTTTTAAATACAAAAAATTTGGAATTTTTTTTATTCTAATAAAGAGAAAATTCATTTCAAACATTTTTTTTTGAAACCAAAAAGTTTGGATTTTTTTTATTCTAATAAAGAGAAAATTCATTTCAAACATTTTTTTTTTGAAACCAAAAAGTTTGGAAGTTTTTTATTCTAATAGGTAAAGAGAAAAATAAATTCATTTCAATTTTTTTTTAAATTCAAAAAGTTTGGAATTTTTTATTCTAGTACAGAGATAAGGATTTATTTTATTTAAAAAAAATCAAAATAAAATGTATAAATAGTAGATACATATTCTAACATTTTTAAAAAAATATCCCAAATCACAAAATAATCAAAAATTTTATTTCAAAAAATCAAGAATTGTTTGGAATTTTTTACCTATTCTAAAGAAATGATAAATTTATTTATTCCAAACATTATTTTTTTTCACTTCAAAAAAATAAAATGAAAAAAAACTTATCCCAATTTTTTTTTTTAAAAGAAGGTCTCAAACAAATTGAGAATTTTTTGCACTTATTTTTTTAGATTAATCCAAAGGGATACACTCTTTAATTTTTCATTGTTTTCTGCTTGTTCAGTCATTTCTATACAATTTTTGCAATATGAAGTTCTTCGTTGTATTTTTTCAATAAAGAAAAGAAAATCGGATTATTTGACTTTTCACGATATTCGAGCTTCTTTCGCCGCAATTAACTCGGATAATCGAGGTTTTACTGCATTTCAAATTTTTGAATTGTTTTTAAAAGTTTATTCCTTGATTTTTTTTGTAGGTATTTTCTTATTGGTGATTAACATGTTGAAAGATAAAAATACTTATAAATTTAATCATTTATGGTATACCTACCTAGTAATTATTTGAAAATTTAAACTTTTTAAAAAATGCGCTCATTTTTATAAAATTTATTTTCAAGTTACTAAATTTCAACGTTTCAACTCTATATAATTTGCTAAATTTTGAATATTCGTCATTTTCATCAAGCCAGAGTGTAAAAATGTGTTATTTTAAAATTTCATTTTTCAAAAGTTTTAGCAAACGTAGGTATACCTACTTAGTTGAATTTTAAAAATTAATCCAATTTTAGCAATTTAATCAAGTTTCATAGTTTTATAAAATTTCAGGATTTTTAAATTTTGAGTTTTTACCTAATATTTTTTTCAAAAAATTAGAAGAAGTCCAATTGTGAAGTTTCGCTTTTCAGAAATTTCAAAAAACTTGAATGAATTTTAAAAATTGGTCGTACTTCAAAAACTAATTGAAATTCAAAAAATATGACGAAGTTTCAAAGCTTTATCAAATTTTCAGAACTTTCTCAAAATTTAAATTTTCATCAATTATTTTTTTAAATGTAAAAATTTGTTGAATGTTCAAATTTCACTTTACAAAAATTTTAGAAAACTTGAATGAATTTTAAAAACTGCCTTCAAAAATTGAAACTTTAAAAATTTATTAACACTTTGAATTACAATTTTTCGATTTTAAATATTATTGAACGATCGAAACGCTGCATTAATTTTCATATCAGATAGGATAAAAAAATATAGGTATGATATCGCAGTCGTTGGAACTATTTTGTCAGATTTATCGATTTCGTATGTGATAATGAGCAGAAATTAATGAAAGAAATACCAAGTACCAAAGTCGTGAAATTTATTTTCTTAGATTACTTATATTCGTTAAATTTTCAAAGTACCTATACCTATTACCTATGCTATCTATAGTTATTGCTAGAATTCGTGCAGGAACCATTGAAGCGATGGTTTTTTTATGCGCAGTTGTTTGCGAAGTAAGTGAAGCATATAGAATTTATATGTAGTACGTAGCCATACAAATACCTACTCTCACAAAACAACATACCTAATATGTCAAAAATGACATGATGTTGGAATTTTTTGAGTGATGTCATGTGATCTGATACTGATTTGGTTAAGTATAGTAATAATGTTAACTAAAATAATTTCGGGTATCTAATTAAGCCAAAAAAACTAAATTTAAAAATCTAATACAGATTAAATATTAGCTAAGATATTCAATCTTGTATTAGATTTTTAAGCTTAGTTGTTTTGGCTTAATTACCCGTAATTATTTTAGTTAACATTATTTATATGTTACCCAAAAAAAAGTTTCACTCAGCATTATAAATGTGTTGACATATATGACATAAATGTTCAATGTTGTCTTTTGATTTTTGATTTTCACTACGCATTCCAAAAGTTCATTCACATTTAATTTCTTTATTCATGTCAGGTTTTTATAATATTATTTACTATGACCACAGGATGTCATTGCCAATCTATGTGAAACAAACAGTAATTTTATTAAGTATCTAAAGTTGCACTGCAAGCATTGAAGATAGAAATCAAAGACGAATTGACCCCAGTCATTGAAAAAGAAGTAAATACCTCGTTCTGACATATCTACGTATTAGTTTTTTAAATTTTGTGATAAAATTTTAGAATTTATTTGTATTAAGTATTGTAGTGTAAATCGTGAAATACGAAATACTGAATTTCGAGAGAGTGTTGTCGATGCTTCAAAACGGAGGTGTATTTTGGAACCGACTTCAGGAAAATTTGAGGTGATGGAAAGCAGCCCCAAACTGAAAGGCACTACGACGTCGGCGAACACGAGATCAAATGATTTTTCTAAGCACCCTGCAACAGCACAAATTATGAGATTTGGAACGACACGAGGAAATCCTGACAAATACGACCTCAAAGAATGGCTAAGAAATAAAAAACCTCATATTTCGCACGAAGCCAAATGTTGTAAAGATGACCCCCATTACCTCGAAATTGCATTCACGACCATGAATAGAAGCATAACAACTGACAGAAAATCTGTCAGTTGTTATGCTTCTATTCATGGTCGTGAATGCAATTTCGAGGTAATGGGGGTCATCTTTACAACATTTGGCTTCGTGCGAAATGTGAGATCTTTGGTTTCTTAACCATTCTTTGAGGTCGAAATATTTACAAGAATTTTCTCTTTTTTCCGCCTAAATGGTCAAACAAAGCATTCGAATTCGCTAAAAACTATACACAGAAATGTTCAGAATAAAAATCATTAGATTTTTGTTCAAGAATAAAGGCATAACAAACTTAATTACGTATTAGCCGTAATTCTAATTCTAATTGCTAGTTTATACCTATACCTAATCATTGATCATACCCTACTTTTTGTGTGCTTTGTTCCATCGTTCGCAGATACATAATATAAATTTTGAAAACGTGAAATGTGACGTCGTACTGCTCTAGTCACATTTATTCTCAAGAAAAAAAAATTTTTATACTTCATTCGCAAAGCGTGACATTTTGGAGCAAGTTTCTATACCACCCGTTCCCCTTTGCACCCTCTCAAAAATAAAGCAAAAGCTGCATACATGTTTTTTTTCGGCATTGTGGGGGTATACCAACTGTCATCAGGTAAAATTACATAAAAATCAGGATTCCTGAATATTTTCCCATTTTGGAGTTCTGTAGGTAAAATGCAAAAAAAAGGTCCGAGTTTTTCTACGTGGTTTTAAGGGGTAGATAGGCAATCAATGACTCATTGTGATATTCACACTTGCCTACTTTTAGAAACAATCATGGTCGGTAAGAGTCAGATCAGGCTTCAGGACAAAAAAATTTCGAGCCCTTTTTTTTCTAAAAACAAAAAAACACCTACCAAAGTATTTTTTATTTCATTGAATAAACAAAAAAATGCTTCTTCACTTAGTTACATAATTTCAAAAAAAAAAATCGTTCTCAAAGGAATTTTGAAAAAATTTAAATGTACCTTAAAGAAATTGACTTTTCAAAAAGGAAAAAAAATAAAAAATCAACAAAACTTTCAAGAAATTATTCCCTGAACAAAATTTTCAACTTTTGAAGAAAAGTGAAAGTAATTTTACCAAATTTTGAAAAATGAACTTTTTTACTGAATTAAAAAAAAATCGTCTCAAAGTACCTAATCAGACAATTTTTTAATACTCTATAGAGGAAATGAATATTTACAACAAAAAAAAAACAAAAAACTTCAATACAACTTGTTTCCAATGTTCATGGATAAAACTTGATTTTAAATGCAAAGGAATTGCCTAAACTTAAAAAAACAACTGTTTTTCAAAAAAAATTTAAGGGAAATTTGAGAACTTTTCTAAAAAAAAAATCTTTGCTGAATTTCCAAAAAAAAAAAAAAAATGGTTCTCAAAGGAATTTAAAAATTTTCTGAATAAAAATATGATACAAAAAATAAATCTTCAAAAAAAAAAAATGTTTTTTGACGAATTTTGAAAAAAAAAACTCTCGCAGAAAATTTTAAAAATCGAAAATTAAAGAAAAGTTTGAAAAAAAAAACGTTTAGTCGAAAGTCAATTTCTTTCTTGATTTTTTTCCTATTTTGTTGAGAATAAAATTTTTAAATTCACTTTGAAATAATTTTCTTTAATTACCTATGTGGTTCTGTGGTCGTGTTGTTTACATTGAGTGGAGACCACGTTCACTGCTCGGATGATATAAACTTTATAATTTTTTATTTGAACTGTTCATTTTTTTGTTATTGCTATGAAATACTTGAGCTCAGAAGAAATTTTGCCATTTTACTTTGAGAGCCCTATAAGGTGAGGGGGAATCCGGTGTCTCGGAGAAAAATCCGGGCCCTAAGAAAAACTCCGGGCCCAAGACTTTGTGTCCCCCTTGTCCCCCCTCTCACCTGGCCTGGAATCAGAATAAGATTTGCCACCACTCATCCGAATCTTCTTGGGGGCTTAAGGGTTAGTAAAATTTTCAGCTTTTATCAAATTTTAAAGACCAACCAACCAAATTTTGTGAAGAATTGGGAATTTATTATGAAAATCAGCTTTATATCCATGTCAGAATTTTTCGAATTAAAATCCATTCCTTATCATTTCATTTTATACCTAGCAATTTGATTTTTAAACAATGATTTTCATACTCTCAATTTTTCTTGCTGAAATAGGAACTGGTCTATATGAAAATCAATCGTCATCAATTATTCATTATCATCTGCGGATTATTTCTACCAATGGAAAATCAAGTGTACCAATTATTAGGTACATTTTTTGGGTGAGAGGGGAGGCTTATACAAGTATATCAAAGTCAAAAAAAATTCAAATTAAATTCATTCATACACCTACCGAGTTCATTAAAGAAGAATCGCAATTTTATCAATGGATATAACGCTTTTCCCTCCGCATATTTATTTACGCCCTCCAACGAAAATTATGCCAATTTTCGATTTACAACACACCGGGTGTTCGACTTGTCCAATATGCCTATTTTGCAAATTATTTAAAACGAAGAGGAGTTTCTTTCGCCAATCTCATAATTTTCGTATGATAGCTTTTAATAAAATGAAACCGTTTTCGCACAAGCTGGCTGGAAAACGCATAAATTACGTTAAAGGGGGAAAATCTGATAAGAACGTGATAATTTTAATTATAACTTGTAATATGCGTACGAGTGTTTGGATTAAATTAATAATTAAATTTTTTACGTTTACGAAATTAACATGCGATAAAAAATAAGCCTTTCGTACGGAAAGATTTATTTATCACCTAGAAACGCGTTTAATCTAAATGCTTACCTTTTCGTGTTTTACACTAGCTATACCTGATTACGTTTATGAAATGCCCGTCAACGTGCATAGGTATACCTATATTACTTTAACGAGTGCCTATAATGGTTTCAGTCGCATTTGTGGTGACAGAAAATGAAATACTCGTATGAAATATTATTTTTTATTTACTCGTACAAGACATTCGATTTTGTATTGCAAGTATTCCATGCCGGTGGGTAAATACCGATGCATTATGCATACGTAAGATATATGCAATTACGTATGTACGAATATATTTTTACCTACCAACTTATCTTCGTACCTACCTAGTCAATAGTCATACTTATAGGTACTAGATTTCTTCGAATTTCTCTAAGCCGATTGCCGTGCGTGTTTTAAAAGCATTGATTTATAAATCAAATAAAAAGCTTGAAAAAGGCGAGTAGGTTGTACGAATATAGAATGTTGCCTTTTGACAAAATGAATAATTATACCATACCTATTGTCGTTTCGGTAAATATTATTCAAATAGGTACCTATCTACAAATCCGTTAAATATAATACGTAGGTGGAGTATTCGTATATATTCTGTACCTGTGCATGATTACATTTCAACCGCCAAGTGATAAAGCTCTTCGATTTATTGATTTTTTATTTATTCGACGTTCATTTGACAAATTTCAAGTAATTTTTCATTGTGGAAATTCTCGTATGTTTCAACGTTTAAATAAAGAGTTGGGTGTTTCGAAAAGTAAAATAATTTGCAAAATTCTCTATTCAAATAAATACTTACCTATTTAGGATGTCTGTGGTGAATAATTTTTTTGAAATTGGGCGAGTGAACCCCACGACTTTTTTTAAAATCATGTATAACTGTTCCCAGAATTTTTTCATATTTTTAAAATAAAATGCCCTCCCCCCCGCACAGAATATTCAAAGTATTATCTCAGTGATTCTAAATAAAATTTTTACGCGTACCTGCTCCCCTCCAAAAAATAAATTAGTGATTGGACGATAAATTAGCATCCAGGCGCGCTAGACCCGTAGAGAAGGGGTGCAGAGGGGACATTTTGCCTCGGGCACGAACCTTTGCCGAGGGCGGTGTAAGTGAGTTGCGTCCCAAAATCCAAAATACGTACTAATTGCGTCCCGAAAATTTTAGCAACATTTTCAGTTCAACTTGTGGGTACAGGTGAATTGCGTCCCACATAAAATTAACCTACGTATTAATTGCGTCCCGCGCTACATGACGAATTGCGTCCGGTGTGCGAAGTAAGTAAGCATATCAATATTTTGGGGAGGAGGAAGTTTATTATTTTTGAATATTTGGAGAAAGAAGTCTCTCATTTTACCTATTAGAAAAAATCTCAATTTCTTGTCTCAATTTTTTTCGGAAAGAAATATCAAAGTTTTTTGAGGTGAAAAAGTGTTATTTTTTTCGAGTAAAAGACATCTGATGGGGGGATCTATCAATCTCAATTTTCCTGGAGTAGAAATATTTATCAAATTTTTGAAAAAAAATCTTCTATTTTCGAGGAAAAATTTTCTGATTTTTTTGTAATAAAAAATATATCAATTTTTTATAGTTGGAAAATTTTTATTGTTATTTTTTAATTTTTATTGATTTTTGAGAAAAAATCTTCAAATTTTTTGGACTAGATAAAAAAGTTTTCTTATTTTTTTCATTTTTTTGGAGCGAAAAAAAATCTCAATTTTTTCGAAGAAAGAAATCTTTCAATCTCATTCATTTCTAACTATGGACGCAATTCGTACGTCCCAAATTTTAACCAGGGACGCAATTCGTACGTTCCCATTTTTGACTAGGGACGCAATTCGTACTAGGAAGGGACGCAATTCACCTATGCCACTTTCACAAAAAAAACTTTAGGACGCAATTCGTACGCAGCCGCCGAGGGGCCCGAACCGCTCGGGCTCTCCCTGATACCTTGGGAATGCAATAAAAATGTTAATTTTTTTTTACCAATCATATTTCATTCGATTTGTTTGCAAAAAAAAAAAAAGGTTATTTTATTTTATTTATTTTTTTTTTGAAGAAATCATTTCATAATAATACCTATGTATTTCTTTATTTTACAGAAAAGAAATACCTATTCCAAAAAAAAATATTTTTTTCATCTCAAAAAATTGTAAAATTTCTTCATTTTTTTCAACAAAAAAAAAAACCTCAAAAAAATGGAAATATTAAATTTGTTTGCAACTTTTTAAAAAAATTTCCTAAAGCCGAAAAAAAATTAAAAATTTTATTCCAAAAAATTTAGACATAGGTACTTTGATTATTTTCATTAAAAAAAATGAAAAATTTGTTTATTAGGTACAAAAAGTTCGCCACAGTTAGTTTATCGTGATGTACGTATGTTACCGTGTTCAGTGCGGCATGTACGCGTAAAAAACCTAATTGACAATTACACTATTCGTGTGTTTTGTTTTGAAAATAAATCGAAATATGGTATGTCGAAAACGTAAACAGTGCCGTGTACTCGTATATTCTATGAAACATTATCGTGATAATAAATACGATGGGTGACCGAGACCCCACGTACAGCCAGTTGTTGGCTATGTACAACGACCTGACGAAACAAAATCAAATGTTATGTAAACAAGTGGAAGAGCAGCAGCAGCAAATCAAATACCTGCAAGATGTGGTATCTCACTTCCAGTACCAGCAGTCAGAAAACGGAGAAAAAAAATTGGTGGACCGACAAGTCCTAAAACCAACGAATCAAATGAAGATGGGACCCCTAAAAAGGGATCCAACAAGTCAAAACCATCATACAGTGACACAGTTAAATCAAACAAAAAACGTATTCCGCCCATATACGTAAGTGATATCAAAAACATTGGTCTATTAACGAAAATATTAGATAGTATTGAAGGATGTGAAACTCCTATAATGCAAACCCTTGCGAACGGAGACGTGAAAATTGCCAGCTCAGATGAAAAATGTTTCAGAGCAGTGCACAAGATACTGGAGGAAATCCGAAAAAATTCAGAACATGAAATGCATGGTATTGAACACCATACATATCACCCGAGCAGCACACTCGACAAATTATCGAAATAAAAAATCGACAGAATATCGAATTCGATAAAGTGTCGCGTTAGTTCCGCATAAATCGTGAAATTATCTTTCGATATATCGACAGATTATCGATGAATTATAGTTGGCAAAATCCATCAACAGATAAACTTTCGATAAAATCGAACGATTTTTCTTTTAAAAATCTCAAGATTATAGTTAGATACTTCATCGATAACCTATCTATAAATCGAAAGATAATTACACGATTTATGCGGAACTAACGCGACACTTTATCGAATTCGATATTCTGTCGATTTTTTATTTCGATTTAGTTTCGATATTCTATCGATTTTTTATTTCGATTTAATTTCGATATTCTATCGATTTTGTATTACGATTTTTTGTAGATTATCTAGTTTCGATATTCTATCGATTTTTTGTAGATAATTTAGCATATATGGGTATATGCGCGCGCACATTTTCAAGACCGGCTGGTGAGTTTGAAGTCGTAGTTACGCTTAAGGCTGGCGAATTTCGTTCCAAATACAACAGTTTCTACAAAACAAGCGTCTATTGCGAACATCGGAGTTCGTTCGCATAATACGAATTGGATTATAATATTCAAACATCTTATGCAAAATTGGAGAAGAGGGAGGGGTCCAATTGAAATTTTTATAATAACTAAAATTATTTCTAGGACCTTAATTTACAACTTTTGTTTGAAAAATTTTTCAAATTGGCCCCTTTTTCTTCCGCTCCTCCAATTTTGAATAAGTATCAACGGAGTATTATGCAAAATTGGAAGAGAAGGAGAGGTCCAATTGAAAAAATTTTCAAACAAAAGTTGTAGCTTAAAGTTCTAAGAATAATTTTGGTCATTACAAAATTTTCGATTGGGCGCCTCCCTCCCGTTCAATTTTAAATACTAAGTATTCACATAGTAATCGTAGTATTGAACTTGGTAAAATTTTATTTAAGAACAACGATCTGGTTTCAAGTAAAATACCTAATAAACCAAAAAAACTAGATAACTTGTTTGAAAATTTTTTCAATTTTGATTTCGCATATTACTGTTACACGTAAGTAGGTAAATGCAAAATAATAGAGGCTAAAGATGAGGTCCAATTGAAAAAACATTTCAAACAAAAGTTGTAGAATAATATTCTGGATTTAATTTTGGTTATTATAAAAATTTCGATTTGGCCCTTTCTTCCCATCCAATTTTGAATATAAAGTAGGTATTTTTTGACTAGAAAAAAATCAATATAGTTTCAACAACTATCGTTACAAAATCGTTGAAATATCGAAGTCGATAAATTTCATATAATGTGTCGATAATATAGTTTTAAATATCGTCACAAAATCGTTGAAAAATCGAATTCGAGAAATTTCATATAATCTGTCGATAATACAGTTTTAAATATCTTCACAAAATCTTTAAAAAATCGAATTCGATAAATTTAATATTCTTTTTCGATAGTATAGTTTCAAATATCTTCACAAAATCGTTAACAAATCGAATTCGAGAAATTTCAGATTATTTGTCGATAATATAGTTGTAAATATCTGCACAAAATAGTTGAAAAATCGAATTCGAGAAATTTCAGATTACGTGTCGATAATATAGTTTCAAATATCTTCACAAAATCGTTAAAAAATCGAATTCGAGAAATTTCAGATTATTTGTCGATAATATAGTTCTAAATATCGTCACAAAATCGTTGAAAAATCGAATTCGAGAAATTTCAGATTACGTGTCGATAATATAGTTTCAAATATCTGCACAAAATCGTTGAAAAATCGAATTCGAGAAATTTCAGATTACGTGTCGATAATATAGTTTCAAATATCTTCACAAAATCGTTAAAAAATCGAATTCGAGAAATTTCAGATTATTTGTCGATAATATAGTTTCAAATATCTGCACAAAATCGGTGGAAAATCGGATTCGATAAATTTAATATTCTTTGTCGATAGTATCGTTGACGAATATCGTCCTTAAATCGTAATACTATCGAATTCGATAGTTTTTAGATTTTTTGCCTATAAAATCGTACAGCTAAATCTGTATCATATCGTGAGAACATCTTTAGATTTTTAAACGATTTTTTATCGATACGTTTCAACTTTCGATATTATCGATCGAGTGTGCTGCTCGGGCAGTTAAAACAAGATAAACCTTACCAAATCGTAATAAGAGGGTTACACCCTTCCACCTCTGTTGATGGCATTAAAGATGAATTGCTGAATATTGGCCATGAAGCTATTAATGTTACCAATGTAGTTATTAGAAAAACAAACGTGAAAAAAGACGAATCAGGACAAATTATAAGCAGAAGATCGTATAAGGTGGCCTTGCCTCTCTTCTATGTATATCTTGCACCGCGTGAAAACAACAAATCAATTTTTGAAACGGTTTTCATGCTACACACCAAAGTAAAGGTAGAACCTCCAACAAAAAAGAGAGAGCTACCTCAATGCAAAAATTGCCAGCAAATTGGTCATACCAAAACTTACTGTGCAAGAAAACCAAAATGTGTCAAGTGTGGAGCAGACCATGATACAAAAGGATGTAATAAGAAGAAGGACGACCCAGCCAGGTGTGCCAACTGTAATGGTGCGCACACAGCCAATTGGAAAGGGTGTCCAGTCTATCAAGCCAAAGTAGCAGCTCTAACCAAACCAAGGATGACAGCGACAGACCGTGTTGAACAGAAGGCACCCCACAGCCAAGTGCAGAAAACAACGGGTGCACAACCAGCCAAAAAGGACACAGCAAAAACTCCGGACAACAAACCTGTAGACGAGCAGCCAACCATGACTGACATTTGGAACCTGCTCCAAAAAATGGACAAGAGAATTTCTCAACTAGAAAACTCACCCAAAAGCAACAAGCCCAAAAGCAAGAAAAAATGACAGACACTTCAATAAGGGTCCTAACGTGGAATGCGGACTAGTCAGAAGGAAGGACGAGCTCGAAACTTTCCTCAGCCAAGAAAACATCGATGTTGCATTGATATCAGAGACACAGACATATAAATTCAGAAGTTATCCAATTATTGGATAATAGTGTACAAATCAGACGCCTTAAACGTCAAAAACCACACGATTTAGTCGTAAGTATTTAAGAATTTAAATAGCAGATAACTCTCAATGGAAAGTTACTCTGCACATGTCATATAGAATTAACTATATATAGTAGTTGATTGTCAGATATATTACTCATTTAAGATACTCTTAAGATTGTAATAAACTTATGTCAAAAAAAAAAAAAAAATTAGGTACAAAAAAAATAATTATAAAATTTTAAAATTCTTTAAAGTTGAAAAAATTTTCATCTTTAAAAAATAGGAAATTTTTTCATCTCAAAAAATTGTAAAAATCTCCTCATTAAAAAAAATAAAAAATAAAAAAAAAGTACGCCAAAAAAATAAAGTTTACATCAAACTTTTAAAAAAATGACTTGGATCATGAAAAAAACTAAAAATTTATCATTCTTAAAAAATAGAATAATATACCTACCTACTTATCTCAAAAAATTATTAAATTTTCTTATTCCAAAAATAATAATTTTTTACGTCAAAAAAGTTGAAAAAATGTATTTAAAAAAAGGTAATAAAGTCTAAAATAATATATTATATTTTATTTCAAAAAATTTAGAAATTTTTTAATTCTTAAAAAGTTGGAAAATTTTTGCGTTGAAAGAAATTTTAAAAATAAGTACCTACCTATTAGTTGAAAAAATTTCAATTTAATTCTTAAAAATAAAAATAAATATCATCTAAAAAAAAATGTGAAATTTCCTTATTCCAAAAAAATTGATTTATTTTATTCCTGAGAATTAAAGTAGATTTCAATCCATAATTTTTTTTTTAATTTTTTGATTTTTTCAAAATTTTAAATTTTAAAAATTCACAAAAAAAAATTCAAATTGAAACTGGCATCTGCAATTATGGTTCCTTAACAGCTTACATTCACAATACTACATTGTAAGTATGTATTCAATGTAATCTGAATTTGGAACTTCTGACTTGTGCCATAAGTTACATCATTACATCGAGTCAGTTCACTAATTGAATAAAAATAACCCCATTCAAAATAACAACATTGCACCTTTCACAGGTAGGTCTTACCTACTAAATAAGTAAGTTAGGTACAAGTAGTTTTCAAAGAATGTCTTAATTTTTTTACAATAGTATTTAGGTTTAGGTTGTACCTATACTTACTGCGCCTTCGTACAAGACTTGTGACTGGTGGTCTAAACTTATAATAAAAGAGATCGTTAAAAGTTACGAGGAATCGTGTTGTCGCGCTAGGAACAGCAGCAAGAATTATAGAAAGCACAACTTTTCTATAACTCGAACTAAATGTCATATTACGTGCTAAATAAAATATAAATGATGGCGTTTAAAAATTTTCGCTTTCGTCCAAAAACTAGATGTACGTATTTTTACCATGTTTCTGTACAAACTAAAGGTTATAGAAATTTTGGAATCAATAGCGCAGTATTAGCTGAACATTCGTGTGTTGTTCTTCTTAAATGGGAAAAAGTTTCAACTGATTTATGTTATTATTCCTTTCGCATTTTTTTTCTTCTTTTTGCTAAAAGCTTTAAAAGTTTCTGCATCCAACTTCGCAAAAAGGATATGAATACTTTTGAATGGTATTGATTTTTTTACACGTATTCGCGCCAAACAATGACAATAGAAAATGTTTTTTAAAAAGTAGGTGCAATTTCCCAGAGTTATGTAGAATTGTAGGCACTCGTGGTAATGGGTGCAGATGTTATAGTTAAGAATGCGAAGAATTAAAATACATAATAAAATATCTCCTTATAAGATCGGCTAAGTAACCTAATTGCTTCAATGATTTATACCACACTTGTGTTGACACATTGTACCGTATTGCTTTTCCACATATGTACGAGTTAACTACGACGAGAAACGTAGACGTAGAGTAGACGTACACGTTACGTAGTCTTAGAATACACCACACCGAAGGTACCAACGCCAACGTATTGCGATTTATTTACAGCTTGTTGTAGCAAAAGCTCTCTACTTTCTCACTCTGCAGTCTGCACGTCGTAAGGGTATAGTTGTTGACTTAGACTGGCGCAGTCCGTATACAGCAATTTATAATATGTATTATGTATTCACCTGCTAGTTGGTAGTGGTACCTGTACAAATATGTGTACGTGTGAGGATTTTTTTGCCTAAACAGATGCACTGGAAATCACATTTCCATTTGCCAACAGAGAAGTATAAAAATTAGAAAAATGTAAATCTTCAAACCTTTGCTAATTAATGAGCAGTCGTTAGTAGATATATTGGAATGAAAAAAATTTAAATTGAGCTGATGTACCTACCACTCGATACTTTCTCCACCACCTGAAACTATTCTCAGAAATTTTCCGATTTCTCGAATAAAATCAACTACCAGCCTAAGCGCGCGCCTCTAACTCAAAGGATTTTCCACTTCATTTCCGGCAAACTACATTTTGAAATGAATTCACAGTATCGTATTTGAATGTTGTGCAAGTGACCAAAAAAAAAATCAAAAAGAAAATTGAATTTTTCGCAGGGGTTTTCAAATTTTCTCGATTTCACTAAAATTGCAATGTATGACAAATATCGGCTTGAAACATGTCCAAACATGAATTTTAGGCCCTCCAGACACCTCGTGGGACACTGAGCATTCCCAAAATGGCGTCACTCGGTCAATTTAAATAAAAATTAGAAAAAATAGAAAAAATCAACGAATTTCATCCAAATTAGGGTTGATGGGGTATTTAGGTGTATTATGTGGTATATTACAAGAGAAAAAAAAATATAGACCAAAAATTACCGTTTTAAGCGCGAAAAATGGTAACGAAATTCGGTTTTTGCATTTTTGAGGGCCTTCCACCATATTAAAAAATTCTGAAAAAAATATATGTCTTACATCCAGACTAGGTCTACAACATATATTTTTTTCATTTTTTCACCTCTGAAGGAACTTATCGAAATGGCCGTTAGAAAACTTGAAACACACATTTCACGATGAAGATTCGTTCGAAAATTTTTGAAAAAATGTCCATGAATGACCCTTGATGATACCTAGCATCTACCTAAGTTCGAAAAAATTCCTTTGAAAGCTGTTGAAATCAAAAATTATAATCGAAAAATCATATTTTTCCCCCTGGGAGGGGGTGGAGGTGAGGTAGCGACTCAAAAATTTGGTCACGGGGTATTAAACCAGTTATACAATTGAATTATTCGCAATAGGTTA
This sequence comes from Balanococcus diminutus, assembly GCA_959613365.1. NCBI lineage: Eukaryota > Metazoa > Arthropoda > Insecta > Hemiptera > Pseudococcidae > Balanococcus > Balanococcus diminutus. Next base: position 34,482,281 of record OY390714.1, read on the forward strand.
AATAAATTTTCTAATTTTTGTTTTAATAGGTAAATGAAAAAAATTTCAATTTTTTAAGAAAAAAAAAGAATTATAAATTTTCTGGAATAAAATGCCATTATTTTTTCAGAATATTAGGACATTTAAAAAAAGTTTGAAATAAATTTTATTTCATATTTTTTTACCCTGAAATAATTATTTTTTAGGAACAAGGAAATTTCACAATTTTTTGAAATAAAAAAATTGTCTAGAATGAAATTTAAAAAAATAAATAAATAAATAAAAAATAAATTTATTCTGGAATAAACAAATTTTCTTTTTTTTTCAATGAAAAAATTTCTAACTTTTTTGGAACAAAATTTATTATTGTTTTAGGATTTGAGGACCTTTGAAAAAAAGATTGAAGGACCTAACTTTTTTTTTCAATCAAGAAATCACCTATATTTTTTTTAATTTTCAAGAAAAAAATCTCGGAGCCTTTTAGGAGCATTTTAATATTCAATAAGGTGGTAGATGCGCAAAAATAGAAGGAAATCGGATCATAAAAAATTAACTGACTTTTGAACATCGGATCATCGAAAATTGACGAAAAATCGAATAATCGAAGGTGGAATAATCGAAGTTCTGCTGTACTAGTACTAGAATTCAATACCATCTGAATTTGGCACTTCTGACATATCACATGCCAGCTTTGAAACTTCAAAACATATTATTTGCTCTGCTTGCAATTTATCCTAAACAAGTAAAATGAAAACTATAGCTTCTTTCCATAAAAAACTAGCGAAATTATCATTTGTTGATCATTAAGGTACCACGTAAATACTACGTCTATGTTGTAGAGCCTTCTGCGAGTAATTTAGGATGCCTACCTATAAATGTTTTTATTGCGATTTCGACTTAATGTATAACATGGTCTAAGCTTTTGAATAGAACAGGAAATCATCCAGTGATGAATTATACTCGTACGTATTGGGGTCGATTGTGGGCTCAGGAAATTAATGTACCTACATGCTGGTGTAAAACAGAATAATCGAAATCGCGCTGCTAATAGACTTAGGTTCGCCGTTTTTAACTACTACACTACAACATAATAGGTAGGTTCTTGTTTGTAATTATTGTATTTTACTTTGTATCGCGGCTTTCGCTTAGTAATTGGCTTTGGATGTCGTAGACGATTTACGAAAATACGAGTAAATTCCTTTAGTTGGTTCGTACGAACGAGTACCTTTGAATTAGGTACCTTATTGCATGGTTAGAAAAATTACCAAAATCAAACGTTCAACTGCTATGTACGTAGTTTTGACGACTTTTTCAAAATTCGTACATAATTTTAATTTAAATTTTTTTAGCTTTTCAAATTTTTACTCAATTTTTTTTTTCCTTTTTTTTTTTTTCTTTCTTTCTTTCTTTAAAATTACGAGTATACGTCAATAATTTCCCAATTTTTTCCTTGAAAAATGTCTGAAAAACTAAAAAAAAAAAATCGAATGTACTTACCTATACAGTGTACCTAGATCTACCTACTTTCTTGGATTTGAAAAAATAATAATAAGAGGGAAAATTAAAAAAAAAAAATGATTTTAATTATCAAGCAAAAAATTTATCATTTTCAAAATTTGGTAGAATTTTAATATTGACCTATAGTAGGAAAACCTTTGAAGTGTGAAAAAAAATCAAAAATTTCTGGTAATTTTTAAATTGTAAATCAATTTCAAAAAATTAGATAATTCTGTTTCAAAAAAAATGACAACTTTTTTATTCTAAAATAATATTAAAAAAATTCACCTCAAAAAATTGAAAAAATAATTATCTTTAGAAATTGAAAAGTAAAATTTCTTGAAAAAATTGAAACTTCGAGTCTTTAAGAAAATGAAAAAATTCATATCTTTGACTTTTTTCCGAGTTCAAGTTGAATTTTTTTTTCGTTTGAATCATTTTTACAAGACCACAAGAAGAAGAATTGTTATCAGTTGAATAATTTTTTCCGGTCAAATCATTTTCACCAATTATTGAATCAATCGCCGTTTTTTCTCAGCCAAGTGAAGTATCTTTACCAAAATAAATTTAGAACCACCTCCTCTTCCCTCTCCAAAAAATGATATCTATATTTTTTATTTCAAAAAAAAAGTTGATAACTTTTTTTACCCCAAAACATAGATACCTACTTGAACACAATTACACTCCAAAAAACTGAGAAAATTTTTTGCTTCAAAAAATGGAAAAATTGAAACTCGCAAGTCTCCAAGAAATAAAAAAAAAATTCTAATCAAAAAAAAAATTGAGAGAAAACTTGAAAAATGAATGTTAATAGAAATACTTCTAAGGTATTTATTGGAAAAAATAAATTAATTTTAAAATTTAATAAACTGTTCAAATAAACTTGAAGAAAGTAGGGTACGTCGAACATACGTATACTTGATGTTTATAGTATACTTCGATAAAAAAAAGCTGTGTTGCCAAGTTTACTTTTATGTGTACGGTAAAAGATTGCGATAAAATTTTTAAATTCCTTCTGTGGGAATTGTGTTAGGTAAGTTAGTATAAGATTAAAAACATGGCCTAAAACAAAATATTCCGCATTGGCGAATGATCGTAGATAAAAAAGAATTATGTATTGTTTATATTATTATACGTATTATCCATCATATTAACAGACAGCAGTTGACTTTTAACTTGAATTTGAGGTTCTAACATCGCATCAAACGATCAAGCGAAACAAAGATGGAACGATCTGTTAATTAGAAAAACGGAAAAGAGATTGCGAACGTAAATAGACTTTTTAAACCCGTAATAAAACGAAAGAAACGTTTAAAACATTGCTTCTCTCCTGTAATATCATGAACCACAGTTTAAGTTTCGCCGTAGATTTTTATTTTTTATTTTAATGGATATTATATATTTTTTTATTTCACTGTATTTATATCCATGTTCGTAGTCTACTTTTATCTATGGTTCGAATTTGGAAACTATCTCGTTGTATTCGAATTATTTTGCTAAAAATGTTCACGAAAATGAAATATGAGCACGGATTAAAATGTGTTTTAGTATGTGAATGTTTGTACTTCACTGTACGCGAGGCCTATAACAGAAGATTTTTTTTATTGAATAAACGCAGGTATTATTTATGAGAAGTAATGTTGTCGATGTGACGAGTAAATTTATTAAAATTGGGTAGTTAAGTGTAGGCCTGGTCAATTACGTACGCCACGATGAAGGTCTATTTTAAAATATTTTGTGGTATTTTTTGCCGGGTATTTTAAAATCCATAGAATAAAAAAATATTTCGGTCACTAATTCCAACTAATTTAATTTTAATTACGACTTATGTTGAAAAAAGGTCGTTTGCAGATATGAAAAAGTATTAAAATCATTAAAAAAACAACAACTGTACAAAGGGGAAAAGCCGCAACATCTCGTCATTGCAAAAAACATTTCATTTTTTTGTGGTTTGAAAAAGGAGACGTTTTAACAAAATTTAAACTTGGAAAGTTCGAACTTACGTACATACGTAGTACGTTACGTACCTACTCGTAGTTTGAAAAAGTAAATCGGTAAAAAATACTAGGTAATATAGATTTATTTTATTTTATTTTATTATTTTTTTTAAAGTACCTAGTAATTTTTTATGATTTGTATTTATTATTATTTTTTTTTTGTTTATTTCAAAAAAATCCATCAATGTTTTGTGTAAAAATCTTTTAATTTTTTTTTGGAGAAAAAAAAAACTTACAATTTTTTTAATTAAAGAAAAAAAATGTCAAAGTTTTTAATAGGAGAAAAATACCTCCTCTTTCACTTTTTTTTTCAAGTGAAAAAATCTTCATTTTTTTTTACATAAAAATTTTCAATTCTTTGTCTCAATTTTTTCAGAAGTAGAAAATCCCAACCTTTTGTCTCTATTTTTCGAAATAGAAAAATTTCCCAATTTTAGGGGGTACAAGTATAAACTTTTTCAAAATTTTTTGGAGCACAAAAATCTTTTAACATTTTTTGTAGGTACGAGAAAAAAGAATACTTCATATTTTCGATTGGAGAAAAATACTATTCAATTTTCTTGGAAAAAAAATTTAGGCTCAAGTGATATTTTAGAGAAAAAAAATCAATTTTTTGGAGAAAAATCTCAGTTCTTTGTCTCAATTCTTTTAGTAGTAAAAAAAACACAATTTTTTGTCTCTTAAAAAAACACTTTCATTTCTTTTCTTGAAATTGGAATATTTCTTAATCTTTTGGAGTAAAAATTTTCTCAATTTTTTTTGAAGCACAAAAACATTTCAATTTTTTCGATCTGAGAAAAAATGTTTTCCAAGTTTTTGATCGTGGTTGCTACTGTCTTGAAAAAAATTCCTAATTCACATGGAAAAAGTTTCCAAATTGGAAAGAAAAATTTAGACTTAATGCAGTGACGGCGAGAGTCGAACCCCACCAGTGCAATATTAATTTTCGGGCATTAAATAAAAACTATTGTTTGGAATTTGCTTGGGGTGGACGCCACTCATTTTTTTGTGCCATATCTGGAAATTTTTCGCATGTTAAATTTTTCAATCGATTTTTGAAGATTTTTAATGTTTTTAAAATAAAAATACCTATCACAATAAGTATTTTGAAGAAAATACCTACCTCTCGAGATTTTTGAGGCAAAAAACCTCAGCTTTTTTAGAGGAGATTTCAATGTTTCGAAGATGTAGAGAAAAACATCTCTAAATTTATGGTCTCAATTTTTTTTTTTTTTTTAAATCACTTTTTAATGCCTCAATTATTTTTTTTTTTCATTTCACATTTTCTTGCAGCCAAAAATTGTTCTCTTGTGTTGCAATAAAAATATTCCTTGAATTCTTGAAGAGAAACAATTCTTAAACTTTTTGGAGTGAAAAATTTTTTAACTTCAAGGTTTGAAACTTCGCCCACCCCCTAAAATTGACCTCCCGAGTCGATTGGCATCATTTTCAAAGCGATCTGGAGCCTCCAGAAAAAGTTGACTTTTCTCCAGCACACTGGAAAGTGAAATCTCGCCAGACGGCAAAAGTCAATATTTTCTGGAGGCTCTAGATCGTTTCGAAAATGATGCCAATCGACTCGGGAGGTCGATTTTAGGGGGTGGGCGAAGTTTTGGACTATATGATGGAGAAACGGATTTTTTGGAAATTTTTAAAAAACGGGAAATTTTCAACTTGTCAAGAAAAAACACGTGCGAACTCGCCGCCTCGGATTTTGGATTCAACCATGCCAATCGATAGATGACATCACACTAACACTAGGATTAAATTTTCAGCTGCCCAATTTAATTACATCACCGTTTGGAGCGATTCCAGTGCGCTGGAGAAAATGCAACTTTTTCCGGAGGCTCCAGATCGCTTCGAAAACGGTGCCAATCGATTCGGGGAGGGGGGGGGTCAAATTTAGGTTATAAACCGATTTTCAGGATTATATCTTGAAATTTACAATTTTTTTCAAAAAAAGGTTTTTTAGAGGCGGTTTTAGCCATTATCAAAAATTCGCCAAAAATCGAAAAATCAACTTGGGCAACTAAAAATTTAGTTGTGAGGTGTGAATGGCATGCTCTTTCAGTGAGCCAAATTTCAGCGAAATCGGAGGCGGCGAGTTGGCAAGGTTCCCTTGTTAGAGAAAAAATCTCTTTTTTTTTTTTTTTTTGGAGAAAAATTCATAACTTTTTTTTTGAATAAATTTTTCTCTTCTTTTTTTTTGGAAAAAATAAAAACTTTTGTAAACTTTTGAATATTTTGAATTTTTGAGGAAAAATCTCAATACTTTTTGTTTAAAAAATTAAACTGTTGGGTTTATTCAAAAAAAATTTCTTTTCCCTTTTTTTCGAGTAATAAACCTTTTACTTATAATTATAGAGATCACAATCGATTTTTATAAAAAAAAATCCCTGAATTTTTTTGGAATAAAAAATTGTTTCAACTTTTTGCAGTAAAAAGACTTTATTTTTTGATTTAAAAATTTTGTCTTTGTTTTCTTTGTTTTTAAATTTTCAGAAAAAATCCTTCCTGGAAAAAAATGTTCACAATGAAAATATCTCGGTTCAAAACAAAAAAAGTTTCGCCGCTTAAATTTACTCGTATTTTTGAGATTCTGATTTTTCATAAAAATAACCTACCGTAATGGCTTAAATTTCCCTCTGTCGATGATAGATAATCCGGCTGAAAAACTTGCGCCTCTTTTTATCGCAACGTTTGGCTAAGCTTGAAAAAAAATTATTGCGAATAAAACAGACCTCGCGTTAACTGTATGATAAAACTAGAATAAAAGACGTATCACGGTTGTTTCGATATTAATTACGCATCGTTCGCTCGGTCGCGTATAGATGAATCCAAGTTTGTTTTTTTTTCGACATAAATTTTTTTTAATGCGATAGGCTCGGTAAATACTGCTAAAATATTACCATCATTTATAAGAAGTGCCCACGATCGATAAACCGAACATTAAAATAGTACATACTACATAGACTATATTATAAATGAGCAGGCATGTATGCAAAACGACGGCAAAAAATTCGTAATAAAAAGGGAAAAAATGTTTCGCAATTTGTCAGCAAGAGCAAGAGCAAGTTAAGTTGAAAGTTGAAATAGTCGATAAAGTAAACATAGCCGAAAGAGCAAGTTATTTCTGTTGAACTCGAATGGTTTAACACCCGATGACACATAAACCAATTCCAATTGTCGAAACAGCCAAGAAAGTTGACAAATTGACCGCGTTATGTTCAAAATTAATGAATGAAAACCGTCGCGTATACAACGGTCGTGTTGGCGTATATTAAATTATTGATTTAACTTGTCTGTACACGAGTTATTACGAAGGGAAAAAAATATCTACCATGTAATATGCCCGTGTATATAAAAGTTCAATTACGAGAAAATAATTGACTCTGTAATCTACATTAATATACGAGATACGAGCATATAGTAGATATTTATTTGTATAGGAAGCGCACAAAGCAATCATATTGAAATGGTCAAACAATCGAGTTGCACTAAGGATAAACTTCGGATTACTGTTTGTATAGTCGTAAGTTATATTATTCTCAGCGGATCAAAATAAAAGAATACCTTTTCACTGCATAGATGATTTTTTGCCTCTTTTTTTCGGTATTAAAGGAAAGCTTTAGCTTTTTGCTGTAGTCTAAACTAAAGTAAGTATAAAAAGGTACGTAGTAGTAGCTAATACCATAACTAAGTCCTGATAAGGGTTGAAGGATAATCCATTGGAGTTCCACTGCTACTATTTTCGAGGTGCTCTCATTCAATAAGAAAACAACGAAGTGAACTAGACGTATCAACTTCACGTGCAAAGTCTCGATTTATATAATTCATTAATAATTAAGTATAATATGTTCGGTTATCAATCTTCTTCACTTTTCTGTAGACTGTGTTGATGTGCAAATTGCTAAATCAGACCCAATAATCAAAAAATATACTATTATGAAGTGTTTGAAAATAATTTTTTATAAAAATGTCCATTTTGGAACAAATAGTTCCATTTTGAAATTGAAAAATGACCAATGCTGCAATACAAAAAAAAAATCGCTTGCTTGGTCAAAAATTCAAAGAATATGAAGTTGCAAAAGAACTAGGCCTATCGTCATTTTGAATATTTTTTGGTATATCAATAATTGGCATCTTTGGAGATTATTGTTCATAAAATAATGGAATATCCCATACTTTTTGAAATTCAAAAAATCGAGTAACACAACGAAGTGCAATTATTTAAAAATATAAAGTATCTACACTTTGTAAAAAATTACCTCGACCCCCCCCCCCAAAAAAAAAAGAAACAACAAATTTTGAATTCGAAGAAAATTTCAAAAATTTCAGAATTGAAAATTATTAAAAATTTCAACAAATCTGGGAATCCAAAAAAATATGCAATCATCAAAAAATACAAAACGAGCCTATTTTTTGTAATAGTTATCACTTTTGAAAAAAATTTCAAAAAACGAACAATTTTGAAATTTAAAAAATAAAAGACAAAAATTCAAAAATCTAGGAATCGAAAAAATACAAAGTAGCTGTGTAAGTGTGTATCTATCTACTTACTTACACTTGTAAAAATTATCTCGAAAACGTTTTCAAAAAAAAAGAAAAATTTTGAAATTTGATGAAAAGTTCAAAAAAATTTTAAATACTTAAAATGAGTCGAAAAAATGTCATCATTCAAAAATATTCAGTGAGATATTTTTTTTGTAAAAATTCTCACCTTGAAAAAAAAATTCTAAAAAAAAATTTTGAACTATTTTTTAAATGAAGTTCAAAAAATTCCAGGAAATTTAAAACTTTTGAAAATTCAAAAACATCACGAATCGAAAAAAATGAAATTTTTCGAAAATATCCACTGATTACATAGATAACTTTTTTTGTACAAACTCCCAGATACAATATTTTTTTTAAAAATCTGGAATTTGAAAATTTTTCAAAAATCCGGAATTTTCAAAACTTTTAAAAATTTTAAAAATCTAGGAATCGATTGAAATGCAATTGATGCTCAACAATACAACGTTGGGCTTTTGGGGGGGGGGGGGATTTACATATTAGGTAGGTATTGGAAAAAAAATCAAAGAAACAGAAATTCGACAAAAATTCAAAAATTTCCTGAATTTTCAAAAATGTTTAAAAAACTTAAAATCTAAGAATTGAAAAAATTCAAGTTTTCAAATTTATCTACTTAGAAATTAAATACTTTTTGGTATAAATTCATTCGTTAAAATAAAATTGTTAGGTACTATATTAAATTCCAAAAAAAAAAATTCGACAAAAATTCAAAAAGTTTTGAAATATTTTTAAAAATCTAGGAATTGAAAAAATGCTATTTTTTAAAAAGTAAGTACCTACATAGATACTTTTCGTAAAAAATTCACTCGTTAGAATGTCCCGAGCAGCACACTCGACAAATTATCGAAATAAAAAATCGACAGAATATCGAATTCGATAAAGTGTCGCGTTAGTTCCGCATAAATCGTGAAATTATCTTTCGATATATCGACAGATTATCGATGAATTATAGTTGGCAAAATCCATCAACAGATAAACTTTCGATAAAATCGAACGATTTTTCTTTTAAAAATCTCAAGATTATAGTTAGATACTTCATCGATAACCTATCTATAAATCGAAAGATAATTACACGATTTATGCGGAACTAACGCGACACTTTATCGAATTCGATATTCTGTCGATTTTTTATTTCGATTTAGTTTCGATATTCTATCGATTTTTTATTTCGATTTAATTTCGATATTCTATCGATTTTGTATTACGATTTTTTGTAGATTATCTAGTTTCGATATTCTATCGATTTTTTGTAGATAATTTAGCATATATGGGTATATGCGCGCGCACATTTTCAAGACCGGCTGGCGAGTTTGAAGTCGTAGTTACGCTTAAGGCTGGCGAATTTCGTTCCAAATACAGCAGTTTCTACCAAAACAAGCGTCTGTTGCGAACATCGGATTTCGTTCGCATAATACGAATTGGATTATAATATTCAAACATCTTATGCAAAATTGGAGAAGAGGGAGGGGTCCAATTGAAATTTTTATAATAACTAAAATTATTTCTAGGACCTTAATTTACTACTTTTGTTTGAAAATTTTTTCAAATTGGCCCCTTTTTCCTCCGCTCCTCCAATTTTGAATAAGTATCAACGGAGTATTATGCAAAATTGGAGGAGAAGGAGAGGTCCAATTGAAAAAATTTTCAAACAAAAGTTGTAGCTTAAAGTTCTAAGAATAATTTTGGTCATTACAAAATTTTCGATTGGGCGCCTCCCTCCCGTTCAATTTTAAATACTAAGTATTCACATAGTAATCGTAGTATTGAACTTGGTAAAATTTTATTTAAGAACAACGATCTGGTTTCAAGTAAAATACCTAGTAAACCAAAAAAACTAGATAACTTGTTTGAAAATTTTTTCAATTTTGATTTCGCATATTACTGTTAGACGTAAGTAGGTAAATGCAAAATAATAGAGGCTAGAGATGAGGTCCAATTGAAAAAACATTTCAAACAAAAGTTGTAGAATAATATTCTGGATTTAATTTTGGTTATTATAAAAATTTCGATTTGGCCCTTTCTTCCCATCCAATTTTGAATATAAAGTAGGTATTTTTTGACTAGAAAAAAATCAATATAGTTTCAATAACTATCGTTACAAAATCGTTGAAATAACGAAGTCGATAAATTTCATATAATGTGTCGATAATATAGTTTTAAATATCGTCACAAAATCGTTGAAAAATCGAATTCGAGAAATTTCAGATTACGTGTCGATAATATAGTTTCAAATATCTGCACAAAATCGTTGAAAAATCGAATTCGAGAAATTTCAGATTACGTGTCGATAATATAGTTTCAAATATCTTCACAAAATCGTTAAAAAATCGAATTCGAGAAATTTCAGATTATTTGTCGATAATATAGTTTCAAATATCTGCACAAAATCGGTGGAAAATCGGATTCGATAAATTTAATATTCTTTGTCGATAGTATCGTTGACGAATATCGTCCTAAAATCGTAATACTATCGAATTCGGTAGTTTTTAGATTTTTTGCCTATAAAATCGTACAGCTAAATCTGTATCATATCGTGAGAACATCTTTAGATTTTTAAACGATTTTTTATCGATACGTTTCAACTTTCGATATTATCGATCGAGTGTGCTGCTCGGGGTATTCTTTTTTTTGTAGAAATTCTTACATCGCAAAAAAAAAATTAAAAAACAATCAGTATTTCAAAATTTTGATAAAAATTCAAAAAATTCAAGGATTTTCAAAATTAAAATTTAAAATTTAAAAAAATCTAAGAAACCAAAAAAAAATTGTAACTATGTAATAAAAATCATATATCCAGATACCTTTTTTTTGTGAAAATTCTCATATTAAAATAAAAAGAATAAAAAAACTCTAAATTTGGACAAAAATTCAAAAAATTCTTAAATATACAAAACATTGAAGGTTCAAAAACTCTGAGGAACGAAAAAAAATTCAAAAAACTACCCGGTAAACACACCGCCTGCTATTCGTATGCTAAAATCACAGAGACGAAAATCGCGGTCTATTCGCATACGAATAGAATGCGACATCAAAGCAAAAATCGAAGAAAATTTTCTCAGATAAATTCGTATACCATTCGTGAGCGAATATCATGCTAAAATCGTATTTAAAAACCTGTAGATGTTTTGTGGGATATTAGCGCGATATTCGCATAAGAATCGTATGCTGAAATCGCAGTGGAAAACGTGCAAATATTTCTTACGATACTAGCACAATATTCGCATACGAATCGTATGCTAAAATCGCAGTGGAAAACGTGCAGATATTTCTTACGATATTAGCGCAATATTCGCTAGCGAATAGCATGCGATTTTCACTACAACTTCCTTTAATACGTTTTACAAATGAGAGAAGTCAGTTTCAAACATGAACGTGTACTTGAATGTATTGCAGTGACATTTAAACAATAAAATATTAAAGGTTTTTCTGGGTTTTTTGATTTTGTTGGGGAATTTTGTGTTTTGTTTGATGTTTTTTCTTCTTTTTAAGTAAAAACGCCAATGATTTGATTTCAAAGTGATAAGAATGGAGACGAAGGCAGAATTTCTTGGACGATTTCCACTCACAGTAAGTTAATTATTTTGAATTTATATCTTATTTGTGATCGCGTGAATCTGTGTGAAATTAAATTTTATCAAATCGTAAAAATTTTAGACGTCTTATCAGTGCTATAAAATTTTTCAATTGTTCCTCTTCCTTCTCCAATTTGAACGCAGTATTATGCGAAATTATAAGGAAAGGAAGAGTCAAATCGAAATTTTTGTAATAATCGAAATTATTTCTAAGATTTCAATCTACAACTTTTGTTTGAAAAAATTTTCATTTGGGACTGCGGGACAGCCCTTCTTCTCTCTCACAATTCAGAGTAATAAATATACGTTTTTATACCTATCTAATCTATCTATCTATCTACGTAGTATTGGGCATAATTGGAGGGGGGGGGGGCTCAAATTGAGAAATTTTTCAAACAAAAGTTGTAGATTGAAATCTTGGTAGTAATTTTGATTTTCCTAAAAATTACTTTATCAAATGCCACTGATAGGTACTCCAAAAACTTTACGATTCGGCATAATTTCATTTTCCACAGATCTGCGATCACAAATATGATATATTTTCGAATAATTAATTTACTGCTGAGTGGAAATCGTCAAAAATCATTTGCCTACTTTTTAGAAGCCAATTCCGAACGCTAATCGCAAGCGAATTAACAGCGAATAGAACGCTACATTCGCTGCTAATTTCGCGTACTATTAGCGTTCGAAATTAGCCGCTAAAAAAGCGGACATTTTTGATATGCTAATAGTACGCTATTTTCGCATGCTATTCGTATACGATAAATGCGAATGTAGCGCTCTATTAGTACGCGATTCGCATACAGTGTGTTTACCGGGTAACCAAATGGAAATTCAAAAATTCCCTGAATATTCAGAACGTTGAAAGTTTAAAAATTCTAAGAATATAAAGAGAAAAATCCATCATATAAAAGGAAAAAGTAATTACTTGTAGGTACTTATGCGAAAATTCTCACATTAAAATAAACTTCATAAAAAACAAATAAATTTGAAATTCTTAAAAAAAAATTCCAAAATATTCAAAACTATTGAAAATTTCGGAAACCTAGAAATTGAAAGAAATACAACCGTTCAAAAATACAAAGTATTAAGTTGATGCTCTTTTGTAAAAATTCTCACAATAGGTATAGAATAAATTTCTATAAGAAACGAGCAGTTTTGAAATTCGAAAAAAAAAAAATACCAAAGATTGTAAACAATTTAGATACTTATAGTGTACTCCCATTTTGGAAAAAATCGTAATACTTAACTATTGTGGTTTTGAATTTAGACCAACCTGATTTTTTTTTTTTTTTAATTTTTTTAAATTATAGCAGTTTGAAAATTTCTGAGAATGTTTATTTGGCTAGAATGCACTGCGAAAAAAAAATCTGAGACAGTTCCCACTCGTTAATTCTACCTACTTTTGAAAGTTTCAAAATTTTTCCTCATCCGTTTTTTTTTTAAGGAGCTTTGTAATGTCTCATAGTTACTTTTAGAAAGTAGAGACAGGGCCAAATCACCTACGTATTTTAAAACCAAGAGTACTCTTTCCGATCGAATTTCTTTTTTACGCTTGACAGTACCCAATGATATAGTAGGTACCTACTTATTTCTTGTACGAATAAATAAAACTCACCGCGTCCCCCTACCTGAAGTGATTTCATCCGCTGAGGTTAACTGTTTGATTTTATCTTTACCTATCGCTATCGGAGTGTTGGCGAAAATTTTAATTTAACTCATACCGCGTTTTGAAAAACTCTTTCGAATTACTTGGCATCATTACATTTGGAATAGTTTTTATTGAGAAACTTTATCCGATTCAATGATAGAAACTTTGTTCTTTCTTTCGTTTCGCGTTGCCGGCCAACTGTGGATAGATTTTCGATGCGAGGGAGTTTGGCGAAAAGCTTTTCCAACAACAACGCAACGCCAATGAAACTAACGCTAACGCAAACAAGCTCTCTTACTTCTTATTTGATCGCGCACACAATACACGCAAATTGAGAGCAAACCACACATCTATGTAATTTTAGCAGTTAAATATGCCCAAATTATGGATATGAAATGAACGAAGCAGCGAGTCTCGCAAAGTGCAGGCCTTTTATAAACGCGCATGTTGTCGGGCTAAAATAAATGGAAAAGCGCACGATTAAATGGATTACGCCACCGCGTCAAGTAAGCAGACTACTGTTTTTACTCGTTAATGTCTAAACGGATTGCATTGTTCTATTTGTTTGCATAAAGCAGTTAAAAAGTATACCGAGTGCGAGTCAGTCGACGAATCTACCTTCGGTATATCTATAACTTTTAGAACGCAAATAGGTACAATATTATGCTAAAATGGAAAACCCATTCTCATCAGGCACAGGCACCAGGTTCTTGTTCCTTTGCGAATCGATATGCGATGCACCGATTCGAAAATACCCACCTACGTACTTATTTTTAATTACTAGGCTTACATGTTAGTATCTATTGCCTAAAAAACTTTTCTTTTAGCTTGATCAGTAATTACAGTATAGAATAAGTCCCCTTATCTCGTGAGAATACTACTGTACGTACGTCTACGTATCTCATGTAGCATGCTCATATAAGTGTGACACATTCCTTTTCCCTTTTTTGTCCACAAAACTATACTCATATCTACCAAAGTTGGTCTAGAATCGAATTTTTGGCCACAGTTCAAGCACGTTTGTAGAATTTTTGTTCGAATTTTTTTTCATTTTATACGAACAATTCGATGGTAAACTTTTTTTTTGGCACACCTTCGATTTATACCTGTACCCTTAACAAATAGTGAGTATATGTATACGTACGAGTTTTTTGATTTTTGAAATTATTATTTCCGTATGTACCTATCGTCCTGTACCTGCCTAGTTTATACATTATATTGATAGGTAATATATTCAACTTTTCTAAGATTTATCAAGGAATAATAAACTTTTATATAAGTAATTATACTATGCGTAGGTACTAAAGCATTTTCGTGGGATATTTAAATCTAATTAATCGATCGTGTTTTTCATCGACTTTGTGATACTTGGCTGGACTTGTCAAGTAACTACGTCAAAAGTATAAAGTTGGAAATTTTTTCAATTCGTAAAATTTCTAGCTATACGCATTCGTGACGAAAATTTTCCCCCTTTTTCTTTTAAACAAAAAATCGTTTTATTTTATTTTTTTGAAAAATTTGCAAAATTATAGGTAACTATCCGATAAACACACCGTGTGCTATTCATATGCTAAAATAGCAGATACGAAAATCGCGGTCTATTCGCATACGAATAGAATGTGGAATCAACGTGAAAATCGAGGAAAATCTTCTGAGATAAATTCGTATACTATTCGTGAACGAATATCGTGCTAAAATCGCATTTAAAAATACGTACATCTTTCGTACGAAATTAGCGCGATATTCACTTACGAATTGTATACTAAAATCGCATTGGAAAATGTGCAGATATTTCATACGATATTAGCGCAATATTCGCCTACGAATCGTATGCTAAAATCGCATTGGGAAACGTGCAGATATTTCATACGATATTAGTGCGATATTCGCTTGCGAATCGCATACGATTTTGGCGACAATGTCTTTCAATATTTTTCATGAACGAGAGAAATCATTTTCAAGCATGAACGTGTATACTTGAGATTGTTGCAGTGACTTATTAACAATAAACTGAATATTTTTCTAGTTTTATTGATTTTGTTGGGGGATTTTGTGTTTTGATTGATGTTTTTTCTTCTTTTTAAATAAAAATCCCAATGATTTGATCAAAATGACAAGAATGGAGACGAAGATTGAGTTTCTTGGACGACTTCCACTCAGCAGTAAGTTAATTATTTTGAATGTATATCTATTTGTGATCGTGAATCTGTGTGAAATGAAATTTTATCAAATCGTACGTAAAAATTTTCGACGTCTTATCAGTGTTATAAAATTTTTCAATAAAATTGTTTTCCTGCCTTCTCCTGTTTGAAGCAGTATAAGTACATATTATGCGAAATTAGAAGGAAAGGAGGAGTCAAATCGAAATTTTTATAATAATTGAAATTATTTCTAGGATTTCAATCTACAACTTTTGTTTGAAAAAAATTTCAGTTGGGCCAGCCCTTCTTCCCTCTCACAATTGAGAAATTTTTCAAACAAAAGTTGTAGATTGAATTCTTGGAAATAATTTTGATTTTCATAAAAATTAAGATTGGACCCCTCCCTCCCTTCCTTCTAATTTCATCTAATACTACGTAGATATTTATTATTCAAAATAGAAGGTCCATCAAAAAATTTTATGAAAAAAGTTGTAAATTGATATACCTACGCCCTACTTATTTATCAAACATCACTACTAGGTAGGTCAAAATCTTTACCATTCGGCATAATTTCATTTTACACAGATTTGCGATCACAAATGAGATGTATTTTCGAAATAATTAACTTACTGCTGAGTGGAAATCGTCAATATATCATTTGGCTGCTTTTTAGAAGCGAATTTCGAACGCTAATCGCCAGCGAATTAACAGCGAATAGAACGCTACATTCGCTGCTAATTTCGCGCACTATTAGCGTTCGAAATTAGCCGCTAAAAAAGCGGACATTTTAATAGTACGCTATTTTCGTATGCTATTCGTATGCGATAGATGCGAATGTAGCATTCTATTAGCACACGATTCGCATACGGTGTGTTTCCCGGGTATTAACTAAAGAAAATAAAAATTTAATTCATCTGAAAATTCCCCAAAATTTATTGAAATTATTGAATTGAAAATTTGTAATAATTTCAATAAAATAAAATTGAAGAAAAAAAATTCAATACCTAGTCATAAAAATGTGATAAATTTTGAACATTTACAAACAAACATTTAAGTAAGTATGAAAATAAGAATTGCAAAACTTTTCAAAAAATTTAATGAATTGAAATTTGTAAAAAAAATATATATATATATAAGTACACAAATTAAATACCTATAAACTGAAAAATCTCTCCAAAATTGAAATAAAAAATTACCTAAGTCAAAATTAAAAGAAAATGTTTTTAATTGAAAATATAATATATTTATAATTCTGGTATAATAGCTGCTTTCACATTTAAAAACATAATAAAAATCCAATAAATCAGAAATTCGCAAAAAATGAATAAATGAGATAATTCGACAAAAATTGAATGAATTAAGTATAAAATCAGAATGATCAGAAAAATTCTCCAAAATTTATTAAATCAAAAAATGTTCCAAAACTTGAAGAAATTGAAAACTGTGAGTTGAAAAATTTTAAAAATTAGATTTTTTAATTTTAAAAAATGTTAAAAATTAAATTGGGAAAAAAACATTTTTTTTCACAAAAATTTTAAAAAAGAACAAAAAACATGAAAACCTATTTAACTATCTTAAAAATGTTTTAAAATAGTTAAATATGTGGCAAAATTAACCACTAATCACAATTGGTGAAGGAACGAGAAAGAATTTCTCATTTTTGATTAAAAACTCGAATGTCAAATTTCAAAATTTTTAGTATTCAATAATTTAACCAAAGTCAACTTTTAATTTAAAAAAAAAAATTTAACAATTTTTTTCAAATATAATACCTACATAATTAAGTACATTGCCCATTACTTTTTTTTCAATTTTTCCAATTGTGCCATCAACATTTTCCCATTTTCATCACAGCATTTTTTGAATTTTCTCAAAATTTTTCAAATTCTTCTTTAATTTTTTTCTTGAACTAGATAAATTGTTAATTAAATTTTCCCTCAATTTTTTCATTAAAATTTCACTTCTTCCCCTCAAATCGTTCATTGAAATTTTTTCTACAATTTTTATCAAACTTTCTCTTAATTTTTATTCAAACTCTTTCCAAATTGTTTTTCGAAATTTTTTTCAAGACAATTAATTGTTGATTAATTTTTTCTCCTATCAAATTTATCCTTTCTGTACCTTCAACAATTTTTTTTAAATTTCTAGAATTTGTTTCCAAATTTTTATCAAAATTTTTCAGTCTTCATTTTTTCCAAATTCTTTTTAAAAATTTTTTTCGAGTTAACTGTCCATATTTTTTTTCTTCAAAATTTTCATTCAAAATTTTCCCATAATTTTCATCAACATTTTTTTCCATTAAATTATTATTCAGTTTTCCCCAATTTTTCTTATCCACCACACAAAACCCCCGGTCCCTTCTTGCTTTGTTATATCTTCCAAAGAGGGGGTGAAATATGCTTCCACGTTTTGTTTTTTTGCAAATTACATTATTTTCATCATTTTTTTCCAATAAATTTTAACTATTTTATCCAAATTTTTCATTGATATCTTCCTTAAAAGTTTTATCAAACTTTTCATTCGAACTTTTCCTGAAATTGTTATAAAAATTCTTTTAAGCCTTCATCAAATCTCTTTTTTGAAAATTCTATAATTTATTTCCAAATTCTTATCAAGATTTTTCTTTTAATTTTTTTCATGTAAATTGTTAATGAATTTTTTTCCTATTTTTTTCTTTCATCAGTTTTTATCTACCAATTTTTCCACATTTTTGTTTGAAGTCTTCCTTACAATTTCTTTTAAGCCTTCATCATGTTTATTTTTTAAAATTTTAAATGTTTATTTCCGAATTTTCGTCATTTTTTTTGTTCCAAATTCTTCTTTTAAATTTTTATTTAAAACAAATTTTTCATTTGAATTTTTTCTGTAATTTTCATCACAATTTTGTGTATGGTTTAAGCAAGTAAATTGTTGATTGAATTTTTCTCTTGTTTTTTCATCATAATTTTCACATTTTAAAATAAATTTTTAATTGATCTTTTTCTACCATTCCCAATAATTTTTATCACACCTTTTTCCAAGTCTTTGTCAAACTTTATTCCAAATTCTTATTCGCACCTTTTTTTTTTTCAATGAAATAAATCGTTTTATTATAATTTTTAAAATTTTGATTTACGTAAATTTCCGCATTTCTTTCCAAATTTTTCATCCGCACTTCTCCTATAATTTTCATAAATATCCTTCTAAACCTTTATCAGATTTCTTTTTTGAAATTTTAAATAATAATTATATTTTATTTCCAAATTTTCATTAATTTTTTCGTAACTTTTCTGTGAGATTTTTTTCAAGCAAGTTGTTAGTTAAATTATTTTTAAATTTTTCATCAACATTTTTTCTACAATTTTCATTAAAAATTTTCTAATCCTACAAAAATTGGAAAAAATTGAAATTTTAAGTAGGTATTTCCAAATTTTCATTTAAAAATTTTTCAAATAAATTTTGATCAACATTTTTTTTCTAGTTCTAGACATTTTCAAAATAAATTTTTTTGTTGATGGAATTTTTTCAAATTAAACATTGTCTCTATTAATTCAGATCTTATAAATTTTTATTTGTCTTTGAGGAAGTATTCTGTAAAATATGCTCGAGCTTACTGGGATTTCAATTGAATATAATATTCGATGCATGACCACATAATTACTTATATTACCTGGCTTACTTAGAACATGAAGTACTTCTGCAGCGTTGAATGAAAGTCAAGTACTAATGGTTTCTATGCGTACCTAACTACCTACGTATACGTTAAAATCAAAATGGTCTCTATTTAGGTAGTGAAGATATTGGTCAACAAACAAGATAAACCGAGCTCAGTTCGCTCATAAAGAGGCTGAAATAATATACTCGTACTTCTCGTCGGTAGACTTTAGTCATATGGCTTTTGAAAGTTACCACTTTATGATAGCTACTTTTTTATGATACAAATTGAGGTTTTGATGTAAACGTGCATGTTGTTCAAATTGCCTGATGCAAAGTTTAAAGGGATGTAGAATAAAAACCACAGCATCTGGTATTTTTATTCAAAAAATCCGTCTTGGCGTACCTTCGTACTTTAAGCATATGAAAGTTTTTAATAAATGAATGCAGCTTTCGTTATTGTCTTGTTTTTTTAATTTAGAAAATGTACATTCGTTGTGATCGATAATTTGTTAACGCGTATGACGCCAGTTTGGATTTTTTTTTCAAAAGGAATAACGTGTTGTGAGTGTAATGTGTCGAGATATTTTAACAAGATATCGGTTAATTTCTAACATGAAAGAAAGTCGTATTTGTAAATAGATTAGGTAGGGTATCTTTAGATAAAAGAATTCCATTACAGAAAAAAAAACATAACCGAGTTATCAAATGCAGGTACCTACTTAAACATATCTATTTTTACAGAAAGAATAAAATTACTTTGTTTCATTTGCAGCGGTGAAATTTCTATAAAAGAGAGATAAATTGAGATGTGTGTAAAATGTAGAAAAAATTTCACGTAAGAAAATTATAAATTGACTTTGTAATTTTGGCTTGGCTTGGACGCTTTTCATGAACATTTCTGGTGCCTCGTTTATGTTATAAATTATGCAATTTCTTCTTTACCGAGGCGCGTTTAGCGGAGGATTTTCATAAAGAAATTGCATACGTCAAGCATCTAAAATGATGGCGAATTTAACCAACATTTTAAACGTATTATTAATGCGTTACTTGCAAGAGAGAAAATGCTAAGAGGGGCGAAATATGTGGGCAATTTAAATTATCAACGTTTAACATTTGTTCTGTTTGTTCTTCGACCTTTTCCCCCCCTTTTTTTTCCATTTACAAAGCTAATATCTTACTACGTATTATTTCTATGTATCCAATGTATAAGATGGAATCTATTTTAGGTACTTTTTGTCTGCACGGACATTTTTGGCTGAAAATTTATTAAATTGCAATTTTTCAAATTTCATAAGCATTCATTTTATTAATTTTTATTAATACAATATTTTTTCCATTCTGATTTCAGATCTCTCGAGCGTCTTTTTGGACTCATCATTCCAACTAACATCACCGACAAGATGTTACCGACTCAAAAAAAATTCGTCAATTTCATCTTCAGCGTCGCACGATTTTCGTGACGTCGCAATGATGCAGTTTAAAATAAATGTGCGGATTAAATGTAGAATCTATCGGTAGTTTGGTTCGCGTTAAAAATGAGATAAAATTATCGAAACTCGCGGGTGTCCAGGCAGAGTGGTCTCTGCGTATCAAAATGACTTCCACCGAACATTTCACCGATAAATTTGATAAAGAGAATGATCCATGTGATATTTTGCTCGAGGCGATTGACTGGACGGATTTAAAATCTATCATAACGTTGATATTCCTAATGTTCATCGATCTGGTGGTGATTTTGGGCAATACCATGGTGATAATGGCCGTTTATTACACGACGAAATTGCGATCAGTTACCAATTTGTTCATCGTATCGTTGGCAGTGTCCGATTTGCTAGTCGGCGTTTTGGTGTTGCCATTTAGTGCCATGTGGGAAGTGTATAAAGTAAGTTTCTTTAAAATTGTTTTTTATATTGAAGTTACTCTATAGGTATCATTATCATTATCATTACAAAAAAAAAAAAAAATCATAGAAAATTGGAGAATAATACCTATAATACTAACAAGGGAACCTCGCCAACTCGCCGCCTCCGATTGAGCTGAAATTTGGCTCGCTGAAAGAGCGTGTCACCCAGACCTCACAACCAAATTTTTAACTGCCCAAGTTGATTTTTCGATTTTTGGCGAATTTTTGAAAATGGCTAAAATCACCCCCAAAAACCAATTTTTGGAATAAAAATCGCAAATTTTGAGATAGAATCCTGAAAATCGGTTTGTACACTAAAGTCGACCCCCGAGTCGATTGGCACCATTTGCGAAGCGATCTGGAGCCTCCAGAAAAAGTTGACTTTTCTCCAGGGCACTGGAATGGCTTCAGACGGCGGTGTAATTAAATTGGGCAGCTGAAAATTTAATCCTAGCGTTAGTATGATGTCATCTATCGATTGGCATGGTTGAATCCAAAATCCGAGGCGGAGAGTTCGCACGTGTTTTTTCATGACAACTTAAAAATTTCGCATTTTTTAAAAATTTCCAAAAAATTCATTTCTCTAGCATATTGTTTGAAACTTCGCCTACCCCCTAAAATTGACCCCCCCCTCCCCCGAATCAATGAAGCGATCTGGAGCCTCCAGAAAAAAAAATCATAGAAAATTGGAGAATAATACCTATAATACTAACAAGGGAACCTCGCCAACTCGCCGCCTCCGATTGAGCTGAAATTTGGCTCGCTGAAAGAGCGTGTCACCCAGACCTCACAACCAAATTTTTAACTGCCCAAGTTGATTTTTCGATTTTTGGCGAATTTTTGAAAATGGCTAAAATCACCCCCAAAAACCAATTTTTGGAATAAAAATCGCAAATTTTGAGATAGAATCCTGAAAATCGGTTTGTACACTAAAGTCGACCCCCGAGTCGATTGGCACCATTTGCGAAGCGATCTGGAGCCTCCAGAAAAAGTTGACTTTTCTCCAGGGCATTGGAATGGCTCCAGACGGCGGTGTAATTAAATTGGGCAAAAAACACGTGCGAACTCTCCGCATCGGATTTTGGATTCTACCATGCCAATCGATAAATGATATCATACTAACGATAGGATTAAATTTTCAGCTGCTCAATTTAATTACACCGCTGTCTGGAGCCATTCCAGTGCGCTGGAGAAAAGTCAACGTTTTCTGTAGGCTCCAGATCGCTTCGAAAATGGTGCCAATCGACTCGGGGGGTCGACTTTAGTGTAAAAACCGATTTTCAGGATTCTATCTCAAAATTTGCGATTTTTATTCCAAAAATTGGTTTTTGGAGGTGATTTTAGCCATTTTCAAAAATTCGCCAAAAATCGAAAAATCAACTTGGGCAGCTAAAAATTTGGTTGTGAGGTGTGGATGGCATGCTCTTTCAGTGAACCAAATTTCAGCGAAATCGGAGGCGACGAGTTGGCGAGGTTCCCTTGTAAGTCTCAATTTCTGGTTAAGTTCGCCTTTCTGGGGCTGAGCTTTGAAATTTTTTTCAAAAAAAAAATAGTTCGGAAAAACTAAAAAATTTAAACGTCACGAAAATTGAAAAATTGGGGAAAATTAAAAATTATAAATACCTAAACCAATATGTTGTGAAATTTTTTTAAAATGTATCTTCCTAATTAGAAAAAAAAAAAAAAAAAAAAAACTCCGAGAACTTTGATAAAATTGGTACAAAAATTGAAAACACAAAATTTTAATTAATAATTTATAAAATTTTACTAAATAGGTATAAAATTATTCATTTTTTGTAAAATTTATGACTGTAATGAAATTGATACCTATAAAAAGTTAAAACAAAAAATTTACATTGAAATTTTCTATTTTAAAAAATTTTAAAACGTTAGAACCTATTTTTTTTTTTTAAATCGAACAAAATGGTCACTACATAGGTACTTTTATACAACAAGACCACTTTCGGTGATTTTTCATCTTTACTTATGTTTCTGAGGGGACATAAAACTTTTTTTTACGTTTTTTGAAAAAAAAAAAAAATGAAAATCAGCAAGAATGAAAAATGGAAAATTAGGATCAAAGTGGTCTTAATAACATGAATATTTTTACCCAAAACCCCATTTATGCCGTTTTTTTGCTGTTTTTTTTTGGGGGGGGAGGGGTCAAAATACATAATGTTAAGATCACTTAGATCCATTTTTTTTTCAAAAAACGTAAGAAATAGTTTTTTTAAATCCCCTTAAAAACAGGGGTAAAGATGAAAAAACACCTAAAATGGTCTTTTTGGGTGAAATTATTTATGTAATGAGTGACCATTTTGTTGAAAAATTTTGAAATAAACTCAATTCACATTTTTTGATTTTTTTTTACTTTTCTCAAAAAAGATGGCTCTGCGCCACCACTCAAAATAACTGTTTTGTACAAAAAATAGGGAGTTGGTTTCACACCTAAGGAAACATTTTTAGAATAGACACCCAAATATTGTAGTACGTAATATTATAACAAAATAGTTGTAACATAGGTATTATATTTTTTTAAAAGTCATCCAATTTTGAAAAAATCAAAGTTTCGAAATGTCTGAAAATTGAAAAAAAAAAACGTCAATGAGTCAGTTTATTAATATTAAAAATTGAATTTTGGAAACTTAATTAATAAATTTTTTTTAAATATTTATAAGTTTTAGAATGTCTGAAAAAATATCTGAAAGTCATCTAGGTAATTTTGAAAAATTATTTTTAAAGTGTCTGAAAAAAACACAATCTATATAATTACAACTTTTGTTTGAAAATATTTTTTAATTGGGGCTTTGTATTGTGTAAAATTGAAAGGGTGGGAGAAATTTTTTTCTAAATTTTTGTAATTACCAAAATTATTTTTAAGATCTTATGCCACAACTTTTGTTTGATTTTTTTTTCAATTAGTGAAACCTTCGCTCATTAAAAAAAAATCCTGGATTACAAATCAATCACAAAATTTCTTCTAACCTTTCGATTGTTCGGATTGGACGACTCCCCTTCCGGTTTAGGACTGTATTATTCATTAAATGAGGATGGATTTTCGATTTATTTAGCTTTTGTAAATTTCCAATCCATTAAATTTTTGCGGATCATCATTTTTAATTTTTTTTTACCATTTTCAATCCATTATATTTGCAATTTTTTCGATTTTCGGACTTAAATTTACCCTTGACCCCAAATTGAGCCCTTATGAGGGGGTTCCATTTTGAAAATTTCAAAACTATGAAATTAAAATATTTTCAACAACAAAAAGAGTTAAATAAAAATGTAAAAAAAATTTAAAAAACCACGCTTTTATTTAAAGTTGGTCACTTTGTAAAATGTTATTCATAGGGAAAGAGTAATGCCTTAAAAAACAAAAAATAAAATTTACTTGAATACAAAAATGTGTCATGAAAATTTTTTTTTCAAAAATTTTAATGATGAAAAGCGTGGTGGGGTGTGCGAGGAGCAAACGAATACCTTTTCGATTAACGCCCCACCACGATTTTCATCATTAAAATTTTTGAAAAAAAAATTTTCATGACACATTTTTGTATTCAAGTAAATTTTATTTTTTGTTTTTTAAGGCATTACTCTTTCCCTATGAATAACATTTTACAAAGTGACCAACTTTAAATAAAAGCGTGGTTTTTTAAAATTTTTTTACATTTTTATTTAACTCTTTTTGTTGTTGAAAATATTTTAATTTCATAGTTTTGAAATTTTCAAAATGGAACCCCCTCATAGGGGCTCAATTTGGGGTCAAGGGTAAATTTAAGTCCGAAAATCGAATTCAGCGACCTCGAAAACCTACATTTCGATACCAATGTTGTGATTTTCTGAAATTTTCAAAATTGAACCCCCTCATAGGGGCTCAATTTGGGGTCGGGGGTAAATTTTAGTTCGAAAATCGAATTCAGCGAGCTCGAAAACCTATATTTCGATACCAATGTTGTGATTTTCTGAAATTTTCAAAATTGAACCAACTCATAGGGGCTCAATTTGGGGTTGGGGGTAAATTTATGTCCGAAAATCGAATTCAGCGACCTCGAAAACCTACATTTCGATACCAATGTTGTGATTTTCTGAAATTTTCAAAATTGAACCCCCTCATAGGGGCTCAATTTGGGGTCGGGGGTAAATTTGAGTTCGAAAATCGAATTCAGCGACCTCGAAAACCCGTAATGTGAGCACTATGTTCTTTCAATTCCAGTAAAATATTAAATGAGAGAGGATTGGTTGAAAACATACTCTTGGTTCCATGAGACATACATAGACATACATACATACATACCAAGTATATAAAAGCATGGTAATAATAAATGCGTGGTAAAAAGAGCAATACGTAAGTTTGAATAGATTTGCAGACATTGTTTTTTGAAGGGGTACATCGCTACATTCATTCTATTAAGTACCTGTTCGAGTATAAAACAATGTACTTAACGCCTCCAATGTTGTACTTGGACAAAACTTCATGCACGAAAATTTTTTGCAACATTGTTGATTTTCATTTACCTTTCTGCATTTGCCAAGATTCAAATCTTGCATTTTACAATTTTATAAAATTTTGTAGAATGATGGAATCTTGTGGAAGATATTTGTGTGAAAATGAATATTTTAAAAATTGAAGAATTTTTACTGATAGGTATCTTGAGTGATATTGTGGTGATATTTAATAATCTCGTAAAATTGATCATTCTTATTAGGTACCTAATATAATTGAAAGTTTTGATTTCACAATTTTTTTTTGTTCTTCGATTGATAATTTTTTTCCTCATAAAACTGATCTTATGTTTGATATGATTCAATTCGGTATTTTTACTTCCCCCCCCCCCCCCCTTCCCCGCGTACCAATTTTGTAGAAAAAATTGAATGAAGTTTTAGGAAGAACCTTTGTACGCATGCGTGACTTGGTGGTTTTATATGGCTAGTTTAACAGACTAAGACTGTAGGATAGAATTACAGTATCAATCAATTTATTACTCCAAGTTTTCCCATTACAACGATTTTATTTTACGACTCACCAAAAACACCATGAAAAACAAAATTAATGCTTTAAAACAAATACATTGGGCGTAAAACGTGAAAGTGTTTCGCAGTTTAAGTACGTATGCTATCTGAAAACATATTTTCCGAACTTTCTGTGTACGTAGATATACTTACACCATATAAATCAACAGTCAATCAATTCGAATGTTTTAGGTCGCAACGCGGTTCATTTTTGTTCGAATCTGTTGCATCCAAAGGTTTCTCTCGAATTTTTATTCTTCTAATATTCTCTCGAATAAAAGAACCTCTCACGAAGTGAAAAAAGAAATATCATTCGGAAAAAGAAACGATACGATTGGTAGCGTGAATCTTTTTCGATTGGTTATTTCGAAAGTTTCAACGGACCAAAAAAAAAATTGGTTTCGAAACGATAAAGTCAAAGTAAAAAATTTATCGAAAAATGTTATCAAATAGGTGTAAGTTCAAAGTATGTCTCTGCTACCTGAATGAAGTAATAAATTTAATGGATGGAAAATTACCCGATTCACTTGAACTGAGAATCGTTCTCAAGTTAAACTAGAATGATAATATATGATCAAAGTTTTGCTGCGTTGCTGGCAGACCTTCTTGTATCATTTTTTTTTTCTATTGTTTTTCTCGAGCTTATGTATAAGAACGTAATGTATTTTATCTTTTCAATACATTCACTTATTGTTTTTTATCTTGAAACTATATAATCACGCAAAATGTGACGAAGAATTGAAATTGGATTCATTTCATCTGCTTTCTTCTTTTTTCTTATCTTTACTTCTTATCTTTTTCTCGTATTCGATCCAGAACTGACCTACCACTAACGCATTGATGGTTTGTAGACTCAGACTTGCGGAGAGGGATTCTCGTAATCAATAGAAGAGACCAAGTCCTATCGAAGTGCAACGAAAGGGGATAGGGCTTATCTTGGGGGTAGGGCCCAGTAGAAAATACTGTGAAAACAACGGAAAATGGAGTAAGTTTTTTCACAGAATTTGCGAAATTATTCGGATTTTATCATCAGAATCAAACTTACAAAAAATTTAAATTGTCAATTTTTATTTGTTTTATTGTGTTTTTTAAAATTTTATTCCAATGTTTAATTTTTTTTTACAATTTATTTTTCCTTCAATTTTTAAAACTTTTTATTTATTTAGGTATGTTTTGCCAAAAATTATGTGTAAGTCCCTCAAAAATACTGTTACAGTTGTTAGGCCTAATTTAAAAAAAAAAGAAACAATAATATAAAGAAAATTTCTAATGTAACATGATCTGAAAAACGAAAACAAATTTTCTGATGATCTCCAAAATATTGTTCCCAGAGTAATTTGAAATTTTCAAAGTCATTTTCAAGGTCATTTAAGTGGTCAAAAAAATATGAAAAATTTTTGCAACACCGTCTTAAGTATTGGTGAAAATCGATGGAAAACTCGCGGAAATGGAATTATCAAGCTTAAAATTACACATTTGAACTGAAAAAATTTTGAAATTCGACCAAAGGCCAATTAATTTCCTTATTACTACAGTACACTAAAGTCTTTGTTAAAATAATTTTTTTTTGAAATCTTTTATTTTTTGAAGATTTTCTATTAAAAATTCCATATTTGAAAGATTTGGAAAATTTTCTTTAAAATTTTGAAATAGTTATGTAAAATTTTTAAAAGTGCCCTCTTCAGTATTTTTTCAAAAAATCATTTTTTTAAATCGTGAAAAAAATGTTCTTTAAAAATTATTCCCCCATAGAAAAAATCTCATTCATATGGGAAAAATTTTCTACTTGAAATTCTTTCAAAAAATTGCAGAAAACTTTTTTTTTAAATCTAAAATTTGGTTTTTTTAAAAGTTAAGTACCATTTTTTTTTTATTTTGTCAAAAAGAATTATTTTTAAAATCCTATTTAATTTTTTCATCAGGCATTTTTTATTGAAAATTTTTCCTTCAAAATCTTGAAGAGAATTCTTGGAGAAATTCTCTCATTAGGATCCGAAGCGCCGAGTTGAAATTTATCAAAATAAAGTTTTATTTAAAAAAAAACAGAAGACTGGTATCAGGCTGATACTGCAGAAGAGTGGTATCAGCCTGTTACTTTGAGGCTGGTATCATAGGTATATTTTTTTATTTAAAAAAAAGGAAGGGGAAAAATTACCTACCTATTATTATTTTGAATCTATTTATTTCAAAAAATAAAATATAAATAAATTTCTCAGATACCTCCGGAAAAAATGTTAAAATTGTATTCCCAAAAATTAGTATTTTAGAATTTTTTTTTTCACTTAAAAAAATTAAAAATGAAGACGTAGGCCTATATTTCAAAACTGTATTCAAAAAAAGGTCTCAAGTCAGTAGTCACAGAAAAAATTCATAAATTTTATTTTTAAAAATTCAAAATTTTTAGTGTGAAAAATCATATTTTTTAGAATTTAATTTTTTGAGATAAAAAAATAGGTATTCTCTTAATGAAAAATGTTTTGAAATAAATTTTGTGATTTTTTTCGTTATTATTTGAAACTGTTTTGTAAATAAAATTTTTAATTATATTTCATTTATATTTTTTTGAAGTAAAAAAATCTATTTTTTAGGATAAAAATACTTATCTCAATTTTTGGGAATAAAATTTGGAATTTTTAAAAACGGATTTAAAACTTGGATTGGAATTTTTTCCAAGGGAACAGAGAGGAGAAAAATTTTACGAAATGAAATCGAGTTTACTGTGACCATGCGGTTTTTTAAAGGGAACAAAAATGTTGGAAACAAGATTGCCGTTGCTTTGTTCCACTTACGTTATCTGTTGCTTATGATTAATTGCTGTTCGATTCAAAACTAAACCTACAAGCTCGACTTTATCTACAAACAAAGTTAATCCAAGTATTCTAACATGATAAGGTTCAACTGTGGGTAATACGTGATTTATAAGAGGTAACTTTTCTTGATTAGGCCGCATGTTATATTGTTGATTTAGTTTGTGGTCTTCTTTCTGGATGATTCAGTTTTTATCCTCGAGCGTTATGCTCTGTATTTTCACCTACATTTATATCGTAGCTATTTTTGGGGGTAATTTCGACTGTTTATGAGATTCGAAAAAAAAATTGAAATTGAAATTTGAAACGTGTACAGAGAATTCTATGCATCTTGTATTAATTTATGTAGTTTGTAATTCCGTAACTGGATACAAACGTTGGAAGGGAAAGAAAATGGAGATTTTCTTTCGGATAGTACGTTTCTAGGTTTACCGCAACCTGTGGCCCACTAAACGTATTGACTTTTAATACGAAAGTTATTTCTGAAAAGCGTTAGGTGGGTAGTAAGTATCTCAGTACTTTTGAAGTCTTTTGATGAGAATTTTTCCCGGAAGAAGAATTTTTTTTACTCAAGTAGGTAATACGTTTGTACAGTTTGTCGGTAAAGAAAGAAATGTAATATAGCGAGAAAAAAATTGAACTTCGAGTTAGTACTCGTGCCTTGTCTGTATTTCGCTTGATAGAAAATACGTCGACATTTCACTTTTTTATTTCCATTATGAAAATAATTTACTAAAACTTTTG
The DNA here is from genome assembly GCA_959613365.1 of Balanococcus diminutus. NCBI lineage: Eukaryota > Metazoa > Arthropoda > Insecta > Hemiptera > Pseudococcidae > Balanococcus > Balanococcus diminutus. The sequence continues at coordinate 34,511,790 of OY390714.1, forward strand.
AAGTTTTCCATTTTTTCCATCGTCTTACATTTTGATCAAAAAAAAGAGGAGCAAAAAATAAAATAGAAAAACAAATATATAATCAGTGAAATTTTCATTATTTTCGTTTTATGATTTTTTTTCTCCTGATATTCGAGTGTATTACGTAAATTTGCAGTTTAACTAAAGAAAAAAGAACTTAATGGTTATGTTTCACGTTCTGATGGAATGAAGAAGTGTGTAAGAGGGAGTATAAGAGGCGTTTCGGTTGAAACAGACTCAAAAATTATACTGGGCGCCTGTACTTTTCAAAAGATTTCAAACTGTATTACTTGTACAATTTTTTTTTAAAAAAAGGCCTTGGTTAGATTACCATTTTCTCCAATTTGATGCAAAATGCTTCCTCTATTCAATCTTTGTCAAAAATGTTGATCAGTAAAATTTTAATTTATTACCTACATGATTTTTCAAATAATTAATTAGTTTCTGTGATTTGGATTTATTTTCATCAAATAGAAAAAAAGTCGATACAGAAATTCAATTAGGTAATAATTAAGTACATATATTATGTAATTACATCAATAATTCTCGTCTTCCTTTTGCAATTGTTACATACTCGTACCGAGACCTACCTACCTGTAAGTATTAATTTTAAAGTGAATTTATCGTGCCTCTTCATTTATCATAATGAAAAAAAAAACATCGTATAAATTCCTCTTTTTAGAAAAGTTACTGTTGGAAAATCCGAACAATATAGAACGTTTTTTATTATTATTGATTTAATGTACTTAAGACTTATACGATTGGCGAAAGGGAAAAAAAATATTTTCTTTGTTGAAAGATATCGCATTAGCTGGAATGAAAACAGCTTATAACTTCTTGATGGACAATGTCCTTCGTGGTAAAAACCTGCGAAAGAAAATGTATCGGAAAAAGTAAATATTTACTTTTTTGTCGAATAAGTATAGTTTCCTTTTGATAGACCTACGTACCTACCTATTGGAAATGAAAAAAAAAAAAACTTTTTCCTCGTATTCTTACTTCGTGAGTTTTTTTTTATCTTAACCTACTCTGAAAATGATCGCTGTTCTGTGAATAAAATAATGTACATAGATAAATAGATCTGTTATTCAAAAATGACTTCTGTCCTCAAGTTTATTTTTATTTTATGTTTTAATTAGTACGCTTTGTTTTATCTGAAAAAGGGTATACTTTTGGTAGCACTTTCATCACTTTTTGAAAATAACAATTAGATGTTACAGATTGTCCTAAAAAATTGAGGGATACTTATTTTCAACTTCTCACTTCACCCCACCCTTACCGCAATATATGAATTTCGTTTTTTATATTTTTATATGTAAGTATGCGCAAATTTTTTTGAAATTGATTTCGTTACCATTTTAAATTTTCATCCAATTTTAGTGATTATCTAAATTTTAAAAATTTATTCAATTTCACAAACTTATTAGAATGTGGAAATTGAGAAATTTTCAAATTTTATTGGCTTTATTGAATTTTGAGAATTTTTTCAATTTTAAATTTTCATAAAATTTTGAAGATTTACAAATCAAATTTACAAGTTTTATTAAATTTGAAAATTTCCAAAATATTAAACTGCTACCAAATATTGAAAATTTAAAAAAAATGGATTTGATTTTAAAAACGGTTTAAAACATAGAAATGAACCAAAGCGGTATTAAATTTTGGAAATGTTTCCAATCTGAAATTTTCCCAAAATTTTAAAGATTTATTAGTCAGTAGCAGTATTTGAAATTGTAAAAATTAATTAAGCTTTGAAAACATTGATAGGTAGTTCAAAATTTTTAGAAAATTTACTTGAATTTGAAAAATTGTTTTTAAAGTTAAGAACATAACTGCATGGGCAGATCCGAATCCTAAAATTTGAAAATTGGATCGAAAGATCCAAAGATTCAAAAATTTGGGTCTAATCTAGATCAAATTCTTTAATTTTGGAAGTGATCTTTTAGACAAAATATCTGGATCAATAGATCCTTTCATTAGTGGATCTGCCTAACAAACACTGGTTAAGAATAATTCTTGAAAATTAATCCGATTTCAAAAAATTATTAAAATGAAGATTTTGAAATTTTCTCGGATTTTAAAGATTTGGGCCTGTTTTTTCTGATAAGTAATTTAAGATTTTTTAGAAAACTTACTTGAATTCTAAAAATTGTTTTTAAAGTCAAGAACAGCGGTGGGCAGATCCGGATCCTGAAATTTGAAAATTGGATCGAAAGATCCAAATATTAAAAATTTGAATTTGATCTAAACCAGATTTTTCAATTTTGAAAAGGATCTGATGATCCTAAAATTTTTGAAAAAACAGATCCACATAAAATTGTTTTCTACCATTCATCACATTTTTCTCAGTGAATTGATTAAGTACCTATGTGAAATTAATGAAAAGTAGGTAAACCGTAAAGGAAGCAGAAAAAACCCTAAAAACTTCAAACTATCCGGCTTGATCCTGATCTTAAAATTTGAAAATTGGATTTAAAGATCCTAAGATCCAAAATTTTGGATCTGATTTAGATCAAATTCTTTAATTGGGGAAGGGGTCTGATTTGGATCTTTTGCAGATCCATTTAGACAAAAGATCTGGGGGTCTAAATCCTTTCATTAGTGGATCTTCCCAACTCTGGTCAAGAATAATTTTTGAAAATTGATCCAACTTCAAAAAATTATTAAAATGAAGATATATTTTGAATTTTTCTCAGATTTTAAAGATTTGTGCATCATAAAAGCATATACTGTGCTAATTTTAAAATTCTAACTTTGGAAGGGGGGTGGATGAAAAATTTTCATTTTTTTCTCAGATTTCGTAGGTATAGGTATTAAGTAGATAAGGGTATGTGGTAAAATAATGAAAAAGCTCGGTTCATACGAGTACCTACTTTCTAAATGTTTTGGTGTAGATATTTAAGTATTGAATACCTAGAGGGTTCCATGACTGGAAATTCGCATACATTGGGAGAGGGCTAAAATGATGGGACGTTTGTCAGAAAATAAAAACTTCGAAAAAAAAAACATAAATTTTATGCCCTTGCCCACCCCCTTTTTCGTCACGTAAGTGTACAGAATTGGGACGCAATCGTGTGATCCCAGAATTTCTCCCTTTTTTATTCACAACTTTTGCAGAAAGACACGCTAAATATTTCTGTCATGCTGTTTCTTTGCAAAACAATTTTGTGCCTTGGAAGTTTTTTTTAGCTGATTTTTTTTTTTTAAATTTAGGCTATTGTGTCCGACCCTGATTTAGAAGGAGAAGGGGGGGGGGGGGTAGAAGAGTTCTGACCCCATTTGTTGACGTTTGGGACCAAAAGATGACGATCTGTCACATGTCACATATTTATATATATATATATATATATATTTATAATTTTACCGCTACTTTTGGAACTCTGGGGCCGAGCCTAACAGGTCAAATGAGGTCAAACTTGATATGTAGGGTCCCCTCAGTGTAGGAATGATGCAAAAAAATTTTTGGGGCCCTAACTCAAAATTGGGGATATGACCCATTTTTGAGGGGAGTGCGGGGGAGCCCCAATATCATGAAATTTTTTGAAACTTGCCCCAGGGATGAGAACCTTAATTACCTACACCATAGTCAAATTTCAGCCCCCTAAGTCATCCCCACCCCATTTTAGGGCCCAAAAAGTGGATTTTGGGGTCATTTTTTTCACGTTGATCAGGCTACAGACCCCCCAAATGGGGATGGGGGCCCAAATTTTCATCATAGATCAAGTTCGTGCCCCTGATGTGCCTTTTGTAGGTTTCAACTTTTGAGCCTCCTTTGACCATTGTCCAGGGTCAAAAATCAAGATTTTTCACAATTTTTCACATTTTTTCTTGCTTCCCGGTACGTTGATCAGCCTACAGCCCAAACCAAATGACCTTGGAGACTAAAATTTGGTATTTAGGATCGGTAAGGATTACTGAGGTGCCTTTTGGGGTTTTCGACCCTTGGGCCCCAAAATTGGGGGTAGTCCCTTTTTGAGGGGGCTCTAAAGGGGCCCCAATGTGACAAAATGATTTGAAATTTCTACCAACAACAATGGTTCTGATTGTCTCCACTGTATTCAAATTTCAGCTTCCCAAGTCATCCCCACCCCATTTTAGGGCCCAAAAAGTGGATTTTGAGGTCATTTGTTCACGTTGATCAGGCTACAGACCCCCCAAATGAGGCTGGGGGACCTAAATTTTCATCATAGATCGAGTTCATGTTCCTGATGTGCCTTTTGTAGATTTTGGCCTTCAAACCCCTTTTGACCTTGATACAGGGTCAAAAATCAATATTTTTCAAGTTTTGACCTGTCTTTTCTGACGCGTTGAACAGCTTACAGCCCAAACCAAAAGACTTAAAAGGTCGAAATTTGGGATGTAGGGTCAGTAGAGGTCACTGATGTGCCTTTTGAGGTTTTCGAGTTTTGAGCACCATTTGACCCCCGTACAGGGTCAGAAATCAGAAATTTTCACGTTTTAACCCCTTTTTTGGTGTGTTGGCCACTGTCTGAAGAGCTGAAAGTGTGAAGGGGGTTGGTGGCGAAGCCCCTAATTCCCTCCTGCCATGCCCCTATTGGGGCGAAGCCCCCAATAGGGGCACGGGGGCGGAGCCTGCATTTGAAGAGTTGGAAGTGACGAAGTGGTTGGGGGCGAAGTCCCAACGCGGGGGTATGGGGGCGGAGCCCCCATCTGATGATTAAATCTTCAATGCAGACAGGAACTAAAACTGAAGACAAAAACCTGACATTTTTAAACTGAATTAAAATTTAAAACTGATATTGAAACTGAAATACTACGGATGAAAACGTTTTTAAAGTAGTACACTAACTTGGAAAAAAAAATTCGGCTGTCGCGGAGCATCTTGTTTTACCTTGAATACAAAAGAACTTCAAAAACAGTTTAGGAGTTTACGATAAAAGCAGAAAAATAAAGAAGTATAATCAAAATGGTTTCCTAAAAATGGTTTCCTAGAAAAATAGAAATTGAAAAAATCTGGAAATGGTCGGAATTAGACGAAAATTTCTCAGAATTTTCGGAGAGAAAAAAATAATAAAAAATTCCAGGGAGCAGATTCTAAACTCGTCTCTTCGTTATAATTTTTTTTTCCAAAGATATTATATTTTCGAATCAAAAATCATATTCCTGTCGTATACTTTAAATACTTTCATGAAATGTTATGTACCTAGGTACACATATTTTACAAAGAATGATTAAAGGTATACGTCAGTTTCAGTACTAGACTAGGTAGGTAAATATTCGTATACCCCGTAATAGAATATTATTAATTAAATCAGAAACGCAAAACTTCTGAAAATTACTCAACGATTGAAAAAAATTGAACAGATGTAGGCGAAGTTTTTTATAGCGTAACATTTTTGAATGAATTAAGCACGGGTACCTATATTTTCCGGTTTTGCAACGAACCCTAAAAGAATGAAAGCTTGTATACGGAAATTGAACCTCGTTTTTCTTCCTCCCATCGAGGTTTTTTATACCACTCCAGATAATTAGTTGGTTTCACAGCATTCCATAATGGATTGTTTGCCGAACATTAGGTTTAATTAAGTACATAATACCGCTGATCGTTGACTTGAAAACCCATATTATACAGAGCTTTAGATAACTGAGTGAAATTTTATGATGGCCTTAAATGATCTGTTCAAATATACTCCGGTCTTGTTTATCGGTCAAAAATTGCCTTTAGAGGGATTCGAATTAAATACTTTATACAGTATTCAAATAAGAGTTGATAGCCGACATTTTTCAAATGCCTACCTAAACCTATACACAAAAATTTGTTTGTGAGTAGGTGTACGTTAACATTTTGTCGAATTAAAAATCTTAAAATTAGGACATGAAAGACGGGTGTATATGTACCTACTTATACCTTGCAGCTTTAATTAATTAATCGTCCAACAAATCACTACGAAAAACTAATGACTACTAAACAAAACGTTTGGAGATATTCCAGAATTTCTCTTTTTTCTGTGCCAAAACTTACACTTGAGGCGTCTAACGCTGCAATATTGTAAGTTTATGTCTTGGCGCATTCTAGGAGAAAAACAAAAAAGTAAAAGGTAATTAAAAGGCAAATTTCAGGTACGTAGGGTATAATAGAAATAGTTTGATTTGAAGAAAGAAAAATATTAGTTGGCTCGATATGAGATGTAGAGTTGTAGAAGTATTATTATGAAATACTATGAAATACTCGCGGAGTGAAAAAATTAATTGATTAAAAAATTATTAACTAGTGACACTGTTACTAGGTATACACTTTTTTTTTTGAGCATTTCCATCTACTATACTTTTTAATTCATCATCACGAATTGGTGCTGAAACAGAAAAAAAAATACCAGGTACGTTACGTATTCGAGTATAGGCTATATCGATGAGATAGAGGCAGCCGGGGAGTAAACACAATTTACACACGTGCATATAAACGAAGGAAACCATAACGAGTGAGTTTCACTAGTTGATGTCGTTTCAAGTTTTACAGAAGGGTTGATTTATTCAAATATTTCACGTAGCATTGAGAAAACTACACGTATATCTATGCCATTTTGAAAGCTAAGCAACGCACGAAGGTTTACTTGATTGTTCTTTGACGTTTTAAAAATGATGAAATTCTACATGTAAGCGTTTGATTACATCTTATATATGATACATATTTTTGAACATTTTGTTCAATAGATAATCATGTTTACGTTTACTTATATTATGAGAAAATAATTCGTATTTTTTTTTCTCTTTTAATGAATTTCAACTGGTACCATTTTGGAGCACCCCAATTCTTCAAAATAAATAAATAGGTTCGTTCAAGCGCTTTTGTTTTTCTTGTTTTTGTTTAAAATTTTAAGAAATTCTTAAATTTTGCAAAAAGGGTGCCTCCAACACTAATAGCAACCTCAAAATTGTGATTTACAGTAATTTCAAATGAATAAAAATAAATGGCTACATTCAAATAATTTTATCATTGTACGTGAAATTTGAAAGAAGGTTTTTGATTTTGAAGTGATACAGAATTAGTTGTGTTTTGAATTTTTGAGTTAAAAACAAGTTTAAAATTTAAAATGGAGTGTATATTATATGAAGAACTCGTGCTGGAGGTAGATTTAGAAGAATCCGAAGTAACTGAAGTAAGACAGGAGCAAAAAAAGAGGAAATATTAAAAGCTTCATGGAAAAAAAAAAAAAAAAAAAAAACCTACCAACCTATTAAGTAAATAATGGGTATACATAGAACTACACGGTGACTTGTGTCCCCTAGTGGAAAGGCACCTTTAGTTTTTAAGAATTTCTTAAATTTTTAAACAAAACAAGAAAAACAAAAGCGCTTGAACGAACCTCATATAATACAAAATAGATAATCAAGCATCTGAAAGTTGTTGCTTTTTATCAGAAAATAATTCTCAATTTATTATTTTCCTCTTCGATCAATTAAACGGTTCCTCCACCCTCCCATTTAAAAATTAACAGTTTTCAAGTTGTTTTTTTTTTTTTTTTTTTTTTTTTTAGAAAATGGGTTCAGTAGCACCGCTTAAAATTAAATTGTAGGATTGTTTTGAAAGATTTGGAGACTCCTCAGCCCTCACGTTATTACTTAAAATAGGAAATGTAGATCTCATGAAAAGGAATAATAACTTAGGTGGTTATAAACAAAACAAAAAAAGCATGAAAATCAGTCAATTTTTTCATTTTTCTAAAAAATAGGGATGACCAAGGTACACTTATAATTCAGTTGACGGAAAAATAAAAAACTAAAAATGAATTTTCATAAAAAAAAAAAACAACGTTGATAGCTCAAAATGTGTTTGCAATTTCAAATTTAAAAAAAAACGTATGGTCCATACGCATTCCTATTTTTTTAAATCATCACAGATGAAAATTTCGATTTTGAAATATCATTTTTCAGGAGTGAAGTTCAAATTAAAAATTACACAACACAAAACTGCGGTGTGAAAATAAATAATTCGAATCAAAAAACCAAAAATATCAATTTTGTGGCGTTTAAATCTTTTGATGAAAAAGCTTGCAAAAGTGCTAAAATGACGTCATTAGAATGAAAATATGACTGCGTCTTGTGAAGTGGCCTTACCTCGTGTATAGTACCCTTTTGCCATGCCTATCTTTAAAAATGAAGGAGTTATAGCTAAATAAAATTCTCGTCAAAAGTATTGCATTCCTAAATTCACTAAGGGACACTTGTGAGACATGAAAGTTGCAAAATTTCAAGCAAATGAGCAAAAACGTTATTTTTGATGGTAGGCACTTTTGAAAAAAAATCAAAAATCAAAAAATATTCTTGTCTATGACATTTTTATCAAATTTCTTTTTGAGTAAATTTGATGTTAAAAAATATATTTTCGAAATATTTTTTGAAAATAATTAAATTTTCTTCGAAAAAATTCAACAACAAAAAAACAGAATTTTTAAATCTATTTTGGAAAAAAAATTTTGAACGATTTTTTTCATTTTTTTTTTTTTTTTTTTTTTTTTTTTTGAAAGAATTTTACTCGACTTAAGTAACTAGAACATTCCTAGTTACTTGAAAATAAAATTTTTTTCAAAAAAATGTATTTCCCCCTTAATTGTTTTTTCAAAATTGGTACTTAAATTTGTACCACAGTTTTTGAAAAATCAATTGAGAAATTTCCAAAAACATGTTTTTTCGAAAAAAAGTTTTCTTCAAAAATTAAATTTTCTTCAAAAATTTTTGGACAAAAAAATCTTTGAAAAATCAATTTTGGAAAAAAATTCTAAAAAGGCACCGGCGCGGCGCGGCAAAGACTAAACTTGGTGAAAAATTCGGTGGGGGATAAAATGAGTAATTTGCTACTAAAATTTTAAATAAAATTACAAATTTTCTGACAGTATTTTTTTATCGAACGAATTTCGTAACCGTGCTGACAGGCTAAAAATTTGCCTAGTACTGATTTTCAATTAAAATAATTACCTACCTATGATAAATTTTTTCAGAAATATTTAAAATTTCCAAATTTTTATTTATTTTTCATTTCGGAAGTAACAGGAATATTTATGATAAAATTGTGCGTATTTTCCTTATTTTTAGGAGCATCTTTGAAGATATTTGAAAAGTAAAATGCCTACTTCACTCCTCATAAATACATAATTTTATATTGTCCTAGCCATTTAATAGGTAATTAAAACCTATACTGAACTCAAAATTCAAATTATAAAAACTATTAGAGTTCGAAATAAAATGCAGTTTTATTTAAATATGAGTAGGGGACTCAAACTTATATGGAACTAATAAGAGCCTATCTGAATTTCCAAGTTTTTCGCCACTTTAAAAATGGGCTGAATAATAGAGGTCGTTTGTTGTAAACTTTCTGAAGATACTTTCGTTATTTGAAAACTCCATTCTGATATGGCTCATTTAGCAATATCTAATTTTGCCAGAATTTTATGTATCTCGAATAATATACATCACCATTGCTATTCGTTCAAATCTGTAAATAACTTGATCAGCAGTATTTGTATCGATTCTATATTTTTGTACGTAGGTAGTAGGTAGGTACGTATAGTTGTAATAGTTTAATACACTTTTATGTCCATCTGCGTGTAATAACAAAGTAGGTAGGTGATGGCTAAATCAGTTGGCGAGCGGTGTTTCATTAATGTTGAATTCCTAGAAAGAAAAAAAGAAAGTATTTATACTCGATGGAAAATCAATAAAATGAAAATAAAAGTAACGCCTTGTCGCGTGTTCTTCTGAAACTTATTAAGTTTGAAGTTGGTCCGTTGCCCAGCACCTTGCATGAACTTCTTAGTCTTGCTATTTTTTATTTAAACGGCCTAAGGATTTATAGGTGTATAGGAATTCTAGAATTTATCTTTCGCACTGAATTCGCTTTTGGTGGCGTATCTTATATTCACTGGAAAAATCGATCGAAAAATTGGCGCTTTATTAATTTCCCTAATTAGTGTAGGTATAATTAAATCCTACTCTCGATATGCCTACTCAACTTTCAAGATGTGATGTTATTATTAGTTACCAACAAGCAATAAAAAAATAAACGAATTGGGGTGAAAATAATTTTAAAAGTCGCGTTTATTGAAAATATTTCGTCCATAATAAGTTCATTTCAAAAATTCGAGATAAAAAATGGTCCGCAATGAAAGCCCACATTTATTGACGCCATTTCGTTGAGTTTGCAAAAAGTCAAAGGCTATTGTAACTTTTATCAAGTTTTCGTTGCGGTTAGCTTCGGTTTTACTGTATCTTGATTTGGGGACCCAAGTCAACCATTCGAATTTTTATGGAACAAATGGTGCTATGAGCGCGAGGAAAACACCACCAGAAATAAACGTTTAGAGGTTGAGGTTAATTTTTTTTTTTTTGATTTTTGCAGGAATAATAAAATTAAATAAAAAATTTTATCGTTTGCAAATTAAAAATGTTACGAGCCAGGTAACTGACATAGTTAGGTACATTTCAAGTTGAGATGTTGAAAGCGGTCTTCTTTCCTAAATTCGATCTACCGAACCTACTGATCCGCATTTTCAGTCGTGAACGCGTTGTTTTTTTTTTAATTACACGAGTTTCCTTTTTTTTTTCTTTCTGCTAAAAAGGGGGAAAAAGTACATTAAATCTTTTTATCACGACTCCGACTGAAGTTGGTTACTCGCTACTGAAATACTTACGAGTATTTTCAACCAACAGTGGCGTCGGAGAATTGGAAAATTTTCATCATGAATTATGCCCACACGCGAACGAGAATAAAATATGAAAAAATTTAGTTGTCACTTTCTTCTTCAGTTATATTTACGTTGAAGCAGATTAAAACGGAAAGAGGATTCGTTTTTTCCCTTTTCAACCAAAACGTTGTTTTTTCATGTTCTTTTCACAAACTCAATTCAATTGAAAAAGCCTAAATTTCTCATAAAGTTTCTGATTAATATTTTACACTTGTGATTGAAAGAGGGAAAAGAGATGAATCATCATGTTGCTTGAAATGAATTTACTTTCAATACCTATAATGATTAATTTACTCGCTCTCGCGGGAGTTTTTATTCAACTTCCTTGAATTTTGATTTCATGGAATTTTTGTGATTAGTTGCCGCTAAAATTTGGGAAAGGGTTTGTGAAAAAGAGAGTGAGACTTGCCAACTGGGAAAAAATTCCAGCTTCGCTCTTCAACTTAGACAACAACTAGAAGTGATGGCTGAAAAAACATCTTGTATAAATTCTTTTTTTTTCTTTTATGGAAGCTTTCCAAAGTATTTTTTGAGCCAATTGTGGTCATTGACTGTACGTTTTTATTGCTGGTGATACAGTTATATCATCTAAGCCAATTTCATCCAGCATTATATTTCCTATTCGTGCCCTAATTAATGATAAGGACCTTTGGTTTTTTTGTTTTTCTTACAAAAATCACAATTTAAAATTACCTATTAGGTATTTTATCCGAAGGCAGTTTGATGTTGAATTGATAAATAATTTTTAAATGGTTTGAACGAATAAGCCTGATCAGAATTACTTATTACGAAGAATGGTTCAAAAAAATTTATTTGTTCTGTACTTATATTTTATAGGGAGGTAAGTATAAATTAAATTAATGCTAAGGCGAAGTGAAAAAGAAAGAAGTGTAGTAAAACACAGTGACGACTGCCTAATTTATCATCAAAATTGTGATTTTAACAAAATCAAAAAATATTAATTTTTTTTTCAACTCATCTTGTGTGCTTTTCCAAAGTCAATAATATCCAATTCGTGAAAATGGACATTTTTTAAATAATAATTGAAATTTCTGCAAAGGTTTAGATACCTTACTTTTTTCAAGCCTTAAAAAGTTATCATGACCGATGATATCTTCGGAAATCAGAGAAAATTTTGGTGTGGACTATTGGACTAGGTATGTCAAAAAACTATGCGATTCACACCAAAATGAATGGTCGAAAATCAACCCTCACAGCAACCATCACCTAAGTATACTAAAATATCTGTTTTCGGAAAGAAAACTCGCCCAGTTTCATTACAGCAAAAATACCTTTCAATTAATTTCCGGAGAAAAAATTCGCAGTCGTTCTAGAATCTGAAATTTATTGGAATCGAAAAAAAATTCTACTTTATGTAGTTGACATAAGAAAAATTTCAAGTCAATAAAATCTCCTTTTTCAAAAATCTCAACTTTTGGAGAAAAAATTTTGCAATTTCTCTCAGGTAAAAATTTTACCTACTCTCATTTTCTGAGAAAAAATGTCTCCATTTTTAAAAAAGAAAAAATACTGGAAAAAAATATAAGTATGAAGGACAAAATTTTATTTTCTTCGGAAAAAATTAAATTTTGAAGGAAAAAATACTCAATGACACTTGTTTCACCTGGCATGTGTTTGCACGTCTGCTATAGAAAATCCAACTGTTTGTCAGAGAGAAGCGAGGATGATTTTTTTTTTGTTAGAGAAAATGCAGTTTTGAAGAAAAATGTACTCACTGTCACCTGTTTGCATGGCCGGCGTTAGCCCAGTTGCTCTCGTGCTCGAGCGCCACATGAGAAATCCCGAACTGCGCAAAAAATTTGAACTCAATATGTAAAAAATTTCACTCAATAAAAAAAATATATATTTTTGAGATTTGGGACCTAAAATTTTTTGTAATGAAAATTTTTTACAATTTTTTTCTTCAATTTTTTAAAATGAAAGTTTTTTTTTCCAATTTTTTAGAATGAATTTTTTCACAATTTTTTAGAAAAATTCTAATTTTTTGGAATAAAATTTTTTAAGTTCTTATTTTTTTTTTTGAAATAAGTAAAATACCTAATTTCTAATTTTAAAAAATAATAATTTTTCCACATTTTTTCAATATTATTTTTTTGAAATAAAAAAAATGATTTCTCAAATTTTTCTAGAAAATTTGAAACATTAATATGAGATCGGGCGTAGGGTAAAATTGAAGAGAAATCGGGTAATAAAAAATGAACCGATTTTTGTGCATCAGATAAGCGAGGTTTTACTTTATAGTGTACGTATACTTATGAAACCTTTTTTTGTGAAAAATTTACAACATTTTTCACCCTCCCCCGCGCCCACAATGTGAGCACCACTTGAGAAAATAATGATCCGCCGGCTATGCCTGTTTGCGCGTGTTCTCTGTCTCTCTGGCACGTGCATTGCTATAAACGTTCAACACTAGCAATCAAGAAGGCGAAAACTGTTCCCTCCTGTAAAATAATTCTGGCATAAAGATCCAAAATGTCATCGCAGAATTGAAACTAAATATCTTACAAATTTTTAAGAGCAATTCTGATCAGTTCGTCACTCGAATTCTTCTTCCATATACCATCAAGAACTACCAGTCTCAAAGTGCTCAAGTATTTCGTCATGTGTCAATAGCATTCCATGAGACCGAATTGGTAGCTTACAATCCAAAAATTGTCCAATTATGAGCAGCATGCATAAATCAAAATCAGCTCCACTCTTTGCACAATGAAACACATTGCTCATTTTCAAAATTTTTGCAGTAAGTACAGGTCCAGCATTACAGTTAAGAGAATGAAGGCAAGGAATAAGGAAACAACTGGCGAGGCCTGGTGTGCTAAAATTGCAGCTGAACTTGACTCATGCTGCACTTGTTTGCATGAGTCCCCATGAGTCCGCTGGTGTTCCTGGTTAGCACGTGTCTGCTATAGGAAATCCAACTGTCAGAAAGAAGCAAAAACAAAATGTTTTCTGAAAAAAATTAATCAGTGGTACGTGTTCTTTTGCACGTGTTTGCACGTTCTTCTGCCCCCTCCCGTTACTTGCTTGCACGTGTTTTCCGGCATCAGTTTGTGCGTGTCTTCCACAGAAAATCCAACTGTCGAAAGGAAACGAGGACGAAGGAAATTATCTTTGAAAGAAATGCAATCATTTTTCTGCAATGAGAAGTAGTGTCACAAATTCTTCAATTTTGATAATTTTTTTTTTTGAACTTACAGTTTGTACTCTACGAAATCCTTGAGTTCGAATAAGTTAAAAAAAATGTTCAAATTTGAGGCTATTAGGGCCCCTCTTCCTCCTTCTAACCATGTGCGGGTAAGACCTGAAATTGGTGTTCATTCTTCATATCAACTTTCATGCTCCTATCATTCATTAGTATCTAGTCAAATTTTTAGTTTGTTATTATTGTCCTGTGGTGTCGGAATTAGGCTCATAAATATGTCAATGTCTCCCAATTCTCGACTTGTAGTTTTATATCATCACAACTGATCAAAATGCTGCATTATTTTCCTAACAGCCCAATATTGAATTTGATTGTTACAGGTATGGCTTTTCGGCGATTATCTATGTTCAGTTTGGTTGGCTTTGGATGTTTGGATGTGTACAGCTTCGATTCTGAATTTATGCGCCATTTCGCTAGATCGTTACATAGCAATCACCAGACCAGTCGCATATCCGAATACGATGACGATGAAACGAGCGAAACTGCTAGTAGGATTGGTGTGGATCATCAGTTTTCTAATTTGTTTTCCTCCTCTGATCGGTTGGCGCAACAAGGTGGTACAGCCGACATCGACGTTGGTGTTAGCTCGAAACATCCATTACCTGAATAGCACATTACGGTTCGGTGATTCTTCTTCGGAGAACAAATATTCGGCGAATCCGCAAAGCGTGACGTCGTGTCCGTGGGTTTGCGAGCTGACCAATGACACCGGTTACGTGGTGTATTCGGCCTTTGGCTCGTTCTACATCCCTATGTTCGTGATGATGTTTTTCTACTGGCGCATTTACGTGGCGGCGATAATAACGACAAAAGCTATTAACGAAGGATGCTTAACAGTGAGAACTTGGAATAACGAAACGGACGAGTCGTATATGACGCTTCGTATCCATCGCGGTCGCGGCTCATCGGTACGTAATCCGCCGAGCAGCAATAGCGTCTCGTCTTTGCAGACGAGCACATTCAACAGTGTGGAAAACACGCCTCGTATGCGGTCGCCGGACACGAAATTGAAACGTTCGTCGACTATCAGACGTTTCGAGCGTGCCCACGATAAACTCTTGGATATGTCTTCGTCTCCGGCCAAGACACCAGATAAAGGGTACGATAAGGTGAAAATTAGCGTCAGCTATCCGAGCACCGATTGTCTGAACACGATGATAAGCGAACCGGCCACGAACGCTGTATCCGAGCCAGCCTCCAATAACGTCGCTACCACCAATACAATAGCAAGTTCGTCCAGATCGAATTCCGGTAATTTATATGTGCATTATTCTAGTGTAGATAATAACGTTAGGTCAGTATTTCATAAGGAGCCCAACTCGCATTTACGAGTCGGCGGAGGCCGGCTGTCGGACACACCGCAGCGGCGTAGCAGCGTCGGCGATACGTTTATCAAAACCAGACATCTGAGCGAGCAGCTTTCGTCGCCGATACAAAAAGACCTGTCGCCGTCGCCGTCTTGCGAAGACAACGCCAACCAGAAACTCAAACTGTTCGGCATCGTCGGAAGGCGTAATTTGAAAACGCATATAAAACGATTCCGCATGGAAACGAAGGCTGCCAAAAAGCTGGGCGTTATTGTCGGCGGCTTTATACTCTGTTGGTTACCATTTTTCACTATGTACCTTATTCGAGCGTTTTGTGATTCTTGCATCCATCCCGTTATATTTTCAATCATGTTTTGGTTAGGATATTGTAACAGCGCTATCAATCCCATGCTATACGCTTTATTCAGCAAAGACTTCCGACGAGCTTTCCAACGTATTATTTATAGCTGCTTTTCCAGGAAATTTAGATTGCGCGATTCTAGAAACGCTCGGAAAAATTCGGGCGGCTCGCAATCGGGCGCCAGCAAACGAGCCGATAGATCTCCGTCGTACAACGACTTCCCTTTAAATTCCGTATTCATTGGTAGTCAACACTCGGATAGCGAACCAACGTCTACCGAAATTAAATAATTTTTTTGTTTTATTCTATCGCGTTTCCTTTTTTCGTTTTCCGTTTACGTATACGTACGTATAGGTATGTACTGAAGTTTTTTGTTTCGTTGTGTACTTTATTTTCCATTTTTTTTCTCGCGTCGTGTTTTTCATCCTTCCATAAGGGGTTGCTGCACCACCTATTGCCAGACCCCAAAACATGTTTTTCGTTATCGCAAAAAATACAACGTTCAGTTGTTTTATACAGGGTGTCCGGGGAGCACTTGATGAAACTTTGGATTAATCAATTCAACCGAGTACCTCTCTTGAAAATGAAGGGGCTGCAAAGCTGCGAAAATCGGTATTTAGCTAACAAGGGAACTACACCAACTTGCCACCTCCGATTGAGCTGAAATGTGCAGGTTCACTGAAAGAGCATGCCACCCGCACCCGGATCTCAGAACCAAATTTTTAGCTGCCGAAGTTGATTAGTCGGTTTTTGGCGAATTTTTGAAAATTGATAAAACAGCCCCTCCTTATTTCATTTTTTTTTACAAAACATTCTAAATTTCGAGATAGAAACCTGAAAATCATTTTATACAGGGTGTTTTGTAGCTGACTGAGTTCCTTCCACTGAGTGAATAGGCAACCCATAAGGAACAAAAAAAAATGTTATGTAAACATGTTGCCTATCTCGAAAATTGAAGGGGCAAGGGAAAATTAAGTAAAGTGAGAAAAAATAATTTTTGATTAGGACAATGAATATCTACCTAGTAGGTACTAAAAAAATGCTTTTTTTGGTTCTAGACATTTTTTGCCTATCTTTGGAAATGAAGGCGCAAGAAAGCTTTCAAAATTAAAAAACCTGATATTTTCAAAGTTTGAAGCTCTCTTGCGTTTTCAATTTCAAAGGTAGGCCAAAAAATGCCTAGAACAAAGATAAGTTAATTTTTTCAGTTCTATTCATTGGTACAGTCAAAAATTATTTTTTCTCAATTTACTCAATTTTCCTTTGCCCCTTCAATTTTCGAGATAGGCAATATGTTTATATGGAGTTTTTTGTTCTTCATGAGTTGCCTATTCACCTGGTGGAAGGGCTGTATACTGAAGTCAACCCCCCCCCCCCCGGATCGATTGCGACCATCTTCGAAGCGATCTGAAGCTTCCAGAAAAAGTTGGATTTTCTCCAGCGCACTGGAACTGCTCCAGATGGCGCTCTGATCAACTTTGTCAGCTGAAAATTTGACCCTATCGTTAGTGTGATATCATCTATCGATTGGCATAATATGTATTTGTATACAAAATCCGAGGTGACGGTTCGGCACGTGTATTTTTTTGACATACCTAAGTTGAAAATTTTGCAATTTTTTTTTAATTTTCAAAAAAGCCAAATTCTCTAGAAAATCATCTGAAACTTCGTCTACCATCTAAACTCGATCTCTCGAGTCGATTCCGACCATCTTCGAAGCGATTTGGAGCGTCCAGAAAAAGTTAGATTTTCTCCAGCGCACTGGAAGCGCTATAGACGGCGCTGTAATAAACTTCGACAGCTGAAAATTTGATCCTAGTTTTATAGTGTGATATAATCAGTCGATTGGCATAGTTGAATCCAAAATTCGAGGGTGTATTTTCTTGACAACTCTAAAATTTTACATTTCTAGAAAAAGTCAACTTTTTCTGAAGACTCCAGAATTGTCCAGATCGCTTCGCAAATGGTCCCAATTGAGTCGGAGGGTCAACTTTAGGGAGTTTGCCTTAGCTTCTAAAAGAGGGTCCAATCGAGTTCTTAGGGATAATTTTGGTTATTACAAAAATTTCGATAGGGCCCCTCCCTCTCTTCCAATGTTGTCTGATGTCACATAGATACTTGATATTCAATATTTGAGAGGAGCGATGGGTATGATTGAAAATTTTTTCGAAGAAATGTTGTACATTGAGATTCTAGGAATAATTTTGGTCATTTCCAAAATTTCTCTTAGACCCATTCCCTCCCCTACAATTTTTCATGCACTATGGAGAGTACTTATCATTCAAAATTGGGAAGGTAGGGTCCAATTAAAAAAAAAATTCAAGTGTAAGGTTGAGACCTTGGAAATAATTGTGGTCATTATAAAAATTTTGCTTGCCCCCCCCCCCCCCTCTCAAATTGGAAAAATGAAGTATCTGCGTAGTATTGGAAAATATTGGAGGGGAGGGAGGGGTCCAATTGAAATTTTTGTAATAAACAAAATTATTCCTAAAAACTAGATCTACAAATTAATTTTGATTCAAAACATTTTCAAATGGACCTTCTTTTGAAGCAGAGCTTTGAAGTCTGGACATGAACTTGAAAAAAAAAATGGTGTCCCGGTTGTACCCAAATTTGAAGTTTCACGAGCTCTTCCTCAGACTCCCTGTATATATGTACCTAACTACCTACTATTTTTACAAGTACCTATCATCCTCGAATAATTTTTTATTTCCGTTCTTTTTTTTGTGTGTTATTTATTAACTTGTTACTACCTATTTTATGATATAAAATATGTATGTGCGACATGCGTACTTACCACTGCGAGTCTGTAAGTATGTATAAACCTAATTAAAATGTGTGGGTAATATTACATTTAGATACTGACTGTAAAGTATCTAGATAATACTATACTTTGCTAGCTTATAGGCTTACAAAGTTTAAGCACAACAAAGTTATCGTGTATGGATAACTATAATTTTAATTTACAAAATGTGTTGTTTTTTTGTTTTTGTTTCTAAAGGCTTCTTAGCCAATAAACTTATCATTAAAAATGCTTTTAAGTGTTAATGCAGGTTCATATGTATGTACCTATGCGCACTACCTACTCTGTATTCAATTCAACTATACTCACTTTTCAATGGGTACCTACTTGGAACGTTTATTGTTGGGGTTTGTTCAGTTTCAATATTTCATCACTGTGACACTATTCCAATAATTCAGCAGTTTAGCACTCTAATATATTAGAGAGTTTGCTAGGTATTAATCGACTCTGTGCAAGTTGTTAGTGATAATAACGACTGTACGCGAATTAGACAAGAAAAATCAAATTGTCTGATACAAGTATCATCAATATACCTAGCTTACCTACCCTCGAAACATTAACGAGCCAATTGCTAACAACTGTTTTACCTTTTTGAATACTCGTAATTATTGATTTGATGTAATAATACTTACTCCGATCGATGTTTTCAAATTAATTATTGAGATATTTTCCGTTCTACCCACGTAAGATATACCAACTATCGCTAAAGCTATTTTTATGCTCGGAATTACGTATGAGAATCTCCTATTTTTCCTAGAAAAGTCAATTTTTTGTTATGATTGAACACGAGTTTAAAAGATGGATGTTTCAATAAAATTTCAAAAAATTCAAGCTTGAGCCAAATTTGGAAAATTTAAAAAAATTGTTTTTTAAAAGACAATTGAAAAATGTTTGACTAAAAATTAGAAAATTAAATGTTCTAAATTTTTTTTAGGTAACTCGACAGGATGTAAATTTAAAAATAAGTGTTTTCCATCAAAAGCAAGAGAACTTTCAACAGAAATACAAAAAAAAAATTCGTACAAGGTTTCAAGATGTTTGCGTTTTAACAAAATTTTGATTTTGAAAACTGAAATTTGAACACAATTTGAGAAAATGTTTCAATTTCTTTGACATTTATTGGGTTTTTTTTAAATTGAAAGTTTCTTGAACAAAAAATTTTACATTCCAACAATTCTTTGACCTTTCAACTGAGAAGAAATTTATAAATAATTTTTTTGGACAATAGTTATGATTTGAATAAAATTTAAAAAAATTTTCTTTCAACAAAATTTTTAAAAATAATGAAAATTTATTTTGTATAAATTTGAAAAAATAGGTTTTTTTTTTGTTTTTAATTTTTGAAACTTTCTAAAGTAGGTACTTATTTTTAAAAAAGTGTAAAAAATTTTGAACTGGAAAGTTTGTATTTTTAACATGGTCCTTTCAAAATTCCGATAACGTTTCATGTGGATTTTCGTTGCTTCAACGCATAAAATTAAAAATAAGAGTTTCCAATGAAAGCAGACAAAATTCTGAAAAATTAGGAGAGGCAGAACATTTATAAATTAGAAGTTGAAGTAAATTTTTAAAAATATTTCACATTCATTTTTTTCAAATGTTTTAAAAGAAAAAGAAAATTATTAAAAAAAATAAAAAAATAAAAATTTGGAAAAAAATGAATTTATTAAAAATAATTTTTTAAATACAAAAATTATGAGAATAAATTTTTACTTATAATTTTGTTCAAATAACGATTTTCTATTAAAAAAAAGAAATTAATAAATAGAATAAAAACAATTGTAATTTTGTTGGACAAACTGCTTTTCAAATTCATTTTCAGCTGAAACGTCAAAAAAAAATTATTGAAGCTTCGAACGATTTTTTTTTTTTTTGCAAAATTTCTAGCATTTTTGTGAATTTTAATCATTTTTCTACCTGAAACTTTTCAATAGAAGTGTTTTTTTTTAATTTTTTTTTTTATATAAGATGTTAAAATAATTCTTCAAACTCAGAAAAAAAACCAATGGTCATGGTTTGAATAATTTCTAGTTTTTTTTTTTTTTTTTTTGAAAATCATTTTTCAAAAATTAAATTGAATTTTTTGTTTAGTTTTTAAGATGGTTTTTAAGAAGTGAAAAATAATTTTTTCATTTTATAACAATTTTTCTGTCCCTTCAACTGTTAATGAATTACCTAATTTCTAATAAATCAGGATAAATTCTTCAACAATTTTTTTTTTATAAAATCGTGATTTAAAGAAGATTTTATAAAAATATTGGTGTTAAATCAAAATTTTAAAAACTCACGTTGAAATAAAATTTGAATGTTTTGAAAAAACAGTTTTCTAGGGAAAAATTATTCGAAAAAAAAATCTTTTGAAAAAAAAACTCCAGAGAAAATATTTATCTGTACTCTGGAGACAATTATTATTATGACCATGCATGGAACTCGGATATAGCAAAAGCTCTTTGTGAGCTTATTCAATTCCTCTCCTGTGCAGTTCGCCACTGTGTCAACATTTCCTTTGTCTTTTTCGCAGGAAGGAATTACGTGGGTAAGTAATTAAATACTCGTAATTAAAAAAAAAAATGTTGATATAAACTTTGAACGTCTGTCAAAAAAAGAATGGTTTGAGGGTGAAAACTTTCAACAGATGTTCAAAAGTTCTCCCGAGTCGTGGAAATTTCTTGCGATTTTTTTCTAATTTGTCTACTCCAAGTTGGTGAATAAAAAGTGAAAACTTCAAAATTTTAAATGCCAAGAGATTTCAAATGAATGTCAACGCTTATGTTGTTATTTAAATTGGAAATTTGAAGTGTTTGTCATCATTGTATACTGTATACGTAAGTTAGGTACATACGTAATACCTATCACCTGTTAATTTCCTCAAGATTCCAAATACCAACTTGTCAAGCTTGCCTATTGTAATGTAGGTAAAAGTGGATATAACTTATAACTTGTAGTATTTAATGAAAATATTTCATAATATTTGTTCGTTGTACAAATGTTAAGTATGTACAATTGTACACTTGTGTTATATTTGTGAATTGTTCTTCCTTTTATTTTTAAGAATCATTTGAAACCATCGGAGCATTCATTTTCTGCTATTTTTTTTGCATTTCCTAATCGATAAAAAATATCTTGAGATTCTTTCGAAAGGTATTTTCCTCTGCTATGTGTACTCACCAAAATGTGCAATGTTGAGAGAAAAAAACAGAGACGAATGAAACGAAGGTGGTGAAATTACTTTTAAAATGCAATTTTAACATACGTCAAAAGTTGGTATTTTTTCATACAAGAAATTGACGAATAAAATGTTGGTATTTAATTTGTCGTTGGTAAAAAAAAAAAAATCGTCCATTTTACTACCTATATCTATACATCTAAATTGTGATTATTTTATAGAAATGTTCGAGTACGCTGATGGATTTTTTTTTATAAACGTTCGTTCCCTAGTCGTACGAGAAACAACCGGAAAAAATTAATCGCAATCGTTAAATCTGTAAAAAAATTGTGTTAATTGTATTATAGGCTACGTTTACTATAGTTATAGTAATATTACTCAGGCGAAACTGCCACCCATCTGGAAAAGTTTTATGAAAGCCAACTTTCAAATGGACGTTTGTTCACTTTCCAATAAAATGTACCTACCTAAAGATTTGAAATTAGGTCGTATTTAAAGCGCTCAGCGCTGCCGTATTTCGAGGTGTTATAAAATAAACGTATTGGTGCATTCATTTTTCTCACTATGTAACATAATTTTTTTGTATCATTGAAATTTTTTATCGTCTTTCATTATAAATTGAAAAATAACACTTCATCATATTATTGTTACCCTAGGTTTAGACGTCATTGTTGTTTTATTTATTTGTTCGTGCGTGTGTGGGTTTCGTTGTGGAAAATGCCACGATTTTATGTATGTACTCGTATATTCTCTTCTATACTCCGTACGTTTGTCGACTAACACCGTTCATTATTTTCCTATCTTCTACTTACATACCGTACCTATCTGAATCAAAATGTTGTACAAAGTTGCGAAAATTGGTCAATTTTAATGCGTAAAGCAAACATGTAAAGTTTTTGTAATATTAAGATAAATACTATAATAAGCGTACCTAAAGGCTGCTAATTATGTTAGAAAACATTTTTGTATTAAGATATTACTTAATAGAACTGATTTACAAAACCATTTAACTGAAATAAAATACTTTTTTTTATTTCTTTTTTTATTTCATTTTTTACAGTTGGACAAGTATAAGTACTTACACCAAACTCCAATTTTCAATTTTAAAATTTAAGATGGGAGATTTCCTCAAATATCGTGAGTAGGTTTATCATTCAGCGCCAAGGTTGTGATTGAGCTGAATTTTTCAAGTCCAAAACTATATAAAGGCCTAATATACGAAATTAGAGAGAAGGGAGGGGTCCAATCGAAATTTTTATAATAACTGAACTTATTTTTAAGATCTTCGTCTACAACTTTTGTTTGAAATTTTTTTCAATTGGAACCCTCCCTCCTCTTTAATTTTAGTACACGGATACATCATTATTAAAAATTGAGGAGAGGTAGGGATTGAATTGAAAAAAAATTCAAACAAAAGATGTAGATTAAGATTCTATAAATAATTTTGGTTATTATAAGAATTTTGATTGGACCTTTCCTTCCCCTCTAATTTCGCATAATTAGTACAAAGACATTCATTATTGAAAAATGAGAGTGAGGTGGCGGTTGAATTAAAAAAGTTTTCAAACAAAAGTTGTAGGTAGATTAAAATCGTAAAAATAATTTTGGTTATTATAAAAATTTCGATTGGACTCCTCCCTCCTATCTAATTTCGTACATTAGGCGTCTAAATGGTTTTGTGCTTGGAAAAATTCAGTGAGATCCCGATTTTGGAGCTAGTCAGCTTTCCAGTTCAGGTGCATATTTTATGAGCATGCGAGTCGGGTATGCCTGGTGATTTCATGATCGTCGATCATCAATTTTTTTAAAGATGCAAATAATTAATTATTATTTAAAAAAAAAAAAAAAATGATCGTGAAAATTAATTTTTTTAATGCATTTGGAGACCTTTCTGCTTACAAGAGAACCTTGCCAACTTGTCACCTTCAATTGTGCTGAAATTTTTCTCACTGAAAGAGGGTGTCACTCAGACCTCAGAACCAAATTTTTAGCTGCCAAAGTTGATTTTTCGATTTTTCGCGAATTTTTGAAAATGACAAAATATTCTATTTTTGAAAATGACAAAAATATTCCATTTTTAAAAATGACAAAAATATTCCATTTTTGAAAATGACAAAAATATTTCATTTTTGAGATAAATTCTGAAAATTGGCTTACATTAGTTGTCGTGAAACACAAGTTGAAAAACACTCACGAAAAAAATTCCGATGAGCATAACTCAGCCCCTGCGATCCTGAGGTCAGGCAAACATACTTACATCGACTCACCATAAGTTGTATAGTTACTGGTTAAAAGGCTCTACTCCTAAATCCTAAGCCAAGTACACCCTGTATATTTTAAGGTACATAGATAAAATAAATACCCCTATTGAACACTTTGAGACAAGACGTGTTAATGTTGCTCGATTTAGCTATAAAAAAAAATTGAGCAGAAAGTAATTAAAAATTGAAATTATTGAGTAAAAATTACCTATATCTTCTAATATATAAAAATCAATGTTTGTATGTATGTATGTATTTTATGCGCTGCCATACCGTTCATCCGATTGCGATAAAACTTGGTCAACTTATTGCTTGCACTTGCGGGAAGGTTTTAGGCAAAAAAAAATTAAATCGGGGTCAAAAAAATTTATCGTCATTGGGTGGGTTCGAACCACGGACCTAACCGGTGCGTTGCTACAGCAGACGCGCGCCACAATATAGGCATAGTACAATTAAGTTACAATAGGTGGCGCGCGTGTTGTACCGAATGTGCAGAATTTTTGTCCGTGCCACCGCACTTTCAATTCCAACAAAAATGTATTCACTATCGAACATCCGCGGCAGCGAAGCGCCGGGATAACCGCTAGTATTGAATAAAAAACATTAATTTTTGAACAAAAAAAAAATTATCCAAATGCCAATTAAAATGACTGAATAGAAAATCTTTCTATCAACATTTTTGAGCAATAATACAATAATAAAAAATTGTTGCACAAAAAAATAAATAGGTAAAAATTTTGAGATGGTTTCTCAAGGCCAAACAAGAATATTCATTTCAATCAAGTGAGACGGTCGTCGAACACACGCCCTCCCATCCTAAAAATAAACGTAACGACCCGAACGATGACAAGAAGAATTTCTTTTCCTAATCAATAACATTTATTACAATGTAAATTTCTTCGAAGAAATTCATTTTTGTTGAGAAAATTTTTTGGTGAATTACTTCATTAGGGAAAAATTAGTGTTTTTCAGTATAATAATTATACAAGTTACCTTAACTTCTTCTTAAAGGACCAATTCTCTGAATTTTTTACAGCGAAATTTTAATTTTTTTTTTGGAATGAAATTTTTTTCGAAGTATATTTGCTTTAAAAAATTAATTTTTTTACAGAAGTTTTTCGTTAAATTTTTTTTTGGAAAAATTGCATTGTATTCTTTCCCACCCGAGCGGCACACTCGATCGATAATATCGAAAGATGTAACGTATCGATAAAAAATCGTTTGAAAATCTATAGATGTTCTCACGATATTATAAAGATTTATCGGTACAACTTCATAGGCAAAAAATCTAAAAACTATCGAATTCGATATTATTAAGATTTTATGACGATATTCGTCAACGATACTATCGACAAAGAATATTAAATTTATCGATTCCGATTTTCCACCGGTTTTGTGCAGTTATTTGAAACTACATTATCGACAAAGAATATTAAATTTATCGAATTCGATTTTTTAACGATTTTGTAAAGATATTTAAAACTATATTATCGACAGATTATATGAAATTTCTCGACTTCGATATTTTACCGATTTTTTGACGACATTTGAAACTATATTATCGACAAATTATATTAAATTTATCGAATCCGATTTTTTACCGATTTTGTAAAGATTATTGAAACTATATTATCGACACGTTATATGAAATTTCTCGATTTCGATTTTTTAACGATTTTGTGACGATATTTAAAACTATATTATCGACAAATAATCTGAAATTTCTCGAATTCGATTTTTTAATGATTTTGTGATGATATTTAAAACTTTATTATCGACACGTAATCTGAAATTTCTCGAATTCGATTTTTCAACGATTTTATGACGATATTTGAAACTATATTATCGACACGTGATATGAAATTCCTCGAATTCGATTTTTCAACGATTTTGTGGCGATATTTGAAACTACATTATCGACAAATAATCTGAAATTTGTCGAACGATTTTTCAACGATTTTGTGACGATATTTGAAATTATTTCCAAATTGGTGAAAATTTTTCTAAGTCCAACACGTCTGGAAGTACTAAACTGCCTATTATAAGCGTTTTATTGCTAATTCCTCAACGATAAGGTATGGCATAGTGGTTAAGGAAGAGGATTACCATGCAGGAGGTAGAAGGTTCAAGCCCCCCGGGTGGCAGATTTTTTATAATTTTTTTTGACTTTTTCTGAAATGATCCTCTTACCGTAACATGAATAATGTGTTTAGGCATAGTTTAATGTATTAATTATGCTAATTAATGAGTTTTAATTATAGAAAAAAGCTAGTAAAAGACGAAAAATCGGAATAAAAAATCGATAAAAAATCGACAGAATATCGAATTCGATAAAGTTCCGCCTAAATCGTGAAATTATCTTTCGATATTATAGATATATTATCGATAAAATATCTTACTATAATCTCGAAATTTTTGCTAACTATAATTCGTCGATAATCTATCTATATATCAAAAGATAATTTCACGATTTATGCGGAACTAACGCGACACTTTATCGAATTCGATATTCTGTCGATTTTTTATTTCGATAATTTGTCGAGTGTGCTGCTCGGGCATTTTTTCCTAGCATTATTTAAAAAAAATTGAATTTCATTTTTTTTTTTTTATAAAAATCTTACTCAGAGAATTTATTTTCCCAATAATATATTTTTTCCAGATATATCTTTGAAATAATTCATTGAAAAGATTCCTCAGAAATCACTTTTTAAATGGTTCTCTTGATAAAATTTGTTGAAAAAAATTTCATAGTTTTAAACGCATGTTTTTTGTTCTCCTCATTATTGAAGTTGATTGCAATATTTTATGAAAAATGTCTCGTAAAACGAAGGGCTCGGTCTACAGTTTTCTTTTTTGTTGTGTTTGCCTCATTATGATTAAATTTTACGCGTAAAATTGGCCGGAATTCACGTGAAGTAAAAAGTAGATAAATAGATAGGTATAATAGTACATAGAAATACTTAGATACATGAAAGGAAATACAAACGAGGCTCGTTACGTTTAATTAATGCTGTTTATAGACCTAACGCCTGTACAGTTATCGGCCATTACAGTATAACACTTTAGTACAATGATATCAATGAATGAAGCTATTCGGTAAATAAACGAATCGTGTTAAAAACTTATTCAAAATGTACATTCATTATTTGCAGGTACTTTTCAAAGTGAGTATTATTTTGTACGCTGCATTTAAATGTGATAAAAGTTTATGAAAAGTTGAAATCGTAAGGAGAATTTTACTCGTTTTAAAAATTATTGTCGTTGAAATTCCACAAAAATATACGTGAAAGAATTAAATTCGCGTTTTAATAAATAGCATTTAAAGACTATATCCTGCGAGTAGAAAGCCCATGTAAATCAGTTTATGCGGAAAGATAACGTACGATTTGAAATTTATTAGTTCACCCTAACGCAAGTATATTCGCACCGCCATAAAATATTTTCATTGTACACGTAGGTTGGTACTTATACCACTTACCGTAAAAACTTTTTTTTTTTTTAATAACACGAATAATTTGTGCGCAGCTAGATTATTGTGCCTAGTCTACTGGAATATTTCTTTTAAGTGGAAATAATTTTTTTTTTCTTCGAAACGGTGTATCATTTTGATCAAATTTCAATTTTTTATAATCTGTAGAATTTTGGTATATACTCGTAAGCAAGATGTACATTGTATGCTGTACATATGTATCTACTTTGGTGTCGAGTTTCGTACCGATACGGCGTGTCAGCCTTGACAAATACAAACGTTACGTTTTTTGAAGTCTATTTGACAAATTCTTATATCTACAATCTATGAAACGTTATTCTTTCAGAAAGTTTCCACAAAATGAACGAAAAGAAAAGAAAATTGAAAAATAAGAGTGAAATTCGAGGTTCTTGCCTATATTCGTCTACGATCGCGTTGGTAGGTTAGGTAGGTACTTGTTTGCGATTAAGTAGGAATGTCTTTCACGTTTTTTGAAGAAAAAAAAATTAAAAATCAGCGAGAATGAAAAAAAAGAAAAATAGATGAAAGTGGCCTTAACATACTTACATATTTTTACCCCAAAAATCGACATAAATATTTTTTTTAGGTAAAAATATGTACCTACTTATGTTAAGACTATTTTGACCCCCCCCCCCCAAAATAGCCGATTTTTTAATTTTTTAAAACCTAAAAACGGGGGTTTTATGTCCTCTTAAAAACAAAAGTAAAGATGAAAAATCACAGGACATGATCTTGTTGGGTAAAAGTTTTTACTAATGTAGTGACCATTTTGTTAAAAAATTTAAAAAAAAGAATTCAATTTTTTGAAATTTTTTCAGTTTGCTTAATAGAAGGGGCTCTGCGCCATGCGCCATTACTCAAAATAATCTTTTTGATGAAAATTTTTTGAGGAGTTGATTTTACACCGAAAGAGTCATTTTTAGAAGGCCAACCCTTGACATTTCGAAAAAATGAAATTATGAACCGCCTTAACCTATGCATGCCAGATTTGGTGAAAATGAAATTTTTCAATTTTAAATAACATATTTCGAGGCATCATCCCCCGGGGATGAGGTCAGGAATCGCTGATACACTTAAAATATGAAAAAAAATCCAGCTCAGGAGCATATTGAGCCTTTAGCACATCAGTAATTAGTTATAATTGAAAAAAATCAATATGATTGTAGGTATAATAGGTATTAGTTATAACTGGGTAATAATTTTTTTTAATTTTTACAAACATCCACGAAAATTTAATAAACCAATTGTGAAAATTGAATTCATAAATTTTAAAAAAGTCATTAAAATTGAATGTAGGTATCAAAAATTCTGCAATATTTAATACCTAATTGAAAATTTTCGAAAAATTGAATTTTCTTGAAAGGACAATTTGTGAAAATGTATTTTTTAAAAAAATCTCAAAAATCATAATAGAAAATCTATGAAAAAAAATAAATCAGTGAAAATTATTTAATGTATAAAAAATTAATAAAGTACTGTATGAATCGGAAAATTCTCCAATTAGTGGCATAGCCAGACAGTCATGCGGAGGGGGGGGGGCAGAGGGAGGGGTCTTGACCAAAAAAGTGAGATTTTTTGTAAAAAAGAGTCTAAAAATAAAACCTGAAATTTTGTGATTTTTTTTTCAACTTTTTCTCCATCAAGGGGGTCTGGACCTCTTGTACACCTCTTAAATACGCCACTGTCTCCAATACGTACCTGGTACCTACATAATTATATTTAATACAAATGAAAAATTTCGAAAAGAAAATTTCAAAAAAAATGAGAATTTTTTTCGCTGTAAAGTATGAATTTATAAGGGAAATGATACTTTATTTTTTGTTCCACTAATTAAATTTTAGGAGATGTCACTAGCCCACCCATTTTCAAAAATGAGTAAAAATTTCAAAATTTTTGACATCTTGAATTTTTTGGTTTTAAACTATCAATTGTTCTTTTTCATGAGAAATGAATTACGATTTTCTTATTTTGCCTTCCATTGAATCATATAAGTGAACCCTATTCCCCCGATTTTTTAGAAGAAGGAAAAAATGACAGATTTTACGGAAAAAGGTAAGAACAAATTTGAAAATGGGGCTAATTTTGAATTTTTTTTAAAAATAGGGGCGAATAAGGTCCCCTTAAAATGGGCGGGATGAAAAATTGAGAATTTTTTTCATGAAAAGTAACATTTTGATAGGGAAGAAGTAAAAGCCAAAAAAATGTACATATTTAAAAATTTTGTAATTCCATTATTTTGCGATAAGGGATGGGGGTAGTAGTCTCACTTGAAATTCATTTAATGGAAATTATTTTTAAAAGATTGGATTTTTTAAAAATAAAAAGCAACAACCAAATTGGACTAAAAACGACCTTTACCCAAACAAAATAAAGGAATATAGTTTTTTTTTTTTTTTTTTTCAATAAGTTGCTCGTGAATGTGTCTTTATCAACATAATATAAAATTCCTCTAAATCGCATGGGACATATCAGAAGTGTCACAAACCGAATGAAGTGAAAACATGTTTAAGAAATTTTTTTATGAAATTTTGAAACTTGAAATTTTGAGAAAGTTAAAAATTTTTTAAAAATTGTTTAAATTGTTGTATTATTCGAGAAAGTTACAAAACTTAAATTATAGGTGCCCGTTTCCATTATAAAATTTTTAATGAATTTTTGTAACTTAAAATTTTGAGGAAATGCAAAAATTTCAAAAAACCAAAAACTCAAAAAATCATTTTAAAAATTTTCTTTGCACACCACCGGATATAACTTGAAAAAACAAAGAAATATCATTATTACACATTTTTGCCTATCTCTGAAATTGAAGGGGCTGGGGAGAAAATTTTTATTTTAATTCACTCAAAAAAAATCGAAAGATTATTAAAAATTACTTCCTTGAAGTTATGGTTAGGTATGTGTACCCTTCCCGTATGTTTCACACAGCGCCTGCGAAAGGGGAGTATGCAATTTTTCGAACACATAACTAAAATCGTGCCAACAGAGAGGATAGGTACTCATTTGACATTACCCTAAAATCAAGGAAATATTTTTAATACCTACATAATATTTAAAAACATTTCTTTCAGTGAATTAAAATAAAAATTTTCCCTCTAGCCCCTTCAATTTCAGAGATAGGCAAAAATATGTAATAATAAAATTTGTTTGTTTTTTCATGTTCTATCCGATGGTGTGCAAAGAAAATTTTTAAAATGATTTTTTGAATTTTTGATGTTTTGAAATTTTTGTATTTCCTCAAAATTTTAAGTTTTAAAAATTCATAAAAAAATTCTTATGGAAACGGGCACCTATAATTATTTTGATTTTGTAACTTACGAAGTGCAACTCCCCCCCCCCCCAAATATCCAATTTTTTCTCTTGAGTTTCTTTTTTCACTTTCTTCACGTACCTACCTATATGTCTCAGTTCCTAATGAAGCTACCAAAAAAAAATTCACAAGATATGTCCAGAACTAAATTTCCTACAAAATAAGTTATTTACGATTTTTTGTTAGGTATGGAAGTAACGTGGCAAATCAACTTTTGAAGTTATTAGTCTAGTGAATTAGGCCCAAAAACGATCTTCACCCAAAAAAAATTATGGAAAATATTTTTTTTTTATAAAGGTGCTCGTAAAGGTGTCCTTATTAACATAATAAATAGATATAAAATTTGTAAAAATCTGAGTGCATCATGACTCCCAAAAACCCACATTTTTGCACACAGAATCACTTTTTAAAAACGGAATTCATTAGGTATTTATTTATTTTTAATAATAATTATACTTGATTATTAGTTGAGTAAGTTGAAAATGTATTTGAACAAAATTACTGAAAAATAATGTTCCATAAAATGTATTTATTTGGCCTATTTTAATAGTCTGTTTCTATTTAAAAAATAGAATAGGTTCCATTTATGGTGAATTTCAAATTCTGGTAAATGCTGTTCTTCTATCTGGATAAGTGGATACCTAAACGTTTTTTTCGAGATGCTCCATTAAAACTTCTCTGTTACCAACGTACTAGTTTGAGATCGCAGAAAACTGTTAGGAAACTATGTACTTTCATGTAAGTATAGTGAGCTCAAGCAGTGCAAGTAAGTAGGTAGGTACCATTACATACGCTCATATAAGTATCCCACAGAATATTGAATTTCATCGCGCACCATAGTC
This sequence comes from Balanococcus diminutus, assembly GCA_959613365.1. Lineage (NCBI taxonomy): Eukaryota > Metazoa > Arthropoda > Insecta > Hemiptera > Pseudococcidae > Balanococcus > Balanococcus diminutus. The sequence goes on from OY390714.1 coordinate 34,543,271, forward strand.
ATAAGTTGGTTTTTGTTATCATTTATATAGTCAGGAAGAAGAAAAGCGTGCAAAATAGATATTTCCTAAAATTATTACGTTGTGCTTATATTATACCAAAAATGTAATAAAAATTTTTAATTATACGCTTTCCTTCAGGTATATCATGGTGTTTTAATTACGTTTGAATTTTGATGAACGTTTTATAGTTTATAAGGCCTTCGTTAACGTTTCGTAGAGCTTCGTTTGTTAGAAATTGAATTTCATTTATCGTCGTCTTCGCATCTTCAACGCCCAAACCATCATATCTATTTTAAGATTTTTTTTTTAAGATCTAGTGTAAAAGAAAGAATCCTGAAAACGTTGTCGAAATTTCTGTTGAAAAATTCGATGCATCAACGAACGCGCCAACGTGCTCAATTTTTATTCGGTCTTGAGGTTGATAATTGATTACAACTTCTGCCTCGTGATGTTGTGCTTTTTATTCAAAACGCAGCCCTTCATTCATTTCGTTATTATACGATAAATAAAATTATAACCGACGAAGAAACTGAAGCGACATTAAAAATAATAATAAACTAAAAGTAGTATCTAGAGGGTATGATTTTTCATTGATAAAAACTTTTGGCCAAAGTATTAATTGAAAATATGGAAATTTTATAATTTGTCAAGACTTTTATTATTGTAAATTATTTATTTTTCTATAATTTAAATATCAACCATCCGATCATTGCCTTATTTCGGTTTAATTAAAAAAAAAAGAAATAAGAAGAAAAGGGGGTTTTACCGTGCTATGAAAAGATTTTCACCCAAAAATCGCTACGGACGAAGTCTCGAGATGAAATTAATTAGGCGTTGATATCAAGCGCGAAGAATATTAAAGAAAAATCAAAAATCGAAATAGTATTCATCATTGAGATAGGGTAGAACTCTATAGAATTACTGAAATTTCGCGTGTTATAAAAAAAAGGTGTAGGTAAATATACTTACCTAGTTGGGAAGATTGATGGTGACGTGGGCGCGTGACAAGATGATATGAAATTTAATGGAATTAACGAATCTGGCGTTTTGAACTTCATCGAGTTGAATTTGTATTGAATATAGGAAGTTGTCGAATAACTAAAAAAATTAAAAATAAAAAAAATTGTAAAATATGCTTTATTTTCTCCGAATAGGCTCAAATGTTTTCTCGAAAACGGGCAATTTTTTTTCAAAAATAAGTATACGGTGCAGTCTTCACTTTCAAGATAAGTGTACAATTACCTCAATGAAAAAAAAATATATTTCTAGAAAATTATCGATTCTCAAGGTTCTTTAGAATTTTTTTTCTCAAGTTATGTTCAAATTTTATAAAAAATGGTTTTCAAGATTTTTTTTTTCAAAAGATACCTATTCGAAACTGCCCAAAGAACTTAACTTTAGAAAAAAACTTTTTTTAAAAAACAGTAATTTTAAATTTTTTTCTACCTATTAATTTTTCAAAAATAGTACTCGTACATAATAATTATTGAAAAGTAAGTAAGTAGGTACCTGGTACCAATTAAAGAAGAAAATAAAAACATAATAATGAAGTAAGACAAAAAATACATAAATTTTCGGGGGGGGGGGGGGGGGTCCTTCTTATAAAAAAATTTCGGTACAAAATACACACACAAAAAAAAATCGAAAAGGCCAATAAATTAAAAACCCCTTCCAAGGAATTAAAAAAAAATATTATTTAACAAAGCCATCTATTTCAAAAAAAAAATTATAATATTTTTAGCACAAAAACCTTCTTGAAAATAAACTCGTAGAAAAAAGATACTTGCTTAAAAAATGTTCCCGAAAAAATCAAATACCCAATCAAAAAATTGAAAAAATAAAATATCTACTCAAAAAAAAAAATTTGAAAATTATTTTTGGTAGATCCCAAATTGCAAAAAATGATCCTTTGCATTTTTCGAAATTTCTTCAGAAAAAAATTCAAAAGTTCATTTAAATGATAATGAGTACAAAAAATTCTCTCTTTTGGAAAAAAATTAATAGAGAGGGAATGTGTTTTTTTTTTATTTCTGAAAAAATCGAAAATTTCCATCAAAAATTGGAGGGAAATTTTTTTTTGAATCTTTTGAAAAAATATCAAAAAAAATTTCAGTTTGAAAGAATCGCGCAGAGAGGGGACATTTTTTAAAAATTTCTCCAAAAAAAATTCAAAAATATTATACCTAATATTAAAAAATTGAAAAAATAGTTGTTTGCATAAAAATTTTCTTAAATGTTCTCATTTTTTGGGAAACTAGATTCTTACAAAAAAATGTGTGAAAATATTATTGTTATGTGCAAATGATTCTTTTGGTCAAAAAGTCATAGGATGGAATAATTGGTTTTTAATTTTGAAAAAAAAAATGAAAAATCCTAATAATTAGGCAAATATTGGAAAAAAATACAAAAATTGTTGGCAATTTTTTTGTTGAGAAAATTTTTTTAAATCTTTCAAAAGAAATGTATTAAAAAGATATTTTTTGGTAGATACAAAAAAATTATTTTTGATAATTATCTTTTGAAATTTTGTTCTGAAAAAAATTCAAAAATTTTGTTCAAATATTTATTGTCCAAAAATTCTTTTAAGCTGAAACATTTTTCAAAAAATTTCTGAAAAAATCCAAAAATCCAATGATGTTACCTACAACGTGTCTTGACATTTTCTTCTATAAAAAAAAAAAAAAAAAATTTCTTCAAAAAAACATTCAATTTTTTTTTTTTTTGGTGATGCAAAATTTTATTATTAGAATTTTATAGAGGAATTGGAATAGAGAAAATACATTTCCTAGTTCCAACAAATTTTTTATATTCAAAACCCATAGGATTGAAGGAAAATCTTGAAAGATTTTTTGTGAGTAATATTATCCTTAAAAAATTTATTTTTTTACAAAAAATTTTTTCTCCAGTTTAAATTTTAGAAAAGTTTACAGATTCTTTCAAAAAATGTGAGAGAAATAAGTATTTTTTTGTACTTAGGTATGCGCGGAGAAAAAATATTTTTGAAAATTTTCCAAAAACAAATTCAGGAATCATAAGAATTTTTTTTTACGAGTTTGAAGTTTAATTTTCATAATATATCAAGTATTTCTTCGGTCGTAGAATAAGATTCGAGACGTGAAAGTTTTTCAATCGCTGATTATCTAGCAGAGAATTCTGAATTCAATAGCAATGACAATTTCAAACAAGCATCAAATGTGTCAGTCTTTACATCCCGTTCCCTTTGTAGGTAATTAAAAATTTTACCCCGCTTCGTTCCTTCTACCATCTACCATTCATAATGGAGGGTGTTTTCAATTTTAATAAAGAACCGCGCAAAAAAAGTAATTTAAATTACTTTTCCGTTTGTTGACAGGAATCACTTTTTACAATTAAGTATGGGTAAGGTGGAGGATTGTTTCAATACGATGTCATTTAAATATAGTAGGCTTTTAGCTGCCTACATTTGTAGTACCTATACCTAGCTTCGAACAACTTGGGATTTATTTTTTTTATACAAAAATTTTGATTGGTATTTGATATAGGTAAGTATGATTTGCGTCGTTAGAGTGTAGTGTACGGATAAAAAGTAAATTGATTATGAATTTACGACATAGTATTCATAAATCGTACGAACGAGTGGATTATTTCACTACGATATCTAGTTTTCTTTTTTTGTACCTACCTGTACCTACCTATCAATCTACTCGTGTTACTCATCAAAATTGTTGAAACTTTATTACGAGTTTACTTTCATACGTATGACATTTGTAACAAAATTATTGTATATTTGTACACAAAAAATCTTCCTGTCGTAAGGAACCTAAGCTGCTTACCAAGAAGTTATCTGAAGTTGGTAAATTTTACTCGTATACAAATTTACCCAAGGTTTACATTTTTACGACATTACCTCGTATTCGGACACTTCAGATATAGGTGCCCCAAAGCGTGAAATCTCACCTCGTTATTTTTGTGACCGAAGTAGAAAAGAAGAAGAAAAAGGAGGATAAAAATGATAAAAACCGTTCTAGGGCCTGAAACACCATAAGTCCCTATGTATTATTACACAAGAAGTTGTGGTGTTTCGGAAATGACTGATGCGAGTTATTTTTACGTTTTCAATCTTTCTGCTCAATTTCATTTTATTATCAAATTTATCTTACTGGGTTTCCCTTCCTAGAGGTACATTTTTTTTTTCACTCGTTTAACTAGTTGTTGGTAGTTTATAAGAAGGTAGTTTGTACGAATATTTTAAAAGGTAGACCTTTTATGCCACGAGTTGATACCTACGAATTGAAATGAAAAATTACATAGTATGATTTTTATTTTGTTAGTCTTTTGAAAATACGCAGTTGTTATTACTTACTCGCTTTTTCTTTTATTTAAAATTAACAAAAAATATTAAAGTTTATTTTAATGAAATCAAAATTCCAAACTAATTTGCCAAATATCTGAATAAAAGGATGAACGCTTAAAAACTAATAAATTATTCAACAGTTCACTTAAATGGACCACCATTTTGTACGAATAAATTTTCAAACGTTTTTTAGTATATGCAAATGAAAAATTTCCAAATGTTTTTTTTCTACCTACTTGTGAAAAATTTAAATTGAAAATAAAGTAACGCGTTTTTACGCCGCGTTAAAGTACGATTGAGATTTTTCCAATGAGCATGTGTTGCCTGCAGTATTTTAAAATTTCACAGCTTGCCGAAGGATGAACTGAAATACACAGGGCAATCTACAATCTACACAGAATAAATGAAAGAAAAGTTTGCGACGAAATTCACATAAATGAACCAGGTACCTAGACCTACCTACCTAGTGCAGTCTATGGAGAGGTTAAAGTTTTAATTTGATTTGTTCTCTTGTTTTTACTTCATTTTGGACGTACGACTGACTAGGTACCTCTACCTACCCGTAGGTTTTTGTTTTTGAATTTCAAGTGTGATATTGGGATGTTTTTTAATTGTGTTTCGCATTATTCTACCTGAGTACAAAAAACCACTCGACTCATTTGAGAAAAGTGATAGCAAGTCATGCCAAGAATAAGACAGGATGTGTTAGAATTAGCAATATTTGATAATATTTTAGTTATTATAATTAAGACCTGGACAAATAAGCATTTACGAGGTAAGAAATGTATAAGTATTTATTTTTGTCAGATATGTTCAAATGTACCCCTTCTCCCTCCCAAAAAAGAAGAAGGAATAATGCAATTTTTAAAAGTAAATTTTTGACTCCACCTCCAAAAATATATGTAGGCCTCTTATAATAATTGTCTTGGAGAAAGAAACAATGTTTTCCTGAGAATTAAATTTTTTTTATTTCTTCCAAGTCACATGAAGAAAGGCTTACTTAATCCTTTGTGAGACATTTTTGTGGAGAATTAATTTTCTCGAGAGATTTTTTTTTCTTCAAAAATTGTGGATTATACCTAGTGCAAATTTAAAATAAATTAAGAGAAAGTGAACTTTTTGGAAAAATCCAAATCAAAATATCTTCATGAAAAGCACAGAAAGGAAATCATACATGTTTTAAATTTTTATTTAAAAAAATCAAAAAATTCTTTTGTAAAATTTGTTACCGAATGATATTCAAAAAAAAAAATGTTTGTTGAGAAAGAAATTTGCATAATTCTCGTACAGAAGAACTTTTTTTTTCAAAATAGACCAAAAACCCTGTCAAAAAATTGAAAAAAAAAATTAAAAATTATTTTAATTTTTTTGGATACTTAAGAATTAAAAAATTCTTTCAAAAAGTTTTTCAAAAATATTTTTTGGTGCAAAAAATTCTTGAAAACAAATTTTTAGAAAAGAAATAATTTCAAAAATTTCCTGAGGAAGTCAAAGCACCAAGGACCTATACAACATTTTTTTTTCTTAGTAAAAATTTGTTCGAAAAAAAAACGCGAAAAATCTTTCAAGAAACTGTTTAAATTATTTTTATGAAAAATATTTTCTTGAAAAAAAATTTCAGAAAGAAAAATAAATACCTAGATGCTTTAAAAAATTTTCTTCAAATAAATTCAAACATACTTTCAGAAAGTTCTATGGAATGTTTTAGGTACTGAGAAATATTCAGAAAATTCGGGTTCTTAGAAAGAAGCTGGCATTGAGGAGAAGTCTTGAAAATTTCCTGTAAAAGAAATAAAAAATCCTAGGTACCTATCATTTTTTTTTAATTTCAAAAGGCTATTTTGATTTTTTTAAGAAAAATTTTTTCAAAAAAAGAAATGGGAACAAATTTTTATAAACGAAATAATTTAAAAATCATCCAAAAAAATCATAATAATTATTAGGTACCTATCAAAAAATCAAAAAATCAAAAAATCAAAAAATGACATTTTTTCACTATAATTTTTTTGGAAGGAAAAAAGATTCATAAATTCTTTGTTTAAATGCTACCTACCTATTACGTACCTATATATTTTTTGAATATTTTCTTGGGGAAAAAAATTGCAAAAACTAAATTTTTAAAATTTAAAATTAAAAAATAATCTCTTTTTATTTATGTCCCGAGCAGCACAATCGACAAATTATCGAAATAAAAAATCGACAGAATATCGAATTCGATAAAGTGTCGCGTTAGTTCCGCCTAAATCGTGAAATTATCTTTCGATATATAGATAGATTATCGACGAATTATAGTTAGCAAAAATTTCGAGATTATAGTAAGATATTTTATAGATAATATATCTATAATATCGAAAGATAATTTCACGATTTAGGCGGAACTTTTGCGACACTTTATCGAATTCGATATTCTGCCGATTTTTTATTCCGATTTTTCGTCTTTTACTAGCTTTTTTCTATAATTAAAAATCATTAATTAGCATAATTAATACATTAAACTATGCCTAAACACATTATTCATGTTACGGTAAGAGGATCATTTCAGAAAAAGTCAAAAAAAATTATAAAAAATCTGCCACCCGTGGGGCTTGAACCATCTACCTCCTGCATGGTAATCCTCTTCCTTAACCACTATGCCATACCTTATCGTTGAGGAATTAGCAATAAAACGCTTATAATAGGCAGTTTAGTACTTCCAGACGAGTTGGACTTGGAAAAATTTTCACCAATTTTTAAAATTTGGAAATAATTTCAAATATCGTCACAAAATCGTTGAAAAATCGTTCGACAAATTTCAGATTACGTGTCGATAATAAAGTTTTAAATATCTTCACAAAATCGTTAAAAAATCGAATTCGAGAAATTTCAGATTATTTGTCGATAATATAGTTTCAAATATTGTCACAAAATCGTTAAAAAATCGAAATCGAGAAATTTCATATTACGTGTCGATAATATAGTTTCAAATATCTTCACGCAATCGTTAGAAAATCGAATTCGAGAAATTGCATATTAAGTGTTGATAATATAGTTTCAAATGTCGTCAAAAAATCGGTAAAATATCGAAGTCGAGAAATTTCATATAATCTGTCGATAATATAGTTTTAAATATCTTTACAAAATCGTTAAAAAATCGAATTCGATGAATTTAATATTCTTTGTCGATAATGTAGTTTCAAATATCTGCACAAAGTCGGTGAAAAATCGGAATCGATAAATTTAATATTCTTTGTCGATAGTATCGTTGACGAATATCGTCATAAAATCTTAATAATATCGAATTCGATAGTTTTTAGATTTTTTGCCTATGAAGTTGTACCGATAAATCTTTATAATATCGTGAGAACATCTATAGATTTTCAAACGATTTTTTATCGATACGTTACATCTTCCGATATTATCGATCGAGTGTGCCGCTCGGGGTGTAACTGAAATTTTTTTCATAAATTCGATCTCCTGGCCGGGAGAGGAATTATCTTGAAAATGTTATATAAAAAAATAAAAATCCTAGGTACTTTTTTTTTAATTTACGAAGGAATCTTTTGATTTTTTTTTTTGTTGAGAAAAATTTTAAAAATCATTTAAAAAGTGTAGCGTTGAAAAATATTTTTTGATGCCAAAAATTTCTTGGAAATAAATTTGTAAAATAGAAATTATTTCAAAATTTTCCTGAAAATTCAAAAAAAAAATTGCTGGGGGTACTAGGTATTAAAAATGTTTTTACCAAAAAAAAATGAAGAAAATTCAAAAATTCTTTCAAAAAATATTTTCTTTAAAAAAAAAGCTCAAGGAATAAAATATTCTCCAAATTTTTCTAAAAAATGAAGATAAAAATGAAAAAAGTTTGAAAAATAATTTTTGGCACCAAAAGTTGTCTGGGAAAGAGATTTCTTCAAAAGGAAATATTCTCAAAATGTTTCGAAATGTTAAAAATTGAAAAAAAAATTGTCTCAACTTTTAATTTTTAATGACAATTATTTTGAAAATTGTTTATAAAAATTATATAATTATAAATTTTGAATTTCTACATCCATTTTCCAACTGAGTAAGTAGGTATTTATAATTTGGCTGAAATAAAAAATAATTAGTCTTTTGACCAACTACGAGTACATATATCCACCTTGTCTTTTAATAAATATGCAAAATTTTTGTTATTATAATCACATAATATGCAATTTTTATATTTATGAAGAAAGGAAAACAGATGAATTTTGAGTAAGTAGTGTGGTTAGAAAAGGTAATTGTCCTTACTTAATAGTACCTAAGTGAACTCCAGTGAATTACCTATATTTTTACATGAGATAAAACGAAACGCCATGCGACAGAAAGTAATATTATAGGTTAATATTTGGAACTGGAAGTACGTAAGTACGTAGCTACGTACTATAGCAAAAATCCATTTCGGAATTTTGCAATTTTCGCCCAGTACAGAAATTTAATTTTCACCGGCCAAGATTCGTATGATACGAAGCGCCTTCGTATGAGCCATGCCGAACATGAACGTGTAGACGTTCGTGCGGAACACGATTCAAAATCAATTCTATCAGAACGACAATAGGAGGTATTAACTTTTTTTTGTAGCATTGCGGACATACCAAATGTAATAGCTCATTACTAGAGGGGTAGGAGTACGATAAATTGATAAAACTAGATAAAAGATCTACCTAGTACAATAACCATCAAATTATTACCGAAAAAGTTCACTATGCTGGGTTATTGTTGAAAAATAATTTTTACGAACCTAGGCTACCTACCTACCAATCGTCAATCGTTCGGACGAATGATCTCTGCGGAATTGGAGTTTACTGTTTATTCGGTGAACTCTTTTTATCATTTAATAGACGTAAGTTAAAAGTACGTAGACGTAGACGTACCTAGGTAACAGGTGCCTATAAGTATTATAGAGCAATGCGACGTGACAGTTTATTCGTTTCTTGTACATTTAATTGTATTTGCATATTATCAGTGAATTTATTTGCGATCATGACAGTAGAAATTATGCCCACAGACTTACATATATTGAAGACTGCATTAATGCTTCACACCTATGTCTACGTTTATTTCACTACACGCAATTTGCAAGATACTTATGTTAGAACTTCATTGATAAATCGAGTTCAAGCAGTTATCGTGATAAGTAGGTATAATATCCATAGACTTGAAAAAAAAATTACTGAATCTTAAGGATAGGAAGCTGGAAGGGCTCGAATTCACGCTATTTTTGTAAATATAGTTACATACTTTTTGATCAAATTTCTTTCTTTTTTACAGATTTCTTTCCAATAAAAGATTTTTCATTCGAAAGAATTTTTAGTTACAAATACCCACAGGTTTTTTTTCAATTTTTGGCGGGAATCAATTTTTTTGCAATTGTTTTCTCCATATAATTTTTGAACCTCAAAAATCAAGCATGCTTTGATTTTTTTTTTTTTTTTTTGAATTTTGATACGAATTTTTTATTATTTTTTGCTTATTCTTTGAAACAAAAAAAAAAAAATACGTTTTTAAAATAATTTTTAAACATTCTTTTGAAGGAACATTTCTTATATCAAGAAGTCTTTCTATTTAAAATAAGTATTTCTTAAAATTTATTACAAAAATCTTTTATTTTTTTCAAGAAGAATTTAGTGTTTTTTTTTTAGAATTTCCCGAGCAGCACACTAGACAAATTATCGAAATAAAAAATCGACAGAATATCGAATTTGATAAAGTGTCGCGTTAGTTCCGCATAAATCGTGAAATTATCTTTCGATATATAGATAGATTATCGACGAATTATAGTTAGCAAAAATTTCGAGATTATAGTAAGATATTTTATCGATAATATATCTATAATATCGAAAGATAATTTCACGATTTAGGCGGAACTTTCGCGACACTTTATAGAATTCGATATTCTGTCGATTTTTTATCGATTTTTTATTCCGATTTTTTGTCTTTTACTAGCTTCTTTCTATAATTAAAAATCATTAATTAGTATAATTAATACATTAAACTATGCCTAAACACATTATTCATGTTACGGTAAGAGGATCATTTCAGAAAAAGTCAAAAAAAATTATAAAAAATCTGCCACCCGTGGGGCTTGAACCTTCTACCTCCTGCATGGTAATCCTCTTCCTTAACCACTATGCCATACCTTATCGTTGAGGAATTAGCAATAAAACGCTTATAATAGGCAGTTTAGTACTTCCAGACGTGTTGGACTTAGAAAAATTTTCACCAGTTTGGAAATAATTTCAAATATCGTCACAAAATCGTTGAAAAATCGTTCGACAAATTTCAGATTATTTGTCGATAATGTAGTTTCAAATATCGCCACAAAATCGTTGAAAAATCGAATTCGAGGAATTTCATATCACGTGTCGATAATATAGTTTCAAATATCGTCATAAAATCGTTGAAAAATCGAATTCGAGAAATTTCAGATTACGTGTCGATAATAAAGTTTTAAATATCATCACAAAATCGTTAAAAAATCGAATTCGAGAAATTTCAGATTATTTGTCGATAATATAGTTTCAAATATCGCCACAAAATCGTTGAAAAATCGAATTCGAGGAATTTCAGATTATTTGTCGATAATATAGTTTCAAATATCGTCACAAAATCGTTAAAAAATCAAAATCGAGAAATTGCATATTATGTGTCGATAATATAGTTTCAAATATCTTTACAAAATCGGTAAAAAATCGGATTCGAGAAATTTAATATAATCTGTCGATAATATAGTTTCAAATGTCGTCAAAAAATCGGTAAAATATCGAAGTCGAGAAATTTCATATAATCTGTCGATAATATAGTTTTAAATATCTTTACAAAATCGTTAAAAAATCGAATTCGATAAATTTAATATTCTTTGTTGATAATGTAGTTTCAAATATCTGCACAAAGTCGGTGAAAAATCGGAATCGATAAATTTAATATTCTTTGTCGATAGTATCGTTGACGAATATCGTCATAAAATCTTAATAATATCGAATTCGATAGTTTTTAGATTTTTTGCCTATGAAGTTGTACCGATAAATCTTTATAATATCGTGAGAACATCTATAGATTTTCAAACGATTTTTTATCGATACGTTACATCTTCCGATATTATCGATCGAGTGTGCCGCTCGGGTTTTTTCTCAGAAAAATTTTTGGAACCAGAATAATCAAGAATTTTTGATAGATTTTTTCAAGAGATTTTTTTGCCAAATTATATTTTTGATTTTTTTTTTGCAAGAGTTCTTGATATTTTTAAAAGGATTTTGAAATATTATGTCGAAGAAATTTTTTTATTTAAAATGTTTCTTAAAATTTATGACAAATATTTTAATTTTTTTTTAGAATTCATTTCTCAGAAAATTTTGGGAACCAGGGAAATCACGCATTTTTAAAAGATTTTTTTTTCATTCAAGAGATTTTTTTCCAATATATACCTAAAATTTTTGTTACAACTTTTTTAAATAATCAATACCTATTCAAATGTTTCTTAATTTTTTAAAACGTCAATTTTTTCGAGGCCGAATGTAATTTTTCTTAAAAATAAACTTTTTGTTTAAAATAGGTACCTAGGTATTTTTTTAATATTTAGCAAGAATTTTCAAATTTTCTTTTTTGCAAAGTTTTCGCCATAAAGAATTTTTAGAATAAATTTTTTGATTTTTTTTTTGAAATTTCTTTTGAGCAAATGTTTATTTAACTAAGAAAACCACGAGTACCTGGGTAATTCTCCGAAAATCGGCAAATTTGAGTAACAGGCTAATTTCTCAACTCCTGTACTATGCCCAACTTTCATTTTTTGGTTATTTGTACATTATAACGTCATTAATCCATCATGCCCAATTTGATGAATACCACCCCCCTCCCCTTGAGTACAAGTTAGTCTAAACTTCAAAATGTCCATCGTCGTGGCCTGTAGCACAACATGTTTTTGAAAACAGATTTCAAAAATTATGGAAATCACCATGTTTTTCTGAAAAAAAAAGTAAGTACACGTCATTAGGAAGTTCAGGGTATAGGCTAGTGTGAATGATGATCACAAAAAGTGTTTAGTACAACTACACCTGATCATTGAAAACTGTAGCAAAGATTTATGTCCATCGTCGTGGCTAATTTTTAAAAATTTGTCTCAGCTCGCTGAGTGAATATTTTTTTCTGCTGAATGGCTACACTGATTTGTTACTTTTATAATAATACTGTCCGCATTTGAAATTTCGAATGGCAATGCACAGAGCGATTTTTTACGTAATCATCTGTAAAAATTGAAATTTTTACAAAAATAGTGTCCATCGTCGTGGCTTATCATTCCTCCGGTATAAAATGTCCCACCTTCCTGAAAACTGAGAAAATTTATTCTAATTAGTAAGTATCCTATTATAGCTTATTAATAATTAATAAAATATCAGTATTATAGCTTATAGAATAACTAATTGTCGAATTGTCCATCGTCGTGGATCACAAGTGTTTGTCTTTCGTCGTGGCAATGATGAATTTTTACAGCCACGACGATGGACAATTCGACAATTAGTTATTCTATAAGCTATAATACTGATATTTTATTAATTATTAATAAGCTATAATAAGATACTCACTAATACCTAACATCTACCCGAGTTTGAAAAAATTTGGTTAAAAACTGTCAAAATCAAAAATTATAATCGAAAAATCACATTTTTCGCTCTAGGAGGGGGTGGGGGTGAGGTAGCGACCTAAAAATTTGGTCACGGGGGTTTTAGACCATAAGGACCAACTTCCACTAGTTGGTTTAAAAATTCGCTCTGGGGGGCCAAATCACCCTATTTTACCCGGCTATACCCCTTTTTGAATCGTCCTCCCCCTCCCTTTTGGGAAATGAATTGACCCCAACACCATAAAAGTACTCGGGGGCATATATATTTTCAATTACCTTAAAAAAAATTTCTTTTGAGGAAAACTTTTTAGATAGATATGTACTTCTTTTTGTGCAATTTTTTCCATAACATTTTTCGAGAAAATTTTTTAAAAAATTTGAAAACGTTTCATAAGATTTGGAAATTTGTTATTTTTATTTATTTTTATTTATTTTTATTTTTTTAGAATTAGGTAAGTAGATAATTTTTTTATGTAGGTAAGTAAATTTTCTTCCGAAATAATTTTTGTTTAGAAGAAATTAATTGTTGCTTATTTTTCATTTTTCAAGTTGATGAGTAGGTATATATAAGTAGGTAGGCCTAATTAGGTACCACACTATTTTTTTTTAAATTGTAATTTTTTCAAAAAGTTGCCTCATCAAAAGAAGTTAGCTTAAAAAAAGAAGATATTTCAAAAATTCCTTCAAAAGTAGCTTGCAAGAAAAAAATTCTATGAAGCTTCAAAAAAAAAAAAAAAAAAAAATTCAAAATGAACGGCTGAAAATAAAAAATTTAATTTGAATAAAATTCTTCTATCGAGGTAATGTTAGGTACCTACACTTATTTTGAGGGTGCAGGATTTACTTAGAAAGAATTATGTACATATTGGCCCATTTCAAAGAACCTATTTTTGAACATAGGTAATCATGTCGTTGCAATTTATTTTCCTCGAAAGAATTTTCTCTCAAATGTAACTGAATTTTCTCAAAAGAATTTATTTTCCTTGAGAGGAATCGTTTTTCACATTTTCTGGAAAATATTTTGTTCTCATTTCGAAATAAATAAATTTCTCTCGAATACAGAGATCCTCAGTTTTAAAATGAGTGGTGATGACATTTTTGAAAATACGTCCCATTGTTTTCAAAATCTGTTAATGTTTCCCCCTTTCCGACAAAATTCATTTATATAAATTTTAAATAGCAATCTTTTAATTGAATTCTCAAAAAATAAATTTCGATGAGATTCATATTTTCCGAGAATTTTTTCAAGCCAATGTATTATTGGAAAAATTGTGAAATTTCATTTTTGCACTTTTGACCATGGTTAGAACAAACGAAGCAAGTCTGAGGTCATTCAATGTCTCGGTCAATATAAACTGGTTGGAGAAGAATGGGGAGGTTATTTTATTTCATGGAACAACAATGTGATAACGTACTCTTACGTAATAAGCCGTTGTGCGATTACAACCGTTCAGAGGATTCATCTTTTTATTAATGAAATACTTTTTAATGACTTATTTAAGGTCGTTTCATTCTTATTTATTTTTATAAGGGTATTGTTGTGTATTTTATGCTGATTTCAAAAATGGTGAGTGTTTGTTTTAAATATATAATTATCTAAGTAAATAATTAGTAGGTAGGTGCATGCCTATTCAAAAATTTATATTCATTCGTTTAATTATTTTTGTTGTTTAAAATTGTGTCGAAATTAGTCCGAACGATTACACTTGCGAAAGTCAATAGAAGGAGACCAATTACGAAAAAGTTTTTTTTTATAAAAATACAAAATCGAATTTTACATAAATTTTATCCACCATGAAACTAACAAATGTTAAAAAGAGCATCGCGTTAACCTTTAAATTGAATCGCAAGATTTTAAATGCCATTAAAATTTGTAAATTTACAAACTTCTCACACCGTCGTGTAGTTGATGGTTTTGCGTAGGGAAAAAATTTTCACCACTCGAACTGTCTTCGCGGCATCAGACAGAATTATACGAACAAAGAAAAAGAGCACGTTCGGCATGAATTTTAATCAGATGATGTCACATGTTTATTTCATGAGAATTATAAAAAAAAAGTCTTTGCAGTTGTGGGTTAGTTGTAGGATAATATTGCGGAAAGCCAGTATGAATATATAATGAACTTTTGGTTTATGTTCTGGAAAACAAGCTTTGAAACGAAAGTTTTTTCTGTGAGAGCTAACACGGCGCGAAGTTTCTTAGTATATTTTTTGAGCAACAGCAAAAATACATCTGATAACAATTTTTCTTCGTATCACATTCGATTTTGAAATGAAAAATAACGTCTAAATAAGCTTTTGAAAAAAGTTTTTGTCCGAAAAGTCGACGTAGGTAAATAGAAAAAAATTATAGTTTTTAAATATTTTTTTACGTAAGTTCGATGCACAGACACCTTTCAAATACTTCTCGCAAGTATAAGATGATATATACCTAAGATAACGTTTTTTGTAAGTTTTTGAAACATTTTTTTAAAAGTTAGGAATCCGATGTTCAAAAGTCGGTTAATTTTTTATCATCCGATTTCCTACTATTTTTGCTCATACGATCAGATGCTTCAAAAAAGTTCCGAGATTTTTTCTTGAAAATTTTGGAAAATATAATTTCTTGATTTTGAAAAAAAAATTGGAAAAATTTAATTTAAAAAAAAAGAGACTTTCTTTCATTCCAAAATATGTATGGCCTAGAATAGAGAATTTTTTAACTTAAAAAAAATAGAAATTTATACTAGGTACCTACATATTTAAAAAAATAAATAAATCACGTCAAAAAATTAAAATACATATTTATTTTCAGTGTTTTTTTTGTTTTTTTTTTGAAGTTCTAAATTCTGAAAAAATTTGGTATAGGTAGGTGTCTAAATTTTATTCCAAAAGAATTTAAGAACTTTTTTATTCTTCAAAAATGAGAAATTTTTTCATTTAAAAAAAATAGAAAATTTGTTTGGGTACCCACTCAGAAAAAAAAGACTTTCATTCTTGAATACTTGAAAATTTCATTTTTTTTTAATTTAAATTAAATTTAAATTTTTTTTCCAAGGTACCTACTTAAATTCCGAAAAAATTATAAATTATAATGGAAAAAATTTAGAAACTTTTTCATTGAAAAAAAAAATAGAAAATTTGTTTATTCTAAAAAATGATTTTTTTAATTTTCTTAAAAATACGTACCTAATGTTTAAAATTTTCATCTTTAAAAAAATCGAAAAATTTTTCATTTAAAAAAATTGTGAAATTTCCTTATTTCTAAAAAATAATGGAAATAAAATTTATCTGGAACTTTTTTTTAAATATCCTAAATCCTGAAAAAATAAAAAAAAATAATCCAGAAAATTGATAAATTTTTTTATTAATCAAAAATAGGAAATTTTTTCATTTAAAACAAAAATTAAAAAATTTGTTTATTCCAAAAAAATGTAATTTTTTCATCTCGGAAAATTGTAAGATTTCTTTATTAAAAAAAATTTTTTTAAAAATAAAATATTAAAAAATAAAATGCTTAGATACCTCAAAAAAATCAAAACTGAATTTGTTTGAAACTTTTTTTTTAATGTCTTAAATACAGAAAAATTGAAAATTTTATTCCAAAAAATTTAGAAATTTTTTCATTCCTAAAAGATAAGAAAGTTTTTCATTAAAAAAATAGAAAATTTTTTCATTGCAAAAAAAAATGAAATTTTAAAATTCTTGAAAGTTGAAAAAAAGTAAGTACCACTTTAAAAACTAGAAAAAATTATCATTTCAAAAAATTGTGAAATTTCCTTATTCCTAAAAAATGATTATTTCACAGTAAAAATAAAAATTGAAACAAAATTTATCTCCCTGAAAAAATTAAAAATTGTACTTCAGAAAATTCACAGATTTTTTTTTTTAAATTGGAAATTTTTTCATTTAAAACAAAAATTATAAAATTTGTTTATATTTTTTCATCTCGAAAAACTGTAAAAAAATTTTACTTTAAAGAAAAAATTACACGGTACTTTAAAAAAGTTGAAATTAAGTTTGTTTGAAACTTTTTTTAAATCTCCTAAATCCTTAAAAAAAATTAAAAATTTTATTCCAAAAAATTTAGAAATTTTTTCATTCTTTAAAGATGAGAAATTTCTTCATTTAAAAAAAATAGAAAATTTGTTTATTGCAAAAAAAAAAATTAAATTTTAAAATTCTTAAAAGTTGAAAAATGTTATCTTTCAAAAAGAGGAAATTTTTTCAATTCAGAAATTGTGAAATCTTCTTATTCCTGAAAAAATATTACGCCAAAAAATTATTTTAAACTTTTTAAAAAAAATGTCCTATGGATCCTGAAAAAATTAAAAATTTATCTTTCTTATATATTTTCATCTCAAAAAATTGTGCAATTTTCCTATTCCAAAAAAAAAAAAAAATACTTTTTACGTCATTTTCAAAATATTTGTTCAAAATAAAATTTTATTCCTGAAAATAAAAAAAATTTTCATCTCAAAAAATTGTGCAATTTCCTTATTCCAAAAAAATTGATTTTTAATTTTTTTCAAATTCAAAAGAAGGTCTCAAACAATTGAGAAATTTCTTTGTGACCTCTTTTGTATTGGTTTTAGATTAATCCGAAATTATTTTCGTTATTTTCTGTTTGATCGGTCATTTCTGTAAAATTTTTGCGATATAGGTATGGAGTTTATTTGCTTTATTTCTTCAACAAAAAATGAAAAATCAATTAGGTTTCTGATTTTTCACGATATCCGATCTTCCCTCGCTCGGCCCAATTGACTCGAATAATCGAGGTTCTACTGTACTTGTGAACTTGTTTAAATTTTTTCCCACTTTTTAAATGTACACTGCAAAAATTCTTCGAATAAATTACCCCCGAAAAAATCACATCACTCGTATGATCTGTAACTTTTAAATTTATACTATAGGAAAACCACTTAAGGGAAATCAAGACTACTTACATTAAACGTACCTAACGTTCGCTTAATTAAACTATAAATTCTAATACAATTAGGAACTATTATAATTCGAATGAAGTGATTCATTAATGGAGTGTATAATGCAAGCACACAAGGTACTCTTACTCGTACATTATTAGCCTATAAATAATTCATACAGTTTTCACAAATTTAAGGATAATAATTTTTAATGACGCGTGATACCTGTAATTATGCTTTTGGAAATGGTGCACGAACTGACATAATAAATGTGCGAGTACCTAAATGAAATGATAAAACTCTGCCATTCAATGACCGCTCGATCAAAGTTTGGCTGTAAATCATAAATACATATAAATGTACAATACGTTACAGTAGTTGAAAAAAAATTCATTGTTTTCTTCCATAAAAATCGATTTATTCGTACAGATGGTGTCGAACAACGTGGGATATATCTTAAGAGTATATCTAGTTAAAACATAAAAGTCTTTTCATATGTGACGTACGTTTGTAGTTTTGTTTTCTTATTTGACGGTATTCTTAGAGGTGTTAACAATTTCTAAGGTTCGTGATATGGTTTGATTTCTATTAGAAGCGTTTCAGTGGTGTTAAAATTTTATACGTTTGTGCTTGACCGGTTTGCTATTCTATTTTTAAATTATTCACATACCTACAGTGATATCATGTAGGTATGTACCATAATAAGTTTAGGTAAGAATGCAATCTTGGATTTTTTTTCCTTCTTCGAAATATACGTTTTCAATTCTTGTGTGCATCGAGTTGAATCGCTGTATTTTGGAAGAATACTTATGTGAAGAATTGAGTCTTATATTCTGGTAGAAGGTATACGTATGCCGTGCATTAGGCAAGGCTCTAACTGAATATAAAAGTAAAAAAAAAAAAACGCGATCTTGCAAACATCTTTTTTTTTTAACTACCTACCTATAAGTATACTTGTTACGAAGGTACGAGATGTGGAGATACTCATTTGGGCACTCATACTCAACCTCAATCTTACATTTACTACGTGATTAGTTACCTACCAGTTTTGTGTTCAAATAATAATTGTTCTCCGCACTTAAGGTCAGAAAACTCGACTTTTTTCCGCGTAACAATTTTACAAATACTTGAACTCCATTTCTACCATAGCTGTAGCTCTACACTTAGTTTTTCCAGTGAAACTTTCTCGTCTGTTAACTTGTACAAAAGTTGTACCTACTTAATTGCGCAAACATTGAGGAAGGGAATGAAAACATTTATCGTCATCATTTCAATCACATTTAATAAAAAACAATATTCAAACTATCAAGTAAATCTATGGTGTGTATGTGTAATGAAGTAAACCCCTCGTGGTTGTTGTCCAATATGGGGCACGTATACGTACAACAGGCTATCCTCAACCCCAAAATAATAAAATTCCAAAGACTTTGATGTTTCAAATATTTTACATAAATCTATAATAAAATTTCTATAAAATGAAAAATTGGAATTTAAAACAATCGTTTTTATTTAAAAAAATAATAATATCTAAATAATAAAAAATAAATAAATTGAAAAATCTAGGATGCTTCAAACATGGAAAAATAAGGAAATTGAGAAAAAATATTAGTAAAGTTGGTAGGCCTAAGTAAGTTATGAAAATAGATAATGAAAAATCGAATTGCTTATTTAAAAAAATTAAAAATTTGAAAAAAAAACAGTAAATAAGAAAAAAAGAAAATCCAAAGAAATCAAAATTTAATCAAAAATAACAAAAAATTAAAATACCTAAGTAAGTACTTGGTAAAAAAATAAAAAATCGAGCGAAAATCCAAAAAATTTAAAATGGAACTTTAATTGAAAATAAAATATATTTAATAAAATTCAAAGGCTCTATCAGGTCTAACTACTCTTATTTATAAATTAGATCGGGATTTTCAATAATCATTTTATAAAAAGTTGAAAAAAGTCACGTTTCTACTGAAAATTCAACTAAAGAAGAAAAAATTGTAAAAATGCAAATTTTTCAATTTTTGGTAAAATAATTGCTGAATGTAATCAAAAAAGTATGACCTGCAGATAACTGGAATTTGTGATTATATTTCATGTGGTGGAAGAAATTTTAGTCGGGTTCAACAAATCGAAAAAACCAAATTCGTAAAAAATGAATGAATTGAGATGAAATTTGGGTAAGAAGCGTATAAAAGAACACCAGCCTCTTTTTTTTTTTTTTTTTTTTGTACCTCGAGGGAAAAAATGATCATCAGAAATGAGCGTTCAGTGGTTCAATGATGGAAACGGTTTTCTAAAGTTTTAACTATGCCTCTCTCTACACAAAAATCCTAAAAAATTCTCAGCAGTGTAAAATATGTATAATATATGAAGTATGTATGTACATGTACTTAGTTTAAAAAACGAGAAATTTTTTCCTTCGCCTTGACAGCTCCAAAACTGTGCTCCTCAGGATGATTTGAAATTTTTAAAAGCTGTTTTCAAGGTCATTTTAGCGGTTGGAAAAATCTGAAAAATTTCCCATCATTACCCTTGGGTATACACCTGCACTTACATGTCAATTTTTGTTAAAATCGATAAATAAAACTCGTGGAGATGGAATTTTAAAGCTTAAAATAACATGTTTTGAGACACCAGCCTTCTGGACAAAGGTCAAGGTAAGCTGTAAGCTCTGAAATCATATTTCATCATCACAAAATATCGAAAATTTAAAAAAAAATGAAATTCGGTTTATGTAATGATTCACTTCCTTACGGCACAACAGGGCCTTTTAAAAATTTCTGGGTCCAAAATTAAATAAAAATAGAAAATTGGAAAAAATTAGAAATTGAAAAAAAATGAAAGGTGAATGAAATAAAAATTGAATAAAAAATCATTAAAAATTTAAATCTTTGCCAATTAAAAAAATCAAAAAAATCGAACTTTTTTGATAAAATTAAAAATTAAAACGTTTTGAGCTGAGAGAAAAAAAATTAAAAATCGAAGGAAATCAAAGTTTATTGATCTCAAAAAACTATAAACATTGAAATCAAAGTGGATTTTGAAAAATCCAAAAGTGAAAAAATGATCGGGAAAAAAATTAGAAATTAAAGGAAATCACTCGATTGGAAATGGTATGTAAATACCTAATGAAAACATAAAAAATGTACCTACTTCTAAAAAAGCAAAGCTTGAAAAATTAAAAAATTAGGAATCAAAAAAAATCAGAAAATTGAAAAAAGTGAATATTGAATGAAATCAAAATTTCATCAAAAACCATTAAATAGAAGTTGAAATAAAATTGAAAACTTGAAAAACAATTTTTAATATTGTGTAGATATGTATGGATTTTTTTTTTTTTGTTTTTTGAAGACGTTTGATTGTCCTTTTTTTAAATTTCTAAAGATCAAATTTTTAGCTATTGAATTTGATGACCGATTTTTGTTGAAAAGTTTGAATCATCAAATTTTTCAAAAAATCCTAAAAATCATATTTTTAAAATTTTTATTTATTTTTTTCGCGAAAATTGAAAAATTATTTGAAAAAAAATAAAACTAAAAAATAAGTAGGTATGTAGGTATTGAACTATAAGTATTTAAAATTGAATTTCAAACAGGTACTAGTCCAGGGAAATTAGACATAAATATGAGGTTTGGTGGAACTAATTGGGGAGGAAAATTTTTTTTCACGAAGTTACTCCATAATGATGCCCATCCGCCAAAATCGAACCGGTGCTTCACCCCCAAAATCTACCTTTTTGCCCCCCAAAAATGTTTTTTTCACGTTTATCTTGGTTCCTAATCAAGCTACAGAGAAAAAGTTAAATCAAAAAATGTTTAGAAGTGGATTTCGAACAAAAAAGGTCATTGGCAATTTTTTGATACGAGCGGTAGAAACCCCAAAATTTGTTTTCAAAATTTGCAAGAAAAGGGAAATTATGGGTACAGAGGGGAAGGTACTTAGTTCGCCCTAGGAAACCGATTTTGATCGCTTATATGCCAAAAGGTCAACCGTGATGAGACAAAACTTTGACAAAAATTTCAGACCCCTCGAACAAGTATTTTGGGGGGAGGGGCTAATTTTTTTTCAAATTACTAACTTCATATTTTTTGTTCAAATTAAGATAAAAAATTTTCGTTGCTTCCACGGATTCTGAGGGGTCAGAAAAACCCCTAGCCAAAATTTCAAAATTTTTGGGCAATTTTTGGCTGAGTTATGGCGTTTTAATAGTCCAAGGAAATTAGCCAAAAAAGTGATGATTATACTTAGAACTGGCTAAATTGCTAATGACCTTTTTTGTTCGAAATCCACTTCTAAACATTTTTTAATTTAACTTTTTCCCTGTAGCTTGATTAGGAACCAAGATAAACGTGAAAAAACATTTTTGGGGGGCAAATAGGTGGATTTTGGGGGTGAAGCACCGGTTCGATTTTGGCGGATTTTATATTATGTTAATAAGGGCATCATTCTGAGTAACTTCGTGAAAAAAAATTTTCCTCCCCCATTAGTTCATCAAAAATGTCTAATTTCCCTGGACTATACGTCAAGTAGCTTGAAAAATGTATTAAACGTTTTAAAAATCTACCATCTCTGGTTATTTCGGATATGCAGCGAGAGAGGTGGGTGGTGTTAAGTCGCAACGTAGGCATTTTCTTTCAGACGTCTAATTAGGGAACTAGGATATGCAACTTTATTCACGCGAATTATTCTTCCGCGTTATTAGATTATCGCCTTGAACTGATAGTACATGCAATTTAGTGGTCACTGCTGCGCTGATGTAGTGTCAATATTATTTTCTTTGATCCTTGTTTAAGGCTACCGGATTATAGCATTATTACATTCGTGCAGTCTCGAGACGTGCACTAACCTCGTTTAAACATACACCTACAATTACGTAACCTAATTGACAAGGTTCGATTCTATTGGTGTTGATTTTGACACACATAGATACCAGTGATTAGGTACCTACAATCTGTTGAACCGTCCATTGAATTATTTCTTTCTTACGGTGAATGAAATGGAATTTTTTTGAAAATTCGTATTTTTGGGACTTTTTTAATGAGATAACTTCGTCGAATTCGGGTACATATTCATACTGTAACGATTTTCTCATCTCTAGGTTTTGTTTTTAGATTCTCAATCTTCTTTTATTATTGGTTGTGGTGAACGCGAAGCCCAGCTTGTACCATGCCTATCCTGGTTATTACGAACAGTACGGAGTCCAACAGCCAAATTTATTTCACAGTATTAAAAGTCAATTTCACGCGCAAGATGAATATGGTCAATATTCATACGGCTACAATAACGGTCTAAGTTCAAAAGTTGAATCCAAAACAGCCGATGGTATCACTCAAGGCTCATACTCGTACGTCGATTCGAACGGAATCTTCCAAAAGGTGAATTACGTATCGGACGATGTGAATGGATTTAGAGTTTCTGGGTCTAATCTTCCAGTTCAGCCAACTTATCAATACGAAGCCGAAGAAGACGTAATACCTTTGAGTCAAAATGATGTAAGTGCTCCATAAAATACCTTTAAGTCTGTAATTAAGTCGAATGTTACTTTTCAAAAAATCTATAAATGAGTCGAGAGTATACAGAGTGAGCCATCTTCGTTTCCCAATATCGAACCAGGAGATACCTGAGTGTTGGTGTATAACAAATTCGCATTATGTATGTAAATGCGTCAAATCATCCAAGGCAGAATAATTACACGGGTGTGAATTTTTTTCACTTAAAATAGAAAATTCTCAACAATAATGCGTCTGAGAGAAAAATTAAAAGAATACTTTTTCATGGAAAATTTAAATTGAAACAACTTTTGTATGAAAATTTTTTTCATATAATCAAAAAATCAACAATTATTAACAAAACTCTGAAAAAAGCGGGGGGAAAACATCAATTTTTAACGTATTTTCAACTATTTTAGGAAAATTTTCATCGTTTAAGAAAAATTCTTCAAACAAAAATTGTTCCCCACTAAATTTTCTATCAATAAGCTCCCACTAATTTTTTTTATAATTTTCCATTGGAGGAAGTTATGTTTGATTTAGTATCAATTTTTTTGTTTTTTAGAAAAATATTCATAACAATTTTTTTGATACTAAATTAAACATAACTTTCTCCAGTAAAGAACTAGCAAAAAAATGTATGGAAACATTTCGATAGAAAATTGAACGAGGAATAATTTTTGTATGAAAAAATTTTCTCTAAAAATAATATTTTTTTATTGAGCATTAAAAGAAATTTTTACACCCGTTAATTTCCGCCTTGAGCAGTATTCATCTACTCACCACCTCATTTAATTTTCAATAATGTAATATTTTTTTTTTCAAAATTGTTTATTTAGATCATGGCTGAACCCTCGGAAATGAAAATCGAAATACCCTTGATGATGTCAAGTTCCAATGTAGAACCAGTAGAAACGCCCGTTGAGATAAATGCAACAGAACAGACTGTCTCAATAGAACAGCCGGCAAAATCAGTTTCGTTATCGAGTAAAACTGGGCCAATAATTTCTACTTTAGTGCCTACATACGCTTACGACCAGTCTTCTTACAACCCTTATTCGCTTCATTCCAATGAACTCGGAACGGTATCTATGGGTTCGTTAGGGTTTTACAACGTGCCAGCGCTATCTCCGGTTTATGGCCAGTTTCACTCGCAGGTAATTTAAAATAAATATTAGTGCGCAACTTCCTACGTAAAGTATTAAAAGTTGAGGTAGGCATTGGGTGCACTTGGACGTTATTAGCATTTTTTTTCATATTTTTCAGGACGAGCTAGGACAATATAGCTACGGATATTTTGGTGGCCCATCTAGCAAAGTGGAAACAAAAACGTCAGATGGTATTACTCGAGGAGGGTACAGTTATGTGGATCCAAATGGAATTTTACAACGAGTAAACTACATCTCTGATCCTGTGAATGGTTTTCGTGTACATACTACACATTTCCCTACGACAAATTACGCACAATCGGTGTATTATCCGTCCCAATATCAACTGCCTCAATATAATTTAGGCTCTAAGCAGAACATGGGAGGATAAAATTGAAATACCTATTGGTGTTTAGTGCATTAGAAAATTGATTATATTGCATATGCATTCGTGGATATGATAATTAGCTAGGTACTTACCTATATTGTAAATCTTTCATTTTTTGTTTGTTTTACATTTTTGTTTTTGTGTAAGAGGGGGGAAATCATGAATAATGTAGTGTTGTTAAGAAGATAATTTATTACATCTTTTCTAAGTCTGGCTTAGTAACATTTTGACTTGGAACACAATTCAATAAAAAATTACCACTTGTACAGATAAATTTATTTTTTCTTTTTAAAAGCGATACTTGGATATTGCGAAACAAACGAAAAATTTTCCCACATAGACACCAATCTACTATCAGAACGATAATGACCAAGCCATATTTCTAGACATTAGAGAGCACTCTTTAACAAAATTCCTCTTGAAAAAAATCAATACCGCAGAGAAATTTGTTTTCTTTTTTTTGTTGGAATTTTTGCTTTTCTTATTTCGAAGTGATATGACGCATCTCAATATAAATTGACCGATACTTACTATATATATCAGTATACTTACCACGAGTGTAAACGGAGTAACCAGAATTGAATATTTTTCAAACTCTGTTTTTACAAGGGCTTTGTCAATAAAAATATAAGCCTAAAATTGAATCGAAACGCTTAGAATGAAACACTTTTTAAAGCTCTATAAAACGATTTCTTTTTTTTTTGTGTACACACGTCGTTCAAAATGTGAATTTCAACAATCCAAAGTGACCACCAATCGAAAACAAATGTAACCGAATTGAAAATGTTTTTAGAGGTGTGTGGGTGTGAGTAATAAATGAGAGACAATATATTTCACATGACATTTTCGTTCAAAAACAAATTTGCATTTTACAATCTATTTTGTCAAAATTTGTTCGGTTTCGCCTTTGGTCTAGGTACTTCTATTACTTACTTTAATTATTGTGATAAATCTGGGCGTCTCACATTGAAACTTGTTAAATTTTGGCGGGAAAAAGTAAGTTACAACCTACTCTGGTACTCTTCTAGTGATGGGAACTATCGATAGTAATTCGATAGTAGAAATGTTCATACGATAGTACTATCGATTGTTATCATAAATTTTTTTAAAACTATCGATAACTATCGATAGTTATCGATAGCATCGAAACTATCGATATTATCGATATTTATCGATATTATCGATAACTATCGATGGTGAGATACATTTTTTCTTTTTTGTACGTATTGTACCTATTAATTTAATTTGCAGCGCAGTGTCATTGTTCATGAAAAATTAATACGAATTATGAAAAGTAATAAAATACGACGAAAACAATAGCAATATTCTTATTTTCTCAGGTTTTGACTTTTGTTCAAGTAAAAATTGGCGATTTTATTATGTTTCCATTTAAAATACATTGACTTTGAACTATCGATAACTTATCGATAGTTTGTACGATAAAACGATAGTATATCGTTGGCAAAAATTATCGAAATTTCGTATCGATAGAAAAAAATATCGATAACTATCGATAGTATTATCGATAGTTCCCATCACTATACTCTTCACAAAAAATATTACCAAAATACTACACGTAATTTTCTCTGTAAAATTACTGTAATTACTCAAAATACCAATTTATTACCACGTACGTGCCCTTTTCAAACGCGTTACGTAAAGTACCGCTATGCGTCTCCTTGCTAGGATACACTTCGATCCTTTTGATCAAAAATAAGCTCAGTCAGTATGTTTTACGTCGTCTTCAAGCATTTGTATATTTGTCGCGTCGCTGGTTGTGATTTTCATTTGTAAATTAAATCAATACCATAAGATGTCCAATCACGGAGAGGATGAAGTTTTAGTGAGTAAATTTATAAAAAGCATTTCTGCCTATTTTAATAAGTGTGGTTTGTTTCCCCCGCCCGGCCCCTTCTTCGAGAGTCTTTTTTGTAATACGTATTTGCATGTTCACACCAATCTTATATTGGCTAACGCAGGAATTTTGCATTTCTGTCGTTATAGGTACCTATGTTTTTTCAAATTTTATCAGTTTTTTTTTTTTAAATTTTGGTTAAAAAATTCCATTTTAAAAATGAATTGTTTAGAATAATTTACGTTTCTTCAATATAAGGTCAAAAATCTATTTTAAACTTAAAAATCGAATTGTTCCAAATTTTGTTCTAAGTCAATTTTTCCAAAATACGACTAAGTACATTTATAAAATACCTGGAAATTTTATTTTTTTTATAGGTAAATCAAGCATTGAATTCTAAAGAAAATTCTGTCTTCTTATTTTTCCAAGTTTGAAAAAAAATTTATTATTGCTTTTTTGAGGTGTGATTGAGAATGAGAACTTGAAGGAAAGTATATGATAATTCTGAACAATTTCTTTTTTAAATGGTATTTTTCAATTAAAGTATTCATTTTTTAAAACGAAATAAATTTTTTGAAAACAAAATTCAAAAAATAAAAATTTAAAAGATTTTATTTGAGTAAAATTTGCAAAAAGAAAAAATTTTAAAAGTTCTTAAATCGAACAAACAGGATTTTAAAAATTTTCATAATACTTGAACATTAAAAATTTTTAAAAAATGTATTTTTTAAAATTTTGTTTCAAAAAAATTAACGAAAATTTAAAATAATGGAATTCATTGAAAACGGTTACTCTGAAATTATATTATTTAGGTAAGTATAAGACAGTATTATTTTTTTAAAACAAAATTTTGAAAAATTCTCATTTTGAAAAAATTGATAAATAAGATGATTCTAATTTTTTTTTAAATTACTTTTTTCCATCAAAATTTAAAATTTAAAAAAAAAATCATTATTTATTAAATTTTTAGTTTTAAAATTTGAAAAAAGAATTTCTCTTCTGTTTTTCTATCCGTCGCGAATCTCGCGGCGGGTTTCATCTAGTTCTATTTGAAAATAATAATAATGAAGAAAATATCCAGAGTGACTATGCAGTAAGTACCTATGTAGCTATACCTATACAGCAGCTACCTAATTTGTAATTAATAATCTCGTCTTTTTTATGTTAATAATTCCTTAATTGTGATTATATTTATGAAAACTAATTAGAGACATGATCACATGCATCTCAAAATAACGTAAGCAAAAAAGAATTACCTACCTACCTATGCTACCTAAGCACAAAAATCATGCTTGAATTGAATTGCAATAATTTTGAGAAAAGAATACCCACATTCTCAGTTTGTTTACGTGGTAGCACTGATAATGGATCAATGCGCGTATTTTTTTTTTTTCGTTCATTCATAAAAACGATCGTTAGTTTGTAAACATTGGTGTTCGTAGGGTCCTAGAAATGGGGGTATAATTGACGGTCGCCATGTTGGTTCGGTGAAGTAGCATGCGTGTGTATTTTACAGCAGGGTTGCGAACCGTTTGAGAATTAATTGGTGGTGGTGGTGGTGGTGGTTTTGAAAATTTTCGAATAAATGGTTTTTGGTTTTGGTTTTTTTTTGAAATGGTTTTGGTTTTGGTTTCGGTTATTTCAACTTTTGATTATTTTGGTGGTGGTGGTGGTGGTTCTCAAAAACCAAAACCATTTCAATTGGTTTTGGTGGTGGTTCTCAAAAACCAAAACCATTTCAATTGGTAAAACCAAAACCAAATGAATTGGTTTTGGTTTTCAATCGATTTTTCATGTTTTTAAATGGAGCAAAAAATATACTAACGAAGACTTGATACAACCAGATGGAACCATTTCCTATGTTTTAAATTTTAATTCTATTATTCTAATTCAATAATCAACAATTAATTATACTGAGTTACTGATGAAGTGATGAGAAATCAAATATCAAATACAAATACAAAGAGAAGAAATGAATTAAAAAATAAAGAAGTTATTGAAAAAGAAAAAACCTTTATTTAATGGCCAATTTGGCAAAGAAACGAGTAATCAAATAATCAATTAATTAATCATAATTCACAAATCAAAGGAACGAAATATCATGGCACCTATTAGTTTCACCTTAAAATTAACTGCTTTGAAACTGACTAAATTAAAATTAGGATAAAACAAAAGGAACAAAAAACAACACAAAGTAATAAAATGAAGAAACCGATTCAATTGATTTGGTGGTTTTTCAAATCTAAATGGTTGTGGCGATGGTGGTTTTTTTTTTAAAGCTCTTTTTTGTGGTTTTATCAAATGGTTTTTCCATTTTTTCTGCTTGCAAACGGTTTTACAAATTTTCCAATTGGTTGTGGTGGTGGTGAAAACCATTTGAAAACCACCACCAAAACAATTTTATTGGTGGTGGTTCGAAACAGTTTGCAACCCTGTTTTATAGGAACACAAATCACGCACACAAACGAAGAATCAAGCGTTACACTAGTAAACAATACATCGCCGAACCAACATGGCGACCGTCGATCCTACCCCCCATTTCTAGTACCCTAGTGTTCGCATCAATTGATTGATAACATTCCAGAACTGATAAACTTAAACGTACTTAAAAAAACCAAAACGCATGCACTTCAAAGTGATCTTTAGAGTAACGATCTTTTAAAAAAATGTACAATGAAATTACATTTTTCATAATAATATTTTTGCTAATTGAGTTGAAAAGTATCGATTGTTCTATTGGCGATACTTACCCGACATATCGGTCGTGTGTTTCAGAATGTACAAGAAGCACCTGTGAGAATGGTAGGTAATAAAGATAAGTAAGCGCTTTTTGTTGATTTTATTCATCTATTGCGTTGAACTTCCAGATGGTGTCAGCTATATGCCAGCAGTGAGAATCAAATGTTATTTGAAACTGTTATGGAACTGTCGCGACAACTGCGAATACGAATGTATATGGCCGATGGTTAGAATTTGTTTGAAGAAAGGATGGGAAATACCTCAATTCAGTGGAAAGGTAAATCACCACCTTTGTAGATAACTGAAGCTACCTGAAGAATATTTTTCAAAAGAGTTTTCTGTTGTAGTGGCCATTTATACGATGGTTGGGTATGCAAGAGCCAGCATCGGTGATATTTTCCATTTTCAACTTGATCAGTAGTATTTATATGTATAATCAGTTTCGTAAAGCTGTTAGAACTCCATTTACTATGTATTGGATATGGACAGTTTATGCTGGTGTAAGAATATTTAGTTGGAATAATGTCTCTGAAAAACGTAAAAATATGAAACTTAATTAATTGTTTCCTCTAGGTTTCTTCTAATGCATGGATTTGGTCTGTAATATTTCACGTTCGTGATATTCCATTTACAGAACGTATGGACTACATCAGTGCATCAACATTGGTGTATTACACATTCTTCGCTTTTGGTTACAGGTAAATAGTATGCTTCGGTTTCATCAAGTTTCATTTATACGTTTTGCACGAGTTATTCTAAAAAATGCTTTCGTTTTCCAGAATGATAATTTTTCAAAAACTGTTTACCAAAGTATTATTCGTTTGCGGCTGCTTATTTTTTTTCGTACAACACACGCTGCATTTGATCATGAAACCTTTCGACTATCACTATAATTTTGATACGCTCGTATTCGTCGGTAAATGTTTGAAACACTAATATAATCACATCTTAGATAAAACTACTCCAAATGCTGAAGTGTTTTATATCATTTTTAGGAATATTGACCGGTGTAACCACTTTACTATGGTGTCTCTGGAACTGGAACATAATAAGTCATGTTAAATATGCAACGATATACGTATCTTTGACCACCATCGTTGCTTTACTCGAAGTTTTCGATTTTCCTCCCGTCTTATGGGTGTTCGATGCTCATTCTATGTGGCATTTAGCCACCGTACCGTTACCATATTTTATGTACAAGTTAGTTGATCAGTTCCATATTTACGAAGAGTATTTTTAGATGAATTGGTATTAAAATATACGAGTGTATTTTAGGTTTGCGATCGAAGATTGTAGATATTTACGAAGACATACTCATAGATCGACGGTGGAAACGGTGGGCAGATCATAACTACGGCCATTCGGTGCTTAAAATTGGATTATGAACGTGGTTGAAGGAAAAATGAGTCGAATTCTGTGATAAATAAAGGTGATTTTGAATAAAAGTTCATGAGGAAAAATGCTAATCTGAATTTATCTAGCACCAAATTTTATAAAAGGTATTACTCAATTTTGTACATGTTCTTTGTATAGTCTACTATGTATGCATTTTGTTTTTAAACATCAATTACGACGCATTTATACTTCTTTAGCGTTCACGACATTTTTACGTTGAATTTTATACTTAATTTGTTCTAGTTAATTTTAACATTGTACTTGTCAAACTTTCATGATGAATGACATAGGGTGTATAATAATTGTATTAAATAAGGCATTTATTTCTGTTGTACATAGATTCTTTTTTTTTTTTTTTTTTTTGAGAAAATATTTATTTTAAAATGTACCTATAGCGTTACCAAAGTCACGATGAAAATATTTTGTTTTAATACCTTTATCAGATTTTTCTTAACGAAACACTACTTTGCTTCATGTTGTTGCTTATGAATAAGGCTTAGGATTTCAAATCATGTTTTCCATTACCGATTTTTATATTTTATTCAGATACAGTTTTGTTTTTTAGGATTTTTTTTCTTAACTAGGTAAGTTATGTTTACAAAAAAAAAAAAAAAAAAAAATGTATAATACAGTGCTTAACTAACATAATACGTCTATCTCATGAAATAGGAACGCAATATTTACCATGGTCGAGCTTGTTGAAATTTCCATTATGTCGTGTATGTGAATAATTTTTTTGTTTTTTTGAATATCTGAGCTCGATATGTTTCTTAAGTGAGATGGATTGTAAAGAATTGCAAACGAAATTGTGGTACCAATTTTTTTTTTTTTTACGTTATTTGCGTGTAAACGAACTAGTGATATTTTTAGTGTTTGATGATATCTATTGAAAATTTTTATTACTTTTTTTGTTATACGATACGAATGCATTTTGAATGATCTCGCGTTGAAGATTTTTACGTTCTTTATAGTCGTTTGAACAGTTTTTAATTTTAATTTTTTAAAACTGGAAATATTTATTTTTAACAATTGTTTTTTTGCTTGATTGTTGTAATATTTTTTTAGCCAATGATACATAAATAAAAAGGTTTTCCATTTGTTTTGTTTTCGGTATTTAATTTGAAATTATAATGTGTGGAATAAGTAAAATTGGGCAAAAAAATGTATCAAATTGCATTTCAAGTTTTATGATTTTTTTTATTTTAAAATGTTTCTTTCGATGTTCTGATTAGCCACCAAAAAGTCTCACAACTTTACCTCTCCGAAAGTCTCCCAAATGTGAACCCAGAAAGACCTACCGTTTTTCGCTTGTAACTTTTAAAATATTTTGTTTCGACAGAAAAATGACCATAATAAATATTACAGTAGGTACATGAAATTTCCAACAAAAAAGGCTGGATAAATTTTTTTCGAAAAGTCAACGGGTGGCGCAAAAACAAGCGTCAAAGTATACCTATAAGGTGAAAAAAAAGGAGATTGTCCCCATTCACACGGCGAATTATATGAACTTTCGAAAGGGGTCGAATACCGAAACTTCCAAAAAAAACTTCACCTCACCACCACCCCCACCCAAAGTGCTGAAAATATAGACACTTGCGAACTATCTTTTTTTTAAATTGTCAATAACTCTTCAGTCGTCGCGTCCCCTACTTCAAAAAAAAAAAAAAAAAAATGGGAAAAGAAAAGTAAATTTTCTTGGAAATTTTGACTGAATTTTTTTTTGAAAAATTCTGAAGGAATGTCGAATAAAAATTCCGAGTTAGACTGTTTTAAAAAAGTGAGCAAACATTTTTAGTAAAAATTTTGGAATAAATTTCAAGCAAAAAAAGTTTTATAAAAAATCAAAAAGAAGTCTGAGAAAATTTTAATTAAACATGATATTATCTTGAAAAAAATTTTCAAAAACAATTTCCATTAAAATTTCTTAAACCTTCTTATAATATTTTTTGAGTAAAATTTAAAAAAAAATATACCTAATGATAAAAAATTGAAAAGGATTTCAAAATAATTTTTTCAAAAATTTCAAATGAAGAAGTTCCAATTTCAAGTTGGAATTTTCAAAGAATTTTATTGAAACATTTTTGAGAATATTTTTAAAAATTGTTTAAAAAATTTTCTATTGAAAATTTCTAAGGAAATGTAAAGTGAAATGTTTCTTGAAATTTATAAGCGAAATTAAAAAAAAAAAAGTTGACCAAGTAAATAAATTCAAGTATAAATGTTACAAAAAAAAATCATGAAAAAATTTTTGTGCAAATTTCATGCGAAGATTTGTTAAAACTTTTAATTGGAAATTTTCTAAACAAAAAAAATGAAATAGGTAGGTAGGTAGTATTTTTTTTAATTGAAAAAAATCATCTCAAAAATTTTCAAGTAAAAATGTTCAAAGTTTTATTCTAAAATTTGTATTATACCTACCTATGGTTGATTTAAAAAAATTCTCGTTTACATTTTTTTTTTTTTTTTGGATAAAAAATTTACTAAATTTATGTATTTTATTCGACAAAAATTCTCTTTTCGTTACTACACTTTGTTTTATTTTTATTTTTATTTATTTATTTTTGCAAGTGGATGGAGTGATATACCTATTTAAGAAACTGGGGTGCTCAGCTGCCCTGCCTAACAAAATGTTCGCTAAATGTAGGTAAAGGTAACCCAAAAAGCAATTTAATTTCGTTATTTTACTGGGCAGAATATTCTGAATCTGAACTTCGATATTGGTAGTTAACATAATTTTAAAGGATACCTATGGTACCTCCCTAGCTACCTACTACCTATAATTATATCGATAATTATAAAGAAACTAAAGAAAATGTTTATTTCAAATGGAGACGAGGTCTGTCAAACTTTCCAAGCTAAAATTTTCATTCATCTCGTACTCGTACTTATGAAATACCTACCTACATAATAAATTTTAAAAATAGATAAATTTTGCATAAATCACTGAAATGAAAAAATTTTCATTGTTTCGATAAACCTACTTATATAAAATAGTCTAATTCGTATATGTATCAATCAATTACTTAATCAAATTTTGTATTTTTATTCTACATTTTCTTTAGAAAACTAAAACTTGAGCTACTTATTTAGAGTTGTTAAAAATTAATTACCCAGGGCTTTCGGTGTGCTTGCTACTCGTAAAAGATATGGTAGAAGTGAAAGTTGCACCTCACAGCGGGGGAGATTTTTCAAGCGAACTACGCAGACGTAATTCGTAACGAAGAACCCTTACTTCTACGTTGAGGGTTGTATTTTGCAGTGTGCTTTTATCTGATTTGCATTGCCCACGACGATTTCCGAACTTCACACGAAACTTTTCTGCGCCTAGGTAAGTGGAATAATTTTCTTACAGTGAGCTTATTTGAATTCAGTCTTTTTAATTTAAAATAAAAATATCTACCTACCTAAATGAAATGCCTGAATTCAAAGTAGAAAATTAAATTTGGTGTTTTTATTGTATAATATCTCGTATTCCTGATAAATTAAGAAAAAAATTATCTTCCGGCGCATAAATTGATACTGATAATGCTTCAAATTGAAGTTCAACATGACACTTTCGATGATCAATGCATTAAAAAAAAATCTTTTATCTATATTAGAGATTAGCTTTCATCTTCCAGATACTCGAAACATTGAAAGTAAATTGTTTTCAGACAGGTCTTTCGATGAGAGAAAGAGCGCGCGCATTGGGATTGTCTGGGCGCGAATTTTTCATCTGTAGTTAGTCGCTTCTTAATAGCACATTTTATCCAGGTGAACTGTTTACGTTGTTCGGGAATAATTCACATGCGCATGTTTCTCGTTTGACAATAGCTTAATGAAAATTTTATATGTACAAGGATTGAACCCATACAATACATAATAGCCTATTGATATTCAAATAATTTT
The DNA here is from genome assembly GCA_959613365.1 of Balanococcus diminutus. NCBI lineage: Eukaryota > Metazoa > Arthropoda > Insecta > Hemiptera > Pseudococcidae > Balanococcus > Balanococcus diminutus. Next base: position 34,578,012 of record OY390714.1, read on the forward strand.
TTTTTTAAATTTCCCCGAGTCTTTAATGAAAATAATCTAACATGTCGAAGAAGTTGCCTACATTTTCGCCGTAAATCATATGTAAACAGTGAACAAGAAATTACTCCTACTTCGCTCCACCCTCACGAATCAATTTTCAATATTGTATAGATTTCTTTGTTATTTCAGCAGAGCACCGCCAACTCGATAATATGATGGAAATGAGATTCAATATTACGACCAGCGAATATGGCGATGTCAATGAATATCAAATTAAGCAAATTGTGTGCACAGCTATTAATAATATGTTGTGGTATTTTATTGAAATAGCAATCGCCGCGAACCTAATTTTTTTCATTTTAGTAATGGGCTGCATGTACTTTTGGAAACCTCGCCCCCATAAACACAAGTACATAATTGAAATGATGATTTTACAATCAATGTGAACTCTGAAGTTTTTATAACTTTTATATTTTTTCAGATTAATTACCGAAGTAGATAGCGAAATTGCTGATGATTCCATTAGAGAAATAAATGGAACTGGGTGGAAACCTCTTGGTGCTTTTATCGATGATGTTACTTATGAAGAATTCGATGCTCCTCCATCTTACGACGAATTGATCAATCAGCCTACTACTATTTCAATTGCAAACGAAAACAATGATTGTCCTAGTTACGTTTTTATCAATCTTAATCCTTAAATTTTTGAATCTATGTATCTCAATAATTTAATAATACGTAAAGACAGTTTCTCATCGCATATCTATCTGGCAGTTTTCAAAATGATAGGTAAAAACGTACATCGACCTATCAACCATCCAAAAACAAAGATGAAGTTGGATCACAAAAGATAAAAAATGCATTATAACAATCATTGTATCAAATTATCAAACAATAGATTACATAAATATTTTTACCTATAGCATTTATGTGTTTATAATGATTTGTGAGTTATTTGATCGAATCGAAAATACTCATCAATTTTTATATTTGAAAAGATTTTATAATAAATTAAAATTCGCTACATTGCATTTTTTTTAAATGTAGGTATCTCACTTATTATTATACTGGAGAATAAAAAGTACTTGACGTTTCAATAACTCGCATCGAGATTGTACATACAATTATTTATTATTTTTGCAACAGAATCTGATATAATTACAATAAAATGAAATAACATAACTACGAAAAATCGACATCTATTTATAATACGGAGTACCGTCGGGGTGGTAATGTCTCATTTTTTTACCGGTTCCTACAGGTCCATGACGACGTTCCCATAACAAGCGATGTTTCTGTTTCATGAAAACTCTGCGCGAATACATTGGTCCGGAACCAATATCACCATCTAAGTGGAAGAAAAATAATTAATTTTTTAGCTGTCTGCCTTCAAATGATATATTAAGATACAGAACAAGATCTCACATTTAATGAACCAATTGGTTTCGTTGTCTTTATAAGCATCCCAAAGAGGGCGACATTTTTCTTTTTCCTGCCCTTCGTATAACATACATTCGTCGAATCGGGCCATCAATAAGCCAAGAATTTTGCTATCTAGTTTCCTAAACATCAAGTTTGTTTTAGCAATACTATTACGCTCGAGTTGACCAATTTCTGGTACTTACATGTCACGTGCTACTTGATGTTCTGCTTCATAATGGCATAAAACGTCATAATCGTAACATTGGTCGATCGTCGGCACTCTCGGATACTTTCTGTGGTACCAGTAATAGGTCTTCTGATTTGGTTCGATTATATTTTCTAAAAAAAAAGATACACTTCACAAATTGATAACTAGAGTGTAAATTACATGTAGAAGTGGTGAGATTATTACGTACTTTTCAAATACACCATAGGATCTACGACAGCTTTAATTCCGAGTACGATAAGTTTCTCAAATATGTTACGAGGCGGATAAGATTCCCAGTCGCGGTGAAGAATGGTGTAGTTCTTACGATCGAACTCCGCCAAAGGGTGAGTAGATTCTGCCATCGTGTAATCAGAAGTAGAACACTACCGATGGATTTTTTTCAATTTTAAAAAAATTATACGCGATGTAATTGCTAATTTCTTCTTGCCCTTTACATTATCAGCACCTGAAAAATTGTTATCACAACAAAAAAATTTATTGTTCTTCACGTTGCCAAATTGAATAAGTAAATTAAAACAGACAAAAAATGAATATGTCAACGATTCGAAACGGTTTCATTTTTATTTGGAATTTGATTTTTAATTAAAGTGAAACATGTTATTCGAAAATTATGAATAAGAAAATTATTATCATCTTTTAAAATTTTCAAATAAAGCAAAATTTTCTTTATTTGTTCATATTTTAATTAGTTTTTTGATTTTTAAATTTAATACAGTTTTCGATCGAATGTCGTAATTTTCTCAGTAGTTTCACGAAATATTTGGCAACATTGTAAATCAAGTACAAACAAACAAACACAACACCGCTAATTTGATTGGGTGCAAGGGAAAGGGATGAAATGAAAAAAAAATGAAGTGTTCGAAAATGCGCTCTTTCGTGTGAATCAAGACATGAATCGACGGTTACAATTTTTAGAATAATTACTGGAAATTGCAATAAGTTTTTCTATTATTTCGTGTACAAATTTTACAATAGTTCAACTCTTTACTCGTAACTCTCCCACAGCTTACGAGTTTCATCTCCGGACTCTATTTGGCGGTACTGTCTGGACTACGTGTGATCTCGATTTCTGACAGTTGAGCATTTGGATTGTGTAACAAAATACATATGAATCAGCTGTCTGGTAAGTTTTAATAATTACGTTATTAATCGTGTAAATTTGTTCAAGAGTATCCATCTCTCCTGATTCCAATCCACGAAATGTAACCAACGGTGAGGTTCAATGTCCGCCAACTCGTTTTCCAACTGATGCACGTTACGTTACATCATGTTCCTAGAAGCTTGCAAATGAAAAATATCGTCCTTCTCATAGAAATTCTTTCTCTAAAGACTACTTAGTTGCAGTAATAACTTCGAACGCGGTTCAATTTTATTAAATTTGTACAAATTACACAGATATGCCAACTGTCGTATATCGCAATACCTTAGCCATCACGATCCACATTATACTTGTAATCATAGAAACGAGTACTCCCACAATTCCGACATCGTAACTCCAGCCAAAATTGAACTCTCTAGCGGAGTAATAGTCTTTCCATATTTTTGAAAATTGCATATTAGCCGCGTTGGCGGTTTCTTGGACAATTCCTTCGTCTATAATATACGACACTGTAGTATTCAATATGCCTGAATTTTCGAAATTCTGTTGATTTTTACGATAATCTAATTTTTTTATGTGTAATATTAACACGATAATCAGAGCGAATGTACCTGAAATAATTATAAATTTGTTTCAGATTAGAACACGTTGGAAATTCAAGCACTAAAATGGAACAGCCCGTTAAAGGTAAACAATGAATTAAACATACCGGCTAGTAAATACATTACTCCTGTTATTAATATAGCGCTCAGCTGATGTTTAATTATGCCAAAAGCACCTATCATAGCTGCACTTCCGAGCAGGATTAAACAAACTAGGGCAGATGATATCGAAACGTTTTTCATTCCTGGCGACGATAGGAATTTTGCATAATGAAACTTGAAATTTGGTTCACGTTACGATATCAATACTCACTATAACTCCAATTGCTGGATAAATGCTCCTCGTCTTTGAATTGTTTACTAGATAGATAATATATGCACAAATCTACCGGAAAATATATTCTTCTCAGAACCTCCAATTGTTGATCTGCAATAATGAAGAAAAAAATGAAACCCAAAGCTCTCTTTTTTTCCGCAGTGGAATTATTTTTCAAATACCATTTAGTCGTACACACATGGTCCAAATTCCGCCATTCATCGGTACTAGAAATACAGTCACTGTTGCGTTTATATGGGTATTTGAAGTTATATTTCCCTTCACATTTGTGTGAATGAAATCGTTTATTGAAATTTTAACTATAGTTTCGTCTAGAGATGGTTCAACATTCACATATGGAGGGGCGTTTATAGGCCTTCTCAGTTTACTTTCAATTTCTCGAATTTTACGAAGATCCCAACTGATGTATTCCCAGTGACTGGTCATTAAGCTCAGGCTTGTTAGAATAGTGGCACAGCTTGTCAGCAGTACTGTCGTTAGTAATAATATTATCGGTGTGTTGGTCGACGGATGCGGATAACGATACGATTCTTGCTCGTCCTCTTGAACGTACTTCTGTTCGATTCTTTCCATGCAGTTGAAAGTTTCTTCCTTCGGATCGATATCCATTTTTTTTTTTTTTTTTTTTTTTTTTTTATAGGTAAATTAGATCATTTGATTACCTGAGTAATTTTGTCGGTGATGAAAAATGGACCAAATATTGATTATACTTTCTTTAGAATTATATTTCTTTTCATCTTGAACTTGAATATTTCCACGAATTCTATTACTTTTAATTTCGAAATAAATTCAAAAAAACCGAACTACGCGCAAACTTCGAGGTGAAAGAGAGAATAATGAATAGTGATATGTTGAATTGCGCTTTGTAAAAGCACTGTAAGCTAACGCCCGTCGGTCGAGCTAAAAGTCGTTCGTCTGAATGGCGCCAATTCGGTTGGGGGTTTCTTCTATCGAGCAAAATTCGATCAACTTAATTTTATTGCTTATTATTTTTTGCTTATAATTTTTTTCTAGTTTCAATTCTTTTTTTCCTCTTTGGCATGTTTTTTACGAATTTCGATTTTTTTCTAAATACATTTCGTCTTGAAATTGTTGCACATTACTTTGCTTTAATTAATTCGAATGAAAGTATCGAATAATAATTTATTTTATGACTTTTGTTCGAGAATGAATACCGTTCGATATGTCAACTTCTTTGATGGCATTTTAGGTAAAATTATTTTGAGGCTCTTGCTGTACTAAATAATTACCATCGATGATTCTTTTTTTTCGTGGTGTTTTAGTCCATACGTACTTTCAGTTTTTGGTTCATGAGCAAATTGATCTTCATTTTGGGCTTGAGTGGTATTTTACATTTAATTTTATATAGTTCAGTTTCAATGTAATTTGGGTACAGTTTTTTTTTCATCATAGATTTAAAAAAATTTTAGCAGTGGAAGGTGCAAGGAATTTTCCTTTGGAATAAAATAATAAAATGCATAATTTTTCATTTCTACTTTTATTGAACTCTAATTTGGTAAAATAATGATACCATTTTTTCTAGGTTTTTTACGAATAACACATTTTAATCCTTTTCGATTTTTTTCAGATATTGGTGCAACCGCAGTCGAAAGTACTACCCCAGTTCCTGCGAAAACAAACGACGAACCCGTTCCCGAAGAAGCCACTAAACCAGTCGTATCGACAGAAAGCGAAAACCCCAAAAGCGAAGAATCCGCAAAGTCTACCGAGAATGAAACATCAACCAACGGCGATTCTAACGGAGCTGAAACAAACCACGACGCTTCAAAAGGCACCGTAGATAACGTCGACGATTTCACCGACGCGATGATGGAAAATCTGCAAGATAATTACAGCCAAGATGTCGACGGCATGGTCAGTTTGATGGAATCGGCCGAAGACTTCATGTTCGAATCGGACGACAAACAGTTGAACATTAAAGCTGCCATCGAAGCTAATAAACGTAAAAAAGAACAAGAATGTAAAAGTCTTGTAAATTCGGACAAATCAGAAGCGTACAGTTTACTCGCCCAAGGCAAACGTAACTTATTCGTTAAAGATTACGAGTCAGCTGTCTCGACGTTGGGCGAAGCATGCCAGAAACTTAGCTCTATCTACGGAGATTTCGCAGTCGAATTAGCCGATGCTTATATGACCTACGGTAATGCTTTATTAGAATTATGGCGGGTCGAAGAAGCTGATAAAAAGAATAACGAAGACGAAAGCGCTGAAATTGGCGAAAATGTCGAAGAAGAAAACGAAGACGAAACGGAGAATAACACTACTGCCGATGAAAAGGACCCCAGTGACGGTGAAAATAAACCAGATGAAAGTAAAGAAAACGAAGAAGGCGACGATGATAAAGAAGAAGATGAAAACGAAGAGAAAAATGAAGACGGCGAAGAAGATATAGAAAACGAAGACGATAATGTACAAATAGCTTGGGAAGTCGTCGAACTAGCCAAAGAAATTTATATTCGACATAACGATAACGTTAACGCGGCCAAGGCGTATTTAAAACTAGGAGAAATAAGCATCGCTTCCGGTAATTATACGTTAGCCATTGAAGATTTAACTAGAAGTTTGGATTTCCAAAAGAATATTACTCCCGCTGATAATCGTCTCAAAGCCAACACTCATTTTAATCTATACGTCGCCTATTCGGCGTCTCACGAATACGATAAATCCGCCGAACAACTAGACACCGCGAAATCCGTATTCGAAACGCAAGTACACGATTTAAGCCAAAAATTAAAAACCATCGATAAAAGCAATGTTTCGGAAATAGCCAAAATTACGAAAGAAATCAGCGATACCGAAGAAATCATGCGAGATATGGATTCCAAAGTACTCGAAAATAATAAACATAAACGAGAATTAATGACGGCGCTTGTCGAAGCGATAAAGAAAAAAACCACCGAAGAAAGCAATAATTCGAGCAGTGCTAAAGTCGATTTGAAAATCGGCACGAGCTCTAATAATTTAATTAGTACTTCGAGTTCCAACAACATATTTGGTGGTTCAAGTTCCAGTAATGTTCCTGTCAATAATATTAGTCATCTAATCCATAAGAAGCCCAAACAAAAAATCGAACCTTCCGTTGACAAAAATCATTCTCAGCCTGAGTCAACTGCCAAAACCGAACCTTCCGTTGACAAAAATCATTCTCAACCTGAGTCAACTGCCAAAACCGAACCTTTAGTTGACAAAAATCATACTCAACCTGAGCCAACTACCAAAACCGAACCTTCCGTTGACAAAAATCATACTCAACCTGAGTCAACTGCCAAAACCGAACCTTTAGTTGACAAAAATCATATTCAACCTGAGCCAACTACCAAAACCGAACCTTTAGTTGACAAAAATCATACTCAACCTGAGCCAACTACCAAAACCGAACCTTCCGTTGACAAAAATCATACTCAACCTGAGTCAACTGCCAAAACCGAACCTTTAGTTGACAAAAATCATATTCAACCTGAGCCAACTACCAAAACCGAACCTTCCGTTGACAAAAATCATTCTCAACCTGAGCAATCTACCGCCACCTTGAACGGAGAGTCTTCACTCAGTAGTAAAATAGTAACAAATAGCAATTCCGAAACTTCAGCGAGTGCTACGAATGTAACTGAAAAAGTAAACGGCGAAGAGACGAATGAAAGGAAACGTAAATTGAGTGAAAGTGGCGATAGAAGTCCTAAAAAAGCGTGTCTTGATAAAGAATAATTTTTTAATCGATTACTTCGTTGGTAATTTTTCCTCTATGCTAATAGTAAAAAAAAAGTATGTCGAGTCATTTTTTTTCCATTTACGTAAGCTTTATTTTTCTGATAAACATTATGGTCAACTTGAATTTTTAATTTGAATACAAAGAATGTTTTAAAATACCTATTTAGAATGTTGTATTATAATAGTGTTTTTGTTGTAACGGAAATTTTTCATTTTTGGAATTTCTATCGCTATTTTTATGAGTTTATTTTCCTATTATTGAATGGAACGCATCACAGTATTAAGAAATGGATGCTATTTTATGTTTAAGTTATTCGAAACGAGTTTGTACGAGTAAGTAATTTTATTGTGAATCAGCAAATATTTAAGTTATTTTTTATATGAAAATTTTTGTTTATAAGCAGAACATCAAATATACCTACTCATTTGTTCGCTGATTACGTCTTGTTCGTTGCTTTGCTACTTTTACTTGTGTTTATTACCAGTGGGAAATAACACTGACGTGAGAGACGCAGTTATCGTTGATCATTGATTTGAAAAAGCAGTTGACCTTAATACTTATGTAATAATAAAGTAATATTTTTTCCATTCGCTGATTCGCCCATCACGTCAGCTTGATGAAAGTACTTCAACCAAGTAGTAAGTTGTGTAGTTGAGTGGAAAGAAAGTTGTGTTTTTAAAATGATACTCGAAGCATTGCTATGTTTTGCTGTTTTCGGGGTCGTTGAATTGCAATCAATACGCCGGAATAATGTAAATTTGCATTCTAGAATTTCGAACGTAAGTTGAATAATTAGTAATTTCATAAATTAGAACGTTTGTAGAGCTGTAGTGGTAGACACACGTACAATACATTGTAGCCTTCATTGTAGTATAATAAAAATGGTCACATTTTTATTAGTTGTTTAGTAAATAATCTACCAAATATACCATCGAAGGTGGAAATTGAAGAAAAATACAATCATTATTGGTACAGATAAAAATTCCGCTTAAAATCCTAAACGCTTATTGGTTCTCAACAGGTGAACTACGTAGTTTGGGAAAGTGGGAGTGTGGGAGCAGGTGTGAGCAGGTATTTTTTTACGAAATTTTTTTCAAAACTGATAACGCGTATGCTTCGTAATAACAAATAACTTCACCGCTTTCGCTTATCACTATTTAGTAGAAAAGTTCTATTTCAACCACGAAGTTTTTTCAAAATTAACTGTATAAATGAAGATGTACAAAAAATACCTCATAATTTTGCTGATCATTTGTGTATTGTTCATTTATGCAATTTACTATATCAAATCGTTCTTTGAAGAGGATTTAACTATATTGTATGAAAAGGTAGGTGATCAGTGTACTTCGCCGGAAATATGTGATTTTGAATTCTTATTCTATTGTAAAAATTTTGTACGTGTCAAAATTCTACTATTCATGTCAATTCTTACAGATCAGTTTGACCAGAGAAGATTCTCTCAATCAGTACATTGATGAATTGGCTCAAAAGAATGACATAAATGAATTCAAAAGAATCCTCAATCCTATTCTGGTGGAACGTGTCGTCGGTACTCCAGCTCACGAACAAGTGAAAGAGGTCTGTTGTGAAAAAAAATTATTAATTATAAAAAATTGAAACTAATTGGCATCTGTATTGTTTTCTTAGTATATCGCCAACGAAATGCGAACCTTGAAATGGAACGTGGAACTGAATTCTTTTCACGATATAACGCCGAACCAAGGAAAACTGTTATTCACCAACATCATCGCTACGTATAATTCATCAGCTTCAAAGTTCCTAGTATTTGCTTGCCATTATGATTCTAAATTGATGAACTTTAAATTCATCGCTGCTACAGATTCGGCAGTTCCTTGTGCTATGTTGATTTATTTTGCTAAAATTCTGGGCAGCTTGTCGCGGCCTATACAATCGGTAGGCAGAGTTTTTTTTTTTGGTGAGAAAGTCTGCTAACAATTTAGTTAACTTTTTTGTTTGGTTTTATAGCCTATTGGTTTAAAATTCATATTTTTCGACGGAGAAGAAGCTTTCGTAAGTTGGACGGCGACAGATTCGGTGTATGGAGCGCGTCATTTAGCTAGTCAAATGGAAGCTAGAAGCGATTTAAATCAAATAGTAAGTTTATATATGCATCTGTGTACCAGCTGTGAATTTTTTATTGTTTTCTTTCGTGCTAGCCTCGATTTTATAACGGGCGGAAACCATTAATGATTGTTTTTTAATAGGACTTGATGGTGTTGTTGGATTTACTTGGTGACTCGTCGCCCCAGTTTTATAGTTTTTTTTCAAACACGCATAACCGTTATCGTAAATTAGTAGCGATTGAAAAACGCTTGAAAACCAAAAATCTACTAATACCGGAGAAGCCAGCAACTCGTTATTTTACAAATACTAAATTTTTCGGAGCCGATATTAAAGACGATCATGAGCCTTTTTTGGTAAAAGGTAAGATTTGCAACTGTACACGCGTATTGGTAATTTTTGATGTATCAGAATAAAAAGTGACCTTTTTTTCAGGTGTTCCTGTTCTTCATATCATTCCTCTGCCATTTCCAAACGTTTGGCATACTGAATTTGATAACGAAAGTATAATCAACTATAGCACCGTAAAAAATTTATTGATAATATTCGAAGTGTTCATTGTGCAGTATTTAACAGAGGTGGAATCGAGTTTCACCGTTTGACTACCCTTCTCGTTTGTGATGAATTTATTTTATTTCTTTTATAAAAAGAATTTTGCATTTGTTATTGTATTTGATTTGTTCATATTTTTACTTGTAATTCTTATTATTTGTAAGCTCATTAGGTTGTGGAGTAACGATCTTATCAAATTTATTCTGTGTTCTTTTATAAAAAGAATTTTGCATTTTTATTGTATTCGATTTGTTTATATTTTAACGTATTTTCCTATTTGCAACCTCATAAGGTTGTTTTTGTTTTGTAACCGATCTGACCCCCTCAAACAATTTGTTTTGTGACTTATTTATTGCAGTTTAAATAAAAATGTTATTTTTTGTTATGAATAACTAAACTTGTGAAGTGGTGTGTCTGTTTTGGAGCTCGTGGGGGTTCATCATTTTAATTTCATTATTGATATTGAAATATGTAAATCGACGATCGCGGATCGCCTATCAACTATTTAACTAAAAACTCGCTGGTTGAAGTCACTGGACTTCGTTTCTCATTATCAAGCATTTTTGGAGATTTTTTGATTTTACAACTTTGTGTCATTTGTGTTTTCACGCTACTTTTCTACGTGGTAGATTCAAAAATTGAAGGAACTATTGTACAAATATTTCAAACAAAAGTTGTTGATTGAGTTTCTTGGAATAATTTTGATTATTACAAAAATTTCGAGTGCATTCTTGGTAAAAATTGCCAAATTTTAAAAACTGATGAAAATTGATAGAAATTATCAATTTTTCAAAATTGATAAAAATTGGAAGTTTTTACAGTTTTGAAAAATTTCTACCAATTTTTGAATAATTTACAATTTCTAATAATTTTGACATTTTGAACATTTCACAAATAAATTTTAAAAATTGACAATTTCTATCAATTTTGGAAAACTTAAAATTTTTATAATTTTTGGAAGAAAAATTCACATGTCAATAATTTTTCAAAAATTATGAAAAATGTGAATTTTCCAAAATTGATGAAAATTGTCAATTTTTAAACTGGGTAAAATTTTCAAATTTTCAAAATTATTAGAAATTGACAATTATTCAAAATTGCGGTTTCGATTTTTTTTTTCAAATTTTCATCGATTTTGGAAAATTTACAATTTTTATGATTTTTTGGAAGAAAAATTCACATACCTACCTACCTAATTGTCAATAATTTTTCAAAAATGATAAAAATTGTGAATTTTCCAAAATTGATGGAAATTGTCAATTTTTAAAATAGGTAGGTAAAATTTTCAAATTTTCAAAATCATTAAAAAGTGTAGTCAATTATTAAAAATTGGAGTTATGAAAATTTTCTACCAATTCTGAATACTTGATCAACAACAACAATTTCTAATAATTTTGAAAATTTGAAAATTTTACCAATTTTAAAAATTTACAGTTTTCATCAATTTTGGAAATTTTACGAATTTTATCATTTTTAAAATTTTGACAATCATGTGGATTTTTCGGAATTGAAAATAATTTTCATTTCCTTCATTTTTGAATAATTTGCATTTTTTTCAATTTTGAAAATCTGATATCTAATTTTTATCAATTTCGAAAAATTGACAATTTTCATCAATTTTGAAAACTTTCCAATATCTATTAATTTTACCAATTTTTTAAAAATTGAAAATTTCCATAATTTTGGAAAAATATTCAAAATTGGAAAGTTTTCAAAGAAAAATTATAGATTAAGATCATATAAATAAATCAGGGGAGCCTGTACTGCATTAATTATCTTGAAAACGTGTTCAAAAATTGCGATTTTTTTTTGTTGCAATTTTTGAGGAAATCTCAAAAAAGTTTCATCATTGGTTAAAAAGTTATAGCAATTCCAATTTCAAAATCTTTGCAGAAAAAAAAATTAATTTTTTAATTTTTTTTTTTAAATTTCTATTTATGTTATTTTTAGAACTTAATACCTAACATAACTGATGATTTTGAGTGAAACTCGATGTTTAAGATAAATTAAACAACATTTCGGCAAAAATTTTTTTTTTGAATTTTTTCATTTATTTTTTTATGCTATGATTTTGAAGTTGGAATTGCTATAACTTTTTAACCAAGTGAGATAGAAGAGTCTGGTTTGCGGCATTCAAAAGGTCGAACTTTTTTCATCTAAGGCAAGTCACAATAATAATACCAAATGATGAAACTTTTTTGAGATTTCCTCAAAAATTGCAAAAAAATCTCAATTTTTGAACACGTTTTTCAAGATAATTAATGCCGTATAGGCCCCCCTGATTACCTAGTACAATGATCAATCCCACAAAAAAATTCTACACAAAATTTCCTTTCCAACGCCGCAAAGCGCAACTTTTTACCTATCTCGGTTGTCGAGTAACGCATGGTTAAAAATCTGAAACAAAACTGAAAAAGAAAAATTTTCAGTTGGACATATCTTTGCCCCTTCAATTCACAGGGTCGGCAAACATGCATACATGAGCTTAGTTTGAGTTGACTATATCGCTGGTGAAGGGATGTCAACTGGTGACGGGACACCCTGTATATTATGTGTAGGTTTACCTATTGATACTGAATATTCAAAATTGGAAGGAGGAGTGGGATCCATTGAGAAAATTTTCAAACAAAAGTTATTGATTAAGATTCTTAAAATAATTTTGGTTATAACAAACATTTCGATTAGACCCCCTCTCCTCCCCAATTTCGTCTAATACTACACTTACTTTATATTCAAAAATTGGGGAAAGGGCAATTGAAGAATTTTTCAAAAAAAAGTTGTAGATTGAGATCTTGGAAAAATGTTGGCCATTATAAAAATTTCACTAGGACCCCCTGCTCCTTCTCCTCCTTCCTTCCAATTCCACATAACCTTTCAAAATTAAAGGGGAGAAACGTTCATGCTCAATATTGGAAAATTTGCACTTCCTCATTCCATTTTGAAGAAAAGTGGATTCTTGAAAGACGGAATCAACAAAAATGCATACAAAATTTATGAATATTTACTTATTTTCAACTAATTTTTTTTATAATTTTTTATGAAAATAGTTACATTTAAGAACTACTCGTACTTCGAATCGATACTATTTACAAACAAAACTACGCGAATGAGTACATGAATTTAAAACTAAAAAATGCATTCAGATATTACTACTTAGGTACCTATCCTTCTTTTGCATTTATTATAAAAAGAGTATTTGACATCACTAACGTAAATTAGACTTTTTTGATTGGGAATATCATTTTGAAAATTCGTATAAAATTTATAATATAATAGCTAAGTATTAAATAAATAAAATAAGTACCTATTGTTATCACAGTAAAAGAAAAAATAACTTAAAGGCTTATGTACTAGAGGTTGAGTTATCGCGACAACAATACAAAATATACAACGAACATGGGCTTCTCCTAATAAATACATTGAATAGACATACCTACTTAATTATCTATTGCTTGATGAGAAATTTGAAAAAAAAAATTATATGTATAGGTAATGTTATTATACCTACAATCTACAAATTTTATAGTCAGGAGAAGCTGATATTCATTGCATGAACTTGAGAAAATTATTTTTAATAAGCGTAAAAATTTCAATAAAAATAATTTACGCAAGAAAAATAAATAAAAGTTTTAAATACAAGCACAACTTAATAAATACAGGAGGCACAGCTCATTACAATAATACCTATCGTTTTACTAATTTATAAATGCGTGCTTTTTAAATATTTTTTAAATGGCCACTTTTATCACCAACTGTTTGAAATTTCAACGAATACCACTAAAAACCGATATTTTTACTTTCTACCGGAGCCAATGTCGACCTCCACGACGTAGGCGCTTTCTTCGTATTTTCACATGGCACTTTTTCTGTCTTTTCGCAACGTTTTGAAACACTCCAGAATGCGAATCCTTCTGGACATTGATATAAGAAACCTGAAAAAAGAAAAATATGCCATCAATCAGTACCTATAACATGTTCGATGCCTTTGATGAACAATGAACATCAAAAGTTAGAAGAAAGGCTCAAATGGTATCATTTTACCAGTCATTTTTCCTTGATCGTCTTTTTTACATTTATAGAACAGCCTACAATCATCCTTGTACGAGAATGATCCTTCGTTTGGACACATTGATTTATCAGATTTTACTACAATCTGAAATAAAAAATTAAAATATAGGTATCTTCATAGCTGTTGTTAGTCCTCTCAACTTATTTTCAACTTGATAGGTAAATAAATACTAACGGGAGTAACTAAATCGTCCGATTTTTTCAAGTTTCTTGCATCCGCCATTATGCTACCTTCGCATTTCTTGGTTTCATCTGTAAAATACGATAACATTAATTTATTCGTCACACATTAGAACAGAACAAGGCATTGTGTCTACTGAATCGCGAGATTCGCGACAAAGAAGTTGCCTATCTACGCCTTAGTTGCTCAGTCAAACGATCGTGTTCGTGTGCTCGTATTAAGAGTGACCCTTATGATGAACTTTCTAATTTATTTTCTGTCTATCTCACCCCCCCCCCCCCCCCAAAAAAAAATTTATGAGAAAAAAATTTTGCAATTTGTAATTTTCATCTTGAGTAAATTTATTAGTGGCCCCTGTTCACCCCTCCCTCCCCCCCATTACTTGAAAAAATGAAAAAATAACCAATTTTGAAAATCTTGTAACCAATTTTGAAAATCTTGTAACCAATTTTGAAAACCTTGTAACCAATTTTGAAAATCTTGTCTTTTTTTCAGTTTTAACCCATCAAAGGTGTTCCTTTTCATGAAAATTAATTCCTGTTTAATTTTTTTCCCTACCTACTTCATTTCAAATGGTACCATGAGGTGTCCTTGATTTTTCAAAAAAAAAAAAAAAAAAACTACAACAACAATTATACCTAACATAAGAAAAGTGAAAAATTTCTCGACATAGCATTTAATATTGTTGCTTTTTATTATAAAAATAATTCTTAAGTTTTAATTTACCCTGAATTGAATTTTACGTGTTGCACTAGCACTCCCTCCTCCCGCCTCAACCCAAGGTACAAAATACAAAATTATCGAATTTTTGAGCTTTTGAATTTTTCTGGTTCAATCCAACTAAAATTGTTCATTTTCATGAAAAATGATCAATTGTTTATTTTTCCCCTCACTAAATTTTAAATCACCCCATTTTTTTATGTATTTTTTTTAGGAAAATGAAAAAAATTGAATGATTTTCAAAATATTGCCTATTTTGGTTACAACCCAACAACATTGTTCCTTTTCATAACAATCAACTCCCAATTTAAGAAAAAATAAAAAATTATCAGTTTTAAAAATATGTAGGAGCCTAGAGGCACAACTTAAAATTTAATTAGGGGAAAAATGAGAAATAGGGAATTAATTTCTAATAAAAATTAACAACTTTAATTTTTTTTCTGAAGAATTGGGGATGCCACAAGGTAGGTATATCACTTAAAAGTTGAAATTGAGTAGAAAAAATGAAAAATTGGAAAATATTCATTTTTATGAAAAAGAAAGAAGGACTTCGATAAGTTAAAACCAAAAAAAGGTGATATTTTAAAAATTGGTCAATTTTTTCATTTTTCCAACAAATGAGGGTGACCATTGGCGAAAAATTGAAAATAGAGAATAATAATTATACCTATTCTCATAAAAATAAACAACTCTGGGAGGACGTGAGACATGAGCAATTACCAACTTGGAAATAGTCCTATAATATAGGTAAATCAACCATCCTTTGAATTGTAAGTTAATCTCACTAACCTGGAGGTAAACATTGAATTTTCTTTTCATCGTAAAGGGTGCCATTAGCACAGGATAAGGTTACTATCTTGGTTTCCATAGTCTTGGAAACGGTGCATTGATAGAAGAGGTTGCAGAACTTGGGATGTCGGCGGAATCCGGTGGGACATACTAAAGCGTACTGATCGGGCCCAAGTTCGGGACAATTTTCACTTGAAGAAGGTGTAGTCGAGCTTTCTGTGGTTGTTGGTTGAGTTGTCGGTTGATTTGTGGAGATCTGAGTGGTAGTGATGGAAGTAACCGATGTCGTAGTTTCCATTTCTTTTTTCGTGGTTGATTCGGATGGAGTGGTGATCTGAGGGGTAGTTTCACTTGACCCTGTGGTTGAAGGTTCTGTAGCATTAGTCGATGAATCGGTAGTCGGTTGGAGAGTGGTTGGTTCGGTGGTGGGAACTTCAGTGGCATCGGTTGTATTGCTGCTATCAGTTGTACTCGGTGAATCGGTGGTTGTTGAATTGTCAGGTTTTGACGTCGGAGTCGAATCAGTTGTTTGAGAACCACTGCCAGAACAATCTCGCGGTGGATACACAGATTCTTCGTGATTACAAATATTCAAACTGGGATCAAAAATTGTTCCTGCTGGACAATCAAAGTGGTAGACTGAAAACCGTTCACCCTTGTCGCCATCCCAGTCTACGCATCTATAGAATTTTTTGCAGTCTTTTGGATTAGGATAATAGCCTGCTTTTTCACATTTTATTCCGCTGTTCGGTTTCGTAGAGTTTTTAGACCCGCCATCGGTAGTCGTTTCGGTCGAATTGGATGCAGGGGTAGTGGAAACATCAGTGGAATCGGTGGTTGTAGTTGAATTACTGTTTTCTGATGTTTCAGTAGGCTTGGATGAAGCTTCTGTTGTTGTCGTCACAGAAGTGCTTGGTTGAGAGGAGCTCTCTGCAGGCGATGTTGTAGTTTGTTTGGGATCTTCTGTCGTAGAACCTGAACTGTCTGTTGTGGAAACTGAACCTGATGGAGTGGTATTATTTTGAGAGGAAGTTGTCGTCGACGATTGTGTAGTAGATTCGCCCATTGGAGTTGTACCTTGCCCTCCTTGCCCTCCTGATCTACATTTTTCATCCTTTACAGCCCATGGATGATTACATACATTGTTTTCAGGATCCCAAACCGTTCCTGGTCCACAATTGAAGTTATATTTTGTGTAACCTCCTGCTTCGTTGCTCACACATCGATAAAATTTGTTGCAGCTTTCAGATGATGGGAAAAATCCATCAGATTCGCACTTATCGGTTTTAGACGTCTGACTACTATTGTTAGAGGAGGTAGTAGATCCGGCATTACTCGTTGTATTATTTTGATTAGACGCACTGCTCGTAGAACTACTGGACTGCTGACTGCTGCTTGTTTGCTGATTCGACGAAGTAGATTGACTAGAAGTGCTAGAAGTAGAACTAGATGACTGTTGACTCGAGGTTGATTGACTTGAACTCGAGCTCGTTTGGCTTGAGCTTGAGGTTGTCTGACTTGCACTCGAGCTCGATTGATTCGCGCTTGAAGTCGTTTGACTGGAAGTCAATTGTTGATTGGTTGAACTTGTACTTTGAGAAGTAGGTCTATTGTAAGACGACGACGTGCTGGAAGTACTGGGTTTAGATGACGATGGACTGGAAGAAGTAGGTCTATTGTAAGATGACGATGGGCTGGAAGTGCTGGGTTTAGATGACGATGGACTGGAAGAAGTAGGTCTATTGTAAGATGACGATGGGCTGGAAGTGCTGGGTTTAGATGACGATGGGCGGGAAGAAGTAGGTCTATTGTAAGAGGACGATGTGCTGGAAGAGGTAGGACGACTAGATGTTTGGGAAGTGGAAGGTGTTGACTCTGAAGTTTGTTCGTCTGTAGTAGCAGGTTGTGTTCCTGAACTAGTAGAGTTGCAATTATCATTTTGCACTGCATAAGGATAATTGCAAGTAGTCTCCTGAACATCCCATACAGTGCCTTCGGCACATTCAAATTCATACTTCGTGAATTTTCCATTACCCTGATCAACACATCTGTAAAATTTGGTGCAATTTTTTTCATCTGGGAAAAAGCCTTCGGAGGTGCATGAATTTTCGGAGCTAGTACTATTATCTTTCGATCCTTCTGTTACTGTCGAAGTCTCTGGTGATTCTGTAGTTGTTGTGGTGCTCGGTGCGTTGCTAGTCGATCGTTTGGTGGTGGTAGTTGACGACTTAGTAGTCGTTGGTCTATTATACGATGAGGAAGTGGTGGATTGACTCGGACGAGTCGCTGGTCTATTGGTGGTAGTGGCTGCCGTCGTAGTCGAACTTGGTTCAGCTACTTGCGCCGCTGTTTCCGGCGATTCCGAAATTTCAATTGTTTCCGGTCCGCCTCCTTGACTTCCATCCGTACCTGATTTGCAGTCTGGTCGAGATGTCGCCCAAGGATGATTACAAGCGTTATTATCGGGATCCCAAACAGTTCCTGGGCCGCAGGAGAAATCGTATTTTAAAAACCCATTCCCACTGCTGACACATCGATAAAAGTGTGTACAGTCGTTTGGAATAGGGAAAAATCCATCAGCTTTGCAAGGTGGCGATGTCGAAGGAGATGTGGGTCCATTGCTGTTGCTATCACCATCTCCAGAATCACCTGGATTTTGTTCGCTAGGTTCTTCAGGTCCAGGTCTATTGTAAGAAGGTTGTTGATATTGATTTTCATACCCCGACGATGGTTGCACAACTCCGTAATCAGGATCTCCGGCCTGGCGTTCTGAAATTCGACCATACAAGTCTTCTTCGTCGGATAATTGACGACATTCCAAACGCGATGTTTCTTCGATATTTACACAATTGCTCCTTTCGATGTCAAATACGGTTCCTTCGGCGCATCTAAATTTTATCGGAACGAACCTCGATTGAATGGAGTTTTCTGAAGAGTCTCCCCAGTCTGTACAGCGGTAAAATACCGCGCAGTCGTTCGGATCGACGTGGAATCCGTCAGAAAAACATTGGAAATCGTTCGATGCTTTTAAAAGCTTTCCTGTTCGTTCATTGAAATCTAAACAACAAATCAACAAAAAATATTGTGTAGGCATTCGTATTGTGCCATTTTAAAATTTTCAACAAATAGCACCTATGAGTATCTTTATTTCTGAATGAAATGAGCAGACATTGAATAAAAGATATAAAATATTATAATGAAAATACGTAAGGTAAGTGCATGATTACGTACATCCATTCAGTCATTCAGTATCTATGTAAGCATAGGTACCTAACCTAGACCCATTTCTTATACCTATACTTGACTAAACACGTGACCACGTAATAAAGAAAGAAACAACAGTAGCTAATCATATGCCACTTCCTACAACATGCAAGTTTCTACTGAATGAAATTTTTACGGCGTTTTGATTATGCAATTTTATAAGCACCAAAATATATCTCCTTGCGATACATCGACGAGTCGTAAAAGTGCAATAACTACTGGTTAAAATTCGTGTCGATTTCCAATTTTATTCTTTCATCAGTTTTGAAAAAACATACTCATAAAGTACAAATAGGAACCTATTTTTAATCTTTACATCACTCACCTTGCCCATGAACAAGTGAAGAAAACAGCGATAGGATAAGCGTAGCTGGAATCGCATTGGAATACTTGGTCATCTTTTAGTAAATCTAAACGCTTGATCCTAAACAAAAATAGAAAAGGAAAAAAGTCACGCATTAAAACAAAAACCCGCATTTTTCATGGATTATTCTTTCTTTTAGATTATTATGATAAGTCGGCCTAAGGTTAAAAGGTCATTGAGATCATACTTTTAAAAGTGCGAATGACAAATTGACCTTCGATAATGATGTAATGTTTCGATGCGCATGATGGAACTACTACTGATTGTCGATACAACCGTCTTCGTACTTATTAGCCTATTATAATTTCGTTTATTCGTCAGCAGTGCTTTGAATTTCGTTCATAAAAATCGAGTGTGAAAATTATCGCGCCAGATGTCAACTTTGAACGTGATGTAAAATATACGTACATAGTGGTTAAAAAAGCCTGCACAGTGCACAAGCTGTATACTGATGAATTGAAGCGTGCTCTTATAAGGAAGTGTTGGTACCTGTATGTTTATATTCGTAATATCTAAGTAAGGTTAGGAGAGATTTTATGATTCATATGGGACGTATTTTCAAAAAATGTGCTGGGGTTCAATTTTTTAATCCCTCCTTTTTCCGAGAGAACATCCCATTTTCAAAAATCTCTTTACCATCTGTACCTATAATGTCTCAATTAAAAACTTTTTCAAACAAAAGTTCTAGGTTGAGATCCTTGAAATCGTTTTGATCATTACGAAAATTTCATTTGGACCCCTCCTTCCCCTCCAGTTGCGCATAATAATGTGGAAATTTTTTTGGGTCCCTACCCTCATCTTCCGGATATGGGGTTCAAAATTTAAAATTTTGCATAATTTTTTTTAATTTGAATTATTTTAAAATTTTGGATCCTATTCGAAAAATGAGGGTTTAAGCCAGATAGCCAATATTTTTTCCACGGTCTTTTGATGTCCACTCCACACTTTTTTCATAAACCACGTCACTATTTTTGATTTTTGATTTTTTTTTTAATTCTCACCTTTCAGAAAGTCGCAAATTTTTTCATAAAAAAATTAATAGGCAATAGGTAGGTATGTTTTTTTCTTACTAAAAACAGAAATTTTTTCTCAAATAAAATTAGTAATTTTTTTGACAAAAACTTGAAAGATTTTTTTTTTGGACCAAACTAAAAATTACCTAGTTTATATTTACAAAAAATTGAGATCCTTTCCTTAAAAAATTAAAAAAATATTTTGTAGTTCAAAAAAGTTGAGAAAATATTTTTTCAAAATAAAAAATGAACATATATTGCCAAAAAAAATTTTTTCAAAAAGGTTTTGTGTTTTTTGGCGAGTTACCAATCCCACCTTCCTAAAAAACAAAAATAGAGATATGAGTGTACGTTTTAGGCAATTTTTCTAAAAAAAAAAGTGGTTATTATGATTTTTTTCGGTCAAAATGAATTTTTCATTAAAAAACTGTTGTCTCTTAGAAGATTTTTTGGCAGGAAAATTTTTCCTAATAAAAATTCGTATCTTCAGACAGTATTTTTTCAGCAAATAAAAAATGAGATTTTTTTGGGGGGAAAATTTTTTTTATAGGATTTCTTGTCAAGAATTTTTTTTAAAGACTTCTTTTGTTGAGAGAATTACTCTTCAAGAAGAGTTTTTGCCAAACTTTTTTTAATTTTTTGGCGAAATATGTAGGTAAGTTGGTAGGTAAGTAGGTATTTTTAAAAGATTTTTATGCCATAAAATATTATGTAACCTTTTTAGTCGAAAATTTTTTAAAAAGATTTTTTGATAAAAAAAGAATACCTATATTATATTATGTTTTTTATGACTTTTCAATTATATGTATGTACCTAGTTCAAAATTTATTTTCAATATTTTTTAAGAGAAGATTTTCATCAGTCATTTTTTTTTTTCTAGAAGTGTAAGAAAAATTAAAACAGTTGATACCTATCTGAAAAAAATGTTTTGTTTTTTTTTTTTGACAAAATTTTAAAAAAATCAAAATTTATTATCAAAAAATATAGTGCTCGGCAAAATAAAATTGGAATTTAGATTGTTTTTGAGTGAAAAAATGTAAGATTTTTTTCTTCAAATTTACTTAATGAGAAAGGACAAAAATTGAGATTTCTAAAAAAAAATTGAAAGATGAGTAAGGAATATTAGTAAAGTTATCTATACGAAAATTAACACGAGTCAGACGTCAGAGTAAAAGAAAAAAAAAGATTTTGTATTTAAAATACAGGAGTGAAAATTATTTTGGATTTTGATTTTAAAATGCTTTTTTTCTGGATTTTGCCGAACCCTAACTTTTTTTGACAATAAATCTTGAAAAAAAATTATTTTTTAATTTTGTCCAAAAAAACAAACATTCTTTTAAAGATATTTATCAATCATCTTGATTTTTCTTACACTTTTAGAAAAAAAAAATGTTGACTGAAAATCTTCTCTTCAAAAAATTTAAAAAATAATTTTGAACCAAGTATACGTACCTAGGTAATTAAAAAATCTTGAAAAAAATTTTTTTTGCCAAAAAATCTTTTCAAAAAATTTTTAACTAAAAAGGTTACATAATATTTTATGGCCAAAAAAATCGTTAAAAAATAACTAGGTAGGTACCTACTTAACTACATTATTTTGTCAAAAAATATCCTTGGGAGAAATTCTCTCAATAAAAAAAAATATTTAAAAAAAATTTCTTGACAAGAAATCTTATTAAAAAATTCCTTCCCCCAAAAACACTCGTTTTTTGTTTGAGAAAGTACTTCCTGAAAATATTTTTTTTAAGGAAAGTGATTCTGTTGTCAAAAAATCTTTCAAAAGACAAAAATTTTTTCATGAAAAATTTACTTATTTTGACCAAAAAAATCATAGTAACATATTTTTTTAGAAAAATTACCCGAAACGTACACTCATACCTACCTCTATTTTTATTTTTTTATTGAGGGGGGGGGGGGGGTGGGGGGATTGCTAATAACTCGCAAAACACACCAAAAATCTTATTTTTGAAAAGTATTTTTTTTGGCGATAGTTTGTCAGAATTTGTTTAAAAGTCATCAAAATTTGGGGAAATGAAAAAAATACCTACTTGTAAAAAAAGTCTTAAAATCAAATTTTGAAATTCGGCTCAGGAGCCATTTGACCCCCTTACTGCACCACAGCCCTTCAGATTACTCGTATAATTCATTTACATAATGCGTACCTACGTCTTTTTTTTCAATCATAATGCAATCGTTTTGGGCATTTTTCCATCAATAATACTATGATCATTAGAAAAAATTCGGCATAACATTGTAGTGAATGTGGGAACAATTTTTTTTTTTGCCATCCTATAAAAATTTCAAGGTACAGTTCTAACAAGTTAACAACTCAAATTATCTGACACGAATAAAAATTACTCGATAAACCATCAGTAGGTATTGTACCCTCGCAAAATAAAATTTCAAGAAATCATCATTCAACACTCGTGCTTTGAATAAGAAACAATGTTCCTCGTTAATTGTCATCATCACTATAATTAAAATAACACGTACACCTTACGTACCTAGTACCCATAATATATTATTTTTGATAAAATAAACACTATAAGTAGATAGATTTATTAAAAAAGGAAATCTGTAAGGAGATTCACTCGGTATACAGCGATTACGTTTCCATAACCTTCCATTGCATGACACAGTTATTAGATACTTTTTCCTGCAGGTTGACTGCGCATGATTAGTTTATTCTTTCAAGTTACAAAGACTTTATGCAATTCGTGAAAATATTGTTGCGTATGTGCTCGCACACATTGCTTTAATAAAAACTTTAAACGAAGATTCGTGTCTTCCTCAATGCATAACCTTCCTTCCGTAAGGTTCTTCGTGACATTAAAAATTTAATCGAAGGTAAATCGGCACCTCGTCTAAATATTCTTATAACTCAAACTTGTACCCATCTTCGTTAATTAATGAATTATATTCGTAAGCATCTTTTGATTATAAAAATTTCTAATCGAGGATTTAGGAAAATTCGAAGGAGCTGGCGAGATTAACCCAAGTTCAACTCAAATATAGTATATCGACCCACTTCGATAATCTCTTTTCAATTTTCTTTCTACGAATTTAATATGGAATTTGAAAAATATCTTATACCTGCGATCAATGATCGAAGTGAAATGATGTCGTATGTAAAATATCGATAAATGAGGTAATTCTAGGTAGGTACCTTACCTATCTACATGTCACATATCAGAACTGCAGTTACAGTTATTTGGATTTTGGTTACTTCGATTAATTCCGCGTGATAACGAGTCGAATGCGTTTTAGGTCATTTGATTTTTATTGATATTTATACAGTGTTATATGAGACCGAAATATTTTTAGCCACAATCGCGTGATATTATGCGAGATTAGTCGACACTTAATGCAAATATCCTATTGTCTCTATTTCAAGTACAAGGTCGCAATGTGATCGTGGTAAATAAGACCGACGATTATAGAAATACCTAAGTATGATGTTAAACGTACCTACTACTCGTACATAAGTTATTATTTTCGTATTACCCGAAGCTACGAATAGTTCCTATTAAAACTATGTGGAAAAATCAACGACCTTTCTTACGTTGATATTTCGCTGCTGGTTTTAATAGACATTTTTTCGTAAATTTGCGAAGCTTACACGGAAGCATTGTTATAGCTAAAATGATAACTCGCTAACAATTAAATGCAAGTTTAAATTGCATGAATCAGCGTTTCCTTTATACGAAATTGTTCTCACGTTCGACACTACGCGTCTCGCATTGAAAAACTAATTCACAGTATTATTAAATCATCCGTAGCAAATTTATAATATCGTCAAATATCCAAAGGCAAAGAATACCGCGTATAGGTGAATTTTTACATAAAAGACCAGTACTGATGCGTTGGATTGGAAGCGTGTGTTTGTCAGACGACACACACTCGATATGCTATATGGTTACCATGTATGAATAACTCATTGCTTATTTGCATCTCGCTGCTGATGCTGTTATATATACATTGTCAATATATCGAATATTGCAATTTTAATAAAATCAATAAGGTCAATGTGATCAATCGACGTTGCGTAATGTGTGAATTTCGTATCGTTTAATTGTTGGTACTCGACTACATACCTAGTTTTTTGCACTGTTATATTTTGTTGGAAACATTTTAAAGCTTATAAGCTACGTCATGATTGAGGCAAAAATTAAATTGCAGTTTTACTCGAGTACATATATTTTATATCGTATACCTTCTTGCTTTTCTCCTTTTAACGTTTGGTAATCGATCGTCTATTTTTTTGTAACAAAAAAATTACGATAGAAAAAAAATTCATTTTGAAATATATTTTTAAAATTTTTGATTTTTTCAAGTTGCCAATTTTTTTGAGTTTAGAATTTATTATTTCAATTTTCATTTTTTTTTCTTTCAAATTTTCTGCGTACTTAAATGAAATTTAATATTCAAAAAAAAATATTTATCGCTCTAGAAAAATAATTTCAACTGCACATTTTCAACTGCAGCCTTCTCAAAATGAAGAAGTCGGATATTAAATTTTGACTAGACAAGGCGGGAACTTGGGGTGGTGGGGTTATACTTATATCTCGACGTTTTGTACCGAAATAAGATACAAATATAATTTTGGTAATTAAAGCTCATCTTCATTTTGAAAATTGTAATTTTTTAAAATTTTGTCTCAATTCGAAATTGAATGAAACTTTTACATCTCTGAGAGCTCGAAATATTTTCATTGATTTGGGATGCGATTTTTTTCATTTCATTTATCAATTCGTGACATTGTGAGTGTAAAGACGCATTGGGATAAATTTCTTCCTTTCTTATCTGCCTTCTTTTTGAAATTTTCATTTCAATAATGAAGAGAATGAAAATTTTAGATCATTGTAAATCCAAAATTATTTTATGGATTTGAGACATATTTGTAATTTTTTTTACATTTATTTTAATTTTTATCATCAATAATTTGGAGATTTTTTGTTTATTTTTTAAAAAGTTATTTTTCAATTTTTTGGAGGGTGGGGAAAGGGGAAAGAATTCCCTTTTTTTTATTGAGAAAATTTTGAGAGAATTACTCATCAAAATGATTATTCAAAATTTGATTTCATTTTTCTTCGTAATAATTTTCATAATTTTTTTTTTCAATTTTTACTTAAAATTACAATTTTTTGGTGATATTTGAATGTTTTATTTTCAATAGATTATTTTTAATGAAAAATGATAATAATTTTAGATCTTTGTAAGAAAATACATATTCATCCGCCAATATTTCTGCAGTTTTTTTTTCTCTCCAGTATAGGTACAATGGTACATAGGTACTTATATTAGATGATAGGTACTGGGATTTAAAAAAAAAATATTAGGTACCTATTTTCGAATTTTATTTTAAAAAGAACTCAAAATTTTTCAAAATGACACAAGAAGTTTTTTTTTTTTTTTTTTTTTTAAATTGCAGAAGGAAATACTTTGAAAATTTGTGAGATAAATACTTAAGTTCAAAAATCATACCTATCAAAAAATTCATAAAAATATTTTTACACAAGAAAATGATTTTCGATTTTTTTCTTTGAATTCTAAATTCTTTCAAAACTAAGTAGGTAAGTATAACATAATATGTGACCGTCCATGAAAAAAGAGACCTAGTGTCACATTTTGGGTGAAATGACTTATGAGCGGATTCGGTATCTCTGAAGTCTTATCTATCGATCAAAATCTCTCCCAAGTCTCTAACTTCAAAAATGACCCCACAAAACCCCTTTTTGTACTCAAAATCTTCATTTTTAATCAATTTTTGAAATCCATGAAAAAAAGGACCTAGTGTCTCGAATTCACACTTTTAGCGATATACGGTCACGAAACTCGCTCACAATATCCTAATAAGTTGAACCTAGTCGAGGATGAAGTTTAATACCATCATCATACGTCAGAGTAAATTAAAATTGCACATAAGTTGAAAATTTAGAGTTTTTTACACTAGGTCCCTTTTTTCATGGATGATCGAATGTTGGAAAAAACCCGGTGTAGCCCCACCACATGTCATCGAATTCACACTAAATATTGATATAACGTCACAAAACTTTCTCAGAGTATCCTAATATGTTGAATCTAGTCGAGAATGAAGTTTCATCACTATTCGTGGGGAGTAAATTCAATTCTCACATAAGTTAAAACTTTGAACGCGTTTATCTCGAAATGGGATTTTAATACATTCCATTTAACTTGACCCTTCACTACTAATGCAAAAGAGTAAACTAAGCATTGTGCACCAATCAGATGGCCAGAAGTTTGTGTATTTACACGTTTGTATGTAGTGGTGAAGGGTCAAGTTAAATGGAATGGGGTATAGGTCCCTTTTTTCATGGACGGTCACATATAAAAAAAATTCATTAAAAAAATCTAAAAAAAGAAAATTTTCCTGAAAAAATTTTGAATAAATTTTTTTTTGCTGGTTACTTTTTAATTTTTCAGACAAGAGAATATATTTTTTTTAGAAAAATTCTTTCCGTGAGTAATTTTTGCACAAAATAGTTATTTCAAGTTTTATTTTGATAGAATTTTTAATTTTTTTCCAAAATAAAATTTTGAGATATTTTTTTTGTAAAAATTTTTTTACTACAACGACCAAAATGGATAAAGGGTTAAATAGTAAGGTTTGAATCGTAGGGTGAAAATGGGTTGAGTTTTTTTTCTTTTAATTGATAGAATAATTATTGGATTTATTTCATAAAAATTTTGGAAACACTTCTTTCAAAAAAAATTCTGGGAGGGTTTCATCTCAACAACTTTACTGGGAATTTTTTTTCTCTTAATTTTTTATACCTAGGTAAATATTTTATACTCCAAAAAATTGAGAATTTTGAAATGATTTTTGAAAACTTTTACCTAGGTAGTCTGAATTTTATTTTTAGTTTATTTTTTGAAATAATTTTTTCTTGATTTTTTTCAATTTTCATTTTTTATTGCGAAGGAATGTATGTTAGTATTTCTTTGAAAATTAACCTCTTAAAAATTTGAAACTGGCCAAATTTTGAATTTTCTCCTAATTTTTTAAATTGTAAAAAGCTTTGAAAACTTGCTAGGTACATAATTATAAATATTTTAACATTTTAGAAAATTTAGTGCTATCTGAATTTTAAAATTATTCCAACTTTCAAAATTCATTAAAAATTTGGAAATTCCCAATTTTACGAATTTTCATCAAATTTTCAGCTTATGACAAATTTTAAAGGTATAAAATTTTGCAAAAAAAATGTCGTAAAGTTCATAATTAAAATGCGTCAGATTTTTTCAAGATTCAAGGTCAAGTGAAAAATATTTACCCTTTCTGGATATTTTTCGGTGAAAAATTAAATTTCCCAAAACAAAATAATATAAATTTGTTTAGAATTTCAAAATTATTGAATAAAATCCTGCAGAATTTTTCGCTCGACTGATGGACCAGCACGACGGTCAAACATCTTTCAATAAACGATGACGTATTTTTCTCCGAATTTGTTATTAAACTGTTAATTACGAGCAGTTAGTCAGTTGTGGCACGATGCAAACTTCCAAAAACACCTTACTCAACGCAAAGCTAGCTAAATAATCTCATCCGGGTCGAGAAAATTATAGAGTTGATGCCTATACGTATAGTAGGTATCTGCATATAACGTCAGTGCCCTTTTTCATGGTCATATACACATGCTATAGGTACAGGTAGGTACATATTTTATGTGTATGAACAACTCGATCAAGTGGAGCTTTGCAAATACAAATGCCATTGTTTCGAATATGCATCGGCTTTATATAATTAACAAAAGTACGAATATAAGCGATATTCAGCGTATCTTAGTTGAGGTCATTTTTTCTCGGTTTCTCCGTACATTTGGAACTTTTTAGCATAAATCCTGCAACGATGAATATCTGAAGTCATAACCAGCAAGCACGCCACAGCAAAGAGATCGTTATCATTTTGCCGGATATGAAATATTGTTCGAGGGTCGGGAAGGGGTAATTAACGTTATACATATAAACATACGTAATATTTTATACGTGATATAAAGTACATACACATATGAGTAGAATATTCGAATATAGGTATCTAATTTTATTTGTAATTAAAACTCGCCCTTGAATAACAATTGAAAACTTTTTTATTAGTATAAATTTAATTACTCGATTCCTCTTTAAAATAGGCTAAAATGTACGAATAGGTTTAATAAATTATAAAAATCTTTCAGAAAATTGATAAAATATTGTTTTCGTTATTCGTTAAAATTATCCTTTTTTCTTTCTTTTTTTTTTGGAGCCATTGTTTAGATGATGATGGGAATGAGACGAGCTCCATAAAAAAATATACAATTGAGGTATATCCTTACGTAGGTATCCTAGAGCACAGTAAAATAAGGAAATAAAATTGAATTTTAGTTCAACAAAGAATTTTTTGTTTTCAAGATGTTCCTTTCGGTCTATTGAATAACCACCAAAAATCCCCTACCTCACCCCTCTGGATCCATAGTGAGCCCTCTCTGTTTTACGCGTACAACTCTGCAAATATGCGTTTAAACAGAAAAATTATCATAATTAAAATTAAAGTACATAAAATTTTTAACAAAAAAGTCCATGTTCATTTTTTTCGAAAAGTGAACAGGTAACGCAAAAAACTCGTGTCAAAATATACAAGGTAAAAACAAGGAAAATTTTCCCCCTCTATTTCCACGAATTTCAGATGGAGCCGCATATATGTATACGACGATTCCAAAAAACCTTCACCCCTCTTCCACCTTGAAGTGTCTCATATGTGAAGTGAACACATATGAACCTCCTTTATTTTTTACAATGCGAATAATTTTTCAACCGTGCCATAAATTGTATGTAAAATATTACTACAGATATGTAGTGCTAGTGCTACATTTATTTTTTTCTATAAATCAACGGGTGGTGCAAAACCAGGCAAATTAACATGGGGCATATCACAAGTGCCAAATTCAGAAATGGATGTAGGTATAAGTTAAGGAACCATAATCACTGGTGTCCGTTTCTATTTGAATTTTTTTTGTGAATTTTTGAGATTCAAAATTTTGAGAAAATCGAAAAAATTTTCAAAATAGAAAATTCATAAAACGATTAAAAATTGTTTCTTTGCATACCACCCTGTAGAACTTGAAAAAGCAAACGAAATTTATTACGACTTTTTTTATACCTATCTTTGAAACTTAAGGAACGAGAAAAAATGCTATAGTAAAATTTAATTTCATAAAAATTGAATTAAAATAGAATTTTCTTTTCTAGCCCCTTCAATTTCAGAGATAGGCGAAAATATGTCGTGATAAATTTTGTTTGTTTTTCCAAGTCCTATAAAATGGTATGCAGAGAAACAATTTTTTTTTTTTAAATTTCAAACTTTTTTTCGATTTCTACAAAATTTTAAATTTCAAAAATTCACAAAAAAAATTCCAAATGGAAACGGGCACCTCTTATCATGGTTCCTTAACTTACATTCATAATACTACAGCTTAAGCATAAATATCCAATGCAACCTGAATTTGGCACTTCTGACATGTCCCATGCAAGTACAGTATGCCCTAAGAAAATGATGGACACCAAAACTGGTCCTAAATATGGCTCCTACAGATGCAAAAAAATATTTCGATATAAGTTGAAAATTTTTCATTGCGGGGTCGCCAAATTTTGATTTTCTAAAAAAAATCAAAATTTCCTATTTTTTATGGTAAAAATCTATTTTTTAAAAATTGAAAGTTGGTAACATTGCAATAAAATTTTTCAACTTCTTCAATCGAAATAATTTTTTGCATCAGTAGGAGCCATTCAAGCCCAGTTTTGGCGCCAAGCAGGTAATATTTCTTTTTTTTGTAATTCGAAAATCTCGATTTTTCAGCAATATGCAACTTTTCGACTCCCTGGCAGAGGACAATAAGTGGTATCCAATTTCAAACTCAATGGTACAGGGAGGTGTAGAAACTCAAATTGCGCTTTTTAGGGGGGAGGGGGTGCGATAAGGTGCTACACAAGTTCCCCACCCGAAAATGACAAAAAACTGTTTTTTTTTTCAAAAGTGACCCCACTTTGAGAGCCCCTAGCTCCTCTCCACAGAGAGCTGGGTGATTAAAAAATGTTTTGGAAGGATCTCAACTCAAAATGAACCACCTCATTGAGTTTTTTATCGAAATTCAAAATATGTTTTTTTTTTCACTCGACCCTAGTGCCCATAAATGAGATACTTCAAGGGGTGGGGAGGGAGGTTTTTCGAAATCAAAGGTGTATCATACATCGAATATTGCGGTCCGATCTGAAATTATACCCGATTCGCGAAAATAGGTAGGGCAATTCACATTTTTTTCACCTTGTATATTTTGACACAAGTTTTTGCGCCACCCGTTCACTTTTCAAAAAGATGAATATGAGCTTTTTTGTTAAAAATTTTATGTGCTTTAATTTTAGTTATGATCATTTTTTTGTTTAAACGCATATTTACAGAGTTGTAAGCGAAAAACCACGAGAGGGTGACTTGGTGATTAATCTGGACTATACTCAGGACACGAAAAAAAATCCAAAAATTATTTGATGACTCAAAATGCAATTTGCACAATTTTTATGGTCTACTTTTTCACTGCTCTATCTAACAAAAAATGATTTCACAAAAAACATGAAACGAAAATTTCATTTCATCGATTACACTTCCATGTCATAAAATTTTGAAAAATTTCCAACCGCGTTAGCCGCCTTAATGGATTTGATGATGCACCAAAAATATTTCCATTTGTGTAGGTACGGTACGGTTTTCGACTTCAGATCACTGGCCCACCACTTACGTATCGTAATTCTTCGAAAAAAAAATACTGGTACTTAGGTATTCGTACGTACTTTTAACATCTACGCGATACTTAGTTGGTATTTAAAAATTTAGACCAGCTCGAGGGCTCGAATGGGTCATTGTTCTAATGTATAAACATAATAAGTGGGTCATCGTAGCAACAAATTGGGAAGGTGTCGGTCTAGGTAAACGATAATTTGCGATGAATAATCCTTCAGTAATTCATACGTTCGTACGTCGCGTCGCCGTCCACCCCGCGTCCGCGTCCGTCCCATTCTAGAGATTTGAATGTTTATTTAGCACTGGCGCGAAATTCAAGTTCATTAAAATTTGCCAAGTACTGAAATCGCCACTATGCGTATTGCGTGACCCAGAACAATATGTTGGTCTTAAAACCTCTCGTGAGCGATTTCTATCTCTCTTTGTTGTCATTTTGACACCATTTTTTTCATTACCAAACCAATACCTATCGAAATGAAAAGTTCGATTAAAATTTTTTCGGTTGACGAGCCGTTTAAAATGCGAAACGTATAATCGGTCAAAATATGTACGTTCTTCCGGTACACAATATTGTCGTTCGCATCAGACATTCTGGACTGGCGATGTCTACATGTACTTTACCTACGTAAAAACCTGATGATCGCGAGTACCATATTATTTATAGTTCGACACGTAAACGTAATTAAAAATATCGTACTCGATTGTTGTTAATTTTCAAATTAATATTCATCCCGAGTCGTTGATTTCTTTATGAAACAAATGAATTGCAGTTCCACCATGTACCATTTTGCTTACGCACTTGAGTGTTACACATTTCCTTCGTGTAGGTATTAATAATTTTTAATAGCTATGAATATTTCTAATTTACTGAGAAAAAAAAAATCATGTTCAATGCAAAGGTCATACGCGTAACTTAAATTTTTTGTAAGTAGGTAGACATTCCTTGAAATGAATGAGGAGGTTTTCCTCATTTCAAAAGTAAACTACGTCAATAAGCCAAGCCGTTGCATGAAAACTCTTTCGGGATACAATTTTTTCGTAAGGTTGAAAAATTGAAAAAAATTGATTTTTATCATGATCAAATTTCGAGAAAATTTTAGCTCCGCCTCCCCTTTCGATTATCATCTCCGAAAGACTGTGATTAAAATTAACAATTCAATTTTAAATTCTCCTTGCTCGATTTTCTTCAACTTTTTCAAATATCAGGCCAATGCATCGAATACCTTTTTGAAATCTCTATTTCTTGGCATTAAATTTTCAAATTGAAATTATATAAAAATGCACTGGGTCTAAATTTTTTTAATTTTTATCCTCTGTGTAAAAAAAAATCAATTCATCTTAACATTCCTACTCTGTAATTCGGTTAATTTCAAATAGGCAGACCGAAAACTTTAAAATTAGAGTATCTTCAAATTTTATAGTTTGCCTCACTTATGTGTTGAAAAATACAAATTTTATTTGTGGAGTTATTTAAAAAATGAACAAAATGATACGTTTTTGAGCTAAGAAGTAAGAACAGAAAAAATTTGCATTTAAAATATTGTTGTCATTCAAAAAAAAAAAAAAAAAAAAAAACATTACAAAATGACGAAATTAATACTGAGAATTTGATAAAAATTTTGATAAAGTTGAAAAATAAAAAAAAGATAAAATGAAACAAAATATAATAAAAATACAGAAACAAAAAAATTTAAATAATTGAGAAAATAAATAAGTAGGTAATAGAAGATAATATACCTACTTAAATGCCTGAAAAATGTAGGTATCAAATTGAAAGAATTCTTTTCCAAAAAAAAATCAAGCTTCAGGATATCTGACAAAATATCTGAAAATCATCTCTGCATAATTTGAAGATTTAAAAATCAAAATCATTAATAAAGATCAAAAATTTTGAAAATTAAGAAAATTTACAATTTAAAAGAAAAACAATAAAATCGGAAATTTGAAATAATGATCAAATTTGAAATTGATCGTTGATATGGTAGATAATGGTAAGTGAGAATAATATGATCATTAAATGCTCGAGCATGTCAAGAATTTCTGTGCAGATGTTTAAAAATTAAGTTCATCATTTTTTGAGCATATTCGAGCATTTACTCTTTTTTTTAAATCAAATTTTGAACTTTCCCAACATTTCAAAAATCTATTAAATTTTAACTATTGACTTTTCAAATTTTTTGGAAAATTTAACTCAAGTTTAATATCACCCAATCGAACTTCGAAAATCATTATAAGATGGCCAAAATTCTAATTTTAGTTGAATAATTTCTAAATTTTTACAAAATTTTAAAAATTAATTGAAAATTTAAAAATTATTACCTAAAATTCCCATTTTTGTCAACATTTAATTCAAGTACTTAATTTTAAAAAATTGTTAAAAATCAAAAATGACCAAAATTTCAACCTTTAGATATTGAATTTTGAAATCCCGAGCAGCACAATCGACAAATTATCGAAATAAAAAATCGACAGAATATCGAATTCGATAAAGTTTCGCGTTAGTTCCGCATAAATCGTGAAATTATCTTTCGATATATAGATAGATTATCGACGAATTATAGTTAGCAAAAATTTCGAGATTATAGTAAGATATTTTATCGATAATATATCTATAATATCGAAAGATAATTTCACGATTTAGGCGGAACTTTTGCGACACTTTATCGAATTCGATATTCTGTCGATTTTTTATCGATTTTTTATTCCGATTTTTCGTCTTTTACTAGCTTTTTTCTATAATTAAAAATCATTAATTAGCATAATTAATACATTAAACTATGCCTAAACACATTATTCATGTTACGGTAAGAGGATCATTTCAGAAAAAGTCAAAAAAAATTATAAAAAATCTGCCACCCGTGGGGCTTGAACCTTCTACCTTAACCACTATGCCATACCTTATCGTTGAGGAATTAGCAATAAAACGCTTATAATAGGCAGTTTAGTACTTCCAGACGTGTTGGACTTGGAAAAATTTTCACCAATTTGGAAATAATTTCAAATATCGTCACAAAATCGTTGAAAAATCGTTCGACAAATTTCAGATTATTTGTCGATAATGTAGTTTCAAATATCGTCACAAAATCGTTGAAAAATCGAATTCGAGAAATTTCAGATTATTTGTCGATAATATAGTTTCAAATATCGTCACAAAATCGTTAAAAAATCGAAATCGAGAAATTTCATATTACGTGTCGATAATATAGTTTCAAATATCTTCACGCAATCGTTAGAAAATCGAATTCGAGAAATTGCATATTATGTGTCGATAATATAGTTTCAAATATCGTCACAAAATCGGTAAAAAATCGGATTCGATAAATTTAATATAATCTGTCGATAATATAGTTTCAAATGTCGTCAAAAAATCGGTAAAATATCGAAGTCGAGAAATTTCATATAATCTGTCGATAATATAGTTTTAAATATCTTTACGAAATCGTTAAAAAATCGAATTCAATAAATTTAATATTCTTTGTCGATAATGTAGTTTCAAATATCTGCACAAAATCGGTGGAAAATCGGAATCGATAAATTTAATATTCTTTGTCGATAGTATCGTTGACGAATATCGTCATAAAATCTTAATAATATCGAATTCGATAGTTTTTAGATTTTTTGCCTATGAAGTTGTACCGATAAATCTTTATAATATCGTGAGAACATCTATAGATTTTCAAACGATTTTTTATCGATACGTTACATCTTCCGATATTATCGATCGAGTGTGCCGCTCGGGTATATTTCAAATTTTATAAGTTTAAAAAAAAAAAAAATGAAAATGACTAAAATTTGCAATTCTTTTTTAGAAAATTTGAATTTATACAAAATTTGAATGATTTACTTAATGAATAAATTTAGAAATTTTTGAACTTCCTTGCGATTAAATTCCGATTTTGCATTTTTTTCTTAAATTTGTAATCATCTTTCCTAGTATGTGTTGATAAACGCTCCAAATGCTCTTTTCCGTCGCCTCGCCATTGGCAACTGAAAGGAAAACAATTACCTTCTAAGAAAAAATTTTACCATGAATTTGAAACCACTTTTTTTTAGAAAAATAATATAAAATAATTATGATTTTTTGACAAAACCCCCAATTTTAGGAATTTGAAAAAAAATTATTAATTTCGTGAAAAAATAATTGATGCTTAAAATGTACGTAGATACTTATTATTTGTTAATTGTGCTGCATCCAAAAGCCAAAACCATATTTAACTAGGTATTGTTCAACGCTTTTCCATGAAGTGAAGAAATTTGTTGAAAAATAAAATCTCACTCGAGAAAATCTGTCTAAATAATAATTCAGAAAAAATATCATTGGGCAAATAAAATATTTTCATGGTAAAAAAACACCTTGTGGAAGGATTCCTTTTTGAACAAACATTCTCTAGAAATAATTAGGTAATAGGTATGTAATCTGAAAAGCTATAGAAATTTCAAAAAACATTCTCTTTTGGCAAAAAGTACTCTAATTATTTTCGTAAAAAGTTCTTTCAGAAGAAAAATATTTTAGGCGAAAAGTCGCACTTATATATATTTTTAAATCCTACAGGCAACTTCGAATTTTTTAAAATTCGATGTATCGATTTTTCACACCTTTCCTCTCCAGATTTGATCAAGCAAAAAAAAATTTGAAACTCATGTTTCATCTTCAAAATTATCCAGTTTTTCTTAATATGTGCTTTTTTAATTCGATGAAAAAATTTTCTTTGATAAATATAACAATAATTTTCTCGTAGAACATTCATTTAAAAAATTATTCTGGAAAAATTGTCCAAATAAAGAAGTTCTCAAAAAAACATGTTTTTGAAAAAAATTAAATTCTTTCAAAAAAATCGTTTTACAAAAAAAAAAAAATGTTATTTTCAAAAAAATGTTCTTTAAGAATTTTTGTTTGGTGATTCAACTCCACTAAAAACGTTTCAGTAGGTGCCTACTGCCTAAGTATCTATGTACTAAAATTTCAAGAAAATTTTTTCAAATGCAATATAAAAAAGTAAATTAAAAAAAAAAAACTTATTATTGTTGAAAACCTCAAAACTCAACGTTAATTTTCAGAATTTTCATCCTATTTTTCACACTAATTTTATGTTTTAAAATAAAATCGTTGAAAGACATGAAAGAAATGAACATTTTTCAAATTAATTTCACGATACTTTAGTCTAGGATTTCACTTACCTATTTTTTATACATATTATAATCTCTGCATATTATTAAATTTTATTTTTATTTTAATGCTCTTAACCGAATTATATATATATATATTTTTCTTTTCGACATAGGCCAATCACTTCGCAGCCATCAACAAATCACAAATTATACCCATTTTTTATTTTCGCCCTTCAATGCTATACAACTAGATTTAAATTACTATTTTTAAACAAAAAAATGATTAAAAAACCAATTAAATTAAGGAATTCCTTCTGAATAATTTTTCTCGGTATTTGACAAAAATTAAAATTTCAGAAATTTTTGGACGTATTATTTTTCTAAAAAAATATACTGACGAAGTATAAATTATAATTAGGTATGAACCTATTTACTTGTAAAAGTAAATTTTGCAATTAAATTTTTTCAAATTGAAAATTATTTCATAAATCGAACGATTTCACTTCACGTCTTTTTACTCCAATTCAGAAAGAATTTATTTTTAAAATTTTTAAAAATTAAAAAAAAGTAATAATTAAAAAAAACTTACACCATGCGTTTTCCAAATGATTAAATTTCCACCAAACAAACAGTACACAAAAAATAAAAAATAAAACAATTTATTAAAAATGCGCGACGATAAATAAAAAAAAAAAAAGAAAACCCTGGTGAAAAGTGCAAGACGACCGTCTATGGAAAATTCGTATACGCTACCCGAGTGAACTTCAAAACGCTATGCTCGCAAAACATATTATATTCCGGCGATTGCACGTGTTATAAGGGCAAGTTAGAAGAATCTTCACACTTTATACATGTTTACAGGTGGCACCGATATGTTGTCATGGAAACGGCCTCTTATGTGCAGTATCTTCACTGTCCTGATAATGCTAAGGTCACCACTGTTTTATTGACCTGTCCCAGTCGGGATAATCTTTACTTCAATTCGCTTCAGTACGTAGTTTTTCGCCAGAAGTGCATCCCTTTGGAATGATCTGCATTTTAAATTCAGTATGATTTTTTTTTTTCATCTACAACATTCTAATTTAAGTGATGAAAAAAAGAACTTGCAACCAGTTTTTTTATCTCGCGTTATCTTCCTAAAATACGGATAGGTACTTTAACCTACCTATATCCTAATTTCACTGATTTGAAAAAAAATAAATAAAAATAAAAATAAAATCGCTCGCGTAGTTATGAAAATTCGAACCACCATAAACGAAAAAGCTCTTTAAGAATTCAACATCCCTAGAGAGAGAAAAGAAATTGGATCCGAAACAATTTTCGACTTGGCATCGAAATCTCTTTGAAGGCAATTGGAAAAAATCCAATGTTGAAAATGGAAAAAATTATCGAGCATTGTCTGCGGTTTCTTACTGGAAAAGCTCGTTTTTTTAAGAGAATAATTTAGCGAGAAAATATTCTTAAATGATTCGAAAAATAGGTACCTATCTATACGTAACCTTTGTGAATACAAAGCACGACTTTATTACCGCCGCAAAAATCTAACAAAAAGCCATTAAATCAGCTTTTGGAATCGTCGGCTGCTGCGCTGTTAGTGTTAGACGTGGTTTTTTTGTTATAAAGATCGGAAAATTTAGTTTGTCCTTAATGAAACGGCAAACTATTATCATCAAAAGGCGAAACTATGTTCTTTGAATACCTTTCCTTGTATTTAATGCCGCCAAGTATCTAATACCCGCTACATGCGCGGATTAATGGCATCGTTTTTTTTTCTTCATAATTGACTATATACCTACCTATTTCATCTCAAGTATTTTCACGCGATATCCACTCTATGAATTAATAGCCACGTTCGATAATGTTTACACTAGGTATTCTTTTGCTCTTTAACCAGCGATAATGTTGTTTGAAAAAGAAGGAATCTCACTGACGTTGAAAAGGTGGTTTTCGCGCGTTTCGATTGCATAATTGATAAGGCTGCGAATACAGTTGTACGGTATTCCTGAGACGGCTTCTCGTATCTTCGCGATTGAATAAAAATTGAAGAAAAACAGACTATTTTTTTCCAATTATTGTTTTAAAAAAAAGAATGATGAATGGGTTTAATGCGGCGATAAGTAGGTATCTAAGGTTTCCACAAATTGCAAGAAGAATGTTACTGGGAGTATTATTCTTTGTTTGCCTTCGTACGGCCTATTATTATTCGTAGTTTAATCTGCTACGATCATCGTAGGTAGTAGGTACAGTAGTAGGTAGGAAATGTAGGTATTTGAAAGATAATTATGTGTGAGAAGGATATAGGGCTATTTGAAATTTTGAAACAGTATATTCGAATAGGTAAACGGATGGGCTATCCAAATATTAGTATATTTTTAAAAATATTTTTCCCCATTCGAAACTAAATTTTAAACTCAAAGTTGAATATTTTTTTGGACATTTTTTCGTCTTTTTCATCAAAATATTTTTTTTTTGCGAATATTTATTGAGGGGCGAGTAAAACAAATTTTTGTTGGGGTAATTTGTTTCGAAAATGCCGAGTGGAGGTGCAAATTTTAAAAAGTACTGAATTTAAGTTTTCAGTACTATATTATTTATGTTTTTATTATTTTTTTTATTTTGAAAATTGAACAAATTTTAAAACTTAATCTAATTTCTGAATTAAAATTTAAAAATTACCTAATTTTAATAATTTTATAATTTTGATCTTTGGACAAATGTTTAGAAAATTTTCAAACAATAAAAATTTACTAAAATTCAAAAAAATTGGCCAAATCTTGAAAATTGTAGATTTTTTTTTATCTAATTTCAAAAAAAATTATAAATAATATATATTTCCGACAATAATTCAGTAATTTTCAACAAAAATCAAATTTAAAATTGATTATTTTTGAGAATTTTAAAATAATATCAACAATTTATTGAAATTCCAAAAAATTGAGCATTTCTTAAATTTTGGGAACATCAGTAGTTTTATCAAGTTGTAAAAATTGATAGTTTTCGTGAATTTCAAAATTCAACCATTTTTATCAATTGAAAAAAATTGTTATTTTTTTCAGTTTCAAAAAATTGATAACTTACGATTTTCAAAACTCTTTTAAAGTTTAAAATTTTCAACAAAAATTTAGAAAACGAGCAAGTTTAATCGAATTTTAAAATCAACATTTTTATCTATGGTAAAAAATTAAAATTTTTTTAAATTTTTGGTAAGGTAAGTATAATTTTTAATTTTTAAAAATTTTCAGAATTAAAGTTTTCAAAGAATTTAGAAAATGGGCAATTTTAGAAATTCGACAATTTTAATCGAGTTTCAAAAATTTTGAATATTTTTTAAATTTGGCTATTATTATCAATTTTAAAAAATTTACAGTTTGAAAAGGTTTAGAAAATTGTAACTTTAAAAAAAATTTAAAAATTGACAAGCTTCAAGAAGTTTTTGAAAATTTTCCGATTTTCTTTTAAATGTCTACAGATTTTAATTTGAAAAAATTAGAAAAACAGACTTTTTAGAAATTCGACAATTTTCATCTATTCATTTCAAAAATCGATCATTTACGTAGATACCTATCTAAATTTTGAAAATTGATAAAAACTTTGCAAACTTTATCAATTAATTATCAAAAATTGACGTTTTTGTGAATTTTAAAAAATCAAAAATTTTCACCAGTTCTGTTTTGAAAAATTTACGATTTTTAAAATACCTAATTTATAAAATTGACAATTTTTAATGTTGTACAATTTTTCTCAATTTTGTAAATTTGACAATTTTAGGTACCTAACAAATTTAAAAAATGAGAAATTTTGGGATATCAGTATTTTCATCAATTTTGAAATATTTGTAATTTTTTATCGAATTTTGAACATTTACCTTTTCGGAGACTTTTTGAAAAATTAATAATTTTCATCAATTTTGAAAAATGTACGATTTACAAATATTTTCACTTAGGTAAGTAATTTTTCGGCATCTTTCATTTTTTTCAAATCTTCCAGTATGTGGTTCTTCGTCATTTCTTAATTTTTTCAAATACAAATTAATTTAATTTTTTTAATTACCTACGTAATTTGTTTGAATTTCTTTCTTACTTCCTGATTTTATGACTTTTTATAATTTCCCAATTTCATTAGATTCCTAATTTCAATGTTGCGCTCAATAACTTTTTGATTTTTAATTCTTCTGATGCATCATACAATTTCTTTGAATATCTTGCTTGAAGATTCTCAACTTTTTTTCTGAATTTTTTAATTGCTCATCTTATATAATTTCTTATGATTTTCTATAAATACTTTATGAAATTTTTAATTTTTTAGAAATGACTCAAATAATTCAACTTGTTATTTTTTCAGAATCCTTCCCTTTTTTTTTAATTGTCAAATTTCACTATCTTTGTGATTTTTGAGTTTACCAAGCATTCAAATTTTCATATTCAATATATTCAACATTTTTTATGATTTTTTTTCTCTAAAATTTTTAATATTTTCCAAATTGCTCAATAATTTTTTATTTTTTGAATTTTTTTAAATTAATTTTTTTATTCATAAAAGATCCCAATTAATTTTTTCAACTTTCAAGTAGGTATGTACGTATGGTATTCAATTTTTATTGTTTTTCAGAAGTAGGTACAAAATTTTATGTTTTCTAATTACTGTAAAATTTTATGAAATTTCCAATTGTGCAGATTGGTAGTTGATTTGAAAATAAAAAACAAAATAAAAGTAGAAATTGCATACGGTTGATACTTACCTAAATATCTTCTTATTGAAATTTTAAAATACATTTTGATAACCTATTTAAATGGAATCCTTAGGTACCTACCTGTTCCAGGTATTTTTCATTTAAATAGACTGGGGTAGGTATATCTATGTACCTATTTGTCTTAATGTATATTCAACAACACATACCTAACCTATAGATCCATAAATGTCTCGATGGTAAAATTCGCGAATACTTATAAAGGAACAGCGTGCCAAAAAATATGTTTGTTTTAAAAATGAAATATGCATGATTTGCATATACCTACTTACCTGAGAAAATTGCTACCAATAAATACACTTCACGTATACGAAACCCATATGGGTTTTGTTACTCGAACATTGTGAACATTCCCGCATGCGAAAATATGTAAGTCAATCAATATAATGTAAATACTTCACTATCCATCATTGACTTGGAAATCAAATATTGGAGTATCCTCTCTTAGAAACGTACTAATTTTTAGCCGAATTTTTTTTAAAATTTAGGCTATTGTGTCCGACCCTGATTTAGAAGGAGGGGGGGTAGAAGAGTTCTGACCCCATTTGTCGACGTTTGGGACCAAAAGATGACGATCTGTCACATGTCACATATTTATATATATATATATATATATAATTTTTCCCTACTTTTGGAACTCTAGGGCCGAGCCTAACAGGTCAAATGAGGTCAAACTTGATATGTAGGGTTCCCTCGGTGGCGGAAAGATGCAAAAAAAATTTTGGGGCCCTAACTCAAAATTGGGGATATGACCCTTTTTTGAGGAGGGTGCGGGGGAGCCCCAATATCATGAAATTTTTTGAAACTTGCCCCAGGGATGAAAGCCCTAATTACCTACACCATAGTCAAATTTCAGCCCCCTAAGTCATCCCCACCCATTTTAGGGCCCAATGGGGTCATTTTTTCACGTTGATCAGGCTACAGACCCCCCAAATAGGGCAGGGGGGCCAACATTTTCATCATGGATCAAATTTGTGCCCCTGATGTGCCTTTTGTAGGTTTCAACTTTTGGGCCCCCTTTGACCCCTGTCAAGGGTCAAAAATCAAGATTTTTCACTATTTTTAAAATTTTACCGCTACTTTTGGAACTCTGGGGCCGAGCCTAACAGGTCAAATGAGGTCAAACTTGATAGGTAGGGTCCCCTAGGTGTAGGAATGATGCAAAAAAATTTTTGGGGCCCTAACTCAAAATTGGGTATTTTACCCCTTTTTGAGGGGGTGCGGGGGAGCCCCAATATCATGAAATTTTTTGAAACTTGCCCCAGGGATGAGAACCCAAATTACCTACACCATAGTCAAATTTCAGTCCCCTAAGTCATCCCCACCCCATTTTAGGGCCCAAAAAGTGGATTTTGGGGTCATTTTTTTCACGTTGATCAGGCTACAGACCCCCCAAATAGGGCTGGGGGGCCAACATTTTCATCATGGATCAAGTTTGTGCCCCTGATGTGCCTTTTGTAGGTTTCAACTTTTGGGCCCCCTTTGACCCC
This sequence comes from Balanococcus diminutus, assembly GCA_959613365.1. Classification (NCBI taxonomy): domain Eukaryota; kingdom Metazoa; phylum Arthropoda; class Insecta; order Hemiptera; family Pseudococcidae; genus Balanococcus; species Balanococcus diminutus. Next base: position 34,620,578 of record OY390714.1, read on the forward strand.
TCTCAAGGGTCAAAAATCAAGATTTTTCACAATTTTTCATGTTTTTTCTCGCTTTTCGGTACGTTGATCAGCCTGCAGCCCAAACCAAATGACCTTGGATGCTAAAATTTGGTATTTAGGATAGGTAAGGGTCACTGAGGTGCCTTTTGGGGTTTTTGACCCTCGAGCCCCAAAATTGGGGGTGGCCCTTTTTTGAGGGGGGCTCTAAAGAAGCCCCAATTTGACAAAATGATTTGAAATTTTTACCAACAATAGTGACTCTGATTGTCTCCACTGTATCCAAATTTCAGCTTCTCAAGTCATCCCCACCCCATTTTAGGGCTCAAAAAGTGGATTTTGAGGTCATTTTTTCACGTTGATCAAGCTACAGACCCCCCAAATGGAGCTGGGGTGCCTAAATTTTTATAATAGATCGAGTTTATGCCCCTGATGTGCCTTTTGTAGGTTTTGACCTTTAAACTTTTTTTGACCTCGATACAGGGTCAAAAATCAATATTTTTCAAGTTTTAACCTGTCTTTTCTGACGCGTTGAACAGCCTACAGCCCAAACTAAATGATCTAAACAATCGAAATTTGGGATGTAGGGTCAGTAGAGGTCACTGATGTGCCTTTTGGGGGTTTCGACTTTTGAGCACCAGTTGACCCCCGTACAGGGTCAAAAATCAGAAATTTTCACATTTTAACCTATTTTTTAGGTGTGTTGATCAGCCTATAGCCCAAACCAAATGACCTTGGAAACTAAAATTTGGTATTTAGAATCGGTAAGGATCACTGAGGTGCCTTTTGGGTTTTTTGACCCTCGAGCCCCAAAATTGGGGGTCACCCCTTTTTGAGGGGGGCTCAAGAGAAGCCCCAATTTGACAAAATGATTTAAAATTTTTACCAACAACAGTGACTCTGATTGTCTCCGCTGTATCCAAATTTCAGCTTCGTAAGTCATCCCCACCCCATTTTAGGGCCCAAAAAGTGGATTTTGAGGTCATTTTTTCACGTTGATCAAGCTACAGACCCCCCAAATGGAGCTGGGGTGCCTAAATTTTTATCATAGATCGAGTTCATGCCCCTGATGTGCCTTTTGTAGGTTTTGACCTTTAAACTCCTTTTGACCTAAATACATGGTCAAAAATCAATATTTTTCAAGTTTTAACCTGTCTTTTCTGACGCATTGAACAGCCTACAGCCCAAACTAAAAGACCTAAACAATCGAAATTTGGGATGTAGGGTCAGTAGAGGTCACTGATGTGCCTTTTGGGGGTTTCGACTTTTGAGCACCATTTGACCCTCGTACAGGGTCAAAAATCAGAAATTTTCACGTTTTAACCTCTTTTTTGGTGTGTTGGCCCTCGTCTGAAGAGCTGAAAGTGTGAAGGGGATTGAGAGCGAAGCCCTCAATCATCTCCTGCCATGTCCCTATTGAGGGTAAAGCCCCCCAAGAGGGGCATGGGGGCGGAGCCCCCATCTGAAGAGTTGGACGTGACGATGTGGTTGGGGGCGAAGCCCCCAACGCGGGGGCATGGGGGCGGAGCCCCCATCCTAAGAGCTGAAAGTGATAAGGAGGTTGGGGCGAAGCCCCAACGCGGGGGTATGGGGGCGGAGCCCCCATCCTAAGAGCTGAAAGTGATAAGGAGGTTGGGTAGGAGCCTCAACGGGGGTATGGGGGCGGAGCCCCCATCTGAAGTTGAAATCTTCAATGCAGAGAGGAACTAAAACTGAAGACAAAAACCTGACATTTTTAAACTGAATTTGAAGTTAAAACTGATATTGAAACTGAAATACCATGGATGAAAACGTTTTCAAAGTGGTACACTAACTTGAAAAAAAAAATTCGGCTGTCGCGGAGCATCTTGACTGCTACGCGTTTTTTTTAATTGTACTTATTAATTATAGCAAAGTTTGAAGAATTCGTGGATGGTGAGAATTTTGATTATTATAGTTTATAGAAGGCGGATAACCTTGGTACGTGTGATTGATGGATAATTCCGCAAACCTACTGTACGTATTTTCGTAGTTGGAGTAATTAATTTTTTGCACTTAAGAAAATTCAGTTATTTGGAAAAATGATTAATAGAGTGCTTCGATAATCATCGGCAAATCCGAGTAAACATATCGTGATATCACACACGAAAATAGTACTGTACCGTACTATTTCGTGAGATCTTCATTTCTATCACGTGTACACAATAAAAAATGAATCGTATTTGTATTAATATCAATTAAATCAGCGCGGAATTACGATTATTTCAGATTTTGCAAAATACAAACAATTTTATGCACAACTATTTTGTGCAACTTTTAAAAACTGGTTTCCATTTTTTCCCCGAAGAAATCCGTGTAAACAAATTAACTCCACTCGTATGCACCGACCATACATCTATAGCCAATTACCTCAATCTCATTATTCATTTGAGTTCAATTACCTGCACCCTGCTCGATTCAATTACGCGCAAATCAGTTCGCATCCTACCATAACAATTGCATTAATACAGTAGGCAATAGGCAACAACACAGCTACACTTGTCGTACATATGCGCAGGTAACTAACCTACCTACTCGTACAGTAAGATAAGAGTATACTTGCTTCTCAAATGACTCATCGCGTGGAAGGCATTTTAAAAATTTAGTCAGGTACCTAATAATTTTACATATCTATTATCTATTCATTAAAATTTAGAAAATAAATTGAAACTTGTACGAGCTGATAGGTATTATCCCTAAATTCTCTGTTTACCTGAAGTCATCCGGATAGCAGTTCCGGGTATTCTTTCCCCTTAGGAGATGAGAAGAAAAAAGGTACCCACGAAATTTATTTGGTTAGTTCATCGTTTCATTATATTTTTTTCCACAAGTACTGAATATTTTTTTTATTTAATATTTCATTAATTGCTAAATTTAAAACGTGACGATTAATGAACTTGAAATAATAATAACGTATAAGCTAATCGAGTATCTCAATGAAGAAGATTTATAAGATTAGGTTTACTCTTAGTCTCAAGGCTGAAAATTTTTCCATCGTTTATTCTTTTCCACTTTTTAAGTTGCTCGTATCTTTTACCCACTTCCCTCGTTGGTTTTGGAAAAATGAATCAGTCTGAGCAAAAAAAGTTAACCTACCTAAATGAAAATGACGCTGATGTGAAAAATTAGTTTATTTTGGATCTAAAAAAAAATAGTCACGTTATTAGGTAATTTATTCTCAATTAATTAGTGGTTGGCGATTCTTTATATGAAATAAATCATAATACTTATACATAATACGTCTAGCACTGTAAATGCCCGCATGTTTATGGATTGATTCACCACCAATCAAAATTGTTTCGTATTGGGATGGATCAGTTATCTTAACCTGCCCTCACCTCCCTACGTATGTGATTCATCAACAGTCAAAAATTACGTATAAGTTCATGGATAACTTTTTGAGAGAAACCAAAAAAATTATGTGATAAATTTGTTTACCTCCGAAAAAAAGGCGCTCTGGACCAGTCCTTGAAAACTGAAAAAACAGTTTTTTTTTTTTAAAGTTTAAAGCTCCATACCTACGTACTTAGCTTCTCCATTTTTAAAGTTGGGCAAGAAATGCTAAGAGTAAAAAGTGTTCATTTTGGTTTTTTGCTATTCAAGTGCAGCCCTTCATTTTCGATCAAAAAATTTCTTTCTTTATTTCATTTTCCCTTGCTCCTTCATTTTCAAAAAAAAATTCAATTCAGTCAGTCATTAAATTTTAGAAACTATAAAATTTGAGTTTTGATAAATTTTTGAAACACATGATTTTTCTTTCAAAATTTGTTAGATAGTGAAAACTACATTCTTACTTTTTAAATGTTAATTGAAAATTTGAAGTTACATAAATTCTAAATTTTAAAAAGTATAGGTACCTTACTTTTTCAATTCTTTAAGAAATCAGTTTTTAATGTTTCAATAACTTTTTAAATTGAATCAATCTTTGAAATTTGAGAAATTATTAAGATTTAATGAATTGTTGACATAATCAATTTTTAAAACACATGATTATATTCTTCAAAATTTGGCAAAATAAAATTAAAAATTTTTTTGGAAACTTCAAAATCTGGTAAAAATTGAAAATTTCATAAATTTTATTTATGTTTATTTTTCGTACATGCATCACTTTTGGAAAATCAACAAAAATTTTGAATCTTCAAAATTTGGTAAAAAAAAACCTGAAAATTATTGACTGTCTAAATTAAAATTGGAAAATTAGCTTCCAAAAGTTTGAAAACTTTTTACAATTTTCAGAATTTGGTAAACTGAAAACTGAAAATTAGTGATTTTTCAAATAAACATTTGAAAATGAATTAATTTTACATTATTTTTTTATGCGATTCAGTTAAATTTTTCAAGTCTTGGAAAAACACAGTTTTTTATGTTTATAAATTTTTGTTTAACTATAGTATACCTACAAAATTAAAATATAGTGAATGGAGAAATTTTGGAAATATCATAAAATAAGGGAATTAGGAAAGCAAAAAAAATCATAAATTTTTAATACTTTCCTAATTAAAAAATGTGGCATTCCATAAGAAAAGGGCCAACTTTGTCGAAAACAAGTTTTTGAGAAAAACGCAAAAATGTGATTTCGGGTTAAAAATATCGATTTTTGGTTTTTGACGGATTTGTATACTATCATCCTTCTACTTTCACGTGAGAGTGGTTGGGACCCTTGAAATCATTTTTTAACCATGGTAACACCGTAACATGCCATCGAAGGTCGGGCGAGATAGTGACTTAGAAAAGGGTCAACTTTGTCTCCGATACAGATGGCATCAAGGAACACCAAGTTCAGTAAAACTAGGTATTTCTGATAATTTCTGGGGGTTTTATAACTTTTATAAAATTATTTTCACTTTAAATCAGAAAACTTTAAACTTATTTTTCTCAAAACTAGGTTTTTTAAAGTTCAAACTTCAAACGCGTCCCCAAGCGTGAATTTTATAGGTAGAGGGCTCGCCAATAGCTCATTTTAAAGGGAATTTAATGTAGTTTCAGAATATGTGCCTAACTTGAAATCGAGCCGAGCGACAAAGTTGACCCTTTTCTTATGGAATGCCACAAATTAAGAAAAACTGAAAAAATAAAATTAATAAAAACACAAAAATGAAATCACAAAAAATTAAAAAATTTGAAGGTAATAAAAAATTGAGATTTTTAAAATACCAGGTAAATAGAAAATTGAAATTAATTTCATAATTTCGGAAACACTAAGATAAAAATTAGGAAATGATTAAAAAATAAACTGAATATTTGAATTATGTAGGTGACTAAAAAATTCAGAAAACAAAAAAAGTACTATACCTAAATGTTAATAAATTCTCATTAAAATTTAAAAATATGAAAAATGAAAAAAGATGTGTTACAAAAATTTAAAAAATGAAAAATTGGAGGAAATAAGAGATTAAAAACAATTTAAATTTTTAGAAAAATTTAAAAGGATTGATAACCAATCAAAATATTGAAAAATTGAAAGAAAACAAAATTAAGAAATGGTAAAAAATTTGGAAAATTTTCAAATTAAAGAAAAACTAATATATTTCAATATGAGAATAAATAAAATTATAAAATCATAAAAATTGTAAAATTTTGAGTACATTCCTAATTTTGAAAATTCAGAAAAACTCAAAAAATTAAATCTCATCCTTGAAAAGTTGAAAAATTATAATTGAACAATACATTAAAAATTTTTTAAAAAAAACTGATGACCAATTAAAATATTTAAAAATGAAAAAATGAAACAAAAAGATACCTACAAAAAATTACAATCTAAAAAATATTCGAGGAATCTCGAAAATATAAAAATTTAAAAAAATTAAAAAATCTTAAGAAATGAAAACATTTTAGAAAATAGGTAATTGAGAAATTCATCCAAAGTGGACAAATTTTAAAAATCGAAATGTCATAAAAATTGAAAAGGTTGTATAAATTAAAAATTATAAAGAATCAAGATGTTTCGGAAAATTTGAAAAACTGATGACTTTTTAAAATATTGGAAAAAAGAAAGTAATAAAAATTAAGAAATTGAAGCAAAGAAGTGGAAAAATTCTTAAGCCATTGAAAAATTAAAAAATTCAGAAAAATTACAAATTAAAAAATAATCCAGCAATTTTGGAAATTTTTAAAATTATATAAAATTAGGTATAGGTATAAAATCATGAAAAGTAATAATAAATTTGAATAATAAAAAAAATCTGCGAAGTAAAAATAATTTAAAAATGGAAATGTCATAAAAATTGAAAAATTTTGAAAATTATAAATACCTACCTACTTGATGAAAATATTGGGAAAATTTTGAAAATTAAAATACTGAAGAAATCATAAAATTACAAAATCCAATAGAATTTAAAAAACTGAAAAATTGCGTTTTCGAATGGTTTAGTCAAAAATACTCGTACCTATTGGAAATGTAAAATATACGAGTGAAGTAAGTATGAGTTAAACTAGAAAAAAGTCATCGTTCTGCCGAAAACATTACACAATCTTTGGAATTTAAATCGGATAAAATTTGTAAAAATCGTTTAACCACAATTGTGAGTAATTGCTGAAATAATGCGAAGAATCCAAAATTTGTAACGAGAGGTCTATGCCCTTCCTTGTCTGCCTGGCCTCTAATGATATTTTTTTCCAAACTATACGCTTTATCGTCATCGAAGTCCATTATATCATCAAATCGTAGCACTGTAAGTAAATAAAATTCTTCACGAAAAAATGACGAATTATAAACTCCAATAAATTAAATAATTCGACGATGAGCGACGTAATTCGCATACCTATACTTAGGTAGGTACTAGGTACTAGGTAGCTATTTGACGATGTGCTATTCACCCGAACACAGAATTTTCTCGGTGTAAAAGTAAAAATGTTTTGTAAGTAAGTAATTTGCATGCATAATTCATGCAATTAAATTAGAAAAAACACACATACATTTCTTTATTACTTTTCAGAGCAATAGTTCATTTCTAACAAAAGTGGAACAGGGAATCAGTACCTATTTCTTATAATTCTAACGGAAATAGCCAGGAATATGGTGACCATAACGTGTACAGAGACAAACGTTTTAAAAGGATAAAAACACGTTTGGTACTACATTCTATGATATTATCATAAAGTACTTGTATACTTGTATCGCATCGTTTGAATGTGATAAAATTAAAAAACGAACGTAATAAAACGATAGGTATCGCTACTACCTACTTATTAAATACATACATTTTATGACAAATTCACCCAGAGTCGTCAACAATTAAACGTGAGCATTATTTCATGTATAAGTTGGATGTGTGCAAACATACCTGAGACGAATAATATAGGTACCGACGTATATCTACATAGTTTTAGCTCATGCAGATTATATTGATGACCGCTATTAATTATTACAGGTTTCGTAATGAAATGAACTGAACCCCATAGGTGACGCACAGTCACGTTATTACTGGCATCTTCATCACTTCGAAATATCTACAAATAATCGGTGTACCGGTAATAAGTATTTTTATCTTATTATCCGGATAAAGTACCTATTAGTCTGAGAAGTGCGTATTTGAATTGAGCCAAGTTTGCCAATATTTTGAGAAATGATGACTATTTGTTATAGGAATTTCAAATTCATTCAATAAAAATAAGTCTACTTGATAAAAAGAAGAGCTGTTTTTTATCTCGTAATAAAAATTTTAACGATCGGCTATTTTTACGAAAACTCGCTGCTGCTCATTTGCTCACCTTGAATTTGATTTTACCTTAATTTTAGTAACAAGGGAACCGCGCCAACTCGTCACCTCCGATTGAGCTGAAATTTGGCTCACTGAAAAAGCATTCCACTCAAGACTTCACAACCAAATTTTTAGCTGCCGAAGTTGATTTTTCGATTTTTGGAGAATTTTTGAAAATCACTAAAACCACCTACAAAAAACCATTTTGAAAAAAAATTTGTAAATTTCAAGATAGAATTCTGAAAATCGGTTTGTACACTGAAGTCGACCTCCTGAGTCGATTGGCACCGTTTTCGAAGCGATCTGGGGCCTCCAGGAAAAGTTGACTATTCTCCAGCGCACTGGAATAGCTCCAGACGGCGCTGTAATTAACTGCGGAAGCTGAAAATTTAATCCTAGCGTTAGTATGATGCCATCTATCGATTGACGTAGTTGAATTCAAAATCCGAGGTGACGAGTTCGCACGTGTTTTTTTGACAACTTGAAAATTTTGCATTTTTAAACATTTCCAAAAAATCAGTTTCTCCAGCATATGATCCGAAACTTCGTCTACCCCTAAAGTCGACCCCCCCCCCCGAGCCGATTGGCACCATTTTCGAAGCGATCTGGAGCCTCCAAAGAATCCCGAGCAGCACAATCGACAAATTATCGAAATAAAAAATCGACAGAATATCGAATTCGATAAAGTGTCGCGTTAGTTCCGCATAAATCGTGAAATTATCTTTCGATATATAGATAGATTATCGACGAATTATAGTTAGCAAAAATTTCGAGATTATAGTAAGATATTTTATCGATAATATATCTATAATATCGAAAGATAATTTCACGATTTAGGCGGAACTTTTGCGACACTTTATCGAATTCGATATTCTTTCGATTTTTTATCGATTTTTTATTCCGATTTTTCGTCTTTTACTAGCTTTTTTCTATAATTAAAAATCATTAATTAACATAATTAATACATTAAACTATGCCTAAACACATTATTCAAGTATCGTCACAAAATCGTAAAAAAATCGAAATCGAGAAATTTCATATTACGTGTCGATAATATAGTTTCAAATATCTTCACGCAATCGTTAGAAAATCGAATTCAAGAAATTGCATATTATGTGTCGATAATATAGTTTCAAATATCTTTACAAAATCGGTAAAAAATCGGATTCGATAAATTTAATATAATCTGTCGATAATATAGTTTCAAATGTCGTCAAAAAATCGGTAAAATATCGAAGTCGAGAAATTTCAGATTATTTGTCGATAATATAGTTGTAAATATCTGCACAAAATCGTTGAAAAATCGAATTCGATAAATTTAATATTCTTTGTCGATAATGTAGTTTCAAATATCTGCACAAAATCTGTGGAAAATCGGAATCGATAAATTTAATATTCTTTGTCGATAGTATCGTTGTCATAAAATCTTAATAATATCGAATTCGATAGTTCTTAGATTTTTTGCCTATGAAGTTGTACTGATAAATCTTTATAATATCGTGAGAACATCTATAGATTTTCAAACGATTTTTTATCGATATGTTACATCTTCCGATATTATCGATCGAGTGTGTCGCTCGGGATGTTGGCTTTTGCCATCTGGATAGATTCCAGTGAGTTGGAGAAAGGTCAACTTTTTCTGAAGGCTCCAGATCGCTTCGAAAATGGCGCCAATCGACTCGGATGATCGATTTTAGTGTACAAACCAATTTTCAGGATTCTATCTTGAAATTTACATTTTTTTTTCAAAAAATGTTTTTTTGGAGGTGATTTTAGCCATTTTCAAAAATTCGCCAAAAATCGAAAAATCAACTTCGGCAGCTAAAAATTTGGTTGTGAGATCTGGGTGGCATGGTCTTTTAATAAGCCAAATTTCAGCTCAATCGGAGGTGACGAGTTGGCGAGGTTCGCTTGTAAGTCCAGTACTACATAAATACTTGATTCAATCGAAATTTTTGTTTCAACCAAAATTATTCCTAGAACTTCAAGCTACAACTTTGGCTTGAAAATTTTTTAAATTGAGCACCTCTCTCTCCACTGATTTTGCATCACACTCCGAAGATACTAATTAAAAATTGGAGGGGGGGGGGGAGAAGGGTTCAATTGAAAATTTCTTGCAACAAAAGTCGTAGCTTGAAGTTCCAGAAATAATTTTGGTTATAACAAAAATTTCGATTGGACCCCTCCCTCCCCTCCAATTTTGAACACAAGGTATTTATGTAGTACTTCTACTTACTGCACTTGTTGAAAATCAACGTACCAAAATTCAAGGTGAGCAAATGAGCAGCAGCGAGTTTTCGTGAAAATAGCTGATCGTAACATTATATTTCTTTTTTAACAAAAGTGAATCTGTACGAATCTATGAAAAAGGAGGGTCAATTAAATTTTCAACTGTTTCTTGGAGGGAGAGAGAAAAATATGTTCCAAGGTCCTTTGACGTGTGACGTTTTTGCATTTATTACAGCATTAATTTTCGTATTTGTTCTTGTAGGTAAGTATCGACTTTTCTGGCAAACGTCCTTTAACAATAGATACTAATGAGTGATAAACAATAAAATAAGAATTTTCCAGCATTTTCAATATTTTTCGTGCGATGATGAAAAAAAAAAAATTATTAAATCCGAAACAGAGCCGCGATCTCATACGAGTTGTTTTCTGCATTTATATGGAAAAAAAGGTTTGAAAAAACAATGCTTCGTTTACAGCTCACGCAGATCTTAGGTTTGTAGTGCTAGTGCTATAAATTACAAAGAAATGCCATTAACAAGACCAAACAGGTTAGAAGAACAGCTTCAACTGCAACGCGTTGTCCAGTTATAATCTACGTACTCATATGTAATCTCTGTGTAACTGATGCTATCCTATACAAAACGGAAGACGGTGCATTCTCTTCGATCAACAATTTTTTTTTTGCTTTAATCTTACGCCTTCTTTCTTTTTATTTTCTGACGCTTTGATGTGATATAGATTACGTGTTTGCTTTATATTTACTTAGATGAAAAGTAAGAAAAAAAAGTAATTTATTACAAAATAATGTCTTTGCGATCTTACAAAATTCACATATCATCTTCTCGTATTAGGTTTATTTCGGATAATGAGAATATTAATCGATTATCATGCGAGTAGATAGGTAGGTACTCGTATATTGCATACTTACGAGTAATACATTAACTAAAAACAGCTCAATGCGCATATGGAACAAACGAACAAAGGTTTCAAAATTTAATTCTGTAGATAGGTATGTAGGTAATGATTTTTTCAAAAAAAAACAGAGGGACTGTTTGAAAGTAAAAAGGAATGACTTCAAGATACAAATATGTATTTAAAAAATATACTGAAAATTAAACTCACTATTCCACTCGATAGCAGATGAACCATATCACAAAGAAAGCACAAAAGATGTTCCCCGATAAATTTTGGCGCCGTGGCGCCTAAAAAACACTATAAGGAACAATTGCACTTCATTTGGTATTTTTTAAATTATTAAATTTGAAAATTGAACAAAACCACTGATTTAAGAAATATTTCTCATAGGTCAATGTATTATTCCAACGTGCAGTCTTGATACGAGTATGTTTTGGGAAGTTCCAAAATTTAGGTTCAGATATGTAGTTGGAATTTTTTATGCACACTGAGTGTTAAATATCTTTGCAGAGCAGTCAACTTGGAATTTTTAGGGTTTAGCTAGATTTTTCCTTAAAGGAGCGATTTAAAATAAAATCTCTTCCGAATGAGAGAAATTGAAAACTTTTTGGAAAAATATGCAATTTCTTTTTTAAAAAAAACCTCTGAAAAAATTCTCCGTTTTTCAAAACGATTAAAATGTTTTTTGACTTACTAAAAAAATTGAAAAAATTTCCATTCCAATAAAAATCAGAAACTTTTTTCTCTAAAAAAAAATAATTTTTCATATTTCCTACTCCAAATTTTTTTCAAATTATTTCCCTAAAAATTGGAAAAAATATCCAAAAAACAGTTGTTTTTTTTGTTTTTTTTTTTAAATAAGGGATTTTTTTTCTAAGAAAAATATACACGCATATTTTTTCTCTAAAAAACCTGAAAGGCTTAAAAATCTGCTTTGTTGGGTACTTCAAAACAATGGAAAAAATTTTCTTGTAGGTACAAAAATTAAGATCATTTTTTTCACAAAAAAAAAAAAAAAAATAGGTATAAATAAATAAATAAATAAAAGTATGCAAAGAAATTTTTTTTTAAATTTCTACGAATAAAGTAAGAAAATTATCCCTGCAAAAAATTGAGGAATTTTATCGAAAGAATTGAATGACAACTCCAAAAATTAAGAGATTTTTTTCTCCAAAAATTTACCATATTTTTTCTCTCTAAAAATGGAATTTTATCGAAAGAATTGAATGACAACTCCAAAAAATTGAGAGGTTTTTTCTCCAAAAATTTATAATATTTTTTCTTTCTAAAAATAAGACATTCTTTTCTGAAGGAACTGAAAGATTTTTTCCTTTCTAAGATATTGGTTGCCTTTTTAAAGAAAATGCTGAGGTTTCTCCAAAAACATTGTATTGGAACTTTGTTGTTTTTAACATTGAGAGTTTTTCAGAGTTGGCTCAAAAATATTGAAATATTTTTTATTTCAAGAAAATTAGGCACCCTAAGAGGTTTTTGAGAAATTTTTTACTAGAAGTTTTTCTATTTCTGAAAATAGGTTTTTACTCAAAATAAAAAATAGGAACTTTTTTCACCGAAAAAACTTTCAAAAGTTTTCAAAAAAAATTGACTCGACTAAAACATTAAAATAAAAATTTCTCCTCAGTTTTTTTTTCAAAAAAATTGAACTCAATCCAAAAGTTTGTGCATATTTTTGGTCAAGTTTTTGGTCATTTTTTTTAAATGTACAATTTATCCTCATTACATTGGAATTCTTGAATGATATATATTTTTTTTTGATTTCTCAAATCTTTCATTTTTTCGATTTTAAAGGTATCTTTTGAATATTTCATCATTTTTAATCAAATTTCATTTTTTCCCAATTTTTCTTCAGTTTTTTTTTCAATTTCAAATTTAAAAAAATTTAATCATTATATTTTTTTCTTTAGTTTCTTGAAGTTCAATTTTTTCAAGGTTTAAATCGTATTTATTCATATTTTTAAAATTTTAAATCATCTTGAATCAAATTTTAGTTGTTTTTTTGAATTTGTAGATAAATGAATTTTTTGGAATTTTTAAATCGTATTTATAGCTATTTTCCTTTTGATTTGACTTTTTTATTTTTATTTATAAAATTTGAATTTCTTCGATTCAATATAGGTATTTCAATATTTCACCATTTTAAAAATTTTGAATCTTGTTTTTTTTTTTGAACTTTTTTCAATTTTACATTCAGTAAAATAAAAAAATAAATAAATCATTTTTAATTGAAATTCTCATTATCGTATTTTGCTCAAAATTTCCAACCATTTTTAATTAAATTTCAATTTTTTCAAATTTTTGAAGGGTCATTTGCTTGGAATTTTTAAATTAAAAAATATGATTTTTGAACAAAATAATGAGTGGAATAACCAATTTTGAAAAAATTCACTGAAATTGTTCTATCCGATATAAATGTCTCAAAAGTGTTGATTTTTGAAAAATTTAACGAATTATTGAATTTAAGAATCCGTTAAAACTATCAATTTTAGAAAACGATGAAAATTTTTGATTCTGAAAATTAATAAGTGGAACTATTGATTTTAAAAATAATAAGAAGCTGTTATCCCGGTGTTTAATTAGGTAATTCAACAAAATTATTGATCAAACTTGAAAATTGAATAATTAAAATAGTTTTAATTTGCACAACTTACGTATTTATAATTACCTATGAGTGTAGACAATTTTTTTTTTTTTTTTTTTTTAATTTTCCCAAGTCATTTTCATTTAAAATTCAATTGAAAAACTAATATTTTCATTTTTCAGGTTTATTCCAAAAATAATTAAGTATTAAAATTTCGTTAAGACGAGTTCTTTATTTTCAAAAATTTGTTTTTTGGATTTTTCTAAAAAGAAGTTTCTCCTTTTTTTGATTCTGTCATTGAACATTGAAAAAGAAAAAATCAGTCTGCCTTATTTTAGCATAATATTTTAAAAGCGTGGATCGGATGTTGAAAGGATGTCCCTTCGAGCAATTAAAAAACGTAGCACTGGTGAAAAAAATTCGTAGAATTTTAATTGACCCACCCCTCCCGGCCACCAAGTTCCCTTTTAGTATAAATTTTTTATTGAAGGCGCCGAGAGCTTCAAAAGATCCCAATAAATTTAAAATAAGCCATCTGCTTCTGGCCAGTGGCCCTTTAATAGGCCTGGCCTACAATAAGAACATGTAATTCATAATTGACATTCATGAATGGATTTTTGTGTTTCTCTGGCTACGAGATTATGCTGGAACAACTTAATCATTCAATAAGTACCTAGAAGTTGGTGTGGAATGGTACTGTCTGCCTGACTTGATATACATACTTGTACCTCGTACCATGTGTGAAGACGTGAAGTGTGAACTACCATACTAAGGCGAAAATGACATAGTTGTTCGATAAACGCTCATTTCAGACAACTAATTTGCTATTTGTAGATCTGAGTTCGTCAACGTCAGGAAGTAATACAACTGCCTGACATCATTTTTAATATACCTACTCCTTTATAATTTATCTTATGCGAATAAACCACACGCGAAATGAATAATAAACAACTTGTTCAGCTAGGTCAAGGCTATATTGTTCCGACTAGCCGCGAACGTAGGTAAATTAATTACTGAAATCGAGTCAAATTTTTCATCGTAAATACCTCATAAAACTTCATAACTAGGTATTGAATGTTTTTATTAGACATTAACTCCGCAATATACACCGATATACTACCATACCTACCGAAGCTAGTACATAACTAAGTACATGTACACTTGAACGTAAACATGAACTTCGCTTTGAACTTGTTTACATTTTTAATAGAATCTTATACCATCTTACGGATATGCGCATTTTTTTCACATGATATAATTGCAGAGTTTATTTATTCGATTTTTTCTTCTTTAATTCACGTTGCATTTAAGTATGCAAAATATAATATCTACAGGTGAGCGTGAGGAAGTGTTAAAAATAGACGGAAGAAGAAATTATGAAATGTACATTGGTACATACAAATGTACATAATACATTGACGTCATAATTTAAACATTTTGTATGTACTCATGTTGAAATTAAAAGTAGGTATATTGTAAGAAGGAACTAATTTTAAATAGGTACGTAATTTTAATAGTCTATAAAATGCGTACAAAACGTTTCATTCAATTGTTTTCGTTTCTTTTTGCAATTGTTTACATTAAGCAGTTTTTCTTTTATTCTGTTTTACGTTTGCTGCGCAGGTGTCATTGACCTTCCCAAGGTTGAATAATTCTGAAAGAAAATTTCCTCAAATCGAAACAGATGGATAGGTAATCTGATCCATCTATCTTGCCACTTACTAAATTAAATAGGTAGACAGGTGGATTGGTAGTACACCCTGGTTAGGCTAGGTTAAGTTCAAGTAGGTAAATTGTATTACCTATATATTGCTCGGTAGTCTATTTGTATGTAGCCAAACTGAATACTAATACGAGATAAGTAGACACTTTTTGAAATATTCGCAGCATCGTGCTAAAATTCTGGGTAGGTGCTGAGATTGAGAAGAATCGTTTTAAGAATCGCGTAATACTACATTCGCCAATTTCATCTCCTTTGTTCATAAAATATAGGTAATAGTTCAATTTAAAAATCTATAACCAAACAGACCTGTTTATAAATCATTAAATCTTTCCAATTTTTTTCACGGCGGAGCCGGCTTAATAATAATAGGTTTTATTTCAGTAGAAATTTACCAGAAGGTATATATTGGCGTGGTATTAACCTGCTGTTATGCATTTCGTTAACTGTATCGTGATTTCTTAGCTGCGATGGTCAGTATAAAACATTAATCAAATATTAGTCCCGTTAATCGATATCGCAGAATTGGCGAATAGTTACACAGTTTTGAATTAAAAAAAAAACAACATCGTATTGGCAATTTTTGAATCTTGGCTTGAAACAATTACCATACGAAAAGGGCGCCCGAGGAATCCATAATACTAACTGGGTATAATCCTGAACTAAATTAAAGGGGTCATCGTGGTAGACATTTTATTTTTATTTTCTGTCTTAGGTATAAGTAGGTATATTCTTTTCGCATTTTTTTCAAGTTCAGAATATTTCATACATGGATTATAGGTACAAGTTCAATGCATCGCTGCGGTATAATTTTTAATTACAACGCTGTAGGTTCAACACTGGTTTACTGTTATTGAATATAGCTGAACATCTATACTTACTCCAATTTTTTCTCATGTTTATTTCGATCGTTATGAACTGTGATAGGTAGGAAGATATATTACAGCATCGATAGATGGTAATAAATCATCGTAATCGTGTGTACATATACCTATACAGTGCGTGAGACGTTGTGATGGGGAAACACTTTTTTTTTATTGCAAAATCAGAAACCATGTTGACAATTTGGATGATTTTTCTGAATCTGAAATCAATTCAAATTTTGGAAACATTATTTCCAACAAATCAGAGCCGACAACTTGGAATGTACTAGAGGTACCTAGGTTGATTTTTCTCAAAGGAGTGGCATGGCGGCCTTAACAATTTTTTCTATGTTTAATGTGAGAATTATTTTCCCCGAAAAAATCGAGATTTTTTCTCGGAAGAAATTAAAAACATTTATCATTCTAAAAAATTCACATTAGGTACTTCAAAAAAATTGAAAGATTCTTGTCTTTAAAACATTTTTTTTTTTAATTTCCACAAGAAATAAAATAAAATACAAAAAAATACTTTAAAACAATATTTTTAAAAAATAATTCTAAAAAAGTTGAGAAAATTCGTATTCCAAAAAAGGGATCTTTTAATTTGACTTCCAAAAAAATTAAAAGATTATTAATTTTTTAAAAGAATTTACCTAAGGCATTTTTTACTCAAAAAAATTTTAATTTTTAATTTTTTTATTCAAAAAAAAGACTATCAAGAATTTCTTCCTTGAAGAAATAAAAACTCCCCCCCCCCCCCCCAAAAAAAGTAAAAAAAAAATCTGAAAAATAGCGATTATTTTCTGAAAATGTTGAGAAAATTTTTTCAAAGAAAAAATTGGGATTCTTTTCTTCTACAAAAATTAAAAACTTTATTTTCTCTAAATAAATTGGCAATTTTTTTCTTCGAAAAAATTGGGGTTGTATTTCTTTACAAAAATTATGAATTCTTATTCTAACAAAAATTTATTTTCCTTTAAAAAAATTCAACGGAAATTTTTTTCTCAAAGAAATTATTTCTTTTTCTCTGAAAAAATTAAGTAGGTATCTACCTATTTTATTTTTTCAAAATGAATTAGGATTTTTTGAGTGATAATACACTTTTTTTTGTTGAAAATATTGGTTTTTTCCTTCTGCGATAGGAATTTGGTTTTCTCAAAATGAATTAAGATTTATTTTCTTCTGAAAAATGGGGATTCCGAAAATGAGAAGTATTATCGAAGCATTCATTTGTTCAAATGCGATATTACCCGCCGGTACCTTACTTATTTTATGCACTTATTTTTTGAAAATATGCTAAAATATGCCCTAAAAACTCGAAATATCCACAAATATGCACCAACAATATGGGTATCATTTTGCAGGGAAGAACGAATGGATTTTTGTGATAGTCGTAGTTTGAAGAAATACACATCATAAACCATTCATTTTGGCTTTTTAGTTTTCTAAAATGTAAATTAAGTGCATAAAAATTGAGTCAATACAGATATTTTCTCTGGCATTTCAAGAAATTTCATTTTTTTTTTCAGTGTTGAATTTTTTTGCACAAAAAAAAGGATGAAAATTGAAAATTTCCAAAATATGCCGGAAAAACAGCGAAAAACGATGAAAATTGGCAAAATATGCTCAATTATGCGCTAAAAAAGGTGAAAATATGCAAAAATATGCATTTATGGCCAAAATATGCTAAATATGCAAAAACAACATCCCGAGCGGCACACTCGATCGATAATATCGGAAGATGTAACGTATCGATAAAAAATCGTTTGAAAATCTATAGATGTTCTCACGATATTATAAAGATTTATCGGTACAACTTCATAGGCAAAAAATCTAAAAACTATCGAATTCGATATTATTAAGATTTTATGACGATATTCGTCAACGATACTATCAACAAAGAATATTAAATTTATCGATTCCGATTTTCCACCGATTTTGTGCAGTTATTTGAAACTACATTATCGACAAAGAACATTAAATTTATCAAATTCGATTTTTTAACGATTTTGTAAAGATATTTAAAACTATATTATCGACAGATTATATGAAATTTCTCGACTTCGATATTTTACCGATTTTTTGACGACATTTGAAACTATATTATCGACAAATTATATTAAATTTATCGAATCCGATTTTTTGCCGATTTTGTAAAGATATTTGAAACTATATTATCGACAAATAATCTGAAATTTCTCGAATTCGATTTTTTAACGATTTTGTGAAGATATTTAAAACTTTATTATCGACACGTAATCTGAAATTTCTCGAATTCGATTTTTCAACGATTTTATGACGATATTTGAAACTATATTATCGACACGTGATATGAAATTCCTCGAATTCGATTTTTCAACGATTTTGTGGCGATATTTGAAACTACATTATCGACAAATAATCTGAAATTTGTCGAACGATTTTTCAACGATTTTGTGACGATATTTGAAATTATTTCCAAATTGGTGAAAATTTTTCTAAGTCCAACACGTCTGGAAGTACTAAACTGCCTATTATAAGCGTTTTATTGCTAATTCCTCAACGATAAGGTATGGCATAGTGGTTAAGGAAGAGGATTACCATGCAGGAGGTAGAAGGTTCAAGCCCCACGGGTGGCTGATTTTTTATAATTTTTTTTGAATTTTTCTGAAATGATCCTCTTACCGTAACATGAATAATGTGTTTAGGCATAGTTTAATGTATTAATTATGCTAATTAATGAGTTTTAATTATAGAAAAAAGCTAGTAAAAGACGAAAAATCGGAATAAAAAATCGATAAAAAATCGACAGAATATCGAATTCGATAAAGTTCCGCCTAAATCGTGAAATTATCTTTCGATATTATAGACATATTATCGATAAAATATCTTACTATAATCTCGAAATTTTTGCTAACTATAATTCGTCGATAATCTATCTATATATCGAAAGATAATTTCACGATTTATGCGGAACTAACGCGACACTTTATCGAATTCGACATTCTGTCGATTTTTAATTTCGATAATTTGTCGAGTGTGCTGCTCGGGATTGGTTCATTCGACGCAGAATTGCTTGATTCGCAAAGATATGTTGGATATGCCTGAATAACTAGCCCACAAAAAAATAATTATGCATTTGCATAAGAATTGGAGCCCTACAGTTATACCTACCCAAGTTTTAACACGAGAGAGGAATTTTGTATTCCAAAGAAATTTAAAAAATTTTATACCCAAAAATTGACAATTTTTTTCGTACCTATACATACTTACTAATAAAATTAATACATTTTTTTCTTCAATAAAAAATGAACTATTGTCTTTCTAGAAAAAAAAAGAAGAAAAAAACAGGAGACATAATATGTAGATGTACACTTGTACAGGTATAGGTAGTGTGTTAAATTTTTGAATTTTCGAAATGTTCTGCTGTGCAGCACATTTTCATTTTTTGAAATTTGAGGTGTCTGAAATAATAATAATATTCTCTCGCTAAAAAAATCGAGAATTTTTTTCCCTGCAATAATTAAAAATTTTATTCCCCCCCCCCCAAAAAAAAAATTAGGATTTTCTTGGAAGAAAATAAAAATAATTTTTCTAGAAAAAATCAATTTCTTTTTCTTTGAAAAAATGTGTTTTTTTCAACAAAAAAATTAGGGATTAATTTTTTTCTTTCAAAAAGCACGTGAGTTTTTTTTTGTTAAGAAATTGACGAATTTTCCTACTTTAAAAAAAATGTTTGAAATATTTTCACTACAAAAAAATAATTAAGAATATTTTTACCAATTTGGTACCTGTCCGTGTCCACTAAAACAATTGAAAAATTTTCCCCCAAAAAATACGTAAGGATTTTTATCTGTTAGTATTTTTCTACTTTAAAAAATGAGAAATTTTTGACTTCCAAAAAGTAAATAAATAAATAAATAAATAAAAAAAAATTAAGAAATTTTTTATGCTAAAACGTTCAAAAATGTTCATCAATTTTGTATTCCGAAAAAATGAGAAATTTGTAATAAGTACCAAAAAAGCGACTTCTTTGCCAAAAAATTAAAAAAATTGAAAGTTTTTTTTCCCCCTCAAAAAACAGAGACTTAATGAAATCTATTTTTGTACTTTAAAAATTGAGAAATGCTTTTACTACTTAGGTACTTTCTTTTCTGCTACGAGTACGAAAAAAGGGTTTTTTTTCTCCATTTGAGAATTTTTTCTTGTACTTACCCAAGTTTTAACACGATAGAGGAATTTTGTATTCCAAAGAAATTAAAATATTTTTATACCCAAAAATTGACAATTTTTTTTCGTACCTACCTACCTACCTACCAATAAAATTGTTCAATTTTTTTCTTCAATAAAAAATGAACGATTTTCTCTCTAGAAAAAAAAAGAAAAAATCAGGAGACGAGACATGTACAGGTATATTAGTGGTATGTTAAATTTTTGAATTTTCAAAATGTTCTGCGATGCAGCACATTTTCATTTTTGAAATTTGATGTGCATCTCGAACACTCGAGCTACTGCAATCTTACAGGCTATATGCAACAAATAATAAGACTCGTCATTTTTTGCATACGGTATTTTATCTTTCTATTTAAATAACGATATTTGGTTACAAAACAAGTACCTACCTACCCACACACTTTGTACAAAGAAATACACAGAGCTGAAGTAGGGTATTATCTCGTTTACATGGTGTAAGAAGATCTATAGAAGATCATATGTGTACGTTGAAAAGGTGTCAAATATCATCGACACTCTTTAATATGAATTCCACATCGCAAAAACTATTCCAATTGGCGTATTGAAAATGAAATTAAGAGAATGAAAGGAGTCGTCAAAAAATTAGTGAATTAGCAATGTATAGCAGGTAAGTATGTTCTTCCGGAATGTATTAAAGAACCAGGGTAAGGTACCTATAGTGTTTGCGATGTTTACATACCGTCCGTATAGATGGGTAAAAAATTATTTTGCGTGGTTGGAATAATCTCGCTAAATTATAACATCTAATGGCGTATGCGCTATGCTTTCGAACACTGGCACCATTCTTGCTCTAGGTGTAACCCATTTTTCAAAATAACAATAATAATTTATTTTAGGTTATTATTATTAAGTATTTTATATCGTGTAGCTTTCAAAACCTTTTTTTAATTGATGTCTGGTTCCACTGATCTACTGAACTTGAGCACTCATTCTGCCTTCTGCATACCGGTAGATAGGTTTGTTTATATTGGTACTCGTACTTTGTACCTTGTCCCTGTCCAGATGTCCTTGATGACACAATTTTCACGAACGTGGACGTATGCAATTTTTATTTACCTACCTATGTATTTGGTTCAATCATTCAATTAAATCTGGATTTCAATCGAAATTTCATTCATGATGACGAATTCTTTAAACCCAATGATTAGATTATGTCTTCCAATCATCTACCGACAGTGCCGACGAGGAAGTCACGAAAAAAAACTTCAAGGATTTATTTGATTTTCAAGACGGTGTAATTTATTTTGATATTTAGCATGTTCGTTCATGGAAAATATGAACTATTATAAAACAATTTAAGTCTTAAGATTTTTGACATCATGACATCATCATTAGAAGAGTATGATGACTGACGACCGACGAATACTTGAACTCATCTATGTATATACATATAGTGGTCTATGGTCGAAGTAGCTTCATTTATATATTCTTCAAAATCGCCGATGCCACTTTACCTGTAGACGTCTAAAATCGACGCCAGTACGACTTAAGATACGAATTTTTAAAAAAAATTCTAATATAAGTGGTAAAGTGGCCTCTCTAAAATATCCATACCAATAACATCCTGGACACTAGGCTGCGCCCATTGGTAAAGGCAAGGGGCAGTAAAATGAAGCCACTTTGTACATGGACATCTATATAAAGTAGGTAGATAGGTATATGAATTTTTGAAATACAAAATTTCTAATAGCAAAAAAAATTGAAAATGATCAGATAAGTAGGTTCGTATTTTGTCGTAGGTATTACATACCTACTTACCTATTCATATAATGTAATTATTGTTTTGAAAAAAGAAAAAAGGTAGGTACATAAAAGCTACGTCTACACGAGGACAGTTTACTGTCCTGGATGAAGACAGGACAGGACATTTTTTCAGAAGCCAGTAAACTGTCTTCATAAATTCTGTCTACACGTATGGACAGTATTTTTATCATTTTTTATACTACTATCACGCTATCACCAATCTAATTAATGATATTCTTTCAAATTTCGTTATTCTATAATTTATTACATATATAGGTACCTTATATTGGACTAGAAAGCAATTTTTCAAGTGATTGGTGTTTTAAAATGGATGACGACGACTTTTATGATCTTTTACATGGTCTAATCCTTATCAATTATCATAAAAATGAAGTCACGTTTTTAGTTTTTACAGTTTTTAAAAAAAAATTCTGCTCCTGCCATAATTGTTGAAAATAATGAGAATTTGACAAATAAAATACGTTGTTTGAAATAATGTTGTTTGATAAAGAAATCAATCAACAAGAATGTCAATCCTAGCCAATCAGGATGCAAAACGATGATCACGTGACTGAAAAAAAGCAGGACAGTCGAGGACAATAGACAGTATTTTTTGATGGCAAAAAGTTACTGTCCTGTCTTTCCAAGCTGTCTACGTAGCAAGCCAGTAAACTGTCTTGCCTGTCTACATTAGGCAAGTTGCGAGACAGTGGCTAAAAGTGGCACTTCAAGACAGTAAACTGTCCTCGTGTAGACGTAGCTGGGGTAAATTTTTTGATTTTCATTTCAATAATGTGTTGGATTCGGATTGGGTTTCATTTCTCTGATTTTTCATTCATATTTTGATTTGAAAAATTCCTTAATACCTCTAATCATACGAACATAGCATACGTTTACGTACGGAGTCATGTAGATAGATAAATTGCCTTCAGATCTACAATCAGCAACTTTTATGTCAATTCGAAGGCAGCTAAAATGTTGAACTGGTCAACGGGCAAGCATGCGAAGGCAACGAACGGAGGAAAACAGAAATTCATACTATTCATCTCGGCCGAATGACATTTTTTTTAGGACACTACGAATTTATGACAGTTATGATAATAATGATTTATGAATTGTGTTTTATTGGTGGTCTGGTCTCATCATTGTAAATTTATATTGAACATTAATAATGCAAACGACGCAAAAAAAAAAAAAAAAAATACATGAAGTTTCAACTTTCAATTCAACTTTCAAGTCAACTTTTGACAATAATTGGTTGGACTTGAGAGTCTCAAGAAATCAAGAGGTTCTCATGAGACATGATTCATTTTCATTTTTCAAAGATATTAAAAAATTTTAAACAAAAACAAAAAAAATAATTAAATTAAATGATTTAAGGCGGTGCTCTACGTCTTGCGTTTTTTCATTCTGGCCTACCCGTACAAATCAAGGCGCAGCGTGTAAATTTTCAAAATCAATGTTTTTAAGAGTTTAAAAGCTCTAAACATACAAAACATATAAAATTATGATGAGTTGAAGTTGAACAAAGGAAATAAAACAATTAAAAACAATAAAATCGGTATTAATAAAAATTTTAGTGCAATATTTGCGATGACCAAATTCGTGATTTCGCGATGGCTCTTCCAAGAATTTGGCAAAACTATTGAATGGAATTTTATGATTTTTTGATATGTTGTACAGAATAGTACACCTCAGATCACCTCAGAGCCCTTTTTTTCATTTTTCAAGTGTAAATAGAAATATAGCCATTCTACAGTACACCCCTCTTTTTTCACCTCAAAAAATGAAAAATTTCAAAAAAGGGCTCTGAGGTGATCTGAGGTGTACTATTCTGTACAACATATCAAAAAATCATAAAATTCCATTCAATAGTTTTGCCAAATTCTTGGAAGAGCCATCGCGAAATCACGAATTTGGTCATCGCAAATATTGCACTAAAATTTTTATTAATACCGATTTTATTGTTTTTAATTGTTTTATTTCCTTTATTCAACTTCAACTCATCATAATTTTATATGTTTTGTATGTTTAGAACTTTCAAACTCTTAAAAACATTGATTTTGAAAATTTACACGCTGCACCTTCATTTGTACGGGTAGGCCAGAATGAAAAAACGCAAGACGTAGAGCACCGCCTTAATTTTTAGTTTTTCTTTTCACATTCAAGTCATTCAACAAGAAATAATACAAGATTATTATATTTTTTCCAAGTTTTTAAATTCTGCATAATTTTATTATTCAACGTCTAATCGTGGTCAAACATTTTCAAAATTAATTTTTTAAAAAAATTTTAAAAAATGAAAAAAAATATGAAAGATAATTTTTAAAAAAAGTTTTAGCAATTTTAGTTAGCGCCATCTTTTGTAGATTTTGACAATTACGCTTACACATTCTGTCAAATTTTTTCTGTGAATCTTAAAAAAAAAAAAAATGAAATTTTTTTCTTTGTGTGTTTGTGTGTGAATGTGATGATTTTTTTATGATAATTTGTGAATTGTGATAGTGTGATTTCAATTTTCAATTTCAAAATTCATTTGCATTAATTTTTACTATTTTTATCCGTTATATTTTTTCAAGAATTTATTTAATCTACCATAATTGTAAAAGTTTCCAAACCAATGATCTAAATTACTTCAAACCAATCGGTTAACGACTTGTTGATATTATTATCAATTCGGGAAGCCTGTGATCAGCATCACTCTCGGTATTCACTTTTCAAGAGTAAATTTTCTAATTATTCTGTTGGTGAGTATCATAGAAAAACCTATAACTATTCTATACTTACACCGAGTTCAAGTACCACATTGAACATCATCTTGTTCAACTTTACATTATTTGTAACGTCAGTGTAGGTCCCAAAAAAAGTCGTATGATTTGAGTTTCCTGTGTTGAAATGTTTTAGACTTGTAAAGCCAAAGATCCTTTAACCGTTTAAAATGGAAATGAGAACCGAAGAAGACGTTCTAGACGAATTAAAGTCTTCAAATCTTGTTATTCCACCGGAAATCACAATAACTCCAGTCGTATCATCATTCATTCCATATGATACTTCATCTTCCGGCTACGGTAAACAACAAAACCCACAATCAAAGAAAGTCAGCAGTAACGAGCGTTCAAAATATAGTCAATTACTCGCGATTATTGAAGAAATAGGCAAAGATATTCGTCCTTCTTATACAGGGAGTAAAAGCTCATCTGAAAGATTGAAAAGAGGAATCATGAATGCCAGAGTCTTAGTCAGAGAGTGTTTAACCGAAGTTGAGAGGAGTGCGAGGCAATAAATTATCGGTATTCGATGCAACATTATGACAAATATTTTGGTCTTCCGCATTTAAATTTTTTTGCTGGTGTATTAATAAGTTAAGCTGAAAGTATGATAAAATTTTAAATTCCAAAAATTGCATTTATCCCAAGTTTTTGTGAAAGACTCTCGCAACAGTAATGCGTATCGTCATGATCAACTCATTTTAGAGCATTGATTAGATTAATCATTTTGAGACCGTTTGTACCGGGTGTATATTTAATGTTAAAGCGCTGATGTTACCAACATACAAAAAGTATCTTTGCAAAAATTAATAATTTCGCGAATTTTAATCATATAAACTTCGTTTTGATCTTAAATGAAAGGGCTTGAAAGTAATAATCGTTTTCAGTTGTATTTTTTACATTTCAATGAATATTTTCCAAGAAAAACGAGTTTTTGTGATACACTTCCCAACTTTTTTGTAAGTTGGTAACACCAGCGCTTTAACATTAAATATACACCCGGTAAACAAGACTAGAGTATTTTATCAACTAAAGTCAATATCTATGTTAAGATGTATTGTTGGTGCTAGAATTTTGATGTGCTAACATTAGAACTATAAAGTAGTTTTTATACGAGTGTATTTATACCAAATTCTTGATGTATTTTTTGGTACCTAGACCTACATTGACGTATTTACTTTTGCATGTATTATACAACGAAATAAGTGTATAAATAGGTGTATAGATCTAAGTGCATGTGCATTTAACAAATTTTACGTACGTAGGCAAAATGCTGTGCTACAACGAATTTTTAATTTTCGATAGGTATAAAAATGTACTATTGAAAATAATTGTGATGTAATTTTTTTATGTAACATACAGGGTATGATTTATGAAATTATTGGGTACAAAATGAATTTTGAAATTTTATGATTTTAGTTTGTGATAGTTTTTTAATTATTTTTACGTACACATTTATTCTTTATTCTCTGTCCAATTTTTCCCTTTTTGTAATGAATTTCAGTAGTCATTATTTTGTAAAAGCACCATTAAATTTAAGATGAATAATATTATGTTTATTTGTGATAAATTCATGTGGTATAATTGCTAAGTTTCAGCGTTTAATTTCGGTTTGTGGTGTTGAAATAAAAATTTTTAAAATATCTTTTCATTTATTCATTTATTACTGTGGTACTTGACTCGTGCATGCTTTAGCTTTTTTATTTGAAAAAATGGAAAATGGTCTTTTTAATCTCATATCAAAAAAACTCAAAAAATAACGAAACAATTTTCGATGATTTCGGAATCAACCGACCAGTTCATTGGCTGCTAAATTTATATTTTTACCTTTGGCACAATCAGCATTTATTTACAAACAATTTTTATACAAAATGATTATTTTTTTATCGTTCGTATCAAATTAATTTTTTCGGCAGAAAGTGATTGATTGATTTTTCATTTACAGATTATGCCCTTTAAACTCCTTCAATCTTTGAACACCAAATATTGCGCTGACACCGTGGAATGGTGCCCATTGCTGACGCATAATAAATATTTTGCTTGTGGAACCTACGAATTGCAAAATGAGCAAACGAAATCAACGAGAATAGGACAACTGCATTTATTTTCGGTCGACGTAGATTTACAACTCAATTTACATTCTACCATCGATACCAGTGCAATTTTGGATATGAAATGGTTTTCAAAAATTATAAACGGAAAAGTTCTTTTAGTCACCTGCAATGCTGACGGAAAAGTAATATTATGGGAATTCGTACACGGTAAAAGATGTTCGTTATTTTTCTTTAAGAATTTTGCGAAATTAAATTATTAAAAAAAATCAAAATTTTGCAGGACATACCGAACATTTAACTTACCTTAGCGAACATCAAGTAAATGGCGAAGATGTTTTATCTTTATCCATCGACAAGACAGATTTTGATACTCCTCAAATATGCGTCAGCGATTCTCAAGGGTTTTTAACGGTTTTACGTTTGGATAATGAGAATGATTTTCATCTATTGCATAAGCTAAAAGTAAACGATTATGAAGCTTGGATAGCTACGTTTAGTTTGACAAATGATTCAGTAATATTAACAGGTAATATGAAAAGTTTATGTAGTAAATAAGCGGTTTCAGTTGATTTTATATTTAAAATCGTATTTCAAGGTGGAGATGATTGTTTCGTAAAAATGCTCGACTTTCGATGCAATCCCCAAATCGTCATGAAACTAGAAGAACACAAATGTGGAGTAACTAGTCTACGATATAATCATAAAAACACCAACATCTTAGCTTCTGGAAGGTACATAGATTTATTTATTAAATTAATTTATCGATCGATTTAAGTAAAAAATAATTCAATGACAAAATAAAAATTATAAATAACAATTGAAACAAATTTTCATCTTCATGTTCCAGTTACGATGAAACCATTAAACTTTGGGACGATCGAAATATGAAAAACAGTTTAACAAATTGCGAAGTTGGAGGAGGAATTTGGCGAATTAAATGGAGTCCTTGCAACGCTAAACACATCTTAACTGCAGCTATGTACTCTGGTGTGTATGAATTGGAATATTCCGTCGATACTCATTGTTTAAGAGTGGAAAATGAGTTCAAAGATCACGAAAGTATAACCTACGGAGCAGATTATTGTTATATTCCGCCAAAAGATTTAATCGAAAATTATTTAAAAACGGAACCATACTTAGAATGCGATGGAATGTTAACCGTCACGTGTTCATTTTATGATAAAAAACTGTGTTTATGCGCTATTTAATAAAATACTTTATTTTGTTGCGGTATTTTCAATTGAATCTGTTGTATCCGGTGGCACGAGTACGTCTAAATATTGTTTTTGCGATAATGATAACATAGCGGATCTGTTTCTGGATACAGTATTTGTTAAGCCTTCCAGTAATCTCTGAAAATTAATTTAAAACTATGTAGTAACACGCTTGACTTCAATTTGAGAAAATAATTTAAAATGTAAACATACAGAGGCCGTGGAACTGGTACTATTCAAATACGTTGTTTCGCACCAAGGTTCTTCAGCTACCTTACTCAGGTGCTGTTGATGACTCCATTCATGAGAGATTTTTGTTTTTTCTCTTCTTTGAGAAAATTTTACGGTAACTGGAACAGCCGATGTAGTTTCTTCTGGCTCACTGTCCGAAGACGAGGAAGAATCTGTTGAATTAATTTAAATTAAATTTGAGTATCAAGATCAAGACGACAGATTGAGATGGAGAATCAATGGAATCGAAAACTTACCGTCGGTAAGAGATTTACTATTTTTATTTTTTTTACTTTTCTCCACATGTTCATAGGTGGGTAAAAAACTAACTGCGTCGTGAAGAGGTGTAATGCAGAACTTTCCGTCGTAAATAGTTGCAACAGAATAACACGTTATATCTTTTTTCAATACACTACGCTGAGATTGGAAAGTAATTCTGTCCAGAAGGTTATTGCTAATATGGAAACAATTCAATATTAAATTGAGTAAATCAAGAAAAACCGTAGTAAAAGCACCGCTCGTACTTTTTTGTCTTCTCTTTCTCTTTGGCAGGTTGTTTAGTGGCGTCAGTGACAACGAAATCTTCCCCGACGTAATGATCGTAAAATTCACTATCCGTGTTCAAACCATTGTCCAATTCGATGATACCACTTTCTGGCTTGATTCGGCTCTGCAGTGCATTAACATACTCTTATAGTTGTTTTTATTGAAATATTAGATGTTCAATCAAATCTTGAACATTTATTGTTGTAGTCTACATACCGATAAAATGTTTTTCGAACAATTGTTTCCTGCTGGTTTGCATGGAAATTGAAATAAGTATAGTTTTTCGGTCAATTCTTTACATAGATAAACAGGGATCTAGAAACATTAGGGATAACATTAATGTTTAATAGAACATTATTTGGGATTTTTCAGTTCAGATTAAACATATTTACCTCCTGAACAACACAATCGTCATCGTCCTGGCGCGTTTCCATTTCAGTATCTTGCGTTTGGAAATATTTAGAAGTAGACATATTGAATTAATTCATTGAAATCGAAATATTCTTGAAAATCAATCGTAGCTCAGTCTCAAATAAATTCATATTTTTCGCAAAACTTTCAAAAAATTTTCATCTTCATTCATCCGCACGAGTCCGCACGCTAACTGATAAAAATATGTAAACAAACTTCGTAATCATTCGAAAAAAGAAAAGAAAACCCGGGAAAAAAGAAGTGTCCTTCTCGTTGATGGAAATTGAAATTTGGAAAATACATTCAAGCCGTGAAAATCTGAAAAAAGAAAACCTGATTTGATATGATATTGCTGAAATTTTCGGATCTGAACATTAGTGGATCTTGAATGCTATGTTGATGTGGTTGAATATGAAGGTAAGAGCCATCACTTGAATTTGAATGTGGTTATAAGTTGTTATCTTTTTTCTTTTTCAAAATATTCTAGGTAACGTAAAAATTTAGAAAAAATGAATAATAAAAATATTTTGGAGGCGAAATTGGACAACGTAAAGAACATTTCTTCTGTGTTAAAAGCTATAAATTTTAAAAACGTAAGCTGTCATTGGCATTGACTCGTAATTGCCATTTTTTCCTTCTTTAATCAAACATCTTACACATGTTTAGAGTGCCGTATGTTTCGCCTCTGATTGCGGTCTAAAAGTCGTCGTAGAAGATGCGAAATGCGTCCAAGCCAATGCATTCATAGGCAACGATATTTTCCAGGTAACTATTGAACTTCGTCACTTCATTGGTTTTCACTCGAGTGATTTATTAAAGTTGAATTCTCAATATTATTAGGAATACAAAGTAGCCAATGAAGAGGACACCGCTATGTTCCGAATAGACTTGAGCATATTAGTTGAATGTTTAACTATTTTTGATGGCTGTTCTACGACAGCAGGTGCGACAACTGCGTTGAAAATGTTATATGAAGGCTGTGGAAATCCGTTGAAAATTATGTAAGCTTTTTTTACGTCAAACTCATACATGTATCGTGTTCAAAATGATATACTAAAACTGAACTTAGCGTTGTTATAGGTTAGAAGAGGAAGGAATTATTACGGACTGTTCTCTTAGAACAATGTCCGATTGTGAAACTTTGGAATTTGATATCACCGAAGCTAACGTCATATGTAAAGTCATCTTGAAAGCTCAAGACTTCAGAGAAGTAATGGTCGATTTAGACCACACTTCTGATTACGTTGAATTTCTGATGTCACCAAATAGTCCTCATTTCAGAATAACTACCGAAGGATTAGCTGGAAAATTTGAAGTCAGTATTTGAGAATTGACTTTTCGAAAAAAAATATACATCGTCCATATAATTAATTTTTGTTATAATTGACTTCTTTCAGGCTGACATTCCAAAAACGAGTAATATCATCGAATCTTTTATTTGTTCAAATGCGATACATGCTCGGTTAGTGCAGGACGAATATTTTATTACTTTCAATAATTTTATAAAACTATTCTTATGGTTTTTCTTTTTTCCAGCTACAGATATTCTCAGATAAAACCTTGTTTGAAATCATTACACATAGCTAACAAAGTATCGGTCAGAATTACAGAAGACGGGTTGATTTGTCTACAGTTCATGGTACAAACTGAATCAAAACAATACTGTTATGTGGAATACTATGTAATTATTTTTTCATTTTGCGAACAGATTTTGTTCATTGAACATTATTTAAATTAAAATTTTTTATTTTCTAGTGCGTACCTTGTGTTGAAGATGAGTAGTGAAAAATGTTGGTACTTTCAAGAGGATAAAGTATCAGAATTTAAATCTTATTTTTGAAGCAGTTTCACTCCAAGTAGGTATGTTAATTGTGAGTTACAGAAACGAGTTGAAAAAATTAATTAATATTTAATAGTCGCTGAAGGTTTTTTCATTTTTTGATTATATTACTTATAAAATTCTGTTTCATGATTGCTTGTATTTTAAAAAACTTAGATGCATAAGTTGAAAAAATGTATTTTTATTTTTTCGATTAATTTTCAAGTTTCACCAAAACAGCATTGCTAAATGGCCCAAAACAATTTATTTCAATAAAATAATAATTAAATTTCAAAGAACGGTGCAAACATTCCTAAAAAAAACCCAGCTAAAATGTGAATACTCAAGATCTCGGCCTCGGCCACATTCATGAATAATTAATGAGTAGATACTTGGTCGTAGACTCATTAGGGTCTATTTCTAATATTCAGCTTATTGTCATAATTGAGGGGGAGGGGTGTCTCATTACATAATTAAATCAAAAACGCAACTATCAGAAAAGATTGATTTTATATATTTTTTAAACGCAGACGTCGTGGGATTTCCACTTTTTCGAATGGCAAATCCATAAAATACGTGAAAATTTACCACGTGTGTTAAAATTACAGGATAACAACAAAACATACAGAAAAATAAATTATTGATGAATATTTATTGTTTTGCTAGTTTAAATCAGTTCTTATAATATTATCAGCGTTGATTAGTTTCTTTTTCTTTTCTTTTTAATTTTTGGCGTATCATCGTCAGGTTGTATTTTACATAATACGTCACCTGGTTTGACTTCACCTTCTTCTGGATCGCCATCGTACAATTTAACGATAGTTCCTGCGGTCATGGTAGACGATACCTTGATATCAAAATAGGTGCGCATTTCTCCTAACTAGAATATTAAAAAAAGTCAAAGAATTGTTCCGTCTTCCGGGTTCATAAACAAAAGGTAAGTATTTTACATGTCAAATCACAATCTTACATTAGTTGAAAGTACAATGCCTTCTCCTTCAATTTCAAATGTTGTATCATATTTAGAGCTGCTTAAAACGGCAATTTTATCTCCTGGTGCTATATGATCTCCTTCTTTTTTATACCAATTGATTTCAAGAGGAACGCCGGGAATTCGAAATGAGGATGGCAGTTTAATATCTATTTCTTTAGTCTGTAACAACAAAAACAACGTGTTAGGATGGTCAAAAAGTACCTTTATGGAATCTTTCTAGTGACATCGTTGAAATGATTTTATTCTCACCATTATGAATATGTTGAAGTGTGGAACTGGAAACGAGATACGTGAAATAAAGCTCTTTGTGGTGTACTGGCGCTAAAATCAAAATTACTCAATGGTTCATAAAAAAGAAACAATAATTATACGACATTACGACTACTATTTCTAAAATAATTTGAAAAAAAAATTGAACCAGTTTTGTTCAGTGTTGTGAAACGGGAATTCCCATTTTGCGGGAATGGGAATTGTTCCCGGGAATTCCCGGGAACGTTCCCACCTTGATCAAAACCGGGAATTCCCGTTTTCAAATAATTTATTTTTTTGAAGCAAAAACGAGATTTAAGTGATGTAATGATGTTTAGAAATGTCAATTTGAATGAAAATTGGTATTGATACCCTAGAAATACTTGAAATTAATAAAATTATTCAGGGATATCGATATCCCATATTTTATTTTTTTAGATGGTAATTTCAAGGTAATTCTTCAGGTTATTACCACGTGATTGATCCAATTAAAATATTCTTTTTAATTTTAACATCAATTTTTGACCATTTTGATGGTATTAAAATGTATTTTAATACCGAGGGAAACAACATGGTAGCTTTTAATACCAGGAGGTGTCTAATAAATCTCAATATAATCAGAATCTTTTTTCTTGGAAATATTTTGAGAATTCCCGGGAACAACACTTCGTTACCGGGAACTTTCACAATACTGGCTTTGTTTTCATGTAACGAACCTGTAGGTGGTTTTATAAACTAAAAATAATCATGATTGTCGTTTTCTCGTTCTAATTTTTGAAAGGTGCTTATTTGCATTTTTTTTAACGAAAAGTTTGGTAAACAGTTGAAAATTCTGTCGGTGTTTTATCAATTATTACTTTAATTTTCTTATTTTTACTAAAGAATAATTAAATTTCATTACAATATGCACAGATACTACGGTGTGTAATTCGTAAATTGAAATGTTCATTTATCATTATCAACATTTAGCTGGTTTCTAATTTGATGATGTTTTAAACGAGATATAATTATGAAAATCAAAGAAAGAAAAAGTTCCGGCGCCAAGGAAAATGGACAAAGGAAATCTAAAACAGCCGTGAGTACTATATTTTTATAACCTATTAGCCTATAAGAAATGTTTGTTCAATTCACAGGTTTTATTATAGGACATGGCTTCTTTACCGGAGACGGAGCCTGTTATCGAAGATTGGCTCCAAGCGAAAGAACTGATCAATTCGAATACGGATATTCTGGAAAATACTGATGAAGTAAACGAAAAACGGGATAACGTACTAGAATCTATCAAAGATACCGTGAATACAGTAAACAATTCAATTAAAGCAATTTCATCAATGAGTTCTCCACTACGTGATTACGTTGAAGCATTGATACCAATTTTGAAAATGAAACATATTGATATTAAAGTAAGTACGACGGGAAAATATCGTTATGAACTCGCCTGAATTTTACAATTACAATATTGTACTGATAATTTCATTTCAGATTAGGCTCAGTATTGTGGATATATTACTCACTTTATTAGACAAAGATTTACTTACACTAACTTATTCGAAGTTTATCCCTTTAATTAGTTTTTTAATTGAACATTGCGCTCTCCATACAAATGAAAAACATACGGTAAGGTTTCAAATGTTTTACGTAACTTGTCATTTTTTGATCTTTTTTTAAAACTTAGTTTTTCTTTCCTCCTTTTGCAGATTTCCTATACCCGCAAGCTCCGTAAACTGCTGAATAACATGTATAATGATGAGGATTTAAAATCCGATTGTACTTTGGAAATGCCTGCAATACTTCAAATGTTGGAAATTTCATTCCGGCACTTTTCATTTTGTGCTTCTGATAATGGAATAGAAATTATTAGTCATATAGTAGCTTTACACGAAACAATCATCAAGGTAGGCAAGAGAGAATATGATTTTTTGTGATAAAAACAACGGTATAATTTTCATTTTTTCATCTTTCAAAAGGAATTTCACGGACGCATCAAACAAATATTGTTGCATTGTTCGAAGGCTGAAGCTTCTGCTTTCGGAAAGGTTTACTTTCGAGTTTGGGAACTTGGTAATGACGAAACTAGAAAAGTAAGTATTTTTTCATCGAAATTTTAAATTCACTTTTCACCTTTCTACAACTTAATTTCATTTTACAGCTTATCGAAGAATGTATTCAGTGGATAATGGATCGAGCATTTACTCTTGGTCGGCACGAAAACGTCAGAAAGTTTTTATCAGTCAACGTCCAAAGCTTATTGTCGGGTTTACATTGCTGTAGAAAGATGACAAATTTTAGTCAAGTCATCACTACTTTGTACTCGCCTCTTTTATGGAAATATTTAAGCGTAAGTATGTTTTGTTGAATTTCAGTACTTTCTAAATTTTTCTGACGTTATTTCATTTTTTTTTTTTTTTTGAATGATTCCAGAGTGACAATGGTATTCATCGGGCTAATGCAGCAGAAATTTTTATGAATGTGTATCCTTTGGAAAAGCCTGGCAAAGGAAAAACAATCTACAGTCAGTTTTTACGAAAGCAACACGAAGAAATGTTGTCTCTATTGGATGATCGTTGTCCAGCTGTTCGTACTATCGCCATTCGGGTTTGCAAACTATTTTTACCGAAGTCATCGTATACTCTACATTTTTTATTAATGAAACTTTCATTATAGGGAATCTGTGCCAACATGAAATATTTCTGGATCACGTTTCAAAACGGAACTGCCGAAGAAGTGGTGAAAAAATTGATTACAGAAATGGTACTCGATGGTAGTTCTTCTGAAGTTAGAAAATCGGTATATCAAGGATTCACACAATTACTAGAAAATTCAGATAGTCATCGGTTGTTAAAAGGAGTATTGCCTTCTTTGAGCAAATTTCTTCACGATGAAAATAAAAGTGTTCGACAAGCTTTCCTAAACATGTTGTTGAAAATTAAAAACACTCCTTGTGAAATAAAATACTATCAGATTGTCGATCTGGTCAACATCGCTGCTAGATTAGAGGTAAGTGCCTAGTGAACGATTTTTCTCCTAGCTTAGTTATGAAAATGAATATTAATTCGATTTTATTCCAGATTGACAGTCCGCAAAATCAAAGCTTGATTGTGAAGTTGATATTCTCGAGCTTTTATGGACCAAAGATAACAATTGACGAGACTTTCAAACGTATTTGCAAATTTATTAAAGTGAATCCTGCCGCATCTCGTAATTTAGCTACTCATTCTAAAGAAGTACTGCCCTTCAAAGACGCCGTTCAATTGATGTGCATGATCCTGCTACATATGTATAGAAATTTGAAAAATAAAATGGAACCGTCCACCGATGTAACTAAAGAAAGTGAGAAAACGGACAAATCTAGTAAAAAACGTAATACGCCATTATCAAGTATCGAAAATGTTGCACGACCGGGTAAATTGCTTTGCGATGTTAATACTTTTGCTTTGTTCTGCGACGGTGTTCATCGACTTGGAAAATGTTCTCAAATGCTCGATGTTGATTCTCTCATTTCAGCCGATACCGAAGTGGATGAAAACGTCGATAGCAATTCCAGCGCAACGTCAGCCGATAGTACGCGTAAATTATTATCGACAGTTTGTGATCCAAACATCGCTCATGGTTTATTCGATTTTGTCGCTATTCTGTGGCTAATTCATGGTAAACGATTATCAGAACCAGAAAACGAGGAGCTTCGCAAAAATCTTCACAGTTGTAGCATTAAATGCATTCCACCAGCGTTGAGATATTTTCGAGTAATTCGCTTTGCCTTTTAATTAACATTTATAATGATAGGCCTAAAATATTAATTTGCATTTCCATTTATAGGAAACGCACGTGTTTTACGGCGTTCTAAATTTAGCAGGAATGATGCCACTATCAAGTATTCAACATCAAACTACAGTTGTAGGAAGTTGTCTTTCAATGCTGAGACAAATGTCCGATGAATCTTCAGCGAACGAATACCACTGTATTATACATGTTTTATGCATATGGAATAGAGGAGAAGATGTATTGGAATTGATTAAAGAGTGGATAAGTGAAGGGTTTCGATCTGAAAACCTGAACGAAACATTTTGCGTAAGTGTCTTCAAAATAACAGACCGTCGTACGATTCAAATTTAATAATCGTATATTTTTTTGCTTTTAAAGCTCCAAAGGAGAGAATCTATGCGAAAAAGACGAGTGAAATTCACTAAACCTGAAGCGAAACCAAAGCTAGCTTTGAGCTTAATGCAACAAATATTCGACAGTCAATCCGATCAGAAGTTTATTTTTTCAAAAAATGAGCAATACTTATGTAATCTTTTCGAATTCATATCACGAATTAAGGTATTTCACTTTTTTTGTTTTTCCAATATGAATACCAAAAAAAAACCTTGTATGTCAAGTTCCCTCGTACTTGCATCTTATTTATTTAAAATTTATTATTTTTTCAGACTTTGATTGAAAATAGAATTTCAAAGGGTTCCGAATTGAATACAACTCTAAGCGATGATTTTCTTCGAGAAATGTTCATATTGTACGGAAATTTCATGATTTTGTTTTATCAAAATGAAGTGTCTGATTTCAATTTTTGGAAAAAATTCGCCAGGCATTTCGAATGGTGTGATAAGTAAGTTTGAGTCTTGCTATTTTATAATTTAGTTTTTATTTCCGTTCTAATCCGTGGTTCAACTCGAATGTTTGACAGAACATTGGGAGAAGGCAGTTCGCTTTCGGATTTCAGTGACGATGAACTACATAAATTTATCGGTGAAATGTTGCAAGTTCCGTTGATTCAATGTTACCATCTGATTGCTCTTGGGAAATGTTCGGATAAAGATATCATTCTAATGATTACATTTTATTTATCTGCTTTAAATTCAAGTACGTTTTTTTTTTCATATAAAAAAAAAACCTATATTTGGAAAAATGAGAAAAATTAAATGTATGTTTTTTTGAAATTATAATTACAGAAAGCGCTATGTATTGCATCGAGGCAACAGTTCAATTTGTGAAACAATTATTGTTATTCTCTCGAGTACACCACGAAGGAAGGCGCAACAACGACGTTATGATGATTTGGTTACCGCGTTTATTGGATACAACGTTAGCCTTATTGACTGATAAAAATCATACCAAAGATGAGCTATCTACGTATATTAAGGTAGAAATTTATTACGTTTTTGCACGCAAAAATTTTATCATTTTTACTTACAAATATTTTTTTATTACAGAATTTCACGTCTTTGAGGGATACATTTATATTTAATTACATGCTGATTACAAAGCTGTATCCTAAATTACACCATGGCTGTTTATCGTATCAACTTCTCTACTCGTTCTGTAACAATTTAATCAATATCGTCTTGTTCCCAATAAGAGAGGTAAATAAATTTGAGTATTTTATTAAGTTAGTGATATTGTAGTAATACGCTTCTTTGTAATTTTTTTTTTTTTTTTCTAGTGTGAAACATTAAATGTCGACCAAAGTATCAAAAATTTACCTATTGTTGGTAGTCTACTTGCGGCGGTGTTAATTTCTCAAGTTGAATTAGCTTCCGGATTCCTATTCGTGTTGAAAAAGATTATAAGCGATTATACAGACGATGTAAAATTCTTTTTTTCTAGTCAACTTGTAAATGATTCGATTCACTCTAATTAGTGTTTTTTTTTTTAATTTCAGGACGTTTTGAATTTGTTGGCTGTTTCTTCATTATTATACACTCTAGCTTCAACAGGAGGTAAAATCAAACCGTTGGAAATTTTAAAAGTGGTTCAAATAACATATACCAAGCTGCAAAATATAACCACTGAAGAAGGCGGTTTGGCATTAGTGATGAACCACGAACGAAGTGTTGGTGATCGTACTATTATCGATATCGAAGAAACCAACGAACTGTACGTACCTACTTCAGCAATATCTGATGTCATGTATTTCTCAAAATTGTGATTTTTAATACCATTTTTTTCTTTAAATTTCAGGGCCGTCAAAGAAATAGGTAAACATATATTGCAATTGATCGCAGAACACCTCAACGGATCTCTCACGTGATGTAAATAAAACCAACGTGTAAGTTTTTATTTATTTTTGATGTTCAAATTTTTCTATTTTAACTTTTATTTTAAATTGGTTTTATATTCCGGTTCTTTTTAAAAATTATTTTTATACTCACTTTATACGTTTCTTTTTGGAAAACATTTTTGTAGATACAGTATTAATATAATTGCGTATATTTGCTTAGACTTATATTTTGATCCAAAAGAACGAAGTTGTAAAATTCCGAACATGTTGCTAACCTTTTAGTTGTACTGATCATGTGTATTTGCATTTTTCCCCTGTAATTATGTGGTGAATAAAGAATGAATTCAGATACAACGCCTTCTGTTTGATCTTTAGGCAAATTTATCTTATACGTGCCTTATTTATAATTTTCTGTCACTAGAAGTCAGACAAAAATATAAGAATTTATTATGAATATTATGTTTCATTGAATTTTGCTAAGCTCAGGAAAACGCGGAGTTATAGGGAATAAAAGTGTGACGTCACAATCGGCTATTTTTCTGTGATAAAGTTGAAAAGGGGACCACAGTATTTTTGCTTATCACAAGAGTTACAATTTTTGCACTTATTAGGTTATTACTCAAAAAATAGAGCTTTTATGAAAAATTTACTTAGCACACTTTTTGTAGAAAATTTAACAAGCTTTTCATTCGTTTAAAAACATTTTGATTTGGTGTAGTATAAATGGAGATATTGAGAAAACAAAACGGTACTTCTTCAGCATACTTCTGGTCCATTTCGAACAAATAACTCTTGCGTAATTAACTGTATAATAAAAGTTGATATATCATTCGAAAGAGGACAAGATTCTCTACATTTCGTTTCTCTAAAAAAATTTTCTAGCTATTTTAGTTTTTCAGTTATTTTAATTTGAAATTAGTGTTGATGTTCAGCAAACGGATTTCGCATGCTTTTCAACGCTTTTTACATTTCAAATCAAAATATCTAAAAAACTAAAAGAGCCAGAATAAAGTTTTAAGGAAACGAAATATAGAGAATCTTGTCCTCTTTCGAATGATATAATAACTTTTTCGCTAAAATGAACTACTATCGATTTATTTGATAAAATACTTGAAGATTGACAAGTATGTGAAGGGAGTACAATTTTGTTTTAGCGATATCTCCGTTTGTACAACACGAAATTAAAATGTTTTTATTTGAATTGAAAGTTCTTTCACTTACCTACAAAAAATGTTTCTTATGAATTTTCTGTAAAACTCCTAGTTTTCGAGTTATTAAGTGAAAACAATGAAAATAATGAAAACGTACACATTACAATTGATAAGAATTTTGGAAACTAAACACGCGAGACATTCACAATAACTCTCTTCTGATAGGAAATTTTCTCCACAACAAAAACTTTTCTATAAACTTTTTCTCTAAATGTTACCGTTTTATTACAAAATTGAAAAAACCACTTTTTCCCATGTTAATTTTCATTAGTATCCCCTTTGCAACTTTATCAATGCGTTTATCAAGTGACTGTGACGTCACCACTTTTATTCCCTATTTCATTTCCTTAAAAAAAAATCATTTTTGTCTACCTTTTCAATATTTTGTTGGCCTGGCCCGGCAACTTGTAAATTTTAGGGATGTAGCCGATTTTTTTTCCGAGAGGGTGACTAAAAATTTTGTAATGTATAATGTGAAAATGACCTTTCATCCAAAAAATGTGAGATTTCCTCTACGGAAAAAATATATTTTTTAAAATTAAAAATTAAGATTTTTTCTCCATGAGAAATAACATTCTCGAAAAAATTGAAAAATTAGGAAATTTTTTCTCGAAAAAGTTTGAAAGTATGGGGGAAAAATCAAGAGTTTTCTTACAAAAAAATTGAGATTTTTTTCAAAAAGAGAGATTTCTTCCGCCCACAAATCAAAGATTACATTCTTAAAAATAATAAAAACAAATTAATTTTATTTCTAAAAAAAAATCACCCAAAACAATTTGTTAATTTTGTCAAAATTGTTATATTTTCATCTCCAAAGAATGGAAATATTTTTTGTTTTAACAAAGACTCTTTCTCCAAAAATTTGAGAGATTTCGTTTCGCATAACTAAAAAATTGTTTTCTTTAAAAAGATTTCGAGAAACTTTTTATGTAAATTCTAAAAAAATGGAAATAGGTATTTTTTATTCCAAGAAAATTCAGAAGATCCCCCCTCCCTCAAAAAAATAGGAAAATATACGAGTATTTTGTATTGAAAAGGTTGTGATTTCTTCTCTGAAATAAATCAAAACGTCCTTTGAATAAAGTTGAGTCTTTAACAAAGTGAAGGATTTCTGTCCTTCTCCTTCAAAAATTAGATCTCAGTGATAATAAAAATCCAATTCATTTCTAAACAAAAATATTTGTTTCCAAAAAATTAGAAAATTTTTTTGTCTACACCCAAAAAAATAAGATTTATTCCAAGGAAATTCAGAAATCCCCCCAGAAAAAAAAATTGGTAAAAAATCAACATAAATGTAATTCTCAGTTTAAAAAAATAAATAAAAAATAAAAGATTTTTCTTTTTAAAAAGTTGAGTCGAATTTTTTTATTGGATAATATTCGTTCTCATAAGAAATTAGAGGTGACTTTCCTCCAGAGATAAAAAAACACTAAAACAGGCACACTTTTCAAGAAAAAATCTCCAAAAAATCGAAATAATAAGTACGTACCTATGTCTTCCAAAGAAACCGAATAATTTTTTCAAATAAACTACCTATAAGTATAAATAATTAATTCTATTTTCAAAAAAAAAAAAAAAGTTTAAAAAATTGATTTTTTTCGTCAATTCCAAAAAAATGAAAATATTTTTCATTTCAACTTCAAGGATAGTTCAGAACTGGTTCAGAACTTTTTTCTCCAATAATTTGAAAAATATTTTTACTTCAAAAAGTTGAAGTTTTTTTCAATAAACAAATAAAACAAATAAAAATTAGTTCAGTATTTTTCAAAAAAGTGTAGTAGAAAAACTATTTTTTTTTCTCAAAAAATAATTGACACTTTATCTTGAAAAAATTGAATGATTTTTTGGAGAAATATTTTACATAGGTACACAGTAGTTAAAAAAAATTGAAGAACTTTTTCTCTTTCGAAAAAACTGATAGTCAAAAAATAAGAGTTTTTCTTATGATTTTTTTTTTTTTTAAATTGAAATTCATTCTCTTAAATTTAGAAAAATATTTTGTACCTTTTCATTCGAAAAAACGTTGAAAAAATCTATTATTTTTCTAAGACAAAAAAAAACAGGATTTTCCCCTCAGAATTTTGTTTTTTAATTTTTTTCAAGAGATTTTTACCCGAAATCAGTTGAAGAAAAGCGGTTCATTTCATTTTTGAAATTTTGGATGTTGCTCCAGCTCTCGAGCTAGGTATTTCTAATTTGCCGGCTATGTTGGTGGTCTTTAATCAGAATATACCTAAGAGCTCGCATTGCCTTTTTTCTGTCATGGCTTCACTCACTACGAGTACATATTGAATGACGTATTTAATACCTATTATCTAAAATTTATCAATATAACAAGAATCAAAGTTCATAATTAGGCACCCAACCTATCTATTTACCGCCTAATTTCCATGTTTATCGCCTTCGTTTCTCTCTTCTACGAGCACTAAATTAAAATCTGTAAATTTTCCAAATGAATTCTGCTCTTGCATTCTTGTTTTAAAGTAATCTTTTTTCATTGGTTTACTGGATTATCAAAAAAATTTCGGTTCAAAGAACTAAGAAATTTTCTTGAATTTATCTCATCATCTATTGATTTCTTGGTAACTTACTAATTATTTTTATTATTTAACAAACTTACTGATTCATGAAAAAATACGAGTACAATGGTGGAAAACGTTCAGATTGACATACTTTTTTTTTTTGATAAAACGAAATAGTAGGCACCTAATTTTTTCATGAACCTCTTTTCTAATCTATTGAAGACAAGAACATTTCCTTTTAATATTATTTTTTGAAAATTGCTTGGCGAATTGAGAAATTTAAATTGCATTTATATTTCCATTTTTTTTTTCAAAGTTAGAACACTCATTTTTGTTCTAATATTTTTATAGTTGAAGTATATAAGCCGAATGCTTCCCTACATCGCTTACTCACGATTATTGCAGTCAAGCTTCGATTGCCACTTAATGAAATTTTCTCGGAATAATTGCAGATAAATTGCAGTATTTTATATCTAATAATTAAACGACTACCTAACCTATAATCACCTATTGGCTAATTTCACACATGCAATAGCAATCTGCATAAAAAATAATGCAAAAAAATTGTTTTACTTATTTGGAAAACATTCATGTCAAAACATAACGATTGTTGTATCACCGTCAACTATCAGGTTAGCTGTTCTACGAGGACGAGGACGAATAAAACCGAACTCCGCTTCACCCTCTTACCTACCCTAGTTTGTGATCGTTGCCGAATCAACATCAACATTCGTCGAATACAGCTCATGTATAAAAACCTGCCTTTACACGATAACGCACGAGCAGATAAATTTTGGATTATCGCTATCACTATAAGTGAGTATGTAGCCGAAGTGAGTTCAAATATCAGTGATGAAACATACGCGATTGCATCGTAAACGTTAAACCAGTTCCGAGTCGATAGAACGGATCTCAACGGCGCGAGTCGATTGGGAAAATTATTTGAAAAATCTCGCGCCCAAATTTTAGTGTTTTTTTTTTTCAAGTGTCCATCTTTATCTTCAATATGGCTCAAGAGACCAAAACAAAACCACCCAAAACGAAAAGTAAGTTATTTTCAATTTTAGTAAATTTTTTATACGTATAATTTTTTCTCAACTCTGCTAATTACGAAGTGGCAATTAAATTTCATCTAAGTATTCGTATGTGTTGCTAAAAAAAAAAAAAAAACATTTCTGGGTAGAAAAGTGTTTGAAAAAGAATCGTATTCCAATTTTTTACTAGCTTACTTGAAATGTGATTTTATTTTTTTTAAATAATTTTATTGGTAATTTTCGCCAAAACTTGTCTTTGGATCCGGTATTTCTAATGAATTACCCATCCTAGTTTTAATTTGTTTTATTTCAATTTCAAACACTCGGTATTTTTTGTAATTTTCTTACGAGCTAGTGAATATATTAGTGTCGTTTAACGATCATAAATGCGCTGATTTTTAAATTTTTTTTTTTTTTTTATATAAATTTCTCATTCTACATGGTCGCACGTACGGTTCAGCTTTTGTTGTTTTATGGCCAAATTTGGAACATTCTATGTACACATTAAGTAGCTGCCGACCGGTATTTTATTCGCTATCACGAGTAAAAAGTTGGGTATTAACTGAACCACATGCCCAGACTCAGATCTACGTTTTTCTATTTAAAAATGAAAAAAAAACTAGTCTCATACGTATATACGAAGAACTCAGCGGTAGTGCTTTTAGCAAGAATAGATAATGAAATCACTAAATCAACAATGAAATCAGTAGGTCTATGTACTTAGACCTACAAACCCAGGTACATACTACATATACGTATTTTCATGATTAAAATAGGTACTTATTCATTCCGGTGCCATTTTATTGTAAAAAATTTCGTTAAAAATGCCGATTACGAGGGAGATGTTATCTTAACCTATACACTAATATGCTATTCGATTTTATCCAAGAGTGATTAGCATTTTACAGTCGAGTAACTCGGTCAGGCTCTGTAATTTTACCAGATTTTCAATTACTGATTCATTAAATACAGGAAACTGAATAGACAAACGGTGTTTAACTCTTTACGTTTTAAAAAATATGTTTATCTAGTACTTATCTACCTATGTGGCATTAAAAGTAAAAATAGTGTAAGTAAGTACAAATCATTTTATATTCACACGTTGAGCATGATTTCATTTTTCAAAAATATTGGTATTCATCATCCGAATTGAAAATACGCCGTGAAAATTTTTATCAGTAAGAGCGAGAGGTAGGAAATTTCTATTTTTTGAA
Source organism: Balanococcus diminutus (assembly GCA_959613365.1). Classification (NCBI taxonomy): domain Eukaryota; kingdom Metazoa; phylum Arthropoda; class Insecta; order Hemiptera; family Pseudococcidae; genus Balanococcus; species Balanococcus diminutus. The sequence continues at coordinate 34,664,857 of OY390714.1, forward strand.
AATTTTCCCCTAATTGAATTTCAAGTGGTGCCTTTGAGCGCTTCAATTTCTCAAAAAATGCAAAAAGTAGGAAAAAAGTTGACAAAATTTTGAAAGTTAGAACTCGAAGTATTTTTTTTTTTAATGAGAAAATAATTCTTGATTTTTTATTTTTCTCCGAATTGAATTTTAAGTGGTGCCTACATTTTTAAAATCTGACTATTTTTTATGAATAAAAAAAAAAGTTTGAGAGAGGATTTCAGATTTTTATCCAGAAAAGTATTGAAGAATTGCCTGAGAGTAGTAGACACTTTCAAGATGTAGGTAAGGTACATACAACAGAGTCATAACTAAAAAAAAATCATGTGCACACTGCATAGAGCTTTGAACATTTTTTTTTTTTTTAGTAAAATCGATCAGAAACTCTCCATGCATTTAAAAAAAATTCTATCCTGTCAGTGGATAATATTTCTGTTATATATATATTGGTAACACTGTTAAATTTAGTACTATAGTTAGAAGCCAAAAAATAAATATTCTGTATTGTATCGAAGTAAATCGAAGTCACGAAATATACACAGATTAAAATAATTGTCGTACTTTAATTAATTGATAATTAATAAATTCTACTCGGATACAACAGTTTGGCGACGAGATAAAACTTTATTCGTTAATGTATCTGTATAAATTCGCCGAAGTTAGTAATTATCGATATCGCCGATCGGTAGTGGTGCAGTGAAACCATGCACGCCTTGACGAGTGCTTAAACGCGGGAATTCGATTATTTAATCAACTATTATCATTCATCTCAGTCATTCCAGAAAATTTCATCTATCAAGATGAATAAAAACCAGTTCGACGAATTTATGGTGCAGCAGAAGGCATTTTTCGACAAACTTGTGGATAAAATCGGCGCAGCATCAAAGCAGGAAAAGAGAACACCTTCTCCTCCGCAACCGCCACCACCGAATCCAACTGAAAATGTTAGTAAGTTCGACTTATTCGATCCGGCAAAAGAATCATTCCGAAGTTATCGTCAGAGGTTTGAACTACACACTAAAATGAAAAAAGTCGCAGAAAATAAACCATTTTGTGCACAGTTATTGCTTAATTCTATTGGAGCAGAGAATTTCATCACAGTAGCCGCGTTGGTAGCTCCGGAAAATGTCGCAGATCTCGAATATGATAAACTGGTAAAAGTTATGGAAAACCACCTTTCGCCAAAACGAAATAAATTGGTGGCACAACACCAGTTCTTATCAAAGTTTCAAGCAGAAAACCAAAATATCAGCGCTTACACAACCACTTTAAGAAGTGAAATAAACGACTGTCAATTCGAATGTCCCAGCTGTAAAAAATCAATCGCCGACGTGTTTCTCCGCGCGCAGTTAATACGTGGAATTAAGGACAGCGAAATTAGAGCCAAATTACTAGAAGCTGAGAATGATTCTTTCGACGATATTTTCCAAAAAGCAGTGACCTTGGAAGCTGCGAAAATCAGTTCCAGTGAAATTTCGAAAAGTTCTCAAAAACCAGCGCAGCCAAATTCGAATGCACCGGCGGCGGATGTATTTCAAATTAAAGGAAAGAAACGTATCAAACGCCAAAATAACTTCAATCGATCGAAGCCAAATAATTCACAGCAGCAACGTTATCGAAAATCTAAATCAAAACCTGATGTTGATTTCAAAAAGCTCGGTATAGATGGATTGTGCTTACGGTGTGGGAAAGATAACCACCAAATTGAAGAGTGCCGCGTCGATCGATCTAAACTCACCTGTAACAGCTGTAGAAAACAAGGCCATGTTGCTAAAGTATGCATTACAACCCTGTTACGAGGTAAACCAGAATCAACAAACGTTATCACCGAAGAATTACCGATTCGAGATTATGCAATTCATCAAGTCGAAAGTGATTCGAACCCGGAAATCGATGATCGTTTTTTCACTCACATAACGATCGAAAATAAACCAGTGATGTTCGAAGTAGATTCCGGGTGTAAATTGACTTTGCTTCCAAAAAGTCAATTTGATAAATTAGGGATCAACGTTCCTCTCAAACCACCGGATGTCCGTCTGCGATCATATACGAAGGAGATATTCACACCTTACGGCAAAGCTGTAGTAAACATCAAGTACAAAAATAAATCTATTCGTGATCAGCTGTACATCGTTCCAGACGAGTATTCTCCAATCGTCGGTCGTGCTTGGATCCGTAGATTAAAAATTCGACTTGAAGAGATCGATCAAGAGCTCGGGTTGGAAATCAAAGGCGCGGATGTGAATAATATTGATAACCCTGATATCGATGATGATATTAAGACCAGATTCACCGATATTTTTCAACCAAAAATCGGATGTACCCCGGAATTTGTAATCGACCACAAGTTACGTCCGGGAGCTCAGCCAGTTTTTCACAAAGAACGCGGAATCCCCTACTCACTCCTAGAAAAAGTTGACGCCGAATTAGACGCACTTGAAGCAGACAAAATAATCGAAAAAGTGGAGATCAGTGACTGGGGATCACCCCTCGTCGTAGTATTAAAACCAGATGGATCTGTTCGTTTATGCGTTGACTATAAAACAGGTGTAAACGAGCGTTTAGTCGGTGCTCATTATCCGATCAAAAAGTCCGAAGATATATTTCGAAAGCTACGGAATGCGAAGTATTATTGCAAGCTTGATCTGTATAAGGCATATTTACACATTCTGGTATCATCGCAGTCCAGTATTATTCAAACTATAACGACACATCGTGGTCTATATCGAGTAAATCGCCTGGCATTTGGCATCAAGACGGCTCCCGCGGAATTTAATCGCATTATTGATCAAATTCTTCAATCAGTACCCGGCGCAATCTCATTTTTCGATGATATGATCGTTTATGGAGAAACCAGAGAAGAATGCCGACGAAATTTAATTTTGTGCTTAGAACAGTTACGAAAGTATGATTTGCATTTAAATCTGAACAAATGCATATTTTTTGCGACCAGAGTGGAGTACTTGGGCCACGTAATCGAATATAATAAAATACAAAAATCCGAGAAAAATGTCACAGCTATTCTTAAAATGCCAGAGCCCAAGTCCGCTGACGATATTCGATGTTTCATTGGAATGGCGGCACACTACTCCAGATTTATTCCTCGATTTTCAGAACGTTCGGCACCTTTGCGCGAATTAATGAAGAAAAATGCCCAGTTCAAGTGGACAAGAAAGTGCCAATCTGCATTCGAAGATTTAAAAAAGGAAATCGCCAGCGATAGGGTACTTGTCCCCTATGATCCGAAACTACCAGTACAACTCGCATGCGACGCCAGCAGCCAAGGATTAGGCGCAATACTGTCACACACCGAAGGAGACACAGAAAGACCAATAGCTTATGCGTCACGAGCGCTTACTAAAGCTGAGCAGAATTACTCCCAAATTGATCGCGAAGCTCTAGCAATTTACTTTGGTGTAAACCATTTCTATCAATATTTATTTGGTCGAAAATTTACACTGATCACTGATAATCAGCCGCTCGTTCGAATTTTTCATTCAAAAAAGGAACTACCTGCAATGACGGCGGGCCGACTTCAAAGATACGCCGTTTTTCTATCAGCGTTTGACTATGAAATAAAGCACCGGAAAGGGAAATTTCATGAAAATGTTGATTGCCTTTCAAGAGCCCCTGTAAATCAAGTTTCAATCGTAGATGAAGTCGATCAAATTTGTCAAAATACGGTTGAGGAAATAGCCGGACCAGGAATAAATTACAAATCACTACAAGAAGAAACCAGAAAAGATAAAAAATTATCTGCCATTTTAAATGAGCTGAAAACGTCTACAAAAGAATCAAGTTACACCATCAGTGAAAATATATTATTCAAAGGCACACGCGTTGTAGTTCCGTTATCGCTTCAGTCAAAAATCCTAGAAGAGTTACACCAGACCCATTTGGGTATTTGTAAAATGAAACAACTTGCCAGAAGATATGTATACTGGGAAGGTATTGACAACGACATCGAGAGAGTAGTCAAGACTTGTAAAAACTGCCAAGATCAACAGAATTCACCCGCAAAAGCCCCGTTACATCCGTGGCAAGAACCAAAACAAAATTGGCAGCGCATACACATAGACTACGCCGGGCCAGTAGATGGTCACCAGTTACTCATTGTTATCGACGCCAAATCAAAGTGGTTAGAAGTAGCTTCGATTAAAGAGGCACCAACATCGAATATCACCATCGAAATTCTCCTAGATCTATTTAGTCGTCACGGAAATCCGGAAATAATCGTATCAGACAACGCATCTATATTTACCAGCGAATTATTTGTCAAATTTTGCAAACAAAATGGAATTATGCAAAAATTGATCGCTCCCGGTCATCCGGCTACAAACAGCTTAGGCGAGCGAAGTGTTCAAATCGTAAAACGGAAGCTAGCCGAGATGAAAGATGATCCAACGTCGTTACAAGAAAAATTACGCAAAATATTATACCATTATCGAATGACTCCGTTGGCCGGAGGGAAAACTCCATCAGAATTGTACCTTGGCCGACAAATTCGTGGAACGCTGGACCTACTAAAGCCACCCGAAAAAGGAAAACAAACATCGGAGTTCAATGAATCCAGTAAACCAGTTCGTACTCTTCGTGTAGGAGAGAGGGTTCAGTCGCTTCACTATGTAAATAATAAAAACGAATGGAAGTATGGAGAAGTCATCGAAGTACTTGGAAAACTTCATTATCGAGTGAAGTTAGAGAATGGAGCAACAATTAAACGTCATATAAATCAACTGAGAAGCAGCCCAGAACCCGGAAAACAACCCAGAAATCAGGAGGCACCATCGGAAGAAACTGCAGGCGCTTCGCGTCCTAGTAGGGTCCGAAATTTACCCTCCTATTTGAAAGATTATTCGCACCCTCTCACCCGGGGGTGACTGTTATATATATATTGGTAACACTGTTAAATTTAGTACTATAGTTAGAAGCCAAAAAATAAATATTCTGTATTGTATCGAAGTAAATCGAAGTCACGAAATATACACAGATTAAAATAATTGTCGTACTTTAATTAATTGATAATTAATAAATTCTACTCGGATACAACAATTTCAAAAACGAATAAAATAAATTTTAGTCACATTGGAGTGCCATCGAAATTTTAAAAAAATTCTACCCCTTCTTGAAATTGAGATAGTTAACATTAAATGTGTGTAAATTTTTCGCTTGCTGGATTCTGTTCTCTCCAAATTATATAAAATGTCCATCACTCCTTCGCACCTTGTATGCTACCTTTAAAAAAAAATTGCAAAATAGGTATTTTTTGTAATTTTTTAAAAATCCTCCAAATTAGTTGCATCTAAATCAAGTAAGTATTTGCTTTTAATTTTAAAAAAATGAAAGTTTTTGTGGTTTTCAAAAAAAAAAAAAAAAATGATGAGATTTTTGAATTTTTTCAAAAAAATAATGAAAAAAATATTTCCCTTCAAAAAAAGTTCTTGAACAATTTTCTGTTATTTTTTCATTTTTGAAAAAAAAATTAGGTAAATTTTGAAAAAGGTACCATTAGCTATTAAAAAAAAAAAAAAAAAAAAAAAAAACGAAAAAGTGATTTAAAAAAAAACTTGGAAACGTGTTTTTTTTTGTTAATTTTTTATAGGTAGGTTTTTGAATTTTCTTCCGGACAATTTTTGAATATTTCTTTCCAAAAAATCTTTGGACGATTTTTTTTTTTGAATTTTCCTAAATTTATAAATGGAGTTTTCCAATTTTTGTGATAATAAATTTCGAAATAGGTATTTACCAACTTTCAATGAAAAAATGTTCAAGATACCTAATTTTTCAGAATTTTTTTAAAAATAGTTACCCACCTGTCTCCATTTTTTTGATTTTTTTCAAGAAATTTTTTTTATCAAAAAAATCAGTTTTAATTTTTTTTTCAATTTCAATTTTTATACTTAAAATTTGCAATCATTTTTGAAATCGAGTTTCAAAAACATTCTTTTGAGAAAATTGATTTTCGTAAAAACTTTTTTGCTAAAGAATTCTCGCAAATCCAACAATTGAAAATCTGATAAGCCAAATGGAGAAAATCAGGGAGTGAAGACTTGAAGAGTGTACTTAAAAAATATAGGTATGCATAAATGCCTATTCTAAGAGCGTACAAAATTGGAAATTATCTACACACGAAAGGGAACGAATTTAATGGATTCAAATTTTTAAAAACGATTAAATTTATGTTTCAAAAATGCCATATTTCTTCAGTTATCCGTACTCGTTTTTCGACACCACAATTAGGCAATTGCACATTAAAATTTGCCCAAGTGTGTATTTTAAAATGAGAAATAAAAAACCTAACCACAATCTTATATACCTACCTACATACAATAATATTTACGTTGAACTTACGTTTTCCTGTTTTCGAAAAAAATAAAAAAAATTTCTTTTAACCACATTTTCATTATAAAAACATACCTATAGTATCAGAATATTTTTTTTAAAAAACTCATTTTTTTGTGAGTGTATGCACATTTTTCAATTTTTTTGATTTTTTTTTTAAGTAAAAAAAATTTCTAAATTTTTCTGGAATGAAAAAGTTTTTAATTTTTTGGAATAAGAAAACTCTCAACATTTTCGGAGCGATGAATTATTCAATTTATTGCAGAAAATTTTTAAAAAAAAACGTACGTAAGTATAGGTTTATTTTAATTTTTTCAGACCATGAAAAATTTTCAATTCTCTTGAAATAAAAATATTTTAAAAATTTTCTTGGAAAAATATTATCAATTTTTCGGGGGGAAAAAATTTTTCAGTATTTTTGGGAATGTTTCTGTCCATTTATTTGCGAAAGTAAAAAAATATTCTCATTTTTTAATTTAAGTATTTCACTTTTTATTTTTAGAATAGGTAAACGAATTATTTAATTATTTTTTGAATAAAAGTAGTTTTCAAATTTTTAGAAGTAAATCTCAATTTTTCAAAGAAAAAAACTTTATATTTTTTTATAATGAAAAATTTTCTCATTTTGTTTTGGAATTAAAAAAAACCTCAATTTTTTGGAGTTAAAAGAAATAAATTCTTTTTTTTCAAAAAAAAACTTTTCTAAATTTTTTCGAGAATTTTTTTCATTTTTTAGGGGTGAACTTTTTTTTTTGGAAAATTAATTCTTTTGTGCCAAAAATTTTTTAAAATTTTTTTAAAACAAAAAATAATCAACTTTTTAAAGTTGTTGAATTTTTGTAGAAAAAAAATCATAATATTTTTTAAAGAAAAAATTTCTCAACTTTTTTCAAAAATAAAAAATATTTTGGAGAAAAAACCTCTATATTTTTCAAACCCAGAAGGGAAAAAATATTATTCACTCTGTTTTATGAAAGTAGGTAAAAATTTTAATTATTCAGAAGTAAAATATAATATGTACCATAGTTTTTTAATTTTTTCCTGGTAAAAATATTTTTTAGGAAATCTGCGTCACTATAAATATTATTTTCAATCAAATTATTGGTTCGATTGACTCTCTTACTTTTATTAAAAGTGTTTAAAAAATCAATTTTTAAAAATTTTAAAAGTTTATCATTTTATTTTTTAATGAAAATATTATGTTGATACATAGATACTAAAAAAATCTATTTAAAAAAATCAAATTTCACGTTCTTCAAAAACATGTTCTTATCAGAAAATAAAAAATCTGCATTAAAAAATGAAGTAGATTGTCCACTCTAAAAAAAAAATCATTTTTATAATAAATTGTTTTTATTTTTTGTTATAAAGAATCATTCTAATTTTTCTTCAATTTTATGATGTTTCTAACAATTTTGAAAACTTGGCCCGTTGTATCTGTTTATTATTCAATACGCACACACCGGTTCGATTTTTTTAAAGGCTATCAAAACAATTTAAATTGAATTACTGCCTGGTTTTGGCAACCTTAAAAAGTATCTACGTAAATTACCAGTGTCACATAACCTAAATCCACAAAGGTACGCCAAATTTTCAAGAGCAAGTGCAGAAAGTACGAGTTGATTTTTGAAGGTTCATTATCAACCACCAAGGCATCTGTGAATTTATTTCCTTTATACGAGAAACCTCCGCATAATAACTACCGTAGTATATTTTATACCTATTGAATTAAAAGCGCGTAAAATCACATCACCAAACACCAGTGATCGGTGAAATAATTGATGAAATAATCACGTGGCTTTCATTGAACCATAAAAAACGGTCAAAATGTACCATATCGACGTCCTCGTCTTTGACATGCGCAACCTTGTTTTTTACTTTGGATACCTAGCTAATAATGATATTCTGCAAATAAAACACGTTCTATAGTAAGCACCGAGCTCGTGTAGTTTATGCATTCATGGAAATTAAAAATGCATTTCTTCTCGCGGTGTCGGAAAATTTTTAAAAATGTCTTATCTTTGGATAAAAATAAACACGCTTACGAGTTCAAGTTAATAATTAGCTTGGCATGTGTGGATGCTTTCTTTGACGTAGGCGACGAGTTCGATAGACTTGCATCGTAGGTAGGTGATTTTAGTCGAGGTGGGGTGTAGCCATAAGAATAAGTTGAAATTTTCAGATAGTATATTACATATATAGGTATTCTTTAAGGTCGAAATTTTACAACAGAAGAATTGTTAATTAGTCGCCGACGAGGGAATCGAAAATCTGACTGAAAGAGTAACTCACGAAGGACATCCGTACAACCTTTATGATTTATTTACGAAACTAAAATAATAATGATTTAATTAGTTAATAACATTCGTTAACGCGGTGCTTAAATAATATTTCTAATTCAAAATAGGTACAGGACACACTCGTAGGTACAAATTTGATCCATAACGAACTGCCATGTCTAATGCTTATAATTGCGAACAAAACGAATTTTGATATTTCACCGAACAAATGTTCTTCAGTTTACCTACCAAATACCATCATTGCCATTTGTCTCACATTACATTGTTTCGAGTTTATTGGCATTGTTGAAAATATTTTTTTTATGTTTCAACACGGTGCCATTTTTCGTACCTATACGTACGTTTTTGAGACATTGGCTTGTATGTATTTGACCTGTGCTTTTATAATGTGACCATCATTTTCAATATTGTCATGAAGAAAAAAAAAATGTGCTTGGAAATAAGTAAATGATCAGTTGTCATTGGTCAATATTTTCTTCATGAAAATCGAAACTGTTTTAAATTAGTAATTATGGTATAGGTATAAAAAAAAAAATATTTTAAAAAAATCAGTTTTTCCTCCACAAATTAAGTGAGGAAATTCCTATTGCAAAAAAAAAAATTATCTACTCCAAAAAAATGGAGAATGTCTAAATTCAGAAAAAAATCAAAAGATTTTCTTTTTAAAATTTTTTTTTAATTTAAAAAAAAATTAAAAAGTTCTACTTAATTATCAAACAAATTGAGAGACGAATAACGAGTTTTTTCCCTCATAAACAAAATTTACTTAGTTGATAGAGATCTTTTCAAAAAAAAAAAAAAAATGGGTTGGTGGTATTTTTAATTTTAACTTGGCTCAAGGAAATTGAGAATTTTTTAAAACGAAATTTGAAAAAAAAAAATGTTAAATTGAGACCAAATCATTTTTTTTTTGGAAATTTGAGTTTTTTTTTTTTTCAAAAAAATGCCTTCAAAATTTTTAAAAATATCTTGTCGTAATTCAAAACATTTAGAAACTTTTTTTTCAAAATAAAGAAATTGGTAAATAAATTTTATATTTTGCTAAAATTTGGCTCGCAAAAAAAAATGTCACCCTGACCTTTAAATCAAATTTTGAGCTGCTGAACTTGATTTTTCAATTTTTGGCGAATTTTTGAAAATAGCGAAAGTAGCCCATTTTTACAAAAACAGTATATAAGTAAAATTTTGAGATAAAATTCTGAAAATCGGTTTGTATGCTAAAGTCGACCCCTCCCCCGAGTCCATTTCGGTCATTTTTGAAGCGATCTTGAGCCTCTAGCAAAAGTTGACTTCTTACGATTTTTGAGTCGTAAAAAATATATTACTCCACTTGTTTACACGGTGGTCAATCGTTGTTGTTGAATTTTATCAAGTCCACTATTAACCTACATAGACAGATACTTGATATTCAAAATTGGAGGAGAGGAAGGGGTTCTATCGAAGTTTTTTTTATAATCAAAATTATTTGTAAGACTTTGGGCTACAATTTTTGTTCGAAAAATTTTTCAATTGGACCCCTCCACCCATATTTAAGTATACTCGTACATACTATAAATATTCAAGTTATATTATCGAAATTGGAAGGGAAAGAAAGGTCGAATCGAAAATTTTATAATAACAAAAACTATTTCTATGACCTCAATCTATAACTTTTATTTGAAAATTTTTTCAATTGGCCCCTCCCTCTCTCACTCCTTTAATTAGCACCTTCGAAGTGGTATGCAAAATGGGTGAGAAGGAAGGGGTCCAATTGAAAAAATTTTCAAGCAAAAATTGCGTTAGAGAAAAGTCAACTTTTTCTGGAGGATCCAGATCGCTTTGAAAATGATCTCAATCGACTTGGGAGGTCGACTTCAACATATAAACCGATTTTAAGAATTTATATCTCAAAATTTACTATTTTTGTAAAAAATTAATTTACCGATGGGCTGTTTTTGCCACTTTCAAAAATTCGCCAAAAATATAAAAATCAATTTCGGCACCCAGCTCAAAATTTGGTTCTGAGGTCTGCTAAATTTCAGCACAGTTGGACCTGACGATTTGCCAAGTACCTTACTGAGTAGGTAGAGGGGATTGGTATCATTTACTTATAAAAGTATGTTTTGAAATATTTCGCATGATTCACCAATAGGTACTTGATGTTTTATAATGGAAAATAACACTTGAAAACTCGATTTCAATTACTTCATTTTCAATTACTTTTACGAGATAACCCATCACTCATTATAGCTACTCCTATTTCACGTTGATCAAGAAAGATAAAAAAACACCTAGGTATGTATTTATCAAATCGAGATTGGCACGAATGCAGTGTGCCTCTATCTGGGTATCTAACAAAATTTATTTATTAACATTATCTGACATTGTAGTGCTGTACAATGGATGTTGAATACGAATATATATACTTATCTAGTACCATTTTCGTTGTACATTACTACATTACAAACGTATGAATTTATTATGTCACGATTTTGTTGAGACTATACGTAGACTGACTGACTATTAGGATCGTTATTCTAAAATACGTAGGTGATAAAATAAAACTCGTCATTTAGGCAGTAGCAGTACTATACTCAGTGACTTGTGGCCACAGTTTTTATATGTATAGATAGTTAGGTACCTATTAGGTAGCAGGTAAGTTTGAGTCACGTGTACCTACTTAAAGGTGGGCAAGGTATACCTATTCGCAATTACGTATTTTGAGAGTTGAAATTGTAACTGCTCTCAGGCATTTATAACCTTGTAAGAAATATACACAAAAAAAAATTAGCATTAAATTACAAAATTAAAAAATTATAACCAACGAAGAATAAAATTACGGTCTGATGGGTACGATTTCTTTTAAACATTTATGTATCATGATTTTGAAGCTGCGCCCACCCTGGAGGGCCAATTTTTTGAAACCCTTCTTCCATTATTACTTTAAAAGTAGGATTGAAGAAAACCTTGAAAATACCTGAGGCATATGCAGAAGAAAAACTACGCAAAGTTGTATTAGAAAATATATGAAAATAGTTATCGAACCAATTTTACCATTTAATAATTAGGTGAACGTTGAAACAATTACCTATTTCCCCCGAACTCGAATCAAGAGTGAAGAATCAATTTCAGTGCTCTGAAGTAATAATTTAAATTTTTTCTGAGTGTCGATCATTCTGGTCTTTTCACTCCAGTTGTCATTATTTCCACTTTTTCGTTTTTTTTTTTTTTTTTTTTTTTAATGAAATTTGCTTACAAAAAAAAATGTAAATGTTGCTTCATACTTGAAATTTTACAGAAATTATTCACCTTAGAATCACCCGAGGAAAAAATAAGTATAAAAAAATGCTTCTTGTCACTTTATTTTTACTATTATTATTTTTTTCTAATATCCCACGTAGTCTTTTTTGAATCTTTTTTTTTTAAATTACCAGTTCATTTCAAAAAAACAAGTTGATTTTTAAAAAATATTGTAACAAATTTTTTTTGAAGAAATTATGGAAAAAGTTTGCACTCGTACTTACGAGTAAAAAAAAATATTGAAAATACCCTTGAAAAAAAATAAATAAATAAATAAAGAAGAAGAAGAAGAAAGAAACAGAAAAAAAAAATGAAAAAAATTCTGAAAAATTTAAAATACTTTTTAGCTTTTTACGTTATTAGAAAATATTCTAGAGAAACATTGTGAAATCCTTTCACAAAATGTTTGAGGAACATATTTTAATGCAATGGGAAAAAATATAAAAGGTATATCTAATGTTGAAAAGAATTTTCCAAAAAGTAAATATTTAGAAATTTTCTTGAAAAATTCAATAATTCATTCCAAAAAAAAATTCATCGTACATCGATCCCCTCCCGTTGTAGTTCAAGTGAATTTTCCACCAAATATTTCATTATCGTAGTCGTACTCTCATGACTCCTATGAATTTTTCATAGGAATGTTTTTTTCTTATGACTCTTTCCTTGAAAAAAGAGTTCAAAATTTTGTTTAAATGAAAATAAATACAATTTGAAAATTTTCAGAGGGACTTCCCTATGAGAACTTCAATTGACAGAAAAAAATTCAAGAGTTTATTTTTCAATGATAATTTTTTCCTCAAGAGTTAAATACCTACTACCTAGATAATAGAACTGTAACTACAATAAATTTTTAAAATTAAAAACCTTCTAAAAATTCTCCAAAAACTTCACATAAGCAGAAGAAAAATTATATGAAAAATTAAATTTAAAAAAAAAATGTGAAATTTCTATGGAAGAAAATGGCAAAAATGTACTTATGTCTGAAATTATTCTTTACTTCCTAAATTCTCTTATTATATTTCTTAAAACCAGTATTAACAACTTACATACAAAAAAAAAATTTCATGAAGAAATCTCAAAAGAATCTAGAGAAATTCTGAACGAAAAAATCTATATAAATAAATTTAAAAAAAAATTCTGTTATATCTATAAAATTAATTTGAATTTTTGAAAAAGTACCTACAATGAGAATTGGAAAAGGTACCTATGAACTACGTAATTATATGCTGTGTCATTCGCCTATCCCGAGCAGCACAATCGACAAATTATCGAAATAAAAAATCGACAGAATATCGAATTCGATAAAGTGTCGCGTTAGTTCCGCCTAAATCGTGAAATTATCTTTCGATATATAGATAGATTATCGACGAATTATAGTTAGTAAAAATTTCGAGATTATAGTAAGATATTTTATCGATAATCTATCTATAATATCGAAAGATAATTTCACGATTTAGGCGGAACTTTCGCGACACTTTATAGAATTCGATATTCTGTCGATTTTTTATCGATTTTTTATTCCGATTTTTCGTATTTTACTAGCTTTTTTCTATAATTAAAAATCATTAATTAGCATAATTAATACATTAAACTATGCCTAAACACATTATTCATGTTACAGTAAGAGGACCATTTCAGAAAAAGTCAAAAAAAATTATAAAAAATCTGCCACCCGTGGGGCTTGAACCATCTACCTCCTGCATGGTAATCCTCTTCCTTAACCACTATGCCATACCTTATCGTTGAGGATTTAGCAATAAAACGCTTATAATAGGCAGTTTAGTACTTCCAGACGTGTTGGACTTAGAAAAATTTTCACCAATTTGGAAATAATTTCAAATATCGACACAAAATCATTGAAAAATCGTTCGACAAATTTCAAATTATTTGTCGATAATATAGTTTCAAAGATCGCCGCAAAATCGTTGAAAAATCGAGTTCGAGGAATTTCATATTACGTGTCGATAATATAGTTTTAAATATCGTCACAAAATCGTTAAAAAATCGAAATCGAGAAATTGCATATTATGTGTCGATAATATAGTTTCAAATGTCGTCAAAAAATCGGTAAAATATCGAAGTCGAGAAATTTCATATAATCTGTCGGTAATATAGTATTAAATATCTTTACAAAATCGTTAAAAAATCGAATTCGATAAATTTAATATTCTTTGTCGATAATGTAGTTTCAAATAGCTACACAAAATCGGTGGAAAATCGGAATCGATAAATTTAATATTCTTTGTCGATAGTATCGTTGACGAATATCGTCATAAAATCTTAATAATATCGAATTCGATAGTTTTTAGATTTTTTGCGTATGAAATTGTACCGATAAATCTTTATAATATCGTGAGAACATCTATAGATTTTCAAACGATTTTTTATCGATACGTTACATCTTCCGATATTATCGATCGAGTGTGCCGCTCGGGATATCTTGATTGGAATTGGGAGACATAATTGGTTAGCCCACAGGTATGATCAACTCCAGAGAGATGAAGAGAAAATACTTTTTGAGAATCAAGTCTGACTTTGACAATGAACCCTTATATGAACATATATTGTTTTAATCATTGTGTTTAGATGTATGTAGGTATAATAAAATAAATAAATTTTAATATAAAATTAAAACGAAATTATCACCAATACGAAAATTTTAGGTTTCATAGCACAACGATATGTTCTCGGATTCATGGGATTTCTGGCAGTCGCCAATGCATACAGTATGAGAAACGTGCTTAATTTGACAATCACCGAAATGGTCGTGCATCATCACAGTAAAGGAGATAAAATCATAATCGACCCGGACTCGTGTCCAGGACATTTAGAACTTAAAAATCATTCAGACCCGGTAAAAAAGTGCATTTTAAAAATTCATTTTTCAATTTTTGTAACGAACTCGATTGACTATAAATTAAATTTTCTCCGTCTTTATAATAATTTGCAGACAAATGAATTTGACTGGGATGAAAAAACGCAAGGTGAAATTTTAGGATCGTTTTATTTCGGCTACGTTCTTACCCATATTCCTGGCGGATTAATTGCGGAACGTTATGGTGGTAAACATGTGGTCGGATATGGAATTTTGTGCACTGCTTTATTTACCATTTTAACGCCTTTTGCCGCGAGACAAAGCGCCACCGCGCTGATTATCGTTCGATTCATAGAAGGACTAGGGGAAGTACGTATGCCTATATACCGAAGCGTAATAAACTATGTATAATTGATATATTAATCAATTAATTTTTTACGACCTGCGTCTTTACGACTTTTCCACCTAAAATGTATTTGTATAATACCAATGTATAACACACCTATGCAAAGGTACCCTCACATAGCTTTATTTTCACCCCTTATGATTTAAAATTGAAATTTTCACGCGATAGGTATTACGCACATTAGTCTATTTCGTAAATCTACCAGGTAATTTTGCGATTTTATGGGTTGTTTAGTTTACCCAAACGATGCAAAAATCAACAAAATTTCCAATTTGGTTTGGGAAATTTTTGGAATTTGCTTCATTAGATAAGAAATATTTTAACACCTATTTACTTACATTCTTGTTCTACCACATCGCAGTATTATGATAAAGGTCATTTCTCTTTATGTAAATAATTTCAAACCGATTATATTTAAAATTGGAACTAAACGAATACCTACGTACTTAGATTATTGCGATAAAAAACATCCGTCAAACACTTTTACGTTTCATTGTTATAGATAAAAGCTTGTATAGAAATCACAGGGCAAATCGAAATATTTCAAGAATTTACTCCGAACATGTATAAAGAAAGTTATCTCGATCTTTGATAATTCTTCGCTTACAAAATACGTACATTCAGATATAAATAATACATTATAGCGATGTTCTAAAATTCAAGTCGTAGTTTCTTTCGAAATTTCAATTGTAGGTTGGAATTAATCATTATTAAGGTAGAGGAAAATTTGCATTTATGTGGATGAAATAATTGCATTATTCTTTCAAAAATATGCCCTTAATAACTCAAAAGTAGGTGTACATTTATTAAGAGAAAAAAAAATTAGTGAAGTAAAAATTTATTTTACCTACCTATTTATAGGCTATAAGTAAGGTTAATCGGAAAATGTTCTCGCAGCTTTTTAGGATTTTTGTCTGTGAAAAAATATGTACTTTCTGGCTTCTACCTAGCAAAATATTTAAAAATATGCATTTTCTTAATTCATTTTTGAAGAATAGAAAATCTGTCAATTCGATCAGAGGAAAAAATTCTAAATTTTCTTGGACTGAAAAATCTCAATTTTTAGGGTAAAAAAAAGTAAACATTTTTTTCTATTTTTTTGAAATTAGATATAAAAAAAGTAAAACAATCTTTCAATTTTTTGGAACGAGGAGAGTTTTCTAATATAATTTTTCTTTTGATAAAATATTTTCAAACTTTTGGAAGTAAAAAAATTTCTCATTTTTACTTCAAAAA
This sequence comes from Balanococcus diminutus, assembly GCA_959613365.1. Classification (NCBI taxonomy): domain Eukaryota; kingdom Metazoa; phylum Arthropoda; class Insecta; order Hemiptera; family Pseudococcidae; genus Balanococcus; species Balanococcus diminutus. The sequence goes on from OY390714.1 coordinate 34,681,253, forward strand.
AAAAATGTGATTTTTTGAACCTACCTATAAATTTTTTTGAAAAAAAAAAACGTTTATTAATTTGTTTGGTAAAAAAAATCAATTATTTAGGGTAAAAATATTTCTCCAATTTTTTAATATAAGTACATAATATTTTTTTTTTATGAGAAAGAAATCCCAGTAATTTTTTTTTTCATTTTTTCATTTTTTTTTTTTGAGAGTGGGTAATAAATGTCACATTTTTTGGAATAATTTTTTTTATATCTTTTACCCGATATACTTTAAAAAGAAAGTTACAGAGGGGAAAATCTCTCGATTTTTTGCCTCAATTTTTCTAAGAAAGAAACTTCACTTTCTCGATCTCCAGAGAAAAATAAATTTCTTAAAGTAAAATTATTTTTAAAAACTCAGTTTTTTGTTACAATTTAAAAAAATCTTTTGACCGGTTGGAGAAATAAATCGGTTTTTAGTTTGTTCGTTTTTTATTTTTTATTTTATTTTGGGGAGGGGTATTTCGATTTTTTAGTAGGAATTAAAAAATTAATGTCTTTCTTTTGGAGTAAGATATGTGTTTCTTAAATTTTTGGAGATTATTTTTTTTGAGAAAAATCTTAATTCTTTATCTCAATTAAAAAAATTCTTCAAATTTTTTTTTTTGAAGAAGAAAAGCTTCAATTCATTGAGAGTAAAAAATGTATTTTTTCAATTTTTATGAAAATGAAGAAAAATTAAAATTAAAAAATAATTTTCAACTTTTGCGAAAAAAAGATTTAATATTTTAAGAGAAACGAAAATAATCTCATTTTTTTGGTGAAAACATTTCTCAAATTTTTAAATAAAATAAGATATCTTTATATTTTTGGGAGTGAAAAATTTTCTCAAATGCTGGAATAACAATGAGCAGAAAATTTTTTCGATTTCTTATTGCGGATTTTTTTAAAGAAGAAATTTCTAATTTTTAGAAGGCAAAAAGAACTGTTCAAATTTTTAAGTGGCTATATAAAATATTTTTCAGATTCTTGGACTTGATGTTGTTTGTGAAAAAATATAATTTTTCCCCCTTAGTTTAAAAAAAAATAGTCTAATCCTTCGATTGGAGAAAGAAATGCGCTTTTTATCTTTTTCTCCTTTTTTCCCCTTTTCATTGGAGAAAAAAATAAAATATTACCTACATATTTTTAATTTCTTTACCATAGTGAAAAAATTCTCGTTCTAATTTTTTGGAATTAAAAAAACGAGTAAAAAAATTAATTTTAATTTTTCCGATGCAAGTAGGTATATATTTTTTAGGAAATTTCTCATTTTTAGGGAGGAAAAATTTTAAATTTTTTTGTTCTCAATTGAACTGAAGAAAAATATATATATATATATATTTTTTTTTTATATGAAGTAAGAAAATCTACTCAAGTATTAATTTCTAATTTTTCGGAGATAAAACAGGTAATGAAAATTTCCATTTTTTCAGAGGAAAATCTTTTTTTGAATGCCTCTGAAATTTCTTGGAGAAGAAATTAATGTTTTGGGTTGGGGGGGGGGGGGGGTAAATAGTACTCAAATTTTTCGAGAGAAAATCTCTTCATTCAAGTGGAGAAACAAACCTCTGTTTTTATTTATTATTTTAGGCATCTGAATTTTATTTTTATTATTATTTTTATTTATTTTTTTTTTTTGAAAAAAAGTCTTTATTCTTTGAGTAAAAAATTTCTTATTTCAATTGTTTTAATTTGGAGAAAAACATGTTTGAATTTTTTTGTAATGAAAAAATTTCTTAATATTTTTTGGGAGAGAAATATTTTTTAAATTTGGAAGAAAATTTCTCCGGGAGGAGGGGAGTGCTTCTCACATTCAACATTCAACTCGTCATTCCTTCAACAATTCTGAGATTACGAATAAATCAGTGTGTCATATGAAATAGCGTAGAATTCGAAGAAATACAATTATATTAATGGTTTAAACACACCAAAAAATCGAATGCTTATTATGAATTTTTCTCTTTAATGTTATACAATTATAAATATGAAATATCTACTAAAAATTCAATCTTAAGAATGATTTTATTTTTCACAGGGTACCACATTTCCAGCTTTAAATGCTCTCTTGGCTCAATGGGCTCCACCACTTGAAAGAGGTCGGATTGGCTCTTTAGTTTTTGCAGGTTTGTATTATTGTCAGTTGAAAATTGCTATTTTAATGAATCGTGAAACGATGTCAATCGTAAAAATTCTCAATAATATTGAAAGAAACCTTAAAGCAAAAATTACCTAATACCTAGTCTATTCAAATATACGAGTGAAAATTTTTTTTTAAATTAAATGTGTGCCTATCAAAGCAGTACCTAATTTCCTAATTACTTATCTTTTATTTGATTCTAAAGAACATTCCAATTTTAAATTTGAAAAGTAATTTTATGCTCTTGCGAAATTAAAATTGCTCGTCTGTGCCAAAATATTTGTAAACGAACTATCACCTAATTTTTTTTTTTTGATTAATGAGCCACCAAGTTCAACTAATTATCGTACCTAATTAAAAACGATTACGCGTACATTTATATATTAGATACCCAAATAGGTATAATCGAATAACGATTATAAAAGATAAATAAAAAATATAACACAGTTTGATGTTAATAAAACAGCGGGAGTTGGGTTTTGATAATTAAACGTAAGTTACCTACATCGGTAAATTATGTATTTTTTTAGATCTTTACTACAATTGTGTTGCTGGCATCCGCTAACAACTCAGATTCATTCGCTGATAATTACGATGAACAATTGAATGGAGTAAGCAAAAGCATTTATATTTAGTGATTTTCTACACTAGGCAATCAAATCGGTACAGTATTTTCATCGATTTTGACCGGATTGATATTAGATTACACAGAATTCGAATGGCCTTCGGTATTCTTCATTTTTGGCGGTATCGGAGTACTTTGGTTTTTAGCCTGGCTGTTTTTATGTTACGACGATCCCGCTTCTCATCCATTCATCACGCCAGAGGAAAAAGATTATTTGAGGAGTACAATCGGACATTTGAAAAGAAATAAGGTATCTAAACCTACCTAGCTCATATTTCTGTTAAAAAAAAAAAAAATATGCAATTTTAATACCTATTTATTTATTTATAATTCGATATAGAATTTAGCACCTGTGCCTTGGGGCAAGATGGCTCTATCTGTACCCTTATGGGGACTTATAATTGGACAAATTGGCCATGACTGGGGTCTGTTTATGATTCAAACCGACCTGCCAAAATATATGAAAAGTGTTTTAAAATTTTCAGTGAGCCAAGTAAGAAGTTTTCATTGAATTATAATTCACCTACTTGTTTAATTTCTGTCTTATTTTTGATTACTAATGAAAAACATTTTCTGTCTCACATAGAATGGTCTCTTGAGTTCCTTACCGTTCCTAATAATGTGGTTCGTTGCTCTCATCTCGGGATGCTTGAGCGATTACCTCGTACAAAAAGAATGCTACAGTCTGACTACAATTAGAAAAATTTTCACAACAATTGGTGAGTGAAAATTTTTTTTTTTTATCAAAGTGACGTTTTGACTGACATATTTTTCGTCAAATTATTTCATAAAAATGAAAACGTAGGTAATATATTTTATAATTTCAACGTAATGTTTTTCTACAGCTTCGATAGGTCCAGCCGCTGGCGTAGTTGCTGCTTCGTACGCAGGATGTGATCGTACCTTAGTGGTAACCTTATTTACAGTAGGAATGGCTTTCATGGGATTTTTCTACCCTAGTCTGAAAGTAAACGCTTTAGATTTAAGTCCAAACTATGCTGGTACTTTGATGGCCATAGTAAACGGTATTGGAGCTATATCGGGAATGATTACGCCCATTTTGGTCGGATTCATCGCAACAAATGTATAAATATTTTCACTCTTACCTAGAAATTGAAAAAATAACTTACATGATAAATTTAAAATAAAAAACTTTAACTATCTATTTTTTGCAGAGTACAATGATGGAATGGCGTGAAGTATTTTGGATCACATTCTCTGTTATTATTATCACCAACATAGCTTACATATTTATGGGATCTGGAGATGTTCAACCATGGAATGATGTCTTATTAGCCACCGATGAAGAAAAAATGGAATGGGAAGCTAAAAAAGGTAGGTACGTCTAAGAGAGTGGCATAATTACGACTAAGCCTGCCCAGGGGAGTGGAACTGGGTGTAATTTCATTAGGTTCGGATTTTTTTGTGATCTTGGATAAAAAAAAGATTTCGTGATTTTTTTAATTACTTATTAAAAAGTTGCAAAAATCTGCTTGAAATTTTTTTTAATCAAAAGTTTTCCCAGTTTTTTGAGGTCTTGCAAAAGACTTTTGCAAAATATTAATAATTTTGCCCTTTAAACATAAATTTTCAAAATAAAATTTTTCTAAAATGTTTTTGAAATTGTCCATGCAAAAAATTGTGAAAATCAAACATTTTTTCTATAAAATAGGTAATTACAATTTTGATTTTGTAATTTTTTTGTGTGCCTTTTGAAAAATTTCTAGAATGTTTTTATAAAATTTTCTCAGAATTGTCTTGGCAGAAGATTTAGAAAATCAAAAAATCAAAATCAAAAAAATTATACCTAATAAAAAGTAATAGTCGCAAAATATTCTTGAAACTGTACCTTCGAAAAATTATGAAAATCTGAAACGATTTTGGTAAAATAGGTACTTATTCTCAATTTTTGGCTTTGAAATTTTTTTTGCAAAATATTATTCGCAATTTTCTCTCTTGAAACATTTTTGAAATACTTTTGTCTAAATATCTTCAAAATTGTTTCTGTGAAAAATTTCAAAATTTTTAGCTTAATGTTCAAAATTTTTAACTTAAAAAAATACAAAAAATAAAATAAAAAAAAAACATTTTTGAAAAATATCTCCAATTTTAGCATTTTAATTTTTTTGGAAATTGAATATTTTAAAAATATTTAAAAAATTGTATTTATCTACCTACTTGCGAAAAATTACAAAACTTTGATATTATTTTGATAAAAAATGATAAATTTTTGGGGAATAAAAAAAATGGTGGGGTGCGATATTAAACTGGATTTTATTCTTAGCGAGCATTATTACCACGTTTGTCAGCGTTTCCTTGAAACGAACGGTTTTTACTCCTTCGTTGTAGGCAAATGCAACCCAACTGAAGCCAAAGTCTTTTATGTACGTATCAGAATCATGTTGGTATTTCTTTTCGATTCAAGCAAGACTTAGGGAGTTTATCATTAAGATCTTATTAAAATGATACCAAGCGCTTATGACTTAAGAGTCTTAAATGCAACATTAGTCAGAGAAGCAAACACTTGTACTTTCAAGTTGACTATATTATTTAATTTTAAAAAGATACAAACAAGCAAATAGGTGCTTGAGATTTTCATCAACACTCAACATTCTTAAGTACTTATTTGACTGATTGAAATTTGATAAATTAGATATATTTATGAGAACACACCCATCATTGGATTTAGATTGAACATCAATTGAAAAAATTGGTTGGATTTTTTTTCAGAACATTGTGCAAAAATTCTAAATAATTTCCTTTCAAAAAAAAAAAAAAAAAAATCAGAGAAGTTTTGAAAAAATACCTTTCAAAACATTTTTTTGGGGATTTTTTTTAAGAATTAAAAAAAGATTATCGATAGAATTTGAAAACTGTTTTCCGAAAAATTTTGAAATATTTTATTTCAAAAATTTTTCTTTGGAAGATTTTTTTGTGATTTGAAATAAAATTATTTATCATTTTGAATTTGATTCAAAGAACTTATTAGTATTAGGTACCGTTCAAATTTTTTTGGGGCAATTTCTTGTGACTATTTTTTGACAAATTTAGATTAGATTTTTGATTTCGAAGAATTTTGAAATGATTTTCGAAAAAATAATTCATCAGTACGATTTTTAGGGAAGTTTTAAAAAAATTGGTGGAATTGTAGATTTTTTCAAGAAAATTTTTAAATGATTATGATTTTTTTTGTTAAGAGAAATATTTCAAAATTTTCCTGAACAATTTAAAAATACTTACTATCAAAAATTAATTTTAAAATTTTAAAATACCTTATTTCTTTTCACAAAAAAATTAGAGAATTTTTAAACTTTATAAGGTAAGTTTTGAACCCAATTTCTTTTTGAAAAAATTTATTGCTGATTTTTGGTGAATAAAAAAAAACTGATAAAATATATGAGCTGTTTTCATAAAAATTTTGAAATTTTTCTTTCAAAAAATTGTCTCTGGACATTTTTTTATGAAATGAAAAAATGTATTTTGATAGTGTTTTGAACTTTTCAGAAAACTTTGAAAAATTTCCTTTTAAAAAAAATTAGTGATATTTTGTGGTACTTTTTTTGATGAGTTAATATTAGATTTTTGGATTTTAACTCCCAAAATATTTTTTAGGAATAATTGTACGATTTTTAGTGAAATTAAAAAAAAATGAAACATGAAATTTTTTGAGAAGAAACACGAGTATTTCATATATTTTTTTTTTTACCAAAATCAAAAACCAAATCAAATAGGTATTTAAAAAAATTGAAATATTTGTAGGTACATATTTCATTTTTTTCCAATTTGGAGAATTTGTTGTTGTTGTTTTTTTTTTGTTGATATTTTGATTGAATTTTAGGATTTTTTAAAGGGAAAATTTGAAAGATTTCCTTTGAAAATTTTGCGAAATGAAACATTTCAAATTTTTCTTTAAAAGAGAATCAAAAATCCTGTTGACGATTTTTTGTGACTTTCTCAAAAAGTTCTTGATAGAATTTTTGACTTTGTTATTTCAGGAAAAGTTCAAAATATTTAATTTGAAATTTTTTGGAAAAAATTTGAAAGTTTTGGTCAAAAATATTTTGTAGGAAAATTTTCTAGATGAATAAAATAATTTTTTCATTTTGCCTTTTTTTTTTAATAAAAAATATTTTCTCATCAGTCATCAAAAAAAATATATCTTAAAATCATTTTAAAAAATGAGATAATTTTGCAGTAACCATTTTAATTCAAAGATCGTTTGAGAAAATCTGCACTCGCAGAAAATTAAAAAAAAAAAGGCTCGGCAAGTGAAAAAAAATTTAATCGGACTTGAGGAAAAATTGGAGGTGGAGTGTGTATTTTTTGAAAAATATGTATACCTATTTTCTCATTTTTATGAATATATTTTCCCAATTTTTCAAGAGCTTATTTGCATAAGTGTTTTTTGACAAAAATTAATGCTTATAGACGACTATAATTGTTGCAATTATTGTTACAATTACAACCCGGTAAACACACTGTATGCGAATCGCGTGTACTAATAGAGCGCTAAATTCGCATTTATCGTATACGAATAGCATGCGAAAATAGCGTACTATTAGCATATCAAAAATGTCCGCTTTTTTAGCGGCTAATTTCGAACGCTAATAGTACGCGAAATTAGCAGCGAATGTAGCGTTCTATTCGCTGTTAATTCGCTTGCGATTAGCGTTCGGAATTCGCCTCTAAAAAGTAGGCAAATGATTTTTGACGATTTCCACTCAGCAGTAAATTAATTATTCGAAAATATATCATATTTGTGATCGCAGATCTGTGGAAAATGAAATTATGCCGAATCGTAAAGTTTTTGGAGTACCTATCAGTGGCATTTGATAAAGTAATTTTTAGGAAAATCAAAATTACTACCAAGATTTCAATCTACAACTTTTGTTTGAAAAATTTCTCAATTTGCGCCCCCCCACCTCCCCCCTCCAATTATGCCCAATACTACGTAGATAGATAGATAGATTAAATAGGTATAAAAACGTATATTTATTACTCTGAATTGTGAGAGGGAAGAAGGGCTGTCCCGCAGTCCCAAATGAAAATTTTTTCAAACAAAAGTTGTAGATTGAAATTTTAGAAATAATTTCGATTATTACAAAAATTTCGATTTGACTCTTCCTTTCCTTATAATTTCGCATAATACTGCGTTCAAATTGGAGAAGGAAGAGGAACAATTGAAAAATTTTATAGCACTGATAAGACGTCTAAAATTTTTACGATTTGATAAAATTTAATTTCACACAGATTCACGCGATCACAATTAAGATATAAATTCAAAATAATTAACTTACTGTGAGTGGAAATCGTCCAAGAAATTCTGCCTTCGTCTCCATTTTTATCACTTTGAAATCAAATCATTGGCCCCGAGCAGCACACTCGACAAATTATCGAAATACAAAATCGACAGAATATCGAATTCGATAAAGTGTCGCGTTAGTTCCGCATAAATCGTGAAATTATCTTTCGATATATAGATAGATTATCGACGAATTATAGTTAGCAAATATTTCGAGATTATAGTAAGATATTTTATCGATAATATATCTATAATATCGAAAGATAATTTCACGATTTAGGCGGAACTTTATCGAATTCGATATTCTGTCGATTTTTTATCGATTTTTTATTCCGATTTTTCGTCTTTTACTAGCTTTTTTCTATAATTAAAACTCATTAATTAGCATAATTAATACATTAAACTATGCCTAAACACATTATTCATGTTACGGTAAGAGGATCATTTCAGAAAAATTCAAAAAAAATTATAAAAAATCTGCCACCCGTGGGGCTTGAACCTTCTACCTCCTGCATGGTAATCCTCTTCCTTAACCACTATGCCATACCTTATCGTTGAGGAATTAGCAATAAAACGCTTATAATAGGCAGTTTAGTACTTCCAGACGTGTTGGACTTAGAAAAATTTTCACCAATTTGGAAATAATTTCAAATATCGTCACAAAATCGTTGAAAAATCGTTCGACAAATTTCAGATTATTTGTCGATAATGTAGTTTCAAATATCGCCACAAAATCGTTGAAAAATCGAATTCGAGGAATTTCATATCACGTGTCGATAATATAGTTTCAAATATCGTCATAAAATCGTTGAAAAATCGAATTCGAGAAATTTCAGATTACGTGTCGATAATAAAGTTTTAAATATCTTCACAAAATCGTTAAAAAATCGAATTCGAGAAATTTCAGATTATTTGTCGATAATATAGTTTCAAATATCGTCACAAAATCGTTAACAAATCGAATTCGAGAAATTTCAGATTATTTGTCGATAATATAGTTGTAAATATCTGCACAAAATCGGTGGAAAATCGGATTCGAGAAATTTCAGATTATTTGTCGATAATATAGTTGTAAATATCTTCACAAAATCGTTAAAAAATCGAATTCGAGAAATTTCAAATTATTTGTCGATAATATAGTTGTAAATATCGTCACAAAATCGTTGAAAAATCGAATTCGAGAAATTTCAGATTACGTGTCGATAATATAGTTTCAAATATCTTCACAAAATCGTTAAAAAATCGAATTCGAGAAATTTCAGATTACGTGTCGATAATATAGTTTCAAATATCTGCACAAAATCGTTGAAAAATCGAATTCGAGAAATTTCAGATTACGTGTCGATAATATAGTTTCAAATATCTTCACAAAATCGTTAAAAAATCGAATTCGAGAAATTTCAGATTATTTGTCGATAATATAGTTTCAAATATCTGCACAAAATCGGTGGAAAATCGGATTCTATAAATTTAATATTCTTTGTCGATAGTATCGTTGACGAATATCGTCCTAAAATCGTAATACTATCGAATTCGATAGTTTTTAGATTTTTTGCCTATAAAATCGTACAGCTAAATCTGTATCATATCGTGAGAACATCTTTAGATTTTTAAACGATTTTTTATCGATACGTTTCAACTTTTGATATTATCGATCGAGTGTGCTGCTCGGGGCGTTTTTACTTAAAAAGAAGAAAAAACATCAAACAAAACACAAAATTCCCCAACAAAATCAAAAAATCCAGCAAAACCTTTATTTTATTGTTTAAATGTCACTGCAATACATTCAAGTACACGTTCATGTTTGAAACTGACTTCTCTCATTTGTATAACGTATTGAAAGAAGTTGTAGTGAAAATCGCATGCTATTCGCTAGCGAATATTGCGCTAATATTGTAAGAAATATCTGCACGTTTTCCACTGCGATTTTAGCATACGATTCGTATGCGAATATTGTGCTAGTATCGTAAGAAATATTTGCACGTTTTCCACTGCGATTTTAGCATACGATTCTTATGCGAATATCGCGCTAATATCGTACGAACTTTTTGCCTGTTTTCAATGTGATTTCAGGCATGCGATACGCAAGCGAATATCGCGCTAATATCCCACAAAACATCTACAGGTTTTTAAATACGATTTTAGCATGATATTCGCTCACGAATAGTATACGAATTTATCTGAGAAAATTTTCTTCGATTTTTGCTTTGATTTCGCATTCTATTCGTATGCGAATAGACCGCGATTTTCGTCTCTGTGATTTTAGCATACGAATAGCAGGCGGTGTGTTTACCGGGAACTTACCATCTATTCGACTACGTGACTAATATAACGTCGCTCTTTACTTATTTTATTAAATTTGCAGAACCTATCAGACAATACACTGAAGAAAGTTGCGGCATGGAGTTGACGTTCAAAGCAGAAAATTCGTGAATATTTAAACATCCCTCGCTTCGGTTCGTATACGGAAAAGTCATCCCATCAGTATAATTTATTGACCTTGAAACGCCACTTTTCACTTTTTACAAAAGAGATGTTAATGATTGCAACAATATGTATGTACGTGTAATTAAAATTATTTGAATTTTCGTGTACATACAATTTTTTTCATTTTTTGTCAACGCATTAAATTGGGTGATACGAATTAAGCCCGGGTATAATAAAACTATGACAAAACATTTTCGAATTATTGCTATTGTAAACAAGATCAATTAGGTAAGCAACTTACGGAGTGTGGATTGTAATTTACGAACATTCTTTGGCTCCAAATACACAGCTCCGAGTACAATAAAAATTATTGTGTTTTTCAAAAATTGACATGAGCATCGATTAAGTATATTAATTTACAGCTATATGGTTGATTTATTTTTCAAATCGAAATTGCTTATTTTCTTCCTTACAGCGTCAAAATATATTTGTCCTTATTAATAAGTACTTAAATGTAGGTCTAGGTACCTGCGTAACTTACCTACACAGTTACTCATTTACAGGTTTGGTGTGATACATTGTTTGTTTTTTGGAAGCAATGTAAATCATTTTTACAAACAAATGTGAAATTTTTTATTTATTTATTTTATTATTACGGATTTATTTAACGTTTGACGTTCTGGTAAATTACCTAACAACAACATCAGTGCTCGATTTTTTATCAGGCAGATAATACTTTATTGACAGATTAAAAAAAATTGTATGATCTGTTTCCCACGTGGAATAAGACGCCTTACTACTAAATAATTTTATTTTTAGGTTTGCCTACTTATTTATGCATTTATCGATGTTTTTAGAAAAAATGACCGCTTTCATATTTACCAAACAATAAACCACCTCTATTCAATAAGTTTTCTGGTATTTTAGCCTACAAATGGCAATACTCGAAATCAACGTCATCTGCATTATGGTATACATTTTTGTTTCTTTTTAAATTAACATGATTGACCGAGGCCAATTAAGGATACAACCGACTGTAGTCTCTTCCCCGTATTCAAAATATTTTAAACCCGTTTGTTTATTCCGTATGAACATTCTATTTGACGCGATGAACCATTCATTGTTATTAATTAGTTTTTAGTTCATCACCAAGATATCAATTATATTGCCATTTCGAGTCGACACGGTTTTAATGTTTTCGTTAAAAATTAATTCGTGTAAGTTTCGAGCGTTATAAGCATCGCTGTTTTGTGCACTGGCCACCGATTTCCTCACGTCAAATGTAAGTAAGTACCTATATATTATGGCACACTTTAATAATTATTACAGAATACACCTAAGATTAGGTATGGGTTCATTTTCGTATAACTCACCTACATATTTAGTCATTAGGTTTTCTTATCTGGGATACAAGAAAATTGGGGTTTAATTTGGTTTGTCAAATCTCAGTTGTTTTAATGGGCAACATCGCCAAATAATTTTTTTTTGCCTTTAGCTTTATCTAAAGATAAGGCACCTACGTTTTAAAATTGCATCTACACTGCCAACTTTTTTCAGCAATTGAAAAACACACTCACACACCCCCAATTGTTACCTACATGAACATATTATTATCTATGGAGATTAACACTGATCGTTAAATGCAATTATTTATGCAAGAGGTACCCGAATGAGTTACGATATGAAATAGGTATCTAGCTATCTACATCTAGCTCCATAATAATTGTGTTTTTCAGTCTTATACTGTGAATCATTCAGTTTTTAAAATTCATCCGACCAATAAAATTAATACCCAGTGACTTAACATTACTTACGTAGATATTAACGACTTGGTGATAAAAAAATACTTTTCATAACCACGTAATAAAGCGCGAGTTAGCCACTGTAGGCAAGTTCCTTATTCAATTAAGTATCCAAGTCTTCACTTTATGAAAATTCTAAAAAAAATTGGTTTTTTTTAATGCTCAAAATTAATTTTTGAATAAAACTCTTCATCGGAGGAAGATATGTATACCTAGACCTACCCAAAGTTTGAGTTTTTCCGGTCGTGATACTGACTCAAATTTTGAGCAAAAAATCGAAAAAATCAGACAACCGTTTTGTAGAAAATTTAATATCCAATGAAAAAGTTTTTTTTTGTTTTTCATCTATAATTGAATATTTCAGACGCTAAACGAGAAAAGCAAAAAATTTATCAGTTTTTTTTGTTGAAAATTTATCAATATTTTGGACTTTGAACTGATTTAGTGCACCTAATTTTGAATAAGTCAGAAAACGTAAATTTCTCATCTTTTAGGAAATTTAATTTTCTTCCAAAATAATTCCATTAACTTTTTGCCTATCTTAAATATTTCAGGTGCTACGAGAGAAAAACGAAAAATTGAGCATTAGTTTTTCGACCAACAAGAAATGAATACCAAGTCTACTACTTTTATTCAATTTTCTCCAATAGCGCCTGAAATATTGGAGGTAGGCAAAAGTGAAGAGAACCCTTTTGAAAGGAAATTGAATTTCCTACAAAATTTGAAATTTATTCGTATGACTTAATCAACTTCGAGTTCAAAAAATTGATAATTATGTTTTCAACAAAAAAAAATAAATGTTGACAAATTTTTTTTTTGTTTTTTTCATTTATAACGTCTAAAACAGAGTTCGGTAAAATCCAGGAAAACGGGATTTAAAATCCAAATCCAAAATGATTGTGATATTTATAGCTATGTATTTAAAATGCAAGATTCAAAATCCATTTTTTTTTACTCTGACATCTGGTCCATGTTCATTTTCGAGTGGATAATCCCTTATTACTCATTTCTTAATTTTTTCAAAAATACATATTTTTAGTCCTTTCTTTTTAAAATTAAAAAAAAAACGAATTCTTTTGCAGAAAGAGTTCCAATTATTCTTGAAATAAAAAATTAATTATTAATTATTATTAGGTAGGCCTATTATTTATTTGAAGTCAGCGTAATAAAATAATTTATTTGTTTCTTGATTTTGAAAAAAAAGTTCCTACATTTTTTTGAATAACAAAATATTTTGCAAATTTTTAAAGATTTTTTTTTGAAAAAAAAATCACATTTGCAAAAATAATTGGTTTGGTCTCAGTTTAAAAAATAAATCTTTCAAATTTTGTTCAAAAAATTTCTCAATTTCCTCGAAATAGAAAAAAATTAATTTTTCTCGAGCCAAGTTATGTAAAATACCACCTACCCAATTTTTTTGATAAGATCAATGAAGTATTAGTAAATTTTTTTTATGAGAAAAAAACTCCTTATTCGTCTTTCAATTTGTTTGATAATTAGCACTTTTTAGTTTTTTTTTTTAAAGATTAAAAAATGTTTTGAAGAAAAAAATATCTTGATTTTTTTCTGAATTTTAGACATTCTCTATTTTTTTGTTTTGGAGTAAAAAAATTTTTATTTCCAATAGGAATTTCCTCACTTAATTTGTGGAGAAAAAAAAATGAATTATTTTGCAAAAAAAAAACAAAACCGATTTTTTGTATACAGGGTGTCCGGCGAGTGGTCTGCCAAACTTGAAATTTGAATATAACCGAGTACCACTAACAAAAATCTTCATGTACATATATGGTGTCTATCTCGATTTTGAAGGGGCAGTGGTGTACAATTTTTTTAAATTTTGTGATAACAATGCACGAACCCGGTGTAGCTTTTTAAAAGGAACAAAAATACGTAGTTATGTCAAAATTTTGCCTATCTTTGAAAATGAATGCGCTACAATTAGGCTTTGAAAATTGGTTTTTTCGAAATTCAAGGCTCCCGTAACGCCTTAATTTTCATAGATAGGCAACATTTTCACATGACTTTTTTGTTCCTCTCAAAAAATTACACCTGTTTCATCTATTTTTCGACCGAATTTCGCAATTTTCACGAATCGCCACTGCACCGTAATAAATTGAGGTAGGCAATATTTTTGACTGGGATTATGCGTTGCTGTAACTCCTTCAATTTCAAAGATAGGCAATCCAATATGATTACAAGTTTTATTACTTTTTCGAAGATCTATATCCACTGACGTTGTCGAAATTTTTTTAAACGCAGTGTTGCTAATCGATTTTGCTAGGTAAAATACCGATTTTCAAACTTTTGTAGCTCCTTCATTTTCAAACTTAGGCATGAACTTTTTTGTTAGATTTCAAGTTTGACAGACCACTCACCGGACACCTCGTACAACAATTTTTTTTTTTTGGAATCAGTGTAGTAAAATTTTCAATTTTTTCAAAGTAAAAAAATTATTAATTTTTTTTTCAACTTTATCGGAGAAAAAATATCTGTTTTTAGTAAGAAAAAATATGTTAATTTGATGAAAAAATTTCCAATTTTTCTTGGAACAATACAAAATTAGTTTTTTTGAAGCCTAATTTATAAAAATCCCATAAAGCAAGTCGTACTCACAACAACCAGTGCAACAACCAAACCAAACCAAACCAAAAAAAAAAAAAAAAATGGATTTTAATTATTCCTCTTGATAACTTGAAAAAAATCCAAAATCTTTTCTATTCTAAGATATAAAATCCCAAATCTAAATCTGGATTTTTGTGGATTTAAAATCCGAAGTGATTTAAAATCTGCTGAACCCTTGTCTAAAAAATTCAAGATACTTAATAATAGAAGAGAGCCCTTTTCATTGAAAATTAAACTTCCTTTAAGGGGGTAGCCTTACTTTTTTGATTTGCTCAAAATTTGGGCCAGAATCACGAGTTCACGACTTGAAAAATCAAACTTCAAGTGCACATATTTTCCTCTGATGAAGAGATGGAGGGCTTATATGTAGATAGTGCATTCAGCGTTGTGTGATCACCGTGGTGTGAGTTGCACGTGCGTTGGTACTACTCCCGTGTAAAACTGCCAATAATTCACCTCTGGTAGATTAAGTTGGGTTAAGATAGGTATGCATATTTGCACAATCAAGAGCATGTACCAAGAAGTTCTACTTTTACGTCGCGTCGCAAAAATTACTATGTAAGTACTAATTTTGTATTCTTCACTTCCAAGAGATTAAAAAGCCAATCTCGAGTGTAATGATAAGTGACAAGAAGAATATCGTATCACGCGCGTATCTGTCGTTAAAAATTATGAGATCTACTTGCTAGAGAAAATAAAAACTCATATTTTAACAGAACGTTAAGGAATGACCAAATGAAAAGTATTTCAGTTCGATATCTTTGATAAGAATGATATTGACAGGTACCATTAATTACATGATTTCGTCTGTTTTCAAAATGGTCTGCTAAATTATCGTGGCACAATACTTACCTACCTCATTAAATTGGACCAAGGAAATTCTACCAATTAACCCATAATTTTTTTAAATTTCTTCTAACGTTCCGTCTTTTTTGAACAGGCTGTGAAATTAAACTGAAAGTCTAAAAAATTAATAGGTAATTAAAATAGCTAAATCATCGTTAAATACCACGACCTATCGTACTACCTAAAATTATTCTTTTTTTTAGCAAATAACCGCATAGCTCAATTCTTATCATTATTGAAAAAAATTTATCTGAAAAATGTTTTTAGTCGTTGAAAGTACAAAAAACCTTCTCAAGTTCAGGAGGTGTAGAGCCTCTTGAAGAACCCTCGAAAACACGTGCTGAGATGATAAAAAAAGTAGTACTCTAGGTTATCGTTTATTGAGTGTTAATTGTTTATAAACTATTTACAGTCTTTATAAAGAGGTTTATAACATGCATCTACAACTACATCTATGCACAATTGAAGCCAACTCTCGACAGTGTAAATTACCCTTCAAAGCAAATACACGTTGTTATATGTATACCAAAGCTTATTAAAATTTTCAATAGTTACTTGTAAAATGGGGTATACGTAGGTTCAGTTTACATAAATATTGGAGGAGGCAATTAGTAATTTTTAAGAATTATATTCGGTAAACAACGTCAATAATTATGATGTGCTAAACGTATGGTAGGATAATACGCGAAGTGTAAATTGAATTTCTGGTTATACCTACCTGATTTCGCCGAAAATAATTTCTTCAAATGGTGAAAAAAATCGGAAGTCGGCGGTGAAATGTTAAGGTAATTTTTTATATTGTTATAAGTGTTGTAGAATATTTTTTTGTTTCATCGTTTCTGTGGGCCCTAAAAAAAAAATTACGTAGACTAATTAACTATGCATGTTAGTTAGGGTGGTTCGTAATTTCATTTCTTTCGAAATTGGTGTAAAATTAAATACCTAAAAATCTTTCTACAAAAAAAAATATTTTGAGTGGTGGCGTAGAGCCTCTTTTATTGAGAAAATGAAGAAAAAAAATTAATAAATTCGAATTAAACTTTTTCAAAGTTTCTAAACAAAATGGTCACTACATAGATGCTTTTACCCCACAAGACCATTTTCGGCGATTTTTCATCTTTAACCCTTTTTTAAATGAGGGTCATAAAAACCAGTTTTTTACGGGTTTTGAAAAAAAAAAAAAAAAAAAAAATAGAAATCAGATGAAATTAAAAAAAAATTGAATTGAGGTGATCTTAACATGCATATTTTTATCCAAAAAAAAAAAAAAAAAACATTTATTGGGTATTTTCAATTTTATCTCAATTTTTAGGAACTGCATGAACTGTGCCCTTTTTTCAGAAAGATGAAATTCCTGAAAACTGAGGTAAACTTGAAAAATAGCCATAAATGATTTTTTGGGGAGAAAATAAGAATGTTAAGATCACTTTGATCCAAATTTTTATTTATTTTTTCATTACAACTGATTTTTAATTTTTTTTCAAAAAATGTAAAAAAAAGAGGTTTTTATGTACCTTTAAAAAATGGGTTAAAGATTAAAAATCGCCGAAAATGTCCTTATAGAGTAGAAGTACCTAAGTAGTGACCATTTTGTTAAAAAATGTTGAAAAAAAATCAATTCCAATTTTTTGAAATTTTTTCATTTTCTCAATAAAAGAGGCTCTGCGCCACCAATAAAAAAATAATTTTTTTTTGAAGAAAATTTTTTAGGGAGTTTATTTAACACTAAAAGAATCATTTTTAGAGGGCCGTTCGTTCATATTTCGAAAAAAAAATGAAATAATTATGAACCACCCTAATGTTGGTGCATTAGGATGTCCATTTTTTTTTCAATTTTGAAATTGAGGGAGTTCAGCGTCCCCTAGGATTTTTCTTCATCATCTGAAACTAATCTTAGAATTCACCCACGGAGCCTCAAAGTTTAACATGAGGCAGCATTTCACATTTTAAATAAACTCTCAGGGTTATAATTAAATATACCTACCTACTAAATTGGTAGTAAATAAATGGAATTCTGAACATTTTCATGCAAAATTTTTTTTAAATAAGTACTGAATTTTCAAAATGAGTTTTTAAATTTTTCTACAGATTTAATACTTTTTTTCAAGATTTCTCATTTTTTCTTTGCTTTTTTTAAATTCAAACTAGAAAAAAATTCAAGTTCAAAATTTTATTTTTCGCGAAGGTTCAAAAAATATGGGTTTTCCTAATTAGGTACCTACTACCTAGAACCTACTTCATGCATTTTCCAAAATTTGTTAACAATACCTATACATTTAATTTTTTTGTCAAATATTGATATACAATTATTTTTTATTTGAAAATTGAATTTCTGATAGGAGTTCGAAAAAAACGGAATTTTCTAAATTAATGAATTTGTTGAAATTAATTTTTGTACTCTTTTTTTAAAAACATTGATAGGTACGTAAAAAATTATTTCAATTTGAAAATTAAATTAATTTTGACAGAAGATCAAAAATTGAGGAATTTTTTGAAAAAATGCATTTTGTTACATTCATCTTTATTTTTGTGTTTTTTTTTTCAAAATGTGTTGTTGGAAAAAATTTCAAATTTTGAATTTAATTTTTGGCATTTTATGAGAAAATATAATTAGCTATTTTTTATTTTGATCAAACCGAATTTCCAATGGCACCTTATACCTAGTCATCCTTCCTATAAATAGAAAAAATTGGTCGATTTTCTAAATCTCGCTTTTTTCATCTTATAACCCATCCAAGTGGTTCTTTTTCATGAAAATGAATTCCCATTTTTTTTATTTTTCTCGCAACTGAATTTTAAGCGGTGCTTTGGTGCTTCCCCAATTTTTCACAAAAAAAAAAAAAATGAGCAAAATTTTTTCAATCAGCATTTTAAGTTACGTTTTGTATTTCATCTTAAAACAGTTCCCTAATTTTTAATTTCTCCTCTAACCGAATTTTAAGAGGGCCCCGTCACCGTTCTAAAAAATAATGAAAAATGACCGAATTTTTGGACTTCGATTTTTTTTTGTCTTTCCCATTAAAGTATACCTATTTCTTTTGATTAGAAACTGATTCTAATTTTTTATTTTTACCCCAACTGAATTTTACGTAGAGCCTAGTTACCCCATTTTTTTCCAAAAAAATGAAAAAAAATTGGTCGATTTTCAAAATCTCTCCTTTTTTTTGTTATACCCATTGAAGTGGTTCTTTTTCATGTAAATGAATTTTCAATTTTTTATTTTCAATCAACTCTACAATTTTAAGAGGTATACCTTTGGACGCCCCTAATTTTTCAAAAAAGCAAAAACACTTGAAAAAAGTTGTAAAATTGTTTCTCCTACCATGTGAAATGATTATATTTTCATTACAAAACAATTCTCTATTTTTAATTCAAAAATTGAAATTTTTTGACCTTTTTTTCAAAATGGAGGGTAGTGGCACCACTTCAAATTCAGTTAGAGGAAAAACAAAAATTAGGAAATTATTTTCTAATGAAATACAATCAGATTATATGTTATGTAAAAAAACTTACCAGTTTTTTGTTTGATTTTGATTTTTTTTTGTTGAAAAATTGGGGCCCCCAAGGTGCCATTCAAAACTGAGTTGAGTGAAAAATTAAAAATTAAATTCTTTAAAAATATATGATTATGTTGAACAAATAGGTATATACTACATAATAATAGGAAATAATTTGAACTAAATAAGAGCTCAAAAATCTCTGCCAAGGGCCGATCACTGTTCTTACCTGGATACTACTTACTCTCAAGGCTTCCATGCTCTTTGTACATATATTTTTATTTATTTTTTTTCAAAACACTATTATCCATTAAATTTCAAGTTTTAAAGTTCAATTTTTGGTAGATGTTGAAAAATAAGGAATGCTCTAAACTGATGCGTTTTTTAAATTTGTCGACATTAATTTTTCCATTTTTCTACCAAACAAAACAAAGTTGAAAATTCATTTTTTACTAGGTACTTTTGAAAATGAATCAATTCAAAAAATTCCTCATTTCTCAAACCGCTGCCAAAAAATAAATTCTCAACTTAAAAAATTTTTGCGAGAGAAAGTTTTAATTAAAAAAAAAAATTGAAGTCAACAAAATTTTGGAAAATTTATTAGCTTTAAAATCCGCGTATTTTTCAAGCTCCTCCCGAATTTTTCAACTTTTTTTTTTTTACATTTTGATTTAAAATTCTGAAAAAGTTTTGGGAACACTGTTTTAAGTGATGAAAATGTGGTCTAGAGACGCACTATCTCAATTTCAATTTTTTGTTTTTAAATAACGAACACCCTGATGTTGTTGCATATTTTAACTTCGTATTTGAGACGATTTCGATAGATTTTTACGAATAAGTAAATTAAATACATACGTACTCGTACTTATAAGTTTACCATTTAAAAAATTCTATAGGTACCTAATTACGTTAGACTCGCCTATCTGGTTAACTTGGTGACTAACTGCATCGGTTTCGGTGCCTAATCAAAGTGTGTTTTATTTTCTTTGGCCCGCAGATAGAGAATTAATAAAAAGGAAAAATATTGTAAAAATATGACGAATGAAAATCACACGAATATTAATAATAAAAATAATAGTGAAGCTAGTACAGATAATTCAACTACGTCACCTCCTAATAAAGATATTAACCCCGCCGTTTACAATGTGGGAAGTGATGATTTTATTTGTAAGTATTTGCACCTTCTTATATACCTACCTAATATTCACTTACTGTAAACCGTTAAACGAAACGAGTATTTTTAAAATTATTATCACAAATACTTACGTGCTTACGCCAATATTTGAAAACTTAAAAGAAATTATTTGTATTGATTTCTTTGATGATGGTAGGAGGTAGGTTGATACGGATAGTTGGTGTCTAGACTTATACTATACTTAATATTTTCTTACAAACGTTCAGTGTTGAGACCTACCCATATAATTTTTTCGAATGATAAAAATATGCTGTTGTAAAAGTTTCTTTTCAACAAAAAAAAATTTACATTCAACTACCTACTTCCTTACTACATACTTTGCTTGCTTACTTACTTACAATATGTATCTACCCAGTACCTACACAAATATTTCACAGGTTGCGGTTAGCTTGGCCATTCCAAGAACACAACAATGCCTATATTTGAATTGATAAATCAATATTTTGCTTTGTTGCGAAAATTATTCATATTGTTTAGCTGGTTTTTCATAAGGTTACGGAATGTTTAGAGTAGAAAATAGAAATACTTACGTACTTGAGAAATTAAATGCTTAAATCTAATTTTTGATCAACAGTGGTCGATGAAGTTGGTCCGAAAAGAAAAGTCAGCGTAAAAGAGACAATAGATTCGGTTTACCCATGGATGGAAAATAAATTCAGACGGTCTCTCAGTGTTAAAAATGTTCTAAAGAAGTTTCCTATTATAAATTGGTTACCGAAATACACAAAAACTGACGCATTAGGAGATCTCGTTGCTGGGATTACCGTCGGCTTAACAGTAGTTCCACAGTCCTTGGCGTATGCTAATATCGCTGGATTACCGCCACAGGTACAAGACGTTTAAATCCTTTCATGAGATTTTCACTATAAATTTCATATTTAATTCAATAGGTAATATTTTTGTATGTAATGTCGTTTAGTATGGGTTATATGGGTCTTTCCTCGGTACATTCATGTATATATTTTTGGGAAGCTGTAAAGATGTTCCGATGGGACCAACCGCCATTACCTCACTTTTGACTTACCAAACGTTACATTCGATGACTCCAGAAGGACTTGGTCCTGAATATGCAACGCTTCTATGTTTTCTTACCGGAGTCATACAATTATTTATGGGGTTAGCCGGATTGGGTGAGTTTTTGAATTCATTTTATTTTCAGATATGTATTGTTCGCATATACAAGCACAAAAATCTTCAATTTTTTTTAAAGAGAATAATATTATGATGAAATATCTTATTTTTAGAGAAGAAAATTCTCAGTTTTTTTTGGGAAAAAAATCTTGATATTAATTTTTTTATTTTAGCAAAAAATTAACAAATTTTCTACTCAAAAATATTGAGAATTTTTCTAATCAAAAAAATTGAGAATTTTTCTAATCAAAAAAATTGAGAATTTTTATACTCAAAAAATTGAGAAATTTTCTACTCAAAAAAAATTGAGAAATTTTTTACTAAAAAAATTGAGAATTTTTCTACTCAAAAAAATTGAGAAATTTTCTACTCAAAAAAAAGTTGAGAATTTTTCTCTTCTAAAGAATTAAGAATTTTTGTACTCAAAAAAATTGAGAATTTTTATACTAAAAAAAAATTGAGAAATTTTCTACTTACTCAAAAAAACTGAGAAAAAATCTTAAAATAAAAAAATGTTTCAAATTTTTTGAGCAGTACCTGTACGTAATTAAAATTCATACCTATTTCTTTTAGAGCAGAAAAAATTGTGAAAAAATTCTCAACTTTTTGAAGAAATTTTCTCAGTTTTTTGGAATATTTTTGGGACAAAGAAATCCTTTAAATTTTTGGGAAAGAAATTTTGTCATTTTTCAATTCTTCATAGAAAAAATATTTTTTAATTTTTCGGATAGGTAAAACAATCTCTTTTTTTTCGAAAAAAATATCGTACTTTTTGTCTCGCATTTTTTTGGGAAAAAATTTCGCAATTTTTCTGAAGTAAAAATGTTCCTCAAATTTTTGTAAAAAACTATTTCTCAATTTTTTTGAAAATAAAATCTCATTTTACTTTCATTTTTTGGATAAACAGTTCTCTTTTTCTTTGAAGAAAATAAACTATTTTTGGAGCAAATTTTTGAAGCATTTTTTTGGAAGAAAAATTCTTGATTTCTTCAAAGTAAAAGTATTGGTCAAATTTTTGGATATCATTTATAGGTAGACTTTCAATTTATTGAGGAAGAAAATTTTTATATATTTATTTTATTTATTTTTTTTTTAGAAAAAAAGAGGAAGAAACTCTTTTTTGGGTTCATTTTTTTTGGGGTGGTGGGGGTCTCTTATATTTAAAAAGGGAGAAAAAATCTTGAATTTTTTTCCAATTTTTTTAAAGTGAATTTTTTTGAGACATATACAGGGTGGCCCGTATGTCACTCAAAATAATAAAACCACGTATTCTACACATGAATACAAGTTGAAAAGTTATGTACAAAAAAGTTCGTAAGTCAGTTGAGGAGATATGGGCATTTAAGGAGTGCAGAAAAGTGGCAACGTCGCGCGTCGGTGTACGCAAAATTACCGTTGCATTTTGGAACGTTGAACGGTGACTAACGCACAAGTCCCTTACAGCGTTGCCGCTTATAAAATGATGCTGTAGTGCATCTTCAAATTTTCGGTTCACAAAAATAATTTTGCACAGACATGTTTTCTGAAATGATAAGTGATCAAGGGAAACGAATAGAAAAAATTAATTTTCCAAACAGATGCCAAGATAGGGAAATAAAGGTATGAAAAACTCCATCTTGAGGAGCGAATATCTCCTCAATTAAGGACTTACGAACTTTTTTGTACATAACTTTTCAACTTGTATTCATGTGTAGAATACGTGTTTTTTTTATTTTGGGTGACATACGGGCCACCCTGTATACCTATTCCTAGTTAGTTAGTTACCTATTTACTTGCATCAAGTAGGTACTTAATTCTTTTTTTTTTTTTTTTAAAACTCAATTTTTCAGGAACAAGAATATTGCTCAAATCTTTTGGAATAAAACCTCTCATTTTTTCTTAATTTCTTTGAGAAAGGGCTCAGATTTCTTAAAAAGGAAAAAATACCTATACCTATATATATATATTTTTTGAAAACAAATCTTTAAATTATCTTAGAGTAGAAATAGATACTTCTTAAATATTTGGATAAGAAATAACTTAAAATATTTCGGAGTGAAAAATGTGAATTTTTTAGAGGAAAAATCTTCAAATTTTTGAAGTAAAAAATTATTTTAATTTTTCAAGAGTAGAACTATATTTTAAAGTTTTGGAACAAAAAAATTCGATACTTTGGTGAAAAAATCCCTTACTTTTTGTAGAGAAAAAGTTGATATTTTGTTTTTAGGAGAAAAAATATATTTTCACATTCAACATCAGCATTAACAAATTTTCAATCCATCCCCCCCCCCCCTCTCAGAAAAAAATCGAGCTACACCCTTGAAAATTCTAACGTGGGCTCTGATACATGTTTACATATAGTATCTAAGTATTTCTTTTAAAAAATTATGATTTTACAGGAATTGTAATCGATTTCATATCGGGACCCGTATCTTCAGGATTCACCTCAGCAGTAGCTCTTCTAATAATTACCTCTCAATTAAAGGATATTTTTGGCATATCAGGAAAAGGTACTACATTTCCTGAGATGATGGCAAGTCTATTGAGTAATATTCATAATATTCGAGTTGCTGACACAATTCTTGGTACTGTTTGTATAATTGTGTTACTTTTAATTCGAGTAAGCGACTATGTTATAAATATTACAGCGTTAATTAGTCCGCCAGAGATCAAGTAGAAAGTGACATTGTCTACTTATTTCATTACAGTTATTAGCAGACGTTCGAATAGGAAAAGAAGACGAAGAATGTTCGTTGTCCAAAAAAATCATCAATAATAGTCTATGGTTGATTGGAACGTCACGTAATGCAATTCTAGTCCTAACTTGTGGCATTTTGGGATACTATTTTTATGATAAAGAATGGTTTTTAGTCATGGGTAGGCATAATATTATTTAGTACCTATATACCTAGACCTACCTTATTTATTCGTTCGCTAATTATACGTATGCATTTTCAACAGGTTATATTCCACCTGGGTTGCCTCAAGTGCAATTTCCACATTTTAGTGCAGAAAATGACACCGTCAGCTTTTTAGAAATGATTCGACGATTAGGATCTGGTGTTATTGTCGTTCCTCTTATTGGTGTCTTGGAGAACATTGCAATTTGTAAAGCTTTTGGTAAGGTTTTTCAAATTTAGTGACAGTTTTTTTATTAGGTATCATTTTTTTTTCTTTGACAAATTTTATAAGATTCATTTTTTGGTAAATAGCTCATGGAAAAGTGGTCGACGCTAGTCAAGAATTACTTGCGATTGGATTGTGTAATGTTGGAAACTCCATGGTTCAGAGTTACCCTGGAACGGGTTCACTGTCTCGTAGTGCAGTAAATAATTCGAGCGGAGTACGCACTCCATTGGGTGGCTTATACACAGGTGAAAATTTCAAATTCAACTATGCCTATCAATTTTCGTATAAGTAATACTTACAAGCTCATCTTCTTATTTAACCAATGAATTACAGGTATTCTGGTAGTTTTGGCTTTATTATTCTTCACTCCTTGCTTCACGTACATTCCTCGAGCTTCTTTAGCTGCCGTCATTATCGCTGCAGTAGTTTTCATGGTTGAAGTACGAGTAGTGAAGCCAATTTATAGATCAAAAAGTAAGCTTTAAAGCTTTGACTAAAACTTATATAAAAATGATGTTCTCTGAGTGATAGGTATAGAAAAATTCACAGTGAGAATACAGGGTGTACCTGCTTAAGAGTGAACCCTTCTAACCAGTAACTATGCAACTTATGTTGAGTCGATGGTAATATGTTTGCCTAACCTCCAAAGCGTAGGGGCTGAGTTATGCTCATCGGATTTTTTTTTTTCAAATTTTGGTTGAGAGTTTTCAAACTTGTGTTTCTCTATAATTATAATAGGTGGAGAGTTGCATGTTGCGGCGTCGGAAAGCAAATTTTGTGTAGAACTTTCTTGACAAGGAAGTCTATACCGAGCAGAATATTTGAAAAAACATGTAAAAAACACAATTTTTCTCATTTTGCGGTAATAACTCAAAAAATTGTCATTTGATCAAGCTGTTATAAAAAACTGCTATTTACAATGGCGTGACCCTCACCCCTCTATCTCACTCCAAACAACAGTTATAAGCAAATAATTTGTCGAAAAACATCTGAAAAAAATTTTCAAAGTATTTTTCTTGAACATTTTTTTTTTAGAAATATATCATAAGTCATGAGCAGTTTGTTCAGAAAAAAAAAGAAAAAAAGAAAAAAATTACCTATTGAAAAAAAATACTTTAAAAATATTTTGAAAAAAATTATCATTGTTTATTTCAGACGTTTTTCAACAAATTATTTGCTAATAACTATTGATTGGAGTGAGGTAGAGAGGTAAGGGGCTGCCCCATTGTAAAGAGCAGACTTTTTTCATCTTAAAAAGTTGTAAATAAATAACAGCTTGGTAAAAGACAATTTTTTGAGTTATTTATTGCAGAAAAAAGAAAAAAATCGTCACTTGTTTTTACATGTTTTTAAAAATATTTTGCTCGGTAGGTAGGTATACTTACGTTAGACTTCCTTGTCAAATTATGAGAATGACCAATCCCATGAAAAAATTCTAGATTTTCCTACATCACTCGAGAAACACCCTGTAGGTAAAATATTAGAAGATACCTAGATATGCCTTCAATTTTCGAAGTATGTTCAACAAACAGGTGAAACGCAACAATGGTTGCATAGCTTTCTATTTTTAGTTGGAAGTGAACCCCTGAAATGTTCTTACAAAACAATAAAAATAAAAATTCTAATTAAATTTTTAAAAATTTCAATTCTTACGTACCACGTACAGTCGTACGACACTTTCAAGTTTTTCACTCGATTTTTTTTTTTCAGAAAGTGATCTGATTCCGGGCTTGGCGACATTTATCGCATGCTTGATTTTACCTTTGGAAATAGGTATTCTTGTAGGCATCGGATTAAACTTGGTGTCAATCTTATACCACGCAGCTCGGCCAAAAATTTCAATCGAAATTCACAAAGTAAATTTTCAAGTTGTAATACCTATAGAAAAATTGTGCATTCTAGTCTAACCAAGATAATTTTTAATAATGAAATTATTTCCATACAGACGAGAGCAGGTATCGAATATTTGCTCATAACCCCGGATCGTTGTCTCATTTTCCCATCAGTCGACTACGTTCGAAATCTTGTAACAAAACATAGTATGAAGAAAGAAATACCAGTAGTTATTGATTGTTCGCATATTTACGGAGCTGATTTTACAGCTGCCAAAGTAAGATGAAATTTAATCATTATTCGTGTACCAATTTTGTATATTTGCATTTAAGTACATTCTCTCGACTTGATAATTATAGTGGGTATCTATTTGACTTAAATTTTATTCATTCGACAGGTTATTGAAATTTTAACTCAAGACTTTTCAAGAAGAAAGCAAGGACTATTTTTTTATAATTTGAAACCCAGTATTGCTGCAATTTTCGAAGCCGTTCAACCTAAAGATTTTTTTATTTTTTATGATAAGCATGAATTGGACACTCTAATACGCAATCACTTGTAAGTGAAATTAACGTTAAAAATTATTTCAAACGCAGTATAGTCTTCTGCTTGGAACTCAAAAGTGTGCCCAGTGCTTTATCACTTGTGTGTGTGTAAATTACCTATTGCTTTTTGATTTCAGATTAAGTGAAATATGTATCGATAAAAAGGAGGAAATTCGTTAATCATGTTGATTTCAAAATTTCCTTTTGCAAAATTCAATGCAATCAGTTTTAGTTGAATTTATTAAGTATATCAACTATGATTAAGATTACCTAAAAAAAGAATAAATTATTGTCGTTTTTCATGCATAACATAATTTTATTGAAAATATATCTGAAAAACAGGTGCAATACCTTGAAAATTAGATGTACCTACTTATATGTACTGTATATATATTTTTTGATATTTTGATTTAAAAAAAAACTGATTTCTCTGTAAATAACAAATACCTACTTATATGAATTTTTTCAAATTAAAGCTTTTGAAGAAACAAGATGTTCTGTTTTTTGGTGTAAATACAAAATATTTCAGAAATGTCTGCCAAAAAGCTCTCATTTTTGTAAGGAAATAATCCAAAGGGATCTAAATTTCATTTAAATAAAAATAGATAATTCGTACCTACCTATCTTAATTTTTTTTGAAGTCAACGTGAAAAAAATTGTCATTTAAAAAAATATAATTACCTACCTATTTTGATTTTTTTAAATTTTGTCAAGAAAAAACTCTCACTTTATTGCTTCATTTTGTTTTGAAAAAAAATCTTCACAATTTTTCAATTTTTTGGGACAAAAAATGGTTTCAATTTTCTCTGAGAAATAAAATCTTACAATTTTTTCATGTAAAAAAATTCTGAACTTTCATGGATTTCAAAATAGGTATTGTTTATCTTAATTTTTTGGAATTCGGCGTGGCAAGCGAAATTTTTTTCTGATTTTTTTGAAGTAAAAATAACTATGTAGGTAAGTGAGGAAATCTTTTATTTTTTGAGAGAGAGAAAAACGAATAACCGTTCAATTTTTTTGTGAAAAAATATTAATTTTCTGTCTCTGGAAAATACTTTTAGTTTTTTGAAGTGAAAATTTTTTCGATTTTCTCGGAGAAAAAATCTCGCTTTTTCATTTGTTTGGATTGAAAAACTTTTTAATTTCTTTGGAATAATAAGAAAATATCTCAATTTTTTGAAAAATAAACCAATCGATTGTATTTCTTGAGAGAAAAAATCTCCGTTTTTAAAAAACATTCATTTTGTGGGAAGACAATTTTTTTTTTTTTTTTTGAAGAAAAATATTTAAAAAAATAATTTTTGAAGAAAAACTCTAAGTTTCTTGGAATAATGTTTTTAAAGAATTCCTTGTAATAAATTGAAAATTGAAAGAATTTATTAAAATCTTATTTTTTGGAATGAAAAAATTCCAATCTTTTGAAGAAAAAAAAAATTACTGAATTTGTCTATGAGAAAAATCTGTCGTTTTTTAATTTGTAGATAACAAAAAATCTCAATTTTTTGGAATAGAAAATTTTTCATTTTTTTTCATACTTTCTCAATTTTTTTTTTCAACTTTTAATGGAAAAAATCGTTTTTGTATTCAATATTTTTAAAAATTTCAATTGGACTATCCTTTGGAAAAAATGATGAGAAAATAGTACGTTGGAAATATAAGAGAAAGGAAGTATGGATTTAAGATTTAAGGAAACTAGAAAGTAATGTGCCACTGCCATGTGCCTAACTGCCTACCAGCCTACCTGCCTGGAGTATGCAGCAGTATACGTACAAAAGAAGCTTGAAAAATAATTAAATTATTATTATTAATAAGCTGGTTCTGATAATTTGTTCATTTTGTTCTCGTTCTCCTGCAGACTCAGGTACAGGTAGTCGTAGTCGACTAGTCGTATTATCATTCTGATTAATCGCGATTCGCGAATGGAAAGGAAACTGAAAATCTTCTGTACCCTGGATGTATGCTATTATTTTAATTTTTAAATTTTAATAAATTAAATAATTATTATACACGCATAATTCAAATTCAAAACTTTTTCATCCTTTCATTGAAGTTTAATTGAAATTAATAAAAAAATAATAATAAAATTAATATTTTGAAAAATTTAAAAATAAAATTTCCAATCTTTTAAGTTGCTGCTGATGGCAACAGTGTAGTAACGTTTTCTCGATTACAGTTTCACATTTTAAATTTTGGCTACACTGTTTGCAGCGTTCAGCTGTTTTGTGGGTTTGCTCCGCCCTCCCATGTCGTAGCTTCATTCTTGTCAATTTGGTCAATTATTTATTTCTTTTGGAATACTGATTTAATTTTGTAATTTAACGAGAAAATTGCAGTGATTTTAAATAGTTTGGTTTGAATAAGAACTTCAAAAGTGGTGAATTTGGAAATTGATAGTTTTTCTCGACTTGATTGCTGTATTCAGCTGCCCATATATCGATTTATTTTCATTCCTTCCAAGTGTTTCATGTTGGATGTACTACGTATTTGATCAAGAATTGGAATACAACAGATGATAAGACCAATTTAGAATTTTGAATTATTGAAGATTCGAGACAACTTACAATTTCATTGTATTAATTATTTATGAAATTTAGAATTACAATCACGTATTATGACGCATTCTTTTCAGTCAAACAGGTACGCATTAGAATTATAGATTTGTTTTTAAGTACCATTATTTATCATGCATCGCTTCGATTAATTTTAGGAAACAAAAACGAAATGATTGCGATGATTTCGAAAGTTGCATTCCATCTGCTAAACGAGCTAAGGTGAAAAACTTCTGCGAAAGCCAAAACGTCAATGCCAATTTTGGTCATTCTCCCTTTCATATTCCCAACAACACATCACAGTTTGCTGTGCAAAACAAAGTGAGTTAATTTAATATTGGGTAACGTATAATAGATAAATTGCTTGTTCGTATTGATAAATTAAATGTAAATAATAGTTGTCGAGTTGTACGTTGAAGGGCACAGCATACTACTTTTTGAAAATAACAGAAAATATTGTAACAAATCTGATATCATGTCAGCTGATAGTGAACGTGGTGTGGTGTTCTTAAATTTAAATCAACAATAATGTTGTATCAAAAATTTCACTAATATAAGTAATGTTTTATTTTGTTTTTGTAGGATGTAGTTCCTGGGGATAGGTCCAACGGAGTAAACGTTGCTTATCAAAGAGAACTTTCTCAGTATAGTATTCCTCAGACTGATAATATGTACCAGATTACAGAAGAGCATATGCAACAATTTACCTTAAAGTATTCGCCTGATTTGAATGCTACAGAAAATCCCCATTATTACGAAAATAACAGACTGTTGTTTGAATTGTACGTCGAAAGGACCCAGCGGTCTTCTTACCATCCGCCAAATTCTAGTCATTCTTAATTCACGAAGAAGAAGTTTTTGGATTTGTGATAGTTTAATACGGTGGCATGTTTTCTGTGCATGTTGCACCTGTTTATGCCATAACAGTTATCTCATGCGAAATTTTAATGATTCAAGACTATACGTCTACTGTTGTACCGACAACGTTTTCTTTTTTCTTTTGATAACTTAATTTTTGTTTCTACGCATATATAAATTATTCTAAATTAATTGTGTGTATTACATCGTATTTCTTATGCGAATTCGATGGTACATTTTCCAATATTTTAAATTTCTTAATCAAAGTAATTTTATGTACATTTCCTGCTGGCTTTATAAACTTAAATAGGTAAATGATCGCAATTATTTTATTTATATTTAGTTATTTTCAAATTCAAACTAAATGATTCACTGTGATTACTATACTTTTCTCCTTTCAATAGATTATTCACATATCAATTCCATTCCTTTAACAAATTAAAATAGCACTGGAATAAATTGTAATTATTCTTCTATTGTTTATGTATTAGAACAGCTTTTTGTGAATGAAAAATTTTGTATGTTCCATTTGAATTTTTGAATATCGTTTAACCGGTTCGTCCTTTTTTTTCAGATTTGTATAATTGTAATGTGTAGTAGCGTAAGAGATTTTTGTATGAAGTTCTATTGATGTGTTTAAGTATAAGCATGTTAGAATACTTCAGCAGTAATTATTCGTTATATTAATAATGTATTTGGAAAAAACTCAATAAATGTAAGTATAAAGTTTTCAATCGTTCGATTAATCTTCTAATGAATTTACTTCGTTTTTGTGGCATTTACGAGTCAGATTTGGGAAATTTTTTCGGATCTACTGTTGAAAAAAATGTTCATTCAACGACGAGTTTTGATTATTGCACTTCGATCAGAGGAAATAAATCAATAAAACAAAACGTCCGTATTCTTTTATTTAAAAGTTGAAAAATAACTTATCAAATTGCAAAACGCGACTAGTTGAATATTTGATGAGTAATAACGTAAATTGACCAGACATGACAAAAGATATGTATCTACAAATCTAAAAGTATGCATAAGTAGCAGTGCTAAACAAAATTCTTTCATTACTTATAAATGAACGATAAGTTGTACAGGTAACTGTGCAAGATATTTTCTTACTCATTTAAACAATATACATAATTTATAAAATTGATTTATTGGAACAAAAAAAAATCAACTTTAACTAAAAGTGTCTACTTCTATTCTAGTACCACCCAATATTTATTTTCTACGTCCATATGCTTTATTTTCAATCTACAACAATCTACTCTGGAACAAAAGTTCAAGTAGCTATAATTATTTTTACACCCTTCAAAATTTCATACTCTTTGTTTTATGATACAACTTTTTTAAACCCAGAAATTAATTATTGATCATTACCAACTCTGGCAACTCATCACTGTTTCATTTCGATAGAAATTTCAGTGAATGAGTGTAGGTGATTAAAATTAATACCTACGAAGCAATTATTAAAAAAGTAAAATTATTAAAATTTATGCAAGAAACCGAATTCAGAATTGTCCGTTGACCCTGGTTCACCAAATACACCGATTTGATTATTATATCGTTGCTGCAGATGATGTATCTGTACGACAGAAATTACTCCAGTGTAATAAAAAGTGAAACATCAGTGCCCACACTTTATCCAAGAGAAGTAACAGTAAATCCTATTTTGAGGAAGAACACATTCAATTTCAGTAGACTGGACCCAATTTTATTATAATTATCAGCTATCTGTGAACAGTGAAACAATAAATACCAGAATTAAAACAATTGGTCTTCAGTGGATGTAGCAATGAATAAAAAAAAATAGTTTGAATATTAAAAATAAATATTCTTCCTTTTACTTTTATTGCCAGATTCGAAAAGAATTGTGAGGGCTCTTGATAATTTTTTTACGTTGATTTCCGAATGGTTATTTTTTCTTTTCAAGTCATTCATATTCATCTTTACTTCGTAAAGCTGTAAAAAAAAAAAAACATGTAAAAATACTAACATGAATATTACTAAAAATTCTATGCAAAATATAAAAATAGAATTGTGTTTACTTACAAACTGTTTGTAAAATAGGAATCTATTCAGCATTTCACGTCTTTGGTGCACATTTTTAACGTGTTTATAAAACAAAAATGTAAAAACGATTAGAAAAAATAACACAACAAATAAAGGAACCCTGATTTTTCGTCTGGAACAATTTATCATAATTTGGAAATTCAAATTTGGTGAAAAATGAAATTATGTATGGCAGAGTATTTGACCATTTCAGAAGGGAAATAAAATCCCCGATAGAGTAGAAACGACCCCAGTAATATTTTCACCATCTCACAGAATTATTTGGATTTGGTTTTGATATCGGGAAATGGACTCGATTCAGTTCCAAATTCATTATCATATTTTCCCTTCCGCCTTTACCCTTCGTTAATCCATATTCCGAATTTTTCGTACAAAGCTCCGTTTGTCCGTTTTCATCTACTTTCATCCCCTAAATTCGAAATGCCAATGCCTTCTTGTGAGAAAACTGGAAAAATAGGTGAGAGGCGAAAGGGGACATCACAGCTGGTTGAAAGAATTGAGCTGCGCTATCTACCGAATTAAAAATACTCCAATACCAAACCCAAAATAACAAGATAATAAGATTTCGTTTCGGTTTTTTCTTTTAATTTTTTTATTTTTTATATTAATTTAAAAGTTGTTGAAAATTGAAATACCATCAGTTAAGATGATTATTGATTTAATGATATTTTATTGATGGATTTGCAATGCTGCAGTCGTGGAAGGTGTAGATCCAAATCCAACTGCTTAGTTTGGGACTTTGGGAAACAACAATTAGTACTGCTGTGTTGCTAGCTTTTGAGCTTTATGTCATCACATCATTTCTTTCTTTTCCAAGTTTATTGTAGTGCCTATTTTTATTTTTAAAATAAATCTTAAAGTAACCATTTTTTAAATTTCTTATTCATTACTTATTTCATTCATTTTACCTATCTTCTTGCACAAAATAATCATCCTTTGCCTTACCTTGATACTTTAAGAAGTTTGTTCAGCACTTCCTTGGAAGAATTTCGTCAAATTATTACATAGGTAGGTACGTACTTTATTTTATAATGTAGGTATACTGTATGTACTTACCTACCTACCTACCAATATCTCATCATATCGATTTCTATTTTTCATTTTTTTCTATTCTTTGATACACTATTAGTTTACCCAAAAATTTAAAAAAAACATTATTTACCAGTTTACCTACTCAATGGAGCCTATCGAAGTGTCCATGTCGAAGGCTAAACTTTAAAACACATCCACCGAAAAAATCTACCATCACATGCACCATGAGCGTAAATGAGTCATTTATTTTCACTCACCGCCACTCATTGTTTTTATTCTAGTGTGGAAAGTTGTCTGATTCTTACTTTTTCTTTTGTAAAAGTAAAAATCAATTGGAACTTTTCATCAGTATTTCGAAAAACCAAAATTTCATTTCATCATTAGCTTTTATTTCCCCCGTTAAAGTTTTTCGAGACCCGAGATTGCTGATTATTTCAACTTTGAAAATAAGTTCCACCATACTTACGGTTGTTAATTTTCACTGAGCTAAATTAGTATTTCGCTGTTTAAAAGTTTTTGTGGTCGATTTGAAAGAAAGTTGATTTTTTCCAGAAATTTAATTCCAATAAAAGAAATAGGTATTTAACGAGAAACCGAGAAATTGAGCCTAAATTAATTGTGAACTTTTATCGGGAAAAAAATACTACTCGCACATTTAGTCGCATTTTTGATGGGGAATTTTTACAAATGCGTTTTTTTTTAAATTTGTTATTCTTCTGTGCGATATATTCTGTTTGAGATGTTTACTTCTTCAGATAATATGGTGAGTGAAATTTATTTTTTAATTAGGTAATTCAGTAGTCATTTTTGTTGTTATTTTTTTTTAATTTGTGATTCTTCTGTGCGATATATTCTGTTTGAGATGTTTACTTCTTCAGATAATATGGTGAGTGAAATTTATTTTTTAATTAGGTAATTCAGTAGTCATTTTTGTTGTTATATCGGTTTTTCTTTTTTCTTTTTTTTATTATGGTGCGGTATTTTTCGTGGCGTTTTTTGTTCAGAGTTCAATCTTTACCGAATTCATAATTTTTAAATTTTTACAAATTTTTTACAAAATTTGAACTTTTGAAATTTTTAAAATTTTTAAATTTTTTTACAAAATTTAAATTTTTGAAATTTTTTACAAAATTTAAAGTATTGAAATTTTTTACAAAATTTAAAGTTTTGAAATTTTTTACAAAATTTAAAGTTTTGAAATTTTTTACAAAATTTAAAGTTTTGAAATTTTTTTACAAAATTTACATTTTTAAATTTTTTTATAAAATTTGTACCATTGTACCTACCTACAAAATTTGAATTTTTAAAATTTAAAATTTTTATAATGAAACTTGAAAATTCGGCTATGCCCGCAACGCTTGTGGTGCGGGCAACTTATTTATTTTTCACGACTGCTGGTATGAAGAAAAAAGGAATTTAAAAATCTAGGTAATAAGTCAAAACATATTCGAGCAAAAAGTGCTGAAAAAATAAAAAACCACCATTAGAATCGTTTTTACTTGAAATTTATTTCAGCGGAAAATAATGTACAAAACCCAAACACATTACCTATGTGCCTGCGAAGTGCGAACAGATGAACTGAACGTTGACTTCTAAGCTATACGAGCTGAATAAATTTTCTGACTAAAAGATTTAGAAAACCCATCATTCGGGTGATAATGAGAACTACTGGGAATTATAAATCATTTCGTTAGCAAACTTTTAAAATGCATATATGTATCTGATCCTTTTCGTACCTTACCTATATGTGTTGTCTTTTTAAGCTTTTGTAAAATGAACGAGTACCTATATTATACCTTTTGTTATACGTATAAATCGAACATTTTTGAATCTGCGCAACCTAAAAAGGTGCCAAAACTTCAACGAAAATTTCTTAAAAGCTTTACCAACTGAAAACGTAAGCACGAAAAACGAAATTTTATCTTTTCTAATGCTATATACGTGCTCAGTTGCATTGAAATCCTAAATGGTCAATTCCGCTTGAACCTTGTGGGAGCGATTTTCTATGTTGAAAGTACAATTTCTCCCCTTCAAAGATGTCGAAAAATTCGCGCTTATAGTCCATAAATTGTGAAACACTTTTTAAAACCTTTTTTTTTTTACTTATATCGTTTAAAATACCTACCTATATTTAAAACTTGAAAGTGAAATCCAGTTGAGTTATTATTGGACTATTTCATCTATACATATACCCTGACCTACGTATAAACCCAATCTGTCTTTGGGTAGTTGAGTCAAGAGAATTTTAAAAAATGCAAAAATTTAATTAAAAATTTGTTTTCAGAGAGTCGTTTCGTTTAGGACGTTTTTTCTCAAAACACATCTGATATGCCAGAGAAAGACGAATGCGAAGCATTGCAAAAATACTATTTTTAAAACGTCAAAAGAACTTTATTTTTCACTTTCAACATTTTCATCGAAAAAAAAAAAAAAAAAAAACTAACGCAGTGACTGCGTAAGAAAAGCTGATTTTCACGAATTTTTTTTTTCAACATTTTTCAAAAAATTTGGTTATTTAGAATTTGCAAAAAATTAAAAATTTGTTAATTTTTCAAAATTCACTAAAAATCTTTGATTCGAAAAATTTTTGAAAATCAGAAAAAAAATTTAGTGAAGATTCCATAGTTTTAAAATTTTGTTCATTTATTAACTTATTCATTTATTCAAATGTCAAATTTTTAAAATTGGTAAAAAAATTAATATTTACCTATTAAATTTTTTGAAATATGGTAAAAATTCAAAATTTGCCACTTTTTTAAAATATGGTAAACAAGAGTACCACTTGCGGATAAATCCGCAAAAAATGTATTCAATTATTTACTAATATTTACGCGCCAGTTGCGGAAAATTCCGGCTCCACCCTTTATTTTTATACGTATTGCGGGTATTACCTTTGCACTGTATCGCAAAATTTCAATTTTTACTTAGGTTTGAAATTTAATGAATTTCAATTTTTACTTAGGTTTGAAATTTAATGAATTTCAACCATCTATCCAATTTTAAAAATGACTAAAAACGAAATGAAAAAAATGTTTTCCATAAATCTCAAGATATAAATTTTTTAAAAATAAATTCAAAAATTTAAAATTTTTAAAACGACCAAAATTCCAGAATTTTCGATTTTTATCAATTTTGATTTTGAAAGACGTGTAATGAATTTCAACAATCTATCCAATTTCAAAAATTATTACTAAAAATGAAATGAAAAAAAAAATTCAATAAATTTTAAATTTTTACAAAATGAATTCAAAAATTTTTAAATTTTTAAAACTATGAAAACTCCAGAATTTTTACCAATTTTGAAAGACGTGTAATGAATTCAACAATCTATCCAAATTCAAAAATTATTAAAAATAAAATGAAAAAAATCAAATTAAAATTTTTTAAAAATAAATTAAAAATTTATTAAAGTTTTATAACGGTCAAAATTCCAGCATTTTTACCAATTTTGAAAGACGTATAATGAATTTCAACAATCTATCCAATTCCAATGTCAAAAATTACTAAAATTACTAAAAATTAAAAAAATTTTGAATTTTTATCAAATGCTAAACCGGAGTAAAATGTTTTAAATTGTTTCAAAAATTTATTAAAAATTTGATAATAACAAAATTTTAAAGATTTTCAAATCTTGAAACATTTAAAAAAATTTAAAATCGTAAAAATTTATTATCGTAAAAAAGTAATCTAATTTCAAAAATTTATTATTAAAATTCAACAATCTATCCAATTTCAAAAATTATTACTAAAAATTAAAAAGGATCAAATTTTGAATTTTTATCAAAAATATTTTAAATTTAATGAATTTTAACTATCTATCCAATTTCAAAAATTACCAAGCTAAAAATAAAAATAAAAATGATTTTTCAATAAATTTTAAATATGTACCTAAATTTTTTAAATTTTTAAAACCTAAATTCAAAAATTTATTAAAATTTTAAAACGACCAAAATCTTACTTCTATACTCACTTCTTATCAAGTCAAAAGTTTGAATTCGTACCAATTTTGAAAGTGTAGGCCTAAAGAATTTCAACAATCTATCCGATGCCAAAAATTATTAAAAATTAAAAAGAATCAAATTTTGAATTTTTATTTAAAATTTGATAATAACAAAATTTTAAAGATTTTCCCATCTTGAAACATTTAAAAAATTTTAAAATCGTAAAAATTTATAAAAAAATTTAAGCAAAATTTCAAATTTTGAATTTTTACCGCGTAAACATAAATAATTTAAATCTTTACGTTTGCCAACACTGCACGCAACGCTTTACATAAATTTTACTGGATAGATACAACGTTACCACACGGAACAATCGTCGTGATCGAACACGTTTTCGTGACGATTTTCGAAAACTTGCAAACGTAGATCGTTTTTGCAAATCAATTTTTTCGACAAATCGATCGAATCGCTAGATAAAAATAGGCCAGAACGGTGCTCAGATCATTTGCGAATCGTAAATTTGCAATTCTCACGTCGTTATCGCCTCGGGCAAACCTGTAGCGTGTTTACAACGAAAAAAAACTTACGTATTATATTGTAGAAATTCAAAATTTGCCACATTTTTGAAATAGTTATGGTAAAAATTCATAATACGTCAAATTTTTTGAAATAATGATAAAAAATCAAATTTTTTAAAATTTTCAAAATGTGGTAAAATGCAAATTTTTTAAAATTTTCAAAATGTGGTAAAATGCAAAATTTGTAACATTTCTGAAATATGGTAAAGATGCAAAGTCTGTTAAATTTTTGAGATATGGTAAAATATGATAAAAATCAGGGAAGAAAACCAATTGAGACCCAATTGGTTATGGTGATGGTGGTTTTGAGAAAATTTTGAAATTACTGGTGGTTCCAATTGGTTTTTGGTTTTTAAAAATTTTCAAAAGGTTTTGGTGCTAAAGTGGATCCATTTAATTTTTATTTTTTTTGATTGGTTCTGGTTCTGGGTTTTTGGTTTTGCTTGATTAATTGGTTGTGATGGTGGTTCTCAAATTAAAAACCATTTCAAATGGTTGTGGTGGTGGTGGTGGTGGTTCCGTTTTGGTTTTTCAATTGGTTTTCATCGAATTGCTTCCATTTTGTAGTATGAAAAATATTTCCCAACATTTAAACCATTTATCTATGGCATTAACCATCAGAACCAGATGGAACCATTTTCGTGCTTCCTATTATACCACAAAAGAACTAAAAAAAGATCAGATCTTTGAAATTTGAATAAAAAATTAATTTGCCTACAAGTTACAAACGCAATATTGCAATAAATTTAAATTAAATAATATACATTCAAATAAAAAACAAAAAATAATAATGTTTCCACTTTCCAGAGCGCTGAAAAATCAGAAAAATGAAGAAAACATGCCACAGGGGGTAGGTAAGGGGCCCAATTAAAAAAAATTTCAAATCAAAGTTGTTGCTTGGAGTTCTAGGAATAAATTTGGTCATAACAAAAATTTTGATTGGACGCCTCCTTCCCTTTCAAATCCACTATTTCTCTTTTTAGAACCAAAAAGAACCAATTCCATTAATTGGTGGTGGTTCTGGTTTTCATTGTAAAGGAAATTGAAAATGGTGGTGGTGATGGTAGTTTTTTATTTTCAAACCACTTTCTTGTGGTTGTGGTTGTGGTTATTTCAGCAAATGATTTTTCGTTGTGGTTCCAAACGGTTCTCTTCCCTGACTTTTCGAAAGGAATTGGTTCTTTTTGGTGGTGGTTTTTGAATGAATTTTTGAAGTTCATTGTAATGGTTCCAAATGGTTTTGAAAACCAATTGAAATATCTGGTGGTGGTGGTTTTACCCGGTTTTGGTTTCAATTGGTTTTCTTCCCTGATAAAAATTCAAAAATTCGTCAAATTTTTGAAATAGTAAAAATTCAAAATTATTTTGTATAATTTTTGAAATATGGTAAAAATTTAAATTTTGTCACATTTTTGAAATAGGTAATTATGGTAAAAATTCAATGTTTGTCAAATTTTTGAAACATGGTAAAAAAAATTAAAATTGGTAACATTTTTAAAATATAGTAAAAATTCAAAAATTTTCAATTTTTAAAATAAATAATATGGTAAAAATTCAAAAGTAATCAACTTTTTAAAATATGGTAAGAATTCAAAGTTTGTCAACTTTTTGAAATATGGTAAAAATTCAAAGTTTGTCTTTTTGAAATTACTTATATGGTAAAAAGTCAAAACTCGAACGAAATTTAATTTTCCAATTTTAATCAAATTTTTAAAATTGGATCAATTATTCATAAAAGTTTCATCAATTTTTTTATAAAGTTTTGTGCAAAATATGAAAAAATGTAATAAAACTTCAAAATTTGATAATTTTTACAATTCGTGCCTGATTTTTCCACTTTTAAGGAAATTTCAAAATTTGTAGTACCCACAGGTAAATTTACGATCTATTTTGAGATTAAAACTTGCTGATAAATTTTTCATTTTCTTTCAATTTTTTTTCTGTTATACCTGAACTTCCCTGTATTCACCTATTTGCTTGCTCACGCCTACAGGTATGCCTCTAACTAATACAAGTATAAAGTTTTTGGTCAATATTTATAGCCGTTACGTACCGTTACGTACAATAGGTACCTAATGAAATTGATACGAACTTAGTAACTAAACAGGTCGGTAGGTCTAGGTGTAAATGCGGTAACATATGGCAATTTGCCAACGGAGCTTTCACGTTTGTGAAATTTTTGATAAGGTTTAGGCTTCATTAGCATATAGTTTAACGTAGCATTGTACTTCGTCGCAAATATCCTTTTCAAATTTTCTCAAAAGCAGACTTTATAAATTGTTTTAATTGGCTCAAACGATCATTTCGCTTAATAATCAAAAGGAGTAATTAGACATTAACCAATTGATAATTTAGTTGATGACTTTTTTTTTTAAAGGTATATGTTGTTCGAAATTTTGGAAAGCATTTTGGTTGCATGTTTTACGTACTTACCTATAGTTTGAACAAAAATCTGCGAATTTTTCACTAGATTTTATCATTATTTTGTTTTCAACTTTGACGATTTTTTAATTTAATTTTTTTACTTTTTCATTACTTATGTATACTTAGACTAATACGTTTATACTAAGAAAGATAACTGATAAGTACAAGTTCTTCACTTGATGGTAGATACCTAACGAAACATTTTCTTCTTCTTTTGTCGCATGTGTGTACTTATACTTACATAAAGAATATAATGAAGGCGTTTTCCATGAGATAAGCGGATAATGTGGGAAACGATTTTCGCTCCTCGATTAAATAAGATAGTGGAACGAGTTTGCGATGATTTGAGCTGAAGTTGATGAAATTCCGTTATTTAAAAAAATAGTTTTTATACTTTCACGAGATAGGTACCTACCTATCTTGATCTGAGCAACATTTTGAAGTTATCGTTCATTGCTTATGAAAATCTATTGCATCCTAATATTTATTTTTGTTGGCTTTTCAAGTCATTTTATGTCGTTATGGTCTATGGCTGCGAGGTTAGTACCATTAAAAGAAAATTCAAAAGTTATTTTTCATCTCAAAGAAGTATACGAATCGAGCCTCACATCATTAGGTGCGATTAGCTCATCTACTTAAAAGAAAACACTAAGGATAGGTATCGTTTCAGTATACTGATTTGGAATATTTCAAAAAACACCTAAATTTCAGCTGAAAATACTTTTTTTCAGCTTAATACATCTTATCAACAGCGTTAGTCACGGGTTGGGTATATTCGTATACAAAGGCGAATACGGTACTTCGCAGTGTTTTTGCGATTCGGTATTAAATACTCGTAAACAACACTCGTCTAACGTATAAGAAATGAATGTGATTCGAAGTAGCTCAACATGTCGGTATTCCCACACAATCCCAACAAATCTATCCCTCTTACAAAGAAAACGTTTCTCTCAGCTTTTTGCGTGCATTAGTTACGCTCGTTGAATGTATATTTTTAAACGTCTTTTTAATTTTGTCTCCACATTTTTGTTGTTTTGAAAATCGCCGCGGCATTTGTCACATCCCATTTTCGATGTTAAGGTTGCTACATATGTACTGCGTGCATACAGGGAGTAGTGGTGAATATTTAAGATTTGAATGTAACCGAATACACGTATAAAAAGCTTTATATGTCTACTCGTCTGTACTTATTGTACTCTTAGTGCTCAACTTTGTAAATGAAGATGTTGCAGAGCGTTGGAAATTGTCATTTTTCAAAGTTGTAATCACATCGGGATGACTATTTTTAAAATTGAAGGAGTTATAGCAAAAAAGAATAATTCTCACCAAAACTTTGTCTTTCCTAAATTTATTGAGGACACTAGCTAAAGATTAAAATCGATTTTATGATGGATTCGTAATTTATAGGACCCATCTCTGTACTTGAGACTCCAACTCAAAAAATGTTCAAAGAAAAGTTGTAGATTGAGATCCTTGAAATTAATTGGGATGTTACAAAAATTTCAATGTCCCTTCCCTTCCCTTCCTTTCCCTCTGCTCCCACGAACTTGATTACAAATTTGCTTGAAAATTTTTATGGGTAAAACTTGTAGCCTATTGAAAAATATAAACATTTTTAATAAATAAAAATTTAGAAATCACGAGTTTATTCGACAATTTGAAAAAAAAATGAGGAAAAAAAAAAATTTAATAAAGAATTTCCTCAACAAAATTTCAATAAGAAATTAGAAAAAAATTATACTTAACAATTTCGTAAAACAATACCTAATCAATTAGGTTCCTACTCGTAATAATAATTTATGTGAAAAAATTTCATCCAGAAAAAAATTTATAAAATGTAATGAAGATTTGGGTATTAACAAAACATGAAAAATTTGAAGAATAGAAAATTAGAGAAAAAAAAACGCGTAGCAGTCAAGATGCTCCGCGACAGCCGAATTTTTTTTTTCAAGTTAGTGTACCACTTTGAAAACGTTTTCATCCATGGTATTTCAGTTTCAATATCAGTTTTAACTTCAAATTCAGTTTAAAAATGTCAGGTTTTTGTCTTCAGTTTTAGTTCCTCTCTGCATTGAAGATTTCAACTTCAGATGGGGGCTCCGCCCCCATACCCCCGTTGAGGCTCCTACCCAACCTCCTTATCACTTTCAGCTCTTAGGATGGGGGCTCCACCCCCATACCCCCGCGTTGGGGGCTTCGCCCCCAACCACCTCGTCACTTCCAGCTCTTCTGATCCCCTTTTCCCAGGGGCATGGCCTTTCGGCTTTGCAGACGGGGGCCAACACACCAGAAAAAGGGGTTGAAACGTAAAAATTTCTGATTTTTGACTCTGTAGGAGGGTCAAATGAGGCTCTAAAGCCCGGTCCACACCTTCAAATATATTTGATCAAACGTGATTTGATCAAATTATTTGAAGGTGTGGACCGGGCTTAAACTCGAAAATCCCCAAAAGGTACATCAGTGACCTCTACTGACCCTACATCCCAAATTTCGACCTTTTAAGTCTTTTGGTTTGGGCTGTAGGCTGTTCAATGCGTCAGAAAAGACAGGTCAAAACTTGAAAAATATTGATTTTTGACCCTGTATCAAGGTTAAAAGGGGTTTGAAGGCCAAAACCTACAAAAGGCACATCAGGAGCATGAACTCGATCTGTGATGAAAATTTAGGCCCCCCAGCCTCATTTGGGCGGTCTGTAGCGTGATCAACGTGAAAAAATTACCTCAAAATCCACTTTTTGGGCCCTAAAATGGGGTGGGGATGACTTAGGGGGCTGAAATTTGACTATTATGTAGGTAATTAGGGTTCTCATCCCTGGGGCAAGTTTCAAAAAATTTCATGATATTGGGGCTCCCCCGCACCCCCCTCAAAAATGGGTCATATCCACAATTTTGAGTTAGGGCCCCAAAATTTTTTTTGCATCATTCCTACACCAAGGGGACCCTACATATCAAGTTTGACCTCATTTGACCTGTTAGGCTCGGCCCCAGTGTTCCAAAAGTAGGGGTAAAATTATCAATAAATAAATATATATATAAATAAAT
The DNA here is from genome assembly GCA_959613365.1 of Balanococcus diminutus. Taxonomy (NCBI): domain Eukaryota; kingdom Metazoa; phylum Arthropoda; class Insecta; order Hemiptera; family Pseudococcidae; genus Balanococcus; species Balanococcus diminutus. Next base: position 34,724,827 of record OY390714.1, read on the forward strand.
ATATATATATATATATATATAAATATGTGACATGTGACAGATCGTCATCTTTTGGTCCCAAACGTCAACAAATGGGGTCAGAACTCTTCTACCCCCCCTCCTTCTAAATCAGGGTCGGACACAATAGCCTAAATTTAAAAAAAAAAATTCGGCTAAATAGAAGAATTTAAATTAAAATACAGAAATAATTTCCGTGAAAAAATCTCGAGAATCGTTTTCGAAAAAAAGAAAATCGAATTAAAAATCAATTTTTACTAGTGCACACATTGAATTAATGAATTAAAAAATTGCGAGATTCGTTAATGAAGAGTTTTTACAGAAGAAAGAATTTTTTGTTGAGTTCGCGGATAGCACTAACGAAAATAAACTTTTTGTTCTTCGACATTTTATGCCTACCTTTGAAAATGAAAGCGTGGGAAAGCATTAAATTTTGAAGAAGAAAGAAAACAGGGTTTACGGTTTTAAAAGCTCGATAGCTGCTCCTTCATTTTCGAAGATAGGCAAATTCATCACATCACGTATTCACGTTTTTCGTTCGTCCTAAAAAGTTACATCTGTTTAATGTATCATCTTGACAATTTTTGTTTTTTTTGTACCACTGTTGTTCCTGATGGTATTAGAGCTCAAATGACCAATGTGTTCAAACAAAACACATAAAAATTCCAAAACTATATGTATTATGACAATTGCATGGAATGGGTGTTGCTTTTTGAGGGAAGCAAAAAATTTATGTGATGAATTTGCCTAAATTGAAAAATAAAAGAGTTACAGAGCTTTGAAAATCTTAAATTTTTTTTTAAAGTTTAAAGCTCTACTGCGCCTTCATTTTCAAAGGTAGGCAAAAAATTTCAAGAACATAATTTTTTAAATTTCTTTAGTACTATCCATGAACCCAACCAAAAATTACTTTTTCTCAATTTCATTTTCCTTTGCCCCTTCAATTTTCAAGATAGGTACCAAGGAACTACATCAGCTACGAAACACCCTGTATATCCAAATCTCAAATATTCACCACCGTTCACCGGACATCCTGCATAGAATATCACTAAAAGCAAAATGTTTCAACAAGTAGAGTACCAGTGGCTGGCTGTGCCCACTCTAAGGACGATTGTCGTAGAAATTTAAATACCGTGTCGATATCAAAAACACCTTGTAGATACAAAATAATTTGTTTATGAAAATTTGCGGGCTTCATCAATACCACATCATCACTCTAGTAAGAGAACGAATTTACTTTGCCAATTAACTGACAGATTATCTGTTGCCGTTTTCCCGACGGTTTTCATGATTTAACTCGTATTACGCGTTTCCTTTATACTATGCACATTCTCTTATTAACTGCGTTGGAATTCTAGCGGGAGTATCTCTTAATTAGAGAAGCTCATTGTAGAGGGGCCAAAGTTTACCAACGAATACATGTATTAGAGCACCTTTGAGAGATGCTTAACCAAATGTGACGAGTTTACGACAGCAAAGACAATTGCTGGTAATTCAATTTAGTACTTACGTTATATAAAATACGCGGTTTTCTGGTGATTTGAAATTGACAAAGTTCTGGTAGGTAAGTACATACGAGGTCTGGCTACGAAGTAATGAGACGAAATTCATAAAAAAAATACATTTTTGAAATTTATTCAACTTTGATGTTATCACCTTATAAGCAGTACCCTTCTACAACTAAACACAAATTTTTGTGGATTTTCCAGTTTTATTAACCCCTCTGGAGTGCCTAAAGTGATACCCCCTCAAGCTGCCTCGTTACAAATTTTCGAACGACTGGCGCGCCCAGAAAATATGTTCCTTTTACGACTTATTCGAAGCGAGGGAATAGAAAAAAGTCACAGAATGATAGATTGAGGGGGTTGGAGGGTTGGAGCGCCATAGGAACGTCTCTGGAGGTCAAAAATTGTGTTGAGTAGAAGGCAGGAGGGCAAGGTGCATTATTGTGATGGAGAACTCGCAAGTGTTCACAACGTCTGGAGGGACTTTCAGGACCCTTAGTCGAGCTTTTTGCGGTGGAAATGGGTTGTTCACGTCTACTCTGGTGATACGAACTGGTTAGGCACCAATCTTGGTGAATAAGAGTGCGCACGCGCTGCGCATTCTTGTTTATTTGAAGTTTACACGGATTGTCAATTCGCGGCTCACCCTAAGGTGATTTTTCGATCGTTTTTTAAAATTTTTATGTTTTTGGAATATCTGAGTATGGAAGACTTCATCACAAACCATTTTTACCGATTTTTTGCTTTGCAAATTACCCGCGCAGCAATTTGAAATTCACTAGATCAACTTTTTGAAATAACCTAGACCCATTTTTGTAACGAGTACCACTAACATGTTCTTACAAAATGCAACATTGCTGGAGAACAAATGATGCCACGAACGTCTCCAATGTGTCTATCGATAAAGGAAGGATAAAAGATTACGCTTGCGAAGTTTTGGGTTCGCAGTGTTACCACAAGCGCGGCAAAAAAATCCGTCTCATTACTTCGTAGCCAGACCTCGTAGGTACATATATTTTGAATACTCGAATGTCAAACAGCTAGGAAATTAAATTAACAAGAGAACTTCGTCAACTAGTTACCTCCGATTGAGCTGAAATTTGCTCACTGAAAAAGCATGCCACCCAGACCTCACCACCGAATTTTTGGCTGCCGAAGTTGATTTTTCGATTTTTGGCGAATTTTTGAAAATGGCTAAAACCATCTCCAAAAAAACATTTTTTTGAAAAAAAAATTGTAAATTTCAACATAGAATCCTGAAAATCGGGTTGTGCACTAAAGTAGACCTCCCGAGTCGATTGGCACCATTTTCGAAGTGATCTCGAGCCTCCAGGAAAAGTTGACTTTTCTCCAGCGCACTGGAATAGCTCCAGACGGCGCTTTAATCAACTTCGGCCGCTGCAAATTTAATCCTAGGGTTAGTATGATACCATCTATCGATTGACGTAGTTGAATCCAAAATCCGAGGTGACGAGTTTGCACGTGTTTTTTTTTTGACAACTTGAAAATTCTGCATTTTTAAAAAATTTCCAAAAAATAAATTTCTTTTGCATATCACCCGAAACTGTATCTACCCACTAAAGTCAACCCCCCGAGTCGATTAGCACCATTTTCGAAGCGATCTGGAGCCTCCAGAAAATGTTGACTTCTGCCGTCTGGAGCTATTCCAGTGCGCTGGAGAAAAGTCAACTTTTCTCGAAGGCTCCAGATCGCTTCGAAAATGGTGTCAATCGACTCGTGGGTCCGACTTTAGTGTACAACCCAATTTTCAGAATTCTATCTTGAAATTTACAATTTTTTTTTCAAAAAATGTTTTTTTGGAGGCGGTTTTTGTCATTTTCAAAAGTTTGCCAAAAATCGAAAAATCAACTTCGGCAGCTAAAAATTTGGTTGTGAGGTCTGGGTGGCATGTTATTTCAGTGAGACAAATCTCAGCTCAATCGGAGGTGACGAGTTGGCGAGTATCCTTTGTAAGTATAAAAATACTTGAAATTTTAAATATATTTACATAACCTACACTGAAAAAAATGGATTGTAATGATTCTGGGCAAAACACAGTAATTTTAGGACACGTCGCCAATTTTAGAATCATTCCGGTGAAAAACAGAAAAGATTCAGTTCTATTCCAGAATGATTACGGAGTATCCGTAATCATTCTGGAATAGAACTGAATCTTTTCTGTTTTTCACCGGAATGATTCTTAAATTGGCGACGTGTCCTAAAATTACTGTGTTTTATCCAGAATCATTACAGTTTTTGAAAATTCATTTTTTTCAGTGTAGGTACTAAGTAAATGAATGCTGGTCGGAATTAATTCCTAAAAAAATATCAATATGACGCGCATATGCGGATATTTTACTTGGTTAGTACATTTAGGCAAACATTTTCAATTACTTACCAGCTTGCAAGCAAGTGCCTACACATATGTATCTTTAAAGTAAGTCTGGAAATACATATAAATTTGTAAGATCATATTACTTGCTCGCAATTTACCCCTGTGTAATCTTTTTACCCGTAAAAATAGCGTTCAAATTAAATTCAAATATTTTTTATTCCATTTAGTTTCTCGTAGCGTAAACGTACTACGAGAATATGTAAGTATTGTGAAACTTCGCTTATACAGAAAGGAATAAGTTTGTATGCGACGTCTGCGAGGCTACAAGTTTGCCATTTTAAATACTCGTATGCACGGTAAGTTGCATAATCTCGTCTGAGTAGTGGAATTTTGAGTAGTCCGTGCTCCATGGTTTACAGACAAAATCTCGCTTCGTTTATGAATTTGTAAATGCGAATTTATTACGTATCCATTGGTCATGTTTACATTTTCACGGCACATGCTCGGGTAATTATGCGAATGAAAAACATAACGTTACATGTAAAGTTCAACATACCAGAAAAACCTTGCCAAAGGAATAATTCAACGAGATGTAAGCATATCGAGATGGATTATTAGAATACCTATGAGCAATGTAGTTATACGTTTGCTTTTTTAAGAAACTCGTTCTCGTAGGTACCTACTTTAATCGTAACCTATATGAGTAATTAAACTAAGTCACACAAGAGGACGTCCGCGTATCAAAACAAAACTTTCAACTTCTACTTTAGGTACCTTAATAATTCAAAAGAGAAAATAATTTTACAACAATTGGTGGAAAAATAGAAAATTTCTTTCCAAAAAATTATACCTAGAATTTTTCCAAATGTTTTTTTTTTCAAAGAAATTTGTGACAAAATTAAAAAAAAATACCTACCTAACAATTTTTTTTACCTATTTCCTAATTTAAAAAAAATAAGTATCTAGAAAAGAGGGCAAAAACGATGTTTTTTTTAGTTCATAATTTTAGAGAAAAATCATTTTGAAATAGTTTTAAAACAAATTCTAAAGAAATTTTCATAATATTTCTATAAAATCAAAGAAAATAAAAAAATAAAAAATAAAACAGGGTAAGAAATACTCTGATAATTAAAAAATATAAATTTTAAAAAAATTGTGAAAAATATTTCCCAAATAAATACCTATAGGTATACATAATCAAATAAACTTGTAAAAAAAAATAAATAAAAAACAATTTTAAAACATTTTTACACAACAAAAAAATGAAAAGTTTTGTTGAAAACTTCAAAAATTTCATTTTCAAAATTTGAAAAAGAAATCTAGAAAAAATTTAAACGTTTTCAAAAAGTTTCTATGAAATTGAAAAAAAAGATTGAATTTTTAATTGACTGTAGCAAGATTAGCAAGATTGTTCAAGATTCTGGAAAGTCGCATATTTTGTGAAATAGGTAATCAATACGCGCGTACCAATCCATTTTTTTTTTTTTTTTTTTTTTTTAGAAACAAAAAATATTTACATAGGTAAGTAATTATTTTTCTTCATCTCTTTCAGAATAATTATTTTTCAGTTTTTCAAAATTTTCAATTTTTTAGCAGATGGGATTTTTTAAATTTTCATTTTGTGAAGATTTAGAGAATTTTCTGATTTATTCATTTTTTACAAATCATCATTTTGACATGAAAATGTTTTATTGGTGGAAGAGTAATCCAAAAATTCCTCAATGCGCACTATTGCATAATTGATCATTCGTACTGAAAAAGTTGATAATATAGAATCAACTAATTTTCATGGAAATCAATAAAATTGTTGACAAAGTTTAGAATTTTTCATTTCAATTTTTTTTTTTTTAATTTAAGAATTTTTTATTAGGAAAAAATAATTATTCTCTCGATAAAAATATATATATACATATATTTTTTTTAATCGGTAGTACTGTTTCAGGCATTTTTGCTTAAAATTTGACGGTAAAATTGACGGTTTCTTATTCACGAAAAGTAAAAAAAAATTTGTTACGTTTCATAATTATCATGGAAAGTAAGGGGAAAAAATATGGAAAAATGAGAATTTTTATTTTAAAAATGAAGATTTTCATTAGGAAAAGAACAGGATTATTATAATGAAAAATATTGTGATTTTTTTTTTCTTGAAAATTGATACATAGGAAAATCAAAAACTTTTCATTAACAAAAAATTAGGAAAAAACTTTTATGGAAAAATAATTGTTTTTTAATTTAAAATAAAGTAAAATAAAGTAAATTTTTCATTTACAAAAATTTATAATTTCTATGAAAAAAAAAAACTTGAAAAAGTGTTAAGTATTTTTTTTAAAAGTTGGATTAATTTTTGTAATCTTTTATAAGTTTTCTGAAATAAAAATAAAAATAAAGTTTTAAAAAAATTAAAAAAGTTTTTAAAAGTCCGACAAAATATTCTAATTCTAAAGTTCTTTATAAAAAGTGACCAATGCGACCAAAAATGGAACAAAGAACAAACTCCGGGCATAGGACTTATTCATGTAAAAAAAAAAAATACGATGAATGGCAGTCGTATCAAAATAGAGCATTTAATTTTTTCGAAACTATCTTTCAATGGGTATTCTGAAAAGGACTTCACTAACAAGGGAACCTCGCCAACTCGCCGCCTCTGATTTCGCTGAAATTTGGCTCACTGAAAGAGCATGCCACCCACACCTCACAACTAAACTTTTTGCTGCCCAAGTTGATTTTTCGATTTTTGGCGAATTTTTGAAAATGGCTAAAATCACCCCCAAAAACCAATTTTTGGAATAAAAATCGCCAATTTTGAGATAGAATCCTGAAAATCGGTTTGTACACTAAAGTCGACCCCCCGAGTCGATTGGCACCATTTGCAAAGCGATCTGGAGCTTCCAGAAAAAGTTGACTTTTCTCCAGCACACTGGAATCTCTCCAGATGGCAAAAGTCAACATTTTCTGGAGGCTCCAGATCGCTTCGAAAATGGTCCCAATCGATTCGGGGGGGTCGATTATAGGGGGTAGGCGAAGTTTCAGACGATATGCTGGAGAAATGGAGTTTTTGGAAATTTTTAAAAAATGCGAAATTTTTAAGTTGTCATGAAAAAACAGGTGCGAACCTGCCGCCTCGGATTCTGGATTCAACCATGCCAATCGACAGATGACATCATACTAACGCCAGGATAAAATTTTCAGCTGCTCTAATTTAATTACACCGCCGTCTGGAGCCATTCCAGTGTGCTGGAGAAAAGTCAACTTTTTCTGGAGGCTCCAGATCGCTTCGCAAATTGTGCCAATCGACTCGGGGGGTCGACTTTATTGTACAAACCGATTTTCAGGATTCTATTTCAAAATTGGCGATTTTTATTATAAAAATTGGGTTTTGGGGGTGATTTTAGCCATTTTCAAAAATTCGCCAAAAATCAACTTGGGTAGCTAAAAATTTGGTTGTTTGGTGTGGGTGGCATGCTCTTTCAGTGAGCCAAGTTTCAGCGAAATCGGAGGCGGCGAGTTGGCGAGGTTCCCTTGTAAGCACCCATTCTGTATTTTAGATACCATTTAATAGACTATGTATTTATTTACCTTATCCTTACCAGTGCATACTATTCCAACTTTTGTGAAGACTATAGGCAGCCAGGCAGGTCTCGCTGAGTACGTAAACAATTATGTATCTAGTCCTAGGCCTGCGTAAGATGACATCATTAAAAGGAACACTCCTCTCGCATAAAATGTTATTTATACATTAATGGATTAATATTACAGATCTTTGGCTATAACCTTTGAATGCATCATTTTCTACACTACAGAAGCAAGGTAACAAGTAGCATACTAATTTTGTATTAGTTACATAGTTATTTCATCTTTTCTCATAAAGTTTGAAAAATTCATTCACACCCTGTTTTCAGGAACAATAATGCTTAATAATAAATGGACATTAATTTGATGCATTGTTTAAAAATTAGACCTAATAGTCTAACTTGGTTTAAATTTCACCATTGAGCGGAAACTTTGAAATCAATGGCCCACGACCAAACTGGGCAAATGTTATCTACAGGGATGCCTAATATATAGTTACTCGTTCGCAAAAAAAAAACTTATAGTCGTACACAGTTAAGGAAAATTTTTCAGGTGCATAAATACATATTTAATACAAAATAACATTGAATTTGGTTCACATCGTGAGAAGATGAGAGATTGAGTAACACTAACAATGGCTGAAAAAAAAATGACAAAGCAAAAAAAAAACCTGAAGAATTCGTGTTTAATTTAACGAGCGAAATAATAACAAGGCTATGGATGGTGTATATTGCCCTAGTGGGGCCAGGATGAAAATTTTTCACAAAGGGAAGTCGATTGTGTTTAAAAATAACACGGATTTAATATTCGTTCAAAAATGCTTTAAAAATCGATTTTTCTTACGAGACTGACAAGAGGAGGCCTTCGTTGTCCATTTTCATCTCTCTTTCTGACACTCGTCAGTTGTGATTTAAAAACAAATAAGTATTTTGTATTTTTAAAGAGTACAGGTAGTAGGTCTAGGTACGTATTTAATTCGACTTGTAATTTATATTCATTAGTACAGGTAGGAACGCTGGAGTGGTTCTGGTTTCGAACTTCTGATTTTTTTTCTATCTCACACACCTAAAGTGGTTTCATTTTATGAGAAAATAATCCCTTATTTTATATTTTTCCTTTAACTACATGTTTTAAGTGGCCACTAGCACCCTCCCCATTTTTCAGAGAAGTTAAAAAATTGTCAGATTATCAAAATCTGACATTTTTAATTTTAACCTATTAAATTTGGTTCCTTTTCACGAGAATTAATTCTTATATTTCATGTCTGTCCTGACTTAATTTCAAGTGATAAAGCAGCCTTGACTTGATTCCCAAGTTTTTATTTTTTCTCTACGACGACGACCTGTATCAGTCCTTCCATTCACAACAAAATTAAAAATCAAAAATTTTCATTTTCTTCTTTTTTTTTTTTTTTTTTTTTTTTTAACAAATAATAATAGTTTTATGAAAAATTTGTCTATTTTTGAAAAGCTTTGAAAATTGATATTTTCGAAGTTTGAGGCTGTACAGGGTGTCCGGAGAGCACTGCACAAAACTTCAGATGATAACACCAAAAAATGTTATAATAATATGGTGTCTATCTCAAAAATTGAAGGGGCAAGGGGAAATTAAATTGAGTTTATTTTTTATTATTTATTTATTTTTTTTTTGATAAGGCATAATTATTATGGGTAGTACTTGAAAAATAATAGTAGTTTATTCAACTAGGGAGATAAAGTGATTTTCGACGATTTTGAGGGTTTATTTCCCTCGCTTCGTTCGGGCAATAAACCCTCAAAATCGTTGAAAATCACTTTATTTCCCTATTTGGATAAAATATTTTACGTTACGAGGGAGAAAAAGGCTTCTTTATACTACCGAAAGATCAGCAAGAGGTATATAAAGTAGCACTTTATCTCCCTAGTAACGTAAAATATTATTTATTATTGAGTTTTTTTTTGTCTATGTTCGTAAATGAAAACGCTCATTTGTCATACTGAAATTGTTTCGATTTTTATGCCTTGCTAGTTCCCCTTGATGATTTTGAGGAAGGCAATACCTTCGCGACGTGAGTTTCTTTTTGCAATAACTTCTTCTATTTCAAAGATAGGCATCTACATGTAATCAAAATTTTCTTTTCTTTTCTGGAATACTGTTCCCTTTCGGTGCCAGAAATTTATTTGGATTCAGTGTTGTCAATCGATTTTGCTTAGGAAGTTCTTTAGTGTCTTCATTTTCAAAGATAGGCAAAAAATCACAAAAATAGAAAAATGTTTACTTTTTCAAGTAGGTACTACCAATATGCCCAATCAAAAAAAAATCTCAGTTTTATTTTGCCTTGCCCCTTCAATTCTTCAGATAGGCACCATGTGTGTATAACATTTTTTGGATCGTGCTAAATGCAGATGACTTCAGCAACATGACGCTTGAAATGATTTTCTACAAAAATGAAAGTGATGTGATTTAAAAAAAAGGGAGGGCCCAATTGAAAAATTTTTGAAACAAAAATTGCAGATTAAGATCTGAAGAATAATTGTGGTCATTATAAAAATTTTGATTGGACCCCTCCCTCTCGTCAAATTTTGTATAATTCTATATAAATACTTATAAATGTATTATTCGAAATTGGAAGAGAGGGAGAAAGTAAATTGAAAATTTTTTCAAACAAAAGTTGTAGATTAAGATTGTGAAAATAATACCAGTGTACCATCAAAACTGAGGTAGGTAGGCAATGTTTTTTACAGTAATTTCATATTACTATAACTCCTTCAATTTCAAAGATAGGCATCCCAATGTGATTACAACTTTTTTTGTTTTTTTAAAGTGCTATCCACTGTCGGTGTCGATTTTTTTTTGAATGCTTGCCAACTCGCCGGACACCCTGTATACTATTTAAAAACGTTTGTAAAGAAGTATTTCACTTCAAAAATTTTGGTGGATGAGAAAAAAAAATTGGAAGTTCAAACTAGGTAGGTAGGCATCTACCCGTGTAGCAACTTCGATGCTAATTTCGATATAAATGTCGACACATCGAAATCGGTCACTTTTCGATCGTACATGTCGACACGATTGTGGATGGTTTGTCGAGCTTATTATCGACATGTTTGTCGACTGTCCAAATATGGCTCGACATGTCGAGCCATATTTGGACGGTCGACAAACATATCGATAATAAGCTCGACAAACCATCCACAATCGTGTCGACATGTACGATCGAAAAGTGACCGATTTCGATGTGTCGACATTTATATCGACATCCACATCGACATTTGCAATGGTGAGATTTTGAAAAATATGCTAAGGTCAAATATTCAATATAAGTATATATTAAAATTACACCAAAAATAGTGTTCAAGCCAACATTTCGACATTTTTTGTCAAATATGCAGCATTGAGGCCACCTTTGTAGCTGGACACATGCGAGTGTCCAACTAACATAGAGATGATTCTTAGACCTTATGTACTAATTCGCAACACACTTTATCTGCGAGTATCACAATCACTCTCAAGACGTCGACAGTCAAGTCGATGCATTATTCGACCCTCGACAATTAGATCAACATTAACTCGACTTAAAATTCCTCTGGTCAACACTGTCGACAGTTAAGTCGATGCATTATTCGACCCTCGACAATCACATCGACACTATCTCGACTTAAAATTCCTCTGGTCGACACTGTCGACAGTGAAGTCGATGCATTATTCGACCATCGACAATTATGTCGACAATAACTCGACAAGTCGTTGTATTATTCAAAACTTTGAAAAATAAGAAAATTTTGTGATTCTTTCAAAAATTATTTATTCCTGAGCTTAAAATGTTCTTATTCCCGTGTAGCAATTGTCGACATCGACATTTATGTCGACAAAATTCAGACACATTTTTTTCTCGGTTAACGATGAATTAAAAATGATATTTGAGATTTAAAGTAATGTTCTATGTTAAACATAACTGTTCAATCAAAATTTTTGAATTTTTCTCAGTATTTTCCTATAATTTAGAAAACGTTGTTTTTCTACATAGACAAGTCGATGTAAAAATCGATACTCGATAAACGCATCGACATTTATGTCGACAATTTCTGCCAATTAAATTTACAAATTTTATATCTAAAAAGAACTAAAAACAATTAATAAGAACATTTTAAGCTCAGGAATAAATAATTTTTGAAAGAATCACAAAATTTTCTTATTTTTCAAAGTTTTGAATAATACAACGACTTGTCGAGTTATTGTCGACATAATTGTCGATGGTCAAATAATGCATCGACTTCACTGTCGACAATGTCGACCAGAGGAATTTTAAGTCGAGATAGTGTCGATGTGATTGTCGAGGGTCGAATAATGCATCGACTTGACTGTCGACGTCTTGAGGGTGATTGTGATACTCGCAGATAAAGTGTGTTGTGAATTAGTACATAAGGTCTAAGAATCATCTCTATGTTAGTTGGACACTCGCATGTGTCCAGCTACAAAGGTGGCCTCAATGCCGCATATTTGACAAAAAATGTCGAAATGTTGGCTTGAACACTATTTTTGGTGTAATTTTAATATATACTTATATTGAATATTTGAACTTAGCATATTTTTCAAAATATCACCATTGCAAATGTCGATGTGGATGTCGATATAAATGTCGACACATCGAAAAGTGACCGATTTCGATGTGTCGACATTTATATCGAAATTAGCATCGACGTTGCTACACGGGTTAATTGTTTTTAGTTCTTTTTAGATATAAAATTTGTAAATTTAATTGTCAGAAATTGTCGACATAAATGTCGATGCGTTTATCGAGTATCGATTTTTACATCGACTTGTCTATGTAGAAAAACAACGTTTTCTAAATTATAGGAAAATACTGAGAAAAATTCAAAAATTTTGATTGAACAGTTATGTTTAACATAGAACATTACTTTAAATCTCAAATATCATTTTTAATTCATCGTTAACCGAGAAAAAAATGTGTCTGAATTTTGTCGACATAAATGTCGATGTCGACAATTGCTACACGGGTACCTACATAATTATATTTAATGTATCTATAGGTAGATTAGATATGGATATATGTATATTGTAGATGCATTATTTTTTCCTCAACCAACTTCACCGCCTTTTTTTATGTGATACAAATTTGTTGCTAGGCATTATTACTTATTTCAATCTTTATTTCGTCCAGACTTTTTTTTTTCAATTGGTCATTAAAATTTCAAAATGAATAATTTTTCTTACGTTGCCAACAAGCCAATAAATTTCCATTGGCCGGAATGTCGAGGTGTTAGAATTGAAAACCCATCGGCAATAATTCCTATAACGTTGGATAACGACGAAACATTTCCAAAGGCGCGTTTATGGCTCGGTACAGAAAACGATCATAAATTACTGTTGTCGTCAGATTGGTTATTAGTCGATATCGAAGACAAGTCACGTTTAGTGTATTCCGGCGGTTCATTCTCCACTAATTTCAGCCATTGTTTTGAAGAAAAAATTGATTTCACGCCCGAAGAGACTCTACTAGATATTTCAATTCTGACTGAGAAGCCGTGTATTTTAATCCCCAGAGAAATGGCAATTCAGATTGGCGTGTCAAGATTAACCGATTTAGGAAAAGTAACGCAAACAAATTATGTAAGTACCTATACCATCAGAAAACTCGTTCAACGGATAACCTGTACAGACAGCTGTGTTCTATACCAAAATGGTCATACCTACGAAATTGAGCATTTTCTAAATTCACCTCAACCCCGACTCGAACCCCAAGTGCGACAAATTTCACCTGTTCATCATTATCTCGCAATCGAGGCACAATTACCGTTCCGACGTCAAATAGCGAATGCAATTAAATTACCATTTGCCGCCATATACACACGCAAAAAGTTGCTTTTCACTTTATTCATAGGGCGAATAATTTTCGCCCACATTTGCCAAAAATTCGCCATATTTTCATCACATTTTAACCTAAATTCATTTACCGGGTATCGCGAATTCGTGTCGCTTTTTCCAACTGCTCGTTAATTTGTTCTTTCAAAAATAAAACTCGAATGTAAAAAAAAAAAGAAAATTAACGCAATTCTACAAATTATTCTAATTAAAGCGAAAAATTTAATTCAAACGAACGTGACTGGAAAAAGTAAAAATGTTTAAAAAAGAGCAATTCAACATTTTTATGAAAATGAAAATTATTCGTAAAATGTATAACACATCAACTATGGGTGTTAATGAAGTCAAAGAAAATTAACGTTTTATACATTCTAAAACATTCGTTAAAAACTGTTTTTAAGAGAGTTTCTTTTATCCTACGCAGAAAGATTTTCTCTATTATTGCAATATTTCAAACACAAGCTTCTACTTACAAGGTTTGTATTTAAAAATTTTTTTTTATTAAAGGCAAAATATCACATAGGAAAGGAACCTACCTACTTACATATACATACCTACCTATATTTGATATTAAAGCTAGGACGAGTGTAAAACCGAATTCCTTTCAAATCTATCTAAGCGAAAACTTAAATAATTTTATACTATAAAATTTACACAATACTCATTATGTCTATAGATTTTTTTTTTCTGCAAAAAAGTACCTAATAATAGGTATGAAATTCGATTAAATTTGCTTCAATAAAAAAATTAATTGATAAATAAATTAATTGAAAAAAAAAATACCTAGTTACCTACGTGTATAATCCTTGGAAACCAACACAGATGAAACTAGCTGAGCTATGTAGGTAAAAGAAATAAAATTGAACGAGATTGCTTGTGCTAAGATTTAAAATTGTTTTATTTTGAAGAATGGAAGCGTACATACCTAGACCTACATAGATAACTTTAATACAGATATCACTAACGTTGATGTAAAAAGTATGTAAGTTACGTACCTTTTACTCGAAAATCCTAAAATTACCTACACATAAACGTTTTTCAGCGAGTCTATGGTATATATACTAAACATCACGAAACACGATGATATCTGCCTAAGGTTTTCTTTTTTTTTTATCGGTGCTAAAGACAGGCCGTTGAAAAGTAAGAGTAGAAAAACTTTTTAAAACTTTTTACGATCGGAAATGTAGGTAGTTTATTTTGAAAAATAATCTTAGTACGTCCACAAATTTACAAAAAAATGATATAATGTAGGTACCTGAAAATAAATACGAGTAGAAACGAAATTTCTTTCCAAAATAATTCATCTCAACTTCACTTTTGACTTCAAGATGAAGAGTTAATTTAGGTAACGAACTATTATGGTGAAAAACTTTTCGAAGATTAATTTGACAAAAATTTGAATCCAAGAATTTAAAAAAAATTACTTACCAGTGCATTATTCATGAGCAAATTCAAGTAATGGATCAGCTTATGTGGGTATAGCTTTTCAAGATGCGATCGATGGCCCCTTCAAACCTTAGTGCTGGCAAATCTATTCACATCAAACGATTGGGCTCTTTTGGTTTCAACTGCATGATGTGCGGTGGGGTGGGGAACTAGCGCTACGGTTCAAGTACTTATCTAACCCAATTGATTTTCATTGATAATAAACAATTAAACCTCAATTTAAAAATTTTGTTTTGAACAAAATTTAAAAAAAAAATGTTTTTAAGGAGAAATTTGAATAGGGGAGAGTGCCCTACAGTGAGACGGTAGACAGAGTGAAACAGCCTATTTTTTACCTACTTAATATTGCTAATTTTTGGGCTCCTTCAGACACAATATAGCTTTTAATCATATACATCACGTGAACTAACAAATGTTTCGTTTCGCTGAATGGTAAACCTGCTATTGCAATTTTTCTAAAAATCACGTTTTTCCCCTAATTTTGTAAAAAGTGGGTTTTTTTGAAAATTTAATTTTTCCTGTTGAGTTCGAGAATACCCTTATGGGTTGATGTGAAATATAACCAAATAAGTACGTTTTAACGTTAGAATCGTAATCCTAAGTATAAAATATCAAAAGTTATGAATTTTAGAAGAAGAAAAAACGTGGGTCGACCACAGTGAGACAGTGTCCCATTGTGCACCATATCGGCAAAAATGTAATAGCAATAACATACAAAAAATTTCCAAGTCTGATTTTTAGATGTTATACTGCCTAATACTGCCAAATTATGTACACCTCATGGCAATAATGACAACAGAAAGAGCAAAATGAACAAAACAAGAAAAATTCATGCAATGCAAACTTTCTCAAATTATGAAATTTAAAAAAAAAATTATAGCTCCCCTTTTTCATTTATTGTAAATTTTTCAAGTTATAGCATATCTTGGACTTATGATTAAATATTATATTGGGTCAAGAGCACGTATTTTCATTTAATTATAACATTTTAGACACCGTCTCATAGTTCACCACGATCTGTCTCACTCTGAACTACCCGTGTACAGAGTGAGACAACTTGTCAAATTTTTTTTGAAAAATCTTATGATGGTCCTAAAATGAAATTTTTTTACTTTTTATGTTTGCATTACGAGCTTGAATGATGTATTTTTCATTTAAGACCATAACCAACCATTTCGGATGAGAAATAGCAGAACTATGAATTTTCGACTTGAAAAGTGTCTCACTGTGGGGGACTCTCCCCTAAGTAAATCAAAATTAATTATGATGATGAAAAATTTTATGAATAATTTTTTTTAGTAAGATTTCCAAAATTAGTGTTTGAGCCAAAATTTTAAGATTTGTTTTTGAGTAGATTTTTATTTATTTTTTTTTATTTTTTTAAATACCTACCTAGAAATAATCTACATATTAACCTATAAAATTTAGAAGTTTTGTATTAAGCAAAAATTTTTAAAAAATTTTCAAACAAAACTTAAAATATTCATTGTATACAACTTTTCAAGTCGATTTTTTTAGAAA
Organism: Balanococcus diminutus; assembly: GCA_959613365.1. NCBI lineage: Eukaryota > Metazoa > Arthropoda > Insecta > Hemiptera > Pseudococcidae > Balanococcus > Balanococcus diminutus. The sequence goes on from OY390714.1 coordinate 34,741,060, forward strand.
TAATATGTAGTATTCCAAAAAGGTTCCTAAAATTGGTATTAATAGTAGTTGGATAAATTATTTTACGTTACGAGGGAGAAAAAGGCTTCTTTATACTACCGAAAGATCAGTGAGAGGTATAAATAGTAGCACTTTATCTCCCTAGTAACGTAAAGTCAAATTTCGAGATTTTTTTTGCGAAATAAAAGAAAAATGAAATGAAATTTCAACAATTTGTAGATATATAATACCTATCAAATATAATTTTATATATTTTACTTATATCTAATTAAAACATAATTTCAAAAAAAAAAAAAAAAAAAATCAATTTTTTTTTACATAGGTAATATTTTTTAAATTGTTGAAATGAAATTACTTAGTTTACCTATGAAAAAATCAGAAAAATCATTTTTAAATAACCTAACAGTTGAAATTAAATTTTAAAAAACCATAAAAATTGTTTTTTTTTTTAAATAATTGAAATGAAATTAGTTTTTGAAACAATAAAAAAATTAAATTACAATAAAATTTAAAAAATTAACCAAAATAAAAAATGCACAAAGTATTGAATTTAAATTCTGAAAAAAAAATAAAGAACGTTTGATTTTTTTAAAATACCTTACTTAACATTTTTCATAATTCATTTTTTTTTTAATGTGAAAAATTGAAAATTATGTACAGAGTGTCCCGATTCAGAGCAATCAGACTTGACTTTTTTGTTACTCACAAAAAGATACACCTGTTTCATGTATTGTCCTGATAGAATTTCGTAATTTTCATGTCTCATCAGTGCGCCGTTATCAGTTGAGGTAGGCAATATTTTTGACCGGAATTTTATGTTCGTATAACTCCTTCAATTTAAGTGATAGGCAACCGAACATGCTTAGAATTTTGTTTTTATTTTTCAAAATGCCATCCACTGCTGGTGTCGAATTTTATTTTTTGAAATCAGCGTTGCCAACCGATTTCGCTTGGCAAAATACCAATTTTTAAAGCTTTGTAGCTCCTTCATTTTTAAATTTAGGTATAACGTGTACATAAAGTTTTTTGCTAGTGGTACTTGGTTGTATCCTAATCTCAAGTCATTTTATTCATTACTGGGACACTCTGTATATTAAAAAAAAAATAATAATAAAATATTTTGTAAATTCTGGTTTTACATATTTTCAGAAACCTGAATTTCCCCCATTTTTTCACTTTTTTTTGGTAGTATAAACGAAGATTTATTTTAAAATCATCTCATATTCATTTGAAACTACTGGAATGGACTTTGCAGCTTCAAGAACACATGGACAAAACAGAAAAAAATCATAATTTGAAATTACCTTCTTTATTTATTTTTTCGTACATAAACATTTTTTTTGAATTAATCGATAAACAGGACATCCTATCTAAATTGAGTTTCAAAGTTTATTGAAGAAATTATAGTCATGGCAGTCGACGTTCAAAATGTAAAAAATTCTAATTAAATTTTAAGTTTTGATTGCAAATAACAAACTCAACTGCAGAAAGAAAATTACACATTTTGTAATTTTTATTTTTAGCATTTTTTTATTTATTTTTTTGTAGGACTCTTAGTTCACCTAAAAACCTACTCTGTGTTTGATTTTTTTTTTCTGCTATTTTTTAAAACTATCGGCTCATAAGTGGGCCACCCTGCATTATCTTTCTAATGACACTTTGAGCGACCTTCTATTTTTGGTAATTCTTATAAAAATAACTAGGTAATAAGTCCAAAATGATTATTTTCTCTTATATTTATTTAGGTGCGTACTAGTACGTACTTATTCTATTCCACAGTTTGAATAATAAAAATTTTGAATATCGAAAAGTCGAAATCACTCATTTTCGTTGTTTTCCCATCCTTTTCTTTTCATTTGAACAAGAAATAGGTAACCTACCTATCTGAATTAACACGAAAGTAGATTCAGTGGATAGGTTACCACCTACGTATCCAACTACCTATCCATCAATATATTCGCATATATCTGCGAATCTAACCAAACAAGATTTTAAGTGACGTAAATCCCTCAACATGTTAAAATAGTTACGAAGGTAACAACACTCAGTGTACGTCTTGCATACTTCTATCAACTAATTTTTGCGTTCCAATCAACAGGCAAAACCCCATTCCATGAAAATACCTACTACGTTCAAACCCACATTACTTTATATATCTATACTTCGCGTTTCCATCGAAATACACGTCAAAAAATACCAGCCTGCTGAATAAATGCGAAAAAATTTACACAGTAAGCATACGTATGCGTACATTTTTGACTAGACGTCAACTTTGAAATTTAATTTAATCGGTAACAGATGCAGAGAGAAAACGTCATTATTATATTAAGTATAAGTAAACAAAATTACGATTCAGATGGAAATTCGTCCCCGTACCAAGACTCGAACACCGAACAGTAAGAAAATGACCGAGACATAATAGTCATTCTTTCGGAAACTCGTTTTCTCTCCAAATTTATACCGGCAGGTACGCGAAATTAAACAAAGAACAAAGAATCCAAAAAGCCAGATGGAAGGAGCAGTAAATTAGACGTGAAATAGAAAACCAACAAGTCTGCAACAAATTTTCTTTTTATCTTTTAATTTAGACCTTGTTGTTATTTTCATGCTGTTGGCCATTATTAGGTAGGTATATAGTCTACGAACAAAACTTATCTTTCACTTTGACACTGGCATTACAAGGTGGCTTACCCGGACCTTTGTCAGAGGTGGTAAATAACGATGATCCTTGTACTCTATGCCCTGGATCCAAACACCCACGCAAATTGCTGGTTACATTATTACACATGGCGCAATATTTATTTTTATAAATAGTGTTTTCGTCGTCGTACACTATCGAGGTATACGATGATTTGCACAAATCTGCCAAAGTACTGTTTGCAAGGCTACAGTTCAAGATCACTGATCCGCAATCTCTAAAATGAGGCTCGAATTCTTTGGGTTTCTCTCGACTGTACCAGCATTCGTACTTTGTGCCGTTGTATTCGCTATAGAAAGTTTTACTAGTTGAATTAAACTTTATACGCTTTTTTGCTTCTTCCATATTCAATGCGTAATAATCGACGTATTTGGTAGTTGTAGGATTAATCAACGTTCCTTCCGTTGTCGGCGAATAATTATTAGTCTTATCTGGCGACGGCGTTGGTTCTTTCTCTTTCTTTACTGGCGTGCAATGAGTGGTCAAATTCCACGCTTTATAAATAAACTCGTTATTACAAACAGCGCAATATTCGTTCCCATAGGTGATATTTTTCTGCACGTTGGTGACTGGAATGAACAACTTTTTATTTTCCTTCTCTAAATTTTTCATCATAGAACTTTCGCATTTGGATTTTACGCTTTGATTCGGATAATCGGCCGGACATAACGTTTTCATGTAAACCTGCGAAGAGAATTACACTTGATAATTGTTTAAAATCATTCTGATTAAATCTACCTACTGTTGCTCATTAAAAACTTCAAAATCAAATTTTTTATATTTTATCAACCGGATAGGTAATTGGATAATTTTTAGATAAACAAGTCAAGGAGATATAAAAAAATTATACATTAGCGTTTGTACCATCGATAGGTGCCTCTGTCTGCTTATTTTTATGTAAATCGACCTTTACGGAAAATTACAAATTGTAACAAGCAATTAAAACTACGCATCTATGATAAGTTATAAATTCGAAGATATTATGAGAACTTGTTACAACTTATCACGGATGAGTAGTTTCAACTATTCCTAATAACTAGCACAATAGGTTTATATTATTAGGACTACTACAAAACTATGATAAAAGAATCTTCGAATACCTATTATTACATAATAGCTTATCGCAGCTTCAACTACTTGTCACAAGTTCACAACTAATACAACTATTCACAACTATTCAAGAACACCTACTACAAAATATGAATTTATTAAATGCTTATTCACAACACACTTTATCTGCGAGTATCAAAATGACACTCAAAATTTCTGAATCAATAAAAGTTCCACAACTCTGATTGAGCTTCTAAAGAGATGATTTTCTGAAATTGATAGCTTTTCGAGTACTCTCAATTCGAATCTATGTATCATTAATATTTTCATGACTGGAATAAATTCAATATTCACAGCACAAATTGGAGCAATGCATCATAGAATTTCTTGGCCCATACTTCATTTACTATGGAATACTATGCTGACAAGGGAACCTCACCAACTCGTCACCTCCGATTGAGCTAAAATTTGGCTCACTGAAAGAGCATGCCACCCAGACTTTACAACCTAATTTTTAGCTGCCGAAGTTAATTTTTCTATTTTTGGTGAATTTTTGAAAATGGCTAAAATCGCCTCCAAAAACCATTTTTTGAAAAAAAATTGTAAATTTCAAGATAGGTAGAATCCTGAAAATCGGTTTGTGCACTAAAGTCGACCTCCCGAGTCGATTGGCACCATTTATGAAGCGATCTGGATCCTCCGGAAAAAGTTGACTTTTCTCCAGCACACTGGAATCTCTCCAGACTGCAGAAGTCAACATTTTTTGGAGGCTCCAGATCGCTTCGAAAATGGTGCCAATCGACTCGGGGGGTCAACTTTAGGAGGTAGACGAAGTTTCGGGCGATATGCTAAAGAAATTGATTTTTTGGAAATTTTTTAAAAATACAGAATTTTCAAGTTGTCAAAAAAAACACGTGCGAACTCGTCACCTCGGATTTTGGATTCAACTACGTCTACGTCAATCGATATAAATGACATCATACTAACGCTAGGATTAAATTTGCAGCTGCCGAAGTTAATTACAGCGCCGCCTGGAGCCATTCCAGTGCACTGGTGAAAAATCAACTTTTCGCGGAGGCTCCAGATCGCTTCGAAAGTGGTTCCAATCGACTCGGGGGATCGACTATAGTGTGTAAACCGATTTTCAGGATTCTATCTGGAAATTTACAATTTTTTTTACAGAGAATGGTTTTTTTGGAGCTGGTTTTAGCCATTTTCAAAAATTCTCAAAAAATCGAAAAATCAACTTCGGCACATCGGCAGCTGAAAATTTGGTTGTGAGGTCTTGGTGGCATGCTCTTTCAGTGAGTCAAATTTCAGCTCAATCGAAGGTGACGAGTTGGCAAGGTTCCCTTGTGAGTTCCTCATAGGTATATTATACGTAAACCACCCAATTGACTACCATACATTTAATTATCACATGAACTTGGAAACTTTTTAGGGAATTGTTGTGAATACCTATGTACTTATTCATTCCCTACAAGTAGTGTCCAAGTATTCAAAATTGTTGAATTCTTAATATCCGTTCACAACAACTTCTGAAGAACAAGTAGTTTATCAAATTGAAGAGTTGTTACAAGTAAATGAATATTATTCCATTTACAACTATTCTCAAAAAACAAGTTGTTTCCCAAATTTACAACTTGTTCACAACTATAGGTATACTGATGAAATTGTGATGACTATTCACTACTTGTACTTTTCCGTAAGGGAAAAACCTAAATACACCTTGAAAAGTGGAACATTGACAGTCTACCGGAGTGTAAAAATTTTATATTTTCCAAGAAACTTACTCGCTCCACTGGAGGGCAGTGAAAATATTCTACTTTTTGTGTTTTAGCATTGTTGATATACTCGGAATCTTCGCAACAATCCCCATAGCGTGTGCAATTTTCGTCGCACATACAATTTCGCTCTTTCAACGTTTGCAAAGACGCGTTAACCATGCCTACTAAATGACACGTTTTTTCACTTCTACAAATCCTGTAACATATGAGAATATTTTCTTTCTGAAATGGTTTTTCGTTTATTTCAATTATCGGGCGGTACATTTCGTTTATTTATATTCAACCTTGACTGATGCGAGTATATTTTGCGAGAATGGAATAAAATTCATCGTGATTTGAAATCAAACGAATAGGTAAGGCTTATACGCGTACTTGGGCGTGTCTTAATGGTGCCTGTAAATATTTAGCCATTTGTAAAAATAAAAATTAGGCTAGGTTGTGATTTTTTTCAATACAGCTGAATGACGAAAGGTAGCAAAAAATTAGAGAGAATTTCAGCTCCATCCATTTATTTTCGCTTTTATTATAGGTACGCATGTACATTGGAAAATTGAAGAAAAATTATATCTACTTGACCACGTACTGATTAAGTTTCGATAAACGTACCTAGACCTAAATATTATTTTTATATCTAAACGGACCGAGATAATTTTTTGTCGACTTTGAACTTCATTTTGAAGTATATAGATGATGAAATGCATTTTTTCACATTAGCAATTGACAGATCTCAAAAATGTGTAATTTTTGTCTTCGTTAATCACTGGAAGAGGTCTAATGAAAACATTTTTCAAGTGTTGGGGGGGGGGGGGGGGGGTAATGAAACTAGCTTCAAAATGTATTGAAAAAAAAAATGAAAATTCCCCTCTCTAATTTCCGCAAATGGGAGACAATTTCAAATTCTCCACTCAAAAATTTTTAATGAAACTAGTATACATTTCTGAAAATTTAGAAAATTCGACAGAATAGTGTAATAACGTGTTACTGACAGTGTTTGAGTGCCAAACTGCTAAATATGTCTCATTTTTCCAAAATTTTGTTAAAATAGTTTTTCCTAATTTTTTTTCCTTCAGAAAAACTTTTGAAATAGAAAGTAGAATTTTTTCGGATTGTTTTCTCACTTCATAAAAAAAAAAAAACGCGTAGCAGTCAAGATGCTCCGCGACAGCCGAATTTTTTTTTTCAAGTTAGTGTACCACTTTGAAAACGTTTTCATCCATGGTATTTCAGTTTCAATATCAGTTTTAACTTCAAATTCAGTTTAAAAATGTCAGGTTTTTGTCTTCAGTTTTAGTTCCTCTCTGCATTGAAGATTTCATCTTCAGATGGGGGCTCCGCCCCCATACCCCCGTTGAGGCTCCGACCCAACCCCCTCATCACTTTCGGCTCTTAGGATGGGGGCTCCGCTCCCATACCTCCGGGTTGGGGGCTTCGCCCCCAACCACCTCGTCACTTCCAGCTCTTCAGATGGGGGCTCCGCCCCCATGCCCCTATTAGGGTGATTTACCCTCAATAGGGACATGGCAGAAGAGGATTGAGGGTTTCGCTCTCAATCCCCTTCACACTTTCAGCTCTTCAGACGAGGGCCAACACACCAAAAAAGAGGTTAAAACGTGAAAATTTATGATTTTTGACCCTGTACGGGGGTCAAATGGTGCTCAAAAGTCGAAACCCCCAAAAGGCACATCAGTGGCCTCTACTGACCCTACATCCCAAATTTCGATTGTTTAGGTCTTTTAGTTTGGGCTGTAGGCTGTTCAACGCGTCAGAAAAGACAGGTTAAAACTTGAAAAATATTGATTTTTGACCCTGTATCGAGGTCAAAAGGAGTTTAAAGGTCAAAACCTACAAAAGGCACATCAGGGGCATAAACTCGATCTATTATAAAAATTTAGGCCTCCCAGCTCCATTTGGGGGGTCTGTAGCCTGATCAACGTGAAAAAATGACCTCAAAATCCACTTTTTGAGCCCTAAAATGGGGTGGGGATAACTTGAGAAGCTGAAATTTGGATACAGTGGAGACAATCAGAGTCACTATTGTTGGTAAAAATTTCAAATCATTTTGTCAAATTGGGGCTTCTTTAGAGCCCCCCTCAAAAAAGGGCCACCCCCAATTTTGGGGCTCGAGGGTCAAAAACCCCAAAAGGCACCTCAGTGACCCTTACCTATCCTAAATACCAAATTTTAGCATCCAAGGTCATTTGGTTTGGGCTGCAGGCTGATCAACGTACCGAAAAGCGAGAAAAAACATGAAAAATTGTGAAAAATCTTGATTTTTGACCCTTGAGAGGGGTCAAAGGGGGCCCAAAAGTTGAAACCTACAAAAGGCACATCAGGGGCACAAACTTGATCCATGATGAAAATGTTGGCCCCCCAGCCCTATTTGGGGGGTCTGTAGCCTGATCAACGTGAAAAAAATGACCCCAAAATCCACTTTTTGGGCCCTAAAATGGGGTGGGGATGACTTAGGGGACTGAAATTTGACTATGGTGTAGGTAATTTGGGTTCTCATCCCTGGGGCAAGTTTCAAAAAATTTCATGATATTGGGGCTCCCCCGCACCCCCTCAAAAAGGGGTAAAATACCCAATTTTGAGTTAGGGCCCCAAAAATTTTTTTGCATCATTCCTACACCTAGGGGACCCTACCTATCAAGTTTGACCTCATTTGACCTGTTAGGCTCGGCCCCAGAGTTCCAAAAGTAGCGGTAAAATTTTAAAAATAGTGAAAAATCTTGATTTTTGACCCTTGACAGGGGTCAAAGGGGGCCCAAAAGTTGAAACCTACAAAAGGCACATCAGGGGCACAAATTTGATCCATGATGAAAATGTTGGCCCCCCTGCCCTATTTGGGGGGTCTGTAGCCTGATCAACGTGAAAAAATGACCCCATTGGGCCCTAAAATGGGTGGGTATGACTTAGGGGGCTGAAATTTGACTATGGTGTAGGTAATTAGGGCTTTCATCCCTGGGGCAAGTTTCAAAAAATTTCATGATATTGGGGCTCCCCCGCACCCTCCTCAAAAAAGGGTCATATCCCCAATTTTGAGTTAGGGCCCCAAAATTTTTTTTGCATCTTTCCGCCACCGAGGGAACCCTACATATCAAGTTTGACCTCATTTGACCTGTTAAGCTCGGCCCTAGAGTTCCAAAAGTAGGGAAAAATTATATATATATATATATATATATATATATATATATATATATGTGACATGTGACAGATCGTCATCTTTTGGTCCCAAACGTCGACAAATGGGGTCAGAACTCTTCTACCCCCCCTCCTTCTAAATCAGGGTCGGACACAATAGCCTAAATTTTAAAAAAAAAATTCGGCTAAAAAAAATCATAAAATGCTCGAATTTTATAAATTAAAAATAAATCAAACCTGCACCTTGGAGAGATTTTTTCTCAAATACTGGAAGTTTATTTGCAAGTTGTTCCTTGTTGAAGAATTTTTCAGAAATTTTTTTTTAAAAACGAGAAAAAGGTTTTTTGTTGTTTTTTTCCAATACCTACGTAATTTCGTTTTGATGTAAAATCTCTTTCAAAATTTTTTTTTACAGGAATTTTGGCAACTGGTCAACTCCGATTGCGCTTAAATTTGGCTCGCTAAAAAAGCTTGTTACCCACACCTCATGACCAAATTTTGAGCTGCCGAAGTTGATTTTTCCATTTTTGGCGAATTTTTAAAAATTGCCAAAATAGCCAATTCGTGAATTAACTTTTTACAAAAACTGTAAATTTTGAGGAACTTCAAGAAAAAGTTGAATTTTTTCTAGTGCACTGGAATCGTTCCAGACGGTGCTGTAATCAACTTCGGCAGCTAAAAATTTGATCTTAACATTACTAATTAGTGTAATAGGTATCATCAGTCGATTAACATAATTAAACCCAAAGTCAGACTGGGTGTGTTGACACGTGTACCAATTTGCTTTTAAATTCGAAATTCTTGAATTTTTTCAACCTTTGCTGGAAGCTTCAGATTGCTTCAAAAATGGTCAAAATTGACTCAGGAGGTTGACTTCAGCTATGCGTCAGTATATAAACAGATTTTAAAAAATTTTTCTAAAAATTTACAATTTTATAAAAAAATTATTTACCATGGGCTAATTTCACCATTTCCTAAAATTAGCCAAAAATCAAAGAATCAACTTCGACAATTCAAAAGTTGGTTCTGAGATCTGGGTAACATGCTCTTTCAGTAAACTGAATTTCAGCTTAATCGGAGCTGACGAGTTGCCAAGGTTCCCATGTTCGAAAAAACTAAAAAAAAGAAACAATTTATTATAAGATTAAAAAAATCTTTCATTTTTGTTTTTTTGGTATTTTCTTCATGGAGTATTCCCCCTACAGTCAGATAATTTTCAGAAACAATATAATTCAAAAAAGTTCATTGAAGAAACTTGTAGTTAAATGAAAAAACCTGTTAATTTCATGTTCTCCCAGGAATTTTCCATTTTTTTTTTTTTTTAATTTTTCACAAAAAGTTTTTCTTTGTTCATAAGGTTGGTGATGACTGATGAATTTTAATTTTTTTTAAATAAAAATTTTGAAGATTTGTCTATTAATTTACAATTTGTTTACAATTATTTCGATTTGGAAAGATTTCAAAAAATAGGGGAAAAATTATTCCTAAAAAATAAGAAGAAAACATCTCAATTCCGATTTTTTTTTTAAATTGTCCTCAAAAATCAAGATTTTTTACTTTGAAAAAATCAAAATGAAATATAGGTTTCAAAATTTTATTCTAAAAAGGTCTGAAATCATGGAAAAAATTAAAAAATTTTATTTTAAAAAATTCTGATTTTATGTTCATTTCAAAAATACCTATGCATTTTTACTCCAAAACATTAAATTCTAAAAAATTAGATTTTTAATCCTAAAAAATTATGAATTTTTTTAAATGAAATTTTTGAATTGTTCCTATGATTTGGAACCTCTTTTAAGATAAAACTTTAAAATATATCCCATTTTGATTTTTTTTGAAGTGAAAGAATTAGGTTCGAGTAATATTCAATTCCTTTATGCTACTTATTTTCATGAAAGAGATTGAGAAGTTGACTAAGCACAACCCCAAGAAGACACAATTAGCTATAATAGATCTATTAGATCCTTCTAACGGTACCATCTGTAGACGAGTTAGTAGCTAGGTATCTGTCAGATAATTAATTAATTTTGGTAAATAAAAACCCTTACTTGTCTTTATAATCGTTGATAAACTGTTCAGTCTCGGTAAAATTCCTTTGCGGTTCAATTGTCTGTGAGTAAACGACGAGTAAAAAAGTAAAAATTAAAACCACTCTCATACTGAATGGAAAAATACGCAAGTATCATGAACCACACGAGAACACATTTCACGAACACCTAAACGCAAGTACATCCGCGAATAAACATGTACTCGATTTCTAATCTAGCACTATTACAGTAATTTTTCAACTTGAAATATATTCCATGATGCGAAAATTGAACATCATTTTTTCATTTTGACAGCCTCAACATTGATCTTGCATACTAAGCACGAAACCATGAGACGAACGCATCGTTGTGTTTTGATTCGTCGAGTTCCTATACCGTAAAATAGGAAGATTTTTCACACAAATACCGGTTTTTGTTTATAATTGCTTTGTCAATGAATCTTAAGACCGTTTCCAAGGCTGGTTGACATTACACACGAGTTAATTATAATGGTCACTAATACGCGCTGGATTTATCACATTCGAAATGCCAATTTGCCAGCGTTATTAGTAGGCATGTAACCATTCTCTGAGTTGAATGTGTTTCGACTTCCAACTCCGACTGAGACAGTCTGTGTACGTAAACTGTGTACCACAATCACGTGCATGCCATGATAACAATATATTATTTCTGCTAGGTACATTGGAATTTAAAAATGATTAAAATAGGTCCTATATCTACGTCATTGATAAATGTTGGAATATTATTACCTCATATCCGATTTATTAACTTAGTTAGGTAAGTATCCATTACGTAGGCTAGGCATACGTAGTTATAAATAAAATTCCCCACAATCAATGGATCCCGATTATAATCGGGTTTTTAATATAATATTTCAAGGTGATCTAATTTTAGAAAATTCATCAAATATGTAAGTACGAACTTGTTGGTTTTTATTTTGAAACTAGTCATCGTCAGCTAGCTATTTTCGTATGGATGCGTATAGGTCTTAATACTTCAAATACGAACAAGTAAGCGACTAGCGTCTACAGTGCTGGTACTGCATTAGGTAATAGTAAAATTATCGTAAAAAAGTGCAACCAATCTGCGTAAAATTCATCGTAAAATTTTTAAAACTTGGTTTGTGAGGATTAAAATGTTACCAGGGTGAAAATCAATACCTACCTAACCTAAGCTGAACATTTCATAAAAGAAAACAAAAACCGTAAAATTTAATCTCGCATAAAAGCAAAAATACGACAAAAAATAATAATACGAAATTATTATAGGTAGGTAGTAGGTACGCATTTGTGAAATTTTAGCTCTTAATAAGAATGATTCCTATTTAAGATTTTGAACAAAAATAAGAATGGACGCCAGACGGCAAATCATCAGTAGCTCGGATGTTCCAGCAACACAAAAAATTTAACCCCTAAACATTTGATCAATACTACATACTTACCTACATCTGTTTTTTTTTTTTTTTTGAGAGAGAGAGAAAACTCTCAGTTTTTTGCAGCAAAAATACCTACTTTACAATTCTTTTTCGAAGGAAAAAAATTCAAAATTTTCTCGGAATAAAAATAGGTAATATAATATCTACGAGTACTAAACTCAATTTCTTTAGAGTCAACGAGAAAATAGATATGAAAATTTAAAAAAAAAATTTATTGAACAAAAAAAAAAACTCAATTTTTTAAAGATAGAATTTTCATGTTTGTCTCAATTTTTAAGAGAGGATCATGATTTTCAATGTTTAGGAGAAAAAAATTTTAAAATTATTTTTGAAGAAAAAAAATTTTGCTATGTTTTTTTTGCGGTTAAAATATTTCTATTCTTTTTAGAGAAAGAAGAAACTAATTTTCTCCAATTTTTTAGATGAAAAATTTCCTAATTAATTGCTTTCAACTACAGAAAAAAATTCTCAACTTTTTGAGATGAAAAATTTCCTATTTTTTTTTTTTTTTTTTTTTTTTTTTTTTTTTAAACGCCATATACAGCAACTAAGGCTAGAGGCGTAGCCTATATTTTTTGAGAAAAAATTTCTCAATTTTTTAGAGAAGAGATTTTTTTGAGGAAAATATATTTTTAGCTTAAGAATTTTCCAGTTTTTTTGGATGAAAATTTTTCAGTTTCCTATTAGAGGAAAAATTTCCAAATTTTTTCAGATGAATAGGTATAATTCCTAATTTTTTCTAAACGATTTTTTTTTTTTTTTTTTAGAAAAAATATTTCAAACTTTTTAGCCAAATATTATTTCAATTTTTTTAACCAAAAAATTTCGCGATTTTTCATTCAACAAATTTTCCTGTTTTTTTTTTAGATGAAAAATTTTCCAGTTTTTTATATAAAAAATTTCCAATTTTTTATATCATAATTTTCTCAACTTTTTCAAAATATGAAAATTTTTTCAATTTTTTCAAATGAAAAATTCAATAATTTTCGTAGAAAAAACTTTTTTTTTTAAATTTTGAAGTAAAAAAAAACTTGATTTTTTTGGGAGTGTAAATAATTTTTCTAAATTTCATGAGAATATTTTGATCAAAATACGCAGGATCAATTTTTTTCAACTTTTTTTTAGAGAGAGAAAAACTTGAAATTCTTATCATTTTGAAAGAAAAAAAAGTCCAATTTTTTGAAGTAACTTTCTTAATGCTTATGACATTTCCATTTTATTTAAGTAGTTCCAATTTTCTACGATTCTTTAATTTCATGCATTAGGAAAAATAAACTTTTATAATTCTGAAATTGCTTTTTCTTAAAAATAAATATTTCACTTCTTCGTGTTTAAAAAAAGTCTAAAATAAGTATAGGTGGGTAAAAAAATGAACCAATATTGAAAAAAACTTTTTAAACATAGGGAATTTAAATGAAATTTTTATGCAGTTTTCTCCTTGCACGCGGGTATATTCACTAATTAAATAGAGCGAGGTGGCCAAGATGTCTCGAATGCATTACCCCACTAAATCCAACACCTTAAATATTAAAGCTCGGCAATGGATAAATAAGAATTTTGCGTAAAAATGACCTAAAATGGTAAGATATAATTTATTTCATTAACCAATTGGCTAATTATTCTTTTCATTAGGGAGTTTGTTTCAGAATCTCGCATTAATAATAATTAGTTGGTCAAAATTTTTGAAATGCTTTTTATGCTTACTGAATTATAGTAGGTATGAAATAAAAATGGAAAAAATCACGAACAATAAACAATGATTAAAAGTTTTGGAAATTATTGCTTTTGAGACGTTTTAAAACTATTTCAGCAAGACTTAAACGGCAAGAAAGAGTTAGATACCTACCTGAGAATTTTAAAATAATTAAACGGAGAAAAAGTTTTTTTGTGAGAAAGAAAAACTTGAAAGTTTACCCCTCAAGTTGGTGAAATTAAATTTTAAAACATTCGCAGTAAAAGGAAATCACCATGTTGAAACGCTCGGTGAGTTTCAACATTTAAATTTGTATAAATGTCACCGCCATAAATATATACCTACTCGAGTAAATAGGTACCTACGTACTTAGTTGGTACGAGTTTCAAGTATCTAAATCTATCTAAATAAAGATTAACTACCAAACTATATACTTACTTAGGTACAATCTTACTTACCTACAGCATAGATCAAATAGTAATTAATAGCGTGAGTAGGTAACTAAAGTACGACTCTGCCAACGTTAGATCTCTCAGTACCTATTAAAAAATATAGGAACTACAGGTAGGAAATTATTCAAACAAAAGCAGGGACATTCAAATATTATGCAAGTTACTCGTACGTTTCCTTATGATAAAACTGCATCGAAAAACTTTCACAGAAATGTAGGCGAAATAGAACGACGACGAAGCAGAACGATTTTTAGCGAAAAAGAAAAATAACCAATGTGTTAAATGAATTTGGTAAACCATACTTTTAGGTCGTTAACCCTGAAGATGATCTGGTTACCGGAATAAAATCATCATGTGTACATTATCCAAATGGAAATTCCTTTCCCTTTTTGAAAGCATTAATATTTTGCACTGCGTGAATAGTCGGTTTTCAAGTTTTTATGGTATTTCTCTCGTGACCGGTATAATAATTTCAATACGTATCCGGTTTTATGTGACGCGAATGCTGCAAACGACGTATCCAAATAAATTCTAACGGAATTGGTTGGTTCAGATTAGGATGCATTAAGAGCCGAAACTGCTCGGATGAAGATACAGATACTCGCATTTGCAATTCGCATATGGTACAGATTTTGAAAAAGTAAGTACCTACGTACGTAATGTCCGTTATGAAAGGATATCGAAAACCAGAGAACTAACTTTGTAAACGATTAATTACTTTAAAAGGTGCAAAGTAGATGGTTTGTTACACATTTATAACTCGAATCACCTTCTACTTGTATGGGTGATGTGAACCTGTCCAATGCCCATAGCAATGCCTTTAATGCTAGAATGCTACAAACTTCCTTATTCGATGCTATCTGAAACAGATTATACTTTCATATATAGATACAAAATGGCCACGTTTTGAAAGGAACGATGTAATAATATAGTTGCAAGAGGGGAAAAAGTAGCTTCCTTTCGGTTACATTGTTAAAAACAATTTTACGACTAAATTTCAATTTATAGAGTCCATAAGGAAAAAAGTGAGCCAGTATATGCTATTTTGTTAAAAGACTCCATATTTATCAAGGATCCGGCCCCCTTTATTTGTAAGTCCCCTATCTTGATTGCTAAGGCTACTTTTAAAAAAAATTTCAAACTAAAGTTGTAGATTGAGATCCTAGGAATAATTTTTGCCATTACAAAAATTTCGAGTGAACTTCTCCTATCCTCCAATTTTGAAAAATACCTATCAAAATCACCCTTGAATTTCAATTGCAGAGCTTGCAGTGGTTATCTGTAGTTCTGTAAAAGTAAAAGTTTGATCAATTCTATAAAACATTAAGCGGTTTTGTCAATTATTAAACCTCTTTTCTGAGGATCCTGCCCTTTTCCTTTAAATGTCCTTTATCAGTTATGCCAATTTATAAGGCCAAGGATCCAATTGAAAAAACTTTCAAAAAAAAAGTTATAGGTTGAGGTCTTGGAATTACTTTGGTTATTTAAAAAAATAGATTGGAGCACCCCTCTCCTCCAATTTTGTATAATAGGTACCACACAGGAAGGCTATTTGGGTATTCAGAAATAACATCTAAGCACGTTACTCCACTCATGGAATAGGTTCCAGATATTCTGTGCTAAGAGATTAAAGTAGACAGTTCATCAAAGATGATCATTATAGGGGATTCAGTGACGTCACTTTGATTTTTCATTGGTGGGCGCTCAAATTTTTTCACACTCCATGTCTATGTACCCCCTCCCCGAAACACTATTCAAATCCTTACATTTTTCATTCAAATAACACTAAATGTTAGTTACCTATTCACAATGTTTACTCAGGTTTTTTTTTAAATTTTTTTTTACTCCCATTAGAGTTATTTTACCCAAAAATATTTGAAAAAGTTCTGATAAATTTTTCTCTGATATTTTCACTTGAAATTTTTTTCTTGAAATTCATTCTAAAAAATTTGAGATAACTATTTGCTCAATTTTTGAAAATATTTTTATTCAAAATTTTTTATACATTTTTACCGCGCATTTTCTCGCGGAGTTATATCAATTGAACTTCAAACAAATGTAGAGAAAATTCCATAGAAAATTTTGTACACTTCTTTTTGAAAATTTTTAATTTAAAATATTTCTTTTTAAAAAAAAATATCTTCATTTTTTTAAAATAAATTTTCAACTTGGGCCTTCGAAAAAAATCCGTTATTTATTGCCTAAAAATCCGTTATTTCTTCAGAAACAATGTTTCGCCAAAAAAATATTAGGTAACAAAAAAAAATAAATAAATAAAAATAGAACAATAAGAAAAAAAAATGAGGAGAAAAATACTGAAGAATATCTTTTTGAAAAATATTCCCATAATCGAAAAATTATGATTTAAAAAAATCTCCCAAATTTAATTCAAACTCTCCGAAAAAATTTAGAAAAAATTTCTCAAAAATTCTGAGTAAAACAGTTTTAAAAAGTAAGAAAACATTTTTAAAAAACATTTCAAACAAAATTTCTAAAAAAATCTCAAGCGAAAATTTCAGGGAAAAATCAAAAATTTTTAGAAAAAATTATTCTAAAGAAAAGTGATTCAAACTACGTCTGAGCATACGAGCATTGTCAATACTCAAATAATTTTTTTCTTAAAGGTTAAAGCCTTATTTTAAAGAATTTTTGCCATCAAAAACTGTGGTGCTTAATCAATGAAATAGACAAGAAAAAATACTTCATGAATTAGGAAAGATTTTTACTATTCAGTGGTAAGTATCTAAATTTTGTGTCTCAATTCTTTTTTTTTTTTCAATTTTCTTGGAGTCGAAAATTTTTCTCTTGTGTACCTAGAATAAAATATTTCTTAAATTCTTGGAGAAAAAAAATCTCACTTTTTTGTAGGAGAAAATTCATAAATTTATTGGGTTTGAATTTTTTTTTTAACTTCTTGAGGTAAAAAAAACTTCTTATTTTTTGAAGAAAAAAGAACCTAACTTCTTGTCAAATTTTTTTCTTTCAGAAAAAAATTAGGCATCTCGATTTTTTTTTGAAAATAGTCCTTTGGCTTTCTTGAGGAAAAAATGTCTTGATTCTTATGCATAATTTTTTTGTTTTGTTTTGAAAAAAAATCTTTCAGTTTTAGAGAAAAATGATTTCAGTTTTAGAGAAAAATGATTTCAGTTTTTGGTCTCGATTTAGAAATACCTACAAATATGTAGTTACATGAGTTATTCAATTTTTGGTGAAAGAAATCTCTAAAAAAATTTTAGAGAGAAAAATCTTTCAATTTTTCAGACAAAGTATCTCAAAAATATTTCGAGATATCCGGAATAAAAATTTCTTGCCCAACCTCTTGAGGGAGATCTGGGTCTGGTTCAAGTGCACCTTTTGCATCCCCTCTCCGTCTCAGGTTGTACACTGCAAATTCAATTGCACTGTATCTCAACGTATAATTTATTTTCGTTTATAATAACATTGGCGATAACTTACGCAGAGTTCACCCACTGATACTTAACCGGTGAATGTCACACTTGCTAAATCTTGAAAAAATGAAAATTCACTACTATTTCATTCTTAAAACAAAACAAAGTCAAAAACATTTCTACACAAAAATCGAGAGATTTTTCTCCTCCCAAAAAATCAAGAGTTTAAAAAAAAAAAAAAATGTAAAAATTTTTTAAAAAACCACGCTTTTATTTAAAGTTGGTCACTTTGTAAAATGTTATTCATAGGGAAAGAGTAATGTCTTAAAAAACAAAAAATAAAATTTACTTGAATACAAAAATGTGTCAAAAAAAATTTTTCATGACACATTTTTGTATTCAAGTAAATTTTATTTTTTGTTTTTTAAGGCATTACTCTTTCCCTATGAATAACATTTTACAAAGTGACCAACTTTAAATAAAAGCGTGGTTTTTTAAAATTTTTTTACATTTTTATTTAACTCTTTTTGTCGTTGAAAATATTTTAATTTCATAGTTTTACTCCTCGAAAACTAACATTTTGATATCAATGTTGTGAATTTTGAAATTTTCAAAATGAAACCCCCTCATAGGGGTCCAATTTGGGGTCGAGGGTAAATTTAAGTCCGAAAATCGAATTCAGCGGCCTCGAAAACCTACATTTCGATACCAATGTTGTGATTTTCTGAAATTTTCAAAACTGAACCCCCTCATAGGGGCTCAATTTGGGGTCGGGGGTAAATTTGAGTTTGAAAATCGAATTCAGCTACCTCGAAAACCAACATTTTGATATCAATGTTGTGAATTTTGAAATTTTCAAAATGGAACCCCCTCATAGGGGCTCAATTTGCGGTCGAGGGTAAATTTAAGTCCGAAAATCGAATTCAGCGACCTCGAAAACCTACATTTCGATACCAATGTTGTGATTTTCTGAAATTTTCAAAATTGAAGCCCCTCATAGGGGCTCAATTTGGGGTCGGGGATAAATTTGAGTTCGAAAATCGAATTCAGCGACCTCGAAAACCTACATTTCGATACCAATGTTGTGATTTTCTGAAATTTTCAAAATGGAACCCTCTCATAGGGGCTCAATTTGGGGTCGGGGTAAATTTGAGTTCGAAAATAGAATTCAGCGACCTCGAAAACCCCTAATGTGAGCACTATGTTCTTTCAATTCCAGTAAAATATTAAATGAGAGAGGATTGGTCGAAAACATACATTTGGTTCCATGAGACAAACATACATACATACATACCAAGCTAATAAAAGCGTGGTAAAAAATGAAAAGAGATTAATTATGAAAAGATTACACGGCATACACCTCCTTCACAAGTTCTTAGGCTAGGTAGGGCTCACTTAAAACCGTGGGGAAGACAACGAAAAACTGCGAATACTGTGACAAAGGCGAAAGAACTGCAGTGACAGATGGAAAATAACTGCTACAAAGGGTGAGAGGACTGCGATGAAGACAAGGAACTGGATATCCTGCGATTCTGATAATGTTGCTACACTTTTGTTAGAGAGACTTGAAACTTACACTTTTGTTAGAGAGACTTGAAACTAAACTCTAGGAATGTCTTCGATATGTGTAAGATGTGATAAACCAAAATTTTGGGGAGATGATTGAGAACTTTTCAACAGTATTTGTAAAAAACTTGACTTCATATCGAGATGACATACAAAAGATCTTGAAGTACATAAATAATAAAGTGGTGTACGAACTTGTTCTTTTTCTACAACTTTTTCCATACTCATGACGACGAAAGAAAAGCGGAAATGAAAAGAAAAAAGAAACAATACATAGACAATGATAGGTAGGTACATATAAGTATACAGTTAATATATAGCAATTAGCATGGATATGCATTTCTGACACCATGTAGTATTATGAGAAATAAGGATAACCATACCTACCTAATTAGTAATTATGTATTGAGATTGACTACATCGATACATGGTACAAGAATGAATATGATAGCAATTTAGAGTAAAACATAATTTAAATATATTATTGAGTTTATTTAATTGATTAATTTTATTAAAATTTTTCAATTTATTTTATTATTATTTAAAATTATTTTTTATTTGATTTGAATTAATTAATTTGAATTATTTAAATTTAATTTTAAATAGGTTTTTATTGTTATTTAATAAAATTATAACATTTCAAGACATACATAGACGTAAGTACTCATGTATCTCGAAACTACGAATGTAAAAGGAGACAAGACCAAATTGCAATAAAAGGCTCCTTAACCTTAACATACTTCTGGAGGAACCAATTTAAAATTACTCATTTGAAAAATGAAAAATAAAACAGCAAAAATTACACAAAGTACTGTGTACCAAATACTTTACATATATAATACTGGAAACTCCAATGGGGAAAAGTGACCCCGACAAAAGCGCTCTTTTAGCAGTTTTAGCGGCTCGGCATGAAACTATTCTCAGACTTTCGACCGTTCGTCATGTCTTCGACCAATCAGAGGGCGAATCACGCGACGATTAGTCGAAAACCTGGAATTAGTTTCATGCCGAGCCGCTTAGAGAGCGCTCTTCTTGGGAGTCAAATCAAAAGCATTGAGTTTCCAGTATTATATATGTAAAATATTTGTGTGTACGCGGTAATATTGGGTAAACGTACCAATTCGTGACAGTGCTAAGAAAATTTCAACTTCAAATCAATCTTAAGCGGGTTTAAAGCATTGAAAAGTAGTGATGTTTATATTCAATGGATGAGGAATTTTATAAAGCATCCAAAACACAAAAAATATCAAAAATAACTAGCGTCTAATAATTTTGGCATACATTTTTTTCAAAAAAACTCCAAAGTTCCAATTTGTGACACCTTATGCCCCAGTTTGTGTCATATGATGATGTACCAGTTTGTGACGGTACAAAAATCGAGTAATAAATTGCTAATTAAAGTGAAAAGTAAATCTAATTAGATATTATGACTTTGTTTGCTCTTCTTCATAATAGATATTCTTTTTTATTAATTTTCAGTTCGAAATACATTTTTTCTAATTTTGCATCAAAAATCAATTCTTGTATAATTTCTTCACTTTGGCTTCAATAGTATATTTTTTAAAATTTGTGTTTTTGATAATTTTTGTTGCAATTTATTGACTAAAAGGTTCCTAAGCACAATAAATTCAATAAAACATACCTAATACACCTTGATATGAACAGAAAATGCTTCAATGGGCTGATTTTTGACATGTCACAAACTGGAACTCAGCATGCAACAGTTTGTGACACTCATGTCACAAATTGATACACCAGTCTATTTTTGAAAATTTGGTGTACCAGTTCTGTCAATTGTGAATAAAAATTAAGCATTTAATAATTTTTGGTCAACTTGATTAAAAAACAACTCACTTAGGACTCACAAATGTAAAAAAACATAACCTAACTGCATCACTTTAGTTTAAAGCTGAATATAATCGATCAATCCATCACATCTCATTTTTACACTCTTGGAAAAAACCGCACATGTACAGAAAATTCACAGATACAAATCTTTTGAGAAGGGATTTGTAACATATTAATGCCTTGTGATCAAAAGGTTTTGGTTTCTTTGATTTCCATATGGATGAGAGTTTCACAGAAAAATATTACTAGGTACGTTGTAATTTACCATAACTTCTTTAGTAATTACATTTTTTAGTGTAAACTGTCACAAACCGGGGGTACTGTCACAAACTGGTACGTTTACCCTACATACTTACAAATAAACATCAGGAAACACATTTTCTGCATTTACCCTATTATTCTACAACGTAAAAAGTAACCTTTTTATTTATATTTTAATAAATTTCAGTTTACTTTTTTATAATCTATAAATAATTTTACATTATTTACCTATTTTTCATCTAATTATTATGTTTTTTAAAAATGAAAATGGGTTTATTTGTATTTAATTATTTTAAATGATTTTTCAACATTATTTTATACAATTTTATTCAATTTTTATTAATTATAATAAAAATATTTCAATTGATTTTTTCTTATTTTATCTTAATACTGTTGCGCATTCGACGATGTGGACTTACACTCTGACATTTTATTTCACAAAGAAAATTACATAACATATAACGTACATCAAAAGACATAAGATGAATGACAAACAAAACTTACATGTAAGTACAAAAATTATGGGCAAAAGTTTGAAATTTTGACAGTCTGATGGCCAATAATACTAGAATCAATTAAAATAAAAAATAGAAAATACGCTACCTACTTAAGTCACCTGTGTTGAGGCCTTTGTTATTCGATATTAAACTGCTAATTTGGATATTCGCACGTCAGCGTCGTCTTTGTGACTCATCATATTCGGCATCACCTGCCTTTGCATTCAGCATTGTTGTATTTGTCCTCCTTGTGCATTCTCTTATCACGCATATTTTCGCTAGCGTTCCGGCATTGACATCTCGTTCTACTGCTTTGTCGCTCCTTCGTATTTTCGCTTCGGCATTTCTAACTTAAATACCACCGTCGTCACTACAATCGCTGGTCAATCTTCGCATCCTTTTGTCGTCATTGTCGCTTTGATTGGCATCATGAACCAATCTTGTGTTCTTTTGTCATCGTTGTTGCTTTGATCGTCACCATGAACTGATCTCCACATTCTTGCATCATCGTCGTCGTCGTCGCTTCTTTGATCAACATTGTGAACCAATCTTCATGTATCATTGTCATCGTTGCTTCAATTGTCATTGTGAACCAATCTCTATATTTTGTTGTGCCTTGCATCGTCGTCATTGCCTTGATCGTCGTTGTGAACTGATCTCGGCATCGTCTCATACTCGATTGTCTTTGCAAACCAACCGGTAGAGAATTCAGCACAATTTTGTTCGGTGTCTTGGCCGTATGCCGTCGTTTCTGTTGCTGTCGTTGTTAACTGCCATCCTTTCAATGCTCGTAGTTTCCGCTGTCGTTGGCATTCACTTCTTCGCGCACATTGAAAAACAGTAGATTTTTTGCTAACTACCATGTTTATATATGCTAGCACATCACCTGTCATTGCGTGTTCGTTCGCCTCTACATTAATTGAATTTGTCTCTTGTTCTTTTCACGTGGTTGCATTCTCGTCATCTCGTCAATCACCGTTTGTTGTATCATCGTACGTTGCCTTTGGGTTATCACCAACCGATGCGGACCCCTGGTCTTTGCTGGACAATATTCAAACATGAAGTATGCCAAATGATGGATTCAACGGATGGATTGATTAAACCTTCAACAAATGAAGAAACTGGAATTTTAGGAACAACGACAGTTACGGGGAAATTTTTGTTGTCAAATGAATCGACAAATTCTGCTGATGACGAGTCAGAAGAAGATGCACTTGATGAATTATCGTTATAATTATTCGAGAATTCTCTTGATTTGCATTTACACATACCTCGTAATTTTGACTTACTTTCGCTTACTTCGAAATCCGAAAAACAGAGCTAGACTTTTTACTCATTCACAAATTTAAAAAAAAATAAAGTATTTTTCAATTGAATCAACGCGAATCCGATCACGCTTACTGATATCATGTTTTGCATTCGATAATTAACGAATAAATTAAACTTCGACATGGACTTCAACTGACATTTATTTCACAAAGGAAATTACATAACATGTAACTTACATCAAAAGACATAAGACGAATGACGAACAAACTTACTTATGTGTACACTGACAAAAAATCACATCAGAAAAAGGTTCGAAATTTTGACAGTCTGGTGGCCAGTGATACTAGAATCGATTAAAATAAGAAATAGAAAATACGCTGGTGGCCAGTGATACTAGAATCGATTAAAATTCGAAATTTGGACAGTCTGGTGGCCAGTGATACTAGAATCGATTAAAATAAGAAATAGAAAATACGCTGGTGGCCAGTGATACTAGAATCGATTAAAATAAGAAATAGAAAATACGCTATCTACTTATATATAACCTATCGAACATAGCCACAACAAATACAAAAAGAATAAAGTGTAAGCACTAAGCATACATATAACATCAAACATCTTCAAAATATCTAAAATCATACACTTTTGATTACTTATTACCTGAGAGTTCTGCTTACAAATTTGAACTGTCCAAAAAATGAGTATTCAACAACGTATGCATATCATCAACAAACGATGCATTGAATATTAAATTATTACATTTCTCGAAACGAATTTCATTAGAGAAAATCAAACATGATGAATTTCATTAGAGAAAATCAAACATAATACCTAATTAATAATTAAGTACAAGTCGCGATGTTGATTTTTAATAAGCGAGAGTACCGTCGGAGCATCTTTGTTATTACTACATTCAGTTCTGAAAAATCGCAAGCATTTGCAAAATTATTAGTCTTCAGCTTTACCATCAAATTCATTTACTAATATTTTCCAAGCATTGCAAGCTGATAATCTACTGGTTATACAACCCTGTAGTTCTTCGGAAACGCATTGTGAAATGATGACTTTCGCCTGTGCCGTGGATTTATTTCAGTTCTCAAACTTTTGTTTTTCAGCGTTTGTTAATTTATCATCAATAACCTTGCCTGCCAGTTAGTGGTTTGATACCATTGATAAATTCCATATTGTTGATAGGTTGAACAATTCGAACAATTTAAATAAAAGAACTCATTTTTCTCCGGAATAATTCGCATTTACTTCATCATGAAAATCTTGCATATATACAGTCACGAGAACCATTAATGAATAATCGAGTAACATCAAGTGAAAAGCATGTTCGAGAAAACGTGAGAACGGCACCTTTTTGGCTTTAAACAAACGTAAATATAGCTAATACTAATGAAAACGGGTAGGTAAAACCTACATACTGAAACAGTAACGTAACTTAATTCTAAAATATGTACACAAACGTTCATCACCACAACACATATTGATGGATTAATAATGGGCGGCACAGTGGTTTGATACCATTGATAAATTCCATATCGATGGATTAATAATGGGCGGCACAAAGGAATCAATACGTAACGACCGTGTACGACAGTTAATGAGTGTCTGAGCCCATAAACCTATTAAATTACATATTACATTTCTCGAAATTAATTTTATTAGAGAAATAAGTATTTATTGTTACTATACGAAGTGGGATAAAATACCCGTTTGGATTTGGAACATTAGAAATTTTCAACTCACAATGCAACGACATATTTTTTGTTAAAGACTATAATTTTAAAGCAATAAATATAAATCTAATCTCCTTTCATAAAAAATTTAATTTCTTTTACAAACAAAAAATAGCCAAACACAGTCAAGTCTCATTTTGTTACATCCTAATTTTAAGACAATATTATAAAATTGAAGAAAAAACCATTGCATATTTTCTGTCTCCTTTTATCAAACTGAAATTTTAAAGCAATAATAATCAAAATAAACATATTGTTTCATTACCTTTCAATGAAGTAGCCTTGCATAAAATTTTATTTCATTTCACTAATGGGTTTGTTAAAAGAGAAATATCACAATGGCAGAATATGAATTTCACTAATGGACCTGTCTGGGAAATTTTATAGAATTAAGAAAAAATATGCCCCAGGTAATCTTCTTTTATCGAACAGAAATAAAAATCTTCCTAACGAATTTGTTTAATGCATTTTACAAAATGAGAACAAGAACCTGATGAGAGTGGAAAGGTCATTCATCATCATCTTTTATCAAATTGAAATATCACTACTGGATTTGTTGTTTATTTATTGCCATTTGAAAGGTGGCATGTGGGTATGAAGGTATACGCTAACTCACCAGTTGGCAGGGGTAGGCCAAAAAAATATATAAGGGAGTTAGTAGAGCATAGAGAAACCTTGGTCTGGATGAGAGGGCATGCTGCCAACAGCTGATTAAGCAGTTGGTAGGGGTAGGTTAAAAATTATATAAGGGAGATTTGTGTCTATACATAGGGTAACCTTGCTCTGGGTGAGTGAGAGTGATTCATCAGTTGGTAGGGGTAGGCTAAAAATTATATAAAGGAGATAGATTATAGGGAAATTTTAGTCTGGGTTAGACGGTACGGTGGTAAAGGCTGATTCACCTGTTGGTTGGGGTGGGTAAAAAAATATATAAGGTATAGGGAAAATCTTGAATCTGCCTGAGTGGGTGTGGTGGCAAAGGCTAGGCAAAAAAATTGTATAAATGAGATAGGTTATAGGGAAATCTTAGTCTGGGTGAGTGGGTGTGGGGGTAAAGGTTGGTTCTCCTGTTGGTTGGGGTGGGTAATAAAAATATTTGAGGTATTTAGTGGCTAGGGCAGAGGGAAGCCTTGGTCTCGAATGCTCGGCGTACGGGGGGAGAGGGTCGGACCACTGGATGTTCCGTTCCCCCTCTGGGGGCTCAGGCGTGGCTATAGGGCGTAGTCCTATGGTGGTGATCCGGGTTGAGAGGGGCAAGTGAAGGTGTGTACGACCTGATTCCAGCGCACGTTGTTCTGGACAGGCCAAGGAAGTCTCTCTTGGGGTTTTTGATGGTGTGTGTTTATTTTTAAATTTTTTTCCTTTGAAAAATTCTATTAAATTAATTTTTATATTTTAAATATTTTATTTTGAAAATTAAAATTAATTAAAAATTTTTTTATAAAAAAAAATCTTCTGAGTAAGGGTGGTATGTAGGATTAATAATTTGTGTTTTGTTTGAATAGGTATGATTTTAGGTGAAATGAAGATTTTACTCGAATGGGATATGATTTCAAGTGAGATGAAGATTTCAATTGGAAATTTTTATCGAGTTGTGTCACGTTGCGCGGTGGTATGTAGGATTAATAATTTGTGTTTTGTTTGAATAGGTATGATTTTAGGTGAAATGAAGATTTTACTCGAATGGGATATGATTTCAAGTGAGATGAAGTTTTCAATTGGAAATTTTTATCGCGTTGTGTCGGGTTGCGCAGAGTTGTGTCGCGTTGCACCGAGTTGTGTGATGTCGAGTCGAGTCGCGTCGCGTTTTCGTTACTACGGCGTCGCGTACAAATGAGTTATGATAAGTTATGATTATGCTTTTATAATTTGTAAAGTATTTGATTTGTATATGTATGTATTATGTCATCACGGTACATGGTTTTTCCTCCACCAGCGGTGGAGGTTTTTTTCCCCAGTTCCGTGGTGATGGATTGCGCGCGTAACATAATTTATTGTTAGCTGGCATAAGTTATTTTTGGGTTGAATACATTATTGTTCATCAGTAATGGTATTTTGGTATTCTAGGTTCTTTGTACAGGAAACCATTACTGTTCACCAGTAATGGTGATGTGTTTGTTTGTTTGTTTTGTTTGCTTGTTTGTTTGTCTGTTTGTCTGTCTGTCTGCTTGGTGGTTGACTTTTTCCTTCAGCTGCATGGTTTTTTTCAGGATTCTTTTTTCAATCTGAGAAAAGGATCCTATTTCCCTGTAATTATTAAGTTTAATAGGTAGTTTATCTTTATTGTTAGCCGGCATAAGTTGTTAGGTTGTGCGGAGTTGTGTGGTGCCGAGTCGAGTCGCGTCACGTTTTCGTACTACGGCATCGTGTACAAATGAGTTATGATAAGTATTATGATTATGCTTTTATAATTTGTATATGTATGTATTATGTCATCACCGTACATGGTTTTTCCTCCACCAGCGGTGGAGGTTTTTCCCCCCAGTTCCATGGTGATGGATTGCGCGCATAACATAATTTATTGTTAGCCGGCATAAGTTATTTTTTGGGTTGAATACATTATTGTTCATCAGTAATGGTATTTTGGTATTCTAGGTTCTTTGTACAGGAAACCATTACTGTTCACCAGTAATGGTGATGTGTTTGTTTGTTTGTTTTGTTTGCTTGTTTGTTTGTCTGTTTGTCTGTCTGTCTGCTTGGTGGTTGACTTTTTCCTTCAGCTGCATGGTTTTTTTCAGGATTCTTTTTTCAATCTGAGAAAAGGATCCTATTTCCCTGTAATTATTAAGTTTAATAGGTAGTTTATCTTTATTGTTAGCCGGCATAAGTTGTTAGGTTGCGCGGAGTTGTGTGGTGCCGAGTCGAGTCGCGTCACGTTTTCGTACTACGGCATTGTGTACAAATGAGTTATGATAAGTATTATGATTATGCTTTTATAATTTGTATATGTATGTATTATGTCATCACGGTACATGGTTTTTCCTCCACCAGCGGTGGAGGTTTTTTCCCCCAGTTCCGTGGTGATGGATTGCGCGCATAACATAATTTATTGTTAGCCGGCATAAGTTATTTTTTGGGTTGAATACATTATTGTTCATCAGTAATGGTATTTTGGTATTCTAGGTTCTTTGTACAGGAAACCATTACTGTTCACCAGTAATGGTGATGTGTTTGTTTTGTTTGTTTGTCTGTTTGTTTGTTTGTTTGTTTTGTTTGCTTGTCTGATTGTCTGTCTGTCTGCTTGGTGGTTGACTTTTTCCTTCAGCTGCATGGTTTTTTTCAGGATTCTTTTTTCAATCTGAGAAAAGGATCCTATTGCCCTATAATTATTAAGTTTAATAGGTAGTTTATCTTTATTGTTAGCCAGCAAATGCCATTACTGTTCATCAGTAATGATATTTTGGTATTCTAGGTTCTTTGTACACAAGAAACTATTACTGTTCACCAGTAATGGTATTGATGTGTGTGTTTGTTTGTCTGTTTGGTGTTTGACTTTTTCCTTCAGCTGCATGGTTTTTTCAGGATACTTTTTTCATTCCGAGAAAAGGATCCCTTTTTCCCTGTAAGTATTATAATTTATAAGTAATAGGTAGTTTATTGTTAGCCGGCATAAGTTGCAATTATTATAATATTTTATTGTTGGCTGGCATAAGTTGTTCTTTCTGGGTTTAATACCATTACTGTTCATCAGTAAGGGTTTTGGTATTCTATCATTTTTTGGTATTGGTAGTTAAGGTTCTTTGTTCTGGGAACCATTACTGTTCACCAGTAATGGTATATTGGCGTTTGTTTGTTGGTTTTTGAGTTTTTCCTTCAACTGCGCGGTTTTTTAAGATCCTTTTTTCATTCTGAGAAAAGGATCCTTTTCCCCTGTAATTATTATAATAGGTAGTTTATTGTTAGCCGGCATTATTTTATATTATGTATCTTGCAAGATTTTTATTTGCTTGGTAGTGCAAGTCGGATTGCTTGGCTGGGGTACCTAAATGCTTGCAATGTTTGTTTGGTGTTGTTTTTTTTGCAGCAGTGGGATTTTTTCAGGATTTTTTTTTCATTCCGAGAAAAGGATCCTTTTTCCCCCGCACCTCTTTCATTTCAAAATCATAGGTGTATAGTATCTTCTTTCCAAGAGAAGATACTTCATCACCACCCGAGCGGCACACTCGATCGATAATATCAGAATATGTAACGTATTGATAAAAAATCGTTTGAAAATCTATAGATGTTCTCACGATATTATAAAGATTTATCGGTACAACTTCATAGGCAAAAAATCTAAAAACTATCGAATTCGATATTATTAAGATTTTATGACGATATTCGTCAACGATACTATCGACAAAGAATATTAAATTTATCGTTTTCGATTTTCCACCGATTTTGTGTAGATATTTGAAACTACATTATCGACAAAGAATATTAAATTTATCGAATTCGATTTTTTAACGATTTTGTAAAGATATTTAAAACTATATTATCGACAGATTATATGAAATTTCTCGGCTTCGATATTTTACCGACTTTTTGACGACATTTGAAACTATATTATCGACAGATTATATTAAATTTATCGAATCCGATTTTTTACCGATTTTGTAAAGATATTTGAAACTATATTATCGACACGTAATATGAAATTTCTCGATTTCGATTTTTTAACGATTTTGTGACGATATTTGAAACTTTATTATCGACACGTAATCTGAAATTTCTCGAATTCGATTTTTCAATGATTTTATGACGATATTTGAAACTATATTATCGACACGTGATATGAAATTCCTCGAATTCGATTTTTCAACGATTTTGTGGCGATATTTGAAACTACATTATCGACAAATAATCTGAAATTTGTCGAACGATTTTTCAACGATTTGGTGACGATATTTGAAATTATTTCCAAATTGGTGAAAATTTTTCTAAGTCCAACACGTCTGGAAGTACTAAACTGCCTATTATAAGCTTTTTATTGCTAAATCCTCAACGATAAGGTATGGCATAGTGGTTAAGGAAGAGGATTGCCATGCAGGAGGTAGAAGGTTCAAGCCCCACGGGTGGCAGATTTTTTATAATTTTTTTTTACTTTTTCTGAAATGATCCTCTTACCGTAACATGAATAATGTGTTTAGGCATAGTTTAATGAATTATGCTAATTAATGATTTTTAATTATAGAAAGAAGCTAGTAAAAGACGAAAAATCGGAATAAAAAATCGATAAAAAATCGACAGAATATCGAATTCGATAAAGTGTCGCAAAAGTTCCGCCTGAATCGTGAAATTATCTTTCGATATTATAGATATATTATCGATAAAATATCTTACTATAATCTCGAAATTTTTGCTAACTATAATTCGTCGATAATCTATCTATATATCGAAAGATAATTTCACGATTTATGCGGAACTAACGCGACACTTTATCAAATTCGATATTCTGTCGATTTTTTATTTCGATAATTTGTCGATTGTGCTGCTCGGGCAATGATAATTGTTTCTTGCACTTAATTTCTTATTTCTGGTATTTTTCCAATATTTAAGGGTGTGCTCCCAAAGATTTTTTTTTATTTTGGATGATTATGCTATATGCTCATGTATGGCAAATTCATTGCATCATATATGCGCATATATGGCCACATATAACCAATAAATTTGCCATAATAATATGAGCATAATATTATGATCCAAAATGAAAAATTTTCCCTGGGCTTCTGTGTTCAAGTTTTAAGCTTTATTGGTAGGAATTTTGTGACGCGATTATTCGAAAACTAATAGGTGGAATTACGTGGAGTTTGTTTCAATATTTTGATCAAGAAAATTATTTTAAAGGTGAGTTATTTTCAATTTTTCAAGTCAAAATCATAAATTTCATTTAAGAATTGTGGTTTCAAATAGAAAAATTGAAAATACCCACTTTTAAAATTATTTTCTTGATTGATAAACAAACTCGTCCATTAGTTTTCGAATAATCCTGTCATAAGATTCATTTCTGATAAGGCTTAAAACGCTAACACTGAGCACACCCATGAGTAATGATTGATTTTTTTTAATCAAGATGAATTTTTCAAAATTTTTAGCCAAACAGTTTTGAATTTCATTTGAAGACAAAAATTTCAACTGTAGAAAATTTTTATATTGGAGCATACGAGTATATGTGATAATATACCTATGATAAGGCAAGAAAACTGTCCATTAAAATTCACGGTCAGATTCAATTGAACTTATTCATTCATGATCATATATGACTGTATGAGTTACATTGTTAGGTTAGACAGATTTTCAATTAGAAAAAAAAAATTCTTAGAAGTATTAACAATTATTGGCCTTGCTTTGGGCTCAGAGGCCCACCCATTTTTGGAAACACTTGGCGAAGTTGACTTTCGGAAACTCGCGTAACGTTGAAGGAGAAAAACTGCAATGTTACGCGAACTTCTGAAAGTCAACTTCATCAAGTGTTTCCAAAAATGGATGGGCCTCTGAGCCCAAAGCCAAGCTAATAATTGTGAATACTTCGAAGGAGATAATGATTCGCGTGAAATATTGTTTCAGAGTTGATTTTCAAGTTTTTTTTGCCATTTTTGTACTGAAAATGAAAAACCGCAGAGATGCTTCGAGGTATACTTGTTTAATTAGCTATAGTTTGGGAACCAATGATCGCAGATACTTCGGCGACATCTCATTGAATAGAAGAGGGTTGTACGATTCTATTGAGACCTTGGTGACCCTCGTACAATAATTACAACCCGAGATATAGAGAAAGTCCATGTATTTCTGGATCAGTCCTCTATAGTTACCTACTTTTTTTGACGAAATTGAGAACGAAAATTCAGATTTTTTCCCAAAAAATTACACAAATATTCTCCCCTCTCCCTCCACAAAAAAACATACTTTTTTCCGCATAAAAATCGAGAGATTTTTATTTAAAAAAAATTGAAAAACATTTTAACTCAAAAACAATTTAAGTTGATAGTTATTTTTCCTCCAAAAAATTAAATTTTTTCTCCAAGAATTTAAGGAATATTTTTATTCCAACACGAGAGAAAACTTTTTGACGTATAGGATATTAAAAGTTTAATTTTTATTTTTTTAATTGAGACAAAAATTTGAGATATGCAGGTACCTACTACCTAGGTAGATACTAAGGTAGTACTTGGACTTACAAACCTACCTACTTCTTACACCGCATTGTTAAGTAACAATAAAAATTCTCATCGCTGATTACGTATTACATATGTGTACGAATAATATCAGTCATAAGTCCCAAGATTAAGTCAAACAATTGTTTTATAC
Organism: Balanococcus diminutus; assembly: GCA_959613365.1. NCBI lineage: Eukaryota > Metazoa > Arthropoda > Insecta > Hemiptera > Pseudococcidae > Balanococcus > Balanococcus diminutus. Next base: position 34,773,223 of record OY390714.1, read on the forward strand.
CTCCGCAAGTATTCATGGTACTTACACATGTAGATTAACTCGTAGGTAAAAGTGTTCATCGAGTTTGATCCTATCAGAAAATACCTAGACACTAATGCACGGTTTGGTTGATGAGTGTTAGATAACCTTGAGTCATCTCAGATCTTATTACATGCCTTCTACGAGTTTAAAAAAAAATACAAACCGGTAAACAATTCCAGATTCTAATTTATTTGATGGTCTGTTATGTACCTATTAAATAATATAAAGCACCGCTATTCGCATCTTTATCGCCAGGAATACTCGACGAATAGGTTTCAGAGTGTTAGTCTGTTAGCTGGCTCAAATGCGAGTGAACGGTTCAACATTTAGTTAGGCACTTGTTGTCTAATATTTTAAGTTTAAATTTACATATTATTTTTTATATTTTGCTGAATTTATCATCAACATGATCAAAAAGTTGAACTTTTAATATCGAGGTTTTATAAGATCGAACATACTTTGTTTAGGTAGGTACTTACCTACCGATTTGAATTAATTTTTCATTCTCAAGTAACGAAATTACAATGTTAAGTGTAATATTTCTTGTGATAAGTGTATCGATTCTCGTGAGTGGACAAACAAATGAAACCGATTTTTTAACTATTACGTTGGATAAAGTTGAATTATTCGATATTCAATCTTACAAAGACAAGTATGTACTCATGTAACATATATTTAATACTTATACCTAATATCTATGTGTATAATGTATCTACACTTGAAAGTTGGCCAAATACTTGAGAACTCGTACGCTTGAAATTCTATAAGTATTTGCAAAATTCATAAATAGTTGGGTTTATACCGCGGAAGATTTATCACCTTCATTTTCGAAGAAGTTATTAATAAATTTGACATTTTCTCATAACATTGAAACCGTTGTACGTGATTTCCCATCAACTATCTGAATAAAAAAAAGTATACACATGCACTTCAAAACCATCAAGTACGATTCCAAGAAAAATTGAAATTTTAATGTATTCGATACACGCTTGGATGAATTTTTTTTGTTAAAATACGAATCTAAAAGGATTCCCAAAAGTTAATTAACACGAACAACTTTTTTATAACTTTTTTAAACCTGTTTTTTGTAGGATTTGCAAGAGCGAGCCGACTTGTAATTTGATAAATAAGGCCACGCCAAAGGAGTATACTTCGCTAGAGTATCGAAACTGCATGTGCGATGAGGATTGCACCAAGTACGGAGATTGCTGCTTAGATTCCAATTATTATAACGAAACTGTGCAAAAAGAAAAGCTTTTCCAAAATTATCACTGTTCGTTCCAAGAATCGGTAAGTTTTTTATTAATGGTCGATTTAAGCGTTTAATTCAGGTGTCAATTATCTGGGACATGTTTTCATTTTTTGGCGATCTCAGCGAACTTTCAAAATTTGATTGAGAGAATAATGCTCCCCATCGTCGTAAAAGATTTCAAAAAGTTGGTCATTAGGAAAATTTGAAAATTTTAGTTCCAAACAAAATTTTCTAAAAACAGTTTTTGTTTGTATGTTTTTTTTTAATATATATTATGGAGACCTAAAATTAGGACTTCGGTCAATTTTTTTATTTTTTTTTTCTAATAGGAAAGATAATAATTAATTATATAGGTGCCTGCTTACCTACCTACTCAAAAATCGGTATAGTGTATTGAGTAAGTATAGGTAAATCTAAGATAACCTGCATTCCGACAACCATAAAATTAAAAAAAAAATATTTTTTAAAAATATAAAAATTTAATTTTACAATGACCCTTCTCTGTCCCTTGTTTCATCACAGGTCCTATTATGCATGGAAAAAGGATGAGATCTACAAAGTTTTAATTTTAAATTTGTTTCTTGAAAAAATGTGATTTTCATTTCTTTTTACCGAATTTTGAGAAATTATGCGTCCGAATAAAAATTCATTACTTAAAATATTTACAAATAATTTTAGAAAAATTTTAAAATTTAGTTTTCGGATAAAATTTTCTTTTAAAGAAAAATTTGAAAGAAATTGCCTTCAAACAAAATTTTTCAGGAATATTTTTCATCAAAATTCTCAAAATTAGTGATTGAGCAAAGGTTTGTGAAATTCGATTTGAACTAGACTCTTTAAAAATTTGTTTACATATAAACATGAATTTTCCAAATAAAAATAAAAAATTTCAACAAAATTCCTTCAATAAAGGATTTGAATAAATTTAAAAAAAAATTTCTAAAAAACTTTTTGGAGACTCCTAAAACTTGTTTCTGAGACTTTTTTTCGAGGTATCTTTTCAACAATTTGTGTTAAACATAAGTGAGTAAATATTTTTTCAAGGTTAATAATTATTATTTGAAACAAAGTTTTAAAAAATTTCTCCAAATTTTTTTTAAAAAAAAGGTGAAAAATTGTTGAACTTTATTAAGAATTCAAACAGGTCAATTTTTTTAAGTTGCAACATATTTTGAAAAAAAATTGACTCAGAAAATTATAAATTGAAAAATTTTGAAATCAATTAAATAATTTAATTTTTTTAATTAAAAAAAAGATAAAAAAATATTAAAAATAGGATCTCTTGCACTTTTAAAAATTAAAAAACTGAAAATTTGTTGAAAACAATTAATTTTTTTTTGAAAAATGAAAATAATAAGTACATAGGTAATGTGTACTTATTAATTATTTCAAATCTAAGGACTGGCAAATCTATTCACATCTTTATCGAACCATATTGAAATGAATTCATCTCGAGTTAATTTCTAATAGTAAACTGTAAATACATATATTGGAGAATTTTTTTCGAACTAAATTGAGAAAAATTTGCAATGGAAAATTTTTTCAAAGAGTTCAAAAAATGACTTTAAGGAATATCTATAGGTATGTTCGTATGTTCTCATCGAGATTCTCAAAATTAGTGCTTGAGCCAAAACTTGTAAAATTTGATTCTGAACCAAACTTTAAAAATTTATTTACTTACATTAAAAGTTTTGTAAAAAGAAAAAAAAGAAAATTAAAAAATGTTCAGCAAATATAGGTATTAAAATTTTCAATCAACTATCATTTTTTTTGCTGCTTGTTAGTTTCCAATTGAAATTATATTTTCTTTTCATGAGAAATGATTCCCAGTTTTCTTTAGAAATTGCTACCTAATCTTCCAACGAGTTCCCTAAAATTGATAATAAAATTTTCAAAAAATTTCTGTATTCTTATAAGTTTTAAAAAATTACCAACAGGAAAATTATAAATAGGCATTGATAATACGTACGTATCTAATGGTTTACAAAATAAAAAATAATAAAAATATTTTTAAGAAATTGGAAAGATATATGTAGGTACTTATAACTTTGAACAATTAAAATAAATTGACTAAAAATAAGAAATATTGAATAAGTAGATATAAAAAGATTCTAACTTTGAAAAAAGTAAAAAATACTAAGAACTTGAATTTTTTTTTAAATATTCAAACATTTTTTTTTTATTATTTTTTTTTTATATATATATATAAAATAACAATAGGAACTTGGAAATCAAAAAGACTAAAAGTTCAAAGGAAGTTGAAAAATTAATTTCTTAAATCAATTTTTTTTTTTTTTTTTTTTTGAAATCTGGGAATGTAAAAAAATTATTATTCTCATTTTTTTAAAGGGAATGTTTTATTGATTCAATTGTTGAAAAAATAAATAAACTTAATTTATTTTTAAAATTTCAGAAATTTTTTTGAAAAAAAATGCAATGAGTTTGAAAAATTTATAGTAGTTAAAAATTCACTTGATTCAAAAGTTTTGAAAATTGAAGTTGAAAAAAAATCGGTTCTTCGTGCCTCATCACAGTGGCGCCCCCACCTCTTGGTTGGTTCAATTATCGCACTACGTTTGAAAGTCTGAAACAGTACATTATGCTTATATACCTACTCTAATTCAGAAAAAAAAATTTAATATACCTACTCGTACATACCTATACCTACCTATAGAAGAAACAAGAAATAAATTTTTGAATTTTTGACAAAATGTTTAAAAGTTTTACAATTTCTTGAATGAAAATTGAAAAAAGTCGAAAAAATCACAATGAAAATTTTATTATTAGGTAAGAATTTTTTTAAAAGTAAAAATATTTCATACTAAAATTATTTTTTCGCAGGTTTACATGATAACCAGTTGCCCGAAGACTTACAATGACATCGCGATACGAAACAAATGCGAAAAATCAACGTTACCTTTAGACGACGGCGACATAACATTAATCATTCCGGCCACAAATGTAAATACTCAAATCACCTATGGTAATAAGTACTGCGCTCAATGCCACGGCGAGAGAAATTATCGTCTTTGGAATGAAACGCGATATTGTTCGGTTATACATACCGAAAATATTCGACCAGACGACTTTCAACAGAATTACCCGGTAGCGAATCTTGACAACGATACTTCATCATCCGTTTCAAAATTACCATCTTACAGAGTTGAAAATTTCACTGATTTAACACAAAATCATACTTCGTTATCTGAAGCCAATGACCTTTTCGACGAATCACTCGAAGCTACTAAGCATATGAAATTCAACTCTACTAGCAAAACTTTTTATAGTTTTTTCAACAATAGAAATTTTTCATGCTCGGTTGGACGATCCCTTCCAAATGATTTGGAATCGTCTGTGAGACGTTGTAAAAGATTTATATCCGAATGTTCGGATCTTTCTAACAAAACTTTAATTGAAAAGTGTCGATCATATACCTCGATAGTGTATTACGACTATAGTTCATACAGAAATAAAGAATGCGCTGCTTGTAACGGAGTAAAGGGCAAGTTGGCAGGATGTTTTTTGGATATTGCCTATGCTCCTTCTTCTTACCTATTTTCTACTAATGATAAAGTGATAAGTGGGCACGATCCGTGTAAGGATCCTGTTTTGAAGAAAAAGTTTTGTTAGGGAGTTTGCTTTCATTTTTAAAAAAAGGTTCTATTTAATTGGTAGGTAGGTAGTTAGTTCGATACCTCGATTTAAGTAACAGAAAATATTAGTTGATGACCTCCTTAATAGATAGGCAAGTGTATAGAGTGGTACCTACTTCAGTTATTCATATTTCATATAATGTATCTAGTTGATTTTATTATTAGGCGTTTGTAGATAAGATAAGTCAAGATTTACCTACATAAGTAGATACATAGGTTGTGATATGAAAACGATGAAATAATTGAAATTCATTGAGAATTTTAGATTCATATTTAGTTAAATACATACGTATCTAAATAAAATTTATTTAAATGTTGCTTTCTACCTAATATGATTAAAAAATCAAATAAGTATTAATTTTTTTCTCGTCGTCGATTTTCATTACTTATTTGAATACCAATCTTACCACCTGCTGACAAATTCAATAATGGAGAAATGGGCGACTAACGAAAGATGATTTATTATCTTCCGAATAATAAGTATAGGTACCTACTTCATTCGTCTGATTCCTTTTCTTTCTTTTTTTTCTTTTTCAGAAAACGTTTTTTTTTTCTTTGTTTTTCGTGTTTAATGCAACTGATACAAATTGAGTTTTGATATTTTTCAATAGCATTTTGAAAAATAAGTGAAAAAAATTGCAATGCAAAATTTAGACAAAAATCAATATAAAATATGGGTTTTGAAAAAATAGGTTATCAATTACCTCAAGAGAAAAATTTTGAAAAATTTCTTGTAAAATAGTTTTCAATAAAAAAATTTTTAAACAAAATTTTACAAAATTTTTTGGTAAAAATAATGGTGTTTTCAAAATATTTTTTAAAATTTTGTAATGGAAAATTTTTTGAACAAAATCAGAGTGATGAGAGTACCTAGGTTTTTAAAAAATTTCCATTTGGTTTTTAAAAAAAATTAATGAATTAAGTAATCAAGTACTCACACCTACCTACTGAACATAATTTTGAAAAATTCTTAGTGAAATAATTTTTGAAACAATAGTTGAATAAAAAAATTGGTTGAAATTGGTTCAATCGAAAACTTGAAAAATGAAGACGATTCTGCTCTCAGAATTTTTAAAAATATTTTGCAATAACAAATTTTTTGAACAAAATCAATGTTAAATGGATCTCAAACGTCATTTGTGAAAATTCAATTTTTTCAAAAATATGTGCTTAAATCGCTTAAAAATTCGATTATGTTCGTGATCCGCCCTTGCTACTTTAATTTAAAAAGTTTGTATAGGTAGATATTTTTTATTTCGAGAAAATAAAAACAGTTCTAAAAATTGAAACACTTTTTTGCAGTAAAATTGATACTTACCCGAGCAGCACACTCGACAAATTATCGAAATACAAAATCGACAGAATATCGAATTCGATAAAGTGTCGCGTTAGTTCCGCATAAATCGTGAAATTATCTTTCGATATATAGATAGATTATCGACGAATTATAGTTAGCAAATATTTCGAGATTATAGTAAGATATTTTATCGATAATATATCTATAATATCGAAAGATAATTTCACGATTTAGGCGGAACTTTATCGAATTCGATATTCTGTCGATTTTTTATCGATTTTTTATCGATTTTTTATTCCGATTTTTCGTCTTTTACTAGCTTTTTTCTATAATTAAAACTCATTAATTAGCATAATTAATACATTAAACTATGCCTAAACACATTATTCATGTTACGGTAAGAGGATCATTTCAGAAAAAGTCAAAAAAAATTATAAAAAATCTGCCACCCGTGGGGCTTGAACCTTCTACCTCCTGCATGGTAATCCTCTTCCTTAACCACTATGCCATACCTTATCGTTGAGGAATTAGCAATAAAACGCTTATAATAGGCAGTTTAGTACTTCCAGACGTGTTGGACTTAGAAAAATTTTCACCAATTTGGAAATAATTTCAAATATCGTCACAAAATCGTTGAAAAATCGTTCGACAAATTTCAGATTATTTGTCGATAATGTAGTTTCAAATATCGCCACAAAATCGTTGAAAAATCGAATTCGAGGAATTTCATATCACGTGTCGATAATATAGTTTCAAATATCGTCATAAAATCGTTGAAAAATCGAATTCGAGAAATTTCAGATTACGTGTCGATAATAAAGTTTTAAATATCTTCACAAAATCGTTAAAAAATCGAATTCGAGAAATTTCAGATTATTTGTCGATAATATAGTTTCAAATATCGTCACAAAATCGTTAACAAATCGAATTCGAGAAATTTCAGATTATTTGTCGATAATATAGTTGTAAATATCTGCACAAAATCGGTGGAAAATCGGATTCGAGAAATTTCAGATTATTTGTCGATAATATAGTTGTAAATATCTTCACAAAATCGTTAAAAAATCGAATTCGAGAAATTTCAGATTATTTGTCGATAATATAGTTTCAAATATCTTCACAAAATCGTTAAAAAATCGAATTCGAGAAATTTCAGATTATTTGTCGATAATATAGTTCTAAATATCGTCACAAAATCGTTGAAAAATCGAATTCGAGAAATTTCAGATTACGTGTCGATAATATAGTTTCAAATATCTGCACAAAATCGTTGAAAAATCGAATTCGAGAAATTTCAGATTACGTGTCGATAATATAGTTTCAAATATCTTCACAAAATCGTTAAAAAATCGAATTCGAGAAATTTCAGATTATTTGTCGATAATATAGTTTCAAATATCTGCACAAAATCGGTGGAAAATCGGATTCTATAAATTTAATATTCTTTGTCGATAGTATCGTTGACGAATATCGTCCTAAAATCGTAATACTATCGAATTCGATAGTTTTTAGATTTTTTGCCTATAAAATCGTACAGCTAAATCTGTATCATATCGTGAGAACATCTTTAGATTTTTAAACGATTTTTTATCGATACGTTTCAACTTTCGATATTATCGATCGAGTGTGCTGCTCGGGTACATATTTATTCCAACAAATTTTAGAAAAACCCCGTCCCAAAAAAAAAATCGAAGCGTTATTCCCAAGAATTTGAAAAAAATATTTTTACTTCTAAAAAATATAAATAAAAAATTTTCTCCCCAAAAATTGTAAAAAAAAAAAAAAAAATAGAAATACATTTTCCTATGAAATTGAGAACTTTTTCGCCTGATAAGTAGGTATTTTTACTCCAATTTTTTTTAGAGATTTTTAACCCCCGCTTTTTCAAAAAAACGATGAGTTTTATATTCAGAATTTGAGAAATACCTATACCAGCCGCAGTATCAGCCTGATACCAGTCTTGTACAGTATCAGTCTGATATCTGATGCTATCAGCGGTATCAGCCTGATACCATCAGTGGTGTTAGCCTGATACCAGTCTTCAACAGTATCAGACCTGACACTGCATAATATATTATGATCAGTTGAACAATTACATAATTTCAAAATGGGGAATTACTACCATCCCTTAAAATTTAGTTGAGCGAGAAATGAAAAACTAGGAATATAGTAACTTTAAATGTTGGATAAAAATTTTTTGATAATTTTTTATTCTATTTTATTTTTATTTTTTTGAAAAATCAGGGGTGCCCCAACGTACCACTTGAAATTAGTTTTGGGAAAAAATAAAAAATTAGGAGTCAAATCTCGTGAAAAGGAACAATTATGGTGAGTTATAGGTAACTGAAAAAAATAAAAGTTTAAAAATCGACACATCTTTCCACTTTCTCATAAGAAGAAACGAGGGGTATGACTGGTGAGCGGAAAAAAAAATTCGTAAGTTTAAAATAAGGGTCACCCTAATATGCATAGTAAATGTGGTAAGTATCGAGTTGTGAATTTTTTTTTATAAACATACCTGACCTTTAAAATATTTTTGCTTACTTTTGAAATTGAAGGAGTTACAGCAACGCAAATTCCCAATAAAAAATATTGCCTACCTTAATTATTGGTGTAGTGGTAATACATGAAAATTGCGAAATTCGGTCCAGAAAATGCATGGAACCGGTGTAACTTTTTGAGAGGAAGAAAAAATTCATGTGAAAATTTTGCCTATCTATGAAAATTAAGGCGATACGGAGCCTTGAATTTCGAAAATATCAAATTTCGAAGCTTTGTAGCTCTTTCATTTTGAAAGATAGGCAAATTTTTGAAAAAAACTATTACCATAGTTTCAAAAGTTACACCTAATTCGTGAATTGTTTTTACAAAATTTTGAAATTTTTGTACACCACTGCCCCTTCAAAATCGAGATAGGCACCATGTGTACATAAAATTTTTTGTTACTGGCAGTCAGTTATACTCAAACCTTAAGTCTTGTCACTCTGAGCCGGGACATCGGACACCTTGTAGATATAGGTAGGTAGATATTTCATTTTATTATTTTTTTGAAGAAGTGAGTAGATATCTTTTGCCATTGTGGATTATTTTCAAAAATTATTTGTTTTTTTAATCAATATATACCTGAATTTTTAATTATTTTTGGAAACATAATCATAATATATTTTTTTAATAAGTTGCTTGGTTTTTAAACGATTTTTTAAAATTGCACCGACAGTTTTTCTTTGAATAAGGAAGAGAAACTTTTCAAACCACCTCAGGATAAGTTCCGAGGAAAAAGTTATCACCTGTGTAACTTATTTACAATTTGGTTACGAGTATACCTAAACTAAAAAAAGTTAATTGAATGAATTTAGATGATGGAAAAATCGAAATGTGCTACCTAAAGCAATTCTAATATCAATGATGCTGTTGAAACTATACACCACAATGAGAATTTTGAATGTATGCACTTACGAATTTCTTCAAACTCATTAAATTACGATTCGTAAGTACAAAATACTGATTACAGGATGTCATAGTGTATGTAACTGAACACCTATATAAAGTTTTGCAGCGCAGTAAATTGTGAAATTGATTACCTACCACAACCAAATGCAATTAAAGTTTCACTCTTCACAACCACAGTTTGAAACACGAATGCAAACTAGTTCACTGTTGTTCATTGATTCCAAGTCGAATGAAAGCTTACATACACGTCACAAACGGCTGTTGGAAAATTGTTTAATCATTTATCGTTGGTTTTGGTTTTCTTAATCACACAGAATGCCATAAATCCTTTTCCTTTACCGCTGACATGGCATACGTTATACTTATATTTAATGTCGTTAGCCACCCTAAAAACGTCGACCGAGATGAAAATTTCAACGAATTAGAGCTTTTTACAAACCTTGAAAAAAAAAAAAACTTTTCGCAAAATTAATTTATAACTTACGCTTTTAAAGATGACATCCTTATTAGATACCGTAAGTACCTACCTATTAAAAAAAAAAAAAAAAAAGGATTTAAAAAAAGACGCGCCATCTACAAAACACACGAAATTTCAATTAAATTGAATCTTTTTTATTAATAAAACTCGAACACAAAAAGAAATTAAGTTTTTCTTTCGTATTCACTTCGTTGTGTTCATTCAGTATTTTCTCGCTAATTTGAGAAACTTTCTTGTTGATTCTAATTTGTGGGGAAAAAATGAAATAAAAGAATTACGCTCATTTTCTCTTCTCGCTCTCGTTCTACGGCATTTTTAAAAATATTGGAATAAAACTTTCTTTTTCGTGAGACGAATTTAATTATTTTTCTCTCCTTGTGTTTTGTTTAATGACGGAGAAATTCTCGTGTAAAAAAAAAAAAAAAAAAAACTTCTCACTGAATGAGCTTCATCGCACTGTGCTCCAATTTATAGGTACTTTTTTTCGCGACTCCTGAAAGGAAATTCCGAATATGAGATAATATATATATTTTTTTAATGTTACACTATAATTAAAAATTACTTAAAAGGTTCGTCGTTTAAAGCGCAAATATCCCACTTGTTTTTTTCTCTCATGTTGGAATTCTTTTTGGCTACTTTGCGGTATTCAGATAACGCTCTTTCATCCATTATATCAATTAATTCCACACCACCATTGGAACTCATTCAAATAATTATGCTTCACTCTTAAGTCTTAATATCTAATCTTGCTCTTGATCGTTATATACCCTAGTTCGTCGTATTAAACCGAGCCGTATCCTCGGTTTAAATAATTTTAAGACTCGATGAAATTCTTTTTGAACAAACTTACCCTTTTTGTAGTAAATAAAAGATGAACAAATGCCTATAAAGACCTTATAAGCGAATAGAACAGTGGATTCTGGAATGCGCATTTTCATTATTACATCGCCGTCTTATTTTTTTCTCCCTCTTGCTGGGATTTTGCTACATAAAGTAGCCATATTAGAGTTAGGCCAATTCGTTTTCTTATAAATAAAATTAATATTTTGCGAATTTCGCGGAAGCAAATATTTTATACCGAGATACCTACATCTATCCAGTAATTTTTGCTTTCCAATAACGTAAATAGGCTTGTAGATTTCAGGTTTTACTTTCAATTCGCCCTCTGACGAGAAAAAAATACTAAAGTGTTTTCTTTTACTTTGAAAAAATAAAAAGGGTGAAATTTTTATACCAACATTCAAATATATTTTGTACTGGGGTTCTTATTTTCGACTTTTGATTTTTGTTCGTCATACCCCAAATGTTATTTATTTTTGTGAGAAAATAATTTTTATGTTCCTAACTTCCTATTGACTAAATTTCAAGTGATATGAAAAAATTTTAACTTTTTTTTTTGGTTTCAACTCATAACGAGAAGTAATTTTTCCTCATTTTTTATTTCGTTGAATTTTAAGAAGTGCCTTTAGTGCCCATACTATTTAAAAAAAAACGCAAAAACTAAAAAAAAAAAACGAATCGAGAATTCAAAGTCGTTCTTTGATGTGAGAAAAATAGTCCCCAATTTTTCATTTTTAACTTAACTGAATTTTAAGAGGTCACAACCCCCCCCCTTTTAAAATTGTCCAATTTCTATTTTCGGTTCAAATGGGGAAAATTTTTCTCATGAAAAAAATCATAGGTTAAAAGGTTAAACAAAAAAAAAAAAAAAAAGTTCGAAATTTTGTTAATTTTTGAAATAAGAACAGAAAGCTCCAAGACACAACTTGAAATTTGCTTAGAAGATAAGCAAAACAGCATTTGAAAATAGTTATCACGAGGAGCATAAATTATGATGGGTGGGAGCGGGGTGAGGGGTATAATAATCTCATTAATTTTAGTTGAGAGAAGTTTTGTTTACTCCATTCATTCAATGTATATTGAGTGAAAAAAACGTCTCGCGTGAAAAATTGGAAGGCTACTTCAAGCAGAGCATATTTTAACGTATAAGTGGGCGGCTCTAGTGCCGCTGCCGCGAAGTAAATTATTGTGCATTTGATTTTTCTTTTTAAATTTTTTTTTTGAGAATTTTTGTTTTGATTGTTTGAGAAAAAAAAATTTTCAATTTTTTGAGGGAAAAAATCGCTATGTTTTGAGAGAAAAAAAATCTTTGTTTTTTAGAAGAAAAAATATATGTTCTAATTTTTTTGATGAAGAATCCTTTTATTTTTTTTTAAAGACAATATCTCTCACTATTTTAGATTAAAAAAAATATATATTTTGACTCAAATTGCTTGAATTTTTTTTTCATTTTTCTGATAGAAAAATCACTTGTTTTTACGGGAAACAAACAAACAAACTAATTGGAGAAAAAAAATTTCCAACTTTTTTTGGAGTATACATACAAAATATTTTTCAATTTTTTTAAAGAAAAAAATCATTTTAATTGATTTTTTTGGAATAAGTAAGGCACCTAGCTTCCTACCTAAATTTTTTTTTCGAATTTCCGAAGAAAAATAATTATTATTTCAATTTTTAGAAAAACATAGGTTACTTTCATACAACAAATCATGTTTTTGGCAGAAACAATTTGTTATTTTCAGGGGAAAGGATAAATTTAATCATCTTTTTTTGGGTGGCTTTGGACTGGATTAGATCATTCCTTGAAGGAAGAACTCAAATTGTGAAAATAGTAGGTGATGATGGTGAAATTTACTTTTCTGAGCTGGGGGATATTTCGCAAGGAGTGCCGCAGGGTTCCTTACTCGGACCATCTTTTTTTGTATACTATATGAATGACCTTCCAAAAATTTTAAGGTGTCTAATAATACTATTTGCTGATGACACAACTGCTCTAATCCCCTTAATATCTAATACATCAGTGCAAGAGGTCCTCGACGCTATGGAAATGTGGTTTACCGCAAATTATATGAGAATAAATGTAAATAAAAGAAATTTGATGTATTTTGGCCCACGAGTCCAACACTGCCCTCTTGCAAATTTGTCCATTACAAAAGTGACATGTGTAAAATTCCTAGGAGTTCATATCGAGTCTGAATTGGGATGGAAAACACAAGTTGATCACCTATCGGGAAAACTTTGTGCTCTAAATTATCTTCTTTGGCAACTGAAAAATGTAGTAAACGTGAAAACTCTTGAAATGGCTTATTATGGATTATTTCAATCAAATTTGGCATATGGATTGATATTTTGGGGAGGAAATGCAAAACATATGCAACGTATTTTTATCCTACAAAAAAAGGCTCTTAGAATTATGTACAGAATGCAATCCACAGAATCTTGCAAAAATGCTTTCATCTCGAATAAAATCTTGACCCTGCCTTCCTTATACATACTGATGATTGCCCAGTCTGTTAAAAATGGTACTATTAAACTGAATACACCACAGCACACCTATAGCACCAGAAATAGTCAGCTACTCTATAGTAATCAATTTAAAACTAAATTTTATCAATCCAGTGTTGATTTCATGGCCGCAAAAATTTATAACCATATTCCCACCGACATTAAAAATACCCCAACTTTGAAAAGATTTACAAAATTACTGAAAGAATGGCTTTTAACGAAAGCATTCTACTCGGTGGATGAATTCAGTATGAACATCGAAAATGAAAATACTCGGTAATTGTTCTAGTTATATTATTTTTATTTTAAATATTATTATACCTTTTTCTGCATTACTGTAATATTATTATATACGTAGACGTTGTAAAGGAAGCAAATGCTTCATATTACAATAAAGAGTTATTCATTCAAAAAATTAAAAAAAATCAATAGTTTAAAGAAATATACTTACCTACTTATTTAAAAAAATAAAACAACTTGAAAAAAATTGAGAGGATCGAACAATTTGTAAAAATGCACTAAAAAGTAGAAAAAATAAAATAAAAATTCCGTATTTTTCAAACCTTGCAAAAATTCAATTTTATAAGCTTGAATTTTTTAAATTCTGAAAATGGTTTTAGATGATGAAGAACAGATTTTAGACCCGAGCGGCACACTCGATCGATAATATCGGAAGATGTAACGTATCGATAAAAAATCGTTTGAAAATCTATAGATGTTCTCACGATATTATAAAGATTTATCGGTACAACTTCATAGGCAAAAAATCTAAAAACTATCGAATTCGATATTATTAAGATTTTATGACGATATTCGTCAACGATACTATCGACAAAGAATATTAAATTTATCGATTCCGATTTTCCACCGATTTTGTGCAGATATTTGAAACTATATTATCGACAGATTATATTAAATTTATCGAATCCAATTTTTTACCGATTTTGTAAAGATATTTGAAACTATATTATCGACACATAATATGCAATTTCTCGAATTCGATTTTCTAACGATTTTGTGACGATATTTGAAACTATATTATCGACAAATAATCTGAAATTTCTCGAATTCGATTTTTTAACGATTTTGTGAAGATATTTAAAACTTTATTATCGACACGTAATCTGAAATTTCTCGAATTCGATTTTTTAACGATTTTGTAAAGATATTTAAAACTTTATTATCGACACGTAATCTGAAATTTCTCGAATTCGATTTTTCAACGATTTTATGACAATATTTGAAACTATATTATTGACACGTAATATGAAATTCCTCGAATTCGATTTTTCAACGATTTTGTGGCGATATTTGAAACTACATTATCGACAAATAATCTGAAATTTGTCGAACGATTTTTCAACGATTTTGTGACGATATTTGAAATTATTTCCAAATTGGTGAAAATTTTTCTAAGTCCAACACGTCTGGAACTACTAAACTGCCTATTATAAGCGTTTTATTGCTAATTCCTCAACGATAAGGTATGGCATAGTGGTTAAGGAAGAGGATTACCATGCAGGAGGTAGAAGGTTCAAGCCCCACGGGTGGCAGATTTTTTATAATTTTTTTTGACTTTTTCTGAAATGATCCTCTTACCGTAACATGAATAATGTGTTTAGGCATAGTTTAATGTATTAATTATGCTAATTAATGATTTTTAATTATAGAAAAAAGCTAGTAAAAGACGAAAAATCGGAATAAAAAATCGATAAAAAATCGACAGAATATCGAATTCTATAAAGTGTCGCGAAAATTACGCCTAAATCGTGAAATTATCTTTCGACATTATAGATAGATTATCGATAAAATATCTTACTATAATTTCGAAATTTTTACTAACTATAATTCGTCGATAATCTATCTATATATCGAAAGATAATTTCACGATTTAGGCGGAACTAACGCGACACTTTATCGAATTCGATATTCTGTCGATTTTTTATTTCGATAATTTGTCGATTGTGCTGCTCGGGGAATTAATAGCGTACAATTCCAAAAAACTCAAAATCACGAACACTTCAGTTTATGTGGGTATAAGTATACCTAGGCAACGAAATGTGTAGGTACATTCGTATGTTCGTAGGTACCTATTTAACCTACATTGGAAAAGTAAAATTACGTTTTTCACCGACATATCCTGGGGAAAACGTAAAATTGCACGTTTATATTATATTGGTCACACAATATCTCGGCTATTTTCAATAAACATCTCACCAAACTCGGGGTGCTTTTAAATTTCACGCCTTACGATTTTGCGTTTTACACAGCCGCTCTCTTTCCTGCGCAAAGATAGTTACCTTCGTCTATCACTTTTGTTTGCTTTCAAGGATATTTTGTTTGATAATTACTACATTTGCTTAGAAAACGCTTTTTGCATTATTGCGACATTATTTTCTCATAAGGAGCGAACACTTGGGTAGGTATTGGGGCATAATTTTGCTTTTTGTTTCGGACGTGTAACGAACTTCGTTTAAAATTTAATCAAAGCGCCGGTGTGGAGCGCATTTTACGAAATGAACGCACACGTTAATTTTTAGCTTTAAAAATCTTTTGGGTATTGTTTGTGTGATTCTACAAAAGCTAACGGCCTGAATCATGTACAAAGTTCTCAAGATTATGAGCCATGTCCTGAGCTGTTAAAATTTTAATAATACCAAATACGCTGGTTAATCTTTATGATGACTACAAGAACACGAGAAGGTGCACGTTCTGATGGGTTTCCCAAAGCAGTTATTCCGCGTAAAAATTAATAACGATGAAAATCATCTTATGCGATTTGAATAATTAATATAAAGTCGATAATATGCATGTCAGGATAGTCAAGAGAAAATGTAGACCTGGTAGATTAAATTTCAGGTTGTACTATCCCTTCTCCGAAAGGTTAGCATTTGACGAGTGTTAAAAGCCAAATTTTCACAATTTTTCTCCAGAAAATTTTTATTTTTTTTTTATCAAAATTGAATTCTGATTTTTTTTTTTTAAATTCCAAAATGTGAATATTTTGCAAAGAAAAATTTTACTCTCGAAATCTTGAATTGCAAAGACAATTCAGAGCATATTTTACAAAAATTAAATTCAAGGAGTTATTAGATACCTACCTATTAAAATTATTACTTTTTTTTTAAAGGAAGAATTGCGAATATTTTACTAACGTTTTTGAAAGGCCGAAATTATGAATATTTTAATTTAAAAAAAAAAAAAAACTTTCAGATTTTCACAATTTCTTGTAAGAATAATTTCGAGAGTAAGTAAGTATTTAACAAAAACTTCATTTCAATTTTTTCTTAATGACGTGAACGTTAGGAATCATCAGTAGTGAAATTAATCAAACGAGTCAACCCATTGTTTAAAAAATTGATGGTTTATGTATCGTATAAAAAGTATATCCTTCTAGGTACCTAAGCGTATTACCAAGTGTATAAAATGTCCTAGAGTTTACTGCAAAACGCAAGTTCTTTATTAAATAACTTTTATTGGATATAAGCCGCAAGCATTATGAATTAAGTAAGGTTTCGCTGCGAATTTTTTCATTCGAACAAAAAGTTGCCACATTTGGTAGGTAGGTAGCTATAGCTAAAAGTGTTAAGGAGATGATATAGTTATACGTAATGGAAAGTACGTGGTTTTGTAATTCAACAC
Source organism: Balanococcus diminutus (assembly GCA_959613365.1). NCBI lineage: Eukaryota > Metazoa > Arthropoda > Insecta > Hemiptera > Pseudococcidae > Balanococcus > Balanococcus diminutus. The sequence continues at coordinate 34,790,361 of OY390714.1, forward strand.
TTCGACGCGTGTCAGGAAAAAAAAAACCTTCGCCAAATTTCATTGATTTGTATTCGTTAACTTCTCCCATTTTATAGATTTGATATAGTAGTAGGTATAACTGAAAATTTAACGATCGTCTATCCAATGTTCAAATTAAACGCGTTAAATAAATAGGTAGGTAGTCATAAAAGCGAGGAGGCTACCAAATTTGACAATTTTCCACCCCAAACAACAAAATCGGAAAGATAAATAAATGAATTACCTACTCGGTACTCGCTTCGTATTTCGACTTCGCCAACGATGAATCTAATTTTCTAGCTCGTAAGTACTTCCCTTCATTATCATTAACAATTCCAATAGAAGCGGAATTGAAACAACGATGTTAGTAACCAAGAATTCTTACTCATGTCTGTGAACAACAGTATAACACAGATGAAGGGTTTAAATTTTAATGTGTCTAAGCAGGTATCTATACTTACCTATAATGAGATACTTACTTGTACAACTTGAATAGGACCTAGTTAATTCACTGCTAAAAAATCTCTTTAAAAAAATTTAAAATAAACCTATTGAGAAAATTAATAAATGAATTTGAAAAGTTGAAAAAAATTGAGAGATCATTGAAGTTTTTACTTCAAGAAAATTGAGAAGTTTTTGTATTCCTAAAAATCAGAAGAATTTTTCGCTCTAACTTAAATTTTTTTCCCCCCCAAAAAAAACAAAAAAAAAACAGACACCAAAATCAAGAATTGTACCTAAAAGGATTAATTTTTTAGAAAAAAAAAAATAACAAAACAAACCAAAAAGATATCAGCAACCCTTGAGTATATGAAAAAAGTGAGATATTTTTTAATCAGGCCCTTTCATTAAAATAATTGAGGGTTCCCTCCTCAAAAATTATTTCTGAAATAATTTTATTCCAAAAAATTTGAAGATTTTTTATGAGAGAAAAAAAAATTGATATATCCAGCGGGGTGCAATACACTGTGTTTGACACGTGGTGAGTGATCCATGTTTGACAGAATTCTTCAAAATAAATTTTTTCTATCAAAATATACATATTATTGACACATCTTTAGAAAAATATTTGATCCAAGAAAAAAATTCATGACATTTCTTTATTTTTTTTATTTTTTGAAAGTGTTTTTTCAGTAGTTTTTTTTTCAGGAAATTGATTTTTATAAAAAAAATACAAAAAAGAGTGTATTTTTTGAAAAATATGCATATGTATACCTATTTTCTAATTTTTTGGGATATTATTATTCTTTCGTGAGTTTCGTGCATATTTTGGAAAGTTGAATGTAAATTCCTCTACCATTATAAATTATGTAAAAAAAATGATATATCATAATATACTTACATTTTTAGAACTTTTGTTTGAGCTGTAATATTGAAATTTTGGCAAAGCTCAGGTCTTCTAGCTTTTACTCATCCGTTTTTCAAAGTTGATGCTGATTCATGTAAATATAATAAAAACGTGGTAAAAGGATACCTTTTTTCTGAAGAACAAACAAACATTAGTGTAATTTCATGCTATTATTTTTCACTAGGGAATTTATTCATCATCCAAGTAAGGTAACTAAGTATCTCCATTTTTAGTCGAAGCCAACGTAGAGTTCCGATGATAATTTTGTTTCAAAACTGTTCATTCTTTTATTAAGAAAATTATTACGCAGTCTGTTTGTAGTATATTATAATTTCTTACACTTGCTATTTAAATACCTACCAAATTACTTCCAAGATTACGAATATAAATCGCATTGTAGTAGAATAACCCGAAAAAATGGAAGTTTTTATGTAAAAATGGTCATAAATCTTGTAAATTGGCAGATTTGTAGTTTTAATTCAAACTTCGAACGAATAAAATCATACAATTATTTATGGCGAGTACTTTTTCCGATGTTTATAAACTTACGATGCCTTTATACTACATTGAAAAGCACAAATTCCAAGCGTAACAAGTCTTCTCTTTTTTTTTCTTCTTCTTCTTCGATATCGTTTGCACAAAAAATAAAATGTAGGCTGGGTACTCAATGATTTTGCATAATGAAATACACACGAAATTCATCAGTGATGAACAAAATCGATCATGAATTTGGCAAAATGTTTTATTAATGTTATCACTGTATTAAAATGAAAAACGCCTAACAAATGCAAATGTAATAAAAATTATGTCTAAACGCTGTAAAATAACTATAAAATAAACGCTAAACGCTTTGGCTTCGTCACTTATGTTAAGGCAATGCACTATACTAATTCATGCCAAAAAAAAAAAATTATACGACCTACGAATGAAATTTAGTTTTGCGTCATTATTTAGAATAAATTTAAGCTATTATCCATGACAAACTAGGTATAGTTGGCAATAACTCATTCGTTGAAAAATACACGTATCTAATGTTTTGAATTATTTTCTTCAAGAATACCTACTTCTGTTCTTCTACATAATTTTCTTTAAATAAGGCGCCTTTTTGTTTATACGAAAGCCTATATTTACATTGATATAAATGTAGATTGTTAAACAGAGAACTTCCTCGAAGCCTTTAAATTGAGTATCTATAAAAATGTAGGTTAGGGTGGAGCAAAAAAAAAACATACCTCGGATTTCGACCAAACTCACGGAGGTCATTTACTTTAAGTTGAGAACCTCCCAAAAAAAATTTGAGCTCCCTACCTCTCAGGGAAGAGGAGCTAGGGGCTCTCAAGGTAGGGCCACTTTCGAAAAAAACGCAGTTTTTCGCTATTTTTGGGCAGTGGCACTCGAATTACCCCCCCACCGCATCCCTCTGAAAAAGTGCAGTTGGAGTTTCTACGCCTCCCTGGACCATTGATTTTGAAGTTGGGTACCACTTATTGCCCTCTACAAGGCGTTAAAAAGTTGCAGATTGCTGAAAAATCGAAATTTTTAAATTTCAAAAAACGGAAATATCACCTTCTGGGCGCCAAAACTGGGATCAAACGGCTCATATTGATGCAAGAAAAATAATTCGATAGAAAAAGTTGAAAATTTTTCATTGCAGGTGTGCCAACTTCTGATTTTCTGAAAAAATCCAAATATCCCAGTTTTTAATGGCAAAAATCCATACTTTGAGAAAATCAGAAGTTGGTACACCTGCAATGAAAAATTTTCAACTTTTTCTATCGAATTATTTTTCTTGCATCAATATGAGCCGTTTGATCCCAGTTTTGGCGCCCAGAAGGTGATATTTCCGTTTTTTGAAATTTAAAAATTTCGATTTTTCAGCAATCTGCAACTTTTTAACGCCTTGTAGAGGGCAATAAGTGGTATCCAACTTCAAAATCAATGGTCCATGGAGGTGTAGAAACTCCAACTGCACTTTTTCAGAGGGATGCGGTGGGGGGTAATTCGAGTGCCACTGCCCAAAAATAGCGAAAAACTGTTTTTTTTTCTCGAAAGTGGCCCTACTTTGAGAGCCCCTAGCTCCTCTTCCTTGAGAGGTAGGGAGCTCAAATTTTTTTTGGGAGGTTCTCAACTCAAAGTAAATGACCTCCGTGAGTTTGGTCGAAATCCGAGGTATGTTTTTTTTTTGCTCCACCCTAATGTAGGTATAAGTTATGGTACAACTATTCAGAATTTTGAATCTAGATACCTATAACTATGGGCCGTATTCATAGACGATACTTGAGTATCACTTGGCCAAGTGGCAAATTTTGAAGCAATTTTTCGTATTAAGAGGTGCAAATTTTATCTTTTTAAAATATGAAATCACATACTTCAGGGTCTGAAATATGTAATTTCATATTTTAAAACTATAAAATTTGCTTTGAATAGTACAAAAAATTGCTTCAAAATTTGACACTTGGCCAAGTGACACTTAAGTAACGTCTATGAATACGGCCCTAAAAGTCAGATATGTGCCATTGGTGAAGTACTACACTGGCTGACGATCTTTTGAAACATAGTTCTTTGTATAGAGGACATCCAGGAAACATTTTAAGCCATATTATTTTCAACAAAATTAAAGTTCAGCCTACTTACCTATCTAACTACCTATTTTTTTTTTTTTTTTTTTTTTTTTTTTATAAACATTTACTGAAACAACATATTAATTTTGCAAGCAAAGATACTGTGTGATCTCCCTGCCTTTTTTACCAGAGGTTTTCAAAGAACAGGGAGAGAGCACGCAGCACCAAGGTAGTTATAGTTGCGGTATTCTTATTGCCTTATTGGTGGTTTTACTGGCTCCTGGCTTGGGCTCCTGGGGCTCACTACTCGTACGCTTAGCGAATTACCTTTCGAATTCTTGCCACCTACCTACTAACAAAAAAAAAATGGCGATCATTTTGATTGACGGATCTGTCCAAAAATTCTGAATTAAAAAAAAAAAAAAAAAAAAAAAGTTCATAATTAAAATTGAAGAATAAATAAACTTTTCAACAATAAAAGTTATATTCACTTTTTTCGAAAAGTGAACAAGTGGCACAAAAACACTTGTCAAAATATACAGAATGAAAAAAATGAAGAATACCTACCTCATTTTTGTACTGTACTATTTTTAAACAGACAATATGAGTGTAAAAATAAAATAGCTGTAGTTACAGAAGGACATAGGCAGATACTGAATTGGTAATTTATTTACTAATTGTGTTCCACTTTACAGGCTTTTGAAAACATTGTTCATCACTTTTCTATCGATTCCTACTAAACCATTTGAATGCCATCAGTTATTTTTGCATATGCAGCGAAGCATGCAAAAAAATCAATCGATTAAGATTTTACGTACGTAACGAATACGAATTTGCACTTTTGGCAATTTGCCATAAAGGTACAGACTAGAAAGTGTCGAACAGGAATGTCGGTTCAATACTTGGTTGAATTTATTACACTAGGAGGAATAAATGAGGCGGGAAAATTATTTTCCACTCGAAGAGCTTTGCTTGCATGTAAATAAAATGCCAAGCCAAAAGCCGTTGTGTTTTTCTAATACAACTACTTTTACCTGTTAAGTTATTGGTTAAAACTAAAACTAAGCGCGTATTTTGGATTATGAGCAAAAATACCACAAACTGATATCTACGTATCTACAAATGTAGGTATACGAACTCAGTTAGACTATATTATACTCGAATTGTATCATTGCATATTTTGCGAATATATCATATAGGTAAAGGTATGTATTTGAGAAGCGCAAATCCACTGCTCTACTAGAGCGTATGTATGAAATGTCTGCGCTTATCCGATGGTCGAAAAATGCAGTCTTTTGTTAAAAAGAATTTCTCGCAGAAATATTTTCGTTATAAATTTTGTAATATAGGTACTTTGGAATGCTTTTGATGTTGAAACTGGACTAAAATTGAAGCAGATATTTTTCACAAAAATATACACTCGCTCTTTCTCGAATTTTTCAACTCATTCCATCGTTACTAAAATTAACTCTCGACCAGAATTTTTCGCCCATCAAACTTGAAAACGTTAGTAAAGATATTTTTCTGAAAATTAGATAGAGGTAAGTATAAAATTTTGAATTAACCTTTTTTCAAAAAAATTTAATTCATAATAGGTGGGTACTTTAATAATTATGGCGAGTTTTATCTTTTTTTGTAGGTTTTTAATAATTTCTAAAAATTCAGTGACTGAAAAAAAATTTGAATATATGAAAAATTCTGCAATTATTGTAGGTATCTATCTTATATTTCATCTTTACCACCCAGTTGCTTAATAGTGATTTTTGCAGGGTCTGGCAAAATCCAGGAAATGAAGGATTTAAAATCAAAACCCAAAATTATTGTGATATTTACTTTTAAAATCCAAGATCCAAAATCCTTTCCAGGCCTGGATTTGAAATCCAAAATCTAAAATCCTTTCCAGTATTGGATTTTAAAATTTTCTTTTACTTTGACATCTGGCCCATGTTAATTTTCGAGTAGATAATCCCTTACTCACCTCTTATTTTTTTGTTCTTTCATTTTAAAACTAAAAATGAAAATCTTTCGAATTCTATTCGAAAAAAACGAGTTTTTTTTGCAGAAAGAATTCGAATTTGGCAATTTTTCTTGGGATAAAACATTTATTACGAGGTATAATTATTAGGTATTACTATTTTCTTTGGAGTAAGCGTAGGTAATAAAATTTATTTATTTATTTATTGAAAAAAATCCGCATTTTTTTTTGATTTAGGTAGGTACAAATATTTTTAAAATACGAAGGAATTTTTTTTTGAAAAAAAAATCTTTCAATTGTTGTTTAAAAAATTGCTGAATTTCCTCAAAATGAAAAAAAAATTGATGAAAACCACTCATTTTTTTTGTTGAAAAAATCTCTTGTTATTATTATTTTTTTTTTTGAGAAAAAACTTCTTATACCTACTCGTGTATCTGTCTCTCAATTTATAAGTAGGTAATAAAATAGCAATTTTTGGTATATTTTTTTTTATTAAAAAAATTTTCGGAAAAAAATAATTAGGTAGGTAGGTTGGTAGGTATATTAATTTTATCTGAATTTAATATTTTTTTCATTTTGTTGGTGTAAACAACTGTTTTTGCAGTAAGAATTTTTCTCTCTTGAGTTTTGGAGAAAAAGAAAAACTGAATCAAGTATTTTGGGGAAAAATCTGATTTTTTACAATAAAAAATGTCTTTATAAATATTTTTTGTAGTCAGTAGGTAAGTATAAGTATAGTAAAATTTTCAATTTTTTTCAAGTAAAAAAAGTGGTAAATTTTTTTCTAACTTAATCGGGGGGGGGGGGGGCATATTTGTTGTAAGTAGAAAAAAAAACTATTTTAATTTTTTGATAAAAAATTTACGAGTTTTATTGGAACAACTGGTACAAAATCAATTTTTTTGAATCTTAAATTTAAAAATATCTCATATAGCAAGTCGCACTCACAACAACCAATTCAAACAAAAAAAGATTTTGGATTTCAATTTGATCACTTGAAAAAATCCAATATTTAAATCTTTTTAAGAATTGGATTTATAATCCAAAATTCGCACTAATTCAAATACTGCCAAACACTGAATTTTTCAGCTAAGGAATCTTTTTTTTTTTTTTTTTAACTTTCTGACAAATACCTTCTTAAGGATAATTATGGCAATTTTTTTTGAGGAGTGATTTAGTCCATAATCTGAGGACAATAGAAATTCTTCCATCTAATCAAAGTCCTCTTTTTTTGAAAAAATTTCAGTATCCTACCACTTACAACCTATCACTCTAGCAAGCTTCAAATATAGAAATTAGTATTACTCGTGCTTGGTCTTGGTTCGTCGACAATTTCTTTTCAACTGATACCTACCAACTGAATATTTTCATTTTCCTCAATTCCCTCCTCCGACCTCATTTTAAAACTTTTTTCTCTTGCTACTTGCGAGAAAATTATTCATCCTCGAAAGTTCAAATTTGGAACTTTTAAAACGTTTCTTCTTTCATTCAAAATATCTTTGTACCTACTCATTTACCTACCTATCTAACCTACTAACCTAGAACCCTGTTTGAAGCTCATAATAGCCACTCGGTGTCGAGAATAAAATTTTTCGTCGTCAGATATTAATAGGCTTGTTAGTTGTTGTATTGAGAAAGTTAGCAATTGAGTGGTAGATGAAGAAAGCAAATCCCAAAGAGTGCGAAGTGTTGATGGAGAAACAACTACTAAAAATTTAATAATGCTTGTTAAAACGTTGGCCATTAGGAGAATGCACGATGCGTAGGTTCTAAACGAATTAAATATTTAACATGCGGTTGGACGTTGTAACTGCTGTTATTATCGAAAAGTCCACCAATCAAAACAGGTTTACGTTTTCAAGAAAATTTTAGAATTATTTAACTATTCTCTTGATGTTCATCTTGGTATTTTCTAAAACGTTACAAATCCCCATGAGAGCTACGAAAACGCCGAAACAATATAGAGATACGTGTATGTTATGTAGGTAGAGGTACCAGAGTATCCAGCTTGTTCGGTAACAAGAATTAGGTACCTATATTTTTGTAAATTAATAATGCATAATATGTCTAATATTACCTTAGACCACAACTTCTTTATGGCATATTGGGTAAAGTTATTGGTTTGTAATTCTACATGGGTATTTATATGTAGATAGGTACCTATTTTGATGCGAAGTTGATATTGTATTCATCGAGTTCCTCCATAAAAAAATATCTAACAAAAAAAACAAGGTAATGAAATAAGTTTGAAAAATTGCATTCCATACTTACTTATTTACAAGTATAGGGATTAAGTAAGTAGCTGAAACGATACGTATATCTATTATGTACCTCCCTTCTTTTTTTTAGCCGAATTTTTTTTTTTAAATTTAGGCTATTGTGTCCGACCCTAATTTAGAAGGAGGGGGGTAGAAGAGTTCTGACCTCATTTCTCGACGTTTGGGACCAAAAGATGACGATCTGTCACATGTCACATATTTATATATATATATATATAATTTTACACCTACTTTTGGAACTCTAGGGCCGAGCCTAACAGGTCAAATGAGGTCAAACTTGATATGTAGGGTCCCCTCGGTAGCGGAATGCTGCAAAAAAAATTTTGGGGCCCTAACTCGAAATTGGGGATATGGCCCCTTTTTGAGGGAGGTGCGGGGGAGCCCCAATATCATGAAATTTTTTGAAACTTGCCCCAGAAATGAGAACCCTAATTACCTACACCATAGTCAAATTTCAGCCTCCTAAGTCATCCCCACCCCATTTTAGGGCCCAAAAAGTGGATTTTGGGGTCATTTTTTTCACGTTGATCAGGCTACAGACCCCCAAATGAGGCTGGGGGGCCAAAATTTTCATCATGAATCAAGTTTGTGCCCCTGATGTGCCTTTTGTAGGTTTCAACTTTTGGGCCTCCTTTGACCCCTGTCAAGGGTCAAAAATCAAGATTTTTCACAATTTTTCATGTTTTTTCTCGCTTCCCGGTACGTTGATCAGCCTGCAGCCCAAACCAAATGACCTTGGATGCTAAAATTTGGTATTTAGGATAGGTAAGGGTCACTGAGGTGCCTTTTGGGGTTTTTGACCCTCGAGCCCCTAAATTGGGGATGGCCCTTTTTTGAGGGGAGCTCTAAAGAGGCCCCAATTTGACAAAATGATTTGAAATTTTTACCAACAACAGTGACGCTGATTGTCTCCACTGTATCCAAATTTCAGCTTCCCAAGTCATCCCCACCCCATTTTGGGGCTCAAAAAGTGGATTTTGAGGTCATTTTTTCACGTTGATCAGGCTACAGACCTCCCAAATGGAGCTGGGGGCCTAAATTTTCATCATAGATCGAGTTCATGCCCCTGATGTGCCTTTTGTAGGGTTTGACTTTTAAACCCTTTTTGACCTCGATACAGGGTCAAAAATCAATATTTTTCAAGTTATAACCTGTCTTTTCTGACGCGTTGAACAGTCTACAGCCCAAACTAAAAGACCTAAACAATCGAAATTTGGGATGTAGGGTCAGTAGAGGTCACTGATGTGCCTTTTGGGGGTTTCGACTTTTGAGCACCATTTGACCCCCGTACAGGGTCAAAAATCAGAACATTTCACATTTTAACCTCTTTTTTAGGTGTGTTGATCAGCCTATAGCCCAAACCAAACGTCCTAGAAGGTCAAAATTTGGGATGTGATGTCAGTAAAGGTCACTGATGTACCTTTTGGGGATTTTCGAGTTTAAGCCCGGTCCGCACCTTCAAATAATTTGATCAAATCACGTTTCATCAAATATATTTGAAGGTGTGGACGCGTTAATTCAACACCACCTATTGTTATCCTATTGTCGACACCTTCAAATATATTTGATCAAACGTGATTTGATCAAACGTGATTTGATCAAATTATTTGAAGGTGTGGACCGGGCTTTAGAGCCTCATTTGACCCTCCTACAGAGTCAAAAATCAAAATTTTCACATTTCAATCCCTTTTTCTGGTGTGTTGGCCCCCGTCTGCAAAGCCGAAAATAAGGAAGGGGTTGGGGGCAAATCCTGCCATGCCCCTGGGGCATGGGGATTTGAAGAGCTGGAAGTGACGAGGTGGTTGGGGGCGAAGCCCCCAACGCGGGGGTATGGGGGCGGAGCCCCCATCCGAAGAGCTGAAAGTGATGAGGAGGTTGGGTAGGAGTCTCAACAGGGGTATGGGGGCGGAGCCCCCATCTGAAGTTGAAATCTTCAATGCAGAGAGGAACTAAAACTGAAGACAAAAACCTGACATTTTTAAACTGAATTTGAAGTTAAAACTGATATTGAAACTGAAATACCATGGATGAAAACGTTTTCAAAGTGGTACACTAACTTGAAAAAAAAAATTCGGCTGTCGCGGAGCATCTTGACTGCTACGCGTTTTTTTTTATTATGGTACCCTAGTTAATCTACCTACAGAAAAAGGTACTTACTTGAATTTAAAATGTCAACCTCTTCACTTGTTCATAAATGAAATAACAATACAAAGCGTAGGGTGAATGTGTAAAATAATTTCAACCATGTGACTTTTATTTCTTCTACTTGAATAGACGTAGGGTGAAAATATTAATGAACATTATCTTTGAAAAACGAAATAAAAAAGCTTTCTTTTTTATGAATAATTAATTACATAAATCGTGTTTTTTACGAGTACAACCCTGCAAGGAGTAACAGGTTGAAAAATGTTCTTTACTGCGTGAAAGCTTTTAATTTCGTCGTAAAAAGGCTACTTCTATGAATTAAGTATATTCTCCGCGTACAAAAATAGGAGATTAGGTTTCCAAAAGTTTCAATAATGTGGCAAACACATTGTACGTAGATCGTATAGCCATTCATGAGTAAAAGTCAAACTGTTAAATTTAAAACAATTTTTTAAGCTCGAAGATCAAATAGGTAGGTAATTTTTTACTGTTTCAATGTAATGTTCAGAAAAAGAAAAAAAAGACGTTGAAGGAAAGTTGCCTAATTCGGGGTACTTTTTCTAAAACGCCTGTGAAATTTTCAAAAATAGTTTCTCGTTTTGGAAAAATATAGTGGAAATGGATTCTCAAATGATCCATCTTTACCCCATTCATGTTGAAAATGTGAAAATTATTCAAAATTTAGAGTCATGATTTTTTTTTTGAACATACCTATTCAAAAACAAAAAAAAAATTAATAATAGGAAAATAATAATTTCCGGCGTTCTAATAAAATATTCGTGAACTTCATTTATGTCTGTAGGTATTTTCTGATAAAGTGATAAACTTAAGTGATAACCAACAACATCGATACTAAAACATTTTGATTTTTTCGTCAAATATGTATAGCTTTGAAAACTTCCCTTTGAAACTTTTACAAATTTCAGCTCGTAATTCAGCACCCCTTCCACTTTTCGTTTTTTTTTTTTGGCTTTGTGGTAAGAATTGAGAATTTACAGTTATTTAGTGGTCTAGGAAGTGCAAAGAATACTTTACCAGTAGTTTAGGTGATCAAAGAGCAATATTGATTAATTTATACCTACTCGAATTTAAGAGGTGAGATACGACGCGACGCAAAGTGGAAAACATTCGATGAAAAACCATAATTTTATTTTGACGCTACATTTGGAGTTCAAAGCGTTTTTATGAACTACCCTGCGAACATTTTTTAATTCAAAGGTACCAGGAAATTACTTTCTTATAGGTACTTCTAGTTGTTATCGCGCAGAGATTTTAATTATCGCTTACGTTGTATTCGTTATTTAACACCATCTCTGCAATTTCTTTTCTAAATTAATCGAGTAGTTATTCGTTTAAAGCTTTGAGAATTGTGGTATCATGGACTAATTATTTCTTGGAGAAAGTTTTGTGATTTTTATATGGACGGAGACCAACTTACCCGACGTTTCGAAAAAGAAAATGGTTTTAATTTTTTTTTCAAGTAAAATCTTTTCAAACAAATTTTTTTTGTAGGTAAGTAATTCAATTTTTTCATTTTTTGTAAAATTGTTAATTTTTTTCAAACGAATTTTCTGTAAAAATTGTCTATGAAATTTTGAATTCTTTCAACAAAAATTTTTAAAATTAATTTTTAGTCAAATTTTTTAATTAAAAAATGATAGCTATTGTGTCCGACCCAAATTTAGAAGGAAGAGGGGTAGAAAAGTTTTGACCATATTTCTCGACGTTTGGGACCAAAAGACGACGATCTGTCACTGTGTCACATGTCACATATTTATATAATATGTATATCTAGGGAAAATTGCAATATTTGTTTTTCTAATTTTGTACAAAAGATCACAAAAAATATCATTTCCACAAATGGAAAGTAGAAATAAATCTAGGTATTGAAAAAATGAAATAAAAAATAATAATAAATACTCGTACATAAAGGTATGTCAATTATTTCTTCAAATGATTTTATTTTTTAAAATTTTTTCGGTTTTTTAAAAATATTCCAAAGTGATTTTTTGATTAGAAAAAAATTGATGGGATTTTTAAACTTCTTTGGGAATTTTGAATTTCAAGAAATTTTCAAGCTTTTTTTGAGAGTTGAAAAAATATCGTTGAATAGGGGATTTGATAAAATTGAAAACTTTTTTGTCTCCAAAAAAATTGATGAAAATTGTTAGGTACCTCAAAGAGTTGAGAAATTTTTTATTCAAAAAGAAGTTAGAAATTGGAAAATTCCATTTCTCTAAAAAAAAATTATGATTGAAAATTCATACCTACATTTCAAAAAATATAATTATTTTTCCAAATTAAAATGAAAATAATTTTTCTTCTAAAATACCAACCCAAGTAAAACTTTTCTTCAAAGTATAGAAAAAGTTGTCTTCTCCAAAATTATTAAAGGATTTTCTCTTAAAAAATCACCCTTAATCAGTGTACTGCACTCACCCTCAATCAGTGTACTGCACTCCCCCTCAATCAGTGTACTGCACTCACCCTCAATCAGTGTACTGCACTCACCCTCAAACAGTGTGTTACGCCGAATTCGCGCAGTTGCCGAATGCGCGCATTAGGCAGTGATTTTGCCGAATGCACGCACAAAGCAACGTCGTTGCCGAATTCGCGCAATTTTGCGTTCAAACAACTTTTTCGCTGTCATCAATCATCCAAAATGTTTTTTTTAAATATATCTTCGAAAAGTCCAATCATAAAGCTACAGTTTAAAACGAAGATTAACCTTCTAACTCAATTAGGGGATTTGTTATGGATTTGTTATATTTTCGAAGTTTCTACAGACATTTAATAATATAACGAATCCCCTAATTAGGTTAGAAGGTTCGTCTTTTTTTTAAACTGTAGCTTCAATCGGCAACTGCTCAAATTCGGCGTAACATATATATATTGCAGCAGTAAATTATCAGGGGGAGCCCTAGTGGCTCAAGCCCCCTCGTGCCTGACTCCGTTCCCCGCGGCAAAGGTTTGGGCCCAGGGCAAAATTCCCCCTCTGCGCCCCTTCTCTACGACCTCTCTACGGGCCCGCAACATTTTACACATATTTTCAAAAAACACGATGGATCATACAAAAATTTCAGCAATACTTACTTATTCTTCTTATAGAGATACAGACGTGTGTATTTTACATGTACTTACATAAACATTAAACAGATAGGTACCGTATATTCACCCTTTCATTTCCTTTCCATTCCAATGCAACATAGTCACACGTTTTACAACCACTCTATTGATATTTTAAGACTTCGCCGTTAGATACTCGAAAAATAATCAAATTATTGAATTACTCAGTTGTTTTTCACAAAAACATCATATGACTTGGGGCGTAACAAAATGGTACTTACGATATAAACGTCACGTTTTTAAGCGTTGTTGGATGCAAAATATGGGTAATAGGTATTCCAAAAACATGTTAAATCTCTTTCAGTTTTTTACCTTGAGCAAAATTTGAAAACAATCCATCTTGCAGAAGTTTTCAATGATGGTACTTACTACGAAACGCGATTAGGTACCGTCTTTATTTTTTTCTCGTTCTGTCTCTAATCGAAAAAATAAATAAGTAGGTACTACAAATAAACAAAGACAGATACGTTTAATTTTACTATTAACACTACAAAACAAGATGTAGAAATTTACGTATAAAACTAAAATGGTGCAACACTAATTATTTCAAAAATATTAAGGTAGAAAAAACAAAAAAAATTACAATACACATTTTAGGTTTTGAAAAAAAAATTGTAAGAGATTCGTTACAGAGGAAAATTATTTTATTCTTAGAAAAGTTTACTTGTGTGTCTTTTTTTCTCAAAAATTTTGTTTATTATATTATTGTTATTTCATTATATTTTATAGTTTTATACGAAGACATACATTGTTATAATTAAATAGTAATTACATAAATAGGTACATAATTAAAGAAGTAAAAAAATCAAAACAAAACAAAACAAAACCACAACAAGAAAACAATTACTTAGTTAAATATTAAGTGCTAAAGAGTAGGTATTTAAAAATTGCAAATTGACTTAAGGATTAAATGTTGTATTTTTATACATAGCTATTATATTACGTATTAATGGTCAAATTGTGTAATCTTAACACCTTGAAGAAAGAATTCAATTTGCGAATGTGCATATTTTGGCGTAGGTGTTGAAATATTTAGGTAGAGTTTTTAAGGTAAATTTTTTAAAATTAAAAAAAAACGATGAAGGTTGTGAGGTGGTGAGTATCTACAGTAGATGAAATATTATGTTCAGTGAGGGGAGAGAATCTAAAATGTAGATATAGTTCAGGCAAGTTTTTGCAAAGGCAAGTAAAAAAGTTTCCATCACTTGCGAAAGATTTTCCAATCAGTTACCTATAGTTAATTACATCTTGAATAAGTAGGTAAATCTACAGGTGTTTTCCCCTGCTAACCACTAATGTCAGTTGAGTGATGAAAAAATTTGAGATTTGGATATAACTTGATGCAACTAACAATAAAATTTTTGAGCACCGGATGCCAATCTCGATTTTAAAGGGGCAGTGGTCAACAAAAAGGTCAAAATTCTGTCAAAACGAGAACTTCTGAAGGGCTATTCACTGCTAGGATCGAAAAAACTATTGAATGTAGTGTTAGCAATCGATTTCGCTAAATTTTCAAAGCTCTGTAGTCTGTAACACTTTAATTAACAAAATTGGGTACCCTGTGTTTATGAGTTTTTTTGTCAATACCTAGTACTTCAAATCTGAAATATTGCCCATCACTCACAGACACCCTGTACACCCTGAAAAAAATTAGATACCTACCTTGGAATTCATCGTACGAACCTTTCAATTATTTTTAGTTTAGGTATACCTACTACCTACTAACCGTAAGTATCTTTTGACCTATTTTTTTAAACTTATGTACCAACATAATAATATTTTATTCTAAGCAACAGCTTTAAGTATTTAATTATCAATTTTGTGATTGGCTATACATTAAATTACCTACTGTATTGCCTAAAATTTGGAGACAGAACTTTTCAAAGCTCGAATCAATATTTCAAGGAAGGTGTGCAATTTACTACCTTGACCCGTGAAGCATGTGCGACCAAAATACGCTAAAATAACGACAGAAATACGTCAATTTTGCGACAGTAATACGCGTGGTAAAAACACTGTAAATTTCCCCTTTGTACCACCGTTTTGCGACCATATCTTTGTCGCATGTACGTCAATAATATCACTCAATACGTACATAGTACTGACCTAATTTTTAATTTAAAAAATCTATAATCAATGTAATTAATGCTTGGAACAATTCCTAAACACATATTGTACGTAATAATCCCAGAAAAAATCAAAAAAAAGAATAAAAAAATCTGCCTCCACTGGAGCTCGAACTCTCGACCTCCCGCATGAGAGTCCCCTTTTTACCGCCTAAGCCACCCCCTTACGTTGAAAATTTGCTCATAAAACGCTTATAATTATAGACCACTCAATACCTTCAGTTTTTGGACTTATAAAAAATTTTCAAAGTTTTTCAATTTTTTTCAACTGTTGAAAATTGTTTTACACTTTTTCAGTCTTTATGGACTTACAAAAAATTTTCAAAATTTTTCAGACTTTTGGACTTAGAAATTTTTTTATTTTACTGTCGTATTTGTGACGTATATGCGACGTTCATAAAAACAATTTTTAAAACATTTCCATCGCTTTGGACTAGAAAAAAATTTTCAAAATTTTTTCAAAACTCTGAACTTGGAAATTTTTTTTTTTTAAATTTTCGGTCGTTTTACTGACGTAAATGTGACGTTTATGAAAAACAGTATATGCGACAATATTACGTCCATTTCATGATCGTTTTACTGACGTATTTGTGACGTTTTTGAAAAAGTGTATATGCGACAATATTACGTCTATTTCATGATCGTTTTACTGACGTATTTGTGACGTATTTGAAAAAGCGCATATACGAAAAAATTACGTCCATTTTATGGTCGTATATTTGACGTTTTTTCGACGTACTGTTCTATCGTCGTTTTTTATTGTCGCAAATGCTTCACGGGGATTTTAAAGTTGTCAATTAAGTATTTTCATATTAAGTGGGTAAGTACTTACTCTGAGATATCCTATAATTTCAAAATTTTCAAATCACGTAAAAAAAGAAAAATTCTGATAAAATTCGAACGCTTGAGTTAAGTAGTACATATCATAATTTGATTGTTTTCCACGAATAAAATACAATAACAATTAACAGTCGATAAAAATACGAATAATAAAAAGAACAAAAAATGTACAAATAGAAGGTAAGTACAGGTAGGTATAGTAAATGCCGAGGTGGTGCAAATAAGATATGATCAGATATAGGAATGTAGTTAAGAGTTATATACATGAAAAGCCGTTACAGTATAACAGTTACTCATTAGATAAGTAAGTATTAATTATTATTACTTAATTCACATTGAGCCATTATCAATTATTTATCAAGATAATAAAAAATACAAAAATATTTTACGTTCAATTTTTTTCTCTTAAGTATTAATGTAAAAGTGGTCCTAAATAAAAATAATTTATTGACATTAGTTTTAAATTAATTAGTTGAGTAGTATGTTGGTTGCATTGTTGTACATGCCATTTTTTCTAAAATTCGGCACACCTAATGTTCTGCAAATAAAGTAAAACGAAAATAAACCAAAAAATAAATCATCAACAATTTACAACTCTCATAAACTCAAATACATAATTAAGTGGTAAAAGTTTTATCATTTTCATTTTTTTTCACGATTTAGGCCAAGTGTAATATAAATGGCAAATAGCTCAATTTTTTGTTAAAAGAAAAAAAAAACTTTCAATTTTCTTGAAGAAAAAATAAACAATTTTTTCTGGAGGAAAAAATACTAATTTTTAGGAAAAACAAATTTTTTCAACTTTTTGAAATAAAAAAAAACTTATCATTTTTTCCGTGAAAAAAACCCTCAATTTTTTGTATGATTCATCTATGTAGTATGTACTTATTTTAAATAAAATATTTCAATTTTTGAAATTTTGGTGTTAAAAAATCAGAAACAATTAGGTACCCTTTTTTTAATTTGTACTTTAAAGGAAATTATCTCAATTTTTATTCTCAATTTTTTTTTTGAAAAATTTTCATTATTTTTCTTTTGGAAAAAATTCTCAATTTTATTGTAGCATAAGTTGAGATATGGTGCAATTTGCAATGTGCAAATAACGACGGAAAGGGATGCAAAAAGTGAACTTGCATCCGAATCGGATTTTTCTCAAAGACCTGAGCAAAAAATTTTTGCTCCGAATATTATGGAGATTTTTTTTTCTGAAAGACTGAAAAAAAATCACACAAAATGAGAAATTTTTACTTCAAAAAAATTGATGATTCTTTAAAAAAAATTAAGAACAAAAATATAATTTCGGCAAAGGCTTCTCTAAAAGTAAGTACCTAAATGTTTTTACAGAAACTTGGGTTCTTTTTTCTCCAAATTAAAAAAAAAAAATTAAGGATTTTTCCTCTCCAAAAAAAAAACTGAAATTTTTTTCTCCAAAAATTTTAGGTATAAGTATTTTAATTGCAACACAAGAGGAAAAAATTTTACTCCAAGAAAATTGATTTTTTGAATTGCAACAAAAAATTGAATATCACACTAGCCTAAATCGTAAAAAAAAGTGAAATTTCTCGTCTAATTCATGAATTAGGCAATTTACACGATTTATGCGTAACAGAAACGCTACATAATGAAAGATATCATCAATCGCCGTAGGTTCGAAGCAACATGCAGATACAACATTTTGAAGTCGTTTTTAATAAAAGGCACAGCCATTTATTAAAAACAATAATTTACGATAAATGTCCAGTAACAATTCATTTTGAAGTCTTAAAACTCGTATCAAGTATCATTTTGAGAAAATTCGATTTGAGAATTGTAGAAAATGAAAAGTTACAAGAAAAAAAAAGGAATTTGACCTCATTGCGTTTCCAGACCCCAAAGACCAACGTTCATCACTTAATTTCAAAATTCCAGCCAAGGCCCGATTAACCATCCAATTCATCACTATTACACGGCTATGCTCTTTAGAAACGCTAAAACTAATTTAACTGGAGATTTTCGCAACTTGAAAATGAAGGCAGCGAGACAGAGGGTTAGAGGGCACTTCCTATACTTTCTAACTAGCACCTAAAATAATTGAAAAAATGGACAACGATTTGGTTTCCTCGAGTACCATATTCTCTTTTTGAGGAAATTTTTCTCTCGCCTTTTTATAATAATAATATATAGACATACGATACGAACCTATTAAATATCATTATAAAAAAAAAATTATCTAACGGAATAAGCACGCATCTCTGTGACTATAATGGTCTCTCTGGTCGAAAAGTAGCACCCTATTTTACAAGAATTTACCATATACATGTAATTCTAAATGAATTTCATGTTTTTTCATTCAAAATTGAAAAAACAATTATTTTTACCTCGCTTAGTAGTATAGCTTCGTTTTAAAAGTTTACGTTCTACTCTAATTAGGGTCGCCGCGAAAAAAAAATAAATATCCGAGTAGAATTAATTTTTTGTTGAGGTTTTATTGTGTTTTTTTCCATCTTTAACAAGTGTAACAGAAGTAATCGTAATGTTACAACGGAAAATTAATTGATTTTTTTCGTCAGCTGACCAGAGAAAACTCATAACATCAACGTGAAAGATTGATGATATATTTTTCATGAAAAATTACGAATACGATTTTTTTAATATCTTAAAATACCGAAATGAAACGAAAATCTAGCCTCGTTTATTGGTGTGTCTGAGAGCACGAAATGCAATCAAATTAAACACCTATTTTGTTTCGTTTCGTCAAATGTTTCGTCATAAAAGGTAGGGCATATATGTTTTATACTAAATGGCATTCAGAAGATTTCCTGTCAACTTTCAACTTTCCTTTCGCATCTATAGACTTGGTCGATGAAAGAAGGAAAAACAAGACTTTTATGAATGGAAAAATTCAACTATTTCTTTACTTTAAAGATTTCTTCTACCTTAAAACTTCAAGATGTTATTTCAAAAATTTTGTTCAAACAAAAATTATAAGTAGTTAAGGTATTTTTGTTTGCTTTAAAAAAAAAAATAATAATACAAAAAAGCACTGCTATAAAGCATTGTTTTGCGAAGGAAAAGAGTAACAAAGGAGTATTTTCAAAATTAAAAAAAAAAGAAATAGAACGATAGAAAAAAAAAAAGATTTAATTATAAAACTTTGATTTCGTAAATAAAAAAAAAGCTAAATTCCATAATATTCGGAATTATTATTTTAAAAGAAATTATACAATTTTCAAGTAGGTATACCTACCAAATCCACACCACAGTACTAAGAGTAAATAAGTAGGTAGGGTAGTCGCGAGGCATTCGTATAGTGAAAAATAAAAAGATAATGATGATGAGGTGGCATTTCATGTACTAAAATAGGTACTATCATCCAGTGCAATAGCCAAATCACCAATACACCGCACTCTTATCCAAGTAAGTATAGCCTTCAGTCAGCTAATCTAGCTCTAACCCACTGGCATAGAGAAATAAAGTGACAACGAAATTATGAGACAATATATCATTATTGATGTCAACGTTACTTCACGATGAAGAACGTTGAACAATTTTAGCTAATTTTGAACGTAGGTAGGTAACATTTTTTACTCGGTTTAGCTCAGATTTACGATATCATTTTTCATTCAATTTGACGTGTATTATATTAATTACGATTCCCTCTGTTTTTAACTTTACACGCTGGTCGTTTTTAGTCGGGAAGATTTATTGTTTTACAAATTTTTTCACATGACCAAAATCTCAACGAAGAAACAAACCACTGCACCGCACAATCATCACATACTAAATCATTTCACAAATTTATGATACCAGCTTTTCCGTTCGTAAATTTTTCATATTAAGCTTTTCTCGGACGTTTTCCTTTTTGATAGGGAAACATTTTCCAAACATTATATTTTGTGGGGGCGATTGGATAATTTCAAACCTTTTCGATGTATGTTTCAACAAATTACAGAGTACATAGTGCAGGGTAACATACTATGTACTGTTGTCTGTATACCTAGTAGATTTAGGAACTTATTATTTCATAATTCTTTCCCAAGTCTGGATAGGTACATGTACATAAAAATATATAGGAGCCACGAGGGATGCATTTTGAAAAAGAAGCACCTGAATAAAGGACGTATACCCGGTTGGTACAGTAGGTGAACTCGTCCTGTATCCACTTTTTGAAAATACCTCTTAGATAGTTATTACTGAGAATTTAATAAAAAAATTTGGAAGCAATTTTCACCTCCCACCAACTGGATTCTTCCTTCCTCCATATGTACACTGTGTTCAATTAATTCCAAATCCCCTATAGAGAAATCGGAATCGATGCGGGTAGTATTCTCTCTGCCTATATTCGGGTTGCCTCTAATAAAAATTGATTTCCATAAAAATTTAAAAATCAAAAAAGTCTAATGAAATTTTTTTTCAAGTTTCAAAATGTCTGACAAAAAGCCAAAAAGTCAAAAATAATTTTAAAATTTTTCAGAATGTCTGACAAAATGTCAAAAAGTCTAAAATTTATTTTAAAAATTTCTGAAATAAAACTCATAAAATTTTTTTAGAAAAAAGTTTCAAAATGTCTGAAAGTCATCTTTCTAAAAAAATTTTCAAGTTTCAAAATGTCTGAAAGTCATCTTTCTAAAAAAATTTATAAGTTACAGAATGTCTCACAAAATGTCTAGAAAATGTCTAAAAGTCATAAAATTTCAAAAAAATTTACAAGTTTCAAAATGTCTGACATAATGTCTAAAAAATCGAATTTATTTTAAAAAATTTAAGTTTTTTTATGTCATACAAACCTAACCTAATGTAACCTAACCTAACCCAATGGGGTCGGATTTTGGGGTCGGATTTTGAGGTCGGATTTTGGTCTCGTTTTTTTCTATTTTGGTCTCCGTAAAAGCATATACTATGCTAATTATCAATTATCATATATCAATAGAACATTTTTACAGAAAAATATACATGAGAAATAAATACCTACGTCATCGAGCCAACTATCTCACCAGAGAAAATTTTTTTCTCAACAGAATTGGAGTAAAAACAGAGAGGAAAACAAATCAAGGACAGGTAAGTATTTATTTCACTCGACTTGACGTATGCCAAACAACAACTTAAGATGGCAGGCATATACTATCAAGAAATGATGAAATATCGAAGATATTCCTTTTAGAAAATTACAACTCATCTTAACTTATGTCGTTTTATGATAGGTATAGTACCTATATCTTTGTAGTTAAATTTTGAAAGCCTATACATATACATTGGTGGAAAGAGGTAAACTACTCGTGGATAGGTAAATATGTAACTGCTTGGTGTTGCATTGCTTATTGTAAGATAGGTATCTACACCTACTCAACCACCCGTACTCATAGATTTAGATTTTTATCTATTATTTTTCACGAGACAAAATTGAAAAAGCTGAATAGTGAGCAAATAATAATAATTATTATACATGTAGGTAACTATCCTATACCCTCCTGGAGCCTGGTGTGCAGCCGGCTGGACACTTTTCTAGATTTTCCCTGTGACCACAGAATAATCGCATCGAAATGAAACAAATTTTATTGGTCTTGTACATGTCTCTAGTTTGTTGGGAAATTTTTGTTTGGGGTCTGAGAATCATCTACGAAACAGCGTTCATAAATCAGTGTTGCCAGACATAGGGACGACTAAAAAAATTGACTTCTACAACAAATTTAAGCAAATTCTCATACAAAAAAAAAAATAAAAAATTTTATCCAATCGCTGTTGAAAAGTGTACAGTATGAGCTTCAAAATGGTATATTGAAGTTTCAAAATATTTCGATTTGTCTTGTAGAAAATTCATTTTAAATTCCATGTCCAGCGGGGTGGACAAATGGATCAAACATTTTCCCTCCTATCAACTGATCATATTATTTTTCATTTTGTGATGTTGGCAACTTGCGGTCATTGTTTATCATTTCTGTTTCAACAAAGTGAACTTCTGTGTCTGTATGTGAGTCTGTGATTTTACTGTTAACAATTCAAAATTTCAAAAATTTGAAAATGATAAATCAGTTGATCTTTCTTAAAAATTTTGTTTTCACTTCATTTCAATGAGATTTTATGTGCCTAATTCTATTAATAAATAATCAACTGATGGCGCAATGGATGATCTAATTGAAGAAATAGCCAACAACAGTGATTTAGACGTTCCTGATGAAGAAAACAACACTGTACGTAGCTCTTATCATAACTTAAAAGAAATGAAAGTTGGCCAAATAAAAAACCAAAGAATTGGAAAAAATCAAATCGAACAAAGTACGAATCTCCACTCCCAGATAGACCTGAAACTGAATGGGATATTGAGAATCGAGAATTCTATTCACCGCTGGATTATTTTTTGCAATACTTTAATGATGTTTTTTTTGTACTAATGGCGACACAAACAAACATTAGATCAATGCAAGCTAATGAAACGCCCTTGAAAACCACCGCTGAAGAATGTAAGAAGTTTATTGGCGCTCACATTATTGCTTCTTGTGTCAAGTTGCCGCGTTTACGTATGTATTATCAACCATTTTTCAAAATGCGGACGATTTTCCAGATACCTCGAGACCGTTTTTTCAAACTTCGTAATTACGTTCATTTTATTAATAATCTTATAATGTTTATGAAGAATAAATCTAATTATTATGACCTACATTTTCATTGAAGAAACGAAGCTGTCACGCTCATCTAAGAAAAGCAGTACTGATAAAAGAAAATCATAATTTTGGCAAATACTTTAAATTAATAATACTGGAAACTTCAATGGGGAAAAGAGGCCCCGACAAAAGCGCTCTTTTAGCAGATTTAGCGGCTCGGCATGAAACTATTCTCAGACGTTCGACGGATCGTCATGTCTTCGACCAATCAGAGGGCGAATCACGCGACGATTAGTCGAAAACCTGGAATTAGTTTCATGCCGAGCCGCTTAGAGAGCGCTCTTCTTGGGAGTCAAATCAAAAGCATTGAGTTTCCAGTATTATTAATTTAAAGTATTTGATTTTGGCCTGTTTTTGACCACAAACATAATTTTCAAAAAATATGGGCTCTGATCCAAAAAAAATAACATAATTTTCATATTCAGCGTAAAAAGTTATGAAATAAACATTTCTAACATTTCAAATAAGAGTTAAAATTTGTGATTTGATTAGGACCAGATTTGGTCCAAATGTCCAGCCGGCTGGACATATCATAACAAAGGTACCAATGGTGGGAGAAAATTAAAAAAAATAATTTAACATCAGTACCACATCCTAATCAAGAATAAATCATTGTTTTATCAATAATTCATTTTTTTCTCCGTCGGGATCCAGGAGGCTATTATTTTTTTTTTTTTAGCAATGGAGCAACTCAGCCTACACATATGTAAAGAGATTGTCTAACTGTAAGATTTGAAGGGGTAAAAGCGAAATGTATCTTTATACAATGTGGCCTAATTGAATGGCTGATGGTTTTGATAACGAAAAAAAAAAAACAACAAAAAAAAACGATAATAGTTATCTTAAAATACGAGTATTTCAAGTAAAAACTTACTCAGCGGTAATGTGCGAATGATGAGTATATCCGGCGATTATTTCTTTATTCTGAGCTGCTTTCGCACGAGCCAGTATCGATAGCACAGTTCGTTTCGTAGGTGACATGAATAATCTAGTTCCAGGTCCTACACCCGATAAGAGCGGTCTTTTCCGACCTATGGCCATATTACTACCTAAAACAAAATAACTCAAATTCAGTTTAGAGATAAAACAAGAGAGTTTCGTCATGAATTCCATATTTATCGATTGAAATTAAGTACGTGAATGAAGTTGAGAAAAATGCATAGGTATCCAGTTATTAAAAGTCTATCAAACATGAGAGAATTTAATTCGAGCTTTTCACTAATTTTACACTGTCATCTCATTAGCAATGAGATAGGAATTCTTCCACTTATTCAGTATTCACATTAAAATTCTCATGACATGACATTTACTTACACCATAAGTTCTCGAATTTGGACCAAATTTGTTCATTTTTTCCCCCCAATTTTTTTTTAAGTAGGTAGATAGGTAGTCTAAAGAGTCACATTTTGTGAACTCAAAATCTCCTTCCAGATATTCTGAGGACCTATATTCATGCCAGGGCATATGTCATCTTCATATTAGTCGCAAAGGACGATTTCAGGAAAATCAAGGAACTTTAACTTTTTTGGACATTTTCACGAATTGAGTATTTATTTTTCGACTTTTGAAAAGTGTGCATACAGATGAGTTTAGAAAAAAAAAAGTTCATCAGTTGATTTGAATTTGTAATTGGACTAAATCTACAACGCATATCCAAGTATGCGAACCAATCCACTGGCATCCTTTTTTAAGTACCTTACCTACTAGGTACCAGAAAAATAATAAAATCAAAATTTTGCATATTATAATGAAAAAAAGAAATGGAATAATTTAAAATATCGCACGTATCATATATTTAGAGAAACTACGAAGAATATTCAAATATTCACGGCATTCACGCCATATGTTATTAAAAAATATAATCCAGAAGTTTTTTTTTCTTTTTATAAAAATACCACGACGTTATCTTGGTGCGAACAGCTGACTCATAATTTTGATTTATTTTTTTAAAAGCTATAACAGGAAAAGCATAGCTATTTGCCCCTCGACCCGGATTTTCAATTTTTTGTTGGGAATCGTTGAATAGTACTAAACGATAATTTTTGAGCGTATTCGCGATTTTTATGTCTCCTCATGGGATGGGGCAAAGAAAAACGTACTTTCCGAGACTTTTCACGTTAAAAATTATATTTCCGTGAGTTTTCAACTGATTTTTTACAAACTTCGTTTGAAATTGAAAGTACTCAGTGGGAGTACATAGTGGATGTTTTTCAGATTTTTCCGATCTTAAAAAGAAAGGGTGCCACATTCGAGATGACGCTTTGGAAAAATCAGGAATATCATTTGAAGTAGGTATTTTATACCATCGATGTAGCATTTTTCTGGATTTTCTGAGATGGTGGTTCCATGCACATAGTACGGTGGCCCTTATTTTGGAAATTTTGGAAATGTTTTCGAGACCAGGCTCCAGGCATCAATTGGTGACACGACACATAGGTAGAATAGTAATTCCCAATTCTTATTTTTCCTCTAACTGAATTTTAAGCCTACGCTCAAGGCCCCCAAATTCAAAAAAATATTTTTTTAATTTTCAAAATTTTTGCAAATTGTTAGCAAAGTGGTCATAAGGGGGTATTTTCATGAGACAAATCCATTTTAGATGATTTCTCATCTTTACCCCCGTTTTCATGGGATATGGAAAAACATCATTTTTTACATTTTTTTTTTTAATTGAAAAAAATGACTAAAAATTGAAAAACAAGTCTTCTTGAATGAAATAGTTTCAACATACAATGTTATCACCCAAAAAGGTCATTTACGGCGATTTTTCATTTTTACTTTAATTTTTAGAAACCTAATTTTTTTCAATGTTCCTTCGATAGTTTTAGAAAACTTCTCGTTGATACGGCAGTGGTGAAAAATCACTGTAAATGCGGCGTTTTTTGGCGATAACATGCATGTTGAAACCATTTCAATCGGAAAAAACTTGTTTTAAAATTTTTAGTCATTTTTTTTAATTTAAAAAAAAATTAAGGTAAAAAATGATGTTTTTCCATGTCCCATGAAAACGGAGGTAAAGATGAGAAATCATCGAAAATGAGGTTGCCTTATAAAAATATCTTTCTTATGACCACTTTGCTAACAATATTTTTTAATTTTTTAATTTTTAAAAAATTTTATCTTTAATTTTTCAAAATTCTTCAATTTTTCAAATTTTTTTAAAATTGATTTTTTTTTAATTTGGGGCTCTGAGTGTCGGCTTAAAATTCAGTTAAGGGGAAAAGGAAAATTTGGAAATTATTTTCTACCTACGTTTTACCAATTGAAACATAGTATATGCTTTTACTCTGTGACAAAATGTCCAAAAATCACGAATATTAATTTCCATGGAAATTAAAAAATCTAAAAAGTATAATAAATAAAAATTATAAAAAAAATTCCAAGCTTCAAAATGTCTGAAAGTCATCTTTATAAAAAATTTTTGTTTCAGAAAATGTCTAGAAAATGTCTAAAAGTCATAAAATTTCAAAAAAAAGATTACAAGTTTCAAAATGTCTGACATAATATAATGTCTAAAAAATCGAATTTATTAAAAAAATGTCAAGTTTTTAATGTCATCCAAACCTAACGTAATATAATATAACCTAACCTACCCTAACCTAACCCAACTATCGGATTTTCTATTTTGGTCTCCCTAAAAGCATATACTTACTATGCTAAAAATAAAAATGATACAGTCCTCGAAAAGTTATCAATTTCAGAAAATCATCTCTTCAAAACAGCAATCAAAATTTTGGAATTTTTATCCATTCAGAAATTTTGAGGATCATTTTGATACTCGCAGATAAAGTGTGTTGTGAATAAGTATATAATAATTCATATGTTGTACGAGAGTAGTTTTGAATAGTTGTTACAAGTAGTTTAAACTGTGATAAGTTGTATGTACTTATAGTAATCAAATACTTATTATTTTTTGATAATTACTTGTGTTAGATTGTTAAGAATATTTACTTAGTTGAAACCATAGACATTTTACTTTTATATATGGACCGCTCGTCCAATGTTAAAATCAGCCCGATTTTGAAGCACGACGTTCTATTTTGATAAAACGCTTCTGCTCATGCGCAAACAAACGTGTGTGTGTGTATTTTACACATAATAAGTCGTTGTATTGGTAACACACACAACATAAGGGTCGAGAAATGATATT
This sequence comes from Balanococcus diminutus, assembly GCA_959613365.1. Classification (NCBI taxonomy): domain Eukaryota; kingdom Metazoa; phylum Arthropoda; class Insecta; order Hemiptera; family Pseudococcidae; genus Balanococcus; species Balanococcus diminutus. The sequence goes on from OY390714.1 coordinate 34,817,549, forward strand.
GTAAATACACACTCACACTACTTCACTTGTGCTTCAAAACCTCTGATTTACATGAGCGGTCCATATACATATAGTAAAAGGTCTATGGTTGAAACTAATCTTCCGTGATAACTTGTAACAAGTTGACATAACCTTTGAATTCACAACTTATCACTTCTTCCTTGAAAAAAGTATATCATCAAAGACTCGAATACATACATTAAGCACCTATCAACCTATTTAGATCAAATTCGTTCTTTTTTTCTAATTTCTTGTTAAAATACTGGAATGCTGCCATTTTGGGAACTCAAAACCTCCACTCAGATGTCATCCGGATAGCCTAAAATTCATGTCTGGATATGTACTCGATATTTGTCATTATTGTGATTTCAGCAAAATCGAGAATTTTTAACAATTTTTTTCTAAACTTAGGTACTACGTATATTCTTATGAACAATTTTCATAATTCAAAACACTTACTTTATTTTGTAAAAATTGTGGGGGGGGGGGGGTATGAAACTAGAATTGCAATAATGAGTACGTATATGACTTATATCGAGTTTAAATATGTCCAGAAATTAATTTTATTTAGACCCCTATAGGTCATATAGATTCTGATATTATGAATGAAAATAGAAAAAAATGAAAGAATTTGATCCAAATTTAGGTTAATGGTGTATTTAGGGTGTCTTTGATGATACATATATTCCGAGGAAGAAAGTTTTCAACCGATAATGGTCGTTTTAAGAACGCTTATTTATGTAGTTTTTAAGATCAACGTCAACATTTATCTACGTATAATCGATGGTTATTAGAAATCGTTATCCTTTCAACTGCAATTTTTAACCATAATATTGAGTATAAAAACTTGAGCTTGTTGGCTCCTCGAGGACAGTTTATTCAACGTATATACATTGGTGCATACCCAGATTGCGGTATATAAACCTATTACGTTAACAGTCTAATAACTGATAAGAGAGTGATTTTTCAAAAGGAAAGCGTAACAATATGAGTTTGGCAAAGTAACGCATGCGAAAAACACCGAACAATCGAGCAATGATAAATGCGAGGTTTTCTACCATCTACAGGGTAAAACCATTAACAAAAGTCATATTTTCTTCGAACGCCTTCTCATGAAGTTGCTTTCACGAGTCGGTTTTTAGCATTTACACGTTTTTTTCCTTACCTTACCATGCAGTCAGTACGGATAACGATGAAAAAGAGAGATGGTGGTGTGATATCGATGCGATGGTAGAAAAAAAGCGTCGCGTCGCTTTTGCTCCACGAATTATGTAACGTGCGCGAAAAACCCATTCACATTCATCATAAGTAAGTTAATTCTATTTTGTTTCATTTATCAATAATTTTTCTTTCAAATTCCTTAAGTATGGTAAGATATAAATAGGTAGGTATAGGAATAAAGCATAATACGAGTACGATAGTCGATATATGTATTATGTATAGGTAGGCTCATTTATTTAATTAGGTTTTCCTTCTTTTTTTTCATCAGGGAACAAATCTTTTACTTATACGATAAAGAATTTAGGGTGGGTACCAGTTGGTTCACATCGAGATCCTTTGTTAACAGGTGTAAACAGCGAGACAAGATTCGTGAGTATAAAGTACGTTCCAGTTTTCCTAGATTTTATTAAGCTAAAAACACGTGCAAGTGTTGAACTCACTTGAATTTTCAATCACGAAATCAAATTCACGTATAATAGATAAAGGTTCATTTAAATTCTTCACGCAGGCTCCGTAAACTGTTTGACCTTCCACAAGGTGTTCGATGAAAAATCTGTCGTTGTTTGTATGGAGACATTACCGGGTACAAAGAGCGAAAAACTTCATCTGGTCAGGATTGTTTTTTTTTCAAAATTCAATAGGGAAGTTTTCATTTATTTTCGTGAACCTCATTTCGTCGCGGTTTAATTTTACGGAAAAGACCGAAACAGGTCAACGTTAGCAACTGACGTTTCAGATTTCATTTTTGGTGTCGTAAAAACCAACAGCGTGTTTAAAAATGCCGATAAATTTTTCCTATTTCACTTGGCTATAGCCTATTGCAGATTCTAAGAGAACATAAATTTATTAAGGCGAACATCATATTCATGAAACATTCAACAAGTAGTTCTAGTCGTTTTATTCGAGACAGCAAGGACTAGAAAACAAATATTATTCCCTTACAATTCAAAATATATTTGCAACAAGTTGGTAGGTACCTAGATGTTATGAAAAAAAAACTAGCAAACATTTTTGCTTTTTGTACATTACTGCAGGAAAACTTATCCTCGCACACAACCCGACTCGTAGAAAATTTATAATCAAGATAATGTCGAGTAAAGTCCGCAGACAGATTTTGTTTTTAATTTTTCAATTTATGATCGACGCTGTTTCTCTGGATTTTTATCTATTCTTTAAAAAAAAATAGATAGCCTAAGCCTAGGCGGAAATGAATGAAAACATCTGCTACGAAAACAATTTGCTTTTTCTTTCTAAGTACCAACAATTTATTACGCTTGACAAAGTGCTACTTCCATCTCATAAGTACGATATATGTTCCTACCTACATAAACTCAAAAAGTACAACTTCAAAATGCTGAATTTGATGCGCTATGTAGGCTAGTGCCAAATTCTCCACGAACGACAAATGGTGGAAAATGAATCGGCTAAAGAGTATTACTGCCGCTTTAAACTCATGTCGCATCAATTTTTCAAAACTAAATGCGTCAAATGGATACTTTCAATTCGACGATGGCTGATGAGAAACAATTGAACAAATGAATTTTTGTAAGGATCATAGCTAACGGTATTCTTCTTAAATAGAGACGAGGAAAAGAAAATTATTTTCAAAGAGATCCAAGATCCAGATTTTTTCGTAAAAAATTCTGCAGAAAAGATCCTTGAAGATACGACAGAGGGACATAATTCACGAATGATTAATTAACGTAGAAGTATTTCAAGTTTACGCTTTCAAAGTTCAAAACTTTCTGAAAACGTGAAAATTAATTTCTTATAAAACTTCGTCAGCAATTTCGTTGATTTTTTTTTTAATTAGGTAAAATATTTTTAAAATTTTATTTTGAACAATTCCCCGAACAATTTTTTTCTTGGGAAACAACCCATTAAACATTTTTTTGAAAAATAATATTTTGAAATTTTTCAAAATACTTTTGTTTTTGAAAAATTTATATAAAGCATAGGTAGGTATCAAATTATTATGGAAAACATGGAAAACAGTATTTTCAATTCATTTTGAAGAAGTGTTCCGTTCAATTTTTCTAAAAACCAATTTCTTCAAATTTTTCATTTAAAAAAAAAACACAATTTTTCCATATTTTCCTGAAAAATAAATTCGTTTAAAAAACATTTTTTACCTATGATACCTACTTAATTTTTTTCCTTTTTTTTCTCAACAATTTTTAGGTACTAATTTTTTAAAACTCCAATTTCGTCAAATTTTTCTAAAAATAAACATTTTTCTTCCAACAAAAAAATCTTTTCATTTTCTAAAAAAATCAAGTTTTTCTGAAAATTAAAAAAAAATCTTTAATTCTTTTACAAAACGATTTTTTGAAGCTTTGGAAATTTTTAGCAATTCTGTCTTAGAAAGTAAGTAGGTAGGTACGTAATTTAAAAACAAAATTTTCAATTTCTTTGAAAATCAGTTTTTACGAACATGAAATCATTATAACCAGACTAAGAATTGGACACACAAAAATTACTCACAATTATCTTTACCAAAAAACTCCAAAACCTCTATGCCCTTTCTGTACTATTCAACTAATATCTATCCAACATATCCTGTTCGAATGCCCCAAGTTAAAACAAGAGAGACTAACCCTACAAATAAATGAAATCCCCCCAGTTATACCAGATATTCCTTCCGAAATTCAAAAATTCATAAACTTAATTAAAAAACTCAACCTCACAAATAAAATTTAAAAAATTCTTCCGATGGGTGTAATAATCCTGTAATTATAAACACCCCAAAAAAAAAAAAAAAAAAAAAAAAAAAAAAGTTTTTACGAACCTCTTAAAAAAGATTTTAAAAAATAAATTTTTTAAACAGGTAATTACTTTGAAAATCATTTTCTGAACACCAGTTTCTTTAAATTCAACAGAAAAACAAGTTGGGAATTCTTTCAACATTTTTTAATTTTACTAAATTCCTAAAATTTACATATTATTTATGTACTCACCTAAATATATATTTTTAAAACAACTCTTTCCGGAAAAAAATGTCTCCAGGTTTTTATAATAAATAGGTAATATTATTAACATAATATTTATCAATAATTATTAATAAGCCAGGAAAAAATATTTTCAATTTATTCTGAAAAACTTTTCTTTCCAATTTTTCGGTGAAACATTTTCCCAATTTTTACAAATTTCTCAAAAAACACAACTTTTTAAAATTTCTTTAAAATGAATTTTGTTTTTTGTGTTTTTTTTTGCCTTCTGCCTTGAAAACGTTTCATTTCAATTTTTCTAAAAGGCCATTTATTCAAATTTTCCAAAAAATCAATTTTTTGACATTTAAAATCAAAATTTGAAAATAAAATTCAACATTAGGTAAATATTCTGATAAAAAAACAATTTGAAAAAATCTTTTAAAAAAAAGAAAACTTCAGGTATCAATTTTTTCTGATTTATTTTTTTTTTGGTGTTTTCTTAAAAGAAGAAGAAAAAAAGTTTCTCTTTTTTAATTTTTCTGAAAAACAATGCATTTCATTTTATAAAAATTTGAATTGGCAAAATATTGTTGATAAAAATTTTTAAGACGTTTGGTAATCGAAAAGACACAATTTTTCAGATTTTGTTAAAAACAGATTCTTTCAAAACAATTTCTTAAAAATTGAAAAATTATCTGAATTTTCAAACAAATTCCTCTGTATAAAACATTTTAAAAAAATGTTTGAAAAAAATTTTGTTTTCAATTTTTTTTGATTTTTTAAAAAATTTTCTTTACAATAAATTTTCTTTTTTCCATTTTACTAAAACTCGAGTTGGAAAAAAATTGTCGACAGTAGGCAATCGTAATTTCTAAAATTTTTGTCGATAAACAGCTTTCTCAAGATTTTGTTAAAAACTGTTCTTTTCAAATAAATATTGCTGAAGACTTGGAAAATTTTCTTAAAAACAATTTTTTTAATTTTTCTAAAATGAAGGACTATGTTTTAGTTAAAGCCTGGCTCACACTATCACACCATTTTATACCATAATTTTTCCCCAATTAATTACAACATAAATGAACCATCTATCATGCGTAAGTATATAGTTTAAATCCCTTGGCAAAACAAATGTATCGAGGAATTTATACATCTAAAGAGAAATTTCTCATTTTATCTCTTTTAATGAAAAGTAAGTAATTAACGCCGAGGGCTTCGATCTGGCGTTGTCAAAGTTCGACCTCGCTCATTATAGTAATAATGTTAATGTTTTCTTGATATTTCAGTGCTATTCTGTCTTGAATATCGAGTACCTATTACTTTGTCTCGTATAATATCGATACTTTGTATCCCGCGTTACTTTATCGCACCAAGCTTTCGTGTATTTTACCTAACTCCGATATAAGTTTTTCGTTCCCTATTGTGTGCATGTTTATTTTGTTCGTAAATTCGAATTAGGTACTTATAACTTTGAACCGAGTTATATCAAGTGGCGCAGTCGGTAGGACAATCACGATCGTCTTATTTTTTCATGATTTATTCGAATCGTTCGTGATTGTTGTATTCGAAACCTTCGAGCTTTTTTCACATAAAATCTCCGAATTATTTTCCACAGAATCTATGGTATTTTGTTGCTATATTCAGAACCTTCAAACTTCGTAATTTTTGGAACCACCACAAACTTCGTAAGTAGGTATCCTGAACCTTTGAATTTCCAGTAATTTCTAAAATCTTCAAACTTTATTGTCTTCCAACTTGAATATAACCTTTGTCTAATTTTCGCCTGTTCACCTTTATTCTTGTCTGTGTCTAAATTCCAACCAATTTCTATGTACGTCAAGAATCACACTTCTGTGAATGTCTTTTTCACATTAACTTCCAACAGTCTGAAAATTTATTTAGTACTTTTCTTAAACCAAAATCGAAACTGTTGAATCACTTTATCAAATTAATTTCTATTCCTAGCAAATCAAGTGAACCGAAATCAGGTCCTTCATCAAGATTGAATCATATGAAAATCAACCAAGAGAGAGCAGCTTCCACATAAATAATAATAAAAAAAAAACTTCAAAAAAAAATTGTCAAAGTCTCCAAAAAATTGCGGAGATTCAAAGATCCTGTCGGCAGCAAACCAACTTTGCCAGCAACAGTGTATTTTACTCAACTCCAATATAAGTATTTCGTTCACTATCTTGTATGTTGTTTTTTTTAAATTCGTAAATTCGAATTATTCATAGGCAACCTAACTCAGATTCGAGTTATATAATTCTAAACGTCAATTTTTTCAAATTTTTCTGGAAATAAATTTATTCTTACCTGATAACGGGGGTGATGTTAAACCAACTGTTTTGGAAGTTTTCAGTCCTCTCATCGCAGGATGCGACATCAGCACAGGAGTAGGTGACACAGAATTTGGTAACTCAGGAGGGGTTAAACTTCCATTACTGGATGAGGTTCCATAATTGCTTAAATTGTTATTATGAACAATGACGCTGTTGTTACTGCTTTTTGATACTCCAGAATTGCCTTGCATTCCAGGGAAAGCCATCACACCATTTGATAATAATTCGCCGGCACTTTTTTCGATTATGCCGCAACTAATGTCTGTATTTTTATTGCTACTGTTGCTCATGTTTGGTGAGGAAGATCTGTTTAGAATGTGCATTTCCCACATTTGTTCTTGTCTGATTTCATCATTATAATCCTACAACAAACGATGAAAAAATTATAAAGGAAATTCTACCTATGTACTCGATTGTTCTTGGTTCGAGTTTTTGAAGGGAAAAAAAGTTGGTGCTATGTTTGAGAGTCAATCGAGCCTAACGTTTGTTTGGTTTTTTCACATCACAAGTCCCATTCACAGGATTTGTATTCAGTGCATAGTACATACAACACCTAACATACACTCGGGCGAGCAATATCTCCGCTGTAGGTATACTTAGGTATGGTAAGTACTATGTCTGTCTATGCATAAAGAAAAACAAAACCCAAGTGTTATATCAACAATGATAGGGTATCTATCTATAGAAAGTATCCTACATACCGGTACTAGAAAACGACGAACTTCTGATAATGCATATGCGATACGGGCGTGAGCTTCGGCTGGTGGAGCGAATGCTGTAATTTCTACATGCAATTCATCTAACAAATGAGAGAAACGAGGATCGCCAGAGTTTCGTAATTCTTCTTCCTAAACAATAATATCAGCATTCAATTAGGATATTGATACAATGATATACTCATATTATCTAGAACATATTTTATCTAAAGACTTACAAAATCACACTTTCCAGGATCATTTAAATAAGCGAAGAAATCAAGATTTCATAGCAGGAAATGAACGTAAGAAAAACGAAAAATAAAAATAATCCCCAAGTGTCTTCACCCAAGTGGGTTTTAACAATAACGGATGACTAATAATTTCCAACGCGAGTTTTCCTTTCCAAAGTACAAATTTTTACGCTGAACTTTTCCCATTCCGGGTAGGTCTAGTCACACAAACGTTCAAACTTGGAGCATTTAATTTTGTTATGGTTTTCAAACCAATTATACGTTTTGTAAAGGGAATTCTTTTTGTCAGGGTTGTCTTTTCTAGAAGTTTTTATAATTCAAAACCTAGCAGAAAGTTATAATATCAAATGAAACTGTTAATTCTCCCTGAGTACCAGATAAGAAATTTAATTAAATTTAGCGAATTTATGCTGAATCGTTCTTTAAATACTTGCGAGAGATGTTAAAATACCCTTCTTATAACGAGCGAAAAATTACAACAAAAAAAATCAGCTTATTTTTTATGACTATTTTGGTAAGTAGGTATTTAAAACGCTTAAATGTATCGTGACTCATTTTTTTCATATGATTTTAGGTGACTTAAGACTTCGCGGGTAGTGAATTGCTCAAAATTTTGAAATACGTATTCCAAGTGTAAAAATATTTCATTTTTGAAAATTCGAATTTAAGTTTTCCTATCTTTCGTTTTTTCTCTCAAACTCTTCTTCCTATTACAAAACGTCATTTTCTAAAAACATGCTAATAAAATCTAGGCAACATTTTCTTCAATACATTTTCTTAGAAAATTTAAACCCCCTGATTTCCACCTTAGATAAACCCTGTTTTATGTCAATAATTGAGAAATCCTGATTAAAACGACTTTTATGAAGAGAAAATGACGCTTTTTCTCATTAAAATCAATAAAAGAATTTTTTGTGTATATTCCTCAAGCTTTTGAAGAGAAATTTTAAAGAGAAAATCTGGATAAAAATGAGGGGTTTTCATGAAAATTTCGTGAGAATTTTTTTCAACAAAATAATCAACAATAACAATGTCTGGGATAAAAAATTTTAAAAATTTAATTTTTTATAAAATTCCATTCAAGAAATCAAAATATTCAATTTTTATAAAACTTTTCAAAAACTCTACAAATTTTGAAAAGGGAGGTAGACATTTTTAAAAGAAATCTCTGAATGAATATATCTATGAGATTTTAGATTCGTACAAGAAATTATTTTTAAAAATTTGGTAAACGTATTTTCCTTAGAAAAACAATGAATAAAAATAACAATCAAACAAAACTCTAAAAAAAAAATTTATGTAAAAAATTTCTCATAAAAATTATTTTTCAATTTTTCTTTTTACAAATGGATGTCTTCTTCTTGAATTTTCAATCAGAAAATTTAAATTCTCTTCAGGAATTTCTATGGAGAGTTTTTTTGAGAAATGTTTTTTAAAAAATAATTTCACGCAGCAAAATTTTTAATGTAGGTAGTTTTCTCAACAAAAAAAAATGAGAATTTTTAAAAGGTAACTTCACAAGAGAATCAAAAAAGTGACACTTAAAAAGAATTCCATAAAAAAAATTTCAAAAAAAAAAAAAAAAAAAAATGAAAAATTGTCAATAAGTAGTTTTATTCGAGAAAATTTCAGTTCTTGTTGAGCTATTGCATGAAGAAACTTTTGTAGAATATTTTTCTCAAAAATTGAAATTTTGAAAAATTTTCAATTAGGTACAATGAATTTTTAATATTTGACAGATTTTTTAAGTTTATTGAATTTTCAAAATTTGGAAAATTAAAAAGGTACCTAATACCCATGTTCAAGATTTGACCATTTTTAAATTTTAAAACAAATCATTGAAATGCAGGGGGAAAATGATGAAAATTGAAATATGAGGCATGAGTGAATTTTAATAAAATATTTTAGAAATTGCATTAATTTCTAAACTTTGTGATGAATTAAAAAATAAAATAAAATAATTTGTACAAGTAACCTACCTATGTGTCTTCAAAATTTGGTTATTTTTAAATTTTAGACAAAAAAATTTGATAACGCATTTGAATTTGGAAAAAATTTACAATTTCATAAAAAGTGTAATTTTGGTCATTATTTTGATCAATTTTTAAATAGTTATACCTAATTGGCAAAACTTACCCAATAATTTTTAAAAATTAGGTAAAAATTAGAAATTTGGAAAATTTACATGATTTGTACTTAGAAAATGTCATCATAAAATTATTAAACTATGCAAGTACCTATATAAAAATAGGTAGGTATACTAGGTACATTTATACTATAGTAGGTATCTATAATATGTACCTATTACTTATGAATTACACTGATTGGCAAAAAATAAATAAAGGTACTAACAGTCCATACCTTGTGCCTATCTCTCATGGAACCTCTGCCTAAAATCGCCATTTTAGTCATCGTTTCTTCTTGCAGCCTTTTTAATGAATTTCCTTTTGGTCCCAACAATTTGCCAACAAAATTAAACTGAAACAAAAAAAATCAAAATGGATGTAAAGCGGAAAATTCCCAAGTCAATGTTTTCAAAAACATTATATTCAATCACCGGAGGAAAAATGTAAAAATCTTAAAGTTAAATAACTTTTACAATAGTCTGTTAGTCTTTGAACAAGTTTTTAATTAAATTTCTCTTCAATTATTGATCAAGCAACACGTTAAAATATTTTCTAAAGTTTCGCTGGTAATTAAAGTTTTCCATTTAGGTAAATAAAATGAAAGTAAAATATTTAAGGAAGTACCTAAGTATACTATGCAAAATGAAAATTTGCTTAAAAATATAAAGTAATACAATATGTAGAAGTATACATACATCTACACTAGCATCTAATGACTTCGAGTTACCAATTACTCAACACATATTGATACTTTAGAAACATCTTTAAAGAAACAAACTATCTAACCTATCAAATTATTAGTCAACCATCATGTGTGTTACGAGTTAGGGAATAGTTGATTAATAATAACTTGGACTTTATCCAGGGGGCGTTACATGGCATCATTTCTCCATGTTCTTTATCTTATGTTGAGCTATTGTACATACAACCTCGTAACTCTTCTCACTGAAGTAAATCTGGTCAATACAAACGCTCTTTAAACATTAACTAGGTAATCTATAAAATTTATTATCCAAAAATATCATAAAATTTGTTGAAATAGGTAATTATATCAAAGACAGTTGGCCTATTTCATCTAATCTAGATATACAGTCTATCACAGATTACTTAAAGACCTTAAAATTGGGCAAGTTCATCAAATATTTTAGAAATAAACTTGAAGTGGCCAGTAAGGGTATAATTAATTCAAGTAGGTACTAACTATATAATTTTGAATCCACATTAAGGTACAAAGAAATGAGTGACCCAAATAAATGGTCAATGGTTTTGAAAACGATTTTAAAAATTCAGGGTGTGCAGGATTGAGAGTAAAGCCTTCCAACCAGTAACTATGCAACTTATGATGAGTTGATGTAAGTATATTTGCCTAACCTCCAAACTGCAGGGGCTGAGTTATGCTCGTCGAAAAAAATGTGTTTTTTTTTTTGGCAAAATGTTTTCAAGGACTGGTAATTTTTATAACTGGACAAGGAATACCGAAAAAAAAATATTTTTTAAAAATGATCATTGTGCCTAATTGTGAACACTTGCGTTTTTTTTTTGTATGTTTTCACTTCTTTAAACAAATATAAAATCCAAATGGAGCAAGTTATTTGAATATTCTTACTTTCGATGAAAAGAGCATAGTGTATACTTTCAAATGAGAGTTAGAGAGTATTTTTATCTCAATTAGTCTTGGAGTAATTAGAGTGTTTACAATTAGGTATATGAAATTATTCTACAGCTCTAGTTCTCGCGATCCGATGTTAAAAGTAATCACAAATTCGTATTCAGGGTAGTCGAAATAAATATAAATGACCCAAAAAACGTCGAAATTGCTCATTTTTGTTATACGAAGGGGCTGGTGCCTCCTCGCTCCTCTATGGAAATTTGAGGGAGAACCCCGTTTTCTAGAACTTTTTTTTGGCCTCAACGTTCATAATACTAACTTTTGTGCCTTCTGTATCATTAATAGTCATGTTTTCCCAGTTTTTACTTGGTGTTCACAATTAGGTTAACACGTGTGAATTTTCGCCGAATTGTAAACACCCCCTCTCTTTACTCATTGTAACTTTACGGAAAAATTTGCACGGTCATACCTTAAAGAACCTTAATTAGTATAGTTTGGTGCTGTTTCGATGGCTAAATCTCGATTTTGTCATTAGAAATAACGCCTTTCCAAAAAAATCTAAAAATTCAGAAAACACGAATTTGAAACATCTTTCACGTTTTCGAGCATACCGCACGTTCTATTCGGCCGATTGGCATCAAATTTTAGTATGACGTTGGCGAAAGTTCACGGTTCAAATTCATATGTCAATAATTTTTGTAGCTCATTTTGCGAAGGTGATATTCGCTCTGTTTACAATTAGGCGGTGTTCACAATTAGGCACAATGACCTTAAGTAAAAAAATTGGTAATTTTTCTTGTTTTTCTGTGATAACTTAAGAAGTTAGGCTTTGACCGAGCTGTTATTATAAACTTTTCTAGATGAAAAAATCTGCTCTTTTCAATAATGCAACCCCATATCCCTCTATCTTACTCCAATCAAAAGTTATGAGCGATTAATTTGTTGAAAACATCTGAAAGATACCATCAAAGTCATCGTAACATTTTTTTTCAATTTATTCTCAATACATTTTTTCAGATTTTTTTTTTTTAAATAAACTGCTCATAACTTTTGATAGGTAGGTACATTAAAAAAAATTATTCAAGAAGAATTATTTAAAAAAAATTTATTATGATGGGTCAAAGTTATCACAGAATAATAAGAAAAATTGTCACTAATTTTTTAACATAATTTTTCAAATCAGCCCCTGCGTCCGTAGATTAGGCAAACATACTTACATCAACTCATCATAAGTTGCATAGTTACTGGCTGGTAGGCTTTATTCTCAATCCGGCACACCCTGTGGGTATACTATAATATTATTGATACATTTTTAAAATTTAGTACAGAGTGTCTTTCTGATCAAAGTATAAGGGTCCTACAAAGGTGAAATTTACTTTCTGCGAAGGGTGATTCATTTTTTTCGTAGGAGCTCAGTTTTCATGATTTTTACAGTCCAAGTTCGCAATGTAAAAACTTCATAATAAGTAAATAGGTTTTGAATTTAGACTGCAAAAATCACGAAAACTCAACTTCGAAACAAAAACAAAAAAAAAACAAGCAGTCATAATTATTTTCCTATTATTTCCAGAAAACAAATCTTAACTACACTTGACCCAAATTTTGGGAGAAAGCAGCATTCAAAATTCTTTTGAATACGTACGATATTTTTACTTTGACTTCACTTAATCAACTACACTCCCTCATGCATAAAACTGGGGTTTGAAAAAAATGAGCACGCACGAACGGCGCAGGTGTTTAAATCACAAGTATGCAACCACCCTACTTCACGCAACAAGAATTTCGGAAAGAAAATTTGGCTATTACGCCGCGTGATCTACTACAGGGTTGTTTTTTCCGGCGTGCTTATTCTTTTTGCTCTTTTTCACAATAACGATAATTTTTTACGAGTTAATGGTTTAGCTATTGAAGTTTTGAAAAAATATTTTCGCCACAACTTTCACGTAAAAAATATTCACCCTCGAGACAGATGTTTGTTATACTATTTTTTGCAAAAGTTTCGAGCATTTTCATTAGAACAATTATTTCTTAATTTTTTTGGCTGAATTCTGCGTCGAATTTTCATTAAAATTACTTCTCAGTTTTCATAATGAGGGAGTGTTGATTAACATGCCAGTGCGACCAAGCGGCGCGGCGTGGCGAAAATTTACGTATAATCCAACAAGTAGCTGTCGCTTTCACCCATAGTATGAAGTTTTAATAAGCCTTGACAATTTACTATATGCTTTGACCTTTAACCGCCGTGAAATTTAATTAAGTAATACATTATATATATGATACGCATGGGCATGACTCTTTCGACTAAACTTATACTCAAAAGTTTTCATTATTTATCTTGAAATTTAAATTGATAGTCTGTCTTCTTAATAAAAATATATGAGCATTACTTCAGGCTGAATATAATATCTATACGTTGATGAATTTTTCTTCATTTTTTTTACAGTTTAACTTATTTGTTGTTGAAAATTTTATGTATTTTAATCAACAAACTATTAAATATGAATACGAGATTCATTGCCACTTGATGCAGCAAAGTGATATTTTATATTTAGTGAAATACTCAAGTAGATACATAGATGGAGTCTGCACCTCAGTGGATATACTTACCTATTTGTTTGCTTGTCATTCAAATGTATAATATTCACTCTCTCGCGAAAACATTGCACGACTCTGCAAAGCTTATACGACAAAATACAACAATAATGGGCTATACTTACGAAGAGAATTCATTAACATTGCAAATTTGAACTATACCACCTAAAGCTTTCAACTTTTCTATGATTCGGTTCCTTGTTACGTTTATACTGTATACAACAAGCGAGAACTCTTACAACCTTAGTGTCACATTAAACGATGGAGGAACGCAATAATTACGATTTTTAGGGTTAGTTTTAGTTGAATCTACCCACTATGCAAGTACAGTACACCTACTATAACTTAACATTACTTGTCGGTTGAGTTTTAGAACGTGGAAACGCTTCTAAATCAAATACATAGTTACTTGAGAAACGATTACATCGTGCTACTATCGTTGTAATGAACATTGTAATACCTAGTTTCAGTTATTTCCAGCTTCAAGTTTGTCTTTTATATGTGCTACAATACGGTTATTACGTATTTATTTAAGCCGTCGACAATTTAAAGCGCAAGCCTAAAATTCAGATTTTTCTCCAGCTTATGTATACCCATTAAAGTCAAGGCGAAAATGTTCAACTCTTCGTTCTGTCCTTCTCCTCTTTCTTAAAACAACACTATAAAAGTATGAAGATTAGTGTGATTCTTATTTCAGACTTTTGATTTTCTTTATAAAAGTGCATTTTGTCATGATTTGGTCGTGATAACATTTGAAAAATTTCAGTGATAAGCAAAGTTTTGTTTATGGTGCTCCTTTTCAAACCTTTTCAGTTTTGCCGATAGAATTCAGCCACTCCGTGCTCGTGGTTCGAGTAACTAAATAATTCCAGATTTTTTATTTCTCCTCTAAATAAATGTCAACCTTATTTTCTTTTTAAAAAAATGAAAAAATTGATACTGTAATGTAAATTTGATATTAGGTGAGGTTTAGACGAATGACTTTTGGGTAAGTATTATCAAACTTGTTTATTTTTTAAATTTCCATGAAAATAAAAATTTTTTATGAATTAAAATTTTTTTTTCAATTACTTAAACTTTTCTATATGTTGTCAGACTTCTTGGTTTTTTTTTATAACTTTTAGACATATGAGACAAAAAAAACTTCCAAGTCTCAAATAAGTAACACCCTATATTAATAGGTATGAAGATACAAAACGACAATAGCCTATTTTAAAATTTTCTAGCTATTGCCCAATGTCCAAGATCCCCTATAGCTGAATACTTACTCACAAATTCATCAGCCCTTCAAACGAGTGAATTTTCCACAATATAATAAATTTTCCATCATTTGTCGTTCTCTCAGTATTATACCTAATAACCACTGGTATAATAAACTCGAATTTACAGTCATAAGTATACAGGCTTTTTAGCCACCGTCATAATAATCCTCATAGTCTACTTGAAGTGGTTTATTGGTTCCTTTTTGCAGGTAGATGTTGTTCTTCTTCATGAGCATTACGAACGTATATTAGGCGAAAAACTTGTTAACATTAATATTGATTAATTTCACGATAGGGATTACACATACAAAAAACAGCATTAATCACCACTGCATTTTCTGTTGAGAAAATTCCTAACTTTTACACTAACTTAGATGTATCACTTATACACTCGTATAGCTAATTTACTCATCGCTAACTTAGCATATGTAAACAGGCGTGCTTTGATCAAAGCCATCGTTAAAGCTATTTCGAATTAATCCTGATTCACTTACTACCTCCGTCTAACGCAAATGTTGGGAAAATTCTTATACAAAATGGCAAATAGTTTACAAAGCGTTTCAACTTGAACTTTTAGGATAAGTACATCCATCTATCTGTATTTTCCAGGTGACCAGAAGTAAATCGTTCCCTAAAGGGTGACGCATGACGGTCGCATTTATGTGTTGTCAAGTGCTCGTACTTATGGCACTTTAACATGAATAAGTTGACAAGCACTCGTAATTCATAATTACACGCGCCAATTCAAATTCATAACCAATTTTTGAATTTTTGGATATGCTAAATTTTAATAAGAGTAGGTACTTAACCATTTTTTAAGAATTTGATACAACTTCCAAAATTTATTCAAATTTTTACCAAATTTTAAAATTTTCAGAAAAATTGGGGGGGGGGGGAACATTTATTCAAATTATTTTGAAATTTTAAAAATTGATCCATCTTCAAACATTTATTGAAATTCAAAAATTATTACAACGTAAAAGTAAAAGAATATTTTAAAAAATTTCAAGTATCAGACATTAATCCGTAATTCAATTTCAAAAATTTATTAAAATTTTAAAATTGCTAGAATTGCAGTTTTCACTAAATTTTAAAAAATTTCAAATTTTGGATATGCCAAAATTTTGAAAATTATACAATTTATAAAACTTGAAAAATTTATCAGAATTAAAAAAACAGTTGAAAATTGAATTTTCATAAAATTTTGTAGATAAGAAAAATTGTACAAATTTATCAAACTTTGAAAATTGAAGCAATTTTAAAAATTTATTGAAATTTAAAAATTACGAGTACTAAAATTCTAATTTTAAAGGTACTTCAAATTTAGGATTCAATAAATTAAACCAATTTGATAAGATGGTAGATACTTATACTTCAAAAATTATGCAATTTTGAATTTTCATTGGAAAGACAAAATATACTTTTAAGAAATAATTCAATCCCACTTGAAATTTTGAAAATTCAAATTTTTCACCATTTCAACATTTTTTTAAAGAATCTAGCCGAATAAAGGGTGAAATCGGTCTCCACTCTGATTTGCTTCGAAATTCCTTCAAATAGACTTTTTTCAAGACTATTTGAGAAATCAGTACCTTCCACTAGCAACAAGCATATTATGGAAGGATAGAATTTCCAGCATGACAGAGATATCGATTTTTACTCATAGGATGAGCTGAGTGTAGGTACGAGTAAAATATTTTATTATATGCAGAAAGACAACAGGTTGAAACAAAAAATCCATATAAGCTACGAAAGTATCCAAAATATTATAAATATTCAATATAAGATGAGACTGGATTTCACATCAGTCTAACATACCCACATTATGGATTTACATAAAAGAATATCTAGAGAAAAACTATTTTGGTGCTGATGAATAGCGAAAAAGCGAGATATTCATCCTATTCCCGGATAAGCGTTTTTGTTTTCGCCCTTCTTCGTATGTATATGAAATTTTATAACTTTTAAAGCCGTCTCAGGCGGTTAAAAAAATATAAAAAGGTAATATATTTTAAGTCGAGGCTGTTTGAATTTCAAGTTTAGGTCGCTTTTATAGACGTTAACGACTTAAGTTCGTGGTAATCTCTTCTCATGTTGCAAACGAACTCGTAATTTTTTTCCTAATTCGAAATGCAAATGCTAGATATTTATCAAAAAAAGGATTAAATGAAGTACTTGTGAAAAATTGCAAGTTCAGCAAATAGCGATACATTATATAAAATATTCTGAGCAGAATGGATAATTAATACCACTTCAAAGTTAAAATATCACAGTAAGTATCATGTACATTGTACGTTTATAAGGATAATCCTATTATAGTTTTGAGTAAAAAAAAAAATAAGAAAAAAAAACATTTTTCATGTAAGAAACATGGTTATCGAAGTAAGTAGTTGATAAGTTATGAAGATGAATAAACTTTGCGATACTTTTCTGGTGATGCCTTTGAAAATAATAGAAAGCAGGATGATCAATACCCATATAAACTGTTTACACCACAACGATTATTTCTAGCTCAAAATATCAATATAATGTACGTATACAAGGTTAAAGTAGCATCGTAGGAGTAGATAGGTATAGTATGGCACCAACAAACAGTACTCTTGAAAATAAAATGTGACTTATGAGATTACAAGGTGTTTTATCACCAGCCTAGCTAAGAATAATAGAAATGTTTCTATTACACGGGATTTCAACTAGGGCTGTTCGGATACCCGGTCCGAATCGGGGATTCGGAATCGGATTCGGCGTTTAAATGGAACCGGGTACTCGATTCCTACCCGGTTCTTGAAAATTTTCTGTGGTATGCTTGATTTTCGAATCAAAATTTATTGTTTTATATACAATTTGGCCTCGACTTTATTAGTCGAAGCGTTTTTTATAGTTTTCTGAGTTTTCGATCAATTTTAGAAAAAAAAAATTGTTATGAAAAAATAAAAAATTAGCCACATTTATGCAATTCGACAATTTGTCACGATTTTTTAATGAATAAGATCGATTAAGATAAGGAACTGGTCCGGATTCGGGTACCCGGTTCCATAGGTAAAAATATCCGAATCCACGTACCCGGGTACTCGAACAGCCCTACTTTCAATATTCCAATTAATTATGTTCGCATATAACCCGAGAAAACGAGGCAATCACTTGAAGCATCTCGAGTACTTATCTCGCACAGGCCGAGCAATTTTGATGAAAATATTTCATGCAAATTAACCAACAATGTTTTTGTTGACAAAAACCGTTGTTGTGTCATCACGTATACTGAGCTGAGAGATAGCTAGTGCATACCCGGTAAACACACCGCTTGCTATTCGTATGCTAAAATCACAGAGACGAAAATCGCGGTCCATTCGCATACGAATAGAATGCGAAATCAAAGCAAAAATCGAAGAAAATTTTCTCAGATAAATTCGTATACTATTCGTGAGCGAATATCATGCTAACATCGTATTTAAAAACCTGTAGATGTTTTGTGGGATATTAGCGCGATATTCGCTTGCGTATCGCATGCCTGAAATCACATTGAAAACAGGCAAAAAGTTCGTACGATATTAGCGCGATATTCGCATAAGAATCGTATGCTAAAATCGCAGTGGAAAACGTGCAAATATTTCTTACGATACTAGCACAATATTCGCATACGAATCGTATGCTAAAATCGCAGTGGGAAACGTGCAGATATTTCTTACGATATTATCGCAATATTCGCTAGCGAATAGCATACCATTTTCACTAAAACTTCTTTCAATACGTTTTACAAATGAGAGAAGTCAGTTTCAAACATGAACGTGTACTACAGTGACATTTAAACAATAAAATAAAGGTTTTTCTGGGTTTTTTGATTTTGCTGGGGAATTTTGTGTTTTGTTTGATGTTTTTTCTTCTTTTTAAGTAAAAACGCCAATGATTTGATTTCAAAGTGATAAAAATGGAGACGAAGGCAGAATTTCTTGGACGATTTCCACTCACAGTAAGTTAATTATTTTGAATTTATATCTTATTTGTGATCGCGTGAATCTATGTGAAATTAAATTTTATCAAATCGTAAAAATTTTAGACGTCTTATCAGTGCTATAAAATTTTTCAATTGTTCCTCTTCCTTCTCCAATTTGAACGCAGTATTATGCGAAATTATAAGGAAAGGAAGAGTCAAATCGAAATTTTTGTAATAATCGAAATTATTTCTAAGATTTCAATCTACAACTTTTGTTTGAAAAAATTTTCATTTGGGACTGCGGGACAGCCCTTCTTCCCTCTCACAATTCAGAGTAATAAATATACGTTTTTATACCTATCTAATCTATCTATCTATCTACGTAGTATTGGGCATAATTGGAGGGGGGGGGGGGCCTCAAATTGAGAAATTTTTCAAACAAAAGTATTAGATTGAAATCTTGGTAGTAATTTTGATTTTCCTAAAAATTACTTTATCAAATGCCACTGATAGGTACTCCAAAAACTTTACGATTCGGCATAATTTCATTTTCCACAGATCTGCGATCACAAATATGATATATTTTCGAATAATTAATTTACTGCTGAGTGGAAATCGTCAAAAATCATTTGCCTACTTTTTAGAAGCGAATTCCGAACGCTAATCGCAAGTGAATTAACAGCGAATAGAACGCTACATTCGCTGCTAATTTCGCGTACTATTAGCGTTCGAAATTAGCCGCTAAAAAGCGGACATTTTTGATATGCTAATAGTACGCTATTTTCGCATGCTATTCGTATACGATAAATGCGAATTTAGCACTCTATTAGTACGCGATTCGCATACTGTGTGTTTACCGGGTATTTTGTACTTATGGATATTTTATTTTAGAAATGGGACCAAGTGTAGAAATATATGCTTCTGTAGGAAAGTACTTTTCATCACTCGTGACAAAATTAGCAAACTAAAATGACTAAATCTCCAAAATACGTGAATATTTTTAAAAATACAATGCTCGTATGCTCATATGGTAGTAGAACCTCGATAATCCGAGTTAATTGGGGCGAGAAAAGATCGAATATCGTGAAAAATCGGATAATTGATTTTTCATTAATTATTAAAAAATTGAAACAAATAAACGCCATAATGCAAAAATTGTATAGAAATGATTGATCAAACAAAAAATAACGAAAATCACTTCGGATTAATCTAAAACCAATAAAAAATTACCTAGTGATAGAGCAACTATTTTTTCGATCAAAATATATTTCCATTTTCCTTCAATTTTTTTGAAACAAGGAAATTTCACAATTTTTTGAGATGGAAAAATTTTTATATTTAAAAAAAAAATTATTTTCATTTTTTAAGAATGGAAAATTTTTTTAAGCAAACAAATATTTTTTCTAACGAAAAAAAAAATCAATTTTTTGGGGTATAATTTATATTCAACTTTTTTGGGATCTCTAACTTTTTTGTAATAAAATAGGTAGGTAATTATTTTATTTCGGAATAAGAAAATTTTACAATTTTTTTGAAATGAAAATTTAAGTCTATTTTTTAATAGGTAGGTACAATAAATTTACTTTTTATTTTTTTAGAATGATTTTTTATCTTTAGGTATTTTTAAGAATAAAAAAAAATATTTTTTTGAAATACAGAAATTTAGAACTTTTTTAGAATTTAGGACATTTGAAATAAATTTCATAAAAAAATATTTTTTAGGAATTGATAAAAAAAATTCACAATTTTTTGAAATTATGAAATTTTCTACTTTTTAAACATTCAGGTAGGTAAGAATATTTCATTTTGATTAGATATACATATAAGTACCTAAACAAATTTTCCAACTTTTTAAGATTAATTTTTTTTTTTTTTTAAATGAAAAATATTTCTAAATTTTTTGGATTAAAATTTTCGATTTTTTTCAGGATTTTGAACATTTTAAAAAAGTTTTAAATAAATTTAGGTATTGAAATAAAGAAATTTTACAATTTGTATAGATGAAAAAATTTCTTTTGTTTTGTACCTACCTAAACAAATTTTTAAATTTTTTGTTTCAAATGAAAAAATTTCTAATTTTTTGAGAATAATATTTTTTAAAAATTTTATGGAGAAAAATTTTATACCTATTTTTTTCAAGATTTAGGACGTTTAAAACAAAAATAGAAATAAATTTAATTAAAATTTTTTTAGTGTAAAAAATCATTTTTAGGAATATCTAAGGAAATTTCACAATTTTTTAAGATGAAAAACTTTCTGTTTTATAAAGATGAAAATTTTTTAAACTTTCAAGGATAAAAATAGTTTCATTTTTTGAAATGAACAAATCTTTTATTTTTTTTAATGATTTTTTTTTTAATTTTGGAATAAAATTCATAATTTTTTTTGAGATTTTAGGATCTTCAATTTTTTTTGTTGAAATTTCACTATTTTTTGAAATGAAAAAATTTCATATTTTTTTGAAATAAACAAATTTTTCAATTTTTGTTTCAAATGAAAAAAATTTCATTTTTTTAAGAATAAAATTGTATAGGTATTTTTTTCAGGATTTAGGACATTTACAAAAATTATACCTATTTGAGTTTTTTTTTTGTGTAAAAAATTATTTTTTAGAAATAAGTAAGTAGGTACCTCAGGAAATTTCACAATTTTTTGAAATGAAATTCATGATTTTTTCGGAATTTTAGACCTTTAAAAAAATTAAAATAAATTTAATTTTTTTTTTTTTTAAATAACAAAATGTTTAAATTTTTTTAGATTTTTTTTTTGAAATTTTTCAATACTTACTTTAAGAATAAAAATCTTTTTTATGAAAAAATTGCCTATTTTTTAATAATTTTTTTTTCAATTTTTTAAAATAAAATTTAGATAATTATTACATTTTTTAGGATTAAGGACCTTTAATCTTTGAAAATTATATAAGTACTATATTTGTCCTAGTATTTTGTTATTACAAGAGGAGAAAAAATTAAAAATTATTCATTTTAAAATCAAGAGCCAAGCTACCGTCTTTTGCGAATTTTAAAATTTCAGCTTCAAGTTAAAATTATCATCGATGTTTTCGTAATCGCAACCATGTCAAATGAAGCTTTTCATCTACCTAGCTACGAGTATTTTAAAAACTAAATTAATGCAAATTTTTAAAAAACTTGCTGTCTTGTGAAAAAAAGTGCTTTCAACCCGAGTTTCGCCACTGTGCAGTGCGGCATTAGTAGTTTGATGTATCAACAATGTTACCTACCAATTCGGTAAAAAGCCAATTAAAGCTATTTCTACGCCAGCCTAGCTAATTAAACTTTTTCGTCACGTTTTCTCGTATATTTCATTTCATTAGTCAGATTTTTTTTCTTAAAGACAGAACTTGGTACTTTTTTCTTCTTTGAACGAGGTAAAATTTTAACAAAAATGTCAATAGGTACCTACCTATGTACTACCTACCGCGCATACCTGCCTGTAATTATAAAGCTTGGTGGAAAAAACAGAAGGGTAGTTCTTTTTTGGTTTACACGTTTTAGTTCACAGGCGTGAAAATGTTCTGCCTGTACAAGTTTGGCCACACGAAATTAGGGTAAAAGTTGTATCAAAGTTTTATTTAGCTTTGAGGGTCGATGTTGAAATTTTATAAATGAAGTTGCCAATTTATTTGGGCCAATAAAAAAAAAGCAACATCGATTTACTAATCATCTGCTCAATAGATAACCTAGTTATCTATACTCGTCATTTTGTATAAACTGATGCGTTTTACTGAATAATTTTTCTCTTCTTTTTTTGGTAATTTAATTTTATATAATTAGGTATGTAGTTATCTACATACATCTAAATTCGAATGAATTCGTAATACGAGGTAAAATATTACACGTGAATGATGACGATGAGCGAGGTAAAGCTTTTAACGTATGAATTTCCATTCATCTCTTAATTTGAATTAGTACGACGAGAACTATTTCCGTAATGAAACATGAACTAAGTAGATATATGTAGGTAGATATTCGTACTTATTATTAAAAGTAGCTAGGAAACTGGTAAGTGATAACTATTCACCCTTCCCTTAAATGCATAATCTTCAACACACTCGTTTTCGTCATAAATATTAATATATCATATCGCATCATATCTCATACGGTACATTTTGTTCGTTCAGTTCATTTTGCTAATTTTCTTATCATATTGAGCACTACTTGTTCATTTAAATCTTGTTAATTCATTAATCCATCGACTAGACTTTTGTAGATACTCGTTTCGAAAATGTAAGAATATATAGGTACTAGGTAGGTATACCTAATTAGATTCCAGAAAAATTTTCTCCAGAGTAGTTACGAATTCATTTGGGTATGACACTAGTGAGAGGAAGAGGAAGATACACGAAATTTATTCGTTAAGCATTCAGCTTGAAAATTCAATTGTATTTCTTTTTTTTTTTTGGTGGATACATAATTTTCATCGCTATTAAGTATTTTACTGAACTTTCTTCGGCCTTGAAGGTAATCTAATGAGGTTAAATTTAAAAAAGTAAAGAGGGTGAGGCGATAAAATTAATGAATCTTAATCAAAATTTAAATATGCCTTAATTTTTCGACAAAAAAAAACCGTGCCATTTTAAGTAATTTTAAGTGAAAAATTGTCCACTTGCCAATCGACAGTTATACAAGGTTCTATCTTGAAAGAAATTTACGAATATCCACGTCAAGGCAACAAGTAAAATATGAATCGTTTAGCAATATAACTTTGAAAATTACACGCGGCACATATGATGAAAAGGTTATCGCATTCAATGATATATCCAGTTTTGTTATTCCATTAACGTCCGGCAATCATCTTTCGCAAACATTGTAAACTACGTAGGAAATCAATATTGCTTTCAACTGGTAAACCCAATAAATCTAACAAAAAAATCCGCTAGAATGCTCGACACGACGATGAAATTGTAAACAGTGCCAAATTTCCGCTAAAAAAATGCTCTCACTACCGTTCTCGACGCGGCTCTTTTTTGTAACGTTGAAAAGTAAATATAACAGCACGTTTGCAAAGAACGCTTTTGTATTCAAAATGAATTCTTGATCAAAACGACAGCAAAATATTGTTTCTAAATCATGTCTTTGCCTTTTCCATTTATTTATGGTTAATATTTATACGAACAATCGTTATACTACGGTTACCTACGTGAGAAATGAAAACTATAGGTTAAAAAAAAAATCACCTTATTTAGCAATCTCAAAAGAATTCGTATTTTCTGTTTTTTTTTTCTTCTTTCGTTTTGACTGTAACAACGTTCTGTCATTTTATCATTCCAGTAACAACTTACAGCTACATGAACGGAATTGTTGAAGTGAATCGAAACGTTTTTAGCATTTTATGCGCGTTAGATGCTTAGGTAGATATCTCACTCTAAAAATGTTTAGTTACATAAAAACAAAATAATAGACCTATCGATACGATAGTTCATATATTTATATGTCAAAAACGTCTACCTATCTTGTTGTTAAAAACATAAAATAATTATTTGGTGAACCTAAGCTATAGTGTCAGTAGGTATCTATACAATACATGTATAAAATGTTTTATGACAAATTAGGTAAGTACGCAGTTTCAGTTTTCTCAAAATAGTGTCTCTTTCGAAAAAATGAAATATTAACTGTAAGTAAAGGGCTCTATAATTATTAAAGATCTAACATACTTGAAAATGATTCTAACCTGATTTTAATGGTGACTAAATAAACCAAAAAAAAATGATAAAAAATTAAGATATACCTACATGATTACTTTTTTTAATGATTTTATTTCATTTTAAATTTGTTCAGAAAAAATGAATAAATAAATAACTCAGTCATAATTTTTTATAAAGCAACCCGATTGCCAAAATTTTCTGAATCAACTTTTACAAAAGTATTTTTTGATATTTTTGTCAAAACACTTATCATTTTTTATCAAAGAAATTTCCAATTTTACTTAAACATATTCATAAAATAATACTTGTGCAAATTTTTCATAAAAAGTTCCAAGTTTTTAAATGTGCGACAAAAAGTTTAAAACTCATCTACATTTGAATTAAAAAAAAAAAAAAAAAAACGAAATGTCTAAAAGTCTTGAAAAATAAAAAAATTATTTCCATAGAAATATGAAAAAAATAAATAAACCCTCTGGATTCCCTCTAAAAAACTCCATCTCGTTTTTTTTTCGAGTTTGATAAAAAAAAAATAAAAAAAATATTTATAACTTTTAGAATGTCTAGTAAAAAGTCATTCAATTTTGAAAAAAAATCCAATTTTAAAATGTGTGAAAAATAAGGGGAAAATCCAAATTTTAAAATTTCAGAAAAATTGAAAAAAAATCAAGTGTTGGGTAATTCTCAGAAAATCGGTAAATTTAAGTAACCAACTGATTTCTCAACTCCTGTACTATGCACAACTTTCATTTTTTGGTTATTTGTACATTATAACGTTCTTAATCCACCACGCCCAATTTAATGAATACCACCCCCCCTCCCCTTGAGTACAAGTTAGTCTAAACCTCAAAATGTCCTTCGTCGTGGCCTGTAGCACAACATGTTTTTGAAAACAGATTTCAAAAATTATGGCAATCACCATGTTTTTCTGAAAAAAAAAGTAAGTACACGTCATTAGGAAGTTCAGGGTATAGGCTAGTGTGAATGATGATCACAAAAAGTGTTTAGTACAACTACACCTGATCATTGAAAACTGTAGCAAAGATTTATGTCCATCGTCGTGGATAATTTTTAAAAATTTGTCTCAGCTCGCTGAGTGAATATTTTTTTCTGCTGAATGGCTACACTGATTTGTTACTTTTATAATAATACTATCCGCATTTGAAATTTCGAATGGCAATGCACAGAGCGATTTTTTACGTAATCATCTGTAAAAATTTCAATTTTTACAAAAATAGTGTCCATCGTCGTGGCTTATCATTCCTCCGGTATAAAATGTCCCATCTTCCTGAAAACTGAGAAAATTTATTCTAATTAGTAAGTATCCTATTATAGCTTATTAATAATTAATAAAATATCAATATTATAGCTTATAGAATAACTAATTGTCGAATTGTCCATCGTCGTGGATCACAAGTGTTTGTCTTTCGTCGTGGCAATGATGAATTTTTACAACCACGACGATGGACAATTCGACAATTAGTTATTCTATAAGCTATAATACTGATATTTTATTAATTATTAATAAGCTATAATAGGATACTTACTAATTAGAATAAATTTTCTCAGTTTTCAGGAAGGTGGGACATTTTATACCGGAGGAATGATAAGCCACGACGATGCGAGCAAAAAAATCAAATTTTCTCAATTTCATGAAAATTTCTGTTTATGACAAATATCGGTTTGAAACATGTCCAAACATGAATTTTAGGCTCTCCAGACACCTCGAGGGACACTGAGTGTTCCCAAAATGGCGTCACTCAGTTAATTAACTTAATTTAAATGAAAATTTTAAAAAATAGAAAAAATCAATGAATTTCATCCAAACTCGGGTTGATGGTGTATAACTACGTTTTTAGTGATATACTACGACGACAATTTTTTTCGACCAAAAATGACTGTTTTTTGCGCGAAAAATGATGAAAAAAATCAGTTTTTTGCATTCTTGAAGGCCTTCCACCTATATAAAAAATTCTGAAAAAAATATATGTTGTACATCCAGACTAGGTGTATAATATATATTTTTTCCATTATTCCACCTCTGAAAAAACTTGTCGAAATAGCCGTTAGAAAACTTAAAACGCGCATTTCACAATGAAGATAGGTTTGAAAATTTTTTAAAAAATTTCCATGGATGACCCTTGAGTATACCTAACATCTACCCGAGTTTGAAAAAATTTGGTTAAAAACTGTCAAAATCAAAAATTATAATCGAAAAATCACATTTTTCGCTCTAGGAGGGGGTGGGGTGAGGTAACGACCTAAAAATTTGGTCACGGGGGTTTTAGACCATAAGGACCAACTTCCACTAGTTGGTTTAAAAATTCGCTCTGGGGGCCAAATCACCCTTTTTGAATCGTCCTCCCCCCACCCTTTTGGGAAATGAATTGACCCCAACACCATAAAAGTACTCGGGGGCATATATATTTTCAATTATCTTAAGAAAAAATTTTTAAAAACCTGTCAAATTTCTGAACTTTTACAGTAGTGAAATTTGCCGATTTTCTGAGAATTACCCTGTTAGAATGTTTTACAAGTAAGTAAATTTATTTAATTTCATCAAAAGGTCGTCCTCAAAATGTTGAAAGGTTTTTCGTGACATGTTTTCTTCACTTTTTCACGATTTTGATCATTGTATAAGCACATACGTTTCTATTGTTCTAAAAAATATGTCTATGAGTCAGTTTCATAATTTTTCCAAGTTTTATACCAAAAATGTCTAAAAAATGTTTAAAAGTCATCAATTTTTCGGAAATTTTTTTGTTTCAGAATGTCTGACAAATTGCGTAAAAATTATTCAATTTTGAAAAAAAAATCCAAGTTTTGAAATGTCTGACAAAATGTCAAAAAGTCTTTTGTGGCGGATTTTCGTCACGTTTTTCGCGATTTTGGTAATCGAAAAAGCATAATATACTCGTACCTACTATTTATATACAGGGTGTTCCGGATTGAGAATAAAGTCTTTCAACCAGTAACTATGTAACTTATGTTGAGTCGATGTAAGTATGTTTGCCTAACCTCCGGACTGCAGGGGCTGAGTTATGCTCATCGAAACTTTTTTTTCATTTTGGCGGAGTGTTTTCAACCTTATGCGCTTCTCAACAACGATAATAGTCGTAAAGTTGCGCTTTGGGGTATCGGATAGCAAATTTTGTCTAGAATTTCTTCATGGGGCTGGTAATTTTTATAAATGATCAAGGAAGTCTATATCGAGCCAAATATTTGAAGAAAAAAAATAATAAGAAAAGGTGACAATTTTTCTCATTTTTTCTGTGATAACTCAAAGTTTCTTTGTCCTTTGACCAAGCTGTTATTATTAATTTTTCTAAATGAAAAAGGCTGCTCTTTTTAATGGCGCAACTCCCACCTCTATATCTTACTCCAATTTGTTGAAAAACGTCTAAAAAAAATGATACCTACCTAATTAAAATTTTTTAAAATTTATTTCTCTTAAATAATTTTTTCAGATGGTTTTTCTTAAAAAAATAAGCTGCTCATAACTATTGATACATTTAAAAAATTATTTTAGAGAAAAAAATTGAAAAAAAAAAAAAAAAAAATTAGTTATGATTTTTTTCATTTGAGTGTCATAATGAAAAATAATGGCATAATGATTTCATTAGGCCACTAGTGTCCTAAAGTAAAACTTTATGCTACTGTAATTCATATACATTTGGAAATCATAAAATTGATTTTATGGAACATGCGAATAGATAAAATTGATTCTGACGCGTACCAAACTGACTATGGCAAAGTTAAACACATCCCACAAGCCTACAAATTGACGGTTATAAGTAGTATTTTGGAAAGCTGTCAGATTCGTTTGAAACCGCCGTATTTTGTTGCGGTTTTCCTTTCATTTAGTTCTCGAATTCTTAACGGCAACTTAGAACTAGAACTCAACATACAGGTATCGAAGTTAATGTTATTTGTAATAACGACAGGCAGATTTTCGGTAAAATAGTCTGACGGCGAGAATTAAGCTTCAGATTTTCACGTACAGACTTTCGGGTAGGTAGGCCTACCATTTTGTCACCCTTTTTATTTTTCGGTTAAATTCACACCGGCCTGTACACGTTAGAGGATAGCTTATTCTTTTCGGTTAATATTGCAGTAAAAATTAAAGCAACTTTTACAATAATTCTTTTTTTGGAAACAAAGCGGGACATTTTTTTAAAAGACCAGCTTCATAAATAATTCATTTTTTTCGTATCCCTGTTAGGTACATTTTTTTTCCACTTCGGTTCATTCCAGGATACCTGCCTAAGTAGTACCTAATGCGACAACCAGAAAACGAAAGCGCGAATATTTGATCAAATACAAAGAATAGATTGTTGCGGTTTTAAAATGCCTATGTTTATGTTAAATGTCAGACTTATATCTCGAATTTCTATTTAGCTTTTTAATGGAGGGTATTAAAAACACGATCATTGTATTTGTCAGATGCTAAAAATTCAAAACTCTACAGTTTTAACAATAGGTACCTACTACCTACATACGTAGAATTATTTGAATTTTAAATATACCAACTGATGAGTGCTTTTTTCATATTGAAATTCAGCGACACTTTGGCGAAATTGTAAATTAAAATTTAGTAAAAATATTAAATACGAGTTTCAGGTTTTTCTATTATTACAGTCTAATTTGTTGACATTAAATTATATATATATTTTACCTTTGGATGATCTCGAACTGGTACAACAACCCTGATTATCACTTTAATTGGTTTATCTCTAGTTATGTCTACCATACGACGTTGACATAGATCTATATCCCCGTTTCTGTATCTATTTGACTTGTGCTGACCTGCAACAAAAATAAAGAATTCATTAAACCAATGAATAAATTAGGCTGCAAAAGTGTAATGAAAAGTCGATGCCGCAAAAACTAAACACTGTACAATGTCGCCCTTTCCAAATTTATCTTCTAGACCAGAAGATAGCTCGGACGCGGACGGTTCGCAAATTCATACCCGTCAGTGCAATATGTCCTGAGTTGAAAAATCGATCAATGAACGTAACCCTCGTTAATGAATAAATTATGATAATTAAGAAAATAAGAGACGATGTCGAGTGAAAATGGAAGCGTAAATCCGTTAAAAAAGGTTTTCTAGGCTTCAACATATTTACGTAGGTATTTGGGAATGCGTTAAACGAGATTTAATGTTTTTAATTCCTGCCCAAATCGGATTAAAGTTAAAAGAGAAAACTAACATGTAACATTCAAATAAATTCATTAGGCGCAAAAGTATAAACAAAAAGTGTTCGGGCATAAAAAAAGAGACAAACACGCGATCTTTTCATTAACGTATATTTTTCAAGTTGCAAAAAATTTCAGAGGCAACGAATTCGTGAATATGTTTGAATAGTCGCGGTAAGTATCAGAGGTTAAATAATTAAGGAGTACAAGGACTTCTCCTATAGGTCATGTGGGTATGAGAAATCAAATGCTCCCTCTTGAATGTAGTGCTAATTTTTATTGTCGAGGTGTACAAGACACTATAAATATATTTTTTGTAAAATCTATTTATCACATGATACATACCTAAAATGACAAAAATTATAATAATTTTATAAATATTTGTAAAATTGGATAAGTGAAAGATTTAAATTTAAAAAAAAAATGTAAGATTTGGTGAAACTTTATTGAATTGGATGATTGTGTGAGATGGTAATTTCTTAAAATTTCTTAAAATAAAAAAAGTAGGTATAAAATTTGAAAAAAATTGTAAAATTGAATAATTACGGAAAGCTCATAATTTTTTTTAATGTAATGAAATTAGAAAAAATGGCAATAATTTGTAACAATTTATGGGATTGTGAAATATTGAGAAGTCTGTAAATTTAATGGGGTTTCAAAGCTTTAAAAAACTCTTTAAAAAACGAATATCCCCAAAAAATTTATAAAAAACATAAATTCAGTGATGATTGTACAAATTGAAAGTTTTGTATCTCGATTGCAAAAAAAAGAATAAAATTTGTAAAACTTTGAAAAATTGGATAATTGGACAAATTAATTTCTGATGAAATTTAATCAAATAGAAAAAATGAAAAATTTCAAAAATTTGTAGCTTTAAAAAATTACAAAAATTGGTTAATGAAGGATAACTCATTTACAAACTCGATCTTTCAAAAAAAAAAAAAAAAAAATCAATCACGAATTTTTTTATTTAGTACAAACATGAGATCCCCTTCCATGCAAATGTTATATTATATTTTTCCTTTAGATATTAATTTCAAAAGATGTGATAGCTCATCATACTTAATATGCAAAGAAAAAATGTAAATTTGTAAGACGTTAAAAAATTTGAGAAATCAATCACTGAAATTTTAAACATTTAATGAAATTAAAAACTGCTAAAATTCATAAAAATTGAAAAGAAAAAAATACGAATCAAAAAATAAAAATAAATTTTGAAAGAAGTTCTCAAAATTCAATATAATATGTACCTATTTAATAATTTAATAAAATAAAAAAAATTGCAAAAATTGTATTTTGTGAACTTGAACGATGGTTTCAAGTTCAAATTTTCAAAAATTCCATCAAATAAAAAAAGTTGTAAAATTATGGCAAAAAAATTGAAAAAAAAACCTGTAAAATTTAAAAAATTTTTGCTTTGGTATTTGTACAAAATTTCTGTTTTTTTAATTATTATTTTTTTAAAAATTCAATTATAAAGAAATCAATTTAATTCAAAAAAAGGTAAAATTTTGTAACACTTTGCAAAAATACACAAATTAAATTGAATACCTAAATTATGAAAAATTGCAAAAATGTATGAATTGAAAATAACTACCGAGAAATTGAGTGATTGTGTAAAATTAAAATTTATAAAAATTAAAAATTATTACAAAAAATTTGAAATGAAAAAAAAAATTGTTAAAGTTTAAATATGTTGAAAATTTTGTAAAATTGTACGATTGCTTAAAGTTCAAATTTTAAAAAATTTGTTAAAATAGGAAAAAGTAACAAACATATTTTATAAAGTTAAAAAACTTGTAAAATTTTATAAAATTTCATGAAATTGACTATTTGGATAGGTAAATAGTTAATTGTTTGAAATTGATTTTTTTTTAATTTACTATACGTAATCAATGAAATTAAAAATCAAAAAAAAGGAGAAAATTTTACTATACATCGCAAAATGGAAAATTGAATAATTGAGTAGGTAAAATAAAAATTTTCCACAATTTAATCCAACATTGAAAATTGCAAAATTTGTAACTTAATATTTTAAAAATCTGTTAACTTTTAAAAATTACGAAAATTCATAACTTTGAAAACGTATAAAAATTTACGCCTCTAGCCTTAGTTGCTGTATATGGCGTTAAAAAAAAATTTAAAAAAATAAAAAAAATCAGAAAAAAAAATAAAGTTGCAACAATTTATGAAACTAGAAAATTGAAGAAAAAAAGTAAAATTTTATAATACTTTGGAAAATTTGATAATTGTGAAAAATTAATAGGCTATTTTTCTTATAGGTAGTTAATAAAATCAAAAAACATAATAAATTGCAAAAATTCACAAATTAAGGAAAATTGTCATTGTCAAATTGTAAGAAAATGTTGAAAATTTTGTAAAATTGAATGATGATTGTGTGAAATTGAAATACCTAAATATTTTTAAAAATTCAAACAAATAAAAAAGTTAAATTTTAATTTTAAATTTTTTTACCTCAAAATTTTGTAAAATTGGAAAAGTGATAAGCATGCGGTTGAAAGATTTTAAAAATTTAAAAATTGTCAAATTTGTAAAATTTTGACAATTTTGTGAATTTGAATGTTTGTGCGAAGTTGAAATTTTTAATGATTCAATAAAATAAAAATAAAATAGTACCTATTGTAAAATTAACTTCAAATTCAGTTTAAAAATGTCAGGTTTTTGTCTTCAGTTTTAGTTCCTCTCTGCATTGAAGATTTCATCTTCAGATGGGGGCTCCGCCCCCATACCCCCGTTGAGGCTCCGACCCAACCTCCTCATCACTTTCGGCTCTTAGGATGGGGGCTCCGCCCCCATGCCCCTATTGGGGGTCTTTACCCTCAATAGGGACATGGCAGGAGAAGATTGAGGGCTTCGCTCTCAATCCCCTTCACACTTTCAGCTCTTCAGACGAGGGCCAACACACCAAAAAAGAGGTTAAAACGTGGAAATTTCTGATTTTTGACCCTGTACGGGGGTCAAATGGTGCTCAAAAGTCGAAACCCCCAAAAGGCACATCAGTGACCTCTACTGACCCTACATCCCAAATTTCGATTGTTTAGGTCTTTTAGTTTGGGCTGTAGGCTGTTCAACGCGTCAGAAAAGACAGGTTAAAACTTGAAAAATATTGATTTTTGACCCTGTATCGAGGTCAAAAGGGGTTTAAATGTCAAAACCTACAAAAGGCACATCAGGGGCATGAACTCGATCTATGATAAAAATTTAGGCCCCTCCAGCTCCATTTGGGGGGTCTGTAGCCTGATCAACGTGAAAAAATGACCTCAAAATCCACTTTTTGGGCCCTAAAATGGGGTGGGGATGACTTGGGAAGCTGAAATTTGGATACAGTGGAGACAATCAGAGTCACTGTTGTTGGTAAAAATTTCAAATCATTTTGTCAAATTGGGGCCTCTTTAGAGCCCCTCTCAAAAAAGGGCGAGCCCCAATTTAGGGGCTCGAGGGTCAAAAACCCCAAAAGGCACCTCAGTGACCCTCACCTATCCTAAATACCAAATTTTAGCATCCAAGGTCATTTGGTTTGGGCTGCAGGCTGATCAACGTACCGGGAAGCGAGAAAAAACATGAAAAATTGTGAAAAATCTTGATTTTTGACCCTTGACAGGGGTCAAAGGGAGCCCAAAAGTTGAAACCTACAAAAAGCACATCAGGGGCACAAACTTGATTCATGATGAAAATTTTGGCCCCCCGGCCCCATTTGGGAGGTCTGTAGCCTGATCAACGTGAAAGAAATGACCCCAAAATCCACTTTTTGGGCCCTAAAATGGGGT
This sequence comes from Balanococcus diminutus, assembly GCA_959613365.1. Taxonomy (NCBI): domain Eukaryota; kingdom Metazoa; phylum Arthropoda; class Insecta; order Hemiptera; family Pseudococcidae; genus Balanococcus; species Balanococcus diminutus. The sequence continues at coordinate 34,851,157 of OY390714.1, forward strand.
GGGGATGACTTAGGGGGCTGAAATTTGACTATGGTGTATGTAATTAGGGTTCTCATCCCTGGGGCAAGTTTCAAAAAAATTCATGGTATTGGGGCTCCCCCGCACCCCCTCAAAAAGGGGTAAAATATCCAATTTTGAGTTAGGGCCCCAAAAATTTTTTTGCATCATTCCTACACCGAGGGGACCCTACCTATCAAGTTTGACCTCATTTCACCTGTTAGGCTCGGCCCCAGAGTTTCAAAAGTAGCGGTAAAATTTGAAAAATTGTGAAAAATCTTGATTTTTGACCCTTGACAGGGGTCAAAGGGGGCCCAAAAGTTGAAACTTACAAAAGGCACATCAGGGGCACAAACTTGATCCATGATGAAAATTTTGGTTCCCCAGCACTATTTGGGGGGTCTGTAGCCTGATCAACGTGAAAAAATGACCCCATTGGGCCATAAAATGGGGTGGGGATGACTTAGGGGGCTGAAATTTGACTATGGTGTAGGTAATTAGGGCTCTCATCCCTAGGGCAAGTTTCAAAAAATTTCATTATATTGGAGCTCCCCCGCACCTCCCTCAAAAAGTAGCCATATCCCCAATTTTGAGTTAGGGCCCCAAAATTTTTTTTGCATCATTCCGCCACCGAGGGGACCCTACATATCAAGTTTGACCTCATTTGACCTGTTAGGCTCGGCCCTAGAGTTCCAAAAGTAGGGGTAAAATTATATATATATATAAATATGTGACATGTGACAGATCGTCATCTTTTGGTCCCAAACGTCGACAAATGGGGTCAAAACTCTTCTACCTCCTCTCCTTCTAAATCAGGGTCGGACACAATAGCCTAAATTTTAAAAAAAAATTCGGCTAATTAAGAAAATGATATCTATTTGTAAAATTCTGTAAGCCTGAATTTTTCTGAAAATTACGTATTTAATTGTGCGACATTAGAAAATTTTAAAAATTCATAAATTAAAAAATTCTAAAATCGTAAAATTTTGAAAATTTTATAAAGCTAGGTAGGTAGATTGTAGTGTGAAGTTTAAATTTATAGATTATTATTATTATTATTATTAGGTATTATTATTTATCTAGGTACTTATTATTTTTAATTTTTTCAAACTTTGTGAAATTGAATTATTGTCCAAGATTAAAATTTTAAAAAATTATACAAAATAGAAAACATTATGAAATTAAAAATAATTACATAGATATCCACTGAAGGTACCTCTATTAAACAAAAAAACAGTGAAAATTTCGCGAAGTTGCAGAAGTGGTTAAACTGTAAAACTTTGAAAATTTATGAATAAAAAATGTGGCACCTATTAGTTATCTACCTACTCACACATCTACCTATTTTCTTGAAAATTGAAAAAGAAATTGAATAATTTATATAAATTGAGAATTTCTACTTTTTCAACTGTATTAGCGTGAAATTTATTATTACATAGTTCGTATCATAAGAACATAACTTTTAATGTTTACTCCGATGTTTAGATATGGAATTTAGATGATCTCCGAATAAATAATAAAAAAAACCTTTGATGCTGTCTTTGGTTGTTCGCGTTATCTTCTTTTTTCACATTGAGGAAATCTCTTTTCTCGAGAGAAAATCTCGTTATGATAAGAGCTAGGTGATACCAAGCAGTTAAAACTTGAATAAGTTTATTATTATTTTTCAAATCACCAACAGTCATTTTTAATAGGTAGTCGTAAAATTGAATAAAAATTCATTCGAGCGCCTCATTATAACGGTATAAATATTTCTTCGAGATTTCCTTTTTTACTGTTTTTCTTTTGGCTTTTTTATTATTATTTTTTTTATCCTTCCCTGAACCAACAAATCGTCACCAAGCCCTCAAACGATATCTTTCACGACGGATCGCATTAGAAAATATGACTTTCTGCGGTATAATGTATCGATACGGTAGGTATTTTAACCAAAGGGAGAAAAACGCAACCCTGCTGGTCGCTCAGCAACAATCAAAATACGGGATTAGGGAAACGATAGGTACCGGTGGTGATTTTTCAGGCTTTACAAAATGCATATAAAACAGTAAAATAGCAATCACTCCCCTGTGCTTGAATAATAAACAAGAGTAAAAAACACCGGGCCAAACCTGCTGCGAATACTTAATGGACGTTAATATTTCACTAGCCACCTTATTTGAAATTGAAACTTTCCAAGTTCGGCGTGATTGCGCCATTTTTGACAGTACGAAATTTGTTGTCGAAAAAAAAAGAGAAAAAAGAAACTTCTCTTCGGCGTGGTCGGTGTTTTTTACGTAAGTATTTTTTTCTTATTCAAAATGTCTTTTTAATAATAAGGCGAAGTCGTTGCGAATAATTAATTATTAACGAGCAAACGAAATTATTTCGTTTGCATTTAGATTGGAACGTCTCGAGCCACATAGGGATTTGCTTAACTACGCCGTTGCAATTCTCCATCTTTTGGCAAACCGAACTCATTATACGGTTTGAAATTAAAGCAGTCTTACTATACATATTATATGTATACCTGTTGCGTTAATTTTTTATCGGCGGAAGTAACGCAATAACTAACTACTGTTGCCATCGTAAGGTACTCGTAGCAAAGCAACGTACTTCGTCTTGTGAAAATACTCAGTGACAAACGCCGAATTAAATACGGTATAAAGCTAAAACGCTGAGTTTTCGCTGCTTAAGAATCCAGAACGAAAAACGATTTTAAAAGTTTATACAAATGAACGGCAAAATTCACTACTGTGTTTTCGCTTTCGCGTTTCGCGGTGTAGCGTATGCAGCTTATCGTAACTTATGCAGTGTTTCTCAAACTATATCTCTATAATACAATAATTTTTTATGATTTCCAAACTTTAACCCGAATCGAAGCTACGGATAAATTTTTATGACTTTAGTTTAGATAGTTTGATAAAGTCACGTCTTCCAATGAATTGCTTTCAATTTTTTTCATCTGTGATAAATGCGCCAGTTCGGATTGTTGCGCTTTACTTGTATACCTACCTACCTACGTAGTACGTACGCGTCCTCTCGATTACGAAGCCTGCATATATCGTATACCTTTTTTTTCAAATGTTACAAGATTAACTTGTTGCGGATTACTAGGCAATAAACATTCACCTAGAACTTTACTCCTTCGTTTACTCTATCAAAGCACGCCCAAGGTTGGAAAAATTCATATACGTATCAATAAACTCGCAATCAATATTCTAACTGAGTACCTCGCTGTACCTACACTTTATATACACTCGAGAAATTTCAAACAAAATTCCATATTCGCTGCTGCACATGTAGTGCAATTAATTGCCAATCGGGTACTCTTATTACAAATACATCTTGTAAAAGCAGCTTTAGCAAATACCTATTAATTCAAATTTGCATTTAAGTTACCTATAAAGGGTAGCCTGGGAGTGGTAAAATGTTTTTTGGGATATATAGGTCAAACCTTGAAAAAAACTTCATGTACACGTGGTGCCTATGTTTGTAAATGAAGGAGATACAGAGGTTTGAACTCTCAGCAAAATTACAGCTTTAAAACCTGAACCGGTATCTGAACCAAAACCTGCACGAAACTGTAGTTTTTCAATTTTAGCACGAAACAAAACCTACTCTGAACCTTTATTTTAAAGATCCCAAATCAAAACTTGAACCTATTTCTGTTTGGGCTTTGGTTTTCCTTCGGCACTTTCGGGCACTAATAATGTTTTAAATTTTCTTACGCAATTTCCTGTCGTTTTTTCCCCTGAAAATTCTGGCTTGGACAACAAGATTATTAAAAAATTCAAATTTTTAAGAAAAAAAATTACAAGTCCTTTCATAATTGATTTAAAAGTGACGGCGCATAACGTAAGGGACCTTAGCGTCAAAAGTGAAATTGTTCAGGAGAGCAGTTTAAAGTTTACCATTTATTTTCGACGTTTTTTCTTTGGAATTCTGTATCCACGTAACAAACAAAATTTAATTTTTTTCAATAAAAATTTTTTGAAATTTTTTTGAAAATTTTTTGGATTTTTTTTTTGAAATTGGGGTAAAATTTATCGAGAAATTGAATGAAACTGGTCCGAGGTTTCTGAAGTTAGTTTTGACAAAGATATAGCCGCTTAAAAAGAGTAAAAAATATCAAAATTTTACAAAATTTTGGAAAAAAATTTCTACCTTACTCACTTCAAGCAGCTGTATCTTCGTCAAAAATGACTTCAGGAACCTCGGACCGGTTTCATTCAATTTCTCGATAAATTTTACCCTCATTTAAAAAAAAAAAAAGAAAAACGTGATTTTGACGCTAAGGTACCCTTACGTTATGCGCCGTCACATATTTAAATGAAAAATTTTCAAAATTGTTTTTTGAAAAAATCATTTTTGAAAAAAACATGAAAAATGATAAGTATTTTAGCTACCTATTAAAAAAAATTAAGAGTTGTTTTTTGTTTCCTTTTTTTTTCAAAAATGAGAAATAGTGAAATCAAATTCAACGTTTTTTTCTGACAAGTCAAATTACTGGAAATAATTTTTTCTTCAAGTTTAATTTTTTTAATTTTTGGGTTTTGTCTTTAAACTAAAAGTTTTTTCAAAGAAACTTTTCTTGAAATATTTTTGACAATTTTTTAAAAAGTTTTTGTATAAGAGAACTTTTTCTGAATTTTAACAGTTTTTGACACAATTTTTTCTTTTCTTCAGGTACTTTACCTGCATATATTTTTTCACTCAAGAAATTTTTCATATTTTTAATTTTAAGAAACCGTCAAGAATAATTTTTTTACCAATATTTTTAAATGGATAACATTTCTGAACATTTTTTTTTAAAAAATACAAACTATAATTATAATGTTTATTTCTTTTTTTTTTGGGGGGGGGGGGGTATTTCTGATTTTACGTTTGATATTCCTAACTTGAGTTTCTAACTTTAATGTGTTTCGTTGTTTCTGATTTCTGATCCAAAATAAATCAAATGAACCCTTCATTAAAACTATATTTTTGTAGCAGAAAAAAAAACTGTCCCAAAACCTAAATAATTACACTGAACCTTTACGTATTTGGTATTTTTGTAGGACAAAACCAAAACTGGAACCTAAAACTTTATTAAGCGAAACTCAAAACCAAAACCGAGACTGAACCAAAACTGAATTGGGTTTGAAGCATGTGAGCAAAATACCTAGATTGGCAACATTTTAATGAATTTTCCAAAATTTCTGACAAAATTTTGTCAAAAATCAGTAAAATGGCAGTATTTTAACATAATATGACCAACTATTCCAAAAATCGCAAAATTTTCAGGAATTTTCCGATTTTTTTGAAAAATGTTCACCCCACACCAGTTGTTTTGTCCCTGTCCTGGAGGTCATATTCGTGGGGACGCTTAGGAAAACTTGAGGGATGTTATTCGGAGGATTTTACACTATTTAGAATATTTTTGATTTTTTGACTTCGAGAACCCACTTTACAACCTATAAAAGCCATTATTTTTACGTATATTATGCAAAAATATTTTTGAAATGGTAATTTTTGGTCATCCTCCACCCTCACAATATGTATATCATCAGATACATTAAGACACCTAAATGCACAGTAAACGAATTTGGAGAAAATTCATTCATTATTTCCATTTCTTCCTTATTTTCTATTAAAATGCCGGAATGAGACCACTTTGGAAACTCAAATCCCCCATCCAGATGTCCGGAAAGCTGAAGACCTAAAATTAATGTCTGGGCACATTTCAAATGGATATTTGCATACATGGTGTACCAGCTTACGAGTAAAGCCGTCTAACCAGTAACTATACAACTTATGGCGAGTCGATGTTAATATGTTTGCCTAATCTCAGACCGCAGGGGGCTCGTCGAAAAAAATATTTTTTGGCTTTGATTGTTTTCAAACTTGCGTTTCTCGACGACTATAATAGGTAGAAAGTTGCGTGTTACGGCGTTGGGCCGTAGAAAAAACATGTAAAATAGTGACAATTTTTCTCATTTCTTTGAAATAACTCAAAAAGTTGTCCTTTGACCAAAAGCTGTCATCATTAACTTTTTCAAAACGAAAAAGTCTCTCACTTAAATCAAAAGTGTTGTACCTAAGCGAATAATTTGTTGAAAAACATCTGGAAAAAATCATTATACCTACGAGTAAAAAAAATTTTCAAAATATTTTTCTCAAATATGTTTTTTCAAAAAATGAACTGCTCATAAATTATGATACATACATGGGGAAAAATTATTCAAGAAAAATAATTTGAAAAAAAATTATTAGGTAAAAATAGGTAGGTATGATTTTTTCAGACGTTTTTCAACAATAAATTATTTGCTTATAATTTTTGATTGGAGTGAGGGTAGCGCCATTGTGAAGAGCAGACTTTTTTTGTTTGAAAAAGTTAATAATAACAGCCTTGTCAAGGGACAACTTTTTGAGTTATTACACAAAAATGAGATAAATAGTCACTTTTTAACATGTTTTTTTTTTTTTTTTTTTCAAATATTTTGCTCGAGACTTCCTTGTCAAGTTATAAAAATTACCAATCCCATGAAAAAATTCAAGACAAAATTTGCTGCCTGACGCCGCAACTCGCAACTCTCTACCTATTATAGTTGTCGAGAAATGCAAGTTTGAAAACACTCAGTCAGAACAAAAAAAAAATTTGATGAGCATATAACACAGCCTGCAGTCCGTAGGTTAGGCAAACACATTTACCTCGACTCACTAAAAGTTGCATAATTACTGGTTAGAAAGCTGTACTCCTAAGCTGGTACACCCTGTATGTTGCGATTTCAGCAAAATTAAGAATTTTTGATTGTTTTTGTCCATTTTCATGAATTACGGGTTTTTCGTCTTGGAAAAATCATATCTAAGTAAGACGAGTTTGAAAAAAAAATGAAAAATTCTCTATTTTTTGCTGAAATCGAAGTGATATATGACCCTAACATGAATTTTTTATTTTAAAACCAGAACTGCCTAAGAGGATTTTCTTTTTTCTGCCAAACACTTTTATTTTTTAAAAGATTACCCATCACAATTTTGTAATTGCCACAATCTGCGCTGGAAAAATAATCCTCCTAAAATTTCTTGAAATGAAACACGAACAACTGATTAGTGATTCCTTTGCAGTGTTTACAGAGATTAACTCGCTAAAAAGCTTTACCCACCATATGAAACTCTTTTCATTTTTATTTTCAGTGGAAATGTAATATTTTAGGAAAGCTAAAATCAAAAACTGTCTGATGCGGGTTAACATACCATCAAGTAGTATTTTCCAATGAAAATATATCATACGTTGGTACATATGTACGTACTACGTAGGTAGTATATCTAAAGTTATATTCGTACAAATGAGCACTCTAGGCCACATATACTCACTTTAACTGATACCTACATATAATGTATCAAAAATGAATGAGTTTGGGAAAAGAGGAAAGAGACGAGAAATAAAAATGGATTCATATTTATTAATGGCCACAATAGCCAAGATATAACTTTTTCATTGGAACTAGCTTTTCTTTCGGTGCCAATTTTTCTGTATGACCTCCATTTCAAGACTCATTTTCCACAGAAAATTCCGATAACTTTGTATCTTTCAAAGCTTACGTATTTCATCTCTTTCTTCTTTTTTTTTTTTTGTAAGTAAAACGTATTTTACGACAATTTGTCAAGTGTTTCCTAACATTTCAAAAGCTTTGCATCTTACATCTTCTGTTGCGTCGAGTCTAATTTTCAGCGGAATATGAATATCTAAATTAATAGTAAAAAATTGCATAAGTCATAAGTACGAAGTAGTAGAAGTTATTTTCCGTATGTAACAAATATAAAGTGACTATGTCAGGTACCAAACCAACCTTCGTATTCAGCATCTGTGCAAAGTAAGCGTAAACATTATATTATTATATAGTCTTGTACGAAGTGGCAAAATTTTTGCAAAAAGTTGCGGTAATTTTGCGGCGGGAATTCCTTTGAAAAGATATGTCTACAATAGCCCAGCGAGCTAAAATTGTATTTTAATGATTCTTAACCGAAGGGATATTTCCTATATAAAGTAATTCGGCGAATAGTGTATGAGGGTGAAGTGCTAAAGTAGTTACTAGGAACATAATTTAAAAGGACACAGAGCAAAGTTAACAAAAGAGCATTCGTGTTCGCGCTCCCAAAAACTTGTAAAAACAGGCACTACAACTATACAACGTTGCATTCATACCAGTTCAACATTTCTCCATTATTTTGACTCACTTTAACTCGAAAATTTGTCGCGTGACTTTTCATTAAAGCACCGAATGAGAGATTACGGTCACGCGACCGAGCTTCTGTATTATTTATGATTCATGATGTTTATAAGCGAAAAGTGATTTGAAAAATCTGACACCACAAGGCTCGTTTGTAGAAAAATAAATGGTTTTATCGTTCATTCGTGATGAAATTTTTACACGTCATTTTAGAAAAAATCGCAGGTGTATTCAAATTGTGTGAAAATTTTCAATATGCACTGTTTCCGTTATAATTTAAACACAAAGATTACCTGCTACGATTTAAACTGTATAATTAAGTATACCTATAACCTGTCGACAGCCAGACAATTGTATAAATTTCATCGCCGCAAGCACTGACCAAAAGTAAAACTAATTGACAACATTATTTCATCCATAAGATTTCACCGATGCGAATACACCTGTATTGGCTGTTTACATATTTTAATAGGTATTTACTTTGCCAAAAAGGTGTAAATTTAAGCGGAACGTTTCGTATTATAGATATCTACCTAATTCACGAGGCAAGCGTAACTTAATCATTTTCACTCTTCTTTATTAGGTTTTATATTGTCTACCGTAATGGAGAAAAGGGTATTTTCATTGTACGAGTAGACGAAGCTTATGAAGTGTAGAAGAGCTATATAAAAGAATTTTCAACAAGTATCTCTGTAACCTATACGAAAAGAAATTCCTCTATATAAACTTCCATCAAAACAGAAAGGTCAAATGTGTAAAATTCTGCAACATGAATAAAGCATTTTTTTCTTCATAAGAAACGTACATAAATGAAGAAGTGTTTCAACTAAGTATTCAAACAACAAACAATGTAGCTAGAGATATATGAAAATTTATATGCAATACACATGTGTCCTGTGTAACAAAATCAGACCTGAAGTGTCGAGTCGAGTTGTTTTCTTTTCGATCTTTAGTGTTATAGCTTATTATACGATGAGTCTAGAAAATTTTTACAGGAATAAGTATATATATTTTTTAATTCAATGAACACCTATTCGAATTTATGTTAAAATTTGATTTTTTCTCTCTCAGACTATATATTATAATGGGAAACTTAGTAGGTAGATCGGTTGTTCAAGCTAGAAGTTACACCATACACAAAAATTTTACAAGTGGACAAATTAAATACACACTACCTATTAAAATTTCTGTTTTTTTTTTCCAGTGAAAAAATCTTTTTGTAATTTTGAAGCAAACATATTTCTTAACAAATAAAAAAAAGTCTCAGTTTTTTAGAGTGAGTACAAAAATTTCTCAATCTCTTAAAATGAAAAGTATTTCAATTTTTTTAAAAAACCTCAAATTTTTGAGGAATTTTAAAAAAAAAATTTTTTTGGAGAAATAGTTCTTCTCAATTTTTTTTTCTCACAAGGGAACCTCGCCAACTCGTCACTTCCGATTGAGTTGAAATTTAGCTCACTGAAAATTTTTAGCTGCCGAAGTTGATTTTTCGATTTTTGCTGGCGAATTTTTGAAAATGACAAAAAACCGCCTCCAAAAACCCATTTTTTGAAGAAAAAAAAAATTGTAAATTTCAAGATAGAATCCTGAAAATCGGTTAGTACACTAAAGTCGACCTCCCGAGTCGATTGGGACCATTTTCAAAGTGATCTGGAGCCGCCAGAAAAAGTTGACATCTTGAAATTAACAATTTTTTTTCTTCAAAAAAAATGGTTTCTTGGAGGCGGTTTTAGCCATTTTCAAAAATTCGCCAAAAATCGAAAAATCAACTCCGGCTGCTAAAAATTTGGTTGTGAGGTCTGGGTGGTATGCTTCTTCAGTGAGCCAAATTTCAGCTCAATCGGAGGTGACGAGTTGGTGAGGTTCCCTAGATTGTCAGATTTTTAAAAAAATACTTTTTTTTTCAAAAAAAAGTATGTTTTTGCATGTTAAAAAAAAAAAAATGGTATTATACATATACCTAAGTATATAAAATATATATTTTTAAAGTAGAGAATTTCCTTATTTTTTTGAGTTAGAAAAATTCTCGGTATCTTAGAGTATAAAAATGTTTAAATTTTTTCGCAATCATGATTTCTTCATTAAAAAAATAATAACATTGAAAAATTTCCAAATCTTTTTGAAATGAAAAAATCCTGTAATTTTTGGATAGGAAAAACATTCCTAAAAATTTTAGAGAAAAAAATCAATTTTTTAAAGGAAACATTTTTTTCTGAATTTTCTAGGGGCGAAAAAAGAACAATTTTTGATAGAGAAAAAAAATGCTTATTTTTTAGAGAAAAAAAAATCTTTCAATTTTAAATGGAAAAATATTTTTATTTTTGGCACGGAAATAAAATTATTTTGAGAAATAAATCTAAATTTTTTGTCTCAGCTTTTCAGATAAAGAAGTTATTTTTTGGGGCAAAATCTCAGCTGTTTGTTTTTTCGTTTTTTTTTTTTTTTTTTTTTTTTTTTTTTTTTTAAGTAAATCTTGAAGTATTTTAGGAAAAGAAAAAAAAAGTTGGAAAAAATATCAAGTTTTTCGGAAATGATTAATTTTCAAATTTTATTTTTTTGGAAAAAAGTTTAGGAGAAAAATTCTTAATTGAAGTAAAAAAATTTCTCAATTCTTTTGGATTACAAAATTTCTAACTTTTTTTTTGGAGTGAAAATCTTATTTTTTGAAATTTGGAAGACTAAGGCCCGTATTTTAAAAATTTGCTTAAGCAAACATTGTCCTTTATGGTGCGTTCAGCTCATCGCAGAATAAGGAATAAGAATAAGGAATAAGAAAACGGAACTCCAAAATATTCGGCCACTTAAAATAAGCCAAAATAGGTAAACAAATTTGATGACGCTGTGTTGTGTGTAGCGAATTAAAAATTAGGTACATGTCAAAAATTGAGTTAATTCTTGAGTAGCCTCCTGGAGCCTGGTGTGCAGCCGGCTGGACACTTTTCTAGATTTTCCCTGTGACCACAGAATAATCGCATCGAAATGAAACAAATTTTATTGGTCTTGTACATGTCTCTAGTTTGTTGGGAAATTTTTGTTTGGGGTCTGAGAATCATCTACGAAACAGCGTTCATAAATCAGTGTTGCCAGACATAGGGACGACTAAAAAAATTGACTTCTACAACAAATTTAAGCAAATTCTCATACAAAAAAAAAAATGAAAAATTTTATCCAATCGCTGTTGAAAAGTGTACAGTATGAGCTTCAAAATGGTATATTGAAGTTTCAAAATATTTCGATTTGTCTTGTAGAAAATTCATTTTAAATTCCATGTCCAGCGGGCTGGACAAATGGATCAAACATTTTCCCTCCTATCAACTGATCATATTATTTTTCATTTTGTGATGTTGGCAACTTGCGGTCATTGTTTATCATTTCTGTTTCAACAAAGTGAACTTCTGTGTCTGTATGTGAGTCTGTGATTTTACTGTTAACAATTCAAAATTTCAAAAATTTGAAAATGATAAATCAGTTGATCTTTCTTAAAAATTTTGTTTTCACTTCATTTCAATGAGATTTTATGTGCCTAATTCTATTAATAAATAATCAACTGATGGCGCAATGGATGATCTAATTGAAGAAATAGCCAACAACAGTGATTTAGACGTTCCTGATGAAGAAAACAACACTGTACGTAGCCCTTATCATAACTTAAAAGAAATGAAAGTTGGCCAAATAAAAAACCAAAGAATTGGAAAAAATCAAATCGAACAAAGCAGAGCTGGCGCGACTCACCTCTTTTGGGGTTCGACTCTTTGCTAGTTGAGTCGAAGAGTTTTCAATTTGCGACTCTTTACAAATTTGATTAAACTCATGAGTCCGACTCTTTTAATGAACGACTCCTCGCGACTCTTTTTTTCCGACTCCTCGCGACTCTTTTTTCCGACTCCTCGCGACTCTTTTTTTCAATTTATTATTTTTTAATTTTTAATTTTCAAGTAAGTAAAACTTCAAAACTAAACTAACAACACACGAGGTTCCACTACCCATGAATCGCGGAAAAATGGAGTTTGAGCATGACCGTCTACATTTAACAGGCCAGGAAGGCTAACTTGGCAACGTCGCATTTTTTGATTAGCATAGGCTGATTATTTGGATTCTCCATAAGACACAATGCTAATTCATAATGCAATAACTCGAAAACTATCAATTTTACAAAAAAAGTCAAAGAGACCTTTTTTAAAGAGAATTAAAAGAGCTTTCCATTCATATATAAATTTTTTGAATTTAAGTGAAATTGACGAAATTGGCATTTTTTACTTTTCACTAAAAATTTCACCAAATCCAAAAAAATTCTATATCAATAGAAAACTTATTCAATTTTCTTTAAAAAAGGTCTCTTGGACTTTTTTCGTAAAATTGATATTAATTTTTCGATTTATTGCAATTTGAATTAGCATTACATCTTATGGAAAAACCAAAAAGTCAGCCTACGTCTTGACGTTGCCAAATTTAGCCTTCCTGGCCTGTTAAATGTAGACGGTCATGGTTTGAGAGATGAAAAGAGTCGTGATTATGAAGAGTTGTGAATCAAAAGAGTCGCAAGTAAAAAAAGAGTCGTGAGTAAAAAAGAGTCGCAAATTGAGAAGAGTCGTGAATCAGTTTAATGTTCGACTCTTAGTGATGAGTCGATTTTTTCTAATTTTTTTCGACTCCTTGTGAAAAAGAGTCGAACTCAGAGTCGCTCGCATGCGACTCCCGCGACTCACACTCGAAACTCTGAGTCGCGCCAGCTCTGATTTGATTAGGACCAGATTTGGTCCAAATGTCCAGCCGGCTGGACATATCATAACAAAGGTACCAATGGTGGGAGAAAATTAAAAAAAATAATTTAACATCAGTACCACATCCTAATCAAGAATAAATCATTGTTTTATCAATAATTCATTTTTTTCTCCGTCGGGATCCAGGAGGGTAGCCGAATATGTGAGGTTTTGTTTTTTATTTTTTTATCTTATTCTTGTTCTTATTCTTTATTCTACGATGAGCTGAACGCACCATAATGGTGCGTTCAGCTCATCGCAAAATAAGGAATAAGAATAAGGAATAAGAAAACGGAACTCCGAAATATTCGGCCACTTGAAATAAGCCGAAATAGGTAAACAAATTTGATGACGCTGTGTTGTGTGTAGCGAATTAATAATTAGGTACATGTCAAAAATTAAGTTAATTCTTGAGTGGCCGAGTATGTGAGGTTCTGTTATTTTCTTATCTTATTCCTTATTCTTACTCTCCGATGAGCTGAACGCACCATAAGGCGAGGCGATTTCACACGTGTCGTGTCAATTTACATCGAGCAGCCATTTATTTGTATGGAAAAAATAAACAAAACTACTTGGCCTGTGTAAGAACGCTTCGCCTTAAGTATAAGGAAATTTTTAAAATACGGGCCAAAATGTCTTCATTTTTTGCAGGAAAATGTCTCTAATATTTTATGTAAAAATAATGCTTCTTACTTATCTCTTTCACTTATTATTTTTTTGGTGGGGAGAGAATTAAATTTGAATAATTTAAATTAATTAACTGAAATCAAATAAAAAATAATTTTAGATACCTAATACCTAATAATAACCATTTAAAAATTTAATAAAATTATTCAATTAAATCAACTTGAAAATGAATTTTTTTTAAAAACTGTCATTTTAATTTTTGAAATAAGAGAGGGATAATTTTCATATTTAGCATGGAATTACGTTCAGCCTTCATCCACTTCCTTGAGAATAAACTCACCTACACCGAAGTTGTCGGACTTTATATTTCAGCCCCTTCAATAGTACGATTAGGCGAATATATCGACATAGGATTGAAACGACCTGTCGACTTAAAACGCTAAAGGGGAAATTCTAGAAGAAGACACACTCTGTATAATAATTATTATGTTTGAAATTTGAATACTTTGGTAAGTTATTATCAGTTTTCTCAACGACAGATTTACCTGAAGTAATACGTAACATATGTACACTTAATAATCACTTATATTTATTTTCAAGTTTAGTAATATCCAAATGAGGCTCAGCTGTTTTGAAGAATTTAATATCGGTATCAATGTTTATGTTTAATACAAATGTATGTGACACCTCACACACATACTTTAGTAAAAAGAAAAATTGGCAAAACTGTTAAAAAGACCCGAATAAACATACGGATATTTTTTTCTGAAAAATAACGACCTTTTAGATCTGTTATCTGAATCTCTTTCCTCCAAATTTATTTGCTTAAGCTAATTCGAAATTGCGATTCAACAAATAAATCGTGTAAATGTATTTTTTTTAACTCTCGTAATGACACCTTGCAATTGGCAATAATATCGTAGCTTAAATACCTTGCCAATGTTTTTTGGAATGGAAGGTAACTGTATGTACATTACATACATTGCATTTAATTTAAAATTTAGTGGATACTATCCTGCACCATGTTAAGGCCAAGAAGGAGGGAGTCGAAAGGTCTGCAGCTCTGGATCCCCTATCTTTCTCCTGGGGGAAAAAAATGTAAAAATAAAGTTGATAAATACTTAAATTGCTGATTTTTAAAATTTTGAACTTTTTTCAATCTTTTAAAATTAAAATGTTTCCTTAGTAGACATTTTTTTTTAAATTAAATTTTTTCCAATTTTTTCATCCCCTCCTCCCAATTTTAAGAAATTGCAAATATTTTATTTTTTAATTTTGGCAATTTTGCACCTACTTAGGTATATTATTTATAAAAATTTAATTTTAATTTTTCTTTATTATTATTATTATTTTTTTTTTTGAAAGTTAGTTCAAAATTACCAAGTATGTAGATATCTACGAATATGTAACTCCTAATTATGTAATTGACAGAAATTCAGAGTTAAAATACGATATTATTCTAATTTTTAAGAAAACTTGAATTTAAATGGGATCAAAAATTTGAAAAAATGCAAAAATATTGAATTGAAAAAAAAATAAGCAGTAAGAATTTTTAAAACCCCCAAAAAAATGAATGTGACAAAAATCACTTCAAAAATCTGACTCGTTGAGAAAAAGGTTCAAAATACGAGATTTGAAACAGGATTTTTTTTTTTTTTTTTTTTTTTTTTTTTAATATACCTGGGTCATTCTCAAAATACGCCGAACATTCGCTAGTAATTTTTTGGATTTTTCATCATGCAGTAAATAATTTATTTATTTAAAAAAAAATAATGTATGATGTAGGAGACAACATCTGTATAGTTGGGCAAGCAGGAAACCCCACACAGGGGGAGAGGGGGCGACTTTTGTCCACGACAGTGGACATTATAGTGAAAATTCCATAATATTACCCGCCCCACCACGAAAAATCCAAAACTTGTAAAACACAAACTTTACAAGGGGAACAAGATAAAAATGTCAAGCAATTCCAATTATTCAATAAAGTTTCATAGAACGTCTGCATTTAGACATTTTTTTCATTTTTAAGTTTTGGTGTCTATTGTTTGAAATTAAACCAGCATTCTTGGGCAAAGGAAGGGTCATATAAAAAAAAATGGTTAAAATCAACATTTAGATCACATTTAGAATGATGGAAGACTCCCGTGTAGCAATGGTCGACGTCGACATCTACATCGAGAACAATAAAACCCCTTATTTTTACTTAAATCGACTCTTCCCACCTTGCTGATTTTTTTTTTGATCCATGAGAATGTCGGATTTGTCAAAATTTCCAACATTTTCGTAATATTTTGATAGATAAAGAAAACGTCGACATGATACCTCGACAAGACGACATAAAATTCGACCGTCGATTAATTCATCAACATTACCATCCACAATTTTTCTTGATCAAATTTTCTGTTAAGGATATCAAAAAATGTTTGAAATGGTTGGGAAAATGTTATCTAAAGGGGAAAACACGATTTCTGCAAAACGAATCTACAAATTCTTCATTTTTTTCATAGCCTTGTTTTTTCGATGATTTGGTGATGTAAAAGTCGATCGTCGATCAACTCATCGACATCAGTGTCTACACTGTCGACCATTTTTCAAGTGACTTTTCTATTCTGTCGAGGTGTCGATGGTTTTGACGATGCATTTGTCGACGTCAAATCCAATGTCGACACATCATCGACTTTACCATCGGCACTGTCGACCATATGTTGATTTGAAATTCGACATCTCAAGAGTGGTTTTGATACTCGCAGATAAAGTGTCTTGCGAAAAGTATATAAGGTTTTGAGGATTTCCTAAATGTTAGCTGGACTCATAGAAGTTCAGCTGAAGCCTGCAAGGGCTATTCCAGTTTAGTGTCAGGACTTAGACAAATTGTCGAGGTCTTGACTTGAACTTTGAAATTTTTGGTAATTGGCATAAATATGGCTTTAAAAAATATCAGAGATGAAATTCGAGATAAAAATGTCAACGTCATATCGACCCAAATGTCGATCCATGGAGATGTTATTTTCGATGAAAATGTCGACACATCGACATCCGTCACTTTAGGACCTGACACATCGACGTAAACATAGACGTCCTGTGAAGCCAAAACTCGACGTAATTTTCGTTCCACAGAAGGTCGACAATTACATCGACATTTGGTTCGACAGGCGTCTACACTTACGTCGACGTGTCAGGTCCTAAAGTGACGGATGTCGATGTGTCGACATTTGCATCGAAATTCACCTCAGCATTGCTATACGGGCTGTAAGGAGCAATGCATCTATAGCTGTTTTTAATTTTGGAAGAAAAAAAATATTACGCCACTACGGTGGACAAATATAGTGTAAACAAAATTTTAAAAATTTTCAAATTGTGAGAGATGGATCCGTTCTTAGAAAAAACTGAATATCACGTTCCAATCAGGTCCACTTACTTGTTTCAACGCCACTTAGTTGAAAATAAAATATTCACTCCCGGCCTCAAAATTGGGAGCCATTACGAAGACATGATAGCTGGCCAAATAGAGGTTTTTAAAAGATTTTCCGGTTTCTCAGCACTCACATTACTCAAGGATATGAAAATTGCACTGAATATTAATTTTAGGATGGTGAGGTGTCAGTTTGACCGATTTTCGCATTTGAAAGTATTCAATTACCCTCCCCTCCATCATGTTACAAAGTGCCACTACGAAGACAGGAATAACTTGGTTACAAACTTTGAGCTGTTCTGGATGTACCAAAATGATCATGAAAATTCGTTTGAAATGCTTTAATATTTAATACACATCTCTGGGTGTTGTATCAGTGTGATAATTAAATCAATAAGCTGTAATGAGATCAGAGAAATACAATTTATTATGTAGAAGTTGAGTGGTAACGCGCCACGACGTTGGACATTTCTCCACTATTTAATTTTTAGGGCGATGAGTATGTAATTAAAAATTTCTTTTTAATATGGATTGTTATAGCCCAAAGTGTACTTTATCCATATATAACAAGAAATTCATTCTAGCATTATAACTTCGTGAGATATTGAGTGGTAACCTGAATATTCGGCGTATTTTGAGAATGACCCACCTATATAAAGTAGGCAAAATTAGGAAGCTCTAATTACTAATTTTTCTGATCGCGAGAAGAAATACATTTATCGAGTCGTTGCTGCAATAGCAGGTAAAGTTTTTTTCGGATCGAAATAGTCACTAATAAAAAAATACGAGTAAGTATGGAAACTGGGATACGGTATTACACCCAAGTTAAGCAGTACTATTGGATGCCATTACTATAGCTGGCTGCTTGCGCTTAGTACTTACGGTTACCGATGCACGTCCGTGAGATTTTTCATAATGAATTGGTAGTTAGATTAGGTACCTCCCTCGAAGGAATTATTACATGGTTGGCCATTGCGATGAAATTTTCAGTTATAAATGTTTCAGCATTTTTACACGCTTAGTCTCGTCAGTTTCCACTTGGAAACGTTTAAATGTATACCAGTTTAGCGCAGTTAAATAACAAATTTTAATTTCAAACTGTACTCGCCATATACATAAAGCTATACACTAAAGCAGTAAGTATTACTTTAAAGTTAATGTAGACGCCTGCAGAAGTTCATAAGTTTTTTACTCCCAGGCGGTACAAGATGTGCATAAAATATAACACCGCTCGTAAAATTCACCTAACGTCAACATACTCGTACACACAAAACAAAAACACTTTCGACAACTTCTAAATTATAATCTAATAAAATCTCAATTATGGCGAACTTCACATTCGATAACCATACCTTCGCATAATCAACAAGTATAAATAGGTATGGCGAGGTAGTTCCTTCGTTAGACCTATGCACGTCGTTTCACCATTATTATTATACCAGTTTGTAATTTAGTGCTGGTCGAAGTATAGTCGAGTAACACGAATATAAGTGAGAATATTCAAAATAATACCTACATATAAATACTTGCAACTATTTCGAATTAATTTTCTAGTAAGTATAATTATTGGACCAAAATTAGGGTGGGTCTAACTTTGGACTTTTCTTTTTTTTTTTGGTCTTTTTTTTTTTTTTTTTTTGTCTCAACTCTCAAGCTCCAAAGTTGTTGTTGTTTTTTTTTAATGAGAAAATAATTCCCTAATGTTTATTTTTCCTCAAACTAAATTTTATGGCCTCTGGTCAATCCTTTTCTTTTCAAAAAATTAAAAAATTGAACTGATTTTCAAAAATTTCTTTTTTTTTTGTATTGGGATTACATTTCTAATTTTTTATTCGTTCCCAACTAAATTTCAAGAGATACCTTTGGATGCTCTCAATTGAAAAAAATGACAATCAAATTAAGCGATTTTTTTCATCTAGCATTTAATGTTGCTTTTTGTAAAAAAATAATTCGTCATTTTTCATTATTCCTCGAAATTAACTGAATTTCAAGTGGCGCCACAAGCTCTCAATTTTGGAAAAAAAAAATCATAAAATATTCGAACTTCTACATTAACTATTTTGGTTCTTAATAAAGTAGGTATAAAAACTGTGCTTTTTATTAGGAAGGGTTTCCAATTTTTGTAGTAAAAGAATTCATTTCTTTTAGTAAAAATTTATTGACTTTGATTTTTTTTTAATATTTACCTACCTACTTTTAAAGAAAAAAAAAAAAATCACCATTTTTGTTTCCAATTTTCTTTGAAGAAATGAGTCTCTTATTACTTTGTTTTGTTTTGTGAACAGATTTTTTTTTTAATCCAAAAAAGATCTTTTAATTGTTTTTGGGGGGAAGTGAGGGTAGGGGGAGGGACCTCCCAACTTTACTGGAAAAAGAATTTCTCACTTATTTTGGAATTTTTTAAAAGCTTTTTGAAGGGAAAAAACTTCTCTTATTTCTTTGAAGAAAAAAAATCATTCAGTTTTGCAGAAAAGAAAATTCTTCAAATTTTTTAAAGTAAGACATCTCGTGATTTTTACTCAAAAAAATTTTTACTTTTGGAGAAAAAAATCATGATTTTCGATCACATTTTTTTGTAAATAGGTAAGAATCTTTAGTTTTTTTTTTTTTATTAAAAAAATTATCAATCTTTTGGAGAAAAAATTCCTAAATTTTTTACTACTTTTTGCATCAAAAAATCTTCTTAATTTTTTGAAGAAAACCCAATTATTTTTGATGTTGTACTTATCTATTTGAAAAAATGAAATAAAATTTTCAATTTTGCGGGGAAAATACTTAGGTAGGTATCTTTTTTTTTTTTAGAGAGAAAAATGTCATATTTTTTTTAAAGAATCTTTTAGTTTTTTTTTGGTGTAAAAACTCTTATTTTTTTTTATTTTTTTTGAAGATAAGAATTTCACAATTTTTTAAAGAATAAATACATAATTTCAGACGTTGTTTTGGAATAAAAATCTCTTGATTTTTATGCAAAAAATCTGATTCTGATTTTGATTCTGTTTCTGTTGTTGTTGTTTTTTAAAATTTTTTTTTGATAAAGAAGTCTTCTACTTTTAGAGAAAAATTATCACATTTTTGTCTCAATTTGTGGAGTGGAATTTGCGACCTCTCCCCCCGCCACATTAAAGTTATAGGTAGAGGTAGGTAGTTCAAAAGCAGCTTCAACTCTTTTTTCTTGTTTTTTTAAATTTTTTTATTTTTTTATTTTTAAAAAACTGGGGCCCGTTGAAAAAAAAATAGAAAAAAAAATCGGACACTTTAATTTTTCTAAAAAAGTGACTCGAGGTGATTCGAGGCCACTTGAAATTCCAGTAAAGAGAAGAATAAAAAATAAGGAATTATTTTCTCACAAAAAGAAACAACTCGAAAGTCCAAAATAAGCACCACCTTGGTACCTACCTATATCTACCTACTTGACGACATTTGCGAGGTTAACAAATTGAATATATAAATTCAAACTGAGCAAACATCGCAAGAGTAGGTAGGTACAATACTTCACAAACCATTTTGAAATTAAA
Source organism: Balanococcus diminutus (assembly GCA_959613365.1). Taxonomy (NCBI): domain Eukaryota; kingdom Metazoa; phylum Arthropoda; class Insecta; order Hemiptera; family Pseudococcidae; genus Balanococcus; species Balanococcus diminutus. The sequence goes on from OY390714.1 coordinate 34,871,657, forward strand.
TTTCACACGTTTTTATTTACTTATCAGCACATTTTCAACCACCCTATACATTTTGGAGGTTTTCGGTTGAATATGTAAATTTTACACTTAGTCGAATTATAGTCATAATTTTATATCTTTCAGTGTAGAAGTATTTAAAGGAAGACGTTACAAGTTTAATTTCTCTCCAGTCAAAATTTATCCACTTATACAGTTACGAGGGTGGTTCAAATATAAACGCGAATTTTCTCCCACGGGGGGTGGATATTGAGGGAGGAAGTTGATGCTGCTCCAGGTTGTACATTGATCAATTGTGAACAGTTTGGCTCAATTTTGAACTCGATCGGACGTTTTTGTGGTGTTTAGATTAGTGGAATAAAAATAAAAAGTAGCTTAAAATTGTTAAAAAGCTTTAGCGTATCGACTCCAGTTTCATAATTCGAAGGAATACTGAATTTCGACAAACTAGACTTGTTCCCTCGATTCAAGTTACCTACTCATTCATTATAAATTTTTTACAACCGATCAGCAATTCAGCTTTTCAGCATGTACTGTAACTTGGAGCTTAGAATTTTGCAATTTCGTCGCATGCGGTAGGAAAATCCCGACCGTATTTTTATAAAACTTTTATTTAAAAAATATTTACAACGGAACCCTCTTTTGGCAATATAGCCTTCGTATATCAACTTTTGATCTGTCAAACCAACTGACAAATTTTCGACCGTAAAAAACATGTAGCATTGTTTTATAAATTCGCTTTCAGTTACAATTCGTTTCGTACAGAAATGTTTCATTATATTTTGACACCGGATTACCTCGGTTTTGAAAACTTTGTAGGCATTTTTTAGACGATGCGACACCACCAGGATTTTTTTACTGTGAATTATGGGTACGTGAAGAAAACGACGCGTCGTTTGACCAAGTCACCTTTCAAAATGAGAAAGTTGCTGAAAAATATGTCACTCGTAGGAGGGGAACACTTCTTTTAAAACGATGCCTCTATGTCCTGTTTGGAACATTCCTATTTTCCTTTTTTCTTCCTTGTAAGCAAATAACGTAAGTACACGAAAAAATGAAAAAAAAAAACTGATCTTTTTACAGATATTAATTATTATCACGTTTGGTTCCATTTTCTCTGATTATCGTTACCAGTGTAAAAACCAGCAACAAAATTGGAAAATGAATATTTCACTACCTTTTTCCTTTTTTTCCCCCTTTTTTTTTATAAACGTCAGAAGTGGCATAACTTGGAAGTAAAATTTCATAAATATGAAAAGTAGCGTAGCATTTACATCTACTGCACCATTTGTTGGCTGAAAAACGTAGCTACCAAACGAGCTCCGAGATGGGTATCCTACTCGTATATACCTAGAAAGATGAAACATTAATTATTTTTTCATAACTTGTTGATTTGCAAAGAATTCCAACATTACGGTATAGCTTTGATTTATTTGCGGAAATTTTAAATTGTCTGAGTTTGTACTTTCGTGTAACAAATGTGCCTCAAGTTTTTAGCATTTTATGAAAAGCTCGCGTTTTCACGCTTTATTGACAACAGATGTATCTAATATCTTTTGAACTTTCGCCAAGTTCCGATAAATTAATCTGCAAAGTACCTACGTTTACAATTTGTTACGAGTCTACGATTCGGCTTCGTATGGAATTTCCTATCGAAAAATAAGCCACGAATAAACCTTATTGTGTACATTTGCATAATCAACAAAAGATTGTGTGGAAAAATCGAATCGAAACATCTTTTCTTTAAGATTATTTAATGAAAAAAAAAAAAAAATCCACTCGAAAACGTTCAACTCGAAGCTATTTCTCGCTATACGAGCATGATGGGCAACATGTGTCGTTTCAAACGATTTTTTTCAACTCGGTTGAATATATGTATAAAGTGTTTTCAAAACAGAAAAACACCCTGTGGGTATATTAACATTGTTTTTCTTTATACTACACCTACGTGAAAAAAGAAAAACTAGTACATATGCTCGTATTGGTATCAAAGAGAAGACATGCGTGACGTAATCTTACCTGTTAGGATTTGAATGAACGACGTACGTCTTAGGTAGGTAACTAGGTATATGGTTAGTTAGGTATTCAAATGAGGAATATATACCTAACTATTGATTGACTTTACTTTGAAAGCAGTTTTATTTATTTCGAGTAATTATTCACATTTCATTTGCTTCGCAATGCCAGAATAAGATATTTTCATGCTTTAAATTTTTGGAAGAGTTGTTGAATTCAAAAAATTAAAAAATAAAGAAAATATTTCGTTAAAAAGTTGTTTCCAAAATTTTTATGACAGAACTGTTAAATTTATTTCTTCTCTTGAATTTAAAAAGAAAAAAAAATGTTGAAAACTTGAATTTACTTTTTGAAAAATTGATGAGCCTTAAAATAACATTTTCTCCAAAAAAATCTCATTGAAAAAACAATTTTCAAGAAGAATTCCTTCAAAGGTAACTTGCGTAAGGAAACATTTTCTAAACACTTCGAGGAATAATTTTTCTAGACCCAAATTTTTGTAAACGAGAATTTTTATTTGAATAATTTTTCTATAACGATAAAATTGTAGCCTAAGTACCCTTACTGAAAAATCATACACATTTGCCTATTTTTAAAATCATTTGAGCAAAATTGGTAAGTAAAAATAAATGTAGGTATATTTTAGACTAGTATTTTGGACGTTATAAGTTTTTCGAAAAACACGAATCCTAGAAGCTAATTAATAAGAATAATAGGTACACAGGCACACACATAATATGAACTTGAGACACGATGTCAGTTTATATTATTTGAAATATGACTCTGAAAAAAATTATCAGAAACAAAAATTTTTCAATTTTTTACAATAATGATTTTAAAAAATTTTGTTCAAACCAAAAATTAAAAAATTTTCAGGATGCACTCCCGTGTAGCAATTGTCGACATCGACATTTATGTCGACAAAATTCATCACATTCTTTTCTCGGTTAACGATGAATTAAAAATGATATTTGAGATTTAAAGTAATGTTCTATGTTAAACATAACTGTTCAATCAAAATTTTTGAATTTTTCTCAGTATTTTCCTATAATTTAGAAAACGTTGTTTTTCATACATAGACAAGTCGATGTAAAAATCGATACTCGATAAACGCATCGACATTTATGTCGACAATTTCTGCCAATTAAATTTACAAATTTTATATCTAAAAAGAACTAAAAACAATTAATAAGAACATTTTAAGCTCAGGAATAAATAATTTTTGAAAGAATCACAAAATTTTCTTATTTTTCAAAGTTTTGAAATTCTTATAAATTTGACCATAAAAATTGAAAGTTTGGAAATCTCTTTTCATTTCAAAAAATTCTACAGTCTAGGTATTAAAAATAAATTTTCAAAAACGAAACATTAAAAAAAAAAAAAAAAAAAAGACAAAACTTCCAAATATCAAAAAATTGAAAACCAATTCTTTTACTAAAAACTGTCACGATTTTTTTTTTTTTTTTTTTTTTGAGAAAAAAATCAAAAAGTTTTTGAAAAATGTTTGAAAAATATTTGTTGGTACAAAAATTTATTTTAGGAAGAAATAATTATGCAGAAATGCAATTATCAATTATGTACTTATTTAAATAATTTATGCTAAAAATGCAGAATTTCTATCAAAAATAATAAAAAAATTTAAACGAAAAACTGTCTTGAAATTTCATTTTTGACAAATAAAATTGAAATCGTTTCCAAAAAAAAAAAAAAAAATAGGTAGGTATGCACTTCCTGAAAAAAATTAGCGAAAATTAGTAGATAATTATTTTAAAAATGAAAACGTAAAATTATTTTTTATAACAAATATTATGTTTTGGAATTTTTTGACAAATAAGTATTAGGTAGGTACATAAAGAAATAAAATTATTTTCAAAACATTTTCTTTAAATAATTTTTAATTTCTATCTACAAAATTCAAAATTCCTTTGAATGACATATACACGTACAACTTGAGATATTTTAAAGATTTTTTTTTGACGCTTCAAACTGAAATTAATTTAAAATGAAAATGTTTTCCAATAGGTAGGTAATAAAATCAGAAAAATGTTGTCACTTTTCTCGGTAAAGAATCATTCAGTTTTATTGGAGCAGGAAATCAAAACCAATCTTTTTGTTGCATTTTTAAAAAATATTTATGATATTTTTTTGAGGGAGATTGTGATTTGAATACTTAAGATTTTTATAAATTCAAGTTTGAACAAAATTAATTATTCATTTGAAAATTTTTAAAGATTTGTCTTACTCATTTTCATTGTCTTACTCATTTTCAAGAGTTTCAAGAATTTAACAGTTCAAGAAATTTCTGGAATCATCTTAAAGCTAAATTGTTAATGGTAGGTAATTTTGAGACTTACCGTATGATCACCAATGATTTTACCATTACTTGCTTACGCCTACCCACAATCTAATCGTCACCACGTTTTTTTTTTTTACTAGTATTCTTCAATTTTTAATTTTTTTTAAAAGCAAAATTCTTACTTGATAAAATAAATGAGAAATTCTTTCCAAAAATTTTGTTAAAAGTTACTTTGAGAAAAATTTTTTCATTGAAATAATTCCTCATAAAAATGTGTTGAATAACTTGGAGTTATTTTTTTATTACCTATTTACACTTTTTTTTTGAAAAAATCTTCTAAGTATAAAAAATTTCTACGAAAAAAATTCTCTATGAACATTTCTGATAAGAATTGAAATTTCTCATGAAAGAAATCAAATTGGAAAATAAGTAAAATTAGAACAAAAAAAAAATCCACCAGAAAAATTTTATAAAAATTTTCTTACTCAGATTTTTTCAAGAAATTCTAGAAAGAGTTTTTTTTTTTTTTTTTTTTTAATAAAAAGTTTATTGAAATAAGTTTTTTTTCGTAATTTAATTTTTCTGCAAATTTTCTTTTGAAAATTTCTCTATTGAATTTTTTGTTGGAAAACTTTGAAAAACATTCAATTACCCAAACTCATTTTTAGAACTAAATACTAATTCATCACTTTAAACTACCACCCACACAAACCAAAAAAGCACATTACAAAATAAAAACACTACTTTTTAAACAATAAAATTTGGCGTTTTCAGTGTTCGTTGATGACCCCCCCCCCCCCCCCAAATAGTTACTACATAAGTACATCTTAATCAGTTTTATAAGCTATGAATGACTTCATTTCTGCGCCAGGAGACACTATATAGAAGTTCAACTCCGACATGACTTTTTTTGCATTTCTCGTAATCATCCAATTATAATTACCCTTAGATTGGTTAAGCTGTAATTATTGTTGCATTGAAAAGGCTGGACAATGCATAGAGAAGCGGTGTACAGAAGTACACCCGTATTTCTGGTTTTGAACGATGACAACCGCAGAGCCACCATTTACTCGATTTCATTTAAAATAAATACTTTTACTTCAAGACAGTACGTATACCTACTTGAACTTTGGACTCGGCGGCGTAGGTAGTTAGGTCGTATTATTCGAGTACGTTGAATACAAAGATGTAAGGATTACCCTAAAATTCTGTTTAAAAACCAAAAATTTTGCCTCGAACCGCGAATTTTCGCCAGTCACGATGCTACGCCCGCATAAACGGCGTTTAATTAAACACCACCGCTTGCGAAAGTCGTATATTATTGTGGTACTAAAACGGGCATTAATGTACTCGCTAAAGCAAACTTCCTGCAATATTTATCAAACGATTTTCGAAACGTTGTGATATGACTTGAATTGAAATAACGAACGGTTGTAATTTTTCAACAACTTGACTATAGGTACTTGCAATTTATAAATACGAGTGACGAGAAAGTCAAGATGTGTCACAAAATTAACCTCGCTTTTCTCTTTCGTAAGTTTGAATTAAACGTCGAATCGTAATAGTACGAGTTTATGATGGATTTTTATTAAAAGTTCAGCTATAGCTGTAAAATTATTATTTATTACAGCGTCGCGTTGGGAGAAATTAAAATATAGCTACACCGTGTCTAAATTTATGTACCTTCGTGCAACTTTCAATCAGAAATAAATGGGGATTTGTATTATTAATATCGAACGATCAGTGTGACGGCTTTATTGACGATTTGCGTGGTTCTAATGTACTTTACCATAATTCCAACGACGAATATTATCTTTTCCTAATCAAAACCACACATATAATAGGTATGGTAGAGTGAAGCCAGGCTTCATAACAATAGCCTATCTATCTATTTTTCGGCAATATGTGCACGGAGGTGGAAATTTATCTACACATGGTTCAAGATGAATGTTCCTCGATATTGATTCTCTATAAATTCGCGCTAGATTTTACCATGTATTTTCCATCATTTGTAAATCGTTAAGCTTGTAAGCCTGAAGGGTTCACTTTTCCAATGGCTTCAATAGTTGAAGATTTTGGATTACAGGTTTTTCAGTAGATATTAATCTTCTTTGAATATCTGATCGGGGTTGAATAAATGTCACGTGCCGTACGTAGTTTTTATGCCTGAATTCGTGGAAACCCTTAATTTTTCCACAAAAACAAAATCGTCGTGATATGAAACTGATCGTGGAAAAAAAGTTTTAACAAAATCTGAAAAAAAGAGTTTGAACGAAATTTGAAAAACTCTCTCGCACATTACCTATAATTATATTTTTTTCAAATCATGAATTTAAAAAAAATCGAAAAAATTAAAACTGTTCACTTAAAAATTGAAGTAATTTTTTTTCAGTTTTTAAAATAAATTAAAAATTGTGAAATCGTCATTTTTTTAAATTTTCTGTTTCAAATGACAGCTTTTTGAACGTTTTTTTTTCTCTTCAAAAATTGCAACAATATTTTTTATACTTTCACAATCTTTTGTCTCGCTTTATTTTAGCTGATTTTCTCAAAGAGAAAAGTCAGCTATTAAATTTGATCCGATGATGGAAGTTGGGGGTGAGGGGTATTTTTCTCGACGTTTTGGGTCAAAATAAGACGATTGGCATGATTTTCGCATTTTGGTATTTCTTTATATATATATGTATGTATCCCCAAAATTTGTCCAGACGATAACTCGAGTAAGAATTAACCGATTGAGCTGAAATTTTCATGAGAGGTTTGTTACTACTGGGAATAGAACCCTATTGTTTTTGAGAAAAATCGGTGAACCGGTTCTCGAGTTATTAGCGATTGAAATTTTCAAATGCTTCTAGCGCCTCGAATTAAGCAATTACGCGATATTAGTAAATAACCTTTTTAATAGTACTTAAAAAGAAGCACAAAAAAGGTTCCAAGCATTTTTCATTTTAATGAACCGGTTCTCGAGGAATTCGCCATGGAAAATTTCAAAACAAACAGCTGATCATCATTTCCCATTTTTAAAAAATAAATTGCTAGCAAAGTTGTAAAAATTCAAAACTTTTGCAATTCCTATCTAACTGCCTACTTTTCATGATAATGTCGTTTCTTATTGGTTTAAAACTTGTTAAAAGTTTTTATTTATCAAAAATAGCTGGCTGTAAATTGTATAATTTTTTTAATCACTTTAAAATTTTCAATTTGATGTTGTTATCATTAAGTACATAAAAATTATTTAATTTACACATGAATTTACATAAATTTTGAAAAATAAAAATAAAATTGAAAATAAAAAATAAAAATAAAAATAATAGAAAATCAGCTTTTCTAGCGCATTAACTGCGTTAGTTTTTTTTTTACTTTCATTTATCATATTTTCGAAAGTTTTTGAAAAATTCTCACCAATACGGAAAATGGTCTTTTTTAGGTTCTAATGTGTATGTTGAAACTATTTCATTAATTATATCTCTTTTTCAATTTTTAATAATTTTTTTCAAAAACGTAAAAAACGACGTTTTTTTATGACACCCATGAAAATGGGGGCAAAGATGAAAAACTGAAAAATCACCGAAAATGGCCTTATCATATAATAATACTTACCTTATGGGTCTTTTTGCCAAAAAAAAAAATTGAAACCGGAGGCCAACGGTATGACTTAAAATGCAGTTGACGAAAAAATTGAAAAATAGGGAATCATTTTCCACATATTATGTGTCACCAATTATTGAAAACATTTTCAAAATAAGGGACATTCGGGGGGGGGGGGGGGGTGGATACGACAAATGAATGTTAAAATGTTTTTTTTTCTATTCAAAAAAATTTAGACAACAATTTGGATTTTTTCTCAAAAAATTAAGATTTATTTTTTTCTCTAAAAATGATACGTAGATTTCTTTCCAAAAAAATAATAACTCTGAAAAATAAGAAATAAAAAATTTAACAAAAAAATTGATATTTTCCCCCGCAGAATTTCGGGAATATTTTCATTAAAAACAAACAAATAAAACAAAACAAAAGCAATAACAATTACCTCAGATTTTTTTCTTCGAAAAAATTACAAAATTTATTTCTCAAAGAAAAATTAAAAGATTTTTTTTGTAATAAAAAAAATAATAAAAAAAACAAATTAAGAGGGATCTTGAAAAAAATAGAGGATTTCTTTTGTAATTTTTTACGCTACGATCCGAAAAAGGTGAGATATTTTTCATGCTAAGAATATTCAGTAAGTGGTAAATTTTTTCTTCAAGGATTGAATGAAAAATGTGAGGTGTAAAATTTATAAGATGTGCCACAGAAAAATTAAGACGTCAATCAGTGGCTATTTTTTTCTGAACATGCGCGGAAAAAAAGGCACTGAAAATGATTGCAGTGGTGTACTGCTTTCAAATATATTTCATTGTTTTTAACGTAATTTACCAAATTTTTGCATTTTGAAAAAATGAACGAAAATGAACTGAACGATTTCTTTTTTTTCGTGAGCTTGCCCTCATCGGAATATTTCATCAATTTTTTTTGAAATTTCAAAAGTCTGTAAATATTAAAATATTTATTAACTAATTTTTTTCAAAATCTCTCTTCAAAAAAAAAATCAAAATTTTAACTTGAAAATTTTACGTTTGCATTGCGGTAAATTTTAGTAAAATTACCAACTTATTATTAAAAATTCAAAAATCTTTAAAAAAAAAAAAAAAACTTCGAAACTTTCAAAAATCTAGCACAAGTGGGGTAATTATATAGGGTAATCTAAAACTCGGTCTGACAAATTCTTATTCAAGTCATCAACTGACTTTCAAAGAGTTGGCGCGTTTCGTTATTTTGAAAATATCAAAACACCAGCTGAAAATATTCTCAACAGCAGCTGGAGTTTTCCAAGTCAGCATCGTTCTAGTATTATTTTTTAAACCCCTCAATAACGTATTTACATTAGAACCGACGACAGAGTCGTTTCGTGTTTCCTTTAAGTTATTAAAAAGCTGTTCTCGGGGAATTATTATTGCTGAGATTTTTGGCGCAGGTACGAGTACGTCTATGTATTCCGTTTGCGAATGAGTAACGTCACATCGCGACATGCATCAGTTTGTTGGGAAAGAACCCGTAATAATATTTATTTGTTTAAAAACCCCTACCGTGGTAATTTTCTGCACTTGACACCACCTACATAAGAAATAAGTACCATTGTCGGATTTAATATTTACTTCGCACGAACAATCTTACCACTTTCTAAAAAGAGCGAAACATACGCAATGTGTTAGTACCAATTCACGTGAGCGAATACTAAACAATTCGACGAAGTGAATTTGAATACGTTTCGTGACGTGAATACGACTTTCAAAGATGAACTTAAATCACTTGTTATTCGGCACCTTGCAAGTTGAATGTTGGCAGGAAAAAATACCTACCAAGATGAGGATATTTTTTTTTTCTCCTTACTAGGTACCTTTGTATCTATTCTTTAGAGATTTACCTAGAACATGTTTATATTTTTTATGAGATGTGAAACGGTTCCACCGATTGTATTAATAAACGATGAGGGTTCAACTTAAGCATACTTTTTTTTTTTTTTTTAAATTACGTTTGGTTTTTAGGATCAATACTTTGCACGCGTCTAGCTAAAATTTTATAAGCTGGTAGGCTTCTTATGGAAAAACTTATTGTTTTATTTGGGACGATCTTTTTGACAAAATAACCAAGAATAGTTTTGTGAATTTTAAAATATATTAGGCACATGCTAAGTTCTACTCGATGCCATGAAATCAATATTTCATCGCAATATCACTTCAAAACTAAGAACAAGTGAAGTAAGAAGTACTTCATGACCTAGAGTTGTGACTTTTATAGGCTATTTCGAGTACTGAGTAAAAAAGCATGGTATATGTATACTCGGACCTCGTTGCGTATGGTAGTCCTAGTCCACTTCGGCATTCTAAATATTGGCATCAATTTGCGTCCTCACTAGGGCACAGAATTTCTTTATTTACTTGAAGAATTTCTTACTCGACTCTAAAACATATACCTATTTTCAAAAATTTAATTCCACAATGATTTTTTTGAATTTTCTAAAAAAAAAATTTAGACAATATTTTTGGTATTTTATTTTAATTTCTAAAATAAGTATCTATACTTGTAGGTATTCATTTTTGCAAATTTCATTCAAAAGAATTTTTTGGTTCACCAAAAAATATTTTTATGCACTTCTTGGATTTTTTTACTTAATATAAAATTTCAAGATTACATTTTTGGTGAATTTTAAAAACATATCATGATAGTACCTATTTGTGTATTTTTAAAAAAATTTAGGCTATTGTGTCCGACCCTAATTTAGAAGGAGGGGGGGTAGAAGAGTTCTGACTCCATTTCTCGACGTTTGGGACCAAAAGATGACGATTTGCAAAAGTCACATATTTATATATATATATATATATATATATATGTACATATAATTTTAACGCTACTTTTGGAACTCTGGGGCCGAGCCTAACAGGTCAAATGAGGTCAAACTTGATATGTAGGGTCCCCTCGGTGTAGGAATGATGCAAAAAAAATTTTGGGGCCCTAACTCAAAATTGGGGATTTTACCCTTTTTTGAGGGGGTGCGGGGGAGCCCCAATATCATGAAATTTTTTGAAACTTGCCCCAGGGATGAGAACCCTAATTACCTACACCATAGTCAAATTTCAGCCCCCTAAGTCATCCCCACCCTATTTTAGGGCCCAAAAAGTGGGTTTTGGGGTCATTTTTTTCACGTTGATCAGGCTACAGACCCCCCAAATGGGGCTGGGGGCCAAAATTTTCATCATGGATCAAGTTTGTGCCCCTGATGTGCCTTTTGTAGGTTTCAACTTTTGGGCCTCCTTTGACCCCTGTCAAGGATCAAAAATCAAGATTTTTCACAATTTTTCATGTTTTTTCTCGCTTCCCGGTACGTTGATCAGCCTGCAGCCCAAACCAAATGACCTTGGATGCTAAAATTTGGTATTTAGGATAGGTAAGGGTCACTGAGGTGCCTTTTGGGGTTTTTGACCCTCGAGCCCCAAAATTGGGGGTGGCCCTTTTTTGAAGAGGGCTCTAAAGAGGCCCCAATTTGACAAAATGATTTGAAATTTTTACCAACAACAGTGACTCTGATTGTCTCCGCTGTATCCAAATTTCAGCTTCGTAAGTCATCCCCACCCCATTTTAGGGCTCAAAAAGTGGATTTTGAGGTCATTTTTTCACGTTGATCAAGCTACAGACCCCCCAAATGGAGCTGGGGTGCCTAAATTTTTATAATAGATCGAGTTTATGCCCCTGATGTGCCTTTTGTAGGTTTTGACCTTTAAACTCCTTTTGACCTCGATACAGGGTCAAAAATCAATATTTTTCAAGTTTTAACCTGTCTTTTCTGACGCGTTGAACAGCCTACAGCCCAAACTAAATGATCTAAACAATCGAAATTTGGGATGTAGGGTCAGTAGAGGTCACTGATGTGCCTTTTGGGGGTTTCGACTTTTGAGCACCAGTTGACCCTCGTACAGGGTCAAAAATCAGAAATTTTCACATTTTAACCTATTTTTTAGGTGTGTTGATCAGCCTATAGCCCAAACCAAATGACCTTGGAAACTAAAATTTGGTATTTAGAATCGGTAAGGATCACTGAGGTGCCTTTTGGGTTTTTTGACCCTCGAGCCCCAAAATTGGGGGTCACCCCTTTTTGAGGGGGGCTCAAAAGAAGCCCCAATTTGACAAAATGATTTAAAATTTTTACCAACAACAGTGACTCTGATTGTCTCCGCTGTATCCAAATTTCAGCTTCGTAAGTCATCCCCACCCCATTTTAGGGCCCAAAAAGTGGATTTTGAGGTCATTTTTTCACGTTGATCAAGCTACAGACCCCCCAAATGGAGCTGGGGTGCCTAAATTTTTATCATAGATCGAGTTCATGCCCCTGATGTGCCTTTTGTAGGTTTTGACCTTTAAACCCCTTTTGACCTAAATACATGGTCAAAAATCAATATTTTTCAAGTTTTAACCTGTCTTTTCTGACGCGTTGAACAGCCTACAGCCCAAACTAAAAGACCTAAACAATCGAAATTTGGGATGTAGGGTCAGTAGAGGTCACTGATGTGCCTTTTGGGAGTTTCGACTTTTGAGCACCATTTGACCCTCGTACAGGGTCAAAAATCAGAAATTTTCACGTTTTAACCTCTTTTTTGGTGTGTTGGCCCTCGTCTGAAGAGCTGAAAGTGTGAAGGGGATTGAGAGCGAAGCCCACAATCATCTCCTGCCATGTCCCTATTGAGGGTAAAGCTCCCCAAGAGGGGCATGGGGGCGGAGCCCCCGTCTGAAGAGTTGGAAGTGACGATGTGGTTGGGGGCGAAGCCCCCAACGCGGGGGCATGGGGGCGGAGCCCCCATCCTAAGAGCTGAAAGTGATAAGGAGGTTGGGGGCGAAGCCCCAACGCGGGGGTATGGGGGCGGAGCCCCCATCCTAAGAGCTGAAAGTGATAAGGAGGTTGGGTAGGAGCCTCAACGGGGGTATGGGGGCGGAGCCCCCATCTGAAGTTGAAATCTTCAATGCAGAGAGGAACTAAAACTGAAGACAAAAACCTGACATTTTTAAACTGAATTTGAAGTTAAAACTGATATTGAAACTGAAATACCATGGATGAAAACGTTTTCAAAGTGGTACACTAACTTGAAAAAAAAAATTCGGCTGTCGCGGAGCATCTTGACTGCTACGCGTTTTTTTTCATTTGCATTTCCAAGATATTTACTAGGGTGGCCCAAAATTTACCAACTTTTTAAAAGTCCCGCTCCCAATCGCTTAATATGTTCTATCTGATGAGAAAGCACACCACAATTTTTTTTTATGAAATCGGATATTATTTGAAAAAGTTTGAAAAAATAGACAATTTTGAAAATTTTAAATTTTTTTTGAAAAATGGTCATAAGGTGGGTAATACTTTATAAAAAGACCATTTTCGATGATTTTTCATCTTTAGCCCCAATTTCATGGGACATGGAAAAACGTCACTTTTTACGATTTCAAAAAAAAAAATTGAAAAAAAAAGTTTTAATTGATGAAATTTTTTCAACATACACATTACTATCTAAAAAGTTCATTTACGCCAATTTTTCAACTTTACTTCCCTCTTCAGGAACCGTAACTTTAGGTGATTTTTTCACATTTTTGATAGTTTTTGAAAAATTCTCACCGATACGTCAATGATGAAAAATCACCGCAAATGGTCTTTTTGGGTGGTAATGTGTATGTTGAAACGATTTTATCAAGTTAAACCTTTTTTTCAATTTTTAACCACTTTTTTCAATTTTTTATTAAAAATCGTAAAAAGTGACGTTTTTTCATTTTTATAGGATTTTGTTTTTCAAAATTTTTTTAATGACACTTATGAAATGTTTATAAGAAAATTTTGTATGCAAATATTTTCTTTCTAAGAATTTCCTTTAAATATTTGTTCGCCTAGCAAAAAAAAAATCAAACATTTTTTGAAATCTTTTTAGATTTTTTTGCTAACCTGTTTCAAAGATAATTTTTCGTTTTTTTAAAATTTTTTATTTTTATTATAAGTTTTTATTTTAGAAATTTTCCATCTTGAATTTCATTTAAAGTGAATTTTCGGAACCGGATAATTTTTTTTCAAACATTTTTAAAATAAAGAGGTACCTACATATCTACTTATTTTAATTTTTCGTCAAAAAAAGAAAAAAAAAGAAAAAAGAATTCTATGCAAAATGAAAAATTTTCAATGTTATGAATATGACAGAATTGTTCAATTTATTTGTGCAATAAAAGTTCTAAGATCTTGAAAGAAAAATTTTATTAAATGGATTTTTTCTATGAGATATTACGAGTATATCTGCAACGAAGTACATTTAGATTGATACCTATTTGCCTTTGCTTAAGTTAGGTAGGTATTAGTTTTTACTCCACATTTTTAACATACCTACTTTGAATAAATGAAAAGTATTTTCCGAAAATAGAGTGTTTGTCACTTTTTAGAGCATAAAATTCACCCTCATCTAATAAACCTATACTTCAGCGCATTTTATAATTATTCTTTAATTGCGACTTTTATCATTTTAACGAATTGTATTCGCTCGATATCTAGAATAAGTATATTTTTTTATTTTTGAAAAATAATTTTATTTCACTGTGAGCATCATTAAAACCACAAAGGTGTACTCACTTTTAAAATCCTCCGCAAAAATTATTCATCGATGAAAATAAACTTCTATCGGTTGGAATAAAATATACGAAAATAAATTGTAAAATCTTTCGCATGTTATTGTGACTTTAACAAACCGTTAAACCGATTACAACGATTTTACGAATTTTCAAAGAAAACTCACATTCCCTACGCATTCTGCATTTGTTATTACTGAATTTGAATTTTAGATTGGCCCCAGGCAACATAAGATATCAACTTTTTCTACACATAGATCCTCATAACGTATTTTATTTTATGTTTGGAAATTTTTGCTTTTACGATTTTCTTTGGTGTTTTATATCTGAAAAACGTGTCGTACAACGGCAAATTGAACTCGTCGTTTGGTACGTCCACGTATACTATACTACATACGATATCCTACGTATTATACAAGTTTACGATATTACAGTACGTTCTTATTTTATCGTTTTGTTTCGATGAACTGATTTATGATAAATTTACTATGTAATAATAGTGTTAAAATGAAAAAAAAAAAAAAAAAAAAAAAAAATGAGAGAAAAAAAGGTTGTCCGTTTGTCCTTTTTCTCTGATTTGATTAGTCCCAACATCGAAGTAAAAGTACCTAACAACTGTTTGTATGTTTTGCGAATTTTTCATATTTTTTTTTGTAATCCCAGGCGAGCCAGCAAACACATAGTATCTACCTATTGGTGGCTTTATAAAATGTTATACAGATATGCATGTTTTATGCAAATTTTTCGTCTGCTTGCATTTTCATTACTTAATCTATACAGAAAGGGGGAAGGAAAACATGAAACCGCAAGATAATTCAAAATTATGGAAATTATTTTATAAAAAATGAATCGATTGGCGGAGTCGAGAGTTGAGTTAGGATAAACACTGGTGTGTTTTTGATTACGTTGAAATTGTTCATCTCGATATTGGAAAAAGTAGGCGCAGCAGATGAGAGAGATAGAAAGACGTAGGGGTAGGATGGCTATGATACAAATACGTATTCTTTTACAGGTTCGTGCTGGTGCTGGAGCTGGCACCGTTCTTTTGACTTGATTAAAATAGCGCCTGTACATTTATGGCATGGTGATGATATGCTTTGTACGTATACAGGGTGTCCCAGTTCAGAGTAACCAGGATTGATATTTAGGTATATCCGACATTCCGACTGCCAGTAACAAAAAACTTCCAAGTACAACAGGTGCTTGTCTTGATTTTGAAAGGGCAATGGTAATGGTATACAAAAATTTCAAAATACCGTTAAGACAATAAATGAAGCAGGTGTAACTTTTTAAGAGAAACAAAAAAAGTTAACTATGTAAAATATTTGTATATCTTTGAAAATGATAGGGCTACAAAGCTTTGAAAATCAGTATTTTTGAAGTTCAGGGCTCCATAGCACCTTCCAGGGTTGTAATAAAGGAACGAAATGTAACAAAATAACGAAACGTAACGAACAAATTTTTCATAACGAAACATAACGAAATATCAAAACCTGACAAGAGAAGAAATCATAATAATACAAAATAACGAAACAAAATGTTTGAAAAAAATGAAAAAAAAAAAACCACTAAAATTTCAAAAATAACATAAAAAAATAACGACAAAATTTCAGTTTTTTCGTTATTTTTTCGTTATACGTTATTTTTTTTAGCATTGCAATTTGTAGGTTGTTCGTTAAAAAAATATGATCATTTTTTTTTGAACGAACAACGTGCAAATTGCAATGTTAAAAAAATAACGTAACGAAAAAATAACGAAAAAACTGAAATTTTGTCGTTATTTTGTAACGTTATTTTTGAAATTTCAGTGTTTTATTTTCGTTTTAGATAATTTTCAAACAAGCTAGAAATTTGTATTCTGGGTGAAATTTCTCGAATTTGGAGTACCCGCACATACAATAACGAAATAATGTAACGAAATAACGAAAAAAGTTTTGATTAACATAACAAAATTATAAAATTGAAGAATTAACAAAATCGAGGTAAACTGAAGTAATGTTATAACGGAAAATAACGAAAAAATGAAAATAACAAAATATCATAACGAAACGATAACGAAAAGTCAAATGAATTCAGGGATGGAAAACTGAAATCATTTCAGTTTCAGTTTCAGTTTTCAGTTTTTCCATTTCAGTTTTCAGTTTCAGTTTTCCATCCCTGCTGCTCAAGTTGAATTCAAAGTCGAAATGTCAAAGTCGAAAAAAATGCAATAAAAGTAGGAAAAAACTGAAAACTGGAACTCCAGTTTTAGTTTTCAGTTCTCAATTTTTTATTTTTTTAGTTCCAGTTCCAGTTCCAGTTTTCAGTTTTCAGTTTTCAGTTTTCAGTTTCAGTTTCAGTTTTTTATCCCTGGATGAATTCCATAACGAAATAATAATGGCAACAAAATAACGAAAAAGTATTTTCGTTATTACAACCCTGACGCGTTCACTTTCAAAGGTAGGCAAATTTTTCACATAACTTTTTTGTCCCTCTGGAAAAATTACATTTGTTCCATGTATTACCCTGATGGAATTTCGCAATTTTCACGTCTCATCAGTGCACCGTGATAGATCGAGGTAGGCAATATTTTTGACCGGAATTTCGTGCGACTATAACACTCCTTCAATTTCAGAGATAGGCAACCTAATGTACTTACAAATTTTTTTGCTTTTTCAAAGTGCGACTCACCGCTGCGGTCGATTTTTTTTTGAAAACAGTGTTGCCAACTGATTTAGCTGGGCAAAATACCAATTTTCAAAGCTTTGTAGCTCCTTCATTTTCAAATTTAGGCAACATGTGTATATAAAGTTTTTTGTTAGTGGTACTCGGTTGTATTCAAATCTCAAGTCTGGTTACTCCGAACCTGGACACCCTGTATGTGTATACTTTATGTGTACTTATACAACCAGCATGTTTTAAATTAAACTTTGCAAATTTTATAAAACGCGACAAATCATGGTGAAAACAAACTTCATATACTCGTTGTACGATAAAAGTCAAACTCGAGTTTATGTAAGTGAGAATAACTTATACCACCAAGACGGTAGTTACGTAATTAATGATGAAAGCGAAAAGAGACTGCGAATTTTCACACGCAGTATTCTACTCTTACATATATAATTAACAAAACTCCAACAAAACTGAGTCGAATTTTTAATGCATTAAACGTTATAAAATGAAAAACATTTTAATCTAAGCTACACGCGTAATTTCTTTTAATTATGCGTAAATTTCTGCCAACCTGGAACAATTGTGTTGAAAAACAAACGCATGATAATTTACACCATGTCGCAAATTTCAAGTCTTTAGAGACCTACACACGTAATCCGCGATGATGGTTCAAAAAAAGAAAAAAAGGCAAATGTTTAACATTGTTTCGTAACTTATGAAATGAGATTGGATTAGACTTTTTTACTCTCTCTTTTTTTTCGTAATTTTCACAAAGGGTTAATGAAAGTTTACGAGTAGATTTAATAACGAGATATACTAGAACTACCTATAACTAAATACACCGGGCCGGTAACAGCACCAACCTATGCGACAGAAAAGCTACAGCTACCATTTAAAAGTTTCTGGTTGTAGTTACAGTAAGTAAATTAAAAGGCCTTCATGGTGCAAACCGTCACTAATGACAAGTATTTTTGAAAACACTTGAAGCTTACAGTGGATAATTTAATTTACTCTGGTAATTTTGTTTTTGTATAGCAAGTTTTTCCAACTTTCGTAGTATACCTTTGGCGGACATATTTAATTTAAAAACGTACCAGACTAAAGGATAATAAATTGATTATTTTTTATTGTAGTTTTTCCAGCGGCGAAAAAAAAAATCGTAGATGTTCGACTCAACTTGCTAGATATAGTGTACTCTAAAACGCGACAACTTGAATTTCAATTAAAGCGCTACGTGCGACATTTGTCTTTTACTAAGTACACACCATAACGTTCATACAATTGTTAAAAGCTTCGCTAGAGTAAATAACAAACATCAGACGTGTCTGCACTTTCGATGCATTTTTTATCTATGAACTTTTCCTCGTTTTTATTTGAGTAATCTTTCATTCATTCGTTCTTAAACAATTCGTACTTATACTTTTATCAAGTCGTATTGCATTTTGTACATAAATATGGTATAAGGTAAAAGTCAGTTCCACTTTTCGAAAATTCAAGTGCACTTATATGTAGAATACCTAAACTATCTACTACTTTTTACAGTGCTAATGAGACGGACTTGATTGTCACAGAAAGCTTCAATTAGTATTTTGTATTTTCCATTATTAATTTTGTAAAATAATCTCGACGAAAACAAATGATTTTTTTTTTCCAATTCTGAAAAATTCAAACACTGTTGCGAAAGAAAATTTCGAATTTAAAAAATTAATATTTCGTAAACGTCATGAATTCGTGATAAAACGCACTGGCGAATCCAGCCTGTAGCCATGAAATTGTACAAAAAAAAAAAAAAAAAAAAAAAAACGCTAATGGAATACCCAAATAAGGGCAATAGTTTTCTTTTTTTAATTTATGGCAAACTGCATAGTGTTACAAGGAATGAAAATCGATAAAATAACTCCTAAGTGGAAAAAACACGAAAGAAAAAAAAAACTTAAAATACAATTTTTACCTGTGAAAATTTATTACACGACAATTGGAAAATTTATTAAAACTGTTTCGAGGAGAGCCATAAAAATTTCAAACACCTGGTACGAGTATATCGATTCGGAAAAAAATTCTATCTCAGTTTCTCGCGGTGGAGAGGATGATTTTTACGAAGGACTGGATTCGAAAACCGGTTCATTGAGAAGAAATTGGCACATACGTTTTTTGGCACTTGTAGGTGGTTTCTTTAAGTGGTACAAAAAAAGCAATTATCAAAATTTTTATGCATTTGCTGCAATTTTTATTTTAAAAAAAATCAATGAATATCGCAGACGTAACTTTGGGGTTTCCAGGAGATTCTAATTTTTGAAGGGAAAAATTATTTGATTTGTTATTTTTTTTAATAATGTAAATTTCTTTGAAAAAAAATCTTAATTTTTGGTCTCAATTTTTTTTTTTTTTTTTTTTTTAGAAAAAATTTACTTTATCGGAGTAAAAATATTTCTCATAATATTCTTTGAATTTCCGAGGAATAATTATGCTTACTGAGCGTTGATTTTTTTGAAAGTTTCTAATTTTTTACAATTTTTTAGAAGAACAATTTTCTCAGTTCATTTTTTTTTCTGTGTGAGTGTGTGTGGGGGGGGGGTAGCGCAAAAGTTTCTCATCTTTTTCAATGTAAAAAAGTGAGTACCCGATGAACCAATTGACCACAGATTTGACGTCGATTTGAAGTCAGTAAGAATTTTACCCAATTTTCAACTCATTATTGACCAATTTCAAATTTTCAAAGTCGATTTTTAGTCTATTTTCCGGCATCCATCGAATGTGAGTAAAATTTTGGTAGAATTTAATTGACCTATCGTATTTCAAGTCAATAACAACTATTACTCCTGAATCAATCATTTTTCGATGTGATTTTAAGGTCGATGAAGGTATTTTAGGTATTCAAAATCCAAAAGGAGATAGAAGAGTCCTATGTTTGCGGCATTAAAAAGGTCAAACTTTTTTCATCTAAAGCAAGTCAAAATAACAAGGATCAAATGAGGAAACTTTTTTGAAATTTCCTCAAAAATTAGGGAAAAAATCTCAATTTTTGAACACGTTTTTTCAGATAATTAATATATAGTACAGGCCTCCCTGATCACCTACTACAATGATCAATCCCACAAAAAATTGCTCAAAGCTCAACTTTCTACTTATCACCGTTGTCGGGTAACACATGATTAAAAATCTGAAACGAAATTGAAAAAAAAATCAACTGAGCATATCTTTGCCCCTGTAATTCACAGGGCTGGCAAACATGCATACATGAGGTTAGTTTGAGTTGACTATATCGCTGGTGAAGGGATGCTAACTGGTGCCGGGACACCCTGTATTTTGAATAAATTTTTTTTGGATAAAAAAGTGTCTATTCGTTTGAAAAAATCCGAATTTTTCATAACAAGAATCACCTATCTACATCTTCATTTTTTGGAGTGGCCGTAATCTCAATTGTTTACGGGAAAAAATGTGCGTACCTACCCACTTTTAACTACCTACACTAATTGGTTAAATCAAATAACTTTACCTACAAAAATTGAAAAATGAACATCTTGAAAAATGCAAAAACAAAAAAACATCCGGAGTTTATTTTTAATCAACGATCGCGCATTCAAAAGCTCTACTCTGGATTCAATTTAGAGATTAATTTTTTTGCAATTCAACAAATTTTCAAAAATATTATCAAGGAAAAAATATTTTATTCAATTCTTAGAAACATCATCAGAGGCACCTAATTTTCAAACACTGCAATCACTTTCTGAAAAGATCAAAATTTTGTGACAGGGAAACTCTTTGAAACAAAAATAATCAAAGAGACGTTAACTATTTTTATAATTTACACAAAATTCAAAATACCCGAGAAAATAATTTTTGAAAAATTTAACAACGAATAGATAGTTTAGTTATTTTTTGTCGACGAATATACAAAATAGAAATTTTTTTCATCGTTTATTAACAAACAATTCGAAATTATACATTAAATACTTTCGCATCACAAGTAACTTATACGATTAAAAAAGACCCATAAAAATACATACCTATTTGTAACGAAGTGCAAATGTCGTATATCACTAGAGCGAGGATGATAAAATAATATAAATAACAATAAAAAAATAATAATTCAAAAAAGAGACAAAAATAAGAACACAGCCTACACTAACACATAGAGAATGTTATAAATTCTACTGAAAAAATCATTACACATTTGCACTTCGTTAGTCTATAGAGTTTAAAAACACGACAACGAACGTTTTTTTTCGAACTGGTAACTTTTACAAAATAACAGTGCACTTTTTTACAAAAAAAAAAAAAAAAATCAAAGATAAAAACCGTCGCGACGTTACCATTTATAAAATTATAAATTTCTCTTTAAATCTATCTTAATTTCTACGAGCTTTCAGTATTATATTCATTTGTGGCCATTAACCCAACATACATAACTTAATAAATGAACGTACAAATAATTACATCAACGATTCTGTGCGACTAGGAGAATAATTACGATATAATTAAACAATGAACAGCGTTTATTTACAAGTTATCCATATTAATGCAAAAACAAACAAAACAAAAAAAAATTAGCAAGAATTTAAACAAGAAAACTATATTACATCGATTATCAGTAGGTATAAGTATTTTATTTACAAAGAGAGAAAATAATAATAATAATAGTTTTGGTTTATACCTAGGCTAAAACAAGATTGTACTAGAAATTTTATGCAATGACAGCGAAAAAAAAACACTTTAGGATTGTGCAATTGGAACTTAAATTTCAGTTCTACACGCTCAGCATTGAATTAGGCACGTGCGCGCAATCCGTTCAGTTCCGTTAATTTATAATATTAATTATTGTCGTTATTTATTCAAATTGTTGAAAAAAAAAATAGAGATGGTTTTGTACTATACACATTAAAAGAAGATACCAATTTTGACCAATGAATAAAAACGTCATCGACAAAATGTTTCTCTTCTCTCCTTAAAGTACTGTTCGTTATTTTAAAAAAATATCAAAATTGTTTGCTGCATGAATCAATACGAGTAAGTAGGATTTTTATAACCTTCAGAAAGTATTAAGTATAATGAATCAGATATTAATTTTGCTCGTTTTCATCGAGAGCCTCTCAACAATATCTCCAAAAGGATAAACATTCGGCAGAGCTATTACGTCAATTAGGTGAAAAAAATACGTATGTATGTTCGCATTATGAAAATTTTTCACGCATGAATCATCTCTTTCATTTCTACGAACACTCAATGTGAGTGTGGTTGGTATCAATAAAAATAACAATGAAGTATTATTTACTTAGACGTGATAATACCAAAGCGTATCACATGAAAACTTCGAGGCCGAACCTTTTTTCAAAATTTTGTGAAAATTGTTCAATATTAGAGTGGCCTTAATTTTATAATAGGTGAATTTTTTTACTTATCATTGGTCTTTACCCCTCCCTCCCCAACTGTTCCATTTTATGAAAAAAATAATTCCTCACTAACTGACTTTTCAAGTGATGCCTTACTCAATTACTATACGCTTCCATTTTCAAAATTGATAAATTTTCAAACGTGGGAATTTTTTGTCTCACCCATCGAAGTTGTTTCTTTTTTATGAGAATGGATTTCCAAGTTTTTTATTTTTTTCTATCCGCTTGATTTTTTACCCGAAATTTGTTAATTTTAAAAATACTGGGCAAGAAAGCATACCTACGATTTAAAATTCAGTTAGAGGGAAAAATGGAAAATTGAAAATTAGGTATTTTCTCATCATTTAAAAAAAAATTTGCAATGTTTTTGAATACCTATTTTATAATTGCCTACCTGCCGTGAAAAGGATCAATTTTGATAGTTTATTAGAACCAAAAAAAAGGGCAAAACATGGAAAATCTGTAAATTTTGTTTATTAAAAAAATGGGGCGCAAATAGCCCCACTTAAAATTCAGTTAAAGGGGAAATAAAAAAATAGGGAAATATTTTGGAAAGGGGTTAAGACCAAAAAAATTAAAGGCGAAAATAAAGACCGTCCTAGAGCACATACAAGATGACTCAATTGAATGGTCCTGGGTTTAAAACAAAAAAAAAAAAAATAAAATTAATTTTTCTTGTACTATGAGTATTTTTTTGGCCGAACTAAGGGCCTCACAAAAAAAATGATGAGAATCAAAATTGCAGAGCATAAAATTTTCTTTCTGCAATATCAGATAAGATTTTTTTCTTGGAGGCTGAGTTTTCGTTATTTTACATGGTTGAAATTCGTAATGTGAAAAAATCATACCTATCAAATTTTGAACTTTTTTTTTTTTTTTTTTTTTTTTTTTTAGGGCCTTTAGTGCGATGGAAAAACGCTATGTAAATTATACTAAATATGTACATAACAAAGGAAGAATTGTGATTTTTTTTGTATTGATAGAGCTATTGAGAGTGGGTAAGGTCACGATGCCATTTTTATTTACTTGAGAAAAATTTGTAAAAAAAAATCCATTGCTCAAACTAGCAGATTTCTCAACAAACTCAAAAATTTTCAATTTTTGGAAGCGAGTACTGCACCTTTAGGAGAAGTTTTCTGAGAAATAGCGGAAATTATGATTAAAATGAAAAATTGTAATCAAATGAAATTGCACAGAATTAAAAATTGAACAACTTTTGTTTGAAACTTTTCCCTGTACCATTTCATTTCTGGGGGCTTGGAGAAGTAAAGGGGGAGGTACTGAATTGGAGTTGCATCGTTTGATGGAAAATTTTACAGAAAATATTTTTTGTTTTGTGTTAATTGTTCTAGTTTGTGAAAATTTTCGAGTTATTTATGAAAACCCAGTTTTTTAAAAACAAGCTCGATTTGCCACATCCCCTAGGGGGATTTCTAAATTTCATATAGGCCTAGATTAGGTATTTTCTTACACCACCTATTTCATGCTATCTTCCAAAAATCTCGTGTAATTTGTGAAAAACTAAACTTTAAGACACGTTTAAATCCCTTGGGACTTACAGGTAGGTGGCAAACCAGGTGGGGACCGAGGGTTTTGTGTAGTGACTATTGGGAATTTGGGACCTCATTCAACATATTTCTGAAAAGAAAAAAACTTGTAAGCATTTTTTTCCTTTATTTTTCCTAATTTGACTGGGCTATTACCCACTTCTTTAGAGCTCTAGTATTGATAAGAATTTTCAACATACGAACACTACCCGTGTAGCAATTGTCGACATCGACATTTATGTCGACAAAATTCAGACACATTTTTTTCTCGGTTAACGATGAATTAAAAATGATATTTGAGATTTAAAGTAATGTTCTATGTTAAACATAACTGTTCAATCAAAATTTTTGAATTTTTCTCAGTATTTTCCTATAATTTAGAAAACGTTGTTTTTCTACGTAGACAAGTTGATGTAAAAATGGATACTCGATAAACGCATCGACATTTATGTCGACAATTTCTGCCAATTAAATTTACAAATTTTATATCTAAAAAGAACTAAAAACAATTAATAGGAACATTTTAAGCTCAGGAATAAATAATTTTTGAAAGAATCACAAAATTTTCTTATTTTTTAAAGTTTTGAATAATACAACCACTTATCGAGTTATTGTCGATGGTCGAATAATGCATCGACTTAACTGTCGACAGTGTTGACCAGAGGAATTTTAAGTCGAGTTAATGTCGATCTAATTGTCGACGGTCGAATAATGCATCGACTTGACTGTCGACGTCTTGAGGGTGATTGTGATACTCGCAGATAAAGTGTTGTGAATTAGTACATAAGGTCTAAGAATCATCTCTATGTTAGTTGGACACTCGCATGTGTCCAGCTACAAATGTGGCCTCAATGCCGCATATTTGACAAAAAATGTCGAAATGTTGGCTTGAACACTATTTTTGGTGTAATTTTAATATATACTTATATTGAATATTTGAACTTAGCATATTTTTCAAAATCTCATCATTGCAAATGTCGATGTGGATATCGATATAAATGTCGACACATCGAAATCGGTCACTTTTCGATCGTACATGTCGACACGATTGTGGATGGTTTGTCGAGCTTATTATCGACATGTTTGTCGACCGTCCAAATATGTCGATAATAAGCTCGACAAACCATCCACAATCGTGTCGACATGTACGATCGAAAAGTGACCGATTTCGATGTGTCGACATTTATATTGAAATTAGCATCGACGTTGCTACACGGGTAAGCCTCCTAGAAAAAAAAACTAACTGTTCTGCAGTAAGAAAACTTTGTCCTCTGTAATTTTGATTCTTATCATTTTTTTCTTAGGACCTTTAGTTCAGCCAGAAAAACACTCTGTATCAAATTTGAAGAATCTCCCCTCCCCCTCCCCCCCCCCCCCGTTTTTAAAACTGTAGATAATTTAACGAGGCCACCTTGTAAATACCCGCATTTCAACGTTTCAAGGTGTCAATAAATTCCATCGCTTTTTCCATTTCACATTTCACAGTATCGACCTATCTATATTTATACAAAGCTTAAACAAACAGTACTTCTTGAAATTAGGTAATAATTTAATGGTGATAACTGATAAGTTTTTTCCTCACGCAGAAATCACATCATATGCATCGATTGAACAGCGAGTTTTGAGAATTTCGAGAAAAAGATGCAATACATTTAGCTTGAAGATATTTCAGTCGGATACGAATCTTCGTTTTGTATTCGGTACAAACCGAATGAAATTTCAAAGATGACTAGATTACCTATACATAGAATTTTACTTTTGAGAAAAATATATACTAAAAAATGCGACCTGGCAATTCGTTTGTGCTTTTGTAACAAGCAATTTCATCTAGTACCAAGTACAAGTTCGTCTGAAAGTATAGATATTGCCTCCGGTTACATTCTTTTGATATGATTCGTTCGAGAATTTTAGCAGTACGAGTATTTTCTATGTCGTTTTACTTACACATTAGGTAAAAAAAATTGAAAAAAATGATTACAGAACAGAGATATCGACGCAATGTGACGATACCAAAGTAAATCAAATAGATGAGTATGTAAATAAATGACACGACGATGACGTCTTGTTATCATTGTACGAGTACTATATGGTAATAATGCCAACCTATTTCAGTTTTACAGGTCGCATATAACGCGGTTGAAAAATTTAATAAATGCAGATCAATGCAAAAAAAAAAGGTTACGTTTTTTACAGCAACGAGTATTTGAGAAATCACCACGTTGGATCATAACCACTCCACGCAGAACTAGGAGTAATAAATATTCTGCGTTTTTGGTAGAAAAAGCTAATCACACCCATGTATCCAGTTCTGGGTACACCGCTGCGGAAATCATCCATCAAACCGAATGATTTAGCTATCAATTTGAGCGATGCTTTATCATGATACACGAGACGAACCGGGCCTTCGGTTTTTTCTTCGCCATTTTTCAATTTCTGCATACTGGTTACAGGGCTACCATACACGACAGCCAAGAAATTAGGATCGTATACGTCTTTCATCAAATAGGTGAGATTTTTTTGCGTGAATTCGGCATTCCTATCGTTTAAGTAAATATACTTCAAGTGTTTATCGTAAAACATGCCGTTACTGACGCCAATTTTGCCGAAAGTTCGCGTCCTCGATATCTCGGGTCTGATACAACTGCGATTTTGACGCTGCTCGGGTCGCCTCATCCAATCATCCCAATAGCTGATTGGCCACTTACCGAGTAATTCTTGCCACAGAGATTTGGTCAGCATCCAGCCCAATCCAGGGAAGAAATCAGTCCGGTAAAGTAAATTGATAGCATTCTTATCGACCAAGTTCAATTTGCCATTATCGTTCCACGCTGAAACGCACCACAGTGACTTGTCCTTTTGCAGGATTGGCAAAGTGGCTGCGAAATATTCGTAGAAATCGGGCGAAATATCCAGATCGTCTTCAATTACGATGACCGTATCGAAGTTGTAGTGATTAAAAGTCACATTCAAAGCCCACTTGTAATGTCTGGCGATTTTGAAATATCCTTTGAATTTTCGCTCCTTCGGTGACACGAAAATATCGCTTTGGTCTGGCTGCTGAATATGGTAGACCTCGTTTTTATACGATTCGATTACGTTAAATGTTTGCTCGTGTATGCAATCTTGGGACACGATGATGGGAAACTGGTGTTTGGATTTTCGATATTTGATCAACTGGTCCAAACATCTGGCAACGGTGACGCGATTGCAGGAAAATACCAATACGGCGACCGCGTTTTTATCGTGGGGTATTTTCAATTCGGAATCCGTCTTGTTTTCGGATGTCAATTGCTCCTGCCAGGTTTTATTGATTTGTTCGCTGATCACTCCTTTTAACTCTTCGTGTAATACTTTATCGTTCAACTGTAGGTCTAAACGCGCTTCTAGTTCGTTCAATTTGCTGTATAATTTTTTAGTCTCTTCGTTCACACTGCCCAACCGTAACACCAAGTAGTTGAGCATAACCACCCAGACGATCGCAGATACGATGAAAAGAGCGATAAATTGATTCTGCCGCATGACCGCTTTCGCATTTGTTTACTATCACAGCATTACGTTGTTCCGACTTCTCTTCAGAATGGAAGACAGTGCTACAAAAATGTTTGCTCAGAATTAGTCTTACTGTATTTCAATCAACTATGTAAGTGATGTGGTCTACTACGTCTTACAGGGTTATGTACTGATTCCCCCTTTCTCTCAAAAAAGGAGAAATAGTGGATTATTTTCAGGGTCGTATTTACAGGGTGGCAATGAGAGTTATTACACACCTAATTTTGGCAAAAATTTCCCAAATTTAAAATAATTAGGCTATTCCACAAAACTTTGAATTTATATAGAATTTGAAAAAAATATATATATAAAATTGAAGATGACATTTTTATTAAAATATCCAAATGAAGTGAACATAAATAGAAAATAAAATTTTTGAAAATATAAAGATAATTATTAGAATTTAATAAACTAAGAATTTCACTAATTATTAATAAATTTTCAAATTATTGATTTAATTCTTGAAAATATGATTTTTCAAAAAATTCAGAAGAATCATTTTTACAATTGTTGGTAAATTTTTCAAATTCCAGTAAAAACATAAATTTTAAATTATTAAAAAAATGCTTCAATATCCAAAATTTTAAAATTTTTGAAGGAACTTGGTAATATTTTGTAAATGATCGAATTTTGATTAATTTTTGAAATGGGATCAATTTTTAAAGCTAACAGAATTTTCCAAATTTTTAACATTACCTAGATAGAGTTTTAAAACTGGGTAATTTTGTAATTTTAATGTGTTTTTTAAAAATTGAATAAATTTTTAAAATTTCCATCAATGTTCCAAAAAAAAAAGATTTTCAAGTAGTTTTTTTTTGTTTTTTTTTAATTACAAATATTGAGACATCGAGTTTATTGAAATTTTGTCATTTTTAAATTTTAATGGATTTTTGAAATTGGATCAAATTGAAAAAATGAAATAAAATAAATAAAAGGAAAATAAATTCTTACAAATTGGGGCAATTTTAAAAACTTTATGGAAGTTGAAAATTTTGATCTATTTTTATTATAATTTCCAGAAATTAATCAATTTTTTGATTTTTTTTTTTTTTTAATTTCCAATGATACAACTTATAAATTTAATAATTATGAAATGTTAAAAAATTCAAAACTCGATTAATTTTTAAAATTTTGCCTAAATTAAGAAAAAAAATTGAAAGGTTGATTTTCCGATTTTAAAAGTTTGATCACTTCTTAAAAATCGAATAAATAATTAGAGTGGAACAAACAAGCGAATAAACAAAAAGGACAAAAATAAAAAATATGACAAAATAATGATCAAAATTCAAAATTTTGAAAATTTAATAATTTTCGAAATCTAATTTATTTTTGAAATTGGATCAATTTTTAAAATGCTGCCAAATCTTCTCAAAAAAAAAATAAATAAAAAAAAAATAGAAGAAGAAGAAAAAGAAAAATATTGTTTTAACTTTTTGCAAATTTTAAGGTTTGCACAATTTTAAAATTTAAGTTGATCTTTGTAGTAGACAAATTTTTCAAAATTTGATACCTACTGCTCGAAATTTTTGTGAATTTATAATTATGATTGTTTGTGAAATTGGACCAATTTTCAAACTGCTTCCAAATCTTCAGAAAAAAGGTTTGCACAATTTTAAAATTGAAGTTGATCTTTGAATTAGACAAATTTTTCGAACATTTTTCAAAATTTGATAGTGCTCGAAATTTATGTGATTTTGTAATTTTGATTGGTTTCTGAAATTGGATCAATTTTTAAAATTCTACTTTTAAAAAAATCATTTTTTTTTAATGTGACTCAAGATTTGGACAATTTGACAAAATTCAAGTAGATAGGTCTAGGTACCTATATCTTGAATGTTAATTTTATTTTCCAATATTGTTAAAAATTCAAAATATTTATAATTTGATAGAAAACATAAAAATTTTACAATTTTTTTATTTTTGTCTATTTTTGAAATTAAGTAAATTAACTAATTTCAAAAGTTTTCTGAATTTTACTATTTTCAAAATTGAATGGTTTTGAAATTTTAATTACCTATAGATGAATACCTAGTAAATTTTTAGAATTTGATCAATATTTGAATTTAACAAGTTTTAAATTTTAATTCGTTTTTGAAATTGAACCATTTCTTAGAGTTTGCTGTTCAATTTTCAAAATAAATAAATAAAAAGATTTATTTTTACAAATTTTGAAATTTTTGTTGTATTTCTACATTCTTTGCTTATGATATGACGTCGTATAAAACCCTGGAAAAA
Organism: Balanococcus diminutus; assembly: GCA_959613365.1. Taxonomy (NCBI): domain Eukaryota; kingdom Metazoa; phylum Arthropoda; class Insecta; order Hemiptera; family Pseudococcidae; genus Balanococcus; species Balanococcus diminutus. The sequence continues at coordinate 34,901,521 of OY390714.1, forward strand.
ATCCTCTGTAATTACAATAAAATTTTTCAACATCGAATTTCCAGTGATATTACTCGAGTCAAGTTTTCCATTTATATTGTCACAAAATTCTAAAATTTTAGTTTTTGAGGGCAATGCAATCATAAAACTACATCATTTCCTTCATTTTCAAAAAAAAAAAAATATATATATTCAGAAGTTTATTAAAACACATTAAAATTTTTCAATATTTTACTCAATTCGTGTGTTAAACCTTCGAACTAAAATGTCAAAGTTTCATGAATTTTTTTTTCTAATATTTATTACGCAACATTTTTTATAAAATAATCTCAATTTCATTCAGAAGAATATTTTTTGATATTTTCTTCAACACATTTCTTTGAAACTTTTATGAAAATAATTTTCTTCATAGTTGTTGAGGACTTTTTTTTAGTTTTCTTTTTGAAAATGTAAGAATGAAGATTCAAAATCTTGTTCAAAAAAAAAAAATTCAAAACAATTTTGTTCAGCTTCAAATTTTTAGTTTTGTAAAATAATCATGACGTATAACCAATTAAAACAAAATTTTGTTAAGTATGAATAAATTTTCATGATTTGACTCAAATCCAAATTTTTCAAAATTCTGGTCAACCTCAAATTTTGAAAATTGTGATAGAAGAGCACTTTTTCAAATTTTTATTTAAGAACAAAAGTTTCAAGATTTATTTTAATTTTCTTTCTTTTTTTAGATATTCTACCTGTTATGGAACTTTCAGAGTAAAATCCACCATTTTTCTATTTTTTCTCCTATTAGAGGGGTCAAGGGATATAATAAGTGATAATTTTTGCTGACTACAAAATGTTTATGATGTAATCCACTATTTTACTTTTTTTTGAGGGAAGAAGGGAATCAAGACATAGTAGACATCACCATGTAAGTAAACTGTAAAGTACCACTATCGAGCTAACGCGGATTATTATTTCAATAAATGCACACGCGAACGTGTAATATTTACAAGTACTTCGACAAAACACCAACTCATACCTACGCACAGTTGAACCGAAAAAAACAGAATATTACATCAATATTTAATCGTCTGTTGAGGTAAATGTCATTACCATAAAATATAGGCAATTTGGTCCTTGAAAATGTAGCAGTATACTAAACCAAAGCTATTGTAACATGAGGTTAGTTCACTTCAGAAAGGTGCAGGGTATATTGTGACGTCATATCAGGCTTCAGAATAATCAGAACCTATAAGACAACGTAAACCGACATGATTTTGCATGAAATTGGGTATTTCATCATTTTTATCGTATTTTTGAATTCAGAATTTTCATTTTTTACGAATTTTAATCGTTTACAAGTGTTTTTGAGAAGTAAAATCACAATTCATAGGTATTAGAAAAAAAAATCACTTCATATAAACACTCGGTAAACCAATAAAATTCATAGGAAATGAAAATCTGAATTTAAAAAATACGATAATAACAATTAAAGACATAATTTCGCGCAAAATCATATTTGTTTACATTGCTTTACAGGTGCTGAGACCTAATATGACGTCAAATTCTTGCGGGTTGCATCCGAGTGAACTAACCTCCAGTAAAAATGGCCTTGTTACTAAACGTACTACATTTCGAATTTCCATACAATTTTATGACTATAAATTTGGACTATTTTTTCACTACCATTATGTTACACTTTATCTGGCAATATTTTATTTCAGCCTTCGCCATAAAAGTGATAAAAAAATTGCATAATACTCGGTACTTGAGAAATTCACAAACATCCATTTACACGACGCGTACTTTACGAACCACTGACGTTTTATTACATCTTTTGGCCCATACTCTCAGTACAACACGTAATATTTACAGAGTAATCATGTTAATTTCCCTTTTGTTATGCTCTCCTTCCGATAATAAAACTAAATTACATACTCTGTCAGGAAAGAATTTAATACTTTCGGAAAGATGCGTTATTCAACAGTGCATCCTACAATTTTTCAACGAAACTGGTAAAAGTCCTATATTAAAATGTTATTTTTTTTATTTAGTAGAAAAAATTGGAATTTGAAGAATTTTTTTGATCGCTGCATGTAATGCAAATTTTCTAACTGGATGGAGAAGCCCCCTCCACACCACTTGAAATTAAATAACGTATCACTTTCAGTTTCAATTTTATGTGGGAAACTCATTAGAATGCTGCGATTGCGTTTTTCAGAAGTCTTAATTTTTATATTATTTGTTAACATAATAAATTAATAATTTGAAAAAATTACCTCTCAAATCAAACTCAAAAGTCAAAACTATAACACATATTTCGTAATGTAACAAATATAAGGTATTCAATGCACTGATCCTAACTGATCCAAGTGATGAAAAAAAAACAAGGCTAATAACGTTGGATAATTGGGTAAAATTTTTCAAGTACCGAGTACAAAGTACTTATAAATTTTAATCTATAAGTATTTGAATCGAATGAATATTAATCGATATTACTGCACATAGAACTCGATATTCTACATAATATTATGGCTGGGTATGCAGCTAGGTACCTATCTACCTACCTACCTATAGAAATTGCTTAGTATGTATACATCCGTATAGTTTTTCTGAGGCTCCAAAAACAGAATTGTCACGAAGAATCATTATTCTTTCAAAATAGATAGGTAATACAGGTACTCATAAGTTAAAACCGACAATTTTAGTTTAGGTATCCATTAGTACGAGTAATTTTTTTTTAGCAGGAAATGACGTAACGAAATGAGAAAACACCACGAACAATATCCTCTTACACAAACTACATACATTGTTACCGATTTCAATATTTCATAACGCATAAAAATTTCAAAAATCAAGTCCTTTTGTTAAGAAAAACCTATTCAAACATACACAAGTAAAGGTTGTGATATGAATTCTACGTACAATTCGCATACCACTGTCGATCGATACGCGTTACAGTAGTAACGCACTACACTTCGTAAAACTACTTTAAAAGTACAAATAAAGGTATATTAAGTAGAAAAAACCTACCCAGAATTGAGTTTAAACCATATTACAATTTGTATCACGACATCTTGCAATGAAATGAAATGAAAATAGCTCTTCTTTGATACTACATCCGAACTTATACTTTCATAAATAATCCACATCAACATTTTTCACGCATTCATCTTTCACGTGATTGTACAAATATATCATTGATTCGACTAAATTTAATATAACATAACGCGTATTTAAAAAGTTGCAACTTTACAAATAAACGCATCGAAAATCACAAATTTTTACCATTCGTTATCACTAAACATCAAAAGCTCGAAAAGCGAAGACCTTCCGAATGTCACGCCCATCTCGAATGCTTGACACAGAAAGGTAATTTGAAAATAAGTTCTTTTATGAGATTATGATGTACTTTACAACATTTTACAAATTTTTAATCATGCGTAATTTCATTTGTGAAGAACAAAATTTGATTTAAAACAAAAATTTCAACGTTACTTTGCAAAAATTTCATTCTTATCTATCTTCACAACAATGATGAAAGTATATAGCGCTTCGGTGGCCATTTATGAACTAACCATTACGGAAAATCGGAATTTCGGAACGCCAAAGTTTCGCCTTCGCGCCGTTCTCAGTGTTGCCAATCAATAAAGCTTTTCAGTGTATTAGACTACGTCAACTAACAGTCGACAGAGTGAACAATAATAATTATATTAGTCCAGTAAAATTAGACAAAATAAAGGCCTCATAGGGAAAAGTTCGTCGGCAAGCTGAATTTTGGTATACGGGTCCATTTTGATGCCCTAAAAATGAATACAATTGTAACGTAATATTTTGTTATCGAAAATACGAAACTAACGGTCGGCGTAATTTTCACGTTCTAGACAAAATTAATCCAGATTTTTAGGAAAATTGGAAAACCATTTAAATAAGCACAATACCAACACGACTGAGTATTACACAAATTACACTTTATTTTTGTAAAGAGAGCAGATTGAAAATTATTCAGTAAAAATTGAAACTAGATTCGGTCATTATGACCAGATAAAAAGAGAGATTTATGTTGAATCTACAAGTGCCTGGTAAAGGTCTCCTAAATAGACTAATTTATATACGTAATCGATCGCGTTCGATATATGCAGCTCGAAAGGACGAAGGATTGACAGGAGAAAAGGGGTGAAGACGGAAATAAAGAAGAATACGTGATGTAATTGGATGAGAAAGCAGAGAATGGACAAACAGGATGGGAAAGGAAACTGGACCTGAAGGGGAGGGAAAAAAGGTCAAGTTGCGTATACCAAACATTCGATCTGAAAAAAGTACCTAAGATGAATAAAATCCTATAGGCCTCAGATATACCGTTACACAATTAGTCCCTCTTTGTCCCCTGCGGGCTTCCTCCCCTAATTGTGGATCTTAGCCCCCCAAATCACATTTTTGACCTATATCTGCTAAAATATTGACCCTAGCGTGAAAATGAGGTCTATAAATCTTAATCTACGTCAAATTTCCTATCTAATGACATATATATGGTTTTTCTAACGCCAAGGGGGGTGGAGCCACAATCGTTCAAGAGGAGGGGGTTTTGCATCTGTGCCATTATACACTTTGGGAATCGTTCTTATTCAAAATTTTAATGAACTGAAATACTCAAAAAGTAATGTTAACCTCGTCCTCAACTTTTGAGTGGACCGCAGAGCTCCACCCTCCCCTTCCCCCACTCCCTTACAACAATAACCTGCTAGATACGAATCACAAATGGGATAAATTGCACCATTAATGGTATATACGCCTGAATGAATGTAATTACGTGTGCCCAGTGCAATTTATGGCATAACATTAACGATTCTCCCCAAATTGTGGATCCCAGACCCCCAATATCAGTTTAATTTTATATCTCCTACAATATCGCTCCTACGAGAAAAACACATCAGAGCAATGTTGTAGTACTCAAAATTTCCTGTCGAATGAGCTCATAAGCGGTTTCCTCCCCTAAAGGGGGGGGGGTGGCGCTATGAATTTTCAAAAAAGAAAATAATGCTGTTTTTTTCTGTAGCGAAAGTGAAAAACTACTTGCACGGCCTTTTAGTCTATGCGGTTGAAATTTTTGGGGAGAGGACGAGGTAAAAATGTGCCTTAGTGAAGGGAATGAGGAAATTATGGGTTGGGAAATACCCTTATTTCTCCAATTAACGAGGTATGGGTATATTAGGTATCATTTTTTCATACATTTCGAATCTCCTATAACCGAATAAATAGGTAAGGTAGTTTTCTGATTTAAAGTGAGGAATCGTAAAATTTGTGTAGCAGAAGACGATATAATATCACTGTTTTTCAATTTTTGTACCCTGTAGTGCTGTCCAAAAGGGATTGAATTACGTTTTCATTATAATTTGAACCACCAGAAACCGAATTTGAAAGTTCTTTCTCAGACAAGAAACGAAAACCATTCTCAATTGATGAATTTATGTCGTATGAAATCGCAGTTCTCGTCCAGATGGCAATAAAATCACAGTATTTCATTTCGGATCCATAATGTTTTGAAGCAATTTGGGTATAGAGCTTCATTTTTACCTTATTCGAACCTCCTATGCTCTAATTCGTGATAAGTTTCTGAGTAGGAAGAGAAGAATTCTCACTATGTGTCGCGAAAGTTCGATATTTGTGACAATTTCCTACTTACTATCTAGACATTATACACAATTTCAAAATCGACAGGTTCGAATAAAATGTTTTAAACCCCCAACGGTACGAAATAAGGGTTAGGAAATGTGAAATATAATATTTTTTTTCAATACAGGCCAAAACTTACCACCTCAAGTAAATTAATAAAAATTTCAAATGTGAGAAATTTCCATTTCCACAGTGGAAAGTTATGAAGAATTCGAGCCCAGGAGGTTTGAGTTAGGCTGGAACTAGGTCTTATACACATCAATTGGTTCAACGTATAAGTGGTGGAAAATGAGAAAACATGATTTTATGTTGATTATAGATAAAAATCGACCTTTTTACTCGATATACATTCTACAAGTTTGAGGGTTCTTCAGTTCCTGTATGTAAAACATAACCACAAATTCGTTTACAGTAGGTTCGAAATGTATGAAAAAATGATACCTAATATAGCCATACCTCGTTAATTGGAGAAATAAGGGTATTTCCCAACCCATAATTTCCTCATTCCCTTCACTAAGGCACATTTTTACCTCGTCCGCTCCCTAAAAATTTCAACCGCATCCCCCTCTGGGGGAGGAGACTGCTTATGGGCTCATTCGACAGGAAATTTTGAGTACTACAACATTGCTCTGATGTGTTTTTTTCGTAGGAGCGATATTGTAGGAGATATAAAATTAAACTGATATTGGGGGTCTGGGGTTCACAATTTGGGGAGAATCATTAATGTTATGCCATAAATTGCACTGGGCACACGTAATTACATTCATTCAGGCATATATACCGTTTATGGTGCAATTTATCCCATTTGTGATTCGTATCTAGCAGGTTATTGTTATAAGAGGGTGGGGGAGGGGAGGGTGGAGCTCTGCGGTCCACTCAAAAGTTGAGGACAAGGTTAACATTACTTTTTGAGTATTTCAGTTCATTAAAATTTTGAATAAGAACGATTCCCAAAGTGTATAATGGCACAGATGCAAAACCCCCTCCTCTTGAACGATTGTGGCTCCACCCCCCTTGGCGTTAGAAAAACCATACATATGTCATTAGATAGGAAATTTGACGTAGATTAAGATTTATAGACCTCATTTTCACGCTAGGGTCAATATTTTAGCAGATATAGGCCAAAAATGTGATTTGGGGGGCTAAGATCCACAATTAGGGGAGGAAGCCCGCGGGGGACAAAGAGGGACTAATTGGATTCGTTTTTAGGGCATAAAAATGGACCCGTATACCAAAATTCAGCTTGCCGACGAACTTTTCCCTATGGATGTCTAATTTTACTGGACTATTTTACATAAATCATAAAATACGTACATAGGTACTAGATTACAAACAGGGTGTTTCATAGCTGATGTAGTTTTTACTTCTTACCACGAATAATAGGTTTAGGCAATCCAATCCATGAGGAACAAAAAAGGTTATAATGTACAGTATAAAGTAAAATACACATACAATAAGTAAGTATAATATGTACAGATGCCTAGACTTCCTACCTCAAAAACAGAAGGGACAAAATTATTACAATGCTATGATAATAAACGCTTTGTTTGACTTGAAGCTCAATTATTGCATTATATCATTTTCGAAAAAATAGACATGAAATTTATCACAGTCACAGATTTTATTGATCTTCTTAAAATAGTTACACCTGCTTCATTATTATCAATGTCTTGATAAAGTTTAATTTTAAAATTATTAAAATTTAGCAATTTTCAGGTTCTGCTGATATTACTTATTAGACTTAGGGCGGTCCTTTCCTTATTTTGAACATTGTCGGAATTTCTTCCGGGACCCCCCCCACCCCCCCCCCCCCCCACCCACGGCAATTGGTTTCAGAAACAGAGAACATAATAATTTTATTATATATTTTTTATCGGTCTGAATTTTAAGTGGTCTCGAAATTGAAAAAAAATGAAAATTTTAAAAACAATTTTAATTAAACAAAATGGCCATTACGGAGGTACTTAGACCAAACGAGACCATTTTTGGTGATTTTTCATCTTTATTCGTTTTTTTTTGAAGATGAGGCATAAAAAATGTCATTTTTTAAATATTATTTTTTTTTAAATTGCTAAAAGGAGGGGAAATTTTTTTGGATCAAAATGGTCTTAAAGAACACGTTTTCACCCAAAAATACCATATTACTTACTTAGGTACCTGTGATTTTTCAATTTTACCTCAATTTTCAGACACTTATTTTTGTGGAAAATGGAAATTCTTGAAAATTGGGGTAAAATTGAAAAATCGCCATTCACCAAAAATGTTTTTGGGGGGGGGGTGAAACTGTCTATTTTAAAACCCAATTTGATTTTAAAAAAAATGTTTTTCTCATTTTAGCCGATTGATAAATATACCTATTTTTTTCTTCAAAAACATAAAAAAGTGGCATTTTTCATGCCCTCTTGGAAAAGTTGGTCAAAATGAAAAATCCCCGAAAATGGGCTTGTTGGGTACAAGTAGGTATTTCCGTAGTGACCATTTTATTTTTTTTAAATTCAATTTTCCATTTTACATTTCATCATTTTTTTTTTCATTTTTTCAAAAAAGGGGGAAGTCTGCGAGACCACTAAAATTTTGTTGAAGAAAAAAATAAAAAAATAAGAGTAATTTATTTTTCTTCGTAATTTCTGTAACAAGTTCACAGGGGTTCCGAAATTTTTTTAAAAGAATTAATACTTACTTACCTTCTACACCAATTTTGTTCGATTTCATTTTGTGATTCTACCATACCTACTATTTTTTTTTCGTTCGATGAAAAACGAAATATATATATTTTACTTGCGTACCTAGGTTTGTGATCTCAAATTTAAAAATTTTCATCATAAAAGGATTTCTTAATTGGTATCATGGTATGAAAACTTTAAAGTCGAGAGTACCAAACCTACATAAATCTTGAATGATAATGCGGGACCCACACAGAAGTTATAATTTTTCAAACTCAATTACAAATAGGTGGGTAGAAATTAGGATTTCATTTTTTTTTTTTTTTTCATATCGGACGTGAGAATTTGACTGCGTAGGGGGGTTGTTTTCCAGAATTTCTTTTGTATCAAAAGCAAGAAAAAGGAACAAAATGTTATTTTCCAATTTTTACATTTGGAATTGATTACTAGGTATATTTTTTTTATTGTTTTACATCGATAATTTACTATTCATAAATAAAAGGTTGGGTGCGACGAAGCGAAACGATTATTAATTATACACAGGATCGTTCACAAGAGTCCCATCTGTTTCGATAATATTTTTATTGCCTACCAAACGATAGAATTATAGGTTCAGTATTCTTATTTATTCCTTTTTTTCAAACTTGGAATTTTCTTCACAATGATGTACAAATACACCCACCTACTTTTGAATTAATATCGCAAACTTTCCAACTTCGTTATGTTTGATTTTTAAATAAGACTATATTTAGACCTAACCTATAGGTCAGATGTAGGTATACCTACAATCAAAGTGTTACGTCAGCGTCAACGTGCTAACGTTTCAGGAAAAACTTTTCGCTTTTCAACGATTGGCGTTTTATCACGAGTTTTTCAAGTCATCTACCGTTCAACGGTTTGATCAACAAAGAAACACAAATACCATAACTAACCATAATAAGAGTAGGTATCTTTTCTTTCAGCAACGTGCGAAAAACAAAGAACTAAAAATAACAAACAAGCATTACAAGTTTTTTCGCGATATGGTTACGAAAGAAGTTCAGCAGAGCAAATACCAGAAAGTGTTTCCGCTTATATTGCAAAAATACGTCAAATAATGTAACTAAGTTCAATAGAATAATGTATCTATAATACTTGCACAAGTTGAAGTGGTGGTTTTGTGAAAAGTATATATAGGTAGTCAAATAATATTCGCTATACATACGCACATATTTATAAGATTGTTCAAGTATTCAAGGGTTGGATTTTCATATCTACGTAATAATAGCATCTCCGGTATTATTGTAGTTTATTTTTTAACCACAATAAAAGTATCTAACTATGTATAGAACTGATTTCGTTTAACGTATCATAATACCTAATATGCTGATATCCTACACGTACATCTTGATATCTAATACCTATACCTTCACAACGGCTGAGTGACATTCAGCTAGGTGACTTTTTAAATTGAAATAATGAAAAATCTTCGAAAGTTGTGAGTTTATTATAGTGAAGAAACATAGGTTCCTGAGAATGATGATATTTGTATTTACATTTCGTACCTTTGGAGTAATAACTATATAATAACATTTACATGTAAAACAAATCAATTTCGGAGTTTTTGCTGTTTTCCTCAAAAATGTAAAAAATCAAGTTTTTTCATCATTTTTAGTCCTTAAAATGGCCATTTCTGTCTAAAATTTTATTGGCAGGGATACATCATCAATAATGACGCCTGAATACACCATTAATATGAATTTGAACCAAATTCCTTCCTTTTTCCTTTTTTTTTTTTTTTTTTTTTTTTTTATACAATTTTCTTTTCAAATTATGAGAGTGACACCATTTTGGGTACCCCTAATCTCCTTCAAAATGATGTAATTTTCATTTTTTTTTAAAAGTTGTACCTAGGTAATTTTACCTTATTTTATTTAAAGAAAAAATTGGGTGGGTCGAAGAATTTTTTGGAAGGGCCTGGCCTCCCAGGCTCACCCCTAGTTCCGCGTTTGCCCCTCCCCTCTTTTCCCCTCCCGAGAACTTCCTTCGTTCTACAGTCAAAACCACATGAAAAATGGATTCAGTACCTTCGAAAACCCACGGAAGTCGACTTCCAGAAAATGAGCGCAAATTTCTTAGGTACCTGGAAAACATTTTTTTACTTAAGCTATAAAAAAAATTGTTTGCAGTCAAAATGTTACAAGTCAAAACATAATTTTAAAATAATTTTTTTTTGTAATGCCTATAATAGAAATGTTTTTGCAAACATTCTCGCACCTAATGAAAGTACAAAGATCAAACTTTAAAATGTGATACTTTCAAACTTTACCGTGTAATCACAATAATAACTCTTAATATCATGGAAAAAGGAACAATAGCTCTCCAGTAAAATTTCACTTTTTTGAGATGTTAGGTTTTTTATTCCAAAAGTGCGATTTATGTGCCACAGGTAGGAATGCAGAAATTAGTTTTGTAATCGAAAAATTGAACCCTCGTCCACTCAACTTTCAAACAAATAAATATCTATAGGTACAACATGTACGATTACTCTCTTTTCCTTTTCTGTACCTTTTTCCCCTTCTTTTTTAAAATCAAACTTTAGGATCTGTTTTAAGTGAGAAATTCTCGCTTTAACGATGCAATCAATGGGACGTGAATTTCAACGTAGGTACGTGTCTGGTTCATTTTTTTCTTATCTTTTTTCCGAACGTAGGTGAATTATCATATTTTCTGTTCATATAACCCATTTACTGTAAACTTGAATAAAAGGAATAAAAATAGTTTTGAAATCGAAAAAACCAGAGTAGGTTGTCGTAGATTTAACCAAAAGTTGTGTTTTTTTTCGCCTTCTCGGTTTTTCTATTATCCATTATTGAGAAGCTGTTAAAAGTAAATGTGTACTGTGTGGCAGAACGTGAAAATACCTTATGAAAATTACGAAAATAAAACGCAGAGAAAATTTTTTATCTGGAAAAAACATTTTAAACGAAATGATGCGATTTTTTTGAAAATTTTTCGTGTAAGGAATTCTCTGATGAACAAATTTTGTAAGCGTGCTATTGCATAAATTTATCATTAGTCAAACTACGTTTTAAAAAAATTTAACCACGTTATGGTCTTTATTGGTTGTGAGAGCGCTTTGGCCTACAACTGAACAACAGTATGCAAACGATATTGAATCTAATCAGGCACGTTTAACCTTCAGACCAGGGTGGCCTTTATTTAGGGCTGACAATATTATTTTTTTCTTCCACTCTCATTTTTTTTTTTTTTTTTTTTTTTCATCATACGATGATTCCCTATTTTTTATTTAACTGAATTTTAAGTAAACCCAAATCACTCCCACCATTTGAAAAAAATGAAAAAATTGTCTGATTTTTAAATTCTTGCTTTTTTTGGATATAAGTTATAACCTTATAATCCATCAAAACCAATTTCCATTTAATTATTTCCCCCCAATTTAATTGTGAGATGTATAGGTACCTAGGAAGTAGATACCTTGGAGTACTACCAATTTTTCGAAAAAACTAAAACTAAAAAAATAAGCAAAATGTTTGACTCAACATCTAAACTTCTAAAGTTTCAGTTTCTTTTTATGAGAAAAATGATTTACTTACTGTTTTTAAAATTTTTGTCCCAACTGAATTTCAAGTGTCACTAGCCTTCGCCTTGAAAAAAACGAAGAAAAATTATTAAATTTTCAAACTTTTACTTTTTTTGGTTCTGACAAAAGATTAAAACTAAAAATTACACAATTTATGCCCTTTTATTTTACTTTGGCTTATCGAAGTTGTCCTTTCATGGGAACTACAAATTACACTTCACAATTTTCTATTTGTCTCTCGACCTCATTTCAAGAGTACCTTGGCCTTGGAGCTGAGCACCCTTAATTTAAAAAAAAAAAAAATGGGAAAGCAAAATTTTTCAACTTGAAATTTAAAAGAATTCCTTTCTAATAATAAAGATAATTTTACTTACCTACCTATATTTCCCATGAAAAAGACAAACTTTTTTTGTAAAAAATTACTTGAATAAAATTTTAAAATTCATTTTTTTCATCATTTTTGAAAAAATTGACATTTTTTGACATCTTTTTTTTTTAATTAATAAATTAATTTTTTTTCTCAATTTTTTTTAGCTCAGAACTGAAAAATTGAAAATAATTTCAAAAATTTGATGATTTTTAATTTTTTTTTAAACGTTGGGTGGGCGATTAGGCGCCACTTAAAATTCAATGAGGGGAAAAATTGTTAAAAAAGAAGCAACTTTGGGATGAGAATGAGACTAAAAAAATCGGAAGTTCAAAATAAAAATCACCCTATTCCAGACTGTAGAAACTGAGACAATGGAACATTTGCACCCAGTGGGAAATTTTTCAGATGATATCTACCTAGTACCCTGATAATATTAATTTCTGTTCATTCAAACTGAGCTATATTGATATAGGTATCCTTAGATAAGAAATCCCTATTGCCTCATCGGCTGGTCATCAATTCAATATTAGCAACTTTATTTTAGGGATACCCAGTATTTCTAGGCTTTCTACGTGTTTCATCAAAAAATTCACCATCCAAGTATAGATAGGTCTCCGCTAACAACTACATTTGGAAATTTTTTGTACAAGTTTCAGATCGTATAACCGAGTACAAAGATTGATGGAAAAGTTATCGAGATTAATCCCATGTGTCGTACCTATCAAACGTTATAATTGAAAAAAAAAATTCAACCATTCTAGGGTTTCTTTTCTGTAATAATTTCAGCGAGAATTTTTTTTTACTTCCTGGTTAAGACTTTTCATCCTACAAAACGAAAAAAAAAAGTTACCGCTGTAGGGTTTGGAGCAGAATTTTCGCCAACTTTCATTTTGATACGTTTACTTTTTAAAATTAAATTTTTAAACAGTTTCGTTGCTTACACTCGATGAACTTTCCCAGCGAACTCGCATCGTCAACTTTTTATAAGTTTTCAATAGTTCGAAGATTTTCCTTCAATATTAATAACCGAGTGTTGATTTTTTGAACATTAAATATGAATGTGACAAATGACCCGAAGCGAAAAAATTATACGCGGAGGTTGGCTTTTCTTTCTTTCTTAAAAAAAAAAAAAAAGATGGTGCTGTTTTTTAATAATGTAATTCTATACGTTATTTATAAAACGATAAAACATTACAAATTATTCTAGTATGGTTCCGAGGTATCGAGAATTTTTAACGTTGCTATCGGAATGAGAAACAAGATAATGCGTACGCTTTAAACGTCAGGCATAAAAAATTGCAATATTATACCACATAGAATGTACAGCTTTCATTAATCGATTTCCCACAACAAACCTATACATATTTAGGTATATGGCATAATATCGTATACGCTTTTGATTATTAAACAACCATTTTATACACACTAACGGTGCAAATCCTCTGTTGATTCATGTCAAAACGTAATCCTGTCGTCCAAAAGGTACATCAAGCATAAAATGTTTTCAATCTTCAACTTACCCCAATATAATAAAATTCTAATAGGTAACCGGGTATAGGCTTGTACGTACCTGTAACAAATAAATGTGTTTTGTTAAAATTTCACCGCATAATATTCGCAAGTTGTCCTTAAACATATTTCAATGGTACATGAATTTTTTGTTGAAATTATATACCCAAATGTAAGCCTACATACGTCTTTTAAAATTCAACATTTTAATAGCTTTCCTTTTCGAATCAATCATTCAAATGTCACTGATTTGAATAAGAAATACGAGAGGATGAAAAATACTGGAAATAATTTGTACAGCCACAACAAAATCTCATCCTTAATCATATAAAAGCTACTATATATAACTTGTATGTACATGTACACGTACAATATTTAACCAAACTTCGCGATTTTTACTAATCCATCATTTTATTATTCAAACAAGAATTCAGCAAAAAAAAAAACACATTTTTTTTGCAAAACGAAATACTAATGAATATGTTTTCTATGTATATTTGTACCTACCTATAATATCCGAGAAAACTTTTATCATTTTTTTTTTTTTCGTCAAATAAAAAACTACTATTTAACAGGTTTTTACATTATAATACATTTTACCATTCGAACTTTCAAAAATATCAGGCATCGTATACCTAAACTTGAAAAAAAAATTCAAGTTCTTTTGTAAATTTTGCGTTTTAAAGAAGTAAGAAAAAGTTTACTAAAATTTTCAAAAATGAGACTATTGAATTATTAATAACTAAAAGTACGTGGAAAAATTCTTGTGAGAAAGTGTTTACAAACTATTTGAAATGATGGGTAATTTTTGTGATTTTACTGAAATCATATCTGGAATTCTGTAAAATTATCTGAAGCTCTGTGAAAAGTTCTGATTTTGTAAAAGATTTTGATTTTTTTCTAATTTCTGAAATTTTACAGAAATTCTTTGATTTTTCTTAATTGTTTAACTTTGTACGAAAAATTGCCCAAATATAATTCTGATATTTTTATGAAATTTAAAAAAAGAAAGTTCTGATCTTTTGTGATATACTTTTTCGTTTTTTTTTTCACAATTTTTGTGAATTTTTTTCGAAAATTTTATGAAAACGTTATACCTACTTATTGTTTTTGATTTTTCTTATTCTTTTTCTTTTATTTTCAATTCTTTTTATATTTTCTATTTGAAACGTCACCTGCAATTCTGTAGAAAAAATTTCGAGTTTTTCTGAAAATTCTCAGAGTTTTTACGAAAATATTTTTCAGGATTATACATTAGGGTGGCCCAAAATTTACCAACTTTTAAAAAATACCGCTCCCAACCGCTCAATATGTTCTATCTGATGATAAATGACACCACAATTTTTTTTTTGAAATCGGATAATATTTAGAGGTCCCTAAGGCGAGTAAAATAAAAAGTTTGAAAAAATTTGAAAAAATTGACAATTTTGGAAATTTAATTTTTTTTTTTTGGAAAATGTTCATAAGGTAGGTAATACTTCATAAACAGACCATGATCTTTCATATTTAGCCCCATTTTTATGGGACATGAAAAAAAGTCACATTTTACGATTTTCAAAAAAAAAATTGAAAAAAGGTTTTACTTGATAAAATGTTCTAACATACACATTACCACCACCCAAAAAGATCATTTACGTCAATTTTTCAACTTTACTTTCATGTTCAGGAATCGTCACTTTTGAATGATTTTTTCACATTTTTGATAGTTTTTGAAAAATTCTCACCGATACGTCAATGATAAAAAATCACTGCAAATGGTCTTTTTGGGTGGTATATAATGTGTACCTATGTTAAAACGATTTTATCAAGTAAAACCTCTTTTTCAATTTTTTTTAAAAATTGTAAAAAGTGGCGTTTTTTCATGTCCTATGAAAATGGGGCTATATTAAGATGAAAAATCATCGAAAATGGTATTTTTATGAAGTATTACCCACCTTTATGACCATTTTTCAACAAAAAAAATTTTAATTTTAAAAATTGTCTATTTTTTCAAACTTTTTACTTTGATTTGCCTTATATAGGGACCTCTAAATATTATCCGATTTTAAAAAAAAATTGTGGTGTGCTTTCTCATCAGATAGAACATAGGGTGCGGCAGAAGTCAGTATTCCATGTCGAGATTTGACGCGCGCGCAAACTACTGTGTTCGTTTCGTGTTGAACGTATCGGTGAGATTTAAGGCAGAAATGAGTTAACACCATCTTGACTGACTGCTAGAAACATAATATTAACTTCTGCCTTAGCTCTCAATGATACGTTCGACACGTATTGCGCACGCGTCGATTCTCGACATGGAATACTGACTTCTGCCGCACCCTGTATTAAGCGGTTGAGAGCGGGACTTTTTAAAAGTTGGTAAATTTTTGGCCACCCTATTATACATACAAATTTATTTAGAATTTCATAAAAATTTTATGTTTTTTTATTTCTCGAAGTTCTGTGAAAAATTTTCTGACAATTTTGTGAAAAATTCTCTGGAGTTCTTGTCAAAATCATTCTTTTTCATTTTAAATTTTCTGATACCAACAATAAGTCAATGTTTTCTGAAAATTATTTTTAAAATGTTCTGAAATTTTCTAAAAAAAAAAAAATCAGAGAATTTATTTCATTAAGTTACTTATTAGGTATAATTATTCGAATTTTTTAATAAATCTTATTAAGTACCTATTTTTAATAAAATTATTTTTTATTTGATTTGAAAAAATTAATTTAAATTATTTAAATTCATTTTTGAACAATTACATATTTTTAATAAATAAAATTGATAGAATTTATTATTTAATTTCTTTTTTATATTTTTATGTAATACTTAGGTAGGTACTGAATTTTTAGGAAAAGTTTTCCAAAGATTTTGTAGAAAGTTTTAATTTTTTCAACTCACTAATGTTGTAGGTATGAGAAATTTTCAAGAAATTTGTTTTAAATAATTAAAAACTGAAGTTTCAAGAAGTTATTTTTCTGAGGTGTAAAAAATTCTATAGAATTAAGTGATTTTTTCTTGTAAAAAGATTTTCTGAAAAATTCTCTGACTTCTGAAGAAAGTTTCCTCTCTTTTTTTATTTTCTGAAAATGTGAAAAATTCAGGATTTCGAGAAAATTGTCTGAAGTTTTGTAAAAAAAAAAAAATTTGAAAAATTCGCAAAAATTTTTGGTAATTTTTCTGAAATTTTGTGAAAAATCTGATTTCTGTAAAGTTTTCTGAATTAACATAGGAAGATTTTTTAATAATCTTCAATTTTTTCTTTCAATTTCTAAAATTTCCTAAAGTTTTGTTGAAAGTTTTTCGATGTTTTTCTCATACAGGTGTAACTCTTTGAGATGGGCAAAAAAAGTTAAGTGATGAATTTGCCTATCTTCGAAAATGAAGGAGATACAGAGCTCTGAAAATTAAAAACCTGTTTTTTTCAAAGTTTAGCTCTCTTGCGCCTTCATTTTCAAAGATAGGCAAAAAATGTTCAGAACAAAAAAAGTTGATTTTTTTAGTACTATTAGTTAGCCCGATCAAAAATTATTTTTTCTCAATTTGATTTTCCCTTCCACCTTAAATTTTCAAGGTAGGCAACAAGTTTATATAAATTTTTTTGTTCCTTATGGGTTGCCTATTCACCCGGTAGAAGGAACTCAGTCAGCTATGAAACACCCTGTATAGGATTGGTACATTTGTGATATTGTTAAATTTTTCAAGTGAAAAGAGTTTGAAATTCTCAAACTTCACGTCTTGTTACGAACGAATCGAATTAGAAAATATACACCGCGACATGTTTCCACATTCATCCAATTAACATACGAGTAACATCACGCTATTCACCTTGTACTATGTACGAGACTCGATCCCTAATCGTAATTCTTAAAGTCGAACATAGCCAAGTTTTAAACTAAAAGCGCGAGTCGATAACGACGAAACGAAATTTTATCCACTTTTTCTTCGAATTTCACTTATCTATGCTTGACACGAATTCCATTAGGTATCTACGTTTTACTTGAGAATATTTTCGTTTCAAAACGATCATAAATCATGAAAGCTATAATGACTTCCATCATTTTAATAAAAATCCCGCCGGCTTAATCCTTTGTTCCAAATTAAAATCACCTATGTAGCTCTAGGTACCTAAAATTTTCTCATCAACTTGTTGATCGTTTCGAGTGAATTGAATGTAATACTTACCTACGTTTATCCTTGACTGGGGGAAAAAAAAGCTCGTAAACCCGAGTCCTAAATATTGGTTGGAAAATTGAAAGGTTCACTAATTTTTTTTTTCCTCTTCAATGTACCCACACAGCGAGAAAATCTTCAACGCGGATATGTAATCCAATGTTCCGCTCGAACGATTTTGGTAATTTACTGTCATGTTACAAGCTTTCAAATTTATACGTGTATAAAATTCTACGCGTAAGCGTTTAATAAAAAATTCACAATATCGCAATAGTCGTCAAATCCGCTACCTTGCAAGTGCTAGATGGTACCATCTTACGATCGGCTTTGTGGCCTTGCGTTGTGGCTTTTTTTTTTTACGACTTCGCACAGCGCGCAGGCAGCTTTGTTTTATATAGCCGAGTTATTTTTTTCGTCTCGCTTTGTAATCAAATACTATATATACTCGCTTTTCGATGGATATTCTCTTAAATCGTGCCAACGTTGAAAGTGACGCGAAATTCAAATTTGGTAGAATTTTAATGATTAAAAAATTCAATTTCCCGATGTACGCTTAACGATATGGAAAAACATCCATCATTCTTTTCATTTAACAAACGTCATTCGCAGCGACTTGTTAGACACTAGATTGAAACAAGAAATATTACAGATGCTTAAATTATTCTCCTTCATTTACGTTAAATTGCATTCGTTGCGGCATTTGAAGATAGAGACGTACCTACCTATGTAATTTTCCTCAAAAAATGGCAACACATGCTGATGAGAGTTGAATTTTCCAAAACAATGCAACATATACATAATAAATAGTGTATATGAATAATGCGTAAGACCTATATATCTCATAGTCTTACCCAACTTATATTAATTTAGGAAAACGCGAACACCTTATGGTACTGTAATAAAACACGCTATGTACAAATTTATTTTGTACACACTGAGCAGGCAATGGTTACTGCGAGGAACCTGCATAGTACGATCGCATTTTTATTTTGTTTTTATACTTTTACCAGAGAAATAAGCAACAAAGTTGACACAAGATTAGATTATATTTTACATACGTGATGATGGGTGCTCTCTATTTATGTTTGCTTGTTTACTCGTCTAGCACAAGAAAACAAAATGTTGAATGAATTCATCTAGGATGATGTCTAACTCGAGTATACCGCAAAGTACACGTAAAAAGAAACGTTTTCATTAACAATACGACATTAATGCGTTTTAAGTAATTTTTAATTTTTTCCAGTCAAGCGAACACATTTTTGAGGGAATTATCAAGAATTCTCACAATTTTATCTTCCACGAATCGAACCCTCAATATGACAGCTATTGAACATTTTTATTTTTAAAAATTTTTTTTTTTATGAAAAAACAAATATAGCTAAATGTATTGCATAAACTCTCGTCCAATTTCACATAATACGAATATCATTATCAGGTAGATAATTTTTCAAAATTGGAGGGATGGGTCCAATTAAACTTGCTTCGAGTAGTGCAGAGAATTGGCTCATCAAGTCTTTTGGCAGCTTTGGTTTCTTGAAACTCTGCTCTGTTTTGGTACTTGCGTCCGACTCCAGGTCGGAGTCATCATCTGAGGACAGTAGTCGTTTACTTATGGCTTTTCCGCCACAATTATGACAAGACCACTTTGCTTTATTAGCTGGTATTTTTTTACCCCATGTAAGAGCGGTGACAGAGGAGCATCCGTTAACTTTATCGTGATATGATGTATTACACTTGCTGCATTTAATTAATTGTAGGCCGACAGACTCCACTGGTTTGTCACAGGTTCCACAAACCCCTTGCTTCAGATCCATTTCGCCAAATTTAGATAAAACTCCGTAACTATCACGAGATCCGAGCCAACGGAGTTTGTAAACAAGTCTTCACGAAATCGGCTGGCCTGATGTACTGTTGATAACGATAACTACCTACACCTATTTGCTGCAAGTAGCGCACCTAACTGGTTAAGTGCTAATCGAACGAACTAGTTTTATCAAATATAGACTCGGCGCGCTACACCACACAGGTGGTACTATGACTTGCAAAAATATTGAAAATCTACTTTTTTTTTGATATTTATTATAAAAAAATCACTTCAGTTGCGTATGACAGATTGTTTGATTCACATAGACCACAAAATTTCATCTTCTGCCATGCGAACACATTCACATCGTCAAAACACTGCACATTAAATATGACGCGAGCTGTTATCAGTAGAATACACGTCGATCGCAGATTCGTCTCAAAAACTAATTTAAAACTACCAGATTATAGCGAATCACTCCGAACAAATCAAAAAACGATCGAGGATCTCATAGTTAACAGATTTACACTAAAACCGGTGACTTTACACTCAATAGAACCAATTAATCAGCTAATTAACGTAGAGCTGTTGTTACTCGGAAGGAAGGAAGGAAGGAAGGGAGGGAGGGAGGGAGGGAGGGAGGGAGGGGTACAATCGAAATTTTCGACATGACTCAAATTATTTTGAAGATCTCAATCTACAACTTTTGTTTGTAAAATTTTTCAATTTGAGCTTTAGGTACAGAGATAGAATAATAATTGGTAGGTGGTGGACCCTCAATAAAGGGGAAACATGAAAAATGGCATACTCGTTCCTTGTTTTATCTAATTTATTTGCTTGAATTATAATCGGATCAACTATTTACAAAATCCATTTTTGTTAGATTCATAAGTAATTTTCGTACGTATTATGCAAAATTGGAGGAGAAGGAAGGGTTCAATCGAAATTTTAGTAATAACAAAAAAACATTTCAAGAATCTCAATCTACAATTTTTGTTTGAAAATTTTTTTAATTTGGGCCTTAGATTGGAGAGATTTTTTGAAAGGGGGTGGACCCTGGGTAAAAGGGCACTTCAAATAAATGGAACCCCACCCCAGCTCATTATTTTAAAAATGCGATCTAGATTACGAATCAATCAAAAAATCCCTTTCAACCTTTTGGTCGCACTACAGTTATAGACTAGAGACTAAAAAAAAATGTTCAAATCATTTTTCAAAACAAAATTTTAATACCTACGTAATTTTAACTCGAAAATTATACGTATGCAGTATTACGAAAATAACCTATCTAAAAATTCAAAAATTAATGTCATAAAAAATATTCAACCCCAAAAAAGTTTGTGCTCCCACTACGTGACCCATTCGACGTATCTATAAAAAAATAATTCAGTTATCCGGCACAGCTTAGTTAAAAAGCACATACACGATGTGTATCATTTTTAACCTCGCCAAATTTCACCGTGTGAGGTTACAAGGAGCGAAAATGAAACGTAAACTTTTGACGTTGTCTTTAATTATGAACGCCCAATAAAGTAATGGAAATTATACAGGACGAGATTGGCGTAAACTCTAACGCGTTAATAATCCGGCCGCCAAAGCGAGTTTTCAAAATTTAATCAAAACATATATTTTGCGAAATGCCGAAGCGTAAGCACGAACTTGAAATTTATTAAGGAAAATTAAAACCTCTCCGGATGGGTCAGGGTGATTTTCAATTTAAAATATAGTATAGCTGGCGTATTTCACGCTGTCGAATTTTGTTTTATAATAATTTTAATTGGTCTCTTTTTACGGCGAATCGAATAGGCAACTTTATTAACACCAACCAATATACCGAATTGGTTGGTTCGCAGGGAAGGAAATCGACGGGGAACCCTCGCCTATTTACAGTTCTCTTTCTCTTGGACGATGTTATTGAAGGTGAATAAGACTCTGCGATGAAAGGATGGTGAATTTTATCAACTTCATTATGGAATGAATACTCGAGTAAATGAATGAACGAGTTAGGTATTTCTTTGAATAGTGTAGATAGTCGTATATTATACGTAGACGTATGTATAGCGTAGGTACGATACCTTTTTAAGCTTAGGAAAAAAAATATGAATTTCATCGAGTAGGTAAACAGTAGCTAGAGTGGGAATAGTACAAAGGGACAAAATGTTTAAATGATTAATGAGTTGGGTGGTAAGTTGATTGCTAATAATTAGCCGGACGTCGAGAAAGTATCAGTTTTAAGGAATGCGCGTTAAATAGGCAGAGAGTTGTTTTCGCCAAAGGCGAAGTTACAGTCATACGAAATGGTTTCGACGTTAAAGGTTTCCTTTTCATTAGGTTTATTAAAGTGGCAAAGTGTGTACGCGATACTCCTCCATTAATAAACATTAAACCACGTCGTCGTTGGCTCGACTGCTCGACAAATGGAAAAAAATCTACGCCAAACGATCATAATACCCCGATGAGTGGTGATAATAATAAGGATTAAATCAAATAGAAAATTTATAATGAAAGAGCGCAGCGCCTGCGAATGTACGAAAAATAATCCGAGTCGAGGAAAAAATCCACGTATTTCTCGCAGCATTCCATTAAATGTTAGCATTTTACGATGTATTTCGAACGGCTATAATTCATGTCTCGTTTGGTATAAACGGCAAAACGGCATCGGTACTAAATTCACGAGCTGAAAATGAAACGGTAGTAATTACTTGAAAATCGAGAGAGGCTTACGGCCAAATCATGTCTGAAAACTGATAATAATTTGAGCAGTTGTTCGCAGGAATTGCCGCCTATTTTCCCAATGCATACCGCAATTGACAAGCCTTTTAAATTGTCTTAAAAATGAAATTAGTTTCGGCGAAAAGAATGCCAGCTATTAAGAGAAAGCGACGTCTTTGAAAACTTTCAAAGGCATATACGAGCACGGTACAGAGCGACCGTCTGCTTTTTCTGTAATTGACAAGCCGTTTAATTTTGTCTTATGGAGAAACGACAGAATAATTATTTCCCCATTATGTAGGAAATTCGATTTGTAATTTCCTAATTTATCAATTTTTTCCCTCTTTCCAATATAAATATATCATTTATTGACGTGCGAATTAGCATATTCCCGCTCGAGCAGCAGACGTTCGATATCTTCGCTCTGGCGTAATTTTTCACCATTCCAAATTAACGAATAAAATTGCATTATTTAACGTTACCAAGTCGCTCTTCATTCGCAAATCTGCTACATGACCAATCTCAAATTAATTTTTTAACCATTGAATCTCCGTGTGAAAAGTGAATGTTCAACGTCGTAAGTGTGGTATTTCACGTATCAACGAGTCGGTGTAGATTACGTACAATCCATTTATAACTTGTGCGGCCAGTGAAAAATGATTCGAGTAATTAGTCAAAATCATACATAGCACAGTTCTTGTTAATTCCGGATAGGAAAAAAAAATCGTACAATTTTCTCTATTTTGGGAAAAGGTCTAAAATGATGATGAGATAATTTCCAATGGAAATTGCAATTTTTCAAAATTTTAGCTCAAAGCAAAATATATATTTTTTTTTTTCATTTTAGAAAAGAAATAAAGAAATGAAAAAGTCAATAAGGAAAAGAAAACCAATTTAATTTTGTGAATTTGACCTGTTTTATTCAGACTTTCATTTTATTCAACTTTCAAACGTTTTAATCTATAAATGATGTCTTTGATGATGTCGATGATGTCGATGATGTTGATGACGATGATGATGATGATATGATGATGATGTCGATGTCGATGATAATGTCGATGATGATGATGGTGATGAGGTCGATGATGATGATGATGTTGATGATGACGATGATGATGATGATGATGATGATAATGATGATGTTGATGTTGATGATGATGATGATGTCGATGATGTCGATGATGTCAATTTTTTTAAAACAAATTTTCAATATTGTTGAAAACCCAAAAAATTACCAAATCCTTATTAGAGATTTTCTTCATTTTTAAGAATTCACCAAATTTATCAATCATTGAAAATTACAAATTTTTATGTTCTTTCAAATTTCAAAAATTGTGTTTTTTTCGAAATTTCGAATTGTCACCAAATGTTTCAAGATTGGAAACTTATTAAAATTAAAAAATACCCGGTAAATTAGAATTTTTGACCAAATTAAAAATTTTTACCGATTATTTAAAATTTTCCCAACTTTAAAACATTTGCCTATCATTAGCACACTTGTTTCAAATTTTTGTCAAACTTTCAAAATTTATTGGAATTTCAAAATTTACAAATCAAATATGAAATTTATTCCAAATTTTTAAAATTTCATTCATTTGAAAAAATGTATCAAATTTAAAAAATTGTAAAAATTTTAAAAAATTGTAAAAATTTATAGAATTTTAAAATTGATCCAATTTTTAAAATTGATTCAAGTTTAAAAACGACAAAATCTCAGAGTTAGATTTAATCTCTAAAACTGCGAATTTTTTCGAATTTTGGAGTTTTAACAACTTTTAGAGGATAATAAAATTTTAATTTTAAAAATTGATCATCAACCACTGGGAATGGATTAAACTGTGAAAAAGTAAGTATTAGATTAAATAGCTATAGGTAAATTAAATTTTTTTAGCATTTCAAATTTTTTCCATTTAGGTACCGATTTGAAATTTTCTTTATGTAAAAAATTTATTTAATTGACAACAATTTCCAAATTTTCAAGCTTCATCAAATCTCAATAATTGATTAAACTTTGGAAATTTATTTGAATTTTTAAAATAATATTAAATAGGTAAAAATATCAAATTTCAATCAAATTTTCAAGTATTTTTTTCATTTAAAAAAATTTGTAACATTTTGAAAATTATAAAAATTTATCAAGCTTTAAAAGTTATCACTTGTCTTATCTATCAAAAACTTGGTATAAAAAATTTATTCAAAGTTGAAAATTACAAATTATGTCAAGTTCTTTCAAATTTTTAAAATTTACCTAATGAACTATTTATTCTTTATTTTTAAATCTATCAAACAATGAAATTTGATCCGATTTCAAAAACATCAAATTGTGAAAAATTGAAAAATTTCGAAGTTCTATAAAATTTTTACCAAATTGTTAAGGTTTACCTTTACCCGTGCAGCAATTGTCGACATCGACATTTATGTCGACAAAATTCAGACACATTTTTTTCTCGGTTAACGATGAATTAAAAATGATATTTGAGATTTAAAGTAATGTTCTATGTTAAACATAACTGTTCAATCAAAATTTTTGAATTTTTCTCAGTATTTTCCTATAATTTAGAAAACGTTGTTTTTCTACATAGACAAGTAGATGTAAAAATCGATACTCGATAAACGCATCGACATTTATGTCGACAATTTCTGCCACATAAATTTACAAATTTTATATCTAAAAAGAACTAAAAACAATTAATAAGAACATTTTAAGCTCAGGAATAAATAATTTTTGAAAGAATCACAAAATTTTCTTATTTTTCAAAGTTTTGAATAATACAACGACTTGTCGAGTTATTGTCGACATAATTGTCGATGGTCGAATAATGCATCGACTTCACTGTCGACAGTGTCGACCAGAGGAATTTTAAGTCGAGATAGTGTCGATGTGATTGTCGAGGGTCGAATAATGCATCGACTTAACTGTCGACAGTGTTGACCAGAAGAATTTTAAGTCGAGTTAATGTCGATCTAATTGTCGAGGGTCGAATAATGCATCGACTTGACTGTCGACGTCTTGAGGGTGATTGTGATACTCGCAGATAAAGTGTGTTGTGAATTAGTACATAAGGTCTAAGAATCTTCTCTATGTTAGTCAAAAAATGTCGAAATGTTGGCTTGAACACTATTTTTGGTGTAATTTTAATATATACTTATATTGAATATTTGAACTTAGCATATTTTTCAAAATCTCACCATTGCAAATGTCGATGTGGATGTCGATATAAATGTCGACACATCGAAATCGGTCACTTTTCGATCGTACATGTCGACACGATTGTGGATGGTTTGTCGAGCTTATTATCGACATGTTTGTCGATAATAAGCTCGACAAACCATCCACAATCGTGTCGACATGTACGATCGAAAAGTGACCGATTTCGATGTGTCGACATTTATATCGAAATTAGCATCGACGTTGCTATACCTAATTTGAATTTTTTTTCGGGATTCAACAAACATTAAAAATTGGTCATTTTCAAAATTGGTTAAAATTTGAAAATAACTGTACGTTAAAATTTAAAAATTACAAGCTTTGTCAAATTTAGGAAATTTTTGATTTTCACTTACCAAATTTCTGAGATTTATCTAATTTAAAAAATTTGTCAAATTTTAAAAATTATAAAATTTTTGAAATTTTGAATTTTATTAATTTCTTCTAATTTTTCAAACATTAAAAAAATTTACTTATATACCTAATAATTCATTTTGCTAAATTTCTAAAAATTCTCAAAAGTTACGAAAATTTGAAAAGTTGACCCTTCAATTTTTTTTTAAAGGATTAACCGAGTTTCAAATACCTATCAATCCAATTCCAATTCTTTTTTACTTACTAAATTTGAAAATTTGTCAAATTTTGAAGAATTATTTTTAGTAGGCAACTTATTCTTTAGAGAAACATTACTCATACCTAGTGGTTAACTTTCCTGACGCAGGTCCTGCGTTCGAGTTGTTCAATTACCCGCCCCCCCCCCCCCTCCACCTGTTAAAATGACGTGAGGTAACTGATACACGCCGACGTAATATAGGTACATCGAGATTGTTTCGATTTTAAATGTTTTGTGGGTGCGTTTGAAATCACCAATTATGAATTAGATACGCGCGCCTTTCATTATCAAGCGTCTGTTTACATTGCATTGCACTTCCTAGAGTGAACCCACAGTTATACAACTTTAGTCCCTATGTGTTCAAGTTGTTCGTATTTTAGCTTCAGACCTTATAGGACAAAGGCTAACATACCGTATGTATACCGGCTTCGAGTATTTAGGTCGTAGCTCCTAATCTTCCGGATTTCAACTCAAACCACACGCGCGTGAATAGGTTTTCTGACTGAGGTTCGAATAGACAACATTATTCGGTAGATCTCCAACGTTATTTCTTTCGTATAGTGTAACTAGGTGTTCTAGTGGGATATTTTTTGTCAAAAATAAGCGATGCAAGTACTACTCTCTTATTATGTAAATTTCGATTCGACAGAGGTAAAGATTTGAAAATACTTGCACGAGCAGTATACGATGAGAATTTTGCCAAATACGCGGGAAACGTGTGTTATAAAAGCAAAAGATTTTAATTAATTGTTTGGATTTTATTACGAAGAAGTCAAAACAAACGTGAAAACATTCGTTGAATATTGATGACTTTTGAAGAAAATTCAAACAATGGCGCATCGCATCATTAAAAAAAAAAAAAAAGTTTATTATAATTCCCCACAGTTACCATGCTTTGAAATTTCCTTTTTTTTGTGTGTGCGTAATCGTGTGGTTAAATTAGCAGATATCTGCACCGATAGAAAATTCTTTTACTGCAGAATGGAAAAAAAAAAAAGTTGCGGAGTGATAGTTATCGTTTCTATGTAAATTAGTTATAAGTTGCAGAAATGAGGAAAAATTAAAAGTTGGTGCTTTATGAATGTTATTCATCGCTTCGTGAGCTGCGTATAGCGTTTTCGTTTTTCATTGAGCACGAGCTTTGTTCTTGTTGATTTATAATCTCGATGTGTTTTGGTTCGAGAAACTGTATAAATTAGATAAATGTTATTCCAGTTTATTTTTCAAGACTATGTTGAAAAAGGTTCGCGAAGTAATGAGAAGTGAAAATCATCACTTTTCGTGCACTCGGTGAAATTCTATTCAAAAAATGTTGAATTATATATTTCGTTCTTCCTTAGTTATTCAATTCGCTTTTAATTTTTATTCGCCAAGTGAGCACGACTCCGTGTTTCTTATCAAGTTGATAGATGAATTTTATCAGTTTGGTAATAACTGAAGTATTTTTCTCATTTAAGCAATAATGACCATAAATACGAGTAGGTATCTGTTATGTGATTTTCATTAGACAGATATTAAATGTTGTATGTTATTCAATTTTCTATAGAACATCAAAAATTGATGTACAGATATTTTTCCAGAAAAGCTCTGTTTCGAAAATATACCTATATACGTATAGGTACTTCATTTCTAAAACTACGAGTAGATACATGAACTAAAAAAAATTTACGGAGTGGAACCAACGAGATAAGATGCAAATTTAATGTAGCGGATTTCCTTTTTATATAAGAAACATTGGTATAGAGACCAAAATTTGAGAGATCATCGATGCGCCTTTCGAGGATTTTGACATTTCAGTCTAAAGTTTGAGGCTGGTTCATTAGGGTGGCCCTTATTTCGAAAATTTTGGAACGTTTTGAATATCAGGCGTCAATGGGTGACATATATGGAGAAAATAATTCCCTATTTTGTATTTTTCCCCGAACGGCATATTGATTTGTGCCGCCGGCCTCCATTTTTAAAAAAATTGAAAAAATTTGAAAAAAAATTGTCATAAGATGAGTATTGGGCATTACCTAATATATAAAAAGACCATTTTCGATGATTTTTAATCTTTACCCCTGTTTTCATTGGACACTAAAAAACGTATTTTTTTTTTATAATTTTAGAAAAAAAATTTTAAAAATGGTTGAAAATTTAAAAAAGGTTTTAATTATTAAAATCGTTTTAACATACACATTAACCCTAAAAAAGACCATTTTTAGGCCAATTTTTCAACTTTACTTTATTTTTGATAGTTTTTGAAAAATGTTCACTGATACGTTAATAATGAAAAATCACTGTAAATGATCTTTTTGGGTGGTAATATTTACGTTAAAGCGATTTCATCAATTAAAACCTTTTTTTTTTTCAATTTTTGACCATTATTTTTTTTCAAAAATTGTAAAAAATGACGTTTCACAATGTTCCATGAAAACAGGGGTAAAGATGAGAAATCATCGAAAATGGTCTTTTTATACAGTAATACCCATCGTAAGACCATTTTCAAAAAAAAATTTTAATTTTTAAAATAGTCTATTTTTTCATTTTTTTTTAAATGGAGGCCGGCGGCACAACTCAAAATGCAGTTGAGAAAAAATAAAAAATAGAGAATTTTTACTCCATATGTCATCAATTGACACCTGAAATTCAAAACATTTCCCAAAATTTCCAAAATAAGGGCACCCTACTTGTCCATTCTTTGTAGTAATTTCAGGGAACCCAAAATGATGAATTTTTTTGAAATTTGCACCAGCGACGAAGACTATTATTGTCTCCAACATATCTAAATTTTAGCTTTCTAGGGCATCCCCATTTTTTCAAAGTTCCAAAAGGGGGATTTGGGGAAATTTTTCACATTGATCAGGCTACATTGCTACAGTCTCTCCAAACTGAATTAGAGTCCCCAAAATATTATCTTAGGTTCAGTTTTTGCTCTCGATATGTCTTTGGAATTCTTTTGACTCTTAGGAGCCTTGTGTAAAGTCAAAAATCAAGAATTTTCACATTTTACCACCATTTTTCAGAATAGTGATTAGCCTACGGCACGAAGTAATCAAATGACCTATAGGAGGTCAAAATTTGGTAGTGGGGTTCAAAGGCCACTGATATGCCTTTTAGAGGTTTTGAGATTTTTTTTTTGAAAAAAGGAATGAATTCTCAAACAAAAAGTAGGGCCTCAAAATAGGAGCACCCCAGCTCATTTTTCTAAAAATACGTCCCAGATTACGAATCTGTCATAAAATAATGAATAAAAATCTAGGAATCAATTCCTTTTTGAAAAAAATCGAATTCTTTTGTTGAGTCAGCATAATAAAAATTATTCATTTCTTCATTTTGAAAAAAGTTTATCAATTTTTTTGAATTACTAAAAATAACTATTTTTCAAATTTTCCAAGGAGATTTTTTTGAAAAAAATTTCAAATTTACAAAAAATTCAATTTTTTGAAGGTAAAAAATCGTTTTAGTTCTAGTTTTAAAAAAAAATTTAATTTTTTGTTAAAATTATATTTTCTGAATTTCCTTGAAATAAAAGAATCGGGGTTTCTCGAGTCAAGCTAAAAATATACTCAATTTTTGTTTGAAATTTTTTTTATGAAGTAGATATTACCTACCTATGGGTACCTTTTTTTTTTTTTTTTTTTTTTTGGGTTGGTGTATACTTATTTTGCGATTAGGAGCAATACCTACAGTAATTTTGTATGAGAAAAACAAATTCCTTATCCCTCTCTTAGTTTGCTTGAAAAATATCAATATTTATTAGTATTATTTTTTTTAATATAAATTATACCTATGAGATTTTTCTCACTTAATTTTTGAAGAAAAAATAACTAAATTCTTTTGCAAGAAAATATGATTTTTTTACAATTAAAAATGTCTTTATAATTATTTTTTTTGGAGTAAATAGTAAAAGTTGTCAATTTTTCGAAGTAAAAAATTAGTGAATTTTTTTTCAACTTTATTGGTGAAAAAAATACTTATCAGTTTTTATTACCTACCTAATAAAAAATATGTTAATTTTTTATGAAAAAATTTCTGAACTTTCTTGGTATTATACGAAATTAAAATTTTGTTTTGAAGCCTAAAAAAAAAAGGATTTTACCTAATTCTTTTTGATAACTTGAAAAAATCCAAAATCTTTTCTATTCCAAGATCTAAAATCCAAAATTCAAATCCGGATTTTGTGGATTTCAAATCTGCCGAACGCTGCTCATACGAGTATTTTTTCCTGGCATTTTTTTAACCTAAAATTTGGAAAACGATTTTATTTTAGATGTATTTCCAGTCGAAACGTAGGGAAAAAAGGTTAAAAAATGTACTCTTATTCAGTATGCACGTGTGTACACTAAAAAGCGTTTCATAAACGTTTGAAAAACATTTCTAAAAAATTTTAAAAATAATTTTTTCAAAAAAAATACAATAAAATAAAGATATATTTCTGAAAAATTTTATGTTTATGTAAAACACAAAATGTCGTGAAAAGATTTTATAAAATTTTATTAAAACGGAAATTCTTTGAAATTTTGTTGAAAAACTTATTTTTGAAAAATCTTGTTCTAGCCACAAATGAAAAATGTTGCTTCTCAGGGGAAATATTAGAGGTTTTCATAATTTTTGGCATAAAAATACAAAAGGCAGCATATTTTCGTGACTTAAATCGTCAAATATCTCAATTCGGCACCGATTCTAACTATACGTACAAATGCGTTAAAAGATTACCCAGCCAACCCTGCCTACAGCTAAAAAAATAAACGAGCTTTACATACTCGAAATACGCATTTTGCGTTATTGGCATTCGCGCGGCGGTAAAATGAAATGAAAAATCGCCTTAAAAATGAAACTAATCTTTTACTACTGCTTTACCGGCACGATGATGGTGATCGTAAAAAAAGGGAAATATTGTGGGTCGAATTTATATAAGAATAACATCACATTGTTTCAAAAGCCACATTTAGAAATATCTCGTATTTTAAAAACGTCCGTCGGTGCCTTTGGATGTTTTATCGTTTTATTACCGGCCACTTCGCGATCTATCAAAATGCTCTAAAAACAATTCGAAATTAATAAACACTCAAAATGCCTTCCGAGTACCTTTTGCACCACACTGCAACGTGTATAATTCGTATTTTTGATGAATCATGACTCTCTGGAGAATTGGCGCCTATAACGTGTACTATTGAATGTTTTCTTTTTATATGCCACTGGCGGTTCGAGCATTATACCGCGAACTTTTGCAATTGCTGTGTAATAAAAAGCCAAATTGTACCAGTTTTATGGTCGCTATATGTTTAGGGGTTTTTTAAACAAACTTATACGCGTATATGGACCTCTATATACATTAATAACACTATGTGATTTGTAATAGAATGTAAATTTCTATCGCGCAGGCGAAAACAAAGGACAAAATGTCTTCGAGACTTTAAAGAAAATTAAAATTTAAACGGAAAAATTGAAACTTTTTCAACAAAAAACCTATTTGCTCATTACTGCATTTAATTGCTTAATTTATTTATACCGTTATTTACAGGAAAAAAACAAAAAGAAATGTTATCAGGTGACTTCATGTCAAAAATAAGACATCGCGTTTTAATTGGATAATGGATAAAACATCCGTAACAATCACGCAATTCAAAAAACTTTTCTGATAAATCTATCATTAAATAATTCTACACGTGTTTTTTCTCTCTTGCTTTTTGTTTCATTTTCACTACACAATAATTTGCATTGTACCGAAACTTGGAAAAAAACTTTTAAAAATAAAATTATAATAGAAAACTTTTGAAATTTACAAAGTGGGTAGCTACGAGTAAATAGATGGATACGCAGTCCGTCTGCTAGACAAAGAAAATTTTCAATATATTGTTTTTCCCTTTTATTCCAACTTTCAAATATTCAAAATGAAAATACAAAACTTAAAAAGTCCGGCAGATCAACCCACTGCACGGTGCCGGCAAAATATTTCAATTTAATATTTCATAGGTTTACATTGAATTCAAAGATGTACCTATTTCGTGAAAAGCACGAATTAAGGGTAAAAAAGAGTCAAGAGATATGATGTGTTTGGAATTTATGTTGCAGTAGGTAATTTTCAACATGACTACATAATTTCGTAATAATCGGCATCGCTGCTTCTACGCGCTTAATTAATCTCTGCAATTTTGTTTAATTTAAAACACAAAGAGCAAACTAATTAACTGGGTAACACAATAAGCCGCACAAAGCAAGCCAAGGCGATTGACTAGCGGAAACTTTTCAAAAGTGATATTTTTCCGCCTTTGGTTCGTCTGTTTGAAAAGATCTTTTGAATTACCCACAAACATTAAACACCTACGGTAAAACGACGGATAACTGCGGTAACTGATAAAAATCGAATAATGCTGCCTTTTTCTTTTCATTTTTCTCCATAGGTATCGCACGTGGATGTGGAATTATGTGAATGACTTTTCTCCATGATATTTTACGTCGCTTTTATTCATTCATGAATTGTACGTAAAAACACATATTCATATTTATCTGTATCCCAAGTTCGAAGCTTAAAAACGTTTTCGATGAATTCGATGCTCTTTGTTTTTTTTCATTTTCAAAAAATCAAATAATTAAGCGAACTTGGCTTATTTTCTCTAGATGAATAAAAAGTTGGTAATGAAACATAAATCATGCGGTAACAGTAGAAGATATTCAAGCAAAAAGAAAAGTTTTTCAATCAGTATAATGTATTAGGAAGGTATACAGGGTGTTTAATCGCTGGTGTAGTTCCTTCCAAGAGGTGAATTGGCAACTCATAAGGAACAAAAAAATGTTATATACACACCCGAGCGGCACACTCGATCGATAATATCGGAAGATGTAACGTATCGATAAAAAATCGTTTGAAAATCTATAGATGTTCTCACGATATTATAAAGATTTATCGGTACAACTTCATAGGCAAAAAATCTAAAAACTATCGAATTCGATATTATTAAGATTTTATGACGATATTCGTCAACGATACTATCGACAAAGAATATTAAATTTATCGAATTCGATTTTCCACCGATTTTGTGCAGATATTTGAAACTACATTATCGACAAAGAATATTAAATTTATCGAATTCGATTTTTTAACGATTTTGTAAAAATATTTAAAACTATATTATCGACAGATTATATGAAATTTCTCGATTTCGATATTTTACCGATTTTTTGACGACATTTAAAACTATATTATCGACAGATTATATTAAATTTATCGAATCCGATTTTTTACCGATTTTGTAAAGATATTTGAAACTATATTATCGACACGTAATATGAAATTTCTCGATTTCGATTTTTTAACGATTTTGTGACGATATTTGAAACTATATAATCGACAAATAATCTGAAATTTCTCGAATTCGATTTTTTAACGATTTTGTGAAGATATTTAAAACTTTATTATCGACACGTAATCTGAAATTTCTCGAATTCGATTTTTCAACGATTTTATGACGATATTTGAAACTATATTATCGACACGTGATATGAAATTCCTCGAATTCGATTTTTCAACGATTTTGTGGCGATATTTGAAACTACATTATCGACAAATAATCTGAAATTTGTCGAACGATTTTTCAACGATTTTGTGACGATATTTGAAATTATTTCCAAATTGGTGAAAATTTTTCTAAGTCCAACACGTCTGGAAGTACTAAATTGCCTATTATAAGCGTTTTATTGCTAATTCCTCAACGATAAAGTATGGCATAGTGGTTAAGGAAGAGGATTACCATGCAGGAGGTAGAAGGTTCAAGCCCCACGGGTGGCAGATTTTTTATAATTTTTTTTGACTTTTTCTGAAATGATCCTCTTACCGC
Source organism: Balanococcus diminutus (assembly GCA_959613365.1). NCBI lineage: Eukaryota > Metazoa > Arthropoda > Insecta > Hemiptera > Pseudococcidae > Balanococcus > Balanococcus diminutus. The sequence continues at coordinate 34,935,593 of OY390714.1, forward strand.
AACATGAATAATGTGTTTAGGCATAGTTTAATGTATTAATTATGCTAATTAATGATTTTTAATTATAGGAAAAAGCTAATAAAAGACGAAAAATCGGAATAAAAAATCGATAAAAAATCGACAGAATATCGAATTCGATAAAGTGTCGCAAAAGTTCCGCCTAAATCGTGAAATTATCTTTTGATATTATAGATATATTATCGATAAAATATCTTACTATAATCTCGAAATTTTTGCTAACTATAATTCGTCGATAATCTATCTATATATCGAAAGATAATTTCACGATTTATGCGGAACTAACGCGACACTTTATCGAATTCGATATTCTGTCGATTTTTCATTTCGATAATTTGTCGAGTGTGCTGCTCGGGCATGGTGCCTACCTTAAACATTGAAGAGGTAAGAGAAAAATTGTAATAAGAAAGATTAATTTTTGGTTGGACATCGAATGGTGGGCTGGATCAAAAAAAAGATACCTCAGGTTTTGACAAAATCCAAAGGGAAAGGGGTTCATTTTGAGTTGGAGATCTATCATACAAAATTTCGAGGTCCTAGCTGAAAGGGAGATGGAGCTATGGGTGCTCAAAATGGGGTCATTTTTGAAAATAACTTGCCACTTTTGGGTAGTGCCATCTGCGTGGAACCTCGATCACCTAGCTTAAAAATTGAACTTTGAGTTTCTATTACACCTCCCTAGATCACCGAGCTTTTAAAATTGGATATTACTTTCATCACACCAGGGTGTTGAAAAGTTGCAGATATAGCTGAAAAATTGAGATTTTCAAATCACAAAAACTGGAGATACCATCTACTTGGTACCAAAACGGAGCACAGATGGCTCATAATGATGCAAAAAAATATTTTGTTATAAATAATTGAAAATTTACCTATCCTTGTAGGGTGATCAACTTTCAAATTTATAAAATTGTTAATGACAAAAATCGATTTTCTTAGGAAACTTTGAATTTGGCAACCTCATGATGAAAAATTTTCAAATTTTTTTACCAAAATATTTAATTTTTTCAGAAATTTTCAATTTTTTGTCTTTTCTTTTTAAAATTAAAAATAAAAATCTTTCAATTTCTTTTCGAAAAAAAAACGACTTCTTTTGCAGAAATAATCCCATTTTTTCTTGGGATAGAATAGAACATAGATATATATGTGTACGTCCGTATCGAAAGGGCCCATTTGGCCGGTATGGAGTTAAGACCAGTTCCATATACTAGACCAAATTCCGGTTAAAATGAGCCAAAGTGGGGGTCCCTAGCCCCAAAATTCACTCCTCTAGGCAATTTTGAAAATTAACTTTGAAAAAAGTAAGTTTTGAGAAAAACGCGTTTAAAGTTTAAATTTCAAAAAAAATTAAAAAATCGACTATTACCTGTACTTAAATTAAATTTTTTGCATGTTTTCACAGGAATAGGTCAAAAATGAAGAAATGACTTTTTTTTTTTTTACCTAGCTTCCTTCAGTCTCAAAGTGGCACCCACCAAATGGGCCTTTTCACTAAAATTGTGCAAAAATTGCTTTTAAAAATCTGTTATCGCAAATTTTTTTTTCAAAAATAGTTCAATGTTGTTGTTAGTAAAAAAAATTCAGTCAAGGCTTGGTTTTATTAGAAATTTTTTATAGAGTATTTTCATTTAGAATTTTTTTGATAAAGTGAGTAGCGTAGTTCTGATCTTGTGCCAGTTGTTTGAAATCTTTGAAATATATTTTTTTTATCGGTACCACACGAAGTCTATCGAATGAAAAATATACGAAAAGGGTAGGACAGTGTACAGAATACCTACCAAAGTGCTCAGAAACGGGTTTACACGGTTACAAGAGTGAAAAAAGATGAGAAAATAACGAATCGACAAAATGGGCCCTTTCATTTTTTTTTTAGAATCGATTTAACTCAACAACCAATCGAGATATCGACAAAATCTCAACGGGAGGTGAAAGAGGACACTTTGAACTATCATAATCGATAAAAAAACGCAAAATCGATAAATTTCGATTTTTTTCATAAAAATGGCTATATCTCCGAAACTAAGATCGACCAAATGGGCCCTTTCGATACGGACGTACACATATTTTCTTTTTAATTATTAAAATTATTTATTTGATTTATTTTTTGATTCAGCGTAGGTAATAAAATTTACCTATTTTTATTTTATTTATTTATTTTGAAAATAAATTTATTCAATTTTTTTTAATTACAAAATATTTCTCAAATTTTTAAAGGAAAATTTAAAAAAAACTAAAAAACTAAAACTAAAAAAACTTTTGAATTTCCCAGAAAAAACTGGGTAAATTTTGGGTTTGGTCTCAGTTTCAAAAAAACAAAAAAACTTTCAATTGCTTGTCTAAAAAATTTCTGAGTTTCCTCGAAATAAAGAAAAAATTAGAGTGTTTCTCGAGTCAAACTAAAAAACTGCACTCAAAAAGATCTTCACAAAGTATTAGGTAAAGGTACCTACTTACCTACTATTTTTTTTTTTTTTTTTACTTTAAATTTTTTTGAAAAAATTGCAATATTTGCATTATCTTCCTATCTCTTTTAATTTTTGAGTTGGAATTTTTCTAATGAGTATAAATTCATAAAAATTTGACTTTGAAAATTTGAAAAAATTTTAACCTACATGTCGACTCATAAATAAATTTTTCACTAAAAACTAAAAGAGATAGGAAGATGATGGTGAGGAACATGTTGTAGAGGAAGTAGAAGGGAATCATCTGCTGACAAAAAATAACCAAGTACCTAGGTTAATAATGCATTTTTTTTTTAAATTGCAAAATTTCAAATTTTTTTGTTAAAAATAATTTGTTGAACACCCTATTGCATCGATTGCAATTATCCTACTTTATTTCCCACAAGTTTCATCTTTCTATCTGTCTCCAATCAGAAAAAATAAAAATATTTAATTTCAAGTGAAAAAATAATTTTTTTACCATGCAGTATCTCAGCCCCTTCAATAGTAAGGGTATGTAAACATAACTACACGTTGTTGAAATTAGTTGCCCTCTTACCAAGTTGAAGGATGTTATTCTTAACCGGGACACCGTGTATAATATTTTTTGTTTTTTATGGGTTGCCTATGCACCTCGTGGAAGGAACTACATCAGTTATGAAACACCCTGTATAGAAAATGATCGAAACGAAAATAATCCAACATTCGCGAAGTTTTCAACCAATGTTTACCTCAGACAATAGCCACCTTTCTGTTTCTTTATATCAACCGTACTTTACCTATCACGCATTAATTACCTAAATGATTAACTCGTTAAATAAGTAATATTTTTATTAAACTCGTTAAATATTCATTAATTTAAATAAGAAAAATGTAGTTATATCGGTATTCAACTTTTAGCCTCGACTCGAGTATCATTGTTGATGAACGAAAACACATTAACAAATAAGTACCTAGATATTTTTTGTTATTTATTTAAAGCTCGCGCAACGCAGAGGTGAAGACTAAGAAAACGTTAATTTATAGGATTAACGATGAGAATTCCGTAAAAATAGCGTTACTTACCTACATTACTATTCGAAAATTTTGTTCTAAGTAAAGACGATGTTTTTAAAACGTACCAACTCGTGTTTGTTTTAGAGAGAAACTGTTTATAGGCGAGAAGCAAAGCGAACAAAAGCTGTTTCAGTTTAATTGTATACTCTTCTAGGTGGAATTGAGTCCCTGGCCTCACACTGGTTACTCGTATAAAAACATGTATCTACTATTAGCTTTCCATTTAATGTGATCATTTCATCCAACTAGATAAAATGTGTACAAATCCAAATCCAAAGTAAACGATGCAATATGAAAATAACAAATCATCAATACTCGTATTACAATATGAAAATAACAAATCATCAATACTCGTATTATACTTGATACTTCCGTGCATTTGTACATAGCAGCGCGATATCCCATTTCCAAGCAGTTTATGTACGTGTAGCTTATTTACCATAATACGAGTAGATATATTCGTTAAAAATAATTGCAAAACTATTTCTCGGTATTTTTATGCAAAAATTCGATTTATGAGTTGACTGGATTGCAGATTCAAATACTAATATGATGAGAGAGCAGGCTTCATTGATGAACATTTAGAACCAATTTTGATACCTATGAATAAAAAGTTTGTCCCCAGTTTTTAAAAATCAAAAACTAATTGAGATTTTCAAACATATCTAATTATCTTTTAAATTAAAAAAAAAAAAAAAAAAAATTAAATATTATACCTCTTTTTGGAAAAAAATGTGATTTTTGAGTTTTGAAAAAAATTAGTAAATCAATGTTTGAATCATTTTTGAATTTTTTAAATAAAAATTTTAATTTTTAAATTTGAAAAAAAAATGTATTCATCAATTTTCAAAACGATATGGTTCAAAAGAATTCAAATTTCTAGTTTTAAGATTTATAATTATAGGCTTGAAGAAAAATAGAACCAAAAATAATTTTTGAATTTTTTCAATGAAAAAAAAATATAATATACTTAAATATTTATACAGGGTGTACCGGATTGAGAGTAAAGTCTTCAAACCAGTAACTATGCAACTTATGGTGAGTTGATGTAAGTATGTTTGCCTAACCTACAGAATGAAAAGGGTGAGTTATGCTCATCGAAATGTCTTTTTGTTCTGACTGAGTGTTTTCAACCTGCGTTTCTCAACAAATATATGATAGTTGGAGAGATGAGTGTTGCGACATCAGATAGCAAATTTTATCTAGAATTTTTTCATGGGATTGGTTACTTTTATAACTTAACGAGAAAGTCTATAATGAGAAAAATATTTGAAAAAAACATGTTTTAAAAAAGTGACAGTTTTTCTTATTTTTCTGTAATAACACAAAAATTTGTCCTATGACCATGCTGTTATTATTGACTTTTCCAGATGGAAAAACATTTGCTCTTCACCATGGAGCGAGCCCCTTCCCACTTTTGTCTTACTCCAATCGAAAGTTATTATGAGCAAATAACTTGTTTAAAAAGTCTTTAAAAAGTCTTAATTAAATTTTTTTACATTTTATTTTATTTTTCTGAATACATAGTTTTTTCAGCTGTTTTTCTAAAAAAAAATAAACTGCTCATAAATCTTTACATCTAAAAAAATTATTTAAGAAAAATAAATTGAAATAAAATTTAATTAAGACTTTTTTGGACTTTTTCAACAAATTACTTGATCATTACTTTTGATTGGAGTAAAATACTAGGAGGGAGGCTTGCTTCATTACGAAGAGAAATCTTTTTTCGCCCGAAAAGTCAATGATAACAGCTTGATCATAGGACAACTTAATGAGTTATTGCAGAAATATAAGAAAAATTATCCCTTTTTACATATGTTTTTTTTACATATTTTGCTTGATATAGACTTCCTTGTCAAGTTATAAAAAATGATCAATCCCGTGGAAAAAATTTTAGATGAAATTTTCCGTCCAATGCCGCAATTTGCAACTCTCTATCTACCTACCTATTATATATGTTGAGACTTGAGAAGTGCAAAGTTGAAAACACTCAGCCAAAACGGGGGGGAAAATGTAGATTAGCGTCAGCCCCTGCATTTCAGAGGTTGGGAAAACCTACTTACATCGACTCACCATGAGTTGCATAGGTACTGGTTTGAAGGTTTTACTCTTAATCCGGTACACCCTGTATATTTCAATCAAAAAAAAGTTATTCATTAACTCTGCTACTAAAAAATATGCTCAAGCACAGAATTCGTAAAATGAACCCCCTCTTTTATTTTTCTAGTAGTTGAAGAACCCTCATCTCACTACAACTTTAAACTTTAAAATATCCACTTTCGTCCCAAAAATTGATAAATAAACATGCAAGAAATAAACGAACGTTTCAAAATTCACTTTCCAAGGGGAAAAACAATCACTCTCGTATTTCAGCAACATCTCTGTAAAATCTGTTCATGCAGATATTTTTACCTACTTAAAAATATATCAAGTTCTCAGAGCCTTTGCCAACGCAATGTCTAAAATATTTTAATAGAATCAGACATTTGTTTAACAAATCCCTAGAGAAAAAAATTACTTCACTATACAGTTTTTTGCTTTTCTTCAGATAATACTTCATTAATAATAAAATAGATAGATACTGACACTGCGTAATATCGGGAAAGTCTGAAGTTTATAATCAATTCAATTTTCATTATATTATTTATCATTTATTTTATTCGCTAGGGTACATCACGACGAGAAATACTAGAATGAAAGGCAAGGAAATTTGGATTTCATGTAAAATTTCTAACAACAATAAGAGGTGCGCGTTGGTATTATGAGTAGGTACTAGGTAGGTATACTCGTATAATAAAAATAATGTGAAATGAAGCAACCGTCTTTAGAATATGGTTGGATCAATCGATAAATTTCCGCTAAATTTGTCGTTAAATCTATCAAAGAGCTTAAAGCTTAATAATATTATAACTCCGAGTTGGACTATTATTTGTTTAATAAAGTATTTTGGTATGATAAGCATACTAGCACGTTATCTGTCAAGTCATCAAAAGGTTCTAAGCGAGGTTCCTGTTGTTTACCTATGACATTCAAACTTTTATTTACACAAGAAGTTATCGTTCGATTTCGACTACGCAACTGTTTTCGTTGATGTTTTGGAGGTTCGATTTCCAAAGTATTCTAAACACGTATTTAATTTTTCCCAAAATTCGAACAATTTTGTTTTTTACATAATTTTACAACAGGTAAATCTCGAAATTTGTAGCCTATCAGGCATCAGTCATTCCAAATTGAATCCCATTTTTACAATACCCATCTCGTTTCAGTTTTAGAATTGTTATGTAAAAGGTAAAAAAAAAAAAATTAAAAATAGAAATATCGAAATTTCTCAAACGACAGAGCATTTACTGGAAAAAATCTAAAAACTCCTCGCTTAAATCTGACCAAGAAAATTTATTATTGAAACGAAAAAATACAGAAATAAGTAATAGACTGGGAATAAAAGTAATAGTGAAATGAACACGAACCGTACGAATAGTTAAATCATAAACAAACGTGAAAATGAACCCATTTTTATAATATTTCTATTACTACATACTTTGAAAGCTAAACATTAAAAAATTCTTCACGCATACTAATTACACAATTTTTGCTAATTGAATTTTTATACTGGCCACGGTTGCAAAAGTACAGAATTCCAGTAACAGATGTTACGGTTCACAGGACTTGAAAATATTCTGTTATTTAAAGGTGACGAAGCATGAATTGCAAAAAAAAAGCCCGGATTGTAATACGTACGTTTCATACGAATTTAAAAAAGTGCTGTCCTTTCGCGTGTTTTATGAACGGAAATTTAATTTATTTTTTGGTCCGTTTGTTTAGAATATTTTGTGTACGAAAACATAGGAAAAAAATAAAGCGTCGAGTCTTCAAAGATATTTATATATGTCTGGTTACGGAAGAACTAAACCTATTATTCATAACGTTTTAACGCTTTACATCTTATTTTTGAACGTTAAATCGAAATAAGATCTTTATTGTAAAAAGGTTTTCAATATTATAGCATATTCTTTTTTTTCTTTTTTTTTACATATTTTTCGATTAGTCTGTTTCACTTCATGATTGATAAATAGCTTTTGTGTGGTAAAGATATCAGGCTTCACAGGGACTGAATTTTTTCGAACTGGTGCATGGTGTTTTGACGTCCGAAATAAAGATAAATTTTATTCGAGCATATTTCTGCAAACCTCATCCGTTCAAACGAGGGACGGAAATTCTCAAATAGCAAGAAATATACGAGTATGCATACACTATATCAATAGAAGATATGAAGATATAATTTTTTACCCAACAACTAGAAAATTTGTACATTACAGCGATAAAAGATATAAGTTGAGTTCGACTACGAATAACAACTGAAATATTCTTTTGGTATATAAGATTTAATAAACGAAAATTTCTATTTATGGCATATTTTTTTTTCTACCCTGTAGCTCGTTTAGAAAATTGCTTTCTACCGTTTTACATTTTTTATGGTTTTGGATTTTTCAAATTGAGTAATACATTGGGCAGTGATGCTGAATTTATATTTGTATCATGTGTTACACGCCGAAAAACCTGCAAAGTGACTTTGTAGAGATCGTCTTTCAAACTATTTATAAATACCAAGTAGGTTATGAAAATTTTCCCCATGAGAAAAAATTACGAAAAAGATGAATAAATTCCCAACCAGCGATTCAAACGTCGAGGAAAATTTTCCATTATTGTGGTTTTTTGCTGCGCAATGTTTACAACCGAAAAAAAGAAATGAGTGGGTAGGTATGTATATAAATTATCTAATAAAATATACAAAATTGACAAAAATATAAATTGAGAAATATCATGCCTTTTTGCCAAAAGTCAGCTTTGTGCGTTTGTTTGAAAAATTAATTGAGGAATGGAATAGCTGTAAAAACGAAAAACCATCATATTATTTGTATTTCTTTGGCCCAAAATGGGCATTGAGCACATTTCTGATTATACAATTTTCGTACACTTTTGGCGAGAGATTATTGCTTTCAAAAATTATTAATGTCCTACATAGTTGTTGTTTTTTTTTTCGTTTAATTTTCGATACATTTATATAAACGAATTTGGTTTATACAGGATGTCCCATAGCTAATGTAGCTCCTTTCATGCGGTCAGTAGACCAACCATAACACAAAGAATGTGAGCGTGGTGCCTATTTCAAAAAAAGAAGGGGCGAGAAAAAATAAAATTGAGAAAAAATCATTTATAGTCGAACAAATGTATATTATGCAATGTACTATGTACCTACTAAAAAAATTTGGGCAGTTTCCATGTCTCACAAGCTTTAAAAAAACTGCGTTCCGGTTCGTGAAAAATCTAATTATCAGGTAAGTGTGTTCATAGTATTTCACTGACATTTGAAAAAAAATAGAATCTTTTGACTTTTTTTTAATTTCTATTTTTTAAAAGATAAGTAGGTAGGTAAAAATTATTCTCGAATTTTTAAGGAAAAATTTTTCAATTTTTTCAAAAAAAACCTTTTTTTCACAGAAAGGGTCTCTTTTTATGAAGAAATATAGCTTTCATTTCTACTATTTCATTTTTTGAAAAAAAGAGTTTTCTGGAGAAGACAATTTCTCAGCTCTTTCTGAAGTAAAAATATTTCTCAATTTTTTGACGAAAAGAATCATTCAATTTTTTGAAGAAAAAAAATCATTCAATTTTTTGAAGAAAAAAATAACGAAGAAAAAAATTTAAGTAAATTTTTTATTTCATTAATTTTCTACAAAAACACAAAACAAAAACAAAAAAAAACTTGGAAATTTTTGGGAGAAAAAAACTAAATTTTTTTGTTTATGAGATGAAATCTCTCATGTTTTTAAGAATAAAAAAAAATAAAATTCTTTGAGATTAATATAATCCTGATCATTGCCAATTTTTTTGAAGAAGAAATAATTATGTTTTTTGTTTAGAATAAAATCTCTAATTTTTGGAGAAAATTTTTAAAATTTACCTATCCCAATTTTTTCGAAAAAAAAAAAATTCTGAAGAATAAGAATATTTTTTATGATTTTTTTGAAGTAAAAGTATTGTTCTTATTTTTGAAGAAAGCAATTTTCAATTTTTTGAAAGGAACAATCTTTTCTTTGTTTAGGATGAAATCTCTCATTTTGAGAGAAAAAATTCATAATTTTTTTGGAGAAAAAATATATTTTTTTTAATTTTGGAGAAGGGAGAAAATCTCGCATTAGGTATCATAAAAAAAGAAAATCTTTTTTTTTTTTTTTGTTGAAAAAAATCCTTTTTATCTTTTGGAATAAAAAATACTTCAATTTTTTAAGGCAATTTTTTAAAACATTATTCTCAGTTTTTTCATCAAAATTTTTATTTTAGATTTTTTTCTACTTTTATTATTAGTTGAATTCTTCTCCAATTTTTCGTCATATTATTATTTTTTTTTTCAAATAGGTATCGGTTCCTTGCATGCTACATAATTACGTATACAAAATTTTCCAAATTGTAAAATATTTTTTTTCTCAATTTTTCATTTGAATTTTCTTTCAAAAGATCAAAATTTCATACAAGTTAATTTAGGTAGGTATTATTGTTTCCTAAGTTTTCTCCCTCAATCTGAAAATGAATTTCAAGAAAATCTAAAAATATACCTATATTGTTCGAATAAAAAAATTAGTCGGAGAAATTTTTTCATACATTTTTCAATTTTTTCGCAATTTTTTTCGCTGGAACACTTTTTCAAAATTATGTTTTCTAAAATTTCTCATGCAAGCTCAGCTCACAACCTTACTTGCTTTTTTCATCATCGCGGCTTCTATTACGTATGGTTCGTAGAACTCGATTCAAAAAGTCCAAAAATTCGTTATTCAACTCCATACGAGCAACGTATTGAAAAAATATTTGAAATTGCTTCATATACCTATATACACGTCAATTGCATTTTGATTTCTTACTTTTCACACGTTGTACGCCTTATTTGAAACGATACTGACGAATAAATAAATTGACCAAAAAATTTAAATACTTTGCAAATTACAACATCGACGCAGTGTTTTTGAGCGCGACACTACAACCTCGTTCAAAAGGTAATTTTCCGATAAGCTTTGCACAAAAATTAAACGAGCTCTGTTGACGTTATTCATTCAAAACCGAAAGGGGAATTTTGAACGTTAGCGATGCGTATAACTTGGTCATATTGTCATTTTCGCCTAAATTATGATTTTCAACATGAAAATCATAAATATTTCGCATAATGACGGTGTTTAATACGTTTCGCATTAATCTACAAAAAAAAAACCTACCAACCCAACCCACCTGGTCTCGATATCTACACAGCACCGCAGCCGGTCGACCCAGCCCCAGCAGCACAACCCAGCTCGTAATACGCTTCATTAATGGCTATCGTGTTTTACAAAAGCACCCTTCTACTATACCTCCCTCATACGAGGTAGTAAGTAATTTGAGATGCGTTATCTCGCCGTCACCGCTGCCGCGACGAGAGAGAAGACTCTCGAGTCGAGTCTCGACGAAATATTTGCAACGAAATGACGTAAAATAAAACGTCTTATAACGTTGATAAATGCATTGTAGATATATACAATTGAGCTAAATTTTTGTCACAGATTACAGTTTTGAATGATACAATTTATCATAAGCCCAAGAATTACTCGCTCTTAATGTATCCAACGTCTCTAATTCTTAGTTTGCCTTCTTGGGACGGCGTATATGCTTGGAAACGTTAAAAGAAAAAAAAACTATGGTACTGTTTTTAACCTCGAATCTATCAACGCAACACTTGTGTGTAGACATTATGATAAAGATCGTTAAATACTCGTACGTTCAAATTATCCCTTACAATAAGGCGCCTGATTGTGATTTTGAATAATAATACCATTATTCCACAATTTAAACTTCTTTTCGCCGATCAATTAAGTGTCATATGTTCGCTATACTTTACGAAAATACCAGCCTATAATATATTTCCTCGCGTTACTACGAAAATAAAAGACGATAAGTTACGCCGTCGTATCCATATCCTCGTACCCACCCACAAAGGTGACATAGTATATTATGATTTCCCATAAGTAGGTATGTCATTAATTGTCGCATATACGTACGTACGATTTTACACAAAAACTTTCAAGGTTCACGTATCGTATTGAAATTCGTCGCGTCGTTATCGCTGCTTGTTTTGGGAATAATTTTCGGCACCAATATGTGAAACTTTTTCCGGTCACGTATCATAGTATCTTTGCAAACGTTGACATGTATGCACCTTAAGGTGCGGCCCCAGTTCAAAAGTTTGAGATAATTTACGAGCCGCCCCCTAATTCGGTTTCTTTTGATTAAATAAAAATACAATTTAAATTTTTCAAAAATTTTGATATTTAGGGGTCGCTAAAAGCTGATAACAGTTTTGGTTATTATCTAACAAGGGGTCTCAGAAACTCTTCACCTACGATTCAGCTGAAATTTAGTTTACTAGATCAAATTTTGAGCTGCCCAAGTTGATTTTTCGATTTTTGACGAATTTTTGAAAATGATGAAAATAGCCCATTTACACCAATTTTGTACAAAAAATAGTAAATTTTGAGATAAAGTTTTAGAAATCGGTTTACACAATACACACTAAGTTTGACCTCCTGAGTCGATTGCGACCATTTTCGAAGTGATCTGGGGTCTCCACCGAAAGTTTCTATCACGCATTCTGGATTGATTCTATTGCTTGGGGGGGGGGGGAGGACTCAACTTATAATGAAGGCTTCAGATCGCTTCGAAAGTGGTTGCAATCGACTCGGGAGGTCAAACTTAGTGAGTAAACCAATTTTTAAATTTTTATCTCAAAATTTACTATTTTTTGTAAAAAATTGATGTATAAAGGGGCTATTTTCATCATTTTTAAAAATTTGTCAAAAAATCAAAAAATCAACTTGGGCAGCTCAAAATTTGGTCTTTAGGTCTGGGTGATATGCTCTTTCAGTTAACTAAATTTCAGCTGAATCGGAAGTGAAGAGTTTCTGAGACCCCTGTTACCCGTGTAGCAACGTCGATGCTAATTTCGATATAAATGTCGACATGTACGATCGAAAAGTGACCGATTTCGATGTGTCGAAATTTATATCGACATCCACATCGACATTTGCAATGGTGAGAGTTTGAAAAATATGCTAAGTTCAAATATTCAATATAAGTATATATTAAAATTACACCAAAAATAGTGTTCAAGCCAACATTTCGACATTTTTTGTCAAATATGCGGCATTGAGGCCACCTTTGTAGCTGGACACATGCGAGTGTCCAACTAACATAGAGATGATTCTTAGACCTTATGTACTAATTCACAACACACTTTATCTGCGAGTATCACAATCACCCTCAAGACGTCGACAGTCAAGTCGATGCATTATTCGACCCTCGACAATTAGATCGACATTAACTCGACTTAAAATTCTTCTGGTCAACACTGTCGACAGTTAAGTCGATGCATTATTCGACCCTCGACAATCACATCGACACTATCTCGACTTAAAATTCCTCTGGTCGACACTGTCGACAGTGAAGTCGATGCATTATTCGACCATCGACAATTATGTCGACAATAACTCGACAAGTCGTTGTATTATTCAAAACTTTAAAAAATAAGAAAATTTTGTGATTCTTTCAGAAATTATTTATTCCTGAGCTTAAAATGTTCCTATTAATTGTTTTTAGTTCTTTTTAGATATAAAATTTGTAAATTTATGTGGCAGAAATTGTCGACATAAATGTCGATGAGTTTATCGAGTATCGATTTTTACATCGACTTGTCTACGTAGAAAAACAACGTTTTCTAAATTATAGGAAAATACTGAGAAAAATTCAAAAATTTTGATTGAACAGTTATGTTTAACATAGAACATTACTTTAAATCTCAAATATCATTTTTAATTCATCGTTAACCGAGAAAAAAATTTGTCTGAATTTTGTCGACATAAATGTCGATGTCGACAATTGCTACACGGGTAGATAACAATCAAAACTTTCATCAGGTTTTAGCGACCTCTAAATATCAAACTTTTTGAAAAAAAAATTAAATTGTATCTGTTTTAAATTAAAAAAAATCAAAGTAGGGTGCGGCACGGGCATGTGAATTATTTCAAAATTTTTGAATTGGGGTCGCACCTTTTAAAGCACCTCTACCTAGGTACGAAGCAATTCCATCGAAAAACTGCCAAGTACCTATAGTAGGTAGGTACCTAATAGACCTACTACAGGGTGTCTGGCGAGTGGTCTGCCAAACTTTAAATTTGGATATAACTGAGTATCACTAACTTAAAAATCTTCAAGTACACTTGGTGCCTATCTCGATTTTGAAGGAACAGTGGTGTACAAAAATTTCAAAATTTTGTGAAAACAATGCACGAACCAGGTGAAACTTTTTAAAAGGAACAAAAATAGCTATGTCAAAACTTTGCCTATCTTTGAAAATTAAGGTGCTACAAAGATTTGAAAATTAGTATTTTCAAAATTCAAGGCTCCATAGCGCCTTAATTTTTAAAGATAGGCAAAATTTTCACATGACGTTTTTTGTTCCTCTCAAAAAGTTACACCGGTATGTATTTTTTGGACCGAGTTTCGCAATTTTCATGTATCACCACTGCACCGTAATGAATTGAGGTAGGCAATATTTTTGACTGGGATTTTGCGTTGCTGTAACTCCTTCAATTTCAAAAATAGGCAATTCAATATGATTACAACTTTTATTGCTTTTTCAAAGATCTACCCACTGCCGATGTCGAAAATGTTTTTGAACTCAGTGGTGCCAATTGATTTTGCTAGGTAAAATACCGATTTTTAAAGTTTTGTAGCTCCTTTATTTTCAAACTTGGACAATATTTGTACATACCCTTTTTGGTTAGTCGTACTCGGTTATATGCAAATTTCAAGTTTAGCAGACCACTCGCCGGACACCCTGTAGGTATAGGTAGGTATGATTTACTCGTATTCCTTTAAAAGACCTATTTTCAAAATTGGTTAAATTTTTTTCAAAAGACAACCTACTCGTGAACTTGTGTGGAATAGGGTATCGTAGCGTTCGCTTTTCTGATATGCACTATCTATTGATTACAGGGCGACGCAATTGTGTGCCGCAAATATCGAGATATGTATTAATAAAGGTACGAAAGGAGTATGCTTTCTAGCATGGTATTCGCTTCTTATTAATCTCATCCATATAATAGGCCGACTTTGTTCATCGTATATTTATTCTGGAATGCTATTTCATAAAGGTAACACACAAATCAATGTTTAATATTAAATCCTACTATACCAAAACGTCCTCCGTTGGTACATCAGCCAAATTTTCAAAATTTGTAACCTACTTAATCACGTGGAATACGTTCATTTTTTTTTCTTTATCGAAAAAGTCTCCCTCAAAAATGAAAGATTTTTTGACCCAAAATATTTTGACAATAAGTAATAAAGATTTTATTTTCTCAAAAAAATTGACAATTTTTTTTCTGTAAAAATAAAAGATTTTATTCTAAACAAATAAATTGACAATTTTTTTTCTGTAAAAATAAAAGATTTTATTCTAAACAAATAAATTAAACTTTAATGTATTAACTTTATTGAAAATTAATTTAATAAAATTATTAGTACCTACCTAATTAATATAATTTTTAAAACAATAGGTATAAAAAATAAGGCTTTTTTGATTTTTAAATTTCCATGAAAATTAATATTCATTACTTTTAGACATTTTGTCACAGAGTAAAAGCATACCTAAACAACTATGTTTCATAATTTCAAACGTAGTGTGGAAAGAGTCAACTAGGAGGAGGTCCTGGCAAGGCGCGAAGCACCGAGTTTCTCTCCATCTCTCCTGTTTTATTTTTTTTTTAATTTTTTTTTATTTACTTTTTTTATTTTTTTTTTCAACACTTTGCAAAGAAAGCGAAAGCTTTACACTACAAATGAATTTCATTTCATTTCAAATACTGCACTGTAGAGAATTATTTCTGCAAAGAGATGTAAGATTTTTTTCTCCAAACATTGAAAGATTTCGTATCCAAAAGTTTGAGAAATATTATTTTAGAAAAACTAAGAAATTTTCTTATTCAAAAAATTGCCTTTTGTAAAAAATTTACCGTCATAATTAATTTTGAACTAAATTTTTAAAAAATATTAAAGTAAATTATCATAAAAATTAGAAATTTTGGAAAGGTCTCTAAAATACTTGTTATCAAATCATTGTTAATTTTTGGTTCAAAAAATAGTCCACGTTTCTTTTGAGAAGTAATTAGTTCTTTTTAAATTTTCGACATTGATTTTTCACCTTTTTCTCAATCATTGTAAATTCTAAAAGAAAACTCAATTTGAAAATTTGAATTTTGACAAGGGCTCGAGAAATGCAGAATTTCTCAAATTATATCTGGTTTTTAAAGTTTGTTGCAATAATTCTTTTCACTCTCTTCAAACAAAGTTTGGTTTGAAAAATAAGTTTCCAAAATATGTCGAATGGTTTTTTTTTTGTTGA
The DNA here is from genome assembly GCA_959613365.1 of Balanococcus diminutus. NCBI lineage: Eukaryota > Metazoa > Arthropoda > Insecta > Hemiptera > Pseudococcidae > Balanococcus > Balanococcus diminutus. The sequence continues at coordinate 34,951,589 of OY390714.1, forward strand.
ATTATTTATCAATGTTTGAAAAAAAATAAACAAAAATAAATGTCGACAAATTTTTGGAAAACACAAATCGAAAAATGATGTATTTTTTAACTTTGCAAAAATTCAATTTTTTTGCTCAATTTTTTTTTTCAAGTGTCAAACGTAAAATCTTGACTTAAGGGACAAATTCATTTCATGAAAAAAATAAAAAATAAAAAAATACTGAGAATCTAAGAATAGTTTTAGGTGATAAAGAAAAAATCTGCGGAGATTATTCGCAAAATTTCAATATAACGAACAGCCTATAATTCTATACACACACGTTTAAATGATACCTAGGTACCTACAGATATTCTCGGCTTTCAAAAAAACACTCGATAATAAAAGTAAGATTCCATTTCAAGATTGTCAGTTAAGTTCCCTTTGATTTTCAGTAACTTTCACGGGAAAATGTTACTTTTGAATAGCCGATATCTTCCATGATAAGACTAACTCTCGGATCTAATATAAAACCAACTTTTCGGCACATAGAAATACGACAAACGAAATGAATTATCACACTTTAGCGTGAATCTCTAATTCCGCGTATAAAATACCTACCGAAACACCATGTAAAACATTTCAATCGATAACAAGGTGTTACGTGTTCAAAAGGATTAGGAACATACAGAAACAGCAAAGTGCAGAAACTTTTGATACACCATAAAACTCAGTGCTATTCTCTCAAAGTAGCTAATTCTCTCTCACAGAAAAAAATCCAATAGCTTTGCTTAAAGCTGCATAGCGTAATTACCTACTAAATCTCGGCACCGACATTCAACTTTTTAGTTAAATTCGACGAATTAGGTATTCGCAAAACTTAAAATTCATCCTCAATCTTTAACTCACAACGAGAAATATAATTAAACATTCGCCGGCATAGGTATAAAGAAGCCTACTATATATAGAATTCGTTGCGTCGTAATACAAAACATAAAACGAAAAAGAATCCGAAAAACAATTGTCTTTTTTATGAAAGACCACAAAAACAAAAAAAAAAAAAAAATACTTCTTAAAAATTGAATTTTATTTATGGCGTTCTCTCAACACGAGACCTACAATACAAAAAACTTGGAATTAACTTCATCAAAAACAAAAGCTGTAAAAACATGTAAGTTATTTCTACTTATGCATGTGAAACGTAGTTTTTTCTTTCAATTCGTAATTCCCAAGAATACAAACAATAAATCAAACACCTACCACTAGATAGGTCGCGAATTCACCAGATGAAGTTGGCGTTAGAAATTGAATTTATGAAAGTTTTGCTGAGCGAAAAAGACAAATTTGCATCGCTAAAAGAAATTCCACCATTATGCATCATACATAAATTTACGTAGAAATTCCTCAACTGGTCATTTTAAAACAAATTTATTGTTCTGAATATAAAACGCAACGGCTCGAGAATCATTGTCTTCCCCTGATTATAAAGACCGTAAACTGAATATCATAAAAAAACCGAAGTACATACAGCGAGTTATAACTTATTCGTGAATCTACTTTCAAATGTATCTATGGTATGCATTCGTACCTATATATACACAACTCAATTCTACACACACAAAAAAAAAAGTATGGGTATCGAGTACTTTGCAACAAGGTAGTTTGTTTCAAACAGTGTTTTAAACATGTTTTTAACACAAGAATAAAACTATGTTTCAAACAAAAAAAACGTTTAAAATGTTATTTTATTTTATTGTTTAAAACATGTTTTTTTTTGTTTTTTTTTTCAACAAAGGAAAATATAAACATTGGAATCTCGAAAAAATTGAAAAAAATTGTTTTGAACGTGTTTTAAATTTAAATATTTTAATTGAAAACATATGATTTTAAAAAAACATGTAAAACAAAAACAAATGTTTTTTAAAACTATTTTGAAACCATCCCTAGAAAGAGTATCAAAACCATCGATGGTCATTTTAAAAATAATTTAAAAAAATGAAAAATCACGAAATAGAACACTTGTAAGAATTCAACAAAAATTTCAAAAGTTGATCTCCCGAGAAGCACACTCGACAAATTATCGAAATAAAAAATCGTCAGAATATCGAATTCGATAAAGTGTCGCGTTAGTTCCGCATAAATCGTGAAATTATCTTTCGATATATAGATAGATTATCGACGAATTATAGTTAATAAAAATTTCGACATTATAGTAAGATATTTTATCGATAATCTATCTATAATATCGAAAGATAATTTCACGATTTAGGCGGAACTTTCGCGACACTTTATAGAATTCGATATTCTGTCGATTTTTTATCGATTTTTTGTCTTTTACTAGCTTTTTTCTATAATTAAAAATCATTAATTAGCATAATTAATACATTAAACTATGCCTAAACACATTATTCATGTTACGGTAAGAGGATCATTTCAGAAAAAGTCAAAAAAAAATTATAAAAAATCTGCCACCCGTGGGGCTTGAACCATCTACCTCCTGCATGGTAATCCTCTTCCTTAACCACTATGCCATACCTTATCGTTGGGGAATTAGCAATAAAACGCTTATAATAGGCAGTTTAGTACTTCCAGACGTGTTGGACTTGGAAAAATTTTCACCAATTTGGAAATAATTTTAAATATCGTCACAAAATCGTTGAAAAATCGTTCGACAAATTTCAGATTATTTGTCGATAATGTAGTTTCAAATATCGCCACAAAATCGTTGAAAAATCGAATTCCAGGAATTTCATATTACGTGTCGATAATATAGTTTCAAATATCGTCATAAAATCGTTGAAAAATCGAATTCGAGAAATTTCATATTACGTGTCGATAATATAGTTTCAAATATCGTCAAAAAATCGGTAAAATATCGGAGTCGAGAAATTTCATATAATCTGTCGATAATATAGTTTTAAATATCTTTACAAAATCGTTAAAAAATCGAATTCGATAAATTTCATATTACGTGTCGATAATATAGTTTCAAATATCTTCACGCAATCGTTAGAAAATCGAATTCGAGCAATTGCATATTATGTGTCGATAATATAGTTTCAAATGTCGTCAAAAAATCGGTAAAATATCGAAGTCGAGAAATTTCATATAATCTGTCGATAATATAGTTTTAAATATCTTTACAAAATCGTTAAAAAATCGAATTCGATAAATTTAATATTCTTTGTCGATAATGTAGTTTCAAATATCTGCACAAAATCGGTGGAAAATCGGAATCGATAAATTTAATATTCTTTGTCGATAGTATCGTTGACGAATATCGTCATAAAATCTTAATAATATCGAATTCGATAGTTTTTAGATTTTTTGCCTATGAAGTTGTACCGATAAATCTTTATAATATCGTGAGAACATCTATAGATTTTCAAACGATTTTTTATCGATACGTTACATCTTCCGATATTATCGATCGAGTGTGCCGCTCGGGCTAATTTATTAAACTTTTAATAGTAAAAACTAAAAAAAAACTTTTAAAAAATCCAAAGTTTTTTAAAGTCTGACAAAATGTCTAAAAGTAATCAAATTTCTAAAAAAAATTCAAGTTTCAGGATGTCTGACAAAATGTGTAAATGTCATCAACTTCATTTTCTATCCAAGTTTTTTAAGTCGTCCAAAAATTCAAAAAATTTCATAAGTTTTAGAGTGTCTGACAAATTGTCTAAAAGTCATCAAATTTTTAAAAAATTTCGAAGTTTTTTTATGCCTGACAAAAAAAAACAGAAGTCATTCATCCAAACCCAGTATAACCTAACCTAATTTTGTGTCGGATTTTATTTTAGACACGTTTTTTGGTCTCGCCCCTGCCCATTTTGGTCATCGTAAAAGCATATACTAAGTACCTATGCTAACTAGAAATAATATTGATCATTACAAATTTCGATTGAACCCCTTCTCTCCAATTTTGCCTAATACTATTACGTAGATACTTTATATTTAAAATTGGAGGGGAAGAAAACGTCCAACTATAAAAATGCCAAACAAAATTTTTGTAGATTGAGATACTAGAAAATAGAAATGGTTTTAACAAAAATTTCGATCCCCTCCTCTCCCATCCAATTTCATTTGAATTCAACTTACATTAGATACTTGATATTCAAAATTGGTGACGGGGAGGTAGTCCAATTTCAAAACAATGCAAAATAAAAGTTGTTGGTTATTACAAAAATTTCGATAGGATCCCTCCCTCTACTCTAATATATTCAATAAGTGCTGAGGAATTACATTTCAGATCATATGTGAAAGAAAACTTCACTGAAAAACTAAACTGTTTACAACTACACCAAATCACCTTACTTATTAAGTTATTAGGAACTGAAAAATCATAAAAAATCACAAAATTCTAAATAACCTAAAATTTTGAAAAAATGAAAATGTCATGGAAATTGAAAATTTTAGGCAGTTGAAAAATGATTGAAATATTTTCTTAAAAAATTAAAATTAAGATAAAAATTTTAAAAAAACAAAAAAACAATTTAGTCATCAAAAATTCGACGATACAAATTACCTACTAGAGCTTCTAATGAAACATCGAAGTTTCGGGAAAATTGATGAAAAATTCCTACCAATGAGAGTGTAAACAAACAAAAAAAATCACGTGACTTGGAAATCCTTATACACAACTAGATACAAATAATTCCCAAAGGGTACAATTTCAGTTTTTTTTTTACCCAAATGTAATTTTTTGATTTATTTGCATCGCCACGCCACTCCGTTTGCTTTATTTTCGCTTCGAGAGGCAATATGAAAATGGGAAATTCAATTTCATCGAAGTAGTTCGGCACTTAGGAAAGTTTTTCATATTTGTATGTATACGACTATATACGTTTCAGTGCAAGTCGATTTGAGAATATTAAACGAAGTAAAAAATTATACATTAAAAATCTGCCTCTCGCAAACGTCGCATAGCTTTGGTAGGTATCATTACATGCAAAAGGCAAAACGTAATGTAACGTCTACGGTTATATTCCACTTCACGCACCTACGCGAATCTTTACTTAATATTTTTGAAGATGTTAAAAGAAACGAAAAGTTGAACCCAGGCGGTGATTTATTTTTTTCATTATACACGCACTGAAAATTGAACTTATCATACGCGCCAATCGGGGGGGAAGAGTACTTTTTCAGTGGTATGCATTTTTCCCACCCGGCTTTTTGTGATTTGCATTTTCCCACGTCTTTTTGAAGTTATTAGTTTGAGCTCTTGTAGTGATTACATTTAAACGAAATTTTGGAAACAACTTCAAAATAAAATGTAAAATTTTAGGTACCGGAATGTTATCATGTTGAATTTGTTTGATGCAATTTTAATTCAATCTAGACAGATAGATTGTGATATTACGATAGGAGGTATTAGATTATACGTCTTTTTGTTCATTAATAAAAGATTCGTTTTGTTTTTCTTTCTGAATGAAGAATAAAAAATTGTGTTGCAATTTGACTAATTTTCAGTGCAGTGTATAATGAAAAATATCTTACTATACAAGGGTGGAGGGAACTCATAATCTCGCGTATCTTTGCTCACCTCACCTTCGGCTCGGTTCGCAAACTTTTTTTACTTCACTCGCTTTGCTCGTTCCGCAAACAATCTGGACGCTCGACTGTAAAGGTTCCCTTCCCACCCTTGTGTAGTAATATACTATTTTCTGTTATAAAAACTAGTGTAAGTGAAAGCTGGGCATCACATAATGTTGTTTGACTTCCTTTTTTCGTTCGACCTGCGTTCCGTTCGTAGGTACATAAGACAAATTGAACGAAACTGTTCTTTTCGAAAAATACGCTATTATTTTCAATTGGTCAGATATTACGTTAATAATGCTATTTCGAGGTATTTCGTCAATGGTGCTACTCTTTTCGCAACTTATGCTACTGCCTCGTTTTCGAGATGCATTCAATCACAAAGATTTCGCTTGTCGTTTTCACTAACTAGTAAAATACCTCTTTCCTCTTTCGCTTTGTAAAACCTCAATTACGCGGCTTTCCTTTAACGTTTTTTTTACAACCGTTTCGTAACTTTCATTTCGCAAAAAAAAAGGTTTTTATACGAACTCGGATATTTTTTTAACGGAAGAAAAAGTTGAAATCCTCGACGTTGCCGAATAGCCCAAGTACAAATTATGCGAGGGCGAGGGAAAATATTGGCATTTGCTATCGAATACTGAAATATGTATCGGATCTGTAAGTTGGGAAAATTGAAGAAATTTTTCCAGCTGTTGAACAAATGAAGTGAAAAGATAAAAAGAGTGAAAATACAAAGCGAGATTACACCGTTAAGTTGCACGCTCCAACTTTATGTTTTCTTTTTGATAATGCGGCCACAACACAAACCCCAGTAAAAAGTTCTGAAGTATAATTCACACAAGTTCTGTTTTATCGTCGTCAATTTTTCACAGATAACATAACATTCGAGAACGACCTTCTCAAAATGCTGTAGGTGGATTTTTTTCTACCCAAACATCCTGAGGTGATTTTTTCAACCTAGAGGTATAATTACGAACTAATAAAAACTTTCAAAAATTTTCGCAGTAAATGCGTACGTATGTAATAAATTTAAAAAAGAGTATTTAATCGAAAAAAGATGTTTTTCAGATGACTGAGTTTTTTTTCTACTTTTTTTTTTTGCGAACTCGAAGATAGTAGAAGGTATGACCACATACTTTACCATTTCCACTTGATGAAGCTCGAGTGTAAGTAGGTACCTAATATACGTCTTGAAGAACATTCAAGATTGCCTAATGATGACTTTCATTAAAACTAATGGATTTTTGCTCAAAGAAAACATCTTCACAATCTTAATTCAGCTTGGAAAGATATTAGAAAAGTAAATGGATAAATCGACTCTGCCAGCAAGTGAAAATGTTTTCGCTAGATTTAATTTTTTTCTCTATGGCAGTTTCATCAAAGCAATCAGAGTTTACCATTTGTTGCATCGTACTCGTACAAATGAGTTTTCATTTTCGAATCAAGTAATCAGTATTTCAGAATTATCATTAAGAGTATTTTTGTCTTATCCGAAGCATTTATTCTCGGAAGGATTAATTCATCAATTTGGCGAATTTTTCGCAAGTCGTGACCTTTAGAAAGTTCTAGGAATAGGATCTAAATTATTTTTATTATGAAAGTGAAATTTGCGTTAATTATGCCAAATATGTTCAAGTGTGATTTTAAAAATGAGCGCAATAAATTATTTTTCAAAAATATCCTCTTAAACATCTTTCGATAGAGAACATTTTATCCAAATGGAATTTTTTCACAAAAATTTGTCCCAAGGGAAATTTTTTCCGGAGCTTTTAGAATTTTATTCTGGCAAGTTATTTTCATCACGTATTTTTTCCTTTTCTCCCAGTTTCTCAAAGAATCTCTTCAAAAAGAAATTCGCGACAGAAAGAAATTAAAAAAAATGTATGGAAAAAAGTCCCATCATTTTTTTAATACTAAAAATTCTCATGATTTTTTTCTCCTAAATAAAAATTTGGAAATAAGAAATAGGTATTTTTAGAATTTTCTAAGTTTAGATACCTATTAGTTTTTTTCAATACTTGATTATGGCCTTATTAAAAAATCTTGGGAGTTTGAAAAGAGTTTTCAAAAAAAAAATTGACAATACTTTTGGTTAAAAATTCACAGAAAGAAAATATTAGGTATTTCAAGTTTCCAAAAAATTTTGCCTTTCATTTCGTGTTCAACTATAAAAAAAATCTTTTGGGAAGAAATTCGTAAAAAAAATTAAAACTTTCGTAAAAAAAAATTGGAATTTCCAACTTTTTAGTAGGTACATAAAATAAAAAATTATTTTAGTTTTATTTTATTTTTTATTTTTTGAAAATATCCATTTAGGTACTTACAAAAAACTATTTTGGAGAAAACTTGTCCTCAAACAAAATATTTTTTTGAAAAATTTCGAAAATTCTTTCAAAAAGTATTTGAAATAAAACGTTTGAACTTTTTTTTGATAAGTGTCAAAAACACTTTCGGAATGAAATTCGCAGCAAAATATTATTTTAAACACTTCAGTACAAAAAATAAAAAATTCTATCTAACTATTTTTAGAATTTTTTATTTCATTTTATTTTTAATTTTTTGAAAATATCTATTTACTTACCTAAGTGCAAAAAACTATTTTGGAAAAAAATTGTCCTTATTCACAAAAACTTCTTTTGAAAAAAAAAAAGTAAAAATTCAAATATAGGCAGGAATCTTATTCTTTCAAAATGTTTTTGTAATGCATTAAGACAACATTCTCAATAAAAATTTGCAGAAAGGGAATTTTTTTCACAAATATTTTGAAAAAATCCAATGTTCTTTCAAAAAAATATGTTTTAAAATTTTTTTTAACAAGTACTAAAATTAATTATTTTAGGAAGAAATTCGCCAAAAAAAAGTAATTTAACGAAGTACATTCGTACAAAAAATAAAAAATTACATCTTAAAATTTTTGAAAGTAATACACTCAATAATAAGTTATATACTGTATGATTTTTTATTTTTAGAAAAATCCAAAAATTCATATTTTGAAAAGTGATTGAAAAAAAAGTTTTGACATAAAAAATTTGCTGAAAGGGAAAATTTTTTAATTTCTGAAAAAATTTAAAACTTCTTTCTAAAGACATTTTAAAAAAAATCATCAGACACCTTTCCTGAAGCAGAGCGTAAGTGTAGTAAGTGCAAAAAACCTAGGTAGTAAATTTCTCTTCGTGTAAATTTTTAATTTCTCACCTTTCGATTAGATTTTTAAAAAAATTGATAAATTCGAAAAAATACGGTTTAAAAAATTATCACGTAACATTGATACGGTGGAATGCGAAAAAAAATTGACAGAATAATTCATTAAAACCACTTTCACGTTATCAAATCCCTTTAGACGATTCCCATAGTGGTGTTTATATCGCGCTATTAAAATTTCAATCGCCATGAAAAAAGATCAATCACATAGACCTTTTCAAGTTGGGTACATTTTTAAAGAATCCAACGGCATCGAGATGAGAAAAAATTATCCGAAATTTCGATAAAAAGAACACTTCCTTCAGTGACGAATGATTTATTATCACGTCAAATGAGAAGAGCTGGCTACAAAATTTAACACGTTTCAGTTTAAACGTTGCTTTTCAATTTCAGCGCTGTCACCAACAGGGCAGTATAATTTCCCCAAAATGTAGTATAAATCAGCTAGTTGATGAAAAAAAATAGATACTTATCAAGCTCGTAGAATTAGAAAATTTCGCCTCAACGCCTGGAGCATTATTTTTTTTTTCAACACGCTCTATAAATACTGTTCGAACGGTTCGTTTTTCATGTTACGCCGATAAGTTTCTCGGTGCTATACGAATGAGTATCATGGGAGTGATACGAATCGAGTATTATTCATTTCGCAACTTTTTCCAAAATACTTTTTCTAACGTAATGATTCGGTTAGATGATTTCTTTTCTATCAAAAAAGCTAGAAAAAAAAACTAACAGTGGTGCATACGTGTGGATTGGCAGGTATACAGGGTGTCCCGGTTCAGAGTAATCAGACTTGATATTTGAGTATAACCGACTGCTTAATAACAAAAAAAAATTATGTATACCGGTGCCTATTTTTATTTTGAAGGACAATGACTTGAAAAAATTTCAAAATAATAAATGAAGCCGGTGTAAATTTTTAAGAGGAACAAAAAAAGTTATGTGAAAAATTTGTCTATCTTTGGAAATGAAAGGAACAACAGAGAATTTGGAAATCGGTACTTCTGAAGTTCAAAGCTCCATAGCATCTTCACTTTCAAAGTAGTTTAAATTTTTCACATGACTTTTTTCGTTTCTCTCAAAAAGTTAAATCTGTTTATTGTATTGTCCTGATGGAATTTTGCAATTTTAATGTACCTTTTTACCTTGATAAATTGAGATAGGCAATATTTTTGACTGGAATTTTGTGTTGCTACAATAAAGTGCTATTCGCCACCATATAGGATTGAATTTTTTAAAATAACTTGCCTATTTCATGAATTAAGCAGAAAATTTCCTTTTTTTTGCACGATTTAGGCAAACGTGATACTGAACTGCAAGTTCACAGTAGTTGACAGATTTCACATAATAATGTGATGGAATGATATTGAAAACTTGAATAAAAATTTTATGAATTCATGCTTACACAAAAAAAATGTCAATTTTTTATCAGTTGCAGCGACCTTCTTTTGATAATTTTTTATGAGTTTTTTTTCTATCAGAGCTTTATTACATTTCATTTTTTTTTTTTTTTTTCGCAAGAGTAGGTAACATTCAACAATTTTGCATTTTCCATCTTTAACTGAGTTTTGCTTATCAAAATTATTATCTCTTGTCATAGATGATTTTAGTGGTTCTTTTTTTCTTTTTTTTTTTTGGTCAACGTACGTCACTTTCAGTTGGTGATTTTTTATTCTTTTATTTGTCAGAGTCACTTTAAAAAAAAAATTGGTCAGTTTTTTGAGTTTTTCTCTTGTCATCGTCATTTCCTGTCAGTACTTTTCTATGTTTTTTATTCACTGCCTAAATTAATTCAAACAAACGATAATCATGCCAAAAAAGAACTCAGCCAAAAAATGGCAAAAAAAATATAATCCGAATAAACAATTAGCTAATTCTGTCCAAAAGTTTAAAAAATTTGTACAATAAAAAATTATTTTGAGAAAAAAGGTCTCGAGGGAAAGTAATTATGACAGAAAAAAGCAAGTGACAGAAATAGTTCTGACTCGTAGAAAAGAATGACAGAAAAATATACCTATTGACGTACAAGATTAACAAAAAATTGGCCAAAATCAACTCTGAGAAATGATAATCTTGATAAGCAAAAACTTTGCCATAGAAGTATGTCACTCTGACCAAATTACGTTGGTTAAAAAAAAAATGACCAAAAAAACTCATAAAAAATTGTTTTAAAAGTTGAAATAAAGTGATTCTTAGTCTGACCAAGAAAAAAAAGTGACAGAAAATTCTGGTGACGAAAAGAAACGATGATCAAAAAATGCTGACAAGAAATGACGAACACAAGAAAAAAATTGGAAAAATTGGCCTAAAAATGAAAAGTGACTCTGACTGAGAAAAAATAACCTAGGTATATGGCTAACAAGTTGATCAATAAAAAAAACACTAAAATCATCTATGACAAATGATAATTTTGATAAGCAAAACTCGGTTAGAATGAAAAATTGTTAAAAGTTACTCTTACATAAAAATAAAAATAAACCTAGGTACACTAAGAAAAAAATTAGCAGAAAATTATTTTTTGTATGTGTGACCATGAAATTTTATTCTAGAGTAAAACTTGCTTTCAATATCAGTCCATCGCATAGGCCACATGTACCTAAAATTCTTCCATTATTGTGTACTTGCAGTTCAGTATCACGTTTGCTTAAATTGTGAAAAAGAAGGAAAATTTTCTGCCTAATTCATGAAAGAGGCAAATTTATTTTTACCTTTTTTTGCCTATTTTATAAAATAGGCAAGACAGGGAAATTCTGCTCAATTCATGAAATAGGCAATTTCTTTGCCTATTTCATAAATTTTATATTTTTTTAAAATCCAATTGATTAATTTTAAATTATTTTATATTTTTTAATGAGTTAGACAATTTTTATATGTAATTTATTTCATGCAAAAATAAATTATTAGGTAATATCTATTATTTAATCATAATTATGTACCTATGTATTTGAAGGGAAAACTTTTGATTTTTTTTACTTCTACGGGCTAATAGAGATACGTAGCTGCACTTACCTATCTATACCACTGGCGTAATAAAATTCGAATAAAATTACAGCATTTATAATGAAGAAATAAGCGATAAAACAATTATATGGAACACCTATAGCGATAAATTCATTCCATACGAGCATAAAAATGAAATGCAATTGTACTTATTGAACAATATTTTTGAAAGACCTTTTCCTAAAATGATATTATTTCGCCATAAAATATGATAAAAATACTACTGAACACCTGTTGTCGCATTCGCAACAGTATAACGTTACTTTCTACAGTTATATTTCATATACGATAAAACACATTTATGATTACGAAATAACCATTTCTCGTAGCAAAGATGAGGGTGAACGGATTTGTTGTATTTTTTACGATATTTGGTTATTTATAAAGCTAAAAATCTTCTTTCGCATTTCACGCCCCAAATAAAATTTTACTTTCTCGATTACGCATTGAAAAAGTTTACGATAACACCGAAAACGGAATAACTTTCGTCAATAAAATTCGTCAAATGAAAAAGAATACCTACAAATTTTATAGTTATATTTTGCGAATTATGGTCTCCTCTCTAAACGGATTATAGAACCAGTCTATATTATGTTTATTTCTTCGCCCTGTTTTCGTCATAATAAAAGATGCCTTTATCGGATATTAATCGATAACAGACACTCGAATATTTACTTATACTCAATCATTATAGTATACCTATTTTCGCGTCGATTAAATTCCGAATATTAAAGCGATCCTATCGTCGAAGGAAATACTAAAACCTTAGAAATGAAATTTTATCGGCAAATTAAGCATCTCGCAATCGAAGATTTAAATTAAATAACAATACAGCGAAACAACTGCCAAGCAACACGTCGATCCTCCGTGCACTTAATTTATTAAAGTATACCATAAAATACGTCTATCTACTCGCGGCACTTATCAATTCTAAAAGGTACTTTATTTCGGCGTATTCAGCGACGAGAAAATCTATATAAGAAGAAAATACGAAAAAGAGAAGATTGCGAGAAGAAAATCGATACGGATAGTGAGAAGAGGAACCGAAGACGAAGAGATGCAAAAATAATTAGTTAACATGGACTGATCAGTCACGTGCTGGTAACATTTAAAAAGGAAATTATTTAACTCGCACCATACATTGTTGGCAACCCTTCAACAAGACCACTTTTGCTAACGTTTATCAACTGCCAACGCTATTTAGTAAATCAACGCCTCGAGCCAAACTTTAATGTCAAAAAGTTAATCGTATAGGTGAAACGACGAGAAAAGGATATCGAGCTCTTAAACATATCATTGTGTAAAGCTGACATACGATACTCTATTACCAGCCTCACTTGTGAAATAATCAATTATTTCATTTCATAGACCTTTTTCCACCCGTTAAATTTAAATTTAAAAATTTTAAAAGCGTTTTCCATTCCAGATAAAGAAAGCACTCATACATATTTTAAATATTTATTCGAATACGTTTTACACGCAAAAATGACGCTTTCAATTCTTTCCTATATTATTACTTTTTCTTTTCTTTTCATTTCCATTTCTACCAAAAGCGTTTGTGTATATATACGAAATATTATAACAACGACGTGAAAAAGCACACATAACACGATTATATTATATACATACTAGCTTATGTCTTCACATAAATACTTCAAAAATCTTCAGACCGTAAATTCAATATAACAAAAAGTTGAGAACTTTTTAAAAGTCGCATGCTCGGTATATGTCATTTGACTTCAAACTTTTTAAACTTTTTAAAAAACAAACCTATTTGCCAACAAATCACATTTTTTTCCTATGAGAAATAAAAAATAAATCGACTTATGTATAGTACATAAAACTGACGTTTATATCGCTTGCCCCTGAATAAAAGATTTACTCATTTATGCACAAATAGGTATTTCTAACCTTATTTGAATGATACGTCTTACCAAAAAAAGGGCCTATTTAAGCAGGACTTTTTAAAAATAAAGGCGATATAAAATTTTTAAAATTGAAATTTCCAAAATTTGAAGCACTGAAGGCTAGGGTGGGTCGAAAATCAAAAATTTTCGATTTTCAAAATATAATACCACGGAAAAGTTGCGTCTTGGGGACACGTGAAAAACAAAAAAAAAATTTAATCGAATAATATCTTCCGTTTGCGCAAGAGCGCTCAAATTTTTAAAAAATTGCAAAAAATCAAAATTTGAAAAAAATTCCAAAATGTTACAGAATGGGTTTTATGCCTTTGGTTGGCAAGTATTATCATCGTTAGGTATTAATATTTTTTGGAAAAAAAAAAAAAAAAAAAAAAAATCATCAGATCATTGCATATATGAGACTTTACATAAAAAAATGTCATATTTTACGTTTTTTTTTTTTTTTTAATTGAAAAAAATAGATTAAAATTGGAAATAAAAATTTTGTAATTAAAATGGGTTTACCATACACAGTTTTGCCCTAAAAGACAATTTACAGCAATTTTCCATATTTTTTGTACACTTGAGAATTTTTCAAAAACTGCGAAAAAATAAAAAAAAATTGAAGAAAATGAAGAAAATGATGGTTCCTGAAACTGAAGGTAAAGATGGAAAATCGCTAACCCATTTTAATTACAAAAATTTTTTTCCCAATGTTTAATCTATTTTTTTCAATTTAAAAAAAAAACGTAAAATATGACATTTTTTAAATGTTTTATAAATACGATGATCTGATGAATTCTGGATTTTTTTTCTTCAAAAAATATGTATTAATAACGATGATAATACTTACCAACCAAAGGCATAAAACCCATTCTGTAACATTTTGGATTTTTTTTTCAAATTTTGATTTTTTGCAAATTTTCAAATTTAAGGGCTCTTGCGCGATCGGAAGATATTATTCGATTTGATTTTTTTTTTGTTTTTTGTTTTTTATGTGTCCGCAAGACGCAATTTTTCCACGGTATTACATTTTGAAAATCGAAAATTTTTGATTTTCGGTCCACCCTACTGTAGGCCCTTTTTTTTAAAGAGATAGCTTGATTTTTCATACCTATAACTTTTTTTTGTTTCTCTCAAAAAGTTATACACAAGTGTCGTGCCTCAAAATTTTATCAAATGTGACCCGGCACGTTAAAAGGGACCTAGTAGGTATTTTACAAATTTTTCAGGAGAGCACAAACAAACTTTGGAAATGAATATCTCTGGAACGAATAGACCGATGTTTCTAAAACTTTGGGGAATTGTTACTGGGTATAATTGAAATATTTTCCAATATTAAAAAAATTATTATGGGCGAACATTTTTGTATAATGGCGCAAGGGAAATTTGACCCAACTCAGTGTTGCCAAAAAGGGGAAAAAAATTTGTGATAAGTAAATTTTTAAAGTTTACTGATAACAAATGTAACATTGATTTTAGGCTAAATTATGAAGATTTCGTATCATAGGTGATCATAAGATGAAAAATACATCGAAAACCACAGTGATTACAGATTTACTAGGTCCCTTTTGTCATGCCGATTGAAAATATTGACTTTTTCGAAGTTTTTAGTAATTCAGGTGATAGACGTTGGTAAGTGGACCTCAGAACACCAAAAAAGTGAAAATCGATTTTTTACCTACTACCCGAGCGGCACACTCGATCGATAATATCGGAAGATGTAACGTATCGATAAAAAATCGTTTGAAAATCTATAGATGTTCTCACGATATTATAAAGATTTATCGGTACAACTTCATAGGCAAAAAATCTAAAAACTATCGAATTCGATATTATTAAGATTTTATGACGATATTCGTCAACGATACTATCGACAAAGAATATTAAATTTATCGAATTCGATTTTTTAACGATTTTGAAAAGATATTTAAAACTATATTATCGACAGATTATATGAAATTTCTCGGCTTCGATATTTTACCGATTTTTTGACGACATTTGAAACTATATTATCGACAAATTATATTAAATTTCTCTAATTCGATTTTTTAACGATTTTGTGAAGATATTTAAAACTTTATTATCGACACGTAATCTGAAATTTCTCGAATTCGATTTTTCAACGATTTTATGACGATATTTGAAACTATATTATCGACACGTGATATGAAATTCCTCGAATTCGATTTTTCAACGATTTTGTGGCGATATTTGAAACTACATTATCGACAAATAATCTGAAATTTGTCGAACGATTTTTCAACGATTTTGTGACGATATTTGAAATTATTTCCAAATTGGTGAAAATTTTTCTAAGTCCAACACGTCTGGAAGTACTAAACTGCCTATTATAAGCGTTTTATTGCTAATTCCTCAACGATAAGGTATGGCATAGTGATTAAGGAAGAGGATTACCATGCAGGAGGTTGAAGGTTCAAGCCCCACGGGTGGCAGATTTTTTATAATTTTTTTTGACTTTTTCTGAAATGATACTCTTACCGTAACATGAATAATGTGTTTAGGCATAGTTTAATGTATTAATTATGCTAATTAATGAGTTTTAATTATAGAAAAAAGCTAGTAAAAGACGAAAAATCGGAATAAAAAATCGATAAAAAATCGACAGAATATCAAATTTGATAAAGTTTTGCCTAAATCGTGAAATTATCTTTCGATATTATAGATATATTATCGATAAAATATCTTACTATAGTCTCGAAATTTTTGCTAACTATAATTCGTCGATAATCTATCTATATATCGAAAGATAATTTCACGATTTATGGGAACTAACACGACACTTTATCGAATTCGATATTCTGTCGATTTTTTATTTCGATAATTTGTCGAGTGTGCTGCTCGGGTAGGTCCCTTTTAACGTGCCGAGTCACAAATGTTGTAAATTTTCCAAATTTTTAATTTTTAATTAAATTTCAAATATCCATCACAAAGTACCCGTGTAGCAATTGTCGACATCGACATTTATGTCGACAAAATTCAGACACATTTTTTTCTCGGTTAACGATGAATTAAAAATGATATTTGAGATTTAAAGTAATGTTCTATGTTAAACATAACTGTTCAATCAAAATTTTTGAATTTTTCTCAGTATTTTCCTATAATTTAGAAAACGTTGTTTTTCTACGTAGACAAGTCGATGTAAAAATCGATACTCGATAAACGCATCGACATTTATGTCGACAATTTCTGCCAATTAAATTTACAAATTTTATATCTAAAAAGAACTAAAAACAATTAATAAGAACATTTTAAGCTCAGGAATAAATAATTTTTGAAAGAATCACAAAATTTTCTTATTTTTAAAAGTTTTGAATAATACAACGACTTGTCGAGTTATTGTCGACATAATTGTCGATGGTCGAATAATGCATCGACTTCACTGTCGACAGTGTCAACCAGAGGAATTTTAAGTCGAGATAGTGTCGATGTGATTGTCGAGGGTCGAATAATGCATCGACTTGACTGTCGACGTCTTGAGGGTGATTGTGATACTCGCAGATAAAGTGTGTTGTGAATTAGTACATAAGGTCTAAGAATCATCTCTATGTTAGTTGGACACTCGCATGTGTCCAGCTACAAAGGCGGCCTCAATGCCGCATATTTGACAAAAAATGTCAAAATGTTGGCTTGAACACTATTTTTGGTGTAATTTTAATATATACATATATTGAATATTTGAACTTAGCATATTTTTCAAAATCTCACCATTGCAAATGTCGATTTGGGTGTCGACATTTATATCGAAATTAGCATCGACGTTGCTACACGGGTAAGAATGATATTTATAAATTATCTTTAAGTAATTTAAGAAATCTCGGTGAATTTTTATATCTTCAAAATTGTATACGTATTTTTAAAATAGTTATATTCATTTTTAAACAGCCGACGATATAATCTTCTATAGGTTTAAAGTCGGAAAATCCAAATAAATAAAATAAATAAATAAGAATTTACTTTTAAAAAATTTTCATTTTTTTTTTTTTTTTTTTTTTTTTCATTTTCTGCACTTCATTTTTCCAATTTTTGTTCTAATTTTTCAATATTGATTTTTTTTTAATTTTTGCAATACCAGTTTTTTTTTCAATTTTAAATATTTTTATTCAAATTGTTTTTCATCATTTTATTTCTCTCCAATTTTTCTTTTGTTTTCAATTTTTCGGGTTTTCCAATTTTATATACATGTAGATTTTGATCCCATTAAAAGGCTAATAATTGAGGTAATCATGCCAGTGACGTTGAAAGATCACAAATTTGTTGAAATACCAAAGTTGTTTTTTTTTTGTCAATTTTGAGGGAATGCCTACATCGTGTGGCTATTTTAAGTCATATTTGATGAATAAAAATTGAAAAATGGTGAAATGAAAAACCACGTAGTGTAGGAACTTGAAATGTCACATTGAGGCACTGTCAAACCAAGCTAACATAATTCTTTGGACTTTCACCGTTGAGCCCTTGAAATAAGTTTTTTTGGGGAAGAGGAGAGGGCGTTATTGCGAACCGCCCGTTTAACTTATTTTCTTCAAAAAACTGCGCATTCCAATTCGTCACGTTGATCAAAAAAACAAAACAAATAGAGCTTCGGATAGAAGAAAAAAGTGCCTTCTACTGACCTATTAGGCCTTAAATTTGCTTTAATATTCGCAGAATATTTCAAATTTGAATAAAACAGCAAATTATTTATTTGGAATTCTTTTCACTCATAAAAATTAAAAACTGATGCGACACTAACTTAAACCCACCAGAAGCACTTGAAACTCCACATGGCATTGCATTTCAACATAAATTACATAACATTGCCGTAGCCATCTGAATTTTCCATTTTCTTATATGGTCTTTTCGGGGTGGGCGTTATTACGACCCGGGCGTTATTCGGGTCACTTACTTTATATCTACTTAGATACAAAATGATTGAAAGCATGTTTGCCAAATCTTTTACGTAGATGGAGCATATATATATGAAATAGATGCCGAGAATACATTTCATTAAAATGTTCGCCAAAAGTAATAGCTTTGAAAATTGAAAAAAAAAAATATATCAAACTGTTAGGAAACTTCGAAAGTAATTTGTGAAAATTGTTTTAAAAAAAAATAAAATAAAATAAAGTAAAATAAAATTTTGTAACGAAAAAGCCAAATCTGAGAAGACGTTTAGCCGCACACGCGGAGAAAAAAAATCAAATATTATGGTATACCGAGATAAAATTTAATAAAGGCGCTTTTTAGCAGCCTTTTTTCCAAAAGAATGCACAAAATTTTTGAATCATTTGTGATTGACAGTCGACTGACACTGAGATTACCAAATAATACCACAAATGACCAACAAGTAACAGAAATAATAGCGATTTTTTCATTTTTCATTCAAACACATAAGTGAAGGGTACCTGAGTTCAATGTTAATTTTAACCCAAGTCATCAGCATGATGGATGTGCTGACCTCTTTTAGCACTTGTTTTTAAAATGTTAACAGCATTATGACTGACACTGTCTGCTTTCCGAATACGAGCAGTTTATTGTTATCGTTTCAGCTACCAGTTGGATATATTTTAATTTTGACCCAATGAAACGATCGGATTTTCTATTTTATACCGAACTCGATTAAAAAACGTATATCAGAAAAAAGGGAAAAATTTCCATTTGATTTTACTCACTGATGATATCGAGTTACACATTCATTGATATTTTATCGTATGCCACATTTTTAGGGGTGCAAATGGAGGAAATTATTTTTACGTAGATATGCCTGCAGATATTATCTGAAAAATATACAATCGCGATATGAAAACCTTGTTGAAATATTTTACCAGATTATCGACCACATTATAAAAGTCATACGGAAATAAAAACGCGCCAGATTTAACCTGAATTAAAAATGTTCAATTTTCGTTTTCTCCATTAGGCACGTAATGTACAAAAATAACCATTCATCTGATCAATAGCCTGGATATGTATCCAATATCGACTTTTTCACCAACATTTTTTTCTTTTAACCGCCATTATCAAATACCAACAGCATTTTTTGATAAACTTTTTAAACTAAAAGCTGACTTAGGGTACGAGTAAGTTATGTTTAAAACCACCAGAGGGATATTAATTTGCGACACATTTTCATATTAGGTACGTATTTTTTCATCACGTCAAATAGAAATAGATAGCTATAGATATCCATTACCTACTGGATTCTTTTTTTTCATGGCTCCGAACACACATTTTTACAATTATAAATCACAAGATAGATTCCACATTAAAATAATAAAAAGCACCTACGATAATTTTGCTCGAGTAAAGATTCATTTCCTGCCACTTTAAATGATTCGGATCAAGCCAGGATTTATGTCGAATTACATTTTACCTACTCTATAAATCCAAGCCATCAAAAACCTACATTTTTTATATCAATTCGCCTCGATAAAATAAGTATTTGCAAATTATTACGTCGAAAATACTCTCACATATAAGATTAAATGTGGAATTCCATTAAAAGAGGGAAAAATTCACTATACGGGATTATAAAAACTTATTCGAGCACCTGCGACTCGCCTATTTAAAAATTAATGAAAATAAACCTGCCACGATTTAATAATAAGTACGAGTTAGTAAAAATTAAAAAAAGAACGTCGAGTTATAAAACCTTTAAATTCGAACAAATGCAAAGTGTGATTTTTTGCAACGCTGGGGTAAAAAATAAAAATTAAAAGCTCTCTTTTTCACTAATTTTTCAATGTACGGCTCAAATTTTAAATTAGAAAAAGCACTCTTAGTCGAGCAACTCGTTTACAAATCGATTCAATTTTTAATTTGTAATGACATTTAATTGTGAATTTCCACACTTCGAATAAAACTCCGAAACACAATTACTCTTTAACTTTGAATGGAATCGAAAATGTCTGAAAAATATTGCGACCCGTCGTCCAACAATCAAGTTTAGGCGTCTCTGTAACTCGTTACTAATGAAAATTCCTTTTTTTTCACAGAAAAAAATAGGTAGGTCTGTATTTTCCATTTTTTTTTTTTTTTTTTTTTTTTTTGTTGTTGTTTGGAAATTGGAATGCGTATAGTACGTATATAATATACTACAATACACATACCCGCTATAGATTTGAAAAAAAGAAATACACGTACACGTGATACCAATGCTGTATTGTAAATTTTCCAGTTGTGTGGATTATTTTCAAGTATGATGCATCGAACAACTGAAAAATTTGGAGTTTCATTTTCACCTTTCCGGAAGGGTACCCATTTCTCAATTTACTTCAACCCGAGTATACATAATTATGATGTCCATTAGAGTGTTTCATAATTTTATTTCTTTTGAAAAGTTGAGTATCTATCCGCTAAAAATGTTCCCGTTGGTGTAAAATCAACTCCCTAAAAATTTTTCTTCAAAAAATTTATTTCGAGTGGTTGCTTAGAGCATATCTTTAATTGAGAA
Source organism: Balanococcus diminutus (assembly GCA_959613365.1). Lineage (NCBI taxonomy): Eukaryota > Metazoa > Arthropoda > Insecta > Hemiptera > Pseudococcidae > Balanococcus > Balanococcus diminutus. The sequence continues at coordinate 34,972,643 of OY390714.1, forward strand.
AACAAAAAAAATCAAAAAAATTGAAATTGAATGGTTTTTTTTTTCAAAAAATTTTAACAAAATACCAAGTCACTACATAGATACTTTTATCCAACAAGACCATTTTCTGTGATTTTTCATCTTTTTCTCTGTTTTCAAGGGGGCATATAAAAGCTCATTTTGTACGTTTTTGAAAAAAAAAAATCAAAAAGAAGCTACATAGAATGAAAAAAAAAATGGATAAAAGTCCCGATAAACACACCGTATGCGAATCGCGTGCTAATAGAATGCTACATTCGCATCTATCGCATACGAATAGCATACGAAAATAGCGTACTATTAGCATATCAAAAATGTCCGCTTTTTTAGCGGCTAATTTCGAACGCTAATAGTGCACGAAATTAGCAGCGAATGTAGCGTTCTATTCGATCTTAATTCGTTGCCGATTAGCGTTCGAAATTCGATTCTAAAAATAAGCCAAATGATATATTGACGATTTCCACTCAGCAGTAAGTTAATTATTTCGAAAATACATCTTATTTGTGATCGCAAATTTGTGTAAAATGAAATTATGCCGAATGGTAAAGATTTTAACATACCTAGTAGTGGTGTTTGATAAATCAGTAGGGCGTAGGTATTTCAATTTACAACTTTTTTCATAAAATTTTTTGACGGACCCTATACCTTCTTCTATTTTGAATAATAAATATCTACGTAGTATTAGATGAAATTAGAAGGGAGGGAGGGGTCCAATCTTAATTTTTATGAAAATCAAAATTATTTCCAAGAATTCAATCTACAACTTTTGTTTGAAAAACTTATCAATTGTGAGAGGGAAGAAGGGCTGGCCCAACTGAATTTTTTTCAAACAAAAGTTGTAGATTGAAATCCTAGAAATAATTTCGATTATTATAAAAATTTCGATTTGACTCCTCCTTTCCTTCTAATTTCGCATAATACTTATATTGCTTCAAACAGGAGAAGGTAGAGAAACAATTGAAAAATTTTATAACACTGATAAGACGTCGGAAATTTTTACGTACGATTTGATAAAATTTCATTTCACACAGATTCACGATCACAAATAGATATACATTCAAAATAATTAACTTACTGCTGAGTGGAAGTCGTCCAAGAAACTCAATCTTCGTCTCCATTCTTGTCATTTTGATCAAATCATTGGGATTTTTATTTAAAAAGAAGAAAAAACATCAATCAAAATACAAAATCCCCCAACAAAATCAATAAAACTAAAAAAATATTCAGTTTATTGTTAATAAGTCACTGCAACAATCTCAAGTATACACGTTCATGCTTGAAAATGATTTCTCTCGTTCATAAAAAATATTGAAAAACATTATCGCCAAAATCGTATGCGATTCGCAAGCGAATAACGCACTAATATCGTATGAAATATCTGCACATTTTCCAATGCGATTTTAGCATACGATTCGTAGGCGAATATTGCGCTAATATCGTATGAAATATCTGCACATTTTCCAATGCGATTTTAGTATACAATTCGCAAGTGAAACTGCTTTGTTAAAAAAAAATCTAATTCCAATTTTTTGAATTTATTTTAGTTTTTACAATAAAAAGAGCTCTGCGCCAGGAGCCATCACTCAAAACAATTTTTTTGAAGAAAATTTTTTAGGGAGTTAAATAATTTTACACCCGCGCATGTTCACTTTAAGACGCACTCTTTTAAAAAACCGTGGAATTTAATTTTTTTAGAGGTTGGCTAAAAACAGGGCGCGACTTTTTTTTTTCATAAGGACTGACTATTTATTTTGTACGTTATTCTATGATTATACCAAAACGTTTTAGCAAAACCCCCTTATTTTTGGCAAAAATATAATTTTCTAGATGTGACAATTAAAAAATCATACATTTTTTTCTGGGGGGAGGGGGGGGGGGGTAAGGAGGAAAAATTTTCATTTCATTTTCTTTTTGAAAAAAATAATAGGTTTAAATAAATTATTTGTTTTGAAGGGAAAATGTCTAGGTATTTTTATTTAGGACGAAATCTCTCATGTTAACAGAAAAAAATAATAGTTGAAAAAAATATAGGTACCTACCTACTTAATTTTGATCATTGCCAATTTTTTTGAAGAAAAAAATTATTTTTTGTTTAGAATGAAATCTCCTATTTTTGGAAATAATTGTTTAAATTAATCTAAATTTTTTCGAAAAAAACAATTTTTAGAGAAGAAAATTACTCGATTTTTTGTGAAGTAGATACCTAAGCATTTCTCGAATTTCGGAGAGAAAAAATGTTCAATTCTTTTAAAAAAAATATATTTTTTTGTTTAGAATGAAAATTGAATCTTTTATTTTTAGAGAAAAAGATTCTCATTTTTTTGAAGAGAAAATACCTAAGTCAGTATTTTTCAAATTTTTGGATTCCAATCTAGATTTAAAAAGTAAACGAATAATGCAATGAAAACAAGCACACAGTTTATTCTACGTTCAGAATAAGAATTTTAAAAAAGAACACTGATCATCAACACTCTTTTGTGCAAGGAAATTTAAAATAAATGAAACAATAACACAGCCAAATATCGCTTGAAATTGTTTTTCTGGTCGAATTCTTATTTTTCCTTTCCCCTCTCGCCAAACTGCTTGATGTGTTTTTTTATTCTTATTCTGAACATAGTATACATCTTGTGATAATTCATTTCTCTAAAATTCTTTTAAAAGTTCCAGTTAGTTAAACGATATCTGTAGAAATTGTCTACGGAATCCTTTCCTTTTACATTTCCTCCTCTAATAGCTGTAGGTATAATAAATAAAACGTAATTCATTGCCCTCCATTTCGCACAATTAACGGCAATTTAAAACTTTTCTTCGTGATTTACCTACATGTACGACAATAACATCATTCTTTCCTTAATTTGTACAAAATTACGATAAAAAATTTACTCGCTGGTAATGCCATATAAATAAACGCATTTTACGTGACACTGAAATTTCCTAGTTTGTACTCGACTACACCCGTACACTTTGAAATTACAAAACTATTCTTTCCAACATAGACAGCTAATGAATTGGAGTTTTCTTTTTTCATTCGACCGTATCGGAGGTGTAAGTATAAAAGTTGTAAAAGTTGTCATTTTGGTTTTCACGCTATTGAGATGTTTTCCTAGTGAAACTTTCTCACACTTCTCGAGTCGGTACAAGTTGTTGCAAACACATGGGAATATTTTCTTAATAATCATAACTGAAGATATGTTCTTTAGCGAGATTTTTTTATAGTTACGATAGTCTGGAAATTTCAGCTTAAAAATACTCGAAGGCACATACCTATATTCTAGAGCAAATAAAACTCTTTAAAATTTAACAGGAACACGTCGATAAAACATTGTTCTCCGAGAACGATTTCGACATTACATCTTCCATAATCTTTTTCTCTTATTTTTAGTTAGTATAGGCAGCCAATCATCAAAAGTCAAGACTTGAAAGAATCGAAGTCTTCTCAAATCTCAATGTCAGTATCAATCATGTCATTTTTCTTTGTTTTCTAATTTTCGACCAATCGAAAGGTGTTTATTTTTATTCCGTGGGTAAAAATGTTTTCTCGAAAGAAAACTTTTGAGTGAATATTACCTATACTTTTTCACATGCGAATAGGATGCCCGTCTGAAAATTTGAAGGGGCGAAGATTTTAGGACCATGAAAGGTAAGCTACCTATAGGCGTGAAAAAGTAAACCATTAGGTAAAATAATTCTTGCTTCAAGGTGTTAAGATGGGGTAAAACAGTATAGGGATGAATGTGCGTTTCACCTTAATATACTCTAACTAACTAGTCAGGGTAATTCCTGAAAATGAGAAATAGTTTTTATTAAACGGTGCCGGTATACCGACAAAAAAAAATGTTTTTCTCGGATTTTTACGGCATCTCATATCAAAATCTAATTAAACTGAGGCGTCGGTTAATAATACCCTATAATTAACTTTTTTATTTAGGTAAAAAAAAAACAGACGAGTATCCCTTTTTTCCGGAAAAACGTGACCCATCTTTACTTTTTCGTGTGAATTTCAAACGTGATTTTTCGCAGGGTAATCGTTTCCTGTAATTTTGGAATTCATTTCTTTTCATTTTTAAGAATCCAACTAGAAATGAATTTTGCTCTATAATCATTAATCAAGTGGGAATTGTTAACGATTTTTATGTAGGTACATAAAAAAATAGCCCAGTACGATCGAGTATCTAAATTTCGCATTCTCTCTAAAAAAAAATTAATTAAATTGAAATACCGCTGGGTTTTTAAAGTATACCTAATTTGAGAGAGAAAGAGCATAGAAGAAACTTTTAAAATTATCCAATTCAGCGAAATAAGTAAATTTTTGATGAATTTTCGATTATTGGTTAAAAAGTCTCGAAAGCGCAGATGAACTGATTTGTTAAGTTGGTTAAATTGTCCTATTTCCATTTTATTGTTCGATGCGATTTCGTCTAACGAATTCTTGCGGTTCACTGTGAATTCGATTGAATAATATATTTTTACTTCAGCGTTAAAAAGAACCAGATAAATCACCTTGGTTGTTTTTAAACACGTTTGACATATTTATTTAAAAGTTAACAAGCGACAAAGTTGTTTTCAAAGTGCAACTAAAGGGAAAACTTAGTTGGGAGTTTTTTTCTTCTCTCAGATAGGTAAGTAGCATGCTTCTTTTATACTCTTATTTGAATTTTTTTCAACAGGATCAAAAACTAGGTCTTCCTCGAGTTCGATAAATAATTTCTCGCCAAAGCTCCACTTTCGCTGTACTTACTCGAGCTGGAAAATAATGTTCCAAAATTAAGAACATCCCAATTTTTGGAAACTTAATCCCCGTTTCTCCGACGTGTACGCTCAAGTTTTCTCAACTTTAAAACTTTACTAAAATAATAGGAGGAAAAGTATTCGAATGTTGATTTGGAAATAACAAAACATAAACGTATAAATTTCATTCGCATAATAGAGGTTTTTCATTTTCAAAAAAGCAATAGGTATCTAGGCTAGGCCCTAGAAATGGCTCTGGTGCAATAAGGAGTTCAAATGGACTTAGGTTGAATTTCATTTTTTTTTTCTTCATACGATTTGGGTCATTTCATATCAGAACATCCACGTTTTTCACTTGGGTCTTCGGAATTTCGTTAAAAAATTTTATGGGTTCTCCTAATCGGCTAATCTCAAAAGTAAGAAAACCACTAGTTCTTTTCTCCTCAACCCCCTCAAGGGAAATTTTGGGGGCTCTATTGTTTTTCAATTTGGGTGATTCTTTGTTATGATACCTAACTTTGGAGAAGAATAAGTTGAGATTGGTAATAGATAGCGAAAATCTGTACACGAGGTTGTAAAGAGCATTGAAAAATAATTTAGAATGGCTAATGATAGTTTCAAAAATCAAAAGTTGAGCTTTTTTGAGAAAAGTTCAACTTTTAAAAGTATACCAAATTCGGGAGCAACAATTTAAAAATTTAAAATTTAAAAAAATTCCTGTGAGTAGATATTTTTATATTATTACGTACATTCACTGAAATTATTTTTGTCGTGCGATCTAAAAATCCCTGAAGGCATGGCTCCCCAAAATTTCAAGTCAAATTCAACTTTTTAAAAAAGTTAGTAACGTGGTTTCTTATATTTTTGGTGGCATTGAATTTTTGAATATCACCTTAATTTTTTGATAAGAGCCTTACCAAGCCACCCACAAGCACCCCCTCCCATGAACAAAACTATGTGTGATACTAATTTTGGAATCAGTTGATACCATACTTCGACTCAATTGATACTACTTTTGGAATCAGTTGGTACCATAATTTGACTCAGTTGATACTACTTTTGGAATCAATTGATATCATACTTCGACTCTGGTATCAATCAATTCCAAAAGTATGTACTTATCAACTGAGTCGATCGCAGTATGGTATCAACTGATTCCAAAAGTAGTATCACATGAGTCAAAGTATTGTATCAACTGATTCCAAAAATACTATCAACTGATTCCAAAAGTACTTATCAACTGAGTCCAAGTATACATAATATCAACTTATTCCAACAGTAGTATCGAGTCAAAATATGGTATCAATTGATTCCAAAAGTAGTATAAACTGATTCCAAATGAAGTACTATCAACTGAGTCGAAGTATGGTACATATCAATTGATTCTAAAAAGTAATAACAACTGATTCCAAAAGTACTATCAACTGAGTCGAAACCACACGTACTCGTAATATAATTCTCAAAATTCGTGAAAAGCAATAAATTCGTAATTACGTCTTGAGCTTGTAAGAAAAATATGGGGTGTGTAAATGTACGTTTATCTAACATACCTACCAATGTATTTAGCTGTATCAAGGAATTCGAAAAAAATGCAAATTATTATTCCACATAATTATGCGACGAATTTCGGAGAAAACTCCAACATTTCGTAATATTAAGCTGTTTAATGCAAATGAAGCTATATAGGAAGATGGAATAAATATCTATTCCAAATTCATTACAATTTTTCAGCATTTTCTCAGTTTTAATGAAAGAGTGTTTCTGAATTCTTGTTGACTGGAACAGACATTACGTCGACGAATATTTTCACTTTATTAGACCATTACCGAGCCAAACTAAACACTTTTAATCAGTCTTTTTAAAATAAGGCTGTCTGCGATGAGAAACTTTAAATCCTTTTTCCAACGATTGCGAATCAAGCATTTTAGTTTAGTCTAATCCGTTTTAGTATCCTTGTAAATAAAAATAGAAATCAAATCGTAAAATACTTCTATGAGAGTATCAGTCTGATTTCTGGAGCACGAGTAAAATAATTAGAAAACCAAGGTGTACTCGAGTACAAAGAGTTCTATTTTGATAAAAAGTGATCCAAGAATAAAAAAAAAAAGTAGGTACCTAGCCTAGATTGCAGCGCCATTTAAATATACGACAGAAATTTAATAGGTAACATGAAAATTTACAGACTTTACGACTGGAGCTTTTTTAGGGCTGAATTTCGAACCGGGCATAGCAGAGCTTTTGTCAGGGCGTCTTATTGGTTTCTGCAATGAAACGATAAGAGAACGAAAAAGGAGAAAATGACAAAAGCGCGGAAGCTAACTCTAGCTAGCTTTTACTCGAAAGCAAATAGCATAAATGTTTTTTTTTTCTCGTCACCATTTCATCATCGGAGGTTCGGAGCAATCGTCTTAAAAACTCTAGACCCACCTAGTAACTTTTAGCCTCGACTCCGTAAGTATAAAATCTTTGAGAAAATAAAGATTTGGAATTTATAACCGGAAAAGTTAAGAGAGTGACATGAATATTACTTTTATAGTGAAGAAAGTTGATTTTTTTTTTCATTCTTCAACTTTTCAAATTCTTTTTAAACTTAAGCTTTCAACTATTTTTCCATAATTTTCAACTTTACTATCAAGAGAAATATCATCTTGTAAACTTGGCCATCTAAATGAGAAACAGTTAAGCTTACCTTGTTTTCCTGATTGTTGTTTAGAGATTTCTTTCTTGCATTCATCGTCTTCCTCTCCTGGTATTACGATGTCCATATCATCGCCATTCATTCTGCAAAATAATAAGTTTTAATAAGGACGCGACTTCAATACGATAGTAAAAAAAGGAAACTTTTTAAGCTCTCTGGCGACAGGAACGTCTATCTTTTAACAAATGAAATTACCATTTGTCTGTCAAGACGTTGTGAGAATTTTAAAATTTTCAAAATGAAACTAGGTAAGTACATGATGTTTAATGAGGGCTCGTCAAGATGTCAACGTAATTAGCTGTAATTAGAATAGAAACTTTTAAAATAATTTACAACATTTTACACTTTTCAAAATTAGTGTTCTAAATAAAGCAAGCGTTTTAACTAATTACTTTTTTCCTGCGAAAAGTTTTCATTTTTATCATTATCCTTTAATTTCCATTCGTAAATCAATACAGGTGTTGGGTGTATCCCGGTTTAATATCAAAAATGACTTTATAAATTAATGATCGAATGAGATCACACCTTCGTTGTAATAATTAATTATTTTAGTGGGGGTGATGTGCATCATCGTCGTGTATGAACTTTTCCATTAGAATATTTTTATTTGCGGAATTACGGTTCAGTAATTCGCGTGATTTTTTTCAATCCTTATATCTGGTCACTTAAAATACTTAATCCCCTTTCAAACACAACAAAAAAAACATAGACAGATATTGAGATAGGCTAATACGAAATTGCTCGGATAAGTATTTGGAATAATTACAACGTACTTATACATTTATAGGTATTCAATTTTTTGAAGTAAAAAAAAATAGGGTTAAGAAATTACCTTTCTTTTCGTGAAAAATTTTTCAATTTCTTAAAGAAAAAATTCTCATTTTTTGGAGCACAAAATATTTTTTAAATTGTAGGAAAAAAATCTTTCAATTCTTTTGGAGAAAAAAATCTCACTTATTTTAGGGTGAGTAACATTTCCTAAAAAATTTTTGGAAAAAAAAGAATTTTCTTGCAATAAAAACAAGGGTTGTAAAATTTTCGGTGGTAACTTTTTCTTTATTATTTGGAATAAAAATAATATTGAAATTTTCTCTGTGAAAACAATTTCTGGATTTTCACTGAATAAAAAATAATTTTTTTCCTATTCTCTTTTAAAAAAATATTGTCCATAAAATTAAAAGATTTTTTAATCCATTTCTTTACTTTAAAAAAAAAAAAAAAAAAAAAACATTCCTTACGTCAACTTGAAAAAATCAGCCTAAGCATTATTTATTTTTATTCCAAAAAAAGTTCAGGAATTTTTTTCTTGGATGAAATTTAAAAAAATTTTATTTGAAAAAATCTTTGGGAAATTTTACCTTTTTTCCATCCAGAAATGAAGAATGAGTAATTCCAAAAGGATTAATGAAAGGTAGGGTGGCCCGTAAAATGGTTTTTTCAAAAATGTTTTGCTCCCAGGGGCTAAATGTGTTCCTTTTGATGTAAAAACACACCACAATTTTTTTTTTAATTTTTGAAGAATTTTTAGAGGTGCAGCAGTCGAGTTGAAGTTTGAAAATCTACTTAGCGCGCAGCGCGTCGATTCCCACGTCGCAGCAACGGGGAATGCAACGTCTTCGTACGCGCTAACTACGCGGCACCGTTGCGTTTCTTCATCTTGTTGATATCACTCAGTAAGTTTCCAAGAATTAAAATCTATCGATCATTTTTGGATTTTACATTTTTACCAATATTTTTTTCGTTTCTTCATAATAGGATTTTTGGTGAAAATGTAAACTTTTTCAATTTTAGGCAAAATGATCGCTGAAAGGGTCTAAATTGGGGTAGTTTGACCTGCAGAACACGAATCCGCGGTTAGTTTTTTCATCCGATCATTTCGTGTGATTACGCAATTTTAATCACGTAAAAATAATGAAAAAACTTCAATTCACGAAAAATGAATGAATTGAGGTGAAATTCGGGCAAATGGTGTATAAAGGAGTATCTAGTTATGTCCCTCGAGGAAAAAATTTTTTGATGAAAAATGAGCCTTCAGTGGGGGGGAAAAGCACGATTAATTGGCTTTTTGAATATTTTGGGGAAGTTGCACCAACGATAAAAATTTAAAAAAATTCTGAGTAGTGTAGGAGGGTGTGAAAAACTGGAAACAATTTTTTCCGCCGTGTGCACTCTGAAACTGTACCCTACAGGGTGATTCAAAGTATTAAAAGTTGTTTTCAAGGTCGTTAGAGGAGTCGAAAAAATCTGAAAAATTTTTACAACATCCCCCTTGGGTACTTCTTCCTACATGCCAAGTTTGATAAAAATCGGTTTAAAACTCGCGGAGATGGAATTTTTAAGCTAAAAATCGCATTTTCGAGGCCCCAGCCCCCGGGGTGTGAGGTAAGTGATCGCTGATTCGCTATAAAATCATCTTTTACGATACAAAATCGGAATCTGTGAAAAAAAATTCAAGTGCGACTGGGGGCCGATTGACCCCCTTATCCCACCAGCAGGGATGGAAAACTGAAACTGAAAACTGAAATTAACTGGAACTGAAATGGGAAAAACTGAAACTGAAACTGGAACTGAAAAACAAAAAACTGAAAACTGAAAACTGGAACTGGAACTAAAAAATGGAGAACTGAAAACTGAAAACTAAAACTGGAACTGAAAGGAATTTCAGTTTCAGTTTTCAGTTTTTTCTCCACTTTTTTTTTGCATTTTTTGTACGTTTTTTTTTGTTTTTCTACTTCGAGTTCGAGTTTCTGTTCGACTAAAACTGAAACTGAAAACTGAAAACTGAAATTAACTGGAACTGAAATGGAAAAACTGAAAACTGAAATTGGAACTGGAACTGAAAAAACTAAAACTGAAACCTGAAAACTGGAACTGGAACTGAAAAAGTGAAAAGTGAAAACTGGAACTGGAACTGAAAAATTGAAAACTGAAAACTGTAAACTGAAACTGAAACTGAAATGATTTCAGTTTTCCATCCCTGCCCACCAGAGCCTTTTGAGTGTTTTTTTTTTTTCACTTTTTTGGGATGCATTATATGAAGCACGGAAATGCAATACATGCTAAGCGCCATTTTTTTCAAAAATTATTTTTTTCACCAAAAATATTCTATGTTTCCTTGCCGACTCGAAGAAAGTATTCCCAGTCTTCTCCGACCAACCGAAGTGATACAAAATCACGCCCAAAGAGAGAGCACGCGCCTAAAATTTCGCATGTTACACCTACTACGATTTGTTTCATACTTGGATGTTCACCTGTGTTACAGCGTTACTCATTACTGACATATTACAACTTATTTAGGTAAACAGAACCTCATTACATTGAAATTTTTTGAATAAAATACGATTGAAGAAATGACGATAAAAAAAAGGCCCGCTCCAGAAAAATACGCGTTTGATCGGGCGAAAAATGGACAAAAATGGGTTACGGAGAATCGCTCTCACTCGGAGATAAATTTTTCTTTTCGAAATTTTTTTGAACCTATGTGTAGAGAAATGGCCCTTCTTCATTACATGATACATGAGAAACTCCGCTTTTCCCCTCCCCAACTCAGGACACGCGTTCGAAACTTGTTTTCGCTCTCCTGTAAAATTTATTTTTTGGCGCTTAGCATGTATTGCATTTCCGTGCTTCATATTATATTTTTTTTGGAGAGGGAATTTTTTCAAAATTTTGATGTAAAAAATCCAATTTTCTGGAATTTGAAATTTCTCAATTTTTTGGAGGAGAAATATCATTCTTGCATTAAACATTAAAGTTTTGAACACTCTAGAAAATTGAAAGTTGCAGCTGTTGAAACTAGGTCAATCTAATGAAAAGCTCGAGTTAAGCTTATGGAGATAGATTTCGTCTAATTAAAATTTTTTCCATCATTTGAATTAGAATTAAATTAGCACGGTCTCGCAGCATTATAAAAAACACGATTTTGAATAGGCATAGGCAAGTACGATGCTATAGCATAAACCCAACAAATTGTCTAGCTCTTACGAAACTCAATTTTTATAGTGGACTATTTTTCATACAAAGAATACGTACGCCGAACCATACATAAAACATACCTAGTACCTAGCTACCTACCTAATAATGGTCTTTACAGGGGTTTGTGCGTTGTTCAAACGTTAACGAGCCTCCTTTCAATAAAAATAAAAATCTTTGGAAATCGTTTAACAAATGAAAGTTTCATCGGTGGTATCGAAATTAATTATACGCGGTAGGTATCGGTTGAAAAAGCGCTTCAACGCTCTGAAATTGAACAAAATAACTGATCATTAGCATGGTGCCTGTTAAATCCTTTCACTTGATCAGATTAGGGTGCTCATTAAATTAACCGGCTGTAATGAGAGGCAACGAAAGAGATTATTTTGACCGAAAGTAACTAGTAAATAGTAACCCGGTAAACACACCGCCTGCTATTCGTATGCTAAAATCACAGAGACGAAAATCGCGGTCTATTCGCATACGAATAGAATGCGAAATCAAAGCAAAAATCGAAGAAAATTTTCTCAGATAAATTCGTATACTATTCGTGAGCGAATATCATGCTAAAATCGTATTTAAAAACCTGTAGATGTTTTGTGGGATATTAGCGCGATATTCGCTTGCGTATCGCATGCCTGAAATCACATTGAAAACAGGCAAAAAGTTCGTACGATATTAGCGCGATATTCGCATAAGAATCGTATGCTAAAATCGCAGTGGAAAACGTGCAAATATTTCTTACGATACTAGCACAATATTCTCATACAAATCGTATGCTAAAATCGCAGTGGAAAACGTGCAGATATTTCTTACGATATTAGCGCAATATTCGCTAGCAAATAGCATGCGATTTTCACTACAACTTCCTTCAATACGTTTTACAAATGAGAGAAGTCAGTTTCAAACATGAACGTGTACTTGAATGTATTGCAGTGACATTTAAACAATAAAATATTAAAGGTTTTTCTGGGTTTTTTGATTTTGTTGGAGAATTTTGTGTTTTGTTTGATGTTTTTTCTTCTTTTTAAGTAAAAACGCCAATGATTTGATTTCAAAGTGATAAGAATGGAGACGAACGCAGAATTTCTTGGACGATTTCCACTCACAGTAAGTTAATTATTTTGAATTTATATCTTAATTGTGATTGCGTGAATCTGTGTGAAATTAAATTATATCAAATCGTAAAAATTTTAGACGTCTTATCAGTGCTATAAAATTTTTCAATTGTTCCTCTTCCTTCTCCAATTTGAACGCAGTATTATGCGAAATTATAAGGAAAGGAAGAGTCAAATCGAAATTTTTGTAATAATCGAAATTATTTTCAAGATTTCAATCTACAACTTTTGTTTGAAAAAATTTTAATTTGGGACTGCGGGACAGTCCTTCTTCCCTCTCACAATTCAGAGTAATAAATATACGTTTTTATACCTATCTAATCTATCTATCTATCTATCTATCTACGTAGTATTGGGCATAATTGGAGGGGGCGGGGCTCAAATTGAGAAATTTTTCAAAAAAAAAGTTGTAGATTGAAATCTTGGTAGTAATTTTGATTTTCCTAAAAATTACTTTATCAAATGCCACTGATAGGTACTCCAAAAACTTTATGATTCGGCATAATTTCATTATCCACAGATCTGCGATCACAAATATGATATATTTTCGAATAATTAATTTACTGCTGAGTGGAAATCGTCAAAAATCATTTGCCTACTTTTTAGAGGCGAATTCCGAACGCTAATCGCAAGCGAATTAACAGCGAATAGAACGCTACATTCGCTGCTAATTTCGCGTACTATTAACGTTCGAAATTAGCCGCTAAAAAAGCGTACATTTTTGATATGCTAATAGTACGCTATATTCGCATGCTATTCGTATACGATAAATGCGAATTTAGCGCTCTATTAGTACGCGATTCGCATACAGTGTGTTTACCGGGAATAAACCAAGATTTCGCATTACATTACGTGTTCACATTATTGTCGCAGAAAACGAGGCGTGAATAGGTACATTGAAATATTTTTATTTTGGTATGCAGCTCACTTCGTAAGTACATTGAACGAAGTCAAGTTGGTTCGAATGTTGATGTTTGATGGAAAACATGTCAATCGCAAAAATTCAATTAACAACGAACAATTTTGTTTTACCGAACGTGAAAGTTTTCAAAATATTTTCATTTAAAGGATTACGCACGAATGGATCTTCGAAATCCTTTTGACTGATGACAGTAAAGAACAAAAGGAATCTCTGTCCAATAATTTACGTATAGTGTATAAATTTCATACAAGATACAAACTGATGAAACCATTCAGTACTTACCTAACTGTTTTGTACTCGTATAATTTAATTCCCATTTTTAAACATTATTTTAATGAATTAAAAAAAGTATATTCGGAAGAGTTTTTATGTTTTGGAGGAACATTTTTGGATTTAATTTTAAAAAGCGAACGCATTTCATCGATGGACATTCAGTTTTTTTTGGTTTTTTTTTTTTTGGTTTCACCCTTCAAAGTATTTTCTATTTTTTATTTTCCCCCTAACTGAATTTAATTAGACGCTATAGTAGCCTCCATTTTTCAAAAAAAATTAAAAAATTGATCAATTTTCAATCTGAAGTTGTTCCTTTTAATTAGAGAGTGCACTCTGCTCTAATTAAAAAGGAACAACTTTAGATTCCAAGGTGAAAAATTTCGTGTTTTTTTTTTTTTTTTTTTTTTTTTTTTTTGAATATTTGGGAAGGTTTAAAGTACCTATCGTTTAAAATGAAGTCATGGAAAAATAACAAAAATAAATTAATAAAAAATACATAAGTAGTTTTCATGAAAAGGAACAACTTTATTAAGTTTTAAAATAAAATAAAATACCTACTAATTTTAAAGTTTTCAATTTAAAAAAAAAATTAAATTGGAGTACTGGTAAGTGGTACTAAAAATTTATTGAGGGAAAAGATGGGAGTCATTTCTCATGAAAATGAGCAACTTTGATAAGTTAAAACCAAAAAAATGCAAAATATTGAAAATTTTGATTAAAAAGTAACAAAAAAAAAAAAAAAAAAACTTTGAGGGGTTATAAACAAAAGAAGGCACAAGTTTGAATTTGGTATAATTTATGTTTTCAAAGAACATTATTTTTCGATAAAAAATTAATTTTTGAGAATCGTCTGTTTTTGAAAAAAAGTACTACCAATTTTCTAAAAATCTTTGATTTTTGAATTTTGACGAATTATTCTCAGTTTTTAGAAATTCCATTTCATAAGAAATTAGATGCCTACCAGTTTTTTTAAGAATAATTAAAATTATGAAAAATAGTATTACTTTTTGATAAAAAATTAACTTTTGAGAATCATCTGCTGCAGATGAATTCCAATTTTTTAGAAAATATACCTATCACATTAAAAAAATTAAAAAAAATAAAAAATAGGAGAAAATGAATTTTTGAAAAAAATGAATATTTTTTGATAAAAATCAATTTTTGAGAATAGGTAATTTTTGAAAAATCCGTGTTTTTGAGGCTTTATCAGTTCAAAAAAAATAGGTAGGTACATATATGATATAATTTTAATTAGAAGGTGTTGGGTTTTGGCTTTTGGATTCATTGTCTATAGTTCTGAAAAGGAAAAAAAAACTAATTTTTTGATAAATACCAATTTTTAGGAATTGTTGACTTTCGAAAAATTGTTTATTTTTAATTTTTTGGAACTATCAGTTTTCAATAGATTATCAATTTTATAAGCAATTGATATCAAGTTTTGAAGAAAAATATTTCTAAAACAAATAAAAAGTCAATTTTTGAGAGTTTGATTTTTGAGAATTTTTTATTTTTGAACAATTAAGTAAGTAGGTACCTATCTGTTTTTGAAAAAAAAGTAAGAAGAATGAAAAGAAAAGAAACCCCTTTTTTTAAATCGAAAGCTTTTAACAAGAACTTGAAATGTAGGGGGGAAAAGTTATAGCAGAGGGCAGATTTTGATTTTGAAGCACCTAAATTTAGGGGGAGGTGCTAAATTTTTAAGTCAAGTCATAGTTACCTACTCAATACTCAACTTTGAATAAAAGAGTTGTATTTTTTTTGAGAGGTAGATATAAATTGAAAGTTTTGAAGCCATAATGAAAAATTTCTATGTAATTACATGTGAGACGAATTTTGATTAAAAATATTTCACATATTAATCGAAAATAAACCTGTTCAATCAACGTCGGCGTTGCTTTCTACATATTTTCGGGGTTTGTTATTCAATTATCCGGATTCGCTTTCCTGTAGCACGCGTTGAAATTGTCTTGGCTATTGTTTCGCTAATCCATCGTTTATGTCATCAATCAAAATTTTATCTACGTTTTAATTAACGTTTGTTCTTCAGAAGGTTTTATATTACCAATACCTCTGTCTCTTCGACTGCGTTAGCCAGTTGGAGGGTGCGTTTGCGTACACATACTTGTAAGTATCCATACAAAACGTGTGTATATCTATCTGCAGCAAAGTTACGCAATTCAAAATACTCGCACAAAAGGTAGGTCCAAGTATTCCTATGCTTTGGCATTGGTATTACACAAATCTATGGTACGCTTTTATCCCAGCAAGTACAATTTCAAATCCATATTTATTAACTATATGGTTGTTCCTACCTAATTCGTAATTTAAAATCTACGTTTACATCCCACTAAGTTTGATGTGTACATATATGTAAAACCCTAAAATGCAATATCCAACCGTTGCCTAAATCAGTGTCTCGATTCGCATATTCTATTATATGGTATAACTTTCTTAGCATTTACAAATAACTTTTAGCTGTAGTTAAAATTTTATCGAAGAACTTTCCATTCCAACTATAATAATTGTACTCGTACACTATTTATGGACATCAGATAATAGACATAATCATTTTCTCAAATCGAATGTCGAGGATGCAATCGAGAAAAAATAATAGATGTTCTTTTTTCTTTTCGAAAAATATCCACCAAGTTTTCAATTGAGTATGTTGATTTTGCTGTAATTCGTCCTCACTATTTATTCTTCGAATTTTGAAGTGAAGATATCGATGTAATACGTATAAGCAATCAACAACGGCGCCACAGCATCTTCACGACACTGAAATGACGAAACTTGCTCATTTTGGAAATGATTCTAGCAGAATTGGACTGAATTGGTAACGAGTCAACGAGGCATAGAGTGGAGCAAAAAAAAAATCGATGGTCTTCGATTTTGTTCATTTTTGAATATGTTGTTCATTTTTAGTTGAAAACTCTCCATACCAATTTTTAGCCCCTCAGGTCGTTCAGAGGGGACTATGGTTTTTCAAACAGGGTCACTTTTGAAAAAGTGGTTTTTTGCATTTTTGACCCAACTCCCGCCCTAAAAAAAAATCTGTAACCCGGATTTTTCAGGTGCAGTTTGAAATTCTCCATTGACCTGAATAGTTTTTTTTCGATTTGAAGCCATCTTCTTTTCCCCGCCCTAGATTTTCGTTTTTTCAAAATCATTTTTTCGCCTAACGTAAAAACTATGCTTTCTATGAAAAAAAGTATAATGACCAATCTTGTAGAGCACAAAATTTGCCACTTAGTACATGTTTCAAATTTTACGTTAACTCGATATCATGAGAAAAAAAATTAAGAAAATGTACCCTTTTTTTCGTTAATTATTTTATTATTTTTTCTCTCTCTCTCTCGTACAATCAAGTCAACGTGAAATTCAAGATATGTACTGGATGGCAAATTTTATGCTTTATAAGATTGGATATTACACTTTTTTCATAGAAAGCATAGTTTTTACTTTAGGGAAAAAAAATTATTTTGCAATACTTAAAAAAACACAGATCTGCATAGTACATGAAATTGAGGGTGGGGAGAAGAAGATGGCTTCAAACCAAAAAAAAAAAAAAAATTCAGGTCGATGCAGAATCTCAAATGGCACCTAAAAACTCGCGTTGCAGCTTTTGTTTAGAGCGGTGTTTGAGGGTCAAAAACGTAAAACCCACTTTTTTTGAAAATGATCTCTCTTTGAGACACCATAGCTCCTCTCTTAAGTGACCTAGGGGGCTAAAAATTGATATGGAGAGTTTTCAACTCAAAATGAACCATATATTCAAATATAAGTAAAATCGAAGTCCTTCATTTTTTTTTTGCTCCACCCTAGTACCTACTTAAATACCTGATGATATAGATGGTCAATATAAAGTAGCTCACGAAATTCAAAAAAATTCAATAAATTTTCAATCCAACGCTGTGAAATGCTCAATTCGACAGAGCGGAATTAGGCCAGAAACCCTAATCCAAATTACCGTAGACTAAATAATACAATGCAAGATAATAGAGACTGGAGACGATTTAAAGGTAGGTAAACACGTAAGTTCGTATGGTCGATGGCACAGATGTAGCCACGCCACAGTTACGATATTTTGAAAAAAATTAAATGAGAGTACACATGTATCTGCGGTGCTTAGGAAAACGTTAAATCGTTATCTCTGGTAGGAGCAGAGTAAATTTATATTAAAAGGTGAGTATGCTAAAATCTCGTAAATCCCCTACTTTGACTTTTATAACACAAAACAACGTAGAAATTAAAACCGGTAGTCTAAATAATATGCGGTAGTTTTTCAACAAATAGAAAAAACCTACATCACGTATTAAAGTGGTGATCAAGTACTTAGTAGGTAAGGTAATAGGTAAGCAGAGGTGAATAGGTACAGCTATTTTATAATTTCTTTCTTCTATAAATTTTTTGTATTATTACTAAAATATCCTCGCTTACCCGTTTGTAATATTTTAGGTTCGTTCAAGCGCTTTTTGTGTATCTTGTTTTTGTTTAAAATTTTAAGAAATTCTTAAATTAGGTTTTAATGACTCTACTTTTAGTAAAATACGGTAAAATATCTTGATTTTTCCCAATTTTCACCAATTTTTTTCTATTTTGAAAAAAAAATCAACAATTTTGCTCATAATAGAGTCATAACAACATAGCCATCTATTTCTTAAAAGTGAAAATTTAAGAATTTCTTAAATTTTTAAACAAAAACAAGAAAAACAAAGACGCTTGAACGAACCTATTATTTGAAATTAATAAGTAACTAATATTTATTTTTTACAATGACGTCCCAATAAAAATAAAAATTACCCAACGAAAAAAAAAATATTTTATTAGATATTTTTGAAAAAGAAAAAGACTCTCGAAATTCAGCCTGTTATTTGTTCGGTTTTTGAGCACGTTAACTCGAATCCGACATTAATTTTTAGCTAAATTGAAAACCGCTCCAACAAAGTATCATTTCCACAATACCAATTCCCTAACCGTTTCAATCACATTGGCTGGCGTGTACAATTGCATGATTCTGCCTTGAATAATAATGCGAAATGGGCGAAAAATTACCACGCGTTGTCTTTTTCTCTATTTTTTCGAGAATAAAAAATGACAGCTCGGCAAAAAAAACTCGCCGAACGCTGATACAGAAATATATTTCTAAAAAAATATATTATAACAAAAACTTCGATCATGTTTTTGGAAATATTCAAAATTGAAATCTGTCTGTTATAAGGAAAACATCAGACCGAGAAAAATAACGAAACAAGTCTACCTCCCGTAATAAAATCGATACCTCATTGGCTCACTCGTCACTGCTGAGTTTTTTAATGAAATTAATGACCAACGAAACCGCCGAAGAAGTGAAGGGCTTTTCTTTCTTGTTAAACAAGCACCTACAACCCTTACTCTTTAATCAATACAAGTTTATAATGTCATCCAGGACCATCTGACACAGGTCAATTTTTTAACTTTAAAAAATGAAAGTGAAATATATTTGCGTGTGACATGTACCGTGGGGCATCTTGTTATTTTTTTTAAATTTGAAATTTTGCCTTGCAACCTCCTAGATGTTTTCCGTATCACTTGAAACTATTCTCAGAATTTAAAAAATATATATACAGGGTGTCTCGTCACCAGTTAACACCCCTTCACCAGCGATATAGTCAACTCAAACTAAGCTCATGTATGCATGTTTGCCGACCCTATGAATTGAAGGGGCAAAGATATGCTCAACTGAAAATTTTTCTTTTTCAGTTTCGTTTCAGATTTTTAACCATGCATTACTCGATAACCGAGATAGGTAGAAAGTTGCGCTTTGCGGCGTTGGAAAGGGAATTTTGTGCAGAATTTTTTAGTGGGGTCGGTCATTGTACTAAGTAATCAGGGAGGTCTGTACTGCATTAATTATCTTAAAAAACGTGTTCAAAAATTGTGACATTTTTGCAATTTTTGAGGAAATCTCAAAAAAGTTTCATCATTTGGTATTATTATTATGACTTGTCTTAGATGAAAAAAGTTCGACCTTATGAATGCCGCAAACCAGACTCTTCTATCTCACTTGGTTGAAAAGTTATAGCAATTTCAATTTCAAAATCTTAGCAGAAAAAAAATTAATTTTTTAAAAAAATTTTAAAATTTTTATTTATGTTATTTTTGGAACTTGATAACTAACATAAATGATTAATTTGAGTGAAACTCGATGTTTAAAATAAATTAAACCACATTTCAGAAAAAAAAATTTTTTTGAATTTTTTTATTTATTTTTTTTTCAGACCTGATTTTGAAATTGAAACTGCTATAACTTTTCAACCAAGTGAGATAGAAGAGTCTGGTTTGCGGCATTCAAAAGGTCGAACTTTTTTCATCTGAGACAAGTCATAATAATAATACCAAATGATGAAACTTTTTTGAGATTTCCTCAAAAATTGCAAAAATGTCACAATTTTTGAACACGTTTTTTAAGATAATTAATGCAGTACAGACCTCCCTGATTACTTAGTACAATGATCGACCCCACTAAAAAATTCTACACAAAATTCCCTTTCCAACGCCGCAAAGCGCAACTTTCTACCTATCTCGGTTATCGAGTAACGCATGGTTAAAAATCTGAAACGAAACTGAAAAAGAAACATTTTCAGTTGAGCATATCTTTGCCCCTTCAATTCATAGGGTCGGCAAACATGCATACATGAGCGTAGTTTGAGTTGACTATATCGCTGGTGAAGGGGTGTTAACTGGTGACGAGACACCCTGTATAATATCAAGTAAAGTTTACCCACCCCACTCTTCAATGGTCTTAAAATTTAACATGATATTCACAAGAGGTGGGAATTTTGTCGACCACTGTATTCCTGAAAAACAGTTTTTTTAAATAAATCCATAGTACCGCAATTGAATGTCTGGAAGTGAGTACGTAGATGGAATTCAAGACATGTTTATTTAGAAAATTGAATTTTTGACAAGGGGTTGAAAAAAGTAGAATTTATAAATTAGATAATGTCGTTTATTGTTTTCTACATGTACCTAGTGATTTTCTTAAAAACATTTTTCTCTTGTTTTGTCCAAATATTATCACGTTAAGAAATTTTTTTAGTTGATAACTGAATTATTATTTTTTAACAGGTGTTTGAAAAAATGCTGAAATTTTTTAATTAATGTTAATACATTTTCAAACATTTTTATCGACAGTAATTTTTAGTTTTTTCTTCAAATTTTTTCGCACAAGAAAAATTTGAAGTAAAAAATTAAATTTTTGGTAGGGGGCTGAAAAGGGACTATTAAATTATATAATGCTGTTTACTTTTTCTGCACGTAGGTACCTAGCATATCTTTTTATCCAACATTTTTGTTTTTTATCCAAACATTGTCACAAAAAGAAATCAAGTTGAAAATGGAATTTTGTAGCAGGTGTTCGAAAATACGGAATTTTTTAAATTAACATACCTACCTACCTATTTTCCAAAATTTGTCAACATTAATTTTTTATCTGTTTTTTTTTCTAATTTTGTTGCACAGTAAAATTTTTCAAATTTCAAATAGATTCAATTTTTAGTGGGATTTGAATGTTTTATGGCTTTTATAGGTATTATTGAGTTTTGTATAAAAAATAAACTTCAAGGGGCATGATATAAGTACCTTAGGGTGGAGCAAAAAAAAAACATACCTCGGATTTCGACCAAACTCACAGAGGTTATTTACTTTGAGTTGAGAACCTCCCAAAAAAAGTTTGAGCCCCCTACCTCTCAGGGGCGTAGAGCTAGGGGCTCTCAAAGTAGGGTCACTTTTTAAAAAAACGCAGTTTTTCGCTATTTTTGGGCAGTAGCACTCGAGTTACCCCCCATCGCACCCCTATGAAAAAGTGCAGTTTGAGTTTCTACACCTCCCTGAACCATCGATTTTGAAATTGGATATCACTTATTGCCCTCTACGAGGGGTTGAAAACTTGCAGATTGTTGAAAAATCGAGATTTTTAAATTTCAAAAAAGGGAAATATCACCTTCTGGGCGTCAAAACTAAGATCAAACGACTCATATTGATGCAAGAAAAATAATTCGATAGAAAAAATTGCAAATTTTTCAATGCAGGTGTGCCAACATCTGATTTTCTTAAAGCAAAGATTTTTGCCATTGAAAATTGGGATATTTAGATTTTTCAGGAAATCAAAAGTTGGCACACCTGCAATGAAAAATTTCCAACTTTTTCCATCGGATTATTTTTCTTGCATCAATATGAGTCGTTTGATCCCAGTTTTGGTGCCCAGAAGGTGATATTTCCCTTTTTTGAAATTTGAAAATCTCAATTTTTCAGCAATCTGCAAGTTTTCAACTACTCGTAGAGGGCAATAAGTGGTATCCAACTTCGAAATCGATGGTTCAGGGAGGTGTAGAAACTCAAACTGCACTTTTTCAGAGGGGTGCGGTGGGGGTAACTTGAGTGCCACTCATAGATAATATACTTTACATTATGTTTAAATAGATGGGAAACTATATGTGGCTGAGTAAGGTACATGAATTAGTTCTTCAATTTATCACTGCAGTGAACGAGCGCTACTGTCAATCCTTGTATTGTTTTCAGCTTACTTTCAATTTTATAATTCTGTACATTAAAGCATCGAAGATGGAAGTCAAATTTTTTTCAACTTTGAGGTTTTTCATAAACTATAAAAATCTCGAAGTCGAAAAAAATTGAACTTCCATCTTTGGTGCTTTGGTGTACAGAATTTTTTATAATTTTTTAAAATATATGAAAATTCAAATAGCACTTCCATCTTCGGTGCTTTGGCATACAAAATTTTTTTATAATTTTTTTAATTTGAAAATGTACCTATTTGACGAGAAAATAAACCCAAAGATAGATGACAAACGTATATTACATTATTTTGAAGTAGATAACAAAAAATCAACTTATGATTTAAGTACAGTCGCGTCGTACAGAAAAACGTTCAAAATTTTTAAAACAATTAGGTACTTAATTTAGGTATTCGAGTTTTTACACATGAATAAAAAATATAGACACGCTTACTTTTTGAAATGAGACAAAAATTCGGAGTTACTTTACGACATAATATATGGAAGGGAAATAATTAAAAATTATACACGAAACTAGATCAAAGAACTTTCACCATTGTATTAGACGCGAAATTCGAATATATCGCACATACTAGGTATTTCTTCGATAATAATTGTCGATGATTCGAACGATCAACCATTACATAATAATAATTTGCATTAGTAATTAATTTCCATGTTTCAACACGTTAAGTACCTTTATTAATTTAATTCGTATTATTCAGGTAGAAACAAAAAGACTGAATCACACGACGAAATGATAACAAAAAATCATTTATTTGGAATTTTTTGCAATTTTGAAATATTTGATGAGTACTTTTGAAAACCACGTAATTTCAAATTCAATGAACAGCGCTAATAGCGATAAATTGAAGAACTATATCATGAGTCAGGAAAATTATCTATGAGTTCCCCGGCCCTGGTGCCACTGCCCGAAAATAGCAAAAAACTGCGTTTTTTTTTTTAAGTGACCCTACTTTGAGAGCCCCTAGCTCCACGCCCCTGAGAGGTAGGGGGCTCAAACTTTTTTTGGGAGGTTCTCAACTCAAAGTAAATAACCTCTGTGAGTTTGGTCGAAATCCGAGGTATGTTTTTTTTTTTGCTCCACCCTAAAGTACCTACTACCTATCTTTTCTTCTAAAGAAATTTTCAAGAAACAAAGTTTTCAAAACAAAGAATTAAGTTCTAAAAAAAAATTATTTCAGTGTAAGATTATTTCGAGAATGATTCTCTTAAAAACAAAAACACGTTAAATTTCTTGATACCTAGGTAATACTTACAATTTTATCGTCAAAAAATTTTATTTTGAAAAAATATTGGAAAAATCTGTTCAAAAACCAGGATTGTATTTGAAAAAATTCTCATGAAATTTTTTTCTTAATATGATATTTTTCTTCTCATTTTTATTTATTTACCTAACTACTTAAAAATTTTCTTTTAAAATATTTTTCAGAAGAGTGTCGACAACCCTAACTTACTTTTGGAAAAACAAAATATTATGTATACTAGGGTGGGCCAAAAAACCAAAATTTTCGATTTTCAAAATCCAATACCACGGAAAAGTGTTGTCTAGGGAGACATACAATTTTTTTTTAAATAATCAAATCAACTAATATCTCCAGGTTGCGCAAAAGCCCTCAAATTTTTGCAAATAAAATGCAAAAAATAGCATAGATTTTATGACTTTTGTTGCCAAGTATTATCATCGCTAGGTATTTATTTTTGAAGAAGAAAAATCCAGAATTCTCAAATCATCACATTTATGGTATCTATACTCGTACATTAAAAAAATTGGGACAAATACATAATTATATTTAAAATTATAAAAAAGTTTTTGTAATTGAAATGGGTTCATCATACACATTTTTGACCAAAAAGACAATTTACGGCGATTTTTCAACTTTTCCTTCATTTTTTCTTCAACTTTTTATAGTGTTTGAAAAATTGTCAAGGGTACAAAAATTATGAAAAATCTTTTTCAATGTCCTCTTAGGGTAAAAATATGTACCTATGTCAAACCTATTTTAATTACCTAGGTACAAAAACTTTTTTCCAATTTTTGTTCAAAAAATATAAAAAATGGCATTTTATAATGTCCCATGAGGGCTCTTGCGCGATCGGAAGATATTAGTCGATTTTTTTGAAAGTTGTTACGTCTTCCCAAGACGCAACTTCTCCGTAGTATTGGATTTTGAAAATCAAAATTTTTGTTTTTTTTGGTCACCTCACCATGCATCTACTCGATACCAAAACAGAACTAATGGCACGTATTGATGCAAGAAATTTTCATTTCAGGGTTACCTACTTTTGATCTTTCTAAAAAATAAATTTCTACCAAAAAAATAGGAAATTTTTATTTGTTATGAAAAGTGAAAAATTGGTAAACTTTAAATGAGAAATTTCGATTTTTTATACCGAAGTAATTTTTTGCATCAATGAGAGCCATTTAATCTTTGACTATAAACAACATGGACTGGTAAAGCCCCATAAGAGCAATGTTTAATTTTTGATCCGATATGCCGGCGTTTTGATTATGCAATTTCATAAGCAGAGTGGAAAAAAATCTTCTGCACATGCGCGAAATCACAGTTGAGAATCTTTGGGCCGCCATTATGTGCCTTGATATTTTTTTCAAAATTTTTAAACTCAAACCAAATTCAAATTTTTTTATTGCATTCGAAAGGTTTTTCAATTTTATACAAAAAATATCTCTTGACATTTTTTTGCTAAACTCGTATTTTCAGAGTTATGAGCAAATATAAAATTCAATAGTACGCAAAATGGCGGACCAGCATACCTGTAATGAAAATTTTTTCCACTCGTGATTTTTGGGGTTTCTGCTAAGGAATTCCAGCTGCTTTACCAGTCCATGTTGTATATAGTCAAAGCATTTAATCCTAGTTTTGGTACCAAACAGGTGATATTTCATTTTTTTTTTGTAGTTCAAAAATTTCGAGTTTTCAGCGATCTGAAACTTTTCTACGCCCTTATAGGGTGGTAAAAGTTGTATCAAGTGCAGGTGTTGAAACCCAGATTTCACTTTTTGAGTGAGGTGACCGAGGTATCGCGTAGATGGCACTACCAAAAAGTGGCGGGAAACAGTGGGTTTTTTCCCTCAAAAATAAACCCAATTTGAGCACTCATAGCTCCGCTCCCCTTTGAACTAGGGGTCTTAAAAATTTTCTATAGCGGATCTCCAACTCAAAATTAACCATCCCCTTAGATTTTGTTAAAATCCAAGGTATGTTTTTTTTCGATCCACCCTAAGAAGTGATCAAAAAAAATAATCAAATTAAGTACAAAATACTGTGATGTACTTATTCATAACTTCTACCTATTTGACACAATAATACAAATTTCCTTGAATGTATGTAAAACCTTTGATAAGAAGAAAAATAAATCCTTACGTAATTATGTTTGCCACGGGCATAATGATTTAAGCGAATTTAAGCTTTACTGTTTTACACAATCAATCAATTATATCTACTATATACGATGAACAATGAACAATCTTTAACGTAAAATTACATAGGTGAATTTCTTCGACCTATAGCTGCGCAATATTGAATTAATTATCGACTATATCTTTCGCAATGAATTAGCTAGGCACGTTCCCGTTGTAACGTTTAGATAGAAACAAAGAATGGTTTTCCTGTTACATCTAGCATCGCATCATTATATTATTTTGTATGTAAAAAATCGACGACAAAGTTGATGAATATAATATGATTGATAATTAATCTTTAGGTTATGTAAACACTGCGCCAGTAGGCGTTTTATGAGCCAATGGCAATATGTTTAATAAATTTTGGTTGAACAGCGAGTAGATTGATACCTAATTATATGTAGTCGTCGAGGCATGTTAAATACTGTTAAATAGGT
This sequence comes from Balanococcus diminutus, assembly GCA_959613365.1. Classification (NCBI taxonomy): domain Eukaryota; kingdom Metazoa; phylum Arthropoda; class Insecta; order Hemiptera; family Pseudococcidae; genus Balanococcus; species Balanococcus diminutus. The sequence goes on from OY390714.1 coordinate 34,998,806, forward strand.
TTTTTTTACGACCCAATCTCTATAGTCTATAGCATATCAATTAGGTGGTAAATTTCGTTATTTCCACACTTTAAAAATAGCTCGTTAGGATAAAACCATTTTTTGGTGAACGAATATAACTCTACGGCAGAAAGTACAAAAATCCTCATAATCAGAAGCAATATATCGCATGACAAATACTCCCTTTTCAATTGCCAATGTTATGGTAATAAAGGATAACAAATGATATTGTGAAGTGAAATGTTGCCAAACCTATAAGTAAATCGTCCATTAGCCTGTTCAACCATCAACATCAACATATTTTAATGTTACAGCCTTGCCGACACAATTTACATTACCTTCGCGTTGAAAAAATATCGCATCGTTTGTACAAATCAATTCGCGTTCGTTCGTTCGTTCATTCCGTGAAAGCAACCAGGGATCGTAACCCAAAAAAAAAAACTTTCAACGGAATACCAAACAAACCACGTGAAATTGCGCGGACCAGAAAAAAAAGTAGGCATTTCCTCGGCATCTCGGCGTTGTAACAATAAACTCGCGTATTCACCCGTACTTGTTATATCCATAGAAACAATTAGCTGTATAATCTAGATTATAAATTTTTGATAAATCGTTTTACGTCATAATACTTTACCATAAATTAATATCATTACGCGTTTTAACCTCAAATCAAACGAACAGACAAAAATTTAAACGTTAGCGGCCGGAATGCTATGTGCGCGTTCATTTATCCTCGGGTCATTATTTTAAATGTCATTTGAATCTACGTACTTTTGTAATAATGTTTAAACGTCGCGCATTCTGGACCCGAATTTACCGTAGTTTTGAAATTTTCTCAAAAATTATCGACTTTTGATAAAATCTTAACGCGTTTCAACATACCTTACCTACTGTCCTACTCGTACAACTACCTATGTATTTACCATCTGCAACCATGTGCCATAAACCTACGGCGGCACCTACATCGTGTTTCATTCTAATGAAATCATTTAGCTGGCAAATTGGTTTATTTAAATTTAAATTCGAGGGTAGGCATTATCTACTCTATCTCCAAATTAAATATTAATGAAAACTGAATTGGTTGTAAAATTATCAATTAAGTATTATCGCGAAACTATAGCGAGTATAATTTGATAAGTCATACATCATTTTGAGACAATTTATCAACTGAAGTAAGTGGTATATATATTACGAGGGGTGTTCAATAAAGACTGTCACTTGTGCTTTTTTTTCGCAAAGAAATGATCTGAGGGGTCTGAAACCCTCATAAATCGATTCCTCGCGTCATTTTACATTAGAATACCAAGTTTCAAGTTCTTAAGTCGACTGGTTCTATTTTTAATTATTTTAATAAAACGCGAGTAAAATTTTCGCCTCTAAATTTTTAACAAAACTTATTATAATATTTTGAATATTCTTGGATAAATCGCTAGTTGAAACAGGTTGAAACGTACGAGGGGTTGAAATAATGTTTTGGGGATAGTGCAGTGACTAAATGATCGTGTTCTTGTAGGCACCAGTTCTTTCTGAACATCAGGGGCAGATGTAAGGTGTAGAGGGGGAAACGGTGCACCACTTGCAGCCCTCACCGAAGATGATATCGACACTAAACAGAAAATATCTGCACCAATCGCCGCCTAACTATCGAAAAACACTCTCCTATACTTCAGATAACATTATCAACCGCAGACACCTACATATGCGCATGTCCCGCGCTTGCGCACATTGGCTCTCTCATTACCTGACTCTGGAGAGTGAATGTGCGAGTTCTGCTTCAACTTTCATGGTCCAGAAACAAATCGAAACAATGTCGCAACTGATCCAAAGTCTAAATTCGACTTCGACCATCTTTTTCCTTTACCCTCAAGCTGAAAAACACATGAAAGTTCCACGTTTACCCCCCACCCCCGCAACAAAACAAAGTTTAGAGGCGAAAATTTTACTCGCGTTTTATTAAAATAATTAAAAATAGAACCAGTCGACTTAGGAACTTGAAACTTGGTATTCTAATGTAAAATGACGCGAGGAATCGATTAATGAAGGTTTCAGACCCCTCAGATCATTTCTCTGCGAAAAAAAGCACAAGTGACAGTCTTTATTGAACGCCCCTCGTATATTATTATGATTATTATTTTTTGACAAATTTTCAGCTGTTGCACAAAACATTATGATTAATAAATACATGGTGTATTGGATTGAAAGTAAAGCCTTCCAACCAGTCACTATGCAACTTACAATGAGTCGATATAAGTATATTTGCCTATCCTCCGGCCCGCAGGGGCTTTTTTTTGGCAGAGTTTTTTTAACCTTGCGCTTTTCGACAACTAAATATAATAGTTAGATAATTGTGCTTTGCGGCATCCGATGTCAAATTTTGTCTAGAATTTTTTCATACGAGACTGCTAATTTCTAAAACTGGACGCAGTGACAATTTTTCTTATTTTTCTATAATAACTCAAAAAGTCGTCTTTTGACCAAGCTGTTATTATTAACTTTTCTGGATGAAAATAGGCTGCTCTTTTCAATGGCGCAACCTTAACTCCTCTATCTTACTCCAATCAAAAGTTATGGCTTATGAGTGAATAATTTGTTGAAAAACGTCTGAAAAAAAAATCACAATTCATGTTTTTCAATCTATTTTTCCTAAATAACTTTTTTCAGTTATTTTTCTAAAAAAAAAATAAACTGCTCAATGCTCATAACTTTTGATATGGATACATTAAAAAAAATTATTTAAAAAAAAATCAATTATGATTTCTTCAGACGTTTTTCAACAAATTGTTTATATTCGCTCATAACTTTTGATTGTAGTAAGATAGAGGAGTTAAGTTGCGCCATTGGAAAAAAAAAACAGTATTTTTTCACCTAGAAAAGTTAATTACAACAGCTTTCTCAAAGGATAACTATAAATAAGAAAAATTGTCACTTTTTTCATGTTTTTTCAAATATTTTGCTCGACATAGACGTCCTTGTTCAGTTAAGTATAAAAATTACCTGCTCTATGAAAAAATTCTAGACAAAATTTGCCATCCGATGCCGCAAAGCGCAACTTTCGAACTATTACAGTTGTCGAGAAGCGTAGGTTGAAAACACTCTGCCAAAACGAAGAGAAAAAAATTTCGATGAGAATAACTCAGCCCCTGCAGTCCGGACAATAGGCAAACATACCTACATCGAATCAACATAAGTTGTATAGTTACTGGTTGGAAGGCTTTACTCTCAATCCGGTACACCCTGTCTGTATACATACTATAAGTAACAAGTGGACACATGAGGAGAAAAAACTTTTTATTTTATTTTTCTTCTTAACGGAGTGTTAGACCATACCCAGAAGCCTTTGAATTTTAAAAAAATTCACATTTTAAATTTTTTTAAATTCTTATAGGAAAATGGTCACAACGTAAGCATCATTACTCAACAAAACCACTTTTGGTGATTTTTCACCTTCACCGATAGAAAAAATATTCATTAACTACTACATACTGTATCAAAGGAAAGCCCAAAATTCAAAAAATGTGATTTTTGAAAATGTTTAAAAAGAAGTTGGTTTTTGAAAAAAAAAAAAAAAAATTGTATGCCTAGTATCCTCCCCCCCCCCCCCCTCCTAAAAAAAATTAAAAACAGAAATCTTCAAATGACCATTAAGGTGATGTGAAAAAAAACATATGCAAGTGAACGCGATTGATTTTGAGTTGAGACCCGCTCAAAAAAAATTCAGCTTCCTACCTCAAAGGGGTAGAAACTGGAGAGCTAAGGGCTCTCAAAGTAGGGTAACTTTAAAAGAAACACAATTTTTCTACTTTTATGTCATATCGAATCTTTCATATTTACTCTGCGTTGCTATCAGTTGATTTAGTGAGTATTTTAAAAGCAAATGTTAATCATTTTAATGTGGTGTTTTAGTTTGGTGGTAGTTCCAAAAATGTGTTCGGTTAGTTGAAAGTTTTTTGATTTACAAATGTAGGTATTAATAAATCTGATGCTTTATCTTTTATTTTATTTTTACTTTATTATTTTTTTTTTTCACAAGGAAAATTCCAATATTTTCTTCTCTTGTTATTCACTGTTTCGACCGTTTTCATTTTTGAAATTCTGTTGTTGTATCATCTAAAATTTCCACGTTTCAAGTGAAATGATTCTCCGTTTATATAAGTTCACAACTTCATTAATTTTGATTAAGTAAGTACAACAACTTCGTGAAAGAAAAAAAAGGAGCATTTCTCCTCCTGAAAAGCAATCAGATGAGAGGGAATTTTTTGAGAATTTTCTTCTAGATTTTAAAAAGAAATTTTCAAAAAAAAAAAAAAAAAAAAAATTTAGCGATTTTTGAAGAAAAAAAATCAAGAACCTACATTTTCCCTAAAATTCTGTTTTGTTTCTATGGAGTTCTGCTATTCTCTTGAAGAAAGAGAATTTATTTTAAATATCTGAGATTTAAAAGAAATTTGTTTTTAGTATCTAAAATTTTTTTCTCATGAATGAAATTTTATCTAGTCACGAGAATTTTTAAACAGAAATTTTTGGTTTTTAATACCTATAGAATTTTCAACAAAAAAAATCAATCAAGTTTTTTTTTTAAAGAAATGGTAAAATATTGAAGAAACTTTGAATTATTCGAGATTTTAAAAAAATGTAAAGAGGAAAATTTTAAAAGAAATTAGAGATTTATACAAAAAGTTATTTCAACTAATTTTTTTTATAAAATATTATTTTGATTTTTTTTTAAATCGTTCAAATAAAAAAATAAATTTTTTAAACGTGTTTTTTGACATTTTTAGAAAAAAATTTACGCAAGAAATTTTCAATAAAAATATATTCCTCAGATTTCTTTTTAAATAATAATTTCATTAAGCTGAAATGTTTTAATTCTAAGAAACGATGTTTATGCGAAAATTTCAACTCTCGTCAAATGTTTTGATGAAGAGTTTTTTTTTTTTTTTTGGGGGGGGGGGGTGTTTTAAATGTAATTTTTTCCATCAATTTGAAAAAAAATTAAACAAAATTTTTGAAAATAATTTTTTATTTAAAAAAAAGTTTTGAAGATTTCCTTTATAGAAAATGTTGTCCAAAAAAAGTTTTAAACCATGCGAGTAACAAGTTCTCATCATTAATAGGCATTGTACCTATATCTAAAGTTTTCAACAATATTTTCAATACCTACATTTAATATATTTATGATTTTGTATTAAAGTATTAATTTGAAAAAGTAAACTTTCCGCTTACATGTGCCTATTGATAAATATGCTATAGAAATGTCATTATTTGTATGAACTCATCCTAAAAAAGTTTCTCGTCCCTGGAGAAATTCCAAGCAATAACGACAAAAGTCAGCCGATAGATGAGTTGGAACGTGTTGAGCCTTTAAAGTACCTACATAAAATAAAGGCGAATATTTACCTACTCGACTGGTATAAATCAATCAAAACTTTTGGAAATTGGAAATTAGATACTTGAGTTGCCACCTTTCGTTGAATTATTCAATTTTCAACTCATAAGTGAACGAAATTTAAATATCAAAAGGGATATTTCACAGATGAATTCGTTATCAGTTATACATAGATACCTATCCATCAATTTTACAAATACATACGTAACTTCTGTCATACTAGTAAAATTATACGAATTTCTTATTATTTCTCATCCAACGATGAATTTATTTCAAATAAAAAATCAACTTTCTGAGTTAGTTACAATAGTTACATCGACAATATTCTCACATGTAGGAAGTACCTAGTTCCATTTTTTTTTTTTTTTTTTTTTTTGAACACAGAAAAAATTGAGTACCAAGTAGGTACACGTGCATAATATTACCTACGTAATTACCAGTTTTGACAAAAGTGAACACACATTTCAACTATTCAATCACCGCAAAATCATACAAAATTGCAAAATTTATTCTCACGGGATTCGCTTAATTTTATTTTTATTATTATTTATTTATTTTTTGGTGGAAACGTTTGAGATAAAAAGCCATTTTATTATAGCGTCACGCCATTTCTCGCGGGAGACTGCATTAGGTACATGAACCACTATAATTCGCTCTATTTTAATTAAGAACAAGCCTAGAAATATTTACTGAGGAAAATATTCACTGATTTAGGCCATGGAAATAATGTTTTAATTTTTTATACAAAAACTTCGCTCGCCCGATTCCGACACTTTCATTCAAAGCGTGGAATTCTTATACAAGTTTAGAGACTTGGCCTCCTTGACGGACGTTGGTATTTTTTACGAAATAAAATTTCACAAGAAAATATTAATATTTCAAGTGTTGGCAAAATATCATGAATATTTGAAAAGTCGACTTTTTTAGTAAACAATTTAGCAAAGGGGGAAAAAACACGCTGACATCTCTATCTTGTCGAACTGTTTAATTATGCATGTTGTATAGCGTCTACACGAACGCCCAGAAAGAACAATATCAACGAATAATTGAATGCGAATCGGTGGTAAAAAATAAGCATCTACAATATGAAGGAAAATTTAAGAAGGAAATGTCGGCTGGAGCCGCTGGAGGTTGTACAATTGTGGACGTTTTCCCTCGACGGATTCCACATCCGATTGCCAACTATAGGTAAAGTTGGTGAAAGTTTTTTTCCCTTTTCCCGTTATTTAGTGCCTTGTTTCGGTGAACAAGAAAGATGTCATCCGATACCTTAAGGAATTCCTACATATACATATAAGACTTTAACAGCAGAATAAGCCCATACATCTTACGCGAGTTCTTTTTTTTCAGGCTTGTTTGACTTTTACAATGAGAACCTCTTTGCATTTTATCGAGTTTATTTCGACTATACAGATCGTTTTCCATTTGCAAAAAACTTTACACAATGGCGAACCCTCGCATCGCCACGATAACATTTTATCAATTTGCAATATACTTAGCCTAATACCATGCACCAATTCAATACTTGGCATATTTTTACATACTTTGATTTATAACAAATAAGTCGCATTAATCAAAGTGGAATTTTGTAAGTATCTTTTTCTCCACTTACCTACTACAAAATTTTATGAATAACTGATTTGATTACACCTATATCTACTAATTTTATCTCCATATTTTGTACACATAATTTTTGCAAAAATAAACCGAATGATTGTAATTTTTAATTCGCAACTTGATAAAATATTTGTTACTGCGTACTGCAATCACACTTAGGTGTGTGTGTCATAACAGAAAGAATGAGATCAATTCGCGAAAGGAAATATATGTTTTCCTTTTTTTACGGATGAATATCGCTAAACTATGCACACTTTTCCAAGATAACTCGTCGTATAATCTGGTACAAAAAAATAAATTGAGAAAAATATTTATTCAATTTGAATAAAAATGGGAAACGATTTTTCTTTAGTGATCCAACGTTTCAGCGATATTCCCGTGCGACGAAAAAGCTAAAAAGTTGAAGTATCAGTTGTAAAAAAGAAATTTTTGTTTCGTTTCACGTAAATTTTTCGAATAAATCTTCATACCGATCAAAGAATTATTTTAAACGACATATTTATTCAGAATCACTCAAATTCGCATATCTCTTCAAATTTTACTACTTTACGATTCAAAATGGTGCGATGAAAAAATTGAAGAGTATTCGGAAATGATTTTACTCTGATTTCAATACAATAATGATAAATTCAATTAAGTCCCCGGTAAACACACTGTATGCGAATCGCGTACTAATAGAGCGCTAAATTCGCATTTATCGTATACGAATAGCATGCGAAAATAGCGTACTATTAGCATATCAAAAATGTCCGCTTTTTTAGCGGCTAATTTCGAACGTTAATAGTACGCAAAATTAGCAGCGAATGTAGCGTTCTATTCGCTGTTAATTCGCTTGCGATTAGCGTTCGAAATTCGCCTCTAAAAAGTAGGCAAATGATTTTTGACGATTTCCACTCAGCAGTAAATTAATTATTCGAAAATATATCATATTTGTGATCGCAGATCTGTGGATAATGAAATTATGCCGAATCGTAAAGTTTTTGGAGTACCTATCAGTGGCATTTGATAAAGTAATTTTTAGGAAAATCAAAATTACTACCAAGATTTCAATCTACAACTTTTTTTTGAAAAATTTCTCAATTTGAGCCCCGCCCTCTCCAATTATGCCCAATACTACGTAGATAGATAGATAGATAGATAGATTAGATAGGTATAAAAACGTATATTTATTACTCTGAATTGTGATAGGGAAGAAGGACTGTCCCGCAGTCCCAAATGAAAATTTTTTCAAACAAAAGTTGTAGATTGAAATCTTGAAAATAATTTCGATTATTACAAAAATTTCGATTTGACTCTTCCTTTCCTTATAATTTTGCATAATACTGCGTTCAAATTGGAGAAGGAAGAGGAACAATTGAAAAATTTTATAGCACTGATAAGACGTCTAAAATTTTTACGATTTGATATAATTTAATTTCACACAGATTCACGCAATCACAAATAAGATATAAATTCAAAATAATTAACTTACTGTGAGTGGAAATCGTCCAAGAAATTCTGCGTTCGTCTCCATTCTTATCACTTTGAAATCAAATCATTGGCGTTTTTACTTAAAAAGAAGAAAAAACATCAAACAAAACACAAAATTCCCCAACAAAATCAAAAAACCCAGAAAAACCTTTAATATTTTATTGTTTAAATGCCACTGCAATACATTCAAGTACACGTTCATGTTTGAAACTGACTTCTCTCATTTGTAAAACGTATTGAAGGAAGTTGTAGTGAAAATCGCATGCTATTCGCTAGCGAATATTGCGCTAATATCGTAAGAAATATCTGCACGTTTTCCATTGCGATTTTAGCATACGATTCTTATGCGAATATCGCGCTAATATCGTACGAACTTTTTGCCTGTTTTCAATGTGATTTCAGGCATGCGATACGCAAGCGAATATCGCGCTAATATCCCACAAAACATCTACAGGTTTTTAAATACGATTTTAGCATGATATTCGCTCACGAATAGTATACGAATTTATCTGAGAAAATTTTCTTCGATTTTTGCTTTGATTTCGCATTCTATTCGTATGCGAATAGATCGCGATTTTCGTCTCTGTGATTTTAGCATACGAATAGCAGGCGGTGTGTTTACCGGGGTAAGTGTTTTCTTTGAGAGAACTTGAAGGGAGGTAAAAAAAAAAAAACTAGATTTCAATACCTACTCTACACAGGGTGTCCAGTGAGTGATGTGCCAAACTTGAAATTTGGATATAGTTAACCGAGTACGATTTTAAAACTAGTTTATGTACACATATTGCCTAAGTTTGAAAATGAAGGAGCTACAAAGGTTTGAAAATCGATACTTTACTTAGAAAAATAGATTGGCAACACCGCGTTGAAAAAAAAATGACACCGGCAGTGGATAGATCTTCGAAAAAGCAATAAAAGTTGAAATCAAATTGGATTGCCTATCTTTGAAGTTGAAGGAGGTCACAGCAACGCAAAATCCCAGTCAAGAATATTTCCTACCTCAATTTATTACGGTGCAGTAGTGATGCATGAAAATTGTGAAATTCGGTTCAAAAAATACATAAAACAGCCAACAGTTGTAACTTTTTGAGAGGAACAAAAAATTTCATGTGAACATTTTGCCTATCTATGAAAATTAGGGCACGGAGCCTTGAATTTTAAAAATACTAATTTTCAAAAGCTTTGTAGCACCTTCGTTTTCAAAGATAGGCAAATTTTTGACATAACTATTTTTGTTCCTTTTAACAAATTACACCTGATTCGTACATTGTTTTCACAAAATTTTGAAATTTGTGTACATCACTGCCCCTTCAAAATCGAGATAAGCAGCATGTGTACATGAAGATTTTTGTTAATGGTACTCGGATATATCCAAATTTCAAGTTTGGCAAACCACTCGCCGGACACCCTGTATGAAATTTATGGGGATTTCGGTCATTGCCTGTTTCATTTAAGGCCCCTGCCCTGTTGGGAATTTTTCAAAAACGAAGTCGGGGAGGTAAGAAAATCTAGATTTCCTTACCCCACATGACTTTTCTGGTAATTTTAAATTTTTATCCTACCCACGAAGCCTCTGTTGAGAATTTTTTCAAATTGGTATCAGTAACGGATTTGGGAGGTAAAAACCTATATTTTCATATCCCACATGACTTTTTTCGTAATTTTAATTTTAATTCCCCCCCCCCCCACCCCATTCACACCTATGTTGAGAATTTCTGGTAAGTGATATCAAAAACGGATTTGAGAATATTTTAATGTTATTCGGAAATTTTTTCTAAAAGAATTTTGATTATGAAGATTCTTTAATTTTTTTTTCTTGAGGTTTTTTTTCAAGTTATTACTTCATTTCTTGATATTTTTTTACATAGGTATTATTATTTTCTAAAGGGAATTCTTTGGGATATTTTTTTTATAAACTTTCTTCTCTTACTCAGCACAAATTTTTCCAAAAAAAAAACAAAACAATAAAAAGTTGAAATAAAAAATATTTGAAAGTCATCAAAGTTTTTTCAGAGAACTTCACCCAAAATATTTTTTGATTTTTTCAAGAAAAATACTTATTTTAACAACACTTTTTCCCAGAAAATTTTGTATATTTATAGAACACTGAGATAATTTGAAACAAGAATTCTACCTACTAATTCAACATTGATCATCACGTATGTACTCGCCTTCTAACAAATGGATTCAGACAATTTTTTTTCTGAAAGTTCTTCAAAGTGTTCTCAATCGATAATAAAATTTTGAAAATGAACATTAAGCTAGTTTTAGTCTTATTGGATGAAACGTAGGTCGAGTTCGAGTTTGATCATTAGAAATTACCTTTATTCGACGTAACTGAAAACAATCGAAATACAGGTCCCAAATGGCTGGAAAATTGTTTTTTTGTGAAATTCTATTTCGTGAAGTTAGCATCAATGCTCGAAACAAATTGCGAATTCAAATTCTGCCGAATTTGCAATTTGTTTCGAGCACTGGTGCTAACTTCACGAAATAGAATTTTACATTTTTGAAAAGTGACAACGCTCGAAACAAATTACAAATTTGAACTTTGCGACCTCGAATCAGTATTTTTAGATACTAAACCAATTTTGTTGCCATTACCCCGCAAGAAAATTTTTTCTTCCAAAAGAACTTCTTATGAGAAATCATTTTACAACTATTCAGATATAATTTTTTCTTTCAAGGATTAATTTTTTAGCATTTTTTTTTCCTTTTTATTAAAGTCCCCGCTCCCACCAAAGAATTAGGGAGTGTTTTTTTTTCATTCAGACAAACTCTTTTACCTATACTTTTTTTTTTTTTTTTTTTAATTAAACTGATAATTTTATCGACGTACAAAAACACACCCCTGCAGATTTTTTTGATTTGAAGAATCTTTTCATTAATCATTTACTACTATTTTTTCAAACCAAAAATTTTATTAGAAGAATCAAGTTAAAAGGCAAAAGCAGCGATAATAATCACCAAAAAAATGGCAATTCTCAAAAATACGAGTAATTAATTTAAAAAAAAAAGAAGAATAAAATACATAAGTAACCTTGTCTACTTTTTCCAAGCACCACAATACATAATGCAAATCATTTTTGTTTCATCTCGTTCTCATGCTCAACTTTAAAGCATTTCATCTTTATTACGAAAATTTTACCCTTTTCTAAACTACTAAATACAAAATACTTACAAGTCAAATAGGTATCACGGTAGATAGAAAGAAGAAAGAAATCAATAGGTGTTATCATCAGAAAACCCCTAATACCTCGAGCAATTAACATTTTAATAAAAACAACCGCATAATCTGGTTCCTTTGATTTTCGTTTCATTAATTAAAAAGCTCAATTGCTAATTCACTAAAGAGCGAATGCGTGGAAGTTGTGAATTTAAATTAAAATCATACTTTTTTACAAACGTAGGCAGGTATACAGTGCACCACAAATACGCAGACACGGCTGCGAGAAATGAAAGAAAATTAACTTTCAGTTGAACGTAACAAAAAAGTTCACCAACTACATTGCAACTAGGTACGAAACTTTATCAAAACATTACTTTCAAGATCTACTTTCCCTTCGTATTTTTTTTTTATCTTCGCTTGAAAAAGCGAAAAATTTAAAAACCGTTTAGTATACGACTAATATAAGCGAGGTACTTTTATTTTCTACGCTTCATCTGATATTTGGCAATATCTACCTATTATTTTAATTTTAAATTTTTCTATGCAAAACAGCAGGTAAAATATAGAAAAAAACAAAAGCTTCTTTAATTTAAAAAGTTGAAAACTAACACTGAAAGAATTTGGTATTTTATCCATATTATTCGTATCTCGATATTATAAAATATTTTCGCCTCATAGGCCTCAATTCCAATTTCAAAGAAGTATTTCATTTCTGACGATCTTAAGTATATTTAGTTTTTGTTTAATTCATTTTTTGACAAAGTATCAAATGGAATTCAAAATTCAACATTTTACAATGGCAACGTGAAAATTTTTTAAATTACTCTACTGAAAACGCCAACACGCTCCATCGAGCAATTTGAATAATGAGCTGGAAATTTTTGAACGTCGAAAGAAAAAAGTCCGAGAAGGAGAAGAAAATTCATTCGAAAAAAAATAATAAAATGAAACAAGAAACGGAATTTCCGCAATTGATTCCGACTCGTTTATACTCGTAATAACATTTGAAGTCGTATTTTTTGAATTTAGACGTTTGAGAAATGTTTCAGTCCGACTTTATGATACAATTGGGATATTATGTTAAAGCGGTATACTATAACGATAATGAACGAATAACAATAATTTTCAACTTCAAAAGCGTTTTACTTACTACATATAATTTTTCTTCGTCTCTGGTTTATCTCAACGTCGGTCAAAAATAATCGATTTTTAAAATACCTAAATTAATATTTTTTTTCTTATAGACGGCACGTACGAGTAGCTAAGTATTTTATATTTCAAACAAACGCAGAGAATTTCAAACATTTAAATTATCAAACACAGGCAAAGTGCCCCAGGCACGGAAGTGAATGTCAAAATTAGAAATTTCATTTGGATAAAGCCGGATACCAAAAACAAAAAAATGTTCACCGACGCCTGTCTTAATTTTGAAGGGGCTGTAGTTTATAAAAATTTCAAAATTCCGTAAAGACAATACATGGTATAGATATAACTACTCCAGAGGGGGAAAAGTTATGTGAGAAAGTTGCCCATAAGCCCATATTTAAAGAAGGCAACACAGCTATAAAAATCGACGTTTTTCGAAAAACTGTAGTAGGTATACTTTTTAAACTTTAAAATTCCGCAGTGCTGCCTTCAATTTCAATCTGAAGTTTCAACAATCACAAATTGCCCCTGTGAAATCGAGAGTATATTATTTCTTCTACATATGTACAATCCAATATTAGCCTACTTTATTTCGTGCTTCCTTTATTAGGCAACTGAATATGTAAGTAAGCTGATTAGCTGAAGAAAATTTCAAAAAACTCAAAAATTTGTTTTTTTCTTAGTACCAAAAGTGTTTCCTTTATATGAGAAAACTATTTCCTATTTTTGATTTTTCTCCCAACTTTATTTTTAAGTGATAACTTTTGAAGGACAGTGCCCCAAATTTTAAAAAAAAAGTTCAAGTTTCATTTACGAGACTCCCAATTTTAAAGACGCGAAACAATTGAAAAAATTTTAACGTTTGCATTATTTTTTATTTTTTGAAATAATGAATTGTTTTGCATGAAAAAGAACTCACAAAAATGCAAAAGTTTGAATGAGAATTTTTCAATTCTTCAAGATCGGAGGTAAAAGGCATGCATAACTTTAAATTCAATTGGGGGAAATGAAAAAAGGGGGTACAGGAGACAAAGCCCCCTGGACCCCACATTACTCATAACAATTAATTTCCATGGAAACGCAAAAATTAAAAAAGTCTAATAAAAAAAGGTGAAATAAAAGAAAAAATAATTTTCAAGGAAATATGAGAATTGAAAAAGTTTAACAAAATAATTATGCAAAAGCTAAAAAAAACCCGGCGCAAGCCCCCTGGACCCACCCTGGTTGGCTCTATTTCCACACTACGTTTGAAAGTATGAAACATAGTATATGGGTAATTCTCAAAAAAACGACATATTTCAGTCACCAGTACATATCTGGAAGATTGAACATTTTTAAAAAAAAAATGTTTAATGAATACATTGCATATCATCCCCTTTGTCATTTTAAACAATAATATGCACGCCCCCTCCTCCAACCTCCCCCCCCCCAGATGGCCCAAAGAGGGGAAAAGTTCCTTCGTAGTGGCTGAAACTGCTTCAGTTTTGCAATATTCATTTTCAGATATATTCAATATTAACAATTTTTTCTGAAAAACAAAATTAAAACATCACTGTGTGGTATGTGAGCAATAGTTGATGTGATTCACGGTGACCAAAAGTCCATCCATATGACCTCCACAGAAGTCAGAAGTTCGTGAACTTACTTCATGTTCCATCGTAGTGGTCATTTTTCAATTGATTCTCCTGACTTCCCAATTTCATATTTTTTGTGGCTAAGCGGCTACACTGTTTCAGTATCATGACGAGAACACAGTTCTCAAATAAAATTTTCAATACTGGCCTAGTTTAGGCAGTTTATGAGGTACAATTTGTATAATTTACCAGTTTTACATTTTTCTGTATCCATCGTAGTGGCTCATCATTTCACCGTGAAAATAGGGAGAATTTTTCTGAAAATACGGGGAAAATATTCAATTGGCGAGTACTTGAACATTAAACCACTGAAAATTGCTTTAAAATATTTCCATTAGCTGAATGACATGGATTAATTGAATTTTTTCTTTCGTCGTGGATGCCATTTTTATTTCCTTCGTAGTGGCGATTGCGATTCTGTGGACCACCACATAGAAAAAAATATCCACGATGTAAAATTTTGAGGCTTTTGCAGGTCCACATTATTCATACATTAGATTTGAAACAAATTATTTCATGTTTAGACTAGATGACTTGTGTCAACTGTGTTCCATGTTCCATTCAAACAATTCTATTTAATTTCGTTACTATAAAATATTTGAAAGCAATTTTCAGTGTTTTGTTCAAGTACTTACCAAATAAATGAATATTTTCTCCGTGTTTTCAGGAAACGAGTCTCTATTTTGACGACGAATAATGATAAGCCTCGATGATAGACCCAAAAAAATGTTATACCGGTAAATTATACACTAATGTTCATTCATAAATTTGGCCACTACGAAAGAAATTCCTATGTAGTGCATAATGAATGTGGATAAACGTTGTACCCCCCTCGGAGGGGAGATGAATTGAGCCCAACGTTATAAATGGTGACTGAGGCATGCATATTATTGATTGAAAAAAAAAAATTTGAAAAATATGATTTTTAAAAAATAATGTCACCTTAAGGTGTTTTGGTCTTTTTTTTGAGAATTACCCATATGCTTTTACTCTGTGCCAAAATGTCTAAAAGTCACGAATATTAATTTCCATGGAAATTTAAAAATCCAAAAAGTATAATGAAAAAAAGCCTAATGAAAATAAAAATAAAAAATTGCAAAAGTATCAAAATGTCTGAAAGTCATCTTTCTAAAAAAATTTCCAAGTTTCAGAATGTCTGATAAAATGTCTGAAAGTCACATTTCTAAAAAAATTTCCAATTTGAAATTGTCTGGCAAAATGTCTGAAAGTCATCATTCTAAAAAAATTCCAAGTTTCAGAATGTCTGACAAAATATCTAGAAAATGCCTAAAAGTCATAAAATTTCAAAAAAATTTACGTTTCAAAATGTCTAACATAATGTCTAAAAAATAGAATTATAAAAATTTTTCTGTTTTTTTATGTCATCCAAATCTAACCTAAACCAATTTGGTGTCGGATTTTGGTGTTGGATTTTTGGGTCGGATTTTTGGGTCGGATTTTGGTCTCGTTTTTTTTTCATTTTGGTCATCGTAAAAGCATACTTATACTATGCTAAAATCCATTTTCCACACTACGTTTGAAAGTATGAAACATAGTATATGCTTTTACTCCGTGACAAAATGTCTAAATTTAAATTAAAAAATGTCTGACAAAAAGCCTAAAAGTCATGAAATTTTTAAAAAATTTTCCAAGTTTCAAAATGTCTGATAAAATGTCCAAAAGTCATAAAATTTATTTAAAAAAATTAAAAAGTCTAAAAAAGTTTAATTTTTTCAGAATGTCCGACAAAAAGGCTAAAAGTCATAAATTTTTTTAAAAAATTTCCAAGATTCAAAATGTCCAAAAGTCATAAAATTTATTTTAAAAAAATTAAAAATTCCGAAAGTCGTAAAATTTCTAAAATAATATCAAAAAGTCATTAAAATAAAAAAAAAATCCAAGTTTCAAAATGTCTGACAAAATGTATGGAAGTCATCTTTCTAAAAAAATTTCCAAGTTTCAGAATGTCTGACAAAATGTCTAGAAAATGTCTAAAAGTCATAAAATTTCAAAAAATTTACAAGTTTCAAAATGTCTGACATAATGTCTAAAAAGTCGAATTTATTGAAAATTTTCCAAGTTTATGTCATCCAAATCTAACCTAACCTAACCTAACCTAACCCAATGGGGTCGGATTTTCTTGTCGGATTTTGATCTCGGATTTTGATGTCGTTTTTTTGCCGAATTTTCTATAAAATTCGGACTTATGTATTTGCCAAGCGGTTTTGAAAAGTTTGTGGACGGAACTCCTCCGTAACTACAGAAGGTATAATGATGAAATTTATACCGTAAACTCGATACATCATGTAGTTGTGCGTATGACTTTTCTTTTTTAAAAATATGCATAATTGACCGAGTAATTAATAATTGAGATTAGGGGAAGCGGGGAAAAAAGTATAGTGGATGCGAAGTTGGTAATGGGGATGGAAAGAAAAAAGTAGGGGAAATGTCTGGTTTGTTGTTGTTTACTTTGGTCTCAGTATGATTTTGATCGTTGAGGCGACCAGTTCTTATCAACTACTCTAGATATCGGGTTAGTGCTGCTTTGTGTTTTTACTATTGTTTTTTTTTTTTTTTTTCGTGTTGTTTTTTGTTTTTAGTTTCGTGTTTTTAATTACATATTATCTCTTTAGTGCGGTTCGTGTTTCTACATATAATTTTTTTCGTGGTGTTTTTTATTTGGAGGTTCGCGTTTTTAATTAATTACATAATTATCAGGTTAGTTATTTTTCGCGTTTTCAATTTTTTTTTTTTTTTTTTTTTTTTCGTTTTTTTTTAATTACACAACTAGTGTGGTTTCGCATTTCAATTTTTTTGCGGTGTTTTTTGTTTGAAGTTTCACGTTTTTAATTAATTATATGGGAATTTTGTTAGTGCATTTCCGCGTTTTGATTATTTCTTTTTGGTGTTTTTTAATTAGTTTTTTTTTCTTGGTGTTTCTTGTTTGGAGTTTGCTTTTTTAATTACGCAGTTAGTGTGGTTTCGCCTTTTATTTTTTTTACGGTGGTTTTTTGTTTGAAGTTTCGCGTTTTTAATTAATTACATGGGAATTGTGTTAGTGCATTTCCGCGTTTTGATTATTTTTTTTGTGTTTTTTAATTGTTTCGCGTTTTTATTACCTAGTTTTTTTTTCTTGGTGTTTCTTGTTTGGAGTTTGCTTTTTTAATTACACAACTAGTGTCGTTTCGCGTTTTTATTATTTCATTCAGTAGTGTTTTTTGTTTGAAATTTCGCGTTTTTAATTAATTACACAGATACTGTGTTAGTGCGTTTGCTTTTTTAATTACACAACTAGTGTCGTTTCGCGTTTTTATTATTTCATTCAGTAGTGTTTTTTGTTTGAAATTTCGCGTTTTTAATTAATTACACAGATACTGTGTTAGTGCATTTCCGTGTTTTTATTTTTATTTTTTTGTAGTGTTTTTTGTATCGTGTCTTATTATTGCTTTTTTCTTGGAGTTTTTTGTTTAGAGTTCGCGTTTTTTTTTAAATTTGTGATTCTTCTGTGCGATATATTCTGTTTGAGATGTTTACTTCTTCAGATAATATGGCGAGTGAAATTTATTTTTTAATTAATTTAGTGGTCATTTTTGTTGTTATATCTGTTTTTCTTGATTTTTTTTTATTATGGTGCGGTGTTTGGTTTTTTAAAAATAATTTTTCGCGGTGTTTTTTGTTCAGAGTTCAATCTAGGGCTGTTCGAGTACCCGGGTACGTGGATTCGGATATTTTTGCCTATGGAACCGGGTACCCGAATCCGGACCGGTTCCTTATCTTAATCGATCTTATTCATAAAAAATCGTGACAAATGGTCGAATTGCATAAATGTGGCTAATTTTTTATTTTTTTATAACAATTTTTTTTGTCTAAAATTGGTGGAAAACTCAGAAAACTATAAAAAACGCTTCAATTAATAAAATCGAGGCCAAATTGTATATAAAACAATAAATTTTGATTCGAAAATCAAGCACACCTCAGAAAATTTTCAAGAACCGGGTAGGAATCGAGTACCCGGTTCCATTTAAACGCCGAATCCGATTCCGAATCCCCGATTCGGACCGGGTATCCGAACAGCCCTAGTTCAATCTTTACCGAATTCATAATTTTTAAATTTTTACAAAATTTTAGTTTTCAAAATTTGTACAAAATTGAAATTTTTTAAATTTTTTACCAAATTTACAAATATTATAAATTTTTTAAATTTTTTACAAAATTTAAATATTTTCAATTTTTTTTTACAAAATTTGAATTTTTTAAATTTTTTACAAAATTTAAATTTTTAATTTTTTTATAAAATTTGTACCTTCCTACAAAATTTGAATTTTTAAAATTTTTAAAATTTTTACAAAATTTGAATTTTTAAAATTTAAAACTTTTATAATGAAACTTGAAAATTCGGCTATGCCCGCAACGCTTGTGGTGCGGGCAACTTATTTCCATTTTGGTCATCGTAAAAGCATATACTATGCTAAAAAAGTGAAAATAAAAAATATCTGAAAGTCATAGCTAGCTACTTGATTTTCAAATTTAGGCACCAGTGTTTTTACATTTTTTCATTATTGGTACTCGATGATATCCAAATCTCAAACCATGTTATTCATTACCGGGACACCCTGTATATATATATGCTTCGGATTTATAATTAAATCTAAACAATAAAGTTCAAGCGAATATGAAAGTATTACATAACATGCGATTTCAAGGGGCAACTATTTGAAAACTTTTAGAATAACAAAATTTTTAATAAAAATTTCGGTAAGCCAATAGGATAAGTTTTTAAAGCAAATATAGAAAGTTGCAAAACATAGATGGTGTAAGTGTCTTGAAAATTAAGAGTGCACATTCCACAAGTTAATAAATTTGAAAGAAAAAAAAAAACTTTTTTAGAACAAAATTTTAGCTGAGGAAAAACACTGTGTACGAAGTAATATTAAATGAATAACTCGAATTCAGCTAAATAAAAATCAAGATTAGCTACCTGCGTTTTTTTTTTTGTTGTTTTTTTTTCATTTCTTTGAAAAAGCATTGTGATAGGTTTGGTGAATGAATAATTTTTTTAGAAATTTCATTTTAGAAACCACTTCGGGAACTATGGTGATACAAAATATAATGAAACAAATCTCAATACAATTATAATTTTTGCTTCGTAAAAATAATGGAATTTTTGAAAACCTTCTTTCGTGAAATAATCGTACCCACGAGAGCAAATGTGTTGTTTTCAGCCGATACGAATACGTCGAAATCATTTGATGCTCAAAAAGGTGGTGAAATTCTACAATATATGTTACGTATATGAAGATAGCCTATCTAAAAGAAAATGCACGATCTACGTGGATACTTGGAGTGAATTATAATTACTACACGCGCTAATAAAAAGTGATATTTTTTGCGTTCGCATTAACAACAAAAACGAAACGTATGTTTTAAAATAATTTATCATTTTTAAACCGTCAAAACGTGACATCCGCACCGCACTCGAGATAAATAACTAGAGCATGTTATCCCAACTGTTCAAAAGCTGCATGCAGAAGATAAACTTGTCAATTGGCGAAATTTTTCCATTAAAGGAGCTCGTACAGGAAAAAAATTACACGAATAAAGCGATTCAGTATAAATTCAGTCAATTTGAATTTTTTTCATACGAATGTAAAGCGATAAAAAATAGGACTATCGCGATTATTTATTCTACGAATGTTTCACGAGGAACGCACGACGAACACTTTAAAATCGGATCTCTCTCTTATACTCTTTTTTTGATTACTATTATTATTATATATTATTATATGTAATGTACTTAGAAACGAGAACGAATAAATCTGTCAACGACAGCGAATGTTTTGAAAATTTTCAAATTTCAGAGCTGACATTTTTACCACAGCTATAATACTGTGTATCTCTTTATTTTCATTGTTTTATTTGCCATTTCAACTCGTGCACCATTTTTATTCACTTCCAAACGGAGTGAGTTTACTAAATGACATAAAAATTCTGCAGATTGATAGACACCGCATGGATGGTTCGAGAGAGAAATAGAGATTTTATTTACGCGAGTTTAAAATTAATGTTTGGCAATGTTTTAAATACATATTAGAGTACTTATAATTTCGAGAGTCGTACTATTTTTACTCTTTTTACCACTCGACGTGTTCAAATTTTTAGGGTAGAATACTTAACTTCGTGGTGCAATTTTAATCACCCTTTTATGGTGCTTTTTTCATTTCGAATGTCTACTTTAATGTAAATTTGTCTTCGTGTAAACAGTTCATGTTGAAGTTGAAAGCACATGCGAGCTCTGGTACAGTAACCTCGGTAATCTTGGTGGCGCTTTAGGAACATCTTGTCTTTGCGTATAATGCTAATTTAATTTACGTGATTATTTTAATAATTAAAAGCAAAGAACAATTTCAAACTAACGCAAGCATATCTAAATTATACTGCTTCGAGGTAAGTCTTGATAAAACACCTCAGGTTATCCTCTTTCGCATCTTCGAACCTCCTAGGTGTTAGGCTATGAGCTACCTCATATGCGTTAATGATCAAAATTTTACTCGTAAATTCTCGATAAATAATTTACTCGCTCGCTCAACTAGTTTGGCCAACTCTTTAGATACATATTATTAAATTCCAGCGCGCAGTTCTCTACAACTACCGTATTTTCTTCTGGCACATTAGGCATAATCTCAATGCGAGGTGGT
Organism: Balanococcus diminutus; assembly: GCA_959613365.1. NCBI lineage: Eukaryota > Metazoa > Arthropoda > Insecta > Hemiptera > Pseudococcidae > Balanococcus > Balanococcus diminutus. The sequence continues at coordinate 35,019,923 of OY390714.1, forward strand.
ATTCCTATTTTTAGTGAGAAATTTACCAAAATTCGTAAATATGCCATTCTGAGCCCCACGACCATGAATTTTGTCGCAACATTATAAAAGTCCCTAGCAGAGAAGAGACAAATATGTACCTCAACCTATTTAAATGTCTAATTAGGAATAGGTAGGTTAGGTACCTACAACCCCTATTGAATAGACTATCTAAATAAATTTTCACAAATGCATTTAAATACCCTGTTTTATAAATAGGTTTTCAAATTATTATTTTTTTTTTAATCAAACACAAATACACACATGCCTATAAAAAATTATTGGAAAAATTTAATAGTTAGTTACCACTTGGATTTTCAAAAAAAAAAAAAAAAAAAAAAAAAAAAATGAAAATCTGCAAAGATACAGGTAACCACTAAAAAACAAGATACAAATTTAATAAACTTGAAAATCCTACAAAATTTATTGAATTGAAAATTTGTAAGGTAATAACTAATAAGTAATATAAAATTAAATTTTATAAAAATCAAACGTCATAAAAATGTGATAAATCTTAAAAAATTGAGGATGAGCCATAATATCCATCTCAATCACCACTTTTTTATTTGAGTGCATTATAGTAAATTTCACGCCCCTTTCAACTATGTATTCAAAAAAATTTCAGAATTTTTTCATTTTATTTTATTTTTATTTTACATACTTATTTCATTTCATTTTATTTTGTTTTGTTCTATTTTGCTTTTTTTGGAGACTTTGTAAAGAAAGCGAAAGCTTTAAACTGCAAATGAATAATTTCATTTCATTTAATTTTTTGTTTGTTTGTTTTTTGCAAAAAGTTTCACTTTTTTGACGAAGCCTAATGAATATTTGGCTTATAGGGTGGTGCATAATTTCATTTTTTTCGAAAGGTCGATGGTTGACCCTCTAAAAAATTTTGAGTGACGGCGCCTGGCGCAGAGCCCTTTTCATTGAGAAAACTAAAAAAATTAAAAAATTAGAATTGAATTTTTTCAAAAATTTTTAACAAAATGGTCACAACATAGGTTGGTACTTTCACCCAACAAGTTCATTTTTGGTACCTAATTTTTTAATTTTTTGTTTGTTTGTTTTTTTGCAAAAATTTTTACTTTTTTGACGAATACTCCTCCCTTAATGAATGTCTGGCTACTAGGGTGGTTCGTAATTCAATTTTTTCGAAATGTCAATGCGTAGCCCTCTAAAAATGTCTCTTTTGGCGTAAAATTAAGTCCCTAAAGATTTTTCTTCAGAAAAATTATTTTGAGTGATGGCGCCTGACGCAGAGCCCCTTTTATTGAGAAAATTAAAAAAATTTCAAAAAATTGGAATCGATTTATTATTTTTTTTGATTTGTTAACAAAATGGTCACTACATAGGTACTTTTACCCAACAAGTCCATTTTCGATAATTTTTCATTTTTACCCCTGTTTTTAAGGGAACATATAAAACCCCCGTTTTGAGTTTTTTGAAGAAAAAAAAAATGAAAAATCAGCTAGAGTGGGAAAAATTTTTTTGGATCAAAGTGGACTTATCATACACATTTTTACCCTAAAAAATCGTCATAAATTGTGTTTTTGGGTTAAAAATATGTATGTTAAGACCAATTTGATCCAATTTTTTTTTTCATTCTAGCTAACTAATTTTTATTTTATTTTATTTTTCAAAAAACATAAAAAAAGGTGTTTTTTATTTCCCTTTAAAACAGGGGTAAAGAATTAAAGATGAAAAATTACCGAAAGTGCGGTCTTGTTGGGTAAAAGTATACCTATGCAGTGACCATTTTGTTAAAAAAAAAAAAAAAAAAAAAAAATCTTTTATTTTCATTTTCTCAATAAAGGAGGGACTGCGCCATACGCCACCACTCAAAATAATTTTTTTGAAGAAAATTTTTTAGGGTTTGGATTTTACACCGAAAGAATTATTTTTAGAAGCCAAGCCTTGATATTTCGAAAAATAAATACTTGTATGCCATTTTGAATTTCAGTTTAAAAAAAAAATTAGGAATTATTATTATTTTTGAATGAAAGAACAAGTTTGAATTCAACTTTGAAAATTTTGTTCATTTTTGTAATAATTGGGAGGGGGTGCTCCAAGGTACCATCATAAATAGGAAGGTAAATATACACAAGATCCATTTCTCGGTTATTCTCTAAAAAATATTTTTCTTAAACCTTCTAGGCAGGTACTTACATATTTAATTAAAAAATAAAAGAGGGCTGAAAACCATCTGAGGTATCTGAGTATTTATTCTGCACGTAAATCAAACAACATTTTTAAATTAATAGAGGTATTTTATTTTCATAGCCTAATGGACCCCTCCGCAGAAGAAAGTGTTCGTTGCGTGTACTCGACTACTCGTATACCTATTTACAAATCGGTTAACACGCGTTTAAGTAGGGCAAGTTTCGAAGCAATGCGAAAAGGGATGTAAAGAAGATAAAAACCGGCAAAAACTAGAAAATTAAACTCGATGATTAAGAAAAACGCAAGCTCGCGCAATTTTTTCGGTGTAATATTTACTCGAACTACTTTGTATTTATCTGGATTCATTTTTTGCTTGTTCCCTTCGTGCGTAACGATCTCCGGTAATGTTGCGCGGTTCATTAATTTTAAAATTTCAATCTCTCGAGAATTAATAAAATCAATGTCTACCTTATGAAGTTGTTTCGAATGAGATGCTAAATTATACCGGTGTACTGTTTTTGTTTCTAAAATATCTTTTGTTATTGCTCCCAGGAGCACGTTTTTGTAAAATTGATGCAAGCCAGAAGCTTAAGTTTACGGCGAAACAATTCAATAATGATATCTCCAAGTGCGTGCGTGTTTATGTAATGAAAAAATATAAATCATTGGAAATCGTCTTCGAATATAGACTTTCTTAGGTATACTCCTTCGCATTTAATATTCTCGCTCTGCTACATAGGTAACTAGGTACTAAATAATATTCTCGACTTGAAATGGATGGCTGTGGTGTAAATAGTATATGGTAATTGGAATATATTAAATCTGCATTTTCACGTTTAGCATAGGTGTAGGTACCTATGTCGAGTGCATTTTATTTTTTAAATTCTCATTCTCATCTGCCAGTCTCCGCTGGGAAGTAAGGATGGGAGGACCTATTCGGAATTTCAAATAGAAATAACCTGTTTAATTTAGTCGAATAGAATATTTGAATAGGTATACTATTTAAATACATTTTGCCATATTTAAAACAATTCTAAATGGTTGAATAGTTTTTTGTACTTTTTTTCTTCATATTTTTCAAAATAATTTTTCAACTTTCGCGAAGAAAAATTCATCTTTTTCTCATTTCAATTTGTTTATATTTGTATGTATGATACAGGATGTACCGGCTTAAGAGTAAATGAATTCTGACCAGAGTGACTATGCAACTTATGGTGAGTCGATGGAAACATGTTTGCCTAACATCGGGGCCGCAAGAGCTGAGTATCGGATTTTTTTTTCGCTTTGGCTGAGTGTTTTCAAACTTATGTTTCTCAACAACTGTAATAGGTAGAGTGTCTAAAAAAAATTCATGGGATTGGTCACTTTTATAACGTAACAAGGAAGTCTATACCGAGCAAAATATGAAAAAACGTAAAAAAGTGACAGTTTTTCTCATTTTCTGTATAACTCAAAAAGTTTCCCTTTGAACAATTTTCCAGACAAAAAAAGTTTGCTCTTTACAATAGTGCAACTCCCACTTCTCTATCTCATTTCAATCAAAAGTTATGAGCAAATAATTGTTGAAAGACATATGAAAAAATTCATACCTAATAAATTTTTTTTCAACTTATTTTTCTTGAATATTTTTTTAGATGTATCATAAGTTGGGAAAAGTTTATTTTTGAAAAAAAAAACATCTAAAACAATTATTCAAGAAAAAAATTTTATTACGATTTTTTCAGAAGTTTTACAACAAATTATTTGCTCATAACTTTTGATTGTGGTATGAGGTAGAGGGGTGGAGGTTGGCGTTGCACCATTGTAAAGAGCAGGCATTATTTGTCTGAAAAAGTTGATAATAACAACTTAGTCAAAGGACAACATTTTGAGTTATATTACAGAAAAATGAGAAATTTGTCATTTTTTTTGCATGTTTTTTCAAATATTTTGCTCGGTATAGACTTTCTTGTCGAGTTATATAAATGACAAATCTCATGAAAAAAATTTAGACAAAATTTGCTGCCCGACGGCGCAACGCGCAACTCTCTACCTATTATATGTAGTTATCGAGGAATGTAAGTTTCAAAACACTCAGTGAAAACAAAAAAAAATCCGATGAGCATAAGTCAGCCCCTGCATTTCGGATATTGGGCAAACATACTTACATCGACTCACCATAAGTTGCATAGTTACTGGTTAGAAGGCATTACTCTTAAGCCAGTACACCCTGTATGTATAATAGCTCGCATTCCATATTTTCCTGGTGAGGTCAGCGGTACCATCACAAGAAGCAAAAAAAAAAAAAAAAACAATGGTGAAAAAAATACGTAAATCACGCTAGCCAGTAACTTAGCACTTCAAAATTCTAAATATTGACTTCAGGGGCTTTTCGAAGGCTCTGAATTCATTTTTCATGTCATTTTGACTCTAGACTCACAGAGGTCTCTCAGGAGAAAGGACAACAAATTCTCGAAAGAGATCTCAGATGAAGGGAGAGGCGAACATTCAAAATAGCCGGAAAAAAATTGTGTGGGGTGTGGAAATGTAGGTTTTCTCACCTCTAAAATTCGTTACCTATTGATAAATACAATTTTTTGCGAAATTCTCAACAGGGACCTCAATGAAAGATGGGAAAAACTCGAAATTCCCAAAAATATCATGTGGGATAAACAAAAATAAGTATAAGTTTTCTTACCAACCAAATCCTTTTTGGTATCATATTTTTGATCGAATTCAAGTATAGAAATATGGCTCAAGTGGTTGTTATGCAATGCTAGATGAAAAGAGTTACTATGTAAACGATAGGTAATTTTTTCAATTTTTCAACTCATGATTATTAATTTCTTCAAGTTTAAGAACATAGTCTGAAGTTTTCAATTGATTCTGTTTTTTTAAAATTGAGGAGATTGTTTAGTTTATTCAAAGTTTTTTTTTTAATAGAAAGGAACAAAATTAGGGGGTATTATAATTATCTCAAAATTTTGAACTGGACCTCCCCTTAAATATGCCACTTATCGGTTATAATTTTTTTTATGTGAATTTTAAAAATGAAAGCGGTCAAATATATTTTTTTGCATGCTTCCCTTTTTATTTCAGAAAAAAATCTTCGAAATGGCTAATACCTATTAGCTTGTTATTCTTACAGTTTATTTTTATAAATTTTTTTACAATTTTTACGGTTTTTCAAGCTTAGAAAGTAATTAAAAAAATTATGAAATAATTTCTATAAAAAATTCGACATTCGACAAAGAAATAATAACTTCCAAGCGGTCAGTTAATAATGAAAACGTAAAAAAAACCATGATAGGTATCAATCTTACTCAGTTTTTTCCCCTCGAATGAAAGACCGCTGACACGACACTATTTATGCAACTCTCGAATTTGTTAAGAATTGCAGCGCGCAATCAAGTTTGTTCAACCATATCGGATTTGACATAAGAAAAAAATACCAGCAGATATCGATGTCGTGCTTTTTCCTTTTTTTACCGCAATCTTCAAATACCTACTAGTTCTTTCATTGCGAATGAAAATAACGTAATTCAACCTAATTGTATCATTTCTGGTATTTAAATTCAAAGCTCGGTCAATTTTTTTTCTTAAAAATTCGGCACCGTCTATTCGTATTTTATAACATCTTTCGGTTTGAATTAAATCTGTGTAGGCAGTTATAGGCCTGGTTAGTTTAGGAATTCGGTATCTAACCTATCCGCGCCAAGATATAAATTTACGGATTCGATATCAATATACCCTTCGAGTAGAGTCTTAAGTTTGGAGTTTTTATTCGATCCAGTTACGTACACTATATATAACAACTGGTATACCGAAGATAAATAGCGATGTATTAAAAATTCAAATTTTCCATTCAACTGTACCGGTAGGTATAGTATAAAGCACAACGCAACGTAACGCCGACTTAACGAAATTTTATGCGAATATTTTAATTTGGTGAGAAAGTTGGTCTTTTGAGAAAATAGATTTTTGTAATTCAAAAAAGGTTTTGCAATTTCAACGTCGACGCTATCTCATGCTTTGTTTATCCGCGTTGATTTTTTTCGCTCTTTAATTCTTTGTATCTTAATATGGCTTTTGTTTGAATAGAAAAATGCGTTCACCTCTTTTTCTTTCTTTTTTTTCAACGGAAATAATAAATTTTTTCACTCGGTTAAAAGTAACATTTGTTTTTTATGGTGACTACTTGATATACACGCGAGGGTATTAGAACCAGAGCGAAATTTCTTATATGTCTTTCGCCCCTCTTGTCGCGGCCACCCATATAATTTATGATTTCATGACGAACGACGTCTCGTATTCAGGGTGTTTATTCGTCCTGCGAAAAATATTTCGGTAATCCAAAAGCCAGTTTTTCAAATAACACGTCTCGTTTCAGCGAATTTAAATTTACCGCTATATTACATAAGTTTGCACTCAAGGTAAAATTTCATTGATCTACACCCTCATCTGTCTTCATTTCACATGCCGCCATTACAAAAATTTGTTTCTATTTTTCAAGGCATTTGTATTGTCGAATTTTACAAAACACGTATTACAAGTAGATAGATATTTCTACTTGGGATGGAAATTGTAAACATCAAATCGATCTAAGACAATGGTTTTTTTTGGTCATGCGGTTTTTGGTGAGGTATTTTTTCACGTGTGGTGGAAACCCCTAAAAAAAGCACAAAGATGAATTTTTTACAGTTTTTCGCTCTTAAAAAGATCACTTTTAGTCTGAATTTTTTTTCCTTGCAACACATCATCAAATACATCGTTATCTCTAATTTGGACCACTCAATTTCTTTTTAAAATATTCAAATGGTACCAAGGTACCATTTTCATTATTTTGTGTCAAAGAAGTTTCTTTTTTTTCTTTGATGAGTTCTATTCGAAAAAATCGTTTTCAAATTTGAGTACGGTGCATACCTACCTAATTACTTTTTCTTTCATATTTTCTAATTTGAATGAGCTAATATGAAAAATTGAAAGATTTTAAAAAAATTGTCACTAATTTTTTCCTTATATTTCCTAATTTGACTGGGTGGGATTTTCCCTCAAAAAATGTGACTTTCTTTGAGATCTATTCCAAAAAATCGTTTTCAAATTTGAGTAGGTACATTGGGGTCCCAATAATCTTTCGTGACAATAAATTAGGCTGGTTATCAAATTTTAAAACTAATTTTTTGAATAGAACTCAAAGAAAGTCACTTTTTTGACGGAAAATCTCAACTTTTTGTCTCAATATTTTTGATATAACAATCTTTTAATTTTTCATATTAGCCCAGTCAACTTAGGAAATATATATTATACCTATAGAGGAAAAAATGGGGGACAATTTTTTTTTCTATCGGAAAGCTGTTAAATGGGGTCTTAGGGTCCCCAATAATCTTTCCTGGCAATGTGAAGATGAATTGTTTTTGAATAAAATTCAAAGGAAAATCATTTTTTTAATTAGATAAAAAAATTGATTTCCAGGTAAAATTAAGAAAATTTGTTACATATTTTTTTTATATCGAACCTGATTCTAAATCTTAAAATAATTTAAAACCAATTAGGTACTAAACCAAAAAAAAATATATATTCTTGAAGAAAATTTGAAAAAATTGCACAAAATCTAGGATAAATTATGTACTCAAATTTTAATACAATTCTTTGGAATAGAGAACTCAAAGAAAGCCACTTTTTTGAGGGAAAATCCCAACATTTTGTCTCCATATTTTTGATGTCAATCTTTTAATTTTTCATATTATACCCCAGTCCAATTAGTAAATATAAAGTAAAAAATTGGCGACAATTTGTTTTTTTTTCGGAAAACTGTTGAATAGGGGAGGGGTCCCAATAATCTTTCCTGACAATTTTTGTTTGTTTGTTTTTTAATCAAATCATTTTGCTTTATTTCTATTTATTTATTTATTTTTTTCATTATTTTGTGTCAAAGTGGTTTCTTTTATTCTGTGAGTCCTATTCCAAAAAATCGTTTTCAAATTTGAATACATAATTATTTCCCATGGATTTTGTGCAATTTTTTCAAATTTTCTTCAAAAAAAAAAAGTTGTTTTTTTGTTTAGAAGTTAGTTTTAAATTTTTTCTGAGATTTAGAATTAGGTTCGATATAAAAAAAAATGTACCTATTAAATTTTTCTAATTTCACTAGAAATCAATTTTTTGAATTAAAAAAAAAAATGAAATTACTTTGAATTTTATTTAAAAACAATTTATCTTCAATTTTTCCAAAAGTAATTTTTGTTTAATTTTGTTAAATATTTGTACCTAACTAATTTTTTGAATTTTCTTCTAATGCAATAGAAAATTTTAATATTTTCATGTTTTATTTGAAACATCGAGTTTTTAGGTTTTTTTTTATCAGAGCACATTGTAAAAAAAATATTTTGCACACAAGTATCTTGTAGGTAATTCAAAAAAATATCTGCACACATTTTAGTTACACTGGCATTGGGCAAATAATGTCTGCATCGAGTACCTATTTACCTAAATGTACCTAAATATTTTTACAAGATTCATAAAATCATTTTGAAAAATAATAATGGACGAAAAACCCTACAAAGCATGGGAGACTTTATCAATAAACAGAAATTTGGAAAGTTAACTCTTTCTAGTGGTTGGTTCCGTTGTTGAGTAAAAAAAGAATTTCAAGTAAAAAAAAAATGTAATGGTCTCTGCTTAAGCGTACCTTTTTCAAAAGACTCATTCAGGGATTCAGCTCTCGAGTCAAGTTATTGTAGAGCTATAAAAATATTGAACTGATCACTTCTTCTAAAGAGATTTTCTGCTTCCAAAAATACGATAAACTGTAATAATTTTCACCAGACAGACACCTTTATTCCTTTGGCCCCACTGAATAATCTTTTTTGAAAACATTGTAGTCTTTAAACCCCTCCTAAAGGACTTTTAGGAAGTCAAGCAGTTTCAAAATCGTATCTTCGCAACTTTAAGATACCAATTGTCAAATTTGGGTTTATTTTATCAAGTTGAACCGAACTCGTGATTTTGTGAAAAGATTAAATTTCCTTTAAAGAAAAAAGAAGAGAAGTACATAACCAGGTAATAGCAATACCCACACTGATAATTTGTTCTCATATTTATACTCGTAGGTAAGTATGCAGCTAGGTACTCAATCCTTTATCAAAAATTCCAATTAAATTCCTTCTACATTAATAATTTCACATTCATCTCAAAATGAAAACACGTTTCTTTTGTTTTTGAAAATTCCATAAACTTTCAAAAAGCTATTTAAAAATCTCCTCCAAACCTAACTTGTTAATGAAAAGAATCTTCAATTTATTGCCGTTTGTTTCAGCTCACGAACAGAACTGATTAATCTAACGTTTAAATCAAGGCAAAGTTAAATCCTCTCATAGTCTCATGAAAGGAAATCCGCAACCCGTGTTATCGGTAGAAAGCTAAAAAACATTATCTCCGAAGCGAACACGAAGCACTTAAATTTTTACTTTTCCTTTAACACCTTCAAAATTCGTTTCAATACAAATACAAATTTTCGCAGGTTTAAAGTTATCGGATGAGTTTTCACTATCGGCATAGAAGTCAGTTTCACAAAATTGATTAATAGGTAGGTAGGTATAGTAGGTTAGCACATTGAATCACACGTTTCAAATTCATTACACCAGAGTATAAAACTCTCGTGAAACTTTTTGTTGTTTGACCCTTCTGTATACTTTCCCGTAGGTTTAGAAATAGTCTGTTTTTCTAAAATACGAATAAAACTTTGCACGGTGCAAATTCATACACAAATCGAATACCATAAGATTTTCTGTTGACAAAGATACTTTTATAATGAGCCTTATATTATATTTTATCATTGCTTTAAAAAAATGATAATAAATTTGAATTGAAATGTTCCGAGTGTTTGTTACAAACTCCCAAAAAAATGGCTGTGTGCATGACCGCGAATTTCACTATGCAAAATTGGAGGGGAGGGAAGAGCTAACTGAAAATTTTATGGTAACGAAAACTATTTCTAAGACCTCCACCTACAACTTTAGTTTGAAAATTTTTTCAATTGGACCCCTCCCTCAATTTTGAAAAAGTATCTACCCTGGTATTATGTAAAATCGGAGAAGGAGGTATCCAATCCAAATTTTTATAATAATCAAAATTATTTTTAGAATCTCAATCTGAAAATTTTATTTGAAAAATTTTTCAATTTGGCCCTTCCTCAATCCCACCACTAATTTTTTATTTGTATCTTCGGTGTATTATGCAAAATCGGCGAGGAGAGAGTGGTCCAATTTAAAAAAATTTCAAACAAAAGTTGTAGATTAAAGTCTTAGAAATAATTTTGGTTATTACAAAAATTCAGATAGGACCTTTCCCTCTCGTCTATTGAATATCAAGGATCTATATGGGAAAATTCAGCAAAAACGATCCGCCATGCCAGCATGTAAACAAATTGAGTAAATTAGACACTAGAATTTTACCTAGGTTTTTATCCATGGTGGTCAGAAATTAAATAGACACCAGGGAGAAATTTTATATCTACGTAAAAACACCCTCGCAACCTCATCCAACCAACAAATTCTTAAATATAAGAAATAAAAAAACATAAAATGAAGGTTTTGCAACTCTTAATCTGATCGTAAGATATAAGGCTTATTACGACGACATTTTTAAAATTAAATTCCTTCACTGTGTACCTACGAGTATTTCCATGCAAAATATGTACCTGTCCCGTTTACATTATACTTATTTCTCCGCAGAATAACATTAATTATTCGTGATAATATATTATACATTATTCATCATTTAATAAGTCGTATATATAAACGTCGACAACGTGTAAATAAGATTTTTCAACAAAAAAAAATTGCATATCAAAGCTACTAATTACAATTTAAAAACGAGCCGTGGGTTTTTACCCCGTAGAAAATTGTAAGTAATTATTTTAAAATTACATACACGTAAAGTTGTATGCTGATTGAAAAAAAAGTTGAACTTTTGAACCATCCATCTTGACATAGTTAATGTGCAATTAATGCACCAACATCTCTTAACCCCTTTTTTTCATCGCTATATCCAACCATATATTTACGTACATACGAATTACACACTACGATGAAATCTTCATTTTTATTCTCAATGGTGTGGTATACTAAATGAACCTACAGCAAAAATAATTATGTTTGTAACAATTTTGTCATTTTCACTTCAAAATTGTGTAAAAAATTGTCAAAGTCAAAGTTTTGTTGGGGTAGGTCTCGTTTCTTTCTCACTGCTCATAAATGATTTAAAAATTTTGAAAATTTAAATATTGAAAAAATCAAATATTCAACAAAAAAATTGAGAAATGTGAAGAAGTGAAAAATTTAGAGATGAGTAGTGAAAAAAAAATGAATGATTCAAAAAAATAAATTATAAATTGAAGCGAATAGAGAAGTTGGAAATGAGAATTTATTTATATTAGGAAATTATAAATAAGAAGATTCCACGTTTAAAAAATTCAGAATACCTGAAAAATTGAAAAAAAAATTAAAATTCTAAGAGTGATGCAAAAACTAAGAAATAACTTTAATTTTATTACTTAGAATATTGAAAAATCAAAAAATCTACAAAAATTATTGTGTAAGTAGGTACCTACTTTGAAAAAAATATGAAATTTTAAAGAAGTGGTTAGTTAAGTTGAATGCACTTCCTGAAAATAGAAAAAACCAAAAAATCATTTTAAAAAATCATCAAAAAATAAATAAAAACTGAAAAACATTAAAACCAACAAAAATTGGAAAATGTAGGGAAAAAATCACATCTATTCAGAAAATTTTTCTCAATCTTGAGAGTGAAAGGGAGTGCCTTGCTGTCGCCGTTTCTGTTGATTTTCAAGTAAGACACATATCTGATTTGTGCGAATTCTTGTTCAGTTAGACTTTTGAAAAGTTGCATAAAATTTTCAAAAAGTTGATACAATTTATAAGAAAATGGCATTTAGGGGTTGTGAAATAAATTCTTTGACAATAAGACATACCTAATGCACTAAAATGTCCGCTTGAAGTCTGGATCTATTTTTCAATTTTCAATCCTAAAAATTCCATAATTTTTCATTAAAAAAATTATAAGTACTTTTTTACTTGGAATAATTTAAAAATTGCCAATTTAAGAATTTCAGCCACAAAATTTTTAATTTGAAAAATGTATTGATCACACATGAAACGAAAATGACAATTTTTTATTTCTTACTTACACAATGTACACAGGTACCAACCTATGCGTTTTCTCATTCTTGAAACAGGTAAAATATTCAAGTTTAAAAATGTCTCGTTTAATCTAACAAGCAATCAAATATAGCGCAAAAAAAACGGATAAAAGGAAAATCATATACTTTTTATCCGTCGCAGCTGTGGGGAAAAAGTTTGTTCCCGAAGCTTGAGCTAATTTTCTACTGAGAAATTTCGATGCTATCGCATCATAAATATTTACACGCTTACTGCCTACTTGATGCTGGTGCTTTACATTAGAATCAACTTAGAACCGCGTCATAATCCAGGCAATTAAACTTACTTCAAACTCGACTTATCATTGTTATTACGAAGGATTTTTTTTTTCAGGTAGACAAGTAGGCAGGTCTGGGTACTAATAAAACGTTACATAGATACTTGGAAGGTGCTTTTGCATGGAGTGATAAAAGCTGCGGCACTTTCTGAATTAGGTAGGTAACTCTATTGCATATTAACGCATTAACACGTTTAAGTATACATATAATTCAATAGTTCGGCACATGATATAGATGGGGAGTTGCACCCCTCCTACGGATCCTCTGGAACCTTGAAGAGGGTATATCCTAAGGAACATTTTCAGCAAAGTTCCCCATAATAAAGTGGGCCATACTAGCAAAATGGCGGCCGTTTTGAATTGATTGACAGATAAGCTCAAATTTGATATTTTTGAGTATAAAGTAGGTACCAGAATTACATATCTTTTCTGTGTAATAGGTAAAAATAAACACTGTTAGTAAAATCGAAATCATCGCGCATAACAAAAAGCTAACGACGAAGAGCTTTTAGGTTTTCACATTAAGTAAACTCATCTCTGGGAAATTGTACCTACTAAATTAAAGTCGCCCCTTTATTCAACACCATGTTCCGCCATTTTAAGAAACCAGCAGTAACTCCAACAATTGAAGTGGGGTTTCGTCATAAAGGGCTTACCTACCTAGCTGTATCTATTTGCGAAAGAACATCAATTGTAAAAGTTTTTCGCATTACATAAAAATTTCCAAAGCTATTAAACTAAAACAGAAAACGTGAAAGAAAATAAATTCGAAAAAGGATGTTTGAACAATTCGGAGAAACAAGTGGTCAGTCAAACATACACAACAGTGTAACGACGAATGAAAATAAAAACACAGATAATTTAAACGAGCAAACTTCCGGCAATAAATTTCCCAAAACGGGTACAACATGTTGCCAACAAAATCTTATCACACTATACTTTCTCAAAGTGTACATTTAGTCAAAAAGACTAGTTATTTAACATAAACGCTGTACGCATATATTTTCACGCTTCTACGAATTAAACACCGCAGGAGGAAAACTTTCGGTCGTGAAATTTTCCATACCTTTTTCACGTGGCTTGAACTCTAAAAAGTAATCATTCAATTTTTTTTCTACCGCAAGCACGTACAATGTTAGGGAAAGATTACTGAAATTATTTGTGAAAACTTGAATATAATTTCTTGAGATCCATTCATATTCAACTACCTATAGCAAAGTTATCACCGCCAACGAAAGAAAAACTTTTAAAATAAACTTACGTACCTAATAAAATACGTATAAAAGAAATCAATTTTTTGAAAAACGAATAATTTCTAGAGTGACAAGAGAACTTGCCAACTCGTCACCTCCGATTCAACTGAAAGTAGTTGATTTTTCAATTTTTGGCGAATTTTTGAAAATGACGAAAATAGCCCGTTATAATGAGTGAATCAAATTTCAAATTCTGAAAATCAGTTTATATACTGAAGTCAACCTCTTGAGTCAATTGCGACCACTTTTGAAGCAATCTGAAGCCTCCAGCAAAAGTTGATTTTTTCTAGAACGCTGGTGTTGCTCCAGACGTTGCTGTAATTAACTTCCTGCAGCTAAAAATTTAATCCTAAGATCAGTACGATATCATAAATCGATTAGGACAGTTGAAGATCGTTGACATAGACATTTTTATTACAAGTTGAGAATTTTCTATGTTAGGTATGTGAATTGTTCAAGTTGTTAAGAAATACACTTGTCAACTCGTCACCTCGAATTTTGGGTTCAACTGTTGATTGATATTGATTTATGACATCTTAATGACACTCTGAAGCGATTCCACAGTACTGGAGAAAAGTCAACTGCTGGAGGCTCCACGTCGCTTTGAAAATGGTCGCAATCGACATGGGGGATCGACTTTAATGTTTTGAAAAATGATTCACTGATTGATGGGATACTTTCATCATTTTCAAAAATTCTTAAAAAATCGAAAGATCAACTTTGGCAGCAAGGTTGACTTTAAAACAGGGGTTTTAGCATAGTATATGCTTTTACGGAGACCAAAATGGAAAAAAACGACACCAAAATCCGAGACCAAAATCCGACCCTAAAATCCGACCCCATTGGGTTTTACCTCTTTCAAATATCTAGGAATATACATCGACAACGAACTAAAATTTGATAAACATTTTGAATACCTTTACAACAAATCAATAAAAACCCTCCAAAGATTAACCCTCATTTGCCAAAACACTTGGGGCCAAAAAAACTGGGCAAGAAAAATAATGTATAAAGCCACAATCGACTCCATTTTTAAATATTGTTCATCCACCTTCCTAGAAGAAATTCTAAAAACTAAAAATATTAAAATAGCCAGAAAAATCCAAAGACTCTATTCAATCAACATTATTCGATCCTATAAAACTATATCTTATGAAGCCTCTTTTACCCTCTCAAAAAACATCCCTCTCGAATACGAAATTATAATCAGAAACCTTAGATATTTTGCCCAAAATAAATTAGAACTCCCAGACCTATCCTACCAAATTAACCTAAAAATTCCTGAAATAAAAAAAATTAATGAAAAAAAGTATAACATCACTCTTCCTGAGCCCAAAAACTTACTAAATCTTAAAAAAGGCGAAGAAATTGAATATAACTATTTAACCGATAACAACATCTCTGTAACCAAACTCAAAAACTACTTAAAAACTTGGGCTATC
The DNA here is from genome assembly GCA_959613365.1 of Balanococcus diminutus. Lineage (NCBI taxonomy): Eukaryota > Metazoa > Arthropoda > Insecta > Hemiptera > Pseudococcidae > Balanococcus > Balanococcus diminutus. The sequence continues at coordinate 35,035,293 of OY390714.1, forward strand.
CTTAATTACCAAATAGAATGGAACACAACAGAGAAAGCTGAAATAACAAGAAATTTAATCCCAAACCTAAAAAATTATTATGAATCCAATTTTGAACCTGACTACAACACCTCGCAAATTTTCACATCCCATGGCAACTTTCAATCCTACCTTTTCAAAATTAAAAAATCCCATTCAGAATACTGTTTTTGTGGTAACCCTTTTCAAAATTCCAAACACTTAATTTTCTCATGTCCCAAACTTGAAAAAGAAAGAAATGAATTTTTTGGCTCCCTTACTGACGAACTTTTAGACTCCAAAAATAAATATTACACCCCAAATTTTATAAATCTCTGTAATCAAATTATGCAAAAGCAATATAAAACCTATCGTTTCCCATAATCTAATTCCATCCCAACCAAAACTGAACCTACTTATTATTATTATTATTTCTTCGTAAATATCCATTATACTTACCTAATGTATCCATTATAAACTCGGTGTGGGGGGGGTAATTGAACCCCACCGAGGATTAAGATGTAAATTTATATATTTATATAATTATATATTAAAATTAAATATTATGTAATAAATTCAAACCCCCCCCCCTCCTCCCAAAACAGTAACCTGGTAAACCGAAAGGTCAAGGGCTGTTTTGGGAAGGAACACTCTCCCAAACATTGTACCCCATATATTCTTGTAATAAACTTACCCCACTCCCATTGTGGAGACTGGGGAACATTATAAAAAAAAAAAAAAAAAAAAAAAAAAAAAAAAAAAAAAAGGTTAGGTTAGGATGACATAAAAAAAACTTGGAAAATTTTCAATAAATTCGACTTTGTAGACAATTTGTCAGACATTTTCAAACTTGTGAATTTTTTGATGACTTTTAGACATTTTATAGACATTTTGTCAGACATTCTGAAACGGATTTTTTTACCACGCTTTTATTAGCTTGGTATGTATATATGTATGTATGTATGTAATATGTATGTATGTTTGTCTCATGGAACCAAATGTATGTTTTCGACCAATCCTCTCTCATTTAATATTTTACTGGAATTGAAAGAACATAGTGCTCACATTAGGGGTTTTCGAGGTCGCTGAATTCGATTTTCGAACTCAAATTTACCCCCGACCCCAAATTGAGCCCCTATGAGGGGGTTCAATTTTGAAAATTTCAGAAAATCACAACATTGGTATCGAAATGTAGGTTTTCGAGGTCGCTGAATTCGATTTTCGGACTTAAATTTACCCTTGACCTCAAATTGGACCCCTATGAGGGGGTTCCATTTTGAAAATTTCAAAATTCACAACATTGATATCAAAATGTTGGTTTTCGAGGTAGCTGAATTCGATTTTCGAACTCAAATTTACCCCCGACCCCAAATTGAGCCCCTATGAGGGGGTTCAGTTTTGAAAATTTCAGAAAATCACAACATTGGTATCGAAATGTAGGTTTTCGAGGCCGCTGAATTCGATTTTCGGACTTAAATTTACCCTTGATCCCAAATTGGACCCCTATGAGGGGGTTCCATTTTGAAAATTTCAAAATTCACAACATTGATATCAAAATGTTAGTTTTCGAGGAGTAAAACTATGAAATTAAAATATTTTCAACGACAAAAAGAGTTAAATAAAAATGTAAAAAAATTTTAAAAAACCACGCTTTTATTTAAAGTTGGTCACTTTGTAAAATGTTATTCATAGGGAAAGAGTAATGCCTTAAAAAACAAAAAATAAAATTTACTTGAATACAAAAATGTGTCATGAAATTTTTTTTTTCAAAAATTTTCATGACACATTTTTGTATTCAAGTAAATTTTATTTTTTGTTTTTTAAGGCATTACTCTTTCCCTATGAATAACATTTTACAAAGTGACCAACTTTAAATAAAAGCGTGGTTTTTTAAAAAATTTTTACATTTTTATTTCCCATGGAAATTAATATTCGTGACTTTTGAATATTTTGTAACGTAGTCAACGTTATTAATTTTTAGAAAGACGACTTTCAGACATTTTGTCAGACATTTCGAAACTTAGAAATTTTTTTAGAAAGATGAATTTCAGACATAATGTCAGACATTTTGAAACTTTTTTCAGACTTTAATTTTTTTAAATAAATTTTATGACTTTTGGACATTTTAAAACTTGGAAAATTTTTAAAAAATTTTATGACTTTTAGGCTTTTTGTCAGACATTTTGAAAAAAATTGAAACTTTTTAGACTTTTTAATTTTTTTAAATAAATTTTATGATTTTTGTTTCATTACCCGGGAAAAAATCTGTTGGATCTAACCATATATGAATTTTATACCTATTAAATTTGATCTAATCATATTTAATTTGATCAAACTATACACAATTTGATCCAATGATGTATGATGAGATAAAATTAAATATGATTGGATCATATTTGATAGGTACATTTCCCATTTATTATGGTTAGATCTGACCATACCCATCCCAAATTTTTCTCAACGGTCACCCATCCAAGTAGTAACCAAACCCGAAGCTGCTTAACTTTTCCAAACAGATCAATGATGGTGCACTCAACTTGGTACGAACCATTTCATATATAATAAGACAGTTTAATTGTATTTATGTGACACACAATCAAAGATAACAATTACTCAAGGTTGTATAACTAAAAGTATCAGGAAAAATTCCTGTGAGTAGATAATTTCAACTTAAATTCAGAAATGATTTTTGTCGTGATACCTTCAGGACCCCATGGGGGCACTGCGCCCCAAAATTTTTGACCAAATCCAAAAAAAAATGTAAAAAAGCATGTAGCATGTCGTTTGTTACATTTTTAATAGTGCCTACTCCGAAATTTGCCTTACTTTTTTGATGGAACCCTATTCTGGCACTGCTCGTAGCCCCTAAAATTTTGAAATGAATCTGGGTTGACTCATTTTGATTTCACAGATATAACTTGATCCAATAATATCAAATTATATATGAGAGAATCTAATTTGATCCAATTTGATCCATTCGGATCTAACCATTTCTATATAACTGGATTTTCACTGATATGACTTGATTTAATTATATCAAAGTAAATATGAGGAGATCTGGTTGATATGATTTGATCTATTTTGATACAACCATTTTGGATAAAACTGGAGTTTTACAGATTCAACTTGATCCAATAATATCAAATTATATTTGAGAGAATCTAATTTGATCCAATTTGATCCATTCGGATATAAGCATTTCTATATAACTGGATTTTCACTGATATGACTTGATCTAGTTGATATGTTTTGATCTATTTTGATATAATCATTTTAGATATCAGTGGATTTTCTCTGACATAACTAGATCCAATTTGACTAAATTTTATCCAATCAGATCAACATTTGAATCAAACTTGATCAAATCTGATCAGATTTTATCCAAATAGATATGACTTGATCCATGAGATTTTTTCCCGGGTATACTTTTTAGATTTTTAAGTTTCCATGGAAATTAATAATCGTGACTTTTAGACATTTTGTCACAGAATAAAAGCATATACTATGTTTCATACTTTCAAGCGTAATGTGAAAATAGAGCCAACCAGGGGGGGTCCAGGGGGCGAAGCCCCCCCTGGCGACGCGCGAAGTGCCGAGTTTCTTTTTGTTTTAAACTTTTTTTTAAAACATGTTTTTAATTGAAATATTTAGAATGCATTTTTAAAACACATTTTTTCAAGACTTTCATCATTTCAACGTTTATTTCTTCCTTTGTTTCATGTTTTTAATTGAAATATTTGAAACACGTTTAAAACATGCTCAAAATGCATTTAAACCACGTTTAAAATGTGTTTAAAACATGTTTTAAAATGCATTTAAAACACGTTTAAAATGTGTTTAAAACATGTTTTAAAATGCATTTAAAACACGCTTAAATTAAGTTTAAAGCAAGTTTAAAAAACTTTTTTTTTCGAGACGTTCAACGTTTTGATGTTTATATTTTCCTTCGTTTTCGTGTTTTTAATTGCAATATTTAAAACAAGTTTAAAACATGCTTAAAATACATTTAAAACATGTTTAAAATGTGGTGAAAATACGTTTAAAACATGCTCAAAATGCATTGAAAACATGTTTAAAGTGCGTTTAAAACATGCTTAAAACAAGTTAAAATCAAGTTTTAAAAAAATAAATTTTTCGAGACGTTCAACGTTTTGACGTTTATATTTTCCTTCGTTTTCATGTTTTTAATAATTGCAATAGTTATTTAAAACACGTTTAAAACATGTTTAAAATGAGTTCAAAATACGTTTTAAAGACATTTTTTTAAAAAGATTTTCGGTTTATCATTTTTTTCCTTCGTTAAAAAAAAAAAAACATGTTTTAAACTTTTTTTTTCTCAAAACGTTGTTTTTTTTCTCTTGTGTTTAAAAGATATATATTTAAAACAGACAACCCTGTTTAACAGCTAAAAATTTCTGAGGTAGGGGTGACATACTCTTTCAGTAGGCCAAATTTCAGCTGAATCGGCGGTGACAAGTTGGCAAGTTCCCTTGTGAATGTGAATAAAAATATGTATTGACAATTTTACTACAGTTGATTTTTTTACCTACGCAGAACTACTTGAAGTAGAAGGCCCTACCTCAAGTATAGCTACCTTTGTACGAGTAGGTGATATGTACGTATTCAGAATGACTGCATTAATTAAAATTTAAAAATTTAAAAATTAAAACATTCGAATGAAAAATGTGGACGCTGGAGTATAAGTTGGTAAGCTACTGCATTTCATCAATACAGTCGAACCAAAGTTTATTTTCAACGAATATAAAAAATGGTTTAAACAAATCAATTCTTCGATAATATTTTCTATGAATTTTCATTTCGTTTACCGATTGTCCCTCTATTTGACGAGATTTTAATGTAAACTGAATAAATATGAATAAAAAACGCGGAAAAATTCAGTTTTCTGAAGGAAAAACTTGTAGGTACGCATAGTCAGTTTTTACGCTGCTCTGAAAATCAAAATCTTTGTTTACAATTGACACTTTTTTTTTCAGGGTATCCCATTCTAGCGCGGTTTAAAAATTTATTATGTAACCTGCTGCGACAATTTCACCTTTTGGCTTGTATCTAATTGCCAAAAGTCGTGATTTATACTCACACTCGAGAAAACTCTCTTCACTCACACAAACGCATTCAATGCTGTATCTAGGTAAATATGTATTTTTTCTCAGCCGATGTATGTAAATGCAAAACATACATAAAACGTTATCAAAATGTCTGATTTGAACTCGTAGGTAGGTCTATGGAACTCTTGTTCAAATCCTCCCATTTTGATCATTTGTATAGTAGGGATTTCTACATGGAAAAATGAAACTTGGTAAAAAAAACACTCAGAAACCTAATTTTGGGCAAAACAATACGTTACATTCGTTTTCTGTTTTATAACAATCATTCAAAATACTTGAAAATCAAAACTTCACATTCTATTTATTTTCTTTAAATCCACTTAGTACTAGGAAAATTTTATTTATAAATTCATTTCTTTGAGTTTTCCATAAAGAAATACCTAACCTAGATATTGAGGTAAGTATGTAGTTAGGTAGTAAAATTTATTTCAAAAATATTTGCAAATAAAGTTTGAGAACAGCCAGCGTGCTTTTGCATCGCGTCTAAAAACTCATCTCTTTATCAACAAAAAACATTCTTACGTTGGTAAGTATTTTTTTATTCGTTGGCACGCTACGTTCGAAAATAAGCCACCGGATTAGAGAATTGAGTATATATGTACATTTATTTTATTTTATTTTATTTTTGTATTCGCAGTGAATTTAATAGGAAACAAAAGATATTCTAAGCATAGATAGATTATACTTACTTATATTCTGGAATACGTTGCTGTAAGCCAAAATATACTTGATACTTGAACAAAAAAAAAAAAAAAAATCCCACTCCTTTAATGAAAATCTATTTTTTTTGTACATCTACCCTTTACCCACTCGTGTGGAAAGTTTCCCTTATTTTTATCTAACCTACCTATCATTGTTGTCTCTGTTTTTAAAAACTTTATTTTTATGATGCTTAAGCTTAATTCATCATTATTCATCTATCAGCTTGATGTGAGAATTACTTTTTCTCCACAAAAATTAGGGGTTTCTACATACAAAAAATTGAAAATTTTTTTACTTCAATAAAATTAGGTGCTTAATAGTAAAGGCAGTCGAAAAAATAACTTCAATGTGGTTACTATTAAGAGCAATTTTATGGCTGGATCTTGATCTAGAGTTTACATAATTAAAAAATAATAATCTGGTATGTCATGGTAATTTTTTTAAAGGATCCCTTTTTCCGTTTCTTTAGAAGGCCCTCAAATATCTTTCTAAAGTCACTTTTGAAAAAATTGTTATACAAAAGTTATGGATTGAAACCTTACATAAGATTAATTTTGGTTATTACAAAAATTTCGATTGGACGCCCCCCCCCCACTTACACCCCATCTTGTACAATCCGTATAAGAATCAGCATTCGATTTTCATACGTATCATCTGTAATTATCTTACAGAGAGGGGAGGGAGAGGTCAAATCAAAATTACTCAAAGCACTGAAAACATTTTCAATTGTTACCTATGAAAAATACATAGGTACAGAACTTTCAAGGAAAGTATAATATAGACCCTCAAAATAAATTGAGAAGATTTCTTCACCAAAAAAAATGAAAGATTTTGTACTGCAAAAAATAAAAAATATTGAGATTCATTTTTCTAAAAAAAAAAATAGATTTTTTCTCCAAAAAATTGAAGATTTCCCTCAATTTTTTTTAAATTTCCATTTTAGAAAAGTTGAGGTTTTCCCTGAAAAAAAAATGAGATTTCGAGGTGGAAATTAATTTTTTTTCCCCTTTAAAAACAGATAATTCACTATCGAATCAACTATTCAGAGGATCAATTTTTTCCTTCTTGTCTACACACATAATTATACTGAAAGTCAGAGTTGTTTAGAAGTTTCTGCGAGCTCTACAATTGAAATTCAAGGATGATTTTATACATAAATGCAAAATTAGAGGCGGTTGAAGGGTCCTATCGACATATTTGTTATGACTACAATTATTTCCAAAATCTCAACCTACAACTTCCGTTTGATTTTTTTTCTAAAACGATCTTAGGAGAAGAGATAGGGGTCTTCTCCATAGAAAGGGAGCTGAATCCTCAAAAAAGAGAGCCTTAAAAATGGTGGCATACATGCGATTTTTTTCCTTTGTGAATATATAGTATTGTTTTTTCAAAAAATTGAAAATTTATTTACTTCAAAAAAATTGAGATTTTTTTTCTCTATGAATGAAAGATTTCTTTCTCAAAAAAAGGTACATTAGGTACTTCCAGAAATACAGGTTTTTTCTAAAAAAAATTGTAAGCGTTTGCCCAAAAAATTTCGGAATATTTCACTTTGAAATGATTGAAAAAATTTTTAACACCAACCTTAAAAAAGTTGAAATTTTTTTCTTCAAAAAAATTGAGATTTTTTTCCCAGACAATTCTGAATATTTTTTAAAAAATTATTAGGTAACTTACTTGAGTAAGAGATTATTATTTTCAAAAAAAAAAAAAAAAAAAAAAAAAAATCATCCTCAAAAAACAGTGCATTATTTTCCCTGGCAAAATGGAAATTATGGAAGTATTCTACTTTCAAAAAATTAAGTTTTTTTCCTCCGCTGACTCTAAAGAAATTACCTAATACATTTTTTAGAGAATTTTTTTGAAAAAAATTTGTCTTTGATTAAGAAAATTTTTCTCCAAAAACAATGAAGAATTTTTTTTAACATAAAAATGAGAGATTTTTTTCTACGAAAAACGCGAGATTTTTCCTCCAAAAATTTGAGCGATGTAAATTAAGAAATTCTCTTGAAAAAAATGTGTGATTTTTATCACTGAAAAAATTTAGACAAAAGGTTTGGATTTTTTCTCAAGAAAAAAAAAAATGAAATAGATAAGGATGTAAGGTACATAGTTTGGTACTTAATTTTTGCATTTCCCAGAGTTTTCCAACATGTAGCTGATGTAGCTTATTTCCCTTGTGAAATTTTTGTACAGCTTGAACACTGATTGAGCACCTGAGCTATATTACTATGCTGTTGGCCCCTGCTATAACTGCTGTACAGTTCATGCATTCTTGAAACCTACATTGAAATTTTCAAGTATCACATCCGCATAATAACCTGAAACGAATTTCGGAACCATCATCGCAGAATAGATAAGTATCGTGAATATCAAAATTTCAAAGTTTTTAGCCGAATGAAAGTTGTATGTTTCGCGGTATAGAAGTAACACGCATGTCACGTTTTTCCATTTTACCACACGAAAACACCTGCAGATAACAAGCAACGTACGAAGAAATTTTCACGATTTTAATGGCAAGTTATTTATTCATTTCTAATTTTGTTTCCAAAGCCTTGAAATAGGTATAACAATGCATATAACCAAGCATCTCTATTGATAAGTTGATTACGTTCAATTACTTGATGAGAAATTTTAGTATGTAGGTCTCCTCGTATGCTACAGATATGGTTGGAAAACTTGGGGCTGTAGAATATATCAAAACTTACACGTAGAACGAGACATTTATAATAACCTATCTATGCATCCATCAAGTACGAACAGTTGAATGAATTTAAATAGATACCTACCTATGAAAATCATTTTTATTTCGAAAGCAGAAATTCCTGTTATCTTTACCTATCTCATACAGATGCGAATGTAGGTAACGCGTATTATATAATGAACTAGATTACTCGTATACGTATTGTACTCACTCGGAAAAAAAAACCTTTCTGTAGTCTCAAAGGGATACATATTACATACACACCCCTTAGGCAATGTTTTACTGTAGCTGATATGGGTTATGTCCAAAATTTCAACTTTGCAGGAAATTCTGAGGCAGACTTGCTGCCTATTAGATGATTACGAATTATTGACCAATAATTTATCCGATTTTTTTTATCATCTGTAGCGAAGAAAAATTATTTTTGAAAGAGACTTCGAGGAAAATAGAAGGGTAGCTCGATATATATATTTTTTTAAATGTTATCGATTATATTTTGAAAATTTATTCTCTCTTTTCTTAAGTTTGTAACTAGAAATGCATCTGTCTCATCTTTGACGAGACTGTTTGCATATTCTCTTTAGTTCCCTTCTAATGTGCTTGCCTACAACATAATCTGTATGCAACTTCTCGCACTTCAAAGTGAGGAAAAACGTATTTACGTTAATACTTGATACTTAGGTAGGTACTGTAGTATTATCTGTACTTTTCAGGGGCATACTGTGGCCCCAGTGCAAAGCTAGGTTTATTTATATGCTTTTTTAAGACTTTTCAGACATACTTGTTGAATTTACTTACATCTAAAAAAAATTTGTAACTGTGATATTGGTCAAATTATTCACTAATTTAGATGAGATGATTCTGAATTTTTCCAATTCATCTTTTTAAAAAATTTTTGACCATGGAGCTATATAATATTTCAAGGAACCACAAATACAAACGTATAAATAAAATAAGTAGGTACCTCCTTGAAAATAATTGCTGAAGTCGATACCCATCATGAATTTGAAAAATTACTTATTCATTATTTTCCAAAATTGATTAAAATATCTACGAACAAGAGCTGAGATAGAGATAGGTAAAAGTGGTGGGAACTTGGAATACTGAAAAATGCAATTGAATATTTTGATGAATAGATAAATCTCAAAGAATTATATTTGATATGCAAATCATAATTAATCTTCCAGTTGAGTAAAAAAAAAATTATATATCGTCTACAAACAGTCAAACGTCTCATTTAACTGAAGCATCTTGATCAATTATTAACACTTGGTACCTGTATGCCACATACGAAAAGAACTCATCCAATTGAAAAATCATCTATAATTATAGCCCCAATTGACCACAGATACTTATTTTTAATTAATAAAAAAAAATACGATCATCAAAAGCGAAAAAAATTTTAATGTCTACCTGATAAGATTTGTGCTGGAAAATCGTTTAAATGAAAAAATAAATTCTGAAAACGCTCGTCCGCGAAACCGGAAAGTTGTACTAATAAATTATATTTTACGGGAATTATCTCGATTTTCGAAAATGATAACCGCGTACCCGAATACAACGACTGCACCGAATGAAATTCGAATCTGAACTGTAAACTAGGTCCGTTTTAGAATGTAGATATCTATTCGACTTCTGGCGGTACTTTTACAGCCTTCTGTCCCTTAACATCCCTTACGTTACCGACGTCTATCCACCCTCAAGATACTTTAGAACAGGGCTGCGCAAAATCAAAATTATTCGCAGATTAATCTAGCGGTACGAAAGGAAAAATTAATATATCCAACTTACCTTTGCTCTATAAAATCTGATAGGCTCAGTTTTTTCGTAGGCGTTCGTTTGTTTATTTAATTAGGTAAACCGATACCTACTTACTTATTCGTAATATTGAACTGGCATGTTGAGTTTTGCTGGTGGACATTTTATTAATTTTTTCGATTCGATTGTTTCGAATAAATCCTGAATACCTATCTAGTGCAATGTTCGTTTAATTTTTCATGTATAGGTATGAGGTACATATGGAATAGGAGTTGTGTGCCAAAACAGAGGAAACCCTTTGATTATTTTTTTATTCGTCGACATTTAATTAATTTTCGTTTTCGTTACCCAACTGCTCGAAAATCTATCAAGTTGGAAAAAAATTTAGTATTATTCCATTCGTCAGTAGAAAATTTCGAGCTGGTAATTGAATAATCCTCTTACAAAAAAGAGCTGGCACTCGACAAATACCTTTTTATAGTAAATTCAATTCAATTGACAAAATTTTTCCAAGCGGAAAAAATTTCAAAAACTTATCGCTCAAACTAACCCTTAACAACTTTGAAAAATTGAGAAAAAAAGTTTGTAGGATTTTATTTTGGTGCCTGAGTTGCGATTTGAATACGTAATATTCGTATTTGAAGAAAAAAAAAACACCTGATCAAAATACTGCCATTTACGTAAGTTTACTTTCGATCCTCCTCAAAGTTTTTTATAGATTTTTTTTATATCTATCAGGAAATAATCCCACATTTTTTATTTCCCCCTTAACTGAGTTTCAATTGGCCTCTGGTCACCATCATTTTTTAGAAAAATTAATTAAAAAATTGGCCGATTTTCAAATTCTCGTTACTTTTTTGTCATAACCCATTAAATTCGTTTTCATGAGAATTAATTTCTAATTGTTTATTTGCCCCGAATTAATTTCAAGTGATACCCCTTGGGATGTCGCCAATTAAAAAAAAAATCGGCGTTTATGCTTTTTATTAGAAAGTACTTAATTCTCCATTTTTTAATTTTGCTCTAATTGAATTTTAAGTGATGCCACTAGACCCCTTTTAAAAAAATTCATTTCTATATTTTTTTGGTTCTAATAACCTATCCAAATTGCTCCTTTTCATAAGAAATTATTCCCAATTTTTTGTTTATTTTTTCACTGAATTTCAAGTGGCTCCTTGTGACCTATATTTTTTAGAAAAATTTAAAAATTGACAGATTTTCAAACTCTTGTTATTTTTTAGCTGTTATAATAACCCATCAAATTTTTCTTTTCAGGCGAATTAATTTCCAATTTGTTATTTATTTGCCTTTAAACTTAATTTTAAGTACATACCTCAAGCAACTCCTTGAGGTTTGGGTTCTCCCAATTTTTCAAAAAAAAATAAAATAAATAAGAAAAGAAAATCATAAGCAAAAATTTTTCACCTACTATACCTATACTAATATTGTTACTTTTTAGTGAAAAATAATTCTTTTTTTTTTTTCTCCTAATTTAATTTTAAGCGATGAGCACAACAATAAAAAAATAAAAATAAAAAAAAAATAAAAAAAATAGGAAAAAATTATCAACTTTCAGAATGAGAATCTAGTGACACCGCTCAAAGTTCAGTTGGGTTGGGGGAAAATAAAAAATGGGGAATTATTTTCGTAAATAGGTAAAAAAATTGAAAATTTTTCCTTTTTTACCACATAAAGTTGAGTTCAATTCGGATGGAAAAAAATTTGAAATCAATTCTCATGAAGGAAAAAAATACATTTCTGATGAGTGATGAGTTATAACCAAAAAAGACCAGAATTTGAAAATTAGTCATTTCTTTTCATTTTGATAAAAAATGGGTGTGACTAGGGTGCACTTAAAATTTGATGAAGGGAGAAATAAAAAAAAATTGGGAATCATTTCTCATGAAAAAAACTAATCTTGATACTTGATAAGGTTAGAATAAAAAAAAAATGCAAAAGTTTGAAAATTTGATTTTTGCATTTTTTGATTCTAACCTATCAAGATTAGTCTTTTTCATGAGAAATGATTCCCAATTTTTCCTTCATCAAATTTTTAGTACACCCTGTCACCCTGATCACCGTCATTTTTTAGAAAAATGAAAAGACATAACTGATTTTTCAATTCTGGTCTTTTCTGTTCCTTTTCGTGAGAATTAAAAATTTAAAAAAACATAAGGAGAAAAATTGGCAAAAATTTTTACCTAAAATTTAGTACCTGTTTTTGTCGCTTTTTATCATAAAATTATTCCCAATTTTTTATTTTTCCGCAACTGAACTTTGAGAGTTGTCATTACCACCTCCCTATTCTTAAAAATGTCAATGAATTATAATCAAAAAAATGGAAGTGTTCGAAAATTTGATTTTTTGTTGTTGTTTTTTCAAAGGGGGGGGGGCTACTAAAATTATTAAAATTTCGTTGGTGGGAAAATAAAATTCTCTAATAAAAAGCAACAATATTAAATGCTAGGTCAAAAAGTTTTGATTTTTTTTTTATCACTTGAATTTCAGACAGGGATATAAAAAAATTGAGAATCAGTTCTCATGAAAAGTTGATGGGTTTTAACTTAGTTAGGTATAACCAAAAAAAAAAAAAAAGTAAGATTTGGAAAATTGGTCAATTCTTTCATTTTTCCAATAAAAAGAGGATGACTCAGGAGTGACTTAAAATTTAGTTAGGGGAATATAAAAAAAAAAAGGAATTTCTTCTCATAAAAAAAAAATTGAAACTCCAAAAAGGACCATCCTAAGATATCTACCTGGATCGTTTCTCTTTTAGTTCCACTTGCAGTTGTATTTTCGCAGAAGAGAAACATTCAAATAAAACCCCAAGTTTGGATTGTAAAGAAAATTCGATGTCCTTTTGCGGTTCGGGCAATAATCCCGGTGAGTTGAAAAAATAATTTTCCATCCGGCGCCTTCCTACCTTTTGATTTTGTATAGGTACTACAAAGTGGTTAAAGGAAAAGATCAGTTCGTATGTCTAATCGTTTGACACAAAAAAATCTGCGACGGCGGAAAATTTTGCCGGATTACATTTTGAGAACATCAAATGAAAAGCTATAGAGAGAGAACAGTAATTTGAACCCAATTCAGATGAGAAGTAAAAAGCATTCCGACATAAAAACATTTTCTTTAAAAAGATTTTTGAATGGTATTTCATGTCTGACTAACCGAACACTGAAACAGAAAAAAGAGAAGCCTTCACAAATAACCATAGAAATGGGCAAGAAAAAATTTCTTCTTCTTATCGTTTCCTATACATATAATCCTAGTCCTAGAAATGAAATAACTTCGTAAAATATTTATGTTGGTACAGAAAAATGAGAAGGAAAAAAAATGTTAACAAAATGAAACGAAATTGTTCAAGAATATATCTGATATAGTCTTTACGTATTTATTTATTGAAAATTTGTTTTACTTCCAAATTTTTTTTTTCTTACCTACTAAAAATGTACAATTTTTTGCCTTCAAATAAGAGTTCACGAGTAAATAAATAAAGGTACCAACCTAGGTACGTACTTGTAGCATAGAAATTCATTTCTATACTACAGTATTTCGATTAAGTACCTATATTTTCTTCTCAACAGGTACTGTGGAAACGAATACTAATTATTAATGCTTTTATTCTACTGTAGTATTTGTTTAATTTCTTTTATTTCCTTTTTCTGAGACTAGTATGCCGGCCGAAGTCATCGGAAGAATTTTTAAATATGCATAAAACGCAGCATAAAACGTTTTGTCAAGGTGCCTAGGTGTTTCAAAGCAAGAGCAAAATCTACATGAAATTGCCTCAAGACATTCAGAGAGGCCATGAAGGGTAGAATGAAACAATATAACAAAAGAAGAGTACCGGTAGTTGAAAATAATGAACATTTCCCTACGGTATTTCCGAAGAGAAGAAAAAAAAGAAATAAAAAACTGAACTTAACGGAAACACGTTTCTCAAACGATTTCGTAAAAAATAGGATGGAATATAAACGTAACGAAAGTCAAACAATCGCGACGATTTTTTATTTTTTTTTATATATTTATGAAATTCGCAAATGCAAAATAAACACTCCCTATACTTACGATTTGTACGTATATTTAAGCGTAAAATAAATAATAATAATAAAACAGAAAAGTTGACTTTAGAAATTCATTAAGAGAATACATTTGTTTATTTTTATTAGATACGTGATATTATTGCATTGTTATAATTTCTCGCATAAGTACATTATGAATAGGTAAAAGAAAGAAATTAGATTCATCAATTATTTTGAACATTTAAGTAGGTTAGGTATCTATGTCATTTTTTTAAATGATTCATTAAGAATATGATAGGTAAATAATTTTAAAAATATGTTACTGTATTTATAGAGCCAAGTGAGGTATAGATAGATATCTAATTAGTAATTATATATCAATTCAAATTCCACCTTAATTAGTACAAAGTAAAATTCATTCGAATAAATACCTATTGCTACAAATCAGTTTTGTATCATAAATATTTACGTGTGAAAATATTTTAACTTTCGCGAAAAGCCGCAACACTAAAATATGTACCTGCTTAGGTAAAAAGAAAAAGTTACCTGACGAAGGAAGGAAAAACATTTGAAAAATGTCTGCAGTTGAAATTACAGTAAAAACTAAACATGGTATTAGTTTCATTTCATGCTTACATCGCCCTATTCGTCTATTCGTTGTACGTTTAAGAAAAACTTTAAAATGGAAAAAGTTTTTCCACCACCTTTTTTCTGTTTTTCATCTCTAGATGTCTTCATTTCGGCTTTTAACAACACGAGTTTAACTTCTTTTGCCGTTTTTCTAAATGAAATGTTTGATTAATGTTCAACAACTAGCAAACGGTACAAAATTAAAGAAAACTGTTCGAAGTGATCTCAAGTCATAATAACTTTATCAGTGTTTAACCGCATTAATTTCATCAAACTTAATACCAACTAATAAGTACTTTCCAGTTCTATCTTAACGACGTATGGAGCACGTGTGAAAAATCAACCGTGGTCAATTTGTTTTTAATATAATTTTTTTTAACAGAATTTTTCAAGTGTAGGTAAAAGAAAAAAAACATTTTGTGTTTCGGCGTGTATACTTATTCGAATTCTAAAATCGTAAAATCTATATAGAGAGCAAATGCTGAAACTGGAAAATTTTCATGAATTTTATTCAAATTTCAAAACATTGACAAAGTTCCTATTTCAAACATAAGAATATAATTATTATGATAGTACCTACCACCATCAGCGACAGAAAGAAAACAAATAAGCAGGTTTGATGTTACATAAATTTTTTTAAATTGTGGAACATAAATGTTCAACGTAACTGTAGCTCTTACCAAACCAAGGGAAAAAACAAGAAAAATTTGTTGGTGAATGAACAACATAATCAAGTTTTACTGAGCAAATAATATTATCATCGTCTCATAATAGCTAAGAAGAAGCACAAGTAAAATAATGATCCTTTATTAAACAAACAAACACTCCCAACAAACACAATTGAATAAATTAAATTTCAATATTATTATTAAGTAACTAAAGTAAATAAAATAAGTACTCTACCGTCTACCTATAATACATAATTATTATAAAAAATATTAATAACATCATTGGGGAAAACAGAAAGTTAACGCTTTATGTTATACCGTTCATCAAAATACTAACGTCGTTCTTGTTCATGTTGTAACTTTTTTTTAAATTAATTTTATAATAATGATATCATATTTTTTTCATGAAAAATAAATCAAAATAATTTATTTTTTTATCTAATTTAATGAACAGTTGTGTGTGCTTCCAAATCAATCAACTTACTCAAAGTCTCAAAATCACAATTTCATAATAGGTACTTTATTACTTTTATTTTATTAGGTAATAGGTACATAAAAAAAAAAACCGAAAAAACGTAACCATATTACGGTTGCGGGTACGGGTAAAGGTAAGAGGTCACGTGACCATCGAAGTGTTTGACGAGAGGCTACTTTGTGTATTTTTGGAATTGCCATAAGTGGAGTAAATTTTTTCAACTTTTTTACCAGGGAAGAAATCCAATTGAAACCAAAACCGGGTAAAACCACCACCACCAGATATTTCAATTGGTTTTCAAAACCATTTGGAACCATTACAATGAACTTCAAAAATTCATTCAAGAATCACCACCAAAAAGAACCAATTCCTTTCGAAAAGGCAGGGAAGAGAACCGTTTGGAACCACAACGAAAAATCATTTGCTGAAATAACCACAACCACAACCACAAGAAAGTGGTTTGAAAATAAAAAACCACCATCACCACCACCATTTTCAATTTCCTCTACAATGAAAACCAAAACCACCACCTTTTAATGGAATTGGTTCTTTTTGGTTCTAAAAAGAGAAATAGTGGATTTGAAAGGGAAGGAGGGGTCCAATCAAAATTTTTGTTATGACCAAATTTATTCCTAGAACTTCAAGCAACAACTTTGATTTGAAATTTTTTTTAATTGGGCCCCTTACCTACCCCCTGTGACCTGTTTTCTTCATTTTTCTGATTTTTCAGCGCTCTGGAAAGTGGAAACATTATTATTTTTTGTTTTTTATTTGAATGTATATAATTTAATTTAAATTTATTGCAATATTGTGTTTGTAACTTGTAGGCAAAATTCATTTTTTATTTTTTATTCTTTATAGTTTTTTTTTTTTTTTTTACTTTTTGAATTTTAATTTTTTATTCAAATTTCAAAGATCTGATCTTTTTTTAGTTCTTTTGTGGTATAATAGGAAGCACGAAAATGGTTCCATCTGGTTCTGATGTTTAATGCCATAGATAAATGGTTTAAATGTTGGGAAATATTTTTCATACTACGAAATGGGAGCAATTCGATGAAAACCAATTGAAAAACCAAAACGGAACCACCACCACCACAACCATTTGAAATGGTTTTTAATTTGAGAACCACCATCACAACCAATTAATCAAGCAAAACCAAAAACCCAGAACCAGAACCAATCAAAAAAAAAAAAATTAAATGGAACCACTTTAGCACCAAAACCTTTTGAAAATTTTTCAAAACCAAAAACCAATTGGAACCACCAGTAATTTCAAAATTTTCTCAAAACCACCATCACTATAACCAATTGGGTCTCAATTGGTTTTCTTCCCTGGTTTTGGTATAGTCAAAGGTTCCACCAGCCCTGATTTTCAAGGTTGAAAATTTTTATTCCGCTTGTGACAATCCCAAAAATACACAAAGTAGCCTCTCATAGAACTGGAGTTACGATATCGATAAATCGATAATCGCGTGAACAATCGATAGGACAGTGACGCCGGCAACTTTCGAGATTTTACAAAAATTTGAGAAAAGCAAATGGCGTACAGTTGTTTTATTCGTTCTGTTCGTGTTTTGTCATTTTAATTTGTGTAGTTTAATTTTTCATCGTTTCACATTTTTTCATTTTTTATTTAATTTTACTCTTGTCCATTAATTGTTCTACATATTCACAATGAAAGAAAATAACGAAGAAATCGAAGGTAACGATGAAATCGCAAAACCTACCGAATACGTTAAAGAATTGTTGAAAGAAAAACTTACGCTTAACCCAGAACAACATTCAAACGCCATGAGATTAGTTGATCAAGGTACGTTTAATTTTCCATATTATATTATACCGGTGAATTGAATTTCACAAGAAAATGCCTCAGTATGTTACTACTTTTTTCCTGAATTTTAACACAATATTCTAGAAGTTCCATTGTTGTATGTATATGAAGCATCGGAAGACATGTTTGAGAAGTGTTATTTACCGTTCATCAGTTCAAATCGTCTAAATACTTTGTCATTAAATAGTTTACGATTTTATTGAATTTCTTCCCCTCAGAATGACAGACCTTCTGTTGTTAGTTGAATGAAAAAATGTTGAAAATGAACACTAACATTGTACCGGTGAACGAAAAATGTTCACGTATTGTATCGAAATACCTGTTGAGAGATTAAATCTATTAAAGAAAATCATCGTCTCTACGAATTCCTGAAGAAATATGCAAAATCTTCGGTATCTTCTATTTTTAAATTTAAATTGAACTATGCAACGCATGCGCAAATCAAAAATATTCTACACTCTTCATAGCGTTCATAATAATTAGAAAAAATAATTATATTGTCACTCACTAAGTTAACGTTTATTCGATAATTTCGAGCCTAAATTATTTTCTTGTTTTTTATTTTTGCAGAAGTATCTAAAGCGCAAGCACAATCAGGTGGGAAACCATTGAAACCGGAAAATCGTTACGTTGACATTTATAAAGAAAAACCCATCAAAGTTGTAGCTAAAGTCTTAGTACCTGTTAAAGAACATCCGAGGGTGAGATTTTAAAAGATTCACGAATACTTGACCATCTATTACGTACATAAATATTCACTTGTTTATCGTATTTCAGTTCAATTTCGTTGGAAAATTGTTAGGACCGAAGGGAAATTCGCTGAAAAGACTGCAAGAAGAAACGATGACAAAAATGGCTATTTTGGGACGCGGTTCGATGCGAGATAAAGCAAAGGTATATCATTTCGTACAATAATTCGTTCATTTTGCGTTCGTACATCTAATTTCGCCAAATTAATTATTTAGGAAGAAGAATTACGTACTTCCTTAGACCCGAAATACTCTCACCTCTGCGACGAGCTTCACGTTGAAATCCAAGCATTGGCACCGCCGGCCGAAGCCTACGCTCGTATCGCATTCGCTCTAGCTGAAATTCGTAAATATCTCGTACCGGACGTGAACGACGAAATTAGACAAGAACAGCTCCGTGAAATCCAACAATTCGGCGGACAAGGTCGTGGCGGCGTTGGTCCAGCAGTTCGTGGCGGTGGTGGACCACGCGGCGGCGGACCTCGCGGTGGCGGACGTGGTATCTCGAGACCGCCTATCATTCCTCCCAGGGGAGCACCTGTTCCTCCACAAGGTGCTCCAGTTCCACCCCGTCCAATGCCCGGCAAAACTAAAGTATTGAGCATTCTAGACCGAGCACGAGTCGCGATGGAAGAAACGTCCGGATATGGCGGATACGACGATGGCTATTATGACTCTCCAGGACCTATGGGCTACGATCCTACTGGGTAAAGCTGATTTTATAATGATACAAACTTGACCAAAATCACCAAATCGTTTATGATTACTTTTTATTGAGATTTTCGTCCATCTGGTCTGTAGTACTTGTTAAAAAATCCTAAAGTAACCATTTTTGTCTATCCATTAAAATTTAGTATGTTGATTTTCAATCGTCTCATTTTGTAAATCTGAAATTTGCCAAAATTTTGTATCATTCGTTGATAGAATTACTTTTTTCCCCTTTTTTAATGATTCGTTATAAATTATAAGCTAATTTTTTATTACAGATATGGCGGTGCATATAACGGTTCTGGATTTTACGATGGTGGCGGTTATGCTGGAGGTAGGTACTATTAGGTTGTACTTTTACCTTGGCATTTTTTTACAGCTTGTTTTTTGGGTATTTTTTTTTTTTTTACAACTTAGAATAATGGAACGTTTTTATATTTCACTTTTAATGTTATCGACGTTTAAATATTTGTTTTATTATAATTTATGTTTTCCTTCATCTCGTTCCTTTTTTTAAATTAAAATTTTTAATGTTGTTTTCTCGTACCCGAGATGATTCTTTTAAATGTTTTAATACCATAATATCATGTTAGATCACTAATAATCTCGACATTTACTTTTTAAATTTTAAACCAAATCCATAAAGTTGTACGATTACTTGATAAATACTACGTTTTAACGTGGTAGAAAAAATACAAGAATAAAACGTACTATCGGGACCCCAGTTATAATAATATTAAATGTGTTATACTACGATCGAACTTTAAATACTAAATCTCCACCAATTCGATTGTAACCGACTTTTTTTTTATAAATGCATTCAACATTCGAAAAAATAAAATACACGATACCGTAGATACATAAGTACTAATTGTAAGAAAATTTATATTCGTCGTATGTAAACTTTGCAATTTTTCGGTTTTAATTCAGCATTGTACGACGTCGATCATCGTTGCATATAGCTGAAAAAATCGCGATTAACAAGATCGTTATTTCTAACATGTAAAAATCACTGCAATAAATGATCTCTTATCGATGTGTATTGACAGCTATGTCAAAACAACAGCTATAGCATTAGACTGATCGGTGTTCGGTCGGTGGAAAAAAAAATCGAAAAATGTCAAAATCAGTCTCGTTAAATAATCATGCATTTTGAAAACGTTGTTCTGATAATTATTTGTACATCATGTGTAGGCTGTAATGAATAATTTCTTTGCCTTATATAATATCTAATACCTTTATATATTTTTTTTCTCTTGAATTTTATACCTACCTAATATGAATAATTTAAACCGTATTGTGAAAAATTTCACCCTATTGTGTGAGAATCGTAGCTTAAAATATTGTTAAAAATAATTATCACTGTTTATGATAGAAATAGTTTTCAATTTTCGTCTAATAAATAGATAGGAATACGATGAACGATCCTAGTAGTATTTTGAGATTATTTTACGTATAAGTGTATTTCTGATGAGAATCTTCATGAATTATTGCTATTTACGCTTTAAAAGCAATACCAATCCGTCTATTTGGGGGGGGGGGGGGCGAATGAAAGTCGTGTGATTAGGTGTTAGAATTAGAGGTATCGAAGAACCAAACCGTGAATTGAGTAGGGATGAGAGGTAGAAGAGATTATTACCTAACAAAAAGTTGAATTGCAGCGTATCTTTTGAAGATGCCTCGGTTTTGTCCTCTATAAATCTATTGGATTCAGCTAAAAATTTAATCATACCAGAATATATCAACTATCTGAGTACATGATATATTCAGCTGCAATTTTCTTTCAAAAATAGTCACCTCAGCTGTGTTCTTGGTTTTAGAAACGGTCTGACTCGAAAATTGTAATTCTTATTCTCTTATCGCGTCTAATTTCTTGATTTTTTTTTTATAATAATGCGTTATAATTCCCCTCTCCGCTCCTCTTCTCGAATAATAAAAAGTTACTAATTGATGTATAATTCATGAAGAGTTTCAAAATCAGAATAATACATTTCTACGTGTAATCTCTTATGCTATTTGGTATCGTTAAACATTGCAACATAACTGTAAATACGAAATACGTTTAAAAACAAAAATAATTTTTAGCTTATACCTACCTAAATTAGTTGACAAATAATTGAGAAGACATGTTTCTAACTAGGCCAGTGAAATAAGGAAATGAAATTGCATTTTGGGTTACATGACATTTTTTGATTTTAAAATGTTCCTTTCAGTGTGTAGATTGATCAAAAAAAAAATCCCAAACCTTATCCCTCATGACCCCCCCCCCCCCCCCCCCCCCCGCCAATTTTGGAATAAAAACATTCCAATTTTTTGGAAGAGAAAACTTCCAATTTTTTAGAGTAAAAAAAATCAATTTTTTGAAATGAAAAAATTATTACAATTTTTTGTAAAAAAAATTACAATTATTCTTTGGAATAAAAAAATTACAATTTTTTCGGAATAGAAAAATTCTATTTTTTTTTTTATTTTTTTTTTTTTTTGGAATAGAAAAATCCATTTTTTTGGAAATGCCAAAATTTTCCTTCTTTTTCTGGAATTGGAAAAATTTTCATTTTTTTAGAACCAAAAAAATATTCAATTTTTTGACATATATTATAAGTAACCATCTCGTTGTTTTTCGATCATATCTCTTCAAATATGCGTTTGAATTGAAAATTTGTTTTTATTAAAATTTGAAGTAGATGAAATTTTCAGCAAGAAAAGTTATATTAATTTTTTTCGTAAAGTGAACGGGTGGCGTAAAACACGCGTTAAATATACATGGTGGAAAAAATGAGGTTTTCTCCCATTTTCGCAAAAAACATTATAGAGCTCCAGTTGAATCATTGAATGTATGCGAGGGAGTACACTACACACCACACGAGTGATCGCTGCATACTTTTTTTTGGCACCATCGAACATTTTACCAAGTCTAAACATTAAATAGATACTTGATATTCAGAATTGGAGGGGAGGGAGAGGTCCAATTGAAAAAATTTTCAAGCAAAAGTTGTAGCTTGAAGTCTTAGGAATAATTTTGGTAGTATTGAACTTGATAAATTTTCGATGGTGCCCAAAAAAAACAGTTATGCGGCGGTCTGCTTGTCACACTACAGACTCTAAAAATTTCCCAACCCCTCCTTTCCTCCCAAATTGTCTGAAATGGGAGACTATTTGATTTTTTCCACCTTATATATTTGACACGTGATTTTTGCGTCACCCCTTCACTTTTTGGAAAAGAGCAGTAAGGTACGGGAACTTTTTTTTTTTTGATTAATGAAGACACTGAAGGGACATTTTTAAAATGAAAAATTTCACGTAATCCAAAATGCAATTTCGCGCAATTTTATGGTCCAATTTTACTGTGTTGAGATACTAAAAAATAATGAATAATCACTATAAATCGATGAGAAAGTGCGCGAAAGTTGAAAATGAGAACTACACAAAACCACCATAAATATGATTTTTTTTAAAAATGAAAAAAATTCATCGATGAAATACAATAATGACGTGATTAATAAAGTGAAAAGCTGAGACGAAATGACGAACGATAAAATAATCTTTGAAAAAAATCCTTCGAATTTCTCATCTCCTACTTTGCTTCCTCTTCCTCAAATCCTAGTTTTCCAATTGCTAGTTTGTTGTGCTGTTCGTTTGCAGCAGCTCTGCGAAATATTTTCATCTGGTAATGAACATACGTGAACATAGCTGCGTTGGTGTATTACCATTTGATAATTTTGCAGACCTGATTTCAGCGATATGATATTCCTTAATCGTCCTTTACCTATTGCAGGACGCTGGTGATCAGCTTTAATAATCTCATTCACCCAACAGGACTCAGTTGATTCGCCCACTTTGGTGAGCCGTTTATTTTATAATGTTTTGCATATTTGATTTTATAGCGGCGTATTTTACGTATTCTGTTTTACTGACGAGGACGAATGCAACTCCGATGATGACAAATTGACTTTTGATGCGAAAATGATTCAGCGTTCATGGCGGTGTCGTGTGATTTGATTAACTGAAAATGAATTTCAATGTGTATTATGTACTCGTATTACCTAATTTAGCTAGGTCGTTATTTTCGTTTTGTATTTTAAGCGGGATTACGAAATTTTGAAGGCTTGTATCGATTAAAATTATTTTCCAAATTGAGAATAACCGAAATGTATCGCTTTACCATGACTTACCAATTATCATATTCGTACTATATGAGACGTTTAATTTGAAATTTCTTTGGTGTTTTCAGCCGGAGATAACTCAGGTGGTTGGAAGTCGTATGGCTCTTCAGGAGATAATTCGAAAGGCGGTGGAAAAGCGCCATCGAATTCTGTGAATCGTTTTGGAAATACTCGTCCAAGTCCTTACTCGCGTTCCGCCAAGTAAACATTTTGTGACAGCTGTTTTGTCTGCAAATTGACACGGACGATATTTGGATTATTCAAATTTAAACAAAAATAATGCAACGCAATTATATTTTATTTTTAGACTTTTTTTTTATCGTACTATGTTTATATAGAACATATAATATGTCTAGTTGTGTTCGGAATTATTTCACTGAGAATTCGGCTCGAAAAATGACGTTTTCGTTTTAATGTAAGATGACGTGATTACTGAATCGCGAATCGTTGGAAATAATTATTTTTTTCCACGATACGAACTCTGTGGTTTATACATTTTTGGACCAAATCGAAAGAAGAAAAGTAATTATGTATTTTACATTTTATACTTTTATTATATGTTTCCGTATGACATGTTTTTGTTCTTGTTTTGTTTTTTCTTTTTTTTAATTTTTTTTTTTTTTTTTGTTTAGTAAATCTTTTACGCATTTTAAATCACTGAGTAAATTCCAAACAAAAATCTAGCGAAAAGCTTAGAAAAAAATTTGAAGAAATTACGCAAATATAAATTTCCTCCTGTTAAATAAATGTTTGAAAATAAAATACGACTATAAATTTTCAAATATTTGCGTATTTCTAAAAATATTTCCTTTAAAACTGGTCTTGTTTGGTGACATGTTTGTGTACAAATCTATCATTATAATGGTTAACTCTACCTCATAATTAAAGAATTCTTATAACAACTCAGTATTTTTTTTAAATTACGTAACTTCTGTTTTTTTAATAATATGTACCAATCGTAGAATGTACAAAAATTAACTTAGTCTTAATTTTTAACAAATCATTAAGGTTTTTCTTTCTTTCCCTTTCTCTTAATATAATTTTTTGATTTCTTTATTAAGTTTAACAGAATATTGATAATGTACGCGCTTCGTATTACGATAAAAATTTTAAAAAAACAAAAAAAAATATATCTAAAGAAATGGTTGCTTAATAATTATAAAATATGTACGTTAAATTGCATCAAATAAATACATTCTGGAAATAAGTTTTCGAGTTTTATTGCTAATTTTAGTAAGGAATTCAATAGCTGTGTCACCTTTTTTCAGAAGAGCTTATTGTAATGTGGTTCAAAATTGTGTTACTTTTGTAGTGCTAAAATAACACCACAAAATATAGAGAAAAGTGCATTTTGGGTTACACATATACAATTTTTTGATTTTAAAATTAAATACTCTTGGTATCCAGTTTCGAAAGCTCCTCTCTGGACACCCTGTATGATAGGCACGTATTCAGTCCCAAAATGGAGCTTTGGTGTGATCGAAAGGTTGAAAACGACATAAAATATTTTTTTTAATGAGCTGGGGTCCAGGTCCAATTTTTTTTTTTACAAATAATGAAATGAAATGAAAATTTATTTAAGAAGAATCATACAATAGAGCAAAACGTATTAAGTAACGGGTCCCCTATGTCATAAAGGCGAGCGGGGGCCGGATTATAATAATAATAATAGTAATAATAATAATAATACCTACTTACTAATTTGTTTATTTTCAAATTAAAGTTTGTGGATTGAGATCCTTGGAAAAATTTTGGTTATTACAAAAATGTAAAAATAGAAAGGTGGTGGGAGAGAGGGGCATGATGTCTGGGTCGGCCTATTTTTATTTTTATTTATTTTTGATCCTGCATGTAAGTAAAAATTTATTTTGAAAAAATGAAAAAAGCATTTTCTTGAAAATTTTAAGTGAAAATGTTTATCGTTTCAGTTGAAAATTCTCAAAACCGAGTATAAATTTTTTTATAAATTTTGACTAACATATTTTTAAAATTCAATTTCAAAATTCTGAGTTCAATAAATAAGCAAAATATTCATCTACTTTTTTGGAACGCTTTTGTATTTTTTTAATTTTTTTTTTTCAATGAAATTTTTTATTTATTAGTCTATTAGGTAAAGAAACGAATAATCGAAATCTTTTAGAAAAAAATCAACTTCTCAATTTCTTTGGGGAAAAAATCAAAAAAATCTTAATTTTCTTTCTTTTCTTTTTTTGTTAAAAAAAGTGAGCAAACAAACAGTTTAAATAAACATTCCGAAAAAAATTTAAAGCAAAAAGTTCAAGAAAAATTTTAGAACGTGAAAATATCAGAGGGGAAATTTCCAAAAACAATTTGCACCGCAGGTAATTATTTTTTTAAAAACTTTTTACACAAATTTTGGTAATTTTTTCAAAATTATTAAAAATTGAAAAGGAATAATTTCTTAAACAGTTTGAAATAAAAAAATTTTTTGAAAATTTTTAATTGAAATCTTTGAAAAATGTTATTTTAAAATTTTAAAGAAAATTTTTCAAATTGAAAATTGATCTAAAAATTTAGATTATATTTTTTTCAATTGAATTTCTGAGAAAATGTCAAGAAAGAGTTTCCCAAAATCTCTAATTAAGGGATTCTAGCCAACTCGTCACCTCCGATTCAGATGAAATTTGACTCATTGAAAGAGTAGATACGTCACACAGACCTCAGAATCATATTTTTAGCTGTCGAAGTTGAAAGTTGACATTTTTCCAAACATAAAATGAAAATAGGGGGCTTCTAAGAAAACGGAATGGGCTCTCAAAAAAAGGGAATCTTTAAAAAATGGCATACCTTTTACCTGCTAATTGTATTGTAAGCTAATAGTGTCTAGTTTACTCAATTCGTTTAATAGACGTGGATCGTCGTCGTTGAATTTTACCAAGTTCAACACTGCATAGATAATTGATATTCAAAATTGTAGGGGAGGAGATCCGGTGGTCAAATCGAAATTTTTATGATGACCAAAATTATTTCTTAAACTTCAAGCTACAACATTTGTTTGAAAATTTTTTCAATTGGAACCATGCCTCCGCCAATTTTAAATAATATAAGTCATATTATTAAAAATTGGAGGGGAGGAAAGGGTCTAATCGAAAATTTTATAATAACAAAAATTATTTCCAAGACCTCAATCTACAACTTTTGTTTGAACAATTTTTCAATTGGACCCCTTCTCAACTTTTAAGTAATATTTACCTGATATTATGTGAAATCGTAGGAGAGGGAGCGATCCAATCGAAATTTTTATAATCAAAATTATTTTTAGGATCGTAATCTACAACTTTTATCTGAAAATTTTTTCAATTGGACCCTTCCCCCTTCCTTCCACCAATTTTGAAAAAGTGCCTACGTAGTGTTATGCGAAATAGGTGGGGAGGGAGGGGTCCAACTGAAAACATTTTCAAGCAAAAATTGTAGGTTGGAGTCCTAGGAATAATTTTGGTTATTACAAAATTTTTGATTCGAACCCTTCCTTCCCTCCAATTTAAATAATTATTTATCAAGTATCTATGTAGTATTGAACTTGGCAAAATTTAACAACGATCCACGTCCAATTTCATGTAGCTTAAGTTGCATCGAACTGACTGCAAACTGTACAAATCAAGTTCAAAGGTGATTTTCCCAAGTATTATGCGAAATTTGGAAGGTAGGAGGGAGGAAGGGATCCAATTGAAATTTTCATAATAACCAAAATTATTCCGAAAATCTCAATCTACAACACTTTTGTCTGAAAAATGTTTCAATTTGGACCTTAGGTGCAGATAGAGAGATTTTTGGAAAAGAATATATGCTGCCGTTTATTTTTTAAAAAAGTAAGTAGGTACGTATACCTACTTCATGTTTTACAAATTTATCATAAAATCGCTTTAGACTTTTCGATTTGCATGGACGACGTTTTTTCTCATTTGCAACTGTATTCTTCGCCAAGAAAAATATCAAGTAGGCCTATTTGGAAAACTGTAAAAACAGAAAAAAAGAAAACTGTCTCAAGATATCACCGAAGTGAAAATAAATGAAACAAATGATTAACCGACTAAAAGATAAGAAAACAAATTTATTCACAATTGTTATCTTTTAATAGTACAGGTAACACAACAAAAATTTCGCTATAAATTTATACAAATTGACAATATTTATATTACTTTTAAAAATAAAATTGAAAGCGAAAAATAAGTAATTTAAAACTAAAAAATACAAATTCATTAATATATTAGCGAGATAGTTCGATAAACCTTATTAAAAAGTTGATTCATTTTAAATAATAAAAACGAAAAAAAAAAAAAAAATTATTTACACAATTATCAAGGTTGTCTTATCATTTATTCATTGTTTTTTTTTCTTTTTTACAGAATTACTATTTTAGATGACGCTTGGCTAATAACGATGAAATTTAAATAATAAAAAAAATTAGGCTACGTGGAAATGTGTGTGAGAATTTTATTATCGAGAAAAATACGTATCATTTTTGATTAGACGTTTTTTTAGGCCTAAGCTTCTCACGATGGTAATCAAACCTATTAGGTACTGATAATAAAGCAAATAACTAAACCTATGAAAATTTTGAGCTCTACGTATGTCTATAGGTCGCCAATTTATAATAAATCTAACTAGTAACTGGGAGGAGAGAAGAGCACACACGTAACTACATGAAAATTTACTACTTCGATGGAAAATTTGGTTTTGACTTTGAAAAGAAAAATGAAAATGAAAAAAATTTTCAATCACGCGTTTACATAATTATATTACTATTACTAAATATAAAATAAAACATGAGATGAACTCGTTCATAAGGTAATCGAAGAGAAGGGAAGGGGGAAATTAATTCAAAACCAAAGTATAATTTATATTCGATCGAATTGATGAAAAATTTATCCTAAATCGGCTGACAAGAAATTAATCTGTAGACACTCGATACTAATTTGTGCGAATTTTCATCCTTTCAAATCACCATAAATTTCTTTGCAATTTGATGATTCGTACGACTGTGAGAATTACGACTCAGCAGGTAAAAGTAGACCGGGGGATAGGGAGGAGGGGTACGAGTTCGATAATTGGAAATATCGAATAGGGAGAAAATTTTCAAAAAACACGTCATTAAGAATTTATTAACGTTTTAATCGAATGCTCGAGTTGGACAGAAGTTCAAATCATGAAAAATATTTCGCGTAATCGATCTCGACTTTTTTTTTCAATACACTAGACGAAAATCTGGTCACTTTTTGGCGCCTTTTATGTAGATATTGCTCTTAGCTTGTTCATACTTTGATCGTAATAAGTACCTCAAGACTGCCAATAATATTTTTAATACTGTGTACGAGAAATCGAACTCAAAATATCAACTCATGCACTCTCCTTACGTAGCTATTCGATTGCCAACCCGTATCAAGGACGGAGTTACTCGCTGCACACGAAAATCTACCTACGAAAACGCTCGTATCTCTAAAACAGAATGGTACTGAAGCGCACTCGTAAACGAGAATACTTTTAATGATAAAATAAAAAAAAAATCAACATGCGATGAAGAAGCTTCTCTTCGATGCTAATTCTTTTCCGCCATATAGATACATGCACCTTGCACTAATACGAACGCCAAAGACATAAGCTCTCTAGTAGGGCAGTTACGCGATATCTTAGCTACCAAATATAAAAAGTGTTAAAAATTCATAATAATTAGTGCTTAAGTGCTTACTTAGATACTCGTAAAATTGTGCGAAATGTTTACAGCGATTAATATATACAATACGGAGAAATACGTAGATTAAAATATATACTCGCATAGAATAAAAATACTCGTTATTAAATATTAATAAAAAATAAAAATAAATAAACAAGAGAAAAAAAATAATAAAAAGCCGAAACAACACGCACCTCTTCCAGGTTATCGTAAAAAGCACTTTAAAAAGTATACCATCGCATCGAGTAACAACCAGAAACAGACTAGGTAACCGGTTAAAATTTAAGCAACGAGTTGTCCGCCGAAAATCATCGGCGAAAAAACGTTTTATACCACAAAATCTGCTTCTCTGTTTTTGTAAACACATTTTTTTTATATAAATAAATATTTAAAAATTTGTTACCTAATCAGTCTCTAATTCCATATAAACATGTGTAAATACGTATATAAATTTATATACTTTATATAAAGAAAAAAACAAAATGCATAAATAAATAACAAAATTAAAATTTAAAAAAAAAATTTATACGAATAAATTTATTTATAATATTTATATTCGTAAGATAAAACGCACAAAAATGCAACTTACATTTTTATTGATATGAGTTTTCCTTCGTTCTATATTTAAAAAAAAAAAAAAAAAAAAAAAAAAAAAAAAAAGAAAGAAAAAAATAAATATAGAGCGTTAAAAATAAAAATTTAGAAAAAGAAATCGAATATTCTTTGTCGCTTATCGATATTATTCGGTTTAAAAAAAATCAACGACTAGAAAAACATTATTTCGTACTACGATTATGATTTTTTTTTCACTTGCAAAGCATTAAAGTTAAAGAGATATCGAAAATCAAAGAATAACACGATTTGATAATCGTGTTTTAATGCAGTACAGAGTTTTTATGCCAATAAAATGTACAATTAAAAACAAAATAAAAACATTTAATATAAAAAATTGTTCGTAGGCTGATTTTGATTCTACGGGGATGAAAATTTCAACCAGAAGTTGATTAAATGCGATGTCTTTTCAATTTCAGCCTTCAACACCTTATACTCGTAAAAGGTACTTTCGCGTAAAAAAAAGGAATTTAATTTTTCATTCTCTAAAATTGTAGCTCGAAGTAGCTTGTTGAAAAATTTTGTTCGGAATTTATTTCACCGAGGATTAAGATGATTTGTGCATTTTTCGAATTTTAGAATGTTCGAAAGTTCAAGTGCCACGTGACAAGGTAATATCGACAAGAGAGGGGGAGCGAGAAGGAAGAAATTTTCATTATACTTTTAAATATCTGAACTACCCATTTGATCTCATCTTACAGTGTCAAACAAACTCTCAAAACCAAAAAATAAGACTTTGGCAGGCCTTCAGCAGAACTTTTTCAAAGATTTAAGTACAGGGAAAACATTTAAAATTTGTAAACGTTTATCAAACTTTGAAAATCGATCCAATTTTTAAAAAACTGATCAAACTTCAAAAATTTATTAAAATTTAGAAATGACCAAATAGTAGTTTTTTCAAATTTTTAAGAACAAATATAATTACCTATAAGTATTTAGGTACTAATTTTTTAAAATTATTTAAAAAATTTACCTATCGACCTCTAAATATTCATTCAATTTTTAAAAATTATTAAAATTACCATTCTAATCAAATTCCAAAATGTTACCAAATTCTCAATTAATAACAAATTTTTAAATTTTAAAAACAGGTCAAACTTTACAATTTTATTAAAATTTGAAAATTATCATTTTTTGAAAATTTATAAATTGAAGAATTGAATTAAAAATTTAAAAACAATAAATACCTATTTAATTTTTTGTGGAATTTTGAAATGTTCCAAAATTTTGAACTTTTACCAAATTTTGGTAAAACGTAAAAATGGTTAAAATTCCAATTTTTACCTAATCTTGACATTTATGCAAACATGTTGAAATTAAGAATTTTTACAAAATTCTAAAAAATTTAAAAACCATTAATATTGTAAAATTAATCCAAGCTGTAAAAATTAATTAAATTATCATAGAATAAAATGTTGAAAATATACAAAATTCCAAAAGAAATTGAAATATTTAACATTCAAAAATTGAAGATATAATATACGCACTTACAGAATTTTTAACAATCATTAAAGTGTGAAATAAAAAACAGATCAAATTTTTAAAATTATATAAAAATTTATATTACCTAGCTAGGTATTTTCTAACATTTAAAATTTTACCAAATTCTTAAAATTGTACCTTGATTCAACATCACAAATAATTTGTTAAAATTTAAAAATCATCAAAAATTAAGAAGACATAAATTTTTTAAAAGAATCTTCAAGGCCTAAAATTGTACAAAATTATCCCAATTTTAAAGTTTTATTGTAATTCAAAAATCATATCAAGGTTTCCATTTCTATAAAAAAAATTAAAATTTTAAAATTTGACCAAATTTTAAAAATTAATCCATCTTGAAAAATTTAATCAAATTCAATAATCGCCAAATGATGAAGACTCACAAAATTATAATATTATTAAAGTTATAAAAAATGATTAAATTTTGAAAATTTATTAAAATTTTACCTTAATCGAATTTTGAAATTTTTTCAATTTTAAAATTCGAAAAAATCGATAATTGACCTAATTTCAAAAATTTCAAGATTTTTTCATATCTCCAAGATTTTCTCAATTTTAAAAATCACGAAAAATTTTCGATTAAAAAAAAATATTGAAAATTTTAAAAACTATGAAAATTTGTTAATCATTGAAAATTAATTCAATTTTGAAAATTTCAAAATTATAAAAATTAATTGTCACGAACGATTTCTTTAAAAAGAATTAGTTACCTATTTGGCTTCCAAAAAATTCCTCACAGTTAAATTTTCGCTCAATTGACAACAAGTTCCAAATATGAAAAAAAAAAAACTTCAACCTGAAGGCAGGACTTTCGCGGGTCATTTTGAAAAATGAGTATTTTCAAGGAAAAACAATACTCTAGCAGGATTAGCTGCAAGGTACACTGCTCGGAAGCATTTTCAATAATTAATAATTGATTTTTCGTTTTTGACATTGTAAACTTGAAAGAGAAAAAAATGAATAAATCTCTTCGACAGACCATTGATAACAGATCAAATTGAATTTTCGAAACAGAAATCCTTTGAAAAAGTTGTAACCCCTCTTCGCGTCCATTAATAATTAAAACGACGATACTCGACATCGTCCTAATCTTTTTACAAACACGGATTTAATTCGTCGCAGCGGCATTACCAAGTGTTATCTCTCTCGAGCTTTCGTTCACAATACGCTTTTAATTTTCACATTTTTTTTTTTCAACTCCGGGGCATATCTACGTTCAAAATCTTACTTATAATATTGCACTTCGCGACAAGAATGTTCTTAAAATACAACAAAAAAAAAAGAAAAAAAGAAAAAGTAAAGAAAAAACAAAAACAAAAGTAAAACAAAACAAAAAAAAAAAATATGATTGCGAATAAAAAAAAACTACCACTAAAAACGTCAGTGCGTGTGTGGAAAACCCATATCAATACGAACGGGAACGTACACGATAATCGTAAAAATTTACAACATAACAATTTTTTCGTGATAAAACAAAACGGTACTAATTTTCAAATGCAAAATGTGGTAACTGTAAGCGATAAATCTAAGACTCCCCCTTTCCAAAAAAATTTCCGGGACCGATGACAACGTTGCCAAGTACCAAGGGATTAAAAAAATAATAATAATCATAGTCGTAATAATAAAAACGAAAATAAAAGAAGGGACGCGTAACTAGTAAACATATTGCACTTTCGATTACAAATTAAACGATCTCGTCAAACACGTATGGAAGCGCAAATTACTCTTCACATGCATCCTTTTCAAAACATCATCTCAGGACGCTTTCGCATTGGTAACTTTATATTTACAATTTTTTCCTTCTTTTTTACTCTTTAAAAAAGTACTATATTGATATAGATGTATCTCAAAAATCGAGACTGTTCTCAAATGACACGCTACCGATGACGGTTTACAATTGAAAGAAAAGAAAAAAGAAACAAGATGCAGTTTCACTCTTCACGATGGAAAACCGCTTTATATGCTTAAAATTAGGTAAAACTAAACGATATTACTTTTTCGTCGATCAATTTTCTACACGATACCGCCGACGAATATTATACTTGGCAACACTGCAAGGCGAGAAAAAAGGAAATGTACCAATATCAGCAAGGAAAATAATATCCAAGAATATAACAAGAAACGATTAGGTAGCGAGCAAGTGCATCGTGTTGGCACTCGGAAATTAATGTAATATAATTATATAATTTTTTTTCGGGAACAAACAGATGGCAGTTAGCGCAAACATCGCAATACAATTTTTGTAAATTTTGAAATCATCCGTAGATCACAACAATTCGTACTGTCGCAGGTGCATTCGCTGTATGATATCGCGACAATCGTTGAATACGCGTCTGATATTTTCCGTATCGACGGCGCACGTGAAATGCGGATAACAATAATGTTTGCCGTCACCGCTGGCCGTACTTATGCGCTATAAAACAAAATACAGTGTTATATTATTGTACTTATGATACAGATTATAGTATTCGTCGTCGACAGCGCCAACAGGTTAGAATTTTCTATGAAAAAACTCGAAAGTCTTTTCCAAAAAGAGAACTTTTTTACCCTTTCTTATTTTAAAATTTTTAAAAAATTCTTTAAAAAAATGCTAAAAATTTATTCTTAACAATTAGAAATATTTTTTTTCGTAAAGAATTGAGGAATTCATCGTGTTGATTTTTCACTGCAAAAAAAAAAGATGACAAAAGTTTTTTTCTTTGATTTTTTTTTTTAAAATTTACCTACTCCAAAAACAATTTTATTGATGAATTTTTGTATTTAAAAAATCCAGAAATCTTTCACTCCAAAAAAAAAGCTGAAAAATTTTATATTCCAAAAAATAAAAGTTTTTTACAAGATAAAATTGAAAAAATTGAGAAATTCAATTTGTTTTCACATCAAAAAGGTAGAAATTTTTTATTTAGTTATTTCAAAGAAATAGAGAATCTCTTTACCTACTTGTTTTTTTAGCATATTTTTTTTTTATTAGGTAGGTATTTCAAAACAATTGAGGAAACTAATAAATTAATATTCCACCCGAAAAAACTTTTAAACTTATACTCCAAATTTTCTACTTTTAATAAAATCAAAAAATTCTTCACTGCAAAAATAGAAAATTTTTCTACTCCAGAAAAAATGAAATTTTTTACATGTTTTTGTATTTAAAAAAAAAAAGATGAAATTAAAAAAATTTTAATTCGTGTTTTTTCTTCAAAAAAAATTGGAAATTTTTACATCAAATTTAATACAAAAAACGAATTCTATATACCGTAAAAATTTAGGATTCTCACAAAAAATTAGGACCCTCCCCCCTCCTCCATTGAAAAATCAGTTCACTACAAATTTACTCCAAAATAAAATAGTAGGAACTATTATTGCAAAAAAATGAGGAATTCATATTTTTTCTACAAAAAAAATCATTACTCCAAATTTTTTACTTTTAAAAAAGTTGAAAATTTTTCTACTCCAGAAAAAATGAGTTTTTTTTACAGTTTTTCATTTAAAAAATAATAAAAAAATTGAGAATTTTGTTTTTTCAGAAAAAATTAATTTTTTTACACCAAATTTACTACAAAAAAATTGAAAAAATCTATAGCAAAAAATTAGAATCCTACAAAAATGATGATTCTTCCCACTCCATCAAAAAATCTGTTCACTCCAAATTTACTCAAAAAAAAAAAAAAAAAAAAAAAATCAAAAAGTAGAAACTTTTATTAAAAAAAAAAAATGTCAAGAAATTCATATTCCCCCCCCCCCCAAAAAACAGAAAAAAATTTACTCCATTCACTACAAAAAATCAAGAAATTCGATCTTTACCTACATTAAAAAAATTGATTTTTTTTTAGCATAGGTACCTAGTATTTTACTTTATAGTATTTGACTTCAAGAAATTGAGGCATTTTTTATCTGATCTTTCAATTTTATTTTATTTATTTTTTAATTGAGGAAATTGAGAAGTTCTTATTTTCTCTACAACTGAAACATAATTTCCTCCAAAATTAATTGAAAAATTTCCACTATGAAAAAAAAAATCCTGGTAAAAACTACAAGAAGTGGTTACCTATCATTTTTTTTTAAAATTATAATTTCAAAAAAAATTTAATTTTGTTCATGTAGTTTTTAATTTGAAAAAATGACAAATTTTCATAGAAGAAAAAAAATTCCTTCTGCAAAAAAATGAACTCTCAAAAATCAAGAAAATTTTTCTGCAAAAAAAGTTCAAGTTTTTTTTTTCTTAAAAAAATGTTTGAATATGTTTATATTTAATTCACTCCACAAAAAGTTGAAAATTTTTCATTCTAAAAAAATTGAGAAAAATGAAAGATTTTTTTCTCCAGAGGTCTTTTAAAAATTGTCTGCGAAGAAAATTGAAAATATTTTTAATCTCGGCAATTTTACTCCAAGAAATGAAGAAATTTTCAACTCCGAAAAAAAACTTTTATTCCAAAAAAATTATAATTTTTTTACCAAGTTTTTTACTTGAAAAAAATTCGAGAAAACTGAGAAATTTACTTCTATGAAAAAAACACTATAGGATTTTTTTTGCAATGCAATTATTTTCTAGTCTAAAGAATTTGAACTTTTTTTAAAAAAAAAAGAAAAGCGAGAAATTATTTTACCTATTTTTCACCTTTAAGAAATTTCAAGAAAATTCAGTATTCTTTGCTCTAAAAGAATTGCAATTTTTTCTCTAGAAAAACGGGAGATTTCATAAGGCTAAGTTCCTTTAGCTCATTTTACTTTTAAAATTTTTGATATACCTAGCTCGGGATTTTGCAAATTTGTCGGTCATGTCTGTCGACAACGACAAGCTGCTGGCAGCGCATCGATAAAAATTCTACGGTATGGTATTAAAAAATTGCAACTTACGAGAAATTCATCGCGTATAAAATATTTGGCTCTGGTGACCTGCGCATCTTCGGAAGGATCAGGCGTAGCATCGATTGGTGTTTGATAACGTGAAAATTCAGCGAAATAATCTTCTAACCGCGACTTACCAGCTTTGATTTTTTCAGCCAATAAATCCTGCTTGTTTAAAAATAAAATAACTGATATCGTTCTTAACCACCTGAGGAAAAAAAATGAAATAAATTATTATCAGAAGTAAACAACAGATTCGCACACTACTTCAGCATAGGAGTCTTTTTTTTGAAAATCGTTTTTATTTTGGGATTCGTATCAAAACTATGAGAGTATACAATATCGAGACATTCTGCATATTATTTCAAAAAATATCGGCTGGTCATAAATTGATCGAAAGATCATGACAAAAAATTTACTGAAATAAAATTTTCAGTTTTAACGATATAAAAGTTCCAATATTGCACGAATCGAGTGTATTTTTCTGAGAAATCCGTTGAAAGTTAATTAATCTTAAAAAACTTTGATCTATCGAATCAACTAAACACATTTTCCAGTCATTTTTTACGTTCAAATGATAAGTACTAAGTAAATGGATGAGGGAACCCCAAACGATTTTCACTTTCGCGTTCGCCACACTTGCCATAAATCACATACCTATTGTTCCATATACTTTTAAACAAGTCTAACGATTCTCTAAGTCTGTTCTGGGTAGGATCTTCTCGAAGTACCATATTATAACTACTACAGGCAGTAACAAAAATTATGGCCGTAACGTCGTTAAAACATTGAATCCACTTTCGTCTTTCGTCTCGTTGTCCCCCGACATCGAACATACTGCAAATAAAAATAAATACGTGCATTACGCTCGTTTGTCATAGCTTCATGTTTATAGTACAGCACGTCATACTCACTGAAAATTGACTTTTTCAACTTGGAATCTAGTTTCAAATATTCCGGAAGTTAATACACGACATCTTAGTATGTCCTGTAAAAAATGAAAATCAATCAGTACGTGTTTCGTTTATTTTGAAAATTATCTCGAAAATCGGCGCGCCGCGCAGTCACAAAATTACGCGATATGGCGATTAATTAAAAATCGATTAATAACCATTTCTAAACATCAATTACATCTTTATTAAATACGTACTTGTTCAGAAGGCGTATAATCTGGCTGTTTAATGA
The DNA here is from genome assembly GCA_959613365.1 of Balanococcus diminutus. Lineage (NCBI taxonomy): Eukaryota > Metazoa > Arthropoda > Insecta > Hemiptera > Pseudococcidae > Balanococcus > Balanococcus diminutus. The sequence goes on from OY390714.1 coordinate 35,072,660, forward strand.
TATGAACTCGATCAAGAAAACTGAAACGATGACAAGACAGTATAAGTGTTAATTTCAAGTAAATAAGTACATACCGTACATGAGTACAGTGCGTTATCTTGTAATCATGTACGTCCGTTTTTATTCAGACGTCGATAAAAAAAAAAAAAAAAAAAAAAATCTTTCATATTTTCTTTTCATTGTAAGCAGCTAATTCAATTGATAGAGAAAAATGTCGAATAGATTACTCACTACTTTGCGCAATCGATTAATTGATATTCGTTTGATCTTTCGAAACACGCTTGTACTCCTTTATCTTTCCATAAAATTTCAGTGTGTTCGTAAAATTCCTGTAAAAAATAAACGTACGTGTGAAAAATAAATAAAATTCAATTACTTCCTAAAAAATATTTATTTAAATTAAAAATAGAAAATTATCGAGTACAAAATCACTAGAAAGCCCAATGGCAAAGAAAAGTCAGACCAGCTTTCTTCATAGACGTTATTCAATTTTTCGTTAAGCGTAAGTTGACAAATAATTAATAAGAATTCCACGTTATTTTTTTCTTCAAATTATTGACCCGTAGGTCTTTCAATTTGTGAGAGTGGAGGCAATACAGGGTGTCCCAAGTTTGTCTCCTAACCTCGAATCAAGAGGTGGTCGTTAATGAATAGTAAGTTCACATACCACATAAAGATAATGGCGTCAAATAGGGACTTAGCAATCGGGGGAAATAAGGGGGCGAGATTTCCCTTCGTATTTTTTGAAAAATTCAAAAATTTGACAATTTTGATATCTAAGTTGGTAAATCAAGAATGTTGGGCGAAAACTGGGAAAATTAATTCATTTTGTTTAAAATTTAGCATGTACACTTTTCACTATTGAAAAATCCGTGCATAAAAGAAATAAAAAAGGCAAACAACAAAAATTACGGCAAGTTGAAAATTTTATGCACCCCCGCCCCTTCCACTTGGAAAATGCGTTTGCTACGCCTTTTTTTTGTCTCGAGTGGTAGCGAAATATACATAGAAATAAAAATTATCTTCAACAATGCGTCTGAGAAAGAAATTGAAAGAATACCTACGTCTTCTTTGAGAGAAATTTTAATAGAACGAATTTTGTATGTAGAATATATTTTTGCATACAATCAAAGCCCTCCAAAACACTTGAAATAAAAAGAAATACCGTTTTGGAATCTATTTTAAGCTATTCCAAGAAAACTTTCATAATGAGATTCTTGGGAAAATATTCTTCTAACAAAAATTATTCCTCCCTTTTCCTATAAAAATGATATTACACATTTTTGTGTGAAAATTTTTCTTTAGAGCAGGGCTGGTACCTTGCGATTTTTTCAGGATATAGCTCGATTTTTCCCCAAAAGGGGGCGAGTTGAAAATATTATAATGTTGAATGTGAGAGTGATTTTTTGTCTCCACAACAATAAATTGAGAATTCTTCAACCACACCATTCCAAAAAGAACTAAACAACTTTTTTATTCCAAAAAAATTGAGATTTTTTTTACACTGAAATAACTGAGATTTTTTCATCTGGAAGGAGTAAAAGCTTCCACTTTTCGAAACACTGAAAGATTTTTTTTCAAAAAAATTTAGAATTTTTTCTCAAACGGATTGAGCGTTTTTCCTATGAAAATGAGAGGTATTTCTAGGAAAAGAATTGGTATTTCTATTCAAAAAAATCAGGTGATTTCCTTTCCCAAAACATTAAAACGCTATTTCCTAAAAACTTTTCAAGTTTCCCCCAAAAAATTTAGATTTTTTCTCCGAATAAAGTGAAAGCTTTCCATTCCTAGAATATTACATACCTACTCATACGTATATCATTTTTTTTTCAAAAAAATTGAGATTTTTCCATTCCAAGAAAATTAAGAAATTCTTTTTCCCGAAAAAATTTGAGGACAAAAATTGACAATTTTCTCGAGAAAATTAGATTTTTTTTCTCGAACAAATGGAACTATTCTATACCTAGAAAAATTTAGTTACAAAAAAATAAGGAATAATATTTTCCAAAAAATTGGACAACTTTCATACAAGAAATTTTAAGAAAAATGATAGGTACATTATTTTTTATTTTTGAAAATTGATAATTTTAGCAAAATATTCCACCTACATTTTTACTTGAGAAAACTTGAGAAATTAGTTTACGCAGACCCTAAAAAATTGTGATTTTCCTTCTCAAAAGACTTTCTTCTTACAAAAATTGAAAGTTTTTCCCAAAGAAATTGAGATTTGTTAATTCCAAGAAAATACAGAAAAAGGTTTACTAAAAAAGCTTGAGGCAAAATTTTTTTTCTCAAAAACAAATTGAGTTCTTTAAAAATAAAAATACAAGAATTTTTCCTCAAAAAATTTTATTTTTTCCTAAAAAAAAAAGTCCATTTCAAAAAAAAAAAAAATTGAAACAAATTTTTTCTATTTTTAGGATAGAAAATTGAGGAATCTTTTGTTCATTTTTCTATGTAGGTAACCTATAAAAAAATGAGTTTTTTTTTCAAGCAAATAGATAGAATTTTTTCTTATTTTCCTATAAAAATGAAACTTTTTTGAAAAAAAATGTCTATTTCTTTTCAAAAATAATTAAGCGAATTTTTTTCTCAAAAAATTGATTCCCCACCAACTTTCAGATCTCTTCTTCAAAAAAAATTGTCTTTCATTCCCCCCCCCCAAATTTTTTTTTGTTCTCCTAGTTGAGAAATAAGTATTTTTACTGATTTCTTTCCTCTAAAAGAATCGAGATATTTTTTCATTTTTAAAGAAAATTCAAGAATTTTTTACCCGAAAAAATTGAGATTTATCTCAAAAAATGACGATTTTTTTCCATGAAAATGAGAGATTTTTTTATAGAACGAATTGAGGAGTATTGAAACATATTTTTTCACCAATTTTTTTCACTTGGAAAGAAGGAGAAATTTTCTTACGCTTAATTTTTTTTTTAAAATGAAAGGATAGGTCGTCGCCCTATTTCCAAAACTGTCTAACTCCATGTGACTTGGTCCTAGGAAACTTGGGTAGGCGGCAAAAACAAATTTGGTCAGAAAACGCGTTAGAAGTTAAATAATATATATTTTTCAACTTCTAACGCGTTTTCTGACGAAGTACATATGTTTTTGCCGCCTACCCAAGTTTCCTAGGACCAAGTCACATGGAGTTAGACAGTTTTGGAAATAGGGCGACGACGAGGTAGACATTTTTTATTCTAAAAAAATATTTTCTTTGAAAAAAACAAACAAACAAATTACCAGCCCATTGAGGAACGTTTAGGTACATGAATTTTGAATCAGGTACATATTTATAAAAGGCTTTTTCAAAAAATGATTAAAATTCGATTAAAAATTATTTTAAAATGGATTTTTTTTTCGTCCTACAAAATAGTCAATTTGAGCTAATTGTTTACCTAATTTTCAAATTTGATTGAAAATCTACGAGTAGTGCAATATTTTTTATAAAATGCAGCTTATCGAAATCTGCATCTAACAGATCACTAACCTGTGGATAATCAAAATCATGCTGAGAGGCGACATCTTGTATGTAATCGACCCGAAATTGATTTTCAGTATTTTGCAATGATACTGGAGGTGTCAGCGTACTCATGGCTCCTGATATCGTCTGCGTAAAAGAAAACGTATAAACATAATATAATAATACAACATTAAAAAATTTATACATACGTATCAAACGCGTGCATTTGATAAGGTACACATGTATTAGACGCACTGGACGTGTTACGCATATAATTTCAAATTCTGAAATACGCCATACAGTACTCATACTCATATCGAATACGAAAAACCTGTTTAATAACTGAGATCTTGTCGTATTTAATAAAGCCGCAGCGTCAAAAACAACTCGACACTTTTATCCTTTCAGTGTAAAAACCCGTAAAGTTGAATATTTTTTTCCAACGAACGCAACGCGAAATCTCTCTCTCGCGCTCTCTCTCTCTCACGTCGAAGTAAAAGCATTTATTAGCAGATAAAAAAAGGCCGCAAGAAAATTATACGCGAATTAATTTTACATCGATCGAATATCAAATTCAGCACATTGAAAGAGAGGGTCGTTTATAACGTACTAGCAAAACTTCTTCCGATATATACGTATAACGTACGCAATCTATGCGATTATATCTAGTATATTATGTGCATAATGGCAGAGGATGCCACAACATAATATTCAAATCGTCACAACGACGATGACGACGACGACGGACTGCGACGTTTGTGTTGAATTTGGTCTCGAATTGCATAACGCAGCCGACTTATATCCGTCGTCAGAGAAAAAAAAAATTGTCATAAAAAACAACATCGCGTACAGTACACCATACAATGAGAAAAAATCGTCACTATAGCGCGTATTAACGTATAGCCATCGCTATTGCAACCTATCGAGCAAAAATACCTCTCACGGTACATTGCTTTCATATATCATCAAAAAATTTTCTTTTCGTTAGCGTTAAAAATTGCCTGTGCGAAAATGTAAGAGAAGAAAAAATCGATAAAAAATTATTAACAAGGACCGCCTCAGATATATGACTAGCACGTGTTAGGTATTAGAAACGATTACAAAAGAGAAAGCAGGAGGATACATTAAGACTATAGATAAAAACCATCGGATACCGTGTCATTGTTTTAGTACATTAATATTCTACGTATATATACGATACATGTGCATTTGACCAAAGACGACGCATTTCGTCGACGGATGTATTTTTAGATGATACCTTTTGACATTCATAAAGGTACCCCATATTCGAAAATTTGGTATACCTACCTATATGTACTCGTATGTTAATATAGGTACCACCAGGTAAGGTAGAGGCACATCCTACCAAGACCAAGAAGAGATTAGCGAAAAAATCAAGTTCAAAGAGGTGCTTTACAACGGCCACACAACGTTTCAAAAATTATGTTTGTAATTTGCGCCAAAATTTTGCCCGAAAAAATACATCTAAGCGTAATATACTAGAAAGAGAAAATTAACCGATCTACAACATTTGACGAGATCGACCATTTGATAAAAATAAAAATAAATTAAACGTAGACGTTCGCATTTATGAGACCAAAATACATTTTTATGAGTAAGTTGAATTCACATTTGCATCCTTAAATACAGACATTTACCTAATGATCTTTTTTTTTTTAAAAAACACAAGTTTAGTAGAAATGAGTAAATGCATAATTTGCTTCTCTAGAATGTAGGAATCTGTGTAGTTACTTTTTTTACACGTAAAATATATACAGGGTGTCCGGGGAGTACTTTACGAAACTTCAGATTTGAATACAAGCGAGTACCACTAACAAAAAATGTTATAAATACACAATGGTGTCTATCTCAAAAATTGAAGTGGCAAGGGAAAATAAAATTGAGAATTATTTTTTCTGATAGGGCATATGGATAGTGCTGAAAAAATCAATAGTTTTTTTCTCCTGAGATTTTTTGCTCAAGTTGAAAAATGAAAGCTTTCTATAAGCAACATCGATTGGCAACACTGCATTCGAAAAAATTTCTGACGCCGGAAATGGACAGTACTCCAAAAAAGAAAGAAAAGTTGTGATTACATCGGGATGCCTAAGTTTGAAATTGAAGAAGTTATATGGCAAAACGAAACTCGTGTCAAAGATATTGCCTTCCTCAAAATGATTAAGGGGCACTAACGAGGAAAGGAAATCAAAACAATTCCATTATGACAATGCTCTCTTTAAGAGAAATAAAAACAGATATATGAGAAATTTACCTATCTTTGAAAATGAAGGAAATACGGTGAACTAACTTCAAAAATCCAAATCTTAAAAATTTGTAGCACCTTCATTTTCAAACATAGACAAAAAAATCTCAAGAGAAACCCATAATTATGCTTATGCCGAATCAAAAAAATTGTCTCAATATTATTTTCCCTTCATCCTTCAATTTTTTTTTTCGAAATGCCAACGTCCGGCCCTCCAAAAAGGAACCACCGCATCAAAAAGATTATTTTGAGTGGAGGCGCAAAGCCTTTTTTTAAGAAAACAAAATAAATTCAAAAAACTGGAATTGAATTTTTTTTCAAAATTTTTCAACAAAATGGGCACTACATAATACATCATTGAAAACCAACAAGACCATTTTTGGTCATTTTTCATCATTAACCCAGTTTTTAAGGGGGACATAAAAAATCTCATTTTTTCGTTTTTTGAAGAAAAAAAAATTAAAAATCTGTTAAAAAAAAAAAAATGGATCAAAGTGGTCTTGACATACCTACATGTTTTTACCAAAATAAAAAAAATAATGGCGATTTTTCAACTTTACCTCCATTCCATTTTTTTAGAAAAATTCTCTTGAGATTTTTTCTCTTGAAAAAATGTAAAAAACACTTTCAATAATATTTTTTTAATTGAGAGGTATAAAAAATTTTAAGAAAAATTTTTAAAAAACCCATCAAAAAATTTTCAGTCCTTGGTTAAATATTTATTCACAAGAAAATTTTCTGAGAAAAACTCGAAAATGCTCTCAAAAAAATATTTAAAATGAATATTTTGGAAAAAAATCTCTATTTTTTTCAAAAAAAAAAAAAATCTCTAAAAACCTTTCAAAATTCTATAAAAACTTCTCCCTTAAAAATTCAATTTGAAAGAATTCTTAAATTCAAAAAAAACCTAAATTTTTTTGCAAAATTAAATTTTTTTTATTAAAAATAAATATGTAGGTATTTAAAAAAATACAAAACCAAATTTTTTCAAAATAATTTTAAAAAATATTTTAAAAAAGAAATTTCTTTAAACATAAATTACCAAAGAATAATTATCCAATTTTTTTCAAAAAATTGCAAAAATCCTCAGTATCAAAAAAATTTCCTCTGATTTTTTTTTTTTTTTTGAAAAATATTTCAAAAAATGTCTAAAATCTTTCAGCAAATGCAAAAAACTTTCTTGAAAATAAATTTTCAAAAAATTGATAATTTAAAAAAGTGGCCCAAAAGTGGCTTCATATCCTACCAAAAAATTTTTAAAATTATTTTTCAACAAAAAATTCTCTTGGAAATTTTTTTTGGAGAAAAATACAGAAATTTACTCAAAAATTGTTTGGAAAGAATTTTTGGTTGATGAATATTAAAAAAAGTTTTTTTTTCTAATTAAAAAAAAAAAAAAAAAAAAGATTTGCCGAAAAGAAATTGAAAAGTCCAAATTTCTGGAAATAAGGGAAATTAAAAAAATTCTATGTGTCGAAGCATGATTTTAAAAATATTTTGAAACATGATTTTAGGAACAAAAATTCTCTTAAAAAGAAGTTTTGAAGAATTACTCTTAAGTGAGTATTTTGAAATTTTTATCCGAAATTCCAAAAAAATCTCGCTCAAAAATTTCAGATCAAATATCAAATATCATACCAAAAGCATATAAAAAATATTTTTCAACAATAAGTTCCCTAGAAATTTTTTTTCTGAAAAAAGACGGAAATCATTTCAAATAATGAAAATTTTTTCAGAAAATTCCAAGAATCCTATACTTATTTTATTACCTACAAAATTATTTCTTAAAAGCTTGGTTTTGAAAAAAAATTCCAAAAATTTTGAAATTTTTTTGGTAGACAACTAAGTAAAAGTAATTAAAAAATTTAAAATAAATTGTCACAAAATGAATAGGATTTTTTTAAAAAACGATTAAAACATTTTTCAAAAAAAAAAAATCTGAGAAAAAGTTGAAATTCTTTAAAAATAAATATAATTAGAAATACCTATACCTAATTCGAAAAAAATTAAGAAACTCCATCAAAACTGGCGTTTATTCGCTCAACTTTACGAAATTTGCTATCTGCGCTTATTATGAAATATGCTTGAAAGATTTGAAATTGCAGACGAATATGCACACATAGGTATGCATTAACTTCAAAAAGACAAGCATATAAGTTATCGGTCAAAATTATGTCATGCGACAAAATTTAAGTGTAGGTAGGTATTTGTAATGTTGACAATTGAAGACAACCACATAATTTTTATCTTTCAGATTTAAAATAAGAAAGAGAATTCAGTCAACAAAAAAAATATATTTTTTCGCATGTGAAGAAAAGGATCGACAAATTTCTACAATTTCACAACTCAACTCTAAATTTAAAATTGGCTCGAATAAAATAAAAATTTACGTCGATAAAATTTAGTATTTATCTTTCTTTCAATTTTCTTCATCAGATTTAGACCTAGCTAGACCTTCACATGGCGAAGATACGAAGTAAGAGATTGGAAAAATTTGCAATCGAAACAAAAAATATCTATGGTAGAATTGAGTGAAAGTTCGTCAATGTCACTGTATCCCTTTTATCGGGAAAGGGGAGTACTTGTATCAACCATACCCGAGCAGCACACTCGACAAATTATCGAAATAAAAAATCGACAGAATATCGAATTCGATAAAGTGTCGTGTTAGTTCCGCATAAATCGTGAAATTATCTTTCGATATATAGATAGATTATCGACGAATTATAGTTAGCAAAAATTTCGAGATTATAGTAAGATATTTTATCGATAATATATCTATAATATCGAAAGATAATTTCACGATTTAGGCGCAACTTTATCGAATTCGATATTCTGTCGATTTTTTATCGATTTTTTATTCCGATTTTTCGTCTTTTACTAGCTTTTTTCTATAATTAAAACTCATTAATTAGCATAATTAATACATTAAACTATGCCTAAACACATTATTCATGTTACGGTAAGAGGATCATTTCAGAAAAAGTCAAAAAAAATTATAAAAAATCTGCCACCCGTGGGGCTTGAACCTTCTACCTCCTGCATGGTAATCCTCTTCCTTAACCACTATGCCATACCTTATCGTTGAGGAATTAGCAATAAAACGCTTATAATAGGCAGTTTAGTACTTCCAGACGTGTTGGACTTAGAAAAATTTTCACCAATTTGGAAATAATTTCAAATATCACAAAATCGTTGAAAAATCGTTCGACAAATTTCAGATTATTTATCGATAATGTAGTTTCAAATATCGCCACAAAATCGTTAAAAAATCGAATTCGAGAAATTTTAGATTATTTGTCGATAATATAGTTTCAAATATCGTCACAAAATCATTAAAAAATCGAAATCGAGAAATTTCAGATTACGTGTCGATAATATAGTTTCAAATATCTTCACAAAATCGTTAAAAAATCGAATTCGAGAAATTTCAGATTATTTGTCGATAATATAGTTTCAAATATCTGCACAAAATCGGTGGAAAATCGGATTCGATAAATTTAATATTCTTTGTCGATAGTATCGTTGACGAATATCGTCCTAAAATCGTAATACTATCGAATTCGATAGTTTTTAGATTTTTTGCCTATAAAATCGTACAGCTAAATCTGTATCATATCGTGAGAACATCTTTAGATTTTTAAACGATTTTTTATCGATACGTTTCAACTTTCGATATTATCGATCGAGTGTGCTGCTCGGGTACCTCCGATAGTTTGGTTTCACAGACTTCGCGCAATTTCGCAAAGGAACCCAAATATAAGTCGAAACATCGATCTATGGGCGTCCTAAAATGCTCACGTGTGGATCGTGACTCCACTTTTGAAACCCCTTTCTCCTCTCGACACTGTTGGCATCAAAGATTAAAGCATCCTATCATGTCAAAAAATTTTAAATTACCACAATTATCGATTCGTTGGATAATTTTTCGTAGACAGCATCCGTTTGTGGAATCTCGAATGTAAACGCGAATACCTTCGTAAAATACGAAAAACGTCAAATTGATCAAAATACCTCGCTCGCTCCGCGTTGTTTCGCAATCTGCCCTGCGTAATTCTTTGACAGCGGCGTATCTTAGCCAGCCAACGGCTGCCGTATACGAGTATAGTTGAAAGTAAAACGCACGGGACAAGACTAGTCAAAGGAATACCACAAACGTAGAACTAATAACAATTAGTTACCTTCGATCAAGTTTAACTATCCCGCAGAGTTGTTCGTACTGAGCAATTTATGGTAAACTTTCATCGACAAACTTCCCCGCTAACTTATCCATCAATATCATTAGCGATTTCAATTCGCGACCCGGTAAATTTCTCAAACATTGTAGAAAAACAGCCGCAATTAAAACTTCACGTAGGTACAGTTTTCAAATTTCAAATTTCGTATCAATGAGCTATTTTGGGCCAGAGGGAAAATAAGAAAAAAAAAAACACGCGATATCTCGTTTACCATATCCGAATTCCGACATCGACTTCTACATTTTATCTGTTTCAAACGCGTGCGAAAAACGTAAAAAAAATAACCATCGAGCTTCCGTGAACGCCGTCATGTTTTAAGAAAAATATTTATAGTATTCTAGTAATCGCTTCTTTCAAAAGCTTTAAAATCGTTAATCGAAAAAAAAAGAATACTTCGTACGAATTAGATGCTCAGATTTGCGAACTTTTAAAAATATCCACCATTGTTGAAAAAACAAGAAAAAAAAATCACTTGGCAAAGCATCGAAATGATGTACTGGTAAACGCAAATATGCTCGTTTTTTTCTTCATTCTAATCCATTCGAATGTTATTCAAGTACTATTTCCGATTTCTTTTTCACTTCCTTTTTTTTTCAAAAAATAAGTCGAAGGGTTTAGCCAGATAAGGGGATGATGTTGGACCCAGGTGCTTTTTGGCTGTGTTATACACCTCGAAGGTGTACCTTGACTAAAAAAAGTTTCATAAAATTTTAGACCCCTGCTTCCCTCTGTTCTGGTGCCACGTCCATTGTTTGAATTTTCTAAATAATGAATTTTTAATTCCGACCAGGGCGATTGAAAAGTTTCATTCTTTTGCATAAAATTAGGTATCGCAGAGGTGCACCCAGGATAAAACTTTCAGCAATTTCGGTTCACTGATCTATCCCAGTCGCAACCCAAATTTGAATTTTACATGTGCAAAAATAGTTTTTCCTGCCAGTAAAGAAGAATTATTGAAAAGAGCATATTTTGACATGAACATTGAATAATCATGTAAAATTTAAACAAAGACAAATTTTTAAAAAAATTATTCAATTTTGAATTTAAAAAAATCTAATTTAAGGAATGTCTGACAAAATGTCTCAAAGATATCATATTTTGAAGAAAAAACATCCAAGTTTTAGGTAAAATGTCTGACAAAAATGTCTTCAAGTTATCGAATTTTGATTTTAAAAATCTCAGTTTTAAGATGTCTAACAAAATATAAAAAAGTTATCCAAATTTCAAAAAAAAAATCTAGGTTAAGATGTCTGCTCTGATGAAATGTCTAAAAGTAAGCTAATTTCAAAAAAAAATAAGTTTCCATGGAAATATGAAAATTCATGAATTAAAAAAAAATCCAAGTATTAAAACGCCTTACAAAATACAAAAAAGTCAATTCCCATGGAAATAGAAAAATTCAAAAAAAAAGTCTGAAAGTAATCCAAAAAATTTGAAAATAAAAGACGTCAATTTCATAATTTCCGCATGGAAATGTAAAAAATATTCAAATTAATTTTTTTAAAGTTTTAGAGTACTCAAAACTTTTTTGTTCAAAATAAAAAAATTCCTAAAAAATGTCTAAAAGTCATCAAATTTTTTTTTTAATGTCTGACAAAATACCCAAGTCTGTCGTCAGTGTTGTGATACGATCTATGAAACCCAAGCAGAAGTCAAAAAAAAAAATTATACAGGAGAGCGATTTTTCAAATTTTGCTCAAAAAATTTTTTCCTCATTTTTAGGTAAGTAAGTAGTTGATGGTCTAAAAACTCGTTTTTCTTAAAAATTTTGAAAAATTCAAATTTGGTTTCCTGAACTTTGCAAAATTATATAAAAATAATGAAATCACCTAGCACACTTTGGTTTTCAGTAAAATGACGAAAAAATGACGTAGAATCTGAAAATGCAAAGAACAAAAATTTTTCAATCACTTCGATCGAAATTGAAAATTAATGAAAAAATGACCAGGCCATGGCAGCCAAACAGAGGGAGATAGGAGTCCAAAATTTTATAAAAAAAATTTTAAGTCAAGGTACACTATCCGAGCTGTATAATAGCCAAAAAGTGCCAGGGGCCAACATCCCCCCCCCAATTCGGTTAAACCATTTTCATTCCTATCGACAAACGTCAAATAATTTTTAGTGACTAACAAGTGTCGAATTTCTTGCCCCCAAACCCCGTAATTTTTTGAGATTTTTTATTATGAAGTAGACTTGTATGGCGCAGATATTTTATACGAGGAAAATCAATTTTTAAATAGTTAGATAAATCAATTACCAATATGGCATCTCTTATATTTTTCTTAATATCTTCTATTTTTTGCCGTTTTTCCCTGAAACATACGAAAAAACAAACAACAAATTATAATCACTCGTTTATAAAATAGTATGGAAAATTGTATACTACACAAGTATATGCAATTTTGTCTCGCTTCCATTAAGTGAGGATAAAAAAAAAGTAACACCGAATAAAAAAGAGAGAAAAGCCATTGATTTTTTTTTACAGCTTTGTTATCCTGTCATTACTACAGGGCAGAACAAAAAAAAAGAATAACAAAGATAACTAAAGGCAACTTGATTCGGATTTCAAGTAAATGAAATTTCTCATTAGCTTTCAGGAAGCAGTTAACACCTAATTATTTTAATGTGTTCGACTGGGAGATATTCGATAAGTTCGGGTAGCGTAATTACGAACACCGGAATACAATCCCCCTCGTTCGATTATTTTACCATCGTCGGTTGCTTTTCTTTTTTCCATTTGTCCCTTTTGTCTTCGATCACATTCTTCGGTGGAAATGTTTTATTTATTTTTTTTTATAAAAGCAAAAAAGCGACGAAAATGTTTAAACGGTTTCCGATTTTCAACCGCGTTCTGTGAAGCACTGGTAGCCTACGTATAAAACGATGCTGGAAAGACAACCATCGTCAATAGCTTTGGTTTGGGTCATCTTTTTTTAACATATACAACATCAAATTGTTCATTTGTTTCATTCCTCTAAATATCTGAGAATAGAGGACACCCTCTCATAACTCTCCCTGTATCCTTACTTACTGAGTGTCCACTTAGTCATTCAAAAGTCATACTTATAGACAGTGTTGCTAGAGTTACTGGTTGAAGAACTCCAATGAGTACCCCTCTTTCCTATTTTTCTCCCATCCGAGTTTCACTTCTCAGTTCTCGTGGTGTGATGGTGAGATAACTCCACTCCAATTCCTAACTAGTAACTACTCCATTTCATTCCCTAATAAAATTTCAAAGAAATACTCCAAAGACTGTAATTTTTTAGGAATTTTCTTAGAATTTTCTTCCAAATTTTAGAAAAATGTGATATTTAAGGTTTTCACTTTTTAACAAATTTTTGAGAAAGTTATTAGTATAGTCTCATGTGATTTCAGAGCGGGCAAAACTGTAATTTTTCAGTTTAATTTCAGTTTTCACTTTCCATTTTTGTTTTTTTTTGTTTTAATGGAAGAAACACACCTAAATTTTTCATATTTTCTATTTTTTTTCTATTGTTTTCACGAAGTTACATCTGTAGGTTCTTCATGAAAAAAATCAAATTTGTAATATTCCTCATTATAAAATTATGAAAAAAAAACTGAAAGATGAAAATGAAATAATTAAAAATTTTCTATGATTGTAAACAAATTTCAAATTATTTAAAAAAAATTAAAAATCAAAAATTGTCATTAAATTGAAAAAACTTTGACAAATCAATTTTTTTCAATTCCCTATAATTAAAAAAAAAATCTACCAGCTTCAATCATGTGAATCATATCAAATAAAATGAGAAAAAATCCAAGTAAGTGAAGGCATCATTCGTTGCTTATCTCTGATCAGCTTTAGCTGAGCTTGTGTTGGAAAAAAGTTCCTGTGTTTTGTTTAACGTAAAATCACATCCTACGAAAGAAAAAATATGCCACAGCATCAAAAAAACATTCACACAAAGCTATACTTACTCCAACTTTCTCAACATGACCCCCCCCCCCCCCCCCCCTAAAAAAACGAAAGCTGAAATAAAACTGAAAAATCACTTCAATTTTTCTCATTTAAATATCAGTTTAAGTTTTTCTATTTAGGTTTTGGTTTTCAATCAGTTTTAGTTCAGGTATATAATCAGTTTCGGTTTTGCCAGCTCTGTGTGATTTAATGGAAACGGATTTCACTTTCATTCTTTGTAAAACTCCTTCAAAAAACTGCACCCCTTCATTCCTCACTTTAACTCTCTTCCAGCAACACTGCTTTCAACTAAAAAATTCCCGAAAATCAGTCCCTTACTTCAAAGGAAGTCTTTGAAAAAGGAACCCCTGAAAAATGAACTCATTCCTTCAAGAAAAAGGGTCTTTGAAATAATGGACGCCTTACTTCAAAAATCCCTTACTTCTAAAAAAAAAAGGGTCTTTGAAAATGAACCTTATACTCCCAAAAATCAATAAAATAAAAACTTGGTCAGACAAAAGTCATGCTTTTTGATTTAAATACATAGGAAGAGCAGGCAGAAATGAGTTGATGAGACGTCGTATTTTAGAGCCAAGTAGTGGCATCGGAAGGATGGGTTCTGTGGGTGCTCAGCACCCACGGTTTTTTTGAGTTTTCTGTATTACTCGAAATGAGGGAAAATTTGAGCATTCATGGTTAAAAAAGAAGAGTGATGCCGAAATATATACTTAAATTTGATACCTTCCTAATATTTCTATTGTACACGCCTCGATTTTTGGCTTGAACATTAATTATTGCATAAAAAAAATTAAAACATTTATGTTAAAAATCGAAAACACATGATTTGTCCAGCAACTAGATTTCATGATAGAACTACTAGAACAATGTATGGAAATATCCACTCTCGAGGTCACTCTTGGTTTCATTACACAAAATTTCACAGCATAATAATGGCATTTGGCCAAACACTCTGGAGATTGAGTGTACCAATGTCCAATTATTATATCATGTTCTCACGATTAGTATTCTCTACTCTTTCTTCGAAGAAATCACTTCTTAAATTTATAATTATCAATTTTAATGCGAAATCCTATTCGGTATTTTATTTTTCAACTATTATTTTAAATTGTTCGAAATTTATAAAAATATTTTGTATAATTAAAACTGAGAAGAAATTCAATCGAACTTTACATTTTAGAAAAATACAAACAAAGAACAATGAGAGATTTTTTTTCTCTACATCAAGACGAAGAAAGCAGAAATTAAAAAAATTAACCCGATACCTGGTACGAAGTACGAACGTCCATCGAATGAACGGATTTGGGACCATGCTTTCATCGAATTCGCCAAAATATGACAAGCCATCATTGCAGATCTAAAATACTAGTAAAATAGTGCCAAAATTCTGCAACGTGATTTATTTTTTATTTTTATGAAAACCGCGAAAAATGAGCAACATAATATAAGTCGAGCTGGGGATCATCGATACAATGTATACGAGCAGCGTTAATTACGCGTGAAGTGCCAAAAAAATCTAGCGAAGTGTGGGCGAAGCAGCGTACATAGGTAGGGTAAATCTCAACCGCCATCTAGAATCATATTCGCACATACTACTCGTACATCAATTTATTCGTAACAATACACCCTCTCTACACCTCGGAAAATTACACTTCCAGTTGTTTTTACAACTGGCATGTTTCCAGTAATTACTTCAATACATATTCTTCCAGAGTGGAGCGATCGTGGCCTTTAATGCAAGCCATGCCATGATGAGTAAATTACAACGAATAATACCACAAGTACGCAAATGGTCGTATGACTTGCAATCAAGTTTCATGTAAAAGCGTTTAAATACGCTTCTATCTCTAACAGAAATGTGGTGACAAATTTGTGGCATCGTGCAACACTGAATTCACGTTGCATATCCCACGATATTACACTTATTCTATACTAAGAATCTGCTTCAATTTCGGAGTTCCTAATTTATTTTCATTATTATTCCCTCGTCAATTTTTTTTTCAGATTAAAGTTCAATTTTTGTACTTTCAGGGGTGGCTTTTTAAATAGCATATGAAGATGAATGACATAATAAGAGTGGTGTTAGATCACTTTTTCAACCATGGGTGCTCACTGTTCAAGTTTGCTTTCACTGGGGTTATTACAGGAAAATATCAAAAACTATAGATCAAAAATATCATAGGTGCTCGAACATCCATATTTCAAAGCTTATGGGGCCTCGAGCATCCATTGTCCAAAAATCACTGGGGCTCGAGCACCCAAACTTCAAATTTCAAAAGCCATGGGTGCCTTGAGCACCCATAGAACCCTTGCTTTCAATGCCACTGAATGAGGGAACAACTGCCAAAGAAGTCTAAACGAAGATCTTGCTGAAAACAAATGTACAGCGATCCGGAGCAAAGGCAGAATAAAGATAGAGCAAGACTTGTAGATCAAATAGAAATACTTTTTAATACATAAAATCGAACACGAAGGCTTGAATACCTCGCCAAGTAGAATTGAATACTAGAAACCAACAGATGAAACTATAATACTAGAAACAAATCAACAAACGCTGCAATAAATGCCAAGAAAGAGTGAGAAGAAACAAACATTAAATACTATCTATACAAAGTTCGAATCCTCAAGAAATCAGACGGAAGAACAGAAATCCCATTGATTCGTTCTTGAGGTGACTGAGAGGGTGATATTTGAAACAGTCAGGGTTCGGAATAATTTTGAATTGCCATGACATAAAATCAAGAAAGAATCAAGCAGTGTCGACAGAAATAAAAGAGCTCGATCATGATTCAGAATTACTCGACTATACGCCAAGAAAAGATCAGAAAAGACGAAGAAGAAAGTGAAGGGCAGAATTGGGCAATAAGCTCATCGTAAAATTAACAATTACAACGATTTTACAGCATGAATGACGAATTTTCTATGCAAAATGAAAACATTTCAGAAACATGGGCTATTCTCATACATCATAGATACGTATTAAGGTTGAAGTTGAGTTTTGCTAATAACTGAGAGTATATTATTTTGTAAAATTATACATACTCTTCGCTGAATCCATTTACGTGTAGAATTCTCATTTGTTTCACAATGGTACTTTTTCCAGATTCTCCAGCACCTGTAAAAGAGAAATAACTAAAATCAGTCTAAGGTTTAAAATTTATGGAACCGTAACATTTCAATTTCATCAAAGTTTATAGATACTATAGAAGAATAGTGAATGAAATGAAAAATGTTTCATTATTGTACATTGTACTTCATCTCAAATTTGAAACCTCGGAAATGTAACACCAACGATCGACATCTCATTCGTGAAACACTTCAATTAAGAATAGACAACACAGATGATGGTACTCTCAAACACAAGAGTTGTATTACAATATGAAACAACTGTCAAACTGGAAAGCAGTAAGACCGATAAATGAACGAAACCGCTGTGGTAGGTAGAGGTACAGTACAAGGCGATTTTCATGACAGAAGTGAGTGTTTCTGTATTCTGAATTATGAATATAGGACCGAATACTGTGTAGTATCATTAAATACGTCAGGACCACTCCTCGATTCAAATTTACAGAACGTAAGCATCAATCAGAAACAGTTCTTTCGATAACGAAGTCGAACTTGGAATCGGGGAAAATCTTTCACGACGAACGTCGATGGACATGAGATGGTTCGAGGGTGTTTAGGGCGAAGCCCATGTAGTATAAATGGACGAGTATTACTTCGTATACAAAATGATACAGCAAATGAGTTATCAGTTAACCCGAATTTGAAGATTATGATTATGTACCTAGTAGTAGTAGTCTGTGGGTTGCTCTGTAAACTTGTTTATCTTTTTGTAGTTGCTGGTTTATCTTTTTGTTCGTTTCCTTTCCCCTTTTGGTCTCTTCATGGTCCGCCTTCGAGCTTGCACTTCCAAAGCACCCCATAACATTAGGCCAGCCTATTTTGGTAATTTGGCAGCACAAAAGGGAGTAGCGCTGCCTTTCCGCGGCGGACCAGTCACCTATTTTGCACTACAATCAATTAAAGCACTTTAGTTTGTAATCTACGAAAAAGATTTCAACACTTCGTTTTACACTATTATATACACCACCGCAATTCACAAAATAATAATTCATTTTGCTTTAACACTAATCACAATACAAGATACACCTCTCTGCTACGATAATAACACCAACAACACCTACACAGCGAGATATAAATTATGCATTTTTTTCTCCAATTTATGAATTCTGCGAGTACAAATTCTGAAAAAGAACGCTAGCGCCAGTTTTTCCTCACAATAATGGATGCAAAGCAATTGCAAATCACAAATGAACAATCGGGCGAAATTGCAAGTTAGGCTCGCAGCTAGTGCAAAAATTCTCTAGCTTTGGGTTCGGGCGGTGAATCAAGAGGGCAATTTCAAGTACATCGGTATATGTTTGGTCACATATCTCCTTTATTTAAGGCATTCGAGTTACAGCTAGTTACAGTTTTCACGTGATTTTCAAGCAGAATGCAATCAGCAATAAATAAACTCAAACTAATTCCAACTCATAAAGTAATAATAATTTCGATTATTCGAACACGAGCAGTAAAGTTTTTAATTTTTAACAAAATTTCACTAAGCTATTGCTCTTTCTGTAAAATCGTTTTTAAAATATATTTTTCATCGAGTAAAAAAGGCGACTATTTCAAAGGCGACAACTTGGAATATTATCCCATGCACTGCCTGTACTGCTTGAAATTTTTCATCGACACAGAGGTTCAAAAAATTATTGAAAGGAGTCTGTTGTGGCCTGTGGGGTTTCTCTTTCTTTTCGATGTGGGGGCAGTGAGAAAGAAAACTTGAGTTATTTGTAAAATTTAAAAAAAAAACATACTTACTTCTTCTTACTTCACGCACAAAAAAAAAGATTTTTTCTCAAAAAATTTTTAATTATTTTGTGCTGATTTTAATATTTTTAAATATTTTTTTATTCCAATAAAATTCGAAAAAAAATTTATTTAAAATTTTTTTTGTGCAAATGCGCTGATTTTATTTAGGTATGTGCATGCATTTATTTTTTCTAAATTACATTATTTATAATTTTGTACCTACTGTTAAGCAGTGCACGAATTTGGTTCGTGTACCTTCTACCTGCAGCTCAAGTTGAGTTACGCTTAAGGCAAAATAAGTAGGCAACAAGGTGAAGCAAATTATTTGAAATGACAGATTTTTGAATTCTTGAATTTTTAATAAAATAAAATTGAATTTAGGTAATTTACAAAATTTCATATCCAAGTAATATGAAAAATATATCAGTTACCTATTCTAGAGGAAGCTTGTCTAACTCTTGCCCATTGATTTTCTCTATAAAAAATTTAAAATATCTCAAAAGTGACTATTTCTCAAGTTTTTCTTTTTCAAATTGTTCAATTGTTGTCTCTGACAGTGGACAGACATAAATTAGAATTAGAATAACGAAATTTATGAAACTTTGAGATTAAAATTGTTTTATTCTCTTAAAAGCAACCTCACAAAAACAATACATACAACATGATATGACTCGTAAATAAATAATAATCCGTCAATTCGTAGCACAATTTGAGTTTCTTTTCTAACTTTCTAGTTTCTACAGCACCCTAGGCCAATGAGCTTGAAATTGGATATCATTTCATTATAGCCTTCTAGGGGGTTTGAATTTGAAATATGTTACATGTAGCTGAAAAATCAAGATTTTCAAATTACGAAAAAAATAAATGAATTCATGAAATGAATAGCAGAATAGGTACCTCAATTTCAAATTTCCTTTCAATGAAGAGATATTTTTATTATTATTAACCTTAATAACCTTACCGGCGTTTCTCAATTCTCACGAGACCTCCTTTATATAATTCATTTCAGAATTTTTCAAAAAGGAAGAACACTGAACAACTTAGAACAGTAACAGCAAGTGACAACTTTGTAAAAAAAATTGATTAAATTTAAGGGCCGATTCAGTTTTCTTTTTTGCCTATCCTGCCCCGTCTTAACTTCCATAAGAGCAATGTAAATCTTAAATCCTTTCGATCTAGAGATCTACCAAACGAAAATTGATAAATTTTGAAATGTACATACTATGAAGAATTTAGAAGAAAATGTCGCATGGTTTGATTAATTAAATAGTTTTCGAATAAATTGAAATTGAAAAATTGTCCAAATTTCAAGATTTTTCAATTTCAATTTATTCGAAAACTATTTAATTAATGAAAAAAACCATGCGACATTTTCTTCTATTCTAAATTCTTCATAGTATCTACATTTCAAAATTTATCAATTTTCTTTTGGTAGAAGATCTCTAGATCGAAAGGATTTAAGATTTACCAGAGTTGTAACGAATATTCGATGTATCGAATATAAATACCTATTTTGTATCTGTATTCGAAATCACTTTTCAACCTATTTATATCTTCTATTTTCGAATACTTTTACGAAAAAACATATTCGATTTTTTTCAAATATCTATTCGAAGTGACTTCGAATACATGTACTTTTACATTTTTTTCGGTAATTTCGCTTTCGATTCAAATTTGATTCGCTAAAATTGAAGATCTAGCTCCTAAATGGCCAATAGCTCGAACATTCTTCAAAAAATACTTGAATAGTTGAACTATTCTTGTTTGAATTCAATGCAGCTTGGGGTGGGCAACTAAAAAAAAAGTATTCGATTTTATATTCGAATATACCTATTTTGAAAATAGGTATTTATATTCGATATTCGAAGATACCTTTTCAGAGGTATTTATATATCTGTATTTTGAAAATCTGTACATACACTAAAGCACCGATGATGGAAGTCCATTTTTTTCGACTTCGAGATTTTTATTGTTAATGAACCTACAAGCAGTGATGCCGGAACGTAACGATAACGGTAACGAAAAACGAAAAATAACGGAATTTTTTTTCGTAACAAGTAATGGAACTGTAACGGAACTTTATTTTTGAACAGAAATTGTGTAACGAAATAATAACGCTACAATAAAATGGTCTTTATGTTACGTAACAAATAACGAAAAAAAATCGTTACGTTCCGTTACTTTTTTTCGTTATTTTTTTCAGTTTTTTTGCATTGCCTGCACTGCCAACCGCAGAAAAATATGTTCTTTTGGTTCGTTGTAACTCTTGAAAAATCTTAATTTCACTTACACTTATGTGTAGGTACCAGAGCTGGCGCGACTCAGAGTTTCGAGTGTGAGTCGCGGGAGTCGCATGCGAGCGACTCGGAGTTCGACTCCGAGTTCGACTCTTTTTCACAAGGAGTCGAAAAAAATTTGAAAAAATCGACTCCTCACTAAGAGTCGAACATTAAACTGATTCACGACTCTTCTCAATTTGCGACTCTTTTTTACTCACGACTCTTTTTTCACTTGCGACTCTTTTGATTCACAACTCTTCATATCACGACTCACACGACTCTTTTCATCTCTCAAACTCCCTTTTTCCGCGATTCATGCGTAGTGTAATCTCGTGTGTTGTATTGTAACTGTTGTAAGTTTAGTTTTGATTTCAATTAATTTTCGAATTGTTTCAATTTCGTGATGAAAAACTTCGAAATCTATTTTAAACACACAAGATCTACAAAAGGCAATGATACTGTGGTAAGTATAATTTTTAAATGATAGAAGGGGTTCAATGTTGGACTCAAATTTTGAAAAGACGTTGATTTTACGTAGTTTTTTTACCAATCATAAACCAGATTGGTAATTTTTTTTGTTTTATATTTTAAAAATTCTAGGTTCGCGAACTTACGATGGTTTCTTTCAGTTTTTTTCTTATGCGAAAGATGACAGATCGTTGAAAATTTTTATTTTTATTTTTTGCTGATTTTTTATATTTTAATTTTTTAATTTAAATTTAATTAAGATTACAAAGTTGAGAAGGAGGTTTCCTCTCTTTTTTAAAATTTTTTCCGTTGTTTTTTTTTCATAAACATTAAACAATGACATTTTTGATGTTATAAAAATGTGAAAAATAAAAATTGTTTTTCTTGCATTTTGATTTTTTTATAATTATTTTAATTTAATTTTAAATTAACGTTAGTAACGTTACAAACTTTTTACTTACTTGAAAATTAAAAATTAAAAAATAATAAATTGAAAAAAAGAGTCGTGAGGAGTCGGAAAAAAGAGTCGCGAGGAGTCGGAAAAAAAGAGTCGCGAGGAGTCGGAAAAAAGAGTCGCGAGGAGTCGGAAAAAAAGAGTCGCGAGGAGTCGTTCATTAAAAGAGTCGGACTCATGAGTTTAATCAAATTTGTAAAGAGTCGCAAATTGAAAACTCTTCGACTCAACTAGCAAAGAGTCGAACTAAAAGAGTTCGACTCCCAAAAGAGATGAGTCGCGCCAGCTCTGCTGCCAGGCCCTTGTAACGTTATTTTTTCAATCAACGTTATTTTTTTCGTTCCGTTCCGGGTTTTTTTTGTTACAGCGTAATTTTTTCAGAAAGTAGGTAGCAACACCACCAAACTTGTATTATTTTCTTCTTAGTTCTTGATGTTTATTTTATTCTATTGGACTTGATAGTTATTAATTTACATTGAAAAATGAAGATAGCAATTTTTTTATGATTTCTGGCTATTTCGGAAAAAATTACGTTGTAACGAAAAAACCGGAACGGAACGAAAAAAAAAACGTTATTTGAAAAATAACGTTACAAGGCCCTGGCGGTACCATTTTCGTTCCAAGTAACGTAACTAATAACGAAATTCAGAATTTTTAGTTACAGTAACGGAACGAATACCGTAACGGAAAAAAAATGTCGTTACTGACATCACTGCCTACAAGTGTCCAAAATTCAAAAACCGTAAAAACCTCGAAGTTGAAAAAAATTTGACTTCCATCATCGGTGCTTTAGTGTACAGAAATACCTTTAGAAATCACCTATCTTGTATTTTGTATTCGAAATAGGTTTGAAACAAATACTTTACATATATAATACTGGAAACTCCAATGGGGAAAAGTGACCCCGACAAAAGCGCTCTTTTAGCGGCTCGGCATGAAACTATTCTCAGGCTTTCGACCGATCGTCATGTCTTCGACCAATCAGAGGGCGAATCACGCGACGATTAGTCGAAAACCTGGAATTAGTTTCATGCCGAGCCGCTTAGAGAGCGCTCTTCTTGGGAGTCAAATCAAAAGCATTGAGTTTCCAGCAGGGAAGAAAACCAATTGAAACCAAAACCGGGTAAAACCACCACCACCAGATATTTCAATTGGTTTTCAAAACCATTTGGAACCATTACAATGAACTTCAAAAATGCATTCAAGAACCACCACCAAAAAGAACCAATTCCTTTCGAAAAGGCAGGGAAGCGAACCGTTTGGAACCACAACGAAAAATCATTTGCTGAAATAACCACAACCACAACCACAAGAAAGTGGTTTGAAAATAAAAAACCACCATCACCACCACCACCATTTTCAATTTCCTTTACAATGAAAACCAGAACCACCACCAATTAATGGAATTGGTTCTTTTGGTTCTAAAAAGAGAAATAGTGGATTTGAAAGGGAAGGAGGGGTCCAATCAAAATTTTTGTTATGACCAAATTTATTCCTAGAACTCCAAGCAACAACTTTGATTTGAAATTTTTTTTAATTGGGCCCCTTACCTACCCCCTGTGGCATGTTTTCTTCATTTTTCTGATTTTTCAGCGCTCTGGAAAGTGGAAACATTATTATTTTTTGTTTTTTATTTGAATGTATATTATTTAATTTAAATTTATTGCAATATTGCGTTTGTAACTTGTA
This sequence comes from Balanococcus diminutus, assembly GCA_959613365.1. Classification (NCBI taxonomy): domain Eukaryota; kingdom Metazoa; phylum Arthropoda; class Insecta; order Hemiptera; family Pseudococcidae; genus Balanococcus; species Balanococcus diminutus. Next base: position 35,096,305 of record OY390714.1, read on the forward strand.
GGCAAATTAATTTTTTATTCAAATTTCAAAGATCTGATCTTTTTTTAGTTCTTTTGTGGTATAATAGGAAGCACGAAAATGGTTCCATCTGGTTCTGATGGTTAATGCCATAGATAAATGGTTTAAATGTTGGGAAATATTTTTCATACTACGAAATGGAAGCAATTCGATGAAAACCAATTGAAAAACCAAAACGGAACCACCACCACCACCACCACAACCATTTGAAATGGTTTTTAATTTGAGAACCACCACCACAACCATTTGAAATGGTTTTTAATTTGAGAACCACCATCACAACCAATTAATCAAGCAAAACCAAAAACCCAGAACCAGAACCAATCAAAAAAAATAATAATTAAGTGGATCCACTTTAGCACCAAAACCTTTTGAAAATTTAAAAAAACCAAAAACCAATTGGAACCACCAGTAATTTCAAAATTTTCTCAAAACCACCATCACCATAACCAATTGGGTCTCAATTGGTTTTCTTCCCTGGTTTCCAGTATTATATATGTAAAGTATTTGTTTGAAAAGTATCTTTTACAACTCTGAGATTTACATATTTTACATTGCTCTTATGGAAGTTAAGACGGGGCAGGATAGGCAAAAAAGAAAATGGAATCGGCCTTTAAATTTGTAAATTCTAACTTTAGAAAAAAGAAAAAAAGTAAAAAAAGAAAATAAATTAAAAAATGAAAAATAATTTTCAAAACCAAGACAGTTTATGTTCAGAAACTCAAAAGAGGTGCGCTCCCGATGAAACGGCCTTCACTGAATTATTCTGTGAAGTAATTAAAAAAAAAAAAAACAAGAATTTTTTTTCTTGTTGTTTTATCTCATCATCATCTGGAACAGAACTGAACTCAACTGAACTGATTTGAAAGTGACGAATAATTTGCATTTAATTCAATAATTTTATTTGAAAACTGGTAAAACGAATAACTAGAATGTGATTATGGTGAATTTAACGTTGAAGCTTAATTCCCGTCAACTTTTTTCTCTATAAAATTAACTGTTAGATCCGGTGTTTCATTCCAGATAAGTGTTGGCAGTTGTTGTTTGTTTATGATATTAATCACCTTATTTTGATAATTCCATCGACTCAGACGTGTTTTTTAAATTAATGTAAATGTAGTGATCTCTTAGTTAATTTTTATTTGTAATAAATATCTAGCCATAGTTTAATACTTCCAAATTCCGATACATCACAGACGTAAGTACCTATCAGTATTTTTTCATCAATATGATGTCTCCATTATTCATCCATTTTCCCTATCGATAATACTTGATTAATTTCGATCATCTTATCATTTGACAAACTATTATCAGATTTGTTCTATTCACAGGCTTCTATCATGACGGGACAATTTGAAGAGCAAGAGCGAATGTTGGAAGAAGCGAAAGGGCTTGTTCATGTTCAAGCAAATCACATGAAACGTTGTTTGGATAAAAACAAACTGATGGAATCGCTGAAACACGCTTCAAATATGTTGAACGAACTAAGAACATCATTATTGTCTCCAAAAAATTACTACGAATTATGTATCCTTTGAATATTCCCATTACTTAACACCGACGTATTATTATGTTAGTTTTTCGATAGAAATCCTTATATTTGATCGTAGATATATCAATCACCGATGAACTCCGTTATTTGGAAATTTACTTGTTGGATGAATTTCAAAAAGGCAGACAAGTTAATGATTTATACGAATTGGTTCAATATGCAGGCAACATTGTTCCTCGATTGTAAATATTTGAAATACATCGAGCTTGAGATATTCTACACCGCCGTATACCTAAAACATTTTAATTTTTCAGATATCTATTGATTACCGTTGGCCTGGTGTACATAAAATCAAATCCAACTTTGAAACGCGATTTGCTAAAAGATCTAGTGGAAATGTGTAGAGGTGTTCAGCATCCGCTTCGTGGCTTATTTTTGAGAAACTATTTGCTGCAATGCACTCGTAACATGTTACCGGATGCCCCCGAAGAGACTGGAGACGATCCTCAAGGAAACGTAAGCTTTTTCATTGAACATAGCAATTTAATATTGTGAAATATGATCCATACTAATGATCGATTTGTAGGTAAGAGACTCGATAGACTTTGTACTAATGAACTTCGCTGAAATGAATAAGCTCTGGGTACGTATGCAACATCAAGGGCACTCTAGAGATAGAGAACGACGAGAGAAGGAACGAGAAGAACTACGAATATTGGTTGGAACGAATTTAGTGCGTTTATCGCAGCTGGAATCGATTACATTGGAAAAATATCGCAAAGTACAGATCTTTTTAGCGATTTCAACATTATACCTAATCATTTTAATAATCGTGATTTTTTTTCAACTTCTAGGTTGTCTTACCAGGTATTCTGGAACAAGTCGTAAGTTGTCGTGATCCCATTGCACAAGAATATTTAATGGAATGTATTATACAGGTAATTTCATCACTTCTTACAGTTCTGATTTATAAAATACGTATTTTTTCATCACATTTTGATTTTACAGGTTTTCCCCGATGAATTCCATTTATCTACTCTGAGTATGTTTTTAAAATCCTGCGAAGAGCTCCACCCTGGCGTGAATGTAAAAAATATTATAATCTTGATGATCGATCGTTTGGCCAACTATACTCAAAACAATCAAGATACCGAGAGTTTACAATTATTTGATATATTTTCGGATCAAGTAGCCTCCATATTACAGGTAGGTGTCACGTTACTCGTGTACATTTGAATGAAGCATGGGAGTGGTATTAATTGATTATTTTTTTCTAGTGTCGTGTCGATATGCCTCCTGAAGATAAAGTTTCTCTACAAGTTGCTCTGATAAATTTAGCTCTTAAATGTTACTCTGATAGAATTGACTTCGTTGATAAAGTTTTGCAGACTACCATCGATATTTTTGCTAAACTGAAGATTGAAAAGTATGTTACAGGCTGTTTAAATTGTTGATTTAATCATTGCAGTTTTCACGTTATATGGGATTGTTTTCAGAGTTGGATATAAAAGCGCTGTTTCTCGAGAATTGAACCGTCTCATGAAATTACCGGTCGACTATTTTAATAACATTCTTACTATACTGGAATTGAAGCATTACGGCAGTTTAATGGAATGTTTTGACTACACTGGTAGAAAAACTTTGGCGTTATATTTAGTGAACAACGTATTAAATAATAGCACGTTCATACCCACGCAAGAATTGGTACGTAATTGATGAAGAATTTAATTACCAATGTTGCCAATTTTTTATTGTTGTCTTTTATCTACTTATTATTTTCCTAATGTTATATTCTAGGTTGAACAGGTTTTAGTCATGATTTCTTCATTAACAGAAGATCAATCTGATCAACCGATTGTAGAGGAAGACCCCGAGGAGTTTGCTGAGGAACAGGCTCTGGTAGCTAGGTAAAAAAAATTGTCTTTTACAGATATTTGTCGAGTACTTGTATGTAGTTCGACGTATTAAATTGACCATTCTTCAATTCGAATAGATTCATTCATCAGCTCAAGTCAGAATTACCTGATCAACAATATCTGATCCTTAGTACAGCCAAGAAATACCTGAGTACTGGTGGCAACAAAAGAGTCAGTTACTCGTTACCTCCCTTGGTGTTTCAGGCATATCAATTGGCGTTAAAATATAGTTCGTTGGCTGATGAAGTGAGTATATCAAATTAATATACGTTTTGTATCCTCGGCTCAAACGTCACTTTTCTAATTTATTCAAATATACCTTATTTCGTGTTAACAGGACGAATTTTGGGAGAAAAAGTGTCAGAAAATCTTCCAGTTCTGTCATCAAACGATAATGGTCTTAGTGAAAGCAGAATTAGCCGAGTTGCCTTTACGGTTATTTTTGCAAGGAGTTTTAACAATTGGTCAAACAAATTTTGAGAATCGTGAAACAGTTGCTTATGAATTTTTATCACAGGTTGGTAATATTCGTACATTGTGTTGGAATTTTATTTTCTGGGAAGAGTAACGTATTTCTTTTTATTAGGCGTTTTCTTTGTACGAAGATGAAATTTCTGAAAGTAAATGTCAACTAGCTGCTATCACGTTGATAATTGGTGTATTCGAAAAATTGAGCTGTTTCGGCGAAGAAAATGCAGAACCTGTTCGTACGCAGTGTGCCTTAGCTGCTTCGAAACTTCTCAAAAAGCCCGATCAGTGTCGAGCTGTGGCTACTTGTTCTCATTTATTTTGGTCCGGAAAAACTATCAATAACGAACCGGTAAATTGATGACAATTGAATAACTCAATACGAATGTTTCGTCTGAGGTATAACTGCTGATATGATTTTTTTCAGCTGAAAGATGGTAAACGAGTTTTAGAATGCCTGAAGAAAGGTGTTCGGATTGCAAATCAGTGCATGGATTCCAGCGTACAAATACAGTTATTTATAGAATTATTGAATCATTACATATTTTTCTTCGAACGAGGCAACGAATTTGTAAGTTATTAACGACTTGTAGGATTCCGTTACTAAATTAATTTCTGGCAGATATCTAATGTTTCGATTAATGTCAACAGGTTTCTGTCGATATGCTTAATCAGTTAATATCAAAAATACGAGACGAACTGTCGAATTTGGAAAACAACGATGAAACCCAACAGATCAGCAAACATTTCAGCAATACACTACTACACCTGAAAAATAGAATGGATACTACCGAAGAAACCGTCAACTATGAGGGTTTAGTATTGTAAATGTGTTAATTTGGTGCTTTTTTTAAACAATTTTATATTACTTAATTTATTAATTTTTCATCAATATCTGTCTGGTCGTAACCGACATGAAAACATAAGTGTAGCAATTATCTAAAAATTTATTGTGTGTGTTGTGTATGAATGAATAATTTACGAATGAATTTATATTATACATTTTTCCGATAAATTCTTATTTTATTCTTAAACTATTCAAATTATATGTATTTTGTTAATTGTTTGGTACCTTATTAAAGTTTAAACTTTGTTATATTATTTTTTAACCGTACCTATAAATGTTCTGTTCGTAAAAAATAAAAACATCCAATTTATCGTACCGATTGTTTCATGATACCTTGACTTACTTGCATTTCATATTCTCCTAATAATAACAATCAAATTTTATTGAAAATTTCCACGATACAACGCAGTGTTGCCATATTATCGATTATCGCCGACAAATGCAACTACCCGTAAAAAAAAATGAAAGTTGCGCACAGTTCGTTTGAGCTGAACCACCGAAAGTGCCAGTAAAGTCCATTTCGGAAAAATCAATAAGCCGAATTCGACAAAATTGTAGAAAAAAAACCGTCGAGCAACGAAAACTTACACAACACTAAACTACACGAAACAATAATTATATTTCATCCGTAATTACATAAGTCTTTCATGAAATAAACAGAAAGAAAGTGACAGTACGAAGGAAAAATTATTTATAAATTTATATAGCGAACAAAACGTACCTAAATAACTCTTTAAAATAAAAATGTCACAGGTGGACGTAATTCAATAATTGTGGAACGATGTATAATTTATAATTCGATAAGAAATCAGTACATACAAATAACAATTATTAACTTACATACATTCATATTTTATTTTCGCAGAAAAAAGAAATCACTTTCAGCAATACAAAAAAACGAAGAGAAATTATTAGTAAATTAAAAACATTTAATCTAATTCGCATAATTATTTTCCTCAATTTTTCATAACTTTGCATTTGAGATTACTCGTTTTGAAAGTATAAATTTAAAAACATTATTTACAACAGTATTTTAAGGATATAAAATTGAAGTAATTATAAGCGAAATTTAATTCAAACCGAATTGTGTTTTACAGTTTACCCGCAATAAATAAAATAATAAAAAAGAATAACCTTTCAACGAATAATTTACCATTTCCAAATCGAGTAATCAAAGTTATACGATGTTTGTCGATGCTTCAATCACTATTATTCTAGATAAAATACTTTACACGAAATAATATTGAATAATATACTTAGAGGATGAACTTTAAAAAATAATTCAACGGTTATTCTTAAACTAGAGAAAGGAATTGTAAAAGCAAATTTCGTTCTTTACTTTCATTCTTGAGGAGCCATTGCTCTGGCTTGTGCTCGGACTCTTTTCTCATACTCCATACGATTTTGACTGTAAAGAAAAAAAATAATAATTATATTCGGTAACATTGTAAAAGTGATGAATAACAATCTCTTCCAAGATCAACGAATCCATTCACGTAGCTCAATGATATAATTCGTCAATTAATCTTATGAGGCGAAGAAAAAAATATAGACTTTTTCGTACCAATAAATGGTGTAAGCTTCGGCTTGAGCGGGATCTTTGATATTTGGTTCATTTAATAAATCTTGAATTCCTAATAACACTTGTTTAATAGTAATAGCAGCTCTCCAATCTTTTTCTTCATCTAAAATTGATAAGCAAACGGTTCCTGAAAGAAAACAAAGCCTCAGTAAAAATCATTTTGAAATCGCCGAAACGCCGACAGACACATAGTACTGATATTTACCTGATGGGTAAACGTTCGGATGAAACAATGGTGGTTCAAATTTACATTTGGGTGGAGTGGCAGGATAGTCATCTTTGAAAATCATTCGTAATTTATAGGAACCGCCTTCCCACGGCGTCTACAACATGAATAAAATCGAATATATAAGTATTACTCGACCGATAGTCGGAATTGAATCACAATAAACTTACATTTTTCTTTCCGGGAATTGCGCATTCCCAATTTAATAAATTCAAAGTTCCATCGGGATTTTTTGTAGGTCTAGCAACGAATCCCTGAAAACAATAAAGCGGTGAATACAACACATTGCAATAAGGCACATTACAGCTTGAATTACTTACGAAGGGATGATCTTTTCGCCAGGCCTTGCGCTCCTCCGATAATCTTGCTATTGCGATACCAGCCATTAAGCTAGAAGAGAAACATCAATAATTATCAGTGAAATAAGAAAACCGCTTACAAACAATACCGAAAGGTGAGTAAGTTTTGGAGGTAAAATGCCACGGCTGTTTGAGAGGAAAGCGCAATGATGTAACACCAGCCGAAGAAGTGATGTCCAAGTTGAACTGAGATAACAAAGGTAGAAGAGAAATAATGCAATTATTCATAATTACTTACATCTTTTTTAAAAACTATATAAATCCGAATAACAAATTACACGAAAGAAAATAACACACTCTTGACTTGAAGCTTGACAAAAAGAAAAAATTAAAAACAGAGAGAGACAAACGAACAAGAATAAAAGGCTTTCGAAGGCCTAGACATTTTTCAGGTTTGTGAAAAACAATAAAAATCAAAACCCGCACTCTATACAGATTTTTGCTAACTATTTTACACAATAATGACCTGGCCAAAGTGAACTTTCTTTGCACTTTGAAAGAAAAATTGTTGAAGTCAAAAAAAAGCAAAAATCTCAAATTTGAAGAATTTTTGAAATTTTGAAAAAAAATTTCTCAAACGAAAATTCTAGTTCGGTAAAGAATTAATTCCATTTAACGTAATCTTTGTTACTGTAGCTTGATAATTGACTTGTACCTGTTGGATTCGTTGGTGGCAAAGTAATTGTGAACATTTTATTTGAAAAGTATATTGAATTGTTTCTATGGTGAACGAATTTCGTGAATCGATCAATCGCAGATTTCAAAGGTTTTCTGATTTATAACAGTCATAGTTTTTGCAGGTAAATGTTATTTTGTCGACATGGAAGGCCAGGCAAAAAATCTGAAGATTAAAACCGGGATATTGAGACGTATTACCAAAGAAAAGATTATGTATGAGCAGGAAGCAACAAGTCTACAAGAAAAAATGAAGACTTACAAAGAGGAAGGAAGGGACGAATATTTTATTAAAAAGCAAACCGAAGTGTTGAAGGAGGCAAATATGATGGTACCAGATACACTAAGAAGATTACATAAAGCTTTTGATGATTTGAAAATGACAGTTGAAGGAGCGACTGATGTTCCAAAAGAAAGTGAAATTTATGAAGGAGCAATCACAGTTTTGAAAAACGCCGAACCTCATCTCGTTTAGTTTCTAAAATCGTTCTCGTTTCGATTTTTTTTACGTTGTAATGTGCTAACCTTGTATTTGACTCGTGATATTTTTCACTCTATTTTTAAAAAATTTAAAGTTCTAATAAGTGAAATTTTGAAATTGACACATTTATTTTTAAATTCAATAAAAACTTATTTATTATTCTGATTTGAACTCTACAAATCATTTTCCTGTGCTTGTGCGCGTAACATAATCTTTTTTATGGACTTATAGGTTATGATATCTTTTCAATCGATCACGTTCGTGCTAATTTAATTTACGAGGTTATACGTGTGATAATTGCTCATTAAAATGTCGGATGCTTGGCAAAATATTCAAACTATGAAAAATAAGCGTAACAGCTTGCGTGAAAAATTACAAAAGAGGAAATCTGAAAGACAACATTTGCTAGTTGAAACCGCATCGACTTCTCCTAGCGGTAATATTTCAATTATTTATAAATTTTGTACCGATTGGTTGCTTATCATAATTACCATGTTCTAGGGAATGAAGAAAATAAACTTAAAATCGCGACAGATACTAAAAATATCGATATAGATATTAAACGTCACTTACTGCAGGAATTATCCAACACCGCTGTCCTTTTGCCTGTCACATCTACTCAACTTTTGACTACGTTGAAGAAATCATTTCCAGATGATGAAATATCTCACGCTTTTGTCTGTAATTTGCTTAATAAATTTTCATCTCAGAAACTAATTAGGTAAGAAAAACTAAGCTCCTGTTCGATAGCTGCCTATACCTAATACCTAATTATTAAAACGTGACGTTTATTTTTTATTTGTTACAGTACTAACGAATGCTCTAAAGATGGTGAATCAACCCTCGAAGTAACAACCGCGGAAAGGAGTAAATTAGCTGCAATGTCCATGGAAATCACTTCGAGTAATACAAAGTCAATCGCTGATGCAAATGTGCATGAAAATCTCGAGAAAAATGAAAATAAAAGAAAAAGTAAGGAAAGCTGGTGAGAACTTCTGAACCGTTCATCACTTTTGATAATGAATTTTACGTTAAAGGTTGCATCAGTGACGACGATCCCATTGCGAGCAACGTAACTGAACATTCCAAAAAACTAAAAGAAACTAAAAACGAGCCTGCAAATGAAATCATGGTCAGTATAAAATTATGATAACCACATTGATAAAATATTTTCATAATTTAAATACGTTCTGTCTATTTTTAGTCTTTAATTAGTACTCCATCGATTAGAGAAAAACAAGTGAAACGGATCGGAGAAGAAATTTTAGATTTATTAAGTAAACCGACCACTAAACAACGTTCACTCACAGAACGATTTCGCTCACAAGGAGGCAAGAAAATTCTCAATATTTAATATAAGCCCTCTTATGTTACTCGTTCTTAATTTTTTTTTTTTCATTATTTTTTTGCAGGAACTCAAGTTATGGAATTTTGTTCACATAGAACACGAATCGAATGTTCTTTAGAAGGTAACGATTGTTGTAAAAAATTACACTTCAAGAAGATAATCGAGCCTCATACCGAAGAAAGCCTTGGAGATTGTTCTTATTTGAATACCTGTTTTCATATGGATACCTGCAAGTAATTATTGCGTCGGTCAACTTTTTAGCTTTTTTTATTTTTGGATTGCTTAAAAAGCGTTGTATTTTCAGATACGTCCATTACGAAGTGGATAAAATGTTCTCCGAAGATAATAAAACTAACGGATGGAATCACGATCATGAGCGGAATTGCAGTGTTAAAAAAAAATTATCCAGTCAAGAAAACACCATTTTACATACTCCACAATGGATTCAATGTGATTTAAGATATTTCGATACTTCTGTGTTAGGTTAGTGTTCCAAATCGTATCATAATGATTTCGTTGAGACGTTAATTTTACAACATGCTATCTTCTGATTTAGGAAAATTTGCTGTCGTAATGGCCGATCCGCCTTGGGATATTCACATGGAGTTACCATATGGCACTTTGTCTGATGACGAAATGCGACAACTCGGTGTTCCTAATTTACAAGACGAAGGTTTATTATTTTTATGGGTTACCGGAAGGTTTGTGTATTCTTCATTTTTTTTTTTAATTTATCACTTTATTTTTTTTTTAAATTGCCGGCTACCCAAGGTATCTCTTAAATTTACGTTAGGGGTGAAAATAAAAAATTGGGAATTCATTCTCACGAAAATGAACAACTTTGATGAGCTATAACCAGAAAAGGGCAAAATTTTGAGAATTGATCAATTTTTTTCTTAATTTTTCTGAAAAAAGAGTGGTGATCTCAAACTCAATTAGGGCAAAAATGAAAAATTATTTTCTTATTTAAAAAAATCTTGTTTTGAATTTGCGTAAGGTGGACGTCATTCATTTGTTTGTGCCACGTTTGAAAATTTTTCACATTTTAAATTTTTCAATCGATTTTTAAAAATTTTTAATGCTCTTGGAATAAAAATTATCACAATTTTCTGAAAAAGATGCCTCTCAGGTTTTTTGAGAAAAAATTCTCAATTTTTTTAGAGGAGATTTAAATGTTATGAAGGAAAAGTGGTTCGTCTGTAAAGAAAAAAAAATCATCTCTAAATTCTTTCGAAAAAATAATTTCTAATTTTTTTCGAAAAAACACTTTTTTTTACTAGGTATTAATTTTTTTCAGGGAAGAAATCTGTAATTTTGTCTTAATTAAAAAAAAAACTTCATTTTTTTGAAAAAAAATTTTCTCATGTTGCAAGTGCAACAATAATACTTATTCCTTGAATTTTTGAAGAAGAAAAATTCTTGAAATTTTTTTGAGTAGATAAAAATTTTTACAACCCCGAGCAGCACACTCGACAAATTATCGAAATAAAAAATCGACAGAATATCGAATTCGATAAAGTGTCGCGTTAGTTCCGCATAAATCGTGAAATTATCTTTCGATATATAGATAGATTATCGACGAATTATAGTTAATAAAAATTTCGACATTATAGTAAGATATTTTATCGATAATCTATCTATAATATCGAAAGATAATTTCACGATTTAGGCGGAACTTTCGCGACACTTTATCGAATTCGATATTCTGTCGATTTTTTATCTTTTACTAGCTTTTTTCTATAATTAAAAATCATTAATTAGCATAATTAATACATTAAACTTTGCCTAAACACATTATTCATGTTACGGTAAGAGGATCATTTCAGAAAAAGTCAAAAAAAAATTATAAAAAATCTGCCACCCGTGGGGCTTGAACCATCTACCTCCTGCATGGTAATCCTCTTCCTTAACCACTATGCCATACCTTATCGTTGAGGAATTAGCAATAAAACGCTTATAATAGGCAGTTTAGTACTTCCAGACGTGTTGGACTTAGAAAAATTTTCACCAATTTGGAAATAATTTTAAATATCGTCACAAAATCGTTGAAAAATCGTTCGACAAATTTCAGATTATTTGTCGATAATGTAGTTTCAAATATCGCCACAAAATCGTTGAAAAATCGAATTCGAGGAATTTCATATTACGTGTCGATAATATAGTTTCAAACATCGTCATAAAATCGTTTAAAAATCGAATTCGAGAAATTTCAGATTACGTGTCGATAATAAAGTTTTAAATATCTTCACAAAATCGTTAAAAAATCGAATTCGAGAAATTTCAGATTATTTGTCGATAATATAGTTTCAAATATCGTCACAAAATCGTTAAAAAATCGAAATCGCGAAATTTCATATTACTTGTCGATAATATAGTTTCAAATATCTTCACGCAATCGTTAGAAAATCGAATTCAAGAAATTGCATATTATGTGTCGATAATATAGTTTCAAATATCTTTACAAAATCGGTAAAAAATCGGATTCGATAAATTTAATATAATCTGTCGATAATATAGTTTCAAATGTCGTCAAAAAATCGGTAAAATATCGAAGTCGAGAAATTTCATATAATCTTTCGATAATATAGTTTTAAATATCTTTACAAAATCGTTAAAAAATCGAATTCGATTTTAATATTCTTTGTCGATAATGTAGTTTCAAATATCTGCACAAAATCGGTGGAAAATCGGAATCGATAAATTTAATATTCTTTGTCGATAGTATCGTTGACGAATATCGTCATAAAATCTTAATAATATCGAATTCGATAGTTTTTAGATTTTTTGCCTATGAAGTTGTACCAATAAATCTTTATAATATCGTGAGAACATCTATAGATTTTCAAACGATTTTTTATCGATACGTTACATCTTCCGATAATATCGATCGAGTGTGCCGCCGGGACCTTCATGTTAAAAAATCTTTTTGTTATGAACTCATTTTTTTTTCCAATGAAATCTTTCAATATTTTTGAGAAGAATTTTTTTTTTCAATTTTCCAAAGTAAAACGACTTTTTATTTTTTTGCCTAAATTTTTAAAAAACTTCATTTTTTTTTAGTAAAAAATTATTTGAATTGTTGAGTTTGTTTTAAAAAAGTTTTTTTTATTTTTTTTTTATTTTTATTTAAATTTTTATTGAGAAATATATCTTTACGTTTAGAGATAAAAATCTATTTTTATAAAGAGAATCCCTGAATTTTTTCAATAAGTGGTACCTAAGTAATTTTTTATTCAATTTTATGCAGTAAAAAGATTTTCTATTTTTCGAAAAAAAAATTTATCTTTGTTTTTTTTTGTTAGTTGATATTTTTTTAGAGAGAAAAAATCTCATTTTTTTGGAAGATGATTTTTTAAAAATTATTACGGAGTAGGTAACTTGTAAAAAAAATCTCAAAATTATTTGAAGTTCCTAGCTCAGGGTAAATCAGGGCATGGTGTTAGTGCACTTTTTGCATCCCCTCTCGCCGTTGCTGCTCAGAGGGTTATTAGAAGCAAAGAGCTATGATTTGCTTACTTTTGGGATGGGAGAAGCTCGTAAAAAAATTTGAGCAAATTCGGAGGACCAAAGGTTAAAACGTGGATGAATTGACTTGAAATAGCTCTATTGTTAATTTTTTATATTTTGACGTTCATTTATTAATGTATTTTTGTTTTCATGCAGAGCAATGGAATTGGGGAGAGAATGCATGGCCTTATGGGGTTATGAATATATAGACGAATTAGTATGGGTCAAGACAAACCAGTTGCAGCGAATTATTAGAACAGGACGTACCGGTCATTGGTTGAATCATGGCAAGGAACATTGTCTGGTTAGATTCAATCATTTTTCTTTATTTCAAGTGTTTATAAATGATATGCATAATTAATAATTATCCTTTATCCTCTTTAGGTGGGTATGAAAGGAAACCCAAAAAATTTAAATCGCGGTCTCGATTGCGACGTGATCGTATCTGAGGTTAGAGATACCAGTCATAAACCAGATGAAATTTACGGAATCATCGAACGTCTCTCTCCAGGTACCAGAAAAATAGAACTATTCGGCAGAGCTCATAACGTTCAACCAAATTGGTAAATATACAACTGGGAAATAAAATTCGAGTATTTTTATCTAAATTTCTAATTTCACGATATATTTCAGGATAACTTTAGGAAATCAAGTGGACGGAATCCGATTAGTGGATCCGAATATTATTTCTGTGTATAGCAAACGTTACCCTAATGGATATTCATTGACTAATACGAAGACCTAACTACTAACAAATTTTTCACTTCGTCCTTTTTTTTAATTACGCGTAGATACCTATTTTTATTTTCCATTTTTTTTATTATACTTCTTTTTTTTTTTACAAATATTCGTATATTTATTCGGAAATAATAAAATAATTTAAATAAATTAAAAATGAACATCACATCGCTTATTTCTAGACAAAAGATATACAAAAGGGAAAAATATAAATATATGGTAATATTACAAAATCGACTGAGAAATCCGGTTGTTTACAAATAATTTTGATATCTTTAATTGTATAAAAAGGGGCATTTCGACGTCACCGTCGTCGATGCGCAATATTTACAATAGAGATAAATAATTTTTTCCAGCGAAGTTTGTCTAATGAAAAATCATAAATTATATGTACAATGTTCATACGAGAAAAAGACATTTCGCTTTGTATCATTAAAAAAAAAAGTATACCCTAAATTTGTAATTTCGAGAAGGCAATTCGATTGGTAGTCTAATAGAGGTAATTTTTAGGTTCTTCGGTTGGCTGGCCGCATACTCCGTAATATTGTTTAGAGACTAGTGAACGTGATCTACAATTTTCCATTTCTAAAAAGCAATCGTTGCTGTAGGTTTTGTTATCAGTACCGCAAATAGGGTCGTACAAAGGTGGGCAGATTTTTTGACAGCCTCGAAACTGGAACCCGCTTAGACATCTTTTCATAGGAACGATGTACACGTGTTTCCTGTTGAAAATTAAAAAACGTCTCATCGGGTACTTGATAAAGGCTATTTTTAAAAAAAGGTATAAAAAATTACCCGCAATTTTCTTTTTTCATTTCGCATTCGTTCTTGTAAAATTTATTATCAGATCCGCACACGTAGTTTTTATCATCTTCGCATACCTCGTTGCAAGCGGCTGTTTTGCGACAATGATGTAAAGCGATAGGGACTACTTTTTGACCGCAAGTGTTCATTTGTAAGTCGCACATCGTCCTTTGGGAAAAATTTCGTCACGTGAGAGACAAAATACTGGCGAAATTAAGTAGGTACACACGAGAACATGTGTGACTTCTTTACCTGTACACGTTACCATCGGAACCGCAAACTGGTTGTTCTTCTTCGTTAAGACACGACGAAGGGCAAGGTTCTTCTTTTATCAGATTTGTACATTTACCCAAATGAGCTAACTGGACACCTTTCCTGAGAACAATTTATCAAAATAATTTTTCCAAAGTGTAAACTCGTTTAAGAAATAGAGAACACTTCCTCACATGCATGTGGCCGTTTGCAAATGGCAGAAATTCAAATACGTATTGGCATCTGTACCGCAGACGTAGTCTTCCTGGTCTGTGCAGATATTTTTACTACATTTGGAAAACTTGGGCCGGCATTTGTCGAAGTCTACCTTGATTATTTTACGTTTCGATTGCAATCTGATAAAAATACAAAAATTAATTCGTCAAATATTGCGTAGGTAAATATGGAGTAAATGTTTCATACCCGCAGCTGAGCAGTTTCATTTCGCATTCGTTTCGATATATGTTACCATCTGATCCGCAAGTTGGTTTTTCTTTTTCGCCGTTACACGAAATGGGACATGCATTTGAAGCACCGCCTTTATCTCGTTCTTGAGAAAGGCAAAATGCCATTGGAACTTCGAAAACGTGTTTTCTAGAAGGAAATTAAAATAACTTTTGACAAGCTAGCGTACAATTGTCATTGTTTGAAATTCAGTTACATTATGTACGTATTAGGACAGTTATGACAGATGAGTATTTCTCGTGAAAGATATTGAGATGTGACCTTTATTTATTTTTCATTTTCTTCGAATTGAAATAATTCAAAAAATGAACGATGGATATATACTAACCCGCAATTTTTCGACTTCATTCGACAAGCATTACTGTAGATGATACCATCTGAGCCACAAGTTGGCTTCGATACTCTCCAACAAGATTCTCTGCAATGTCTGGTAGTTTGACAATGTTTTTTCGACGTCTTGACAACACCCTGTCTGGTAAAATAAAGTACCGATGTAATATACCAATAGTGAAAGGTCGCGAGTCGTTAGGTTCAGTGATGGAGTGACATGGGCGTGAAAGGGGCGACTGCGCCAGGCGCAAAATTTTTCCAAAAAATAGACGAAATTGGCTGACAGTGGTGTTTTTGAAATTTTTCCGACGATTTTCGAAAATTAATTTTATACGTAGTTTGAAAAAATAACTTTTAATGAGAAGAAAACGGGTGTTTCCAAAAACTGATAATTTCTCATAAATTTTGGATTTTAAAAAATACGTAATATTTTAAAGATGCTTTTTAAAAAATTAGTAGGAATAATTATTCAAAAACTGATAATTCCTCAAAGATCACCAATTTTTAAAAGTCGGTGGTTCTAAAAAAAAATCAAAAAATGGGTCTCTCAAAATTGATAAAAAAAACTAAATTCGCTCTTAGTTTCAAAATTGACAATTTCTAAATTTTTTAAGGCGGTGCTCTACGTCTTGCGTTTTTTCATTCTGGCCTACCCGTACAAATGAAGGCGCAGCGTGTAAATTTTCAAAATCAATGTTTTTAAGAGTTTGAAAGCTCTTAACATACAAAACATATAAAATTATGATGAGTTGAAGTTGAATAAAGGAAATAAAACAATTAAAAACAATAAAATCGGTATTAATAAAAATTTTAGCGCAATATTTGCGATGACCAAATTCGTGATTTCGCGATGGCTCTTCCAAGAATTTGGCAAAACTATTGAATGGAATTTTATGATTTTTTGATATGTTATACAGAATAGTACACCTCAGATCACCTCAGAGCCCTTTTTTTGAATTTTTCATTTTTTGAGGTGAAAAAAGAGGGATGTACTGTAGAATGGCTATATTTCTATTTACACTTGAAAAATGAAAAAAGGGCTCTGAGGTGATCTGAGGTGTACTATTCTGTACAACATATCAAAAAATCATAAAATTCCATTCAATAGTTTTGCCAAATTCTTGGAAGAGCCATCGCGAAATCACGAATTTGGTCATCGCAAATATTGCGCTAAAATTTTTATTAATACCGATTTTATTGTTTTTAATTGTTTTATTTCCTTTATTCAACTTCAACTCATCATAATTTTATATGTTTTGTATGTTTAGAGCTTTCAAACTCTTAAAAACATTGATTTTGAAAATTTACACGCTGCGCCTTCATTTGTACGGGTAGGCCAGAAAGAAAAAACGCAAGACGTAGAGCACCGCCTTAAAATCATACTTCCCAAAAATTAAATGCATCACAAGAATCTAAAGTCTTTCAAAAACCGACGATTTTTCATAAAAATTGTAATTTTTTATCAAAAATTGTAATTCTTGAAAATATTGTAATTTTTCAACAAAAAAAATGTTGAAAAATTGCAATCTTTTAAAAAAATGAGATTTGTTTGAAAAATTATAATTTTTTTGAACGATAACAATTTATTTTTGAAAAATTACAACTTTTTTGAAGAATTATTACATTTTTTTTTAAATTACAATTTTTTTTAAATTTTACAATTCTTTTGAAAAATTTAATTTAATTTTTTAAATTCTTACAATTTTTTGGAAAAATTACAACTTTTAATTTTTCAAAAAAATTGTAATGTTTTAAAATTAAAAGAATTGTAATTTTCCAAAAAAAATTAAAAATAATGATAATTTTTCAAAAAAGTTGTAATTTAAAAAAAAAAAAAAAACATTTTTTTAATAATAATTTTTGAAAATATTGTAATTTTTCAAAAAATTGTTGTTTTTTCAAAAAAATTTTAATTTTTTAAAAAATTGCAATCTTTCAAAATAATGAGATTTGTTTGAAAAATTATAATTTTTTAAAAAGAATTAGGTACAACTTTTTTTACAAATTGCAATCTTTTGAAAAAAACAATTTTTTAAAAACTAGGTACAAATTTCCCTAATAAGATTTTTTTGAAAATTTCAGCATAACTTTTTTTGAAAAATTACAATAACTTTGTAATTTTTCAAAAAATCTTAATTTTATAGAAAACCCGAATTTTTTCAAAAAAAATTGTATTTATATTTCGAAAAATTGTAATTTTTCAAAAAAATAATGGTATAATTTTTCAAAAAAATTGAAATATTCATTTTTCAAAAAAATCTTATTTTTCAAAAAATTGTTAATTTGAAAAAGTGTTCTTAATGGTAGATACTTTCAAAAAAGTTGTGATTTTTCAACAAAAAAAATTGTAATTTTTGGAAAATTTCATGAAAAATTGTAATCTTTAAAAAAAAAGGTTATCTTTCAAAAAACTTATAATTTTTCAAAACAATCTTCACTTTTCAAATAATTTGTAATTTTTCAAAAAATAAAAAATGATGACTTTTTTAAAAAATTACAATTTTGAATCGACAATTTTTTCAAAATTCGTAAATTGATCCATTTTCAAAAATATACATTTCTCAATTTTTCAAGAACTAACCATTTCAAAAAAATTAATGATTTTCCAATGATCGACAATTTTCAATCACTCAATACTCGAAGGTTGGTATTGTTATTGTTTCATTTTTCTTCCTTATGAAAAATCGATAATTTATCATTTACTATAATGAGTAATGATTAATGATTTTTGAATAATTAGGTATAATTTTTGCTAAAAGTGATGATTTTTCAAAAAAAAAAAAAAAATTAAAAATTCATAATTTTTTTAAATCAACGATTTTTTGAACATTGATATGTTGTATTTCTCAAAAATCAATAATTTTTCAAAAATTTTAAAGTGGATCATTATTTTCAAATTAACGCGATTTTTTAAAAATTTATAGGCATATGGATATTTCTAAAAAGTTGATAATTTTTCAAAAATTGGTCATTTCTTAAAAACTGAAGATTTATTAAAACTAGATAATTTTTAAAAAGTGATTATTTCTCAAAAGTCGACGATTTAACAAAAATATACTAGGTAATTCTCCAAAGCTGACGAATTTCAAAATAAAAAATCGAAATATTTTACCAAAATAATAAAAACTGATTTGTATTTTTCTATAAAATTGATCATTTTTCAAAACCTGTCATTATTTCAACGAATGATCAATTTTCGAATTCGAGGAATTTCGTTTTAAAGATTCGTGCCAGACAGAAAAATATTCAAATCTGTCACGTGGTCAGGACATAATATATTAGCCACCTTACCCACTTAGAAGTCAAAGGATAGACCTAGCGATTCTCGTATTACCGAAATACATATAAACCGGTTGGCGAAATTCATATCATGTACCGTTACCCAGGACCCAGATACAAATACCATGATTAACTCACCCGCAAGTTAACAGTTTCATTTGACAAGTATTTTTATAAACATTTCCATCGGATCCGCAAATCGGCCCATCCATAGGAGCCAAATCGCAATTTATCGGACAGTTTTCTCGATGCGCCGAGATATTGTTACAAGGCCCCAGGTGCGATAACGATATACCAATTCTGCAAAAATCGATTAGGTATTCGTTAGCTTTGCCCCAGTTAGTCGTATTCGTATCCTCCGTTACGTGAATGTGAATCGGTGGGTAATTAATGATTACGATTTTTTCGAAGTATATTTTTAGTCAACCGAACCTGCAAATTTCAACGTGCAACATACATCGATTCAGATAAGTTCTTCCGTCTGTTCCGCAAACCGGTTCGCGTTCTTTTCCACATCGATGCTCGCAACTGGAGCCGTAAGACCGTAAACATAGATTGGCATCTGCCGCTTTGGTGATACCTACTCGCAACATATAAATAATATTATAATAATTCATTATTATATTCGACTCAACGTCTGCGCATCTTATGACTATCCGAACCAGTTGTAGAGTAGTTTCTGCGATAACTGTTTGGTTATCTCTGTATCTGGCGAGCAGAAGCGACAGCTCGTATAGTTTTTTTCCCTTATTTTATTGTATTACTCGGTTTTATGTTTTCTTTGAGTAAATGCTGACCGCGCTTAGGTATAGATAAGTAAATCAGCGGAATAATTTGAACATCGTCGTAAATCAAAATGTCATAACATTGGCTTAATTTTCAATTAGAACTAGTCTGAGCTCGAGTGAGACACGTCGTGCATTATGCAAAACTTCATCAAATACCCATATCCATAAGTCAAAACATTTAGCACATCGGTGGCATTTTATCCCTTACCTCGTCCGCAAGTTTTTTTCTTCATCTCACATTCGTTCGGATATATCACTCCGTCGGATCCGCAAACCGGTTCTTCGGAACTTCCTTGAGGGCAAATTCTTGGACATGATAAATCACGCGCAGCGTACGTTTCTACAAAAGTAAAAAAAAAAAATCTCATTAATTTCTACGCCGATTTAGGAAATGAAATAAACTACCATTGATGAATTCGCATCTAAAAAATAATCGCATCGTGCATGTGCATTTTCAAAGTTTAACCTGAATTCTGAATACAATATGGCCTTGACCTCTACTTTTGACCGAAAGTTGTGATATATTTACATTTCAGCTCCATCGAGCGTATAATTTTCTTAACCATACGAATTAGTCGAGTGATGAAATGGCGTTTAATAGGAAAAAAACTACCTAGGTATGATCTATTGTACCTACACGACGTAAGTATCTTCCGCTGAGTCAATAGAAAGCCTCATTTACCACTTCGTGACTCGTGTTCAATCACCCGAAAGTATATACGATTTTACGAGTAAGTGGACTACACGAATGATGAGCTGTTCGTTGACGGTCAATGTCAGAATTGAATTTTCACCGCGCTTAATTTTTCAATATTTTAATAACGTTATCGTATATAGACTCATGCGGTAATTAAACTGTCGCCATAAATACGAGAAAAAAAACCCGAGTGAAACTTCTATTTAAAAAAATTTTTTTTTTTTACTTTTGGCAGACGAGTGAAATCTAGTAAATGAGGTAACGAAAAAGTTGCCTAATTTTAGCCTAATGATCGCTAGTAGCTCGTGCTGTATCTTTTCCAGTTCTTCGATGTAGGCAACTTATCATACATCAGGAAAAGGAATTGGAGCTGCAAATCAAAGTGGCTGACATCTGGTGGCGACTAGCGGAAGCACATTCAAAGTAGGATAAAATACATTGGTTATATGGGAGAAATATGGTTTTTTAGATTTTACTCAAAATTGAGCGGGTTTAGGCGAATTTTTTATAGAACTTTATTTTTAGGAAATAAATTTCCTATCCAATGGCGTAGTTGGAAAAATTTTTATGGTAAAAATGTCGCTGACCACATCATCTGATAGGAAATTTAATTTCCTAAAAATAAAGTTCTATAAAAAAATTCGCCTAAACCCGCTCAATTTTGAGTAAAATCCAAAAAACCATATTTCTCCCATATAACCAATGTATTTTATCCTACTTTGAATGAGCTTGCATACAGCGCGCTCTTGACTGCCGTTGCACCTCCAATGCATTTTATTCCATGTCTGCCCTCCCTAAAAGATTCACAGCCTGGCATTGAGTGGCACAATCTATGGGCTGTTTTGTTTTTGTATTATGAATGTAAGTTAAGGAATCATGATTACACGTGCCCACGTTTCCATTTGAAAATTTTTTGTTAATTTTTGAAATTCAAAATTTTTAGAAAATAAAATAAATAAAAATAAAAAAAAAGTATCAATTATTATTTTTTTTTTCATAGGTACCTACCATCTTATAGAACTCGAAAAAACGAACAAAACTTGTTATGATTGATATATTTTTGCCTATCTCTAAAATTGAAGGGGCTAGAAAAGAAATTTCAATTTTATTCTATTTTTTAAAATTACCTAGTAATTTTACAAAAAAAAAAAAAAAAAAAAATGGAAATAAATTGCATTTTCTTTTCTAGTCCCTTCTATTTAAGAAATAGGCAAAATTATGTCGTAATAAATTTTGTTTGTTTTTTAGAATTTTATTAGATGGTATGAAAAAAAAATTATCAATTTTTTTTTATATTTTAATTTTTCTTTTTAAATTTTATTTTCTCAAAATTTTGTATTTCAAAAATTCATAAAAAAATTTCAAATGGAAACGTGGGCGCCTGTAATTATAGCCTGGGTGGGCCAGGCCCTTTCAAAAAATAGTTTTGCCCTCACAATTTTTACAATGGTTTTTTTGATAAAAAAAAGTAATCGATTTTTTTCATCCGAAAACTTGAAACAATTGAAACAAAAAGTCGTTTTTTCTCTTTCTAAAAATAACAGATTGTTTCTCCAAAAAATTGGAATAGTTTTTTTAAATTGAGATTTTTCTTTCAAAAAATGGAGATTTTTTTTATAACAAATTGAGATTTAAAAAAAAATAGATTTTTTATTCGAACAAAATGCAGATTTTTTTTCTCCAAAGAAATTGAAAGATTCTATGTGAAAAAAATTATTTCTTCCAACTTCAAGTATGAAAGTAAGCTATTTTTTCCAACGATTTGAAATATTTTTTTTCTTTGGAAATTCGAGAAAACAAAAAAAATCAATTCGCATGATTTTTTTCTTCAAAATTTGACAAATATTTTTCATTTCAAGCGAGTCGGGAAATTTTTTTCATTTCATTCCTCAAAAAAATTAATTTTTTCTTCAAAAAATTAAAAAATTAATTTTTACAAGCAATTTGAGGCAAAAAATCACCAAAAAAAATCTTCAAAACTGAGAGATATTATTATAGTCTCCAAAAAAGTAAAGAGTTTTTTCTTACAAAAATTAAAACTTTTATTTATACCTAATTTCGAATCCTGATGTTGGACGATTCTTTTCAAATTTTCTATTAAAGAATTGAAAATTTGACAAAAACTCCAGTTTTTAGGTAAGGTCCCCTGAATTTTTTTCATTTTTTTTTTTCATTAAAAAAAATTATTTAGTCAAAACCCCAGATTCTTTCATACTTATTTTGCTTGAGAACACTTTTTCAAAATATCTTGAAAAACAAAACTAGAAAAAAAATCATCGTTATTTTTTTGAAAATTAATAAAAAAAGAGGAGATGTTATAAACATTTCAAACAAAAACAGACATTTTTCTTTTCTGAAAGCATTTTTTTTTTTTAATTTTAATTTGGGACGATTTCATAGAATTTTCAGATTTTTTTTTAAATTACTAATTATAATCTTGAAAAATTTTGGAGAATACAATTTTCTATTTTATTTTATTATTGCTCGTATTATTTATTTTTTTGAATAAATATTTTGTACCTATATGAAGGAAAACATAATTTTTCAAATTTTTCAAGAACGATTTCTTAAAAATTTCTTTAAAAAACGAATTTTTGAAAACTTTGAGAAAAAATCTTGTTACTTTTGTTTTTTATAAAAGCATTTTTTTAATAT
The DNA here is from genome assembly GCA_959613365.1 of Balanococcus diminutus. Lineage (NCBI taxonomy): Eukaryota > Metazoa > Arthropoda > Insecta > Hemiptera > Pseudococcidae > Balanococcus > Balanococcus diminutus. Next base: position 35,119,232 of record OY390714.1, read on the forward strand.
TTTAACTTTGTACCAATAATTTTTGGAAAATTTTCAGAAGTACTTTTTCATATTTTACTGAAATTCAAACTTGAAAAAATTTGTGAAATATAATTTAAATTCAATTTTTGAAACTTTTTAAAAAATACGTTATAAAAAACAAATCAATTTAAATTTTGCTACCGCAAAATTTTTACAATTTTTTTAAATAACAAATTCTTTAAAAAAATTTAAAGGAATTTTGTAATTCTTTTTTTGTTAGTATTTTTACAGTCTTATACTCGTAAGTATTGGACAATTTTCTCAAATTGGGAAAAAACCCACACAATTTCTTCTTCAAATTTGATAAAAAATTGAATTTTTCAATAATTTCAGAAAATAAATACACCTTTTTAAAATAAAAATAAAAAAAGTTTTTCAATTTTTTTTTCTTCAAAAACCTATAGATACTCTATAATTTTTTTTTGAAAACAATGTCTTCAAAATTTCTCAAAAAACGAATAAATTTTTAAAAATTTTGTAAACAGTTTTGTTACCTGCTTTTTTTGTTTCAAAACATTTTTTTAAACCTGAAAACTACTTATTTTTAATTTTACAGCAATTATAATTAATACTTTACTATTTTTTTTAAATTTGTGGAAAACTATTTTTTCATTTTTTTTTTCTTTTGAAAAATCATCTAATTTGTAAAACAAAATTTTTCTTCTCAATTTAAAAAAAAATGGATAATTTTTTTAATTTCTAAAAAAGTGTATATTTTTTTCTTTACTTACTAAGTAAAATTTTAATTTTTCAAAAATTGCGCAAAACGGGTTTTCTTTTTTAAGAAATGAAATAAAATGAAATAGGTATTTTCAAAAATTTTATACCTATACCTACAGAACTTTTTTTTGCAAAGTTTTTTTCCACCGAATATTTACTAGGTATTTATTCATTTAATCAACGAATGGATGAGATCCAAATTGTTCGAAGTTTTGCACGACAATTATTATTTAAAAAAATTAAAATGTTCAAAAAATTAACAATTTTTTTTTTTAAATTCAGAATTATGATCCTAAAATTTTGAAAACCATAAACAACGAATAAAAACCACAAAAAACAATTTTCCCGTGTAGCAACGTCGATGCTAATTTCGATATAAATGTCGACACATCGAAATCGGTCACTTTTCGATCGTACATGTCGACACGATTGTGGATGGTTTGTCGAGCTTATTATCGACATGTTTGTCGACCGTCCAAATATGGCTCGACATGTCGAGCCATATTTGGACGGTCGACAAACATGTCGATAATAAGCTCGACAAACCATCCACAATCGTGTCGACATGTACGATCGAAAAGTGACCGATTTCGAAGTGTCGACATTTATATCGACACCCACATCGACATTTGCAATGGTGAGATTTTGAAAAATATGCCAAGTTCAAATATTCAATATATGTATATATTAAAATTACACCAAAAATAGTGTTCAAGCCAACATTTTGACATTTTTTGTCAGATATGCGGCATTGAGGCCACCTTTGTAGCTGGACACATGCGAGTGTCCAACTAACATAGAGATGATTCTTAGACCTTATGTACTAATTCACAACACACTTTATCTGCGAGTATCACAATCACCCTCAAGACGTCGACAGTCAAGTCGATGCATTATTCGACCCTCGACAATTAGATCGACATTAACTCGACTTAAAATTCCTCTGGTCAACACTGTCGACAGTTAAGTCGATGCATTATTCGACCCTCGACAATCACATCGACACTATCTCGACTTAAAATTCCTCTGGTCGACACTGTCGACAGTGAAGTCGATGCATTATTCGACCATTGACAATTATGTCGACAATAACTCGACAAGTCGTTGTATTATTCAAAACTTTGAAAAATAAGAAAATTTTGTGATTCTTTCAAAAATTATTTATTCCTGAGCTTAAAATGTTCTTATTAATTGTTTTTAGTTCTTTTTAGATATAAAATTTGTAAATTTAATTGGCAGAAATTGTCGACATAAATGTCGATGCGTTTATCGAGTATCGATTTTTACATCGACTTGTCTATGTAGAAAAACAACGTTTTCTAAATTATAGGAAAATACTGAGAAAAATTCAAAAATTTTGATTGAACAGTTATGTTTAACACAGAACATTACTTTAAATCTCAAATATCATTTTTAATTCATCGTTAACCGAGAAAAAAATGTGTCTGAATTTTGTCGACATAAATGTCGATGTCGACAATTGCTACACGGGTTAACTCTAAAATTAAAAAAAAAAAAAAAAAAAATTAAACATAAGCAGAAAAAATAATACCAAACCGGCAATCCCTTTTGAAAGTGAGTTTTAAAAAATCTGTATCTTGAGGATCATTTTTGCAATAGAACGTTAAAAAAACATATTATAGGTAATAGGTACTGGTATCCGGTTAAAAAAAGAATAGGTATAAGATCAGCAAAAGAAACATCTAACCATAGGTAGGTACCTACTTATAGTATTTTTTAAATAAGTATCCGGATCTTTTGCATCTATAGAAATTCGACAAAATAATTAAGACGTACAAGTTTTAAAATCCCCTTCTCAACGAAACAACAAAATAATATGAAAAAGGAAATATTTAAAATTCTCGAAATATTTTTCACGTCTGAATACATTTCAAGCGAACTAATCGAATAACTGTAAATTCTTCCAGTATACGATCAATTTAGTAAAAGATAAAAAGGACAGAAAACACCGAATGGTTCTCTAGACGATAGGTAATTTTTCACAAAAAATAATTCGTCGTCGTCGTCGATCGTCGAGTTATGATCAATTAAAAAGCTCATAAATTATACTGGTGCGTTTTAATTGCAAACCAAACCAACGCGGATGATGTAATCTCGACGCGGCGATTTTTCAACACTTTGGCCGAATATCCGCAAACGGGTGTGGTAAAGAATTTTGTTTCCAAGAGATTGAGATTTTTAACGGTTCGGCCGCGCACGTTTAAATATTTCCGCGAATAAAGCCAAGCCAAGTTGACTACAAAAAACTTAACCAGTTTAATGTAAAAGCGAAACTTTGACAATTTTCCACGGGCACGTTTTACGCGCTTAAGCCGTCTAATACCTTTTTTGTTTTACATTAGTGTCGCTTTTCATTACAAGAAGGTCAAGTAGGTAGAATTGGAAAAGCATCATCATCGGCCTAGAACTAAAACTCGTTGTAATATGTTTGTACACTAAATGTCATATTATGGGATTGCGATGGCGATGGGAAAAAAATACGTCAAGACAGACGGTAATGAAAGTAGGATGCGATAATACGAGACGTGCATAGATAAGCCGTCTATGCAGACACGTTATTCGAACATTGGATACTGTAGAATTCAGGTCAAATAAAAATAATACATCGTCTGTGGACTGCGCTGCAGCTGAGTTGCGCTGCGCTGGGCTGCGCTGCGGATGCCACAAATGCAATATTGCATCGCGGTGATTCTTATATACGAGTATTTTATACGTGTATTATATACCTAGGTAGGTACATAGGTAATCTACATGCAGTATACGTACTACAGGGTGTCCCAGGAATGAATAACATGGTTTGAAATTTGGATAAAACCGAGTACCTCTAACAAAAAAGAGCGTAGATGGGTTCACAGGGGTAAAATTGAAAAAATAGATTAAAAATTGGGAAAAAATTTTGTAATGGGTTTAAAATACACATTTTCGCCAAAAAAGGACATTCGTGGCGATTTTCCGTCATTTTTGTACCCTTGAGAATTTTTCAAATATTATAAAAATATGGAAAATGATGATACCTGAAAATGAAGGTAAAGATGAAAAATCATCGTAAATATTTGGTCTTTTTGGGAAAAAATATGCATGTTGAACCCATTTTGATTTCAAAAAAAATTTCCCCAATTTTTAATCTATTTTTTTCAATTTTTTTTTAAAACATGAAAAATGACATTTTTTTAATGTCTCATAAATATGTGATGATCTGATGAATTCTGGATTTTTTTTCTCGAAAAATATTAATAACGATGATAATACTTGCCAACCAAAGTCATAAAACCCATTCTATAACATATTTGATTTTTTGCATATTTGCAAAAATTTGAGGACTCTTGTGCGATCACCAGAAGATTTTATTCGATTTGATTATTATTATTTTTTTCATGTCTTCACAAAACACAACCTTTCCGCGGTATTGGATTTTGAAATTCGAAAATTTTGGTTTTTCGGTCCACCCTAGTGATTAGGACCTGACGACGACCGAATTTTAAATTATCCAGTAAAAGTTACACCTTATGGGTAATTTTTTGAAAAATTTCGAGAATTTTTTCAAGTTCAAATGGGCATTTAAAGGTTTTTAACTGGTAGGTATTTTGGTAGCCCCTTTCGAAGACGTAAATCTGAAAAAAATATACCCGAGCAGCACACTCGACAAATTATCGAAATAAAAAATCGACAGAATATCGAATTCGATAAAGTGTCGTGTTAGTTCCGCATAAATCGTGAAATTATCTTTCGATATATAGATAGATTATCGACGAATTATAGTTAGCAAAAATTTCGAGATTATAGTAAGATATTTTATCGATAATATATCTATAATATCGAAAGATAATTTCACGATTTAGGCGCAACTTTATCGAATTCGATATTCTGTCGATTTTTTATCGATTTTTTATTCCGATTTTTCGTCTTTTACTAGCTTTTTTCTATAATTAAAACTCATTAATTAGCATAATTAATACATTAAACTATGCCTAAACACATTATTTATGTAACGGTAAGAGGATCATTTCAGAAAAAGTCAAAAAAAATTATAAAAAATCTGCCACCCGTGGGGCTTGAACCTTCTACCTCCTGCATGGCAATCCTCTTCCTTAACCACTATGCCATACCTTATCGTTGAGGAATTAGCAATAAAACGCTTATAATAGGCAGTTTAGTACTTCCAGACGTGTTGGACTTAGAAAAATTTTCACCAATTTGGAAATAATTTCAAATATCGTCACAAAATCGTTGAAAAATCGTTCGACAAATTTCAGATTATTTGTCGATAATGTAGTTTCAAATATCGCCACAAAATCGTTGAAAAATCGAATTCAAGGAATTTCATATCACGTGTCGATAATATAGTTTCAAATATCGTCATAAAATCGTTGAAAAATCGAATTCGAGAAATTTCAGATTACGTGTCGATAATAAAGTTTTAAATATCTTCACAAAATCGTTAAAAAATCGAATTCGAGAAATTTCAGATTATTTGTCGATAATATAGTTTCAAATATCGTCACAAAATCGTTAAAAAATCGAAATCGAGAAATTTCAGATTACGTGTCGATAATATAGTTTCAAATATCTTCACAAAATCGTTAAAAAATCGAATTCGAGAAATTTCAGATTATTTGTCGATAATATAGTTTCAAATATCTGCACAAAATCGGTGGAAAATCGGATTCGATAAATTTAATATTCTTTGTCGATAGTATCGTTGACGAATATCGTCCTAAAATCGTAATACTATCGAATTCGATAGTTTTTAGATTTTTTGCCTATAAAATCGTACAGCTAAATCTGTATCATATCGTGAGAACATCTTTAGATTTTTAAACGATTTTTTATCGATACGTTTCAACTTTCGATATTATCGATCGAGTGTGCTGCTCGGGTATCATGTACCAACATAGTCTAGATGTACAATCGCATATTTTTATAGGGTTCCAAATCGTGGGACGTCACCTTCAAAAATGTAAAGAACCATTTTTAATCCAATTTTTTTTATTTTTTATTTTTCATTCTAGCTGATTTTTAATTTTCTTTTTCGAAAATTGTAAAAAATGAGTTTTTTATGTTCCCTTAAAAACAGGGGTATGGATGAAAAATCGCCGAAAAAAGAATAGTCTTATTGAGTAATAGTGACCATTTTGTTGATTTTTTTTTTAAAAGTCACTTCTATTTTTTTTTATTTTTTTTTTTGTATTCTCAATAAAAGGGACTATGCGCTACCACCCGAAATAATTAAAAAAAAAAAAAAATATGGAGTTGATTTTACAACAAAAGAATCATTTTTAGAGGACAGGACCTTGCAATTTCGAAAAAAATAAAATTATGGCACAATGTCAAAATTTTAGCAAAAATGAAAAACTTCAATTTTTTCCGATTTTCGTATTTTAGTTAAGTACATATTTTTGACTTGGAAAAAATTTCTACCCAAGATTATAGCTTCATGAAAAAAGCGCTCCTCGATGATTTTGCATTGTAAAGGCATAGCAGCCAAGTGAAATTTTAATAAATTTTTAGTTACATTTTTTTTCACCAGAGTGTGTTACCAACATTTTTAAAAAAAACAACAACATCACAATGTGAAATGACTATTCGAATAAAATCTTTGGCGATATTCGAATACTATTCGAATTATTCGGATGTTCGATGAACCCTAAGAAGGCGCTATGGAGTTTTGAACTTCAAAAATATTTGCCTACACATTTCGAAGATTTATAGCCCCTTCATTTTCAAAAATAGACAATTTTTTTACCTAAATTTTTTGTTCATTTCAAAAAGTTATACCTGCTTTCATTTTATTGTGTTGGCGCTTTTTGAAATTTTTGGAAACCATTGTCCCTTTCAAAATGAAGATAAGCACCTGATGTACATAAACCTTTTCATTACTGGCAGAAGGTTATACCCAAATCTCAAGTCTGCTTACTCTGAAATCGGGACACCCTGTATATACACATCAAAAGGAAACGGTTGGAATACTCAGTCGACACTGGACAAGCTTGTTTAGTAATTTCGCTCGCTGTTAAGTTCACGGTTATTGGTCTAAAATGATGTAATCGCGACGCAAGTCCAATGTTAATATTCGTACCTTCTACGTAGTCGTAGCCTCGAAGGTACATATGTAGATAGGCAATGACTACGAACCGAATATAATTTCAGTGTTTTTACAAAGCATAAGTACCTGCTACCAAATCTGAAATATTATCACAAAATCGCTGATTATTATTTTTGGTTAGAAAAAAATTCCAATACGTTTTGGTACCTAACCTACCTAAATGCTTGATATGTAACTCGTTGCATCAAACGGTAACCACTTAACAAACTTAAGTGACTGATTTGATAAGGATGTACCGTAACGAATGTAATAATTTTTATATCCTATTAGTTACGCGTACGTACCTAGATCTACGTATCTACGAGTACGTAGCTGTACATCATCTACAACAAAATACTCACAGATGGTTTTAATTTGATTAGCAATTTTTATAGAGCTATTTGATGACGAAATCTTATATTTCGCGGTTTCACATTGAAACCCCGCAAAATAGTACACACCTAGGTGTTAGGTACCTAAAGAAGGTTTGAAATATCTAAAGTGTGTCTTAAAATAGAATTTATGGAGGACATGTCGGTTGGTCGGTTTTTTCCCCAACAACCCCATGAATCATGATTATTTTTCCAGTCATTTTTTAAAAAATGTTTCCCACCTTGCATACCTACTACGAACAATACATCAAAATTTTGAAATCGATTGGAAATCTCTGCAAAGAAAATATGATACCTATAAGCTAAAATACCATTTTTTCAAAAAAGTAGGTAAGTAAGTACTCGTAAACTGAAACTAACAAGAAAACCTTGTCAACTCCGATTTAGCTGAAATTTGGCTCATTAAAAGAGCATGTTACTCAGACTATGGCACCAAATTTTGAGCTGTCGAAGTGGATTTTTCGATTTTTTGCGAATTTTTGAAAATTACGAAAATAGTCCATCGGTAAGTGTAGATATAGTTACATAATATTTATTTTTTTATAAAAATAGTAAATTTTATGATAAAATTCAGAAAATTGGTTTATGTAGTGAAGTCGCTCCTTATTTCCGAGTAAGTATATATTGAGACAATTTTCAAAAAAATGAGAAGTCTCCAGCTCTAGCAAAAGAAATTAACCATTTTGTAATTTTTTATACGCGAAATTTTGAGTCATAAATAAAATACACGTGTGGACTCGTCACCTTAGATTGATAACATCACACTAACGATAGGATTAAACTTTTTAGCTGTCAATGTTAATTTAAGTAAAATTCGTTCAATTTTTTCTATTCCTTCTAATTTTCTTTTAAAACACCGGAATGACGTCATTTAGAGGGCACAAAACCTCCTCTCAAATGTCCTCAGGGACTAAAATTTATTTCTGGACGTGTTTCAACTCGATATTTGTTATATACTGCTATTTCACCTAAATTGAAAATTTTTATAAATTTTTTTTTTTCAAACTCAATTTTTCCTAGTCAAAAAACACCAAATTCGTGAAAATCAACAAAAAAATTATAAGTTCTCTATACGTTGTTAAATTCGTGGGAGGGGGGGGGGGGGAGGATGCGAATAATTCATAATAAACAAGATTAAAAGAAAATTTGCTCAACACTCAATACATTTTTGGATAAACATTTTAAAATATATTTTTTCAATAAAAATACACACGTAACGTATTTTGAATATCCAAAAGCAAGTTTTAAAAAATTTTGAATAAAATTTTAAACATTGTTTTAAAGTAAAAATGAATTTTGAACAAAATCTGTAAAAAAAAAAAAAAAAAAAAAAAAAATGCAGAAGCAAAATTTTTAAATTATTTTATTTTTTGACGAAACTTCAAAAAAATTTTAAAACGCGTTCAAATGGAAATTTAGATAATGATTTTCAACACAAACGTATTTCAAACAGACTCAAATTTTTTCAAAAATTTTATGTCAACAATTCTACAGTTATCTACGAAAGTGAAAATATTTTTTTTTCAAAAAAATCCAAAATGTTCAATTTTGAGAAAAACTATGAAAATTTGACTGACAACATCCTAGTCCAACTACATTTTAAAATATGTATTCAATTTTTAAGAAAGTATAAAGAGTTTGTGTTTTAGTGAAATTAAAAAAAAAAAAAAATGTTTTTAAACAAAAATAAATTGAAAATCCAAATCAGAAAAAAATTGTTAACGAAATTCGGAAAATTTTCCAGCTGAAAAAGCTTTAAAATACCTAGTAGGTACTTAAATTCAATTTAGAAAAAAAATTCAAAAAAATCTGTCTCCACAAAATTTTTTGAAAATTGTTTTCTAAAACCAAAAAGTAGTTAAGTACCTACAAAAAAATTGAAATTTTAATTGCAGCCAAATTAAAAACTTTGCATTTGAGACAATATTTTTAGACATTCAATTCTGAACCCTAAAAAAATATATGGGGACAAAGTTTGAAAAAAAAATCACAAAGTTGTCAAAATATTAAATTTTGAATAAAAATTTAATCCATTTGAATTAAAAAAAAAAAAAAAAATCTTGAATTTTTTCTAAGAATAAAAGAAGTAAATATCTAAATAAAATCCAAAAATTTCTAAAAAAGTTTTCAAGTTTTAAAATGCCTTACAAAATCAATTTTTTACACTTTTATATATCCCCTCCCTCTCCCATGGCAAAAATCCGAAAAAATTCAACGACTATAAAAAAATTTGGAAAACGAGAAAAAGAAATTCTATCTTGTCAGGTTCAAAACTGTGTAACCCAGTTGAAATTTCCAGTCATTTTCAAGATCATTCCAGGGGTTTGAAAATTTTGAAAAAATTTCTCAACATCACCTTTGAGTGCCTGTACTGTACTTACATGACAAATTTAGTGAAAATCAACTGAAAACTCGCGTCGATGTAATTTTTAAACTTAAAATCTCTATATCAAGTCACCACCCCTCCACTCTGAAGGAGGTGAGGTCAAGATTCGCTAATATGGTCTAAAATCATATTTTTTAATTACACATCGGAAATCTGAAAAAAATAGAAATTTGACTCGGGGACCAATTGACTCTTACAACACCAGAGCCTTTTCTCAACAGCCAATTTTTTAAGAGAATTTTTCTTCAAATTTTTTCGAACAAATTTTTCCTAGAATTTTTCATTTTATTTCAGGGGAATTTTAGAAATTGGAAGATAGTTGTTTTCTTGAAATTCATATCTGTTTTTAAGCCATTTTATCACGAAAAACATTTATAGAAAAAAACTAAACCTCGTAAGAAATGTCAACCTTTGCTTGAAGGAATAATTCACAATTCACGCCAGACTTTAATAGTAGGTACTCGTACGTAGGAACAGGAAAAAGAGCATTAAATCAATTTATTCATTTAAAGTTTTTCATTTATACATATACGCTCGCATCGTAAAACAGTCTAACAAATCTATACACTGATCAAGATAACCGACACGCATGCTGGAAAAGATTTGCGACCACATCAAAGATACTTTTTCAAATCATCTTGTACAGCTATATAGATAAGTACTTTTACGACTAGAGCAAGAAAAAAGCCTCGGTAATGTTGAACTTCATTAACAAGAACAAATAGGTACATACAGCGAGTACGAAGCGAAAAAAAAGCCAATAGTCTCATATTACGTTGGCAACTCTAACCACTGGAAAAATGAACGTGATAATAGTTCGAATATTATTAAGGTATATTGTAAATAGGTACACGCCGTAAAAACTTGTACATTAAAGCGGATAAAGATACGTACTTTTACTCGGAAGTTTACTGGGTAAGAGTAGATATACGATGTATGGGTTATATGTATGCAAACAATTAAGTAGATACTTATTTATGGCTGAGTATAGTGAGTACTGAGTAGGTTAGCTATACCTCCAGCTATAGACGTTAAATTTTTATTTACATCTCGACCATATAAGACTCGTATAGATGAAAATGTTTAACTCGCATGCAACCAGTGACTTCTGACTGAGACGAGCGGTTGCAAATTAAACATACGTATCTATAATTTGAGAAGAAGTTACGCGATGAGAAGGTGGACGTGCGAGAGAGCGAGCGGTTACACGATACCTCTCGGGCACGTTGCACCGTGTAGAAGTTGAAAGTGACTAATCAGGTAGCTGGAAAATACTTAAAAGATCAAACAAATAAAACAATGACTGAAACAGGCACAGGCACATCGAATAAAGAAGATAAAGCAGAAAATTACTTCGGGCTAAGGAGCTAACAACCGCGTAAAGATGAATTTTTTCACTACCAAGGAGAACTAGTTAGTTAGTCAGTCGTTGATCGCGTATTAAGGAGGAAACCACAATATACCGGGCAATTTTTATTTATAACTCTGTATCGATTCCACAATCGATTTTTAAATCATACGTACAAATACATACGAATGACTTGAATTGACTGACACACAAGACGAGCAGCGTACCCGTTTAAAAAGTAGTTTTTTTTAATTTGATACTTGACCACTTGTACAAAAGTGTAAATAGAAATACCCATACAGAGAAATTTTCAATTCCATTTCTCCAATGATATTCCTCGATAATAAAAAAAATTTCTTTACGAGAAAAAATTAAATCCCAAGATTATTTACTTCGAGTAATATTTAACATAAAAAATGAACCGTGTAAAATTGTCATAAATGAAACCTCGTATAGAAATTCCATTGGTCGTTGCATCTTGATTTAATATTTTATTTTTTTTATTTACTTATTCATTTTTTCCATATCTTTTGACGCCTATCTACAAGTTTGGCATTTAAATTAAAATATTATACGAATAGGTATATAATATTGATTTGATAAAATTAAACCATTTCATACTACGTTTCGGTATATGAAATTTGTCTCGCAATTTGGCATCCGGTCCGATGCTGCGATCTTTAAAAGGTACGTCCTTTTTCTATTAAGATAACATTCCACCTTCGAAACATCATACTGCTCTGGATGTCCTAATGGTCCAGTACGCTCTTGCTAATCTGATCTAATCTGGTCTAATGTACTTTTAATGCTCTTTACTGCAATGAACTAAAACAAACCTAACAAATTATTTTTTCCAACGATTCACCATGTCGAAATGTCAACTTTAATACATCTATCTCGATCATCTTAGAGCCGCATGTCTAGCAAAGTGAATTGATTCGAATCAATGAACCTTGAGGTTTCTTCTTTGTTTTCCTATAGATATTGAATGAAAAAAAAATATACTTATTTTGAAAAAATGCGAAATTTAAGATCCATTATCTACACAGCGAAACCAACTCTATACCTTCGTGATGGAGCGAATATAAGAATTAAGAAACATTTTGCCAACAAAATATGCATCAAGATAAGAACTTCGTCTTCGATGAAATGATGTATTAATGAGATTTACCTAAGTGCAAACTACTTATTGAAATTTAATTACAATGAGGAAATAATTGAAATAAAAAACGACTTGAAAATTTTTCTCCAAAGAATTAGCCTATGGATGGGCACAAAAAAGGAGACCAGTGCAGACTTACTTAGTTGAAAATCGTATTGAAAATTTGCGTCATCGAGACTGAGAAATTGAAATTTTTTACTTCTTATGGAGGAAATGAAAATTTTTTGAATTTTGTTTTGGAAAAAAATAAAGTGAAATTGAATTTAGAAAAAGACTAAAAACTGTCTCAAAATTTTAGAAAATATAAGTAGTAGGTTCATGTTTGCAACAAAAGCTGACTGAAATTCAAATTTTTCTGCACTTGGATTTTTGGGGGGGGGGGGGGGGTGTAACCTTTAGGTACACAGGATTATTGAAGTGAATACTTCTTCACTATGTCTGCGAAATGAAAATTTTGTAGTATTGTCAAGAATTAATTAGGGAGGTAAGAAACCCTTTACTTCTATATCTACCACACGTATAATAGCCGATAGGTATTTTTGAGAATCTCGATTTTGGTCTGTCTCATTTGAGGCCCCTATTGAGAATTTTTCAAAAATGGGAGGTAAGAAAACTTAGATTTTCAAATCTCATATGACTTTTTTTGGCAATTGAAATTTTGGCCTCTCCGCCTGACCGCCTGAGCCTCTATTGAGAATTCCTCGGGCATAAAGGATGGATTTGGAAGGTACAAAATTTCCATACCCCATGTGACAATTTTGGTAATTTTGAAGTTTTGTCCATCCCCCTTGCAGCCCCTGTTGAGAATTTTTCAAAATTGATAGATATTAATAACGGATGTGGAATGTGAAAAAAACTAGATTTCCATACTCCATGCACATGCCATTTTTGATAATTTTGAGCTTTTCAGGAAAAATGTAAAATTCAAAAAAAATATATCAATTTAATAAAATTATTCAAAATTTACAAAAAAAAAAGTCGAAAATTGAAAATCAAGAAAAATTATAATATTGATAAGTAAAAAATGAAAAAGATAAGAAATCCAGGAAAATAAACATCGATAACACAGCAAAAAAAAGAATTTTTAGAAAAATGTTAAAGTCAAGCAATAAATAATACCTATATAAATAAAAATAAAATAAAATAAAAAATGAATAAAATTTTCCACTTTAGAATTTAAAGTTATACCTAGTTAATTCCAAGCAAATTTGCTAAACTTCTTCTTTTTTTTTGAAAAATTTTGGGGCACCATAAGTCATTTCTTAAAATTAAGTTGAAGAAAAATAAAAAATTGTCAACTAATTAGTACTTATGAAAACGAACGACACTTTAATGAGTTAAAACCGAAAAAATACAAGAATTCAAAAATCGTTCAATTTTTCAACCCCCGCCTCCAAAAAACACTCACAGGGGGAAAATGGACAAATAAACTTCAGGCAATCTTATCTTCTTTTTTCGACGTGAATAATCGCTCGAAAAATTCGCAAGAGGATCAATTTTTATTTGAGTAACCCCCTAAAAAAAATTATATATTTGAGTTTCTTCAATTTTGTTGCAGTCCAACAGAATTTTAAAATTTCATTTGAACACAATTTATCCAGAGTTTAGTCAAAATCAATCTTAAAACAGAAATTAATTTTTCAATTTCTTGAGAAGTCTTATTATGAACTAGTTTTTGAATTTGTTCATTATACCTATTTAAAAACAATTTTTAAAACTAGTTATGTTTGAGTAGGTACTTACTACCTATGAACACATTTAAAAAAAATTATTTTAAAAATGATGTTTTCAAAATTTAATTCCAAATTTTTTTTTTAATTTTTTGGAATTTTTCAGATTTAAAAAAAATTGAAAGCAAATTTCAAATTTTCTTTAAATAGTAGGTACCTATAAAATTTTAAGAGTTGAATTCGAAATGAATTAAATTATTCATGTATAATTAACATGACCTTAAATCTTAATATTTTTCAATGCACAATTTTTGGAGTTTTCTCGAAATTTTTCAAAATTGAGTTCAAAATTTTTTTCAATTTATATTTTGCAGTTTTACTCAATTTTTGGAATTTTTAAAAATGTAAGTAGGTATAGATCTTAATCGAGGTGAATTCAAAATTCAAAGGTGCACACCATACAGAAAGTTAATACTTACCTAATATAAAAAACTAATTTTTCATTGAAAAAATGAAAAATAAAAAAACATTTCAGCTAATTTTCTAAAAAGAAAAATCAGCTACTTTTTAGATTTATTTTTATCTTACCACCCGAGCGGCACACTCGATCGATAATATCGGAAGATGTAACGTATCGATAAAAAATCGTTTGAAAATCTATTGATGTTCTCACGATATTATAAAGATTTATCGGTACAATTTCATAGGCAAAAAATCTAAAAACTATCGAATTCGATATTATTAAGATTTTATGACGATATTTGTCAACGATACTATCGACAAAGAATATTAAATTTATCGATTCCGATTTTCCACCGATTTTGTGCAGATATTTGAAACTACATTATCGACAAAGAATATTAAATTTATCGAATTCGATTTTTTAACGATTTTGTAAAGATATTTAAAACTATATTATCGGCACATAATATGCAATTTCTCGAATTCGATTTTCTAACGATTGCGTGAAGATATTTGAAACTATATTATCGACACGTAATATGAAATTTCTCGATTCCGATTTTTTTACGATTTTGTGACGATATTTGAAACTATATTATCAACAGATTATATTAAATTTATCGAATCCGATTTTTTACCGATTTTGTAAAGATATTTGAAACTATATTATCGACACATAATATGCAATTTCTCGAATTCGATTTTCTAACGATTGCGTGAAGATATTTGAAACTATATTATCGACAAGTAATATGAAATTTCTCGATTTCGATTTTTTAACGATTTTGTGACGATATTTGAAACTATATTATCGACAAATAATCTGAAATTTCTCGAATTCGATTTTTTAACGATTTTGTGAAGATATTTAAAACTTTATTATCGACACGTAATCTGAAATTTCTCGAATTCGATTTTTAAACGATTTTATGACGATATTTGAAACTATATTATCGACACGTAATATGAAATTCTTCGAATTCGATTTTTCAACGATTTTGTGGCGATATTTGAAACTACATTATCGACAAATAATCTGAAATTTGTCGAACGATTTTTCAACGATTTTGTGACGATATTTAAAATTATTTCCAAATTGGTGAAAATTTTTCCAAGTCCAACACGTCTGGAAGTACTAAACTGCCTATTATAAGCGTTTTATTGCTAATTCCTCAACGATAAGGTATGGCATAGTGGTTAAGGAAGAGGATTACCATGCAGGAGGTAGATGGTTCAAGCCCCACAGGTGGCAGATTTTTTATAATATTTTTTGACTTTTTCTGAAATGATCCTCTTACCGCAACATGAGTAATGTGTTTAGGCATAGTTCAATGTATTAATTATGCTAATTAATGATTTTTAATTATAGAAAAAAGCTAGTAAAAGACGAAAAATCGGAATAAAAAATCGACAGAATATCGAATTCGATAAAGTGTCGCAAAAGTTCCGCCTAAATCGTGAAATTATCTTTCGATATTATAGATATATTATCGATAAAATATCTTACTATAATCTCGAAATTTTTGCTAACTATAATTCGTCGATAATCTATCTATATATCGAAAGATAATTTCACGATTTAGGCGGAACTAACGCGACACTTTATCGAATTCGATATTCTGTCGATTTTTTATTTCGATAATTTGTCGATTGTGCTGCTCGGGCAAGTCGACAATATTTAAAGTATTTACATTCACATTCGACTGATTCCGATTACTCTGAATACGGCGACACGTGACATATCCACACTCAGCTATACATGAGTAGTACACCTAATATAGTATTTTTTACTTCTAAACGTAATTAAGCGTACTTCGTTTTTATTTAACTTGCACTACACACGTATGAGAGAAAACACCAAATAAAATGGACACACGCGATACAAAGAAAACAAAAGAAAGTAGGTAGGTAGGTAAGGCACATCGTCCAGCACACCTGAATGTATAGGCAGAGGCACTTCTAAATTACATTTACAAAATTTTTTGAACCACACAATACCTACGAGTATGTGATTCGATGATTGAAATAACCACAAATATACTCATAAATATGTATGAGTTGAAGTGGTTCATCTATTATAACGATCATGATTTGAAATATAGGTATGTACATCCCAAACTACCTAATTCATCTTTACATAAAAAAATAAGGAGAAGGTATAGGTTATATTGGGGGAGGGGTATTTCCATATCATATCTATAAATGTAGATGTACCACAATTTTTGAACTTCGAACGTAAAAATTGTCAATACCTAATTTTCATAATTTTATCGATATAGGTAAATTTAGAAAATTTTCAACTCAAGTTTTACTCAAGTTGATCCCTTCCCTTCCTTCTAGAGTTCTTATTCATCATTTCCATGTTTTTTTTTTCTTTCGTTAAGCTTTTGTTACCTGAGACGAAACATCACCAACAATTATTGAATACTGACCAACCACAACAACGATCAAATAGAGTAACCTAGACCTAGAAGAATATACCTCCTGCGCGTGTACTTATTTGTACGTACCTTAATTCTAAAAGGTACCAAAAAAA
Organism: Balanococcus diminutus; assembly: GCA_959613365.1. NCBI lineage: Eukaryota > Metazoa > Arthropoda > Insecta > Hemiptera > Pseudococcidae > Balanococcus > Balanococcus diminutus. The sequence continues at coordinate 35,136,032 of OY390714.1, forward strand.
ATTAAATTTCATTTAGAAACCCCAAATGAGGAAGCAAACCTCATTATATTCTTTATTAAGAGTGTCCAGTGTCATATACAAATAAATCGGTTCATCAAGGTCAGCTCATAGAAAATACGTAATCTAAAGATTCGCTACTCCATTCTGAAAATTTCACCTTCATGAAAAGTTCATTACGAGTACAAAAGAAGGCCTCTTTTCGTAATTAGGAAATTACATAAATAGGTATCTACCTACCTATCACTCATTCTTGGAATTGGTTTGTGAGACGAAATTCAAAATCGTATGCACAATGTTTAGTTATATAGCTCGAAACGATTATATTTTCTTAGAATACCTACAAACCTAGCAAGCCATCTATTAGGTAGATACCTTTGAACATTTAATAATAACGCTCATTCAACCATCAAATAAGACCGAATTTCTCATACTAAAGAAATGTCGAAAATATGCTTAAAACTGGTAGCAAGGTAGAAATAAATTATCTGAAGATATCTAAACACGCAGTGAAATTTTTTAATTATGAACTAGGTGAAGTCAAACGTTATACTTGTACTTGAAGTTGTATCAGTCTAAATTATCACTTTGGGGTCCAAGTGCTACAAGATTCCTTTATTTTTAATAAAGAAAAGAGAAACAAGGGGAACTATCTCATTTTGATAGGAAATCATTCAGAATTTAAGTTCAAATATCTATTTTTTAAAGTTGATTTATGAATGATAATTTTAGTATATTTCGGAACCAAAATGCAAATCATGAAGGAATGAAAAAGTCGAAAGTTCTTCATATTTTCTGAATGATTTTTTAACACATTTGGAGACATGAAAATAAAATTCGAAGTACAAGAAATAGTTTAAAAATGACAATAGATCAATAGATCAGTAGATAATCACAGACCTCCAAATCATCATCAATTCATCATATTATCACATTGCAGTCGTAACACTATAATTAACAATTCCAACACCATCAATGAAATATTCTGTAATAAAACGGAACATACCTTGCAACACGGATAAATAAATAAATCCAAAGATCGCCAAAATGAGCAAATTTTTTGACATCTTAGCGATTTGTTTCAGGTAAACAGAAAACCATAAAAGCTTAAATTAAAACAACGCGGTCATATTTTACGAAAAATTTTCGAAAAATAAAATCAACAGTTACGAAACTGAACAAAACACTGTGTCGGAACGTTCGCGGCCGGTTGCACAAATAAAATGACGTTTTGCACAGAAAGTATCAACCTACTGACTCCATTTCCGAGATCAAAACTCCGCTCTCTAAGCATCTCCGGTTCCATCCTCACTACCACTTCTCCGAAGTACAAACGCCGTCGGCTTACAGTATCACGCATTTATCCGACTGTTTTTTCATTCCGCTTATCTTATTGTTGACTATCGAATAAAGTGCAGAGAAAATTACTCATATAGCTTTCGAATATGGACAAAAATTCAGCATAATTGATGGGGGGAAAAATTAATTTCAATACCACGCGTTTACGCCTATTACCATAAGAATGAAAGTAATGCTTATTACAGTTATTACCGTGAAAAAAAAAAGAAGATTCGTTTTAAAAGCATAATTAATTACTCGCTGAAACCGGCAATTTTTTAATCTGTTTACTCTCGCATGCACTTTGATATCGTTCTTTTTTATTGATTACCTACACTCGATGCGCCAATGTAGACGTAATGAGTTCATTTTATATATTAAATATGCACTTTTTATTACTTTGCCTTCTTTTCGTATCACTGCTTGAATTACTCCGGCGAGCTGTTCGAATAAAGATTCGAATCGAATGTATGGTTTAAATTTTTTTTTTTTATATATTCGCCTCATTTAATGGGTAAATCTATCTAAGAAAACTTGGTAGGTAATTTTCTAAAGATTTTTATAAACAAATTATCCTTATTAGGGTGTCTGTCATTTTGAAAAATTTGGAAGTTTGACCTAGCTGCCACACACTAGATCTTGACTTCATCACCTATAATTATTCTCAGAATTTTTTCAGATTTTTAAAACAAAATTAATCCGGCTCTCGAGGGCCTCAAAATGAAAAATTTACGTTGAACGTTTCATTTCCACTCGTACTATACCTACTCTTAAAAATACATAAAATCTAAAATCTTGTCACTCAAAAACAAAAGATGGCATCATAATTCATGTTTCCTTCTAAAATTTTTAAATGGAAATTTTTTACTAAAAAAAGAAGCTCAGGTAAAAAAATTGAGGCTGAAAATTAAACTTTTGTCAGGGGTTCGAAAAATGTGGATTTTCAAAAATTAATTTAGATATTTTCCATGTCGACATTATTTTCTTTAAAAATTTTGTCACACTGAAAACATTTAACTCAAAATTGAATTTTTGGCAGGGCAGGGGTTCGAAAAACGCGGATTTTCAAAAATTAATTTAGATATTTTCCATGTCGACATTGTTTTCTTTTAAATTTTGTCGCACTGAAAAAATATAATTAAAAATTTAATTTTAGGCATGGGGTTCGAGAAATAAGAAATTTTTAAAGTGAATTTCATGCAAGAAAAATTCTATACAGGTGACATTTTCTTTCCAAACGCCTTCATTTCTTAATTTTTAAATTCTTTTTGAACATGATCGCACAAAAAATTTTGAGTTGAAAATTGAATTTTGGGCAGGGGTTCGAAAAATAATAGGGTATTTTCAAAGTTGATTAATATTTCAAAATTTGTCGACCCTACTTTATAAACTTTGCCCCCTCCAAAAAATAATTGAAATTTCATTTTTTTGGGGATTTGAAAAATAAAAAAAGTAAATAAAATTCCAAAATTTATCGACATCATTAAGTACCTATTTTTCAAACTTTGTTGCGCCAAAAAATTTAATTTTTGCCACGGTTCCAAAAAACGAATTTTCCAAGTTGGTTGAAAAGTGCTTTTTTTGCAGGGGTTTGAAAAACACGAAATTTTCTGAATTAAATGCATTTTCTAAGATTTATGTACATAATAATTTTTTCGTTTTTTTTCCAACTACCTATTGATTTTTTCACTTTTTTATTACTTTGTCGTGCAAAAAAAAATTCAATTAAAAAATTGAATTTTTGACAGACGAGGTTTGAAATATTCGAAATTCCTAAATTGATGCATTTTACACTCACATAAAAGAATTCTTCGAGTGGTATTTCCTTACAAAAAAAAAAAAAAACTAATTTCTGCACCCCCTCCCCCCAGCCACCACCAAACACTCCAAAACTTAAAATTCAAAAAAATTAATGTAGGAATTTTCCGAAATTCATCGACATTAATTTTTCCACTTTTTTCCAAACTTTGCAGCGCAAAAAAAAATTTCAATGAAAATTGAACTTTGAAACGAGTTTGAAAAATACCTACGAAATTCCTATATTTGCATTTTGCGCACAAAAAAATTCCAAAGTGACATTTTCTTTTCAAAAATCTTTTAGTAGATATGGTGAACATTGTCCTGCGAAAAATTTCAATTTGAAAACTAGTCTTGTGAAGTGGTGGAGGGGTGAGGGGGGTAAAAAGTACAAAAAAAGAATAAGTAATTAATTTTGCAAATTTATCGACATTGATTTTTTCATGTTTTCCCAAACTCTGCGCTCTGCGGCAACAAAAAAATTTTAAATTAAAAACTCAAAGTTCGATAGGTAGGGGTTTGAAAAGAACAGAATTTGTGAAATGATTCATTTTGTTCATAAAAAAATTACACTTCAACATTTTCTTTCCAAAAATCTATATTTTATTTTTATTTATTTATTTTTTTAAATTCATTTATTGTGCCATATACAAAGTACTATGCTTAGAGGCACATTCTTAAGATTAGGATTGTATGTAAGTATTAGGTGTATATATTAGAAGTTAATTTAGTTACATGCTTAAAAATTAAGGTAAAGGTAATTATAAAAGTTTGTTTAGATGGGTGATTTTTATGAATTGGAGAAGTTTTTCGATGTTGTTTTGATTATCTGAGAGGATGTTTTGTAGATTTCCGTCGAGGTAGGTGTTTCGGGCTTGATTTATTCATCTTAAATTAAATTTTTTTTTTTTGTTGAAATTTTAATGTTTGCCAGGGGTTTGAAAAATACGAAATTTCTAAGCTGATATACACATTATCTGCGTAGTAAAAATTCTACAAGGGGCGTTTTATTTTCGAATGGTAATTTTTTTTTTCATTTTTTCTCTAAAGAATATCGCACAAAAAAAATTTAATTGAAAACTGAATTTTGGCAGGGGTTTGTAAAATATGAAATTTTTGTAATGATTGCACGTTTCAAAATTTATTGACATCGATTTTTTTACCCCCCCCCCTTCCAATGTGTAGTCGCATAAAAAACTAAAATTGAAAATTGAAGAAATCTTGGCAAGGGTTCGAAAAATTTGGATTAATAAAAAATCAACTCATTTTCCACAATTTATCGACATTAATTTTTTCTGCTTTTTTCCCCACACTTTTTCGTGCAAAAAATTATAAAATTGAAAAATCAAATTTTTTTCAGAAGTTCAAAAAACAGAGGATGTCTAAATGTACACATTTTATTTATAAAATAACTTTACAAGTTGCCTTTTTTTTCAAAAGTCTTGGATTTTTTTTTTCGTTTTTTTTTTCTTAAACATTGTCGCACAAAAATCTAATTACTTAATGAATTTTCAAAAATTTAGTGGCATCTTTTTTTTTTTTTTAAATAGCTAAAGGGAATTAATTTTAAAATTCGTATTTTGGAACCCCTGTCAAAAATATTTTTCAACTGATTTTTTTGGGAGATAAAGTTCACAAAAAAGTAAAAAAATATATAAAGAGAGATTTAGGGAAATCCATCAATATAAAAAAAATTAAAAATCCGTATTTTTGGAACCCCTTCCAAAAATTTAATTTTCAACTTTAATTTTTGTTCGCTTGATAATTAAATGGCGAAATTTTTGAATAAAAGATATCTATGACACCTGAAGAAAAAATAGAACACCTTAATTTTTAACTTGCCAAAAAGTCAAATTTCAACTTTAATTTTCTAATTAATTGCTTGACAATGTTTGGAATTCAATCTACTTTCGAGACATTCAATCAGCAATTCAACAATACTGTAATTTTATTTTAAAAAGATTTTTTTTGGAAACAATAAATCATTAAATCCTTATGTGCCTAAATCTCAGTTTGAACTTTGAGGCTGTTGATGGTCAGGTCAGCTGTTTCATTTTAAAAATCAGAAAGTATTCTGATAGTACCTTTAGATAATAGGTTTAGAAGGTGACATCGCCAACTTTCAAAAAAGATCTTGAACAAAGGATACCTACCTCACTATACTGATGTTGTTAAACTCGACTCCTGCTGAGCAGAAAACAAGAAGCACATCAAAATCGAACGCTCTCGGCTCAAAAAAAAATTGCATAAAAGTATTCCAGTAAATAGATAACAAAAAAAATAGGCAATATTTTAAAACAGCTTAGTGCACAACGGTTAACCAGTTTTGAAGCGCTTATTCTTCCGCATATACTGAAGATTCCAAGCTGGAATTGTTGACATAACTGTTCGGTAATGCGGGATGAGGTCATTCCACTTTTTATTATTTTTTAAACCGAGAATTTCATCGATGTCTGTATTTGCATTGATATTCAATAAGACAATGCTCGTCCGATGGATACGAATCGGTTACATTTACCTACCTATTTATAAATTATGCCTAAACCTACTTAATATTTTTCCAATCGATAAATATAATTAAGATCATTGTAGACCTAAGATATCTGCTAACAAGGGAACCTCGCCAACTCGTCACCTTCGATTGAGCTAAAATTTGGCTCACTGAAAGAGCATGCCACCCAGACCTCACAACCAAATTTTCAGCTGCCGAAGTTGATTTTTCGATTTTTGGCGAATTTTTGAAAATGGCTAAAACTATAGCAATGATCGACTACCCTAAGAATCTCGAACAAACTTTTATAAAAAAAAAAATCTATTTTGTGCAGCAAACGCTACCGTACAAAGGAGGGAAAAACGATGCCGACGATTTCTGCCTTGTACTTGAATGCGATATCATGAAACATCTAGTTTCATAAGTACTGGTTACTTGTAGGAAGGTCAATGTCGCTCTTCGAGGGTAGTGACCGATTATATGCTTTGCTTGGAATAAAGTTGTGAAATTTATTGAACCGATTGTACGACTGAAATGCACCACGTAAATTTTGAAGCAGAACTCGTATATAAATACACTGCGCTTGAAAAATGATCTTGTTTTACTTGTTTCTATACGTACAGCTTCTATATATTTGCGTATGCATGGATGGGTACCTTTCGTGCATGGTTCTGCACTCGAACGTCATTTATAAGATATTCTGAAAATTTTAAAAATCTCGCACCGAAAAAAAAAAACATACCTACGTACACCAAATGAAAAGAAATAAAGAAATACAGAAAGAAAAAACGAGAATATTACTCAATACACCCTGATGGAATGTGATAGTAACCAAGTAAGATAATCGCACTACAGGAGTGCCGAATATATTCCAAGTTCAATAATTTCCATCTCTTCGCTAATTTGAAAAGCGAAATGTACATATACATAAAGCTAGTTACTTTCTTTTTATTCGATAATTACGATTATAAATGCGCCTTCAATTCTAGTTTAACATTATCAATAACTCGAGGCGATGAGAATGCATTTTTCATTTTCCAAACTAGATTTCGTTATAGCGATCGATAATTATTATGAATGCTCGATCCGACCAATCACCACGCCGCATGCTGCAGACTCATTTTCAATTTCGTTACACTCGTAAAAGGCAATAGCGATACCCGGTGTACCTACTAATTGAGAACTTAACTTCAGCAAAATTTCACCTACCTATCTCCCACAATCGATCAATCTTATATCCGGACTTAATGCATGGTCTTTTGTTTTTTATGAAATTTCCAACCTCAGAAGTATGTCATAGAAAACAGGATTTTTTCTAAAACCATACTGCAACGATTAAAAGTGAATCTGAAGTTAATTGTTTCTGAATTAATACGAGTAGATGCTCGGTTTTAGTATACAATCGAATCACTTTCGATGTTCATTTTTATCTCATGCGAATTATAATATTCCAGCTGAGTTATTTATTCAATCTAAACATAAGCTCGACAGGAAACTGTTAGGTAAATTATTCAAAAGAGCGATTACGTTCGAGAGAAATTTTCCTTAATAATTATAGGTACCTATCTTTATTATATTTAAGGCATATCTATCTACCAGACAAGATATGATCGCAGTTTATTCGAAAATTCGAAAGTCTGACAATGGATGGGTGATTTTATTTACCTATCTGTAAGTTTAAATTCGTCATCAACGAAAAGTCATCGATAAGTACCTTTATGGAGATTGATAATGATGAGATTAAGTAAAATTACATAGAAAAATCTCACAATTGTCACATTGTGACAAACCAAATAAGTATACTTAGTAAGTAGGTTAGGATGTTTCATAATTTCATTTTTTTTCGAAATGTCAAGGTCCTGCCCTCTAAAAATGTTTTTTTGGTGTAAAATCAACTCCCTAAAAATTCTTCTTCAAAAAAATCCTTTTAGTGGTGGCTCAGAGCCCATTTTATTAGAAAAAACAAAAAAAATCAAAATATTGAAATTGTTTTTTTTGTAACGAAAGGTCACTACATAGGCACTTTTACCCAACAAGACCATTTTTGGAGATCTTTTTATCTTTACTTTGTCTTTACTCCTGTTTTTAAGGGGACATAAAAAAAAAACATTTTTACGTTTAAAAATTTTTATTAAAAATCAGCTAAAATTAAGATTTTTTTGGATGAAAGTGGTCTTACATTAGAGAGAAAATGAAAAATTGGCAATGGATTCTTATGAAAAAGAACAATTTTGAAGAGTTGAAATTTAAAACATACAAAAAAATGGAAAATTGAAAACTTTTAAATTTTTTCTTGGGGGGGGGGGGGGGGGGGGGGAGCCAGCAGGTGCCAATTGAAATTCAACGAAATGAAAACTTGAAAATTAAAAATAATTTATTATGAAAACGTAAACATTTTCGATAAAACAGAACCAAAAAATGCACAACTTTGAAAATTTGGTCCCTATTTTTTTATTTTATTTTTTGCATGATGATGGGGTAATAACAGCATTACTTAAATTTCCGTTATTTTGCTCATTTTTTCATTTTTTTTTAATGAGGGCCCTCCAAAGTACGACTAAAAATGAATTTGGAAGAAAAAATTTGAAAGTTAAAAAAAAACAACCACCTTTATGGGTATTGGTAACTGGTACCTATAAGTATATAAAAAAATTTCAATTGTTGCAGGTCTGTAGCAACGTGTGAAATAAATGATTCCCAATTTTTTATTTTTCCCCTAACTGAATTTTAAGCCGGCGCTCAGCCCCCCGAATTTGAAAAAATTTAAAAAATTGAAAAAACAGAACATTCTCAAAATTTTTGAAAATTTTTAGCAAAATGACCATAGGGGTGGTCAGTAGCGTAGCCAGACAGGCATGTAAGGGGGGGGTCTGACCCAAAATAGAAAATTTTTGTAAAAAAGACCATTAAAAGGCTGAAATTTCGTCATTTTTTTCAACTTTTTCTTCGTCGAGGGGGGAGGGGGTCTGGACCCCCTCGATAAAGGTAAATTTTCGATTTCTTTAATTCTCAATAGAATTTTAAACTGAATTTTAAGCCGGCGCTCAGGCCCCCCAATTTAAAAAAATAGAAAAAATAAAACATTTTCAAAAATTTTCAAAATTTTTAGCAAAGAGATCATAGTGGTGGTATTTCTATAAGACGAGACCATTTCCGATGATTCCTCATCTTCACCCCCGTTTTCATGGAACACGGAAAACCGTAATTTTTTACGTTTTCTTATACAAAATTGAAAAAAAAAAAACTAAAAATTGAAAAATAAGCCTTCTTGAATAAAGTGGTTTCAACATACATGTTATTGCTCAAAAAGGCCATTTAAAGGTGATTTTTCATCCTTACCTTCATTTTTAGGAATCTGCTCATTTCTTTCAATTTTTGATAGTTTTTGAAAAATTCTCACTGATACGGCAGTGGTGAAAAATCACCGTAAATGACCTTTTTGGACAATAACATGTATGTTGAAACCAATTTAAGTATTCAAAAAAACCTGTTTTTCAATTTTGTTTAAAAAAACGTAATAAAAAATGACGGTTTTCCATGTCCCATGAAAACGGGGGTGAAGATGAGGAATCATCAGAAATGGTCTCGTCTTATAGAAATACCATCACTATGATCTCTTTGCTAAAAATTTTCAAAATTTTTGAAAATGTTCTATTTTTTAAATTTTTTAAAATTGGGGGGTCTGAGCGCCGGCTTAAAATTCAGTTAAAAATTCTATTGATAATTAAAGAAATCGAAAATTTACCTTTATCGAAAAACTCAGTTGTCCTCACTAGATGAGGTGGGACTGAGTCAGAGGGTGAAAATTTTCATGAAATTTTTAGACCCTAAGAACGAACATGCACAACTTAATTAAAAAATCACAGGTAAGGACAGATTCATCATTTCCCGCGGTTATGCTTTTTTATCTCCAACGTCATTCTAAAACAATACTTGAATACCCATTGGCATTTGGCATTTTTTTCCAGGGAACTTTCAAATCAAAAATATCCTAGTTAATCCAGACCGAAGTGAATTTTCCCCTTTTAAAAATTATAATTTTAAAGTCGAGAAGTTTAAATCGAACCTTCGTGTAATAAACAAAGTTGCGAAAATGAATGTAGCAAAATTCACACGATTCGACGAATACAGACGCAGGTAATTGCCGACTAATTGTGAAAATGAGTTTTTGATACATTATCTGCGACTGGAAGTTGATCTAGTAAAGTTGTCGAGATAAATGCTGCATCATAAACCGCTGTTGTACGCGTTTATCAATGTAATGAATCATCGTTAACGATTCGCAGTGTGTGTTTCTAGCGAAACGTTGATGTTATAAAGGCTTGAGCAAAAAATTGATTAAGAAGCGACTTTAATGTGATAGGAGTTTTTTTTGATGAAGATTTCATTTCATGGATGTTGAATTTATTGAAACGGCTGATTGCATCATCGTTTACTTGATCGTTAATCTTATAAATTCATCTGTTAGCCTGAAATTTTGATCGCGTATTCGAACGGTAAATTGTCGATTAGGTATAAAGACGTCATTAGTAAGAATAGGTTTAAAACCTTCGCCATAATCCTTTAATGGAATAACAGCTGTAATTTTTTTTCCAAGATATGAATAGGTACATTTTGTTTAAAATTTAGTGAAAGAAAATACTCATTCACTTACTGATTACCTTTTTGAAAAAGTGTGCTAATGCAACTAGGTATGCAGGATTTTCGATAATATTTTTGCTCAACTTGGTAGGTAGCTAGGTAGTGTATGTAGGTTTAGACAAGCCCTCCAAAACTGATTATTTTTTAACTAAAATCATTTATTAGAAAAGATATCAACGAGTTAATTTTTGACCGTTATCTAATTAGAATATAGATTTCCTATTCGGTTTCGATTATTTTGATCAATTTTTTCCTTCAATAATAGTTTTTCTTATTCACAGCAATTTTTGACATTGATGTTATTGTTTCTTCAAGGGAAGGGGTCTGCCAAAAATTTCAATCATAAAAAATTTAAAATGCAAAATGTACTTAACAATCATTTTTTTCAAATTTTACTTCAGATAAACAAATAGGTAATTCATTGATAATAATTTGAAACTTTTTAAAGGAAAATGAAAAAATACTCGATTTGAATTAAAAAAAAAAAAATTGAACGAGTGAAATAATTTTGGTTTGGATTTAGGCCTACCCCTGTGCCTGTACTTATGGCCATTTTTCAACGTTACCACAATTCATGAAAATTGAGGTAAAGTTGAATTTTAAATCCAATTCTTAAAAGGATTTGGATTTTGGATCCTAAATCTTGGTAGAAAAAGATTTTGAATTTTTACAAGTCATGAAACGAATTAAAATCCAAAATATATATTTTTTTGGTTTGGTTTAGTTGTTACACTGGTTATTGTGAATGCGATTGGCCCCATGAGATTTTTAAAATTAGGCTCCAAAAAGTTAATTTCGTATTGTTCCAAGAAAACTCAGAAATTTTTTCATCAAAAAATTAACATTTTTATTTCTTTTTACTAAAAACAGATAATATGGGTATTTTTTTCTGATAAAGTTTAAAAAATTTTACTAATTTTTTTACCTTGAAAAAATTGAAAATTTTACTACGTACCACCTAACAAAAAAAAAATAATAATAAATACGAGTAGGTACATTTTTTCTTGCCAAAAAATGGACTATTTTGCAAAAGAATTCAGTTTTTTTTTCTCTCCAAAAGTTACGTGAGAAAAATTCTTATTGCAAAAAAAATTATTTACTCCAAAAATGTAGAGAAATAATAATTAATTTCAAAAAAAATTAAGAGATTTATCTTCTCCAAAAAAATTTTAATTTAAAAAAAATCAATTTTTTATTTTATTTTTTAAAACTATAATTAAGAGACGTTATAAAGAGTTTTTCTCTCTCCAAAAAAATATTTATTAGAAATCTTTTCAAAAAAAAAAAAAAAAATGTGTAGTTTTTTAGCCTGGCTTGAGAAAAATCGATTTTTTTATTTCGAGAAAATTTAGAAATTTTTTAAACAATAAAAAATTGAAAGATTTTTTTTCAATTGGGACCAAACCAAAAATTTAGTTTTTTCAGTTTTTTTTTTTGTTTTTTTTTGGAAATTTGAAAGTTTGTTTCCAAAAAATTTCCTTCTAAAATTTGAATAATAGTAACGGGTGGCCCAGTTAGGAGTGTGCTCACTTTTTTTTCTATGCGCAGTACAACTTCTACCGAAAATACACGGGAAACTAAGGCGGGGAGGGGGGGGGGGGGGTGGTCGAACAGTGAGTTTTTTGTTTTTCGTAAAAAAAATATTAAAAATTTTCTAAGTTTTTTTATGTCATCCAAACCTAACCTCATGTAACCTAATCTAACCCAACTGTCGGATTTTTGGGTCGGATTTTGGGGTCGGATTTTCCTGTCGTTTTTTTCCATTTTGGTCTCCGTAAAAGCATATACTATGCTAAAAATTTTTAAAAAGTCATTAAATTTATAAAAAAATTCCAAGTTTTAAAATGCCTAGCAAAATGTCTGAAAGTCATCTTTCTATTTATAAAAAAAATTTCAAGTTTCAAAATGTCTAAAAGTCATCTTTCTGAATAAAATTCCAAATTTCAGAATGTCTGACAAAATGTGTAGAAAATGTCTAAAAGTCAAAAAATTTCAAAAAAATTTACAAGTTTTAAAATGTCTGACATAATGTCTAAAAAATCGAATTTATTAAAAATTTTCTGTTTTTTTATGTCATCCAAACCTAACCTAATGTAACCTAACCTAACCCAATGGTGTCGGATTTTTGGGTCGTTTTTTTCCATTTTGGTCATCGTAAAAGCATAATTATACTATGCTAAAAAAAAATGAGCACACTCCTAACTGGGCCACCCGTATAATTATTGTAATTCAAAAAAATCGAGAAACTTTTTTTTCAAAATAAATAAATTTTATCACGCTGACTCGAAAAAAAAAAATAATAATAATAATTAATAGGTAGGTAAGAAATGTTTTATCGCAAGAAAAATTGGAATTTTTTCTGCAGGTTTTTTCGAAAAGAAATTGAAAGATTTTGACTTTTAATTTTAAAAAGAAAGCGCAAAAAATCGATAATTAGACGGGACAGATAATTTCAGAGTAAAAGAAAAAATTTGTATTTTTGATTCTAAATACAAATATCTCAATAATTTTGAATTTTAACCCTGATCGCAGATGCCCGTTTCCATTTGAAAGTTTTTTTGTGAATTTTTGAAATTTAAAATTTTAAAAAAATTTAAAAATTTAAAAAATGATTGAAAATTGTTTCCTTCCACAGCACCTTATAGAACTTGAAAAAACAAACAAAACTTATAATGGCATATTTTTGCCTATCTATGAAATTCAAGGCGATGGAAAAGAAAAGGCTACTATTTTCTTTTTTGTTTTTGTAAAATTACAAGTAACTACTTAAAATATGTAGTACATATTTTCTTTTCTAGCCCCTTCTGTCAAGGTAGGTAAAGGTATGCAAAAAGAATTTATTTTTATTTTAATTAATTATACTTACAGGTAAGTGCTTACTTAATTGTACCTAATTATTAATAAATTAAATTTAAATCTAAGTAATTTTTTTAAATTATTATTTTTAAATTATATTCAATGTGGATTTAATCAAATAAGTAATTGGTCATTTTATTCATTTTAAAAAATGATTCATTTTTTTCAATATAATACTCAAATCAAAATAGAAAAATAAGCTAGGCATTTATCTAAAGCTTTTGAACTCATAATTCAAATATACCTAGATTCATTATAATTTTTATAAATAACATTTTTTTAAATAAAATAAATTTACATTAGTTTATTAAATTTTTATTTATTAGAATTGACTGATACCTAATTTAATTTTCAAAAAATTAAATTTTGAAAAATAAAATGTCTTGTAATCGTTTTTTTAATTTTCATTTTTTTTAACTTTTAAATTTTCTAAGAATTTTACATTTTAAAAATTCATAAAAAAATTTCAAATGAAAACGGGCATCTGTAATTATGTTTCCTTAAAACTTATATTCATAATTCTGCATTTCAAGGATGTATCCACTATCCAATACTATCTGAATTTGGCTCTTCTGATATGCCCCATGTAAGTACGAGTACGTACTGTAGTACTGTACTACCAGTTGGACCAAAAAACTTTCTACTATCTTTTGTTTCAGCGTGAAGTTACAAAGAACGCTCACAGAAAGCGCTCAAATACGAGAGGATGGCCTACAATTCGTGGCGAAATACTAGGAGTAATATTAGGTGCCTGATAGTACATTTTCGTGGTTGCGCGTCCCAGTCTCGAAATTCTAATATCGTCAGCAATAAATTTCATTGGGAAGAAATATTGTCTAAAAATTGTAATTTCGGACGCGCTTTTTGCAGATACTCTCGTATATAAGGTAGCGGAAAAACGCTCGTTTAATAATTGTTGCCTTATGAGAGCGTTTAGAATAATGTGTGGAAGCATCGAATGCTGCCAGAGCTAATTCATCGTCGCTTGCGAATATTATAGTTTAACATATTATAAGTATACACATCACCAATGATGCTCAGGCCTAAGTGAAAAATCTATAATTTACGCAGCAGCCATGTTATAAACTTGGCAATTTGTAGCACTACATACATAATAACTAATAAGTTTCATCGTGTTATTTTAATATAATGTAAAAAAAAAAAAAAAAATACACGTATAAAAGATAGGTACCTATGCCTATCATTTAGAGCTAACAATTAAATAATGTTTTTAGTATTTTAAAGCGATTTGTAATTACTTTTCTTATTCGTTTTTTAGCTCTCGTTTGTCCTACTTTATTTCAAACGACGAACATTAAAATATACAAACCGGTTGCAAAGCTTTCGAACACGTCGTCGTCCGACAGAAATGTTAATACCTTCAATTATAAACTTTATATCCGCAGATACACCTTCATCGGCGGCTAAAATAATTACGGTCTCGGTGTTAATAGTTTGGGATAATTTTAAACTGGTTGAATCAGAACGCAAGTGAAAAAAGGCCGTTTTTTTAAAATTAGATTGCGCGCCGTCCTATTTCCACCGCTGAAAGAGAAAGAGACGCAAACAATGTTTACAGTATTGACGATTACATGAATTGAAAACGGGCTGCGGTCTCTAATTATTCAAATAAGTTTTCTCGTGGTAGGTCTATTCTCTATAAGTCTGCAGCCGTCCGACCAACTTGTATTTATTACCGTAGCTTATCGTCATTAATCGACCGACGCAGTTTATCAATAATTGTTATTCTAATAAGAAATCATCGAAAGAAAGCTCCTTACGACATTGTAGGTACAAGGTACGTACGACCAGGCAATTTTTACTACATTACTCTTCACAAATTATAGTTTCTATATCAAAATTCACCAGTGTCTTCCTTTCTCTATGTTTGATTTAGTGAAACTAAGTGCACTACACAAACACGTTCATTTCACTCTTTTACATGTTTATCCGCTCGTACTCGCACATATTGCGCTCATATAAACGTATCTAGCTATCTACCTATAACGTCCATTTATTCACATATTTTCCTTTTATTCAGCCTTTAAAGTTTCACGAATGTGGCCTACGGCCAAGCAAAAATGGATCAAAAATTTTCTCCACAGTACACATGCAGGAACTAGCACTAGCTTCGTGCAATTTGCAGCTACCTCTTCAACTACATATAATTGTATAGGTACTTGTTCATGTCTTATGTACCTATTTGTTTCTATAAGCACCTGAACAGCTCGACTATATGATTTTCTAAGAATTACCCGCGCCGCTAATGGTTTCTCTGTTAAATGCCTGAAAACAAAACTTCTCCCAGAGTAAATATTTATGCTAGAATGTTTTACCATAAGTACCTATCCACCCATATTTCGTCCATAATAATCCTATATCATCGTTGGTTTTTTCACTATACTCGAGCTCAATTATAATAACGTCAAATATCTACCTACCTAATAGCATAAGAGTAAATAATCAAAGGTAATATCATTGCGCCAGAATAAAAAAAAAAAAATTTAAAAATGCAATATTTGCATATTGCATAATCAAACAATTGAAAATTATTTAGAATCTCTACCTAGTCGTTTCTCTTCTTTGAAGTAGGAAAAAGGAAATATACCTAAATCGCGATGTGAGAATAAAGGTTCATTTTTGGAATAAAAATATAAAAGAAATTCTTCTAGTGACTATATCAAAATAATCAAAATTCATTTTTCAAACACATCGATATCCCTAATAATACTGTCTATTTTATGTGATGAAGGTAGACACGTTGAAAATAACGTAACCATTTTGCCTTTTAAAATTCGTATATGCAACTTTTCAGACGTTAGAAGCAACTTGACTGATGAAGTACGAGTATATTCCCTGCAATAGTTCGGCGATGGGCGAGGATACGAAAAATATAATATGCATTAACCTTTCGCCTTATATGATCAATTAAATTATACTCTTAAAAATGAGCAAATATGCATTATTTTGTTGGAGGCTTTTTTCCATTATTACTTACCCCTTCCCAACAAAATTTCAAAGAATTTCTTATTTACAAAACTAACTTTTTGGGAAGGGGGCGGCGTATCAATTTTTTGAAATTAAGTGTATCTACTTAGGTGAGAAAAAAACATGAAAAATCCCTAATGAAAATGTTTACTTAGGTAAAAAAATTCTCAAATAAAAGTGAATTAGTAAAAAAATGATATTTTGAAAAATTTTCTGAAATGTATTGGAAAATCTTATAAAAAGTAGAATGGATGACTGTTTGATTGGAGAATGCTTCATTTTATTGGAGTTTTGGTTTATGGTTCTTTGAAAATAAATTTGATTTTTGTTCAATTTTTTTACTAACGATTATCTAAAAATCAATTATCAAAGTTTGTATTTTAATTTTTTGTTAAGGAGCAAATTTTTCAATTTACGCTAAAAATTTTTTACTTTTTTTTCAGTTTGTGATTCCATGAAAAATGCCACTGCTCTTGAGTTCATTTTTTTATTCGTTTTTGAAAATCAATTCCTTGAAGCTAACCTTTCATGTTTCCCATTTCTGTCCAAAATTGATTTTTTTTTTAAATTTTCGTTCAAAATTTAAATTGTTTTAAATTTTGTTAATTTATTTTTTCAAAACTGACTTTTAAAATTTTTGATCAAAAATTGATCTTTAAAATTTTGATTAAAAATTGATGCCTTAAATTTTTCTTCAAAGCTTAATTTTTTCCAATTTTTTTGTTTAAAACTGAATTTTCTCAGTCTGAAATTATTCGGTTTTTATTTTTGTAATTTTTATAAGTATTTTAGCATAGTAAATTATGCTTTTACGATAACCAAAATGGAAAAAAGAAATATTTATTCAATTTCAAAACGATTTTTTTTTTCAATTTCTTTCAAAAGAGAATTTTTCAAATTTTTGTCAAAAATTGAATTTTTTGTATTCTCCCCAGAAATTGAAGTTTTGGTAATTTTTTTTCCAATTTTTGTGTAAAACTAAATGTTTTCAATTTTTGTCATTTTTTTCTATTTTTGATCCAAACTGAATTTTTATAACTTCTGTTACACATTGATTACCTATTTCAGATTATTATTCATTTTTTTTAAAATTTTAGATCAAACTGAACTCTTTCAAATTTTTGTTTAAAATGTTTTTTTTTTCAATTTATTTCAAAAGAAAATTTTGCCAATTTTCAAAAATTGATTTTTTATATTTAATTTTTTTTTAGGTAAATTTATTTTTTCCAATTTTTGTGTAAAATTAAATATTTTTGATTATTTTTTTTAATTTTTAATCAAAACTGCATTTTTTCAATTTTTGTCTGAAATTAAATACCTATGCTCAATTTTTATTCAAAATTGATTATTCAATCTTTGTCAAAAGTTGATTTTTTCTATTTTTGATCAAAACTGAATTTTTCAATTTTTCATCAATACATACCCGATTTTTCCTAGTTTTGTGTAACATTGAATTTTTTATGTTTTTGCCTAAAAGCTCAACTTGAAGTTTATACATAGGTAGGTAGCACATATTTTTTTATTGAATTTTTTCAACTTGACTCGATTTATTATTCTTTGAAAAACAATATAATCGTCGTTCAATTTTTTGGTTTTTTGCTTCTTTGAAAATCAATTCTACTTTTTTTTAATTTATAGGAAAATATAAATTTTTAATAGTTTTTATTTCTTCAAAATTAAATTATTTACCTTAAAATTAAAAAAAAAAAAAAAAAAAAACTTTATAGGTAGATACTTTATTTTACGTAGGTACCTATTTCTGAAAAAAAAATTGCGTAGGGAAAATA
Source organism: Balanococcus diminutus (assembly GCA_959613365.1). NCBI lineage: Eukaryota > Metazoa > Arthropoda > Insecta > Hemiptera > Pseudococcidae > Balanococcus > Balanococcus diminutus. Next base: position 35,153,927 of record OY390714.1, read on the forward strand.
TTTTTAAAATCTCTAAAAAAAATCAAAAATCATCTAAAAAAAATTGATACCTATACGTATTAATACCAAGGTATTATATTCTTGACAAAAAAGTAAAAAATCCTGTCAAAAAATATTGATTTTTTCAGTAATAGGCTTATCAATAGGAATTCACTTCAAAAATGAATTGACAGAAAAAAAAATATTAAAAAAATTTCTGAAAAAATTCAAAAATTCTTCCAAAAAGTTTTCAATTGATATTTGTAGCATGGTTTTTTTTTTTTTTAATTTTTTTACTTACATAAATTTGTAAGAAATCTTCTCAGGAAAATTTCTCTTTTAAAAAAGTCATAGTATTTAATTTATATTTTTAATTTACATCGGAAAACATTTTTTTGAAGAAAAATATTGTTTGGAAGAAATTCTATTGTTAAAAGTAATTATAATTCAAATTCACCAAAGTAAGAAGTCAAACGCATTCGATTTTAAATGAGTAAAGTGGTAAGTTATAAATTCATGGTTGTAATCTACACCATGCAACTTCCTTAAGGTAATTTTTCATTTTCTTGGTTCGCAGTTGAAATTTGTAGAGGAAAAACGTGTAAAGCGATAGCCCCTGCGAGGCGTCGACTCGCATCAATTCGTTTAGTACCTAACCATCAATTCAGAATATTACCAACATTTTCATTTTTCACTGGGTATTCACGCTTAATTTAAAAATCGCTTTAAATTTTTGGCCTTTACCGACACGATAATTAAATTCACCACCGATAAGCTTCGCAGTAAACGCGTGAGTCAAAGATATATATTAGTAGGTGTAGGTAGGTCAGGTAGCAGGTACTTTCAACTGGTGAGCTTGTCGGGAGCTTTTAATTAAGCCGTTTTCTTTTACGAATTCTAAAAACGGATTATTAATTAATCCTCGTTTATTAAAATGCTCCTTAGTAATGGTATAGATAAGGAATGAGGGAACCGAAAAAGATAATGTCGGTCTTTCGTGTCATAGGATGATATTCTAAGAAGCAATTATTCAAAATATTTTAAGCCTTTATACAACCTTATATCCTAAACTTCACATATAAACTGGTAATTTTTTACTTAAGAAAACTACGACGATAAAGGTATGTAGTAGGTAGAGGTACTAGGTAGGCAGATATCTGCATAGTAGACATTGACTAAGTATAATATTCTATGTACATGCACTTCCATACACGTAGGCTAGGCTACCAACATTGGATATAGTGGATGCAGATTTGAGTGCAAATAAGAACCGGTGCGGTGAACTTATTACGAAAAAAAGACGTTCTGTAATGCGGTAATAAACAGTCCCTCGAGGGCATCACTTCAAACTCCATCAGACCAAAAGAACGAATTCAACCCTTCGCGAAATGGAATTGACCGGCGAACCGTGGAATAACTCGAGTACCTAGTACCTACCTTGTGTTACCGTGTAGATGAAACTACTCAATTTCTGACTGCGCTCTGCCTTTAGGTAATTTTACAAGATAACCAATCCAGTCACCAACCATCCAACCGACAGCAGCGTTTGTACTTTGAGTGTAGCCTATACCACAAAATTGCTCATTTACTATTAATCAAAAATAATGAAACCCACCGATGGAAAGGTATACCTATACTTGTACACTTGAAGTGTATAGTAAAGGAAATTAAACCTGTAATACGGTTTTCGAGGTACTCGATCACGTCTAATCCAGTTTTCAAAAGAGATGAGACGCCGCTTGTGAAAATCTTGAAAATTTTTCTAATTTGATCAGAGTGTCTAACAAAATATCAAAACCAAAAAGCATATCTTTTGAAGGACGTTAAACAAGACTTTTTCAAAATATTTCAAATTTTGAAGATTTTTTAATTTTGAAAACAAACAATTTTCAAATTTTCATCAAATTTTGAAAGTTATTCCAACTTTACAAATTGAATAACATTTAAAAATAAAGGTAAGTAAGTATCTCCTGCCCGTGTAGCAATTGTCGACATCGACATTTATGTCGACAAAATTCAGACACATTTTTTTCTCGGTTAACGATGAATTAAAAATGATATTTGAGATTTAAAGTAATGTTCTATGTTAAACATAACTGTTCAATCAAAATTTTTGAATTTTTTTCAGTATTTTCCTATAATTTAGAAAACGTTGTTTTTCTACATAGACAAGTCGATGTAAAAATCGATACTCGATAAACGCATCGACATTTATGTCGACAATTTCTGCCAATTAAATTTACAAATTTTATATCTAAAAAGAACTAAAAACAATTAATAAGAACATTTTAAGCTCAGGAATAAATAATTTTTGAAAGAATCACAAAATTTTCTTATTTTTCAAAGTTTTGAATAATACAACGACTTGTCGAGTTATTGTCGACATAATTGTCGATGGTCGAATAATGCATCGACTTCACTGTCGACAGTGTCGACCAGAGGAATTTTAAGTCGAGATAGTGTCGATGTGATTGTCGAGGGTCGAATAATGCATCGACTTAACTGTCGACAGTGTCGACCAGAGGAATTTTAAGTCGAGTTAATGTCGATCTAATTGTCGAGGGTCGAATAATGCATCGACTTGACTGTCGACGTCTTGAGGGTGATTGTGATACTCGCAGATAAAGTGTGTTGTGAATTAGTACATAAGGTCTAAGAATCATCTCTATGTTAGTTGGACACTCGCATGTGTCCAGCTACAAAGGTGGCCTCAATGCCGCATATCTGACAAAAAAAGTCAAAATGTTGGCTTGAACACTATTTTTGGTGTAATTTTAATATATACATATATTGAATATTTGAATTTAGCATATTTTTCAAAATCTCACCATTGCAAATGTCGATGTGGGTGTCGATATAAATGTCGACACTTCGAAATAGGTCACTTTTCGATGTGTCGACATTTATATCGAAATTAGCATCGACGTTGCTACACGGGTGTTTTTAAAATTTTTAAATCAAAAATTTAAAATCGATGCAGTTTTGAATGTTTACTAAAATTTAAACATTATTACCAAAATTTAAACTTTTATCGAATTTTGAAATATTTTAAACGAATAATTTTAAAGATCTTGTACCTAAACAAAATTTTCAACGTTTCCAAACATTTACTAAAGTTTTTTAAAAAAAATTCAGGAAAACATCATCAATTTTTTTTAAATTTTTGACTCATTTTTTTTAGCAAAAAATCAACAATTTCTGGAAGGAAAAAATTTTTGAGGAAAATGATCATCATTTTTTTGAGGAAAAAATTCTTCAGTTTTTTTGAGTAAAATCGATCATTTTTTTGAGCAAAAAAAAGACCATTTTTTGGAGGAAAAAAATCGACAATTTTTTTTAGAAAAAAGATCAATTTTTAGAAAAAAAATCATCAATCATCAATTTTTTAGGAAAAAAAATCATCAATTTTTTTAGGAAAAAAAATCATCAATTTTTTTAGGAAAAAAAATCATAATTTTTTAGAAAAAATATCAATTTTTAGAAAAAAAAATCATCAATCATCAATTTTTTTAGAAAAAAAAAATCATCAATTTTTTTAGGAAAAAAATCATCAATTTTTTTAGGAAAAAAATCATCAATTTTTTTAGGGAAAAAATCATCAATTTTTTTAGGAAAAAAATCATCAGTTTTTTGAGTAAAAAATTATCGTTGATATTTCTGTGACGAGTCCAACGACTATCCATCCTTCCCTTCAGCATCAGGATTGTCGTCGAGCTTTCTCCTACAACAAATGCCTATAGCATTTTTACTAAGACGAGCTGCTGTCGTTTACAAATTATAAAAACTTTCTAATTTGATTACGTATTTTTTCAGGCACGTTTTGCATAAATTTACAACACGTAGCAAAGTTTATTCATTAAAGAAAAAAGAAAATCCTAATGACAATAGGGTACTTATAATTTGAAATTTAAAAAAAAATTACATTCGAAAACTTTGATGTCCGGTAGCTTTATTGAATTAGCAGTTGAATTACTTACTCGAAAGTTTATCAATTAAGAAATTACGTTGTTAATGAGAATTTTGAAGCAAAAAGAATCCTCCTTTTCTCCAAAGTAAATTTGCCAAAATTAAAGAACATTTATAAAGTATAGTAGTTCCGAAGATCTTTTTTTGTTCCATTACCCTTCTGCGCAACTTACTAAAAACAATTAGCCCGAGTTGTTTTTGAGAGATACTAAATTGATCTTTTTTTTATGCACCTGAAAATTATGATCTATTTTACGGTTTAATTTACTTACTCTCGAAGCAATTTCTTTCGCACGAATGAAGAGGTTATCGCGATTCTTTACGAGGGCATCGTAAAAAAAGCTATCATTTTCGCATTTTAGGCGTTGTAATAAGAAGTGCGATGTTATTCCAGCCTTTGCCGGAAACTACGTCTAGATAACGAGTTGCGTTCACCTAGTTTCTGCGTTTGGGTTTGGGTTTTCATTTGAAAAAGCCAGCTACCAGTAACCATCAGCGACAAAGGCGTATGTTTATGGTTACTTGTAAATTTTTCGACGCAACGAAAACGCGCCTCTCGGTTTGCAATGAGAAAGATGTGATGAAATATTCATAAATATAATTCGATGCTGTACTTGACGTTGAACAAGTTTTACGACAAATTTCAACTTTTTATTTCGCCATAGGCGTGTTTCTTTTCTCGATGCAGCTTTTACGTTCTATACCATTTTAAAGCGCCGAAATTCTAGCAATATATCTAGACCCAGAGCCTATAAAATACCATTTTGGTCAAGGTTTGCGCAATAAAACATTCTATAGTATCATTTCTGAAATAATCGAGAAATTTTATTGTTCACTAAGGAAAGAGGGGAGGTGGTGTTATACGCTTAGGACTACGTAGTATCACGATTACTCGATAAGTAGGTACAGAAATATTTCCAATGGCTATACAGAACTAGTGTGGCCCATATTTTCGATTATCGACTTTTTTTCCTGGCCCCAGCCCCCAAAAGTTGTTTCTTTTTATGAGAAAATGATTCGCCATTTTGTATTTTTCTCCTTTCGAATTTTTAAGTGGCTTTCGGCCATCCCCTCCCGGTAAACACACCGTATGCGAATCGTGTGCTAACAGAATGCTACATTCGCATCTATCGCATACGAATAGCATACGAAAATAGTGTACTATTAGCATATCAAAAATGTCCGCTTTTTTAGCGGCTAATTTCGAACGCTAATAGTGCGCGAAATTAGCAGCGAATGTAGCGTTCTATTCGCTGTTAATTCGCTGGCGATTAGCGTTCGAAATTCGCTTATAAAAAGCAGCCAAATGATGTGTATATTGACGATTTCCACTCAGCAGTAAGTTAATTATTTCGAAAATACATCTCATTTGTGATCGCAAATCTGTGTAAAATGAAATTATGCCGAATGGTAAAGATTTTGACCTACCTAGTAGTGGTGTTTGATAAATAAGTAGGGCGTAGGTATATCAATTTACAACTTTTTTCATAACATTTTTTGATGGACCCTATACCTTCTTCTATTTTGAATAATAAATATCTACGTAGTATTACATGAAATTAGAAGGAAGGGAGGGAGGGGTCCAATCTTAATTTTTATGAAAATCAAAATTATTTCGAAGAATTCAATCTACAACTTTTGTTTGAAAAATTTCTCAATCGTGAGAGGGAAGAAGGGCTGGCCCAACTGAAATTTTTTTCAAACAAAAGTTGTAGATTGAAATCCTAGAAATAATTTCGATTATTATAAAAATTTCGATTTGACTCCTCCTTTCCTTCTAATTTCGCATAATATGTACTTATACTGCTTCAAACAGGAGAAGGCAGAGAAACAATTTTATTGAAAAATTTTATAACACTGATAAGACGTCGAAAATTTTTACGTACGATTTGATAAAATTTCATTTCACACAGATTCACGATCACAAATAGATATACATTCAAAATAATTAACTTACTGCTGAGTGGAAGTCGTCCAAGAAACTCAATCTTCGTCTCCATTCTTGTCATTTTGATCAAATCATTGGGATTTTTATTTAAAAAGAAGAAAAAACATCAATCAAAACACAAAATTCCCCAACAAAATCAATAAAACTAGAAAAATATTCAGTTTATTGTTAATAAGTCACTGCAACAATCTCAAGTATACACGTTCATGCTTGAAAATGATTTCTCTCGTTCATGAAAAATATTGAAAGACATTGTCGCCAAAAACGTATGCGATTCGCAAGCGATATCGCACTAATATCGTATGAAATATCTGCACGTTTCCCAATGCGATTTTAGCATACGATTCGTAGGCGAATATTGCGCTAATATCGTATGAAATATCTGCACATTTTCCAATGCGATTTTAGTATACAATTCGTAAGTGAATATCGCGCTAATTTCGTACGAAAGATTTAAATGCGATTTTAGCACGATATTCGTTCACGAATAGTATACGAATTTATCTCAAAAGACTTTCCTCGATTTTCACGTTGATTCCGCATTCTATTCTTATGCGAATAGACCGCGATTTTCGTATCTGCTATTTTAGCATACGAATAGCACACGGTGTGTTTATCGGGCTCTTTTTGGAAAAATGAAAACATTGACTCCTTTCAAAAAGAGGCAGAGAGATCGAATCCCCCAAAGAGCATATCTGAGGTACCAACTAAATCTACATGGTCCTAAACTGTTTTTGAAAAATTTTGTAGTCAGTGTTATCACTTCAAAAAACTACAAATCACAAAATTAATGTGTGGAGACCGCAGAGACAGAAATAATTGGGTAATTGGTATCTCTTTCTGCACAAGTTGTGATTAAAATGTGTTTTTGGAGTCCCGTGCTGCAAAAATTGTGAATAAAAAGGGAGGGAAACTTTTTAATATACTCAGAAACAGTTTTTGAAGTTCGTTTGCACAAGTAGTTTGTCTTTTTGGAGCATTTTTCAGCAAAAGTTGTGAATAAAAAGAGAAAAATTTTCAGTTTTGTCTTTTTAATACTCATAGCTATTTTTTTTTTTTTTTTTTTTAGCCTCTTTCTGCAAAAAATGCGAATAAAAAAGTGAATTTCCAGTTTTGTCCTCAAATACTTTTTTGTTCGGGGGCACCTCAAGGTATCACTAAAAATTCATTTGAGAGGAATGAAAAGTTTTGAAAGTTTGAAAATTGGACGATTCAATTTTTTTCTGCAAAATTAAGGGAGCGAATATGTTCAATTTCAGTTCAAATTTAGTGGGTAAAAAAATTGAAATTGGGAATTATTTCTCATGAATAGGAATATTTTTAATAAGTAGGACTAAAAAAATGCAAAAGTTTGAAAATTTGGTACCTAAGTAATTTTTCCTTCCCTTAAAATGGGAAGGTCACCCTTTAAAATTCAGTTGGAGACAAAATAAAAGATAGAAAATTTATTTTCAAACTAAAAGTAACAAATTATTAAAATGCTGGGTATAAAAAACTTTTGATAATTTTTTTTCGTTTCTTTCAAAGTGAGGCACACCAAAGTACAATTTAAGGTAATGTTGGGGAGAGGGAGGAAAAACTTTGATGGGTTTAAACTGAAAAGGAAAGGCAATATTTAGAAATTTGGTAAATTTTTTCCTTTCTCTAAAAAGAAAATGGGTGACAGGGGCAGCTTAAAATTCACTTAGGGAAAAATAAAAAATAGAGAACAATTTTCTCATATTGGGGGGGGGGGGTGGAGGCTGCAAAAAATCCAAATTTCAAAATAAGAACCACCCAAATACCTATCTACACTGATGGGTATAATATTTTCGGAGTCGAATAAACTAAATTAAATTTTCATTAATATTCGTATAAGGAAAATTTTTCACTCACTTTCCAATTTTCCAAACTAAACGGGGCGAAAAGATACCGCAATAAAACCTTTTAACCATTTGCATGCATTGTAAATTTTACCTATCGTTGAATTCGATAGCTCGAATACACCGAGCTAACTCGTTAAATTGACCCAAGTATATTCGTATAAAAATCGGTTTGCTTCAAAAAAGAAAAACCACCCTATTTAGTATAAGCCATTGAGCAGATAACTTTTTCTCAACTCGAAACACCATAATGTAGAATTCGATTAGGTTGCGCCTTTGATTGAGAAACGAATAAGTATTCGGAGGTCATTAAAACGACCTAATCCTAAACTTTAGCAACGGTAATTTCCTTGTCTTTATCGCTGCTTTACGAATTAAATTTGTGAACTTAATGGAGTTGAAGCTTTTCTATTTACTATTTCCAATGAATAAGAAAGTATTTCAAGCTCTAATTGTAGGCGTATTTAACCAATTAGGTTTTCTTCATTAAAAAAATAAATACCTACCTAGCTAAATGTAGGTTCATGATATAAAAGACCTTTAAGATGATTTTTTTTTCTAAAACGATAATAACGTACTACTCTATCGTTTCAAACTGAGTAAACGAAAAAAGAGTCATTTGGGTGGTGTGATGTTCTTACTTCCTATACTTCCGAGATAAAAGTAATGCTGTGATAAGAGAAGATCGAAACTTTCTTCATAAAAAAAGCGAATTCGAAACATCAAGAGCACCTAAGGAATAAATCGACACGTCATTAGATTTTCCTCTGCTCCTCGTATAAAATACAATTAAAAAGAGAATATTTTCTATTTTCAAGTACCTATCAAGTTTTTCTTGCATAGTTACTTTTACTTTTTACTGAAGCGAAGGGTAAAATGCACGATGTTATATATCTAATTCTTCTGATGCATAAAATTAAGTAATTTCTTGTTTGGAAGAAGCCCAGAAAATTGTTTGCCTTACACCTTATTTCCCTCTCATCTGTAATTGAAAAGCTGATGCCAATTTTTTTTGGAAAATAAAAATTAATGAATGGGAAAAATCCATTACAGTGAAATTTACAAACAACTAAATTGTTTTAATTTTCAGCATCTGCGTAAGAAGCAGTCTGCACTCGAAACAAACTGGAAAAAGGATAGGTTTTTATTTGCTAATTTAATAAAATACTTGCGCACCAGAGCGTAGATATAGGAATATATGATAAGAATAATACCTACATCATTTTCAAAAGAAAAATGGTGCTCATCGATCAGCGCAACGTTTCTAAATTATTGTTGCATACAAATATTTTCTTCAACGCTTCTACATTAAGGTATATGCTTTCAGCTCTCGAAAAAGAATTTATGAATAATATCCCCAAGACGTGAATTCAATTGGTTTCATTATTTACAGTATACTACACATTTATAAAAAATACTTTGATACAATCCAAACAAAACAAAATAAAACAAGTTAAAATTGAATAAGTAAATTAGAAATATGTTTTTAACAAATTTCAAAAATGAAATTAATTTGAAGAAAAAAATAAAAATAAATTGGAAAATAGGTATCCCAAATTTTATTAAATTGAAAATTGGTGAAAGATGCAGTGATTTGAAATTGTAAAAAATACATAAGCAGTAAAAATAAAATAAATTATGCTTTGAGAATCTGCAAACAAACCTTTCGAAAATTTAATAAATCTTGCAAAAATTAAATTAAGTAGGTATTTGAAAATGTTTTCAAAATTCCATTCACTAATTTTAAATTTGAAAAAAATGTATAAAATTGAAAAATAATATTAAATGAAAATTTACACAAATTAATTACTGAATAAAAAATAATTATGTAAAAAATTCAATGAGTTGAAAATCAGAAAAAAAACAGACTGAAAAAATAAATTTATAAAAACTTAGTGAATCAGATGAAAATTTACAAGAAAAAAATAAACACAAAATTTTTCAATAATGATAACTTGTAAAAAATGTAAGAAATCGATATTTTTTGCCGATTTTATTTTATTTTATAAGAAGTATAGCAAAAATTCAATAAATTAGAAAATTTTCTGAAACTTGATAAGTAAAATTTAAAAAAAACCCAACAAAATTAAAAATTAAGACTTTATAAATCCCATCTCTTCGAATATTATGTTCCTCGGTCTATTTAAATAATAAAATCGTGAAATTAAATGGCATCAACTTAAAAAATTTAGAAAATAAATTATAAGTAAGGTAATTGTACCAGTGGTTGGCCACGACCCAGTGTTTGGTCACTTAGAATGAAAAATGTTTATAATTAAGCGTAATTTTCAAAATAGCTTCAGAAAATTTCTTTAGAGCAAATCTGGAACATTTCTTCATAGAACCACATAAAAGTTTTTAACCGATTCTGTTCAAGTAATTAATAATGATCGACTGAAATTGTTTTGTTAGAACAATTTTCAAAATGATGCCAATTCTAAAGATTTCTGTTAAGTCAAAGTATTATCAAAATATCAATTACACACTACGATGATGAATAAAACTTGAAATATAACCATTAGGACCTGAATCAGAAGAGTTTGGAGATTCCATTTTTTTATTTGAAATTAAAAATATTGCCAAAATTCTATTAAATATGATGGTGACTATTCACTGGAAGAAAAAAATCAATTTTAGCCAATATCATTTTGATCAACTACTGGACTTATGAAATTTTTGTAATTTTTGTAAAGTTCTAGTGGTTGATCATGCAAAAAATTGGTAAATATTTACGAAAAATGATAGTTTCTCTTTCTCATGGCTAATGAGTGACAATTTTACCGAATACTTATTGATTTTTAAAAAAATTAAATGGTTGAGAGCCGTTGCCATAGTCTGATTGACCAACTACTGGGTGATCATTGATCAACTACTAGATTTTCTTGACCAACTACTGGACTTTTCTATTTTTTTACTTAAAATTATTGTAATTCTCAGTGAAATAAATTAAAATAAAAAAATTATAGATTATTTTGTAGTAGAATCCAAAAGGAATCGTTTGGTATATTCACCATTTCGCCAAGGTTATTAGTTTTCAAACCAGAACTCATTTAATAAGAGACTTCCACTATTAGGGTCAACCACTGGTGCAACTACCTTATGTAAGTAACTAAATAAAAATGTTGAGTAAAATATGAAAAAATTGGTAATCAATTAAATTTTAAAAAAAATAAAAAATTGAATAATTTATAGGTATCTACGTACTTATTTGGAAAAACTTAGCTGAAACCAGAAAAAAATGAGAAATTTGAACGTATTGAAATGAATCAAAGATTCAGGAAAGTTACAAATTTAAAAAATGACCAATTCGTAAAACAAAATTTAAAAAAAATTATGAATAATTGCTAAAATTTATGATTACCTACAATATACTAAGTATCAAAAAATAGAAACTTGAAAATAATCAATACGTATTTATTTGAAAGAGTTTAGAAATAACAAGAAAGGGAGTAATGTATTAAAACATTGGGGAAAGTTAAGAAATCATAAAAAAAATTAAAAATTTTAATGATCTAAAAATTTTGAACAACAAAAAATAAATAAATAAATAAAAAACCAGCATGTAAAAAAATTGAAAAATTTAGAAAACCAAAAAATTATAAATACTTATAATTAAAAAATTGAGAAAATTGTGAAAAACCAGGCGCTTCGCGCCTCGCCAGGGGGGCGGCGCCCCCCTGGACCCCCTGGTTGGCTCTATTTCCACACTACGTTTGAAAGTATGAAACATAGTATATGTGATCGTCCCAGACAAAACCGATCTTCGGTGCGAAAAAATGTTTTCGAGAAGGACGCGTTTAAATGAATTTTAAGTGAGCGGATAGTGCGAATCAGGAAAAAATGAGAAAAAAATTTTTCGCACCGAAGGTCGGTTTTGTCTGGGACGATCACATATGCTTTTACTCTGTGACAAAATGTCTAAAAGTCACGAATATTAATTTCCATGGAAATTTGAAAATCTATAAAGTATAATAAATTACAAGTTTCAAAATGTCTGACATAATGTCTAAAAAATCGAATTGATTAAAAATTTTCCAAGTTTTTTTATGTCAAACCTAACCTAACCCAACTGTCAGATTTTGGTGTCGGAATTTGGTGTCGGATTTTTGGGTCGTTTTTTTCCATTTTGGTCTCCGTAAAAGCATATACTATGCTAAAAGTAAATAAAGTCTTCTGGGGTAATTGCAAACATAAAACACATTTTAAAAGTAGGTATATTGGACAAAATTAAAGAAGAGGGAGAGGTTCAATCGAAATTTTTGTAATGACCAAAATTACTTCTACGATCTCAATCTACAACTTTTGCTCAAAAATGTTTTTAATTGGATCCCTCCCTCCCCCTCCAACCACCAGTTTCAAGTACTAAATATCTACGTAATATTAGGCGAAATTGGAGGGGAGGGAGAGGTACAATCGAAATTTTTGTAATAACCAAAATTATTTCTATGATTTAAATATACAACTTTTGTTCGAAAAAATTTTCAATTGGACTTCTCTCTCCCCTCCAATTTTGAATATACGTACGTATCTCTACGAAGTGCAAAATTGGAGGGTAGAAAGGGGTCAATCGAAATTTTTGTAATAACCATAATTATTTCTACGACCTCAATCTACAATTTTTTTTTGAAAAATTTTCCATTTGGATCCCTGTCATTCTTGTTTATAATCACCCCAAAACACGAAAAAAATTTCGGGGAAATTGCAAACACTTTCCAAGTTTCCAATTACCATCGTAACAATTTCATGGAAAAAATGATGTGATCAAATCGACTCTGAAGACCGACTCGACTTCAGTATTTACATCGATTCTCAGAGTTTTATCTCGAAATTTACCATTTTTATTTTTTATAAAAAACTGATAATGGGCTATTTTTTCCATTTTCAAAAATTCGCAAAAAATTACCAAATCAACTACGGTAGTTCAAAATTTGGTTCTCAAGTAAGAGGAACATGCTATTTCAGTGAGCCAAATTTCAACTCAAATCAGAACTCACGAGTGGACCGAGTTCCCTTGTTAGTAAAAATTCATTTGTTGAGTGTTTAAATTTTTCTAAAAACATCGATTTTCAAAGCTCTATATTATGTAGCGTCTTCAATTCTTCATTTCTAAAGGAGATATTTTTGTTAACGGAAGAATTGTAACCTTTACGACTAAGTAATAAATTGAATGACTATCTCGTCATTGCGAATTTATGAACTTTACTAGGTACGAGTAGAAGGTGTCTTGAGGGATTACATCTGTTTCCGAGAGAATATAAAATTCATTATTAATCAAACAAAATAAAAATAATGAAAGACTAATTGAAACATTAGGTTCGTACATAAAATCGCAAATCGCAAGAGAGATAATACCTACCTACCTACCTAGCTATGTAAATGTTTGAAAAAAAAAATTGTTCCATTTTAAAACGTAGTTAATACCTACGTACGACTAATTTTAGTCGAAATAAATTGAAACCCGAATTCAACTCCGAAATTCAATTGAATTAAGTTTCTGTCATCCAACGATTCATTTTCCAATTAATCAGTGTACGCATTCCCTGTCATATTTAATGTCAGTAGGTACGCAATTCAAAATAGAACATGGAATATGTATATTTATGAACCTTTACTAACACTTATTGTGTAGGTAAAGGTACCCAAAATATCACACCTTTCAGCTTTTGATCATTAGACTCATTGAGTTATACGACGACTAAATTTGGCTTTTTTTAATCAATACCTAGTAGGTATACTTTTTTCATGACGTCAGGATGAGGGCTATTTTGAAATGAATAAACTGAGATGAATTGGAATTTCTGCGATTAAAAAACACAAGGTTAGGTTAGGTATTTACAAACTAACAACAAAATATTTTAGGTAATTCATTTCATTTTACCTTTATTTAGTTGTTGTTGTTTTTTTCCTCGTATATACCTACTTAACTAATTTCTATTTACATTTTATTTAGTGTTTATTTCACCGACTAATCATCGTTTACGTTTGCACAGCAGCGGAGAAAACCCAGGCTTTAGAATTTCATTTATTTCGCCGCGTAAAACGAAAACATAAATTTAATGATGTGTACGAAAAACGGAGAATTAAAATAATAAAAGGCCCAGAAAGTATAAAAATAAAGGTACAGCTTCGTTAAAATAATTTTGTCGAAATTTCCATACATCCTTCAGGCGTATTATTTGAAGAAAAATATTCTAACGGGGAACGGCACAGGTGACGGGATGCGGTGCGACGGGTACGTTTTTTCTTGTCGGAAAATATATTTTTCAAAGATAAATTTCCACTTGACCGAAAACAAAAATCTTTGCAAACCTGCTAGGCCGGCTGCATGGAAATCAAAATACAGCTAATCTTGTTTTTATGCATAATAATAATCTCGAAGCGAGAAAAAAACAATAATTTTAGATGCAAATACGTCGTAGCATTTTAAATTTCATACATAATACAATCCTTCTTACGCAGTAAAATGTTACCCTCTTTGTTTTAACAATTCGCGCAAAAGTTCTTTGCTAAACAGAGTGAGGCACCCTTTTGCAACCTTTAACGAGATAAGTAATTTATTCCGAGCCGACAATCTTTTAAAATATTAGTTGGGAAAGCATTAAATTTACTGTTCACGGATAGAATTTCACTATGGCGGATGATGTATTGTGCCGGTAAAAATATAAGTTTAATTACTTTTTTGGCAACAAAATACTAATGAAGAGTCTGTTTCTTGAGAATTTTAAATTTTTAATGAATATTCACCGGCGTCGCTCGGCGCTGCATTTTGGGAGTGAAAAAAGTTTTTGTTTTAGTTTATTCATTCAACAACAACATTTAAACATTCGTGATAATTGTTAGGTTATTAGGTAAATAAAGCTACGAGTCGCTTATTATGGCATCTTCGAGTCGCGGTTTTCCCTGCTGCTGCCACTTTGTTAAAATGATAAACATAATTTTGTTTGCGTTAGTTTTGACTTTGAAATTTTCGCTTAATTTATTCTCCATTATTCAAGTCGTTGTTACAAATTTATTTGTTCGCGATTGCGTTTTTCACTTTAACATGTTGAAAGCATTCAACGCGAAATACCGCATTACGCTGGGTTTCCTCTATAGTCCCACGCACACTAAGCTGGATTAGAAATTTTAGCCCTGACACTCTTGAACTCCCAAACTCAGTGAATTTTTTATTCAAAATTTAGAACCTGAAATTCGCTTTTGTTAACCAATGTTCGATTGGGGTATCGAAACTAAACAATATAGAATATGTGATTAGAGGACACAACTTCTAGAATCTTAGTTACTTAATTAAATATTCTAACATTTTGTGAAAAAATTTGAAAAAACCCCACTAATTTTGGGAACTAAAAAGTTTGTAGCACTCTGAATTTTTCGAATATCCAAATAATTTTTTTTATGAACCAACCTGCACTTTAACTCTAGTTTGGAATTTGCATGGGTAGACAATTTTCATTTTATTTGTGCTACGTCTAAAAACTTTCACATCTTAAATTTTTCAATCGATTTTTGACGATTTTTTATGTTCTTAGAATAAAAAATGTCACAATTTTTTGAAAAAAAGCCTCTCGAGTTTTTTGAGAAAAAAAATCTCAATGAGTATCTTCTAAAAAGAAATTGTAATGTTTTGAAGAAAAAATGGTTCATCTGTAGAGAAAATCATAATATATTATCTATCTAAATTTCTTGTCTATTTCGAAAAAATCACTTCTTTTATTATTCATTTTTTTTCGGGAAAGAAATCTCTTATTTTTTAAAGAAAAATAAATTTTAATCCTTTGAGAAAAAATCTCCAATTTTGTTTCAATTTTTAAAAAAAATTCTTGGAGCAGAATATGTTTCTCTTGTGTTGCAATAAAAATATTCCTTGAATTCTTAAAGATGAAAAATTCTTAAAATTTTCTGGACTAAAAAAATTTCAACTTTCATTTTTGAAGACTTCTCGTTTCTAACTAAATCGGTACTAATTTTTTTTTTTTTTTTTCATTTAAATAAAATCTTTCAAAAATTTTGAAAAGAAAATCTCAAGATTTACATTGAAAGAAAAATCTTTTATTATTGTGAGACCATCATTTCATTTATTTATTTATTTTGTTACTAAAGAGAAAAATCTCGTATTTTGAATCTAATTTGTTCCAGTTTGTTTTAATTTTTCGAATTTTCATTTTTTTGGTTTTTCCGCATTTTTAAAAAATTGATTGATTTTTTTTTCAATGAAATAATGTTTATAAAGCCTCCTAAACTCTATGACGATGGAAGAATCGTATCCTAGCAAAAAAGATTTTTATTCAATTTTTGGCAAAAAAATTGTCATTTTATTCCCATTTTTAAAATAATTTTATTTAGATTTTGACTTTTTCAAATTTAATTTCAACTTTATATCTAATTACCTAATTCAAATATTATAAGTTTATATGTTTATTTACTTATTTATTTTTTTAAAATTTTCAGCTAAGCATGTTATAAAAGAAAACAAAGTACCTATTGAAATTGAAAAGAATATTGTCAATTTCACTAACTTTTTTTTTCAAATTATTTTAAACTGAAAATTTTGTATTTTTTTTCTTCAAATTTTATAAAATGCTCTACAAAAACAATTGTTTAAATTTTTTTTCAAAACAGCGATACTTTTATTTTTATTTTTTTAAATTAACCCAACAATAATGGTTTTTGGAAAAATGGGAGCAAAAATCACACTAATTCAACGAGCGGATCGCCGCAGTACTGTTTTTTTTAGCACCATCGAAAATTTACCAAATGGACCCAATGCTACATACGATATAGGTAGATACCTACTTGATATCAAGATTAGAGGAGAGGGAGAGGTCCAATCAAAATTTTTGTAATAACCAAAATCATTTCTAATACCTAATACTTCAGTTAAGCTAAAACTTTTGTTGGAAATTTTTTACAATTTAAATTTTTTTTTTTTATAAAATATTTATTTAAATATTATTTATATCGATTTAATTTAATTATGTATATTTTTTAATTTAAAATTTAAATAAACATATTTTTTAATTTTTTTTTATATTTATTATTTTAATTGGTACAAAATCGGAGAAGAGGGAGGGGTCCAATCGAAATTTCTGTAATAATCCAAATTATTCCCAAGACTTTAATCGACAACTTTTGTTTGAAAATTTTTTCAATTGGACCCCTACCTTAATTTTGAAAAAAAAACTACCTACCTGATCTTATGTAAAATCAGAGTAAAAGAGAGATCCAATCGAAATTTTTATAATAACCAAAATTATTTTTAGGATCTTAGTATACAATCTGAAAATTTTTTCAATTGGTCCCTTCCCCCTTCACTCTTTCAATTTTAATTAGTATCGTTACGCAAAATCGGCGGGAAGGGAGGGTTCCAACTGAAAAAATTTTCAAACAAAAGTTGTAGCTGGAAGTCTTGGAAATAATTTGGATCATCACAAAAATTTCGATGGGACCCTTCCCTCCACTCCAATTTCAAATATCGAGTATCTATGTAATATTGGACTTGTGTTAGTTAATTTTCGAAGATGCCAAAAAACAGTACTGCAGCAATTCACTCGTCCAATACAATAGAAAGCTTAATTCGATAGACTTGAGCATCTTGAAAAAAAAATTCGATCGCCTGCATGCCATTCAACTACCCCTATGCTTACAGCAATTGACAGCTGACGAGAAAGGCCACGAATCAAATAGGCACCTACTTACACTATGAAAATAATACTTAACCATTATAAGAAGCTCATTTGTAAAAGAAAGGTATACCGTTAGAACATCTAAATCCAATAATGTAGCTGATAAAAGCATCGTGTAATTAGAGGAGCTTGATTTTTTGCTCAATATCGTTAAAACTAGCCGAGCAAAAAATTTATATTACATCATCAAAACTGATTCCTTAGGTAATCCTCTCGAGAATACTTGAACGTTGCATTTTATTTCACACACACAGAACGTACCCCGTTCGAAAGGTCTAATCCATGCAAACAACGTGTGGTTTAAATGGATGGTCAGATTAAGCGTAGCTGCGAGCACGATATCAAGAATGAAACGTGACCTCGGAATTCCAATTTTGATAAACGGGATAGGAGACTGTCGCATGAAACGGATAAAAACTTTTTACAAACTCCGCACAGCTACTACCCTGTTATATTTAGTTTCGCTCAGCATATACATATACTGTATATACGTATATCTAAACAATTAAACGATCGTCCAGGGACCGTTATCTCATAATGAAACCACCAAGTTGTTGGCAACATTCCACCGTATAGTAATTTTAGAAAATTTTAATTGTAATTAATTTAATTACTTGTTGTTTAATTGATGAGTAGGTATATATACTGCATGTAGTGTACTTGGAGTTCTTCAAAAGTGTCAGATGATGTAGGCGAATTTAGTACATATCAAGGTACAATACAGGTAAAGTGAGGTAGGAGTAAAGTAAGGTGTTGAGGGGTGTGTTCCTATGGCAGGATTTTTGTTAAATAAAACATATACCTACAAATTTTAAATTTCCAATCGAATATTTATATAGAAAGCCATCAGTTACAATTTGCAGTAAGTACACATAGGTAGGCATTCTTTTCTTTCTCCTACCGAGATAGGTAGATATTTGCTCAAATTGAAAAAAAAGTTCTATCTGTGGTTCTTCACGTTCATGAGGAAAAGAAAAAAAAATACAATTTATTTTAGGTAATAATATTTTTGGTAAGTATTATGTTGGAAGTTTTTTTCACTTATGTTAGCCTAAAATATAGAACTTTTTCGTTTACGTTTATGGTACCCAAAAAAATTACCTATGCAACAATAAAATTTGTAAATAACTTTTTACATCATAAGGTAGGTTACGCAACGAATGGTGTGATAAATGAGAGCAAAATCGATCAAAATTTCAACTCGAAAAAGTTTTTTTCTTAATGAACATTTTCCCATTTCTATTTTGTAGCATTTTTATGGCGCACTTTCACTCCAATTTGGTTCTCATTTCGAGTAAGTACGACTCTTTTACGCATAAGTACATTTTTACAATGCTGTAATAAACAAACGTCGACTACCTAGATATACTTACAAAGAATATACTCGTTCAAATGACAAGAAGGGTGGTTACGACAGAATAAATCATGTCTGATAAATCGTAGCCTGACAAAAAGGTATTAGAATTAATAACTTTTCTCACCAAGTTGAATACAATAACGACTTCACTTTACCTTTAAAATGGACATAAACATGCAATATTCAATTTTGTGTAATTTTTAATGTTATGTACTATTTTACAAAACCCTCGTTTACCAATCTGAACCGTTCGTTGATTTCTCTCTAATAAATTCGCTAAAGTGTCAAAACGAGATTTATATCGGAACAAAACTACTCGTTAGTTAGTTTCGTACCGTTCATTGACCGTCCATTTTGTACGAGCTAAGTTTATTAAATGCAAATAATAAATTCGAATTTTATGAAACATAATGCAGGTAATCAGCATTAGGTATTAGAGGAAATGAGTAGATTGTTGAAGAAATCATTTGTTTAAATAATGCATCAATAAAGTGAGGGACAAGGGAAAATAAAATTAAGACAATATTTTTTGATTGGGCATAAAAGTTGTATGTATTTATTTACCATGACAAGGGAACCTTACTCGTCAACTACGATTGAGCTGAAATTTGGCTCACTGAAAGACCATGTCATGTCACCCAGATCTCGAAATCAAATGTTTAGCAGTCGAAGTTGAGTTTTAGATTTTTATAGAATTTAAAATAAAAATGTAAAAAAATTTTAAAAAACCACGCTTTTATTTAAAGTTGGTCACTTTGTAAAATGTTATTCATAGGGAAAGAGTAATGCCTTAAAAAACAAAAAATAAAATTTACTTAAATACAAAAATGTGTCATGAATATTTTTTTTTCAAAAATTTTAATGATGAAAATCGTAGTGGGGCGTTAATCGAAAAGGTATTCGTTTGCTCCTCGCACACCCCACCACGCTTTTCATCATTAAAATTTTTGAAAAAAAAATTTTCATGACACATTTTTGTATTCAAGTAAATTTTATTTTTTGTTTTTTAAGGCATTACTCTTTCCCTATGAATAACATTTTACAAAGTGACCAACTTTAAATAAAAGCGTGCGGTTTTTTAAAATTTTTTTACATTTTTATTTAACTCTTTTTGTCGTTGAAAATATTTTATTTGAAAATTTTCAAAATTGAACCCCCTCATAGGGGCTCAATTTGGGGTCAGGGGTAAATTTGAGTTCGAAAATCGAATTCAGCTACCTCGAAAACCAACATTTTGATATCAATGTTGTGAAGTTTGAAATTTTCAAAATGGAACCCCCTCATAGGGATCCAATTTGGGGTCAAGGGTAAATTTAAGTCCGAAAATCGAATTCAGCGGCCTCGAAAACCTACATTTCGATACCAATGTTGTGATTTTCTGAAATTTTCAAAACTGAACCCCCTCATAGGGCTCAATTTGGGGTCGGGGGTAAATTTGAGTTCGAAAATCGAATTCAGCTACCTCGAAAACCAACATTTTGATATCAATGTTGTGAATTTTGAAATTTTCAAAATGGAACCCCCTCATAGGGGCTCAATTTGGGGTCGGGGGTAAATTTTAGTTCGAAAATCGAATTCAGCGACCTCGAAAACCTACATTTCGATACCAATGTTGTGATTTTCTGAAATTTTCAAAATTGAACCCCCTCATAGGGGCTCAATTTGGGGTCGGGGGTAAATTTGAGTTCGAAAATCGAATTCAGCGATCTCGAAAACCTCTAATGTGAGCACTATGTTCTTTCAATTCCAGTAAAATATTAAATGAGAGAGGATTGGTTGAAAACATACTCTTGGTTCCATGAGACATACATGGACATACATACATACATACCAAGTATATAAAAGCGTGGTAAAAAAAGGCGAAAATATCCAATTGGTAAAAAAAATAATTTTAATATAGAATTTTGAAAAATCAGTCTTATACATAAAATAAGGTTGACCCCTGAGTCGATTACGACCGTTTTCAAAGCAATCTGGAACCTCCAGTAATAGTTCATCTTTTTCAAGATTTTGAGTTGTAAAAAAATACACGATCAACTTGTAACCTCAGATTTTGGGTTCACCTCTGCTGATCGACTGATGATATCCCTCGCTAAGATTAAATTTGGGGAAAAGTCAACTTTTGCTGGAGGCTCCAAATCACTTAAAAAATGACTGCAAACGACTCGGGGAGTCTACTTTGGTGTATAAACCTATTTTTTCAGAATTTCACCTAAAAATTTTCAATCTTCGTAAAAAATTGATTTAGCAATGGAGCTTTTTTGGCCATTTCCAAAAATCCGTCAAAAATCAAAAAATCAACTTCGTCAGCTCAAAATTTGGTTTCAA
Source organism: Balanococcus diminutus (assembly GCA_959613365.1). Taxonomy (NCBI): domain Eukaryota; kingdom Metazoa; phylum Arthropoda; class Insecta; order Hemiptera; family Pseudococcidae; genus Balanococcus; species Balanococcus diminutus. Next base: position 35,175,050 of record OY390714.1, read on the forward strand.
GGTCTGGGTGACATGCTCTTTCAGTGAGCCAAATTTCAGCTCAATCGGAGTTGACGAGTTGCCAGGGTTCTATACTGTTTAAGAAAAAATAAGATTTTTTACTCTTGAGATTTTTTGTCAAGTTTGAAAATGAAGGCGTAAAAATCTTCAGAAACAGGTAGGTATTTTTATAAAGTTAATACACTTTAACTCCTTGGTTTTCAACGAAATATAAATTTTTCACCTACTTTTTATTATCCTCAAAGATTTATTTTGATAACATCCGTTCTTACAACAAAATTGTAGTTTATTACCCCTTAATAATTTTGAGTTAACATAAAAATAATGTCTTCTTGCTATAACTCTTTCCAACTCAAAAAATAAGCAATTGCCTCACATTATTAATTTAATAAAAAATATTTGGCGACGTCAGAAATTTTTCTGAATGAAGTTTTGCCAACTTATTTTGCTTTAAAAACATTGTAGTACCTTTATTTTGAAACTTGAGCAAAAAATCTCAAGCGTAAAAAATAGTTTTTCCAAAAAGATTTTTAAACTTTTTTTAAAATTTAAATTATCTACAAATGCACAATGTCATAAAAATAGGTAATAGAAAAAATCAAATAACTCAAAAAAAAAACCTAACCAGATAATCGTGCCTGTACCTGGCTTATAAATTAAAGAACAAAATAAAAATTTCATAAATCTGAAAATTCCCCAAAATTTATTGAATTGAAAATTAACAAAAATTTCAATAAAATAAAATTGGAAAAAAATCTAATGTCATGAAAATAATTATGATGAATTTCGAAAATTTGAAAAATTTTCCAAAGTTTAATGAATGAAGATTTGTAAAAAAAAATAATACCTAATAAGGTAATAAAGTGAAACACATCATTAAAAATTCAATTAACCAGAAAATTCATAAAAATTTTAAGAAATCGAGTAAATCAAAAAATTCTTTAAAATTTTTTAATTTAGAAAGTTTTCTGACACTTGAAGAAATAAAAAAATTGTCATTTAAAAAATAGGAAAAATAAAAACCCACTTAAATAGACATGCAATTTAAGTTTCTACTCCTCCTTGCACTACTGAGCTTGAAATTGGATATCACTTTTGCCACTGTACCAGCCACCAGGAAGTTGAAAAGTTGAAGATCACTGTAAAGTCGAGATTTTCAAATTACAAAAAAAAGGAAATACAATCTGCTTGGTATCAAAACTGGGCCTAAATGGATCCTATGGGTGCAAAAAATTATTTCGATGAAATGGGAAATTTTCATTGCGTGGTTGTCAACTTGCGATTTTCATTACAAGAAAATCAAAATTTTCCAACTTTTTATCGCAAAAATCTATTTTTAAGAAAGTGGAAAATTGGCCAACCAGCAATAAAAATTTTTCAATTTTTTCTATTTTCTGCAACAATAATTTACGCCCGATTTTGATACCAAGAAGTGGATCTCCATTTTCATTTCAACTTAAAGTAAACAACCTAATTGGATTTGGTTAAAATCCAAAGTGCGTTTTTTTTTTCGATCCACCCTACTGTTCAATGTTCAGTGTCCATACTCCCCATCAATTCACTTTACCTTGCCCCTTCAATTTTTGAGATAGGCAGAGACACTATTTGTACAAGCCATTTTTTGTTAGTGGTATTCAGTTGTATCCAAAACAATGAAGTAATGATGTGTAGCGTATTCAGTTGAGGGGTTGGTTATGCAATTTTATTAACATGGACATTCTGTATGAGGAACTTCACAATGTAACTGAATCTGCAGTTCTCATTCAAATTATACATAAAAATCAGAACAAAAAAAATGCAATCCTGAGTATTTTTGCTGAAGGTTGAATTATAATATAACTAAACCAGTTCTCATGTTTTTTTTTTTTTTTTTTTTTAATTATGGAGTATAATAGAACAAATAATTTCCTAAATCACCTGAAATTTCACTTCTCGAATTCCGTGTAGATTTATTTCCTCGAATCTTCAAAGACTCTAATTTTCTGTCGAATATTCTATTTATAGGAACCTAATAATTTGGAAAAAATCACCGATATTCTATTGAATAAAGCATACTAATTTGAATATCAAAAGTCATTGATAATTATAATGAAGAAGTAATAGTTGATGGTATAAAACTTTTATAAAGACTTTCAGTCGCATTTGTTGAAAAAATTTCCGAAATGTTCGATCTTATTTAATATTAAATAAGAAAATGCCGAAGATTTTATTTCAAAAGACAGCAGGTTCTGAAAATTACTATATTCAGTCAACGCTGAAGAATAAGTAAACAAAGAAATCTGTCGATTTTCGGTAGGTAGGTAAGCCTTATAACAAAAAGCGAGGTTTATACGCGGAGCTGAATTTATACATTTAAATTGGAAAACTTTCTCCATTTTGATTGGCTGTTGAGCGTTAATTTCGCGTCACATTCTCTTTACGTGCGAGAGCTTTTTGGCGTCAAAGTATCATTTTTCATATTTCCCAACCATACAATTGCTAAACTCATAACGACTCTCTTCAACTTCTCGAGTTCGAACAGAAAAACTTTTATCATAAGAAGGGAAATAAGTATAACGCTGCTTATTAAATGCTTTAGCGACGTACAATTTTTTACGTTTATCAACCCAAATGCACGTAAAGTTAAAAAGTACCTACAGATATTAAGAAGTCAAATTAAACAATATTTTCAAGGATTAATCGACTCGACTCTTCCGAGCTCTGTCGTAATCGTAATAAAACTAAAGATTTGAAAAATGTTGTAATATTTGTCGAACATGGTGTATCTTTAAATTAAAAGTTTTCCAATTATGATGGTAAAACATATATAACATAGCTTTCACGTGGAGTGTTGTTTAATCTTGCGCTTTTTTATATTTATGCTTTGTCGTTTCCAGCAATACTTTCATTTTATTTCTACGTTTTTCTTCGCCGTCACTTTTTCTTTTTTGGCTCTCTATTCTTGTAAACGATACATTGCTTTTTTTGGAATTCTTTATCATTTTATATTGCAAAGTTGTTGTCGTCGACGTCGTCGTTGTTTTCGTTTTCCTCTCTCTCTTGGTGTCTCACTTTGGTCTTCTATTCAAGTCGAGTGGGTATATAATTTTTTACTGAGGCTTTTGTTTTTCCAGACTGATGACAATGAAATTCATATCAAGGACGAAAGAAATATTTATCTATTTAGTTAGGTAGAACATAAGATCGCTGATAAGGCGAGTCCAAGTGTTTAAAATCGATTTAGGAATTTAATTTGCAGACTTCTCAAAAAAGAAAAAAATCGTTCTTTAAAAAAAAAGATCAAATTGTCCAATCGTCCATGCTTTCGAAAAATTTCTAGATTGGAACTTCGACGAATATACGAACCTATAGATTTTCGTAAGGTAATGACAAACTCTAGCATAAGAAGTAAAAACTCATCGCTGTTTCAAATAAATTATTATGATTGAGTACGTGAAATATTTATTACTTAGCGAGGAAGTATTTTTTTTTAAAACTTTGATTTATTATAATGCGAAAGCTTTCCAATAAAAACGCTTTTAATGAGATGTACGCATACGGCTTGGTGTGGATTCAATTTTCTGCATGAATTGTTTTGCAAAATTTATAGGCGTAAGGGCTAAGTGTTCGCCTTGTGCGCTATAGTATCATGATTAATTGTGTGATTTACCACATTCCGGTTTCCTATATTTTTACATTCGGTATTCGGAGCAGTTATTAATGAAATTGGCCTTCTAAAAATGACTAAGTTTCGATTAATTACATCGATGACAAAATGGGCATTTAGCTAAAGTTTAATCTAACTCGTATGGATGTCAGGCATACAACCTAAGGGTATGTGCCGTCCTATCTTGGAACACGCTCGCCGATTTGGGTACCTATTTCTTCTCAAAAAACAATTTGGTCCCTCTCGTATGGGCTAAACTTTGGTCATTTTTTGTTGGATATATTTCACGGATTTGTTGGGAAATTTCAAAAGTTTTCAACATTCGAATGTGACACGGGTTCACACGTAAGTATATTGTGGCATTTTATAGTAAATATTCAAACTAGATCGCTGAACTTTTTAGAGCGAAGACTATACGAACACGTAATTCTCAGTGAAATATATCCCTGCATTTTGCTTTTTCAAATATTATAATGTAGTCGCATAGTTATACCTACGAGTAATTTCAAACAGTTTTTTCAAAGTCTTGACTTGATTGCTAATTTTTTTCAGAAAAGATAGGTCTTTTTAAATTTTTATTTCAATTTGAAAAAAATACTACACAGAGAAATGTTAAGTATTCAGAATTCCTTGAAGCCGAATAAGGCCCTAGAAATAATTTTGGTTATTATAAAAATTTCGATTTCACCTCCTCCTACTTCTTCCCCAATTAAACATAACAAATTAGATTCAAAATTAGGGAAGGGTCGAAATGAAATTTTTTTCCATAAAAATTGAAAAATAAGGTCCTAGAAATAATTTTAAATTTAGGTTATAACTAAAATTTCGATCGGATTCTTCCCTCCTCACCAATTTTGGATAATACAACTTATTCAAAATTCCAAGTGGAGAGGTGAGGGACCCAATTGAAAACATTTTCAAACAAAAGTTATAGTTTGAAGTTCTAGGAATAATTTTGGTTATAACAAAAATTTCGATTGGACCATTTAAAGAATTTAATTTTAAATATATTCTGCTCAATGAATCAATATTTTAAATAGCTGCAGTATATTAACTGTACAAAGGTAGCATAATAATTTGTATTTTAATTGAATAATAGAATGAATGAATAAATAAAAAATTTATTTTATTAAATTAATCCCTCCCCTCTAATTTTGAATATCAAGTATTTATGTAGTGTACTGGACTTGGTAAAATTCAACAAGGTGAGCAAATGATGCAGGATGCAGTGTAGGCGGATCTTTGGAAAAATATCCGATCGTGCTTTGATGTGAGTTTTCTTTAAATAGATATATCTAAATATATAAATTTTTTTGATTCAATTTTTTTCCTCAAATGGATTTAAAAAAAAATTAATTTGATTTTTTAGTTTAATTTTACTCCAATTTTTTTTCTTTCTTTTTTTTGAAAGAAAATGTATTGCGATCTATGAAACCCAAGCAAAAGTTGGCAAATAAAATTTTACAGCAGAGAAATTTTTAAAATTTTTGTCAATTTTTTTTCTCTTCATGGATAGTTGGGGTCTAAAAACTCGTTTTTCTCAAAAATTTTGAAAAATTCAAATTTGGCTTTCAGAACTTTGAAAAATTATATAAAAATAATGAAAATACCTAGACACTTGTGTTTTCAATAAAATAACGAAGAAACCAAAAATTCCCCAAAAAAAACAAAACATTTTTTGAATTCCGACTTCTGCTTGGGTTTCCTAAATCGCATCATAAAATTTTTTAAAATTATACTTAGATAAATATAGAAAGTAAGTAATAATTTACCTGCATATTTAAAAAAAAATCAAAAATGTTTCAAAAAAATAAAACAAAAATTATTTCTAAAACAAAATATCCCTCTCTATTTCTAAAACATTTTTCAATTAACAAACAATGAGGGTACACTTCGATAAAAAGTAATTAAATGTTTAAATTTATAAAATAGGTATTATGAAATTGCATTTTTTTTTTTTTAAATAATAGGAAATTTATTTTCAAAAAATTGAAATAATTGTGTTTAGAAACAAAAATCACTTTAAAAAAAAATTCAAACTGCTTTTTAGAAAAAAAAAAAAATCTTTAGAATTTCACCTCCGAAAAGAGTTACTAAAATATCTGTTGGATTTTCGTCTAGGTAGTTATGGAGCTATTTCAAAGATAGCAGTTACGTAGCAACATTTTTAGAATGGAACGGGAACGGGAAGGCGTCAGAAGGACGCAGACTTATCGCGCACTCGCACATGTTCACTTTAAGACGCCCTCTTTCACAAAACTATGGAACTTCTTTTTTTTAAAGGTTGACTAAAAGCAGGGCGAGACTTTTTTTACATAAGGGTTGGATATCTTTTTATTGGTTAGGTAATCTATGATATCATGCAATACCGAGTATTGTTATAAGTTTCAGATTTTTGTGAAGGCAAAGAGCTATAATGTACCTATTCAGATATGCTGGATATTTTATAATCAGATCTCTTTTTTTTTTTAGCTTAAACCAGTATTTTGAAGTTTGAACATGATACATACTTATTACTTATATGTATTTGAACCCGAATATAATACAATTTTGAGATTTATCTGATGCAGATAAGTTATAAAATGACTTATTAATTAAATGTATCTATCGTTATTAACTTATTATTACAAAAGTTACGGAAAAAATGATAATACGAACATAAAGCTTATCGCTTTTATTTATCATAGGTATCTTCTGTCATATAAATAGGTATCAAATAACATTTGGGTTTAAAATTTTCACGCGAAATAGCTAAATGCGCGTATACATTATTACCGTATGACAGGTTAATTAACGCTCGCCGAGAATTTCCAACAATTATTTATGTGGATAAATGTCGAGCAGCTTGAATTTCGCCGACGTAATTTTGTTAATAGAACCCAACTGTAAATCGAATTCCGTTTATAAAGCGTTCATTGCGTGAGAATCTTGATAGGTTACACATCGTGTTGTGCTTGTGCATCTCGTGTACTGTACATAGATATACTTGGCTCACTTGTAAATACTATATAATGCCTATAAAATGGCATTACACAATGCACCGTCTCTCGTTGGTTTTGCGACCAAAATTGGTGATTCGTTTATTGTGATCAGTGCCGGTGTACTATTGCAATTTAACACCGCATTAATTAATTATTCGATAGTGGCGTTAGTAATCTTTCATATTAACTTATTATTATGAAGTCTGTGCTGCTTACTCTCGTATAATGACCACACGCGACGCTGACGGGTTCCAGTTAATTAATTCATTGTTTTAATTAAATCTATTTCATTAAGTAATTGAATTTATTACATTGTGACCACCGCTATACTGAAAGTTCGTAAAAGCATTTTCCCGCATGTGTTAGGTTTGGTAGTACCCCGTGCAATTCATTTTTTCTGCAGAATGTTGACCAAAGAAGATAAAAAAAAATCAGAAATGTTCGCTACGAGAATTTTTAAGACTGCATGTTAATTGTTATTTCAAATATTTTAGAAGATTTCAGAGGATTTCATATTCGGTATTTTCTGTAAGTACACAACGTTATCAGGAAGTACCATCTGCCGACGCGACAGTGCAAACGACCAACTAATTTCAAAGGGTTTCCAGAGCGTAATTAGCATCCCTAACGTTCCAACACATTTAGTTTTATTACACATTAGGTAAATTCGTAAAAACAAAAATGAAAAAAAAAAACGTGAGAAATATTACGTAAAGCTTTTAAAATACGCAAAATACGGATGCACGATTCATCCATCCTCGAGTTCGTTCATAAAAATCTTTTGAAATGAAACAGGAACAGTAGGTAGCGTAAAAGTGAACTTGGCGAGCTTCGCAGTGGGCAAAAAAATAATGAGTGAGTATGTGAAGATATCATAAGTGAAATCAAGATAAATTTGCATTTATGAGTTGTAAAATAAGGATCTCCTACGACTTTTTTTTTGGAATTTTGTAGGGGAATTTAAAAAAAATGTGGGAGATGTAAAATGAACGTGCAAAAAATTTTGACTTTTAGACTTGAACCTTTAATTATGCAGATATTAGGGTTCAAATTCTAATTTCAAAAAATAAATAAATAAATAAATACAGGCATAGCAGTTATATTATATCGGTTGAAGAGTAAAAAATACATAAAATATTTGTTTACTCTTTATTAACGGATATAATACTTATGTTCATTATCTTCCCAATTTTTTTTGATTTTTTTTTTTGATTTCTTTCAAAATTTGAATTCAAACCAAATGATTTTTTATCAAAGTGTACCATCATTTTTAAATAATTGAGGGATCATTTGTAAAAACAATCATAGGTAGTCAAAATTTTCGATAAATTTTTTATTTCAGATTCTGAACGTAAATTTCACGAGAAAAATGATGGTGATATCCATTTTTCAAAAAAGTAAGTCCTTCATCACTTTTTGAGGTGGTCCCAAAAAGAGTACCTACCGTTGTAAAAACAACCATAGTTAGAATAAATGGTTCTTTTTAAAACATAGACCCAGGGCCGAATTTTAAATTTTGTTTTGATTTTCGATTTTTGGTGGTATACGAGGGATATTTTTCAAGTCTCTTCACTATTTTTATATCTCCCGTCTGGGTAACACTGGAACGACGAAACTTGGTGTGTGTGTTGTGTAAGGTTGTACGACATCACATACGAAATTTCAAGTCAGTATATGAACGTGAACGCGTGTTATACGGGCGTGATTATGGATTTGACCAAGACTAAACCCTCCGATTGTGAGCTTCGTGCTATCGTGAAATATTTGACCTCAGAAAGTGTTAGTGGCAAGGAAATTCATTCGAAATTATGTGAAAAGTACGGTAGTAGTAATGTGATGTCCTTGCGTAATGTTTATTTATGGCAGAAGATGTTTAAAGAGGGGAGAACGTCGACGCATGATGAGAGCAGAACCGGCCAACCAAATGACGCGTTCAACGAAGACACGATCAACTGCGTGCGCACTCTCTTGGACGAAGATCGCCGCCGCCGTCGACTCAACTTTGCAAAAAATGGGAGCACCGTTCTATGAAAATGAAATTCAAAAGCTTGTTTACCGATATAACAAATGTTTAGATATAAAAGGTTCTTATGTAGAAAAATAATAAAATTTTGTCACGAATCGAATGGTTATTTCAGATTTTTTCTAACTCTTTTAGTTTCTGAGGTATTGAACCAGTGAAGAGACTTAAAAAACGTCCCTCGTAATATGATTTTAGAGAGTATCAATGATCTTTGACCTCATCCCCGGGGGCTGGTGTTTCGAAACACCTGATTTTAACCTTAAAAATTCCAGCTTTGAGAGTTTTTCATCGATTTTCCCCAAACTTGGAAAGTATGTATAAGTACTCAAGGGCGTTGTTGGGAATTTTTTCCAGATTTTTTCGACCGCTGAAATGACCTTTAAAATGACTTTGAAAATGTCAAATCGTCCTGGGAGACACAGTTTGAGAGCTAACAAGCTGGAAAATTTTTTCCTTTGTTTTCCAAACTATTTTACAACACTCAGAATTTTTTCAGATTTTTTCCGAGGTGGGGGGATTCTGGGGATTCATATCTAAAAATCCAAAAAACCAATAAAATGACATAAATAATTATATTATCTATTGGTTTTTTGGATTTTCAAATACGAATCCCCCCACCTGGGGAAAAATCTGAAAAAATTCTGAGTAGTGTAAAATAGTTTGGCAAACAAGGGAAAAGAATTTCCAGCTTGTTAACTCTCAAACTGTGTCTCACAGGACGATTTGACATTTTCAAAGTCATTTTCAAGGTCATTTCAGCGGTCGGTAAAATCTGAAAAAATTTCCCTTTGTACCTACGTACCAAGTTTGGGGAAAATCGATGAAAAACTCGCGAAGCTTGCATTTTTAAGGTTAAAATCATGTATTTCGAGGCACCAGTCCCAGGGAATGGAAAAATTTATTCATATTATTTATTATGTTTTTTTTTCTTTTTTTTTTAAACAAATTTGAATTTTTCAAAAAGAATTATTTTTCTATTGTTTTTCTCCAATTTTTATTAGAATAATTTTTTTTTATTTTATCTGATTTTGTCGGGGAGAATAAATACACTTCTTTGTAAATTTATTTTCACGTAAAACACAAATTTTTCAAAAAATGTTGTTTCAACAATTTTTTATTATTTTGGTTTGAGGGGTCCACAAATTCTGAAAATTTCAAATGAAATTTGAAAACACTTATTATAAACGTGTTTTTCACACTTCGTTACAACTGTTTTTTTTTAAATCTTGTTCAAAAATTTAAACTCCCTGAGAAATGTTAGAAGATCGTATAATTCCGGGCATAGAAGTACGATGGACGGTACATTTACGTACGTGTATAGCGAAAAATATTATTATGCGGTTCTGCATGCATAAGTAAAAACTTACCTAAAATAAGCTCATCTTTCAAGATTCCCGCAAATTGTATGTAAAATTATCTTTCGCTTCTGACGGGTGCGTAGGATACCTACAGATAGAAAAAAAAATTCCATGTAAAATATACTTATGTACAATATTCAAATATCTTTCTAGTTGTAAAATTTTCGACTCTAAAGTTACAAATGAAATTATTCTTTTAGTAAAACTTTGGTAGGTGATAGGTACCTATAGTGTATATTTCGTTGAAAAGTTTTTAAGGAAAATTAAGGCCTATAGGTACTAAATTTTATTCATCCACATAGATAAAGCTTGTTGCCATTCCTACGAATACGTAACACTTCAATTATACCACTTTGAATATCAATTTCTTAGTTTTAAACGAAAGGTTTGTACCGAGCATCGTTGATTGAATTACGTCGAAAAATATCGCGCGCGTTTTATATCTTCGCATAGTGTTAATCAAAAGGACCACGTTTTGTTTCACGAGCTAAATCGAATTAATTACTGGTTAGACGACTAATTAAAAACAAACTGCATAGGTAGAGGTACATTGTTTTACAATGTTTCTATACGTATACAAATTGACAGAATAAGCCGCCATTGAACGTGAAATAAATTTAACCAAAGGGCGAGACGAATAATTATTTTATAGCCAACCTCTATCGAATATTTCTCTAATAGAGTTAAAATTATACGAGCAAGAGGAATCAAATTACGGACTGCATCAAAATTACACCCGTGTCGAGATGAACGAGCAAAAAAATTTAAGAAGAAAGTAACGTGGAAAGCGAAAGATACCTTACCCATGAGATGTAGGATTTATGGAAACTATTCCGTCCCATTACAAAGTTCAAAGAAGGCCGAATACGGCAAACGGTATATAACTCGTTCACCCGCCAAGAAGTCTCCTCTTTGCAGCCACATAATACACGTCACCATCGGTAAATCACCAAACCCCACTTTTCCTATCTTTCCACTACGGTCTACGGACCCCGGAAGCAAAGCTTATAGTTCTCAGTTTCAGTCCCAAAAGTATTTATTTCTGTATAAATCAAGGATTGCCGATTTATCTATAAAGAGCTCACATTTTCTTTTCTTCGGCGTTACTTTCTTCCCTATACCCGACAATTTCAATGTTTTTCACGCTTTGTTTAGGAAATCATTGGTTAAACTTACCTACCTATTCAACTATTCGTACCTACCTATAATATGTATTTTATTAGAGCATTCTGGTTACCTATTCCCAATGGCGAATACTCGTATACAAACGTAGGCGAACCAGTGACGATTTTAGCATACCTCTCATCTACCCCCTCGGGTCATTTTTAGATACTTTCTGAAAAAAATAACTCCTACTTTTTACGAACTTTTTGGGCTATATACGCTTCACAATATAGGGTGTTCCATGAAACCTATGCAATACAAATAATATAACCATAGATGCAACTCGAGTAGACAAACAAAAAACTTTATTACGATAAGTTGCCCATCTCGAAAATTGAAGGCGCTATGAAGCTTTAAAAATTTGGTATTAGGTATTAAGCAAAATTCTTTGGCAACACTGCATTTAAAAAAAAATTTCGACCGCACCAGTGCATAGTACTTCGAAAACACGAGAAAAATTGTAATCACGTTGGGATGCCTATCTTTGTTATTGAAGGAGTTATGATGACAAGAATTTTTTTTTGAAAGCATTGCCTACCTCAATTATTACAGAGCACTTTCGAGACATGAAAATTGAAAAATTCTACCCAAACAATGCCTAATACAGATTCAACTTTTTGAGAGGAACAAAAAAGTTATGAGAAGAATTTGTATATCTTTGAAAATGAAGGCGCTACAGAACATTGAAAAAAAGTATTTTCAAATTTTGTAGATCTGTACCGCCTTCATTTTCAGATAAAGACAAATTTTCAACATAACTGGTTTTACTACTCTCGAAGAGTTACATATGTTTCAGGAATCGTATTGACATTTCGAATTTTTTGAAATTACTGCCCCTTCAAAATCGAGATAGGGAACTTATCATACATAATAAAGTTTTTTGTTTGTCTACTCGAGTTTATTTTATTATTATTTTTTTCATTTCATAATCTGGCGGAGGTGAGTCACTTTGGTGCCTCAAATCCACTCGGGCTAAATTACTCACATACATGTGAAGTCTTTGACAAACAATAAAATCCCTCAATTCTTCTTTGAAAAAATTTCTAATTTTTGTTAAAAAACAAAATTAAAAAAAATATTTCTTTAACTTTTTTTTTTTAAATTTTGCTGAAAATTGATTTTTTTACTTATTTGAAAAACAAAAATATAAATTTTGTTTTAAATTTTTGCTACAAATAAAAATGTTTATTTCTCGTTTTCAAAAAAAAAAAAAAAAAAAAAAAAAAAAACATTGGCTGAAAAACATATTACCTACCTAATTTTTATGTTTTTGTTGAAGAACATTTTTTTTTTTTTTGGCAAAGAGCTTTTGAATTTTTTTTTAGAAAACAAAATTTCAATGCATTTGTTTTTTTTAGCTGATTTTCTCAAAGAGAAAAGTCAGCTATTAAATTTGACCTGATGATGGAAGTTGGGGGTGAGGGGTATTTTTCTCGACTTTTTGGGTCAAAATAAGACGATCGGCATGATTTTCGCATTTTGGTATTTTTTTTATATATATATACATACCCGAGCGGCACACTCGATCGATAATATCGCAAGATGTAACGTATCGATAAAAAATCGTTTGAAAATCTATAGATGTTCTCACGATATTATAAAGATTTATCGGTACAACTTCATAGGCAAAAAATCTAAAAACTATCGAATTCGATTAAGATTTTATGACGATATTCGTCAACGATACTATCGACAAAGAATATTAAATTTATCGATTCCGATTTTCCACCGATTTTGTGCAGATATTTGAAACTACATTATAGACAAAGAATATTAAATTTATCGAATTCGATTTTTTAACGATTTTGTAAAGATATTTAAAACTATATTATCGACAGATTATATGAAATTTCTCGACTTCGATATTTTACCGATTTTTTGACGACATTTGAAACTATATTATCGACAGATTATATTAAATTTATCGAATCCGATTTTTACCGATTTTGTAAAGATATTTGAAACTATATTATCGACACATAATATGAAATTTCTCGATTTCGATTTTTTAACGATTTTGTGACGATATTTGAAACTATATTATCGACAAATAATCTGAAATTTCTCGAATTCGATTTTTTAACGATTTTGTGAAGATATTTAAAACTTTATTATCGACACGTAATCTGAAATTTCTCGAATTCGATTTTTCAACGATTTTATGACGATATTTGAAACTATATTATCGACACGTAATATGAAATTTCTCGAATTCGATTTTTCAACGATTTTGTGGCGATATTTGAAACTAAATTATCGACAAATAATCTGAAATTTGTCGAACGATTTTTCAACGATTTTGTGACGATATTTGAAATTATTTCCAAATTGGTGAAAATTTTTCCAAGTCCAACACGTCTGGAAGTACTAAACTGCCTATTATAAGCGTTTTATTGCAAATTCCTCAACGATAAGGTATGGCATAGTGGGTAAGGAAGAGGATTACCATGCAGGAGGTAGATGGTTCAAGCCCCACGGTTGGCAGATTTTTTATAATTTTTTTTTGACTTTTTCTGAAATGATCCTCTTAGCGCAACATGAATAATGTGTTTAGGCATAGTTTAATGTATTAATTATGCTAATTAATGATTTTTAATTATAGAAAAAAGCTAGTAAAAAATATCGATAAAATATCTTACTATAATCTCGAAATTTTTATTAACTATAATTCGTCGATAATCTATCTATGTATATATCGAAAGATAATTTCACGATTTATGCGGAACTAACGCGACACTTTATCGAATTCGATATTCTGTCGATTTTTAATTTCGATAATTTGTCGAGTGTGCTGCTCGGGTATATATGTATGTATGTATCCCAAAATTTGTCCAGACGATAACTCGAGTAAGAATTAACCGATTGAGCTGAAATTTTCATGAGAGGTTTGTTACTACTGGGAATAGAACACTATTGTTTTTGAGAAAAATCGGTGAACCGGTTCTCGAGTTATTAGCGATTGAAATTTTCAAATGCTTCTAGCGCCTCGAATTAAGCAATTACGCGAAATTAGTAAATAACCTTTTTAATAGTACTTAAAAAGACACACAAAAAAGGTTCTAAGCATTTTTCATTTTAATGAACCGGTTCTCGAGGAATTCGCCATGGAAAATTTCAAAACAAACAGCTGATCATCATTTCCCATTTTAAAAAAATAAATGGCTAGCAAAGTTGTAAAAATTCAAAACTTTTGCAATGCCTATCTAACTGCCTACTTTTCATGATAATGTCGTTTCTTATTGGTTTAACACATGTTAAAAGTTTTTATTTATCAAAAATAGCTGGCTGTAAATTGTATAATTTTTTTAATCACTTTAAAATTTTCAATTTGATGTTGTTATCATTAAGTACATAGAAATAATTTAATTTACACATGAATTTACATAAATTTTGAAAAATAAAAATAAAATTGAAAATAAAAAATAAAAATAAAAATAAAAATAATAGAAAATTAGCTTTTCTAGCGCATTAACTGCGTTAGAGTTTTTTTCTTGTTGAATTCTTGTTTGTCTAACTAAGAATTTTCAAATTTTCTTCGATTGTTTTTTTTAAATTTTTTCAAAAATTATAATTGTTTGTTGAAAATGTTTTTAATTAGGTAGATATAGTTGAAAAAAAAACTTTTAAATATCGATTTTTGTAAAAATTTTCCCAAACCGAATTTTTTTGATTTTTGTTTAAACCAAATTGCAAGTTTTTCTTGGAAAACCGATTTTTATAAAGTTGAAAAAAAACATGCTCAACTTTGAAATAAAGTATTCAATTCCTATCCTTAAAAATTTACAATTTTTGTTTAAAAAACAAATTCTTTTAAACAGAAAATTTTCAAAATTTCATTGAAAATTTAAATTTCTATAATTATACCTACCTATAAATTAATTTATTGGAAAAACAAAAACATAATTTTAAACTTTTTGTTAAAACATAAATTTTTTGAATTTTTGTTTGAAAAAAATCAATTTTCTTTGAAAAAATAAACAAATTTTTGATTTTTTTTTTCTCAACAAAACTTTTATATTTTCGTTGAAAAATGAAATTTAAAAAAATAGATTTTTTTGAATTCTTTCTAAAAAATATATATATATATATTTTTTTAAAGTCGTAATTTTCCTTTTTATACGAGAAAAAAACTATAAAAAAACACATAAGTACTTACTTAGTTTCAAACGTTATGTGTGAGCTCTCCAATGCCCAGTATCTCACATTCTGCCTGTTTGAACTGCGTACTACTCCAAAAATAGATACGTCAGTAAAGCAAATGTGTGACGCCAGCGAAGGATAAAGAAAAAAACAATACACATATGTAAGTATTTGTTTAAGACCTGAGTTCCAATTTTTTTATGAATTTTTTTTTTTTAACTCCTGTTGGTAATTTTTGTGAAAAAATAAAATTTTTGAATTTGTAGGATTGAAGAAAGAATTTTTTTTAACAAAAACAAATTTTCAATTTCATTCTTTGTTTTTTTTCCTACTCTCCAGCTCATATAAAAGATGTAGCATTTGCTTAAACTAAGCATAGCAGTATAAATACGCCTCTCGCCTCTCTATTCCCAATACCTACATCCACTTTCATTAAAGGGTCTTATAATTTAAATGGTAAAACAAAAACAGGTAGCTTAATCAAATTTCCATTGTAAAACCCAACAGCTCTGAATTATAGAATAGATAGACAGCGCTAATAATTAAATTACCATAATTCATTTCTCTTGAACTTTGGCAATACGTATTGGTTATTTCTAAGCTAAAGTTGAACCAAATATAATTAAGTACCATAACGAACGGAAGCATGTTTTCATGCAAATCGGTATTTTCATTAAAAATCTCCACCCAGGTATTGATAGAAAAAGAAGACCGTGTAAATGCAAAATAAGGAGGGCGAATTTTCCAAAAAAAAAATAAGAAAAAAAAACGCTTTTTAGACGATAAAACTTAAAATCCGCGATATTGTACTCGACCGCGCTGAAATCTATTCATCAAAAAAGAAACAGACAATTATTAGAATGAATGGTAAAAGTTTACGAGGGTGCAGTTGTTTCTAAAATTAAGTTGAGAAAGACTTAATTAATTAGAAGAACGAAAACGACAATTAATATTTATTAGTTTTTAAATGAGATGAAATTTGTGGCTGCGAGAATTTATTTTTGCAATATTTCTACGCTCTAATTTACTATATAATTTGGATAGAAAATTTTATACAAAATACGCGACCACATTTATTACTAAAATGGATATCGTATTTTACTCGATTTTATGTAAATCGCGTAACAATTTCTAGGGACAAGGCGTGCCGAATGGCAAAAATCAAAATTTAATTTCTACTTTTTGTGTTTGCGGTTCGTGTTATAGCGTAAAAAATAACGCTCTATTTCCATTTTTATTTTCATCTCCACAATAGAAATTGATAATACAACCCGGAAAAATACACCTAAATTGATTTATATATTTTTAAAAAAAGCAAGAGAAAAATAATGACCATCTGTTTTACTATGCACATTTATAGGAGAAAAAAATAGGGTAAAAACGAATATTCGTCCTATACTAATCGAATGAATGCAAAAATAGTAATTCGAAAAGAGGATTATTACCAGTATAAAATATTTTTCCGACTTTTAGGATTTTTACAATGCTATAACGAATAAGTGCCGAATAAATGAACCTTCTATCCCTCAATAAAATAAATTTTATTAATTTTGAACCTTTTATTTTTTTTCTCTCCGCTAAAATCCTAATGGATGTCTATGTATTTTCGTAATAAAAACGTATTCATAATACAAATCGTGTTTTATAAGAACACGAGCTTAACAAATTGTATATTAATCAATAGAAATCCTATTCTATTAAATATTATATCCACCACTATATACTAATTTTCAAGAGATTATGTACATTCTATTCTATCCATCTACCAACTAGTACCAATAACACCACACTTTTCATATTAACGAACGAACGATCGATGAATCTAAATTTTATTAAAATATCAAGTATTAGGTCTGTGTATTTTATAGGCTTACTCAACTGAAACACCACGGTTGGATCCTCTTTATTAAAAAAAGAAAAACAAGACCAAAAATAATTTTGTGAAAAAAATGTTTACAAGCATGATTTTCCATCGAATCTACCTACTCAAATAAGTAGGTATTATACTTCAGATATCGTAGGCTTAATACATTGTGAATTTTGGGGCGTACCTTTGCCTACCAACACCTACCTAAAAAATTAAACAACTTCGAAGTTTTCAAAGGCAGACGCTTTAATTTTCAACATCTTTCAAGAACGTTCACAACTTATTGCGTTAAATATTTTACGAGAAATTTTTCATTTAAAATTAAAAAGAACGAATTTTTTATCATTTCATTAGAAAATATTAAAACGTAAATATGAAAAATATCACACCCGAAGCATTTACTTACCTTTGAAAATTTCATTTTCGAGTGAAAAAAGCGAGTATTCAAAATCGGAGGCGAGCATAATTTCAACACCGACAAAATTCATAACTTCGCTTTAGTTGTGAAAAAAAATAACTTCCTGTCAGAATAGTTAATCGTACCAGTATCAAAGTAATTTATCAATTCAATATTTTTCAGACCATTCTTTAGGAGCAGAACTTTTTTACTTTTTTATCTAAATTCTTGAATATTTTTTTTTTTCATGGTTTAAGAAGTGACGTTTCAAATTGCAAAGTGGAAAAAATACTCCAGCATAGAAAGTGTAACAGTCAGTATCTACTGTAACATATCAAGTAGTGGAGCAACTTAGCAGTAGCTCGTATACTTGAGCAACACTCAATTCAGCTGTTTTTTGGGGGGAGAGGGGCTGAACAAAATTTCTCATTTCATCTAATTTTATTGAAGTAGAAATATTTTCCAATTTACAATTTTGTAGGAAAAGATCTCTCAACTCTTTTGAAGAAAAAAAAATCTGAATTTTAATGAAAAATAAAGAATATTAATTCATTTTTTTTTTGTAAGTAAAAGATCAACATTTTTTAACACTTTGACCGCCATGTGTGCATATATGCACACAAAACAATTTTTTTCCATCTTTCTTCACGCCATGTGTGCATATGTGCACACAGACAACGTTGCCATAATATTAGACGTAGATGTTTAGTCGTTCAGTCACGCACTCTACGATTATTTTGATGAAATAAATCGATTCTACAGATGTTTTTCCACAGAAGAAGCCAATTTGCCGAAAGATCTGGCAACATTGGGACGAAACACGCTATTTTGAAATTGTTATCATATTTATCAGTGAACTTATGCGGCGTAAGTGAAAGAATTAAAGAAATTTAGTGAATTCACTACGGCGGTCAAAGTGTTAAAGAAGAAAAACAGTTATTTTTTGAAGAGAAAAATCACAAAAAAATGTAAAGTAAAAAAAGTTATTTCTTGCAACTATATCGGTTCTTTTAAAGTAAGTAAAGAAATTTCTTAATTTATTATGGAGGAAAAAATTTTTGACGATTTTTTTTCAATATTTCTAGAGTAAAAAATATCTTATTTTTTTGCAAACCTTTTTTTACCTTCTTTTTTTGAATGTTTTGAAGAAATAAATTTTTCATTTTTCATTCCATGTTATTTTATTTTGTGGGAATACTTTTAATTTTTTCTTTTATTATTATTCAAATGTTTTTTAATGACATCCGGCATCATGGTCATTTATTTCACTAACGTCAGCAATAATTAAAAATTATATTATTTTAACAGAAATTCAGAAAAATATTTAAACAGAATAATGTATTAACATTGAAAAAACTTACTCACTAAATAATACCTTTCCCTATTTTTTCCAAGTAAAACTTTTTTTAATTTTTTGGAATTAAAAAATCTCTAAATTTGTTCGGGGCGGTGAATTTTTCAGTTCCTTACATAGTGAAACAGATCTCTACTTTTTCTGAGCATAAAATTGTTCAATTTTTTAAAAATTGGCTAACAAAAACAATTCAATTTTTTTTGAATTTACCCGTGTAGCAATTGTCGACATCGACATTTATGTCGACAAAATTCAGACACATTTTTTTCTCGGTTAACGATGAATTAAAAATGATATTTGAGATTTAAAGTAATGTTCTATGTTAAACATAACTGTTCAATCAAAATTTTTGAATTTTTCTCAGTATTTTCCTATAATTTAGAAAACGTTGTTTTTCTACATAGACAAGTCGATGTAAAAATCGATACTCGATAAACGCATCGACATTTATGTCGACAATTTCTGCCAATTAAATTTACAAATTTTATATCTAAAAAGAACTAAAAACAATTAATAAGAACATTTTAAGCTCAGGAATAAATAATTTTTGAAAGAATCACAAAATTTTCTTATTTTTCAAAGTTTTGAATAATACAACGACTTGTCGAGTTATTGTCGACATAATTGTCGATGGTCGAATAATGCATCGACTTGACTGTCGACGTCTTGAGGGTGATTGTGATACTCGCAGATAAAGTGTGTTGTGAATTAGTACATAAGGTCTAAGAATCATCTCTATATTAGTTGGACACTCGCATGTGTCCAGCTACAAAGGTGGCCTCAATGCCGCATATTTGACAAAAAATGTCGAAATGTTGGCTTGAACACTATTTTTGGTGTAATTTTAATATATACTTATATTGAATATTTGAACTTAGCATATTTTTCAAAATTTCACCATTGCAAATGTCGATGTGGATGTCTATATAAATGTCGACACATCGAAATCGGTCACTTTTCGATCGTACATGTCGACATTTATATCGAAATTAGCATCGACGTTGCTACACGGGTAAAGATATCTTAATTTTTCCAAAGAAATTAATTTCTTCTTTTAATTAGAGTACTTAAAAAACGTTTCCACCATTTAAAGTTAAAAATATCTTATTTTTTCGCAGAATTTTTTTTTTCTAATTTCTTCGAAGAAATCATTTCTTTATTGTTGTTATTTTATTCTTTTTTGAATAAATTGTGTCTATGTCTCTATTTTTTTTATTTTTTTTTTAAATTTCAACGAAACAAAAAATTATTTACATTTTTTGCAGTGAAAGAATTCTCAATTTTTATGAAGAAAATTTTTTTAAAAATAAATAAATAATTTTTAATATCTAGGTACATTTTTTTCTGAAAAAATAATCATTTTAAAAAAAAATGATGAATTTATTTCTTATAAAAATCTATCAATCGTTTTTTGAGATTTTCTTAGAATAATGAACATTTCAATTTATTTGGAGTAAAAAATATTTAATTTTTTTTCCCCGAATAAAAAATACCTATCAATTTTGTTTTGAGAAACAAATATTATAACATTTTTCGGAATTAAAAATACTCAGGTAGGTACCTACTTCAATTTTTTGGAGTTGAAAGTTTCTCAATTTTTTTAAAGAACTAAATAATTTTTTCATTATACGTGCTACGAAACTACTATGTTTCGTCCCTACGTGCATTGTACGAAACTGCGTCATTCGTCCAGGGCGGAAGCCCGCTAAATTATTTTCCGCCCGCAGAATTTTTTGATTTAGTGTTCAAATCATGATTTCGTAGCACTTATAATGAAAAATACATTACAATATGAGGAGCGAATTGTTCACTTTCGCCCCTCGTATTGTAATATACTATTTAATTTTTGCGGAGTAAAAAATAATGATACTGAATTACCTATACTTATTATGTATTACTTTGGATTTTTTTGGAGTGAAAATTTCGTAATTTTTTTGGAAGTTAAAACATGTCACTTTTTCGGGAGTGAAAAATCCTCCACATTTTTCAAAATGAAAAATATCTTAATTTTTTGTTTTTTGAAATAAAAAATGTTTTTCAATTTTTTTTTTTGCAATAATAAAACTTGTCATAAAATAATTTCTCAATCATCTGTAGTAAAAAATAACAAAATTTTGAAGCAGAAAGTGTTTTAAATTCTTTCAATAACATAGTGAAAAAATTTTAAAACCAAAAAAGTTCTGTATTTTTTTGAAGTAAAAAAAACTCAATTTTTTAAAGAAAAGAGTTTCTGTTTTTTTGGGGTTGGGGGGGGGGCGGGAGTCATTTTTTATCCGACATTGAAAATTTTTCAAGTCGCCTCCTCTTTCAGGAAACATTCCAAGTTTCCAGCCCTGGCCTATATTGGCAAAAAATCATTGATGAACGTATTCTCGATATTTTTTGAAAAGTTGTTATTCTCCAATTTCCAAAAACAAATTTTAAAAATTTTGAAAATTGTTGCCAACTTCGGTACATTGCAATTAATCAGAAATACCAAATAAAGTAGACCAACCGTAGGTCATTAATGTAGAAGAAATCACATAGTCTCGATTTCACAGGGGCAAAAAGAAAACATGAATTATGAGCATCATAATAATTAGAATCTGATCGAAACACATTATTAAAACTTTATCGCTCAATAATTCGTCCTGTTATAGATTACGGCTGTATCACTTATAATAAAGCACCTCCTACTCGTCTTGACAAACTAAACACTATCCAAAACACATCCATAAGAATCGCCACAGGTGCATTTAGAACTACTCCTACAGTCAGCCTTCTTAACGATGCAGCAGAATGCCCTTTAAATATACGTAGATATTTCATCTCAGCTCTATCCTTCCTCAACATAAAATCCAACCCAAATTTTAAATCAAAACTTCATCATATTTTACCTATACAATCATTCCCAGAAAATCTCAGGACATTAATTCAATCTGTAGACTCAAATACCTTATCTATTCACCACAATCCAATAAACCTTATACCCCCATGGCAAACATACAACCCAACAATTGACCTATCCTTGACTAAATTTAGTAAAAAAGAAACAAACCAAATAATCTTCAAAAAAATTTTTCAAGAATTATTACATAAATACCACAATTTTTCTCATCTTTATACAGATGGATCAAAAACTGAACATTCTGTAGGATGTGCAGTAATCCACAATGATACTACCATATCAGTAGCTTTACCTCACACTTTTTCTATATTATCAGCTGAACTGTATGCAATTAAAACCGCTATTATTTACATAAAAGACTTCTCATTACAAAACAGTATCATTTTTACCGACTCTCTTTCGGCTCTTTTATCTATAAATAACTTTAGATCAAAATACGCCCACCCCATATCACAAGAAATTATAAACCTTACACACTCAAATAGAAGGCAACGAAGCAGCAGATTCTTCAGCTAAACATGCTCACCGTACCCTTCCCATAGCAAACATTCCTATTCCTCTATCAGACCTCAAACTATTTGTAAAAAACATGATGAAACATGAATTTCAAAATTTCTGGTCAACTATTCCCATTTTTAACAAATTAAAATTTATAAAAAACACAGTTGACCCATGGTATACTTCCGAACAACCTTCCCGACGCTCAGAAACAATTCTCACTCGTCTAAGAACGGGTCATTCTCTCCTTACTCACCAACACCTTTTTCTAAAACAACCTCCTCCGATATGTACTAATTGCAACGTTCCTATTAACATTCCCCATATTCTTATCGATTGTCCTAAATATCACCAAGCCCGAAACACCTACCTCGACGGAAATCTACAAAACATCCTCTCAGATAACCAAAACAATAACATCGAAAAACTTCTCCAATTCATAAAAATCACCCATCTAAACAAACTTTTATAATTACCTTTACCTTAATTTTTAAGCATGTAACTAAATTAACTTCTAATATATACACTTAATACTTACATACTATCCTAATCTTAAGAATGTGCCTCTAAGCATAGTACTTTGTATATGGCACAATAAATGAATTAAAAAAAAAAAAATAATAATAATTATGCTCATCTCTTTTTTAAGGCGCAGTGCTTTACAAAAATTTTAAAATTCCTTCACAATAAAACAAGGTAAACTTTTTGAAAGGAACAAAAAAAGTCAAGTAAAAAATTTCGTAGGTACCTTTTAAAATGATGACGCTGCCAATTTTCAAAGCTCTGTGGCTTTCGAAGATAGGAAAACTTTTCATAAAACTTTTTTATACACTGTTTTTAAAAAATCTATTTCATTATTGTTGAGACCGAGTTTTGCAATTTTTTTAAATCACCGCCATCGCTTCAAAATGGACATAGGCATCTACTTACACCTACTCAATTGAAATATCAAAATATCAGAACTTTCTTAACCACAAGAAACAATTCTTCATTCTTCAAATGAGTTGAATTGGTTCGAAAATTTTTATAACTTCGCAAACTTTAGATACCTATGCAACATAAGCTCTCGCAGAGATTCAGTTCGAAATACATATATTCTCAATTTCAAGAACGTCTCGACGTTTTTGTAAATAGAAGTACATAAATAAAATTTTGTAACAAAGAATTTTCAACATTTCTTTCACATATCTTGCTCGTCCACCTATGTATACCTACCTACAGTATATGTTTTTCAAAAGCATCTTCATAATAAAATATCAATATAAAGCGAAGTAATAAAAAAAAAGATTCCCAAGAATTTAGAAAATTTCTGCTTCGTATAAATTGTTACTAAATCATTCTTTCGCAAGTAGACATTTGCTCTTTCTACTCGGCAAATTATTTTCTTGATTTTTTACTTCGAGTTTTTTTTATTTTTTATTATTGAAGTTAAATTGCCTTTGAGCGTTTCATAACAGAGAGAATTTAAAAGCATTTATTTATATACAATTTTTTCTAACGACGAAAAAATTTCTCTCGTTATGAAATCAGAGTAGCTCAGGGGCGAGCTAAAAATTTCCCAAATTAAAAACCTTGAAAAATGAAAATTAGAATAAATATTTTTTCTAATTCGCCAATTTAATTTTCTTTCATTTGGACGATTGTAAAAATAATGAAATGAAAACCCCTACAACGATGCCCAGCAGCCATTAATTAGAAAAAATATCGACAAATTCGTTTCACAAAGTACCCTCTCTCTGATTCATCAGCGCTTATTTTAAAAAGAAAAAAGAAAAGCGAACCAAATCGTAAACATTGCCTCGTCATTAACAAGTTATTAAAAAAAATATAATCTCGAGAAACACGTGCACCTATTCAAATAATTTTTAAAGCAGAACGTATTTTTAAAACTCGTGCTGATGTGATTGACCCTGCAAATTATTTTTTTAAATATCTCATCAACTACGTAAATAATTTTTTTTTCTTGAACATTCATCTGTAATCGAAATAATAAGCACAACATTCGCTTCCTTTCAATAAATTAGCGAGTATACAAATTTCTCATCTTATTTTTATTATTTTTAATTACGCTAAAATGAAGAATACAAACACACAGATGTAATAATTTTATGTAATAATTTTATTTATTATTTGCATTTATAATAACGCGATTTCTAGCCGAAGCACGTATTAAAATGGTAAGCATCGAACATATTTCTAGGGAATAAACAGAATTTCATTTCTCTTCACCGTTTGTTTTAACTTTCGCCTCATTGTGTACATAACACCATCCGTACAATCAGTTGGAAAATTGGAAACATCGAAATTCCATTTACAGTTAAGCTGTTCCTTTTGTTCGTTAAACCAAAATTCAAATAACATCGGTAATTCCTTTCATCAATATACTTTCGATTTAAAAAAAAAATAAATACTATCTAACCGTGTATAGTATCGCAACTCTCCATAGCATTTCTCAGAAACCTTAATCACCAGAAACTCATCCTTCGATGATAATTCGGTAAAAATTAAAACACGTTATTATTACCCCATAGGCTATAACATCCTCTAAAATAAAATTTAATCAGAGAGGAGGATAGATAATTGGATATTGAAAATATTCGTCAATGAAAGTAGAATAAGTTCTAAAAAGATAAATTTTCAAATAACAATCTAAAAATGTTTTCTCGTAAAAATAGCTAAAGTAAAATTATTGTGATTGCGATACGTAGGTACTCGCATAATAACATCACTAATACTTATCCGCATTTCGCTAAAAATCAAATCAAGGAAATCATTTCTACGTTTTAGCTACGAAAATTCGCGAACGCGAAAAAAAATAAAACATTATTAGCCGAATGGAACATCACATCGCTGAGGAAAATTCTTCTCGATAAATCTCCTTCGAGAAAAGAATTATAAAGTAAACTGCATTAATACATAAAAAACGTATAAACGACTGAAAAGAGGAAAACGAGTAGAATACGCGTATCCACATTTGATGTTACATCAAACAATCCCATCCCTTCAATACATAAATTGTAACCGATGAATCTTGTTTTCAGTTCCAAACATAGGAACTGGAAAACCTGCTCGACTTGAATGAAACATTTTTCCTCGTTTTTCATCCGACAAAACGGGTGTATGAAAAATCCACCAATATTGAATCATTGTATCTTACAGTAAGAGATGATAAGGTTAATATACTTTTACTATATTTTTTTCATAGTTTTGTGATTCATGAAAATATTTTAGACACGAGTTAATCAAATGAAAATAGGTAAACAACAACAACAATAACAATTTTTTTTTCATTTTTGTCTGTACGTACCTGGTACTTATCTGCTTCAATTTTTTTTTTCAAATGGGACCACCTTCGAATAAAAATGGGGCATGAAGGCATCCAATTGGCAGGGATGCAAAACTGAACTGATATTAGTTCCAGTACCCATTCCAGTTTCAATTCTCATCTTTTTTAAATTCCAGTTTTCTCAAATTTTTGGATAAAAAATCTTTGAATTTTTTTGGAGAAAAATAAATAATTAATTTTTGTATGTGTTTTTTTTTAAAGGAAATCTCACATTTTTTTTTACAGAAAGCAATCTCCATTTTTGTTTAGGATGAAATTACTCATTTTGAGGGGGGGGGGGATTGTCAATTTGTTGGAGAAAAAATCACCTCTTCTGTTTAGAATGAAATCTCGCATTCTTAGAGAAAATTTGTTAATTAATTTCAATCTCAACAAATGGTTTAAAATCTTACTTACATTTTATTGTTTAGGATGAAAGCAACCATTTTCAGAGAGAAAAATTCTAGTTTTATCGAGAAAATTATTTTAATTAATTTAAATTTTTGGGCGGCGGTGATATTTTTCAAATTTTTAGAGAAAAAAAAGTCTATCAATTTTTTTATAGAAGAGAATCTCATATTTTTGTAGAGAAATAAAATCGATTTTATTTTGAATTTTCTTGTGATAAAAAAACACTTACCCTAATTTTTGGTGCAATTTTTTTTTTTTTTTTTTTTTTTAACGTCAGTTTTTATGTTAAAGAATTTGATCTTTATACTTACTTGAAAATAAAAGTTTCAGATATTTCTGATAAAATAAGTATCTAAAAGACGTCTAATTTTGAAAAAAAGTCAATTTTTTTCGATTTTCATTCAAAAATAGATCCACTCTTCAGTTCTTCTGAAGTAAGTAAAAATTATTTCTAAGTTTTTCAAGATTTTATTTTTTTTATTTTTAGGGAAAAAAATTATTTTATTTTTTGAGAAAAAGTTTTTTTTTATGCAGAAAGAAAGCTCTCAATTTTTTAGAATTTTAATGAAGTGGGGTATTGCTAAATATTTTGAAGAAAAAACCTTTCAATTGTTGAGAAAAAAAATACAATTTTTTGGAGAAGAAAATTTCTCAGTTTTTCTGAAATATTAATATTTTTCAAATTTTTGGATTAAGAAAATCTTCAAATTTTTTAAGAGGAATAGGTTATATTTTTGTTAAGGTTGAAAAAAAAATATGAATTTATTTGAGAAACTAGATAATCTTGATTATTGTCAAATATTTTGGAGCAAAAAAATCCATTTTATTTTTGGGAATGAAATCTCTCATTTCTTGGGGGAAAGTTTTTCAATTAATCTCAATTTCTCGAAAAAAAAACTAAATTGTTCTAAAAGAAACGTTCCTATAATTTCCAAAATTTTTGGAGAGAAAAATTTTCAATTTTTTGAAAGAAAAGTTTGGGATGAAATGGTTCATTTTAAGAGGAAAAATTCTCAGTTATTTTTTGTAGAGAGAAACACCTTACAACTGGAAAAATTTTTGGATTAAAAAAATCTCACATTTTTATAGATTTTTTTTTTTGAAAAAAATTCTTTTAATTCTCTTGGAATAAAAAATTCTTCTATTTTGAAAAAAATCCATGTCTCGCCGCAAAAAAAGGTTTTAATTGGATGGATTGAATTGATTTTTTTCTGATTATCCAAGTTTTAAAATAATATTTATTAATTGGATTAATTCATAAAAATTTGTTTTCATAAGCCCAACGAAATGATAAATTGGATACATTTTTTTAAATTAATGTTTTCAAAAACCTATAAAATATCGAACACCCAACCAAAAAAAGATCTAAAATTAATAAAAATGGGGGGGGGGATTTACAAAATATTAATAAATTGGAAGAATTTTCAATTTGGGATTTTGACATGATTTGGGTAAAATTTTGAATCAAAATTCGTTCCCCTTCGTAATTTCACATGATTGGAGCACTGATTATTAAAAATGGGTGGGCGTAGGGGTCCAATAAAAAAATTTTCAAACAAAAGTTGTAGATTGTATGTAGTCCTAGGAATAATTTTGGTTATTATAAAAAATTTTATAGAACCACTCTCTCCTCAAAAATACGAGCGAGGGGAGTAGATGAAATAAAAGTGAAAACTGGAACTGGGACTAGAACTGAAAAACGTTACAGCTCCGGTTCCATTTTTTTCAGTTTTCAGTTTTCAGTTCTAGTTCCGATTTCATTTTTGCAGCTCTGCCAATGGGGTATGAAGGCACCCCAATTGGGACATGAAAGTACCCAAGGGTGCATGAAGGCATCCAGTGGGGCGTGGAAGCACCCAACAGGGCAGTAAACATTTAATTCGCTCAACAACAAAAAATCCAAGTCTATTTAAAAATAAATTTGTCACTCTCTATTTCTATTTTATTCAAAGAATGAGGTAGTTGACGTGTATTAGCTAAATAGACGTTTTTCGGTTCATGTTTCTCATTTGACCATAAGCTGATCCAACATAGCCAACGTAAATAATTTAAAAGCTTTTACACCGTCGAAGAATAAATGATGCTGAATAATACAGCCGACGCCTAACGCCACAATTTACGATATCCCAACATCCAAAAAAAACGAGTAACCAATAAAGCGTAGAATGAAACCAATGTCTACGCATATCTACCGTACTAGGTGACACCATAATGACGCTACAGTCTCGAACTTATATTTAGAATTTTGTAATATAACACTGTTACCTAAATGATGATAGGATCAGCAAAACCAATTTCTACCACAAATCCCGAGTAATGTAACGAATAGTGAAAATTAGCTATCACAGACAAGATTCTACGAATTGGTATAAATATTAGATAGCTTTTGGGGCCTCAGGGATCGCAGCTATAAGTTGAAAGGTGATTGTAATAAAGGAAGGCATACACATAGGCAACTTCTACGCCATCAATTTGAATTTAGAATTTCGCTATTAATCTTTTTCGATTATCTTTATAATATGGTTGCGAATATTCTAAATGAACGTAAAATTGGAAGTTTTTGACTCCGCGTCATTGCGCAAACATTAAAGTTTCAAACTTACGAGTGGTAAATTTATTTCTTTTCGGCTATATGTTTGTATAATCTAGCGAGCGTGTATCGATTTTTTTTCTACAATTCCATTTATAAAAATTGTATTTTTTTAAAAAAATACATTTTGTTGAGAAAACATACAAAAAGAAACTAATACGAAAGTATGATTTCACGAGTTAGTCTAAGTTTGTTCTCGTACGAAGATACAAAAAAAAAAAAAAAAAAAAAAAAAAAAAAAAACGAAAAACGGTGAAACAAAATACCTATCTGAAAGAAATTCTCATTCTGAAATTACTGCAGTGAGAACTAGACGTTTTACAAATTATCATTGTTTTTACGCGCATAGATATATATGTTATTATAAAATGTGTACTTGTTTTTTTACATTGTTAGGTACAATCCATTATAGTTCTGAAGCATTAAATTTTTTATTCATCACCATTTCATGTTTTTTTTTCTCAACTTTAAATTTTTACTCAGCAATAGAAAAAGCTCATATTTTCATATTTTTATTACTCACCTTTTCTATTATCAATGTGATACCGTTCCATAACACCTTTTTCATTTTATTTTTTTTAATTTTTACACAAGCTACTACACCCTGGGCGCTTTTCTTGCGCCTCCGTCGCTAATAAGAAGCGTATTCTGTTATAAAAATAGTTCCGTACAAAAGCTACAATTTTTTCTCTTTCATCGCCAACTTTACGTTACTAAACTATTTTCAAAAGGTTTTATTACTTTTTTTTTTCTCGCTACATTCGTTACATTCATTGCAGCGTTTTCCTAAGACCGTATAATCAGAAATTTTCGTTTGGAAAATATATAATTTTACCGATTGCGAATAGGTACAACTTGGAGGGTCAACATGGGATATTTTTCAAAGCACCATCGCATCGTATTGAACGGATGATAGATAATGTAAGGTGCATGGGACGCTTTTCATGAAACATTTTCCCTAGAGAAATATCCCAACTAGTACCGGTATCACACAGTTGTATTCCATAGACAGACTTGTTGCTTTGAAATAATTTCAAAGAATGTTTTGAAATGCTTTCGGCACCGTGCAACGTATTAGCTCGATAACATTTTTTTTCGCTCTGTATTTTGAGGATCGAAAAAAAAACAGGCATGAAGTCGACAGCATTTCTCACGATACGAACATTAAATTCAACAATAGAGTTTAGAGCTATAGTATACTTACTTCGATGTTTTCTGAAAATTGAAAATTCGATGTTTCTATAGTTTCAATATACCTAATATTTAAAATTGGCTCTGGTTCTTAAAAATTTAGTCTATATAGGCCTACCTACTTAATTAGTAAATCAAGAGATCTAGATTGAAATAAAATTTGTAAAGACTCGCTCCTACGGTTTCAGGAATGGCAAATACCAAGACACAGACTCAGCATGGGTTGCCTATTGTAAATAATTTCTTCAGCTATTTTACATTTCATAACATACGAGCAGTACTGATCTCACATCAGATCCATACTTCACAAAATTTTTGAATTTTTCTCAGAAAATTTTATTTTAAAAAAGTTTTTTGGCAAAATGATCAACTCATTTTTTGAAAAGATTTCTGAACGTTTTCAGGAAAATTTCCAAAATATTTCCTATCTTACAATTTTGAAAAAATAATACAAGAAAATTTCAAAATTCTTATGTACCTACCTTAGTATGAAAAAATATTTTGAAAAATTTTTTGTACAAAAAATTTAATATTTCAATTTTTTTATCAAAAAATACTTTGAACAATTATTTAGAAAAGTTTTGAATTATTTTCCAAGAATTTTTTTAAAGGAAAGCTGTAGGTAATTTTTTTTTAGGATTTTTCAAGTTTTTTTTTTTTTGTTTGGGGGGAGGGGAGAGATTTTTTGAGTAGGTAAATTTTTATTATTATTTTTTAATATGATTTTTAAATTTGTTTAAACTGAAATTTTTTGATTATACTCGTATACCTACTACATTTATGCTTACTTTATTTATTTTTGTGAATTTCTTTCCAAGAGAACTTTTTGTACAAAATAAATTCTTTGGCACATTCTTGGGAAGAATTTTTTTTTTCATCTTGAGGGAGCCTTGTCAACTCGTCACCTCCGATTGGGCTCAAATTTGACTCAATGGAAGACCATATCACCCACATTTCAGAACTAAATTTTCAACCACCGAAGTTGATTTTTCGATTTTTTGCGAATTTTTGAAAATAGCGAGAATAGCCCTTATTGGTAAATCAATTTTTGCCTATTATTAAATTGGCTATTTTCGCCAATTTTGAAAATTCGCCAAAAATCAACTTCGGCAATTTAATTCTCCTTCAGCGAAATAAATTTGAGGTGAATCGAAGATGAGGAGTTGGCAAGGATTCTCTTGTCAGAAAATTTTTATAGAAAGTTTTTTACAGAGAAATATTTCTTTTATTTGATTTTTTGATGGATTTTTTGAAATTTATTTCAAAAGTTTAAAAAACATACTTACATTTATGTATTCTCTTTTCTCTATAATTTTTCCCGAATTAAAAAAAATGGTAAAATTTTTGCATGTTTTTTAAAGAAGTAGCTAAATGAATTGTTTTCAAGAGGGTTTATTGTAAATTTTTTTCGACTTTTTCATAGAATTTAGAATTTTTCTCCAATTCTACAATTTTTTTTAAAAATAATTTTTCGAAGAAATTTTTTCTCCCAAATTTTTTTTTCAACAATTCTGTGTAAAAATTTTCAATAGGATTTTTGAATTTTTTTGATAGAAACTTTATAAAAATATTCTCGATTCCATAATTTTTTTCAGGAGAGGTTCCAAAAAAATTGAATCTTTCACATTTTTTTTCAAAAAATATTTTCCATGAATTCTTAATGAAGAGAATTTTTAATGTATTTTTTTTTTGGTTATGGTTACCTACATTTTTTGGAAGGATTATCTATCAAATTCTTCTTTAAAAAAAGTTTTAAAAAGTATTCTGTAAAATGTTTAATTTTTTTAATTTTTCATTTTGGTAGGTAGGTATAGATTTTTTTCAGAAAACTTTCAAAAATATTTTTTATTTAAGGGCCATAAAAAATTTTTTTCAAGATAATTTTTTATATCGAAAATATTTTTTAAAGAATAAAATATTTTCTCAATCGAGACAATTGTGCAGCTATATTTCGGGAATGAAAAACATATTTTTGAAAAAACATACAATATAAATAGATAGGTTTCGGTACCTAACTTATAGGTACTCTTTTATTCTCCCACAGGCTCGAGACATGAAGTACTCATACAAAAATGGTAACAAACGAAGTTAACGAAAAGCTTAAATCGAAATTATTTGGTAGAATAGTGGTTAATTGTTTTAAACCGATATCTAGCTGACCTCTAATCCGATTACCGTTGGACTAGGTTACAGACGTGATTTTACCAAAGAAATGAAAATGTTGACAGAATTTTGTAAGCTAGTAAGTAAGCTAAATTTCTAACTTGCTATCGAACCTAGGGAGAAATATTTTTTCGTGTCCTTTTTTCACGTCATCGGGCAATGTAATCAGGTACCAACATAATTTGAAATTGAATTTTACCTTCGAAAAAAATTTAGTTTAGGTACTTTTTAAAAAATTATTGCTAGAAATTTTTTTTTGAAAAATAAGTTTTCAAATAATTCACTTAATTTCTAAATTAAAACCTTATTTTATGTACAAAAATTTATTCGTTATTGCACTTTAAATCCAACATTTTTTACTTTTTTTTTTAAATAATTCATACGTACAAAGAAATAATAAAAACCTTCAAAAATTTCGTTATCGCACAATTAATAACAACTTAACGTATAGAGGCAAAAAAAAACCAATGGAGCGTAAAATTAGCTCGTGCATTATGTGAAAACGATTCGTGCGTACACGAGTATGAAATTATTTTATCTCAAAGCATAGTAACGGAGAATGACATGAATGAGCAACAAAAAATAAATCTTACGGCCAAAAAATATACATACTACAGAAAATCGAGTTCTAGTATGTTCTTATTTTTCATGTGCATTCGTGGTTATAATTTTCAATATTAAATTCAGCACGAGGCGTTCGACTCTTTTGTAGTACCATATTTTGCATGACTTTACATATTGGTTACTACATAAAACATATCTAATAATCTTTCATCAACTGTCAAATCCAGAACAGTGTTGAAAATATTCGTGGTAGGTAGTTAAAAAATGAAATAAATGGTGAAAAATCCAAATTTAAAAAAAATTCACAAACACGACCACGTATCGGTTTAAATGAAAATTTTTGGAAATCCGTTTCATTAAATTAGAGGCTCTATCTCTTTGAGAGAGAAAAAAAGAAAAAGTTTTGCGAAAAATGTGGGTATTATGGACTTGGACCAATGCCATTTTTTTCAAATAAGCAAAACATTCTTGAATTTCAATTTTCAAGAGATCGATCGGTGCGATTTAAAAATTTTCACAATTTTCTCGAATTTCCTTTTTATAGTGCAGTTAAAAAAAATATATATATCACAAGGATCATCGTGAAAGCTCTTCGATAAAAAAAGACGCCATTGTCATTGAAATTCGAAAAGTCAAAATTAGTCGAAAATTTACAACTTGCAAGCGAAACGAAGAGTTATTTTAAAAAGCCATTTCATATAGAAAAATTGGGAAAGTTTCAACGGCTCGAAAAATTTCGAGTACACTCGAGTGCTATTTGGGCCATTTGAGGAAAACGTAAAGATTTGGAAACATCGAAGCAAGACGAAGAGGTGAAAAACAAACGTTAGAGGTCGTAAATGTAAAAATCTTACCCTAGTTTCGTCCTTCGTCATACTCTCTTCCCAAATTGTACTTTTGCTAGCACGCATTTTACAATGTGGCACGTCATATCATATTGTGCCAGAATACAATTTTCTTTTATAACAGCATTTTCACGATTGCGCTCCATTTCTCTTTCTTTCAAAACGAGTTTTCACCAAAGTGAGTGGAGAAATGTTGTAAAACGCACCATGAAACACAAATAAAGGAGACTTTTCAACGTTTTCTTGGTCAGTACCGTTAGCGCTGACAAATTGACGAAAAATTCATTTTTCAGTGAGGTACATAAATGTTTCATACTTTCAACGTTTTCTTATATAAAAAGCATAATACGAATAGGTGGGTACCCATACATACCTTTACAGAAAATAGCTTTCATATTGTGAATAAATTCCATTAGTATTGAATTCAAAAAGAAATTGCTGGTTTTGACACGACCAAAGCTACACCTATCAATAATTGTCAATTGACTACTCCAGCTATTCAGAGCTTCTCTCACGTCACACCAACATTAAAAAGAATAGCTTTGGGGAAATGAAAATCAAGACATTTTTGTTTGCAACAAAAATGTCATCAGCTACTTATGTAAGTATAAGAAAATTCCGAAAATTCTGAAATAAGTACAAATCTGTCAAAATCTTCGCTTCTTTAGAGAAGAAAATAATAAAAATCAAAAACTTGAATTTTTTCAAAAAAAAAATAAATAAAAAATATTTTCCAAACTTGAATAGAGAAATGTTTCAAAAATTTTTGGAGCAAAAAATTAAGTACCTTTTTTTTGAGACATTACTTCAATGTTTTTCATGATAAAAAATTTCAATTTTATGCGAGAAAAAGTTCTCGTTTTTAAAGTAAAAAAATTCAGAATTTTCTTCCAATAAAAAATGCTTCAATTTCTGAGTCACTATAAAAAAATAATAATTTTGGTGGATTGGAGGGGGGATATATTTCCAATTTTCAGCAGTAAAACATAACTATTTTCACTTTATGGAGTGGATATATACATTTTCCAATTTTTTTGGAGAAAAATACGATCTTTTTTTTAAAAAATAAGTAAATTTTTTCTATTTTTCCTAAAGAAATTTATTGAAGAAGGTATAATAATTTGTAGGTATAAAGAAGTGAGAAAACTCTCAATTTATATTTTATTGGAAAATTTTTTTTAATTTTTTAAGAAGTGAAAAATCTCTCTATTATTTGGAGTGGGGAATAAATTCCTCAATTTTTCGATTTTTTTTTAAAACTTTTGCAGATAAAAATATACCTCAATATTTTTTTTGAGTGAAATAGTTAAGCTTTTCTATCAAGAATTTTTTATTTTTTTTTGTTTTCAAGTGAAAAAATTCCAACTTTTTAGGTAGAATAAAATTCTCGATTTCTTGAGAAAGAAATTTCTCAATTTTTAAGAAAAGGGGAATTTTCAATATATATTTTTTTTTGGGGGGGAAGGGATTTTGAATTTTTTTAAAGGAAAAATCATGAATTATCTTAAATTAAAAAGTCATTTAATTTTTTGGGGGATTTTCAATTCTTCACCAGTAAAAATATAATTCTATACTTTTTTGAAATAAATTAAATTTCTCTATGTTTTGGAGATACCTTACTTCTTCAGTTTTTCCAAGAAAAAATTCTCATTTCATTTTGAAAAAAAAAATTTCCATTTTTTTTGACAAAAATTTTTCATATAAAATTCTTATTAAAAAAGATCTCATCAAAAAAATTCTGAATTTTTTGAAATAGAAATTTTTAGACTTCTTTTTGGGAGTGGTAGGTATTCCTAAATTTTTCTGCAGTAAAAAAAAATCTACTTTTTTGGAGTGAAAAAATTCCTCAATATTTTGAAGACAAATTAATATCATTCGCTACTTTTTTTACGTGAATTAAATTTCTCAATGTTTTGGAAAAGAATATCTTGATTTTTAATTTTTTTCCAAAAAATTTCAAAAAAAATTTACAAGTTTCAAAATGTCTAACATAATGTCTAAAAATTCGAATTTATTTAAAAATTTTCCAAGTTTTTTTATGTCATCCAAACCTAACCTAATTTAACCTAACCTAACCCAACATGTCGGATTTTGGTGTCGGATTTTAGTCTCCAATTTTTGGGTCGGATTTTAGTCTCGGATTTTGGTGTCGTTTTTTCCATTTTGGTCTCCGTAAAAGCATATACTATGCTAAAAAAATTCTGAATGAAATAGCAATTTTTTGATTTTTTTGGGGGGAGGATTTCTAAATTTTCAGCGGTCAAAAATATCTACTTTTTTGGAGGGAAAGAATTCCTCAATGTTTTGAAGACAACATTTATATTTCAACTTCATTGGTACAATAAATTTCTTCAATTTTTTTCTAAAAAATCTCATTTTTTGGGTAGGAAAAAAATTTAAATTTTTTTCGCCAAAAAACTGAATTTTCTCAAGAAAAAAAAAACAGAATTTTCTGGGAATGAAAAAAATTTAATTTGCGAGGGGTGATTTTTAAGATTTTCAGCGATTACAAATAGGTATTTCTACTTTTTTGGAGAAAATAAATTTGGAAAAGAAAATACCTAGTTATTATCTTAATATTTTTGGACAAATAATTTAAATTTTTTTTTTTTTTTTAGATAAAAATCTTGTAGTAGGTATACTTATTAATAAATTTTTAATGAAATGAAACAATTTTCAAATTTTTCGAAATGTAAAAAATCTAAATAATTTTCCGTATTAATTGAAGTAAAACAATTTTTCAATTTTATAGGAATAAAAAAATCAGGGCCCACAAATTTTTTTGCAGGTAGAAAAATCATATCCTTTAAAACAAATCTCGAGGTACATACACACTTTGGAAAATTTCAAGGTGCTTACTCTGTCACGCAAACACTATCCCTTCAAAATTGAGATAGACATGCTTTGCAATTGACGTTTGTTGCCAGTTGAACTCGATTAAGTACGTATAGATATCCAAATCACAAACAGTGTACACCTCTCACCAGAGACCTTGTATAAATGTGTTACCTCATGAATACGCTGTCCATGTAAAATATCGAAAAAAAGAAAGACTTTTCTTTAAAAAATGACGTGTCATTCGTTATTTACATGAAAATCTACGAGAATGTTTGTTTTCTATAGGATAAATAAGTTCCACCCCAGTTACTGCCTTCTCTCCGTCAGATCTCCATTCGTAGATGGTCGTTTTGTAAATTAAATCCGACAGATATGTATGTACCTAGTTGTATCTAAGGTCAGAGATAGCTAGACGAAAAACCACCGCTTTTGAAATCCTTCGGGCGCCTTGAAATTCGAAAAATACCTTCTCGAGTAAACGCGTATTGCGAATTGTCGCAAGAAAATATTCATTTGGTTGTCTGGGACAATAAGTCACATCTTGAAACGTAATTCAAAAAACTCGTATATATATATATAGAGGACGGTAGAAAATCTTTTAGCATAAGTATGTAAACAAAGATTTACAAAGCTGTCCGCGAAAAGTAGTTCTGTATCTTTAATATTTCTTTTAGCGATTCTACATAAGTGCGGAGAAAGAGAAACACTGGGGTGGTTTATGAAGAAATATCTTGGCAGTAGAAAATCTTTTAAGAAATCTGTAAAAGTCCGAAGGGGTAACGTGGAAAAGCAAAAGGCTCTTCAAACGTCTGAGGATGGCTACAATAATACAACAGAGCTAGGGAACAGGTGTAAATAACGCAGCGGGTTACAATTTTGTTGAACTTCTGCTATAAGGGTACACGTTTTATAATGACGTCGCGTTTGCGGGGAAAGAGATAATTTTCTAAGGGTAACTTTGAAAGCGGCGACGAAGGGACGCTGAAAGCTTCTGCGCTACGTTGGATGCGGAATTCACCGGAGAAAAACTGACTTTCTGTTCATTCGTTTACCAGTGTCGGTGCCGGATTATGCTTTTCGAGTTTGTTTGTATTTTCACCTTGTTTAATTCACGTGTTTTTTGAATTTTTTTACAACCACAACAGCTCGTTGTTGACAAAAAGGCAAGTAATTTTATCGTTATTTTAAGAGTGATTTTTTTTCTCCTCCTTTGCGTTGGTTTCATTTGTTTAGGTGCACCCTCATTTTATTTAAAAAAATAAAAAATACGTTTTAATTCAAATTCGGAATTATTTTCAACTGCAAGTGCAAAGTATTATTGTATATGCTTGGATCTGGGTAAATATTATAATTTTGTAGCGCTGCAATAAAATCATATTTGGCTTTATTATGAAAATTCCAACACATTTTGGCGAATATTGATAACGCGACTGGTTATTTTATTAGATTAGACTATTTTCCTCTTCGGATATCTAGTCTCGTTTATTCATTAAAACATATCCGTTACAGAGTCGCGTGTCACGGCAGAAATTACCCTGTTTACTAGGTCCAAACATTTATCAATCACCAATATAAACATTTCAACTTTGAACAAGTCGTCCCTATCAAATCTGTGTTACTTTACCTAGGTATAATATTTGATTTATTTAAATTTTTTCCTCCATTGAATCATTCGCTGATTTCTTTAATTCATTACTTTCTAATTAGGTAGTAATCAATCTACTACTATTTTCTGTCAATATTTGCAAATAGAACCGAAATCATTTTAGAATATTAAGTAGATTTTCCACCCATAAAACACAAATATCATGCTTAAAAATCAACGGGTAATCCACGAAATAATAATAATTATAATAATTACTATTAAAATTTTCATAAAAATAGGTAATATCTAAAAAATGTTCAATTAAAAACAAAACTATAAAATTAATTGATCCAAATTCTAAATTAGCACCTGAAACTAATTCTGACTCTTTTAAAAAAATCAAAAGGTATCTTTGAGAAATACCAGAAAAATTATAATACGTACACACATCATTTTGACATGTGTGGAGCTATGTGTATTTAGAAATTGGGGAGGGGGCTAATTAAGGAATTGAGAATTCACGAAATCAGATCTAATAATGTGCATTCCTCCATTCAAAGATGAGGTTTCCGTAATATTATCGTCTACGATTGAAGTTCACAGTAAAAAAATGATTTTCGAGGGGTCAGAATATTTTTCAGTCCCTCTTCATATGAGCATTTTTTTGAAAAAAAATATAAAATTTGAGTCATTTTTAATGTCCTTCAAACTTTCATGTGCACCTCAAAAATGGTGAATTCCAGGAATCTGAAATCTCCAAGGTGTGAATGACGCAATAAATATAATTAATAAATTATACGAATTATAATAAAATCCTCGACATGGCAGCAAAAAGCTGAAAGTAATTCGTACTATACAAAATTATTATATCTACCTACTATATTATAATGTAACACTCAAGTAACACTATACATATACAGGGTGTCCGGGGAGTGGTCTGCCAAATTTGAAATTTGGATATAAGTATAACCGAGTACTACTAACAAAAATCTTCATGTACTCAATTGATGCCTATCTCGATTTTAAAGGGGCAGTGGTGAACATTTTTTTGAAAATTTTGTGAAAACAATGCACGAACCAAGTGTAACTTTTTAAAAAAAAACAAAAATAGTTATGTCAAAAATAGGCAAAATTTTGACATGACATTTTTTGTTCTTCTCAAAAAGTTACACCTGTTCTATGCATTTTTTGACCGAATTTCGTAATTTTCATGTATCACCATTGCACCGTAATAAATTGAGGTAGGCAATATATTTGACTAGAATTTTGCGTTGCTGTAACTCCTTCAATTTCAAAGATAGGCAATCCAATATGATTACAACTTTTATTGCCTTTTTGAAGATCTATCCAGTGTTGCCAATCGATTTTTCTAGGTAAAATACCGATTTTCAAACCTTTGTAGCTCCTTCATTTCCAAATTTAGGCAATTTGTGTACATAAACTTTTTTGTTAGTCGTACTCGGTTATATCCAAATTTCAAGTTTGACACACCACTCACCGGACACCCCGTATATAAATTAACGACGCCATAAAAGACTGGGCTATATACATGCTCATATTTGTTTCACATTGCTATCTCAATCAAAACCTGAGTTATTTGCACTCCTGGGACAGCTAGGAAGAGGTTGTGCATTTTTAATTAAAGTTGGGAAAAAGTAACGAATTTAATCCAAATTTAGGTTGCTGGTTTATTTAGATGCATTAGATGCCTACTTCAATTTTAAAGAGGCAGTGGTTTCCAAAAATTTAAAAATTTCGTCAAGGTAACTCATTTGAAACGAATGTAACTTTTCTGAAAGGAATAAAAATGGTAATGTGAAACATTTGTATATCTTTGAAAATGAAAGCGTACAAAGCTTTAAAAATTTGGGTTTTCCAAATTTTATTAAACTCCATATTTTCTTGATTTCCGATGAAAGCAGTATTTTCAAATTAAAATTTGTGTACCCCTCGAAAATTTACACCTGTTTTATGCATTGTTTTGATCGAATTCCACAATTTCCATGTATCATCGATGCATCTTAATAAATTGAGGTGGGCAATATTTTTGACTGGAATTTCAATTAAAGGTTCAGTTTCAGTTTTGGGTCATGGTTTTGGGCCAGACTTGATAAATTTTTTGTTTTTCTCGCATAGCACTTGAAATATTGAGAATAGGCAAAAAGTGAAGAGGATTTTGTCGACAGGAAATTGAATTTCCTATAGGGTTTGAAATTTACTCCGTTGACTTCCTCAAAATTAGGTACACTTAGACAACTCTCATAGTCCAATAAATTGAATTTTTTCTTTTTTTTTAACAAAATGAAAAAATGAAATGAAAAATGAAAAGGCCCAAGAAACGTGTCATACCCAAAACCAATTAAAAAAATACAGGTTCCGGTTTAGGATGCCGGTTTTGGATCTGAACCAAAACAAAATTTAAGTGGTTTTGAGTCGGTTTTGGTTCAGGTTCCGATTTTGGGTATACAGATCCCGATTTCGTGCTGCTTTACTCATTTAATTTCAAATTTAGACATCAAAATGCAAAAACTTTTATTGATTTTTAGAAGAACGGTCCATTTTTGGTGTTGAAAAAACGTTTTGAACGCAGTGTTGCCAACCGATTTTGCTTGGCAAAATGTCAATTTTCAAAGCTTTGTAGCTCCTTTATTTTCAAACTTAGGCAATATGTGTACACTGCCGCATATCTGAAGCAACGTTTAGATATTACGCTTTAAAATCTTGAAACTCAGATTTCCATGCCCGAATTTTTTTTTAATGTTTGGAAAAGTTCCTCAAATGGGTCCATTATCCCTACAAGTTTGAAAAAATCCGGGTGTGAGTTGTAAAAAATGAAAATTGATATCGAAAAAACGAATTTGCCTGGTTAGAGGGGTATGGAAGTGAGGTAGGGGGCCAAAATTCTATCACCAAGTTTCTAGACCCTTAAGGCCAACTTCCACAACTTAATTTCAGAATTCAAGTGGGTAGCCCTGGTCATAGAAATTGGGGAATTGAGGCTTTGAAGAGCCATAACTCAAAAAGTTGAGTCGTGAATAGGTATATTTTGTTTTTAAATCCCAAATAGTCCCACCTTACAGTAAATTCAATTTGTACTTACTTCGAAATTTAAATCGAAGATTGATTGACGAATTTAAGATTTCTGGCCATCTTAACATAATGCAAAAATCTATACTGCCCAATTCCATGCCAGGTCAATTTGATCGATGAATATGCTGAAACAAAAAAAAAATGTAAAATAAGACCATTCTTCTCATTACTCAAATCTTATGAAACTAGATAGTACAAGGGTATGCATGGAAAAAGGGTCTATACACAAACACAACCCTACATTATAACGTTGAAATGTAGGTATCCGCTACCCACTAGAGTTTTTAAAAGGAACAATGAGATAAAAGATGCACACATTAAAGCTTAAATCAATAAAATTAGCCGTGGTAAGGTGTTCGTGTCTAACAAAACTCTAAAACTTCGTGACTTTTTGAAAAATTAATTCAATTACGCGTACATTTTGCATGCCTAATTATTTATCGCAAACCTTCCGAGGAAATGTCAAATTTTGAATATTTTCAAGCGAAAAATAATCGCATTTTCCATTCAACTTTTAGCTCTTGGGAAGGGAAAATCGAGCTGAGTTATATTACAAAAACGCCAACTAATAATATCATTAATGGTCAATAATTATTTTAATCGACATTTTACCAATCTTTTTGAATAGTTCAATTTCCCCTAGCACTGCCGCTCCACCAATAATTGATGAGAAATCGATATCTCAAGGCCCAAGATACCGGATAAATGTTCTCACTGGTATAAATTTTGGTAATTTTGAAAATTCTCAAAAGCTTTAAGTTTGAAATCTGACGATAAGACCTCAAACTTGAAAGTTGTTCAAGATAGCTTATGGTGAACTCGTTTCAGCGAGAAAATTCGCAAAATTACCTTTTGAAAAAATACCAGCTAAAACAAGCATACAAAATTCCATTCGTTTGTAATTATTCTGCTCGCGTCCGAATCAGGTTACAAAAGAACTGGTAGTGGAATTTTTTGTCGACGTTTTTCCATTTTTATGATTTCAATTATAACAAAGTAAACTGGAATCATTTTGAAGATAATTTTCGCTCTTTCATTTCGGTTCTATTCATTTTCTCAATACAATCCACTAGAAAGTAGTTATTCGTTGGAAAACGAGAGCAGAAACGGTAATAATTCAGCCACGCGTAAATTCTTGTTTAAAATTTCATTTCAATTTTCGCTTTAAAAATTACTATCATCAAAAGTCGCGGCGAAAACTTGACTACGCAATTTTTTTTGTTTTAAACCTGCTTTTATTTTGAACGTTAAATTTAAAGAATCCTATGAATTGTTAAAATGTTTTCAAGCCGCTATGAAAACTTTTCCCACCATGGTTTATAGTTCTTTGAACTTTTCAGCAGAATTTTTGGTATAAACGTAACGAAATTTCATCTCTACTCTGTGTGCAACTCAAATACCTTTTAATCTCTATTTGTCCTTTAAAACTTTACGAATTTCAATAGTATTACCGAAATTTGGTATTTGTTAAATAACTAAGTATAAGATGACAACGAAACGCTGGAAGCTAAATCTCTGAATTATACTATTTGACATTCGCCGAATTATGAACTCTATTTTATTATACTCGCAAATCACATTTATGCAGTAAAGACTTTCGAGTTGATTGTAAGTATAGTTTAAATAACTTTTTGATTGAGCTGCGACTCGATGAAATGTATTAAAAACAAAACAAAACAATAAGTTACAAAACAACATAAACAATAAAGGTTCTCTCTTTCCCTTACGTAGAAAGAACGTGCTCAATTGCCTTTCTTTCGCAATAGATGAGTATTTTTAAAGATTACGCATTCGAATAGGGCAAATAGCGTTGCGAAGGTAATTTGCTTACGTACCATACGATACGTAAATATCTGGGAAAAGAGAAGTCGCCCCATTTGTTTCAATATTATCCCACTCTTCCTCGCGTATCATGTATTTTATTCCATAGAATAGCACAAAAAAAAGGAAGAAAATTGGCAAAAATGCAGTTAACACGTTCTTTGCACCAGTGTCTTTTTATATTATTTTTTTTTCTATAACAAAACTTCAAACTTTTACTTTTATCATAGTATGTCTTTTGTCACGTTACGTAACGACAATACTTACGACTCTCACACTCAGATATTTCTTTATTTTAGATAATTTTTTAAAAAATAAACGGTTTTTGAGATGAACTTTTTTCACAAGAAAAATGCCAGTTATATTACAACTCGCTCACTTGCGTTTCATAAAACGACAATTTACGAATTTCTTCTTTTTGCGCTTGAGAAAAAAAAAATAGATCAAAGACTTTATGAACCTTGTATCATCAAAATAGTTGCAACATGGCAATCAGGAAATGCTTTAATTTGAAAATATGCACGAGATAAAACGGAAAAATAAAAGAAAAAAGAGAAGTGTTAATAACACCAAGTGACTGCTTGTTCTAGAGTAAGTATAAAAGGGA
Source organism: Balanococcus diminutus (assembly GCA_959613365.1). Lineage (NCBI taxonomy): Eukaryota > Metazoa > Arthropoda > Insecta > Hemiptera > Pseudococcidae > Balanococcus > Balanococcus diminutus. Next base: position 35,218,395 of record OY390714.1, read on the forward strand.
CTGAAGAAATTGATGCTTGAACATATTGTTTTGAAACATTAGCGCACCAAGTGGAAACTTTATTTTTCACATGAAAAGAACGCGAAATATTTAAATTTTTACGTTCGAAAATGATGCGTTGTAGAAGAAATATTTACATTGAACTGAAAGTAGGCTTGAAGATGTAAGCAGGAAAAATATTGTTACTTGTTTTCTGCAGTGCTGTACATTACCTTTGGCATTTTATTTGTACACACGATGTGACATAAAAACCATCAAAAACAGTGAGTTTTTTTCGTAATTAATATCTATCTACATGTAAAAAATTGTGTTTTTAATTTTCTGGTTTAAATACCTATCCAGATCCACTCATGCACAATACTGTATCAATTCAAATACAGGATGTTCCCTTGAGTGATGGAAGAAAATTCACAGGGTGAATAGGGAACCATAGGAAGCAAAAAATTTATAAATACACATAGTGCCTAACAGAAAAATTGAAGGAGAAAGGAAAAATAAAATCAGGGGATTTTTAAAAAATCAAACATAAATATGAGTAGTAGGTACTAAAAAGGTAGTGTTATACCCTTGATATTTATTGCATAACTATGATTCGAAAATTGGTAAAAAGATATTTGCAAAATTTAAGCCTCCACAGCGCCTTCATTTTTGAAAATATGCAAACTAAACCTACTATATTATAACAATTTTTGTTACCATAAAGTGAGGCTATTTGGGAAGAAAATTGCATACCTATTTAGAAAAAAATTTGTGAATCAAAAAATTTTGTAAGAATAAAAAAATTTGTAAATGTAAAGATTTTTTGAAAATGAAAAAAAAAAAGTGCAGAATGGACGAACCACCATAAATCCATGAATAACTACCAAAACTTTAAAAGCGTTTTCGAAAAAAAAACACCTCATTCTACAGGGTGTCCCAGTACAGAGTATCCAGACTTGGGATTTGGGTATAATTGTCTGCCAGTAACAAAAAACTTTAGGTACATCAGGTGAATAAATCTAGATTCTGAAGGCGCAATGATTCACACAAAAATTTCAAAATACTGCCAAGACAATAAATGAAGCAGGTGTGGCTTTTTAAGAGTAGGAATAAAAAAATTGTGTAAAAAATTTGCTTATCTTTGAAAATAAGGGGCTGCAGAGCTTTGAAAACCGGTGTTTTTGAAGTTCAAAGCTCCACAGCGCCTTCGATTTTAAAGATAGGCAAATTTTTCACAATACTTTTTTGTTCCTCTCAAAAAATTACACCGGTTCCGTGTATTTTCCTGATGGAATTTTGCAATTTTCATGTCTCATCAATGCACCGTGATAAATTGAGGTAGGCAATATTTTTGATCGGAATTTTATGTGACTGTAACTCCTTCAATTTCAGAGATAGGCAACCAAATGTGCTAAAAACTTTTTTTGCTATTTCAATGTGCTATCCACTGCTGGGGTCGAATTTTTTTTTCAAAACAGTGTTGTCAATCAATTTTTCTCGGATAAATATCAATTTTCAAAGCTTTGTAGGTCCTTCATTTTTACTTTTAGGCACCACGTGTACATCATGTTTTTTGTTAGTGGTACTTGGTTGTATCCAAATCTCAAGCCTGGTCATTCATTACAGGGACACCCTGTATGCTTACGTATGTCCTTTTTGCAGGGAAACCCTCAATTAGAAAAAGTGTAAAAATGAACGAATTTGATCCAAATTTAGGTTGATGGTGCCTTTGATGGTATATTGCAAGAAAACACTGTTGTGACAATGTACTTATGTCATAAGTGTAAATTTTTGGTAGGAACAAAACAGTGAGATGGTAAATTTGTCTATCTCCAAAAATGAAGGCCTTTCGAAGCCTTGAAAATTGAAAACAGATTTTTTCAGTTTAAACCTCTGTAACGCGACTTGATTTTCAAAAGTAGGCAATAAACGTCAAGGGTAGAAAAAGCTCGTTTTTCAAGTATCTACATTTTTTTTTATAAAAAAAATTGTTTCCAAATTTTATTTTCCCTTGCTCTTTAATTTTTCAGATAGATACCTACCATGTCTATATAACATTTTTTGTTTTTTATGAGTCGCCTATTCACCCTGTGGATTTTCCTACATCGCTCTGGGAACATCCTGTATTTATTTAAGCGCTTTCATTTACTCGTAATATGAAATGGAATGTTATACTTACAGTAGAATATATCCAAATAAGTATCCAATCTATTTGACTAATACAAACTACAAGGTACCAAGTCAAAAGTGGACTAAAAAAAGAACACATTCATCTAAAACACATGCGGCACACTCTACGAAATCATTTCCCCAGCCGGTGATTTGTTAACACGTCGTTAACCTAGAAAATTCAAGCACACAACTTCTTCAGCTGTAATTTTAAATGCCGTACGAATATTAATTAATGACATTATCAAGCAAATAAAACGCATGCGAAGATTATAACTTATACTTATTATCGCAATAGCAACCTTTTTAACCGGTTTTACATTACAGTATAAAGAAAGGCAAAAAAGGATAGATGCTGTGACGATGTTTTTCTTTTTTTTTGCCAGAAATGAAAGACTAAATTTCCCTTTACGAGTTTCACTATTCGACTTTGGTATACACTGTGTTCAATTAATTCCGAATATTCAGCTACGAAATCATTATTTGGTAACACTGATTCACCACCGTTTTCGTAGTACAATCAGTGTTATCAGATAACGTTTTTTCAACCATTTCCAATAATAGGGGATTCGGAATTAATTGAATACACGGTACACAATTCCAAATTACTAAATGTAAATATGATTCGTACAAAATAAGAAATATAAAAACATCAGATAGGCCTACAAAGAGCACTTTTGTAAGAAATGTCAATGAAAATATTCGTTTTGGCAGAATGAGAATGCTATCAAGTACGCGTATCTAGAATTTTTTACCCAAAAAATTGATTAGTCGAATGAAACATCCAGATTACAGAAATCAAATTGTTAGATTATAACTGTAAACTAAAAACATAACTGGCAACAAAAAATCATAAATTTTTCAAAAGCCCTTTTATGCTTTATTCTTTGCCTTGGCTCATCAATTATTTTTAACAGCAATTTCCTCAGCTCATTTTAAAAAGGAAAAAAATGGTTGACAAACAAATGTTTCAGAATGAAAAATACGTATTTAAATCAGCTGGCTAAAAATAAAAACATTCCTCACGAAAATATTAAGGATTTAAAGAAAAAAAGTATTTCCGCCTTGATTCGCATTCAACCGCAAAATTTTTTCCGGAATAGTTACAACACTAAGTACTCTTTTAAAAGTCAACCTTGACTTGAGGTTAACTTTGATCTTTGCAACTGCTGATGGAATAGTACTAAATTGAGATAGGTACATGAAATGAAAATTGTTTATTTAATAAAAACCCGTTTGAGTTTTTTTTTTTCATCAAGTTTTTACATAACTTGAGCTGTTTGTAATCAACCGATTTGTACCTTTTCGTCAAAAGATACGCGCGCCTTAGATCGTAGGTTCAATCTTCACCCTAAGCAGATTTCTTCATCAAATTTTTTCAATTTTATTCGTGACTTTATATTTTTTTTTCTACAGAATGTCTAACAACATCCGAGAATCGCAAATCAGGATTTTTACAGGACCTTCTTTAATAAGATTTTTCCAAGTGAAAAATGTTCTGTTTCATACGTAGATTTATTAAATTAAAAAATTCTAAACTTTTAAAATCGTAAAAAATTGACAAATTTTAAAAATAGGTAAATTCAATTTTTGAAATTGTTTGAGAATGAACAAATTTTAAAATCTATCAAACCTTGCGAATTTACCTCTTAAATTTTTTTGAAATTATTGCTGAATTCTAAAAATTATTTCAATTTCAAAAATGTAGGTATTAAAATTTTAAAAATACCTAATTTTACAGAATACTAAATTTTAAATAGTCAATAATAGGTACATTATTTATATTGAAAAATACCAAATTTTGAAGAATTGATAAATTAAAAAACTACCAAACACAAAATCTTCATCTATGTTGAAAATTTTACTAATTTTAAATTTTTACAAATTAAAGAAAAATACTTTTTTTTAGCTAGTTTTAAGAATTAAAAACTTCTACTTTTCTGAAAACTTTGCCGAATTTTAAAAATTGTTCCAATTTTAGAAATTTGATTTAAATTAAAAATTGTCAAAATTCCTATTTTTAGAAATTTTTTTAATGTTCTCAAATTTGGAATTTTATTTAAATTCAAAAATTTTAAAAATCCTAATGTCATTAAAAATACCTACCTACCAAATTTCGAATTTCAACAAATTTTGAGGTTGAAAATTTTTGATAAAATTGCGAAAATTCACCTACTTAGTTTTGAAAATTGATTCAATTTCTGTAATTTATCAGGATTTAAAAATGACCAACCTTTTTGTCAAATTTTGAAATTTTCTAAAATTTTGAATTTTTACCATATTATATACCTATTTCGAGTTTTAAAGATTTGCAAAATTTTAAAAATTTACCAAAATTAAAAAATTGAAAAATCGTCTAATAAATTAAGAAAATATAAAATTTTAAATTCCAACAAATTTTAGGGAAATTCAAAATTTATAAAATTGTTGAACTTCATCAAGTTTTGAAAATTGATCTAATTTTAAAATTTAAAAATCATCAAATAGATAAATATACGTAATAATTTCCATTCGCACTAGTAATCGAATCAACGAAGCTTTCAGTATGATCCGTTATTTCGTGAATTTACGTTTTAGATCATGACTGATCACTTTATAAGTTTACAAGGAATCAAACAGACGCAGACGTGGTGCAAGGTCTAATTGTGCTTTCTCATAACATTCCCGAACTACTTTGAGTATGACCAATTTTGACTCATCGATCAATCCAAAAACCCACTGCTCCTGCACAATTCTCTTTAGGTAGTATTTTCTCTTAACGAATGCTTCCAATTTCTACAACTTAATTGTAAAAATTTATTCAACATTCAAAATCGATCCAAATTTGAAAATTTATTAAATCTTGAAAAGTACCAAATTTCTGAAAATTTCACCATTGTTTTACTTGACTGGAAATATTGAATGAAATTATTGTAAAAATGGATTATCATGAACGAATTTTCAAATATCAGTAACGACTTGAAAAATGAAAATAACAATTTTTATCCTTCGACACACCCACGGGACCTCTTTTGTTGCCGAACACACGGCACAACAAACAGCAGAAGAAATACCAACCTATCTTAGTATATGCAGCTAAAAACTTGGAAACGAATTTCGCATAAAATTAATTCCTTCGACGACCCTGCATTTCGTTTGATAATAAGTACAAGAATACAAAAAAAAATCTTGACATGGTATTTCAAAAAAAACAAATAGAATTTCCTCCGTTTCTTTCGAGACATCTTCATTTAAAAGGAAAAGCCTCAACGTCACTATTAAGAGGATAGAGTAATCAAGATATATTTTTTTCTTCGAAATAATAATGCTAGTGCAATTGATTGACAACGCGTTTTTTTTCCACTTTGATAAATATTCGTGATTATTATTATTTTTAAAAACAGATTTGAGTCGTACAAGGAAAACAAAAATTATAGAATCAGCACAGCGTTATAAAAAGCCAAGATGAAACTGCCTACACTGATTAAATTTCCCATGGATACACAAAAAAGAGAAATTCGCGGTAGAGTTATTTTTAAGTTTATAAGAAAAATGCGTAACCTACGCAATGTTTCAAATCTAATTTTCCACAGCACTATTTGAAGTTGACAACCATCGACAAATTAATAAGAAGCTCAAATCGTTATTAAAATTTCGTAATATTGTGCTACCTACAGTTGAACTCTTATGTAACATGTTGCGATCTTTAACTAATCTCCAAAATTTTCAAATAACATACGTGCATTTTAAATTTTAATAAAAAATAAAAGCACGAATATGAACGACTTGACGTGAGTTGTACACTCGAAAGTTTATCTACATGTAGCATTGTTGAGTGGATCTACTCTATTTGCATGTTGTTTAATAACAAAATTAAATGAAAAACGAGTTACAAGTACAAATTTATCAACAGAGCTTGTCCAGTCTGCGTTTGTTACTAATCAAGCTAAAAGGGTGTTGCAAAAAGGCCAAAGCTGGGATAAAAATAACGATTTTTTTCCTCCATTATACTTTACAGTTTAATTGATTACCACCATGGAAAAACAATGTTTTTAAAAAGTACACTAGTCGCGTTCAATTTCACGCCTTTGTAGTACAACATACAATTGGATACTTTCATGTGCAATTAAATCGCGATTTTCTCTTTATAAAAAGCTAAATTCTCGATAGGCAGTGGATTTGTGAAATTATGAAATAGACTGGATATTTCTATGCCAACATCGATACTACACAGTTCATTAAATCCACTGAAAATGGCTCATAAAAAATGGTGCAAATTGTATTTTGAGCCATCAAAGGTTTTTTTCATTTTGAAATTATTCTATCGGTAGGTATTATGATTAATTGATTAACCAACAAAAAGTCCACTGACCTCACCACTCCTGAAGTCCTTCAAATATCATGGTGTCTAACAAAATCTCAACACCAAAAATTTTTTTTTCAAAAATTTTAATGATGAAAATCGTGGTGGGGCGTTAATCGAAAAGGTATTCGTTTGCTCCTCGCACACCCCACCACGCTTTTCATCATTAAAATTTTTGAAAAAAAAATTTTCATGACACATTTTTGTATTCAAGTAAATTTTATTTTTTGTTTTTTAAGGCATTACTCTTTCCCTATGAATAACATTTTACAAAGTGACCAACTTTAAATAAAAGCGTGGTTTTTTAAAATTTTTTTACATTTTTATTTAACTCTTTTTGTCGTTGAAAATATTTTATTTGAAAATTTTCAAAATTGAACCCCCTCATAGGGGCTCAATTTGGGGTCAGGGGTAAATTTGAGTTCGAAAATCGAATTCAGCTACCTCGAAAACCAACATTTTGATATCAATGTTGTGAAGTTTGAAATTTTCAAAATGGAACCCCCTCATAGGGGTCCAATTTGGGGTCAAGGGTAAATTTAAGTCCGAAAATCGAATTCAGCGGCCTCGAAAACCTACATTTCGATACCAATGTTGTGATTTTCTGAAATTTTCAAAATTGAACCCCCTCATAGGGGCTCAATTTGGGGTCGGGGGTAAATTTGAGTTCGAAAATCGAATTCAGCGACCTTGAAAACCCCTAATGTGAGCACTATGTTCTTTCAATTCTAGTAAAATATTAAATGAGAGAGGATTGGTTGAAAACATACTCTTGGTTCCATGAGACATACATACAAACAAACAAACAAACATACATACCAAGCTAATAAAAGCGTGGTAAAAAGCAGGACTTCTGCAGGAATGTTGAAGGAGTTTTTTTTATGAATTTTTCAAGAATTTTTCAAGCAGCGCCTTTTCAAAATGTAATCGCTTCCAACCAAAAAAAAAAAAAAAAATGCCACAAAAATGAGAAAAAATAAAATTCTATACAAAATTTTACCTACTTTGCTCAATTTTTACTTAAATTGAAATGAATGATGTGGGTTTTTCCTAATGAATTTATCAAAAAAGCAGGATATTTAACCTAATGTTGCCTAAAAGCAGGAGTATTGCAGGTTTGCAGGAGGTTTGAACAAAAATCACGAGTAGATCGCCGCCCCGCAGTAGGTACTGGTTTTTTTGGAACCATCGAAAATTTACTAAGACCAATACTACATAGATTCTTCATATTTAAAATTGGAAGGAAGGAAAGGGTCAAGGGTCCAATTAAAATTTTTATAATAACCAAAATTATTTCTAAAACTTCAAGTTACTACTTTTGTTTGAAAACTTTTTTAATTGAACCCGTACATCTCCCAGTTTTTAATAATACGTATAAGTATCGTAAGTCATATTATGCAAAATTGGAAGGGAAGCGGAGGGTAGGGGAGGGGAGGCCTAATCGAAAATTTAATAATTACAAAAATTATTTCTAGGGCCTCATACAACTTATGATTGAAATTTTATCAATTGGACCCCTCCCCCAATTTTGAAAAAGTATTTACTTGTAGTTATGTGAAATTACAGGTGAGAGAGGGATCCAATTGAAATTTCTATAATAACCAAAATTATATTTTTAGGATTTTAATCTAAAACTTTTGTTTTAAAAATTTTTCAATTGGCCCCTCGCCCCTCCCTCCCTTCTTCAATTTTTAATTGGTATCTTTGGAGTGTTGTGCAAAATCGGTGGGAAGGGAGGGGTCCAATTGAAAAAATTTTCAAACAAAAGTTGTAGCTTTGAAGTCCTAGGAATAGTTTTGGATATTACAAAAATTTCGATTGGACCCCTCCTTCCGCTCCAATTTTCAATATCAACTATCAAGTAATTTTGTAGTATTGCATTTGGTAAAAATTTTCGATTGTGCCAAAAAAAAAAAAAAAACAGTACTGCGGTGATCCACTCCTCAGAAAGCAGGAATTTTGTAGGATTTGTAGGATTCTAAGGATTTGCAGTGGTATGTTATAAATACCCTGAATATGAATCCAAAGTGACCTCCTTGTTGTTGGCGAAAGTGGCAAAATTAGCAAAAACCACGTTTTTTCCCCTTCAAAAATGACGCCACCTTGAGCACCCATAGCTCCGTCCTCCTTTGAGATGGGAGTCTAAAATTTTCCATGATGGATCTGCAACTCAAAATAAACCACCCCCTTAGATTTGATCAAACTCCGAGCTACCTATGTTTTTATTTTATTCATCCTAATGTGAACATTTTGCGAACGCCATTTTTCACAATGCTAATAACTTTTCAGCTGTGCCGGAAATCAAAAAGAAAAAAGGAAATCAAAGAAACGTTACAACACGTTAAATTAATCTGTACAATCCTGCTTAATTTATTTTTTCTAAAGGTAACCAACAACATCGAATCTTATTCATGGAAAAAAAGAAAATTCTTTATTTCTTTCACCCTGTATATTTCGGCGCTTGCTTTTGTGCGACCCGTTGAATTTTAGAAAAAAATAAACTTATGAACTTTTTTATTTAAAATTTTATGTGCTTTAATTTTAATTATAATAACTTTTTTATTTAAACTCATAAGAGTCTCTTCGGGTGCTCATTTGAGGCAAACTTGTCGAGTGGTGAGATGAGGGAATTTTCGGTGGTGAATCAAGATACCGAGAGGAACATTTTAAAATCAAAAAAGTCCTTGATGACACAAAATGCAGTTTCATTTTGTTATTTCACTGGGCTAAAATAGCATTGTTCTCAACGAAATTATTACCAAGAACTAAAAAGGTTAGGTACACATTTTTCCATCTACATACACATTTTTTACGACGAATACGCTTGGAGAAATAAAAATAAAGGCGACCCGAAAAGTTTTCACGTTGACATCATTGGTTGGGTACTCCAACAACCGTAGATGGAATATTTTGCATTTAAAACTTGAAAAGTAAACAGAATGAATCACATTTCTACGAACGTATTCTCCACAAGCACTCAATAAGTCTTCCAAATTATCAAGATTTTCAATACATACTTGAAAGTTTCTCTACATTAAAGTACAAGATACATAAAACATATGTACGATAAGTTGAAACTGAAGCAAACTGGCACCAAAATCGTTTACGCTTTTGACAAATTTATACCTTCTCCTCTGAAAAAGTACGAGGACTTGAGGAGAAATAATGCGAGGAATTTTCAAAATTCTGTGGAAATCTCATAGTACGTATATGAGACAAACCACACAAGAAGACAAGCTCTCGGGTGGGGTGTGAATTTATTTGAAAATGATGCCGAAGTTTTCATCATTTTTTCCCCGTATACCGATGTTTGAAATTCCTTTGAGTTAATTAATGATACGATGAAAAGTACTGTGTAACGAGATTAATACAAAGAGAATAGCAACATTTTCCAGCACTAATGGAATTTGGATTAAGGTTCAGTACCGTTGAGAACAATAAATTTAAAAGTACTTGGAGTTGGTGCATTATTTTGGCGTTTCCTCACTGTTCAACGATATAGCGTTTTCTTTAATTACAAAAGTTCCAAATGTACGGTAAAAGAGTTACCATTTAAAATAGTTCGACGAGTGTAGGTATCTGCATATTGTACTTACGTAGGAATATTCAATCCGCCTACTTATAGAAGCTTTGCGAATTGCGGTGGTAAGCAACAGCTCGTATGAATGGAGAAGGTGATAAGAATCGACCAGTGAAGTACCATTCATACCTACTTGTATAATTTTTAATTGTATCGCGCAAAAGTCGCGGGTCAAGGACGAGTTGGGTACTTTGTATAGACACCAGCGGAAGATAATATTGTAAAGAAGAGAAAAAACTTCGGCAATTAAAAAACGTAAAACAAAACTTTTACGGGAATATAAAAAAATGCGCGGAATTTACCATTTTAACCGACATAATGCTGATCCCCCTGCCATGCCACCCTTTGTTCAGTCAATAAAGAATCCGAAACTTTCGCAGCAAATTGTAGATTTTATGCACCGCTATGATCGATATTTTGCAAACCAACGCCATCAAGTACCTAGATACTGCTTCATCAAACGAATATTTTATTCGAAAGAAGTGATTCAATTTGGTCAGTTTGACGGTGACATGTTTCAAATGCATTACAAATTATGACTGACACGTCGACGTTATTAATGCGGGTACTAAGTAGTTTCAACTGAAAAAATAAATACTTTGAACCTAAATATTTTTGAACGCGAAATCACGAAATTTGCCAGTTTTTTTAAGAGTAGAAAAATTCTTTATTTTATTATTTTCACCAACTTTTAGATTTTCACAAAAATCAAAATTTCCAAATGTATTAGGTACCGGTGATTAGAGATGTAAAATTACCGGTAATTTTCCTCAAGGTAAGTTACCGGTAATATTACTGGTAATATTACCGGTCATTTTTGGTCATTTTGAAGTTTGATTCAGGGATGTACATATAAAAACAGTTTTGGGCTGATTCCGAGGTCATTTGGATGAAAAATGGCCAAAATAAAAATTACCGAAATTTCAATTATCATTGTTCTATCTTTCTATTTTTTAATAAAAAAAGAATACGTACATACATAATTATTTTGGTCTCTGTTCTAATAACATTTTATCCTATCCATCTGATGAAGAAAATAAAAAATGGGTCTACATACCTTCAAATAGGTAATGTATGACAACGTTTTTGAAAAATTATTTAATTTTGAGAAATTATCAATTTTACAAAAATTATAACATTTTTAAAAATTGTCAAGTTTTAAAATTTAGAAATTTTTGAAAAATTAAAAAATTTGAAGGAATTGCCAATTTTGGAGAAATTATTAATCGTTGAAAAAATAATAAAAATTGTCAAGTTTAAAAAATTTTCAAACTTTTAAAAAATGACCAATTCTTATGTAGGTAGGTTTTCATTTAAAAAAAGAACAACAACAAAGAACTTTAAAATGACATTCTGTAATAAATGAGCCTTCAAAAAGAAGCATGCATATGAATATGAACTCGAATGGATTGGGATTTAGTATTTTGCCTACTGAATTCTTTCACTTGGTGGTATAATGTACTAAAGAAGGATGTGTATTCTACATTAGAAAAAAAATGAAAATTACCGCGGTAATTTTGGTAATTTTAATTTTTAAATTACCGGTAATATTACCGGTAAATTACCTTCACATCTCTACCGGTGATTTTTTAGAAAAATCAAAATTAGGCAACTGTGCAATGAAAAATTTTCAATTTTTTCCATCGAAATATTTTATTTGCGCCAATAAGAGCCATTTAAACCCAGTTTCGATATAATTATTTTCTTTTATTGCAATTCGAAAATCTCGATTTTCATCGATCTGCAACTTTACAGTTTACAATCAAGGGTAGGGCAGAAAACTGATATCAAATGGCAAGGTCAGGGGCCTAAGAAGATGTAGAAACTCAAATTGTACTTTTTGAAGGAGTGTGTGAGCTACCACCCAGGTAGAATTACCCAAAAGTGGCAAAAAACTGTGTTTTTTTTTTTTTTTTCAAAGTGGCTCTACTGAGGGACCCTAGCAACCCTCCCATTTCAGGTAGGGGATTAAACTTTTTTTGAGGTTTTCAAAAATCTGAAATGTGTTGGTTTTTTTTCACTACATCCTAGTAAAAAAATTAAAAACTGAGCTTTTTTTTTTTTTAGATAGTAACTTATCAAAGTTATATTCCATTTCTTGGAAAATTAATTCCCATTTTCTTATTTTTCCCATATCTTAATTTAAACTGGTACCTTAAGGCAACTCCAATTTTAAAAAAAAGAGTAAAATATTTTCACCTACATAACACTAGAAGTTGTTGCATTTCATCAAGTAAGTACCTATAAAATAATTCTCTATATTTGTTATTTTTCACCTAACTGAACTTCAAGCGATGCCATCACTCCATCAACCTTCATTTTGAAAAAAAAATGAAAAATTATTTACCAACTAAAAAACGGAGAATTATTGTCTAATAAAATGCAAATACTTCAAATGCTAGGAGGAAAAGTTCTGCTCATTTTTTTCGTTTTTGTTTTTTGAAAAGAATGAGGGGTCCCAAAGTACCACTTTAAACTAAGATATGGGGAAAATAAAGGGCCAACCTAAATGTATACACATGGTGCCAATCCGAATTTTGAAGGAACTGTTCTTCAAAAACTTCGAAATTTCTTCCAGAACACACTTGCATGAAATAGGTGTAATTTCTTGAGAGCAACAAAAATGGTTTTGTGGAAAGTTTGCCCATCTTCAAAAATGAAGGCACTGCGCTGCGAAGCTTTGAAAACTGGAATTTCCAAAGTTTGAAAATGTAGCAACTTCATTTTCGAAGATGAAAAAATTTATCACTCAACTAGTTTCACTTATTGTTTCAACGAAATTTTGCACTTTCGTGTCTTTTCAACCCCCTCAAAAAATTTAGACATGCAATACTTTTGGCAAGAATTGCTTGTTTCTATACTTAATCAATTTCAAAGATAGGCACTCCAATGTGATTACAACTCTTTTAGCGTTTTTGAAGTATTATCCACTGGCAAAGTTTTAAAAAAATTGAATGAATTGTTGCCAGTCGATTTCACTAACAATAAGGGAACCTTGACAGCTCGTCAACTCAGATTGAGTTGAAATTCAGCTCACTGAAAGAGCATGTCATCCAGACATTGAAACCTAATTTTCAGCTGCAGAAGTTAGTTTTTTTGATTTTTGGCGAATTTTTGAAAATGACGAAAATACTCCTTAACCCTTAAACCCTCAAGAAGATTCAGATGAGATACCGCAAATTTTTTCATATATCTGAATGTAGGCAAGTATGAATATCACAATGATCCATTGATTGCCTACCTGCCCCTTAAAACCTTTTTGGAAACAACAGAAACCTGTTTTCCGTTTTCACGGAAATCCAAAAGGAAAAAAGATTCAACTTCGTTCAATTTTACATAAGATGACATAAGGCCATTAGATATACACTACAATCCGAAAAAAAAATTTCTATTGCCATTCTTCTGTATTGAAGGAGACAAAAAGGGAGAAATGTGTGAAAAAGCGGGCGCCCAAATGACCCTATTTGTCTATGAGAAATAAAATACATTCTTTCCATAAAATACCTTGGGAAAGTATACAGCCAGAACAGTACGACGTCATATTCCCCATTTTTGGAAAATTCATTTTGTAAAATGGGAAAGACAAATGAAATTTTAGCAAACAATTTTTATATCATCATTCCAAAAGTAAAATTTAATGAGCTTTTGAACTTTTCATATAAGTGAAAAGTTGAACTTTGGGTTTGATAGACTGGTGGAAAACTATTCAAAAATCGCCATTTTTCTTTTTGGAAAAAAATTCCAATTGCTCGAAATTTTTGATGATATTCCAAAAGGAAAATTTAATGAGCTTTGGAACTTTTCATATGAATGAAAAGTTGAACTTTGGGCTTGATAGACTGTTGGAAAAATTTTCAAAAATCGCCATTTTTCAGATTGAAAAAATTCCAATTACCTTTGTTTGGAATTTTTTCAATCTGAAAAATGGCGATTTTTGAAAAATTTTCCAACAGTCTATCAAGCCCAAAGTTCAACTTTTCATTCATATGAAAAGTTCCAAAGCTCATTAAATTTTACTTTTGGAATGATGATATAAAAATTGTTTGCTAAAATTTCATTTGTCTTTCCCATTTTACAAAATGAATTTTCCAAAAATGGGGAATATGACGTCGTACTGTTCTGGCTGTATACTTTCCCAAGGTATTTTATGGAAAGAATGTATTTTATTTCTCATAGACAAATAGGGTCATTTGGGCGCCCGCTTTTTCACACATTTCTCCCTTTTTGTCTCCTTCAATACAGAAGAATGGCAATAGAAATTTTTTTTCGGATTGTAGTGTATATCTAATGGCCTTATGTCATCTTATGTAAAATTGAACGAAGTTGAATCTTTTTTCCTTTTGGATTTCCGTGAAAACGGAAAACAGGTTTCTGTTGTTTCCAAAAAGGTTTTAAGGGGCAGGTAGGCAATCAATGGATCATTGTGATATTCATACTTGCCTACATTCAGATATATGAAAAAATTTGCGGTATCTCATCTGAATCTTCTTGGGGGTTTAAGGGTTAGGTAAATCAATTCTTTTTAAAAATTGTAAATGTTGAGATAAAATTCTGAAAATCGGTTTACATATCAAAGTAGACCTTCCGAGTCAATTTTAGCAATTTTCGAAGCGATTTGTAGCCTCGAGAAAAAGTTTATTTTTCTTGAGCGCCCTGAAATTGCTCCAGATGGTCCTGTAATCAACTTCGGCAGCTAAAAATTCAATCCGGGTGTTGGAGTGATATCATCAGTCAATTAGCACAATTGAACTCCAAAACCTAAGTTAACGAGTTGAAACGTGTATTTTTTTTAAAATTCAAAAATGAAAAGTCAAGTTTTGTTGGAAGTTTCAGATCACTTCAAAAATAGTCGCAATCATCTTAGGGGGTCGACTTTGGTGCAGAAACCAATTTTTAGAATTTTATTTTAAAATCTACAATTTTCGTAAAAAATTGATTTTCCTACCAGTGGGCTATTTTTGCCATTTTCAAAAATTCGCCAAAAATCAAAAAATCAACATCGGTAGCTCAAAATTTTGTTCTGAAATCTGAGTGACATGCTCTTTCAGTGAAATAAATTTCAGCTCAATTGGAATTCATGAGTTGTCAAAGGTTGACTAGTAAGAAAAATTCCAATCTTCAAACCTCTGTGGTGCCTTTATTTACAAAATTAGGCATCATGTGCACATGAACCAGATTTTGTACTTCAACTGCGGATCGAAGAGAAAGAACCCGATCTTTGCCAGGAAGAATCAAAAATTGAAATTTCGATAGGTACCTGTACCCAATGCTATGCAGTTGAGGAGGTATCGGTTTACTTACATTTTGTGAAAACCGATATCGAAAAACGTCTCGAGTAAAATATTAACTCGTATCTGACCGTTGTTTCCTTTGCAGAAAATAGGACGATACGATACCGAGATGAAAGAACAAAGTATACCTAGTACCTCGACCTATGTAGTACGTACTCGTATCTTGTAATATTAGGCGTATTTGAAATACGATGCATATTTCATTTCCCTTTAACGCGTGCCACGACGTTTGTGTTTGTTTTTGGGTACATATTTTGCTATTGTAAAATTGAATTTCTGATAGGAAAGCCCAAAACTACCATAAAGGGATCGGTGTTTATGTATTCGTGAATTTCGTTGGTACCTTACGGTGTGCTTTATCTGCATCTTGGAATGCGTGTATTCTATTTTAAATTTCAAATAAACGTTGCGTTGCTGGATGCTGCCTATTGATACGTTCCGTTCGTGCTGCGTTGTATTCTCCGAATATGAAGTTACGGTTATACTCTGTAGTAAAAATGAGTAATGTTTGAAGCTCATAAAAGATACTACCTTTGGTGAGAAAGAGGTCATAAAACAAGCAAATGTATAGCCGAATTTTTTAAAATAAAAGCAATATGCAAACAGGATGACTTTATGAGCTGTAAACTATTGCAAAATATCGCGTAATGTTAGAGAGAAGAAATGTTATTTGCGGATAAGACTGTCGTGTAGATGAAGCTAATACCTACGTACCCTTTCATTAGATTAGGATATTGATTGCCCGTTTGAATTAACGGTTTATTACGAAGCTGTGTGAAGATTTCGGTATGCATTTCATAAATGTGAAATGAAGATATGTAAAGGCGCTTTTCGTATAAATTAATTAAGCATTCCGCGACATTCTGATATAATGCGAATCTATTGTTTCTTATGTTGTAACCCGCGTACACTGCATAATTAGGACCAAGCGTTGACCATTTTTATACGTAGAATAATCTTTAATCTAGTCTCAAAATTACGGTCACATTTACATGATTGATGGGACATGTCAGAAGTGCAAAATTCAAATTATATTGGATACATGCTTAAAATTTTGTCTTATGAATGTAAGTTAAGAAACCATCATTACGGGTGTCCATTTTCATTTGTGAAATGTTTTTGTAAATTTTTAAAATTTGAAATTTTGAGAAAATCGAAACAAATTTTAAAATTCAAAATTCAAAAGACGAGTAAAAATAGTTTTTCTGCCTGCCACCTTCCCGTGTAGCAACGTCGATGCTAATTTCGATATAAATGTCGACACATCGAGATCGGTCACTTTTCGATCGTACATGTCGACACGATTGTGGATGGTTTGTCGAGGTTAATATCGACACATTTGTCGACTGTCGACATGTCGAGCCATATTTGGACGGTCGACAAACATGTCGATAATAAGCTCGACTAACCATCCACAATCATGTCGACATGTACGATCGAAAAGTGACTTATTTCGATGTGTCGACATTTATATCGACATCCACATCGATATTTGCAATGCTGAGAAGTTGAAAAAAATGCTAAGTTCAAATATTCAATATTGGTATATGTATTAAAATTAAACCAAAAATAGTGTTCAAGCCAACACTTCGACATTTTGTCAAAGATGAGGCATTGAGGTCACCTTTGCAGCTGGACATACGTGTGTCCAACTAACATAGAGGTAATTCTTAGAGCCTTATGTACTAATTCATAACACACTTCATCTGCGAGTATCAAAAGCACGCTCAAGACGTCGACAGTTAAGTCGATGCATTATTCGACCCTCGACAATTACATCGACACTAACTCGACTTAAAATTCCATTCTGAGAATCTGGTCGACACTGTCGACAGTGAAGTCGATGCATTATTCGACCATCGACAATTATGTCGTAAATAACTCGACAAATACTTGTATTATTTTTTAAAAAATTTAAAAATGAGAAAATTGTGTGATTCTTTCAAAAATTGTTTATTCCTGAGCTTAAATGTTCCTATAATTGTTTTTAATTCTTTTTTAGATGTAAAATTTGTAAATTTAATTCGCAGAAAATGTCGACATAACGTCGATACGTTTATCGAGTATCGATTTTTACATCGACTTGTCCATGTAGAAAAACACTGTTTTCTAAATTACAGGAAAATACTGAGAAAAATTCAAAAATTTTGATTGAACAGTTCTGTCTAACATAGAACATTACTTTAAATGTCATCTATCATTTTTAATTCATCGTTAATCGAGAAAAAAATGTGTCTGAATTTTGTCGACATGAATGTCGATGTCGACAATTGCTACACGGGTTGTAGTACATGAAAACACAAATTTAATTTATTTAGACATATTTTTGCCTATATTTGAAACTGAAGGAACTAGAAAAGAAAATACTATTTTAATTCATTTTTTTTTTTGGAAAATCCAAATTATTAAAAATTTAGAATTCAAAAAAAGATTAAAAATTGTTTCTTTGCATACCTACCACCTTATAGAACTTGAAAAACAAATAAAAAATTCATTATCACATATTTTTTCCTATCTCTGAAATTGAAGGGGGCTAGAAAAGAAAATTCTATTTTAATTCAATTTTTTTTGTTGGAAAATCCAAATTATTAAAAACTCAAAATTCAAAAAAGGATTTTAAAATGCTTCTCTGCCTGCCACCCTGTAGAACTTGAAAAAACAAATGAAATTGATCAAAACACTATTTTTGGCTATCTCTGAAACTGAAGAGTGAAGGGGCTAGTAAATAAAATTGTTATCTTAATTCAATTTTTTTGGAAAATTCGAATCATCAAAAATTAGAAATTCAAAAAAATTGTTTTTTTGCATACAACTTTGTAGAACTTGAAAAGACAAACAAAATTATCATGACATAATTTTTGCCTATCTCTGAAACTGAAAGGGGGAGAAAAGAAAATGTAATTGTAATACCAATTTAATAATTTCAAAAAAATTGAATTGAAAAAGCATTTCTTCTTTCAGAGATAGGCAAAAATATGTCATAATAAATTTCGTTTGTATTCTCAAGTTCTACAAAGTGGTAGGCAAAGAAACAATTTTTAATCGTTTTTTGAATTCAAACTTGATTTTCTCAAAATTTCAAACTTCAAAAATTCACAAAAAATTTCTGAATGGTAACGGGCACTTATAATCAAGGTTCCTTAACTTACATTCATAATACTTATTTCTCATAAAATCTTTGGGAAAATTTATAGACATTTTTTTTACAAAATTTCTGAAAATTAAAAAAAAATTCAACTTTTCATAGAATTTTAGAAAAAATTTTAAAAACTTCGGAGAGTTATCATCACAATATTATAGAAAAATTTTCATCGAGCATCAAAGCATTTTGAAAAAATTTTCAACAAATTTTTTACAAATACCTATCTACTCATTTCAAATTATTCTCAAAATTTTCTTTAAGTTTCAGATTTTTTAAAACAAAATTTCAGAAAATCTTCGGGCAAAAGTTTGAAAATTAAATGAAGTAACTAAACAAATAATCAGAATGAGGGGAAAACCCGCCGCTACCAAACTACAAAAATATTTTTGTCCCGGAGTTATTTTTAAAAATGGGGGAAAGGGGGGGGGGGGGGGTAGACTCCAAACTATATAAAAAATAAAAAAATTGTCTCGAAAAAAAAACAAGTCAAATTCGATTTCTAGAGTAATTTTTGCATCTTGGACTGTAGACTATAAATCCAGGAATGATCCAATTAAAGATGAACATGAAGTCTTTAAATGAGTAGGCATACAAAATTGAAAATATAACTTTTTTACATTTCATAATCATCACTCAATAATTATATAACAATGACAAAATAGAGTCAACTTGAAAAAAAAATACAACTTATTGATCACTTACAACTTTACACGAAGCGAAAGTTTCGCTCTGTTACACTAATTGCATTTCCTTCTTTTTTTAAATGGTATTTATTTTCAAAATTCAACTCTTTTTCTCCCCATAAATTTAATTTATTCGATAAAAAAAAGTGGTTACAATATAATATCTAAAATAAGTTATACCACAAACTTGGCGAAGATTCTTTCAAAGACGACGCACGAAAGAAAAAATGTAGGCTAAACGATCAAAGAAATATACAGACGTATTATTCAAATTTTCCATACTTATACTTAGTTAGAGAAACTGTAAAAAAAAAATCCAACATTGTAAAAGTGCTACTGCAAACCAACATTAGAGAATTTTCTGCCCATATGCGCAACATTTGACAAAATTTTTTTAAAAGCTACGACAAACGTCTTCTATTAGTCGCGATATGTACACGCCAATTTATTCTGCGATGTAAAACTGTTCAAGGGGAAATGTATTGTAGATATAGGTACACATTTGTTCGGAATTCGCATGAAAGATTAAATTGGCCTTCAAAACACAAAAGGGTCTTTTTTATTTTTTTGCCCGTTTTATATGAAAACAAAATTAATTTTAATGTATTTTGTGAAATAACGAGCTTGTGAGTTTGTTCCAATTAACCCCTTTTTTCCGTTTTTTTCCATTCGACTTATTTTTTATGCGTTTGAAATCGTGATTAATACTTGGATACTCTTGCCTATACTTAACCGAAAAAGCCACAAATTTGATTTCTCTTTTAAAATATAACTTACGTATCAATTTAGGGGAAAAAAAACTGCTATTAAAATAATACTTTGAAAAGTTGAAACTTGAAAGCATTGCCTGTAATATCATTAACGTGAAAATTGTAAAACGAAATACCTATTATCCTTCATTTATTGCTCTCCACAAAGGCCGAAAATCAGTTTCACTTTCATGTTTTGTGTGCATTTTCCCGCAAATCACAATGAAAATATTATCACTTTTGGAATTTTTTCTCATTTCTTTCTTCTTTCATAAACGTAAGTATGAGCAGACGATAGTTCAGTAAATCGGTAAAGGTTTTTTCATCACGAATAAATTTCTCTTTTTCTCACTCGTTTAAACTGTTTAAAGTTCATTCTTCGATCTTTTGTCTTGATATAACTATTTACATGTCGGTTTCTAAGACTTTTGCGACGGGTATTTTGTCTTTTTAATTTTATTCCAATTTTTAATGCATCGAGAATTGAAGTAAACTGAATATAAAGTTTTCACTTTGAGGGAAAAAGCTCGCAAGTTGAACATTTTTCATACGATGAAAACAATCTTCATTTGAACTAAACTTTTTTGATTTTATACGTATTTGTTCTTATTTCTTTGTCGTTTAATTCCTTTCGTTTCAATTTTACATGGATCTTTGCTCTTTTTATTTTTGTTTGCGATTTTTTTCTATCGTATTAGTAGATCTAGATACATTTCCTTTTCGAGTAAACTGAAAACAGTAAACATTCTGGAAAATTCGAATAAAAATGAATACATAATTTAAAATACGCGCTGATGATTTTTAAAATGAGGACAAGATATCAATGTGACCTCGAATATTTTTGAAGAAATAAATAAATACATAAAATTTAAAAAACGAATTAAAAGAAGCGAAGAAAAAAGCAAAAAAAAAAGATGACAGATATCATTTTAAATTTAAATGCCAATTCATTAACAGTTGAAAATATTTCAAAACTTTATAGTTTTGAATACAAATATGTAAGTATCTGGTTTCTCTCGTGAATGTTATTTAAAAATCTGCTACGCTTTGAATACATTTTTTTTTTCTTCGTAGACAAATTAAATCAACTTAAAATATATTTACAACTTGGCTGTCAAAAATTTTTCGACGAAAGAAAGGAAAAAATGAATTTTTTATAAAATATAAATAAATCATAATTTCTCTAAGCGACACCTTACATCAAAAATAAATTACACTGCGAATTTCCAACATGTAAAGACGTTCGTAGTTCGGTGAAAAGAGTAAATTTTTATAGAAAGAAAACATCAAGTTATCGCCGGATAGGAATAAAAACACTACGATAAAAGAACCATATCACAACCACCTACTACTTAATACGATACCTAAATACATTTTTCATTTATTTTTATTGCTTTACAATTGACTGAGCGTGTTTGTAATATTTTTACTCGTGTGATGTGTACGTATTCATGCTTGTAATATTGTGATCTTGATCTATTACTCATAAGTCATAAGATTTTGTCAGCCGATGAAAAGTTTCTCAAGCTCAGGCCCACCGACAGGGGGTGTAATTCGTTACAATTTCACTCAGGCTCAATTTTTTCAAAAAGTTGGACTTTTAAAAAAATGATTTAATTTTTTTTTCAATTATTAAAAAATCGAGAAAATGGTTTGAAACACCTCAAAAATGATTTTGAGATGAAATTGCAAAAGAATCTATTTTAAAAAATCTCAAAAATTCCATAATTATGGAGTGTTTATAAAAATACGAGTAAACTAAAGATAATTCGGAATTTTGTGCTTTACTTGCAACTTTGCCCTTGGAAAAAAAATCGAAATGAAGTTTCACAAAATTTTTCCCAAATGCATCTAAAAAAATCTAGTTGAAATTGGAATTTTTTTTGTGGAATATTCACAATTTTCGCTTCACAAAAATTTGAAAAAAACTTTTTAAAATTCAATTTCTTGTCAAATATTCTCCAAATTGTCTTTATTACGAAAGATTTCAAAAATCAAAAAAAAAAAATTGTTTGCAAAAATATTTGTAACTTATTTTGGCTCATTACCTAAACACGTTTTTTTTTTGAAATGAAAGACCATAGCCGAATAAGAATGGTGAATCACCTCTTGGATCATTAGCTGGGATCTTGAAATGAAGTGATAAGTATTGGTCCTTATAGCATATATTTATTGTTTAAGACACCTAAAAACGCCACACTGAATTTGGACTAAATTCGTTCATTTTATCCGTTTTTCACTTTTCTCATTTTCTTTTAAAATACCAAAATGACGCAATTTTGGTAACTCGCGACCGACGTTGGATTTTAAGTCCACAAAATCGTCAAAATCCGGATTTGGATTTTGGATTTTAAATTTTGGAATAGAAAAGATTTTGGATTTTTTCAAGTTATCAAAAGAATTTAAAATCCAAATATTCATTTTTTTTTTGTTTGGTTTGGTTTGATTGTTGTTGTGAGTAAGACGCTCTATGAGATCTTCTTACTGAAATTAGGCTTCAATGAAATTAATTTTGTATTCCCGAGCGGCACACTCGATCGATAATATCGGAAGATGTAACGTATCGATAAAAAATCGTTTGAAAATCTATAGATGTTCTCACGATATTATAAAGATTTATCGGTACAACTTCATAGGCAAAAAATATAAAAACTATCGAATTCGATATTATTAAGATTTTATGACGATATTCGTCAACGATACTATCGACAAAGAATATTAAATTTATCGATTCCGATTTTCCACCGATTTTGTGCAGATATTTGAAACTACATTATCGACAAAGAATATTAAATTTATCGAATTCGATTTTTTAACGATTTTGTAAAGATATTTAAAACTATATTATCGACAGATTATATGAAATTTCTCGACTTCGATATTTTACCGATTTTTTGACGACATTTAAAACTATATTATCGACAGATTATATTAAATTTATCGAATCCGATTTTTTACCGATTTTGTAAAGATATTTGAAACTATATTATCGACACATAATATGCAATTTCTCGATTTCGATTTTTTAACGATTTTGTGACGATATTTGAAACTATATTATCGACAAATAATCTGAAATTTCTTGAATTCGATTTTTTAACGATTTTGTGAAGATATTTAAAACTTTATTATCGACACGTAATCTGAAATTTCTCGAATTCGATTTTTCAACGATTTTATGACGATATTTGAAACTATATTATCGACACGTAATATGAAATTCCTCGAATTCGATTTTTCAACGATTTTGTGGCGATATTTGAAACTACATTATCGACAAATAATCTGAAATTTGTCGAACGATTTTTCAACGATTTTGTGACGATATTTGAAATTATTTCCAAATTGGTGAAAATTTTTCTAAGTCCAACATGTCTGGAAGTACTAAACTGCCTATTATAAGCGTTTTATTGCTAATTCCTCAACGATAAAGTATGGCATAGTGGTTAAGGAAGAGGATTATCATGCAGGAGGTAGAAGGTTCAAGCCCCACGGGTGGCAAATTTTTTATAATTTTTTTTGGCTTTTTCTGAAATGATCCTCTTACCGTAACATGAATAATGTGTTTAGGCATAGTTTAATGTATTAATTATGCTAATTAATGATTTTTAATTATAGAAAGAAGCTAGTAAAAGACGAAAAATCGGAATAAAAAATCGATAAAAAATCGACAGAATATCGAATTCGATAAAGTGTCGCAAAAGTTCCGCCTATATCGTGAAATTATCTTTCGATATTATAGATAGATTATCGATAAAATATCTTACTATAATCTCGAAATTTTTGCTAACTATAATTCGTCGATAATCTATTTATATATCGAAAGATAATTTCACGATTTATGCGGAACTAACGCGACACTTTATCGAATTCGATATTCTGTCGATTTTTTATTTCGATAATTTGTCGAGTGTGTTGCTCGGGTTGTTCCAAGAAAATTCAGAAATTTTTTCATCAAAAAAGTAACATATTTTTTCTGGGATACTAAATTACTTCAAAAAAATTGAAAATTTTACTATACTGACTCCAAAAAAATATGTATACCTACCTACAGGGCCGGCGAGAGCCAGCGCGGACCCCGGGACAAAAATTTCATGGCTTCCTTTTTTTTTGAAAAAATATTTTTTTACGAAATAAAAGTTGTCATTTTTGATTTGAATTGATTGATGTATAATTGTATAATCAGGCCCCAAAGAAATTTTGTTATTTTACCTTAAGAGTCCTATGAGATGAGGAGAAAACCCGAGGTGTCGGGAAAAATCCGGGCCCTAGAAAAAATCCGGGCCCAGGACATTTGTCTCCCCTGTCCCCCCTCTCGACGGCCCTGCCCACCTAAAGACATTTTTTATTGTAAAAAAACAGATTTTTTTGCAAAAGAATTAAGTTTCTTTCCCCCAAAAATTAAGTGAGAAAAATTCTTACTTATTGCATAAAAAATTATTTTCTCCAAAAAATAGATAAATCATTATTATTTATTTAGAAAAAATTGAGAGATTTTCTTCTCCAAAAAATTTTGAATTCAAAAAAGACCAAAAATTGATATTTTAAATAACTTAACTGAAACCAAATCAAAAATTTAGTTTTTTTTTTGAATTTTTTTCTCAAAATAAATAAATAAATAAATTTTATTACGCTGACTCCAAACAAACAAAATTAATTAGTAAGGAATGTTTTATCCCAAGAAAAATTGGAATACTTTCT
The DNA here is from genome assembly GCA_959613365.1 of Balanococcus diminutus. NCBI lineage: Eukaryota > Metazoa > Arthropoda > Insecta > Hemiptera > Pseudococcidae > Balanococcus > Balanococcus diminutus. Next base: position 35,243,031 of record OY390714.1, read on the forward strand.
GCAAAATATTTCGGGTTTTTCGACAAGAAATTGAAAGATTTTCATTTTAAATTTTAAAAAGAAAGGACAAAAAATTGAGATTTCTAAAAAATTAAGAGATATATAAGTAAAGAATGATCTCATGGGCCAGATGTCAGAGTAGAAGAAAAAAATTGGATTTTGGATTTCAAAATCCAATTAGGATCTTGGATTTTAAACACAAATATCACAATAATTTTGGATTTTGATTTTAAATCCCCTTTTCCCTGAATTTTGCCAAACCCTGATTTAAACCTGTCGAAAATTCATTTCTCAAATTGATTTTTTTGTGTGAAAATGTTTTTTTGAAATTTTATCTTCTTTAATATGTATAATTGTGATACCTAATTTGAGTTCATTTTATAAAATGTATTTTTTTTTAATTTTTTTTTTTGTAGAAAGAAAAAAAGTCATACCCTATCAAATTAAACGAAATAATTTATTTGTTACAGTGTGATGATATAATACGATACCAAGATGACTTTACTAATATTTTGGCTGCTTGGATTGGCTACTTCGGTATTCAGCTTGGACTCATGCAGCAGGTAAGACTCGTTAACACTGGCATCAATAATTTTACACCTAATAAGTAGGTAAATAAATATACTAAAAAAGTAGTACGTAACGTACACGTAAATAATAAGTACACTGAAGCCATTACTCAGATCAGCATAAGCAAACAAACTTACGAGGAAATAAGAAGTTTTCGTCAAAAGAATTTACAACTATAGTAGGTTAGTTACGAATTCACAAACAGCATAAGTAAAATTCGTAATGCCACGAGCTGATGATAAAATCTCGTTAGTTAACTTGAAATTTTCAACCCGTGCTGAAGCTTAACTTTTATGAAGAAATTATTTCGTACACCTGGAGAATTTCCAAATTTTCTCCATTCGACCAACAACGCGAAAATGCCCTCGATCGAAGGTTTCTAAAACTAAAAGCCGCACCGCACTTGATAAAACTACCGCAGTAGGTATATAAAATCTCACATACGCGTTGTTTTTTCATCAGCATTTTACGTGTGTAGCAAAAAGCTGCTCGTAATTAATAGATAAAACTAATCCTTCATTCGAATTAGGTAGGTAGCCGAAAAGTACACGCGCATTTGACGAAAATCGTTGTTAAGTACAAACAAAACGTCAGCTGTATTCTAATTAGAAGTCGTAATGGTACAGAGTTAATTTCGTTTCGACTTCCGAGAGACTTGTACACTTCTTAGGCAACTTTGGCCTTTTTCAGGGTTAGTACAAAACTCGCTTCTAGCTTTTTCCGACACCCTTTTAACCGCAATGAAAACGTATAAAAGCAGCCGGAGATAACGGGTTGTTAAAATTTACCTACCTTATGATTACATTCGTCCGCGAGGTATTATGCAAATTACGGAAATGCGCTACATAATTCCTAATTTTACTACGAATGCTACATTTACGCTACATTTATTCCTTTTGTGTTTATTTCCACTGCGTTGAGATAATCCGGTAAATGGTGAAAAAAAGAGATTTTAAAACTTCCATTTGTTCGGTTCTTGGCCGGCGAATCACCGAACGACCGTTCTCGTGTGTTAATAGGCTTCAACGGTCAGAGAAAAACCTCTCCTATTTGTTTTTCTTCGAATCGATGAATTTTTTGCGCGCCAAATTGCCAGACATTCTGGCGAAATACTCGATTTCAAAATACATATACTCGATCAATACCAAAAAAAAAAAAAAAAAAAAAAAAACAGAAAAAACATTTTTCCCTATTTTACCTCCCCAAAGAGAATTCTTTTAATAAGAAAATAATTTCCAATTTTTTATATATCTTCCTCCAACTGTTTTTTCAATTTGGAGCTCAGTTGCTTCGAAATGAAAAAAAATGAAAAAATAGGCAAATTTTCAAACTTTTCATTTTTTTTGTTCTGACTCATCAAATCTGCTTCTTTTCATGGGAAAAAATCTCAATTTTTTATTTTTCTTTCGTCTGGATTTTAAGTGGATACTTGAAGATGGAAAAGCAGTAGTATAGGTTTAGGCACCACTTAAAATTCAATTCAATAAGCTGATAAATGATTTTTTCATGCTAAAAAAATAAACTTCAAACTTTCCAATTTTAAATATTTTTCTAGTTTTTTTTTCTTTTTTTTTCTAGTAATTGGAGGCTTCATGGAAATCTCTCTTGATTTTCACTTGTGGAAAAATTTTAACAATGAAGAATTACTTCTACAAAAGAAAAAAAATCTTAACAGATGATCCCAATAGAATTCAAAATTTATTATCTTTTCTATGAGTATCCAAAACTGGTTTACGATTCCTTTTATAACTAAACCTCCTTCGTGATACGCCACTAGCCTTAGCTGCTGCACATAGTTTTTAAAAAAAAAGAAGAAGAAAAAAGGAATAAATGTCAAATTTGATTGCTTGGAACTATAGAGAAATATAAAAGTTTGAATATCTGTTATGTTTTTATTTATTTTCTAAATGGAGGGCGAAAATGCTTCAATTAAAATTCAGCGAGAGAAAAAATTAAAAATCAGGGAATATTTTCTATACCTAAACATGAACAACATTAGGAAAAAGGTAAGACCAAAAAAATTTTTAAACGAAAGTAAGGACAACTCTAACCCATTATGATTGTGCAGTAACTACTATAACTAGCAAGGGATGGATTGGCAGCTACGAAAATGAGTTTAGATATTTAAAATTTTTCTAATTTACAAATGTGCTGAAAAATTAATTTTTTTCTAAAAAAATTCTCAAGATTTTGAACGGAAATTTTCAAATTTTCAATTTTTTTAAAATGACAATTTTTTTTCAAGGACAGTTAATGTTTTCCACAACAAAAATCCAAGAATTACATTTTATTTTGTTTTTGTAAAATTTTTCTTCTAATCTTTCGAAGAATTTTTTTTTCAAAAATTCCGTTTTCTTGGATTATTTTAAAAGAATTTTGTGTCAAAAAAATTTCTCATGGATGAGATTTTTTCGAGAAAAATTTTAAATGGAATTTCTCTTTCTAATAATTTTTTTAAAGAAATTGAAAGAAAATAAAAGAACCTATTCAAAAAAAATTCTTGAAGATTTGTAAGAATCCTACAAAGAAATTTTCAAAATGTTTTCTTCTAAAATACATAATTTTAGAAGAAAAGAGATTTTTATACAAGAATACCTGTTTTAATGAAAAATTTAAAATTTTCATCAGTAATTTTCATGGAGAATTTTTTGATAATTTTTTTCAAATAACTTTTACCAACAGAATTTTTGAAAAATTACGTAGGTAGGTATAGGTACTTTAAGACGGGTGGATCTAAACCTATATGAAATTTTCTCAAAATTTCAAAATAAAATATTTCAAAGTAAAATAATAAAATAATTATCAAAAAAAAATCTGAAGAAAAATGTTATATTAAAAAAATTTAATTAAGAATTTTTATCAAAAAAAAATAAACAAAAAAAGCAAAAAAACAAAAAAAAAATTCAACACGGTTTTTTAAGATTTTTCTAAGAAAATTTTAATGAGAAAATTGTAATATTCTTATAAAGATATTCTATACAGACCCGAGCAGCACACTCGATCGATAATATCGAATGTTGAAACGTATCGATAAAAAATCGTTTAAAAATCTACAGATGTTCTCACGATATGATACAGATTTAGCTGTACGATTTTATAGGCAAAAAATCTAAAAACTATCGAATTCGATAGTATTACGATTTTAGGACGATATTCGTCAACGATACTATCGACAAAGAATATTAAATTTATCGAATCCGATTTTCCACCGATTTTGTGCAGATATTTGAAACTATATTATCGACAAATAATCTGAAATTTCTCGAATTCGATTTTTTAACGATTTTGTGAAGTTATTTAAAACTATATTATCGACACGTAATCTGAAATTTCTCGAATTCGATTTTTCAACGATTTTGTGCAGATATTTGAAACTATATTATCGACAAATAATCTGAAATTTCTCGAATTCGATTTTTTAACGATTTTGTGAAGATATTTGAAACTATATTATCGACACGTAATCTGAAATTTCTCGAATTCGATTTTTCAACGATTTTGTGCAGATATTTGAAACTATATTATCGACACGTAATCTGAAATTTCTCGAATTCGATTTTTCAACGATTTTGTGACGATATTTAGAACTATATTATCGACAAATAATCTGAAATTTCTCGAATTCGATTTTTTAACGATTTTGTGAAGATATTTGAAACTATATTATCGACACGTAATCTGAAATTTCTCGAATTCGATTTTTCAACGATTTTGTGACGATATTTACAACTATATTATCGACAAATAATCTGAAATTTCTCGAATTCGATTTTTTAACGATTTTGTGAAGATATTTACAACTATATTATCGACAAATAATCTAAAATTTCTCGAATCCGATTTTCCACCGATTTTGTGCAGATATTTACAACTATATTATCGACAAATAATCTGAAATTTCTCGAATTCGATTTGTTAACGATTTTGTGAAGATATTTGAAACTATACTATCGAAAAAGAATATTAAATTTCTCGAATTCGATTTTTTAAAGATTTTGTGAAGATATTTAAAACTGTATTATCGACAGATTATATGAAATTTCTCGAATTCGATTTTTCAACGATTTTGTGACGATATTTAAAACTATATTATCGACACATTATATGAAATTTATCGACTTCGATATTTCAACGATTTTGTAACGATAGTTGTTGAAACTATATTGATTTTTTTCTAGTCAAAAAATACCTACTTTATATTCAAAATTGGATGGGAAGAAAGGGCCAAATCGAAATTTTTATAATAACCAAAATTAAATCCAGAATATTATTCTACAACTTTTGTTTGAAATGTTTTTTCAATTGGACCTCATCTCTAGCCTATATTATTTTGCATTTACCTACTTACGTGTAACAGTAACCCGTGTAGCAACGTCGATGCTAATTTCGATATAAATGTCGACACATCGAAATCGGTCACTTTTCGATCGTACATGTCGACACGATTGTGGATGGTTTGTCGAGCTTATTATCGACATGTTTGTCGACCGTCCAAATATGGCTCGACATGTCGAGCCATATTTGGACGGTCGACAAACATGTCGATAATAAGCTCGACAAACCATCCACAATCGTGTCGACATGTACGATCGAAAAGTGACCGATTTCGATGTGTCGACATTTATATCGACATCCACATCGACATTTGCAATGGTGAGATTTTGAAAAATATGCTAAGTTCAAATATTCAATATAAGTATATATTAAAATTACACCAAAAATAGTGTTCAAGCCAACATTTAGACATTTTTTGTCAAATATGCGGCATTGAGGCCACCTTTGTAGCTGGACACATGCGAGTGTCCAACTAACATAGAGATGATTCTTAGACCTTATGTACTAATTCACAACACACTTTATCTGCGAGTATCACAATCACCCTCAAGACGTCGACAGTCAAGTCGATGCATTATTCGACCCTCGACAATTAGATCGACATTAACTCGACTTAAAATTCCTCTGGTCAACACTGTCGACAGTTAAGTCGATGCATTATTCGACCCTCGACAATCACATCGACACTATCTCGACTTAAAATTCCTCTGGTCGACACTGTCGACAGTGAAGTCGATGCATTATTCGACCATCGACAATTATGTCGACAATAACTCGACAAGTCGTTGTATTATTCAAAACTTTGAAAAATAAGAAAATTTTGTGATTCTTTCAAAAATTATTTATTCCTGAGCTTAAAATGTTCTTATTAATTGTTTTTAGTTCTTTTTAGATATAAAATTTGTAAATTTAATTGGCAGAAATTGTCGACATAAATGTCGATGCGTTTATCGAGTATCGATTTTTACATCGACTTGTCTATGTAGAAAAACAACGTTTTCTAAATTATAGGAAAATACTGAGAAAAATTCAAAAATTTTGATTGAACAGTTATGTTTAACATAGAACATTACTTTAAATCTCAAATATCATTTTTAATTCATCGTTAACCGAGAAAAAAATGTGTCTGAATTTTGTCGACATAAATGTCGATGTCGACAATTGCTACACGGGAATATGCGAAATCAAAATTGAAAAAATTTTCAAACAAGTTATCTAGTTTTTTTGGTTTACTAGGTATTTTACTTGAAACCAGATTGTTGTTCTTAAATAAAATTTTACCAAGTTCAATACTACGATTACTATGTGAATACTTAGTATTTAAAATTGAACGGGAGGGAGGCGCCCAATCGAAAATTTTGTAATGACCAAAATTATTCTTAGAACTTTAAGCTACAACTTTTGTTTGAAAATTTTTTCAATTGGACCTCTCCTTCTCCTCCAATTTTGCATAATACTCCGTTGATACTTATTCAAAATTGGAGGAGCGGAGGAAAAAGGGGCCAATTTGAAAAAAATTTCAAACAAAAGTTGTAAATTAAGGTCCTAGAAATAATTTTAGTTATTATAAAAATTTCAATTGGACCCCTCCCTCTTCTCCAATTTTGCATAAGATGTTTGAATATTATAATCCAATTCGTATTATGCGAACGAACTCCGATGTTCGCAACAGATGCTTGTTTTGGTAGAAACTGCTGTATTTGGAACGAAATTCGCCAGCCTTAAGCGTAACTACGACTTCAAACTCGCCAGCCGATCTTGAAAATGTGCGCGCGCATATACCCATATATGCTAAATTATCTACAAAAAATCAATAGAATATCGAAACTAGATAATCTACAAAAAATCGTAATACAAAATCGATAGAATATCGAAATTAAATCGAAATAAAAAATCGATAGAATATCGAAACTAAATCGAAATAAAAAATCGACAGAATATCGAATTCGATAAAGTGTCGCGTTAGTTCCGCATAAATCGTGTAATTATCTTTCGATTTATAGATAGGTTATCGATGAAGTATCTAACTATAATCTTGAGATTTTTAAAAGAAAAATCGTTCGATTTTATCGAAAGTTTATCTGTTGATGGATTTTGCCAACTATAATTCATCGATAATCTGTCGATATATCGAAAGATAATTTCACGATTTATGCGGAACTAACGCGACACTTTATCGAATTCGATATTCTGTCGATTTTTTATTTCGATAATTTGTCGAGTGTGCTGCTCGGGGAATGTTTTTGAAAAAATTCTTCACAAAATATTATTGAAAATAAAAAAAAAAACTAAATAAAGATTTTTTCATAGAATTTCTTCAAAAAAAAAAAAAAAAAAAAAAAAAAAGAGAGAAAACGTTGAAGCATGCAAGTAACAAGAGGTAAAGATCATAATTAAATTATTGAAATGCGACAAGTAGTTATCATCTCATTATCAAGAGGTAATTACGAGTAATTTTACCTTGAATCTCAAATTTACCGTAAAATTAAAACTAGAAAAAACGAATTGATTTTTAAAATTTTCAAAAATTAATTTTCAAGTACCTATAGGTACCCATAGCAACTAATGTAGGTATATTTTTTTAAACAGGTAAACATTATTGCTTTTTCAAAAAAGAATTATTTTTTGACATTATTTTTATTTTTTTTTAATAATAATTGTTATCTTTAATTTTTTAATTCTAAACAACACATTTTTAAAATTAACAATAAAAATAATTTCTCAATACTTTTTTTAAAAAATCACATAGGTACTTCCTCTTTTAAGTAATTTTTTTTTTAATAGTATTAATTTTACTTTCAAATATAAGGAGGTTTCTTTTAATTTTATAAAAGAAAAGTTCACAAATTTAAAAAAAAAAAAAAAAAAAAAAATTACCTATTCAACTATTTTATTTAATTTTTAAAAATACGATTTCCTCGTACTTGCTGGTTCTCAATGGATATGTAGTTGTAGGTAGGTAATCGATTCAGCATTTATTAAAAGATTTGTAAAATTTCCATTCAGAAATAATTTTACCGATGCTCTCGTACCTGAAATGTAATTTTTCAACTTGCCTATGTGCCAAAAAAAATGTCACAGAGACACACTTTAGGAGCTCGACACCGTAGCTACTATAGTCAACTGGTAAATCTTCCATTTCTTTTTTCACTTCAGATAAGAAATCCAACCATAAAGAAGGATCAAGGGAAACTTTTTTGATACCTATCTCTACATCGAGCTCGAACTTTTAACAACGAAATAATACCTACTTATTTTAAAGCGCACGCTTATAGCAACTGTATGTAGTATTTCTTTTATTTTTATTTCGATGCAATTCATTTGAAATTAGTTTTGGGAAAATGCGAAAGAAAGAAAAGAATTGAAAATATTCACGATAAACCTAAACACTTTTTCGGTGCAGCGAAATTGGGAACTGAGCGAAGATGGGTATGAACTCGAAGTACTAAGAAACTCATGTAACGAATATCAACCACCACACAATGACCTAATTCCACAAATCCGGTAATAGTGAAAAAAGTTACGAAACGGTAGAAAAAAATCAAGCTTTGTTGTAATCAGAACAATTGAAATTTTTTTAATTTTCGCATTTTTTGGACAATTTTAGTGAGGAAAAAATGATGCATTAATGTCATAAAGATAAATGAGAGAAGCAGTTGTTTACATGGTGGGTTTAAATGAAGGCAAGTTACACAAAACAGGGCCTCTATTTAAAAACCAACCCGTAACACGAGTCCCCTTGAAATAACAAAAGGTCTGATGATACCATCGCTTAGATTTAAAAGCTGGCTTTCTCGCTCAAAAGAAAAGCTTTCGAAATGACACGCAATTTTGCGGCCGGATTACAAACTACGAAAACTGAGACGTCCACGGCAGACAGTAAGATACTGTATGTGAAGTAAATAATTGCCAACTAAAAAACATTATTTTTCTTCTCGTTTGTGATGTTGATGTTGCGATGCTCATGCTCGTACAGTTCAATCGACAGTTGTTGTTAATACCGGAATCGGAATAAAAACAATTCTGCTCGGTCGAATAATTTCTACAACGTCTTTTTAAAATATTTTTTTTATCGCACCTCGAAAATTTCAATATTATTTGTATTTTAAAAAACAGTAAGGTATGAAATAAAAACAAAAAAAATCATTCCATCCCCTGCACAGTGCACGAAGATCTTCAGAATCCAGATTAATGAAAGCGCAGCGTATCCGACGATCCTTATTTCTATTATAATTCGTTGCGGGATTCGAATTGACGTCTAAACATTTCTTCTTTTTTTTATGAATAATGTATTAACGGCTACAGAAGAAGACTTCCTTTGCGAAGCAAAAATAATTCTTATCTTCCTATTTTTTATTTAAATGAAGGAAAATGGTTGAGGTTCAGTTGTAATATTGTACTCTACAAAGTGCCGCTTTATAAAACGCCCTAAAGGATATCTTTTTCAAAGCGCACAAATATAAAATACTTCTTCATCTAGAGGCTGTTCGAGTTTTAGCTTGCCACGGGAATTTTGCTTTTTCGGATGACCTCTTTTGGGATGGCTTGGGTTGTTAATTTCACGCCATGTTTCACCTTTTCTTCTTCTACACCCGCAACTTATATTACAAGGTGTAAGTAGGTATAGAGATTATGATATAACATGTACGATGTGCGTAGAAAATGTCAAGAATTTCAGTTGCCAATTAACTTATACGAGTGCTGGAGATGAGATGCGAGAATATTATAAATAAATACCTGAAAAACCACAACACAGCAGTGGATGAGAAAAAGTACTCATTTGCGTTCAAAAAGATTTGAACAATTTTTTTTTTAAATGCCATCGTTTTTAAAAACTACAAATTACAATGTTTGAAATCACTGAATCATATTTTTTTCCATTACATTTTTTAAACAATTTTTTCCGCAATTTTTCTTTTATTTGTAATAATTTCTTCAACTGTACTTCAAGAGTTTTTTGAGAGAAAATTTTTAAAAAGTAACTGACTAACAGTGCACTTTTTGAGAGATATTGTTCGTGAAAAAAACAACACAATTTTTAACAAAAATATATTAAGTACTGGAAACTGAAAATTTTAGAAATAAAATTTGAAAAGGGAAATGATTATGGAAAAGTAATCGAAGTACAGTATACTTACACTTAAAATTTAAAAAGTGAAATCGAAAGTGTGAAAATAAATATTTTAAAATCTCCGTTTCATTAGGACGTAACTAATGTTTTTGTTTGAAAAGAATTACCAAATTTTGGTCTCAATTTTTTTCGGGAAAAAATTTCTCAACTGTTCTGGAATAATAAAAATATTTCTAAAATTTTTGGAGAAAAAAATCTTTCAAGTTTTTTTGAAGTAAAAAAATTATCATTCAATCGCTTTGGGATAAAATTTTTTCCAGAGTAAAAATTTTAGAAATTATTTTATAGTAGGTACCTAAACATGAAAAAACTGTTTTGTAATGAGTACGAAGAAATTCGTAAAAAAATGATACGAGATTTTGGAACTGATTACTGTATAAAAATGGAATGAGAACTGAAAAGTTTACTAGAATAATATGGATATTTCTCAATTTTTTCTAAATAAAAAATTTCGGAATTTTTTGAACAAACACTGAATTTAATGTAGGTCTAATATTTAGGAAAAAAAATTTGGAGCAAAAAATTCTTCATCTAGGTATTTTGAAGAAACCAATTTTTCATTTTTTTAGCGGTAAAAATCATTATAATCATTTTTTTTTGACGTAAAAATATTCCCCTATTAAATTTTTTTGATTTTTTGGAGATTTTTATTTTTTCAATTTTTTTGGAATAAATATTTTTCTGGAGTAAAAATTTTGTCAATTATTCTGGAGCAAACAATTTTTTATTTCTTTTATTTTGAGGAAAATCCTCTAATTTTTTGTAATTCAAAAAAATTTGCTGATTGCTCAAAACAAAAAAGCTTCACAATTTTTTGAGTAGGTATAAAGAACTTTATTTTCATTTTATTTTAAAATACTGTTACCCATAAGTACATTTTTGCAATTTTTTTGGACGAGTAAAAATATTTACAATTTGTTTTGTAAGTAAAAAAGTTTTTTAGATTTTTGGAGTAAAAAAAAAATCACCTAATTTCATGGATTAATTTTTATCAACTTTATTAGGATGAAAAAATTTGCGCACCTACATATTATTATTTTGAAGCAAATAATTTTTTCAACTAAAATTTTCAAACTTTTTTTGGATTTTTTTTTTTAAATAAAATGAAGTCTGCATTTTTTGAAGAAAAAAAAATAAAGAAAAAAGAGTTCACATTCACCATTAAAAAAAATTCAACAAAAAGAAATTTAAATTTTTTTTTTTTTTAATATCTAGGTATAAGTATAAGTAAAGTAAGTACCTAAGTATTTTTATTTGAAAAATTATTTTTTTCGACTTTTTTTAGGCGATTTTTCCTCGATAAATTTTGTAAAACTTTTAAAAAATTGCCAACTTTTTTCAAGTAGGCACTTAATATTTTACTTTTCAACTACCTATTTGTATGTCTTGATATAGACAATGTTTTTAAAATTGGGATTTTTTTCGGATACGCATAATTGTAACCAACTTTTTCCTATCACTCGAGCATTTTTTCATGCATAAGAAGTACAAACTTTTTTGTAAATACAAAGAATTTTGCTTTAAACTTTTAATTAATTCTTTTTTTCAATTGTTGTTTAAGGGTGAACCACTGAACAGGCAATTTTTTCGAGCAAGTAAAAAAAATAAGATTTCAAGAGATTTTTTGACAAAAAATTGTTTTACGTAAATACTTACTCAATTTTTTTACAATGATTTTTTTATGCAGGTAAGTATAGGTAGGTATTTTGGTTTGAGAATAATTTTTTCAACCTCTTGCGAAATTTTCACGTGAAATGGCATTTATTTATTTTTTCAAACTAAAAGAACCAAAAGTACGTATTTACGAGAAAAAGAGTAATGACCATGATAACGAAATAGTGAAAAAATTACGAAAAAATGGCATTGTTATTTCTTAAAATAGTTGAATGACAAAAAATGAAAAAAAAAAAATTAAACTTTCGAGCACTAGAAATTACTTTTTTCAGCACTTCTTTCGTAGAAAATTTTTTTCAGATTTTTTTTCGAAAGAATTTTTTCCGAGGTGTTATTTTTTATTTATTTTTTCACTGGCACGATTTTTTTTCTTGTGATTTTTTTTGCCTACGTCAATTAGTATTTTTTTATTTTTTTTTTACTGAAATATTTTTCATTTTTTTTAAAAGATTTTTTCAGAATTTTTTCCATTGTTATTTTTCAATATTTCTTTCTTTTTCTTTTCTTAAATACTTTCTTTGCCTACTAGGTCAATTTTTAATTTTTTGAAAGATTTTTTTTGAAATTTTTTTTCAAAAGAATTTTTTTGATTTTTTTTTCTAGCACAATTTTTTTCGTGATTTCTTTGCCTAGGTCAGTTCGTAATTTTTTCTTTTACTGAAGGATTTTTCGTTTTTTTCCTCAAACAAATTTCATGCATATAAAAAAAATAGAGGCAACCCAAAATTTTAGTTAAAAACGCTAAAAGAGTAAAGAAACAACGGTAATGACAAAAGGGTTTCAAAAAATGGTTTTAAAATGGCATTCTAAAAGACCACAACAAAATTCGTGATGTTGTGTCTAATTCTGATTATGTAGAAGGGTGTAAGAAACGTATTAGAAGGATCTGCAACCTTACACGAGGGAGAAAAAAATCGAGAGGACACGAACACATCTATTAGGAGTATGCTAAAAAGTGCAAATAATGACACGTACGTAATAACCAACCTACACCTAGTAGATAGGTAGATATAAGTACATAATAATTACATACGTGCGTATTACGTAATGTGTTTCAAGATTCCAAACTTGCCTAAATTTTTTTCAACACCAACTCGTAATTACGCATTATAGTATACTCCATGGACGTTTTTCACGAGGCACCTACCACATACGAGTATTCTTTTCAGCACGAGACTGCTACAGCAAGTACGACAGATGACTTTTTAAATAGCCTAAGGATATCCCTTTTGCTACTAATTAACATTCGAAGCATTAAGCAAAACGAAGAGATTTCACCATTTTCGTGACATTTCTCAAATAACACACATAATACCTCGTGTGGGAAAATTAACATAAATGATTTCTTTTTCGACACGAATGCCTTGTCCACGCAAACAAGCATCCAAGCTGCAGCATATTCGTACATATATCACGTATAGCAGAGTGTGTAGTTTGTATAGTTGAAATAGTCTTCCATATGAGAGTAATTTGTCTTATTTTGCCGGCGCGTTGCGAGCATATTTCATCATAATAGATATTAATAATTTGAAAAGTTTCGTTACACACGAGAGTTGCGAACATCTATAGCACACGAGGGTAGAAAACCAAACCAGTACTTCGGCTGTCGCGAATAAATTGAAAATTCGATGAAAAAAAATTCACTAAGACGTTTGATAAATAATTTTAGCATCCGAATGCGTATCTAATATTAATTGGAAGAACGAAACATAGGATAGTTCATCATCGCGCAGGTAAATTCGAAATTATTACGACGAATAAGCTAATGTATTATTAAAAGGGCAGAATTTATTATAGCAGCGGGGGAGGGGGGGCTCCTACCCAACTCGCTGTCGGCAACCCTATGAGCAGCGAGCCCACCAGTAGAGCGAATTATTTCGCAAAATTCCTATTTTCAATTATTACTTATTACACGAGTAAAAGTGCCGAATGCAGACCTTTTCCGCATGCCTAAAACCATTCAATGTAAAAAAGTAAATTTTACATAATGCATTACGCGCAACCAGAAAGTTCAAGCCTTTGAGTTACCTTCATGTTTTCATTAGAAAGGGAGATGTCTAGCCATTTGCGTAAACTTTGCGCGAGTTAATTACAAACTTCAAGCAAAGTTACAGACATTTACTTTGCATATTTGTAATTATGTGAAACTTTACCTTATCTTAATTTAATACCGTTTTAATGCGTTCACAAGTTAAAACATAAGACTAAGCGTACAAAAGAAATTTATATGTTAGTTTTACAATTTTCGGTTTATTAGAAATATACGCAAGATGTAGGTACACTACTTTGTACCGCGTCGGCGAATACAAGCATCAACAACGGAATTTTTATCTCGTAGTCATCAGAACTTCATATTTTTGCAAAATTAAGTCGTACATGAGCGTCGGAAATTTTACAACAAGCTTCCAAAAGTTTTAATACCGAGTAAAAATTTTAACCAAAAATATGAAAACTGAAAAAGAGATGGTTATTTCATTTCACAGCTAACCATGAAAGGTGAAATTCTTATTGATTTTATCTGCTCTCGTCCTTCAAAAATCTTCTTTGCAATAAGACAAAAATTATTTAAAAATTATTTATCCATCGAATATTTCATTGGTATCTCTGAGTCCTCTGATTTCTCAAAAATTAAAAAAAAAAAAAAATTAAAAATGTCTCAAACTTGAATCGAGAGAAAATAAAGACCCAGCGAAGAAAAATGTATTGCTTTCCCCTCTTGAATTATTCAACAACTGTCAAAATTTTTGCAATATTTTGCGAGGAAAATTTTCAAATATCTTGTAAAAATTTTACTTCGAATTTTGAATTAATTTTTGAAATCTGTTGTAAAGACAATTCTGAGATTTTCATGAGAATTTCAACACAATTTTTTTAAGGCAAAAATAATGAATGCTTTGCTGAATTTTTTTCTTTTTTCCTAGAAGACCAAAATTTTGAATATTTTACGGGATTTTTTTTTCAAATTTTATAAACTTTGAAATATTACTTAATCTGCACATTTCAAACAATTTTCAAGATTTTTCTTCAATAAAATGATGAAATCATTCCATTAAGAAATGTGGGCCTTTAAAAAATCGGGGTCTGATAAAATTCTAACTAATTCCACTTCTTTCACCATGAACCTGCTCGTAGCCAGCATCTTTCATCAGAAAATTATGGTAAAGAATTTTTAGCCACCGTTTGGGATTTCAATTTATACCAAGAAATTTCCAGAATTTAGAAAATAGTTAAAATTTATACAAATTTTTAATTTTCTGTTACATTTATACGTTCTTCTATTCGTATACCTAATGTGCATTTCATTCGTTTGAGTGACTCCAAAATTCCAAAAATTTATTTTTTCTTTTGAAAAGTAATGAAAGGTTTTTTGAAATTTTCTTCCAGAAAAATATTTCAGTTCTACAAAATTTTAATTTTTTTCAAAAAAATTTTTTCTAAGAAATAAAAAAAATGAGATTTTTTTTTTAAAATAAATTTTTCATACCCAAGTTTTTGAAAGGGAAATTTTCAAATAAAAATCTAGAGAAGAATTTGAGCATCATTTTGTTTTTAGAAAATCTATCAAAAAATGAGAAAATTGTTTAAAGTTCTTTTTTTTTGTCAAAAGAATTTTAGGTAGATATGAGAAAAAAATTTCAGAAGCACAAAAAAAATTTCGTAAATTTTTTTCTAAAATAATTTTATTTTGAATTAAAATTTTCTCAAGAGAATTTTTCATTGAAAAAATTACTTTTTCGAAAAAAAAATCCCCGACAAATAAAATAAATTTTCACCAAAGTACTTATATACGTCTTCTATTAAAAAAAAATAATAAAAAAATTCAAAATAAACTTTTCAAAACATTTTAGAATTTTTCCGTGTAAGATAATTTTTTTACCAGCATCCCTCTTGACTACAGTTTTTGATGGATATGGTCTCTAAAAATTCATCCCTCTAGTGATGATTATATCACTGACGTTACAATAATTACTCAGGATGAGCTTTTCAAAGATTGATATTGCTTCGATTTTATTTTTTATTTTTATTGTAAACAATTTTTAGGCCAGCGATTTGAATAGTCCAGAGATGGGCAGAGTCTTAGAGAATTGGGACTCCTAGTCTTTACGCGTGAGTCTTTAAAAATTAGAATTCTCGAATCTTGAGGCAAGAGCCTTTCATAGAAGGAGACTCGGAGTCTCCAGCGACTCGAGAATAATTTAACTCATCGGATAAATTTTTATCTTTTAATTACAATCATTAATAAATGCTTCTATCGATACAGGAAATTGCTACATTGAAAAAATCATCAATTTGATTAATTAAAATGCCAATCTAACGAATCGAACGAGTGACCATCAGATTAATTTTTGAAGTTTCTAAATGAAAATGTTGAAAAATACGACGGAAATAGTTGCGGAAGTTATTCGAAACGAAGTAAACATTGGGGAAATTGTAAAAGGTACCATAAGTATTTTTTTTAATGAACACGATAATTGTTGAAAATGCTTCTTTTTTTTAGTTTATTTTTATTCTGTTGAAATTGTTCGAAATATTACCTTTGAATCAAGCACTTATAAATAAAACCTTTGAAAAACGTGACGAAATAGTTTACCATTTCTTGGAAAAACTCGTAAGTATAAATCGTTTGAAACTGGTACCTAAGTATTACAAAATTGTTCGAAATTTCAAAAAAATTGGTTTAAAATGTCGATATACCTAATTTAAAGATTTAATCGATTTTGCAATTTTTTTTTTCGGCAGTTAAACATGTTTTGCTTTTGCACTAATTATATAAAAATTTGGTTAAAATGTAACAATTTTCATGATAATTTAAGAAATTGGTATATAATTTAGGTACCTATGCAATTTTAATATGATTTCTCTGGCTTTTACGAGTACTTACCTATGTTGATGTTGCAGCATATCCATACCTAATAAGTCGTTTTAACTTAATTTGAATTCTTCTAGGTTTACATATTCCTTCAATTGAAGAATTAAGATGAGAAATATGAATGCAAGACTATATTATATTCTCCTACAAACAACCTTACCGCATATTATGATGATCAGCGCGTGGGATAATACTGCAATTTTAGTTAAACAACATACAGACTTCAACAATAATGATTCGCAAATGATCAATGGAAAGCATTTCTTGGAATTGATACAATCATCAAAAATATGGGTGGATAAATCTCTTTTGATAAAAGCAATTTGGGACCAAATAGCGGCAAAAGTGATCATGCACGTCTGCCCGAGACGATGGGGTAAAACGATAAATCTTGAAATGATTCAGTTTTATCATCAAATGCCGATAGATAAGTATGGAGAACAACTGGGAAGAGAAGATGCTCAAAATTACTTATATTTTGTGAAAGGTAAAATCTGGGATGGTCAGGCTTGGCAAGAAACTGAAGAACCGCCATTAATTTCAAAACACTTTGATTATTTCCATTATCTTGGTAACTGTTCTGTGATAACGTTGAATGGCGCAAATTTGACTGCCAGGGACGATAAAATGACAACACTTATGTTTGCAAACATGGTTTTCAATGCCTATCGTGACCATTCTTACCTAGAAGACTATTTGAAGAAAAAATCGCAAAGTGATCCTTTAGCTTGTAATGATTTGATGCGTTTTGAAAAGTTTTATTATGGTAGTTTTCACAACAACCTCAGCATTTATGAATACACTGACAGCATATCAACTCTGAGTAATATTCTACACAAAACATACGACAGACCCGTCATTATTCTTTTTGATGACTATGATGGGATCATTGTTGACACCTACTTCAGGGGTACAATTCTACCAGACAATGTTGCGTTGAACTCGTATTTCATGTTTTTCGACATCTTCATGGGTGAAACCTTTAAACACAATCATCATTTTAAAAAAGCCATTATTACAGGAGTATTACCCATTCGACAATTTACTGGTGACTTTTCCCAAATGAACAATGTGGAATTACAAAGCGTTTTCGGTTTCACACTTACGGATTTATACCCCTTTTATGGTGTTTTTGAAGCAGAATTCGACAAAATGGCAGATTTGCGCAAGATCAACAAATCAACAATTTCCACAGCAAAAGAAAGATATAATGGATATCGAACGTTAAGTCATCTCAACAGTCCAATGTTCGCCCCTTTATCTGCCATCTGTTTCATCAATACCTTGAAAATAGAGGACTATTGGGCATCGTCTTCAGAAGGTGAAATTATCCCTCAACTATTTAAACACCCCGATTTTTTACAATATGTAAAAGTATTGCTACGTAACTGGCAATCCAGTGATCTATTGATCTCATATGAAAAATTTGTATCCTTCATTCCAAGTGATTATGAGACGATATTCAAGCTGAAAAATAATGCTATCAAATACCGTCCAGAACATCATCGTTACATATTCCCATTACTGCTATGTATGGGCTATGTGTCCATTAACCCAAATACCAAAGTTTCCGACGATTATTTGAAACGAATTGTTAAAATGAAAATTCCAAATTTGGAAATTTATCACCAATACAAAAATTATTTCATATCATTTCTTGGATCAACAGTTACTGATCATGATTTCATTACTGCGTTGGAAGAAGATTTTATGAAGTAAACGATGAAAAACCTGTGTTCCCTTATTAGTCCAAGAAAATTAGTGTAAAAATCGACGTTTATTCTGACAAATTGATATATGAAATTTTTTTTGGAAATGGGTAAAGCTCGATGCCCTCTTCAATATTGTGTTATAACGCGATGTCGTAGGACGCTTGCTTCGCGAGCTAGGGGGTGGAATTCACCCCCTCGCGGCGTTTTTTACGATTATTTCTAAAAAATATGTATTTTTTTTGAAAAAAATGATAATAACATAAAATATTCTACATACAATTTCCTACGAAAAAAAGTTCTTATAATTTTTTTGTAAAACGTACCCTAACGCCCCTATAGGGGTAATTCAATTTTCAAGCGTTGTATAAATTCCAAGTTTTATCTAGACAGACAGACCTTGATCGAAATGAGATGGTGAGAATTTTTTCAAAAAAATTGATTATCATTTTTCAAGGTTTTTCGGGTATTGAAACTTAGATGTATCGTAAGTATTTTATTGAATATAACATATAAAAGTTCATTTTCAATACTTGAAAAACCTTGAAAAATGATAATCAACTTTTTTTGAAAAAATTCTCGCCAAGACACCCACATTAGCACCCATAATTTTTGAAATTTTCAAAAATTTTGCATCACCCCCACCATTGTTATTAAATATCTAATTTTCGATATTTGATGCCTCATAATTCAGGAGTGGGGCGGGTGGGGGGGGGGTTGGATTTTTTTTTTTAGGATCGTTGTACATTAGAAGTAACATTTTGGGTCACATTTGATCTCATTCCGATCAAGGTCTGTCTGTCTGTAAAACTTGGAATTTATACAACGCTTGAAAATTGAATTATCCCCATAGGGACGTTAGGGTACATTTTACAAAAAAATTATAAGAACGTTTTTCGTAAGAAATTGTAAGTAAAATATTTTATGTTATTATAATTTTTTCAAAAAAGGGCATATTTTTGGAAATAATCGTAAAAAACGCCGCGAGGGGGTGAATTCCACCCCCTAGCTCGCGAAGCAAGCATCCTACGAAATCGCGTCATAACATAATATTGAAGAGGGCATCGAATACTACCCATTTCCAAAAAAAAATTTCATATATCAATTTGTCAGAATAAAATTCGTAATTTTCCTGTACTATATTGTAACAATGTTGCCGGATAGTTTGAAAACAATGTACCCAGTCGCACATCAACTATCGTAAAAATATAAAACAGACAAGAATTTTCATAAAATTCTTTCATTTCAAAACAACTCCAGATCAGTGATCACTAGAACCGTTCCAGACGATGCGCGATGCTGTAATCAACTTTGGCAATTTTTTTTCAATTCTCATAATTTTCTCTTTTTTTGTAGAGCGGAGGGGTGAAAATATTACTTAAAATTTACTCAGTGGAAAAATAAAACATATCTATACCTAGGTGATTTATTTTCTCGTAAAAAAGAAACAAGTTATTAAGGCAGAAACAAAAAGAATTAAAAGTTGAAAATGAGGATACCTTTATTATGAAGGCAAATAAAAGGTATGCATCGAAACGACTGAAAAGAAGTAGGTAGGTAAATCAAATTTAAAACGAATGCAAAAAAAAGACGTTTGATAACGATAACACCGTTTGAAAGTAATTACACCACTTGATACCGCGAAGAGAAAGTAGCTTCTACTTCAAAACATCATTTACCATTTCAAAGGATAAACAAGTTCAAGTTCTTAATTTCTATTCCTTTGTCGACAGCACAGTACGCTTCTTTGAATGAAAAATTATTCTTTTTTTGTCACTCGATTTAGCCATAAAAAATAATAGGTATCTATGCAAACTTGACTGGTACTTTATATTGACACTGTCACAGATAATATAAATCCGAAATCGCACCGAATGGAATAAAATTGTGCGAGGATGTAAATAAGTATACCTAATGGGTATACGAACCGTACCCGTTAAATACAGATGTTTTAATATTGAATGATTTAAAAATCACATTTCCATATAGACTACTCGGCATTTTCATTTGGAACTGCTTTAAATGTAGTTTTATCTGAAAATATTACAGCTTATTTCGTTTTCAGCCTGGCGAACTTTAACGAGGTACGAGTATACGTTTCGCGAAAGAGGGTTTCGAAATGCGATATCGGTCACAGACAGATAGTCGTGGTACTTGACAATAAAATTTCGAAGAATTTGTAAAAGAGATTTCTTGAAAAGAAGAGCTATACTTGCTGCAATGAAATTTTCACTTTCAAAAAAAAAAAAAAAAAAAAAGTAATACCACGTCTATTTGGCATTCACATATCGTACTTATAGAATAATTTATGTAGGTGAAAATTGCACAATAGGGAACTCTATCAATGAAGCTTCTAACATAGAATTTATTCCTTTTACATTTTCTATCCCATTTTTATCCTGATTCAGATACACAAATAAATGTAGATTACTTATTGCGAAAATGTCACATCATCTATCTATTTGTCATTTCCTTATTCAGCAAATTTTTATTCAAGTTCCTTTCAATTGGTAAAAGTATTTTTGGGAGGAAGTATTTCCTTCCATAGATATAGATATGCGAATAGAAATGATTTCCTTATAAATGTACAAAGGTATTTTTATCTGAAAAATAGGTACCGTAAAGACGGGTTATTGATGGAATTTTTTGTTCAATTTTTACATACTTAACCCGAAGAATTGCGATCCAAAAACTGATGACCTTGAAATAGGGTAATTTTTGTATGCACTAGGTGAGTTCAATCATCTCTCATCGCATCAATTTAGACATCTCAAATAGGTACTCTACGATTTATGGGCGAATCTGGTCTTGGTTAGGATTTTAAAATTATAGGTAAGTATGGTGAAAAAATAAAATAAAAATTATAGGTATAGCCAGAATTTTCGGGGTTTTCACGGATTCTGAAGGGTCAGAAGAACCCCCAAAAAAATTTCAAAATTTTTGGTCAATTTTTGTCCGAGTTATGGCGTTTTAATAGTCCAGAAAAATTAGCCAGAAATGTGATGATTACACTAGAACTGGATAATTTCCCTGAACCATAAAAAAACGCCATAACTCATCCAAAAATTGAGCAAAAATTTTGAATTTTTTTTGGGGAGTTCTACTGACCTTCAGAATCCGTGGGAAAACAAAAAAAAAATTTCATTTGACCAAAAAATATAAAGTTGATAATTTGAAAAAAAATTGCCCCCCAAAATACTTGCCCTAGAGGTCTGAAATTTTTGTAAAAATTTTGTCTCATCATGGTCGACCTTTTGGCATACAAGTGATCGAAATCGGTTTCATAAGTCAAACTAAATAACCCCCTAGCTGCTTTTCACTTGCAAACTTCGAAGGTACTTTGTGGGGTTTCTACTGTTCGCATCAAAAAATTGCTAAGGATCTTTTTTTATTAGAAATTCAATTCCACACATTTTTTGATTCAATTTTTATTCTGTAGCTCAATTAGAAACCAAGATAAACGTGAAAACCATTTTTTGGGGGGAAAATGTGGATTTTGGGGGTAAAGCATCAGCCGGATTTCAGTAAATCATGTTAAAAAGGATACATTTCTGAGTGACTTCGTGAAAAGAAATTTCCCCCTAATTATTTCCACCCACCATCATATTTCTGGCTGATTTACCTGAACTAAAAGTATCTACATATTATCATACCTAACATAACTCCTGAAAAATAAAGAAATTCTATCTCAATAAAAAAACAAAAAAAAAACGAGAAATGAAAATAAATTTTTTTTTAAAAAACCACGCTTTTATTTAAAGTTGGTTACTTTGTAAAATGTTATTCATAGAGAAAGAGTAATGCCTTAAAAAACAAAAAATAAAATTTACTTGAATACAAAAATGTGTCATGAAAATTTTTTTTTCAAAAATTTTAATGATGAAAATCGTGGTGGGGCGTTAATCGAAAAGGTATTCGTTTGCTCCTCGCACACCCCACCACGCTTTTCATCATTAAAATTTTTGAAAAAAAAATTTTCATGACACATTTTTGTATTCAAGTAAATTTTATTTTTTGTTTTTTAAGGCATTACTCTTTCTCTATGAATAACATTTTACAAAGTGACCAACTTTAAATAAAAGCGTGGTTTTTTAAAATTTTTTTACATTTTTATTTAACTCTTTTTGTCGTTGAAAATATTTTAATTTCATAGTTTTGAAATTTTCAAAATGGAACCCCCTCATAGGGGCTCAATTTGGGGTCAAGGGTAAATTTAAGTCCGAAAATCGAATTCAGCGGCCTCGAAAACCTACATTTCGATACCAATGTTGTGATTTTCTGAAATTTTCAAAACTGAACCCCCTCATAGGGGCTCAATTTGGGGTCGGGGGTAAATTTGAGTTCGAAAATCGAATTCAGCTACCTCGAAAACCAATATTTTGATATCAATGTTGTGAATTTTGAAATTTTCAAAATGGAACCCCCTCATAGGGGCTCAATTTGGGGTCAAGGGTAAATTTAAGTCCAAAAATCGAATTCAGCGACCTCGAAAACCTACATTTCGATACCAATGTTGTGATTTTCTGAAATTTTCAAAATTGAACCCCCTCATAGGGGCTCAATTTGGGGTCGGGGGTAAATTTGAGTTCGAAAATCGAATTCAGCGACCTCGAAAACCCCTTACGTGAGCACTATGTTCTTTCAATTCCAGTAAAATATTAAATGAGAGAGGATTGGTTGAAAACATACTTTTGGTTCCATGAGACATACATACATACATACATACCAAGCTAATAAAAGCGTGGTAAAAATTAATCCCAAAAAACAAGAAATTTCATTATAGGAAAAAAATCCAAAAATTTCTTATTCCAAAGAAATCAAGAAAACATGTTTTTCCTAAAAAAAATACCTACTTTTACTTCAAAAAAAAATTGTTTTTTTTAAACTTGAAAAATAACGAGAATTTTTTTACAAAAAATCAAAAATAATTCTTCAATCTAAAAATTTTGTTCTCCAAAAAAAATCTATTCAATAATTGAAAAGACTTTTTATCCAAAAGATTTTTCATTAAAAAAAAAAATAAATAAAAAATCGTTCTATGCCAAAAAAAAATTCGAGAAATTTTTTCCTCAAAAAAATGAAAAATACTTACATAATTATACCTACTTTCACTCCGGAAAAATTGAGAAATCTCCTCCCCCCCCCCTCCCCCACCAAAAAAAAGGTTCTTTTTAATGTAAAATATTTCTACTTCCAAAAAATAAGAAATTCTATCCTACAAGAAATTTGAAAAAACACCCAAAAAATTTAAAAAAGTTATAGCAAAAAAAAATCGAAACATTTTTCTGAAAAAAGATTTAGGTATACCTATAGTACTATTTTTACTCAAGAAACTTCGAGAAATTCCCCCTCCCCCTCCAAAAAAAAATTAAAAATAGGTAGTATCATAGTAGGTAATAGTTTTAATCCCAAAAATTTGAAATTTTCATTTCGAAAAAATAAAATTGAAATATTTTTTATTAACAAAATAAAAAGAAAAAGAGAAGAAAATAAAATAAAGATTTTTCAACCAAAGAAAAACCTTTGAATTTAATCAAAAACTGAGAAGTCAACAATTTTCAACTAAATTATCATTTTGAATTTAAAAATAATTTACCTACGCATTTTCTGAATGAATTGAAAATGTAAAAATTCAAGTACGTATTGTAAGATTTGTAAGTATGTAGTTAGCATTAAGCTGTCATAGTCGTCACGTACCCCCCCCCCCCCCCCAACTCTCCGAGAAATCGTGGAAAAATCAAGTTGAACTGTTTTCGCACACAAGATTACACCATTTTTATCGAATAATCAGTGACCACCAAAATAAAATAAAAATTATGGGTAATTTTTGCCATAGAATGCTTGCAATATCTTTTTATTTTCGATTCGTTTAATGAAAGTCTCATCTACAACGTGTACTTCCAATACAGAAATGAACGTATTATAGCCATTCTCAACTTGGTTTTAATCTCTTTTTCCTGTTATAATTTTTTTTTTCGTTTTTCAATCAAATTATTGCCAGGTTTTATAATTTACAATGAAATGATTCCGTGACATCTATTTTATAATATGTATTTATAAATCAATTTCACGTGTGCACATCCTGTTAGCGATTTTTATGACATTTTCCTCTTTGGTGGCTTTGTGACGTTGCGAGTTACGAAGCGAATGAAAATAACTTAATTAAAAATTCAACGTGGGGTAGTCTGTAGCTAGGTACGGCCGGAAAATTTTCAAACGAACTTGATTCGTGTTATTTTCAGGATACATACTCGAATAACCTAAATGGTATTAACATTTTTATGAATAGGATATATCCTGTTCAATTTAGACACTGGTAACGTAGCAGGAACATAATATACACTCGTATACCTATCAAAACGCCTTAGGCAACAAGAAACGCTAACATTAATGGGAAAATATCAAGTGTGAAGCAAGTTGCTTTAATAAAGCTGTATACAATGCTTATAGAAACCATCATCATTTTAAGAGCACGAACGAAACGTGTGAAGCTTTTTTTTTCGAACTACGAAAATTAAAAATTGTACTCGTACATGACCTTAACTCGGTAGATACGTCTTGGGAATAAGGAAGGTAAAATATTCTTATAAAAAACAATTTTTTCAAATTAATAAAGTATGATATTAACGTCAACACCTTTATTAAATATTTCATTTTGTCAGACGGGCCAAAGTTGAAGGCGGATTCCAAAATACACAAAAATTTCATCCAACTTTTAAAGTCAGTTTTGGTGGAGATAAAACACCATTACGTAGTTTCTTTTTCGCATTCGCCGTACTTTCATGTGAAGCAATTAAAGTTTCTTATTGAACTTTTTTCCGCCCCTTGAAAGGATATTATACCATTTAATCTTTCGAGGTCAGGAAATAAATTTTACAACACAGGTTACACAACAGATGCGAGTGAAAGACAAATAGCCGTGTTCTACACAAAAACACTTGTAAAATTGTGCATTTCATGGCAAAAACTACCTATACTCTAATGGTTAACAAATTATTTACTATATGCCCGTTTTTATGGGCTGAACTGGAAAAAATTACAAGTCTAACGTACGCACGTATGTAGGCTAGCTACATATATCCAAACTATTTTCATCTGTTGTTAGAATAGCTAACAATATTACCTATATGAAATATTAGTAGGAGAATTAATATGAAAAGAGGAAAACTTCTCAACAAAAAATTCACCAGGGTAATCCAGGTAATAAACATGAAACAAGGTTTAATCCCTCGACAGTAAAATCCAGAATTCGATTCAATACACAAAACTCCTACCTAAGCGAGTAAATGCCTAAATGGATGACGATTGAGTAATTTTGAATTACTTGAGTACAAAAAAATTCAACAAGTTTGGAAAGAGAATTTGTTTTCTCATGAATTGAAAAAAATTACGATTTCGTTTAATCTAACCACGCTCGAATTTAGGTTTCTTGAAAATGATTCTCAAATTTTTACAAATTTTTTCCCAATTTATATACCTACCTACCTACCTACCTAAAAAAAAATTGAGAATAAGTCATTTTTTTATACCGAGAGAAAAAAGCTCTAATTTCTTAAAAATAAAATTTTAATTTGGTATACCTAACTATTCCCAAATATTTTAAAGAAATAGAGCCTTTAAATTTTTGAAAAATGCAATTTTTTGAAGAAGAAAATTTCAATTCTATCCAAAATAATAGTTCTCACATTTTCAGATAAAAATTGTTGAAAAAAAATGAAGAAAAAAATCCTTACATAGGTAGGTATTTTTTTGAGAAAAAAAATCTCAAGTGTTTTTTGGTCAAAAAAAAATCTCTTGATTTCCTCAAAAAAATTTGTCAATTTTTTTGAGGAAATAAAATAATCTTGATTAGTGTCAAAAATTTTGGAGCGAAAACATCAGTTTTTTCTGTTTACTCGTAAAATAAATTAATCTCTCATTTTTGAGGAAACTTTTTTTTAGTTTTTCTCAAATTTTTGAAAAAATAACAAAATTTTCAGGAAAAGAAAATTTCACTATTTTTTAAGTATTTCTCAAATTTTTGGATAAAAAAATAGTGAAAGAAATCCCCAAAAAATGAAAAAAAATCTCAGTTTTTTTGAGAAAAAAATCTTACTAGGTAGGCATGATCTTAATTTTTTGAAAAAAAAATAAAAATATTTTCTAAATTTTGGAGATGAAAACTCTCAATTTTTTGTATAGGAGAAATTCTCAAAGAAGAAGAAAACAAAATCTTTCAATTTTCTTGGAATAAAAACCGCACTTCTATTTTTTAGGACCATGACAACCCTTAAAAAAATTCTCAAGTCTATTGCCAAAAAAGGCTTAAAATTGGATAAATTTAATATTCTGCAATAAAAAAAATATTATGTACGCATGTACAATTGTACGTACATAATTTGAATTTTGAAATAGCTGCAAAAAAAATTTGAGAAAATTTCTCAAAAAAAATTTGAGAATATTTCTCATAATTTAATTTTGCAATAAATGATTTTAAAAGGTAGGTAAAAAATTACAAATACCTAATTTGCAAAAAATTGGTCTCTTAAATTTTCGCAAATTTTTTTGAAATGTTTAAAGTGTAAATATTTTACAAAAAATTCTGATTTTCCACAAATTTTTTTAAAGAAAATTTTGAAAATATTTAGGTACAAAACAATTTTTAATTTTTGAAATCATATGCAAAAATAATTCTGATTGTGAGAATATTTTACAAAAGTTGAAATTGTATTTAAAAAATGCTATTAAACTTTTACGAATATTATTTTACAAAAAAAAAAAAAATGATTTTCATATTTTTTTAAGGGCGATGTCATTTTAAATACCTATTTTTTTTAAATGATGAAACTGATAGGTAATA
Organism: Balanococcus diminutus; assembly: GCA_959613365.1. NCBI lineage: Eukaryota > Metazoa > Arthropoda > Insecta > Hemiptera > Pseudococcidae > Balanococcus > Balanococcus diminutus. The sequence continues at coordinate 35,270,159 of OY390714.1, forward strand.
TTTTGCAAAAATATTTTATAAGGATCAAAATCGCCAAAACCTAATCTATTTTGAAACATCTTTTAAAAATAAAAATTTTAAACGGATTTTTGTTATTTTTAAAAAAAATTTATTTAAAAATAAAAATGTAAAAAAATTTTAAAAAACCACGCTTTTATTTAAAGTTGGTCACTTTGTAAAATGTTATTCATAGAGAAAGAGTAATGCCTTAAAAAACAAAAAATAAAATTTACTTGAATACAAAAATGTGTCATGAAAATTTTTTTTTCAAAAATTTTAATGATGAAAAGCGTGGTGGGGTGTGCGAGGAGCAAACGAATACCTTTTCGATTAACGCCCCACCACGATTTTCATCATTAAAATTTTTGAAAAAAAAATTTTCATGACACATTTTTGTATTCAAGTAAATTTTATTTTTTGTTTTTTAAGGCATTACTCTTTCTCTATGAATAACATTTTACAAAGTGACCAACTTTAAATAAAAGCGTGGTTTTTTAAAATTTTTTTACATTTTTATTTAACTCTTTTTGTCGTTGAAAATATTTTAATTTCATAGTTTTGAAATTTTCAAAATGGAACCCCCTCATAGGGGCTCAATTTGGGGTCAAGGGTAAATTTAAGTCCGAAAATCGAATTCAGCGGCCTCGAAAACCTACATTTCGATACCAATGTTGTGATTTTCTGAAATTTTCAAAACTGAACCCCCTCATAGGGGCTCAATTTGGGGTCGGGGGTAAATTTGAGTTCGAAAATCGAATTCAGCTACCTCGAAAACCAATATTTTGATATCAATGTTGTGAATTTTGAAATTTTCAAAATGGAACCCCCTCATAGGGGCTCAATTTGGGGTCAAGGGTAAATTTAAGTCCAAAAATCGAATTCAGCGACCTCAAAAACCTACATTTCGATACCAATGTTGTGATTTTCTGAAATTTTCAAAATTGAACCCCCTCATAGGGGCTCAATTTGGGGTCGGGGGTAAATTTGAGTTCGAAAATCGAATTCAGCGACCTCGAAAACCCCTTACGTGAGCACTATGTTCTTTCAATTCCAGTAAAATATTAAATGAGAGAGGATTGGTTGAAAACATACTTTTGGTTCCATGAGACATACATACATACATACATACCAAGCTAATAAAAGCGTGGTAAAAATAATTATTAAATTTTTTCTTTAAAAATCCAAGCCCACAAAAAATCAGGGACCAATTTTCAAAGCTTTGCAACTACTTCATTTTCAAAGATCACTTTTGAAACACTCTGTATTAGGGTGTCTCATGATTTCATGGTCCAGCTCTCCAAAAATAATAATTTGGTCTGACAAGAAATTGACAGTCGATACTTTAGTTTACATTACCTAAAACAATGCAGGAATTCTGTTAGATTTTCAGCACCATTGCACATCCTCAGAACAGAAAGTAATAGTTTTGATCAATTTATTAGTCAATTAACTATGTATCAAAAATTCAAATAATAAGTTAACGATTTATCACAGAACAGTCAAATTTCAAACACTGATTTGTTTGAAACGACCATCATTACGACTAAGTATAGAAAATCTTCTTCAATTCATTCGATATTATTCTGACATTTGAAATATTCTTCTTCGGTCAACACTGAATAATATAGAAAACCACATCACAATCATATCTGCGAACTTATACCTTCTCGTTTTTTCGTATCCTATACAATCTCACTCCCACAATAGGAAAAATTTACCGCCTTCTGTGGCTTACGATACGCGGAAGAAAACTCGAAACAAAATCTGAAAATCTCAGCGTGTTATTGCACTCTAGTGAATTACCATCATTTCGTAGTATTTCTTTATTTACGAGCATAGCGAAATCCAGCCTTAATCTTCTACCGCGCGCCTATTCAAACTTTCATGGATATACGAATTGTGGGTAACTGGGTACCTATATATTCGAGAAAATAGAGAAATGAATCAAACAAAAAACCACTCACCTATTTAGTTTCGAGCGGTTGATTGCCTTGTGTGGGATGAATTGGAATCCAATTAAAAATCGCTTACTCTGAAATAAGTACTAAAGAAAACACGCGATACGTTTCAATCACATGTACTACGTAATCAATTATTCGCCATGGAAGTAGTTCGGTTATATCATTTGACGTAGAAAATAATTAATACTCGGATTATAAGGGCGATAATGCTATGAAATTTATCAAAGCTATACCATTCTTTGGAGAAGGCCACCGTTATACAAACGTTAATTTATGCAAACTTTTGCACATGAGAATGTTCTCCTTTTTAGGTGAATTTTTTTTAAAGAAAAATTAATGCTTACTATTGCGATAGTATCGACTTGATTTTAGATTTTATATCGAAAAGTTATTAATTGTATTGTCAGGATGATTAACATTCAAAATCAATTAATGCCTGTATATATTAATAATTTTGAAAACAATTAGTAATTCAACTCAATTAGTAACTGGTGATCTATACTCGGCTGGTAAAATCAGACTTACCTACATTGTAATCCGTATATATGTAGACCAAAATTACGCTTCATCTAGCGAGTATATTATAGGTAGGTAGTAAAGGTATACACTATATACGTAGAACGCATTAAGGTAAAATGATGGCGTTAAATTAAGCCGAACTATAAACACGTAGAAACGAATCGCGTTTCACAGTTTGAAAATAACTCACAGGATTAATGTAATGACTATAAGGGATAAAGATAGCAATTTGTAGCGTGTGGTGGGAGTAGCACTATATAAACCCTCTGTAGCTAAACTCACGTCTAGATTAAGGGATAAAATAAATATCATTGGTAATTAATATTATTAAGGCGTTTCTTCCAAAATACTAATACTTTTCAACTCCTTTATTGTTAATTATTGTCGACGTAAAATAATAATTATACGAATGCATAAAGCGAAAATTTTTGAGATAATCGTGACCGGTCAACTTTTCTATACATGGTGTCCGGGGAGCATTTTACAAATTTCAGAAATGGATACAATCGGGAGAAACACTAAAAAAAAAAAAGCTTAGATACACAATATAATACCTAACTCAAAAATTAAAGCGACAAGAGAAAATAAAATTGAGAAAGCAACATTTTTTGATTGGGTACATCTACATACTAAGTACATTTATACATTGTTTCACAGATTTGAAATTAAATTGACACATTTTCAAAAATTTGTCGTTTAAAATTTTTTTTTTCTAAAAAATAGAATTTTTTAATAATTGACATTTTTTTAAAATTTGCACCTTCTCAAAATTGGTATTTTTTCAAAAATTGACATTTCTTCAAAAATTGATATTTCTTTAAAAATTGTCATTTTTTCAAAAATAGGCATTTCTTCAAAAATTGACACTTGTTTCAAAAATTTGTCATTTTTTAAATAATTTACATTTAAAAAAAAATTTAATCGACACATTTTCAAAAATGTGCATTTCTTTAAAAATTGTCATTTTTGTACGTGCATTTTTTTTAAATTGTAATTTTTCAAAAATGGACATTTCTTCAAAAATTGACATTTTTAAAGTAATTGTCTTTTTTTAAATTGGCATTACTTCAAACATTGTCATTTTTTCAAAAATTGACATTTTTTAAATAATTGACATTGTTTCAAAGATTTGACATTTAAAAAAAAAATTGAATTGAGACATTTTCACAAATTGCCATTTTTAAAAAATTAACATTTTGTTTTCTCCAAAAATTGACATTTCTTCCAAGATTGCCATTTCTTCAAAAATTGACATTGTATCAAAAATTTGACATTTTATAAATAATTGGCATTGTTTCAAAGATTTGACATAAAAAATTCAAATAATTGACACATTTTCAAAAATTGGAATTTTTTCATTTTCTTTGTTTTTGTTGTTTCTGAAAAATTGATGCACCTGCGCCTCAAGGTGTCACTTAAAATCGAGTTAGGGGAAAATAAAATGAAACAACATTGAGGGATAAGGCTTAAGAAATCCTGAAGTCCAAAATAAGGTGTAGCCTAGAAATAAAAAAAATGAAGAATTTTTTATTCTTGAGATTTTGGCCTATGTTTGAAAATGAAAGCTTTACAAAGCTTTGAAATGTGGATTTTCAAAGTTTGATAAATTGTTTAACTCCTTCATTTTCAAAGATAGGCAAACTTCCATAACTCTTTTTGTTTTCGTAAAGATTTACACTCATTAGGTTTAGGTATAATACGTTGTCATAATGGAATTGCTTCGATTTTCATGTCTCGCTAGTGCCCCTTAATAATTTCGAGGAAGGCAATCTCTCAGACGTGTATATTTTCTTCTTACTTTCAATTTCAAAGATAGGCATCTTAATGCAATTAAAACCTTTTTTTAAAACTGATGACATCGGGAAATTTTTTGAATGCAGTGTTGCCAATTGATTTTATTTGAAAAGCCTTGTGTCGACTTCATTTCCAAACGTTTTCAAAAAATCTTGCGAATAAAAAAATGTTCATTTTTTGAGTATTATTTAGTTATACAGGGTGTCCGGCGAGTGGTCTGTCAAACTTGAAATGTTGATATAGATAATCGAGTAACACTAAAAAAAAACGATGTACACATGGTACCCATCTCGATTTTGAAGGAGCAGTGGGCTAAAAAATTTCAAAATGTCAACAAGCGTCTAGTTTACTTATCTAATTTGTTTACTGGAGGTATGGTAGTGGAGGCGAATCGTTGTTATTGAATTTTATCAAGTCCAAATACTACGTAGATACTTGATATTTTAAAGTGGCGGGGAGGGAGGGAGGGAGGGATTTAATCTAAATTTTTATAATAACCAAAATTGTTCCTAGTACTTCGAACTACAACTTTTGTTTGAAAATTTTTTCAATTGGACTCCCACCTCCACCACTTTTTAATATTATACAGGGTATCTCGTCACCAGTTAAAGTAGGCCATTTTTTTTAACAGGAATTTCATGTTTCTAGTACCTTCAATTTCAAAGATAGACATCCCGATGTGATTACAATTTTTTTTTGCTTTTTTGAAGAGTTAACCACTACAGATGTTGAAAAAAAATTGGACGCAGTGCTGCCAACCGATTTTGCTTGATGAAATATGGTTTTTCAAAGCTTTGTAGCTCTTTCATTTCCAAAATTAGACAATTTATGTACATGAAGTTTTTTGTTAGTCGTACTCGGTTATATTTATACAAATTTCAAGTTTGGCAGACCACTCATCGGACGCCCTGTATATGCCTAATGAAAAAAAAACAATATCATTTTTATTTCTCCTTACCCCTTAAATTTTTGAGATTGGCACTATGTGTACTGAATATATTTTTTGTTAGCCAAAATAGTCGGAATTATTCGGATTGAAAATTGTGTTGTTCACATTATAGATTCGAATAAAACATCACGTACTTAATATTCTCAGTTGATACTTACACGAGTCTGGTACCAACAATAAAATAATTAACATTTTCACTCATACAGGTAAATTAAACAAATCTGCAACATTGATTTCACAATGAGGTTTTGTGTTTTCCGATCCATGCCACTTGCACCCCCACAAAGCGCACAGATATTTATAATAACTTGTGCCTACGTATACCTACGTCTACGTAATTTTTACAAAATGCAAATTAATTTCACTACATCATCGAGCTTTTTAAAACGATTACGACATTTCACTTGCATACGTAAAATATTTCGAAATAAAAATTACCAACATCATTTCCTGTACGATTCGTAATTATTGTTTAATTATCCCTCTTGGTTCTCTTTGTTCTTTTACCGAACTCAAAGCACCAAAAACCAATGCATTAAAAGTTCTTTAAATGGAATGCACGTACTTAAAGGGGTGTGTTAGTTTTTTATAGGTGCTCTTCCTTTGCTAGCAATTAAAAAGGAATTAGTCCGTGAAACAAGATTCTTTTTACTTTCAAATAAAGTAAAAAGTAATTAACATATAAAATTATTTCATTTTTTTCCCAAAACGAATTACCACAGCGTAATGTTCTAGAATAACGAGCGATTAATATGGCTTATTCAAATTTTTACTCATTTTCCTAATAACTCGAATCCGCCTAGAAATATAAAATACTTAAACGATTAAAAATAAAATTCGTCAACTAGGTACTCATACGAAAAAAAATTACAATTTTTCTACAATTTTTCGAAAAATAAAAGCAGCATTAGAATATCATTCAATGGCGAATGCGAAAAATATAATAATTTCACTAAAAGAGATCACATTCAACAAAGGTTTTCTCTGACTTTCATTTCAAATTGATTTCTTGAAGAAATTGAAGAAAGAAATGAAGGAAGAACCTCTTTCAAAAAAAATTTCCCTCGTTTTAAAAAAAATTTCAAAATAGAAATTTTCAAAAGAGAATCTGAAGAAAAACGACAGATCTACAAACAGGTATCCAAAAAATGATACTTATCAACACTAATTGATTATCTATCTAAAATACCTACCTAATTTTATTTTGCAATGCAAGTTTATTAGGAGAATATCTGTTTTAATGAGAAAATTTCAATTCTCATCACTAATTCGTATGAAAAAATTTTTTGAGAATTTTTTTCGATAGGTATATTTTTTAGACTAGGTGTCCCTCCTGGGAAAAGTAGGGCGGAGCCTGAGGGATGAAGGTGTAAACAGTAGATTTGAGAGGAATTGAGCAAGCTAGACAAGTACACTTTCAGTTTGTCAAGTTTAGAAAAAACTGAGCGATTTTTTCCAAACAAACGAAAAACAATTTCTGAAAAAAATGAAACATTTTTGCTGCCAAAAAATTATTAAGTTTTTCATTCCAAAACATCACTCCAAAAAGGTCGAGAAATTGTTTCTTCGAAAAAGAGGAGATTCCCCCCCAAGAATTAAAAACATTTTTTTTTATTCCAAAATTTTTTTTTTTTAAATTTCAACCCATAAAACTGATAATTTTTTGTTCCAAAAAGTATAAGAAGTTTGTTTTTTGAAAAAAAAAAAAAAAAAAAAAAATGATTGATGGATACTTATTTACCTATTCCAAAAAATGGGAACCTTTTCATTCAAAAAAAAAAAAAAAAAAAAAAATCATAAAATTTCGTTTTACCAAAAAATTTAGATTTTTTTTTCAAATGAAATAAAAGTAGAGATTTTTTTAGAAAAAATAAAAAGTAGAAAATTAATAAATAAATTTTTCATTCCAAAAATATTTTTAAAATTTCCCACAAGTACAAAAAATTCAGATATACAAAGCCCATAAATTATTTCAAATGATGACAACAACAACAGCATTAATAATTAACGCCGAATTAAGACGGTAAAAAATACAATGAAATCTACATAGGTATACCTATCATTAACTAATAAGAAAAAGAACGCAATGTAAACACGAAAATAAATATCGTTTAATATAGTTATAATTTATATTAAAAATGTAACAGCTTTCAATGCCATTAAATAACCATAGCAGTGATTTCGCGGCATTAAGGAAGAGAGAATTGAGAATTACGCGTTGGTATAACGTACTGCTCGTGCTCGATGAAAAGTAGTGTTTAGGCTTGCGAAAATAGGTCTAGAGTTTTTAGTAGAATATTGTATAATCTATTCATGATTTATCGAGAAACATGGGCCAGAAAAGTAAAGGAAGCTTAAGGTTTCAGGAGCAAAAGGTGCAATTCGTTTATACAATGGTTACCAAAATGGTACCTAAGAGTAAATTAAATCTCGCATTCGCCGTACCTTTTTGCCGTCTACTCGAAAAAGTTTTAATTACGATAAAAATTTCCCTCCTCTGGAATATAAACAGTATTTTTTGCCACGCATAAGCACTAAATTATAAATGATTTATAAACTTTATAAACTGGAAATCCTCCAAGTGGCAAAAAAAAATAATGCTAAACATGTCCCACGCGCTTTTATCTACGAACCACTAGATTTCATTATAAATTAAGGGATATTCGGGACCGGGAGCGTTCCTTCAGATATTTATCAAAAGGTGCGCGATATGAAAAGCTCATATATACAGTTGCAACTTACAAGAATGAATTTAATATGCCGAATGGGACGCTGGCGCTGCTTGTTTGCAATTTCGACTTCTGGCTACCCTCATTTCGTTTTATTTTTCATCATACATCTTTCGCAGCAAATTAACATTTGATATGAAAACAATTCGTTTTACTACGTTAGCCTAATTGCAATATTTATTTTACAGGCGAATGAATATTTTATTGCCGAAAGTAGTCGTTCCCGGGCAGAGCACTACGGCTTTGGTACATTTCCATTCGAAAGAAGAAGAGCACAACGTGACGCTCAGATTAATACGTTCGTCGGGAACTCCATTTAGCTCGGTGTCTTCTACTGATGTATTAGCTCAGAATACAGTTGTGATCAAAGGTGAGTTAAAATAATTGAAGTCATTTTTATTTCTTTCAATATCCTAAATGTGGACGTTTTATAACGTGTTGTGAAACCCCCGAGGCCAATAGTTTTCAGGTATCATGATATACATTTCATTATAAACGACAAACGTAGAACGTAGAGTTCGATTTTGAGGTTGAAAAATATAAAGATAAGTAATGACGACGATAATGAAATTTAAAGAAGCAGCCTTCTCCGAAAAGGGGCTGGAAGTGAATACAATTTCACCACACCCAGTTTTTTTTTTTTGAAGGCCAGGATTTGAACCGGAATGATTTTTTTATTATTTTTTTTTTTTTTGGATTATCAAAAAATCGTAAACATAGTTTGAAAATAATGTTTATAAAATGATTTTGATTTAACTTTCAATTTTTATCAATCCCTTTTCCCATGCAGTGCACCTTTCACATAAATATGTTCTTGAAAAAAGACTTACATGAATTAAAAAAATACGCGCTCCAGCACTAATTTTTCACCTCTAAACCTCTTCAAGTTTTTTCCATGCGAGATTTCTTTGCAGAAAATTATCCACAAGAATCAATTTTATCCACAAAACTTTTTTTTAAAACAATTTTTTGAAGTAATGCTCATTAACTGTTCAAAAAGTGTTGCATATAAAAAAATTAAAAATATAATTACCTATGATATAATAAACCTATATATTTTTTTAAATTTTTGATTGGAAAAAAATTTGAAGAGAAATAAAAGAAAATAATTTTAGTTTTACGCTGAGTACTCAAGACTTCGAATTCGAATTGATATATTTTCTTTGTTTTAAATTGAAAAAAAAATCATCTCAAATATGCACAGTAGAACCTCGATTATCCGAGTCAATTGGGACGAAAAAAGATCGGATGTTGTGAAAAGTTGGATAAGTAATCGATTATTCGTTGCATTTTTTCAAAAAATGCAACAAAAAACTTGGTACTTATTGCAAAAATGTTATAGAAATGACTGAACAAATTAGAAAAAAAAAAAAAAAAAAAAATCACAGTAAATCTCTTCACTTCTGATTAATCTAAGATTAAAATCAATTTTTCAAAATAAAAAAAATCTCATTTTTTTAGAATAGGTATTTTTTTTTTTGAGATTTGGGACCCTCTTTAAATTTTTCAGAATAAAAATTTTTTACAATTTTTTTCGAACGATTTTTTTTTAATTTGTCAGAATGAAAATTTTTTCATGATTTTTTTACAATTTTCTAGAATGAAATAGGTAAGATTTTTCAATTTTTTAGGATGAAAAATGTTGGTTTTTTAGAATGAAAAATGTTATTTTTTTATACCCGAGCAGCACACTCGACAAATTATCGAAATAAAAAATCGACAGAATATCGAATTCGATTAAGTGTCGCGTTAGTTCCGCATAAATCGTGAAATTATCTTTCGATATATCGACAGATTATCGATGAATTATAGTTGGCAAAATCCATCAACAGATAAACTTTCGATAAAATCGAACGATTTTTCTTTTAAAAATCTCAAGATTATAGTTAGATACTTCATCGATAACCTATCTATAAATCGAAAGATAATTACACGATTTATGCGGAACTAACGCGACACTTTATCGAATTCGATATTCTGTCGATTTTTTATTTCGATTTAGTTTCGATATTCTATCGATTTTGTATTACGATTTTTTGTAGATTATCTAGTTTCGATATTCTATCGATTTTTTGTAGATAATTTAGCATATATGGGTATATGCGCGCGCACATTTTCAAGACCGGCTGGCGAGTTTGAAGTCGTAGTTACGCTTAAGGCTGGCGAATTTCGTTCCAAATACAGCAGTTTCTACCAAAACAAGCGTCTGTTGCTAACATCGGAGTTCGTTCGCATAATACGAATTGGATTATAATATTCAAACATCTTATGCAAAATTGAAGAAGAGGGAGGGGTCCAAATGAAATTTTTATAATAACTAAAATTATTTCTAGGACCTTAATTTACAACTTTTGTTTGAAAATTTTTTCAAATTGGCCCCTTTTTCCTCCGCTCCTCCAATTTTGAATAAGTATCAACGGAGTATTATGCAAAATTGGAGGAGAAGGAGAGGTCCAATTGAAAAAATTTTCAAACAAAAGTTGTAGCTTAAAGTTCTAAGAATAATTTTGGTCATTACAAAATTTTCGATTGGGCGCCTCCCTCCCGTTCAATTTTAAATACTAAGTATTCACATAGTAATCGTAGTATTGAACTTGGTAAAATTTTATTTAAGAACAACGATCTGGTTTCAAGTAAAATACCTAGTAAACCAAAAAAACTAGATAACTTGTTTGAAAATTTTTTCAATTTTGATTTCGCATATTACTGTTACACGTAAGTAGGTAAATGCAAAATAATAGAGGCTAGAGATGAGGTCCAATTGAAAAAACTTTTCAAACAAAAGTTGTAGAATAATATTCTGGATTTAATTTTGGTTATTATAAAAATTTCGATTTGGCCCTTTCTTCCCATCCAATTTTGAATATAAAGTAGGTATTTTTTGACTAGAAAAAAATCAATATAGTTTCAACAACTATCGTTACAAAATCGTTGAAATATCGAAGTCGATAAATTTCATATAATGTGTCGATAATATAGTTTTAAATATCGTTACAAAATCGTTGAAAAATCGAATTCGAGAAATTTCATATAATCTGTCGATAATACAGTTTTAAATATCTTCACAAAATCTTTAAAAAATCGAATTCGATAAATTTAATATTCTTTTTCGATAGTATAGTTTCAAATATCTTCACAAAATCGTTAACAAATCGAATTCGAGAAATTTCAGATTATTTGTCGATAATATAGTTGTAAATATCTGCACAAAATCGGTGGAAAATCGGATTCAAGAAATTTCAGATTATTTGTCGATAATATAGTTGTAAATATCTTCACAAAATCGTTAAAAAATCGAATTCGAGAAATTTCAGATTACGTGTCGATAATATAGTTTCAAATATCTGCACAAAATCGTTAAAAAATCGAATTCGAGAAATTTCAGATTATTTGTCGATAATATAGTTTCAAATATCTGCACAAAATAGGTGGAAAATCGGATTCGATAAATTTAATATTCTTTGTCGATAGTATCGTTGACGAATATCGTCCTAAAATCGTAATACTATCGAATTCGATAGTTTTTAGATTTTTTGCCTATAAAATCGTACAGCTAAATCTGTATCATATCGTGAGAACATCTTTAGATTTTTAAACGATTTTTTATCGATACGTTTCAACTTTCGATATTATCGATCGAGTGTGCTGCTCGGGTAATGAAATTTTTTCAATTTTTCAGAACGAAATTTTTTAATTTTTTAGAATGAAAACTTTTTAATTTTTCAAAATGAAAAAAAAATCTAATTTTTTTGGAATAAAATTTTTCAAATAAGTAATTTTTTTTTGAAATAAATAATTTCTCATTTTAAAAAAATTCTCATTTTTCCAATATCATTTTTTTAAATGAAAAAATATTTTTCAAATTTTTCTAGAAAAAAAAAAGTCGAGAGATTTTTTTTAAACATCAATATCTCGACTCCAACAACGTAAGCACTGCTTAAAAAGATAATGATCTGCCGGTTATGCTTGAAAGAAGCGAGCTTTGAATTTTTTTTCCAAGTCCAGAGTAAGAAAGCGGTATAGAAGATCCGGGTTCCGAATTTTTTTCCAGACTAAAAAAGTGGTATCGAAGACCCGCTCTTCAAACCAAATGTAAGGAGGAAAATATAATTTACAACAAAATATGTAGGTATACCTACTAATTTCATCTCGTACAAAACATGCACCTTATTATTTTCTCCAAAATTACCCACCAATTGTCACGTTTTCGGTTACTAAGTGAGATATTATTGTCATTAAAATAAGAGTAGAATCAGTTCAGAGTTCCGTCCATGAAATCTCGGGTAGGCAAGTGTATTGTGCAAGTGATTGCGTATCAATAGAGGTTGGTACGTAGACAGACACAACAGCAAACCCACTGTCGTTCGAATTTACAAGAAACTCGAAAACGTTTTGTTGGAGTAAGTAAATGCAAATAAAACAGTAATTCTTGCATTTCGTGCTATATCATGTTACAGTGGTTGAGATGAATTCCTACTAAATATCGGCGGTGTTGGAGAACCGCTGTTGGAAAAAGTAAATATCAATTTCTTCCGTCAATAAGGAAAATACCACCGAAATATACCATAAACTTGTTCGTAAACCTAAATTTGTTAATGTTGGTGATAGTGGCGGGCGTTATCGTCACTCGAAACGAAGTAAATGTTATTCTAACAAAAATATAAAATAGAACTATCAACTACCGTTTACAGTACGAGAATGCGTATAGCATTAAAGTGAACTTGGAAAAAGTGACAACCACTTGAGAAAACTTTTAATTACATTCTATTCGTCGTGTCCGCCCTCGCCAAGTTTAATAGTATTGTAGTTAAACTGTAATTAAAATGGCGGTTTTTATAAATTACGGTTTAACAATAGTAAAGCTTTTAATGATTTATATACTGTGAAAAATAATTAAAAATCTTTATCCACCGATGCGATGCAGTTTATCTCCACGTTCTACGTTGGTGTACGATAACAGGATACGTACATCCTACATATATAACTACGTATGGATATATGTTATCTACAGGGTGTCCGGCAAGTGGTCTGCCAAATTTGAAATTTAGATGCAACCTAGTACCACTAAAAAAAAATCTTATGAGCACATGGTGCCTATCTCATTTTTTAAGGGGCAGTGGTGTAATTTTCTTTTAATTTTGTGAAAACAATGCACGAATCAGGTGTAACTTTTTAAAAGAAACAAAAAGAGTTATGTCATAAATTTGTCTATCTTTGAAAATAAAGACGCTACAAAGCTTGGAAAATTTTTACATATTTTCGAAATTCAAGGCTCTGTAGTGCCCTAATTTTCAAAGATAGACAAAATTTTCATATGACGTTTTTTGTTTCTCTCAAAAAATTACACCTGTTTCATGTATTTTTTGATCGAATTTCGCAATTTTCATCTATCACCACTGCACCGCAATAAATTGAGATATAGGCAATATTTTTGACTGGGATTTTGCGTTGCAGTAACTCCTTCAATTTCAAAAATAGGCAATCCTATATGATTAGAACTTTTATTGCTTTTTCAAAGATCTATCCACTGCTGGTGTCGAAAATTTTTTTAACGCAGTGTTGCCAATCGATTTTTCTGGGTAAGGTGAAACACCGATTTTCAAACCTTTGTAGCTCATTCATTTTCAAACTTAGGCAATGTACATAAACTTTTTTGTTAGTCGGACTCGGTTATATCCAAATTTCAAGTTTGATAGACTACTCATCGGACACCCTGTATAGTTTACTCGTATATTTGGCCAAATAAGCGAGAGCAAAATGAAAGCACTATACAAACAAAGGAACTTTTTTTTAGATTACCGCATTTATCATTACATAAAAAGGTGATGTGTCGTACATCGCTCGAATCGAACATGAACTGTATAGAAAACACTTGGGAAGAATTCGCTCAACTTTTTAAATAAGTCTGGGTGTTTGATTCGTGTTATGTGTTTACCTGCTTAACGTTGCGGCCCGAATGTATATATTGCTATTTTCCTTTGTCGAGTAACAAACGTACTTTTATGAGATCTTTTCGCAGAAGGCAGTGCGGCAGTGAATGGTCAGTTGGGATTTGTATACTTCAATTTTCTTCTGTTCGACCTTTTCTCTTTTTTCGCTCGCTTTTTTTTAGATAGATAGTTCGAGCCAGTATTTTCATTTTAGTATTACTATTTTATATTAAATTCGAAACAAAACTGCAAAATAAATCGAAAAGTTTTATTTTTTTTCAAGACCATCTTTTCATTTTGTTCAACATTGGCTTCGTGTTTTTTCTGCAAGTTTTTCCATTGAGTTTTTTCCCCTTTTCGACAAGTTAAAACAGTTCGGTGTTGGAAGATTTTTTGGAATGTTTCAAAATTCTGCCTACGTTGGCGTCGCTCGTAGTTTATAAGTTATTACATTTTGATATGTTATTAATCTTTAGTTTTTCGCCTATGGTGAGATATTTGTGAAGGTGTTATTTTTGAAATGTTGACGAGCTTTTTGAAAATTCTTCTGTGATACTTCTACGAGCGAAAGTTTTTATTTATAGTTCTTGAATAAAAATAAAACCAAAATTTGAAGCGCATACACGCGGAAAGAGATATGTGAAATTCTATGAAAAAGGCTTATGTTCGATGTACCTAGCTTTATTTTTTTTTTATGTATTTACCTTATTTTCAAAAAATTGTTTTACCAAAAATTCACAAATGTGAAATTTTTGAAAAAATACCTGGTTTAAATTAAATATTGAGTGTTACAACGTTTGATAACGTAAGGTACTCTTATCATTATACATTTCTTTTATGAAATTTGAAAATTCTGGATCACCAACAAGGATGGGACAAATAGGTACCTAAACTTATTTAAATGATAAATAGAATAGGTCCTAAAAAAACCCAATTAAATAGGATATTTAAATAGGTCTTCCAAAAACTTATTTAAATACTCTATTTAAATATATCTTATTTATAAATAGCTTTTTCAAATAGATTTTTTAAATAGTTTTTTCGTATAATATCTACATGCTCTTACGATGACCAAAATGAAAAAAAAGACACAAAAATCCGAGACTAAATTGGGTTAGGTTAGGTTTGAATGACTTGGGAAAAAAATTGAAAATTTTTCAAAAAATTTGATGACTTTAAATATTTTGTCAGACATTCTGAAACTTGGAATTTTTTTTAGAGATATAGACTTTTTATGTTTATTCTTTATTACTTATATTTTTTAATTTTTACATATTAGTATTTTCCTATTTTTTCTGTTTTTCTTTTTTTGACTTTTAGACATTTTATCAGACATTTTTCTTTCATTTTCTTTTATTTTAACTTATCTTTAATAGAATTTTTTAATTTTTTAATTTTTTTATTGATGTTTCTGATTTTTGTCAATTTTTCTAAAATGAGAATTTTATTCATTTTTTCAAATTGGGTTAACGCAGTGTTTTTTTTTTTTTTTGTTTTTTTTTTTGAAAAAAGCGAAAAAGAACAAAAAAAAACTATCTAACTATTTAAATAGACTATTTCTATTTAAAATGCCGAATAGGTCCCATCCCTGATCACCAATAGTTCCTACAGAAAGATTCATTGCGTTGTTGCCTAACGTTATGATTTTATTTCACATATTATCTTGAAAAGCCAGCCAAAAAAAAAATTAGCCTGGATGGGAAACATTTTCGAGCTGACCCCTTTCCCTTTACAATAATTTACTCTCCAAAAAGTTATTATATTTTTGGTGCGTTCAAGGTCCAATATGTAACGTCATTATTTGTTCTTGAAAATTCTTTAATGGAATTTTTGATTTTGTTTTAAAGGGAAATTTTAAAATATTTCTTTACAAAAAATTTTTTAGAGAATTTTTTGTAAATTTCTGTAAACGTTTTTGGCAGGGTTTTTAAATAGGTAATGTGGAAAAAATTTTAAATGTGTACTTCAAACTTTCTTCTATTTTTAATAATTGGGTTTTTGAAATTTTTCAAAAGAATTTTGAAATCCTAGATACCTATACTTATTTCCTACTTTTCCAACTTGTTTTCATAATCGGATGACATTATTTATTCAACTAATTTCCTGAATTTGATGTAAGAATTAAAAAAAAAAAAAAACATTTTATGAAAATTTTAAAATATTTCCACTCAATTTTTTCGCGTAGGTATATTTTTTGCAAATTAACAAAAAAAAAATAATTTTTCGGCAGAATTTTTGAATTTTTATTTTTGAAAAGTTTCGAAACAATGATGCTTTCATTTTTTTAAAGAAAAATTTTAAAATGGTTTTCATACAAACATTCTTATTTAGAAGTTTTGTAATAATTTTGTAAAAACATTTTAAAATCATTTTTTGAATTTTTTCAGAGAAAATAAAATATTTCTGTACAAAGTTTTATTTTGAGAATTTATAAAAAATTGTTTGCAAAAACATTTTAATATTTTTTTTCATGAAAATTTTGAAACATTTCCACTCTATTTTTTCGGGTATAGGTATTTTTTGTCACTTCGCAAAAAAACTCACTTTTTGCAGATTTTTTTGTTGTTGAAAAGTTTAGAAATGTTTCCCTTTTTTTGAAGAATTTTGAAATGTTTCTATACAAACTTTTTTAGAAGCTGTATTTTGTAATCATTTTGTAAAATCATTTTTTATTTAATTTTTGAATTTTTTCAAAGAAAAATTTTGAAATATTTCCGTACAAATTTTATTTTGAGGATTTTTAAAAATTGTGTTGTAAAAACATTTTTGAATTTTTTCATGAAAGTTTTAAAATATTTTTACACTCAATTTCTTTGAGTATTTTGTTAGTAGGTTCACTGGTGCAGGATGCAAATACACATACTTACATTTTTTTTTCTTATTAAAGGTTTCAACTAAAAAATTTCTTGGATTTTCTTAAAATAATATTTTCTTCATAGATTTTCATTAGAATCATTTTCCCATCAACGTTTTTATTATATTTCCGGATTTTTCACCAAGTTTTCAGAATTGTTTTCATTATTCTCGAAAAAAAAAAATGCTAAGCTTATTTTTTGATACCTATTACCTAATTATCTTGAGCATTTTTTTTTTTATTATTGGAATGATTCCAGTACCTATAACTATATTTTTATGAATGTTTCACGTCATAAAACTTTCTCAAGTATCAAACTCATTGAAATTATGAAAGAAACAAAACGGAAATTTATTTATTTATTTTTATTCGATTGGCAAATTCATTGGAAAAATTTCACAATATCTACCCACGCGAAAAATACATACATACATACATACGTAAAACTTGAATCAGGTCTGACAATTTGGGAATTTCGTACCCCTACGAGTTGCCAATTCGATATTTTCACGTCTATCATAATCCTAAATGAAAAAGGAAGAAAACTGTAAACACGAGAAACTCAAATTTGCAGAATTACCGAAAACAAGTCAAGTTTTCAATTCGTGTGTACTTGTGTAGGTAGATATTTTGTTAATTCTACGCACCGTTCAACTTTAGGGAAATTTCTTTACACCTTGTCAAAGATGTCAAAACTTTTCTTCAAAAATGTAAGCATATGAGAATATAAAATGTTGAGATTTTTCGATACCTACGTCAAAATTGAAGCTTCATGCGTGATAAGATATCGATATATAGCTGTTGTCATTGATAGGTAAATAAAGCGTAGAACGCGCCAACGAAGCGAAGATTTAGATATACATCTGATCTGGTCATATTGGTACAGTCGTTTTCGTTGTCACTGGGGAATTCAGAAATACAAGTGAAAGCACGCCGAGAAAAAGTATTTTCCGGAAATATATTTTTCACGGCAAAATAATCTGATTACAGGCGCCATTTTGGGAATATCGAGTGAAAAAAATCCATCTCAAGATGCTTGCATTTTTTTTTTCACAATAAAGAATCCGAGCTAGGTTGAATGAGAATGCGATTTTTAATTTTTTTTTCTTAATTAAAATTCATAACGAGTATGAAATTCAAGAATTTAAAACCAGTAAACTATAAAATGTTCGTAAATTTTCATTAAAAACGAGCAGTTCTAAAAAGAAGGGGAAAAAAGGTAATCGGAATTCTTGAACGAAAAACGTAGCTACCGTAATAAGGACTTTTTCGCCGAATAAAAGGTCATATTTCATTAGGTGACATGCGATACTCCAACTGTTGACGTTAGCTACCTATTTTCTTGAACGCAATTTGAGAAATGATCTTCATGAAAAAGTTCGCGTCGTCGTTGAAAGTAGATATATGCCTATGGTAACAACCTTAACGGGTGTACTTTTCTGAAAACGTGTCGCCGTCATATACGACATTCGCCTCGGCATTCGAATAAGGAAGAAAAAAAACTTTTCTTCGTCAAAATGATTCAATGAATTTCACCAACTCGATCTATTATTTAAAAAGTGTTTGATTTGCCCACGTAATTCGGTACGTATCGATACAATAGTCCCCTTTTCAAAAGCTAAACTTACACTCTCAAACTGTAAGTGCGAAATTGCGGTTTAGCTAGGAGGTTTTTGTAACGCTACAACAGTATCTATCTCTGCAATGAAAGGCAAAAAACCGTCACACCAAAATCAAACCCAAAGTAATTAGATACCTGTTTAAGGGTTTTGCCGCTATTCAATGGCTTTTACCTTGCTTGGTCAAATACCCTTCGACAAGGCTGGAACTTGTTCGCGTCAATTTACATTAAAGCTTTTGCTGATGCATACACCTTTTGCTATTTTAAACAAATTGGCATTATTTAATTAATACTTCGGTACATCGCGCATTTAAAACGTTTCGAGCAGTGTTTTTTTGTATAGGTACATAACATATAGAGTTATAGACCCTAGAATGCGGCTATACATCAATCAAAATAATACAAATGACATTTAGTTTTGTCTAAAAAAATATAATTAAAATACTGAATAAATTTGACGAACAAAAAGGGCAATTTTTTGATGAATTTTATACTCTGTGAAATTTTTTTTTTGCATGTTTTGTTGAGAAGATTTTTTCCTACTTTTTGAGTTTGTTTTTTTTTTTGTAAAAAAACAACTAAAAGATTTTTGTTTTTTTTCTTTTTTCAGGAAAATTATTTTTTTTCTTTAGAATTTTTTTTCTAGAAGATTTTTTTCTAATTTAGCGATTATTTTGATATTTTTTTTGAACACAATTATTTTCTCTTCAGACTATTTTATCAAAATAATTTTGCTATCTTTTTTTACTTGATTTTTTTTTTCAGAAAAAGTTTTTAGGATTCCCAAGGTTCGGCAAAATCCAAGAAAAAAGTGATTTAAAGTCAAAACCAAAATTATTGTAATTTGTATTTTAAATCCAGGATCTAAAATCCTTTTCACACATGGGCTTCAAATCTAAAGTCCATTTTTTTTCTTTTACTCTGCCATCTGGCTTATATAAATTTTCGAGTAGATACTCTCTTAATTTTTTTCAGAAATTTCAACTTTCTTTTCAAAATTTAAAATTAAAATCTTTCAATTTTATTTCTTTTCGAAAAAACCGAATTCTTTTGCAAAAAAATTCCAATTTTTCTAGGGATAAATTAACATTTCTTATTAATTATTATTTTTTTTTTGTAAACAGCGTAATAAAACTAATATTAATTAATTTTATCTATTTACTTATTTTGAAAAAAAAGTTTCTCGATTTTTTTGAAATACAAAATATAATACCTACGTATTTTTCAAATTTTCAAAAAAAATCAATTTTTCGAAAAAAGAAACAAATTTTTGGTTTTGTCTCAGTTAAAAAAACATCGTTATATTTTTTGTTTGAAAAATTTCTGAATTTCCTCGAAATCAAAAAAATCGATTTTTCTCGAGCCAATAATCTAAAATTCTACTGAATTTTTTTGAAAAGATCTCTATCAAGTAGGAAAAATTGTTCTTTTGTTTTGTTTTTTTGTTGTGAGAGAAAAACTCATCCGTCTCTCAATTTGTTTAAAAAATAGCAATTTTTGGTCTTTTTTTAATTAAAAATTTTTTGGAGAAGAAAACCTCCTAATTTTTCCTGAATTTTTAATGATTTCTCTATTTTTTTGGAGTAAATGATTTTTTTTTTTTTTTTTTTTTGAAATAAGAATTTTTCTTGCTTAATTTTTAGAGAGAAAAGCGTTTGCAAAAAATCTGTTTTTTTTTTACAATGAAAAACGTCTTTCTATTTTTTTTTTTTTCTGAAGTCAGTATAGTTACAGTAAAGTTTTTAATTATTTTGAAGTAAAAAAATGGGTAAAAAGTTTTCAACTTCATTGAAGAAAAAAAAAACTGTTTTTAGTAAGAAAAAGTATGTTAATTTTTTGGAACAATACAAAATTAATTTTTTTGAAGCCTAATTTTAAAAAAAAACCTCAAAGACCAAGTCGAACTCACAATCACGACTAGTGCAACAACCAAACCAAACAAAAAAAAGGAAATGATTTTAAGTATGTAATTTGTTTTGATAACTTGAAAAAACAGAATCTTTTCCATCCTAAGATTTTAAATTCAAAATCCAAATCATTTTATGAATAGGTTTAAAAATCCGAAATGAATTAAAATCTGTCGAACCCTGATTTTTTCATCACCTACTCATACCAACTTTTTTAGTATTTTATTTTATTTTTATTTTTCAAAAAATCTGCCAATAAGGTAACCGTCAATTCGATTTCAACTTTTTCTGGAGGGAACAGATCGCTTCAAAAATAGTCACAAACGACTCGGACCGACTTTAGTATATTATAATCCAATTTTCGGAATTTCATCTCAAAATTTACTGCATTTGTACAAAATTGATACACCCACCATGGACCATTTTCGAAATTTTCGAAAATTGAGAGCTATTTTTAATATAATTTATACCTAAGTATATTTTTTTAACAGAAGTTACTTGAGAAATTTTATTCCAATAAGAAATGTTTAAGATGATTTATCCTTTTTTTTCTTCATTTTTTTTCCAAAAAATTTTGTTGGCAAAATTTTAAGAAATACCTACGTAGGTAGCTAAGTAAGCACTCGTGCTCTGTGACAGATTTTTTCAAAAAAATGTTTTTCGACAAAACGAATTTTCTAAATTATTTCTTTAAATTCTTTTTTTTATACCTAGGATGATTCTAGAATTATATTTCTCCATTCTTTTGTAATGTTTTTAAGGAAAATAGTAAGTACTTTATTTTTTTAACTAAAAAAAAAAAAATAAAAAAAAATAAAACGATTATTTTTGAGCCACGCAAAGACCAACCCAGAATCGAGATTTAAATTCTTTTTAAAAAATAATACCTACTCAATCGTAAAAAAAATACGCAGGTGGTACTAAAACATAAACGAATAAATATCGGTATCTCTACTACATAAAATAAAATAAAAACTCACCATCGCCTTCCACGGACACACTTCCATTACACAAAATCGTAAAGATCATGCAGTAAATCTGGAATAAAAAAAGATAAAAAAAATCGTTAATGAAAATTAAGGTAATAAAATGAAATCGAAGGGCTGAGTATAACTTGGAAAAATTCAATTCGATAATTTTCCCTTTCGAAGATTTCCCATTTCCAATTGACATATTCCGCTATGAAATCGCGAAATTAACATAAAAGCGAGCCTTAACGTGGGAATTTTCGTACAAGTTTATAAATTGAAACGCAATCGCGAAGAATTTATGAGATTTGCGAGTCTGAAAATAAAATCTGAAAATTGCTTCACTACCTACGGAAAGGTGAAAAATACACGCCTATATAAGTTCGCTAGATAATTGAATTGATTCAGGAATCTCGATTCATTTTCCATTTCAGAAGCGTGCGAGCAAATTTTCAGCAACTAGCAATTTACTATGTAAACTGTAAATTGCAAATCGTGAACCTATCTAGTCGATAAGGCATTTTTCAACGAAGCAGTATTACCTACAACAATTTTGATGTACATAGTACTTTTGTGATTCAAAAATAATAATGCCTCGTAAAAAAAAGTAAACACGAAAAGGTTGATAGATTGTTTACTGAATTTTTGTAACACGTTTTCCAAACAGAAATAAGTACTTACTCGACTTATACAAGATATTAAAAGTCAACGTTTTCGAAACCCGAAGGAGTAGATATTATAACAGGCCAACAGAGGTATACTGCCACCCCTCCAGTATTTCGTAATTTGAATTCATTTCAGTAACACCAGCGGTTGGTAGTTAGCTATACATTCTTTAATAAAGTTGAAGCATATTTTCATCTTGTTCTCTACATACACAACAAATTATTGATATTTCAATAAACCTTATTTCTTCTCTAGTAAATTGCTTCTACAATTTCCATATTAATCGCAAGTACCTTTAAAAAATTGTCATTTTAATTTATCGATGCAGCAAAAAGACAACTAATAAAAATTATTCCTTTTCACCAGAATTCATTCTCAATTTATTAATTTCATGTGCTACTGAGACACTAATTTTCAAAAAAATAAAAACAAAAATAAACAACGCGAAAACCTTAAATTCCACCAGCAGGGTAGGATTTCACATTGGGATTTTTTCGGAGCTTTTTTTATTGAATAAATGCAATTTTGCAAAAACCCAAATTTTTTGAAATTTACTGGAATTATTATTATTTTTTAAATTCAGTTAGGGAAGGATTTTGCATCGGATCAAATGGTACCTTTTTTTATTTATTAAATGCAGTTTTGCAAAAACTCTCATTTTTTGAAATTCACTGTAAATAATTTTTTTTTTAATTCCACCGGAGAAGAATTTTGCATTGGTTCTTATGGTAGCTTTTTTTCTTGATTAAACGCAATTTTGCAAAAACTCTCATTTTTTGAAATTGGAAATACATTTTTTTCCAAATTCAGTTATGAGAAGGATTTTGCATTGGATCAAGTGGTAGCCATTGTCATTGATTGAATGCAAATTGTCATTTTTTGAAAATTACTGAAAATATATATTTTTTTAATTCCACCAGAGGAGAATTTAGCATTGGTTCTTATGGTAGCTTTTTTCATTAATTAAATGCAATTTTTCAAAAACTCAAATTTTTTGAAATTTTCAAAATATCATTTTTTTTAAATTTTACCAGGGTGGGATTCCACGTGGATTTTTTCGGAGATTTTTTCATTGATTAAATTAAATTTTGCAAAAAGTTTCATTTTTTGAAAATTACTAAAAATAATATATACCTACTTATTCTTTTAAATTCCATCAGAGGAGAATTCTGTATTTGTCTTATGGTAGCTTTTTTTCATTGATAAAATGCAATTTTGCAAAAACTCATTTTTTGAAATTTACTGAAATTAATTTTTCTTTAAAATTCAGTAATAAGGGGAAGATTTCGCATTGGATCAAATTATTATTATTTCAAAATTGTATGACTTTTAAACATTTTGCCTGACATTCTGAAACTCATAAATATTTTTATTTTTTCATTTTATTCATTGGATTTTTTTTTTCTTAACTGATAGATTGGATTCATTATTTTTTTTTTAAATTTATATACAAGTTTTCAAAAATCAATCAAAATATTACGAAGTAAGAAAAAAGTGTCTAAAAAAGTCAAAAAATTATGTTTTCAAAAGTCTAACAAAATATTTAAAAAATCAGTTAAAAGTTCATCGGATTAATTTTTGAATTTTTTTTCAAGATTTCAAAAGTCTGACACACCAAAAAAACGTTATTCACAAATTTTCGGATGACGTCCAGTCGTATAAAACATATCCAGGTCAAAAAATTTCAAATTCTCCCTTTTAGCCAAATTTTTGAATAAAATGTTGACTATTGTTTAAGTTGCGAATTATTTCTCATGAAAAGGAACAACTTTATTTGCTAGTTTAAAAAATGTTGCTCATTCTTATCTTTTCTTTCTTTCTTTCTTTCTTTCTTTTTTTCTTTTTTTTTCTAAATTTAGGACGCTCCAAAAGGCAAGTACCACTCAGAATAAATTAAAAAAAAAAAAAAAAAATAGGAAATTAATTCTCATGAAAAGGAATGACTTTGATACGTTATAAGCAAAAAAAAAATCACAATGAAAATGGTGCCATTTTCTTGGAAAACGACTCCATCCAAATAATAAATTAAAAAAAAAAGAAGTCAATTTGAGTGAAAAATTGGTCTTTTTTAGCTAAGGTGTATGAATTTTATGTTCCAATCTTTGTATCTTCTTTCTACAATAATTTGAATTCTGAAACCCTTCTGTAAAATTTACTTTCAATTTAATAAGCTGCATTATCTCTGTCATAGACGAGGAGGTCGTGAAAGACCTCGAGGTCAGCAAAGGGCACACCTTTCACCTCACTTTATTCTCGAGAATTATAATACGGTAATAATAATGATAATAATAATAAAAATAAAACTAACAAAATTGCAAAAAATTACAACGATGAATTTAAAAAAGTTCTTCGCATCGTTTGTCTTTGTCTTGGCACAAAAAAATTGTATAATACGCGCACCACACACTACTCAAAATAATAAAACATCGCGACAAGACGAAAAAAACGTCTGGAAAGAGCTTCGTCTGAAGTATGTTTTCACTTAAAAACTATGTTTTGGAAATCACTGCTTTGAAAGATAAGTTACCTTTTTTTTTCAGAACGAGCTTATCATGCATTTAATAAGATTATAAACCCTAAGCTTCTACTTTTAAACGAAAGTATAAACAAAAAGTTACGTGTTTTCCTTCTTTTTTTCGCCAGCTTTAAATCTAGATACTTTTCGCAGTTACCATCATAAATTTAGCGACAAAGCTTTTTAAAATTCTTTTTATTAGCGTTATTTATAACGAGTAAGATTTAAATAATGAATTATTTTACTTTAAAAACAGACTTGTGATTAATGATATCGTTCGGGATTTAATGCCGGCAAATATAAACGCAAAAAACCGATGATAGATGTGCTATTTTTCGTAAAACATCGCAGATCAAATGGAAAAAAAAAAAAAAAAACCTCGGAGCGTTACCGTAAACTAAATACACATCTTTTATTTTTTGGTTCCAATGGTCGCATTTCAACGTAAATAAATAGCTTTGGTACGAATGCTAAATC
The DNA here is from genome assembly GCA_959613365.1 of Balanococcus diminutus. NCBI lineage: Eukaryota > Metazoa > Arthropoda > Insecta > Hemiptera > Pseudococcidae > Balanococcus > Balanococcus diminutus. Next base: position 35,295,049 of record OY390714.1, read on the forward strand.
GCTCAAGATAAACGAGCCTAGATACGAATAAAACAACAATGAAACGATTGAGAGAATCTCCGGATATGTGCAATAGAGTTTTATAAAGCAGGATAAGAAATAGTATAAGAAAAATTAAACTGCGAAAGAAATAAAAAGGCCTGCCCGGCCCCGAAAACTCTTTAAATCCCATAGGAAGCTGCAACAAATTTATGACCCTTAATGGTGTCAGGTATTATGACTTATTACACACATTTCGTGAAAAACGTCGCTTTAAAAATACCGTCCCTGAAATAAATTTATATTACATAAATGGTGAAAATTTAAGCCTCGTGAAAAGCTTTCATTTAGGTCGACTTAATTCTTTTTGTACGTTGCGAACTCCGCATTCGATAATTTGCTTTTCTTCTCACGAAGTAGGGACCTCGTAATTATTCTACCACTTTACAAATAATACAACACACCAGAAATTCGCAGGCGTGTGTTACTGTTGGAGCGCGGAATGTTAGTCAATTCCCAAAAGACGTGTACCTTAATTCGTTGCTATATACGTTTACGTATACGATTTGCTTCATGTTTAGCTTTTTCGCTTTCACTTATTTACCTACACATAATATTCCTGCATTTCGTAAAAATCCGCCTAAAATTTTACTTCCTGCTCAAACGTGACGTGCTTATTAATATTTATATTCGCGTATAAATATAATCCCAATAACTTTTCTTTATTCCCCCCCCCCCCCATGCTGACTATAAGCTTTATACCGCTCCAGATATCTACATATATCTACTTACGTATATAATTTGAGAAAAAACAGTATGTACCTCCAAAATATCATTTTTTTACAACAAAATGTACCTACTCGTATGTGAAGAATTTTTGTTTATTTTTCACAAGGAATTCTCTCGAAATAAATTTTGCAGAAAGGAAATTTTTGAAATTTTTCTTAGAAAATTCAACAAAAATCCTATAAAAAAAATATATATTTTTTTTTTTTTTAAAACTGGGAAAATACATCAATTCTCTCAAAAAATCCCAGAAAGCAAATCATTTAAAAATGTTACTGAAAAAAAAAAAAAAAAAAAAAAAAAAAACGAGAATCTTAATAAAATATCTTTTAAAGAATCTTTTATATATATTTCAGTTTTCCAAATAAAATATCAAATTTTCTACCAAAAAATATTGGAAAAGTATATTTTTAAAGAAAAAAAAAACACTATTCACTCATAAGAAAATTTGCAAAAATGAAATATTTCAAAATTTTTTATGAAAAATTCAAAGGTACCATCAAAAAAAAATTCTGAGAAAAATAAATAGGTATCCTATATCAATATACTTACCTATACTAAACGTGTACTTAGATATTCCAAAAGATGCTCAAAAATTTTTTCCAATACAAAAAATTCTCTCAAAAAATTACAGAAAAGAAAAAATTCTCAATAAGAAAATCTAAAATCCCCTCCTCAAAAAAATTGAAAAATGTCTTAAAATTTTTTCTGAGAAAACTATTTCAAATCACCTTCCAATAAAAATCGTTGAAAAATATATTTTTTTAAACATTTTTTCAAAGCACATTATGTAAAAATAGAAAATATTCAAAAATACCAATAAAATATTTTTTTGTAGAAAAAATTTCTTATACAGAAGAGAAATGAAATAATTACTGTAAAAAATGATCATGAAAAAAAAAATGCCAACAAAATATTTTTTCAATATGGTATTTTAACAAAAAAAAACTGAAAAAATAACGTAATGTTGAAAAAACTGCAGAAAGGAAATAATTTCACAATTTTTCTAAAAGAAAAAAAATCTTGACAGAATATTAGTTAGGCTACTACTTTTTAAATCACTTCCTTTTTTTTCAATTTTTTCTAAGGAATTATTTTCAAATTATATTTTCCAAAAAATGTTTTTAAAATATTACGCTTAAAAAAAAATCTATCAAAACAAAATTCGCAGAAATATGTAAATGGAAATTATTGTGATATTTCCCTTAAAAAATTCATAAATCCGAACAAAATAATTAAAAAATAATTTTCATTCTTTTAAAATATTTTTGAAACGAAAAATTTTCTCATACAGAGGGGAAATATAATTATAGGTACTTATACCTTATTTTTTAATTTCTGAAAAAATTCAAAAATATCAACAAGTCTTCAAGAATCAATTCTGTGAAAGAAATAGGTATATAAAAAATCTTGACCAATATTTTTTAATCATGTGATTTCCGTTTTTTTTTTTTTTTTTTTTTTAGAGAGAAAATTTTAATTATTTACATATCTTCAAAAAAATGTTTGAAAAATATTTGCCTATCTTCACAAACAACTCTCTCCAAACAAAAATTTGCAGAAAAGAAATATTTTTTAAAAATCCCTAAAAGAATCCAAGGATCCCGCCAAAATATATATTTTTAAATCCGAGAAAAATTCAAAAAAAAAAAAATTCAAAACTGTTTGAAAAATATTTTTTTTGTGCGAAGACTTTTCTCAAACGGAGCAGAATTTTTTCGACTTTTTGAAAAGAATTCATAATTCTGACATTTTTTTCAATTCTGAAAAAATAAACAACTCAAAAAAATGCATCTTCTTCCAAAAAATGATTGAAAAAGATTTGGCACAAAAAATTCCCTCAAAATAAAATTTATTTTTCACTTAATTTTTTATTATTAAGTAGGTATTAGGTATTATTTTATTTTATTTTTTTTAAATCAAAAAATCAAAAATTATTTTTAAGAGTTTGAAAATATTTAAAAAATATTTTATTACAAGAAGTCCTCTCAACAAAAAATTGAGGAATATAATTATATATTTTTTGATAAAGCGTACCTATCAAATTGAATTTGCCTATTTTATCTGAACACTTGACTCGAAATTTTACAGCAATGTTTTTAATCCATTTTGTTGCAGGAAATGGGATAGTGTGGTTGCAAATACCTAGCCAAGAAAATGGAATTTACGATATCCAAGCACTTTTGGACTGCACTCCATCAGATCAGAATTGCACGATGCAAACTAGCTCGAAAGTAAAACTAACGGGGTCTGTGCGAGATGTGATTATCCGACCGAGTAGTAATTACTATCGACCAGGAGAAACAAGTAAGAATTTTCATTTTCGTGATACGATGTTAAGAAAAATAAAGTACTCAAGGTCGAATAAAAGTGTATGGTTGCCAAATTTGTGAAATAAAAGAGTCGACGTTAAATTTTCCAAAAGACTTTTACAACGTTCAAAAGACTATTAAAAGTGGATTAAATTAGCCTTTGTAACAAACGCGCTCTCGACAAATTACTAATCTAGTACCTAGAAATTCATTAAAATTCCACAATCGTAAATAAGTATGATAAAATTACTTTTCAATTTCGCAACACAAAGAATATTAAAAAGTTATACACTATAAGGCAATTTCCATTATTTTAAGGAGAATTAACGATATCGAAATAGTACTGATCGCCTTCGGCATATTACTCGAATATAATGTTTATTCAGCATAGCATAGAATTACAGCGAAGTAAAATTTGTAATTCATGAACTGTTCTTATTGACTCGCTCATCTTGTCGAGTGAAAGAGCTATTTTAGAACTCTTTCACTCATACAATGGCTTATTATCAATTCTTCACATGAACTGTTCGTGCCCTTAATATCTTATCGCCTTTGTTTTGTATTTACTCGAATCTTCCATTTTTATTTTATTTGTTATCCTGCCGAACTTAATCAATAATCCGGTCAGATATCGGTTCATCATTTCTTCTCAGTTTCTTTTATTATAAACTTTATTTTATAGCTAAGACGCACGGTAGCTTTCTCATCTAAATGTCGCTCTCGTATTCAGCGTATTTACCTCGAAATAAGTAACATTTCTCACTTTTTGGTTATAAACCAGCTGCGAAAGGTAAATTAATATCGATTTTAAACGCAGGTGGAAAATTCGTAAAATTTTATTCTCTTCAAATTAAGTAACGTACTGCTTTTGCCAACAAATTTCGACAAGATGATCTTTTTTCACTTTCATAAGTTTTCAACTAACGTAAGTACGACTTCGAATTTTAACAAGTATATACCCATTCAAACGTCTATACACACATTCGAAATTTATTATACGTCACATCACGTTCCTGTGAAATTTTCAACAACAAAATCCAACAAGAGACACCGAAAAAATGAAGATTTTTTTTTGCAGTTGTTTTTTGGATTTTATCAATTGATCAAACGTTACGAGCACCGACGTCGTCATTGGCTAAACTGTACATCAAAGATTCCAGAGGGATCTCACAAGCTTTCTGGGAGGACGTTCCACTATTTCAAGGTAAGAAATAAATACATTAAGAAGCAAGCTAAATGGTTCCTCAAATCGTTACTAATCTAACCCCACACTACCTTACTTATAGAATTTTTTAATTTTCTATTATTTTCTAATTTATTACATTTTTAATACCTATGTATTATTTTCAATTTTTTTTTTGAAATGGGGAGGGACGAATTGCATTACTTAAAATTCAAAAGGGAAAAATTAAACATGTAAAATTATTTCCTATTTTTTTTTCATTTTTCACCTGACTATTGAAAGTCTCTTAATCATTTTTTTATAGAGTAACATCCTCAGCAGTGGCTTTTTCAGGTGGGGGGGGGGGAGAAAGTGATTGGTTATATGCAAATGTAGCGAGAGCGAAATTTTTTGAAAAATTGCGATTATGAATGAAAAAAAGATGCTAATTTTATTTAATAAAAAGTCAAAACTCTCATGACTTTAAACAATTAAATACATGACTTTCCATGACCTACTAATTTGTTTTTGCAAAATCCATGACTTTTTCATAATTTCTATGAAACTTTTTCGAAACAAATAGGTAACTTTTTCATAACTTCCAGGACCTCCATGACCTGGACGTGGACACCTTGCATATTTTCAAACGTTTGCATTTTTTGGTTCTAACCTATACTCGTATATAAGAATTTTTTCTTTCCACGAAAACTGATTCCGAAATTTTTATTTTTCCTTTCACTGAATTTTCAAACAAGAAAAATTAAAAATTTGACCGAATTTCAAACTTCTTTATCTTTTCGGTTACTGCCCTTCCATAAAGTTTTTTTTTTACAAGAATTTAATTTCCAATTTTTCAAAAATAAAAAATAAATCATGTAAGCATTTGTTACCTATTGTTGCTTTTTATTTAAAAATAATTCATCATTTTTTACTTTTTCACTAACTGAATTTTAAACGGCGCCACTAGACCTCATTTTGAAAAAAAGTAAACGAAAAATTGTCAATTTTAAAATCAGGAGGCTGCTAGCATGCACAATGTAAAATTTAATTAGAGGAATACCTAATAAAAAATTGTAAATTACTCGTATTTTCAAAATTGGAGTGTCCCAAAGTATCATTTGAAAATAAGAAATTTCAAAATAAGAGGTTGGAAAGTAGGTCTAAGTAAGTACGAACTAACTTTTTTTTGAATAATTTTTTCAGCATTTTAATTAGCTACATAAATTTTAAAAAATCCAAAATTTAAATTACCCAGCCTATTAAATTTTTTTCTAATTTTTTAATTTTTTTAATTAATTTTCAAATTTTCTGAATGTTTTTCTGTTTACAAAATTTCTTTTGATTTTTAATGATATTCTAATTTTACCTATTTTAATCCTATACGAGTACTTCTTAAATTGCTAATTTTTTTCAATTTGTAGGTACAAATTTTTCTGAATGTTTCAATTTTTTGAATATCTTACTATTTCTTCATAATTTCCTATATTTTTTTTATTTTTCAATTTTTTCTTGATTTCTTTGATTTTTGATTTCTTTTTTTTGAACATTCAGATTTCCTATTTTTTTTTTTCAAAATGTTTCAATTTTTAGGTACCTATACGTAACATTTTTTTTAAATTTTATTTGTTTGGGTTTTCTGAATAATAATTGTTCAATTTAAAAGTTGATACTTGGGTACCTACTTGGAATTTTTTATTTTCACAATTTCTCAATTTTAATAAATTTTTAATAATTAATGCATGATTATTTTTCATATTATTAATTTGGAAAAAAAAACAAAGTCCTATTCAAAGAGGTATTTACTATTAATTTATAAATGAAGCTTCTTTGATATAGGTGCCAATTCATTTTTGGAAATATATTTCAATCGATACCTATTTATTTAAATTTGGCATTTCAAGTACATACTCGTATTCTACATATTATCTGTCAACGATTCAAAATATATACCTACTTATTCTGAGTTACCTATTTGGCCCATCTCTGACCAAGTGACCTTCCTACTTATTATGTAGATAATTCCAACATAAACTGAACTATAGCAAATAATTCAACTTTTTCAATCCTATTTTCGTTCCTATTTAACTAGAAAATAATTTCTTTTTTCTTTCATTTGACGCTTGTTGCAAATATATATAAGTCAATAAAGTAAACGTTTGAGAAAAGTTTGAGCAAACCGATGTACACTGAAAATTCGTTTTACAATACCTTTTCCCGCATGTAATACTTGGGGAAAACTTGAAGTAAGAAGTTCTCAGTATGAAAAAAAACAAAAGTTTAAAACTTGGCGAAGTTTCTTTTCAATTTGTCATACTTGAAGCGAAAGGCCTCACAAAGGTATCACTAATACTACACGATACAATTACTTCATAAATTCTCAGCGCTGGTTCGAAAGATTACCACTCGACAACTTTTTAATTAAAGTTGAATCCTTGATCTTCGAGCATTTGTCAAAGATATTGCGAGTTGAAAAAAAAAATTGAAAAAATTTTTACTTATCTTGCACAGCTCACGCATACAAACAATTTGGTACTCGTACAAAACCATCGACACTCTGTCACAGAAATTCTACCACATATACGTATTTTTGCAAAGGTCAATACATAGAAAAACAAACTAGCCTTTAATCATACAGTACCTAATTTCAAAAATTCAATAACTATGAAACATTGAATTTCAAACACCCACGCAACTTTACCACAGTTTCATTAAAAATAAATCACGATTTACAGGAACAAAAGAATTCAAAATGCCCATTTCAGAGAGAGCGCCTCTGGGAAAATGGACTATAGAGGTGCAAACAGAAGGAAACGTGTATTATAGTGAACTGAACGTGTCCTTAGCCCGAGGTAGTAATCAACCACCAAACCGTGAACAAGTGGTCACGGAAAAACATTTCGTTGAGTTACATTTTAGCAATGAAATGAGAAGAAAATACAAACCTGGATTACCGTTGATGGGCAAGGTTCGTGACATTTTTATTTAAACGTTTGAAAAAAAAGCAACAAAAAAAAAAGTCATCTCCGGAACCATTTAATTATAGTATAACCATTTAGATGTGGGTTGGTTATAAAACAAATATTTATTTTACCAACATCGCATATCTTTTATAATCAAGGGATTTATTCTATACACATTTTCGTGTACGTAAATACGAATTCGCTTCGGTTAAACTAAAATCACGTTAAATATTTTTAGGTAGAAGCGGTAAGTTCCGAAGAAGAAGTTCGTGTAAGGGTAAAAGTTATCGACGATCAGTTTACCATTTTATACAGCCAAGATATTGACATGAATGGCAGAGAGGGTACATTTTTCGTCCCAGCTGTTATTACAAATACCGAAGAAATAACAGTTCAGGTAAACGATTCTTTACATCGTATCAATCCGCCTACATAAGTTAACTCGATTAATCTGTATTAAAGGCTCGGGGGGGGGGGGGGGGGTCAGTCGGCACCTGAGTCGATTTTTTTCTCTGTTTTTCTATTTTAAACGGTGTAATATGATTTTAGAGTGTATTAGCAATCCTTGATTCTACCTCCAGGGGCTAGTGTCTCAAAATACGTGATTTTAAGTTAAAAAATTCCATCTCTGCGAGTTTAGAATTAGACAAAACATTAATAGCTCATGTTGTAGAGCAAAAAAAATTGATTTTTACTGTCTAATTTGAAAGTTGAAAATAGAAAAAGCTACAGGGATTTGAAAATTGGTGCGCATTATACTTCCTTCAAATTCCAAGTTAGACAAAAATTGTAAAAATTAATTTTTGTTGATCTTTTTGTTCTCTACAAAATGAGCTATAGATGTTTCGTCTAACTCCCAAATTTAAGACACTACAACCACTTGAGAAATTTAAAGAGGGTAGCTTCCTTCAAATTTGCCTCTTTAAATTTTTCAAAAGGATGTACCTAGTTCCTTCAATTTTGGGTTAGGCAAAATATTAATATATCATTTTGTAGAGCACACAAATATCAAAAAAAATGATTTTTACAAATTTTGTCTAAATTTAAAATTGAAGGAGTCATTCATAATACGCACAAATTTTTAAGTCCTTGTAACTCCTTCGATTCTAGAGATAGGCAAAACATCAATATAATCAATTTTGTGGAACTTCAAAAGTTCTATAAAAAAGTTCCAAACAAATTTTGTCTATCTTCATTATCAACGAAGTTACCACATTCTGAAAAGAATGACCATTACGAGTATATAACTTAGCCCCTTCAAATCTTAGGGTCGTCAAACATACATACACCTATGTAGTTTGGGTAGCTGAATAATTGGTTTGAAAGAAGTGTACTGGTGCAGGGACATCCTGTATCTTGAGAATTTTTTTATCAAAAATGAGCGTTCTATGATTGAAAAAAACCACGAACATATTATGGTTTTTCTGAAGTTTTAAATAGATACCTATAAATAATGACCTCCCCAAATCCGAAAAATTACGAGTAATTAAAAATAGTTTAGATAAGGAGAAAAAATTTCCGCCTTATCGGCTTCAGAACTGTGCCCCTCAGTGATTTGAAATTTCTAACATTATTTTCAAAGCCATTTTAAGAGTCGAAAAAATCTGAAAAAATTTCCCAACACTATCCTTGAGTACCTGTAGCTACATGCTAAGTTTGGTGGAAATCGGCGAAAAACTCGCAGAGGTGGAATTTTTAAAACTTAAAATTACGTATTTCGAGGCACCAGCCTTCAGGTGTGAGGTTGAGAATCGCTGATAGGTACGCTCTAAAATCATTACCGTTACAAATTGAGAATCTAAAAAAAGTCGAAATTAGACTCGGGGACCGATGGACTCCCCCCCCCCCCCCTCACCCAAAACATCAGAGCCTTTCAGTACACTCACGATTTTGTAAATTTGGATAAGTATTTATTAAGTATTATTAACGTTAAAAAATATATCGAAAGGGGAAAAACCCTTCACAAAACGGCACATTATTTCGGTTACATCTACCACAAAAGTGATTTGAAATCCATTGAATTCTTTTACCACGAGTAAATTACGCGACACAGGAAAAGCATCTATGATCGATTCCGAATGACAGAAAATAATTGAATTCTCCTTCCCAAATGGAATTCGAATGTAACACGCTTTTTATTCGGTTCTAAAAACCATTATTTTGGGCCATTCAAAAACTAACAAAATCAAAACAAAAACAAATCTATATACATATGAAACTTTATTTTCTCTTCATACGCTTGTGCATTTAGTTTTTCGTTTTTTGCTATCTTTCGTGTTTTTCTGTCACGTTTTTGTGTTTATTTTTCCACTCACAGGCGGAATTGATATCATTGGGCGGAAAAGATGTTGACAGTCAATACGTTCTGGCTAAAGAAACTCTTCACAAATGGAAGTCGGAATCAAACTGCTATCTTTTAATTAAAGATATACACGCTGATTTAAAGGTACGTATATATACGCGCTAATTTCCGACAGATTTGTTAAATGGATGGATACTATAAATAGATAGGTAGAGATACCAGACACTATTCGTATGTCCACCACTTTCACGAGTTATATGAAATCACAAATTGATAGAACCATTGCACGAAAACTATTTAAATTTTTACGAAATCCATACTCCATATTTCATACTTATAAATGCATAAATTATTTTTTAACTTTCAGCCAAGCATAGATGCAGAAGTGACAGTCCTTACATCTTGCCCATGTACGGGGGATATGCACTATGTCATAACAACAGAAGGAAAAATGATTTCGTGGGGAGAGCTAACGCTATCGAACCAAACAAATGTTCCTATCAATCTTGATAGCATAATGCAAGGTGTCAATATTTATGAATTTAATATCTCGTGAGTACCTATTTTCGCATTTATTCGTTAACTATTTAAATTTAACCCTCTGCGAATCACCTTTTTTTCTGCGGTACCGAAACAGGATGTTCAGAAAATTGAAATTTCATTTTTTGAAAATCAAAGAATTGATATTCGAATAAATTTTAAATCTGAAATCCCATTTTGCTGAACAATACCAATTTTCAAAGCTGTGTGGCGCCTCTAATTATTGAGATAGGCAACTTATAATAATCCTGATTTTTGTTCCTCTTTTTGAGTACCTACTGTTTTTGGTTAAAATGTGGCAGTCGATTCCAGGAACATCCTACGCCCCCCCTCCCGCCTCACAACACGTAGAAAAATTCAAAATTACTATTTTACAAAATTTCCAGAGAAAGATGAAAACTGAGGGAAAATTTCAACAAACTGTTATTCTTTCACTCGCCGTCGTGGGTTTACTTTCATTAGACGGTATTCCAACGTAATAAGAATTTCAAAAGAAGAAACTGAACATTATGATGTGCCTGCTGCGACAGCTTGGTTTATTTTTACTAAAGCTCAGTGTGATTTAAAAATGTAATTTTTGGAAATGAAATTTTCGACGCAAAAATTTTCATAACAACGATGAAATTATCCGGTATTATCGTCGAAACATGAATATCATCACGTAAAGTAGATTAAGAAGGATTTACGAATTTCGTGATGTTCTCAGTATATCTAGTTCAATTCGAGATACCTGCGTCTTAACCATTTGTTTTGTATCACACACATAGTGTCATGTCGTGACGAAGCCATATATACAGGGTGTTCCGGATTGAGAGTAAAGCCTTCCAACCAGTAACTATGCAACTCATGTTGAGTCGATGTAAGTATGTTTGCATAACCTCCGGACTGCAGGGGCTGAGTTATGCTCATCGATTTTTTTTTTTTTTTTTTTTCGTTTACGCCGAGTGTTTTCAGCCTTGCGCTTCTCGACAGCTACAATAGTTAGAAAGTTGCGCTTTGCGGCATCGGATGGAAAATTTTGTGTAGAATTTTTTCATGGGTCTGGTAATTTTTTTATGGGGACAAGGAAGTCTATACCGAGCAAAATATTTGAAAAAACATGTGAAAAAAGTGACAATTATTCATGTTTTTCTGTGATAACTCAAAAAGTTTTCCTCTAACCAAGCTGTTATTATTAATTTTTCTAGATTAAAAAATGCTGCTCTTTTCAATGGCGCAAACCCCGCCCATCTAGCTCACTCTAATCAAAAGTTATGAGCGAATAATTTGTTGAAAAACGTCTGAAAAAATCATAATTAAATTTTTTTTCAATTTATTTTTCTCAAATAATTTTTTTCAGATGTTTTTCTACAAAAATAAACTGCCCATACCTTTTGATACATAAAAAAAAATATTTCAGAAAAATTAAAAAAAAAATATATATATTGCGATTTTTTTCAGACTTTTTTCAACAAATTTTTCGCTCATAACATTTGATTGGAGAGAGCTAGAGGGGCGGGGTTTGCGCCATTGAATAGAGCAGCATTTTTCCATCTAGAAAAGTTAATAATAACAGCTTGGTTAAAGGAAAACTTTTTGAGTTATCACAGAAAAACATGAATAATTGTCACTTTTTTCACATGTTTTTTCAAATATTTTGCTCGGTATAGACTTCCTTGTCCCCATAAAAAAATTACCAGACCCATGAAAAAATTCTACACAAAATTTTCCATCCGATGCCGCAAAGCGCAACTTTCTAACTATTGTAGCTGTCGAGAAGCGCAAGGCTGAAAACACTCGGCGTAAACGTAAAAAAAAAAAAATTCGATGAGCATAATTCAGCCCCTGCAGTCCGGAGGTTATGCAAACATAACTACATCGACTCAACATGAGTTGCATAGTTACTGGTTGGAAGGCTTTACTCTCAATCCGGAACACCCTGTATACGTAGTAGGGGATTGAAACTCTAATTTTCCCTAATTTCTCAAATTTTCAACTTTTCCCAATAATTCTACATTTAACTCGAGGTTAACTCTTCTTCGAGAGTTGAAAAAGCATTGTTTTGTAGTTTACTATAGTCACTATTGTTAATATTATTTATTTTTTTAAATTTTACATCTATTCCTATAATGTAATGTACAAAATACAAATGAGAATTCTTTTATTTCAAAAAGGTACGAATTTTTTCTATTCTCAAAAAATTGAATTCGTATTCTCTTCAGAAATTCGAAAAGTATTTTGTACTTCAAAAAAGTTGAAAAAATTTCAGTCCCAAAAGTTATTACGAAAATATTTGAGATTTTTTCATTCCAAAAAAAATTATCCCAAAATTTATTCCAAAAATTGATCATTTTTTAATTTCAAATATTTTTGGAAATTTATTCATTATTTTAAAAAATTGAGAGTTTTTCCATTCGAAAATAATTATTTTTAAAATTTGTTCCAAGAAAAATTTGAAAATTTTACTGCAAAAAAATTGAGAAATTTTCTATTTAAAAATTTATTCCAAGAATTTAGGGACTTTTTGAAGTCATTCTGAAAAAATTGAAGATGAGAAGTTTTTATTATATCTACTTACTAAAAAATTTTTTTAAAGTTATTTTTAAAAAAAATTGGATTTTTTTTTTATTGAATCTTTTCTTTCAAAATCTGAAAAAAAAATGTTGAATCCAAAAAAATCAAGTTGAACGATTATTCTCTTTGAAAAATATTTCGTGCTTCAAAAACATTTTAAGAGTTCTTCTTTTAAAAAACGGAGATTCTTTTCTCCAAAAAATTGAGAAACTTGTATGTATTTTTTTACCACGCTTTTATATACTTGGTATGTATGTATGTATGTCTCATGGAACCAAGAGTATGTTTTCGTCCAATCCTCTCTCATTTAATATTTTACAAGAATTGAAATACCGAAGTGCTCACTTAAGGGGTTTTCGAGGTCGCTGAATTCGATTTTCGAACTTAAATTTACCCCCGACCCCAAATTGAGCCCCCATGAGGGGGTTCAATTTTGAAAATTTCGAAATTCACAACATGGGTATCTAAATGTAGGTTTTCGAGGTCGCTGAATTCGATTTTCGAACTTAAATTTACCCCCGATCCCAAATTGAGCCCCATGAGGGGGTTCAATTTTGAAAATTTCGAAATTCACAACATGGGTATCAAAATGTAGGTTTTCGAGGTAGCTGAATTCGATTTTCGACCTTAAATTTTCCCCCGATCACAAATTGAGCCCCTATGAGGGGGTTCCATTTTGAAAATTTCAAAATTCACAACATTGATATCAAAATGTTGGTTTTCGAGGTAGCTGAATTCGATTTTCAAACTCAAATTTACCCCTGACCCCAAATTGAGCCCCTATGAGGGGGTTCTGCTTACATTGTGAATGGATAGCTCTTTTATGTAGGTACAGATATATTTTTTCACCTCAATAATACGTTGGTCAAGATTTTTTTTTTTTTTAGATAGACATTCGAACCTAGTAAAACTATGAAATTAAAATATTTTCAACGACAAAAAGAGTTAAATAAAAATGTAAAAAAATTTTAAAAAACCACGCTTTTATTTAAAGTTGGTCACTTTGTAAAATGTTATTCATAGGGAAAGAGTAATGCCTTAAAAAACAAAAAATAAAATTTACTTGAATACAAAAATGTGTCATGAAAATTTTTTTTTCAAAAATTTTAATGATGAAAAGCGTGGTGGGGTGTGCGAGGAGCAAACGAATACCTTTTCGATTAACGCCCCACCACGCTTTTCATCATTAAAATTTTTGAAAAAAAAATTTTCATGACACATTTTTGTATTCAAGTAAATTTTATTTTTTGTTTTTTAAGGAATTACTCTTTCCCTATGAATAACATTTTACAAAGTGACCAACTTTAAATAAAAGCGTGGTTTTTTAAAAAAATTTTAATGATTTTTTTGGAGCATTGGTAACGTAACCCTGTATACTGTATTGATTGATTGCAAATTGTAAATTTTTATTTGTTATCAAATTTTGAAAAAAATTTCGAGATTTGATTTCGAATATTTTGTTTGTACTTTCAAGAAGTAGGTATAGCCAGTTCGAACACCGGATAGCTGAAGCACACTCTATTCCAATTTTTAGAACCAAAAATTTGAGGAAGAGTTGCAAAAGAGTTATGAAAACTCTTTCCACTCTTTTGAAAAAAGACTCGTAAAGTCCAACTATTTTCAACTAGATGTTTTTTGCAAAAGAGTTAACTCACGTCAGAGTTATCTTGCGAGTTTGAGTTACAAAAAAAAAACTCGTGCTCATCCCTGATTCCAGTGTGCTGGAGAAAAGTAAACTTTTCCTGGAGGCTTCAGATCACTTCGGAAATGATCCTAATCGACTTGGATGAAGGTCGACTTTGAGGGATAGTCGAAGTTTCAGATGATATTCTGGAGAATTGACTTTTTTGGATTTTTTTTCAATGCCAAATTTTTAAGTTGCCATGAAAATAAACGTACCAACTCGTCACCTCGGTTTTTTGGATTCAACTTTGCCAATCGATAGATGATATAACACTAATAAAGCTAGGATCAAATTTTCACCTGCCAAAGTTGATTACAGCGTCGTCTGTAGCGCTTCCAGTGCGCTAGAAAAAGTCAACTTTTTCTGGAGGCTCCAGATCACTTCGGAAATGGTCCCAATCGACTCGGGGGGCCGACTTTAGTATATAAACCAATTTTCATGATTCTATCTCAAAATGTACAATTTTTGTTTAAAAATAATTTATGGGGTGGCTGTTTTATCCATTTTCAAAAATTCGCCAAAAATCGAAAAATCAACTTCAGCAGCTAAAAATTTGGTTCTGAAGTCTGGGTGGCATGCTCTTTCAGTGAGTCAAATTTCAGCTCAATCGGGGGTGATGAGTTGTCGAGTTCCCTTTGTCAATTTTCCTCAAATTTTCCAACTTTTTCTCGACCCACCCTCCTGGTCGTCACGCCTCTTTGTCGAAGACTACGTATACTTTTCGAGATATTAAAACTTGCGCAGCCTATGTGAGTGCATGCCTACGTATTACGTAAACACGTAGACGGCCTTTCAAAAGAGATCGAATTACGTACGTTATATTGTATTTGACTTCGACTACCATACCGAACAAATAAATACTTCGTTATATATCTTCTGCGACTAGAAGTCGCAGGAACTTCTATTCTATATATACGATAAAAATTTAATGATGGAAATTCTATATAGGCATTATGCAGTACATTTTAGCATCGATACCTCTACATCCGTGTTCGTACAAATGTTAAAGGAATCGGAAAAAATAATAAATTATTACTTTCCGATGAACAACCTGGAAAACATATCGAATAATTGAAACCATTCGAGAAGAATATCTCGGAGACAAGCCAGATTGTGAAATGATTTTACAAGATGGGTTGCGTAAAACTGTCAACATCTACTCACCCCTAACTGTATTATATCACAACATTCCGGCACACTCCCTCGCAAATTTCTCATCTACCAATCTTGCAATGCGTATATACGGTAAAGTAATCAGGCATCCCTGTTAAACTTAATGAACTTGAAGGACCGTTCTAGCGTGAAATTCACTTCGATGATGCGTTTATTCATGCGAAACGCAGTGTGCAAATAACTTGTCTCGACTGGGAAAAGTTAAAATTCTTTATTTCGCGTTGAAAATTCGCAAATACTATTGTATATTCACGATTTTAACAACATGATAAAATTTCATCATTTCGATGCCAAAATAAAAAGGTGATGCGCGAATTTACCACTTCCATTTACCTACTCGCAGTTCCCAGCTCAAGTTGAATATAAATTTAGCGCGAACCGTCAATAAAATCTTCTCATTTTCACAGATTTTCAGTCGAATCTGAAATGGCTCCAATCAGTCATCTGTTGGTATACTACACGACGCCTTCAGGCGAAATCGTCGGAGATTCTATAAGTTTTCGCGTGAAACTTGAACACGAAAAAGTGAGTAATATTTGATATTTCATGTCATCATTCGAATACGAGAACAATTTTCAATAGCTATACGAAAGGAAAAAAATTCTCATAGTTCAAAAAAATTATTATTTCAAAAATTACAACTTTTGAGGTTTTTAAATAAATTATTGTCCGATTCATAAATTGATCATAAAAAATCATTACACTCCAAATAAAATGATAAAGTTAAGAATTCCGGAAAGCCATAAAGAGCAAGAATGTCAACCACCCTTTAATATTAGATCTTTTATACGATTCAGAGCAATTATACCTACCTCTAAAAATAAATATTCAGAATTCTGTAATAAAATTAATTTTTTTGCTCAGTCAAATAAATATAATTAGTATCTACTAAGAACATTCAAAAAATGAGAAGTTACTCGTGGATCAATACAAAACAATTATCATTCAGAGGGCCATACATATAAGCAAGCAGACAATAATAAAAAGCCGAATTATAAAATGATTTTAGTTTTTCTAGAAAAAAATACCTTTATCTTACGGAAAAAACACAGAAAAATATTTCTCAAACAAATTATTTCTTTTTTGTCTTTGACAGCGAATGTAAAAAAGAAAAAATCAATCGACCATTGTAAAAGTTGAAAGCTGAAAATTTTCCATTCTGAACGTAATAATAATAATGACAGGTTTTTCTGCGTTTGAAAAGTTGATAATTTAAAATACTTTGAAAAATCATCAACAAACACGACTATTTTTAACCAATTGGTTCAAACTGTGATTGCCTAATGCCTATATAAAAGTTATCTCATGAAAGGCAAGAGCTGGTTCGCATACGATACTCGTATGTCAAAGACTCTCATTAAAAATAAAAAAAATATTCGTTCTCAAACGAATGCTTCCTTATTGATATAATTTTTTCTCTCAACGTTTCACATTGAACATGAATCAATAATTATCCTCGAGCCAGTTCCTACATTGTATTACTATGTGAATAATTGATCTGACTGAAATTTCAGGTGAGTTTAATTCTGGATGAGAATAATGTTTGGTATATTGAAGATAAAATCAAAGTGGGAATTCTATCCTTCCCAAAAACACACGTATGCTTAGTGGGTGGCAGATCCGAAGACATGCACTTCCTAAATAGGTAAGTTGATTGATTAGGTAATGATGGATTGGGTAAAGATAAATATGTAGGTATGTAGTTTTCAAGCATGTTTCATAAGTGAGCAAATAAACGTCATTTTTGATTTTTTTTTTCTAAAAAACTGTTTTAAAAAAAACTATTCTTTTTTTAGAAAATTTAAAATAAGAATATTTTCATTTTTGGAATTTTCTATTCCAAGAAAACTTATTTGCATCTAGAAATAATTTTTAAACAAAAAATTTCTCAAATTTTCCTTTCAAAATAAAAAAAAAAAAAATCCTGGATTTTTAGATTTTTTTTCAAGAGGACTTTTTGTGAAAAAATAATTGTTCAATTTTTTGACGGACGATTGAGAATTTTTGATTTTATTTTATGATTTTTTTTTTTTATTATTTCCTTCAAGGGAATTCCATTTTAAGATAATTCACCTATATTGCATTTTTTCATAAGGTTTTTGATTTTTTTTTTTTTTTGATCGAAAATCTTTTTAAAAAATCCGTTTTTTCAATTCATTTTGGAGAAAATTTTTTCGATCTACAAATATTTTTTAAGAATTTCTCAAAATTTTACTCAAATAAAGTATAGATTTTTTAAAGCAAACTTTTGATTTTATTTTTGAATTTTTACCGAATTTTTTTGGAGAATTTTTTGCAATAAAATATTTTTTTAATTTTGTGGCAGATGAGGAAGATTTTTGACTATGTTAGAAATCTTTTCCTTCCTAGGATTTTTTTTTCAAGAGAATTTTTTCAATTTTTGAAGAAATTTTTGATTTTTTAAATAGAAAAATCTCAAACAAATTTTCTTCCTGTGAATTTTTTTCGAGAAAATTTTCGCATTACCCAAAAAACATTTTTGATTTGAAAAAAAAAAATATATATATATATATATATACTTAGAAATTCCTTAAAAATAAATTTTTGATTTGATTTTTCATGCTTTATTTTTTAGTAATTTTTAAAAACGAGGTATAACATACTTTCATCTCCTCCGAAGATTTTAAACAAATTTGGTGAATTTCTTTTTGGGAGAATTTACTACGTCGAGAAATATTTTTCAATCATTTTTTGAAAGAATTTTTAAATTTTTCTCATATTTATGGTCTTTTTTCGAATTTTTTGCTAAAAAGTGTTCCAATTTTTGATTTTTATTCGGCAATTAGTTTTTTTGTTATTTTGTAGAAGATATGTATCATTTTTTTAATGGATAGAATTTTTGAAGACTTTGTTGGAAATTTATTTTCAAAAATATTTTTTAAATTTTTCTCAAAAGAATAAAATAAAAAAAGATTTGATTTCTGATTTTATTTTAAAAATATTTGTTTAGACGATTATTTGTAAAAACAAATTTTTAAATTTTTTTGATAACTAGGATTTTTATTTGCTTTTTTCAAAAAAAAAAATCATGATTTTCTTTTATTTTTAAGATGCCAAAAAACGTTTTTTAAACACTTGGAAAAACTATGTTTTATTCCTTCAAAAAATTTTTTTAAAATAATTTCTTGCAAAAATTTATACTTTTCCAATTGTTTAATATTTTTAATTTAAAAATTTTTTGTAGATTAAATAAACCTTTTCTTAAAATTTTAGATTGAATTTTCGAATTTTTCTTCAAAAATAAAATTTGCAAATTTCTTTTTTCAACTTTTTGTTCTAATGTTTGACTTCATTGAAAAATCGCAAAACTGTTCTTTTCTAAAAAAAGAAAAAAGTTTTCTTGGAAAAACTAACATTTCAGAGGAAAGAAATCTAAAAAATTATTCGAAAGACAAGTTTAAAGAAAAAGAATCTAAACACCCTCAGAATTTTTTTTCTAAAAGTAAACTTTTGCAAAAGAAAATTCTTATTTTAGGGCAAAGAAAATGTTGTAATATGAGATTTTCGTGAAAAAATTCTATTACCTACTTTATATCTTACCCAGTGAGAATTTTAAAACCAAAAAAAAATCGATAAGTTCATTTCTTCCAACTTTACTTGATCAAATCCTCATCCCTTAGTTTGAACCCGTACAATATACCACTTACTTTCCAACCTTAAAACATTTACGTTTACGAAACTAACTTCACAGTGACTTCACCGTAAACAACAAACATTTTGACCAACTTACGTTAGAGAGTCTCGCTATATGTATAGCATATACTTTTAGTGTAATTTGAAAGCTAGTCACGTTCAATTCTAACATTAGTTTGCTTGATTCACTTCAACAACTCTAGCTACTTTTATAATCGTATTGATTCGTATTTTTAGAAAATTTCTTTGATTATTTCCCGCATGTATATTTTTACCATATCTATGCTATTCCGACAGAGAACTGGTGAAACCGAATCAACAAATATTAGAAGATGGTATGTCATTTTTGAATTCTTGCGACGACCGAAGTGATGAAGAATTACACCTTCCAAAACACGAGAGCTATTATCCAAGCACGCTCATAAATCAAGTATGGCTGTGGAAATGTTTCAATTACACGTAAGTATATCACTTTGAAAAATCTACCACCGAGGCGAATATTTTTCAAAGGAGACTTTAGTTTATGGCTGTCACTGGCAAATATTTGAATTCTTTTCGATTTCGCTTTTACATAGGGAAGAAATCGAAACAAATGGAGTCACGTTACCACCAACAAATGGACCAGGCAAATGGAAATTATGGGTATTTTCACTTTCGGATACGGCTGAGCTGAGAATATCGGAGCCAGTAACCGTTAATGTATTTTCACCGGTCAATATTCAATTTGAATTGCCAACAACGGTTAAAGTAATGGAAATAGTGCAAGTTGAAATTACAATATCGAGCAACATAAATTCCTGCATCGATGTAAATATACCTGTTATCAACGTTAAATTTTCATGAAGCGAACATAGTAATATTTTTCGCTTTTTGATGACAGATTCACGCTTTGATTGCTCTCAGCGAAGGTGCCATATATCCTGGTATAGACATGTCCATCGTATCGGAAAAATTACGGTTAGGAGGACACGGAGCTACATCCATTGTGGTACGCATTCAACCTGTCACTTCTGGCTTAAAAACAATGACTGGTAATTAATTTTCTTTTTTTAATGAACTTTTCGCTGGCAAATATGTTCCCTGCTGTACCTATATAATGCGTAAATCGATGTCGGTTTTTCTCTTCTGTTTTTCGCCAACAAAAACATAACCCCCAAGGGTTATTGCGTATGTGTATGTAATTTATTTTACATGCGGTTATACGTTAGTGACAACTTTTAGCGAATGTTATGAATGCGAATAGAGAAACCAACTCGTTCATGATTTTCACTTCGTTTTTGTGATTTAGTTGGGTATATAATTTGACAGCGTACATTTCTCATTGAAAATATCGCCCTTTTCAAATCTGATGAAGGTAGACTTTATGTACATAGAATTGAAAGTAATCGAAGCTATAATCCATTTTCACAGAATTTGAAACGATCGGCAAAATTTCGCCACTTCTTGTATCTATTCTTTAATCTTAACAATTCACATTTTACCTTTTTTTTTTTTCATATCCAGACTTCAAAATATGGCTTCAAAAGAGGGTCCAATTGAATTTTTTTAAACAAAAGTTGTAGATCGAGGTCTTAGGAATAATTTTGGTCATTACAAAAATTTCAATAAGACCCCCCTCCCACCCCTCCAATTATGTCTAATGCCACGTAGATACTTCATATCCGAAATTGGAGAGGAGAGATGGGTATGATTGAAAATTTTTTCAAACAACTGTTGTAGATTGAGATCCTAGGACTAATTTTGATCATGACATGACAAAAATTTCATTTAGACCCCTATTTCCCCTAATTTGTCACTACACTGCACTATGAAGAATATTCATCATTCAAATTTGAGAGGAGGATCCAATCATAAAAAAATTCAAATGTGAATCAGTCGTCAGGGTGTCTAACTTTTTTTTTTTTTTTTTGAAAATTCATGACTTTTTCATGAACAATATTTCTACTTTTCCAGGTGCCCCCTCCGGCATATAAGTGTAACTTATTGGTAGAAATATGGGAGGGCAAAAAATTTCCCCCATTTTTTTCCTACATTATGTGGTAAATAGCTATTAAAAAAATTATTGAGAGAGGGGGCGAATGTCCCTTAAACCCCCAAGTTATTGCCTATGCTCTTCAAGGCTCCCTTTTTTTGTAATCAAAAAAATCTATACAATTTCAAAAAAAAAATTACATGAATACCTGGAATTTTCAAGGGTGTAATTCGATTTCTTCCCTAAAAGGTGGATTCTTGAAATTGTTTTCATGTTGTGCGTAATGTGAGAATTTTCAACAACTTTTTGAAATGAAAAACATTTTTTTCTATGTTGTTTTTTTTTCGTTCCAAAGTTTAAAAAATATTTTATCTATTCATTTTATTTTACTATCGAAGAAAAAAAATGATCCCCAAAAAATTTAGCTTTTCTTTATTTCAGAAGAATTTTTAAAATTATTGTTCAAAAAAATCCCAGTTTTTTTTTTTTAAAATGAAACGAATTTTTTTCTTCACAAAGAAAAAATTAAGAAACTTTTCCACAGAAATTTTAAAAAATATATCTTCACATGAGAAAATTTTATAACAGTTTTCTCCAAAAAAAAGAAAGATTTTTGGATATTTTTTATCCCAAAAAATTCTGTAATTATTTCTTCCTTCGAAAAAATTTCTACCCCAGAAAATTTGAGATTTCTCTTTTTTTTATTCCAAAAAGTTATAATTTTTTTCTCCAAAAAAAATAGATCATCCTATCAAAAAAATAAAAACACCCATTTTATTTTTCAGAAAATTGAAAAAAAAAATCCAAAAAATTGAGATTTTTTACTCTGGAGTTCGAAAAGGATTTTTACATTTCAATTTCAAAACAATCAAATTCAGACTTTTGATCTTTTTAAATGACCAAAATTAATCCCAAGAACTCGATCTACAACTTTTGTTTAAAAATTTTTTCAATTGGACCCTGTTTTGAAGTCTGGATATGAACTTGGAAAAAAGGTAAAATATGAATCCAAGTGGTGAAATTTACTCGATCGTGAATTTGAAAGTGAAAACGAAAACATTTGTAATAATTACGATCGTTCGGCAACAGGTGATAAAATTTTCAAAAAAGGGTCATTATAAGGTACACCTGCATAAACATATTTCTCGCGAAATGTTCACTTCCCTTAAAAATCAGTAGAGTTTATACGTTTCAATGTAAACTCTGTATTTATTCGCTATTTCAGCAAACGTCAGTTGCTACGTAAGAGAGGGCTGCGAAGAAGCTGCCAATTCGGTTGAAGACTTCGACGTAAAAATTCCAATCACTAGTGTAGTCACGCATTCAGAGACACTCGAAGCAATGCCAGAAGGAATTCAAAAAATACATACCGAAAGTGCCTACTTTTGCGCCAATGGTAAATTATTACCATTCGTTCATTTGTAAGTTAACATGTTCACATATGTAAAGTTTTTTCATGCGAATTTAAATTTTACAGAGGAAGTGTTGACGTTGCCATCGAGAGAAATTCACTATAATTTTATACCAGCTCCGAGAAAAAAATATAACATTGTTTTCGATATAATAGCGGAGAAAAATTTCCATATTGCTTTAGCCGAGCAACAAAATTCGTCTAAAAATATTTACCAAATATATTTGGGTGATTTTGATAATATGGTGTCGTGGATTGGACGGGGTAAACACAGTGAGTAGAAAAATGAATTTCTATAGGCCTATGGTACTCTACTCGTGCATAAAATTAACACAAAATATTTAATTTAATTTAGATTACGAAGTACACCTTACCAGTGCCCAAACACCGTATATTTTGTCCAGAGTGCAATATCAAACCTTCTGGTTAAGCTGGGAAAATTCGGTGATAAATATAGGCAAAGGGAACGTCATTGGAAGTAACACTTTCCTTACTCATATCATCGACCGAAAGATGAAAATAAATTATATCGGATTTTCATCAGACTGGGGCATAAAAGGGCAAGTGAGGTGAGTTATAGCTCAAATGTAAATTTGTAGGCATCATCTTTGGTCAAAATTCACGATAACAATATTATGAATTCCAGGATTTCCGAACATAACGACGAATCTGGTTATTCTCAAGTGCTGCGTTTGGAAATTCCTCATCGAATATTATCAGGATCAGAAAAAGGTTACCTTTACGTAACCGGGGGCTTATGTTTGCCACTTGTCTTTCAAAATATGGAAATAAAATCTAATGTTTATCCTTTCAGCAGGTAAATTATTATACGTACTTCAACCTACTTGCTATCTTATTACACAATAGTAAAAGTTCCTTCAAGTACTTACTTAGAGCGAGGGCGGAGGGCTGATTAAAAAATGTATAAAATGTACCATGACTTTTTAAAACTTTCGGCGACGTCAACAAAAATTTCTTCTAAAAGGGTGTGGTACTCCCACTGAAATATGTTCCAAGAATTTTTTGAAGCTGTGCTAATTTACTTTTTTTCAATTTGCTTTAAGAAATTTCCTTTCAACATGAAATCTAGGCACACTTTTAAAAAACTGACTAAAATAATGCAGAATGGTGCCAAAAACAATTTCTTTATTGACAGAATTTTTTACAAAAATGAAATATTTTTATCTGCTCAAAAAAAATTGAGAAAAATGTTTTTTAAAAGAAAAAAAAATTCTTTACAAAATACCTAATTGAAAATTTTGTACTACAAAAAATTGGAAGACTTAATTTTTTCTTCAAAAATTTCCAAAATATTTACACTAAAAAATCGATACCTAATTTCTTCCACCAAAGAAATTGAAAGATTTTTTTTCTCCAAAATAAAAAAATATTTTTTCATCATTCTATTAAAAAAAATGTAATTAGGTAGGTATATAAATGTCTTGATCTAAAAAAATGAGAAATTCTTTTCCAAAAAAGTCGAGATTTTTTTTTTCTTCAAAAAAATAAAGTCAAAAGGTTTTTGCCTCCAAAATTCGAGAAATATTTTCACCAGGTAGGTAAGTACAGAAATTTTAAGCAATTTTTCCTCTAAAATTGAGGTTTCCTTTCTCCTAAAAATTTGAAGTTTCTATGTTCCAACAAACTAATAAATTTATCATGCAAAATTGATGCATGTTCGTACTACAAAATAAATCGGAATTTTTTTGCTTCAAAAAAATTGAGAAAATTTTCTATCACCAAAAAACGTTGATATTTTTTTTTACCTTCCAAAAAATTAAGATGTTTTTTATTTCAAGAAATTAAAAAAAAATCTTCAAAAATGAACTAAAAAATATTTTTACACTGAAAGAAATGAAAATTTTTCTAAAAAAAATATATTACCTAAAATTTAGCAGGTACCTACCTAACTACCTATCTACATATTTACCTATCCATTTACCTTTGTTTTTATCTCAACAGTTTAGCATCAACAATTTCCTCCTTCACACCGGTTTTATTGATGGACGACATGACATGGGATTTGAATTGGTTGTATAACAAATTTAATAAATCTCACATTCACGAAACGATTGAGAAAAATATTCAAACTTTGTTAACTTATATGAACGATGACTACTCCTTCAGTGATCACCCAAATATTACTGATCATTTGTAAGCATACTTCAAAAAATATTCAAACAACCTATCTACACCTGAGTATACCTATTTACTAATTTTGAGCACTTGAATTTACCAGGAGCACGGTTAGAGTTTTTGAAATACTATCTAGAGCTCAATATTATTGGAAAATCGATTCGCGATTGATAGCGAATATTAAAAAATGGATTCGTAAAAATCAAAAATCCGAAGGATACTTTTCCACCTCAACCAATGCATCGCTCGAAGACAAGATAGCAGTAACAGCAGAGACTTTATCGGCTTATGTGGAAGTTGGTTTCCACGAGGTAAGACGAAATTGATTGAAATAATTAGGAGATAACATTAACATAATACCTAAAATCGAAGCTGTTTTCCAAGAACAATATTTATCTGAAATTCATTCACGCGCTGAGAACATCTACTTAGTACTTACATATGACTTATTTATAGCAAATAGTCGATTGATTAAGTATAATACGTAGAAACATAGAATTTCTCACACCTAATTAGCAACAAATTGAAATATCTCGTGACAACGTAAGTAGAAAACTCAACTGATGAGATTAATTTTCTTCGCAGGAAGATTATGACACCGTTTTGAAGAGTCAAAAATACATCGAGAAGTACATCGGCCAAATTAATAATTCCTATACAGTCGCTGTAGCGTGTTATGCTTTGAAATTACTCAAAAGCGACCTCGCTGAGGATCTTGTAAATAAAATGTACGATTTGAAAAGAATCGATAGTAACGAAAATGATTGGCAAAATGTACAATCCACAACGGTTCCTTCTCCTTTTGACTGGTTGTATGAGAGAGACGAGCATATATCCGACGAAGAGAAAAAGCAATTAATTTCGAGTAATTTTTTTTTCAAATTTACAGCGAGAGAGAGCTCTATTTATAAACGAGATGTCTAATTTTTCAACATTTCTACAGATTATTTGTCCAATTATAAAGCTTCAGCTTACGAAGTGCTGGTTCACACCTTGAGAAAGGATCCACGACGCGCCGAACCTGTCGTAAAATATATTTTCTATCGGTCCAACATTTTGGATCAGCATCCAGAGGTAAACAGACATCAAAGGATAAATAATTTAGCGTAGGCTGGGGAATTTCACTCGATTTCAATTGTGTTAAATTCATCCTTTAAAATTCCTACAGGTGTCGTATTTAGTAGCGAAAGCGTTAGTCATGTTCTCTCGTATTTCTCGAAACATCCACCCATCGTTGACGATTTCTTTAGCCACTTCGGGTATGGAATTAACCGACACGTTGGAATTGAAATCTGAGCACGCTCCACATATTCTAGATTTGCCTTCTTTGCCCACTAAAGTATTCATTTACGCAACTGGAGCAGGATGCTCGACTGTTCAGGTATCACATATTGACTTGTGCGAAACCTAAATAAGGTAGAAAAAACTTGTATCTGATAAAAATTGTTTACATTTTAGAGTCAAGTTACTTATTCAACGTATGAAACTGCGGCAGCTTATTCATTCGACATAATTTCGTTTATCGAAGAAGAAATCCCAGCTCATTATAACGTAGTAGGCGATCCAGAAGGACTCTATCCTCAACTCATTTTAAAATCATGTTTCAAGTGAGTACGAGATGAACCTCCTCCCAATCATTTTATTTCAAAGAATTCCCTAAAAAATAATATTTTCATCGCAGGTTAGACAATCGTTCGAAAGGGTTCAGAATGGAAGCGATACTATTCTCAGGATACCGATTGGATTCGGTACTATCGGTTACCCCACCTAATGCCAGTTTCACTTATGGCTCAGCAGGAGATCAAGTTTGGTTCATGTTCGCAAATGTAAGCAATAACAAAAATAATCTGGTACCAATACAAGCCTGTCGAGAGAGAGGGGAATGAGGGAAATTTTAGCAAACCCGAATTTTCAAAGAAATTAATTTCTTTCATCATTAAAAAAATTTAACAATTGGAAATATTCTAAAAATTATTTTGATTTTTTTCAACTCAATAAATGAAAAAATAATTTATTTTTTAAGATTGCAAAACTCCGTTGGAAATTTTTATACAAATAAATTAAAAACATTCCGAGTTTCAAGCCTTGCAAAAAAAAAACCCTTGTAACATAATTAGGTAGGTATACCTACCTACTTTTTTTCAACATTCACAATAGACTTGGCAAAAATTGTGAACAACATTTAAAAATAATGATAAAATATTTTTTCGAAAAATATTGGTACCTAATTTTTAAAAAAATCAACTTTTCTAAATGAAATTTTTGTAAAATATTTTCAGAAAAAAATTGTCCACACAAAAATTTTAGAAAATCTTATTTTTGCAACATACCTATAAGTATTTTACAATTCTCATTTTGTAAAAATTTTAAAAATTGTTCTCGCAAAAAATTAGAAAAACTTAGGATTTTAAACTTGAAAGTATCAGTTTTGGAGAATAAAATAATTGAGAGATTTGAGCCAGAAAATTTTTCCACCCTTCAGTTTTCTCTTGACGGGCATGATCTGGTGAAAAGTTGAAAAAATTAACTTAATAAGTCACACTTCGTAATACTTCATTTTAATTTCAGGTGCCCGAGAAATGTGGAATTTGTGTACGATATTTAATACAAAGTTCGTTTATTATTTCGTCATTGAGACCGATGTTTTTCAGAATGTACGAAATTGAGAACCCACAAATAGTGCAGGAGCTTTTCGTACATTCGTTGAATAAAGAAAGCCTACTCCGAACTGACGTGACAGATGGACATTTTACGACTTGGTTTGGCTCTTCAAATGGAGGTAAGTTATTTTTTTTTCGAAACATTATCATTTATAATTTACAAAAAATGCGAAAATTGAAAAAAAATCTTAAAAATTTCTGCATAAAAATTCCTTTTTTATTGAAAATTACCATAATATGAAAAAAATCCCTTGGAATAAAATTTTTTCAGATAAAAATCACCTTTTTTGCATAAAATTCTTTTAAAAGTAAAAAAAAAAAAAAAACCATTTGAAAATCCTCTTCATGAGAAATACTCGTATATAAGGACACATTACAACACCTGAAAAATTAAGAAGTTTTTTTATCAAAAAAACAAAACAAAAAAAAACGAGAAAATTCATTCTAGAAAAAGGATTGAAAAAAAAAATCCAAAAAATTGAGAGATTTCTTATTCCAAAAAAAATCGAGAATTTTTCCCCTAAAAAAAAAATGAGAAATATGTTCACTTCAGAAAATAATTCTTTTTTTACATGAAAAAAAAATCGAAATATTTTTCTGATTCTGAAAATACATTTTAAAATATTCTTAATCAAAAAAGTTTGAGAGATTTTTTTCTTAAAAATAAAAAATAATAGTTTTAATCCTAAAAAATTGAAAAATTTTCATTTAAAAAAATTTTTCAAAAATGAAATTTCAAAAAAAATTGAAAAATTTTAATTTTAAAAAAATTGAAAAATTTTCATTTAAAAAAAATGAAATATTTTTTATCAAAAAAAAATTAAATTACCTAACTTAAAAGTGGTTGCTGCTCAAGCTGATGCCAGCGAGGGGGGAAATGTGTAAAAAAAATTTTTTTTTTAAATAATTATTAATTTTTACCTACAAATTTATTTGAAATAAAAATAATTGAACAAAAATTTTTGAGACTTCGAAAAAATCATTTCAATAAATTTTGAAGAAAGGGGGTAACTAAATGTTTTTCGTAGAGTGTTTCTAAGACGAAATGAACCTCACCCTCGTTGCCTCACCCTTGTATATGGTCAAAATCCGATTTTTTTTATTCTATCGTAATAGCACACGTGTATGCATTATCTACCAACTTGGCCAAATACTACAATATGATTTAAATACGAAGTCCATACAGAGAAAAAATAAAAAGATTTGCGTGAGACATTCAAAACCCCTGTAATAAGTAACTGTTTTTAATTCGTACCCGAAACTGATAATTTTAGTGCTTAAGCTATCTAGATGATTCACATCTCAATTAACTTGAATGAAAATTGCACATCTAGGCGATTCCCAGAAATTTGACATTCAAGTTGAAGGTGATCAAAAAATATGATTCCATGAACCTGCGTATGATTCATATTTCATTCGACTCAAAATTGATAATTTGTTTTCAAATAAAGTTTAAAATTTAATTCGATAAGAATATTATGAATTTAATTTAAAAAATGACTCATACAAAGTTTTTTTCTGTTGCAGGTCGACCTAATAATTACAATGACCTATCGTATTTCTATCAATGTGATAATTTAACCATACAAAACAAAAACGACACCGCAATCAAACCACCTACAATCGAAAAAGAAACCAGCAAGCCCGTTCATAAGGTCAAATTATTGGAAAAATATCATCAAAATTCCAACTTCAGCTCAACTCGAAAGGAATCAGAATTTACAACAAATATTGACACAAACAGCGTACAATTCACCACTACTTCTTACACCGAAGATGCATCTTCAATAAACGAAGATTTCACGACATATTCGACGACTACCGAAGTAATGAACAAAACATCCAAAGTGATAGTTAATACCACGAGTATAAATAAAATCGATAATCGCGTTAGTATCAACGCTATAACTTCGAAAAAGAAATCAGATAAAACAAACACCGATAAAAGTGTGATTAAAAAAATGAAAGTTGATAAAAATGAAACAAAACCTTTGACAAAATCACCACTTAGTCCAACAACGAAAGAAAACATAACGCGGGGAAGTAAAACAATCGAATCAAAGAAAAATAAACGATCGAGCCCAGAAAAAGTACCTCCAAAAACGACCGGGGTTCCAAAAAAATATCATAAAGAAAATAACACCAAAAGTGACGCCTTGAAGAACAAAAATATCACCAAGACCACACAAAGATTGAAATCAACAAAAAATACCACTAAAAGTATGGGGACGGAAAATCATTCATCTCGGAATTTCACTTCAACAACAATAGCCACCACCCAAGGAATGCAAAATGATACAGATTTCTATTTGGAAAATGTATCGGAGAACGGATTACAATCCAACACTACGCTCAAGTCTCAAAATGAAACTATTGTGAGAAAAAAAGAAATCAATAAAATAGTCGTCGGGCAAAACGAATTAATATTTGATTTAAGTTACGAAGTGACGACTCCACTAAATGCGTCCAATCATTTACCAGAAAGAAAAACTACAACGAGTGCTTTATGGGGCATGTTAAAGGAAGTAGCATACGACACAAAACGTAAACCCTCGACGCCATCTAAATAAAAAAATTTATCGTAGAATTGTTTAGACTGGGTATAACATCACAACCCCCTTTTTCCAATGAAAAAAAACAAGCATCCAAAATGCGGGGAAATAAGGAAAAAAAGTACAGAAACTGCCAAAAAAAAAGCAGTACATACTAAATACCAATCTAATGCATATTCGCAATTGAAATTTTTACTCTGCCAATTACGAATCTGAAATTTTTAATGGTCTGTGTTAGATATTCCCTAGAAAGGAGAACGTGGAATGCATTGCATGAATTAAATCATTTCATGCATTTCAATAACGTTCTCATGGGGTATGCTAACAAAAGCCAATTAATTATAGAAAATGCTCAACATGTTTTAATCGATTAATTATGTTTACCATTTTATGTGAATATTTTTTAATACATGTAGATTTCGAATAGATAAAAAAAAAGTTGTACATATATATTTTATACAGTTATATCCAATGCTGTTTTGTGAACTGTTAAATAGTTTTACATTTGTTGATTTGTGCTGAATAATACATAGGTAGGTACCTATATCGTGGAACAGATTGAAAATAAACCTACAATATAATTAAGTAGGTATTGGTTTAATTTTTTTCCAATTCTGTAAACGATGAATTTTATTATCCGTTAAAAGTTCTTATCGCCTGTAATTTTTTTTTTTTTTTTTTTTTTTTAAATAATATCAATGTATTCCTGAAATAATTTGTAATTATTTGAAATCAAATTTAAAAATTTTCTTTAAAAAAAAAGTTGACGCCTTCATTTTTCATAACTTTATACCTAAGAAGAATGATGGTTATCATCACAAAGTGTTATTTTTGTATTTGTATAAATAATATTTCACGCGATAAACAAATGTTTTAAAAATACTTATTATTTGTTTTTCATATAAAAATGTATTGTAAATATCCAGATTCACATGTGAAAATAAGTTCTTATTTGATAAATTATTACGCACTTTTTCAATCAATTAATAGGTCATTGCTTCTAGGTCTTTTATACCAGATGACCAAAAAATTTTCATTAACACAAAATTTACAAAGCACAAATGAATAATAAGTAGACTTTAATCGCCTAGCGTTTCGCTAATTATTCAACCTTTTGTAGATAAAATTTCTATACTGTAAGTAATTAAGAGCAAACTACTTAAATTTGAATAGAGTGTTTTCAAGTCTTTCGAAATTTCAAGTGTAAAAAATTAAAATGAGTTGTTAAATTGAAATTATTAATTAAACGTGTGTAGTAGTTGTGGACAAGTAACATTGTTAGAAATTTATTCGAAGAAAAGTGTACAGGTGGAACGTATAGGTCTATGAGTAGGTACGAGTAGATCAATATTTGCGCAGGAATTGAAATTATATTATGAGTACCTACAGATCTTGTAGGGATAAAATGATTTATAATTTGTTAGGTAACTAAATTTGTGGATTTATATAAATGTAATAAAAACTTTTAGAATGAATACTTGAATGTGTATATTTTTCAGTATTTTACTTTTTTAGATAAAGAATATTGTATTTCGATACAAAACTGCTTCAAAATAAGAATTTATTCCTAGGAAAATAGAGTTTAAAAAAATTTTCTCAAGGTTTTTAAGAGTTTTTCCTTGCAAGATGTTGATTAAAAAAAATCACAAAAATTGCAAGCTTTTTTTTTTTTGATAGTAGGTATAACAAAAAAAACAAAAGAAAAGAAAACGGAACTTGCAAAAAAGAGGTATGAAAAATTTCCTGAAATAAGTTTAAAATCCTATCAAAAAAGTTTTCAAAACATTTTTTTGGCGAAAAATCCACCTAAAAATTTTAAAGTTATTCTTTTGCAAAGAACTTAACTTTAAAAAATGATATTGAAAATTAAAAAAAAAAATGTTTGGACACTATAAATTTTTGTACCTACAAAATTTTTTTCTTTGGAAAGAACTAGGTACTTACCATTTTCCGAAAAAATTCTGAAATTCCTTCAATTTGAAAAAAAATCCTGGAAAGAAATTTGCAGATATGAAATATTTTTAAAATTTTCATATAGGAAAAGCACTTCAAAAATGTAATAAAAATTTTTTTGATTATTTTTTTTGTAAAAAAAATCTTTTAAAATTTATATTTTTATGGAGAGAATGGAAAAATGCTACCAAAAAATTACAAAACCACTGTTCTTGAACATATTTTTTTGGCATAAAAAAATTCTTCTCGAAAGAAATTTGAATAAATGTGAAATGTCTATTTAAAAAACTAATTTGTAGGTACATACCTACTTCAGTAAGTAAGTACCCTAAGTAAGTGAGTAAGCATATGTTTGTAGAAAAATTTTACAATTCCATCAATAAATAAGTAGGTACTAGGTACCTATAAAAAATGCTCTTTAAAATGTTTTTCTGGACAAAACTAGAAGATATTTTTTTTAAATGTTTGAAAAATATATTTGAGACGAAAAATTCTTCTGGCAAGAACTAAGCCATTCCCCGAAAAATTCTGAAATCCTATCAATATCAAAAAAAAATTAGATCACGAAACGGAAATATTTTAGAAATTTTCATTTAAAAAACACGTCAAATTCCAGTAAAAAAAATAATAAAATAAAATAAAATATTTTTTGCAAAAGCCTTGTTTTTTTATGGAAAAGATTTGAAAATTCTTACAAAAAATTACAAAAAAGTGCAATTCAACAATTTTTCCAAAAAATATTTTGAAAAAAAAAGAATTTTCTTCCAACAATTTAATCACAAAAAAAGCTCTTCTAGGCAAAATTAAAATATTCGTTCAAATAATTCTTGAAAAATATTTTTTTGCAGAAAAAATATTTTTAAATAAAAACTAGGCATGTTAAAAAATTCTGAAATCTTTTCAAAAAAATTTCAATTATTTTAAATTTTTCATAGAAAAACAATTCAAAACTTCTATGAAAAATATAATAGGTACCTATTTTTGAAGAAAGTCTATTTTTTTATTATTTTTTTTTTTTTTAAATAAAAAATCTTCTAAAAAAATATTCAAGCGAAAATTTTTTAAACAAAAAATGCTCCTGATGCTGGAAAGAAATTAACATGCAGAATTTTTTTTTTTGAAAAAAAAAGATAAATACTTTTGACAAGAAATTCACATATTTATAGAGAATATTTTTGATATTTTCTTTGAAAAAAAAAAAAAATTCAGAAATCAAATCAAAAAAAGTTATTTATACCTACTTAAAAACTGTTTTTTTTTTGTTTTTTTTTTGACAAGAATTGGAAAATTCTCTCAAAAAACTGCAAATATTTTTTGACACAAAACATTCTCTTGGGAAGAGATTTTCAGATGGAAAATAGTTCAAGCATTTTTTAAAGAAAAAAAAAAGTCAAAAATTCTAAATTCCGTAAAAATCACAAGGTAAGTACATATTACGTACATCTACGTACATTATTCGATTATATGAATGTTAATTTAAGAAAAAAATAATAGTTTAATTGGTGGTAGGGGTTTATCTTAATTACACAGCTCATATTCCAGTTGAACTAATTGGTACGTATAAGTACAATACCTGTACCTATAGTGATATGGATGCGGTTTTTGGATCATTTCTTCAATACAGATATCTACTGGCATTTTATACGTTATTAACAACACCTATATGGCCAGAAAAAAATATCAATATTTTACCCAGAATTTTGATTCGAAACCACTTCATCGGAAGCTTTAATTTTATGTTCACATGACAAATGGCGCTCAATACCCGGATACAAAACAGCGTCGCTAAATTAGTGTAACTTAACAAATTAATATCAACCCATTAATGATTATCACGTCTTATTTAAAATCACAGATAATGACTTTTGATTCGCACTCGCAATATGAACGCATAGTTTAGATCAAAGTTTAACGTATTTTACTTCACTACAGCAGATTCGAAATGTTTATCAGTTTACAGTACGAAATAAGACGAACAAGTGCGTGTAGTTCGAGTCAATTTTTTTAAAAGTCAATTTAACAAATACTTGGAAATAAACTGATAGGTATCTGGTAGAAATGTATTAATTGGATGTGTCGTGTTCAAAATAGTAATAAAATGTCTATCCTCAATCAGAACCCCTTACATAAGAGGTAAGTGCTCGTCGTTCATGTAGCCCTAATAGGCTTGTTAATGTTTACTAATATTATACTAGAATATATATTTTTTTTGTTGAAAATATGGTATCACTCCTATATAATTTTTTTAGCTGTAGGTACAAATGATAGTAGACAACAAAATTTATGAACAAAAAAAATCTGATTGAAAAAAAAATGAATCTAAAATATTTACAAAATGATATTTATTGTATTATTCCAGACGAAGGTGCTTCAGATTTTCATATACTACAATTTTATACATCCTAACAATATCGATAGAAATTTCACTCTGTTCAGCCAGACCTAATCAAGACGTACGTATATGGTATATTCATCAACCAAGTACATTCACCTATTCAGGATTATCGTTTGATAATATTTACAATCACATTAATACAATTTTTAGAATACAAGCGTGGAAAAAATTGAAGAAACAGATGCTGGTGTGTTCAAAGCCACGCAAGAATTGCCTTCGTCATTCACGACTGAACTTTATTTCGAAAATGAAAAATATCCAGACACAATAGAGGATGAAATTGAAACAACAGATGAAGGTGATGATGATGAACCAAACTGTGACGACGAGGAAGTCGAGGACGAACGTTGTAATGAACATACAGATCCTCCCAATATACACCAACCCTATAAAACATTCACCGAGTCCAAGTTCGAGTCCAGGGTTGCTACTTTAACAACCCAACCTCAATCTACGAGTACAACTACGGACGAAACACCAATAGATACATTACATAATGATCCTATGACGTCAACTACTCAAGCACAGTCTGTTACCAGTGATAAAGAGCAATTAGATCCTTACACTTCGACTACAGAAAAACCTCTTTCTTCAACTATATTTACAGTGTCAATAGGCAATGATAATGATGATAGTAAAAATGTCAAAGCGGTGCCTAGCAAAGGTTCAACATTGACGAATTGTAGTTTTATTTTATTTACTGTTCCAATTTTATTGTATTTTTTATAAGCATTTTGTAAACTTTTAAAAATAATAAAAACTCGTTTTCAATTAATGAGTAAGATAGCTAGGTACCTACACCTAATCCTACTAAAGCAGATGAATTGCTCATTCTTACAAATTTACCCCCAAATGACTGATGCAAATTTTAACATTTTTTTTCTACATCATGCATCTCATCTTTTTATCACTACAATTGAATTCCATAATCACAGTAGATAGAGTGGGAGTGGGGGGAAAGAAAATAATAATAATTAATTTACGAGCAAAAGCACCGTAATCGAATAAAGTGTTAAAGCGATAATGAAGTTAAATCCGTGAAAATATCGATTACGATTTACATAACAACATAAATGATAAGAAACCTGAACCTAATCAAGCGTTCAATTAGGCGAGAATTAAACCTAAAATTTAGCTGACAAGAAAATAATATAATGCTTCGAAGTCTCGAAAAAATTCTTATCACTTATTATCAACTTGAAGTTCCTCGCATACTCAACTTACCAATTTACGTTGTTTTACGTTGGTGTAAAAAAATAAAGGACGTTAATCACGGTGTACATATTATACGTAGATGTGTGAATTCTTATTAAAATCGTTTTATTATGTGCGCGTTAAAAATTAGAATACTCGCGACAGTATTATTATTTTACGAAATAAAGTGCAATCTTGAGCAAGATGTGCAGCCTAAATCGTACAATCTGAAATTGGTTCCTTTTTTAGACAACAGCTTCAATTTTACCGGTGAAGTGTTTATCGACATATTATGTACTTTTTCTACGACCGAAATTTTTCTCCATTCCAGCAACTTGACAATTCTCCATGTACAAGTTTCAAGAGACGGAAAGGAATTTCCAAGCAGTTATGAAGAGTGGAAGAAACAAAATATTCTATACATCAAAACCCGAGATTATATGGCATTTGATGGTAATTACACGATACATATCAAATATCAAGGCTACCTTAATGATGAACTGATGGGATTTTATAAAAGTTCCTATAGAATAGGTCGCCAGACGAAGTAAGTAGGTACCTAGATTCGTTCAATATAAAAAAAAACTCAGTATGCAAGTAATATAGTATAACTACATTATTTACCGCATGCAAATTTAAGATGGTTGGCGACAACACATTTCGAATCGAATTTTGCTCGAATGGCATTCCCTTGTTTTGATGAGCCTCGACACAGAACACCATTTGATATCAGTATTGCGCGGTACAAGAATCAAATTGCCTTAAGTAATATGCCTGTAAAAGAGACTAGCGAAGAAGAGTAAGGAAAATAATTTCATATTTGTGACATGACATGAGGAACTTATACTTCCCGTAAAAACGTAAATTTTACAGGAGAGCCAAAAAACAAAGCCGTTTTGTAGTATAAATTGGTCACTTTGAGTGGATTTTTAGGCTCTTTAGAATTTTTTTTGAATTTTTTTGAGCATACCATCGGATAAAAGACTTCTTCTAGAACAAAAAAAAAAAAAAAAAAAAAAAAACAACGATTTTTTGACGAGAAGTATAAGTTCCTTATGTCATGTCACATTTGATTTTTCATCCCTCGTGAATTTAACCGCTGGATTGACAATTACTTCTAATCCAACAGCCCAACTATTAATAACCGTGTATGGGATACCTTCGAAGTTACCCCTCCGATGTCAACCTATCTTGTTGCTGTAGTTGTATGTGACTTCGTGAGCATTCCAAGTCCTGATGATCACAGGATTACTATATGGACTCGCCAAAACGCTGTAAAGGACGCTGATTATAGTTCGCGTCAGAGTGCTCTTATATTATACCATTTGGAAAAATACATTGGTGTCAATTTTAATTTGCCGAAACTAGACTTG
Source organism: Balanococcus diminutus (assembly GCA_959613365.1). Classification (NCBI taxonomy): domain Eukaryota; kingdom Metazoa; phylum Arthropoda; class Insecta; order Hemiptera; family Pseudococcidae; genus Balanococcus; species Balanococcus diminutus. The sequence continues at coordinate 35,331,800 of OY390714.1, forward strand.
ATCGCGATTCCAGATCATAAATCAGGTGCGATGGAGAATTGGGGTCTAACAATATTTCGGTAAATGAAAGTTTTTTTCAAAGAGTATATGTGACGGCGCATAGGAAAAGGTAGGTAGTAGGTACCTAAGCGTCACGACCTCGAAATTTTTTTTTTTTTTTGAAATTGGAGTAAAATTTATATCGAGAATTTGAATGAAACCAGTCTGAGGTTCCTGAAGTAATTTTTGACAAAGATACAGCCGCTTGAAATGAGTAAACTAGAAGAGAAATATCAAAATTTTTGAAAATTTTGAAAAAAAAATTGTCGAAAATAAAATAATGGTAAACTTTAATGAGTTTAAAGTGCTCTCCTGTAAAATTTCGTATTTGACGCTTAGGTACCTTTCCCTATGCGGCGTCACATATTATAATTATACCTAAACAAGGAACTATCTTTGGATTCAGTCGATTAGGAACGAATAATTTTGTTGAAAAATGTCTAAAAAAAAAAATCATAATTGAAAATTGAAAAAAAAAATTAAATAATTTTTTTAATGTATCACTGAAAAAAATGGATTGTAATGATTCTGGGTAAAACACAGTAAAATTAGGATACGTCGCCAATTTTAGAATCATTCCGGTGAAAAACAGAAAAGATTCAGTTCTATTCCAGAATGATTACGGAGACTCCGTAATCATTCTGGAATAGAACTGAATCTTTTCTGTTTTTCACCGGAATGATTCTAAAATTGGCGACGTATCCTAATTTTACTGTGTTTTAACCAGACTCATTACGGTTTTTGAGAATTCATTTTTTTCAGTGATACCTATCAAAAGTTATGAGTAGTTTATTTTTTCAGAAAAACATCTGAAAAAAATTATTTCAGAAAAATAAATTGAAACAATTTTAATTAAGTAAGTTATGATTTTTTTCAGACATTTTCCAACTTTTGATTGGAGTGAGATAGAGAGGTGGGGGTTACGCCATTGAAAAGAGCAACATTTTTCATCGAGAAAAGTTGATAATCATAGCTTGGTCAAAGGACAACTTTTTGAGTTATCACAGAAAAATAAGAAAAATTGTAACATATTTTACATGTTTTTGCAAATATTTTGCTCGCTTATAGACTTCTTTGTTCACTTATAAAAATTACCAGTCCCATGAAAAAATTCTAGACAAAATTTGACATCCGATGCCGCAAAGCGCAACTTTCTAACAATTTAAGTTGTCGAGAAGCGCAAGGTTGAAAAAATGAAAACACTGCCCAAACAAAAAAAAAATTTTCGATGAGCATAACTCAGACCCTGCAGTCCGGAGGTTAGGCAAACATACCTACATCGATTCAATATAAGTTGCATAATTACTGGATCAAAGGCTTTACTCTCAATCCAGAACACACTGTATGTATATGTGGGTAAAAAAATCTCAGAAGTAAAAAAAATTGATTTTTTCAGTACTAGATAGATACCCAGACCAACTCAAATACTTCATAAAAAAATGCTTTTTCTCAATTTAATTTTCTCTTGCTCCTTCAATTTTTGAGATAGGCACCACATGTAAATAACCTTATTCAAATCAAAAGTTTCCTAAAGCCCCCCCCCCCTGATGCTCTGTTCATATTTGTTTTTTATATTTACTTCGTAGAGAACGTAGCCTATTATATCAGGATGACAACGGTTCTGCAAAGCAAATGGAGACAATCAACCTAATCATTGCACACGAGTTTATCCATCAGTGGTTCGGTGATTATGTCACTCCCGTATGGTGGGATTATTTTTGGTTAAATGAAGCTTTCGCAACGTACTTTAAATATAAAATATCGGCAATGGTGATAACTGATCATAAGTGACGGATAAATAAGTATGGTATTAATGTAGCGATTCAGACTGAGGGATTAATTTATAGATTGAACCCACTTGGCGTATGGATCAATATTTCGTCACAGAAGTTTTACAAAATGTGCTTTTTGTTGATGAAGTAAAGTATCATCATGCGATGACTAGGCAAACAAAAACTACGGCGGAAATTGAGGAAATTTTTGATTTGATAACATATCAAAAAGGTAATAAAGAAGAACCAATAACACCAACAGGGAAAATGCAAATCATTTCAATTTTTTTTTTTTTTTTTGTCATACTACACAGGCGGATCTGTTTTGAGAATGTTTGAACACATTATGACAGCTTCAAGTTTTCAAAACGCATTGACATATTATTTAAAACAAGGGTAATCAATTGAATCAATTTTATACACGAATAAATTTATTCAAAGTTCACCACGAATATTTTGACATGGTTATAGTTACACGAATAGAGGAATAGTTAAACCAGAAAACTTATGGGAAGCTCTAGATAAACAGGCTCTGCAAGACCAATTAGAACTACCGTTGCTTCCTGCAGAAATAATGGCAGACTGGACAACGAATCGAGGTTATCCACTCATGAATGTTACAAGAATAGCACAAAATAACACCATCATCATAGAGCAGGTCAGATCAAATTTCATCAACATCTATTTTCTTAATGAATTACCTCATAAAATAATTCATAAAAATTATTTTGCAGACGACCTACAAATCTCCAAGATCTTCAGTTGAGGTTCCTGATCAAAAATGGATCGTTCCTCTGACTTATACAACTTCTCATTCGATTCATTTTTTCAACACAAAACCTACACATTGGTCTGGAATAAATTCATCGAGTATTTTGCAACTTCGTGTTCCATTACAGAGCAGGGAATGGGTACTGTTTAATATACAACAGACAGGTACCTAATTCGAATGATCGTTAAATTAATGTTGATAATTATCTGTTTTAATGATTTTCAAAATTGATCAATAGGATACTATAGAGTAACTTATGACCTCGATAATTGGAAATTATTGGTGAGTCAGTTATACACTCGACTCGACGACATTCATGTATTGAATCGAGCTCAACTCATCGATGATTCTTTCGCATTAGCCATCGATGAAAAATTATCTTACGAAATTCCAATCAATTTAGTCAGTTATTTAGCGAATGAATTCGACATGATACCGTGGTTCGCAGCGATTAAAAATTTCAATTATTTATTAATTCAGTACGAAAGTACTGTTATTAATGACACTATTACGGTGAGTGATTTATTTATAATACTTAATCATCTAAAAAGATAATAATTTCATCGACAGATTTAATTGCAGAAATACCTTACAGAAATAATTGATATTCAATACAGACGAATGGGAGTTTACGAGCGCTACAACGACGATCACTTAACAAAGACTGGGCGCACTTCAGTAATAACTTTGGCATGCTTAATCGGCCATGCGGATTGTATTATAAGAATGAAGAAATTCTATGAAATTTTTTCGGATAACTTGAGCAAGTAAGTAAACAAGTGTGAAGAATAGTGACAAGATACCAAAAAAAAGACATCTTTTGCATCCAATAAAATTATAAAAATTTTATGTTATTATATAGAGTGCCAGGATACCTCAAACATCCAGTATACTGTACAATGTTGCAATATGGAAATACTGACTTGGTGTGGGAGAAACTATGGACAATTTACAAAAAAACAAATTCTGCTTTTGAGAGTGAAACAATACTTTCCACAGTAGGATGTATGAACGATGAAAAATTAATTGCAAAGTAGGTAATCATTTTAAAGATATATGCCAAGAAAAAGTCTGAACCTGGCGGTGTAATTTTTCTCGCCCAACACATTCTCCTCAATCATTTGTCTAGCATCAAATTTTAAAATTTTTCGCAAGGACTGTGTAAAAATAGTTTACAAAAATTTAATTTCATTCTTTTTTTTTAAATAAGCATACTTACCAGAATTGATAACCACAAAAAAATATGTATCAAACAAATTAGAGACAATGCCCCCTACAAATAAAACCCAAAAAGTTTTTTTGGAAAAAAATGAAGAATTTTATTCCTATAGGGAAAAACTAGAGATTGCAACAGAAAGTTTTAACGTTTAAAAAAAACTTTGCAAAAAAATTTGGATTTTACTATTACTTAAGCACAAAAAATTAAGAGATTTCTTTTCTCAAAAAATTAGATGGGGACCCCCCCCCCCCTCACAAAAAAAAGAGGCATATTTTCCACAAAAAGAAAGATCAGTTCCTCCTTTATCACAACAGGGTTTTTTATTTTATTTTATTCAATACTAAAGATTGGCGAGGTTTTTTTTCAAAAAATTAAAGATGTAAGTTGACAAAAAAAAAATCAGTATCAAACAAAACTTGAGATTTTTTGCAACAAAAAAAAATGGAGTCCCCCCCCCCCAAAAAAAAAAAAATAGATTAGAGTTGAGAATAAATCAGAAATCTTTTTCTGCAAAAAAATCGGACATTTTTTAGCCTTGTTTCCAAAATGGGTATTGGAAATTTTATTTTATTCACACAATAAATTGCAGCTTTCTTTTTTATTAAAAAAAAAATCGACGAAAAATCAGAGACTTTATTTCGTTGAAAAACATAGATTACTCCAGCCTCCCTCCACAATAAAAAATATTGAAAAGATAAAAATGAGAGATTTTTCAAATTTTTTTTTTTTTTACAACAAAACGAAGATTTTTTCCAAAAAAAAAAAAGTTGAGATTCAAGTAAACAAAAAAAATCAAAGGTTTCTGTTACAAAAAAACCAGAGATTTAGATGTTATTACCTATACCGAAAAATAATGTATTTTTTTTTCTTTATAAAATTATTATCAAGAAATCCTTTTTTTTTACAGCGAATCAAGATTTTTGTCAAAAAATCATACCTACTTTTGCACAAAATGAGAAATTCTCATTTTTTTTTTTTTTTTTTTTTTTTTTTTGCAAAAGATTATGTAGAGATTTTTTCCAAAAATGTAGAGATTTCTCAAGTGAAAAAAATTACATATCTTTTCTGAAATTTTTTCCTGAAAAATTGAAGATTTTTATTTGTTTGTAGGATTAAGAAATCAGGATTTTTTTTGCAAAGATATTTTTCTTATAATTTAAAAAAATTCAGCGATTATTTCGCAGTTTCACAAAAAAGCGAGAGTTTTTGCCATTAAACAATTTAAAGGTACTTACTAACGTATAGAATAAGTATTTTATATAGGTAATATTTGTTTTCTTTGGATTTTTGGAAGACTACGTGTAAAGTTGAGAATATTTTATAAAAATTACTTATTTTCACAATCTTCTGCAAGGACAATTTCGAGAATATTTTACAAAAATTTCATTTCGAAAATGCTCTTGACAAAAAAGAAAAAAAAACTACAAACTTGATGCAAAAAATTTTCTTTCCTTTCTTATTACATTTCTAAAAAAATTCTTTTCAATGCAATTTTCAAACAAATTTTTGCATTTTTTTAAATATTTTTTTTAGCCATTTCATAAAATCCTTAAAAATCCATACCCCGTAAAATTGTTCTCACTTCCATTACCCTCCCGACGAGTCTAGGTAATTAATTAACACAGCAGCACATGATAAATTCCCCATTCATAAAATGATCTACTAATAAACACTCATTTCTCTTTATTTTAGCATTTTAACGAAAATAATTTCCGATAACAACAATGATATCCGTAAGCAGAATAAAGTAATCGCGCTACGATCTATTTATCAAACATCAAATGGTGTCACTGCAACTATCAATTTCATTGCCAATTTGATACCAAAACAAGAGTAAGTGTGAAGCGAAATTACGTTGTATAAGTACATAAATCTAAAAATTTACATGAAATTTATTGCCTTATCTGATCATGAGTCATTTTTAATTTTCTTTGTTTAACGTACTTTTCAGGAACCTACAATCGAGCATAATAGCGAAAATAACTCCCATAGTTAGGCAAATCAAATCTCACATAAAATCTGAAGAACAAATAAAATTGGTACGTAAAAAGCTAGAACGACATTGGCTACTTAGGTCCTAGGTATCTAAATAACATATTTTTTCAAAATTCCAGTTGAAAAAAATTATAAACGATATGGACCAAGAAGATGGAAATTTTACTGCTCTGATAAATGCTTTGAAAAATTCCCACCAAGAGGGTTTAAAAAGGATACAGATGAATAAAAAAAGAATGGAAGAACTGAAATATTCGATTGAAAATAGTACGCCACCTACGCCATTTATTGAATCAACCACGACACCAGAGAACAAAACCATCGATTCTTCATTTACTGCGAAATTAATATCTTCAAGTTGGTTAAACGCGTTGAATTTGGGAATAATATTTCTCTATTCAAGAACATTAGCTATTTGACCTATCCTAGGGTATCCTACATTTTTATAACATTCAAAATAAGTTGAGATTTTTTTGCGCCTAATTGTACTGCATCAAAAGTGTGTGATAAGTATATGTATAACTCTTGGAAAACATTCCATTTTTTTATCAAACAGGGCGAATAGGACACAATGAGATGATAATACTAATTGGCAACCACTGAACAAAACGTGAAAAAAAATTAATAACAAATAGTTTATACTTACTCATAAGTATTTATCTATTATTCGCGTACCAAACGCACCCAACAGTCAATTGTTTATCAGTTTATTGAAACGTGCCGATTCTAAAGTACGCTCCTCCTTTCGTTACTCATATTTACTCAATTTAATATAAATAGTGTTTAATTTGAATACTTTTCGCGAATACTTTAAAATGTTGAAAATTTTAATATTATTATACGTAACGATCGCGTACGCGAGTTTCGAAGTACAAGACGAGTATGAAGAAATTAATTTATCTAACAACGTTAAACCACTTTCATACGACTTGAAAATCACGCCGGATTTAAGTAAATCTAAATTCTACGGCAAAGTTAGCATCGATTTAGACCTAAAATTTTCAACCAATGACGTGAAATTACACTGTAAAAATTTAAAAATAAACGACTTCAAATTATACGAAAAAGAGTTCGAAACTCCAATTTCAATTCGACTCGATCAAACAAAAAATCTATGTAAGTTCACCTCGCTTCAACAATTAAACCCTGCTTCGACATACGTCCTATCGATTGGATTCGAAGGTGATTTAAATGAAAATACGAAAGGATTATACAGAACTTCTTACGAAACACGGAATCAGCAAAAGTAAGTGGAAATCTTTTTTAGCGCCAATTTGAATTTTAAAAAATTGATAATATTTTTCTTATGCTTCTAAAAGATGGTTGATAGCTACCAATTTCCAAGATAATTATGCCAGAGAAGTTTTCCCCTGTTTTGACGAACCTCGTTTTAAAGCACCTTTCGTAATCTCCGTGGCAAGAAAATTAGATCAAAAAGTATTATCTAGCACGCTTTGTGATGTAATTCGATCTCATAAGTAAGAAATTTTCAAAATTTTTGAAATAATTATGGGAATAATAATGGTAAATTTTTTTCCACTATGCCTAGCGATAAAAACCTTGTTTGGAATTCGTGTAAAAAAACACCACCATTACCTACTCATAAACTGGCATTCGTAGTGACGGAATATTCATTCACACCGGAGACTAGTAATTTGATAAAAATTTGGACAAGGCCGGATTTGATAAAAAATGTTCGCTATGCTCTAAAACAAAGCGATAAGGTATTGAAACAATTGGAAAACTTCATAAGTATTCCTTATAAGATATCTAAACTTGACATTGTTGTCGCTCCTGGAGATAAACCTCGCATACCAAAGGAGAACTGGGAACTATTTCTATTCGCGTGAGTAAAAAAATAAAATCAGGGTGTCGTGATGTAATAATAGGTAGAACATGGTAACGATTACTTTCAGTGAAGCGGATTTAATCTCCGATGAAAAGTCAACGTCTCAGCTGCAAAATAAAATCATTACGACTTCTTTATGTCGTCAATTTGCTCGACATTGGTTCGGGGGACAAGTGACGTTACTTAGTTGGGATTACACATGGCTTACAGAGGCATTCGCCGGATACTTGGCATTTTCTGAGACAGCTTTGGTAAGTACATAGTAAATAGTATATTGATAGATATCTAATAGAAATTTCCCATCGATTCGCTGATGACGATGGTTAAAATTACCAATTGAACAGATAGAGCCAACTTGGAAAATTAATGAAATTTTCAACATCGAAGCATTACAACCTACTTTATGGGAAGAGCTTAACAATGCACAAGCGTTGACGTCGTCGAAAAAAGCTAAATTTCAAGTCAACGATAAATATCAATTAATTTACCAAAATAAGGGTAAGAGCGAGATAATTAAAAACCTACATATTATTTCGATAGACGGTTTGAATTCTGATTTTTTAATTTTTTAAATTTTGATCTGCCTCATTTTTAGGAACATCAATTATTAGAATGTTGGAGCATGTGATTTCGAGGAGTTCATTAAGAAGTGTTATCCATAAATATCTCACCAAAAAGTGAGCGATTCAGCATCCAATCATCACGTCTCCTCTCAAATTGTTGATCTTATTAAATTTAAAAATTTTTAGTGAGAAATCAAACCAGACACTGGTAACCCCGGACAATTTTTTCGATGCCTTGAGATACCAAAGTGATATTGACTCATTTCCGTTGCCAGCTCATTTTTCCATCGTCGATGTAATGAAAACATGGACAGAAAATCAAGGTTATCCTTTGTTAAAAATTTTACGAAATTATCAGAGTGGAGCTGTCGAAATTGAACAAGTCTGTATATTCGTGATAACGATAATGATACACTTCTTTTTTCAATCAAATTCACTTGAATTCACTCGATAACTTCTACCTACAGTATACCTATACCTACACATCGAATCGAGCTTCCTCAACACCTAATCAAAAATGGATAATACCTATTAACTATGCAACTAAATCAGAAGCTTCATTTTCCAAAACAGCTCCATCCGAATGGGTTTATTCTAATAAGACAACATTATCGATAAACGTTGAAACTAACGATTGGATTATTTTCAACTTGCAACAAACAGGTAAAATATGCCCAGGTTGAGCACACCAAGAAGAAAAAATACAAACACGATTCTAAAATTATAATATTTCTAGGTTATTACAGAGTAAATTACGACCAGCATAATTGGAATTTACTGATTACTCAGCTAAAAGAAAATATGACCAAGATACATCATTTAAATAGAGCCCAGTTGATTGACGACGCTTTTACATTCGCATTTGAGGATGAATTATCATACAATGTAACTCTGAAATTGGCGGCGTATTTAGAAAACGAAGTTGAAATAGTGCCAATGCTTTCTGCAGTATTTCATCTCAACAAGTTGTATACAAAATATGAGGACACTTCGTCTCACAAGCTGTTCAAGGTGAGTACTGAACCAGATATTAGTACAGTGTAGGATTGAATATTATTATGATGAACTATTTTTCCGAAAACACGCCTGCTGCATCATTTAATTGCTGACCTTGAATTTTATCAAGTTTAGTACTACATAAATACTTGATATTCATAATTGAAGGGGAGTGAGGGGACCAATCGAAATTTTTGTTATAACCAAAATTATTCCTAAAACTTAAAACTACAACTTTGTTTAAAAATGTTTTCAATTGTACCCCTCTCCCTCCATCGATTTTGCGTAATAATCTGAAGATACTAATTAAAAATTAGAGGAATGAGGGAGGAAGGGGTTAATTGAAAAATGTTCTCAACAACAGTTGCAAAATAGACTCTAAAACATAATTTGGGTTATAACAAAAATTTCGATTTGGCCCCTCCCTCCCCACCAATTTTGGATAATACAGCTTATTCAAGATACATTATTAAAAACTGAGGGGAGGTAAGGGGCCCATTTGAAAAAAATTTCAAACAAAAGTTGTAGCTTGAAGTTCTAGTAATAATTTTGGTTACAACAAAAATTTTATTTTGACCCCTCCCTCCCCTCCAATTTTGAATAGAAAGTATTTATGTAGTGGACGTGGTAAAATCCAAGGTGCCCAAATGATGTAGGAAGTGGGTTTTCGGAAAAATGGCCAATCACTCCCTTTTACTTTTTGTGGTATGAATTGTCCCCCAAAGCCCCATAGCCCCAAAAATGGTGCTATGATAGAGGAGAAAATTGGCTAGCACTGTACAAAAGTAAAACCCAGAATATAAGAAATTCTATTTTTTGCTTCGAAGATTTTTTGTGAATTTTTTTCACGATTAATTTCAATTAAAAACATTTTCTCAATACAGATGTACATACAGAAAATTCTTGCGAAACAAATCATTCAATTACTAAAATCGGACGATAATCACATCAAAATGAAAAAATCCAGTATACTACTATTGGCTTGCAAAGTAGGCCTCTCCAATTGCATTCAGAGTGCTTTACAAGAATATAACTCAAACATAAGAGATCTCAGCAAGTATGTTAGATGTTCAATCACATTGGAAAAATTTTACAAGATACACTTAAAAGTGGCGATTATCGAGTAAAAATTAATGTTCTCATCATTAGAGTGCAGCCCGACTTGAAAGAAGTTGTTTTCTGTACCGCATTGAGAGAAATTCAAGATTCAGACACCGTTTACGAAAATTTAATGACGACTTATCGCGCATCTAATATTGCTTACGAGAAAATTACCATTTTGAAAACTCTCGGATGCACCGGAAATGAAAACATATTGAAAAGGTAAACACTTCTGCTTCACGTTATTCTACATAGCGGGGTGTCTTGGGAGTGGAGCACTCTTGTTAAATTAACAAAAAACGTTATCTACATAAATGGTGTCCAACTCAGTTTCAAAGGGACATACCTAATGATTTACAAAAATTTCAAAATATCATTAAGGTAATGCATGAACCAGGTGTAACTTCTTGGGTGAACAAACGATAGGTGCACCTTGTGCAGCTGTACCTATCTCGAAAATTAAAGGAGCAAATGAAAATAAAATTGAGGAAAAATTTTCTGATTGGGTTTGGGATAACTTTGAATTTGGTATTTTTAAAGTTTCATACATTGTGTGCAAATTTTTTACATTCTTTTGTTTCCCTCAAACAGTTATACTCATTATTTCATATGTACCTACATTGTCTTAACAGATGATGATGAAGACAATATCTTTGACGTGAATTTCTTTTAGCCATAACTCCTTCAATTTCAATAATGAGAATTTCTTCATTTTTGTATTTGATTAATGAAAAAAGTTCCTGTTTTATCAAGCCAAAATCCTATACTCTGATGGAATTTTTAAAGATTTTTAAAATGATAAATTTTGTGAAAATTTCAAATTTTAATAATTTTTGAAAAATTAGAGTTTTGGCCAAATTGGATTTAATGAGTGAAAAAACTACTGCACTTTCAAGGCAAAATCATACTCTGATTGAATTTTTCCAGATTTTTAAGATCATCAATTTTGTGAAAATTTCAAATTTTGATAATTTTTGAAAAATGAAAATTTCTGCCAAATTCCATCTGGTTAATGAAAAAAGCTACTGTACTTTCAAGAAAATGAAGTTTTTCAAATTAATTTTAAAAGCTTTATAGCGTCTTCATTTTCAAACATAGACAAAAAATCTCTAGATGAAAAAAACATTGATTTTTTTTGGTACTATCCATATGCCCGATAAAAAAATTCTCCGTTCCATTTTCCTTTGCTCATTTATTTTCTGAGATAGGCACCATGTGTAGGTAATAAAACACTTTTTGTTAGTGGTACCAGCTGTTGTATCCAAATTTGAAGTTTTCCCCGGACACCCTGTATATACATATTTTTTCGAAATTACTCATTGCACGATGCACGTACCTATCTGACGATATCGTTTTGCTTAGATTATTATCAAATTTATTCGACAAAAAAGACGAATACGTTGCGAAGTTAGATGAAGATTACGTTTATGATTCAATTTTATCATCGTCGACTGGAATTACCATCACGCTGAGATTTATTCAAGAACGGATTCCACAAATCGAGTAATTTTTTTTACAAATATTACTCTTTAGTCAGCTCAATTTTTGATCCGTTTACGAAATAATAAAATGCATTGAAAATGTGAATTTCAGGAAAATGAAAGACGACGAGCTTGAAACCTTAAAGAAAATTGTGCAGAAAATTATACCCCAAGTACAAACTACAGAACATACGAGAATAGTAAGTATTTAAACTTTGTACAACTGCGTCCTTCCATTACAAATACACTCGCAAAAACACTTTGCAAATTAATTCCGTCATTTAAAATTTTTCTAGCTGAAAATACTGAACGCTGAATTCGATAAACTAGGTCAAAATTACAGCATCTTTACAGAATTACTCCACCAAGCATGTTCTTCACTTAGGGAACGCGTAAAAGAAAATAATAAAAACAGTGCTGTATTAAAAGATATTTTTTATGATGTCTTGAATATCCCTTCAGTAGTTCACCCGCCTACTATGAGTACAAAATCGCTCAGCAACGCTGCCATCGCTTCATTTCCCCTGTTACTTTTAGGCTTATGTACAAGCTATATCAGTTTTATCATTTATTGCAACTAAAATTTTTAAACAATTTTTTTCTATTAAATTTTTTATCAATGTTTGTTGTTTTTTTTTTCATTCTTGAATGTAGGTAATAAATTTTCAAATTAAGAGATTATGTAATTTAATAAGTTGCTTTCGCATTTGAACAATAATCATTTTATGATAAAATTAATTTCGTAAAATATATTATATAAATAGTATGTACTTACGCGTATGACGCGTTTGCAAAAAAAAAAAGAAAGAAAAACGAGACGAAGATTGAACTTTGATCATACTGATGCAGAAACTATTTCGCAAAACATGAACTAAGTATAAATAAGTAAAAAATGAATCATTAGATTGTGGCTTTATTCTGCGTTAATTATGAGTCATTTCGTGTTTCTTTATCAATGCGTAAAAAATTTAAATATGTACTTATATGTACTCGTACTTTGCATCTAATGCCTATACGAATCCTACGTACACAGTGCATGCGTCGTACATGAGTCTTTCTTATTCCACTTGATTTTAAAAATTAGTAGGTATCAAAAACACATACTGCACCTAATACCTACCTATAGTTACACTACATAATTATACGATATGTAGAGGTACACATGAAACACTCGTATTAACACGCACATGACAGTACACTACTCATTCGTACTATTATCTCAACACTCGATGCTTTATTGACGCAAAATGGTAAATTTTATCTGTATTCTACTTGAAAACTGCAAGTTACCAAGTACCTCCAATTCTCCAAATAGAAAAAAAAACTACAGTTATAGGTACCACTTATGTAGGTAATGAATCATCTTTAAACAATGAGACTTTAATTACTTATTTTACAATCTAGTGTAAAAGCTTTTGAGACAGTTTATCAGTAATTGAAGGATTATCGCTCGTTCATATAAATTAACCTACTCATATAAATTGAGCCCGATATTTCTGCTAACTGTCCCGATTTACTGTACAGTTTGCACGATGGCTGGTTTAAAAGTTTTGTGGTTATTATTAAGCATAGTGTGTGTAAAAGGATCGCCGTTTTTTTCAAATGTTGAAAATGACCTATCAAATTTTCACGAGACGGAAACACACGACCATACACACCATTCAAACGATGAACCCGATGTATATCGATTAACTGACGAAGTGGTGCCAAAATCTTACGAACTGAGAATGGTACCAGATTTGGAAACATTTACCTATGTTGGAAAAGTGGAAATTTTTGTTCACGTGAAATTCTCAACCAACCAAATAATCCTTCATAGCAAGAATCTCGAGATTAAGAGTGTCAGAGTGATAAAAACCTATCTGCTGGAAAGTACATACAAATTTGACGAAGCCAACGATCTTCTTATCATTGAAACTAAGCAAACTTTAGAATACAATACAGATTATGGTATTACGATTGAATTCAAAGGTGTTTTAAATGATGAAATGAGAGGATTTTATCGAAGTTCGTATACGATCGATGGAAAAGTTTAGTAAGTACTGGATCAAACTAAAATGTGTTTTTTTCGCTCGCGTTTATAATTTTATTGAATCATATCTCATGATTTGATTCAAATAGAGATCCACCTTCACTCTTCAGGCCCATAAAGTGGAAATCTAGACAAGGTTGGAAGATTTTTTCAGCCCTGCCCCTATTCTCCAGAAAGTTATCATTTATCAAATGTCAAGAGTCAAATTTTCACAATTTTTCGCAAAGACAATTTTTGAAAAATTTTGAAAAAAATGTAAGATGTCAGAATTTTTACCAACTTTTGCAAGATGAAAATGGTGAATACTATTTCGAATAAAATTTTGACTTTTGAAATTTCGCAAAGACAACTTTAAGAATATTCAGAAAAAAAAATTTCAATTGAATATATTTTTAAAAATTGTCTGTTGCTTTACATTTTTGTAAACATTTTCACAAAGTTGAAGTTGTGGGTATTTTACAAAAAAAATGTACGAGTACTATTTTTCACCCTGCTCGCGGTGGCCTCATCGTAATATATAGATAAATTATATACTTGGAGAACATTATTACCTATGCTATACCTAACTTAGGAATGGGAGAACGATAATGAAATAATTTTTATAACATACTCACATCTGCATAGAGGGTGTCCGGTGACGACTTCAGATTTGAATACAACCAGGTACCACAAACAAAAAACTTTTCATACACATGGTGTCTATCTCAAAAATTGAAGGGGCAGGGAAAATTTGACAAACAAAATAAAGAGAAAAATTTATTTTGGTTGGGTATATGGGTAGTACCATGTATGTAGTACTTACTTACTAAAAAATGCACATTTTTTATTTTTGACAATTTTTGCCTACCTCAAAAATTGGAGGGGCAAGGGAAAATTTGACAAATAAAATTGAGAGAAATTTTTTTTGGTTGAGTATACAAGTATATGGACAGTACTAGAAAAATACACATTTTTTACTTTCAACATTTTTTGTCTAAATTTGAAAAATGAAGGTGCTACCGAGCTTTTTAATTTTAAAAATAAATTGAATGGTAAATGGGCAACACTGTATTATAAAAAAATTTTAAAACCACCAAAGGATAGTACTTTGAAAAATCAAAAAAGTTCCCATTACAATGGAATGTCTATCTTCGAAATTAAATGAGTTAATATAGTATAGCAAAAGGAAATCACATGTCAAAAATTTTGCCTTGCTCAAATTATGAAGGATACTTACTGGTGAGAATTGAAAATTAGGAGATTGAACTTACCAACGCATCCAATGAGTGTAACTTTTTGAGACGAACAAAAAAAGTTATGTTATGGATTTGCCTACCTCCAAAAATGAAGGCAGTAGGGAGCCTCAAACTTCTGAAATTTCGATTTTCGAACTGATGCAAAAAATGTCAAGAGAAAAAAAAATGTTTATCTTTTTTAGTACTATCCATATGCTTAATCGAACAAATTTTTTCTTTGTTTTATTTTCCGTTGTCCCTTTAAACTTTTGAGATAGGCACCATGTGTACATAACGTTTTTTGTTAGTGGTACCCAGTTGTATCCAAACCCGAAGTCTTGTACAGCGCTCCCCGGACACCCTGTATAGGTATAATACCATAGACCTACTACCTAGACAATGTCATACAGAAACGTAGTCATAAATGCTAAAATTTATATGTATTTATTCTTCTAGTTGGTTGGCCACAACTCAATTTGAACCAACGTACGCCAGAGAAGCCTTTCCTTGTTTCGATGAACCACGTTTCAGAGCATCTTATACTATTCTCATAGCACGTTCGGGAAATCAATTGGCTGTCAGTAATATGCCCTCAGAAGCTCAGTTACCTTCAGAGTAAGTGAATGTTCAAAATAACAACAAGATTTCAAGTATAACACGCATCAGACACTAAACAAACTCTTATCAGAGCAGCATAATCTCTTGATTACAATGAATAGGCCCACTTGAAATACATTTTCGAACTTATTAGATAAGGGAGAAGGTCTTGAGAATCAATTAACGTTGATTTATTGCCACATAATGACACAAATTTTGCAGAAAGATTACACTGAATTATGTTCACAATTTGCATTTTAGTTCGATGAGTGGAAATCGTATATGGGAAAAATTCCAACAATCTCCACCCATGCCGACGTATTTGGTGGCTTTCATGTTGTCTGAATACTCATACCTTACCGACTCGAGTGGTAAAGTTCGCGTATTGGCGAGAAAAAATGCCTTACAACAGGCATCCTACGCTTTAGGACAGAGTTCCAAAGCATTAAAACAATTAGAAGGTTTTACTGGTATACAGTTCAAGTTACCAAAACTAGATGTGGTCGCTATTCCCGACTTTAATGCTGGAGCGATGGAAAATTGGGGCATGACAACATATAGGTAACTACAATCACTGTTGGAAATACCTATATAAAATAGTTCAAATGACAGGATTATAATCAATTATTGTTCCCTTACACAGAGAACGATACGTTATTTTGGACCAAAATACGGCTACTGAACAACATAAAACAGCAGTTACAGAGGTGATAACTCACGAATTTGCTCACCAGTGGTTTGGAGATTTGGTAACTCCGGCATGGTGGGATTATCTATGGCTTAACGAAGGTTTCGCCACATATTTCGAGAATTTCGCTGCGGCCAAGGTAAATTGAGATTAATTATAGTCATATATCTACCTACACTTACAATTAGTAGGTAATAAGATAAGGCCAATGATTTTATCTACTCCGGAAAAATTTGAATTGTTAGCTCTATCTTATAGCTTGTAGCCTGAATAAAAAAAAATAACCTAACTAAGTATCGATTCAATACTCCATTTTAAAGGTCGAACCATCTTGGAATTTGGAGCACATGTTCGTAGTTGAAACAATGCAGCACGCTTTATGGCATGAAATTACAGTGCAAAGAGCTATCACCTCCCGAGTAACTAAATTTAGTCAAATAAAACAAGCTTTCGATGTTATCAGCTACGACAAAGGTATGTAGATCATAGAATGAAGTGTTTAGAGACTATTTACCTACATATGCTTAAATTCAATAACTTTTGCAGCGGGTTCTGTCATAAGAATGTTCGAGCACATCGTATCACCACATATCTTCCGAAGTGCATTACATGATTATTTAGAAAACGGGTAAGCACATCAAATAACCCGAATGTACATATACGTTCAAGTACTCGGAACCAAATGACTAAACAAATCTTAAACAGGCAAAAAAATTACAATGGAACGGTCACACCACAAATTCTATTCGATGCATTCAACAAAGCAACAATTCACGATTCGGCCAATTTCCCGCCACATTATTCGATTTCTGACATTATGAAAACATGGACAGAAAATCTTGGATTTCCTTTACTCAATGTATCTCGTTGCTACCACCATGGTGAAGTCACAATTAGACAGGTAGATAAGATTTTTAAATTCAAATGTTTCACCTGATTCACCTGAACCAGAATCGTCAATCATTCAGCCCTTTGCAATTTATGTTTAGAGTACTTATAGATCACCAAGAGCTCCTAAACGATTGCCTAATCAAAAATGGATAGTACCTTTGACCTATACAACCAAGTCTGAACTCAAATTCAACAACACGCAGCCCACTCAATGGTCTTTTGCCGATAATCCTACAGAATTGTCTGAACGATTTTCCAATAACGACTGGATTATATTCAATTTACAACAATCAGGTACCCACGGTGCACATCTTTTTCAAAAATTCTGATGTAGGTATATCACTCACATTCTCAACTTTACAACAGGGTATTACAGAGTGAACTATGATTTGAGAAACTGGCGCATGATAATCGACCAACTGCATGAAGACCATGAAAAAATACACGTTTTAAACAGAGCTCAGTTGATTGACGACACGGCAGCTTTGGCTCATGACGGAGCACTGAACTTCTACATTCATTTACATCTGATGTCATATGTATCAAAAGAAAAAGATATGGTTGTTTGGTATTCTGCACTAACATCATTGAATAGACTAGTATCTGAAACAGAGGGTACTGTGAACGAAAAATTTATTTATGTAGGTTCTCCTGATTTTGCAAAATGTTACCTAAAATATATTAAAGTGTCATTGAAATCATTAACTATTTTCTGAATTACAGAATTACATTCACGGATTACTCAAAACTCCGTATGAAAGACTTGGTTTTGAAATTAAAACTACAGACAGTCACGTTGAAAAAATTGTGAAACCAATGTTCTTGAGTTTGGTTTGCCAACTAGGTATTGGAGACTGTGCTCAGAAATCGTTAGATGAGTACAAAAAGAACGAAGCCGATCTTACCAAGTAAGTCAAAAAGAATGTTACAAGGAGTCGCGAATAAATCCAAAAAATAGTACTTATCATTGCCCATTTATTCAACAGAATTCAACCAGATTTGAAAAGAGTAGTTTATTGCAACGCTTTAAGACATTCCACAGATGCACAAACAGTTTTTGACAAATTATGGGACATGTACAATAAAACCGACATCAGCTATGATCAAAATCTAATTTTGATGGCATTATCATGCACCACAGACGAAGAAGTCATTAAGAAGTAAATAATTTAATCTCCATTCCATTGAAAATTTCATATTTAAAATTTCTATCACTAATCAAATTAATTTCTTTTTCAAAGATTTTTGAAAAAGTTAATTGATCCAAAAAATAATGAAGTTCGAAAACAAGACGTGCATTACATAACTAGAACATTCTCTACACATATACCAACAGTAAATGCGATACTTAAATTCGTCATAGGAGAAATTCCAAATATGTCGTGAGTGCATTTTTAAAGCTTTTGAAAATTATTTTGAGCAGATTCAACCTTACAGCATAATTAATTATTTCAGCGGAACAATCACAAATGACATTTTATCAGTAGAAAAGTTGATCGGATCTATACAGGGCAGCATAAAAACATTGCAGCAAGTACAACTGGTAAATTCATTTCTCAATTACGATTTATTCATGGAACGGAAAAAAATGCAAACAATATCATTTCATTATTTCAGATTGAAGACTTGAAAACTCGAAGCAACTCTCTTGATCAAAATAAATACAGCGAATTCATCTCAACAGTCAAAAATTTGCATTCTTCGGCAACAAAGAAGATTGAAATAAGGAATAAGATGTCAAATCGAATAAAAGAAGAATATTTATCACATGGTTACAAACCATCTACCGAAAAACCACAAACGGAAACACCACCACAACCAGGGTCAAGTGCATCCGCTCTGGTTCCAAAGTTATGGTGGCATTTGGCCACTGCTACCATCGCCCTTTGCTATGGATTACCAATACTTCGTACTTTGTAATGATAGAAAAATACCGAAGACTTGTAACAAACTATTAAAAATGTAATTTTCTTATTTTTTGTAAATAGATAAAATATACGGTGTAATTTTTGATGCGTTTTCTTGGAATAATTTTGGAACATGAAATACCTATTTTTGTCAAATTTTTACAAAAAAAAATCATTTTTTGGAGAAAAATTTCTTATTTTTATTGAAGAAAAAAAAACGGAATTGATTTTAATTTTTTGTCTCAGTTTGCTGTCAGGAAAAGGAATTCAATACATCTTGTTTTTTCTGTAGATGTCTGAGGTTTACGGGTTCACATAAATTAATACACGATACCCACGCAAATTCATAGCTTAAAAATTTACATCCAATAAATTGAAGTTGTTGTTCACTAAATATTGACACTGAAAATTTTTTCAACATGATCGCAGCATGATTGCATGGTACTTCATATAATCAACCAACGTGAAAAATAAGTAGATAGACATATGTACTTAATACAAAATAAAACGAAGATAGTACATTTATAAGCAAGCAATTTCACAGGAAACTGACTCACTCTAATAAAGCATTGTTTACAGAGCAGTCCATTAAAGAACCTTAAGCATTTAAAAATTATCCGTAAGAGCCGAATTTATTTTTAAAAATTTCAATGATTCAAAGGAAATTTGAAATCAGATATGCAGCAAGCATTTCCATTTTGAAACTAATAAGAAAATACAATAGTGATGCTGAATTTATACAAGAATGAAAGACTGTGAAGCAATTTCTTTGGTTGGAAAGAAAGTTCCCCTTTTAAAACTTACATATGTCCATTAGTGGTATTTGAAACTACGTATAACACCCCGTCACAAATTTTTGTATAAATGATTACTTAGCTGTAAATCCCATATTATTTCATTGAAAATTAAATCTTCAATAAAGAGATGACTTAACAAAAAAATACCAAAACCACGAATGAAATTGAAATACGTAACTTCTATGATAGGTAAACAATAGGTACCTATCTAATATATCTACCGGTTGCCCAATTATATGTGGCACACCTTATTACATTTTTTTAATAAGTTGGTAACATTGATAAAAGAAAACAAACGCATTTGGTAGAAATGTTACCAACTTATAAATAAAATGTAGTAAGGTGTGCCACATATAATTGGGCACCCGGTATGTGTGTGACGTGTGTAACTGTGTACTCAATTAAATCATGTACATAAGGTACAATAGATTCTTCAGACTTTGAGAAATTCGACAAAAATGAAACAAAAAAATAATTAATAAGTACCCTCTTCGAAATAATCTACAAACGTCATTTAAATATATGGCATAATAATCCTTAATCTTTTCGAATTTTATAATCAGTTGTCAAGTGCCTAAAACGCATACCTATTACCTACATAAAGCGATAATTTTCCACTAAACTTTCAATAACGCATTTTCTTTTAATCGGAGAAATTCGCCATGATGTGTTTAAAAATTTTGTTACTACTTTTAAACTTGGCATTACTGCAAGCTTCACCTGTGAATTTCCTCGAAGATGGACTTCTACAATCCGAAGAAAAGAAACCTGAAACTTCAACAATATCAGAAATATATCGACTGACCGACGAAGTGATCCCAATGTCGTATGATTTAAAAATGGTTCCAGATTTACAGAAATTCACTTTCAGCGGTAAAGTAGAAATTGAAATCTCTGTGAGGTTCTCAACGAATAGAATAACGCTTCACAGCAAGCAACTAAAAATTACAAGTTGTCGACTATTCAATGAAAAAGGAGACTTCGTGGCAAGTTCTTACAAACTGGACGAAATTAACGAACTTTTAATAGTTGAAGCCAAACAATTATTACAATATGGAACAAGTTGCACATTGAAAATCGAATTTGAAGGCATATTAAACGACAACATGAAGGGGTTTTATCGAAGTTCTTACAAAATCAAAGATAAGAAATAGTAAGTAGTTAAGTATAAGTAATAAAGTATCTATATCGTCACAGTATACCTAGCTTACCTAATGCATTCATAATTCATTTAAGTAGGTAGGGTAACTGCCTAAATTAGTAAGGTAACTGCCTAAATTAGTAGTACACATAATTCTAGAGGAAAAAATACTTCAAATTACGTGCGAGTGATGATTAATGTGGAGTACGAAAAAAAACATAGGCTATCTTGGATTATGATCATATTCAAGAGAGTGGTTCATTTTGACTTGAAACTCACTCCCAAAAAATTGTCTTCCACCTCAAATGGGGAAGAGAGCTAAGAACCTTTAAAGAAGAGTCACTTTTGAAAAAAGAAACAGTTTTTGCCACTTTTGAGTAGTGTCACCTGCGTGTAGTATCTCGATCACCCTTCAAAAAGTATTAATTCAGGTTTCTACTGCTCTCTAGGTCATTGTCCCAGGGATGGCAAAACCGATTGAATAAAGGTTTAGGTTTAGGTTAAAGGTTTTTGAAATAAAGGTTTAGGTTTAGGTTCGGTTTTCGGTTTTCTTTAAATTCAATCGGTTTTTTGGAGTTTTATCGGTTTTCAGTTTTGGTTTTCTCAGGGTTTTCTCAAAATTAATGCGTAAAACGGGCTAAAACCTGGGAAAAACAACAACAAAACTTTTAAAAGTTCAGGTTTTCGGTTTTCCATCCCTGCATTGTCCTTTCAATTTGATATCGATTTGCTTAGCGTACCAGGGGGTTAAAAAGTCGTAGATCACCGAAAAATCGAAATTTTTGAATCACAAAAAAAGGAAATACCATCTGTTTGGTACCAAAACTAAACTTAAATGGCTCCTATTGATGCAAAAAAAAAAAAAATTATTTCGATAGAAAATTTTTTCAGTACAGTGGTACCAATGTACGATATGAAAAATTTCCTCAATTTTAAATTTACATTATAAAATTTTCAGCTGGCTAGCAGTAACTCAATTTGAGACATCATCCGCCAGGGAAGCCTTCCCGTGTTTCGATGAACCGCGATTTAGGACTCCATTTCAAATCGCAATTGCCCATTATAGCAATGAAAATGCAGTTAGTAACATGCCAATGGAACGAAGATCATTTTCCAAAGAGTAAGTAGATGGGCATGTGCTTTCGAAATCTAAACGAACAACTAAAATAAAATATGGTATCTTGAGGCAGTGGAACCTATAATAGGCACTAAAAAATATAAGCGGGTCTAACTATGTTATATTGTTTTATTTTTAAACCAGCTCTTCTATGAATGATCGTATTTTGTCAACATTTCAACGCACTCCGCCAATGGCCACCTATTTGGTGGCTTTCATGGTATCTGAATTTACTGGTGTGTCTGATGATAAAATCACAGTATACTCAAGACCCGACGCTTCAGAACACCGCTCTTATGCATTACAACAAAGTACACGTTTACTGAAACAAATGGAAGGTTACATTGGCATTCCTCATAATCTACCAAAATTGGACGTGGTGGCAGTACCAGATTTCGATATGGGAGCGATGGAAAATTGGGGAATGACAACGTACAGGTAAGAAAGATTAGGTGCAAGAAGAGAAGAATCTCTTGAAATAGAGTTTCAAAGTCTTTCAATATACACATTTTCAGAGAACGATTCGTTCTTTTGGATGAGAGTAAACCATCCAGCGCATTACAGAAACTAGGAGTAACTCAAGTGATAGCTCACGAATTTGCTCACCAATGGTTTGGGGATCTTGTAACACCCGCATGGTGGGATTATTTATGGCTTAATGAGGGATTCGCAAGATACTATGAATATTTTACAGCTGCTGCGGTAAATGGTTTTACAAATGTTACCTATCCCTATGCAAAACAGTTCTTTAAAGATCATAAAACTCACGTCAAAATTAAATCATCAACAGATTGAACCAACGTGGGATCTGGATAAATTTTTTGTCATAAACCAAGTACAACCCACATTATGGATTGAAATAGAAACGCAGCGTGCAATGACGACATCGGTTACACATACGGATCAACTTGATAAAATATTTGATGTAATAAGTTATTCCAAAGGTAACTGAACCATCTAAATATATGTATCTATCTAAGCGTAGCCAGACAGTCATGCAATAGGGGGTTCATCGCTTAAGAAATTTAATTTCATGTAAAATTTGAAAAAAATATTTATTATTTTGCGGAGAGGAAAAGTATTTGTGCCTGAGCCAAGCAATAGTGAAATTTTTTGCAAAAAAGGACACTCAAAAGCTGAAATTACATCATTTTTTCAAATTTTGCCGTCAAGGGGCCCATACTCCCTCCAAACACTCTTGAATACGCCACTGAGTATAGGTCGTTGGTAGAATTGAAATCATTACAAATTTTACACATTTTAGCTGCTTCAATCATTCGAATGTTTGAACATATGGTTTCACCAAGAGTATTCAGATCTGCTCTCCATAACTACTTGAAAAATGGGTGAGTCTTGCTTAAAGCTCAAACATGACTTTCATTCATTGAATTGACAAATTTGTAACGAAATTCATTCTCAGGGCTGAAAAATCTGTTGGTACGGTTGTACCTAAAGATCTTTTCGATGCATTTGCCGAAGAACTGCATTTCAGTACTCTATCACTACCTGAGCATGTTTCCATCTCAGACGTTATGAAACCATGGACTGAAAATATTGGATATCCTTTAATTATGGTATCTCGTTGTTATCACCATGGAGAAGTCACAATCAGACAGGTTGGTATATTTCTTCAAAATATGTAGGCACTTAAATGGCATACTGAGATACTTGAAAATCACGAGCTTACGAACGAATTTGGATTAGACTACATACAAATCTTCAAGAGCTCCTAAACCATTACCTGAACAAAAGTGGATAGTTCCTTTGACCTACACAACAAAATCTGAACTCAAATTTTCAAACACTCAGCCCAGCCAGTGGTCATTTGCCGATAAGCCTACAGAATTACCTGGACGATTTTCCAATTCCGATTGGGTTTTGTTCAATTTGCAACATGCGGGTATGTTGAATGTGATTTTAATGAACAGTTGTACGTCCTATGTAGGTATTTCTAAATACACTTGAGTTTTGATTTTTTTCAGGATATTATAGAGTGAATTATGACTTGAGAAATTGGCATCTTATAATCGATCAATTACTTCAAGACCCGGAAAAAATGCATGTCTTGAATAGAGCGCAATTAATTGATGACTCATTTGCCTTGGCTGACGACAATAAAATCGATTATCATGTACCCTTGAATTTAATTCAATACTTGCCTAAAGAGAAAGAAATTTTCCCATGGATAACAGCGTCTTCTCAAATAAATTTGCTATTGACCAAACACCAAGACACATTAGTAGGACCTGTTTTAAAGGTAGGTACCTCTATCTACTATCACTTACTCTAACAAAAACAAATTTGTTATTAGAATGTTTTACGTTGTTTCTATGATTTTTAGACTTTTATAAGCGGTATCATTGAAAAATCGTACGAAAATTTTGGATTTGATATTAGTGAAACAGACAGTCATGCTATGAAAGTAGGAAAACCAGCATTCCTGGCATTGGCATGTAAATTAGACCACAAGGATTGCATTGATAAAGCTTCGGAAGAATACAGCAAAAATAAAAATGATCTCGACAGGTAATTTCAAAACTAAAAAAATTACCTGTAGGCTACCAGCAAAAAAAAAAGAAGATAGGTATAATTAATACGTATTATCTTAATATGCAAAACCATTTCGAATTATAGAGTTCAACCAGATTTGAAAAGGATAACATACTGTTCTGCATTACGTGTCTTTGAAAACAAACAAGATGTTTTTGATAATTTATGGAAATTATATACGAGAGCTGATATCGTCAATGACAAAATCACAATTTTAGAATCTCTTTCTTGCGTAAATGATGAAAATATCATTAACAAGTTAGTCAGTCAAATATTAATGATTTAAATTTTACTCATTATTGGTATATTTATTCCATAATATGAATTTTTAAATAGAATATTGTCCAAACTAATCGATTCGAAAAATGAAGAAATTCGAAAACAAGATACCTACTACATTTATAGATCACTCTTTTTAGAAACTTCAGCAGTAAATGGTGTAATTAAATTTTTACAAGCGAAAATATCAACTATACCGTGAGTAAAATTAGAAAATAATGGTAATAAAACAGATAAGTGTGAATGAATAATACGATTATGTTTGAAGTGAAATGGACAAACATGGTATTTCGGCATTTGAAGATATTTTGAAGAAGGTCAAATCGAGTGTAAAAACTGAAGAACAAATAACGATGGTAATTTTTTCACTGAATGGGAATTTTTACATTTTATACTTATTTTCAATTAATGTTCTTATACTTCTTTTAGTTGAAAATGTTAGAAGAAAAAAGTAAGGTTCTTGATAAAGCGAAATATGGTTACTTGACTTCAATAATTCAAAGTGCACAAGACAAAGCATTAAACAAAGTAAAAGAAAATAAGAAAGCAGCAGAACTTCTACTTCCTATTGTAAAAAATATTTTACATCCAGAAACTAAAGATGACGATACATCTAAACAGCCTCCACAGACGACGCCTTCTCCTACTTCAGGAGGTGCAACTTTGATTTCATCAATATGGACAAATTTAGTCATCTTAAGCATTTGCTTTCATTATGGATTACCTTTATTGTACCAGTAGTTCATAAATAAAATTTCAAATTTTTATTTTCATCATTGAGTCAACTGTGACATGTAAAATAAAAAGAACAGTGGACAATTCAAATGAATAATTGCAAATACACATTAACATGAATATATATATTATATAAAATTATATTTTTTTTTAAATTCTCAATTTTAGGATAGATTTATCATCTTCAAATGCATACTTACTTACTACCTGTTTTAATATTCAGTTGAGTAACGTACTATTAAGTAGGTATTTGTATGTAATACCTAAGTATATTTGCAAATTTTCAACATCCATATTTTGTTTATAACCAAATTTTTTCGAATTTCGTTAATTTTTTTTTAAATTCAAATTTCAAAAACGGATTTTTTTTAGTTTTAGGTATGAACTTTTACTGATTGCAAAAATTACTCATTTTGAAAAATAAAATTTTTGAAATTTCATTCAAACATGAATTTTTTAAATTTTGAGTAGATATGAAAGAAAATTTCCCAATTTTTCTGGGGTACCTAATTATTATGTTTTTTATAAAAATACCACTTAGATTGAAATACTCGTGTGTTCATATGTAAACTCGAGAAAATTTTTGGAATTATGTAGTTACGTACACGGAGGAATCGAATGAGCCAACTCTTTTTTCTTGGCCCGCAATGGTAATAAAAGACTTATTGTTCTCAGTAACAAAGGCACTGACAGAAACATTTTTTGGCCCGCAACAGAGTCGAAAATTTGCGGGCTAAGTCATTAGCTGGCCCGCAATCGAAATGCAGCGTTTCAAGAAAAATTCTGAAAAAAATTTCTTGGGGATTTTTTTTAAGAATGAGTACTGAAAAAAATGAGTAAAAAAACGTAGCGCGTTTAAAAATTATGGAAATATGAATAACTTTTGGTACAAAAGTTTGAGGAAGTTCATCGATTTGAGCATTAGAAAAATCGATTACAAAATTAAAAGCAGCGATGGGATCAAAAGTCATTTATGAAATTATTGAATATATGTAGCAAGCCAACTACTGCTACTCAACCACCAATCACTAGTACAAGCATTTTTATCCTACTTCAACAGATTGACCAAAAATGCCGTTCAGTGATTGTAAAAAGACACCTTTGATGACCAAATATTTGATAATTATTGTGGGAATAATTTTTGTTTTAATTTAAAAGTTCAATCATAACGTTATGTCGTAAAAAAAGTGTATTGTTCAATTAAGAAGTAGGCAGTATTTTTTATCAATCGAAGTGATAAATCGAACTTATTTAAAATCAGGATATTGAGTACATTAAATTTATCTCGTACTCGATGATGAAATAAATTCTATTACTGATTTAAAAACGATAATTTTTATCGAAATTAGCTTTTAGGTTAAGAGTGTTTCGTTATTTTATCAATTAATTTAGAGTTATCAAATTAATCCCTTGACTCTAAACCAGAATAAAGTACTGTACATCGGAACTAAAGCTCTGCATCACAGTTCTTCAAATTTTTCAACAACTATATTTTTCATAACCCTTGCTAATGTAGTCTGAAAAAACAAAATGAGTTCAATTCTAAAAATACTAATTTTGGCAATATGCGTGGTAAATTCAATTCATGCGGATTTCAACATCGAAGAATTATTCGGAGGTATTACAAAAATCACCGAAGTGAATTACAACCTGCCATCAACCATTGTGCCAACTTTTTACGAGTTATCAATCAAACTAGACTTTGTCGATGTCATATCTTACGAAGGTGAAGTAGCCATCAATTTCAAAGTAAAATCGAAGACCAATCAGGTAACGCTGAACAGTCATGGGTTGAATATTACGTCTATTTCCATTCTCAACGATGTCAGCAAGTTACGCTTGCATAACCATACTATTTTGGAAACCACGCAAATGCTCGTAATCAATACGAAACCATCGCTGACAGAAGATCACGTTTATACGGTTCGTATTTCATTCAGAAATACTCTCAAAGAAGGAGATAGCGAGCTTTACTTGAAATCGTTTATGATTGGGAATGAAACTAGGTGAGTCTTATATTATGGGAAAGTTTCACTTACTAATGTCGTATTCAACTTTATTTTGATCATCGCTTAAATTGGTGTTATGGGAAAAACTCGCGAACAAACTGATTTTCAATGATTAGGTAAATTATCTCTACCAAAGTAAAAAAATCGTATCAAAGAAAGTATCTTTTTTCTTTTTCCAAAAAGTTGGACGAGATTTACGTAGCTTCAAAATGAACTGTAAAAAAAATAAAAATCCACAACGTCGGAATAACCCTACGAAACTAATTTTTCAGGTGGATAGCTGCAACCCAACTCGAACCAATTTTCGCTAGAAGTGTATTTCCATGTTTCGACGAACCACATTTCACATCTCCGTTCGTTCTTCACATCGCAAGGCGAAACGAACAAGATACTTTATGTAACCTTCCACTAATCCGAAGTGAAACGGAGTAAGCTTATTTTAGATACCTACGATCCCCAATTCCAACCCAACGACCTTTAAAAAATATATAATCTATTGTATCTCAGCCCAGGCAATGAAAACATCACGTGGGATACATTCGGAACTGAAAACCCTATTCCCACTTACTCTTTAACATTTATGATTTCGGACTTTCAATTATTGAAATTGACCGAAAATCGTAAATTGAGATCGGAGGTGAAACGTGTGCCGATGGCTTCGTACGCGGAATCAGTGCTGTCTAAAAAAATGAAGAATATCATAAACTGTATAAAATCATTCACACAAATTGAAATGAAAGAAGATTTGAACAGGTTCGAAATTTACATGGTTCCTAGCAACTCTGATTTCATTTTGGATGATTGGGAACTGAAACTATTTGGGTTTGTAAACGATTTTTGGTTACGAAATGGCATCAAATAATCAAAGTTTTGATAATACTGAACGTGATTACAGAACGACCGCATTTTACTATCCGAAAAAAGATCCTTTACGAAATGTAGAACCTATGGCTTTGAATATGGCTCGACAATACTCTAGGAAGTTGATCACCGAACGCCTGGGACATAGAAAATGGGAATATGCGTGGTGGAATGAGGCAATTATTGCCTACACGGCGCAACGAGCGGCAGCTGAGGTACGTACCATGAAGCTCGCAGGATTAGAGACTGAAAGCTTTGAGTTGAATTTAAAAAATGTGCATTTTCGTTCGCAGGAGGAATCGTCTTACAAACTGAACGAATATTACTTGGTAAACTCATTCCAAAAATCATTAATGGCCGATGTATACAGCTACCAGATAACCTCTTCGAATAATAAACCGTCGGTTATAATGGAAAATTACGATAACTTGGCAGTTTATAGAGGTGAACAAATTTCCTCATTTTAGGCTGTTCATTGACGTAGCCATTTCTACAAAAAGTATTTTGCAGGTGTTGCCATCTTGACCATGTTAGAACATACCATCACTCCAAGCGTTTTCCAAAAAGCTTTTAATCAATATCTTCAAACGAGGTATTTGGTCAATAAACTTTAAATAGTAAAATTAAACATACTTAAATTAATTTTTCAAAATTTTAAATCGTTCAGTAACAGCAACGCAACGATGACGCCATACGAATTATACGACATTATTGACAAAGACCTGCAGGGTAAACATCACCACTATCCAATCAGTATTTCCAATTTCATGAAATTATGGACCGAATCGAGCCAATATCCTTTGATTTTAATCAACACGACAAAAGGAGAAGTGGATATAAAACAAGTAAATATACAGAGTTTTCCATGAAGTATCCTCAATAATTCAACATTCTATAAACGCATACTTGAGTAGATAAACAAAAAAAATCTCTACGATAAGTTGTCTATCTCGATTTTGAAGGGGCTTGGTTTCAAAAAATTGCATATTTCGTCAATACATTTCTCATGAAACAGATCCCGGGAAAAAATCTGTTGGATCTAACCATATATGAAGTGGTCAGATCTAACCATATATGAATTTTATACCTATCAAATTTGATCTAATCATATTTAATTTGATCAAATCATATATAATTTGATCAAACTATACACAATTTGATCCAATGATGTATGATGAGATAAAATTAAATATGATTGGATCATATTTGATAGGTACATTTCCCATTTATTATGGTTAGATCTGACCATACCCATCCCAAATTTTTCTCAACGGTCACCCATCCAAGTAGTAACCAAACCCGAAGCTGCTTAACTTTTCCAATCAGATCAATGATGGTGCACTCAACTTGGTACGAACCATTTCATATATAATAAGACAGTTTAATTGTATTTATGTGACACACAATCAAAGATAACAATTACTCAAGGTTGTATAACTAAAAGTATCAGGAAAAATTCCTGTGAGTAGATAATTTCAACTTAAATTCAGAAATGATTTTTGTCGTGATACCTTCTGGACCCCATGGGGGCACTGCGCCCCAAAATTTTTGACCAAATCCAAAAAAAAATGTAAAAAAGCATGTAGCATGTCGTTTGTTACATTTTTAATAGTGCCTACTCCGAATTTTGCCTTACTTTTTTGATGGAACCCTATTCTGGCACTGCTCGTAGCCCCTAAAATTTTAAAATGAATCTGGGTTGACTCATTTTGATTTCACAGATATAACTTGATCCAATAATATCAAATTATATATGAGAGAATCTAATTTGATCCAATTTGATCCATTCGGATCTAACCATTTCTATATAACTGGATTTTCACTGATATGACTTGATCTAATTATATCAAAGTAGATATGAGGAGATCTGGTTGATATGATTTGATCTATTTTGATACAACCATTTTGGATAAAACTGGAGTTTTACAGATTCAACTTGATCCAATAATATCAAATTATATATGAGAGAATCTAATTTGATCCAATTTGATCCATTCGGATATAAGCATTTCTATATAACTGGATTTTCACTGATATGACTTAATCTAGTTGATATGTTTTGATCTATTTTGATATAATCATTTTAGATATCAGTGGATTTTCTCTGATATAACTAGATCCAATTTGACTAAATTTTATCCAATCAGATCAACATTTGGATCAAACTTGATCAAATCTGATCAGATTTTATCCAAATAGATATGACTTGATCCATGAGATTTTTTCCCGGGATGTAACTTTTCGAGAGGAGTAAAACCAGTTATTTAAAAAATTTGCCTATCTTTGAAAATGAAGGCAGCTATGGAACTTCAAATTTCGAAAATACTGATTTTTAGTGCGCTGTGGCGCTTTCATTTTCAAAGATAGGCAAATTCTTCAAGTAACTTTTTTCGTTCCTCTCAAAAAGTTGAATCTGTGTTTTGATAGAATTTTCCAATTTTCATACTGTCTCGAAAGTGCACCGTAATAATTGAGATAGGCAATACTTTTAACAAAAATTTATTGTCGTCATTACTCCTTCAATTTCAAGATAGACATCCCAACGTGATCACAACTTTTCTCGTGTTTTTAAAGTGCTATGTACTGGCGAGGTCGAATTTTTTTCTGAATGCAATGTTGCCAACTAATTTTGCTTGGAAATATCAAATTTTCAAGGTTTTTTAACGCCTTCAAGTTTCGAGATAGACAAATTATCAATTATCATAATAAAATTTTTTGTTTGTCAACTTGAGTTGCATCTACATAAATACTTATGGTTGAATTATTGCGGGCGATTCATGGAACATCATGTATACCACAGATGAAAATCCTCAAAAAAAATATAATTGATATCGATAAAATTTTTACCAAAAAAATCATGTCAACACTTGTTAGGAAATATACGGTACTGATGAAAACGCCAACGTATTAGAATGGATAATACCGCTCTCATACACTACCAAATCACGTCGAGACTTTTACGATACGACGCCAAAAGTTTGGTTATTCCCGCGCCAGGAGGTGAGAATGGGCCAAATTTTGGAGAATGGAGAATGGATTCTATGTAACATTCAGTCGACTGGTAAATAGTTTCACATATTTTCATCATCTTCAAGGGGGAATATACGTATAGGCTAGGGCTGGCAACTTGGAAATTTTCTACGATGTGGCTCGATTTTTTCGCGAAGAGGGTAATGAGTTGATTTTTTAATGCTGAAAATGAGAATGACTTTATTCTACAAAAAAAAAACAAGAGATTACTCAAAAAAATTAATTTTCTACTTCGAAAAAATAAGTAAAATGGAGGTTTTTTTTCCAAAAAATTTGCAATTTAAAAAAAAAGAGTGAGCTTTTTTGGTGATTTCTTTGCACCAAAAAATTGAGACTTTTTTAAAAAGTGGAACAAAAAGTTAGTTTAATATTTTTATTTTTCTCCCTAAAAAATAGTAACTTATTTCAAAAAAATAAAGACAGAAAATTGAGAATTTTTTCCCATAAAAATAAACGAGTTTTTTCTTCAAACGAGGTAAAAAGTTTTTTCTTGCAAAAATTGAAACTCATGTAGGTACCTGGTACCTATTTATAATGATAATTTTTTTAAAGTACCTGTTTAAAAAAATAGAAATTTTTCTCAAAAAATTTGAATTCAGTTTTAGCATAGTATATGCTTTTACGATGACCAAAATTGAAAAAAACGACACCAAAATCCGTTCCAAAAATCCGTCACGAAATTGGGTTAGGTTAGGTTAAATTAGGTTAGGTTTGGATGACATAAAAAACTTAGAAAATTTTCAATAAATTCGACTTTTTAGACATTATGTCAGACATTTTGAACTTGTAAATTTTTTTGAAATTTTCTAGACATTTTTTCAGACATTCTGAAACTTGGTGACTTTCTGACATTTTGTTAGACATTCTGAAACAAATTTTTTTAAAAAGATGACTTTCTGGCATTTTGTCAGACATTTTGAAACTTGGAATTTTTTTCATTTTTATTTTTTTTAGAATTTTTTCATTTTTAAATTTCCATGTAAATTTATATTTTTAGCATAGTATATTTAAATTATTTTTTTTAGAAATTTTACGACTTTTAGACTTTTTAATTTTTTTAAATAAATTTTATGACTTTATTTGGACATTTTGTCAGAAATTTTGAAACTTGGAAAATTCTATAAAAATTTTACGACTTTTAGGCTTTTTGTCAGACATTTAAAATTTTGTTTGAAATTAATATTCGTAACTTTATTTTGATTATACTCTTTAGATTTGTGGAAATTAATATTCGTGACTTTTAGACATTTTGTCACAGAGTAAAAGCATATACTATGTTTCATACTTTCAAACGTAGTGTGGAAATAGAGCCAACCAGGGGGGTCCAGAGTTTTTTTTTTTTTTAATTGACAAAAATATATTAAGACTTTCTTTTCTTTGAATAAGAATAAGTAGTTTTTCCAAAAAAAACCCAAAAAAAAACATTTATTTCTACAAAAAAATTAAAGATTTTTCTTTTCAAAAAGAAAAAAAAAAAAATCATCAAGAATTTTTTTACATGCCTACCTACTTACGTACTACCTAGGTATTTGTTTACTTCAGAAAATTGAGATTTTTCTCCAAAAATTCGAGAAATATTTTCACTGCAAAAAAGTTTGGATTTTTCCCCCGGAAAAATGTAAAATTTTGGGAAATGTTTTTAGTAGGTACCTACTACCTACCTACAATAAAAAAAAAATTCTTGGAAAATTTCAACAAAAAAAAACTTCTAAAAACTTTGAATTAAGTCCTATTTTTTTATCCTAAAATTTGACTTCTTTTTTAATCCAAAAAAATAAAGAACTTTTTTCTTTCAAAAGAATTAAAGATTTTTTTGTCCAAAAAATAAAGGAGATTTTTTCCTCTGGAAAACAAAAAAAAAGTAGGATTTTAATAGATTATTAACATTATATTTTTGCTTTTTTCGAGTTCTCAAAGGTGTAGCTCGAGCAACCCAGCTCCTGCTAAGTCGATTGTTCGAAAGTCTAGAATGAAAAATCTAATTAAATTTTCGCTGTATATAATTTATAATATCCAACTACATTTTCAACAACCCTAACGATATACCTATTTAATCACAGGTTACTACCGAGTAAATTACGACCAAAACAACTGGAGACAATTAATCCAACAATTATACTCAAACCACGAAGATATCGATGTCATCAGTAGATCGCAATTAGTAGACGATATTCTCCACTTGGCCATTGATGAAAGAGTAGATTTTCATTTAGCGTTGACTTTGACGAATTATTTAAAAAATGAAAGAAACTTGTTACCGTGGTTTACAGCTGTAAACGTTTTCAAAAATCTAATCTTAACCTACGATCAAACATCCGCCAGTATTGCTCTGAGGGTAAGCAGGTATCTTGAGAATATGAAGTGGCTCTACTGTGGATAATTATTCGTTTATTCGAATCTTTAACTTTCGATTTCAGAATTATATTTTAGATTTATTCCAAAATATTTACCAGACAGTTGGATTTTACGCAAGCAAAAGAGATTCGTACGAAGTAAAGATTAGCCGGCCAGACTTCATTTATCTAGCTTGTAATCTGAAATTGGCTGATTGCGTGACGAAAGCTTTGGAGGAATTTAATAACAACGTTAATGATTTAACGAAGTAAGCTCGCAATAATTTAAACGATATGAATTTTCTTCGAATAAATACGCAAGAAATTGATAAATTCGTTACAGGATCAATCTCGACATACGAGAGGCTGTGTTTTGTACCGCTGCTAAACATTATAATCAAACGGAAGTATGGGCTTATTTATGGAACATGTACGAGTCTCCAATCTACGATTACGAAAAGTCTGTCATCATTCGATCGTTCAAGTGTTTCGAAGAAACACAAATTCTGAAAAAGTAAAGTCATCTTTTCCAAGTTTGCAATTGCATTGACATTTCATCAAAGATTACCATGAACGATGATTTAAATTTCCAGCATTTTATACAAAATTAACGATCAAAATGAGAACGGTTTGTCGAACCAACACAAGCAGGACGCTTACAAATCAGTTTTCTTAAGTAAAGGAGGTACTAGAGCTTGTCTACAATATCTAGAAGAAATTTTATCCGAAAGTAACGCGTACGTATCTACTTGACGAAAAATTTTCGACATCATTTTCAAACTCATGTACCTTTAAATATTTATCTGATATTACGTTTTGATAAATTTTCAGCGTTTATTCCATCAACACTGTAGCCACCATAAATTACATAATTTCCAACATTATAATCGGCAATCACGAACAACTGAAACTCGTGAGTTCTTATAAAATTAATACCATCGAAAATTAATAGATAGGTATCGTTAGCGATAAACTAAACTCATACGTATATTTCCAGATTCAAAATTTACTCTCTCAAATTTCCGAACTGAACCAAACCGACTACCAAGGTTTACTGCATGCGCTCAAAAGTAAATTCCGCGAATCCAAGGAATCATTGTCATTTATCGAGACAGTAGTTCATAGAATTAATTCAGCGATAAAAAACACCGATCGTTCGAATCCACCTCTTAACAAACCTAAATCGATCAAGGAATTGGCTGAATCATACGTTAGACGCGAAACAGATCGTTTTTCGTACAAGAAAATTGCTAAAAATGTATTTTACGACTACCTTGGACCAAGAATTTTTGGGCAATATTTTCGATACATTTCCCTGCTGAATATCCTAGATACAAATCTTCCTTACGAAAAACTCATCATAAATTTACTGAAAAGAATTCACGTTCCGGATTTCTTTCGTCGAAAAACCACGCAACCTGAACCAGAAGTACATTATGATGAATCTTCTTAAAATAGAACTACCATTACTAATAAAATTGTATTAATATCATTCATGTTTTTTTGAAAAAACCTCATAATATGTATTTAGGCTATCTAAAAAATTTTTCGTATCTTCATTCGATGTAAAGTGCCCAAATAAATATTAACACTTTTCTAAATTTTGATTCAAAAGAAATATATCTGTCAAGAGTTGCTAAGGGTTCAAAAAAATGAGAAATTTTATTATTTCAAAAAAATCAGATAAAAAATCGTAGGGTTTTCTCAACAAAAAAAAAATTAAGATTTTTTTTTTGAAAAAATTTGAAGTTTTTTACTACAAAAAAATTGAAAAGATCTTACCACAAGAAAATCGAGAAATTTTCTTATACTTTAATTAGGCAAAAAGTTAAGCTATTTTTTTTCCTTAAAAAATCAATTCTTTCTCTCTCGAAAAATTGAAAAAATTAACCTTTATTTTTTTGCTTCAAAAAAAATTATCAATTTTTTCGTACTGACTCAACACAAATTAAAATAAAGTGATTTATAAATTTTTAAAAAATCAGAATGTTTTTCTCCAAAAATTTGAAAAACATTTTAGGTAAACTCTAAAAAAGCTAAGTATGGATTTTTTTTCTTCAAAAAAAGGAGACCAAAAGTCAAGATAGGTACCTACATACATTTCCAAAAAAGAGTAAGTATATATTTTTAGCCTTGTTTTTTCTCAATTTGTCAAAAAAAAACCATGGCTATTACGCTGTATCATGATGTGGGAGTTGAGGGGGGGAGTAAGTACAAAATCCGTTTCATGACTCCAGAAGTCCATTTTGACATTTTTTTTTAGTTGAGATTTTTGCGAAAATTTGAGAAAAAATATTTTGCACCTATTCCAAAAAAATTAGAAACTTTTTTATTCAAAAATTTGATTACCTATATTTTTTTATTTGATAATTTGTAATTTTTTTCAGAAAAAAAATAGATTGTGCCAAACCCCACTTGGTACAACCAAAGATCAAAAGGGGAGGGGGGTCATTGGATACCTGATTAAGTGATTATGATGAAGTGATGTTTAGTGGGAGGGTGAGAGGCGGTACGAATGAAATTTTCCCAAATAATTTCTCCAAATTTCCTCAACTAACCCAATTTCTTTCCAAATTGCTCAACTTTCTGTCCGAAATTCCCAACAAAATTTCTATTGCTGGAAGAGAGTGAGCCACCCTCCCAGACAACTCTAATACCATTTCCAAATCTTTGGAGTGATAATAATTAATTTTTTTAAACGTCATTAATATACCTGACGTTTTTCAACTGTTGCTGTTCTTTGTCACGTAAAATGTCAAAGATCTGCTTATCTTCACTTCAATTTTTTTGAAATTTTTACATGATAGGTAAGTTTGGATACATTACGTAAGTTTTTAAAATGCCATACCGGAGCAAAAATTAATTAGAAAAAATTCTAAGGGGTTCTCATACTTAATTACCTAACTAGAATCCATTGGAAAAAATGGGAAATATTATCTGAATTTGACGAAACACGCTTCGAGGCCCCATCAATCCCTAAATAATTACGCTAGCGATTAAAAAAATTGTCGACTTTTTGAGATAGGTTTGACCCATATCGATTTCCTAGCCTAAATCACCAAAGTATACATTTTATAAATTTTCCCCCTATTGTAAAATAATTTCGCTATGCCTCTGAATGAATTAAAGTTAAATTTAAAACACTAAGAGCTCAACTAAGAATTTAATTACAAACAAATATTTACAGATTGATTATAAAAATTTCCAACAAATAAACCAACATCTGCCACGTAAAATTTTGAAAAAATCGATAGCTTTGAAAGATAAATAAATAAAAAGAAAAACTGAGAGATACATCTCTGATTACAGCGAAAATGGCTCAATATTCAATTTATTGATACGTATCGATTAAATGGAATTTTTCATCATGAACTTAATCAAAAAGCTTTTCGATAAGAAATGAATATAATAGACACAGGAAAAGGATCACTTTAGCTCATTATGTTGGTGTTTTTTCAAAAATTCAACATGTTTCCTACGTTCGCGTTAATATTTTCAACGTTGTTGTTAACTTCGTTTATTTTTTGCGACGAAAGTGATAATTTAAATGAAAAAGCCGAAGATGAGCTCAGTTACAGGCTGCCAGAAACGGTTATTCCGATATCGTACGAATTAAAAATCATACCAAATTTAAAGGATAATTTCGATTTCGAGGGAGATGTCACCATCAATGTAAAAGCTATTTCGAATACCAATGAAATCATACTACATTGTCACGAGTTGACATTGAAGGTGGTTTCTATTTCTAACGAAACCGAGAAAATTAACCACGATGGCTACGACTTGATGTCGGATCGACAGCTTTTAAAATTGAAGCTCAAAAGCGAATTACAAAAAAATAATGAATACTTGATTCGTATTTGGTTTAAAAGCGTTTTAAGGGACGAACCTATCGGATTTTACAGAGAAAAATACAACCATGGCAAAGAAATAAAGTATGTACCTAGCTAGTAGCTACCTCCTTATTTTACCAAGATATTTAATTAATTAGGCTACCTATCGTAAATAATTTCTAAAAAATTAATACCTAATCAGTGATATTTTTCAAACTTTAATAATAGATTTAAAAATATCTATAAGCAGTGTACTTAATAATTTTATTGAAACTTGAGAAAAATTTTACAAATCTGAATCCTAAATTATGGCCATCTTTCTGTAAATTTTCAGTTAGATATAGACATAGAGATAGGGATTATTTCATCTTTTATCATCTCATTACTCTCTATATATCCAACCCTAACCGTAATCTTGATTACGAAACAAAAACGAAATAGCTCTAATTAATTTTCAATTTTTTTCAGATGGCTGGCAACAACGCAACTAGAACCAATTTATGCTAGAACCGTATTTCCATGTTTCGACGAGCCTCAATTCAAAACCCCATTTTCGATTCATATTGCTCGATCAGAAAACCACATGTCCATTGCAAACATGCCTTATATTATGAGTAAAGGACCCGAGTATGTATTATAC
The DNA here is from genome assembly GCA_959613365.1 of Balanococcus diminutus. Classification (NCBI taxonomy): domain Eukaryota; kingdom Metazoa; phylum Arthropoda; class Insecta; order Hemiptera; family Pseudococcidae; genus Balanococcus; species Balanococcus diminutus. Next base: position 35,370,241 of record OY390714.1, read on the forward strand.
CCAAACGCATGTAAACGTTTGCCCTTATTTTTAGAATAATTTTACATTCGAAATTTTTTTTTAAAGACCAAAAATTCAAAATCGAACTTGGGACATGTTTGAAAGCAAGCTATCCATATCGACGTTTCAAGTAGCGTTCACCGTGACCGAATATTTTTTCAAACCAGATGTAGATACCGGCGTATTCTTGGGTACACCGAATCGAGGTAATAAAAATGTTTTCGAGATTTTAACCAAAAGTAAAAATATCCTGAAAGAGTTGGAATCGTACACGCAAATGAACTTCACCAAAGAAAGCATGCACATGGTGGCCATCTCTGATTTTCTCGTCGGTGCTTTAGAAAATTCTGGATTATCAACAATCAAGTAAAATTATCCTAAGTCTAAAACACCTTTATACCGCCAGAACAAAATCAATAGCGATGGTTCTTGTTTATAGGGAAGCGATGACCATACTTTCGAGAAGTAAGACTTCAACACTCAGCAAAGAAGTCACCGAACTTGCTGCAGTGCACGAATTCGCACATCAATGGTTCGGAGATTATGTAACACCCGTTTGGTGGAGGTATATCTGGCTGAAAGAAGGTTTTGCCACCTTCATGGAATATAAGATTTTAAACAAGGTAAACTAATCATCCGAAATTTAGACATAAGCCTATACCTGAAGGTTGTGCTAAATGTGCTTTGGTATAACCTCCTTTTACCAGGTCTATTCATTAATTTTTGCAGCAGAAAGTCAATTGATTAGGGGGGGGGGGGGGTGAATTTTTCAGGAACAAAAATTCTTATTTTTTAGAGTAGATACTTACAAAGTATTTCTCAAGTAATTTTTTGAGAAAAAATACCATAATTCTTTAGGAAGGGGAAAAATCTGAATTTTCATTAGAATAAAAAAATATCTCATTTTCTCAAAGTAAAAAAAAAGGTGAAAAAACTTCTAAATTTTTTCAAAAAAAAAAATGTGATAATTTTTTAGAAGAGAAATGTTTCAGTTTTTTTGCAGTAAAATTTTTCTCAAATTTGCAGAAAAAAATCTTTCAATACCTTGGGGGAAAATTCCAACTTTCTGTCTCATCGTTTTTAATTTTTATTATTTATTTTTTCATATCTTTGGGGTTAACTTTTTTTCAATTTTTTCAGAATAAAAACTTTATTCATTTTTTGGAATAAAAAAATCTTCTCATTTTCTCTGAATAAAGACCTTTCAATTTTTTATAGAAAAAAATCTCTCAACCTTTTTAGAGTAGGTAGGTAGGTACCTAAAAATATTTCTCAAATTTTTGAAAAAAAATGGAAAATAAACACTCTGAATTTTTTACTAAAAATAGTAAAAATACTCCATAAATCAAATTCTCAAATTACTGCAGATTTTTTTTTTCATATTTTTGATAGAAAAATTATAAAATAATCTCAACTTGCTGTCTTAATGTTTTTCATTTTTTTTTTAATATTTCATATCCTGGGGATTTTTTTTTTTCATTTTTTTGAAATAATAAGAAAAAACAATTTTTTCTCAATTTTTTAGAGTAAAATTTTTTTAACATTCCTTGCGAAAAGAATGGTTAATCTTTTTCAGAGAAAAGACCTTTCGATTTTCTGGTGGAAAAAAATCTTTCAACTTTTTCAAAGTAAAATTAATATTTCTAAAAATTTTGAAAAAACGACCTCACAATTTTTTGGAGAATTTTTTTTAAATGAGTCATTTTTGGAGGGGGTACCTACCTCAATCTTTTTGGAGAATAAACATTACGAATTTTCACTGAAATTAAAAAATTACATAAAAGCTACGTCAATCAATTTTTTTCGAAAAGAATGTTCAAATTTTTTTAGACAACAAATTGTCACCTGCCTACAAGTAAAACGCACCAAACTCATCTGACCTGGTTTTTAGAAAGGTACCTGAGGACTAAGGAGAAAGAAGTCGTTTTTTGGATCTTAGATGATTTTAGAAGTTTTTTTTTTTTTTTTTTTTTTAAACCAGGTGATATGAACTTGGTGAGCTGTTCTGCATGGCAGGTGACAAAATATTTCTCAATTTTTTTGCAGGAACAATTTTTTTAATCAATTTTTTTTTGTTATTTTAATAGAATAAAATTTCTTAATTTTTTTAGTAAAAAAATGTTTCAACTTCTTTGGAGATAAAACCCTTTTCAAATTTTTCGTAGAAAAAAATCTCAATTTTTGGAATAGAAAAATGTAGAGTATTTTTGTAAATAAAAAAATCATTCTAAAATTCTACACACATTTAGAAAATTTTTGTTTGGTCATCCTGATAAAATATTCGAAATGCACTTTGGAAAATTTCAGGTACCCCCCCCCCCCCCCCCCCCCGTTACGCTTATGAATTCTTTCAATCGATGATCAGTTTAGTTCTGCGGTAACATTTTTTCACATTAATTTTTCATTTTTTTTCTTCTTCAGATGGAACCTAAATGGAAGATGAATGAACTATTTATAACTGACGTTCTTCAACAAGCTTTGTTACAAGATAAATCTGCTCACTCGTTGAACGCTGACGTTTTAACGCCGGCCGAAATCATCAACATATTTGATTTTGTAACTTATCAAAAAGGTAATTAAGAAACACGTCTACCAAGGCATCCTATTCCTGTACAACAAACTTCAGCACCGTTAAAGAATGTCTTGTGTTTTTGCAGGAGCTTCAATACTTAATATGTTGGAATTCATGATCACTCCATCAACTTTCAAAAAAGGTGTGCGAAAATATTTAAAAAGAGGGTAAGTTTTAGCAGATTACAACATACGAAGATGAAGACGAACCGAATTAGTTTCTTGAAAATCAACTTGAATTTTGCAGATCGAATAAAACTTTGGTAACACCGGATGACCTCTGGGAAGTTATGGAGGAACAAGTTCAAGAGGATAAAATAGAATTACCAGCGAGCGTCAAGACAATAATGAAATCATGGACGGAGCAAGCGAGTTATCCTCTGATCACCGTTACGATGGAAAATTTCGACGTTCTCATCAAACAAGTAAATTTTTCAGCGTAGCTGAACGCGTTGAAATAAATTGATAATAAAATCTTATCTACTTTTCACTCATAGGAACCTTATAACGATTACTCTGGCTACAACGAAAGTTGGATTGTACCAATTACATACGCCACACCAGCCGATTCTCTTACAGCTGCAACGCCGATGGAGTGGTTAAACCCTGATGAACAACTTGTTTTGGATAAAGCTGTAGAGCCAGGACAATGGATCATTGTAAACTTAGGACAATCCGGTAACGTTCAAAATTTTCAGTGGGAGATATCAAATTACTGTAAAGAAAACACTTCAAGTCATTGTCAAATTTTTAGGATACTATCGAGTGAATTACGACTACAATAACTGGCAAGCACTAACAGATCAGCTCACCTCCGACCACCGAGTTCTTGATCCTGTACTTCGAGCCAAACTAATCGACGACGCTCTTAATCTGGCCATTGATAAAAAGTTGAATTACAACACAGCTTTATCATTATTGGACTACTTTCCCAAAGAAACTCATTATTTACCTCAGATCTCGGTTCTTTACAATCTCAAAAATTTATTCGTTAAATTTGAACAAACTAGCATTGAAAGCTCGTTGAAAGTAAACATTGAACCAACTCACTATCGCTGATTCGTTCAATGGACGATTTTGGTAATATTTGATGTTTTTTCTTCTCCAGGTATTCATCAGCGAGCTGGTTGAGAAGTTGTATCACTCTTTGGGAACGCGAAACGGATTTTTCGATAATCATATTACCAAAAGAATAAGGAAAGATGTGGTTTACTTGGCGTGCAAAATCGAAATTAAGAAATGTCAATCATCAGCTGCGGCGCTTTTTCAAAAAAATTACAAACGTTTACAAAAGTAAGTGGCATAATAACTTACGTATACATACCTTGCATTGATGATTTCATTAGTTGATCATGACTGTGGTGTTGAATTCTTTGAGTTATCATCTCGCATTTCACATTTTCGCACACACTATCGAAAGATTATGAAGATACTAGATGAATGATGAACGAATGAAAGTAACGATTTCCATGGCTTAATGAACTTTAAAGTACATAAGATTCCAAAAATCACATTCACTACCGCAATTCTTTCTGATTTCTGATCTAAATTGCACAACACAAACCATAACCAAGCCACAAAAATGACATAACACGAACGAAGACGAAACTACTACCACTACACTGAATTAAGCTGATAACAGAAAACAATGGAGGATGGATCTGAATCGATGCAGATTCAATTCCTTTGTTGTTCAATCGAATTTTGAAAATTTTAAATTTCTAAACAATACGCTTTTGAATGAGAAAGGGGTTTCTTCCCCAAAAATTTGATTTTTTGATTTTTTATCCCAAGAAAAGTGATCAATTTTTTAATCCAAAAAATAGAGATTTTTTATTTAAAAAAAAAAATAATATAACTAATAGGGGATTTCCCCCCCCCCCTAAAACATGAGATTTTTTTACACCAAAAAATTGCAAAAATTTTCTACTACAAAAAATTGAAATGTTTTTTCTCAAGTTGAAAAATTACAATATTTTTCTACAAAAAAAAATTTAAAAAAATAAATGAGAAATGGTTTTACATTTTTCTTTTTCTCTATACGAGTTACAAAGACTTCTTTCTGAAATAAAATAAAATCTCAAAAAATTGGAACTTTCTTCACTAAAAATTTTTATTTTTCTCTCCTTTATTTTTAAAAATGAGAATTTTTCTCACGCTGATCCTAAGGGCATTACTTTTTATTTAAAAAAAAAATTAGATTTTTTTGTCAAATAGGTGGTGAAATAGTTCGTGTTCTAATTTTTTTCTGACATCCCCCCTTCCCCAAATCAGACAAAAAATGAAAATTAATTCTCAAAACATACATACCTACCTACCCTTAATTTTTTTTCTCCAATTCCGAGAAAATTCAGAACTTTTTTGGAAAAGTCTTATTCTCATACCATTGATTATTGATTAATTGAATTGTATTGTTAATGAATTTCATATTATCATCATTCATCGGTTTAATTATTATTTTGTGAACTCATTTCAGTATCGACGAGAACTTGAAGCCTGCTGTATTCTGCACTGCTTTCGAACAACTGAGAGAAGATTTCGTTTTTCAACACCTGCTACAATTTTATAACAATACCAATAGTGCACTGGATCGTGAAATCGTCATCAATTCGTTTGCCTGCCTTAAAAATTCTACACTAACCAAACAGTAAAAATTGCTGAGATTTTTTATTATCGGAATACATAGGTACCCATTTCTGTAAAATAATTATTATCGTCCATTTGTTTCAGTATTTTGGCTAAAAATGTAAGCATTTTACGCAAACGAGATATGCAAAAGGCAAACGAAATCGTATTAAAAAGTGGAAAAAATCCCTTGGCTGTCACCGAATACATTAAATCAGTTTTAGCTGGTATTGGCGGGAAGTAAGTTGAAAAGTGTCTACATTGTACATTTTTTTATTAAAAAAAAAAAAAAAAAAAAAAAAAAAAAAACTATTTCATAATTTTTAATTTTTTTCTTTACAGCATTATTCCTAAAAACATTGAAAATGAACTGAAGTATATTATCAGGAATATTAAAATAGTCAACGTGGAACAACTTAGAGCAGTAAGTACATAACTAATAACGTAATAAAATGTCAGGCACCAATCTACCTACCTACAAAAAAATACAAATTTTTTCCCTTCAAATTCCAGCTGAACAATTTACAACACGAGGTTGGAGAACTGGAAAGGTTTCATTCAATTTTAAATGAAATGGTGAGCAGAAGCAACAAAGCTACCATTTTTATTCGTGAAACTGAAAGAGCAGCGCTTGAAGTCAATGAAACAATTCATGAGAAATTCTTCGCTTCTCAAAATGAATCTGGAAAATTGAACTGTTTATTGCATCCGATCAAGTATTTCCAGAACAAGTTTAAAGATGTAAGTCTTATGATACTCAATTTTTACTCCATGCACCTTTGCAATGTGTCTTGAGCAGTCTTCAAAAATATCGAAAAATGTCACCATCCGAATAAATATTTACCTATACCTATCACAGAATTTACATACCCTGCTACATTTTATATTTTTATCTCTTTTTCAGTCACACAAAATAAGAAATGCTTTCACAAAAATCAACAACATTCAAAAAGGTGTTCGACAATACGTGTCAAGGAAATTCAAAAGTGCTTCCAGGTTCATTTCTGAAATTTTCCATTTTGGCAAACAAGACTCCCAATTTCCCTTAAATGAAATTGATCCATCTATTCAAGTGAATCCTGGTAATGAATACGTAACCTCCACTTCAACCATTTTAAATTCAAAAAATGAATCTTTAATTGAAAATGCGTAAAATCTCATACTAATTAACAGATTTTTTTAATGCCAATTTGTACCTACTCCTTATAGTGATCAATTGTTGTACCTACTCGTATAATTACTTACTTCACATTTTTTTAATTTTTGTTTTTTGAAGTGCAATACACATATGTATAGGTTGTTTTTGAATTCAAAATGCTTACCTAGTTTTATTTGTAATTTTTTTTTTATGTACATGTTGTTTTTTTTTTATTAATATAATTAATTTACTAATGTTTATTAAATAAATACAATATAAATATGTACAATATTTTGTACTTATTACTGCACTACGTTGACTTTTACCTCTTGCATTTCTTGCAAATACGTCGTAATATGCGTTTCTACTCCGATTTTTAATTTTATCTTTCATTTTGGCCCACTCGTATCACTCGCATTCGTGTTTCAAATTTAGATGCACTAATCATAACCAATCATAGGTACCTACTTTGTTTTGGCACTTTTGGTTGGGCTTATTTTCACAATAAGGAAACCATGTACCTTACCTACTGAAAATATTACATAATGAGAAATAAAATAACACGTACATAACAATAGAGGTAGTCAGTAATTGAAGTTACTATTAGGTACCTATCGTTAAGTAAATTACTTAAATTGTGTTCAGTTCGATTTCTACTTCTCACAAGATTTCTCATAATACTTTTCAAATATGGATTTTCTTTTTTTCTAAACTCGAACTCAAGACTTAACGGCTTAAGCAGTAGCATGTTGATGTACCTAGCATTTTTAAAATCACGAGTGAGATGAAACGATAAATAATTCTACTGATAACTGATACTAACGGTTGATAAATTTTTGAAGAAAATACCTACGTAGACGTAGAACGATGATTCCCTATTTTTCATCATTTTCGAATGTGAGAAAACTTTTCATATCAGTATTCCATTTTTTGTTTTTAGTTATAATACCTTATTATGAATAAAGACATGAATCATTTACAAAAACTTATCATTGTTTTACTAATTCACCTCTACAACTTTCTCATATTCGCACAAATTAATGAAGACAGGTAATTTCCAAGTTTTTACATCGATTGAACAAAGCTTGAAATTTTATCCTCCAATATTAATGAATTCATAATTATTTCGATTTGGTACCACACCTTTCTATATTTTAATAATAATTTTTAAAAAAATCACTTTTCGTTCTCGTCTCGCAGATCCGCATGGCGACATGGCGCATTATCCGAATCCGAGGGGTAAAGCACGAAAATGTACGAAAATAGTCGATAGAGCTCGACTTATTTACTCACATTTTGTTATTTAGACGTTTTCAGAAATAAACTTTTCAAAATGATAACTTTGATAAGCGAAAAGCTATCAGTACCTGTTCGACGAAATTAATTAATTTCATTTTAAGAAGTTTATGTTTGTTTCAATATAATCTATCGCTCAAAATGTTTTTACGTAGATTAACTATCATGTCAACTAGAATCAATCACGAAATGAAATTCACCCGACCAAGTAGTACATGTACAAAATTAGTATTCGAAGAATATGGAGATCCTCTCAAAGTATTGAAGCTACAGAACGAAACACTACCATCTGTGAATAACGATGAAGTAAGCTAGACTCATTTTACTACAAAACTAAGCTTAGGATTTCAGTCGTGTAACTCGCAGTACGATTTGAATTCGATATTTTCAGGTATTGGTAAAATTCCACATTGCACCGGTTAATCCAGCGGATATAAATTTAATTCAAGGCGTTTATCCTGTCCCAGTAAACTTTCCCGCTGTAGCAGGAACTGAAGGTGTTGGAGAAATATTGAAAGTTGGAGATAGTGTATCATCTCTTGAACCGGGCGATAAGGTGGTCCCTAATAACGAAGGGTTTGGTACATGGAGAAACTATGGTGTTTTCAAAAGTGATCTTCTTTATAAAGTACAAATATGTTCATTATTTTATGCAATTTGACGAGTTTAGAAGCTCATTTATGATTTATTTTCTTGCCAGGTACCAAAACACGTTAATAATATCGAATTAGCAGGAATAGCGTCCAATCCTTGTACCGCATATCGAATGTTGAGAGATTTCGTATCACTTAATCCAGGTGATACAGTTATACAAAACGGTGGAAACAGTGCTTGTGGTCAAAATGTTATTCAGTTGTGTCGCATATTGAATTATACTTCTATTAATATTGTTCGAAATAGAACAGAAATCGACGAGCTAAAATCATATTTGAAGTCTTTAGGAGCGGATTACGTTTTCACCGAGGAAGAAATAAGGTAATTCAGTTGTTCTTGTTGTTGTTTTTTTCTTTAAATTACCACTATACAATTATTTCATATTTTAGGTGTACTACCATATTCAAAGATAAAATCTGCCCTAAACCAAAACTAGGACTGAACTGCGTTGGAGGCCGAAGTGTCCGAGAAATGGTTCGTCATATGAGCGACGGAGGTGTTTTAGTTACTTACGGTGGCATGTCTCGTGAACCAGTTACCATTCCTACTTCATCGTTTATATTCAAAAACATTTCACTCAGAGGTTATTGGATGACTCGATGGACGAGAGAAAATAGAGCATCTCCTGAGAGAGAGAGTATGTTTGCAGAGCTTGCAAATTATATGCAATCTGGAAACTTAAAAGCTCCAGTACATAAAATTGTACCTTTAAGTGATTTTAGCGAAGCCATTATGAAATCTTCTACTGTTCAGGGTTTTACCGGATGCAAGTATTTCCTCGATCTTCATAAGTAAACGTACAAATTTCGTATTTAAATGGGCTTTCAAGTTTTTTTTTTTTTTTTTAATGTAATTATCTGTTCCCGGCGGGTTGTTTGAATTTGAATGATGAGTACGTCGAAAACGTACGTATCAATACATCAGTCCAACAATATACTTCAAAAATTCCTCATTACTTTTTTTTCAAGTACTTCGTGTTTTAAATCAAAAACTTTGCGAATTATGAGATAAGAAAACTTTGAGATAGCACGTAACAAAAAGTTGCGTAGCGATAGTGGTTCTCTTATCTACAAAGAATTCGAACATAGGTACTTAAGTAACTAGTAATTTGTGTGTAATAGTATCAATGTTCATCGGATATTTTTTAAATAAATATTTTTATTGTTTCGCAGTGAAATAAAAGACATCACGAAAACAAGTTTCTATATTTCATAACATCAACGTATTTAAAAACTTATAAAAAAAAATTTCACAAAATTCGTGATAATTTTTGACGATAATATAATACCTTTAGATTTAATTTATTTTCAATAACGACCAATACATTGTCATTATTATTGTAGTAATTTTAAAAATAGGTAAAACACGTCACACATATAGCTCTCGGGTATACAAAATGAAATACAAGTATATAAAAATTAAAAACAAAAAAGGAATAAAATTATCAATTTCTCAGGTATTAGGCATGGAAACTTGAGCAAGCGAATTTTCTATTTTGTTAATGTTTTCATAATGCGTTTCTTTTCCATTTACCTAGATATGTTAAAATATGTTAAACATTAAAATAAATTATGAAATTCAAGCCGATCGATCGAAATTCTATGTACTTTAAAACACAAATACAACTTTTTCTTTAAATTTTCGCTTGGCTTGGAGATTTTTTTTTCCAAGTCGAAAAAAAAAACATTCGATATTTATCACTAATAAGTATTTTCACCAAATTCTTACAAAATTGACTTTTTTTTTACTTTAATTCGTAAATTTATTAGCTCTTTTTACATGTTTTGAGAAGGACGTAAGGGATAAAACTTGTAGAAAATAGAGTATCTAAATAAAAAATTCGATAATGTTGAAATGTTGAATCTTACTATCAACCCAACCCCCCCCCCCCCCCACCCCAATTCACCAGTGTTAATTCTACTTTGCGATAGACAAATTTCTATAAAGCTCTTTACGGAAATCATTTCGCGTAATACGTATTTTAAACATCCATTTTTTTTTTTTTTTTTTTTTTTTTAACCAAGTACGATGTCAGTTTTACAAACCCCAATAATAAGTTAATTACATGACAACGCAATTTTTACTTCTATTGCGAAAGTTGAGATCGACTTTGGCTCGATGCCAAGTACCATTATATCTATGTGAAGAAAATTTCTGATTCGATGATAAGCTTTTATTCAATTTTCCTAAAGCTGCTAGTGCTGATACCTCAAACGCGTCTTGTATCGCCTTGGGACACGTTTTTGAAGATGTTTCTACGTACGTAGTGGCTCCAATTTGCCTGCTGACAGCAACTCCCTGCATAAATAATAAATAAAGATAATTACCAATTACCAGTTCTATTCTCTTCAACCGTTTGCTAACTGCAATAAAGATATAAGAAATTATGTACGAGTATGTAGGGAAAAGTTTCCGTATGAAAGTGCTCTTGTGCATGTGATGTAGGTAAAGCAACAAAATTTTCTGCGTCGAAGTTTTATAGGATCTCATGATGTCGTCAAATATTATACGTTGTAAAATGCAATTTACGAGTGAGTACCTATTCGCGTAGTTCTTGTTTCATAATAAAAGCTCAAATGTAGGATGCATCAACTTTGTCACAAAATTGAAAATACCTTGGACGTGAAGCGAAATGGTAAATTTCTCAATCCCATTATAGTACGTATATGTGTACGTCCAAGCATAAAGGGACCATTTGGCCGGTTTTAGTTTAGGAGATACAGCCGTTTTTGTGATCTCGAGTCAAGATTGTCGATTTCGGGATTTTTAGCGTTTCTTGTAGAGTGAACCCTGCTCTATCTCCTGACACTTTCCCCACCCCCTACCTACCTCCAAACCAGAAATATCTTCGTTTGAAAAAAAAACGAAAGGGGACCATGTTGGCGGTTGAAATTTTTTTCAGTTTTTTTTTACAAAAAATCGGTAATATCGATCTGAAATACTGATTTTACCATTTTACAACATTTTTTCGATATACCTGAGCGATCTAATTTATCCATTTCGTTCTAAAATCAATTTTCCAGAAAAAGGACCATCTTGTCGGTAACTATTTCTCTAGCTGACATTTTTCGAAAAATACATTAGAAGAATCCAAATTCTTAATTTCCAAGCGGTGGAAGGTTCCACACCATAGAATTATGCTAAAAATTGATTTTTTAGAAAAGGGACCATCTCGTCGGTAACCATTTCTCCAGCTGGAGCGGCTGGAATTTTTAGGAAAATGCACTGGAGGGATTCCATTTGATGAGGTTCTACCAATAAAAGTGTCCAAAGCCCTCGCTTCAACTTTTTAAAACTTTTTCCCGATTTTTCATACCTTAAACTTTAAATGCGTTTTTCTCAAAACTATGTTTTTACGAATTTTATTTTCAAAAGTCTCTGGAGAAGTGATTTTTCCAGCTAGAGACCCCCACTATGGCTCATTTTAACCGGAATTTGGTCTAGTATTTGAAACTGGTCCTAACTCAATGCCGGCCAAATGGTCCCTTTATGCTTGGACGTACACATATGTATCCTATATGATCACATTAATATCCCAAGTACCTATCTATACATACTTCGTAATGGAGTAGAAATTCAACGAAATGCAATTATTATCGAATTGTGGATTGTAGATATAGAATTAGATATACCTAACAACCTAATATGATTTATTATCCTAATGGTTGTATTGTGTATAGAATAGATTCAAGAGAAATTCTCTGTTGTACCATTGAACCTTGATGAAGAATTGGAGCTACTCTAGGTATCAGGGTACCTACCAATAGTGTATAAGTAGGTACATTACATACACTTAAGCGAACGTAAAACGAGAACAAACGAGCAAATAATTTCGTTTCATCTTCAACTTACACCAAAAAGTTTTACATCTAATTACTTGACGAGTACAAATTAGAAAAAAAAATCTGCGAAGTTTTGATTAGCGTTGTTTTATTTGTTTGCGAGATTAAAGCAAGAGTTTTCTCATTTTATGTCCAAAACGTTAATATCAAAGTATAGTGATATTATGTCTAATCGTATCTGACATTGTGACAAAGCTTTAGAAAAAAACATTCAAAGTGAGAAACCCTTGCTAAAGTTTCTAAGTAAAGTTAAACTTTGAACTTTACTGCGCTTCTTGAAGAAGTATGTTTTTATAATTTTAATACTGGATGAATCCATTGAGTTTTATGGAGAGAAATTCTTCCCATGATTCCCATAAAATTAAAATACCCAACTTGAATTCTTCTCGCAAGTATATGTATGTACCGTACCTGATGGAGATAAGTTCATAGTTTTCTTGAGCGTGCCTATTAGTTTGTTGTTTACCGGGGTATAGAGGGTGCCTAGAGACAGAGTAGACAGAGTGGAAAATTTTGAATTTACTATGGTGTTTCTCGAATTTTTCGTCAATGGATGACTGGTTGAAAAATTTTAAATGTTGAATGTGAGTGTGATTTTCGATTTTTTTTTTCTAAAAGTATCTACCAGATTTTTTTGCATAAAAAATTATTTCATTCCTATAATTTCCTATAGAATTGAAAAATTTAATTATTTCAAAAAAATCTGGAGATTCTCTTCATTTTAAGAAATTGGTACTTATTTTATCCCAAATTGTTTGATTCATTTCTCAAAAAAAAAAAAAAAATCATTCCACAAAAAATAGAAGAAGAAATTGGGAATTTTTTATTCGAAAAAAGAAGGAATTTTTTTTTATTCCAAAAAATGGGAATGTTTTTATTTCGAAAAATTAAAATCTTTTATTATAAAAAAATTGTACCTAATTTTATTATCACAAAAACTTGGTATCTACTAAGGCATTTTTTTATTGCAAAAAGATTCGACTTTTTTTTAAATTCCAAAAAGATGGAATTTTTATCGCAAAAAATTTAAATTCATTCATTCCAAAAAAATAAAGTTTTTATTCTGAAAAATCGGGATTTTTTATTGCAAAACAAATTTACACTTAGGTACCTACTAAAAAATTCATCCCAAATAAAATAATGGAATGTTTTTATTCCAAAAAATTGAAATTTTTTTATCTCAAAAAATGGAATCTTTGTATTCAAAAAAATGGAATTTTCACTCTGGAAAAATTGGGATTTTTATTGCACAAAAAATTCATTTACTAAAAAAATGGAATTTTTTATCCCAAAACTAGTTTTTTCTTATCCCAAAAAATTGGAATTTTTTAGTCCGACAATATTGTAATTTTTTTATAGGCAACAAAAAATTGGTACCAACCTAGGCATTTTTTATTTTTTTTATTACAAAAAGATTCGATTTTTTTAATTCCAAAAAATGGAATTTTTTTATTCAAAAAAATGGAATTTTTTATTTTTAAAAAATGGAATTTTTTATTTTTAAAAAATGGAATTTTTTATTTTTAAAAAATGGAATTTTTTATTTAAAAAATATAATTTTTAATCTGAAAACAATGGGATTTTTTATTGCACAAAAAATTCATATATCTACTAAAAAAATGGAAATTTTTTATCCCATAAAAATAGTAATTCTTTATCAAAAAAAAAACAACTGTAATTTTTACTCCCAAAAATTGGAATTTTTTAACTGCACAAAAAATGGGAATGTAATTTTCATGCATTTGTAGTGCCTCTTGCCTCGGTAAGGAAGGCAATACTTTTAGCAAGAGTGTATTGCTCATACGTATAAAAAGCTTCTTAAATGTCAAAGATACTTTTTTTGAGTTTTCGAAGTGCTATCCACCAGTGATGTCAGGGAAACGTTTGAATGCAGTGTTGTCAAGTCAATCGGGTTTGCTTGAAAAATATCAATCTTCAAACCATAGTAGCACCTTCATTCCCAAAGATAGGCATCATGTTCATAAAAATTTCTTTGACCTTAAAATATGCACCACTTCTATGATGCCCTGTGTTCTTAGACGATTTTTTCAACGGTCGTGATTATTCACCTACTTGTTCGGCCGACACAGGTATCCTTTGGATTTCGGCTAGTTTTGATAAAGTTTCACAATCATTCCTCAAGTCACTTTGGCACCCGCATAATATTAATGGTGTGGTTTGGCAGTATCTGCGAACTTCTGGATACCACTGTAAACATGGTAAATATTATCAACCTTATCTTACAAAATAGTTGATAACAAATAGGTAGGCGTAGGACGTAGGTAAATAAATCTACATATTTCTTGTCTACTGCCCCGACTGCAGACATTATGTGTTTGCCATTAGTAATTTCCCGATGATGATAATAACAGTTCTACAAGAGCGGAAAAGTACATATTTCAAGCAATGAATATTTCGAGCATTTCTTTGTGAAATGTTAAATGAACTTACTTTAGTAACAATATTTTCCAGAGTCGTTGGGTCACTAATTGTAAAGCATAGTATGAATACATGTGTTTCTGGATAAGCTAAAGGACGTACTGTATCATAACCGGGTGTCCCTGCAATCAGATAAAATTATTTTTGTTATAGTTTGTAGACTATACAGGGTGTCCCGTCACCAGTTGACACCCCTTCACCAGCGACATAGTCAACTCAAACTAAGCTCATGTATGCATGTTTGCCGACCCTGTGAATTGAAGGGGCAAAGATATGCTCAACTGAAAATTTTCATTTTTCAGTTTCGTTTCAGATTTTTAACCATGTGCTACTCGACAGCCGAAATAGGTAGAAAGTTGCACTTTGCTGCGTTGGAAAGGAAATTTTGTGTAGAATTTTTTAGTGGGGTTGATAATTGTACTAGGTAATCAGGGGGGTCTGTACTGCACTAATTATCTTAAAAAACGTGTTCAAAAATTGCGATTTTTTTGGAATTTTTGAGGAAATCTCAAAAAAGTTTCATCATTTGGTATTATTATTATGGTTTCCCTTGGATGAAAAAAGTTTGACCTTTTGAATGCCGCAAACCGGACTCTTCTATCTTTCTCGGTTAAAAAGTTATAGCAATTTCAATTTCAAAATCTTAGCAGAAAAAAAATTAATTTTTTGAAAAAATTTTAAAATTCCTTTTTATGTTATTTTTGAAACTTGATACCTAACATAACTAATGATTTTGAGTGAAACTCGATGTTTAAAATAAAGTAAACAACATTTTAGAAAAAAAATTTTTTTTTGAATTTTTTCATTTCTTTTTTTTAGACCTGATTTTGAAATTGAAATTGCTATAACTTTTTAACGAAGTGAGATAGAAGAGTCTGGTTTGCGGCATTCAAAAGGTCAAACTTTTTTCATCCAAGGGAAGCCATAATAATAATACCAAATGATGAAACTTTTTTGAGATTTCCCCAAAAATTGCAAAAAAATCGCCAATTTTGAACACTTTTTCAAGATAATTAGTGCAGCACAGACCTCCCCTGATTACCTAGTTCAATGATCAACCCCACTAAAAAATTCTACACAAAATTTCCTTTCCAACGCCGCAAAGTGCAACTTTCTACCTATCTCGGTTGTCGAGTAGCGCATGGTTAAAAATCTGAAACGAAACTAAAAAATGAAAATTTTCAGTTGAGCATATCTTTGCCCCTTCAATTCACAGGGTCGGCAAACATGCATACATGAGCTTAGTTTGAGTTGACTATATCGCTGGTGAAGGGGTGTCAACTGGTGACGGGACACCCTGTATAATATGTATTGTAGGTAAGTTGAGGAACTAGGTAGGTAGTAAGTGCGTATCTATATTTTATAGGTTAGAGGTGAACCTATAACATCCCCTTCCTTTCATCCTTCATTCCTATCACTTGTTTTAGAAACTATAGAGATAGGATGATACCTATTTTGTTGATCAAGTCGAAAAGTCAAAAGTAAAAGAATGTAAGGCTGGTATTTTTTATTTTCTTTCGGCTTGCGTTTCAGGCACATGCCATACATCCCGTTAAAGGATAAGTTCCTATTTTATTTCACGGGCTCTTAACTTGAAGAATACACCGCGCCGTACGTTTTCAAACAAAATACTTCACTCAGGTATTGTAGAAATAAATATAAAGCCCTTCGAAAAGATTTCATTGGATGGGTTAATTCGATTATCCAATTTGAAAAATATTATTATAAAGCTTATCGAACGCCACGAGCTGTGAAATTATTTAATTTTTTAAATATATTGAAATAGGTAGGTAGTTAGGTAGGTAGGTGGGTAGGTAGGTGTATGGTTTCGATTTATTCAGGCTTATATTCGAGTTATTTTGTAGTACATTTTTTTCATCCCTGGAACATAATTTACTGCTGCGCTCTAGTGTATAAATAAGTTTTTCTTCTCTGTCTTGCAACTTTTATTTTCTCTTTCTTTTTTTCATTTAGCAAATTTCCTTAATGTTACGTACATAAAAATGTCGTTTCTGAATTTCAGTTTCACACGGACCATAAATTTTGTTATATGTAGGTTGGAATTTTTTCTTTCATTTTATCAAGTTAGGTAGGTAGGTGTATACCCACTTACCTACCTAAAAATCATTTGAGTCGCATCATCAAACCTATCAACTTTTCACAAAGTTCTCCACGCTGATTTTATCATCAAAAGTTCAAATTTTAGAATCACACGAGGATTCGAGGACTCACGTCTTCATTTTCCAAAACGCTTCAAGCTAAATTTGTTAGATACAATATGAACATACTTTTATAATGTTGAAGTAATATGAAAATTGCTCTCAGTAAGAAATGTATTATTTTCTTACTTCTCCGATGAGTTTATCTCTGTAGTATTAGTATTATTTTCCCAAACTTGCACATTTGTTAACTTATTTACTCGTAGGTTTGAAACTATGATAAGAACGTAAGTAGGTAGGCACGTAAAGTATCTATCTAATACCTACCTACACATATCGAAATTACGCCAAAAAAATAATCTTACGATCAAGCAATTACTTCAAGTGAAATTTTATAGTTTAGGTAGGTGAACTTCCTTAACTCTTAACTACCTTGGTGCCTCGAATAACTTCAACTATTATTTGGGTGTTATATTTTTTCTACCCATTAAAAAAAAAATTAAATTTTCCCTTTCATGATTCGTACACGTTTTTACAAAAAATCGTCGTCTTGTCTCGTTCTTGACGTCATTTAAATACGACCCTTGGTTTTATTCAATAATATAAAAGTTTCACGAATCTAGATAGGTACAAGGTAGAGGTACCTACTCCCAAGTCCAATACCTACACATTTCGTTCGCATCGTCTCTTATTTGAATAACTTTTTAAAGGTAGAAAGTAACTTTCCACGCGATCTTTTTTCAACTTGTTAGAATACTGTTTAATTATGCAATATTATAAAGTGGAAATTTTGAAGAAGAAAAATACCCAACAAAATTAAATTACATTTTACCGAAAATTATGAACTAGTAATTGAAATTCGCTCCTGGTCTTTGCGAAGTTATTTTTAAAAAATCGATGAAATTTTTCAAACTGCGTGTAGCTTAAAAGAAGTCAATTCTAATAATTTTCATGTAGAAATTGATTTTTCCATTTCTACAATTAAAGTCATTGTACATGTAGATGTCAGTTCATCTGTATTAATTTGATGTGAAAACAAACAATTTTTCTGTTTTTACCATTAAAAAAACTTTATAATTAAATTAATGTTTATGGTATAAAAACAAAAATAATTTTTTCAAGCACAGAAGTTTTTAAAATTGATTTTAATAAATTATTTGGAAGAATTAGAAATGATGCATAATTAAAATGTTTAGATGAAAAATTTAAAAAAAAAGATCAAGATTTATTTGTGTTAGAAAACATTGGAAAATCAAAAAATTTAATATTTTTGAAGAAATTAAGAAACCACAAGAAGATGGAATTTTGAAGGTACGTAGACGTACCTAACTAAAAAAGATTGAAAGATTTGAAAAAAATTGAGCGGGTTCGGAAATACGTACCTATTAAAAATTTAATGAAATTAGAAAATCATAAAAATTTGGAACATCTTGGGTAATTCAGAAATTCAGGAAAAAATGAAAAAAATAACATTACCTACAGTTGAAAAAACTGGTAATTAATCAAAATAATATCGAGAAATTGAAACAAAGGAAAAATGAATAAATTGTGTTTGGAAAAATTGAGAAATCACAAAAAAGTGGAATTGGAGAATTTAAAAGTAGGTAGTTATTAGGTATTAAAAAACTGAGAAAATTGTATCATCATGCATGAAATCCCAAAAATTCAATGATTTAAAAATTGAGAAAAACTGTAGAAAAAAAATTTAATGTCAAACAAACAGTAAAATTCTTGAGGAAAATGAGTAAAATTATAAAAATATGAAAGAACCAAAAAATAAAATGTTTGAAAAAAATTAAGAAATCAAGAAGTTTTAATCTCCGTTGACTAATGAATTTTACTTCTTAATACGAGTAAAACGAGATTAACAGAGAGAGGAGGTGTTCAGTGTTCACTAAAACTGTTTGTAATTTTGAAAAATACGAATTTCAAATTGAGTTTTAAATAGTGGAATAGGTTACAAAAAACAGTTTTTTATGGCTGAATCGTAATCTATAGAAATGAGCTGGTATGCCATTTTTTTTAGGGCTTTCCTTTCTCGAGGGTATATACAGATCACTTTCTTTGGAAATTCTCTATTTTCGTTCTCGAGGCTTCTTTTGAAAAAATTTTCAAACAAAAGTTGTAGATTGCAATCCTTGAAATAATTTTGGTCATCACAAAAATTTCAATTGGACCTTTGCTTCTCCTTTCGTTTTTCATATTGCGTATGTATAAAAATCACTGGATGTTTTTCATACGTATTATTATGCAAAATTCCATCCTTACCTCTTACACCGTTGATGTTTCAAACGTTGAAATCTTTTTTATCTGTAAATTGAGTTCCTTCTTCAAAGTACTTACTTATTTTTCGAGCTCAATTCAAATTGCCATTTATACACCTATCAGTATCAAGGGTAATTGAAATTGATTACCCACACTTATACGAGCACGTAAGTATAGATACGTGTATTAATGGTAATTTGTGACTTTGTGAGCCTACAAAATAATCATGTCTGGGTGTTCATACTGATAGGTAGGTAATAATAAGGATAGCACGGTATGCTCATAAACGTCGGCGAATGTCGTAGTAGATGTAAATATGTAGATAATTATTGTAGCTATACGTATACTCAGTTACACATTTCCACTTGATTTCCGTAATTTTGAAAAAAATCTATGTAATTTGCGAATGCAAAAAATTCCCAAAAAAGTTGACTCCACAACATTAAACAATCCTAGTCATAAACATGGCAATAATCTTTTTCCTTGCGGAGTTTTTAAATAATTGGATAATTTGAGATGAAAAGCATCGCTTGTATGAACATCCTGTAACGTTATTGTACCATAAAATAAGATTAGCTAATGAAAATTCGCTCGCTCGTTTGTTATTCTGTTGATGCGGTTCTGCTCTATTTGGTTGTATACGTACTGTGTTTTATCTATATTCTATACATAGTATGTAAGTATAAAAACAAGGTATTCGAGTTTTCTAGTTTTATAAAAATTTATTGCGCTGTAAAATAGGATGAAATCTTAGTATATTATGATTACGAACGGTTTGCTAAACTCGTAGATACATATCTCGGGATAAGGAAATCATTTTATCTCGTAAGATGTGGAATAAATATTTCTGGATTCTGGATTCAGCTACACGTGTATGCTTTGAAATTTTTTTTCGAACAAATTATTCGCCCGGGGGGATGATTGCAAAAAATGTGAAATAATAATTATTTCATTTTTTTTTTAATTTTACCTATAGGAAAAAATTACTTTTAAAAAAATCTTTAAAAATTCAGCGCATAAAAATTTCTTTTTCATTTAAAACCACCATTTATGAAAAAAATCTCTAAGAATAAAATCATTTACGATAAAAAAATCACATTTTTCGCATGAAATTCTTTTAAAAATTCGAAAAAGCACATTATTTTGAAAATCTTCTTTATGAGAAATAAGTACCCGAGCGGCACACTCGATCGATAATATCGGAAGATGTAACGTATCGATAAAAAATCGTTTGAAAATCTATAGATGTTCTCACGATATTATAAAGATTTATCGGTACAACTTCATAGGCAAAAAATCTAAAAACTATCGAATTCGATAATATTAAGATTTTATGACGATATTCGTCGACGATACTATCGACAAAGAATATTAAATTTATCGATTCCGATTTTCCACCGATTTTGTGCAGATATTTGAAACAACATTATCGACAAAGAATATTAAATTTATCGAATTCGATTTTTTAACGATTTTGTAAAGATATTTAAAACTATATTATCGACAGATTATATGAAATTTCTCGGCTTCGATATTTTACCGATTTTTTGACGACATTTGAAACTATATTATCGACAGATTATATTAAATTTATCGAATCCGATTTTTTACCGATTTTGTAAAGATATTTGAAACTATATTATCGACACATAATATGCAATTTCTCGAATTCGATTTTCTAACGATTGCGTGAAGATATTTGAAACTATATTATCGACACGTAATATGAAATTTCTCGATTTCGATTTTTTAACGATTTTGTGAAGATATTTAAAACTTTATTATCGACACGTAATCTGAAATTTCTCGAATTCGATTTTTCAACGATTTTACGACGATATTTGAAACTATATTATCGACACGTAATATGAAATTCCTGGAATTCGATTTTTCAACAATTTTGTGGCGATATTTGAAATTACATTATCGACAAATAATCTGAAATTTGTCGAACGATTTTTCAACGATTTTGTTACGATATTTGAAATTATTTCCAAATTGGTGAAAATTTTTCTAAGTCCAACACGTCTGGAAGTACTAAACTGCCTATTATAAGCGTCTTATTGCTAATTCCTCAACGATAAGGTATGGCATAGTGGTTAAGGAAGAGGATTACCATGCAGGAGGTAGATGGTTCAAGCCCCACGGGTGGCAGAATTTTTATAATTTTTTTTTGACTTTTTCTGAAATGATCCTCTTACCGTAACATGAATAATGTGTTTAGGCATAGTTTAATGTATTAATTATGCTAATTAATGATTTTTAATTATAGAAAAAAGCTAGTAAAAGACAAAAAATCGGAATAAAAAATCGATAAAAAATCGACAGAATATCGAATTCGATAAAGTGTCGCGAAAGTTCCGCCTAAATCGTGAAATTATCTTTCGATATTATAGATAGATTATCGATAAAATATCTTACTATAATCTCGAAATTTTTATTAACTATAATTCGTCGATAATCTATCTATATATCGAAAGATAATTTCACGATTTATGCGGAACTAACGCGACACTTTATCGAATTCGATATTCTGTCGATTTTTTATTTCGATAATTTGTCGAGTGTGCTGCTCGGGTAAGACAAGACGTATTGTCAGACTTGAATAATTGAGGATTTTTTTTTAAAAAAATGAAATTTTTTATCAAAAAAAAAATTTTAAACAACGAGGAATAAAAAAATTACCTACACAAATAACAAAAAATTTCATTCTAAAAAAATAATTCAAAAAAAAATGAAAAAATTAAAAGATTTTTTATTCCAAAAAAAAACGAGAAATTTTTTTCCTAAAAAAATGAGAAATTTCTTTCATTAAAAAATTGAAATTTTTCACTTAAAAAAAACCGATTTTTTCCAAAAAATAAAAAATATTCTTCAATTTAAAAAGTCAACAGAATTCGTTGCTACCTATTTAAAAAAAAAAAAAAAAAAAAAAAAAAAAGAGAAACGAGAAATTTTTTATTAATTAAAAATAATAAGTACTACTTACTTCTAGTTTTTACTCCTAAAAAATTTTAAATATTTTTCTAGAAAATTCTTTTTCCTAAAAATAATGAATTTTCCCTCCAATAAATGAAAGACTTTTTATTCAAAAAATTAGTAGAATTATCATATGCTACCTACTTAAAAAGACTTTTCATTCAAAAAATTAAGAAATTCTACTTATCTCACAAAATTTTTTAAAAAATATCCAGAAAATTGGAAGATTCAAAAAATAATACGTACCTAGTTCTATAAATCAAAAAATCTTCCATTCTAGAAAAATTGAAATATTTTTATTAAAATTTTTTTTAAAAATGAATGATTTTTCATCCAAATCAGAAAATTTGAATTTAATCAAAAACTGAGAAGTGATTGCAGCCTAAGCGAAGTGAGGTCGAAAATTTTCAAATAATTCATCGTTTTGAATTTAAAAATAAATGCATTTTCTGAATACCTAAGTAAATTTGAAAATGTGCAAATTCAAATAAAATTTAGATTTTTTTTTTTTTTTTGATTATGCATAGATATGAGTAGTACTAGAAAAATGAACATTTTCCCCTCTTGAGATTTTTTGCCTATGTTTGAAAATGAAGGCGCTATAAAGCTTTGAACTTCAGGTTATTAAAGTTTGATACAGGCACCGTATAGATTCTTCATTTTATTTTTCTCTGTAACTAAAGCCCTGATCGAAAAAAAATTCGTATTGTAGATTGAAATCCATGAAATAATTACAGTCATCTCAAACATTCTGATTAAACCACTTCCTCCCTTCAAATTTTGCATAATACACACTTATGAAAATTATTCGATGATTTTGATACACATTGTGCTAAATTGAAGGTGAAGGAGGGGTCCAGTCAAAATTTTTGTGAAGACCAAAATCACTCCAAAAGTTTCAATCTACAACTTTTGTTTGAAAATTTTTTCAATTGGAGCCTCAAATACAGAGATACGGAGATTTTTTGAGAGGGGCGGATCCTCGTAATGAAGGCCTTTAAAAAAGGTAACTTCAACTCTGTAGGAACTCTGTGAAATTAAGCAATAACAATCTAAGTCAAAAATCAGCTTAGCTCTTTTCACATTGAAACACATTGCTCTACCTTGTCATTGTTTTCCATGGCTTCATTCTTCTTAATTTATATTGTTAGTAGAATAGAATGTTTCCACCAATAGTAGAATAGAAGTAGAAAGAACGAAGCCAAGGAAAAAATTGACAATGTCCAGAGCAATGTATCGAACGAGGATGTCAGGAGGGACGTTTCCCTCCTGAGATAATGAAAAAAGTTGAAAAGTTGGCAATTTTATGTTTCAAATTGGCAATTTTGGGTTCAAAGCTGAAAAAATTGAGCAATAGGTAATTACAAAAATTACGAAAAGTTGACAATTTTGAATTTCCAAGTTGGCAAATTTATAATTTTTAGCCCATCTGGAAAATGCTTACGCTACGCCTCTGATTTATTGTGTACACTTCTGATTTGGATTGTTATTACTTAATTCCACAAAACTAATAAATTAAAAAAAAAATACATTTAAGATTACGAATCAATCATAAAATTTATTTCAACCTTTCATTCTCACTGAACTTCCATTTGGGACTCTACTCGCGTTCTATTTTAAAATTTACAAAACTGGTAAAAGACCAGCAGGTGTAACTTTCGGATCTTTTAAAGTTGCAAAATAATGGTCGTTTAAGAAGAAATAAAAGTGCCCCACATTGCACACAACATTTAATTTAGAAGAAACTTTTCTTTATTTGCGGCAAAATGAAAGTCTAATATAACTTTCAAAATAAAATTGATTAAAAGGAAACAGACACGGTTATAGAGATTCGCTGCGGTTATCACATGGATGATTTCTTATTCCCTCTTAGAAAAAAGTAGCGTCAACTGTGGAAAAAAACTTACCAAAGGAAAATCTCGAAGAAAAATTGGAAAAGTCTCAAATTCTTTGCCATCAAAAAGGAAAAAGTTTTCGAGTTTTTACTCTTATATTTAGGTACCAAGTTTTTTAAAGATAGTGAAATTTCTCATGTTCATGTTACCTATCTACTTGCGATGATTGGAAATTTATTTCGTTAATTCAATAAATGAAATATTTTCTCGTCGAAAAACAAAAAATATCAGTAGGTAGGTAACCGAGATGTACAATTTCGTTTCATGGTTTAATTAATTCCAGCGTATTACAGATGTATTTTAAAATCTTTTAGGGTACAATTGGTGGTGGAATAGGTGGTAATACTTGAACTCGACGTTTGAATAATTTTCGATTAGCCCATCGTAATCGTACAACTGGAAAGAGTTTTTTGATGACATGATCGAAAATCAGCGTAATTCCAACGGAAACTCTTTTAAGCATCGCATTTCTATCTTCTGGTATTTTGTCGTTGTAGAAAATAGCGTTGAATGTCTGATAGGCTATTCTTTCCATAAGCGGAACCATCGTAACCGCGATGATTACCAATAAGATCGGCAATAGAATCATTTTAACTAAATTGGAAACCGAATTTTCTGGCACCTGTTGCATCAGCGCATCTCGTCGATCGCGACCGAAATTCATAAAATAATCTTTGATGCTTCTGAGATTTTGCATCAAAGAATTGAATAATCGTCTGGTGCCTGCGCGTTCGATAGGAGGAGGGTTAGGTATATGCGCGTTCTGCGGTGGTATAGGCGAATCGGCTCGTTTCTCTTTGCGTCGAAGTCTTTGATTCGATTGGCTTCTGGTAACTGTCGCGTACCCAAGAAAGTCGCACTCTTGAAGTAAATCCATTCGAAATAAAATATAATCTACGTTATATTTTGCACTTCTTGCACGTATACCGAATACGAATGATGGTTCGAGTCAAATGAGACTTGGGTAGGTATAGGTATTCGCCTATATGTGTGAAAAAAATTGCCAAGCAAAATCAAAGACTTCTCAACCTCTTACGAATCGAACCAAACCGCAGACATTCATTTTAAATACGACTTCCAAACGTGGAAACATCAATTTTACACATTTCATTGGGCCATCAGATCTATTCGGCACGAATCGTTGAAAACTGATGTTTCCATGTTTGTCAGTTGGAATTAAAATGAGTAGGGACCTAATGGTTTAGTTTGATATATAAAATCTTAAGAGGTCTTTGATTTTGCTTGGCAATTATTTTAACGTGTACCTACTTCTGGTCTTTAGGTGAACACCTATCTATATGTAGAAGTTAACGAGGCATACGTAAATATCTTGAAGTGGATAATTTTTAATAATGGTTAGGTAACTTCTCCAATTTAATTTTTAGATTCTGCACCAAGAAATAGTATTTTAGCTGATTTTCTCTAAAGAGAAAAGTCAGCTATTAAATTTCACCTGATAATGGAAGTTGGGGGTGAGGGGTATTTTTCTCGACGTTTTGGGTCAAATAAGACGATTGGCATGATTTTCGCATATTGGTATTTCTTTATATATATATGTGTTTGCATATGCGAATTTTTAGGTCTTCCATGCTTCTTTTCATATTGCTACAGACTTATCAATATATATCCTCTTCGATCTGAGATGAAAAGTCGGCTGTCTGAAGCTCCGATCTGTCATCGGCGTTTGTAATCGGATAAAAAAGGTGAACAGCAGACACAAAAATAGTAAAATAGCTTATTTATTGTTCCATTATTTTGTGCCCAATCAGTTGATAACAATTCCGTAACCGTGTAACCCCGGCTTTATTAGGACCGACGTTTTGTTGTATCGAGCGATTGACGTACCGATGGAATGTGTACATCCCATTGAAACCATCGGTCAACTTTGAATATATGGTTGTTAAAAGTACATCATCTACTACATATTCCACCACTTAAAAATAATAATTACTTTGAGTAAATATTTTTTGTGAATTTTTCAAAAATCAAGAAATGCTTGTCCCCAACGTGACGCGTTTAGCCAGTTGTAAGTTTTTCTAGACACCGTCGAAAGTCCATTCGCAATTATTTTATATTTTTCAAAGACAACACTGATTCAAATTTTGGCGGCCAACAGTTTTCAGAGACATTGATTTGAAAATCTTGTCCCCGACGTGACAATTGTGAGTGACAGCATACACAATTTTTCTCTTTTGAGTTTTGTTATAAAATTCGACAAGGACCTTGTAGAGAAACATTTTCTCTACAAAACAAAAGAAAAATTTAGTCTAGCTTCATTTTTGAAGGAGTTATTAAAGTTTCAATTTTTGAGTTTCTTTTAGAATTTTCAAAGTTTTTTTGAAAAATTAAAACTTTTTTAACTCCTTCAAAAATGAAGCTAGACTAAATTTTTTTTACCACTTTGTAGAGAAAATTTTTCTCTACAAATTCTATTACTCAAATTATCAAGTTTGAGAAAATGTGAATTTTTAAATTTTGGCATGTTAGTACTTCATAGAGTGTATATAGTTGCCTACCTTGAGGAGATAAGGGAGCTATACATAGTGTGGTGTACTCAGGATGGTCTATGCAACACATTGGTAGGACCCTCTTGTAAATATAGCGTACTACCTCTGATTAAAAAAAAAAAAAAATGAACTTTGTCCCTGACGTGACACTTGTGTCCCCAACGTGACAAATTGAAAAAAAATGGCCATCCACTACCAAAAAATATTAGATGAAAAACTAACACAGCTTTTTGTACCCAAATAAATGCTCTATTCAGCACTTGGTCAGTTTGGATCATACATCATCTAGTTGAGCTGAATTTCAACCATGAAAATGAAAAAATCAAAAATTGGTGGACTTCGACCGTCCCATACGTGACAATTTTCAAAAATTTGTAAAAAATAGAAATATTAATTACTGGTATTATTATTTATTTCCACAGAGAAATAGAATGTAGATGACCCATATTTTGTTCTCTGATATTTATTTAGATTGAATCTGAATTTACTTTCCACGTAGAAAGCATAAAACATTGAAAAATCGAGTACAAATGTCCCCTACGCACGTGACGATGGAATGATTGGTTCAAAAGTTTTTATTTATCAAAAATCATTGGCTGTAAATTGTATAATTCTTAAAATGATTCAAAATTTTGAAAAATAAAAATAAAAATATAGAAAATCAGCTTTTCTAACGCATTAACTGCGTTAGATTTTTTTAGTATTAAAATCGACCTATCTCAGACTGAAATTTAATCTCAAGACAAAAATAAATATTTTTTTTTTCATATTTGAGTACTCACCTGATGTATCCCATATTGTGCAGTGTACTCGATAATTTGTCACTTGATAGGTCACTGAATATCTTTCAAAAATCGTTGGAGCATAAACCTGTAAAAAAAAAGTTTATAAAAATTTATTTCCAATTTTCATGTTTTTTCTACGCTGAATTTATAATTATAATGTATGCTTATTGCTTAGCCTGCTAACAAAAAATTATTTCATCGAGATCAATTTATTAAAGGCAATAATGGCAATAATTACAATAGGTACTTCAATTTTGAAATTTTCAATTCCTTCGTTTGTGGTTTCATTTTTTTCAACGAAATTTCTCAAGTCAGAATTACATAATCTATGGTTTTTTTTCATTTATATTAATTCAACCAACCATTTAAAACTTAATTTTAAATAGATGAATTTTTTATACTTACCTACTTATTCGTCTTTTTCAAAAAAAATATACATATTTTTGTTCAAGTATTTCAATTTCCTGACATTTAAATTTTTTTCTATTTCAAGAATTTATTTAAATAATGTAAGTATTTATTTTAGTTAATAGGTACCTATTTAATTAATTTTCTACATAAGTATAAATTTTTAAATCAACATATTTTTTTCAAATAAAAAAAAAATACCTAAATTAGTTTAATTACCTACTTACTTACCCACCTACTTATAAAAAAATTATTCCTAATTTTTTTCTCGAATTTTTCATTTTTTCTAAATTGTTGAATCACTTACCTATTCATTAAGGTTTTCCCACTTTTTTGTGATTTCTAAATTTTTTAAAACATCCATTTTTTAATGATCTGATTTTTCAATTAGGTATGAATTAATTATTTACCATTTTTAAAATTTTCTATTATTCTGATTTTTTCAATCAATTGCTTAAAACTTTACAGTTTTTTACATTTCCTAATTTTATTAATTATATTTTTAAAATATTACTGAAATTATACGCAATTTTTGAAGTGAATCCTCAATTTTTTCAAATATTCATTTTTTTAAATGTTGAGCATGATTTTTTAACATTTTAATTAATTATATCAACTTATTTTTTTAAGGTTCAATATTTTTTTCTAAATTTTTCAGTTTTTCTCTGTGTCTTATACTCTTATATGATCACTTACAAAGGAATTTCACCAACTCGTCACCTCCAATCAGGGTTGTTATTTTACACGTAGAATAATATTATATTTTATATATTTTACAGAAATTTGTAAAATATGTCAAATAAGTAAAATAGTAAAAAAAAACTTAATTTTATATTTTATTCTTGTTATTTCGTTGAAAATATCAAAATTATTAAAAAGTTTACACTTCTAATTGGTTTATTCAACGTTCTTCAAGTTTAAATCCTATTTTTTCAAGAATATGTTTTGATTTTTTCCAAAAATTATTTCAAATTCAGTAAAATATAATTATATTAGGTATAACTTTTATTATTTTGACAAATTTTCATTTTTTTGAATTCCAATAATTTTCAACTCGTATCTTTCTGTTTTGAAATTTCAACTTCAGTTTTTTAAAAAAAATGAATGATAGGTAAATTATTTTTTATTATCATCTAATTTTTATTTTCTTGAATTTTAATCATTTTAAATTCAATTTTGTAGTTTTCTGAGTTGTTAATTTCAGAATTTTTCAAAATTTTTAATCATCAATTAATAAAATTCAAATATTTTTCAATTTTTATTTCAAATTTATTATGATTTATTTTGTGTGCATATTTCGTATAATTTTGTCATGTGTATCTAAATTCATATTTCTCATCTTGATTTTTTTACTTCATCACATGTTTCACTATTCTTTAAATTCGCGTGATTTCTTATCAAAAAATGCTTTTTTAAAATTTATTTTACTTATTTTACATATTTTACTTATTTGACATATTTTACAAGCTTATTTTACGTCACGTAAAATACGTGTAAATAAAAATGTAAAATGTAAAATATTTATTTTACGTTTGCAACCCTGCCTCCGATTGAGCTGAAATTTGGCTCGCTGAAAGAGCATGCCACCCAGACCTCACAACCTAATTTTCAGCTGCCGAAGTTGATTTTTCGATTTTTGGCGAAGCTTTGAAAATGGCTAAAACCGCCTTCAAAAAACCATTTTTTGAAAACAAAATAGTAAATTTCAAGATAGAATCCTGAAAATCGGTTTGTGCACTAAAGTCAGCCTCCCGAGTCGATTAGCACCATTTTCGAAGCGATCTGGAGCCTCCAGGAAAAGTCGAATTTTCTCCAGCGCACTAGAATAGCTCCAGACGGCGCTGTGATGAACTTCATCGGCAGCTGAACATTTAATCCTAGCGTTAGTATGATGCAATCTATCTATCGATTGACGTAGTTGAATCCAAAATCCGAGGTGACGAGTTCGCACGTGTTTTTTTGACTACTTGGAAATATTGCATTATTGTTTAAAAATTTCCAAAAAAACAATTTCTCAAATTTTTGTAAAATAATACTTAGAACAATTTTTATCATTTTTTACTCTTCCATAATTTACAACTTACTTTTATGACATTTTAAATTGTATTTTTTTTTTAGTTTTTCTAAGTTTTTAAATCACTGAATATTTTTTATTTTTTTATGATTCATCATTTTTTAAAATTTATTTAATGCATTAAAATTTACCACTTCTTTCTTCGTGACTTTTTAAAAAATTGAGATTTATAATATGCCATATCTACAATTAATTTAAAAAATGTAAAAAAATTAAATACCTATTACTTTTTTTCAAAAAATAAATAAGCAGGTACGTATTTGAAAAAACTGAGGAATTGTAAAGCAGTGGGATGGATATTTCAAGGTATTAAACAATTATCTCAATTTTTCTGATTTTTTTGATTACCTTAAATTTTTATTCCTACTTTTTATGATTTCCTAATTTTATTAAAAATTTCAATATTCGTTATTGAGAATTTAGAGAAAAGGTAGTGCTTATTAAAAAAAAAAAAAAAACTTATCTTTAGGTACCCATTTTTCCCATTTAAATAGGCTGAACTATCTATTAGTGTCATCTCTGGTGATAAGTGTGACCTTTCATAATTTATTCTCGATACCTACATAAGCTATGTGTCCTATATCCTCTTAAGCTCTTTTTTCCACTCATCGATAGCTCGTCATCAATGAATTTTTTTTATCTACTTATGAAGTGCTACATTGTATACCTAAGTTTAAAGTGGAGATGATTTATTCAAGGAAGTAGGGAAAAAAATGTACTAAAATTTTGCTACACTCGGTTGCCTGCGAGCTGTGGCCGTAGTATATCTCGAGCTCTCTCTTCTTATCTCGGTAGTTGAAATCCTCACTCATATACAAACAAAGTACCTACACCGACTAAGTACTGGCTGGGGAAAGCATGTTAACAAGTATTCCAAGCTCGAAATAGATTTTTACAAGTTTTACGTGCTTTTACTTTAACAAGTGGTTAAAAAAAGTTGGCAAAAAATCATATAACTCAACTAGAATGCGTTACAGGCTACGCAAAAACAAACTTTTCAAGTTTTCTTCTAATAAGTTTCGTTCGTATTTCGTCTACACGTATAAGAGTAAGTAGATATATTTGCGAACGCGAAAAAAAAAATGAAGGAATAGAAAGGTTGCAGATGTTTTTCTTTTTTTCTCTCTCCAGTGGACCTACACAGTGTGTCTTTTTTTTCATAAAAAAATATATATATATATATTTATAAGATAACGTAAGTATCGTATCTTTGTAATGTTAAATTGTTGAGTAACGCTAAACTTGTACTATGTAGCATAGGGTTTAAATAGGAAATGTGAAAAGTGATAAGGGAATCATATAAAAAAGGATGCGTCTGTTCATGCACCAAATTCGTTTTTCATTTGTCTGGAATCAGTGAAACGAAACAAAAAGCTCACGCGGAAACAAGATCTTGAAAGCGTAAACAGTGATCACTTTTAGTTCTACGGTATTGGAAAAACGCAAAAGTTTTAAAACTTTCTGACCGTTAGGGGATTGGTGTTTTTTGCACATCCAAAAGACTACCTATACTAGGTACTGAATTGAAATTACGCAAAAACGATAAAACAGAAAAAATCTGTATTTTATTGAAATGAAGTACATAATATAGGTACCATACCTTTTATAGGTATTGTGCAGATACATGAAATTTTAAAATTAAAAATATGTATAGGTATTACCTTATACCAGGGTGGCCCTTAATTTGAACTTTGGAATTTTCATTTTTTCACCCCCAAAGTTTTTTTTCATGAGAATAAACTCTCAAGTTTTTTATTTTTACCATATTTTATTTATTTATTTTTTAGCTCAGACCCACAGGCCACATTCAAGTGTAAAACCATGAGAGGCGTCCCATATTTCAAAAAAAAAAAAAAGAAAATAGCAAAATGTTTTCATTTAGCATTTAATATTGTTACTTACTTTTTATTAGAAAATAAATTTCTCACTTTTTTTTCCTTAACTGAATTTTAATAAGCGGCTCAATTGGCCCCTCTCCCTTTTTCAAAAAAAAAAACAAAAAAAAAACCACCAACTTATTGAAATTTGAATTTTTTAAAAATTGGTTCTACCTCATCAAAATTGTTTCTTTTGCATAAAAAATGATTACCAATTTTTTATTTTTCCCCACACTGAATTTTGAGTGGGTCCTTAATTTTTGAAAAATGAAAAATATTGAACAATTCTCAAACATTCGACCGTGCCTTTGTTCTGTTATAACCCATTAAAGTGTTTTTTTTTCATCAGAATCAATTTTTCATTTTCCACAACTTGTTTTCAAGTGTTTTTTTTTGGGGGGGGGGCACCATCGAAAATTTATCAAGTCCAATACTACTTAGATACTTGATATTCAAAATTGGAGGGAAGGTAGGGGTCCAATAAAAATTTTTGTAATAACCAAAATTATTTCTTTGACTTCAAGCTATAACTTTTATTCGAAATTTTTTTAAATTGGACCCCTCCCACACCGATTTTGCATAAAGCTCTGAAGATATTAATTAAATAATCAGAGGAGTGAGGAAGGAAGAGGCCAATGGAAAAAATTTTCAAATAAATATTGTAGATCAAGATCCTAAAAATAATTTCGATCATTATAAAAATTCTGATTGGATCTCTCCCTCTACTCCGATTTCACATAAAATAAGGTAGATACACTTTCAAAATGGGGGAGGGGTACAATTGAAAAAAATTTCAAACAAAAGTTGTAGATTGAAGTCCTATAAATAATTTTTATTATAAAATTTTCGATTAGACTCTCCCCTCCCCTTCATTGCAACTTTACATAATATGACTTAGATACTTATATGTATTATTAAAAACTGATGGAAGTAAGGGTCCTATCGAAAAAATTTTCAAACAAAAGTTGTAACTTGAAGTCTTGAAAACAATTTTGGTTATTACAAAAATTGCGATTGGATCCTTCCCTTCTCTCCAATTTTGAATATCAAGTATCTCTATGTATTATTGAACTTGATAAATTTTCGATTTTTTTTACCTAGATTTGAAATTTTTGCATTTGTTAGAAAATTTTTCTTATTTTCAATTTTCTGTCAGCTGAATTTCAAGGGGTGTCACTAACCCTCATTTTGAAAAAAAATATAAAAATGATTAATTTTCAGAATGGGATGCTTGCGGCACCCCTTGAAATTCAGTAAGAGGGAAAATGAAAAAAAAATAATAAAAACAACAATAGGTAGGTATTAAATGCAAGGTGTACAAAATTGCTCATTTTTTTCGTCCAAGTTTTTTTTTCTGAAAAATTGAGACCTCTGAATACAAGGTACCAATTGAGATTATTTTTGGAGAAACAAAAATGGAACTCGATTCTCGTGTAAAGGAACAACCTTGATGAGTTATAATTTAAAAAACGTAAAATTTTTAAAATTGGACAATTTATTTCAATTTTTTAAAGAAGATGACCAGGGCTCACTTAAAAATTCAGTTGAGGGAAAAATAAAAAATATGGAATTATTTTCTCTTAGAAAGAAGCAAACCAACTTTGGAGAACGAGACAAAAAAAAAATTCCAAAATCCATAATAATTATGATTGATAAAACGTGGATTGGTACTATTGATTTTACGAAAATGTAGGAAAGGAAAATAAATTATCTACTGAATTTTTATCATTATGAAGTATGTGAACAAATGAACGCATAAGGGTAAAAATTTGATATTTACTTACAATATAGTATTCTCTTAAAATCAATATTACCAATCCATTTTTCATCAATCATTTCCCAATAAGGGTGTCAGAATTAATTGGCCGTGGTGTATAAGAATAGAAATTTAATAGTGATGTTTTTGAATTTAAATATCTATTTATTCAAATGTATTCCAACAATACCTAAAAGTAAAGAAGAACTACAAGTAGATAAGGATTCGTACTTCAAAATCAATATAATACATGTGTAGGTATGTAGGTTCTTATGTAGCTCGAAGCTACCTACTGCATATCCGTTCTATGCGTCTATACTTTTTTATAACTGAGAATTTTGATTATTGATCGAGAAATATAGAATATAGTCATAAATATATGGATAGCGATGCAATCGAAACTTTCAATACCCCAGAGGTTTGATTTTACTGCAGAGAACTTGGACGACGACGTAAGATATGCCAACAACCAACAAGTACGTATGAACAATATAATATTTGTATCTATTTCGAAGAAAGGGGAAAAAACGCTTAAAATTAAGATTTATTCGGGAGTAAAGTTATAAAACAAGTTTATTATTCAGCACCGCCTCTGGCAAAGTTTATTTGCTTTAAAGAAGATAAGAATCCGAGTAAAAATTTCTGCTAAAATTTATTATTCGGAATTAGCTTTGAAAATGAAAATAATGAAAGCGATTTTTGAGATTATCCCCGGTTCTTGGATTTCGGTTATAAAGTTTTATCCGATTGTACTAATAAATTACACAAAATTCTGTTTGGTAAATTAGCGATTGTTGAAAGTTTTATGATGTGAAATGAATTTTATTGAATCAACTATCTTTTCTTATTTCGCGAAAGCGTATTCTGTTTTTAGGTTATAGGTGTACCTACACTACCTACCCTATACCTACTTACCTACTTATCTTCCTATACCCTTACAGAAATTAAATTTATCTTTTTAATAGACGAATTTATAAAAATAATTGATTTACTACTGTGCTTGTTTTTTTTTTTTTTTTTTTATTGAAAAATTAAAGTTCAAAAATATTTTTATAGAGTAAGTATTACCTTGGAACTGATCAAGAAAAATTAAAAGAAAATAATTATGTACTTTTTTGCAATGGATGTATTTTTTGATAGGTACATTATGCATACCTATCTAGGTAGGTGAGTCACCTGCGCATAGTAAGTAGGTAGAAATTGGTTTGCGTACTTATATCGAAAATGAAGACGGATAGGTACCTTTCTAATTACCTATCTACGTAATAACAACAGGAGAAGAATTAATTGTCAATCGTACAAGATATTTATCAAATTGGACAGCTTGAAATAAATTACTACTGAAAATATTTGAAATCTCTCCTCTCAAGGATTTGTACCTCGAGATAGGTAGGTACCTACTTGTCATCATTTTCAAAATTACGATAGCTAAAAATACGGCCAACACCCTGCGTTTGAACGATAAACACGTGCCTGTATTAAAATTCTGTTGAACATTGACGTACAAATCTATCTACCTAAGTAGTACCTATACCTACTACCTACCTGTACACGTACGAAGTACGAATATGGGTAATAGTTTTGGGTAAAATGCTCAAAAGAATACAAACGTAGGTAGATGGTCTAATACGTATTTATTCGGTTTAGTGATCTGGAAATTCATGTAGGTATTCTACACTTTCAACGTAAATGAATAAATTTTGTTATTTTTATCACCTATGTTCATTCATTCAAAAACTTCGCAATTCCAAATTTATTTCAAATTGAAGATAAAATTAATTGAAACGTTTGTTTAGCAAATAGGATTACAGCTGTACCTGTCTAATCACAATTTTGACTCTTGATGAAAACTTGTTCGGAATTGATATCAAATTGGATAAAAGTAGACTAAGTACATTCGCGTGGTCATTAATTAGTGATTTTTTTTTTGGTCTCATCCCTTAAAGTTGTTTACATTTGTAAGAAAATAATTTCAAGTTCTTTATTTCTCCCAACTGAATTTTAAGAGGTGCCTGTTGGCCCCGAATTTTAAAATTGACACATTTTCCCTTAAAATTCACTCGGGGGGAAATTATGAAAAATTTAGAAATATTTTCTCATGAAAAAAAAAACAACTTTGATGGGTTGGAACAAAAAAAAATACATTTGTAATTTTTAAAAATGAGGGAAATTCAACGGGAGGAAAAATTAAAAATTGAGAATTATTTTCTCACAG
Source organism: Balanococcus diminutus (assembly GCA_959613365.1). NCBI lineage: Eukaryota > Metazoa > Arthropoda > Insecta > Hemiptera > Pseudococcidae > Balanococcus > Balanococcus diminutus. The sequence continues at coordinate 35,405,726 of OY390714.1, forward strand.
AAAGAAACAACGTTAAATTATAAATTTGAAAATTTTGCATTTTTTTTTAGATTTCAGATTTTTTTAAAAGGGAGCTTCCAGACATTCCTTATAAATAATTCAGATTTCAGATGGGAGAAAAAAATTAGAATTAACTTTTCATGAAAGAGAGCAACTTTGATCATAAGCGTGATTGGACCTTTTCATTTGGTTGTGCCAGTATTCAGAAATGGAAATAAAAACCGAGTTTTTTTTGTCAAAAAAGTTTAAAAGAATTTTTAATTTAAAGAAATTGATTTTTTTTTTTTCAAAAAATAATAATAATAATTGTACCTACCTAGGCCTAATAAATATGTAAATGAGAAAAAAATCTATGGGATTTCTTTTCAAATAAACGAGAGTTGATTTTCCTATATAAATAGGAGATTTTTACAGTATTCCTTTCCTTTCAAAAATAGAGGAACTTATTGACTATACTGATCTCCTAAAAATTAAGATGAAAAAGTTATTTTGTATTCCAAGTTTTTTTCTCCGAAAAAATTGAAAGATTTTTCACTCCATAAGATGGAAAGTATTTTCATCTCCATCCCACCAACTTAAGACATTTCCTCGCCTCAAAAAAATTAAAGTTTTTTTTACTGCAAAAAATTGAAAAAATATATTTAAACTATTTTTTTATCCAGAAGAACGGAATTTTTTCCTTCAATTTTTTTTCTCGAAAAACATAATTTTTTGGCTTATTTATTACTTTAAAAAACCGATTTTTTTATATCTACTAAGAGAATTCAGATATTTTTGGAAAAAGTAGGTTTTGCCAAAGCAGACTTGACACAATTTCCTGTGACTTTCATGGGTTAGAGTTAGAATCAGAAAAAGGCAAAAATTGAAATTTGACAATTTTTTGTTTTCTTTAAAAAATGGGAAGGCGCCAGGAAACACTCAAAATACAGTTGTGGGGAAAATGGTGGGCTGGAAATTATATTTTCTAACAAAAAGAAACAGCTTTGAATTTAAAATTTTTAAAAAAGTTTCAATTTTTTTTAATTTTTACTTTTTTTGAGGAATTGAAAGCTTCAAGGTATCACTTGAAATTCAGTTTGCGAAAAATCAAAAATGGGAAATTAATCTCTAATGAAAAGCAACAACTTTAAATGTTACATAAGAAATCGTAGCTCTTCTATCTTTTTTTTATTTTTTTAACTTTTTTTCAAGTGGGGTGCTTCAAAGTAGTTATCACTTGAAATTTGAGCTAGGAGAAAAATTTAAAATTGGAAAGTTGTTCGAATGAAAAAGAAAGGAACAACTCTGATGAGTTGAAATTTAAAAAAAATTTCAAGTTGGAAAAGTTTTAATTTTCATCTTCTTCTGAAATTAGGAAAATTTGGTAGGTGCCACTTGAACTTCAGTAGGTGAAAAAAATGAAAAATTGAAAATTATTTTTCATGAAAAGGAACAACTTCAATGTAAAAATTCGTAAATTTGGTCGTTTTTCATTTTTTTTCAAAATGGGGGGCTGGTGACATCACTTAAATTTCAGTTGAGGGAAAAATAAAAGGGAATAATTTTTTTGATAAAAAACAACAACTTCAAAATTCTGAGTTAAAAAATTTTGCTCGTTTCCTTCTTTTTTTTAGAAATTTTAGGCGCCTCAAGATACCACTTGAAATTAGATTGGTTGAAATAAAGAATTGGAAATTAAATTCTCATGAAAAAGATCAACATGATGGATTAATCCCCCCAAAAAAAGAAAAAAAAACTCGACGAGATCAATTTTTTTATTTAAAAAAATGCGGGGGTGGCTGCGCTGTAGGGGCCATATGAAATTAAATTAGAGCAAAAATAAGAAATATAGAATTGTTTTCACGTAAAATGAAACAAGAAGCAATTTTAGGAGTAATGAGACCAAAAAAAAAAATCGAAAGTCCAAAGTAAGAACAACCCTAATGCACGTACTAAAAAAAAATCAGCGTCATATTCGCTTAGCAACCCTCCAAAAAATACCTCTCCGAATCAGCGCCAGCGAAGAATAATTTCATATTTAGAAAACGAAGGTAGGTAGCTTTTGAAAAAAACACTTTTTTTTGTCTTTTAAGCCTGGATTTTATTTTTTCATAAGTCCTCTTTACGTTGAGATTAAATAAAATGCAAAGTTTGATCTATTCAGCGAAATGCTTTCACGCGCCAACATCGAGTAGTAGGTATTATTTTACTGCTACATTTTTTTCAATTACGTAGCTACCTACTTCGTAATAAAAAGCCATTGCTAAATTCAAAGCTACCAACAATGTGCATTTTCACAAGTAGTTGTGTTAATTTTACACTTGAACTAAATAATCTATTTTTTATTTTTTCGTTGTTGTTTTTACGTTCACTGGTTACTTTGTTTGCTTACTCGACAACAAGCGAACAAGCGTGAATTAAAAAAAAACTCGAGCTTTGTTAGTTTAAAGAAGAATATAAGTAAATTACTCCCTTTCATTTTGCTAGGGATTAGTGTTTCTTTTTTCTTTGCCTTCTTTGAACTCGCCTGGTTTATCTCAACACATTATTATAGAGTCTGAAGTGAAAAATTTCAACCGAGGAAAGTATAGCGCGGGTGTATTGATAATTTCGACTTTCGACTGAGAGATTAAAAAAAAATTAAATAAGGAAGTAGGTACATAATTTCGATAAGACGAAAGCCGAAGTCTTTGCTAAATTTGCGTAAGTATAATTGGAGTCAATAATTCCAGATCGTTCATTTTTGAATTATAATTGAATGCAAATATTCATAGATAGGCACTTGAGCTTATATTGATACGTATTTGCATCTTATTTTCTCATTCGCGCAAGGGACACAGCGAAATACAAATTACTGAAGCGTGTTGAAAGTTCGACAGCAGTTATTAAATTTCAAGCAAATAATACGTTTGATAAATGTAATAATATTCCTATTGATTTTAATGTGAAAATTTCCACTGGCTTATAATAGGCTAAAGGTACCTCTACCTACATAAACCATGTAATCAACATATAATTCAATTGTTATTATGGTGTGGATTAACGCAGTGCCAAAATATCATTTTCCCTGTTAAAATGTGAGCAAATACATCCATGTAGTAGGCGTAGAGTAAATCTTTCAATTATATTCCGCAGTATAACGGAAATGAATGGTTTTTGAAGAGCATTGTCTATTTAAAAAAGCTTTTCAGGAAAGCATTTTAGACCACTGTAATTGTTTCAGAGTAGTGAAGTACATTGCAAACAAAGTAAGTAGGTACCTAGGTGTATGAATGTGCATTTGTGCTTAGTTAGTTACATTCATAAAATATCATAGAAACAGAATTTTTAATTTACACAACATAAGAGCCTAAAATTAGAGTTTATCCAAAGTACCTAAGCAACTACATATTAGGTACCTAAGGTACCCTTTTTTTTTTTTTTTTTTTGGTAAATATACCTACTTGAATGAAAAATAAAAAATTAAGTCAATGCCCACCCTAGGGTGGCCCTAATTTTAAAAATTTTGGAAATGTTGTCGGGACCGGGCGTCAATTGGTGACATATAGATAGAAAATATAATCCCCTATTTTTTTATTTTCCCCTAGCTGAATGTTAAGCCGGCGCTCAAGGCCCCCAAATTTGAAAAAAAAAATTAAAAACGAAAGAATGGATTATTTCCAAAATTTTTGAAATTTTTTAGCAAAATGGTCATAGGGGTAGTATTTTTATAAGACAAGACCATTTTCGTTGATTTCGAATCTTTACCTCAGTTTTCATGAGATATGGAAAAACGTCATTTTTACGTTTAAAAAAAAATTGAAAAAAATGACTAAAAATTTAAAAACAAGTTTTTTTGAATAAAATTGTTTAAAAATACATGTTGCCCAAAAAAGTCATTTACAGCGATTTTTCATCTTTACTTTCATTTTTAGGAATAGATATAATTTTTTTTTCAATTTTTGATAGTTTTTGAAAAATCCTCACTGATGCAGCAGTGGTGAAAATCGTCTTAAATGACCTTTTTGGGTGTGATAACATATACTTGTAGTTTGAAAAACGATCGGCTATTTTTTAGGAAACTTGCTGCTGCATATTCAAAAATGGAGGGGAGGAAGAGGTCAAATCGAACTTTTTGTTATAATCAAAATTATTCTTATTACTTCAAGCTACAACTTTGGTTTGAAAAATTTTTCAATTTGGCCCCTTACCTCACCCCTGTTTTTAATAATGTATTTTTAATAAGTTGAATTATTCAAAATTGGGGGGAGGGAGGGGTCCGATCGAAATTTTTGTTATAGGTACTTAAAATTATTCCTAGTACTTTCAGCTAAAACTTTGGTTTGAAAATTTTTTCAATTGGACTCCTTACCTCATTACTGTTTTTAATAATGTATTTTGAATTAATTGTATCTATTACCCTGAATTGGAGAGGAGGGAGAGGTCCAATCGAAATTTTTGTCATAACCAAAATTAATTCTGAAACTTCAAGCTACAACTTTTGTTTCAAACATTTTTCAATTGAACCCCTTCCCTCTCGCCCTCTCTTGGGGATTTTATGCAAAACCAGTGGAGTGAGAGGGGCTCAATTGAAAAAATTTTCAAATAAAAGTTGCAGTTGTAGCTTCAAGTTTTAGGAATAATTTGGGTTATGACAAAAATTTTGATTGGACCCCTAGCCCTTCTCACCAATTCAGGGTAATACAAGTATTTATATGTATCACTGGACTTCATAAAAATTTCATTGTGAGCAAATAAGCAGCAGCGGGTTTCCGTAAAAATATTCGATCGTAATTGAAACCATTTTATTCAAAAAAAATTGTTTTTCAATTTTTAGTCATTTTTTTCAATTTTTTTTTAAATGTAAAAAATTAGTTTTCCCGTGTCCCATGAAAAGGGGGGGGGGGTAAAGATAAGAACCCATCAAAAATGGTATTTTTTTATATAAATAACACCCCTATGACCATTTTGCTAAAAATATTCAAAAATTTTAAAAGTGTTCCATTTTTTCCATTTTTTCAAATTTGGGGGGCCCTGAGCGCCGGCTTAAAATTCAGTTAGGGGAAAAATAAGGGCCACGTACCCCTAGCCTATTCTGGCAATGATTCGATATTTTCCACAATTTCAATTTTTTAAAACTTTGACACTGTCTTTTTATTTTAAAACTATTACTCGTCAGGTTGTCACACTAGAATTGGTATTTTTGCTAGTATTGACATTGCCGACCAAATAGATTTTTTTTTTCAGCAGCGTTGCCAGCTCGCTACATTCATCTAACAACTATTGCTTATCAGTTATCGGATCACCCTATGGCTATAACACCATAAGTTTTTAGACATCTCTCACTTAATTTCTTTAAAAAATCTTGAATTTCCTATTTTTCCTATCTCAATTCTTTTGAAAAAAATTTTACAATTAAATAATTTATTGTCAATTTAAAAAAAAAATAGTTACGGTCACTTACCTCTTAATTTTTTTAAAATTGAAAGCAAAATATTTTTCAATTTTTTGAATTGACCTTAGAACATTTAAAATAGTCTTGAGAATTAACATAGGTATTTTTCAGTTTTTTTGAGTCGAGAAATACCTAACCTAACTTATTTATTTTTTTCATTTCTTTAGTTGGAGTAAAAAAAATATTTTTTGGAGACAAATTTTTTCAAAAAGTAAAAAGCTCCAGTTTTTGTTGAAAAATCTCTTACTTTTAAATAAAAAAGTCATATTGATTGAAAAAGAATCTCGATTCTTCAACATTTGAGGAAAGAAATTATACTCGTATGTATATTATCCCAATTTTTTAGCAGAAAAATATTTCAACTTTTTTAAAATAGAATTACTTACCTTTCAAAAATTAAAAAAAAAATTTCGAGGAAAATATTCAATTTTTTTCAGAAAAGATTTTAATTTCGTGTCTCAATTTTCCAAAACAGATAAAAAAAATCTCAATCTTTTTATAATTAGGTACTTAAAAAAAAAATGAGAAATAAAAAAAAATTTAATTTTTTGATTGTGCTTCGTGCAAAGAGTGCTTTCCTTTTCGCGTCACATTACTTCTTCAATAATTAATAAATAATTGAAATAAAATCAATTAAATACGTAAAAGTACAAGTACACACTCACGAGACAAATGACTGAATGTATGAAGATCATAAATGGAGTTGTGACATGGAGCTATATCATGGCAACGCTGCTGAGGAAAAAGAATCTAAATGGTCGGCAATGTCAATACTAGCGGTATTTTTACTGTTATTTTGGTAAATATATCCAAACACAAACACTGACGAAAAAATCAAAAGCATAGGTAACTACCTACTCGACTTTTTCGAGTAGTTTGAGTATAGAGTGAGTGTGTGGGATATATTACACTACGAAGCCTACGGATGTGATAAACTGATAATCGAGGGGTTACATCGGCTTCTGGGTAAGACTTGAACCTTGAGCGGCGCGACATTCGATAAAATACCTTCGTCATATTGAAAATTCATTTTTAAAGCTCTCAACATTTTCATTAAAAATGACTAATAATGTCACTTGTCGAAACCCTTTCAATATTTACAATTGAACCATAGGTAGAGTTTTTCTATGTACATAGAAATAATCTCGATCAATTCGAGTCCCTATTTTAAAAAATAAATATCAACGTACGTAGGCACGATATATTAAACGATAACGTAAAGAATACGGTCGTTTAATAACGTTTTGTCATGAGTAGGTACTTAATGAAGAATAGAGATTTCAGTTTAAGTAATGCCTATCTACACCTAAATCATTATGAGAGACATCACACATTTATCTAATTTGACTACTAGTACGAATATAAGCATAGGTAGGTAGGTATTCCTATAATATAATATAAGTTATTAATAGATGATCAGCAATAACCCAGATACGATGAAAATATAAAATAACCTATCCATAAATCACAAAATGAAAATTTTCAAATGAAAGATGGAGCAAAAATCAAAAACTTCGATATTGCATTTTTTCTAGCTCTCGCTCAATTTCATCGCTACGTGCACGGTACGTAGTACCCTATACCTATCCACCAACTATACATTTCGTTTTCGTTAAATTTATTGAGCCATAAAATTCCACACTTTTGATTTAGATTAGTGAACGTGTACATCTATTTGTTTTCATTTGGCGTATACATTACACGTTGAAGTCTACATTCTATACAGGGGTTCCCTTTTAACAGGTCTAAAACACCGACGTATTTTCGATTTTGAATTTATGTGAAACGTGGTAGGTACTGGGTAGGTACGTAAATTTTGTTTCAATTTTGATGCCTAAAAATTAAATAGGTATGTATCGTCTATAAGGTTTTTTTTTTGTTATACATTACTATAGCCTATATTATATTAATATTTTTTTGAATTTCCAACAAAACGTTTTGAAGAAATTCTCTAGGTACAAAATTTTTTCAAGTAAGTAAATTATTAAGGCTGTTGTTGTCATTGTTCCTTTTTTTTTACACAAAGTCAATTCTTTGATTTTTTTAACACCTGAAACGAAACGAAAAATCGAATTTTTTCGTTATTTTGTAAAACGGTGACACTGATCAGTGGGGTACTTGTAATTGTATTTTCAACAAATGTGGAATGAACTGTAAACTAGCTGTAAGTCCCATCTTACACTATTCGCATAAAATTTTTTATAAATTTTTAGAATTTACATTTTTTTCAATAAGAAGATTAAACCAATTTTCTATCAACTTTCATTAATTTTTTATTTTATTTTTTAAAATTTTAACCAATTTTTTTTTTTTCATTAAAAAAAATTATCAATCCCAAAACTTTTTTATTTGAATAAAAATAATTTTGAATCAACGTTTTATTTTGAAAAAAATTGCACCAATTTTTTAAATAATTTTTTTTCTATTCAAGAAAAATAATTCAATGTCAATTTTTTTATTTAAAAAAAAATCAAGATTAATTTTTCATAACATTCATTTTTTCTTATCAGAAGAAAGTTTCAAAAAATTTTGTTTGAAAAAATATTTTCTCTTGATAAAAAATAAAAATTTTCTCATTGAATTTTTTTTTAGAAATCCCAGATTTCTTATTAGGTTTTAAGAAAAATTCAAATAAAAGTTTTTTAATGCCCGTTTATTTATTTATTTTTTAAAAATTTCCCTTTGAAATCGTGGGGGAAAATAGTTACCCAGAAGATTTTATTTTGTGGATCAATTCGAACCAAGAGTAGGTATGGCGCGCTAGTATCGAATAGGTATTGAAAAGGTGCATCTTTATTTATTTTCTTTTAAAAATAGATGGCTGTGTTGTGATTATTCCGCTAATTTCAACTAATGAAGGTGCATTTTGTCATGATAACATTTGAAAAATTTCAGTGATAAGCAAATTTTTTGTTTTGAGTGCACCTTTTCAAACCTTTTTAGTTTTGCCGATAGATTTCAGCCACTCCACGCTCGTGGTTCGAATTGCTATTTTTCCTCAAAATTAATTTTTAATTTTTCAAAATCAAGAAAGTCTCGATTTTTTCCTACATTCTTTTGAGATACCTAAATGACGCCAATTTGGAAACCGACGATCTCATCTCATCGTCAGATGGTCCAAGGGTCCAATTCATGCCTGGACATAGTTTACCCCGATCTTAAGTCACATGTCGAGATTTCAGCTAAATCGAAAAACTTCAATTTGTTTTGCTCATTTTAACAAATGAAGGTATTTTTGACTTCGGAAAACTGCATTTCACAAGATGAGTAGAAAAAGAATTAAGAATTCTCAGTTTGGTCAGTTTTGCTGAAATCCCAATACATTGACAAATATCAAGTTGGAATATGCCCAGACATGAATTTTAGACCTCCAGGCCATCCATCGGGGGGGGGGGGGAGATCATGGGTTTCCAAAATAGCGTCATTTAAATATTTAAAAGAAAATTTTGGGGAAATGTAAAAAATGAACGAGTTTTGTCAAAATTGAGGTATGACAATCTATTTTGGTGAATTTGATGATAATGTCAGGAAAAAGAATTGTTAATCAAAAATGATGATTTTTTAAGAGCGAAAACTGATGAAAAATTTAAGTTTTCGCTTTTTTGAGAATCTTTCACCTCATAGAAAATTAAGAAAAAATAATACGTTATTTTTTCAGACGATTTTTTGAAAAAAAAGAAGAATATAATAAGTAATACATACTTCTTAAAAAAATAATATTTTGCACGAGACCTACCTAAATCTTACAATTCTTTAGTTGACGAAGGGGTCACCTTCGCACCAAAGCCCCCCGCACGTGTAGTCCGTGAAACAGAAATAATTTCATTATATAAAATGTAGTAATAATTTAAACGTGCTAGGTTCTTTTTCTTTACACATAAAAAAGCAGGTTCGCGTGCGAGTCGTTAGATATGTATTAGATAGGTAATCTCCGTTGTCCAGTCAAATTAAATAAAAAGGTTTGTTGGAGTCCAGGAGCAGGGACAAGAGTAACGAAGTTTGCAGTGATTTATCGATGAATTTTTAACTTTAAACTCCGAGATACTTTTACTTATCTGGAGAAAAAACGAGACGTTATTCGAGTTCTATAAAATCGAGTATCCATTTCACATCAAATTATACGAATATCGTTGGCATTTTAATTTCCAGCACAAAGATTCAATTTGGATAGACGTTGGTTGAATGAATGTCACCAGACAGGAAATTGAATAATTACTTAACTAAGCGTGAATATTAAATTTGGTTTCTTTGCCTTTGATATTCGCGTATTCTGCTTTTATCGTCGGTAATTTATTCTCACTTCTTTTTTCGTTATTCTTGACTTGGTATAACCGACAAAGTGAATAATTTATATGTAAATTGGCCCTTTGATACAAATGCCCATTACCGAGTTGTGCGGTTATTTACCTATAAAGTTTTCGTCTCGCCTCATTTAGTACGTTTCAAGTTGACTATGAATTATCAATTCTATTATTTTTGGAAATTTTACTTATTAATTTTGAAATTAGCTGTCGTCGAATTTATTCTTTTTATGTGAAATACCTGTTCGCTTTTTCACTATTTTCTAGTAGATTTAAAAATAGCCTAAATGACACTTTTCAAGTTTCAACTTTACGTAGGTACAACATTGTCTAAAATTACGCATTCTATAAAATTGGTCTTTCAAAGTGGTCCACGAACGAAGGTAAGATAAATTAAATTATGTCATTTTTGTTATGACTTATCTACGATGGTTATGCCTATAAACCTATCCGAGGAAAATACGAAATACCAAAATGAAGTGACACAAATTCAATTTTCTAAAATGTTTCGTGTAATCTACCGAAAGTACACAGGTACATAGCTATTATTTGAAGTTGCTCACCTGTTGTCAAATTTATGTTTTGAACAATATAATGTGATTGTAAAACAAGTAGGTTCCAATTTCCACTAAAAGACGAACCTTACCCAGTAGGGTGGAGCGAAAATAAAAATTTTTCGATTTTCAAAATGTAATACCGCGGAAAAGTTGCGTCTTGGGGATACATGAAAAAAAATCAAATCGAATAATATCTTCCGATCGCGCAAGAGCCCTCAAATTTTTGAAAATTTGCAAAAAATCAAAATTTGAAAAAAATTCCAAAACGTTACAGAATGGGGTTTATGCCTTTGGTTGGCAAGTATTATCATCGTTAATTCGTTATTAATATTTTTTGAAAAAAAAAATCCAGAATTCATTAGATCATCGCATGTATGACTGTATGAGACATTAAAAAAATGTCATATTTTACGTGTTTTTTTTTTTTTTTTTTTTTTATTAAAAAAAATAGATTAAAAATTGGGGGGAAAATTTTGCAATTAAAATGGGTTTAACATACCCAGTTTTGCCCAAAAAGACAATTTACAGCGATTTTTCATCTTTTTTGTACCATTGAGAATATTTCAAAAACTACGAAAAATTGAAAAAATGAGGAAAATGATCCCGGTAAACACACTGTATGCGAATCGCGTACTAATAGAGCGCTAAATTCGCATTTATCGTATACGAATAGCATGCGAAAATAGCGTACTATTAGCATATCAAAAATGTCCGCTTTTTTAGCGGCTAATTTCGAACGCTAATAGTACGCGAAATTAGCAGCGAATGTAGCGTTCTATTCGCTGTTAATTCGCTTGCGATTAGCGTTCGGAATTCGCCTCTAAAAAGTAGGCAAATGATTTTTGACGATTTCCACTCAGCAGTAAATTAATTATTCGAAAATATATCATATTTGTGATCGCAGATCTGCGGAAAATGAAATTATGCCGAATCGTAAAGTTTTTGGAGTACCTATCAGTGGCATTTGATAAAGTAATTTTTAGGAAAATCAAAATTACTACCAAGATTTCAATCTACAACTTTTGTTTGAAAAATTTCTCAATTTGAGCCCCCCCCCCCCAATTATGCCCAATACTACGTAGATAGATAGATAGATAGATAGATTAGATAGGTATAAAAACGTATATTTATTACTCTGAATTGTGAGAGGGAAGAAGGGCTGTCCCGCAGTCCCAAATGAAAATTTTTTCAAACAAAAGTTGTAGATTGAAATCTTAGAAATAATTTCGATTATTACAAAAATTTCGATTTGACTCTTCCTTTCCTTATAATTTCGCATAATACTGCGTTCAAATTGGAGAAGGAAGTGGAACAATTGAAAAATTTTATAGCACTGATAAGACGTCTAAAATTTTTACGATTTGATAAAATTTAATTTCACACAGATTCACGTGATCACAAATAAGATATAAATTCAAAATAATTAACTTACTGTGAGTGGAAATCGTCCAAGAAATTCTGCCTTCGTCTCCATTCTTATCACTTTGAAATCAAATCATTGGCGTTTTTACTTAAAAAGAAGAAAAAACATCAAACAAAACACAAAATTCCCCAACAAAATCAAAAAACCCAGAAAAACCTTTATTTTATTGTTTATAAATGTCACTGCAATACATTCAAGTACACGTTCATGTTTGAAACTGACTTCTCTCATTTGTAAAACGTATTGAAAGAAGTTGTAGTGAAAATCGCATGCTATTCGCTAGCGAACATTGCGCTAATATCGTAAGAAATATCTGCACGTTTTCCACTGCGATTTTAGCATACGATTCGTATGCGAATATTGTGCTAGTATCGTAAGAAATATTTGCACGTTTTCCACTACGATTTTAGCATACGATTCTTATGCGAATATCGCGCTAATATCGTACGAACTTTTTGCCTGTTTTCAATGTGATTTCAGGCATGCGATACGCAAGCGAATATCGCGCTAATATCCCACAAAACATCTACAGGTTTTTAATACGATTTTAGCATGATATTCGCTCACAAATAGTATACAAATTTATCTGAGAAAATTTTCTTCGATTTTTGCTTTGATTTCGCATTCTATTCGTATGCGAATAGACCGCGATTTTCGTCTCTGTGATTTTAGCATACGAATAGCAGGCGGTGTGTTTACCGGGGATGGTTCCTGAAAATGAAGGTAATGATGGAAAATCGTCGTAAATTGTCTTTTTGGGCGAAACTGTGTATGTTAAACCAATTTTCATTACAATTTTTTTTTCTAATTTTTAATCTATTTTTTTTTTTTCAATTTAAAAAAATAACGTAAAATATGACATTTTTTTTATGTCTGATAAATGCGATGATTTGATGAATTCTGGATTTTTTTTTCAAAAAATATTAATAACGATGATGATACTTGCGAACCAAAGGAATAAAACCCATTCTGTAACATTTTAGAATTTTTTTTAAATTTTGATTTTTTGCAAAGGGTATAGCCGGGTAAGATAGGTGAATCGGCCCCCAGAGCGAATTTTGAAACCAACTAGTGGAAGTTGGTCCTTATGGTCTAAACCCCCGGGACCAAATTTTTAGGTCCCACCCCCTCCTAGGGCGAAAAATGTGATTTTTCGATTATAATTTTTAATTTTGACAGTTTTCAATCGAATTTTTTCAAACTCGGGTAGATGCTAGGTATCATCAAGGGTCATTCATGGAAATTTTTTCAAAAATTTCCAAACATATCTTCATCGTGAAATGCGTGTTTTAAGTTTTCTAACTGCCATTTCGACAAGTTCCTTCAGAGGTGCAAAAATGGAAAAAAATATATGTTGTACACCTCATAGTCTAGATGTACAACATATATTTTTTTCAGAATTTTTTAATATGGTGGAAGACCCTCAAAAATGCAAAAAACCGAATTTTGTCACCATTTTTCGCGCTTAAAACGGTCATTTTTGGTCTAAGTTTTTTTCCCTTGTAATATACCACAAAATAGTATCAAAATACGCCATCAACCCAAATTTGAATGAAATCCGTTGATTTTTTCTAATTTTTATTTAAATGAACAGAGTGACGCCATTTTGGGAACCACCGGTGTCCTACGAGGTGTCTGGAGGGCCTAAAATTCATGTTTGGACATGTTTCAAGCCGATATTTGTTATATATTGCAATTTAAGAGAAATCGAGAAAATTTGATTTTTTTGTCTCACATTCACAAAATTACACTTTTGACTTCGGAAAATAATATTATTGTTCTCACAATCTCTCATACCTGATGGTTGAAAAAAAATTTAATTTTCTCAATTTCGCAGAAATGACTATATTTGAAAAATTGATGTATTTTGTGGTATATTACAAGGGGGAAAAACTTAGACCAAAAATGACCGTTTTAAGCGCGAAAAATGGTGACAAAATTCGGTTTTTTGCATTTTTGAGGGTCTTCCACCATATTAAAAAATTCTGAAAAAATATATGTTGTACATCTAAACTAGGTGTACAACATATATTTTTTCCATTTTTGCACCTATGAAGAAACTCGTCGAAATGGAAGTTAGAAAGCTCACAACACGCATTTCACGATGAAGATAAAAGTTTCAAAATTTGCTCTGGGGGCCGATTCACCTATCTTACCCGACTATACCTTTTCAAAAATTTGAGGGCTCTTGCGCGATTGGAAGATATTATTCGATTTGAATTTTTTTTTTTTTTTTTCATGTATCCCCCAAGACGCAACTTTTCCGCGGAATTACATTTTGAAAATTGAAAATTTTTGATTTTCGCTCCACTCTATTACCCAGACTGGCTCATATTAGGACCTATATTCTTAAAGGAAATTCTTTACAAACCAAACAAAATTAGAGCAAAAGTGATTTTAAAATTTTGATAGAATATTGAGTAAATAATCAATACCCGCATTATACCGAAGTATAAAAAATCTGTGCCAAGGATCATGCTCTTATAGCAACTTGATAATTTTTTAACGTTGTAAAAAAGCACTAGTGACGATTGTTTAAAACAAGAGCTCCAGTTAGAATTCTTTTGTAGTTATCACGCGCATTTATAATTTCCCTTAATTCCATATTCGATCGAGGAAAAACGCTCCACTTTTATCGAACCTTTTATGGTGTTTAATTTCGAGGATACTGGGTAGTAATTTCTTCGTGTTTTTATTTTGAAAAATAGTACTATAACCAGATATATAGGTACACATACAATATACATACTTACTTAAAAATTATTGACGAAAACAAAAAGTTAAGCAAATAACATTCTGTGAAAATTTATTTTGCTTTAGGTATTATACTTGTAGATGGCTACTAGCTAGGTACCTATTTACTGTATATTATTATGAAATTGAAAAACGAAGTCGTCTCTGCTCTTTTTCATTGTATCCTAAATATTATGACGATTTTACGTCAAAATCTAAGAAAACTCTATCAAAGCACGATACGCCAGCGAAGTATTTTTCTTTGATATCGACAAGATAAATAAAATATTTTCATGTTTCGTTTGAGAGAGGATTTACTCGTAGGTATACTTTGGAATACGACGGAGAAAAAAATACACAAAATGAACGGTATCTGTGCCGGCATCAAATATCTAGAAATATGTAGTCGAGAACAAATTAATTTTGAAAAATCGTTGATACCCAGTCTTAGGTAGGTGGTAATATAATACAAACATAGAATTATTTTCTCGTTTAAAAACCTCGTCATTAGCTACGATAATTTTAGCTTATACTTAACTATCACCTATAATGCTATTCAAAAAGGTTATATTTAGCTGTAGAATTAAGTAGCCTAAACTTTACGTTCGGATAATTACCTGAGTAATTTTATTTTTCAGAATAAAGTGAACTTTTTGTCATGTGAATAATGAAAGGTCGAGTCAGCAGCTTTAGCGGTCTACATTAATTTACAGTGAGAAGCTTCGTAATTTGCGAAGTAGGTAATCGCATTAAAAATATCACTAGATTAAAATCGTCGGCAATTTACTCAATTGTTTTTACAATGGAGTTGTTCGTAGTGAATAATTTGAGGTTCCTTTTTCAGGCAGATATAGTTATTTAATTTCTGCTGGGCTTTTCGAAAACATTAGATGATTTTTTTTTCCTGCCTAATAATTATCTGGGTATTCTCTATTTCTCCATTCAAATTTACTCGTATCCATATTTCCAATTTTTTTCAAATACGAGGTATGCATTTTTAACGATTAAATATAAATTCTACGAGTAGAAATTCGCAAGCTCTAGGTACTTCATCATTGAATTTTTTATGGGTGAGATCTGAAAATTACGCGTGTTTCAAGAAAATTTCAAACAATTCAAATTGTTATAAAATTTTAAGATGCTTTCGCAATTTTTTTCAAATTTAAAATTGTATGTTTAATTAATAAATTCTAAAAAAAATTATTTCAATTTTAATTTTTTTTTTTTTAAGTTTTTACAAAAGATCTTTTCAACATTCTCACTTATTTTTGGCAAAATCATAAAAATGCTTGTTATATATTTTAATAACCTTTTTGATACTTTAGCTAGAAATGTATTCAATTTAAAAAAAATCGCGGTTGGAATAAGATTTTGCAAAATGGGGTTTCTACAGTAGGTATTTTAAATAGTACTAAGTAATTGAAATTTAAACAAAAATTGAAGTGCCTATTTCAAAAATTGAAGGGACAGGGGAAAATGAAATTGAGAAATATTAATTTTTTGTAAAAGAAAAAAAATTCTTCTGAAATGTAATGAGAGATAGAACTTATGGGAAAACTTTTTAAAACATTTTGTTCCAACTACATAGAGTTTTGAAAAATTGAAAAAAAAAAATGAAGAAACATAAAATGTCTTGTTCGAAAGAAATAATCCAAGATTTTGAAGAAAAGTCCGATACTAAATTTATGTGATTTAAAAGAATTGTTAAAAACATTTTTGGTTGATTCGCGTTATGAGGATATTATTCAGTTGTTAAGAGATTGTAACATTTTTGATGTAATTTAAGCTTCTTAAGATATATTTAATTTATTAATAGATATTAACCTTATAATTCAACTGTTAAAGTGCTTTGAAAACCTTTTTGTGTTAAAAAAGCACCAAATAAATCAATCAATTTTGAAGAAAATTTTTAAAAATTTGAAATTTTCAAGGGAGTAATATTCAAAAGAAAATCTGAAATCATGAGAGATTTGTACAAAATATAGTTTCAGAATTTTTGAAAATTAAACAGATTTATATATATTTTTTTTATATAGGTACCTTTGTATTTCATATAAATGCGGAAATTTTCAAGTGTTGTTGGGGGTTTCTAATACAATTTTATGCATGAAATTGTTCCTAAAATATTTTTCTCGCAATTCATTTTTTTTTTTCAAAATGATGTTTTTCTGTAATGAGATTTTTCTAGGAAAATTTTTAACAATAACTAAAATTTCAATTCTCATCAAGGATTTTTATTGGGAAATTTTTTGTTGAAATAAAAAAATTAATACTTTTTTCATGGACGAATTTTTTAAAAATAAACTTTTAGAGATAGGTACTAGAAAATTTTTCCAAATTTTCAAATGGGAATTTTCAAAAAAATCATGCAACGCTTGGAGTAAATTTCATCAGAAATTCTTTCAAAAAAGATTGAAAAATCGAAGCAAATTTTTCTAAGATCCCCCCCCCCCCCAAAAAAAAAATTAAGGCGTGAAATTGAGATTTTTTTCTAAAAATATGAGAATTCTTTCTCAAAAAATAAAGACTTATCTATCCTGCACAAAAATATGTTAAAAAATTGATTTCTATGGTGGATTTTTTTTAGCTTATCTATTAATGAGCAAAATTTAGTGATTTTTTTTTGGAAGATCCTCAAAATAATTTTTAAATAAATTTTTTGGAAACTTGAAAGGTTACTTTCGAGAATTTCTTTTGGTAAAAAAAATTGATGCATAGGTACTTGTAACAAAACATGCAAATGTTATTAATGATAGACGAGTAATTACTAGTAATATTTTCCTTAAAAAATATATTAAAATTAGCGTGGCAGTTCTGCTCTAAGCAGAGATCTTTTCAACATTCCAATTTTTGTATTTTAACAATTTCTTCCACAGTTTAATTGGAAATAAATTTTAAAAGAATGATTTTCAATGAAATATTTAAAAATTAAAAATTAAATAAAATAGATTTTGGTTTGAACAAGAATTTAAATTTTTTGATGTTTTAACAGAATCCTGAATTTATAATTTTTTAAATTTTATATTAAAAAATTGGTTTAAAAAAATAAAAACTTGAAAATTTTACTTTTGTACACGATTTTTTTCTTAGATTTAGAATACATAGGTATTGTTTTAATTTTTTTTTTAATAAAAGAAAATCAATTTCAAAATCTGCAGCTCTACGTCGGTCGTGGTTTAGAGAGCAGTCTGACTTATCTGACCCTGGAAGGAACTTGCTAGGTAGAAGGTACCTCGAAGGAAGCCTATGGCTATGACAACCATTCATTTTGCATAGCAAATTTAAAAAGTAAAAGTTTTTTGAAAAACTAAATTGTACGTTTATAAACATTAACGTGTGTCTTGAACTTTAAATATCAACTTGATTGAAAAAATGTTTCCATCTGCTTAGTCAATACGCAATGCACAATGCAGCGATCAGATCCGTTTGAAAATATTGAAACCCCCGAAAATATGCAGAAATCGACCATCGATCAAAGTCGACTCCCTCAATATCTTAAGGAAATCACCGACAAAGACGTTAAAAAATTAAAACAACATATTCGAGTGCTTAAAAATCTCACACCGAAAGAAGAAATTCGCAAAACAATTTTTCCCTTCACCGATCCACCTACCATTGCCCCGAGATCAAACACAACGGCGATATTAAGAACAAAACTTCAAGACCGTTGGATCGAAGTGAATCTAAAAAGCTTAATGAAAAAATATTCCTATAAAGAAGACGATTTAGATAACAAACTGTACTACGCTTTGAGGAAAGAAGCTTTGACTAGACCATATGATGACTTCTGCGAAGAAAAAGAACGTGTATGTTTTGAAAACCTGAAACGATTTTCGCGATTTTCTAAACTTTACGATGTACCGGGTTTTAAATCGAATCGTAATTTTGATTATCGTATGAAAAACAGTCGGGGCGTACCAATTATCACGGAAACGTTTACGAAACATTTCGACGACTTCGAGAAAGCGCCGTTCATCAATCCCAAAAGATGCACTGCTCCGAAATATTGTCAAAAACCGCCTATAAATGAGAAAGAAGAAATATTCTTATATCCCCTCGATGAAGACGAGGTTATACCTTTGCATCGAATAAAGAGAATCGAACCAGACGATGGTCGCAGTTCACGAGAAAAAGCCAGACCTCCGCTGAAACCTGCTAAACGTACTCCGTTAGAAGAAAGAAGGTCTATAAAACCATTACCTACCAAAAAACCGCCCTGGCATTACGCATTTTCGTGTAAAGAATTTAATTTGGTTTAATTATACCTTATTTGTACTCGTGCTTTGTTAATTAAACATGTATCTGCAATTGTATATTATTTCGAAGCCATAGTTTCTTATTTCTTAGGTGGGTACTTTGCATTGTTATAAGTGGATATTTATTCAATAACTCCGCGGAAGCGGAATCATTACCGCCAGTATTTAGGCTGTACATCCAAATACGAGTAGTCGAGTCTGTAGAGTGTACTTTGAACTTTTGATTTTCTTTTTGCTTCCTCTACTAAAGTTGTTTCTTTTTATGGGAAAATAATTGCCTATTTCCTACATTTTTCGTAAGTGAATTTTAAGTGGTACCTCAGCTCCCATAATTTAAATGGGAGGAAATTGAAAAATTTGAGAAATTTAAAGATTTCAAGATTTTCAAAACATTGGTTCAAAAAAGTCATAACGTAGATATTCTTACCCAAAAAGGCCATTTTCGACGACTTTTCACCCCCTCCCTCCAAAAAAACACGAGAAAAATGGATTTTGTGATATTTTTATTCTGCCCCTTTTAGATTCTTGGAAAATTTCAAACTCAAAAATGTATGTCTGCTTTCAACTGTGATAAAAATCTTCGTTATGAATCTGTTGATAGGTAAAACATGTAGTGTAGTGAATGTTTGGATGATGAACAGTTTTTGAGAAATGACAATTTTTTGAAAAATACCTAATAAACTTCCGAAAAGTTTTCAATTTTTGAAAAATTATTAAATTATCGAAATTTGAGAAATTCGATTTTTGAAAAATCAACAATTTTTAAAAAGTTGACAATTTCTGAAAAAATATTAAATTGCCATGTTTGAAAAACCATCAATAATTTCTCAAAAATTGATAATTTAGTGTTAATTTTTCATAAATTGACAATTATTCTGGAAAAATATTAAATTACCAGTAATGTTTGAAAAGTTATCAATTTCTCAAAAATTGATAATTTAGTATTAATTTTTCATAAATTGACAATTATTCTGGAAAAAAATTACCAAATCATAAATTTTTGGAAATTTTCAGTTTTTGAAAAGTTGCGTAATCATCAATTTTTGAAAAATCGACACTTTCAGAAAAATTATCAATTTTTAAGATTAAAACATCAATAAATTGTCAATTTTTCAAAGTCATCAATTTTTGAAGAATTGTTGGTTTTTTGAAATATTGTCAATTATTTCTGAAAAATTGTCAAATTATCAAACATTTAGGAAATTATCGATTTTTGAAAAACTATCAATTTTTAAAAAATTACCAGTTTCTGAAAAAATATTAAATTACCATTATTTGAAAAGTTGCCAATTTCTCAAAAATTGATAATTTAGTATTTTTTTAATGAATTGACAATTAGGTAGGTATACTGGAAAAAATTATCAAATTACCTACCTATCAATTTTTGAAAATTTATAAATTTAGAAAAGTCGCCTAATCATCAATTCTTGAAAAATCAACATTTTTCAGAAAGATTATCAATTTTTAAGAAATACGTAGTTATATAATTTTGAAAAAATGCAGTTTTTCAATTAATGCATCAATTTTTGAAGAATTGCCGGTTTCTGACAAGGGAACCTCCCCAACTCGCCGCCTCCGATTCGCTGAAATTTGGCTCACTGAAAGAGCATGCCACCCACACTTCACAACCAAATTTTGAGCTGCCGAAGTTGATTTTTCGATTTTTGGCGAATTTTTGAAAATGGCTAAAATCACCCCAAAAAAACAATTTTTGGAATAAAAATCGCAAATTTTGAGATAGAATCCTGAAAATCGGGTTGTATACTAAATTCGACCTCCCGAGTCGATTGGCACCATTTTCGAAGCGATCTGGAGCCTCCAGAAAAAGTTGACTTTTCTCCAGCACACTGGAACTGCTCCATGCAGATGGTAAAAGTCAACTTTTTCTGGAGGCTCCAGATCGCTTCGGAAATGGTCCCAATCGACTCGGGGGTCAACTTTAGGGGGTAAACGAAGTTTCAAACGATTACCTGGAGAATCTGATTTTTTGGAAATTTTTAAAAAATGTCAAATTTTTAAGTTGTCATGAAAATACACGTCCGAACTCGTCACCTCGAATTTTCGATTCAACCATGCCAATCGATAGATGACATCATACTAACGCTAGGATTAAATTTTCAGCTGCCGAAGTTAATTACAGCGCCGTCTGGAGCAGTTCCAGTGTGCTGGAGAAAAGTCAACTTTTTCTGGAGGCTCCAGATCGCTTCGAAAATGGTGCCAATCGACTCGGGAGGTCGAATTTAGTATACAAACCGATTTTCAGGATTCTATCTCAAAATATGCGATTTTTATTCCAAAAATTGGTTTATTGTGGTGATTATAGCCAATTTCAAAAATTCGCCAAAAATCGAAAAATCAACTTCGGCAGCTCAAAATTTGGTTGTGAAGTGTGGGTGGCATGCTCTTTCAGTGAGCCAAATTTCAGCGAAATCGGAGGCGGCGAGTTGGGGAGGTTCCCTTGTGAGAAATAGACGGTTTTTAAAAATTTGTCAATTTTTATAAAATTATCAGATTTTTATTTTATTTTATTTTTTTGTAATTTTCAATTTCCAAAAACTATTAAATTAATTAATTTTTAAAAAATTGTGAATTTCTGAAAATTTGTCAATTTTTGGAAAATTACGGCATCAATTTTCAAAAAATTATCAAATTGAATATTTTTGAAAAGTTATCAATTTTTAAAAATTACCTACCAATTCTACAAAAATTGATAATTTTGTAATTCACCACAATTTTTGAAAACATATCAGATATCAATAATTTATGAAAATGAAAAAAAATTGTGCAAAATCATCATTTTTCTGAAAAATGGTAAAT
Organism: Balanococcus diminutus; assembly: GCA_959613365.1. NCBI lineage: Eukaryota > Metazoa > Arthropoda > Insecta > Hemiptera > Pseudococcidae > Balanococcus > Balanococcus diminutus. Next base: position 35,427,226 of record OY390714.1, read on the forward strand.
TTTTGAGATAGACTTACTTGATTAACTTTTGAAAAATCATCAATTTTTGAGAAGTTATAAATTTTTGAAAAATCATCACTAATTTTGAAGAAATATGTAGGTTATATTAATCAATTAGTTTTTTGAAAAATTATCAGTTTTTGAAATATCGTTTGGTTATTGTGAAATTTTTGAAAAGTTATCAATTTCTGAACAATATTATAAATTTTCAAGGAATTATTAATTTTTTGAGAAAATCGCTAATTTTAGAAACGGAGAGTAAAGAACTTTTCAGAAATTACAGTTTTCAGAAAAATTATCAATTTTTTAATATAATTTATCAAAAAGTTAATAATTCCTTGAAAACGGATCATTGTTCAGGAATTGATAAGTTTTCAAAAGTTTCCCAATTAAATTATAATTATTCTTTCAAAAATTTATAAGTCTTCTCAATTGTTGAAAATGTTGTGTCAATTTTTAAAAATTATAAAAATAATGATCAATTTTTTAAAAATCATCATTTTTGTACAAACCATTGTTTCTAAAAATGAATATTAAGTAATTAAAAAAAAAAACAATCAATTATTGAAAATCTGAAAAACACTATTGTCTGAATTCGTAAATAATAGGTAATTTTTTTCTCCGATGCCTTAAAATTTGCCTCCTGGCGCAGTCGCCCCCTTCACTTCTATGTAAATCCAGCGCTGAATTCAAGTGTACAATTTGGTCGAGACGGCGGCATGCAAAGCGCATCTCGACATGGCGCGATGTGTGAACTAATGAAAAATTTAATTCGTTCAAAATTACCGTCTTAAAGTGAATATTAATTAAAAAGTTTCACATCAGCATTGATATTATTTAATTAACTTTTATTCCTATTGCTGATGAAGCATTGCTTCGAAAGCCCAGCGTTATTCTGTTGGGTATGTAATAAATTATAATGAAAAACTCCCTGATGACTGGTTAACCTCGATGAATGCAAAGCGCATAATTTTGCAAAGCAGATTAAAACTTCCATAGAACATACTTTCGTAAGAGTTCATTCACACAGTGCGCGGTAATAATTAAAATTGGTAAGTACCTTAAAAAAAAAGATAACAATCGATAGGTGGTACCTATTATTTAGCTGCGGGTGTTTTTTTTTCTTTTAAGAAAAATTCTTGATTCTTGAATTTTGCTCAATTTCCTTGCGCAGCTCTACCGAGTATGATAAAAATTCACGCTGATACGTGATGCCACTCGTATAATGAATATTCAACTAAAATAACGTTGTATCCGTTTTAAATAAAAATTCAAAATATTTTTTTTACGAAAGTAACACTACGAACGAGAAGCTTCTTTCAAAGGTGTGTTAATGTTGCAACATTGCACGTCAAAAGCATTTCAACTTTTTAACGCGTTGGGAGAAAAAAAATAAAATATTCATAATCGAATGCTTTCAACATTTAAATAAATCATCGAATTGAAATTCATTTCATTTTCATTTAAACGTTATAAAACGATATACTTAATGAGAAAATTTAAATTTTAGATTCATCCGTTTTTATTCGACTGTAAATTTTTATTTTTATCGATTTCATTTTCACTTTTTGAATTATAATAAACTTGGATAACTTCGATGCTACTTATACTTTCGAAAATTTTTATAAGCAAGAGACGTTGTATAATATAGGAAGCTGTGTAGGAACTTTTTTCGTTAAATCGTTATGAGAAAATGGCTCCAAAATTTGTAAGTAGGTTTAATGGGTATATGGGCACGTATTATTTACTGGAGTATATTCAGACCTGTGAGCCATTTTTTAACTTTATTTTTTGCCTCACACCATTTTTTTTTTAAATTTTTTTAATAAGGAAATGATTCCTTTTTTTATTTTCTTCCCTAAAAAATTTCAAGTGATTTCTTAGCATCTTAACCTGAACATTGAGTGATGCTTTGAAGCCTCCACACACTTTTCAGAAAATGCAAAAACTTCAAAAATGGACAAAGTTTTCAAATTCACAATTCAAAGTCATTTCTTTTTACAAGTCTGAAACACTTTCTCATTGTTTATTTTTGTCCTAACTTTCTCCCCTAATTTTTAAAATTGAAAATTTTTAAAAGGCTCAAGTGATGGTAAGGGGATCAAACGACCTTTGAGCCAAATCTCAAAATATTTTCAAGTTTCTAATTTGTAATGATAAAAATTATTTTAGAGGGTATCTGCGATTCTTGACCTCAACCTCGTGGCTGGTGCCTCGAAATACACACGTAGCTCTGTTTTAAGCTTGAAAATTCCACTTTCGCGAGTTTTTAATGGATCCACCAAACTTGGAATCTTGAAAACAACTTTGAAAATTGCAAATCGCTTTGGGGGACACAGTTTTGGAGCTGACAAAGCGAAATTTCTTTTCTCGTTTTCCAACTATTTTATACTACTCAGCATTTTTTCAGATTTTTGTCAGAAACCCCACAATTCGTGAAATATGTGAGGCAAGAAGTTTATAATTGGGTACTAGTGATGTATCTCGAGAAAAAATTTTTTTGATAAAAAATGAGCGTTCAGTGGTGGAAAAAGCCGATATCGGTTTTCTGAAGTTTTAGATAATAATAATTGATGGGTTGGGAACCTAGTAGGTATCGCTTAAAATTTCTCAGGGGAAAATTAAAATTGAGAATTGATTTTCTCATGAAAAGGAAGAACGATCACTGATTTTGGAAAAATAATAATTTCAAAAAATATTTTATTGAAAAAAAAAACTAAGAAAATTTTCAACTTTAAAAATATTGAGAAATTTTTCAGTTCGCAAAAAATGTTTGCAAAATTCATTTCATAAAAAAATATTGAGAATTTTTTTTTAAGTCAAAAAATGTTTTCAAGTTTTATTCCAAAAAAAAAAAAAATTCAAGTGGATACCTACTTTAAAAAAAATATATATATTTTTTTGTGTGTTGATTCAGACCTAGCGGCAACTCTACCAGACGTCCTATAAAAAAAAAATAAGACATGCCCACTCCAAAATTTAACTGAAGTAAATGATCTCAAAAAAACTTTAAAAACATTTTATTCCAAAAAATTGAGAATTTCTACCTCTTATTTTTTTCAGTTTCAGATTATTCCAAAAAGTTCTATTCTTTTTCTTTTTTTCTTGGAATTGTAGCTGCCTTCAGCGTATTTTTGAAAATTATCTTATTCTGTAGTAATACTTATTTCGCGACCGTTTTGCAAAGCATTTTTAAAAATTTTTGAAAACTGAATTTGATAATTTTTTTTTTAATTTTGAATTGGGAGCTCCAGGCATTGGTCCAATATTCATTTTGGGGAAAATAAAAAATAAGGACTTTTATTTTCTCCTCATGCGTTACCAATGGACGGGCGGGTAGTCCCGAAAAATGTTTCAAAATTTTCAAAATAAGGACCACCATAGCTTATGATACAGTAACTCGACAGGAAAATGTAAGTATAGTCAGTACAAACACTCTTACTTTAGAAAATGGGGTAGGTACTTACGGTTAGTGCACCTAAATACTTTTTACGAAATTAAGAACACTTTTTCTTCCCATCAAGTACATACAGTATGATACATTTTGGGTCATTAAGAGAAAAAAATAAGAAAGAAATAAACTTTCAACCGTGGTAGTTAGTGACGATCAGCGTTTCATTTCCCGGTAGAACCCATTTACTCTTATTTTTATTTTACAAGGTTCAATTTTTTATATCCTACCTATCTATTTATAAAGTGTTGAAAGTGTCGAAAAACAGTTGAAGCATTTCTTATAAGGAACAATTTCGTTCTCGCTGAATTTAATTTTCCAATATTTTAAATATTCAGACAACAATAAAACCTAAGGTTCACGTAGACAAATGGTACGTACTTTATAAAAGAAAAAGGTCGTTCTTAATTAAAGAGAATTTCTTCATCACATTCGCATTTCGACTAAACTCACTTTCATGAATAATAAGTTACCTACGACTTTATAGTCTTCAAGCATGTACATGTAGGTGAGCTATGTATGTGTATTTGCAGCTACATTACATCCCAGTACCTACTAAATCGTATTTTAACGTGAGAAGCAGCATTTTAAAAATTGAATGTGAGATAATTTGACAGCTTAACTACTTCCTCTCTTGTCAGAAAACAAAAAACATACATTAGCCAGACACTCAGATGAACCTTACACCAGGGGCGTAGCGAACAGCAGGGCTGCCGGGGAGGGGGGACTTTCCCCCTGAGATAGTAAAAAAATTAAAAAGTTGACAATTTACAGTTTCAAGTTGGCAATTTTGAGTTCAAAGTTGGAAAAATAATTGAGCGATAATTATAAAAATTACGAATAGTTGGCAATTTTGAATTTTCAAGTTTGCAAATTTTGAATCCCCCCCCCCTGGAATGTCTAACACCTATGAAATTGAAAAAGTTTCTCAACTCGATTTCGTACTTTTTTTTCTTCTAGAGGGTGAGGATATTTTTCTAAAAACCTTGAAATTTATTTTGTGTAGGAAAAATCAGTGATTCATCTCACGTAGATGATATTAATTTCAACTCGGTACATACGTACACATAGTATACGTATAAACTTATTGAAAAATCCATAATTCGTACTTTTCAACGCTTGACCAATCGTTTCTGCTGCTAAAGAAATCTTGAGAAGGAAATAGATTTTATAGTAGGTATACTTCCAGTGTGAGAACACTTTCGCGAAATGTTTTGCCGATAAAAAAAGATTTTTGGTATTTTTTTTTTATTTTTCCCTCTTAAGAAGAAAAAAGAAAAAGGGTCTATCGCTGACATAAGGATTGAGAGTAATATAAATCGAATATTAAAATATTCAAAAAATATAACGATTCGGTCCTTTAACCTGTATAAAACCTCTTTTCAAAAGGTCATAAAAATTTTTCGCCAATTGAAAAGTTTTGTAAGTACAACCAATGATGCTACAAGCTGTTTCAACTCCTTCGTTACGATCAATAATTGCTTTGGTTTTCTTATATTTGGCAATTCCTTGAAAATCAACTCAAAAAATGAAAATAAAAGACAAAACGATACGTTCTTATTTATAAGATAATGAAGAGTACAAATTTTAAAAGCGGAAAACTCGAGGCTTAGTATAGGGAAACGTTTGGTACAGTACACCTCTATTTTATACGCCATAAAGCAAGACGAGTACCTACCTATGTATTTTTCTAAGAAAGTCGTTTTTGCGAAGACATCGTCAATTCTCAAGTATCCCTTTCCCTAATGTTATTTGTTGTCGAGGTAGATACTAATTTAATGAAATTTTATTGTCTTTGGGAGGCTTACAGTGATGCGTCTAGTGTGATGGATTTTTTTTTTCTTCAAACGAAGGAGAAATGAATTTAATTATTTTTCCAAATTGCTACCTAACTATTTACTTTTGAAATTATTAATTTCATAGTTAGGTACCTATTTTGCTTTATTACTTATTATCTTTATTATTTTCAATTATACAGGGTGTTTCAAAGCTGACATAGTTCTTTCCACAAGTTGAATAGGCAATCCATTAATAACAAAAAATGTTATACAGGGTGTCCCGGATGAGAGTACAGCCTTCCAATCAGTAACTATGCAACTTATGTTGAGTCGATGTAGGTATGTTTGCCTAACCTCCGGACTGCAGGGGCTGAGTTATGATCATCGAAAACATATTTTTTTCCGTTTTGGTAGAGTGTTTTTAACCTTGCGCTTCTCGACAACTAAGTATAATAGTTAGAAAGTTGCGTAGACAATTTTTTCAAGGGACTAGTAATTTTTATAAGTAGACAAAGAAGTCTATACCGAGCAAAATATTTGAAAAATATGTAAAAAAGTGACAATGTGGTAACTCAAAAAGTTGTCCTTTGACCAAGCTATCATTATCAACTTTTCTAGATGAAAAAATGCTGATATTTTCAATGGTGCAAGCCCCACCCTCCTATCTTACTCCAATCAAATGTTAAGAGCGAATAATTTGTTAAAAAACATCTGAAAAAATCAAAATTTAAAAAAAATTCTAAATATTTTTTTTAATCTATCGAAAGTTGTGAACAGTTTATTTTTTCAGAAAACATCTGAAAAAAATTATTTAAGAAAAATGAATTGAAAAAATTTTAATTATAATTGTTTTAAGACGTTTTTCTACAAATTATTCTTTCATAACTACATATTGATTGGAGTGATATAGAGGTATGGGGGTTGCACCTTCTTAGAACTATCCACATACTCGTTCAAAAATTACCTTCAATTTTTATGTTAGGCATCATGTATAAAAAATTTTGTTCCTTATGGGTTACCCTGTAGAAAAGTGTTCGTGTTATCTACGAGGTTTCAAAAGTCTGTTTCGATTTTAATTTTCGAAATTAGACAAGATGACTGGGCGAATTAAAAAAAAAAACAAAAAAAAACGAAGTGAGTAGATATGAATTATAAATTTCGAAGTAAATGTCTACAGCACAAAAATGATTCCAACTTGAAAGTTTCTTTGGTGTGCCCGTTTCGTATGTTTCGTATAGTCATTCTTTGATTTCGTCAAGAGATAAGAGCGTAATAAAATTATTATGAGAAAAAAATTTCGCACAAGCTCGGTAGATATTTTTCTTCACAGCTGTCTAAATTGCAAAAAATACTAGACACTTTCATTTTGAAATAATATAAAAGAAGTATTTTTATTTCGCGATAGGTATTGCAAGAGACTGTGTTCATTAGGTAGGGTAATAGCAGTATAGGTATTAGGTACCTGATAACGCCTTGTCAAAAAGTATTCTATTGCAATTTTCATGCTTTACATAGAATGTTTTTATCAAGATAGTTGCATGTCAATTTTTAAATTTGTATACTTTATATTGTACTATTTAACAGCTCAGTAAAAATATTATAAATAGAAAAAACTTCAACACTGGGTGTTTTATAAGTTATAACTGGCGTAGTTCCTTCCACGAGGTGGATAGACAGCCCATAAGGAGCAAACGTAGTCACATACACATGGTGCCTATTCTAAAAATTAAAGGGCAACGGATATTGAATTAAGAAAACGTAATTTCTAACTGGATATTGCTTTTAAAAAAAGAAAACTTCTAAAGCTCTGCAGCACTTTCATTTTCGAAAGCAGGTAAATTTATCGCGTATTTTTTTTTTTTTTTTTTGCTTCACTTGAAGAATTTTTGCAATTTTTACGTCTCACTTGTGCCCAATGATCATTTGCGCCACCAATGGCCAATTATGAAGGGACATCAGCAGCATCTACATGAAAATTGCGAAATTTCATCAAGACGATACCCGAAATTGGTGTATTTAATTTTTTGAGAGGAACAAAAAAATTGTGATGAACTACTATTTCTGAAAGTTGAAACAATTTCGGTTAAAAACTGCCAAAAATGGAATTTTTAACAAAAATCCACGTTCAACCCCCAGAAGGGGTTATAGATGAGATGTCGAGCTAAAAATTTTGTCACTGAGGTTTTAGACCATGAGGACCAATTTCCACTGGATATTTCAAATTCGGCGCTCAGGGCCAAATCATCCCCATAAACTCGACTATAACTCCTTCAATTTTCCAGTTGGACAAAATTTGTAAAATCAATGTTTGTTGATATTTTTTTGGCTCTACAACATGAGCTATTAATGTTTTGCCTAACTCCAAAATTGAAGGTACTACAACCATTTGAAAAACGGAAAGAGGTGAAAGCTAGCAAGCTACCCCTTTAAATTTTTCAAATGGTTGTAGTTCCTCCAATTTTGGAGTTAGGGAAAACATCAATAGTACTGTTGTGGAGCAAAAAATAAAAAAAAATTGATTTCTACAAATTTTGTCCAACTTGAAAATAGAAGGAGATACAGGGATTTGAAAATGGGTGCGCATTATAACTTTTCAAGTAGGACAAAATTACAATTAGTAAAAATTAATTTTTGTTGATCTTTTCATGTTCTACAAAATCAACTTTTGATGCTTTGCCTAACTCCAAAATTGAAGGAACAACAACCATTTTAAAAATTTAAAGAGGGGTAGCTTTTAGCTTCCTGTAAATTTGTCTCTTTATATTTTTTCGATAGTTGTAGTTCCTTCAATTTTGGAGTTAGGCAAGATATTAATACTTTCTTTTGTGGAGCACAAAAAGATGAACAAAAATCCATTCTTACAGATTTTGTCTAACTTGAAAATTGAAGGAGTTATAATGTGCACAAATTTTTTATTCCTTGTAGCTCCGTTGATTTAAAAGATAGGCAAAACACGAATATAACCAACTTCGTAGAACTTAAAAAGTTTTACAAAAAAGTTCTGAACAAATTTTGTCTATCTTCATTACCAACGAAGTTACGACCATTCTGAAAAAATGACCATCACGAGTACATAACTTTGCCCCTTCAAACCTCAGGGTTGGCAAACATGCATACGCCTATTTAGTTTGAGTGGCTGCATCATTGGTTTGAAGGGGATGCACTGGTACAGGAACACTCTGTATGTATCTCAAAGTACCAATATCATTATAAGAGTCGGTAAAATTCGAAAAATGCTTGGATCTCGAATAGAAAGGATCGCAAGGGCTTAAACTACATCCCAGTCTTTTTTACCACGCTTTTATTAGCTTGGTATGTATGTTTGTCTCATGGAACCAAATGTATGTTTTCGACCAATCCTCTCTCATTTAATATTTGACTGGAATTGAAAGAACATAGTGCTCACATTAGGGGTTTTCGAGGTCGCTGAATTCGATTTTCGAACTCAAATTTACCCCCGACCCCAAATTGAGCCCCTATGAGGGGGTTCAATTTTGAAAATTTCAGAAAATCACAACATTGGTATCGAAATGTAGGTTTTCGAGGTCGCTGAATTCGATTTTCGGACTTAAATTTACCCTTGACCCCAAATTGAGCTCCTATGAGGGGGTTCAATTTTGAAAATTTCAGAAAATCACAACATTGGTATCGAAATGTAGGTTTTCGAGGTCGCTGAATTCGATTTTCGAACTCAAATTTACCCCCGACCCCAAATTGAGCCCCTATGAGAGGGTTCAATTTTGAAAATTTCAGAAAATCACAACATTGGTATCGAAATGTAGGTTTTCGAGGTCGCTGAATTCGATTTTCGGACTTAAATTTACCCTCGACCCCAAATTGAGCCTCTATGAGGGGGTTCCATTTTGAAAATTTCAAAATTCACAACATTGATATCAAAATGTTGGTTTTCGAGGTAGCTGAATTCGATTTTCGAACTCAAATTTACCCCCGACCCCAAATTGAGCCCCTATGAGGGGGTTCAGTTTTGAAAATTTCAGAAAATCACAACATTGGTATCGAAATGTAGGTTTTCGAGGCCGCTGAATTCGATTTTCGGACTTAAATTTACCCTCGACCCCAAATTGAGCCTCTATGAGGGGGTTCCATTTTGAAAATTTCAAAATTCACAACATTGATATCAAAATGTTGGTTTTCGAGGTAGCTGAATTCGATTTTCGGACTCAAATTTACCCCCGACCCCAAATTGAGCCCCTATGAGGGGGTTCAGTTTTGAAAATTTCAGAAAATCACAACATTGGTATCGAAATGTAGGTTTTCGAGGCCGCTGAATTCGATTTTCGGACTTAAATTTACCCTTGACCCCAAATTGGACCCCTATGAGAGGGTTCCATTTTGAAAATTTCAAAATTCACAACATTGATATCAAAATGTTAGTTTTCGAGGAGTAAAACTATGAAATTAAAATATTTTCAACGACAAAAAGAGTTAAATAAAAATGTAAAAAAATTTTAAAAAACCACGCTTTTATTTAAAGTTGGTCACTTTATAAAATGTTATTCATAGGGAAAGAGTAATGCCTTAAAAAACAAAAAATAAAATTTACTTGAATACAAAAATGTGTCATGAAAATTTTTTTTTTCAAAAATTTTAATGATGAAAAGCGTGGTGGGGTGTGCGAGGAGCAAACGAATACCTTTTCGATTAACGCCCCACCACGATTTTCATTATTAAAATTTTTGAAAAAAAAATTTTCATGCCACATTTTTGTATTCAAGTAAATTTTATTTTTTGTTTTTTAAGGCATTACTCTTTCCCTATGAATAACATTTTACAAAGTGACCAACTTTAAATAAAAGCGTGGTTTTTTAAAAAAATTTTACATTTTTTTATAAAAATAATAATACTCTACATCCTTAAATTGTGATCTCTCTCAGGACTGTATTTCTATTCCCGAAGTGGGTTGGGTATATTAAAAATACAAATGGAATAATATAATAATGCGATCAATACAACGTAAAATATACCTTCGGTTGTCAGTATGTTTATTTACCGAAAAAAAACCTTCCGTTACCTTCCAGTTAGGTATTTTGTTCAACAACATGTGAAAGAATCTGATGGGGAAAATGCACGTTTGAACAAACCTATAGGAATACCGGCGAGTTCGATATCATTTCGAATCCTTTCATCTCTGATAATGGTGCTAATTAAATAAACTACAATGAACTGAGAAGGGCGTAAATAATTTTACTGACTAAAAAAATTGATCATCCGAAATCCTTACAGCTCCTTTCATTTTCAACTCAAGAATAAGCACGTACAGGTATAATTTTCTTTTGCATAATTCGAAAATTATTTTAGTAGGTACCTATAAAGTACGTATAAATTTTCTTATAACCTACTGATGTGAAATTTTCTCGAGAGAAATACAAACTAAAACTAATGATAAGAGTCATAAAGTTTGATTACTCCACCAAATGCAAACATCTTGCGGCAAATTTGAATATTGAAAATATTTCGATATGAAAAGTTTGTTAGATAATTGCTTTCTCTATGAGTAAAATTGATCGCCATTATTTTGATAACACTATACGCAGATTGTAACCCAACTCAATTCAATATTTATTGCAACAAATCAGAAAATTCATTAATTAAGATTTCTCCCAAAAATATACCCTACCCTCCGCCCGGCAAAAAATTAAAAATACGATACGTGTCAGTTCCAGAAATGGATTTTTTCTAGACACGAAAACTTTCATAATTATACAGACCCTTTCGAGAGTTTAAAATAATTTTCGACTAACCTGTAAAAATTCTTCATTCACGAACTGATGAATAAGCGCTGTCTTGCCACATTTACAATCGCCAACGAGCACAATTTTACAGTGAAAGTCTTCTATTTCTTCGTCGGCAGATGTTGACGGCAAAGACAGCATATTTAATATAGACTTCGAACGCAATTGTCGAGAATAAAACAAAGTATGGCAAATCGGGCGAAATTTCACGTAAACATTTCGAATAAAGAAATAATTGCGCGGATTTTTATGACTCGAACGAGCAAATATTGTTACTCGAATACATCTCCGAACTGAAGCTATTGAACTCCACAGGTTAGAAGATGTAGCGACCCTTTTGAAAATGAAATTGGCGCATGCGGTATATTTGAAGCCGCGCGTTTTTCGTCACCCCAATTTCTTTTTAAAAGAATCTCGGATACGCTTTATGGAAAGGTTTTAGAGTTTTTGTTTTCGACTGTTGTGATCATTAATTCAAATGATTAACCAGGGTAAATACAAACAAAAGAGAATCGCTTCATTTCAAAAATTCTTAATTAATTGTAATTCTACGTTCGTTGGTACCTAAAGGTAGGTTTATTTTTGAATTCGCCTAATTTATATTCAATTTAATTAGGTACCTATGATTTTATTATTTTTCAATTTCAATTGAAAATTTTTATATTACATTATTACATTCACTACCTATTCTAATGTAATAAGTTGAATTTTTGAAATTAAAATGGAATTAGTAAATTAAAAATCCGTCGACATAGAATTTAAATTTTCGAAACTTTATCACGCTCTTGTAAATTCACACCAAGCCGAATTAAGTCTACCTACCTACTTGACACCGTAACAAAACTAACCCTCGGGTAACGAATAAAATAATTTTTTCAATTCAAATTACCCATCTCCAAAGCGAGAAACGTGAGTATTTCATTTCAACGAATCGTCTCTAGAGATGTCGCTGGCACTCGTTCTAATTACTCGCATATAATTCTCGAAGGAATGCAAATTAAGGAGAAATGTCACCGTTTTGTTTAACCTAGAGTTAAATTTCATTCGATTTGATTAAACTAATGCACCTAAGAAACTTGTGATGACATCAGTAGTGGACTACTGTAATAAATATCATGTCTCTGGCAAAATTATATTACAGTACATTTCACAGGAAATTTACCCACCTTGAAAGTCATATTTTTTTACGGTTTGCCAATTTTCTTCGGTTGTGTTTTTTAAAAACGACGTAGGTACGTGCCCAGCAGACCAAGTACTCAATTTTCAAGTTTTTATAAGGAAAAGGATAACAAGCGAAGAAATATTTCATAAAAGGTTAAATCGTGTCGATTTCAAAAATGAAATGAAGGGTTGATTTAGTTCTGTCGAGTGTTTTACTCGTTCATAATGAATTATCATATCAACCAGACCTATTTATGCCTTTCTAGACATCTCACATCTGGTTGATTACGTGCAATATGTACCCATTTAATTCGTTATACTACAAACTTGCCACTCAACTAAAACTAAAAGATCAGGAATATTGATGTTTGTAATAGATTTACTAAATGTTAACATCTTTTTAAAGAACTAAATTATAAAAAACAGCGATTACACTCGAAAGACATTTCTTATCAAATCAGTACAACTTTCCTCGCGAGTATGCACAAATAAAAGAGCTTAGGCAGATACGTATCCAGTTATTACCTACCTCTTAAGTTTCTGCAGTAAAATTCAAAGATGAAAAATAAAATTCCTTCGAAGCAAATATTGACTTAACTGAGCCGAAAAATAATTCAACATACACGTCTATAAAAATCAAATAAAAATAGCATCCGATGTGTAGAATGGGAAGTATTGAATACGACCACTGGACCAAGCCTAAAAACGATAAAAATTCAATCTAAGCTTTTCTTTTACAATTTAAAATAATAATTTATAAAATCTAGATCAACTTACAATAGTTAAGTTGGTTCCAAATTTGACGTTTTTTTGAAAATCAATACAGTTAGGAATTTCATTCAATCGCCCTCTGATTAAACACCTGCAATCGAGACGAAATTTGATTCAATAAAATAAATTCAGATTAAAAATATCTGCTACTTAAATACAGACCTAGGAGTAAGTTGAAGAACTTTAGGTCTTGAACAAATGGTAGTGCTAAATACAGGGATTAAATTACTGTCTTTGAATATCACCGCTAGAAGTTTTCCAGTCGAGTCCCACGCCATATCAATAATATTGCCACCAATGCTACGATGAAACATTTCATTTAAAATTTTCTATCTAATAAAATCAAGTAAAGTGTAACTAAATATAAGATAGACTGAAACAAACGTACATTTCACCATTGGATAACTCTTGTCTGGTTAAATCTGCTACACAAATTGCGTTACTGTCTCCACTGGTAGCATCAGCAAAAATGTTAAAAGACGATGATATTGTTATTGCATATATAATGGGTTCGGTAGTAGAAGCGAATAATAACACAGATCCGTCAGATGACCAGCAGGCACATTTAATTCGACCCGAACCAACGTACCAGTTTTCCGAACTCCACGATATACTAGACCAAATTCTAAACAAAATTTACTTCAGCATTAAAACTCTTCTGTGTCGAAGGTTTACGTTCCAAAAAATGGCTCTAATTAGAGAGAATGAATTCAAGTACCGGAATAACGTATTCGTGGTGCTGGCGAAAATATGCTCGGAAGTTGGCGACCACATGACCAATACTGGAATACCACCGCCGTATTTCTGTAAAGGTACTGCCACCTCCATCGAAACATCCCAAACGTACATAGTACGATCACACAGCGAAGCACTTACTAATAAATTACCCTGAAAAAAAAACAGTGATAACAATGAGGATTTATTTTGAAAAATCATTCGATAAAATTAAAGATTTACTTGTTGGTTCCATGATACACTCGTCACATACTTATGACCAGGTCTAGATAATAAAGTGGCGCAGGTGATTGATGGTTTAGTAACAATCGAGTTCGGCTCGATATTCCATATAAAAACACCTTTCGAACATCCAACAGCTAATTCAGATGCGCTCAGTGGCCTAATATTAAAAATGAGGCAATTTAATTTAACAATATGGAGAAACTGAACATGAAAAAGTGCAGTAAAACAGACCTCCATGCAACGCAAGTGATAAATTGTTGTGTTCGATGTTTCAAAACGGACGTAATCGTTGAACCGGCAGAGTAAATGTGAACGTCATCCTTGATTGTTACAACCGCAAATTTACTGCAATGTGGATGCCACTGTACATATCTGAATAAACCATTTTTCCAATTTTTACATAAACAATATTCGGGTAGAATAATTTCTTCTTCTCCCTGTAAAATTAAAATCGAAAAATATGGTATTTTTTGGAAGATATAAAATTGATAATATGAGTTTGTCTATTTACCTCAACATTAGTTCGATTGGAATATTTGTAACCAATTTTTGTAATATTTTGAATCAAATTATTGAATAAAGTGAATTTACTTTTCAAATGAGTTTCTAAAGATACAAGTAGAGCAGAAACAAATCCGTGTTCAAACCTACAAAAAACATATAGATTTTTTAATATCATTCCCACAAATGAGATACGAACGAGCGAATGATATTTTACCAAGCAGTTTTAATTCTATCCCATCGAGTATCCTCCACTGAGAGAAACAATTCTTTTGGACTAGCTGAAGTATACTTCGCCGAAATGCTATTGATAGAAGCTTCGGAAAATGTTACATTAGGCAATTCAGCAACCTGAAAAAAATCAGTAGAATAAGGACCGATCTACTTAAATAGTAGACAATAGTATGGACAAGGATATGAACGATTAACTTACAAAAGGTATCAATCTTGATATTACAGCATCACACTCGGAGGGTAAAGAATATCGAACTTTACCATCAACTTCACAAGTTGCAACTTGACCATCTTCTTGAAATTCGGAGAATCTACTAAGAGACAACATTCTGTTAAATGTTATATACTTCTTGCAATATACTTGGTATTAGTTTAGTATCAGTAGTATCAGAAAAGAAACAGATTTATTTTGAGAAGACACTTTTGATGTGAACTACATCATGAATGAGAAGGAATTCATAGTTGCCTGAAAGAAAAATAACAATTTAAGTTAATACACTTACTTATTAACTGATTTTCACTCAATTTTTAAACACTTACCTGTTCAGATTTTCCAAAATGTTCGATAGAAAAATGGAAATTGGGAAAATTGGAAAAGAGGAAAACCGGCAACAGAAGATAAAACGAAAAAAATATGATGGTGGATTTATTTATTTTACTGGATAGTGAACGATTGATTCTAAATTAATTTTTGATTTTTTCGTTCTTTTGAAGTTTTGATTCTTTGATTCAAATTCTTCGTTCGTTCAGATCATTCATCGTCCAACAAATTTGCATACTTCCATGTTTATTTTGGAACTGATAACAATGATGACAAATTCCCCAAATTTCGCGCCTGAAGTAGCCTGAAGAGAATAATTATAATTGGAAAAGATTCATGAAAAATAAATGTTAAACGTGTGTGACATGTATTAAAATAACTATGTTGTAATGTTCCAAGAAAGATAGGAAGCAAAAGATAAAACAGTGCTCTCATTTTTAAATCCAATATGTCCGAAAATATTGCATCTGAACTGAAAGACTGGTTCCTAACTCTCGGATTTCAGGATAAGAATCTATCTCCCGAACAGATTGAAGATGAATTTCAAAGGTTTGTTTGTATTACGTATTCAATCTTGATAGATTCATTATTATTTAAATGGTTTGTTTCAGACTGTCTCCTCCGGAATTGAGAGATATTTGGCGTAACATTATACACCATGTCATTCCAGCGAAAGATGTCCGGTACATAAGGAAAGTTTTGATGTTACACGAACTAAACGCATCCAAAACAATTAAAAGAAAAAAACTTTTTATAACGGTATTGATGTATTGATATCTTATGATTTGGTTATTATAGCTTTACTGAAAGTAGATTTTTTTGTGTTTAGAAAAATTCTAAAACCCTTCAAGAACTCGAACAACTGAAATCTTTCAATGATTTAAACGACAAATTGAGGCAATGCTATCAAAATATTGCAACTCGTGAAAATGAGATTGCTTCATTCGAGGTTAAAGTGGCAGATAAAGGTAGTTAAATTTACGATCCTTTTTTCCATAACTAAAACATATTTCATAGTGAGTAATGCGTAGTATAACAAATCTGTTTTTCAGAACTTGAACGTAAAGAGTTGGTGAAGAAGAAAGAAATGCTCGACCACGCTTCTATAATGATCGATTTAAAATTAGGCGAACGAGAGAAAATGATTAAAGAATTATCGGAGATGCATTCCTACTTGAATTATTTGATTTCGTTTTGGCAAGCCGAAAAAAATGCTCACAGGGTATAATACTTTACTTTTCATCAGTATAATCACAATTTCGTACTGTAAAGCTTCATTCATTTTTCCAGGATGTTACTAAAGACCGCGTAGAAATTATCAAAGACTGTTTGAAAAATGTTCACGATTTCAATAAACATCAAAACATTTTATCAGAAATGGATTTGCTTAAAGGAAAGGCCAATTTAATGAACGATGTAATACGATTAAGCTCAAATATTCCAGTTTCCTGTTTGTATAAGATTGTGATCGATATGTTGAAAGAAACGCTTAGTGCTTCAATAAAGCTGGCAGATTATATCAATTCGAAGCAAAATTCTGAAAGCTCGTGGTATGTAAATAGATGGAAAATTTTCTTTCGAGCTTCTAATGCAATTTTACTAACTTTGTGATAATGTTTAGGTTAAATGATACGAAATTAACCGAACTGAAGAAAGAATGCGTTCAATATTTTTTCAAAAATATGAACGACGAAAAAAATCTTCAACAGCTTCGGGACAAAGTACAGATCGCCAAATTGGAATTATTCAACGTATTAAGTGACGTAAGTTATCAACAAAGCAATTTAGTTTTTATGTCTGCTAATTAAAGTTCAAACATTACTCGATTCATTTTTTCAGAATAATTACATGGGCTTCCAAAAAGAAACTTTTAAAATATGGTTGGAATCGGAGTGTCAGAAACAATGTATAGTTACCAGAGAGAATTATCTTCGCAATGAGTTCGATTCGATTAAGAACAAAGCTGATAAAATTGTCGATTACTCCAGCGAAGAAGATAAAGCAAAATTTTTCGCCGATTTTATTGACATCAATACACAAACGGTAATTTCAGTCGTACAACCCAACCACATTATTACGTCGCTAATTCGTAATTGAATTTCAGTGTTTGTCGGAGCCCGAAACTATGAAACACATCAGCCACTTGTCGGATGAGCCAATAAATATGTTCGTTAAAGGTCAAAATTATTGTATAAAACAAATAGAGCTTTTCATCGATCAAGAAAAATCAGAGCAATTGATGCATTTTGCTGATTCTCCTTCTCAAACTTTGGCTAAAGAATTAATGGAGTTGAAACAACTTGAATTGCAGACAGTCTTAAATAACGCTTGGTAAGCATTCTTCATTTCTGTTAACTGCGTGAAAACATTTTTTTTTTTTTTAAAATTTATTTGGTAAAAAAGTGTTTTTATTGATGTTTTTTTTTCTCCTAAATTAATGCAAATTGAATCATTTTAGGTTTTCTGAAATGAACGAATGTAACAGTGTTCCAAATTCTTCGATGAACATTTGCACGGAGCAGTGTTACTATTTCATTTATCTAGCGAATGTGTATGATACTTTGGTCAAAAAATTCGACCAGCCGGCTGTTAAACCTGGTATGTTCTAGAATTTATTTATATATACAAGAATGACGTTGCGAAAATAGTGACATTTTGACCCCTGTTATCAAAAATTTGTATTTTTAATTAATTTTTAAATTAGCAGAAATGTATAATTATGATGAAGTGAAAGACTAATCAAAAATCAACGATTCCATTTATCTGTATTTTTTAAAAACAAAACGTTTTTTTCTCTTTGTGCTTGTTGTCAATTGTCATACGCGCATGGATAGGAAATCAATATAATTGAATGATACTGCACTGTATGTTATTGTTATATGTATTTGTTTGAAGGAAATTCTGTTTCGTATGAGTCATTTTTAGTGAATAATAATGAGCAAAATTTTTATCTTACGGTATTTCTGCCAACGTAAAATCCTTATCGCCTTATAAACATTTTTTTACTGTACCTACGTAATGTGGGCGGTGCAGTACACCTACCTACACGTACAACGTCGATAATTCGTAAAATATCGCATAACGAAGATACAAATACAATTAATATAATTATGTAATATTATGTATGTTATTTTTTAAACGATATAATAAAAATAAGGAGCACTCAATTTTATCTTAAAAAGAGCTCTTTTTCAAAAAAAAAAAAAAATGAACAATGAAGTTGACGAATTCATCCAATTTTCATAGTCAAAGTGTCAAGTACCTAGATAATTATTATGTATTACGTTTATATTTTTAGGTTCACTTCTAGATAAAAAACAGCAAATAAAACAACACCAGAAAGAATTTTTAAATAAGTTGAAGAAAACTATATACGAAGCGAAAACAAATTTAAAAAGTGTAGATCAACATGTCTCTGATTGTTCGAAAAATATAGAATTGTGGTAAGCGTAAATTAATTACTTACGTTACATATGTTTTGTAAATTTTGTAGGTGTAGTTATTTTCATTGCAATGTTTGCGCATCTGTTTTGATCTGTCGATTACTTTTTATTTTTTATTTAATTTTTTACGATAACCTAGAATCGAACAAATTTCCTTTAATAGCGTCCTCTTTAAATTATATTATTATTTTTTCAGGATTAAGCTATCGGGAAATGATATTGTGCCAAAAGGAATGATGGTAGAAGATCGAGAGTTTGTCGATTGGATGAAACGGTACACGTCCGTAATTCAATGCTTGCGTCATAAAAATAACAAAACCGTTTTTTAAAAAATTTCTCATCCCGTGATTTTTTTTTATTATTATTAAGTTCTACGTACGATACTGATTTATTTATTTTTCCCCAGTGTAAATATTTTATTTATATGATAAATATTAAATTTGAAATCATATCGATGTCACTGTGGTATTGTTTTGCCATCTTTACTTAACCTTTTATGAACTTTGTACTTTTAAAATTTTTTCAAGAACTTGATGCCTCACACCGAATAAAAATACAAACAAAAAAAGTTGATACGATAAACCAAACGTCAATGGCGCTGATAAGCATGTGCTATTTGTACTTGTCATATTTTCTTCTGATAAAGATGTATTATGTGCTAGTTCTAGCTACCACAATTTATATCTAATGTGTCGAGTTTAAAATTCTAAAGTAGGTAAGGTACATAGGTATACCTATTTTCCTCTGGTAAGGTATGAAAGTACGTTACATATATTGCACTTACAATTATTTTGATTAACAAGGAAATAAAATTAATCTTTTAAAGATTGATATTGAAAAAATAATTATGACGATCAGCAAAAAGAGATATATTATTTCGAATCTATAACCATTTCTCGAAATCGTGACGGTATATCGAATTAATTAGGTGCAAGTGCATCAAGAGTTCAAGACAAACGTTTAAAATCATTCAACTTACAGTAAATCTTTAGAGAAAAAATTCGATTAGCTCGTTGGACAGCTCAGCTTTTTTGACCACTTCCGGCAGAAATAAATCTTGGTTGCCTCCCCCCAAAAAAAATTTATTTGCGAAAAATCACGATCAAGTTTACAGTGTTTTTACCTCTCCCTCCCCCTTACGAAACTGCTAACCTGATGAAGCTAGAAAAAAATTAAACAACTCGTTGGAATCAGCGTAAGTTTCTTGTTTTTTTTGACGTGATAATTTTGAGAAATAAGGGTAGCGAAATAAACCAGGGGAGGGTAAAAATAACTGGACTTTTATGCCTATGTCAACCTTTTTAATTATTAAAATACACAGGTGAATTTTTTTTCACTTTTTCGGAGAATTTTTCAAATTTTTGCGATTTTTTTTGGGAATAACTCATTTCTTCAATTTTTTGAAGAAAAACATTTTTTTCTACTTTTTTTTTTTTGCAGAAAACATCTCAACATTTTTGAAAATAATTTTTTTTTCAAAAATTTCACATGAATTTTTTTAATTTTTTGAAATAATTTTTTTTTTTAGTTTTTTGAGATAAAACGAACAACAAAAACAGATGTCTCAAAATATTATTTTGTAGAAAAAACAGCTGTTAAGTACCTATATTTTTTAAAGAAAAAAATCTTTCAAACTTGAAATTATCAATTTTTCGGAATGAAAAATTATCAATTTGAAGTACAATTTTTCAAAAAAAAAAATTGAGAAAAAAATTGAATGTCTCTTGAGATTTTTGAAAAAAAATAATTTCAAATTTTCTGGAGTGTAAATTTTTCAATTTTGTGATATAAGTACTTTTTTCAGTTTTTTAGAAATAATGAAAAAATTAAGGTCTGATGATCTACTTTCCGTAGAAAAATGTCACTTAATTAGTACTTTACTTACCTATACCAACTTTCTTCTAAGGAAGAACTTTCATCAGTGTTTTGGAGATTTTTTTTGAAGAAAAAATTCTCAATTTTTTAGAACGAAAAATTCTGTTTTTTTTTTTTTTGGTTTATTTTTTTTTATTTTTAACAAAAAGAGGGCTAAACGATTACCTATCTCAATTTTTTGTGATGATTTTTTTTCAATGTTGTTGAAATCAAAAATTAAAAAAAAAAATAAAATGAAAAATCTTAATTTTTTAAAATAAGAAAACAAATATTTTTAGGTAAATTTTTGGAAATTGATTTTTTTTTCCTTTTTTAGGGATAGAAGAATGGGATGTCTAGATGTCTCGAAAAAAATTTGTTCAGTTTTTTGGAACAAAAATTGAAATTCTCAACTTTTTTTCAGCTTTTTGAAATTAACAAAAAATGAAAAAACTCGTTTAAATTTTTTGAAAAAAAATTGTTTAATTGTTTCGAAGAGAAAAATCTCTATTTTTTACGCAGAAAAAAATCAAGTTTTTTTTAATGAATGAAAAAAAATGTAATAAAAAAGTAAAAAACTTATCACACCTGACACCTTGCAAAATTTCAAGTTGCCTACTTTGTTTGTAAAAGTGACTCTAACTAAAAAATATAATCAGAAAAATTGGATCCTTCGGGAATCCATCTATTTTGAATTTTTCCAACAGCAGCATATTTTATTCAGATTTACCTTATCTGCAAATAATGCCTAACTGCAATCTTGTTACAATGAAACTGATAACCTTCATCTTGCATATTATCTGAACAATTGAACATTATTATAGGTAACTGTCGGAGTATATATGTCGTTCGTCTACATACGTACTTATGTGAACAGGAAATAAAAATGTCTAGAAACTGATTAGGTATACTGGTTTTTACATGGTATGATTCACTTTTTCATGTTTACATACTAAAATTGAATGAACCGAGCAAATTGAATGTTTAATAATCATACTTACTAATACCTAGCTAGCTAGCTACTCACTCGAGTTTCTCGAGTACATTGATTGGCAGATGAAGTAGGTATAGGTGGAAGGTATCAAAATCTTGCATTACTTTTTTTTGTTGAAAATTAACGATTATACGTACATATACCTACATTTTGTAATAATAAATATTCGGTTGAAAGTCAAGATTGTAATAAATCGAAAAAGAAGACTGAAACCTATCACAATCAAATTGTTGAATAAAAGCAAAGATCAATAAAGGCAGTTAGTTGTCTCGAGCATTAAAATCTGCGTTCTAAAAAACACGTTCTGTAGCCTGTAGGTTTCTTAATCATAACATTACACCTCAATCTACACGTGAGTACTAACTTTTGTTCAAAACTTTTCTAAAATTAGAATATAAAAAATAACAGTCCTAGAGAAAACAGAGCTTTGGTTCTAATTTTAAAAATACAATATCAACGCGAACTTGTGTACCTCTATGCCTATCTATATTATATTGTCTAGTAAATGGTAAATACTCACATTTACCTACCAATGTACACCAGAACGTACTTCTTTGAATAGGTAGGTAATCTTTTATCATTTATTCTTATTCGTCGGCAATGTAAGTAGTAGGCCCAGCAATTGTCAACGAAAGAAAATGTGCTACTTCTTGTAAATTATTATAGACATTACTTACACCTAGTACCTCTACCTATCTACTTCAGATCAGTCATCGATTCTAAATTCGTACAGCAACTGCGAAGTATGTAACTCGATCGCTTTTGTTTACATATGAACATGTAATTTGTATAGCCGGTTTTCAAAAAATTGCTGCGTCTAACTATAATGAATCGTAGTCAACAGTTTTATATGTTCAGATTTGTATATTTTTCGCAACGTACAAAGCAGTACCTACCATTACATACAATATGTTTCAATTAGTCATTAGGTATAGTTCATTAGCATAATGCGACAATTTTTATTTTCCGATTTTTACGTACAACTTACAAACAGTAAGTGGGTAGGTCTAGGTATAATAATACGTAAATACGAGTGAATTTTAATTTTAGTTCGGTATGGTATTGTTTCATTTCACAAATGTTCTCATGAAAAACAATTTGAATCAACAAAAATTGAAAAAGCACACGAGTAGTTAGTTAATACGTAAGTCGTTGGAATGTTTTCCGAGCCAAATATTTTTTGTTCTTATAAAAAGAAAACGAAATTTCATAAAATGTTATCTTTTCAAAATACTAGGTATTTAATCTGTACCTCTTTGATTCGACGTTATCAGCTGCAGTGAGAAGAATTTGAAAAGAAAAATATCGACGAAATTTGTTACTTTACCAACGATAAGCAATGAGTCACGAAGTATACACATAA
Source organism: Balanococcus diminutus (assembly GCA_959613365.1). Taxonomy (NCBI): domain Eukaryota; kingdom Metazoa; phylum Arthropoda; class Insecta; order Hemiptera; family Pseudococcidae; genus Balanococcus; species Balanococcus diminutus. Next base: position 35,450,030 of record OY390714.1, read on the forward strand.
ATTATGACATCTGAGATCTTTCATGACTCTCTCAGTTTGAACGCTTTGTTATCGTTTTCTGTCATGGCCAATTATGAAACAAAATTTAATAGGTAATTAATTTGTCTCAAAGAGTTTTAAAAGCAGCTAACGTACGTAGGTAGGCTAGGTACCTACTTATACCTACCGATCAACTTAATTACTATTGAAAGTTCTTAATAGTCTTTGACCCAACTATTATATTATTAATTTAGTATAAACCACCAAATTAACTTCATTTTAAATGGTAGCTTGAGCGCTCCCAATTTTTCAAAAAAAAAAAAAAAAAAAAAAATATATATTTTTATACAAACATTTTAAATTCTTTATTTTTATTAGATAGAAAATAATTCCCCATTTCTTAATTTTATTTTCCCCTCACCGAATTTTAACTTTCAAGTGGTGTCACCAGCCTCTAATTTTGAAAGAAAGAAGATGAAAAATGACCCAATTTTCCATCGTTTGCATTTTTTTGGTTTTTCCATAATTATTATTTGTCAAAATGTTCCCTTTCACGAGAAATAATTCCTTATCTTTAATTTTTCCTCTAAATGAATTCTGAGTGGCATGTAGTCTATACCTACCCCATTTTCAGAAAAAACAAAAAAATTGTTCGATTTTCAAACTCTGGCCTTTTTTTTGACTATATAACCTATTATGATTGTAGATTTTCATGAGAATTAATAGGCCTACCCAATTTTTTTCCCTCGGCTTGATTTTAAATTATACACGTTGGAATACCTACTCCAATTTAAAAAAAAAGTGAAAATGAGAAAAATTAGGTAGCAAACTTTTTTGACGTGTTGCTCCATTTTATTATAAAATAATTCCCTGTTTTTTATTTGCATTTTTTAGTTCTTATTATAAAAAATTGTTCCCTTTTAACACGAAAAATAATTCTCAATTCACTGTTTTTACCCTCATTGAATTTTTAATGGTACATCTATCTACATATATTTAAAAAAAAACCTACCTAGGTAGGTATGTATAATAAAAATTGTCAATTTTTAAAAATTGCAAAAGTTTGAAAGGAATTTAATAAACGTTGCTCACTTTTTAATTTTTAATTTTTTTTTTAATTGGGGTCATTTTAATGTACTAGTTGAAAATAAAATGATAATTAATAGGATGAAAAATTTGTTAGAAGTTCTCATGGAAAAATGAAGCAACTTTAATGTACCTAGACAGGTATTTAAAAAAATGTAAAATTTTGGAAATTTTCAATTTTTCTCTTGTTTTAAATGGTGACTAGTAGGTGCCACTTGCAATCCAGTGCGGGGAAAAATTTGGTTATTATGTAAATTTCGAGTGGATTTCTCCCTACCCTAGGATTTCACATAACACCAGGTTACTTTTACAAAATTGGAGGAGGGGTCAAATTGAAAATTTTTTCAAACAAGAGTTGTAGATTGAGGTCCTAGAAATGATTTTTGCCATAACAGAATTGCGATTGGACCCCTCCCTCCCTTCTTTCTTTCCAATTTAGTATAATATGACATAAATCCTTATAATTAAGACATGGTACAGGTAGGAATCCGATTGAAAAAAATTTCAAACAAAAGTTTTAGCTTGAAGTTTTAGAAATGATTTTGGTGATTGCAAAAGTTGCGATTGTACCTCCCTCTTTCCTCCAATTTTAAACGGAGAGGAGGGTCCAATCAAAATTTTTGTAATAACCAAAATTATTTCTAAGATTTCAAGCAACAACTTTTATTGGAAAATTTTTTCGATTGGGCCCATATCTCCCCAGTTTTTATTACCTATAATAAATTATCATGTAATACTATTGTAAGTATTCAAATCATATTAAGCGAAATTGGAGGGGAGGGAAGGGTCCAATATAATAACTAAAATTATTTTCAAGACCTCACTCTACAACTTTTGTTTGAAAATTCTTTCAATTGGACCCCTCTCTCTCACCCATTTTGCATACCACTCAGTTAGATACTTCTTCAAAATTAGAGGAGAGAGAGAGGAACTTTGCCAATTGAAAAAAAAATTTCAAACAAAAGTTGTAGATTAAGGTCTAGAAAATAATTTTAATCATTATAAAATTTCCGATTGGACCCTTTCCTCCCCTCCAATTTCGTTTTATATGCTTTGAATACTTATATTATCAAAAACTAGAGAAGGTAGGGGCCCAATTGAAAAAAATTTCAAATGAAAATTGTAGCTTGAAGTGCTAGAAATAATTTCGATTCGACTCTTCCCTCCCCTTCAATTTTGAAAATTAAGTGTACTACCTATGCAGAATTAAGCCACTTTAGAATTTAATTGCAGTTAGGGATAAATAAGAAATAGGGAAGTATTATACTCTCATGAAATGAAACAAATTCGGAGACTTGAGACAAAAAAAAATCCGAAGTCCAGAATAAGGCCTTTTCTATAATTGCATGGTCAAAGTTCTTGGTGCTTTCAATACATACTACCTACAATTACTTTACACAAACGTATTTGTTTGTGCGTATGACAACGTAGCATGTATGTAGCTATAAGTACACTCACACGTAGATATATTTTCACGTGGTTTGTACGTGGCTTATTTCTTTACCGTCCATAGCCATCCAACATCCATAGCTCGTAACCCGTATATGAGTAGTGAATCAACGATCAGTTGTTGTTGATAGCTTACGTTGAAATTTTGCGGAGTAATTCAACCGCAATGAATTTAATTACGTACGAAGAGTGTTGATAAAATCGGCAACGTCTCATTGGATATAACTTCACGCTTTGTTTGGTAGTTCTTTCGTACATACGTAGATAATAAAAGTAGACAGGAGGAAAATCGTGCATTCGTGCTCTTACATAAGACTAATTCATAATACGGGTAGGTATTTACTTACAATATGTGGGACATTAATTTCATTTTATTGAATAAAAAAGTAGGCGAGATGATGATCAAAATTTTGTTTCCAAAAACCTAATTACGAGTAGGTACATTGTTCGTCATATCAACTGCTTTCCGGAATAGAAATCAATTTAAAAAGAAAAACACCATGGAAGACTAACGAAACGTGCGAACTCAGCCAAAACGTTTCCTTCACTACACAAAACATCTGAAATAAATAAATAAATAAATGACATTTTAGAATTTTTCATTACGGGAATGAGATTAATTATACATACCAACATTTTCGATAAATAAGAAAAAATATTATACAAAAAAAATCGAATCTTCTAATTTCTACATCACAATATTATAACCGTTAATGCATAAATGAACCAAATCGACAGAAAATCATACTGCTTTTTCATAGGTTATAAGTTTAAAATATAAAAATACATAGCTAATGGTAATATTGTACCCTTTTCAATCGGTGCACATATTTTCAAGATGACAAACTAAAGGAAACATCGAATACATAATTATAAATCTTCAGAACATTACCTAGGAAGAAAATGAAATAATTTTTCTGCGTACATACATTATAAAACAATTACGATAAAAACAAAATTCAGAACACCTCGCTGATTACGGTAACGTTAAAATTAAAAAAAAAAAAATACAAATATGACCACGTCAATTTGATTTCTATACATAAATGGTGCGTATAATTAGGAGATACATTTATATATTTATGACACGCTCTTGTAATATAAGTTAAACTTTGACGCTTCAAGATAATAATATAAAAGAATTAACGTCCGATGAAAAATAAAAATAAAAAAAATCATACAAAATATCCATCACTTAATTACGACTAGTTTGGTCGGATTTCCACACCTTATCCTGACAATATTCTACTTTATCACAAACAACGGCGGTATGATCACCACGACACCAAAACGATTCGCCTTTGGAGCATTCTTCGAATTGAATCAATTCAGATTTATAGGGGCACATTTCAATTTTGGAACAATAATACCAACTTGGAATACCTAGAGCGATGCCTTCGATCTGTCGTCCCAAAGTGAGCACTGCCATGTCGCAAATTTTTCGACTTTTTAAACTCACGTACGAGCAAATTTTATCCAATTTTAAAAATTCGGCATTCATGACGTACGGATCGCTTAGAATTCCTTGCAACGAACCCAAGGCAACTTCGCAAGAACGACATTTTTCTAAAGAACCGGTGCTGGAAAATGCTGGGCAGATTTTCGCCAACTGGCACAGTTCTTTAGGGGTAACGTCCTTTTTGAGTAAATCCAAAAATTTTGGAACGTATTTATCCACCATATTGGTACAGTTCTGTTGCAATTCTTTATCGGTCAAATGTTCGCAGAATTTAGTGAAGAGCTGTTCCAATTCTTCTTCGGAAGTTTTAGAGGTGAGTTTGCTTTCGTACAGTTTGACAAATAATTCGCAAACTTCGCACGACGGTGCCGAGACAGTATTGTAGATGATGTCGCTGGACGTAGCTTCGATTTCATTGGTTTCGATATCGCCACCGGTGGGAAGATCGTAACGTGGATACTGGTTACAATATTTCAAATACGTGCAAGCTTCTTCGGCGCTGAATTCGGCCATCATCATATCGACAATTTCGCTAGAGTGTTCGAGTCGTATTTGAATCGCAGTAGTGGTTAAATTATTCGGTATCGATTTCGTCATTGATTTTAGGCCTCGGTAGACTGAAAGAGGAGTTCGCTCGTTGAGTGGAGTAATCAGCGAGTTCATCGTCTGAGTACAGATTTCGCATTGGTTTTGTGGAGCGGTCAAGGTGGGGCAGAGCTTCAAAGCAGGGCAAACCAACGATGGGTCGATTTCTTCGGCTAGGACGCTGATAACTAGAGCTGAATATTGAGCGATGAATTCGTTGCATTGTCTCAATTCGGCTGCGGGAACGATGGTACAAACCTTCTTCAGAGAGTCTTCAATTTGCTGTTCTGTTTTAGGATCTTCGATCTCAGTTTGGACGAAATGTAGAGCGTTTTGACAGAGCGGGCAGAATGCGAAGTTGGTAATCAAGTGCACGTCTGGGCAGAGATCGATAGTGGCGCATATGATACCAGGATCGGTTTCTTGAGCTAACAGGTCGATAAGCAGTTTAGAATACGTTTCGACGAATTTATCGCATTTGGCGATATCCGATTTTGCAACTAATTTGCAAACTTTTTCCAAAGCTTTCTCGACATCTTTTTCAACTTTCGGATTCTCTACTTCGTGTTGTACCATTTGAATGAGGTATTTACAAAATCGACATTCCGTACTGCTGCTCGAGTTTAACGGCTTTGGCGATAAAACTTCAACCGGGGTGTTGATAACAGGCGTATATTTATCTTGAATGAGGTTTAAATTAACATCGCTGACAAAGTTAGTTCTAGGGCAAAGGTTGATTTCGGCGCAGATTTTCGGCGGATCCAATTCTTTTGTTAAGAAGTCGTAAATAACTTGGAAATTTTGTTCGACCAATTGCGTACATTCCTTTTCGAAACTTCCAGCTTGTTTACACATACCTTTCAAAATTTGTAAAAATTCATCTTCGGTGGTATTAGCGATGAGAACGTCTTTGAAATGTGTAACTAACTGCTTACATAAGTCACAAGGCAAATCGTCCGATTGTTGTTGAAGCATAATTTCGGCTTTTTTAGTCATTTCAATGTCTTCGGGTTGAGGATGGAAATGATATTTGTAGGCGCACATTCCAGACATATGACAGACACTCCACGGTTGAAGATCCAACAAGTATTGATACAAATCGTCGAAATGGTTAGAAATGAGCGTGGAACACGAATCAGAAAACGAGCTAAATTCGCCACATACCTGTAGCAATCTATTCAATACGGTGACCTTGGGATTTTGACGTAAATATTTTTCCAAGCTGGTAAATGCGACGGTACAATTAACGCAAGTATCCACCTTCAATTCGGAATTCGTGCCAGCCTTTGCAGCGAGTAATTTATCGATATGCGCGTTATTGCATAACCCTGCGACAGAGCAGACAGCAGTAGGGTTCATGGCAGAGACCAACATGTCGGTTAATTCGGGAATGAATTGATCGACCAAAGAAATACATTCTTTGGCAACCTCTTTAATGGGAATCAATTTACACGATCCTTCAAAAACTTCTTTCAATTCTTCTTGAGTTTCGTTGCTTTGTAACTGGTCTCTAGCTTGCTGCACCATATCTTTACAAATCTGACATACGGAATCTTTATCTTCGGGGTATTCGGTCTTCGTCCATTGATTTTCCAAGCAATAGTTATGCGTGCCACATTCGCGAGCCGATGTTAAATTACTGCACCACTGAGAAGGGCCCCACGTACAACGATTGCCGCCTACCATATCATTCATATTAGGTAAATTCAACAGCTTGGCCGGGAAATGTAATTCGATATTGTCGAAACGTACAACAGCATCGTCGTCGTAAGATGATTCCGGTTCTGTAGCACTCGAACAGAATCCCAATAAATGGCAGATTGTGGCAGGGTCTACTTCAGACTTCAACAGGTCTAGTAATTCGTTGAAATTGTAATCGACGTATTTATCGACCAACGCCGTGCAAGTTTTGCGGAAAAGAGCAGTTACAAAATTAAGATCGCAAACGCTGTCTAGTAAATCTTGCATTGCTGCTTTCGTTATATTACTGTCGATGTCATCGCGAATGGTCTGAATTTCAGATTCGCAACTGCCGCAGGAGCCATACATTGATATTTGATTAGACCATACTACTTGGATACAATGGTTCACAGCATTACACTCGACCGATGTGGTAAAATTGGTGCACCAATAGCTCGAATCTAAGCATTGTTCCGGACCCAATAGAGCGGAGTCGAATTCATTTTTTATCGACGCACTGTCCACAACCGAGTACGCGAAAAGTGCGTATAGTACACACGAAATAAAGTACATTTTGAACAATTCAGTTGACACTCATTACAAAAATATTATGAACAATAAAGTTGGATAATAACCGAAAATGGATCGAATGAGTAAGCAAAAACAAAAAGTACCACGTTCGATAAAACTATATACTCGAATGAATATAACGACGAAAGACGATTATTTTGAGTAATGAAATGACGATTTACGATTTACAGCAGGCAAACACAAAGACATTGAAACGATCAGTCGATAACAAAGGAAGGGCAGGGGAAAAAACTTCAAAACAAACAAATCATGTGACCCGTCATGTGACCTTCGTGTGACGATGACTTCTCGGTTTTATTACCAAGTGTTTATGGAAAAATATGAGTTATTACATGGTTATTACGGCGTTATTACGGTCACTTATATGATTGCCAACCAAAATATAAATTGGCTGAAAGTGGCAACCGCGAACTTCTTGTTATTACGATAATTACGGTATTTTACTTTTAAAAACCTTAACAAAAAAACATCACAACTTTTTTTAGTACTTTATTTCTCAACACCTCATCGTTGAGACGATACGCTGAAAACGGCGATTAATTTACTGGTTCTTCACTTTGTGCTTTCTGAATACCGATCTTTCGGCCAACTCCACGATTTTGACAAATATTTCTAATTTTTTCACGTGTATTTTATACACGTTTTGTTATTTAGTAAAATTATAAATATAATTTATATCATTTTAAGCGTTTAGCTAATTATAATCGAGTTTGGAAAATCCAAAGTTTTTATTCTATCAACTACTTTAGTAACTTTATACTTCATTTAAAGTGAGTATATATTACATGGTGATACTAATTAATTTCATGTTATTGTATGCTTATAATCATGATAATACTATTAAAAAGGCCTAACTAATAATTCAAAGAAACACTTTGCTCGTTTTCGGTGTGTCGCTGTGTTGTGTGTTTTATAGAAAACCCCTTCTGTTCTTCACTACAAGTTTTAACGCCTACCTTTTAATCAACATCTTTCGGTTCAACATAAATCGAAGAATTCCGTCCGTAAAGTGATACTAATTGTGTTTTCGTTACTGCTGATTTTACAGAACTTGACATAATGGCAGATATTGAAGATACCCACTTCGATACCGGAGACTCTGGTGCGTCCACTACTTACCCGATGCAATGCTCTGCTTTGAGGAAAAACGGTTTCGTTATGCTCAAGGTAAGCGTATATTTGAAATTCAACTTCCTCCGCGTACGAGACGGTTTCTTATCGTTTATTAAATACGATGTGTTTCAGGCTCGTCCCTGTAAAATTGTCGATATGTCTACTTCGAAAACTGGAAAACACGGTCATGCTAAAGTTCATCTTGTTGGATTGGATATTTTTTCTGGTAAAAAGTACGAAGATATTTGCCCTTCTACTCATAATATGGATGTCCCACATGTAAAACGTGAAGATTACCAGGTAAATTCATCTCGATTGATTCAGCTTTATTTGTCGAACAATATGTTCACCTTTTGATTTGTATGTTTTCAGTTGATCGCTATTTCTGACGATGGATATTTGAGCTTGATGTCTGATAACGGAGACTTGCGTGAAGACCTGAAAATTCCCGATGGTGAATTGGGTACTCAGTTGAAATCCGAATACGAAGGTGGAAAAGAATTGTTGGTGAGTGAATTACGAAAACTATTATACGTATCGATACGTTTTACAGCATGTACTTACGTTATATTAATTTTGTAGTGCACTGTTTTAAAATCATGTGGAGAAGAATGCGTAATCGCTATTAAAACCAATACCGCGTTGGACAAATAAATCAATCTGTGAATAGGGGTTTGAAATGTAGCTGTTCCACTTTATAGGCCGAATCTAAAGCTCCAAAAAATTGAAAAAGAATTTCGTTCGAAATCATGCTTGTATGTACGTTTCATTCCCCTGCAATCGATGTTAATGTTAATTCTGTCGTTTAATAACGTTTCGAGAAGTTATAATTAAATTTTTAATTTTTTTTTTTACGTTAATGTGGTTTTTCTATACTATTTTTAAATTTAATTTATACATTTGATATCGTATAATCGCTGGGAGTATGATGTACATGATATTCACTTGAAATTACCCAACTTGCGTTAACGCGTCTTTAAATGTATCTTCTAGTGTAATTCTCAATTCATCGGTTATGTTTTGAACATGAGTAAAAAAAATCGATTTAAATTGAACAAGTCTTCGGGTACAATTTAAGCAGTTTTTCGATGTAACTAAAATTCTTTTTTTTTGGTTGATATTTATTTTTATACATAATTTGTATTCGTTTCAGATTAAAATACTTGTTAAGCATATTTAAATTACAATATCTTTGTTACGAAGCTTAAAGAAATACAGGATATCGCAAATAGCCGCTTCGTTTTTAATTTTGTGGCGAGTCAGCTTCTACTTCGTGTTCGTTTTTCGACTCGAAATTTCGCATTTTTTTCAACGTCTGTTGGTGATGCGTGAAGAGTAATACGTACAGAGGTGATAATACATTTTTAATTTTTTGAATAGATAAACAAATAAACATATCTGCATAATGAATAATTTTTTTATTTAGTGTCACTTACTACATATCTTCAAAATTTTCAATCTTGTCTTACGGAGTTGGGTTTCCGAAATTTGCGAAGTTGTCATGTGGATGTTTGGTAGTGGGACCAAGCATACGTAAGTAACTGTACATCTCCGCATTGGTTGCGTTTACTAACCGTATTTGCGTATCTATTTTTATATGAATAAAATACGAATCAACTAATATATTGAATTAATGTAATTTGTACTTACATAACCTATTCCTTACCCTTAAAGAAAAATCACATTTTAACGTGATATTTAAAAAAAAATTATCGGTCTAATTTGGTCATTGGTGCTTTTCAATAAGCTTCTCTTGTAATTAATTGTTTATAATTATAATTGACTATACGTTTATTTCTATTTCAATTTTTTTTTTCAATTTTCTTTCTGAAATTTTCTGTTATTTAGATTATGGAGAAATAATTTTTATAGTCTTAATGTACGCTTACCTATTCAGATATTCGGTACATTACAGAATGTTTAAAATTAGTTGTGTAGTCTATCATGTAAGTATTGTATTTTTTTTTAAATGAATATTAAAATGTCTTTGGATTTGCTACACTAGTGTTTTCTTCCTTTTTTTTTCTCAACCAATTGACCACCAGACCACCACAAATTATGAAATTATTCAATATTCAATATCTGAGGTGTATATTAAATTTTTCTCCTTTCGATGCTGCCTTCGTATAGCCGGTGTAGCTTCGCTGAAGATTTTTCAGGAAGTAGAATAAAAGAATAAATTATAGATATTTTACTAGTACGAATTTAAATAAAATATAAGTTCACTCTGCATTCGATCAATGGGAGAGTTTTTACTTTTTAGTATAGACACCGAAGTGTCTATACTTTTTAGATTTGATAGATTGTTACTCAAAATACATGTTTGATTGTGTAATTTCAGTTGAGTTGTCTCATTCATTACTCATCATGATCGCAATTTGCAACCTTCACCTTCGTTCACCAGAAAAATAATTTTAACCATAATTGTTCATAATTATCATAGACAAATTTGTAAAAATCAAAATTTTTATAATAGACAAAATTATTTTATTTCTAGAACCTCAATCCACAACTTTTACTCTATCCCAGGCGAGAATAAAGTGTACTTTAAAGAAGAATGCTAACTACTTCGGTTTACCCTGGTAAACCATCCTTCAGCCAAACATGAATTTGTGCCTAAGACGATTTTCTCTAATTGTCGGTTTCTAGGACTATGTAATGTTTTGGTGACCAGTAGTTATTGTTTAAAGTATGTGAATTCTCATTGCGTATTTTCATCATACCTATTACTGGTCACCAAAATATCACACGGTCGTAAAAATTGACAATTCATTGGCAATTAAAAAAAAATTTTTGCCTCAAGCATCGATCTATGATATGGCCCTCAGTCTCATCTTATTTTAAAGCATTTTTTAACTCAGGAAAAAAATGATTTCTTTTGTCAAATTTTACTACTTAATAAGATGAATTATCGAAAATTTAAAATTAGAGGAAAGAGAGGGATTCAATCAAAATTTTTGTAATAATCAAAATTATTCCTTGGGCTTCAAGCTACAACTTTTGTTTGAAGTTTTTTTCAACTGTGCCTCTTTTTCTTCACCAATTTCGCATAACAATTCGAAGATAGTAGTTAAAATTTATAGAGGCGTGAGGGAGGAAGTGAACAATTAAGCATTTTTTCAAATAAAAGTTGTAGATTGAGATCCTAAAAATAATTTTGGGCATAGGTATTAAGTAATTTATTAAAATTTTTTTGATTCGGTCACTTCTCGTCTCCCTCTCAACTGATTTCACATGAGGTAGATACTTTTTCAAAATTGTGGAGGGTTCAATTGAAAATTTTTTCCAACAAAAGTTGTAGATTGATATCTTAGAAATAATTTTGGTTATCAAAAAAATTTTTGATTAGATCCTTTTCTCCCCACCAATTTTGCAAAATATGACTTAGATACTGATATTTTGTATTACCAAAAAAGGATAGAGGTAGAGGTTCAATTGAAAAACTTTTCCCACAAAAGTTGTAGCTTAAAATCCTAGAAATAATTTTGGTTATTACAAAAATTTCGATTGGACCCCTCCCTTTCCTCAAATTTTGAATAATTATTAAAAATTTATGTATAGTATTGGACTTGATAAAATTCAACAAACATTTTTTTTATCATTTCTGAAAAATTTCAAAGTTTATTTTAAAAATGCTTGCAAATTTTTCGTATTCTTGGCCAAAAAAAATAAATTTTGCACTGCACAAAAATAGGTATGAAGAATTCATTCACAAAATAAAAATTAATTAAACGATGACGATGACACGAAGTATGGTGAATGACAAACGATTTCCAACTTACAAATATTTTTACTTGAAAAAAAAATTTTCAGTGCTTTATTTACTTTGAAAATTAAAAAATCTTTGCTTCAAAAAATTCGATTTTTTCCCCTCTAAACAATAGATAAAGATTTTTTCCTCCTGAAAATCAATAAATTTCTTGTTGGTAAATAAGCAGAAAAAAATTGAGAAAATGTAAAAAATTGGGGAAAAAAAATTTTTAGGCACCTAGCTACCCCTCAGGATTTCATGCAGATGTCGAATGTTCTTTATTCGTATTCCATGTGAATCATGTGATACTACTGACGTGTTCCTATTTTCTTGAAACATGCACGTTCTCAGAGTACAAGATTATTACTTCGAAGGGATTTTATTCTCAAAAAGATTTAATGTCATTTCGAAAAGCATGTCTCCAGTAAGAATTGTATCTTTCATTTGTTCGTTATTTATTTATTTATATTGAAGTGTGGAGAAGTAACCTCATTGGAAAAAATATGAAAACAATTCGATATAATTTTCTTTTCTATTCAATTTAACTTTATCAAAAAAAAAACTTGTAACCTGAAGAAAAATTCATTTAATTTATTTCATTAGCTTTGTTTTTTTATCGCGGATTATGCACAATCTGGATTTTGGATTGTGAGGGTTTGTGCGAATCCATTTAATAATCTGCTCGATGAGTAGATTATGAAAGTGGATTATGGATTTTATTGTGTTCTTTTGTTATGTTTTTGATAAACCTTTCAGAATAATTGATCAGAACATTTCTAAACCTTTTTTTAAGAAGTAAATGTTAGAATCCATAATCCAGATTCTGCATAATCCGCGATAAAAAAACAAAGCTATTGTTTTATTCTTATTTCAAATAGTATATGTAACAATTTTTTAGATGTATTTTATCAAGATTATTATTTCGAAGGGATTTCATTCTCAAAAAGATTTAATTTTATTTAAAAAAGCATGTCACTAGTAAGAATTGGTATACATATTATTTTCTTTTCTATTCAATTTAACTTTATCTAAAAAAACTTGTAACCTGAAGAAAAATTCATTTGACTTATTTCGTTGTATTATTATTATTTAAAATAGTACCTATATGTAATTGTAACAATTTTTCAGTTGTATTTTATCAAGATTATCACTTCGAAGGGATTTTATTCTCAAAAAGGTTTAATTTTATTTCGAAAAGGATGTCACTAGTAAGAATTGTAACCTATTATTTTCTTTTCTATTTAATTTAACTTTATCTAAAAAAACTTGTAACCTGAAGAAAAATCCATTTGATTTATTTCGTTGTATTATTATTATTTAAAATAGTATATGTCATTGTAACAATTTTTCAGTTGTTTTTTATCAAGATTATCACTTCGAAGGGATTTTATTCTCAAAAAGGTTTAATTTTATTTCGAAAAGGATGTCACTAGTAAGAATTGTATCTTTCATTTGTTCGTTATTATTTATTTATGTTGAAGTATTGAGGAGTAACCTTATTGGAATAAATATGAAAACAATTCGATACATATTTTCTTTTCTATTCAAAAAATTTTCGATAGAACCCCTCCCTCTCCTCTAATTTTGGATATCAAGATGGTTTTTTGATGAAAAATTTCCATCATTTTGTAAGAATTTTTTGAGAATGGGTATTGGGTAGACGTAGAACAAAAGAATATCCAATTTTTTGAAGGATAGAAATTTAGTAAGTATAGGTATAAAATTTTCTCTGATTTTTGAATTTTTTCGTGATACAAAAACTCTAGAAAAATCTTTGATTGTTTTAAAATAAAAAATGTTGGGATGAATAAGTTCTGAACTTCTTGGCATTAAGTTCTCTTAATTTTTTTTTTTTTTTTTTTTTTTTTTTTAAGTAAACTACGTCTTGACATCTTGGTAATATTGAAAAAAATAATCAAGTTTCTTGGAAAAATTGAAAAATCCTCAATCTCTGCTAAACGCAGATATGATGTATATTATTGCGATAGCAACGCATCGGCATTTTACTCAGTTTGATTGAGAGTAATACTCCTTCAAAGCAGTACACTGCCGCCTGTTGTGCTAACAAGTTGTACGTTTTGCTTCTCTTCAGTGGTTAGAAACATTACGTTATTGTTCGCGTTTCTGCATTATTATCCTTCCAATAAGCGGAAAAACGGTAATTATTTATAAAACAGTTTTATACCTATTAAAGTTTGCTACAAATCGTGGTGTAAGTATTTTTGAAAATTTCATAAATTTATGCATGTGCTATACCTATTATTACTTACAGTAATTAGTTGGGCACCTATTTGATTTTTTTTCTCAAATTATGACGAATATTTGACCTAAGAAAGTATAATAAATGCTAAATACTTCCTTCATTATAATTTTATACCCAGTGATTTTTATAAAAGTCAACGAAAAAATTACCAATTAGCGTAATATATTTAACTCATCATGTGCTTCCTTTCTCTTCGCTATAAATTCATTTTCGGTTCAAGATTTTGGAAATATTTTAAAACTTTGGATCAGTCGTTACTTTTAACAAGATTTCCTACTCAGTTTTTGAATTATAAGTACTGGCTTTCAAAAACTTTTTTATCAAGTTTAGTTTAGTTCATTCTTTTTGATGTGTACTTAGGCATATATTTAAGTAACTTTGGAAAAATATAAATTACTTTCTCAACTCTGCTGGCTTCTCCTTTTAAAAACAACAATCATGTTTTTAAAACTTGAAATTAGGTACCTTATAACAATTTTTTAATCAGTGTGATGTCCATCAAGTATCTACGTACTTGTGTAATTCTTTGAAATCTGAATAAATAGATAAAAAGAAAAATGTATTTTCGTCGTAGTGTACACTTTGATTTTTCGCTCAAGGCTAGCAAACAAGTAATCTCCATTATTTCTTTCTTTTTTGTTCTTTTTGTTTCAAAAATTATCTGTTCAGATCTCACACAAAATCGTAATAAAATGTAAATGAGAAAATATACAGTTTCAGTTTTTTGCATTTTTTTCATTAAATGCTAACTTTTAGAATAGGTGCCTATAAATAAACGCTGTTCATTTAAAAAGACAGCTCTGAGATACTTCTCACTGACGTTGTTCTTATGTAAAACATTGGATATCCAATTACAATAGAGCCTCGAAGTCGAAATATAAGTTGAGTGAGAAAGTTCATTTACCACTGGATTTTTTTTTTTTATATTTCATTTTCTAAAAAAGGGAAGAAAAAGAATATCTACGTACTGTGAATTATTTTTGTTTTCGTTTGTGTTTACATTGTGGGTGAATACTGAATACTCAACCTCCTCATTTTAATTTTTGAAAATCTAGACTAGAAGACACCTGGATAAGATTGGTGGGCTGCAGGTTGGATGGTTGAAAGGTAAAGAAGTGGGTGTTATCCTACCTATTAGGCAGAGACGTGCAAACATATTTTCCAAATTGGGGGAAAATTATAAATTTGCTTATTTATGAATATTTGTAGAACCTAAAATTATTGTCAATTTTGCAATTTTTTTTGTTGAACTTTTTTATGAGTCGATTTTTAGTCGGAGGCTAGGGACGCTAAATTTTGAAAAAATTGTCGTAAGTTTTCTTCCATAATTCTTAATTTGTCAACTCGTAACTCAAAATTTTCTGCATTCGAATTTTTTTAAAATAAGTACCGCAGAAAGAACATCATCGATTACTGGGATTTTGCCTATAAAGTTTTTCAAATTTTCAATATTTTTTTTAGATTTTTGAAAATTTCTGCAAAATTTTAAAAAAAATGATACCTACCTACATTAGTTACACAACTGATTGAATTTATTGAATCACCAAAAAATATATCACAAAAATAAAAATAAAATACTCGTATACCCAAGGTGAGCATCGAGTAAATTGTGTGCCATTAATAGAAAATAATAACTAAAATTCAGATATCTTTTGGATTTTGCAACATTGAACCTTATCACTAATAATTATTATATTGTTATTAATTCAAATTCCTCTCTATACGTTTCAGTACAAGTTATGCGATAATGTTCTCGATCTCGAATTCCTTGTTTTCGTATAATTAAAGAATTTCTGTAATGTCCAGTTTAATGGCAATGATTTCGTACAAAAGGCACCTACGAAGAATATTCGGAACGTAGATGACGATTTTCAAGATTCATACATGTAACTGAGTCTAACTGAATAAATAAAAAATTAATCATGGCATCTGTCTTTACAAAGACGCTAACTGAGTTTTGAAAATCGAAATTTTCCAAATAGAAACGATTACCATTACTGCATATGAAAAAAATGCGCAATGCCCCTTCAAAATTGTAATAGGCGTTCGACGAACGAATTTTTTTTTTCGTTTGTTGAACTGGGTTTAACCTCAAATACAGCGTGGCCGAGGAGCACATTACGAAACTTCAGATTTTGATACAATCAGATACCTACCACTAACAAAAAATGTTCTATACATATTAGGGTGTTTCATAATTTCATATTTTTTTCGAAATGTTAAGGTTTGGCCCTCCAAAAATGACTTTTATGGTGTAAAATCAACTCCCTTAAATTTTTTCTTCAAAAAAATTATTTTGAATGGTGGCGCCTGGCGCAGAACCGCTTTTATTGAAAAAACTAAAAAAATTCAAAAAATTGGAATTGATTTTTTTTTCAATTTTTTTGTAACAAAATGGTCACTACATAGGTAATTTTACCCAACGGTCCCATTTTCGGTGATTTTTTATCTTTACTCCTGTCTTTAAGGGGACATAATAAACCCTTTTTTACGTTTTTTGAAGAAAAAAAAATTTTAATTCAGCTAGAATAAAAAAATTAATTTTTGAAAAAAATTCAATTCCAATTTTTTGAATTTTTTTTCGTTTTATTCTAAATAAAATGGGCTCAATGCCGCCACTCAACATAAGTTTTTTTTGAAGAAAAATTTTTAGGAAGTTGATTTTAAAAAGAATAATTTTTAGAGGGCCAGACCACGACATTTCGAAAAAAATTAAATTGAAACTCTCCTAATACACATGGTGCCTATCTCAAGAATTGAAGGGCAAGGCAAAATAAAACTGAGATTTTTTTTTTTTGATTAAGCATATGGATAGTATTTAAAAAAGTAAACATTTTTTATTCTTTTGATTTTTTGTCTAACTTTGAAAATGAAGGCATTACAGAACATTCTAACGTAAGCAAAATCGATTGGCAACACTGCATCCAAAAAATATTCCGACACCGCCGGGGAATAGTACTACAAAAATAAAAAAAAGTTTTGACTACATCTGGATGTCTATCTTTGAAATTGAAGAAGTTATCGCAAGAAGAAACTCACGTCAAAGGTATTGCCTTCCTCAAAATTATCAAGGGGAACTAGCGAGGCATAAAAATCGAAACAATTTCATTAAATATGACCATCGACAATCCATGCATGTTATGGGTGCAACTCCTTGAGAGAAACAAAAACTCTTATGTGAGAAATTTGACCATCTTTGAAAATGAAGGAACCAGAGTGCAACAAAATTTGAAAATCCAAATTTCAAAGCTTCGTAGCGCCTTTATTCTATCCATTTGCCCTATCAAAAAAATCTCAATTGTGGCACTCCATATGAAAAGGGACAACTTTGTCAGAAATGTGAAACGCCAGAAAACGCGATAATGTGAACAGAAGTCAAGAATTACGTTTTTCACATTTTGACGGAATCAGATAGAGAATTTAACGTTCTTTCCAATGGTACCACTGGCAATGCGTTTAGGAGTTTTTTTTGCGTATTGTGGCGTATTTTTCTTCCATAGAATCTTCAGTCTGCCAAAAAAAAAATAGGAAAAAAAACAGGAAAAAATTGATTTGAGACAATGAGTTCATTCTGAATATTTTTTATTCTATACATTTTTTTCATAGAATGCTTAGTTTCATCATAAAAATCGAAAAATATACCAAAAAAACATTGCTCAAACTTTAAACACCATTTTCTCAAAACTGAGCTTTTAGAAAGTTTAATTTCAAAAATTCATAACTCAGCGAATTCTAAACCAATTGCTACCAACTTTGGACCATTTTCTTCGAAATTTTATCTAGTTTCGACGAGTATAGCTAACTTGATTTTTTCAAATCTGACAAAGTGTCCCTTTTCATATGGAGTGCCACAATTTTATGTTCCCTTGCCCCTTCAATTTTTTAGATAGACAGGTACCACTAACAAAAAACTTTATAATGCACATGGTGCCTACCTCAAAAATGGAAGGGGCAGAGGAAAATTTGACAAATAAAATAAAAATAAATTTTTTTTGGTTGGGTAGGTAAATGGGTAGCACTAAAAGAAATACACATTTTTTATTCTTAAAATTTTTTGCCTCTACCTCAAAAATTAAAGGGGCAGGGTAAAATTAGACTAATAAAATTAAGAGAAAATTTTTCTGGTTGGGGATACGGACAGTACTAAAAAAATACATATTTTTTATTCTTAACATTTTTTGCCTAAGTTGAAAAATTAAGGCAATGTCGAGCTTTTCCATTTTAAAAATAAATGAAACGGTAAATTGGTAACACTGCATTATAAAAATTTTCTGAAACTATCAAGGGATAGTTCATTGAAAAAATCTCTGATTACAATGGAATTTTATCTTTGAAATGAAATGAGTTATAGCAAAAATAAATCACGTCAAAAATTTTGTCTTGCTCAAATTATGAAGGGGCACTGGCGAGAATAAAATCGTGAGTTTCCACTTACTAATGCATTCAATGAGTGTAACTTTTTGAGACTAACAAAAAAAGTTATGTGATGAATTTGCCAATGTTCAAAAATGAAGACGCTAGGGAGCCTCGAACTCCTGAAATTCCGATTTTTATTGGTCTGTAGCGCCTTCATTTTCGAACTTATGCAAAAAATATCAAGAGTAAAATTCTGATTTTTTAATACTATCCATATAAGCTTAAATCAAAAAAAGAAAAATAATCTGTTTTATTTTCTGCTGCCCCTTCAATTTTTGAGACAGGCACCATGAATACACTTAGAACATTTTTTGTTAGTCGTACACAGTTGTGTCCAGATTTGAATTTTTTAAAAGTCCTTCCCCACTGAACACCGTGCATTGTCCACCACTTACGTGATACCCTGAAGAAATTCGTTTTGATCGTCACGTTGATAGGTATCTAATTTTTTCCTCAGGTTTTCTTGTTAACAAAATGAGCAAGCGAACTGCCTGCATTGCTTTGAGGAAAATTAAAATTATGAATAGTACCTACCTACGGAACACGAATACGTAGTATACGCAACTGTTGAACAACAAGATTCAATTTATATTTTCAACTTTTTCCTGGTAAATGTATTGCTCCAATGGGGTTGAAATTTACTGAGGAAAAAGTCGACTGAAGTGATTTATGAACGGCTTGTTTGTCCACGGTCAGATTAAAAGGATTTCGAAAGGTTTGTTACGGAATGTTTTTCGATTACAATGAACTTGGAGTTGTTTTTTTGCTAGGTGCTTTGGACGTTGTAAAAATACACCGTGTGTGGGGTTTTCGGCATTTTAAAACGTTTTTCAGTATTTTTCTTCACGCGCGTATTCATTACTGGGCGTTTTTGTGGTAATCAGAATAGGATTTTAGATGTTTTTGTCGAGCGCTTTGAGTTTTAAGTAGAATTAAAATGCTACTGAAAGCTGTAGATTTTCGTTTTTAAATAAATACGCGGTGTCAGTTTCTGCGGCGTTTTCTTGTTTTGAAATTTAATTACATTAGCATTTTTCTTTAGTGTATTCGTCTACAGTGCCAGTGGGTTGGAAGTGTAATGCGAGTTTAATTCATTCGCGTTTCATTGACGGATTTCGGTAAAAATTAAAATACGTAACTGGTCGCTTAGGTTGCATTTTTTGAAGATGTCTTAATAGTACAGTAGAACCTTGATTATTTGAGTTAATTGGGGCGAAAGGAGATCGGATATCGTAAAAAATCGGATAATCCAGTTTTCTTTACTTTTTTGAAAAAATGCAACAAGTAAAAATTTCATAGAATTTAGAAACAACTGCGAACAAGCAGAAAACAACGAAAAATTACAGAGTGAATCACTTCAAATTAATATAAAACTAAAACTAATGAGAAATTAAGTCATCAAAAAATTCTCAATTTTTTTGAGACTTTGAAATGAAAATGAATTGGGATCATAATTTCATTTTTTTAAGTAAAAAAGAAATCAATTTTTGGAATAAAAGAATTCTTAATTTCTTGGAATGAAAAATTCTCAATTTTTGGAATAAAAAAATTCCGGAATGAAATTTTTGAATTTTTTTGTGATTTCTGATTTGAAAAAAAAAAATGGAATAAGAATATTAGGTATATTTTGATTTTTTTGAAATAAAAAAATCTCATTTTTAAAATTATTTAGAATAAAAAAATTCTATATTTTTTGGAATGAATTTTTTGAATTTTTTTGTGATTTGAGACTTCAAAAAAAATTTGGAATGTAAGCCTATTTTATTTTGATTTTTTTATAATAAAAATTTTTTATCATCTTGAAAAATTCCTATTTTTGGATTTTGTTTTTTATTCATTTTTGGTACCTATAAAAGAATTCTCATTTTTTTGGAATAAAAAATTCTCAATTCTTTGGAATAAATTTTTTTTCAATTTTTAAAAATAAAATTCTTAATTTATTTTGAATGAAATTTTTGAATTTTTTTGTGATTATGGACTTGAAAAAAAAATTGGAATAAGAATATTATAATATTTTGATTTTTTTGAAATGAAAAAAAAAATCTAATTTTTTAAAATTATTTAGAATAAAAAAATTCTCAATGTTTTGGAATGAATTTTTTTGTGATTTTAGACTTAGAAAAATTTGGAATGTATTAAGCCTATTTTATTTTGATTTTTTTGAATGAAAAATTTTTCTCATCTTAAAAAAATCCTATTTTTGGATTTTGTTTTTTATTAATTTTTGGAATAAAAAAGTTCTCAATTAAAATTTTTTCAAATTTTGAAATAAAACAATTCTCAATTTTTTGGAATGAAAATTTTCAATTTTTTTGTGATTTGGGACTTGAGAAAAGAATTTAATAGATAAGTATATTATATATTTTATTTTGATTTTTTGAAATGAAAAAAGTTTTAATTTTTTTTAAATAATTTTTTTTTTAATTTTGAAATAAAAAAATTCTCAATTTTTTGAAAATGAATTTTTTGAATTTTTCTGTGATTTAGCCTTGAAAAAAATTGGAATGTAGGTCTATTTCATTTTGATTTTTTTGAAATGAAAAATTTTCTCCATATTTTTAGAATAAAAAATTCCTATTTTTTGGATTTTGCTTTTTATTAATTTTTGAAAAAAGAAATAATTGCTTGACAAGCAACTAAGTAGGTAGGCCTAAACACCTACCTTCATGGTTCAGTTGTCTGAAAATTCAGTTTTAAAGCTTTATTCGACCTCATTGTTACCACGATGAAAATCGTAATATGGATTCTACATTTCTATTATTTATTATCAATGGAATAGTAAGTTGTTCGAGGAAGTAAAAAAAACACGTGTTTCTTTAATTCGATCAACAATCACTAAAAAGCAAACTCGACACATAATGTTAAATACAAACACAAACACCACAAACAGTTACTACGCCGGTGTTTCAACTTTCAATCTTAAATGCCTTAATTTTCTCCACTCTGCTGGTCCATTCGTTCACAAAATTTTTAAGTAACCGGAAATGTTCTTTGTGAAGCAATTCAAAGCTTCCAAGGTATACCTTGTTTACCGAATAACATCTTGTGGTGGTAATCACGAAGCAAGTCTTTAATTAGTAACTTTCCAGCTTTCGTAATCCTACTCCCCAGACCTTCGATTCGTTGAACTATTGTTCGCTCTTGCACCGTTTAAAATCCTTACTTACATTTCTTTACAAATGCACTGTCCGAAACACTCGTCTGTAATTATTTGTTCTCTTTCATTCCCTAAATATCAAACATTCCATCTATCGCGATTAAATTACCGCCAGCGATATAGACAGGTGGTTAATTCGTTGTACAAATTTCACGAATAGAATGTGTCGTGTCTGCAATTAAATCGATGTTTTCCTTTTGTCGGTTAAATAATTTTAAGACTTCTGTTCGCAATTAATGAAAAAAGCGAGTAAATTAACTGATGCCATTCGGCTTATAATTTCATTAAATTACGTAAAATACTGAAAATTTATATCGATACTCATTTATCAAGTGACCTTTGGATTTTTAATCACATTACTTACAAGCTTGATAGGTAGGTATAAGATATAAAATTCGAATATACAGCCACTCACTTCTTTGACTTCTGAAAATATTCCAAACATTCGAAACTTACTCGTATTTGCTTACTTCTCTTGAAAAAAAAATGTAAATTCTTACCCCAGTCATCTAAAACCGAATATGTTGTTTTACCCTTTTATCGTATTTTTATTGTTTACCATTTTCGCCATAAAACCCTTTTATTTGATTCGTTGGCATTCTTTTTCATTTGATACACGTTAGGGATGCAAATAAAAAATAATCGTCGCTCTGTTCAATAATTTTCAAGTTTCCTGGTATGAAAAATGCAAATTTAAAATACGTTCCATAATATTTGTACGACAAACGTAAGTAAGTATGTACCTATTTAAAATTAAAACAATAAGTAAGTATTTGAAACAGGAAATTATTTGAAAAAGTAGAATATGTTAACAATGCGAGTTCTACGAGTATGTTGATATCAAGAAACCCCTCGATTGTGAGGTTGAACAATCGACTTACTTTAACGCTAGTTTTTGACTTGAAACGTTCTCTTCCTTTGGACAATAGTAACTTTCTTATCTTTCAAAGGTACCATGGAGTTTTGCTTGAGAGTAAAAAAATAGGATTCATGACGTCATCAATCTTTTTCATCGCTGTGTTGTGTTTCTATTTTATGAAAATATTTTTTATATTAAATTTTATAAAAAATAATTTTGAAAATAAACTTTGGTGCTTTTAAGATAATTTTTTTTAAAATATATTTTTTTAAACCAAAGAATCTAAAAATAATTATGTTTTAATTTTTGAAGGAAAAAAAAGGGATGGGATGGGATGGGATAGGTAAATGAACAAAGCTCAGTCAGACTCAGATCAGCCTATTAAAAAGTAATTAAAATGGGTACCTTAGACACCTATTGAAATGGATTGAATAATTGTACAAAAATCAGGTCAGCATTTTAAATTGGAGAAAAAATTACAATTTAAAAAAACCGAAAAAATTTAAGAATTTTGCAAAGTTTGATTAAAAACTTGCAACAATTTAATGAAATAAAAATATGCAAACACTTAATAAATTGAAAAATTCTGCTAATTTTTATATTTTGGGTTAAAAAAATTTAATTTTAAAAATTAAATAAATCCAAAAAAAATCCTAAATTTTACACTTTAAAAATTTGGAAACATTTACGAAAATTTAATGAATCTGAAATTCATAAAACTGAATATCTGTACACTAAAGCACCGAAGATGGAAGTCCTATTTTTCTAAACTTCGAGATTTTTATAGCTTATGAACCTACAAGAAACGTCAAAAATTCAAAAAACGTAAAAACCTCAAAGTTTAAAAAATGTGACTTTCATCTTCAGTGTTTTAGTGTTATACAGATTTAAAAATGCAAAAATTTGACAAATTAAAAACTGGCAAAAGCTAAATGATATGAAAAATTCTCCAAGATTTACTCAACAGGTAACTAGGTAATTAAATATGAAAAAAATCTAATTATGTCGAATTGGAAAATTAAAAGTAAGTAATACATTTCCAAAATTCAATAAACCAAAAATTCCTAAAAAAATATACCTATATTAACTTATACTTAAAATTGGAATTACCTATTTCAAAAAAGTGTACCTATAGGTAAAATAATTTTTTTAATTTGCAAAAATTTATCAGCATTTAAAAATATGTATATAAATTCGTAAAAATTGAATACAGTAAACCCCCGATTATCCGAGGTAATTGGGGCGAAGGAAGATAGGATATCGTGAAAAGTCGGATAATCGATGGAAATAAAGAATTGGAGAAAAAATTCTGAAATTTACGGGAGCTTTTTTTGAAAAAATTTTGTGATAAATTATAGTTCTATTTTTTTGGTTTAAAAAAAATCCACTTTTTTGGTATAACATACTTAAATATAAATTTTCTCTTTTTTTTTTTTTTTTTTTTGAGTAAAAAAAATTCTCAATTTTTTGGAGTTGAATTTTTATTTTCTCCCCCCAAAATTTGGGATCCTATAACCTTTTTTTGAAGATATTGTGTTTTAATTTTTTGGAATAGAAAAATATAGGTAACACCCGGGAAAAAATCTGTTGGATCTAACCATATATGAAGTGGTCAGATCTAACCATATATGAATTTTATACCTATCAAATTTGATCTAATCATATTTAATTTGATCAAATCATATATAATTTGATCAAACTATACACAATTTGATCCAATGATGTATGATGAGATAAAATTAAATATGATTGGATCATATTTGATAGGTACATTTCCCATTTATTATGGTTAGATCTGACCGGTACCCATCCCAAATTTTTCTCAACGGTCACCCATCCAAGTAGTAACCAAACCCGAAGCTGCTTAACTTTTACAATCAGATCAATGATGGTGGACTCAACTTGGTACGAACCATTTCATATATAATAAGACAGTTTAATTGTATTTATGTGACACACAATCAAAGATAATAATTACTCAAGGTTGTATAACTAAAAGTATCAGGAAAAATTCCTGTGAGTAGATAATTTCAACTTAAATTCAGAAATGATTTTTGTCGTGATACCTTCAGGACCCCATGGGGCACTGCGCCCCAAAATTTTTGACCAAATCCAAAAAAAATGTAAAAAAGCATGTAGCATGTCGTTTGTTACATTTTTAATAGTGCCTACTCCGAATTTTGCCTTACTTTTTTAATGGAACCCTATTCTGGCACTGCTCGTAGCCCCTAAAATTTTGAAATGAATCTGGGTTGACTCATTTTGATTTCACAGATATAACTTAATCCAATAATATCAAATTATATATGAGAGAATCTAATTTGATCCAATTTGATCCATTTGGATCTAACCATTTCTATATAACTGGATTTTCACTGATATGACTTGATCTAATTATATCAAAGTAGATATGAGGAGATCTGGTTGATATGATTTGATCTATTTTGATACAACCATTTTGGATAAAACTGGAGTTTTACAGATTCAACTTGATCCAATAATATCAAATTATATATGAGAGAATCTAATTTGATCCAATTTGATCCATTCGGATATAAGCATTTCTATATAACTGGATTTTCACTAATATGACTTGATCTAGTTGATATGTTTTGATCTATTTTGATATAATCATTTTAGATATCAGTGGATTTTCTCTGATATAACTAGATCCAATTTGACTAAATTTTATCCAATCAGATCAACATTTGGATCAAACTTGATCAAATCTGATCAGATTTTATCCAAATAGATATGACTTGATCCATGAGATTTTTTCCCGGGCAATTTTTTGAAATAAAAAAAAATCCTAATTTTTGTGAAATACGTAATTGGAAAAAAAGACAATTTGGAGATTTTTTTTAAATTTTTGAAGAGAACTGAAAATTTTTTAGTTTTTAAATGTAAAATTGTTTTAGGATTTTTTTTAATTTCAAAAAATTGAAACATTATTTCTTACAAAAAAAAATTATAGGGTCCCAAATCCTGGCCCATGAAAAAAAATATGATCAAAAATGATCAAAACACCTTTGATCAAATTTGATCACAAAAATTTGAACATCACTTTTGATCAAATTCTATAGAAATTGATACAATTTGATCAAAGTTGATCAACTTTGGTCAAGTTATATACATGTTGATCAACTTTGATCAAATTGTATCAATTTCTATAGAATTTGATCAAAAGTGATGTTCACATTTTTGTGATAAAATTTGATCAAAAATGTTTTGATCATTTTTTATAAGTAAAAACATATCAATAAAAATTTATTTTAGATGAGTATGAAGGAAGGTACTCTGTAAGGGATCTCACTCTACTTCTTTCAACTTTCAACCAAAAATCAACTCCAACATAAACTTTGGAGTTTAGTAGGTATAATATGTACCTATGTAATGTTGGTGAATTTGTAAATTTGGGCTCATTATATTTATATTTTTTGGCTCCACAAATTACCTAAGAGTAGCAACTGCTACATTAAAAACACTCAAGATGCATATAATTTGATCTATTTTAATCAAATTGTATAAAATTTCATCAAAAGTGATCAAATTATATCAAATCTGGTATGGTTAACTTTGGTGCAATTTTTGCTACTATGTCCAATTTGGTAGCAACATGTGAAATTCGATACAATTTTATCAAATTCGATACACTTTTATCAAAATCGATCAAATTACATCTCATTGGGTATACATAAACTTTGGCGCGATTTTTGTCATTATATCTAATTTGTTAAAGACACATTAAATTGTATAAAATTTTATCAAAATTAACTTTGGCGAAATTTTTGCAACTGTATGCAATTTGGTAGCGACTTGTGAAATTCGATACAACTTTATCAAAATTGATCAAATTATATCAAATTAGGTGCAATGACTTCCGAAGGCAATTTTCTTTTTTATCCAATTTGATAGAAATTAATGAAATTTTATACAATTTTACAATTTTCTATCAAGTTGAATATAGTTGAAATAGTTCCACCAAAGTTGATTATATCTAATTTGATATTATTTGATCAATTTTTATCATGTTTTATAAAATTTGATACAACTAGATATAACTAGACGAAATGTGTCAGATTTAATTTGACAGAATATGATAGAATATGATGAAATATGATAGAATTTGATAGAATTACATCAAAATTTTGATCAAACTTGATCAAATTTAATCAATTATGATCATTTTTGATCATATTTTTTTTTCATGGGGGGGGGGGGGCGAGAAAATAAAAATTCAATTTCAAAAAATTGAGAAATTTTTTTACTCAAAAAAAAATATATAATTTTTTTAAACCAAAAAAATAGAACTAAAATTGAGGGGCCGTTTGTAAAAACCACCATAGTCGAAATTTTCGAAAAAATTTTTATTCAATTTTCTAAACTAAAATTTCACGAGAAAGACGATGGTGATAAAAGTTTTTGAAAAAAATTTGGCCATCATCAATTTTTTTCAACTTCAAAAGTACGTGTTTTAGCTGATTATTTTGTAAAAACCACCATAGTCGGTATTTTTAAAGGGAAAGTGGTAAAATTTTTCAAAATTTGAAAAAAAAATTTATTGCATTTCTTGACATTATGGAAAATTTTATGATCAATTAACATCATCTGAATCAAATTTTCGCCCCAAACCTGATCTTGAACACGTTATTTCGGTCTCCTGTAAAATTTGATTTTTTGACTGTGGTGGTTTTTACAAACGGCCCCCCAATTTAACACAAAAATTTTTCAAAAAAAGATCCTCCTGTAAATTTTAGAATTTTTTCTCTCCAATTTTGTAAATTTTGTACACTATGTAGTATAGTAGAATCTAACCTACTCCAAATTTTTCTTAAGTCCATTCGGCAACTTTCGGATTGTCTCGATAACCTTCGTAAATGATTTTTATTTTCGCTAAATCTACTGTCGATTAGGTTAATTCCCGTTGCCGTTCGTTTTTAAAAAAGTTACTCGATAATTTTTTATAGTTTTCGTTTTTATAATTTTGAATTCATGAGTTGTTAATTGAAAGAATATAGTTTTTGAGTTCATTGAATTTTCGAGTTTTTGTTTAATTAGTGGTTAAATGCGATTAAAATGAAATAGTTCAAGCTACAGGCACAGGAGTGCCTGCGATTGCGGTAGAATGGAGTGTATTGCTCCGTAATACAATATGAAGTAGATTCAAGCCGAATCTCAATTCCCCTAGCTTCGACATGGTCGTTTTATCGATCAGAAGTTTGTATATTTGTATAGAATTAACTTATATGATCATAATGATCTAAATATCGTAAATATTTATCGACATGGTCGCTTCTTCGATCAATGAAAATTACTTCGTTTAATATGATCGTTATATCGATTTTAAATACTTCGTAAACAAAAGAAATAAGTTTAAAACTTTTAATTCATAAAAATGATTAATACCTACTTCTTAATTCTCGTGATTTTCTAAATCATCTTGTAAGTTACTATTGTAACAAGTTTTGAAAACTAAATTTTCTAGATATGCTATGTCTACATTTAGGTGTAATATGATAGGTGTTTTTTTTGGAATAACATGCTCTGAGCTGGTATAGGTTTTTACTATTGTGTGTGTGTGAATTGGTAGGTTCCTATTTTCTACATTCCCATGTGTTCCTACTATCAAATCCCACTCCCTAACATTCCAATACCTCATTCTAAATCCTATCTCATATACCTACTTATCCAGCTAGATTCAGCTATCCCTCGTATAAAATAATATTATCCTATTTGCCATTTGTTTTAGGTACCTATCACACCACAACTACTCTCCCTTCAAAATCGAGATAGACATCATGTGTAAATGCACATTTTCATTAGTGGTACTCGGTTATATCCAAATCTCAAGTTTGGCAGACCACTCGTTGGACACCCTGCATACTACCGGGATCGAGAAAATTTTTAAAAGCAGTGTTGCCAACCTATTTTGCGTGACAAAATATTTTCAAAGCTTTGTGTTTAGCTCTTTCATTTTCAAATTTAGATCCCAAGTGTACACAAAGTTTCTTGTTTGTGGTATTAAGGTAGTATTCGATTTTATCCAAATCTCAAGTCTAGTTATTCACAAACGAGGCCATCCTTAATTAAATTTAAATGACCATATCTAGGTATTTAAATAGGTAAGCCATTTATATCTATAATCTTATATGTATAGGCCCGAAGTGATACTCTTGATACATATGCCTCTTATAAGTTTGTAATTAACTGAATTTGCAGAATTTAGAGTGAAAAGTGCTATAGGCTCTGACATTACGCTGGTATTAGATAAGCAAATGCACAGTGCACGTATGTCTATGTACGTATAAGGCACATGTACGGGTAATTGCATTAAAAAAGCAATGTTAACTAAATTAAGAACGTCGCTTTATATTTTAGCCATAATAATATAAGGGACTGTTTGTAGTAGATAACTCAGTCCAACTGATGTAGTTCTTACCTATGACCCGCCTCTATTAATCATAGTAGTATAACTTCACGTCTGTCTTAGGGTAGGTAGAGGAGAGGTACATGTGCATGTAAATGTATTATTACGTATACAGCAAAATAATTCCAGAGAATTAATTCACGCCTGGCCATGTTTTCAAAGGGAGAGATTAAGTAATTTTGAGAATACATTTCTTACGACATAAAACAAGTTACTAATGCAAAAATTTACAAAGATCCAAAACCGATTAATTTTTCATTTCGAAAAAATTCTCGTTCTCAACTCTTACCATATGAAAGATAGGCAAATTATCGTGTCCAATTTGAAGGAAAAAAGGGTACAAAAATACATTATCTACATGAACGTGTTGAGTAAAAATAGGTATTCGCAAAAGCTGCAGTTTAGGTACGTTGAAAGTCATAAATTCACATACACTTGAATTACTTATACTCAATTCAATTCAAATTAAACTGCAAAGTAGGTTACGAGGCAGTGAGTTGCTAGGTGTATACGGTCGTACATAATGCAAACTTTTAAATCTGTCATGTGGCGTAGTCACAGTTCATTTTATGCTTTCACACCGACCGACGGCAGAAGCTAACTAGCTAGCTAACTTTTAACATAACACTAAAGTGTTTCGTATTCATCGAAATGTATGCCTATCTACACCTCGGTACCTAAGTGTACAGTTGGCAAAAATTGTACAGCGATGATGACTGGTGAAAATGAAATGGACGATGTACGTACCGTACACACACCCCATCCATACCTACACCTACATTTTCGCACCATTTCCCATTTGATAGGTAAAAAGCTGCAATTTAGGAAAACATCAGTTATGTATTTATTGATGTGGGGTTTTAGGTGAGAATATATTTTAATGAGAGCACTAGCATTTTGTGTTATCTATTGGGGTGTGATATGCCTTCATTCGTAATGTGACGTATAATCATGATGTCTGCTGTACTTACTAACATAAGTTTATTTGACAAGTGTAGCATGTTGTTAACTTTGCGGTACCTGAAAATGAGATTAAATTTATATTTTTTCTCAGCTTGTTCTCAGAACTGCAGAAAATAGTACGTAGGTGATTACCTATTCATTTTCAAGAATTCTTTTTTTTCATGACAATTTAAGCAAGCAAATTTTATTATAAAAATGTTTGACGATTTATTTCTAAAAAAATTTTACACTTATCTACAGATTTACAGAGAATATTTTGAATTTTTTTTTTGCAAAAATGCTTCTAATTTGAAAATTTTCTAGAAATTTCTTACAAAGGAACCTTGGCAACTCGTCAACTCCGAATGAGCTGAAATTTGGCTCAATATAAAAGAACATGTCACAAAGACTTTAGAACCAAATTTTGGGCTGCCGAAGTTGATTTTTCAATTTTTTGGAAAATTTTTGTAAATGGTGAAAATAGCCAATTAATAAATCTTATCAATGGGCTATTTTTACCTTTTTCTAAAATTCGCCAAAAATCGAAAAATCAATTTAGACAGCTCAAAATTAGATTCTGAAATCTAGCTGACATACTCTTTCAATGAGCTAAATTTCAGCTCAATCAGAGTTAACAAGTTGACAAGACTCTCTTGTTGGAATATTTTTAAAAAAGGAATAGAATTTTTGATCCTTTTCCATACTACTTAGTATCTTTTTCTTCAAGTTTTGTAACTTTTTTTTCAATTTTAAGGGTGTAAGTAGTTACATTTTATTTTGAAAACACCTAAGTACTCGTACTTATACTTGAGATTTTTTCGGAATTTTAATGAAACAATTTTGAAGAATCTTTTTGGAAACAATTTAATAGAATTTTTATTTCAACAATTATTAGAGAATTTTTTTCTTCTCATTTTAAGAAGATGAACTATCTCATAAAAAAAATTAATGGTGCTTTTTCGAAACAATTGTATGTATTTCTGTTACCAGGTTTCTGACTAATTTTTGTCAACATTTTTCATTTTTTTTCAAGGATTAGGAATTTTTGATCTCTTTTCAAAGTATTTTTTCGTTAAGTTTTGCCATTTAAAAAAAAAATAAGGAATTGAAATTTCAAATTTCAAGAGTGTGAGTACACTTTATTTTGAAAATACCTACTCATACCTACTCGATATTTTTTCAGAATTTTAATAAAACAATTTTAAAGTTTTTTTTTTTTTTTTTTGGAAAAAATTTATTAGGTACCTAGAATTTTTATTTTAACGATTAATTATTTGAGATTTTTTTTCATTTTAAGAAGATTATTTTCGTCAAAAAAATTACCTATATTTTATTTAAAAAATTATTTTAATAATGTTGATTTTTTTTTTTAAATTTCAAAATATTTTATTCTGAAAATATTTGAAATGTTTCCAAAATTTTCATTAAAAAAAAGTTTAAACTACCTATTCATAATTTTCATTTTTCATTTTAAATTTTTTATGAGTTTTTGAGGAAAATTTATACTTAGTGTTTTCAGAAACTTTTTAAAAATATTATTTAATGAGAATTTTTTAAAACTATACATTTTGTTTCAGTATATTATTTTTTTTACCACTTTTTTCAATTTTTTTCAACCTAGATGAATTTTATTCAGAAAAATTGCAGAGAATTGGTTTAGTTCTTAAGAATACCTATTTCATTCCGAAAATACTTTCATTTACCAATTTTCGTCAAAACTTTTTTTCGCATAATTTTTTGTTCAAAAACTCAATTTATTTTAAAACGATATTTTTTTTAGTTTTTAAAATTAAATACATAGGTACATACGTTTATTTTTATTCAAATGAATTTGTTTTTAGAATTTTTGTAAGAATTATTAGTAAGTAGTTGAAAAAATATCAAGCGACATGTTTTTTTTTTCTTCCAGTAAGTACCTATTCCAGAAATAAAGAAAATTGTATACCTATGTGCAAAATACATAAATAGAACTTTGTTATAAAACCTTTCTTTGGAAATTTCAACCTTTTTAAAATAAAAATATTTTGAAAGTTTTTTTTTCAAGTCTTGAAAGTTTTTTTGAAACCAGAGTTGATAAAAAAATCAGAAAAAAACATCCCTCAAAAAACTATTTTGTAAAATTGTTTCTCTTTATTTTCACTTTTTGGGGGGAGGGCGATCTTAAGCGAATAGTTATAATAATTTTCATTAATTAATTCTAAGGTAAATTGACGAATTTATTTGAGGCTTTCAACTTGTGTTTAAATGTAGAATCTCTAAAACCTAATTTCATCTTTAAAACGAATCTAGCTATGGGTTAATTCCTTATAACTTTAGCAATGCCTATTAACTCAAATCGTTTGGCAAACATTAGTAAAGGTACCTAGAATACATAATTATATATTATATATACCTATGGTGAAACTGCGTCCGAGAAAATTTCATGCATGGTAAGTTCACATATAGATTTATCATCGAATGAAATTAATGGCTTAAATACAATAGCCTGAAGGAATTTTGTATACACTTTGAATAATATCGATTTGCGGCTGACGAAGAATTCAACTAGGTATACCTTGAACTTACCCGCGAATTACCTATCTTTGTTAAAGTATCCAAAAACTCGTAGGTATAGTCGTACTCGCGTGAAATTTTTTTTCAACAACTAGACAAGTCGATACCATTATGCAAGTCGAGTGATATCGTTCAGCTTCATTTTTCACCTTTTTTTACCTAT
Source organism: Balanococcus diminutus (assembly GCA_959613365.1). Taxonomy (NCBI): domain Eukaryota; kingdom Metazoa; phylum Arthropoda; class Insecta; order Hemiptera; family Pseudococcidae; genus Balanococcus; species Balanococcus diminutus. The sequence goes on from OY390714.1 coordinate 35,482,503, forward strand.
CAAGTACCTAGCTATACTTGTAGGGTATAAAATTGTGAATATACAAGTATCGCAGATGGAAAGAGAAATTGGCAGTTGATCTAGGAGGTATAGGTACCTAACACGTTATCTTCATGGCAGCAAAAAGAAAACCTCAATACAATGGTGCTCGTTCGACATATCAACAATAATAAATGATACCACCTTTTTAAAGATGTTGTCACGATAATTTGTATCTACGAACAAGGTCCACGTTGTTTCGTTCGAGTCGTTTGATTCTCGGTAAATACCTACAAAAAAATTCGATTTTCCAACAAGATTTCTCCCATACCAAATAATATGTAAATTTTTCCTTTGCCTTATATAAACTACCAGCAATTGATCACGCACCGTTTGGTTTATGTAAATAATGTTTTTTGAACAACAGTTCGAATTTAATTGACAATTTTATAAAGTGGAATGAAATTTTGTTCTAAGCGATGGGGAATGATTTTAAAAAATTCATCATAACGTATTTTATTTTGTAAATTTAAATAAATGTTCTCTGAGAAAATATTTTCGAAAAATCCACGTTTGAAATAAAATTTGATAAATTGTTAGGTATGTTTCCCATTTTGGTCTTTCTTTTGCTCTATTCTTCGTATACCAATATCACCTCATTTTTCTTTTCTATATACACAATATCTTCCCATGAATAAATTCAAAAATCACTCTAAATGACGACAAAAATGAAAATTAATTTCCTTTGTTCAATTGAGAGCACCTTCTCGAAAACCTATATACTCATTCTACACTGTATAATATGTTCGTAACTACGTAATAACGTATGTAGGTATTTATCGTTTCCTTTTCAATAAGTAATAACACTGTACTTACTTATTTGATGAAAATACTCGTATCATCAGCGCGCACCTTTGATCAAGTTTAGAACTCCTTGTTTTATGAAAAATACCTTCATACGTGCTCGTGTCCTGGCTTCGTAAAGTGCGAGTAGTTAATAATGTACAAATATTTACCTGAGGAAATTAATATGAAGCGAGTTATATTAAAAACATCACAATTTGCATTATATATTGGAACCATTACAAGTAAGCTAAGTTTTTCAAAAATGCAAACTTCATTTTTTAAATTTAACATTTTTCTGTCTGGGAAGATATTTAGGTACGTTATTTTTCAACAATTAATCATTATGTGAAGATAATTTCCATGCTAGGGTAAGAAAAAAATTTATAGGAATTCAAAAGTTGAAAGTTGAAACTTTAAAAAAAAAAAAAAAAAAAAAAAAAAAAGTACCTACCTAAAGGATGAAAGTAGTTAGTAAGCAACGCTGATGAAACCATTTATTGGCAAAAATTGATATGAAAGAACAGAAAATTTCATACCCTCACATTTTCTGCATAACAGAGGCCTCTTTTGGAAATTAGAAAATTTTAAAACTCTGTCGAGCTATTCCAATAATTTTTGGATACGGTTAATTCGAAGTGGGAAGTTTCTACATTGAAAATTAATTAAATGAACAATGCAGGAACAAAGAAGGCAATTTTGATTGAAGTTTCGCTAGACGTGAATTCGGTTGCGTTTCATATGACTTCATAATGATAGAAAAAACGTATTATTTACAAAAATTGTTTGGTTCGCTAATATATACTTTTTGAAGGACCTCGTAAATGCAAATCAAAAGTTTATTTTTTCAAAATATCCCAAAAATGATACTTAGCTTCTATGGAAATAAAATTCGAATAAATTTTTTTTCTTTTTTAATTTTATATGTAGGTACAAACAAGAGTTTACCTTTTCAAAATATCTCAAAAATGATTGCTTGTATGAAAATAAAATTCAATTTTTTTTATTTTTTTTTATTTTTTGCAAAAAATGTTCTCATCATTTCTCTCATTTTACCCTTCCTTTCCTCAAATTTTGGGCCGAAGAAAGGAAGCATTTCAAGATGATAAAACGAAAACTTTTCATTGTAAAATTGAGAAAACGACGACTTTGGTATACTTAGTAGAAAATGTGTTACGGCACATCCTACTTTTTTTAGAAAAAAATTCTGAATTTTCTTGGGATAAAAAATGTGATTTTTTTAAGTAGAATAATAGTGAAAAAAATTTCAATTTTTTGAAGAAAAAAAAATATTCATTTCTCAGGAAAAAAAAACTTTTTACTTATTCACCTAGATGAAAAAATCTCTATTTCTGGAGAAAAAATTTCATAATTTTCTTGAAATAAAAACTATGCTTAGGTATTTTAATTTTTTTGGAAGTAAGTGTTCAAAAATTTTTCATTTTTGAAGAAAAAATAGGTAGAAACAATTATTCTTTGAAATAAGAAATTCAAAAAAAAAAGAAATTGGCGTAAGAAAACATGTTTTAATTTTCTTTAAGAAGTGTTTTTTTTTTAATTTTCATTGAATATAAAATATTGCTCATATATCTATTTTTTTGGAGTTGACGTAAGAAAAATCTTTTCATTCAATTTTTCAATTTTTAGTGTTTTTTAAATTTTTTAAATTTTTGTTATCGCTACAGAGAAATCTTTATAATTTAATTTGTGGAGAAAAAAAACTTTCAATTTTTTTTGTCATTAAAAAATTGGTAATTTTTTCAAGGTGTAAAAATTTCTCATTTTTTTGGAATTTTTGTAAAAAAAAAATCTGGATTTTCTTGGAATAAAAAATGATACCTATAGGTACTTACCTTTTTTAGAGACAGTGTAAAAAAAGTTTCTCATTTTTTTTTAAAGTAAAGAAATATGAAAAAAATCATTCAATCAATTTTTTAGGAGAAAATTCCTTTCAACTTGTATTGAAATTTTTTCCTCAAGAAACACAGGTTTCAATTCTTTTGAGATTTTTTTTTTCAATTTTTTGTGGTAAGGTAGGTAAATAAATCTTTCATTGGGGAACAAAAAGTATTTCTCAACTTTTTTTTTTGAGAAAATCTTCATTTTTTTTATCTGAATTCTTTTGTAAATAAAACAGATACCAATTTTTGGAGTGGAAATTATTCTCGCATTTAACATCTTAACTCGATATTCCTTTGAAAAAATTGATCTGAAGTCTAGAAAATTTCAAGTCTCCGTCCCTGAAACTTGCACAATCCAATATAAAAGTTTAGTTACGCTCATGGAATTGGGATTATTTTCATTTGAAAATTTTCAAAAAGTAATCGTCAGTTTTTTCCCCACGAACGAGAGAAATAATTTATTTATTTCAATTCACACCATAAATGCGATATCTTTCTTATGAAAAATAGAAAATTTTGAATCTAACACAAATGAAAAATTACTCGACTACTCATATAATTGACTGCTTGAGTTACAGATACATTTGCCCTGTATAAAATTAATTTATCGAAGTGTCAAGAAAATCGAAACACGGTATCAAGAAACGAATCGAAATTTTCAAAATATAAAAATGGATCGTTTCATACTTAATCTTTTAAACTTCTCTTCGCGAAACTTTTGCCCTGGTGGATTATTTTTTGATACTTTTACTCGCGTACATCTGGTTTAAACGTTAGAAATGGAAATAAGGCGTTGAAACTTCATTTCGATTCAAATTAAGTACTACAACTACTCTGGGGTTTGAACGACGACGCGAAAATCTTTTATAATTATATTGGCTAATCTAAAGCAACGGGAAAGAATAATAAATACACACCGCTGACGAAATTATTTCGGGATATTATACAAAAACGCAAATTTCGCGTTATTCTACGTGTAGTGTATTTTGAATAAAAAAGTAAAATCGAGCTCGTCGTTCTTTGCTTTAGTGAAAATTTTAATACGACGTACGATACTGGGTATTATACTGAATGAAGGCAATACAGTTACCTGACGTGAAAATTTTAGCTGAAAAATTGCGACTGATAAACTTTCGATGAGATAGAATAAAAGTTCAAGGTATATCGTTATTGTTAATTGAAAAAGATTGTTACACTTTGCACTCAAGAGGACCAAGTAGAGGAAAAAAAACAACTGATAATTATTTTAGGCACGTTTTAATTTTAGTTTTTATTTTAAGTGCGCGTTTTCATTGTGTCTCTTTTGTACACGTAGATATGATACCTAACTAAATGTACTTTAAACCGAATGAGTTTTCACTTTTCCTCGGTGAAGACAGGTATAAGAAAACAAAACTATATGGTTGTCGTATTAAACACGAGGGAAATCATCTCACTGGGTTTTTGGGCTTAGAAAGGTTTTGTTTTTTTTTCACCTTTAATATTTTGTCGGTAGGCGAAGAGGGGTAGTCAAATTTTTTTCGCCTTTTCTTCCTATCAAGGAGAAAATTTCCTTTATTCGATTTGAAAATGTGGTTTGAAAATGGGGAAAAGCTTTTATCGCGGTGTAAATTGAATTAACGCGAATGGTGTTAAAGTATCGACGGTGAGAAAATTTATTATTTACGAACTTCATCGCACCCATAATGTTCCATGGTAACATTCTCCCGTGTAGCAACGTCGATGCTAATTTCGATATAAATGTCGACACATCGAAATCGGTCACTTTTCGATGTGTCGACATTTATATCGACATCCACATCGACATTTGCAATGGTGAGATTTTGAAAAATATGCTAAGTTCAAATCTTCAATACAAGTATATATTAAAATTACACCAAAAATAGTGTTCAAGCCAACATTTCGACATTTTTTGTCAAATATGCGGCATTGAGGCCACCTTCGTAGCTGGACACATGCGAGTGTCCAACTAACATAGAAATGATTCTTAGACCTTATGTACTAATTCACAACACACTTTATCTGCGAGAATCACAATCACCCTCAAGACGTCGACAGTCAAGTCGATGCATTATTCGATCCTCGACAATTAGATCGACATTAACTCGACTTAAAATTCCTCTGGTCAACACTGTCGACAGTTAAGTCGATGCATTATTCGACCCTCGAAAATCACATCGACACTATCTCTACTTAAAATTCCTCTGGTCGACACTGTCGACAGTGAAGTCGATGCATTATTCGCCCATCGACAATTATGTCGACAATAACTCGACAAGTCGTTGTATTATTCAAAACTTTGAAAAATAAGAAAATTTTGTGATTCTTTCAAAAATTATTTATTCCTGAGCTTAAAATGTTCTTATTAATTGTTTTTAGTTCTTTTTAGATATAAAATTTGTAAATTTAATTGGCAGAAATTGTCGACATAAATGTCGATGCGTTTATCGAGTATCGATTTTTACATCGACTTGTCTATGTAGAAAAACAACGTTTTCTAAATTATAGGAAAATACTGAGAAAAATTCAAAAATTTTGATTGAACAGTTATGTTTAACATAGAACATTACTTTAAATCTCAAATATCATTTTTAATTCATCGTTAACCGAAAAAAAAATGTGTCTGAATTTTGTCGACATAAATGTCGATGTCGACAATTGCTACACGGGCTATGTATTCGTATATTATGTGAAATTTTTTCACTATGGTATATCGAGACGAAATTAGGTTCATCAAGGAGTAAGGCAGAGACAAATATTCATTCATGAAGGTTGAAACACGCATTAATTTTTGCCAAAATATGCTTTTGACCCAAAATTCAAGTGTACAATTTGCATTTCCTCAATAGGAAAAAGAAGAAAATTTTACGAGGTCGTTTTGGATTTTTTTTATTGATTTTTAAAAAGTGGAAGGTAGATAGTTTAAAAAAATTGAAAAATAAAAAAATTGTTTTTAAATTATTTTTCTTGGATTTTTTTTTGGATGTATCATAAGTTATGAGCAGTTTATTTTTTTAACTATCTGAAAAAAGTTACCTATGTAAAAAAAAATATTTTGAAAATGGTTTTAGGTATGTGTAAAAAATTTGATGGCGAAGTACAAGCTATCAATGAACATTCAATATTAGAATAAAATATTAAACGAGAAAAGTGGTCAAAACTTTTCTACCCCCACCCCCCTTCTAAATTAGGGTCAGACACAATAGCCATCATTTTTTAATTAAAAAATTTGGCTAAAAGTATATCAATTTTGAAAAGTGCGTAAAAGCGAGTAAATAATTTTACCTGGGATGACCTTCGAATCGAATTCCTTTCTTCTTCTCTCTCCTTACAAACTTGATTTCGTGGTTCAGGATTAAATAAAAAAAATTAAAACATGATTTCGTTTTTAAATATTTTTTTGTTATTTTCATCCTTCAATTTTTTTTGGTAATTCAGTTTACTCCCCCCTCACCACCAAATGAAAGCAACTTCTTCAATATTCGATGGAAATTTGAAACAATAATTTTCCTCGTTTTTTTGAACTATATTTTTTGAATTATTTTTTCAAAGAACTCTGAATAAGAAATTTTATTGAAAATGGATTTTGATTTTTTTTTAGAAACAATTTTGAATTTTTCCTCATTGAAAAAAAATAGGTATGTTTTTTTAATTTGAAGAGAAAACTCTATTATAATAATACTTCACTGTTTTTTTCTGGTGTAGGGCGTTCTATCAGTGAATCGCAAAAATTGAGAAACTTCAAATTTTAAAATATGAAAAAAATAGAAAAATTTAAAATTTGGAAATCTTTTACCAAAATGGTCACAACGTAGGTATTATTACACAACAAGATACTTAGTTTTTTGATGTTTTTGACTTTTGCACCATGTTTTAGTGGGACATTCAAAAATGTAATTTTTTACGTTTTTAAAAAAAATGTAGATATACCTAATAAGTATAAAAAAATCAGATTTATAAAATTGGAAAAAAGTTTTTCCGATTTTTCCGATTAAAATTTGTTTAAACATACACATTTTTGTCCAAAAATGCATTTCATGGGGATTTTTCATCGTTGTTGTACCTTTGGGAATACTTCAAAAAGTACCAAAAATATATATCTCGTACCTGTGAAAATTAAATGACAGCTCTTAAAAATTAAGTCAAGTTAAGATGATGAATCACCGTATGGCCGTATTTTTGAATGAGAATGTTTCAAATGGTCAAGTTGAAACAATTTTAATTACAAAACCTTTTTTCCGATTTTTAATTTTTCTGTTTTTAAGAAACGTAAAAAAGAAGAAGGTATTTTTCATGTCCTACAAAAACAGAAATAAAGATGAAAAAATCATCTAAAAAGATCCTGCTGTGTAATAATACCTAAAGTTGCAACCTTTGTTATTTACAAATAGGAGATAGGCATTTGAAAAATTTTCTTGAAGAATTTTTGAAAATTTTATAATTTTCCAAAAATTAAAAAAAAAAAGAAGAATAGCCACTGCTTAGATTAGTGATGGCAATATGCGCGCATATTCATCTTTGCTTGCGCGCAATGAGCATATGCGCGCATATGCTCGCGCACGATGAAAAACAAAGCTGAAATATAATTAGTAGACCCATCGCTCAATAATGAAGCGCGCATATTCTGACTAACTCAATTTTCATACATAAAAAATTATAAATTTCATTTTGAGAAAAAGTAACCATTTTATCCACAAAAAACTTCTTGTAGGCAATTATTTTCCCTCGAGATTTCAAAGGAAAATTTTAATAAAATAAATAGATGAATAAACTGACATTTGAAAAACTTATATGTGAATTTTTTTCAAAAACTAATAAAAAATCTAAGATTAAAAACAAATTTTAATAAGAAAATTGTTAGGTATTCTTATTTTTTATCTAAAAATGTTGAAAATATTTTTTTAAACAAAATTTTTTGAGATTTTCTTTCAATAGGATACGAGTAAGAAAAAATGTAAAATTTTATGAAAAATTGATAATTTTATTATTGGTTATTTTTTTTTAAATAAAAAAATTGACAATGAATTATTTTACTTGAATAGAAAGAAATAATATAAAAATGGATACAATTTTTTTTTCTTCAAAATTAAACATTGTTCTAACATTATTTTGATCCAAGTGAAAAAATCGTGGCGTTGGTGAATTAAAAAAGAAAGTGAGATTGGCGAGGAAAAAAAATTGATTTCTTTTTTAAATGAAAAAATGGGAAATTTGGTTAGAATTAAAAAATAAAAAATCAGTAAAAGTTGAATACCTAGGTAAATGGTTTGAATTCGGTATTTTCCACAATCAAATATCAAGCTAAAAAAAATTTCAAGTAAAAAGTTGTATAAAATTGGTTTATTATTTTTTTCAAATTGAAGAAAATGCGAAAATTCCAAAAATTGATGAAAAATGAGTTGAAATAAGATATTCGATTTTTTTGATAGGCATAAAAAAATTTATATCAAGTAACTAGTAATTAAATATCTACTCGGATTCGAGATGAACTTTAAAAAACAAATTTTTTATGTAAATCGTGTAAGCAGGGACATCTAATTGACAGTTCATTTTAAGTTGGCCATTTGTTGAAAATACAACTACCCTATTGATCAGTGTCACCAGACGAGTGCTTAGAGATATCACACGATTTTTTTAATGGAGGGAATTTCCCTTTTCTGGCTGGAGCATATGCGCGGTGAGCATATGCTCAGAGCCATCACTAGCTTAGGCCCATATTCTGAAACATACCTTAACTTTAAGGGTTCCTTCTGAACTAGTAAAGAACGAATCTGACGACTGTGATTCGTTAATGAGTTCCTTAAGGTATTCAGAAATTTTATTTAGGTACAATATTTTTTTCAAATCTACAAAAACCTCTTTCTTCAAGAATTTTTTGATGAAAATTCAAAACATTTTACAAAATAATGTTTTGAAATGATATTCGCCCAAAGGAAATGAAAAAATTTCCGAAAAATGTAAAAAATTGTAGGTACTTAGTGAAATGTTGAAAAAAAAAATCTGAAAAAATCAAATATCTGATACCTATTAAGTACTTTTTAAAAAATTCCTTATACCTATTTTGAACAATTTCACGAAATACCCGTGGTAATACCTACGCATTTTAAAATTATGCATTTGTTATAAAATATTTAAAAAATGAACTAGAATAATTATATAACGTTGAAAATTTGAGTTTTCAGTCAATATTACGCTTTTGAAATACCAATTAATTTTTTTGCCAATGTCTTTTGAGAAAAAAAGTGCCTACCTACATTATTCGTGTCAATACGAACTTCCTTATTTGGGGTAAAATTTCAATTAATGAGAGAAAATGTTATATTGTGTTAGGTTGGTGATTTCAATACGTTTGACACATAAAAAAAGAAGAAAAAAAAACATTTTTCAAGTTATAAAAAGAAATTGAAGAACATGACAGAAAGGTAAACTTCCTAGTCGTATATTTCCTTTAAAAAAATTCAACCCAACAAGGTGAAATTTTACTGGGATTAATTGGTATTTGGTTGTATCTCACGAGAACTGTTAACAACTATTACTTGTAGGTATACAGAATAAATTATAAAAAACGAAAGGGGAAAAATTTTTAAAACATAAACGAGGCGTGTAAACCGACAACCAATTACTTACCTACTTGGCATTTTCTTCTTCCTCTTGGTCCTGTTTCCTTTACTTGTGAAATTTCCATCGCTAATTGTACAGAAAAACGAAAGTTGAAGCTAGCGAAAAAGTACCTGGTAACGATGGCTTATTATAAAGATGAAAGCGAGCGTAAAATTGCTTCGGAAAAAATCTCGGAAATAGCTCGAAATTAAGATAAAAATACAGTTCGGGTGAGAGTAACCTAAATAGAAAAAAACCGAACTAGTGCTTTTTTCATACGTATAAAATTGACTGTTAATCAATTTTTTTCATTTACGGAGGTACTTTTATTCGATTGTTATAATCAAATATTCGAAAATAAATTTAAAGTATTGTCGTGTTTTATTAATTATTATTGATAATAAAAATTCGAGAAAAAAAATTGCTTACCACCTTTTCAATTCAATATTGAGCGTGTATGTCTTACTTATTAACATTTGTATCAAAAATTCGAAAAAATTTAGAAATAATTTATCAAAATCAAGTTCTCGATTATTGGACAAATTTTTTATGAGATCAGCATCAAACTTGAATTTAATGAAGAAGACGTCTCAAATTTTACAAATTTTAGAGAGCAGTATCTGAATAAAATCTGCATTAAAAATATATCTACACTTGTAAGATTTAGGACAGAATCTACCCTCAAATTTAATTATTTAACGCAATGAGAAATGTAAATCATTCAGGCCCGGTGAAAATCCAAAATCTAATCTAGACAGTCGAAAAAAATTGAAAAACTAGGCGTTATTCAGATGGACGTTTAAGTATATTAAGCACAACGAGATTACCACATATGATAAAGTCTTGCTAAATAATGAAACAACATGAGACGTGAGTAGGGTTATTTTTTAATTAATTTTAAAAAACAGGGCAAAAATAACAATTATACGTAGCTCGAGAAAGGACGCGGACGAGGAGGTAGTTAGATTCTACAGACACATTCCTATTAACCTACCCTACCTTTCGTATGTATTCATGGGATTAGCTTGTTTTGAAAAATATTGATAATTTAAATGTGTTCAAATAAAATGATGAGGGTGCGTTGTTGTTTTTTTTTAAATTTATCAGCACTTCGTTACGTAAATAATTATTACTTATGAATATTCTCAGCAAAATAATTAAACATTCGCCATAGTGGAGGTGTAATTTACGCGAAATCGTAAAATATGATTTTTCATTTTATGCGGTCGTCACCTATTGAAAGTGGTTTTAAGTGGCGCATCCGCTTTCGTTGAATTTTTTAATTAAACAATCCGTTATGAAAAATTACTTTAGGAGTTGTCCATGCTTATAGCAGTTTAAACGTTTTTTACGGCCAATTAAAATATATACCTAGACCTACCGCGAACATATATCTATCGTGAATTTAATTTTTATCAAAATGAAATTCAATTTGTGCTTTTATTTTTGCAAAAATTTCATTACGCATGAAGTTGTATTTATGTATCTGTTTTATAGGGAAATTGGTACGTGGTAAGCTGTTTTATCGATTTTTGGGCTTGTTGGATCGAAATAATTGTTCAAATTATTAATGGCCATTGAACAGTGAAAAATCAGACAAATGCCTTGTGCGTCGCGGGTGTCAGTCGTTTACAAAATTTATCATTTTTTGAAATATTATTTTCAGAATGGGATTTTTAAATCTTTTTAAATGTTTATTGTTTAATTTTCATGAATTTTTTCCAAAAAGAATTTCTCATTTTTTTTTTTTGTGGGCGAATTCATTGAAAATTTATTTTTGGATACCTAAGGAATTTTTCAAGCAAATGTTTTTACACACACCCACTCCCTTTCCATACGACGAGTCAAGCACAGAAACAGCTGTGTTTATTTACTTTTTGCATTTCTTTTTTTTTTAATTTTTGTAGCAAATCAATATAAATTTGCAAAAAATTATTTTGAAAACGTTTGGTAAACAGATTTTGAAATTCTGTAATAAATTAAAATAACCTGCCTTCATTTCTTAGAAAACCTTCTGTCATTATTTTTACACAAAAAATTCCCCTGAATAAAATTATGCAAAAAGTGAAGATTAATTAAAATTCACCAATAAAGAAAAAATAAAAAAAATAAATTCACAAAATTGTTAAACAATTCAATTTTGTCTCATACCAAAAATTTATCCTGGATAGAAGAAAAATTGACATTTGAAGATTTAAACTACATAAAAAATAGGAAAAAATTTCAAAGAATTCGCAGAAAGAAAATGTTTTGAAAATTCTTTTTAAAGTATAGGTATTTATTGAAAAAAAAATGGGAAAATTTTTTTAATTTTTTTGATACAAAAAGATTTTTTAGGAAAAAATTTTGCAGAAGTAAAACTTTAAAAGTTTAAGAAAATCTATCAAAATTGTTTTTTTAATCTAGAAAAAGGTCACCAAAAATATCAAAAAACACTTGAAGTTTTTTTTTATAAGTACCTACCTACCTACTAAAAGAAAATTTGTAAAAAAATCAATATTATTTCTTCCAAAAATGTAAGTATTGATGCGGTACGTACGATAGACAAGGATCCAATGAAATTCAGACACGAAATTGGGTTAAGTTGTTAGGTTAGGTTAGGGTATTTTGTCAGACATTAAAAAACTTGGAGAATTTTCTAAAAATTTTATGACTTTTTTTTTATCATTTCAACTCAAAATTCCGTCACAAAATTGAGATTTTAAAACCAAAAAAATGTTTTAGTTTAAAAAAAAAAAGTTTTATGCAAAAAAATGCTTTACCCAAAAAAGGTGCTTCAATGCAAAATAATGCTTGGGGATAAAAAATACTTTAAGGAAAAAAAGTCCTTTAATGAAAAAAAAAAACAGTTTTAAATCCAAAAAAAAATGCTTTAGGCCAAAAAATGCTCGAAATGGAAAAAAAAATGATTTAGGCAAAAAATGCTTCAAGCAAAAAAAGTGCTTTAGGTAATGCAAAAAAAATCTTTATAAATGGAAAAAAATGATTTAAGCAAAAAAGGTGCTTCAATGCAAAATAATGCTTGGGGATAAAAAATACTTTAAGGAAAAAAAGTTCTTTTTAATGAAAAAAAACAGCTTTAAATCCAAAAAATGCTCAAAATGCAAAAAAAAAATGCTGCAAGCAAAAAAAATACCTATCAAGGCAAAAAAAATGCATGAAGCAAAAAATAAATGATTTAGGCAAAAAATGCTTCAAGCAAAAAAAGTGCTTTAGGTAGTGCAAAAAAAATCTTTATAAATGGAAAAAAATGCTTTAAGCAAAAAAAAGTTCTTTAATAAAAAAAATAATAACTTAAATGCAAAAAAAAGCTTTAATAAAGCCAAAAAAAAATACTTAAAGATAGAAATAGCTCAAATGCAAAAAATGCTTTAAATGCAAAAAAGCTCAAATGAAAAAAAATGCTTCAAGCAAAAGTATATGATTTAGGCAAAAAAAATGCTATACTTAATGCAAAAAAATGCTTTAAATGCAAAAAAAAATGCTTTGAGCAAAACAAAAAATATGTTTTAGGCAAAAAAAAAAAATATGGTAGAATCGAAATATGAAAAAAATGAATAGTTGAAATAATTGAGAAATCACAAAGAAGTGAAACGTTTAGGTACTTACAGACTACAGTTAGGTATATTTTGAGAAAATTGATAAATTATTTTCAAAATTCAAATTTTTTAAATGATCCAAAATAAGGTAATTTTAAAAAATTGAAATATTAAAAAATCAAGTACCTACTGTCCATGTACGAGTAGATATCTAGGTACATAATAATTTTTGAGATATCACCAAGTTTCAATTCCTAGAGATTTATTGAGGTTTTTAATTACCTATTTAAAACATGCAAAAAATGAAAATATAGTCTCCATCTCTATGCTCACTGTTATCACAGATAAAACATATTACCTATCTCTTTTTAATACTGATATCAGTGAAATCCATGATTAGAGCAAGAGTAGATATATTTATGCACAGTTGCACACGCGTGCCGATTCGGCTGAATGTAAGTATACAATGTAGATACATCTAAACCCTTAAGTAGGTATAATATTTAAATAGTTTGAAATGTTGATATTAATTTGCTTACACGAGTTATGAAAACATAAAGCACTTTCGTAGGATTTAAAGGTCTTCTATTTTGAAAAGGTTTAGTTCATTTGAGACGACCAAGATCGTTTATAATACAAAAGTCTGAGAAGCACGAAAAAGAGCAAACTTTCTTCTTGTTTAGGTTGGCATTATCCGTATAATCCCCATAATACCACGGATAGAAGGACATATAAACCTTTTACTTTTCAACCCATTATATACTTAAGGCTGTCGCTAAAAATATGGCAAAATATAATCTTTGTTTTTATTTTTATGATCTTTCTATACATATAGGTAGGTACCATTACCTATAGGTACCATACATACATATAAGTATAAGCATAGATAGTATATTTTACGACTTACAGTGAACTTTCAGATATATTCCATAGAAACAGAGCTCGATACTTCGTAATTTTTTATTCCAAAAAAGTCACATTGCGGTTATCCAATTGCGAATTTAAAGGAAATACAATACGTCCATCTCATAAAACAAAAAACGCATTTATTACAATTCTTACATACATTAGTATTACATATGAAATGAAAAATATCTATCGTTTTATCCAATCACATAGGCATACGTAAGTATGTTATTAGAATGAGAGAACTGCGGTTTTGTATGAAGGTATAGGTAGAAAAAACACGTAAGCTTGACCCTTTATTTTTCAGCGTGGTTCGAAGCTGTACACGAATTACAACATTTTTACTTATCTATCATTTATCATTCAACGTGAGAGGAAAACTTGAAGGAAAAAATACTCAAGGTACTGATCCTGTTTCAGAGAAAATAATGAATAAAAGGTTATAAAAAAGAAATATGACTTTGATTCATAAAAATAACTTTAGTGAACGAGCAAGTGTATGACTTCTATTTACAGATAAAAGCTCCGTTAGCGGCTTGAAAAACGATGGGTATCTGAAAGTTTGAAAGCTTTTGCCAGTTATAAAAAAAATTTGATCGTTGAAAACGCTGATTAAAATTTTTTTTTTTTTTTTTTTTTTATAAAATTCTTACCAAGTTCTACTAAAAATATGAGTTGCTTAGTGGGATTGTTTCATTAACAATAGAGCCTCTTTGGAGGAAAAAAAACTACGAGGAGATTCTCGTGTAATAATTTTATCATCATCTTGAAGAGAAGATTATGTTTTTTCATTTAATAAGCGCGCTTGTAAGAGATACCTACCTTGATTGGATTATTAATTTAAATTTTTCACAGAATTTATTATATCTTTTCATCTCCCTGGTTTTTACATGATTTAAAAAAAAATTTGGAAATTTTCTTCGCATAATCTGTCGATTATGAAATAGGTACCTATACTTATTCGACGTTGATCGTAAAGATTGATTTCTTTATGCTTATTTTCAAGAAAAATAATTTTGAATTGGAATCAATTTTTTGAATTCGACTGGTTTTTTTTTTCAAAATGTATTTCCTTGGAGTTTTTCTGCCAAAAATAATATAAGTCTGAGTACCTATGTACTTATTTCAAGTTTTTAAAAAAATTCTCTTAAAAGTTATTCTTATCGATGAAAATATGAAAGTTTGCAAGGAAAAAATTGAGAAATTGTTTGAAAATGAAATTTGAAGAAAAATAAATATTTCATAGTTTCAAAAAAACTTTCAATGAAAGCATTTCTGAAAAAAAAATTACTATATAAGTAAGGATCTACTAAGTAAGGTAATTTACAAAAAAAATTCTAGAAATACCTACTAATTTTATTAAATTCTCATTATCTAGTCAATACTCAATTATTATCTATTGGAAATTGATTTTAATTCAAAAAATTGAATACCTAATTAAATATTTTGGAATATTTTTTTCAAATTTCTTGATCAAAAACTTTACGCAAGAATTTATTATTACTATACCTATTACCTACCTATTTTTTTTTCAAAATTTTCAACTAAAAATGAGAAATTCATTTTTGTTCAATTTCTTCTTTAAAAATTTTTTTAAAAAGAATTATTTTCAGTATTTTTTTTTAAACTGTCTTTTTTACGATTTGGTTCGTCTAGCTCTAAAAACTATCGAGACAACCGTACTCGTTTCAATAAAATTTGAAAAAATTCAAGGGGGGAAAAAAATTGAAAAATTCTTTTGCAATGATTTTTTTTAAAATTGTTACTCTAATGAAAAATTCTCTGCTGTTTTTTCATAGCTGATTTTTTTTTAATAATTATAAAATCAATGTTTATAAAAAATGCACAAAAATAATTATGTACCTACTTTTGAAAAAAAATCTTCGAAAAATTTATATTTTACAAACCTTCAATATGCCCATAATTTTTTTTTTACAAGTTGAAATATTTGGGCGTTTATAACTAGGTATAAACGTTCAAAAAAAGTGGTTTTCAATAAAATTGCGAAAAAAATGATTTTAACAATAATTTAAAAATTGTGCTTAAACAAAATTTCAAAAATTCAAATTTGAACAAAATTGAAAATTTATTTATAGGTAGGTAGGTAATAAATTTTTTAGTTTCAATAAATTCTTTTTTTTTGTTGCAATTTTTGAAATAATTTTCAAGAAATTTAAAAATTGTTTGAATAACCAGAAATTTTGATTTAAAAAAAAAATAGGATGGCAGTAGTTCTTTTGATATTGCCACGAATTTTTTAACCCTCCAACTGCATAAATAAACAGTGTGTTCTCAAAAAAAAAATGAACATGAAATTAGGCTGAACAAGGTTTTTTTTTTAAAAAGTGTTTCATCACCAAAATGAACAATTCATTGCAATATTTTTAAATAATTTTTTCAATGTATTTAAAATTTTGAGACGTTTTTTAAATGAAAAATTTGTGTTTTAAAAATGTATTAAAAATTATTCAAGAAATTGTTTTCTAAAAAAGTTGTCTTACCTAATAAAAATCGAAATTGTTTTCAATAGGTAATTATTGTTTTCTAGTCTCTGAAATTATGTATTAAAAGTTTGAAAAATTGTTTAAATATAAATTTTTGAAAAATTTATGTCCCAGCTGATAGGTATAGAGTTTTTGCAACATTCCGAAAGATTTTTCTGAAATTGTCACAATTTTGTGATATTTCAACGATTCCTTTAAAACTTCAATTAGATATATTTAAAAAAAGTATTTAACAGTTACAACAAAGTACCAACAAGGAAACATTTGCCAACTTGTCACCTCCGATTAAATAAGCTCTTTGACTCACTGAAAGAATTTGTCGCCCAGACCTCAGATCCAAATTTTGAACTGTCAATGTTGATTTTTAGATTTTTGGACGAATTTTCGAAAATGGAGAAAACATCCAATGATCAATTATTTTTCTAGAAAATTACAGATTTTGTTGTAAGTATATGTAATTATTTAAAACATAGGCCTACATATCTCTATTAAACAAACAGATGATGTCGTATTGGAGTTCGAAATTTTCTGGAACGAGGAATTCATTTTTTTTGCTGAAAAATGAGATTGTCTACTTAAAATAAAAATAAAACTGTACGTTATAAAAGACATTATTTGCTTTAAATAGGTACCTACCTACCGTTATCCATAGTTTGCAAAATGATCAGGAGGCTGACATATGATAAATAGTAGGCCCATACAATTCTCTCCGAATTATGTTTCGTCTTCAATAGATGCCTATTAAATTTTCCACCAATATCATTAAGAGTTAATAGTAATACGATGTGCTCGTAGGTAGAGTTTACATGGCCGACTACTTTATCTCGTGTTTGTAGATTGGTGCACAGAGAAAGGTAGTTTTTCATTGTTTAATTCCCCCCCCCCCCCCACCCAAAAAAAAAGAAATATTCGTACGCATTAGTGTTTTTTAAACGCTTTAATTATTACAGATTATTTGCATTTAGACATTTTAGGCGAATATTTTGCCGGGGAGATGTTTCTGGCTTACGTATAATTTATATTTATTACAAACGTTTAAATCGTTGACATTTTGGGTTTAATTTAAAAAGCTAAATTTCTAACTTACGCCTGTCTCGGCTCTTGAAAAAAGTTTCGATGCTTTTTAGCTCTAATTTATTTGGCAATTTGAAGCGAATATCCCCCGTATATGAACAGTCGTCGTCGGGCTAACTTCATAAAAAATATTGCGGCGGAAATAAAAGTGTACAAACTTAAAATATCCCAGTTCAACATAGATACGGTTTCAAGTGAAGTTGGATTATAACAAAAAGAATTTTCCTCGGTTTAGTATCCTTTATTTAAAATGTTTTTGTATCTAATGGCGAAACATTCCCAACGAGCGAATCGTTCAAAACAGTTTGGTTGAAAATGTTAATAAAATTATTGCATTAGCTTGTTTCTTTTTATTTATTCGTATTAGGTATACTTGATATAAATAAATGTTTTCTTTTTAATATAGGTATACCTACTTGTATAAATCATAAAAATTGCCACTCTTTTAAAAATGAGTCACTCAGTCAGAAAAATTGCACTCACAAGGGAACCTCGCCAACTCGTTACCTCCGATTGAGCTGAAATTTGGCTCACTGAAAGAGCATGCCACCCAGACCTCACAACCAAATTTTTAGCTGCAGAAGTTGATTTTACGATTTTTGGCGAATTTTTGAAAATGACTAAAACCGCCTCCAAAAAAACATTTTTTGAAGAAAAAAATTGTAAATTTCGAGATAGAATCCTGAAAATTGGTTTATACACTAAAGTCGACCTCCCGAGTCGATTGTCACCATTTTAGAAGCGATCTGGAGCCTCCAGGAAAAGTTGACTTTTCTCCAGCACACTGGAATCTCTCCAAACAGAAAAAGTCAACATTTTCTGGAGGCTTCAGATCGCTTCGAAAATGGTGACAGTCGACTCGGGGGGTCGACTTTGGGGAGTAGACGAAGTTTCAGATGATATGCTGGAGAAATTAATTTTTTTAAAATTTTTAAAAAATGCAAAATTTTCAAGTTGCGTCAAAAAAAACACGTGCGAACTCGTCTTCTCGAATTTTGAATCAACTACGTTAATCATTAGATGACATCATACTAACGCTACGATTAAATTTTCAGTTGCCGAAGTTAATTACAGCGCCGTCTGGAGCTATTCCAGTGCGCTGGAGAAAATTTAACTTTTTCTGGAGGCTCCAGATCGCTTTGAAAATGATGCCAATCTACTCGGGAGGTCGACTTTAGTGTACAAACCGATTTTCAGGATGCTATCTTGAAATCTACATTTGTTTTTCACAAAAAGTTTTTTTTTGGGGGGTTTTAGCCATTTTCAAAAATTTGCAAAAAATCGAAAAATCAACTTCGGCAGCTAAAAATTTGGTTGTGAGGTTTGGGTGGCATGCTTTTTCAGTGAGCCAAATTTGAGCTCAATCGGAGGCGACGAGTTGGCGAGGTTCCCTTGTCAGATTAGGCCTTGCTTTTTGTACAGTATAAAAACATCCTTTAATACGAGATGAATTTGTAAACGATTCCGTTGTCCTTTCATGTACCTGGTAGGTACTTCAAACATTGAACAGAGATTGCGAGTAGTTTAGTATGTCTATAGGTAGGCCCATGTATCGATAATAAAACCTAAGTACCTATTTTATTACATTACGTTAAACGTAGCGGTAAAAATATTTAGAAGGAGTGATATACGTTCATTGAATTTTCTGTGTCACTGAACCAAAGAAATTTTTTACTGCTCTTTTGAAACTTTTCAACGGCAATTGGTCGACTTTTAGGATTTACAAGAATCATTTTTATAATGAAAATTACAACGAGGAAAGTCTGTTGTTTTTAAAAAATGTTATGCGACTTTGTTTCGACTTTTTCCCCCTGAGATTTAATACACTCGCTTAATGCGAATCTAAACACATGTCGAAGTCAAAATCATCGATGTTTGGGTGACATTAAATAAGTATAATCATTCTCTAACCTATGCCTTGTAAGTATTTGAGGAAACCAATTTTCAAAAATAAAACCGAAATCAATTCCTATATAAAATAAAAATATAACTCGAGGCTGTCCTTAAAAAAAAAAAAAAAAAAAAAAAAACGGCAGAAGGTTGAACTAAAGCAAAAATTAAGCACAATCTTCCATCGATTCGAACCGTTAAATTTATACCCACTCAACTAACAACTAATGAAGCAAAAAAAAAATGAAGTGTCATATGTCAACGAAGAAAATTTATCAACTTTGAAACAAAACATCTCATTACATTCGACTTGAAATGAAATCGTATAAAATGCTTAAGAAGCTGAAAATGTGAAAATCCTATTTTTTTTCTATGTTGTTAGAAAGATTAAGAAATGGTTTTATTATAAGTGTCATCTGTACCGAATTAATGGCATACCGAACGAAAATGTTGAAAATCGACATTTAAATTGAAAATCGTTTCGGGCGTACGTATCACTATTGAAAAAATTGTCGACTCGACGTCCAAATTGTATCGGACAAGTTTTTAAAAACATTCGAAATGGATAAATTATAACCGAAACCTTTTCCTTCTGCCTAGATTTTGCTGTTTGGTAGAGAAAGTTAGCGCCAACTTACAAGTAGGCAACATATTGGCATCGATTATTGCGGAAATTGTTCTATGTATATTGCTTTCGAAAATCAAATAATATTATAGTCTAAACGCTCTCGACAGTTTTATTCTTATCAAATGTATTAACTGCGGAGCTCATTGATAGACTCGCATCTATATATTTTGATGAACGCAAATTTTAAATAATTTTTATAAAAATAACAACTGGGAAATTTAAGAAATGAAAGGGCGTTTCGGATTTAAATTTTTTTTTCAAAATGAAAAAAATTGTAAAAGTCGATAAAAAAATATTAATTGAAATTATTTTTTCAAAATTAGAATAATTTTTCATGCAAATTCTTTTAAAAAATATATATATATATATATATGAAAATATGAAAATTGATAGGTAGAAATACAAGATTTGAGATATTTTTCCAAAATAAAAACTTAAAAGTATTTACCTATCTGGGTTTTCAAAATTAAAAGAATCAATTTCCATAATTTGAAAAATTGCTTTTGAAATATTTTTTCCACATAAAAAATATGTGGAAAAATTGAATTAGGTAGGTAAGTAAATTAATTTGTTCTTTTTTCAAAATAAGAAATAAAATATAAAATGTTGCATTAAAATCTTTACTTAACTTGAAGAAAAAATAATTAATTCAAAGTTTAAAAAATAATAAAAATTTATAGAAAAATTCGTTTTGAAATATTTTAAAGAATAAAAATTGAATAAAAAAAACTGAAATAAAATCATTTTGTTCAAAATAAAAAAAAAACGAAAAATCGTATTGAAATTCCTCATTTTTCAAACAAAAAAAAAATGGTTCAATTACTTTACTTAGGTATTCTTTAAAAGCAAAAAAAAAAAATGGATTAAACTACATACTTAATTTTATTTTCAAAATAAATAAATTTAATAATTATAAACAATTAGGGATAGGTTGATATAAAAATTGAGTTGAATTATTTTTTTCAAAAAAAAAAATAAAATAAAATAAGTAAAATGATAAAAAAATTGTTGTACCTACCTACTTAGTTACGTATCTGTAGATATGTATAAGTATTAAAGTTAAGTTGGATATCAGAGGAAATGATGAATATTAGTAGGTAGATAATTAGATATATATTTTTTTAAATAGAAAAAATTGTTTAGCAAAATTATTTTTTTCAAAATGAGAAAAATAAATTGAAAAAATAAATTCGTTTCAAGTAAAGTATAATTTGATAAAAAAAAAGGTCTAAATACATTTTTTCAAAAAAAAAAAATGGCATGGAATTATTATTTTTAAATAATAATAAAAAAAACACTGATAAAATAAAATTGATAAAAAATTTGTGAGTATAATTTTGTTCAGTCGTTCAAAATTAATTTGCAAATGAGAAAATAAATTCGTACTTGAGCGTGTAGGGAATTTAGTGTTAGCGTAATATTAGTCGATTAACATGTAGCTAGAAACTATTTCTTTTTTAATCTGAATTTTTTATATCAATGTGCAGTACCCTTGATGTAGAAAAATGCATTTTAATTTTTTTTAATTAAAAAAAAAAAACCGCAACAAACCTTTTTTATTACTTACCTAGGTACTTACTTTTTTGGTTGGAAACAAACAAAAAAAAAACACAATAATTTCATCGGTTTAGAATTTTATAAGAAACAATTTTTATTCTTTTCAATGCAATTCTTGATTTTTTTTATTTTTACTTTGATTTTTTTTTTAAATAAAATTTTTCATATTTCTTGAAATTTCTTTTCAATTTATTATTTTAAATTTTCAATCATAACCAATTTTTCATTTCTATACTTTTCATTTAATAAATTTTTCCTACCTATTAATTTTTATTTTCATCATGATTTTTAAAATGATTAAAATTCAACTTTTTTTGCTTTTTAAGCATCTTTAGGTATAATTTAACTTTTGTCTAGGAATTTTTGATAGATTTTAGTTTCCGTTTTACCTACTTATTCTGTTGGTTGATTCAATTAAAATTTTTTAAATTCTAAAATTTTTATCAAGTTTTTTTTCAATCATTTTCAGTTCATTTCAATATTTTTTTACAATTTTTTGATTTTAGGTGAAGAAATTTAAAAATTTGCAAATTCTTGATTGCTTTAATTTTTGATAATTTTTTTTCTTATTACTTATTTTAAATTTGTATCTGTTTTAATTTTTTTGAATATTTCTCATGAATGTTTTTTTCAATTTTTTTCATTTAGCAATTATTTTTTACGATTTTTAATTTTACTCTGTTCCTACTTCATTTTTAAATCCCTTTCTGTTTACTCAAAATAACGAAAAAATTCATTTTTTAAAATCCTCCCTTATTACCTATACCTATAATATACTTACCAATATTACTGGTATAGCTTTTGTATTAATTTATGGAGGCATCTCTACTTACTTAAGTGACAGAATATTTTTCTGTATGTAATGGCAAAAAAAAAATCAATATTTTATCTATCAGTTACATAATATCTTATGTACTCGTATGTAAAACGTAAAATGGTTAACAGGCTATTTCATTTCAAAGTACCTATACTATAGGTATATAGGCCTAATGCAATGTGGAGAGTAGTCGATTAGTCGTACATAATTAATAAAACGATAGAAATGTATCATTCGTTTCGTTCTCCTTCGGGAATGGAACCTTTTTCTATGTATACCATACCTACCTGTAATGCCTTGGCTCCATAAAAAGGCTCAATTTGTTGATTTTAAATGGGAACTGACGTCTTCTGTTCAAGCTAAATTAATATTTTAAAAATCATTTCAGCAGCGGGCAATTTTTAAAAAAATTACTACGCGCCAAAAATTCGGATCTTTGGTGAAGGTTGAAATTTAAATGATCGTACTCGATAAGAATTCAAATATAACGTTTAGATATCTGGTTTATCATTTGGTTTTATTTATCTGCGATAGAAAGAGGTACCTACGTCACCTACCTAATTCATCGAGTTACGTATATTTCTAAGCAATTTCGAATAATTTTTTTGCACGTATGCCTATAAACCCGTGAAATCGTTTGCAAAAGTGAATAAAAATTTATACGATGAGAAACTGAAACAGAAAGTAAATGATCATTCGTAACATGAGTCAAAGAGAAAGAGAAACACCTTCGTTTGATGTTATCCATTTCTACCAGCAACGAGTACGAAATACGCCGAGAGAAAATTTTCAAGAAAATGCTTGTACCACGAATCATGTCAGAAGAACGGACTATAAGAGTACGAGTACAACTTGCAACGATACCGCCGTTGTAAATGCAAATCAAGCAAGTTTGGTACCTAAAGAGGAAACCTGGTCTAGGAAACCACCTCCACCGCCTTGGGTAAAAGTTCCACAACGATTGGAAATTAAACCGACAGCGGAGATTGAAAAACTTCCTAAGGTTTGTCCAAGATTTATACTGGAAAATCGTACAAAATGGAATCGCATAAATCAGGAATGGGAACCTATACTGAATAGGTTGATAAAAACAAAAAATCATTGTTATAAACCTTCATATTGCCCATTTCACAGAGGGTATGAAATTTGAATATTTTATTCCATAAGACTAAGGTCTTGTATTCTCATGTACTTTTGTGATAGAATAATTATTTTCGTGAATATTGTGGTAATTTACCTATTAATTTGTATCGAGTACTAGGTAAGTTAGTTGGTAATTCAAATTTTTTACTTATAGATTTAGAATAAACAAAAATTCGAAATTCGAATGTGAAAAAAATAAATTTCAACTCCCCACATTTCCGCTCATTCAGTGTAGGTAAACTCAGTTTGCTTTTCCAGGGGCATAATTTTAGGAAGAGAGGGGGAACTATAATGCATTCGTGAAAAGTAGATGTACGGAATGAAAACCAAATTTCACTAGACGACTTATTTTTCAATTCTCAGCTGCTGTGTGATATAAGGAAAGACGAAAATATGTCTCTGGAGAATAGATATACCTTCAGTTATGACCTATGGAACTTTTGTTTATTCTTGGGAACTGGAATATTACGTGAAAAGAAATACTTAAATATCAGTCTTACACGTGATTCCAATTGACGAGATACCAATAAATAAAAATAAAGGAAGAACTTAAGCTTGATTAAAAGTTAGCTAGTTGTCAATATTTCTCGAAACCCTCATTACAAAATTATGTGATATGTAATGGCATACGAGTACAATTTATTTATTTATTGATGACTTTATTAGTATGTTGAACTGGACCCCCGAAAAGGGGGAAGGGAATGGAAGTGGTTACAATTTTGTCACGCTTACATTTTTTTTTTTGATAGGTCGAAGTTTTGAAGATGTATTAATTTCATTTTTTTTTTAATGTACCTGCTGAAATATTCTAAGATGATTTAGATTGTTTTAAAAGTGATAAAATTAGGGGGGGAAATATTTTGAAAAATCGAAAAATCATTTTGAACTGTTTAGATTTTTTCAAGGGAAAATCGGTAAGTTGGCAGGATTTTTCTCTAAAGAATCTTCACCAAAACATACTTGAAGAATTTTTTTCAATATCTTACAAAAAAGATTTTTTTGCAAATAAAGTAGGACTTTTTCACTTTTTCAAATTGTTTTGGAATACTTAAAGATTTTTCAAAAAAAAAAAAAAAAAAAAAAAAAACAAGTAGTTACCTAAACAAACAAACAAAATGCTAAAAAAATTTACCACTTTTTTTTGTTCAAGGGTGAAATCGTTCCAACATTTTTTTTTTGAAATTAGTTTTTTTTTTTTCAAGAAACATAGGTATTTTTGTGGAAAAATACTTGAAGAAGTTTTTCAATTTTCAGAAGATTTTTTCGTGACGTAATGTTACTATTTTTCTTTTTTTTTTGACATACCTACTTCTTAAAAATAAAGTAAAAATATTCGCAATTTCCATTCCGAAAAATTGCAAAACTTTTGCATTTAAAGAAACTTTTTGAAATAAAAATCATGTATAAAATAGGTAGGTATTCTCATTCAATTCTCGAAATCATCTTCGCAAAAAAATATTAAAAGCTAAAATTTTTTTTTAATTTTTTGCTGATTGCTATTTAGAATTTTAAAAAGAAACTGCAAAAGTGTATTTTTGTCTTTAAAAACAAAATTTTACTCTGATGGAGTTTTTTGAGATTTTTAAAATTTTTAATTTTATAAAAATTTACAATTTTGGCAATTTTTGAAAAAAGAAAATTTTTTCGAAATTGCATTCAACTAATGAAATAAAAATGTAAAAATTTTTTAAAAAACCACGCTTTTATTTAAAGTTGGTCACTTTGTAAAATGGTATTCATAGGGAAAGAGTAATGCATTAAAAAACAAAAAATAAAATTTACTTGAATACAAAAATGTGTCATGAAAATTTTTTTTTCAAAAATTTTAATGATGAAAATCGTGTTAATCGAAAAGGTATTCGTTTGCTCCTCGCACACCCCACCACGCTTTTCATCATTAAAATTTTTGAAAAAAAAATTTTCATGACACATTTTTGTATTCAAGTAAATTTTATTTTTTGTTTTTTAAGGCATCACTCTTTCCCTATGAATAACATTTTACAAAGTGACCAACTTTAAATAAAAGCGTGGTTTTTTAAATTTTTTTTACATTTTTATTTAACTCTTTTTGTCGTTGAAAATATTTTAATTTCATAGTTTTACTCTTCAAAAACTAACATTTTGATATCAATGTTGTGAATTTTGAAATTTTCAAAATGGAACCCCCTCATAGGGGTCCAATTTGGGGTCAAGGGTAAATTTAAGTCCGAAAATCGAATTCAGCGGCCTCGAAAACCTACATTTCGATACCAATGTTGTGATTTTCTGAAATTTTCAAAACTGAACCCCCTCATAGGGGCTCAATTTGGGGTCGGGGGTAAATTTGAGTTCGAAAATCGAATTCAGCTACCTCGAAAACCAACATTTTGATATCAGTGTTGTGAATTTTGAAATTTTCAAAATGGAACCCCCTCATAGGGGCTCAATTTGGGGTCAAGGGTAAATTTAAGTCCGAAAATTGAATTCAGCGACCTCGAAAACCTACATTTCGATACCAATGTTGTGATTTTCTGAAATTTTCAAAATTGAACCCCCTCATAGGGGCTCAATTTGTGGTCGGGGGTAAATTTGAGTTCGAAAATCGAATTCAGCGACCTCGAAAACCCCTAAAGTGAGCACTATGTTCTTTCAATTCCAGTAAAATATTAAATGAGAGAGGATTGGTCGAAAACATACATTTGGTTCCATGAGACAAACATACATCATTACTATACAGCTCTAACAGAAAAGTCGTGGTACTAAATTGAAACACCTACTTCTACTATAGCTAGAAGGCTAATTTTTTTTTTAATCGAAAGGTTCCGATGAGTACATTAAAGGAAAATTATAAAAATGGGCAATTTTGGAATTGGGAGGCCCCAAATTTGGGGGAGGAGGTGCCAAAATTGAGATATCGAAATTTTGAAAAAGTAGTTTTTAACATATCGCATACTCATTGCATATACCAACTTTCAGCTTTTTAACTCCCATAGGGAGGGAGGTACGCCCCAAAAACCAAAATTTCGGTATTTTCTCACCCCCAACCCCCCGAATTTTTCAAAAAATTAAATTATGACCACAACAACTTTTTTCATACTGTACCCTATTACCTAGGCCATTTTTGAACAATTTTGCCCCCATAGGGGGGGAGGTATTTAATAAAAACAAAATTTTGCTATCTCGTGTTCCAATAATCCGATTTTAATTTTGAAAAAATCCACAGTTGCCTTTTCAAAGCAGAAAGTTTGTATAAAAATTTCCAAAAAATCCGCACGTAAAGAACCCCGCAATGACGAAAGATATTTTTTTCAAAACGCCGCGTTACGAAATGTTGTGGTAATGTTGTGTGCGCATATCCGCGTAGGCGCGCGTCGGCGCGTCGGCGCGTCGGCACTACACATTGAATCGTGCTACGTGTAACGGTTTTTCTTTTCAAAACGTTTGCGCTTGAATTCAAAATTTTTTTTCATCAAAATTCCATAGGACAAATTTTGTTTTTCATCAATTTGTCCTATACTCTCTGCTTAACATACCTAGAAAATTTGAACTTTTTTAGTCCCATAGGTAGGGAGGTAATCATTATATTAAATAAAAACCAAAATTTTGCCATCTCAAGTTTCCGTGATTCAATTTTAATTTTGAAAAAAATCACATCTGCCATTTCACAACAGAAAGTATGGGTGAAAATTTTAAAAATTCCCTTCGTAAACAATCCCCCAATTACGAAAGATATTTTAGAAAATAAGCGGCGTTTAGGAATGTTGTGGAATTTTGCCTTCCGTTGATGCTACACTGGTCCACGCGTAAATGCGTTAAATTGTATCATTCTGATCTTTACGGTTTTTTTCAACACGCTTGTGCTTGAAAAAAAAAGCGAGCGAAGCGAGAAAAATGGGGGTTTGGGGGCGAAGCCCCCAAGGGCGGTTCGCGAAGCGAACCGCCGTGGGGGTTGGGCCGCGAAGCGGCCAGGGGGCGAAGCCCCCTAGTATATATATACATACCAAGCTAATAAAAGCGTGGTAATAAAAAGGTAATGTACTTTCATGGAAAAATCCTACTCTGATGGAATTTTTGAAGATTTTTTAATTACCTACTTATGAATTTTATAAAAATTTACAGTTTTGGCCATTTTTGAAAAAGGATAATTTTTCCCACATTGAATTTTTAATTAAATACGTAATTAGTGAAAAAAGCTACTGTACTTTCAAGAAAAAGTCCTACTCTGATGGAATTTTTCGAGATTTTTAAAATTTTTAATTTTATAAAAATTTACAATTTTGGTAATTTTTGAAAAATGAGTATTTTAGCCAAATTGCATTTAAAAAATGAAAAAAGCTACTGCACTTTAAACGCAAAATCTTACTCTGATGGAATTTTTGAATATTTTTCAATGTTTCAATTTGATAAAAATTTACAATTTTGGTCATTTTTGAAAAACGAGAATTATTTCACAAATGAGAGATACTGCACTTTCAAGGCGAAATCCTACTCCAATGGAATTTTTGAAGATTTTTCAAATTTTTAGTTTTAAAAATTTACCATTTCGATGATTATTTTTGAAAAAAGTGAATTTTTTTCAAATTGAATTTAATTTGTGAAAAAAGTTACTGTACTTTCAAGGCAAAATCCAACTATGAAGGAATTAATTGTGATTTTTCAAATTCTGAATTTTATAAAAATTTAAAATTTTAGTAATTTTGGAAAAATGAGAATTTCAGCCAAATCGCATTTAATTAATGAAAAAAGTTGCTGTACTTTAAATGTTCACAACTAATATTTAAAAAATAGTCCTTTTGAAAAATTACGAAACTTGGTGGTGTATAGAAGCTGAAAAAATTCCCCATTCCCACAAAAGTCTACATTTTCTCTTAAATGGGCTTATACGCGTTGAACAATGAACATGCAGGTATATTACGTGAACGTACAAGCAGATAAATGTGTACCTGTGAAAATAAGTCAATGGAGAAAATATTGTCAACATTGCAGTACCAACGTATCATTTAGGAAAGATTTAATTCCTTTCAATTAACACATTTTCCGTTCTACTGGAAGTTTTAAGGTTAAACCCTTTTCGTTAAATATGTTTACTAGATTCAGACAGCGGCTTAACTGTTGGCGTACTTGCAAAATCCTCACTTTGAGAAAGGACCAAATCGAAGAAAAAGTTTTGTAATGTCGTTACATTGCATCGCGAACTTGTTTCAAGTTTACATATTTGTTAAGGTTAAAATTATTCGAAATGTTATCTCAAAACAAATAAAAGATGTTTAGGAACCTTAAATTTTCAGCGATAAGCTTTAAATTGACTGATTCGGATTTTCTTGATGAATATTGTTGCATCAAATTATTAGCTTCTTGCCAACTAATGTTTATAAGACATTCTAAACGATGTTATCGTGTCATTAAATATTTTGTAGGTCGAGTTTTGCATAAATTTTGGTCGATAGTGAGGTTCGATGGTGGCTCAAGAACTATAGTCCCTACTAGTCAAAATATTTTAAACCTAAAAATATTTACTTGGATAACTATATACTGGAGAAAAAATGAAATGAGATCCAAAAGTTTTTTCGAAGCATCCCCAAATAAAATAAAATAGGTAAAGCTGCGGAAATTGGACAGAAGTTCATTTAATTTACTTAATATTTTTTTTAGCGTAATGATGAATTACGTGTCGTTACTTTCTAACCTAAAAAGAAGAAAAACAAAAATATAACTGGGTGGGTATAGCGCTGAGTAGATGCGACACAAAACTTGAGCGAGTCACGAATCTAAAACATTCAGCGACATCATTAAAGCATACCTAAGTCGAGACGAGGTGGAGAGAAAAATTTCAAGCTTGAAAAATGTACTCGAATAATCTTCTCGAATATACATACAAAGTGACTCGAGAGAAAGCAAGATAAATATTTCCTCTTCACTATTACCAATTGGAACAGCCAAGTTGAAAATAAAAGTACGAAAAGCAAAAGTTCATTATTTATATCCACATCCAGACGTAATGCATTTTAACACATGGATATGGTTTTTTGCGACGAGTGTGAGGGAGGTCAATCAAAAGTTTTTAGAATCGGAATTCGCGAGATCGGATTTATAAGAACAGTAGGGCTACCAAAAGTATGTGCTAATAGGATTGAAATTTTTTTTATGAACCATAAGTTCAATTTTTTTCAGTACTTTATAATATCTAGATTAGAGTAGAGTGAAAAAAAAACATACCTCGGATTTCGACCAAATTCACAGAGGTGGTTTACTTTGAGTTGAGAACCTCCCAAAAAAAATTTGAGCCCCCTACCTCTCAGGGAAGCGGAGCTAGGGGCTCTCAAAGTGGGGTCACTTTTGAGAAAAACGCGGTTTTTCGCTATTTTCGGGCAGTGTCACTCGAGTTACCCCCCACCGCACCCCACTGAAAAAGTGCAGTTTGAGTTTCTTCATCTCCCTGAACCAGTGATTTTGAAATTTGAACAACTTTTGGTCCTCGACGGGAGGGTTGAAAAGTTGCAGATCGCTAAAAAATCAATAATTTCGAATTAGGTACAAAAAATTTAAATAACATCTGCTCGGTCCCAAAACTGGACCCAAATGGCTCCTAGTGATGCAAAAAAATTATTTCGATAGAAAAAGTTGAAAAAATCTCATAGCAGGGTTGTCTACATCCAATTTTCATAAAACATTAAAATTTACCCTTTTTTTTGGTAAAAAATTGATGTTTTATGAAAATCGAAAGTTGGCAACCCTGCTATGAATTATAGGTATTTGTTTTGATCCCCTAGCTCCGCTCCCCTGAGAGGTAGGGGGCTCAAATTTTTTTGGGAGGTTCTCAACTCAAAGTAAACCACCTCTGTGAGTTTGGTCGAAATCCGAGGTATGTTTTTTTTTTCACTCCGCCCTAATCTAGATATAAAAAAAGACATTTTGAATAAAAAATGAAAATAGGTGAAATGAAGTTTGAAATTAAATTTATAACATTGAAAATTATTAGATATAAATTTTTGAAACTTGAAAAGTTTTAAAACCTACCTATTTCTAGTATTTTTTTTTTCAACATCGATACTTACTCAATTTTTTTTAGAACAACTCATAAATTGAAATTCAATTTAAATTAACGCATATTTGAAACAAATTAGGTATTTAAAAAAAAGTTGTAATATTAATGTACACTAAAAAAAAAAACAAAAAAAAAACGTAATAATATAGAAAATTTTCTGAAATTTTTAAAACAAAAAAACAAGTTTTCAAAATGATTATTGTGAAAATTTTAGAAACTGTTTTTTCAAGTTTTAAAATTGTTGAAATTGAAAAATTGTGAAAACTTGAGTCAGGAAAAATTAGAAATAGGTAGGTTCAATTTTTTTTAGTATAAAAATTTTTCAAAAGTTTCAAATTTAAAAAAAAAAGTTTAAAATCAAAAATTTAAATTTAAAAATTTTTAAACTCGAAAATTCTCAATTTTATGTACGTAATGGTATTACGTTAGATTTAAAACATTTTTTGAAAAACGAAAAATAGGATCAATTTATCGAATTACCTACAAACTCGAATGAAAATCTCAGTTGACAGTAAAAAAATTTCTTAAATTTCGAAAACTGAAATAAAAGTTTTGAAATTTAGATTGTTTTAAATTTTGAGACGCAAAATATTGATTTTAAAAACCAAAAATTTGAGTTCAAAAATTCTTGACATTTATTTTTTATTTTAATTCCAAATATTAAAAAAAATTAAAAATTCAGAAATCTCTTTAAATTTTACCTGTTTTATCAGGGTGATGTGATTCGTTAAAATATTTTTTGGATAATTTGATAATAGGTTCCTACTCAGATAGGTTTGTAAAAAAATACGTTTGTTTTCCCTAAGCATAAGTGAAAATTTTTTCAAATAAAAGTTGTAGGTTAAGATTTATGATCCTAGAAATAATTCTCAAAAATTACCAATATCATTGAAATTTTTTCGAAGAATAATACGTATAGGTCTACTTCTACCTTAGATATATTTTCATTATAATATAAATTGATTGCTACGTATAAGTGCAATTAAAATTACAAACGAGCTAGGTACATGTACAGCCTATGCATATGCATGTCTCGATTACTTTTTCTGCGACTCGATACAAAATACTCGTATGTAAGTTATATTTCATGTATAATCATTCAGCCATGTAAAATAATTCTCCGTAGAGCTTATTCGCTTCTTTCTTTCGCTGCATCCTATTTCACACTTTTTCATTTCAAGTTTTTATATTACTTACTTATTCTGTTAAGGGTGATACACCATTCAGTATATTTTTCACTCGATTTAACAGTAAATTTTGCGATTTGATAAAATATTATATTATCATTTGATATGTGATATAGTTTTTTCACTCTTTTTTTTATTGAGGAAATAGGTAAATTGTGTACCCATCTATAACTTAGATTTGAGTGAGTATTTCGTGATTCAAAAAATTTTAATCAATTTGTCTGGGATTTATTTACGTTCTTACCTAAATGAAGCCATGAACCTACCGTTCATTTTTAGTAGACATAAGATATAGTCACAAAATGACAAAAATAAGCTTTCATGTGATTACATTATTAAAAGAAATTTTATGATTGTACCATGTACCTATCTCAATCTAGATTCTACAAGGGGAAAAATGTGCTGATATGTTTTTTTAATGCTCCACTAGAGATGTAAAATTATCGGTAATTTTGCCCGCGGTAATTTACCGGTAAATTACCTGGTAAATTGCCGGTTATTTACGTCATTTTGAAAATTGATTCAAGGAGGTTCAAAAACAATTTTGCACTTATTCCGGGACCATTTGAACGAAAAATGAGTAAAATGAAAATTACCAAAATTACCAATTTTAAATACTTAAAAAAAACTTGGTATAATAACGAGGTTTTAGAAACGCTGGTAATAAAAATGATAAAATTAATAATTTGTGAGAACTGACAATAGTCATGAATAGGCAGAAACAGCATTTTAACAAAATGGTGTAGACAACGATGGTTTGTGTCGTGAAGAGACACTCATGAAGGCATAATGAAGGTTGAAAACATCATTATGATTGCAATTTTACCATTTTGACAATCAAATTCCTTCAATTGACGATTTAAAACCTTATAATAAGATGCGTGCTTCGTACTAAAAAAAAAAAATGAAAATTACCGCGGTAATTTTGGTAATTTTTATTTCAAAATTACCGGTAATTTACCTTCACGTCTCTATGCTCCACCTCTTTCACTTGGATATCTTCTACCTTTGTTTCTGAGGACGCCTTTGAAAATTTTTTCAAACAAAAGTTATAGATTGAGATCCTTTGAATAATTTTGGTTTTTACAAAAATTTCGATTGGATCCCTCTCTCTCCTACAATTTTGCACAATATGCATTAAAATGGCTAAATTCTCAAGAAAGAAGAAAAAAAACTTCAAGAATAAAATATCTATTTTGTTGGAAAAATTTATGAAATGCATTTTTTAAATTCGCGTTACAGAGTATACCTAATTTAAAATATTTCGAGTATTTTTCCCATCATGTCCCCTGGGGCCTTGAAATTTTACCAAAGTACTTTTTATCGAATACGATGAAATTCTAAACATTTTCACGCAAAAATCAAAAATTCAAGTTGAAAACTGAATTTTTGGCGGGGTTTGAATATACGAAATTTTAATATTAACGTGTTTTTAGGTACGTAAAATACTTCGTTTCTGAAAAGGTGCATCTTAAAAAAAAACACAGTCTCGTAATTAAATAGGTAGGTACATTCATAGCCGGCGGGTCAGTATTTTCTCAAATGGTGCTCATATTGTGGGGGTGAAAGGGTGAAAAATGTTCCAAATTTTTTCACCAAAAAAAAAACTTCATAATACAGCCTCTATAAAGTAGAACCTCGATTATCCGATGCCCAAAAATCTGTTAATTTTGTATTACCCGATTTCTCTTCAATTTTGCCCTACGACCGTCCTCATATTGTTGTTTAAATCATTTTTTTTCAAAAAAATAATAATAAAAAAAATGAGAAATTATTTATTTCCAAAAAAATTAGTAACTTGAAAAATTTTATTCCAAAAAAAATGATTTTTTTTCATCCTAAAAAATTGCAAAAAGTTTTCATTCTAAAAAATTAAAAAAACAATTATTCTAAAAAATTGAAAAAACGATTCATTTCTAAAAAAGTAGAAAAATTTTCATTCTAAAATTTTTTAAAAAATTATTCTAAAAAATTGGAAAAACAATTCATTCTAAAAAATTGGAAAAAATTTTCATTCTAAAAAATTTAAAAAAAATTATTCTAAAAAATTAGAAAAACAATTCATTCTAATACCTAAATTGAAAAAAAAAATCATTTTAAAAAATTAAAAAAATCGTTAAAAAAAAAATTGTAAAAAATTTAAAAAGGTCCCAAATCTCAAAAAAATTATAATTTTTTTATTGAGTGAAATTTTTTACACGTTGAGTTCAAATTTTTTCAGCAGTTCAGGATTTCTCACATGGTGCGGAGCACTACGTGAGAAATCTCATGTGGTGCTCGAGCACGAGAGCAACTGGGCTAACGCCAGCCATGGGTATATTAAAAATAGATTAGATTCCATTGAAAATTGAATTTTTGGCCGAGGTTTTAAAAAACTACAATCGCTGGTAGGGAGCTACAGCTAGGTAGGTAGTTAGTAGGTACCTACAGTAAAAAGGAGCCGAAAATTTATACATCATTTTCAGATCTAAACATTAAGTAGTTAGGTAAGTAAGATACCTATAATAAATAAGAAGGAGATATTTAAATAATTTATTTTTTTAAACTTGGTGCTTTTAATAAAGCGCGAAGAATACGCAGCGAGGAAAAGAAAGAAAAGTGTTATCTTGTTGATGATTTTCCTCGGTGGGACTTTGAATAAATATATGCGTTCGTATTGAAAGATGACGAAAGAGGAAATCGTATATTACCCTCGGTTGACATTTTCGGGTAAAAGGAAGTATAATAACTGATATCGCTTCATTTAATTTCCCGCAGTACAGTTGATAATTTAAACTCGTTAACATTCGCGAATTTTGGTGTTAATTTTCCTGTTCGCAATTTCGCACCGCGTTGATTACAATTAACGATAATTTCGCTGATTAGATTTCCTACACACAGGTTGCCAAGGTGAATGGAATTTTTAAGTGAAAACACATCGGAAATATTAATATTAAGTAAAGTGATGTGTTGTGTGATATGTATGTAATAATGCAAGTTTAGTATGAATTTTAATGAAGAATTTAAACAATGAGGGCTATATAAGAAGGTGAAAGAAAAGAAGCATGATACGAGATGAGTAGAATTTTGCTATTGCATGTCATATAGAAAAATTGAATATATCGTTGATCTAGCATGTACGTCTAATATGGAGTATAGTATACAATATACATGTATCGAGAATATAAAGCTTCTCGTAATCGAGTCAACGAAGGAAATTCCGTTACATAGCGAGAAAACAATGAAGAAAATTTGAAATTCACAAAAATATGAAACACGAAATCCCTAGAATAATAAAAGAATGTACAACAATAAGCGCCATTTATTAATAAATCAGCACGTTAAAAATGTTTATGAGCGTCGGGTGGATCATAATTTTAATGAAAACAAAAGAGCCTTCTGTTAACGCGAACTGTTACAGACTCCCAAATTACTCAGTGTTATTCTTATTGTTCTTTACGGTTTTTAGAAAAACGCAACTGTTAACGGATTTAATGTCTCGGAAAATAAAACACTAAAACCAGGAAGAAACGCTTCGGGCTCGTATTACAAAGCTTTAAAAATGTACAGGCGAGAAGTGCTTTTCAGTTTTCACACCCGTTTTAAATGCATACCTTCGAGAGAAGAAATACATAAAATAGTCAACCTTAAACGCAAAGGCCTTTTTCCTTTTTTTTTTTTATAAAGATGACAATGCAGTCTACCACCACAGGATATGGAACGTCTTAGTCTCGAGATTTGTGCGTTTATATCTCTACTTTTTTTTACGTGCTCTCCGCGTCGCATCTATATAGCTTCGGTTAAATGCCCAAGTTGACAGAAAATTCCATAAGGATTTAACGACAGTCAAAAGTCGAAATTTCGCGTTACTCTTTAACTCGATGAATGATTTTTTTCATTCGTGTTGTACCAGAAGAGTAGCAAAAGAATCGTCTTTTTAAACCTTTTCAAGGCACTCTCTTTAGATTCTTTTTTAACAAATTAATTTCTCGAGTTTATTCTTCGTTATTGGGAAAGCATTTATAAAGCAAGACATACTTGTATTTTCAAATTCATGACTTATTTTCGTACTTATTTACCTACTCATCAAATTTCAGCTGAAAAAGTCACTTGGAGAAAAGATTTAATTAAGTAATACCTATTACCTACCTACATACTTTGACGCTCGCCAAATTTATATTTATATTTAATTGCTAATTAATGATTATTTTTATAGGAGGTGTAATTTTCTAAAATTGAAAAGTACTCCAGTAAGTTCCTAAGTATACTTTAATCGTAGGTATCTACGATTAAATGCACCTGCATTGGCGAGTGGAATGCAACTCTTCTCGTAGATAGGAAACAAGAGTTCAAGAGTCACAAGAATCACCAAGTAAATACATAATGACAGAAATGGGAGACTAATTCAGTCAAATTTAAATTTTGGAAATAACAGACTACGAATAAATTTAATTAAAATGTTCAAAAAAAACGTGAAAAAATTAATAAATTAAAAAAAAGAATATTAGGAAAAATTGTAAAATCAAGGAGAAGAAATTAGATAGGGATAGGTACGAGTATTAAAATTTCAAACGATCTAAATAATTGAAAATCGAAAAATTTAAACATCCAAATGTAAGAATTAGAAAAAATAAATAAAAAATGAAAAAATAAAATTTTATAAAAATAATTTGAATATTTTTGAGGAAAAATTAAAAAATTATCGAGAAGTAGCAATTTGAATTTATTCCAATAAAAAATTAATAAAAAAAATAAAAAATCGTAAACATTTGAATAATTATTTAAGTGATTACAAATTTTAAAAAATTGAACAAAAAGTAAAAAATTGAAATACTATCAGTCTATCATACTAGGTAGTTGAAAATTATAAATAAAATAAAATATTTAAAAAAAATAACAAATTACAAAGGAGTGGACAATTTTAATGTAAGCCCATTCAATTGGTATACTTAAGTATAAACATTTTTTTTAAATTATGAAATTGGGAAATGGGAAACCAGAGAAAATTTCAAAATTCTGAATGATTCACCTAAAAATTCCGAAATACTGAAAAATTAAATGCAATAAAAGTTGAAACTTTTAAAAAAATTTTTAAAAAATGGATATTTTTGAGGAAAAATTGAGACAAATCACTGATATGTGGAAAATTTTAATTTATTGCAATTTTTAAAAAACTAAATGGAATTGAGAAATGATAAAAAAAATTGTAAAAAATAATTTTAAATGATTAATTTAGGTATAATAAATGTTGAAAAACGATAGAAAATTTTTTTTAAAAATTAATAAGAGTATACTTAATTGTAATACTCAGTAATCAATAAATTGAAAGTAAGGAATTAATTTTTTTTAAAAAAATCAATAAGAAATAGAAAATTAAAACATAAATTTTTTTCAAATGTAAAGTTGGCAAAATAAGTAAATAGAAAATCAAAAATTTTCAAATTATTAAAAAATCTATGAAAAATGAGAACAAAATAAAAATTGAAAAATCATATAAATTAGTGTTAATTTTGTAAGAGTAATAAATTATAAAGCTATTGAAATAGGCATAAAAAAAATTAAAATCGATAAAATCAACCAATTAAACAGAAAACTGAGAAATCGCGAAGAACTAGAGAACTTGAATGCATTGAAAATTTTGAAAAAGATGAAATCAAAAATCATACCTAGCAAATTGTAAATTTTCAAATTACTGAAAAATTTGAAAAATATAAAAATTGAAATTTCATAAAAATTCACTTTTTTTGTAAAATTAAGAAAAAAAAGATTTATATCAATTAAATAGAATATTATGCAAAAAAAGATTGGAAATTAAAAATTTGAATATTATTAAAAAAAAAAAAAGTAATCATGAAAAAGTTTCAAATTTGAATAGATTAAGAATAAGGTATTACAAGTATCTACAATTTTAAAAAAATGAGAAAACAAAAAATAAATCTTAAAATTTTTAATGATTAAAAAATTTAGAAAAATTGAAATGTCATAAAAGTTGAAAAATTCGGAATTATGAATAAGTAATATTTGTACTTTAGGGTGGAGTGAAAAAAAAACATATCTCGGATTTCGACTAAACTCGCAGAGGTGGTTTACTTTGAGTTGAGAACCTCTCAAAAAAAATTGAGCCCCCTACCTCTCAGAGGAGTGGAGCAGAGATGGGCAGATCCTTTAGTGAAAGGATCTAGATCCAGATCCAGATCTTTTGCCTCATTGGATCTGCAAAAGATCCAGATCCAGATCAGATCCTGCTGAAAAGATCCAGATCCAGATCCTTTTTTGAGGGATGGGGGATTTAGTTTCTAATTCATTTCTTTGTTGTCTGTGAAGTATGAAATGAAACTGATAACAGATAAAATCAACTTCAAGAATTTGGTTCAATTAATTGGTTCGGAAGGGATTCAAGCAACATTTAGTCGAACAATTTGAAATTTTTAGGCCTGAAAAAGTTGCATCTAAATTCTCAATTTTGCAACATTCAATCTGCGAAATTATTAATGAAAATAAACCAAAAAGAAAGCCAAAAATCCTAAATTTGAGGTGTTTTTTTTGGTTCTTTTTCATTTATTTCAATGATTAGGTATTCGAGAATTGAAAGCACCAATGAAAAATTCATTTCACCGAGAAAAAACGATGAACTGAAGAAAAAACTTTTTTTTGGATCTGGATTTTTTGAAAATTTGAAGATCTAAAGATCCAGATCAGATCCTTTCCACAATTAAAGGATCTGATCTAGATCAGATCCAAAATTTTGGATCTTTGGATCTATAGATCCAGTTTTCGAATTTTAGGATCCGGATCTGCCCAACTCTGGAGTGGAGCTAGGGACCCCCAATGTAGGGTCACTTTTGAAAAAAACGCAGTTTTTGCCACTTTTGGGTAGTGCCACCTACATGGTACCTCGGTCACACCCCTAAAAAAGTGCAATTTGAGTTTCTACACCTCCCCAGACCATTGACCTTCAAATTTGATATCGATTTTCTCACCCTACCAGGGGGTTGGAAAGTTGCAGATGGCTAAAAAATCGAGATTTTCGAAATACAAAAAATGGAAATAATATCTGCTTAGTACCAAAACTGGACTCAAATCGCTTCTATTGATGCAAAAAAATTATATCGTTAGAAAAAGTTGAAAAAATTTCATAGCAGGGTTACCAACTTTAGATTTTTATAAAATATCAAAATTTCCCCTTTTTTGGTAAAAAATGATGTTTTATGAAAATCTAAAGTTGGCAATGGCAACCCTGCTATGAAATTTTTTCAATTTTTTTTGGGGAGGTTCCCTAGTCAGAGTAAACCACCTCTGTGAGTTTAGTCGAAATCCGAGATATGTTTTTTTTTCACTCCACCCTAATGTACTTGACTTACCTAATTAAATAAAAATAAAAAATTCAAATATTAAAAAATTAGCAATTTTAATGAATTTTCAGGTGAATCATTTAGAATTTTACAATTTTCTTTTGAGTATTTCCCAATTTTATAATTTAAAAACGTAGGTAGGAAAGTAGGTATATTATATTAGGCTTACATTCCCATTTTTCACTTCTTTGTGATTTCCTATTTTTTCAAAACATTCAATTTTTCACAATATTTTATAATTAAAAAAATAATAATTTAGTATAATTATTTATACATAATTCTATTTTTCCTAAAATTTTCAACTTTTACCTCAATCCCCCCTCAATTTTTTAAAATTTTGAATCATTCTAAATCGTTGCAATTTTTTATGAATTTTCAATTTTATCTATTTTTAAAAATTGTATTTTTGAATTTTTCAATTCTTCGCGATCTCTTAATATTGTAAAATTTATTAATTTTATTTGTTGTATACTAACTCAGCTTATTTCAGTCAAGTAGGTACCTATTTATAATTTTCTATTATGCTCAAATTTTTAATCTTTATTAATTTTTTTTAAATTTAAATATTTTAATTTGCCTATTTAGTAATTTTTACATAATTTAAGAGAGCGTTGTTGAATCCCTTCAAAATGAAACGAATTTAAATATTAGATATGCGCCAGTACCATCCTCGTACAAACGTACATGTAATAATGCTTTCTATTCTATGTTACGATAAAATACGAGAAAGTAGAAATAACGATAAGCTACCTCTTACTCGAAAAATGATCAATTTAATTTCTTTCTATGTAGTTTTAAAGGAATTTTCAAAAAGTTTCCCAAATACCAGTTAGTACATCAGTAGATATATTTATACGTATTAAAAGAAAACATTTGTAGGTGCACATGCGACAAGTAGAAAGAAAATAAATGACTCGCTCGAATTTTATTTTGTTGAAGAGAAAAACAAGACTAAGATATGTTTCACTTTCCTTCTAAAATTCGCTGATTAAAGTTAGAAGACATATTTTAAGAAGTTCGTAGGTAGTTAATAATTGACAAGAGCCAGAATACAGCACATTGTGGTTAGAGGGCATGAGTCGAAATACACCTGATGGTGAAAAAATAATAAAATTTTCGATCGATCGCATTCAAATTATATGTAGAAAAGCCTTATCATTAGAAGGATATGACGAATATTGGAAAGATGACAATTTAAAGGCATAAGAACACAAAAGCTGTTGTCGATTACGTTATTAACCATATTTTAATTACCGTCGGGGACATAATTAATCACGCAACATGTCAGATTTGCTTTCGCACACTCGAACATCGGACGACGAATAATTTATCATACTTGCGACGAAGACTCGAAATTTTTACAGCGCGACGACGAGTGTGGTTCAAAAGAACAATGAAACGAATATGAGGTTGCAAAATTTTACCGCAACGTTTACATTAGAAATTTTTATTCGTTGTTCTTCTATATATACCTAGTTACCTACCTACTCGTACCTCATGTCGAGTCAAAATTCGTTGGTAATTGGATTGACAGAAGCGTTTCACGTACACGTGGCGGCAATTCGCTATACAGCTAATACCTTTACCTACCTACACGGATCATTAATCGAAAAAGTATTTCTTCTCGGAGCCTACCTACCTTCTTATTCTATTTTTGGAAAAATTCAGAATGAGAAGAATCATTTAGGAAAATATACACACCCGTAAGCAGGTAGGTACTTATTCCCTATACCTACTTTCGATAATGATGAACAGTTTCAAAAGTAAGTACCTAGACCTACATGGTACTGTACTTCAGATTATTAAAAAAACAAGATTGAATTTTTCTCCTTTTTTTCAATATTACTGTAAGGAAAGATTATACTACTCGATGAGATTACTTGTATAAGTGAACGGCTTCTCGTCAACTTTGATACCGAATTTTTTTGATTGACAAAGTACCTACCTACAGTCGATCAAATTTCGTAAGAACTGGAGCAAATAATAGAATCGATATCTCACTCATCGTTTCAGAACGAAGAGAAAACGACGTATAGGCAAAAAACTTTCCTATGTTATATTATGCATTTATACAATATCATACATACCTATCGTAATATTTTTTTGAGAAAGTACTTCCTACTTCGAAGCAGGAAATGTCAAATATTTCTTCAATTTTTCAGCATTCTTACAATTTTTCTGTGCATCGACTAAAATGAATAATATCAAAAAATATGCCATCTGTGGAAATAGAGACTTCCGAGTAATTTCAATTATTTTATATCATAATACTTAATTTACGTAGGTTCCTATTCTAATTGTATTTTTTTATTATTAAAAAATAATACCTACTGAGGTAGCTAATAAAAATGAAAACAAATTATAAAAAAAACGTCTAAATGAGAAATTTGATTGCACAGGCTATTTACTTATCCCGACAATGGCGAAGAATGTACTTAGCAATGGAATAGAGGAAAATGAATTTTAAAATAAAAATATTCCGGAGTGGTTTTATAAGAAGTTTTCATTTCAATTTTGTTCAACAGAAGTCGACAAATTTTACGCCTTGGTAGTTCACTTTTTCCCTATACCATTTTATTACGAAAAAAAATTGACAAATAATAATGACATTAAAGTTCGCTCGTCTTAAGAAACTATCGGTTTATAATTAAAAAATGCTTTGTCGAGATATTTCAACCTAGATACCCCATACTAACTAATATTTCAATCTTTATTAAACGAACGCTTCAGAGTGGAAATTATTCGATAAAAAAAGAGAAAAAATTCTTTATGAAATGAAGTCAACAGATTTCAAAATGGCAAACAATGCATTGAATTGAATATTAAAAGGTAGGTACTCGCTAAAATATACTTATATTTTCTTAATCTGGTTGACAGAGTAGTTGACGATAAATTTATTGAATTACGTATTATTTTTAACTGTCATATCCCTCATAGAAAATAATAATTGCAAGTATAGGTATGTCATTAATTCATTATCTTGTAAAATGTACGTACCTGTCCATTCTAAAAGAGATTTCAGTTCTCATTCGTAAAAATTTTTGAAAAATCTCTCCCATTTTTATTTATACTAAAAAATAATTTTCCAATGCAAACTAAATCTTTAAAGCACTAAAATAATTATCATCCAAGTGTTATTAATTTAGTAAGTATTTTTCAGGAGGTACATACAGTATTTGAAATTGTGTTCTCTTCGAATAAGAATAAAATTTCACTATTTTTGAAGAATTCATGCTGTTCAACTCCGACAAAATATTTCCATTAATATCGATGATTTTTTATTTAAAATAACTTCCATAGGTAGGGGGATAGAATAAATCCACAAGTAGCAGTCACATTGTAAGGGCGATGTCGCGTCGTTTCTTTTTTATTAATTTCCTTTTTGGTCAATAGGTACTGTTGTAAATGTTGTACTTTTTCAAGTAATTTTTTTTTCAATTGATTTTTATTTCTTTATCCAAAACAAATTAGCTCTTTCAAAAAATATATACGTTCAAAAAATTTTAAAGAAAAATGTTTCGATGAAAATTATTGAA
Organism: Balanococcus diminutus; assembly: GCA_959613365.1. NCBI lineage: Eukaryota > Metazoa > Arthropoda > Insecta > Hemiptera > Pseudococcidae > Balanococcus > Balanococcus diminutus. The sequence goes on from OY390714.1 coordinate 35,524,962, forward strand.
AAAATTTGAATGAAAAGTTAAGTAGAAAGAAAAAATGGAAAAATTTAGGACTAGAACCAATTGGCAATTTTATTGGAAAATAAAAAAAATGACAAACATTTTTTTTTGAAAAAAAAAAATTCAATAAAAAGTTGCGAAAAAATTTAGATAAAAAACTCAGAAATAAACTCAATCAAAAATTTACTCGAAAAGGCTCTGGTGTGATAAAAGGGGATCAATCGGCCCCCGATCGAACTTCAAAATTTTTTTTCACTGATTCCGATTTAGTATCGTAAAATATGATTTTAGAACGAATAAGCGATCACTTTCTTCGCCCACTGGGGCTGGAGCCTCGAAATATGTGATTTTTAGCATTAAAATTCTATCTCTTCGAGTTTTCAACCGATTTTTACCAAATTTGGCATGTAGATACAGGTACCCAAGGGAAATGTTGTACATTTTTTTCAGATTTTTTCGACCTTTCAAACGTCCTTGAAAGCGATTTTTAAGACTTTGAATCAACCTGGAGGGTGCAGTTTTAGATTGCGCTCAGCGCAAAAAATGTTTCTCAGTTTTCCACGCTTTTATACGCTACTCCGAATTTTTTCGAATTTTTATCGTTGGTACAACTTCCCCAAAATATTCAAAAAACCAGTTACTCGTACTTTTTTCCCCCACTGAACGCTAATTTTTCACCAAAAAATTTTTTCCTCAGGAAACATCACTATATACCCATTTCTACACACTTTGCCCGATTTTCACCTCAATTCATTCATTTTTCGTTAATTTCGGTCCTTTTGTCAATTTTATGTGATTAAAATTGTGTACTCACACGAAATGGTCGAATGGAAAAACTAATTGCAGATTCGAGTTCTGCAGGTCAAAGTACCCCGATTTAGACCTTTTTAAAATTCATTTTTTCCAAAATTGAAAAAGTTTACATTTTTACCAAAAATCCGATTTTGAGAAAATGAAAAAAGTATTGCTAAAAGTGTAAATTTTTTAATTTTGGACAAAATGATAGCTACAAGGGTCTAAATCGGGGTAGTTTGATCTGCAGAACTCGAATCCGCGATTAGTTTTTTCATTCGATCATTTCGTGTGATAATTGAAATTTTAATCACATAAAATTAATGAAAAAACCTGAATTCATGAAAAATAAATGAATTGAGGTGAAATTCGGGAAAAAGGTGTATAAATGAGTATCTAGTGATGTATCTTGAGGAAAAAATTTTTTGATGAAAAATGAGCGTTCAGTGGGGGAAAAAATTACGACTAATTGGTTTTTTGAATATTTTGGGGAAGTTGTACCAACGATAAAAATTCGAAAAAATTCGGAGTAGCGTATAAAGGCGTGGAAAACTGAGAAACATTTTTTCCGCTGAGCGCACTCTTAAAACTGCACCCTCCAGTGTGATTCAAAGTCTTAAAAGTCGCTTTCAAAGTCTTTCGAGGGGCCGAAAAAATCTGAAAAAATCATTCAACATTTCCCTTGGGTACTTGTATCTACATGCCAAATTTGGTGAAAATCGGTTGAAAACTCGAAGAGATAGAATTTTAATGCTAAAAATCACATCGCTGATTCGCTCTAAAATCATCTTTTATACGATACTAAATTGGAATCAGCAGAAAAATTTTGATGAAAAATTTGAGGAAAGGATATTTCAATAGATAACAGAATTTCCCTCGTATTTCCAAAAATTATTCTTTTCTGTTCAAGAATAATTTAAGAAAATTTTTAAAATATAATTTTGTCTAAATTTCACCCCTTTTCTCCAACGTTACAACCTTCGAACTTTCCATTTCATTAATGACCCTGTCTGGAAAAAATGCAAAAAAAAAACGGAAAAACTTTGGCATTTCTACCTACTCGTGTTTTATTGGAAATGAGAATTTGACCCTCGAAACGAATTTTACCACTTGAAAAAAATTACACAAAGTTTATAAGTTTAGTTGGCGAACGAAAGGTAACCAAAAATGGCCTCAATTCTCAATGAAAAATGAAAAGATTCAACTATTACCTGAAAATCACTAATTCCATGTTGAAAAAATCTCAGTTCCTTATTGTAGGAAAAAAGAATTTGTTGATTGAAGTAGGTTCCTACCTAAATGAATGATTAAAAAAATAATCGTCTTGGAAAAATTTTACCCCACCTCACCACTCGCACTCCTTTCTTTCCAATTTAAAAATATCCCCATTGATATAGGTACTTTAAAGAGTACGAATCTGAATTGAAAACAAAAAACACAACCCGGTAAACACACCGTATGCGAATCGCGAGCTAATAGAATGCTACATTCGCATCTATCGCATACGAATAGCATACGAAAATAGCGTACTATTAGCATATCAAAAATGTCCGCTTTTTTAGCTGCTAATTTCGAACGCTAATAGTGCGCGAAATTAGCAGCGAATGTAGCGTTCTATTCGCTGTTAATTCGCTGGCGATTACCGTTCGAAATTCGCTTATAAAAAGCAGCCAAATGATGTGTATATTGACGATTTCCACTCAGCAGTAAGTTAATTATTTCGAAAATACATCTCATTTGTGATCGCAAATCTGTGTAAAATGAAATTATGCCGAATGGTAAAGATTTTGACCCACCTAGTAATGGTTTTTGATACATAAGTAGGGCGTAGGTATTTCAGTTTACAACTTTTTTCATAAAATTTTTTGATGGACCCTACCCGAGCAGCACAATCGACAAATTATCGAAATAAAAAATCGACAGAATATCGAATTCGATAAAGTGTCGCGTTAGTTCCGCCTAAATCGTGAAATTATCTTTCGATATATAGATAGATTATCGACGAATTATAGTTAGTAAAAATTTCGAGATTATAGTAAGATATTTTATCGATAATCTATCTATAATATCGAAAGATAATTTCAAGATTTAGGCGGAACTTTCGCGACACTTTATAGAATTCGATATTCTGTCGATTTTTTATCGATTTTTTATTCCGATTTTTCGTCTTTTACTAGCTTTTTTCTATAATTAAAAATCATTAATTAGCATAATTAATACATTAAACTATGCCTAAACACATTATTCATGTTACGGTAAGAGGTTCATTTCAGAAAAAGTCAAAAAAAAAAATTTTAAATCTGCCACCCGTGGGGCTTGAACTATCTACATCCTGCATGGTAATCCTCTTCTTTAACCACTATGCCATACCTTATCGTTGAGGAGTTAGCAATAAAACGCTTATAATAGGCAGTTTAGTACTTCCAGACGTGTTGTTGGACTTGGAAAAATTTTCACCAATTTTTAAAATTTGGAAATAATTTCAAATATCGTCACAAAATCGTTGAAAAATCGTTCGACAAATTTCAGATTATTTGTCGATAATATAGTTTCAAAGATCGCCACAAAATCGTTGAAAAATCGAGTTCGAGGAATTTCATATTACGTGTCGATAATATAGTTTCAAATATCGTCACAAAATCGTTGAAAAATCGAATTCGAGAAATTTCAGATTACGTGTCGATTATATAGTTTTAAATATCTTCACAAAATCGTTAAAAAATTGAATTCGAGAAATTTCAGATTATTTGTCGATAATATAGTTTCAAATATCTTTACAAAATCGGTAAAAAATCGGATTCGATAAATTTAATATAATCTGTCGATAATATAGTTTCAAATGTCGTCAAAAAATCGGTAAAATATCGAAGTCGAGAAATTTCATGTAATCTGTCGATAATATAGTATTAAATATCTTTACAAAATCGTTAAAAAATCGAATTCGATAAATTTAATATTCTTTGTCGATAATGTAGTTTCAAATATCTGCACAAAATCGGTGGAAAATCGGAATCGATAAATTTAATATTCTTTGTCGATAGTATCGTTGACGAATATCGTCATAAAATCTTAATAATATCGAATTCGATAGTTTTTAGATTTTTTGCCTATGAAATTGTACCGATAAATCTTTATAATATCGTGAGTACATCAATAGATTTTCAAACGATTTTTTATCGATACGTTACATCTTCCGATATTATCGATCGAGTGTGCCGCTCGGGTATACCTTCTTCTATTTTGAATAATAAGTATCTACGTAGTATTAGATGAAATTAGAAGGAAGGAAGGAAGGGAGGGAGGGGTTCAATCTTCATTTTTATGAAAATCAAAATTATTTCCAAGAATTTAATCTACAACTTTTGTTTGAAAAATTTCTCAATTGTGAGAGGGAAGAAGGGTTGGCCCAACGGAAATTTTTTTCAAACAAAAGTTGTAGATTGAAATCCTAGAAATAATTTCGACTATTATAAAAATTTCGATTTGACTCCTCCTTTCCTTCTAATTTCGCATAATATGTACTTATACTGCTTCAAACAGGAGAAGGCAGAGAAACAATTTTATTGAAAAATTTTATAACACTGATAAGACGTCGAAAATTTTTACGTACGATTTGATAAAATTTCATTTCACACAGATTCACGATCACAAATAGATATACATTCAAAATAATTAACTTACTGCTGAATGGAAGTCGTCCGAGAAACTCAATCTTCGTCTCCATTCTTGTCATTTTGATCAAATCATTGGGATTTTTATTTAAAAAGAAGAAGAAACATCAATCAAAACACAAAATCCCCCAACAAAATCAATAAAACTAGAAAAATATTCAGTTTATTGTTAATAAGTCACTGCAACAATCTCAAGTATACACGTTCATGCTTGAAAATGATTTCCCTTGTTCATAAAAAATATTGAAAGACATTGTCGCCAAAATCGTATGCGATTCGCAAGCGAATATCGCACTAATATCGTATGAAATATCTGCACATTTTCCAATGTGATTTTAGTATACAATTCGTAAGTGAATATCGCGCTAATTTCGTACGGAAGATGTACGAATTTTTAAATGCGATTTTAGCACGATATTCGTTCACGAATAGTATACGAATTTATCTCAGAAGATTTTCCTCGATTTTCACGTTGATTCCGCATTCTATTCGTATGCGAATAGACCGCGATTATCGTATCTGCTATTTTAGCATACGAATAGCACACGGTGTGTTTATCGGGAATTTAATTGCAAATGAAATAAAAAACGCTACCTATTGAACATTTATAAAAAGGTTTTGCACAGCTTGCGAGAGAAAAAAAATAGGTAGAGCCTACGTTAATTAGTCGAAAGCTAAAAAACATTCTTTAAATTCCTAACTCAACTTTAATTTGAAGTCTTTTTTGCGCGATAATCGGATTTTTATAAGCCGGTACCAATATTCGCGTTTTTCAATTTCACCGAAGATAGAAAACGTTATCGGGAAAAATTTGTGAAGTTGATAGCGTCGAGGGAAAAATAACGATTTTGTCGCCTATAATAATCAATCGAAACGAATTTAATTTACTAACACAGACATTGAGCTTAGTCGATACGCTTTCAATGGAGTAGGTATTATAAAAACCTGCCAATGGATAGTAAATTGAAAAATATCGATTTCAGTCTTGAATAACCGATACCTTTTTTTTTCTGTACTAAAAGATAATACTTATCATGACATCATAGGTATGTTTTACCGGAGAATTCTCATTTTTGAAATGATTGTACACGTGCGATAGATGAGTTGGAGTGTAGAATGATAGGCACACGAGTATTAGAGACATAGGTATTGTTACCATCGTGAACATGAAATTAATAAAATTCCAATGAACTATGTATTACAGTATACCTCAGAATAGGTAGGTATTTATGGCAATATTGAATTCTTTCAATTTTCTATTTAGTCTTTAGCTTTGTTTTTTTATCGCGGATTATGCACAATCTGGATTTTGGATTGTGAGGGTTTGTGCGAATCCATTTAATAATCTGCTCGATGAGTAGATTATGAAAGTGGATTATGGGTTTTACTGTGTTCTTTTGTTTTGTTTTTGATAAACCTTTCAGAATAATTGATCAGAACATTTCTAAACCTTTTTTTAAGAAGTAAATGTTAAAATCCATAATCCAGATTCTGCACAATCCGCGATAAAAAAACAAAGCTATTGATTTTTCATTATGTCGTCATTTTATAAACGACTTCAAACAAAACCTTTATAATAAAAATGTTTTTCTAAAAGAAAGTAATTTGGCTTTTTATTTGCGTGGTTTGATCAGAAGGTACTTTTTCATACACCAAGATAGGAAAATGTCAATATGAGCATACCCAGACCTTCCTATATCAAGCACCATGCTAAACGAGGATATAAATAGATTTAGGTAGAATTATCTATCGAAGAAAAATTCGAGATATGGGGGTAATTCTCCGAAAATCGGCAAATTTGAGTAACAGGCTGATTTCTCAACTCCTGTACTATGCCCAACTTTCATTTTTTGGTTATTTGTACATTATAACGTCCTTAATCCATCATGCCCAATTTGATGAATACCACCCCCCTCCCCTTGAGTACAAGTTAGTCTAAACCTCAAAATGTCCTTCGTCGTGGCTAATTTTTAAAAATTTGTCTCAGCTCGCTGAGTGAATATTTTTTTCTGCTGAATGGCTACACTGATTTGTTACTTTTATAATAATACTATCCGCATTTGAAATTTCGAATGGCAATGCACAGAGCGATTTTTTACGTAATCATCTGTAAAAATTTCAATTTTTACAAAAATAGTGTCCATCGTCGTGGCTTATCATTCCTCCGGTATAAAATGTCCCACCTTCCTGAAAACTGAGAAAATTTATTCTAATTAGTAAGTATCCTATTATAGCTTATTAATAATTAATAAAATATTAGTATTATAGCTTATAGAATAACTAATTGTCGAATTGTCCATCGTCGTGGATCACAAGTGTTTGTCTTTCGTCGTGGCAATGATGAATTTTTACAGCCACGACGATGGACAATTCGACAATTAGTTATTCTATAAGCTATAATACTGATATTTTATTAATTATTACCCGTGTAGCAATTGTCGACATCGACATTTATGTCGACAAAATTCAGACACATTTTTTTCTCGGTTAACGATGAATTAAAAATGATATTTGAGATTTAAAGTAATGTTCTATGTTAAACATAACTGTTCAATCAAAATTTTTGAATTTTTCTCAGTATTTTCCTATAATTTAGAAAACGTTGTTTTTCTACATAGACAAGTCGATGTAAAAATCGATACTCGATAAACGCATCGACATTTATGTCGACAATTTCTGCCAATTAAATTTACAAATTTTATATCTAAAAAGAACTAAAAACAATTAATAAGAACATTTTAAGCTCAGGAATAAATAATTTTTGAAAGAATCACAAAATTTTCTTATTTTTCAAAGTTTTGAATAATACAACGACTTGTCGAGTTATTGCCGACATAATTGTCGATGGTCGAATAATGCATCGACTTCACTGTCGACAGTGTCGACCAGAGGAATTTTAAGTCGAGATAGTGTCGATGTGATTGTCGAGGGTCGAATAATGCATCGACTTAACTGTCGACAGTGTTGACCAGAGGAATTTTAAGTCGAGTTAATGTCGATCTAATTGTCGAGGGTCGAATAATGCATCGACTTGACTGTCGACGTCTTGAGGGTGATTGTGATACTCGCAGGTAAAGTGTGTTGTGAATTAGTACATAAGGTCTAAGAATCATCTCTATGTTAGTTGGACACTCGCATGTGTCCAGCTACAAAGGTGGCCTCAATGCCGCATATTTGACAAAAAATGTCGAAATGTTGGCTTGAACACTATTTTTGGTGTAATTTTAATATATACTTATATTGAATATTTGAACTTAGCATATTTTTCAAAATTTCACCATTGCAAATGTCGATGTGGATGTCGATATAAATGTCGACACATCGAAATCGGTCACTTTTCGATCGTACATGTCGACACGATTGTGGATGGTTTGTCGAGCTTATTATCGACATATTTGGACGGTCGACAAACATGTCGATAATAAGCTCGACAAACCATCCACAATCGTGTCGACATGTACGATCGAAAAGTGACCGATTTCGATGTGTCGACATTTATATCGAAATTAGCATCGACGTTGCTACACGGGTAATAAGCTATAATAAGATACTCACTAATACCTAACATCTACCCGAGTTTGAAAAAATTTGGTTAAAAACTGTCAAAATCAAAAATTATAATCGAAAAATCCCATTTTTCGCTCTAGGAGGGGGTGGGGGTGAGGTAGCGACCTAAAAATTTGGTCACGGGGGTTTTAGACCATAAGGACCAACTTCCACTAGTTGGTTTAAAAATTCGCTCTGGGGGGCCAAATCACCCTATTTTACCCGGCTATACCCCTTTTTGAATCGTCCTCCCCCCTCCCTTTTGGGAAATGAATTGACCCCAACACCATAAAAGTACTCGGGGGCATATATATTTTCAATTACCTTAAATTTTTTTTTTTAAAAACCTGTCAAATTTCTGAACTTTTACAGTAGTGAAATTTGCCGATTTTCTGAGAATTACCCATGGGGCGCGTTCGGAAATTCTAACGTTAGACTCTAACCGATAATTATTTAGCACAGATTAAAAACATCTAGTGCCGTGATGTGTGAAGTAACCAATCAGAGATGAGCCTGCTGATCACTGATTGGTTACTTCACACATCACAGCACTAGATGTTTTTAGTCTGTGCTAAATAATTATCCGTTAGAGTCTAACGTTAGAATTTCCGAACGCGCCCATGCATTAAGCTTTACAAAATATATAGGTACCTACCTAGATAGAATTTGAAAATTATGAAAAATTTTCCACCAAATTACAAAGCAAAAAGGTGAAGCATTAAGGTTTTGGTCGTGTTCTCATGTTATCTTTACTGCTTGAAAAATGCCAAACGATGATGTACTTCGGAGTACAAAGTAAACATGGCCCTAAATATTCGTTTCGATTCAAATTCTGCATACCTACCTAGATAAACTTTGTCAAAGTATAAAATAAAATTCATTTTCGCAGCATGCCAAACAAGGCAATTCTTCACTCACGTTTTTCATTTGTAGTTGCTCTTATCGCGTTAAGAAACTACCATGCAGAAGTTTTAAAAGCATGTACCAATATTGAAGGTTCCCTGAGCAGTACACTTTTAAGATATAGCTAGTTGGCATTTGTCTAGATTAGCTATGTATACACGAGACTGTGTTTCCTTAAATTGGTTCAATCCGCTCGCGACACCTTCTTTAATTATTATTCGGCTTCGAAATTATCTCCAGTTTCGTTCACCTCTCTTATCGAAGTTAGCTCATTGCAAATGCTATAAAAAATTATTACACCTGGATGTTTTAATAAGAATACTTGTCACTAGACAATAATTACCTACCAGCAATAACACCTACTTCGAAACGAAAAACGAAAACGAGGCTTTTAAAGTACTTTCTATCGTGCCTACTGTTGTACAAATCAGTAGGTAATCATTTTTACGAAGTGCAGAATGAATTTTTTAATTGAGAATAAATGTTTGTGTATACTTCAAAAGACATTTTTTTTCCAAAATTGAGTAAAATTTTAAGGTTTCATTTCTTTGTAATAGGAAAAAAAAACAGAAAACTCAAATTCGAAATTTTTTAGGCATTTTTTTAAAAATTTTCATTAAAATACATCCCTACCTAATTATTTAATTTAAAAAAAATTCACCGTATAGCTAGGTAACTTCAATTTTTTCACAGAAAATTTCCAGTCGATCTCAATGAAAATTTTTTTATTGAAATTTTCAAAAGAATTTCGTATTTTTTTTTTTAATTTTCAAAAATTGTCAGAAAATAATAACCTATAGGTATGCTTGATTTTATTGCGCTCAATTTTTTTTTTTTGAAATAACTTCAATAACATTTTTATTAAATAAATTTCACGCTGTTCCTAATGAAAATTTTTTTAATTCAAATTTAAAAAAATTATAAATTGCTTGAAAATTACTTCTTAATTAATTTAACCTAATTTACCGAAATTAAATCTACTACAAACAATACAAACATGTTTCCAAACATTTCATTTTTTTTATTCGAAAAAAAAATGGAAGAAAAGGTATACTACACCTACATAAGTATACTCGTAGGTAATTTATAAAACTTCTGGAAAAATGTTGAAAATTTAAATAAAATGAAGGTGGCTATTTAAATTTAAAAATTTTTTCTTTGAAAAAATTTATAAAAAATTATACGTACAAGATTTAACTTCATGATTTGTTGAAATATTGAGGGGGAAAAACTATTTCCAAATCATATGTGTAATTATACCAAATTTCGAAACTTTATGATCACTTGCTGACTAGGTTGGCCTTTATTTTGAACTTTGAATTTTTTCGGTCTCACATGGTCTCAACCCCCAATTATTTCTTTTCGTGAGAAAATAATTCCTAATTTTTCATTTTTCTCCCAATTTTGACAAAAAAAAAAAAAAAATGAAAAATAACAAATTTTTAAAAAGGAAGGGTAATGATCCTTTTTGAAATATCAGTCAAGGGAAAAATTAAAAATAGAGATTTTTTCCCGAATACGAGTAGATAAGCAACAACTTTAAATGCTAGGTCAACAAATTTTGCTCAATTCACTTGAAATTGAATTGAGGGAAATAAAAAATTGGGAATTAATTCTCATTATTAAAAAGAATAACTTCGATGAGTTATAACCAACATTTTGACCAAAATTGAAAAAATTCACATCTTTAAAAAATATTTTTTCCATTTCCCTGAGTTATATTTTTAGCAAAAATGCAATTTTTTTTGGTCAAAATGATCACTGAAAGGGGTGTACGTCGGAGTAATTTGATTTGCAAAACATGAGTCCATGATTAGTTGTTTTTTTATTCGATCATTTCATGTGATCACTGGAATTTTAATCGCGTCCAAAACGAAATCGCAAAAAATGAATTAACTGAGGTGAATTTCGGGCAAGTGACGTAAAAACGAGTATCTAGTGATGTACTTGTACTTACCCCGAGAAATTTTTTTTTATCAAAGATGAGCGTTCATTGGTGGAAAAAGCCACGAGTATATCGGTTTTTTGAACTTTTAGGTATCTCTATGACCCTCAGGCAAAAAAATCCGAAAGAAATTCCAAGTACATAATATACTCGTAAAATAATTTGGAAAACGAGGAGTTTATATGATGACCATTGACCAAATTCGAAAAAAGCGTTACGAAATTCCGACACTAAATTACGGAAATTTATAGATATGCTTTGCAAAAATATAAGTATTGTTCAATTTTCGGAAAAGTCGTCGACTTTATTTTTTATAAAAAGAAATTCTTCGCCATCAAAAAAAATACCCATGCAAAAGGAAAAAACACCCAAATTTCACAATCGATGAAAAAATTGCTCGCAAATTGTTCACGATACAATACAATTCTGCCTTGCTTCCTCTCATCCATTTCTCTTTGTATTTTATCTTTACAAAATAGGTAGGTACCAAATATTTTGTTCAATATTGAAAATTCTAAATGATAAAAAAGACGTAGAAAATACTTCTGCGACTACATACCTCAGTAAATACCTTTCCGCCTTGGGAGTATTATGTCAAAAGTTCCGAATCTTTTTCACATTGGTCACCTATATTTCATTTGTGCCAATGATGTTTTTTAGACGTATCATTTGCGCCAAAAAAAGTTTTCATTTGCGCCAATTAGGGAGCAAGCTCATTTCTAAGGAATTGTACGTAGGTTAGCCAGATTATTCGCAATTTGATTTTTTAAAACTTATTTCATGCAAAATTTTTCTCAAGTCCAAAATACTCAATTCTTGAAAATGAGCAAAAAAAAATCAAAGTTGCTCGATTTTGCTGAAATTGCAGTAGGTATATGAGATATATCGACTTGAAACAAGCCCAGACATGATTTTTAGGCCCCTAGATCATCTTAAAGAGGTTCTGGATTCCCAAAATGGCGTCATTTTTGGGTATTTTTGGAAAAAAGGAAAAAATCAACGAATTTGATATAAATTTGGGTTGATGGTGTATTTTGGTGTCATTAATGATATATTTCAAGAAAAAAAATTTTTGGCCAGAAATGACGCACTTAAGAGCGAAAAATGGACGCAAAAATCGATTTTTTGCATTTTTGAAGATGACGCACCACGATATCAAGTTCTACAAAGACCATGAGGACCAACTTCCACAGGATAATTCAAAATTCGGTGCTCAGGGCCAAATCACTCATATAAACCCGGCTAGACTCTTTTTGCGATCTCAATTTATAGAGAAATGTCTTGGCGCAAATGAAAACTCTTCGATTGGTCGTCTAGATTTTTTTTAAAGAGAAATAATTCGTAGGTGATGAAGTGATGATCCATCGGTCTGCTAAGAAAGTAGGTATTCTTTATAAGTAGGTACGAGCCGAACTGAGGAACAGGTGCCTTGAATAGCAACTCAAGCAGGAGTAATTTTATTCGCCAACGCTCTATTAAGACCAAAGGTCCTTCTTTTGCTCTATTTTATGTATTTTTTGAAATTCTGAAATTTTTACCAGTTAAAAAAATTAAACAGATTTTTAGAATTGTAAAATCCATTAAATTTGATCCTCCAAAAATTTATTAGAATTCAAGGGGAAAAAACAATTTGAAGTTTTATGAAATTTTGAACTTCTATCAACACTTTAAAAACTCTTCAGATCATTTTTTTTAAATTATTAAATTTAAAAAAAATTTTAGGTTTTTAAAATTTATTAAATTTTGAGAGGTTTTATTTTTAAACTGGTAAAATTAATGAATTTTTAAAAACTCAAAATTGTTCAATTAGGATCTTAGATACAGAGATGATGAGATTTTTTCGAAGAGAAGTGGACCCTTAGAAAAAAATAGTCTTGCATAATAGACCCTAAATTAAATATTTCAGAAATATTTATGTAGTAGGTCTAGGTAGGTACGTAGGTGCACATCACTTATAAAAACTTTTTTTTAAACCCTCCTTCTCGCGGACAATTTTTTCCATTCCGACTTTGACAGGTTATATGTAGACACGCCATTGAAAATAAATAAAATCTTAATTACCTCACAACTCCATTTCACGCAAAAAAGTTTTAATTAATTTTCCAAGAGTTGGTCGAGTACTTTGCCTTTTTTTTCCATCGCGTATCTGTTCACTTGTGTATGTATATTTTATGTCGTCATAATCGAGTAGATAGACAATATACCTACCTGTGTACTTTGCTACAATTCCAGAAAATTTGTAAAAATCGTTAATTTAAGAAAAAAAAAAATCAGTTAAAAAGGTAGGTATACCTCGCGAATAAAAAAATTATTAAAAAGGTCTCTAGAGAAATGCGTAGCTATACCTTACTTTTTTGTAGGTTTTTTTTTTATGTGCAAACGTTGACAGCGCATTATATCGAAGTTGAAATTAAATTAAGCCTCTTCACGTATTTATTTATTCGACAAAAATAGATGCACTACACATGCTACTTAGTTTCAAGTAGGTACGTACATTTTCAATTTTTTTCAACTTAAAAAAAAAACGAACTAATGTTTGCATGTTTTTTATCAAGTAGGTGCGAGTAGGCATTCGTTTTACAGTTATTTTTCAAAATATCTCACATGTAAATAGGAGCCTTTTCTTTATATTAATCGGGCCTAAAACTTGCTTTTTTACGTTTTTCAACAAAATGAAGGTTTGGAAATCTTAAGATAAGTACCTACGTTGAACAGAATCAAATCATTGCAATACCTATCAAAATTGGCTCGTAACCAAAATAAGGTTAACACCGATGTTTCCAATTGTTAGTTGTATTTTGCCTCTCTTTTGTTTATCTATTTATTTGAGTAAAATCCCTTTTCGTTTATTCAGCATTCAGCAAATCATTTATATGGATTTAACAGTAGGTCTAGTAACGTACCTAGCTAGTTTCTAAATAAATCTTCTTTACACCCTTAGCAAATTGGAAAATACGTCGGAGTGCTTGTAATAAAGGAATTTTAATTTAATAGGCTAAAAATTTTAAATTAAAACGAATTGATAGGAATAGGAAAATGTACCTAGCATTGAAGCATTTGACTGCATTTCAATACGAAGCTCATTTGTTCACTCTGTTTGACAATGTTCGATGCTTTGGTTAGTGGTTAGTTTTTTTTAAAACTAAAATTGACAATTTCTATCGACTCCTATAGTAACCATTGATCAGTTACAAAGACTCGTTTGAATCGCAATTGATTATAAAAGTTGAACTGAACCGGAAAGAAATTATCTGTACGTTTCCCTATTTAAAGCTTTCAAATCGGATTTCTTTCAGCAAAAAAATAACGATTGTGAAACCGCATTGGTACATATGAATGAAGCTTCCTCTTCAATATGTTCAAATAGCTGCTTTTAATTGTAAATATTTGAAAACCTCGTTAAATACGATATAAATATACCAAAGCATTGTTGCATTAATGGTGATCAAGTTGGAATGGAACGTTGGCAGAATATTTAAACAGTACCTGCTAACGTTTCAAATGCCACAGCCACAGCGTAAAGCGAAGTTGAAAAGCAACGAAGTTACATAACCTCTTCCTGACCTTTTACAATAAGCTTTATTTACTGCCAAAAAAATGTACGCATGAATGACGCGCGTCTGTACCACTACTTCGTTACATTTTCAAAATCCATCCTCTTTTATATTGTAAAATGATCAACGCTCCAAGTTAACAGTGTTGTCGCGCGTATTCTGATGCATTATTAATGCGTCAAGCTTTTCAATTTGCGACACGTTCAATTTACACCATTTAGTTGGCAACAGGATTTTTACACATCGCGTCGTGGTGCACCATACCGATGAGCCGACGAAAAATACCTACCTAGTGGCATTAGGTACGAATGTGCCATTATGCCAAGAATCACCCACTTATCTGTAATTTAATTGTGGTTTATTTGATGTTGCTTACCTATGCATACCTACCTATTCATCCTAACTACAGTTTACCAAAGTTAACTTGAAACGAAGCTTTATCGTCACAAGCCTATACATTTTGATACCTATGAAACCATTTTCAAAATTATTTTCCAAAAAAAAAAAAAAAAAAAAATGGAAAATGGAAAATATCTACATAGATGAAAATTTACTTTTTGGAAACAAAATGTTGTAAAATACTGTTGAGTTGCAAACTTGAAACAATTAAATTAAATTAAATTTTTTAACAAATCTACCAGGTTACCAAAGCCACGAGAAAAATGGACACCAGAGTCTATCTAAATGGAAAATAGAATAAAAAATTCAAAAACATTCAGAAATCATACAAAATTGAAGAATATAAAGTAAGAACCTACTTGACTTAAAACCTTATATAGTCAAAAAAATGTTTAATTTTTTGATGTTTTAAAAAATGAAAAAATGTTTAATTTTTTTTAATGCCAAGAAATTTAAAAAATTCAATATTTGAAAAAATAAAGAAATAACCCGAGCGGCACACTCGATCGATAATATCGGAAGATGTAACGTATCGATAAAAAATCGTTTGAAAATCTATAGATGTTCTCACGATATTATAAAGATTTATCGGTACACCTTCATAGGCAAAAAATCTAAAAACTATCGAATTCGATATTATTAAGATTTTATGACGATATTCGTCAACGATACTATCGACAAAGAATATTAAATTTATCGAATTCGATTTTCCACCGATTTTTGTGCAGATATTTGAAACTACATTATCGACAAAGAATATGAAATTTATCGAATCCGATTTTTTACCGATTTTGTAAAGATATTTGAAACTATATTATCGACACATAATATGCAATTTCTCGATTTCGATTTTTTAACGATTTTGTGACGATATTTGAAACTATATTATCGACAAATAATCTGAAATTTCTCGAATTCGATTTTTTAACGATTTTGTAAAGATATTTGAAACTATATTATCGACACATAATATGCAATTTCTCGATTTCGATTTTTTAACGATTTTGTGACGATATTTGAAACTATATTATCGACAAATAATCTGAAATTTCTCGAATTCGATTTTTTAACGATTTTGTGAAGATATTTAAAACTTTATTATCGACACGTAATCTGAAATTTCTCGAATTCGATTTTTCAACGATTTTGTGGCGATATTTGAAACTACATTATCGACAAATAATCTGAAATTTGTCGAACGATTTTTCAACGATTTGGTGACGATATTTGAAATTATTTCCAAATTGGTGAAAATTTTTCTAAGTCCAACACGTCTGGAAGTACTAAACTGCCTATTATAAGCGTTTTATTGCTAATTCCTCAACGATAAGGTATGGCATAGTGGTTAAGGAAGAGGATTACCATGCAGGAGGTAGAAGGTTCAAGCCCTACGGGTGGCAGATTTTTTATAATTTTTTTTGACTTTTTCTGAAATGATCCTCTTACCGTAACATGAATAATGTGTTTAGGCATAGTTTAATGTATTAATTATACTAATTAATGATTTTTAATTATAGAAAGAAGCTAGTAAAAGACAAAAAATCGGAATAAAAAATCGATAAAAAATCGACAGAATATCGAATTCTATAAAGTGTCGCGAAAGTTCCGCCTAAATCGTGAAATTATCTTTCGATATTATAGATATATTATCGATAACATATCTTACTATAATCTCGAAATTTTTGCTAACTATAATTCGTCGATAATCTATCTATATATCGAAAGATAATTTCACGATTTATGCGGAACTAACGCGACACTTTATCGAATTCGATATTCTGTCGATTTTTTATTTCGATAATTTGTCGAGTGTGCTGCTCGGGAATCACAAAAAGTGGAAAATTTGAATACACAGCTACTTATTGAAATTTTGAACAATTAGTAAAATTGAAAAATCATAAAAAATCAAAAAAATTAACCATTCAAGAATTTTTTTAAGTGAAAAAATTTTAAAAATTGAAAAATATGAAAAAAATGAAAAATTATAGGAAAACACGTATTTAATTTGAAAATATTTTTGAAATTTTGAATAGTTAGGTACTTATACAGGGTGGCCCGGATGTCACCTGACAAAAAAAACCACGACGTATTCTACACATGAATACAAGTTGAAAAGTTATGTACAAAAAATTTGTCAAGTCCTTAGTTGAGGAGATATGGGCATTTAAAGAGTGTAGAAAAGTGGCAATGTCGCGCGTCGGCGCTCGCAAAATTAACGTTGCGTTTGGAACGTTGAACGGTGACTAACGTACAAATCCCCTACAGCGTTGCCGCTTATAAAATGATGCTGTAGTGCATCTTTAAATTTTCGGTCCACAAAAATCATTTTGCTCAAACACGTTTTCTAAAATGATAAGTGACCAAAGGAAATTATTAGAAAAAATTAATTTTTCAAACAAACGCCAAGTTAGGGAAATTGAGGTGGGAAAAACTCCACTTTGAGGAGCAAATATCTCCTCAACTAAGGACTTGACAAATTTTTTGTACATAACTTTTCAACTTGTATTCGTGTGTAGAATACGTGGTTTTATTTTGTCAGGTGACATCCGGGCCACCCTGTATAATTGATACTTCGGCAAGTCAGATATGTGTAAAAATAAATTGAGGAACTTGGTTAATTTCAAAAAAATAATCGAGATAAAAAATTTGAGCTATTTTTTGCTCTAAATATATCGAATGAATTTTGTTCCAAAAAAAGGACACGAAAAATGGGAAAAATTTCCAATTTTTTAGGATACTTACTTACCTAGAAATAAACTCAAAAATTTTTGGAGTAAACAAATTTTAATTATTTTGTTTTAAATTTTTTGGAAAAAGAAACTTATAAAAAAAATTAATTAAAAGACAGCATTTACTTACCGTACAAATAATTTTATTCATTTTCTGCAGTCTTGTCACCTAGCAGTGTTACCACATTTTAGAATTTTTGTGTGTGTCTGGGATCGGATTTAGTATACTTTGCGGGGGGGGGGATGATTTTTTTAAATGGCACTTAATATACTCTGCATTTCCGGTCTTTATAATTTTTTTTAATTTTACAGAGTAAAATGAAGTATACCTAAAAAAATCTCTCAATTTTCTGAACAGAAAGCTTATTATGTATTTCTTTAGGAGGAAAAATATCATTTTTCAGGATAAGTGATAGGTATACATTTGTTGATGGAAAAAGTATACATTTGTTCTAAAGAGTAAACAATCTTTCAATTGTTAGGGGGCGGGGGAGTAAAAATCTCGCAACTGAAGAAAAAATTTTCAAAGAAAAAACTTATTTCAAACTTTTTTAAAAATCTCCTAAATCTTGAAAATGATGGAAAAAATATTCCATAAAATTTAAATTAGTGTAGGTAGGTACACCGAAAAAGATTTTGAATGATTTAAAAATTTAAAAAGAATTTTAAACTTGATAAAAAATTGTCATAAAAATTGAGAAATATGAGAAAACAACCTATTTAAAAAAATTAAAAAAAATTAAAAATCACAAATAAATAAAAAATTTCAATGAAATTAATTTTCTTTTAAATTAATAAAGTTAAAAATTCATTTTTAAAAAATCAAAAAAACAATTGATTAGTCATTTTTTAAATGGCATAAGATTTAAGTAGATAATCTAGAAAAATGAAAAATGTTGAATGTTTGCAAAAAAAAATTAAGAAATCCAGAAATGGATTTCCATGAATACCTACATTGAAATTTTTAAATATTAATAAAATTTGAAATAAAAGAATCTAAAAAAAAAAAAAAAATTGGAAAGTTGACAAAAAAAAATTATTCCTTAATTTTTAAATTCAAAAAATTTTGATCGAAAATTTTCAACAAAATAAAATTGAATGAATAGGCATTTAAAAAAGAACGAGGCGTGAATTACATTAGTTCTATTTTCACACTAATAGGTTTGGAAGTCTGAAACATTGCTTTTACTCTGTACATACCTATATGTAAGTTTTAAAATTCCTGACAAGTGACAAAATGTCTAAAAGTCATTCAATTTTTGAAAAAAAATTACCTACCTAATTGAATAAAAAATTAATAAAAAATAAAAAAAATAAAAATCCATAAAAAGATAAAAATTAAAAAAAAAAATCATGAAAATATAAAAATTAAAAAAATATAAATTTCAGAAGGTATAAGAAAATGTCTAAAAGTCATCCGATTTTCGAAGAAAAAAAAAAGCAAATAATTTTTTTTTTTTTTAGCCGAATTTTTTAAAAAAAAATTTAGGCTATTGTGTCCGACCCTAATTTAGAAGGAGGGGGGGTAGAAGAGTTCTGACCCCATTTGTTGACGTTTGGGACCAAAAGATGACAATCTGTCACATGTCACATATTTATATATATATATATTTATTTATATATATATATATATATATATATATTTATTGATAATTTTACCCCTACTTTTGGAACTCTGGGGCCGAGCCTAACAGGTCAAATGAGGTCAAACTTGATATGTAGGGTCCCCTCGGTGTAGGAATGATGCAAAAAAATTTTTGGGGCCCTAACTCAAAATTGGAAATATGACCCCTTTTTGAGGAAGGTGCGGGGGAGCCCCAATATCATGAAATTTTTTGAAACTTGCCCCAGGGATGAGAACTCTAATTACCTACACCATAGTCAAATTTCAGCCCCCTAAGTCATCCCCACCCCATTTTAGGGCCCAAAAAGTGGATTTTGGGGTCATTTTTTTCACGTTGATCAGGCTACAGACCCCCCAAATGGGGCTGGGGGGCCAAAATTTTCATCATGGCTCAAGTTTGTGCCCCTAATGTGCCTTTTGTAGGTTTCAACTTTTGGGCCCCCTTTGACCCCTGTCAAGGATCAAAAATCAAGATTTTTCACAATTTTTCATGTTTTTTCTCGCTTCCCGGTACGTTGATCTGCCTGCAGCCCAAACCAAATGACCTTGGATTCTGAAATTTGGTATTTAGGATAGATAAGGGTCACTGAGATGCCTTTTGGGGTTTTTGACCTTTGAGCCTCAAAATTGGGGGTGGCCCCTTTTTGAGGGGGGCTCTAAAGAGGTCCCAATTTGACAAAAGTATTTGAAATTTCTACCAACAACAGTGACTTTGATTGTCTCCACTGTATCCAAATTTCAGCTTCCCAAGTCATCCCCACCCCATTTTAGGGCCCAAAAAGTGGATTTTGAGGTCATTTTTTCACGTTGATCAAGCTACAGACCCCCCAAATGGAGCTGGGGTGCCTAAATTTTTATCATAGATCGAGTTCATGCCCCTGATGTGCCTTTTGTAGGTTTTGACCTTTAAACCCCTTTTGACCTCAATACAGGGTCAAAAATCAATATTTTTCAAGTTTTAACCTGTCTTTTCTGACGCGTTGAACAGCCTACAGCCCAAACTAAAAGACCTAAACAATCGAAATTTGGGATGTAGGGTCAGTAGAGGTCACTGATGTGCCTTTTGGGGGTTTCGACTTTTGAGCACCATTTGACCCCCGTACAGGGTCAAAAATCATAAATTTTCACGTTTTAACCTCTTTTTTGGTGTGTTGGCCCTCGTCTGAAGAGCTGAAAGTGTGAAGGGGATTGAGAGCGAAGCCCTCAATCCTCTCCTGTCATGTCCCTATTGAGGGTAAAGCCCCCCAATAGGGGCATGGGGGCGGAGCCCCCATCTGAAGAGTTGGAAGTGACGAGATGGTTGTGGGCGAAGCCCCCAACGCGGGGGTATGGGGGCGGAGCCCCCATCCTAAGAGCCGAAAGTGATGAGAGGGTTGGGTCGGAGCCTCAACGGGGGTATGGGGGCGGAGCCCCCATCTGAAGTTGAAATCTTCAATGCAGAGAGGAACTAAAACTGAAGACAAAAACCTGACATTTTTAAACTGAATTTGAAGTTAAAACTGATATTGAAACTGAAATACCATGGATGAAAACGTTTTCAAAGTGGTACACTAACTTGAAAAAAAAAATTCGGCTGTCGCGGAGCATCTTGACTGCTACGCGTTTTTTATATTCGAATGGAAAATTTTTCATTGAAACAAATTGTGATTTTTTTGAGAGGTTGAAATTGAGAAATTGGGAAAATTAAAATTTTTTTGTAGTTGAAAAAATGTGAGATATTTGTAATCCAAGCGATTTGAGAATTTTTTGTTCCGAAAAACTTAATTTTTACGTCACTCGTTCAGTTTGTAATGAGGTAATTTAACTTTTTTAGTGGTAAATTTCATATAAGTTACTTTAATAATTATCAATATCTGAATTTTTCAGTACCTAATTTGATAATTTATCAAGGAAGGACATCTCGGATTGAAAAATTTATTTCAGAAATGGGGTAGGCGTGTCCAGAAAAAGTACTGAAAAAAAAATTTGACAAACAAAATTTTTTCAAAATTCTCATTTTGAAGAATCACATTTCGACTAATACACTAAAATATGACTGATTCTTCACCGGACCTGCAGGTGGCCCAGTGGTTAAAACCTCTGCCTGTGGTGGTAAAACCAAGTCAAGCTACTGTAAAAAAAATAAAATAAAACTTATCTTCTATGAATTTACTATTTTTATAAAAAATTTTCGCCAAAAACCAAAAAATCAACTTCGACAGGTCAAAATTTGGTTGTAAGGTCATAGACATTCTCCTTCAGGAAGCCAAATTTCAGCTCATTTGGAATTGACGAGTTAACAAGGTTCCTTCGTATGCAGCTAGGTATCGAGAATTGCAAAAGATTCCACCCATACAGTGTGATTGATTTTTGCACGCTTATCTACGTTGAGTTTTTTTTTTCAAACATAATCGAATATTCCATCAACGTACCTATGATAAACATTTGCCTATCGTATAAAAGTTTTCCATAATTTCATAACAAACATTACAAACTCGAAGAATTTCCCAACCAAAAATGAAATTAGGTACAATAAAAATTTCGAAATCATTCTTCACCTTCTCGCGTCACATCGCATCGTTGTCGTACCAAACGTATACCTATTCTATGCCTTCCCCAAAAAAAAGAAAAAAAATTGCTTAGTTCAAATACGAAACGTGGTGTCTGCGTCACCACCTCGAGAATTTGCTACCGGAGGCGCGACTGAAAAGTAAACGATGCGAATGCGGCTTGTTCGAATCAAAGTTTACAATTCGACACTTTTTCCTTGTCACCGAGCAATTTATTTGACAGGCAATCTTCAATGGTTGGGATATTTAAAATTTGAAGAAAACGAATAAGGTACGAGTACCTATTTCGTAAGTTGGTCTAAACGATATTACTTTATGAATAATAATACCCACGAAGGTAAAGGGTTTCGTGGTAACCTGCAGGTTAAAAACGTTCATTAATATTCTCCCTATTTTCATTGTTACCTTTGAAGTAGAACTTATTGTTCGAAGATTCTTTTGTCTTCGTACATATACTCGTATGTACTTTTACTTACTATAAGGGCACCAGCTTTATAATTTCAAAAACTTGATTTTATCGATAATGTATTTGTAATTTAGAAATATTTTATGCTGTTTGATAAACACCGATCTGGCTTCATTTTTATGAACTTTGATGTTGACCTAGAGATTTTTTTCTGTTCAGGAGGACGAAGATACTCTTAGTAGCATGTGAACATTTGAAAATGGGATAACTCGTATTACTACACGACGCATCTGTAGCTACACTTTATCAATTTCTGGCAAACATCGCATCGCAGTAACGAGAACTTCATTTTAGGTAGGAAAAGTGTTTTTTATCAAATTTTTCGAATCATTTTTTATCACCGTAGACTGTTGTTTATTTTACTTAATAACCACTGAATCTAGGCAATACACCGTTGTGCTGTTCGCTTTTCAATTGATTTAGTTTACGATGTACAAGAGACCAGTGAAATGAAAATAACAGTGTTCCGTTTTAGCCCATCAATCACGAAGACTATTACTCGACCACCTTAACCAAGTACACCATATAGTCTTTTATTTTTTCAGCTAACCGAATCCATCGCAGTTTAATTTTCTCCGCGTGTAGTGTACGTTAACTGGAAAGTTATACTATATAAACTTGTTTCCATTCGAATTGATACCTACACTTACTTTTTGGTCTAAAGTAAATTAAATCAAAGTTGTTTTTTGCTCGAAATTTTAGACAATTATTTCCATATACGCTGGTGAAATTATTAAGTAGGTACCTATCTACTTTTAAGTATCTCGTGTCTTACCGAATACCATCATTTCTTTATCATTTTTCAAGCCATATTTTTTACGTTGAAAATATTCCATAAGCGAACAACATTTTTTGTGTATTTTTGCTTACTTTATTACATCGTATCGAAATTGGATTTCATTTTCACGCTTTTAGGCATTTGTGAAACCGATCCATGTTTATATGCCAAACTAATAACTTGATGCAATAAATTTCACGATTCGTGAGCGATAAATTTTCCAATTCAATATAATCTTCTATGGACGAGAATAATTTCATTTTAGGCTATATTAGATATAAATTTATCTATATACCAACGAGTATGTTTCGTATGATTTTTAATTATATGTACTTACTCGTACTATGGTAGTGTGTAGAGGCGAACAAGGAAGCTCGTTCTGGAATGTTTGAACGATTGTTTAAACAACAGTGAAATCAATTTTTATACGTGGACGTGGAGATGTAGGAAGAGGTACCTAAGAATTAATCTGACGCCATTGTTACTTGATCTTGCATTCTGTTAAGTGTTGTTGGAAGCATTTTCAAATGTTTATTCGAGCTGTTGCTGGTGTCAAATTTTTCATTTATAGTGTAATGCCTATAATATTGAAGTTATCATCCGTTGATTGCCACCAACACAAACATCGAATTCAAATAAATAAATAAGAATTCTCATAAAGCGCATTCATTTTCATTTCCTCATTATTAATCCACCAAAGAAAGTTGCAAACAATTTTTGAAAAAAAAATTGAAGTGAATTTTTTGTACAAAATTATTAAAAAATCAATATGATTTTTAAAAACAGTTTT
Organism: Balanococcus diminutus; assembly: GCA_959613365.1. Classification (NCBI taxonomy): domain Eukaryota; kingdom Metazoa; phylum Arthropoda; class Insecta; order Hemiptera; family Pseudococcidae; genus Balanococcus; species Balanococcus diminutus. The sequence continues at coordinate 35,548,705 of OY390714.1, forward strand.
AAAATGATTTTTTAGTTTAATTTTTGAAATTTTTTCGCAAAAAATATTTTAAAATGTTTTATATTTTTCAAACATCCGCCAAAATTTTTTTTCAATTTTTTCTTTCAATTTTTCGATTGAATTTTTGATTTTTTTCAATTTTTAAGAATTGACATTTCTTAAAATTCGCAGATACCTACCTGACAATTTTTTTTTAATTTTATAAGAATTTTCAATTCTTTTTTTTAAATTAAAAAAAATTTCACGGATTTTCAAAATTTTTCCATAGAAATTTTTTTTTACTTACAAAAGTTTTCAAATATTTACCTAGCTGCTGTCTGCTGTACCAAAAAATTTTCAAATATTTTCAAAAGAATTCTCAGACTCTTCTCAATAAAAAATCACTTTTTTTCGAAAAACTGTTAAAATTTTCAATATTATTTCAAGTTTTTCCAAGAAAATTATTTTAAAATATTTTTTTTCCAGACTTTTTTACAAGAATTTTTTTTTATGTAAAAAAATATTTTTTAACAATGTTTTTTAAAATGTTTTAAATTTTTTTTTCAAAAACAGCTCATTTCTTCATAGAATATTATTCATGTTTTTGCATCAAAAAATAATTTTCGGACATTTGTAAAAAAAAAATTAACGAATGTTCTTGATGGATTTTTTTAAAAATCTTCAATAGGATTTGCTGAATTATTTCTTTTACAAAAATTTTGAAATTTCCTATCTACTCAGTACAAATATTTTTAAACAAATTTTCAAGCATTTCTCATCAATATAAAACTTTCAATAATTTTTAAGCATTCAATTTTTCAATTCAACTTATTCCTCGTTTTTTTTTATAGTAGATAATAATTGTTTAAAAAATACCCTATTTTCTTCCCAAAATAATTTTTTATCAATAAATATTTTTTCCGCTTTTAAAAAATAATAGGTAATAATTTTTTCTCAAAAAGAAAGTTTTAACGATTTTTTTTTTTTAAACAGTTGACTTTTTTTATAAAATGTTTGAACTTTTTGCACCAAAAAATATTTTTACAAATTTTTGAAATATTCTTTAGGTATAATTATTTTTTTTAAATTGCTCAACTGATTTTTTTAAATTTCTTTTACAAAATTTTTCAACATTTCTTTTCTGCATATTTCTACTAAATACATTTTTTTTAAATCTTTAAAAGAATTCTCACATTTTTCTCTTTTTTTTGAAAAAAAGTTGAGGTTTTAATTATTGATTTTTTTTAAAATGTATTTAAGAGGGTGGAGTGAAAAAAAAACATACCTCGGATTTCGACCAAACTCACAGAGGTAGTTTACTTTGAGTTGAGAACCTCCTAAAAAAAAATTGAGCCCTCTATCTCTCAGGGTAGCGGAGCTAGGGGCTCTCAAAGTGGGGATTTCGATTGAAACAGTTGAAAACATCTCATAGCAGGGTTGTCTACATCCGATTTTCATAAAACATTAAAATTTACCCTTTTTTTTTGGTAAAAAATTGATGTTTTATGAAAATCGATAGTTGGCAACCCTGCTATGAATTTTTTTCAACTTTTTCTATCGAAATAATTTTTTTGCATCAACAGGAGCCATTTGAGTCCAGTTTTGATACCAAGCAGATGTTATTTCCATTTTTTGTAATTCGAAATTATTGATTTTTTTGCGATCTGCAACTTTTCAACCCCCCTGTCGAGGACCAAAAGTTGTTCAAATTTCAAAATCGATGGTCCAGGGAGGTGTAGAAACTCAAACTGCACTTTTTCAGCGGGGTGCGGTGGGGGGTAACTCGAGTGCCACTGCCCGAAAATAGCGAAAAACCGCGTTTTTTTCAAAAGTGACCCCACTTTGAGAGCCCCTAGCTCCGCTCCCCTGAGAGGTAGGGAGCTCAAATTTTTTTTTGGGAGGTTCTCAACTCAAAGTAAACTACCTCTGTGAGTTTGGTCGAAATCCGAGGTATGTTTTTTTTTTCACTCCACCCTAATATATATATATTTTCAAAATCTTCTTTTGTGTACTTTTTTAAATTGGGTATATTTTTGTCAAAATATTATAGTTTTCAAAAAATATTAAGAAAAATTTTTACGAATTTTTTAAAAAAGCTTATGAATTTTTTCTACAAATTTATTTTCAAGAAACATTTTTACCAAAATATATTTTCCAACATTCTTGAAAAAATTTGAATTCTTTTCAATTTAAAAAAAAAAAATTAGTTTCTTCCTACAACTTTTTTTTTTCAAAAGAATTTTTGCGCCAAAAAATATTAAGAATTTTTTAATAAAAAAGTTGAATATTCCGTCTAGTTTATGCTACAACTAACTAATAATTACCAGTTTCCTTATTAAATACATAGGTAGAGTAGGTGCACAAATTTTATATACCTGCTGTATAAATAGGTAAGTATGCAGACTGTTGAAATGGATGTACAAAAGACAAATGTATCTTTTTCAACAAAAGTTCCTCTTGCAGGCTTTGTAAAGTAGGAATATGGAATAGTAAGTAAACTGACATAGACATCAAAATGTACACGTTAAAAAAATAAATAAAAATAAAAATAGGTCCCTTATTTACTTTATCGAGGCGCGAAGTTGGAAGGAACATGTTATTTGCATTCATCTGTAGTTTAGAGAAATTTTCATGATTCAACTTGAATCTACGTGATGTTTAACCTGCAAATAACCGTATTCTACATGATAAAAACATTGAGCTAATTCTAAAGTAGAAATAGTCAAGTTGCGGTAAATTGCATAAATCTGAAAATCGTTCCTTTGTTCTAAAAAAATCAAAATCGATACAAAAAAATGTAGAACTTTACAACCAAAAAAAAAAATTTTTTACTTTTTTTTTTGAAAATTCGAATCTTGTCAAACTGATGGATATGAATTAAGTTGAAAGTCGAGTCTTGAAACTTTCACTGCAGTCTGCGTTTCTGTTTTCACAATACCTCACTTTTTTCACTTTTTCCCCTTTCAGCTTCCCAAAAAGGACTACTTGAAGACCACTTCCTCTCTATTACTTATCTCATAACCCTCTTGATGGAAGTTTCTTCCAAACTCAAATAAGTAATTAAAAATTATCATAGTGTTGGAGGCTTTTTATATACCTAGGTATTTGTTTTGATACATATGATTCGTGTTTGTTGCAAGAGTACCTGATGTCATGATGGGTAATTGTATAGGTACCTATTCAACCTTAGACCCGAGACCGATGAGGTCATCAATCCTGAACATTACGTACAGACTGCAGAATCGTTTACGAGAATTACAACCCAACACACAAGCAACAATCAAGTTGAAGGGCTTTTTGTATAGTTTGCTGAAAATAAACACGTATGATGAGCTCGATTGTTTAATCTGTCAGTGACAAATAAATGTCCCTGTGGATGAAATTATGGACCTAGCATTTGAAACAGTTTTCATGAAATGTGAGCAAACTGCCGTAGTTGAAGCTACCCGATTAATAACCCTCTCCCGAACTGATACATACAATGCATTAATGCTTAAACAAAGGTAGAATTAAATTTGTGGTTCGAAAATGTAATTCGCGTAAAACTGAATTATTGTATCTAGTGAATTTTGTTCAACAAGAAAATTCCCATTTGTTCTAGGCCTGTACTAACCTACCTATGAATTAATGATGCATTCTTTTAATCTTTTCGCACTTCCTCGAATTAAAAAAATTTATAACTAATGATTTAGGGTGTTTCGAGGATCGCGTTAAAAACTTCAGATTTTGACCATTCGTCAAAAACATAATGTGCACTAGGTGTCTTTCTCAATTTTTAAGAAACAGTGGTTTAGGTACAAAAATTTTAAAATTCCGTTAAGACAAATTAAAATAAAACAGGTGTAACTTTTTGATAACAACGAATTTCAAAACCAAGATAGGCACCATTGTGTACATAAAGTTTTTTACTAGTGATACTTGCTTATATCCAAACCTCTAGTTTGGCAAAACACTCGCCGGGCATCCTGTATAAATTCCTTTACGGGCAGGTGGACGACAAAAATCGGCAAATAACAAAAATTGTATGCCACCTGAACAACATTTTTGGAAAATCGGAAATTTTGATTTTGAAAGTCGTAATCAGGACAGGAAAATGACAAAAATGTGTTTTTTACTCGAGTTTTCATTTTTTTGGTCATGTTTCACCAGGGTTGTAATAACGAAACGTAACCTAGCGAAATAACGAAACGTAACGTACTGAAATAACAAAATGTAACGTAACAAAATAACGCAATATAACGAAATAACAAAATATAACATAACGAAATAACGAAAAGTAACGAAACAAAATAACGAAACGTAACATAATAAAATACCAATACGTAACGAATAAAATCATAACAAAACGTAACAAAATATCGAAACCTGAAAATAGATGAAATCATAACGAAACAAAATAACAAAAAAAAAAAATTTTTTGTTTGAAATAAAACATTAAAATTTCAGAAATAACAAAATCATTTCACTGTTTCTGTTTCATTAATCTTTAAAGCGTTTCGCAGGTAGTTTCTTTAAAATTCATAAATTTGGATGATGGGGTGCAAAAATTTCAAAATTTTTGGTTTTTGAGGCATATCTTCCCTCTTAAGGAACCAAAAATTTAAATTTTGTATTTACACTTAGATTATTCAAAAATAAGTTTTAAAATTATATTCCAGGTGAAATTTCTTGAATTTTGATTATTCAAACATGCATAACGAAATATATTAACGAAATAACGAAAAAAGCTTCGATTAACGTAACAAAATTATAAAATTTAAGAATTAACAAAATCGAGGTAAATTGGAGTAACGATATAATGTAACGAAACAAAAAAACTGAATTACAAAATATAATAAGTAATAACGAAACTATAACGAAAAATTAGATGAATGAAACTAAATAACAAAATAACAAAAAAGTATTTCGCTATTACAACCTTGTGTTTCACCTATTCTTGGACTCCGAAAAAGTATTGACTTTTCTAGTGTCAGTTTTGTGTATGTTTTACTTCTCTTAGATAACCGCTGTAGAGATCAAGTACTTAAGCTCAGCGTATTTCTAAAATCTGAATAGTTTGAACTAGAACAGCTCTGTTTGAGTGAACATACATAAATCTTGAATGTTTAGTGTAAATCTTTCGATCAGTCTCTGTTTCTTGCGCCCGTGGGTGTCCATTTGAGTGCGGGGTGACTTAGGTAAGATCTCTTTCCTCCTCTTTGAACTTTGACATGCCCATTGCCCAACACTGTTTTCCAATCATGACTTTCCCTCCATTTCATCAAGTAAAATTTTGAAATTTTCGACGGCATGAAGAATGCTGAAAATTGATTTTAAAAAATTGAAAATTTATTGTTAGACAATGTTATTTATGAACATTTCAAAATTAAATTTTCAGACTACCGTCCTCCAGCACAGAAAATGTTGAATTCTTACTCATACGCCCATGCTTCTCAGTTTACTGTAGGGTGAAGAACTCAAAAAAATTTGAGGTGTTTTTAGATCGAAGCTAAGCTAACATTTTGGGAGAGTTTGTCCCAATCATATCAGTGAGGAGGTGAATTTTTCAACATCTTATCCGAGGAGTCCCTTTTTGAATGCAGTGTAGTTAATTAATTTTCTCAAATGTACCAACCAAAGAAATTTCACGTTTCCTTATTCGAATCTGAAGGTATTTACAGGTATACTCCTAGGTACACGAAAAAAATGTTCACACTGAAACAATTTCAAAAAATAGATCAAGTTACGTGGAGAAGTATACCCTTGTAACCCTTGTACAGAAAGCATTTCCGTCGCAAAATCTGATTGCTTGAAATCTGCTGAATGGTGGTGTAGCGTCGTAACTTCTAAATGATTTTATTCCCGCCGAAAACACCATCGGATTTTGTAATTACATATATGGCGGTTAATCCCACAGGGACAATTTTCATACCCATTTCACGAAGAATTTTTCCATTCAATAAAAATCCACCGAGCCATCTTACGACGGGCATAAAATGCCTTCGACCAGTATTGCTTTACGCGTTCAAAAACTATCGCAGAACTTTTGCAACTGCTTTGCGAAACTCGATCAAAAAAAACTTGACGTCGTGTTTTGCATGTATGCTACACTACTCGTGTTACACCATATTTAATGCGGTACATGCTTCGTTTTTACAACTTTTTCATTTGAAAATCCACATTTACATTTTGTTAACCATACGCGATACCGAATGGTGTGTAATTTCGAAGCGGATTTTTTTCAAACTGTTCATCGAGACATGATTTTTTTTTTACTATTTTTTTTTTTTTTAGAAATGTTTACTTTTGGAATATTTTCAATATTCACTCGATAATGAACAAATGAGCTGGCATAGGGAGTATTCTGGTCGAAAAATGATGGGTTAACTTCACTTTTATCTCAGTTTAACGCGTTGGCTTCTTTTGTGAGAAAATGTAATAAAATAGATGGTAACACTTTTTTTTTTTCATGTATCTAAGTAATCGTATTGACTTACTGTAGGGAATTTTATGGAAATCATCGAAAATACTCCATCGAAACGTATTTATTCACAAATAACTTCAAAATTACACGAGAGCTATATGATACTCGGAGAACGAATGATGAACAACTGCTAAAATTACATCATCTAGTCTAATATAAACACTAACGTAAATTACAGTAATAACGGTAATAACTAAATATTTTCCACACTTACGGTGGTAGAGAATTTTTTTTGCTTACCTTTTTTTCCCCTGATTTGAGAAGTCATGCTTATTGCTAAAACTAGGTACCCAATTATTTTATTATTGTAAAATGAATATTATGTACCTACTTCCTATATTTTCGTCAAAATATTCGATTTGCTCAACTTTTTTTGGGAAAAATTTGAATAAAAATTGGTTTAAAATCTGAATCGCAGCTCAATATTTAATCAGAGATTCGAAGAAATGGAAAATGAGTAAAACTTTGTTTGAAATAAAAAAGCGCGCCAACTGTAACACCATTAATGCATAAAACAAAATCCATTCAGATTTCTGGGCGTTAATTTACATATTTTAATCAATTAAAATAATAAAACTTACCCGCGATTAACGTCTTTCTTCTTCTTTTTTTCTTTCTTTCTTTGAAGAAATTAGTTCGACTGTACGCTAATTTTTTTTTTATTATTAAGGAAGCGTAAAAATATTAATCGGTATTTCATCTTGCACTACAGTTTTTATAATTTCCATTTTAGAAAAATTTACTATGTAACAACTCAACACAGTCGAGGGTTATTTTCTTGAAAATAATTTTTTCTATCTTCAAGATATTCGATTTAATTATTATTAGAGACTTTAAATGAAATATACCCATCTCGAATTTTTTCACCATCTTAACATATCATTTGAGAAAATTCTGACCAGAGAAAAAAGTAACCGCTTGACCCATACTAATTAAAAGAGAAAAACGTAGGAGTAATTTGGGCGAATGTACAAAATGAGCGAAAAGTACGAACAGGGAGTTTTAAAATGTATTTTATTCCATTATTCACTTATCGCGCAGAATTACACTTATTAACTTAACCTTTATTTTTTCACGCTGTGTCAACCGCAGTTTACACAAACGTTTTCAAAGGGCCGAAAGTTATATTGATTCGACTGAATTTAGTCGAACACTGTACACTGTTTTTCTTCACAGCTTGAGCCATATTTCAAGTTTTAATGTGATTTAACGACGACGCTTTCATTTTCATTCGATGATCGTCGTGCGAAGGAGTAAAACTAAATTCCATCCTCATTTTTGTTGAATGGCCGCAGTACCCCTACTAATTATAATCATAAAGAGAAATTCTTTTTCGAATTCATCAATTCAATAAAGATATTCTGTGCATATTTCTATAATATAGAAATCTGCTGGTACAATTCCGCAAATTTACTACATTCGATTATTTTGATTTTTGTTTTTCTCAGCTCTCACCTTCCAAAGTTGTTTCTTTTTAAGAGAAAATAATTACTTACCCACAATTTTTCATCTTCCACCCAAGTGAATTTCAAGTAGATACCGCTTCTGACAAGAGAACTTCGCCAACTCGTCATCTCCGATTGAGCTAAAATTTGGCTCACTGAAAAAGCATGCCACTGAGACCTCACAACCAAACTTTTAGTTGCCGAAGTTGATTTTTTGATTTTTGGCGAATTTTTGAAAATGACCAAAACCTCCTCCAAAAAAATGTAAGTTTCAAGATAGAATCCTGAAAATCTGCTAGTACACTAAAGTCGACCTCCCGAGTCGATTGGAACCATTTTCGAAGCGATATGGAGCCTCCAGGAAAAGTTGACTTTTCTCCAGCGCGGCAAAAGTCAACATTTTCTGGGGGCTTCAGATCGCTTCGAAAATGGTGCCAATCGACTCGGGGGGGGGGGGAGGAGTCGACTTTAGGAGGTAAACGAAGTTTCGAGTGATATGCTGGAGAAATTGATTTTTTGGAAATTTTTTAAAAACGCAGAATTTTAAACTTGTCAAAAAAAACACGTGCGAACTCGTCACCTCGGATTTTGGATTGAACTATGTCAATCGATAGATGAAATCATACTAACGCTAGGATTACATTATCAGCTACCGAAGTTGATTACAGCGCTGTCTGGAGCAATTCCAGTGCGTTGGAGAAAAGTCATTTTTTCCTGAAGGCTCCAGATCATTTCTAAAATGGTTCCAATCGACTCGGGAGGTCGACTTTAGTGTACAAACTAATTTTCAGGACTCTATCTTGAAATTTACAATTTTTTTTCAAAAAATATTTTTTTTGGATGTGGTCTTAGCCATTTTCAAAAATTCGCCAAAAATCGTAAAATCAACTTCTGCACCTAAAAATTTGGTTGTGAGGTCTGAGTGGTATGTTCTTTGAGTGAGCCAAATTTCAGCTCAATCGGAGGTGACGAGTTGGCGAGGCCCATTTGTAAGTTCTCCAATTTTTCAAAAATTAAAAAAAAAAATCTAAAACTGTCTGAAATGTTTAGAATTTAGAATTTAAAAAATTTTTGTGATCCAACATCTAATAGGTTCCGTCACTCTTTAAAATGAAATGAGCACACAGAAGTGTCAGCCCCTCTTTGAGCCTTTAGCTCGACTTGATATAAATGTCTAAAAGTCATCAAATTAAAAAAATAATAATTTCCATAAAATGTCTAAAAGTCATAAAATTTCTAAAAAATTTCAGTTTCAGAATGGCTGACAAAATGCCTAAAAGTCATCAAGTTTTTTTCAAGTTTTTTATGTTATCCAAACCCAACCCAACCCAATTTGGTGTCAGATTTTCGTCTCGGATTTTCATCTCGGATTTTCATCTCGGATTTTCATCTCGTCCCCCCTCCCTCTCTATTGGTCATCGTAAAACATATACTCAGGGACGTAGCGACCAGGGGGGTCAGGGGAGACATTCCCCCTCAGAGATTTTAAAAAAGCCGAAAAGTTGGCAATTTTAGTGAATTTTGAGTTTCAAGTTGGCAAATTGAGTATTATGTTGAAAAAAAATTGAAAAGTTGGCATTTTGAAGGAATTATCCCCCCCCCCCTCAAAAAATCATTACACTACGCCTCTGCATATACTTACCAGTATGTTTGTATGTTAAAATGGCAAAAAAACTTTTTTTTGTAATTAATACTTAATAATCTCCAAAACTGAATTCTATGCAAAAAAAAAAAAAAAAAAAAAACAATTTATCTTCGAATATGTATATTGTAATATAGGTAGGTAGTAGGTACATGTATCCATTACCGACCAACTTATAATTTTTGCATTATATCTATACCTACTTACGATACTTCACTTCCCCATTTAATGATTTGAAAAGAAGAGAAAATCGGATTTAGAAAAGTAGAAAAGTAAGACTAAAAGAGACTAAAAGATATTCCACATTTTGCACATATGTTTTCATCGGTGAAAGTTTTCGTAAAATGTTGGCGCTAATTTCAAATAGAAAACTCGAAGCGCATTAGGTACTTGATCGCGAATCAAGATTGTTTTCCAACTGCGATAATCTACTTTTTCACATTAAATGCCTCGAAATGACAAAGAAGCCGCCTATCAAACGACTATTAACTTTTTCTGCCATTTTATAGCATAGAAAACCGCAAAGAAGATTAATTTCTGAAACGGTTATAACATCTGAAAACAGTATTGTAAGAAGAAAACGATAACCAACGTTAAAAGCATTCGCTCTTCGATAACGTTACTTGCGAGAAAATAAGAAAAAACGAACATAAAAAATATATAGATATATAAGAAAAGGATAACGTATACACTTTTGACTCGAGAGGAAAGCGATAGAGTCAGTTAACACTTATAAACTATAATTAAACGAGTTTCCAGCAAGTGCTTGTTATTTGAGGCCGTTTATATGGCAACAACACAAGTAAGTTAATTAAGTTCGGAGTAAAAGCGTGAAAACTGTAATTGTTTAAAGCTTTAAGACACTTTTTGCTGGAAAAATTGCGAAATCCAACGTTAGTTTATTTTATACCTACGTACTTTGTAGGGTAGGTAGATATAACGTTTCGGTGTTTGAGTTCGCGCAGACGCGATGTGGAGCATAAAAATTAGATAATATGGATAGATAAAGTAATTTTAAAATAAGTACTTGAGTAGGTACATGATACGTACAATATACAGACCTACATTGTAAAAGTACTTACGTGTAATTATAATCATTTCTTGAGCCAAAATACTTTTTACAAATTAAAAGGCCAGTTTGGATATCTGTGGCTTTGTCACCTTGCAGAGCATTATATTTTGAGGATGTGGAAACTGTAAAACACTTAGGTATACCTAATTAAAGCCTTGATTGATGTGCATTTGTATATGGTATATTTTTTGGTGCGTTCAAGTATTGCGATGCCGCGTGATTTTTTAATTTTTTTCGGAACATTTTTTATAAGTATTTTCGATTTTTTTGGAAGAAAAACAACAATAATCTGTGAAAAAAAAACTTTCAATCGGTTTTTTTTTAGGGGAGATCATGATTTTTGTGGAAAAAGAATTTCTGAATTTTTCAAAATAAAAATTTCTGGATGTTTTTGAAAAAAAAAACATACCTACCTATTGTAGGTTATGTTTTGGAAGGAAAAAAATTAGAAAGAAATCTCTAATTTTTAGAGAAAAAAAATTCTCAACTTCTTTTTGGATCAAAAAATTTTAATGTTTTAAAAATAAAAAAAAATCTCAATGTTTTGAGAGTAAAAAATTTATTTCTTGGAAAACTTCAAAACCGAAATGGACAAACTTACCAAAGGAGATGGAGGATTGAAATTTTTTTAATGTTGTGTGTCAGAAAGATTTTTTTCTTCAAAAATAAAAAATATAATTATAGGTATATTTTCATTAAAAAAAAAAAAAAAAAAAAAAAAACCTGGGAAAAAGTCTTACCTAATAGTTAATAAATAAAAATCACCCTAAATTTTTTTTTGAGAAATTGCGTCGAAAAGAAAAAGATATTTTATTTTCCTGGAAAAAGTAAGTATACCTAATTATAATCCTTTCGAAAATATTTTTACAGAAAATTCTATTGTTAAAAAATGATAAAAACTCAAAAATTCTGAGAAAAAAGTGAGCTGGCACTCATTTTATTGGCTTTTTTTTTTCTTTTCTTTTTTTATTCTTGGATTGAACTTTTCTGAAAATATTTTTTGACAATATTTTCACAAATTTTTCAGCTTTTTTTTCCTCCAGATTTTTTAAAATGAATTTTGTACCTAAAAGAATTTTTTTTATTTTCCAATGACTGATTATTTTTGAAACATTTTTTTGACACAACTGGATAATTTTTTTACGATTTTCTTCTTCTTCTTAATAGTCAAGGAAATTTTTCTGAAATAGCTCGCCACTCAATGAAAAAAATGTAGGCTGAGTTTTATTGAACAATTTTGCAATTTTTTCAAAAGTTCAGTTTTATTTTTTGGAGAAAAAATGTTTCTAAATTTTTTGTAGAAAACTGGATGGTAACTTTTTATTTTCTTTTTCAATTTGTAATTCTTCCTATATCGGGCCGCTGAAAGAAACATCCTCCTCAAACCGAAAAATTTCTCTTTCGCGGTCGAATGTTTTGAGATTCATCTCAAACCGAAAAATTTCTCTTTCGCGGCCGAATGTTTTGAGATTCACTCATCCCAGCAAGTCACATAATTCAATTACCCAATAGGAATTTGTTTACTTCGTATTAAAATTGATTCAGATTGGCTGATAAAATTCGCCACTTTTGATGTGACGAGTGAACTTTAAATATTCGGCCGGGAAAGAGAAACTTTTCGGTTTGAAGGGGATGTTTCTTTCAGCAGCCCGACTATAGTTTTCACCCTATTCTTTTGTTTATTCTGATTTTCAATTTAAATAAATCCTTTCTTCAAGCAGGCATAATTATGTCTTATTATTGAAGAATGAACTGATTTTTTAATAAAAAAATATTGAAACGTATGATCACCTTTTTTTTTTACTTTATGCAATTTTATTCAATTTGTTCTCAAGAAAATATTTTGTAAATTTTTTTTGTTTTTATTTTAATAGGATTTCTGGACTTATTTTACAAAAAAATTAAAAATAATTTCTACCATTTTTTAAAACATTTTTGATTTTTTTTTCAAACTCTAAAAAAAATGTGTAAAAATGATTTTTTAAATTGTCTTTACAGGATTCTTGGATTTTTTGCAAGAAATTATATTCTTTTGGTAAATTTATTTCCAATGGGTTTTTCTTATCAAAAAATTAAAATTTTCGAGGAAAATTTTTGGATAGGATTCTTGAATTTTTTTACGACTTTCTTGAAATTACTTTGTGGGAAGTGTGGGAAGTCAATCCTTTTGGGAATTTTTTTTTCAATTCTTTTTTAATATTCATTTTCTAGAAAAAAAAATCATTTCAACAAAATTTTTATTTTTCATTTTTTTTATTTTGACATTATTCGTGGAGAAATTTGTTTAACAAAAATTTAAAAATTTCAAATAATAAAAAAACTGAATTTTTCAAGTTGTTTTTTTTCAATTTTTTTTTACAATTTTAAAAAAAAAAATTACAAATTTAAAAGAAATCATGTGAAATAAATTTTATTCCAAAAAATATGTTTCAAAAAATTTTTTCAATTTATTTCTCCCAGAATTAAAAAAAAAATTGAATAGAATTTTTGAATTAATTTTTAAAAAATTGTTAAAATGCCCCCTTTTTTTGAATTTTTTTTGAGGATTTTTATCACCTAAATACGGTTATCTGTACTTTACAAAGGGATTTTTGAAAAGGAATTCATTTTTTGCATATTCTTCCCTGCTCTACTTATAACTCTTGAAGATTCTTCTTAGAGATACGTTGTTAAATAATTTTTTTAAAAAACTATCTTCCTTACCTACTTCCAAAAACAATTGATAATAAATAATTTTTTTGAAACTTTGCACAATTTAATTTAGGTAGATGGGCATTAACAATTTCACTTGAAGGTATCACCTAGAATTCTCAAAATATTTTCAGATATAAGTTGAAACGTGTGTGTATGTTGAAGAAACTTCGATTTTCTTAATTTTTAACTTTTATTAAGCTGGCTTAAAACCAACAAAGTAAAATTCAGGTGGAAGTACATATTTGTAGGAAGCCGTTAACAGAGTAAATAACAATTATATTTGTGTTTGGATATAGGTATGTGTTAGATACCTACCCTCTTCTAGTGAAAAAATATTGTTCGCGTACCAAGTTCCGAATTTTATTTCCTTTGTACTTTTAACGAGTTTAAATTTTCACTTTCACCATATCTAAACCCAACTAATACGCTGGTGCAGATAATTAAAGTTATTTCACCAACTAAGCTCAAAAATAATTTCTTCGTGAAATTATACCGTCTGACCTTTTTTCATTTTAGCTTCTACCAAAATTTTACGTGGTCTAGTTCCATTTTTTATTTTTCTTTCGCTCTATAGTTTTCTAGTCCTACCGGGCAGCCAAGAAATTTAGGTATAACTATAATCTACGACCTATCACATATCCGGCTATTATTTTCATTTTTGTGAGTATTTAGTATTTACATTTGGTACCTTTTACAACTCATGTACAATTGAGGCGCTTGGTGGAAGAAGGGCGTTAGATAATTTCAAAAAGTGTGAAAAAACACATTCAAAGTTTTGAAATGTTATATCGCGAAATGTGGTCAATTGAAGTGAAATCTTTTATAGTATGTAGGAAGTGTGTTCTTTGAGGTATATTTTGAAGAAAAAAAAAATTAAAAAAGGTTTCGTTATAACGCCAAAATAACCGTTTTTGTAACAGTCCATTAACGCCCTTTTTCCATATTTTAATTTTCAAAAAAAAATTATGATTTTTTTTGCATATTCTCACTTTTAAGAGTCTTATAATCGAGAACTACCAAGATTTCAGCAACGTGTCCGTCAAATAGGACAAAATTTTAAAAATGTCAAACCAAATGCATGAAATAAGTTGAAAAAGTCAAAGTTTCTCGATTTTGCTGAAATTGTAGTATATGAGAAATATCGTCTGGAAACAAGCCCAGACATGATTTTTAGGCCCCTAGGTCATCTTGTAGAGGTTGTGGGTTCCCAAAATGGCGTCATTAGGGTATTTTTGGAAAAAAACGACAAAAACAAACACCTGTCAAGGCGTCTATCATCGTCTAGGTATATTTTTCAGATCTAATACATCGTGTACTAATAGTTGGAGACCTGAAGATTTCAAATTTCCAAAAATATTGAAAAAGGGCGTTATGTAGCAGAACGCCCTTTTTCCACCAAGCGCCTCAATTGTACTTACATGGTAGATAAAATCTGTGATATTACCTACCTAGCTAATCTCATGAGGTTACAAAATATGGGTACTTACCTTTGAATAATATTGTAGACGTGTAACTTTTTTTGACATTAAAATGAACCTTGCGGATTGTTGCGCGTAAATAGCTACACATTTTCGCAAACATGTTTTACTTTCATGCAAATATCAATTGAACTCAGTCCACTGGAGGCATGTGTCTTTTTTTCACTCGGCACAATCTTATTTCACTTTGAATAGGCATCGGCAATTCGACATCGAGTTTTTCGAATACTACAATATTATTGTAAGATTGCAGATGCTGACAACGCAATTCAATTTGCACTCGTATTTCAATATATTTCCGCTTACAGCTTTTTAACATCGCATGAAGCTTTACTTAGAAACACAAAAACCCGATAAAGATACCAATAAAAGATTTATCAGCGCTTTGACCAAAATTCGAATGTGTTTCTTATGTTCTCGCATGAATAAAACTTTCTTTGGAAACGATAAGTACGTGTGTAGTCGAAGTGTGCACTGTGTACCACGTAATGTGTCGAACTAGACGGACAGGGACACTTGCTCAGAGTGAATTTTTTTCACCATGTGTTTTTGCGTAATAGGTATAGGTCGCTGGGTACTTATCTATCTCTGCTCGAACAAGCACTATAACTAAAGGCTGTCTGGAAAAATAAAACCACTCAGAATTTTTGAAAAACTACCTAAGTGTGAACTTTATCTGCATACGAACGTATAAAAGTCTAGGTATATTATCTTCTTTTAAGAAAATAAAAAATTTTAAAAATGAAAATTTTTCAAAAATACCAGTTAAAATGGTCACAACTTTGATAATTTCACCCATCAAGGTTATTTTCAGTAATTTTTCATCTTTACCACGGTTTTTATGGAATATGAAAATAAATGCCATTAATTTTCTGAAAATCCATCAAAATTTCACAAGCCCCCCCCCCCCCCCATCAAAAAAATCTTTGAAAAATCTTCAAAGAATATCCAAAAATTTGAGATAAAAAAATCTTGAAATTGGTTGTTTGTGAATTTTGACAAAAACTTGAAAAAAATAATAAAAAAATAAAAATCTTTAAAAAATAATTTTTTGACAAAAAATATTTGAAAAATATTCTAAGAATATCCAAAGAATTTTGACAAAAAATTGAAAGAAATCTGATAAAATAAAAATTTTCAAAAATATTTTTTTTTTACAAAAAATGTTTAAAAAATGTTCAAAGAAAATCCAGAAAATTTTTGATTTGTGATAAAAAAAAAATTGAAATCAGTTGTTCGTGAATTTTGACAAAAAATTGAAAATAATCTTTAAATAATATTTGTTTGACAAAAAATTTTTTTGACAAAGAAATTTTTTTTTTTTTACTATCCTTTGAGAATTTTTTTTGCGATGGTTTTAAGGTGTTTTTTGGAATTTTCTGAAAATCCATCAAAATTTCACGAATATCCAAAGAATTTTGACAAAAAATTGAAAGAAATCTGATAAAAGAAAAATTTTCAAAAATATTTTTTTTACAAAAAATCTTTGAAAAATGTTCAAAAAATATCCAGAAAATTTTTGATTTGTGATAAAAAAAAATTGAAATCAGTTCGTGAATTTTGACAAAAAATTGAAAATAATCTTTAAATAATATTTGTATGACAAAAAAATTTTTTGACAAAGAAATTTTTTTTTTTTTTTGAATTTCCTTCGAGAATTTTTTTTGCGATGATTTTAAGATGTTTGTCGGAATTTTCTGAAAATCCATCAAAATTTCACAAGTCCCCCCCCCCCACAGCGACACATCAAGTTGTTTGTGAATAATTCGTTCGAATGAATCAGTCTTTCGTTTGGAAACGTTGTTCGCATGTCTTGCGATGCGTAGACGTGATATTATTTGGAAAGAGAGATTTTTTCTTAAACTGAAATTTTTCTCCAGCTACAATTTGCTTTACCATATCTTAAGCTAAAATTTAAGATACGAGTATGTAACTTCGACTCGACTCGAATTTTCATCCAGTTTATTGCTTTTGTAAAATACTCGTTTACATAATCCTTTAATACGTTTTTGTTACTGTCATCCAATACTTTTATTCGTTCATTTAGATTTCAACGAAACAAAAAAAAAAATCAGTTTTTCTACCGCAGAGGCTGCGGTAGAGTTTTTTTTTTAAATTTCCACCGGCTTGTATTCGATTTTTCTGGAGCTTTTTCCTTCGATTAAATGCAATTTTTCATTTTTCGAAAAATACTGAAAATTAAGTATTTAAAAATTCACCAGAGGAGGATTTTCTTTTGGACCTTATGATACCTAGCTTTTTTCATTAATTAAATGAACTTTTGTAAAAACTGTCTAGGTATTTTTGAAATTTTCTGAAAATAATTTTTTTTGAAAATTCCACCAGGGCTGGATTTTGCATTGGATTTTTCGGAGCTTTTTCCATAAACATTCATTTGTTGAAAGATTCTGAAACTAAAAGTCATGAAAATTCATTTAGGGAAAATGTAAAAATGAAAAAAATCAGAATATCTAACAAAATTACTAAAAGTCATCAAATGAAAAAAAAAATGAAAAAAAAAAATTGTCTAAAAGTCATAATTTTTTTTTAATTTCAAGTTTTAGAATGTCTGACAAAAAGTCTAAAAGTCATCAAATTTTTTAAAATTTTCTTTTTTATGTCATCCAAACCTAACCTAATGTAACACAACCCAACCCAATTTACTGTCGGATTTTCTTGACGGATTTTGGTTTCGTTTACGTTAAAAAAAGAAAGAAATCAAAACTTCCAAATAAGGGCCACTCTAATGAGTACATTGGGGTTTCCCTTATTTTAGACTTTTGATTTTGTATTTTCTCATTTCAAAAGTTGTTTCTTTTTAATATTATAACAACATGGATGTAAAATTTTTGAAAATTTTCTAAAATTGGAAAAAAAATTCATGAGAAAAATTCTGTGATTTTTACATCAAAATTCAAATCATACGTAGACGTATAATAAAATTGCAGTCATATTGTGTAATACCTACCCAATTTTCCAAAAGTCTTTCCTAACGTACTTGGGAGAAAAAAAATCACCGCACAAAGCTAAATTGTTTGTACTTGAAACGCTTCTCAGTTCTCGGAGGCGAAATACGAGTGCACGTTCCAAATACAACCAAACCAAACGAATTCCTTTCCTCAGACCAATTTATCACATAATGTACACGAGTGTACGAGAACCCTATATATGGTAGGTATTTCATAAATCACATACCCATATACATGTCTCTTTCAAATAACACCGTACAGCTACAGCTATTACAGATTAAACTTTCGCGTCCACACATTCTCACCAGCCGTGTATGTACGTACCATCGTCCATCTCCGTACAATCCACCGAACAATTTTCTTACAGGCAGTAGGTACGTGACGTATAAAATTCACTCACAACTCGCCTCATATCAATATTTTCTTTTTTTTTTAACTTCACTAAACCAATCTGCGAGCACCTATGCTTGTGCGTAGGCGATAAAATTTATAATATGATTTTACCAATTCGGTTATCAATCCATATTTCATATTTCATTATACATACCTACGTAATATATCGACGGCGAATACTCGTAGTACACATGCGTACTTTAGTTGATATAGTAAAGCTACATATGTATCTCTGCTTCTGCTTTGAAGTAGAGACATTTTGCCTGCAGCTAACTTCCAAAGAATATTGCATTCTTTAAATGCAAAAGGCTTTACATGATAGGTGTATGTGCTTACGTAGATATAGTAATAAACTAGAGCACAAATAAATAAGTTACTTAGGTACATACATTTTCCACCAGAACGTAGCTATTGTTTTTCTTATCTCTGCCGGTCTCTATTTTCTACACTTTTTCAATTTGGTAGATATTTTCATTGTAGTTTGATTCGTCTTAGTTCTTTTATTCGTTTTTTGTACCCAGTGTTCGAACTGAGCAAAATTGCGAAGCGGAACGCATTTTGATCCAAAATTTTGGCCAGGTTATGTCAAAACCAAAAATTGAAAATTGTTCCAATTTATTAATTTCTTAATCCTCCGCCTCGCCATTTTTGGTAACTTTTTGAATTAGATCTTTTTTATGGCTATGACTGGGTGTTCAATATTTTATGGGCTTTTGAAAAAATATAAAATTGAAAAAAAAATTATCCAATTTATCAATTTTATTGCACTTATGACAATTTTTTTTATAGGTAAATTAATCCATTAATAAATATTATTCAAGACTTTAAGTAGAAAACAAAAAAAAAATCAATTCAATTTATCCAATTTGAACCCATGAGAATTTTTCAAAGGGTGGTTCCAAAAATTAGTTACATTTTTTATTCCAAGAGAAGTGAGAGATTGTTTCTTTTTTTTTTTGAAAATTGTTCTTTTTCTTCCTCGAGAATACGAGATTTTCATCTACAAAAAATCAAGAGTTTTTTTCTTCCATTTTGAAAAATGATTATTTGGTAAGATTTTTTTTTCCAAAAAAATTCAGATTTTTTTTTAAATAAGAGGTTTTATTTTTTTTTTTTTTGCTCCAAAATATTTGACAATAATCAAGATTATTCCCCCCCCCCCCCCCCAAAAAAAAATCACAATTTTCTTTGTTTCTCTAAACATAAGAGATTCCTTTTTAAACAAAAATACCCTAGAGGAATTTTCTCCAAGAAATGTAAGATTTGTTTTCAAGAAAAAATGGAAATTTTCTTCTTCAAAAAATTGTATTTTTTTCAAAAATTTGACTTTTCAAAATATTTGAGAATAAGGTAATTAAAATTTTATTCTTGAAAAACGAGAGCTTCTTTCTGCATAAAATATTGACTTTTTTCAAAAAATTCAAGATTTTAAGAATTGATTTTTTTTTTTAATTTGGAATACTTTTCAAATCGTCTACCTACTTCAGAAGATCTGAAAAAATGAGAAGAATTTTTTTCAAATTTTGGTAAAACGGAATATGGGTACGTATGGGTACTTGGATTTTTTACAAACCGAAACGCAGAATTTTTATCAAACCCTGTATAACATTTTTTTTTTTTTTTTTTAGTCAATTTTCAAAATGACCAAAATGACAGGTACCAGTAATTATTTTATAAAATTTTCACCTCTCTACAATGAAGAGTTGGAATTTTTTTTACGCGTAATATTTATTTTAAAAAAAATTTATGTACCGTGTACCATGTACGTAGGTACTTACTTATTTCTTTCAAAAAAATATTTTTAATATAAATAAAAATATTTTTTGGAAAAAGAAGTGAAATTTACTTTCACACATTTTTCAAAAACAACAAAAAATTTTTTTTTTTTTTAAAAACAAAAAAAAACATAAATCTACGTATTTTGGGGGAAATTCTTACTTATAAAAAAGTGGTGTAAATACTTTTTATTTTTTATTTATTTTTTTTAAATTAGTGTACCTAGATATTTCTTTAGAAAAATCAAAGAATATACTGCATAGATTAATACTGTTTAGCAAAAAAAGAGATTTTTAAAAATCCTCATTTTTACATTACTTTTTTTCAGTAAGAATTTCTTCTTAAACTATATCGATATTTTTTGGAACGATAGTTTATTTTTTTTAATTGTGTGGGGTTTTCAAGAAATTCAAAAAAAATACGATAATAAAGAAATTAATTATTTTTTCATTGTACCTACCTATAAGTAATTATTTGAAAAAATTTCCCCTTTTTTCAATTTTGTAATCTAAATTTTTTAATGAAAAGAATATTTAAAATCAATCTAGAAAAAAAATTTAAAAAGTTCAATTTTCAAATAACTCAGACATTCGAGAAAAAAAACTCGTCTTTCCAAAAAAAACACCGACCTAGTTTTGAAGTTTTTGAAAAGGTGATGCAAAAATTCATTTCTGAAAAAAAATGCTTAAAAAATAAATTAAAAAAAAATATAATAATTATGCTAAAAAAATTCCAAGGTACCGCGATTCTAAAAGTAAGAACAGTGAATCGGTCTTAGCTAGAATTTTTTGTGGTTTCCGAAAATAACCTACTTAATTCTCGTAATTTAAAAGAAAATAATCGGAAAATGGAAAATATTGACGAATTGGATCAAAATTCAAGGGGAAAAGGCGACAATTATTCATAAGCCTACATATATGTATAGGTATCTAATATCTATATGTACTACCTATGTGATTTAAATCAAGTACCTAACTTTTACCGAGCTCGACCTTTTTACACTGAAATTGCTAATAGTTGAGGAGAAAAGCAGCACCAAATGAAACGATATACAAGTGGTAACCATCTTTCATTCTAGTTGACGTTTTTCAGTCCATTTACGTGTATTACGGCGTCTTCGCTCAAAATGACGTACTCTCATTTATCAAGCGAAACAAGAGTGCTTTATAAAATGGTAAAAAATTTTAAATCTCTATGCGTGCAGCATTTCGTGTCGTAAATAAACCCGAAAAAGTTAACGTGATTTAATTGTATGGCATGGGTCACCAAATAGTACCTATCGAACCTACCTTTTAAAAAAATCTTCCGATCGGTTTCCATTTCCAAACTAATGCAAAACAGTTTAATCTTAGGTATTTTACCAATGATAAATGTCCTCAGAAAACAAGATAAATCTTTCAACATAACTCTATACTATAACGAATTATTTACGGCGAAACAATTAGGCAACTATTTCAACATCACACCATCATAGAGTATGTTAGCGTACGTAGGTGTCAGCTAGCTCGGATATAACTACGACTATCTTCTTTCTATAAAAGTATATCAATTGTAACGTCATATAATACGGTAATCAATCAAAGAATTTGGCAGTTCAGATGATTAGGTACACTTTTCAAACAAAAATTTCGAGTTGAAAACAAAGTAAAATAGAACGAAGAATTAATTATAAAAAGTTATCTAGATATACATATGTATAGTTAGTAAACAGGGTGTTTTTCGAGTGATGTAAGAAAATCCGGGGTACGTGAATTTCAAAAATTGAAGGGGCGAAAAAAAGAAAATTGCCAGAAATTTTGTTTTGATCGAGCATATACTACGTAGTACGTAGGTACGTCTACGTACATACATAGATACTTGATATTCAAAATTTGAGGGGAGGGAGAGGTCTTATTGAAATTTTTTTAATAATAAAAATTATTTTTAAGACTTTAATCTACAACTTTTGTTTCAAATTTTTTTAAATTGGACCCCTATCTCAACCAAATTTTAATAATATAAGTATCTTAGTCATATTATACAAAATTAGAGGGGGAGGGAAGGGTCTAATACAAGCTTTTATAATAACAAAAATTACTTACAGGACCTCAATCTACAACTTTTGTTTGAAAAAAAATTCATTTGGACCCTTTCTCCAATTTTGAAAAAGTATCTACCTGGTATTATGTGAAATCGGTGAAGAGGGAGCGGGAGGGATCCGATCGAAATTTTTATAATAACAAAAATTATTTTTTGGATCTTAATCTACAACTTTTATTTAGAATATTTTCAATGGGCCCCTCCCTCCCTCCCTCCCTCCTGGCGCATAGATGGGGGTATACTTCAAACTTAATTGTTGTTTATAAAAATTGATAAAAATAAATTAATTTCGTTCGTTCGTTCGTTCGTTCGTTCCTTCCCACCCTCCTACCTCCAATTTTTAATTCGTATCTTCGGAGTGCTATGCAAAATTGGTAAAAAAGGAGAGGTCCAACTAAAAAAAATTTCAAACAAAAGTTGTAGATTGAAGTTTTAAAAATAATTTTAGTTATTACAAAAATTTCGATAGAACCTCTCTTCCAATTTTGAATATCAAATATTTGAAATTATCTATGTAGTATTGGACTTTCTAAAATTCAATAATAATGATTCTCCACAATCAGAGGCGGCTCGATGGGGGGGGGTATGGAGGAGTGTCTCACCCCCTCAATATTCTTGAAAATTCGGATTTTGTCGGCAAAAATTTAAAAAAGCCATTTGTCGGGAAAATCGTCATTTTCGACAAACATTATAGATTGCAAAAAAATTAAAATTAGCTACTTTCAAAATTTTTGCCCTCGCTTCGCTCGGGCAGTATTAATTTTCTCTTATGAGTACGTTTTGAAAATTTATGCAACAAATGGAAAGAAAGCATATTATATTTCCATAAAAAATCGAATATTTTCAAAATTTTCGCCCTCGCTTCGCTCGGGCTGTGTTTCCTTTTCACGTTTTTTGAAAATTGATAGTGTAAATGGGAAGAAAAAATATATTTCCTTGAAAAACCGAATATTTCAAAATTTTCGCCCTCGCTTCGCTCGGGTACTATTTTCTTTAACATTTTTTAGATATCGATAGTATGAGTTGGAAAATTTCAGTAATTCAAGTTGACATTTTCAATGATTGCCCCCCCCCTCCGGAAAATCGCTTCAGTTCGTTCCTGATCGTCGGCAAAATCTTGATTTTTCGTCGGCAAAACAGAGAGTTTCACCCCCCCCCCCCAAACAAGATGTCTTCAATCCGTCACTGTGCACAATGTAGATAAACAAATTGAGTAAACTAGACACTAGTAGTTTGCGGCTCCTTATCACCTTCATTTTCGAAAACAGGCAAATTCATCACATACTTAACATTTTTTGTTGCTCTCAAAAAATTACACTGGTTTCATGAGCAATCTTGACGGAATTTTGAAATTTTCTTGTCTCGAAGGTGCCCCTGATGATAATTGAAAGCTCAAATTAGTCGATGGGCACTATGGTGGTTAATAATATTTCATTTTTTTCGAAATGTCAGTGGTTTGGCCCTCTAAAAATGATTTTTTTGGTGTAAAATCAACTCCCTAAAAATTTTTCTTCAAAAAAATTAAGTGTTTTGAATGGTGGCGCACAGCCCATTTTATTGAGAAAACAACAAAAAATTCAAAAAATTGGAATTGAATTTTTTCAAAATTTTTTTAACAAAATGATCGCTACACTGGTATTTTTTCCAACAAGACCACTTTCAGTTATTTTTTATCTTTACCCCTGTGTTCAAGGGGACATATAAAAACTTTTTTTTACGTTTTTTGAAGAAAAAAATTAAAAATCAACTGGAATGAATAAAAAATGAAAAAAAAGATCAAAGTGGTCTAACATATTTTTACCCCCCCCCCCCCCCCAAAAAAAAAATTATGACGATTTTTCAACTTTACCTAAATTATCAGGATTCAAGAACTTCTCATTTTTCCAAAAAGATGAAGTTCCTGAAAACGGAGGTAAAGTTGAAAAATCGCCATAAATGTTTTTTTTTGTGTAAAATGTATGTTAAGACCACTTTGATCAAAAATTTAAAAAAATATTCCAGCTGAGTTTTAGTTTTTTTTCTTTTTTTTCAAAAAAAATTTTTAAAAAAAGTTTTTCCCCTTGAAAATAGGAATAAAAATGAAAAATCACTGAAATTGGTCTTGTTGGGTAAAAGTACTTTTGTTTGAAAACTTTTGAAAAAATAATTTTTTTCGTTTTCATAAATTAATAAAAGGGACTGTGCGCCACCACTCAAAAAAAATTTAAAGAAAAAATTTTAGGGAGTTGACTTTACTTCAAAACAATCATTTTAGAGGACCAACCCTTGACATTTCGAAAAAAATGAAACTATGAACCACCCTAATGGGCACAAGCAGTGCGTAAAAATTGAAAAATTCCATAATGAAAACGCATGTTCCAAGTATAAGTTTTTGAGGGGATCAAAAAAAGTATAGTTATGAATTTGTCTATCTCCGAAAATGAAGGAACTATTAAGCTTTGAAAATTGAAAAAGCAGTTTTTTTTCAAAGTTCAAAGCTTTGAAGTGCCATTATTTTCAAAGATAGGCAAACAATGTCAAGAGCAAAACATGTTTTTTTTTGGTACTACGTACTCACATGTTCGATCAAAAAAAATTTCCAACCAATCTTATTTCATCTTTCCCCTTCAATTCTTGAGATAGGCAACATGTGCATATTCCTAACATTTTTTATTTCTTATGGGTTACCTATTCACCCGGTCGGTGAATTTCCCGTTTACGGTTCATCGTTGTGTGTACAAAAAATTCTCGTTATAACAACTCGCGAAGGAAATAAATAGAGAATTTATTCACATTTCGAAAATTTTACTTCTCCACTTTATTCTTGGAGTATTTTTGTTTATTCGTCTAGTTTTCTACACAACTTGAATGAAAATTCACTTTGGTTTGTTAACGAGTTTTTCAGAAGCAGTGCATTTCAAGTTTTACCTCGTAGGTATGTAAATTTTCCACTACTTTATAATTTTTTCTCGCCATAAAGACGAGTTATTTGTTTAGCCTTGCAATCACGATTTTATCGGTTTAATGGTTAAAGGTTTGCAACTTTTTCCTAGATTAATGTAAATTAGCAATCAGGCCAGAGTATAGCTATCTAGTGATAAGATGAAAGTTTCTAACTTGAGAATGTTTGTATACCTGAAGTAATAAGGGAATGGTAAAGATTGAACTTAATCTTCGGCATAGAGCAGCGTGTAAACCAACTATAGAGTAACAGTTAGGTTAAGAACCCATTTAAACAATCATTAAAAAATTGACTTTCCTTCAATGGTACATTGAGATAGCGATTAAATTCGCTCGTGTTACCAACACGCTTGAAAAACTTCGCTAGCGAGGTAGTATTTATTCGAAACCGTGTAAAACTCGAAAAAAAAACACTTTTCCTATTCACTCGCAAACAATACTACCCACGTATAAAATCTACGAATAAGTTGAATTTTTCTACTCAACAACGATTCGAAAACGGTATAAGCATTTAAGAAAATTAGTGCATGTATTTCGACATAACTCATCCATCTACAGTAATAAGTAGGTACACGTGTACAGTCGAACACAGTGCGATGCTGACGAAGAAAAAAAAATGAATATTTTTGTCAATAAAAACTTTAAAAGAATTCGTAATATACAATATATATTTTTCTTTTTTGAAAATTTTAACGATGATTTTCATCGAAGGTGAATAATAGTGATTACGAGTAATCGAGACTGTTCAATTACTTATACCATCAATAGTGAGCATTGAAAGTTTCACAATAAATGATAAATTACGATAAAAAGCTCGGTTAGATACTTGCATCCTTTTACATGTTTCTTAAGTAATACAATTTCCTGTAAAGGCACCGTCCAAGTTAAATCATGTGAATTTCCTAACAAAATGTACTTTGCCAAATTGAACTTTTTATCCAATACTTGAAAAAAGTTCGCTTCGTGTATATAGATCCGGTGATTTTTTTTTTTCTTCGCTTATTTACCTCGAACAAAAAACAATACAAATCACGATTTCTTTAAATTTATGCTGAAACAGAAGCGCAGAACGTAACTAAGTAGGTACTATACATATTTACGTATGCACGTATGTATACGTACCTGAATAGGTACAAAATACGTACCTACCTATTTTTCGTACGAAATTTAAAATTGCATACCCTCGAAATTGAAGACAATAATGTGTGCTTGGGGTGTACCTAGACCTAGGGCTTAATTTTATACCTGGTGGTTTTAATTTTTTTAATTTATTTTTTTACTCTACCAAGTGTTGTTTCTTTTCATGGAAAAAAATATAATTCCTGATTTTTAGTATTTTAGCATAGTATTGCGTTTACGATAACCCAACTCGAAAAAAATACACCAAATTTGGTTAGGTTTAGGTTTGAATGGAGATGTTTTTGCCATTTTCATGTGTTTCTTTCTCATTTTTCGTGTTTTTCCCCATTTTTCATCATTTCATATTTTTTTCTTCCATTTTCATGTTTTTTTTTTCATTTTTGTTTTTTTCATTATCATATGTTTTTCCATTTTCATGTTGTTGTTTTTTTCATTTTTCATGTTTCCTCCCCCATTTTTCATGTTTTTTTTTTCATTTTCAAGTTTTTCCATTTTCATGTTGTTGTTTTTTTCTTCATTTTTTACGTTTTCCTCCATTTTTCATATATATTTTTTTTCTTTCATTTTCATGTTTTTCCATTTTCATGTTTTTTCTTTTTTCATTTTTCAAGTTTATGCCAATTTTTCATGTTTTTTCTTCCATTTTCATGTTTTTCTTTTTCATTTACATGCTTTTTCAATTTTCATGTGTTTTTTCTCTCATTTTCATGGTTTTTTCAGTTTTTTAGTGTGTACTTCGTTGCGTACCTTTTCCTTATTGTTTCTCCTGGGATCACTGTATTAAAACATTGAATGAAATTAGTTTATCGTAAATATTGTAAATTTTGTCTTACGATTTAATACTTTGACAACCTTTCTAATACGATTTTGTCATCAACTGTCCTTTTTTTTTCTTTCTCTGCATAATGGAGCAATGAGGGAGTACATCGCCATGATCGACCCCTGGGGATAAATATTTTAAAAAATCGTCATAAATAAGCCTTCTGGCATTGGCGAGTAAAACGACCTAGTAGTGTTGGCTGCAGGTCTAACAAAAAAATAATAATTTAAAAAAAGGTTTGGGTGGATAGACTTATATGTCTTTTATCAGACATTAAAAACTTGGAAATTATTTTTTAAATTTGATGACTTTCAGACATTTTGAATATTTTAAAATTTTTGATTTTTTTTGTCAGACATTCCGAAACTTGGAATTTAAAAAAAAATGATGAATTGTAGACATTTTGTCAGATGTTTTGTAACTTTTAAAAATTTTGGGATTTAACTTATCAAGTTACCAATATTTTGAGTTTTTATCATTCTTTTTAACTTTTCAATATGAATTTAAATTTTTAAATTTTTACATTTCCATGGAAATTAAAAATAACAAAGGGAAACGGTAATTTTATCCAAAAAAGTATATTTTAACAATTTTTTGTTGAATTAAAATAATATAATTTTATTATTATTATCTATTCAAAAAAATTATTTATTTTCCAGCGTTATTTTTTCCGAGAATATCAACACAAATTTTTACGAATTTATTTTTTTATTATTATTTTGAACAGAAAGTTTTCATGATCATAAATTTTGAATGGCAAAAACACACGCATTTTTAAATTGCCTACATCTTTATTTAAATTTTCAACGATTTTTTAAATTTTTTAATTCCATCCCTAATTTTCCACTTTTTCTTCCTTGATTTTTAAAAAATAATAGAAATATTCTTTCTACATTTTATTATAAGTACTTAGTACCTATAATAAAATGTAGAAAGAATCTCTTAATTACATAATTTTGTAATGAGATATTTTTTCATACCAAAAAATACTTTCAACATTTTATAAAACGCACCTAAAAAAGTTGATTAAAGTTCATTTTTTTAGTGACTTTTCAAAATTGTAGGTATTATACAGATTAGTTCATTTTTTTAAAGGGAATTTGGTAGACCTCAGAATGTTTCAATTTGCAAATTCCGTGGCTCTTCGAGAATTTCAATTTTTGTAACACAAATATTTCATGGTACTCAAGCTTTACCATTTTTCCAATTTTTTCCAAAAATCCATGTATATTTTTGGAACCCATGCCAAAAATTCAATTTTTAACTTGATAACTTTTTTGCAGGACAAACTTTGAAAATAATTATAGTAATTTAGGATAATGCAATAATTCAAGAAATTCCACATTTTTCTAACCACCTGTCAAACATTCAATTTTTCAACCTGAAATTTTTTTCGTGAAAATGTTTGGATAAAAAAAAGAATGACGATTGATATGTCATCTGCAGAAAAAATAATAAAGCATTTCAAACCCTTACGAAGAATTAAATTTTCAACTTGAATTTTTTTTGCATGAAAATATTTGAAGTTTCGTCTCTTGCAAGGCATTAATAATTATTACTTTTCATACTGCGAGTTTATTTTTAATTTTTTTTTTTCAGAAATATGTTCGACGCAAAATCCTTTTATGAATCTCATAGTAATTTTTAAGCGTGCATGCCTTGAGCGAGAATTAATTTTATTTTTAATATTTGAAAAAATTATAAAAATAATATTCGACGACGAAGAAAATATCTAAGAGGTTAGGTCCCCAATTTTAATTTTTTTTTAATAGCGGACAGCCGGACACCCTTATGTTCATTTCATTATAGAATGATTCCATTAGGTGTTGAAACAAAAAATTTTAAAATTTTAAAAAAGTGGGACGATTTCAGATTTTTTGAATTTTTAAAAAATTTGAGAACTCATTGAGGCACCACTTACAATTCACATATGGTGGATAAATCAAATTTTAATAAGAACCAAAGGGTCATCCTAAATCTATTTACTCTGAGATTTTTTCCAAAAAATTACACGCAAAATCAATTAAAAATTAATTGACGAAAAATAACAAGATGCAAGAAAAAAAGCGTACTCGTACAAGACCTTGAAAATCGCTCATCCGAGCTTAAACCTATAGATTGTCTGCGGGTAAGCAGATATACTTATTTCGAAAACACGTGCGCAACCATAGCAAATGTTTTGATTGAAGCGAATTTAGGTTTCGTTTCAATATTAAATCTGCACGCTTATTAAAAAAATTGACGTAGAAAAAACGAAAAGTTAAAAATTTCAAATTAATAATCGTTGATGAAAAAAAATGCAGAAAGCCAAGCAAATACCAACGCTAAAGTGAAAACTCGCATATTATATCGAGTCCTAAAAGTTGGAAATTTTTTTAACAAGTAAAAGTAATAAGTTAAGTGAAAAAAAATGTCAAAGAATTTTTCAGTATTGCACTTCGACTCGACTACTTATTAATTTAGCCTTCTCGTCGTCGAAGTTTTTCGGTTTACATCAAAGAAAATCTTTCAAAATGTAACTTGACAGAAAATATGCGAAAAAGATTATTGTTGGTTAACAATTTTTTAATTCGTTCCCGTTACCCGTTACGAAGTTTTGCGCGAGATTTAAATATGAGTTTGGTTTAACGCGCAGACATCGCAGTTGAATAATTCATGTAGGGAGGCGTTTCAAGCGAGAAATTTAAAATTTTACACATTGTAAAAGTAAAAGGGCACATAATTTGTAATTTTCCGCATGTAACTTTCATCATATATGGGGAAATTTCGCGTGCCCGGGTAGTACGAGTATGGAAAGTTTTACAAAAGAGAAACATCAATTATTAAAATTAGTACGTTACAAAAAGTTGATTGTCGCAATGTTAACGAATTCATCTTAATGTTTAGTAGGTACCTATAAGCTTTTTAGTGCATATTGTAGTATGTAGTAAGGTTCTAAGGTACCTATTTTCCAACGTTACATACGAATATATTAGTAACCGGAAGGCAGCAGTATGTACTTACCACTTACCTGATAACAAAATTATTCTCTTCAGTTTGTAGGTAGTTTTCTACGTACAAGGTTCGTTAGGGTGGATCGAAATCGAAAAAAACATACCTCAGATTTTGACCAAATCAACAGTTTTCATTGTAAAGTACCTACTTGCCAAATTTCGATTTTCGTAAAAAAATTTTTTTTTTTTAAATTACCATAAAGAATTAGGGTTTTGTTATGCTCAAGGTCTTTTGAGAGATTCTCAAGAAGAAATAGGGACAAGTTTCGATCATTTTTATTATTTTGAAGTGAGTAGGTACGTATTTTTTCTGGAGAAATTTGAGAAATAAAATTTTTAATATAAAAAAATTAGGGGAAATCATTCAAAAAATTAGAAAATTATTTATTTTAAAAAAATGAAATGAAATTTGAAAAAAAACGCGTAGCAGTCAAGATGCTCCGCGACAGCCGAATTTTTTTTTCCAAGTTAGTGTACGTTTTTGAAAACGTTTTCATCCATGGTATTTCAGTTTCAATATCAGTTTTAACTTCAAATTCAGTTTAAAAATGTCAGGTTTTTGTCTTCAGTTTTAGTTCCTCTCTGCATTGAAGATTTCAACTTCAGATGGGGGCTCCGCCCCCATACCCCCGTTGAGGCTCCTACCCAACCTCCTTATCGCTTTCAGCTCTTAGGATGGGGGCTCCGCCCCCGTACCCCCGCGTTGGGGGCTTCGCCCCCAACCACCTCGTCACTTCCAGCTCTTCTAATTGTTGTTGATCAAACGTGATTTGATCAAATTATTTGAAGGTGTGGACCGGGCTTAAACTTGAAAATCCCCAAAAGGTACATCAGTGACCCCAACCAACGCTAATTACCCCATTTAGGCCTTCAAAATCATTTAGTTTGAACAAAACCCTATTCAATGCACTATAAACAAGGTCAAAAGTGGTTTAAAGGTCAAGACCTACAAAAGGCACATCAGGGGCATGAATTCAAACTACTATTAAATTTCGGACTCCCTACCTACATTTGGAGGGACTGTAGCTCAATCAACTTGAAAAAAATGACCCCAAAATCTATTTTTTGGGCTCTAAAATGGGGTGGGGATGACTTGGAAAGCTGAAATTTGAATATAGTAGAGACAATCAGAGTAACTGTTGTTGGTAGAAATTTCAAATCATTTTTTCGCATTAGGGCCTCTTTAGAGCCGCCCACAAAAAAAACCTACCCCCCCCCCCAATTTTGGAGCTCAAAAGTCAAAACCCCCAAAAGGCACCTCAGTGACCCTTACCGATCATAAATACCAAATTTTAGCCTTCAAGGTTATTTGGTTTGGGCTGCAGGCTGATCAACGCACCAGGAAGCAAGAAAAAAACATGAAAAATTGTGAAAAATCTTGATTTTTGACCATGGACAAAGGTCAACGGAGGCCCAAAAGTCGAAACCCCCAAAAGGCACATCAGTGACCTCTACTGACCCTACATCCCAAATTTCGATTGTTTAGGTCTTTTAGTTTGGGCTGTAGGCTGTTCAACGCGTCAGAAAAGACAGGTTAAAACTTGAAAAATATTGATTTTTGACCCTGTATTGAGATCAAAAGAGGTTTAAAGGTCAAAACCTACAAAAGGCACATCAGGGGCATGAACTCGATCTATGATAAAAATTTAGGCCCTCCAGCTCCATTTGGAGGGTCTGTAGCCTGATCAACGTAAAAAATGACCTCAAAATCCACTTTTTGGGCCCTAAAATGAGGTGGGGATGACTTGGGAAGCTGAAATTTGGATACAGTGGAGACAATCAAAGTCACTATTGTTGGTAAAAAATTCAAATCATTTTGTCAAATTAAGGCCTCTTTAGAGCCCCCCTCAAAAAAGGGCAACCCCCAATTTTGGGGCTCAAGGGTCAAAAACCCCAAAAGGCACCTCAGTGACCCTTACTTATCCTAAATACCAAAGTTTAGCATCCAAGGTCATTTGGTTTGGGCTGCAGGCTGATCAACGTACCGGGAAGCGAAAGAAAAACATGAAAAATTGTGAAAAATCTTGATTTTTGACCCTTGACAGGGGTCAAAGGGGGCCCAAAAGTTGAAACCTACAAAAGGCACATCAGGGGCACAAACTTGATCCATGATGAAAATTTTGGCCCCCCAGCCCCATTAGGGGGGTCTGTAGCCTGATCAACGTGAAAAAAATGACCCCAAAATCCACTTTTTGGGCCCTAAAATGGAGTGGGAATGACTTAGGGGGCTGAAATTTGACTATGGTGTAGGTAATTAGGGTTCTCATCCCTGGGGCAAGTTTCAAAAAATTTCATGATATTGGGGCTCCCCCGCACCCCCTCAAAAAGGGGTAAAATCCTCAATTTTGAGTTGGGCCCCAAAAATTTTTTTGTATCATTTCTACACCGAGGGGACCTTGCATATCAAGTTTGACTTCATTTGACCTGTTAGGCTCGGCCCCAGAGTTCCTAAAGTAGCGGTAATATTTGAAAAATAGTGAAAAATCTTGATTTTTGACCCTTGACAGGGGTCAAAGGGGGCCCAAAAGTTGAAACCTACAAATGGCGCATCAGGGGCACAAACTTGATCCATGATGAAAATGTTGGCCCCCCCAGCCCAATTTGGGGGGTCTGTAGCCTGATCAACGTAAAAAATGACCCCATTGGGCCCTAAAATGGGGCGGGGATGACTTAGGGGGCTGAAATTTTACTATGGTGTAGGTAATTAAGGCTCTCATCCCTGAGGCAAGTTTTAAAAAATTTCATGATATTGGAGCTCCCCCGTACCCCCCCCCCCCCTCAAAAAGGGGTCATATCCCCAATTTTGAGTTAGGGCCCCAAAAATTTTTTTGCATCATTCCGCCACGAGGGGACCCTACATATCAAGTTTGACCTCATTTGACCTGTTAGGCTCGGCCCCAGAGTTCCAAAAGTAGCGGTAAAATTATATATATATAAATATGTGACATGTGACAGATCGTCATCTTTTGGTCCCAAACGTCGAGAAATGGAGTCAGAACTCTTCTACCCCCCCCCCCCCCCCCTCCTTCTAAATTAGGGTCGGACACAATAGCCTAATTTTTTTTTTTTTAATTCGGCTAAAAACTTAATTTTTTGAAATAGTGTAGAAATTTTGAATTATCTAAAGGTAATAAAAAAATTATTGATAGAAAAATTCTCAATTAAAAAAAAGGGGATAAAATTTCATTTTTTTATTTTTTGAAGTATTTTTTCTGGAAAAATTTGAGAAAATAATATATTAATTTTTTAATTTTAAGAAATTGGGGGGAAATTACCTATTTCAAAAAATTAGAAATTTTTTCTATTAACTTTTTAATAAAATTTCACAGATCCAGAAAAATTTTTTAAAAATTTATTTCCAAAAAATAGAATTTTTTATACTAAAAAATTTGATAAATGTAGGTACCTAGTTATTAATTGTTTAATTTTAAAAAAGAGGGGAAAAATTACCAGTTTCAAGAAATTAGAAATAATTTATTTAAAAAAAAAGATTAATGAAATTTTGCAGATCAAGAAAAAATTTTACAAAAACTTTAATTTGGATTTTTTATTCCAAAAAAATTAGATTATTTACTGCAAAGAAATCAAAAAGAAATATATTACAGAATTTTGATTTTAAAAAAGGTCCCAAATCACGGAAAAAATTAATTTTTTTAAATTACATTTTTTGGAATAAAAAAAATATATTTTTAAAATGAAAAAATTCTGAATTTTTTGAGGTAGGTAGAAAAAAACTATTTCTTTAGAATAAATAATCCTAATTTTTGGGGATAAAATTTTTCAAAAGTTTTCCGGATCTGATATATTTTTTTTCATTTTTTATTTATCTGAAATGAATAGGTGATTTCTCATTTTTTTTGAAATAATTTTTTCCTCATTTTTTGAAACAGAAAAATTAGGTAGGTAGGTATATTTATCAATTAATTTTTCCCGAAAAAATCTCCGAATTCTTTTTGAGCATCAATGAAAACGTAATGTGCAAAAATTGAGGGAAATTGGATAGAAAAAAAATAACCGACAGTTGGACATCGGATAGGTAATTAATTTTTGATTTGCCCCAACTTATTTCAAGTCGTACCTTTTGGGGTTCCCCTTAATTTTACAAAAAGAAGAACGCAAAACTTTTTACCTGGTGTTTAATATTGATGCTTTTCATATGAAATGATTCCTTTATTATTTTTGCCCCAACTGAATTTCAAGTTATGTCACTAGCTACCCCCCCCCCCCCAAATTACAAAAAAAATTTAACTTTTGAAATTGTTTTTGGTTCTAAGCTATCAAAATTGTTTCTTTTCATGAGGAATGATTCCCAATTATTTATTTTGCTTCTCATTGAATTTTGAATGGGCTTCTATTCCATTTTTTAGAAGAAAAATTGACCGATTTTCAAACTCTTGCTTTCTTTGTGATTTTAACCCATCAAAGTTTTTATTAGAATCGAGTAATTCCCAATTTTTTATAATTCTCTCAACATATAGTTTAGTAAGTATACCTAGAGGTGCTTTGAATAAAAAATTTAAAAAAAAATTATTTGACTTTAGCATTTCAAGTTGTTGCTGATTATTAGAAAATAATTCCCATTTTTAATTTTTTTTTTCTAATTAAATTTTAAGAGGTTCCAATAGTCACTCTGACCTTAATTTTAAAAAAAAGTTAAAATAAAAGAAGTAAGCAAATTTTTTTGAGCTAGCTTTTAAGAAAAGTTCTTCCTTTTTATTGGAAAATGATTCTTTATTTTTTTTCTCAACTGAATTTTCAGTGGCGTCACTAGCCCCCTCCACCATAAAAAAAAATGAAAAATTACCTATTTTTCAACGTTTGCTTTTTTTGGTACTTTAAATTCAATTAGAAGGAAAGTAAAACATGGATGGTTCAAGTATATATTTTTAAAAATTGGACGACTTTTACAGACACTTTTTCTCTTTTTTTTTAAATGGAGGACGCCCAAAGGTAATATTTAAATATGAGGAAAAATGAAAAATTCGGAATAGTTTTCATGAAAATGAACAGCTTTGACGAGTCAAAATTTTGAAAATGAAAGCTTGGAAATTTTTAATTTTTTCTTAGTAATTTTGAAATTGCGGTGACCGGTAGGTGTCCATGAAATTCAGTGAGTGGAAAAATAAAAAGGTTAGAATTTTTCATGAAAGGTTAACCTCCCTCCCTCCCTCCCTCCCAAAAAAAACTAAAGTTTGAATATTTGATCGATTTCTTTTTTTTTCTTTTTTTTTTAACGAACGAATTTATTTTAGGATATCAATTTTAACAAGAATTACAATTTGAAATATATTAGCACCACTTGAAATTCAGTTAAAAGGAAAAATAGCGAATTGTTTTCTAATAGAAAAAAAAACCTTTATATATGCTAAATCAATAAATTTTGCTCATTATATGCTATCTTTTATTTTTTGGAAACATAAGGTACCACTTATTGAAATTAAACTGGGGAAAATAAAAAGTTAGGAATTAATAGTCATCAAAAGGAACAACTTCAGTGGGTTATAAGCAAAAAAAAAGACAAGGGTTTAAAAGTCGGTAAATTTTTCTAATTTTCCTAAATAAATGGGAGTACTAGAGGCCACTTAATACTCAGTTAGGGGAGAAATAAGATATAGGAAATTATAATCTCAAAAAATGAAACAACTTTAGGCAACAAAATCAAAAGTCTCGTATAAGGATCATCCTAACGCACAACGCAACGTACGTACCTACGAGTACATAATTTAAAACGACAGACGAGAGCCAGGTCCACGCAGTTTCCCAGCATTGTTGTAGGTAACTTCCAACTCCAAGCCTAGGGAGGTACGACTGAAGGAGGGCTTGAATTAGTGGACGCATAAATGAAAAATTTACGTACACGGTGTGAATACCTATGTTGAATAATGCGTGGTATACGCCTCTGTCGTGTTTTCACCATTAATCACGGTTTCGGTTTGAGAAAAAAATAAGTGAGCATGTTGTTCGGTATTAATTTCACGAATCGAACGACGACGCTCCGAGAAAGCTTTTTCACTGCTGACAAATAGTTCAAGTCAAATACGCTTTTCAACGCGAGTGTGGAATTATTATGGAAACGGCATGAAAACACGATTTGGGTTTTTTCAATCGTCATTAGGTATTATGTGTAAATTATGTGTAAGATGTTCTGGTTATTGATTGTAAACTGCAAAGGTTAAGTTTTCTCTATTCGCGCTATGTGTGCTACTGGAATACAAATTTACTTACCTCAGATTTCCAAAAAAAATAATAAATAAATCGTAAAACGTATTCAAGGTACCATAAGGGGAAAAAAGTTGCCAACAGTAAGTAAATGAAAGAGTCGTATTTGGTCGTATCAATACTGTATAGGTAATATAGTTTAGGTACTCTCGTCCATCGTATAAGAGTAGGCTTCATAAAAAGAAATCATACTCGCGAAGCTTTTTCTGAGCATGGATTTATATTAAATTATTTTTTAAGCAACGTGAAAATCGTTTTTATCATAGGAAAAAAAAATTCTGTCAACAGAGTTAGTAATGGAAAAAATATCAGAATAATTTGTATTCACGTTGTCAACGGAAAAATGTAATTTTTAAAATGGTTGTTAACTCGTTTTATGTTAGTTTTTATTGAAGAAAGAAAATTCTTACTGTATAGTCGTTTCGATTGGCGTTTTTCAGCTTCTGACAAACTTCCGTGAACTATCTGTCATGGTCTGTTTGATATTCCAAACGAGATTATTGTTCGAAAATACTTACACAATTTTTAGCCTTTCAACGTAACGAGAAATATATTTTTTATCAAGTTTTCCAAGTCGTTAATACTTTTTTCAAAATATACCTTCCCTACCTATTTTTCACTTTGGACTTAATTTTTTGAAATTATCAACATTAAAAATGGAATCCTTTTGCTATTTTTCAGAATATTATGAATTCAGAAGTAGGATGAAAGAGAATTAGAAGAATGCTTGGACTTCTACCTTGGTGGATTCTAACGTTAATATTGTCCTATATTAATGCTGGTACGTACCGTATAATCGATTATAGTATATCCGAAAATTTAAATATTTAGAATGTGTATTTATTTGAGTTGCAAATCATAGATCATTTTGATCATAAAAGAAAGAATTGTGAAACTGAATTTTGTGAAATTAAAAATTACCAAAATCACCAAGAATTACAAAAATTTTCAAAAATCGCCAAATTAAAAAATGTGGCACTATTTTGAAAAAGGTCCCACTTTGGTTTTTTCATAGTTTTGAGAAAATCACATTCTTAGGTAAAAATATTCAAAGTGGGACGTTTTGAATTATTGATGGATTCAGTGAGTGGAAGGTGTATTATTTCATGTGGACCAAGAATTCACTAGCGCAACTCGCGGGAAGTCGGTTAACTAAGGCATTTAAGTTGATCATTCATCAAAATTCATATTACGACAGGTCCAATTTTGACTCAAGGAAAATTTTCAAGACCACCATGTTATAGAGCATAAAATTTCCTTTGAAATGAGTGGTCAATGCAATTTTTAGCTATAATAGGGGCAATTCTACAGTAATAAGAAAAATTAGGGGCAAAATTTTAAAACTTTTCCCCAAAAATTTTCATTTCCTGAACTTTCAACTTTGAAGCGCTGTAAAACGCTCAAAAATTATCAAACAAACTTCGGAAACATCTCATTGGACAGAGAATTTTCTACCCTACAAAGACCCGGCCTTAACTCATTTTGGACCGGCAAGTCAAAGTGGGACCTTTTCCAAAATAATGCCACAAATATTGTATTTATGATGAAAACTGAGAAATTTGAAAAAAATATACAAAATTGGGAAATGATTCCAAAATTTGGGAAAAATTGTAAAATTGGAGAAAATATATAAGTACAAATTTCAATTTAAAAAAGGAAAAAAGGAACTGGGAAATGATCACAGAATTTGGAAAAATTTCAAAATTGGGAAAAGGTTTAAATTATATCTGTGGCAACAAGTTATAACAATCTAAGACAAAAGTAGCCTATTACTTGGTCTATTTCAAGTCCTGAAGTCTAGTAAAGTGAGTTGAGAGACTCCAATCACAAAAGTGACTGAGTATTCGAATTCAGCACCATCAAAAACATAAAAATCGATATGCTGCGCCATGCCATTGTCCTCGCCTACATTTTTCAAAATTTGAGCAAACGTAGGGGCATGAGGGGGTCCTATCAAAAAATTAAGGCGAAATTTGAACTCAGCGCTATCGAAAACATAAGAAACGATATGCCACACAATTTTTTCCATTTGTGTTATTTTTTTTTCAAATTGGGAGGTTTGTGGGGGGGGGGGGGGGGGAGCTTGGTAAGAGCTCTATCAAAAAATTAAGGTGATTTTCGAATTCAGCGCTATCAAAAATGTAACGATAATTACGTCATTTATTTTTTTTCAATTTTAAACTTTGGTCAAAACTTTTGGGTGCCAAGTCCCTTATAGTACAGTAGAAATAAGTAAAAAAAATCGTCTACCTCAAACAAATTGCTACAGAAGGTTTTTTTGGTTTATTCGGTAGAAGAGGGTCTACTCTGTCACATAATAAAAATCCTCCCCGTTCCGACCCCCCTAAGTGACTTTTTTCGATGCCTCACCCCCCAAAAACCAGTTTTTGACTTCCAGCGGCCCACGGTTCAATTTTACAAAGAAAGTCATCAGAACAAAAATTGTTCTACATAAAATTTCCGACAAATTGTTTTTTTGAATTTTTTCTGTACGAGTCATAGGGGTGGAGTTATGGACTCCCAAAGATGAGACCTAAAAGAGGCAACGTATAAAGTACACGAATTCAATATGGTGGGGTAAAAAAAAAACATTCCTAGGATTTTGACCAAACTCGCAGAGGTGATTTACTTTGAGTTGAGGACCTCCCAAAATAAATTTGAGCTCTTTACCTCCAAGGGGAGTGGAGCTAGGGGCCCTCAAAGTAGGGTCACTTTTGAAGAAACACCACTTTTTTGCCATATTTTCATAAAATATCAAAAATTTTCATTTCTTTTTGGTAAAAATTGGTTTTATGAAAATTGAAAGTTGGCAACCCTACAATGGAAAATTTTCAACTTTTTTTATCGAAATAATTTGTTTGCATCAATAGGAGCTCTTTGAGTTAAGTTTTGGTACTAAGCAGACGTTATTTCCATTTTTTGTAATTCGAAATTACCGATTCTTTCGTTTTTTTAGCGGACTGCAACTTTTCAACCCCCTGGTAGCGTGAGAAAATCGATATCAAATTTGAAAGTCAATGGTCTGGGGAGGTGTAAAAACACAAATTGAACTTTTCTAGGAGTATTTTCGAGGTATAATGTAGGTGGCACTACCCAAAAATGGCAAAAAAGTGAGGTTTCTTCAAAAGTGTTCGGTGATTTTTTTCTGGGAAAATTTGAAAAATATAATTTTTTTTATTAAAAAAAAAAAAAAAAAAAAAGTTGAAAAAATTTCGAAAAAATTATTAAAATTTTAAAAATCTTATTCCAAAAATTAAAAAACAAAATCCAAAAAATATGAATTTTTTATTCTAAAAAGATAAGAAAATTTTTTATTTCAAAAAAATCAAAGTAAAATCATTTTTTATTTCTTTTTCAACTGTCTCAAATCACAAAAAAATTCAAAAAATTAGAATTTTTTTTATTTTAAAAAATAAGAAATTTTTTTATTAAAAAAAAAAACATTCCATTTTTTTCAACTGTCTCAAATCACAAAAAAATCATTCCAAAAAATTGGACATTTTTTTTATTTAAATTTTTTTTTAAAAATGAGAATTTTTTTTATTTAAAAAAAAATCATAATAAAATGCATTCCAATTTTTTTCCAACTGTCTCAAATCAAATTTTTTTTAAGATTCATTCCAAAAATTGACATTATTTTACTTCAAAAAATTAAAAAAAATTAATTTTAAAAAAAATGAGAAATTTTGTTATTTCAAAAAAATAAAAAATAAAATATATTCCAATTTTTTTAAAGTCCGAAATCACAAAAAAAATTAAAAATTTCATTCCAAAAAAATTTGAAAATTTTTTTATTCCAAAAAATTGAGCATTTTTTTTATTCCAAAAATTGATTTATTTTTCACTTTAAAAAAATGAAATTCACCCCAATTTTTTTCAAGTCTCAATATCTTCGTTCTTTTGACTAATGGTGGAAACCTTCTACAAACAATATACCTAGTTGAAAGAATGAAGCAAAGGAAAACAATAACAAGGCTAGAGCAATGTGTTTCAATATGAGAAGAGCCAAGCTGATTTCTGAATATAAGATTATTGTTATTACTTATTTTGACTGAAATTGTTATAACGAACTTGTTGCCACGGATATTAGACACGTTTTTGATTTTTTTAAAACTATCCATTCACGAAGATGAATCACCCTAACAAGCCATTCACTGGAAAAACGAAACTTTAAATACCTACATCTTCGTAAGTCTGAAGATAAAAGTATGAGGTGCGGGCCCTTTTTATAGGTACTAACGAAAAATGATTTTCCGAACTTTTCGACTCGGGTATTTATTTTGTAATCCAATAAGTAACTCGAAGAAAATGATGTAAATTAAGCCACATAAGCGGTTCGCTTAAAATATTTGCCGTTGACCAGGCATGAATAATGAATAGTTACCACGCTAATAAAGAAACTCAATAAGTGTGGCTTTAAATAATGGCGACTGTTATAAAAAGTTATTTCATTAACAGAAAGAATTCACCTTTAAGGAAAACAACGTTGCTTCTTTTAAAACTCACCTACCCACATTTGAAATGAATTCTGTATACAAGGCTACTCCATTTTACAAATTAAATTTACCGAGCAAGGTAGACACTCGGAAATTTCATTAATTTAGAAAAACACATTGTGAATTGTGGAGAGAGATGAAAACTTCCAACAATTTGGATGAGGTAAAAGAATAAAGTATACCGGCGTGTACGACAAGATTAAATCAAACTGTACCTACAATTGGCGAGGTAGCGGACGTAAACAAAGAATGATATGCCATGCCTGTGCCTAACACCTACCAGATGTATAAATGTAGGTACTTACTTGGGTACAAATAAATCAAGTGACTGCCTAAAGTGGAATGTTAGCGTGTGAACTTGATGTGGAATCAATCAATTCAAGGCAGGTGGAAAAATCATCATTCAAATTATTTATTTTTCTTACATTTCATTTTTAACCAAAAGTTTCGATAGTTTTTACTCGAGTAGGTCCCCCTTGTAACAGCATGTCGTAAAATATTGAAAAAGCAACCGACGACGCGATAGACTTTTAGTTATTATCCCAAAATTCCTCACCACGTCAAAATTTTCCTTTGGCGGACCCGAGCTCACCAAGGTAATTCTAAAATTTCAGGAATGATTTGACCATTACAAAATTGACCAAAAAAAATGGTTGGATTTTCTAAACTTTTTCAATGATATGTTTCGAAGGAATGCCCTAGATACTCGAAATAATATGCATGGTCTCTAATGTGGTCACTAGTTGACTTTGAGAAAAAATTTGAAATTTTTCTTGTTCATGCAAGTTTTTCAAGTTGAGAAATTGGCTAAAATTTTGAGAAATATAAAAAACTAAGAATAATGCACTGTAGGGAATTGAATTTCTGATCAAAAAGGTTTTATTCACTTTTTACTTATCTTCAATATTTCAGCCGCTCTGTAAGAAAATCAAAAGAAATTGTATGGACAAAATTTGTCCAATACTTATTCCAGAAATAAAATTCTAGATTTTCTCAAAATATCTCAATTTTGTAAACTGAAAAAAATAAATTTAAAAAAAACTCAATATTTTCTAAAAAAAAATAAATAAATTAAAAAAAAAAAAAAATAGAAAATGTAGGTAAAATCAATTTTTTATTTTTTATTTCTTTAAAAAAAACTCAGTTTTTTGAAGGAAATCATTTTTCATTTTTACGAAACACAAATTTTTTTTCAAACGTTTGCAGAAAATGACTCTTGATTTTTTGTAAAAAAAAAAAACAACTCTAATCTCTTATTTTTGAAAAAACAATAAAATTCCCTTACCTAAATTTATTGAAGATTTTTTTTTTTTAATTTTGGTGGGAATAAAAATAATACTTATGTACCTAACCTTAATTTTTCAGAGTCATTGTAAAAAAAAATGTCGTTTTTGAAGGAGAAAAAAATCGATTGAAAAATCTTTTAATTTCTTTGATCGATGGAAACCATGTTTCTTTTGAAGAAAATCATTTTCTAATTTTTTTGAAGCACAAAAATTTTTTCAAACTTTTGTAGAAAATGACTCTTAATTTTTTGTAAAAAAAAAAAAAAAAAAAAAAAAAAACTCGACCTAATCTCTTCTTTTGTATTATGGTGAAAAAATAACGATTTTTTGGAAAAACAATAATTAATTCCCTTACTTACCTAATTTTATTGAAGATTTTTTTTTTGAATTTTGCAGGAAATAAAAATGATACTTACCTAACCTTAATTTTTCAGAGTCATCATCGTAAAAAAAATCTTGTTTTTTGAAAAAAAGAAAAATCGATTAAAAAATCTTTTAATTTTTTTGATCGATGGAAAAAATCTTTCAATTTTTTGGCGCAAAAATATCCTTTGCTAATTTTTGGGTAAGGGGATTCTTTTTAATTTTTTAGGGGAAAAAATATTTTTTGAGGTTTTTTTGCTCTAAAAAATCAATAAGAATCCTCCTCACTCAAAAATTAAAGGATTTTTCTCTAAAAAAATCAAAAAGAATTACCTTCGTCCAATGATTAAATGGCTCTTTTGCTTAAAATTGATTTTTATTTAAAAACTATCGAAAAATTGTTACATTATGCAAAAAAATTGAAAAGAGTACTTTATTGTTTTATTTTTTTTCAGAAAATAATTTTAAAAATTGTGAAAAAAATATTTTTTTAAAAATAAAAAAAAATTGAATCTTCAAAAAAAAGTTCGACATTTTTGTTAAACATGTGCTCTATTATTTTTCATAATTTTCAAAATCATTTTTTGGAAAAAAAAAATCAAAAAAAGTGAATTAGGTACCTATTTTAATTTTTTGTAATGTTTCCCAGTTTCCCATTAAATACTGAAAATTTGAAAAATTCTTGAAGAATAACTTTTTAAAAAATGTCGATTTTTTTCAAGATTCAATTTTTTTCATTTTTTAAAATAATTACCTACCTACCTATTCTTTTTCATAGTTTCTAAAATCATTTTCTGAAAAAAAAGTGAAGTACCTACCTAGTTCAATTTTTTTGTAAAATGCAACAATCTCACTTTCTTAGAAATGAAAAAACTCAATTTTTTGAAGAAGAAAAATCATTAACCATCATGAAAGTTTTTCCACTCCGGCACTCTTTTGGAAAAAATTGAGCTATACCCTTGAAATGCGAAATTGCTGCCTTGAAACTGGCACAATCTAATGAAAAGTTTTATTCACGTCTATGTCTCCAGGCAGTCGTACGTATTTCGTATGTCTCAAAATCGAACAATGATTTACTTAACTGACGTAAGCCCGCCTTAAATTTTCAAAAAAAAAAAAAATGAAAGTACCTAAATAGGTACTTTACTTAGGTATACGTATATTTAAAAAAAGGTTTGACATCCTTTATACGTACAGGATGATTCAATTTGTCTGTACTTAGGGTAAACGAGTGCAGCAAAAACTTAAAATCGATTTAAGAACTTTATAAAGAACTAAAGTACATTTAACTCGAGAAAATCACATTTTTTTACGAATAAATTACGCAGAAGTAAGTGTGCAAATGGAATAGGTAATCCAAGTGCACCATACTTGATAGGAAAATTATACCTATAGATATAGTTTGGAAACGTAAACGGATCAGACTATCATAAAAGATAGAATTCACGACACAGACAGCACCGATCGTATCTGCAAGATTCGTTCAAATGAAATTTATGTAATATATCGCACTGCTTTTAAAAGCCCTAAAATGGTATCACGTCATCGTGAAAGTAAAATTATTACTCGGTTGTCTTTTATTAACTTTATTTATAAGTACGTAAGTAACTATATGGTCAGTTTCATATAAAACTACGGTCGCCATTCGAGAGACGTTTATCTTCTTGCGGATATATCGGCAAATTTTATTTTGCTATAGATCTTCAAAAGGATTAACTAGTCGTCTTTGCACCTACTGAGTAGAACATTGCATTTTTTGGCCAATGTTTTAAATTTATTTTACGGTTGATTTGTTCGCTATCCACATGGATTTTATCGCATTAGAGAAGAAATTTCGTTCTCGACCATTTTTGGTATTTTACGAGTAGAGAACTTCTTTTCTTCATTTTTTTTTTTTTTTTTTTTGCTTTTTCAAAAGTAGGTACCTATAACAAGGTATGTTCGAATTTGAGGTTAATTTTATATTATTTATATTTCGCAGAAAATGGCTCGAATTTGAAACCTACGACTTACTTTAATATTGAACTGTTGAGAAATATTACCGATGAGATTACGATCGAACCTAAGCTGACGAACCGACATTCATCGAATTACTCGTTTCACAAATTAGTCACATTACCACCTCGACCGGCCGGTCATTATTACCCGAACTCCAGATGGGGACCATTTTTTGAAGAAGGA
This sequence comes from Balanococcus diminutus, assembly GCA_959613365.1. NCBI lineage: Eukaryota > Metazoa > Arthropoda > Insecta > Hemiptera > Pseudococcidae > Balanococcus > Balanococcus diminutus. Next base: position 35,593,133 of record OY390714.1, read on the forward strand.
ACCGAGCCATTCAATATAACCGCTAGAGTGGGCACCACCGTGCGAATGAATTGTAAAATCGGACTCCTACACGATAAAACGGTAGCTAAAGTATAAATTTTTAATTAGCTATAGCTAATTTGATTTTAGTATTGTAGAACGCTTTAGTATGGACAAAATACTCAAAGGATTATTTTACATTTATTAGCTCTCTACATCGGCTGATAATCCATTTACCTATTGGTGAAGCGAAATTAATGCGAATGCCCCAAACTCGATTCATTTATTTCCACAATTTCGAATAGGTCGATGCGTCTTGAAAAACCATTATTTTCCGTATAGGCTTTCAAGTAGTATTCGATTTGAGAAAATAATATAAACGAAAAAGGTAAACTAAGTTGGTATATGAATCTTTTGTTGGACAAATACCGTTGAGAATACTATTTTGTTGGCTACTTCCGCGTAATTTCCTGTATTAAATGAAATTCCATTGTTCTACGCCGAGTTACTTTTGGTTAATGCATCTTTAACTTTTAAAATTGAAAACTATCCTTGTATTAAGTTCGTGGCGAACTGAAGGTATCAATAGGTGGTAATCAAATGAAAGGAAATTTCCTTCAGGTGCACTACGTATGTACAATGATAAGTATAAAATTACTTACAAGGGAACCTCGTTAACTCGTCATCTTCGATTGAGCTGAAATCTGGCTCACTGAAAGAACATGCCACCCATACCTCACAACTAAATTTTTAGCTGCCGAAGTTGGTTTTTCCGTTTTTGGCGAATTTTTGAAAATGGCTAAAACCGCCTCCAAAAAACCATTTTTTGAAGAAAAAAAAATATATTGTAAATTTCAAGATAGAGTCCTGAAAATTGGTTTGTACACTAAAGTCGACCTCCCGAGTCGATTGGCACCATTTTCGAAGCGATCCGGAGCCTCCAGAAAAAGTTGACTTTTCTTCAGCACACTGGAATCTCTCCAGGCCGCGCATTTTACGTTTAGGTAGGTACCTACCAATCACATTAATATCGTATGTCACTTTTTGTGCCATACCACTGAAACTTGAATATTCGGTAAATGAGGCGAAGTCTGGAGTGATTTTCTAGAGAAAAATGCTGGAAATTTTTTTATGAATGCAAAATTTTCAAGTTGTCAAAAAAACACGTGCGAACTCGTCACCTCGGATTTTGGATTCAACTATGCCAATCAGTAGAAGACATCATATTAACGCTAGGATTAAATTTTCAGCTGCCGAAATTAATTACAGCACCGTCTGGAGCTATTCCAGTGCGCTGGAGAAAAGTCAATATTTTCTGGAGGCTTCAGATCGCTTCGAAAATGGTGTCAATCGACCAGGGAGGTCGATTTTAGTGTACAAACCAATTTTCAGGACTCTATCTTGAAATTTACAATTTAAAAAAAAAATGATTTTAGGGAGGCGGTTTTAGCCATTTTCAAAAATTCGCTAAAAATCGAAAAATAAACTTCGGCAGCTAAAAATTTGGTTGTGAAGTCTGGGTGGCATGTTCTTTCAGTGAGCCAAATTTCAGCTCAATCGGAGGTGACGAGTTGGCGAGGTTCCTTTATTAGTTATTAGTTTCCTACAGAGTAGGTAGGTATAGGTAGGTACACATACCTACTTGTATACGAGTAGTACAAATACGTATAACGTTTTCAATTCTCTCCGTTTGTGTGTGAGCCAAAAAAAAAATGATTTTCCCGAATTTGTATTTTTCATATATTTTTTTTGATAAGCTTCAAGTGTTTGAATAAAATCGTCAACGTAAAATTTAGACATGTAGATATATGTAGGTTTGAAATGAAATTTTTTCTAGTTCAGTTATTTACCAAGCCGAGTGAACAAGAAACGAAAACTTATTTACTTTAAATCCGCGATATCATATCTCTGCTGTGATACAAAATGCTCCGCATAATGTAGTCATATCACGTGATGAAATTATTTAACCCCTTTCTTTAACTCTGCGTCTGCCTGTGTACCTACAAATACATAAGGGAAGTTGGAATAAATAAAATAACGTCAATCATATCAAACGAAATTTTTTCAAAATGGTTTTTATACCTACCAATCGTATATCTACTTGAAAGATATGTATTTTTTTTTTTTTTGTTTTGTGTGATTTTTTCGAAGGCAGTTTCGTTTTTGTGTTTCATATCATATCAAAGCTGTCAGAAATAATTTAAAATAGGTACATCTAATGTAGGGTAGGATGGCCCTTATTTTCATGTTTCGATTTTTTTCTCCTTCTCACTAAACTAGTTCCTTTTTATGAAAAAATAAGTAGGTGATTCCTTTTTTCATTTCTCTGCTAACTGAATTTTAAGTAGTGCCTCTGAGCCCCTAGCCCATTTTTGAGAAGTAGAAAAGTGACGAAATTTAAAATTTTTAAAAAATTCCAGAATGATCACAACAAACGTAGATATTTTTATCCAAAACCATTTTTGACGATTTTAATTCTCATACTTCTAATTTTAAATGAACCGTTAATTTTTTTTACGTTAAAAAAAGTAACGAACTACGAAGTTGAGTTTTTTTGTGAAAAACTCAAATTTCGAGAATAAATATACCAAAAAATCTAAAAAAAAAAAAAAAAATCTTGTACAATAAAGTGAGGCTATTTCAGATCAAATAATATACAGGGTATGCCGGCTTGGGAGTAAAGCCTTCTAACCACTAACTATGCAACTTATGGTGAGTCGATGTAAATATGTTTGCACAACTTCCGGATCACAGGGGATCTGAAAAAAAATTATGATAAAATTTTTTCAAATCATTTTTCTTGAGTAATTTTTTAAAAAAAATTTAAAAAATAATTACAGAAAAATAATTTGAAAAAAATTTATTATGATTTTTTTCAGACATTTTTCAACCAATTTATTTGCTCATAACTTTTGACTGAAGTGAGATAGCGGAGTGGGAGTTGCGCCATTGTAAAGAGCAGCCTTTTTTCGTCTGGAAAAATTAATACCTATTAACAGCTTAGTCAAAGTACAATTTTTTGAGTTATTACAGAAAAATGAGAAAAATTGTCAGTTTTTTAACATGTTTTTTTTTTTCAAATATTTTGCTCGGCATAGACGTACTTGTCAAGTTATAAAAATGACCAATCCCATGAAAAAATTTTAGACATGATTTGCTGTTTGATTCCACAACTTTCAACCTAACCTTCTACCTACCTATTAGATATATATGTACTATAGTTGTTGATAAATCCAAGTTAGAAAGCACTCAGCCAAAACAAAAAAAATCTAATGACTAAAACTCAGCCCCTGTGGTCTGGAGGTTAGGCAAACGTATTTACATCGACTCACCATAAGTTGCATAGTTACTGGTTAGAAGGCTTTACTTTTAGGCTGGTACACCCTGTATATTACTCCACTCATGGATGGGATTTCCGAGATATTATAAGTAGACGTAGACAGTCCATAGATGATCCACGAGGGGTCGGAATATTTTTTATCCCTCTACATACGATCAATAATTTTTTTTACAAAAGGTAAAAAATAGAAAACACTTTTAATGTATAACTATACTTAACATTTTACTGCCCCTTTTCTCTCATTTTTTGAGTAGAGTATACGAAACTAGGGGGAAATAGTAGAAAGATATTAATGAAAAAATTGGAAAAAAAATCAAAATACATTTTACCTGAAAAAAAAAATTGAAAAAATATGATGATATTTAGAGAGGCATTTTACTTTTTTTAAATGTATAGGAAAATATTCTGGTGCATTAAGGGCGTTAAATGGTCCTCTTTGAAAATTTCAAAAAAAAAAAAAAAAAAACAGGAAGCACAGTTTTGAAAGTGACAGTGTAATTTTTTTCGATTCTTCAAATCATTTTACATCTTTCAGAATTTTTTCAAAAAATTTTGATGTGGTTGAAAATCGTCAAAAAAGCAAAAAAATAATTTTTCGCAAAGCCCTCTCCCAATTGGTAATTTTGGATCAAACATTTTTTCTTTCTGTACATCATCAAAGACACCTAAATACGCCATAAACCTGAATTTGAACTAAATTCGTTCATTTTTTCCATTTTTTTCTTATTTTTATTAAAAATATACAGTAAGGTGAGCCCCATTTTTTAAGAAAACAAACATAATTCAAAAAATTTAATTTAATTTTTTTTTCATAATTTTTTAACAAAATGGTCAGGGGTCACTACGTAAATACTTCTACCCAACAAGACCATTTTCGGTGATTTTTCATCTTTATTCCTGTTTGTAAGAGGACATGAAAAAGTTCCTTTTTGCGTTTTTCGAAGAAAAAAAAAATTAAAAATAAAGTAGAATGAAAAAAAATTGGATCAAAGTGGTCTTAACGTTACCGTCCTATAATTTTACCAAAAAAAAAATAAACATTTTTGTTGATTTTTCAACTTAACCTCAATTTACAGGAACATCATGAACTGCGACATTTTTCCAGAAAAATGTGGTAACATTGAAAAATTGCCATAAGTGGTTTTTGGGTCAAAAATATGTATTAAGATCACTTTTATCCATAAAAAATTTAATTTCATCTGATTTTTATTTTTTTTTCGAAAAACGTAAAAAAAGTTTTTTTTTATGTCCCCTTAAAAACTGGGATTAAGATGAAAATTTACCGGAAATGGACGTGTTGGGTAATAGTACCTGTGTAGTAACCATTTTGTTGAAAAAAATTGGGAAAAAAAAATTAAATTCCAATATTCTGATTTTTTTTTTTGTTTACTCAAAAAAAGGAACTTTGCGCCATGCGCCACCACTCAAAATATTTTTTTTTAAGAAACATTTTTAGGGAATTGATTTTACATCAGAATAATCATTTTTAAAGGGTCAGATCCAAGGAATATAAACACTATCGTACTAGGTAGTCTGGATCGTTGAATATGTGTTTTTGTGTGTGTATTTTGACGTCACTAGTGGAAAAATCTGACTGTATTAGTGGAGAAATCGCTTTTTTTGGTAGTTTTTTGTTAATAGCTCTTTATAAAATGGATTAACTAAAATATTTATAGGAATATTTTTTAAAGAGAAGGAAATTACATTTCGAACGGCATGTTTACTTTTGAATTATACTCCATTTTGGGTTCATAAGAAAGAGAATCATCCGTGAAATTTAATTCGCTCTTCAGATTATTGAGAAATACTGTACTAACATTGATTTAAATTGCAGAAAACTATATATCGTTGGAAAGAGGATAAAAAATGCTACATTTCGTTCGCTTTGTGTACCCATCTATCTTTTACAGTTTTTGAAATATATTGAACTCAAACTTCGCAATACATTATCTCAAAAACTATAACAGATAGATTGGTACTCAAAGCGAACGAAATGTATCATTTTTTATCCTCTTTCCAACGATATATAGTTTTCTGCAATTTAAATCAATGTTAGTACAGTATTTCTCAATAATCTGAAGAGCGAATTAAATTTCACGGATGATTCTCTTTCTTATGAACCCAAAATGGAGTAAAATTCAAAAGTAAACATACCATTCGAAATGTAATTTCCTTCTCTTTAAAAAATATTCTCATGAATATTTTAGTTAATCCATTTTATAAAGAGCTATTAACAAAAAAGTACCAAAAAAAGCGATTTCTCCACTAATGAAGTAAGATTTTTCCACTAGTGACGCCATTTTCGATGATTTTTCCACTACCTACCGCCCAAACATCTTCTGTTGTACAACAATCCAGACTACCTAGTACGATAGTGTTTATATTCCTTGGTCAGATCTTAAAATCTCAAAATAAATAAAATTATGGGACACCTTAATACCTAGATTTATATACTCTGTGTGTGTATGTCTAATGAAGATATCAGATGTTCTGAGGGCCTAAAATTCACGTTATGACATATTTCAACTCGATATTAGTCATAAGTATCTAATTTATCTATAAAGCGATATTGCAGGGAAATTGGGAAAATGGAGAAACTTAGAAATTGTTTTGAGCTCTTTTCACAATTCAACCATAAGTAATTTACTTTTTACTATTTTTTATTTAAATTTTTTTGCATAAGATGGGTTGAAAAAAATCAAGTTTCTCAATTTTCCCAAAATCACACTATAAAGACGTATAACTATACTAAGTTGAAATATGTCGCTTACGCGCATCGAGGGGTGATAATGAGATTGTGATGATAAAATGAAATAAACTATACTATACTATAATATACCGACAGGGATTTTAGATCCTCAGAATATCTTCTGGGAGGAGATTTTGAATTCCCAAAGTGGCGTCATTATAGTTGTTAGTTGGACTGTGTTATATCCAAATCTCAAATAGTGTCAACCACTCGCCTGAAAATATCCTTCATTTACGAAGATACTATCATCCTAGTGGAGACTTCACGTTTAAAATTTTTGTTTCAATTCAGAGGAAAATTTTTATACCTAATTTATTTTTAAAAGAAATTTCAATAATTTGTGTCCAAAATAATTTCAAAGACTGAAAAATGTCGTTTGAAAAAATTTGAAACTTATTTTTTTATTTGAAAGCATTTGAATAAAAAAAATTTTCAATGACGAAATTTAAGAAAAAGTTTCTCAAGAAGTGAAGTATTTTTTCAAGTAGATTCTTAGGCATCTAAATATTTTTGTACCCAAATACTTACCTACCTATCTTATTCGCAAAATCTTATTAAAAAATATTCACAACTTTAAATCCATTATATTATTTTTTTCTCGAGAAATGGAAGCTCCTATGCTTACGGATTATTAAATTTGAAGAGCGTAAAACAAATCCCTTTTGGAAGTCTTCACGTAATTAAATCTTTTCTCTCGATATAGCGTGAATAAAAAGGCATTCTAAGATTAAGTAGGTATCGCATTTCACAATGCTAACTACTCGTAGGTATAAGAAGGTACCTATCAGCTAAGTATTTTATGAATAACGCATGGCTATGCGTTACATTTGATTTCAAATACAGAGGTATAAAAAGTAGAAATATATTTCAAAGCACCTAAAAACGATTACCCATTTTCGATACGCTCGCAATACTCGTATTTCGATACCTCGAGCGTGCGAGTGTGTTTGAAATTGAGTGGAAAAAAATTGTACTTTTTTTCACAATATAGTAAATTCTGCGGGCAAACAGTTTAACAAAACCACCGTTATATAGAGTCTTTTATCAGTGTAATCCTATCTGTACATTACACAAACACGGTGCTTTTGTAAATAGTCCAAAAACTTGCTGTTGCGCGTTCAATTCCCCAGAGAAGATTCGACAATTTATTATCTCCCTTTAGCTTATCGTACCTACACTTACACTTTAAACACACCTTTTCGTTGTACTTGTTACAGCTTATTTGATTACAATAAACGTTAATTTGCCATCTTTTCGCACTAATTTCAACATTTAAAACCCGTCTTCCACGCGTGTTCTGCGACACGATTCGTTAAACAAAACAACGTGCGTTTTATGAAATAAAATACATATTACCTATACCTACCTAAAAAATTGCCTTCGTTTTTTATACTCGTAAGGTATCCGCTTGCTCCTTCAAGTAGGAAAATTTTCGTATAGAGAAGTTTTTGGGGAGGAAAAAAAGTCACTTTTTCAATGGAATAAACTGACAAAAGCGTTCGCCGTTCGGCTGGGAAAATTCCTTGAATCGGGTGTTTTATAAAAGAGTGGAAACCAAATGTTTCCGCATATCACAATAATTTAGCATGGTAAAATCCATTTCGAAAATTATTCACCGGCTTTTGATTTGCTAACGAGAAAGTTTCGACTTCATCAAACTTTTCACCATTTTTTAAAAAATTTATTGTTATTTTAAAATATCTGACAGCTGTTTTCATTTTTATAAAGATTTGGTGAATGGTGCTCCAGTTTATCGAATATTGAAGTTGAAATGTTATTCAGAAAGAAAAATAAGAACGTACGTAGTTGTTAAATAGGTACTTTCGCTAATAAGAAAAAAAACGAGAATAGGAAAAAGTAGATAATTTTCTTCAGAATTCGAAATTCAATTATAAAATAATTATGCCCATTTCAAAAAGAAAATAAATAATAGGGGCGTCTACCAAAATTCGTCTTTTGACACTTTTTTGACCTAGCGTAAGTATCACAGGTATCTAAAGCAAGGACAAATACAAACTATGAGTATAAGAGTAGAACATGCATTCATTTTGTGGAATAGGGCAAATGTGCATTATTTTTTTTTAAACAGGATATTGAAATGGACCACAAAGTATGTGTAAGTTCATATACTTCAATAGAAAATTTTGAAGAGAACATTCATGAGAAATTTCTCCAAGATTTTTTTGATTTTTTTTTTGAGAATTAATTTTTTTAAGAGAATTTTTTTTAAACGGACAATTTTAAGAAATATTTTTATTCACTTTCAAAATTTTGTAGAAATACATAAAATCGTTTACAAGAAAAAATTAATTTCTTGGGAAAAATGTTGAGGTGGTAGAAAAAATGGCGTAAAAAAAAATGCAAAAAAATAAATAAGTATAAAAAATGTTGGTAAAAAAGTTTCAAAAATGCTAAGAAAATTTTTTAAATATGTAATTCCGTCATTGCCAAAAATAGAGATTTTTTTACACCTGCAAAAAGTCTCGTTTATCTAAAACTAGCAAAAAAGGAAATATTTTTCAAAATTTTAAAGACTATACATATTTTTTTTATTCCTTTTAAAAAATTTGTATGGAGTAAAGTTTGAAAATTTTTTCAAAAAAGTTTGAATTACATTTTTCGTTAGGTAGGTACAAACAAATCTCTGGAAAGAAATTCACCGAAAAGAAATATCTGAAAAAGTATTAAAATATTTCTTTCAAAAAAAATTGACAAAAATGTGTTGGCACAAAAATAATTTTTAAAGAAATTCGCAGATTTTTACAAAATGAGAAAAAAAATTATAAAAATCAAAAATCTCATACTAAAATGTATTTGAAAAATATTTCCGCCCAAATAATGATAAACCTAGGTCTCTATAGTTTTTATTTTTTCGCAGAAAAAAATCGTAAATTCTATAAATTTTTTTAAAATTATTTCTTTTCAAAAAATTGACTGATATTAGGAATTTAAAAATTGTTTTAAAGAATAGGTATTGTTTAAAACATATTTTGGTAAAAAAAATCTCTCGAAAAGAAATTCACAGATACTAACTCAATATTTTATTTTAAATTCGTGAAAAAAAAAACAAGAATTCTATCGAAAAATTTTCTAATTTTTAGAAAGAAAAAAAATCAAAAATTGTTTTAATTTTTCTTTAATTTGATTTTTTAATATGTAGATAGGTATTTATTTTTTAAATAGGTAGCCTTTAAATTTTTTTTTTAAATTTTCGAATACATTAGATATTTTTTTTTTAATTCTCAGGAAAAAAAATTCAGAAATCCAGTTATTTTTTAAAAAATTTCTTTCCAAAAAAAATGAAAAAATTGACTTAAAAAAATTAAAGGTCGTTTAAAAAATGTTTTAAAAATATTGTGGAACACGAAAAATAAATTTTTTTAAAAAAGTCATACATTCATATGGAAAAATTTCGATTTTTTTTTTTAGGAAAATCTAAAAAAAAAATCTAAAAATGTTTGAAAGTATTATTAGTTTTTTTTTATTTATTTTTTTTTTAAAGTATACGTTTCCACTTAAAAACCCTACCAACATTTTTAAAATAAAATTCCTCTCTTGAAGAAAAAATTCAAAAAAAATCGAAAAGTATAAAAAACATTTTCCGAACTAGATAATTTTTTAATTCGTGAAAAATATTCAAAAATCCTATTCGTAAATTTAAAAAAAATTCTTACCAACGAACTCTTCACTTACCTGCAAATGCATAGGAATTCCTACCGCAATCGTAACTTTGTAAAAATATTATATTAGCTAAAATGACCACAAGGTCTGAAGTTTTTAAAATGTGAAAAGCAGCTTGCAGGTAAACATCTCTAATAACTTAGTATTTGGTCAGATTTTAATGAAAATGTTAAATAGGTTGCTTTAAAGTAAATTTGTCTACTTAACACCATACTGGGGCATAGGTACACCAACCTACTGTTTATACCTATTTCAAATTATACCTTAGGGTAGATCTCTTAAAATTTAATTTACCTAAGTATATCCATCAATGTTTACCGATTAAAATTTGGTTTTCTATTCTCCAAATATTTTCACAAAATATCGTACTTACCTATAGTATCTTATGTACGAGTATGGCATAAAAAAAATCATTTTTCTACTTATGCATCGTGCGATAATAATTTTTTTGCATGCATCTTTTAAAAAAATGAAACAGCATAAGGAAGTTTATAATCACGAAATTTTCTAGGGTGGCGTATATTTTATGTTAGTTAAACTTTGAAAAGAAATAATGAAAAATAAAGAGAAGCATTTGCTCGTTTTTAATTTCAAAAGGAAAGGAAAGAAAATTATAGAAGTTTTGTGGAATAAGTTCCAGAAAAAAATCGACTTTCAACTTTTTTATAAATTGCTCGCACGTATAGGTAGCCCCCTACCAAAGTAAAAACGATACTTGAGGGTTTGATTTGCGAAAATATTTTTTTTAGTGGCATCGTAGTACATCATGAGCTTGCGAAAGTTTTTAAAAGAAGGAAGTGGATTTTTATGTATTTAAACAAAGTAGGTAGGTAGGAATTATACGAGAGCAATGTTGTATGTTTTTTTTTCACGTACTTACCTAACGAAAAATTCAAACTGATGATGTTCAAAATTATGAGCTAAAATTAAACTTCGGTGGTTTTTAACATTTTAAATGACCTATTGTGCCAGTAAATGAATTATTATTTTGATATTCGTTACACGGTTGTACGATTACGATTTAAGTTCATCCAGCAACCGTTCGTGGCAAGACAGGGAAATGGTTTCGCGGTGAATTCTCCCGTCAGTTCGTGTTTCGTAGGCTGTATTATTACTGCAAGGAATAATTATTGAAACAAATAATCAAATTTGTTCAAAAGGCGAATTCGATTTTGCATATTGCATACTGTTGAAAATTTCCTATTCATTTGATTTGGATTGAACGCAATTGACTGAAAAATGATACGAAGTAACTGTAACTTTACTCGTAGCTATACGGTTATGTATTGACCTTGGACCAGCGGCTTGCAACTTGGCGTGCTCATACAGTAAAGGTGCCTTTTGGGAATTTCGTAAATTTAACATAAGCTGTGTAGGTGTGTGGTGTGTACCACGTAGATAGGGTATGTACTGCGTACAAGCAATGTAGTTAGTATGGGGTGAAGGAGGATAGAAACTACAAGTACATACATATTACATACTAATAGATCTGCCAAGAGAAAATCTAGACCTGAAAGAGGAGAATACGGACCCTACCTTCTCTCAATTATTTTATTCTCAAAAAATTTATCGTTTTATCATAAAGTGTCAAATTTCCAACAAAAAAAAATCAAGAATAATTTTTAATTACTTTGCAAAAATTTTATTTAAAAAAATGAGGATATTTAAAAAAAAATAAATGCTTACAAAATTTTGAATTTTAATTTGTGAAATCTGTAGTAAAGGAATTTTTTTACTGAAATATCATTTTATCAAAAATCAAAATTTCACTTCAAATAATTTTAAAAATTTAACCAAATTTTTAAATAAATTTAAAAGGTTAATTTACGAGTATGCAATTTTTAAGATTTGATCACTTCGAAAATTTAAAATGATCTTCAAAGTTGAAAAAATTTTCAATAAACTTTGTTCAAAACTCAAACTTTTGAAATTTTAAAAATTTGATATAGAACTTGAAATTTGGTAATTTTTAAATTTTGATTTATTTTTGAATTGGATCACTCATTAAAATTCAGAAAAAATTTCAAAAATAAAGAACCAATTTTTCAGATGTTCAAAATTGGGCCAATTGGAAATCTTTTTTTTTAAATTGCTCAAAGTTTAAAATTGTTAAAATTTGATAGAACTTGCAGAAATTTGTAATTTGTTTCTTTTTGAAATGGGTCAACTTTATAAGTTTTCAAATTTTTAAATTTAAAAAAAATTAGTTTAGAATATTTTTTAAAGATTTTTGAAATCTTTTCTGTTTCCAAAAAAGGTAGTACCTATATAAAAAAAATTGTGGTTCAAAAAAAAAAAAAAAATAGCGAAATCGTGAATACTGAAATTGAGTTTATTTTTTTTAAATCCGAAAATATTAAAATTAATTATTCAAGATAGTTTTAAAATTACGTTTTTAAAAATCCGATGCTCAAAAATGTAGTACTCTGATGAAATTGTACCCACTTCCACTTCTCCTAAAGAGTTATGGCATTGAAGGTATACCTATTTCGTACATAGACGAAATAAAAGTAGATTTTTTCCAGAGAGCTGAATCAGCAAAGTCACCCCAAATCAGCTTCCTCATATAACTAGGTGGGGAGATATATTTTGAAAAAATGAAAAGAATATTTTCTTGAAAAGGTATCACGATAAAAATTCACCTTCGTTTATGTCGAAACGTTTTCATATATAAAAATGATATTTTAAACAGGAAGTGATAAATTTTACGAATGATCGGGCTAAAGAAAATATGTACTTTTAACGATACACATAGCTTAGCTTCGTAGTTCGTAGGCTGTTTGGAGGGCGCACGTGATACATCATTAATTCTCTCTTATCTAACCCTAAGTCATATAAGTTAGGTACAGACACACTCGGCAGGATACTGATGGAAAATGCTTATTTTCAGCGTAAATAATAATTTGGAGGGGGAAAAATCTCGATTCAAAAAACATACCTACCTATCTGTGTACTTACTGCTGGAGCGTGGGTGGAACTAATGAATTCATGATATACTTGAGTAAAGCTGGAAAATCGGCTTTGTAAAAAAAAATCAAACATGTTGTAGGCGGCCGAGTTCATAAGAATTAGTTTTGGTTATCACAAAAATTTCGATTGGTCTCCTCCTTCCCCAATATGATAACTGATATTCAAAGTTAGAAGGGTGGGAAGGGTCCAATTGAATTGAAAATGTTTTCAAACAAAAATTGTTGATTCAGATCCGATAAATAATTTTAATTATGAAAATTTCGCTTAGACCTTTCCTCTCCCTCCAAATTCACCAAGGGTGATTTTCTTACGTATTATGCAAAATTAGAGTAGAAGAAGAGGTCCAAGCGAAATTTTTATAATAGCCAAAATTATTTATCGTAACTCAATCTACAACTTTTGTTTGAAATTTTTTTCAATTGGACCCTCCCACCCTTCTAATTTTGAATATCACTTATCTAATTAGTATTCGGGGCTTATTCTGACGTACAGTTCCGCCCATTTTGTGGAAATTCAAAAAAAAGGTGTGCAGTTTGAAAATACGTTGTTTCCAAAAAAAATTCAAGCAAAGTGCTTTTAAAATTTAAAACTATACGTATAAAACAAAACACAAAATTCTTCAATTTTTTTGTGAAAGAAAAATTTTGTAGTTTTTTTTCGAGTAGAAAATCTCAAAGAGTCTAGGTAGGTGAAATGCCCTTGTTCTCAGATTTTGGAATAAATCTGGGATATTGTTTGGTACCCCTAAAACATTTTCTACCAAAAAAACTTTCCCGTCCCTCCCCCCTGGGCCAGAAAATTGAAAAAACTTTGAATGCACCCCGAGGGTGAGAGCACTACGCCGTTCGAGGATGAGTGCACTGCACCAATCAAGGGTAAGTGCTCTACAACGAAGATGAGTGCACTACACCAATCGTGGGTGAGTGCAGTACACAAAAGGTGAGTGAACTACACCGATTGAGGGTGAGTGCACTACACCAATTGAGGGTAAGTGCACTACACCAATCAAGAGTGAGTGATCTATAACGAGGGTGAGTGCACTACACCAAAACCAATCGAGGGTGAGTGCAGTACACCGAGCAACCTCCACCCCCCCCCCTATCTTACTCCAATCAAAAGTTATGAGCGTATAATTTGTTGAAAAACGTCTGAAGAAAATCATAATTAAAAAATTTTCAATTTTTTTCTCTAAAATCATTTTTTAAATGTATTTATAGGTATGAGTAGCTTATTTTTCGAGAAGAACATATGAAAAAATTATTTAAGAAAAATAAATTTCGAAAAATTTTAATTAAGTATGTTTTTTTCAGGCGTTTTTCAACAAATTATTTTTGATTGGAATAAGATAGAGGGGTGGGGGTTGCGCCATTAAAAAGAGCAGCCTTTTTCATCTTTAATATAAACAGCTTGATCAAAGGACAAATTTTTTAGTTATCACAGAAAAAATGAGAAAAATTTTAACTTTTTTACATGTTTTTTCAAATATTTTGACTTCCTTGAACAGTTATAAAAATTACCAGCCCCATATGAAATTTGAAAAAGTTCCAGACAAAATTTGCCATCCGATGCCTCAAATCGCAACTTTCTAACTATTATAGTTGTTGAGAAGCGCAAGGTTGAAAACATTCCGCCAAAATAAAAATAAAAATTCGATGAGCATAACTCAGCCCCTGTAGTTTGGAGGTTAGGCAAACATACTTACAATTACATCGACTCAACATAAGTTGCATAGTTACTGGTTGGAAGGCTTTACTCTCAATCCGGAACACCCTGTATAAGTTCGAAAAAATAACAGATGATAACATCATAGAGGCCCCACTTGCATGTAAACAAAACTATATATCAAACTAGACTCTAGTAAAAGACGAAAGAACGTTTACGCGTAATTTTTTTTTAAAACGATAACTTTTGGGTGATTACAGGTAACATGGGTTCATCGAAAAGACGACAAGATCCATCTTCTAACGGTGGCTCGACAACCTTACAGTACGGATCAACGCATTACACTTAGTTTTCGCTACCCAAACAACTGGAGATTGCAAATTACATCTGTTACGCAAAGAGACGACGGTCTATACGAATGTCAAGTAGCCACTCATCCGCCGACCATTAAAAGGGTTTATCTTAAAATTACAGGTAAACATAGAAACGTGCTATTCGCGATAATCAACTTGTTCGTGTAAGGAGATTATATGGACTTATTAGACGTCATAAGAATTAACTATTCAGTTTGGCGAGTAAATTAAGAAAAATATGACCAATTTCGAACGCAGCGCAAGGTAGGCAGTCCAGACGCGCGAGCGTTTATTTATGGTGAAAATGGAGCGGATTTAAAAGCACTCGAATCACTTTAAGTTCCACTTGACTAAAGCTTGCACCCCCGTTCGCCTTCCGTTGATAATTAATTCGCATTGTGTAACAGACGCGTATATGTTCACTTCGCATGGCATATAGTAACCTAACACCCTAAACCGACACCACATAGCGTGCGCACCATTGGTTTTAAATTCGAAAAATAAATATTTTTAATGAACCCGAAAGCCGCTGGGCTGTTAATGACATCGGCGATTATTAATTTTGCCAAATTGCCACCTCAAAGCGTGACTATTGCGCGTACGTATAAGAGAGCGTAATTTTTAAATTATTAGAAAAATACGAATGCGTACGGAGCGATGCGACGGTGCAAAAAAATAACATTCGAAGCATCTGTTGTTCTCCTGATCGAGTATTTTTTTTATTTTTTCATACTTAACTTACTTATATATTAGTTTTTTAGGTATGCGAAAAAGAGAGTAGTAAATTTTAATATTCAACAGAGTCGACGTTTGTGAAAGAAATTTTCAAGGTTCTAAATTTAATTACGAAGTATAAAGCGTGCGACATTATTTTAATCGACTATAATACCAAGATGACATCCTGGAAATAGGTCAAATGATTCATATGCGTTTAAAAATTCGTACCTCGAATAAAATATATTATTCCTACCTTACCGGTAGGTATGGTTTTTGTTGCTGGTGAATTTTCAAACCGAAGTAACCTAGCTCATCGTGTTCTCATCTAGTTATTTTATCATCAAGGGGAAGTTTATCTGGTGAAGATCCTACTTTCATTGCATACTATCCCTACTTGTACTGCGTAGTAGCTTTATACCGCATTTTTGGCATAAAATAATAAAGAAACACTGATTTCTGTATGTACCTACTTTGCACAGCATGCACCAGAGATGGGCAGATCCTTTAGTGAAAGGATCTAGATCCAGATCCAGATCTTTTGCCTCATTGGATCTGCAAAAGATCCAGATCCAGATCAGATCCTGCTGAAAAGATCCAGATCCAGATCCTTTTTTGAGGGATGGGGGATTTAGTTTCTAATTCATTTCTTTGTTGTCTGTGAAGTATAAAATGAAACTGATAACAGATAAAATCAACTTCAAGAATTTGGTTCAATTAATTGGTTCGGAAGGGATTCAAGCAACATTTAGTCGAACAATTTGAAATTTTTAGGCCTGAAAAAGTTGCATCTAAATTCTCAATTTTGCAACATTCAATCTGCGAAATTATTAATGAAAATAAACCAAAAAGAAAGCCAAAAATCCTAAATTTGAGGTGTTTTTTTTGGTTCTTTTTCATTTATTTCAATGATTAGGTATTCGAGAATTGAAAGCACCCCGAGCGGCACACTCGATCGATAATATCGGAAGATGTAACGTATCGATAAAAAATCGTTTGAAAATCTATAGATGTTCTCACGATATTATAAAGATTTATCGGTACAACTTCATAGGCAAAAAATCTAAAAACTATCGAATTCGATATTATTAAGATTTTATGACGATATTCGTCAACGATACTATCGACAAAGAATATTAAATTTATGGAATTCGATTTTCCACCGATTTTGTGCAGATATTTGAAACTACATTATCGACAAAGAATATTAAATTTATCGAATTCGATTTTTTAACGATTTTGTAAAGATATTTAAAACTATATTATCGACAGATTATATAAAATTTCTCGACTTCGATATTTTACCGATTTTTTGACGACATTTGAAACTATATTATCGACAGATTATATTAAATTTATCGAATCCGATTTTTTACCGATTTTGTAAAGATATTTGAAACTATATTATCGACAAATAATCTGAAATTTCTCGAATTCGATTTTTTAACGATTTTGTGAAGATATTTAAAACTTTATTATCGACACGTAATCTGAAATTTCTCGAATTCGATTTTTCAACGATTTTATGACGATATTTGAAACTATATTATCGACACGTGATATGAAATTCCTCGAATTCGATTTTTCAACGATTTTGTGGCGATATTTGAAACTACATTATCGACAAATAATCTGAAATTTGTCGAACGATTTTTCAACGATTTGGTGACGATATTTGAAATTATTTCCAAATTGGTGAAAATTTTTCTAAGTCCAACACGTCTGGAAGTACTAAACTGCCTATTATAAGCGTTTTATTGCTAATTCCTCAACGATAAGGTATGGCATAGTGGTTAAGGAAGAGGATTACCATGAAGGAGGTAGATGGTTCAAGCCCCACGGGTGGCAGATTTTTTATAATTTTTTTTTACTTTTTCTGAGATGATCCTCTTATCGTAACATGAATAATGTGTTTATGCATAGTTTAATGTATTAATTATGCTAATTAATGATGTTTAATTATAGAAAGAAGCTAGTAAAAGACAAAAAATCGGAATAAAAAAATCGATAAAAAATCGACAGAATATCGAATTCTATAAAGTGTCGCGAAAGTTCCGCCTAAATCGTGAAATTATCTTTCGATATTATAGATATATTATCGATAAAATATCTTACTATAATCTCGAAATTTTTGCTAACTATAATTCGTCGATAATCTATCTATATATCGAAAGATAATTTCACGATTTTTGCGGAACTAACGCGACACTTTATCGAATTCGATATTCTGTCGATTTTTTATTTCGATAATTTGTCGAGTGTGCTGCTCGGGACCAATGAAAAATTCATTTCACCGAGAAAAAACGATGAACTGAAGAAAATACGTTTTTTTGGATCTGGATCTGGATTTTTTGAAAATTTGAAGATCTAAAGATCCAGATCAGATCCTTTCCACAATTAAAGGATCTGATCTAGATCAGATCCAAAATTTTGGATCTTTGGATCTATAGATCCAGTTTTCGAATTTTTGGATCCGGATCTGCCCAACTCTGGCATGCACACATAGGAAAATCATAATTAAAATTATTTTCTATTTATTTTTCTTAAATAATTTTTTTATGATGTATCAAGAGTTACGAGCAGTAATTTTTTTTAAACAGCTAAAAACAATTATTTAAAAAAAAAATATTAAAAAAATTTTAATTATGACTTTTTTCAGACTTTTCCAAAAAATTATTCGCTCATAACTTTTGATTGGAGTAAGATAGAGGGGTAGAGGTTGCGCCATTAAAAAGAGCAGCCTTTTTTCATCTTGAAAAGTTAATAATAAAAGCTTGGTCAAAGGACAAATTTTTGAGTTATCACAGAAAAATGAGAAAAATTGTCGTTTTTTTACATATTGTTTTTTCAAATATTTTGCTCAATACATATAGACTTCCTTGAACAGTTACTAATAATAATTACCAGCCCCATGAAAAAATTCTAGACAAAATTTGCCATCCGATGCGGAAAAGCACAACTTTCTAACTAGTAACAGTAAGTATAGTTGTTGAGAAACGCAAGGTGGAAAACACCCTGCCAAAACGAATAAAAAAAAAAAAAAAAAATCGATGAGTATAACCCAGCTTCTGCAGTCCGGAGGTAGGCAAACATACTTACATCGACTCAACATAAGTTGTCTAGTTACTTTACTCTCAATCCGGCACACCCTGTATTTCGATGAGTGTAACTCAACCCTTGCATTCCGGAGGTTAAGCAAACATACTTACATCGACTCACCATTAGTTGCATAGTTACTGTTTAGTGTTTTGAAGGCTTTACTCTCAATCCGGTACACCCTGTGTATTAAAAGTACACTAGTCAAAAATTTTCATACTTTCAAGAAAAAAAGTTTTTAATTGAAAATTGAATTTTGGGCAGGGGTTTGAAAAACACTTGAAATGAAAACTTCAATTTCCAATTTTTAAAAAAAGAACTTGAAAATTTTTGGAAGCCAATCTACTTTTAGTATACGTACTTAAGGGCCGATTCCGTTTACACGTTTGCCTATCCTGCACCGTCTTAACTTCCATAAGACCAATGTTAATCTTAAATCGTTCAGATCTAGAGTTCTACCGAACGAAAATTCATGAAATTTTGAATGTAGATTCTATGAAGCATTTATAAAAAAATGTCGGATCGGATTTTTGATTAATGCAATAGTTTTCGAATAAATTGAAGTTGAAAAATGTTGAAATTTGGACGATTTTTCAATTCTCATTTTTTCCTAAACTATTCAACTAATTGAAAATCCCATCCGACATTTTTTTCTAAATAGTTTCTAGTATCTACATTTCAAATTTCATGAATTTTCGTTCGGTAGATCTCTAGATCTGAACGATTTAAGATTAACATTGCTCTTATGGAAGTTAAGACGGGGCAGGATAGGCAAAAAAGTAAACGGAATCGGCCCTTAATTGCGATACTTTGAGTTTCTTTCAAGATGAACTTTTTCAGAAACAAAGTATTTAAGTATGTGAAAATGTGTTAATATTCAAAATCAGTATTTTCAACCCCCCACTGCTAAAAAAATCAATTTTAAATTTAAATTTTTTATTTTTGCGTGAAAATTTTCAGAATTTTATATTTGTGACCCGGCATGAGAAAAGGGACCGGACTGCCATTTTGCAACTTTTTCAGGAAAGCAAAAAGAAACTTTGTGAATGAATATCTTTGGAACGAATGGATCGTTTTTTCTGAAATTTTAGGGGGTTGTTAATGGGCATGAGTGGAATATTTTCCAATATATATATATTTTTTGATTTTGTGCGAAAGATTTTTTGTAATGGCGTAAGGGAAATTTGACGAAACTCAGGGTTGCCAAAAAGGAAAAAGAAACTTGTGATAAGAAAATTTTTGAAGTTTGCTGATCACAAATACACCATCAGTTTTCGGATAAATTGTGAGTATTTCGTGTTATTTTGCTTTATGTGGCCATAAGTAAAAAAAAAAAAGACAAAAAACAGTTAGGTCCCTTTTCTGATGCCGATTGGAAATATTGATGTTTTTGAAATTTCAACTGGTTCACACGACTGGTCTCAGTACGTAGAGCTCAGAACACCAAAAAAGTAACGATTTCATTTATTTGGTGCGAAAATAGATTTTTTTTGGCAGTTAGGTCCCTTTTCTCATGCCGGGTCACATTTTTTCTATACATTTATAATTGCGATACTGTGAGTTCATTTTAAAATGCTGTTTTTCAGAAACAAATTGTTCTTGTTTGACAAAAATTACTTTTGTATAAGGCGCTCCAGGAGGCCAGGTTAATTTTCAAAAATTTAAAAAGCACCCTGATGCAAACGAACTTTTGATTTTTTTGGGTCCCCTACCCTCAATTGTTTTGTTTCCTACTAAGTATTAGAAAATAATTTCATATTTTTTTATTTTTACCCAAACTGAATTTCAAATAGTGCCACTAGCTTCCCCATTTTGGATGAAATGAAAAATTTCAAAATTTTTGAAATTTGGAATTTTTTGGTTTCAACCTACCAATGTTGTTTCTTTTTATGAGAAATGATAAGTTACCTAGTTTTTTATTTTTCTTCTCACTGAATTTTAAGTAGTCCCTGCTGGTCAGTTGGTCCCGCCTTTTTTTAATGAAAAACTGACTGATTTTCAGAATCTTGTTTATTTTTGGTTACAACCCACTAAAGTTGTTTGTTTTTGTGGGAATCGGTTCCAATTTTTTTCTTTCGCCTTAACTCAATTTCCAGTGGTACCTTGGGATACCCTCAATTTTTCGGGGAAAACAAAAATTTAAAAAATGAATAAAATTTTTTCACCTAGAATTTAAAGTGTTGTTCTTTTTTATTTAAAAATGTGGGCTAGCGGCACCACTTGAAATTCAAACACGGGAAAATTTTTTTAAAATTAAGAATTATTAACATGATGAAAAAGTTCTGCTCTTTTTTTCGTTTTTGTTCTTATTTCTGTTTTTTTTTTTTTTTTTTTTTTTTATTGACGCCTCAACTATCACTAAAAATTAAGTTGAAGGAAAAATTGAAAATTGGTATCAATGATCATGAAAATGAACATCCTTTAGGGGTTGTAATCAAAAGTAAACAAGGTTTTGAAAGTCGACTAATTTTTTTCATTCTTATTTAAAGATAGTCGACCAGGAGCCACATAAAATTCAGTGGAGGAAAATTTTTAAAAGACACACAAGGGTGGCTCTTATTTTGGATTTCCGATTTTTTCCTGATCTGATCCCCTATAGTTCTTTCTTTTTATAAGAAAATTATAGCTTATTTTTCAATTTTTTCCCAATTGAATTTTAACTGGCCCTTAGTAGCCCCCCTTTTTTGGAAAAATGGAAAATTTACCGATCCTTAAATTCATTACCCTATTTTCTAATGAAAAGGTACAACTTTAGATACTAGGACAACCAATATTTTTTTTTATTGTTGTGTCCTAAGATACCTACCACTTAACATTGAGTTGTACAAAAAATTTTAAAAATAGGCATCAATTCTCATGAAACGGAAAACATTCGATGAGTTGCAACCAAAAATTCAAGAATTTGAGAATCGGTTAATTTTTTCATTTTATAAAAAATGGGAGTGTCTGAGGTTCACTTAAAATTCAAATAGGGTAGAAATAGAAAATATGGAATTATTTTCTCATAAAAAGAAACAACCTTTGGGAGTGTGAGGAGCTGACATTGAGAACCCCTAGTACGCTTCGTTTTTAAAACAATGAAGGAGTCTTACATTGGTGAAAATCACATAAAATTTGTTTTTTGATTTTTCTATCTCCAATTTCGAAATTACGAAATCATTTTAGTATAAGCATACAAAATTGTATGTCCAGGTACTTGGTTGAATTATTCATCAATAGTGAAAAATTTAATTGCGAGAAGATAACTGTTGACTTGAATTTCATGTAAATTCTTACCCTCATCATACCTCATAAATAGGTTCTATAATAAAGTTATTTAGAGGATTTTTCAAAGTGTGTAAAAAATACCAATTTTTAATTTTTTTTTCTCAACGATCTATAATAATTGTAACGAAGGCAATACATCCTACGTACAACGAGCCGCAACTGTCGCAAGGTTTCAAAAATATACCAATTACAGCACGTAAATATGTAAATGTTTGTTATTCGCGTTTCAAATTTACATCCAAAAAAAAAATGTTTACCCACAATTTCCTCGAGTCATACTTCTTGCTGTTTTGAATCATTAATATGAAAATATCATTAAATGTTATCTCGACAATGGAAGTTTTAGTTGAGATTTAAGAAAGGATAGGTACAGGTTTACATGGGAACACGGTCAAGGATCGCAAAAACAACCTACAACCAAAATTTAGATTTTCATTATGTATTTTGACTTGCATAAATGTAAGAAATCCTCATAAATCAAATGGAAGTGGTTTCAACTCCGTCATATATGGAACCGTATGTTATGCAACGTTCAAGAGAATGAGGTCAAATTTCAAAATTTCTAAAAAATTGCCAAACTTTTTTTTTTTTTCATTTTGGACAAACTTACCTTTGCACAAAAAAAAATCACATGAAAACAATTTTAACACCTCCTCAAAAATTGCTCTCTTGGTTGTTAAAAGCCTTTTTTCTTTTTTCATGTTCACTCGCATATGGTTTTGGTTTCGAAGCGCTGGGTTTTGGATTATCTACAAAATATGCCTATAAGAAAGATAACTTTTTTCAGTCCTAATTAGGAAGGTTTGAGATAATATGAGAATAAAAAGGTTGGTGAGAAAAACCTACCAAGACTCTTTCTAGTTTTTTTTTTTTTTTTTGCGTGTGTGTTTTTCTCTTAATTTTCTAATCATTTCGAGTAGGTAGTTCTAAACCTAAATCCTCGAGTTCGATTTTTGAACGAGGAAAAAAATTCTATACCGATAATATGAGACGTTTTTAAAATTATCTTCGCACGAGAAAAGGTTTAGTATTACCAAGCCATTCGTAAATTGACACGCGGTGATTTTAGGGTTTTAAATAAAACCAAAACCAATCGAATCAATTTGAATGCTTTCAATAGACTTCTTTCCAAGAAATACGGTATAGGAGTATTTTTTTTCTATTTTACCTGAGTGTTATTTATTTACTCAGCCTTGCCTTTTTGTAGAAAAAGAACATTTTTTACTTGTACCTATTCGAATTTATCTAAAAAAAGTTTTTTTTTATTCGTATTTTATTAAATTTTTCGTTCAATATTGAACATTCCACCAGAGGAGAACCTACGTTGTTCGAGCGATTGAGAATTTTTTTTTTAATTTCATTTTTACAACAATCTCACTAGGTACCTAAGTCAAAAATAAGCACTTAGCATTTCGAATAATTTTATAAAATCTAAAAAATTATAATTTACACGTACCTCTGTAAAAACAATTCTAATTTAAAATACCTACCTAACTCAAATACCCATAAAATATTCTCCTGCAAGAAAACAATTCGTGTTGATTTTTTTAAAAAGAAAATCAAGTTTGGAATCGAATTCATTCGGAATTCGAGAAGACTAGAGATATTTCAGAGTTTTCATTTGATTTGGAAATTTCTCACAATGGGAATTAAGCGTGTAAAAAGTTAATTAAACGAGATTCTACTAGTTACTCGTATTTCGATTGTGTTTGCGCGTTGGTGATTCCCAATTAAATTCGATACAATTAAGCGAGTAGTTCAGACACTAATTTTCTAACAAAAAATCGAGCTAATTACATCACACCACGAGCAAAATTGGGTACACGTATAAAAAAATACTGTTAACGTAAAAACTATGGAGAAGCGTTGAGGAGTTTTATTTGGAATGAGAAAGTTGAAAATTAAAGCTATCTTACGTTTACCGACAAAACCATAAATATTCGAAGAACGTAAAAGCGAATTAAAATTTATCGACTTGGAAACATTTTAATGTAGAAGTGAATTTGAATCTATGCTATATCCCAAACTATAAGTTTAGCCTTATCGGTGAATTTCTTCATTTTTTAATTCACCTACCTACTTATCAGCAAGTTTTAAATAGATTTGAACATATTTAACTTTTACAATTGCAGTAAGGTTGGGTTCTCGTAACCTTGCAATAGGTACCTAATAATTAGAATTGTTTCATAAACTGACTTGCTGGCTGGCTAGCTGGCTGTCCTCTCAACCACCCCCCCCCCCCTTGGTGTAAGAGATGAAATTACCTAACATTTTAGGCCTAAAATTTTTTAACCAGAAATCATCGACTTGGAATCGTTAGTGTGAAAAAATTTCCAACAAAAATTTAAAGTTTGGGGTATTTATTAAAAATAGTCAATTTTAATCAAAATTTTAAAAAATCTATGAAAAAATTGTTCGAAATGTTTGTTTGCAATTTTTCAAAAAATTAAGTCAGCAAAATTTTCAACGAATTCCGTGATTGGATTTTCAAAAAACTATAACAATAATAATAATTAATATCTCTTATAAACATTGACGATTAGACTTAGTAAATTCAATGAAACAGATTCAAATTTTATTATTAAAGTTTTTGAAAAAATTTGATGTGGTGTTTATTTTAAAAACTGCGATGAATAAAATTCCCCAAAAAAATTATGATTAGAATTCTTTTAAGAAAAAACCTATATTATGCGATTTTTCCAAAAAAAATTAGAAAATTAAATTGTTCTAATTTTTATACTTAGGTATGTTACGTAGTGAAATTTCTAAAAAATTGATGAGTACTATGCATATTTTTGGTAATTTTATTTTATTGTTTTGGGTCGGATGTTCGATATATTTTTATAGGCTTTTGAAAACATGTATTAAAAAATAAACTGATCCAATTTATCAATATTTCGTTGGACTTATGAAAACAATTTTTTAGAAAATTATCCAATTAATAAATATTATTTGAAACCCTTAGGTAGAAAAAAAATCATTCGATTTATCCAATTTAAACCCTTTTTTGGCAATTAGACATGAGAATTTTTTTAAAGGTGGCACTAAAGATAAAGAATAAGTGTTGGTATTTTTTATTCCAAGAAAATTGATTTTTTTTTTTAATTCCTTCAAAAACGAGAGATTTAATTCCAAACAAAATAAAAACATATTTTTTTACTCCAAAATATTTGACAATGATCAAGATTATTTATTTTTCAAAAAAATTCACAATTTTTTTCATACCTACTAAAAAAAAAAAAAAAAAAAAAAAAAAAATTTCCCTCTAAAAAATGTAAGATTTTTTCTCCTTTTTTCAGAAAAATTTTTTTCTATAAAAAAATTGAAAGATTGGTCGATTTTTTAAAATAATTTTTTTTTGCATCATAAAAATTGACGATTTTTTTAAAGATGGCTCAAAAAAATTAAGGTATGTTTTTTTATTCTAAGAAAATTGAAATAAATAAATTGTTTTTCTTTTTTTATGAAAATGCAAGATTTCCTCCTATAAAAAAATTAAGAATTTTTTTTCTCCAAAAATTTGAAAAAAAAACCTAAAAAAATTTGAGATTCATTAAGATTTTTTTCTTAAAAAAAATATATTTTTCCTTTCTGAAAATAAGAGATTTCATCCTAAACAAACTAGAAGAGATTTTTTTTACCTACGTACCTACTATTTTTTCTTTTTCTTTCTTTTTTCAATAATGTTTATTTAACGTCGCTCAACCTTGAGGTTGAAATTGATATTAATTTAAAAATTTTCTCCAAAAATGAGAGATTTCATTCTAAACTACAAAGGAGATTTTTTTCTTCATAAAAATTGACATTTTTTTTTCTCTCAAAATGAGCGATTTCTTTCTGTAAGAAAAATTAAAATTCCCTTTAAAAAAACGAGCAAAGAAACAAACATTAATTTATTCTCCAAAAAATATGGAAGATTTTTATCCAAAAATTTGATAAATACCTACCTACTTCTACCTATTTGATAAAAACTGAAGAATATTCTTCTTTAAAAAAATTGTCTCCTCTTTTTAAATTGAAAATAATGTTGTTGGGTTTTTTTAACATTTGGGAATAAACTGATTATTAGAGCTTTTTCTTTCTAGCTAGAAAAATACAATTCCTCAAGAAATCTTTTTTTTCAAGAGAAATTTTTTTTTTTTTAGAGAATAATTTTTAATTTTTTTAGGATGTTTTTAATTACTTGATTATTA
This sequence comes from Balanococcus diminutus, assembly GCA_959613365.1. Classification (NCBI taxonomy): domain Eukaryota; kingdom Metazoa; phylum Arthropoda; class Insecta; order Hemiptera; family Pseudococcidae; genus Balanococcus; species Balanococcus diminutus. The sequence continues at coordinate 35,619,137 of OY390714.1, forward strand.
CGCCCATCTAAAGAAAGCTTTAGATGGAGTTGGAATTTCGCTGAAAAAAAACAAGATTTTTTTAAAAATAAATTTTGATAAAATGGAACATGCGTAAGTTACCTAGTTAGATTTTTCACGAATCGGAACTGACCGTTTCAGCTCGTTCGGGCTCGATTCGAGCACTGAGATTTTTATGAATTTTTTTTGCCATAAAAATAAATAATAAGTAGGTATGTAAATTATGCTATGCATATTCTAATAGGGCAATTTCTTCAATGATACTTGCAAATCAGAGCTAAGTTGGCACAATATGTGTAGGTGTAAGTAGGTACACAACAAATTTCAACTTTTCCCTTAATTTTTGTCGTCAAAAAGTTAATAAACAAAGTCTAAAACTATCTACATATTATACTTAAAGCGTAGCTATTTAGGTAAATTAAATTGTTTACATTAATGAAGCTCGAGTTTTAATTCTTCGTCACAACGGTGTACCTAGCGACCAACAGGAACAATCATCTGCGCTATTTTCATCTCAATCTCGAAAGATAGGCACCTACTCAAAATGTTTGAAATGACTCCGGCAATAAAAAGTAATTTTCCATTACTTTTTAGTACCATTCGCAGTTAGCTTTATAGCGTGTATTAAACGATTATTTTCGTTCGTTCTGTGTTTTTACAAGTAACTTACTTGGACCTTGTTTGAAAAATTTGTACAACTACCTATACGATTTTTAGAAACATATATTGGGCCCATTCGATCAATTGATAAACCGCTAATTGATTTTGTAGGCTACTTTTTTTGTCGTACCTACTCGTATTATTTATCATTTTGAAAAATATTCTTTATTTATAAACTTATTGATGCTTTTCGGAAACCACGTAGATGAGTAAAATTCAACAGTAGCGGAAGATGGCACCGTGCTGAAGAACTATAAAAGCAGAGAGGAATGCGTTACCGCATAATAATAAGCACGCATTAGAGGTGACGCATTCTTATCATGACTGATGAGATGAGGCGAATTTTAATATAATAAATCATTTTTTTCTAGGTTGCTAGAATTTTAAAGCAACGTGTTTTAGCGAATTTGCAGCGTTGTTTAAAGGCGCGTGGAATTCGTTTTATCTTCTGTATAAAAAAAAAAAATTAAAAAAAAAACGAGGCTAACTTAAAAGAGACAGACGCGCGTGAGGAGAAAGTTCTTAGGTCGTATAATGATATTTAAGCTCGAGCTCGAGGGTTTTGGTATCATTGAAAAAATGTAGTTTAGATAGCCCTTGCCAAAACACGAGTAAAGTGCAGAAATTACGGAAAATATTTAACTTCTCAGAACTTGGACCATTTAACCTTTAAAAGTTGCTTACATTTATAGTAAAATAGAATTCTTCCTCAACGTCTAGTTACATATCATATCCGTATTCACACTACATTACCCTCAGGTATAAATGTTATATCGACGAAGGTTTTGCACAAGCTAGAAGTAAGTATATGGTGAAACACGAAAAGAACAATAAATTTCGAACTATGTCGTCCCAATTTCGGCTCCGTATATTATATTGTACGTACAACGGGTACAAAGGTACAAGTTTGGTAATTGTATAAATTTAGAGGTGGTCTATAGTATCAAAACATGTTTCATCTATAAATAAATTTTAGCTTTGCTTTTACATTTTTGAGATGCCTACACCTATGTACCTAGGCTAGAGTTTTAATCCATTACGCTGTGTTGAACATGATCTGACAGAAATACAACCTATAATAGTATACATGCCTACTTATTTTGATGAATTTCTTTAAGATTGAGGAGGAGGAGGAGGAGGGTCTTTGTTCGTTCAGTTGGCTAATGCAGTGGCTAAAGCATAAGTGGGAAAAGTTTGCGAAATAATCGCAGTTCAACCCCTGTACCCTCTGACCTTTCAAATTCCAAACTTTTCAACCATTCCTCGTTTTTTTTTTTTTTTTTTTTTTTTTAATGAAAAGTTTCTAATTAATTTTTTGAGTCCGTCATTTTCAACTGAATTTTTATTTTTTTAATAAGTAGATTTTTTGGATTTGCCTACTGAGGCTGATCAATAAAAAATTTTCGTACGATTTTGAAATTTTATTTATAGAAAAATTTAATTTTTCTACAAATTTACTCCAAGAAAACAATTTTTACTACATACCTAGAAAATTATTTCAACCATTTTTTGCAAGTTTTTTTTTTCGTAAATTTTTTTTAAAATTTCCGTTCCACGAATTTCTTTTTAAAATAATTTTTTTTTAATCGTGGAGAATTTTTTGTGAATTTTTTTTACATTTTTTGATATTTAGTTATAGGTACCTACTTTTTGGTTATATTTTTATACAAAATTCTTTTTAAAAAATATTTCTCAGCTGCTATTTTCTCTGCGAGAATTTTTTTTACATTTTTTTTATAGGATTTTTTATTTTACCAACAAAATTTTGCCAGTATATTCCATCAGTGAATTTCTTTTTAAGAGATTTTTGTACAAGAAAATGTTTATTAACCTACTTTTGAAAGCATGTTTGTATTTTTTGTAACAACAAATTTTTAAGATTATTTTTTCGATAAAAATTTTTGATTTTTTTTACAGAAAATTCTAAAAAGATTGTTCGTGTCAAAAAAAATTTAAGGGAATTTTTTGTGATTTTTTTTTTTTTTTTTGATTATTTTTTAGAATATTTCCTCTTTAAAATTTTTTTTTAGAGAGGTTTTATGAAAAAAAAAAAATTGTTGAGTGTTTGATTATTTTTTTAATAGGTTAATACTTATCTAACTCGTAAATATAATTTGTGGTAGAAAAAAATTCTCTCCCTTTAATAAAATTCCATTTTCCTTCAATGAATTTCTTTTCAAGAAATTACTTATTTGATTGTATGTATTTCAAAAGAAATATTAGGTATCGTATTTTAATAGAGTTTTTGATTGAGAAAATTTTTCAGATTTTTGCAAAAAAAAATAGTCAAGGGTATTTTTATATTTTTATAATATACCTAGGTACCTATTTTAAAATATTTTTCTGAATTTTTTTCCAAGAAAATTCTCGAGTGTTCCCAAATTGTTTCTATAATTTTTTGCTGTTTTTTTAAATCAAAATTTTTTTTTAATTTTCTAATTTCTTTTTCAGAAAATTTTTGTTTTTTTTGGACAAAGAATTATTTTATAAGAATTGAGGAGTCCTTGTAAAAACAACCATAGTCAAAAAATATTTTTTTTTTTCAGTTCCTAAATTAAAATTTCATGAGAAAATGTTTAATTTTATCAACGAAATTTTCAAAATATTTTTCTTTCCTGAATTTCTTTTCAAGGGTTCATTTCAACTACTTTCCAATAAAAAAGTTGGATAATCGTTTGTAGAAAAATAGAAAAATTTTTGCAAAAAATACCTAGAGTTTTTTACAAAAATAATAAAAAAATAAAAAATAAAAAATAAAAAAAATAATTGAGAATCCTTGGAGAAAGAAATAAGAAAATTTTTGGCCAAAAAATTACAGATTTTTTTGCAAAAATAAATTATAAAATTTTGGGACAAGAAATTTTAAAAAATGCAAAAAAAAACAAAATATTTGAAAAAAATATAGAAAATTTTTCCAGAAAAATTGGAGAATTTTTGGCAAAATACAGAATTTTGCAAAGGACATTTTAAAAATTTTTGCAAAAATTAGGAGAGAACTTTTTAATTTCCCTTCCCTCCCCCCTCTAAAAAAATAAGAGGATTTCAACTACTTTCCAAAAAAAGGAAAGTTGAACAACTTTTGCAAAAAAATAGAAAATTTCTTGCAAAAAATGGCGTTTTTTACAACAAAAAAAATTTTTGCAAAAATTCTCCAATTATTTTTTTGTAAAAATTCTTCAATCTTTGCAAAAAAAAATTTTAAAAATTTTGCAAACAAATAATTAAAAGATAGGTACTTAATCCCCTCCCCTCAAAAAAAATAAGATGATTTATGCTTTTTTTTAAATTTTTTGATGGAATTCTCATGTTTTTTTTAAACAATTTTTTTTTGCAATTTCCTTCACAGATGAATTTTTTTCAGGAATTTTTTTTTGAACATTTTTGGTAAGAAAAATTGTTTTAAATTTTTCTATATAATTTTTGATCATTTTTTAAGCAGAAAAATGCGGGTTATTCGATGAAAAGAAAATAATGTAAAACTTTTGGATTTTGTTTTTCAAAAAATAAATGCTCAAAGATAGGTACTTAATTTTTGGCAGATATTTCATCGTCTTTTTTTTTAGAAAATTTTTAATTTTGTGTACAAAATTCTCAAAATATTGTACTTTGACAAATTCCTTTTCGAGAGTTTATTTTAATTTTTTGCCAAAGAGATACCTGTACACGATATTTATGTACTGTATTTGTACCGTATTTTAATAATTTTTGAATTAAATACTTATTATTTTGTTTCTTTAACGAAATTTTCAAAATTATTTCAAAGAGAATTTTTAAATTTTAAAAATAAATAAAAATTGAAGAATGTTTGTAAAAAAATGATAATACCCAAAATAAAATAAAATTATATCTATCGGTAAGTAGAGGTATTTAATTATTTTTTTTTGCAAAAGGTTCGAAAATATTTTTTTAAAAATGACGTACAATTCCATAAATTAATGAATAAATTTTCCCACCAACAAATTTTTGCCGAAAAAAATTCTTATTTGCGAATAAGATTTTTCTAGCGAGATAATTTTTTTTTGAAAGAAGTAATGCATATTTAAACAAAATTGGCAAAATTGAATACCTACTTATCCACATACGTGTTTTACTTCTATCCAAAAATCTTAGAAAATGTCTTAAACGTACATAATTTAATAAATCTTCTAAATTTACGAAAATATTTCAATCAATATCTTGTTTTCAAGGCGAGGCTTCCAATTTTCATTAAACCGCTAAAATAAATTTTTGTCAAGCGTAAAGTTCAACTTTCTGCCACAGCTACAGCTGTTATTAAAACTAACCCTCTCAATTATATTATTACACAAAAGAGCGAAATAAAAATCTTCAATTTTTTTTTTCGCCTTTCAAGGATTCTTAAATCATCTTCAAACAATCTTGAAATACTTAGGCAACATTATATGTATCTAGGTACCGTTTTATGGGTTTTATTTTCCTTCTAAATACATCGAGGCATCTCTGACTCCTACTTATATTCTTTTCAGTGGCTCTTAAACTGCGGCTCTGAGTTTGACATGAACTGCGACTTGAAAATTTCTCGAGTTTTGAAGCTTTAAAAATTGGATTCGCTGATTTCAAGCGTTTGACGGCTTGGAAAGAAATTATTACTACCTACGTTCGGTATTATCGAGTATTTTTTTACTCCTGTAAAATAATAGAGTAGGCAAATCTGTTCATGTTCCAATTTGGTGTATTGCGATTCATCGGTTGAAAGGCGATAAAGGTTATAAATTTTCATACACAAATAGCTAATCAGTAATCACTAATTAGATTATTACTCTATCAGCTCCAGGAGCTATTAATTAATATTTAAAAATTACTTTTCACTTTTTTAATTTTTCTCGAATCTTAAACATAGCTAAATTTTCACCTTTCTAAAACAATTTTACAGTATGATAAATTTTTTATTTTTTATTTTTGTTTTCTTGTACGCAGCCCCCGAAGTGAAAATTATGGACGAACAAGGTAAAATAATCACGGACCGATATTACAAAGCTGGCAGTCACGTCGAACTATCTTGTTTCGCTGCTCAAATACAATCCTCGATAGACACGGTGACTTGGTGGAAAGCCAACACTTTACTTGCTAAGGGAATCACGTAAGTATCGATAGAAAATACAAGAGAAGGAATTTTTCAGCATTTTAATTCTCTATTTATCCGTATTTAAATATGTATATTAGAATTTCGATACCTTCTATGGACCGAATGGTTGCGACGACAATTCTCTCAATCAGAGGTTTTTTCTCATCTTCTATCGATGAAACGTCGCAAGAAAGCCATTTGAAATTTATTGCCACAGAATGTTGCGACGAGTTAATCGAGCAATTTGAAATTGTAATTTTTTTACTTGTTTTCTTTGTGTGCTGCTACGAACGTATAATTTTACAACATCGTAAACACAAAAAAAAAACTTTTCAAAGATGCTCTCTTTAGGAGTATGATAGTGCGAAAAATGTTACCTGTTTTTTATAATGGAACAAAATTTCAAGTAGGCCGCAAATTTCGATAGGCTTTTGAAGAAAACGTGAAAAAGCTTGGTTTTATGTTATGTAGGTACAATATGTTAGGTTCCTATCTTCTGTTTATACTCAAAAGGGTTCAAGTACGTTATAGGGTTCGTACCCTTTGAGGACAGCATTCGTCAACGAGAGCACCGTAAGACCAAGTAATTTTTACTCTTTCAATAGTGTACTTGGTGAATTAAAAATATTTCTGCTCGGTAATTTACCTCCATAAATTGTAAAGTAGTTATTGTGCGGTCATATTTTTCTGTGGAAAAAAAACACTAATTCATTATGTATCTAGATCTACTCTAAAAAGGGAACCTCGCCAACTCGTCACCTCCGATTGAGCTGAAATTTGGCTCACTGAAAGAGCATGCCATCCAGATCTGACAACCAAATTTTTAGCTGGCGAAGTTGATTTTTCCATTTTTGGCGAATTTTAGGAAATGGCTAAAACCGCCTCCAAAAAAACATTTTTTGAAAAAAAAATTTGTAAATTTCAAGATAGAGTCCTGAAAATTGGTTTGTACACTAAAATCAACCTCCCGAGTCGATTGGCACCATTTTCGAGGCGATCTAGAGCCTCCAGAAAAAGTTGACTTTTCTCCAGTGTACTGGAATAGCTCCAGACGGCGCTGTAATTAACTTCGGCAGCTGAAAATTTAATCCTAGCATTAGTATGATGCCATCTATCGATTGGCGTATAGTTGAATCAAAAAACCGAGGTGACGAGTTCGCACGTGTTTTTTTTGACAACTTGAAAATTTTGCATTCCTAAAAAAATTGCCAGCATTTTTCTCTAGAAAATCACTCCAGACTTCGCCTCATTTACCGAATATTCAATTTTATCAGTTTGTGTTGTGGCATAAAAAGTGACATACGATAGTAATGTGATTGGTAGGTACCTAAACGTAAAAAGCGTCATCTGGAGAGATTCCAGTATGCTGGAGAAAAGTCAACTTTTTCTGGAGGCTCCAGATCGCTTCGAAAATGGTGCCAATCGACTGGGGAGGTCGACTTTAGTGTACATACCAATTTTCAGTACTCTATCTTGAAATTTACAATTTTTTTCAAAAAATGTTTTTTTGGAGACGGTTTTAGCCATTTTCAAAAATTCGCCAAAAATGGAAAAATCAACTTCGCCAGCTAAAAATTTGGTTGTCAGGTCTGGATGGCATGCTCTTTCAGTGAGCCAAATTTCAGCTCAATCGGAGGTGACGAGTTGGCGAGGTTCCCTTTTTAGAGTAGATCTAGATACATAATGAATTAGTGTTTTTTTTCCACAGAAAAATATGACCGCACAATAACTACTTTACAATTTATGGAGGTAAATTACCGAGCAGAAATATTTTTAATTCACCAAGTACACTATTGAAAGAGTAAAAATTACTTGGTCTTACGGTGCTCTCGTTGACGAATGCTGTCCTCAAAGGGTACGAACCCTATAACGTACTTGAACACTTTTGAGTATAAACAGAAGATAGGAGGCCCAATTTGAGATAATGTTTGGCTGTTTCAAAAATTACTTTGGGTCGTTCTAAAATTATTCGTTTGTTGAAAAACATTTGAAAAAATTCATACCTAATAAAAAAATTTTCAAATTATTTCTCTTGGATAATTTTTTTCAGATGCATCATAAGTTATGATTTTTGAGCAACTTATTTTTTTAAAAAACATCTGAAAATTTTTTTTTTTTTTTAAATAATCATGATTTTTTCAGACATTTTTCCACAAATTATTTGCTCATGACTTTTGATTTCAGTGAGATAGAGGAGAGAGGGGCTGGGGATTACGCCATTGTAAAAAGCTAACTTTTTTCGTCTGGAAAAGTTAATAAAATAATAACAGCTTGGTCAAAGGAAAATTTCTTATATCAATTGTATTAACTTTTTGCAATTTTTTCAAAATTAAAATTTTCAAATTTCCTTCAAAATATTTATATCTTTCAGTTTTAGTAGAAATGCAGATTTTTAAAATTTTGTTCAGTCATAAATTTTCAAAAATTGATCTCTTAAAATGAGTATTTTTTAAGAAGAATATTAAAAACGATGAGAATTTTTCGTTGTTTGGTTTTAAATTCGAGAAAAGAACTAAAAAATTAAAAATTATACCAGTTTTTTTCTCAAACTAAATTGAAAGATTTTTTTTTTCATTTTTCTTCAATGGATAAGACGAAAATGTTTTTCCTTCAAAAAAATGAAAAGTTTTTTTTAATACAAAAAGTTGAAAAATTTAGGAATTTTTTTGGAGAAAGAATTAGGGAACTTTTTTAATCCAAAAAAACTCAAGTTTCCTATTATCAAAAAGATAAAATCATGATTTTTTTTTCCTCTAAAAGTAAAAATAGTTTTCATGATTTTTTTTTTTTTTGAAAAAAACTGAAATGTTTTCTAAGCAAAAATCAAGAAAATATTTCAAAAAAAAAATAAATTAAAGAGTTTCTCGCAAAATTGAAAGATTTTTTTCTTTTAAGAAATAAAAGAAGTTTAATACGAATTCACTTCAAAAATCTAAAAATTGTTTTACTGTAAAAAAAATTTAGGAATTTTTTCCCAATTAAATAAGAGATTTTACACCCCCCCCCCCGCCCAAAAAAAGTAAATAAATGGTAAGATCTTTTTTTCAAAAAAAAAAAAAATGATCTTTCTTAAATAAATAGGTACAAAATTCTTCAGAAATTCCAAAAAAATTAAAGACTCTTTTTTCAAAGAAAATTGGAAATAAAAATCGTGTTTTTTAACCTTTTTTTAATTAAACAGCAACAACAACAACAAAATAAAAGTCAATCTTTTTTACTTTTAAAAAAATGAATTCTTTTACTCCAAAAAATTTACATAGAGTCTCCTCACCCTCCCCTCCGCTCCCCTCCCCCAAAAATGAATGGTCCAATTTCAAAAATAAAATGAAGTAAGAAGAAGAAGAATAATAATACAAATATGACAAAAAGTGAGTTTTTTTTCTCCAAAAAAATGAGAAGTTTTTTTTAGTTGATTTTTTACTCCCAAAATTTAGATTTCTTCGTCCAAAGAAATGAGATTTTTTCCCACAAAAATTTAAGTAGTACTTTTATTACAACACAAGAAAAAAAATTTCACTTCAAAAAATTTCAATTTCAGTTTAAACAAAAAATTGATGTTTGTTTTTCTCTATTAAAAATAAGAGATATTTTTTCAAAAAACAAAGATTTTGTACTTCCAAAAAATTATTACCTACCTATCAAAATATTTTTTAGAGAAATACTGCAATTTTTTGAGAGAAAATTGAAATACATTTTTCTTAAAATATCGAAAAATTTTGAAAAATGGGACTTTTTTTTAGCAAATTGTGGAATTGAAAAATGTAGGGTGTGAAAATTTTTCAACGGTGTCACGAAAAAAAATTAAATGACTCTCATCGTAGGAATTTCCAAACTGGGTAAAAATCACTCAGCTCTCGCCGTCACTGGGCCCACCTACATTTTGAGCAGCTCCAAATTTTCTTTCAAGAAAACCCTCTGTAAAAAACATGATAATTATAATTATAAATAAAAATAATGCATCACTTTTAAAGTCGGTTATGCGATAATAAATAAATTTTTATTTATTATCCAATTATAAGTTTTGCAAATTTAGATAAAACGTGTGAAAAAAGAATAGTCTATGTAATTCTAACAAAAGATCGCTGCTTCCTCCTTTTCTGCGAAACCATCGTGTAATAAAATTTGCTCACAATAAAGCGTTTAATTTCGCACGAAAGTAGGTGACGAAATTAACGAAATGAAATTTCATTCCCTAGTGTTTCTCTCTATCTAGCTACATTTCCGGTGACATTTTATTTTTAAAATTTCAACTTCAATAACCGTGCCTTCGATAATATGTTTCAGAACGAACGTAAACGCTTCTACCAATACTGCGGTTTCAACACTCACAATTCCACAAGCGCAGAGAAGACATTCTGGAAATTATACTTGTAGCGTGGGACAACTGACAGCTGCTTTAGTTTCTCTACATATCTTAAACGGTAATTGAAAGAAAATTGAAAATTGAAAATTGAATTCATCGTATTTTCTTATTCGTCTAATGTAGGTACCTATTTACCTAATGAATTCGATGAGCATCGAAATAATGGCGAATCTTGATCTTGAATCGAGTATAATTCTTTCGGAGGATACGAGTCGTTTATTTGAAAATATCATTTTGTAAAAAAAAAAATTAATATAAGCAGGTACCTACTGAATTTTGAAAATTTTTGGTTATAAAATAGACTATTTGAAAATGCAAAGAAATAATAAAATAAACATCGACCTAAGGAATACATAGGTTTAGGTATCTAAACATATAATAGCTAATTGTAGGTAAATATTAGGTTAGGTAGGTATATTCTGAATGATTTGAAAATTCCATTAATCCTCTATAAGTACTCGTTAAGGGAATGGATAAGGATAAATCTAGACTGGTGAACCAACATACACAGTTTAGGTATATCTGGGTACATAAGTAGGTAAACAGAGATAGAGATTTTCCGACAAGCAGTATGTCGTATTTTCGAACCACTGCTAAATACAAACCGATGCAACGAAAAACTAACCCGTTGAGTTTTCCCCAAGGAACCGTTAAAGGATTTTTTCCTAAAAGCAGAATCTTAGATTACGCATCACCTTCGGCGTTTTCCTTTATTATTATTACATATACGCTGTCACATAATTTATTTTAAATTAGCTTCTATTCGTTTCGCGTGTATACGTTGTAATCGGTTTCGCCTTTCGCCCTCTCGTTGACGAAATTTTTTCATCTCTTCTTTTCATTAATACGCAACAAATGATACATAAACGGTTCGATTTATTGCTAAGAAGACGATCCGTCATGCAAATTCGTTTCTTTATTGCTACCATGCTACCGGCAACGTTTAAAAGATATAGCTTTTCTATATACGTATATTGTTATATGTATAGCGCTTAGCTTTGCTCAATTTGACATAACGTGTGCCAGAAAATGGAAATTATTTTAATTTATTACGACGAACTGCTTTCCAAATGGCTTGAAGCTTCATTCGTGAAGATTACTGTACAAGCTATACTGTATACTATAAGTTCAGGCAGTAAAACTGAATTTTATTCCACTCGATAGAGATTCATTTATGAACCAATGTATCCGTTGGTTTAACATGTTATATACTTATTCATCTTTTATCGAATAAGTAATGCGCCTATGTGTTATAAAGCTTGACGCCTTTTATTCGGATCAGGGTTCAGGGTGTTTCGGAAATACCTAACGTATTAAGTGCCAAAACTTGAGATTCGGATTTCGGATACAATCAAGTAAGTCGAGTAAACGGAAAATTTTATGTAAACGAAATGCCTACCTAGTTATCTCAAATTTTAAATGGTTAGTGGTTCACAAAATTTCCAATTTTTCGCCAAGAAAATACACAAAGCAAGCGTAGGCAATTTCTTTTTTTTTTAAATACCTAGTAAAAAATAAAAATTATGCAAAAAAATTTGCTCATCTTTGAAAATGAAGGCGATACAGAGCTTTGAAAGTTGGTGTTTTTCGAAAATTCATAAGTATTTTTCAAATTTTAAAACTCTACAGTTTCTCCATTTTCAAAAATGGGCAAAATTTCCACCAAACTTTTTTTTTATTTCTCTAAAAAAGTTACACTTGATATTCCATATGAAGTATTTATATCACCAAGTGTCTGTGTAGGTAATTTTCAAAAATATTGCAAAAAATCTGTTCTTTTAAATTATGCCAAGGTCAAAAACTCGAAATTTTTCGGGCTGTACCTAGGTTGATTTTTTTCAAAAGCAGACGAATTAAAACAATTTTGGTGTTCAACAAAAAAACATATATTATTTATTATTAAGTAGGTATAAGTATTATTATTTATTTTAATTTTTTCAAAAAAAATTTGAAGACTTTTTCCAATAGGTATAGGTATCTAGGTATCATACATAAAAGATTTATTTCTCAAAATCCCCCCCCCCCCCCCCAAATAAAGAATAAACAATAAAATAAAAATTTCTTACTCCAAAAAATAAAGATTATTTCTCTAAAAATATTTTCAGAAATTTTTTTTTTCAAAATAATTTAGGCATTCCTAGGTAGGTAGGTATTAGAAAAATAATTGTAAAAAATTGATTTATTCTACCTCTACGGAAAAAAATTATTAAAATCTTTATCCCAAGAACATTAAAAAAATATTATTTCCATAGATTGTTTTTTTCGAAATTTGCTCAAAAAAAATTTGAGATTTTTTTCTCAAAAAATTGAAGATTTCTTTCAAAAAAATTCCAATTCTTTCCTAAAAAAAATAATAATGATAATAATTTAGCAAACATAAATTTATTTTCTCTAAATTTTTTTTTCAACCTTTTTTTATTTTATTTTTTTTTAGAAATGTTTACCTCAAAAATAAAAAAAACAAAACCAAAATTTTCGCTAATTTTTTTTTTTTTTTCAAAGAACTTTTGGAGATTCCTGAACAGAAAATTTATTTTGAAATAAAACAACAACAACAACAAAACAATTTTTTAAAATATCTAACCAATTTTTTCAAATCCAGAAAAATTTTGAGAAAATTTTTATTGCAATTTCAAAAATATATTTTTATTAAAAATTCCTGTAAAGACATTGTAAATATTTCTGAATCCAGCAAGTGTATGTGATTTTTTTTTACAAAAAATTCAGGGATTTTTTCCTCCAAAAAATGTAGAAATTTTTACTTAGGAAGAATTGAAATTTTTTCTGGGAATCACTTTTGAAATTTTTATGGAAGAAAAACAAAGGTAAAATTTGATTAAAAAGATCATTTTTTTAAATTTTACCTCAAAAATCAATTTTGCCAAAATTATTTCACCAAAACAATTTAGAGGGTTTTTTTGGTTTTTTTTTGAAAAAAAAAAAAAATCAGTACTTATAGGTAGGTGTTTTATTTTCTTAAAAAAACGTTGAAAAGTTTGCTTTTCATCCATAAAAATTTCAAAAGTGTTTATTCCCAGAAAAAAACTCAATTCTTCCTCAAAACTTTTTTTTTTACATTTTTTGGAGAAAAAATTCCAAATTTTTTTTTGAAAAAACATGCCTGAATTTTTTGAAAATATGCAAAATCCCCTGAACTTTTTGATTAAGAAATATTTACCTATAAAAAATATATTATTTGCACCGATTTTTATTATAAATATTTCTTAATTAAAAAGTTCAGGGGGTTTTACCTTCAAAAAATTCAGGCATGTTTTCTTAAAAAAAAATTGAAGATTTTTTTTTCAAATAAAAATGTAAAAAAAATTCTCTGGAGGAATTTAGACTTTTTCTTTAGAAAAAAAAGAACAAAAGAATGAAGACATTTTTTATTCCAAGAAATTTTACAAGCTTTTACTCTTAAAAAAGAGCCCTATTTTTAGTTCAAAAAAATAAATTTCTCTCTCTAAGAAAATTAAGTAAATCCCCCCCCCCCCTCCTCCCCGAATAAAAATATGAATGATTTTCTTTTTCGAAATGAAGTGAAAAAAAATTTAAAAACTTTTATCTCGATCGCTAGAAATTAAAATATCCTAGTTCAAAAAAAATTGTAATGTTATCACAAATTGAATGAGGGTTATCATAAATTTCGGATAGGTAAGGTGGTCAAGGTTATCATAAGGCTCAGGTTAAATTTATCAAAAATTTGGGAAACCTATATTTATACAGGGTGTCCGGCGAGTGATGTGCCAATTGCCAAAATTGAAATTTGGATATAACCGAGTACCACTAACAAAATTCTTCATGTACACATGGTGCCTATCTCGATTTTGAAGAGGCAATGGTGTACAAAAATTTCAAAATTTTGTGAAAAACATGCACGAACCAGGTGTAACTTTTTAAAAGGTAAAAACCATAGAATTTTCCCCTCCCCTTAAAACAGTATTTCACTACCTATCCAATAAATCGAAAAAATATACTCCAACAAAACAAGGAGATTTTTTATTCCAAAGAAATATTTTTTTTTATTGTACAAAAATGAAGGAAATTTTCAATTTTAAAAATTACTGATCAGCATAAAATTCAGGGTTTTTTTCAAAAAAGTTGAGAAATTTTTTGTCCTAAAAAATTGAAAGATTTAAAAGTAAATGAATTTTTTACCTATCCATTTTCTTATTTCAAAAAATTGTTTTTTTTACTCTAAAAAATTTAGAATTTCTTTGCCAAGTTGCCAGTAGCCATGGAAATTATGTAGTTAACCCAGTGACTTGGACCTTTGGTTAAATACTACGAGTATTCAAGTTTATAGAAACCGTGCTACCAAAGATGATTTATCAAATTCCAAGCGACAACGAAAAAACACCATCTTAAGAAAGTGTTGTCTCTTCCTCGGATGACAGATAGATGATAGAGCTACTCAAGTACGTAGCTCGTAACGGTCAGTCTAACCCTGTCTTACCTTTAGAATGAGAAATAATTTGTCGACTCTCTGTTTGTTGAATAAATTACGTAGGTACCTAAGAAGGTGAAGTTTTGAGAAACCTCAAGCTCTATAGCCAAGTTTTGGAAAAAACACTTTTGTGACACCCGGCTCTTTGTAATAAGTTGAATTTCGAATATCCGAGCGTTTAATTTAACCCCAGCTCTTATTTATTAATAATGTTACAACGATGGCGAAGTTTTAGTCATTTAAGTGAGAAAAACATATAACTACTTATCCTTCGCTTAAGTACATATATAAAGCTAGCTGATAACTACGATGAAAAAAAAAACAATAAATAACGAGGTTGTCGCTTTTCTCCTTGAAATGTATACAATTGATGTACGTACAACGTAAAAAGCGAAGTATACGTTAATGTTGTCCTCTGCAATTTAGAAAGTAATAAATAACGAAATTCTGTACAACTTTGAAATTTGAAAATCTCTATTTCGTTAGTAGATGTGCGTTTGAAATTGAGATACCTAAACAAGAAAATTGATATTTTAACAAAACCTACCTACCTGATCCGTTGTGTAGAGTTCCAAAGACGATATTATAATTTGAGATTTACACGATCGCTTTTATAAATTTATTAAAGAAATTAAATTAATAACGAATTATAATAATATTTGAAGGAAAACTCTATCGTTTCTATAGAAATTAAGCACAATATCACGTGAATTGAAAATTTGAAAATATTTCTAATAACACGAAGCCAAAAAAATACTTACAAATTTTAGAAAACGAATATCGTGTATTGAAACGAGAAGTAGGTATAAATTAATATAACGAAGGTTATTTCTGAAGACATTTCCAAATTGTAGGTAGGTAGAATGAAAAGAAAAAAGTCTCGGTTCGATTTATTCGTGTCGAGGAAAAGTTGAAATTATACCGAGTGTACGATAATGTAATGAACTTAATTATGAACTTATTTCGGGATGTTTGGGGTGCTATAGGTAAAAAGGTGCCGGTGCCTACGTTATTCTCGTGTGTTTTGTGGCGAAAGAATTATATCGACGAAGATAAAATTTCGAGAAAAGAGCGAGACGACTTTCGTAGGTAGCAAATTCGATGTTAGGTAGATTTTTCATTTTCTAAGTGAAATCTTGGCAAAATACCAGTGTTGCCATCAGTAACAACAGAAAACAACGTACAAGTCTGGTGGTTTTATTATGTTCTAACTGCGTTTGCCAAACTACGAGTATATTCTTCTCGTTATCAGAAAAAACATAAAATGGCAAACAGTGTTTAACTTCCAAAAATTCCATTGTTAATGTTCTAGTCAGCGAAAAGTAATTTTTTCGCCTTTGTGTACGCTTTTTAATGTTTCCTCAAATGCCATAAAAGTGTTAGATTCGGTACCTATCTATCTATCTTCACCTATGACTACGTGTAGTATGCGAAACACATGCGATTTTTTTCAATAACTTTTTATCCATAAGAAATCTAGACGAATACGAGGTCTTGAACCAAATACAGGATGAACAGGTGCACAGGCTTGAGGCTTTGGTTTTAAAAGGTCAAATAAGGTAAATAGTCTAATTGCCGTCTTGATACTGCGCGAAATAGTTGCGCCTTTATTTGGCTCGCATAGGCAATTTATATTACTCCGGTGTATAATTTAACGAATGAATAAGATCTTCCGGAATTTCAGTTATGCTAGGTACTTTTTGTTGTTATTTAACCGTGTCATTGTGTGTGCTTTTTTTCAGGTGAATTACCAGCCGCAGTTCACGACGGTAGTTCTGGAACAATAGCATCCTGCTTCATAGCTACCTGGTTGTTAACGTTGTGCTGTTTCATCGGCACCGATTGCATGCTCTGCAGGTGACAGTGACAATGTCTACTTCCTATTTGATTCGCTTCAGCTTCGATTATTCGAATGATATCGATAAAAAAGCAAATTCAAGAATCAACTTGGAATTGAATTACCTACCTATTTTTAATGTTGAATTTTTTTTTTTTTTTGATGATTAAAAAATATTTACTACTTACCATAATTTTATTAGTTTAAGTATTTATATGTTGTATTTTCATTTTTCCTTCATTTTCTTTTCCCTTCCTACTCTTTTTTAAAAGAAAAATAATATTGTATGTACCTACAATAATACATATAACTAAAATGTAACGAAATTTAGAATTTTCTATACCTAATGTGATGGTTACACATTGTTTTAATCTTCGAATAAGCTTTAGGTATCGGTTAAGTATTTTTAAACATTAATTTTAAATTGATCTTAGGGGCCGATTCCGTTTACTTTTTTGCCTATCCTGCCCCGTCTTAACTTCCATAAGAGCAATGTTAATCTTAAATCGTTCAGATCTATGGGATTTTCAATTAGTTGAATAGTTTTGGAAAAAATGAGAATTGAAAAATCGTCCAAATTTCAACATTTTTCAACTTCAATTTATTCGAAAACTATTGCATTAATCAAAAATCCGATCCGACATTTTTTTATAAATGCTTCATAGAATCTACATTCAAAATTTCATGAATTTTCGTTCGGTAGAACTCTAGATCTGAACGATTTAAGATTAACATTGGTCTTATGGAAGTTAAGACGGTGCAGGATAGGCAAACGTGTAAACGGAATCGGCCCTTAAGCACTACAGTGCAGTTGCGTTGTTCAACGTGATTCACGATTTGAAAATGTGTACATAAATACCTTCCCTATGAAAATCAACGTTTAAATCTATGTAAATTGATTGAAAAAATATATTTGTACGAATATTGTAAAGTTTCAAAAGAACAAAATAAACTGTTGAAAAAAGTTTTTTTACTGGAAAAATTTGCAAACTGAAAATTTGCTGTTTTATTACTTTTATTCTAAAAAAATTGAAAAAAAAATTATTTTGAAGCCTCAAAAAACATATCGAATTAAGAAACGTCGCCCTATTACCAAAACTGTCTAACTCCATGTGATTTGGTACGAGGAAACTTGGGTAGGCGGCAAAAACAAATTTTGTCAGAAAACGCGTTTGAAGTTGAAAAAAATATATTTTTCAACTTCAAACGCGTTTTCTGACAAAATTTGTTTTTGCCGCCTACGGCCTACCCAAGTTTCCTCGTACCAAATCACATGGAGTTAGATAGATTTGGTAATAAGGCGACGAAAATTTTAAATAAAAAACATTTTTTACTTTTGAAAAAATTTAAAATTTTCATTCTAAAAAAAAAAAAAAATCTTTTAAAAATATTGAGTACCTATACCTATTTTTTTTATTGAAAAATTGAGGAATTCTTTAGGTACTTTGGAGAATTAAGGAAGTTTGTATTTCGAAAAATTAATTTTTTCCTCTGAAAAAAATAAAGACATGTTTTATACCTAAAAAGTTGGGAAATTGGGATATAATATTACCTATTTAAAAAAAAAAAAAAAAAAAAATTGTTCCAAAAAAATGATTTTTCTATTCTAAGAAAATTGAGAAATTTTTTGCTATAGAAAATTGGCAATTTTTTCACTTATTTTAGCAAAATTGAGAAAATTATTATTAGGTAGGTATTTTTTTTAAATTGTGTATTTTTTCATTTTGATTTTTTTTTAAATTTACCTACAAAAACTATTTACACATAAAAACATTTTTCATTGCAAAAAAAAGTCGACAAAATTTTTCATTTACATACCCCACCCCACCCCCCCCACCCCTCAAAGTATAAAATAAATTAAGAGGGGAAAATATTTTTTGCCAAAACATGTACCTAAATGGGTATAACCTTCCAAGTATGTGCATACCGACTTCCTTTTTCAAAAAAAATTGAAAAATTTATTACTTACCTATACTAATTTTTTTTTTTCAGTCGACTCCTCCAAAAAATTGAATTTCTCTCTCTAAGAAAATGAAGTAAATTTTCTTCATAAAAATTAGATTATTTTCTTCCTCCAAAAAATAAAATATTTTTTTAGAAGAAAAAAAAAACTGTGATCTTGTTAGAAATTAAGACATTCCCTTACAAAAAAATTGTTGAATTTATTACCCATGTTATACGTTGTATCCAAAAAAAATTGAAACGTATTTTTTTATCTCAAAAAATTTCATAAAAAAATTGTTATCAAAAAATTGAGACAAAAATTCAAGATTTTGCAGAGATTTTGTCTTCAAAAAATGAAAAATATTTTTGCTTCAAAAAAATGTTGACATATTTTTCAAAAAAATCTATACAAAAAGTTGAGATTTTCTCTTTGAAACATAGTGATTTTTTTTGTACAAATAATATTGTATTTTTTTCTTTACAGATCAAAATTTTTTTATTTTGACGTAAGACTTCTTTAAAAATAACAAATAAATCAGCTAAAAAAAATTTACTGCAAGAAATTAGATATTTTTTTCTCTACAAAATTCAAACATTTTTTTCAAATTCTAAAACAATCATAATAGGTAGGTAGTTACTGAAATATACATTTTTTAATCAATTTTTTTCATTTTAATCGAAACATTTCCTAATACAATATTTCTTTTGAAAAAAAAAATTCACCAAAAAAAATAATATTTGAAGTAAAGAGATTTCATTTCCCATTCCCTTTTTTCAAAAAAAAAAAAAAAAAAAAAAAAAATGATTTTTTTCAAAAAATTCTGCTTAAAAAAAATTGAGGAACTTTTTTACGTTGTCCTCGAAAAACCGAGTTATTTTATATTTACAGAATAGTCAAAAAAATTTCACCAAAAATTAATTTAGAAATAATATTATCACTCCAAAAAAATAGGTGATTTTAATAGGTAAGTAATATCAATCAACCAATTCAATTTTGGCATGTTCGGAGTTTTTTAGAATGCAGTAGACAAAGCTCATTTCACTTCTGAAATTTTGGAGTTGGACTCAACTCGAGCATACAAGCTATCTACTGCTAACGTAAGTAAGTTACCAGCCACGATCAGAGACGATTTGAGCAAATTTTTTTTGGGGGTGTAGATTGAAAATGCCGAATGAAAAAATTTCAAAAATGCCGAGTGAATTGTAATTTTAAATTTTTCAAAATTTTGCCGAATTTGTGATTTGGAAACTCGGAATTTCTCAAAACTTTACCGAATTTGTAAATTGTAATTCAAAAATTTTCAAAACTTTACCAAATCTTGTAAACGTACCTAATTTAATTTGTCGAAAATTTGCCGAACAA
Organism: Balanococcus diminutus; assembly: GCA_959613365.1. Taxonomy (NCBI): domain Eukaryota; kingdom Metazoa; phylum Arthropoda; class Insecta; order Hemiptera; family Pseudococcidae; genus Balanococcus; species Balanococcus diminutus. The sequence continues at coordinate 35,638,834 of OY390714.1, forward strand.
AAACTGACTGGAGGGTGTTCCACCCCCCCCCCCCCCCAAACCCCCTCTCGCACCGGCTCTGGCCACGATGAATGACACTTCGATGTACTCAAGTATAGATTTTATATGTTTCAGAATCCAGTACAAGATTATTGTGAAGTTTATTCCAAATTCACAAGAAATAACAATTATTTTAATAATGACGAATTTAAGAACAGGATTCACTGCATTAAAATATGCAGACTTATTACGAGAGTAAATAGGTAGGTAAGATTACATACATAATTGACTAAATTTCCAGATTTTTTGTGTAAAACGAAGAATTTCGTTTCAATTTTTTTAGAGGGGTGGGGCGGGTCAAAAATTGAAACACATGTTGAGGTACGTATTGTAAATATATGCATGTATAAAGAAAAAAACACCATTGATAATCGAACAGCAAATAATTTCACAAGGCACCCAATTCACAATTTTTTGTCACCAGAAAAAAAGAAACGTTTTTTTTTTCTAATAATAATTCATCACAATTCTGTTTTTGCAACTTTTCGCAAAAGCAAAGCCATCTCAAATTATTTAACGTAAGTGTAACCAAACCAAAGTGTAACTTTTGAACAAATCCCATCCCCACCATTATTTTTCAACAATCCGTATACTCTACCCAAGAAGAAAACATGAAATAAACAAACAATGAACGCAAATTAACTAACATTTTATACTTTATTTATGAATAACTTAAATCACTGGTTGATTTTATTTTTAATGTAGTAATATGTATAATACACAAATATATATTATTATGTATACACTTTTAGTTTTTTTTTTCATTTTATTAATAACTTCATTATACCATCTGTACAACTGAAAATTAACATTTACAACGCAATGCGGAGATCACAGCCAAAACTGAAATATTTACATAATTTTTCTTTACTCGTAAAAAAAAACAACTAAACAAATAAATTTCCAATGACTAAAGTAAAATGGAGAACTTCTGAAAAAAACAAAACAATTACTCTTCATACACATTTCAATAAATTAAATAAAGCTTTAAAAAATATAAAGAAAAAACACAACGTAAAAAAATATACGCGCTGCCAAAATAAGAAAAATAGTGGTTCTGGTTTACTTGTGTTCAGAAGTTCAAAAAACAATTTTTTCGTCCAACAGGAAATTTCATATCTCTACATACAAAGCTATATCTTTTTCATTTTTTTTAAAATAACACTTGTTAAATAAATAATTTGAGCAATTGTTTAACAAAAATTAATAAAGACCTACAATATGTACAATGTACATAAAATTAAGTAAAAAAAATTATAAATATGTACACGATACTCGCGGGATGTTCTTTTTTGTAAGACAAATCAAGTTTAAAATACTATTTACAACAGCAAAAAAGAAAAACAAACAAAAAGAAAACAAAAAACGCGGGTTTTCTAAATTATTATTTAACAATAATTTGTACTTAACAACATTTGAAAAAAAGAAAAAAAAACAGAATCTCTTAATAGTATTGTTTCGTCGTTGAACGGTAATACGAAAATGTACCAAGATAAAAAAAAGTATTTAAAACACAAAAAAGGAATGTACGAATGTGAAACTCTACGTGATCAATTTTTCCAACATAATTACGTATTTTAAGACTTTTCATTCTAGTGGAAGAATTTTTTGCATTTTTTTTATTCCATTTTTATGCATTGATAATAAAGTAAAAATAGAAAAAAAAGAAGTAAAAAATGATAAACAAAATATTTCTTTGCGTTAAATTATAAAAACCTATCGGGAGGAAAAAAATAATAAATTTTATTATATGGTAACCAAATAGAAAAACATCTAAGACTGACAAAAACTATACAACTTAATATGTACAACAACGATAAAAAATTATTTTAATAAAATCTTCCTGTATGATTTTTTTTTTATTGCTATAAATGTAAAGTCGAAGAGAGAAAAAAGTAAAATTTGTGCAAAATTGAATCAGATTAATCCGTACTTTGTTGCAAAAAAGGACAAAAGAGTAATACGAAATTCTTTGGTATTGGAATTGGAATACATGATAATGTGAAATATCGATAAAGAGTTCTCTTTTTCTTTCATCTAACAAGACACCTGTTGTTCGACATGTTTGTTTTAACAATTTTTTAAATTGTTTACATTCCAAAACCAGGGACTCTTATATAAGATTATACTTAATCCTCGAATTATTTTTATCTAATCGCGAAATTACGAATACAATTCAAGTACACAAATATCGCAACTAGGAAAAAACATTCGATTTGCACACATTCATCATTCGATATTAAACAATATGCACGTAAAAAAAGGTGCCAATACGGCAATACCAAAGAATGAAAAAAAGAAAAACACGATCGAGGTAAAGACGAAACAGAAGAAAAATACGTTATAAATGAGGAGACAAAAGCACGTTATAGTGGACAATTAAAATATTATAGGTACGTAATTCATATTATATGATTGTCATTTCATCGTGATACAATGTAAATTAAATAATACATTGTTAATCAACGTATCGATAAAATTGAGCATTTCAAAAACAAAACGAGTTTCCTGTTATAAAGAAAATTTTCCAACATTTACACAGATGTGTGATTTTATGAAATAACTATGCGAAGAAAGATAGTAAAAAAAGAAACATTTAGTTATAATACATTAAAAGAGAAACAAACACTTCAAAGTCCATATATACATTACATAAGTAAATTATACAATTTTAACAAGTCCGTCACAGAAATAAATAACAAATTATTACATGAGATCAATTTTTAAAGAAACAAAGAAAAAAACAAATTTTTTGGAAGAATTCATAGTTAAAAAGTTTTTTCAAAAAGATGATATACGTCCTACAAAACAAATGTAGTTTTTTCGTCATTCCATTATAAGTATTTTCATATTAAAATCTTTTCCATTGTAATTATTAGGTATAACTAACGCCAATAATGATGACTAACGCAACGGTGTCCTAAAATTAGTAAAATAGTGCAGACGTACGGTACGTAGATTGATGTTTCTGAGGTCACTTTTTCACACAGTCACGATAATACAAACAAGGTATGCAGTTTCTTGCACTCGTCGATATAAATCTGGCGCTGCATTTAGTAACACGTTATCGGCGAATTCGCAAGGTGGAAATACGTGAACTACAAAAGCAGCCTGCAAAAGCGAACGATTCGTTAGTTGAATGATCGAGATTTTTCAAAGACAGAAAACGTATGGACATATCAATATGACTTACTTGTTGTGTGCCAGGAGCTGCGACGTTGATGATACCAGCAGCTTTTTTCTGTTTCAGGTAAGGAATAATGTAAGATTCTAAATTGGTAGCTTGTTGAACAACGTCTTCTTGATTTCTTCCGCAAGGTAAGCCCAAAATGGTACAATGTTCGTCTCTTATCTAATTAAAAAAAAAAAAAAAAAAAAATCGTAAAGAAATGCTCACGTATAATTTATATTAACAACTCAGTAAAATAATGAAATTAAATTGCATTTTGGGTTTCACGAAAGCTTTTGATTTTAAATTAATCCTTTCGACGTACTAATTAACCATCAAAAAGTACCCAAACCTCACTTCTAGATAAGACCTTCGAAGGTGAACCTAAAAGTGATCCTCTCCTACGAGAAACAGGTGTAACTACTTGAAAGCAAGAAAAAATATTCGGAGATAAATTTGCCTATTTTCAAAAAAGAAGACACCAAGGAACCTCAAACTTCGCAAATACCAATTTTCGAAGCATTGTAACTCTTTAATTTTTAAACTTGAAGAAAACCAGTCAAGATTTAAGAATATTAATTTTTTCAGTACTACGTACTTAGTACCTATAGGTTTGATCCGAATCTTTTTCTACAAAAATTTTATTTTCCCTTATCCCTTCAATTTTGAAAATAGGCACCGTGTGTATATAACATTTTTGCTTGAGAAACGTCCAGATCACCAAAAAATATATTTTTTTTTAATTTAAAATAGCCCCGCTACCAGCGATGGCGAGAGAGGAGTGCAAAAAGTGCATATGCATCAGGCCCGGATTTCCTCCAAGGGCGCGAGCAAAAAAAATTCACTTTAGGTATTTCAAATATTTCGAAGATTTTTTTTTTCAATTGAGAAATCGCTCTTCTCCCAAATTTGTAAAAAAAAATTATTCCAAAAAATTCAGACAAAAAACTATTTTATTTTATTTTTTCAAAAAAATGAGAAGTCTTTCTGCTTCAAAAAAGTTTTAAAAAATTTTATTGCAAAAAATAGGGATTTTTCTCAAAAAAAAAAAAAATATATATATATATCAAGATGATCTTTTATCCATAAAAATCAAAAAAAAAACGAAAAAATTCTACAATAAAATGAAGTGATTCAGATTCCCAAAAAGTAGGTAAGAGATTTTCTTTTTCAAAAATATAAGATTTTTCACTTTAAAAGTAAAAGACCTATTTTCAAAAAAAAAAAAAAAAAAAAAAAAATGGCCTGCACAAGAATAAAAGATGAAATTTTTTTTAAATGAGTTCATAACAAGAAGTCTTTTAAATTTAAAGTTAGAATATTTTAGGATAAATTCAGGAAACATTTTTATCGAAACACAAGGAAAGAATTTTTTTGCTCCAAGAAAATGAAACTTTTTTTTCTCAATTGAGATAAAATTTGAAATTTAAAAATTTTTATTTTACTCTAAAAAATAAAGAGATTTCTTTCCTGAAAAAAATGAATAATAAAGCAGTGATTTTTCGAGAAAATTGAGACAAGAAATTTAGACATGTTCTGTACAGATGAACCGATTTTTCTTCAAAATATTGAAATTTCCTTCTCCCCCCCCCCCCCCCACCACCCAAAAAATAAGAGGCCTTTTCTTCAAAAAATTTTGATATTTGGCCATACCCAAAATTTAGTTCGTGAGCAACAAAAAAAGTTATTTTGATTTTTTCAGAAAAGTGACAAGCTGAAGCAAAAACAAACGTCAAAATACATAATTATACAGTGTGAAAAAAATTTCCTTTATCTTTATTTTTCACACTTGGCATATTTCAACATTTATTTTTGCGTCACCTGTTCACTTTTTGGAATAAATGAATATAATCTTTTTTGTTGCAAATTTCATTTACTTTAATTTTAGTTCAGACCATTTTTCTGTTAAAAAGTGTATTTCAAGAGATACAAGCGAAAAACAACGAGGAGGTCACTTATGGTCTACTTTCCAAAGGTCGTGGACTTCTTGGTGGTTAGTTGGGACATCGAAAAAAACATTTTAAAATCAAAAAATCGCATAAAACCCAAAATGCATTTACGTCGTTTTTTGGTCTAATTTTACAGCGCTATAACTCGATAAACGATCGAGATGAACCGTTCATTCGAGTCGAACACAAAACGTGGACAACTCACCTCCATCTTTCTGTTGACTTGTTCAAGTTGAGGTTGTTCTAGTCTCATTCGTTGTGCAATCCTGAGTAAAGGTTGGAAACCATCTTGTAATGTTGGTAAAGCGTCGTATGCAACCGATGTGTTACCACTAACGACGTGCATTTGCACAGCTGCTTGATCGTTCTTCAATGCTAACAAGCCTTGCCAAATAATCGGGTACATTTGCTACAATTTGAGAAAAAAAAACAACAATGAAATAACCATACTTCTACAATCTACATTCTATGTATATGAGTTTCAAATACGATCTCGACACATACCACTAGAACAGTTCCATCTAGATTTCCTTGCGGCGGCGAATCACCCAACGGAGGCGAGTCCATCTGCGACGGCGATGAATCACGCGATGCAACAATATCGTCGTCGCCGCGTAGCCTTACAACTCGTCTACGGGAATAATCCAACTCGGTTTCGGCACATTGTAGGGTGCTATGCGTCGTCGGACGATGGCTACCGTACGACGCATCGGTGAATTGTCTAATCGGCGGTGCTTCGTTATGGATGGCGTCGTCGTGCGACGTGATGGTGCTACTGCCGTATCGAGACGTATCTATGTGTATTCTGGACTGGATAGGGACGTACATGTCGACAGGTTCGCCAACGCCTTGTTGTGGTACTTTGCTGGCGTAAGGTGGAGTCGAGACGCGTATTCTGGCCGGCGTCGGTAAAGGCCTATGCGCCTGAACTGGTTCGTCGTAGAAGAAGCTTCGGGTGTTTTGCACGTACGGGCTCGTGATCAACGGCGAATCGCTCAGTCGACTATGAGGCGAGCTTTTCTTGCGGAGCTCTAATGGTGGACTAGAAGTCATAGCTGGAGTATTGGTCACCACCTGCGGCGTCGGCTGAGGCGGCTGTGGTCTACTTTCTACTATTTCACGTTCGGGTATACCTTTCGCTGATCCGATCACTGTAAAATATTGTACATTATTCGTCTCGTATTCTTTTCACAAATTACCTCATCATCAGAATGGAATTTTATAGTGCTAAATACAGAAGAAATTGGAATAATTTTCTACAAAAATGAAAGTGATGTGATTTAAAGGAAATGGAGGGGCCTAATTTGAAAAATGTTTGAAACAAAAGTTGAAGATTGAGATCTGAAGAATAATTTTGGTCATTATAAAAAATTTGATTGGACCCTTCCCTCTCGTCTAATTTTGTATAATACAACATAAATACTTGAATTATTCAAAATTGAAGTAGAGGGAGATGGTCAATTCAAAATTTTTTCAAACAAAAGTTGTAGATTAAGATTCTGAGAATAATTTTGATCATTACAAAAATTTTGATTGCACCTCTCACACCCCTCCAATTTCGAATAATAAGTACTTATGCAGTATTGTGATTGTGAGAAATAAAAAGTGGAAGAGAGAGGGGTCAAATCGAAATTTTCAAAATGACCAAAATTATCTCCTGATCTCATTCTACAATTTTTGCTTGAAAAAATTTTCGATTGGCCCTCTCCCTCTACTCCAACTTCGAATAATATAAGTATTTGCGTAGTATTATACAAAATTATATGTGATCGTCCCAGACAAAACCGACCTTCGGTGCGAAATTTTATTTTTATTTTTTCCTGATTCGCACTCTCCGCTCACTTAACATTCATTTAAACGCGTCCTTCTCGAAAACATTTTTTCGCACCGAAGGTCGGTTTTGTCTGGGACGATCACATATGCGAGGGAAGGGTCCAATCAAAATTTTGATTATGACCAAAATTATTTTTCAGATCTCAACCTACAACTTTTGTTTCAAACATTTTTCAATTGGGCCCCTCCATTTCCTTTAAATCACATCACTGTCATTTTTGTAAAAAATTATGTCAAGTCCTTCATGCAGTAAGATGACGTAAAGTTGCTGAAGCCATCTGCATTCAGCACGATCCATTTTCTAAAGGAAAGAAAAATTACCTGTTGTAGCAGCAGCCGTCGATGCTGAAGGTGGAATATGATAAGGAGTTAAAGACGATTCCGGAATATATGGTTGGTACATGAATTGCGGAGGCATGTAGTGGGCGGACTGCACGCCGGAATGTGGCAAAATATTGGTACTCTGAAAGAAAGAAAAAACGTTCAAATTAGAATTATTGCGATATTAGCGAACGAAATTAATCTCGATGTTCTAATTCGTGCAATGTTTCCACAAGAATCAAAACGAGTTAAAAATACATTTTCAATAATCAGTACTCGAATGTTATCGAATTTATTATCATCTTGTATTCGCTTCAAGTAGTACTTAAAATTCATCCAATCTTTATGTACACACGTGGGACGAGTTCGCAAGCGTTAGAATCATTTTTCATTCTAAATTTCGAAAATTGTACCCAATTTTTACAATTCAAGAGTAATATGGTACTAACCAAGGATGATGTTGGATGAACCACTCTAGGTTGAGGCGAAGGACTCTGAACTGGAATGGCTGGTCTCGACGACGGCGATGTATTCGGCATATAGAAATAACCAGCAGGTGGATCTATTCTCAGTGGCTCCAAAGGAACCATATTCTTGAGCGGATGAGCGGCCTATCAAAAAAAATGACAAATATTAAAACTAGTTCATTCTACCATAAACCTAGGTAGAAAACCGATCGAGAAAAAAATACATACCCTCGCATTACTAGCACCACTAACAATCGGCTGCGGAGATATTTTCGGCGAACCCAAAGGAGGACTAGCGACAGCACCGTGTAAGAGTGGACTAGTATATTGCGGCGGATACGGTACCTCGTCGTTCGAGTGTGTATCGTTTTCCAAATTCAATGACTGCGTAATTATATGCAAAAAGAGATACATTAATCAAGATTCTACTTTTAATCCCATCGTCGTTCGGTTTCAACGTCGTACTTACTTGAATAATATGAGCCTTCGGAGTAATCGGTGTTAATACCCGAGGTTGAGGAGTAACAGTTTTCGATGTATGCAATTTTGTAACTGGTTGATTTTGAGAATATACCTACGAAGAAGGAAAACGCCTCGTTAGACTATGATTCATCATTCCAAACTCCAATGTAAAATATTCCACTTACCACAGGAGGAAACGACGGTTGATTGTAAGCTAACGGTGGCGTGTGCGATTTCATCGAAGCTGCCGGAGGTATTATGCACGGAGTGCTATTTTTGATCAAACTAATAGGCTCGTTTTCTACGTTAGCATTGGGAATAGTAGCAGGTAGTGTCGCAGGTATTACTAAATTATCGGATTTCGTTGCCTGTGGTATACACGTCGGAGTGGTAGCCGGCACTGAAGCAATAACACTCGTTGTTACGGCCGCTGTTTCCGGAATTTTAGGAGATAATACGGGTCTGGTAACTAATTTCGGGGCGATTACAGGTTCGACAGGAGTATTTTTCACCAACGCTATGGCCGATTCTTCGAGTAAGCTGTCATCCAAGCGAGGTTTCTTTTCAGGTGGGTAGTCGTTTTCGGGTGCTTTTTGTAATCTGAAAAATGAACAAGTTATACGTATAACTCTCGGATATACGTAAAGAATATGCGAGTTCGTTTACAAGAGATGTTCGCTTTTAAATCTCCGGACGAATAATCATCGAGTAGATTTACACATCTCTCGTAAAATGGATACCAGAAGCAATGATTTTTACAGAAATGATGTTTTGATTTTGTTGTGATTTTTTTCGAAACTTTTTTCTCTGGTTCGAGAGATCGAGAAACTTCCAACATGTGAAAAATTTAGTAAAAAGGGCTAATTATTGGTATCTTTAAGATGTAAGATTTTTTTTTTTTGGAAAATTTTCTTTTTGCTTCGAGAGATCGAGAAACTTTCAACATGTGAAAAATTTAGTAAAAAGGGCTAATTATTGATATCTTTAGAATGTATTGTTTCAATTATGATCATGTAGCGTGGATTTTTCTTCCACCGAACGATTCAAACAATGATCATTGCTTTTGTGACTATATAGAAAGGATATAAAAAAAAGTAAAAATAATGACGACGTATTCCACGAAAAAATGATACGATCGTTGTTAGTTCAACTTCGTAACACGAAATTTAAATTAATAGATTTAAAACAAAAATATCATTTCAGCGTGGAATACTCGAAACATCTAGAAATAACGATGTCGCAACTAAATGCTTTGAAATGTACTCTTAGCATGAAGAAAACGCTATCGTAATACAACCAAATGAAACGACTAATCATCACACAAATGAAAACAAAATACAACTTAATGTCTGCCCACTTCGTAAAAATCACGCTTCTGAACTCCACATCCTCAAAAGGCAACAAAAGAAATAATGAAAAAACAAAGAAAAAAAACTTAAATCTATACTACTTAGACCGGGAAAATCCTCAGAAAATTAAAACGCAAAATAAAATAAAAAATGCACCGATAAAAATTTGAAAGAAAAAAAAAATGCAAATTTACATTCTCAATAAATAAAAGTGCACGAAAAACAGATAGCAACGGGAAGAATATTTCATCATGCAAGACACCGAAGTGAAAAAAAATCTCAAAGGCCGCTTCAAAATGCAAAATAAAAAACTCTACAAAGCGATTGAGGAATTTTCCAATAAATATGAATTTGTGTGATAACGGTAAGAACATCTCGATAAAAATCCCCCCATAGGCCGCTCGCAATCTACCACTATTATTTTTATAATTTTTTTTCCGCCTCGAAAAATCGCAAGTTCGACACTGATTTTGGACAATAACACATTTCTAGATGTTCTTAACAACAAAATTCATATTCAACGGTACTAACTGAGTTAATTCCGTCAGAACAGGTACATACTGTCCTTCATCGGATTCTTTCATCGGCATCAATAATCCGCTGACTGGATCGATCAACGTTGTAGGTTCGGTAGGTGTTTTCGACGATACAGGCGAATCAGGAGTTGTAATCGGCGATGGTACTCTGGCCGGACCAGGACTGCTGGGAAAGTCGTCCTTCTCATCGGTAATTGCAGAAGTGTTCGTGGTCTCGGATGGAACAGCGGTATCGGATTTCGAATTTAGTTTGCGATTTGTGCGAGAATTCTTACGAGCTGATTCGTGTACACTCGTTATTATAGCTGCTGCTGCGGCCGCAGCGATTCTCGTCGTTCTTCTGGTGGGCCTTTGGTTATTCGCAGTGCATTTGATGACTTCGTCTATGGTATCGTCGACCGTATTACGAGAACCGCCTTCTTTCTCCTAAATTAACGTGAAAAATACAGAGTTAGTTACGATAGAAGAGATTTTTTCCAATCAACTTTGTATAAACGCTACAAACCTGTAAACGTCTGGATTTTCGAGTATTCGCAGATAACGCAGATTTTGTTCCCGTTGGTGTTGTTTCGTTACTATTCGAAGGTTTAATTTCGCTCGGCGGAGGTGATGGTTCTTTCGCCGCCATAGGAGGTGTTGGAGGGGTCGCAGGAGCCGGAGCCGGAGCAGGAGCAGGCTGAGTTTGCTCGACTGGACTTTTAATCGTCAAAATCAATCTCGGTCTTTTCACCTCCTCCTCAGAGTCTTCTTTGAATTCGTACACGTCGGTTGGTTTTTTAATTTTGAATGCATTTTTCGTTTCGCTTTCCTTGGTAACGACGTTATTCTGTTTACCGCGTCTGGTTACTACGCCACCAGGTGTGACTGCTTTTCTTCTGCGGCCTCGTTTAGCGTTATACGAATGGTCATTTAATTTCGATCCTAACATAGAAAAAACAAGAAATTCGATTAATCATCGCGTTATTACTTTAGACAGACAGTAACGTAAAATTGAACGTACCTGTTACACCATCGTCAGCAGACTCGGACATATCATCGTTCAGCTCGGGTTCAACACCGCCAGGAGACGAAGCTTCGTTCTTCTTGTGACCAGTATTCGACTCCTTGAGATCCAATTTACATTCCAGCTCTGATTCGGGTATCGGATTATCGTGTATTTTGATGACGCAGTTGTAATCGGAGACTTTGTTCTTGATAACGCTCGATTCGGACATTTTGAGTAGAATTTTGGCCGACGAAATTTCATCTTCGGTGGCCAGTACGACTTTATCGGTCAAGTTGATGCGAGTCATTTCGGAATTCTGCAAGTCTTCTACCTTTTGGGTGCTTCGTTTGGATTCATGAATTCGCTGCACAACTTTCTCCAGGATATTGCGATTATTCTCCGGCATTCGATGATTACATTTCGATAACTCGTTAGGGACACTTCGGAAGATTTCTTCTTCTACAGTTTTGGCAATTTCTTTGATGTCGCGTTCTTTGTTTCTGACAATGACGTTCAATTTGGTATCGTCGTTGACTTCGGAGAAATTATCTTGGTTTACGATGGTTTTGACGATATTTTCTTTATTAGCTTCGTTACATTCGGCGGCTGTTTTTACGGTGTCGTCAACGACGTCGAGCAACTTCTCGTTTGCTGTTGGAATTTGAAGTTGCTTCAGAGCCTCGGGTTCGGTTTTATCTTTGCTCTGTTCGGTATCCTCTTTCGTATCTTTCTCGACCAACGATGCACTTTGGGATAATTTTTCGACTTCGGCTTGACAAATCACGGTCAGGGGAGATGGACTTTCGAGTTTCGGTCCAAATTCGGGAAGTTGTTCTGGTTTCTCGACATTGTTTACTAACGAATTATACGTGTGATCGTTTATCGTAGTAGGTGCTGGATCGTCTTTTGGTGCCTCTAAGGAATCGCTTTCGGTTTTTATTGGCGTATCAACTGCTGGAATGTCGATTACGGGCGATTCGGCCGGTTTAGGTGAAACTTCGAGACTACTTTTCTCGATCGGAGTTGTATTTTTGCAAACGGATTCCGGTTCAGAGTTTGGCTCCAGTTTAATGCTGACTTTTTCGGGGAGATTAGATTGCTCGGATTTGATTGCCGATGGTCCATTACATTCGGCGAACGAACGCTTACGGTCTTTGTTCTTTCTGGTAATGTCAACGCCGTCGACGTGTTTATCGAATTCACGAATCGGTGACAAGCCTTTGAGTACAGAGTGCGATTTCGAAGTGTTGTCTGTCTTGAGAAGGTCGTCGAAATGCGATACGTTGTTAGGTTTGTACGGCGCATATAGAGGATTGTCTAATTCGGGTTGAGATTTCTGCGATGCGAAATTGTTGAAAATTATTCGGTCTGCAGCTTTGTTGTTGTTGTTGTTGTGACTGCTTTCGATACCGTGCATCGAATTAATATGACGATTTTTCAACGTATCGCTTTTCGATGCAGGTACGATTTCCGGTGGTAAGAGTGGTGTAGCTGAGTCGAACTGTTCTTTACAAACGTCTTCTTTGACTTTTTCAACGGACTCGAGTACGGACAATGCAGGTCTTTCTGGTGGAATGACTACTTTTGGCGGTAAAGGTGGCGCTAGTTTATCGCAAGTTGAATTCTCGGTGATGATATCGCACTGCGAGTTGACGACGGTCAAAGCTGAATTTTCTTCTTTCGATTCGGGACTTTTAGCTTTGACGAATTCGGAAACGTGGGATTTTTTGTGAACCGCTTCCGATGCTAATTTGGCGATTACTTTCAGCGTATCTACGGATTTGACCGATTCGTCGATTCTATTCGGTAACTCGATAACTGGTTTGTGAACGAGCGAATCGATCTTATCGCACGGAATGGGAATTTCTGGTTCTTTTTCGGCGACAATAGGGGGACTAATTTCGACGGTACTCGTTGCTTTGAGTGTAACGCAAGTCTCGCTCGATTTGAGTTCATCGTTTTCGGCTTTGATATTGGCGTCGAGTTTCTCGATGGTGTTCTCTATGCTCATCGGCTCGGATATGTCGAACGAATTATCGACATCCGATTTCACATCTTCGGTATCAGTATCGATTTGCAAATCAGGCTCGGAATTAGGAGTACCGGGCTTCATGGCGTCGTCGGGATAGCATTCGTTGTCAAATCCAAACTCCGGCGATTCGCCTAATATAGCAGCGACCGCGTCTTCGGTCTCTTCTTGCGAAATGGTAATGCCGGTCTTGTCGTCGACAACGGGAGGTGGTATTTTGGGCGTTTCGATGCGTATCGGCTCTTTGACTTCGACGTTGGTATCGATCAAAGAGTTGGAAATGCTGAGGACTGCGCGTTCGTGGACAGTCGAGTCGACATCGGTAGGGGCGATGCTTTTGACGGCGCGCTCGTGTATTACACCTTCGGCTTCGCTGTCGTTCGATATACTTTTGACTGCTTTCTCGTGAACATTATCGTCGTCAAACGAAGGCAACGGAGTGAAAACGTTCTTCATTTCGACATTAGCCACTTCGGCGTCTTTCTTTTGTAATTTTTCATGATGACTTTCGGCGATCGAATTGGTAACTATGTCGACGATTTCGTTACGACGGTCGTCCGCTTTGTCGTCGTCCTCTTCTTTATTTTCTTCTTTACCGATTTCCAAACTACGCGGCTCGATTAGGCAGGGTAACGAAAGAGCCGGCGGAACGTCTTCGTGTTTCGTATGATGATGGTTGTGATGATGGTGATGATGGTGATGGTGGTGTTTGGATTTTTCTTCTTTAGACTTCTTACGTTTCTTCTTTTTCGATTTAATATGTTCGAAGTAATTATCGTAACTGTTTGTATTTTCGACCGAATTCAGTAGTTTGTTTTCTGCATCGGGTTTGGCGTTCTCTCGTATGTCGTCTTCGCGTACGTCTTTATTGCTGGAGTCGGAGTCGGCGTCGTAGACGTCGGAAACGCTCAATTTCGATAACTTACGAGCATCCGCCTTTTCCGAATCGTCCGACATCGAACCGAATATGTCTTCTTCGAGATTTTCGATGCTTTTTACTTTATTGCGATTTTTCTTCTTCTTCTTTTGTTTCAGTTTGTGTTCTTTGTCTTCTTCGCCAACATCGCTATGGACAGATTTTCGGCGTTCTTTTTTAGAGTGACGTTTAGAACGGTCCATAGAATGTTCGCGACTTTTCTGACGTTTTTGCTTCTTCTTGTGCGATTTCTTCTTTTGAAAATCGCTCACTTCGTACACCATCGGATCTATTAGAGGTGGAGGCGAAGAATTCTCGGATTTAGCGAAGTCATTATGAAGTTCGGCCAAGTTGAAAAATAATTCGTCAGCTTTCTCTCTCGGTTTGGTTTCCGGCTCTTCGCTATCATCCGAATAAATAGCGCACGTTTTGGCTTTGGGAAAACGATACGAAGTAATGCTTTCGTTTTCCGACGTGTCCGAGAGAATTTTTTCGAGTTTCACTCGACTGTCGTCGATTAATTTCGGTTTGTGATCGGACTCGTCCATCTTGGTATTGTCCTCGTCTTCGGATACGTCCGACACGAGGGATTTCTTTTTCAGGTCGTCGTCTAACGGAATGAAAGTATTTTTCCTTTCCAGTTCGCCGCTTTCGATCATCATTTTCAGCTCGCTTTTCGGTTTCTTCTTGACGAAGTCGGCTGCGTTGAATTTTCTAGGTGATTTCTTGTCGAAAAACTTTTTAGGTTTCGGATTCGGAATATCGTCGTCCGAAAGATCCGAATATTTCTGCTTATTCGAAGTGTAATAATCTTTCTTACGCTCGTCTTCGGAATCCGATTCGATTTTCTTCTTATTTTCGAGTTTATGACTAGATGGGCGTTTCTTGTTCGAAATGCCTTTTTTGTATTTACGTTTGTGCTCGGCATTCGAAAATAAGAAATGCTGGGTTTTTTTCTGCTGAATTTTAATGTCGTCGTCCGACGTGTCGGTTTGGGTTAGTTTCGATTTTTCTTTATTCTTACCGTTGATCGATCGTGAAACGGATTTTTTGAATTTAGCTGCATCGTCGTCGTCGCTGGGTTTCTTTTGGTCGTCGCAGGACGAATCAGTTACGCCGTGTAGACTTTTGGTGACTTTATCGTTACTAGAATGCTCTTCGTCGGAACTATCCAGCATTAGTTTGTTGCCTTTCCGGACCGTTGGTTCGTGATCGGAATCGTCATCGTAAGAAGTTGAACGTTTCTTTTCTTCGCGTTTGACCCGCGACTGTTTCAACTGACTAAACTTTTCTTTCAATTTTTCTTGGCGTTTTTCTTCTTCTTGTTTTTGTAAATTTTTCGTCGACCGAGCTTTCACCTTGTCGTACATGGAAATGTAAGCTGGTTCGTCGATAACCACTTCGAAAATCGAATGGTTTTTCTTGTTCGATTTGCTTTCGTCGTAGCTTCCGAAATCACTGTCGCTACTGCTATCGCTGAGTGTTTTTCGTTTCTTGGATTTCTTACGTTTGCTCGATAAACCAGATTTTTCAGATTTCTTACGATCGCTTCTCTTATCATCCTTCGCACTATCGCTGATGCTGTTACTTTTATGTTTTTCACCGCGTTTGGACATGTGTTCGGATGACAGAGAATCGTGACGTTTATCTTCGTTGTTACTTTCTACACTGTCGTAGGAGCTTTTACTTTTACTGTGTACGGAATCGGACAACGAACTGCTACTGGATGAGTTCTTTCTTTCAATTTCTTTACGACTAATAGGTTCGTGGATAAGTTTACTTTTGTAAAAATTAGTAGACGAGTTGGCGGATTTCAAATCGATTTTTTCTAACTCGAGGGTATCTAGTTTCGTTGGTTCTTTTTCAGTGCTGTGTTTTTTGTTGTTCTCGTGTTCTTTGTTGTACTTCTTGTGGTATTCGTGTTTGATTTTACCGTTTTCCGGTTGAACTACCGATTTTTCTTTTCGCTTTTCTTTATCTTTTATCGCCAGCTCAACAATATTTTTCGGCGCTTCCTTTTTAGGGCAGGTAATACTGGCGCTGGCGCTGACGGTAGTACTGCTGCATTCGGTTTTATTGAACACGTTTTCGACTTTTTTCTCTATTTTTTCTTCGAATTTGATTTTTTCTTCTACTTTTACCACGTCGAATTGCTCTCTTTTTTCCTCGGGTTTACGAGATTTTTCATCTTTATGCTTTACCTCGTATTTGTTCTTCTTTTCAGACTTGGATTTGTCGATAATTTGTTCGTTTTCTTTATGTTTACCGGACGACTTTTCGACTTCTTTACCTTCCAAATCGTTCGATTTCCGCCTTTCGGATAAAAAATGGTTCTTTTTCTTGTCAAGGGATTTGTTTTCAAACATGTTGAATTCTTTCGTTTTGATGCATTCTTTTTTCGATCTATCGTCTTTTTTGTTGATCTTTTCTTTGGACGAATGGCTGCTTTTATCGCTGAGCGATTTTTTCTTTTCTCTAGGAGGTTTGACTTCTTCTTCTTTGCTGTCGGATTGCGATTTCTTCTTTTCGTGTTTCACGTTGAATAGCGTTTCGATGATTTTGTTTTTCACCAACGTCGTTTTGTTGTCGTCGATGTCGTTGGAATCGTCGTCGTCTTCGTCGATGGCGGTCAATTTCACATCGAGCGCATCTTTATCGTCGACGCTTTCGGTTTTGATATCTTTGAGTGATGGGATACGTTTGTCTTCTTTCTTTTCGATTTTGGTTTCTTTCTTTTTATCTTCTTCATCGCTGTTCACGTGATTATGAAGAATAGTTTTCGTTTTCTTATCTTCGGCGTTACTTTTGTCGCAATGATTGACTATGTCTTTTTTGTCGCGTTTGATTGGGTCGAGCTCTTTAGAAGAGTTGACGGAATTCGGTTTTTTGCTAACCAAATCGGGTTTGTCGATTTTCTTGTGGACGTTATTGATTACTTCTTTCTTGAGTGGTTTTTCGTCTTTTTCGCTGGACAAGCGATCGTCTTTGTGGAATTCGATTGACGATCGCCTATTCACGCATGGTTTATCTATTTCCGAAACATCTTCTAAACTTTTACTCAGTTTATCACGTTGAGACGTATGAAAAATGACGGAAACAGCATTACAACATTCGGGCGACGCCGAGGAAGCGGTAACGTTGGCAGCGGTGACAGTAGTAGTGGTACTGGTAGTTGTAGCGGCGATGGCAGTCGCCACGGTGGTACTAGGCGGTACAGTAGTACGGTCTATGGAATTTTTTCTCTTATCCAACACGCTATTTTCTTTTTCTGCCGACGTGGTAGATTTATTCTCGAATGAACAATTATAAAATTTCGTTTTTAATTCGTGGTTAACAATTTTGTTTGACTTTTCGCTGCTCTGGTCTGGAGGCGTTGGTTTTAAATTGGATTTATCTTTGCCAGTGACGCGTTCGTTGACCAATTCGTTCACATCGTCGATGGACTTCCTGCCGATGCTTTCGATACTGCTGCGACGAGAGTTGGCCGGACTGACGATGTCTTTTTTATCGATGGCGACAGGCTCCAGCCTACTCAGCGTTTCACGACTAGTAATGGGCGATGGATTTTTTGGTAATTCAGTTAACTTCTCAACCGAGTTGTTCCTCAATGCTGCGTTGGTACGCGTACTACTAGCACTACCGTGAATTGATGCCGCAGGCGCGCTCGTCGTTGGACTGATGGTACTGGTATCTGGTGGTGGTGGTTTAGCGACGATGTTAGACGACAACGACGACGTATTGAAATTATTCAGCAGAAGTTTGGGAGTAGCTGCCGTTGCTGCACTTTTCGCAGGTGGCGGATGCGACGGAAAAGGATACTGCAATCCTTTGATGACGGATGACGACGAAGTCGATGTGGTCGACGATGCGGGCGACGTTGACGCTACGTTGTTCACGGTCGACGGTTTGGAACATACGCTTGGTAAAGTGCTGATACTCGTTATTAGCGTATTATGAGATCGGACCGTGTTATTGATGGTGACACGAGGCGAAGGCAGATCCGTCATCGGCGTTGGATCCGTAATCGTCTCCAGACGTTTGAAATGGTCGTCGAAAACGCTTTTTCGCGACAACACCGTTTGGCAGATTTCTGATCTTTGTCGACCGATGGCATTTACGTCCAATAGTTTGTGTTTAACTTGAATCGCGGACGTATCTAGTTTGCCGGACATCACCTTAGTCCGAGTACCGTGCCACTTCTCGTACTTCTCGTCCAGCGACTTCAGCTGTTCGATCCATGGCGCTTTTAACGTTTCGGTCAACGATTCGAACGACGTTATGCCGCACAGCTTCGAATCTAATATGCTGGGCTTATCTTTCGCGTGCGGTGAAGGCGATCTTCTGGTATACGACGACGACGACGGTGTACGCGTAGCGTTGCTGCTTTCAAACGGAGGAGGACGGGAAACGTGGTGAGGTTTACTTTGGTGCGGCGACTTCGAAGAACGGTCCGAAGGCGAAGAGGAACGAGGAACTTTATTAGCGAACGACGGCAATGGTAAAGACAACGGAGTATTATTGGTGTTTTTCTCTTTGGCTGCTCTGCGGCTCTCGTAATGAGCCAATATGTTCTCCGGCCGTTCGTCGCATAGCGGCGTGCCCGGTCTACTCTCTTCTCGACTAGTACTGCGATGCTGTCGTATCGAGCTCGGTTGTTTCGCCGAAGAAAGTTCTACTTCGTCGTCGTCGTCTTCCGAGCTAGAATAGTCGTTTAACTGCTCCAGCAACGAAACACGTTCTTTTTGTAGCGTCACGTCGTCTTGCGGATTCGGCGTCGGCGTTTTTTCCGAGTTAGTATTTTCGATATTTATATTCAAATCTTCCAAACTTCTGTTAGGACAAAATAAAACGAGAAAAATAATTAGTTGAAGAACGTTTTTGGGGCTAAGGTAGCTAATTTGTTTATATGTTACCTTGATATCCGCCTCTCGGAAGAACATTCGGGACCGCTGTAATCGAAACGACTAGTTTGTTGAGGACGTGGCGTTGATCTGGAAGATGTTGATGGTGACGGTGACGGAGTATTATTAACAATAGGAGATGCACTATTACTGGACGGCGTTTGTTGAATTGGTTGATGAGTAGGAGTTGTTCTTAAAGTTGGTGTTGTATATCGAGAGTGTAATTTATCACTGTTAGCGTAATTCGTGTTACTACTACTCGTATTTAATATCGTTTTACTCGTTGCAGTACTAACACCACCACCGTTACTACTCGTCGAAGACATCGGCGTATCGAGGCCACGTGTACTACCAGTACTTCGAGGAGAATCTTGGCAGCTGAAAAAAAATTGTTTGTGAGTAAAAAGAAAACATAACGAGTTATTTCTCGTTTAAGAATAATTATCCTTACTTATTTTCATACGTTGATATAACGGATTTTGATTTTTCATAGTTATCGTAAAAATTCTCTTGGCATTCTCGAGATGCATAATCTGCCATTAATCTTCTATTTTTAAGCACATAACCTCTCATTTGACTTAATGCTGCTTGTGCATGGGTTACCTATAAATCACAAGGAATATCATGCATTACTAATTATTCGCCCAATGACACACTCGTTGAAATAATTTATTTAAACAAACGAATTAAAAAAATTAAAAAATCAGAAAAACAAGAAAACAAATATTTACTTGTTGAAAAAACACTAAAGCTTTTCCTTGAGATCTGTCTATATCTACATGCGTCACATGACCAAACTGGCTGAAAGACCCACTTAATTGTTTTTCGGTAACACAGTCTACGAAAAAATAATAATCGATTATATAACCCATCAACTAGGCTACAAAATAGATGATACGAAAATACACAATATATACCTGCAACGCCTGCCACCCATAAACAATTGGTTGCTAGCGATTTTCCATACCCCAAATTAATTTTGTTGTTTCCTAAATATTCTCCATCCATCGCATGCATAGCCTTAACTACACTACTAATATCACAGTATTGGCAAAATGCGTAACATGTAACACCTTGTTTCTTTATATCAATATCCTGCAACAGAAATAAATGAAAATTAGAAAAATCAACAACGGTTTCATCAAATTCGAAACGATAATCAGGAAAGTGTTTTTCTTTCTCTATTTCTCCAACTATCTTGATACAGAGTGTCCGGCGAGTGGTCTGCCAAACTTGAAATTTGGATATAATATAACCGAGGACCACTAATAGAAATTTTCACGTACACATGGTGCCTATATCGACTTTGAAGGGGCATGCAGTGGTGTACAAAAATTTCAAAATTTTTTGAAAACAATGCACAAATCAGGTGTAACTTTTTAAAAAGAGCAAAAATTGCTATGACAAAAAATTTCCTATCTTTGAAAAAATAAAGTCAGTACAAAGCTTTGAAAATTGATATTTTCAAAATTCAAACCTCCTTAGCGCCTTAATTTTCATGGATAGGCAAACCTTTTACATGACGTTTTTTGTTCCTCTCAAAAAGTTACCTACACC
This sequence comes from Balanococcus diminutus, assembly GCA_959613365.1. Taxonomy (NCBI): domain Eukaryota; kingdom Metazoa; phylum Arthropoda; class Insecta; order Hemiptera; family Pseudococcidae; genus Balanococcus; species Balanococcus diminutus. Next base: position 35,659,347 of record OY390714.1, read on the forward strand.
TGTTTCATGTATTTTCTAGACCAAATTTCACAATTTTGCTATTTTTCACTATTAAACTGTATTATAATCGTGATGAGGTGTCTAATGATGGACTGGTAGTTACCACATCTTCAACTTTCACGTAATTTTATTCACGTTAACAATTTTTTTCTAATACATATTATTTTTTAATTACAATAATTCATTTTTAGGAAATTAATTATTTTATTTTTACTCACAATTTTTTTTTTTAGTTCACTCTCAAAGTACTAATAGTAATTTAATTATTCTTTTTGATATCACACTTCAGAGTTCAGAGGTTCAGACATAATTTTTCAAATTGAAAAAAAAAAATCAAAGTAGGTACCTAGGTACTTGGATAAATTTTCCAAAATTTGTTTTTAAAAATTATGAAAAAAGATATTTTCAATTTAGAGCGTTTGTCAAAAAATCTAATTTTTTTCTATTTAAAAAAAAATTTATGTTTATATTTTTAAAAAAGAATTCATCAACAAATTTTTTTTAATCTCATCCTCAAAATTTTGTTGAGAACAAATAAAAAGTAACATCAAGAGTAAGAGTATTGGAAGTTTTTTTTTTTTTTTTTTTTTTTAATTTTAAGTTAATGATAATGAATTGACAATTATTATTAACTATTATTGTTATTATTCACTATTGACTTCGAATAATATTTTTTTACACCAACTTATTAAAAAATTGATTAGTTTTTAATATCATTCTTAATTAATTTAATACTTCCATAGGAAGATATTTATTTTTGTTTTTTTCCTTTACTTTTAAAGTTCGTAATACTTTTATTTTATATTTCACTTGTAGTTTTCTTAATTTAAAACGATAGAGAGGTCGGGACGCGGAAGAAAAAAAACACAATGCTATAAAAACCACTAACACCAAAATCTTTCATCAAAATAATCGTGATTTTCGAATTATTTTTTAAATTTTTCACTCAAACGCGTGCATGAATGAGAAAAAATACAATCACTCAATAAAAAACAATCAAAATAATCGTCAAACTTTCGTAAAATAAATATAAGTTGAACGAGAGAACACGTAAGCTGCCGAACATATCCGAATCCGGTTTGTACTTTAGCAGCTAGTCTAAGTAACTCCTTCATTTTCAAACTTAGGCAATATGTGTACATCAAACATTTTGTTAGTCGCACTCGATTACATTCAAATTTCAAGTTTGGCAGACCACTCACCGGACACCCTGTATATTAATCAACCACATACATATTCGGTAAACTTGAAGACGTAATTAATATACTTACAATAATTTCGCCAAATTTTTGAAACGTATTACGGAGATCATTAACAGTAACATCTTTTTCAAGATTCCCTATAAATAACGTTCGCGTTGCTTTCGGATGATATTCATCCAGCTCTGCTTCGATAGGTCTGTAAAATACACAACAAATTGAATAATTACACATTCGCTCGATATACCAAAAAAAAAAAAATCCACAAATTACAATCGAAATTTACCTGAAATCATTATCTTCAACATCATATCCATGATATATGGTGACTTCGATTTTAGAACCAAAAAACAGTTTATCGTGCGAAACCTGCAACGCTTTCTCCACATCGTCCGCTTTTTTAAAGCAAACGATGGCATATCGGTTCGCACCCTGGCCTAAGACTTTCACAGATGTTACTTTTCCATGTTTCTTGTACTCATGGTATAATCCATCTTTCAGGCTGGAATCTGTAACACACGTCGAGGAGGAAAATTTTTAAAAATTGCGTAAAAATATGCTAATACGTGTCAACTATCCCGGTAGTCCAGTTGATGATGTATGAGTAATAATGGAAAATTTCACAATTTTGTTGTTCGAAAAAAATACAGGAAGCTTCTCCACATTCATGGCCATCGTCCGTGGTATAAAAAATTAACCTTCGCACATGCTCTACGAGCATTAAACACCAAGAAGACCTGTGTGCCCACTCTTTCAATTTCTTCTTCCTTTTCCACTCGCATTCTTTGTTTTAATATCAACGCCAAATCGATAATTATTATACGAACCAAAAAAAAAAAAAAATCAGAGAAAAAAAACGTAATCGTACCACTAGAACGTGCTGGCAAATTTCTGACACAAATCGCAAGAGGTCTTCTGTCATCGGTATGCACAACAGGACTACAATTTGTTAGCGGCGTAGAGATAGTGGAATGAACAGTGACTGTACTTTTAAGACTACCATGATGACTGTAAAAAATGCACAAAAAATACACAAAATCAACGCTTTGGTAATGATTTGACTTTTATGCATCGTTGAATTTCTAACATTACGATGACAAAAAAAAAATCACGAATAAGAACGGTAGTGATCGGTTGTCCGTTTTATTTTTTATCCCTCGATTTCAGTTTTTCATCTCATTTCCAAATGTAGGTACATGAGTACTAAAAAAAAATGTCAATGTGATGCGATGATGCGCCGCAAAAAAAGGTGATAAAAAATTACCCATTTTGAAGTTTAGGACGAAGATCAAAACTCGATCAAATCGATGTGATTTACAGTTGAATTATATCACATATTCAAAATAATTATGCATAATTAAGTAGCTGCTTAGGTATACACTACGACACATAACGTACCTGTGCGTTGAACAAGATCTTTCGGAAATTGCTGCGCTTGAAGAATCTGAACTAGAAGAAGAACTACGAGAATGACTTGAACTGCTACTAGAATGAGATCGAGATCTACTTGAATCAGAATTATTGGATACGCTTTCGCTGCCGTTCGATCCGCGCCTTCGCATGACTCTACATTTTCTCCTGAAAATAAAAAAAATTACGCGTTTAAACAAAGTACTCAAAACCGAGCGTTTCGTTCACATGTTGTGAAGCTACCTGTATCATCCTTTTTCGTCACTCTTCGATATACCAAATTTTGATAATAGAACACTTTTTTTTTTTTTTGTATTCAAAAGATCCTTAGGCACAATACTCGAGTATAACATCATATTGTTCGTTTATTAGAAACATCATAATATTATGTACATGTAAAAAAAATCAACATGATAGTCTGTTTTTCAAACGACGAAATACGTCAGACGTTTTTTCTACAAACATCCTTCGTTCCATTGCTAGTATGTTTTTCAAAAACTTCACTCGATGCTTTTGCGAAGCAAACGTCATTATCGTCGATTTTCGCAACTACACCCATATGGTTTGGATGCATTTAAAATACATGTACACCTGTTTAAGTAACACTTCAAGTATGAATCGTTGAAAGCGTGTTGCAATTACAGGTTATTATTTTAGCATCGAGTACTCGAGCTCCCGATACACGTAATAATCGAGAGCTCATCGATACGACCGTACAATGCAATAGTTTTAGGAGATGGCTTTTTTCACAGTGAAATCGCGTTCGTTTTGCACTGGTTTGGTTTCAGCTTCTCAAAGTTGACGTGTTCATTACTAGTGTCTAGTTTACTCGATTTGTTTACATGGACGTGGATCGTTGTTGAATTTTACCAAGTCCATTACTCACATAGATACTTTATATTAACATTTGAGGGGAGGTAGGGGTCTAACCGAAATTTTTGTAATAACCAAAATTATTTCCAAGATTTCAAGCTACAACTTTTGTTTGAAAATTTTTTTAATTGAACCCCTCCTTCGTCACCAATTTTGAATAACACTCCAAAGATATTACTTAAAAATTAGAAGTGGGAGGGAGGAAGGGGCCAATTGAAAAAAATTTCAAATAAAAGTTGTAGCTTAAAGTCTTGGAAATAATTTTGGTTATTACAAAAATTTCGATAGGACCCCTCCCTCTCCCCTCAAATTTAATTTTTTTGCAATTGTTATTATTTAATTTTCATACCAAAAAAATGCACAGAGCTTCCGAAAAATCAAAATAATTCTATCTCATTAGACTTCAGTGAAGCGATAACAAGTACCTACATCGCTCTGTATTATTGTAAAATAAGTATTTTCCTTTTTTTGAATTTTCTTTTTAAGCCCCATTATTTCAAAAACTATTAATGGTACTGAGCTCAGTTTTTTTTTTTTTTTTTTTTTGATTGTTGAGGAAGGTCTATTTCTCAAGAAGACAGGAGGGCTTTGAGAAATTTCCATTTCATCTCAACAATTGTTCAGCTTTCATAAAATTTTCGTTGTTTTTTTTTTGAAAATTTTGAGAGAGCTGAATAAATGTTAAGATAAACTGGAAATTTCTCAAAAGTTGAAAATTCGATACAAATTATTCCTAATTAAGCGTAGTTTTTATTCATTTATTTATTTTTTAATTGAACAATAAATTGGTTACTAAACACGTCACTGGTTTTATTTTGATTCTAGACGAATCGAATCGAATCGAAACCAAAAACAAACCAAACCAGCAATGTAAAAAATAACAAACCTAAGGTTTGGATGCATATGAAAAAAAATGTACACCTGTTTAAGTAACACTTCAAGTATGAATCGTTGAAAGCGTGTTGCAATTTTAGGTTATTATTTTAGCATCGAGTACTCGAGCTCCCTGTACATGTAATAACAGGGAGCTCGTCGATATGACCGTACAATGCAACTTAGTAGGTACCTTTTTTTTTTACAAAGGGAGGCATTACGAGATAATATGAAGATGAGAAATTACCGTGATTTTGGATGTTTCTTATGCACTATGATGACTGGAGTGCTTTCCCTTCGCTCTTCTTGATACGCCAAAATTTCTGGCGTGCCAACTACGGACGACGAATACCTCGAACAATTGGTACTTTCATATGAATTCCAACCGGCCGTTGTTACCGTTCTGTGATGAGTGGAAGGGGTTCTTGCAACGACGCTGTAAAAACAGAAGAAAATTACATATTCAAATTAGTTCATTCGTGTATACGTCCACATAAGTACATATATTTTTTTGAAAAATATTTTCAAATAAAAAAGTACAGACCGAAGTTCGACCGAACAATTATTTTAGCAAAATTGCACACATTAATGCTACTTTTACATTTGATCACTTGTTCGAAATGAATAGAAAAAAGTAGGTACCCAAGTACCTACGTACGCGAGAAAGTATTTACTCTTTATTGCATTGCAACCGTATTTATAAATCTACATGCAACGAAGAACCGCGTCAACAACGATATATAACCTACTCGAAAGACAAAAGTTCACTAAGCGACATTCGAAAAATAGTACGTGCACGTAGAGTACACGTACACCTTGTGTATTTTTAAACACACTCACCTATCTAAAATCGGAGTGTAATGTGGAGGGCCGTTTCTGTACAACCTATCCCTTTCGCGAGTTCTACCTCTTAATGATTCGGAAGGACTAACTACGTGGTAAGCTGATGGAGGTCTTCTAACAAAATTTTCAGTACCATCTCGACGTTCGTAAAAATGACTAGATCTATCGAAGGTGGTAATTTCTTCGCTCGGCCTGTAAACACATATACAACAAAACGGTCAACAAACGAAACTGAAAAATTACGTCTCGCATTTACTACACTACACTTCTAAAATCCTACTGCCTAAAGGCCATTGTTGGAAATCAATGGAAATACACTAAAATACTCGAAAAACGTCGCTTAAGCTCACTTTTTTTCTACACCTCTATTCATTCAACTTTCACTAGCGGGCATAAACATTTTATATTCGATATTCCAGATTTCATTTAGTAGACTCGTGCACGATAAATTTGTATATTTCAAGTGAACGCATACAATAAACTTCTCTCATGATTCAACAATTCATTTCTTTCATAAAGTATATACTTCAATTTTTCAGGTATGTGGTACCTAACAAAATCTCAAAGCCAAAAGAAAGGATTTTGCAGGATATCAACTTCAAAATGACTGTTTCAATTAACAAAATGAAAAATATTTCAAATTCCAAATTTTCAAAATCGCAAAAATTTACTGAACTTTACAAACTGATCCAATTTCGAAAATTTATTTAGATTTATAAAAATGGCATTTTTTTCGTATTTTAAGATAATATATTATTTATTTTTTAAAAATTAAAAAAAATTAAAAAAATTATTTCAACTTCAAAAATTTATTAAAATTTAAAATTTAAAAATTGAGCACAATTTACTAATTAAAATTTTAAAATGACCAAAACCCTAATTTTCATCAAATTTTGACACTTATCATCAAATGCTATTAAAAAGTTGAAAAATTCTAATTTTAGAAAAAAAAAAAAATTTAAATTGGTCCAAATTCAAAAACTTATTGAAATTTCAAAATAAGCGAAATTTCAATTTACATCAAAATTTGACATTTAAAAAAATCATTGATTTTTGGCAAAAAAAAAAAATGGGATAATTTTTGATAATTTTAACCTATTTTAAGAATTTTCTTGATTTTAAAGATCAGATAAGTTTTGAAAAATTGACCAAACCTCAAATTTCAAAAATTCATTCAAATTTAAAAATAACCAAAATTACAATATTTATCATTTTTTCAATTTATGAATTTTTATTAAATTTTAGAAATTTTAAAAAGTTTGTAACTATTTTTCAAAGATTAAATTACGTATTTTTTGACGTTAAAAAAATGTATTTTGTGTAATTTTCGCTCGAACGGCCAGTGCTGGCGAACTAAATTTTTTACATGTGTTGCTGTAGCTGAATATAGGTTCGTTCGGGCGACCTCCACATCTCCAAAATTTGGAAGTATGGAACCTCAATTTATCCAAAATAAGGTATTTCTGTAGCTTATAGACATCGCAAATACACTGTTTTGGGAAAATTGAGGTTCCATACTTCCAAATTTTGGAGTTGTGGAGGTCGCCCGAACGAACCTTATATTTGGAGGGGGATCAAAATGAGGAGTTAGAAATGAATGCTATCGGAGGGGAGGGGGTTGTAAAAAAATACGAAGAAAAAATGTATCTTTATTTTGAAAAAAAAAAAAAATCAACAAAGCTTAATTCTGTACACTAAAGCGCCAAAGATGGAAGTCCATTTTTTTTGGTTTCGAGATTTTTATAGTTTATGAACCTACAAGTGTCGAAAATTCAGAAAACATAAAAAACTCAAAGTTGAAAAAAATGTGACTTCCATCTTCGGCGCTTTAGTGTACAAGAATTGAGCAATCATTTTGGTTTTTTGTTTTGTTCGGAGTGCCAAAAAAAAAAAAAATAATAATAATTTTTTTTTGTTTGTTTTGCTTATTAAAAAATTAAAAAATATATAATATATCAATTAACGAAGCTTGTGCAAATATTTTTTTTAAAACCTAAAATATGTGGAAATATTTTTTTTAAACTCTAAAATATGTGGAAATTTTTTTTTTTTAAATCCAAAATATGCCCAATTTTTTTTTTAAATCTAAAATATGTGAGAATGGGAAATGATTTTTTTTCTATTGAAGCGACTGAAAATTTTCACCTTCGCTATCAGTTCATCACTACTAAAAAAAAACAGAAAATAATAATGTTGCCCGAGTGCAGCGAGGGCGAAAACTTTTCAAAAATTGCGGTTTCGAATGAAAAAATTTGCGTTTTCTGCATTTAACTACACGCGGAATAAATTTTGAAAAAATTGAAAATTTGCAGCAACCTGTGTTGCTGTATGTGTTGCTGAAGCTCTCACATGTGTAGCGAAAGCACGCTCGCTACACTCCGAATGGCTGCATCGTGCATCCACAAAGCAGGCCTTTTGCACATGAAATATCAACACATTTTAGCAAAAAGCAGTACTTTTGAAAGATCAGCAGTACCAGCAGGGGCATAAACGCTTTCTACTTTATTTTGAGATTTCCTAAAAAAAAAAACCAACTAGGTACTCGTAAAGTAGCCAAAATTGTACGTAACATTCTCTCAACTTTTAACATTGACCTCATACAATATAAACAGCCGTAGGTAATTATTACGAGAAGTTCAAATATTCATTGTTCAATTTCCTAGACTATAAATATTTATGCGATATTATGTCTCCTAAATTTTCTCATACCAAGCCATGCAGATATCTAGTTAGTTATTCACCTGTGGCTATAATTCCCTCAAAACTGTTTTTTTTACTAGGGTACTAAACATTCACAGTAATTGGTTTGCGAATATTAATACCTTTATCAACATTTCACGTCTGATAGTGCGGTTGTACCTAGACCACACCACATAGTCATTCACAGTGTACTCGTATACAGTATAACATATCTACGTGGGTATCTTTATGACCATCTAAAATATGATTTTGCGCCACGTTTCTCAATTATCTTTTGATAAAAAATCTCTACCCAACCTGACTTCAGAATTTCATGAAATTCTCGTCTCAATAAATCAAAAAAATATACACACATTCTAATACGTAATAAAATTCACCGTTACCACTTACGCCTGAATAAATCAACTCGAATCAGGTTCGATATCAGTATCGAACGCTTCCTTGCAAGCCGCCTCTGCACCAGCATCGTCGATTGCGTAGTGGCGCATTACTTTGGGTCGCACCGCACTACATACCGCACTGTACGCTTCGTGCCTTTAGCGCACTACGCTGAGGACCAAAGGTAATACAGGGTGATCAAGAACTTTTGTGACTAGCTCCTAGTTTGCACTGCCAGAATCAGGATCTCGCTGAATTTTTTCAAGTACAAAAACTACATGTACGTTTAATATACGAAATTGGGGTGGAGGGAGGGGTCTAATCGAAATTCTTATAATAACCAAAATTATTTTTATGATCCAAATCTACAACTTTTGTTTGAAAAATTTTTTAATTCAACCTCTACCTTTCCCTAATTTTTAATAATAAGTATTCATGTACTAATTTGAAAAATTAGAGAGGAAAGAAGGTTCCAATTGAAAAAAATTTCAAACAAAAGTTGCAGATTGAAATCTTGTAAATATTTCCGATCATCACAAAAAGTTTGATTGGACCTCTCCCTCCCCTCTTTTTTCGCATATTTGTAGTACAAAAACACTCATTATTGAAAAGTGGGTGAGAGGTAGGGGCTGAATTAAAAAAAATTTCAAACAAAAGTTGTAGATTAAGATCCTAAAAATAATTTTGGTTATTATAAAAATTTTGATTAGACCCCATGTAACCAACTTATGAACAAAATGTCATGAGGGGGCCACTTATTCTTGGCATTATCGCCACAGTGTTTCTCGACTCTCATCGAAGAGTACCAAACACGTTATAAATACTCGTACCAGTGCGTTATTTTTCAGTGGAAAATAATTCGCTATCGGTCTTATGACGAAAAACATGTAAGAGAAAATTGAAACTATACCAAATACGCAAGTGATGAAATTCAATTTGTAATTCGCCTTACAGATTCAATGGGTAAGGTCTAAGGTTCGTAGTACGTAGCCTACATACGCAGTAACTTGTACTAATTGTACAATCGAAAATACAAAAATCATTTTTTACGAGTAACGAGGCAACAATCAAACACGATTGATAACGTTATGCGATATAAATTCGAACCATCCATTAAAAATATCTCGAACAATTCGCCAATTACTTTGGGGGACACATTTCTACATCTCTTTCTTCTAACCAGCTTCATCACGACAAAATTTACGACTCGATTTTTGGAATTAAATGCCATTAGAAGGATGGCTATCTAATGGCTGCTTAAAATAGGTACCAACGTATGGCAAATATCCCGTCAGTTCCTCTAAATAAGTAACCAATGTTCTTGTATACTTGCTTCAAACTTATGTAGATTTACACTATGTAATATGTAGTATGGCAGTCTATGCTGTAGCAGAATATACGTAAGGAAAGGCGTTTTCTACCTCAAGGCAGAAACAAGCTGTACTTGGAATTTTCGACCACGTGAAAGAGACGCCCACAACTCGTGAAGTAGGATAGCGTAAAGAAAAAACTGCCACATCACGTTGAACGTATCGACGCTCGTTGGAAGCGTTGCGAAACTTCGTATAAAGCGAAAGAGCAAAGACCTGCAATTCGTTCAAGAACACATCTACTCTACGTAAAGAAATAACAATTTTTTCGTCTCTCGGTTTCTGTATCTCTTTTTCTTTCTCCTCCTTCTTTTATAAATTCAAGTTTCGAACATTGCTCAGGCTCGGTGTATCCATTCAATTTCAATATCTACGTATTCGTACTTCGTACTTCATGGCTCGTAGCCTCGTATGCACGCATATGAGTACATAGTAATGCTGTAAATACGAACCAATTTGCAATTTACATAGATACCTCCTTATTTATCTCATCATCTGTCTCAATTATTCCAGACCTATAGGTGCATGACCACATACCACATCATTAGTCTTTTAAAAAAAAACTTTCCTTACACTTCTTTATGAGTAACAAACGCAGACATTCAAGTTAACTACAATAAATAGAATTAGGCATTATAAAATTAATATTTCAACGAATTAAATACACGATACAATCCGACGACAATCGATTCATTTCCTTTCATCAAATCAATTCAGGCGACCTCCACAACTCCAAAATTTTTCCGTATGATGCCTCAATCTTCCAAAATCGTGTAAATTTTGAAACATAAACTCCACAAATGCAAAATTTTGGGAATCTGACGAATTCTGTAGTTGTGGAAATGAATAAGGTAAGGGCCCCTAATGTATGAGCACTTTCACTTTTCGGGCCATAACATAACATGCCTCCTGCAGCCTTTCAAACCCCAAAAATAGTCTGTAATGATAGAGGAGAGAATTGTCTACTGCTGTTCCTAAGTTGAACCCAAAATTTCAAAAATTCGATTTTTTGGTAAATTTTCGAGAAAAAAATTTTGAGTTGCCTAATAATGATTTTGATCTTTCTGAATTATTTTTTAAAAAACGTAGTAATCGTCAGATAAACATAAATTACTTGATTATCAAGCATTTAAAGCAAATAATATGCCGTTGAAAAAATTTAATTATTGATCAAATTGTTAAAAAAAAAAACAAAAAAAAACTGGGTGCCTATAATAAGGTCATCTTTAAAATGTATTCAAAAAAGATTCAAATCGTCAAAGAACATGATTGTGTGACCCGGCACGACAAAAGGGACCTAATAGATATTTTACAAATTTTTCAATAGAGCAAAAATAAACTTTGAGAATGAATATCTTTGGAACAAATGGAATGATTTTTTTTAGATTCTGGGGAATAATTACTGGATAGGTATGAGTGAAATATTTTCCAATATTTAAAAAAAAAATTTGCGAAATTTTTTTTTATAGTGGGTAAGGAAACTTTGACCAAACTCAGTGTTGCCAAAAAAGGGGAAAAATTGTGTGAAATGAAAAAATATGCTAATCTTGTCCGATAAAATAAAAATTCAAAAATCCCATGATTTTTCCATGACTTCTATGACCTGTTAGACACCTTGTACGTAGTTCCAAGAAGAGATTATTGACCAAAATTACAAGTGCCTTCCTCCTCTAACCCTTTGGGACCCGAGAAGAACCTGGTGGACGGAATGAAAAAATTTTAACAACAAAAGATGTACCATTAGCTCACTAAGATGAATGCATAAAAAAATTTGAGGCGGAGTAATTCCTCACTTTGGAATTTGAGGATGTTCTCAGAAATTCTCGAAATGATTTTATCAATTTCCAAAATAAAAATAAGTTAAAAATTCCCCAAAAAATGCATGGAATTGTTGTGCAGCCAAAAACGAAACTAACCACGCGAAAACATTTTGTGCATCTCACGACAACATTTTTTTGCCTCATAAATTGTTTTTTGAGAAATAAATGACGTAGTTCCATTTTTTTAATAACCGCAAATGCCCAACTCAGAAAATTTTCAGTATTGATTAACATCGAAAGTCGAATATAGAATATGACGGCCCCAAATTTTCATTTAAAATAAATCCTTTTTGGAATTTGAAAATTTTGAAATTCAAGGTCATTTAAGTTCGTATCAAGTGTCACATCAACAAATTAAAAAACTGATTAATTTTTCAACTTCAACTTCAGCCAAGCACTAAAGGTAAAGAACTCTTCGAAAATTTTGAAAATTTTTGGAATTTTCATTTTGGAAATGTATGATAACATTTTTTAATTTCCAGAAAAACCCCAATGAACATTTTCGATTTTTATTTTTTCTTCAATTTTCCTTTTTTGGAAAAAATTGATACTGAATGATGTCATGATATTAAATTACCAAAGAGGAATTTTTATGAACTATGAAAATTTGTATATTCTGTGAAAGTTAAACTTTTTGGAAAATAACCCACGAGAATTTTTTTTTCGAATTTTCAATTTTTCTTTTTGAAGCAAAGATTGCGTCATAAAAAAAGAGATTTTTTTCATATTATTAAATTACCAATGAGGAATTTTCATGAACTTGGGAAATTTTCGTCAGTAGTGAAAAATTAACTTTTTTGAGAACAACCTACAAGAAAATTTCCCAAAACTTTCGATTTTTCTTTTTGGAAGAAGATGAAAAATTTTTTAACTGACGCGCAATACAAACTTGAATGACTTAAAAACTTCAAATTCCAAAATGAGATTTATTTTAAATGAAAATTCGGGGCCGTCATATTCTTCATTCGACTTCCGATGTTTATAAGTACCTACTGAAAATTTTCTGAGTTGGGAATTTGCGGTTATTAAAAAAATGGAACTACGTCATTTATTTCTCAAAAAACAATTTACGAGGCAAAAAAATGTTGTCGTGAGATGCACAAAAATTTTTCACGTGGTTAGTTTCGTTTTTGGCTGCACAACAATTCCATGCTTTTTTGGGAATTTTCAACTTATTTTTATTTTGGAAATTGATAAAATCAATTCGAGAATTTCTGAGAACATCCTCAAATTCCAAAGTGAGGAATTACTCCGCCGCAATTTTTTTTATTCATTCATCTTAGTGAGCTAATGGTACATCTTTTGTTCTGAAAATTTTTTCATTCCGTCCACCAGGTTCTTCTCGGGTCCCAAATGGCTAAAGACAACACGCATTTTTAAAAACTGTTTTTCCTCAATTTTTTGAAATTCTCATTTTTGAGAACATCTTAATGATTATTTTGAAAGTTTTTGCTGAAAAATTTTTTGGTTCGTTTTTTGAATTTTTTTCTTGATTTATTCTTAAATTTTCATTTTCATTTTCTTCCTTGATGAGAAATTTTTTGCATGATAAATGAGAAAATTAGTACATCTTTGTAAACTCGAAATAATTTCATAGATTTAAGGCATAGTTGTTTTGCAACGATTTCGTTCTCCATTTTCAATTTTTTTTTTCCTATTTCATCGACTAGATTAGGTACTTTTTTTACATCTCGTTTATCGTCGATTCGTTATTTCTGTGAAATTTCTTTTTGTTTATTTGAAATTGTCTTCGATTTTTTCCAAATTTTCATAGTTTTTTCATTTAGAAAATTCTTAATTAATGATGATTTTGAAAATTATTTTCTTGTTTTTTTTTTAATAATTCTGACGTCTTTTCAAAAACATTTTGCCCAAATTTTCATTTTTTTTTAAAAAACTAGCTTTGTTAAATTTTTTCTTATTATCAATTTTTTTATTGGAATATTTTGAAAAAAAATTATAAAAGAATGCTACGTGTAATCAAGAAATATTTCATGGAAAATTTGTCTTAAAAACAATTCAATTACCAAATTTCTTGGAAAACTTTGCTGACTTTATTAATTTTTTATTATAATTTAAAAATTCTCCATTTTTGAATTTTCATCAAATTTTCAATTTTCGAAATTTGGTAAAGAATTATCATGAAGTTGATAACGAAAATCAGCGCATCCAATGCTGTTGCTGCCAACGTTTTATAGCAACAAAATACTCAAATTTCTATCTGTGATAGAAAAAATTGAGGGAGGGGGTGAATTTTTCAAGGGAAAATTGTGACTGGTGATTTTAGGGCGAAGTTATGAAAAAAGGGACAAGATGTGAAAAATGCAGTAACAAAGACATCACAAACGTGATCCGTTGGAGAATGTACTTGCCGGAAGGGTCCAGATTTAGTTGATTTTACAGAAAGAAAAGTCAACTATTTTCTCTTTCAGTTGAGGGTTTCCAAGGTAGAGGTCTTTATTTCTCTTTTCGACTTACGAAAACATTTCATTCAAACACATATATATTTTATGAAACTTGTTTAACTTGGTATAGTAAACAAGTTTTTCATTTTTCCAATAATCTAGCAATATTTTTTCACATATAGATACTGTCAAAATAAATTATAGATTAGAAATTGCCCATCATGATAAAATATGTCCAACCCGTGTCGGATTATCCATTGGTCGATATCTACCAATTCGTACACAAAATTTTCAAATTTTCAAGCATTAATCTACCAATCAATCACAGGTACTTGTCGAAGTCCATCTTTGTAATCAGTGCAATGAGAGAATGAGACTGATAACTCTAAATTCATTCTTTATCTTGTCAGGTGTCGCTTTTAGAGTACGTAGTATCAGGTGTGTCTCCTCACACTGATATTTTCTAAGTATCAAAAATAAATTTTCACTTCTCAAAAACTTATCACTTTCAGTTAGATATACAGCAATATATAGTACATACATATAAAATTATTGGTAAATTTATTTATTACCATACGTCTGAAAAAATGTTTAAAATATGTATTCTCGTGGGGTAGTGCTGCTACAGCATTACAATTTGCTGAACAGCGACCGTCAAACGAGAATATTAATTTAGGCTACATTTTGAACACAGATATCTACAGAAGATTAATGTGCCTTCGCATAGCCAATATATCAATAAAGATACTTAAATGTTAATCGAGAATGTTTCGCATGCATTTTCAGTCCAAAATACTCATGTTTACACAGACATACGTTCAACTTTTCTGCTTTCAAAACAAAGTACAAACATTAATTTGGATCTGGTGAAAAAGACGAAAATTGTAAGCTTGCGATAAATTATTAAATTCAGATTTATTCTTAAATTTGTAAATAATTGATTTCTTCAATACCATGTACAAGTGATTTTTTTGGAAAAGAGGACTCACCTCCCTTTCCTAAAATCGCATTATCTCTGTACCTAACCCTCTAACTGAAATTTTTTCAAAAAAATATAGTATATTAAGACATGTAGGACAATTTTGGTAATTAGATAAAATTTGATCGAACCACTATCTCACCTGCAATTTTGCATGATACGTAAATAATTTCCATAATACGAAGAAAATGACGTGGAAATTTTCCACCAGCAAGAAAACGCGCTGACATTCATAACGGATCATCTTTGAATACATTTCGCGATTGACTTTGAACATTGTTGCCTCATTCCCTAGCAAGTCATACCATTTATAATCGTGATTCGTTCAAGTCAACTCGACAACTGAATACAACTTGGGTCCACAAATCAAGTCAATCCTCAATATAAAACACTGGGTAATTATTAAAATGTCGCATTTATCTAAAACAACTGCATACGTAAGGTCGTAAGTATTAGCGTACATACACTATACAGTACAGCACACTTATGAGGTCACAAAAGCAATTAACTTTTTCATTATTTTAACATGCGACCCGCACAGTGCAGAACAACTGTACAATATTTCGTATTCGATCGTCATCGTGTCGCATCGTACCTGCAAATGTACTCCTTACACGGTACAGACTAGTACATAACTTATCGTAACGAAACACTATATCAACCTAAATCAACCAAATGAACGAATTCCACAAAACAAAAAGAAAATACACAACACCTCTTTGTACATACACACACGTCAATAAAACAAAAACCGATAATTTCACAGAGAAACAACGTGACGACTCAAATCACACAATTATTATACAATTATACTCACATTGCTGAAATTCCAACCCTTACTTACAAACGCTTCGTGCCAATATCTCAAAACTCTAGTAGCTTACGTAGGTAAGATGTTATAGGTACGCGACCTAATTAAAACATGTACCTATTGCACATTCCGCTGCGCATAAACAAATTGAATACTTCAATAAAATTTCACTACACGCGCAAACGCGTAAAGCGACCAACGAAAACAGAGACAATGGCTCAAATGATTGTATGAATTAAGAAAGCAGAGCAGATATATTCTGCATGCGTGCATGGATATTTTGCGACAGCGATCTCTTTGAAAACACCTACGAGTTTCTAATACGAACAATTTTTATTCTTCCATCACCGCACACACCGAAAATATGTTGAAGACAACACAAAAACACTCACATGTCAAACTTCATAAAATATAATTATATTCAGATTCAGAAACAAATGGAAAATTTTCGAGTCGAAAACGACAATCTAAAGTAATTTTTGACGAACTCAGAGGAAAAACATTGGAATTTCTTTCTGTATGACACCCTTTTCTGTTACATTTTTAAAAAAAAATTTTATAAAATTTAATTTGAAGGTGTGTTCAAAAAATGTTCAAAATTTTTTTTCAGGTTAAAAAATTGAATAGACAAAAATTTTTCAAAAACTTTTCCCCACAGAAAATGTACGTGGGCTAAGGGTGGTCCTTGTTTTGGACTTTGATCTTTTCTTTAGCCCTTACTCCCTCCCTCCACCTTGTTCAATTTTTGAATTCTTGCATGTTTTTGGTTATATAACCCATCAAAATTATTCCATAATCATAAGAATTAGGTATTTATTAAATTTTTCGTTTTTCTCCAATTTGATTTTACAGGCCATTCAAGAAATTCTCATAAATCAAAAAGCAAGGAGTTTTGCAGGACCTTTGGCAGAATTTAAAAAAATGAAATATGTATGATGCGTATGTACCTCCTCCCCCTCCAAAAAAATAAAAATACTTCCACAAAATCACAAAAAATTATAAAAATCCAAATGAATCAAAAACCATGACTTCGGAGACGAATTGAAAGGACTGGGTCATTTAAAATGCCAACTCCAGCAACTGCAAATTTTCATCTCGACAGAATTCGTTATAATTTCACATTGTTTTCTGACCTCTTCCCCCCCCCCCCCATCAGGGAAGGGGTAAACACTGAAGTGATACCAAATTTTTCTTTCGTTTCAGGTCACTAGTTCGTTGACAATAAACCACAGAAAAATTTTCAAAGTTCGCAGGAAAAATGTCAATGTTTAATACGAAGAAAAAATTGGCGAAGTATTTTATGGACAAAACTGATTTTTCGATTTCGATTTTTTCTCTACCTCTACTCCAAATTTCACTACTTTCAAGACCAATTTCCCAAATTACTACTTTTTCACTACTTTCACAGCCTTGATTCCAATATATTTTTATTCTCACCCCCCCTCCTGAATGAATATATATTAATGGTAAGTACTTTTTTATGAAAACCACTTCCAAATACTCAATTTTTTTGCCTCCGACTTGGTTTAAAGTGGCGCCTTTGTCTACAGGAATTTTCTTTCCCAAAAATCACTACATTTGCACCATCTTTTCACTACCTTAGACTCCCCCCCCCCCAAAATACAGAAAATTGAAGATTTTCTCAAAAATATTAAGATCCTTCCTGCTATTTTTTACCCCGGTTCGCTATTTATTTTACCCCCTATATTTTACGTATAATATAATTCTGCGTTTGTGGTTTAAACGCGGGTAGTGTTCGTCCTAAAGTGAAATTAATCAAATAATTGTAAAACAAAAAATAAATAAATTAAAAAAATAAAAAACAATAAAAATCAATTTATGATGCCTTCCTTTTTCATCAAGAGTCCACCCATTTTTGGAAATCTACCTATCTCTGCACCTAATGCCCTAACCGAAAAAATTTTCAAATGAAAATTGTAGATTAAAACATTGGAAATAATTTTGGTTAACAAATAAATTTTGATACCACCTCTGCTACCCCTTCAATTTCAAATACTATTAGTGAAAATCATATCGTATTACGGAAAATTGGAGGGGTGAGAGGGGTTCAATCGAATTTTTGTTACAACATAAATTATTCCAAAGATCCAACTCTACAACTATTGTTCGAAATATTTTTCAAATAGATCCTTAGATACATAGAGGAACAGTTTTGTTGAAAAAGGAGAAGACCCTATAAAAATGTAGGACTTGAAAAATGGAAACTTCGCTCATTTGTTTAAAATACGTCCTAGATTACAAGTCGATCATTAAATCGCTTTTAACATTTAGATCGCACGGAAATGTCCTCTAATTTTTTTGCCTTCTTACTTCAATTTCAAAAAATGTTTTGATGGAAAATAACTACATCACTGGATAGCTTAGAGACCATAGAATAGTTTGATGTATTAATGAAAATATTCTGATGAAAATCAATAAGTTTAGAGCTTAAGAAAAATGATAATATTTTCTCAAGAATTTCATAGCGGGCGCCACTATACACGACAAAATTTGTAGAGTTTGTTTCTGCAAATTTTAAATTTTTTCAAATTATGCCGTGTATTGCTGAAACTCGTTCGTGTTTACACTCTCTCCAAAATTAGACAATCCTGTTTTCTTATAATTAACTCACGTATGATTATTTTGTGCATACGCGACTTTTTCTCTGAAAAAAAAAATTCAAATGAGTACCTATTCACTTTATTACTGGGTGTTGTCATTTTTTCTTTTTATTTATGTTTTATTCAATCTGTTTGAGTCAAAGATTTTCGACTTTACTACTGTAGTTTGGGGAAAATGTTGAATGACTTTTCATCTTCATCTCCTTCAAGAAACCTATGAAAAAATCTTACTTTTTGTGAAATTTTGAAAAAAAAAATCAAAAAATAAAAAGATTATGCTTTCAATAAACTCACAAAATATGATACGAATGAACGAACAAACACAATGTAAAGAAAAATTAAGGAAATTAAGATTGATCGAAAATATTTTTCGAGAAAAATATTATACGTAGACGTACCTAATACTTACCTATGTACATACGAAATTTTTTTCAGACGGATTAAATTTGAACAAGTTACGTGTACAAATTTCACCTTCGTAAAATTTTCAGAAGACATCACA
Organism: Balanococcus diminutus; assembly: GCA_959613365.1. Classification (NCBI taxonomy): domain Eukaryota; kingdom Metazoa; phylum Arthropoda; class Insecta; order Hemiptera; family Pseudococcidae; genus Balanococcus; species Balanococcus diminutus. The sequence continues at coordinate 35,678,131 of OY390714.1, forward strand.
TCCGTACTCTTTTCCAATACAAACCAGTTTCAATAGCTGATCTTTTTTCTACTCCTTAACTTAAATGACTTTGGATAACCTTGCGAATATGTACACGCATGATAGTTTTACGTCGAAATTGCACGAATTACGTAATTAAAATCAGCGCGAATTAAAATTTTTCATTACCATTACAAATATGTATGAACAGTATGGTATGGGTGATTTTTTCAGCCACTCGCATGTGTCAAAAAAAGATTTACTCGTACGTCTAGACCTATCTTTTATTCAGATATATATTGCCTAAAAGCAATCTACGTATTTATGTAAATAATCGACAATCGTAATACGTATATATGTTACGAATAACGACGAATTTTGGATTCTCTCCTATAGGCATATAATACAGGTTTCATTTTTATGTAAAGAGCCGACCAAGGAAATTAACTCGATGTACACATGTCGTTAAATTGTCATGCTAATCACGCCAAATTTACTGGAAATTTACATAATTTAAGAGTTTATATTCGTTTTCGAAGATACAATCGTTCGTTTACGAGTATATTAACATTCAGATATTCCTAAAACCGAAAGGAACCAGTTGAGAAAAGTAAGCCTTTATTCAACTACTTGCTACAAGCTACAACCACAAAAATTTGAAAAAAAGTGCCATATAATTCAAAATCTACTCTCACGTAAGAAAACATTGTAAAAATTCGAAAATTTTGTAATTTTTATAATATTTTTCGAAATAGGAACCATTCAGTGACAAGAACACACATAATTTCCTCACAACTTTACGAATGTTGATGAGAAGACAGAACACACAAATTCTCCTCTTTTGAGATGATATGCAGAGTTCAAAGTGAGACAATTTGGTCTAATAAAAATTATCTTCAATTGAACTAATTTCTGTGTCAAATACACTAACTCCGGTTGAAAGTCAAATATGGTAAAAAAATAGGCTATACTAGCATTAAAAAAAAAATGGCAGATGCTTCAACTTCATCAAACATATTGAATTTATTGAGTTATCAATGTAGACCCGGATTCACGCTTTCATCTCGAAAACTTGAACACGAACTATAAAATAACCTTGTTCTGTTTCTTCGATTTCTTTCATTTCAAGATTCGAATTCGCTTTTTCTGGAGGTTTTTTCGTATTTCAAAAAAAAAAAAAAAAAAAAATCATTCATAAATATACATAGATACTGAGCGTCTAAAACCAACACGCGCTTACAAACACATTGAAAAGTTACACAATCTGAGCAGACCTTTCGCATCTAGTCTTCCTTATCTTCATAAAAAACAACAATACAGCTAGCACAATACACAATGTGAATTTTCAACAAAAGATAACGCGGACACGTGTAACAAGATGCTCTTTTCGAACATTAATTTTATTCAAATTTAAACTGCTCTTTACGCTCACGATATACAAAAGCATCAAAAATATACTCTTTCTCGTACCCACGTCTATTTCGGCGAGACAGTATTTATGTCAATTTTTTGGCTCATTCAAACAACTTGATCTTTTCAAAACAATTTATGTACTTCAATTAACCTCTTTCGTAAAAAAAATCAAATGAAAATAACGCAGTTACTGTTGAAAAACAACAGCATTCAAGAACTCCGAGATGCCCCATAATAAATATAACGAGTACTTTTTAGATATGAAAAAAAAAAATGTCCATATGGTCGGATGGCAGGAGAATAATTAAGAATGAAAAAATTGCGACTTATATCGAGCTCATAAAATTTTACTACTGACGCACAACAACAAATTACATACAAAGGAATTCAATTTTATGTATACACTCCCAACCATGTCGAGCAACTAGCACTTTGGATGTTCATGCTATACCCAAAATTTCAAAAATGAAAAGAGCTCCAACCCACACTTAAAAATATGGAAATATGAACCTGGTAATTTTGTGACAGCACTTCAACTCCGACATCTCAATTTTTTGAAGTCTTGCGTGTTACAAAATCTTCCAAAAAATTTATCTTGAAAAAAATATCATTTTTTTGTAAAAATAAAAACTCAATTTTTCGGGCGAAAAAATAAAAAATAAAAATTTTCAAAGAGAAAATTGATTCAATATTTTTTTTTCTAAGTAAAATTTTTTTTGAATTTTTTGGAATCAGAAACTTTCTCAATTATTCTTTCTGGAAGAAAAGTCTCATATTTCTTGGAGACGAAAATTCCTTACATTCTTAATTTTTAGAAAGTAAAAATTTCTGAATTTTTTGAACAAATAAAATCTCAATTTTTTAGAGATAAAAATTTTCTTAATATTTTTGGAACAAAATTTCTCAATTTTACCAGAGAAGGAAGAAACATTTTTCAAATTTATTTACAAAAAATTTCACTTCGAAAAATATTTGGAATTTTTTTTTTCAATTTTTGGAGTTAACCTATTTCCATTAGGTACTTATTTTTTTAGAATGAACATACTTTTCAAATTTATTGTAAAAATAAACTTCTAATTTTTTTGGGAGTAGGTAATGAATAAGTCATCTGAAAAAAAAAGAAATTCTTCAAGTTATCTGGAATAAATAAAAACATTTTTCAAATTTTCCGAGTAAATTTTTTTTCATTGCTTTGAAATTGCAAAATTTCTCATTTTTTTGCAGACGAATTTCTTGATTTTTTAAAAATATTTTTTTGTTTTTGAGGGGAAAAAAATCGCTCGAGGTAAAAAATAAATGCACTTTTTTAGTGGAAAAAATTCTTCAATTTTTCTAGAGTAGAACTTTTTTTCAATTTTTTCCAATTTTATCAAGAAAAAGTCCATTTCTCACTTCTTCCAAAGTAAAAATATTTTACAAATTTTTGGAATGGAAATTTTCTTCAATTTTCTTGAAGTAAAAAATCTTTCAATTTTTTGGAGAAAAGTTTTTCTTAGTTATTCTGGAGTAGATAATATATTTCTGTAATCATTTTGAAGAAGAAATCTTTTAATTTTTTGTAGTAAAAGAAATCCGGATTTTTTAGCATAGTATAAATGCTTTTACGATGACCAAAATGGAAAAAACGAGCAAAATTCCGACCGAAAATCCGACACCAAATTGTGTTAGGTTAGGTTATATAAGGTTAGGTTTGGATGGCATAAAAATACTTAGAAAATTTTTAATAAATTCGATTTTTTAGACATTATGTCAGACATTTTGAAACTTGTAAATTTTTTTGAAATTTTATGACTTTTGGACATTTTCTAGACAGTTTGTCAGACATTCTGAAACTTGGAAATTTTTTTAGCATAGTATAATATGCTTTTACGGAGACCAAAATCCGACAGTTGGGTTAGGTTAGGGTACATTAGGTTAGGTTTGGATGACATAAAAAACAGAAAATTTTTAATAAATTCGATTTTTTAGACATTATGTCAGACATTTTGAAACTTGTTAGTTCTGAAACTTATTTGGCTAGTCATAATAAAACTAAGAATAATTACGGGTAATTAAGGGGGGTGGGGGGCCTACCTTTGGAACATTTTTTGTTGAATGCATAGCGTTGATCAGCGGAATTTTCTAAGACCTTTGCATGACGTCATTTTGATTTTTCACCTATGAAGTTTTGAAGAAAAATTGGAAACTAATTTCAAATTGTTTTTTTTTACAAAAAAAATTAATTTTTGATTTTTGAAAAATAAAATGCATAGTTCTCAAAAAAGGAAAATTATTTTCATATTGCATTTTTATTGTGTCATTTTGTAGAAAATGTTGGTAGGTTTTTTGGAAAATCACAAATTTCAAGGTCAAAATTGGAGAAAAAAACGATTTTTACTTCATGCCCCGTTTCTAGAAAAACTATGCCACCCACAAAACTTTTTCTTAGAATCTTTTTTATTCAAAAGAGGCTGGTCTGTAGACTGACGAGAGGGTTTTGCAAAATTCGTACTTCTCTTCCGATTTTATTAAACCCTCTTATAGTTCTTCCTCGAAGTATTTCATTCAACTTGAAAGAAATCGTCGACAAATTAAAATTTTGCAAAATCCTCTCGTTAAATTACAGACCAGACTCTACGGAATAAAAAACATTCTAAGAAAAAGTTTTGTGGGTTGCATAGTTTTTCTAGAAACGGAGCATAAAGTAAAAATCGCATTTTTCTCCAATTTTGACCTTGAAATTTGTAATTTTCCAAAAAATCTACCAACTTTTCTACAAAATGACACAATCAAAATGCAATATGAAAATAATTTTTCTTTTTTGAGAACTCTATGCATTTTATTTTTCAAAAATCAAAAATTATTTTTTTTGTAAAAGAAAGCAATTTGAAATTAGTTTCCAATTTTTCTTCAAAACTTCATAGGTGAAAAATCAAAATGATGTCATGCAAAGGTCCTAAAAAATTCCGCTTATCAACGCTATGCATTCAACAAAAAATGTTCCAAAGGGAGCCCCCTCCCCTTAAGCCAAATTAACAAAGAAGAAAATCTAAGCTGATTTTCTTCTTTGTTAATTTGGCTTAATTACCCGCAATTATTCTTAGTTTCATTTTGAAACTTCTAATTTTTTTTGAAATTTTATGACTTTTAGACATTTTGTCAGACATTCTGAAACTTAAAATTTTTTTTAGAAAGATGACTTTCTGATATTTTGTCAGACATTCTGAAACTTGGAAATTTTTTTTTAAAGATGACTTTCTGACATTTTGTTAGACATTTTAAAACTTTTATTTAATTAAGTATTTTAGAAATTTTTAAAACAAATTTTATGACTTTTAGACATTTTGTCAGAAATTCTAAAACTTAGAAAAATTTTTAAAATTTTTATGACTTTTAGGCTTTTTATCCGACATTTTAAAACTTGAGACATTTTGTCAGACATCCTGAAACTTAGAAATTTTTTTAAAAAGATGACTTTCAGACATTTTGTCAGATATTTTGAAACTTGGAATTTTTTTTTATTATTATACTTTTTAGACTTTTAAATTTCCGTGGAAATTAATATTCGTGACTTTTATAAATTTTGTCACGGTGTAAAAGCATATATTATTTCTTTGAAATTTTTTTTTTTTTTTTTTTTAAATCTGAACGTTTTCGAATAAAAAATTACTTTTTTCCAAGAATTTTTTTTTCGCAGTTTCTGAAATAGAAATATTTTTGAAATTTTTTGGAGGAAAATACTTTCTTTTAATCAAGACGGGAGTAAAAATATATTATTTCAAATTTTCGGAGTAAAAATTTTTTCCATTTCTTTGGAATTGTAAAATTTTTGATTTTTTTGGAGTGTAAAGAATAACTAAATTTTACTAAAGAAAATGGAAAAATATATATTTTTCATTTTTTGGAGAAAGAAATTTCTCGTTTTTTCTGGAGTAAAAATATTTCAACATTTTCTTGAAGTAGGTACCTAAAAAGTACGAGCACCACAATTTTTTGAAGAAAAATTTTTCTCAATTATTCTGGAGTAGAAATATTATGTAAGATTGCTGATTTTTTTTTTTAAATCTTTCATTTTTTTCGAGTGAAAGATACCTTTTTTTTTGTTTGTTTGTTTGTTTGTTAAGAAAAAAATCTCGCTTTTTTACGTAAAAATATTTTTCAAGCTTTTGAAAAGGATTTTTTTTCTTTCAATTTTCCTAGAGTGAAAAATCCCTCAATTTTTCAGAGAAAAAATTTCTTAATTATATTCTAGAGTAAATGATTAATGATTATATTTCTGTAATTTGATGCCAGACCTGATCGTAACAGAATATTACATTGGTAAAAGTACGTATAAATATGTAGATATCTATGTACCAAGTGGCTCCTTTTTTAGATGTCAAAGTTGCATCATTTATAAAATATAAGAATCATCCCAGTATCGTTAACCTTACAAATGTCATTTTGACGAATATACAAATTAGGGTGCTTTGGCCCATAGAATACTATTTATAGAAAATTATGTACAATTGTACATTCCGCTTTGCAACTTTTATTTCTGAAACACTCAATTTTGAATGCTCAAGTTACCTAGTTTTCATACTCCAGCTTTTGAAGATTGAATTTTGAAATAGGTGTATAGTATGATTAAGAAAAAATTCATTCCATTCTGAAATTAACTTGAAAAACTTTGGTCTTTCTTTTTTTAATTCAATTCAATTTCATAAAATTTTCAAGGTTGAACTATATACGAACATTACTCCACCGCGACTTACACCAGAACGTCGTCGTTCATTGCTCGACTCCACATTTGACTAATCAACTTCCATATCGCTAGTTGTGTCGAAGAGGGAGGCTTTACCTTCCGAAAATCAAATTATGGATATTTGCTGTTCGTCGTGGGTACCAGGAACCCGTCCAATCACAAGTGAATTTTATATGTACATAATTATGTACATCGGCTGCTTTGTCACTCAAACAACAACTTCCCATTCCCTGAACGAAGTAGAAAATTTCAAACACATCCCGTGTATCACTTTTTATGATTAACTAACCCGATACAAAGTACAAACGAAAATTCGTCGCCTCAACTTTCAATAGAAGTTCAATTTCGATAACACAATCAAGTAAGCACTCGTGTCATCCAAAACAACCAATATGAACATACCTGGTACATGCTTTTGGGTACCTTGAATTAATACATTATAGTGTTGATTATGATTGAGATTTGAGAGGACCACAATCCACATTGCCATCCAAATACCACATTTGAAAAATACTTCCTAATTCCATATCCTACGTCAGATTTCTATGACTTCACATAGATTTACGAAAGGACTTCATGGCTCATGCCTTCGTAATGAAACAAATAAAATTCAATAATTCATCGGTTATTTCCACCCTGGTCATTCACTGTCAACTCTGCTCTGCATTTTCACACCTACACATCGCACAATAAAATTGATCTAAAACTACAACTAGAACGTTAAACCAGACAGGCTAACAGGCAAACACGAAAATTGCATTCTGATTCAACTGAGCCAACTCTACAAACGAAGTACGAACGCACCACACCGTAGCCCACTAAAAAAATATGCAGGGGTGTGCGCTTCCGCATAAGCAGCAACTTCATTTATATTTTTTTATGTTCGCAATAAAAATGTTACGAAGAATAAATAATCAGTACGATTCAAAAAGAATTCTTCTGTTTATTATGTACAAACAAATTCATAACATATTTTATAGGGTAGTAACAAAAACCGATGACTGAACAAAACAAACGAACAAAACATGAAACGTATGAACACCTAAGTAAGACCTGAAACTGTAGGTATTACTTATTATAGTAATCGCAGACGTAGTCGGGTATAACGAACACTGTCAATGTCAAACACTTGGATGTCTGCTCCACAAAAAAAAAAAATCTCCAACGCAACACTGCTGTTTTACTTTTATAGAAAGGTGGAAGAACAGTAACTTCATCATGCACATACAATACAATAAGAATAACCAAATCAGCCAACGACAATACACTACTCCACTAAACTCATCGATACCAACAACACTAGACTGACTGAACTGAAGAACTGAACTCAGCACGGTGAACTGAAGAGCGAAGACCGTCGTGAAAAGAAGGTTGCACGTTACGACGACGTACCGAAGTACCGCATAAATACGTACGTCGTCGCCACCGCCGCCACCTCCTCTACGTGTCCCGGTACCCGGTTCAACACATAGACAACCTAGACGGTACGGCAACGTCGCATTCACATAGGCTGTATATAACATAAAATGCGCGCCAAACCATTACACTACGCGCGAAGCAGAGTACACACATTCTTTCGCTTGAAATAACGTGATCGGACGAATCCAATTTTCAACTTTCGAGGGGTGGAAACATCGAGGCTGGCGCAAATGCCGGATAACACCAAAACCGAAGGACGGGAAGGAAGAATGGGAAAACAACACACAGCCAGTCAGAATGATAAATGAATGTGAAAGAGTATCACATAGATATAGTATGCGTACTTACATACATTTTATTCTATACTGGTACACACTGTTCACAAACACTAGTACACGAGGGAGCATTGGCGAACGAGTAAATGGGGCCGACCATCGATCGCCAATTTATCCCTGTATTTACAATTATTATTGTGTGCGCACATGCCATGCAGACATACGACATAACATTATTGTAGTAAGTAGTACATTAGTATACTAAGTATACAAACAGAATCTCAAACTCTCACTCCGCCAGTCCACCTCATCCCAAAGAGTGATGAAAATTATCCCTTCTGCAATTCTGCATCAACAGGAGACAAAGATTATACCAGTTTTACGACGAATAAAAACTTTCGTCACTTACAAACTTCAATTAGAAACACTGGAACACGTCACTCCAGACCATACTCGATGTAAACAAGACAAACATACTCAAGGAAAATTGACGAGTTCACAGAGCGGAATCAATAGTCTCATACTTGTCCTATGCCCATCATCTGAGATCGAAAATGACGAAGTGTCTACTGTAAATAGTGCAGTAAAACCTAGGTGCTTGAATCCATCATTTCTAGCTAGAGCTCCAATCAACCAAATAATTCATGACCCATGATCCCAAAATAGGAGGCGAATGAGTCATGAGGTAAGAAATTCTCGTAAAATACTACAAAATAAAAATGACTGATCACTTGATCAGAAAAGTTGATAGCATTTTAGCATAACACAGTACTACTCCACAAAAATGCCAAACTGGTGAAGAGAACAAGTGTGATGTGTAAGGTGAAGGAGGTGAGACTCATACTCTCCTATCTAATTATCTAAAAAGTCTCTAAACTTACCAAGCTTTTTGACGAATTCTTCTTTTTTTAAACAAAATTTTATTTGCTGGGGAAGACACTCCCACACCCTCCTGTATTCCAGCCTCTGATGCTGACCATACAGATAACGATTGAATTGATTATGTCATAAATTTTGACCAAGATAGAGGTGTCAGACTTAGCGTTGCCACATGTAGCGTTGCCACATTTTGATTTCAGCTTTACTGAACAAGAAGTTGAAGAGCAAAAAAAAAAAAAAAAAAAAAGGTCAAAATATCAAACTTTGGCATGTTTTACTTCCAAACTACATAATAAACACGAAAAATCAATGCAAAATCGATGAATTACAGGTCAAGAGAATCAAAAATTGTCATTTTCGAGCTTTTTTTTCAATTTTTTTTGCTCTTTTGTCAATTTTTTGAAAATACCGAACACATTTCTATTGTTCGGTAAGAACCTTTACCGAACACCGAACAAATTGACGAAATACCGAACTGTCCGGTAAATTACCGAACGTGTGGCAACCCTCAGTACTTATCGTCAGTACACGAATGATTGAGCTAGTCATCAACCCTATATGTAAATGTTCATGTCTTATAGTCAACATACATTTTTTGAAACGAAACTTCACGAAAACCTTCACTTAATTATTTATTCAATGTGGAACAGCAGATAGAATGTAATACCAATGCTAATCAATTATCGCAAAAAACTCAACCAAAATGATCGACACTAACGAAATGTTTTGACAAAAAATAATCTACAGACTGCATACATGGTCCATCGATTACAATCTACCAAGTATAGACAGTCAATACTACCAAGTAACAACTAACACTATTGGCTGATAATGGAGCATTGCTATCTGAAGAACCATCTGCCTTCCTAACAATTATACAATAGGACAAATTTCAAGGGGAGATTTAACTTTTCATAGAATACATTTGGGTTTGAAGTGCTATAACAGACCCAAATCAACTGATAAAGCACACACACACAGGTAAGAAGATCCCTTTTTTTTACAGTGTTGCTTCCAAGAAATACATTCAAAAAAGCTCTGTATCTACGACAAAGGCAATTTTTGTAGAATTATTGTGAAAATAAGTCCATAGCACGTGCATATTCAACGTTTTGGAAGAATTGTAAAATCCAAAACTATTCAAAAAATCCTCAAAAAGAAACTTTCTCACAACATCCTTGGCGCCGTAAATATCTCACGTTCAGTAAACCATTGAGTACACCTACTATTCTCATTGTTCAGGAAAGAAAACGTAAACACTGTTATCACCTCGAAAGTTGCCTTTAAAAAAATGAAAATCACGGATAAAAAATTGAATGAAAACCACACTTTCAATTCATGAAGCCCAAGATGACTGACATAACTGTGGAAACTTCCGAGACTATATAACAGACCACATCATTTTGAAAACCTCTGGCTTATATGGGTCCAGAGATTTCCATAGAACGTCATCGTCCCACTGAAATTTATATCTCTAGACCTGGGGATTTCTACAGTTATCCGTTTAAACTTTGGAGTAATGTTAGCCTTGTTCTGATATAATTCAGATCCAAAATCGTCACTTTCAAAATGATGTGTACAGCATGAAAAGCAGCTAGCACATATGTACCTCTACCTACTCGTCGCATGACTCTTACATAGTAAAAAATCGAAATAGGATTTCAAAGAACCTTCTTTCAGCCCTCAGAGTGAACCTATCAGTATCAGGAATCCACATCCACACCATAAAAAATCATCTTTACCAGCCAAACTTCTATCAGTATTCTGTGCTGCTGAATGAGGAAAATTTTCAAATAGCAATGCCACAATACGAATACGAGTACTTCTCCTCACATTGTATACCACTCGGACACAAACCAATGACGAAAGACGAAACACAGCACAATGGATGAAAAAAAAAGTAGATTATAAGTCGTCCAAACACGCTGGCTTTTTTCTTTTCTACGATCGCATATGCACAGGCACACATATTCAACCTCATGTACGTAGCTACCTACGTCTCTATGAGATGTACATGGCTACTCACACACCATGCTAACAATGTCGACTATAAAAATCGCGATTTCGTATCGAGTAGAAACTCCTCTGTGGGCTCTGTAGCATATACAAAGCCTACAATAGCAATGTATGGCACTCACACACACTCCCATACTCGCCACCACGTACGAATATCGACTGTTCAACATCACAGAATTCGCATCCTTCATCGAGTTCATTATTCCAGATTCCTTTTCTACACCATACAGGCCCAAGTTACATTGTATAATGTATCCAAGTACATCGTACGTACTATACATATATGCAATCGACCTTGTGCAGAGCCTCGCTAATTTTCCAGTACGACGATGGCAACGTGGACGGGGAACTTGGTCTTTTTCAAGTGAAGAAATACGAAAACATTTTGACGTTGGTTCGCTCGTTTAAAAAGAACGAAGAAACGAACCAGCTATTGCGTAGTTACACTGTACGTATGTACATATTTTGAAATACCCCTTCGTTAAAATGAACTAAATACACACATCATCGTTCTTTTTGAAAAAGAACAAAAATATTGTGCACGAAAAAAGCAGGTCAATGAATCATAACGAATACATATTTGAATCCACCATGGAAAAATAAATGCCCATCAGGCTGTCAACACTACCAAACCAACTGACAACCATCATTTTACAACAAACTACAATGAGCGTTTCCTTACATTTGTTTCGTTCCAAAGAGCAAAAATTGTTGCAAGAGGCCAAAGGTCCATCGATCTGAAGTTTTATCGAGCTATACTTAATATAATCGTGTCTCTAACTGCAAAAAAAGGCGTCCGTACGATTGAGAGGTTAAAAGTGATTTTATGACTGATTCGTATTTCTAAAAAAGGAACTGGGGTTCTATTTTTTTGAGGCCTCCCTTTCCTAAAATTTTTTACATCTTTGTACCTGAAGCTCCAATTGAAATATTTTTCAAACAAAAGTTGTAGATTGAGGTCCTTGGAATAATTTTGGTCATGACAAAAATTTCGATTGGACCCCTCTCTCCCCTCCAATTTAGAATAAAAAGTAAGAAAATAATCCGATGATTCTCATACGTTTTATGCAAAGTTGCAGGGGAGGGAAGGGTCCAATCGAAATTTTTGTCATGACCAAAATTATTCCAAGGACCTCAATCTACAACTTTTGTTTGAAAAATTTTTCAATTTGAGCTTCAGTTACAGAGATAAGGATATTTCTTGGTAGGGGGATGGACCCTCAATAAAGGGGAAGAATGGAAAACGGCATACTAGTTTCCATTTTTATAATCGTTTAGTCGTATTATAATCGAATCGACTATTTACAGAATCCATCCCCCCTTGGCTGTACCCCAAGCTCAAGTTAATACATAGGGGAGACTGCTAGGCAGTCAAAGTTGAATTTAAGAGTTAATTTTTCTACGTATTATGCAAAATTGGAGGAGAGGGGGTTCCAATCGAAATATTTTTCATAACAAAAATCGTGCCAAAGGTCTCAATCTACAACTTTTGTTGAAAATTTTTTTTAATTCGAGCCTTGGATACTGAGATAGAAAGATTTTTTGGTGCGGGATACCTCAAAAAAATGGAACCCCAGGTTCCCGGAATTATTTTCAAATATTCCAAGCTGATAATATTCGTTTATAAAACCATGTATTTTCTCCTTTATGACTTTTATAAGAATCGAGAATTATGTGAAACCAAAACATTATCCAATCAAAATTAATTCCAGTTTATATCAATTCCTCAAATTCATCAGATAGATTCATCAGTTTCTCTAGATAAAAAACTGATAAGATATTGGGAAATCACGCGTACCTTTCTTAGCATTGCACTCGTACTGAATTTCGATAGGTTACACAGATATCTAATTGTTATCGACAAAATGTAAATCATACCCACTTGAAACTTCATCATCAAACAAACTCATACCTACTTAATGTCAAATTTACAAATGTACGTAGAACATAAACACGAATTATACATTATCATTCTTTCTCATATTTTATCGAAAAATAATACGGAAATAACGCCAAAATCGAGGCTATTTTTATGATACATAGTGATAAAATAGCAACTCTCCTGGGGAAACAATTATACAGATCCGAAGTACGAAGTCGTAGATTGCTGAACAACATAAATACGAGTAATTCAATCAATTATCGCAGCAAGAAAACCCATCTAAAATTCAATCAATAGTGATTTGGTAGCATTATTTATAGATAATTTGCTCCGACGAAAATGCTTCAAACACCTCATTATTTTCGTTCTGGACTTTCACCACAATTCTATCAATCTGGACTCATCTATTTTACCTATAAATGTTTACAATTTTCAATTTTTCATCAACTTCCCTGTCCTCTCTTCCACATCATAGACTATAAGATCGATGGTTTGTAAAACACACAGTCTTGCACTGTAAGAATTCATTATTTGAATTTACTTTTATGAAATTATGATTTTTTTCAAATTTTCTAGAAATTGAGTATACCTAGTGATCGTAAAAATAGATATCAATTTATCGAAACAATTACCTTGAAATTTCACTCGCAATTTCCATAATATCAGGCACCAACACTCGACGTGAATATTTTCAAACAAATGGTACTCAAATGTTGACAAATATCATACGCATTTCGACGCTGGTACAGTATCACAATACATCAATCTCTCGACACGTCACATGAAAATAATTGCACAAAATCAACGCACTGTCGTTCTCTACGAGTAAATTCGATCACGAAAGCCACGAATAACTGTTCGTAGGAAAAAACTCAACTTGCACGGAAAAACACTGATACAAAAGGGATGAAGATTGAACGAAACATTGATGATTAGATGTTACTATCGATCGAAAATCCAACTATATTTTACCACGTGAACTGAACAAGACACTACGCGAAGGTACACTCTTTATAATTTGAACAAATGCAAGTTACACGTATACACTCGTGGCAAACTACATACGAATTACGAATACAAGAAACACAAACTGTACGTACTGGCAATATTTGCAACATACACTTATAAATGCGAGTACTTGTACTTAGCCATACATACGGTTATATTATGTACAGACTACAGTACATCCACAAACGACACACGTGTAGAATGAAACCGTTTACGCTGTACAACAGAACAGTATCCACCTTACACACTACACCACGAAATAAACGAGCTCTACACGCTCTACATTATAAAAACACGACTTCTCTTCGACGCGTAATTAATAAAGTACATAAAAACAAAAAAAAAAAAAAAAAAAAACACACATTCCCGTTCATCTGTTCAGTCTGTTCTTTTTCCATGATATCGTCTGCGTATTGCATGTACGTAGTTTGCCATTCACCCGGTCGGTTCAATTATACGCGCCGAACTAACAAAATATTGCTCTTGCTCCATGAAATCACCACATACACATAAATGGAGACACGCACTCGTACTTTCTGAATCAGCAACTTCCTTTCGAACGACCAATCTCGCATTCTTAATTATCGCACCATCGATAACAAACGCGAACGTGATAACACAATGTGCTTGGAAATTTTACCATAATCGAACTACATTACAAATCAGCCAGCAACGCTGCGTAGGGGGAGACAAAAAATTCGCCGACGTCGCGAAATGAATTTTCATTCGCTCATTTGCTACAAGCATCACAACTGAATTCTTACAGGGGAAAAAGTAACTTTGGTAACAATTTTTCATCGAAAAAGCATGAGCATGGCAGGCAACAGGAGTAGCTGAGGTACCTGAGCAGCACTCAAAATTCCAAGTGAAATGAGCTACACATTGACTACACCGTAGAAAAATCCGAAAAATAATGCAAAAATTAAACATACACCAGGCATTAAGAATTTTCTCATTTTTTTGGAGTACAAATATTTTTCAAAAACTTTTCATTTGAAAAAAATCGTTCCATTTTACAAGACAGAATGTTTTGAAATTTTTGGAATAAAACAACCTCATTTTTTGAAATGAGAAAAGTTTGCCAGCAAATTTAACAATTTTTTTTGAAAAAAGAACAAGAGAGGAGAGGAGGAGAAACTTTTGAATAAAAAAATCTCATGATTTTTTTGGAGAACAAAATTTTTCAACCTGAAAACAGTAGCGTAGCCAGACAGTCAGTCAAGGGGGGGGGGGGTCGAAAAAGTACAAAAATGTTTGCAAAAAAGGGCATTGAAAGGTTAAAATTTCATAATTTTTTCAACTTTTTCGTCGTCAAAAGGGGTTCAGACCATCTGGACTCCTTTCAATACGTCACTGTTCGAAAATATTTTTCAAACGTTTGGCGAAAAAAAACTAAATTTTTTTGGGAGTGAAAAAGTTTTCAATTTTTTAGGAAAAAATTTCTTCAAATTTTTGGGGGAAAAAATTTCTTCAAATTTTTGGGACAAAAAATGAAAAGTTTCCTTAGTGTCAGCAAATTTCTCCATTTTTTTAAAAATCTTAATTTGTCCAAGAAAAGAAATCCTATGAAAACAATCTCTTCGTTTTTAGAGAAAAAATCATTCTCACATTCAAAATTGGAAAACTTTTAACCTGCTACCCTTCAGGGAAAAATTGAAGTACAGGAACATCTTAGAATACTTCATGTGAATGGCCCTGCAAAGAAGTAATCAATCTACCATCAATTTTCATGATTATTGAGCAAGTATCAGACAGATAATGATTGAAATTTATACGTTCTTATTGAATAAGACAATTTTGAAAAATAATTTAAAAATTAACTAAAAATAATATTTATCATTAAATCGAATCGAAACTTCAGCTATAAAGGTGATTGATAAGTATATTCTGTTGAAACATGGTTCATTTAAATTTTCTCTAAGCACAAATTTCGAAAATTTTGTTAAATACAATAATACAGATAATTTTTTTTTAATTTTGCTCAAAAAGTTACAAAAATTTTGTTCAAAATCAAATTTTTTTTAAAACCTTTTTCAAGCACATGTCCTTACACTGCAATAACGTAAATTTCCAATTATTGTTCACTTTTATTAATCATAAATTTTGAATCGTTCAAAAATTCATTTTGGAGAGGAATATGTGAAAGAACTATTGTGATACAGGAGGATTTTCATATCTGCACCATTTCAGTGTTGTGGGGGGGGGGGGGGTGTCCGATTGTGGATCAGCTCCATCCGCACAGGCGCACACGTATCAAACATTCACTTTTCGAGAGAAAATAAAAAAGAATCAAACTAAAAATATCAGCTACTTACACATCATTTTTTCATTGAATTTTCATAATTTTCTCTTCTTTTCACCCACTGAATATCGATATTTTTCAAAAAAATACTTTAAAGGCACTGAAAAAATGTACAGTTTTTGGACGTGAATTCGGGATGAGGAAAGATGTCCATCAAAGAACCTCGTCCACCAAAAAATCTCAACTTTTTCAAAATTTTGCACAAAATCAATTTTTTTTTAAATTTTACTAATCAACAATTTTTTTTGAATTTTATTGAAAAACACATTTTTCAAAATTTTGCGTAAAATCAATTTTTCGGCTTTTTTTGAAAATCAGTTTTTTCAAAATTATTCTAGAATAATTTTTCTCGATTGTACTCAAAGAAATTTTTTAAAAACATGATTTTTTTCTAAAGGAAATCAAAATCTGAATTAAAAAAAAAAAAAAAAAAAAAAATGTTGAGCACCATTTAAAGAAAGTACATTGTTTGAATAATTTTGAATTTTGTTATTTTTTTCAGATTTAGATTTTTAACTGCACATTAATTTTCACTATAAAATGTTTCATTTAAATTTCCAACATTTTTTCATCATTATTTTTTTTTTTTTAAATAAATTTTCTTCATTCAGATACGAGACGTGTTATAAACAATTATGAATGACGAAATTTTGAAAAATTCGCAGAATGAATTCTTGAAAAACTATGGCAAGATTGAAATAAATGCTTCAGAGTAGTGAATGAAAGTTGGGGATTTGAAAAGGAAAAAAATGTTTCAAAAATTACGTAACTTTTCAACCTTTTTACCCCCAAGAAATTCTGTGTTTTTTTTATTTTTTAATTCTGTGTAATTCCGACGAATATCTACATCACGAAGTCCTTCGTAATCTTCAATGTTCATAATAAAAATTTAAAAATATTATTAGTGTATATTAATACGGATTTGATTATACGGTATCTATTTTACAAGTCAAAAACTTAGCATGACACATTCTGTAATTTTTAAAATCTTAATGACACGTTTTAGATTTATTAGAGTGCTTTCTTTCTGAATATTAAATTGAGGGAGTTACGAATTAAAGGTGAAGAGAAGAATGACTTTAACCTCTAAATACATTTTTAGAATATTTTATCACGTTTACGAGTAATTTTGAAATTACCTTCTCAATTTTAGACACTTGATGAATTTTTCATTTTTAAACATGGAAAATTCTTAATTGCGATACATAATTGTGATTGGAAAATAACCAATTCATGTTAGTTACTTATACAAACTTCTTTAATCTCTCTTTCTATCTGTCATGTCAGTCAAATATTTCAATTTATTTGTTTACAATTTAGCCACATTGATTGACCTCATATTACTAAAGATTGTTTGAAGAAGCTTGATTTCCTTTTTTAAAAGTTGATAAACACTTCGAACAGTAAACATTAACATTTTGATGTACTAGATGCTAAAAACAGTTTCTTTCAAACATTCTAGTTAGGTAGTTATAATTTCAAAAAAAAAAAAAAAAAATTGTACAATATAGAAAATATGTCAATCAATCACTAATCATCAGATTCAAATCCATCTTTTGAAACACTTCATCAGCAAAAACATTAATTCAGTAGCTCATAGTAAAGCAAAAAAAAAAAATCAATGAACAGCAATCAATACTTTGGTTCGTCCATTTCAATAAAAAAGTATAATTTTAGAAAATTTCAAATACACTCTAAAAAAAAAAATTAGCTAAAACTTTGAAGAAAAAAAAATGTATTTTCTAGCTCTGCTAAATAAAAGCCTTTTCCAAGCTCACATCATGACATCAATGGAGGGGTGGAAGAAAACTACGGAAGCATCCGTTAGTTTACCTTTACACCTTCGCATGGAAAATCAACTATCACCAACTACACAGTACACGAATCACTTTACAAGTCGGTAGTATAATGTACTCGTACTGTACTTTCTCAAACGTGTATGAAGTATGAGTCAGCGAGAACGCACGTCGCTCCGTTCAACGAGATCAATACGTAGTTAGTACGTAGGCATGCAGCACGATGATTTATTACATCGTTAAAGTCGTAAAATCGACTTTACGTGCGTTATTATATGGATAAAACGAGAATAATGTGATTTTTACTCGCGCCTTGTCGGAATCGACTGAGAAAAAAGCACATAAATACCGTTTGATCAGTTCTCGCGATAAAATTATTTTCAAAATCGGGTCAATTTTTCTTCGACATTCAATTCGCATCTACGACACCTCTGAAATAAATATTCAATTTTCGTAGCTCTAAATCGCTCTACTCGTATGTTCGATTCAATTGGTACTTATTTTTTTGCCAAATCATAGAACGTACTCTGTCTCATTTAGTCAATCAGGCAAAATGTTTTGGCAAGATTTGTTTTTTCCCTTCAAAAATGAAAAAAATATACCTACGTATTATAATTATACAAAAAATTCTTCAAAAAAAATTCTCTAAAATTTTTTTCCTGTGCAGGTCGATTGCGGGCCAGCTAATGATTTGGCCCGCAAATTTTCGACTCTATTGCGGGCCAAAAAATATTGCTGTCAGTGCCTTTGTTATTGAGAACAATGGTCAAATTTTAATTCCTATTGCGGGCCAAGAAAATAATGTTGGCTCATTCGATTCCTTCGTGTAA
Source organism: Balanococcus diminutus (assembly GCA_959613365.1). Classification (NCBI taxonomy): domain Eukaryota; kingdom Metazoa; phylum Arthropoda; class Insecta; order Hemiptera; family Pseudococcidae; genus Balanococcus; species Balanococcus diminutus. The sequence goes on from OY390714.1 coordinate 35,696,653, forward strand.
GTAACTACATATCCTTCCAAAAATTTCCTCGAGTTTGCATACGAACACACGAGTTTTTCACTCAAAGTGGTATTTTTATGAAAAACATAATAATTAGGTAACTACAGTAGAAAAAATGAGCTTTTTTTTAATCCCTTCCAAAAAAAAAAAAAAAAATAGAAAAATTAAAAATATTTTTTCTTCAAAGAATTAGGAAATTTCACGATGCAAATAACTTTTAAAAAATCCAAAAAAGTGGAAAATTGTTTCACCTAGGTACTTATTCCAAAAAAAAGTCCGGAAAAAATAATTTTTCAAATGTATGAAAATTTTTTTATCAAAAAAATTGAAAGAATTTTTATTCTAAAAAACTTGAGAAATTTTCATTATTTTTCATTTCCAAAAATATTATCTTCACTAAAATTGAGAAAATATTTTTCTTTCCGATAAAATTGAATGACATGAAAACAATTGCTGTGGCCAACCTTAGATACTTATTTCAAAAAAAAATAATAATAATAAAAATTGTTCCGAAAAATTGAAAGATTTCATTCTGGTAAAAAGTAAACTTTTTATTCAAAAAATTGCTTTGGCATAAATTTTGAAATTATAAAATTTGGAGCCCTAACTTGGATTTACAGCCCCTTTATCAAGAGGATCCCTATTGCTGCCGCAATACTGCAACTTGTCTCTGAGCGCCTCTGATGTTCAGAACTAAAAATTGAATGATGAACACTTCAACTGGTTTACAGCTGAATCTTCGTTCACTTCTTGGCCCGCAATAGAGCATTTTTTTGCCACCACAATCATTAATCACTTCCATCTTTTGTTTACACTTGGCCCGCAATCGTACCGCTTTTTTAGGGGGAGAAAACAATAGCTGGCCCGCAATAGATCAACGGCCTTTTTTTCAAGTCTCAACTTTTTGAAAAAAATTAAAAGGTATTTTCCAGGTTTCAAAATTTTTTTATAAAATTTTTTTGAATAATTTTTCATTTTTTTTTCAACTTTTGGGGGGTTAGAATGTATATTTTTGACCTCACGACTCCATCCCTGCAAGTTTTGCGATTTGAAATTGAAAAAAATACCACAGTCGAGCTCTTTGGAGTGCAGCCTTTTTTTAGAAACTCATCACGGAGTCGCATTTAAATCTTTTTTGCCAGAATTTGCCTCGCCCTGCGTATACCATTGCCATAAATAGCACATCTCTTTTATACAAAGCTGGTGTCCTTAGTCCGAAAAAAACATTCGAGTATCATTGTCTTCGCTCCGAGATAAGAACTCCTTCCTCTCGTACATGTCATCGTACTAAGTGTATGCATCGTGCATCTCTGCTGAACCCCATTACCGAACAATAAATTGTCGCGTACTTAATGAGGACGTGGTATATTCGTGTATGTATGTGCAGTTGATGGGGTACTGCACGAGCAAATGAAAGTTATTTATGAACGATAGAGTTAGAAAGGTACACATTACACAGCACACCCAGACAAGGGAATGAAATTGCGTACTTTTATCGTCGCCGTCGGGTTGTCGTCATCTATTCGATAAAGTAAACGTCGACAATGTCGACATAGCGCGTATAGAGAATGAGCCACGTACAAGTAAGATCGTACGAATATTGATATTCCAGTACCAGCCATTTATATCGTAATAATGAGCAATGCTAATAGCCAAAAAATAATTAGGATTCGTAAATTATTTTTCAAGGCAGATTTATTTGACGATGTGATTAATTTTCCACTCTGGGATCTTTCGTCATTATTTTTCGAAATTTCGAATTACGCTTCAAACATAGTACAGCACACCAGTCGATATAACACAGTCACCAAAATATTCCGACAAACTTGAATACAAAAAGCCACATTCACGATTGAAATGATAAACCACAGACTCGAGAAATGAACAATAATTAAATAAATTTTTTCATTTCTTTAAATGATATTTTAAAATCCCATGTACACTGGATAAGATCACTGGACACACTATCTAACCAAACTACGAAACTATTTTCAACTCAAAGATGCACTCAATTATTATATGACATCATCAATTTTGAATTAATTTTTACATTTTCAATAATGATCAATTTTGACTCTGAGGTATTTTGAAGGTGTTATGAACCTATCATTTCACAAGGTAAAGTTGTGTAGCTAAAAGATTACTAGGTGTATCACTGTAAAGAAATCAAAACACAGGTCTGTCGAGAGCCAAGGTGGGTCCGGGACAAAAATTATCTTGGGGCCTCTTTCAAAGGCATTGTTGACCAAAAACTATGTGATTTTTCCAACTCAAGCAGAAAAATTCAATTCGGGCTTCCTGGCTAAACTCCGGGCACGGGACAAAGTGCCCCCCCCCCCCTTCGATGGGCCTGCCAAAACACAAGGGAGGGTGGCAATTTTTATTTATGTATTTTTATTTTTTGAACAGCAAAGTAAGGCTATTTGGGATATTCTTTTTAATTTTCACGTATACCTTCAAAAATTGAGCTCCATATGATTGCAATTATTTTCTTGAATTTATTTTAATGAAAATAATTTTAATCTACGAAAAATTATAAATAAATTTAAAATTGCTTAAAAAATGACTCAGTTTGAAAGAATTTTTTCAATTTTTTATTTTATTCGATTTTTTCATCAAAAAATATCCAAATTTTTTCAAAAAAAAAATCTTTCAATTTTTGTAGCTTTTTTTGATTTGCGCACTGTGCATCCAAAATCTACGAAACATTGATACTTTCAATCATTTTTAAGGTATATAATAAAAATTCAACTCCTAAAATTTCAAGAGCGGGGCTATTTTTGCAAGCAGGGCGTGCCCATGAGGAGGCTTAGAGGGAAGCTCCCTCCTAAACTTTTTTGTTTAGTTGGAGTTTGAAAAATTGAGGCAATTTTTTCAAAAAACTGTATTTTCTTTAGCATATTTTCCCCAAAATAGAATTGGAAAAATAAAGAATATTTTTCATTAAATATTTTCAGTGTATTTTCGTATAAAAAAGTAGCTTACTTATCTACTGAATATAGGGTACCAAATGCAAACTCAGTAGGGAAATTGTTGGATTTTTTTAGGGTTAGAAAATTTCAGAATTTTTTTCCCAAGACACAAGAAAATTGAAACTGAATCAAACATAACTTCCTTCTACGAAAAATAACAAAAAATTGTGTAAAAACATTTTGATGGAAAATGTATTGGGAAACAATTATTGTTTGAAGAATTTTTTTCTAACGATGATAGTTTTCCTAAAATAATTGATGGACGTCTTTTTTCCAGAAGTTTTGTGAATGTATGAAAAAATGTTGCGTAGAAACTTTGTTCTAATTTTAACTTCTCAGAAAATGTATTTTTTCAATTTTATTTTTTCTCTCAGATGCATCAAGATACTGACACCTATCGCTTTGGAGGTTTGCAGATGAAAGTTTGGAGATCATAAAAAATGAATAAAATTTTTCATTATTTTCAACAAAAAAATAAATAAATAAATAAAATAATTGATGTAGAGGAAGAAAAATTGTACCCCCTCCCCCCGATCATTTACATGTACTCTGTACTTCAATCCTCCAAAAACCTCATCCACGAATGGTAATGTACATTATAGATCTGATTGCTTGAATTCCCAAATAGCCCCGTTTTACAGAAAGTTGCTAAAATATTTTGAAAAACAAAATCAACCTCATGTTTTCAATATTTTGTATACGACTCAAAAAAGAACCTAGTCGAAAACAATATTATTCAGTTTCATTTTTAAAAATTTCAAAAGCTATTTTTCAAATTTTCTTCAAAAGTGAAAACTGGAAATATTAAAAATTAACTCGTCAATTTTTCAATCTAGAATTTCGTTTCAATTTTCTTTATGGGATTTTTTTTTTTTCAATTTAATTCTTAAAGTATTATTATTTTAAAATTTTGCTAAATATTTGTAGCTAATTTTTCAAAATTTTCTCAAACAAATAATTATTATAAAATTTTGTATCTTTCATTTTGAAAATATAATTTTTTACGTTACGGTACAGTATAAAAAAAAATCCAGCCAAATCAGCACATGTTTTTGGTTAACCTAATAATAATTTGGCGGTGAACTTCAGACGTATTCACCATTCAGCCTTTTCTTATCGATACACGTCATACATTCAGATAGTTGAATACACTCAGACAAATCACCTTTGAAACAAATAGCGATAAACTATCGCAAGAGCATTTTAGCAGTCGAGATACATATTTTAATTTTAGCAAACGAAATTATTGAACGTTCACTTATACAGCAAATTATTCGAAAATTTACTTCATGAGATATCTTAGCGAGCAATAATGAATTGAAAAATAATACATGTTACGTGCAAATATGTACAATAAAGTGTTCGACCAACGTTTCTTTCTCTCTCTTTCGTAGCCTATGTTTGGGCAAGAGATACAAATACACCAACAACACAGAATAATTAATCTACATTATGGCTTAATAACATTCTACTAAATACAAATCTATACCCAGCCACCAAATTTCATATCACATCGTTTCTACTACTATCACTCACCTGACCAAGGAAAATATTTCAACGAATAAGGAGGAAAATTGAACCACGTACAAACTCCAAAGTGAGGATCACAAACACAAAAGCACGAGCATATCGAAATCAATCGACACAACAAAAAAAAATCATCAATATCACGCGAACTTTTCATTCGACGTGGAACTTGCACAATATACTCGTATTCGTAGATTCACAACACACGAAACCGGTCATCGTCGCGAAATTGCCATCGAAGGATACTTCACGTAACGTAACGTATTATCACGACAAACGTATAGAACAATTATTCGCGACACTCGGCGATAAAAAATGGAAAAAAATCGCGTATTTGCGCAAACTATTATGCCATTAGGTATACCACACACAAAAAATTAACATTCGACGAGGATATTATATTATGTATTTCGACGATCGAAGCGAAAACATCGAATTCACACTTGCCAGCACGAAACAAATCGATATCATATAGATACGTATGCGGAATTGCGGACACACGAACTTTGCTTTTATTTCGCCACGAACACAATCAACGAAAATTTTACTCTACGTTAATACTGAATTCGTCACTAAATTTCATACGATCGTATCATGCATCGTGCTATTCATCCGGGGAAATAATTAAAACTGGGAAAGAATGAGGAAAAAACAACGTAATAGAGGAAATACATTACAACTACGTATATTTGCGTAGGTGTATCTATTCTATGTACTAATACTAAACCAAATTACGATACGTGTTATGAAAAAACCAGCGTTATAGGGCACATACTCGTCAAGTGGTTATTATTATTTACATCGACTACATAGACGAAGCGCAAAGTAAAAATTCAATTAAAATCCTCGAAAAATGCTCGCAATTCACGTGGTGGAAAACTCGTCGCATAAAATTTTACCTCTTTCCGTTTCACCGCCACCTGACTTGGCAGTAGAGTTCCTCTATCCTCCGACCATGCTGAAACGATCGATATCCGAATATGGAATCTTGTCAATACCTCGCATCCCGAATTTAGGAAACGCCATAACACTGCGAGCTTTTAAATAGCGGAAAAAACTCCTAGCTGATCTGTCGGGTATGGGTATACGTAGCAGTACCCGACCCGGTGAAGTACCACTTTTAAATAAAGAGCAAGTCTAATCGATAAATTCCAGGGCATAAATAGCTCACCGAACTGTGTGCAAAAAATATTTCTCGACAAGATTCGCACACATTGCGAATAAAATTATACTGTTTTCCGTTTTCCGCTGCTACTCGCTTTTTTCTCTCTGCCGTTCTTTCCTCGTTCGTGGTGAATTTTTCTTTCGCAGTTCGCTTCGCATACCTACGTATAATTACGTTCACGAATAAGCTCAAAAGTGTACGTACTACGAGTGCAACCAGCTCAAATTCTCAAACATTTTTAGTCGAAAAGGTCATCGAGGCTCAATTTTTTCTTATTCGCATACGAAAACTCAAATTTTAGATTCCCCTCACCAAGTTTTCCATCGATTTGTTGCCACCCCTAAAAAAATTCCTATACACATTGCACACAGACGTGACATCAACTTTTTAAAAATTTTGGTCAACTCCTAAGCGCTAAAAAGGCTACCCAAAAAGAATCAAAAATTCACATTTACAAAATATTTTATGTTTTTCAAAATTTATGGTTGCAGGGAAAGAACTTTTGAGTAAAAAGTCTGACAAAAAACATCGCCAAAATTCTCTAAAGAAAATTTCCTACGTTTTCATCACTTCCACTAAAATTTTCTCAATTGCCACTATTTTAGTACTTTCGTTGTCAGACAAACAGCTGAATACCCTTCAGAAGATTTATGAAAATATGTTTCAACTTTGAAAAAAAATTGCAATTTAAAAAAAAAAAAAAATTAAATCTTGTAGAAAATTTCCTGGAATTAGGGAAGAAAGAAGTCCTCTGAAATTTCGAGAAAAGTTCATTGAAAATTTTTTGTAACTTTTCTCAAATTTTGGAGTAGTCCCCTGACTTTAGTTCATTTTCCAAATTTTGTAATTTTTTTTCTATTTTAATTTTTCAGGTTCCGTAAATATTTTATGAAAAATTGAATGACATATATACGTTAAATTTTTTCTTGCAAATTTTCGAAAAATTCTTCAAAAATTTGTTAGCTTTTTCAGAAAATTGTAATATGATATTTTTTAGAAGTTTTGTATTGCTTTTCAAATTGTTGAAAAAAATTCAAAAGAATCCCAATTTCTATATTCTCTGAAGACTCTGAATTCTTATAAAACAACCCCCCCCCCCCCCAAAAAAAACTCTCTTGAAAAATTGGGACCAAAATTTACAACAATTTTTCAAAATAAAACTGGAAAAAACTCGAAAAGAAGAATTTTAATACATGAATTTTATAGAAATTTTATCCGAAGAATTCGTAAAATTTTTTCTAATGTTTTGTAAGTTTTTTTTTTTTTTTGTTCAAATTATGTAACAATTCTCAGAAGATTTATGAATTTAGTTTCAATTATTTGAATAAAAAATGTCTAAAAGAATTTACTGTTCATTTTTTTATTTCCCCAAATTCTCTAAAAATCTTCTTCGAAAAATCTGTGAAAAATTCTCTTTTGTTTTGTGAAAATATTTTTTTAAGATTAAATTTCTGAGGACCTGAAAGAAAATTCTCTGAAGACTTTTTGAAATTTTCCGAAATCTATATATTTTTTTTTTGTTTTTTTTGAAATTCTGTGGCAATTTTCTGAAGATTTCTGAAAATATTTTACTCTATGATTTTTTTCAATTTTCTGAAGTTCTTTTAAAAAAATTGTGAAAACTCGTACGAAAATGTTTTCGTTATCTCGTGAGAAATCTTCAAAGTTGTATGAGAAATTTTTGAAAAAAAAAAAAAAACTTTTTGCAATGAATTTGAAAACTTACGTTTGCATGACAAATTTGAAAAATTGAAGTTTGAAAAGAAAATCGCAAATTTAAAAAAAAATCATTATTAAAAAAGAAAGTCAAAATTGGCACAAGTCTTTGCCCATTGCCAAATTTTTTTAATGATGCATATTTTTAGAGAATAACCTTTATAGAAACGTTTTCTTAAAAAACTAAAGTCTTCCCACAAATTTGAAGATTTTTTTTTTTTTTAAATTTAAATTAACTTTATTTTTCAAGATACAGATCTGAAACTACTTCCATTTGATTTCTGAGGATTCAAACATAGATTTAGTCAAAAAAAAAATCGAAAATTCAGCCCTCAAGTTTCTTTTTACGCGCCCTTATGTTTCCTACCAAGGATGTCTCAGGTGGTATTCGAGATTGCATCCAGAGCCGGTGCGAGGGGGGGAGGGGGGGTGTTCCACCCCCCAGTGATTTTCCATTCGACAAATTTTCGAAAAAATTTCGACAAATTCGGCAAACTTTCGACAAATTAAATTAGGTATGTTTACAAAATTTGGTAAAGTTTTGAATTTCAAATATGTAAATTTTTTAGAAATTTTAAATCACAAATTCGGCAAATTTTTGAGAAATTCCGAATCATAAATTCGATAAATTTTAGAGAAATTCCGACTCACAAATTCGGTAAATTTCTGAAAAAAATTTTCGCCCTCGCTTCGCTCGGGCAATGTACTTCGATTACTTCATCTTTCTCTCACAATCAGAATAGGAATCAAAAATCAGCGCATTTGAATTGTTATAACTTATAACGTAAAAAAATGAAAATGATCTTTTTGAAAATATTAAAAATTATGTTTAAAGCGCATTATTTTTAATTAAAAATTCCAATTTTTTCAAAATTTTCGCCCTCGCTTCGCTCGGGCAACGTATCACTTTTTCATCTTTTAAAAAACCAGAAATTATTGTACGTTTTCAAAATTTCTGCAAAAAAAAGTCCATCTTTTCTTTTAGAAGTGCAATTTTTTCAAAAAATTCAGCGTAGGGGTCTACTTCCCACTGTTGTACCTATTAATTATCATTCGGCATTTTGAAAATTTTCATTCGGCATTTTCGATCTACACCCCCCAAAAAAATTTGCTCAAACCGTCTCTGATTGCATCACACTCGCACCAAAGAACAATTCCAGGTTAAAAACTCCATACGTGCGACAAAGCGACAACTGGTTAACACAGACCATTTGATGATTTGAACAAGTGTACTCGTACATTCTCGGGCTACAAAACCGATCTATCACAAATATGGTTAATCGCACTCCTTTACCTCGTACGCGATCATGTCAATGAAAGCGAGCAAACAAAAGAACCACATTTTACAACCCTTCATCTATAACGGTAGTACAAAAGAATTCCACAACCCTATGAGGTTTTTTTTTCATCTTTCTTTCTTTCTTTCTTGCTTTCGATAGTGCCTATTCTCTAGAATACAGGTGCGCATATGTCTACTAGTCTGTGCACGAACCACGTCAGAGAACCAGTTGAAAAAGAGAGAAAGACGAAGGCCGTGTTATATATGTATATAGAATTAGACTACAGCGACGCAACAAAGAGCCAAAGAGCCACGCATTTTCAAGACAACTAGAAATTTCTACAATGAAATTTACTTACCCATGAGTAAACCTGGGCGACGAATATGGTGGCGGGTGCCGTAGGGAAGGCGGTGTCGCCTGCGTTACAGGAGAAACGCTCGAAGAAACTAAGGGTGGTACAGCTGATGCCGGCGGCGCCGAAGGAATAGCCGCCGGTTCGTGGTACTCGGTGGTGAGCGAGTGCTCGTCTAGTTTATGTTCGTTGTTATGCGCTTTTGACGCTGATTTAATATCCATGAAACTGACCGTTGCGCAGATACCGGTCGAGCCGCATCCGACCAACGCGTTACCTTCGCATTCGCCACCGCCTTTGCGAGAGAATATCTTGACGCTTTGCACTCTTCCATACCTGAATAAGGCGAAAAATTCAAATTAATAACTGCACGTTGTTAACTTCGTAAGGTCGTAGACGATAGTACGGATTTAGACAAAAGATAATGGAAAGTTTATGCGAATCGATACGTTTTTACGTAGGTATGTATATCGTCAAAGTCGATACGAGAACGAGGAGATGCCCTATTGCTCCATCGCGGTGTAAAAACAGCAGTCTGGCGATACTGCGGGAAAATGGGGGGAGGCTTTCACATTTTACACGTTCAAGAGAGTTTTCCGCATACATCGTACGTATTTTAGCGTACCAGTACCTACTACAGCTGCGTCGTTGCCGTTTTTCCTATTATTATTATTCTAATTACAAAACATCACAATCTAGAGAGAACGCCAAATGACTTGGCAATAAACAACCACACCAAGCGTGACTGAAGGCGGCGAGAGAAAGGTGTTACAAAACACGAAAATATACCTAGTATGCGTCTGAAAACTTGATCATCGATTTTATAAAGCGCGCTTTTATCGTCGCATATGTACACGGATATTCATCCTATCCATCGTTCTTGCATACTCATGTTTCATGTACATAGGAAGGCATTAGGTCTTGGAGTGCTTCAACATTTCTAGGTAAGTCTACGTACATTCTCATTGCTGTTCCATTCCTATCTTCAGAACTGAACAGTTGAGATTGAAAGACAAATGGTGGATGAGAGTACGCACCCCCCCCCCCACAGGCCCGTCGAGAGTCAAAGCGAGCCCAGGGCAATTTTTTTTTTTTTTTTTTTGAAAAATTATGTGATTTTTCCAACTCAAACTCCAGGCCCCGGGCGAATTGCCCCTTTGCCTCCTCTCAACGGGTTTGAACCCCCTTGAAGCATTTTGCCAAAAGAAAAATTGCATGTTTTGGAGCCATTCCATATATACAGGGTGGCCCAGTTAGGAGTGTGTTCATTTTTTTTTATACGAAAAACAAAAAATCACCGTTCGAACACCCCCTCCTTGCCTTAGTCTCCCGCGTGTTTTCGGTAGAAGTTGTATTGCGCCTAGAAAAAAGTGAGCACACTCCTAACTGGGCTACCCATATAATATATATATATATATATATATATATATGGTTGCAGGAGGGCTTTTTCGCCTCTTTTTCTTAAATAGTGCGGAGTTTTCGCCTCATTTTTGAGGCGAAAAAGCCAAAATCGGAGGTGAAAAGTACAGAGCGTGTATACTCCATGAATTCTGCACCAAAAAGGTTGTACTTAGGCTTGACTCGAAGAAGAAAATCAGGAGAACACGTTCCGCCTTTTAAACCATCCAAAAATATTCACCCATCCCCTCTGTGATCAAAAATTTCCGGAGGCCAAAAGTATTTTACACCTAAACCTGAGAACCTCATGCTTGAGACTTCACACAGGCTTTGCTAATTGAGCTAGAAAATTAAACGAAGAGACAAAATGTTCCTTAAACCTTCCTCTACAAACATACTCTGCAAGTTTTTTGAAAAATCTCAAAGTTAAGCTTGTGGATGAGCTTTAAAACGGAGGTGAAAAGTATTTTTTATCAAAATTTGACTTCGGTGTATACCATGTGCATTGTGTTCCTTGACAAAAGTTAGTTCCAGAAAGTGTGAAACGGAGGCGAAAACGCTCCTTGAAATTTGAGGCGAAAAGTACCTCTCGCATGTATATATATATTTTTTTTTTTTTTTGCTTACACTGTTCAAGAATCTACTGCATGTGAGATAAATCAAAGATTTTTTATAACAGTTTTGATATTTTTTTCCAAATTGTCATAGGTAATTTTAATTTCCTAATGGAAAAAACAGCACAATTTATGTAGAGTAAATATGAATCCAATTTATTTCGCTGCCAGCTATAATCATTATTTTGTATTTGGTCGACTATAAAAACGTATTTATGTTTGTATAACGTATCGATAAGTAAACAGTTGAAAACAATCACAGAATAGTCGCACACCTTCACGTTGGAAAATAAACATAGAAGCATTAGATCAAATCACCATCGGTGATATTCTCATTAAAATCGCTGATCATATCATTAGATTCACATTTTTCCTTCTTAATAAATAACTTGCCAAACATATTTTTACTTCAAAATAAAATTTCAGGTCTGAAGTTGAACAATGACACTATACTCGAAAAATTCAAGCAGGTGGGTAAATAATTTTGTAATTCGTGAGATAGATTTCAAAAGTTGGAAAGTGTAAGTAATCGCAGAGCTCGGATGATTTGACTCAAATTTTATGGCAATAATGACTAAATCGATCAGTAAAAAATTACCAATAATGATTCGTTTTGGACAGAAAACCTCCACAAATAACGACTAATTTTGTTGAAAAAAATGATTTTTTTTTACGAATTTGATGTTTTGTCAAATGAAATGTTTTTTCGTACATAATTGTGGTAATCAAAGGAGTGTCCGGAGGCCTACACCCCCCCCCCCCCCCCCCACCAACGACGGAGAAGTTGAAAAATTCATGAAATTTTAGCTATGTCTTTTTCTTCCCAAATTTTCGTTTGGCCACCTCACTGATGATTTTTAAAACGAATTTTGACAGTTTTTTTCAGATAACTTTTTTAAACTATTTTTTTGCCATTTTATTGCAAGAAAATTGATAATTCAAAATAATTCAACATTTTTCTAAATAAATTATTTAAAAATACGTAACTTTTTCTAGATTTTTTTTAAGAATAATTTTTTTCTAGCTTAATGGCTATTTCTACTTCTTTTTTGACAAAACTTCTTTAGAGGATTATTTCAAAGATGATTTCCAGAGAATTCGAAAGCGAAACTTTCTGTGAAAAGTTTTTTTTTCGTAACTTTACGCAAAAAAATGTCGAAAAAATGAAAAAATCGTTCAAATACTAAGAAACGTTTCAAACAGAATTACGTAAAATCTAAATGTAAATTAAATTCAAAAGAAAAGTTTGATAAAAATTTCAGCGAAATTCGGAAAAAAGATTTATTTTAATAAAATGGCATTTCAACGAAATTTTGAAAAAAATTTCTGAACCAAATTTCGAAGAATTCGATTTTGAACATGAGCAAAAAAGAAACCTTGGTGTATTTCATCTAGATAGTTATTTCTTTCTTTCACTTTCTTTTTTTATTCAAAATTAATTTAAATATTCGTAAAAAACCAAAAGGTCAAAAATACTGATAAGAATTTTTAAACCAGCATCTCATTTTTTTTAAATTGAAAAAAATACTTCTTGAGATACCTATTTTTCAATTTAAAAAACCGTTCTCGTTCTTTGCTAAAAATAATTTTGTCAACAATTAATTTTGGTAATTATTTTTTCATAACGTGCTCCTGAAACCATTTCTCCATTTTTCCGCAAATTTTTTTAATAATATAGCATTTAGGTACAAATTTTTTTTCAAATTAAAAATTTTAATGAAAAAATCGAAAGGACAAAAAAAACAATAATGACAAAAGGGTCAAAAAAATGAGTACTTCCGACCACTGTCCAACATTTACATAGCTTTAGCAAATTAAAGAAAAACCAAATTTCATTTCGACTGCAAAATATAATACGAAAAAAAAACAACGGAAAATTCGAGCACTTAAAAAATGCTGAAACATCCTCCATCCTTCACCTTTTCACCAGAAGCGAATGTAAAAAAAAAGCAAAGACCAAAGACTGACAATTTCTCGAGCTTGAATCGAGCTGTAGTATTCAGAGTTCGTACAAACGAAACGCTTCGAATACCACGAAGAGTCAAAGACTGGAAATACAGTAGAGTACACCTTCCAATTCCTATCGTGAAACCGCGTGTATCTACTCAATCTCCCAGGAGAGGTAACCTAGTGTACCGTCGTGGAAAAAATTCGTATTATGACGAATGGCGAAATTTTGACATTTAATCAATTTTCCTTCTTTCGGCCTTTTTTAAATTTTCAATTCGTATTGTTTCCGAGCCATTACGAGAAAAAAATTCAACCCCGCGAAACACATGAAAATAGCGCCCTTAGAATTAGAGTAGAGCATTTTAGCGTAGAAAAGAAAAAAACCATTAGGAAAAGAAATTTCTTAAATAATCCCCGTAGTCATTTATTTCGATGGCGCGGCGCCAATCGACGCTTTCGAGCAAAATTCTACCTTCAATAAACCCCAAACGAGGTTGAAAATTTCGAATTTTCCTATCCGACTGAACTGCTTATGCGACTGTTTTTACCCGTTAAAACGAGATTTTCGGCGTATTTTCAGTCGAAAATCATCCCGGGGGTGGGTGATGGTCTCCCGATATGTGGCACGTTTTAAAATAATAATTTCGATTAAAAATATTAATAAAAAATGTATTTTTTTATCGAAAAAGCTAACATTTCTCGTCCGACACTCCCGAGCATCCGACTACGTTACGTTTCCCGAGCATCAATACAACCCACACCATGGCGGAAATGGGAGGCAACGTTGCCACAACGACCACCGCAACAAAACACCAGCTTTCACATTGATATAATGACGCAAACGCTACGCCGAGAAGAGCACGCTATACACGTTCACTCGAACGCGCCGGCGGTGTGGAGACGTAAAGGAAAATACCGGCTCGTAAAACCGATACCGACATGGCGGGAACAAGGCGGAGATCATTAGGTCACGTAGAAGGACGAGGAAACCGAAAACATAACAGAAGAGAGCCGTTAAGGGTAGGAAAAGGTAAAAAGCGCGCAGCGTACAGGGAATTATAGGAACCGTAGTGCGAGCGGGGTTCCCAGGGATATGACTACTGCGATGCGATGTGATGTGCTATTAGCGATATTATAGCAATAGCATTAGTTTTTCAACGGAGACGACCAAAGTAAGCTGTACGCCGCGCGCTGGAACTTGCAGCTAGAAAAACACTGAAGCCCATCGTGCAAGATGAATCAAGTTCTGCTCTACCATTACGACGAAAAAGATGAAGAAAAACCAACCAACATAGTGAACCCTTATCCACTCGAAAATGTGATTTTTTTTCCCTAATGCTAGGACATCATTTTTTGTGATGGGTTCAAATTTTCAATACCAATAATAATACATGTACCACAGAAGGACGAGTGAAAAAGCAAGATTATATTATGCTGGTTGTATTTTCTCTTCTTTTTTCCTATGATAAACCAATGATATTTTTTCTTTTTCAATTCACCGCAGGTTAGATTTGATATTGTGAATATCATGAAAAAATCCGATTAAAAAGAGGCTGAATGAAGTCGATACATTGATAGCTACTTTTTTCTACTGAAAAAAGTTCGCTTGAAAGCCCCATATTTAGGCATACAAGATACAGGTAGGTAGCTAGGTACAGGTAATCTCACAATTACATACGTAAGATTGTCGAATGCCTCCACAACTTCATGAAAATTGAAAATTCTGAACCCACCTTCAAAATTATAGATGATGTACAAATGGTTCACTGATCAAAGGAGAAAGTACATAAAAATTTAAAGCCAGCAAATTTCAATCTGTCCAGCCCGGCTCTGATCAGCTTAGAACACCTCATTCCATATTTTTCAATTTACATATTATGTAAATATTATGTACCAAAATAATTCAAATTTCAATTTGGAACAATAGGTCATAGCCCTTTTGTAGTAGGTACCAATTTTTTATGGGAGAAGTTAAATTGATTTTTTCTTAATGCTGAATGCAATAGAAGTTTAGTACGTGGAATTACACTCTGAGGTCAAACTAATTGCTACAAAAGTTTTTTTTTCGCATTTCGTAGGAGATGGTCTACTCCCCATCACATAAGTTCCTCTCTACTTCACTCACTCCAAGTGAATTTTTTAAACGTCCCATCCTTCAAAACACGTTTTTTGCATTTACTTCGTCAGCATTCAGTTTTATGAAGGAAAACGTCGGAAAGTAAATTATTCTGCAATAAATTTCCTACTACATTATCTGTGCGAAACATAGGGTGGAGCTGTGAAGGAGAAGATAGTGAATTTGCGGAGTCACATAAGATATACACACAATTTTCAAAATACGATAGCTCTGCGAAAAATCATCCAATTAGGGGGTGGGACATTTAAAAAAGGCGCTTGGATGGAGAGAAACTTGATTATATGATAATTCGTAGACAGTTTTCTACAAAATAAACAAGAAAACCTTCGGTATCAATTTGTTTTGCCTATTTCCATTGCACTGCAAAACATAAGAGGAGCTGAAATTATCACAATGCACAACCATTCAACCAATTTTTCAAAAATTACTATTTTTTGCAATTTTTCAAACGATTTATTCAAAAAAAAAGGTTCTCAACTTGAGATTCTCACAACCTTTGAATCAGCTTGGAAGATTGAAGATTCACCCTCCACCTATCCACCATCACGCATCTGGTTCCTTTTTCAAACAGGAAAAGACTTGGACATTGGAATCCTTCAATGAAAGAACAACAGAATCAATTACATTTTATGTTACATCAGTAAAAATGTGGGGAAAAGCACTTTTGGAATGATCGATATTATCAGATTTAAAAGTAGTATGTCCGTGTAATGGTGTATATACAGATTGTTTCACCAGACTGTCTAATAAACCCGTCAAAATCAACATGAAGGAGTTCTGCAGGATCTTTTTAAGCAGGAGTTTTTCATAATGAAAAAATGCCCTACTCCCCCAAAAAAAAACTTGATCAGCCACCTCAGTAGAGCTGTCATTTGCCATAAAAGATTTTTATAAAAATAGTTATCTGACGTTCGGTTCAAAAAAAATTCCCATTTTGTTCAATTATTTTCACTTGAAATGAGTGACAAGCAGTGGTGGGTGTGCTCCTTTGTCGGTTTGTGATGAACTATTTTGAGATATGATTTTCTGCGACGTAAAGATATTTTATACAATTAGTGTCTACATCATTTTTTTGGGGAAATCCACGACTTTCCATGGCTTTCTCCACGATTTTTTTTACATTTTGTCGAAATGTTGAGGCCTCCCTTCTCAATCATTTTATTCATTTTTTGTTCAGAGTAGCATCCTCATCAGTTGCTTTTTCAAGTTGATGAGGGGGGAGGGGGAGGTGAAATCACTGAAAATGCCCAAATGTCCAACTCAGTTGCCAAAAAGAAAAAGGTACTGACGAGCGTAGCGAAGGCAAAATTTTTAAAATATGCTAATTTTGCCCAAAAAAATTCAAAAATCCATGACTTTTCAGGATCTAATGATGTTTTTGAAAAATTCATGACTTTTTCACGACTGCCTTGACCATTTTTCTTCTCCACGACTTTCAGTGGCGTACTTCGGGGAGGGGGGTCTGAGTCAGAACCCTCATGGAGCAAAAAAATTGAAAATTGAAATTTAAAAACGCCTCAAAAATCTTGCAATGAGGCTAAGCAGTGTGCAAAGTTCAAGCCTGCAACACGATCAACGTGTGTGATCAAAGTATAATTTTATTATTTATCAATGAGTTGTTATATTAGTTGTTCGAAGGAAAAATAATTTTTTTTATTTCAAAATAACCACCCTAGAAAGTTGACCTCCCCCCATGACTTCATCCTAGCTACGTCACTGATGACTTCCATGACCTGGAGACACCTTGCAATAAATTCACTCTCTTCTCTACGTTTCGTGCCATATTAGAAAAATTGAAGCATGTCATTGATAACAGGGCTTACTTCAAATGTAAAAAAAACTGAAGATTAGAGCAGGCCCGTCGAGGGGGCACGAGTCTTGGGCCTGGATTTTCCCCCTGCATCTCATATAGGGCTCTTCAAGTAAAATGGCAAAATTTCTTTGGGACCTGAGTATTTTATAACATCAAAAAAACATCAACAATTCACAAATGAAAAATTTCAACTTTTATTTTGTAAAAAATGGTTGTTTTTTCAGAGAAAAAAAAGGGAGCTCAAAAAATTTTTTGTCCCGAGACCCGAGCTGGCTCTCGCCGGCCCTGAATTCGAGCTAATTTGGCCAAAAAAAAACAGAGCTTTCGCAGAATTTCAGAAGATTCAAGCAAAAATCAAAACAACCAGGAATGTTAAACAGCCTTTACTGTACTCGTCTACCACTCAAAATGAGACCAATCAGGACATTCGCAGGATATTAGGAAATTCGAACAAAAATCAGAACAAGCACGAGTGTTGTACAGCCTATACTCGAATCTGCAACCCGTAGCCACCTGATTGAGACTCGAAGCTACAAACACCCATAACATACGTAAACCTCGCTAGATCATTTCTTTGCATACATAACTTACAGATCGATATACTCGATACAATTTCAACAAAGAACCAACATCAGACAAAATGTTCACACCACGGCGTGTTCTTCGCCAGCATAGATAATGTCTTCTCATTCCAATTGTATAGCAGGTATTATGAAGAATCCTCGATAATGATGTTGACTAGATCATCTAAGTACCAAAGCGCACAAAACTAGTTTCATTATCGAGAACACGGTGCAGCGTGATGAGTACACGTACGTACGTACAGTGCATTTGAGTACCTCTTCTTCTTTTTTCGTTCATTCTCATTGTGCCCCACAATCGAAATCAATTTCGCTGCTATGAAGAACACGCAGTATAATCGTCGACTGACGACTGGTTGTCTTCGTCGTACAAAACAACACGAACCTAACCGAGCCGCTCACACTCGCTACGAGCGTACACTCACACATAGGCACATACACGCAGTACATCGCTCTTTTCTTCCGAACAGGTTCGCGAAGCGGTTGAAAAAAAAAAAAAACCTGAATCACGGGACGTGTAACTAAGATGAACCAAATATACAAAGGGAAATTTTTACGGAGACGAGGTCATACGGAGAAGAAAAAAATACGTCGACTTGGTTGCCAGCTCGAACTACGTATATATAAACGCATACAAGCGTACTCTCTCTCAGAAACCGAATACACAATAAACGCGGCTCCACGCCGCTCTACACCGACAACGTTAACATAAAAAACCGATTCAACGTTGCCAGATAATCATCCAGTCACGATCCAGGGCGTAACGTAAAAATAACAATAACAACAATAACAAGGCAGAAAAACCTGAGTTATCAGGTTATTCACCAGTAACTACTATACTATGACCGACCATTCCATCTACGCGTCGAGAGAAAAAAGTAGCAAAACCATTTCGTAACACAGTCGTAAATATATCTTCGTGCATAAAAAAACCACTACACACCATAAAAAATACAGTACGAATAGACACCATAGATCTGCTGATATCAGTAATGTCGCACATGGGTACTTGGCCAAAAATGAAAACGTATTCGAAATCGTACCGATGAAAAAAATTATCGGTGCGATTCGGACACACGACACAGACTGAGCAATTTGAGGTATAATTTGAGAAAATCTCTCCATACAGTACTGCAGATTCATATGTATGTAGGTATTCATCCAACTCTAACCATCGAGTTGAATCAATTTCCTCAAGCATGTGATGATAATGTGCATAGTACGAAAGTTCGTACACATTTGTACGTCGATCATGAAGGAAATATCTACTAATGGAAATATGGACGTTATTCAGATTCAGCACTTGCTGAATCGCACTCCTGCGTATCAACTATCAATGAGTGTTTGCAAATTGGATAAGAGATTTTACTTCACGATAATGATAATGCAAACGTATACACTTGTGCTTACCGCAGTCATCAACTAATCAATCATCGACTTCTCTCGTCAATGTGTTCTCTATTCATTCGAATGCTACCGTATGCAAGAATATGATAGAGAAGCAGTGTAAACTGAGTGAGCATGCCTGCATGCGAGAGAGGTAGACAAAATGAAAAAGTTATAACGTGAATGTATCGAATGAAAATGTTCAATTATTTCGAATTTGAACGACATTATATTATGCTATAATAGGCTACTGTGCACTCATTCACGTGATCCTTAAGGTAAAAATATCGATAAAAATTACAAACACGAGTAAGAACTCGTGGTTAACCTATTTACGCGATGTGGAGTACGTGCATTTCTGCATGCTAGTGCATACGAAGGGTACGTACGATATTGAATAAGTAGGCATGTTGAAAAAAAATCATCATTCAGAAAAAAAAATTTGTCACTGTGGGGTAGTTGTTTTGAATTTCTACTTTTTCTCAATTTTGTTTTATTCGTGCGTTTCTTGATTTTTTTTTTTTTTTATTTTTAATTTTGAACTTTTTTCTAATCATTTACCAATTTCGATGAGTTGGAAGATTGAAACAGAAAAAATGCAAGAGTTTGAAATTTTAGTTTAGAAATCATTCTGAAAAAAAAATTTGTCACTGTGGGGTAGTGTTTTGAATTTTGAATTTTTCTCAATTTTTGTTTTATTAGAGTGATCGAGTGTTTCTTGATTTTTTTTTTTTTTGGAATTTTGAACTTTTTCCAAATCACTTATCAATTTGATAAGTTGGAAAATGGGAACAGAAAATATGCAAGAATTTGAAATTTTAGGCATCAATACATTTGAAGAAAAAAAATGGTAACTTTGGTAACCATTCGTATTAAAGAAAGTAACCAAAATTTTCCAATTGCATTGACATAATGAGTTACATCCCCTCACCGGCGGACAACTTTTCAACATTTTATGAAATTTTGTGTAAACCTTTAAATTTAAAATTTAGTTCGAACAACATGGATGTTATTTCATAACAATTTCTTTTGGAACATTTTAAAAAGCATTTTCCTTCAATAATTTTTACAGTTTTACAGATTTTTTTTTCAACATTATTCAAATTATTTTTTTTTTTAATTTCGTCTGAAATCAATTTATTTAAAATTCAGCTCAAATTTTTTAAAATTTCATTATAACAGAGATAAGCATTTTTTCAATGTTTTCAAAATTCATCTTTACAAACGATATTTTAAAACTTTGTTCAAATACAAATTTTAAAAAATTTAGTTCGAAGGTATGTTAACAGAATTTTTTTCCCTTCAAAAATCACAACTTTTCACAAAATTTTCAGAAAATCACTTCCCCTAAACACCAAAAATAGAGAAAGCCTCCCCCCCCCCCTCTCCATAAAAAGAAAAATTACAACTATTACAAAAATATTTTCTAATAGCATGAAAAAATCAATTTAAAATTTTGTTCAATAATAAACGAAACTTCGTGACTTTTCGACGTCGCGTCAATTTTTTCATTGGTTTTATTGAAATTTTAACAAAATTCATTACTTTTATCAATTTTTTTGAATACGTAATTTTTAGCAATTTTCTTGACATTTTTCAAATTTTGCTTAAAAGAGAATTTTCCAAATTTCGTTTAATTTTTTTTTTTTAAATCTTGAGTCAACTGATTTTTTGTTTTTAAAAATATCATTATTTTGCATTTTTTTTCACTACTTTTGACAACATTTTCAGAAAACCACTCCACCCAAAAATGACCGATAATCAAGATCGCCCTCTCCTTCAAAAAATTAGAGCTTAGACTAATTACAAAAAAAAATTCAAATAGACGTACAAACTATTTAGAATTTTTTTCAATAATGGGCTCAACTTTGTAATTTTTTGATTTCCTAATTTTTTATTACTTCATCAAAATTTTGGAAAAATTCACAAATTTTTCATTACTTCCACTATATAGTTTTCAAATCACTACTTCTGGTGGTATACAAATTTACACGTCCTGAGATAAGAACTTCTTCAAACTTTCAACAACTTTCTTGATTTTCAATTTTTTTTTTTTTTTTTTTTTGAAGTTACCTTGTTAAATTTTGTTTAGACGTGATTCTAATTTTTTGAATTTTTGTCATTTGCTACAATTTTGCTTAAAAACACATTTCAATTTTTTTTTTGTCAAGTTCCATTTTACAATAATTATGATTTATAAAAAAAAATTAAAACTTTTTTTTCAGTTTTAATGAAATAAAAAAATCGAATGTAGAATTTTAAATTTCGTTTCGAAACAATTTCTTCAAAATGTAGTGAAAAATAATATTCCCAAACTTTATGATATTTTTTTTCAAGTTTTGTAAAGTTTTTTAAAATTATTACTCAAAAACAATCATTTTGAATTATTAACCTAAATTTCAAGTGAATTAATGTTCAATTTTATTTATTTATTTATTTTGAATTTTAAGCAAGTTTTTTACAAAATGGTGACAAATTAGGAGCAAAAGTAACCAATAGACGAATACAGAGACTTTAATTAAAAAAAAAGTACCACACTTGAATTGAGAATTATTTTCTTGTAAAAATAAAAATCTTTGCTAATTTTTTTGTGTTTAAATTTTTTTCGAAATTTGAGAGGAGGTCCAAGACCACACTTTAAAATAAATTATATAAGAAGAATAAAAAAATTGGAAACTATTAAATTACTCGTGATAAAAAACAACTCTGACAGGTTAGAACCAAAAAAAAAAAAAAAAAAAACTTCATAAATCTGACATTTTTCTTTTTTTCATTAAAAAAAATTGGTGTTCACCTAACACCACTAGAAATTCAACTAGTGGAATAATAAAAAATAGGGAATTATTTTCTCATAAAAAGAAACAATTTTGAAGGGTGAGATAATTTTTTTTCAAATCTCGCCAAGTATAAAAAATTAAAACCAAGCACTAAACTCCTCTCTTAGGTGCATATCGAACATGAAAATGACGCAAGTTGGACACACAGTCATTTCACGACAATTTTACCAGCCACTGTTGATGCGAGTTGAATTTTCGGGGTAGTATAGTGCCAAAACTGTACACGTGATTTTCAAGTTCTGAACAAGTAAACAACCAAGTAGGTACACGCCATACACACAAAAAAATTTTGAAATAAATTCGCAAATGGCTCAAATAACGTTGTTATAGACTTCCGCCGAATAACCTTCGATATAGGTACGCGAACGTTTATATAATAACACAGAGTAGTATTTATACGTTTACGTATTCGCCAATAAAATACATACTTCACACCAACGTACTCGCACGTACAATATAGGTACCTAAAATCGATGCAGTAACCTAACAAAACCAGAACAACGGAGACAAACTTTCTAAAAAATGTGTGGGCTTAAATAAATTTCATTACGCGGCGAAAAACCTACACTTGGCAATAATCTTACCAATAGTGATACCTAGTTTTATTATCAACAGACGCTCGAATTATTTTAATAGTCAGACGCTCGAATTATTTTAATAGTAAGTACGACGTAATGTACCTAATGGAAAAAAAAGGTCGTAGTTCTCTACTCTTATTTCTCTCTCTATAAGACGTAAGTACAAGCAATACGACCGAAACACCGACACAACTGTAGTTATTTCATTGGCTTTTTCCCATCTGATGTTTAAAAACAATAAACTGCATTCGTGTCTTTTCTTGATTTCTATACGTATTCAAGACGTAATTACTCACTCGTGGTACGACGAATTAAATGAAAAGAAAAGAGACTTTGGAATGTAAAATGAAAATAAAAATCATCTTGTCAGGAAATGTTAACGTAAAAGATCCGTTTCCTTTCGATTCTTCCACTTTGATTCGTTCGTTTTCAGCCTACCTAAGCCATTATAGAGCGAGTATATCGGTGCTATTTGTAGATCATTCTTTTAGAAGAGAAGATCGGACCATCGAGACGTCTTCTTTATGTAATTACTGTACTATACCTATATATTTGTTTGAAAAACTCTCATTCCATCAACATTATACAGACTGATATATGTCTTTGTACCATGTTGTTATTGTACCAACGTTCGAAAATCTAATTCTAAATGAAAAATATGCACACAGAAAACACAAACATTCAGTAAGCAACTCGAATGAAAAAATTTCCCAAGACACGCGATCCGCGCTACTGTAGTTGTATGCTTGGTGTTAATAATTTGCAAAACATACCCAGCAAAATACGCCGCGTCGATTTCAAATTCACCCTTTCACCTCCTCTCTGTACTTTCCTTTCACGCATCCGTAAGTTGGTATTATGGAAATTTAACTATTAATGATTTCGCATGCAAATTTTAAAATGTGCACACGTGTGTAGAACTTGGTTATGTGCGCGACATCGCATCGAGTACAGTCATTAAAAGATTTTTACCCCAAAAAATTGAGAAAAATTTATTATATGGCGGGCTGGAGCAGGGATTCATGGAGGATATGTTCCCCCTGTTAAAATTACAATTACTTAAAAAAAAAAGAAGAAAAAAAACGATTACCCTTCCCAACAAAAAAATTGTAGAAAAAAGTAGAGACCCAAGCTCCAAATTTTGAAAATACTCAGCACCTAAAAGAGGAAGCACGTCATTGAGAGGGAACAATAATGGCGAAATTTGAAAAAGAGGCAACTTTAGTAACCAATTATATCGAAAGAAGTAGTTCAAAAAGTAAAAAAAAACATAATTTTTTTACGTTTTTAATAAGGTAGTAATGAGAGTTCCAACCCCCCTTCCCCTCATATCCAACAATTTCGTTTTAAACCATATTTTCTCTTAAATCTATGAACACAATTTTTTCATTATTCAATTCAAAAAAATTTTAATTCAACTTTAACAGAACAGCATTGATTATTTTTTTCAACTTAAAAACAATTTTTCAAAACTTTGTTTAGGTACTTAATTTACTTGGAATTTTTTTTTTCGAATTTTGTGCAAATATAACGACTACATTTTTCTAACACACAATTTTTTGTAGGTAGTTTCTTGAACTTTTTCAAATTTTTGCTCAACAGATAATTTCTTTCGATTTTCATTTTAAAGCAGGATAACAATTTTTCAATTTGATTCAATTTTGCTGATTTAAAAAAATGACTTAGGTATTTTTGAAAATTTTTCTCATTTTTAGTTTGAAAGAAAATTTTTTTAATTTAATTTAAAAATGAACATTTATTATTTTTTAAATGGAGATTCTTTTTTAAATTACTGAAAACGAAATTTCTCGACGGAATTCAAAATTTTTCATCAAAAATAATTATTTTATGCAGTTTTGCCGAATTTTAAATATTTTTAAAGCAATGTTATAAAATTTTGTATTAACACAATTTTTTCAAAATTTAATTTAAGCCTGCAAGAATACAACAAAAAAAATGTTCAAAAATGAAAAAATGACAATAGTTATCATTTTGATTAACTGTATTTTTTTTTTTGGAACCCCCCTACTCTTTTACATTTTGTCCCCTTGTTTTGATTCAGAGTAACAACAGAATAACATCCTCATCGGCGGATTTTTCTGGTTGGTGCGGAGCGGCGGCAGGGGAAATTTCCAACTCTGTTGCCATAGTGAAAGTGGAAAGTGATTTTGAATGAAAAAATATGCTAACTTTGCTCAATAAAAAGTCAAAAATGTACGAATTTACACGCTAAAATCCATGACTTTCCATTACCCAATCATTTTTTTGCCTATTCCATGACTTTTCCGTCACTTCCATGACCTGCTAGACAGACACCTTGTATAATATATTCCGGGAACTGAAATTATAATAGATGGTTGTAATTTCATTTCTTCAATAAACTGGTTCAAAAATTAATTTTTACCTTCCCTACCCTTCATCGAAGCCTCAAATCGAATATTTCCATAGATAGGAACGAATCAAAAAAATCAAGAATTTCTACATAAAATCGAGATTTATTTTGTCAGCCAAATGCAACCTACATACATACATACATACATACACTCCAGAAATACACCAGCTTGAAAGAATAATGCAATTCGAATAATTCCATTTAGCCAGGTTTGTTTTTTCTTCTTAATTAAGATCTCGTATTGCCAACATTCTCACGCATGACAACGCACTCACATTTCGAAACAGCCCGTGCGAATTTTTATCGGGTTTCGTATTTCATTTTTCAAAACCAACTACAAATATTGCATAATTCAAGAACGATTCTCAAACAAAAATAACAAACACCAAACTGACAAAGGAAGCTCTCTCAACGCTTACGCATTCGATCTTAAATTATTCAGCACATACAAACTACAGAGTTGCACGTATGTACAAGTGCAAGCATTTAATCGCTGTAAATCTCATCTCGTACAACTTTCAAGTGAAAATCCATCTCACTCAAGAATTTGTACAAAACAGAAAATCACTCGAACGCTGAAACAAAGCCCAGAAAAGACTTAAAATTCTCGAACAATTTTCAACATAACACACACATCTTACTCTTACGTGATTCGTACTTTCTCAACTTAAATTCTACTGTTTTTATATCTCAACTCAATAATAATGAAATGATCGATTTTCCAAAATGAATCAGAAATTCAGAATATAATACCCCCCACCCGCCCCCTAAAAAATTTAATATCTCAAAAACGTAAATTATCGTTTTTTTCATAAATTTTACTCGTATTTCAAAGATGTTCGCAGATCGCTTCGCTAAAAGAACTTCGTTCATCACACGGATTTCATTTCAACGTTACAATAGAAGTCGGATTAGTGAAATTTGCGCACCAAGCTAACGAGACTAACAAGAGAAATTTATTTATGTGTCTTACACACCGTCACCGAAACATCATAATTCGCTACAATTCGCTCGATTGTTCCATGCCATTATCGTCGTTTTTTCACGCCATAACACATCGGCATTGTCGTGCAATAGTCGGTTGGAAATCTCATTCAGGAAAAAAATATGTCCAGGATTCGTAAAACTTTTCAAGTTTGTCAATCTTTTCACTTACCTGTGAACAAAAATTAAAACGAGAAATTAGAATCGATATTTATTATAAATAAACGTAAAATATTTATTTTACTCAACGACTCGATGAGTGTTTCTTTCTTCACGAGCTTGTTACTTTATCACAAGATTATACAACGAAATAAGTACATAAATATATCATACCGCAAGTACAGTACAGTCGCATACATTGCAAAGTCCATATTTAAAGGTTAAATATTGAAAAGTTCGAAGCAGCATTTCTAACATTCAGCATTATTACTTCAAACTCGCATCGATTTTAACATCACACCACCACTACGCACACGATTATGATGCAATGACAATAATTCAAACTAGTAAATAAACGAAGCGTATAGGATATGCCAATGTCAATCAACTTCGTTTTTTTTTTTTTTTTGGTTTCGTTTGCGTACAAAGAGTCTTATAACTGTCACACAGTCATTCTTCTATAAATGAATGATTCTATATGACAAAAGGAAAATTATAATAATCTTTTCATAGAATACATGCTTCGATTAAATTTCCAAGCCAGATTATTTACATTATTTTCATAAATCGAAAATATCTCTTTCTCTAGGCATGAGTAGCACTACATGTGACTGTTTTATTCCAAAAATAACATACTGGATGTGCAGTCGCAATAATGAAAAAATAAGTCCATGCAACCGAGAGAATAAAGCGAACAGCGATTTTACGATTAATTCGTAATCCAAAAAGTATTTTTTTTTTCAAAAAACGAGCTGAGGTAATATTTTTTTAAAGCCACTTTTTTTCAAAGATCATCCCATCTCTCTACCAAACTTTCCAATTGAAAAAATGTTCAAACAAAAGTTGTAGATTAAAACCATTGGAATAATTTTGATTATTACAAAAATTTCAAATGGACCACCCCCTCGCCCCCAATTTCGCATAATACGTATGGAAATCACTCTTGAATTTATCCTGCATTGCTTGCAGTCACCTAGATGAAACTTTGGCATGCAATACAGTAAATCTTTTAAACAGACGATTCAACTATAATTTGACTGGAAAATTCGAGAAATCAATGAATGGCGAAGCCATTTTTCAAGGTTATATTTTTCGAGGGTCTACCTG
Source organism: Balanococcus diminutus (assembly GCA_959613365.1). Taxonomy (NCBI): domain Eukaryota; kingdom Metazoa; phylum Arthropoda; class Insecta; order Hemiptera; family Pseudococcidae; genus Balanococcus; species Balanococcus diminutus. Next base: position 35,723,601 of record OY390714.1, read on the forward strand.
TCTACGTCTTGTCCTTGGAAGTCCCTAATACTAACAAACAAAAGTTGTAAATCAATATCCTTGGAATGAATTAGGAGGTATTGACAACAATTTTGGTTGAACCCCCTCACTTTCTTTTCTAATTTCGCATTCTACACAATGAAATTATACAGTGATTTTTATACAGAAATTCAAAATTGAAGGGGAAGGAAGGGTTCGTTCGAAATTTTTGCTAGGAGCCTAGGATCAAAAATTTGTTTCGTTTGAAAATGTTCTCAATTGGGGCCTTGGGTAAAGAGATACTGAAATTTTACAGAATGAAGGTGATCCCCGAAAAAAGAGACCTTAAAATGTGACCCTATAGCTCACTTTCTGTGAAAACAATCGTAAAATCTGTCTTTTGATCTTTCATTTGCACAGAACTTCCATTTGCGATTGCACCACTAGAGATAAATGCACCTACATAATTTTATTTCGAACGTTTGAATTTTTTGGCATCATCCCAATGTTGTTTCTTTTCATGAGGCTTTTGACTAGAAAATAATTAGATATTTTTTATTCATCCCATAATTGAATTTTAGGTGGTGCCATTACACCCCCCCCCCCCGCCCTCATTTTGAAAAATACAAAAAAAATCAAGTACATATCAAATTTTTGAACCTGAACATTTTTTCAAATCTGAACTATGAATTTTTTTTTCATGAGAAATTATTCTCAATTTTTTATGGTTCCTTGGTTATTTATTGACTTAAAAAAATGATTGGTGGGTCAGAAACCTACCAAGACCTAAAAATTTGAAAATATCAAGCGGTTGTTTTTGGACTGGCAGTTTTCTAAAGAAATATAATTTTCAGTGTTGAATTCACATTTAATGGCATGAAAATTGAAAAGTGGTTAAATTGAATATTGATGCATCAGTGACTCAGTGTCTCCTGATACCAAATCAAGAAAAAAACGATTTCAAAATTTTTGGACTTAGTCCGACGAATTATCTGTAGTTTGGTTCGTATGAATGATTTTGTTTTCACATTCGTCGCCATCACATTTCAACTAAAACTCTCAAATAGTTTTCCTTTCACAACTGAACTAATCAACTTTTTTCTAAGTGTATGTAATACGAGTGTTTTCTTTCATTAACGTTCAAGTCACGATTTAACAAATATGAAAGAAAAGTTTTAGGCTTTCGACAAAAATACCAAAGTCGTAATAAATTTTCTTTACACCAAAAATAAATGCTGCAATAAGTTGAAATAGTCTGCCACTCGTTCCGCGTAATTCATATTTTTCAAAAATTCAAAACGTCTGCACAATTTTCACATTCAGTATTCATTACTCGTCATTTCCATACAATAAATCTTAAAAATTGAGAAAAAAATCTGCAAAAAGTTTATAATTTGAATTTTTTCTAAAAATCCATGGTAACTCGTAATCAAAATGGGTATCAAATTGTTATGAAAAACAATCAGGTTCACCCTCGAATCCCTTTGGCCAACACTATTTTTTTTTTTTGAAACATCGACAAAAATTCTCTTCACTTATTTTGCATGCAACTTCTCAATCACTCAGACTAGGTACTTTTGGTAAACTGCACAATACACGAGTCGATACCATTTAAATATCATGAAAACCAACCAAAAAAAAATCCCATAAAATTCTAGTACACTTGTACGTTTGCTAAAAAGCCAAAAGGGCACGACGCGTATTCACTGTTCTGCTGAGAAAACATAAATCATTTTTCGAGATAACGCTTTTTTTTTGCTCGAGATAGAAAAACAGAGCGCCGAGTGACGAAGGGGTCGAAAGTTCACAACGTACCGCGTTCTTTCCTTTCGTACTCTTCGTGTCGATATGATAAAACACTCATCATCACACATACGTGCATACACCAGCAGTAGCACTGGCATGGCACACGGACACCGTGCATCCCAACACGAGAACACCCATAAAAGCTCGCAATAACAAGCTTCGCATTACACCCCCAGAATCACGCTGTATGCAAAATCAATTGGCAAGTACATAGTAACAACCCTTGTCAGTTACATTCGTTACATTGTAACTACGTGAAAACGCACACTATGAAAAATGCAGCGAGGGAGGAAAGACTGACATGAGTGCAGTACAGTTTTACTCTAACAGTCTAACAACACAACGAAAATAAAACAACGCCAGACAACATATATATACGTACTCTGGGTACTCGCTATTCGTATCATTCATAATAGCAAAAGCAATGCGACGACGTGGTGCGCCTTCGTCATGCCATCGTATACATATAAAATGATACATTAACGAATGGCAACGTCGCATTCTCAATACACAACTTGGCAACAGTGTAGCAAAACCGACGATATATTTTATTACTACGTTAAATAAATACATTACAATACATTTGGTATAGTCGTCGTACTTGTACTGTAGTCTTGTACTATGTTATGTTCTGTACTATAAACCATGAGCCTCTAGCGTAATATGACAGGCATACCATACGTGAATTACGTACAGACTGTATACACAGTACATGCTACATACAACTAAAACCAACATACGGTTCATTTTTCATCTTATGGAATATGGATGTTTTGTCGTCTCTCGCACATCCCGAATTTCCAGACTCGAGAGCCCCACGACGTCGCGTCACGTCGTTCCTGTTATCATCTTAAAATACCAGCTGATTAATTAAGATAATTATATATTCATACAAATAAGTAGGTATGTCGAAAAAAATACATAAATCAGGCATCATAACGCAAGAAAACTGACATTACTGTGGAAACCTCCGGTACTGACAAAGGCATAGTCCTGTTGGGATAACAGAATTTTTCCAAAAAAAAAGTAACATCACTCATCAGTAACAATTTTTCACAAAAAAAAATACAATTTTTCTACGAGTTAGAAAAATTATGCTCATAAAAAAAGAAATGAAAAAAATTGAGAAAAAAAAAACAAGTATACTCGTACCTACTTTAAAAACACCAACTATAGTTGAGAAAAAGTCTTAAAAAAGTTGTCAACTCAAACTCCCATAAGATGTGCTCTATACACTCCTGAGTTCAACTAAAAGCTAGACTATATTTTTCCAAAGTTCTTACAGCATGAATTGCAATATTTGTTGAACAGACATTTTTTTTTTAAATTTTCTCGAACTCACATGTTTCAAAGTTTTTTTTCGACCACAAATTTTTTTTAATCATGTTCCAGCAACGTACAATACAGATCCTTCCGAATAGGAACTGTTAAAAAGCAGTTTTGCCAAATTTAGCAGAAACGATTTTTTAACTCCATTTTGCAGACTAAGGAATCACTTTGAATTTTATTCTTTTTTTTTCAGATAATGTGGTTTTCTTACGTGCAGTCAAAAATTTGGAGATTTCCAAATAATTTATTTTCTTTAAAAATGTTTTAAATTATTTTCATGTTTAAATTGAAAATTGTGAAAAAATGTTTATGCAAAAATAGTAACAAATATAACAGAACAAAAAAACCCCTCAAAAAATGAACATTTTATTACTAAGATATCATAGCTGAATTTGTATTAAATGAGAAAGAAATCGAATTTGAAAATAATGAAGAGTTAATTTTACTATACGTATAGGTAGTAAACTTTTACTATACATGCAGTAAATTTCACTATGCATAGTAAAATTTTGCTATGTACAAATTGTACATACTTATAATAAAATTAACAATAACATAAAGTTGAGGGAACTTTACTATTTGTATAGCAATTTTCACTGTTTTTATAGTAATTTTTACTACACATTTCTCTCTGTGTTCTGGATGTCAAAAAAGTGACCTAAAATGTATACTCGTACAATATCGCTGACAACGACAACGCGAAATTATGAGGAATATCTCCTCAGACTCTTTTGTATATTCCGAAATTTTGTAAAATATTCTCTCAAAATTTAATAGAAGATTATTCAAAATTTTCTGAAAATCATATTGAAAAATTTTGCTACTTTCCTAAACTTTTGGAGTGATTCTCGCGTTGTTTTTTTTTCAATTACTCACATAAAATTCTACAAAATTTTAAGAAAGATTACCTATAATTTATATAAGTACAATTTTAAAAAATTTCCCAAATCTTTGTGAAATGTTTATTGAAAATTTTTGTAATTTTTTTTTGAAATTTTGTTTTAAAAAAATTTCTGGGATTTCGTGAAAATTCCTTGAGGCTTTACAAAAATTAATTAAATTTTTTTGCTAATTCTCTGAAAATTTCGTAAAAAATTCAACATTTTGCAAAAAAAATTACGTTTGTTCATTCCTTCAGTTTTTTTTTCATTATGTGAAGCTCTATAAAAAGTTTTCTGACGATTTTTCAAAGTTTCACTGAAATATGTAAAAACAAAATAATAAAAGAAGGAAAAAAACAAAATTGCTTTGTGATTTTTTTTTCAATTTTCTAAAGCTTTTTGAAAAATTAAAAAAAAATTACAATAAATTTGAAAATTTGCCCAAATGACGGTATTGCGAATTTTATTTGTTGCAAAAATGAAATTTTTTCTAAAAATATTCACAATTTTTCAATGAAAAAATTGATCGATAAGTAAATTTAAAATATGAGAATCAATGGAATTTAGTTCTCATATAATTATTAGGGCCCGGATTTTTATGATATTGCTTATTTTTTCCTGCTGCACTAGATAGGGCATATCACAATTTTCTTTACGTTTCATGCAATTCTGAGACGAATGGTGAAATTTTTAAGCGCTTAAAAACGCTTATTTTTGCCAAAAAAACATCAAAAACCCGCATATTTTGCGCTTTTTTTTAGTTTTCAGCGTTTTTTTTGTTGAAAAAACTGAAAAACCTGACCAAAAAAAAAATTTTAAAATACAAAAAATTGTATTTTCAATTATTTATTTTTTTTACTTTTCAAGTTGTAATTTGAAGGAACTTTCAGTTGTGGAGGCGTTTTTCAAACTATAATTTAATTTTAATTCAATCTAATCGATTTCGATTGTGAAATCTCATCGCGTTCAAATTTATTGAATTCCGCATTATTTGTTTTAAAAATTAATGTTTTAATGTTTTTCTGCTCCACATTTGTTTCAGTTTCTACATTTATGTACGATTTGATAAGTTTTTCGAAAGCGATTTTAAAATACCTGCATTTTGATACCCATGATGGTATAGTTTTAAAGCACTTATTTCTGCTTTTTTCGGTTTTATAGAGCATATTTATGCTTATTTTTCATATTTTAACCGCTTAACATAAGCGCTTATTTTGCTATTTTAAGCACATAAAAATCCGGGCCCTAATAATTATGTATACTCATAGGTAGAGGTACCTAAAACAATCTTCGAGATGATTTGGACTTGATACATAATAATTATCCATGTATCTTCATTAGAAAGAATATCAATTCATTCAAATCAACTTAAAGAAAAGTGTCGAAAGATAAACACCATCTCGTAAATACAAAAAAATGAATTCAAAATTTTTCGTCCTTCCTTTTTTTAACGAGAATTTTTTTTTTTTTTTTTAACAGAATATTTCAAAAAAGCGATTAACTTCCAATCCTTCTCATTTCCCTAAACTCTGCAATTCTGCATTATTTCATTTTTTGAAACTGATTAGTTTTATTGCTTTTTGGAAAAGTTCATTGATTTTTTGGTTCAAGTGACTTTTGAAGAAAAATGTTGTAAACAGTAACCAGTTATGATGCGTAATCACTCGTTATATCCCTCAACGGAAATATGACATTCGTGACTGAAATCTCATAAATTACACTATGACTTTTCTTTCAACACATCTACCAAAGATGAAAAAAAAAAAAACTCAACACATATTTCACTCCTATCATCGATTCTATTACCAGCACGACACGTTGTTTGTAACTGGCGAAAAAGCCACCGTATTGAAATTTCTCGTAAAATCGCCTATTTTTACGTTCAAATCGTCACGTAACGGTGAAAGTTCCCTGCGTCTCGCGCCGTTCATTACTCGTGTGTCTTATCGGACAACGCGCGCAAAACGACAACACACCGAACGGTTCGAAAGTTCATTCCAGTTACATTTATTATCATCATTCGCAATGGCAATACCACAACGATAAGATGGCGCGACTAGCTGTTTCTTTAAAATGATAAATCACTTTAAAATGTTCAAGGGTAAAGCGAAGCGGGTCTCAGAATGTTTTGAATAAACGCATCGCACCGCACCGTTATACTTACAACGACCCGCTAACATCGAGATGCGTTCAATATTTTGCTGAAACTTTCGCGATAAACTTATTGTTGTTACAAGACAACACGTCGTATCCGTCTCGGTCAACGATCCTCGCCAATCACGAATGTTGAAAATTTTCCCAATATCCGGCTACAAAATATATAAAACAATAGTGTCGTTCCTTCGGTCAATAGGTTTCTTTTCCCAACATATTTCAACCTTGATAATACTCGACATGTCAAGTAAATCGAGCAGTTACAATGTACGTGGCTCAAGTTATATATGTTTTCTCAGCAAATTCTTTTGAAGAAGAAAAGAATCAATACTTCTGATTTCCAAGTACTATCATGTTCAGTGGTTTAGAAAAAAAAAATGCAATTTGTATGAAAATTTCAATTGAAATGAGCTGAAACGAATACCAAAGATGATATCTTGAAATTTGACTCATTCCCATTCGTTCTCACTCGATGATACTGGAATTCAAACTCGTAAGCGTTATAATTCCACGAATTGACGATAAATTTTCCACTTACAGCGCATCGAGACCAGTCAACACTCGTGTCATCACCGGCACCACAAACTATGCAATTTTCAAAGCAGCAATTTCCATTTGCTGATTGATTTCACTCGACGTCAAAAGACAATACATTGACAACGAGAAAAGGAAGACACGAACTACTAGAAAATAAGCAATTCTCACTCCTGTCATTTACATTTGAATATCGATGAGGTAGTAAAGGGATCTCATATTATGTACCCGTACACTCGAAACAAAAATAACGTGGCAGTTTCTATGCTGGTCCATGAACATCGAGTGGGTATACAAATTACGATGTAGGTATTTTCGATTCGATAATAATACGTCAAACACGCATAATCCATGGTACGAGTATATGGTATTAGTGATTAGCTGGCAAATCCCATCTTTCCATCTTGCCAACACCTTCTTGGCCATATGTCTTCTAACGCACAGGCACAGTCTCGAATCGCATCAGTGTACCGTTTTTTTCTTCTTTTGCTCTCTCTTCTCTGTGGTACACTTACTTACACACCGCGTCGTCCCGTCGTGATATTCGCGTACAGCACATAGACGTACTACACACTCACACGAGTTCCTCTTAATCCGTACAATAAAACCGTTACATACATTCCGTACAGTAAATTGACAATTTCTAACGTCTGAAAATTGCAATTTATTCCATTTCAAAGAACTGAAGACAGTCAAGACACTATTTTGTCTTTTACCGCGTACAATACAGCACTTAACCTAAAATCTATTTTTCCGCCATCATATGTCTGTGTTACAATTCAAAAGAGTGGATCCCCGCAGCACTGTTTTTTTGGCACCATCGAAAATTTACCAAGTCCAATACTACATAGGTAGATACTTGATATTCAAAATTGGAGGGGAGGGAGGGTTCCAATCAAAAATTTTGTAATAACCAAAATTATTCCTAGGACTTCAAGCTACAACTTTTGTATGCATTTTTTTCGATTGAACCCCCTCCCCCGCAACCATTTCTCATAATACACCCAAGATACTAATTAAAAATTAGAGGAGTGAGGGAGGAGGGGGCCAAAGGGTCAATTGAAATTTTTTTCAGATAAAAGCTGTAGATTAGGATTCTGAAAATAATTTTGGTTATTACAAAAATTTCGATTGGACCCCTCCCTCCCCTCCGATTTCACATAACAACAGATAAGATACTTTTTCAAAATTAGAGGAGGGGTCCAACTGAAATTTTTTTCAAACAAAAGTTGTAGATTGAGATCCTAGAAATAATTTTTGTCCTTATTATAAAATTTTTGATTAGACCTCCCCTTCCCTCCCCACCAATTTTGCATAACATGACTAACAATCAAAAACTGATGGAGATAGGGGTGGTCCAATTGAAAAAATTTGCGAACAAAAGTTGTAGCTTGAAGTCGTGGAAATAATTTTGGTTATTACAAAAATTTCGATTGGACCCCTCTCTCCCATCCAATTTTGAATTTCAAGTATCTATTCAGTATTGGACTTCGTAAATCGATGGTGCAAAAAAAAAACAGTACTGCGACGATCCATTCGTCATCAAAAATTATATTTTTCCCCTCAACACCCATTATTTTTTAAAAAAATAAAAAATTGGTTGATTTTCAAACTCTTGCCTTTTTTCGGTTATAATTCATCACAGTTGTTCATTTTCCTGAGTGTTAATTACCCACCTTTTTTATTCCTCCCCCTCACTCGAGGAGGCTTGTAGCACCCTTCAAAATTCAGTCAGGGGAAGAATTAAAAATTTAGAGTTATTTTTCAATAAGAAGAAACAAATACTAGGTCAACATTTTTTATTTTTTTTTTGAAAAATTGAGGGCACCTTATGGTACTACTAGTTTTTCAACCAAATGTTGAAGATTGAACTCCTTGAAATAATTTCAGTTCTTCTTAAAACTTCAATTGGACTTCTCCTTCACCTGGAATTTCGCATAATACGTACTTTTTCAAATTTTTTATACGTACTAAAATCATTACGAGTACAATCGAATTGACTGCTTACAAATCTATTCTTTCCCTTTTGCCACTACACTGCATGTCAAATTTGCATCAAAGTGACTGCTAGCTAGCTGTGCATACAAATAAAGTTCAAGGATGATTTTCATACGTATTATGCAAAATTGGAGAGGAAGAAGTGGTCCGATCGAAATTTTTGTAATGACCACAGTTATTCCAAGGATTTCAAACTACAACTTTTATTTGAAAAACTTTTCATTTGGGGCCTTGGGTATAGAGATTTTTTGTAAAAAGAAGGGATCTTCTGAAAAAAGAAGGTTTAAAAAACGGTTCATTTTTTAAAATTAAAAGTAGGTCCTAGATTACGAAACAGTAGTAGAATTGCGTTTGACCGTTTCGATCGCAAGGATGACTTTTTTCAATTTACGACTATACAATTACTCGGATAGGCAGACACACGAACATAACACTAAGGTTCTGTAATACTACATATTTCTACGTAAAATGGTAATAAGATACGAAAATCTGTCAAACAATCACATATAAGTCAAACGATTCCACTCTACAAGACGAATAAAGAAAAATGAAATAAAAACGAAGGAGATACAAGGGAAAAACGCTATCGCGACAATTCACAGCTCCCATTTCCATTCACACACGTAATATCTATAGCTTTCATTCCTAGAATTTCAAACATACGAGCATGAGCTTACTATACGTACAAGCAAAACTGGTTTCGAAATACGTATCATCAGCCAGTGTAATACGAGAATAACTTGTTCACCGGTGCGGTGGAAAAAAATACGCTTCGGTTGAATTATCGACATTGGTCAAACGACTGGATGAGGTTCACCCAGTACAGAAAAATATGTCCGTAGATACTTTACCAATCGAAAAAACAGCGCGTTTGTTGAGTCTGATTCTCGCCAGCTTGAAAATTAATATCACCTTTTCCCCTTTATTTTATTTTTTTCTATAACTCGTGTTTCTAAAATCGATTAAATCCTACGACGACCAACAACAACGAGTTTTACAACTTGGCAAATGCATAGTTGTTGTGTGAGCGTACTTTTTTTTTTACAAATATTACGATGATGGGCGACGATGGACTGAAAAACACTTCAATAGTTTCATTGCTTTGTTTTAATATTATTCACATTCTATTCAAGATATTGATATTTATATGCTGAGAAGTACCTGTAATGATTTGTCAGTATTGCAAATTATCATTCGATTACAAAAAAAAAAAAAAATTAAATCCCTTTATACTGAAAAGCTGAAGTCACAATTTGTAATGTAGAATGTACTAAGTAGTCTCCAAAATTAACTCGTATTCGTTTTCGTGATCCAAAAAAAACAACAAAAAAAAACAACGAAACTTCATACCATCAAACCATGATCATCGATTGTGCTACGTTGAAAAAAAAACACGAAACTGGTTTCTACTTTAACATTTTATCTATTTTTTTCCATTTCGGCCATCCTTTTTACTGGCAACAAATTCACCCAGACACTAAATTATACATGATATCAAAGAAGCGTAAAAACTCGTCTACAGTACAGATCCTCGTAATTTGAAAATCATCACCTCATCACTCTTACCACGAAAAAATTTTCTTCTCGTCAATATGATTGTAGTTTCAACGATAATCGAATTTCTTCCAACAACCTCCAAATATCGAGTTCTTTCATTGTGTCCCAAACAGTTTTTGTGATTTGACCATCGCGTCTGAAGAAGTGTATAAACTTGAACTACAGCCGTCCCGTAAAATAAAACGTACACATGCACCATGTTATTAACTATCTACTCCTTTTTATTAAATTTGACAGGTGACAGCGAGTAATTAAGGGGTGTAAGTCAAAAATTTCAACTTGATACCTGTTTCTGAACTGAACTTCATCGAGTGTTACGCGTGCATGTTACTACGGTTCATTTACGTGTGTGCGAGTTTTTTCTATGCAAGAATGCTGAATTAATTAAAACATGCGAGTTGAATTTGGAAAATTTCTTCACACTTCAAAAGTCGAGAAAATTCTTTTGCATATCGTCGGAGCCAGGCTCTATTTTAACGTGCAGCTTCAAAAATTCAAGTAATTTTTTGTAGAAGAGAACAAAAAATGAAACAGACTTCGAACAAGAGCAAAAATGAAGACGAATATCTAATCTAGTTTCAACTTATAAGAGAATAAAATTTACGGGATGATTATAAACGAAGCTTAATTATTGAAGAAGTCTTTGAACAATACTTTTTTGAAAAATCTCTAAAAAATGTTTTTTCGACAATAGGTACCTAAATCTTGAAAAAATATTTTTTGGCAAAAAACTCTTGAAAAAAATGTTATTTTTTCTTAAACAATTTTTAAAAAAATATTTTTTGCCAAAAAAAAGTTTCAATATTCCTATTAAACATTTTGATTTTTTTTTTTATCAAAACATACTCTAAAATATTGATTTGCCAGAAAGTCTGCAAAAAAATATTTAAAAAAAATATGATTATATCTTGAATTTTTTTTTGACTGAAAATTTTTTTCACAAGTCATCATTTTTTTCCAATTTTTTTTTTTTTTTTTTTTTTCAATTTCGACTAAAAACATTAATATTTTTCTGACAAAAAATCATTTAAAAATACTTACGCACTTACCTACCTATAATGTCAAAAAAATCTCGAAAAAATTTCCAAAATATTTGTCAAAAAATCTCCCCAGAGAGGAATTCTCTCTAGGTACAAAAAAAATCTTTTAAAAAAAAATTCTTGGCAAAAATCGTATTGATTTATTATTTATTTATTTTTTTGAAAAATTTTTTTTGTCTGAAGATTTTTCCTTTAGGAAAAATTCTCCTGTCAAAAAACTAACCATTTGTTTAGAAAAATTATCTAAAAGATCAAAATTTCACAAGTGGCGTTGTCACCCCCACACCCCTCGAACCACATATCCATAATACCTATAAGAAACATGGGCTCTGATAATTGAGCGAAGTTTGTGCAGCTCCAAATTTTCCTTATAGTAGGCCCTGCGTCGAAATAATTTTGAAAATCTCACCTCAAAAAAATTAAAGGGTCATGATTTCTTTCTTAACCTCATTGGGTCATAAACCTGTTTAGTTGCTTGTGGACTTGGCAGTTTCTAAAAAGATGAAATTTTTACTGTTAAATTCACATTTCATGGCATTCTATCGAAAACAGTTCTTTTTTAAAAATGAATTCACTAGAGGTTTTTTTGAAAATTTTTTTAGAGAATAAGTACTCATGTAAAAGTACACATAGCTTTCAACCAAAAAAATCCTGAAAGGTCTTTTAAAAAAATTTCCATTATAAAGGAAAAATTTCTATTTGAATGAAATTTTTCGAATCGAGAAAATTACGTTCATTTTTGGGATGAAGAACGTATTCGTATTTTTGAAACAAGTAAGCAAATTCCCCCATTTCAAGAGCATATTTGAGTGTATATTCATCCATTTCTAAGAGCTTAATTTGTACATATTTCGGCAAAAATAATTAATGTATATTCGTCTAAACCTCCCAATCATTCAAAAAAGGGACAAAATCCAGTTATAGTTTTGTAATAATTCTCAAAATCCTGCACGACGACGACGACGACGACAGCACTTCCACCAACCAACCAAAACTCGTCGTACCTATATAAATATGTATAGTATTTAAAATCGTTCAAAATTCGCGTCGAAAAATATGCGGTGAAAAGTACTTCTCTTCTCGCAAAAGTTAGCCCAGTTACACGATTCCCTCCTACTACTGTGTTCCGTACACAATTGGGTAATCGATCGACTCGCCTTTCCAAAGCCCGGTCAAGCGATTCAGTTCGTACACGTGCCGAAAATGCTTCAACCCAACGTTACATCACGCCTCTTCCTCGCACTGTGCAGTACCCAGTACGTCGCGAGTTACGTATAGTATAATATTATATGGCAATGCACAGAATTTCATATACGGACTATACAATATTATAGATTTTGTCGTCGTACTGCATACACGCAAAAAGGCGTTTTTGAATTGAGTTTTTATTCTCCATTCTCGATAGTCAGATTACAGCTTAATAATTCGTGCCCCATTTTCGCATTTCGTATGTTTCTCTCTGACCAAAGTGCTAAATCAAATTGAACAAATGGCCGCCTACAAAAGGGCGTAGGTATTTTGCAAATTAAATTTTCTTTAGAACCAAATTTTGCACAACCATTTCGCAAAAGTGAAGCCATATTTTGTAATTTAAATTTTCTCTATACTTCGAACCTCGCTCAAAGCACAAATTCTACTCTACCGCACAAGTGAAGCCAATCGTCTCTCGTTAATCCCAGTCGTTCAATTAATAGATGTACAGCTAGGTATAGTAATCAGCATAAAACCCTACTAGTACGGCGAAGGTATTTCAAATAAAGGCAGATGGCGAACAAAAAGTAAGGAAAAGTTTTTAAAGTAAGGTTTTCCAACCAGACGACGACGTGTCAACAGATTGCGAAATACGAAGGAACTCGACGTTTTTCAAAAAAACAGGTGAGCGTATTGCGTTAACTTTTTATAATTTACGTGACAAAATATCGAATCAGGAAAGACCAAATTTGGACGAGTTTTAGCTTTTTCAAAGGTGGGGGAAAATATTACCTATGTAAATTATAATAATTGCTCGGTTCACCCTTTCCAAGCTTTTACGTAATATAACCGACCACACATCCATACACTCGCTCGATTATACAGCATACGAGTAGAAAAAAAACCTCACGAAACAGCCTAATATTTTTTCTGTATAAATGAGAACGCGTATCTTTCCTCTTCTTTGTCCGCTATATTCTTCTAATTTTTACTTCTACACGAAGATTTATTCAGGAAGATAGTCACGGAATGGTGCCTTGCAACAATGACGCCCGAATACTCTTCTTCGGTTCTCTGTTCGCTTTTTTTTTCTTCTTAACGCGCCACAGCCGATGGAAATTACTTCACAATAAACAACACTCTACCAATAGGACGCTGCCATCGCCGCAATCAACGAATGTACGTAGAAGGAATGAGCACAGGATCTTCCACCTATCGTAGCTTATCTACGAATTTCTTCAACGTGCCTTCTTTTCTTTCTAATTCGCATACGCCGCAACGCTGTCGCTGTGCCATGCCATGCCATGCCATGCCGTGTACTACAAGAAACAACTGAACTGAAACAACTATTACAGGCAACCAGTGATCGTACAAACGAAAAGAAACACCGAAGAAAAACATTACGATTTGGCAAACCTAACAGTGTTTCTTAAAATTGTATACTTCATTTCGCATGCATCATCTCAGAAAGGTTCAAGTTTTTGCTGAGCGGCTTCTTCGTCGTCTCTTCTTTCATAATGTATGTAGCTAAAGCTATCCAGTGTTTAGATGTACGAGTTACACCTTTCAAAATTAATAAGTCGATGAAAAAAACACACAGCTGCTCTTCTCTCAATTTGCGTCTTCATTATCGTGCAGTTGGTATTAATCTTTTCACATTTCAAATGTGTTTTTATCGTATCTTGTCGTAGGAAAATTGCAAAAAAATAAAATCAATTGACCACATTCGAACGAGATTGAACGAACGATTAAGCAACATAAACAAAGTGATACGGCGGGAAAAAAATGAAAACAACGTTGAGCATGAGCGATTGCCATATATATAGGATTTTCATGATTTTCAATTGCATTTTTCGGCATCGTAATTAGATTAATTTTAATATATTAATTTAAAATCGAAAAGCGCATGAAAAGAGCTTTCGTTTGACGTATTTACTTTCTAAATTGATAAACTCTGTCAAAAGTTATAGCCTTATCAGTTATTTCTTTCGCGTAAACATTCACCTTCGCCAATTCACCATTTCATTTCTAATGAATAATTGTGTCATTTGTGGAATATTCTGTAATAATTCGCAATAATGGCGCGGTGTTTTGTTCCCTTCTGCGACCACCGAAGTAGGAGCACGATTTGTTCACTACATGAATTCCCTTCGAGCAGAATAACTCGACACAAGTGGATAAAAAATATCAGGTATGAATGTGTCACAATGCTTTCCTCTTTAATAAATTCTTTAATTTGATCGTCGGTAATCATTTTGAAAATATATTTATAATTAAACTTAATTCAAAAAATCAAAACGCCGGTAACTTGCACTCGTAACTGATTATAATGATAGATGATAACAGTACAGAGGTGGAAAAACGGAGATAGACCAAATGATAAGGCTATAACTTTTGACAGAGTTTATCAATTTAGAAAGTAAATACGTCAAACGAAAGCTCTTTTCATGCGCTTTTCGATTTTAAATTAATATATTAAAATTAATCTAATTACGATGCCGAAAAATACAATTGAAAATCATGAAAATCGTATATATATGGCAATCGCTCATGCTTAACGTTGTTTTCAATTTTTTACCGCCGTGGCTGTATGTGTCTTTGTGTGAGTGTGTATCAACATGAACAGTGAATCTTCGTTCGAATGTGGTCAATTCTGAACTCCCAAGTTCCAAATTACCAATATAAAAATTAGTTGTTTTCTTTCGTTGAGAAGAAAAAAGTTATTTCCACATTTTTTAGGCATTTTTTTGTAATAGTAGTCGTCGAAGTAGTAGTACATAGAATATTGAAAAAAATTTCATCTCAGTGAATTTTTATTCCTCTTTAGAAAGCCTACGAACCTATAGAAAGAGAATTACGTTCTGTTTCTGTATTATAGCTCGCGTTGAAAACAGGATTTTAAACACAATAAAGATATTCAAGGGTCTATCATCAATCGTGCATAAGCTAGCTTTTTCTTTATCAACTTCTCGAACAAAAGTAAGCTGTCTTGGGTAGGCTACGAAAAAAGGTATCACTGAAAAGGCAGTTTTATCGAGAAGGTTTTATTTTCTTTCAAAAAGAGCCTAACTACAGGTAATTAGTGATTTAGCCTTACGTTCCATTATTGGAGGAAACTTATCTGTCCTACATGGATGATACATTTGAAGAAAACTTATTAACGTCGAGTCGAAGGAGTTGGTGAGCGTTCGTAATCTATAGGCAATTTCTCAAATGCTATCCGATTCAATTTTCGGAAAATATCGCAAACTACGTTTTAAAAAAATCAATACAGGATGGTTAATACTTTTCAAAATGAAAAAAAAAAAATTCACTGTTTTTCTGACCAAACCAAACTAAGGGTGATACAAAAAAAAAAAAAATGTTTAGAATCAAAATCGTAGAATTTTCAATTTTCATTCAGCAGTCAGTGATTATTTCTTTTGTAGGAGGCTTAGCATGATGTCTACAGGATTCCCCCCCCCAAAAAAAATCATTACCTTTTATTACTACAACCGACAAAATTTTCAGACACCCCCCTCCCCCCCCAAAAAAATTAGGATCCAAATTTATGTATTACAGAAAAAATTTTAAATAGCAGCAGGAAACACTGGATACCTACATATTTTTTAAAAGACGAAATTGATTTTTCGATTTTCAATTTTATTTTTTTCACAACTTCTACTCCAAAATCACTACTTTTTCACTACTTTCATTACCTCGTGAACATCCAGTTTACTGATTTTCTGCAGTCAAAGTTAGTAATGTAAAAAATTCATAATCGTTAAATTTTGAACTTCGCCTGTAAAAATCACGAAAGCTCTACCTCATGGAAAAATGAATCGCAAACTGCAAAAACAAAATTTCACGCCCTACAATTTTGATTCTTATCATTTTTCTCGTACAAACTTTTGTTCGGCCAGAAATACAGTGATAATTAGTTTGCCATTTTTATAACCCATCGACCATTTAAATTGTATACAAAGGAGCCAATAGGTCGAAAAAACCACTAAAAGCTTACCGATTTTTCATTTGCCCTACCGGTGGTGGGGTGGGGGGCAAGTAAGTGAATTTGTCCTGCGACTAGGAAGCTTGAGGGACCCCGATTGTAAAAAAATTAAAGAAATTTTGGACTAAAAAAGCTAAAGATGAAAAAAGAGGGGAATTTTTTTTTTGTATGTACTTTAATCAACCTGGAATTTGGCGAACATGACAATTTTTCAGATTTTTTTGCAAAGCACCTGTAATATTGAAGATAGACCAAAATGAAAAGAACCATTTTGGTCCGCAATTCAATTTCCTACCATGAAATAGTATCAGTTTATTTATTTTTCATTTTGAAAAGTTATGTTGATTTCGTAAAAGTTCTGTACTCTGATTTATTTCAAAATATCGAAAAAGTTTACCAATAAATTGATGTAAATAAATTTTAAAAAAGACTGCTAGGAAAATAATATTTCATCAGACAAAAACCAAACTTAATTTCAAAAAATAAATATCATAATTTTAAATTCAAATAAAGTGTAATTTGTGAAATTTGTTTTGACATTTTTTCAACATACGATAGACAGATATTTATCAAACACTTTTCGTAAATCTACAAACACATCTATATTCGAACGAAAAATTGGTTACATTCACGACATCCAAGTGATTTATATTATCAATAGACACTTCATAATTTTATGCTTGTACGATTGAAAAACAGTGCAGACCGCGAGACTTCTTCAAGACTCAACATTCACAACCAACAGACAGATACCTACCATCGTGAGTTATTTCGCAAGATATCGAATTATTAATGTAAAACTCGCTAGACGTTACTCGTGAGTCTGAACGTGAAGTAAACCGCCAATACTTACAATGACAACAGCAAAAATAACGCTGTTTCAACGTTATTTTTTGCGCATACTGGCTGCTATCCAAAAATTCAATTTTTCAAGAAACATTCTTACATTTTCGTCTGTATTTTTTGCGATTCGATCGATTCGAAATTTTACTACTATCAATAAAACGCGAACGAAAAAGTTGGACTATTTTCAAAAAATAATAACGAGTTCAATCTACCGTAATTTTTTTAAATCTCTGAGAAAATGGACCTATTGTTACATCGCATTTAC
The DNA here is from genome assembly GCA_959613365.1 of Balanococcus diminutus. Taxonomy (NCBI): domain Eukaryota; kingdom Metazoa; phylum Arthropoda; class Insecta; order Hemiptera; family Pseudococcidae; genus Balanococcus; species Balanococcus diminutus. The sequence goes on from OY390714.1 coordinate 35,741,169, forward strand.
TCGCGATACGGTGTTGGCAAATCAAAAAAGGCATACGAAAGCAGAAATGAGACACATACAAATCAACACTTGGCGAAATGACATACATCAATTCGTCACTCCCGCATAACGCATACGACCTGGTGTGGAGAGAACGGAAGAAACCCGTTACCGGGAGTGCTGACCACGTTTCAAACGGTTACATCTTTTTTCTACTATTTTATCATCTCCCATAAGAGTAAAAAGATAACGACTAGCGAGCTTTATAATGACAGCTCGACAGTCGACAACAACCAGTTACGCGGATATGCTACGATTTTATAAACGAGGTAAAAAAAATCCAGAAAACTGCAAGACAGGTGATAAGCGAATCGTCACCTATTATCTTTTACTACTTTTGAATTTACAAATCTAACGGTACGTTCCGGCGGTCTCGCTTATACGTTGTGTACTACACGTACCTACAGGAGAGAATACGAACGGCGACCTAAAAAAATCTATTTCGCGCTCTTCTTTCTCAAGCTCGACCTGTTCATCATACAACTGAACCGTACTTTGCGCTGTAGCCAACAAAATGAAAATAATACGCCTTACACAGTACACACACCCAATACAAAAATTGAACAGACGATTGAGAACGTTAGCACAGTAGGTATATACACATATACAGGGTGTCCGGTGAATGGTTTGCCAAACTCGGAATTTGAATATAACAGAGTACCATTAGCAAAAAACACTAATGTCTAGTTTACTCAATTTGTTTACGTGGTCGTGGATCGTTGTTGTTGAATTTTACGTGAGCCCAATACCTTCTCCAATACTTGATACTCAAAATTAGAGGGGAGGGAGGGGTCCAATCGAAATTTTTGTAATAACCAAAATTATTTCCAGGACTTCAAGCTACAACTTTTGCTTGAAAAATTTTTCAATTGGACCCCTCCTTCAAATTTTGAAAAAGTATCTACCTGATGTTATGTGAAATCGGAGGGGAGGGAGGGGTCCAATCGAAATTTTCGTAATAACTAAAATTATTTCTAGGACTATAAGCTACAACTTTTGTTTGAAAATTTTTTCAATTGGACCCCTACCTCCACCAATTTTTAATAATATAGGTATGTAAGTCACATTATGGAAAATTGGAAGGGAGAGAAGGGTCTAATCGAAAATTTTATTTTTTTTCAATTGGACCTTCCCTCAATTTTGAAAAAGTATCTACCTGATGAAATCGGATGAGAGGGGGGCGGGAGTCCAATCGAAATTTTTATAAGAACCAAAATTATTATTAGGACCTTAACCTACAACTTATATTTGGAAATTTTTTTAATTGGCCCCTTCCTCTATCTTACCTGTAATTTTTAATTAGTATCTTGGGACTGTTATGCAAAATCGGTGGGGAGGAAGGGGTCCAATTAAAAAAATTCTCAAACAAAAGTTGTGGCTTGAAGTCTCGGGATTAACTTTGGTTGTTACCAAGTTAAGAGGGAAAAATGCAAATGAAGGCAAAAGACGTTACCATAAATTGATAATGATGCATTTTTTTTTTTTTTTTTCAATTCAAATTTCTCTCACATGATACTAACGCATCAGAAGAATCGTTTCTATGACTCGTTTTCTACGTTGGCGAAGAAAATTTTCGGCCAAATGTACCTTTCGTGAAAACCACGATGGTATTTTCTCTACAAGAGTCTCTCATCAATTTCCATTATCGCATCGTATGAAACCTGCGAACTTTTACCGTTCCCTTATACGGCCAAAACGAGAATACCGACAACCACAACCAGTGCGACGACGGCTACCGTGAACAGAGGCCGATAGTATACGCAATCACCATTTTCTATTCAAGGGGGACAACCAGTTTCCAATCAGGCTGTCGTCGTTTTTGCATATAAACCAGTTTCGCATTGTAGCGAAGTTCCAGTTCATTTATTTACTTTTTTTTCTTACCATTTTTATTCCCTTCTCTTTCTTTCTTCTACATAAAAAAATACAGTACCACAATATGCGATATTTGTACTTCTACGTATATTCGCTCATTCTTCGGCATTGTCATTCGTCTTATTACGCCTTTTGTCTACAGCTACGTTCGTATAGATATAGAATGTATACGTTGTCTATGTATCCAAGTGAGTAAAGTATCAAGTACACCAGCCAACGCAATGTACGCTCAGAGATAGCAGTCTTCTCACAATCACTATTGCCCACGCTGAGTGTCTGCGTAAGTTGGCTTATAGCTAGCTGGACCATTCATCACTCGTTACATATCATCAGACTACAGATCGTAGTCGAATCTAGACAGGTTTTGATTTTTCTCTTTAAAATCTGTCAAATTAATTTGAAATGAAAGCAACAATAACAAAACCCCAATCATGGAAGAGGCCATGATACGTACGAGATGCACGAAAAAAGTACCTGCTATTCCAAAAAAATAGACATTCATATTTTCGAAGTTGTGAGAATTTTGCTGAGAAAAATCACCAACATTCAAAAAACTTCATTCGTTCGCTTATCACCCGGATTCAAAAACCAAGTCACCTAGAAAAAACTAAAGAAATTTGAACGCTCTACAATTTTGATTCTGCAGCCTCAGTTCCGTCAGAAAGACGTTCCGAACTAAAAAAAATCTTGCAAGCCAATTTTTTAAATCACTCTCGCCTCTGACAAAAAAAGGTAAAATATTTCAACAAAACGGGTAATTGCTAATTTTTTATCGAAAAAAAAAATTGATAAAATATCAAGATGATTTTTTTATCGACTAAAATACGAATTTCCAATTTAAACTTGAAACATTTTTGCTTGAAATTTCCTTTAAAAAAAATGAAATTCCACTTGATTTTTTGAAGAAATTTTCAATTTGAAATTTTAAAAAGTTTTCACATGAAATTTTCTCACAACTTGAAAAAAAAAAGTTGAAATTGAATTATTTAGAAATTTTAGAAAAAAATTCACCTGAAATTTTGAGAAACTTTTACTTAATACTTACTCGACATTTTCTCTAAAATTTTCAAATTAAAAAAATTTTCAACTGTTTTTTTTTATTCCAAGAAAATTCTAAATGAAAATTTTTTGAATTGTTTATAAAAAACTTTCTTGAAATTCTTTTCAATTCTTAATATATATATTTTTTAATTTCACAAAAAAAAAGTTGATGGAAATTTTTTTCCAGATATCTTCATATGAAATTTTTTCTGAAAATTTCCCTCAACTTTTAAAAAAAGTTTACTAAAAATGTTTGCTTGTTTTTTTTACAAGTACGATTTTATTCAGAATTTGAAAAAAATTTTACTCGACTTTTCTCAAAATTTTTCAACAGAATTAAAAAATATAATAATATATTAGTCAAAATTCAAGGAAATTTACTTTATTTGGTGACCAAAATATCAAATTCAAATACTGAACATTTTCTATTGGAATTTTATTGGAAATGTTTTCTTCAAAAATGAATTTTACTTAAATCCTAGCCTCCAAAAAATGTGTGCTCGGTGACGATTGACCCATGCTCACCCTCTCTTTTTGACTAATTTCATTGAAAAAATCTAGCATCAATTTTCAAGAAGAAAAAATCAATTTCAAAATGAAAATTCATTTTTTTCAATTCTTCTTCAAAATGGAGAGAACTAAATTTTAATTTTTTTCAAACCTTTCTTTAGTGAAATTTTATTTTTAGACGCTAGGTTACTTTTCCCATGCACCCTTACATATAAAAATTCAAAAAGGATCGAAAAGGTGGGTTTCAACAAAATATTTACCTATAATTTGTTATTCCAAGCGAATCAATTTCTACCTTCGGTTTGTTTTTTTAAAACGAACTGTTTGTTTCATTAAAAAGTTAGTACACGCGACTGGCAGGTATACTCAACATTTTTCACAAAAAATCTACCCCAGAAGGTAACAAAAGCAAATTCAAAGGCTTCGGAATTTGAAAACACACTGTAATGGCATGAAATTTTTATAACTTGAAAATTTTTGAAATCTCGAGAGTAAATTATTTACAACAGAAAAAAGAAACCTAATAAGGTCTTCGTAATTTCATCATTTTTTCTTTGCCTAGACGACTACTACTTGTAATGAAAAATTCGTCGATTCAACATTCATCGAGTCAACTTAGGTGCCCGAAATTCCAGCTATTTTATGAAAGAAACATGTCGTTACAAATACTGAATGCCTACTCATCGAGCAAGAACTTTGCCGATTACAAATAGGAATACGAGTAAGTATTCGTTGAAAAAATAAAAATTCTTCAATTTACCCGACATCCCTTTGAAAAACTTTTGTAAAGTACGAACTCAAAGTTCAAATTTCGTATTGAAACAACACGAGGAGTGAATGCAATGGACGAATGGAGCAAAAAATAATAATTTGAAAAATAGAGGTCCGATTTTTCGCATTTGACCGATCGATAAGAATCTTCTAGTTATCAAACGAACTGATTATATGCTGATTATTCAAAGTTCAAAGTAAGCCTCGCTATTGTTTCATTTTGATAAGATAAAAATTTCGCCACAGTCAGGTGGGAAAAAATGTCACTCAAACCAAGCACCATATGGCGTTATAATTGATAATAAAATTAAGTTCATTTTGTGTATCTATAAAAACACCGTGCAAGCAGCTGTTTTTACATCCGAATAAGGTAATTGCACCATGAACATGGGAAATTTTCCAAAGGAAATTAACCCAAAGTAGTATTTCAAAAACGGTTCAGTTTTTTCCCCATTTTTTTGTGACTTCTAAATGGAAATGCCAATCACTATCAACGGTTAATTTCTTCTGCAGGTTTCAGCTCATTTTCCTTTGTTTACATTAGTTTCTTTTTGTCACACCATCATCAATGCAGCATGAATTCTTAACGATTCTAATTTCAAGATTCTCCATTTGACTCAAACAGCTATTGATGGGAAATAAATGACTAACGATGACCAGACTAAACAAGCCTGGCAATTTATACTCGTGAAAACTACACCCTAACGAAATTACCTCTTGAATATTACATTATCTATCATTTATTCATCCATACTCAATCAAATCAAAATCACGTCCAAATGAGACGTGAATCAAAATGAAAAGTAGTGTTTTCGAACGTTTTTTCGAGAGTATTACTTTCAGATCATCTGTGGATCATTTCGAAACGATTCTTTCTCTACTTGAAGTAGACATAACCCAGGATAATGAAGAAATAATCACCCCCCCCCCCCCAGGAGGCTTGAAAATGGCGTTTATCTTTACGTACGAGTACGTAGCGTAGAGTAAACTTTGTTCAAATATTTGATACAAAAATACGAAGTCCCTTCCCATACACGTTATAATGCTCGTAGGAACAGAATACGTTCTATATAACTACGAGAATTTCATCTTTAAAATGGATACACTAAATTATATAAGTCGTATTTCTACAATGGAGGTATTCTTACCGTTTAAAATGTTCCCGAATTCTATCTTCTCGAATATTTTCCGGTAAATTTCCGACCCAAAGATGACGAGTCTCCCTAACCATTTTTGTCCGAAAACCTCATTTGGAACTATTTTCGTTTACATTACGCGTGTAACAAAAATCGAACCATACATCAAGCGTATATTAACTGGAAACCACCATAATACAAAACCAAACTCCAAGCGAACTTCAATAACTCAAAACAACTGTATGATAACCGAAATGGTTGTCGCAATGATAATTTTATGAACTCACAACATTTCAAAGCATTAATTTATCAATAATATAACTAAAAAATATATCGAAAATTAATATTTTACACGCACACACTACACAAAACACGGACACACGCGCATTTGCCACCTCAACGTTAGCACTTCTTTTTTAAAAAAAATGACGTCACAATGGCGGGATAATACACAAAATACACAACCGTGCGATTCCAACTAGTCTTCAATGCAACATTCTGTTTAGGTTTTCTCGAAAGGCGAGTGTCTGTCCGGAAGAGCTCATTGTTACATTACACTCAGAGGGGTGGAATGGTTGGCGCGTTGAAAAAGTTATTCGTGGAAGGAGAACGTGAAACTCCCCTACCAAAAGTTCTCCCACTTTCAGAAATAAAATGCTGGTAGGAGAAACCAGGCTGACTGCCGGCCTGCCGCATGTTCCGGCGTTCCGAATTTTATTTATTTTATCTTACTCACATAGATTGGTACTGTGAGTTGAGTCTTGAGTCGCTCATATCATTGTTTTAAATGATTCAAAACTGTATTGTATTCAATTCATATTTATCATAATATCAATGTTTTTATTATATCGAAGTTAGGGTACTAGAAATGGGGGGTATAATCGACGGTCGCCATGTTGGTTCGGTGAAGTATTGTTTACTAGTGTAACGATGAATTCTTCGTTTGTGTGCGTGATTTGCGTTCCTATGAATACACACGCACACTACTTCACCGAACCAACATGGCGACCGTCGATTCTACCCCCATTTCTAGTACCCTATCGAAGTATGCACGATAAGACAAGATACTGTACCGATCGTGAATCGAGATACCTTTGACTTTGAGGTTTAGAGCATCATTTTCATACCTAACCCAGTCCTTTTTAATTTATTATAATCTATGGAAAACAGCAAATTTGAATTTTTTGAATATTTTGCCTCAATAATGGTACATTTTGACGTGCATAATAGAAAATTCAATTTTTCACGAACTCAGAAACTACGAACGAACGACTACGTAGTAAAATTCTCGGCTTAACCAACGTGGGAAAGCTTCATTTTGACGATTTCAAAAGACTACGCATGCGATTTCCACTGTAGGTGAGAAAAGTAGGTCGAACTTTGGCTGTTTAGAGTCATTCTTTTCAGCAATCTACCTACATTCTGCGTAGTTTGTAGCAGAGAAATATTTTCAAAAATATAACTAATAAAAGTATAAGAGTTCCACTGAATGAAACTTATTTACAGTCGGAGCAGGGATTTAAGATACACAATCTACAAGCTGCTGTATGAAGTGGTTTGTAACAAAACACTTTTTATATTTAGTAAGTGCGTAATACTTGATCACCCATTTTGAATTTAGACGCCCTCACGGAACTTTCTTTTTCATTTTTAATCAATACCGATTTCCCACTTCCTATGTTAGACGAGCAGTTTCCAAAAATTCGCGAAGTAGTATTAGTAGTTAGTAGCACTGTACTACCCAAGTACTCATCACTACTGTGGTGACGTATTTAAGGGGGTCCAAGGGGTCCAGACCCTCTTTGAAGAAGAAAAAGTTGAAGAAATGACGAAATTTCAGCTTTTTAATGCTCTTCTTTACAAAAAGTTTCACTTTTTTCGGTCAAGACCGCCCCCCCCCCCCCCCAAGTGTTATTACATTTTTAGTAAACACTGAAATTAAACCATGAAAATTTTCGAAGTTTGTTGAAACAAAATGAAATGGTCGAAAATTCGAAATCAACACTAAACATGCTGAAGTGGAAGAGATACTGCCTTCGATTAGAATGCATCATCTATGTTTTGAACTCTGCAGTTAATACGGTTGCATATTTTCAGTGGAAGGCGGAGAGTATTTGACGATTGCAGGTCATTGGGTTTTTTAAATTTTTGTAGCCAAATTTGCAGAAAATGTACATGTATTGTGAACCAATCTTTGAGAAAATGTGTTTTTGTTTTGTTCTCCAAAAAATGAAAAAAATTTAGAGCAGGCCTGATTATTTTCTATCATCTCTGTAATATTCGCTTTTGCCTAATGATGTTGTTAGTTATCTCACCTCTATCAATACCTATGTCACATAATAAAAATCTGATAAGGGCATGAGATCATTTTTGAATCTTCAACTTTTAGATAATTCATTCAACCTACTTCCTGTCTATAAGCCATTCATAAACAATTGTCAATTTTCAATGAATACACTGCTTTGCGTAAGACAGTATGTTTATATTGTAAGTATTGCAAGGAGTACCATGAAAATAGTAAGTACATTTATGTACATAAACCCACCTGCGCTATGCATAGATTTATATTCAATTCTTATACCTAGTTACGTATTTATTTCCATCAAAAACGTTTTGCATTTGTTTTCTAAATTGTTACTCAAAGCCATATTTCGAGCAGCAAATGAAATGAAAGGAGTAAGTACTTACATTTCATAATGGATTACAATGATAGATAAACTATTATTTTTCTTTTTGATTTTCTGAATTCAAGTGAAATGTGATTGAATTAGTTAGGTAGTATCTCAAGATTTTTATCAGCAGTCCAGCACTAAATTTTTTATTTAAACAAACCAGAGTTTTGAGTTTTCATGAATACATATTAAGGTCTGTGCTCCGAACAGGCGAAACATTAATGAAAATGATTGATTTATAATACTAATAGTATAGGTTTCAATAAAGGGTGGTCAGTTCTTTTAGCATAATCGTCATTAAAACGTTCATAAAAATAGGAACCGATTAAAGATTTTTATAGGTATCAGGTGCATGAGTCTGTACTCCGGTAAAGAACAAAATCTGAGTCGAAGCAGAAACTCAAAAATGAATCTTTCATTCTGTCTGATTTAATTCTTATTAAAATCTTCTCAAGTACGACGTGTTGAAGTGCTCGATATGACAACTTTTAAATATTCTAACTCACAAGAACGTCATTGTTAGGTACTGAAATTAAACAAGTGTTAAGTACATTATAATTTTATAAAATAACGAATAGTAAATTTCACAAACTCAACATGCTTTCGCATCTTACCTAGTCCATTCCCTGCAGATTATCCAAATACGAGCACTGTTTACATGTTGTCAAAAACCTTTGCCGATAATTATTGAATTAAATGAACTTCATTATTCGAGAAAAACCATTCAACATTTAAAAATATAACACACCAACACTGACAAACAACACAACACGGTATAATTATTTATTTAACATTAAGCATAAACTTTGAAATACATTGTAAAAGTAACTGTGTCAATTACACCAACAGTTGTTCATAATCCTTTGTTGTAGAAAGCAATTTGAGGGTCTGGATTGAATTTTTTGGCGTTTTCCTGGGCACACAAAAAAAATGAAAATTTCACTAAAACTTCAAAATATTATTATCAAATTTTAAAATAAAAATAGATACATTTATAAAATAATTATACTTGGGAATAATTATTATAAAACATGGCACAAAACAAAATACCTAAAAGGAAATCTGAACATTTTCACCTTAAGATGGCGTTAGTGTGTTACACAGTCAAATAACTGAGATATTTTTCGAAATGTGCCCATTTTTGTAGTAAATAATTTTTCAAAAATCGGGGAAAAAGACAGCTTGTTCAAATAGTATTCGAAGATATTGCTTTTAACCTTCAAAGTTTAAAATTCACAACACGGGATGGAAAGAGAAAACATTTTCAAGAAGATAGTCTCAGTAGCGTGCACAACTTACGCAAGGTATTTTTAATTTTTTTCAAAGATTCGTTCAAATAGGTATGTATTATTTTGTGTACATGCCTACATGTGAGCAACTGAGCATATTTTTTTTTGTTAAAAAACATTTAACCTAACGCCATTATATAAGGCATAGGTTTAGATAGGTAGATACACATATCAAGTTTAGTAGGCCTAAATTAAAAAAAAAAAAAAAGTAATTTCTACCTCTGCCTATTATACTTACGTACCATTTACAACACGGGAAAATGTTTACCTGTATTTCTTTTTCCAGCTTTTGAATATCAATTGGATAAGTTTGAGGGAATAAAGCACAGCACATGGGAGTCGCGAATGTCAAAAATACACCACATAAAACTAACTGCAAGGGAGCAGGTAACAATGGATATCGTCTAATAACTCCTCTTTTTTCAATCCACTCCATAATAAAAGGAGTAAAAACTAAACAAATCCATATCAATATTAAAAAACAACACCAACGAAATTCATTTCAGTATTTTTTACTTACTCATCCCAGGAGCACACATGCAAATACGACTTAGTACCACTGCTGAAATGCCATACTTGGCGGCGGTTTTCGAGTATCCCAATGAATTACTATTCTGATCCACTACAGGAATTCCTTGTTCCAATTCTCTACAGAAAAATTCATATGCATACATTTAATGATAAATAATCAAAGGTAGGCATTTTATTTATTCACTAATGATTCAAAATATGTATGTATTCATACTTATATCGCATTAATGGAATGTTAATACAATTCGCAGCAGCGACTGCGGCAAATGGCACCAATCTACTGACGACAGGAGGAGCTCTCTAAAAAATATATAGGTATAAGTAGCTCTAATCATTTAAATACTTTTAAATTGTTGGTATAGGCTAAACATTTTTTTTTTAGAAAATATGTGATGCATTTTACTTTGGCAAGTTTGTTCAACGCAATGGCAGTAGATACAGCTCCACTTGTTGCTAAAACGTACGATTTTGTAATTTGTCTGAAACACATAATTACGTATCACAGGTGTAAAGTTCGATTAAGAAACATACATACCAAGAAAGATATTACATAAAAATTTTTTTGTAAAAAAAATGTTATCATACGGTGTACAGATAAAATGATTTTATAAAATAAAAATTAGTAGGTAAAGAACTAAATATCATAATACCAGAATTGCAGATTTTTTTATCAATTTTTTTTTTTTTCAAAAAACACTCACTCGGTTGAAATTTTTGAAGAACCACTTCGATTTGTGTAATTCACCAAGGCATTGAATGACTGATTAAACCATTGCCAAAATACAATAGCAGGAGTCGACCTAAAAAAATAAATAATCATACAAATTTGTTTTATTCGAGAAGTAAACGAATTTATTGGAAGCACGAAAAAAGTCACCTTACTTGTAAAATGTAATCATACATCCAGTAATTATCATATTCATAGGCACTTGGGCGGACATTCTTCCAAATAAAATCATTTTTTCTCCAGTGTCAGGGTGAAATGCTGAATCAACAACATCTTTGGCGTGATATACATCATCCAAAGTTAATCCTGGCAGTGGTTGTCCGGTCCTGAAGACAGGAAAATGTCAAAACTGAAATTTTTCAACACCCAAATCAATGCCACCGATTACCTACTTGTATTTATCAACTATTTCTTTGGCCTTATTTAGTTCTTCATCATTTTTCAGAATATGTAGCGGATTGGTCACATTAAAAAAGTATTTTACTCGACCTATGTAGGTGTTTTGATCCCACCTGGGTACATCAAGATTTACTCTGCTGCCTAAATTTATGTTAGAAAAATATACAATTTTTTATCAGTACTTTTTAATTTTTCTAGGTAGAAAAATTTACGAGAGTTCAATTTTTCAACTTACCCGACATCATTGCTTGTTCATTCGAAGAGCATGACTGACCAACTGATGAATACTTACGAGTTACTTATGCATCAATTCCTATAGTAATTAATGATAAGCATTGACGAATAATTTCTTAATAGAAGTTTTATCAATGAACTTTAACATACATATCATATCGTACAGATATGAAATTACTGAACGACGATGATTTTAGAAAATATTTAACAATAAAAATCTTCAGTGTACAAATCATACATTTATATAGATATATTAACAAAAATATGACATCATTTAGAACACAAATGAGCGGGGTTATGGATAACGAAATTTTTTAAAATAAATAACGGTAGGTTAGGAACATATAAATATAACATTTTGGTGACAAAATCAAACGGGCAAGGTATTGGAAACAGATGAGGAAACTGCTGATGTGAAAATCTTTCTGAACATTAGTAAGCCAGTCTGTCCTCCTGGAATGTAAGTAAAAACAAACCACACCAGCGAAACGATTTGAACGACAGCACATAATGCAGTAGCCACAGTGCTTTGTAACACCAAAGAGAAATACAAAGTCGCAGTTAATGAAGAAAAATAAACTGCGGTGAATGGTAAACGTTCCACTGAACACAAATGCCTCATATAGTTTAATGGTCCCCAAAGAAATGCAAAACTGAGAAAAACAAAATCACAATAAAATTGTTGTTATCCATTAATAATTATAGCTAAAAAAAAACTAACGAATCTAGAATAAGTATTATAACCATACCTGCATAGGGTTGAGCAGCTTCCAAGAGTGAAGAACAGAGCAAATTTTCTAGCCTTCAACACAATGACTGGAATGTATATAATAGATAATCCAAAAAACAAGCAACTCATACACAAACATATGCAAAAACAAATTAGTTTCTGCATTCGACCCTGAAATATAAAGAAAAATTAGATTTTCAATCGCATATCGAAGATTAAAGTTTTCTGACTACTCACCATTGAGGGACAAGTAAACCATCCTTGATAATATTTTTGATCGTTTGTTAACAGATCTTCATTATCTTCAGTTTCTAATTTTTTGAAAATTTTAGTGAAAGCGTATTTACTGAATGAAATGCCACCTTTGGCTTGATCACCTCGGTTTAGATATTGATTCAAATCATCTTTCAAGTTGCTCATTGTAAATGTTTACTTCAATCTATAATTTTTACTTTGAACGATGTCACAGTCCGTCAACGAAGCACCGGTTCCTATTCCTGCGAATATAAAAATATAGTAAAAATATGATGATGAAACTACTGAAAACATTTTAAATAAAAAATGTTCTTATTCTTGCATATTTCTTGCATAAGGAATTAAATTGCCCGCAAGATTCAGCAGTTAGGTTTGTCGGTTCTTTATAAATATGGTACGTAATATTAGTTAATAATTTACTTTGACTTAGTTAAAGTTTTCATCCAAGTTTCACAACCATATTTTCAGCTGAAGAAATAATGGTCCTAATTACATTGTTCCTTGATTGTTCGCGATCATCAAAGCTTATAAAAATCTTCGGAAGTTTCTTCAGGAACTCAGGAAATTCGAAAATCAGAAAACTGAGAAAACGAAAAACTTTGATTCTGATAAAAAATTTAAAATTAGTGATAAAATAAAAATTCTTTTCAAATCACCTGTTGTTGAAGTTTGCCTGGTTAATAATTTTTTTCGATTTTTTGTTCTTCTGAATTCGTGATCGTCAATAAACACACCTAGCGAATATTTTTGAAATTATGAAAAATAAAAAAATCGTGGCCATGTTACCGGCATACAATAGGCAATTTCTTTTTGTCAAAATTGATGCAAAAGCAAAATTGATAATAATCGTGTAATGAATACATTATAATATAGTGTAGTCTCAGTGCAAGATATACTATTATTCTGCTTGAATAAAATGTCATCGTGGGAACGAGTCAAAGTAAATTACTCGTAGTATGTACAGTTCAGTCATATAATATTCGTTATCATTAAAATTGTTCTTATTTCAGCAATGGAATGCTCTCACCAGAGTTTGGCATTTGTTCGATGCCCGCTGGCAAAATCCTTTACTGTCCGCTCGCACGATTTGTAAATATTTGAAAGGAGAATACAAGCCGATATACCATCCTATGTGTAAGTGAGATCCCAGCGTCGTATTCGTATGTACTTACTGGAAATACTGATCAGATCTGTGAATTATTTCATCGTATTTTACAGCCAATTGCGGAGATCATGTGGTAGTAATCAACAGCCGTGAAGTCGCATTACCTGGAGAAGAATGGCGTTGGAGGGTCTATTATCACGATACGGGTTACACCAAAGGCAAAACCTATACCAGAGCATGGGAATTACATGATAGAGATCCAACATTGGTACCTAAATTATTATATAAAGGAACTTTTATTGTTTTTGTACGTATCTACTTATTATGTTTCTTTACTATTATTTTTTTCAGATCTTCAAAAAAGCCGTATACGCCAATCTTGGTCATAATTTACAACGACGTTACTCTATGGAAAGGTTACACGTCTTTCCCGATGAAAACGTACCTTCAGAAATCTTAGGAAATATAACTAATCAGATTAGACCGCTTAAAATAATTCCACGTACTCTGGATACTTACGCAGAGGAAGAAATCGAGTCTTTCCCTAAAATTTATGATTATCCTAAAGATTTTATTGTTCGTTGACTTTGTTATTTATTTGTACGAGTAGATTTTTGAGCAAATTTTATAATTATTCTCACTGTGTTTTTAAATTGAACATTGTAATAAAAAAAAAAAGTAATTGTTCGATAAAGAATTTTATTATGAAGAGCTGTGAGTTGAGGTTTTGTTTACAGAGTTGGCGCGGAAAATTTATCAATTTTCTACCTTGAATGATACGTGGAAAACTAAGTTACCTACTTTCTCGTAGATGTTTTTAAGCAAAAAAACTAAAACTCAACAGGAAAGCTGAGTTTTTCTGGAGGGGAAAAAATAAGATTTCTTTGGGCAAGTGCAACCCAACAAGAAAAGGTGTTGTTTCTTTTCACGTAATTCCGACTTCCGAAGGCAGTGAAAATGAAATGGCAAATTTGTGTTCTTGACTCTTCTATTCATCTCATAATCATAAGAAAACAAGATATCGTAATGAACTATTTCAATTATCAAAGATTGCCATTTTGATTGGAAAAGTAATTTACTTATAAGCAAAGAAATGTTGAAAATTGAAATAATCACAGTCGTATGCACGTAAAACGGTTGAAAACTGATAAAGGAATTCGAGTGTAGATTACAGTAGAACAAAACAACACACTGCAATAAAAATATTTTAATTTTTTTAGGTTATACCATTTCAGTGTTAAACAATAAGATACTTACTAAAACTAATAGTAAACGTCTACTTTATAATTCGGGGTGATTCCATATTTACGCCGTAAGAATTTGTCTCAAAAATAGGAAATACTACAAGACGAAAATTCCGATTCTTAAAAAATACAGTCACAAAATGAATTTAGCGTAAAAAAGTCCACAGTTTTGTAAAACAAAAAATCGCTCGTAAATTGTGTCAAAAATGTTTTTAAAAAACAAAAAAATAAAGTGCAGTTATACTTATTTTCAAAAAAGAGGAAGAAGAAATTAAATAATAATAAAAATAATCATAATCGTAATAAATTACTAAAATAATCGATTAAAACCCATCGATAATATACATAATTGACAATCACTCGCCGTTAATGAATTTAAATTTTTGAAGCTCGTACATACGCCGTTTCTATAGTTTTTAGATTCGATCATATGAATTTGTAAGCTGATTATTGATACAATATCCGTTTCTGAAATGCTACTATGGTAACAAGTGTAATTCAAGAATAATTATTCTCGCTTTTAAGCTCGACTTGTCAAAAAAAGCTTTAATCTTCCGCAGTAATTTCTACTGGAATTGAAGTAGTAAATGTGGGCGTTTCGAGTTCTTCGTGTTTTTTCATTTTCATACCCTGCAAAAAGAAATTCTGCTATGTACATCGAGCCAATTTAAAATTAGTAAGCCTACATGAAATGCGAATACGTATGTATATATTAAAATATTTCTAATTCCACCAAGCAACGACCTCAATTATAATCAATTAACCTGACGGTCACTGGGGTTGTTCAGAAAAATATGATGGTTAAATTTCTGGTTAAAATTATAAACGTTGTACGTTGGAATAATTTGGAGTGTACGTTATAGTGCCGCAGTGGTTAACGCTTAATACGTTTTAATTCTAAATTTCGACGAAAGTGCTTACTTGTTGTAACTTATAATGATTTATGATGTCTTGATCTGCTGGACAGCTCTGTGTAAATGCATCTAACTGATACATGTGAAGCATGTACCGCCAAAGATGCGAGAATTCTGTGGGTATTTCAAAGTTCAAAAAGTATTTGCCTGTAAAAAATAACGAAAATGTAGGTAACATTATTGTACTTGAATACTAACATGTGGATAACAAGTCTACAGGATGCCCAATTTTATTATCTAAGATAAATAAGCTCAAAGCTCAGAATTTTTCAATCGAAATTGTATCATAAATATCTTGTCACATTCATGCAAGTGTAGGTACAATTAATTGGTGATTTTTTCATTCGAATTTTTTTTTTTTTTTGAAATTTAAATTCAACGCAATACGAATGACTAAATTAGTTTCAATTACGCAGGTAAGAAAGGTAGGTAGGTACCTATACTTTAAGACATTACGCAAGTAACTGGTTCGTACGACGGTGCCACTTACGGATACGAGTTCCTAAAGAACTCGGCAACTACCAAGTACCAATTCTATTTCAAAAAATTGTTACAAATATGCTTAATTGAATTTTATCAATCACACATGCACACATAAATATCATACCTGCTACTCTAATATGTTGCAAACGTGGCATCAATTCGCAATCGAAACAGCACATTGTATCGCCCGTTAAAAACCGTGTACCGGTTTTACCAAGATGGTCGTTAATTTTACGTAAGTGCGACAACAAGCTATTCACGCTAGTATCATCTTTCTTCAACAGCAATAATTTCAATTTCTGAAAAAAAAAATCAACAAAAAGACATACAGCTCGATAATCTTAATTTTTGAATAATTAAAGTATATTGTATACACACGACTAATTAAGATGCCTAATTGATTTATGAATGGGTCACAATTACCGGTTAGCCTTCGTGTAATTTTCTAATTGACGTTGAATTTATAATAATTTTTCGTTTCAATACAATTTTTTTTGAGGTTCAAACATACATAATTGTATCATTCGTCACAGCGTACATATATGTACATAGGTCATTTCACAATACACATATTGTACATATAATATGTAGGTACAATGTATTTGTAAGTACAGTTAAGGTCTAAGTAATAGTAACGCAGTCTCTCAGGGTCAAGAAAAATTAAAAGAAAACAATTTGTATGTAGGTAGGTAGGTACTGGGTACGTCTACATGATTGTGTTAATCGAAGTCACAGAGGAAAATTTCAAAATCTCAAGTGATAATTATAGTTTATAAACATCTGTTAAAATCTATAATACTTTTGAGGGAAAATTTTTTATCGTTTTGTTCAAGAAAAAAAAATCTGAATTTCCCAGGAACAAAAAATTTCTCAATTTTTTGGGAGTCTGCCTAAATAAAATCTAATTTTTGTGAGACAAAATCTCAAATTTTTAAATGAAAATATCTATCAACTTTTTAAAGTACAAAATATTTTTCAAATTGAGGGGGGGGGGGGTGTATTTATTTAAAAAAATTGGAGAATAAAATTTTTCAACTAGGTAATTTGGAGTAATACTTCAAAAATTTTTTAGAGAAAAGAAGAACAACTTTTTGGGGAACAAAATATTTTTCAAATTTTTGGAGTAAAAAATCTTTCATTTTAGTTTGGAGAGAAAAAATCGCTCATTTTTGTACAAAAAACTAGTTGAGAAAACAATCTTTATTTTGTTATTTTTTTCAGAATGAAAAAAAAAATCTTTCAACATTTTTGGATAAAAAAAATATAATTTCTGAAATTTTTGGAGAAAAAATTACTCAGTTTTTTTCTTCAAATGAAAAATATCACCTCAACTTTTTTGAGGTTCATTTTTTTAAAATTTCAATTTTTGAAAAAAATCTTAATTTTATACCTATCTTAATTTATTTAAAAATAATTTTAATTTTTTGAAATAGAAAATCTTTCAACTTTTTTGATATAAACTTAGTTTCTAGATTTTTTAAGGATTTTTTTTCAATTTTTTTCAATTTTTTGAATAATGAATAAAAAATTTCAATTTCAATGTTTTGGAGTAAAAATGTCTCATTTTTATCAAAAAAATCTTTCAATTTTCGTGGAGAAAACTTTCAACACTAGTTTGGAGTTGGAGTAGGTAAAGGTACTTTCAAATTTTCATAGAAAAAAAAACTGGATATTTTTTGGAAAAAATTCGAGAATTTTCTGGGAATGAAAAATGTTTATCTTAATTTTTCTGTCACAATTCTATTCAAAACATTTTTTCAATTTTTCTGAAGCGAAAAATCTTTCAACTTTTCTACAGAAGAAATATTTCTTAAATTCTTGGAGAAAAATCTCACAATTTTTTTTCGAATCAATATAAAATTATTTTTAAATTTTTCGGAGAAAAATCCCTCAATTTTTTTTGTGCATAGAAACAAATTTTCAAAAAAATACGATTTTTCGAGGTAAAAGAATACAATTTTTTACGATAAAAAAATACATACATACTTGATATTCAAAAAGGGGGAGAAGGGTCCAATCGAAATTTTTGTAATAGCAAAAATTATTTTATTTCCAAGACATCAAAGCTACAACTTTTGTTTGAAAAATTTTTCAATCGGACCCGTACCTCCAGTCCTCCACCAGTTTTTATTAATACATTATAATACATTATGTATCTCAGTCACATTATGCAAAATCGGGAGGGGAGGGGAGGGAAAGGTCCAATCGAAAATTTTATAATAACAAAAACTATTTTTAGGACCTCAATCTACATTTTTTGAATTAAATTTTTTTCAATTGGACCCCTCCTACAATTTTGAAAAAATATCTACCTACCATGATGTTATATGAAATTAGAGAAGGGGTTAGAGATCCAATCGAATTTTTATAGTAACCAAAACTATTTTAGGATCTTAATATACAACTTTTATTTGAAAAAAAATTTCAATTGGCCCCTTCCTCGCTCACTTCCCTAATTTATATGTACTTAGTATTTTGGGAGTGTTATGCAAAATTGGTGAGGAGGAAGGGTCCAAGTGAAAAATTTTTCAAACAAAAGTTGTAGCTTGAAGTCATATGAATACTTTTAGTTATCACAAAAATTTCGATTGGACCCTTCCCTCCCCTCCACCATGAATATCAAGTATATATGTAGTATTGTACTTCGTAAAATTCAACAACAACGATCCAACACCATGCAATTGCAAATAAATTTAGTAAATTAGACACTAATGTCAAAATTTTGAAAAAAATCAAGCTTACACCTTAGAAAATTCCATGTTGCCCGTCCTGTTGCAGTAAATTAACTTTTATACCCATGCAACAAGGACATAATGAATTAATGATGCATTTCGATTGTGTGAAAAAAAGAATTGCACCTTTTTTCAAAGCACAACTTTAGGTATGCAACGACGAAGCTTTGACAAAAAAAAAATACACTTGATTGGCGGGTGAGGTGATAACGAAAACAATAAAAATCGTGTATTGTTATTTCTAAATTTCTAAAGCAAGTATGACAATTCATACGCTTATCCCATTCTTCTATAACATGTGGAAAATTACTGGCAAATTTTTAAAAATTCAAAATTTCCACAAAAATTATGATCATCTGATCACTTGATCAGCAATCAGCAACTTAACTTCAGATTTTTATTAAAGACCAAGAACAAAAAAAAAAACACTACAGACAGATAACAATTTTTTTTTCAAAACCTAGAAGATAGTGACACGACACACCACCGAAGAATTTGAAAAATACCAAACCACGCCTTAAATAAAGAAAACTTGAAGAGCACCACAGCCATAACAATAGATTATGAGACCACTTGTGAACGTAACAACTTTTTTGAAATTCTTCGTCAAATTATCTTAGGAAGAAACACAAACATCAAGTGAAAATACCGAATACCGAAAGATAGATAACATTCGAGCATCGAGTATTTGTAATTTTGTACCCACATATACACGACATATAGCTGGTAATATGGACAATATTTAGCTAACGATTGTATTTATTTTGTTGGAAATTCATAGGCGAGATTTTTTTCTACTAAAATAAATTACCAAGACCGACCTTTAGATGCATTTCAAATTCTGAAGAGAAGACTTTCGACCAAAGTGCTGATGCATTGACCGTGGTTGGTTTGGTATTCGTTATTCTCTTACAATTTTACACTTTTAATTGACACAACCACACAACGCACAACGATGATTCGCATTTGAATTACACTTCTCGTTAGGATATTTGCACCTTTCCGCAATTACAAAGGTTTTAAAAAACGCCTTCTTTTATAATGAAGCGGATTCTGCTGGAATATGTTGTGGAAAAAGGGGGGAAACAATGATATGGGATTTTTATATTATCGCTATACGAGGAGTTGTTAGTTATGGCTTCGTGAACATGCTCGGATTCTGTGTCAAGGTGACTTCGTTTTCTTCTTTCGCGTTTAGTCTCCCTCGCCTGGTTTGTTTTTTCCGTGACGCGACCAAAGAAAACCTCCGTACTCGGTACATTCGACAAGAGAAGAGTATCGAGGTTAATTTTTCATTTATATCGCGCATACGCAGGTGATATACTTACGCTGTATAAATTTTCGATTAGTGAAGCGACTTCTTTGTCTTGAACAAATAAATTATGACCACCGGGTATACTCTTCATAATGTGTCTTTCAATTTTTTCGTTTTCCAGTACAGCTAATCCGTTATCAATTAGAATAGGAGGTGGGGTCGCTTCGAAATTCGTCCTGAAAATTAAAATAAGAACCCGGTTAATAATTATAGGTATTGAAAATATGAGTTTCACACGTGGCGTTGCGTTTATACATATTCTATGGATTAGGTACATCAAATAAATATTAAGTATGTTATTTTTTTTTTTTTAAAGACAATTAGATTTTTTTACACTTCATTGTGGATAAAGCAGAACAAAATATTTCATTTTTCCGTTACATCACGCGTAACATTAAGGTTTAAATTATTCATCTGATCATTTTCGACCGTAGTATTTAATCAATGTTATTCGCCAATCCATTCAGTCAATCAAATTACCTCATACGTGTACCTACTTAGTACTTACGTACTCACACAAGTACATATAATATATACTCACTTGAAGCACCGCATATACGGCCACAACTTATCAATTATTGAAGAATTTCGAGAGAGAAAATGTTATTTTATCTAAGCATACCAAGTATCGATTTAGTATCGATATTATTCAATTACACGTCTACAGTTAGGTACATACGTAAGTAGGTAAGTGACTAAACAAGCAGTGTCCAACAAAATCAAAAATCAAAAGCAGAAATTTGACAGGATTTTCAACAGAACTTTTTCAAAATTGAAAATGCCCAAAACGTCAGATTTAATCATTTCTTTAAAAATTCCAAATTTTCAAAGTCATAAAAATTCATTAAACTTGAAATTTTCACCAAAAAATGTTTAAAAACTATTCAACTTTACCACTTGATACTTTTACCTCTTTTTTGGAAATTTATTTATTTTATGTAAGTAGGTAGCTAATTTTCAAAAATGGATCCGTATCCATAAAATTTAAAAATTATCAGATTTTGAATTTTTACAAAATTTTGAAAACATACCTGTAGGTAGGTCCTCAATATAAAAAAATTCAATATTTCAAAAAAACTCGGCGCTTCGCGCCTCGCCAGGTTGGCTCTATTTCCACACTACGTTTGAAAGTATGAAACACAGTATAATTATGCTTTTACTCTGTGGCAAAATGTCTAAAAGTCACGAATATTAATTTCCATTGAAATTTAAAAATCTAAAAAGTATAATAAATAATTTTTTTTTCAAGTTTCAGAATGTCTGACAAAAAGCCTAAAAAAATCTAAGTTTCAAAATGTCTGAAAGTCATCTTTTTAAAAAAATTTCTAAGTTTAAAAATATCTGACAAAATGTCTGAAAGTCATCTTTCTAAAAAAATTTCCAAGTTTCTGAATGTCTGACAAAATGTCTGAAAGTCATATTTCTAAAAAAAATTTGTAAGTTTCAATTTAAATTTAAGAATGTCTGACAAAAAGCCTAAAAGTCATAAAATTTTTTTAAAATTTTCAAGTTTCGGAATGTCTGACAAAATGTCTAAAAGTCATTTTCAAAATGGCTGACAAAATGGCTGAAAGTAACCTTTCTAAAAAATTTTCAAGTTTCGGAATGTCTGACAAAATGTCTAAAAGTCATTTTCAAAATGGCTGACAAAATGGCTGAAAGTAACCTTTCTAAAAAATTTCCAAGTTTCAGAATGTCTGACAAAATGTCTAGAAAATGTCTAAAAGTAATAAAATTTCAAAAAAATTACAAGTTTCAAAATGTCTGACATTCTGTTTTTTATGTCATCCAAACCTAACCTAACCCAATGGTGTCGGATTTTGGGGTCGGATTTTCCTGTCGTTTTTTTTCATTTTGGTCTCCGTAAAAGCATATACTATGCTAAAAAATTGATAAAATTTAAAAAATTTACTCAAGTTACCGAAATTCTAATTTTCATCAAATTTTTAATTTTCTTCAAAAGCTTAAAATTAAAAAAAAATAAGTTGAAAATTGACCCTTTGACCTTTTTTTTTTTTTTTTTTTGAAAATCTTGCTGGGGTTTAAATTGATCTAACTCCAATAATGCATTTAAAATTTAAAAATAATCGAATGACGTTAAATTTTTATCAAATTTTGAAGAAAAACTACGATCCCAACAGTTTAATAATTTTTTAAAAATTCCAAAAAACTTGAAAAATTAATCTAACTTACAAAATTTATTGGAATTTTAAAAATGACGAAGATTCAAATTTTTATCAAATTTTGTATTTTGACTGAATTTTAATAAATTTTACAAATTTTCATAATTTTTCAATTTTTCAAAAATTTTGAATAATTTTTAAATAGAAAAAAATCACGAATTTATTAAAATGATGGAAACTTATTCAACTTTAAAAATTGATTACATTGAAAAAATTTATTATTGATTAAAACTTTAAAATAACCCAGAAAACATTGAAAATTGGTCTTTTCAAAATTTTTCAAAATTCAGCTGAATTAAAAAAATTACTTGAACACAAGAAATTCAATAAAATTAAGTTGCAATTAAATTTTTAATTTTTGATAAATTGTAAATTCAAATTTTTATCAAAATGTTTGTAAATTTTAAAATCTTAAGAATTTCTTCAATTTACAAAATTTATATACCTATTAAAATCATAAATGACCATTTCAATTTTTATCCAACTTTCGTAAAAATGTTCAAAATCTTTAAAACTTTACAAATTCACCTATCGAAATTTTCAGGCTGAATTTTAAAAATTAATTAATCTTCAGAAATTCATTAGGTAAAATTAAAAAATCATTATAATTTTGAATTTTTGCCGAATTTCAGAGGAACAGTAGTACCTAAGCGATTTGAAAAATTTATCCTATTTCAAAAACGTACCTACGTACTTATTGAAATTTCAAAATGATCGAAATTTCTATTTTCATCAAATAAGGATTTGAATTTTAACCAAATTTTGATAAAAAATTTTTAATATCTACTTACAGAAAATGCAATTCCACCTAAAAATTGGTCTAATTTAAAAAATTTATAACAATTTAAAAACGATTAAAATTTCAAGTTTTTATTCAATTTTTTTCAAATGTTTAAAAAACTATGAAACTTGACGAATAAATTGAGAATTTGAAAAAAAAACAATTAATTCAGCTGAATTTTTTCCTAATTATAAAGAAAGTAACAGGAAGTAATTTGAAAAATTTGTTAGGATTTTTTAAACTCAAAAAAGTTAATTTCAAAAAAATGTTTATTGAAATAATTTAAAAATTACCAAAATTTTAATCGGAAAAAATTGAAATTTATTCAATTTACAAAATTTTTCATTTTTTTAAAGTATTCTAAACTACCAAACCTTGCCTTTTTCAAGAGAAATAAATTATTTTCTAATACCTAAAAGAAATTATTCTAAATTCAAAGTTTTCATTTTTATTGTTTAGTTTTTTTTGTGTTTTTTTTTATGAAAATTGAGGGTATACCAAGGTACTACTTAGATTAATATTAACAAGAAAATAAAAACTTCGATGAGTTAAAATAAAAAATAAAAGTTTGAAATTTTTTTATTTTCTCTCTTTTGAAATTGATGAACTAGTAGGTAAGGAATCGACTCTACCTTTAGAATCCAGTGAGGGGAAAAATTGAAAATTGAACGTTATTTCTCAAATTTTGAAGTGAAAATAACAAAATGGCCACGGAAAATTTTTTTCAGCGTTAATGCCCATTAAAAAAAATCAATTGAGGGCATCCAAAGGTACCACTATACCACTTGAAATTAAGTTTAGGAAAAGTAATAAATTGAGAATTTAATCTCGTGAAAAAGAACAATTTTGATGTATTTTAACTAAAAAAAGTGCAAAAATATGAAAATCGATTAATTTTTAATTTACGAATAGTTAGGGGAACAATGAAAAATGGAAAACTATTTTCTCATAAAAACAAACAACTAGAAAGGCATTTGTCACGAGATGCATACTAACTAAACAATATTCGAGTCAACAGTTGATTAAAATTTCAAACGAAAACTAGTTCAACGAACAATTTCATCTACTTAATTCATTTCGATATGAACTCACGTCAACGTCCAAGTCACACTAGGCAGTTTTCCAAATTTAAAATTAGTAAAGAAAGCAGACCAGAATTTAAATCAAAATTGCATTTCTTCAATTCGTTAAAATTGTCACGAAATTTCCCACGAATGCGATTTTTATCGAGAACCCATATCACTTTCAAGTCTCAACAATACCATAAACAATAATCATGTCCGCGATTAATCCAAATCGCACTACTTTGTATAAAACTATGCCACCTTCCTTCTAAACAATAGCTTTCACGCGTTTATTCCCAGTGCAATTGAAAATTTACGAATTACGTCGATTATAGGTTTTAATCGAAGCTCATTTCACCCACACGACGGCCTCTTTGAAATATACACATAAATGTGGCTAAATTTAGTATAATAGTGCGAACTAGCAATATGCTGGATGGTTGGCAGATTTTCTCTTAATTTTTCAGAACCACGTGTCAGATTGACGCGTACATAATACGAGTTATCAACTTTTAAAGACAGAAAACTCGTAAAAAGAAAGAATAGCTACATAAGAGTACATAACGCAATTCATCTCTCGGTCATTTGATGTTTTTTCTACGTACAACCTCAACTTGACAGATAATTAACATTAGTTAATGGCGAAGAAAAACACGTACCTGAAATCGGGAGGTGGTTTTTGCATATCAACTGTGGTCACTTTCAAGCTAATTGTTTTCAATTCGGCCAATAAATATAAATCCATAAAATATTCTTGACAAAATAAACAAGCTCCTTTTCGTCTGCCATCGATAGTGGAAGCCTGAAATTACAATAATAAAAATCATTATTAATAATAAACTCACGTATACCATAAC
Source organism: Balanococcus diminutus (assembly GCA_959613365.1). NCBI lineage: Eukaryota > Metazoa > Arthropoda > Insecta > Hemiptera > Pseudococcidae > Balanococcus > Balanococcus diminutus. Next base: position 35,766,056 of record OY390714.1, read on the forward strand.
GTTCAATTAACGCAAACACCTATATTCGCAGCTAGAACACTTTTATAGTGCATCATCAGCAGAGCAGAAATATGTATAATGATCGAACCTGGATATGTGCAAGCCCAGGTACCTATTACCTGTTGTACTTACAAACAGTACCCAAGTATTTTTAGACCACTCAATTAACGATAACGTCGCTGTCATGAACCATGAAGCGTGAAAACGAGAGTCAAATATCAGTGTTTCTATTTAATTTTTCGGTTCGCATAATTGAAAAATAATCTTACACGTAGACGAGGAAAAGACTACCTATTGTTTTTAAATTTTTTCATACGTGTTCGAACCTTCACCTGAATACATACGTGACTTATAACGTAGATACTAGGTTTATAATACATGAAATTTACTCAAGTAAAGTCTAAAGGTCGTGTCATCAACTCTGGACGACGATGCATCAACAAAATAATTCATTTATTACCCGAAAACACAAAACTTTTCATTTCCGCATTGAATTCCCATTGTTGAGAATTTGTTCTTTCAAGCATCGGTGAACACCGAACAGGTGAGCTTTTCCGAGAAAACAAAATCAACAATCTAGCAAAAAAATAAGTAAGTTCGCAGAAACCAACGATGTGGATAGCATAAATTTTTGCAATTGAGAATTATTCCATTTACTGCCAAGAACAGCAAATTTGAGGATTTTTTCTAGCCTTAAGAAAAGGATAGTAGAAAGCTAGGTACCTATATTTAGAGTGAAAGATTACGCTTGAACAGTGATTTTCCTATACAATAGTCAATATTTTGTTTTGCTTTAAAAATGTTATAAATATAACTCTTTTTTTTGGCAGGCTATATTTTCTTCGAAAATAAAAGTTTACTAAAGAAAACATCCACAATGCAAATGATTATCATTGTTTTTTATTTTCTTCCCAAAAATTGTCATTACATGTCAACTAAATGCCTCTTACGAATAATATCCGATTAATTAGCTGAACTTCGTGCATTAGGATGACTGAAATGAAAATAAATAATGTTTTTTCATTTCAAGTGCCCATTACAAATTTTAAAAATTTTGCTTTCCAACAAAAAATTTTAAAATTAATTATAGGTACTTTTTTAAAGGAAATGTGCAAATATCCAAGTGAGTAGGTATAGAAACTTTGAAAAATTCATTATTCGAGAACATTTTTTAAAATTGTGTGGTTAAAAAAATTGAAAAAATGTTTTTTAAACAAAAATGTTTAAATTTTGTTTTTTTAGGAAAGGAGAAAAAAATATTTTTAATGAAAAATTCTGAAAAGTTGTATTAGACTTTTCAAAAAAAATTCATCTGTCTTTTTTATTCTTATTAAATGTCGTAAAATTCAACGAGTTCGTTTAGTAATAAAAATTTAAAAAAAATTGTCAACAAATTGGAAAAAAAATTAGTATTATTAAAAAAAATGAAAATTCTGGGTTTTAAGTTGACAAAAAATTATAAATTACCAACTAAAAGTATTCAAGTGGGCATTACAAAATTTAAAAAAATTATTTTTTGAGAAAAATTTTAGATTTTCTGTGGGTTTAAAAAAAATAAAAAATTTGTTTTCCAACAAAAATTCAAAAATTTTAGGTTTTAATAAAAATCTTTTTTAAAAACTATTTTTTTTCATTCTGAAAACCATGAATTTCAAAAAAATATTCAATTCAAGTTTTTTAGAAAAATTATTTTAAAAAATGTTTCTAACAAAATAGGTAGGTATTATTCTTAAAAAAATTTATTCAGGAAAAATTTTTCATTTTCATGAAAAATTCAAGAATCAAAAAAATTGAAAAATTCTGTTTTTAGAAAGATAAAAAAATAGTTTTTCAAAAATGAACAAATAAATAAATAAAAAGTAAGTAGGTACGTATGTTCTTGGAAAAAATTGTTTGAAGAAATTTTTTTCTGCTTTTTAATAAAGATATGTAAAACTGACATTTCAACCAAAATTCGAAGAAATTGTATAAATTTCTTTGAATTGCATATCACAATATCACGCAACTAGCCAACTACATATTCGTTAGAATCACCTTTGGTAAATTACCTACGTAGGTACATAAATAAAATATTTGTTTTCTTAAAATTTTAATGAAAAATATGGAGTTATTTGTTCTTTTTAAGGAAGTATCTTATAAAAGTGGTCTGATGGCCGGGAGGTTGGGGAGGGGGGGGGGGGGGTAGGTCTAAGTATGCAATTTCAGACATAGACATTAGATATTCGCCACTGAGATGTAATCGGTAATTTTCCTTTGATTTTCTTTGCTTCGATCCTTCAAAGTTGTTTCTTTTTATGAGAATATTATTCCAATTTTTTAAAATTGTATTATTCCAATATCTGATACCCACAGATTTAAAAAAAATGTCAAGTTTTTGGGCTGGGAGAATTTTTTCCTTGAAATTTTACTGGATTAGTTCTATTACCTTACTAGGACATTAACATTACACAACTCTCATATATTTACGAGAAAAAATTTTTTGAGGCAATTTTTCCGATGTGGAAGTTTTTAGAATTTTCCAAAAACCATCAAAAAGTGAAGAAGTTGAAAAATCGACGTAACTGGTCTTTTTGGGTAAAAATGTGTATGACGTAAAGGCTATTTTAATCACAAAAAATTATATGTTTTCAGGTTTCTTTCAAAAACCATAAAAAATTACTTTTTTCATGTGCCATAAAAATCACAATAAAAATGAAAAATCGATGTTAATGGCCTCGTTGGGTAAAAATGCCAATTTTGTTGCCATTTTGATTAAATTTTTTGAAAAATTTTCATTTTTGATCAAAAATATGAATTGCTTGAAGGCATCACATGAGATTTAGTATGCGGAGGAAAAAATTTTGGGAGATGGGAACAAAAAATAGGTAAAAAGTTGAAATTAAATAAGAACCACTGATCAAACATTAAAAACTATTGCGAGCTGAAATGTTCACCATAGATTCATAATAAAGTTTGAATTTCGGTAAAGATTTTATCAAAGAATTAAATTTTTGATCATAAATTGTTTCTAACTCTTCAGTAAAAGTGTTTGAATTTCTTAAAAAAAAAAAATTTTTATCAATTTTCTTGTATACGCACTTTTTCAGTATTCAGTTTTCTTTTCTCTCCACACCCCCCCTCGATTTTTCCATTATTTTATTTCTTTGTCATTGTCACTATAATGGCAGTCAGCTTTCTATACTTAGACCCTACTGTTTCTAGTTTTTTCGTTTTTTTGTTCAATTTCAAAAAATATGTAGTACCTACATAAAATGTTAGGTCGATCACTCGTCAACATCATTACAAACGAACCATTTCTACAAATAGACCTATCTCATGCTTGAGATAACAGCATTAACAACGCTGCGACAACTAAGTCATTTATAAATCCCAACTGAATGCGGCGGGACATTATTTAATAGGTAAACAAACAGACGATACATATTTGTAGGTATGATGAAAGAAGCACTTCCATTGAAGGTAAAAAGGGGAAAAGGTGAGGAAAAAACTATAATACGTTTCCGTTAGTCTCAAACATGAAAAAAAAAACACGAACGTGTATCACCACGTAGGTATTTTAAGTTTGAACTATAAAATAAACTTTCACTGCGCTGATAATTCGTTTACATTGCAACATAGGCTGGAAATAAATTGTAAACTTACAAATGGTAAACCGGTTCGGAACATTGCCGTTTGCCGTGACTCGACCGAGTCACATAGATTTTTAAAACGTCCGGTAAAGAATTCTCATACAAACGAATTGAAAACGAAATCGATAGGTAAGGTAAGGTACAGGTAATCAAATATTGCTGTGTAAAATGTGACCAATAGGTGCGTATTTCTTCGAGGGGAAAAAAATTCCAAAATAACCTTTAGATTGAAAAATTTGTAAATCTGACTACACGAATATGTTGAGAGCAGAAAATACAAATAAGTATTATAATAACTTATCTAAATTGGAATATGAGCAGATTTTCATTATGTTTGGTTATATCTGTTGAATATTATGATAATGTTAAAAACGCGTTAATTGTCAATATTAATGAGCGTTGGGTTAGGTTTTTCAAGGACACACTTTTTACAGCTCATTCGAGTCGCTATTCAGCTCTGTGTAATTTTCATGTAATTTCCTACAGGGAAAAAAATTTCCTCAGTTTCGCGTAAGAACTTTATTACATATACAGAGAACAAAATACGATGAATAAATGAGAATCAACCACTCACTAGAATCTACCTACTGCTGAATTCAATGAAGTAATGTTTTCCCATCACTGTACAATGATAACCTTTATGTCAGAGTTGTCATTGTATAATTATTCCGTTGCAATACGAGTACCGAGTACGTATACCTACACTACACATATGGCGAGACAAACACGTATATCCGGCCTTTTATTTAACATTTTCAATGATAGGCTATCGAATTGTTATAAATTGCAAAATCACCGATGAGTGATGGTAGAAATGATAAGATTAATCAATTGGACATATGCGATTGAAAAAAAAAATGGCACGTGTTTCATATATGCGGGCGTATTACGCAAAAGAAATTAAACCCACACTTGGGCGAAAGGGCATACGCAAGTACTGCCGCATCGTTTTCATACTATACTGTCTTATACGTAGGCTCATGGCAGCTCAGGCAACTGTAGCCTGCATAGCGAAAAAAAAAACAACATTCCAAGAACTTCAAATACGTAAGAGTAAAGACTTGCGAGAATTTAAGACATCTGCTGAAAAGTGCAGATTAACACTTCTTGAGCAACATCGCAATCCAGTTGTTTAGGTGTAGGTAAGATGGAATGTACATAATATGTTTTGATCGTGTGGTTCGTTTCCTTTTCCACAGAAAAGTAGCAGATTGGATTTTTTCATCATTAAAAAAAGTCATCATGTATTCCTACCGTCATTCTCGAGCGAACGTTATGTCTCAGTCTACCTGTAGGTATAATAATTTCACAGAAATTGCAGCTTGAAGACACCTTTCTAACAGAAGATAACGAGAAAAACCTCATATATCACACCATCATAATACTGAGAATATAATTGCATCGATATCGAAGTAAACCTCTATAAGAAGTCTCTATCAGCGTAACCGCGATACCATAGTTATCTTTATAAAATACCACATTGAAACAATCATTTATCTCACGCTAAAAAGATTAGATTTTTTTACTTCCGAAGAAATAGAAAAATACACAGATGGGTGTATTTTTCTGGTAATAGAAAGTAATCATCGGTGATGCTGATGATTATCTCTGTCGAATTGAACGAAAACGAAACAACGTGTCTTCGAGATCGAGAAAGTCTCTGGTAAAAGTTTAATTGTCCAAGTATAAACAAATAGTGAAGTAGAAAAATAGGCAAAAAATACCAATAGCCCAACAAATTGTTGTAGAAGGTTTTTTGACTTATTCTGCAGGAGAAGATCTACTCTATCACGTACTAAAAAACCTCCCCGATCCGCCAACTCAAGTCACCTTTTTTCGAGGCGCCAGCCCCTCAAAATCAGTTTTTTTTTTGCATTTATTTCGTCGGGGTTCAACTTTTTGTGGAAAAACATCTGAAAATAAATTGTTTTACATTAAATTTCCTACAACTTTGTTCTCATGCATTTTTCTGTGCGAATCATAGAAGTGAAGCTAGGGAGTGCTGAAGACGAAGGTGAAGCATTGTGTCTGTGGAGTTGCATTAGAAATACGAGTACACGCATATAATTTTCAAAGTGCCATAAGTTCGCGAAAAATCATCTGAAAAAATTGAAAAAAATTCTACGAGTTCCTCGTATCACATAGTAAAAAATTGAAACCAAAATACACGTTTAGGGGCTCCACCCCCTCAAATAATTGAGCTAGGGGTCCGAAAAAATTTTCAACTTTTTTTTCATCAAGGTCGACTGTTCTAGGGTAAGGGTGTTTTGAATCGATCTGTATAACAATTTTAATACACTATAAGCATGTGATTTGCTTTTTTTTTTGGTAGCCCTCGTACCATGCTTCACCTTCACTTTTAGGACTCTACAGCTCCACTTTTATGGTTTGTACACAAAAAGTTAAGGAAACAAAGTTGTAGAAAATTTAATGTAGAATAATTTACTTTCAGACGTTTTTCCCCAAAAAGTTAAACCCCGACAAAATAAATGCAAAAAACGGATTTCAAAGGGGCTGGAGCCTCGGAAAAAATGACCTAAGGGTGGATCGAGAAGGTTTTTCAGTATGTGATAGAGTAGACCTTCTCCTGCAGAATAAATCAAAAAAACCTTCCATAGCAATTTGGTGGATGGGGGGAAGGGGACGAACTCTAATTCTACTTCGCTAATAGCTTCACTAAAAATGGTTAAATAAATGAGTAAACATTTTTTAAAAAATCCAACTAGACCATAATATTACTAATTAGTATCAACAAACTATCAATGCCTTGCCCCACTACCCCCCCCCCCCCCACAAAGCACATATTTTAAAAGATACTTGCAGGTATATTAAGAACCCCCTCCCCCCAAAAAAATTGTACATTCAACACAATTATTTCAAAATCTTTGAAACAGAATAGGGATTATTTTATTCTTTTTAGAACACTTTTACACTATTTTACTATCATATGATTTCACAGAAACGTGTTTTTAAATATTTTTCAACTTATTTATTATATTCTGACTTCTGAGGAACTGTTTCTCCAAAAAAAGTGGTTGGTACAATTTTTTTCATCAAGTTACTCATTTCCAGTGATGCCGGAACGTAACGATAACGGTAACGAAAAACGAAAAATAACGGAATTTTTTTCGTTACAAGTAATGGAACAGTAACGGAACTTTATTTTTGAACAGAAATTGTGTAACGAAATAATAACGTTACAATAAAATGGTCTTTATGTTACGTAACAAATAACGAAAAAATTTCGTTACGTTCCGTTACTTTTTTTCGTTATTTTTTTCAGTTTTTTTGCATTGCCTGCACTGCCAACCGCAGAAAATGTTCACTAACGTCTAGTTTGATTGTTTTGTTTACATTCATGGGGTGCAACTTCGAAAATTTTTTACCAAGTCCAGTGCTACATAATACTTTATAGTCAAAATTGGAAGGGAGGAAGGGGTCTAATCGAAATTTTTGTAATAACTAAAAGTATTTGTACAACTTCAAGCTACAACTTTTGTTTGAAAATTTTTTCAATCGGGCCCCTTACCTCCCCCCTGTTTTTAAAAATGTATTTGAAGGAGTTGGATTATCCAAAATTGGTGGGGAGGGAGGGATCCGATTGAAATTTTTGTTATCACCAAAATTATTCCTAGTACTTCAAGCTACAACTTTTATTTGAAAATTTTTTCAATCGGGCCCCTTACCCTCCCCCTGTTTTCAATAATGTATTTGAATGAGTTGGATTATCCAAAATTGGAGGGGTAGGAGGGGACCAATAGGTAGCAACACCACCAAACTTGTATTATTTTCTTCTTAGTTCTTGATGTTTATTTTATTCTATTGGACTTGATAGTTATTAATTTACATTGAAAAATGAAGATAGCTATTTTTTTATGATTTCTGGCTATTTCGGAAAAAATTACGTTGTAACGAAAAAACCGGAACGGAACGGAAAAAAATAACGTTACTTGAAAAATAACGTTACAAGGCCCTGTCGGTACCATTTTCGTTCCAAGTAACGTAACAAATAACGAAATTCAGGATTTTTAGTTACAGTAACGGAACGAATACCGTAACGAAAAAAAAATTTTGGTTACTGACATCACTGCTCATTTCTCAAATTTTCAAGTAACTTCTTTTTGCCTCCAGCCACATGGTGTCTACAGGACCCCCCCCCCCCCCCCACCAAAAAATCACTACTTTTTTTACTATTACCCACACAATTTTTAGATCTTCTCCCGAAAAATCACAGAAAATTGAGGAACACCTCAAACAAATTAAGATCCAAATTGACTACAATTTTTTTTTTTTTTTTAATAACGGGAAAACTCTCAACTTTACGAATAATTATGGAGAAATAATTAGCTTCCAAGATATTTTGTTTATAAACGAAAAAATAATTTTTCAATTTTGATTTTTTTCACTATTTTTTACTTCGAATTTTTCAAAATGTGAATTGACAATTTTTTTGACTTTAAAACGAGAAATACTCATTGTGAAATTTTTTCACCAAATTTTTTTTTCAATCATTCAACTTTTCTCATATTAGTTTTGAAATACAAGGGAGGTTGCTTCTAAAGCGTTTTTTTTTAAATTTTGCACACGAATATTTTTCGGAATTTTTTCCGCGTTATCTACTTTGCATTTTTTAATGATTTTTCTGAAAAATTTTCTACATGTTTTTTTCGGGGTAATTTTTCCATAATTTTTATTTTTTCAAAAATGTTTTGAGGATGATTTTTTCATTAACATTTTTTTGTTATTTTTCTCAAAGATTTTAAAAAATGACTCTTATATGTATTTTATTATTAATCTTTAAAGAGAACTAATAATTTTTTTGACCAAGGGATTTTTTCAATAATTTTTTTGACGTTAATTTTTAATAGGATTGTTTGAAAGTCATTTCTCCTCTCTTCTTTGATATGTTTACGTAAAAAAAAATCACAAAAATGACAAAAAGCTGAAAATTTAAAAAAATGGTTACTTCCCAGCATTGCAATTTTTATCAAGTAGGTAGGTATACCTTGCACTTATTCTTAAAAATTTGCATACTTATACTACCTGTAGTTGCACAATGGGTTTACAAATTGCAAAACCACAATCTTATTACTTAGATATTTCATGTTTCCGCTTCATTTGTGTCGACAATGAAGTATTAACTCGCCCATTTAATTACCCATTAAATTTCCTCGACAAATGAATCATACCATCTACATAATGTGAGCAGTGAGTAAGGTACTACGTAGGTAGTAAGTACACACACACACGTAGCCTACGTAGGTAGGTACTAGGTACTAGGTAGCCGTACTGCCTACCTACAAACAACAGCGCACATAAAGCGAATAAATTGTATAATCGTGCAATCTCAACCGCAACCGCAAACTCATTGTAAATAAAGCGATATTCAACACATATTATGGTATTCCCAATTTCAAACTCGGTCAACTATTAGACAGACACGTATCACACTACTTTATTTTCTATTCTTTTTCTTATATCAGCGGCAATTGGATCCAATAAAAACAAGTCAATCAAATTTGATTTTACACCATGCTGTCTTTACAAAATTAACATTATGAATTTTACTCACGTCAGGGCTGTCGAGAGCCAAAGCGGGTCTGGAATAAAAATCATTTTGGGCCCTCTTCCAAGTGATATTTTTTTTTGTTTTGTTTTTTTCAAGTAAGCGAATTTTTTTTAAGCACTGACACACTGTATTTTATAAAAACTATGCGATTTTTCCGATTCAACCTAAAAAAAATTGATTCTGGCCCTGGCAACTTGGCCCGGGGGCAAAAAATGACTCCAGCTGCCACCTTCCATCAGATCTGATTTTATTACACATGAAGCATTGCATTTGACATGAATTTAACGAAATAAAATAAACAACCCAACATCACAGTTTTACATGAAAAAAAAATCGTGAGCGAAGACCGAATTCAATCTGCTACAAGAAGACTTGTAGGAAGAAACGATCGTAGAACGAAGAAAAAAAAAACTCATTAATATCTACTTAAGAATAATATGGTAGTTGTATTGTATATTTATCTTTGTAGTCGTATTTGTAATATAGGTACGTCTACGTACGTAGAAAGGTGCTTTAGTAAATTGAGGATGCGTCATCGTTTTTTTTCTTACATTATTTTTTTTTATCACATGTTCAAGGATTTATGAAAATAATACAAAAAAATTATAATTTTTTTTTGTTTAAAAATAGGTTTACTACGAGTATAATGTATATTGCAAAACAACTATACTTTTCCTTTATTAATTTTCAACAGGTTGCACTTGAAAAAAAAATCCATTCCATGATGGTACCCGTTCATATATTCCATTTTTGAGGTTTTGAAAAATGAAGATACTTATGATTAGGTAGCTCTACGATTCAAGAGTTGAAATAGAAATTGAGCATTCATTTTTATGATGATGTGAACGACACAAATGGAGAAAGGAGAAATGAAATCTTCAAGATGTAGACGAATAATGATGGAAGTCATTCATGTACGGAGCTGAACCCCATCCTATAAACAAAATTACCTGCTGCAAAGTTTAAATATTCCAAAATCTCACTTGATTAATCAATCACTCTCTATGTGAATAATTTTCAAGATTGAAAGAAAGTAAGCACATATCTATTAATTTGATTGCGGGTTCAACGGTTTGACAGTTGATAGTCACGGTTCATCTAATGATGATAATTTTAATTAATCAATACATCATTGTTTTTATCAGGATAAAACTACTATTAAATTTGGAACCTCTTTCACTTCAATTTTTTAAAGTTCAAGAAAAACAAAAAATAAATTCTTTTTTTTAAATTGAAAAATTTAATGCATATTGATTCTGATGACATTCACTTCGCAAGACGTAAGACAAGGAATTACATAAAATTCGAGTATTGGAATCCGCAATTGCAACAACATCAAACATGTAAAAATGGGTTAAGTAAATGAAACAAAATGTCAATCAGCAAAAGAACGTTCGCTTCCATCACAACTCGTCGAAACATTCATATATTTAACTGATTTAACACATTTGACGCGTAATAATGATATTTTCACAAAAGTGTATTTCAATCGCAAAAAATGTCAAATACCACAGAACATGACCTGCATCTTTTCAGCCAATAAAAGTTTTCCATGTATAGCTATTAGCTAATAAGTAATAAATAATGACCGTATAGGTCAGAGAAGTGTAAAAACCAAAAGAAAAGGTAGAAAAAAATTTAAAAGCGTAAATACGCAAATGGAGAAAAAAGTGTCTGTACAATCGGATGGGTAAGTATAAAAGCAATTTTATGATGTTTACGAGGGTCCATCTACTTTCTAAAAAATCTGACTGTCTCTGTTCTTATGGCCCCAATTGAAAAGATTTTCAGGTAAAAGTTGTAGATTGTGATTCTTAGAAAATTTTTGGTTATTACAATAATATTCAAAGGATCTCAAACTATACAACCTTTATACGAAGATTTTTTCCATTGGGGCCTTAGGTACAGAGATAGGTAAATTTTTTGAAAAAGGGATGGGCCTTAACAAGAGAGCCTTGTCAACTCGTTCACTTCGATGGTTGAGCTGAAATTTGGCTCACTGATGGCACCCAGATCTCAGAAAAAAGATTTGAGCTGCCGAAGTTGACTTCTTGATTTGTGGCAAATTTTTGAAAATGGTCAAAATAGCCCATTGGTAAATTAAGTTTTTACAAAAATTGTAAATTTCAAGATAAAATTCTGAAAATAATTATGTACTAAAATCGACCTCGTGAGTAGATTGCAACCATTTTCGAAGCGATCTGGAGCCTTCAGAAAAAAATTGAATTTTCTCCAGCGCACTGCAATCACTCCAGGCAGACCAGACAGAGCTACAACTCAAAAATCTTGAGAAGTCAATTTTTTTGAGTTTTCCTGGAGGGCCCTGATCGCTTTGATTGCAGTTGACTCCAGGATGCTGGGGGTGGGGGGGGGGGAGTAATTTTAGTATATAAACCGATTTTTAGAATTTTTTCTCAAAATTTACTTACAAGTACAATTATTCTTGTAAAAAAATAATTTACCTACAGGATTATTTTCGCCATTTTTCAAAAATTCGCCAAAAATTGAAAAATCAACTTCGACAGATCAAAATTAGGTTCTGAGGTCTGGGTGAAATGCTCCTTCAGTGAGCCAAACTTCAGCCCAATCACAGTGGACAATGACAAGGTTCACTTGTCAAAAACATGGAACCATACTTAGCTCATTAGAAAAAAAAATAAATAAAAATACTTCCTAGATTACGAATCAATCATAAAATCACTTTTAACCTTTCGATCGTACGGAGCTTCCATTTATTGTATGGGGAAGGGCGAACTTGTATCATTTTTTTATTGATTTTCGTGATAGCATGTAAATTTTGGCGTCATGGATAACGCTGCTAATATGAATAATATTATCTTCAAATCGGTTCAATTTTTTATCTAATTTAATTAATCAGCCTCTTTCGTGACAGCGTTCATTCAAGGTCGCTATAACAACTCCATAAAATGGCAACAACGCTTGCAAGTACATATAAGTACGTACCTACCTACTTGAGTTAGGTTAAATGAATTTAAGTAATTTCACAAATATTCAATTTTGAATCAAAAATCATTTTTTGTTTGATTGAATTGAAACTCTTCTTTTATAGGGTGTCCGGTGAGTGGTCTGACAAACATATCCGAGTGCGACTAATAAATAAGTCTATGTACACATATTGCCTAAGTTTGAAAATGAAGGAGCTACAGAGGTTTGAAAATCGATATTTTACCTAACAAAATCGATTGGCAACACTGCGTTTCAAAAAAATTTCGACACTGGATAGATCTTCGAAAAAGCAATAAGAGTTGTAATCATATTGGATTGCCTATCTTTGAAACTAAAGGAGTTACAGCAACGCAAAATCCCAGTCAAAAATATTGCCTACCTCAAGTTATTACGGTGCAGTGGTGATACATGAAAATTGCGAAATTCGGTACAAAACATACTACATGAAACGAAGTAGAGAGGAACAAAAAACGTCATGTGAAAATTTTGCCTATCTATAAAAATTAAGGCGCTACGGAGCCTTGAATTTCGAAAATACCAATTTTCAATGTTTTGTAGCACCTTCATTTTCAAAGATAGGCAGATTTTTAACATATCTGGTCCTCGGTTATATCCAAATTTCATGTTTGGCAGACCACTCACCGGACACCCTGTATAAAGTTACTCGAACCTGAATAATGAATACTTACAGATGATGCATTCCTAATATCTTTTGACGATTTTGAAGGGAGAACAAAATCGGCTAACATAGTTAGTAGTATGGGAAATGAACGAATATCGGTAACCAGTTCATTGCACTAGTTAACGCGACTTGCATTTAAAATTGGTCTCTATTAGGATTACGTGGTCATGTTATAAATAACTAGTCTTTATTGGAGTCTTTCAAGACACGCTTTACGTACGACTGGTTTGATGAATTAGGAAATGTCCGCATATAATTGCAGGTTATATACTAACGTAATAAATTAAATAACATAAAAATTTTCATATTTGTAAGTCGACGAAGCGAGTATGAAAAAATTACGTACTCGATTAGAACTGCTATTAAAACGAAAAATACGAGCTTCTGTCATTGAGTAATAAAAGTACAATTTCAGAGTAATAGTGTCGCCATCAACACTTTTTTGTTTTTACTTCAAAAAAAAAAAAATCACTATACGAACGATAAAGGCTAACGTAAGTTAATGATCGTTACTTCGTATACCCTTTTGTTTTGATTTCCTTATTGTAACATTGATTGAAGTATTATTGATGTGAAATAATAATTTCTTTTTAAAAAACATTTCCTCCTCCACTGATTGACGCACGACACGCTCTAATCCGTTCAATAATAAAGAATGTAAGGATTCTAAAGAAAAGCGTCATCTGTAAATCTAACTCTATTGAAATGAAGTACACTCCATCACTTGGAAAATTTGTCTAATTGCAATTTATTTTCATCACTATACGACTCGTTTTTCTCTCCTTTTTGTAATGCTTCGTTGCATTAAAACGCCAGTTGAACATGAACTTGCATAATTTTGATCTTGAACAGTTAAAACGAGTCGATGTGGAAATATGTAGATACTTTTACTAACTTCCAGAAGTGTTTCAATTTTTCATCCGGCTGAAGCTGACGTCAGAAAATCGTAAAAATTTTAGATCTGTATTTCCTCAATTATGTTTCGTAAACAAGTGCACGTGGCTAGAATGGAAATCCTATCGTAAAACTCACTCCACCGATTTCTCTGCACTAATAACAAATGCACAAGCTGAGGTTATTTTTGAACTTGAATTGATAACAGTGCACAAAAATTAATTGAGCAGTGAGTATAGAATTTTTTTGTTGCCAAGTTCTTTTTTGTGCATTAACCAATTTGCTTAGATCAATGCAAAATTTGATATAAGTTTAAAATGCATTTATTTTATATTTTTTGAAATCACCGACTACGTTGCTTCGCTTTGACCTACGAATAAAAATAATGAGTCTTTTAGAGCGGATACGTGCACGTTTAGAAAAATATTTCGATGAGCAGGCGAGAGAAAGTGTCCATTATATTTTAATAGAAGGTATAATCAATAATCTCAGTATGGTGTATATACGTGTATCGCATAAATACTTTAGGAAATTTTTAAAAATAGTTCAACAAAAAAATTAAACAATAATAGCTCACTAACCAGATAGAAGTACTCAAAATCTTACATTCGAGAAGTCTTAGCATTTTTCCAACATACCTACAGGATGAAGAATAATTCATTAGCCAATTTAGCAGAAACTGATCAAATTTTCTCAAATTCTTTTATTTTTACCAATGCTTGAGAAAAATCTAAGAAAAAGAGTTATAAATTTTGCCTTCGTTTTACCTCATCACACGAGTTGGATCTCACTGAACAGTTGAGTGATCAATAATTCATCAGACTTGGTTTTTCGACATGCAGAAAGATGAAAATAATGTTGAATAACACGTGATTCATAATTATTTTTCAGTACCTTCTTAAACTGTCTTAACATAATAATTATCTTACAACACTTCATTATTGGGAATGAAAAATGTCACAGAAAAATTACAAAATAACAAGAAAATGAAGAAATATCATGGGTGTGATGGGTGTAGCTCAAGATTATAATAAAGACAATGAAGTACAAAACTCGAGCGTGGTCGCCGTGGTCAAAGAGCTTTACATACTGTTCAGCATAGCATCAGTGAAAGGAGTGCTGAATGTTCACCGTTTCTCTTACCAGTATAAAAATGAATAACGATGCTAGTGTTTCTTTTATTTTCATTACCTAATTAAACATGCATATCAGTAGTTTTGTTTTAATTGTGATTAAAGACTCAATCTCACAGATAGGTGTGATAGGTGGGAAATTGTGCTTAATATGAGAAGTAGTATACCTAGTCAAAAGTAAACACAAATCAAAAAAAAAATCATTGCATATCACGCCATTCGTAGGATAAGGTACCTTTGAAATCAACTTGAAATACAGCTGATATCTTCGATCCCCGTTTAGGTGAAAATATTTATAAACAATTCCGAATTCCGATAACTTTGTTAAGCGGAAATCATGCAATCTTTTATAAAATCATTTTTCCTGTTTTGAGATTGCTGAATAAACAATGAAAATTCATTTGAAATCAAGCAGATGGACGGCAAGTAATTTAAACTACAGAAATTCATAAATGTTTTTGAAGCGAAATAAGATCCAAAAAAGCTCATTGGAAGAGGTAACATTGAAATATTTCCAACGCAATTAAGGTAAATAAGTAACGAATTTTACGAACAAACGCCAACCCATAAACAACCAAAATAGACCTAAAATACTCTAACGCTGACACCAATTTTCCAACATTCCTTCTACTAATTTTCAAAAACTTGCAATTAACAAGAAACTCATACAGAGATCACCTTACACCTTACTTACACTTCAACTGTAACTTATACATTTGCCAGCCTGAATATGCCGAATCCATTTGCAATAGGCGATAGATTATATATTTTCGTTCTCAACTCATTATGCAAAAAGAATTACTCAGATCAGTAAAAAAATGAACGTTTACCTTTATAATTAATTCTATTTCAGGAACATTTCCGTTCTCTGTACCATTTTGGAGGGAATCATCCGACATTATGACAATTGAATGAGCGTCAGGTTTAAAACAATAAACTTCTTTGATAAAAATAATATTATTACATTACGCGAAAAACATGAACGTTGAAAGAATTTTAAAATTTAATCGAAGAAGACGAACAATTCAATTTTCTGACACGAACAAACACTCAAAGCGGCGACACGAAACGATAATTCGAACCACCGAAACTTCAATAGAACTTTCGAACACCAACTTCTGTAATTAATTGAGTAGGAAAAAATGAAAGAAAATAGAAGAGGGATCTTCGAGCTTCAAGAGCGATCGTGTTGACAATTTCGGCCATAAAAAAATTTGCTCAAAAAAAATCGACAATCGAAGTAGACTCATGAGTCATGATCAGCAAAATTGTACCTATGAGTGTCTGCATTGTAGTTCATTACCCCCCCGCGGAAGTAGTACCACAAAGCGGAATTTTGTTGAATGATATTCAAAAGATAGGTACCTATTTCAATGTTCAGGTTTACCAGCATACATAATAATTTTTACTCTTTTGTAATTATTTCGGATACCTGAAATCTGTAACACTGAAAAAACAAAATACGATGATAATTGCGTTTTGCAATAGCTGCTATTGCTACGCAATGTATGAATGTAATGAGTAAATTGAAAATTGAAAACCGATAACAAGAGTATCAAGTTCAGTAATGAACGTGAAGAACAAAAATTTTAATACAATTAACGAAAGCCTTACAAAATTAGATGTGTTTTATGTATGTTTTTACGTTATTTTGATATGATATTATTCGAATTTTCGATCAATTTAGAATTATCCAGTTACCCGTATGTGCCATAATATTGTTGAATTTATCGAAATTGTCTGCGACACAACTAAAATCAGGTACAATTTTTTACTCTTAATCACTTATCACACTACGTAATACATAGTTACCTATTATTTAAGAAATTCAGAAAATAAGGGAAAAGACGATTTAATTGTACGTATATACGGTTCATTAACATCTACATACATATTTTTCTTACGGTGGCTGATTTTTTTAATAATAAGTATTTAAGTACTATCCAGCATGGCGTCTGTCGTCTTCGGTTTTGAAATTGCTCGATTAATGACAGGAAAATCTGTGTTTTGTGTTTGATCATAGGAATAATTGCAGATTACTTTGAAGAAACGCAATGGGATTATTCGACTATAACCAGTTGCCTAGCTTTGATCTATTTGTAAGTAAATTTATGATGTTTTTTCCATTTCATTTCAAATTAGGCATAAGGTACTTCTTGTATGACTATTTAGGTATTCAGTGAAAATTTTACTGATAACAACATACTAATACATGACCTTTTTCATTCCTTTCAGGGTATTTTCTCATTTCATTTTGTTTTATCTACATGGTAAGATTTTTTCAATTTTTCGATTATACTAGTTTGCATAACTTGAAGATAACACCTTGAATTTTGTATCTGTTATGTATAGGGCTATTCTTGGACACTGGAGTCCCGAAGCTTACACCTATTATAACGCAATATTCTTATTTATTCTTGTTTGGTGCATAAAAGAAAGCAATCAAAATGAAATTCCATTGATTTTGGTTTGTATTACGAAAATGATTTCAATGTACTTTCCTGATGATTACAGCCTTTGTAATACTTATGCTCTAACTTCTTTTGTTTCAGGCTATCCGTATTAATATTATTTCAATTGTTTTCGACTTCCTTATTATAATTACCTGTTTTCCTCATCCCCTATGTAAGTATCATCTAGCGGTGTTTTGCTTTACAAATTTTTACGTTTTTTTTTTACTATTCAATTATTTGCAATGATGAATTTGTTTTCAGGGGACATGCTATTCAGTTATCTTGGTGGTCTCTTCAATTTGTTATTCCGTCTTATTTCAATTCCTTTGCTTAGCAAATTATGCAGTGATAAAACAGGTGGATTGAATGATGGTTTACCGTCGGTTCTCTCGCCCATATTTGGTAATTAATAAAAATGACGATTTTTCGCCTTACTTAGATATGTAATAAAAATAAATACATTTTTGACCAATTGTATTTTATAGGTGTCGATTATGGAAGCACCGTAAGAGATCCGTATGAAGATATTGATAATGTGCCACATCAAAGTTACCCTAAATCCGATCCTGTGATTACTCCTCCCGGAGCATCTTATTCCTTCACCAGTAATCAGCCCACTTACCAGGCATAATTTTCAAGATGCACTGATTATCTATATATTTTGTTTTTAATCGTTTTTACATATTTTATACCTTAATTCTTCATTAATAAATAATAATTCCTTCGAGTCACTCTAAAATTAATGTTTTGTTAATTCGTAAGAATTCTAATTTTATATGTGCCTACTTATTGTGTAATATGCATACATTATGTTGAAAAAGGAAATGTTCGATTGTTGAAAAGAAATTAGGTTTATGAATTGAGTGGAAATTATTTTTATTTAGTTTAGTAAATGTTTATTGCAATATGATTTTTGTCGTGTAGATCTCAAGAATCAAGAATTTTTATTTTATAAAATATGTATTCTTTATGATTCGCTCCGATAATTTTCTTTTAAAGGAATAAGTTCTTAGTAAATAATATGTGTTATTTTGAACAAAGATTTTCAATTTTTCGGTTAATTTTTGACAGCTAGACAATAATTTTTTTGTCCAATAAGAATCTTGGCTTTTCATGAATCTGGTTTAGTAATTCTCTGAATAACGGTTCTTCATATTTATGTATGTTTTTCTATATTTTACTCAAATAAAAAAAGTTTATTAATTTTCTTCCACTGTTACTCCATATAAAGGTAATGATATATGACACAATACAACAATAGTATAATTTTTATTACGACTAATGTATCGTAGTACTGAAGTATGGAAATAATAAGTAAGAATTCATATTAACTATTAAGCAAATGCAAAAGGATCAGGCAATATGCTCTGTTGAAAGATGTAAGCCTAAGAGCACGATTGAGTCGTATATGTGCATGTAGTTGAAAGTTTATGTAGGCTTAGCAGTCACATTATCTTTCAGAGACTCAGAGTAAAGGAAATAATTCATATCAGTGGGTGATATGTATGTTGTCAACGTCATAATCATCACCCTGCGCCAACAACAATCTGCGAGATCACATCATGAAAATTTTATTTCATTATGAAGAACGATATTAAAGAAATGATGTATTCTTCCTTTATATCTACATATACTTACATATAGGTCCCTCTTTCAAGTTTCAATTGAAGATCTTCGGGAGAAAATAATAGCCTAGTCCATGAGAATGAGATACTTAGTATGTACTTTTGAGATGTATTGTGTGTGCTATTCTATTATGCTATATTATGAGACTTTTTTTGGTGAAAATTTACCATTTTAGTTTTCGAAACCGAAGAGGACGTCCTTTTCAATTTTTTATTTTCTCTTGAAGATCTTCAATTAATGTAACTACCTATATGAAAATCCATAATTATTTATTTAGACTATAATTTAGACAGACCGAGGACCGAGAGGTCCAAGACCATGCAAATTGTAATAAATTTCATAATTTTGTAATTCTTTTTACATTAAAAAAAAGAAAAAAAAAAGTTGATGTTTGTACTGCTGACGTCATCAAATCCAAAATGTGCCTACCAAGTGCCTACCTTATGCATTCTTTTATTTTCAACAAGTTTGTACTTTTTTGTTGTAGTAGTGGTAACGTGTGCGTGGTACGCTGTCGTTGTGGCGGTGTAATGGTAGTGGTTAGTAGTGGTGTACGGTATACGTGAAATTCTTGAAGTTGAGTTCTCATTCTCTTTGCTTCCCAACTCCACAATTTGAGTTCGAGTTTTTGATCTATGTATATATAGCCTCAATAAATGTTAACCAAATGAATACCGATCGAATTACTTATCTGTAATTTTCATTATGAGCAATTATTATTAGTAGAAGTTGTGAATCACCCCTGTAATTCACCTGATTGTAAAACGTACCTGCAATCTTTTTAGTTTTTTTTTATCTATATTCCTTTATTTTCTTTCTTTTGAAGTGTACAGTCAATTATACCTAACCCTTCATAATGGTAAGTCAACAGTTTTGAAAATTGAATACTAATAATTTATTAATTTACGTAATATATTGTTCGTATTTTCTCTTGTTTTCAATGTAAGTACATAGTTGGGTATTCTACTTTTATCATTTCATAACATTCTATTTTTTGGACTTCTCCTGAGTTCTAGAGTTTATGGATATAATTGAAATTTCCTAATTTATGTTATTCAAGCTGTATTTTTTGTATATTTCTACTTGCAGACTGAATTACAAATGGATTGTGCATTAGATTTAATGCGGCGACTTCCTCCGCAACAAATCGAAAAAAATTTGAGTGATTTGATCGATATTGTTCCAAGCCTCTGCGAAGATTTACTTTCTTCTGTTGACCAGCCTTTAAAAATTGCTCGTGATAAAGAATCTGGTAAAGATTACTTATTGTGTGATTACAACCGAGATGGAGATTCTTATAGGTATGTACAGATTAGAATGTTTTATTTAAATCTAAATCGTCGCAGATATATGCTAATATAATACTGATACTATGCCATTACGATTGTAGGTCTCCATGGAGTAATACATATGATCCACCTTTAGAAGATGGTTCAATGCCGTCTGAGAGATTACGTAAATTGGAAATTGACGCAAACTACGCTTTTGATCAGTATCGTGAGATGTACTTTGATGGAGGAGTTTCATCGGTGTATCTTTGGGACCTTGAGCATGGGTTTGCTGGTACGGTTCTCACTGAGGAGAATTTAATTCAGTATTTACAAATCATACTAATAGTTCATGTTTCAGGTGTTATATTAATCAAAAAAGCTGGAGACGGCTCCAAAAAAATTAGAGGATGTTGGGATTCCATTCATGTAGTTGAAGTTCAAGAAAAATCAAGCGGACGAAATGCTCATTATAAGTTGACATCCACTACCATGTTATGGCTTCAAACCAATAAAATTTCGTCAGGAACGATGAATCTTGGTGGAAGTTTAACAAGACAAGTTAGTTCTCTTCTTACAAATTGAGTAATAAAAATTTATGTCTTCTACATCGGTTTTTATGATAGATTGAGCAGGATGCCAGCGTATCAGAATCAAGTCCCCATATTGCCAACATTGGTCGTCTAGTGGAGGATATGGAGAATAAAATTCGAAATACTCTCAACGATATTTACTTCGGGAAAACTAAAGATATCTTGAATGGTCTACGTAGTGTTCAACCATTATCTGATGAGCATGCCCAACAAGCTCTTAAACAAGATTTAGCGAATGCTCTTCAAAGAAGACAAGCAAAAACTGAAAATTAGAAAATTGTGATGTTTATTATAGGTATACCTACTATCATCGTACAAATTGTTACGATAAATATTGTGTTGAAATCTGAACTAATACGTTTTTCATTTCAGGTTATTATGAAACTATTAACGATTTTGTTGATAAGTTTTCGTCCCTTTTGTTGAAGCCATTTTAACGGAATTCGGTTGAATTATTGGCATGTTATGCGTTTGAATCGTATTTTGTACATTTGTTTTTTTTTCTTCTTTTTTTTTGGACGAAACTTGTTTGTGGTGCAGAACTATGAACTTTAGATTCCGTGGTCTCTACGAGTTTTTTAAAGTGTATTTTATATACCTATACCGAATTTTCAATCTTACTTACGTTTACGAGTATTATTTTTTGTTAAATTTCAATATTTATTGTTCCAGTAGCAATCGAATTTTCTATGTTGAAACTTTCGCTTAAGCGTCAATTCTGTGATAAAAACATTAGGATCATTTCGTATTTTCTGTAATCTTCGAATGAAAGTTTATATTAGTACGTACTAAAATTTTTGTTATTCTTAGCCCACAGATCGCTTAAAATCTTGATATTTTTGGTGATTTTTCAAATCGAGCCTTTTACATTGCATTTTGATGTTTATATTCAGTAATTAGAATTTAGTTAATATTAGTTTAATTTCACAACTCATTTTTTAAATTTTCGTTACGTTTACAATTGATCATTGTTGAGTACGTGCAAACGTTTATGATTATATATTTTAAAGTTATCTTCGTAGTATATTCATAATCATATGTATTCTACTGTAATATAATTTGTTTTTATTATAACCCAATGTACCTTATTTCTGAAAATAAGTTACAACAATTTGTAAAACAACAAGCATGTTTATTTTCAACAAACAACATAATTACAGTAAACGGTAATAGAAATTTTAATGCGGCTTAGGTTTATGGCCATCTACGTAGAAGTTACGAGTTGCTAAAGGTAGCGATATCTCCATTCCGTCTAGTTCTTTCGTTAAAACTATTTGACATCCCAGTCTCGAATTTTCTTTTAGAAACGGTGCCATATCCAGGAGATCCTCTTCTTTTTCTTCTGGAGGAGGTAATTTACTCAATGACTCAAAATCAACGTAACAGTGACAAGTTGTACAAGCTAGAGATGCTTCGCAAGCACCCTCCATTTCGATGTTGTGTCTGTGAGCCAAGTAGAGTAAATTGTCACCAATTTTACCCTTGATGTGAAATTTATTATTTATCTTATCCACGAAAGTAACATTCACTACTTCATTTTCACTTTTAGGATCTTTCCACTCGTACTCACCATGGAAAAGAATACTCGCGCAATGAATATTTTCACATTTTAGGAAAGCCGGGCGAAAATAAGAAACGATATAATTTTTAGTGGATACAACAGTACTATTAAAATGCTTGAAATTTCGCATTGCGGTGAAGAAAAATTTGCGATCTTTGTCAACTTACAAACATTTTTCGCGAAATAGTGTGCTACGTTTTTTCTAACGGCATAGATTACGAGGTAATGATGAAGAAAACTGAAAATGTAATGATTATTTCATTTTTAAAATCTTTAAATGATCTAAAATTCAAAATTGTTCCAAGTTCAACACACTTTCTGATTTCAATTTTCATTCGGAAAATAATCAAAACAAAAATCAAAGCGCATTTTTATCAATTTTCACATTTTTCGTTCTAGAAAAATACCTCTAGTGGTGTGTGAGAGAAATCAATTTCCAAGGTAGTCTTTCGTAGAATGATTTAACCAAACTGGCTCAAATTTTTATCAGTACGCACAATTTTTTTTTTAAACAACAACAATTTATTTTATCAACCGAACGTCGAAATTTGTGAATTGTGTAATAATTTTATTATAATTTTTGCTTTCTATGAATTGATCACTTGTTCTTGCTTTGTAAATTTGAAACTCAGTTTTGGTCGTCGTTGTTGAGTAAGTTTTAATCGATTCAAGTTGTTTTCTCAACGAAAGGATATGGGTCTGAGAAGAAGCAGAAGTCGAAGTAGGGATCGACATGACAAAGACAGACGTAGATCACGATCAAGGGATCGTTACAAAAGGGACCGACATCGTTCTAGGAGCAGAGATCGAGAACGCGAACGTGCCAGAAGTCGAAGTTATGAAAAAGAACGAGACGAGAAAAGTTACAAAGAAAGGGACTCCGAAAAAAGTCACAAGGAAAAATCTGACCGAAGAAAATCACCGCAGCAGTAAGTAAAACCTGCGATCTGCAATCATTCCGGAAATTTTAATATACCTTATAAAATTGTACGAAAACAGTGATATGCCATCAAAAAGAAGAGGAGAAGACGAGTCTAAAAAAACGGAAGAAGAAGAAGAAGCAGAAGGAAAGCCAGGTCCTAAAAAAGAGCCCCTTTCTTTAGATGAATTGATTGCTCGTAAGAATGCAGAAGAAGCTGCTCGGAGTAAAGTAAGCCTCAATAACTTGCATGAATATCCTTTCGGATATTTTTTGATGTTGAAATGTCCTTTTCGTTTGATTATAGCCGGTATTCTTGACTAAAGAAGAAAGGGCCGCGGAAGCTTTGCGAAAACGTCAAGAAGAAGTTGAGAAAATGCGTAAAAAAATGGACGAAGAACGAAAAAAACGAGCTGAGTTTGCAAAAGAAGCCAGTTCTGATTCTAGGCGAGAAGAGATGAGGTGTGTAATGTGTATCCTATGGCCAAAATAATGTTGCATGTGTTTGACAGTAATGTTGTAATCATGAAAAATTCTTAAGAGTCCGCGATCGAGAAAGAGACAGAAAAGAAGCTCTAGAAGAAAAAGAAATTTCCAAGGATAAAGAAAGAGAATCTGAAGCTATTAAAGAACGTTATTTAGGATTACATAAAAAGAAGCGCAGAGTTAGGAGGTTGAACGATCGAAAATTTGTTTTTGATTGGGATGCATCTGAAGATACTTCGATCGATTATAATAATTTGTATAAGGATAGGCATCAAGTATGTACAATTAGAGGCCAATTAGTGTGTCTGCTGTATTTTGATTCGTTGATATTTAAAAACGCTACGTGTAATTCTAGGTACAATTCTATGGACGTGGCCATGTTGCGGGTATTGATATTAAAGCTCAGAAAAGAGACCAGTCGAAATTCTATGGCGAACTATTGGAAAAACGTCGTACTGAAGCAGAAAAGGAACAAGAAAAGTAAGATTTAGATTTACGTAATTCATTTTTGTTAAATTTGAAAATAATATTTTACTGTCGTTTTTAAGGGTGAGGTTGAAAAAAGTCAAGAAGCGTGAAGATAAACAAAAATGGGACGATCGGCATTGGACTGAAAAGAATTATGATGAAATGACTGAAAGAGATTGGAGAATATTCAGAGAAGATTACAATATCACGATTAAAGGTGGTGTATTATACTCAAATGCAGCTGATATATATTTTTTTTGCTTATATAGGAATATTGTATAAATTGTTATAAAATGATATAGGTGGTAGAATTCCGGATCCTTTTCGAAATTGGAAAGAATCCAGAATTCCAGAGGAAATATTGGAAATTATTTATAAAATTGATTATAAAGAACCAACTCCTATACAGAGACAGGCAATTCCTATTGGTTTACAGGTTGGTGTTCTTTTCAAAAAATTTCTAAAACTATCTGTTCTTAGGAGTTAGCGTTCTAAATTTATTTTTCAACATTTCAGAATAGAGATATCATTGGTGTTGCTGAAACAGGTTCTGGTAAAACGTTAGCTTTCCTTATTCCTCTTTTGGTTTGGATTCAGTCTTTGCCCAAAATTGAACGAGATGAAGATGCTGATCAGGTAAGCTTTTACGATTGAAAAAATCTTCAACGTGAATATTTTCTAAGATACTTTTGTAATGATTTTTAGGGACCTTATGCTATTATTATGGCTCCGACGAGAGAACTCGCTCAGCAAATTGAAGAAGAAACTAATAAATTTGGTGAGCCTCTGAGTATTCGTACTGTATGTGTCGTTGGTGGTCTTTCTCGAGAAGAACAAGGTTTCAAATTGAGACTCGGCTGTGAAGTGAGTAGGAATTAATATGTACATTTCGAACGATTCTACTTATACCGCTTATATAATAACTTCATTTTAAAATGAATTTCAATTTCAGATCGTAATCGCTACTCCTGGTCGTTTAATTGACGTTTTAGAAAATCGTTACTTGGTACTAAATCAGTGCACATATATTGTGTTGGACGAAGCGGATCGTATGATAGATATGGGTTTCGAACCGGGTATGATCTTCGTAATGAATTTATAGCAGTTACTCAATTACTCATATTATTATAATTTGAAACTCACGAATACCTTCCTAAATGATTTTAGACGTACAGAAAATTCTGGAATTCATGCCTGTTACAAATTTGAAACCAGATAATGAAGACGCTGAAGATGCGGCCAAACTTTTAGCGAATTATCATTCGAAGAAGAAGTACAGACAAGTAAGAGAAGACAAGTGTTTTGATCAAATGTTTTTTTGCGTAGAAATTTCATTCCATAATTTTTCCCATAGACTGTCATGTTTACCGCAACTATGCCTCCGGCGGTTGAAAGACTCGCTCGTACTTACCTAAGGAGACCTGCAGTCGTTTACATAGGTTCCATTGGTAAACCAACTGAACGAACTGAACAGATAGTGTACATGGTGACAGAACAAGACAAACGACGTAAATTAATGGAATTATTGAATCGTGGAGTTGAACCACCGGTCATTATCTTTGTTAACCAGAAGAAAGGCGCTGATGTATTGGCCAAAGGGCTTGAAAAACTGGGAGTTCGTATTCAGTACTTTAGAAATGTAATTCTCTTTATTTTTTGCAGTTATTAATCATTTTCTTTTGTTTTAAAGTATAATGCCTGCACACTTCATGGTGGTAAAGGACAAGAACAAAGAGAATACGCTCTATCCAGTCTTAAAGGTGGTACTAAAGACATTCTTGTGGCTACTGACGTTGCCGGACGTGGTATCGATATTAAAGACGTTTCTATGGTTATCAATTACGATATGGCCAAGAGCATTGAAGGTAATATTGCAATTTATTATTTAAAAATGGATTTGCAGAAACATGTTTTCTAACAATTTTTTTTTTTTTTTTTAAGATTACACTCATCGTATTGGACGTACCGGTCGTGCTGGCAAAACCGGTGTTGCTATTTCATTCTTGACGAAAGAAGATTCACCATTATTCTACGATTTGAAACAAACAATCATGAGTAGTCCTGTCTCTACCTGCCCTCCAGAATTATTGAACCATCCCGACGCGCAACACAAACCTGGTACTATTTTGATACCGAAGAAGAGAAGGGAAGAAAAAATATTTGCTTAATTTAAACTTTGACACCGTTTATTTTTTTTATATGAATATTAAACAACTGTAAATACGAATTTCTTCATTAAAAAAAGTGTACGAATTATTCTTAATATATACCAACTTATCTTCACCAAACTGTAGACGCTGGAATCTTAATCCATTCTCGTTTTTATGTGTTTGACGGTAATTTTGTCTTTTTCACTGAAAGTATAAATTTGATTCAAAAATGTGATTTATATGGCAAATAAAAAATGGCATAAACAAGCACACTTACATTATATATACAACGGCTCCCCACCCAGAGACAGCATCACGATCGCAAGCATTTACCAAAGATTGCGAAATTGTCTCAAATAAATCATCAGGTTCAAGATTTGGTTCATACAGCACTTCGCACATTCCATATAGTTGACTACCGCAAGTACCAGCAACAACGAAATCATCTGGTTGTGTTATACACCCAATCACATCCATAGTCGCGATAAAAGGTTCATGATTATCATCTAAACCAGCAACAACTGGTTCAATAAAATACGGGCCAAACCTGAAGCAAATAATGCAATAAAAATAAGAGTGCTTGATTTTTTCTCATTACTTGATATTTCTTCGCATGTACCTTCTCTCGTATAATAAATTGGATAACATGGACGTAAAAGCTTTCGGTGACATCCTGCGCCCTTCTTTTAGTTCGTACAAGTTTTTCCGAAATTTCAATCGCTGATGAACGGTCTGGGTATCGGTAGCCAAACCAGGTAATCCAACAAATAAATGTGGAGACATTTCAAAAATTTTCTAAAACAAAATTGTCAAGTTTTAAAATTGTAATTTGTAATATTGAACGAGAGTTTCTCTACGAATACTTACAGGAAAGTTGACTGAAAGTGTTTGCGCTTGGATACCGAATCTCTTGTCAGATGCAACTGCTACACAATTTTTCCCTTTCATGGCAACAACCGCTCCACCGTTGTAAGCTAAAATGGACTATCAAATCATATTTATTAAAATATTTTACTTTAGAACAGAAGATTTTAGTGGATTGATACATTCAAGTTACTTACCATGCTGAATTAATTGCACAAAACAAATTATGCCACAAACAAATATGAAGGATTTTCACGAAAATATCTTGTTAATATTAAGAAAATATTATCAAACTTGAAGTTAAAAGTTTGGTTAAAAGTATCGTTTCATTTCAAATCAATTCAAACTAATTTCAATTTTTCGGTGACTTCGCAAGTTTTTGTTGAAATTCCCCATTCCCGGTACCCCTCTTGCCTACAATAAAAATGACAACAAAATTGAAAAATTGACTTCATAAAAGGACATTGTTAAGCAGCATTGGCATTGAAAATTTTTAATATTTTTTTGTCTTTTTGATACTACGTTCGCTTCCATATCGTGACATCACGTGCAAAGGTCACGTTGGTCACGTGTTTTGTACGCTCCGACCAAAGCTCCGACTCAACCCCTCCCCATTCAACTTCCCTTCCTCATACCTGCTCGGGCATGTCTTGTCATGGTCGTCATCTCGTCAATTTTACTATCTTGAATAATTATTTTTGATTGATAATTTGATCCGACCCGGCGATTCGAACCAATCGAACTTCCGAAATACTGTTTGCGCTTGAAGCTTGATTGATCCTAAACACTTCTAAGTATATAAATTGGTCAGGATGGTCACTCATTTCTAAATTGATACAATTATTGTTAATTTCTCAAAGGTTGGACTTCAGAGAATTTTCGTTA
This sequence comes from Balanococcus diminutus, assembly GCA_959613365.1. Taxonomy (NCBI): domain Eukaryota; kingdom Metazoa; phylum Arthropoda; class Insecta; order Hemiptera; family Pseudococcidae; genus Balanococcus; species Balanococcus diminutus. Next base: position 35,794,203 of record OY390714.1, read on the forward strand.
CAGTCAAAAACCTGAAAAATGAAGTATGTACACATACCAATATGATAAATTGATAATTATAAATTGTTTCAAATTATTTATTATGTTTGCTTTTCTTCCAGTTATAAACGCGTTCGAGAATACCCTAGTCGAGGTTTGAACGAAGAATACCAACCGTTCAATAAGAAATGCAGAATTGATAATGGAGAACTTCTAAATTTCAATAACCCGCCGGATTACATTTTCAACCGAATGAGAATTCCTCGTAGAGCTGATAATCAAATATCATCAAATGTGAATATCCCATTAATAGGTGATTCAGTTTCTCCGATACTTCCGCCGTTTCCTCAAGTAGAAAACAATTTTAGAAAAATGGGTGGTCCAAAAACTGCTATTGTAGATAACCCCGAACTCGCAGTCGCAGAAAAACCCAAAACAACAACTCCAAAACAACTGGTTAGCAATAGCTTTATTTTTAAAAGAAATTCTTGATGATGGGTGGATTATCACGAAATCATGTTTTATATTTCAGAAATATTTTCGATGCGAGCAATGCAGCATATTTCTATCGAGCCAGGTTACATTAGATACTCATTTAGCTGGAGTCCGACACGCAAAGAAAGTATGCCCGTATTGTTTTTTTGTTTTTTTTTTGATCAATTTGAAAACTTCTTAACCTATTATTACGGTTTTGTTTTGTTACGTTTTTCAGCTGAAAGAGTTAGAATTGAGTAACGATAGTACGAACAATTTCAAGAAGGATAAAGTAAAAAAGTTGGCTGAAAACGAGTTTTTCTGCAAATTGTGTAATGTAAAGGCTGGATCACTTGTACAAATCAAGTCGCACATTGATGGTAAATTATTTGTCTCCTAGGTACTTACTAATTTTTTCTTCACTTACCGTATCACTTTAATTATATAATTTTAGGAAGTAAACATAAAAAGAATATGAAAACTTATCGTGAAAAGAAGGATAATGAAAAATCTAAAACTATTGAAGAATTGCCAGAACCGAATGATGAAACAACCACCGTGCATGCAGGTAAAGCATTATTTTATTAAAAATTGTTGTGAGTACCTGTTCTGTTATTTCATTGTACATTTTAATCAGATGAAAAGAAATCCTCGCCCGTCACCGAATCTACTGCAAAACCTTCTGAAACTGAGACAAAACAATCTTTTTATTGCGAAGTGTGTGGTTTATCCATGAACTCTCAGGTGCAATACGATCAAGTAAGTTGAATTTTAGACTTTGGATATTAAAAATAATAATAATTTGATAATAATTCATATTTTTATATTTTCAGCATGTCAATTCTAAAAAACACTCCGCCAAAGTTACCAAATTGCGTGCCACTGAAAATTAAAATTTTAGCTCAACTTTGACCAAATGAAGATTCCATTTCATTGTAATCTGCAAAATGCTTATGAGGCAAAACAATTTTTTATTGACGTTTAAGAACCCATCTCAGTTCTCATTATGCTCAGTGCATGGTTTCTACATTATTGTAATAGATATTATTACAATTTTATTCATATTTCTTGAGAAAGTTTGTAACTCCTTAAACATTGTATTGAATACACTTTTTTCCAAAATGATGAAATTAAGTATTCAAAAACGAAACATTTGCCGGAAATAAAAAATTTGTACTACAAAGTTGCTTTTCTTTTTCATATTGAAAAATAAATGCGTGAAATTCAGTGTTTTTCATCTAGAAATTTTTACGTAAATTAGATGGACAAGACAGCGAATAGTAGGTAAAGTAAATTATCAACGTAGGTCTAGGTACCTACTTCTCTTATTGAATGAACTTGATTGTATTCAAGTACCTACATAAATATTATAATTCTACTATTTTTTATGAAAAATATTTCAGTCTGTTGTTTTACGTCAAACTAAGACACTAGTCAATCTTCGAAGTCGAAACATAAAAAAAATTTCAATGGCAGGTAATTTTTTTATGGATGCGGTGACCAGTGAAAATTTATCAACATCATTCTCATTTAATTGAGTACAATCATGCATAATTAGGTATATAATTAATCTACAGATGAATTTTTTAATTTCATATTTGTGTCCATGTTAGAGGTGCATGCCAATTTGTTTTATTCTTCGTGCAACACCGACTGTAGTATCGATATTTTATTAAAGAGAATATTGAAATAGTGTCCCAGCAACACTGTTGGTATACAAACTACGTACAAAAAAATGTCCAACTCGTTGAAGTGCGGAAATGCGAACAAGTCGTGAAGGGGGCATGAAGGCTCTCTCTTTTGCTTTACATGTATTGAACTTGTTAAGTTGCTTTGTTACTTGTCAGTAAGCTTGAGCAAACTGTTCCACGACACATCTAGGGTTTTACGTGTACCTGACCTGTTCATCCAGAAGTATTAAATTCAAAATATGACAGTCTTTATGATTGTCTCAAAGCAGTATTATTGAAGTATTGATCAATGCGGTTGTGATATAAGTTATATTCCCTGTTTATAGCAGTCTTTCAGTAAGTACCATGATTACTTGATTAGATTTTCACATTCTCTTTTAATGAATAAATATCTACATTTATTACTTAGCATATTACTAGGTACAATAATTCTCAAATTATAAAATAAACTCTTTTATACCGAATCACTACAAAAAAAATCAAGGTTACTTGAGTATAGTGTTATTAGAATCACTCTTCAGATATCGTAGATACATAGATAGAGGTAAAGCTGGCTTTTCTGGCACAAGAATACTAGACATAAATTCTAATCTTGAGCTTAGGGATTACTTACATACCACCAAGATTGTGGTACTAGCTCAGTATCTTAAAAATGTAAATAGTCAGTGATAATTTTCAAAAAAAAAACAACAACAACAACAACAATTGAAAAGCAACTAAAGCATCCAAATCTAATGGCATTATAACTACTTTCTACAACAGTTTCAATAATAAAATTCACGTAAAAATAAACATTTACCTATCACAATATTTTCTAGTTGCACACGTAATGAACTATATTCGTTTTTATAGGAAGATCGTCGATTTTTCAAACATGACAAAATTATTCGTTCTTCACTTGGCAATTGTAATTTACTACTTTGTAGCATGGAGAGGAGTAATTCAAATAGGATTCGAAAAAGTCACGGACAAAAGATTATTACGGTTAGAATCACTGCGAGGCAGATTTCTAACAAATTGGAATTTCGTAAGTACCTAATTTGCTTTTATTAAAATTGAAATCAAATAGTTATGTGACAATCTATTCGAAGTGATACATTTTGATTTAGGTATGTTACTTTGTATATATAAAGATGTTTATGTTGACAATTCCGTTCAGTATAGTAACTTTCAGTACATAATTATCTAATTACCAATCGTTTGACATAATTATGGAAAAGTGTTGACCATATACCAAACGTCACCGTTTGATGAAAAGTATTGATTTTTTCTAGATCAATAAGAACTGAAAATAATTTTAAATGAACGCCTGAAGCATAAAAAATGAGTTTAAATTATTAAAATGTATCCAGATTAGTCCACTGCTTAATGAATATCTTTCAACTTCGATACTATGTCCCTTTACATTTTTAAAATTATTCCTACGTATTTGGTAAAGTAATAATGTAATTTTCTTCAAGTTTTTTTTTATACCTACTTAATTGTTCATTTTTTCCCACAGGCCATGCAAACGGTTATGTTTTTCTGTTATTTAATTCATGACATAATCAGATTATTTGGCAATACAGTTCGTGAGAGGAGTTCTTTCAAAAAGAAATTGGATTTCTTTTTTTGCAGTATTAGTGCTCCTTTGAGCTTGGTAAGTATAGAATAGGTACTTATCTGTATCTATTTAGATATTTGCAAGGTAATATTTTGATTCATTTCTACCTATTTATACGAGTATAAGTATAGGTACACTGGTACACACATTACTTGAACTAATACACCGCTCACAATTTGAATTTGATTATAGTTTGTTTCAGCAGTATTTTGGGGATTATACGTGTATAACAGAGAATTAGTATTTCCTGCAGTTATTGATAAAATCATGCCTTCATGGGTGAATCATGCCTTGCATACTGTAATCGTTTCAAATGTTTTACTACATATGTACTTCGATAGACAACCGTCACCGCAATTACGTCAGTCCGTTTATGCGTTATTGGCAGTTAAATTCTGTTATTTTATATGGTATGTTATGTATTTCCCAGTCTAACCACGTTTGAAAAAAGTTGATATTATAGTCAATGTTGTGGTATCGAGTGTCAATTCACTTCAAACTAATAATACACATGCTTATACCTATCATTTTAAAAATTTGTTTCAGCTTATATGAAACTTATTATGAAAAAGGTATTTGGGTGTATCCGTTTTTGGAGAAACTTCATGAACCGTTACGAGTTCTGTCGCTGTTACTTCTGTTCGTGTTTTCACTTTTTTGCGTTACCGTGTTTCATTACACGAATAACTTGTTATATGGTAAGTTTTTTATGATGTAAAAAAGACATAGAAAGAGTAAGGTGTGGAAGGAAGGTACCAGAAAAAAAAATCTTCCACGCAAACCACTGTCTTTCTCTCGTCGAGATGAACGATAAGAAAAAAAATATTATATTTCGATTGACCTTCAAAATTTATTCGCTAGAAAAAATTTCAATATTGGTTATTATTATACTGGTCTGAATCGAATTTTTGAAAATGATGAGAAATTATGCCGAAATTATTGGGATGGGTAATTCATACGGCTTTAAAATTTAAATAATTGACTTCTGTTCTCAAAACTCGACTACAAAATTATAATTTACTACCTCGTTTACTACTATTATACGTAAATGTTTCAGTAGTACTAATATTCATGAATTTTTCAGGTTCAGCTTGCAAACCAACTGGCCAACGAGTGGCGGATAGGAAAAAAAAAGTAGGTTAGGTGTCGCATTTAGAATTTCGACCTATTTGTGTGGAAAATTGCGAGAAAATTTCCATTCCAGTGACATAACACTAACAGCCTGGCATTTTTGACTGTTATTTTCGACTTTTTTTTACGCTGTATTATTGTTGACTCATTTTGTTGTTTATTTTAATAAAATATTGTTTCAAAAAAAAATCGAGGTTTAAAAAATGTGAATGATTTCATATTTTTTCCTTGAACGCAACGGATTGGCAAATTAATCAACACTTCGATGTTCCTTTTATCGCTTATTATTCGTGTTGTTTTGCTATTATAATCATCATCGTATATTATATGTACATTCTGACATTCTGGTAGGACCTACATAATAAAATTATGTGAAGTTCATTTTATTCGCTTTTTAAATTTTGTGTTATTAAAAAAATAATAATTTTGTATATACTGTATTTAAAATTTTTTTCGAAATAATAGTTCCCAATTTTTTTCACAAAAAACCACGCTTAGGTAATTATGTTCTTTGGTGGATTTATTTTATTATGCATAATTGGGGATTGCGGAATATGATTTACCTAATTAAATGTTAGTTTTTAAATAAAAATTACATATTAGAACAGGTGCTCGTTATTTTTGGAGACCTCTGTACTACGTTGTCCTACTGTACTCGTATAGTAGTTATACTAGTATTACCAACCTAGGAATGACGTTTCCAGCACATACCGTATAGGTAGTAGGTACCCGCTGCCATTTGAAATCATACCTACCTAATTTGTACTGATCTAGGTATATTCGAACTCAAGCTCTCTGTTGAGTGTTGAGGTAATAAATACATTAATGCTGAACGTCACGAATATTTGTAATAATGATTGAAAACTTTTTAGTAAGAATGTTTACACTTATACTTTCATAGTCGGCTGAATGTTTTAATACTTGATTTAATGTTACATAACTCAACCTTCAATTTTTTCTCAATTTTTAATAAATAATGCGAAATTTACTTGCAAAACCTGGATAGGTGTACCTTGGATCATTCGGTGATTTTCAGTTGATTGTGAATAGTGTGTTATTGTTATTTTTGGAATATGCGCTTGGCGTTAATTTTTTTAAATTGTAGATGCGGAAAATTATACATGAGATGGCATCTAAAAAAATTATTAACAGTTCATTTTGGGCATTGTCCTTTCACTTGAGTGCATCATTATTTTATTTACGCATGTTGTCGACATTTATGTCCGTAAAATATGCAATCCTCACCGGTCGAATGATAACAACTTGGTACCTGGTACGTTAAGATGTGTTTTACCTACAAACTTTTGTTACTCGTGCTCGTATAATAGGCTTAATTACGACTATAAGTATGTTTCATTATTATGGTAATGTGAAGAATTTTTACCATAATTCCTACAATCTTATCAGGTATATTTAAAAAAAGTATATAGCCGCCTACTTACTTCCGCTAATTTTATACATAAACTAAATCAACTTGAAAAAATCTGTGAAAATATAGAACATTAATTTATAGAGTAGATGGGGGGGGGGGGGATATTATGGACACGGGACAGGTCACTTCTTAATTCAAGTAACTTTTTTTAAGTATTTGAATAAAATTCAAAAAAATGGCCCAAAGCAGGCATTGGTACTCTGGTCCTTATTTTGGCCTTGTTTCTTTCTTCTTAGGTCATTTCGTTTTATGAGAAAAATATTCCCTGCTTTTTATTTTTTCTCAATCTGAATTCTGAATTTTAAGTGGCTCCTACCTCCTAGGCCCAGTCTACCACTCCCATTTTTTAGAAATATAAACTGAGTCACAAAGTGTTTTTTTTTTTGAAGAATTAATTCCCGATTTTTACCTCACCCCCAGTTTAGGTTTTAAGTGATACCTATCTTAAACATCTGAAATTTTTCAACAAAAAAAAAAAAATTGAGCAATAAATTTTTTAAACTGGCATGGCATCTGTTTTTTTTTTAAACATTTTTTCTCGAACTGTATTTTAAGTGTTGTCTGGTAGCCCCCATTTTGAAAAAAATTAAAATGTGTAAATTTTCCTCTTTTTGATATTGGGGGACTGGTATAGGTGCCACTTGAAATTTAGTGAGGGGAAAAGTAAAAAAATTGAAAATCATTTCTCAAGAAAAGAAAAAAGTTTGATAGATAAGAATCATAAATTCAAAGGATCGAAATTTTGGTAATTTATCTTTTTTCGAAATGAGAGGGGGCTAGTGAAACCACTTGAAATTCATTTTGAGGAAAAATAAAAGAGAAAAAATATTATTTATTTTTCTCGAGAAATGAAACAAAACTTTAGGTAGGTATTTTGAGACAAAAAAAAATCAAAAGTCGATAATAAAAACCACCCAAGGCATGGGACAAATAGTAGGTACTTCAGCCTCGAATTTTCCTCCAAACAAAATATTTTAAGTTATACTTTTGGGGCACCCTAAATTTTTCAACAAAAAAAAAATGAGCGAACTTTTTTCACTTAGCATTTGAAATTGTTGCTTTTCATTAAAAAACCATTCCCCATTTTCTATATTTATGCCCTAACTCACTTTTAAAAGCGATGCTCTTTAGCCCCTCCCTTTTGAAATTAGTTATTTTTTATTTTTTTTTTCAAAATGGAGGATATTAGCACCACTTTAAAATTCAGTTTGGGAAAAAATAATAAACGGGGAATTATTTTCTCATGAAATGCAACAACTTCAAAATGTTGAGCGAAAAATATTGCTAATTTTGTTTTTCTAATTTGGGGTGCCCCAAGGTACCACTTGAAATTGAGTTGGGAGAATAAAAAATTGAATTAGAAATTTCTTCTTTTGAAGTAGCACACTTTGATTGGTGATAATCAAAAAAGGCAAGATATTTTTCATTTTTCTAAAAAAAAAAAAAAAAAAAAAAAAAAAAAGGTGACTAAGCTCCTACGTAATTTAAATTTTTCAAAGTTGCGTAGTTGTTTCCATATTTAATACTTTTGTTAATTTCTTTTGAAAAGATATCGTCTAAATTTCGTTAATGAGAAATTTTTTTAAATTTGGGCGTAGTTGATCCTTTTTGAAGTAATACAGCAAAAATGAAAAATTCAAAGAGTCTAGGTATTCGTGCGTATACAATTATACATATCAAAAGTGGAAATTCGTTATCAATTATCATGTATTTTTTTTCAGGTATTTCATATGGGATTCATTTTTTTGCGGCTTATTCAAGATCTCATTAATTTAACACCTGCGAAAAATTGTAAATTCAATGAAACTTTCGCTAAATTCAATAATCTTGTTTTCATCTCATTAATATTCCCATTCGCCTTGGTTAGTAGGTAAATTTTTTGTGATTGAAAAATATGCTTATCTACTTAATAACTTCATGATTTTGATTACCTATGTAGTAGGTACCTGGACCTACTACCTACCTAATAATGCGATATATTTTTTTTTTCAGTATATACCGGTCGTTTATTGGCTATTATTTTATTACGACAGCAATCTTATGCTTCCAAATTTTGTTGAAATTTCATTGCCATCGTGGATATCTACGTCATCGCATTCGGCAATTGCATTAGTGGCGTTAATAGAAATGACTACTACTAAATATATTTACGATGGAAATCATTTTAGGTCGCTCGTTTTAATGAGCACTTTTTCAGCAGGTTACATTGCGTGGTAAATTATATTTTGTAATTACCTGTCTAATGTATAGATATTTATTTTCTTTACGATACAAGTGCAATTAATTTTCCCTTTCTATTTATTTTAGTTTGGTTGGAACCTATGTGCAATATGGATTTTGGTTATATCCAATTTTTCATCTGATTCCAACGAATTCTTTACCATTTGTATTTATAATTTTGATGGCATTACTCCTACTGATGTACATTGTAGGAAAATTTATCGCTGAACGACTTATTGGTAAATTACGATAAATTGTAGACCTGCAAATTGTGCAATTTCTAGATTTATTTCATTTATGAGTCCAAATTTCTTTTTTTGCAGATATTGCATCGGCGGAAGGAAATAAAGACGATGGAAAATTTCCAAACAAAGAAGATGCTGAGAAATCGTCACTGATTTCAAATATAAGTATGTTGACCGTTGAAAGTAATGATGCCTGCCTCGATTCTATATCTAGAGGTATAGGTAACCGTTTTTTAAAGGAAAAAAAAATTTTCACAAGTTTTTAATTTTTTTTAGAAAATTTTTTTTTTTATTCTTTTAGGGAGATATTTTTTAAAAATTTTATAAAGTAGGGGAGAGTGGTCTACAGTGAGACGGTGGACAGGGTGAAAAAGCCACCTTTTTACCTACTTAATATTGCTAATTTTTGGATTCCTTCAGACACAGCACTGCCTTTCATCAAAGGTATCATAATTATGAACTTGTCAATGTTTCATTATGCTTAATGGTAAAACTCCTATTGCAACTTTTTTAAAAAATCCATTTTTTTCGAAATTTTGAAAAAAAATTGTTTTGTGAAAATTTTCATATTTTTAATTTAATTTAGAGATGTGTAACTAAGTAAGTACATTTTAGTGCAACGATTAGGATTCCAAGTGTAAAACATCAAAAGTTATTAATTTTTGAAGAAAAAAAACGCCTGTGGTCCAACTTGAGACAGTGTCTCACTGTGTACCAAATTGGAGAAAATTCAATGCCAATGACATGTAGAAAATTCCAAAATCTGATTTTCTAGATGTTATACTGTATAATTCTGCCATATTGTGTTTGTTCCATGGCAATAATGAGGCTCACAACAACAAAGAGGCAGAAATGAACAAAATGAACAAGTTTCATGCAAAGCGAATTTTCTCAAATTTTAAAATTTTTTGAATTTTTTTTCAGCTTTTCTTTTTTATTTATTGTGAATTTTTCCAGTTACAACATCACAATAAACTGATGAATAAATATTATATTACCTCGAAAGCACGTATTTCCTTTGGATTATACTATTTTAGATACTGTCTCATAGTGTACCCCGACCTGTCTCACTTTGAGCCACCCGTGTACAGAGTGAGACGAAGCTTTCAACATTTTTTGAAAAATCAAACGATGGACTTGAAATGATATTTTTTGGTTTTTTTTTGGCTGCATTATGAACCTGAATGATGTAGTTTTCATTTGATATCATAACCAACCATTTCTGATGATAAATAGCAGAGCTATGGGTTTTTGAAAAAAAAAGTGTCTAGCTCACTGTGTACCACTCTCCCCTGAAAATTTCAGTTTTTTTAAAACGAAAAATTAAAAAAAAAATTTACAATTTTTGAGAGAAAACCGTTTTAATCCATTTTTTTAATGAAAAAAAAACTCATAACTTTTTGAGAGAAATGAATTATTATTTTTTTTTTGTGCAAAAATATTTTCAATGTTATGAGAGGAAAAAATTGTATGGAAGAAATTGAGTTAACATCTAAAAATTCAATTCTTATAACGGAACTTTTTTTTTCAGAAGATCAGCCCAGCACTTCCTCGTTAATATTGTTGAAAAATTTTTTGAAAAACAAAGTGCTATTTCCATTTCAAACATGTTTTCAAAAAAGGTCAATCGACGAAAAAAATTCATGTGAAAAAAATTCTTACGTTACATCGAATACAGAAATAAGAAATTTAAATCAATACCTAAGAAGGGGAGATGGAATTAAGTCGATGTCATCATTTCCTGAAAGAAAGGAGTACAGAATCTATAATCACCCAAAACATACTGATGGACTTGAGCTAAATGAAGACCAAGTCGGTGCAAAACAAAAAGATGATGCAAAAGACAACTGCGTAGAGAATACGTCTGGTGATGATTCCGTTTTTAATAAGACTTCCAATTCAGCTGATTCCGAATGTATTTTCAAAAGTCGAAATGATGACAAGCAATTGGACAGAGTGAATTTTTGTGAAGAAACTGACAGAATTCAAGATATTAATAGTCGAGCAAATGAGGATAATAAATCATCCGTAGGTTCTGTTGAATATGCTGCGATAAATCCACGAAAGGAACTATCAAACATTAGTGTTAACAATGACTGTCATCACGATGCTGAAGAAAAAGGTAGGAAGGCGTATGCATTTATGCAATAAATTTTAATTATGCCTATGTATGAATTTTAATCCACTTCCTCCCACCAAGAAAAAAATACCTACTTAGGTAAGTATTTTCTATTGGCTTTGCTTATTGGTAGATTATTAAAAAAATTGAAAGCTACATAAAAAATGTATCTAGGACAGGTAATTTGAAATTTTCTAATAGGGAGTAGCAAGATTTTTTTCCAAAGGGATGAAGGGTTGGAATTTTTAAAATGTTAATGCAAGGATTCTTTTTTACTTCAAATTTTTTTTAAATTTTCATATGCTAAAAATTGTACATTTTAAAATTTTTTATGAAAAAAATTGTACATTTTTAAATTTTAAATTTTTATTCCAAAAAATTGAATATTTTTTATTCCAAAAAACTGTGATTTTTTTCGCTCAAGAAAACAAAGTTTTTTTTCTCTGGCAAATATATGTAAACAAAAAAATTAAGATTTTTTCCTCAAAAAAATGAAGATTTATTTCCCCTTGAAATATTTTTTCCTCCGTAAATAAGAAACTTCATCTCCAAAACAAAATTAAACGAGTTCTTCTCAAAAAATTCAAAAAAATAGAAAAAAAATATGCTGACTTCAGAAAAATTATACTTATAAAGATTTTTCTTTTCGAGGAAATTTAAAAGTTTTTTACTCAAAAAAAAAAAAAAAAAAAAAAACGAAAAAAATTTTCTCAAAGAACTCCGTTTTTACCATAGACAATTTTGAAAAATATTTTTATTCTAAATAGGTAAGTAAATTAATTTTTTTCCTCGAAAAATTTGAGAAATATTCTCTATGTAATTCTCTGTTTCAAAAAAAAAAAAAATTATTTTTTTCTCCTGAAAATACATATTATTTTTCTCGGGAAAAATGAATGTTTTTTTAGGCTGACTTTAAAAAATTGAAATATTTTCTATTTCAATTCTTTTCTCCAAAAATTAATTAAGAAATACATTACTTACTCGTACCGTACTTTTTTTTGCAAAAAAATTAGAAGGATTTTTTTCCAAATCATAGGTTTTTAGGATGCAGCTCTCTTCACTTTTTTGTATGTAGCTCGAATATCCAAGCTACTGCTAAGTTGGTGGAATGGTTCTAAACTGTATTTTAGGTCCCCCTATTTTATTTACCATTTGAATAGGCTGAAGTACCTATTTGTCCCATCTCTGTATACATACAATTAAAAACATTATCAAAGGATAATAATATTATAGGTGTATAAAGTAATATTCTATATTTTTAAACTCACAAATAAAATTTTTATTTTGCAGATGATGAAAATAAAAATGATACTGTTTTAAATGCAATAAATCACGAAGATAAGCCTAAATGTGGCCAAAAACACAATGGCACCTTTTTTCGTTTTCGCTTACAACTCTTTCCAAGTAATAATCCTTTGGAAACTTCGCCTCCGAATAAACTACATGGGACGAAAGAATTCACCGATGAGAACCCTACTCAAGAAAAAACGGATTCTCAAATAAAAAAAAGTGATCCGTTACCCACCAAGAATGTGACAGGCACAAAACAAGAAAATTGTACGACTCAGTCAGATATAGATTTTGAAAACAAAATTCAAACAATGGATCATAATAATTTAGATGAAGTGCAATTGACGAGTGATTGTGATAAAAATTCTAGTCGTACTTCAACCCCTCGGAGTTCAATAATCGGAAAACAAAAAATGAATAAATTTGCAAAATTTTTCGAATCAAATAAACTTTCTTCGAAAGTACGAATTCCAAAATATCGCCGTGGAACAATTTCCAGAAAGAGCCTTGTATCTGAGGCTGGATCCAATGTATCAAAGCTTGAGGAAATAGAAGGACAGAAAAAAACACTCGAAAATAACAATAGCCATTCTGATACCAGCAGCGTAAAGCAATACGAGTTACAGGCAGCAGGTATAGATCACGCTGACGTTATTAATAATTACTGCGGCATAAAAAAACCTAAAGAACGGTCGAATTCGCAATTTTCTCAAAATTCTAAAAAAATTAAACCAAGTACCTCAAAAACAATTGACTCAATAGTCGTGAGTTCATGCGAAGAAGAAAGAAAAAAAATTGATAAACAAAAAAAATGCAACGAAGGTGACATCAAATGGCACCAGCGGCAACAAGTTGTGTTCCAATCAAAATCAAAAATATGTGATTTGAAACAAGAAAACAATCATAAGGATAATCATCGACTGGAAAGAAAAACGAAAGATGAATTTTTCAGGCATGAGCCAAAGAATGAGAAAACGAAAACTGTTGAATATGCAGTTGTGAAATGTCAAGAGGTAAAAAAGTTAATAGAAGAAGAATTGAAATCTAATGAAAAAATTGAAACCCAGTGCGAATGTGTATGTCACACTAAAGAAGAAAATCCGCAAGTACGAAGGAAAAAGTACAAAAAACATGGTACAAAAGCCAGCCCTGATGATGGCATTAAAGATCACAAGAAACTTAAACATAAAAAAAGAGAAAAAATTAGAAAAAATGATTTTCCAAAGAATTTTCATCACATTCCAAGAACTTGTGAAGAATTATTAAATGAAAAAGCATGCGAAAGGCAGAGTGAAAAAATTGAAAAACATGAATGTGAAAAACCACGATATGAGATGTTACCCAAATTAAAAGCAAATCTGAAAAAAATGAATGTTTCTAATTGTATACGCACATCGGATAAAGAATGTAAGTGTAAAAGAAAAGAACCCCAAGAAAACAAGGCTAAAAATTTGACTCAGGATTTACCTGCACCAAGCAATAACAGCAATGATGTGAAAGATACTCGTAGAACTAAAAAAAAATTTGTAGCCAAATTCTTCAAGTCTTCAAAGCGTACTCAGAACGATGAAGAACAACTTGTCGAAATTTTGAAGAAATGTGTAAACGGTAAGTTGAGATATGAGATAAAAACGGCATGTTCTTTCAGTGAGCCAAAATTTCAACTCAATCGGAGGTAACGAGTTGGTGAGGTTCCCTTGTCAGTATTGCAATTGAATGGTGTAGAAGTAGATTTATCATTTATGTGAATAAAAAAATTAAAACATTTTTATGAAAAATAAAATTTGAAGACGAAAATTTAATTTTTAGCGGGGTTTGAATTATAGGTTTTGAATTTTCTAAATGACTCCATCTATTTTCTAGAATTTTTCAGCAATAATTTTTGAACTTCCTACGTACAATAGGTACCTACTTTTTTCAAACATTGACGCCTAAAAATTTTTTAAATCGAAAATTGAATATTTGACAGCAGTTCAAAAAGTGCGTATTTTTTAATCCAAATTTTGTTTTTTTCAATTTTTTTTGGTCTTTTTTTCAAACATTGGTATGTAAGTAATTAAGTATACTATTTTTAAAAAAATGAAAAAATATATTTCTATGAGGGTTTGAAAAGTAAGGAATTTTTTAAATTGATACATTTTCCAAAATTTGTCGACATGAATTTTTTACCTTTTTTGTCAAACTATTTGTTGTGTACAAAACAATTTCCAAGTTGAAAAATGAATTTTTGGAAACTGTGTGAAACGAAATAAGGTATTTTTGAATTGCCTATTTCATTTTAAACAAGATATTCTCTATAAATAACATTATTTTATTATATTTTCCATAATCTATTTTTTTTCACTTATTTTTTCAACGCGAGAGATTTAAAAAAAAAAAATCGATCAAATTTTGATTTTTGCAGAGAAATTGAAAAATTATTGTCGACATTTTGAAAAACAAACCAAAAGAAAAAATTCTGTAGGTTTTTTTTTGAACCTCTACCAAAAAAAATTCAACTTGAAATTTTTGTGTAACAATAAGTAAGTTTGAAAAAAATGGGAGTACTTAGACCTCTCGAGTTTTTTTAGGTAAGAAAAAATCTCAAATTATCGTCTCAATTAAAAAAAAAAAAAAAAACGTCCCATTTTCTTGGAGAAAATTTTTTTTCTCTTGTTTTGTAATAAAATTATTCCTTGAATTTTTGAAGAGGAAAAATTCTTAAAGTTTTTTGGAGTAAAAAATTTTACAACTTCAAGTTTAGAAAACTTCTCGTTTCGAACTTTTTTTTTTGATGTAGGTAATCTTTTAAAATCTTTTATTTTTGTGCAGACCATATATATTATGTAAAAACATATTTTTTTTATTGAAAAGAGGTCTCCTACTTTTAAAATGAAAAATTTCATATTTGAAAAAAGAAAATCTCCTATTTTTTTTTGAGTGAAAATTACTTTATAACTCATTTTTTTTTTGGTTTTTTTGGTTTTGATTTCAGAAATTAATTAACCTTTTACTTTTAGAGAAAAAAATCTTGACAAATCTTGATAAGTACTTTTTTATTTATTTATTTTTTTTTTTTGTTGAGAAAAATCGCAAAAATTTTGGAATAAATTTTTTTAAAAATTTTTTGAAGTAAAAAGACATTTTCTTTATTAAGTATTTATTCTTTATTTTTTGAGAAATTTAAACAAAATAGTTTTTTGTTTTAATTCTTAAAAACCTTCTATTTTTTGAGGAAAAATCTCCAAAATATTTGAAGTACCTACGCTGTTTATACCATACCTAATACCTACCTAGACCTATACCTATTTATACTCATTTTAATGACTGCTTGTTCTACTACATTTATATTTACTTATTGTTCACTTTACAGGATCCAAAATTGAAGCAGTCTTTGGGACTCTTCCAGCTAAAGATAAATGTCAACTAAAAGTCAATCTGAATAATGCTGACGGATTAAAAAACTTTCCAGCACCACTCCTTTCAGACAATGTTAAACTTTACAAATTTCGTATCGTATTATCGTGATTCGTAACCATTTCAAACAGCAAAAGAGAAGAAGAAATTTTGTTATAAACCGTGATTAGGTAGCTAACCTACGCAGATAGATAGGTACCTACCTGAGTGTTTGTATAAAGATGTAAATAATTCTGCAAACAAGACTTTTGTATCAAATCAAAAACATCTAATGACTATTTCTGATTCTAACTTTTATGTTGGCAGCATAAATTTGTTCAAGAGATCAGAAAAGTCTTCAAAATTCGAAATCTCAACATTTTATTACTAATTAATAAAATGATTCGAGACTAAGACATCTACCTATTAAGCACAATCCCATGTAAAAATAATCCAATAAATGATAAAATCACACGATATTCGAATACGATCACATTTTATAATTTTTTTCATTCCATATTACATCATTCAATCTGTAGCATACTAATAGAATTATAATGGGAAATATGAAACCGGTAATCAACAGTAAAAACACTGCTAATGGAATATTTCCAACCAATTCGCCTATCACCATGTATATCCATTGTCCAGTAGTCCATTTTGTATACAAAACGCTGCGTAAGAATAAAATTATTTTAATTATTTCTACAGTCCAGAAACCTACAGTTTGAAATACACATTAAATAAAATACTGAAGTGGGTAGATAGGTATTTACCATGCAATATACATCGTACTATGAAGACACAATCCAAACACTGCTGGTTTAACTGGCGGATTTTTATGAAAATGGAAAAACATCAGGAAAAATATCACAAAAAACGGATTCGTATGAACAGCGTGATTATACCAATCAGGTATCCAGGTATTCATTTCAGATGGAAAAAATAAAGGCCTATTCAAAGTCTGAATCAACCAAAATAACGAACAAACGAACTGAAAATAAAAATTAATTTTAGGTGTATATTTTTCTAGGAATTTTCATCAGTCAAAATATATATGGTACGTTGATGTAGGTGAAATAGATACCCACAACGGAAGAAGGTACATCCAATGTAATGAAACAATAATCTTGAACGTGTTTACCAAGTATAATCATCTTTCGAAGAGAGCTTTTTTTTGGAAGTGTATCCACGTGATCAATTAAGAAACTCATTAGAAAATATCGAACTTGCAACCCCTGGATTAAAAACAAAAATATTATCCAATTATCTAGGTAGGTACCTAGCGAACGTATCATCTATAATTTTTATTACCCATCTGTGCCTTGCCTATATGTATTTAAATACGTAGGTCGAAGTACCATTATCTAGACCAACAATTTAAATATGCACTCAAACTAAGAATAACGGTCCACGATTTCTACAAAAATCTATGTACCACACCACACTTTTCAAAAGGAGCAATTCTGGCACTATTAAATAGGTACCTAGAACTGATATAAAATGGGGTAATACTTACAACGTTCCAAACAGTGATACATTTCCACCAATGGTTTTTCAAATTCCTCCAATTAGGATGGCTAATTTCAGCGAAATCTAATTTGAATAATCCGTAATACGCGATAAATAAATAATATCCGGTCATCATAGATCTGATCCATTTCAGAGCTATCCTTTTTTGATTATTATTCACAATATTTAAACGCGTATTATTTATGCATTTCGCCACCGTCACGAGATCTAATTTATGAAAACGACTTATAGACATTTTCTGCCTACTTTTGAACGAAAAATAAAAATATACGGTACCTATACTACCTAATTCTATCGAAATCGAACATATTAGTAAGACTAGCTTCATTAAAATGGGGTCGATTGTACGTATTCGGACAAAAAAATACTGAATCGACAAAAAATATCGTTTATTTGCATGATGTAAGGTAAACTTAAAATACCTAACAACGAATTGGCGCTCGATTCAATCAAAATATTTTTCCATCGTCGGTGAGTGCTGATTGGTTGTGACTTAATTATGACTAATTCTGAGCAGATATGAATTTCTTCGACGTAGGTACAAATTGCAATTCAATGTAAAAATCAACATTATAGCTATTGGTTATATTCGTGTACTTGCACATGTGTTAATTGGTATCTACGTAGAATAGAAGTGTATTTGCACTATCTTAATTATCTGAGATGAACAACAAGATATAGGTAAAATAAGTAGCCTATAAAAATTTGGAAATTGAGAAAACCGAAACATAGCATGAGATCTTCAGGTACTTCTACGAGACTTCTATTTTCCTGGTACATAAAGGAATGTAAATGATTCTACCGACCATGGAAATTTTTTACTTTCCTTACAGCGGACTTTTGGAGCATGAGTTGATTATTTCTGTTTACAAAGTATCCCACAAGTCGCGAAGTGAAATAATTGACCGAGTTCTGCTTTCTGTATAATGTTTGGCGCATTCGCGAAAAAAATAGGTTAAGTATTCGTAAGTGGCTCGTAAACAAATTGTGTTTATTTGTTACTAGGAGAGTAGAAAATGTACAAGGGTTGCAGTAATTTTCATCAATTTTTTCCCTACCTGGCTACCTGTTTCTTTTTGTTATGCAATGGCACAAAACTGAGACTTATCCAGGCTAAAAAAATTAAAAAAATTATCTAGGTACAAAAAACTGAAAATTTTTTCATCCCAAAAAAAATATCAAATTTTTTTTTATTACAAACAAATTTGAAATACTTTCCCCAAATATGAGAATTGGAGATTTGTTTTCAAAAAATTGAAAAAAAATTGAAAAAAAATTGAGATAGGTAGGTAACTATTTTACGATTGAAAAAATTGGGACTTGTTCCTAAAAAAAAAAAAAAAAAATGGAAAAACTTCTTCCTTCAAAAATTTTCATGATTTTTTTCACTTGAAAAAAAAATTATTTCATTTCAAAAAGTTGAGAATTTTTTACCCAAAAAATAATTTTCTTCCAAAAATTTTACAAATATTTTTATTGAACGTTTTTTTTTTTACAAAAAAAAATTAAAATCACTTTTCTCAAAAAATGGAAAATTTTCCGGAAAACTTGAGGACTTTATCACCAAAAAACTGAGATTTTTTCCCCTAAATAATTGAAATACGTTTCTCTCCAAAAAATTCAGGGATTTTCGTTTCTCCAAAAGCATGAGATTTTTTTCTTCAAAAAACTGAAAAATATTTTATTGGACAATTTTTTAAAAGGAAGAAAAATTTTGTAATTGTTTTACTCAGAAAAAATATTAATAGACTTTTTTGGTCTAAAAATCAAATAAAAAATTTTTACACCACAAAATTTAGGATTTTTACACCAAAAAATTAAGGAAATTTTTTAACAAAAAAAATGAAACGAACAATTCATATTTATTTTTTCTCTCAAAAATAAAAAGTTAAGATTAAAAAAAAAGAGTTTAGATAAACATATTATTTTTATGTATTATCTACCTACCTACTCGTAAAACGCTAAAATCAATTTTTTCTCCAAAGAATCGAGACATTTTTCTCCGAAAATTTGAGAAAAAAATTAATATTTATTCTTCCTCAAAAAATTTGGGATTCGCTCTTAAGATACGAGATTTTTTTCTCAAAAAAATAGTTAAGAGATGGGGACTTTTCCCCATGAAATTGAATATTTTTTCGAAAATCGAGTTGAATTAATTTTTTTTTTTCAAAAAAGAATTGGAGTAGAAAATGAATATCCCCCCACAAATGAAGGGATAAATTTCGATGAATAATTTCTCCAAAAAAAGTAACTGAGTTTTTCTTGTTCTAAAAAATTTCTCGTAAAATTGTTTTTTTTTTTTTCTGAAAAGAATCAAGATATGTATAGGGATTTCGGTCATATTATGCGAAATTAGAGAGGAAGGGAGGGGAGGGTATCATTGAAAATTTTATAAGAACTATGTTCTTTTTCTTTCAAAAAATAAAAATAAATAAAAATTTTCGTCAAAAAATTTTTTCTCAAAAAAATTTGGAATTCTTCTCATTTCAAATAAATTCATTTTTTCACTTCAAAAAAGTGAGAATTTGTACCCACAAAAAATGAGATATTTCCTTCAGAAATTTTAGAAGTATTATTACTAAACAATTTTTTTTACAAAAAAAATAAAATAAAAAAATACATACGTAGGTATAGGTAACTAGGTAAAAAAATTGTTCTCTCCAAAAAATTGAAGATTTGAAATAAGTATTCTTCTTCAAAAAATTAAAAGGGATTTATGCTGCAAAAATGTTTTTCCCCTAAATTTTTTCCAAAAAATCAAGATTTTTGTTTCTAAAAAATTCTCCAAGAAATTGCATTTCTTCTCTTGAGAATCAAACTGAGTAAAAGAATTAATATTTTTTCTCAAAAAACATTTTTTTTCTCTAAATATAGGTAATTGATTTTTCTTTCAAAAAAATAAAGGGGCTTTTTTCTCCAAAAATTGAAGATTTTTCCAAAAAAAATCAAATTTATTTCTCTCTCAAAAAAAAAAAAAAAATTAAAAAGATTTTTTCAAAAAAATATTTTTTATAAAATTAATATTTTTTCCCCAAAAAAATAAAGATACTTTTTTTCTCAAAAAATGTTTCCAAAAAAATGAGGGTTTTCTATCTAAAAAATTCTACAAAGAATTGAAATAATTTTCTCCAAAAAATTAAGAAAAAATTTATAGGTATTTTTTTAAATCTAAAATTTAAAAAAAATTTCCTCGAAAAATTGAGATTATTTTGAGTTTTGTGGAACACCTTCACCTTTGTGGGACTGATGATAATTCTAATTAGGTGCTGGTATGTGGTTTGGTACAGTGTTGTATATTGTTGTAAGGTTGCAATTTGCATCGTATTCGAAGTATCTCACTATCAGAATTCATTTAATCAAATTTATTCATATAAAATCAAGTAGGTACTTGCTAATTGCAGCAGAGCCTACCTTTGATTTTTAATTTTTATACGAAATATAGCACAGATGAAATGACTGAAACCCCATTGGAAACGAATAAGTAGAAAAATTATATACAACTTCAAGTAAATACTTTATCCCCATACATTCAATTCTCATCTATTGTTACAGGAATGTACATACGTAAATGTACCTATATTGTACTAGGAATGCACAGCATTCGAAAAGTTCGTAAATAGGTAGAGGTTTACATGTACGAGTAAATAATACTTATACTAGAACACTACGTGCTGTACATGTCGGAACTCATCATGTCAGTAGGTGATTTTTAATTTAATAAGCGTACGAATTTGTCTAGGACACGATATTCTTCACTTCCTTCACCTTTAATATTTTATTCGTTTTTAAATTTTTTAATAAGTGGATACTCGTCAAACACCGTTAGTGATCAACGGTAATCAAAAGGTGCGAATACAAGAGATGTCATGACTTCCATAAACGAAATGATTATTAAAAATAGTCCAGGCAGTGAAAATCCTATGCTCAATGAAGAAATAAAAAGTATCTGCAAAAAAATCAAGAGTAGAACTCTCATCACTAATCATGAATAGTAGGTAGGTAGGTATGTAGTATGTACGTATAAGTACCTAGTACCTACCTACTTCATACTAATAAACAGCTATAGCTACTTGATAGGTACATTGATCTATCACACTTGTCTACCACTCACCTCAACGATCATCGTAATTAAAACAAGTATTCCACGAATATATTTCATCAGACGCAGCATAGACGAGTAAAACACCAATATGTGCACAAGATTGAATATTTGCTTAATAAGTAGTACCAAAATAAGAATAATCAAATCATTCAAAGCAATTTCCTGTGCAAAAAAAAATACAAAATATTATCAAATTGAACATCAAAAGTGAAAAATATGTAAACTTAATTTTCATACCATTTTACTTCGAACAACAGGGTAAGCCGCGAGAAATTTCGTGTTGTTCATTATTTAAGGGTGTTTCAATAACCATTTATATTTGCCATAAACTAAAGATATTTTCAATATTTTATTTTATTTTTTATTTTTTTTAAGAAAAGGCGTCATGGAAACGAACACGTTGTACTTATTACGTCTCAACTTCATGATTAATTATTCCTTTTTTGCAACGTTGTTATATAACTACTCAATAGGTACTTTTGACTTTCTACCCCATATAAATGCAAAGAAGAAGACCCAGATTAAAAATTGAAAACGTTTATTTTACAACTTTATCAATGAAACAATAATTTGAAAAATATACTCGTATCAATCAAGGTTACGCGGTAATGGGTTCACAAGCACAAGCAGCTCGATTATTTATATTTCTCAGCATAGTCTTCAGCGAAGTGCCAGGGCCACAAGTGAATGATTTCGGAACTTCGACGTCCTGAGGCCTTTTGTACATCAGCTGAATCATTTGCTCCCACAGCATTGGTTTATAAATTTGTTCGGGAAGTTTTTTACGAATATCATCGTGACTTTGATAACGTTTACCATCTACATTTGAATAAACATAGCAATACGGCTCGTGCAATTCTATATTTTGCAAAGCCACTCGGAAGGGTTCCACAGCCGGCTTCATGAGATCTGTATGAAAGGCCCCGGAGACAGGAATCCTAATCATTTTTTTTAGTTTAAATTCTCGATAGTGGCGTTCCAAAAATTGTAATGCCTGTTAAACAAATACACAACGACTTATTTGAAAAGAAAAATGAAAATGTACAGATGGTATTTTTTTTTTTTTAAGAAAGTATATTTTCACAAAATTGAGACGCCTTCAAATTGACACCTGCCAAATAAGCTTTTAGAGGATTACGAGGACCACAAACAATAGTTTGGGGAAAATTCGAGTCTTTCGCCCTTTCATATAATATGTGCATAGTCTGTTCCCATTTCACAGGCTTATACATTAGCTTAGGTAATTGATGGTAAACTTGAGCTGCATTTCTATAATAGCAACCATCCAAGTTAGAATGTACCGTTACGAGCGGATTTTTAATTTGTAATTTTTTAAGTTTCTTTTTAAAATAAGGAACACCGGGCATCATTAAATTTGAATGATGTGCAATTGAAAATGGAATACGTTTTACGTCAGTAATTTTAAAGTAAGATTTATTGAGTTCGAGATAATGGAGAGCCTAAAAAACAAAAAAAAATGAAAAAAATTATGTACACGTGACATAATTCTCGATGAGCAATTGCAACAATCACCAAACTACTTACTTCAACATGACCAGCTACGACTTTCATGTCTGGATTCAAATAATTTGCTATCCTACACTCCGGTTGTTCGATTCCTTTATCAAGACACCATTCTTTAGCTTTTTTCATGGCTTCCTTCAATTTGGAATCATGGCGGTATACGACTGTGGCCATACCTCCGGGTGCCATTTCAGACGCTAACTGCATAGCTTCGGCGCGAGCTCGGACAAGTTTTATTGCTAAAAATGAAAATCGATATCAAAACGAAATAATAATATATCAAATTTGTCATAATTCGAGATTAAGGTTTACCATCGCTGAAACTAAAAACACCGGCGAACGTAAGTGCAGTAATTTCTCCCACACTGAATCCAGCTGTAGCGATACAGTTTTCAAGAGCTGAGGGTCTTTCTTCTTTCAGCTTTTCCAAAGCAGCCAATGAACATACAACAACGGCGGGTTGACAATATATCGTTTCGTTCAATTTCGAATCCGGTCCTCTCAACATCAATTTGAGTATATCGTATTTTAAAATTTCACTAGCTGCGTCAAATATGTCACGTGCGGCAGGAAATTTCAATAATTCGGCTCCCATTCCAACGTATTGCGAACCTTGGCCAGGAAAAAGTATGATGGAAGTATCACCGGGGTTTACTTTCGGTCGTAAAGACTTCAACGCTTGAGATTGTTTCGGGTTTATCACTGAACCATGAGGATAAGGAGAAGATATCCATTCGTCATCATCGTCAACTTCATCCATTGCACCAAAACCTAATGCTGCATCGTCTAGCAAGGTTTTAACGACAGGTTCGTCTTTATTTTCTGATCTCTGTCCGTTGGATTTATTAGGATTCGATGAAGTAGAACAAAAACACCTTGTAGCTGTTCCATTGCGATTACTAAATTTGACAGCGTTGATTGATATCTGTCGCAGGAAGTTGGAAATTATCGTTGGATTCATCGGAACATCAAAATAGAAACATTCGTTGTAAGTTTCGTATCAAGCTGTATCACGACTTGAACATTTGAGTAACTTACGGTAGATAAAAACCTAGTTTTTGAATTTGAACTTTTTAAAAACCGAAAGCTCGAAAGTTTTTTCGGCTTATCAACAAAATTATCATCAATTTTTTCAAAAATTTTATTGACATGTCGATCCGCCGAAGTCCGCCGATATAAAATTTTTTTAAGCAGCTGGCGAAAAACTTACGTCATCAAGGCATGAAAATGCGAAACGATGAGGTTGCGGGGTATGCGGGAAAGCGGGTGTTTCGTACACGTGTTGTAATGAGATTTTGATTAGAAGTTTTGAAGTACGAAATCGCGTTTCTTCTTCATTTTTACGTAAGTATTTTAAATATAGTGGAATTATTACTAATATTTCAATAGTTTACGTATACTTGACGATCTAATGATCATCGTATAATAATTCATCGTTGTGTTATAGGTTTTTCGTTGCTCTTAATTAAAACGTGAAAATGTCGGGAGGACTTGAACTATTGAATTTGACGGAAGGTGATATCACCAAGATGTTGAGTGCTAATACTCACTTGGGAGCTGAAAACGCCAATTACCAAATGGAGCAGTACATCTTTAAAAGACGTACAGATGGTGAGTACCATGCCGCTTATAATCAATTGAAATTATCAAAGCGTAGATCGAAACTTACATGCGACTTTCTGACCCAGGTATCAACATTTTCAATCTGCGAAAAACCTGGGAGAAATTATTGTTAGCTGCCCGTGCGATCGCTGCCGTAGAGCACGCTCCGGAAGTTTTTGTCATCTCTTCCAGACCTTTTGGCCAAAGAGCAGTTTTGAAATTCGCAGCTCATACTGGAGCTACTCCGATCGCCGGTCGTTTTACCCCTGGTGCATTTACGAATCAAATCCAGGTAAATAGATGTTTTCATAATCAAGTTTGTGTTGTGAAAGTTGCGTATAATTTTTCAAATCACCAAATTGTCTGTTGTAGGCGGCTTTCCGTGAGCCAAGATTACTTGTTGTTACCGATCCTACCGAAGATAAACAACCAATTACCGAAGCGTCGTACGTCAACATACCGGTCATAGCTTTCTGCAATACTGATTCGCCGTTGCGTTATGTGGATATTGCTATTCCGTGTAACACCAAGGTTTGTTATTAATTGATCGATTTCTAAACCTGTTTATTCAAAATATTCATTTGTGATATTTATGCGTTGCAAATATGTATTTAGAGTGCTCACTCCATTGGATTAATGTGGTGGTTGTTGGCTCGTGAAGTATTACGCTTACGTGGCACAATTTCCAGAGACGGAAAATGGGACGTCGTTGTCGATCTATTCTTCTATAGAGACCCTGAAGAAGTATGTTTCATCGCATATACTATTTTATGTCATTTTATTCAAGCTCTATGCATAATCAATAATGTTGCCTTGAGATGAAGCTGAAAATTGAATTGAAATCAATTTTTCAATTTTACACCTTTCATATTGTTCATCTTTGAGCGTCATTATGTGCATAGGTAGTCACATCATAATTATTTATCTTTTCGTTGCTGTATCTAGGCTGAAAAGGAAGAGCAAGCTGCTAAAGACGCTGCTGCTGCTGCTGCTGCGGCACAGACTCCTAAACAAGAACCGCTTGAATATGGTGTAGCTGCTACTAGTGATTGGACCGAAGAAGTACCTAATGCGACTGGTATTCAGTCTTCTTGGGCGGAGGAAGCACTTCAGGGCCAACCTGCTGCCGCTTTCCCACCTGGACCGGCTCCTGTCGCGGCCGCTATTGATGATTGGAGCGCTCCTCCACCAGCAAAGGTAATTTTTTTTTGTTGGAAAAAAATTTTCTCCCAGTTTCTTGGTGAGTGTTCTAACTTGTGCTCATTTATATTACAGACCGAAGATTGGAATGCGGGTAACAGCGGAAATTGGGGTACTAGCGCTACTGGAAATTGGTAGTAATAGGACTTTTTTGTATTTATTTTACAAATAAAAGATTTTAAATCATTTTTTTTATACTGTAGTTATTTTCACGATTTAATAAGTAGATATTTGTTCGCATTGCAAATAGAAAGTAATTACTAGTTATGCGGTTCGGCTGGATTCGGTGATTAATAACCAGATAAAAAAATATCAATAAAAACGATACGCAGTAATTAAATCGAAATGAAAACTCTATTCAAGGAATATTCTCATTTAAGAACATGTTTCTATAACATTAACATTAAAGATAATTACAAAAATTCAAAACAATTTCAGGTCGTACTTTTTAAGGATATTTACGGTAGCATTGAAGTTACTCCCTTGGCGAATTATTTCATATTTCCCAGGATTTGATAAATCTACAATAGTCGAACCTGCACGATCATCGCCAATTTTACCACCATCAAAAATTGCACCTAGATGGTTCCATAATGAAGAGAATTCTTCTACTGTAACCGTGCTAGTATTATTACTTTTATTAGCGCTTGTCAAAGCTAAAGGAACATCTAATGCTGACGTCAATTTTTGAATAAATACATTATTCGGAATTCGTATACCAACTTTAGACACTCCAGGATTAAGTTCATGATTTAAATTATTCGTTCTTTCAACGACAATGGTAACAGGACCTGGCAAAAGTTCGAATAACATTTTCTTTTGCAGATGATCGACTTTAGCCCACTGATTGATTTTGTCAACTTCGGAAACACATATAGCAATCGGTTTGGAATAACTTCTGTTTTTTATTTGGTACAACTTGTCGATTGCCGTAACACTTTGAGCACTCGCTGCTAGCCCATAAATTGTATCCGTAGGCAATGCAATCACTTCTCCATTCTGAACATGTTTCGCAGCGACAGATACGCAATGTTCTATATTTTCAGATAATTTGAACACATTGCCACTGGCATTATATCCTACAGCGATGTCGCTCAGCGAACGATTCATGCGGAAACAGTGAGATGGCACAAGGAAAAAAGAAAGTATCTTTATGATCATAACTACGTTCTCCAGCGGTGTCCACATTCGTGATTGCAACATTTATAAAATGTGGTCATAGGTTCATCTGCTGAGCGAGTTTGTAATTGCATAAAGTAAGCTCGTGGATGACTACAGGTTGGACATCTTTCGTCGGTTGAATCAACGTTCTCCCAGGCTTTCTCTCCTCCTAATAATGCATCAATACCCTAGAAAAAATGAATAATTCAAATGTTAAAAGATAGGAAACTAGTAATTGAATATGAAGATTTCTGTACGACAGATTTGCGCCAAGATTGTAATCTGAGATGAATATTCTTATATATAAACATACCTTTAATTTAAAATAAGTTCTATTCATGGAAATTTCGGTGTTTAAATTGAATATATACGGGCACGAATTACACGTATAGCGCACTTGTTGAGAAATTTTACTAAAAGTCAAAATATTCGAACATCGGGGGCAAAAATGTAATGAAGTTTCAATCGACATATTAAAGTACCGTTTGCATGAGATAAAACTTTTTAATTAAAAGTACTTCCTCAAAATTTCCTATTAAATTTTAAATACAATAATAATTTCATCATTATTTTGTCATCATAAACTTCGTGTTTTTTTGAAAAAAAAAAAAAAATCTTATCAGTTGTAATTGTAATTTTATTGGATTTTGGAATAGGTAAATACGACCAAAATCAACAAACTTGTTGTTCTTTGCAACAAAAAAATAAGTTGGCAAAACTGAAAACTAGAAAAAATCAGCTGATTTTTAAATTTCAAACCGTCTACTTGTAACGGTTTGATTTCAGATTCTTCGCGAGATTCGAGATTCACATTAAATACATTAAATAATTAATCACCATTAAATTTATTTATCGCAATTAATTTGTATTATGTGTTCTATTAGTTTTTAAGCGACTTACACTTGTAACAAAAAGTGAGTACAATCTTTATATTTTCAGATTACTAAGTTTTTTTTGATTCCGCTTTCCTTTCCATTGGATTATTGTTGTTTACGTGACATTAATTCCGATTATTTGTTGTTATTTTAGATTTAATAATTTATATCAGCATGTCCGGAAAAGAAAATAGAGACGCTTCAACTTGTAACAGATTATGCGCCGTATCACGTAGGTCGGTGTCAACTCCATTCAATGGACCTAATAAGAAGCCGGCATCTTCCGGCGTACGGTTACCTTCTCCTGCTCGTAGATCGATAACGATACCACTGATGCCATCAACTCCTACGAGATCTACAGTTACTCAGTTAAGATCCTCTTTAGTCAATCCCAATACAATATTAAAAGATGAACAAAATGTGCAGAAAACAACCAAATGTAACATTAAACCCGAGGCTGTGATTAAGGAAAAATTAACCTTTACAAAACCGGTAGTGAAGAAAAATGAATCCTCTCAAAAACCCATCTCTACTCAACCACTTAAGCCGCAACCAATACTCGTACCTAGAAATGGTCAAAATACACGTTCAATACTGCCAAAGAAGAACGAAAATTCCTCCGCAATAATGAATGGAAAAATGAAAACTGAACCAGATAGAAGTAAAATTATCACACCAACGAATACCAATCCTATCACTGTGTAAGTTTATTGAAATTTTCATTAGCGAAGTTTTTGTTATCGATATAATGACTAATTTACTATTTTTTCAGTTCGTCATCTACGTCACAAGTCAGTTCATCGGATTCAAGAATGGGCCTAACTGAAAATAATGCTAACGATAAAAAGTAAATATTCAGAATTTCAACCCTGAATTTCGTCTTTTTTCTATAAAAAGCTTATGTAATTATTTTTTACAGAGGTAAATGGTCATTAGATAATTTTGATATTGGACGTCCACTCGGTAAAGGAAAATTTGGAAATGTATATCTCGCTAGGGAGAAAACATCGCAGTTTATCGTCGCTTTGAAAGTATTATTTAAATCTCAAATCTTGAAAGCTGATGTAGAACACCAGTTGAGGCGTGAAATTGAAATACAATCGCACCTAAGGTATGATTCATTAATTGCTATAGGTAATTTTATGAACTTTTCAACATACCAAATTAGTTATTTGCTATAAATGTATGTTTAGGCACCCTAATATTCTCCGTATGTATGGCTATTTTCACGACGAAGCCCGCGTATATTTAATTTTAGAATATGCTCCGAAACAACTATACAAAGAGTTACAAGCGCAGACGGAAAAGCGATTCACTGAAGAAAAGTACGTTTCAATTTTTTACTCATGATTTATTCAAATCGATACTCATTTAACCGTAATATTTCCCAGGACTGCCGATTTTATGGCTCAACTAGCCGATGCCATTCTATACTGTCACAAGAAAAATGTCATTCATAGAGACATAAAGCCTGAAAACTTACTCTTGGGAAAGAAAGGCGAACTTAAAATCGCTGATTTCGGATGGTCAGTGCATACGCCCTCTTCAAGGTAAAAATCTAATTTTTCAGCGAAATAAACGCTCGAAATAGAAATGAGAATTTTAAAATTTTAATCATTACTCGTTTCTTTCTTAGACGAACTACACTTTGTGGAACCTTAGACTATTTGCCTCCGGAAATGGTTACTGGAGCTGCTCATGATAAAGCTGTAGATATTTGGAGCATTGGAGTGTTTTGTTACGAATGTTTGGTTGGAAAACCACCTTTCGAAGCTCCTACTTACGAAGGAACGTACGAACGAATTAAGAAAGTTTCGTACACGTTTCCTTCTTCCGTTTCCGAAGGTGCTCGTGATCTCATAAAGAAGGTACTTCGTATTCATATTCTCGAGTGAAAACTTTGAAAAAGAATCTCGTATTAATGTCTACTTTTGTATTTCAGTTGCTACAGTTTACTCCCTCGGCTAGGCTTTCTCTAGAAGGTGTATTAAACCACGAATGGATCAAATATCACGTGAATACGAAAAGTAAGTGATTGAAATAGCTTAAAAAAATTATGAACTGGACTTGACAAATCGACAACGATTATCGAAAGTGTGTACTTATTTGTAACTTGCGTTTAAGATAATTGTTTTTTAGTTACTTTTTAAAAATGATGTTTTATGTGCCGTTTTGTGATGTTTGAGAATTGGTTGAATTATTATCTTTTTAAAAATGTACTAAGTTTTAGAAGTATCCATTTTAGTCTTTTTATAGAAAAAAAAATACACAATATTTCTACATTTTTTTACGAATTTATTGATGCAAAAAATTAATTCTATAAAATATCATAGAAAAATAACTATATTAAATTAATAGTACATGTCATTTGTGCGCTTGACTTGCAATTTGGTCACTAGCTGATGTCGTTTGTGAGCTGGAATTTCTCTTAATACCTACTTTTTAACTAGCTTTCGAAAAAATGGGTAACTGTAACATATGAAATTTTACATTAAAAATCTGATACTTTGATCGAATGGGATATTTGAGGGCAACTGAATGATCTAAAATTACTTACGTTGTTTCCATGATTCACAATACAGGTACGAACCAATCGTCCTAAGGCGCATTTTTCTTTCGAGTCCTTCTCTACAACGGCTGTAAAACGAACGAAAATTTTTATCAAAGGAATAGTAACGTTGCAAAATGATTCATTGGTTAATATTTTTCAAAATTCCAATTATAAAATTACCTTCGGTTTTACATTTTTTAAAGAGAGCTTCAGCTTTAGTCATTAGATCTTTATTTTCTCCGAATTTAGCCTTGGCCAGACTCATGGATCCTTCTTCGTTGACTTTACCATCTTTAATCTGGAATTTTATATATATTTTTTTGATTTAATTGTCTCGAAAATTTTCATCGAGTTGTTTCTTTTTTAATGTGCAATTACGTACGAGATTGTTATTTACCTATTTTGTTACTTAAGATTGAACATACTTACTAAACCGACTTTATTGTATACGCATTCCAAGAAACACTGGAAAAAATTTAAAGAAAAATTTATTATCTGTCGCTTAATGGTTCTCGTGTCGAGGTATACTCGTAGCATCGAGTTTTTTCTCTTTCTAAAATTGATGAAAACGAAAGTATTTTACTTACTCTTTGCTTTTCATTAGTAGGTAATGCTCCAGAAGATAAAAGAGCCATGATTTCTGTAAACATTAATTTATACTTAATAATTTTGTTCAATTTAATTGATTAAACGATCAGTAGCATCTATTATCTCTTAAAAATTGATAATATTTCATAATTTTTTTAATATAAGCAAAACCATGAATTAAGATTACGAAATGAAATGTGTGATATTTATGTGTGTGAGTGAGTTGAATTTGATAGGTATCATATTCTAAACATTATAGGTATATGTATCGATATTTATAACATTTCCTCATTTGCCTCACAATAATTTCATGTTTAGTTTTAAAATTACCTACGCAGGGTTATCTCTAGTCCCCTCTTTCAACATAAGTTACTATAATTACCTATGCAGTCTGCGGGTTAATCAAAACGAAACTCGTATTCGATTTTTGATTAGATATTAAGTAATCAAAATATCTAATATGGAAATGCAATAAATCGTCGATCTAAGTATAGAAATCAAAATTAGGAAAATTCATAATGAAAATAAAGTACCTGGTGTACCTTGGTTAGCATTCAACTCTTTTTTGCATTCTGTAGCGACAGCATTGAAGCGATTATGTAATGAATCATTAGCCTATTCAGGGGAAAAAATTGTTTACTCGAATACATCGATTAAAAATATTAATACTCATCTTATTTAGTCTACCTTTAAAGTTTTAGGAAAAGTTAAATTTCCAGTTTTATTGTTTTTAGCATCGATGGTGGTCGCAACTGTTTTAGGAGTAGTCGATGGCGCTGTCGTGGGTTTAGCTTGTTCAGCCTATGAAAATGGTTTCGAGTAGATTCGTCATTCACCGATGAAATTTTAAATATAAATGCAAAATGCAAAATTTTAACTCACCTTTACAATGACGACTGCGCAAAGCAATAATGTCACGCAAGCTAAAGATTTCATATTGAGAATTTAAAAAAAAAAAACGCGCAAAAAATCGAAAATCAGAAACGCACTGTCGTATGCTAAACTCACCAAAGAACGTTATCTAGGTGCTTATATATTCGCTATTACAATGAGCTACTGTTAAAATGCGTATTCAAAGTATTTATCGTTCGTTAAGAGTCGCGAATAACGACGTCGAGATTTATAAATTTTATTAGAGGATATCCTTATTAAATGCAGAATATCAATTTAAAAGCATTGTTGTTTTTTCCTGTGAAGCAGTTGGGGAATTTTCGTAATAGCTTTTCGTTGAAATTGAATCCAAAATTGGTATATAAAGAAGAAAATCCTTCCACAAAGTGCTTTCAAGATTATTTATTCAATCTAGTTACGTTATTTGGTCGATTTATTAATATTATGGGTTTAAAAAAATATGTATATAAGCTGGAGTTGATGATGTTCCGGATATTACTCGCATTTGTAGAAATGTATCGTGTGGTGTAAATCCATTCATTATTTTATAATTTCATAGGTAATTAGGTAGATAGGTATTAGGTACCCACCAGATGGAACACACGTGTATAGGTCTAATATGTATTCGTAAGATCATAATGTTCCTTGTTTTAGGTGCAGCATTATCATTGCGATGAACGATCTACATTTGAAATAATTGTGAACATAGGTAAAGGAACTTCTTGCTCCTACAACCGATTTTACTACAACTGATTCGTAATCTCGGACATATATTTTTTTTTGGATGAGCTAGGATTCCATTTTCGGAGAATCCACGTCAGAAGCGTAACTTTGTTGTTCTAAAAAATTGACTTTTCTTGAAATGAAAAACATTTTAATTTTTTGAAGTAAAAAGTAGGTTTAAAAATTTCTCAATTTTGGAAGTTTTTTTTTTTTTTTTTTTTAATTTCAGGGAAGGTACAAAACATTTTAAGTCTTCGTAAAAAAATCTTTCTATTTGTATTATATAGAATAAGAAATTATTTTTTAAAACTTTTTAGGGAAAATGAATTTCTAAATTATTGGAGGGTAAAAAATATTTTTAATGTTTTGGAGTGAAAAAACATTCAATTTTCTCATAGAACATCGTTCATTTTTTTGCATTGAAAAACTATGCTTATCCTAATTATTTATTTTTTTACATTTTTGTGAAGACAGTAAAGAAATAGGTTGAAAAATTTCAATTTTTTTGAGAGGAAATTTCAAGTTTTTGTCTCATTTGAAAAAAAACACTTAATTTTTTAGAGGAAAAAATCTCGTGAGAAATTAAAAAGAAAAAAAAATTTATAATTCACATTTAACATTAAAAATTTTTCAACCGAACACCTCCAGAAAAAATCGAGCTACTTTATAGAAAATTCCAAACCACGTCCCCTTTCTCAGAAATTGACACAGCCTAATGAAAACATTTATTTTTCAAACAAAAGTTGTAGATGGAACCCTTGGAACAATTTTGGTTATTACAAAAATTTCCATAACCATAGGACCCCTCTTTCCACCCAATCCTGCATAGTTACGAATGAAAATTATCGGATAACCAAAGCTAAAGGATTTTCTGTGGGAGGGGCAGAATCACTGAAGTGAAAACGCTAATTCAAATTACTAAAAATTTTCGACCACTCTAAATTCGATGTAATTTTTCTCAATATTTCCAAATTTTTCACCTTTTTTTTTTCATCTAAAACAAAATGAAAACTATGACTCGAGCGAAGCGAATACAAAATTTTTGAGAAATCGTGATTTTAGATGGAAAAATTTCAATTTTCTGCGTTAATTTAAAGCGATGAAATTGTGATTTTTTAAAAAAAATTCTTCCTCTATCTCCTCTAAATAAATCCAATCCAATTCTTAAAAGGATTTTGATTTCTAATTTTAAATCTTGGAAAAGGAAATAAAATACAAAATATTTTTTTGTTGTTTTTGGTTTGG
Organism: Balanococcus diminutus; assembly: GCA_959613365.1. Lineage (NCBI taxonomy): Eukaryota > Metazoa > Arthropoda > Insecta > Hemiptera > Pseudococcidae > Balanococcus > Balanococcus diminutus. Next base: position 35,827,757 of record OY390714.1, read on the forward strand.
TTTGGTTGTTGCACTGGTTGTTGTGAGTGTGACCTTGCTCTATGAGATTTTTTAAATTTAAGCTTCAACAAAGAAATTGATTTCGTATTGTTCCAAGAAAACTAAGAAATTTTTTCATAAAAAAATTAACTTAATTATTTTCTCTTACTAAAAACAGATGTTTTTTTTCTTCGATAAAAGTTGAAAAAATTTTTACCCATGTTTTTATACTTCGGAAAAAATTGAAAATTTTACTAGGTATTGACTTTGAAAAAAAATTATAACGACATTTTTTATTGTAAAAAAATCAGATTCAGTTTTTTATTTCTCTCCAAAAATTAAGTGAGTAAAATTAGTATTGTCAAAAAAAATATTTACTCCAAAAAAAAAATTAAAAAAAATAGAAAAATCATTGAATTCAGAAAAAATTAAGAGATGTTCTTTTTCCAAAAAAAAATTATTAAAAAGAAGACCAAAATTTTTTCAAACAAATTGAGAGGCGAATAAGAGTTTTTTCTCAAAAAGAAGTTCAAATGCTTGGTAAAGATCTTTTTAAAAAAACTGAGTAGGTCTAGGTACCTAGTTTTTTTAGCATGGCTTGAGAAAAGTCGATTTTTTTTTATTTTGAGGAAATTCAGATTTTTTTTAAACGAAAAATTGAAAGAATTTTTTTCAACTGAGAGCAAACCAAAAATTTAGTTGTTTTTTTTTTCAACAAATTGATTTTTTTGGAAATTTAAAAGTTTTTTTTCCAAAAAAAATTTCTTTGAAAATTTGAAAAATATTTTGTAATTCAAAAAAATTGGGAAACTTTTCTTTCAAAATAAAAAAATTCCTAAATAAATTTTATGACGCTGACTAAATAATAATAATAATAATAATAATAATAAATAATTGGTAAGGTAAGAAATGTTTTATTTCAAGAAAAATTGGAATTGTTTATTTTTCGAAAAGAAATTGAAAGATTTGTTTTATTTTAAATTTCAAAAATAAGGCACAAAAAATTGAGATTTCTGAAAAAAAAATAAAAGGTGAGTAAAGAATTACCTACTCGAAAATTAACATGAGTCAAGATGTCAGAGTTAAAGAATTTATTTTTAGGATTTTAAATTTTAAAATCCAATTATGAAAATGATTTTTGATTTCAAATCCAGGCGGAAAAAAATTTTTGGATCTTGGATTTTGAATACAAATATCACATTAATTTTGGATTTTTATCCAAAGGTGAATACCATAAATACAAGAATCTCCAAACAGGAAATACAAAGAAGTCCTCCCACTGAAAACCACCCAGGAAGTTATAGGGACGAAACAGCGTTGGTTTTCTTATTTTTGGGATGGAAATAGCTTGTAAAAAAAAATCTGTACAAAATCGAAAGAACTTTATAAGGAAAAACGTGCTCGAATTGACATGGAATGACCCAGTAATTACCATCAATGTACTTCTATACTTTTCAGAAAATAGGCACTAGAATCACTTCATTTTAAAATCTTATCGTAATTGGGTATTTAGGTAGGCATAACACGTAGGTATGCGCTTATAAACGTCGAGGGGGAAAATACGAGAATAATGCTGAAGTTGAAGAACAAAGTTGTCAGGGCAAAATGCTAAGTATTGAAATCGAATATTAGTTTGTCGCCGTCAATGAATTTTTTTTTTTGAGGTACTAGGTATACGCGAATGTGTGTTAAATGGCGCATTCTAATATGTTTTTTTCTAGTTTTCTATACAAAAATAATTATGGGTACACTCATACACTGGTATAACCTTCAAGTTCTTTCCGTTGAAACGTTGAAAAAAAATAAAAGATTGAGTTGGGTATTATATTTATAAGATGGACTGAATAATATGACATGTCTCCCTTTGTATTTTATTTACCTCAGTTAAATACATTATAAATACCTATTTATTCCTATTAACATTTTTTTTGCACTTAATGATGGCTAAATTGAATATTTTTATGTAAAAAAATATCCAACACTGAATCGACAAAAAATATTAACGAATTATTTTTTTTCTAGTACTCATTGTTCATAGAACTTTAAATCGTAAATACTTCTAAGATTTTTTTTTTTTTTTCAATTTCATGATAATCACCCACTTGAATAGATACGATACCTACCTAATATTTTAAGCTATGAAAATTTGAAGAAGTCAGATTCTTAGACGTTGTTGCTATCGAGTCTAGTTTTTAAAGTACATTCCGCAGTACACTCTCAGCCTAAATCAATTTTTTATTCGAAAGATTTTTCATTTTTAAAAAAAGAAAGAAAAATATAAAAATCGTTTTATTCCAAAAAAGTGGAGAAATTTTTTCTCGAAAAAATGAAAGTACACAATATCCTTTCAAACTGGAAAAATTGAAAAATCTCCTTCACCCCCAAAATGATTTTTTTTAATGAAAAAAATGCCGTTTCCCAAAAAATAAGAAATTTTACGCTACAAAAAATTTGAAAATATAGCCTATCCAGAAAATTGAAAGATTTTATTCGTTTTCGATGTTAATAAAGTTGCCTATGGTAGATGCCTTTTCGCGACAACGAACCTTCCGTCCAATTACAGGCTCCGCTGGTCCAACTCTAATTACTCTTTTATACATACCAGTTACCAGATCCCTATCATTACTGTATTCTTTTTTTTTTGACATCGACAAAATGAATAAAAATTGAACAAAAATTACTAAATATATTAAGTACGTAGGTACAGAGAAAATATCAACTTCTGACGAAAAAATGTTCAAATTACACATATATTTACTTACATAGGTAATTAGGTAAAAATTAAACCATTAAAATTATCATCCGCGTGAGTAAATTTTTCCGGATACTTCGGTAGGTATATTTTGTTCAAACTCGAACGTAGCGTTTACAGAATAGAAGAAAAAATTAATTTTTGGAAAAAATTTGTAACTGAAAAACAAACATTGTATGTAAATTATTATAGCAGGTACGGAGGAAATTACGATATTAAATGCACATTTTTAAAACGTAGGTAATTTCAGATTCTTACTTGTTCACCATGTGTAATCAAACATTTCCGTAGTGCTTTTCCAAGGTAACATTTCTCCTGAGGAGCACTTTGTACTAAAAACAATGCAATATTTTCAAATATTAATACGAGTAGAAACTATATAGGTACTTAGTACATCGTTTATAGAAAAATTACGAGGTACACCCAGTCCCAGGTACTATATTTTACAAGATCTTATTTACCTTCTTCTTGACATTTCTTGAATACTTCCTCTGATTTATCTAATTTTTCTTTATCATCGCCGAATTTTTTTTTCGACAAGGCATCGGCTCCTTCTTTGTTCAATTGACCATCTTTAATCTTTTTCCAAAAAAAAAGACAATATCAATATTTTTCCAAGTATATGGAAACATTTTTAAATAACTTTGATAAAAATTCAACGTACCAATAGCATTTTACCGTACAAACATTCCAAGAAACACTGAAAAAAGAAACCCAAAAAAAACACCATCATAGGTAAATTAATTCAAGTTGGTGCCTAACTAGATACGTTTTAAATAGGTTTAGAATTTATTTTTATAATGCTGCTTACACTTTGAGCTTCATTGCTTGGCAACTGTTTTGTTTTAAAAATTTCTGCTACGTCTGTAGATTAATAAAATTAAATAATTCAAATTCGTAGAAGTGTTTACGATTGTTGATTATTATCGAGATTATGATGCAAGATTAAATCTACTCACCAGGTCCAGCATTTAATTCTTTTTTACATAATTCGATCGCGCCATTCTTCAAGTCTTCGAAGTTACCGTCCGACTGAAAAACCATACACACATTTCAAATTTTAAAGGAATAGTTTTTTACTTCTGAAAAATTTCTCAAAAAAAAAATCTCCAATAATTGAAAGATTTTTTATTCAAAAAAATTGGGAAATTTTTTATTTGAAAGATTTTTCATTTTAAAAAAAAGAAAGAAAAATATGAAAATCGTTTTATTCCAAAGAAGTCGAGAAATTATTTCTCGAAAAAATAAAAGTACACAATATCCTTTCAAACTGGAAAAATTGAAAAATCTCCTCCAAAATAATTTTTTTTTAATGAAAAAAATGTCGTTTCCCAAAAAATAAGAAACTGCTACAAAAAATTTGAAAATATATCCAGAAAATTGAAAGATTTTTTACTAAAAAAAAAACGAAACATTTTTCTTTCGAAAAAAAAAATTTCTCAAAAAAAAGAAAAAGAAAAGAAAGAAATGATTTTTTATCCAAAGGGAAAAAATTGAATTCAGTCAAAAACTGAGAAATCATTTCTGCCTAAGCTAAGCTAGCGCCAAAATTTTCAAATAAATGATCATTTTGAATTAAAAAATAGTTATGCATTTTCTGAATAAATTTGAAAAATATGTACAAATTCAAGTAGATATTGTATGTACATAGTTAGTGTTAAGCTGCTATCTCATTTATGTACTGGGTGGAGGAGGCCCCGAAAAAAACTATTTTTTTTCTTCAAGTAAATATAAATCAAATAAAGGTCGTTCAAGAATTTTTTTTTTTTCAATTTTTATTTTTTTAAACCGTGTTTTCATCTTTTTTTAGCCCGAGGGTGTCGTAAAATTTTGAAGAAAAAAAAATCAGTCATGTATACGTATTGTAGCCCCTCAAATTTATTTGGAGGATTTATTAAAAATTTCAAAGAGCAAAAAAATTGAGAAAATATTTTGAAAATATATCTCCACATTTCCACATACATCATGCATCAATGCAGTGGCTACAATTTGTGAAAATTTCACTTCACCTACCCCCCCCCCCCCCAAAGAAATTGTTTTTTATTGAATTTTGTGATACTTGGAGGGATTTAAAGACATAGTGAGGGGAGGGGTCAAAATTTGGGGTGGTGAATTTTTTTCACATCAAGAGTGAGATTTAGGACCGCACTTTCGACCTCATTTGGTCAAAAGTTGTTTTTACCCCCTTACTAGGAAAACTCAATTTACCATTCATCGGGTGTTAAATATTAACAATTTTATTTTTCCATGTACTTGGTTCTGCAAAAAATTAATTTCAAAAAGTTAGTTTAAATGACCAAACTCCAAATATTTTGCATTTAAAAAAAATTGCAAGACGAAAATTGTACCTACATACTTTACAAAAAAAAAAAAAAGTTTTACAAAATCTTTATAAGAAAGACAATAATTATTCTGAAAATATTTTACAAAAATTTAATTTCATAAAGTTCTTTTTAAAATGTGAGAATTGTGATTATTTTGCATTTTTCCCTTTCTCTTTAAATTTTTTCGTGGACGAAATTGCGAATATTTTATGCAAAAAAAAACCTTCCTGATTCTCAAAAATTTCCGTAAAGACAATCCAGGAATATTCTCCAAAATATTTATTTCAAAAAATTTTATTGGTAGAATTAATAATGTTTTGCAAGAAAATTTCTGTTTGTTTTTTTCTTCAAATTTTTGAAAAATCTTTTGCAAAACCCGAAATCGCAGTTGTTTTCAGTTTATAAAAATTTCAAACGATTTCTTGCTAATTTTAAATAAATAATTATTTCCCTTTAAGTTAAAAACATCAAATAATTTTTAAAAGATTTCAAAATAAATTTCATAATTTTACAACAATATAAAAAATTAAGAAACAATTTTTTTGAAAATCTAGCCTTTCAAAATAATCTGAGCCTGGTAAAATTGCTGTCACTTCCACCTCCTCTCGACGAGCCTGCCTCTACGATTAAATTTCAAGTAATTTAGAAATTATTAAAATACCTACCTACGTATCTATTTTGAAGTTAAGCATATCATTTGATAAATTACGAAAAATAAGGATTTTTTTTTTTTTTTTTTCGTTCAAAATTAAAAGCTAATTTATATTCTGCGTTTGGTGTTTTCCTCGCAAAAAATTACAAAATACCTACGTCGAATGAAAAAATTTAATTTAAAATCAGTGTAAAATTGCGCTTTGTTGCTTTCACGAATTGCGAGTGAAATACGTGATATTTTTCCAAATTTTTCAGCGTATTTCTTAATGCTATAATAGTAATGGGGAAAATGATTTCGGCGATAATTTTCAATTCTGAAATACTTTTCAGATAGATACAAATAGGTAGGTATAGAATACCTATTTTAAAATGGAAATGATGTAAAAACGTTAACAAACAGGTATAAATCCTTGATTAAAACAGTAAAAAATATTTTCCTGTAAAAACTTCTATAATTTAAAGGAAAACGTTTGTAAATTTCATTTTCATTATTAAAGAAAAAAAAAAAAAAAAAAAAGAATAAATAAATATTTAGTGCATCTACAGTACTTACCCAAGCTGAAGCCACTAAAAAAAGCGTAACGCACAAACCAGAAAAAACGTACATATTGAATCTCTTGATCGAAAAAATAAAAAAGGATGAGTAGAGTTTGTAAATAATTTAAATTATTAAGAACTCGTTGAAAAGAACTCGAATATATTTCTCAGGTGTTCTGCACTCTGCTCTGCTTTTTATACCGGTACGGAAGTAGAAGCCGGTTCAAAGCTCTGCACTGGCAGCGGAGGTGGAACCGCCAATATCCAAGTATTCTATAGGTACACGTATGAATATAAAAAAAAATAATGAAAACAAATTACTGTGAAAAAAATTACGTTTCGTTAAAAGAACGTGAAAATAAATACAAGATGCATTGAATGTTTATCCAAGTTCAATTATTTTTTTCTCGTTTCCCGAATGTATGTAGGCACATTCAGAAACGTCAAATCAAATGAATACATTAAATTGGATAAATAATTGTTAAGGATGTCCCTCATATGAAAACAAAAGTATTTTTTCAGTGAAGTTCAAATCATATAATTATGCGTTTATGCGACGTATGTACCTATTAGTAAAATGACGATTATGTTCACAAAGAAATTCAGTACCTGCGTAGATTTTTTCTATAGGTAGGTAGATGTAGGATGTAGTGAGAAAATAAAGATGTATATTGTAACATATCTACGAGTTGAATAACAAAAAAAGAGTTCTTGAAATGTTAAAATTCAAATACCTGCAAGGTATTTTACGTATGTCAGACGTGTTCAATAGAAGTCCTCTTGGAGGATGTGGGAGATATGGCAAATCGAGCACGTTTTTAAAAAACTGATTTTTCATAAGTAACTCTAAAATTTTCAAAAACAGGAAAAATTATTGATATAGATAGAACAAAAAAATTTCCCATAAAAAAATCCAACTTGAATTTATTACTTCTCCCTCACCCCTCCGAGGTCCGAGCCTCCAAAAAATGAAATGTTAGAGGAAATTTTCGAACAAAAGTTATTCATTTCTCAATTCTGTGCAATAGTAGTTATTACAATTTTTTATTTGAATAATTACTTCCTTAGAAAACTTCACCTAAAGCTGCGGTACACACTCCCAAAAATTGAAAATTTTCGAGTTTTTTGCAAAATCCGATGTAGATTATTTCCTTAGAACACAAATTTTATGCTATTTCCCAAACGTCTCGTATAATTTATGAAAGAAGAAGCGTTGGGGCACGGTGGAAAACAAGGTGGGGACCGAAGGTTTTGTGCGGTAACTACTGGGACCCCATTCAACACTTCTCTTCAAAAAAAAGTTGAAAACCTTTTTTACCCTTCATTTCTTAATTATCGATCTAATTTTTATGTTATTATGAGAGAAAAAATTGATTCCTTATGAAGAAAAAAAATCTTTCAATTTTTGTTGTAAGTAAAAAAAATCATCATAATTTGAAAATTTTTCAATTTTGATGATATAGGTATTTTTAAAAAATTTTCTAACGGGAAAAAAATCTATCAATTTTATCGAAAAAAAAATCAATTTTTTGAGGGCATTTTGTTGCAGAGGCACACCACTTCAAAATTTTGGGGGTCCATTTTGGAATATTTGGAGGCTCTTTTTCCGACATTTTTAAAATATTTTTGGAAGATAAAAATGGAAAAAAAAACTTCAATTACTTCTGTTTAGAAGAAATCCCAAATATTTAAAAAATTGATCTTAAATTTTTTGTCTCAATTTCTTTGGGAAAGAAATCTACTAATTTTTTTAGCGTAAAATATTTTTCAACTTTTGGAAAAAATATCTAATTTCTTTTTCGAATAAAAAATACTACTTTCACTTTCAATTTCTTTGGAGTCAGTATGAAAAAATTTGTCATTTTTTTAAAAGTAAAAATAATTGATGAAATTTTTAATTTTTTAGCTGATTTTTTTCTTCGAAAAAATCAGCTATTAAATTTGACCCGTTGGTAGCAGGGGGGGGGGGGGGGGGTGGGAGTGATATTTCTCGACGTTTTATGACAAAATATGACGATTGGCACTAATTTCGCATTTTGGTATTTCTTTATATATAACTATATAATATGTATGTATGTAATGTATGTATGTATAGACCAAAATTTGTTGGTGCGATAACTCGAGTTATAATTGATGGAATTAGTTGAAATTTATGTCAATGGTAGAGGGTCATTGGGAATAGAAGCCTATTAAATTTGAGCGAAAACGGTTCGCGGGTTCGCGAGATATTCGCGATCAAAATTTTCAAAGCTCATTAGCTCCTCAAATATGGCAGATGGGTGAAATTCGTTCATAACTTTTTCTGTAGTAGTGATTGAGATTTAACCAAAAACGTAACAATAACGTTACAGTAACGTTATTTCAACGTTATTAATCTGGTATTAATGTTGTTATGACGTATCTATCATTTGTGTGAAAAAACATCATTATAACGCTTCAATAACGTTATTATAATAACGTTACTATAACGTTATTTTTGAATTTTTCGTTATATTTCATCAATAGCATTGTAAAATGTAACAATAACGGTACAGTTACGTTATTGTAACGTTATTAATCTGATATTAATGTTGTTATGACGTATCTATTATTTGTGTGAAAAAAAATCATTATAACGCTTTAATAACGTTATTATAGTAACGTTACTGTAACGTTATTTTTGCATTTTTTTGTTATAATTCATCAATAGCATCACTACAATACGTTTCTATAAAGTTATTGTAACGTTATTGTTTCGTTTTCGGTTGAAAAAAATTTGTTCATAACTTTTTCTGTAGTAGTGATTGAGATTCAATAAAAAACGCAACAATAACGTTACAGTAACGATATTTTAATGTTTTTGAACTTATGTTATTGTTGTTATGACGTATCCACTATTTGTGTGAGATTTCCATCATTATAACGCTTCATTGACGAAATGTGTTCGATTATTCATTTCTCACAATTTTCTTGTGTCCAATAACCTTTATCAATTTATGGGAGTAGGTAATTAAATATTGAAGAAAGAATTTCAATTTTCGGAGTAAAAAAATAATCCACTTTTCTCGGAGAAAAAATATCTAAATTTTTCTGGAAAAAATTCTCAATTTCACTGCATATGTTTTTAATTTTTTGAATTGATTTTTTTTTTCATTTCTTTAAAATAAAAAAATCAAGTTTCAATGTTTTGAAAAAAAAAATATCGAATTTCTTTAGAGAAGAAAATTTTGATTTTTTTTTTGTTGAAAAAAATGGAACTTATTTTAAAGAGGAAAAAATCTCTTATTTTTTGACTTCAAAAAAAAAAAATCATTAATTTTAGAATTGGAACGATTTTCCATTATTTTTCTTCTTTTTTTTTTTAAATAATTTTTTTTGTTGAAAAATCTCACAATTTTTTGACAAAAAATGACTGAATTTCCTTGGAGAAGAAAACTTTGTTTTTTTGAAAGAAAAATTTCATTTACGAATCTCTTGAAGTTTTTTTTGGGGTCGAGGGGATCCAAATTTTTTGGCAAAAAATCACTGTATTTATCGAGACTAAAAAATTTCTTAATTTCTTTGGAATAGAGAATTTCTCTCTGATTATTTCTCAATCTTTTCATAGTAAAAATAATCATCAATCTGAATTTTGACCAAATTCGTTCTTTCTCCCATTTTCTCTATTTTATTTTAAAATACCCCGATGAGGCCATTTTGAGAACCCTCAACTTTCTAGTAGGCCTATACTATTATTGTTTCCCCATTCCCCAATGAAGGACTTGACTATGAAGACGCGTATACCTATTCAAGATCCTTTTACCAATTAAGCTTATCTGATTTTCACTCGACATTGTGTGCTAAGTATTCCAAACAGTGATGTAGCATTCTTCCCAATCTCAAGTTTTCATACTTCGCTGCTTCACCGGATGTCAAATTTGTACGCCAAGTTTAGTCAATTTGTTTATAAGAAACCTCTATCATTATATTGTTCCTTCGAAAGACAGTAATTAAATGTACCAATTTCTTTCGTTTAGTTCGAAAATAAACTTGAAATAAAGACATTAAATAGGAAAAATAATGGCTACGCACTACGCAGAAAACAAATTTTTCCAAAATATCGTTCTGGTTCTCCAATGTTGGTGGTTTTCACGTATAATTGTGTAAAATACGAGCAAAAAATGTGGAACGCTTCACGATTTTGCGTGTCATCCTTGCGCAGGGGCCATGCTAATCTTCTCTGTATCGTTCCAATTTTAGTATGTGTACCGCTAAAGCGAGTACGAAGGGAGGTGCTTCAGTTATCGTATATATACCGTCGTTACGCACGGAGAACTGTACCTAAGAGAAGTAAACCATGCCATACGTACACTGTTAATGTTTGACGATCTGGAGTCTGTAGAAAAAGTTGACATTTTGTATTTTTACTTGTACCTCTTCAAAATTTTTAATTATAAAAACATCAAAAATTAATCTGGTTTCAAAATTTATTAAAATTTCAATTTTTAACAATATTTAAAATGTTTTCATTGATACGATTTCAAATTAAAAAAAAAAATAATTACAGTGTCTTCTGGAGCGATTCAGATTGTGCTCTGGAAAAAATTCTGCTTTTGCTTGAGGCTCTGGATCACTTGAAAAATGATCGCAAGCGATTGGAGGGTGATCGACTGGTCGTCTTTGGGGAGTGGGTGAGGTTTCGGGTGTTTTTCTGAAGAAATCAGCGAATTTGGAATTTTTTTATACGCGAGAATTTCCGAGTTGTAAAATAATACACGTGTCAACTCGTGACCTCGGATTTTCGATTCAACTGCGATAATCGACTGATAGGTATATATTTATCACGTCAACTCTATATAAACCGATTTTCCGAATTTTATCTCAAAAGTCAAAATTAACTATTTTTTGTAAAAAATTAATGCTTGTTATGTAATAATTATATGTAGGTACAATAATTGTACATAATACATACAATGTATGTACATTCTTTATGACATCTAATTCATGAAATTACCTAGTTAGAATGTCTGACTAAATATCTAACAATCGTCAAAATATATTTTTTTTAATTTCCAAGAAAACCATCAATTTTTTTAAAAATTTCCATGTTTTAAAATGTCTAACAAAATATCTAAAAAAAAAACTTCAATTTTCACCAAAAAATTTTCCAAAAATGTCTAACGAAATACCCAAAAGTCTATCACCCAACACCCTTAACCTAACCTAATCCAATTTTGTCACGAATTTTCATCTGAGAATTTCCTCCCGGAATTTATTTCAAAGTTTCAGAATGACTGACAAAATTTCTGAAAATCGTTCAGATTTGAAAATTTTTTCAATTTTTATAACGTCTGACGAAATCCCTCAAAGTCTTTTGTCCAACACCTAACCTAACCTAACCTAAACAAACGTAACTCAAGCTAAAATATAATTTTATAAAAAAAAATTCTCTTGGAAATTTTTTTTTAAAAGGAAATAGTACGAGTAAGTATTTCGTGACAGAAAAAACATAAAAAGTTATTTCAAAATTATTTGTCAAAAATTTCTTAGCACAATATTCTCTGGAAAGTAACTCGAAAAAAGGAAAATATTATTTTAAATAATTTTGTTAAAAAATATTTAAAAATTCTTCCAAAAAATTATTAAAAATACCTATCTACAATTTTACAAAAAATTCTCTCGAGGAAAAATTTTGAAATAAGTTTTTGCAAAAAATTTCAAGGAGGAAATATTTCAAAAAGATTCGTAAAAAAAATCGAAAATTCTTTCAAAAAATAAAATTATTAAAAAACAAGAAACTTTTTTTTAAAAATATATTGTAAAAAAATTTTTTAGAGGGTACAGAAAATTCGCCAGGAAAGAAATGTGCATCAAAAAGGAAATTTTTTAAACATTTTCGTATAAAAAAATAAATAAATAACAATCAATAATTTTGCATTACAATTATAGGAAACTCTCTGATTACTTGATTACCTACTGATTAGGTATTTATTATTATTATTATTATTATTATTATTTTGAGAAAAATTCAAAAATCTGTTAAAAAATGTTTCATAAATTAAAATGTTTTATTTATTTATTAATCAAAGTATGTTCGAAGTTTATTAGGAATAAACATAGATACGTAGAATAGGTACATAAACATGTCTTTACTTCAGATTTGATCTTTTTTAATGGCGAATGCATTATGCATATTTTTAAATTTCAACAACGAAAAGAAAACTTGATCATCGTTAGCAGAGCATTAACCTTAGAATACATAGGTATGTTTTGCATGGTTTTTAAAGGTATCGTCTAAGAACCGGTTATTACAAGTACATTGTTCAGAGCTATCATGAGTATTGGTCAAATGATATCAGGTTTCGTAAGAGCATTTGCTTGGAAGTCATAATCATTCTGCAAAAAATTGAATAAATATTGTACCTACACGAAAGCACATTTGAAAAAGCTACCTACAATCCTACAGTTGATCTGTTGGTGTTTAGGTGAAAATATTTGTGAAAAGTAGGGTGTAGGAATCCGGTGTACGAAATACGAATGCATGGTGTGCGTTATGAACTGTTTTCCTACAGCATATGTGATAGAACAAACATCTCATTTAGGAACTGAAAATTAGTAACGAAAGCCAAGGTCGTGGGAATCATTATTTTTCCATTAGCAATACAGGGAATCAGGTATAATATCACCAAGGTGCACAAAAAATATTCAACTTGATTGGCAAATTACGTAGATTCGATTTTTGTGCATGTTTTAAAATAATGTTGAAATTTAAATTTTTGGTCGACTGAATTCGAAATGAGTTTCGTTGAAAATTCTCTCGCTCGAAGCTCCTTCAATTTTTCAAATATTCAACACAACTGACGTCAAACTTTCCTCGTTAGTATTTTCGTTAACCCATTTCGCCAAAACCAATCCCAATTACCTCCCGAAAAATGTGTTTCATTTCTTGATATTTTCAAAATCAGATGCTTTTTCAGGTCGGATTGATGTGAAAATTTTCAACAACAAAAAAGGTGAAAAATTTTTACTAGGTAAATGACCTATCGTGTGCTGGGTAGTGGGTATCTTATCTTCATGTTCGTTATAAAAGCATCAAGCATCGTTGACAATTTTTAACAAAACAGCACAGCTTTAACGAGATGAAAACGTGATGAAAATTACAGTACAGAATTTAATCTGCAAATGAATAAAATCCAATGCTGGGTCGTCAATGAAAATTATTGACTCAAGTGGAATACAATTCATTGTTCATTGGAACATCCATTTAGTATTACGTAGTGTAAATTTATTGTCTGAAATCATACAAACCTACTTGTTTTTCGTATTATACATATACCTAAGTAAGTAACTGTACGCGATGTCTCTGACTTATGAATAATTTTTTAAATGTTTCAAATTGTAAGCCATAAGAATATAACATAGGTATGAAGTTTCACTCAAAAAAATTTTTAATAAGTGATTTTATATTTTTTATTTTTTATACTTCGTCTTTTTCATAAATTGTTTACCTATTTAGATACCTACATAGGTAGACATACGTTCAGTTACTCCCCTCAGAGTTATTTGCCTTTTAGATTTTGAAATATTTACATTGATACGTTTGAATTGTTTGAGTCTGTGACACTGAAATTTGACAGAACTCATTCATCATTTAACTACGTTGATTTTCAAAACATGTACACTGCAAGCAGGATGTTCATGCGCATAATATGACGAAATATTTAGGAAATGCTTTTTTGCCTCAAGTACATCGGGGATCAGCATACGTAATTTAAGAAAATTTAACGATTTTGCTCTTGTTGTACAACGTGTAGGTAGGTGGTTAGGTGCCTAGACCTACCTACCTACTACCAATCGACTACCTATTCAAGTATAAGTACCTATTTGATTCTCTCAGGGCAACAATTTAATAGGCAGATATAATACGAATAATTGCGTCAGCTTAATCTAGTTTATTCACGTCATAAAACCAAATAAAACTGACGAATCATTTTCTTTCTCCTTTTAGCTAAGTACGTGAAAGCTTCAAACACGTGGATTTATTCTTCATGAAATTGAGTGTACCAATTTTCTTCGTTTTTCATTCAGTTTTTCAATTATTCATATATTACCATGGATATGTTTTTCAGTGGAAGGGAGGTCGAAATTTGAATTTCAAAAGTCGTGATGAAGCATTATGAATTTATGATATTTTGGGAGGAGCTAGTCATTCATTTCACCAACTCTAAAAAAGTTAAATAAATTTTTTCCGAAAAAATTGATACTAAAATTCAATGTTTTTTCTGAAACAAATGAGGTTTTTAAAAATAAAAACAAAAGATTTTTCTACAAAAAATTAAAAGCACCCTTTTTTCTCAAAAAAAAAAAAAAAAAAAAAAAAAAAAAAAGAATAAGAAAAAGAAAAAGTAGTGACTTAGTGACTGAAAATGTTTACTCCATATTAAATTTTTTTTAGGTACCTAAAACAATTGCGAATTTTTTTCCAAAAAAAAATTAATTAAAAAAAGAGTCAAAAAAGATTTTCAATCTAATTCTTTAAAAATTTAGATTTTTCATCTGACCTTCTCACCTCTTCTTCCAAAATTAAGATGTTTTTAATTCAAGATAATTTCGAGTTTTTTTAATTTGAGAAACTTTTCACTCTAAAAAAGCAGAAGAGATTTTTTACAAAAAAAAAAAAAAAATGAGATAAAAAATCAATTTTTTTTTTGTTCTTATAAAATTGACATTTTTTAGCACAGTAGGTACCTATATTAATGCTTTTTACGACGGCCAAACTCACGAAATTCCATCACAAAAATTTCTGGACGAAAGACTTTTGAAGTTTTGAGTAAGTATTTTGTCATACCTTAAATAACATGATTTTTTTTTCAAAAATGGATGACTTTTAGACATTTTGAAACTTGTACCTAATTGTTTTCAATTTTTTTTTCTTATCTTTTTTTTAAATTTTAAATTTTCTATTAATGACATTTCCATGGACATTTTTTTCTTTTCTTAACTTATCAATATTTTGTTAGACATTTGAAAAGATATAGTTCATTTTTTTAAAATTTATTTTCCGAATTAAAAGATTCTGTTTACCAACTCCAAAAAATTGAAAAAAATGTGCACTCCATTCGTACCCCAAAAAGTCGAAAAATCTTTGTCAAAAAATTTCATTCCAAAAAATTGAACGATCTTCTTTTTTTAAATGGGTCTAACGATTGTTTGTTTGTTTGTTTGTTTTTTGTTGAAAAATTGAGATTTTTTCATCTACAAAATAATATTATACTCGTAAATGAGAAATTTCTTTTTTAAAAAAAGCTAATAAAATTTTATTAAAAACATGAAAATTCTTTCTCAATAAATTGGGATTTAAAAAATGAATAAAAACACACTTCTTTTGCAAAAATTGAGAGATTTCTGTCTGCTAAATTTTCAATATTTTATGCCTACTCCATAAAAGTAAGTTTTTTAACTGAAGTATCTTTTTCTCTGAAAAAATTAGGCTGTGCCAAAACACGGATGGCACAACCTGCACTTATGCCCTTATGGTAAAATGTGAATGAAAATGTTTTGAGTTGAAAAAAAAGAGAAAATGATAGGCTCTGCTATTAATTATTTCAACTTTTATTAACAATAATTATTGTGACCAGGCATGACAAAAGGGCCATAGTAAGTAGTAGGTAAAAAATAGATTTTGACTTTTTGGTGTTCTGAGCCTGATTTACCAAGGTCTAGGTATCACCTGAACCACTCAAAACTTCAAAAAATCAATATTTTCAATCGATTTTCAAAATATTTTTTAGAAAAAGATTTTTTATATTTTTTATTACAAATCGGTTTTTAAAATGAAAATTTATCCAAATTAAATACTTACTATTTGGAAAAAAAATTATTAAAACAGTCTGGAAACTTTTCGATGAAAAATTTAGGTAGGTACTTAGGTAGGTATTTTTGGAGGAAATTGAAGTAAAAAGATCTGGAACAAAGTTTCACAAAAAATTGGTGAAGAAATAATTTATTCAAAAGAATTTGTTTGGAATAATCAGCATGTACCTAGTAGAAAAACTTTGATTCAAATTTCAAAATATTAGAAATTTTTTAATGAAAAGTTTAAATAAAAAATTGAAAATTTTCGAAAACAATAATGGAATTATCCTAAATTGTTTTTTAGACATTTTGAAATTTTATAAATTTTATGACTTTTACACATTTTGTCAGACATTCTGAAACTTGGAATTTTTAAAAAAAATTTATGACTTTTAGGCTTTTTATCAGACATTCTTGAACTTTATTTTTTTTTTAATTTTTAAATTCCCATGGAAATTTATATTTGTGACTTTTAGATATTTTCGTAATGAACGTTATTAATTTTAAATTTCCATGGAAATCAATTTAGATGACTTTTAGACATTTTTTCACGGAGTAAAAGCATATACTATGTTTCATACTTTCAAATGTAGTGTGGAAATAGAGTCAACCAGGGGGGGTCCAGGGGGGGCATTGCCCCCCTGGCGAGGCGCGAAGCGCCGAATTTTCTTTTATAATTATTTTTCACCAAAATTCATGTGCGAGGTGTCTAGAATGACTAATTCGAGGTCGCTGATCACGAATTCACGAGTTTGGAGTCATTTTTCAAAGTTTTCAACCATTTTTGAAGACTTGAAAATATTTTGATGCAAATTACTTATAGGAAAAACTAAAATGAAAAATTTTAAGGAGCGAAAAAATTTCTATAATAATGATGATGAAAATTTTAATGCGACGTTTGGAAAAAAAGTAAATTAACCATAACGATTTATTTGGAAAAAATTGGCAAAATTGGAGGTTTTCTGTCAATTACGAAAAAAAATGCATAATTTTTCTCAAGTGAAACGAGGATGGAGAATTAAGAAATTTACTTATCACACAATTATTTTATAATTTTTTTAGAAACATCGAGTTTGGTCAAATTAAAATTTTCTCATTTGACTTCTTAAAAAATATTTCACTGGTGCCCAGTAATAATCCTTCAAAATTTTAGAAAAATTTGTCCATTCATTCCGAAGAAATTCATTCACAAATTTTCTTTTTGCTCTCCTGAAAAATTTGTAAAATACTTACAAAGTCCCATTTTGCCATACTGGGTCACATTTAGTTGTCTTATGAAAAGTGCCCAACTAAAAAAATGACCTAATGACAAAGAAAATTTTACAATTTGAGGTTATGTCTGTTCGTAAGAATCTAGAAGAAATAAGTATTTACATAATAATGTAGCGTTGCATACGATTTTTCAAAAAACGTCTGCGTATAATAATTACAAGCGAAAATGACGAGCGTGCCTAATGTTATGTTTTCTATTTTTAAAAATATGTCATATGTAGTTAATTACAGCAAAAATACGCGAATGATACGGTTATACACCTTCGAGCAAAATACCTAACAATTTGGTTTTCTTACGCACTTTATATTATTTCAAAAACATCGTATAAATAGGCTATACCCAAATTGACCAAAGTTTTGGCGAAATTGATGAATAACTTGATAGCCAGGATAATTGAAAGAAAATCAATTGCAGAAATGCATTTCCTTAAACCAACTAACGCATGGTGCCTAGGAAACTATGGCATGGGCATGGGATGTAGAGTGGTTTGAATAATTGACAACTGACATGATTGTGTTCCAGAACTATCAAAAAGCTCAACTTTAAATACCTTCTCAATAACTGGCGGGCGAGAAGGGACAATGTGTTAACCGCTGAAATTTAATCGCAAGGCCAAACACTCAAGAGTCTGCGTTGCAAAATCATTCTCTCGTCATCTCTGTAATCCGTCTAGTGTTATAATTAAATCCGTAGCAGGGGTTCAAACAAACGCATGTGTAACAAAATGATAACGTATAACGGAATTTATTTAGTTTCAATTGTAAAATATCGTGCGGCTGTATTTTGCAAATGAAAATATTTTTTAAAACGCGCATTTTCAAATTGTTTTAATTCGTTTAATGAAGATATCCGCCATGTTATTGGTTTCCATTGTGTTCCTTTCTTCGCTCCATTCAGGTATGTTGGCAATAAGACAAACATTTTTCTACTTAGACATGACTAATTTATTGCTTACGCAGCACCAAATCGCCAATTACGTTGAGTCGCCGTAATATCTAAATAGTATGTAAATGAAGTTACTTTGAAGAATTTTGGCTTTAATGTGTGAGATTTTTTTGCTCAATTTATCATAAAATCAAAAGCTTACGCAATAATGTTCTGCAATTTTGCTGAATCAGAAATATTTCAATGATCACTGAGAGTGATCAACCATCACGAAATAGATACCTAGATAATGTGCTTAGATATGAACAGCTTTTTGCAAAAAGTGGAAGAGTCACATTTTTATGATTTTTTTTGGTCACATTCAGAGCCATAGAAATGTATACAAAGTGTTTTTCTGCTCTCCTGAAAAATTGGTAAAAATGTACGTATTCCCTTTTTGCAGAAGCTTGCTCATATGATTAGGTTAATTTCAAGTCTGGCTTATTTATTTACTGATTTAAAGAGATGAATATAAACCATAGAAAACTGCTAGACGATTCTTTAAAAATTTTATGAAAGTGTGTTTGCTTCCACGTTATTTCATGTCCACATTTTGATATTTTTCAGGTCGCAGTACCCCAGAATTTTTTTATCATCAAAATTGGAAACAGAGTGATTTTGGTAAATTATATTTTGTGACCCTACTCAGTATTTGTTAATTGGAAATTCGTTTAATTTAATCCACTGACGCGTTTTTTCTGCTTTTTGGAAATGGCTTTAGGTTGGCAAGGGACATGCAAAGACGGAAAATCTCAATCACCAGTAAATATCGATACATCTGCAGTAGAAAGTAGCAAAAATACAGCTTATTTTGATAACTACGACAAATTAATATCTGGAAACATGTCTACAGAACATTCCTTCGGTAAGCTAAATCAACATTTGAAGAGGAATTTACTGTAGGTATGTTGGTACCTCTACCAATAGACTCATTACGTCGTATTTCGTGATTTATTACAGCAAAATTCACATTCAATAACACCGACGATGTGGGATTTGTTTCCGATAAACATGTGAAATATAGATTACACAGCATGCATTTTCATTGGGATTGTACAGAGCATCACTTTAACAACAAAAGGTGATAATGTAAGAAATGTATGCCACAGTTGCTTACGAGTACTAGACTTATAAGATTGATCATTGATTGGTTTGAAAATTAAATGAATTTTGTTTCCCAGCTATAGCATGGAATTGCATCTGGTGCATTATAATCAAAGACTTGGAATTTTTAATAATGTTGAACAATATTCATCGAAAGGCATATCAGTGATTGCAGTGTTGTTCAAGGTAGGTAAATATACGTAAGTTCAATAAGCAGGTAAACACCTACCAATAACGATGAATAAAAACAAGAATTTGAAAATAATGTGGATTTCTAATCACAAAATAATTTCAATTTTAAGGAATCGTCGCAGGACAACAAAGTTATTAACTCGGTACTTAACATGATAAAGACTCAAAGCATACGAAATACGGAGATAAAGTATAGAGATTTGTTGCCATCCGAGTTGAGACACGTATATCAGTATTCTGGTTCCTTAACAACACCTCCCTGTCATGAAAATGTTTTATGGCACATACTCGATGAAAAATCCACGATATCATTGAAACAGGTAAATTCAATTGAAAAAACACTTAGGTAGTTAGAAATCCTTATTTTTTTTTGGATCGACGAATTACCCAAAAATATTCGATTTGATTTTATGTTTCTTACACAGCTTGAAGAATTCAAAAGGCTACATCCAAAAGCATACTTTCCAAATTGTCGTCAAGTAAAGCCTTTGAACGGACGAAAAATTACTTCCATTGAAATATCCTCAGCTGCTCATTCCTTTCTGCCAAAATGTTCACTATATTCTCATATTTGGATTTTAATCATATCAGCTTCATTATCGAGGTATTTATTTCCCTAGCGAAAATAAAAAACATAAAGTGGAGTAATATTCACTATTTTGTATTATTGCATTTTGTATTACTTGTATTATTGTATTTTGTATTATATGTATTGTTTTGTGTAATTTAAAATATTTCTTGCTGTTAATACAGTGTAGAGCTTTGACCTCTCTATTCTATATAAATATATTTTAAGTTCCAGCCTTTCAGCTTTGCTTCTTTCGTTTATACTTGCTGAATTCGTTAATAAATTTTTTGTTTTTTGAAATAATGATAATGGGTTTGTTTTCACATTTTCTAATTTTCGTCTCAAGTCTCAGACTCTCAGTTATTCTATTATTATATTTTATTTAATTATTTTTAGTCCAAGTTGAAAAGTTTAAAATTTAAAGAACACGCAAGCATCTTGTATTTGTATTTTTGCAAAACATTCAAATTGAATGATTAGTGGTTTTTACGAAGTTTTTACGTAGCTTTTACGCTTGTAAAGACAGAAAAATTCAAATAGAACAGTGTTACTCACTTGAGCGGTACGCGGGGAAAGATCCCGCGTACCGCTCGGCGGGATCTTTCCCCGCGTACCCCTCGGCGGGATCTCTTATCCATTTTAGAAAAAAAAGCAATAAAAAAACGGGCATATTCGTCAAAATGAAGAATTGGCAACGTAGGGTGTTGGATTTCCTTCAACTTAAGGCATCCCGTAAAATACACACACACGTTTGATGCGCATGAACAGAAGCGTTTTATCAAAATAGAACGTCGTGCTTCAAAATCTGGCTGATTTTAACATTGGACGAGCGGTCCATATATAAAAGTAAAATATCTATGCCTAACCTAACCTAATCAAATCAAAATAAGTAATTTCCAATGAATATTGCAATGCAAGAAAAAAGTTTCATCTGTTTATCTCCTCTTTTCAATAATTATCTATTGACCAGTTTCATTAAAAATTAAAAATTAAAATTTGCTAGTGCTCAAATAATTTTGATGAAAGGTAAACACTGTTTGTAAAATAAACAAACACAAAAACCGTCTGTCAGCAAAAGTTCGTTATTTTGATTTCGAAAATCAATTTGATTCAAAATTTTTGCAAAGTGTTTTGATTTTATTACCGGACAATCAAACGACAAATTTACCTAAGAAAATTTCAGATAAATTTAGAATAATTTTGTGAATGAATAATTTCCTGTTAGAGTTTGAAAAGTTTAACGTTAACTGAAAAAGGTCTTGTTTAATTTCCGATGGAGAAAAACATTTACAGCTCACCGGAACCATCCTTGGCACTGGAACTTCGCTCCGCTTTACTTAAAGAGAACATCCTCACCACAAAAACGAAAAAAAGAGGTCAGTACTCGTATGTTGATGTTTTATTTTATTCTTAGAATACTTATTTCAAGAAATAAAAACTGCTGTTCAATAACTTCGACTTTAAAATGGAACTATACTTTTTGCAGTATTGGATGCTCTCGACGAACACATTACCAACGATGAAGACCGAAAAATCGCTATACGTAGGAGAAAAACCGTCCAAGAAATTTATTCTTCCGAAGAAAGTTACTTGAGTCAACTGGAAAAATTGATAAAGGTATAGATTTAATTAATGAAATTCAAACTGTGATGATATATCGTTATCACCATTGTACTTAATTTCGTTTTAGTTTTTCAAAAAACCGATGGAAGAGCAAAAAATGGCTCCAATTTCAATACTAAATATACTGTTTGGAAACATCGAATCCATTCATGATGTAAATAAGGAATTTCTTTCGTTATTGAAAGAGAATAGAGAAAACATCGCTTCAGCTTTCCATTCTACAGCTCCATTTTTCAAGTTGTACTCCGTATACGCTTACAATTATAGAAATATTATAAGTATTCTGGAGGTAATTACGTTTGTTTCGCTGTATTTTGTCCTGTATTTTTGTTACTTAATTCATATGAATTCATTTCTAGTCTTTACCTAAAACCAACCCAACTTTACAAGAGTTCATCAGTAAGCAAGAAACAAGGCCAGAAGTTACATCCAAAATTAGTTCACTACTCATTGCTCCTGTACAACGAATACCGCGATATTTACTTCTGCTGAAAGAACTAAAATCATTGACGCCGGAATCGTCTTTCGCATCGGCTGAATTGGAAGGTCGTTAATGATAATTTTACGTACTTTTTTTCCATCAATCAGATAGATTTACCTTATCTGTTTTCTTCATTACAGAAGCTATCAAAGAAATAAGTATCATCGTTGACCATATACAGAGCTTGATAAAAGACCAAGAATGTATGTCCAGGATGTTATTTATTCAAAAAAGTCTTCTAAACGGAAAACCTTCCATCATAGTACCCGGACGGAAACTAATCAAAGAAGGCAAACTTATGAAGGTAAATTGAGATTTTGCAAATGTTTCTTCTTATTTCAAAACAAATTTAATAATTATTAAATTGAAATTTTCAGGTAGTAAAAAGCGAACTAACTCCAAGATACATCGTTTTGCTAAATGATATGATACTATATTGTAAAGATTGGAACGGATCATCGTTGAAGTGCTTGCGAGTATTGCCAATTAGCAAATGCGTTATAAATGCGATTGGATTCAAAAAAGGCGTCTTTTCCGTCCAATGTCAATCTTTCTCTGTGGTTTTATGTTCCGTTGACGACCCACAAGTAGCTCACGAGTGGGTAGAGGCAATTCAAAGCGTTATTGATCAAGTAAGTTGACATTTTTTTTCACTACAGAATGAAGTTTTTATTTACGAGTATTTTTTAATAGCACAAAGAAGACAAGAAATTGTTAAGAAAACAAAGCAGTCAACGTCGTCCGTTACGCCGTCGAGATTTCAATAAATTGGAAGACCCTAACGATATATTACGTAAAAAAAGGAAAAATACCTCGGTAAATTGTCTGAAAAATTTATACATAATAAAAAGTTTTTCCATGTTCATTATTACATTTATTAATTATCGTTATTTTTTTGATTTTTAGGAAAACGACGAAGTATGTGTTATTAGTCCGTGGAAAAAATTGAAAACTTGTTCTACGATTCAAACGGTGGAACCTGGCGAGGTAATTTTTTAAAATAAGATTCTTTGTTCCAGTAGTGTTATGATTTTTATTTTACCAAATGAAAACAACCCAATAATGAAATGACATCCTACGTAGATGAAGTGAAATATATTTTTGTATTGTTCAGGTTGCAGAAAAAAAAGAAAAACAACAAGAAAGTTCGTCTTATGTGAAGTTGGCAAAGCAGTTAATCACAAGTGTAAAACAAACTACCCAGAAAATCGTGAATGAAGTTGACGCTGGGATCTGCCAACCTATTCCTAGTAAATCTGCCATAACTGAGTAAATGGTTAGTAATTTACATAATCGGTTGTGATTTTTTTTTAAGACTTCCGTTTGGTGTAATAACTCATGTTCGAACTGATATGTATTGTGTACTTCTTCCTTCCTATTGTTTCATCTTTTTAGTGTAAAATTAATCAACTAAGTTTACGTTTTTAATGACCATTTTGTGACAATTTATTTGTACGTATGACATTGCTTCAAAATACTTTAGGTGAATTGATCGATTCCACTGAAATGCATTTATTTTAATTAATCAATTTTTATTTCATGTAATTGACACTGTGTGTTTAAGTTGTAATCTAAGTGGATAGGTAAATTTACTTCAAACTCGTTTCACTCTGTTAATGATAATTTTTTAATTCCTTTATTCATAAAAAAATATATTATGAGTAATTTTATGATAGAGAATAATATTTGTTCAAAAGATCAGCTATTCTTTTTTCATCTATTTTATTTTCCCACCTAAAAAAAAAAAAATTAAAAATGTTTTATCCTATTTTTAAATTTATAATATGTTTCATGAATCCGGAGAACCATTATTACCATCCGTCAATTTTAAAATGAGATCCTATAATTAAGGCATCAGCCAACGAAAACTTGTGTATATTTTCTTCAGTAACTCCAGAGCCTATTATGACAGGTTTTCTAATGCAATTCTTCACTTCTAAATTTTATAAAAATATAGAATTCCATTTACCCACATTTGGATTATTTAATTACTATTGGTAATGGATGAAAAATTACTTCGTAAATCTTCACAATTAACTTCATCGCCAGTAGTTGCTCCCGTTAAAATTACTCCATCAGTGAGGAAGAATTCGGCAGCTTTTGCAACATCTTCAACACTCAAATCGGAAGTAATAGAGTGAGAACTAATAAAAATATTCAACAAGGTATCCTATTAAAATTCAATTTTTAAATCAAATCCATTTCGATCTTTCAAAAACCAACAGGAATAGGTAGGTACCTACCTATACCTACTAGCTAAATTACACCATTTTTAAAATTTCTCGAAAATGTACTAACCTATGTTTTTTCTTGATATCAGTAAAAATCTGAATATTATTACATTGCAAATGGTTTCTGTAACGCAAAAGTGGACCAGCACACGCATCAATATATCCTTCATCAGCCAAATGACCAAATACAAACCCTTCAGCTCGAATAAAATCCAAGTTACAGGCTAAAGCTACTGCTAAAGCTTCTTCATTTCCTCCAGCTAAAATCTGGAACAGAAGTTACAATGGTAACACAACCTTGCGATGATGATTTTATTCAAGATTTTCATGCAGATATACTTGAACTCCACAAGGTATTGATGAGGGCAGAATATCACGAACAGCAGCACATACTCTCGTCATCGTTGAAACTGTTTCGGGGCCCAGATGATTCCTTTTTACATAAGGAATATCATTCATATTTTCAATAAGAACTCCTCCCTGATAAGAGAAGGAAGTTTTTCATATGACAAATTTCGTATAAGCTGACAATAATTTCGTATTTCGTGGTATTACAATATTATATTTGGCAAAAATTTCCGCTTCTTTACATGCTTGCTCCAAGATTTCTTTAATTCTTCCCTGAAAACGTGGACTACCTAAAAATTTTACAATAAAAAAAAATGCTTAATAAGCATTTCAGAATCAAAGATGTAAAATATTTCATAAACCTATTTCGAAGATCGCATTTCAAATTTTCGCCGAGGTGAAGAAAAAGTTACGACAAATTCGAAACTTAATCAATCATAAGATCTAATGAAATCTTGATAACTTAATATCGTCAGCTAATCTAGAAATCTAGCCCAATATAGAAATTTCCTCATCCCAGTCATCTATTTCAAGTACATAACTATAATTTATACTAAATTATGTAGTTACAATCAGTGTCAATCAAGATAAGTCCATCATATTGAAGTTTCAACTAACGACCTTTGATCTAAACAATGGCAATGAATTTTATCTGGCACGTGTATTGAACACAAAAGATTTAAAAATTCTGGCTATTTTAACAATTAATACTTTGCAGTTTGCACTATCAAGTAATTTGATACTATGTACCAGTAGGTACATTACACACACCATTAAATTTGGCAGAAAATGAGTTGATTAAATATGAAAAAAATATTCGCGATGTGAAATGCGATTTATTAAATAAAAACATTTCATCTGTACAAGAAATTACAACAATCAGTGTTATTCACCAAACATACTACACACTCTGACAGTTTGTACTTCGAAACGATATCAATTATTAAAATACTATAAAATTTTAAAAACAACGCAGTAATACAAAAAGGCATTATACCCTATCACAAGGAAGCACAAGAAACCATAAAATACTTCGAAGAAACATCACGAGTTACACATAACTCGAAAGCTGTGCTGAAGAATACTAGTTCGTTGAAATAATGACGAAATTTATTGTACTTTATGACGAACTATTCAATCGTTTCTTAAGTTCTTCGACTAATTTGTCTCTGGGTATTTCTGCTTCCTCTCGAGTATTGATGTTTCTGATTTTTACAATGCCATTTTGCAACTCGCTTTCGCCAATTATAATAGCAAACGGGATCTGATTCTCTTCGCAATACTGTAATTGTTGTAATAAACGAGGATTTTTCTTGTACGATTGTTCGGTGTTTATTTCGTTGGTCCAAAGTTCGCAACAGATTTTCATTCTTTCTTCTAATAAATTCTTCTGAGCGGAAGCCACGTACACTTGCGTATCAACGACTTTTACTTTTTGTTTGTCTTTCGCTAACTTCGCTTCGATCACAGAGAAAAGGCGTTCTACGCCGATGGAAATTCCTACGCATGGAACACTTTTCTTTTTTGCATCGAACATACCGACCAAGTTATCGTATCGTCCACCAGCGGCCACACTACCCACTGATTCGTCTTTCTTCGTTGATTCAAGAACGGCTTCGTAAATTAACCCCGTGTAGTAATCTAACCCTCGAGCCAAACTCAAGTCGAATTTGATTTTATCTTTAATTTGGTATAAATCGCAGTATTGTAAAAATTGTTTAATATCTTCTAATCCACGTTTGGCGGTTTCAGATACCATAAGAAAGTCGTCCTTTAATAATTCTTCGACCAAATCAGTCGATCCGTTTTTTCTAATGTAGGTACCAATCTGATCAGCTTCCTCATCGGTTAAGCCTTTTTCAACGGTCATCTCCTTCCGAACGGTTTCCCACGATTCTTTGTCTAATTTATCGATAGCCGAACAAATTGATCTGAATTTCGAATCGTGAATTTTGCAAGCTTCGAATAGTCCATCCAAGAGAGAGCGATGATTTATTTTGATGTGGAACTGGCCGATGTTTAAAGATGAGAGTATTTCACAAGCTATTCTGATACATTCGACTTCAGGAATCATTGGATCGTATTGACCGGCTATATCGAAATCGCATTGTAAAAATTCACGATATCTTCCTTTCGTCATCGCTGGATTATCTCTTCGGTATACTTTGGCTATGTGGTAACGTTTTATATTGGTTATTTTGTTCATAGCTAGGTATCTGGCGAATGGTACAGTCAGATCGTATCTTAAAGAGAGTAATTCGCCGCCTTGATCGGCCAGATCGTAAATTAACTTGGAATCTTCACCGTACTTGCCAGTAAGGACTTCTTTCAGTTCAAAAATCGGCGTGTCGATGGTAACTGCGCCATGACGTTTGAAAACAGTAACGATATCATTGATTACTTTAGACCTTACAGCCATGTGTTCCGGACCATAATCCCGAGTACCCTTGGGAGGTTTCAAGACAATAGGATGAACTTTCGGCGTACTATTCTCACAAGGAGGAGGAAGCTGTTTCTTCATTTCCTTCAAATCTGCCAAAGCCATGTTAATGTCACTTACGTCGGAGCCACTTTCCCTCAATCTTCTGATGTAATGTTTTTTGACTTCGATAGCTTTCAGTAACTGTTCGCGAGTCCAAGTACTCCAAACTTTAGGGTCATTAAATTTATTCGAATTGGCAGCTTGACCGATCTGGTTTTCTTTATCTTGCGCGCTACAGGTGTACGAATGGTTGGCAGTAATACGAAATTTCAACAACCGAAGTAAAGGTACAAATTCGGTGGAATTAACTTTGTTCGAAAGTGCTTTGAACGCGGTTCTATTCCAAATTGAATACCAGATCATAACCGAATTCTCATTATTATCACGTTGTACATGATGTAATCACAAACACCATTGATATCAGATAAGAACTGTTCGTAAGATTTTACACGGAAAACCACATTATCTAGTAGAATATAGTAGTTATAATGTTCCTTTCACTTCAATTACACTTACACGCAAGGTTTTCAAATAATTGCACATACTTTTCTCGAGTACGGATTAAATATAACCAATTGAAAATTTTATCAAGACAATATGAAAAATTTCACGTTCACTTTTTTCGAAGAAGTGTAAAAAGGTTCATCAAAATTGTTTTTGAGATTTTTACTTTATGATTACGAATAATATACGTGTAAAGTGTGAGTGTCTATTGGTCAAAGCCATTGGAACGTCATCATGAGCAAAGTTACGTTAGTTTTTTTTTCTTTTTTTTTTAGGTTGTTTCAAAATTTCAATTTTGTGATGCGAGAAAACCCATTAACCCAAGCAGAAGTCGGTATTTGGCATTTAAAATTTTTTTATTTCATTTTTGAATTCTCCGTCATTTTACTGTCATTTGAATGAAAACCGGAGTGTGCTAGCCGCTAGGTGCTTTACTGCTTTCATCATTTTTATATAATTTTTCAAAATTTGTTTTTGAAAACCAAAGTCGAATTTTTCAACATTTTTGAGAAAAATTTAGTTTTTAGTTAGACCCCCAGCTAGGCAAAAATTAGAGAAAATTTTTTTGACAAAAATCTGGAAAATCACTCTCTTGTAAAATTTCATTTTCTGTTTTTTACTTCTGCTGGGGTTTCATAAATCGCATATCGCATCACATTTCTTTTAAGTTTCAATCAATAGGTTAGGTACTCGGATTAATTTAGGAATAATTCATTAATTCTAATTCTAATTCCACATAAAAGGAAAATTTCAAAATTGTATTATATCGCATTTTAAATTGAATGCAGAATAACTCAGTTCCATTATTAGGAAACTTGAGTTTTTTTTTTTTTCAGTTGATAATATACGAGTACTTAGCCCATTTATTATATATGTAGGTACCTATAAAAATAATATACGAGTATGTAAATTAAACGCTAATTATATATTGAAGGTAAATAGGTAGTCTAGGTATCGAATAACGAAACACTATTAGTAACAAGTACATGAATTTTAAAAGTCTTGAAAAAAAAAAACGATGAGGTGTTAATTCTTACCTGGTAAAGGCAACAAGTGAATCATGCCAACAATTTTGTTATGTTTCAACATTGATTGAAGCATTATAGAAAATTCAAGATAAATCGGTTGGTTGATGAGGTTCGAGGTTCGAGGTTCGAATTGAGGTAGGCTTTCTCTGTTGACCTGTTGAGCATGTGATTGTGTTCACTTCAGCTACCATCTAGTTAGAGAAAAAAGGCAATAATTATCCATAGGTAAATGAGAAAATGAACTAATGAAATAATATGAATCTACAACTTCAATAATTCGCAACTTTGCACCTTTAATTGATAACAATCCTAACTAACAACTGAAACTTTAATCAACGTTAAAAACTGGTCCATGTGAAATTCACACTGATGGTTTTTATTTTCATAACTAGAAATTTTCTTTATCGCTCATATCATGCATAATTATATCTATGTACAGTTCTGCCTAGTACCTAAATATTTATTCTTATAATAATCAGGACTGGACTTTTTCACTTTTCAGCTGTTATTATTATCAACTTGAGTGTGATTAGATTTTTCGTTCAACTTGATAATTTGAATAGTGGAACTTGGAGAAAAAAATTTTCTTCACAGCTTAATTTTTGAGGGGTCAGGGACGTTTAAAATTGAAAAAATTCATATTTTGGCTAATTTTTTTCATGTTTACTTTGTACCTGGCTGGGAATATATTTCTTAACGAGATTCAATTAGTGCAGATTGTAAAGAAAATTTTCTCTACACACTACACAGGTAATTAAAAAAAAAAAAAAAAAAAAAAAAAATAGTCCAGCTGAATTTTAGAACGAGTTACAGAATTTTCAATTTTCAAAAACTGTTCTAACCAGAACCGTATTTTTGACACGATTTTTGAAAATCAATTCTGTAACTCCTTCAAAGTTCAGCTATTTGTTAGAATACATATTATTTTTTCCACAATCTGCTCTGATTCTGGTCATGGCCGGCGTTAGCCCAGTTGCTCTCGTGCTCGAGCACCAAATGAGAAATCCCGAACTGCGCAAAAATTTGAACTCAATAAAAAAAATTATAATTTTTTTGGGATTTGGGAGCCTTTTTAAATTTTTATTCTGAAAATTTTAAAATTTAAAAAAAATCTTTTTTTTAGAACGATTTTTTTCAATTTTTTAGAATGATTTTTTTACAATTTTTTAGAATGAAATTTGATTTTACAATTTTTTAGGATGCAAAAAATTCTAATTTTTTGGAATTAAGTTTTTCAAATTCCTAATATTTTTTTTTGAAATAAGTAGGTAGGTAAAATAATGATAATTTCTCATTAAAAAAAAATAATTTTTCCACATTTCTTCAATTTTTTTTTAAATAAAAAAATGATATCTCAAATTTTTCGAGAAAATTTGAAACATCAATATCGAAGGTTGGTCGTAAGGCAAAATTGCATAGAAATCGGGTATTAAAAAATTAGGTACCCAATTTTGGGGCATCGGATAATCGAGGTTCTACTTTATAGTCTAGGTATATAAGTATGATGGTTTTTTTTTGTAAAATAATTTACAACTACAACATTTTTCACCCTCCCCCCGCCTCCACAATGTGAGCACCACTTGAGAAAATAATGATCCACCGGCTATGAACGTACGTAAGTTCAATACAAGGCAAAAAAGAAAAAATTTAGAGAAAATTTGAATTCTTTCAATTTTTTTTCTAATTTTAAATTTTTATAACTCATTAATTAACTCCTACAAAAATCAATCTAGACTAAATTTTTTTCCTTATCTTGTAAAGACAAATTTCCTCTATAAGTTCTACTAACAAATATTCAATTATTTTGTGACATAACATATCTTGCCAAACCTATATACGAGAACTTCCAAGTACATGTGGTTGCCCTGCCTATACCTAGGATAGTTTAGGCATATGGAAATACTTTGGGAATTTCTCCACGAAGTTTGAACTTATTCAACACTAAATAGATATAAATTCTATTCATTTTCAGAAATAAAAAGCACGTCGATTAGCATTGTCTATATTTTTCATAATATGAATTAAAATAGAACATTGACATTTTTTTTTTTTTGGAACTGTTTTTACAGTTACATATGTGAAGTAACTGTTAATAGTAGTGTTATTTTATACCTAAACTACAACATATAGACTTATTTGTTACAAAATATATTATTTAATTTATGCAAAAAATGAGTCAGTTCTGTCGCCAGGTAGGTAAATTTTTTCATTGAACTATGCGTTAAAAGATTTCAATTCAGGGAATACCTTATTCATGCGAAGCATATGTAAAAAAAAAAAAAATATTCGTCATAAGAAATTTTAAACTTTCATTACAACACAAAATAAACTGCACAACAAAATGCGCTAATAAAAGTGAAACACTATAGGTGTATCGTAAAAGTTATATATGAGCGTCAAAATATCAATTTTAAACCCGATCGCATTCGACTTCAAAAGGTTTTCAATCAGTAAATCTAATGACTATGAAGTTTCCAATTATATTGCACTATTCACATAATTCATACGTATAAAATAATAGTACAGAAATTGTCAACAATGATTCGTTTTTTTAATGCTACAATTCCTTTTTGTAACAATCACATAGGAGGAAAAAAGACACACGATCACAGCTATACAAACAATAATTATATAAATTAAATAAGTGTGATTTTGATACACAAACGTAATTACGCAATGTAAGTATTGAACAACTTTTATAAATAGTCAGAAATACTTAGAGAAATAGGTATCATTTGTAAACTAATACAAATTTGAACGTCGATAAACCTAAATTTAATTTTAAAGCTATAGAACCAAATATCAGCATTTACTCGTGCTATGATTTTTAAATCAGAAGTGATCTTAAGACTAACATCAATTTAATATAAATATTTTGTATCTACATTTTGTAAAGCCAAAACAATAAAATAATGGCGATGCCTATTCATACTATAGGTATATTTACAACAGATAAATATCGCGTACAAGTTGAAATGTACATAGCATTATAGTGACACATAGGAAAAATTTGATTAGCATTAGTCAACAGATGGTAACATAACAAATATCTTGGTTCTAAAAAGTGTCTTAAGTTATCAGAAAAATCAGTGATCTTTTGTAGAAATATGAAGTAAAAATAGACACAAGAAATAGGTATCTAAATAGAAGATGTATAATATATACAAAAAACTAATCATTCGTCTTAAATTTAGCGAACAAGAAAAAAATAAAACAGTTCTTTTCAAATAAAATAAACTTATAGCCAGTCAAAAAAGTGATTTAATATAAAGAGAGAAAAAAACAAATTATTTCAAAAAAATAAATAAAATATTGCCAACAAGTATAAAATAAAAACAAATTAAACAACTTTTCTCGAAAATGAAAATTTTCCAATTTTCGACGACACAGAAAGAAAAATAATAACGTTTTACGATCTTTATAGACTTGTTAATGTACCTCTAAATATTTACAACAATGCGGAGCGCAAAAATCTTTCTTCGAATCTTCTATGAAAATTCCTCACGAGTGCGATTAATTGAATTAAAATAGATTAATTATTGGTACTCATCATTATGATACATTATTATTAGTAGAACATACAGTAATACGTCGTTGGTGTGATTAATTTTTAAACGAATGTTTTGAGATCTCAAAATGGCAGTGAATTTTCTAATAACAACATTTGCGATTATTATTAACACCGGAATGTTTTTTGTTGAGGTCGGCGCGACGTTGGCGTTTTTTGCGCGAACTTAATTCGTATTGAACTTTATTTCCACGCTCCATTTGATTACGTTTTGAAAATTGTCCAGGAGTTTTTTGTTCAACCTGCGAAACAATAAAGCAACAATTAATTCAACTGTTCTGTAATCAGATCTAATTGTACATAGTCCACTCATGGATGAGATAGCAGAGATGTTATTGGCTAGGATTGAAGTAGAAAATTCATAGATGATCCCTGAGAGGTCAGAATATTTTTACCCCCCCCCCCCCATCCCCCCAACAAACAGTCTTTTTTTTGGGGAAAAAATAATTTTTATGCCCTTCGAACTTCCAATTGTGCACCTCAAAATGGTGAGTCTCAAGAATTTGAAATCAGCAAAATCGAAAAAATGCAACTTTTCAAAGTCAGTTTTCATCACAGACGTATACTATAAAACTAGATGACGAACTCCCATAATAGCGCGTGTAAAAAACTTCTGACTTCTCATAGTATAACCTGCCCCTGTAACTGTGGTCAAAAGACTTCGTATTTGTAATGGGAAATATAGCACTCGGCGCAGTTTTCTCGATTTTTTTGAAAAACGATCAAGTTTATGAAAAAAATGTATAGAACCAAATTTGAAGAGCGTAAAATTTTGAATATTTTAATGTTAGATTTACCAACTTTAATGTAATTATTTGATTGATACAGATGAACTAAAAAAAAAATTTCGAATCAAAATGAACAAAATTGACACTTTTTAGTTTTTTTCGATTTTTTTGAAAAACGATCAAATTTATGAAAAAAAAAGTATGAAACCAAATTTGAAGAGCGTAAAATTTCGAATATTTTCATGCTAAGTTGACCTATTTTAACGGAATATTTTAATTGATACAGAGTTAGTTGGATTTTTTTTTCGAATAGAAATGAACAAAATTGACTTTTTTTAGTTTTTTTTGAAAAACGATCAAGTTTATGAAAAAAATGTATAGAACCAAATTTTAAGAACATAAAATTACAAATATTTTCATGCTAAATGTATCTACTTTATTGGGATTTTCTAAGCAATAAAGTTGAATTTCTTTCAAATCGAAATAAAATAATGAACAAAATTGAAAATTGACAGTTTTTTTACGATTTATTAAAAAAACGTTCGAGTTTATGAAAAAATTCTATAGAAGCAATTTTAAAGAGTATAAATTTTCGAATCTTTTCATGCCAATTTAATCTACTGTTATGGAATTTTTTAGTTGATACATAATAAGTTCAATTTTTTCAGATTAAAATGAACAAAATTGACACTTTTTTCAGTTTTTTCGATTTTTTTGAAAAACGATCAAGTTTGTGAAATAAACGTATAAAACCAAATTTTAAGAGAATAAAATTTCGGATCCCCCCCTAAATTCATCTATTTTAATGGAATAGTTGTTTAAATTATTAATGCACATGAAATAATATAACTCAATGTGTTTCAATTGAAAAATAAAATTCCATTAAAGTACATAAATTTACTATTTATCATTAAAATGTTCGAAATTTTAAGCTGTTCAAATTTGGTTCAATACGTTTATTTCATAAACTTGATCGTTTTTTTAAAAAATCGAAAAAAGTGTCAATTTTGTTCATTTTAATCTGAAAAAATTGAACTTAATATGTATGAACTGAAAATTTCCATTACAGTAGGTTAAATTGGCATGAAAAGATTCGGAAATTTATACTCTTTAAAATTGCTTATATAGAATTTTTTCATAAACGTGATCGTTTTTTTAATAAATCGAAAAAAACGTGTCAGTTTTGTTTATATTTTTATTTCAATTTGAAAGAAATTCAACTTTGTATGTAATTGCTTAGAAATTCCCATTAAATTAGGTAAATTTAGTTTTCATGAAAATATTCGAAATTTTACGCTCTTCAAATTTGGTTCCATACATTTTTTTCATAAACATGATCGTTTTTCAAAAAAATCGAAAAAAAAGTGTCAATTTTGTTCATTTTGACTCGAAAAAAATCCACCCACCTCTGTATCAATTTAAAAAATTTCTTTAAAATAGGTCAACTTACCATGAAAATATTCGAAATTTTACGCTCTTCAAATTTGGTTCTATACATTTTTTCCATAAACTTGATCGTTTTTCAAAAAAATCGAAAAAAGTGTCAATTTTGTTCATTTTGATTCGAAAAATTTTTTTAGACTGTGCCGAGTTCTATATTTCCCATTATAATAGCAAGTCTTTTTGACCTTAGCGTCAGGGGCACGTTAGGCAACGAACAGCCATGCGTTGCGCGCCCGTGTTCGTCATTTAGTTTTATAGTATACGTCTGTGGTTTTCATAAATTAAGTTAGGTATTTTTGACTTGAGAAAATTTGTACGCAAGATTACTTCAAAAAAATTAAATTCTTCGATTTTGCTGAAATTGTTATAAATGACAAATATTGAGTTAGGATATGTCCAGACATGAATTTTAGACTCATTGGTCTTCTGAAAGTAGGGTGTGAGTTCCCAAAATTGTCTCTAGTTTACTCAATGTGTTTACGTCATGGAAGTAGGTCGTTTTGTTTTTTTGTTTTTTAAAAAAAAATCAAATTGTATTTTATCTGGACTTAAAATATTTATTTCAATAAAAAGTTTATTTTATTCAAATTGAAGGGGAAGGAAGGGTCCAATCGAAACTTTTGTAGTAAGCAAAACTATTTCCAAGACTTCAAGCTACAAATTTTGCTTGAAAATGTTTTCAATTGAACCCCTACCTCAACCAGTTTTTTTTATAATAATAAGGTATCTATGTCATATTATGCAAAATTGAAGGGGAAGGGGAAGCTCTAATCAAAAATAACAAAAATTATTTCTATGACCTTAATCAACAACTTTTGTTTTAAAAAATTTTCAATTGGACCCATCCTCAATTTTGAAAAAGGATCAAACTGATATTATGTGAAATCGGGGGAAAGGGAGAGATCCAATCGAAATTTTTAATTCTTTATAATAATAAAAATTATTTTTAGGATCTTATAATTTACAACTTTTATTTGAAAAAAATTGTAAATTGGACCCTTCCTTCCTCACTCCTCTAATTTTTAATTTTTATCTTCGGAGTCAGAATCAGTGGGGACTTGGGGAGGGGAGGTCCAATTGAAAAAAATTTCAAACAAAAGTTATAGCTTGAAGTCCTAGGAATAATTTTGATTATTACAAAAATTTCGATTGGACCCCTCCCTCCCCCTCAATTTTGAATAAAATAAATGTTAATTGAAAGAAATATATTCCAAGTCCAGATAAAATACACACCACAAAAAAAAAAAAAAAAAAAAAAGATCCACGTCCATATAAAAATAATGAGTAAACTAAACTAAACACTAATTCCTAAAATGGTGTCATTCAAATATTATTTTTAAAAAAAATTAGAAAAATGGAAAAAATGGACCAAATTTGGTCCAAATTGCGTAGGTGTGCTCACTCAAATTTAAAATTGAAAGAATTATGCTTTTTAGTGCCTTCGTTTTTGAAAATAGGCAAATTTATCTTAAAAATTTTTCTCTTATTTTCTTAAAAAGTTAAATCAGTTTCAAGTATTGTCTTGACAGAGTTTTGAAATTTTCATGTCTCAAAGGTGTACCATGATAACTTGAGGCTCAAATGGTCGATGTGCACAAGTGATTCTCATTCTTGAAATTTGAAAATTTTTGTTTTGAAAATGCATGTCATGAGCGTAACTTTTTGAGAAAAAAAAAAAAATATGTGTGAATTTGCCCATTTCAGTTTCAGTTTTCAGTTTTAGTTTCGATTTTTTTGGTAAAAAGATGTACGAGGATTAAGATAAATCATAAATCTCATAAAATCAATTCATTTCAAGTTTTCCAAAAAAAAAAAAAAAAAAACTGAAACTGAAATTTTTACATTTTTGGTTTCAGTTTTTGTGTTTTTTCAGTTTCCAGTTTCAGTTTTAGTTTCGATTTTTTTCGATTACAGTTTTTTTTCTTTTTCAGTTTTCTATCTTTGGCTAGGGCACTTGGAACTTTAAAAATTAAAAAAGTTAAAAGTTTGAAACTCTGTAACCCTTCATTTTCAAGGGTAGGCAAAAAATGTCTACAGTGAATATTTTTCCAAATACTACTCATTTATGCTCAATTAGACATTATTTCTGACAATTTTTTTTTTGCATTTGTCCCTTCAATTTTTGAGATAGGCACCATGTGTATATTTCATTTGTCAGTTTAAAATTACTTTATTTGATTTTTAAATTTTTTCCTTATTTTTTCCACCTCAGAATGCTAAGAAATAGAGAAATTTCAATTTAGGAACTGAGTCTTTGAGGAGCAATATAACTCATGAGAGTAGGTAATATTCAAGGTAGGAAAATCAGATGACAGACTGCACCTAGTACTGCATTTATCCTATTGAAGGGTCATCAGTTTTAGGCCTCAATTTTTGAGCGTAAGTGAAAATTGAAAAAATTCAAAATTACCTACACGAAAAATTCTCGGACTTGATTTCAACCAAAAATGCTTACTTTTTGTGCGGAATTTATTTGAGACTGACACGAGTTGATGAACTTTTTCTGCTCGTGGATTTCCAGTATCTGGCGTCTTTTTTCCTCCTGTTGAGGCGTTTCTTTTTCTTTGGTTATGGTTTTAATGATGTTTTCTTTCTGTTTGATTTGCTTAGAAACATGTTTAGGTGGCAGTTTATGTCTGTTTAAATTCTGGCATCCATTTCGCGCGTTGGTTTCTTCATCATGGGCGAAATTACCGTTTAAAAAGTTAACACCTGGTTGTTCGATCAGCAGATTCTCTAACGACGACGGTTTCGTTTCGTAAGGTCCGGAAACGAAGCACGGAGGTGGTGTAATGTACCACGATTCCTCCATACCGTACAGGGAAGACTTGGACGACGATCTGCTTTCCTGTCGCGTGAGAAAATTCGAAATTAATTTACTTACAAATTTAATAATAACGATGGAAACATTAAGGCCATCGTGCGCCTTCTCGCTCGATTCTTTCTTTTTTTTATCTAACCACGACTTCGCTTCTCGCGTACTTGTATTTGTATCTCTACGAATCGAAAATCCGTTAGCGATCTTTAAACCAGTTTATATCAAAACCAAGTTCACGTTGGAAGGTCTCCTCGTTTTTACGCATTTGTTACGCACCCACTTATACACTTCCAGTAGTAATGATCGTACATGTTTCTGCTTACGTTAGCTTTGGATCACCTTCGAGATTCTTTTTTTCCGAACGGATTTTCCTTCCTAACTCGCACACCACAACACACAATCTTCATCAAACTCAAACCTATTGACTCAGTCGTCGTGCAAGGATACCTTATAATAACGTTTCATACCTTTCTAGGCACGTAAGGTACTAATGCTTTGGAATTAACGCACGCCGGACTTAATTCGCGTAACGGAGTCGAGCAGCGACGATTCACCAGTCTTTTACAGCTGATACTTCTTCTTCTTGAAGCGCTTTTTTCAGGTACAGGCGGACGGGAATTTTGATTTTCTGATTTCATGTACGACGGTGATAACGCTATGTACGTTTCGCTGCTCACTATTAAATCTTCATCGTTGTCATGTTTATTGCCTACGCATTAGAAAGTTATCGCCATTAAAATAAATTTTCGCAAAATTTCTTTTTTTTTTTCATTAGTTTAATTTCAATACGACCAAGTCGATCTTCAATTCGAACGTTTTAATAAATTTATATATAGGTACATATTTGTATAATTAACGAAGCGTCTCATTCGCGACGATAAGATAAAAAATGAAATATTCGATGAATTGACTGATGATCGATATGGTTGTATGAAAAACATCAAAACGTCAGGTATCTACGAAGAATAATTACCAAGGTAAGTATAAACAAATAATGGCAACTTCGTGGGTACCTGACTTCTACAATAATTATAGAGGTATCTTAAACATAAAACGCTTGTTCAAAATTCAAGTCGAAATACGATTAAAACTGAAAGCATTGTTCATAGTAGGTAGCCATGTAGGTAGGTACCTGTTGGGTGGCCTTTATTATATTGGAGTTTCGATATTTTTTTCACCTCCATCTCCCCAAAGTTGTTTATTTTTATGATAACTAAAATAATTCCCTATTTTTTATTTTCTCCTTAACTGAAGCTGAACTTCAAGTGATTTCTTTAGAAAAATGAAAGAATTGGCCAATTTTCAAATTATTGCCTTTTTTGGATATTACCTATCAAAATTGTCCCTTTTCATGAGAATTAATTGACATTCAATTATTTTTACCACAACTTAATTCCAAGTAGTACTTTCGAGCACCCCTAATTTTTCAGAAAAAAAAAGAAATGAGCAAATTTTTTTGAACTAGCATTTAAAGTTGTTTCTTTTTAGGAGAAAATATCATCATTTTTTCATTTTCCCCCTAATTTAATTCTGAGTGTTGCCACTAGATAGGTCAAGGTACCCATTTCGAAAAAAAGAAAACGAAAAATAATAAAACTTTTAACCTTTTGCACTTTTTTGATTCTAACCCATCAAAGTTCTTCCATTTCAGGGTAAAGAACTTACAATTTTTCCCACTGAATTTCAAGTGGTAATCCAGTTCCCAAAAATTTCAAAAAAGAGAAAAAAATTTCAAAAATTTCAAATTTATTTTTTTATTTTAACTCATCACAGTTGTTTTTTCTTTTCATGAGAATTACTTACCAATTTTTTTATTTCCCCGACTACCCCCGATTTTTTCAACAAAAAAAAATCTAGTCACTACCTCCCATTTTTAAGAAAAACGAAAAATTGACAGATTTACAAATTCTTGCATTTTTCTGATTATGACATTAAAATTATTTTTTTTCACGAAAATTAATTCCCCATTTCTTATTTTCCCCAATTTAATTTTAAATAGTACGTTTGAGCGGATGCTTCCAATTTTACAAAAATCTAAAAGAAATGAACTTTTTTTTGAGAATTTCACATTTTTTATTTTCCTTATACCTAAATGAATTTCAAATGGTTCCACTATGCCCCCATTTTGAAAAAAATCATATTATAATATTTGCAACCTTTTGCACTTTTTTGGTTCTAACCCTTCAAAGATGTTCCTTTTCATGACA
Source organism: Balanococcus diminutus (assembly GCA_959613365.1). Lineage (NCBI taxonomy): Eukaryota > Metazoa > Arthropoda > Insecta > Hemiptera > Pseudococcidae > Balanococcus > Balanococcus diminutus. The sequence goes on from OY390714.1 coordinate 35,867,338, forward strand.
AATACCTTTCAATTTTTCATTTTTTTCCTCAGCGAATTTTAAAAGGAATAATTTGAATTTTCAAATTTAATTTTTTTTTGTTTATGTTTAACTCATTTCAGTTGTTTATTATTTTCATAAGAACACGTCTAATTTTTTATTTTTCATTGGCTTAATTTCAAATGGCCTTGGGGCGCTCCCAATTTTTCAAAAGAAACAAAGACTAAAAAAAAATTAACGAAATTTTTCCATTTTGCAATTTAAGGCAAATCTTTTTAATTTTTATGAGAAAATAGGAACAATTTTGATAGGTTGGAACAAAAAAAAAGAAGATAAATTTGATGATTTTCATTTTTAGGGGGTGGTGGGGGGGGGGGGGGCAAATTGACACCACTTGGAATTGGTTGGAAAAAAAAATATAGAAAATTATTTTCTAATAAAAAATTAGCTCATTTTTTCTGTTATCTTTTTGTTTTTTTTTTGGTTTTGTTTTTTTGAAAAATTGGGGATGCTCAAAGGTACCACTTTAAATTAAGTTGGAGAAAAAATAATAAATTATAGGATTAATTCTCATGAAAAGGAACAATATTTTGATGTGTTATAACCAAAGAAATTCAATAATTTCAAATCAGTATTTTTTTTTATTTTTCTAAAAAATGAAAGTTAGGTACTAGAGTCCTCTTAAAATGCAATTGGGAGAAAAAATTAAAAATTAAAAAAATTTTCTTGTAAAAAGGAACAACTTTAGATGCTAGATCAAAAATTTTTGTCCATTTCCTCCTTTTCAAAATTTTTCATTAGGAAAAATATAAAATTGAGAAGTAGATAGTTCTCACGAAGAGTAACAATCAACTACTTATAATGAGTTGAAATTTTTTAAAAATGGCAAAAATTTTCAATTTTTTTCGAATTGGGAGGGGCGTGTGACTAGAGATCACTTAGAATTCAGTTGGAAGAAAAAAAAAAAAAGGGGAATTATTTTCTAATGAACTACAGATGCCATGCCAACTGTTGAGTCAAAATTTTTTTGCTCTTTTTTAAAAATTGGAGGCCTTCTAAGGTAGGTAGTAGGTACAACATAAAATAAAGTTGAAAAAAAAATTGGAAAATCAGGCAGTAGTTCTCATAAAAAAGATCAACTTTGACAAGTTTAGTTAAAAATAAATAAAATAGAATAAAAAAGATGGAAATTTTTAATTTGTCTTTTTCTTGAAATTGACTTGAGAAATCAGCAGGTATCAATTTAACAGTGAGGGGGAAAATAGGTAAGAAAAATTTGTAAGAAAAATAAAAAATAGGCAATTATTTTTTCATAAAAAGGAACAAGTTCAGATGCTAGGTCAAAAAATATGGTCATTATTTAATTTTATTTTGAAGAATTGGGGATGTCCAACGGTAGGCTAATCAAGTTCTAGGGAAAATTTAATAATAAACTGGGAATTAATCCTCACGAAAAGGAACTATTTTGGTGTGATAACAAACAAAAAAAAAACGAGACTTTGAAAATCAGTCAACTTTTTAATTTTCCTGAATAATGGGGTCAACTAGGGTTCACTTAAAATTCAGTTTGGGAAAAAATAAACAACAGAGAATTATTCTCTCATAAAAAGAAACAACTTGTCGGGGGTGAGACCGAAAAAAGTTCCAAAATGAGGACCACAGTACCTATAATGTGTAGTAATCTATCATACGTTTCATCGTCACTACCACATAAGAAAATTTTCAAATTTTGTTCATGAGACGCGTTCGATCAGATGAAAAAAATTGCATGATTGTGATAGTATTCGAAACATACCTAAAGTGTCGACCACCGTCCAATCGTCTTCTTCCACCTCTTGAAAATGGACATCTTTTTCAGCTTCGTCGTTGTTTTGGTATCCGCCAAATAAATAGTTAGTAATATTTGATAACATGTTTAAATGATTCGTTTAATTTACAATGCCGCGAATATTGCCAACGAGTACTTTTGAAAGTGAGCTGTCTTATTGTTTTGATTCTGCAAACATATGAAAATAAACAAATACTATTTAGTAAACATAGAATCGTAAAAATATACTGCAGCATTCATTGTACAGTAGATAAAAATATTACAACTACGAATACAATTTGGCATTAGTATCACACGACACACGACGTACGCGTACGTAATACGTATACATGAAAAAACCCTTCGAGATTAAACGAAACGCAGATTTTGTTGACCTTTTCAGTTCGACGCACTATAATTACGTACGTTATATTATTCGCATAGTATACAAATTCTTTTCATTATATTTCTTATCGAAGTTAATTTTATTATGGAGCTCAACTCTCAACTGGGCTCAATTCGGCAAAATTTCCTCACTTCGCATATACCTACTTTAAATTTCCATAATTGTGTGTAATACCTACATATACAATCTAAGGTACTATAATAGACGGCATTACGCTCGGAAGATTGATAAAATAAACAAAATATTATCTCCGAATCGTATTACCATTTTATGCAAATTATTTCACAATAGGTGGCAGCGTAGGTGAGCGATAGAGCGATGAATAAAATATACTACCACTACTAGTGCACTTGCACATACGTTAGTTTAAAATTTTACAGTTTTATTTTTACTGCGATTTTGCGATAATAAAGAACCAATCTATGTATGTGGCGAATAGATTTCTATACCTAAACGTCTCTTTTCTTTGTAAAGTATAGAAAATTGGATACATATACATGCGTACGTATAATGGAATTAGTGGAATTGTGCAGCTTGAACGACGTATCAAGTAGGTAGAAAAGTGAAGAACCTATCTTAGGCTTATTCATTTTCAAATAAAATCAATTTTTCGCAAATAGATAGGTACCTACTCAATTATCTAAGTATAAAATTTTACTGGGACTTGAAAAGATCATGCATTACCCGAGTAAAAATTTCAATTTTCAAAATTTAGGTAGCTCTAGGTCAAGGTTATGGGTAAAGATTATTTATAAAATATAAAAATCACCTCGACTAAAACCTTTTGATTAAATTTTTTAAAACCACAACGAGGAATTTAAAATTCAAAGATAGCCTTTGACAGAAATAAAAAACGGAAACCATTAAACGAACAACGACATCGTACAAACGAAAGTAAATTAAACGAAACTGAGGCTATGTCGCATTCAAGGGCACTACAAACATCTTATCGAGGTCTGTCCAAAAATACGTCCCAATTTTCAATCACGATTCGCGAACGGGTCAATGTTCGTATTCGTAATTACCAATGCTCGCTCGTGTGGACTGGACGTACAGACAGTTTACACACTATTTATTATACAATGTCACAGAACCAACCGAAACACGCTACTGTACGGCGAGGTGAAGAGACGAAAGGAGAAGAATGCTGATTGAGCGTGCTGTAAATTCACGAGTAGAAATCTTTTTTACTTTTAAATTCGTTTCGTGTAATTTTATTTAGGTACAGTTTGGCCAGTTTTTTAAATTTTTGCCAAACAACAAGTGGTATCGGTAGTTTCGTGCATTGTTTGTAATGTTTTTTCAATTTTTTATTTTATTTTTTATTTTTTATTTTCAGACAGCAGGAAAAAATGTTTAAAAAATTATACATTAATGAATTTTTCAAGTTCTATTATTTCAATGTCTGATCAAATTTTGAAAACAATTTAAATAAGAACTTCTTTAAAAGTTTTGTTAAAAGAATCGAACATTTTACACAAATAATTTTAAAAATGTTGCTCTGAAATTTAAAAAAAAAAATTATTTCACAATTCAAAATTTTGTTTTACCGGTGAATCCTTAATTTGTTAAAAACACAATTTTTTCAAAAATACGCGTACATCAATTTTTATGAGAATCTTCAACACTAATTTTTTTAAAAGTAGTTTTCAAAATAAATGTCCAAAATTTTCTTCAAAAATTGTTTCAAAATAAAATTTTTTAATATTCTTTTAAAAAATGCATAAGTACCTACATTAGTTTTTTTCGCAGTGTGTTCAAAACCAATTTTTGAAATTTTGTTAAAAAATTGTTTCACTTTCAATAATATACTTTTTTTCAAAATGAATTTTGTAATTCATCTTGGTTGGTTCAAAAAATTATTTCTTCTTAAAATTTTTACACTTCGGATTTTGAAACTTTTCTTCGAAACCCATTTTTAAAAAATTTTGTTTAAAAAATGGGTTTAAAAATTATTTCAATACCTATTTTAAATTTTTGTATCACTGTTAGGTAGGTACCTAGATTTTTTTTTAAATTTGCTAAAATATAATTTTTTACCAATTTATTGAAATCCTTTATTTTTGAAATTCCAAGTAGAAACTGATTTCTTGTGAATTTTTTACGCACTTTTTTTTTTTGAAACAATACTCAAAATGAATTTTTAAAATTTTGTCTGAAAATTGTTTCATGATGAAGTTTATGAAACTTTTCATAATGGCTGAATTAATTTTTTTAAGAACAATTTTTTTTACAAAGATAATTTTTAAATTCAATTCAATTTTTTTAAAAATAATTTTCGTTTTTTTAAAAAAGTTATTTCACAAGAAAAATCATTTTATTCCAAGTAGGTAGGTATTTTTTTTTTAAATTTATAATTAAGATATAATTTTTTACCAAAATACTTCATTCTTGAAATCTCAATTAAAACCTGATTTCTTGTGAATTTTTTACGCGCAATTTTTTTCGAAACAATACTCAAAACAAATTTTAAAAATTATGTCTAAAAATTGTTTCAGGATGAATTTTACGAAACTTTTCATAATGGCTGAATTAATTTTTTTTAGAACAGAATTTTTTACAAAAATAATTTTTTACATTCAACTTTTAAAAAACATTCATAACATTTTTCAAAAAAAAATTTAAAAACACTTTTTACAAAAATACATAATATTATTTTTTTAAATTTTTAATGATTGATTTTTTTTCAAATTCATATAATTTTTGAAATGTCTAGTTAAAAACAGAAATTTTCACAAAAAGAATATTTTAAATTACCAAAAAATTGATATTTTTTCCATAATGTTTTACATTAAAGTTTTTATTTTATACAAAGTGGTTTCAAAAATTACGACAAAATATATTTTTTTAAATTTCGTTTAATATGGTAGGTAGGTAGATTTTTTCAAATTCATTAATTATCTTGTTGAAAAACAGAAATTTTTACAAAAATTATTCAAATATTCAAAAATAAAGAAGTTTAATTTTTTTGAGTTATCATTGTATTACTCCGAAGGTGCGAAATATGTTTTTCAAAATTCTATTTCATATTAATAGTCGATTTTTAATTTTTTTTCTTATTTTGAAAAATTTTGTTAAAAACAGTTTTTTTTAAACAAAAATTGTGATTTTTGAAATTTCAATTAAAAACTGTTTTTAAAGATCTTTTTGGACTAAAGTTTTTAAAAACAATTTTGAAATCCAATTTTTAAAATTAAAAAAAATATATTATTTCACAAAATACCTACCTACTTGAATCTTTTTTACAAGAGAAGGATACTAACCCAATAAACACACCGTATGCGAACCCCGTGCTAATAGAATGCTACATTCGCATCTATCGCATACGACTAGCATACGAAAATAGCGTACTATTAGCATATCAAAAATGTCCGCTTTTTTAGCGGCTAATTTCGAACGCTAATAGTGCGCGAAATTAGCAGCGAATGTAGCGTTCTATTCGCTGTTAATTCGCTGCCGATTAGCGTTCGAAATTCGCTTCTAAAAAGCAGGCAAATGATATATTGACGATTTCCACTCAGCAGTAAGTTAATTATTTCGAAAATACATCTTATTTGTGATCGCAAATCTGTGTAAAATGAAATTATGCCGAATGGTAAAGATTTTGACCTACCTAGTAGTGGTGTTTGATAAATAAGTAGGCGTAGGTATTTCAATTTACAACTTTTTTCATAAAATTTTTTGATGGACCCTATACCTTTTTCTATTTTGAATAATAAATATCTACGTAGTATTATATGAAATTAGAAGGAAGGAAGGGAGGGAGGGGTCCAATCTTAATTTTTAGGAAAATCAAAATTATTTCCAAGAATTCAATCTACAACTTTTGTTTGAAAAATTTCTCAATTGTGAGAGGGAAGAAGGGCTGGCCCAACGGAAAATTTTTTCAAACAAAAGTTGTAGATTGAAATCCTAGAAATAATTTCGATTATTATAAAAATTTCGATTTGACTCCTCCTTTCCTTCTAATTTCGCATAATACTTATACTGCTTCAAACAGGAGAAGGTAGAGAAACATTTGAAAAATTTTATAACACTGATAAAACGTCGAAAACTTTTACGTACGTACGATTTGATAAAATTTCATTTCACACAGATTCACGATCACAAATAGATATACATTCAAAATAATTAACTTACTGCTGAGTGGAAGTCGTCCAAGAAACTCTATCTTCGTCTCCATTCTTGTCATTTTGATCAAATCATTGGGATTTTTATTTAAAAAGAAGAAAAAACATCAATCAAAACACAAAATCCCCCAACAAAATCAATAAAACTAGAAAAATATTCAGTTTATTGTTAATAAGTCACTGCAACAATCTCAAGTATACACGTTCATGCTTGAAAATGATTTCTCTTGTTCATAAAAAATATTGAAAGACATTGTCGCCAAAATCGTATGCGATTCGCAAGCGAATATCGCACTAATATCGTACGAAAGATGTACGTATTTTTAAATGCGATTTTAGCACGATATTCGTTCACGAATAGTATACGAATTTATCTCAGAAGATTTTCCTCGATTTTCACGTTGATTTCGCATTCTATTCGTATGCGAATAGACCGCGATTTTCGTATCTGCTATTTTAGCATACGAATAGCACACGGTGTGTTTATCGGGTAAATAATTAAGAAACAGAACTTTTTACAGAAATAATTATCGTTGAAATTATGTTCAAAAACTGAGTTTTTAAAAAATTTTCACATTCGAGTTTTTAAAATTATTTTTTATTCAAAACCTATTTTTTTTTGAATTTTTGTTTAAAAAATTAAAAATGATTCAAAAATTATTTCATGATAAATTGTTTCAAAATTCAACAGTTTTTTTTTTCAATTTTTCATTAAAATACCCAATTTTTAAATTTTTGTGTAAAAATAGATTCACAATAAATTTTTAAAAATTTTCCTGAATTGTTGATTTTTTTAAAAAGTTTTTTATGTTCAAAACTGAACTTGGTTTTCTAAAAAATATTTGTACCTACAATAATTTTTCAAGTTTGTTTGACAGCTTATTTTTATTTTTTTATTTACAAGAATCAGCCCAATATGATTTGCTCCACGACTAGATTTTTTATGACTATTCCATCATATAATTACTAGGGCCCGGATTTTTATGATATTGCTTATTTTTTCCTGCTGCACTAGATAGGGCATATCACAATTTTCTTTACGTTTTATGCAATTCTGAGACGGATGATGAAATTTTTAAGCGCTTATTTTTGCTTATTTTGGGTATAAATGCTTAAAAACGCTTATTTTTGCAAAAAAACGTCAAAAACCCGCATATTTTGCGCTTTTTTTCAGTTCCCAGCGCTTTTTTTGAGAAAACTGAAAAACCTGACCAAAAAAAAAATTTTAAAAAACAATTTTTTGTATCTTCAATTTTCATTTTTTTTTTTTAATTTTTCAAGTTGCAGTTTGAAGGAACTTTCAGTTGTGGAGGCGTTTTTCAAACTATAATTTAATTTTAATTCAATCTAATCGATTTTGATTGTGAAATCTCAACGCATTCAAATTTATTGAATTTCGCATTATTTATTTAAAAAATTAATGTTTTAATGTTTTTCTGCTCTACATTTCTTTCAGTTTTTACATATGTACGATTTAATAGGTTTTTCGAAAGCGATTTTAAAATACCTGCGTTTTGATATCCATGATGGTATATTTTTAAAGCACTTATGTTTGCTTTTTTTGGTTTTATAGGGCATATTTATGCTTATTTTTCATATTTTAACCGCTTGACATAAGCGCTTATTTTGCTATTTTAAGCGCATAAAAATCCGGGCCTTAATAATTACAAAAATGTGATGCGTTTTGCGATTAGGGCCCTTGTGGTGAAATCGATTATTTTTTTTTATTGTCGATATCGACTCACATTTTCACGAGGAATCGAATGGCGCAAACAGATTTCACTTAACTTCATTAGTCTTTTCTCTACGTCTACCGAAAGTTCAGTAATAGCCAAAGTCATGTTTTGAGAAAAACGCAAAAAAAGATTCTTACAAAATAATGATGCCACTCGCTCATTTATTAATTTTTTAAAGTGATTTTCGAAAAATCTGTTCGACAACGTCTTTGCAGCGACGAGAACACAAAAATTCACTGGAGTACCTCAATTTTATATTCTAGCCTGGCTGTTGTACCCATTCACCACAAGGTCCCTTTTTTAAATCTTCGGCATCAATTGTTGGATAAAATAACGAGAAAACGAGTAAAAACCAACAGACAATTTATTGGGCACACAGCCACATACGAAGTAAAGTACAAAGTACAAAATTAAGGTACAATTATTAACAAATTCTAAAAATAGATCTAATTAAATTTATTACCTTATAAGGTCATATAATAAATTACAATGTCCTCGCGAAAACTCAAATATTCGACGAGGTTTGAAAACTAAATCGTAAACGTGATTACCGGTAAATTACGTAAATATTTTCACATCAATCTCACGAATAAACAGTTTTGGCCAAAACAATTTTTTCAGATGATGCAGAATAGTTCGATCTACCAAAATATCGAAAAAAATTATTATCGATTATTTCGATTACAATTCGATGTTTTTGCTCTCCTGAAAACATCGAATTCGCACCACAAGGGCCCTTATCGCAAAACGCATCACAAATAGGCATTGCTGTTTACCTAACTACGTACCAATCATTATATTACTCCACTTTTTGTTGTTCTGCTATACTGGTTCATTTTTTTACATTACATTACTTATTCCAATCCATTCTTGCCGTAACACGTGGAAAAAACATACGGCGAGCATGCGAATCACACGTGATAACGGTGTTCTCTTTCACGCGTTTCATAATTAGCCGGACAGTAAAGTAAATTGCGTCGTCATTTCTTTTAAATTTCTACGTGTTCGGGATGAACGAGAAAAAGAGAAGATGAAAGATTATTGTATTTACATTTTATTCGTTTACGCGTTTCGTCGTCGACTGTCGTTTGGTAAAAGTGCTGGGGGCAGCGATGTTTATGCAACCATTCGAGCAACTGCGAGTGCGAATTTTGCTGGTTGGTTGTACGTTCACCTTTGACCCAGTGCCATTTTATACGTATACGTATAGTGTATATATAGTGTTGGTATATTTACATTTTGTTTTCAAAGAGAGTGCGAGAGTGAGATGCCATCACGACGTGTTATATTTTCATCGAGTATCGATTTAGGTGATCGATGAAGTAAAGGAGGGAGGTTCTAATGGTCGAATTTGAAAAGTAGGTTAGAAGGGTGTCGTAGCTGTGCGTATACGCGCCTGAAGTAGGATTTTTATTGGGACGATGGCCGAGTACAACAGCGGTCTCAACTCTCAAAACCCAAGTTTAGCTGGAATATGCTTGGCATAGGTAAGGGTAAGGCAGATGGCCAAGTACAATGGTTCTCTGGCTGGGACAAAGAACGAGTGTTTTTACCAATTAATCGCAGTTATAGTCGCAAAACACATCCGAATAGGTAGGTATTCATTAAGTAGGTGTGTGAAAAATTTTCTACGTAATTTTGAAATCCGCATTCAACAATTATTTTTCAATTTTGCTTCGCAAATACGTAGAAGTTATTCATTTGACATTCTGCGAGGAGAACATGATATTTTTCAAGTTCATCTTCGGTGTAACGGGTAAAGGTATATCAACGATGGCAGAACCCCAGAATATCGATTTTCATTTCAAGGATGTTGAATAGGCAGGCTTACGTGCAACCTCCCCTTTTAAATCATACACGCGTTCAATGTGTAACTTCGAACCGCCACTGTTTCTGTTTCGCCTTTTATGCCACCTCCTTCGGGTAACCCACTCACCGAGTGCTAGGTACCGGGATCAATACAGCCCCCGTTGTGTGGCGATGCAAAATAGCGCGTTACTCGTGAATTACCTCATTCAGCCCCTTTTACCATTTCTCATAATATCAAACCCGAAGCTTTCGAAAGGACATCCAATGTCGTAATGTGTTTTTCAATGAAAAAATGAAAATCTCGCATAGGTGACACCTTTTAACTTTCGCCCCTTTCTTTTTCTATTGCTCTTTGCCTCAGATACTTTTTTTTTTTTTTTTTTTTTTTTTTTTTTTACAAAACTCGTATACACAATCCGGCGATAACACGTCTCGTATAAATGTTCTATCAAAAGGGTTATTGGTACTCGCTTCCTGCAATAAAAATATTCTTCGTTTTTTTTCCTTTATGAATTAAAGGCAAAGGTATCTACTTGGTATCCATTGATACGAAATATAGAAGTACACACTGTTATCAAATATCTAGTACCTAGAGTGAAACATACATAACATTCGAATAGAGTGCTTCGTTTTATCATTTTTTCCATACATAATCTCAACATGTATTTTTACTGTAATACCAATCTTGAAAGGTTTTTAAAATCATATTTCATGTTTCTAAATACCCACTCGTCGACCCTCGACCTTGATTTTGTAACCAGTTATTTTCAACAACGTTTTTGCTTACAAGCGTAACGAGAATTTCAAAATTTCAAAATTATCTACTTAGGTACCAAAATTCATGCATACATCATACTTGGGTATTTTTTAGGAGTGAGCAAAAATTCTAGACGATGTTTCAATTTCTTCGTATGCCTTACGTAATAATGTCTGGGCCAAATGATTTCGAGAAAATTTCAAATTTAGTAGGTATTATTATTTATATAGTATGCAGATAAGTATTATAACTTTTTGAGAGAAACAAAAAAATGTTATACGAAACGTTTGCCTATCTTTAAAAATGAAGGTGCTACAAAGTTTTTAAAATAGGCATTTTTGACGCGTATAAATCGATGAAGCGTTTTCGTTTTCCAAGGCAGGAATGATTTTCAAGTTTCCAACTTTTGTCAGTGGCAGTGGCCTTTTCTAGGGAAAATAATGACCTAAAGAAAATGGAATTCACTGGCTAAAATTGAAAGTAATGCTACTAGGTAAACAAATTTTTTAAAATCAATCTTTGTTTTTAAAAAAAAAAAAGTTATAAAATTGTTTCTAAAAACATTGTGATTCCTTTTTAATAAAATAAAAAATTTGCTGAAAAATTGAAAAAATCAAGAATTCAAAACATCGTCGAAGAAAACTAAAAATTATTTTTTCTGTTGAAAAATAAAAAATAAATAAAAATCGAACATTAAAAAAAAGAATTCAATGCGTTTATTAAAAAATTGTTTTTACTGATTTTTTTTTTAAAAATCCGGGAATGAAGAATTCAACTTTTTTGATTTTTTTTTTTTAAATTCAAGACCCAACATTGGATGGATGTTTTAAAATATAAATAATTTTTTTTCTATTGAAAAATTGAGAAGAAAAAAATCTACCAACTTTTCTAGAAAAAAATATTTTTATTTGTAGGTATGTTGATTTTTTTTAAATTCAAAATTCAACACTGTTTTTTAGATAAATAAATGAATAATTCTGTTCTAGAAAAATTGAAAATACTTAATTACCTAAAAAACAAGTTTTGAAATTTGAACTGATTTTCCACGAATTTTTTTGTTGAAATTTTCACGTTTTGTTTTCTTTGTGAAAATTTTGAGAAGATTTTTCATTAAAGCGATGTTTTTAAAATTTATTTCCATTTTTTTTTCGAAATTATTTTCAAATTTTTATTTTTTGTTGATAAAAAAGTTTTTACATTATAAATGAAAAAAGAGGCGAAGGAGAATTTTACACATTTGTAAAATTCGAAATATTTCAATCGATTTGAGGCACCATTCACCATTTTTACGTCGATTTTTTTTTTATTTGTCATTTTTTACTGGAAAAAAAAATTGTATCACAAATGAATTATTATCTAGAGAATTAAAAAATATTTGTGGACTCGAAATAACGGTATCAACACTCAACTTGACAGTGTTGACACAACCGATTTTTTTTTACTTCTCATTTATCATCAAATTTCATAATTTTTTTCTGATTTTTTTTTGGTCTTATAAAACTTTTGTTATTTTTAAAAAATTTAATTTTCATTCTTTTTTATTGGGACAATTGTGAGAAAGTTTTTCATTAAAATAATTTATACATACAAAAATTATTTTATGTGATTATTGCAATCATATTTTTTTCAATTTCAATTTTGTGGTTGAAGGGGGGGGGGGGTGAAAACAGTTTTTTAAAGTTTTTTATTGAAATAATCAGGGGGGGAAATGAAATGAGTGCTTTGACCAAGATAATGTTATTATCGCTTAGAAAATTCAACTTTTAAAAATTTTAGTCATTTTATTGAAATTATTTGTTAAATTTTCATTTATTAAATTTAAAGATTCTCTATTTTTAAGTTTCTAAAGAAACGTGTAGCTTTTGACTTATTTTAAAATTTTCCACTAAATTTTGTGAAGAATTAAGTTTTTAAGTACATACATAATGAAGTTGATACTAACAACAGCTTATCTGAGCAGTTGCTGCTTTCAGAGCTTCGAACCGTTGAAGTACCTAGCGAAATTCAATTTTTTGCGCGGTGTTGAAAATACAGGAAAAATCGATTTTAATAAAGGAAAAATTAGGAAAGTAGTGACTTTTTTGTAAATTATAAAAGAAAATGTGACAAAAAGTGACCAAGATGTGAGAAAGTGACAAAGTTAATGCAAAAAAGATTCGCTCTCATTTTCCTTCATCTGTTTTTTTTTCCTCAAAAATTTCGATGGAATTTTGAAATTTTCATGTCTTACGTTAGGATTAAGAAGGCAAAATTTTTGGCAAGAATTTTTTGTTGTTATATCTCCTTCAATTTTAAAGATATGCATCCAAAACTGACTAGAACTTTTTTGTGTTTTCGAAGTGTTATTCACTGGACAAGGTAGGGAATTTTTTTGAATACGGTGTTACTAATCGATTTTGCTGAAAAAATACCAATCTATCAAAATAATATCTGTTTCTGAATCTGTAAGGTTTTGAATTTCATTCACAAAGCTCCAAAATTTCGGATCGATATTAATGAATTTTGATATTCTATCAATACACAAAACTTCGTCACATGATTCGTCATCATTTTCCGACGATCTCATAAAGGTTCGAATTGTTTGGAATTTTCTCGTACCTACCTATTGTGTTTTTGCATGGTCAATATATGTCATAGACAGAATTATAAAGTCACGATAGTAAAATTTTTAAACGTAATGTAAACTATGAAACGAACAAGAAACACGAACGGAGTAATTTGTGTGTACTTAAGCCTTATATGGATCATATATTATTATGAATCATGCTCAGGTATAAGTTTCAGGTATTTCGACGAGACGTTGAATAGGATTTGAAACATCAGAGTAAACTATTCATTGCAATAGATTGGTACTTGGTAGCCTACTCGTAGTTAGATCTAACCTAGTCATATTTAAATACATTTAATCGCCCCTCAATGAATCAACATTAATTCAGTCGTCAAATTCATGCAAGGTATATGTATTATACGTATACACTTTTTTGTACAGCATCGCAACAAAAACCAAAACAAAACAATTTTTGAACCATTTTTTAAAAAAGTACAAACGTAGATGTCCAATTGGCTGTTCACATTGGCAACGTCGATACCGTTAGCGCGTAATATCCGTTCGACGGCGGATATTATAAAGGGAGAGGAATATACGAACCAGATCGAAAGACTCGAAACCTGTAATTTATTTATCGAGGCGCGTAAAACTAAATTTCAAAAAGTCAATACGTAAGTGGACGTTGCATGTACAAACGTACTAATATTTTTCTGTACTAACGTGTAAGTTCAATTCACCACGCATGAATTTACCTACATGATCTAAAACTTGCGTGAATAACACCTCGTTCAGAAAAATTAATCCGTAAACAGGAATCAATTTTCGCTAATATTCAGAGTTGTACTTCTTTAAACACATACAATATACAATCACTTCGTCTTCGTGTACAATTCTACATACATTTCTAAGTTTAGGAAGCAAATTCGTCATGACCACATTATTAGGTACGTAGGTACAATACGAGCAGTATAGGTAAATATACCTACTACAATAATACCAATCTTCATTATGTGTAAACTACATTTACGAACCTTCTCTCTCATTGATACTTTGTTATTACTTGTTTCGTGTATACAAGTACACCTATGTAGGTACTCGAATCTATCAATCTATAGGTCTATCAAATATTCTATCATTGTAAAGGTACGAGGTATATCATTATTCGAACCAAATATCGATACCTTTCGCATTACGTTGTTTAATTATTATTCTTTCACTTTCGGCCTAAATTATGTAAGATTCGTTAATTGTATTTCTTTTTTGAATCTCTCAACATAGTAGTCCAGTGAAATAAGAAAATTAAATTGCATTTTGGGTCACATACAATTTTTTCATCTTAAAATATTCCTTTCGGTGTCCTGATTAACCAACACTACCAACAGAGAAACCCCTGAACCTCTAAAATCTTCCAGTTGTGAATCGAAAAAACAACCTTTTTGTTTTTCGCTTATAACTCTTTAAATATGCGTTCAAACAAAAAAATGGTAATAACTAAAATGAAAGGTCATAAAATTTTTAACAAAAAAGATTCTATCAATTTTTTCCAAAAAGTGAACGGATGACGCGAAAACACACGTCGAAATATACAGGGTGAAAAAATAAAGAATTTGGGAGGGGAGGGATGGAAACCTTTTTTGAATATGTGATGTGTCATCATTCGCATAGGTATATTTGACTCCTTTCGAAATTGTATGTTTTTCGCGTAAATTGGGGGGGGGGGGGGGCTCATTTCTTCGACCCTGTATATTTCGACGTGCGTTTTTGCGCCATCCGTTCACTTTTTTGAAAAAATTGTTAGAATCTTTTTTATAGCAAATTTTGTGTACTTTAATTTTAATGATGAGCATTTTTCGGTTTGAACGCATATTTGAAGAGTTATAAATGAAAAACAACGAGGGGTCTTTTTGGGTCCACATCTGGAGGACTTCCCGAGTATTGAGATTTGGGTACTTCTTGGTGGTTGATCAGGACACCAACAAAAACATTTCGAAGACAAAAAAATTTAAAATTCAATTTGCTCCAGTTTTATGGTAAGTATATTATTTTACTGGGCAATTTGGATATTACAATCCTGTTTGGAAAAAAACAGTTCACTTCTCCAAAAGCCATTTAGATGAAAAAATCAACTTATTCTCGCCCCTGAAAGGCAATTTTTGCAATAATTTCGATTACACCCCCCCCCCCCCCCGGATACTAAAAACCACTGGTCTCTAACATAAATCTGTATTAGCGTTGCATCTAGAGATAGCAGTTAGCACTTACTTAATCTCGTCGAAACAAAACTTCCCAGGGTATTTATCTACGTACGTAAACAATGGGTCGAGGGAATTTCTCAAAAAATACATCGCGTGAACATTTTCATAAATTTTAAAAATAGAGAAGTCAGCGTGATTTTTTTTTGTAAAAATCAACCCACTCACCTACTTTTGACCTTGGTAGTTGATTCTTGGCACGTGAACAATATCTACGCGAGTAAAAAATTCTGCGGTCAATGCCAAAAATTTGAAAATCACGCGAAATGCGACAATAAAAGTAAAAGCAAATAAGTACTTTTTTTCATTCAATACAATTGTTTATATTTTTTTTCTGCTCGCGTTCAATGCTCCATTACGATTTAATTTATGACACGGTGAAAAATTTTGGCACCTTTAATCAAATAATATCAGGGTAGAGTAATGTCATTGTATAATTATTTTAATCAACTTTCATGTCCGAATTTAATACATTACATTCGATCAAGTATTTTCAATCATCTGGAGAGGTAATTATTATTAGTATGGATAAATTGTTAATTTATTAAGTGATATATAAGGAAGTATATTTTCTAATTAATAGCTTTGTTTTTTTATCGCGGATTATGCACTATCTGGATTTTGGATTGTGAGGGTTTGTGCGAATCCATTTAATAATCTGCTCGATGAGTAGATTATGAAAGTGGATTATGGATTTTACTGTGTTCTTTTGTTTTGTTTTTGATAAACTTTTCAGAATAATTGATCAGAATATTTCTAAACTTTTTTTTAAGAAGTAAATGTTTGAATCCATAATCCAGATTCTGCACAATCCGCGATAAAAAAACAAAGCTATTGCTAATAAATTTCGTAAGACGTACCCACGAATGTAAAATATTCAAATTTTAAATACAGCAATTAAAAATTTCCTTCCGTTTTTTTATTAGAATATTACGAATGAGTACTGAGTATATAGGCATTGATTCCACCAGTATGATAGAATCATATTCAAATCATTACCTAGTAATCTACAAAGCTCAAAACAGTTTTTATTAGTTTTATCAAAATGTAATGCTACGTTTGAAATCTCAATGTTTTCGTTCTTTGCTTACTTCGACGATATCACGAACAACAGAATTTCACCAAGTTCATCTACTTATGTGCCATTCTTTACTCATTAGATACTTTCTACATGAAAAGTAGTGTACAAAAACAGGAAATGTCATTCCACTGAGACTATACTCCTACCTAGTACCTACCTACCTACCTGCCTGCCTACCTACGTCTAATACCTATCTACTACTCAGACATTAAACAATTGAACCTATATTCCTGGTTTTAGTTTATGTTAAGTAAAATCGTGGGCACATGAAATTAAAAGCTCCTGATGCATACGTACGTATTTCTGCGATTTAAAAAAAAACGTAAAACCAGTTTATTTCGACAAATGTTTGAATCAAAATTTTTTTAAAAATAGTTAAATAAAATAAAACCGGTCGTCAAAATGTGATGACAAATAAGTTTTTTTTTATTTTTTATTTTTTTTTAGTTATTAAAGGTCAATATACCTAGACCTACTAATGGAACAGGCATTATGATCTCATATGTAAAACACACAAGTTTGTACATGTACAATTGTACGTATGTAAGTAAATTTTTTTCGAACAGACATGACATGACTTCTAATTAACTTCATCACTTTTTTACTAATTTACTACACACAATCGACTATTATTGCTTTCTTAATTACGCATAAAAGGTGTAGCTAGCTACCATGCGAAAATTTTGTAATTGTCAACTACTGAAAAATTTATTATCAAAAAATTATTTCGTTCCCTTGCTAGTGTAATTCCTTGGCGTGAAGTGATAAATTTATAAATTTCGTAATCGTCGGTGGAAGTCGAATGCAACAAGCGCAATAAATACCTACGTATTAATATAATATTGTCGTCGCACAGTCTACGATATTGCTTCGTCATTTTTAACCCCCCCCCCCCCCCAAACACATAAAGCAAATGAAAACATCGTCTATGTACGTCATGAAGTTTAAAACTTTTTAGTTTTTGAAAAATTTGAACGTTGATGTTCTAAACAGGTTCAATTTACGTGACAAATGCCTTTTCGAAATTGAAAAAAATATCCAACGAGTAGGGCTGGGCTAAATATGCAATTATGAGGAAATAACTATGCATATTTCATTCTAAAAAATACAACCTACCGCGAAGTCTACGTACTTATTTCCGCCAAGGCCTTCAAGAAACTGCTCTATTGCGAGATTTTTTGCAAAAAATTTGTTACAAAAACCAAGTTTCTCCAAAAAAAAAAAAAAAAAAAATTGAAACAAAAAAGTATTAAGTTTTAAAAGAAATTATCTATTTCCTATTTAGGTGGGTATATTTATTTATTTATTTTTATAAAAAAGAATCAAAAATACTTCTGGCAAATAATTTAAAATTTTTTCTGAAAAATTATTTTTAAACATTTTTTTAAAAGGAAATATTCCAAAAATTTTCTAAAAAAAAAAAAAAAAAAAAAAAAAAAATCTAACTAATTTTTTTGCAAAGGAATCCCTATTTTCAAAATTATAATTACCTATGAAAAAATTCATAAGAAATCGTCAAAGAAAATTTTTCCAAACGGAAATATTTCGAAAAAACTTTCTAAAAATTTAAAAAAAAAACAAAGAATCCTCTAAAATAAGTTAGCTTGAAAGAAAATATTTTAAAATTTTTCAACAAAGAAATGAAAAATCTTAAAAAATTTTAATTACGAAAACCCTTTTACAATTTTTTTTAAAACCACAAAAACCCTCAAAAAACATTTTTATTTGAAAAGATATATTTCAAAAATCCTACCATTTTTTTTAAATCGCAAACAATTCCCCAATTTTTTTGAAAAAAAAATTCAAAAATCTTATCGGAAGTTGAAAAATGAAAAAAAAATCATTAAAAAATCACCTAAAAGAAGTCTATTTAAATTAAAAGACAATATTCAAAACTCTTCAATCAACAAACAAAAATCTCACATTATAATAAAAATACCTATATATTTTTCAAATTTCACAAGAAATCGCCTCAAAAAAATTTTTTGAAAGGAAATATTTCAAAAGTCCAACAAATTCTTTTATAATAAAAAAAATCTCTTAATTTTTTTGAGAAAAAATTCAAAACCCTCATCAAAAGTTTTTTTTTTTTCTTAATGCCAAATAATTCTGTAAAAGAAGTCTGTTAAAAAAAAAAAAAATCAAAACAACTTCTCAAAAAAAAAAAAAAAAACATTAAAAATGCTATTACAATTTTTTTAAGTTACCAAAAATTCTATAGAGAATTTCTTTTTGAAAGGAAATATTTCAAAAAAATAAGTAAATACAAATCCTAGGTACCATTAAAAAAAATTATAACTAAAAAATCTTCAATTTTTTCAAGATCAAAAATTCTATCAAAAAAATTAATTTAACATTTGAATCATCACAAAACAGAAATATTTCTCTGTCTTAATCACAGCTGAGCTAAGAGTATTAGCAAATAGTTATTATTTTTATCTATTCTACGATGCATTGATAATTCCGCTCGTCCGAATGATTAATCGTATATTTCCGCAAACAATGGCCACTAATGCAAAAGTTCTTGTTACAGGGGACACGTGTATAGGTTAATGCGTATAGTGTACCTATCTAATTTGTACAATGCGTGTAGGTATATAGTATTCTTTTTTATGATGAACAAATGGCGTAATTACATACTCGTATGGACGCATACTAATCATCAATCGCACACTGAGAAATTTACGTACGATGCAGTAATTTAAATTTAGAACTATATATTGAGGCCTACATGGGTTTTCAAAATTTAAACTAATAGATGCCACAGATGGATGCGTCGTGATTAGAAAAATCCGCAACGCGTTCGCGAAAGTCGCGTTAAAACTTGTTTACACGATGATGCGTTAAAAACATACACTTTACCTACCTACAAATACTTTAATATTTGGCAATATCGTAAAATTAAGAATTTGGCAATCTTTTCAGGATTTTTTGGATTTGGCAACGGATTTTTTGAATTAGATAAAAAAGAAACAGTGGGGTAAACATCCCTAATTACAAAAGGAAAATTTTCAAGGTTGAAATATCACTATATTCTGTCCTTTACTAATGATTCAAATTTTTCCTGCATAATTCAAACCTTCATTTGTGTATTCAAGATACAATACATTTTTTTTTTAAATCTCCAGTTTTTTTTTTTACTATTAAATAATCGTATCCCAACCTTGACACGTGTTCAATATTATGAGCATTGTGGTAGGAATAGTGAACCACAATTTGAAGACTGAACATTTGTGTACCTATAGTTGGTAATTTCTCATAATTATACCTATATAATAAAATAATTCAACAATTTTTTTTATCGCGAGAAACATAACATGCACAGTATTTTTTTTTTCAATTCAGACCAATAACACGATAGGCACCGATTTGAAATCTCAAAACTGTGCTTTCTGAAGTCAGAAATTTGCTAGCACGCACTCTGATTGGATATTGAGTGATTTTTATTATGTATTTCGTGTTGTTTTGAACACTTAAAAATTCCCTAAATTTTCCAATCCCTCCTCAAAAAAAAAGAAGAAGAAGATGAAGAAGAAATGGCCAAAATTTTTGAAAATTTTTTTTTTTAACTATGTAGATTGTATGCACCCAACACCTCCTATGCAGTACAGCACCAGATCCAAAATCAACCCATATAGACTCACATTAGACAAATTACATTATGACGTAGTTATTATAAACATCAAGGTAAACAACTTGTATCCAAATGACTTTTCGTAACTTCAATAAACGGATATTTTTAAACAGGTTCTCATCTTTGTAGCACGTAAAAACTTGACGAAAAAAACTGCAATGTTTATAGATTAATTTTAAATTTCGTCCAAATCGATAAGTTCAAAATCGCAAAAGAAATCCATTCTATAACCGAGACGATGCACAGTATAGTTACTGTGTATACTTGAGGATATTAAAATAAATTTATGATTACAGTTTATTCACCGTAGGTAATATCAATTTGGAAGTTGATATGGCAGACAATTTTGTAGACTTGCGATAAGATAAAACAATATTATGATAAGTGGTGGTCATTAACTTGAGAATCAAATTTTTTTATCAGTCATTTTGTACGCGTAACCAGTTTTTTCACCTTTGAACAGGAATTCACAAGAAAGAAATCATTATTTCGTGAAATTTTGCAATTTGAAAATTGTGATTTTTTTCACCGTTAATTAGGAACTCATTTGTTGTTGAAATGAAATTTCCCAAAATTGAGTTGATTGAAAGGATTACGCTGAAGTATCAAAGATAGGAATATAGCCTACATTAATTAATATAATTATTTCAAGGAATTAAAGGAGGTAGGTATTTAACAGTAACTGAACATTGATAATAATCTCATTTTTCCGAAAATATTTCATAAAAGTAATTACCGAAGTCCCGAAGATCATCCGAAGATGAGAATAAAAATAAATTCAAAACAAAGAAATATGTTTTTACGAAGATTTTAGGCTAACAAAAAATGCGTAGTAAAGATGAGTTACACAAATTCTACGTATGTACTTACACCTTTGAAGTTTTTCAACAAAATGTCACCTCGGAAATAGACAATGGTTGCTTCGAAGTTCAAAAATAACGTAAGAAGTTTCACTTAAATTCGATACAAATACGAGATTTAAATTAAATTAATCCTTTCGTCAGATTATAATAACAGAAACAAAACAAAGAAAACGAACAAGTTCGATCAGCTGATAGACATAAATAAACAAGAATTCGCCTTTCTACACCTTAATCAGGATGAAACTACGTTAAAAAGTACGAATATATGAAAATTCAACATACCTTTGTAATTTGTAAAGTATTTAAACAAAAAATAGGTCTATTTTGCAAACAAAAACAAAAAAATATAACAAGAATATTACACCAAACTACTAAACTCACTGAAAGACAACGTACAGCTGATTTTTAATTGTATTGTCATTTTAGCAAAGTTGTTTTGATTTTAATTTTAGTTTGGAACGTAATGTATTCTCATTGGCTGATATGTTCAGTTTTGCCACTTTTGGAATTTATTTATATCTCTTTTTTAGTAGTGTTGCCAAACAAAATTGGGAATTCGTTAAATGTTATCAATAATTTTTTAATCACCAGATTCAGAGATTGAAAAATTGAAAATGAAAATTTGAAATGTTCAAAATTTGAAGTAAAATTCATTTTAAAACTGTTTCGTTATGATCCTCATATCGTAATTTTGTCATTTTCGTGCTTTCTTTTTTCAAAATAATTTTTTCTTGAACCCTTCACTCACTTTTGTGCCTTCAAAAAACGAAAAAGCAGATACTTCTTGTGGAACAGATGATGAGATGACTCCTAGGAGACTACGGTTTATTGTAATATTAACTTGATGATCTTCCGAGTAATAATTCATAAATAGATAGAAAATATGCACTCCGATTATTATAAGAAACTTCAAGAGGAAAGATTTTCCAATAATGTCGGTACTTCGTTTGTAGAAATTATTTTACTGAGCCAGTTACCATTTATTTTTATGTTTTCTTCCCTTATTACTCTATCTAAATTCTGGAAGTCGACTTCACTCGTTAATCCAATTCTAGAGTTCTCGTTCATTTTCATCCCTCAAATTTTATTTTTAACAATCTTATCAGAGTATCTAAACTCATTTTATGTGTTTTTTTCTATTGTAAGTTGTATTGGATTATCAAGATTTTTCACTTCGATACGAGTTCAAGATGTACGTATTACACTGAAACGCGTTACCATTAGCGATTCCAGATTACCATGCATTACCAGCTTTCGTTCGATCGTGAACTCCTTCTCCATTATTTGTATTTTAGCCGCAGACTTCAAATGCTTTCCCGAAAGGTATTTGAAAACTGATAATCATGGATACGGTTTAATGGATACCGGTGTTGGACTCTATGTTATTTCAAATGCTTTCACCAATTCCCATTTCACAAAAGAAACTAGTAAAAAACATGTGAAAATCATTCCATTTGTTCTATCTACCTTGAAGAAAGTTCTGCCTTTATTATTGATAGGTGTTGGCAGATATTTCGCCACTGCAGCAGTTCAGTATCATCAGAACGTTTCTGAGTACGGAGTACATTGGAATTTTTTCATTTCTCTTTCTGTTTTGGCAATTTTAAATGAATTGCTTACTTTATTCGTAAATAGAATAAGGACTGTATATGTATTAATTTCAACTCTACTATTTCTGCATGAATATCTTTTGTACGCTGGTGTGAAATCTTGGGTGAATGGTGTTTCTCGCGTAGGATTTCTCGCTAGTAACAAAGAAGGTATTTGTTCCTTATTAGGATACGAGGTAATATATCTTTGTGGTCTTGCCATTAAACACTTCCTACCACGAAAAGGTGATAATTTAGAAAAATACTTTCCTACAGTTAATAAATTTGTTTTAGGATTTATTGTCTGTACTATTACCACTATAGCGTCAGAATACACTTTCGGCGTGTCCAGAAAATTTGCCAACTGTGGTTATATCTTTTGGATTGTCAGTCTCAGTTTAATAAGTTTGATACACGTTATATTGCAGGAATTTATTGTATACGTTTTGAACATTTCTATACTAAGAAGTAGAAAACAAGCTAGAGTCATTCCTTCAATTATGAAAGCTATCAATTATAATGGCTTGATTTTTTTCTTAGCCGGAAACTTGCTGACCGGCATTATCAACATTTGTATACCTACTTTGATCGTCGATTCGGTCAGTAGCGTGTTTATATTAATTTTGTATACTTTTTCATGTTGTTATTTGGTGATATATTTACAAACAAAAAATATTCGTTTAAGGTGAAAATTTCCACTTGAAACTTTTTAACATTAAAAATGCACCTCTGTGATACAAAATTCAACATTATTTTAATGTTTTGTAAATATAAAAAATGATATTAAAAAATTTTTCACCGTTGAAAATTTGCTTATTGGGATGGTTTCTTATTCTCAGGCAGATGTGTTTCTACGACTGAATCTTCTTTCTGCGAATTTTTTTTCGGAGCTTTACCTTTCAATCTTTCCAGTAAATTATCGTAATACTTCTGGTTCACGCACAATATTGCAATTTTAGGCAACATAATACCAAAACTTCTAAGCTCGGCGTAACGTTCCTGAAATTCGAAAAAATGGTTACGATATATCTTTAAAATTGGAGCAGTACCAACACTAAGGAAAAACATACCTGTATCCTAAGGATATTGTAATTGAACACAGTTGGAAACAGACTAATTTGCTTTGTGGTATAGCCGCATGAAAGTAAGAATTCCAAAACGTGTTTCAATTTCACTATATTCATCTTAAAGACTTTCGGATTGGCTACTTTTAGATCTGCTATTTCTTCTGGACTCAAATTCAGCTTTTGAGAAATATATTCTTCGGCAGACGACCAGTTTTTCATTATACTGATTTTTTCTATCGCGTTTTGAATTTTACTGAAAAAAAAAAAGTTTGGTATAAAAACAATATAATTTCTTGTAAAAACCAAATTATTAAAAAAAAAAAAAAAAAAATAGGTAACCTGTCGAAAGATTTTTCAGAAGCATGGACAAGAGAAAGATGTTTCTTCATACCGCATTTATCAAGCTTTTCTAATCTTTTTTTCAATTTTGAAGGAGCAATAGTCAGAATTGAAATGTCGTGAAGCAACTCCTCAGCAGTTATATTGAACTCTATAAATATAGATGTGTATGTCATTAAGAAATCAGCGCGTAGTTGTTACTTGTTTTTATTCATCATGAAAATAATTTGTATGTTTACCTTTCAGTATTATTATATCGTCTTTGATTTGACGAAAGCTGCGAAACAGGAGAGATTGAAATTGCAAAAATGTTTCAACAACTTGCTCGATAGGACACTAGAATAAAAAAAGACATCATTAGACTGAAATCAGAATTTCAAAATTTCATTTAACGAATTTCTTCATTCACAAACTTGCATCTCTTTGGCGATGAAGATTATTCGATTTTTCTCTTTACTCGTATTTTTTTCAACGATAAATTTTGCAGACATCCGATAAAAATCCAGCGATGGTATTTTCAGAAGAGGCAACAGTTTACACAAGATATCGTTGTCCAATTCCCACTTTGTCATTTCGTTCAATCGATTTTCTAGCTCATCTGTGAAACATGACATAAGACAGAAATAGTTACTAACAAATTTAAAAAGAAAACTATACATTTTAGACAACTTACCGTACGGAAACTCCCCTAAAATCCAAATGTTTTTCAATATTTCTTCCTTATCAAACTTATCCAAAAGTAAAGAAAGTTTCATTGATGTACTTTCCAAATCGAGGTTCGTCAACAGATTTGGATATTCTTTGAATGATTTTTCTATTTCAGCCTCACTGCAATTCATTAGTGCCGCTATTTCATGGAGATAAGTGGCGATATCATTTTCTTTATTTGATCCATCACGAATTTGAAATTTAACAGTTCTGGTGAACGATTTTTTAATAAAATTGTCAATAGGTGGGTACAGTTTTAATACACCACAATTATAACAAAAATTGTATAGATTATTTCGTTTGTAATAAAAATCCATGCAGAATTTCTTTTTCATGACGTATCTTTTAGGCAGGTGGTTAACAGTTGAGAATGAAAGTTTGAGAAACTTTTTCGAAAACATTTTAGTTTATAACATCACAGGATCCATACACTAAGAGATGAAATATTTAAAATTAATAAATTTAATTAATAATTCATAATCCTTTTAGATTTTCAACTTTCATCATCAATTCACAAGTTTCACAAGTTCATCCCCGTGATTGATAAGAATTAAAAAAAAAAATTAAAAAATGATAAAGATTTTGAGATTCACACAAAACCGAG
This sequence comes from Balanococcus diminutus, assembly GCA_959613365.1. Taxonomy (NCBI): domain Eukaryota; kingdom Metazoa; phylum Arthropoda; class Insecta; order Hemiptera; family Pseudococcidae; genus Balanococcus; species Balanococcus diminutus. The sequence continues at coordinate 35,892,647 of OY390714.1, forward strand.
AAATTCGGAAATTTTGAAATTTTTGAATGAATCAAAGTTATATAGAACAAGATAGTTACCACACTCCCCATATGAATAATGCAATTCTTTTCTGCCACTCTTACGGCGGGCAAATCGCTCACTATAGAGCGCGCTTGATACGACGGGTGATACACTCTTATCAAATCATCATATGAAATGTGAAATGATTAACCATGATCAACTGTTGCATGTGAAATTTTTTAATGTGAATTGAAACATTTATAATGATTTAAATATTTAGTTATTGATAAAATGGCCTATTGTTGTGTTCCTAATTGTAAGACTGGGTATAAAAACAGCAGCAAGCGAGATAAAAATGGGGAAAAGCTACACTTATTCTATGTTCCAAAGGTAAGATTTTTCAAAGTTTCATTACTTCACAAAAATTGGAAGGGAGGAAGGGGTCTAATCGAAATTTTTGTAATAACTAAAAGTATTTGTACAACTTCAAGCTACAACTTTTGTTTGAAAATTTTTTCAATCGGGCCCCTTACCTCCCCCCTGTTTTTAAAAATGTATTTGAAGGAGTTGGATTATCCAAAATTGGTGGGGAGGAAGGGATCCGATTGAAATTTTTGTTATCACCAAAATTATTCCTAGTACTTCAAGCTACAACTTTTGTTTGAAAATTTTTTCAATTGAGCCCCTCTCTCTCCTCTTATTTTGCATAACACTCCCAAAATACTAATTAAAAATTGAAGGGGGAAGGGGAAATGGGTCCAATTGAAAAAAATTTGCAACAAACTTGTAGCTCAAAGTTTTAGGAAAAATTTTGGCCATGACAAAAATTGCGATTGGACCTCTCCCTTCCCTCCAATTTTGGATAATCCAACTCCTTCAAATACATTTTTAAAAACAGGGGGGAGGTAAGGGGCCCGATTGAAAAAATTTTCAAACAAAAGTTGTAGCTTGAAGTTGTACAAATACTTTTAGTTATTACAAAAATTTCGATTAGACCCCTTCCTCCCTTCCAATTTTGACTATAAAGTATTATGTAGCACTGGACTTGGTAAAAATTTATCGAAGTTGCACCCCATGAATGTAAACAAAACAATCAATCTAGACGTTAGTTGAAAACTATAGCAAAAATGCAAAATTAGTAATTTGCTGAAAGTAAAAATGAAAATTTCGCGGGTAATTCATTCAAATCAAATTTAAAATTGAATCAATCCATTAACTTTCAATATAATTCAATGCATTATATGTATCACCCGTCGAATGCAGCGCTCTCAGTGATGTACTTTGGCGAAATGGGCGTGGCTAACCGGAGTGTGGTAACTATCTTGTTCTATATAACTTTGGAATGAATGCAGAAAATTGTTTTTGAATGTGAACCTCTTGCTCTTATCAAACATGTTCAAGGTCAAGCTTGCGGTACAATACTTTTTGATAATTTTTATTTTTTATGATGAATGATGAAATTTAAATTATGATGAAATTTAAACTTTGAGAAGCTATGAATGATACAAAATAATGTAATTTAAAGACATTAATCAAAAATCGTTGTTGAATTATGATTAAACTTTCAGATTTTCAGTAAGGTAAAATCGTACGTATCCGTTAAGTACCTACTCAATCATTTACCTAGGTTCCATTAATGTATAATAATTTTGCATTTCAGACTTTCAGCATCGAAACTTAATCATGTTTTTAAGCTCAGTTCTTTTGAAGAATATTAGAAATGTTGGCATACCTCGGAGATCAAATTTTATCGGTCGGAACAGATATATGAGAGCTACTTTGGTCTCTACTGTCGCCGGTTGCGGTTGTGTTACCCTATATTACAGTATTAGTAATGAAAATAAACGTTTTATCAATGTCACTCTTGGGGGGCTCAATAGGTTCATCAGGTATTAGTATGATTAGCTAATTTTCTGTTGTAACGAAATATTACTCATTATAACTTTATGATCCTTTCACATACAGATCAGCCAAAATTGGTCTCAGCATTTCTGCGGATTATTGGTGGTCTTTACGACGCTTGGAAGATGACAGCTCTGATTACTTGCAAATTTTAAACGAAATCCATCAACGATCTGCCGAGCGAATACTAAACGGATGTCTAAAAAATGGCGGATTATATATCAAATTAGGACAAGGATTAGTAAACTTGGACCACGTACTACCCAAGGAATATACTCAAACTCTTAAAGTGAGTGATCTTTTGAAGACGTATTGAGACCGATTCTAATCATGTTACTGGTTTAGGTATTGCAAGATAAATGTCTCGTTCGAAAGGAAAATGAAGTGGCACAATTGTTTTTAGAAGATTTTGGTGTTCCATATACCGAAATGTTTTCGCATTTTGATGAATCTCCAATCGCTGCTGCCAGTATTGCTCAAGTAAAACTGGTTCATCAATTTGACAAGTAGCACATACTTGATTACATGACGTATTATTTACTATTTTCATAAAGGTTTTCAAAGCCAGGACCAAAGAAGGAATAGATGTTGCAGTAAAAGCTCAATACATAGATTTAAGAGATCGATTTATTGGTGATATTACCACAGTAAAGGTATTATTAAGATTTGCTGGATGGCTCTTCCCCAAATTCGATTTTGAATGGTTGATAAATGTCAGTAAGAATATTTTATTCAATTATTAAATTAAAATACCTTACTTTATACCATTTGAATTTGTTAGGAATTGCATGATCCTTTAGAAAAAGAGCTTGATTTTCTCAACGAAGGAAAAAATTCGGAAAGATGTGCCAAAGATTTAAGTCATTTAGGTTTTGTTTATGTCCCTAAAGTATTTTGGGATAAAAGTAGTCAGGTTGGTGATGATAATTCGTTGTTTTAATTAGTTTTTTTACAGATAATTTATTAAGACGTATATTTGCTATTAGAGAGTTCTCACCACCGAATTTATAGAGGGAATAAAAATCAATGAGACTGAAAAATGTTTAAATGAAAATTTTTCTTTGGGCGAAATCGATACAAAATTATTTACTATGTTTGCCGAACAAATTTTTCATACGGGATTTATACACGCTGATCCACATCCAGGAAATAGTAATATATCACTTTTAATCATTGTACCAAAGGATTACATATAATTACTAAAATGTTGGCATGATTTCAGTTCTCATTCGAAAAAATAAACAAGGATTTGCGGAATTGGTGCTTTTAGATCATGGCCTGTATGAAACACTACCAGAAAATAATAGAAGAAGTTTGTCAAATTTATGGCGATCTGTTGTACTTAATAAACACGAAGATATGAAAAAATATGCGAAAGAGCTTGGTGTTAATGGTATGTGATCAGGTAATTATGGTTATGTCGCTTCTCCAGAAAAGATGATTTTTTAAACTGAGTGTTTTCTTTTACAGAAGAAGACTACAGATTATTTTGCATGGCTCTACTACAGAAATATATTCCGACTGAAAAAAATGAAGAAGATATTTTAGCCATGTTTTTCAAATTACGAGGTCAATCGTTTAAATCTTCCATCGCTAATCTTACGAAAGAGGAAAAGGAAAAATTGAAAGAAATGGCTGATGGAATACATGATCGATTAATGGAAATCTTCAAACGTCTTCCAAGCAAGATGATCCTTGTATCTAGGTAAACTTATTGTCCTATGTTTCGTATTACTCTTCTATCGATATCTACTTTGAACCCTTTGATTTTAATTTCAGAAACTTGAACGCTGTGAGATCAATAGCCAGACTACATGGTAATCCTGTCGACCGGCATAAAATTATGGCCCAGTGCGCAGTGGAAAAATTATTCAGCCAGGCCGAAGGATTCTCGATTACGAAATTCGTACAGAAATCCTTATTTCAATTCAAATTATGGTTCGTATTTTATGCATGCCAATTTCACGAATATTTCCATTTCCAGCCACTTTAATAACTAACAGATGCGTGTAATATTTTTGTTTTCGATTAGTTGGGATGCTTTCAGAAGATTCATCCTTGGAACGGTTCTGGGAATTTTCCGAAGTGATATTTTGTAACGATTGCTACCAATATCCATGTCAAAATTATGCTTAAAGAATGTACATTTCCTGAAATAAAATTAATTATACAACTTTGTTTTAATCGAAGATTTATTTCAACAACATTACTTTGCTTACAAAAAAGAAATAGAATTTTAGCCGATCTGAACGCTATTAACTTAAATTTATCAAATACAAGAAAATTCATACCAAAAATATAAAATATCAGCATATTATGTAATAATATTTTAAACACAGTAGACAATGCAGTAATGTTGTTGATCGGAAACATGAATTCAAAAGGTAGGTATTGCTCGCTAGAGCTAATTTTGCCAACTTGACGCAATGACAAATAAAAGTTAAGCGAAAACTTAAAATTTAAAAAGAACATATCAAAAACAATTTTGATAAAACTAAGCTGAAGCAGTTCGATTCCCTGAATACTTGGAAAAAAATAAACGAAATTTTGGAGTACTGATTGTGATTATACGTATAGTTACTAAATGAAAATATTACAGAATTGGTTAAACAGTCTTGGCACGTATTGCAGCACGTTTTCCAGTAACAGCCTGTAAACAAATAGGTCAATTAAGTAAAATATTATTACAGAGAAATATAATACAAAAATGTGTTCTTTATGAATTTTGTCATTACCTGAAAACCTGATTTAATACTAGCAACAGAACACCGCGACCCGCAAGTTTCACATTGAAGGAAAAACAATCTCGTATCTTTTTGCAAAATGGTTTCGGGAGACCGACACGTATGACAAGTAACGTATTCTTTTATATACCGTTTGAGAACGTTTTCTATTTGTTTTTGTTGAAAACGTCCCTTAATTATCAACTGATTGTTACCGTCTACGGAACCACTAGTACCCAACTCAGCCAACAAGAAATCCAATAAATGTTTGGGTAAACGATGTAATCTGTAAAGTTACACACGATTATAATTATTATCACCATTCTGAACGTGAATTCACCACTAAAAAAATATCAACTCACGTTTTACATATTTCATTGAAGTTGGCGAAAGAAGTTTTCTTCGTACCAATACGAACAACTTGAGGAGGCCTCATGATAAATTTCTGTTTTTTCCCTGCTACCATATCGGGATTTTTTTCACGCATTATTTCGAAAACTCTAGTAAGAAGTTCGTCGTAAGTATAATCTCGATCGGAACCACTCCATGTTTGACTTTCATCTTCTACTGTAGAAAAAAAAAAAAAAAAAACTCAATAAAACGGAATTAGGAATACAGCATTATCACTCACGTTACATCATTACCAGAGACTGATGGCACCTCAATTTCAGTGCAGCATGTACCAACAAAAATTTCACGTTTACGTTAACTTAAAAATACGTACATCAATCATTTTTCAATAATGTACATTTACCTTCATCTTTCGAGTCGAGTTTTCTATCCAATTCTTCCCCTACCAATTCATCCAAATCTTTCTTTTTCTTTTTCTTCTTTTTCGTTTTCGAGAAATCCATATCCAAATCGAAATCTTCTTGCTATTTGAGTCATAATAATTTTTTTTATAAATTAACACCCGATTTCAATACTGTGTATATAGGATGATTTCAGTTACTCACATCTCCGGCCATTTCGCCATTTCCAGTGATTCCATCGTTAGCAGCTGATTCACCTTCAGGCAAAGCACTATCTAGATCATCCATATTAAAAGTGGTTTTCTTCTTCTTCTTTTTTTTCTTCCCAAAACTGTCCAAATCCAGGGATCCATCTATATGCCAAGCGAAAGATACATTAGACGAGAATGAGAGAAGGAGATAATGATTAGGTGTGTTACTTTGTCATTACCTTCGCAGTCTTCATTATTGGCGGTAGGTTCTTGATTTTCTTTATCAAGGGCCGTAGATGTATCCATAAGTTCACCTTCATCGGGACCTTTACCGAGAGCAGCATCCAAATCGAAATTCTTCTTCTTTTTCTTCTTTTTTACAGAAAGGTCTATCATCTGATAAGGCGATACATTTTTAAGAAGAATTAGTACACAAGTAAAGAAATCAATGACAGATCATAAAATAATTATTAGAAAATAATGCCTATGAGAGAATTAGGTGAGAAGATGAATTTATTTCGATAGAAGATAAAATTATCAGAGAAGATGAACCACGATTGCACGTAGCCGTGTTGGCAACGATCATTTAAAAACACCAAAAAGAAAAATTAACTCCTACCGTTTCGTCTTCCATCTTATTGTATAATTAAATAAAAAGAATTAAATAAAGAAAATACAAAATTCAAAGTACAAAAGCTTAATAATTTTAGTTAAAGTTAGATTATTCTTGATTGCATCAGCCAATTCCCATTTTTTTTTTGTAAACACATGGATAGCTTTCGTATCACCACGAAATTGCCACGATTAATTTCGGCCAAGGAGTTTTTTTAAAATTTTATTATTAATTAGTTGCGAATAGCTGTAAAAGATCGCGCTGTTACTGTTCATTCATTTTCATTTTTTTTAAAAATTCAGTTGTGGACAGAGTTGTAACGAATATTCGATGTTTCGAATATAATAAATACCTATTTTCGAATAGAAAATACCTATTTTGTATCTGTATTCGAAATCATTTTTCAACCTCTGAAAATGAAGTAACTTTGGATCGTTATATTTTTCATAAAATTCAAAAAACTCAAAAAAGGGCTTTCTAGTGTCCTCGGGAATACTGTTCTCTACAACATATCCAAATTTCGTCAAATTCCGTTCAGTAGTTTTTCCGAAAAGTGGGAAAAACAACGGCGAGGTGAGATGACGCATTCGTCCTTATTCACGCTTATAATTCTGATTCTTTAAATATTTGGGCACATTCAACTATTTTATTCATTTAATATAACATAATGCTAGCATTGTACCTCGTTTTTTCAAAAAAATCTGCAATAAAACACGAAAAAAACGGAATTGAAAAATTTGCGCCTGACGGCAGGATAGACTACCCTGTGTAGCGTAGAGCACCGCCTTAATCATCTTTAAAATTTGGTAAAGCAGGGCCAAAGTCGTTTGTAATTTTTTCAAAAATTGCCAAAGCTTCGGCAGATGGTTCATTATTTTTTGAAACAATTTTATTTTAAAATTATTATCTTTAAAATTCGGTTAAAAGGGGGAATGGGGCCCTGGACGTTTGTAATTTGATTTGATCATTATCATTATTTTTATTTCATTTTTGCGATTTTTGCAAAATTTTTGCAACAGGGCCATCTTGTAAAAATTAAAATTAAAATTTTTTCTTATTAGAATTTAGAATCAAGAACTGCTATCCATTCTTAAATTTTTATTGTTTGATTGAGTGATTCTTATCTTAATTTTTATTTATTTCTTATATTGAATTGAAAGTAATTGAAGTGAAATAAAACTGGAGAAGTTAAGAGACGTGATTTCAATTTTCAAATAATTGTCTCAAACCTCAGACTCTCAGTCCGAAGGTAGAAGATTCCAAGAGACTAATGTGCGGGTATTTTATTATTATTATACACCAACCTTTTCACATTCGATTAGGTACTTGGTACTTAGGAAACCTACCTAAATTTGAATAATAGGTATTTTATTATTTTTTTTATTTTTTATGACTCCTTTAATAATTTATAATTAACTTCACTTAATTCTCAATAAAATTGTCAATGTACAATGTCACTGAGCACATTTTGTTAAGCTAGCCTACAAGTTTTTATGTACTTTTTTCATTTTTCATCAATGATTATCTTTACCTTGCAGCTTGCAGTAAAAAAGTGTCGAATACTTATTTTGTGAACCTAGAAACTAACGAATATTGTTTTCAAATGATTACTCATAACCAGGGTTCGGACATTCTTTCTCGAAAAAACGGGAAATATGCGCATAAAAATTCCCTTAAAAAACACGAAATATGCGCGAAAAACCTAAAAATATTCTCGAACGATATGGGTGTCAATTTAAAGAGGAAAACGCCAGCTACATGATTTTGATTCATAATTGGACGTATTTAGAACACATATTGAGAAATTACACAAAAAAGAACGAAAAATGAATTTTATTTTTACTCAAAAGCAAAAAACGTTCTAATTCTAATTCTAATTTGGTAATTCTACTGATTCTAATTAAATCAGAGAAAATAACGAAATTGTATTTTATCAAAATAAGTAGGTAAGTTTGAAAATTAAATTGACTCGCCAAGCCGGCATATGCAAAAAAGTACCACCAGTGTTGCACATTCGGGTGAAAAAAAAATAGCGGTATCAGTTTTGCTAAATTTTTAGGTGAGAAATTGCAAATTTGTCAAAATATGCTCGAAAAAACTCGAAAATCGTGAAATATTCTCGAAAAACCTAAAATATTCCCTAAAAATACCCAAAATATGCGTTTATATGCGCTGAAAGGTGAAATATGCTCAAACATGCAAAAACAAGTTGGGTCAATTTTACTTAGAATTTTCTAAAACGTAAAGATAACTTGAAAATTCTCGATCTAGTATTAAACAAAAAAACATGCTCGAGCATGAAAATCCGAACCCTGCTCATAACAAATACAATGTATGTAAATGGTAATTTATTGAGATCCACATAAGACTTAAAAGTTTAAATTATTCACACGATAATTTGTCAAAAAAATAAAAATCGATCAGGGCATTGACGGCATAATTAGCACTGTTTAATTCTTCTTCGTCCTCTGCTACGTTTGGTCTTCTAAATTTGAACCATCTGAAAAAAATATATTATATTAATTATTCAAGAATATATCACCAAAAACACAACCGAAAAGAACATTTTTTATAACCCTGCTGGTCAAAAAATCAAAAATTCAAAAAATCATTTAAAATTTTTTTTGCACACCACTGGATAGAACTTGAAAAAACAAACAAAATTTATTATTACATATTTGCATATCTCTGAAATTGAAGGGGCTAAGAGAAAATTTTTATTTTAATTCACTCAAAAAAATTAAAAAATTATTAAAAATTATTTCCTTGAATTTATGGTAATGTGTATCCTTTTCGTATGTTACACACAGCGCCTACGATAGGGTGGTATGCAATTTTTCGAACACATGTGCCAACCATGTGCCAACAGAAAGGATACACATTACTGTAAAATCAAGGAAATATTTTTAATTTTTTTTTGTGAATTAAAATGAAATCCCCCCTCTAGCCCCTTTAATTTCAGAGATTGTCAAAAAATATGTACTTAATAATAAATATTTTTTTTCATGTTCTATCCGGTGGTGTGGAAGAAAATTTTTTTAATGATTTTTTGAAATTTTTTGATCTCTTCAAGATTTAAAGTTTCAAAAATTCATAAAAATTTTTCTAATGGAAACGGGCACCTATAATTTTGGTTTTGTAACTTACTCGAGTAGTACAACAATTTAAAAATGTTTTCATAAAAAGTTAAGGGTTGATTTGATATTTTTTGAAACATCCATTTCCGTCCATTTCCAAAATTCAGACAACACAGTGTATTATTAAAGGCCAGACTTCGCTTTCGAATTGTTTTTAAAACCTGATCTGGCACCACTGTCGTGTGGTGTTACATTGCTCGTTTCGTGTTCCATCATCCACGGGTTCCATTCATTGAGTGTAAACATAAAGTTCGTTATACAACCTGGTTTCGTTCTGTATTCAACAGATTCGTGAAGAATATTTTTTGTACTTCTTATTTAAATTTTAAGCATAATTTTTCATCCTTATAATGTATTTTAAATTGAGTTTTTTCTCGGTGGTATTCCACCTGATATGCTTTTGTGCTGCCGGCGAAACGGTAAGTTGAATTTTTTTTTACCTACTACTTTCTTATAGATATTTTACTTTTTCTTTTCATAATTCGTACGACTTGAAAAAAATAGCCCTTCAGGCGAATAACACAATATTAATTACGTAGAAAAAATTGAAATAGAAACTCATTGATTGCGAAGAAATTGTCATGCGTACGTATCTGCTTTCAAACCTTGACTTGAAACATTTTGTGTTTTCAAAGCTGTTTGTTTGTGATTTTGCAAAAATCTACTTTTAAAGAATTTCAGACGTGAAATTTCACACCTCCAATGGGAATTTGTGTTTTAAAATACGTAGCCTAAGTTCATCTCGTGTGATGCACGAAATCAGATCAATAAAGCTTAATATCACTAATTCAGTCTTCAAAAGCCGGTACCTAGACAAGTAGACATACGAATGAGAAATTAAGAGGGAAAGAAACATATTCATGCTTATATCAGTTTTCTATGCTCTCTACAAAATGTTTTATTGCCATCAGATATTGTTTAATTGGTTTTTAAACCCATGCTTTAAACGTAGACGTAAAGTTGTAGAGTTTTGAATAAAATACAGCGGTATAGTAAATGCCTACCTATGAGGTGCCTATCTAGGTATATATTTTTATGTCTTTTTTTTGTAGTTTGTGCATAGGTATAGTAGTCTACAGCCTGTTACGAATACTTTTTTAATATTTCAAGGATATTAAGTTTCACACGATGTATTTTTTGAATTTCGTGTACCCTCATGAAATTTATTTCCTTTTTGTGCCTGTAGACAAGTACATAACATACCACAACCTAGATATTTTACAATAATTTTTATTTCTTCGTTTTGGGCAGGGATGATGCAAAATACATAACTTCCAAGTCTGCTGATCCTCTAAACTCGTTAATTACGTTGTACGTCTCAATTACCTACGTTTAACCGCTCAGAAAAATTATTCGTAAGGACGTGTACCTATTGTTCTTATCTTCGTATTTTTCATTATACTGGCGAAAACGGAAATACGAAGTTGAATGATTTATTGTCTGTTTTAATTTTAACAAACACATTTTTGGGTTTGGTCAGTACAAAATGTTGAATTTTACAACTTATTTTGAAACGAAAATTCTAATTTTCTAGAGTAGGTACAATTCAGCATTCTCATACAACATCACGTGTATCTTTTAATCAAGTATCTATTATAAAATCTACCTATTTATGAAATTTGGTTTGTGCCTAAAGTTTGCAAAGAACAGAAAAACAGAGTAATTCGAATTTTCAGTTTTGTGTGTGCCACGATCAGACCCAATTCATTAAATTTTGTGCCCATGAGGACAAAAAAAGCATGTCCTATTCATTATTTACAATTTCCCTCCCCCCTTCCACTCGACAACTGGCATACCTAGACCCCTCTATTAAACAGGGCCTTGTCACGATCTGCAAGGAATAGTAATATCCCAAATTGTTCGTAATTTTAAAAAAGAAAAAAAGGAATTGCATTTCTGTTCATCAAAACATACCTAGGTACATTTTTTATTGTAGTGGAAATTTTTATACACGCACAATAATTTCATGTTCTGCACGTTTTGATAGGATTATCTCCCTCTAGGGTTAAAATTTATGGTCGATTGCGCAGTTTACCATTAAGTTAATTTTTTATCAGTTTGTGAATATTCAAAAGGACACGTCTGAATTGTGTCATAGGTACTAGTCATTTGACCTCTAGAAATAGTTTCGAATAAGTACATACCTATACCTATTTAAATAAAAAACTAAAATAAGAGGGTACGTGTGTAACTGTGTATGTATACGTATAGTAGGTAGATAAACGAATGGCATTCACCATGAAACTCACGAGGAAAAGTTACTCTTCTCACTTTTTAGAATTTAATTCGCGTAAAGTTGGATTTCGTGGGTACTGAATACAAAACAAATTGTTAAAAATGGAAATTTGAATGAGTGAACAATCCATAATTAGGTATACCCATTTGTTGTCAACCATGAAAAATCAACTAGGTATCAACTAATTTCTATTAAAGAGGTAAACTTGAGTCATTTTTAACCAATATTTTTATTTGAATAACATCTAATAGATACCTACCTATTTGGTGTACTCTTATATCCACATTTTCCACCAGGAAAATTGTTGTTGAAGCCTGTCAATTTCAAAATGCCAAAAAGCGACTTCGGTTTACTTAGACTTACCCAATGTTTCTAACGATATCGATTAATTTATTTTTATTCTGTTATCGAATATTTATATCTACTGTAAAGTGGGACTATTTGGAATTTGACGAAATTAGATCTAATAATGTACATTAGTTAACTCATGGATGAGGTTTTCTTGATTTTTACCATTTTTTACACAAGATTTGGTTTTTTTTGAAAAAAATATGTAGATATAAAATTTGAGTAATTTTTTATGACCTCCAAACTTCTTTGTGTACCCCAAAAAATGGAGTGCCAGGAATCTGAATTTTTTTTGTATACTCATGAAAGCCTCAGGGCTACATGTGCATGCTCATATTGATTCACACTGGTATCTCAAATCTTAATCAGAACCGAAGTTGACTGGACCTAAAAACGACTGAAAGAAGTTTTGTATAAATCATGCTTTTTTTGAAATGAAAATTTAAAAAATGGAGAAAATGAACAAATATGGTCCAAATTTGGATTTATGGTGTATTTAGATGCCTTTAATGATATATCGCGAGAAAAAAAAAATGTTGATCAAAAATGATCGTTTTAGGGGCAAAAAATTATGAAAAAGTACTAAAATAGGGGTTCCGCATTTTTGAGTGTCTTCAACCAGCAGATTCGGCGAGAGGGGAGACAAGGGGGGCACAAGTCTTGTGCCCGGATTTTTCTCCGAGCCTCCGGATTTATCCCCTCATCTCATAGGGGCAGGGGCTCTCAAGGTAAAATGGAAAAATTTCTTTGGGCCCAAGTATTTCATTACATAAATAAATAAACGATTCAAATGAAAAATTCTAAATTTTATATCATTCGAGCAGTGAACGTGGTCTCAACGCAATGTAAACTGACGCGACCACAGAACCACATGATATCTAATTAGGTACCTAAAGAAAATTATTTTAAAGTGAATTTAAAAAATTTCTTTTCAACAAAATTGGAAAAACGTTTTTTTCAACCCGATTTTTAAAGATTTCTGCGAGAGTTTTATTTTTTCTTCAAATTTCGTCAAAAAACATTTTTTTTGAAAATTTCTTTTTTGCATCATCTTTTTACTCAAAAAATTTTCAAATTCCTTTGCGAACCATTTTTTTCTTTTTTTTCTTGGAAATTCAGCAAAGAATTTTTTTTTGAAGAGTTCTTAAATTTCCCTTCAATTTTTTAATTTTTTTTTGAAAAGCAGTTGTTATTTTTGAAATTTAAGCAATTCCTTTGCATTTAAATTTTTTTCAAATTTCTTTGAGAACCATTTTTTTGAAATTCAGTGAATCTTTTTTTTTGAAATTTTGAATGAAAGAATTTTTTTACTTTTTTTAAATTGAAAAATTTTCTATTTTTTTTCAATTTGTTCAAGTTTTGTGCAGGAACAAGTTTTATTGAAGTTTTTTAAAAAAAAAATCCAATTCCTTTGAGAACGATTTTTTTTTTAAATTCAGTAGGTAAAAACATTCATTTTTCAAATTTTTGGTAATTTTTTTTGGCTTTTCTCAAGTTGATAATTTTGTCCAGGGAATAATTTCTTGTTTCGATTTTTATTTTTATTTGAAATTCAGTAAATTAGGTACTTTTTCATTTAAAAATTTTTCAAATACTCTGACAACAATTTTTCTTTTTTTGAAATTATTTAAGTGAAGAAGCATTTTTTTGTTTGTTCAATGAAACAAAAAAATATGTGTTTTTTTTAGAAAAAAAGGGGCCCGAACTTTTTTTCTTGGGTAGGTATAAATTTCTGGGGGAAAAACGTACAGATGAGTATATGTACTTACTTAATGAAGATATTTTCAATTGTTACACCTCTGAAACAACATTTAGATAAAAAGGGTTGTAATCTTAAAACTTGGTTTCCACACCGAAGATCATTCTGAAAATTAAAAAAAAAATCCAATAATAACCCTTAGTGAGGTCCATTTATCTCTGCAAGTTTGAAACGATTAGGTTGAGAATTGTAGAAAATGAAAATTTATACCTACCGAAAAAACGTATTTGGCCTCATTGGAGTGGGTCATCTATCAAGTTTTGAGACCATGAGGACCAACTTCCACTGTTCAATTTCAAAATCCCAGCCAAAATACCCATTCATCAATCTCATTTTTTTCAATTTTCCCAAAATGTAGTACAAAATTTACCCTATTGGAGGTAATCAGGGTTGTGTCTCATTTTTTGAGGGTACGTGAAAATTAAAATAAAATCCCAAATAATCCCACTTTACGATACCTAATTTACAATAATTACTTCATTACTTATAAATTTAATCAGACAGTTACGAAAAAAAAGTAAATTTGTTTTCTTATCTAAAGTTTGAATTTTTCAATACAATATTATTCTTTATTGAATAACATTTCTTATAATGTAGATATAGATATCTTATACTGATACGTACGCACATATATGTATAGTTATTGTCAATATATTGACGTGCTATCGTGTACACGTTCGTTACTGCGATGTACCCACCCATCTACTCAATTTCAAGTATGAAGTTGAATACACATACATCAAGTTATTTGTTACATATTATATTACTTAAAAATGCTTCGAGTTTTCAAATTCGTCGATTGTAAAGCGAAAATTGTGCTGTACAACTTTGTGCACTCAACGTACTCGTATTCTTGATTCTGGAATGTGAAGTTCCAAGTGTCGCTTAAAGTTGAAAACTGGTTTTAAATAAATATTAGCATGTTGGCGTGTATGGGAGAAAGGCAGGCGTACCGGTGTATCTCGTCTTTTACCTGTCGTAGTAGTACAGTAGTAGTTGGTGTAAAAACATGCCTATTGCCTATGCATACCCATACCCATTACCAACGCAGAATATCTACTCTGTTTCTCCCCTAACATTCATCCGTTGATGTATAGTCAAAAGGATGCTAATTAAACGTAAAAATTCTCAAAAGAAACGGAAAGCGTACTGAGGTAGACCTATTTAATTAGTAGCGTTTAAGGCAAAGCAGCGTGCAGGATGTTGGATACAGCATTCGAGCATAGCTGGGATACATTTGCACGTTGCCGGCTCCGAATAAGCCGGTCACATGGAGAAGAAATCGATATTTCGGGGGAGACGATTCGTCTGCTAAGTCTGGCAAAAAACCGAGAAAAACGGCGAAGGGAAGTTGCGCAAAATCAGGCCTATCGCTATGGAGCTGAACAGCTGATGTAGAGGAATTTTCCCCTCATCGACAATTTTATTTTTGCTAAATTTTTACCATGGTACGAGATAAAAATAATGTAAAGATTATTAGCATTGTGGCGTTCAGTATGCTGTATTTACATAAATATACCTACGTCACGTCTATCTACATATATTTGAGAAAATGTCGCACACGAGGCTAAAGAATATTTTTAATTTACCAAGCCGCATAAATTTGGATTCTACGAGAGACTTAGTCGGCGTGGTTTGCCGGAAATATCGATTTTCTTTTCACAAACAAGACATTGATTTGAAGATTTTGACAACGGGTTTAATATGTATAAGAGGGCTCTTTGTGAATTGGTGCTACTGCAAAAAACACGTGTTCAAATAAATACGATGAACTAGATACATATTACATATCTATCTACCTAATGTACATAACCAAACATATGTGTTCAAAGCGATCCCATATTTTCTCAAATCATAATAACGATTTCAAAATAATGTACAATGTACTAATGGTGTTGGGTGCACGTACCATTTTTTCGATTTTTTCCCTCCAATTTTTTAAAACCATTGCCAGTGACAATCTTCATTTTTTTCACATATTTTGACGCGAGTTTTTGCGCCACCCGTTCACTTCTCGAAAAAAATTAATATAACATTTTTTGTTGAAAATTTTATCTACTTTAATTTTAGTTATGATCAATTTTTTGTTTAAACGCATATTTACTGAGTTATAATAAGCAAAAACCTACAAGGGGAATAATTTTTTTTTATAATTAAAAAATCGTAAATTTTTTTTTGAAAGGTTCTAACATCGATTTTGATTGTTTTAAAGTTGTTAAAATAGTAAAAATTTATCTATTTAAAAAAATCAAATTCAGGCCTTGTAATTTTTTTTCTGAAATCCAAAAAGAAGAAAAATAGTTGCAATTTTTCTGTTTTAAAAAAAGTTTCGAAATAAAATTTCTATAAAATATTCAAAATTTTAGCCTTACAATTTCAAGAGAACAAAAAAATTGTAAATCTTTTATTTTTGCAAAAAAAATTGAAAAATTTGAACCGATTAGAAATAAATTTTCATCGAATAAAATTATTTAGGACACCCGAGGTAATGCCTGAAAATTTTCCTACAGGGTGTAAATTTTCTCGTGATCGCTCATATATTTATCAACTTATGATATAACATACTCACCTAAGTAAAACTAATAAGCATACAGCCCCCAAAACAAAACAATTCCAGTGTATATGGAATATAAATACACTTTCGATTTAATCGAATTAATCATTGATTTGTTGATGAGAATCCAATTAAAATTCAGACAATAGTACGAAACAATCCGATGGCGACTGCTTGCTTCTATTTGGCAGAAGTAAGAGAGTTATTAATACCATTGAAATAATTTTCGTCACGCGATGTTTTGCGAGTTTAAGCTTCTTTTCATATATTCACGTGTTTCGTTTTGGAGATATACCAAAATCTCTCACTTTAATACGATTAAAAGATTGAAACATACCCCCGAGCATTAAAACAATTTGAAAGTTTAGACGTAGAAAGACGGCCAGGCCACGGTAGACAATATATATTCGCCCAAGTTAATTGCTACTTAGGTAGTAGGTACTTATGGTAGATTATGTTTCTATCGCAGGCATCATCTTATACGTAAATATATATTGATGTGAAAAATTTGAAAGTTCTATGACGAATAAGTATTGAGAGCATGTCCAGAAACTTAGCAGTAGGCCGGTTGCTCGAAGCTCTCGAGTTACATCCTAAAAAACCTATATTTTCCAAAAGAAAAATAAACTCAATTTTTTGAAGAAAAAATTTCATTTTTTTTCTGTGGAAAAAATCCCTCAATTTTTGAGAAAAAGCGCCTTATTTTTCTTTCTTAATTATAATTATGTATTGATCCTTTTTTTTTTGATAAACAAACTAAAATTTTTTAGAAGGAGATAGGTACCTATGTTTTAGAGAAAAAAACTTTTTTTTTTAGAAAAATACTCAATTCTTTCGGAGATGTTTTTTGGTGAGACGTGTCTCTTATTGAAAAAATAATTCCCAATTTTTTCGAAAAAAATCGTCGATTCTTTTGAAGAAATAATTTTTAAAAAAAAATTTGGAGTAAAATTCTCGTAAGTAGTGCATTAATAAAAAGAAAAAGAAAAAGAAAAGAAAGAAAAATGCTACCTATAAAATCATAATTATTTCCTGACTCATTTCTTTTGAAATCAATTTTTTAGAAAAAAATCTCAAATGTAATAAAAATACCCTTTTAGCTGATTGTTTTGAATAGGTCTAAAAAAAGAGAAAAAAAATCTCAATTTTCTGTCTTATTTTTTTAAAATTTTTTTTTAAATAAGAGGTTTTTCTTCTTCTAAAGAGAGGTTTTTTTTCTCTAAAAAATTGATTTGAAAAAAATGAGCAGGAAAATTGTGATTGTGATTTTTTTCCTCTAAAAGATAAGATTTTTTAGTAGCTTTTTTTTGGAAATTACCTAGGAGATTTTTTTTCTCCAAAAAATGGAAGAATTTTTTCCACAAAGAATTGTTTTTATTTTTCAGAAGAAGAAAAAAGAAAATCTTGATATTTTGAATTCTTCTGAAAAAAGTCTTCATTTTTTGGAGAGAAAAATCTCCTAGGTATTTGCAAAAAAAAAAGTGCTAAAAATCTAATCTTTTAGAAGGGGAAAAATCATCATTTTCTTACTCATTTTTTTCAAATAAATTTTTGAGAGAAAGAAATTTTACCTATTATTTTCTTTTTTTTTAAATAAAAAAAATCTCTTATTTTTAGAAAAAATATGATAAAAATCTTGAATTTTTGTTTCATTTTTTAACATTTTTTTGAAAAAACTGTTCTTGAGAAGAAATAAGCAAAAAAAAAAACAATTTTTTAGGAGAAAAAAAATCTTAATATTTTGTGCCAATTCTTTTGAAAAAAATCTTTCAATTTTTTTTGTAGGAAAAAAAACTCAATTCTTATGGAGAAAAAATCTGTTTTTTGGTGAAAAGAAAATCTTCAGTTTTTTACAAGGAAAAAAATATAAAATCATTCTTGTAGGTATTTAACATTAGAAAAAAAAAATCAACTTGCCACCCCTCAGGGAGAAAATCGAACCATACCCTAGAAAATTCAAAGTTGCCGAATTTAAGGTATAAAGAGGAATTAGCATTTTTTAAGAATCATCATTCAAGTAAGCACATATCCATTGCCAAAAATAAAAATTTACTAACGAGCGTACCAACTTAAAATTTATAGAAGCCTAAAGTCTGCCTAGACCTACCTATGTCTAATAATCTCCCAGTTTTCATCATTCTTCTATTAATGATAGTGTGACATCTCAATATAATATATTAATGAAAAAATAATATGTGTAATTAAAATGTTCCATTATAAAGCTGTCCCTGAGTATGCGCATAAATGCGGTGATTACCATGCGATATACGAGTGAGTATACAAGTTAATCATTAATTACATACCAATGAATTTTATTGGCACACTGGAGACATAAAATTAATAATATTTCTTTATCGTAACTATTCAGGTGTTGGAAAAGTTTTTTCATATCACTATAACCTGAATACATATTATATGTACCACAATTTATAAGAATTCCTCAGATAAGTGATTATTAGGTAATTTGATGCTAGGCTACTATAAGATCATTATGCCTGTTTTCCATGTAAGTTACTGGAAATTTGGAAATTGATGAATTTTTTTTAGATGAGTATCTATAGAAGTACCTAACACTGTAGATGAAATCAATGAATAAAAATTAATCATATATTGTATCGATTCGAATATACGAGTATGGAGGTAGGGCATCGGGCAGGTAGACTCGATACTGCAATTTTTACCAAATTCACCCTACAAATGTCCTTTTCGACCTTCTATGCCATTCAAGTGCAGTAGAAAAATTTATTGTAGGTACGTATCTACTCCCTTGAGACATTCTATGTATTCAGTATAATTATGTATTGTACTTAGTACAAAATAAATATAAATTATTCCTAGAAAATTATTTTAAAAGCCAATTACCTACCTATATATTTTTTCATAAGTTATGAAATTGGGAGGTATTTTCAAATGACCATTGCACAATGGTTATGAAAAAATATAATGTAGGTATCCTGTCCATACCCTTTTAAAAATGTTTACAATTTGAATTTAAGGTTTCTACTGATAATTGTTTCAAAGCTATGAAACATTGAAGCATTTTTAATGAATCCGTCAAATTTTTTTGAATTTGCGTTTCTTGATTTAATTGATTTACCACACTTACGTCGTCACCTATAGGTACCTACTTGAAAAATGTCAAGAGCGACAGCAATACCGAACCTTTTTTGTTTACTTATATTTTTCGCGATGATGGCATTAGTCTCTCATTTTATTTTCAAAGTTTTATACTGCGTACAATATTTCTGCGGTCTTTAATTTTTTTTACAAAATACTTAATATTATTGATGGATTTTTAAAAGGAAGTAAGACCGTTTACCGTGCGTCGCATAGGTATAATTATTGATTTTATAAACGTGTTTAAAAAGTTGAGAAAAAAATTGTTGTCGTATTTCTGGTGCATCTTATCGGTCATTTTATTACGCCTTTGATAAAAAGTTTATGAAAAGATTTATACATAATAGTTTTGTTCGTTTATTTTACAAACTTTTCAAATTTGTCCGGTAGAGACAGCAAATTCCATTCCAAAAATATCTAAAATAATTCTGCAATTTGATTGGTCGTGCCCATCCATTCAATACGTCCATGGCCAATCAAATTTCAGAATAGCAAACAAACAAAGCCACTAAAAGCCAAAAAACTAGTAGAATTTGGAATTTGCTGTGTCTACCGAACAAATTTGAAAAGTGTGAGAAATAAACGAACAAAGCTAATTCTAATCGTAAAAGAAAGATTTTTGCATGTTATAGTTTTGATAAACATGTTTGTATATTTCAATTCAACTACCTATAAGGTTGAATTTAATTTAGGGACTTAATTCGCGAAAATTTCTCGATCCATTAGGCCTATTAGTGTTTTACCTAAATCAGGACACAATAGGTAATAATAATAAATTATTATTATTTCAAGTTTAAACAGAGATGATAATTTTATACACTTTGTTTTAAAATTTTGATAAAAACGTTAATACGAGAATTGATGTGTAGGTGATTTTTTTAAATTATTTTTTTTTACATATATTTTTAAGTTGTTTAAAAACCCAAAAAAAAGGTACCCGTTTTGAACAGAACAGCTCCGATTGAAGGTCTTTTTCTATGAGACGATAACATTAGAGATGCGAAGAAAATAGGGAAAAAATAAATCACCTTGAATTCATTATTCTGCCACAAACTTGTATAATCGATCCTTTACACGATTTTAAAATGGAAAATTTTCTAATTAATTCTTCTCTCGAAGAAGGAAATCGTTTTCCATAATTACTTAATTCAGCTATAAAAAATAGGTACTTTATTCTTTTTATTTTTCAACTCATTTGCGTGTTTTTTGTCATTAACAGTAAAGTCGAATTGAAAATTACTCTTCCGCTGTGTACTTACTAAGCACCTACTGCAGTATTATTGCTTATTGATTTTGTAGACATTACTTATTGATTTATTAATTCACAAGTGTTTTGATATTAATTTGTCAAATTTTTGATTAAGTACCTACGTGGATAAATTTTTTTTTATTGTAATAATTATTTTTTTTAATAACTGCTCCCCAATGGGTACAAATTTCATTATTTTTTGTTATTAGGGTTTTAGAGAAAATATCTGAAAAGTAGAAAATGAAATTATGTAGAAATGGCGAAAGTAGACTGTACCACTACCAGGGGGTTGAAAATTTGCAGATGGCTGAAAAACCAAAATGCTCGAATTGCAAAAAAAAACATCAATTTGGAACCAAAACTAGACTTAGATGGCTCCTATTATTGATAAAAAAAATTATTTCCATAGAAAAAATTGTAAATTTTTCATTGCAAGGTTGCCAAATTTAACATGATTTTGCAGCAAAACTTTATCCAATTAAAAATATGTCGAGTACCCTTTAATTACTAAGATCAAAGATGATGAGTAGGTACCTAACTATCCCAGTCATAAAATTTATCACATTTTTTTCAAGTACACCGCACCTTATAGAAAGCAATATTTACGATTCAACACATGATACACAATTACACATTATAAAATGCGCAGGCACAACACATGCTCAACTTCTACAATGTAGATAATCACAGTCCAATATAGGATAATATGCGGATTCAAATTAAATAGGTGATCTTTGTAGTATTTTTATCGCGGGGAAAATACTGAAAAAATTCCATCACGTACAGTTTAGGTACTTGCGATTCTGCTTTTTGACGAAATTTTGTAATTTGTTAGGAAGGGGCTCTGACAGCCCCCTAGCCCCCTCTGACTACGAGCCTGTTTCAGATTCTTAAGTTCATTTTTCGATTTTTAACAAATTTTTGAAATTTTGAACTCAGCAAAATATGAGTGCTGCGTGATTTTTTTATTTTTTTAGACAAACAAAGCTGTCTATTTTAGTAAAAAAAAAAAATTACGCTGGGAGTGATTTTTTTTGGTCACAATATGGTACACTTCCAATTATCCCAATCTCTGTTAAAAATTTTGATTTTACAAAAAACCCATGCGTGATTTAAAAAAACTAATTTCATTTTTGAAATCAGCACTAAATTTGGATTAAAAACAGCTATTTAGAGAGAAATAACTATAATTGCCTTAAACAATTTTTTGTACATTGAAAAATTTATTTCCAAAAATTTTCAATAATTTTTTTTTAATGAAATACGTAGGTAACTAAGATTTATTTTTGTGGATTTTTTCTGAATTTATATTTTGAAAATTTTGAAAATGTTTTAAAAATGTAATATTTTCGAAAATTTTGACAAAATTCTGAACGGAGGGCAATAGTGCTAATTTTTTTTAGAAGCTACCAAAAAAAATCAAGAGCATCAAACGTTGCACGAGTTGGAATTTTTCCTGGAAAAAGTAATTTTCTTCAAATTCAAGAAACAGAAGGAAATTCGCGAAAATAAGAGTATGTCGTTTACGACTGATTAAAGAAACACCTAACCTACCTACATAAATATTTTATAAACTATACTATTTACCTATTGTTGTTTAATATCGCAAACTTCCGTCCCATAATCACTTTTTTATCGATGTATTATTTTTTTTACCTTTCTTTATGATTCAAGTTCGCATTCGATGTTTAATATCCACTCGTAGATCTGTAGATATACGTACTGATTTGTTATCAAATTTTCTACAATTTTTTCAATAATACACAGCTGCCAGCTATACCTATGTCATATGTGCCTGGTAAGAATGAGTTTCAAGTATAGGTAGAGACATGTTAAAAGTGCCAAATTCAGATTGCATTGAATACATGCTTAAAATGTAGTCTTATAAATGTTTACATTTGAAATTTCTTTTGAATTTTTAAAATTTGAAATTTTGACTAAGTCAAAAAAAAATCAAAATTTAAAATTTAAAAATTGATTAAAAATTGTTTCTTTGCGCACCACCTTGTAGAACTTGAAAAAAGAAACGAAATTTACCTAATATGACATATTTTTGCCTATCTCTGAAACTGAAAGGACAAGAAAAGAAAATTCTATCGTAAAATTTAATTTCAAAAAAAATATAATTAATTAAAATAGAATTTTCTTTTCTCGCCAATTCAATTTTGAAGATAGGCAAAACTATGACGTCATAATAAATTTTGTTAATTTTTTCAAGTTTTACAAGGTGGTAGCAAAAAAACAATAATTTTTAATCGTTTTTTGAATTTTGAATTTTCAAAAAATTTTCGAACTTCAAAAATTTACAAATGGAAACGGGCACCTGTAATCATGGTTCCTTAACTTGCATTCATAGGGAGTGACTAAATCCACAACAAGTAATCACGAAAATGAACGAACGAGAATTCATCGTGATTCATCTCATATTCTTGTTTGAAATTTTTGAAAACTCGTTGTCGTGGTCGCGTTTGTCGTCATTGCAAAGTGGATTTCATCGAAATTGATTTTCACAAAATTTTCATCGAGATTTTTCCACTACCTAAGTTTAATTTAATAAAATATTTAAAAAATTTCCAAGTTTTCTATTCTTCAAATTTTTCATTTTTTTTTCATTTTCAATTTTCATTCGATTTTTGAAAAGAAATTCTTGAAGAAATTAATCATCATTCATCAAATACTTAATTATTTATTCCTATTTTTCCTCAAATTTTTCATCAATTTTTTTCTGTTTGTCGTTTAAAAGTTAAAACTTTATTTTTAATTTTCCAATTTCTTCATTCAAACTTGCCAATAATTTTTACAATTTATTTTTAAAATTTATTTAAACGAATATTGTTACCTAATTAAGTTTATTTTTAAATTTTCATTTAGATTTTTAAAGATTTTTCATCAAATTTTCTCATCGAAATCTTCGAAATCTCTACCACACTTTTCAAATTTTTCTTTTGAAATTTTTTATCAAGTTTATTCTTGAGGTTTCTATCTAAATTTTTCCCGACCTTTTTTATTTATTTTTTACAAGAAAATAATTGTTTATCACCCCCTCCCAATTTTCCAATAAAATTGTCAATTTGGAATTTGATTTCAAATGAAATTTGTCATCAAAATATTCCTATCATTTCCCAACTGGCAACTCAGCTTCTCATTCGAATTTTTCTAATAATTTTCATCAAAATTTTTCTTCTAATTGAGTAATTTTTAACTTTTTTTCCAGTAAATTCCAATTTCCCTTCATGTCCTTGGTCCTTCAAAAAATATTTTCATTTTTTTTTTCTTCAAATTCACTAAAATTTTAATTTTTTCAAATTTCAAAATTGAGTAAGTACTCAACTACAATACATTAACTACTCAATACTCATTGACTTGTTCAAAAAAAAATTAATAAAAAATTAAAAGTTAAAACATAAAAAAATATAAATACAGCATCCTACCCAAAATGAAAAACATATTTTTGAGTATTTTGTGAAAGAATAGATTCGTTTTAAATAAAACACCAACGTTTTCAGAGGAAAACTTGCAAAATATTTGTTTGAACTTTGAAAAAAAAAACTTGTACAAAAATAAAGAAGATGAATAAAAAATAACGACATCGCCCTTACAATGTGATTACTTATTGTGGATTTAGCCACTCCCGCATTCATAATACCAAATACTTTACATTTATATAATACTGGAAACTCTGTGCTTTTGATTTGACTCCCAAGAAGAGCGCTCTCTAAGCGGCTCGGCATGAAACTAATTCCAGGT
Source organism: Balanococcus diminutus (assembly GCA_959613365.1). Taxonomy (NCBI): domain Eukaryota; kingdom Metazoa; phylum Arthropoda; class Insecta; order Hemiptera; family Pseudococcidae; genus Balanococcus; species Balanococcus diminutus. The sequence continues at coordinate 35,916,957 of OY390714.1, forward strand.
TTTCGACTAATCGTCGCGTGATTCGCCCTCTGATTGGTCGAAGACATGACGATCGGCCGAAAGTCTGAGAATAGTTTCATGCCGAACCGCTAAGAGAGCGCTTTTGTTGGGAGTCACTTGTCCCCATTGGAGTTTCCAGTATTATATATGTAAAGTATTTGATATAATTGACTTCTGACATGTCTTATGTAAGTACTAAGTACTAATCGTCTCATTCTAAAAATTTCCATAAAAAAGTCTCAATCATGACATTTTTTTTTAATTTCAATTTTATTATTTTTTTGATTGAAATGCATGAATGAAACTGTCATTTTGTCATATTCATAGAATCGCAGTACGTCCGTGAAATCGATAATTTTGTTATATTTTTACCCCACGGCTATATCATTGTATTACCCAAGCTTTTACATAACTATTGTTTTTGAAAGCAATTTATAAATTGATAAAACCCTTATTTTAAGTAGGTACTTTTAAGCAGATGTAGTCGACGTGTCCTTACATCCCGCGTCCTCACATCCGACGAGTATATTATTTTCTGGTGAAAAGCCATCGACGAATGTACTTGAATAGCCATATGATAATGGTACTATTGGTGTTTGAATCAAAAGAACGGTTTAAGGTAGTTTTAACAAAAAAAAAGGGTTGTCTCATATTGTCTACGAGGGCTCGCGGAAAACTTGACTTTCATTTAATACACTTTTACAATACAAAGAATTGACAAAAACAGCATATTTATACCTATCTTTTTTTTATTATTGCCTAACGTTATACTTATACATATGTTACCTACCAAGAATGAGTTGATCATGACTACGAAGAAGTTGTTTCTATATGAATGTAAGTATGAGTTTAGAAATAGTTCACCGCATGACTCATCATCGTCATTTTTTGCTGTCATGACATTTTCAACTTGGGGGTATATTGTGGTATATAATATACCTAGTTTAAATTTCGTAAGTTACAAAAGCAAACGTTTTGACTGTGGAGCTTTCTGGACCTGTGTAGTAGGTACCTAGGTACCTAGATGTAGGTATGCATATCTTAGTAAATATTTTTCGTCATGTAGTCTATCAAATTGGCACATACACAGCACACTGTGTTTCATAAATTATGACACCTTTTTCATTTAATTTTTTTTTTATAAGTTAGTTGGTTATGGTTGTATTGATGGGACATTATTTTATTTTAACAATCTATCAACTTACAAACCTAAATGCAGGTCCGAACTGATGTCAGAATATTGCCTATTGGAGGGGCAAAATCTTGAAATTTTCAACTCGTTTTCAAAATGTCCCAATTTCGTTTTTTCGTTTGACCTTCTTTTTTTTTTTTTTTTGTAGTGAACGATTTTTTTTTAATTTTCCAACTCAAACAAAAAATTTCCAACTAGAACACAAAATTAAAATTTTCAAATATTGGAGGGGCAAGCTGCCTCCCTGCCCCCCTTTAAGAGCGGCCCATGCATAAATGTGATGTCATAATTTATTGGTCGTAGAGTATGAGTATTACATAATACACATAGATAGATAGATATAGGGTGGAATGATTTTGACTTTTTTTCGAAAATCGAAACAGCCTACGGCACAAAAGTTGTGTTTTGGTGTCAAAATAACGTGGTAAAAATTTGAGCCCCCTCGGTCAATATTAACCCATGCTTCAGGGGGTCCAAAGTTTTCAAATTTCAGTAAAATTTCTCATATAATAAAAAAATTAACAATTTTTCAGAGGTCTAGTCGATGGTAGGGGTCCTCTTGGTGACCCAGAACCCGGTCATCCATCAAAAAATTGCATAAAAGTATAAACAGGGGTTTCCAAAATATCCAAATTTTTGCATAATTACACCAAAATCAAGAAATGAGCGAATATTTTTATTTTATGAGATATGTTGCATATTTTGAGGTTTACATATTTGAAAATATCTTCAAAATGAAAGGGAAGCCCCATCCCCACCACCCCTCCATAGAACATGAGACATTTTGCCATGAAAACTTTGTTTTTCCAAAACTGACCGCACTTTGAGGATCCCTAACGCCCTGCGCCTTTGAGGAAGGAGTCTAATATTTTGATGGGATGTTTTCAACACAAAATGAACCGCTCTCATGCATATAGTAATTAGAGTGATAATTTTTTCACTTTGCCCTAATACAAAGTAGGTAAAATAAGTAATTTTCATTAAAAAACACAGGACAAAGTTTTCATAGCAAAATGTCCCATTTTCTATGGAGGGGTGGTGGTGATGGGACTTCCCTTTCATTTTGAAGATATTTTCAAATATGTAAACCTCAAAATATGCAACATATCTCATAAAATAAAAATATTCGCGCATTTCTTGATTTTGGTGTAATTATGCAAAAATGTGGATATTTTGGAAACCCCTGTTTATACTTTTATACAATTTTTTGATGGATGACCGGGTTCTGGGTCACCAAGAGGACCCCTACCATCGACTAGACCTCTGAAAAATTGTTAATTTAAAAAAAAAAAAAAAATTTATTATATGAGAAATTTTACTGAAATTTGAAAACTTTGGACCCCCTGAAGCATGGGTTAATATTGACCGAGAGGGCTTAAATTTTTAACACGTTATTTTGACACCAAAACACAACTTTTGTGCCGTAGGCTGTTTCGATTTTCGAAAAAAAGTCAAAATCATTCCACCCTAATAGATACTCGAAACAAATTTAATTTTTGAAACTGGAATAATACATAGGCAATAGGCATAGGTGATAAGGTATATTACTCGTACATAGGCAGCATATAGGCACTTCATCATAACACATCCTTTAGGTGCTATTGGCATAGACGCATCTATACTGTATCATTGGATGGTATCTTTGGTTGATATAAAACTCTCGTTGGCGGCAATTTTTATATTATCGCCTAAAAGGAACTTTATGTGTATTTTTATTGCTCGTGGCGTGTATGCTGTAGCGTATAGAAAGTAATAAAGCAAGGTGTATGTGTCTACTTGCTTTTGTTAAACGCACTTATTGAATAGATCGAGTAACGACGGTTCTATAGAATTTGTTATAGAAATCTTCTTCAAGGGATAAGATTCCCGCTGTACGAACGTGTTGATAAAAACTTTTGGAATTGTTTATTCTGTATGGTATGTTAAGGTATGCTCATTTACTGAACATCTTACATGGACCACATGGTTATGTAGATACTTAGGTATATCTACACGTAGAACTGGCTCGCGTGTATCAAGAGGAAAATCTATGAATTTCCTAGCTAAAGATGTTGTAAAGCATATGGGCAGCGAGGAGTGAGAGCGAGGTAAGGGGTCAAAAATTTCATTGGTACTGTGTTTTTAGACGGTCCAAGAGAATTATACTATGTTCAGAATAAGAATTTAAAAAAAACACATCAAGCAGATGGGCGCGAGGGGAAAGGAAAAATAAGAATTCGACCAGCAAAACAATTCCAAGCAATAGTTGGCTATGTTATTGTTTCATTTATTTTAAATTTCTTTGCAGTAAAGGGTGTTGATGATCAGTGTTTTTTTAAAATTCTTATTCTGAACGTTGATTCTGAACATAGTATAGTGGAAACCTCCGGGTTACTTGAGCTCACTGTGTATTTTTCAACTCAATTTTTTTTTTAATGGAGATCAAAAATTGATATTCTTTTTCTAAAGTAAAAGATTTCTTTCTACAATTTTTTTTTGAGTAAACAGCAATTTCTTCTGCAGAAAAATCGAGAGATTTTCACATCGAAAAAGTTTTTAAAAAATTTTACTAATAGGAATAAACAAATTTAAAGATTCCGAAAAATTGAGTTCTTTCTTCTTCAAAGAAATATTATGAAGTTTTTTTTACCTCAAATTGAAATTATTCCTATGATCTCAATCTCCTCAGAGAAGGGGCTGGATCATCAAAAAGGATAGTTTTGAAAGCATGCTGTAGCGGCTCATTTTCGACACCTACTTGATAAATTATAAATTTTCGGAGAATAAATTAACTTAGAGGGGATGTAGCTTGAAAATTTTCCCCTGAGATCTAGATAGAATAACTATAGGTACATAATACTTACTAATAATTTACAAATTTTCCAAATTTCCTTCCTCACTGAACAGGTAAACAAGTAAACGAAGATGAATCGAAGTATTCAAAGTATAATTTATTATTTCTGTAAATTTTTAATAAACCCAAATCTGCGACTCGACTACGCCATAAAAAGCTAAACTCTCCATAAAAACCGTTTCAAAATGGACGTTTGTTCTTATAAATCTCAGCTTTACCTACCTGTTAAATACATTTTTTCGTGCAATTTCGTCGTTCCATTAAAAAACTTTTGCGTGGGTTTTTGACTTTCATTTTTTTCACGATCTAGTATGGCACAAGAAAGCACAACCACCAAAAAAAATAAATCGCGTTTCTTTTATGGAGTGATGTCAAAAGTTATTTCGGTGGATAAAAAAATTTTCCAAGGAGATGAATGAATTTTTAAAATAAATTACGAAAATAGTATTAAACATAATTATAGGTAAAGATAGGTAGGTAAGTGGGTTGTTAAAAAATATACAATTCTCCGAAGGTTTATCCTTTTTAAAATGTAGACGCTACCATGGAGATGCAATGGGTTTCGTATTCGAATAACTTATTTAAAACAAAATCAATTTCACCAATCACTAGCAACTTTTCGGTTAGGTAATTTATACCTAGTATCATGTGGAATTGCAGGCATTATGTGGTTAGAGGGGATCGGGAGGGGAGAGAGGATAATCCTTTTTGAAAAAAATATTTGAAATGAGAGAATGAGATTTTTATAAAATATTTTAGTGTTTTTTTTCAACTATTTTTGTACGTACCTTACCTATATCAATTCCTAATTTACATAAACCAAATTCTAATAAGTATGTCATATACTCAGGGATGCTCTTTTTCAAAATGAGTTAACTCACTTACAACTCCAACTATTAGCCATTATTATTAATATTACCATACAACATATTATACTCAATGCGTAAATAACAACCCATTTATATGAAGTCAAATTTCCAAAAATCAAAATCTCAAATTTACGTTTTTCGCCTCCCCTCAAAAATTTCAAAAAGTGGACTTGGCGGATTTTGCATTTATAGGGTTCACTTCAAAAAATTGAGAATTTTTCAATCCCAAAAGTTATTTCGAAAAAATTGAAAAAAATTGATTCCAAAAATTGATAATTTTTTAATTTAAAATTTTTTTGGAAATTTATTCCTTACCTATTCTTAAAAAATGAGAGATTTTACATTTCAAAATAATTTAGAACTTTTTATTTTAAAATTTATTCCAAAAAAACTAAAAAATTTTACTGCGAAAAAATTGAGAAATTTTTTATTAAAAAATTTATTCTAAAAATTTGGGGATTTTTTTTGTTCCAAAAGTCATTATCCGAAAAAATTGAAGATGAGAAATTTTTATGAGGTACCTAGCTACCTACCTAATAAAAAAAATTTTTTAAAAATGATTCTGAAAAAATGGGAAATTTTTTTATTAAGACTTTGCTTTAAAAATCTTGGAAAAATGTTGACTAAAAAAATCAAATTGAATGATTACTTTTTTTTTTTTTTAAATTGAATAACCCTATAGTCAACAATTTTTGAACTTTTTTCTGTGTTCGGGTCCAAAATAGGCTTAATCGATAGTTTAGGCCTAGAAACAAAATGCAATTTCTCATTTTTCGTTTTTTTTTTTGCTTTGCGGGTACGGGAGGGGTTCAAAGTGGCGAAAATCGGGGTTTTGCACCTTTTCAACTGCTCATAGCGCCATAAATATTGCTCTACGAAAAAAACCAATGACAGATTCGGAATCTACGTTAAATTTTGAGAAAACATCTCTGTCCGTTTTTCCAATTTCAAATTTTAAAGTACCTTAGTAGCATTTTAATTTTATTATCGAGATCGCCGACGGTTCCGCGCGGAGACAGTCCGATAATTATCGAATCGTTCCCACGCGGAACGTCGGCTGTCTTAGTAAAAAAATTGAAACTTTACTAAGGTACTTTAAAATTGGAAATTGGAAAAACGGACAGAGATGTTGTCTCAAAATTTAATGTAGATTCCGAATCTGCCATTGGTTTTGTTCGTAGAGCAATATTTATGGCGCTATGAGCAGTTGAAAAGGTGCAAAAACCCGATTTTCGCCACTTTGAACCCCCCCCCCCCCCCCCTGTACCCGCAAAAGCAAATAAAATTAAAAAATGAGAAATTGCTTTTTGTTTCTAGGTCTATACTATCGATTAAGCCTATTTTGGACCCATTCTCAAAATGGCTGTTGACCTGTGTAATATTTTGTGCAACAAAAATTTGAGAATTTTTCAATTGCAAAAGTTATTTCGAAAAAATTCAAAATTTTTTCATTTCAAAAAATTAAAAAAAAATTATTTTATAAATTGATAATTTTTTAATTTCAAAAAATTTTGGAAATTTATATTCATTATTCTAAAAAATTGAGAGTTTTCCAATTCCAAAATAATTGAGAATTTTTTATTTTAAAATTTATTCCAAAACAATAAAAAAAATTTAATGCAAAAAAGATGAGAAATTTTTTATTTAAAAATTTATTCTAAAAATTTGGGTATTTTTTGTTCCAAAAGTCATTCCGAAAAAATTAAAGAAGAGAAATTTTTAATAACCTACATACCAAAAATTAAAAAAATTAAAATTAAAATAATTTTAAAAAATGGAAAAATTTTTATTGAGACTTTTCTTTAAAAATCTTAGAAAAATAATTACTCTAAAAAAATCAAGTTATGATTACCTATTATTTTTAAAAATTTGAAAAATATTTTGTGCTTCAAAAAAATTGAAAGAGTTTTCCCTTAAGAAACTGAGATTTTTTCCCCCAAAAAAATTAAGAAACTTTTTTATGCATTTTCAAAAATGATTTTAACGGAGGTAACTCCCAACTCTTTTCAACTCTTTTCTGCAATGAAGATGAGAAATTTTTATATCACCTATCTACCTACGTACTAAAAAAATTGAAAAAAATACGTACTTATTCTAAAAAATGGATTTTTTTTTATTGAGACTTTTCTTTAAAAATCTGAGAAAAATGTTGACTCTAAATAAATCAAGTTACATGATTATTCTTTTTAAAAATATGAAAAATATTTTACGCTTCAAAAAAATTGAAAGAATTTTCTCCTCAAAAAACTGATTTTTTTTCCAAAGAATTAAGAAACATTTTTATGCATTTTTTAAAATGATTTTTTTTGAGCTAACTTCCAACTCTTTTCAACTCTTTTTTGCAAAAAAGTCAACTCGCTAGTTGAAGTTGAAAAAAAAACTAATGCCCATCCCTGTGTACATACATATACTCTTGTGACACTTTGACCATTATGAGTTCATATACCTATACAATTAGACACTCAATGAACTCAGCTTTCCATCTTTAAGAGTGCAAAATACAATTGTGGACAAATTACGTAAATGTAAATTTGAATAATATACACATATACGCGAAGAAATTAACGAATGCTTTCTTCAAATTGTTTCGTTTTTTATTTCTCTCGTCGATACTTGTACATACGGTTCTAGCATTTGAAAAAAAAATGTAAATAATGTCCAAGCATCGTAAAAAATATCTAGGTACCTTCTTATACTATCAATAGGTATGCTCACTTTATTGTCGACCTAAATACGAATACAGTCGTACAAAATATGTATGTCGTCTCTTTAGCCGTCGTCTCTAACACATTGCCTAGATGAATAACGACCGATTCGAGTAATCATATAGCCAACTATTATCTGTATTCGTATTTCGTACTTGAGATTAGCCGATACGTATCATACTCGTATACGACTATACGTGCAACAGGTTACCGAATGCTTCATACTGACATGACATGGCACCGCCTAGTTTCGCAATTAGTGTTTCATTATCGATGTAGATAGGTAGTTTTTTTCTTATCGGCTATCGTTTAAGCATGTACGTTATACAGACCTAATTGTAGAAATTTTTTCACCTTTCTTGGGTAAATTTTAGTGTACCTTTTATACCTACCCACTCAAAAATAATACAATAGATTTTTTTGTACAGGCACTCGAAATTATTGGGTAGGTATCCATATTTTTGGTGTAAGCTCTTCAAAAGTACAACTGATTTTAAAGTACATTTTTTTACCAAGCTTCGCAGATAATGACTGCGTATCAAAAATTCAGAATACACCCTGTTTTATGATGTACCGACAAGTACATACCTCATAGTTCAAAGCGACAAAATACATACATCTGGTGTTTTCTATTTTCATTATTCGTGCTCGTATGTATTTTGTTTGAACAATTAAAATTTATGCATTTGTGGTTCGAATGTGATGGTTTACTCGTATCTACGTTATCTACCTATACCTTTTATTTATGCGAAATAATCCTCTCTCTCCTCCTCAAAAAATGATGAATTCTCATGGAATATTTTTCAGTATGCTCATCAGAAGTCGAAATACCTTTTAAAATTTTTTTTTTTTTTACCAGAGTAGGTATGTTGAAACTCACCTGTCAAACTGACATTTTTTTTTTTGAAAATCATTTTTTATTTATATTTTGGATGCTTTCACTTATCATGTGATAAATTCGTGCGCATTGACATTTGGTCAAACGCTTTGTTATTTTATAAAAAAATATAGAACGCTTGGGCAGCATTCAAGGTTTCGCAGGTTGTCCTGGTTAAGTTCACAGTACGTTTGTCCTTCTGTTTTCCCTGCCTGATAAAACTGACTCGCAAACAGTAATGAAACGTATCAAAATATAATTAGCATAGGTAATGAGTGCGAAAAGAATATCGACACGTTATTAGTAACTATTGGCCAGGACAAAACTGTGAACGCTGGTACTTTGATTCAGAAAATTTGCAATTTCGGTTCTACCTTTGAACTCTTCAACTTGAGTGAATATCATAATTTCTTACAACGCATAAGTTGATTTGAAAAATAAGGATTACCTACTTATTTATTCGAGCAAATGGTAGATTTGCGATTGGATTTTTAATAGGTTGGTAGTGGGTAGATAGGTAGGGACATAATTATATTTTAAAGTAGACTTCTGCACTTTGAATATTTCATTTTATAAATAAAACTTTGAACACCTGCAACAGCGCAAGTTGTTTTGTTTTAAAAAAATAAATAAGGTGCATTGCGATAAAAATTAACTTTTTCAACGAGTGATACCGTATGATAGACATGGTGTCATATTTTTGTTTTATGTTAGGTATTTTTTTTCTTTTCTTTTCTTTTCTTTTTTTTCGTCTTTTCTCCGAAAAACGTGGACGTGTAACTTTTACGCCATTTTACAATGCAGCACTCTTACTGTCTCATATTGTCTTCTCACGAGTCATAATATATTCCGTAGTAAGTAGGTAGATGTAGATACCTACTACCTACACCTAGCTGTTCCTATATATTTAAATAATATGTAAAAAACGTTTTAAAAAAAATGAAATTATTATGATTACTGGATTACCTATACCTACCCACATTTTTATGTTTAAAATTTTATTTAAAAAAATTTAGATTTTAGTGCCATATTGAACATTTGCCTTATTATTTCTAGTGCTAACTTGTTTGTATTTTTCCCTAAATGTCAAGTAATTTCATTTAATGATTTGTCAACAACGTTATGAAATTACTACTATACATATTTTCCTGGTAAGTTTCCTTGTTCTGACTGTCAACCACTCAACATGAGTACTTTTCCTTACCAGTGCCTGCCTGCCTATCTGTCTGCAAAACCTACCAAGTATCAATTTGTAAAGCCTCCGTTGAAAAGTTTTTCAAACAAAAGTTGTAGATTAAGATCCTTGAAATAATTTTGGTTATTACAAAAATTTCAGATTGAACTCCTTCCTCTCCAATTTTCCAATTCTTTCAAGTACCTAAAGATAGGGGTTAAAAATTTTTTTCGGTTTTTTCGAAATAAAAATGTTTTATATATTAGGTGTTTAGGAGAAGGGAAATAGGTACATCGTTTTTTTTTTAAGAAAAGAATTTCTCATTTTTGGAGAGAAAAATTCTAAATTTTCTGAGAATATACAATTTTACTCATCATCTTAATTTTTTTGGGGGTCAACTCAAAAGAAACTGTTTTCAAGAAACGTTGTCGAAATTATAAATTGAGATAACATAATTATTATGTTTTTTTCATAAAAAAAAAAACTGGAATTTTTTGAAAAAATTTTACCTACCTACATTGAAAATTATTCTTGCAAGATTTCTTCTATAGGAGGATTTCTAATGAGAAACTTTTAGTTGATAAGTATTACTGGAGATTTTTTTATCATTTTAATGTGTTTTATTTATTTATTCAATCTTTTTTTTTTTTTTTGAAGAAATTGAGAACAAATTGAAGAAACCCATTTAATTTGAAATACATTTTTCGAGGTTTTTGAAAAATTCTCCATAAATTTCAAGGAGGGAAATTCCTGATAAAAATACAGATTTTTTTATGCAAAACAAATTTTTGACCATTTCTTTTTTTAAATTCGAAATTAGGTAGGTACTTGACTAGGTATAAGCTTATTATTTTTCCCAAGATTTTCTTTTTGAAATTTCAGTTATTGAAATTTGTAGGAAATTTTTCAAAAAGCTTGAAAATTATTATTTCAAAAAGATTCTTACAATTTCTTCAACCTTTTAAAAAATTTTTGGAATTTTTTGAAAATTTTTTTGGAATTTTTTGAAAAAATTTCACCTTTGTAGAAAATTTTTTTTGTATAATTTTTTTGTATAGAAAAATCTTTGGTGAGAAAATGTTAGTTCGTATTATTTGCATCTAGGTACTTGGGAGATTTTCTTGAAAAATTATTTTTAAAATTATTTTTTTCGATTAATTTTTCTTTAAAAGAAGTTGTTAAAGACGAATTTAAAAAACCTTCTAAAAGGAAAATTTTTAAATTTTTAAAAGAAAATTTTGAGAAAGATGGGAGATGTATGCAAAAAAAAAAATCATTTGGCAACAGGATTTTTTTCCAACATGATTTCTAATGAAAAAATTCAATTCTCTTCGAAAATTTTCACAACCAATTTTTCTGAGAACATTTTTTTGAAAGTAATTTTTTTTCTTCCAAAATTTTGAAGAAAATTTTTTATAAAAATTAAAAATATGGGTTTAGAAAAATTGCCAAAATATAAGGTAGGTACCTATAATATATTTTTTATAATAAAATAATTTTTCAATACCTAGATTTTTTGAGATCCTTTCAAAAAATTTTAGGAAAAATCTCTTATTTGCAGATGAGAAATTTTTCAATGTTTTGAGAAAAGTTCTCAATTTTTCGTTTCATATTTTTTGAAAAATTCTCATTTTTTGGAATTTGAAAAATGTTTTTTATTTTTTTAGAAAAATCCTACTGTCTCAATTTTGTTATTTTTTTGTAATGAAAAAAGTAGGTATCAATTTTTTGGAGAAAAAAAATCATTCTTGCACTCAAAATTTTAAAAATCTTCAACTCAACACCCCGTAGTATAGGAAAAATTGGGTACTGGGTTAGAGTAGAGATGCACGTTTTAATCTAGGCACGTACTCTAAAATATTCGAAAAAAAAGAATTGGCTGATATATTTTTGGTTCAGAATTCGAAATTCGAATAATCTCAAATGTAACCTTAAGTAATGTTTTGTGTTGTTTCTCATTCTACGTATTAAAGTTCTATTTACAAAAAAAAAGTGTACCCTTCTACTCAGTAACTATACTAACCAAACTACACGATCCTACATATAACTTTATTTGAATTAAGTTTACTATACCGATGAGATTTCCCTTTATGATGAGAATTTGCGGCATCTTACTACGTTAACTATAAATATCGGAAAATTACCCCTTAAAATAAAAATTTCCTTTCCACGTTAATACCCCAACGGGCATATTCTCATGTTAGATGTTAATTTCATTGTAAAGACAAGATGGTGCGTAGAGAAATCTGATATCAAAAGTGATACGAAAATTCAAAATTATATAGTTTTGTGAATGGGTTCGGTTTATACAATAACACGGTAACTTTTACTTTGTTATGTTTATTTTATGGGTCTTCATGTGGAAAAAAAAGGAATAAGGAAAAAGGAAAAAAGTTCAGAATGCCTGATGAACGCTGTCATAGGATTTGAACTGAACTGTAGGTTTACCTTATTTTATATACCTTTGTCAAAAATATCGCCTCTTGAAAATTATTGATTTTCATTATTTCCCGTGTTTCTTTCGGAAAATTTATAAAATTATACAATTTACTTACTTTGAAATGTTTTTCATGTTTATGTCATGAATATGAAATATTAACCTCGAGTTATTTTTCTTCAAAATCACCAACATTAAGTATAAAACTTTAAACGAAGTTCTATAACTATGAGAATTTGAATAGGCAGCTTGGCAGTCAGTAGGTGTTTGCTACTTTAATTTATAAAATACAAATGCGACTGCTTTTTGATTAATATGCCACAGATGATGTCGAGCTCGACACCACGCGTGTGATGAATACATAGCGTATAGGTCTACTCGTATTTTGTTAACGCACCCACCTTGAAAATTGAATGATACGTCCTTTGTTGTTTATAAAATGTAATATTAAAATCGAAATGAGTCGTTTATTAAGTAATATCAGTTTTAATGACCTGAGTATGTGTTAACTGTTATGTGATGATAGGAAATTGATAGACCTGTTGTATTTCCGCTATATAACTTAATCGTTGCAGTTTATTGACTTTATTCGACGTGTGTTGATTTTTCATTTATTAAGTAATACCAGTTAGAAAAAAATCAGTGTGAATTTTTTAGAAACAAATATTTTGTTTTGTTTTTTGACCTATGGGTATCTTGCTTTTTTTAGAAGAAAAAAAAGTATACTTTTTTATGTACTTAATTTAATACGATTGAAATAATTGAAATTCAAACACCTCATGCAGAAGTTATAGCTTTAGCCTATATTTAGTCAATTACTCATTATGGGTGGCTATACTTAAGGTACGTTGTGATACGAAAAAATTCCCACGACATGTCGAAGATGACTTCCACTTAATTGACACTTAAACAGCAACATTTTGGATTAACATCCGCCACTGCGGAGTTTAAAGATGTTTTTTCACGCACATGGTTTTGTCGCGTTCATTTACCTACCTACTCGTCATTACAACGCCTAAAGAATACCAGTTTATAATTATTTTATAAACGATTATTTTTTGCAAAAAAAAAAATCGTTGGAATTATCTATCTACTTACGCGATGAATAGGTGCCTATAAAGATACAGTTACCTAATACCTACTCGCCTATCTTCCCATCTGTACACAGTAAAGTATACCTAAACCATAAAAAAATAAGCTCAACTAATTATTGAAAATGTATAATACCTCTATAGTCTATACACATATGTACAAGCAGGTATACCAAGGTACTATATAAAATTGATAAAAACACCTCGTGCCTTTCGTTTTTGTTAGTGTTGACATATTATTGAGTACCTAATAAATTGTTTTGCTTTGAAAACCCGCTTTTAAAGTAGGTAGGTAGAGTGTGGAAAACCGTTAAAAAGGTATGAAGCCCATAATTTTCGAAGAGCTTGACAAGAGGTAACGAAACAAATTCATCGTTCACGCAATAGCCTATCAGCTTGCGTGATAGCAATTTCGAACCTTTTTTGCTTTCATTTTTTCATTACTTACTTTCAAATTAGTAGGTATCTACTTTGAAAGAGTCAAGATTACGAATTAAATTCACTTCATTCTATATTTTTAATTTTCATAAAAAATGGATTAAAAAAGCTCGAAATTTGATCACCTTAATCTTGTAGGTATATAGAACATAGGTAGGTACCTATCTACATACCGACCTATATACCTACCTACGAAGCGTAAGATATATCCTACACGACGTTTTTTTTGATTTGATCACATAATATAATGTGTATTACTGTATCTTCCTTCTTCCAAGTAAAGAGTAGGCATATATGTTGGGTAGGTTGGTATGCTATCTGTTAAAAAAATTAATTTATGAAGGCAACTACCGATTTTAAAACTTTGATTTCAAATCGTGAAGAGGACGTGATAGATATGTATTTGTGTACCACTATTACTATCTAGTATACGAGTATATCTACCAAATCAATTATTGCATTATCAGGACCCTAAAAGAAATCAATGAACTTTTATATGAAATTTCGAATAAATGAACCATAATTTATTGAGTTGTTTCGTATTCAAATCTATTTTCATTAAGTATTTATTTTTATTTATTTATTTATGCCTTATATATAAGATCCCAGGCAGCACAATCGACAAATTATCGAAATAAAAAATCGACAGAATATCGAATTCGATAACCCGTGTAGCAATTGTCGACATCGACATTTATGTCGATAAAATTCAGACAACATTTTTTTCTCGGTTAACGATGAATTAAAAATGATATTTGAGATTTAAAGTAATGTTCTATGTTAAACATAACTGTTCAATCAAAATTTTTGAATTTTTCTCAGTATTTTCCTATAATTTAGAAAACGTTGTTTTTCTACATAGACAAGTCGATGTAAAAATCGATACTCGATAAACGCATCGACATTTATGTCGACAATTTCTGCCAATTAAATTTACAAATTTTATATCTAAAAAGAACTAAAAACAATTAATAAGAACATTTTAAGCTCAGGAATAAACAATTTTTGAAAGAATCACAAAATTTTCTTATTTTTTAAAGTTTTGAATAATACAACAACTTGTCGAGTTATTGTCGACATAATTGTCGATGGTCGAATAATGCATCGACTTCACTGTCGACAGTGTCGACCAGAGGAATTGTAAGTCGAGATAGTGTCGATGTGATTGTCGAGGGTCGAATAATGCATCGACTTAACTGTCGACAGTGTTGAACAGAGGAATTTTAAGTCGAGTTAATGTCGATCTAATTGTCGAGGGTCGAATAATGCATCGACTTGACTGTCGACGTCTTGAGGGTGATTGTGATACTCACAGATAAAGTGTGTTGCGAATTAGTACATAAGGTCTAAGAATCATCTCTATGTTAGTTGGACACTCGCATGTGTCCAGCTACAAAGGTGGCCTCAATGCTGCATATTTGACAAAAAATGTCGAAATGTTGGCTTGGAAACTATTTTTGGTGTAATTTTAATATATACTTATATTGAATATTTGAACTTAGCATATTTTTCAAAATCTCACCATTGCAAATGTCGATGTGGATGTCGATATAAATGTCGACACATCGAAATAGGTCACTTTTCGATCGTACATGTCGACACGATTGTGGATGGTTTGTCGAGCTTATTATCGACATATTTGGACGGTCGACAAACATGTCGATAATAAGCTCGACAAACCATCCACAATCGTGTCGACATGTACGATCGAAAAGTGACCAATTTCGATGTGTCGACATTTATATCGAAATTAGCATCGACGTTGCTACACGGGAAAGTGTCGCGTTAGTTCCGCCTAAATCGTGAAATTATCTTTCGATATATAGATAGATTATAGTTAGCAAAAATTTCGAGATTATAGTAAGATATTTTATCGATAATATATCTATAATATCGAAAGATAATTTCACGATTCAGGCGGAACTTTTACGACACTTTATCGAATTCGATATTCTGTCGATTTTTTATTCCGATTTTTCGTCTTTTACTAGCTTTTTTCTATAATTAAAAATCATTAATTAGCATAATTAATACATTAAACAATGCCTAAACACATTATTCATGTTACGGTAAGAGGATCATTTCAGAAAAAGTCAAAAAAAATTATAAAAAATCTGCTACCCGTGGGGCTTGAACCATCTACCCCCTGCATGGTAATCCTCTTCCTTAACCACTATGCCATACCTTAACGTTGAGGAATTAGCAATAAAACGCTTATAATAGGCAGTTTAGTACTTCCAGACGTGTTGGACTTAGAAAAATTTTCACCAATTTGGAAATAATTTCAAATATCGTCACAAAATCGTTGAAAAATCGTTCGACAAATTTCGGATTATTTGTCGATAATGTAGTTTCAAATATCGCCACAAAATCGTTGAAAAATCGAATTCGAGGAATTTCATATTACGTGTCGATAATATAGTTTCAAATATCGTCATAAAATCGTTGAAAAATCGAATTCGAGAAATTTCAGATTACGTGTCGATAATATAGTTTCAAATATCGTCACAAAATCGTTAAAAAATCGAAATCGAGAAATTGCATATTACGTGTCGATAATATAGTTTCAAATATCTTCACGCAATCGTTAGAAAATCGAATTCGAGAAATTGCATATTATGTGTCGATAATATAGTTTCAAATATCTTTACAAAATCGGTAAAAAATCGGATTCGATAAATTTAATATAATCTGTCGATAATATAGTTTCAAATGTCGTCAAAAAATCGGTAAAATATCGAAGTCGAGAAATTTCATATAATCTGTCGATAATATAGTTTTAAATATCTTTACAAAATCGTTAAAAAATCGAATTCGATAAATTTAATATTCTTTGTCGATAATGTAGTTTCAAATATGTGCACAAAATCGGTGGAAAATCGGAATCGATAAATTTAATATTCTTTGTCGATAGTATCGTTGACGAATATCGTCATAAAATCTTAATAATATCGAATTCGATAGTTTTTAGATTTTTTGCCTATGAAGTTGTACCGATAAATCTTTATAATATCGTGAGAACATCTATAGATTTTCAAACGATTTTTTATCGATACGTTACATCTTCCGATATTATCGATCGAGTGTGCCGCTCGGGATAGAGTATAAAAAAGAAAAAATAATACAAACGACATAAGTACAATTACATAAAGAAAGCTCTATCTTAGGCCCTATAAAAGGGCAAAGGCCTCACCCAATCGAGCCCATTCTCGCCTGTCTTGCGCCACTCCATGGAAGAGTGAGTGTCCGAGGATTCTTTTGAAGCCGTCTCTCCACCTAGTTACCTGTTTTCCTTTTTTCCTTTTCCCGTCCAAAACTTGCCAAAAGGTAATTTTGTTTCCCCAATTTTTGAATTTTTTTCTGGAAATATGTCCCGCCCAGTCCCATTTTTTCTTTTTTATAGTTTTAACGAGATCAAAATTTTTCCCCAAGGTATTTTTAATTTTTTTGATTTTAATTTTATCATTTATTTTGATATTTAACATGAACCTTTCAATCGAATTTTGAGTAACTCTTATTTTTTTTTTTCGTCGGTTTTCGTGAGGGACCATGTGTGTGCACCATAGGTCATGACTGGAACCACGCATGAATTAAAGATCGCGCTTTTATGATCAACATTAAACGGGCCTTTAAATATTTTTTTTAGCGACCAATATTTTTTCCAGGTAAGCTTTATTCTTCTGTCGATTTCTTTTTGGTTGCCCTCTTCGAAGCTGATAAGTTGGCCAAGATAGGTTATGTGTTTAACTATTTCGATATTTTCGTTTTCTATAGCAATAGGGTTGGGATTTACTTCTTGTGTGAGAATTTTAGTTTTTTGGAAATTTATACAAAGACCGGCCTCTTTACCTGTTTCAATTAATTCCAACAACATTTCAAAAGCTTCCTCCAAACTTGTTGATGTCGTCCAAGAAGTTGGCAATTTAATAGAAAATATCTCCATAGTTGTTGAAAACCCAGCCACCCTTACTTATTTTAAATAATATTATTACTCCGAATAATTTTTATGTGTTACTTATGTACCTATCTGACTTTAAAAAAAGTGGATACATTCACTGGAATAAAAAAGTGATCGTCCTTGTTATAGTGCCCCGATAATCATACTTCACAAAATTTTCATTTTAAAACTCGTTTAAATATTCGCAGTGTCATTAAAAGCTGCATACCTTACTACTTCAAAAGTGTCACTCACTTCGAATTCTTGAAATAATGTAAAATTCCGTGCTAATTTTATACCGTTAAACGTTCAGATTACACAATATTCCATTATGGTCGCAACAGGCTAATTAAAAAATCGATATGTCAAACTTTTAAAAACAATTTTTTCAAAAGGAATTTCTATTGTACTGGGTTCTTGATGTGGGGTCTATATGAACTTAAACTGTAGTAAGGAAGGACATATTTGTAACGTGCTGTAGTAAATACCTAAGATAGCATTGAAAATCGAAATAAAACTAATTTTTTCTTTGCGAGAAATTCTGAAAGAAAATTATTTATACGAATACCTAACAGATTAGGTTTGTTAGGAAATTTTTTGGTCAAATTTCCTCCAAAATCATTTTATTTTATGATCAGATTTTTCTCAGGTGAATTTTTAATGAGGAAATAATAAGTTAATTTCTGCAAAGAATTTTTCAAAAATTTAAAAAAAAAATTGTTCCTGCAAAATTTTTGACGAAATTTTTTATGAAAGAATTTCATTAAAAGAAACTTTTCAAAATATGAAAAGAATTTTCCTTGGAAATTCTTATACTTGAAGAAATTAAATTCTTTCTCCAAAAAAATAAAAAATTTCTTCTTCGAAAAATTTTAAGGTATTTTTTTTCTCTAAAAATAAGAAATTTCTTTCTAAAATAACAAAATAGGTAGGTCTTTTTTTCTAAAAAAATTGAAATGATTTTTCATTTTTATTTGAAAAAATAAACACTTTTTTCAGCCGTGAAATTTTTTCCTCCAATAATTTTTTAAAAATTTCTCACAAAAATCTTTTTCTCAGGGGAAAAAAACAAAATAATTATTATTCTTATTCTAAAAAATTTGAAAAAAGTTTTTTGTTTCAAAAAATGATTTTTAAAGAACTGTTGTACTCCAAAAAAAATAGATTTATTTCTCAATGAAGTTTCCTCTCTGATGTTTTGACTTTTGATGGCGATTATTTTCAGACCATTTTTCATCATCGGACGAATGGCTTATTTTCAAATTTTAATCAGTAAAAAAATGTGATGAGAATCGTAGTTTTTGCTCTCCTACGACATTGATAAGTATATTAATTGCAAAGATTTAATTAAATGGAAATAACTACTCATCAATTTTCACATAGTCTGTACCTATCTAGATGAATAACATAATAAAATCAATTATAACACAGACGTGAAATAAGTAGGTACTTAGGTAGGTAGGTATACGTAGGTATAGGCAAATTTATACCACACCAAACAAATGATGATGGTGCGTATCTTTCAATTTATGAACGGTTCGCAATTAATACTTTGGTGTCACTTCGATTAACAAATGAATGAATAGGTAACAGAAGCAGTGTGTATTATTAATGGATACCTAATGAAAAAGTATCGTAAGGTAGATTGAATAAGAAATCATAATTATGAAAACAAAATGCATGCCTAGATAAGAGACTAAAGAGGTACGAGAGCAGCTCAAGTAGGATAGCCAGCAGGAAATATGGAATAGCAGGTGTCCATAGTCACAACCAAGTGTCAATTATATTGTTTCATTATCAGTTCATAGTTCATTGCCTCTTATTTAATTATGTAATCAATTTTTAAATAGCTATGGGCTTATATATTTTTTCGATGTTAACCAATGGAAATCGATAATAAGAAAGGATGAATTACCGTTGCAAAATATTTGATAGGTAGAGGAAGTAAATCTAGGTAATTGATAAATTTTTTAACAATTCAAGAACCTTCGAAGATACGTACGCATACCTATAATATATTGCACGCAGCCTATATACCTATAACTTTGTTTCATTGGATAAATGCATGCAGTGTTTAATTTTTTTTTTCTTTTGCAATAGTTAACACTACGTTATATACCTATAATATGAATTACTTTTTGTTTCAGGAAAACAAAGCTACAGTATCTGTTTACTACGAAACTTACTGTCCTGATAGTATAAAATTTATTACCCAACAACTTTATCCAACTTATACCAATTTGAATGGAAGTTACTTCTTGCCACACATGCAACCTTTTGGTCGTGCTAATGTAAGTATGATAATATGATATATATATTTTTTTAAATAGATAGCTAGACACCTCTTTAGAAAAAAAATTAAAATCTCCGTTTTTTATTTATTTTTTTTTTTGAGAAAAAATTTTTATTCATTTTTTTTTGGAGTAAAAATGTTTCTCAGTTAATTTTTGGAGAAATAATTTCTCAATTTTTTCGAATGTAAAAGTATTTTATTTTTTTAATGGAAAAATTTCTTAATATTTTGAGAAATGAAAAAATTCTTAATTTAAAAAAAAAATTTGGTTTATGTAAAATAAAAAAATTATAAAATTTTAATTTTTAAAAGAAAAACTTTCATTCTCACATCAAGCTACATATTAAGGCAAAAATTGAAGTACTTAAAACTGGAAATACCCAAATACGTATATGTACTATTGTACTTGTGTTGATAATTGAAAGGCATGTCATTTCACTAAAAATTGATTTGTAATCATTTTCGAAGTTGGGCACTGAAATAATAAGTATGCTTATGTACATTATTTTAGTTGATGGTTAATCAAAATATTTTGTTTTACACGTGCTTCAGGTATCAACTTTACACAATGGAACAGTGGTATTTTCCTGCCAACACGGTGAAAAAGAATGCTACGGTAATAAAGTGCACGCTTGCGTTTTGACTTTGAATAGCCCTCACTTCTCTTCCAAGATGAAATTTATCAATTGCTCGATGGCTCGAACTGATATCAAAACAACCAACCCTTATGCATATCCAATTGATGAAGTACGTATAACTATACATTCTACAAGTTTACAATTGATCTGCGTTTAAAATAATTAAAAATGCATAGGTATTAGATATCTAGTACCTACTACCTATGAACAAGTATCGCGTAAAAACATTTTTTTTTAGCATTTTTGCTTAAAAAATGCGGATGTTTTTTTGGCAATTATATTAATTGCTTCATTGGTAGTGATTAATCAACAATTCAATGTAATTAATCGTGGTTGACAGCAACACCCAAAATTTCAAAAGCGAAATTAGCGAAATGAACTACTCCCTAGAAAATTTCTAAAATGTAAAAATTGCCTAAATAAAACTAAATAGGTATTTATTTATTAAAATTATTAGATACTGTTTTTTTTTTTTTTTTTTTTAAAGAAATTTAAAAAAAAAATTTGAATAAAAATGTTTCTCTGTCAACTTTTGGAGGAAAAATTTCTCAATTTTTTCGAATTTAAAAATATTTTCATTTTTTTGAATAGGCACAAAAATTTCTTAATATTTGTGAAATTGAAAAAATTCTCAATTTTTGTGAAACAAAAATAAATAAATTTTAATTTTTTTAAATGGGTATTAGGTAAAAAACTATATTTTTAATGAAATTTTCCATTTTTGTGAAATAAAAAAATCTTATTTTTTTAAACAATTTTTTTTCGAATTTTTTTGCCATTTTTTAAAAATACCTATAATAAAAATATACCTATAAATTATTTTGTGAGATAGGTACCTAATTGAAGTAAAAAAAAATTGGAAAAAAATCTTTACTTTTCTGGGAATAAAAATTTCTGAAATTTTTTTAATCTAGATAAGTATTTTTTTTAAATAGAAAAATTTATCAAATTTTTTAGAATAGGTATAGGTACCTATATATTTTTTTAATCTTTGTTTTGGAAAGAAATCTCTCATTTTTACAGGGGAAAAAAAATATATAAAAATTTTGGAGAAGATCTTTCAATTGTTTAGTAGCAAAACATTTCTGATTTTTTTCATTTTTTTTTTTGTTAAATTTTGAATTTTTTGTAAAATAGAAATTTTTTTTTTAGAATATTTCTTCAAAATTTTGTTTATTTTGGAATGAAATAGGTAGCTACTTATCGTGATATTAGAGAAAAACGTGGCTACCTACTATAATAAGACGTATAAATTTTCTATATTTTTTTTTGTAAAAAAAAATACAAAACTTAATAAATTTTTATGTAGAAAAAAAAATCTCCTCTCCATTTGAATTTCAACATTAAAGAAATTTTAACCAGCCACTCCCTCTGGAAAATATCAAAAAACCCTGAAAATTATTCTACGTCACCGTTCCTGCTTACAGCATCAATACTTGCATGATTATATTATTTAAATTTATTTTTCAGTGTGCTGCCGAATCGCAGATCAGTGCTCAAGAAATAAAAAGTTGTGTGGCGAATACAACTCACAGTGATAGTTTATTGATGGCTTACGGAAATGAAACGAAGAAATATAATATCCCTAGTTTCCCCTTCATTATATTCGATGGAGTAAGTTTTAAAATCCAAAAAATTGCATTTTTGTTTCACTTTCAATGCGCTTTTAATTACAAGTTTTTATACCTACTTTCAGAAATTCGATGCTACCGTTTCCCAAGAAAGTGAAAAGAATTTTGCTGGAGTGATCTGTAAAACATTTATTCCTGCCAATGACACCAAAACCGACTCTGTATGCAAAAACCCGAAAAATTCGGCGAATTCTTTGGCCATCACGGCATTCCCAATTATTGTCCTTACATTCTTATTTTGCAAATTATTCTAAAAATTTGTTTTAATCAGCGTTACTATCAAACCACCGTATTTTCTTATAAGATATTCGTTTATATTGTTGTTTTATCAAACATTTCAATTAAAGTGTGCATCACTGTGCCATTTATTTTCAAAAAATATCCAACTTATGAAATTATAAATATCGTATCGAAATTACACGTGTATAATTTTAATGACTGTTTTTCAAAATTTGTAATGTACTTACATACGCGTTCTGTTTTAAAAAAATTATCAAAGTACATATAAATGGCATTTCCTTCCGACGATGTTTAAGACTTAAGTATAATACCTATGTTATATTTTATTTTTGTGCTACATGTTGCGTTTAATTTTTCAATTTTCATGTAAGCTCTGTTCTTTTGAATTTTTCGAGTACCTTTTCTTTTTTTTTCTTTAAAAAAAATAAAAATAACTTTCGGCGTTACTCGAAGCAAAATCTGAAAAAAGAGAATATTGAAGATAGAGCTAAGAAAAGAAACAGAGCTGTGGAATAATTGATCATTATTGTTTTATTTTTGTTCCATATTTTTTTAATTTAAAAAAAGAAATTGTACTTATTCACAAATTATTAAGATTACTTCTTATACCTAGTAAGTTTGTAATTTTATAAAGTTATTCATATAACTAATTTAGTTTACGTTAATTACTTAATATTTAAGCTTGAATTTTTGTCCTTTTTTTAATTTCTGATTCTATCAACTTTCGAAATAATCATATTCGTGTAGTTTTCGTATTTCTTTTTAAAAATAATTCTACTAGCTTTTTTCAAAATGAGAAAATAATTCTCTGTAGATGCTTACTAGATACTCGGTCAAATAGAAGACACGAATGCATTTATAATGTTATTTACGCATGGTAAGATTATTTGAAACAAAATCATTATTTTCATCGCACCCATAAATATGCTGGTGTACGGTTTTCTAAAATTACCTACCTTTTGAAGTCCCTACGTACAACTACACACACACACACACATTAAGAACTGCGTGCTGAGGCTATTGTAGGTGTAAGTATGTAACTAATACATACATTAGTCAGATAAAATGGAAATGGTACATATTAGGTACCTACTACCTAAGTACAGCTAATGTCCTTTATGTATCAAGTACATGCTTATCATTATTTCATAAGGTATTGTGTATCCGTATAGTTGTTTGTTTTTGTTTGATGAAACTTGTGATACTTTTATAGAACATTAGTGCTACAATTAAAATTCTATAATACCTATCATTTTGTCACATTATATGGTAATTCAAATTGTGTGATTTTTGTTTCGTTGTCATCCTGCCATGAAAAAGTGCAATTTAATGAGAAGTGAAGTGAACGAAATAATTCGATTGTTTTGTCGATTAGGTAGATGAATAAAAAGTGATAGAATGTCTACCTTGACCTTCCATCCAATATTGGTTATGGAGAGCTTCGATATTTTGTGTTATTTATGTGATTTGCGATGAACGGATGAAATTTATTCATCCCTAAGAATATTTTACCAAGTGTTAGTAGTAGGTACATATAATACTGAAAATTAAGTTTATCTAAGGAATTTAAAAAAGTAAAATAAAAAAACCGACAAGATATTTATTTCATATTAAATTAAAAATGAAAAAGTATTAATCATATCAAATAGTAAATGCTTAGTCATCGATTTTTTTTATTGGTAAATTTTGTTTGATTTTATTTGATAAAGTTATTGTTCCGTCTACAAGCGTAAATGTAGGTTTTGTCAATTATGCTTTGACATCCCCTAATTTTCCAGAAAAAAATTCTGAATTTCGTGAAACTAAAAAATACTTAGCTATTTCAATGTTTTTGAAGTACCTACCTGAAAAAATTAGTTGAAACGAAAAAAAAGACATAAAAAGTTACATATTGTAAGAGAAAACCCCGTTTACTTTTCGAAGAAGAAATTTTCTAAATTTTTTTGGAGTGCATGCAGTGCAGATTTTTAAAATTTTTGCAGAATCTCACTTAAAAGGGGGAAATCTCATTTTAAAAAAATGAGGAAAATGAA
This sequence comes from Balanococcus diminutus, assembly GCA_959613365.1. Classification (NCBI taxonomy): domain Eukaryota; kingdom Metazoa; phylum Arthropoda; class Insecta; order Hemiptera; family Pseudococcidae; genus Balanococcus; species Balanococcus diminutus. The sequence continues at coordinate 35,941,345 of OY390714.1, forward strand.
AAAATTGGCCCAAATTCAGGTTTATAGTGTATTTTGAAAAGAAAAAAAAATTTCGATCAAAAATGTCAATTTTTATTTGGGAAAAATTGAGAAAAATTTGTGTTTTTCGCATTTTTGACAGTGTTCCACCATTTATCAAAAAATTCTTAAAAATTCTTAGTGATGTACATAAAATCATCTGAAAGAATATAAAAATATTTCGTTACATCATGTTACCTTCAAAGTTCAAAATTGTGCCCTGAGGGAAAATTGAAAACAATAGAGTCGTTTTCAAGGTCATTTTAGAGGTCGGAAAATTCTGAAAAAATTTCACAACTCTCCTCTTAAGTACGTGTACCTACATTTCAAGTTTGGTGAAAATCGATTGGAAATTCGCGGAGGTGGAATTTTGAAAGCGTCAAATCCCATATTTACCTATTTTAGAGGCACCAGCCGTCAAGGGTGAGATAGAAAATTACTCATACGCTCTAAAATATTGTATGTATTATGTAAAACAAATGACAATTTTCAAATAAACTTTAAGATTTTTTTTAATTCGAATTTTTTGGAGAAAAAATTCTGAATGAAGTAATGGCCATCTTAATTTTTTTAATCTCAATGCCAGTTTTTTCTTTGGAACAAAAATATTTTTCAAATTCTTCGAAAAAATCATTCATTTAATTTTTATGAAATAAAAAAATGTTCTCATATTATTTTTTTGAAGAAAAAATCCATTTTTTTAGAATTAGGTAAACATTTTTTTTGGAAAAAATACTAGTTTGTTGTCTCATTTTTTTAGGAGTAGAAAATATCTCAATTTCTAAAATCAAAAATTATTAAATTTTTTTAGAAAATAAATATCATTCTCACATTCAAAATTGAAAGTTTTTCAACTGGAGACCCCTTTGCGAAAAATCGAGCCATACTTTAGAAAAGTCCAAGCTCTGCACAATCTAATGCATAGGTCCAATTACGCTTATGGTTCTCTCAATAATCATCAAAATCATCATACAGGCACCTATGTTACAAAAACATCGTTAAAGATATGACTTGAATATCTCTCCTAAGTTGTTTTGAGGAAAATTTCAATTAAAAAAAAAGGACCGTTCACAATGGACCTTAACTTTTTATAATTATGCTCATGAGTTAAAATTGATTTAATTCGCCATTTCCTAATTACTTTGATGAGTATAAATTCGTGTGATTATTCTAAGTTCTTAATTTCAAAATTTAAATTTAGGCAATCGGAATATTTTTTTTTGAATAATTTTATCGATTTTATATACTTATTATATTAACCTATTTAATATATTATTTTTATATCAGATAGATATTTTTACTGTAAATAATCTTAACAAGATTAATAAAATTAAGTTACCTGCATTTGCATTATAAAAATTTGTTTTTAGTTTTAAATTAGGTACCCAAGGAATTTTATTAAAATAGATTTAAGGGTGATAGTTGTTCAAAATGAAATTGTATACGCAACTTACTTTTAAGCTTATTTCAATTATAATTTGTAGGTAATCTGTACTTACTAATTGGCTATAATATTGAGCATTTATACAGGGAATTATAGAAATGAATTTCGAAGTGATTTGTTTCTTACACATCTTGTCAAGTTAGAATGAATGAAATCCACAGTCCACACCTACCTGATTTGTAATTTCTCTTGTAAGCTTTGTAAGTAAGATTGCTAAGTATATTGGAGTTTGATAATTAATAAAGATTCACATTTTGTGCAAATAATAGTTTTTTTTTTCTTTCTTAATTTTTTTCTTTAGCAAGGTATTAAGTAAATGAAAAAAGTAGGTAATCGATTTTAGTGCATAATTATGTAGATCGATTTTGCAATTGAAATAAATCGTACCTACCTTATCTACATATGTATGTACCGGGTTCCTAAGAATATGTTGACCACCTAGATAACGACAACCAATCAGAGCAATGAGATAACCATTTCTAGTTACCTGATTGGCTGATCCGTAGATCGATGACGTAGGTGGTCAACATATTCTTAGGAACCCGGTAATACTAAACTTGACCATTTATGCCGTATTCTTTATAATTCAGCAACCCATTCGTCATCATTGGCATAGTATGATCCTATGAACTTTTCTCACAAGTCAGTCGAGTTGAACACACAAAGTGATAATAATGAAACAACGTTTTAAATCAAATTCAAGTGTTGCTTTTTAATCAATTCTCTTACTTCATTGAATTGGCAAAAATTTTATGCAAATTTTCATTTACTAATGTAATTGTTACTATCGAAGTGTCGGCAATACAACGTCTGCAACATGAATTATTATACCTATTACCTATACCTATGTACCTACCTGCAATATTCAGTTCGTTTGAGCTTGGAATATTTACCTTTTCTTGTCAACTGGTAGATGCCTATTTGTTTTTATTGGGGAATCAATTTTCTTTTCAATGCCACCATTTACTGAAAATTTTTTGCTGAAGTTAAATTCTGAAGTGTTCCACCTACACGTACCCACCCACTTACCTACAACAGATGAAAAAATTTTAATTCAATTTTTCGAAATAAATTATTAAATTTTCTATTGCTAGGTACGAATTTTTATTAATTTTTTTTTATAAATTTCCTCATCCAATCAACGAAAATACCCACGAATTACACGATCGAATTTAAAAACGTTTCATTTTCAAAATAACCAGGTAACTCAGGTATCTGCTGTCAGGGGCCTTCAATTTTTCATACCGAAGACCGCATACTTGCATCATCGTGGAATAAACAAAGGTGTGAGAAAACCTGACTTGGTGGGGAGGTTGAACCTTCAGGCAGTGAAGACCAGTTCCCGCGCGCGTATGCTACACTACTCGTACTCGATTCTCCCCTCGTCGCCGCCCCGTTCTACTCCGACTCCGAGATTCTACCGAAAATGTAAGTAGGTATTGTGTGTGTATTTCATTTTCTGTTAGTGTTCTCCGTCGTCGCGCGTATTTCGAATGGTGTTTTGTGGCGTAGGTAAAGAGCTGTTGCTTTGATTCATTGATTAGTTTTTTTCTCAATTAATGGTCGGTTTCTACCCTAGTTTTACGTTTTAAAGTAATTTTTTGCGGTGGTTCGTATTTTTTTATAAATGGTGTGTTCGAATTTAGTTTTCAACGACTGCCCTGAATCAAAAAGTAAGCCTTGATCTAGATTTTATGATTACAGTTATCTTGAGATCGCGTATGGATCTTATGTATAGTATCTGAATATTTTTAGATAATTATTTTAAGTAAGGATTTTCTCTCCTCCGAATATTTTCGTGCTTACAAACATCACGATTGTGTTTTATTTTCATAACGTTTTACGATCTTATATTTTTTACCGATCCATTTGCCATGCACGTTGTTTTACATCCTCCAGATCTGATCTCACGCTTTGATGACGTTAAAAACGTTAAATTCTTTTCAAAACGTTTCTTTGTAACATGTTCCCATGTAGTGATTTATAGTATGGTTGAGTTTCTCCTTTTTTTCAAGTTTTCAGATTGACTGTATAGCATTGTTTTGAAGTCTCTGTAAAGGTTGGGGTTTGTTTTGGTTTCATTTAGGTTTGTCTGGGATTCTATTTATCATTTATAAATTGTATAGACAGAGTTAACGGGAACAAGTTGCTCTGCAACTTTTTTGGAGACTTTATTTGAGGTGGGCTATGATTTAAAAATGATCAAAATGACTTTTGTTCACAAATTCACATTCAATTTTTTCCCTGGTAAACCAACAAATGATCGATTTGCTTCCTTTTATGAATAAAGATCTAAATTTTAATGTACCTGTAATGATAAGCTAAGTATAGATGAAATTGATTACACGAACTTGAGTCACTTGACTACACTTTTTAATCAAAATGTCAGTTCAAATGAAATATTTTGTTTGTGTATTATCATTGCTTATGATTCGATAAACTTTGGGGTAACCATGTGACAAAAGCTTCTGCAATTTTTCCTAACCATAAGTTTGAACTTTGAAATTCCTAGTCACTAATCAGGTAGTCATCATTTTTGACTGAATATCCGGGAAAAAATCAAAATTGATTAGTTTTGATTAAAGTCATGATATAAATTGATCGAATTTTAACAAAATCGATCAAACCAGATCAACTTAGATAAACTGACACATGTAGTGTTGGATCAATTTAGATCAATTTTTTTGTGTTTACATCAAATTTGATCAAGTATTGCTTGATATGTCTTAATCTAACTGATTGAATCCGATCAATTTTGATCAAATGTTTCGTGTTTAGACTAAATTTGATCAAAGTATTGTTTGATGTGCCTTGATCTAACTGATAGAATTCGATCAACTTTGATCAAATGTTTTGTGTTTAGATTAAATTTGATCTAAATATTGTTTGATGTGCCTTGATCTAACTGATGGAATTCAATCAGCTTTGATCAAATCCGGTTAATTTTGATCAACTGTATTATGTTTAGATTAAATTTGATGAAAGTATTGATTGATGTGCCTTGATCTAACTGATGGAATTCGATTAACTTTGACCAAACGTTTCATGTTTACATTATATTTGATCAAAATAGTGTTTGATGTGCCTTTTAAATCTAACTGATGAATTCAATCAAGTTAGATCAAGGCTTTTGCAGAATTATCAAATTTGATCAGAGTAATGTTCATGATGTCTTAATAAGAATTCGACAAGCAGAACAATTCCAAGCAATAGTTGGCCATGTTATTATTGGATTAATTTTGAATTTCCTTGCACAAAAGGGTGTTATTGATGATTATAGTGTTTTTTTAAAACTCTTATTTGAAACTGAGTATATGGTCAACAGTACTTAGTGTAGTGCATACTTTGTATGAAAATAGGGAAAACCCATGATTTTCATATACTCATATACTCATCATGCAAAATTGGATGAGAGGAGGGTCCAATCTGAATTTTGTAGTACAAAATTGACACTTTGAAATTGAAATTGTAAGTATTTTTTCAGATTTTTAGGGGTCATATTCTATGTGATCCACATTGGGGAAAAGGGGTCCACATCATATTCCTCTAATATTTTTTATATAACATTTTTTCTTTAAAAAAAATTTTTTGGGATATTTTTTTATTCCAAAAAATCCTGAAATTTCTACTCTAGAAGATTTGAGATTTCTCTACTTCAAAAAAAAAGTTCGAGTAAGTAGATAATATTGTTTTATTTCAAAACCATAATTTTTAAAAAATTTTGAACCAATAAAATTCATTTAAAATTTTTTTCCTACATAATATATTCCAAAAAATGAGAATGTTTTTTCCAAAAAATAGAGACTTTTTCAAACGCTTTACGGCAAGTCGGCAACTACCCAAAGGGTGGTGTGAAAATTTTTTTATTCCATAATAATTTTTAAACAATTTTGTACCAAAATAAACATTTTTTTTTTCATTTCACAACATTCATTTATTTCTCATTACAAGAAATGAGGATTTTTTCAAAAAAAAAAATAAAAATAAATATTAAGCATAAATAATAATTGGTACATAAATAGATTTCCTTCTCCCTAAAAAAAATAAAGAAAATTGATTTACCAACTTCCATAATTCCATCTTTAATAGTGTATTTTTCAGTTTGCATAATTTACTATCATCAATATACCTAAGAGCATTTATACTTCATTTAATGCTCTATCTCTCGAACAGCACTAGTGGTTGTGTGGTCAAGATCATGGATTCTGGAACGGGAGGTAGAGGGATCGAATCCTGACTGAACATGGACTGGGAAATTTTCGTCGAAGTATTTGGTTGAAATGGAAAGGTGTGATGTCCTATAAAATGAAAAGTGGAAAGAAAACTCGATTCGGACATACCAACCTATTTTTTTTTTGAAATTCATTCCGTACTTTGATCAAAATTGATCGGAAAAACGGTGATCTAATTAGATCAAAAAAATGTACCTATCAAAATAGATCTAACTCGATCTATTTTAATCAGAAAGTATCAATTTTGATATAATTTGATCAAAATTATGTCAATTTAGATCAACTTTGATCAAAATTATGTCAATTTAGATCAACTTTGATCAAAATTATGTCAATTTAGATCAACTTTGATAGGTACATTTTTTTGATCTAATTAGATCACCGTATTTTGATCAATTTTGATCGAACCATTTTTTCCCGGGTATACTCAGAAATGTTTCTTCAGCTATCGAATGACATTATAGTCGATTCCAGTAGGGACTTCCGAAAGTGACGTAAAATTTCTCGATGGTAGGAAATTGGCATGAAATTGGTTACCAAAATTTCGACGATATTATACTAAGCTTCTAATAAAACATCGATGTTTTGGGAAAATTGATGAAAAATTCCTATAAACGAGAGTGTAAACAAACAAAAAAAATCACGTGACTGAAAGTCCCTATTGAGAGTAGACAAAAATTCCACTCTCTTAAAGGAAAAAATTTTTCTTTGCGGCCGCATGTTTTTATTTTTTGATTCCACATGAATATTTTTGTCATTAAGTGACCAGATGTGAAAACCTGGTTTAGCATCATTGACGCTTAACAAGATTATCATATTCTAGATCGCCGTTATGAGATGAGTTTTTGACTTAGGATGCTGGAACAGGTCTCATTCGATTCCTCGTCAAAAATCCAATAGAAAATTGGAAAAGGAAGTTTCAGAGTCAAAAAATAAAAACATGCTACATGCGGCCACAAAGAAAAATTTTTACCTTTAAGAGAGTGGAATTTTTGTCTACTCTCAACTGGAAATTGGAATCGACTATAATTGCTATTTTCGAGAAAAGTCATTCGATCGTACTTACATCATTCATATATCTACGACTGCTCCATCCATAGAACTGGTAGAGTCGTGGAGATCTTCTTTTTTTTACCGTTAATTTAGTTTTATGACATGAATGTGAAGAATGTGATCGCTACACATTATACGTTCCGCATACACGTTTGATTTTATTGTTAGTTCAACATCATTATTGTAGTTTAGGATCATTTTTGTCGTTTAAATGATCAATAAATTGATGGTGAAAGGATGTGAGTAATCTTCAAACACCTCTCGTTAAAATTACACCCAAGTATATTCACTTTGATTTGAACGAATTGGAAAAAAATCTATGTCAATAAAAAGATTAATTTTAGAATTTCTTGTAACAAAAAACAAAAGAAAAAACATGACACGATTTACACAAAAGAACATTTTTTACCTGCAGTGTTTATTAGTCACGTGGGTTATGATCTGTTTAAAATTTAAATACTTAAAGCTGACATTATGAACTGCTATTGTGGACTTCATTTGCATGTTAATTTGTTTGTAAAATAAGACTTTGGCAATCGAATAGTTACAGCGACAAATTACTTAGTCAAATTAATATTTTCGTCGAGCTTCGAAATAAATGAGCTCACAATGTAAACGATTTGTATAGTTCTATCTTTCTTTGAAAAATGTTTACCTTAATATGTAAAAAGATTGGCCTGGTTGGTACCTTCGATAATTGTGGTATTTATTTTCCTCTTGAATCGTTTGAAAAAAAAAATTACTCAAAACTTGACACTGTTCGTATGACTAATGCCAATATAAATGGTAAAATTACGCAAACTTTCGCTTTGTTGTACTTGGTAATTATTTTACACTTGATTTTGGTTTGTAATCCACGACAAAATTGTCACGTGTACTTATGAGCTTATCGATGTGATTCATTGTGAGTAAAAAAAAATTATCAGATGAGCAGCAGTTCTCTGCATTGTAGTATGTGTTTTGAGAATTTTTTTGTCTCACCCCCTCAAGTTGTTTCTTTTTATGAGAAAATAGTTCCCTATTTTTTCCCAAGTGCACCTTTTAAGTGAACCCTGTTTCTACTATTAAAAAAATAAATTAACCGATTTTCAAAATTTTGTCTTTTTTTGGGTACAACCCATCAAAGTTGTTCTTTCTCTTCAGAATGAATTTCTCATTCTTTATTCTCCCCCCCCCCCCAAACTTATTTACAAGTGGTATCTTGAGGTGCTGCCAATTTTTCAAGAAAAAAAAAGGGAAAAAATTGATCTAGCATTCGTTTGTTCCTTTTTATTATGAAATAATTCCTTACATGACATAACTTCCCATTTTGAAAATTCATTATATATTTTTTTCAAAATAGGAGCTAGTGACACTGCTTAAAATTCAGCCAAGAAAAAAAATGAAAAATGAGGAATTATTTTTTGATAGAATGCAACAATATGAAGTACTGCATAAAAACACTTTTATAATGTTTTTTTTTATGTTTTCGTTTCTTCTTCTCCTTTTTTTTTTTTTTTTTTTTTTTTTAATTAGGAGACGTCCTAAAGTATTACTTGGAATGATGTTGGGTGAAAAATGGAAAATTGTGAATTAATTCTCATCAGCTCATGAAAATGGACAATTTTCGTGTGTTATAATTTATAATAAAAAAAGAAGGATTTTTAAAATCAGTCAATTTTTCATTTTTCTTTAGAAAAGGAGTGACCAGGGCCCACTTGAAATTCAGTGAAGGAAAAAATGAAAAATTGCCAAATTTGGAATCATTTCTTGTGAAAAGAAAAAATTTTGATCAGGTTAGAACCAAAAAAATGCAAAAGTTTGTACCTAATTTTTTTTTCTTTTTCAAGATGAGAGACTAGGTCACCACTTGAAATTCGGTAGGGGGGAAAATACAAAAATGAGGAATTATTTTCTAATAAAAAGCAATAAAATTAAAAATAACAAATCAAAAAAATTTTCTCCTTTTTTAAATTTTTTTTTATTAGAGGACGCTGTAATAAGGTATCTATCACTTGAAACTAGCTAAATTGAGAGCGAAATAAGGAATTGAAAATTAATTCGCATGAAAAGGAACGATTATGATGGTTTATAACCAAAAAAGGCAAGAGTTTGAAAATTAAATTGGTCAATTTTTTAATTTTTCTTCAAAAAAAAGGATGACCAGAGTCCACTTGAAATTTAATCGAGGAAAAAACAAAAAATAAGGAATTATTTTCTCATAAAAAGATACAAATTTGGGGATGAAGACAAAAAAAATCTAGTTCTACAAAATAAGGGGCCATGCCAGCCAAAGCTTACCATACCTAATCGATGTTGAACTATCTCATTCTCAGTACCTGACTGAATAAAAAAAGAAAGAAAGTATCGATTCCTCCTTAACTTTAACTTCCCTGCTTGATATTTTGTTATGAGAGGCACTGGACTACTTCCAAATTTTACGTCGAACGAATTCTATTCTAATTTACTACCCTTTTTCGTTAAAAGTCAAACGCACGTTGCTATACGCGTAGTTCCTTTATTAAGTAGTTATTATTTTTAATGTACTTTATATATAGATCCCTCGCTGAACAGTTGATTTTCTCATTTATCCGGTACCGGTACCTCGACTACCTTTAAATCTATACCACGTGTTTGTAAACTTGCTAACATACATAATATTTCATGCGTGTAAAAATTTTCGCTGTGATTAGTTAATGAGAGTGTAGTCTGGTTCGCCACGTGCTCATTTTATTTTACATTTACCATAAATTGTATGATAAGAATATATGAATTCGTATTATTGTGATAAAACAGTTTCGAATCAATATGATTTTTGAGTTTTTTATACTATATCAGAAAATCAGTATCATTATATTTATCATCCAATCAGAAGCTGATATAAAAAAACCGCCTTATTCGTAAAATAGATAGTTCATGTAAGATTTGCACTTGTTGGCAATTTAAAGCGGTACCGTAAAAATTGTGTAGGTATTGTTTGCTATGCTAATGAGTATTCAGAGCACGTTTGCTGGCAAACAAACGAATCACTCGATTGCCATATTATAGCTTTCTTAGAGGTATACGGAATTTTCACAGGGTATAAAACTTTCTTTCGAACCATGAAAAATATAAACATTAAACATTTGTTACAAGAGAAAAAGAATTGAGTAATTTGCACTGATTAACGAGTCGAGCATTTCCTACTTTCGAGTAATATAGTCGAGTTTTCCAGCGAAACACGTTAGATGGTAGATTTGTTTGCCGATTTGTGATTGTAACTTTTTAGCTTTTAAGCTGTAAATTGCTGAATCACAGCTTGATGGATTGTTGATATGAAGTTTCAGTTACGATACTCGATTACCTATATATAAAATTCTCATTGATAGCTAATCAAGAAAAACGTTTCTGAGTGTTGTGGAGGCATCAATTGCAGTGCTCAAAAGGTGTAGCTAATTTTTTCGCTTTTTTCTACGTACCTATCAAAATCTCAATTTTTTGAGAGAAAAAAATCTTTCAATTTTTGGATAAAACAATTCAGATTTTTGTTGGAAAATTTTTTCATTTTATAGTCGTTGATTTTTTTTTATTTTTTGAGAAAATAATTTTGTTATTTTTTTTAGGGAATCTCTCAATTTTTTAGAATGAAATCTTTTCTCAGTATTTTTTAAATAAAAAAATGTTACACTCAATTTTTTGAAAAAATTTTCAAATTTTTAAGGTAAAAATGAATTGGTTCATTAAAAAACAGGTCAAGTCACATTTTTTTGAAATTTTAGAGGCGAAAAAAAAAACGTGCGCAATACACTTTTTTTGTCTCCTGCACATTTTCGATGACATTTTCAAAAATGTGACTGCCCCTGTTTTTGCATGAGCCGATTCAAATATGTTTCAAATTTTTAGAGAGAAAAAAGGTCATTTTTCGAGATAAAATAATTTCACCACTTTTTGGAAAATGAATATTTTTCAATTTTTTGAAGTAGGTAGGTAAAGAAATTTTCTATGTTTCCAGAGTACTTTTTTTCGGTTTTCTTTAAAATGAAAAGTCTTTCAAGTTTTTCGAAAAAAAAATCCCAAATTTTCTAAAACAGAAAATATATTTCTCAAATTTTTACAAATAGGTAGGTGGTAGGTAGAAACGTTTTGTCTTTTTGGATTTTTTTTTTAAAGTGAAAAATTTCTGCATGTTTTGGAATGGAAAAATTCTCTGTATTCTTTGAAATGAAAATATACTTATTTGAAATTTTCAGAGGAAAAAATCTAAATTACAAAGTAAAAAATTTCTTTATTTTTATTTTTTTGGGTCAATGAAATTTTCTCTTTATTTGTAATAATTTTGAAAAGTCTTTCACTAATAAAATTATGTTTTTTTCTAAAAAAAATCTTAATCTCGTAATTTTTTGGAATAAACAGTTTTTGAAATTGATTTAAAGTACGTAGTTGAAAATTTTTCAATTTTCTGAAGAGTAAAGAAATTTTACAATTTTTTAAGGGAAAAAAGCATTACCACTAACATCAATAATATTGAAAAAATTTTATCCAACAATCCTATCGAAAAAAATCTATAGAAAATTGCTAGTTGTCAATCCTGAAAAGTTGTTGAGCAATTCTTTTTCAAACTCTTTAAAGGGGTATCTTTTTAAAAAAATTTCAGAAAAAACCGTCAATTTGCTTCCATTTTTTAAAAATTTGAGGAGTCTTAATGATTTTTTTCTTGAAAAGAAAATTATGAAAACGAATAAAAAATATTACCTAGCGTATAACATTTTTTTTTTTTTTTTGGGAAAAAAATTACGTATTAAAATAATCAATTAGGTACCTGGCTACTCAGAAAAATTCTTTAAGGAAAAATATATTTAAAAAAAATTTCTTACTTATTTACAAAACTCTTGAGAAAATCATTAAAATCAGAGTAAAATTGTTTCCAAGAACTGCAATTTGGCATCAAGTGGTTATTTGAGAGTTAGTTCTCGATAAGATAAATTTTCCCACAATAATATCTCAAGATGCAGATGCTTGAATATGCAAACATCTCTATTTTAGCATGACTACTTATATCAACTCAGGCTCTGGGTATACTGAAAATTGTACGTTTTTGCCAAAAACATCTTGAGCATTAAAAGTCAGAATTAGATTTGCGTTTGTTTATAAGCGACCATCCATTGAGTGACGAAAAAAATGTAAGCACCTAAGCGTAAATACTGAAACGGTTCAAACAGTATTACATAAGCAGATACTCACTTTCAATGCAAACTTATTGTATCTACCTTCGTAATTTTATCGCCCTGTTGCATTTATATCTAGTCTTCGATTTTCGATTAATTTAACCAATTGAGAAAATCGATCGCAAGATTTTCCGCTATATTGACTGCGCTAGTAGCCTTCGTAGTGAAGTATTTTTCTTGGGTGTTAACGGTACGTAGGTGAAATAAACGTATTTCAATGTAGACAGAAAAATAATACAGGAGGAAAAGCAGTGTAAGAGTTTTAATGAGAAGGTAACCCGAAATATTTCTAGGAGCGTAGGATGCATGCAAGAATGATGCTATTTGGAATGTGTTTATCTGAACAGCCATAACACGATTTTTATGTACCTATCGAAATCCGAAATGTTCTTTTTTTCAACTTTAATTTCGATACACTGAATTGAAAAATTATATCATTGCGTTGGGAATGAGCCAAATAAAATATTTATCGTACGAACAGCAATGAAATCTGAGAACAATTTTTTCCATGAAATTTATACTTACTTCATATACTATTAGTGTATTTATAAATTTTATTTGAATTTTTTTTTACGATGTCGAAAATTCACGTGAACATAGTAATTATTGATTAAGCACAGTTGGCGCTGTAATGACCGATACTGTTGATATTTTCATCACCTTTTTATAAGAAGTTGGCGTTTTTGTTATTCGCCCAACTGTTTCCAACATAGATACGTACTTCTGTTTGACCCCTAAAACTGCCCCTATGTTTTATTACAGCTCTACTTGTACACGAGGTTTCTTTTTAGATAACCAGATTCATGCTGTGTTTTGTTTTGACCCCTTTTACACGAACCATAGGGTCGTCACCTATATTACACGTTAATTCAGAAGGCCTTTTTTCCACGTATTCAGCGTAGCAGATCATCATTGAAAGTAAAGCCCCGTGCGCGGTTGTGCGCTATGTTGTGAAATTTCCCATTAATGGTCACGTTTTTTATTTATCGTTTCCTTATCGTTAGAAAACGACTTATGGGGTGCCATTATTGTCAGGTATTCCTTATTGTTTGGGTTTTAGTCATTTTTTTTAAAATTTCATTTCGAAGAAACTTGTTTAGTGTGTGATATTTTTGTACGTGTTTCTGTGTAAATAATCAACGCAAGACTTGGGAATTTTCATCATTCTGATAAAATTAATTTATCGTGAATCATTTAAAGACCTGGTTTCCAAAACGTGCTTTGTGCAAAAAATTTTTTTTTGGGAAATCGAAAAAAACTTTCGTGAACTCGGAAAAGTTAACCGATTGTGATGAACGATACATTGTCGTGTAGAGGAGTGGATTAGCTATAATTTGGCCGAAGAACCATTTCGCTAACTTGATTCGTGGTCGCTCTAGGAGTGCGCAAAGTGGGGAAAGTCGGTATTAAGCACGTTTTGGAACAGAAATGATGCAAGTTCGAATGGTAAAATGTAAAATTCAGCACTGTTTGGAAGCGAAATACCAAATCCAAATTGAAAAAATGATCTTTTAAAATTTAAGAGTTGAAGAGGGATTGGTGATAGGCTGTTCCAAAACGGAGTACGCTTCAATAACTAGTAAAATCTTTGAATTTTTTTTTTAATTCAACTGGATGGAGGTGTTCCAAATCACTTTTCGGCGATTTGACATCCTGCATTTGTGAGGAACAACCTACACTTTCAAAATCCGGCATAAACTCATTTTTCATTTTTTTGCAGAAAGCACGTTTTGGAAACCAGGTCTTCATTTAAATTTTTTCAAACTGGTCGATCGTGTTTAGATTAGAGCTGTTTTAAAAAGGAATGTTAAGAGTCGATTAGAAAAAATATACACCAATTACCTACCTATGAAATAGTATTCTTTGTTACATGCAAATTGAGGAACCATTATTAGAAGCAATTTCATGACTGCATTTTAATTTAGAGAGTATGAGGGAAAAACGATCCATTGACCATTTCTTAAGGCTCCTCTTTTCTCGATAGTACAGATTCCTTTCTTTGAAAATTTCCTATCTCCGTTCCTATGGCTGATTTTGAAAAAATTTTCAAACAAAAGTTGTCGATAGAGATCCTTGGAATAATTTTGGTCTTAACAAAAATTTTGATTTGACCTCTACCTCCCCTCCAATTTTGCATAATACGAATGAAAATAATCCGTCTACTTTTATACGCATTTTGCAAAATTTAGGAGGAGGGAAAGGGCCAACCGAAATTTTTTTAATGACCAAAATTATTCTGAGGGTCTTAATCTTCAACCTTTGTTCAAATTTTTTTTCAAACGTTGTCTTAAGAACAGAAATAGGGGGCTACCAAAGAAAATGGGATTGACTCTCGAAAATGAAAAGTCTTGAAAAAATGACATACCGGCTCATTTTTTTCCTTACAGACTCAAAATTAACATTCAGGCATAAAATTGCTTTTAACGATGTAATCGCGTGGGACATATGTTTTTTCAAAAATGATCTATAAATGTGTGGCCATTAGAGTGTCTACATAAAAAAATTGACAAATTTTCACACTTTTGCCTTTTTGGTTCCAACTCATCAAAGTCCTTCTTTTTCGTTTAAAATTAATCCTCTTTTTATTTTCATTTTTTTTCTGCAACTAAATTTTAAGTGGTGCTTTGGAACACTTTCTGTTTTTTAAAAAGTGCAAAAAATAAAAACCAAGCAAAATTTTAAAAAATTGAAAAATTTTCTGTTTCATCATGGTTCCAATTTTCATTTTTTACTAGAAAATAATTCTAATTTTTTCCTGGGAATTTTTGTCACATAAAAAGGAACAATTTTGACGGATTTGAACACTATACCTACCTAATTCATTAGTTGAAAAATTTTCAGGAACTACTAATTAATATCACTTGAAATTCACTCGAGTGAAAAATAAAAAATACTTAGGTACGGAATTACTTCTCCATAAAAAAGATTAGCTGTGAATTTTAAAATTGAAAGTTTTGAATTTTTCTAGTTTTTTTTTGAAGAATTTGGGAGCTTTGAGGCACCATCCAAAGCTAGAAAATAATTTTCTCCCAAAAAGAAACAGTTTTGGGGAGTGAGGTCGAAAAAAAATCAAAAGTCGAAAATAATTAAATAATCTAGAATTCTAGACGAACCTCATTAGGAAAATCGGCAGTCAACATTTTTGATACGATTCCTTATGCATTTTTTTTAAATCTCCGGAAAGGTTTTCAGACGGTGAATGGGTAGTCGTTAAAAAAGCTTTATTCATATTTAATGGAACCTCGACTCGCGACTATGCGCATTTATGGATTCATTAACCTTTATAAACGTTCCATGCAAATTTTTTCTCGATTAAACACTTTTTCTCGCATCGAAAATGCTGAGTGTAGAATGCTTGATTATTCTTCAAAACGAAGGTTTTCATGTTGAAACAATTTGAACAAAAAACACTATCTTATTTATGTATCTGTGAAAAGGGTAGGTCTAGATAGTAGGTACTACTACGTAGGGGTAGTTATTGCGCCATGATGTTTACTTGGATGTACCTACTTATGGCATGAGCAGTGAACAAGAAATTTTTACCTCGAATTGTAATCAAAATTGTAGCTGAGATGTATTGTATATTAATACGAACGTTGACATGGTTTCGTATTCCCTTCGTTACCTAATTAGTTGTCGAGCCTATTTTTTTGTCGAATTAATGAAAAGGCTAACGGAGAATACGAAGTTATGTTTTTAATGATGTCACAAAAGACTGCACTTGCTTAAATAACCTAATAGGGATGTGGAGTAAATTCCAGCGTCGTTAAAAAATGTATATTACGTAAATGCATATTTTTTGTGTGAAAAGTATAGGATTCACAGATCTTTGACTCAAGATTGAGATTCTGTCGTACTCGTATTTGTTACGATTTCAGCATTTTATTTTTTATTTTTTTGGATTATCGCACCCAAACATAAAGTATGAAATTATGCGTAGTAAATAGTAATTGAGATCTCTCCAACTTTACTTCCGTATGCAATCAAAAAGCCACCGTTACTGATCAGTGCTATTTTTTTTGTCCGATGTTTTAAATTGGATGTATCCTAAGCGATTGGTTTCGAAAATCATTGCCCTTTTCGACACTGCTTTATACCCAGTTAGTGGATTCAATCCGAATACAGTAGATATTTTTAATGAATGACTTCACGGATGATTTTAAATGAGATGTTAATTTCATTATGGAAATACCTATTTACTCGAATACACCACAAAGGAAATGATTTTGCGTAAAATATCACCATATCCGATATTATTCATATAGCTGAGTTGCGGTTGTTTTTGTTCGACTTTCACCTGTAGTCAAACAAATCGTAAAAATATTACGGGATTGTATGTATCTGCACTAGAAAAATTGTTCTCTTTTCATCTCTTGTCCGAGTTCGACAAGTTTTTCGTATACCTAGTAGGTATTTTCAATTATGACCAATGACGTAGATATCTATTCATTCCATATACTAATTATTTGATTTTTATAACATTTTTTCTTAGCACCCGAGCAGCACACTCGATCGATAATATCGAAAGTTGAAACGTATCGATAAAAAATCGTTTAAAAATCTAAAGATGTTCTCACGATATGATACAGATTTAGCTGTACGATTTTATAGGCAAAAAATCTAAAAACTATCGAATTCGATAGTATTACGATTTTAGGATGATATTCGTCAACGATACTATCGACAAAGAATATTAAATTTATCGAATCCGATTTTCCACCGATTTTGTGCAGATATTTGAAACTATATTATCGACAAATAATCTGAAATTTCTCGAATTCGATTTTTTAACGATTTTGTGAAGATATTTGAAACTATATTATCGACACGTAATCTGAAATTTCTCGAATTCGATTTTTTAACGATTTTGTGAAGATATTTACAACTATATTATCGACAAATAATCTGAAATTTCTCGAATCCGATTTTCCACCGATTTTGTGCAGATATTTACAACTATATTATCGACAAATAATCTTAAATTTCTCGAATTCGATTTGTTAACGATTTTGTGAAGATATTTGAAACTATACTATCGAAAAAGAATATTAAATTTATCGAATTCTATTTTTTAAAGATTTTGTGAAGATATTTAAAACTGTATTATCGACAGATTATATGAAATTTCTCGAATTCGATTTTTCAACGATTTTGTGACGATATTTAAAACTATATTATCGACACATTATATGAAATTTATCGACTTCGATATTTCAACGATTTTGTAACGATAGTTGTTGAAACTATATTGATTTTTTTCTAGTCAAAAAATACCTACTTTATATTCAAAATTGGATGGGAAGAAAGGGCCAAATCGAAATTTTTATAATAACCAAAATTAAATCCAGAATATTATTCTACAACTTTTGTTTGAAATGTTTTTTCAATTGGACCTCATCTCTAGCCTCTATTATTTTGCATTTACCTACTTACGTGTAACAGTAATATGCGAAATCAAAATTGAAAAAATTTTCAAACAAGTTATCTAGTTTTTTTGGTTTACTAGGTATTTTACTTGAAACCAGATCGTTGTTCTTAAATAAAATTTTACCAAGTTCAATACTACGATTACTATGTGAATACTTAGTATTTAAAATTGAACGGGAGGGAGGCGCCCAATCAAAAATTTTGTAATGACCAAAATTATTCTTAGAACTTTAAGCTACAACTTTTGTTTGAAAATTTTTTCAATTGGACCTCTCCTTCTCCTCCAATTTTGCATAATACTCCGTTGATACTTATTCAAAATTGGAGGAGCGGAGGAAAAAGGGGCCAATTTGAAAAAATTTTCAAACAAAAGTTGTAAATTAAGGTCCTAGAAATAATTTTAGTTATTATAAAAATTTCAATTGGACCCCTCCCTCTTCTCCAATTTTGCATAAGATGTTTGAATATTATAATCCAATTCGTATTATGCGAACGAACTCCGATGTTCGCAACAGACGCTTGTTTTGGTAGAAACTGCTGTATTTGGAACGAAATTCGCCAGCCTTAAGCGTAACTACGACTTCAAACTCGCCAGCCGGTCTTGAAAATGTGCGCGCGCATATACCCATATATGCTAAATTATCTACAAAAAATCGATAGAATATCGAAACTAGATAATCTACAAAAAATCGTAATACAAAATCGATAGAATATCGAAATTAAATCGAAATAAAAAATCGATAGAATATCGAAACTAAATCGAAATAAAAAATCGACAGAATATCGAATTCGATAAAGTGTCGCGTTAGTTCCGCATAAATCGTGTAATTATCTTTCGATTTATAGATAGGTTATCGATGAAGTATCTAACTATAATCTTGAGATTTTTAAAAGAAAAATCGTTCGATTTTATCGAAAGTTTATCTGTTGATGGATTTTGCCAACTATAATTCATCGATAATCTGTCGATATATCGAAAGATAATTTCACGATTTATGCGGAACTAACGCGACACTTTATCGAATTCGATATTCTGTCGATTTTTTATTTCGATAATTTGTCGAGTGTGCTGCTCGGGGCATCTCATCTTTCTTACCTGTTTTGCGATTTTTGAATTAGGTTTTTACTACCTACAATACGTACATGTATGTTTAGATAGGTACATAAACAAAATAGAAAACAAATTATGCGTTTCATTGATATTGCCTAATATGGTTTATCACCTGAGCTCATCGTGAAATTTTCAATTAATCAGTTTACAGAAAGTGGTTTGATGTAATTTAAACATTATCACTTTATCAGTAATTTCATTACGAAATTGTAACGAAATTATTCGCAAGTTGAATTAGCATTAAGGCGCAGCTGTTGCTTCTTCCGTTATAATATTTGTGGCGTTACAAATTGGTATAGGTATGCTTGATTACTCGTGGCATAACTTTCTGTACCTACTTATGATTTAGCCATGTGATTGTGCACCATTGATAGAAATTCCCCGGTTAATTTACGTTATTGCTATTTTTTGATTCAAGTACATTGTGAATGATTTGTACTTGGTATCAGGCGGTTATAGGGGAAATTAAAAAACAAAATAAAAATTTAATAGATCTGAAAATTTTCCAAAATTTATTGAATTTAAAATTTGTGAAAATGTCAATAAAATAAAATTGAAGGAAAAATTTTTTCGAGACATAAAAATATGACAAATTTTGCGCATTTAAAAACATTTACGAAAATCCCAAAATTTAATAAATTGAAATTTGTAGGAAAAAATGTAAAAATAAATATTACACAAATTAAATAAACTAAAAAATCTATCCAAAATTTAAATAAAAAATTAATAAGTCAAAATAAAAGATAAAAGTTTTTAATTGAAAATCCAACAAATCAAAAATTTGTAAAAAATTGATAAAATAAATTAGATAATTCGAAAAAATTGAATTAATTAGGTATTAAAAAAAAACAAAAAAAACTGAATGACCTGTAAAAATTTTTAAAATAATTTATTTAATCCGAAAATGTTCCAAAACTTGAATGAATTGAAAACTGCGAGTTGAAAAATTAAAAAAATTGGATTTTTTTAAATTAAAAAAATATTAAAATTAAAATGCTTCAAAATTCCTTTAAAATAAAAAAAAAATACTTACCTACTTAATAAAAAATAAATGAACATCATTTTTTAAAATGTTATTTAAAGTTCAGCTCTTATAGTACCTAATTTTTGATTTTTTCCTTTTCTGTTTTTTTTTTGTTTTTTTTTGTAATTCAAATTTTTGGTTTAAAAAAATTAATTTTATGTTCCCGGGAAAAAATCTGTTGGATCTAACCATATATGAAGTGGTCAGATCTAACCATATATGAATTTTATACCTATCAAATTTGATCCAATGATGTATGATGAGATAAAATTAAATATGATTGGATCATATTTGATAGGTACATTTCCCATTTATTATGGTTAGATCTGACCATACCATCCCAAATTTTTCTCAACGGTCACCCATCCAAGTAGTAACCAAACCCGAAGCTGCTTAACTTTTCCAATCAGATCAATGATGGTGCACTCAACTTGGTACGAACCATTTCATATATAATAAGACAGTTTAATTGTATTTATGTGACACACAATCAAAGATAACAATTACTCAAGGTTGTATAACTAAAAGTATCAGGAAAAATTCCTGCGAGTAGATAATTTCAACTTAAATTCAGAAATTATTTTTGTCGTGATACCTTCAGGACCCCATGGGGGCACTGCGCCCCAAAATTTTTGACCAAATCCAAAAAAAAATGTAAAAAAGCATGTAGCATGTCGTTTGTTACATTTTTAATAGTGCCTACTCCGAATTTTGCCTTACTTTTTTGATGGAACCCTATTCTGGCACTGCTCGTAGCCCCTAAAATTTTGAAATGAATCTGGGTTGACTCATTTTGATTTCACAGATATAACTTGATCCAATAATATCAAATTATATATGAGAGAATCTAATTTGATCCAATTTGATCCATTCGGATCTAACCATTTCTATATAACTGGATTTTCACTGATATGACTTGATCTAATTATATCAAAGTAGATATGAGGAGATCTGGTTGATATGATTTGATCTATTTTGATACAACCATTTTGGATAAAACTGGAGTTTTACAGATTCAACTTGATCCAATAATATCAAATTATATATGAGAGAATCTAATTTGATCCAATTTGATCCATTCGGATATAAGCATTTCTATATAACTGGATTTTCACTGATATGACTTGATCTAGTTGATATGTTTTGATCTATTTTGATATAATCATTTTAGATATCAGTGGATTTTCTCTGATATAACTAGATCCAATTTGACTAAATTTTATCCAATCAGATCAACATTTGGATCAAACTTGATCAAATCTGATCAGATTTTATCCAAATAGATATGACTTGATCCATGAGATTTTTTCCCGGGTTATTCTACGTGTAATCTTTGCAGAAGAATTAAAAAATTACTCGAACCACTTCATGAAAAAAAAAATGATAAAATTTTAGTAAAAATCTCTTGGCTAGTAATTTTTTTTTAAATATGAAAGAAAAGTTTGTACATAAACCTATAGAAAAGAGTATGGATAAAAGAATTCATCTTTTCCTAAAAACTTTTTTAACCGGATAAAGTTCTTAAAAATTAAAAAAAAAATTTTAAAAAAAATTTTATTTAGAATTTTGAAAAAAAATTATTAAAATAAATTATTACTTTTTCATCAGAAAAAAAAATGTATATAGAAAAGGAAGCAATCGAATCGTCGTGATGTGTCGCCTTGTGGAAATCCTCTGTCGTTGCGCTACTTTTCATTTCATTTACTCGTAAATACTTTTATAATTAGATGATACATAGATTCAAGTCAATGTCAAAAGTCGACATAAATTTACAGAGTAATTTTGAATGTTCATTATATTCGTAATAAGTAGTTTGAACTCATTATATGATCTTGTACGTTGAAAAATCTAATCACCCTACACTGTTATGTGAGGAAAATGAAATTACAATTTTTTTTCATTCGGTTATAAAACGAAAATTCTACAAGACTACAAAATAGTAGTCGTACTTCGTTATTTTGGGTACTAGAAAACTTGAAAATTGAGTTGATCCCGTATGAATAATAAATTCTACATTTAACGTACTTTTAAGTACTTAAACTCATGTAGTAACTAACCCTTTTTAAAATCTAAATATTTGTTTGATTCATGTGATATATTTGGAGGTGGACCTCTCTACACGGTGTATCGTACCAACGTATGTTTCTAATACCCAGAGGGGGTAATTACTTGTCATTACGGGTACCTAGACCTACCTATTATTATAGGTGACCAATGTGAAATATTCTTTATCAGACGCCTTGTGTGCGTGCTACAAATAATATAAAGCGGAAACGACGCTCGGATATTATTTTTTTATGCTTACCATATAAAATAAACGAATTTCGTGCGCGCCGCACGTCGAGTATTCGCTATGTAAATGGGCGACGTCGACGACGATGGGAAGGGTGAATTAAAAGCAAAAGCCGTCCTGGAGACTTGGTTAAAGAATAAATGCGTGCTCGGTGCGTCGTAGGTGTGCGTTGGTTGCATTTGTGTACGTAGAATTTAGAGAATTTTACCCTCTTCAGTGACGCCACTTGGATTTACGATTGGGGAAAAAGGGAAAATAATACGTGAAATGTCGAACGCTATTATCAGGAAGTTGTATCTACGCGTTATGCTACCTATCGATTTACTTCTACGACTTCCAGTTTTAGTCCTTACCGGTTAGATTTTTAGTTTGATATTTTATAATTTTGTATATTAACTTATAATGATGAATATGCTCTTAATTTAATGATTTAATTTTTTTTTCCAGAATCGATTTTTTGAACAAGATGATCTTGGAGTAACTTGGACCAACTCAATGTACTCAGTGTGTGTCGGTAAGTTCTTCATTTGTATTCTGTTTCGTCCTTTGCTGATATTCAAATAGGTACCTATCACGTCAGATTTGTCGTTGTGTGTGATTACGAATAAATTATAAATTTAATTAAACCGCTGTAAAATTCATAAAGTTGAATGAAAGCTTTACAGAAACATTGTCCTTGAGGATTTCGCTCTGCGCGATAATTAAAAATGAATGTTTGTACGTTCTCGTTGTTAAATTCAGCGAAAAAGAATTTTTTGGTGTTTTCCTTTCTTTTTTTGTTCAACATAATCAACTAAAAATACGAACAGAACGCCTTATTTTTACGGTTTTGTTAATATTGTTTCGTCTCGTCTCACCCTTTCCATATAAATTCTTTATTTAAAGTGAACAAATATTATATTATGCTAAAGAAAAACTTGCCTTTGAATTTAACGCTCGCAGCAAAAGCAGAAAATTTTCATTTCATCGCCCACTTTGATGAGGTCGATGAAATGTTCAGCTTTTTGTACCGTACGGTTTCCCACAATTTCCCATCACAAAGATGTAGGCTGTCGCACAGCTAGGTATGTGCTTTGAATGTATAAACTTTTAAAGCTCTTGTCAAGTTGGTTAAACCTTAAAAGATTCAATGATGGGGTTCTCATTGAATAGGCCTAACTAGTTACCTGCCTATTTCATCTGAGGCACCATCCATTCATGTCACGCCACTCGATTCGAAAATTTGATTTTCTTTCACCTATAATCATAATAAACAGAAATTAGAATACCTTAATTGGTAATATCTTCGTGAATTTGTTAAATTTCGGTTTTCGTGATATAAAACGTATTGTCGTATCATGGACGATTATTATGAAAACCACGTGCCAACCTTGGCGCAACTAAACAAACGATAAGCTTTTACGTGTCTTCTTTAATCCAACATCGACCGATGTGCCTATAGTTTTCAAAGTACTAAATTTCAAAGCGGTCTCTTGATGGTGTAATGTTTACACACTGTTTACAAGTTTATTGAAAAAGTTGCGATTGAACGAATTTTTTCCATGTGAAATTTGCCTCCATTTTTCTGGGGAGTGTTCTTGCTGATTTTTTATTTTAAAAAATCAGCTATTGAATTAAAATTGGCCAGCTCGTGATGATTGAGTAAATTAATTGAAATTTTTACGAGAGATCGAAGACTACCTAAAATACGAGTGAAGAATTTTTTCCTAGAAAAACAAAAAAAAAATTCAATCTAAAAAGTTGAAAGAATTCTTATTAAAGAAATAATACCTAATAATAATGAAAAATGAAAAATAATATTTTTAGTTTCTACTTCCAAAAAATTGTAATTTTTCTTCTCCAAAAAAAAGGAAAAATTCTCTCTCCGATATTTGAAAGACTTTTTAATCAAAAAGTTATGACATTTTTCTTTTTTAAAAATGAAAATGAAAAATTTTCAAGTGTTTTTATGCCATCCAAACCTAATCTAACGCAATTTGGTGTCGGATTTTTGGTCTCCCTAAACAGTCTGATACTATCCTTGCAGTATCAGTCTGATACCAGCTTCAAGGTATCGGTGTGATACCAGCCTCGAGGTATCAGTGTGATACCAGCCTCGAGGTATCATACTGATACCAGCCTTCTGCTTTTTATAAGTATTATTATTTATACATTCACTCCGGAAATATTGAGAAATCCCCCCCCCCAAATGATTATCTTTTAATGACAAATATTTCAACTCCCAAAATTAGAAATTCTATCCTACAAGAAATTTGTAAAAACATCCAGAAAATTTTAGGTAAGATTTTTTACTAAAAAAAAAAAGTTGAAACATTTTTTTGAAAAAAGATTTTGAAATATTTTTAATCCAGAAACTTGGAGAAATTTTAATAGTTTTAATCCTGAAAAATTAAAAAATAAAACTCGGGGCTTCGCCCCCGGACCCCTGGTTGGCTCTATTTCCACACTACGTTTGAAAGTATGAAACATACTTAGTATTTATGCTTTTACTCCGTGACAAAATGTCTAAAAGTCATCAAAATTAATTTCCATGGAAAATTAAAAATCAAAAAATTCTAATAAATATTACGTTTCAGAATGTCTGACAAAATGTCTAAAAGTAATAAAATTAATTTAAAAAATTTCTAAAATACTTTATTAAAAAGTCTAATAAAAATTAATTTTCATGGAAATTTAAAAATCAAAAAGTCTAATAATTTTTTTTTCAAGCTTCAAAATGTCTGGCAAAAAGCCCAAAAGTCAAAAATAACTTTAAAATTTTTCAGAATGTCTGACAAAATGTCAAAAGGTCTTATTTATTTTAAAAATTTCTGAAATAAAACTCATAAATTTTTTTTAGAAAAAAGTTTCAAAATGTCTGAAAGTCATCTTTCTAAAAACATTTCTAAGTTTCAGAATGTCTGACAAAATGTCTAGAAAATGTCTAAAAGTCATAAAAATTTCAAAAAATTTACAAGATTCAAAATGTCTGACATAATGTCTAAAAAATCTTATTTTTTATGTCATCCAAACCTAATCTAATGTAAACTAACCTAACCCAATTTGGGTCGGATTTTCCTGTCGGATTTTGGTCTCGTTTTTTTCTATTTTGGTCTCCGTAAAAGGATATACTATGCTAAATTCGCCTCAAGAAAATTAAAAATATGTTTTATTCAAACCCCCCCCCCCCCCCCAAAAAAAGGAATCGAATTAAAAACTGAGGAGTATCGCCTGAGAAATTTTCGCGCACCCCTTGAGGTTCATGTACCACCATTTGAGAAACACTGTTCTATATTAAATTTCCTACAACTTTATTCCTATCCATGTTCCTGTATAAAGCATGGGAGCGGACCTGGTGAAGTCCTGAAGGTGAGAATGAAGCTCCTAGAGATGCGAGCAAGCTCCTACTTTTTTAAGAGCTAAGCTCTTGTACAAAAAATTCTCGCTCTTTTTAAAGCTTCACCTAAGTTCTTCAAAAAATTAAGAAAAATTGGGTAAATTACAAATTCTAGTAAGTAATTATATTTTGGTACGATGGATGCCATTTAACGATTTAATCTTCTTTTTTTTCAAATTCGAAGAATTCTTGGTTTACAAAAGAGCTTAGGAACAAATGAGTGAAAGAGTGACTAAGCTGTCAGAAAAATGAGAGATAAGCTCTTTGAATTTCGCTTTCAATATTTCAATAACTCTCTTGAAGAAAGGGCTTCAAATTCAAACATTGAGCTATAAGCTTCTCGAAGAGCTCTGTTATTTTCTTATATGTAGCCCTCATAAAATGTCACTTTCATGTTCAGAAGTTCCAAACTCTACTCTTATGGTTTATACAGAAAATGGTATATGAACAAAGTTGTGAGAAATATAGAATTATTTACTTCCAGATGGTTCTCCACTGAAATCGAAACCTGTTAAAATATATGAAAAAGATTTATTTTGAGGAGACTGCGGTATAAAAAAAACTCACTTGGGAAGTTAGAGCAGAGATAAGTATTTTATAGTTCTTCGGAAAAAAATCTGATTTTTCTACCCCGAAACTTTTTTTTTTTTTTTTTTTTTTATAGATGCCTACTAATTTAAATGTTTACTTCGAATTTAAATCCGATTTAGAATTCGCGATTTCGTACATTTGTGTATTAAAAAAAGTTAATAAAAACTGTTTGGCTTCCTATACCTCATAGAATCCAAAATCTATCGCTGAACGAATAACAATCAAAGTACGTGTTTCGATCACCCATTATACATACTTACGCAATTGCGTTTGATTTGCCATATTTGGGACGATTTGAAATGGAATGAATGATTGGAATTATGGCATTCGAACTGATAACGGTGACGCACCGACAACTTTCTTTTATAGTAAAAATTTTTCTAGTCTTATCAGCCGACAAAAATAATCATCAAGTACCCAAATAAACCAGTAACATTGTAACCTCGATGTTGGTTATTCACTTCAAAATTTCGAAATGAAAGATTCGCGCTAAAAATTATCGAGAGTTCTAAATTTTTACCTGTTGGCAGGTGCGAAATCATAGTTCTGTTAGTGTTTCGGATATTCCTCATCATGTCATCAAATTAAAAAAATATATTTATCATTAAATAAAAAACGATCTCCATCATCGAAAGTAAATGGAGAATTGGAGAGGGGAAAATTATTCGTATTCAAAATGGCATATGATTTACGATATTAAACTTATTAGTCAGCACGCTATGAGAAATGAAAAACACGACATAATACTTACGTACTTCTATTCCTATTGTCGTATTAGCTGCAAAAGGTGCCAAAATAGATCATAAATATACATAATGAAATATGAATACGTAATAATCGAAATGATAAAGTTGTAACTTTGTAATATTACTCACGTTTAATAACTTGAGCGAAAAATGAGTTATAAATCATAGTAGCAATTTGGACGCCTTAGGAACCGAATACAGTTCAACAAAAATTTAATAAACGACTTCGTTTTTGTTACATCAGCCATCAGTGAAGCGAAACGTACAAAAAACGAAAATATACCTACGTAACCTAAAGGCCTAATCAAATATCTCTTGTACCTATAACTATAGTCCATCAAATCGGGTCAAATTTTATTTGGTATAAAAATCATTTTTGGCTCTTACCTTACCCAGAATAGTGTTTCCTAGTGTTTGAACATCTTCATTTTTTTTTCAATATCTTGAATTTAGCAAGCAATGCCTGTTTTCTTCGAGAAGGAGCACTGTTTTATATTCGCAACAATATGTTATTTGTTGGGTGTTTTTTCTCTCTCGAGGAAGTGAAGGCAGGAAATGTCGTTCTCGTTTTAATAACTAGACCATTGACGTAGGCAGCTATAGGCACATTATAATATCACGATTGAAGTTCATTTTTTGATAAATCGGAAATCTGTCTGATGGAGTTTGATTGTTTCAAATTTGAATGAATACGTTGTATTCTTTTTATA
This sequence comes from Balanococcus diminutus, assembly GCA_959613365.1. NCBI lineage: Eukaryota > Metazoa > Arthropoda > Insecta > Hemiptera > Pseudococcidae > Balanococcus > Balanococcus diminutus. The sequence goes on from OY390714.1 coordinate 35,968,553, forward strand.
GTTATTCGGTCAAGTTCGTAGAATACATAATCAAAGGTTCAATTTCAAATATAACGAACGGAAAAAAATTACGTCGAAACGAGGAAATTATGAAACAGATCTTCGAAATAAGACGTATGCAAATTAATCGAGTATCGGTCAGAGATTATTTAAAAATGCACTCGTGCCTTTATTATACTCGTAATTGTCGTTTGATAATTAATATTTCTCATTTCCATTCATAACGTTTTGTTTACATTATGACAAATAGGTAGTTTGTACGGTTTACCCTCTTTCTTTATAATATTCTTATCACTAAAAAGTGCGGATATGAGGCAGGTGATATTTGGCAAAAAAAATTAGGAATACTCGATAAGGTACACCAGTGGTGAAGTTCAAGGTCAGTTTTACAACCTTCACTGAATATTGTGTACTCTTATCAAAAAGTTCAAACAGACACTCACATTGCGTTCAATTGTAAAAATATCGGTATGGCTCTTTATTGTGGTTGTCGTTACGTTACGATAATATAATCATTGTGCATCGTACGAGAAATTTATTTATTTGCCTACCTGTTTTGTCGCCTTATCTATTTGGAATTACAATGATTACAATTGTATGTAAATGCAAAAAAGAACACAGACCTAAGAAGGGCGAATCGGCCTTTGGCTAGGATTTCGAAATTAAGAGGTGGAAATTTGATAAATTTTCATTTTTTACAATTCTCTAACTCTCCACCAAATTTTTTCCAACTCGCATTAATTATAGACCTCACCAAGGGTAATTTATAAAAAAAATTTCAATTTTTTTTTTTTGAAATGTTCTCGGTACGGAATTACGAATTTCAACATTTTCATCAAACTTTTCAGATTTTTCCGACCCTTGAAATGACCTTGAAAGTGACTTTGAAAATTTCAAATCGTCCTGAGAGGAGCAGTTTGGGAGCTGCCAAGGAGGAAAAATGTTCCTTAATACATATGTTTTCCAAACTATTTTATAATACCTACTCAGATTTTGTCAACTCAAGAAACCAATATTATCTGTCATTTTACCTCCTTGAAAAATTTTGCTTCTTGGATTTTTAGGTATGACCTCTCCCTCCCTTCCCCCCTCCCTCCTAACAAAACTTGGAAAAATTCTGAGCAGTGTAAAATAGTTTGGAAAACAGAGACATTTTTTTCCAGCCTGTCAGCTCCCAAAGATGTGCCATCTCAGGCGGATTTGAAATTTTCAAGGTCATTTCAGGAGTAAGAAAAATCTGAAAAATTTCCTAACATTGTCCTTGAGTACTTATACCTACATGCAAAGTTTGGTGAAAATCGATGGAAAATTCGCGAAGATAGAATTTTTAATCTTAAAATCACGTATTTCGATCGGCACCAGCCCCTGGAGATGGGGTCAAGAATTGTTAATACGCTCTAAAATCATGTTATACCGTCACGAATCAGAAAACTGAAAAAATTTGAATTCAGCTCGGGAGCCATTTTACCCCCTAACCGCACCTTTCGTAAAATTATAAATTTTTTATAGAATTGAGAATTATGGTCATTTTCAAATTTTAATAATTTAACGAAAATCAGATCAATCCTTACAGTTTATTGTAACTTTTACAATATGAAAATTTTGAATTTTTAAAAAATTTACTTTTCGTAGATACCTTTTAAATTTAGTAGGTAAAAAAAATTCAAAATTTATTTTGATCATTTTTTATATAATTTTTTTTTAAGGACCAATTTGTAAAATTTGGTGGATTTTCATTATTCATCAATTTTTTCAGTTTGGTAAAAATTCAACTACAAGATTTGAAAAATTTTCATTTTTTAGTAAAAATTCGAAATTGGGTCAATTTTTACAACAATCTTGAAAAATTTTGGTAACACATTAAAAATTGATAAAAATTGATATAAATTCAAAATTTTGCAGCCTGGCAGGTAATTTTGAGTTTTAATAAATTTTAAGGTGAAATCAGCAATTCCAAAAAATTAGCTTAAATTTCAACAAAAAAAATGAAATGAAATGAAACAAAATAAAACGATTGATTACTTTCTATAATTTGATAGATGATTGAAATTTTTCAATTTTTATGAATTTGGTAAAAATTCAAGATTTAAAAAATTTATATTTTTATGAAAATTTTAAATTCTGTCATTTTTGAATGAAATCATCAAAATTGGATCCGTTTTTAAAGTTTAATAAATTTTTATACCTATGGGATTTATTTTTATTTTGAAGAAGTCCTACTTTTTGGTTTTGACATTTTATCAGACACTCTGTCGAAACCCTCTTGACGACATTCATTGATTTGTATAAAAAGCCTCGTGTGGAACTGTGGATCTCATTTATTCTCTGTTCTTAAACGATTGACATTATCATTCGATTAACCATTCGAGTCAGTTATATCCTCCGGTATTTTCTGTTTCATATTTCAAAAATAGCGAAGAATTTGGAAAACGTCTGTAATAAAATTAATGGAATAAGCCAAAACATTAGCTCAAATGAAAAAGAATCTTTTCGATTGAATTTCAATAAATCGAAGGAATTCATTCGAGATAATGGAAAGAATAAAAGCTCCTTCCTAATCTAATGTAAAAACATGAAATACGGATTCGGTTAAAATGAATTTCAAGTTACTAGAATTCTCCCATTACGTGTTTCGCTCGTTACGATAATTGCGGCGAATTGAACTTGGCGCTTGTTTCAATGTTCTAAAAACGTTTTAAAAAGGGGAACAATAACTTACCGAATACTTTCACTTCTTCTCTAATTTCTTTCTACAGAATTTCCATTGAATATTTTCCAGCATACAGATAAATAGGTAGGTAGGTTGATATGTATAATTTGCGATCATTGGGCACCGTTCAAAAATTCAGAATACCTTTATAAATTGAAAGAGTTATTCTCAATAACGAGACTATAGATATTGGCGAAAGAAAAAAAATAAAAATTTGGTTGCTTAATGAATTATTTAAAAGAGATACCCTTCTAACGATGGAATAAATAAAATGGACGCAAAAAATTGGAAACATTTCGAGCGTACGAAGAAATATAGGTCGAATATCGATCGAATTTCAAGATGAAAAGCGGCGTCGGTGAATTACCGAAAATGGGACGTTTTGGCCGACGAGTTGGCAGAGGGGAGAGGTATAAGTTTTTTTTGGAAAACACGACGCGACGCGGCGCGCGAGAAAAGCCTCGTACAGCGTACTGGTTTATGTTTTATTAAGCATGTTGAGTGTATTCAGGGTCGTAATCGATTTGCCAAATGCCACAGACGTAGTTGGTAAACTTGATTGGGTGAAAATTCTGTGTTTTGCGAAATTTCGTGTGGGATGAAGGTGACGTGTACAACTGTACATACCTGTAGGTATATTGACGTCTTTTTCATTCTTCACCCCGTACTTTTTTATGTTTTAAAAATAAATTTTCTCATCCTTCGTCTTTCTCCTTCCACGATAGAAAGAAAAGGTTAACGTGAATTCGCGCTGGTTGCTAATTTTCAAACTGATTTACGTGCTGTTGTCAGGTTATATTACGTAGGTAGGTAGGTTGGTAGGTTAGATAGGTGGGTAGGTATGTATGTATAGGTACGTAGACGTACGTACGTTTGATTTTCGGCCCTTGTTCCTCGAATATCCACGTGTATGTAAATGAACTCATAGCGCGCATAAATCTTAATCTTGCTTCATGTTCTAGCCTTACACTACACTTTCTTATGTGTTTCGAATCGCGAATTCTCGCTGGGAATTTCCAAACAGACGTACTTATTTATCTTATATTGTTCGCGAAGAATATACTACTACGGACTGCGATACGAATACGTGTAAAAGAACTTAAAATTGCTCAAAGTAGGTATGAATTGTCTGAAATTGTAAAATCCAACTTGGTAATTTATGTTTATGTGCATTTTATGTTGGGAATTCGTTTTCAACAAAAAAAAAAAAATAGAGATGAATGAATAAGATTCAGAAATTGAATGTACACAGGGCTCAAAAGTAGTCTATTTTCTTTTTTTTTTTACTCGATTGTCATTATTACAATTTTTTGACCCTTTTGGCTTTTTTCTTCAAACTTTTGAGTTCTCATTTTTAAAAAGAAATGGTAAATGTTATTTCTCGTGGAAATTTGAACAGTCAATAGAGTAAAGCAATGACTCTAATCAAGTCACTGTATGGAGAAAAAAAAAATCTTTTTTTTTTTCAAATGATTTTTTCAATGCTAGTTCACTCGAGAAAAAAAATCAAAAAAAAATATTTAAAAAAATTCATGTATAGGTACGAGTAATAAAAAACTTATGAAAAATCATCTTGAAAAACTGTGTTATGTACAATTCCTTCATAAGAAAATAATTAGGTAATTTGAAAAAAAAATTGAGAAAAATAAGTTTAAAAAATACCTATTACCAAAATGAAAAAAAAAGAAAGTCTTTTAAATAAAATTTTCTTGTTATAAACGTAGGTTTTTTTTAAATCTCTCAAAAAATTGTCAAAATGTACCAAAAAAAAAAAAAAATGTGAGAAAAAAGAACATTATTTTTAATTTCATTAAAATAGAATTCCTTGAAAAAGTATTTCTTTTACGCAAAAATTACTTAGCCTATCATTTCATTTTTCGGCAAAAACTGCATAATTTTTATTTCATTTCTAAATTGACTCATGTCACTGAATATTGTGATTAAAAATATGTAGACTAAAATTATTTCCAATTCCAAGTCTGATTAGCTACATTACATCTCACTTAATTAGTTTCGCGATTCGTAAGAGCAAAGTGTGGTTAATTTGAGGTATAGCTTCGTTATCTCGTGTTTTATGGAAATCTGACTAAAATTCAAGAAAAAAATTATTATTCACTTGAAATTTAATGTAATTTCCGAGCAAAATTTAAAATAATTCAGCAAAGCTAAAAAAAAGTGAAAACCTTGTTTTGATAAAGTTTGAAAAATATTATTTCATTTTAAATTCAATTTTTTTAAAATAATTTTCAAAACATTGCTTTTAAATTTAAATTGAAAATTCAGTAAAAAGAATACTATTAATTTTTTATACAAATATTATCATGTTTTAAAATAAAACTTGCCAAAAAAAAAATTACTTCAAGCAAAATTTTAAAAAATGATGAAAATACAAAAACATGTTTTGTTCAGAAATGAAATTTAAAAAAAAAATTTCAAACTCAAAATTTGAAAAAAACTATGTTTGAGCGAAATTTTGAAAAGTTCCTTGTAAGAATCATTTTTTTTAAATCAATAAAATTGCATAAAATTTAAAAAATCGCTATCATGATTTAAATGAAAATTAAAAAGAAATTAAACTTTGGAGAAATCATTTCAAGAAAATTTTGAAAAAAAAAATTAAAAAACTGCAAGAAATTCTTCAACTAGGGAGATAAAGTGATTTGCGACACTTAAAAAATAAATACCTACCTATCAAATAGACTGTTTAAACCATTTTCAAAAATTCGCTAAAAGTCGAAAAGTCTACTTCGGCAGCTCAAAATTTGGTTCTGAGGTCTGGATAACATGCTCTTTTAGTAAGTCAAATTTCAACTCCATCGGAGCTGACGAGTTCACAAGATTGCTTGCTGGCCACGTGGCCAGTTGTAAATTTTTGTCAGTTTTGAAAAAATTTGGAAATGTTTGAAAAAATATGATCTATCTAACCTATAGATACTTCGAATAAATTTTAGGGGTAAGAATAACGTGATGAAATGTACTTTATTTTTTTTACTAACGAAATCGCATACAAATTGAAAATATAATATGTAATAAATTTGAACAATTTCAAAAATATCTGAAAATTGCACCATCGTTTTTTTGAAAACTGTACGAGCCTTTACGATCAAATAGCAAATAAAATTGATTCATGTACGTATGCATTTGTCATATTCGCGATATTAATTTAATTTCTAGCCTTTTTGATTCATCATACACGCGGAAAACTTTCTCCTCTGCAAAAATATAATGTTTTTTCGTCTCAGCTCACTCGTGTTTCATTTAGCGGGAAGCGAAACCCACGTCTAGAAAAGGAAAAAGGATATCGGTATAGAATACTAAACATCGTGGCTGGTGTTTTATACGTAAAGCCAAGGAAGATGCGAAATTGCGATCTGTTGCGAAATATTTCTGGCGTCTTTGCCCCCATTACACGAGTTTTGGACGCGTAATTTAGAAACGTAATTTGATCTTGTTGCTGTACGTAAATGCGTATTAAACTCGCTACGAGTGGAGGCTCTACTCGTGTATTAGTTTATTGATCCGCAGCTTTTAGATGGGGTAGAAAGTAAAAATGACCGAATTTTATTGGAGGAAATATAAAAAAAAGAAGAGTATAACAGATAGAATGAGCCAGCGATGAATCTGGCCGTCTTCGTTCATAAACGCGCATTTATTCTTTATCGTGTTGAGTTGAGAAATTTTTATCGTAGTTTTTATCACTTTTTATTTTCCTCAGCAAAGGCCACGTTTTTGAAAATTACTGGCTCGGAGTCGCCAATCGATTTTTATTATCTGAAATCTGAAACGTGCTAGGGAAAATTTAACTTGGATTGAAAAATTGTCAACTTTAATTGAAAATTCTGTAATAAATATAATACAAAATATATCCAACTCAAATAAGAAAAATACCCAAGTGTAGGTAAGTCGTCGACTTACGGAAGATTTTTAAACCCAATTTTAAAAAGCGAACGATGTGTTACCCATCCTTTTCAACAAGTGTCAATTTCAGATTGACGTATTATGTTGAAAGGAAAATCATTCAAAATTGTTCGAGCAGAAGTAATTTTATTGGAAAAATCTGAGATTTAACGCAATGCTTTTGAGGAAATGTCTTTATTCATCCTTTATTACGTAGTTACGTTGGTATTTGGTGTATAACGGAATCGTGTGTACCTACTTACGACAAAACTGTGGGTAATGATTGCGTAAAACGGTGAGAAATTTTAAATTTAAGCGTTTACTTTGATGAAAAAGTTTTGAAGTTGAAATGGGATTTTACCGCAGATATTTTACTTTCGAGTTTCAAAGTCGTAAAATATGTTGAAAGATCGTAAATGTCTTGCATAATCTTCAAACTTGTTTACTTTTGTAACTATTCAAGTGTAGTTATATGGCAGTAATTTGAGTTTTTTTTAATTTTCATTTGAGAAAATCGCAGAATTTCAGTGCTTCAAAGTACCTAATTTTTTGAAATTTATTTTTTTTCGCTCTTTGTTTTTCAATCAAATTTTTGCTTTAAAAAAATAAAAATTTCATTTTTTAAAAATGGAGAAATTAATTTTAAACCAAGCAATTTATGAAAAAATTATTCCAAAAAAATTGTTGTAAAATCTCTCAAAAGTATTTATTTTATTCACTTCAGAAAAATCAAAAAAATTATTTAAATTCAGAAAACAAATTATTCCTATCAAGGAAGCCTTTTCAACTCTGATTGAGCTACTTGGCTCATAAAAACAGCATGTCACCCAGACTTATGAATCAAATCTTAAAATTTTCCAAGTTTTGTAAAAAATTGATGTACCAACCATGCAACAGACTATTTTCGTCATATTTTCAAGAATTCGCCAAAAAATCGAAAAATCAACTTCGTCAGCTCAAAATTTGGTTCCGAGGTCTGGTGATATGCTCTTCTAATTGAGCCATTTTTATTTTAAAAATAAATAAATGAGGAATAGGTAATCCCCAATTTTTTAGAAAAAACTTCCTTGTGTACAAAAATGAAGTTAATAGGAAAATGATCCTAAACAAAATTCTCTGAAGATAAGAAGAAAAAGTCTCGAAAAAATTGTTTTAGAAAATAAAATTCGTTTATTTTAAATGGTTCAGAACAGATATTCGTTGAAAAAATAATTCTCTTTAAAAAATACTGTACCTAAACAAAAATTCAAGATTTTTTTTTTTTGAAGAAAAAAAAATGGAATTTTTTAAAATTTTGCAAGGGGTATTTTCATATTATTTTTTTTTAGAGGAATAGTGAAAAAGTTCATTAATATGATTAGATAAAAATTGATGAAAAACTTTCTTATCTCAAGAAAATATTTTCTGTAAAAAAAAAAAAAAAAAAAAAACATGAAAAAATTGATTACTCAGAATATTTTTTTTTACCAAAAAAATTCTAAAAAATTTGCTGGTGCAATTTTTTGTTTGAAAATTATTTTCAAGTATGTACCTAGGTAGAAAAATGTATTTTCCATTTTTTTTCTTCTTTTTTTTTGTTGAACAATTCCTCAAAAATTATTGTTTTGAAAGTTATCTCCCCAAAAAATAGTTAAAATCGGTCCTTTACCTATTTCACAAAATATGTGATTGCCAAAAAAATATTTTTCTCAAACTAACCCGTCATTATTTTTGTTATTTCAATAGTCAGAGTAAAATAATTTCACAGCACTGGAATTTATATAGCTCATTATGAAGTCAAAAAAAAGTCCAATTTGATCTTCTGGCTTTTCGCAACCCATTCGAAATTTTGTATACCTCGTGATCGAATTTTAATTACACGAATGACATTCGTGTCCTGGTTCGCAAGTAAAGGCAAAATTTTCATTACGAGCTGCACGTGCATTAACAAGAGAGAGCGTTTCGACGCAATTTCTATGGCTGTATCGACATATGTGCTACATTATCCCACCAAATGACTTCCTTTTATTTACGCTTTAATATGCATCCGATGTGAATATGGTTCGAAATTGGGTATGGCATCTTGTTTTATTCTCTCATATTGCGCGTATCTTACGATTAGGCGAAGGTCAAAACTACAGGATTATAAAGAAAAAAGCGGCATTATCCAGAGAGTATGGTACTTATTGTGATGAATTTTTCACGTGCGCGTATGTTGTTGATACATGGACATGAGTACTAAACAAGAGAGAGACTATTTAAAAAATACATAAATCGGTACCTGTGAGGTGGTAAAAATACCTCGGTGAAATAATGAGACAATGGTGCCGGCTCAAAAACTACAGTATTTATGTGCAGAGAGCGCAAGTATCGGTATAGTATGAGTTGGTATATTTGCAATTTATGCACTGTATGTTCAACAAGTTGTCGTTCAATATAGGTTAAAAGCTTTTACCAACTTTGATAACATTCCTCGATTTCCGCATATTGTGCGTTTACTTTATAATGTGACAAGCCGCACTAAATGGAGGAAAATTAATTACCTACTCGCGAGAATTCTTTCATTTATTCGTATTAAAGCTCTTGATTTTGAAAAGTACCTTTTTCATGTGCCTTTCAGATGTTGGTTTTGTGTGCCTCCTGTTGCTGGCATTTACAAATCCATTAGCTGGCCAGACGAATGCGTGCAGGTATGCCAAGCAACGTGGATACTTCGCTGCTGACTGCAGTAATTTGAATTTGTTTGAGATTCCTAGTCTGCAATCCGATATCGAAGTGAGTAATTATCAATTTATGATTGAAAAAATGGAAATTATTATTTGATTTATTGGTGCCAGAAAATGGTGGAATAGGAAAAGTAGCGGATGTAAAACCTCTCTGCGATTTTCTATTGCTATCACAAAAAAGCTGAATTGATAACATAAGTGCATGCAGATTGACTATAATGACAATTTGTATCCTCCAATGAATGTTACCACTCACTCACTTTTTTGTGTTTCAAAAATTGTTGAGACTTGTTTGTTACCAACATTTTTTGAACATACTGTACACAATTGAAAAATGAAACAAAAAAATAAAAAAAATACTCATACTTAATATACGAGTCTCTGAATCAAATAAATGTATTCAAGTATAAAAATTAGTAAAAATTACTGTAAATCTTTTTTTTTTTTTTTTTTTTAATGCAGATCTTTATTATCCGAATATCTACTTTTTGATTCGTTGAGGATACAAAAGTTGTAATTTTTCACTTTCTTTTTTAAATTCAAATTTTTGTTTTTTAATAATGTCTAAATACTGTTTCACGTGAAACTCCGCACGAAAGTAAAGAAATTATTTTAAAACCGCACACTATAAACAAAAAATGCTAAAGAGTTATTGAAAAAAAATTTTTGTCATTTTTATGAGATCTCTAGAAAAGTATTTTTTTTTCAATATCTCAAAAAAAATTCAAAAGAGCCATTCAATGTCAATTAGGTCACATTTGGACCTTGAGGCTTTCAATTTCGCTCAAAATTTTTTTACGGGGTTCTACTGAGTACTCTCCAAAAAGCAGAGATGTGGTGAATCACAAAATTTTAGACGAGATGGGATAAAGATCAGATCAAGGATAAGATCAGATCGCGATCTTTTTCAAAAAAGATCAATTATTTTCACAAAAAAAAAAAAAAAAAATTATATAAAAATATGTGTTTTAGGCTCAGGAAAATTGAGAAATTTTTTCACTCCCAAAAAAGTGAAAAAGTTCTCAAAAAAATTTAATATTATATTGAAAATATTTAGTTTCTTACTTCAAAATTGAAATTTTCTACCCCCTCCCTCCCACCAAACAAAATTGAGAAATTTTTCTCTTTAAAAAAATCAATTTTTTCAAAAAAATAAAATAAATAGGTAAATAAATAAATAAAACAGAAAATTGAGAAATTTTTCCACTCTCCAAAAAGTGGTTAAAAAAATCTCCAAAAAATTTTGAGGTTTTCTCCAAAAATTGAGAAATTTTTTACTACGAAAAAATAAATTTTTTAACCCAAGAAAAACTAGAGATTTTTCAAAAAACATAAAAATAATAGATAAAACTAAAATTTGAAATTTTTCCAAAAAAATCCGACTTTTCTCCCTCAAAAAATCTAAAAAAATATTCAATTTTTTGTTTCAAAAAAAAAAAAAAAAAATTAAAAAACGGTCATTTTAAGTTTTAAAAATTTGAGAAATTTTTTCACTTCCAAAATAATGTGAAAGAAACTCCAATAAAAAAATAAAATTTTAAAAAAGTTTGACTTTTTTCAAAATTTGTGAAATTTTTTACTCAAATTTTTTTTTACTCCTAGAAAGTGCTGAATTTTTTTTATAATGAAATCAAGACCGAAAATTGCGATTTTTCTTGCAAAAATATTATTTTTTTCTCTAGAAATAATATGATTTTTTTTGTTGTTTCGAAATTTAAAAAAAAAAAGATGTATTTTTACAATTGAAAAATTAATCAATATTTTTATTCCAAAAAGGGGGGCCTCTACTTTCCGTAAGTTTTCGGGGGGGTAGTCTTGAAATTTTATGGGTAGTATTGAAAAAAGGTAGTGAAAAAGTAGTGATTTTTGAGGGGGAAAACTCCTGTAGACACCATGTAAAAAAAAAATCAAATAGAATGTATTTTTTCACTTATTTTTTATTTTATCATAAAAATATCCAAATTACTTTACTTACCTACTTACAATTTTTTTTTACATTGGAAGGTAATTTTTGCGACTCATTGATGGATGTACTAATAATTTTGTTTTTTTCTTTTCCAGGCACTTGACCTATCGAGTAATCGAATACGGAAATTAAAAAACAATACATTCAAATGTTGCACTTCGATCAAGTTCCTGTATCTTCAGGTTAACTCTATTTTGACCATCGAAGAAAACGCTCTTCAACCCCTTTCAGATCTGAACGTCTTAGACCTCAGTTTCAACAGCTTCGATAAATTTCCCTTAAATGTATCTCCTTCGCTACGTCGACTGTACCTGGACGCAAGTACAAAACTATTCCAGTTACCTGACAACGAGTTGAAAATATCACATTTGAAAAATGTAGAATTTTTATCGATTGCTGGCAACGAATTGACCAAATTTCCGTCCTTTGGTGGCTCGATTCCTAATTTAATAGAGTTGAACATTACGGATAACCCTATCGAAAGAATAACCCCAGAAGATTTAGCACCTTTGTGCCAGTTGAAGTTTTTGCACGTGAAACCCGATTCGTTATTTCAACCGAAAGATAAATTATGCGAATGTATGAAATTGGAGAATTGGACCACCACGTTCGGAATTAAAGTTGATTCTTTCACCTGTAAACACGATGGTAAGTCCATAGTAGTGTTAGGAGGGTATTTAAAAATTTTCAATATTACGATTACATGTGTGTAATTTTTTGCATTGCAGGTTCAATACAGTTGGATAAATGCGATTTGAGACCGTCCAATGTGACTTTGGCGAAACGCGAAGCTTGCCTGACCGAGTTGAAAAATCGTCAAATTCCATATTGGTTGATGGTCGGAGGTGGTATTTTGGCGGCACTCATATGTATCAGTATCTTACTATACGTGCGTTATCGTCGTCGACAGCGAAAATCATCCGGCAAGAACGGAAACGATAGGAATTCTGCCGTCAAATACGATAACAAAGGCGACGAAAAGTAATTAATATAGAAATATTTTTGCATTTTTATAAATTTTAAGAATTTTCGTCTTATCAAAATGCTCATTTGCCTCTACTCAAGGTCTGTGTATGGTAAAAATTGACTCTGTCGCGTTCATAATGTGGTATAAGTTGGTCGTGTTAACCTATTTTTTTCATTTCTCAGACACGGTGACACTAGGCTTGGGGCATTAAAGCGATGACGCTTTGTTTAAACAACGATGCGGAATCACTCGTTATATCTAGGTATTGGATGATAATTTTTTTTTTTTCGCCGTCATTAACAAATCATTGAAAGTTGTAGTGGTAATTACTAACAGTAGATTTACATCGCCTCATTTTTATCGCAAATTTTCATGTTAACGGGGTATTACCTACTCGAGGAATATCGATGGTATTTTCTTGGGAAATTATCGCATCTACTGTGTTTGAATGAGAATGTGGATTGTGGTGATAGCATTATGCTGCGAATTTACCTAAACAGCTAGTATAGCTCGGTATTTGATCTTTTGAATGTTGAAAAATGTTCTGGCATAAGTATGTGTACGTTGTACGTAGGTAATTGTGTTCATTAATACCTTTTTGTTTTCTCATACTCATATTGTTCCGTAACGAACAGGTGTTCGTTGTTCGATTTTAGTACGTGCGTGTGGTATTTCTTACTGTAGCTGGTTGGTTGATTTATGTATTTTACGCGATGGTGACGTTGTCGAGCTTTGCAATGCGGGTCAGAAGGCGAGATCACTAAAATACGTGATACCTGGTTTAACAAAAATATGACATTTGAGGGAAATTTTATTTTTAATTATTTACTCGTTAGGACAATTCACCTATCTGTTAGAGCTGTAAGTGTAGTGATGGATTTAGTTATAGGGGCGAACAATGCGATCGCAACCGGGCCTGGTTTGGTGGCAAATTTTTCAAAAATGAAGAAAAAAGAATTGTTATCCCGACGATAATGTTTCTGAGAATCTTGAAAACTGACAATTTACAAAAAATAATAATTTTTAAGGAATTAATTTTTCGTTTAAAAATTTTGAACTTTTTATACAATTATTAACCACGTAAATTAAGTATGGTACATATAAAATATATTTATCTGATTTTTGAAAATTTGTCAATTATTCTTGAAAATTTATCATTTTTAAAAAATCGATTTTTTATCTTTTTTTTTTTAATGAGTACTTATGTACCTAGGTGAGAATTTTCAAAAATTGATTGTCTCGAAATTTTTTTCTTCAAAATTGTGTTGTGCTTTAAGAAATCAATATTTTTTTGAGAATGTTGATTTTTCAAAAATTTATGCTCTTTTTCTAATATATTATTATTAACAATTTAAAAAAACTAACGATTTCCAATAATTACGATAGGGCTATGGCGAGTAATTTCTAAAGAAATAATTTTTTTCTACTTCAAAAATTGGTAATTTGTTGAAAACTTTCTCCAAAATTGATGATTATTCAAAAATTGAAATTTTCAAGAACAAACGATTCCCGAAAAGATGTTTTTAAAAAAATTAAATAAATAAATAAAAAATTTACTTTAGGTACCTACTTATATAATATATTTTTTTATTACCAAAAATCTCCGATTTTTTGAAAATTGATGATTTTTAAAAAATTGGCATTCCTCAGAAATAAAACGACTCTTAAAAATTTCTTGTTTTCTTGAAAATTTATTATGTACCTACTTTGTGAAAATTATTGATTTTTTTAAAATTGAAATTTTTTATTCTTGAAAGCAAACGATTTTCAAAAATTGGTTGTTTCTAGAAAGTATTTTTTCAATTTTTTTTTTCATTTTTTAATTAAAAATTGATAATGTTTTGAAAATTGTCAAAATGGGCGACTTCTTAAAAATTGAAAATTAAGAAAACTGTACCCTAAAGCACCGAAGATGGAAGTGACATTTTATTAAACTTTGAAAAAAAATTTATATAGTTAAATTTATTAATATATATTATTATTATATATTCATTTAAATTAAATTTTAATTTAAAAATTTTATTTAAAAAAATAATTATATTAAAATTGATTAATAAAATAGTTATTTTTAAAAAATTTAAATTTAAATTAAACCTTTTTTTGAATCTATGACACTTGTTGGTTCATAAACTATAAAAATCTCGAAACCGAAAAAAATTAGACTTCCATCTTCGGTGATTTAGGTTACAGAAGTATGTTCAAAAAGTAATAATTTTTGAAAAACGACCGTTCTCAAAAATAAACTACACTTGAAAATTTTGTTTTTTCAAAAATTGATGCTTTTTTTTTGTTTTTGAAAACTGATACCTAGTTCTTCAAAAATTAACTCGTATTTCTAGAATATAATTTTTTCAATTTTCAAGTATTCTGTTTTTTTTTTTTTTGTTTAACTAATAATTGTTTGAAAATTTCTAAAAATCGAAGGTTTCTTAAAAATTGTTTGAGTATAAATGTGAAAAACAAATTATTTTCAAAAAGGTTGTGATTTTAAAGAAATTTTTCCTTTCTCAAAAATTGTTTGTTTTTAAAAAATAATATTTTCAATAATTTCCAGTTTTTTTTAAATTTTTTTTTTTAATAATTTCAAAAATCTATTATTTTTTGGATTTCTCAAACATCGATGATTTTTCAAAATGTTTTGTTTTATGAAAAATATATAATTTTGTGAAAATTCTTTTTTAAATCGATGATTTTTAAGGTATGGCAATATTATTCTCGAGAACAGATCACTCTCAAAAATTGGTGGCATTTACCTAAAGAATTACGTATTGATTTTTTTCCATCATTAAAATTGGCGATCCTCAAAAACTAACAGTTCTCAAGTTGGTTTTGTAAAAATCATTTTTTTTAAACTCAAGAAGTAAGTAATTCTGTTTTTTCAAAAACTGATAATTTCTCAAAAATTGATAATTTTCTAAATACTAGCAATTCTAAAGAAAGAAGAAGAAAAAAAAAAAAAAAGATTCTCAAAAATGATTACTTACCTAGTTTGAAAAAAATGATTTTTCATCAATTTTTTTTTTCATAATTTCATAGTTTCTTCAAGTGGTGATTTAAAAAAAAATTCTTTCCTCAAAAACAGAAGATTCTCAAAAATTAGTGTTTCCTAAAAAAATAATTATTTGAAATTTTTTTAAGTAATTACAAGGATTTTACATATAATTGTATAAACTCTAAAAAATTGAATGTTTCTGGGTGTTTTTTTTTGTTATTTTTTTGGAAAATGTTAATTTTTTCATTTTTTTTAAATCGGTAGATAATTCCTTAAAAATTGGCAATTCTCAAAACTGTATGATTTATTCACAAAAAAAAAAAAAAAATCAAAAATTGGTAGTTTCTTTTAAAATTAGGTAATAAAACAAAGTTGATAATTTTTTGAAAATTGATAATTTTCCAAAATCGATTGTTTTTCAACAGTCGACAATTTTCAAAAATTGTTATTTTATTTTCATATTTCATAAATCGATAATTTTTTGAAACTTATGATTTTTTAAATATTGACAATTTTCAGAAATAGGAAAATCTCAAAAAAAAATAATAATAATTTTTTCAAAAATTAGTAGTTTTTAAATCATTAAATTCTTCATAATTTTTTATTCAAAAATATTGGTAATTTTCAACAAATCAATTTTTTCTCAAAAAATGATAATTTTATTAATGTTAGTTTTGTAGTGTTTTTTATTTTACCTATAATTTGCGAAAGCAAATGTCTATTCATTTTTGAATTTGAGAAATTCCGCCAAAACATCCAAAAGTGCATCAGTCACTCCAGCAATCGGAAAATATGTACATCAGTCCGCCTTTGTTGCTGTGTGATGAAAATATCCCTCGAGGCCGCGATCAATTTTTAAAAACACTGTCAAATTAGTCGAGTCTCTCCGCAGATAGGTGCACTGGGAAAATTTCATTCATTTCCAATTCAAACCATTGATATTTTTTTTAGTACGAAATTATTTCATCGTTCTATTAGTATTGTTGTTATCAGCGAAAACCCCATAGACACCGCATCTGGCATCTCAATTTCCTGATACCGCCTACAGGGGATTGCCCCATCGTTATAGAGCTACGCAATCTTCTACTTGAAAGTTAGATTATTCTCATGACGTGCCGTTCATTACAATTTATCGTTATCGTTTTTACATATTATCGTCAATGTGCGGTCGCGGTTGCAAAACAATCGTGTGAAGTTTTATGGAAATTTGTCGTTTGTTCGTAAAATAATGTATCGAATCACGTTTGTCGTCCAAAATGATTAGCCATTTTAGTCTATTAGTATGCGAATGCATATTTGTTTCATTATACGATGCGATGTACTTAGCTATGTACTATCGTTGGTATGGTAGTTATATCGATTTTCGTATAATGTCGATTATGAGCTACATATAGATTGTAGGTATCCTAAATACGTACTGTACTCGTATGTGCCATATAGAGGCACACTGTAATACCAGCTGTGTTCGTAGTTATGGAAAAAGTATCTATAATGAAAATTGCTTAACAAAATAACATCGTTTGGCGTGTGTTGCATGTGAGCGAAATATTAGGTTTACGTTTACCTAGATAGATAGTATATAGTATAGTTGGATAATGAATAAGAGCAGAAGCATATCTATCGTGATACTGTTCAAAATTACCAGGTTAGCTTACCTACGTGTAATGAAACAGTACCTGCCTATGTGTACAATGTACATATATTGTGTTACAAGGTGATGTAACGCTTCAAAGAGGAGGGTTAATTAACTGATTTACATTATTGTCTCTATTTTGACGATATGTTACTATTTACTATTTACTCGCTATAAAATGACGGAATGTTTTATTGTACAAAGCTTTAAGGGTAAATGGAAAAAAAAATAGAACCTGTCCATATGTACGTATGAATGAGTTGTTTTTATGAATCAGATAGAACTGATACATATGCAACCTACTCAGCGTATTATCTCTACATTACAATGACGATAGCTATGCTTATTTAATTTGTAAATAGTATTACTACCTATACGCTTTGGCATTACATATTTTATATTGTTCATCAATATCGTTGTTAGGCTGTTAGGTACTTTTTTGCAGTATTAAGTATCATGAGATCCGAACGAAGTAGCGTGTTTTATTCGTAAGACTGGGCAGAATATGCATTTATGCCTATATATTTTTTGGTACGTCCTAACATAAAATTTCTTCAATTTTGTTTGCGGAATTTTTGGATTTTTTTCTTTAAAATTTCGAAAAATTTCTTTTCAAAAAATAAAAATTTGGAATATTTGTTTGAAAATTGAAAAACAGTTTATAGAAGGATTTCAAGTCATTTTCATGATGATTTAGGAATATTTCTTTTCAAAGAAAAATTTTATTTTTGTTGATTTTTTCATCAAAATTTTTTGGATAGGAATTTTAAATTAAAAAAAAAAATACCTACCTAATTTTTTTCTCTGAAAATTTTTGAAATAGGTATGTATTACTTACCTACCTTCTAAAAATAAAAATTTGAAGGATTTTTCTGGATTTTTATTTTTTTAAGGTGATTTAAATTTTTTAAAAACAAACATTTTCAGATTATTGTAATTTTTTCATAGGTATCTATTATTTAACCTATATAGTTATTTGTTTTCAGAAAACTAAAAAAATATATATAAATAAAAAAGGAATTTTCAATAAATTAAATTTTTTCTTGAAAAAAAAATTCAGAATATTTTTTTTTTCAAAAAAAGTGGGTATATATTTTTTTTGTAAAAATTTAAAAAAGCGTTTTTTTGGGGGGTTTTTTCTTAAAAAATCTCGAAATACATAGGTAATATTTATTTTTTTTATTTTTTAAAAAATGGAAGATTTTTTACAGATTGAAAAAAAAATGATAAGATAATTTCAGAGAAACTTTAAAATGTATCCCTGACCTATTTCTTTTCAGGAAAAAAAATGAAAGATTTTTTGTAAAAAGGAAAAAAAATGTTGAACCGCCACTAGCCTTAGCTGCTGTACATGGCTTTTAAAACAAAAAAAAAATGTTGAATTTTTTCTAAAAAAAATTACTAAATACCTATCTACCTATTTCCATTCGAAAAATAAATTTTTAGAGAACCTTTTTGAAAATTATACATTGAGAAAAGTTGATAAGGGTTTTTGATTTATTTAGGATAATCCTGAAATGTTTTTGGAATTTTTTAAAGAAAATTTTAAAAACATTTCCCACGTAAAAATTTTTAGAAGATTTTTTTCAAATCAAATGTTTCTTTTCAACGAACGAAAAAAAAAATCAATTTTTTCGAAAAGTTTCGCTTGCAAAATAAGTTTTTTGGGATTTTTTGTGAATTTCTTACCTGTTTGAAAATATTTTGATGTCATTTGAAAAATTATTTTAAAAAAAATATAAATTAAGTTGATCAAATTTTTGAATATATTGGAATAGGTAGGTACCTAACTACCTACCTATGTACTTTAGCTTTTTCCTTTTTATAAAATTCTGAGGTTTTTTTAATGATTTAAAAAAAAAAAAATTTTTATAAGAATGTTGCTTTAAGTATAAAAAAATCAAGGTAGGTATTTCTTTTCAAAAATAAATTAAATAAATAAATAAATAAAAATTTCAAAAAAATGACAAATTTATCGAAATTTCAATTTTTTTTAATTTGTTTGAAATACTTACCTACTTTGAAGAAAAAAAAATGAATAAAAATTTAGGTAGCAATTTTTTTTGAAAATTATAGAAAAAATGTTGGGATTTTTTTTCGTGGCAGTAGTTTTGTTGTAGTTCCTTAAGAAAAATATAAGTTTTTTTTTTGTAATTTAAAAAAAAAATGCATTGATTAATAAAAAAATTTCAGGTAATTTCAAAATATTTCTTTCAGAAAAATTTTGATTTGTAGACGTTGTGAGTTTTTTAGAAAAATTTTGAAATATTTTTTCTCAATTTTTTTTTTGTGATTTCTTGTGATTTTTTGAAAATTTTTGATAGCATGTTTGATTTTTCTGCAAACAATTTTTAGACCATTGTTTATGAAATTTTCAAAAAAATATTAGATTTTTTTTTAAATTCAGATGGGTACTACATATTTTAGAAATATTTCCTTTCAATTAAATTTTCACGAAAACGTTTTGGAAAAAATTTCAAGTTTTTACTTTTTATCAAAAAAGTTTCCAAAAATATCTCCATTTAGTATTTTCAAAAAAATTTTTTGGGAAATTTTTCTCGTAAAATTAAAAAAAAAAGGGAAATCCCATAATGATATTTCGGGGTATTTCGGATAAATCAAATTCATATACACGTCATAAATGCATGTTTGACCCAGCATTAATTATTAGCGCATTAATATGGTTCGGATTTGATTTTCTTATGTCGTCTATTTATTTATAATACATTTTTCGTAATATAAAATAATCTGCTTATAGTAGCATGTTAATTTACTTCTTCCTTCACTTTGACTGTTCTCTCTTTTGTTTTTGTTCATAGCAATGAACGGCCCGAAGAGGATAAACTTTTGAAGCAGTGATAATGAATGAATATGCATGCATGCTGTATTAACACAATTTTGGGGTTTTCGGTATTCGCATAAATACTATACACACTTCTCGTGTGTCTGTACAAAAAAAAAAAAAAAAAAAAAAAATGAAACCAAAAAATTCGCCAAATCAATTAATACTTATCTTAGGTTTTATTTTGAATTAATTTGTTTTACGCAGTGGTGTTAATCCTGCTTTTAATGGCTACGGAGGAGGTCGCGGAGTCGAAACGACTGTATAGCCTGTGGAAGTGGATATCTGTTATGCTGGCGAAACTTTCTGAGGATTGGAGCGACTCCTTCAGACACCGCTTTATTTATTGATTTATTGTGTATTTATGATGTTGATTTGTATATTTATTTTCGAATTATAATTTCGTAATTTCGAATCTCTCTCCATTCGACGAACTGGGCGAAGTTCAAGAACTAGTCAAACGATTATTTTTTTTTTATATATTACAGAAATGTATACTTGTATTTTTTTCTCCTTATTGTTTTGTCACGTTCATTTTACGTATCGGTTAAGTTTGTATATTTAATTGTTGCATTTAAGAACGTAACGTTTTATGGACACACGAATTCACCTATCGCGCTGCAAACGATTATCTGAGCGATTCCGTCGTATAGCTTTGGCATTTTTTTTTCTCTTTTTTTCATTTTGATAATTAGTTACCAATTCAACAGTCGAAGTGTTCATCCGTTTCAATGTTACTGGTCACTGTTCAGTCTAAATATGTTTTCAAGTGCCTGAAATTTCTGTACTCATATATAAGGGAACAATACGACAATAATTTGGCGTGTGTAAGCGGTGGTACAAAAATGCTAATTTTTAACCAACCAAACAAATGTATTAAATGGATGAACTAGGTTACCTGATGGACTCGATGAGTAATATGATAAAATATGTACTTAGGGTTTGTTTAGTCTCATGTCCAGTGTATAGATAACGTGTGCTGTAATATTTTTTGTGACGAAATGAAAATGTGAATTTTATCGATGCATTTTAATGATCGTATTTTTGAAAACTTGTGATTTTGGTGCTTTTTATGCAGTAAGGTTTTGCGAAAAATTTTGGCATGATTTTGTAAAGAAATGGACATTTATATCGACACACTTGGTTTAGTATGAAGACGTATTTATTGTTGTACCACTGTGAAAATACGATTCCAAATTGATGTGTTCATTAAATTAAGAAGCATGTGTCAACAGCTTCATTTCATTTGAATTTTCGAGGTCCACATAACTGTTTTTCATTGTAAAATTTAACATGCTTGGAGGTTTACACTCGTAGTGCTTTTTTAAATTTTTTTTTCTATTTTGTTCATTTTAGAATGAATACGTAATGTAATTAGGTAGTAAACATAATACGTAATTTGGGAAAAATGATTATTCAAATTTTACACGCTTTTATAATTGAAAGGACCAGATTCCAAACTGTATTGAAAACTAAAAACAGCGGGGTCAAAAGAAGTCAGCTCCAAAATTGAATTCAATGAATAATTATTTATTCATTTATTTATTTTTCTCAATTGTAAAAAAAAATCCAAGGAAAAATTTAGTTGATTTTTTTTTTAAATTAAAAAATGTCGAAAAAAGTTGACACAACTTTTTAATTACGACCCCCCTCCCCATCCCTTAACCCAGTGTGTAATTTTTAAAGAAAAATGATCAGTCAATATGAAAAATAATTTAAAAACTGAGCAATTCAGTTTCAAAATTACGTACCTATATTTATTTAAGATGGATTTAAAATCAAATGCTATTTAATCCGAGCAAACTTTGGTTTTTAATTTTTATAAAAATCCAAAATATTCGATCTCGTCATTCATTATCCTACTAGGTATGCTTTTTAGCCTTTTTTGATCTCTTATCAGTTTTATGAAAAAGGCTTTAAAAAGAGTCGGTTAATTTAATTTTTATAAAAAAAGGAATACGCGTCTATGCACGCATTAAAGATGAAATCATCGCGTTTATTAGAAATATTTCAATTTTACAAATTCTTATCACGAAATAAGTAAGGATGTAATGATTTTTCAACTTACATGAAATCAATTAAGTTTTTTAAAAAAATATCGCGATGATGACGTTTTTAATGAGAATGTTGATGTTGGTCTTATCGATGTAATCAATTTTCCACTTCTCTTTTAAACATTCCATAGTCGAGTGAATTTCAGTGATTTAGATGGATAATAATTAATTTCGCCGTATGATAAAATTGAATTGAATTATACTCATGAATAAGGAAATGCTAAGGCACTTTTTTCTGATAAATACGATTACAAATGGCCAAAAACGTACTATCCTAAGACGTTACGGTTTTTAATGCGAATCGTAAATTAAATTTCTTAATTATTGAAGTATTACGATGTTGAACATCCAGTGCCATTTTAGAGTATTTTTATACAGGGTATTTTTTTGCATTTAAAAAATTGAATTATATTTTACACTTGGAATGCATAAAAAAATTGAAACGGTTACCTGTAGGTACTAGAATGTTTTGCTTGTTGCTTCGGATATTTATCAATTTTTATTTTTCCTTTTATTCGAGTTTTGCATGAAAGTGCTGACTTATACATTTAATAAGTATATTATTATACCTATTGCCGTCGAATAGTATTTATAAAACTGTGTTTCATTAATTTTATTTACATCTTGGGGATGTAGCCGAGCCATAAATTTACGCATTATTAAGCTTGATAGCATCGCCTATTTTCATTTTTTGTGTACTTAATTTTTTCTGTTCTTTTTTTCGCTATTTATTTTTAATTGTTAATCGTGTTTTTTGTGTATGTTGTCGTATGTATGTACTTATTTTACAAAAATTTTCGTTATCGATATTCAAGCTACTTAATTCTTTTTTTAAATTCGTGACATTTTGCATTACATCGAAATATATTTAATTTTCACTTCGTAATAGTGTTGTCTTGTTTTTATTTTTTGTGACGAAAACAGGAAAACTTCAATTTGGTTTTTTCTCTCTTTATAGGTGATAATTATATGAATAATATTTTCAAACGACCAATTTTTTGAAGAAAAAAAACTTAAAATTTTTTTGGAGTGAGTAAAAATATTTTTCAATTGAATTTAATTGGAAAATGCCTCAATTCTTTAGAAGAGAAAAAAAATCTCATTTTTTAAAAGAAATGGACTTCTATTTTTTTTGGAGAGGAAAATACCCGTTTTTGAAGATTGAAGAACAAAAAACAAAATCTCATTTTTTTGAGAAAAAAAAAGTAATTTTTGCCAAATGCAGTTTTCAATTTTTTGTAGAAAAAACTCGCATTTTCGGAGAAAAAATTCATTTTTTTAGGGAAAACCTGTTAACTGTTTAGGAAAAGAAAATTTCTCAATTTTTCTGGAATAAAAGCATTTCTCACTTGAAATAATAATCAATTCGTTTCCACACTTTTTTTTTTTTCAAGAAAATTTTTCAACTTTTTTGCAAGAAACCCTTTTAATTTCCAGTTACACTTTGTTTTTGATAAAGACAGCTTTTTTTAAATTCATTTATTGTGCCACGTACTTACAAGAACTAAGCTTAGAGGCAATAAAGACAGCTTCAAATTTCTTTTTAAAAAATTGTTTTTTTTTTGGTAGTGAAATTTTATTTTTGGAAAAAACGTTTTTTTTGAGGAGAAGAAGAATTCTCAAATTTTTTGCAAAAAAAAATTATTTATTTCTCATCTGGAGAAATACAGCTGTCAATTTTTTATTTATTTAAATTTTCCCGAGTAATAGTAGTTTATTCAACTAGGGAGATAAAGTGATTTTCCTAGTTGGATAATATATTTTACGTTACGAGAGAGAAAAAGGCTTCTTTATACTACCGAAAGATCAGTGAGAGGTATATAAAGTAGCACTTTATCTTCCCAGTAACGTAAAAACCCACAAATTTCTTTTTAAAAAATTGTTTTTTTTGGTAGCGAAATTTTATTATTTTTTGGAAAAAAACGATTTTTTGAGAAGAAGAATTCTCAAATTTTTTGCAAAAAAAATTATTTATTTCTCATCTGGAGAAATACAGCTGTCAATTTTTTATTTATTTATTTATTTATCCATTTATTTATTTTTTATTTGGGAAAAATTACTCACTGTCAGTTTTTTTTTGGGGGAGAATGTTAGATTTTTAATTTCTCCAGAGAAAAAAAAACAATTATTTTTGTTGAAAAAATGTTTGTCTTTTGAATCTGATTGTGTACTACTTGAGTATTTTTATCTATTTTTTAAATACCTAAATTTTTTATGAAAAAATGTCTTCTTTTTTTTAGAAACAATCACAATTCGTTAAAAAGGAAAATTTTCAATTTTTTGGAATAAAAATATTTTCTAAATTTTTATCTAAAGAAAAAATACTTACCCTAATTTTTTCAGTTCAGTAAATTTTTTCAATTTTTCTGTGTAAGAATATTTTTTTTAATTTTTGAGAAAAACTTTTTATTAAAGACAATTTCTTCAATTGATTTTGAGTGAAACTATTTTTCAAATTTTTGGGGGAAAAAATTCTTTTTTTTCGAAAAAAGATCCTAATTTTTTGTTTCATTTTTTTTGAAGGGGAAAATCTGTAACTTATTTTTTATAGGAAAATTTTTTATAAACCTAAAGGCTAAATCCCATACTAAAATTTCTTGAATTCTTTTTTTTCTTCAATTTTTTCTATACGCCTAGTAAAAATGTATCTAAAATTAGGGTGAAAAAATCTTCTAATGTTTTTGAAGAAATTTTTTTTCAGTTTTTCTGTGATGAAAACATTTTTTAAATTTTTGGGAAAAAGCAATAAGCATATTTATTTTTTTGGGAAAAAATCTGGACTTTCCATAGGAGAAAAAAATCTCATTTGTTCACAAGTTTTGTGAGAAGAATTCTCTTATACAATGTTCATTTTACTCTTTTGTAGATTGAACATTTTCTGAGAAAAAATTCTGAATTTTTTCGAATAAAGAAAAAATCAAATTTTTTTGGTGGTTAGTCGGCATAAAAAAATTCCCAATTTTTCTGAAGGAGAAAAATTCTCAATTTTGTTGGTGAAGTAAAAAAAGAAGTGCGTGTCCCTATGTAATACTGAAAAAATTCTCAATCTTTTTAAAGAAAAAAAATTGATGTTTCGGAAAAAATATCATTTATTATTTTTTTTTAAGAAGAAAATTTCTCAAATTTTCTGAAATAAGTAAACATTTTGGAATAAAAAAATTTCAGTAGGTTGGTACTTTTGGAAGGAAAAATTCCTATTTTTTTTTTTTTTTTTTTTTTTGTAAAAAAAAATTAATTTTTACATTCAACATGGAAAATTTCTCAATCCGTCACCTCTTCAAGAAAAAGTCGAGTCGCAAGACCATAAAAAAATTATAAGTTGTCGGCCCTAAATGGAACATTTTTTCAACGAGAAAAAAATAGTTGATATTTTAAAAACTTGATTTATTTTGTTTAAATATTAAAAACTACTTAAAATAAAACAACATGATAAATACTTAACGTACGACAAAAACAACTGTCCATTTTGTTCTTATTATTCTAGCAAGGCAGTTAAACAAAATACATGGGGAAATATATAGAAGCCTTTCGTTCGGATTATTTTAAATTCATATTCACACAGTACGAGAACACAAATACAAGACTCAGAGATTTAAATCATTATACGAATAAAAACAAAAACATTTAAAGCTTAGCTTAGGATAGAAAATAACATGAAGTGTTGGGTGCATTTGGAATGCGAAGACTTGAACGTATAGGTATTTAGAATAAGAGTAAGTAAACAAATTAAAAAGCGTACTTATAAAAATTAATTCATTTATCACGAATATGATATGTATAAACAATTGGAGATTGAGCTTATTGTTTTCTAGCAATAGGAACTTTATCCTAAACTACGTACAACTGAGATTATTGAAAAAAAAAACAAAAAAACATATAGGTAGATAAGGTAAACCGGTATACAACCTACTTAGTAGGTCTAATTAGGCGGGTACACGGTATGGTAATTTTTATGGTTAATTTAGTAACTTCGAAGTGCATAAGTTTTTGATCAAAAACCAAACACAGGTTTAGGTATAGCGTGTAAATGTGAAATAAAAATACGCAAATAAAATTAATCGTTGCAATTCCACATTCACACTATTCGCATACATTTAATCAGATAGTAGGTAATAGATCTAGATGCTATAAAAACAGGTAGGTAAGTTAATATAGCTAACAGGTACCCGGAAGCACTAATACTTGAATTATGTTACTAATTGTTTTGAAATAGGTAGGTTCTAGGTATATCACAAATTATGTTTCAGTTCGAAATTACAATTTTAAAAATTTAAACACGTTAACAAAAAATTGATATGTTTCGTTAGGTACATATTGATAAAATACTTAATCCATAGATAGGTACTAAAATAAGTTTACGAATTTGATTCGGGTCTATTTTTGAATAAAATTTCTACAATACTTTCATCAGCTAAGGTTGAAGTGTCACCGACGTTTCTGTCGTTGATGGCTATTTTTCGTAGAATTCTCCTCATTATTTTACCAGACCTGGTTTTCGGCAGACCAGGTGCGTATTGGATTACATCCGGCATTGCAAAAGGACCGATTTTTTCTCGTACTGGTCAAAAAAATCAAAATTAAGTCATGGAAACCAGATTAATTAGAGTAGTAGACGATCGGCTATTTTTATGAAAACCTGCCTGCTGCATCATTTGCTCACTTGAATTTTACAGAGGTCAGTACTAACATAAGGTGGACCAAAAATGAAAAATTTTCGATTTTCAAAATAAAATAATCAAATCAAATAATATCTTCCAATTGCACAAGAGCCCTCAAATTTTTGAAAATTTGAAAAAAATTTCAAAATGTTACAGAATGGGTTTTATGCCTTTGGTTGGCAAGTATTATCATCGTTCTTAATATTTTTTGAAAAAAAAATCCAGAATTCATCAGATTATCGCATTTATGAGACATTACAAAAATGTCATTTTCCACGTTTAAAAAAAAATTGAAAAAAAAAAATTAAAAATTGGGGAAAAAATTTTGTAATTAAAATGTGTTTATAGCATACACAGTTTCGCCCAAAAAGGCAATTTACGACGATTTCCACCTTTACCTTCATTTTCAGAAATTATCATTTTCCTCATTTTCTTCAAATTTTCGTAGTTTTTGAAAAATTCTCAAGAGTACGAAAAATATGAAAAATCGCTGTAAATTGTCTTTTTGGGCGAAACTGTGTGTGTTAAACCCATTTTAATTACAAAAAAAAATTTCTCAATTTTTAATTTATTTTTTTTTTCAATTTTTTTTAAAACGTAAAAAATGACATTTTTTTAATGTCTCATAAATGCGATAATCTGATGAATTCTGGATTTTTTTCAAAAAATATTAATAACGATGATAATACTTGCCAACCAAAGGCATAAAACCTATTCTGTAACATTTTGGAATTTTTTTCAAATTTTGATTTTTTGCAAATTTTCAAAAATTGGAGGGCTCTTGCGCGATCGGAATATATTATTTGATTTGATTCATTTTTTTTAAATTTTTCATGTCTCACCAAGACGCAACTTTTCCGCGGTATTACATTTTGAAAATCGAAATTTTTTGATTTTCGGTCCACCCTACTACATAAATACTTGATATTCAATATTAGAGGGGAGGGAGGGGTCCAAACGAAATTTTTTCATAACAAAAATTATTCCTAGAACTTCAAGCTACAATTTTTGTTCGAAAATTTTTTCAATTGGATCCCCTACCTCCCTTCTGCTTTTAATAAAGATAATAATGTATCTGGAATAAGTTGTATTATCCTAGATTGGTGGAGAGGGAGGGGTTCAATCGAAATTTTTGTTATAACCAAAATTATTTCTACAACTTCAACCTACAACTTTTAGTTGAAAATTTTTTCAATTGGATCCCTTTCTCTCCACCGATTTCGCATAACACTCCGAAGATAATAATTAAAAAGTAGTGGAGTGAGGGGGGAAGGGCCAATTGAAAAATGTTCTCAACAAAAGTTGCAGAATAAGAGTCTAGATATAATTTTGGTTATTATAAAAATTTCGATTGGACCCCTCCCTCTCCTCCAATCACATATTATAAATCATAATATTAGGTAGGTACTTATTCAAAATTGGGGAAGGGTACAATTGAAAAAAATTTCAAACAAAATTTGTAGCTTTGAGTTCCAGAATTAATTTTGGTTATAACAGAAATTTCGATTAGACCCCTCCCACCCCTCCCCTGCAGTTTTGAATATCAACTCAATCAAGTATTTATGTACGTAGTACTGGACTTGATAAAATTTATGGTGAGCAAATGAAGCAGCAGGCGTGTTTTCGTGAAAATAGCCGATTGTGAATTGACGAAGATACTTCGATATTGTCGCTTACCTCTGACAGTTAATTCTTTAACTAATTTTTGACTAAATTCGACGCCTTGATTTGGTGTGACAAAACAATATAGGCATTCGCCTTTGACCGGATGCGGTCTTGAGACGACTGCTGCCTCGGAAACATCAGGATGCTCGGTTAAACAAGATTCAACTTCTGCTGTACTCATCAAATGACCAGAAACATTTAATTTATCGTCTATTCGACCAGTGATCCATATATATCCGTCAGCGTCTCTTCTAGCACCTAAAATTGATAACATTTTTTTCTTTAAATACCTACCTACCTAATAAAAAACTTACGATAATGGATAATGGCATAGTTACCATCGCCGGTACAGTAATAACCCGGAAATTTACTGAAATACGTTTCTTCGAATCTTTTATGATTGCCGAATAATGTTCTCATCATTCCCGGCCAAGGCCTGTTGAATACCAGATATCCTTCACCTTCACCTTCAATTTTTTGACCATTTTCGTCGAGTAATTCAGGTTGTACACCGAAAAATGGAAATGTCTGCGTAGATAATAAATAAATTTTAGGGAATTGTTTTTCAATGTAGGTACTTTTAGGTTTGTAATACTAATGGAATGAAAAAAAAATTAATTACAGCAGATCCTGGCTTCATCGGAGTGCATCCTGGTAATGGAGTTATGACATGACCTCCTGTTTCCGTCTGCCAGAACGTATCTGCGATGGAACATTTTTCTTTACCGATCACCTTATAATACCACAACCAAGCTTCCGGATTGATTGGCTCGCCGACCGAACCCAAAACTCTCAATGTGCTCAGATCGTACCTATAACAGGGTAAAATTTGAATATTGATGATTTTGCTATCAGTATCACTGATTTGAGAGGTTTTTATGATCAGACTTACTTTGCTGGGAATTCATCTCCGTATTTCATTAGGGCTCTTATTGCAGTTGGAGCAGTATAAAATTGGTTTACCTTGTATTTTTCGATGATGGACCAAAATCTGTCAACTTCTGGGTAAAATGGAGTACCTTCGAACTGTGAATTTTGTAGAAGACAAAATATTAGAATGTAATTAAATTAGATAGGCACCTATATTTTGTAATGTTAGTTTTGTAAAATTGCCTAATTCATCAAATAGGTAGGTAAACAAATTCTTATTTCATGAATTAGGCAGAAAATTTCCATTTTTTTTTCAAGATTTAGGCAAGTGTGATACTGAACGGTAAGCACACAGCTGGTGGACGTGATCTTAAAAGTCAGTTACACTTGGAAAAAAGTTCAATGAACACACATCCATCACCAATGGTTACACAAAAAAAAAAAAAAAAAATTCTGACAATTTGTTCTCGCTTGTCTTAGTCAGAGTAATTTTTTCCAAATTTTTTAGTCAATTCTTATGATTTTTTTTCTCGTCACCATATTTTCCTGTCAAAATTTTTTTTGGTCAGAGTTTTTTTTTGTCACCAGAATTTTATGTCAATTTGTTGCCTCTGTCAGAGTCATTTTTTTCAATTTTTTTTTTTGTTTTCTTTTGTCAATATTTCTTGGTCATAGTTTTTTTTGACAGAATAATTTGGCTAGAGTGACTTTTTCTTATGGCAAAGTTCTTGCTTGTCAAGATTATCATATTTCAGAGTTGATTTTAGTCATTTTTTTGTAAATTATTATGTAGGTAGTCTCACTATAGTCTCCATTATTTTATGTGATTTTTTTGTATGTCAGAACTATTTCTATCGCATGTTTTTTTCCCTGTCACCATTACTTTTCCTTGAGAGACGTTTTCTCAAAATTATTTGGTACTGGGAATATTTTTTTTTTTTTTTTTTTTGGTAAGAATTAGGTATTGTTCATTTGAGTTATTTTTTTGACATTTTAACAGAGTTATTTTTTGGTATGCATATCATTATTTTGTTGGAGTACATTTTGATCATTTTTTTTTTCAAATTTTAGGTAATTTTCTGTCACAGTTTTTCTTATAATTTTTTTCTGTCATGGCTCATGGGTAGATATATTTTTTGTCAGAATAATTTTTTGCGTCAAAACTTTTTGGTTGAATTCTTCCACTGCGAAGTGTTAGGCACGTACTTATAGTTCGGTATTACGCTTGCCTAAATCGTAAAAAAAGGAAAAAGTTTTTAAAAAGTGACTCTGACTGAGAAAAAAAATTAAGTACAGAAAATTCTGGTGACAAAAAAAAACTGACCAAAAAAATTTGATAGGAAATGACAATTACAAAAAAAAACTCATAAAAATTGAAAATTGACTAAAAAAATTGGAAAAAGTGACTCAAACTGAGAAAAATTTTTCCAGAAAATTCCAATGAAAAAATAATCTATGTCTAAAAAGAAACCAACTAAAAAGAGCTGACAAAAAAAAATCATTAAAATCATTTCTGACGAAAATAATAATCTGCTTGACAAGCAAGAACTCAGTTAAAGATAAAACGAAAACACTCGCAAAAAAATTAACAAAAAAGTTAAAGAAAAGTGACTGAGAAAACGCTTGCCTAAACTGTGAAAAAAGGAACATTTTCTGCCTAATTTATCAAATAGGTAATGTACTTGCCTTTTTTGTTAATTAGGCAATTTCACAATTTAGGTTTAACAGTAATAAGTATATCATAAGACGATTTTCAACACTTACTATTACAGAGGTAGCTCCATTGGCTAAAGGTCCATATACTACATAAGTATGACCAGTGATCCATCCAACATCAGCAGTACACCAATAAATGTCATTTGGTTTGTAATCGAAGACATACTTGAAAGTTGTAGCTGCGTATAATAAATATCCTCCTACCGTATGCAAGACACCTTTCGGTTTTCCAGTAGACCCACTAAAATCATAAATTCCAACCTTTTGATTGATAATAATTTTCATAATTTAAACTAAGTAGGTACCTATATAATATATCTGTATAAGCACCTTGTATAGAGCATAAATAAGGGATCTTCGGTTGAAACCCAAACTGGATAACAAGACGGATCGGCATCCTCCATTTCTTCGTGCCACCAAACATCACGGTCGTCATCCCAAGATATCTTGAAATTGAAAAATTTCTCGTCAACTATGGTATAACTATTGCATTAAAAACATTACCAATCATCACCTCGTAGTGATTACCAGAGTCTCCGTTCACTCCATTGTGGGTCTTTTTACTCGCGTTGAAAGAAGCACTTAGCCTTTGCAAATGTCGTACCACAACACAAGTTTTCACTTCGTGTCCTTGTTCTTTAGCTTTATCCATTGCTAAAAAAAATTTGCAATAATTAATTATTGAAAGTTAAAAGTTATCTGGTTACATTATTCCATACTACAGAACTACTGGATTTTCGGTGAGTGGTGGACAATACGTATTTGAGATTTAAATATAATTGAGTAGTGAGAGCCATTAACAAAAAACTTATATAACCGAAAATTTTTCTCTCCAGGCGAATTAGAATTTTTTTCTCAGGAAAAATAAGGAGATTTTTTCTAAAAAAATCGAAATATTTTTTCCTTCTTCAAATTCAAAAAAAAAAAAAAATTGAAAATTAAAAATTTCCTATCACCAACGAGATTATAAAATTCATTTCTACAAAAATTGAGAAGTTTTTTCTCCAAAAAATTGAGAATTATTTTTTTTTAAAAAACAATATTTTTCTGTTCAAAAATTAGAATTTTTCTTTCACAAAAAAATTAAGAATTTTTTCACCAAAGAAATTAACAAATTTATATTATCTTCAAAAAATTGAGAATTTGTTTTTCTTAAAGAATACGACATTTTTCTCAATCAAAAAAAAAACTGTTAAAAAAGTAAAATAGGTACTTAGGAAAGTAAGTACCTACACCTACATCTACTTTTTCAATTATATTGAAAACTCTATTCTCCAAAATTATCGAGATTTTTTTCCCACAAGAAAAATCAGAAATTTCTCCTCTAAAAATGTTGAAAAAATTTTCCCTTTTTTTTCAAAAATTGAGAAAATTTGTTTCTTTTTCAAGAATAAAATATTTTTCTCAAACTTTCAAAAAACCGTGATTTTTTTTCTCAAAAAAATAAAAAAAATTTTCACTCAAAATTTTTGAAAAAAAATTTCTAAAAAAAATGAGAAGTAGTATTCGGGGGGGGGGGGGGTTAATAACTGTATTTAATTTTTACCCCAATCACTGGACAAAAACTGAAAAAAGAAAACACTGCAAATTTTGTTCATGCATGCACAAAACTAGACATTCCAACAATTTCTGAATTCTTCTTACATTTTTTTGATAAGAAATTAAAATTAAAATTTTCTCATCAAACAATTTTTTTAGCGAAAAAATTAAAAATTATTACTTACCTATTTTTTTTTTATTTCATATTTTATTTAAGATATTTTTTAAAAATTTCCTTTCGAGATCTTGGGAAAAATTCTTAAATAGGTATATCTTGAAAAAATTTTTTTGAAGAAATCCTTCCATAAAATTTCTTCAATAATTTTCTTTCATTTTTTAAAAAATTACTGAAATTTTCTCATTAAAAATTCAACTGGGAAAAACATATATGTATGTCACCGATGAAAATTATTTTGGAGTAAAACTCGCCCAAAAAAATTTCTATGGAAAATTTCTTGCTAAAAATTCTTTTAAAAATCCCAAAAAACATTTTTGAAAATTCCCTCTTAATTTGAAATTTTTTTTTAAGCAACGTGATATTTTAAAAATATAATAATTTTTATGATACATAAATCTTCAATTTTTCTACAGATTTCCTTCAAATTTTATCAATTTTATTTATTCAAAAATTTAGTTTAAAAATACCTAATCATTTTCAAAAAAAAAATCTCAAAACAAATTTTACCTATATGAAAATTCTACGTAAGAATTGAAATTTTTAAATTAATTTTTTATGCATATAAAATTCTTTCAAAAAGAAGAAAATGTTTTTCAAAAAAAAATTCTTGTAAAGAATAGATAGAATACCATATTAGAAATTAAATTATCTACGAGTACTTCCCACGTAAGAAGAGAATATACTTAATTTTTAAAGTTTTGTTTTTGCAAAAATTCTTGTTTTTTTTTTGTTGTTTTTTTTGTTGTTGTTGTTTAGGTAGGTACTTTAAAAAAATCTTATTTTTCTTTTAAAATCATGGGAAAATTCTTGAAAAATTCTTTTCATCGCTTTGTATGAAAAATAATGTAACTTTTTCCCATCGAAAGTTGGTTAATCAAAATTTATCAATTGTGAAATTTGATTATTTAAACTTGAAATTACCTCTGGAAAGTTGAAAGTGGGTATGTGAACGAAATGAAAATAAATTATTGCAAATGTTTGGATTGCTTGCTAATGATGTACATCAATACCTTTGAAAAAAACATCTAATTTTCTACGAGGTAGCAATTAACCACTGGTTACCTTATCTTTTTAAAAATCAAAACAATCAGTGCACAAAATGGCATTATCAGTTTGAACTCAGTTACGTGGGTACGAGTATATTCAAATCTCAAATTATTGAACACCACTCACCGGACACCCTGCATATCATGTATTTACTCGTTAAGTAAATTTACCATTGTCACAAATTTTCTTCAAATTCAACATCTTCTCGCCTCTGAATACGCTGTCAGCGGTTACCAATACTTTACATTTCGAATCGACCAATCGATCTGCCAGAGCATCGGCTGAAAATCCGGCAAACTGTAATGTACATATAATTTTCACCATTAGTAAATGATTAATTTTACAAGTTATACCTAAGAGTTACGTAGGTTGGTAAATTAAGACCGAGCCTTAATTAAAAATCAAGAACAATTGAATGACCTTTAAGTTAAATTAGAGTTGATATTGGAAATTTACATGCTAGTTCGATAATTAATTACCTATTCGTGAACGCGGTGCGAATGACATAATTACATTACAATATTACAATTTTAAAAAAGTTTTCAAAATCAAGAATAACCGGAAACAACGTGTTTAAAAATGTACACAACCACCCATGCTTTAGGTAGGTATAAAAGTACGTTGATAATCAAATCAAATAAGGGCAAAGTTATCATAATTATTTCTGTCATTCTCGGTCTCGTATTGGCAACATTTTGTATAGATACTCTTTGTGCATTGTGTAGATACCTAAGATATAGGTTGCAAGTACCTACTCAAGTCTTTGAGTTGTACACGACATTGAAATAAGAAATTTGAAGTGGTAATGATCATTGACAGACTGCAAATAGTGATTACGCATTACGTAATATTCGAACAAAATTTATAAATTATACTCGTATTTTCTAAAGATTTCATTTTTTCCAAGTTCGTGGAAAATAAAAAATAAAAAATTGATTTAAAGAAGGTTGCTCACTATACAGGGTGTTTCATACCTGACTGAGTTCCTTCCATCGGGTGAATAGGCAACCCATAAGGAACCAAAATGCTACATAAAAATGTTGCCTATCTTGAAAATTCAAGGGCCCAGGCAAAATTAAATTGGGAAAAAATAATTTCTGGTAGGGCCAATGAATAGTACTAAAAAATAAACTTTTTTGTTCTAGACATTTTTTGCCTATCTTTGAAAATGAAGGCGCAAGAAAACTTTAAACTTTGAAAAAACAGGTTTTTCAATTTTCAAAGCGCTGTAGCTCCTTCATTTTCGAAGATAGGCAAATTCATCACATAACTTTTTTTGCCTATCTCAAAAATTTACACCTTTTTCATGCATTATCTTGACGTAATTTTGCAATTTTTATGTCTCATTCCAGTGTTGCCAACGCTACTGATTTTTCAGTAGATCTACTACTTTTTCAAAACTGTACTGATTATCTACTGATCTACTGATTTTTGGCAAAATCTACTGATTTTTTCAAAAACCTTTCAATTTTTGTAAAAATTGGTCTAAAAACAGAAAAAAAAAAAAAAAAAATTTTAGCTTATTTTTCCTTCTACTGTACTACATTTTTTCATAAAAAATTCACTAACAGGTTAATTGAGGAAAAAATGATTTTTTTCTCTCCTGACTCTAATATTTTTTAATGAAAATTTGTTTCTTTTGGCCTCAATACATTTTTTGAAAATTTGTTTCTACTGCACAAAAAAATCCACTGAAAGATATAAATTAATGCCAAAACATCCTTTTTCCTCCTGAATATACTACATTTTCTTGGAAATTTATATCTACTGAATCTACTCATTTTTTGGGAAAAAATCTACTGATTTTTTTGAATACCCAGTTGGCAACGCTGTCTCATTCGTACCTATTCTTCATTTAAGCTTCAAATTACCAGTATGCCCATCACTGGAAAATGAAAACTGCAAAATTTGCCAAAATGTTACATGAAACAGGTGTAACTCTTCGAGATAAGCAAAAAAAGTTATGTGATGAATTCGCCTATCTCCGAAAATGAAGGAACTACAGAGCTTTGAAAATTAAAAAACCGGGTTTTCAAAGTTTAAAGCTCTCTTGCGCCTTCATTTTCAAAGATAGACAAAAAAATGTCTAGAACAAAAAAGTTTATTTTTTTAGCACTATTCATTGGCCCAATCAGAAATTATTTTTTCTCAATTTAATTTTCCCTTGATCCTTTAATTTTCAAGATAGGCAACATACAACATTTTTTGTTCCTTATAGGTTGCCTATTCACCCGGTGGAAGGAACTCAGTCAGAAACACCCTGTATATCTAGTAATTACCTATCTATATTTTAAAACACTTTTTACTTTTATTCGTTTATGTAAGAATACGATATCGATTAGGTCTACTCCTATACTTACCACAATAGAATGTACTGCTCCAATTCTCGAACATGCTAAAATTACGGTGACAATTTCCAAAATCATTGGCATGTAAATAGCCACCCTGTCACCTTTGGTGACACCCTTGGATTTCAGCACATTGGCAAATTTACACACCTCCTCTCGTAACTTCTTGTACGTCAACCTGCTGTAATCTTCCGGGTCATTTCCTTCCCTAGACAAAAAAAAAAAAAAAAAAGAAAACCGTTATTCGTTAAAAATTACATTGCGAATGTAATTTTTACATAATACGACGAAGGCGTTGAAAATCAACCAATGGTGAGCATTTCTCTTCGAAAATATTCCAAATATTGTGAATAAATTTCGAAATTTTCATTCATACATCATCGATAACGTCAATCGTTTGATTTTTTATCATTAACCTCATAAATAATAATTTTTATCGGGCAAAATAAATAATAATAATCTTTCGGATATCGTGTTGTATTGTGTCGTAAATTTACACTGTACAAATGTACGTAAGTGGCCTATAGGTTACTTTGGGATATTTCATTTTATTCTGTAGAAGTAAGGTACAAAGTAGGAAGTAGGTAGGTCTAGGTATGTACAATTGTACAACATAACCCACGAAAGTTGATAAAGTTTGAAAAAAAGTAAGAACTTGCAATAAAAAGATTTAAATCAAATTGTTTGTGGAACAGTTCACGGATATTTTCGTACATGAAGTTCGATTCAGACACGCGATGTTCGTCTAGAAGTTATTTTGAAATGTCGAAAAAAGTCAATCGAAATGTTTTTCTAGCATTCTAGCGTAGGTAATTTTCAAGACTATAAAAACCTCAAAGATAGGTAGGTAAGGTGCCTATACCTATACTACCTACACATCACCTTTCGCTTCAGGTAGATACATTCCTAATAAAAACGTCGTGTATGAAAATGTTTCTACACGTGTCGATGATTGAATTAATAAATACGAGGTTGTTCATTAACGTAGATGGTTCATTCGCAATGACTTCAAATCCTACACCGAATCACCATAGTAAAATCCCAAATTGACAAAATACTGGAATTCAAAGTTACCAAATTGACTGGGAACTTGGATAAACAAGTAATGGACACGATTATACATGTAAAATATGATAATTATTTTGTAAAGGTCAAACTATGTCCACACGTCAGCAGGATGGCAACCTTTTGCGCCGAAGTGAAAAATGATACCCGAGGCCTGAGCGCATAAGAATGACATATTGTCCCCATTATTAAAATTTAATTGGGACATTAATCACTCGGTCAGACGTTGAAAGTTATTTAACAATGCGTGAACCAAGTCAGGATGTTTTTCTTCGAGTGCTTATAGGTAATCAATTTGTTGACAGTTTCCCATCATAAAAAAATTCGTACTTCATTAAAGAAGAATTCTGAGAAGAGTGAAAATTCAAGTATACAGGTCTCATAAAATAATTAAATTAAAAAATTTATGTAAATTGACATTTTCCCCCTTTTGTATAGAAATTTATAACCTCTAAAAATTCCATCTATTCCAAGTCGACTAATGATTTGAAATAAGGGTACGTGTTCCATAAGTACTTACATTCCATTACTTAAAATGTGACTGGCGTCAGTTTTCCAACTTCGTATTTCCTTTTTTCCTCGTTTTAATTTTATATCATTGGTGTTTCGGAGGGTTTTCAATTTCCATCATTAAGTCAATGGATGTTACGATCAAAGACGTGTGGGCGTTTTAATTTTAGTAGAAAACGAGCCTGCTGTAAATCTAGCATCGGAAGGTAATGTTACAGAGGGAGAAAGTGTTAATTTACATAGGTACCCAATTACCCATTTGAATCAGCTTTGGTAGGAAAACGTCATATAAATAAAAGTATGGTAGCAAAGGGATAAAATACATAACTTCCTCGTGATTATATTTTTTTAAATCTGTATTTTACTAGAGACAAGAGTAGGTATGCTGTTTTTCAAGACTACCCCAATTTCGAGAGTCCAGTCCCTCTTTCGTTAGTAGATCCCTATCTCAGGTGCTAAAAACCCAACTGAAAAAATTTTCAAATAAAAGTTATAGATAGAGATCTTTGGAATAATTTTAGTCATTACAAAAATTTCGATTGAACATCTCCTTCTCCTCCAAATTTTGCATAATAGGTACAAAATCACCCTTGAATTTCAATTAAAGAATTTGCAGTCCCCTCAATACCACTTAAGCTTGCAGGACAATCAAGAAGGAAGTCTGTAAAGGTAAACAGCCGATTTGATTGTAATTGTACCCAGAAAATTCTAAAAAACAATTAGAAAGCATTAGGCAAGCCATTTTGTCAAGGCTCCCCTTTTTTGAGGGTACGCCCTCTTTCCTTAAGGACCGTTCACAATGGACCCTAACTTTTTGCTTTTGCTTTTTGCTTAACACTCACTACTGTCTGCACCAATCTGGTAGCCAGAAATTTGTGTATTTTTTATACGTTTGTTTATGTACTGGTAAAAGTTTAAGCAAAAGCAAAAAGTAAAGCTCCATTGTGAACGGTCCTTTAGAGTCCTTTATATCCGTTTCTAAGGCCCCAATTGAAAAAAATTTCAATCAAAAGTTCTAGATTGAAATACTTACGTGGAATAATTGTGGGCATATTACAAAAATTTTGATAGGATCTCCCTCCCTACCCCTGCAATTTTGCATAATACACGTATGAAAAAATGAAAATTTGTACACTTGATATGGAAATTGAAAGGAAGGGAAGGGAAAGGTCCAATAAAAAATTTTGTGATGACGGAACAGAGATAGGGAATTGCCAAGGAAAGAGGGCTTGCCTCTCGAAAAAGGGGAGCTTGAAAAATGACGTACTGGCTCATTTTTCCCTTATTAGATGATATAGATTATAAATTGATATTCAGTCATAAAACTCCTTTAAGGCCCGGTTTTTCAATATCCACTTAAAAACTTTAGCCAACTGTTAAAATTGACTGAAAGTATTCGAATGCCATTGATCAGTTAAATTTAACAGCCGGTTAATTTTTAACACGAGAATTGAAAAACTGGTCATAAACAATTTAATCGTACGGAAGTTATTTTTGTGACTTAAACTACGTATGTATAAAACAAGCCTTACATTTAAAATATTCGTCGAAATACAGGATATATTATTTTTTTTGTGATGCGAGAAAAATCACAGGGTAAAATAGGAAATCCCTCAGAAATAAAAAATTTTATAAGTACAAGGTGTTTCTCGAGCGATGTACGGAAATTCGAAGGTGAATACTGAATATAGGCATCCATAAAAAGCAAAAATTTTCGCCTACCTCAAAAATCGAAGAGGCAAGACGAAATAAAATTGGCAGAAAATTACGAGTGGATCGCCGCAGTACTGTTTCTAAAATTCACTGTCCAATACTACATAGATACTTGATATTCAAAATTGGAGGGGAGTGAAGAGTCCAATCGAAATTTTTGTAATAACCAAAATTATTCCTAGGACTTCAAGCTACAACTTTTGTTCGAAATTTTTTTCAACTGGTCGACTACCTTCACCAGTTTTTAATAATAATACATATTAAGAATCTAAGTCATATCATGCAAAATTGGAGGGGAGGGAAGGGTCTAATCGAAAATCTTATGATAACAAAAATTATTTCTAGCCATTTTAGGACCTCAATCTAAAACTTTTGAAAAAAAATTTCAATTGGACCCTCTCCCAATTTTGAAAAAGTATCTACCTGATGTTATGTGAAATCGGAGGAGAGGGAGGGATCCAATCGAAATTTTTATAATAACCAAAATTATTTTCAGGATCTTAATCTACAACTTTTATTTGAAAATTTTCCGTTTGGCCCCTTCCTGCCTCATTCCTCTAATTTTTCATTAGTATCTTCGGAGTGTTATGCAAATTGGGTGGGGAGGGAGGGGTCCAATTAAAAAAAATTTCAAATAAAAGTTGTAGCTTGAAGTCCTAGAAAGACTTATAGTTATAACAAAAATTTCGATTGGACTCCTCCCTTCCCTCCAATTTTGAATATCAAGTATCTATGTGTCACTTGATGAATTTTACGATGGCGCAAAAAAAACAGTACTGCGGCGATCCAATCGTCAGAAAATTTTTTATCAAATATATGGGTAGTACTAAAAAAAAAAAAAAAAAAATTTTACTCTTGACATTTTTTGTCTACCTTTGAAAATAAAGGAGCTAAAGGGCTTTAAACTTCGAAAATACTGGTT
The DNA here is from genome assembly GCA_959613365.1 of Balanococcus diminutus. Taxonomy (NCBI): domain Eukaryota; kingdom Metazoa; phylum Arthropoda; class Insecta; order Hemiptera; family Pseudococcidae; genus Balanococcus; species Balanococcus diminutus. The sequence goes on from OY390714.1 coordinate 36,008,550, forward strand.
TTTTAAATTTTCAAGGCTCCACAGAGCCTTTATTTTCGAAGATGGGCAGTTTGATCGAGCCTTAAATTATCATGGGGCATCTTTGATACGTGAAAATTTCAAAATTCCGTCAAAAGAGTACATGAAACTGGTGTGACTTTTTGAGTGGTAGGTGAATTTGTCTATTTTCAAAAATGAAGGCACGAGCTTTAAACTTTGCAAATACCAATTTTTGAAGCTTTAGCCGCTTCATTTTTCAAAATAGGCAAAAGATGTTGAGATAAAAAAATGCATTTTTTTTAGTACTGCCCATATACTTCATCATAATAATTTTGACAATTTTTATTTCCTTTTGGTCTTCAAGTTTTGAGATAGGCACCATGTTTATACCTATAACATTTTTTGTTTCTTATGGGTGCCTATTTACCCTGTGATTTTTCCTACTTTTATCACTTGAGAAACATACTGTGTACACAATTTACTCACACATAGTGCCTGTCTCAAAAATTGAAGGGTCAACTCAAGGAATAATCAAATTGGAGGGAAATTTTTCTACTAAAGAAAGAAAAAAATTAATATTTGTTATGCTGGACATTTATTGCCTAACTTTGAAAATGAAGGCACACAAGCTTGGAAAATTAGTATTTGTAAAGCTTGAGGCTCTTTACTAGTTCCCTACATTTTTGAAAATGGACATTGGTATTTATCACATAAAAATTTTTGTATCTCCCAAAACGTTATACCCACACATGTTTCATGTACTGTCTCGACGGAATTTTGAAATTTTCATGTCAAATTGTCGAGGGGCACCAGCAATACATAAAAACTGAAAAATTCCCTAATGACAGTGCATGTTACAAATTCCACTTTTTGGTGAGAAACAAAACAATTTATGTGCTAAATTTGCCTATCTTAAAAAATGAAGGCACTATAGAGTAGGGTGGCCCTTATTTTTCGAATTTTGGAAATGTTGTCGGGACGGGGTCAATTGGTGACATATTGGTAGAAAATAATTCCCTATTTTTTATTTTTCCTCTAACTGAATTTTAAGCCGTTTCTCAGGGGCCCCCAAATTTGAAAAAATCAAAAAAATAGAAAAAATAGAACATTTTGAAAATTTTTAGCAAAATGGTCATAGGGATGGTATTTCTATAAGACAAGACCATTTTCGATGATTTCTTATCTTTACCTCCCTTTTCATGGGACATAAAAAAACGTCATTTTTTACGTTTTTTAAAAAATTTGAAAAAAATGACTAAAAATTAAAGAAACATTTTTTTTTGAATAAAATGTTTTTAGCATACATGTTATCACCCAAAAAGGTCATTTACGGCGATTTTTCATCCTTACCTTCATGTTTGGGAACCTCATTTTTTTCAATTTTTGATAGTTTTTGAAAAATTCTCACTGATACGGCAGTGGTGAAAAATCACCGTAAATGACCTTTTTGGATGATAACATGTATGTTGAAACCATTTTATTCAATTTTTTTTTTTTTTTTTTAATTTTTAGCCATTTTTTTCAAATTTTTTAAAAAACGTAAAAAATGACGTTTTTTCATATCTCATGAAAAGGGGGGTAAAGATAAGAAATCATCGAAAATGGTCTTGTCTTATAGAAATACCATCCCTATGACCATTTTGCTAAAAATTTTCAAAAATTTTCAAATTGTTCTATTTTTTCTATTTTTTTGATTTTTTCAAATTTGGGGGCCCCTGAGAAACGGCTTAAAATTCAGTTAGAGGAAAAATAAAAAATAGGGAATTATTTTCTACCAATATGTCACCAATTGACCCCCCGTCCCGACAACATTTCCAAAATTCGAAAAATAAGGGCCACCCTACTATAGAGCCTTGAAAATAGGAAAACCTGCTTTTTCAAAGTGAAACTCTGCAGCACCTTCATTTTCAAAAGTAGGCAAAAAATTTCAAATGTTCTTAGTTTCATTTTCCCTTACCCCTTCAAATTTTTCAGATAAGCACCATGTGACATGTGTACATTATACTTTTTGTTTTTTATAGGTTGCCTATAATATTCACGCTGTGGATTTTCCTAAATCACTCAAGAAACACCCTGTATGTTGATTAGATGAAAAAATCGATTAAGTATCTATTCCAAAAATAAACTTATAAGCTCTAAACACTGATCAGTCGAAATGAAAAAAAAAATTAGAAAAATAATCATCCTATTTTGAGCAGCAGAATTATTACGTTGTACAAGTGGAGGTAACTTTCAAGATAAGATTATGATTTTCATCGACCATTATCAATTTAATAAACTCGAGTACTACATGTGCGCGAAAATATTCCAAAACTTCAATTTTACCAAACGTGATTGCATAAAAAATTCAAGAAACGATCATCACTCAAGTTGTTAAGGATATCGATTTTGTATATAGAGAACACAGACAATAATACCTAAAAATCAAGACAATTCGTATCCTTCATAAACTGGTTGTAAGCGAGAATAAAAAATACCTAATTATTCATCGGAGATTTTTTCATACATGTACGTATTGTTATTTTTTTCTTTTAGCAACTCAGTTTTCCAACGTTATTTTCTAGCTGCACTTACTCATACTTAGCCAGAAACAAGAAATTTATTAAGTTCTCGACGTTTATTTCATGTATCTTGTGCAACCTTGGAAGCAGATTTCGGTCGAATTTACCAAAAAAAAACAAAAAAAAAAACGAAATCGCATTACTCGTTGAAAAAATAAAAACAAAATCCAAGTAAATTAGTAATATACCACCAAGCTTATTGTAGATTGTAGTAAAAAAAAATCACAAACTGACAGAAAAACTTACTCGAGTGTACTTATACCTACTGCGAAGTAATTTTTAAAAAAAGTACACGGTATAAATGTGTAAGTACTTACACGTTGAGTAGTATTATTGTATTGTAATGCAGTCAATCAACCAAAGAAAGGTCATTATCACGGACGAAGAGCTCAAATTATAAGTATTTAGAGCATGGATACCTACCTATTTAGGATTTAGAATTGAAAAAATTGGTTTTTCCAGTGTTTATCGAGCCTAAACGTAAATAGACAGACAGGTAGGTATAAATAATTACTCGGCGTTTTTGTCAATATCCACCGATGCAAATATTTTACAACCGAACACCCACTTGGAGTACTACTTCTGTGTAGCTCAAATTCACTATTTGTGATCAGTAGGTAACGAATAATGAATTAATTTCGGTTATAACTGATAACCCGGTTCCCTGACGCATACATAATTAATGATTCGGAATAAGAAAAACTTAATACATACGAGGTTGTTGTATAGGAAAAGTCTACGTACCAGTAAAAAGCGATCTTGTCTCCTAAGCCCAGTCGAATATTTCGATCGAGTAAATTGTAACAAATATTTGTCGAAGCTCCTTCCAGCCATTTGATGTGCACGGGGCCTTTGGTCACGTCGAAATTATAACTCCAAAATTTATCCTTATCTATGGGCGTCTCCCAGTGAAATTGTTTGGCGATATCGGACCAAAATTCGATCGGGTCTTCTATGGAATTTTTGTACAGAGTTCTGTATTCGCTCATCGACTTGATGTGCGCATTTTTCGAAACGTACGCTTTTGGCTCGTAAATTTCTTCTTTCATTTTGAACGTATTTAGAAGATAACACTTTCACTGAAATTCAAACACTTTCGAAAAATTACACAATACGTAAATATTTTCGATCATTTACGTCAAAATAGTCGGACAACCGATTGTCTACGGTGATACACTTGACGCGCACTTGATAAAGGACTAAGACTAATCCGCAAACTCTTTTTTAGATTCAACGTTCAAGTTCGTACCATAATTTAACATGTTTGAGTAGTTCACGCACGATTCCTTCCAACCTTATCGAGTCGTTCGTCGCGACGTACGTAGGTTTTCGGTGCTCGCTTACGACGTTATCAACTTTTTTTGCACCGTGTAGTTCAATTTTTTTACGAGAATGAAAAATCACGCGACCGACCGTTGAAAACGTTTTCACCCTAAGGTTATCAAAGTAGCCGTTTTGTTGGGTCTTGGATGTAATTAAATCATACCTAAGTATACTGATGCATTGCATTGACTGAATTACCTCATTAACCAATTTGTTTTGACGGAAATTATCAGACTACGTCGGGACAAAAATTATTTTAAAATTAATTTGATTCATTTTGTAAGTAGGTACTTATTCATTTTTTTCCCTTCAAATTTTGTACACTTTTCTTCAAAAAAATCTACCTAGAATCAAACGTCCCTAAAAAAACATTGCATAGATAGACCTTACAATTACCAACGTTCACCTTAAGGTGGCCCTTATTTTGGAAATTTTCGAAATGTTTTGAATATCAGGCGTCAGTTGGTGACATATAGGGAGAAAATAATTCCTTATTTTTTATTTTTTCCCTAACTGCATTTTGAGTCGTGCCACCCTCCATTTCTAAAAAAAATTAAAAAATTGACAATTTAAAAAATTTGATTTTTTTTTTTGTTGAAAAATGGTGAAATGGTGGGTATTAATATCTATATAAAAAGACCATTTTCGATAATTTTTCATCTTTACCCCCGTTTTCATGGGACATAGAAAAAAGCTTTTTTTTTTACTTTTTCAAATTTTTTTTTTTTTTTAAATGGTTAAAAAATGTTTAAAAAATTTTAATAAATAAAATCGTTTGAACATACACATTTATCACTCAAAAAGACCATCGATGGTGATTTTTAATCATTTACGTATCGGTGAGAATTTTTGAAAAACTATCAAAAATTGAAGAAAACACAAAAAAAAACCATGGAAATTTAAAACTAATAAAATTCACTATCTAACAAAATGTCTAAAAGTTACGAATATTAATTTTCATGGAAATTCAAAAATCAAAAAAGTCTAATAAAATATTGAAAATTTGAAATGAAATAAAAAATGTCTAATAAAATAAAAATAAAAAATTCAAGTTTCAGAATGTCCTACAAAAAGCCTAAGAGAGTCATAAAATTTTTAAAAAATCTCTAGTTTCAAAATGTCTTACAAAATGTCCAAAAGTCATAAAAAAATTTTAAAAAGTCTAATAAAAGCATATACTATGCTAAAAATAAAGAAAATTTCAAGTTTCGAAATGTCTGACAAAATGTCCAAAAGTCATAAATTTTCTTTCAAAAATTTCTTTTAAAAAATTAAAAAGTCTAAAAGTCGTAAAATTTCTAAAATAATATCAAAAAGTCATTAAATTTATAAAAAAAATTCAAAGTTTCAAAATTTCTGACAAAATTTCTTGAAAGTCATCTTTTTAAAAAAAATTCCAAGTTTCAGAATGTCTGAAAAAACGTCTAGAAAAATTTTAAACTTATTTTTTTCTATGTCCCATGAAAACGGAGGTAAAGATGAAAAATGATCGCAAATGGTCATTTTACATAATAATACCCACCTTTTGACCATTTTTCCAAAAAAAATACAACTTTTTAAAATCGTCTATTTTTCCAAATTTTTTCAATTTTTTTGAAAATGGTGGCCGACGGCACGACGCAAAATGCAGTTAGGGAAAAAATAAAAAATAGGGAATTATTTTCTCCCTATATGTCACCAATTGACGCCTGATATCAAAACATTTCCAAAATTTCTAAAATAATTGGGCCACCCTATTAGTATATCTATCCTTCCAAAGTTTTCAATTTTGATTCCATCTATGTATTGAAATAGTTGAAAAAAATCGAATAGATAGGTCGAAAGTGTAGGTATCATTTTTACGTTCAAAAAACGTACATTGAAACAGAGAGCTGAATACCTATTTGCTATTTTTAATTTCCTTTTTTATTTCTCAAATTGTTAGCAACTGAAAAAGAACGAAATTATCCACCTTTAGCCGAATTTTTTGATATTACCTAGTCACGGTCATGGCACTTCCCCACACGATCGATAACTTGCCCTAATATACTCCCTCCCGTTTCGTTCCCCTCTGTCGACTCCTACGGACTCCTAAGCATATATTTCACTTTTTCAAATTGACGAAAAGTACGAACCTCCCTTAAAACTACGCCCTTGACACGATACCTACCCAAGTACTTACCATATCGCGAAAATTTGCGACGTCGAAGCAAAAAAGGTACGAAAAAAATCGAGTTCAAAATACAATAAGATCTGAGGTTGGTAAACTAACCAAAGACTGGTTTTTCTCGCCTCTTACTTCCTAAATTATAAAACCCACCGCAATTTGATTTAATGGAATCGATAATAGGTTTTTTATTTTGAAAACACTTTAAATAAAAAATAAGCTCGAGCAACCTTTTAAAGACTCGAACAGAAATTTGTGTTTTTACGTCAGCGTTATAACCTATACCTTGGTTGCTAACGAAATTATTACGTAAGCGTTATAAATTTTATGTCGCCTTTTTATGTAAAGGAATATCTACCTGGCTACCTACCAGTGTACAATGTGGTAAAAGGTGAAAATAATTGAGGGCCATTTCATTCATACAGACAAACGATAATAATTATTACTTTTTTCATTCGAGGAAAATGAGTTTTATCGATGAACATTCGAATAGGAAAAATTTCAGCTTATCTTTAAGTTGGTAAGGTACAACTTTGTTTTCGTGTAAAATGATTTCTTTTGTATGTATTCAATGTCAAGTCAATGATAGTTCAATACTTAACAAGTTCAGTACAAAATAATATTAAAAAAACCACGACAACCGGTTATTAATTTCCCTTTATTAAAGACGTGTGTACTGTAAATATTTTTTGTTGTGTAAATTCATTTCCGAAATAAGGTTGAAATAATTGAAATCAAGTCTTGTTTATAATCGAAACAAAACATATGCAAATATGAAGTACCTACCCACCTATTGTTTACCTACACCTACCCAGACAAAGCTCGCGTACTCGCAATAATAAATTTTTGAATATCCAGTTTCACTTTCTGAAATATTTTAGGTAGGTATTCAGTAGAGGTATTCAATTTGAATAAACCAACTATACCAATGTACATACATTTATACCCATCAATCTGCAACATTTCAATTATAATTTTATTATAAATTCTTCTTCTAAATTCAAAGTTTTCTAAGAAAGAAAAAAATGCAATTAAAAAAAATTTCGAAGGAGAATTTGTAATAAAAATAATATAACTGTAATAAAAAATTTCCAGATTAGTTAGTACATTGATGTAGTCAATCGAATTATTTCGTTACTCGAGTGACAATTTTGGTACTTTTAACACTTGAAAACTTAACAAGTTACGTCAACAGAAAAAAAAACTAGCGTTTGACCGAAATATTTAAAGAAAATTTTCCAAATACTTTAATCGAATTTCCGGACATCATTAAAATTTAATTTCTGGTATTTTATTTTTTTCGGAATTCTAAGGCAAAAATTTACATAAAAATGGTTTCGTGCGAAACATGAAAGTAATTGATAATTTGAAGGTCTTACAATCAATAGTTTGTATTTTCACATAAAGGTACAAAATATGTACCCACGGTAGTTTTATTTCTAAGGCACTACAGTACTTGTAAGGTGTAATTATTTTTAATTCAATAGGGCACGATGTCGGTAGTAGATAAAATATCGAGAAAACTTTTAATTCATATCGATAACTAAACAAATGAAGTGCCTAATGACGCACTTACATTATAAATTACGGGGCTCAAGACCTGAAAGGTGGACTGACGTGCGATTTTAGTGTTGTAGTAGGCTACCAAATTTTACTATCTTCAACAGGAATCCATACACAGTAATGAATAAACACAGAAGGTATAACAGAATAACTGCGTGTTTATCGTAACAAATGTAGATTTAACAAAGGCTAAATTAAAAAATATAATTATATCAATCCGACGATTCAGTTGCTAAAAATTTTTCATAATCTTGTTCTGACATCAAATTATCCAATTCTTTAGCATCTTTCAGTTTTAATTTGAATAACCACCCTGAAAAAAAATTAAGAATGACGAAGTGCTTACTAGACTTTCGTAATACAACTGTCTTTAGAAAACTGTTAGATTTTTACCGTCATTATAACACGATTTATTCACAAGTTCAGGTTTATCCTCTAGAAGCACGTTGACATCAGTAATTTGACCGCTTACAGGAGAGTACAATTCGCTGGCAGCTTTAACACTTTCTAATGCACCACATTCCTCTGAAATAAATTATTGTTTCATTTATAATAAAATGCATACATGTATTATGATGTATTCTTACAGGTAACTAACCTGAAGTAGTTACTTCGGAGTCAATCTCAGGCAACTGAACGTAGACAACATCGCCTAACGCTTTCTGTAAAATCACAGGCAGATAATTAATATTCATTGAAATTTCCTTAAGCTGGCGTATGCTAGCTTAGGTATTCAAAAACATTGTCAATTGTATCTTAAGTACTAACTTGAGCATAATCGGAGATTCCAACTGTTCCTACGTTCTCTTCGACAGACACCCATTCGTGCTTTTTTGTGAAGTATTTTACAGCTGAAACACGTCCCAGAATTGTAAAAAACGACATGTGAGAGAAGTACTATGACAAAAATGAAACCTTACCTAAATTTTTATTACTAATTGAAAAATGTCTTGTTACAGAGGTAGAAAAATTACCACCGAAGAAACGTACGAGAGCGCGAGTTCTAATAACAGCAGCCATTTTTACGTGTGTTTTTTAATTGTTTGTTCTAATCAATGGGTGTTTAACGCATTGTCGATGAATTATCTTTCTATAATTGCATTATTAATGAGGCAATAAGCCAAGGGGGGCCATAGCATTACCTAAAAATGAAATAGACTTTGGTCTAGTCTTGGTTGTTATCACCATTATCTCACTTCACAAGATCGTGTCGTAACGTGCAAACTGAACGAAACGATCGCTGTTGTAAAGCGTTGTTGCCGGATGTAACTTTTTGTTTTGATTCTGAACAAAAATCAAAATCCCAAAGTCAAAAAATTAATTTTTTTTCATTTTTTTTCTGTGACTTGGACGGCACGGCGGCGCGGTTGTTCGTCCAATGAATTTTTGAAAAAAATGCTTGTATCAGGCATCAGCAACCTGCTTTACCTGCTATCATTTTAAATTTAAGTTTTTATTCGGGTTTGATACCAGAAAATTAATTAAATCAAGTAAGTGATGAATCCCTAATTACATTTTAAAACATAGTCAATTATATCACCTTCATTTTTCGTTTCAGTTGAACCCGGAATCTGTATTTTTACAATCTCGAGCTCATAGGCACCTCGCTAAGAATTGCAATTTCAAGCGTTTTAAGTCATCATTTCATCCAATCGGCCTTAAAAATTGGACTAATTTTCTCGTTCGTTGTTGAAAGTCTAGAAATATGACGAAAAAGGATATACTTCAAATTGGATACGATTTTTGCACCGTTTCAAACATCGTTACAGCGGTTTCCTTGGCAAGTGAATTCGGCTACAATAAATATTACGTGCCTATCGCACATCCGCGTTATAAGCGAGAATTCGACGATAAAAGTATAATCGGAAGCAATGGAGATGACTTTTCCAGATCATTAGTTGCAGTTTATCCGCAAGGTATGTAAACTTTGACGTAAAATCCTATGATTATGAGCCTAATCTCATCTTGTGTTGCAGATTGTATAAATTACATTGTTGGAAAGCTATCAGATTATGTCAATCCGGATAGTGAAAATGTCAAAATCCGAAAATTTAGCGAAACCACTATCGACCAAGAGATCAGATGGTGCATTTATCTTGGAATTTCCAGCATAATGGTTACATTACCAGTAAACGGCTCTTTCGTCAATTTAGCCAGAATAATTTATTCAAAATTCAAAGCCACTCATTCTTCACCTACGGTACATACTTTCTTACTGTACTACGAGTAATTCAAACATCGAACGTGACAGTTTTAAAATTTGTTGATTGTTTAGTTTATAGTCAAAGTTCCTATGGTCTCCCCAAAATGCAGCGCGGCATCTTACATTGGCGAAGAAATACCGGCGAATGATTCCTGGGAAAGGTAATTGTCATCATTTAATTATATGAAAGAGATGTGTATTCAAGATTTCATAATTTAAAAACATCCTGCAGGTGGAACAGTTTTAGAACCTACTGCGGTTCGGAGAAAAAATTACGCTTGGCACTAGAAATCAGCGATAACCTACCGGATGAGAAAGAAATATCTAGATGGCTAGGAGAACCTTTAGTTTGTATTTTTATAAATACTAAAACTTTCCTAACCAATCAGAAAGGTTATCCGGTTTTATCCAAAGCTCACCAAGATATTGTACTTAACGTAATGAAGAGACATGTTCATGTTGTGATTAGCGGATCAGCTCGAGAAGATACTTTGTTGTATTATCAACAATATATTAATTTTCTTTGGCAAGTACGTATATAGAAATCTGAATAAGTATTTTAGTAGGTATTCCAAAATAACCTATTTTCTCCGATATTTAATTTTCAGAAAGTGGACTTCAGTAGCGAATACACCAGTTTCATACACGGTTATGAAGACTTCTTACAAATACCTTTGCAACCCTTGATGGATAATTTGGATCGTTACACGTATGAAGTTTTCGAACAAGATCCTGTAAAATATCGAGAGTATCAGCGTGCTATGAAATTGGCGTTGATTGATAAAAAAGCTGGAGTTGAAGAATCGTACAAGTAAATTGAGTTTTGAATATTCGAGCTTTTTGAGATTTATTATTGAAATCCAATGCTATTTAGGTTTACTATTATGGTAGTCGGTGCCGGACGAGGACCAATTGTTAACGCTGCATTAAACGCCGCCAAGGAAGCTGAAGCTAATGTTCACGTATATGCTGTGGAGAAAAATCCATTTGCTGTTGTTTCGTTAGTACTGATCATCTGAATTATTTTTTAATTTTCGCGCCTTTTCTATTTACTTTTGATTTTGTTTAGACTTCAAACACAAAAATTGGAAAAATGGAAGGACAGCGTTACTATTGTCGCTAGTGATATGAGAGCGTGGAAATCAACGGTTAAAGCTGATATTATCGTTTCTGAACTTCTTGGCTCTTTTGGCGATAACGAACTTTCTCCCGAGTGTTTGGACGGCGTCCAACATCTTCTCAAAGGTACTTATTAGTGAAGAAAGAAGTTATTTATAAATAATTCGACGATAACAATTTTTAATTGCATCATGTGTTACGACTTACAGACGATGGTATCAGCATACCCTCGAGTTACAATTCCTACATCTGTCCCACTCAGACACATAAAATCTATTCTGAAATATTGGACTTCATTGATAGAGAGAAACCCCCTTACCAGAGGTTTGAATTACCTTATGTCGTGCATTTACAAACCATCCATCATTTAGCTCCTATTCAAAAACTGTTCACATTTGTTCATCCTAGTCACGGTGAGTAAAGTGAAATTCATTCGTTGTCTATATTGAACAATTCAAAAACGTCGTACGTATTTCATTTTTACAGAAACTCCAATTGACAATACGAGGTATAAAAACTCAGTTTTTGATATCGATCAAGACAGCGTTCTTCATGGGTTTTCCGGATTCTTTGATGCAGTTCTGTACAAAGACGTTATTTTGAGCATCGTTCCTGAAACTTATTCCGAAGGAATGTTCAGTTGGTTTCCGATATTTTTCCCTCTGAAAGTGAGCAATTTTTTTTTGTGTAGCATGCCGTTGAGAATTGTTTAATGGTACAAACGGTTTTATTTTAGGAACCAGTCCAATTACGCAAAGGTGACAAAGTAGATGTGTCATTTTGGAGACTTCACAACGAGAAAATTGTTTGGTATGAATGGCTCGTTTCAGCTCCAGTTTCGTTACCTGTTCATAATCCCAATGGTCGATCTTACTTCATCGGGTTGACTTGAAAGAATTCATTCGTGTTTTATTCGTGTTGTTTAACTTAATTGCGTGAAGATTGTGATATTATTTGTACTTGAATTTTTATAAAATTTCAACATTCTCCGTTTAGAAATTTCAGCTGAATGGAATCACTAGGTGGCCTAGGGTCATAATTCTTACCGCTTGAAATTTTGTTCAGACTTCGCATGAGAAAGTCGTTCTATCATTTTTTATTTTTTTTTTATTGTCAAATATTTTTACTACTGCACGCCGTTTAATAATACGAATCTTGCAAATGTGTCTGTAGTCTGTACCAGTTTTTTTTCGAATTGTAGTCTAATCAATTACAACGTAATTTTTGTTAGCGATATTTCATTTTGATGATATTATCATTATCATCAAACTCGCACCTTAGTTCAACGCACAAACGACCTAGTTTGCATTTTACTCTCATTCAAATTAACCCAAAAATAATGTACAGTCGTGATGAATATAAACGGACAAAATGTATTTCAATATAAAGATTTGCACAATGTATAAATAATTTAAACGCGAAGTTAACAAATGAAAACATGGATAACATGATAGTTTCTAACAATATAAAAATTTCATGTAGGTTTATATAATATATTACCAGAATATTCAGGGAGAAAAAGTACAACACAATGCGAAGAAATTTAGATAAAAAAATAATAATTTTATTAAATTTTCATTCTGGACTGCTATCAACAATTTACATTCGTCAGCGTAAATACGAGCAATGCTCGTAAAATACGTCGCATTCTTAAAACGAGAAACAAATTATAAATAAAATATTATAACGAAATTATTTCTGCCAAATCGAGTTATCAATCTTGAAGCGTGGGCACTGACAAAAAAATTCTCGGTTCATTAACGTCCTAACGGTGTTCCTCCAAAATTAAAAGACGTAGGAACTGCCTGTTGTACGAAGGCATATCCTGCATTGCGTAATAAAACATAAAAAAATTACAACATTTCCTTGTGAAACATCGTACTAATAATTTGTAATCATTTCGTTACCTCCAGCTTGCTCAATTTTTTTACTTTCTGCGGCCGATTTTCTTTGATCTGCCAATACGATGATTTCTTGGAGCTGTTTCTGCTGCTCGGCGTTTAAATTACTAGTTAACATATTATAAAAACTCGGATCTCTCTCTTTCAAAGCTGAAAATATCAAACCACACGTAAAAATGTACGAACTTTTCCAATGTATGATTTCAACTTGAAAAAAAGAAGTCGGAATTACCAATTAGAACATTTTTAAATATAATATATTCGTCTACATCGCATTCGTTTTCATCTAATGGAGTGGTATATCCTTCTAAAGGAGTTTCTTCAGTTGGATCATAATCATCATCGTCATCTTCTTCATCTTCGTCTTCACTATCGGCCTAAGTAATTCACCAAACACGTTAGAAATTTAAAAAAATATATATTTATCGAATTTTGGCAGTACATACTTTGATTTCGCAAGAAACATTGCAAGCGGCGGCTGCATTTTTCTTCTTTATTCTTTCTTGTAAAACTTCCAAGTAATCTTCGCTTTCTTCGTTAATTTCGTCTTCGTCGGTTGATAAAACGTCTGGTATGTCTTCTTCATCACTTTCGTCTAAATCTTCGTCAGAATCTTCATCAGAATTATCTTGAGCTCGAGCTGCTCGACGAAAATCTTCAGAATTAAAAAAATTACTTACAGGGGCCGACTCGGAGTTCCATAATCATCTTACCCGCGTATGCTTTCTTTAGACCTTGGAATAATAGTATCATCGCTGGCATGACTCGTTGAGCGCATTCAGTTTCGTTCAAAATAGGCGGTCTTTCTGGTTGGAACATTAGGAGAGTGCATAATCCGAGGATACATATTTTACGATCGTGTAAGCTAAAACAAACATTTCATTTTAGGATTTTTTACCACTGACGAAAAACTAGTAAGGTTTAGAAAATCGTACCCGAGGAAACAATCGGCGTCGTGGATCCATTGTCGAATAAAATGAGATGTTATAGATTCCGTAGGCGAAACTGGTAATTGTAACCTATTCAATATTTCGAATAGTAATTGTGGGTTATAATATAGAGCTGCTATCACCACTTGTAAACACATAATACGTAATTCCGAAGTCTTTATCTCTCTGGTTAAACGTTGTACAACTAATTCAACGAACGAGGGTATGCACTAAAAATAGAAAATGACAAAAAATTAGATTTTCATTTCCCTTTTCCATCTTAAGATTTTGTAGTTCAGCTACGTTTACCTGATCAATTCGACCTTTGCATTGCAATACGATAACTTCTAATAATTTTGCAGCATGACATTCTGGATCTTCACCCATTTCCACGGTTAACACAGTTTTACACATGTTAAACATTGCTAATAAATAATTTTCATTCGATAAAAATCCGTTTGTATCCACGGTTACATAATTATGCAGCATCGGCATCATATCCATAAAGTAATCAGCTCCGTCTCTTTGGAAAACCTGAAATTCAACACAGTGGTTAATTTTCAAATGAAGACTAGATCAATAAGTTACAAGTACGCACCTTATATAAAATTTCCAACACATTCCATAATTCCGGAGTAATTTCTTTGCAAGTCAATTCGTATAATAAAGATAGAGCTTCTTCGTAAAATTCTAAACAAGAAAACATCCAAGTTAATCAATACTATTGTAATAGAACAATTCCACAAGTGATTAGAGTCACATACCCATAACGCCTTCTTGTAGAATGTGCACAGCGATTTCCAAAACTATCGGTCTAATTTGAGCGATAATTTGAGACTGATCTTCCATAACGCTGACAATAGTTTCCAAGGTATTGAGCAAAGACATAGCGGTTATTGAGTATTCGTCATCGATACTTCCGTCTGAAGTTTCCAAAACTTGATGCAAGGTAACAGCCTAAAAGTAAAAGGGAACGCTTGAACAATCTAGTATCATAAAGTATCTAAATCTATATCAATGGCTAACTTACCAAATGATTACACATTTCGACAGCCATGTCTGCCAGATCTTCCTGATAAACGCTGATTATTTTCTGTAAAGTATTAGTTAGATCGTCATTTTTGGTTTCTCTGATAACGTTCAATACTTCCAGAGTAACATTTTTAATCTGAAAAAAACAAGCACAATAAATATATGAACATTCACGTTTTGTATCGAGTAAGAATATTTTTTACGCACGTGAGGTCTCAAATAATCTTGCACTTTGTCCTGATTAGCCAATAGCATTTGCAAAGATATGGCGGCTTGAACTTTAACTCTCAGTTCTTTGTCGGTTAACAAAGAATTAACAATTAATCGTACAGCTTCTACCAAGATCTGTTCGGTTTGGAATCGTGTCTCCGCAAAATGAGCCAAAGTCCAGGAGGCCTAAATTAAGATCAATCATTATATTTGTCCTTCGATACGTCATCGAATTTACTATTTAGCTTCACTTACCCTAGCTCTCATAAAACCGTAACTGCTTTGAAATTCTGGAAATACGTAAGTGCACAGCATCTGTTCCATTTGATCCTTGTATAATTCTTTCTTGAACAGAATATCCGCAATGGCCCCAACCATACATAATGCGCCATCTTTTTGTTTGGTATCTGCGGTCGGCATCTGAAGCACTTGCATCAAAAATTGAACAGTTCTTGGCAAAATTTGTTTTCGTTTTTGACAAGCTGCGTGTAGTAAATTCTGCGCTGCAGTTTTGTGCGACAGCAAGTCTTCGTAAGAATCTGAAAAAATGAATAGAATCATGAATTGTAACGGTTCTGTTGAAAGTGAAACATGATTGGTATTTTTCGTGAAATACAAATTTTTACAATCTTTCTTTTTTTTTTTTTCGGCTCACCTCGATGTGCATATAATATAACAGAAGATAAAGAACACATACCGTACGTTACACGCACGTATTCCAAAGGATCACTTTGCCATAATTCTTCGTCAGCATCGGAATGACATAACAACGGAAAAATAACTTCTTGTATGATACCAAACATGTGGACTTTCAAAAAAGACCACGTATGAGCATGACTTATCCTGCGAGGGAAAAAAATGATCATTAGTCCATTGATATAGTTTCCATGAATTTCTTCCCAAATTTAGGTACGTACGCTTGATTCAAATAGAACAACGTAGACTGTAACACTTGCGGGGTGACGTATTCCTTCAACCGCTGACGATCTAGCAATCTGATGAGTACTTCGATAATAGGACCAGAAAACGTTTTCAAATACCAATCGGCAAAATCTTTATATTCTTTCGAAACATTATTAGGACTACCATATCTAAAAAAAACAATTTAAAAAAAAAAATAAGGTAATAAAAAACACGTATAAGAATCGAATTTGAAGTATAAAAAATAATACCTTTCGAAAAGTCTGTACAAAATCTTAGTAGCCCATTTTTTACACTTCCACCACGGAGTGTCAGGTCGTTCGTCTTCGTCAACAGCGTTCGCTTTGGGAGGGACTGCTCGGTCCACGATTTGTCTGATCACTTCCATCCATTGAGAAAATACTTCTTTAGTGATGATTTCAAGAGGAAGGACGTACTAAAAATAATCATGATTACTTTTTTTGCTTATTTTATATCTCTAAACATTACTGAAGTTTAAACTACCTGAATCAATGAGTAGAACACTTTCAACACTTGTTTTTGCAACAATACAGACTGCTCGGATTCATCTGGAAGTAACCTGACCATCAAATTATACATCATCGGCAATAATAAATTCATAGCTTCATTCAATGGTGCACGTTCTTCTCTCTTTTTATATCTGAGAATTGAAAATGCACTTATAAAATAATCAACTTCATGTAAATTGAAAGTAAACAAACAAAATCTTACTCGAAATTTTTAACCAACTGATACATGCAAATTAATGCACCATAAATTTGTTCAGCTTCCGAATTTTGTAAGTAAATATGGATTTTATCAACAATTTGGGTCCATCTTCCGGGAAAATCGTGTTTAATAATACAGTTGACACAAGTCGACAATTGAAGCCTAAAAATAGAATTTAAAAGGTGTGTGGAACAATATTTCAAAGAAATGAAATCATATAAAATTTGAATACCAACCTTAAAAGTTCAGGAGCATGAATAATCGCTTCCACTATTAAATTTCTGATTGTACTTCGATCTTGTTCGTGAATACTAAAGGGTACCTGCGTTCCGGGTTCATGTTCGGGCTCAATCCAATTTTGAGTGATCAAGTTTTTCAAATAGATGGCTCCTGAGATGCATCAATCAAATAATTAATAATTATGAGATCAACAATGCATAACTGATGGTTTCTCTATTTCACTTACCCGCTTGTCTGACTGGCATTTCCAATTCATTGGACATAACCAACTGCAGAATGGTTGGAGCGAATCCGATTATTTTGTGAATCTAGACAAAAAAAATTGAAAGTTACAGTAGTGTAAAAAGCTCTTATACTAATAGGAAACGAAAAAAATGAACAAGTCAATACAATAGGCTGAAAAATCAATCATTCATCACAACAGTGGAAATCACAATGATAAGTGATGTGATACATTTCAAACATTTCAGGTTACAGACAAACATACAGAAAGGATTCGTATAACATATATTAAATGAATACAGTATTTTAAGGAGAGTTTCGTAGCTATATCACTGACATGCTGACAAAGAATCCATAAGCATCGATGTATTTTAACGTTACCTGAGTCAACTTTTCCTCAGCTTCACTTCTTTTATTCGGATCGATGGTATCCTTAAGCAATTGCGACAAATTTTTTATATCCATTTTTGCTCATTCATTTACGTCCGGTGCCACACTTAAATTGTATTCATTAAAACTTCGCGAAATTTAGAAAATTTTCAATTAAAAAAATTTGTAAAATTTCGATTTCATACAATGTGCGCTTAGATTAAGAATTTTGACGAGGTCATATGACCTTTGATGGCCACAAGGCGGGACCACGTTTTTTCAAAATGAAATACCGCGATTTTACGATGCAGCAATTTTACTTTCGAAGGAAAAGTTGATTCAGAATTTGATGATAAGAGAAACAAAACATCATTTTTTTGCAATAGTAGCGAAAAGTTTGTATCAAACTTCTCAACCCAGTCAATTTTCAACATAATTCAAATAAATTTCAAATTATTTTTAGAGAAAAACAAGTAATAATGATTAATTTAAACGTTTGAAAACAATCCGCAACATTTCGATTGAGTTGATTTCTGTCAAATTGTGTTTTCTATCGAAAGTCGCATTCTTCACTATCAAAATGTCATTCTTGATTTTAGCAATAATCCAGTTGACTCCATCAACTCCTTGTTCAAAAGTTGAACTTTTCAAGTCAAAGTCAAGAAGAGAAGAGGAAACTTGTACGGTATTATACGATATTTTTGTCAAAAGTTTATAAAATCCGATCACAATGACGTTCTGGAGACAAGCTGGACTTAAGTAAGTTTTAAAATTGCTTCAAGTTCTAATTCTATGCCTGGTCAATCTTCTGTCTGAATTGACACTGATATCTTGTTAATCAAACCTATGTCATTACCCATGTTAAATTGCCAGCATTTTATGATTTTAATGATAAAAACTCTCATTGCAGCTATATTCAATACTCCAACGTTGTCGCCAAAATGGTTCGGCGTTCCCTTAAAGAAGAATTCAAAGTCGATGCTTTAAAGAGGGACGAATCTTCTGTGAGATTCACCAACTGGAAAGATGGCAAACCCCAAACTAGTAAGTGTAATATAATCAATCTTCTGTACGTATGTACTCCTTGCTGAATGAATATATCATTTGAAATTTCTACAATTTATCAATTTTATTGTAGGTGATACTGCGTGAAATTGTAAGTGGCATATGCACTCAGATGCATTTTTTAAAAATTGTGTTTGAGTGATAACATTTTTGTAATCTGAATTATTGTGTGTGGTGTTTGTCAGTTTGCAGTGCATTTTTCTAACATAATTCTCTGCTATTACATTTGTGTTATTCCTGATGAATTAATTCTCCTTTGTTTTATTTCAGAAACTACTTCGGGTTAAATCAAATTGAAGATATGTGGTATTTTTTCGTACAGTAGGAGTCTATTTACATTAAGCTTACAGTTTACTATTTTGTTGTAATTTTTCGTTCAAAATAAATGTCAGAATAAGTTTCATAGTTTATTCGGAAATTGTACCCTTTGATTTCGTAAAATTACCTTATACTAAAAATAACTTCCCTACTTGAAAAATTAACAACAGTCTTTCTTGATAGTTAGTAATGTTAGTACTCAGTAAGGCTATTGCAGTGGTTCTGATATTGTATTGAGAAGTTCTCCATTGGGTGATATCAAACTTTCTTTAGGGTCATTGAGAATCCTTGGACAATCTCCAATTTTGGTGTGAATTATATATTTGAGGATATTCGCCGGCATATTAAGATCAATGTTCGGGATATCTTTCGTCTAAAAAAAAAATTCTAAGTGAAACACCAGTTTACAGAAAATTATAAATATTAGCTATTCATTAATATTCAACTTACATCGATTTCATTCAGCTCTAGATGAATTCCTCGAAGATATCCTTCAGCTACAATATCATTTGGAAAAAATTTCAAAATGGTTTTTAGAACCAAAGGCATATCTTTTTCCAAAATAAATAAACAGGCATTAGGACCAGCATCAAAAGTGTAGGCCACCTGAAAAAAATTTCAAATGTAACGCAAGTCGATTGAATTGGGCTGATCGATGATTCATATTCGTAATCGTACTTTGGCTTGTCCAAATGCTGCGTTGTATTGATGCACAAAAGAAGCAATGCAATGAGACACATCGTTCATGTAAGTTTCAGGTGGATAGGTATCCAAACAAATTGCATGAAACTGATTGCTGTCACGCATTGTAATCTCAGCAAATGAATCAAAATCTTTGTTCTTAATGGCCTGAAACACCAATCATTTCAATTAGTATCGTTCAAGTCTTATGGAACAAATTATTTAAATTTTAAAATTTACTTCGGTAAGTTTATCAATATTTTGGGGGACATAATTGACTCTGTGAGGTAATAATCGACTGGTAACCACAGCTCTTTGCATACCATTCGTACTGCTAGTTTTCTTTTTCTCAGCATTCACCTATAACATGGTTACATTAGTTTTCAGACTTCTTGAGTGATTAAATCAAATCATTTTCTACTTGCAACTAAAATCAAACAGTGTAAGTTTGGCCAATGTTCCACTGGAAACACTTGTCTTGCTAAAGAATCAGATCCATCGTCTTCCTTACCAGCATGCCACTGCACAAATCCTCCGTATAAACTCCGACATGCGCTACCAGATCCCAAACGAGCTATTCTTGATAATTCGCCATCAATTTCGTATAATTTCGATAGAACGAATACTGAAAATTACTTTATTCGTTATTATAGGTAAGTGCATAATTTTCTAGCTAATTATTAAAAAAAGAAAATCACCAAAACATGCAAATCCTGAAGCCGAAGAGGCTAAGCCAGCTGCAGTAGGAAAATTGTTTTCGGTGCAAATACGGATTTTCCAGTTCAATTCTTCCTTCGATTTTTTTTCTTTCGCTAAATTTTTAACTAGAGAAAAGGTGCAATTAGTAAAGTCGTTTGGAAATATGTGGGAAATTATTACCAATTTACAATTAATCTTACTTGCGATAATACAATTACGAAGTCTGGGACTGTCTATTGATTCTTTTCTATAAGTAAAACATCACTATCGTTAGAATAAATACGTTAATAAAACGTAGTTTTAATCATGAGAATTACCGTCCGTTTATCCATATTTCATCTTCAGTAAAATCTGGACTTATGGCTATGGATGTTTTGGAATGCATCTGCGAAGTGAACGAGCAATTTAATGATGCAAATTAATATTATTAAATCAAAGTACAAGTCGATACTCACTTGTTCAGTGCCCAAAGTAACACTAAGGGAATCGTTCAAAGGCAAAATTAGATTCTCGTCTCTCTTGCCCCCTGTAAATACAATAATAAATTATAACGATTGATGCATCTTTCAAATAAATAAAAAACTGAATTCACTTACAATATTTGATCAGAGCAATGTTGACTGGAGCTACACCGGTGACACATTTTACAACCATTTTCAACGAGCACAGTTCTCTGATGAAACAATCTTAATTAATATTTCGTTTAGACTAAAACAAAACAGAGACTTCATTTTGGAAAATTTTAAATACGAAACTCCAATTGAGCTCATCATCGCCCAATTATTTCAATTAAAATTTTTATAATCGAGAAATCGAGACTGTCGAATTCTTATCAAACTCATATTCCACAAAGCACAAAATTTTTACTGATAACAGTTTACTGATATCGTATTTTCATACGACAGGTAATTAATTTTTTTTTAAATTAGGTACTTACCAAATGTTACAAATTTTCTTGTTTCGTTGATGAGGATTTTTTTTCAGACCATTCAAATAAGTATGAACAAAACTTACACAGCTTACACTAATAGGAAAACCGGTTCATGAACAGTAGACTCATAGCCAAGAGCCAACTCATCGTTTTCATTAGAAAGTGAAAAGATCCTAAAGATGCGGAGTTGGCGATAACGTATCACACCTCTTCTTTAATATTATTGAGTTGATATTCAGAGACGCAAACCAAAGACTAGAGAGTGTAAATATAAATGCCATAACTAAAACTTATTTGAATTTCAAATTACATAGGCACGTGTTCTGTATAGGTTAGGTACTTATAAATACTTCAGGTAGGTAATAGGTATATCTATTCGCAAAAAAATAATTAATGTCGTGGGAATGTTAATAAATTTAAATTAAAAAAATCACAACAACAAAATTGGAATAAAAAATGGGTGATAGGTATTAAATCATAATTATTAACTTATACAATTTTATAGGTGCATAAAGCATGCCTATTATCTACATACTTACTTACCCTGGTAGGTATTATTTAATACAATCAAGTATACAGGGTGTCCGGCTAGTGCCGAGTGGTCTGCCAAATTTGAATTTTGGATGTAATCGAGTACATTAGACACAGACACACATGGTGCCTATCTCGATTTTAAAGGGACAGTGGCATACAAAAATGTTCTAAATTTTGTGAAAACAATACACGAACCAGGTGTAACTTTTTAAAAGGAACACAAATGATTATGTCAAAAATTTGCCTATCTTTGAAAATAAAGCAGCTACAAAGTTTTGAAAATTGGTATTTTTGAAATTCAAGGCTCCGTAGCGCCTTAATTTTCGAAGATAGGCAAAATTTTCACATAACGTTTTTTGTTCCTCTCAAAAAGTTACACCTGTTTCATGTTTTTTTGAACGAATTTCGCAATTTTCATGTATCACCGTGCACCGTAATAAGTTGAGGTAGGCAATATTTTTGACTGGGATTTTGCGTTGCTGTAACTCCTTTGATTTCAAAGATAGGTAATACAATATGATTACAACTTCTATTGCTTTTTCGAATATCTATCCACTGCCAGTGTTGAAAATTTTTTTAAGTGCAGTGTTTCCAACCGATTTTGTTAAGTAAAATACCGATTTTCAATCCTTTGGTGCTCCTTCATTTTCAAACTTAGACAATATTTGTACATGAATTTTTTTGTTAGTCGTACCCGGTTATACCCAAATTTCAAGTTTGGCAGCCCACTCATCGGACACCCTGTATAGGGTAAAGCGATTTTGTCTTGAATTTTTTGAATTCTGTCTGAATTTTTTCACTTTTTTCGAACCAAAATCTACCAACAATAATTAGCATAATAGGGAGAAAAATCAGACCTTTATGATAAGCCCTCACTGCCCCTGTGCCTAGGCCTACATCATCATTCATTGTAGATCGTATACCCATGTCGTTCCCACACTTTTTGGCCTTTTCTAATTTGTATTTCAGTGCAGTTGAAACGTAATTCATAAATTTTTAAAAACATGAAAAATGAAAAAATTGAAATTTCTTCAGTTCTGTTAACTTTTCCATATCTCACACAATTAATTTAATGGTGGAACTGGTACCATGGAAAGTGCATTCTGGTGCTCTGTCGGACTTGAACGCACATCATTCCAGTACATTAAATCGTACTTTACCCCAAAGATGGCACTAAAATAATCATTAAATGGCGGGAAACGTTTCAACGAATCACGTGCGATGTTGCTTTACCGGCATCTGCAAGTTTTTAACTCAAATCGAGATTTCCTTTTCGTCATCAGTCTCGATTGTAACGTTCACAGCGGAGTTGTGGTTGTGTGTGTTTCGTTAGACCAAGTTCATCTGTTTTTGTGCGGTAGTTTCGTTAAAAAAATTAATATTTTTTGAAATATTTCGCGAAAGTGATTTGTTCGTAATGTAATTAAAACACAATTTTTTCCGAATATCTTGTAATCGCGTTGTTTTATTTCAATTTGATCATTTGGAAAGGTTTATGAAAGGTATTGCAAATTGCTCTTTTGGCGCATTTCCAGTTCTTTTAGTATTTCTGTTTAGTCACATGCCGTTGTTTTTATGCGAAGCGTATCTATTTTATTTTGGTTCTGGAGTTTATAAAAGGTAATTAAAAACTCGAGCCGGAGTTGATTATTAGTATTATTATTACATACAAATATTGATATTTTCACCATTATTATGTGAATCAAATAGCCTTCTTTTGATGGGTTATTTTATTGTTACTTCTGTGATGAAATTAGTTTGCGGGTTGCGCTTTAAAAATAGACCAGAGTATCCACTTACTGAAGAAGCCTAGACTAAATTAATTAGTGATCCGTTTTCTATCGATTGCCAAGATTTTTATTAATTTTGTACCGCATCTTTTACACCTATGAAATGATATCTTCAGTTCAGAATTCGGTTCCACATAATCAAGTATCAAAAAACTCTAGTAACTAGAAAAAAATATGGTGTAGCCTTTATCAATATTCCATCTTTGTCGTATAATCGAAGAAAACGGTAATTCTATTGTTCTACCAAAAAATACTAAAATCTACCTTTGTGTGTGTGTTTTTTTTTCTAGTCCTACGAACCAAAACAAGTTTCCGGTTCCAAAGCAACGTGTAATAGGATTTTGTAGCTGCAACCAGGACTCGCCTGTCATGGTCAATACCGATTGTGTTGTGTGATATTCTTCCTTCAACGACTATTATTTCATTTACCCAAAAATGCCGTCCAAAAAGCAGTACAACTTGGTACAAAATGACGACTACGACACTAGGATACCACTACACTCCGATGAAGCATTTCAACATGGCATAACATTCCAAGCTAAGGTACCTAACGTTGTTTTAATTTTAACATTATTAAAAGGGCGACACGGCGGCGGTCAAACCACTCGTATTGTTTTAGACTTGGCAGGTGCATTAGAATTGATTCTTATGATGTTTATAATTTCCGGTGAATTACGCATAACTTATAACAATGTAAGATTACCAATTCTCTCCGTATCGCTCAGAATGGTGATTTTTTTTTCTCAATTATGATTTAGATTATTTTCTAAACATTCGTTTCTTGTTTGGTGTTTATCAGTCAATATTATTATTGACATTTTTTAAACTTTGGATTCCAAACAAATAAGCAATTATAGTCGAGAGAGTCACTTTTGAGTTTTGAAATCAAAGGTTAATGATAAAGCAATGCAGTGGAACCTTGGCCTTGTTCGTGTGAATATTGGATTTGGTGACCAACAATAGATATTATATGGTGTTCATTTTCTCACGTATAGGAAGGAAGTCGTTTCGTGTCCCTTAATAATGCTGATCTTATCAAAAATTAATCGTAATAAGTAATTAGGTTAAACACACGTACGTTCGAAAGGCACTGTAACAAAGAATTGGTCACGTTGTTTGGGTTCTATGCGCATAAGTCTTCTAGTAAAGTACATTACATACCTACCTATGTGCATATGCGATAGATGAATGTAATGTGCATTGTTGCAGAGTTGCATTAGGTTAATTTTTCAAGTACATGAGACTGTATCAGCGTCTTGTTCATTTCGAAACTCTCTATCTGCATTAAATGCTTCCCTTGGGCGTGTCGTGAATATAATCATAATGCTGTGTATACTACACTATTGTAGCCTATATAGTAGCTAAGATAAGAGTCTTTGTCACCCACTCATCTATTACTCACTTAGACACATACGTTTCTCATTCTATATCAGTCTTTTTGAAAGTGACATCGTCTGGTTGTAAAATAATACCTACCAAGATGAGAATTTTCCGTTTATTTGATATAAAACCCAGGATTATAGGAAATGAATTCGGAACTCTTTTCCAGTACCTAACCAACCTAATTCGCTAAGATACCAGATTAACTGGAAATCTGAGTATACCTCGCAGGAAAAAAAAAATGTTATTCTTAGATAAAACCAATTTAGTTTTTTTTTCAGTGATAAATACGCAGCAGGGCGTAAATTTGCTATTCTTTTTCTTTCTGTAACAAAGAATAGAAACCAAAGAAAAATGTATCCCTGCGAATTGTGAGCGAACCCGATAAAAGAATCCTTCCGGATCCCTAAAAACTACAAAACAAACAATTTACCAATAAACTTTCCGCCAAGTTGCGAATCAACGTATATCTTGCAACTGTCTGTATTAGTGAAAGAATTGAAAAACTTTTTCCTCCTAGTTCCTGGCACTCACGGTGTGTTTTATATTCGCAAAACAACTAAACAAATACAACTCTCTTGTTGAGAAACCTAACTAATGTTCGATACCTGTATACTTTGGAAAATTTTTACAGACGAAGAATTTGCTACAGGTAGTGCAAAGCAAGTTGAAACCATTGTAGACTAATATGAAATTGTTTGCAACTTCGACCACACCTTGAGAATTGAGATTTTTGCTGTTTGTGCTTACTCGTATTCATGTGTATTGTGTAGTGATTCGATCCTAAGGTGCTGCGTTTATGACGTTTGATTCGATTATATGTAAAATTGCTTACCTCGTATATTTTCCATTGTTCGACGTAGAAGCGATCACTTGATCGTGTGGTGGACTTGGTCGTGCTTTATTTTAAAATACCAACCTATTAGCCGTGTGAATTCCTTTCTGTACGATACACATGTTTGCAAGATGAGAGAAAAAAAACAAGGTAAACAGATTCTAGAGAAGTGTCGTATTATTTATATTTGTCGCGTCGAACGATAAAATGGCCGTCGCGTCGAAATACGAGGAAGATTTTGTATGATCAGCGATTTTTATTATAGATAATATATCGTATTATTGTGTAACACGAGTACACTACACGTGCATTTTTATAGGCTCCCGCAACTGGTTGCAAACCTCAAAGCCCAAAGGTGCTTTATTAATTTAAGGCACGAGGGAGGCTTCTTTGTGAAATTATAATCGTCTCATTCGAGTCGAATTTACCACCTCGTTCTTTATTGTGTGTTACGTGGTAAATTGATTTCAACATTTATTTTATTTTTAAATTTTTTTTTTCAGAATTTGAAAAATGTTGAAACATAATGAAAAATAGGTATAAGTATTTTTTTGATTTAGAGGAATTCGTGGAAGATAATTTTATATTATTCAAAAGAAAAAAACTGGAGAAATTGATTTGAATTGCTTAAAAAAGGGGGAAAGTAGAAATTGATTTGAAAAAAAAGAACAGCAGTTCGGATAAAAATGAAAATTGATAGAAAAATTGGTTAAGTATTATTTTTTTCAAAATTAAAAAATTTAGAAAAATTTTGAGCAATTTTTTAAAATACAAAAAAAATAAAGTAGATGAAAAATTGATTCAAATTATTAAAACTAAAAATTAAACTCAAAATTGATTGAAACATGAGCTTAAAAGTATTTTTTTTTTCAAAATTAAAGAAAAATAATGTAAAAATTGATGAAAAAAAACTAAAAAGGGTTCGAATTTTTTATAAGGGTCTAAAATTGTGATAATTAATTTCAAAAGGCGATAAATATAAATTTTCAAAATACGAGCAAAGGAAATTGAAATTTTTTTCTAAATAAAAAATAGCTTACACAAAAAAAAATCGGAGAATTTTTCTTACAGAAAAATTTCAAAATGTTTCCTGTCATTTTTTTTTTAGATTTTTTTAGAAAATTAGTTCGTAGTTATCACGTCCTAGTTGATGGAAAAAATGTTTATTTTTAAAAAAAGTGAAAATTAGCGAAAAATTCGTTCTTTTTAAATATTTTTGATAGAAAATTGTTTTGAATAATTTTTAAAACAAGAAAACATTGAAAACATTTACTTAAAAAACTGGTTGAAAGCAGGCATGAAATTCAGTGACTGAATTTCAGTCAGTTTTTAAGTAACTTTGTTACTATTTCGCATGTTAATCACTTTTTGTCACTATTGCCCAAAATGGTCACGAAAGTCACTTTTTCCAGTTTGTTCGCCGATGTTTTTTGAAAACCAACAAAGAAATGAAAAATTGAAAGAAGATTTTTTTCTGAAAAACAGTTTTATTACTCCACAAATTGATTTTTTTCAATAATATACGAGTAGAAGATTTTTTTCTCTCCAAAACCTTGAAAGATTTTTTGCTTTAAAAATTTGTTACTTAAATTAGGTATTTTTTTAATGAAATGTTTTTTTTTTCTTAACACAATAAGGTTTTTTATTTCATAAAGTTGAAAAACTTTTTCCTTGAATAAAAATTGAGAGATACCTATTTGTCTGCAAAAAATTAAGAGATTTTTTTAGATCAAAAAATCGAAATTTTTTTTCTAAAAATGAAAAATATAAAAAATTAATAAAATGAAATGAAAAGAAGAAACTGAGATTTTTTTTCTGTGTTTTAAAACAAAAAGTTTTTTCTCCGTCAAAAAAATGAGGGGTTTTCAATTCCAAACAAGATTTTTTTCAAAAAAAATTAAGACCAGTGTAGGGCAGTGTAGTTCTCGGTTTCCAATCGCGTCTATATACGTAGTACTTTGCTACTCGCATATAAACAGCTGAGGAAAACACTATATAACCTCGGGCCAGATCCTTATGTAATCGAAGACCAACAAAAAACACATGGTTACAATGTATCAAAAAGGTTGTGTTTATTATGGAGTCGGTTGGTCTTCGATTCCATAAGGATCTGGCCCGAGGTTATATAGTGTTTTCCTCGGCTGTTTATATGCGAGTAGCAAAGTACTACGTATATAGACGCGATTGGAAACCGAGCACTACACCAGAAATTGAGATTTTTTCTTTGGAAAAAGAAATTCAAAAAAAAAAAGATTTTTTAATTGAAATATTTTTTACTAAAAGTTGTACTTAGTTTTCTTTTCCAAAACACAACAAAACAAAATAAATTGGACAATTATTCTTATTTGACCCTTTCAAATTTCCTCTTGGTGGGTTCGAGTTTCGGTCACTTTTTTAAAAAGATTTTTGGCCACTTTTTGAAAAAAATTTTGTCTTAAAGTCTAAAAAATCAAAATAGTGGATTTCATTCATGTCTGTGAAAGGATTTAAAATTATTTTTTAAAGCAGAAAATTGGAAATGAACGTTGTTTGATAAAAATAAGTTCGATTTTTTCAAATAGAAAAATATGTATAAAATTAGTCCAAATATTTTTTCTAAATAGAAATGGTACCTATATGTGTATTATTTTATTTTTTTTCAATTTGTAAAAATTGATAAAAAAAAAATCGAATAATTTTTTTTTATAATTATAATGAAGAGAAAATATACTTAAACTTACTATTTTTTTGAAATATCTGCTCAAAAAATTAAAAAAATTAAATCAGTCAGATTATCGTTGGAAAATACTTTTTTTTTTTTTTTTTTTGAAAAATCTGTCGCTTCTCAAAATTTGTCATAATATACGAGTAAATCCTCCATGGAAAACAGCAGCGGAATTGTGAACTATCTTGGAAAAGTTTTCAAAACCTCTCGAATATTTTTCTACTTTATCAAATGACTATGAAACGTGTGGGACTTTTTCTTATCATAAAATTTCTTCCTCATACAAAAAAAAAAACAAAAATAAACTTACTTTGAAAAAAACATTTATTACTAGGAATGGAGTAACGTACGCTACGACAGTTGATGAAAAATAAACTGATATACCTATTACATATTAAAACTATACCCAAGGGACGAGCTTTTAGAAATAATTGCGCACAACATAAAATATGTTTCGTTTAATTGTCAAAATTAACGGGGAAAAAAAGTAAAACTTGGAATTAATGGCTGATTTTCTTACTATACAGAAACAGACACGGAGTGCTTTTCTGGTATTTTTAAAAGACCGCCCTATAATAGGTACGCCTAAATTGTATCCTTTTTGTTTCTTAATGAGACATTAAAAAGAGCTTATCGTTCTTACAACGTTAGAGCTTTAGCTTAAATATTCAGATCAAAATTAATCCTCTTAAATATTAATTTTTTTTCGAATTTCAACGAAACGTCCCTAATAAGCCTCATCACTCGAGGAAAATTGTCATTTAACTTACTTCTTTTTTCATAACAGAAAATGAAATCGTTAGAATTTCGTCAAAGTGGAGTAAAAAAAAAGTCGTAACTTGGTCGTAACTCTGAAAAACAATTTTCTTGCAGGGTATATTACCTATGCAAGTAGGTAGAGATGGTAGACAGTACCTATATTGTACCATGCCATCTACGAGGCACTGGTAGGCTACATGAATGTATCTCTATGTAATATGTATGTGTATCATACGTATTCAATTTGAGATTTTGTTTCACGCGTTAGACCGTAAAAAATTGAATTACTTATTCATATTCGTTCAACTCGAAGAACATTACATTTTTCAATCAGCCATAAAGCGCTTATATGACTTATCTGGAAAATTTTTACCATTTTTCCAAAATTCATGCTTACTGAGTTTATACCGACTTGACAAATTACGTTTCATCTAAT
Organism: Balanococcus diminutus; assembly: GCA_959613365.1. NCBI lineage: Eukaryota > Metazoa > Arthropoda > Insecta > Hemiptera > Pseudococcidae > Balanococcus > Balanococcus diminutus. The sequence continues at coordinate 36,038,129 of OY390714.1, forward strand.
AAACGCGTATCCACTTGTTACACCACACCACACCACACCAACGATACGACCGTATGAATTGTAACTAAATTTTTCATAAGTCGACTAAAAAAATTGTACCTTTTTCTCGTTTCAATATCAATTTTGTAATAACGATTGCAAGCGAGTATTTAACATGAGAAAGTAGTGAAAATAAAGGATTAAAATAGTAAACTCTTTGTGGAAATGAATTTAATTTTTTTGAGAAAATTTCCTATTTGAGAAAATAATGAAAAATAGCACGAACACGTTTGATGAGGTAGAAAATAACCATACTCGTATTATAAAAAATGTATTCCTAAAAATTGTATTTTTTCAGGTTTTTAATATGTAGGTAACAGCCAGCCTTTTTCTCTGATTTGAATTCCTGAGCCCAGTCCTGATAAAGAAACAAACAATATTTCTTCTTGAAGAATACTTTGACATTTTTCATGTAACAATAATGATATTAAGTATTATGTACCTATCTGAACTTGAAGTCCTATATCCTCGAGGGAAAAGTATAGGGGCGAAAAAATTGTCTTATTATAAGAGCTTCCATTTTGAATTTGCGAAAAAAAAATTCATCGATAAAACAATAAAATTTTACCATTGAAATTAATTTTGAGGATTTTTACTACAAAATATTCATAGGTATTTAAAAAAATATTCAAGTTGACAATTAAGTACGCTTCACCACATAAACCAATCGAATGACCTCATTGTGAGATTGATTTTTGTCGAGCTGCGCCACAAAGAGAAATTATGCACTTCAACGATAATTCTCGTTCTTCGAGACATATTTCTGTACACTAAAGCACCGATGATGGAAGTCCATTTTTTTTCGACTTCGAGATTTTTATTGTTTATGAACCTACAAGTGTCCAAAATTCAAAAAACCTAAAAACCTCGAAGTTGAAAAAAATGTGACTTCCATCATCGGTGCTTAGTGTACAGATTTATGGGAGAAATTTTAGGCGAAACATATTTATAAAATAATTTACATTATTTGTATTAAATCGAATCGAGCGCGTTCTTTTCTTATTGTTTTCGTATATTCCAAAGTACAACAAAACTATTCGGTCGTAAATAAGGCTTATTTCGCGAAAAACACGACAGACAGGAGGAATGGTATTCTCAGATTTATATCAAACGCACAAACAACTTCGGCTGGACTTTTAACTTAATGTTCAATGAAGACGGCGCAAATTTTATGGAGGAAATTTTGTCGAAATAGAGGCTTACATCTTGAGATACAAGTAGCTTAGTAGAGCTTTGAAAAGAATAACTGCGGCATACTAATTTCTTTGTCAAGATAAGACTAACCTAGAAAGTATGTTTTTCATCAATTTTCATTTTGTAGGTATATTTGTTTCATTTCCGCCAATTTATTATTATTTTTAACTTTTTTTTTCATTTTGACAAAAAATAATTTGAAACGCAGTTTCATTTACTTTTATAGTCGGATTCACGTAAGAAACGCCAATAAACACGACACAAAACTGAAAAATTAAGAGCGAACTAACCAAATATTTTTGTATTCATGAGTAGCTGTGGGTCTGTATTCATTCATGTGAAAGGTAGAGACATGAGCATTTGGGATTTTGAGCGTTTAGAAAAGTACACATAATTTTAAAATAATTTTAGAAAAAATTCTAATGAGTTATTATTTTTTATTCATTATAAAATAATAATGATAGGTAAAAATAATGCCTCTACCTTGCACAAGATTATACTCGTACCATTTATTATAATTATTATTTTGAAAAAAATCATTTAAACCAATTTTCGATCAACCTTTCCAATTTTATTTTTATTTAAAAAAATGAACCAATGTATCCATTTTATTAGTAAAAAAAACTTTTCCCAGAAATAAAAAAATAGGAATTTTTTTTCATGGTAGAATTTAATCTACCTACAAATTTTCAAATGATTTTTATATATTCAATTTTTTATTTTTCTTGACATGAACTTTTCCCAAAAATATTTTTTCGAGAGACTTATATTACACTAAAACAAAAAATTCAGAGAGAACAAGATATTTTTCTACAATTTTTTTTTCTTTATATTTTTTTCAAAGGAATTCTTTTGTGATGTAATCTACAATTTTTTAAATAATTTTTTAGGGATTTTTTTCAAAATGATTTTTCAAAAAGTAATTTTTATACAAAATAATTGATTTTCATGAATTGTAAAAAATCTGGAAATTTTTTTAATAAGGAATTTCTTTCAACTTTCAAGACAGAATTTAGTCTAAAATTTCTCTCAATATATATTTTTTAATTTTTTCAAAACGAATTTTTTCCAAAAATATTTTTTTATTGATCTTTGTTACTAAAAATGAACAATAAAAATAAATTGGAGAGGGAAAATTTTTGTTAATGTACAATTTTTTTCAACTACATATTTTACTTTTTAATTTTCTTTTTCAAAGAGATTTCTTGAAAAATATTTTTTTATAGAACTTTTGTGAAAATTCAATATGCAATTTTCCAAAAATGATTCATTATAGGGGATTTTTTTCAAATAAATTTTTCACAAAACGATTCTATTATAAATTAATGTTTCTGCAAAATAACTCATTTTCACAAATTATAAAAAAAAATGTGAATTTTTTAATACTGGAAAAAATTGAAGGAATTTCTTTCAAGGCAAAATTTGAAAAACGAATTTTTTACTAAATTATTTTTTTAAAGAGAATTTTTGCAGAAAAAAAGAAAGAAAAGAAAAGAAAACAGGAAAAAATCAGGGAGAAGTTTTTTGTTAATATTTTTTCCGCTATTTTTTACCTACTTTTATTTTTTAAAGGTTTTTTGACAAAAAACTTCTTAGGGAACTTTTTTACTACAAATTTAATTTGAAATTTTCCAAAAATGATTTTCTAAAATAATGTATTTTTTTCAAAAGAATTTTCCAACAAACGATTTTTTTGGAAAGTAATTTTTTGTACAAAATAATTTATTTTTACAAATTGTAAAAAAAATCTGGACATTTTTTCAATACCTACCTACGTCTTGAAAAAGAAACTGAAGGAATTTCTTTCTTGGCAGAATTTGATCTGCAATTTCTTTATACGTTTTTCAACGATTTTTTTTCCAAAAGGAATTTTTTCCTAAAATATTTTTTTAATGAGAATTTTTACAAAAAAAATCAAGGAACAATTTTTTTGTGATTACATTTTTTCGCATTTTTTTAATTTTTTAATTTTCTATTTCAAAGATTAAGTATTTTTTTAGATTTTTTTTCAATACAAAAATTTATAGGTACATTTTTTTTTGGAAAGTAATTTTTGTACAAAATATAATCATTTCCACGAATACTTAATAGAAAAAAAATGAAAATTTTTTCGATACCTACCTACTTGAATTTTTCTAATTAGAATTTTCATTAAAAAAAAATTGGAGAAATTTTTGGTTCATCATTTTTTGTAATTTTTTCCTTTTATAATTTTTTTTTTTCAAAGAGAATTAAAAAAAAAACATTTTTCTAAGGAATTTTTTATGACAATAAATCTCATAAAAAAAATCAACTCAAAATCTGATTTGCAACTTTCCTTAAGATTTTTTCTACTTATTAATGAAGTTTTTTGGAAAATTTTTTGGCAACAATGTTTGTTTCTACAACCGTTTTTTTTCTTTTCTTTCTTCTTTTTTACAAGTAAGTGGAATTGAAAAAAGGGAAAAAATTCAAGTTCTTTGGATTCAGAGGATGTCTGATGGAAAAATTTATCAAAATCGTTCATCAGCTGATATTTTTATAAAACAGTCTTTTTTAAAACTACAAAATCGACGTAATTTATGATATGGCGCGCATAAATATTCTTAATATAGTACCTGTACCTCCATTCTCCAAACTCCTAAGTACACAAATAACTATGAACTGTTTACCCATCTTCGGATGAATTTATTCGATCTCATAACGAAGGTCGTACTTACAATGAGACACGTTCCTTTTTTTTACGTATTGAGACGAAGAAGAGAAGGTCAATATTATCGACGTATAATAGCCAACTCTTGTAAGTAATTTCCGTTCGCTTCGAAGGAATGCCAATCAACTCATTGTAAGGGATAAAAAGTCCTAAGTAGACAATTTCTCGCGTCGAGGAAAATTACTCGAAGCGTAAAAGTTTCGATAGCCGATTTACGATGACGAAAAACATACAAAGAAAAAGGAGTTATAGGGTAAGAATGGGTCTACATTGTAGAAATATTTCATTTCATGGTATACAGAACTTTAATCAAAATTTGTATGTACGTATATATAGACCTCCATATATTTGCCGAAGCTGTTGGCACTGCAAACTTATTTCAAAAAGGCGGGTAATTTTGTTATTGAGCGTCGCTTCGTTGCATAGTGAACATTATAAGGCTTTGTTTCTAAACCTCGTAGTCTTATATTTCATTTGTACTGTATACAAGCTCGCCCTGACTTACCTGAAATGACGAACGTGCTATGATTCCTCGGTAATATTCCGCTAATGTACCGTTATATTTATACGAATGTAATGTGCGGACGCTATGCTTCCTATGTTTATTGCCGAAAAATGCTATGCCGGTGGTTGTGGTAAATATGACCTGCATTATTTTATTCTAAAGCGGTGAAATTATTTCTAAGAGTTCAAGTTATAACTTTTGTTTGAAATTTTTTTTAATTGGACCCTTCCCTCTCCACCGATTTTGCATAGCACTTCGAAGATACCAATTGAAAATAGAGGAGTGAGGGTGAAAGAGGCCAAATAAAAAAATTTTCAAATAAAAGTTATAATTATATTGAGATCTTAAAATTAATTTTGGTTATTATAAAAATTTCGATTGGATCTCTACCTCTCCTCCGATTTCACATATTATTTTTCAAAATTGGAGGGAGAGGTCCAATTGAAATTTTTTTCCAACCAAAGTTGTAGATCGAGGTCCTAGGAATAATTTTTGTTAGGTATAAAACTTTCGATTTGATCCTTCCCTCCCCTCCAATTTTGCATAATCTGACTCTGACTTATATACTTATGTTATTAAAAACTGGTGGAGGTATGGGTCCAATTGAAAAAATTTTCAAACAAAAGTTGTAGGTTGAAGTCTTGGAAATAATTTTTGTTATTACAAAAATTTCGATTGGACCCCTCCCTCCCCTCCAATTTTGAATATAAAGTATTTATAGACATTAGTGGAAAAATATAGAAGCTTCATTTTTTCATTTCGATGTGTTAAAAAGTTCCTTCGTATAAAGTAGAAGTCTTCGGGGGGGGGGGGGGGGTTGGAAGATCGTATCAAGATTTTATAATTCCGCGCAAACTTTTTTTCTATTTCAACTTCCGAATAAAATTTGCTGTCGCGAAGAGTTTAGCACAATACGATAACCTGATGAAACGTCGAGTCTCGTCGTTCAAAAGTTTCATAATTAAATCACATCGAAGCAACACCATTTTGCAGGCGCTTACTGAAAAGATATTAAAATATTAACCTCTCGTACGTCGCAGGTGAGGAAAAGTCGATTAAAACCAGAAGCGTCGAGCGTGCCTAATTAAATACATCTCCGGTTTAAAGCTCGCCACGTACTCTTAATTAAGTTTATTCAGCACGACTACATCCTCGTAAAAATCACCAAAGGAAATTTTTTCTCCACTGTTTACAATAGAAAAGAACGAAACCCCGTTACAAACGGACTGGCAAAATCGTTAAATCGTCTAGAAACACCAATTCCGAGAAAATGTCGCTAGATTTATATCTGCAGAATGCAAAATTACGCCGAGTTTTTTTCTCATTTCGCGATATTGCCATAAAAAAAAAACAATGTGTACGTACGTATAAGGAGAGATTGACCAAGTAGCCATAGACCAAGTGTGGTTTTAGTGAAACAATGAAAATGCAGTAGGAAATGAAATACGTAACCATCGAATACAATGCACTAGAACCTCCGCGTGCATCGAATCGCTCTCGGGACAAAATGAAAAATAAATGCGGTTAAAAGAATACACAAAGAAATTTCAGGTGCGTTATGTTATTGTTACCTATCATCGGCAATGTTTTGTCTTCAAGTTGAAGGTTCGCGACTGCGACTATGAGTCTATGACTATGACTGTTTCATTGATAATGGCATCGAATATCGCCTCCTCTTCTTGTTCTTTCTTTCATTGCGATGCGGCGTATGTGAATTGTGAAAAGACGCGCGTATATTGGTCGTTTATACACAATTAAATTCAGCACGTGCAACGGATGCTGTAATAACTAATAAGCCAGTACAAGAACGCGATACGAGCATTTTTTCGATATCGTCGCGTCGCCTAACGCCTTGCTCTTGGTCTTGGAGCAATTTAATACTTCGGAGCTTGAATAATGATGGAATCTGCGAACGATTGGGTAACATGATGAACAGGAAGGAGAGGGTGTCATCGTGTATTATAGAATGCTGATTTTTTCCATTCTTTTTCCAAGAATTCTGTGCTGGTGTGAGTACACAAAGACCATGGTATTATGTCAAACATCTGGTGAATTTTTAATACCTTCTGCCTATATTGTTTTTTCTGTATTAATTTTAAAATGTAAGCGATGGGAAAAATTGAGCTTTTCTAGGTGTCAGATTCAGTTATAGAGCGAGTCTGGTAAATAAAGACAAATATATATATATCGGAGCGAAATTTGAAAAAAAAGTAACTTCAGTAACCTAAAATTTCTAAAAAGTATAACCAAAATTTTTCCATTGCCACTCGAATAATGACTCATAACCCTCCCCTTTCTACTGTTTTTTCAATATTTTCACTGTTTGGGATGTTTCGCAACGCCTAACATCGTGAGCGAAAATTTTGAAAAAAAATTGAAATTTTTAATGAAAAAATATTTATTTTCTGTATAATAATGATAATCGTTGGCTTAATTAGTTTTCAATTTGTAAAGTTTTCAATTTTTACTTTAGGTATATGAAATTTCAATCTAACCTTCAATTTGTAAAAAAAAGTCAATATTATTGCATTTTCAAAGAAGAATATTTTTTTGAAATGTCCAGCTTTTTAAGTTTTTGAACTTTAAAAAATTATTTGTTCTGAAACAGTTTTCAAATAATTTTTGATTTCAAAAAAACGTCAATTAAAAAAAAATTCAATTGAAAACAATGGTTTATTTTTTTTAACTTTCTAATTTTCAATTTTAGAAATTCTTTGCTTTTTTGAAGTTTTTATTTTACAATCAATTTTAAATTTATATAAATTTCAATTCATCAACAATTTTCAATTTTTTTTAAAATTTTGATTTCTAAAAAAATTTGATTTTTGAAAACTTTTCAATTTTCAAAAAATAGTTGTTACTAAAAATATGTTTAATTGTTTATTCAAATAAAAAATTCCAGATTTATAAAAATTATTAGCCATAAATTGAAAAAAAAAAACAATTTTTGTGTGGTTTGTTAAATGAGTAGGTAGATACAAAAATTTTTTCATTTTTGAGAAATCTTCATTTTCCTAAAATAGACAAATCTTAAAGTTGTAAAATTTCCAATTTTTCAAAATTTTGAAATTTTAATTTTGAAATTTTGAGATGTTTTTCTGATTTAGAAAAATTCAATTTTTGAAGAGTTTCAAGTACACGAGTTGAAACAATTTTATACTTTGTTTTTGAGGAGTTCTATATTCTTCAAAGTAATAAACTAACATATACAGTCTGAAAAAAGTAACGGAGTTACTAAAAAGTAACCTTGCTCCAATGTATGGAAATATAATGTGCACCATGGGTCTATAGCCATTTTGAAGTGACAGAGGGTTACAAACATTTTAAAATTTCGTGAAAACCATAGACCAAACAGGTGTCACTTCTTCTACCTCACTCCCTTCTTTCTTCTTCAATGAAGTCAAGTTTTTCAAACTTGCAGGGATAATGAACCCTACAGAGGATCATTCCTGGAAATTTCTTCAATTTTTTCAGAGTGTTTCTTGGTATGATCTGCTGCAATTGAAAAATTCTTATTCTAAGCAGTATACCATTGCTCAGTTATGCACTTGTACAATGTACTTACATTTTTTCATAATTTTTGAAAGTGGTAGAAGACCCTCAAAAATGTGAAACCCTATTTTTCCGCAATTTTTCGCCCCTATAACAGTCATTAGTCATTTTTAAAATCTAAATTTTTTTTTTTTTGTGTTTTTTTTGCAATATACTTAAGTATCATCAAAAACACCTAACACACCATCAACCTGAATTTGGGCTTTGGTCGAATTCGTTTCTGTTTTCCATCAAGTTATTTTTGACTTTGAAAAAATGGTGCAATAGGTTAAAAAAAAAATTCTGGATTTTGCTGAAATCGAGTTTGGAAAAAACTAAAAAAGCCCATGAAAATTTAGGAAAAAAATTGACGAACAATTTTCGTGGAAAAAACAATAATTTTGAAAAATTTTGGAAAAATTTACCTAAATGAAAAATTTGGGAACAAATTGAAAAATTTTATGATAAATTTTGAAATAAATTTCATAAAAAATTGTGAACTTATCAAAAATATGGGTGTAAAGAAAATTTGAGGACAATAATGAAAATTCAGAATAAACATTTTGATGAAAATTATTAGAAAAAGTCGAATAAAAAGTTTGGAAAGAAATGTGGAAGATTTAGAAGAACTTGAAGAATTGAAAAAAAAAAAATTTGATGAAAATTATTAGAAAAATTTTGAGATAAAAATTTGTAAAAAAAATTGCTTTGAAAAATATTTTAAAATGTGATGAAATATTTATATATTTTTGGGGGGAGGGATTTGGCTAACAATACCTATTTCATTTAAAACACTTCAAGAGAAAAACTTGTAAAAAAAAAATTGATTAAAAATTTCGAAGATAAATTACTTTATCAACCCAAATATTCTTTACCTCTCACCAGATAGGCTGACACCCTGCACTTGAACAAAGTACATCGTAATTTTTACCAATAGGTCAAACGAGAAATTTGCTATACGCGCTGCTATAGCCTCGGGAATATTTTTCAATCGGATTAACTTTCTGCATGTTTAATTATCGCGCAAATTCTCATATGTTCCTACCTACGTAGGTTGATGGAATACTTTTGACCAAGTATTCGTCATCGATAAAAAATATACCTACTTACCGAGTGAAATGAATTCCTAAAATATTGCTTGTAATCCTTTCACTATTTCATCTTATATTTTTTGCTCTAGCTCCTAGGTACCTATTTTAAACCTTGGTAAAATTTTAATTTGGGGGAGGGTGAAGCTGGAAAACTTTCCCTCGAAGAAATTTTGAACCTTGTCGTTTTTGAAAGTCTCTTAAGGATTATGTACTTCATTAATTCTGTTCGAGAAAAATTAGTTTCTACGTTTAAAATGATTACAGAAAGGTCCTTTGGGCTTTTTAAAACTTTTCTCGCGTTATCATATTGAAAACACCGAATACTCCCTACCTACGTATAATTTTGAAGTTGATTTTTTTTTCTAGCAGTTCATTGAAATACGTGCGATTGTTTATCCAATTAAGTACACACTGCTTTTCTTCATTTCGAGCATCTATCGATGTTTTTCGTCCGAATTATTTTACTGTATACATTTTACCAACATTGGAGTCATAGCATGATTATTCAATTAGACTCGTAAGCCGCGTTCATTGACCTGTACAACGATCTAAAACCAGTTTTATCATTACCACTTTTACCTTTATCAGAAGCCATTTATCCGTTTCGACTCGAATAGTTCTCGAAATTTTTGTTCATCGATCAGAACTCCAATTTTGCAAATTATCCCAAGTCGTGTCGTCGCGGTGTAAATACTTAATGGTAATTTGACAACGTTCAAAAATTGTTTAAATTATACAAAAAAGTATTGCTATCGATACTGAGAATTACTTTCACTGTTTGGTGTACGAATATAATATGGGACCGGGTGACGCTGACGGTGTCATCATTGGCCCCTATCGTGAAATACTGCGGAAGAAGAGGATTTGCTTTCCGCGAAATATTGTCTCCGGCGATATAAATTTTACAATTCAATTATGTCAGTTAAGTGAGTCTCATTGTGGAAATTTTATGAATAATTCGAATCGAGCTGTTGTTTTATTGCGTAGGTCTCTATTGTCGAGTTTTGAAATATTTTATTTCAAGTATAGGTCATTTTGATGAAATTGAAAAAAAAATTGGTAAACGATATTTTTTCAGTTTCATTTCACTTGGACGACCTGCAAAGTGTAAAGTTTTCTTTTTTTCAATTTCAAACTAACACACGCTCGTTAAACCCCAAGCCAAAAGTTGTAATTTGTATCGTTATTAAATTTCGAAAAATGTTTTTACGCTGGAGTGGTCTCTCTCGATACGAAAAGTCAGTCGGCAATTAATTACATTGCAAGAGTATAAAATAGATGTAATTTCTACGATAGCTATACGTGTTGAAAAAGAAATTTTTGGATGAACAAGATGATCAGTATTCGTAATGCGAATGAACGGTATCCGTTGTTGTAGCCATGTTTGCCGTTCTTACTTGGCGTCAATATTGAACCACGAATAAAGGAGGTATTTCCTCTTTTAGGTTCGAAAATGCTAAACGCTACGAGAAGCTTAAATTGAAAACCTACTCTTGAAACGCTGATAGAATTTAGAGTTTTGAACAGCACACATCGTCGTTCCTTTGTTGGTGAAAAGAGTGAAATACGTATATGAAAAGCAAAATCCGATTAACCTTCATTTCGTTTTCCTATGAAGATTTGTTCTAATCTAAAAATATTATTAATACCTACCTTATCTGCTATTTTCCATGGCTCTTTTGCCCAAAGATTTCCACTATTTGAATTGTAATTTTATTAATTTTTCGTTTGGGAGTTCACGAAGATGAAGAAAAATTGAATTTCGAAGCGATCTGTGTATTTAAAGGGGTTACTGATCATCAATAAAATTATTTACCACATACTGTTTGATACCGAATAAGTAAGGCGTGCCAACTGCTGCGTTTTAATAGGAAAATATAGAGTGGAACAAGATGTTGATTACGAGGATATTTATTGTAGTAGCTCCATGAACGTAATAGTTACCTACATTAATTGTATCCGAGGAAATTAATTTCCCCTTTACTTACTCGCAATTAGAACTTAATGGTTAACATCATGTCATACAATCTAGGTACCTAATATTTCAAAACAAAAAAAGGTGATAAGTATATTTTACTGTCACATTGAAAATTTTAACCTAAATTTGTAGATAGTTCTTAAAGTTGAATAATACTAGTCAATTCATCAACAAAGTTTACTGAATCATTCTCATATCTTGTCTAGGTTCGTAATGATATTGCAGAACATCTACAAATTGAATGGTGGTTTGTGCTCCGATGTCAGGCACATTATTATGCTGATAAAAAGCTGTGACCATTTTTGATCTTGCCCTGGCTGCTCTGGGGTTGGCTCTACCTTTTCGATTTCCTGGTGCATTTTTTACTTTCCTGAATTGCTTGCTCTTCGGAGGGCTTCTCACTCTGGACCTTGGATTGACTTGCAGATGGATTACTTCAGGGTGATGAATCATATGATATGGTTGTCTGTTAACTGTTTTGTGCAGAACTGGTAAATTATGAGGGTTGTAAACTGGTTGAGCCTGATAATGTTGATGCTGCTCATGTTGAGGTCTAATCACATGCTGCTCTTGGTGTACATAGTGATGATCGTGGTCTGCAAAATGTTCTGCATGAAGTCTTGGAGAATTGGGATTGGATTGATGATCGTGCAATACATTAGGATGAGGTGGAGGATTGTGCAATGGCGTTAGCTCATTCAAGTGGTCTGCAGCTTCGTTAATTTGATGAAAATGAGCAAAATTATTTTCAGCTTGAGGACGATGTATGCCTGGTACGTGGTAATTAATATCTTCGTTATCGTGAATATTGATCGGTTTGTGATTATCAGAAACGTGTTCATGTCGATAGGTATCAACTGCTGAAGGTGCATAATGATATTTCATATTGCCTTGAACGTTTTCACGACGGTTCATTTCGCGAGCGTAATTCATTTGGTGTTGATAGTACGAATTCTCCATTCCATTTGCTCTCCCTGCTCTGGCAACACGAATGGTTTGGCGAGCTCTGGCACCTTGTCTTTCATTTTTTCTACCCCTCGATCTCCTGGATCTCATCGTCCGACGTTCGTTTTTTTGTTTTTGGCCATAATTGAAGTTTCGATTACCAGCACGTTGAACGAACACGTAATCATTTGCAGGATTATTCTGATCGTAATTTCTAAAATTTTCATAATCGTCTGTGTCGCGAATATTATTGTAAGGTTGGTAATTTTCGTTGATTTTGCGAGCACGTGTTTTTCTTCTCATTTTATTATTCCCGCGTGCCATTTTGGCTCTTTCTGTAATTGTCGCCTCGTTCGATGCAAAGGGATTAATGAAACTTTTTATGATATCCATTATACCTCTACTTCTTGAAGTTCTCGCGTTGTTTGACCAGACTGGACGCCGTCCGTTTCTGTATAAATTTTGCCCAGCATTCGTCGTTTGTCGTACCCTTTCTTCGTATGCCCAGTTTTGTGCATCTGGTTCGTCATTTTCTGGGTTGTCTCTTTCGTACATTTCTCGAGCGTTTCCTCGTTCGAAATACTTCGGTAAATTATTTTCGATCCAATCAGGTTCATTATCTTCGTAATTCTTCGGCGTATCTCTGTCGTACCAGTCTGGCGCATTCCGTTGTTGGAAATACCTCGGTGGGACTCTGTCGTACATCTCTGGAGGATTTTGTTGCTGGGCATATCTTTGTTGCCTCATTCTGGGGTAAATTCTTTCGAGGTTTCGTTCGTCGTACATCAGTTCTCTCCTTCTGAGATTTCTTCTACCCGCTCGTGCCTTCTGCTCTCTGAAAGGTCGCTGATTTTCTCTGATGGAGGGTTCTTCTTTTTCATCGATGGAGTTGTCTGCTTCCCTTTTAACGTTGGCTGCTTCAGGTTGCTGATTTTCCCTGATAGAGGGTTCTTCTTTTTCATCAATGGCGTTATCTGCTTCCCTTATAGTGTCCGTATCCAAGTCAGGAAACGTAACGTTAGGTGGGAAACGATCGCCTTTCGAAATACGGTCGTGTGAATTTTGATGCGTGTTTAGGTTTAGACGTTGAGTTGTTGGCGGTGAACTGTTGGTAGTCAATTTAAAATTTAAATCTGAAAACGTAGTTTGGTTTGGAGCGTGAGTTCCGTATTTTTGGTCGATGAAATTTTCACGAAATGTAAACGCTTCGTTCGTATCCGAAAGGGATGTATTTTCTGGCATCGTGGTTTCATTTGCTGTATCGTGAATTGGGATGTAATTCGAAGCCCAATCTAAATATGGTACGTTTCCACCAATAATCTGTTTGATATAAGAGAAAAATATTCTATTAGCGATTGAACGTTTCAATAATTAGTCAACAGGAATGCCAACCGAATTGGGAAAAATCTTCTGAATTAAACGTTCATTTGTAGAAATATACCCCTTGGTTGGCATCTCTGAACTCAATACATACTTTTTCACCTATCAGTTCAAATCCAGTTTGAAAATTCACCTCTCTGGAAAATGCATATGAATGGTCAACAAAAGTGTACAACATTTACAGGCCCGCCAAAAAATCTACTCCTGGCGCAAAAATGTTGAAATTCTCACCCTTCAGTTATTTTGTTCTACGAAAATTTATCACCCATCCAGTGTCAACTTTTCGCAATTTTTTGCAAGGACACTTATTGTAAAAATATTTTTCAATTATATGTATTTCCTCTCAAAAAGTTGATTTGACAGGTCAAATTGCAAATATTTCGAAAAAAAGTTTTGTGAATTTGTGCAAAGTGAAAATAAATTATGAAATTTTTTGAAAAGAAAATTTTCAATTTTGAGATTATTTTTATGTTTTGCCAAAAAATTAATTTTTGTTTTTTCTTAAATTTTTGAAGGATGTTTTTACGAGTCTCGACTCCCCCCCCCCCCTCCCCAAAATGTGTTGGTTGTTTTAAAAAAAATTGGAATAGTATTTTGGTTTTGATTTTTTATTCAATTCATTTTCTAAATTTAAAAATTGTTAGAACTGAACATCGAAATTTTTTTCGACATTCAAATGAAAACAATTTCAGAAAAAAAAGCTTTGCAATAAAATCAGAAAATCAATTCAAAAACAAAATCTCAAAATTTATGTTTGAATAAGGTATTTAAAAAATTCAAATTTCAAAAAATTTCAAAAAAATCTTTTATAATGAATTTTTTAATATTGTTTTCTCAAAAAATCGTTTTTTTCTTTTAAATTAAGAAATTAAAAAAAATTATGAAGTCATTTCTTTAAAACTCTGGACCCTCAAAAAATCTGTATTTGGTGAAATTTTACCTCCGTCAACCCCCCTTCTCTCGGCGGGCCTGAACATACAACTAAATGTATTGATTTCATTATCTGATTGATTTTCAAACTCGTGTGTACGAACGTGTCTACTTACTCCAATTTTTCAAATAAACTGTCCTTTTTTGCAGTTCTTCCAATTATTAACTAAAAATTATAATTGAATTTTTACTTGGTCAACTATACGTACATAGCTTATCTGTTGAGAATTGTTCTCACCATGAATATTTGATCATTATATTTGACCGTTTCGTCACCACTCCATCTGTTCACAAAAGAAAAATAGGCCCATAAATTGAATGATTGTATGAGTTGGCCTTTCTTAATTGCCTCCTTAATCATTTATTAATTCTTAACTAAAAGGGATACTTACACTTGAGTTAAATTCGTAAACACATAAACTCGAGATGCTAATTTCCTTTTTATAATTTTACTGAAAAAGTAGACAATTTTCTCAATTCACAACCCATAGTAATTTTGTTTTTTCTAATTTAAAAAAAAAATGTCATTCTATGTACTTACTAAGCAATTTCTAGTCCAAAACTTTCATAAAACGTCATCGCATGGTACATGCATAAACTACCAGATTCATAAGCTGTCGAGAAGTAAATTCGTGTAAATAAGCCAACTAATATGAACCCTGAAATGAGAACAATTTTTCTTCATTTTACCATAAATATATTGCATAAATGTAGGTTGGTACCAGTATTATGTACGAGAGGTGTTCCACGATGGCAAAAGCAAACAAATAAAATGAGCAGGAAAATTATAACCACATTACCGAAACGTCCAAGATGAACCATTATGCGGGCTTATGTTATTTTTAATATTAAACCATACCAAAGTTGGTAACATTCCACGGCAGTTCAAAAACACATACAACTAATCGTTTCAATTTCATTTCACAATTGTCTCAAAACATCTTCCTTCAGATTAAAACTTATTTCGTTCAGATTAATTAAATGATTAAAAATCATTTCTAGTTCAGATATGATTCACGATAAAAATCATTGGTGAACGTTCGAAATGGCATCTATTTCATTGAAAATCTATTCGAATCATTATATGAGCGTAGATACATTCGATAAACTGAAGCTAATACCCTTTTTCGTTTAACAAGATATATACCTACCTATAGTTCGACAAAAAGCAATATTTCGAATTATTGCGAAAGTTAACCCTATTAAATTGAAGAAAATTCGATACCCACAAGTCGAGCTTTGAGTAAGCTCATCCTACGTATTACGTTATGTAATACGTAGGCATCGTTTATACACGTTTTTGAGAAATATTTCTTCTTTCAAATTGTACGACTTGAAGATTTCGCCAAGAGGAAAAAATTATTTAATAAAAGTAATATCTCTGTTCGAGGCAAAATTTTTGAATTTTAATTTGTTTCTTTTTTTTCGTACCTTTTCGAAGAACCTCGAATAGGTATACATATGATTTATGTTTAATTTAAACTGGAGCATTTACTCGGATGTGAAAGTTTATTGATTTTAAAGTTGACACTACACCGTAGCTCCCCGGTAAAAGTTTGTTAGTAGTTTTAATTCGGTTTTTGGTAAATTACGCATAATTTCGCTCCGAAGAGAAGTTACATGCATAAACACAAACTCGCGTAAATTATTTCATTCTCCTATACTTTGTTTTCAGTTTTTCTTTGCATTTTATCAACCATGCTCGGTTATGGCACTGGCAAGTGGCATTGTTCAAAGTCTAAAAGCCAACTTTGCTAGCGAAAATGTGCGGATAATGCGAAATTTTAATGTAATGAAATCACATCGTTGGCGTCGAATTACCACGAAGCTTGTACAGAAGCAAGGATTAATTCGGGTATCAACGTGCGGTGGTATTAAGTATTTCACGATTAAGCTTTCAAATCGACTTGCAAATTAATGTTCTTTTACGTAAAAAGCACCCAGCAACGTAAAAGCAATCACTGAGTGGAATTTTACATCGCGTACATGGTATGGCGAACACCGCTGCCACTTTCATTTACGTTAGTGTAACTTTTTTCAGCATAAATTATGCTTTAAGTCGACGTTTTAGCGATATTAGCCATATTATAGAATTTTTTCACCTCGTTCAATTCCACCCGGATCGAAAATTTGCCAGCTGTATTAAGAATAATAATGAGCTTTTATCGTCCATAGTTTCTTTTTCTTTGCAAGAAAGCCATACTAGATACATTATACGAGTATGTAACGCAGGAAAGTTTACCAGTACTGGGTACCTACGCCATTTCAAGATATAAGAATTAATGTCGCCCACAAATAAGCCTAACTCGATTGTATCGATATGGTATACAGAAAATTTCTCTTCTCGTGGGATTTTTTCGCTGGTATCTTGGTATTTTCGTATGCCTGCCTGGTGGTTCATTAGCTCTACAGTTACACTGAGAACTGAATTTAAAACTAAAGAAATTGATAATTAAATCAAAAATGATTCAGAATTGAAAAATTTAAGAATTTGATACCTAACTAAGGAAAAATTATGAGAATTTAATATTTAAAAAAAATGATACCCAATCAAAACTACCTAGACCTACCTGTTGAAAATTAAAAAAAAAACATGAAGAATTGCCAAAAATATAGGTAGGTACCTATACTTATCTACCCAGTCACTCTGATTGAAAATTTAAAAGAAGTGGCGATCAAATCAAAAATAACCAAAAATTGAAGGGAAAAAAATGAAGAATTACACAATTAGGTTAGTTGAATTTCAAATTTAAAAGCAATTCAAAAACCTAAAATACACGTAGTGGAATATTTCAAAAAGTTGAAGAACTAAAAAATTGACGATCAAGTCAAAAATCAAAAATGACCAAAAATTGGAAAAAATTGATGGTTTCAAAAATTGAGGGAAAATCACATGAACTGAGAATTGAAAACATGAAAAATCACACTAAAAGTCAAAAATGACCAAAAATTATAAAGATTGCAAGTTTGAAAAATCGAGGAAAAACCAGGTATGTAGGTAATTAGTTAAAAATGACCGAAAATTGGGAAAAAGCGAAGGATTGAAAAATTAAAGATACTGAAAATAAAAATAAAATGACAATTGAATTAAAAATGACCGAAAATTGGGAGAAAGTTAAAAGAAATTTAAAAAAAACTCGGGACCCCCCCTGGTTGGCTCTATTTCCACACTACGTTTGAAAGTATGAAACATAGTATATGCTTTTATTCTGTGACAAAATGTCTGACAATATGTCTGAAAATCATCTTTCTAAAAAAATTTCCAAGTTTCGAAATGTCTGACAAAATGTCTGAAAGTCATCAAAAAGTCATTAAATTTATAAAAATCTGACAAAATGTCTGAAAGTCATCTTTCTAAAAAAATTTTCAAGTTTCAGGATGTCTGATAAAATGTCTCAAGTTCAAGAATGTCTGATAAAAAGCCTACAGTCATAAAAATTTTGAAAAATTTTCCAAGTTTTAGAATGTCTGACAAAATGTCTAAAAGTCATAAAATTTATTTTAAAAATTTCTAAAATACTTAATTAAATAAAAGTTTCAAAATGTCTAACAAAATGTCAGAAGGTCTTCTTTATAAAAAAATTTTCAAGTTTCAGAATGTTTGACAAAATATCAGAAAGTCATCTTTCTAAAAAAATTTCTAAGTTTCAGAATGTCTGACAAAATGTCTAGAAAAATGTCTAAAAGTCATAAAATTTCAAAAAAAATTACAAGTTTCAAAATGTCTGACATAATGTCTGAAAAATTGAATTTTATTAAAAAAAAATTCCAAGTTTTTTTATGTCATCCAAACCTAACCTAATGTGCCCTAACCTAACCCAACTGTCGGATTTTGGTGTCGTTTTTTTCCATTTTGGTCTCCGTAAAAGCATATACTACAATCAAAAATCAAAGTATCACCGAAAATTAGAAAAATTCGGAAGATGGAAATATTGGAAAAAATCAGGAAAGAATTGAAAATTGAAAAATTGCAGGTTTGAAAAATTGAGGAAAAATCACATTGAAAATTGAAAAAAAAACTTGAAAGATGGAAGTTGTGGAGAAATCAGATACTTAAATTAAAAATGAAAAGAATTGACAGTCCAATCAAAAGTCAAAAATGAACAAAAATTAAATTGTAAGATTAAAAAATTGACGAAAAATTAGTTAGGTATTAGGTACATGAATTCAAAATTTTAAAAATTATCAATCAAGTCAAAAATGACCGAAAATGGAAAAAATTGAATTGAAAAAATTGACAGTCAAATCAAAAGTCATCTGGAAATTAAAAAAATTGTCCGTCAAACCAAAAGTCAGAAATGACCAAAAATTAGAAAAATTGAAAGATTCAAAAATTGAGGAAAAATCATATTAATTTAAAATTGGAAAGATGATAATTAAATAAAAAATAAAAATAGATTGAAATTGCAAAAAAAAAACTTAAATTTTTTGCAATTTCAATTCATTTAAAAAAAATCTTTCAATTTTTCTAATTTTTGACTTTTGATTTGACTGTCAATTTTTTAAATTTCCAGATTACTTTTGAATTGACAGTCAAATCAAAAATCAAAAATGACCAAAAATTAGAAAAATTGAAATTTTTTGAAAAATTGTACTTAATGAAATAATTACAATGAAGATTTTAAAAAATAAGATGAGGAAAATTGAAATTTGACAAACCGAAAATCAAAATAAAGAATGACCAATAATTGGAAAAAATTGAAAATTTTAGTTGTTATAAATATTTGAAAAATCACAATAAAGTTGAATTTCTGAAACACGCTGAATTTTTCATTATATAGTAAATCCATCATGATGGTACGTTTTTCGGACACCGATTTTTTCTGTATGCCCGAAGAAGAAAAGGCAAAAACAGGGATCTCGTTGCTCGCTCGCACAGCTGGACAAGTGGACACTATCAACGTGGTCGAAAGGATCAACATCAATATAAAGAGGTGCAGGTGATAGGTGAAAGTGCGAATAGTCATATTTTATTCGAATGTTAGCAAACTAGCAAAGGAGACGAAATAAAAATGTCATTTTCGATGCAGAAAAAACTCGTAATTACCTATACGTAAATTGTACGTAAATCACTTGATTCGAGGAAAATGTATGACATCATCATCGAACTGGGTCATTATGTAAATACATCTTGATTCTCATATATAAGAAATGGATTTTAGGAAATTATTAGTAAAAACATACGTATACAAAATTTTTTCAACGAATCCGGTCTTAGTTCATGGTCCATGGTTCATTATCGCCTGAATGAGTATGGTATTAGGTTTATTAGTATGTAGTTATGCATAATACATATGACAAACGCAAATATACTCGTGATTCATAAGTTAGTTTGCTTCAGGTGACTGATGATTAATCAACTATGCTGTAATTAATAAAAATGTACGTAAATATTACGTCCACGCGACATGGACGAATCGTTTGTACCGGTTACGAGCGATGCAATGAGAGAATGCCTCAAATGCATAAGAATTCGAATGCATATGTTCTTCGCATGATTTTGAAAATCAACAGGTACCTTCTTCTTTCATCTGGTGTTCGGATCAGGTTGCTGTACGCGTAAAACGGTGCAGCCTAAAATGTCCTTGAACCGGCTCGTGTTAGAAAAGAACCACCCTTGATGAACCGTAGGCAATACATGGAAGTGTGTGCGTATGAGAGATAGGCCTATGTACCTAAACGTAGAGAAACAGGGTGGGATAATGAGGGTCTTCACATCATGAATGCATTTGCAGCTGTTGTTTCTTATACACTATTCCATGTCCAGTGGTTCTTTTCAAGTGGACGGCAGACGTGAAATCGAACTGGTTACCGGGTATAATATCCTATGTACTGGTAGTATAATGTGATTCTTAATTCATCTTTTACCGAATTCCTACGATCTAATTACAAGCCTGCCAGTGTAGGAATGCAATATCAGTGGGAAGGTGTATGAGATATGAGTATACAGGGTCTCTCAGGAACCACTTGCTGCTGCCTTTACTTCTGGTTTCATATGTTTTTTGAAAATGTATGAGGTGGATACTGCAAATTTTCAAGATTTCGGAGAAATGAACGTTTACTAAAAATTTAAATACAGATGGGTCGTTTTTTTTCCCAACATCAAACATGAATTTTTAACCAGTTACAATTTCCTTAGAATTTTCACTTTATTTCATAGCTAGTCAAAGATGGTGGAGGGCAAAATTGCAAAATATTTTCCAACTTATGCTCGAGTATTTCACGGATTAAAAAAAGTAGCGAATTTCCATTTCTAGATGTTATCCATCCGTTTGAATTTTTTACTTATATCTACCCAGATCTCCGAAACACTTCAGAAGCCCGCCTTTCAGGCGGAATGATCCCGCAGGCTGAGTTTAGGAAACCCTTAATATACACCATCGAGTACAAAGTAAGCCGAAAGCGGTGTGGTGGAATGGTCGGAAGATGATTCCGAGCATCGGTATGCACTGTAGATGGGGTTCATTGTGCACTCTTTATACTTGTTACCAGCGTCGAGATAAACCTGTACACGTTTTTATCAAAGCGCAAATACGTCATATAAATAATGCAAATGTACTCGACGAAAGACAATCATCTGGAACGAAAACACGTACCCGTACCTAGTCTTATGTCGCTAATCGAATGAACCATAAGGTTTATTTAAGCTTGAAAAATCTGTGCTCAAACTTTCCAACATAATTCGACAAAAAAAAAGTATAGGCCTTTTTGACTCATTTTGAAAATTTATTCGTACATTACAAAAATTTTTTCCGAAAATTAAAATGACGGTTGAGTGATTTTTATTAATTTTTTTGACGCTGGTAAAAATTAAAATAATTAATTTCATCGATCCCATTTTTAATTTCGCAAAAGTGTTTTTTTCTTTAAAGTCATAATTATATTTTTAGCTTCGTCGGTATTTTTATGTATTTATCTTTTTTTCACGTAATTAATCTCTTACCGCATAATTGTAGCAAACCAGCTTGTAATTGTATATTATTCAAAGCAATGAGTCGTGTCGATGTAGGTCATTATCAACGTCGCGTCAGGAAATTTTATAACCGATGAAATTTTATACTTATTAGGCCTATAAGTTTGATCATTCGGTTAAGTAACTAATTATCTTATGAGAGAAAAGATAATTAGTAAATTACGTCGAGGTAAAAAAAAAAAAAAAAAAATTGAAAAAGAAGTATTCACAATTCACATACAAAATTCCTTAGGATGAAATGCGTTCGTTTGCCAACATTTTTTTTTACAAATTATTATATTCCGATGTTTAATCGCCAACGAATGTACGATTGGTTGATTATTCGAATGCTTGTCTTATTCTTTTAACCGAATTTCTCTACGTTCGACCCTGATTTAGAAGAAGAGGAGGGGGATTTCTACGATTTAGCCCATTTCACAATTTCTTATCTGTCTAATGCATGTAATATTCCAATTACCTTTTGTTTTTGGCCTCTGAGGTCAAACTTGAAACTTGCTATGTGAAGTTCCCCTGAAGAAGGAAATGTACTTACCCTATTTTTTGGGGGGTCCCAATTTCAAATTAAGGATGAAGCACTTTTTAAAATAATGAACCCTGGAGAAGCCCCAAAGTAACCTAATTTTTTCAAAATTTGTTCGAGCAATGTATGCTCTTATTATCTTCAATATGTCCAAATTTTAGCTCCCCAAGTCACCCCACCCCCTTAATTCTTCAAAAGTGGATTTTGAGACATTAATTTTTTCAGGTTGAATAGGTCAGAAGCTCCAAAAATTGGCTTAGAAACCCAAAAATTTGATCATTCATGTTTAATTTATGCATCTGATGTCTTTTTGTGGGTTTTGACCTTTGGATCTTTTTTGACCCTTATTTAAGGTCCAAAATCAAGAATTTTTATTTCCTGTCTATCGATACATTGATCAGCTTGCAGCCCAAACAAAATGACGTGGAGGGCTAAAATTTGTTATGTGGAGTGTGTAGAGGTCACAGATGCACTTTTTTGGAATTTCTATCTTCGGGGCTCAGGAGAGCTCTGGGAAGCCCCAAAATGATGTTATTTTCAAAAAATCTACACCAGCGATGAAGACCTTTATTATATCTGTAACATATTTAAATTTCAGTTTCTTTGATCATCCCCACTCCTTTTTAGACCCCTAAAAATCAGATTTTAGGTACTTTTTTCAAGTTGATCAGGCTACAGGCCCCAAATTATGTCAGGAGCACTAAAATTTCAATGTAGGTACGTCCAATATTAAATTGATACCGGATATTCAAAATTGGAGAGTAGGGAAAAGTCCAATCGAAATTTTTGTAATGACCAAAATTATTTCTAAGACTTTAAGCTACAACTTTTGTTTGAAAATTTTTTCAGTTGGACCCCTACCTCCAACAATTTTTAATAATTTATAATATGTATAAGTATCTAAGTCATATAATGCGAAATTAGAGAGGAGGGAAGGGTCTAATCGAAAATTTTATAATTAAGTATAAAAATAATTTCTAGGACCTCAATCTACAACTTTTGTTTGAAAATTTTTTCAATTGGACTCCTTCCTCAATTTCAAAAAGTTATCCAGCTGATGTTATGTGAAATCGGAGGAGAGGGAGGGGTCCAATCAAATTTTTTATTATAAACAAAATTATTTTTAGGATCTTAATTCACAATTTTTATTTTAAAAATTTTTAATTGGACCCTCCCCACCTCCCCCTAATTTTTAATTAGTATCTTCGAAGTGTTATGCAAAATCGGTGGGGAGGGAGAGGTCCAATTAAAAAGAAATTCAAACAAAATTTATAGTTTGAAGTCTTGGAAATAATTTTGGTTTTTACAAAAATTTCAATTGGACATCTCCCTCCCCTCCAATTTTGAATATCAAGTATCCATGTAGTATTAATTCAACGATGACGATCTACGTCCATGTAAACAAATTGAGTAAACTAGACACTATTCATAATGTGCCTTTTTTGTAGGTTTTGACTTTTAGACTTCTTTTGACCTTTGCCTAGGGTCTAACAAGGAAGTCAAAACCCATGAACCAGAAGTTTGAGGGGTGGAGCCCCATTTTAACTTAACCTAGGATGCCAAAATGTACAAATTTAGAGATTTGGGAAGCAGCTCCATCTTAGCTAAAATCTTGAATTTTCAAAGTCAACTGAAACTGAAACTGGAAATTTTCCAAAGGAAAACAATCTTTATACTAATTTTAATTGTTTTAATTTTTATTTATTTATTTTTAATGATTTGCGTTTAAAAATAAGTAAAATTGAAACGTGAGTAGGTCATAAAAACTATAGGAAGAAACTGCTATTTAAGAGATTTTTTTAAATGGAATTCCTTTGGTTTTAGCAGGTTCCTCTGCATACCTATAAAAAAATTATTTTTTAGCTAATAAGTAATAATGATAAATATTTTCATCAATAACCTTCGATTTATTGCGAGTTAATATACAATACAGCAACTCACCGCCCTAAGGTGATGCGCGTTATTGCATTTCCACCGCAATAAGTAAGTCTTTTGTTCATTATTGAGATTTTATAGAGTGAAGGTATAAAGAGAGTACATAAAAACTACATCAATTTACGTATTAAGGATTTGAAAAAGTGAATCCGGCCTTTATGTTGGGATCTGTCGCAACCTCTTTTTATATGCATGCTTTTTTATTTCTATTCAGTGGTAAACGATTTCACGAAGTTGTTGAAAAGTCAATTAAAAATTCATTCTTTCATGATTTTATATACTTACTCGTTAACGATTAAATATTGAAAAAAATTATAAAAATAAACCGATGTTAGAGCCCGTATGGTCGAATCTCTGATCGAACAGAGGTTATATCGTTATTTTATATATTTTTTCGTTCAAGCGATCTCAGTAAAATCTTTATTGCTTTTAAAAAGACTGGCTAGAGGTTTTTTGCACATTATCTACACCGATAGATAACTTTTTGTTGATCGGATATCTAACGAGTGTTAAAACGAATCGGATGTAAAAAATAAAACGAAATCTAAATTAAAAAATACTCCAGCCTTAGTGAAATTGTTTGATTGATGTTTTTATACTAAAACGTACCTAGAAATTGAAATAACTTGAGTGTACAAATATTTACTTTACGAAGATTGTAAAAAAAGTTTATAAAAGGATGGACGCGGATAAAGCAATCGAGAATTCACCCGAATATAATATACAAAACAAAGTATTTTCTTTCAACCAGGCTTTTTCTGTTGAAAGTATACATTTTCGTCGGACACATATAGGCTAAAGGCTTATACCTAGACCTACGTATGTATCTTATCGTAGGTTCAGAACGCTACGCTATGCTTTCTTGACTGGCATAAAGGGTATTATAAATTACAAAAGGATAGCATTTTGACCGAGTACCCTTTTTGATGTCTGAACTCTGAAATCTGGGCATTTCGTGGTGAATATCGGTATTGGTACAACGGGTGAAAAAATTTCACTCTGCTTTGGCGCTAATTTCGATCGTATAACGTTGTTCAGTCCGTTTGCTTTTGCTCTCTCGACTAAATTTGTATGCTGACAGTGAGACCAAAGAAACCTGTTTCAAGGCCATAAAAGCAAGTTTCGGCCTTAATACCACTGCCCTTGAACATGGAATAAACCGTCGAACCAATGAGTCGTGTAGCAGAAACTGGATTCCAACATATGCCTTTTATACGTATCTTTACATTTGTAATGGTAACGTTTCGTACCATTGCCCACGTTGATTGCTCTGCTGAGTTCACAGAACTTTACCGGTAGCCATAAAATTTTATGTAGTCGATCAAATACGAGTATCTTTGTTCATCCTTATATTCCTTATCCTTATTCCTTCACATCTTCAAGAACCTAAAAATTTTATTATAAAAAAAAAAAATCCAATTCACAAAAGTAAATTTATATTTTATTTAGGCACTTGGCGAATCAAAGAAGCAACCAACTCGCGAAAAAATTACAGCCTGTTCACCTTGTTCAGTAACATTAACACGTTTTGAATTTATTCGAATTCTTTGATTTTTGATCAATTTACAAATATTAAACAATATTGTCAAGTTGACAAAAATGAATGAAAAACAAGGAATGAAGGAAACAAAAAAATAGTATAGCTTGAGCGATTGAAGCATTACCAAAACTTCGACGTCGCTGTATCCGTTATTAAAATGGATTTTGAACTTCCAATGAAATTAGTTTCTCGTGTCGATCGACATCGACACATTCCTTTCGACTTTTTCGGCGCTTTTGTATTCGAAATAAAATAAATTTTTCAAAGAACAAAACAAAAAGATATAAAATTTGCAAGTTAAATAGTATACTCTTCATAAATCACAGTTACAACCCCGAGAAAAGATAATCTTCAACTTTATCGTCTTTAAATTCCATTTCGTTGGAAAACACTTCTTCGACGTTGCGAACTTTATCCACGGCCACGTGGATATTAAGTATTTATTTTTTATTTCATTGATATCTGTTCTGGAAGATGTTTACATCTCGTTAGAAATTTTCTTCGTTGTCGCGATTCGCTCAAATTCATCCGCTGATTACAATTTTCGCTGTTTAAGTGCAATTTTTTATCGCATTACGTGCCATAAAAATAAGAATTTAATGGTATTTTTGTACTATTGGGTTAAGAAAAGTCAAACTTCGATTTATGGTAAGTTATCTTCGGGAATGGTCTGAAAAGCAAACGTGTGCTTTTATATAATATATTGTCAAAATCGTGCTGAATTTTTTCAAAATTTCGGCCAATATTTTTTTTTTTGGTTTCTTTTATTTTTTGATGATACTTGTTCCAATAAACTCAAATTCGTGCTCAGTAGCTTCATTGTACATAAAATATGACTATTGAAGGGCATACTGACTTTGTCACTATTTCACATCTTGGTCACTTTTTGTCCCTATTTTGTTTGAAAACACTTTCCTTTTTCCTCATT
Source organism: Balanococcus diminutus (assembly GCA_959613365.1). Classification (NCBI taxonomy): domain Eukaryota; kingdom Metazoa; phylum Arthropoda; class Insecta; order Hemiptera; family Pseudococcidae; genus Balanococcus; species Balanococcus diminutus. The sequence goes on from OY390714.1 coordinate 36,064,310, forward strand.
TTTCCCATAATTATTTTATATATGGTATGACAAAAAATTAAATTTTGCTTTTGAAAAACTCTAAAGCAGTAAATCAGATAGAAATCCGAAATGGAGAATTTTTAAATTTTGATAAATTTTTTGAATGTAGGTACCTATTTTTTTTTTTTTTTTTAATTTTCAAGATTCAATAAAAATTGAGAAGTTTAGAAATAGGTATGGTACTTGATATTATTTTTTAATTTTCAAAACGTTGATTTTAGCAGTTCAAAAAAATTCAACGATCTGAAAAATTTGGCAAAAATCCAAAAATTTTAGAATTTTTTTAGGAGACATTTAGAATGGTATTTGAATTTAATGAATATTTTGAAAACTTGGTAGTACCTATATTATTTTTAAAATTTTTAAAGTTTGCCATTCTAAGTTATACCACGCATTTCTTGATCGTAGCATTCATTAAATTTTTTCAATAATTATTGCAATGAAAAAAGTGAAATTTAAAAAAAAAATCAACAAACCAAAAAATTAAAATTTTGAGAAAAAATTTTCAAAAAAAAAAAATGTAACAATCGTTTTGATGAAAAATGAAAACAAATTCTAAAAATATTACTTTGATGAAAAAATACATACTTTGTATTCACAAAATTTTCGTCATAAAAAAAATGACAATTTTCAAAAATAGGTATGTTTTTAATGAAATATTAGTTGTTTGCCTATAAAGTATGGAGGCGGGGTCACTTGCAATTTTGACTATAGTAAGTCAGTGCATACCGAGCATATTTTTTAAGGGGAGGGGGAGGGGAAGAATGAAATTTTTTTCAACTGATAAAAATTCCGAAAGTTCCCCAACTAATTTTGTTTTTGTTTGGCACCTTTTTTTTTTTGAAATTTGCGGGTAAGTTACGTTTTTTGAAATAAAAAAAAATTCTAAAAAATTCAGTTTTTTTAAAAGAAGTTATCCTAATTTTTCTAACTTTGGGGTAGAAATGTTTTCTATAACTTGAACAAAAAAAAATCTTGGGAAAACTTCACTCCTCCCTCACCGATATATCCCTGTTTCCCTAAAGAAGGTCACTAAAGAAATTTAAAACTACCATATGATGTCTGCTATTATACTTTTGAAAGGTGTGGGGGTGTCACTAAATTTAAATGTGTTATTCAATTTTACAGGGTGTTTGATGAGTTGTCGAAAATATTTGAGATTTGGATGCAATCGATTCCAACAAACAAAAAACTTCATGTGCACCGAGTTCCCATCTCGATTTCGAAGGAGCAGTGGTTTACAAAAATTTCAAAATTCCGTCAAGACAATAAACGAAACCGACTTAACTTCTCGAGAACAAAAAATGTTACTTGAAATTTTTTTATATCTTTGAATAAGGTAGTTGCACCAGTCGTTGGCCACGACCCAGTGGTGGGTCACTTGAGAAGAAAAATGTTTATAATTAAGCGTATTTTTAAAATAGCTTCAGAAAATTTTTTTAGAGCAAACCTGGAACATTTCTGCATAGAACCACATAAAAGTTTTGAATCAATTCTGTTCAAGTAATTAATAATGATCGTCTAAAATTTTTTTGTTAGAACAATTTTCAAAATGATGCCAATTCTAAAGATTTTTGTTAAGCCGAAGTGTTGTCGAAATATGAATTTTACACTATTAAGATTAATAAAACTTGAAATATAACCATTTGGACCTGAATCAGAAGAGTTTGGAGATTCCATTTCTTCATTAAAATAAAAAATATTGCCAAAATTCCATAAAATATGGCGGTGACTATCTACTGGAAGGAAAAAATGGTGTTTAGCCAGTAGTTGATCATTTTGATCAAGTACTAGACTTACGAAATTTTTGTAAAGTTCTAGTGGTTGATCATGCAAAAAATTGGTAAAAATTTACGAAAAATGATAGTTTCTCTTTCTCATGGCTAATGAGTGACAATTTTACCGAATACTTATTGATTTTTTTAAAAATTAAATGGTTGAGAGCCGTTGTCATAATCTGATTGACCAACTACTGGGTGATCAACTACTAGCGCGTGACCAACTACTGGGTGGTCAACTACTAGATTATCTTGACCAACTACTGGACTTTTCTATTTTTTCACTTAAAATGGTCGTAATTTTCAAAGAAATGAAGTAAAATTAAAAAATTATAGCGCATTTTGTAGTAGAATACACAAGGAATCGTTTGGTATATTCACCATTTCGCCAACGTTTTTAGTTTTTAAACCAGAATGTTTTTTATAAGACACTTCCACTATAAGGGTCCACCACTGGTGCAACTACCTTACGACTTTTTGAAAATTCAAAAATTGGTATTTCTGAAGTTGAAAAGCTCAATAACACTTTCATTTTTGAAAATAAGCAAATTTTTCTCGTAACTTTTTTTGTTCCTCTCACATTGTAAGCTTCGCCAGTGCCCCTGAATAAATTAAGGAAGGCAATACTTTCGGCAAGAATTCCTTGTTGCTTCAACTCCTTCAATTTAAACGATAGGTGACCTTTTTTGCATTTTCCAAATGTTATTCATTGTTGGGGTAGGAAAATGTTTTGAATGCAGTGTTGTCAATCGATTTTTCTAGGCAATGAAGTACCAATTTTCAAAGCTCTGCCGTGCCTTCATTTACAAAGGTAGGCACCATGTGTACATAAAGGTTTTTGTTAGATTGAGCTCACCTACTTATACATTCAAATTTCAAATATTCTATTCGGACACCCTGTATACATGTTAGATACAAATACTTCACCAAATCAATCCATCCCTATGGGTGTCGCGTATGATTCGGGGGTGAATGAATTGTTCTCGAGAGACGTGACTATTGTTTTTAATATAAATTCGCTATTATAAAAAAAAATCCAATTCAACTTCATGACTTGGAAACCGGTACCAGTAGGTACGTTTACCTTATTTTTTTTTATTTTTTTTTTTCACTTCATCGTCGATTATGCAGTTTATTTACCGGCGTAAGCAGCCAAGCGAAACATACAAACTAATTCAAGTGCTGCGCGACGTAAAAGTTCATTTAAAAAAATTTCGTATCGAATTTTTTCTTAAATCAATATTGTCTCGCATCGTGTAGTTTATAATAGACTGTTCGAAGTTAATCTACCAAATTAGTGTGGAAAATGGTGTATCATGGGTATCATAAAAATTGTTTCATTCGCCCAAGGTACGGATTTGAATCATTTTTTGAATCAAGTTTGCATGAAATAAGCTTTTGTACCTACTTTGTGTATAATTTCAAGAAATTCGCTGTAATTTTCAATTAGTTAGCTAGTAAATGGCATAGTGGAGCAACACGTGCATAATTCAGGTATACTTCTCGTGTATCTATTTGCGGATTAGAATGTGTGAGATTTTGCATCTAACTTTAGGAATAGAATTATGGAATAGTGCAAAATTCGTTATACCTTTTTCCAAGTACGAATACCAAACCAAATGGAATTTTTGCGACTTACACGAGCGCGAGCAAATATTATAATTTGTGAATTCCAGTGACGATTCTTCCAGCGGTGTCTGATGATTATTTTCCACGACGCGACGCGACATATTTCACGCTATGATTGTTTTGTGTTATGATAAAAATATAATTATTTAACACTAATAATTAGATCAGACGATGCGAGTGAATATGTGTCTAACCTTGTAACTGCTGCTAAAGGCGTTCTTATAAAAACTGTGATATCTTCTATTCTGTCGTGTAGGTGGAGTATGAGATGAATGCTAATTATTTATCTATATCTCTCTATACGATATCCGTGTTTCTATTCCTGTCTTGTGGTGATTCATATGCTAGCTAAATTACTCAATTTTATGCGAAAATATTCAAGTTTAGTATTCGAGAAAACAGGTGGGTTATATTACGGTGCGGTGGTGAATTTATAAACGAATTTTATGTTAATGAAATTCGCAAAAATTGTAATTTTTTTCCTTTCGTGATGTGATATCGTTTCTAATAGATTACGTTACGTACCTATGCGTATATTTTTTTAATTCCGATAATTTTTTTTATTCTGTAGAATTTATCGACTAATTAAAGGTTTCAGCTGATTTTTCACATTTAAAAAATCGACTGTTGCAATTAACCGGAGAGAGGAAGTTTGTGAGAACGATAAATTTCGTGCTATTGACATTTTTATGGGAAATTCCAGGATACCTAGAAAACAAGCTTATTAATTTTAAGCAAGATTAGGAAACTAGTCTAGAGATATCAACAAAGAAAATTTTCAAACTGCTGTCTATAACATATTTAATATTGCAAATGTGTTTTAAAATTTTGAAATTTTTTAAAAATTCAAAATAAGCAAAGAGTCTCTTAAAAATTTGGTAAAATTAATTTTTATAATTTAAGTTTTTGAAATTGAACCAATTGTTTGAATCTTATTAAATTTAGTAACCTACGTCTTTAGAATTTTATGAAACTTTTGAAATTGGGGATAATGTAAATTGATAAAAATTTGAATTTGAGTAATTTTTACATTTTAATCAACTCCCGAGATCGTACAATTTTTAAAAAACAAAAAAATGTCAAAAAGTCATAAAATATAAAAATGAATTTCTATGGAAATATGAAAATTGAAATATTTAAAATCAAATACCTAAATAACAAAAAATTGAGAAGTGAAAAAAAATTAAGAAGTTGAAAAAATACTTAACAAAAAATTGAAAAGTTGATAAAAAAATCTATGGAAATATAAAAATAAAAAAATGTCTGAAACTCATCTAATTTCCAAAATAAATTTCTCTGAAAATATGAAAATTAAAAAATTCTAATAAAAAATATCGAGAAGTTGAAATAAAAAACTACAAAGAAATTAATTTTCATGGAAATGTAAAAATTGAAAAAGAAATCAATTTTTAATATTTTTTTCATGTTTTAAAACGTCTGAAAAAATGTCCAAAAGCCATCAATTTTTTTTAAAATTATTTTTTAATGTTTGATAGAATAACAAAAAGTATTTCGTTCTATACCTAACTTGGTGTCTATTTTTTTTTTTTGAATTTGGTCATCGTAAAAGCATATACTATGCTAATAAATTTCACGACTCAACAATTTTAAACATTTTGAAAAATTTTAAAAATTTATTGTAAGCAGATAGGTATTTTTTTAATTTAGTGAAAATAAAAATTTCATAAATTATTATTTTAATAAATTTTCAAAGTTGGATCAATTTTTAGAATTTTTAAAATTTAATAACCGATAAATAATTATTTAGAAGTTGGAAATATTATACCTAGTTCAGAATTCGGGAAAATTTTGAGACTAAATATGAATTGGAATTTATAAACATTTAAAATTGTATAATTTTCAAAGACTGATAAATTAATTTTTTAAATTTTACTATAATTATTTTACAAATTAAAATTTGATATGTTAATACATATTTTTCTTATAAAAATAGAAATTAGGAAATTTTTGAATTGATTAGATTTTCAAAATTTGTTTTGCTTCAATTTAGTAATTCTTTAAAGTATTCAAAATTTGATAATTTTCAAACTCTTTAAAATTATTTGACAGATATTAAATTTTTATTATTTTATAATAATGTGTAAATTTTTCACTTTTAGCGAAATTTTGAAATTCAAAATATTTTTCATTTTGAAAAAGTCTGGTTTACCCTCTAAGCAACGATACATTTATTTTTTATTTTTTTTCTTCTTTTTTTAAGAAATATAAAATCTCAAATAAGCGCAAAAGCTCTTCGGTTAAATGACCTTAATTTATATCAAAAAACACTCGAAAATTTTTCCCATTTATCAAAGCAAAAGTGTTTCAAAGAATGTATCTTACTAAAAATATTATGTACCTATTATATTGAGTGTTAGCTCTGTATAAAAATTAAGATGTTTTGCGAGTATGTAGATTCCAGATAAATGCAACGATTCGCGTAATTATACGCCACCGCGCGCTGATGCTCCATATGTACATTTTATAACGGATCGTCGTGCATTTATGATACGTGTAATTCTTCGTATAAGTGTAATAATATTTAAAAAAAAAAAAACTGCATTCGATACGTTCATAGACTACTTATTACGTTAATCGAGTAAAGAAGTACATACTACATACATACATTCCGTACTGGATACTTACGTATATTCTAGTACAAGTTGGTATTCATATTGCGAAATAATCAATTCTACCAGCGTGATTCATCCTAACCTTAGATTCTTCATCGGTCAGGAAAATTACCTAAGAATTACTTAGTCGTTTTGTCAGGCAATTCACTCATTAACCTATTGGCTATCGGAATATTTGCTTATCTTGATGCTCATTCATACCGCGTTTCTGTTTACGCGGCGCAATGATGTCATTTATGTATTTTAATGTCCGAATGTGTTTATGGTTAAAGACGAGTGTAGGCGCTTATCTCTCTGTACATGGTCTGTCGTGGCGTCACGATCTCACAAAATTGTAAAATTTCTAGATTTAGATATTGACTGTAGGTATTTGATTACTAATCGTTTGCATAATAGATTTTTTTTCGAAGGAATAGTCGTTTTTGCCCACAAATTTATTTTCTACGTACATAGATATTGAGGAAAATTGTTTATACGTAGAGAGTCCCGTCGTGATGTGGGAAGATCCACCGGGTGAATGGGCAACCCATGAGAAACAAAAAAAAAATATTATATGCACGGTGCCTCTGCCTACCTCAAAAATATTTTGTTAGGATTTTTTTTTCAGAAAAATTTAGAATAATATTTTCCCTCAAAAAATGATTATTTTCTATAATTTTTTGTGAATTAAGAATTCAAAAAAATTAAGGATTTTTTTCTTAAAGTGGTTTTAAAAATTTCTTTTCATTTCAAAAAAAAAATTAATATTTTTTACGAAAACTAAAAAAAAAATTAATATTTTTTACGAAAACTAAAAAAAAAATTAATATTTTTTACGAAAACTAAAAAAAAAAAAATTGACAACAAAATTGGAATTTTTTAAGAAAATTTGTTTGAAAAAATTTATATAGACTTTTTTGTAAAATTTTTTCAGAAAAATTTTAAGAATATTTTCCATTCAAAAAATAATTTTTTTGGACAATTTTTTTTAAACGGATTTTTGGTGATAGTTTTTAAAAAAATTGATATTTTTCTGTCAATTTAATTTTCCCTGGTCCCCTCAATTTCTGACTTAGGCATAATTTGTAATACATAATTTTTTTTACGAGATGTCTACAAATATTTACCTTGTAGATTTTCCTACATTACTCGTGAAACACCCTGTATAATTTACCTGCTTATCTTGGTGGGTGCTGATAATTGAAAAGAATGGAAATGCTATTTCAGTAATTAAAATGCTTATCGAATGATAAGGCACTCGCTTTATTCTAATAATATGAAAATAAAAATAGTTTTCCTACTCAATCCACTATTGAAGCTTAATTAAACTTCAGTCATTTTTATCCAACAAACGTCGCGTCGCCAATGAATAAAAGTTGACGATGAAAGGTTTTAATTAGAGTTTGTTGATTAATTACTGAGCCATAATGAACTGTGGCGATGTGGTCAAATCAAAAATGCGATATTAAACGTTTTCAAGTTTTTTTTTCCTGTTTTGCTACATTTTTACCTTTGCGAGTTGCGCTTTCAAAGTTGAGGGTAGGCAACGTATTCGACATAAATTCATGTCGAGTGGTCTAATCTCGTATGAATATTTTTTTCTATCAAGTGTACACTTTCTGTAAAAGAAACTGTGGTAGCTTCTCGACCTGAATTTTTTTTCAACATTTTTTTAAAGAAAAAAGACGTACTTATTATTAAATTGTGTAAAATTTCGGTCAAAATTATTCATTAAGTAGGTACTTCCCTCGTTCGACACGTTCGAGAGTGTACTTAATTTAATAGCGGTATTGAGTGATTAAGGCACGTGCTGAAGTTCATAAACAATGAACCTATTTCAATCAGCTTTTAAAAATATTACTTCGGAATTTTGCCAAAACTGGTAATTTTTTCGCTTTTAAAGAATTCTCAGCTAATTAAATTTTCTAATTATTCATTCCATTTATCGTTCTAAAAGGTACCCATTAAAGAGTTTTCTATTTTTTTTTTCTTCGAGAGATTATTAAAAGGTCTAACAATTTTCACGAGAGCGTAGATTATAATTAAAGGACTATAATTTCCTTGTTTAATTTTGCTCGATGATTTTCACTAGAAAAACCATTTAATATCGTTTTAGCAGGACGAAGCTCCATGGCGAGCGCATTTTGTTGTTAAAGGTCATTAATTATTAGGTCTAGCCTTTTAACCAAAGTTTTATTTTTTTCTAACGCGAATTTGATCGAATGTTATTTTTTTTCTGTTTCAGGTTAGTAATGAATTTTTCTTTCGAGCTGTCTGTGGGCTTAATGATGCGAGACAGGAGTATAAAAAGTTTTTTGTGAAGTTGATATACGTATGTGCTACAAAGTACACGGTAAAGTCGTAGAAAAAATTCTTCAATTAATTATGAGAATAATAATTATAAACCGCGGTTGATTAAACCGCATTTAGACTCTAGTAGATATAGTGTAAAGTAGAGAAAGTTTCAGAATTTTAATATCCTGCGAATTAATTTTTCACTAAATGAAGCAGTTTATTAGTACGTCTTTATAACTTGTAGCCATAATGGGCACTATTTTTGAAAATAACAAAAACATGAAAATTAAAGGATAAACTTTTGAAAGGTACCTAACTCTGAAGTAAAATTTTCCAAAGATGAAAAAAATTACCCACGAGTTGCATTTTTCCTCTAATTGCATCAAAACCAAAATGCAAATCGTGCCACTAGAATTTCAAAATACCTCCGACGTTCATGAACAAAAGATTTAGCTTGGCAAAGCCGACAATTCAAACTGATTTATAAGGTCCTTTTTTTTTTTTTTTTTGCTGCTTCGTATTCCGAATAGATAATAACGTTGCGTAGGTATATTCGAGTGTACGTAATGTTAAATTTGGGGGAGAAAAAGCTTATCTCAAAGTTTTAGTCGAAAATGAATTTTACCAACGTTTCGCTTTAAAAATAACCCACCAGGTGAACTAATTCGGTCACATTCCGCGCATAGTTCTTCGTTCACTCTCAATTTGAAGTTTTTATATTTTTTTTCCTTGTTGAAATGATTTTTAGGCGAATGATTAATGAACTTTTCGCATATACTGGCATTTGTCAGGAGCTCATATAGAGAGACGACGTTTTTGAAATTCTTTTCGCACTTTATTGGGTCGGTTTAGTTCTTCTTGCCTTTCGCCACTGCCCCTTTGCGCCGATGGTTGGGGAGGGAGTTGGCAATATGTTCAAAAATAGATTCAACCAGCGTTCGGTTTATTCTCAATAAATCGTTAACGAAAAACTCTTCTGCTACTGCTGGTGCAACGTTTATTTATTTATTTGTCGTAGAGCCCCGGCCCCGCTCTCTATAAATAGACTGTCTCCAAATGGGATTTTTATCACTCTGTACATACGTATTACATACGTATCGAAGACCTTTTTGCGATATTCTAATTTACTTACTATACGTACGTACAGTTTGCATATTATTTACGGCTTCCTTGTTTTATGGCTTTATGTCGTCGGTCACGTCGCTCGTGACGTTTTGGCAACTCAGCTTGATAACATTGTTAAGATGGACAGTGCCCTTTATCCAATTTTTTTTTTCACCCCCTCGCTTGTTTTTTTCGTCATTATATTTCGGTAAAATGGAGATAAGTTACGTGTAGTAGTTATCAATCTACCTGTTTGTGTATTTTGGCGTGCACTATTTGGAAACATCTTCGTAATGCTACTTTCGTCGGTATATAGGAATAATGGTACATTTTACTCGGTTTGTGGTGTAAAATGGATATTTAATACTTCGAATAACGCTTACGAGTATGCCGTCATAAACCTTTAAGATGGGAAAATTTTACATTATTTAAATGGAATAAAAGTTTCAAAATGTTCCACGCGATCGATGAGATGAGGCATACACCTGATGAAACGTAACCATAAGTTGGGGAAACTGTACCTAACCGTAGATATCTTATATTGAACTTCGATGAAGTTTGAAAGCGGTATTAAGTTTTCATACGTCAAATCGTAATACTCAATCATTTCTTTATCTTTTCTTTTTTTCTAAAATATAATAAAGCTTCCAAAGATAACTTATATTTATTGTTCAAAATTTTTCAAAAAATTATACTACCGCGAGTTTTTCGGTTTACGTTTTGATGAGAGTTTTGACAAAAGGCTTTGTCTGCTTGTTTTTATTTCAAAACCATCGAATGTAATTCAGGAATGAAATTCGGTTTCTATTTTGAAGTACCTAACCAAATTATGATGATCTCAACTTTTCGTGAAAATATTGCGAATATTTTGAGAAAATTTTTCATTATTCTACTGTTTAATGAAAATTAAAAAATTTATTGCAAGTATGTATTTTCGAATTTATTGCAAACATTTTTTTTTAAATTTTTTGCAAGAATTTGCAATGAATTTCACGAAATTATTAGAATAATTTTATTTAATTTTATTTTTCTTAATTTTCCCATGAAAATTTTCATTTAAAGAAAATCAGAAAAAAAATATTATAATAAAATTTTCAGAGAATTCTCCACAAAATTATTGAAAATTTTCACAGAACGTTGGAGAATTTCAACATAGTTTACAAAGAATTTTCACGAAATCTTCACGTACTTACCATTTTTGTTTGAAAATTGTCGGAAAATATTTCAAAAAATCTTTTAAAAAGATTTATGGAGCTTCAGAAAATGAGAAAAAACAGAAGAAACGTCTCATAAAAAGTCGGAGAGCTTTTTCCATGAAATTTTAAAAATTCCTTTTTTATATTTTCAAAGAATTTTTACAAAATTATCTTGAACGTTTTTTTCTACAAAATTTTTCAAAGTCGAAAAAATTTTAGAAAACTCCAAAAAATGGAAGAATCTTCTCATAAAAATCGCAGAAAACATTTTTACAAAATTTCAGGAATTCGTTTATAACATTTTCATCGAATTTTTTACAATAGTTAAATTTAGAGAATCTCAAAATTTTCCCCAAAAATATTTCAAAAAATCTTTTACAACATTTTCATCTAATATTTCACAAAACTTTCCAGAATTTCCATAAAATTTCAGGGTGTTTTGCACTTCGATGAGAATCGTTTTTAATCACCTACTTTTTGCACTCTTTTTTTCTTTTCTTTTTTTTTTACCGAAGTTGTTTATCAAAATTTTTGCTATTATGGAAAGTTGTTCACAAAAGGTCCGGAAATTTCACGATATCTCTGATATTTTCTGTTTACAGAATTTCTGACAATCGATCCAAAAACCGTCAGAAAACTTTCAACTGTGTTTTGGAGAGTTGAAAAAAATACAGGAAACATTTCACAAGAAAACTTGAAAATTTTCGAAAATTCTTAGAAATTAAAAACAAGTTTCAGGAACGCTTTCACCAATCTTTATCGAGTTTTAGATAAAATTTTAAAGAATCTTAGGCATTTTTTTCTTTTCTACAAAACTTCAGGAAATCTTTCAAAAAAATTTCAACATTTTTTTTACAGAGTTCGAGGAATTTAAAAAAAAGGAATCTTTTTACGAAGTGACAGAGAATTTTTTACAACATTTTTGAAAATCTTTCAAAAAGTCTTCAAAAAACGTTTTGCAGAATTTCGTTAAATTAAAAAAATACAGGGAACATTTCACAAATCAACGGAGATTTTCTAAAAAAATTCAGAAATTCATTTACTAAAATTTCAATGAACTACGCGCGTATTCTCGAAGTTTTTGAATTTTTCAGATAATTTTGGAAAATCTTTCATAAAAATTTTCAACGGATTTTTGACTAAACTTCAGAGAATCTCGGAAATATTTTAACAAATTTTCAAGACAGCATTCATAAAATTTTTACCCCCAAAAAATTATAGAAATTTCAAAAAATCTGACAAAATTTTTGAAAATCTTTCAAAAAAAATTTAAAGAACTTTGTACAGAGCTTTGGAAATTTTTTTAAAATACAGAAAACATTTCACAAAAAAATATAGAACTTTTCACAAAATTTCATATTTGACATAGGTAATTTCAGAGAATCTCGAACGTTTTTTTTTTCATAAATTTTTAGTTAATTTCGTAATATTTTAGAAAATATTGCTCAAAATTTTTCACAAAACTTCAAAGAATTGTCACAAAATTAGGAAATTTTCAGAGAAATCTTTACAGAACCAAAGAAAATCGTTCACAAAATTTCATAAAATTCTCTCAGAGTTCCAGAGAGTTTCCCAATTTTTTTTTTAAATGTTGGATGATTTTTTGTTATTTTTTTGACATCTAAATTCATAATTATCTGGAAATTGTTAGTAAGTACATTCTCATCAGAAAAAAAAAAAAATTGTGTTGGATTTATTTAACGAGTATGTTCATGATTTCTTTCTTGAAGTATCATTATAAAATCATTATAAAGACTTAACGTAGTCTAATTCGTGATTTTGTATTTTTCATTTCGAGCATCCCATACGTACTTCTTTCAATTTAAAAGGACATTACAAAAATTCGTGTACAAAAAAATTGGTATTCAATATTATTATCTATTATTTTAGCATTGAAAAAATATCATTCGTGGCAATTTTTAGGTTCCCGTACAATTCCCCGAATTCGCTTTCCCGAATAGGGGATTTCCCGAAACACTATTATTTCGTTTTTTTTTTTTTTTTTTTTTAATTATTGAAAGTAATCTACAAATTACTAAGTTTTGTTAAATGATAGTGTTCTAAGGTACTGTAGTTCATTTTCTCCTGTTAAATACTCTTCCCCAGTGATGGAATCCAATAAAAATATTGGTTTTGGTTTTGGTTCTGGTTTTCAGAAAGAATTGGGTTTGGTTTTGGTTTTTTTTTTTTTTTTTTTTTTTTCCCACGAAAATTCATTACTCTGATACTGAAATGAGTGAATTTTTATATTTTTTCGGTATTTACAGTTTTTTCATTATTATTTTTTCAAGATGTGTGATGTTTGAGAATTATTTCATAGTTCAGGTGTTCACTGTTCGGCTTCAGTCAGATGGTCAAAGAAGGAGGGAATTTTATGATTTATGAAAGAGTAACAATGCCTTCCCCTCATCAATCAAATACCATACCATGAAAATAATCATTCGGAAAAACTGCTCTTCGGGAAGAAAGTCATTCGGGAAAGTGGATTCGGGGAATAGGCTTTCGTGAAAAATGGATTCGGGAAAACGGCTTTTCGGGGAAAAAATCATTCGGGAAATTCGCCCTTCGGGAAACCGAATTCGGGAAAATGTACCAGAATCCAATTTTTAATATTTGATTTGCACGGAGAAAAAAGTAATGGTTTCTACTAAAGTAGTAATACAAATAAGGAATAAATTTTTGAAATCAATCCTTCCGTACAGTTTCTTACCCTCTTCGAGTTGTTCACTTCGTAATGGGAAAATCGTTCACAATTTGCGCGATTGTTAGCGAGTTAATTTTCGTGTGAAATTCTGAAAATCTGGCTCCGTATTGGCCAAAGATAATATTTTCACCATAGTCCATAGTGTCACATTTAACGATAATTATGGTAAAATCGAGAAGTAATCTGTTCGATACAGGTAGAGGTACCTGTACGTTATTTCATTGCTACGTCCGTTTTCCAATTAACCTAATTTTACCCGGAAAGCTCATCGAGCCTGTTTGACAACAGCGAAGAAAACTAGATTAAGGGTGTTGTTTCGTATCATTTTCATTATTATTCGCGTTAGGCGTTATCTTCACACTTAACAAATATTAAAGGTCGTTTATTGCGAATATTTAATTAATAATATCGCCGGAATGTGGCTGCCTGCGCTGATATGTTTGAAAGTTTCCATGATAAATGTACACGCGGATAAATGAGGACATTTCCTATTTAACGTGAAACTTGAGCAAATAAAGATAACCGACAATGTAAACATCTATACGATAATTTTAAACGGTACTGGCATTTTATATGAATTATCTGCGTAAGGAATTCATATTCACACGCCTCATAGATTGAAATATGTGCCTACGTATGTGACTTTAGTTTTATAAGCCTATCTTATAGGCTTAGCGACTTAATTCTTCAACAAATATTAGTTACCATTTTGTCGTTTCGAGAGCGAAAGCCTTTCGCTTTACTTATGTTCTTTTTATTCTTAAATTCGACTTTTAAAAAAGATGTTTGCCAGGGTGCGTTTTTTTACGCTGGCTAAATTGCCCGAATCAAGAATGTTATTCGAGTTCTACGGAGTAACATTTCGTTTTGATGAAAAAAAAAAAGGCTTTCGAGGTAGAAAAACTGTTCTGTAAAAAGATAAGTAAGCAGCTATTCCTTAGGGAGGAGTAAACTTTGATAGAAATTAGTTTTTGTGACACGTATTGTTTGCTCTTTTCCATCTCTTTCTGGTCCTTCTCTCCTATTGCCAACTAGGCTGATGATATTCGGGTTATCTTCGTTTATTAACGTTTTCCACTTTCTTTCTCCCCCCCCCCACTTTTAATGGGAAACAAGGCGCGTTTTGAAAGAATACTCGTAGTTTTGTAAAACATCGCGTTTTGCCTGGAATTTTCAATTTTTGCGTACGTTACGCTGATGTCACATATACAGTCATTTAATTATTTATAATTCAAATAAAATATAATAATAATATAGATTATTTATTATCAATTTTGAAAATTAATAGTTTATTAAATTCAACGAAATTTTAAATTAAAGTAAAATAATATTTACCTATTGTTTACATTATGTTGTTCGGCTTATCAAGTAAAAAAAAAAAAATACAGTAGAAAGATAGGGATGAAACAGGACCGGCGAACACGATTCGACTTTCCGAGGATTTCGACTTATTGAGGGGACGAGTTAGCGAGGTCCGACTGTATATCAAAATTTGATATTTTTATCAAAATTTGACAATTTCATTATTTTACCTACTATTTTTTAAAATTCGACAAATTGAATATTTTAAAAGTTTCAGAATGTCAAAAAGTCATTCAATTTTGAAAAACTTCTAGTTTCAAAATGCCAGAATTTTTTTCCCTATGTTTGACAAAATGTCTAAAAAGTCATCCAATTTTGCAAAATGTGCTCTAGAAATTGTGCACGATGCACACTGTGCACGCACACTGAGCATGCATACCGAGCATGCACACTAGGGTGGCCGTTATTTTTCGAATTTTGGAAATGTTGTCGGGACGGGGGGTCAATTGGTGACATATTGGTAGAAAATAATTCCCTATTTTTTTATTTTTCCTCTAACTGAATTTTAAGCCGTCCCTCAGGGGCCCCCAAATTTGAAAAAATCAAAAAAAAAGAAAAAATAGAACATTTTGAAAATTTTTGAAAATTTTTAGCAAAATGGTCATAGGGATGGTATTTCTATAAGACAAGACCATTTTCGATGATTTCTTATCTTTACCCCCCTTTTCATGGGACATGAAAAAAGTCATTTTTTACGTTTTTTAAAAAATTTGAAAAAAATGGCTACAAATTTAAAAAAAAAAAAATTTTAATAAAATGGTTTCAACATACATGTTATTACCCAAAAAGGTCATTTACGGTGATTTTTCACCACTGCCGTATCAGTGAGAATTTTTCAAAAACTATCAAAAATTGAAAAAAATGAGGTTCCCAAAAATGAAGGTAAGGATGCAAAATCGCCGTAAATGACCTTTTTGGGTGATAACATGTATGCTAAAAACAGTTTATTCAAAAAAAAAAGTTTCTTTAATTTTTAGTCATTTTTTTCAAATTTTTTAAAAAACGTAAAAAATTACGTTTTTTTTATGTCCCATGAAAAGGGGGGTAAAGATAAGAAATCATCGAAAATGGTCTTGTCTTATAGAAATACCATCCCTATGACCATTTTGCTAAAAATTTTCAAAAATTTTAAAAATGTTCTATTTTTTCTTTTTTTTTGATTTTTTCAAATTTGGGGGCCCCTGAGGGACGGCTTAAAATTCAGTTAGAGGAAAAATAAAAAATAGGGAATTATTTTCTACCAATATGTCACCAATTGACCCCCCGTCCCGACAACATTTCCAAAATTCGAAAAATAACGGCCACCCTAATGCACACTGTGCACAAAGCACACTGAGCACAATATGCACACTGAGCATGCTCACCAAGTACGATGAACACTGTCCACAATGCACATTTTTGAATTTTCGAATTTTGACATTTTATATCAAGGTGGGTAAAAATTTCACGAGCATATCAAAAATCACAAAAAAGCTTTTTGAGCATCTTTTGAAGATTTTGATTCAAAATTGAGTCAAATTTTTGAATATTTTCACAGAAATATCACACGATGACCTACACAGAAAAATCAATTTTTCTGTTATGCCCTTCCCCCGGGTTCTGTTATGCCTCATGGTTCTGCTATGACCCAGGGTTCTATTATGCCGCTGGACCCTTCCTAAAAAAATTAAAATTCTTTTTTTTTTAAATGTAGTTCGATAGGTATTATTCTTCAACTCTTAAAAAAATGAAAATTATAGATTTCGTGACTTTGAAAAAAAGGTCAAATGGTATTCTAGTTGCAATTTTTTTTTCTTCAAAAAACATAAAAGTTGAAAAGTCACCAAAACAGAATTTTTTGGATTAGGAAATTAAAATATAGTTTACATTATTCTCATTTTGATGTACCTATTTTTAAAAATTGGGCACTTTTAGTCATCCATTTGAAATTTAGTTACCTCGAGAGAAATAAAAATTGGAAAATTATTTTCTCAAGAAAAAGAACAGAAGCTTCTTGGGATGGAAACAGAAAAATTGAAAGTGGAAAATATAAGAAGTAAGAACCACTTTAGATAACATATTTAACTTCTTTTTTTTTTTAAATAATCAAGTATGCAATATCATCTTGTTAATTAAAACATTATCGCAAAAACACTTAGTCATTTTCTTCATTCTACTTTTTATACTTGTAACGGGGAAAACAATTTGAATCGCGTAAAAATTTATTCTTCACGTTTCTGCTTTTAAAAAATTGCAAAAACGTGATATAACACTGCTGAAAGTAAATTTGCTGTTACGTCGAAAAACACGCCATTTTTCTACTAAAAAGTTTAAACTCGCAGTGCGAAGTTTATTATGTGTAAATTTACGTCAATCGATTACCTCGACATTATTAGGGCCATGACAGCTGTCCCTAAGAGATTACTCTCGTATTTTGCTAACAATTTGTTCTCGTATTTTGATCACCAAACGTTTAGATTTCAGTCTTTAGGCGAGAAACCACAATAACCGCGTGAGTATGGTTTTGAAAAAGCGATGATCTATACGGTTTAATATGAATTTCGCGAATGAATTGTTTGGCCGCAGCGAGATGAAAATGCGTCCCCAAAAAGATAAATTATATACAGTACGAGGCACGAATGTTTCTCCAAAGAAGCTAAAGTTAATTTAAAAACGTTAAATAATAAAGTGCTGCAACTTTCCAACTAAAATTAAACAAGTTTTTTGAACTCGTAACTAATCTAATTACGCGAAAGGTTTTTTCTCCTATTTCTCTCTGCTCCGATTCATTAAAAATATACGCAGAATTATTATTATTTTATTATATTTTTCATTATTCAGTGAAATATACAAATACGACCAGTATCATTTGGACATTTCAATAGAATCTGCAAGAACAGAAAATGAAACTTGAAATTTTAGTGCTATCATCGAGTAAAAAATTTCTGTAAAATTTCTTTTGTCTCAATTTTCGTTTAAATTGAGGTCATAATTTTCGGGTAATGATTTATTTTTGTGCAATTGATAGGTGCGTATTTATAAATAGATGTCTGAAAGTACTCGTAATTAGTCTATACATTGATCGATTCATGCGGAAATGGAAGAAATCGCGACAGCGCCGAACATCCATAGTGCTTCCCTAAAAAGGTGATTTTGCTATTTTGACGAATTTTCAACAGTCGACGACACGCGACACAGTTCAACGATCACGTTCGTTGATCGCTTAGTTGGCAAATTCGTCGGTGCAACGCCTACACCGCTCATCCCGCTTATTCGTTTTATGTAACTAATGAAAAATATATGCGACGCGACGCGAGACGAAGAGACGCGATGCCGAAGCGTCGCTTACACTATGAACTTCTTTCCACGACGACCATATCATTTGATTTGAATTTGATTCGCCCGGAATCCTCGTTTGTTCTTGCGATATGAACTTTGTATCGGTATAATGTGGTAGGGTATTTTTTTATATGTTTATGTACGTACAGTACGTACGTATACGCAGGATTAAACGTGGGTTGAATTACATTACGTTTGTATTATAAAAAGTTGAAAGACCTCCAAGTTATGACGTTTTAATCGATGCGCAAATTGTAGGCTATTTTTCCCCTTTTTATTCGTGTGCTAGTTGATTAAACCAGAATTAACTGGACGGTTTATTAGCTTTAGTGTTTTTTCATTTTTTAAGCTCGAGTGTAACTTACTCATCATTTCCAATTAGATTGCGTTAAAATGAGTTTAAAAATTAAAAAGAAAAGAGGTACTTATACATAATGTACAGTATTTCGAAATTTGGGGTTTGTAAATTTTTTTGAAGTGCTCCTTCAAATGTTGAAATTTCAATATTTCGGAGATTTTTTCAAGAAAATAATTCTCCCAAAAGTTGTAACGCCACTTATAGACCGCCGTATGTTTAGTGTTTACCGAAATTCGGAATTTTATTTTAATTTTTGAGGATTTTAGATTTTTGGATTTTTTTCAAGAAAGGATTATATTTATTCCAAAAAATGATAGTAGTTTTTCAAAAAAAAATAACAATTTTTATCCAAAAAACTTAGTTATTGTTTCCAAAGAATGACAATTTTATTTCTAACATAATGGCCTTCGAAAAAAAATTAAAATACTTTTTCCAAAAAAATTATCAATATTTTTTCCGAAAAATTACAGTACCTATTAATTCCAAAAAAAATGGCAATGATTTTTCAAAAAAATGAAAGTTTTTGTCCAAGGAATTAGTTTTTTCTTTCAAAAACAACAACAACAACAACAATACTTCCCCTAAAAAATTACAATATTTTTTACAAAATAGTAACAATATTTTTTTTCAAAATGATGACAATTATTTTTTTCAAAATGGGTAATAACAATAATAAAACTTATTTTCAAAAAAAAGAAAATTTTTCTCCAAGCAATTAGTTTTTTGTTTTTAAAAAAAATAATGATAGGCGCGTATTTTTTTTTTTTTTTTCAAAATATAAGGTAATTAACAAAATTCTTTTCAAGAATGGCAATATTTTTTTGAAAAAAATTACGCTGTCAATATTATATGTGAGTGTGGATGGGAAAAGGGACCTAAACAGGAAAAAATCGATTTTGGGGTTTTGACTGTTTTTGGTCAATTTCAACCTGTACTTTCATTTAAAAATGGTTTCATGGTTCTAGGAGGAATATTCAGCCTTCCAGGGGACAAGACTTACCCAAAATCAATAAAAATCAAAAATCAATTTTTTTCAATTTAAAAAAAAAATTGATTAAAGATAGTTTTATGGTCCTAGGAACAATATTCAGCCTCTCAGAGAGTAAGACTAACCCAAAATAAAAATAAAACAATTTTTTTTCAATTTCTTGATTTTTTTTTAAATTTATGTTTTATTTTTTTATTATTAATATTGATTTTTTTTTTTGTTAAAAATGGTCAAGAACATCATGAAACACAAAAACACAAAAAATTGATATTATGAGTATGATATTTTTGTAATCAGCATGGTTGAAAATATTTTTTGGCATTTTTTTTTTTTTTTTTTTTTTTAGTTTCGGCAACCCTGATTTTGCTCAAAATCGCCCCATTTTGTGAAATAGGCCATAAACATGAGGGGTCAAAATTATGAGGGAATTAATATTCCATTAGGGCCCCTCAATGATTGTGCAAAGTTTCAAAGTTATCAGTTATTGCATTACGGAGATACAGACTTGCAAAGTTTAAAACATTCATTACCAAAAAAAAACGTTTTTCTGCTTAGGTCCCTTTTCCCAGCCACACTCACATATGTTTCTTTAAGAAAAAATAAAAATTTTTATTCAAGAAATTAGTTTTAGTATTATTCAAAAAAATACAATAGTATTTCCAAAATATGACAATGTTTTTTCCATTATACTCGTAATAACAATATTTATCTATTCCAAAATATATACAATGTTTTTTTCAAAAGTGCTTTTTTTTCTTCTTTTTTTTTCAATGCTTTGAGACAATTTTTATGAATTTTTATCTATATGAGAAAAAAAATTGAAAACTTTTTTGTTCCAAATCCTTTTCAAAAATGAAATTTTACTTTGAAAAAATTGAAAAAAAAATTCAAGAAATTTGAAAAAAAAGTTACTTGAGAATTTTTTCAAAAATTATGTAATTGAAATTAAACTTGACAGAAAAAATCAACTCAATTTTGAAGACATTGTTGTCAAGGAAAATTTTCAAAAAATTACAAAAATGCAAAAGAAATCAAATATTTACCTACCTACTTACTTACTGAATTCAGAATAAAATAAAATAATATCTTTTAAGAAAATTAGGATCGACTGAAAAAATTGTGCGTTTAGGTACTTACCTAGTTATAAAAAAAAATGGATAGAATTTTAATTTGAATTCAATTTGAAAATGTTTGTAAGTATTTTAATAAAATTTTAAAAAAGTTGTCGTTGAGCAAAATTTTAAAAAATTGTGATAATTTTTTTTTAAATCTTTTGAAAATTTAAATTTGAAAAATTTACTTTTGAACTGAATGTTAGAAATTTTTAGGTATTTAAAAATTTAAAAAAAATTGGAATATTGTCATTTTGTTTTAAAATAAAACTTCAAAAAATTGTATTTATACGAAATTTAAAGAATCTGCAAAACCACAAAGATTGAATAATAATGTTTTCGAACTTTTCATTTGATTTTTCCTACCTTCATGAGGTTGGGACTTTTGAGTTACAGCTGGTGAGGTAAAAACGTGCAAGCTCGCGATTTTTTGCAAAATAATACATTTTTTTTTTCAGTTAAAAAATTTCAATGAGAATTTCTTCTTGTATGTTTCCCGTTATTTTTTTCAAGAAAATTTTTTCATCTTGAGAAATTTATTCTTGAGATCAAATTCTTTCTAAAAAATATTTCTTTAAAAAATTCTGTTCTTATTACTTCTTAAAAAAAAACAAAAAAACAATGAAAATATCCTTTTAGAAAGAAGTTTAAAAAATTCTTCAAGAAAGTAATACTTTTGAAAAATAATTGGAAATTTTTTCTGTGCCTGCCACTTCTTATCTCATTAACTAGAATTACTCTCACGTCGAAAGCAATTTCTCTGTTTTTTATGGTTATTATGATTTTTTGTTTTGACTTCAACCAAATCCTTGAATATTTTTTTGTCGTTCGGTGTTGTTCTAGCTAAAAACTTATTCGAAAATCAATTGCGATAAGATTAGAAGTATATTTGAAAACGAGCATATAAAAACACCCGCGCGTTGTAAACTGTTGGTTGAAAACGTAAACGATTCTCTATTGAAAATATGACGATGTACATAATCTCGAGACTCGTTTCCTCCATAATATATTTGTGAAAACGATCGCTAAACTTGGGCAACCCACATTTGATATAGTGAAGCGAAAAATCAGGTCTGTTTACTCGCCACAATGTATACATTTACCCGGAATAAATATAAAAAAAGTGCTAATCCCGTATACAAAAGAAACGTACCTATACCGAGAGGTAATTTCTTTTTTCGTATCTATATTATAATATTCGCTCGTACGCCCAATCAATAAACCATTTGAAAAAAGGTTCAATACATACACCACCTTCGTCTGCGTGCTGTATTCTGTGACATTTTTTACAGCCAAATATTACAAATTTAATTATTCACGGCATTTTCTCGGTAGGCCTATCTATGCTCACTTTACGATGTATTATTTTTCAAAACACGTTTACCACCATTCAACCTCACCTGTGTCGTTTATTAATTCCATCGACTCATTTTATTCGTCTTTTAACAATTAAACATTGTGCCAGGTATGTGTGAAAAAAAGTAAACGAATATAAGTTATTGATTTTATCGGAGAATTTTTTTTTTATTAATTGGTTATTAGTTAATTTATTATGTAAATTGTGAGATTCCATCGACCGATTGTTGGTGCGTGAAATTTTTGTGCCAGCGACATCGTGCAATAATTGTCAAATTTATAAACAACGCGAATTAATTAATTTCGTAGCGTGTTTTTGTGTTTTATTTATTACGTTGAAAGTTCTACTCTGATGGGAGTAGCTTGATGATGAATAAGCTCACTTTCGTGTTTCCGGTTTCATCTGTTTTTTAATTTGTCTTTATTATTAAAATTTTTCATTTTTATACTCCGCACTTATACGACGAGTAAAACAATTTTTTTTCTATTTTAGTGACTAAGTACATAGAACGCCGATGATTACCCGTCAAATATTTGATAGCTCAATTTATAGAAAAAAAGGTAGTTTGGTGGCTAAGGGATAGCTAGAATAAGCCGTTTGGCAACTACATAAATTTACATAACAATTTAAGCCGCCGCAACCCATTTGGCACGGTTTAAATGGTTGTTTTGCAGCCTTAAGGCAGCTATGAATATTGGTTGCAATACCGCTAATATGCAGCTAACATTAAAGTTCGAAAAAAATCCAAAATGCAAAAAAAATCTGTCGGTGCAGAGATTCGAACCTGAGACCTCTCGCACGCCAATCCGAGACTCTGACACCACAGCCATGACGCCACTACGACAATTCATTGTTTTTAGTACTGGGTAATTCTCAGAAAATCGGCAAATTTCACTACTGTAAAAGTTCAGAAATTTGACAGGTTTTTAAAAAAAAATTTCTAAAGGTAATTGAAAATATATATGCCCCCGAGTACTTTTATGGTGTTGGGGTCAATTCATTTCCCAAAAGGGAGGGGGGAGGACGATTCAAAAAGGGGTATAGCCGGGTAAAATAGGGTGATTTGGCCCCCAGAGCGAATTTTGAAACCAACTAGTGGAAGTTGGTCCTTATGGTCTAAAACCCCCGTGACCAAATTTTTAGGTCGCTACCTCACCCCCAACCCCTCCTAGAGCAAAAAATGTGATTTTTCGATTATAATTTTTGATTTTGACAGTTTTTAACCAAATTTTTTCAAACTCGGGTAGATGTTAGGTATACTCAAGGATCATCCATGGAAATTTTTTAAAAAATTTTCAAACCTATCTTCATTGTGAAATGCGCGTTTTAAATTTTCTAACGGCTATTTCGACAAGTTCTTTCAGAGGTGCAATAATGGAAAAAATATATATTATACACCTAGTCTGGATGTAAAACATATATTTTTTTCAGAATTTTTTATATAGGTGGAAGGCCTTCAAAAATGTAAAACACTGATTTTTTCATCATTTTTCGCGCAAAAAACAGTCATTTTTGGTCGAAAAAAATTGTCGTCGTAGTATATCACTAAATACGTAGTTATACACCATCAACCCGAGTTTGGATGAAATTCGTTGATTTTTTCTATTTTTTTAAATTTTCATTTAAATTAACTGAGTGACGCCATTTTGGGAACACTCAGTGTCCCTCGAGGTGTCTGGAGAGCCTAAAATTCATGTTTGGACATGTTTCAAACCGATATTTGTCATAAACAGAAATTTTCATGAAATTGAGAAAATTTGATTTTTTTGCTCACATCGTCGTGGCTTATCATTCCTCCGGTATAAAATGTCCCACCTTCCTGAAAACTGAGAAAATTTATTCTAATTATTGAGTATCTTATTATAGCTTATTAATAATTAATAAAATATCAGTATTATAGCTTATAGAATAACTAATTGTCGAATTGTCCATCGTCGTGGCTGTAAAAATTCATCATTGCCACGACGAAAGACAAACACTTGTGATCCACGACGATGGACAATTCGACAATTAGTTATTCTATAAGCTATAATACTGATATTTTATTAATTATTAATAAGCTATAATAGGATACTTACTAATTAGAATAAATTTTCTCAGTTTTCAGGAAGATGGGACATTTTATACCGGAGGAATGATAAGCCACGACGATGGACACTATTTTTGTAAAAATTGAAATTTTTACAGATGATTACGTAAAAAAATCGCTCTGTGCATTGACATTCGAAATTTCAAATGCGGATACCCGAGCGGCACACTCGATCGATAATATCGGTAGATGTAACGTATCGATAAAAAATCGTTTGAAAATCTATAGATGTTCTCACGATATTATAAAGATTTATCGGTACAACTTTATAGGCAAAAAATCTAAAAACTATCGAATTCGATATTATTAAGATTTTATGACGATATTCGTCAACGATACTATCGACAAAGAATATTAAATTTATCGATACCGATTTTCCACCGATTTTGTGCAGATATTTGAAACTACATTATCGACAAAGAATATTAAATTTATCGAATTCGATTTTTTAACGATTTTGTAAAGATATTTAAAACTACATTATCGACAAAGAATATTAAATTTCTCGACTTCGATATTTTACCGATTTTTTGACGACATTTGAAACTATATTATCGACAGATTATATTAAATTTATCGAATCCGATTTTTTACCGATTTTGTAAAGATATTTGAAACTATATTATCGACACATAATATGCAATTTCTCGAATTCGATTTTCTAACGATTGCGTGAAGATATTTGAAACTATATTATCGACACGTAATATGAAATTTCTCGATTTCGATTTTTTAACGATTTTGTGACGATATTTGAAACTATATTATCGACAAATAATCTGAAATTTCTCAAATTCGATTTTTTAACGATTTTGTGAAGATATTTAAAACTTTATTATCGACACGTAATCTGAAATTTCTCGAATTCGATTTTTCAACGATTTTATGACGATATTTGAAACTATATTATCGACTCGTAATATGAAATTCCTCGAATTCGATTTTTCAACGATTTTGTGTCGATATTTGAAACTACATTATCGACAAATAATCTGAAATTTGTCGAACGATTTTTCAACGATTTTGTGACGATATTTGAAATTATTTCCAAATTGGTGAAAATTTTTCTAAGTCCAACACGTCTGGAAGTACTAAACTGCCTATTATAAGCGTTTTATTGCTAATTCCTCAACGATAAGGTATGGCATAGTGGTTAAGGAAGAGGATTACCATGCAAGAGGTAGATGGTTCAAGCCCCATGGGTGGCAGATTTTTTATAATTTTTTTTGACTTTTTCTGAAATGATCCTCTTACCGTAACATGAATAATGTGTTTAGGCATAGTTTAATGTATTAATTATGCTAATTAATGATTTTTAATTATAGAAAGAAGCTAGTAAAAGACGAAAAATCGGAATAAAAAATCGATAAAAAATCGACAGAATATCGAATTCTATAAAGTGGCGCGAAAGTTCCGCCTAAATCGTGAAATTATCTTTCGATATTATAGATAGATTATCGATAAAATATCTTACTATAATCTCGAAATTTTTACTAACTATAATTCGTCGATAATCTATCTATATATCGAAAGATAATTTCACGATTTATGCGGAACTAACGCGACACTTTATCGAATTCGATATTCTGTCGATTTTTTATTTCGATAATTTGTCGATTGTGCTGCTCGGGTAGTATTATTATAAAAGTAACAAATCAGTGTAGCCATTCAGCAGAAAAAAATATTCACTCAGCGAGCTGAGACAAATTTTTAAAAATTATCCACGACGATGGACATAAATCTTTGCTACAGTTTTCAATGATCAGGTGTAGTTGTACTAAACACTTTTTGTGATCATCATTCACACTAGCCTATACCCTGAACTTCCTAATGACGTGTACTTACTTTTTTTTCCAGAAAAACATGGTGATTTCCATAATTAATGAAATCTGTTTTCAAAAACATGTTGGGCTACAGGCCACGACGAAGGACATTTTGAGGTTTAGACTAACTTGTACTCAAGGGGAGGGGGTGGTATTCATTAAATTGGGCATGGTGGATTAAGGACGTTATAATGTACAAAAAATGAAAGTTGTGCATAGTACAGGAGCTGAGAAATCAGTTGGTTACTCAAATTTACCGATTTTCTGAGAATTACCCAAAATGTCTTTGAAAACGGCTTTGAAAATTTCTAATTGCACCGAGAGGAAATTTTCACCAGGGCAGGATTTTGCATTCGATTTTCCAGGAGCCTTTTCATTGATTAAATGCAACTTTGCAAAAACTGGCTATTTTTGTAATAATTTTCTGGAAATAAAATATTTTTAAAATTCCACCAAGATAGGTATAGAATTTTGCAATGGATTTCTTCGGAGCTTTTTTCATTAAGTAGGTAAATGCAATTTTAGCGAAAATTCATTTGTTGAAAGTTTCTGAACATAATTTCTTTCAACATTCCACCAGAAGGAGGATTTTGCATTGAATCTTATGGCAGGGCGTTATAATGTACAAATAACCAAAAAATGAAAGTTGTGCATAGTACAGGAGTTGAGAAATCAGTTGGTTACTCAAATTTACCGATTTTCTGAGAATTACCCTACTATACAAACATTTAAGAGCTGAGATTACCAGCTTACGTCTAAAAATTAGCTGCCTTGCAACTAATTTACAACTTGCAACTTGGATATATTTTTGCTTAGTTGCACGCAGCCATAGACGCATATTGGAGACGCTGCAACTAATAATGGGAGATAGCTGCTTTGCAAGCTTAAAAACTTAGAAAATTTTCTGACATACAAAATTATTAGACGTATATTGGTAATCCAACAACCTATTGGAAAACTGGCTACTATGATAGTCCGAAATTGTAGCCGCATTGTAGCCGCCAGACTACGGCCGCACTACCTTTTTTTTGTTTGACGGGTATTACGAGTTCGTAATTCAAGATGTTATTTATAATTAGAGACCGGATTTTTATGATTCTGCATATTTTGATTTTACAAAGATGATTGCGCATATCACTTTGATCTTTACGATTCATATCAATTAGAGTCGATTAAGCCGCATTTGTTGTTGCATATTTTGCATATTTTGACCATAAATGCATAAAACGTCATATTTCAGACGCTTTAAGCGCATATTTCGGCATATTTTGGCCGTTTTACTCGTTTTCCAGCATATTTTCAAGATTTTGACCAAAATTTCGAATTTTAATTGTTTACAAAAAAAAAGCGCCACACCTGGAAAAATGCCAAGAAAAATCCGGAAAAAAATCAAAAAAAATTTTTGTCAAGTTGAGGCATTTCGTTTATGCGAATAGATGTTATAATTCTGCTAAAATTTAAGCTTTTTTTGTTATTTTTTACTCGTTATTTTTGTATTAATCTAATAAAACCAGAAGATATTTGACGATATTTTTTTGCAATTATATTCATATTTTGAACTTCTGAGAATTTAGATGTGAAATGTCCAAAAAAATTAGAATATCATGATTCATGTTATTCTATTTAAAAAATCCTTTCTATAGATACCCATATTGATTTTGCATATTTTGCATATTTTGATGAATAAATGCATATTAACGTCATATTTGAACTAGGATAAGCGCATATTTCGAAGTTTTTCGCGCATAAAAATCCGGTCTCTATTTATAATCAACCAAGTACTAAATATCCAATTCGATTTCATTACATAGAATTATTTTCGTGTAACGGTGACCGTAATTGGATAGTCTGAATAATTGCCGAACGTAAATTTGCTCGAGCGAATTCATCGGATGCGAAATGCGAAATAAGGGTTTAATTTTACCCTTATTTTTCTTATCGAGTGACGCTTTAATTTTGTATTTTAATTATTTCCCTCGAATATATCTCCACATTTACGGTGGTAGTTTTTTTTTTTTTTTTTTTTTTTTGGAGCTGCCGTAATACGCTCGTTTATTGGATGAATTCTACCTAAAGCCTTTCGTAGTTCACGATCAGTTAACTCGAAATGCATCAAATAACATTTCAACGTAATTAATGGCACAGAGAGTACGAGTAGATTTACGTACCCAGAGTATCATACCAAATTATTCTATCACGCAGTATATAATCATGTATTAAATTTTTTTTTAATACGTTTATGTAAAAATAAAAAATATTTACGTTGAATTGCACGAGCGATTTCTATATTTGAAATTATATAGAATATGTCTGTCATACGCAGATGTTGAACGAGATGCTGACTCTTAACATTCTGCAGCGTTCTAGAGAAACTTCGTTTATCACAAATGTCAAGCGCACTGTTCGAATTTTAACCCACTGAACTGTTTATACAATTAACAATCGAATAAATGTACTCTATGGTCTCATACGTGAAAAAGTACCTAGCCTAGTCCAAGCTTTCAAATATTCTCGTATACTATTGAAAAATAACCAAGGTTTCCTGCAATTTCATCCCTTCGTTTCCGTATACATGGAATCGCCTTCAGATATTTTCTTTCTTTTTTCATAGGTACCTACCTAGTATGCGTAACCTACGAAAAAAAGAGTAGGGAAGTAGGATTTTAAATACTGTAGATATTTTATTTTGTTTTTCTATTTTTTTATTTACCAATACGGATTTTGAAAAAATTAAGAAGAAAATCACGAGAAATCGAAAAATATATATCAGATATTAAAAATGCCTACTTAATTAAAGAATTGGAAAGAAATACGAGTAAATCATCGAAACGTTCAGAAAAATGTGAAAAAATTGGTAATCATTTTAAAATATTTTCCTATGTACTTGAAAAAAAATTGACAGAATTGAGTAATTTATGAAAAGTTAAGAAATTATGAAGAAATTGGAAATTCGAGGATATTAAAATACAAATTTTAAAGGCACGTTTAAAAAATGCGATGAAACTATTACTAAAAATTTAAAGCAAATGAAAAAATCGTAAAAATTAAAAAAAAAATTGGTGTCTGATTTCACATGTCTTTTTTTCGAGTTTGGTCACTGTAAAATCATAATTATAGTAAAATTTGTTTAAATTTCATAAAAATTAAAAAATTTGAAGAAATTAAAAATTATAAATAATTAAAACTGAAATATTAATTTTAAAAAATCTAAAAAATGGGAACAAATAAATATGTATGTAAAAAACATGAAATTTCTTAAAAATTGTAAATATAATAAGTTGGAAATTTGAAAAAAGAAATTGAAAAAATTTACGACTAATTGAAACACTAAAAAAATGAAAAAATATAGAAATCACGAAGAAATATAAAATTTTAAGATAAATTTGTGCAGATATTGAAAAATTAACAAATCTAAAAAAAAAAAAAATATTGAAAAAAATGTAGGAATTTCAAAAATACAGAGGTATTGAAAATTTGGTAAAATTAAAAAATGATAAAAACCAAAAAAAATTAGTAGGTAAGTACATAATTGAAAAAAAAAATTAAAATTTCATAAAATTTGAAAAATTGAAAAAAAAATCCAATAGGTAAAAATATTAAGAAAAAGTGAGAAATTTTAATGTATACCTAGGTATTAAAAAAATGATTGAAGATTTAAAAAAAAGTTAAATGAAAAAATGCAGCAATTTCAGAACTAACATTAAAAAAATGTAGTAATTTCGAAAATATTATGGTAAAATGAAGAAATAACAAAGAACAAAAAAATATAGTAGGTAACTGATAAAATACAACAAAAAAAAATATTAAAAAATGTATTAAAATTGAATAAAACTAGAAAGAAATCAAAATAGTTGATTATTGTAAAATAAAAAAAATGAGAAGTGAATAATTTTGGGGCATTAAAAAATTTACAGGTTCAAAATACTTGGTTGAAAAATAAAAAATTGATCGATTTCAAAAATAGGCTATTTCAAATTTGATGAAAGTCAAGATGAAAAAAAAATTAAATTAAATTAAAATTTTCCAAAAATTAATGAAATTGAAAAATACACGTAGAAAAAATTAAATATCCAGTTAAAATGTTCAGAAAATTTTGAAAAAAGTACAAATAACTGTAACCATTTAAAAATTCACCAGATCAAAAAATTACAAAGAAATGGGAAATTTGAAGACATTAAAAAAATATAAATTTAAAAAAGTAGAATTTTCGATGATTTTAAAGATTTGGTAAAATTATAAAATTTATAAAAACCTAAAAATTTTAAAAATTGAAAAATTTTGAAGAAGTGTAAAATAGAGGTGGGTAGTAAAAATTTCATAAGTAAAAAAAATTAAAATTTGAAAAAATCATCAGTTTTGAAAATATTAGAAGTTTTGATGAAATTCAGAAATGATGAACACCAAAAAAATATAATAGGTATTAATAATTTAAAAAAATTATTTGATGAAATAAAGAAATTACGAAAAAGTGGGGAATTTTTAGGTACCTAGGTAAGCACTAAGCACAAAAAATTATTAGATTCAAAAAAAAAAATAGACTAAAATATTTTTATTAAGGTGTAATTTACGTTGCATATGCACTAAAATTAAGGAAAAAATAGAATAAAACGTTTGCACTACGTGTATTTTAGCAACTTGAACAAATCGTCCAAAACATTATGCCAATAGAAAAAAACCAAGACGGTTGTCCAACATTAATTACGTTTTGGCGAATTTAAACTCACACAGAAGAGCTCTTCGCTTTTATAATTTCAACTGCGAACAAACAAAAAAAAGATAGAAGAATTACGAAGGTTTCTCAACGCAACGTTCGTGATTATAACAATTCTGAGCGAAAAAGAATATTAAATTACTCCCGGATAAGAGATAAAAATTGAAACTTGCAACGAATTTTCGAAACACGCGGAAATATTCCGCGAGGCGTAAAGTGTTTCTGTTCCTTAATGCGTTCTCATCTAGTAAAATTTAATTTTCGTGCTTGAAAGTTCATTTGTAATGATTCGAAATTCAACGTTGTATAAAAAATTCCGCTCATCTTGAAACGTTGAAGTTTTTGCGAAATACCGTATACACTCGTAATTTAAAACCCGAAACGCCGGATTGTCTTAGAATTTCAGTTATAAAATTAATTTAGTAGCTGGATCTTACAGGAAGGCGGCAATTAGATTTATTTTATGCGGAAAAGATACTTAGATGTAATGTAGCCTTTTAGTATTAATTTATTTCGATATCAAATTTCCTCAATAATGTAGCTTGAAAATAATTCGCTGTTTGGTTTTATCGTTTCTTTTATTTAATTCGAGTATTTTGTATGTTTGTTTTCAGTATATTGGAACTTTAGATGTTCCTAGGCCTTCCAGTAGGATCGAAATCGTAGCAGCTATGCGAAGAATTAGAGTAAGTTTGTGAGATTAATTCAATTTTTTAATTCATTTACGAGTACGAAGCTCGTTTGTACATAAAAGAAGCATTTTATTACGGACTATTGAAATCAAACGAAGTATTGTCAAACAATCATCCGTCAAAGCGTTCAAAAATCAAATCCACTGTACAGTCCTACTCGGTGTAAATTTTTTGGAGCGAAAAATTTGTATTTTGCTACGACGCAGAAGTTATTGTGATAGATAATTGAAAATCAATCAACTCGCATCGCCTATCGTACGTACGAGGTAATTGGCCTATCTCTGCGTCGAATGTCGTTCAATTTATTTGTAGAAAATTCTTCCAATTTTACGTCAATACGTAATACCTACTAAATGAAAACGTCTCTATAAAGATTACAAAACAATTTCAACAAAATTACCAACGAAACAATCAAGTATAAAAAAATAAAAGCTATCAAAATGTAATCGATATCACTATTTTTCAAGCTAAAGAAATCGTTGAGAATATTCTTTAAACGTTACACACGCTTTAGAAGCAGCAGATTTTTTTACAGTTTTTTTCTCGAGTACCCGGCTGCTGTATCATAAAAGCTATTTTCATGATTAAGTGAAATATCGTCGGAGTTTTTATGGTAGATACGATGTTTGTTAGACCTGAAAAATAAAACCTAAAGATGAGATGAAAAGCGAGGTTGATAAATTAGTTGATTTTTTTTATAGATTTTCCGACAAGAAATTGAATTTTATTTATTTTTTGATTTGAATGAGCGAGCGAAGTTTATTTTCTTTTTTTTCAATTCTCGAAAAAAAAGAAAGGTCTACAAAGATTTCCTTATTTAAAATACATGTCTATTAGAGTGTTCGTTATTTTTAATTTTTTTTTGAAATTGTCACCTGTCACCCTTCCTTCTTTACAGATCTTTTTTTCATCAGTTCATTACCCAAAACTCACTTGTGAATTTTTTCAGATTAAAAAAAATGAACACCGTCCCCAAGAGCCTCAACATGCCATTTACATAAGAATTTCACGTTGAACACTGTTTTCAAAAAAACATCATTTCAAAATAAATTCGCAGTATCGTAATTGGATGTTTTCAAAAGAAGATGAAACTTTAAACACTTTCTCGCAAAAAATTTTCGAGTTGAAAATTGAATTTTTGGCAGGGTTTGAAAAATACGCGAATTTTTAAATTGATACGTTTCATTTTTCTACCAGTGGATTTTTTTTCTTCAGAATTTTTAGTCATTATTTTCTTTACAGTAATTATCCAATAAAAAAAAAATCAGGCTGAAAATTGAATTTTTGACAGGAGTTCGAAAAGTGTGGAATTTTTTAAATTGATAAAGTTCCCATAATTTGTCGAAATTAATTTCTACGACTTTTTATTTCAAACTTTATTGCTAAAAAAAAATCAATTTAAAAATTGATTTTTTGGCAAGGGTTCAAAAAATTGACGAAATTTCAAAATTGATGTTTTCCATAATTATGAAAAAAAAATATGGAAATTTTCTATTGGCCGCACGTTTTTTTCTTGTACCTTTTTTTCTAAATTAGGAAATTTTTTTAAACCACTGTTACCTTGTACCTTCATGAAAATTTTTGAGTTGAAAAATTAAGATTTTGATAGGAGTTCGAAAAATAGGCACTTTATTTATCGTTGGGTTTTCAAATTGTCCACAAAATTTTTCTATCAAACGAAACAAAACTTGAAAATTCATTTTCAACACTTTTGAGGCATTATTAGAACTTTCCAAAATATTAATATTAAATTTGAAATGTATGTACGATAAAATTACCGGTAATTAGACTAGTAAATAAGGTACTGCCACTTTTTTTTGATAAATTTTCACCAAAAAATTTTGTTTGAAAATGATTTCAAGAAGAAGTCTCAAATTTTTTTTTCGAATTTTATTTTTGAAATGTTCTAAAATCAGTAACTTGAAAAGTATTTTTTTATAATTATATATTTTTTTCTTAAAAATATTTTTTAAAATTATTTTGGAAAAATAATATTTTCAAACAAGATCCCACCAAAAAATTTCTATAAGTTTTTTAGATGAGAAATTGGTAATTTTTTTTTTTAATTCTCCCGGAAATACTTTATTGTGGAATAAATAAAATTTAAATATTTTATAAAGGAAAAATCTCCAGAAAAATTTCTTGCATAAAATTCTTTTTAAAAATTCTAAAAAAAAACATTCTTATTTTTTTGAAAAAATTTTCAACTACAAAAAATTTGTTGAATTTTTTTTTTTTTTTTTTAGGTAAAGAAAAGTAATGCGCATATTAGGAATATTTTCAGAGAGAGAGAAAAAAGCTTATTGGAAAATCTCAGTTTTTTGAAAGAAAAAAAAATCTCTTAATTTTTTTTGGAATAAAAATATTTTTCAAAATATATTTTTTTGGAGAAAAAAATTTCTAAAATAATCTTGAAATTTTTTGAAGTGAAAAATATCAATTTCTTTTGAAGAAAGAAGCTTTTCGAATCGCTTCCGTTTTTAATCGTAATTTTTTGTCACGCCTCTAGCCACAGTTGCTGTACCTACGTTGAAAAAAATTGTCGAATAAAATAATTTCCAATTTTTTGGAGTAAAAAATTAAAAAATCTCAGTTTTTGAAATTTTCTCAAATTTTTTATTTTGAATGAAAAATATTTTTTTCAATTTCTCGTGTTTTTTAGATCAAAAAAATGTTCAACTTTTTTGGACTAAAAAAGTTCTGTTATAAATCTGAAAAATTCTGACATTAATTTTAGAGAATGAAGAAAAGATGTTAGGATAAGGAAGGGCAGGTAACAGTTTCAAATAATTTCAAAATAACAGGCGTCATTTATGTGAGGGTGGATCTAAAGCCAAAATTTTTCATTTAGATAAATTTTTTTCGACTTAGTAAAAAATTCCCAAGAATTGAATAGAAGTGATTTCAGGACTGTATCTTGAGAAATGAAGAAGTTAACGATTTTTCAAATTTTTCAATTTTTCTTAATGAGAAAAAAAATTTTCATTTTTTTTCAAATGCTTCCTATGTAAAATTACAACTTTTAGACTTTAGATCCCTTTTTCTTTATGCCTTCATATTTCATATAAAATGTCTACTAAGTTTTTTCGTTTTGCAGCCGATAATTTCAAAAAAAATATTAAATATCGGATACCCTGTATACCAAACGTCTATAAGTTTTTTCATCAAAGTAGTACTCAACCAGTCTATAAGTAGATTTTATTCAATTCAATGCATAATATTTTTTGAAATGCATTGAAATGAAATGTCGATATTTCATGGTAGATAAATACTAAATACATTTGCGCACGAAAAGTTGCATAGCTATTATTTTTCAGGAATTATCGTTATACCTTCACAACATTCAACATTGTCGAACTTGTACAAACGATTTTTTTTTTTTTTTTTTTTTTTGCAATTTACTTAATTGCTTATTAAATTAAACTCTTCCAACAAGGATAAGTATGTAGCTTTTTAAACTGTTGATAGAACGTTTTCATATTTTTCCATTAGGGTTATAATTTTTTTTTAAATGGTTTTCTTTGTTGCAGTATGAATTCAAAGCAAAAGGAATAAAAAAAAAGAAAGTGATAGTAGAAGTGTCCGTGGATGGGGTCCGGGTATCGTTACGTAAAAAGAAAAAAGTGAGTATACTTAATTGAATTATTTGAGCTTTTGGTAAATCGCCTAATGTTATGTGTTTAGCTTATTTGTCGCCGTGCTGGGGTTAATTAGTTGTATATGTACAGTGTAAAAGCTAGTTTACTGAAAATTGAAACGACTTATAAATGCTACTGTAATCGTCGTCTGGGTTTTAATTGGATATAATTGGATTACGCGAAGCTTGAGGTATAAAGCTAAGCATTATTAAGATACATTGTACCTACATTACGAAATCTCACTATTGATAATTTCAGCTTCATTGCGATTAACCGCAACAAAAATTATTTTAAATGGGTGTTTAATTTTTTGTTTTAATCTCCGATCAAACCATTTGAAAAATTTTTAATGCAAAAAAAAAAAGGAACAATTAAATTAGTTCAGTAAAATTAGATCAAAATAAAATGAGCAAAAAAAGGGAAAAAATGTTTACAATGACCTTGAATTGCGGTAGAGAGGCAAACTATGACATCATTCTTTAGAGAATCGTTTGGGGAACAACATTCTTTCAGACTATATTTCTCAAATTGCTGATATTTTTCGAGTTATTCAGTGAAAACTAGCGGATTTTGCAACAAACTCGAAAATTTTCAATTTTTTGGAGTAAATACCGTAGCTTTAGGTGAAGGTTTCTGAGGATGTAATGATTAAAATGAAAAAAAGGTAATAACCATTATTGTCTAGAATTGAAAAGTGAGCAACTTTCGTTTAAAACTTTTTTCTGTACCATTTCATTTTTAGGGGTTCCAATTGGGGGGGGGGGTACTAAATTGAAATTACATTATTCTATAGGAAACCTTATGGGAAACATTTTTTGTTCTATACCAATTTTTTCTTTTTGTAAAAATTTTCGAGTTATTTATGAAAAACAGTTCTTTTTAAAAATTGATTGATTTGCCACATCCCCTAGAGGGCCTTGCATTGAAGGGTGGGGTACAATATATGGTATCGTTTGATAGGAAATTTTATGTAGAATTTTTTCTTATACCAGCTATTTTACGCTATCTCGCCAACATCTCGTGTAATTTGCTAAAAACAAAAATGAGGGCACATTTTGTCCCCTAGGGGAGGTGCTAAGCTAGGTGGGGACCGAGGGTTTTATGATGTTGACTACTGGGGCCACATTCAACATATTTTCGTGAAAAACAATGTAAGCATTTTTTCCCTCATTTTTTCCTAATTTTACTGGACAAAAAAATGTATCTTATCAAAAAACATTTTACAACTAAAAATTCTTACTCGAATGTGGAATTTTCTTTAAATTGTGGGAGATTCATTAATAATGAGGTTAACCAGCTGTTGGCAAACATCGCATGTACGAATAGTTTAAAAAATCATAAGCGATCAGTTGATGATACAATTCGTCTTTTGTGTGTGTGTATTGCAGAAAAAACAATGGATTGACGAAAATAGCCTTGTTATTATGCAACATCCTATTTATAGGTAAGTGACAGTTTATTTCTGCTTTTTTGAAATACTGTGGTGCGAGTAAGGTTTTAACCGGCGCGGTTTATACTTGTTTTTACTCGCGGCTAAGTTTTATATAAACGTTTTTTGGCCGACATACTCTAATTTACCTTTATTAATAAAATTTATAGCCCGTAGCCAGAGAGCGTATAGCCAAAAAACGTTTGCGTAAAGGTAAAGTAATGAGGAATTACGTTAGCGCGTCGATGGTTTGAAACCAACGATGGCGCCACCGCGCTCACGAGGTTATAAATTTGAATTTTAACGCGCCACCAACCGATGGAAATTTTTTTGCGTAGGCCTTTTTTCATATTTTATTTTTATCAGGTAAAGGTATTACCTACTCTTTTTTCTCCTTTCTTTCGTTCTCAATTTATTCTCGTTCTGCTAAGCCAAAGTTGACGTTTTTGATTTGACATTTATTCGCCCGAGTCTTTATATTCCCAATGAATGATTATTATTTATTTTTATTTTTTTAAAGGCAGCAAAAAATTGCCTGTTTGCTTGAAAATACTCGTACTATGAATTTCTCGTTACGAATGTTTGAAGTTTATATGTTACGATATATTTGTCAGCAATCCATTAATTTTACATTAAAAAATACCGAGTTAAATATCGTGTAGTTTTTCTTCGTTACCACGTACAAATATGTACTCGTATATTATACCTACTTATACCATACCACACGCATTTCGTTATGATCGATGTTAACTGCCGTATACCGCGTATTAAACTTCCATTTGATTGATGAACGTTTCGATAAGCAATTTACCTCATCATTCTCTTTCACCAAATTGAAATTTTTTCTGCTACCATCCGAATCCAGCGCCGGCGTGAATTCAAAAATTACATTATAGGAAAAACAAATGAACCGGGTCGAAGTTGAGATTTTTTCCATGGAATTTCGTTTGAAGAAAAATAGAGTGGTTCGAATTTCAAGTGTGTTCCAATTTTTGGTTAGAGGTTGGGGAAAAGTCGAAATTACAAAATGAATCGATTTAGTACTTACACAATAATTTTTACTGTGCTATATTTTTTAGGTTTAAAATTTACGGGTACTTTAAATACTTGTCTGCAGGAGCATAAGAGTAGTGAGCAGAGCGTACCCGAGATTTCTCGACCTGTGAGTCAGTGTAGTTTTAATAGAGTGGTTCAATTTTTTTGATTTTTTTTTCAAGCTGAATTTTCATTTAGGATTAGGTTTTATAATGAAGTTTTCTTTTTTTCGTGAAAGTTTTTGGTTGGAAAATTTTATTCTGGAATTTGTTTAGGTATTGTAAGAACTTTCCCATGATTTTTTTTTCAAGCGTAACTCAAGATCTGGGTGAATGTTTGTATTTAAACGAAATTTTGATCAATTCAGAGCTGAAATAAAATTTTGAAAGTTCTTGTTCAAACAAGTATTATTTATTTTGTGACCCGGCATGACCGCAGAGACCTAGTAGGTATTTTACAAATTTTTCAGAGAAGCTTTTTTAAACAATCCTCTAAAAATACTTACTGTTGAACAAATAGTAAGTAAAAATAAATATTCTTAGATAAGTTCCCTTAAATGAAAAAAATGAGAAAATTCTTGTAATTAACTTAAAAAATTGAATTTTGAGTAGGTGCATTTTGTCAAAAATTTCTCAAAAAGAATTTTTTTAAATATTTTTTTAGAAAAATTTTCAAGTCAAGGTTTGCTTTAAAAGATTGTTAACGGTTATTTATTTAATGTTTTTTTTTAATTTA
This sequence comes from Balanococcus diminutus, assembly GCA_959613365.1. Lineage (NCBI taxonomy): Eukaryota > Metazoa > Arthropoda > Insecta > Hemiptera > Pseudococcidae > Balanococcus > Balanococcus diminutus. The sequence continues at coordinate 36,102,296 of OY390714.1, forward strand.
GAATATTTCAATTGCACAAAATATAGGATTTATAAAAAAGAGAAAAAAAAATGAGGTGATTCCTACGTTAGAAAAGCTGATTTTTCTTTTTCTGAATTTTTTTTTAGTTCTATTTTTTTTATTGATCAATTTTTTTATATGTAATTTTCATTTTCTAATGAATGTTTTTTTTATCCAATATTACCTGTAAGTTCAAGTTTTTTATGACTTTTTAACTTTTTGGAAAGTATCCTCATTTTTTGAAGTTTTGATCATCTAACCTATACTTAAATAATTTTTTAATTCTGTATTTTTTCTAATTTTTCAATTTCTTATGAATGGCTTCAATTTTTAATATTTCCGAAATGTCAAAATTTATATAAGTATACAAATATACTCAAATTTTCGATTTTTCATTTTTTTTAAAATTGGATTTTTAGTTAGATGCACATGTTTTCAATTTCTAATTTTTGTATTTTACATACCTAACTTTCACTTTTTTTTTCATTTTATTTTTTAGTTCTTCTGGATTTTTTTCATCGTTTTTTTTAAAAATCTTCAATTTTTCCAAAAAAAAAAAGAAAAATTATTTACCTAGTTTATTTTTGAAGAAATTTTTCAATTCTAAATTAAAATATAAATGTATTTTCCGAAAAAATTAAAGTTGAGATTTTTTCATTCCAAAGAAATGAGGAATCTTTTTAATGCAAAAAAAAAAAAATTAGTAAATAATAATGAAATCTCAAAAAAATGAATAGTTGAAGTTTGATTCCTCTAAAAAGTTAGGAGACTTTATTATCCAAAAAAATTAATAGATTTTATTACCCTAAAAAAAAATTGTAAAAAATTTTCATTGAAAGATTTTGTGCTTCAAAATTTTTTTTGAACTTATTTCAATTGAGGCAATACCTCTAAATCTGTTATTTTTTCTCAAAAAAGTTTAGAAGTTCTGTCTCTTGAATAAATGGAAGATTTTTTTAGCATAGTATACGTATGCTTTTACGGAAATCAAAATGGAAAAAAACGACCGATGACAGGAAAATCCGACCCCAAAATCCGAATGTTGGGTTAGGTTAGGTTACATTAGGTTTAGGTTAGGTTTGGATGACATAAAAAAATTGGAATTTTTTTATAAAATTCGATTTTTTAGACATTATGTAAGACATTTTGAAACTTGTAAATTTTTGAAATTTTGTGAATTTTAAACATTTTCTAGACATTTTGAAACTTGGAAAAATTTTTAAAAATAAATTTTATGACTTTTGGACATGTTGTCAGACATTCTGAAACTTAAAATTTTTTTTTTAATTTATGGTTTTTAGGCTTTTTATCAGACATTCTGAAACTTGAAATTTTTTTTTTATTAGACTTTTTAGTTTTTTAAATTTCCATGGAAATTATTATTTATTTTTATTAAGTATTTTAGAAATTTAAAAAATAAATTTTATGACTTTTAGACATTTTGTCACAGAGTAAAGGCATATACTATGTTTCATATTTACGTAGGTATAGTGTGGAAATAGAGCCAACCAGAGAGTTTGGGGGGGGGGGGGAGCGCCGAGTTCCTCCAACAACTTTGTAAATTTACTAGGCAAATTAAAATATTCCTACAGTAATTTGTTGCAAGAAGAATATTCTCCAAGAAGTTTTTGAAGCTGGTTCATGAATATTTTTCAAACAATGGTGATGATGATGATGATGATGATGATGATGATGATGATGATGAAAAACTAAGATGGGCAAAATAACGTATCTAACAAACAAACAAAGTTTTGGTTCACAACTTTTATAAAAAAATTATTTTATCCAAAAAGTTGAGTTTTTTTTTTTTTTTTTTTGCAAAAATCTGACAAATTAATATGTAGGTATTATTCCGAAAAATTGACATAATTTTAATTCCAAAATAATTCAGATTTTTTCGGAAAAAGTAGGTTGTGCCAAAGTACACTTGGCACAACATGCAGTTCGACTTATGAAAATCAGTGTAAAATCATTTCCAAGTCTTGATAAAAAATTTATTCCTTTGAACAATCTTATTTTTTGAAAATAGTTCTTCTTAAAAAAAGACTAAAAATGAACTTTTTCCAAAAAATAAGGCTGAAAAAAAAATGTGTTAAAAAATTGAAAAATACCCTCTCGATTTTCAAAGTAGGTAATTGTGTTCGGGAAATTTGAAAAAAAATGTCTAATATCTCGCTGACAAAAAAATTTTATGCTTCCATTAGAATGCTTATTGAAAAACACGTACTTTCATTCAAATGTATGTAGACCGGTGTTATACTGGATCTAACGATATCTTGAAAATTACATTATAGCGATTCTACGACGTTATGCCCTTTGACATAATTCCATATATGATATTATTACGATATAGAGTAGCTGTATATCGAATCAAATGTGAGCTTTTTTAGCTCTGCGAATTCTCAGATGTTGCGTAGGGATCGTTCTCTTTACGAGTATGAAACAAATCAAGCGAGTGTTTCTTTTTAACAAGCGTCGTTGCGCGAGTTATTACAACGCTACGCCGTGTGTTCCATGAATAATTCAACGCCTTGGAATTGGTGCTGTATGCGTTTTATACGACATGGCATGGCATAGCGAGGCATTCGAATATCAACGTTCGTTGATCTTTGGTCCGAAAGAGCAGATAAAGCTTTTGAATGGATTGAAAGTTGACCAAAAATTAAAAGCTTTCCAAGTGCGAACGAATTTCATTCCGGTCAAATCTCGAGTTAAGCTACGACCTGCGAGCGTAAAATACTCAAACACTCGCCCGTAAAATGCTTACATCCCTTTATGTAAAACTTTTCGCTTGTAAATGAAATCCCAGAAAGCAAAGTTGGTACTTGGGTGAAAATGAAATGTAAAAGTTTGCATAAAGCTTGCTCCGAACATGGCGAATTGACGCTTTCAACGTCTTCCCGTGGGTAATAAGTTAGCTGCGGTAATTTTTTTCCCCTCGTGTATCTTGGTAACGAGAAATTTTCGCCACTGATTTTCAATATCATCTTTGTTCAAAGGAGGGGAAATTTTCAATACGTAGGTATTGTTGTACTAGGGGTTTCTATTTTAACAAGTGTCAACTTTCTTTTTAAAGCTACTATCGAAAATTTTCATTTTCGTTTAAAACTTAATCTTGATCCTTTATAATTTATTGTTTAGAAAAGCTTCCATTTCAAGAGTCTATCGAATCATATTAGACTACAAATCCGATCGACTTATTAAATGAATAAGTATCTTATTAGAATAGCGAAGTACTTTTTCATCTTTTTTTTTCTTTCTAAAAGCCATCTGTAGTCTTTGATAGAACAACACAATGGAAAAAATTTATCGAAATGGGGACATATTAATTTGAGATTTAACGAAGCGAAATAGAAGTATCGAAAAAAAACTCAATAAAATATTTTTTCTCTTTGAAAACTGCTCGGCAAATATTACAAAAGTAGTACCTATTTGAAAAAAATTACATTATAATTGTATTGTTTCTCGAAGCTGGATGCGAGCTTGTTTCAATACTTGGAAATGGAAACTTGATGCTTTTTGATTCGAAGAAATTTCAATTCGAGAGAAAAAACCTGAATCATTCAACAACATTGTTCTCAAAATTCGCATGTTTTCACGCATGTACAATTTCGTAAGGAAACGAAGGTTTTTTTTCTTTGAACGATCGTGTAATGTTACATTAATATTTAAGCAATGCGAAAACTGAAAATTTCTCATCTCATATCCTATTTTTTCTCAAATGCAAACAGCAGAGTGTTTAACCGACCTGCTTATATATTTGTACTGCTGGTTCTGCAAAACCAAGTGTACTAATATTTGCTTGAAAGTACCTACTGATTTTTCAAATATCTCTCCAGAAGGCATACTTTTATGTTGAAGATTTTGTGCTCCCCCCCCCCCCCCCCCCTTCAAATTAAATCAATTCCTCGATAAATTTTGAAAATACTGAAACTTGAGTATATTCAACTTGGGAAAATTTAATTAAAAGTAGATAGAACTTGAGAAACTTTTTAAATTCTAATAAATGTGTTAATTTAGATTAAATTTTAAAGTTGATGAATTTTTACAATTTTCATAGTTAGGTACTTAATTATTTTTACCCTGTACCAAATAATTACGCATATCAAAATGTGATAATTTTAATGTTTTGGTGATTTTTTTGAAGTTCAAGTAGGTAGTAATTTTTAAAATTTAGCTAAATTTAAAAACATTTTCAAAAATGTGGAAAATTTAAAAAAATTCCCTCTTTTTATTTTTGGAAAAATTGTCATGGTAAAAATTCAAAATTAAAAGAAATTGAAATTGAATTAAAATTGCTGCGTCAAGTACCCGCACTTAGTTAGCCTCGTGATCCAATAAAATTAATATTTGATGGATAAATTTTGAAAATTTTAAAAGTATAAAATATCTTCAAAATTTGATGATTTTCAAGTTTTGACAGTTTTTGCAAGTTAGAAATATTTTTCCAAATTCAAATTAAAAAAAAAAATAATAATTCAAGGTCAGTTTGCCTAAAATATTTTTAAATTTTTCAAAATTTGAAAATTCGCTTATAAAACAAATGCAATTTGATAATTTTTAAACCCAGCAAATTTCCAAAATTTGATATTTTTCATATTGCAATAATTTTTCAAAATTTGTACCTAATTATATTTTTAAAATTCAGCAAATTGACAAAAAAAAAAAAAATGCAAAGTTTTATAGATTTTAAAAACTTAGTAAAATTTGTAATTTTGAGAATTTTTCAATTCATTAAATGTTCAGCATTTTTTAAATTTTCTTAATTTTGCGAATCTTCAAAGTTGAATACTTTTTTAAAGTTCAAGTATGTAATAAATTTTGAGAGTTCGGAATTTTTTAAATTTAGTACATATATTTTAAATTTGGAACATTTGGAATTTATTAAGTTTCCAGTGTTTGTATTTTATTTTATTTTTTGTATTATCTTTGGAAAAGTTATCAAATTTGGGAAAAATTGAAAATTTGATAAAAAATAGAATTTTGATTACCTATTTTTATATTTTAATTAATTTTCGAAAGTGGATTAAATTTTAAGGTCTGATATAGGTTCACAATTTTATATATTTAAGTAGGTACATACGAGTATATAAAATTTATTAAAAATTGGATAATTTTCAAATTTTAAAAATTTTCGAAAGTTGTTAAAGTAATAATTCAATAAAATGGAAGTTTTCCAAATTTGAAAGAATTTATAAAAATTTTCAATCTTTCAAAATTTTGTAAAAATTTGATATTTGCCCATTTATAAACATATTTTATTTCCAAAATTTGACAATTTTTAAATTGTAATCGTTTTTTGAAGTTGAAAATTTTTTTAAATTTCATCAAAATCAGGAAAAATTTAAAAGATCAATTTGAAACATTTTATATGTAGTTTTAAAAATTTGCTATGAAATTTTTCAGATCAATAAATTTCTAAAATTGGATGATTTTTCTAACGTAAGAATAAATTTTTACAACCAATTTTTTTTTAAATTAAACTTTTGAAATTTGGAACATTTTTTCATTTTGAAAAAGTCTTTTTGGAACCTGAAGATGGTGCAATTTCCATACCAAACAATAAGAATAAAATTGGAAAAATTCGATTAAAAAATGTAGTAAGTTGAACGAAATTTTGTAATTGAATTTTTAGCATAAATCATTAGCCCATACTATGCAATCCTCCGTACAATTTTTCAGAAAATCTGTTGAGAACATGAAAAAAAGAAAATGAAGGTTGAAATTTGTAGCACCGAGTTCGTTGTGAATTGTTAAATTTAATTAATGCGCTAATCAGTGTAGTCAACATCTAAAGTAACTACCTCGGGCCTTGCTTGAAAATTTGAATGTTCAACTAAGATTTTATTCTCGCTAAGTTCTGACAACGAACTTATTAAAAACATTCTCGGAAAAATTTGTATTTTGAGATATTAAATTTTGAAAAATATTTTTAAATTATAATACCTACCAGGCACCAAGCACTGTAGGCATCGGAATTAAATTCAAAATTAAATTTTCCTCTTCAATTTAACAGTAGGTACTATAAGAACTTGTGCGAAATTTTTTTCATTACTTACAATTTACGTTTCTTTCCTTTTCTTTATATACCTAAACGAATCCGAGAGAAAGTATGAAAATAAAGAGAAAAAAAAGAACAGAAGAACGATTTTTTTTATATTTTAATTTTGAATTTTAAGATTTGCTGTATCAACAATAGGTGGGCTTGTTTACATCTCGGCATCTCGGTGTTTTTTTCTGCAAAATTAAAGTTTGATGTAAAATTAGAAAATAATATATGTACCTATTCTCCGCAGGGATCCCGGTAGAAGTTTATTGGCCTCTACGTCTATAAAATAATTTCCGAGCAAGGTAGTGAAAGTTTGAAACTTCAAGTGAAAGGCTACTATGGGGAATTGCCATTGCGATATTCTTCACTTACCCGGAAAATTACTTCAACTTGACGATAAATTTTAATCCCGATCATTAAATACGAATAAGTTTTAGAGGCATTTGGAAAATTACAAACTTGAAAATTTCTTCGACTTATTGGAATGCCTTCGTTGATTTGTAATTTATACTCTACCCTCGAGGTGAATAATGTCGAATTTCTTATTGGAAAATGGGGGAAAAAATAAATATTTCGTGTAATTTAAAAAAATATATTTATCCAATTTTTCAAAAGAATTCATTTGCAAAAAATAATTAAATCAAATCTAAAATGTTTTAAAACCCTAATGAGCTGGTATTTGTAAAACCATTCATTTCCTTGGCTTTCGTAATTACAAGTATAACCGTGTTTGCCACCTTATTACAATATAACGACGCTATCAAATAAAAATTTACTAATTCTAATTGGTGCATTGATTTATTTTTTAAATTTTATGTTACAGAGTTTTTTACGTTTCGCATGATTCTCAAGATACAAAAATTTTCAGCTACATCGCTAGAGATGCATCCACAAATGTGTTCAAATGTAACGTGTTTAAAACTAATAAGAAGGTAAGTCAGTAATTCAAGTGTACTAAACTAGTCTTAATTATACATACTTATTGGTGGATTTTTAAAATAATTTCACCCGCCTTCAAAAGTTGTTCTTTATTTTGAGAAAAAAATTTCAATTTTTCCCCCCTCAAAGTAAATTTTAAGCGATTTTTCAAAAATAGGAAAAAAAATTAGGTAGTTTGTTAGTGATTTTTTTTCAAGTTGACTGAAAAATTATGATTGAAATTGTTGAGAAAATTAAAGAGTTGTTGAGATGAAATTGAAATTTTTCAGAACGCTTCCATCAGAACGCGGAGTAGACCAAACCTTCTTCTAGATATTTTATCCACCCCGTTCCACCTCCTTAAAAAAATTGAAAAAAATCAAGTTTTATCAAAAATTTTAAAAATTACTAATATACGAAATTTGAAAACGATTATTTCAAAAAAAAAAAAAAAAAATTTGTGTTATTGCACAAAATTATAATAATTTGTGTTTAGAGGAAATTTAAATAATTTGTTTACTTTATTTAATTGAAAATTTTCCAAATTTTTCGAGTTTTGGTTTGTACTAAGTATTTTGATGAAACGTTAAATTCAAAATGTTTGAAAAAAAATTATTTTCTATGCGAATAAATTTTTTAATTTTATTGATGTTTTTTTAATACAACCTGTTATAATTTCGTGTTCCAATAATATTTTTTTGAAACTTCTTCAATACGCAAATTTTTTGAGAGAAAATTTTATAGAATTTCGTTCAAAATTGTTTTTTTTCAATTTCCTTCATGAATAACTTGTTTTCATAGGTACTCCTCTTCGTTATCTTAATTCACGTACTTTTCATAAAAATGAATTTTCTAATCCAAAAGTATGGTTAATTTTTTTTCAAAAGCAATTCTTTAATTTCCTACCTACTTTTTATTTCTTCAAATTTTGTCCAATGAAGTACTTTTTCAAAGATCATTTAAATCACTTTTTTTTTTCTGATTTTCAATTTTTTTATTTTTTATTTTTTTTAGTATGTTTCCTAAAAACAAAAACGCAAAATGAAAAATCGCCCAATCTCCAAGAATGGTCTAATTGTGTTAGAAAAAAAAATCATGACTGAATTTTAATCTAAAGTCTGATAAGAAACAAATGGCTCGGTAAGACATCTTTTTAAAGACTCCCCTTTTTTTAGGGTCCAGCCCATTTACTTTGAAAGTCCCCTAATTTCGTCCCTAAAGCTGATTTTGAAAACTTTTTCATACAAAAGTTGTAGATTGAAATCCTTGAAGCTTGAATTATTACCAAAATTTCAATTAGACCTCTCTTTCCCCTCCAAATTTCTAAAATATGTGTAAAAGTCATCGGATAATTTTGCACCTTGTATTATGCAAAATTAGAGGGGAAGTTGTCCAATCTAAATTTTTTTAATAACCAAAATTATTTCAAGGATCTCAATCTACAACTTTTGTTTGAAATTTTTACAAGGAACCTCAAAGGAAAGAGGTTATAACTCAAAAAAAATAAAGGAAGTCATAAAAAATGCTATACATGCCAACTGTATTATCAAATTGTCTAGTAAAATACAGACTTTTTTGTGCAAAATTGAATTTTTAAAAATTTTGATTTAAAAAAAAATTGAATTTCAGGGAACTTTGTTCAAAAATATTTTTTTAAATGAAATTTTTAAAACTTTTTTCATATTTTAAATTTTATTGATTTTTTTCTCAGAAGCGATTTTTTTTTCAAATTTGTTAAAAAGCAAGTTTTCAGATTTTGTCCTAAATTGAATTTTTTCAAATTTTGTTCAGAATTAACTTAAATTTATTCATTTTTTAAAAATTGAACTTTTCAAATTTTGATAAACATTGATTTTTTAGAAATTTTGACCTGTATAATAAGTAGGTATTGGTTTTATTTTCAAAATTGATTTTTTTCAAATTTTGTTGAAATCGAACTTTTTTTATTTTAAACATTTTTTTTGAGTTGTCCAAAATTGAATGTTTTTAATTTGTTTTAATAAATTAATTTTCTCTACGTCGAAGTTGCATCGAGGTGATCGCAAGATGTACAATCAAGTCCAAGCATGATTTTTATGTATTGTGCAAAATTTCAGTGATGGGAGGGGTTCAATCGAAATTTTTGTAAAGACCAAAATTATTCAAAAAGTGTCAATCTACAATAAAATTTTTATTTTAAATTTTTTTTCAAAATGGGCCTTAGGAATGGAGATAGGAGTCTTCCAAAAAAAAATGCATAAACCCTTGAAAAAGCAAAGCCTTAAAAAAATGACATATGGGCTCATTTTTTTTCTTATAGACTCTAGATTAAGATACAGTAATAAAATTGCTTTCAACAGTGCTCCCTTTGCAACTGTGGCTACCTTATATATTTTTACGAAAATTTTTCATTTTGAAATTTTTTCATTTTCTGAAAAATGGGGAAGAGTGTTCGAAGGGACCACTTAAAAATTCAGTTTGAGAGAGAATAAAAAATAGAGAATCTTTTTCATAAAAATGTACAATTTGAGGGAGTGAGAGCAAAAAAGTCAAAACTTGAAAACAAAGGACCATCCTAAGGGATAATAATTGTGTATGTTTTGCGACAAAGTAGCGTATTTTGAAACTTACAATATGTACAAGATCTAAACGTTTGAGACTGGTGTTTTGCTTTATTACGTTATCTCGATGTAAAAATAAAGTCTGTCCGAATGAATGACATAATTACTACGTCACAACGGTGACGTAAATAAACCGTATACCGGAGTCCTTATTAAGGTATGGGATTAATGTTGTTCGTTACGCATTATTTTAAAATTTGCCTATAACGATGGCCTTGTCTTTGTCAATTTTTCCTCATCTGGTAAAATCTTGGAACCATTTTCTGTAATTATTCACCTGAGAATGTAAGACGTAAATATTTTTCTACTACCAAGTCGAAAATCCCACTAGCTTTTTCACTCCCTTTACGTTTTTCATATTCGGTAAGATTATTCTAAAAATAAGCACGTGTACGATGAGAATCCATCATTTTACACATTCTTATATACTTACTTAATACGCGAACGTCCAGTCCAATTCACTATCCTCATTATTTTACTATTTATTTATGTCTTTTTATCGCAAACAAAGAATCGTGCGATGCTATTTAAAGTGAATTCAAAACAATCCTATTTTTTTTAAGAATAATTTTTTTTTTAAATTGTGATTTAAATAGACAATACTTACATTGAAAATAATGAATCGTATATTTTTATATCTTTTTTACTCGCTAATTTTGTGATAAATGTTGATCGTAAATTATCGTAAACCGATTGTTCAAAATTCGTTTGTATCGATTAGACATATGAACTCGTATATACATAGGTATAAATAGGATTATAGGATTCTTCTAATATATGTCTAACATTACCATTGCTCTATTTGCAGTAATGCAGGGCTGTTTTTTTATGTCATTGATCGATTCGAATTCGTCAAAGAAATAATTACGTCGTTAAAGTCAAAGTTAGATACGTGCGAGTATAGTATACTGCAGGATAGGGGTAGGTACTTTTTGTCTACGTACACGTGCTGATGTTGATGGCGTATTTCTTCGATACAAATGTTAATTTGAAACTGTTTGATTAATTTCCTACCATTGGCATGGTTTTAGTTTATTCGTATTTGCGTATTTGATTTATAATACACCTGCTTGCTGCCAGAATTCAAAATATAGTAAACATTGTTCGTGCTAAAGTTTCTTGTTTGTAAACAATTTCGATTTGAACGCGAATTTCAGGCCTCCAATCGCGCCGAATTGTAATTTCCAAGTGTTGAGGTTTCGACGCGACGCGACGTTTGTCTCGTATACACGTAGAGTAGGTAAATACCTACTTACCTAAGTGTACGCGAGCTTGTAAAACTTTAAAATTATTGAAAATATATCGTTGACTTTTGCGATTCATCTTGAGTCGATATGAGTGTACTCTTCGACGTGATAACGTACGAGACTACGAGTCATGTGTTCAAAATGAAGGTGTATCTTTGTAACTTGACTAATTAGATATAAAAGTTTGGCAATATGACAAAAGGCGCAAGTTGTCAAAAAAGCACGTTTATCTGATTACCAAGTGTGTACCTCACGATGTAACTCGTTTAACAATTGGATTCTCCAACGCAAAACTACCGTGTTAAATTATTAACAGAGGAACATCCTCTCATAATGCATCGCAGCGAGGTTACTTTTTAGTAACTTAATTACTTTTTTCATGATAGGTTACTTTTAGTTACTTTTCTTACGAAAAGTTACTTTAGTTCCCTTTTCATCCAGTTTGGTTAAAAAATTTGACTTGGAAAAAAAATACTGCCATTAAAATTTAAAATTTCACTAAGCATGCTTTAAAATTAAAAAAAGAAAAAAAATGTTGGAAATTCTATTCAACGAAAGAAAAAAAAAAGATACCACGGATTCTTAGGTGTACCTACTTCAAAAAATTGAAAAAAAAAAAAAAATTTCTGCGAAAAATTCAAAGATTTTCTTTCCAAAAAATTTGAAAATAAATTAATTGAAAAAATAATAAACGAAAAAAATTTTTTGCTCCAAAAAATTGAAAGTTTTCTATTTTTTAATTTTTTAAATTGAAATGAAAAATTGAGATTTTTTTCTCAAAAAAGAATCAAGATTTATTCTTCTCTCAAAATAAGAGACAATTACTAAAAAGAAGTAGGTAAGGCGTAAGATTTTTTTGAAAAATTCAGAGATTCTATTCTCTACAAATGGACGGCTTTTTCTCCAAAAAATCGAAATTTCCTCTAAAAAAATTGGAAGTTTTTTAAGAAGTAGAGATTACTTCGTCGAAGAATAAAAAAGATTTCTTCTCATTAAGAACTTTTTTTAAATGAGAATTTATCAGCAATTTTTTTATTTAAGTGACCAAGTAGTGACCAAGTATTTAAAAGCAATACTTATTTGAAAATTGAAAATTATTATAGTAGAACCTTGATTATCCGATTTCTGATTATCCGATTTTTCGATTATCCGAGAAAAAATTTTCAATCGATTTCTTACAATTATCCGATGTTTAAAAGTCGGTTAATTTTTTTTATCCAGTTTCCTTTCATTTTTGCACCTTTATTGACACTCAAAAAAAAATCGGAGATTTTTTCTGGAAAAATCCGAGAAAATAATAGGCCTATCATTTTTTTTATTTCAAAAAAATGATAAATTATTTATTTAGAAAGATACTTAGGTAAATATGTAAAAATTTCTCAGATCTGGAAAAAATTCAAAAATTTAATTCCCAAAAATCATGCTTTTTATTTTATTCTAATTTTTTTTTTCATTTCAACAAAATCAATGAAATATAATATGTCCCTAGCTACATATTTCAAAATTCTATTAATTCTATTAATTTTTGAAAAAGTTCCAAATCACAGAAAAAAAATCAAAAATTTCATTTCAAAAAACACAGAATTTTTCTCATTTTAAAAATACAGTCTTATAGATAGGCAAGTATGTTTATTCCAAAAAATTAAATTCTAAAAAATATATTTTTTTTAAATTCTAAAAAATCCTGAATTTTTAAAAATAAAATGTTTAAATTTTTTCTATGATTTGGGACTTATGTAAAAATAGAATCTAGAAATTTATTTCGTTTTGAATTTTTTGAAGTGAAAAAAATTCTAAAATCCTAATTTTTGGGAATAAAATTTCAAAAAAAATTCTGGATATTAGATTTTTTTGAAATTAAAAAATTATATTTCTCTTTCCATAAAAAATAAAGTTGAAAAAAAAATTAAACTTATCCTCAACTTTTTATTACCGTAATGTCTCAAAAAATTAAAAAATTTTCAATCACTTTGATATTTATTGGTTTTTGATTAAAAATTTAAAAAATTTGAAAAATTGAAAATTTCACAAATTTAAAAATTGACTTTATTTTAGAAAATGAAAACTTTTCAAAATTGAAATTTTTTGTACCTACTCATTTTGCAAACCACACAAAAAATTGATTTTTTCAACTTATGATTTTTTAGGCATAGTTCTTATAAATTTGGAATTTTTTATTTGAATAACCCTAGGTAGTTTTAGGAACAACTATTTTTTGAAAATTGAAAAGTTTTCAAAAATTGAAAGTTTTTTAGAAATCAAAATTTAAAAAAATTGAAAATTGTTCATAAATTGAAATTCATAGAATTTGAAAATTGTTTGCAAAATAAAAACTTCGAAAAGGCAAAAAAACTTCAAAAATTGAAAATTAGAAAGTTTAAAAAAATAAACAATTGTTTGCAATTGAAATTTTTTCAAAAATTGACGTTTTTTTTGAAATCAAAAATTATTTGAATACTGTCTCAGAACTAATAATATTTTAAAGTTCAAAACTTAGGAAACTGTATATTTCAAAAAATGATTTTTTTTTTTGAAAATGCATATTTTTTCATTAGGAGTTGCGAAACATCACATAATCAGCGAAAATATTGGGGTGGAACGGTAGTGGGCGGAGGGTTATGAGTCATTATTTGAGTTGCAATGGAAATTTTTTTAAATTTTGGTAACTTTTTGAAAACTCAAGTTACTTCTTTTTTTTCAAGTTTCGCTCCGATTTAAGTATGTTCTCTTTGTCATAATGTATCCTATAATTGATACTACTATGAATTACCTAATAGAATTTGAAAAGTTAACCTTATTTACTCGTTAATAAATACCTAAATAAAAAGTAGCTTTACATTCAAAAAAAAAACTTGATTTCGGTTTTTAAAATGGGACCAAATTTGAATTTCATTCGATTAAATTTGTATAGAATTATCCCAAAGTGGAACGACGCTATCGTCGCAATAACAAAATTGAATTAATTTCTCATAAAGGAAATTTGCAACGGCGCCCGCGTATATCGTTAAATGATCAGAAAAGATGTATTCTGCTGGTTCGAAATGTTTAAAATGAATTCCGTGTAACACTTTGGCAACAATGCCGGCGCTTTACTGGAAGTCTCTTGTATTGGGCCAAAAAGTACCGATCCGTGAAAGCATGTTCGACGGTAGAAAACAACCAGGGACGGTATGCTTATCGTACAAATTCCATGTTGTCACTTTGTCGTTTCGTACCTCGGTACCTTTCACTGAAATCGTTTCACGAGTTGAAAATTATTTTTCAAAGATAATACGTAGGTACTCTTAAATTAAACCTTCGTGTTCTTTGAACCACCATAAAGGCCACGGTAATTTTTTTAATAACTTTTTTAATTCGTATTAAATAAATGTGACAGCCTGAAACTCCAAACGGGTTCTAAGTTGGGTAAAAAAATTAAACATCGTTTAACAAATTTAACTAACGCAAATAGATGCTGTTCGCAGAGGGTAAAATATCAGCAGTTCTATCTTGTAAAATGTCACTTGCTGTAGCGTTAGAAAGCAAAGATTCGGTTCGAACATTATTTTACCTCTTAGGTGTAATTAATTGTTAAGAACGAGATGATTAATGGTTTAAGGATGCGCCAGGCGGAGCTTTTGGTAATGGTTAGGAGTCCTTCGTGAATTATCTTCAACGGTTCATTTTTTTTTCTAAATTGTGGAACACGAAATACAGCCCAGAGAGGATAGTTTTTGCTTCTGCTGAGAGCCTCGACTGGCTATTATACAATCTAAACATCTTAAAACTTGTGAAAAATGATATTTAATTTTTTTCGGACAGAAGGAGCATGAGCAATGGGGATTAGAAATAGGATAACTTTCATCATTTAATAAGTAGAATTTGTTGAAATGAAAATTTTTGGAACATATTTCATTTTTTTTTCAAAGTAAGTATTACATAAAACGTAGAGAAAAGCTAGAATAACTTGTCAAAGCATTCCAAAAAATTTTCTTTCAAAGACTCGTCGAAAAACTGCGAAAAGCTTTTAGATCAGAGATGACAGTATGGGCGTAAAAGTTTACAAAAAAATCTGAATCATTGAGGTAGATTATTATTTAAAATAAATGTGAATTTTATAAAAATTTGAAATTTGGTATTTTCGGAAATTCAACGAATTTTTGCCAGTTGAAAAATATTAAAAATTTATAGTTAGTCAATCTTTGAAATTTGAAAAAATTTAAAAACTCTGTTAAAAACTAAGAAACCAGTAAAAAATGAAATTTGGAAATTTTTAAAGTTGAATTAAATTATAAAATTCAGTAAATCCTTAAAATTTCTTAAAAATTTGAAATTCGGGACATCTTCTAAAATTTTATTAAAGAAGCAAGATAAGTTGTATCAAAATCTTGGAAATTTAAAAAATTGGTGAAAAATTGAAAATGCGAAAAATTAATGAGAATAGAAAGAAAGAAATTATTAAAATTTCCCATTAGATGATCTTCAAAATTTGGAAAAAAATTCATTCTGATAAAAGTGGGAATTTGAATCAATTCTCATAGTTTGGTTAATTTTTTCGATACCAAAAATTTAGTGCATCGTTAAAATATGGAAAAACTCAGATTTCGTTAAAAGTTGGGATTTTGAATAAATGTTTATTGTTTGATAAATTTTTAGAATGTCTACATATTGAAATTTTGAACATTTCAAAAATTAGGTAGGTAAGTAAATCTTTAAAATTAAAAAATTAAAAAATTTAATGAAAGTAGAAATTTTTGATTACAAATTTTTGAAGTTGTATCAATTATTAATTAAAATGTACATGTGTAATAGGTAAATCCTTAAAAGGAAAAAAAATTAAAATTCTATGAAAATCCAAAATTTAGAAAAATTTTAAAATTTTAAATTAAATTTTCAAGTTTTATAAATTCTCAAAAATTAGGTACCTAAACTACCAGAATATTTTCAAAATTGAAAAAATGTTCAAAATTTGATAAAATTCTGCAAAATTTTAAAAAATTAAAAATTTGATAAAATTGGAACTTAGGAATAAGTTTTTATTCCTTGACAAATTTTTAAGATAGGTATTAAAAATTTAAGAAGTTGAAACATTTAGTAAATAGTTAATTGAAATTAGGGAAATCTTGAAAATTTCATTTTCATAAATTTTTGAAGTTGAATCAATTTTTAAAATTTTGTAAATCTATAAAAAAAAATTGAAAAAATTCAAATTTAATGAAAATTGACATCTTAAATGATCTCTGAAGGGTATAGCCAACTTATGTATTTTTACAAGGTAATAATAATTTTAAAATTTCTAAAATAAAGTGTATACGTATATTTTTCAAATTGAGAATAATTTCAAAATTTTGTAAGTAAAATTAGAAATTTTCATAATTTTTTAAATTTCGAAATTGAATCGTTTTTCAAAATTCAGCAAATCGTGAAAATTTTGAAATTTTTTAAATGGTAATTTGAATTAATATCTCTGGAAATTGATAAATTTTAAAAATTTCAAAAATTGAGAAAAATTTTAAAATTTGGTAAAATGAGAAACTTAATTGATTTTCAAATTCTGATAAATTTGCAGTTGAATCAGTTTTTAAAATTTGTTAAAAGTTTCAAAATTTTACGAGATTTTAAAATTTGATAAGAGTAGGAATTGTGATAATTTTGAATTGTTTATAATTATATTAATTTTTTAAAATTGAATAAATCTTTCAAATTTTGAAATCATTTTTAAAAAAGTTTTAGAACATTTTAAAAATAAATTGATAAAAATGTGGAATTCTTATTCGTTTTTTGTTTTTAATAAATTTTTCAACACCCGAGCGGCACACTCGATCGATAATATCGGATGATGTAACGTATCGATAAAAAATCGTTTGAAAATCTATAGATGTTCTCACGATATTATAAAGATTTATCGGTACAACTTCATAGGCAAAAAATCTAAAAACTATCGAATTCGATATTATTAAGATTTTATGACGATATTCGTCAACGATACTATCGACAAAGAATATTAAATTTATCGATTCCGATTTTCCACCGATTTTGTGCAGATATTTGAAACTACATTATCGACAAAGAATATTAAATTTATCGAATTCGATTTTTTAACGATTTTGTAAAGATATTTAAAACTATATTATCGACAGATTATATGAAATTTCTCGACTTCGATATTTTACCGATTTTTTGACGACATTTGAAACTATATTATCGACAGATTATATTAAATTTATCGAATCCGATTTTTTTCCGATTTTGTAAAGATATTTGAAACTATATTATCGACACGTAATATGCAATTTCTCGATTTCGATTTTTTAACGATTTTGTGAGGATATTTGAAACTATATTATCGACAAATAATCTGAAATTTCTCGAATTCGATTTTTTAACGATTTTGTGAAGATATTTAAAACTTTATTATCGACACGTAATCTGAAATTTCTCGAATTCGATTTGTCAACGATTTTATGACGATATTTGAAACTATATTATCGACACGTAATATGAAATTCCTCGAATTCGATTTTTCAACGATTTTGTGGCGATATTTGAAACTACATTATCGACAAATAATCTGAAATTTGTCGAACGATTTTTCAACGATTTTGTGACGATATTTGAAATTATTTCCAAATTGGTGAAAATTTTTCCAAGTCCAACACGTCTGGAAGTACTAAACTGCCTATTATAAGCGTTTTATTGCTAATTCCTCAACGATAAGGTATGACATAGTGGTTCAAGAAGAGGATTGCCATGCAGGAGGTAGATGGTTCAAGCCCCACGGGTGGCAGATTTTTTATAATTTTTTTTGACTTTTTCTGAAATGATCCTCTTACCGTAACATGAATAATGTGTTTAGGCATAGTTTAATGTATTAATTATGCTAATTAATGAGTTTTAATTATAGAAAAAAGCTAGTAAAAGACGAAAAATCGGAATAAAAAATCGATAAAAAATCGACAGAATATCGAATTCGATAAAGTTCCGCCTAAATCGTGAAATTATCTTTCGATATTATAGATATATTATCGATAAAATATCTTACTATAATCTCGAAATATTTGCTAACTATAATTCGTCGATAATCTATCTATATATCGAAAGATAATTTCACGATTTATGCGGAACTAACGCGACACTTTATCGAATTCGATATTCTGTCGATTTTTTATTTCGATAATTTGTCGATTGTGCTGCTCGGGCATAAAAATTAAAAAAAAAATCGAATGTATTTTATTTGAAAAAATTTGAAAATTAGGTTTTCAAGAATAAAAAATTTGTCAAGTATTAGAATTTTGTTAATTTTTAAATTTTAATAAATTTTTGAAGTTAGATCCATTTTCAAAATTTTTAAAACATAATAAATCTTTAAAATTAAATAAAAATTAAAAATTTGAAAAAAAGAGTCCAATTTTGATAAAATTGGAATTTTGGTCATTTTAAGTTTGAATCGGGTAAATTTTTCAAAATAAATTTCTAAAGTTTTAGAAATTAAAAATTTTTTAATAATAAGTAATAGGCATCTTAGTAAGTTAAAGTTTTAAATTGTATTTTTTCATTTCAATTTTTTTTCAAAGTGTAAAATTTGAATAAAAATTTTTGTACCTTATGATTTTTATGATTTTTTTTAAGATTGAAAAAATCACGATTTCAAAAATTGTGAAATTGATTTTATGACATAAATTTACACCACACTATCTGGAAAATTACACTATGCCCTTTCTCTGCTTTACTTACTTTGTATTCGTTTTTTCCAAAATATCCTTTAAAATAGGGACGGGGCCAAATAACACCAAAACTACTCGCACGATTCTCGAATCTCAATTTTTGAATCGTGGTAAAAATAAGAATCAATTTTACCGGTCGCTCGGCCAGACATACGCCGCAATAGCTCGCAGTCGTTGTTGCCGTCGACGCGTAATTGGCGAAGCGCCGAGACGCTAGCCGCGCATCCGAAAACATTACACATCTTCGTTGACAAGACGACAAACTTTGCAAAAATTTCGATTCATGTATTTCTTTATTTAAAAATCTACTGCGCGATAATTAATAGGTGCAGTGGTGATGTGATTGTGCCAGTGTCGCGATGCTAAAATTCTGCATTATTCGTCGATTATTGTGATGCGTTCGGTTTCGATAATCGCGTTCAATATCAAACCTCCTTGATAAATTTACTTTGCCTAATCAAAAAATGCAATTCTGACTTCCGACTGACGGATATGTTGAAAGGACAGGGTAATGCATCCCCTAAACCGAACCTTAGTCCAGGTCACGAGACATCTTTAGAACCGGTCGAAAAAACCAAAAAGAAGCTCTCGTTCAGAGAGCCCGAAATTATGGGATATTATATGCAGATTGGACAAGATGTCGCTTCTAGATTATCGAAAAAATTCAAGTCTAAAAACGGAACCAAAATGCCGAGCACTATAAGCAAAAGTTGTATTTTTAAAAATTGCGCCAGTGAAGATAAAGATATGAATTATGAAAATTTCACTGGAAGCACCGAAGATATGAATTTGGAGGTTTGTCGTTTATTTTTTCAAACCTAAAATATATAACTTTGAAAAGTGGATAAACCTAATGTGAGTTGTACCTGTTTAAATATGTTGGTGAAATACTAAAATATAAACGCATACGCGAAGCAGTTGAAATTTCGTATATTTACCTTTGTGTATCTAAGTAATCGTGTGATAACTCGTGCACTTCTTTGATCAGAATTTTCAAAATGAGAAATCATCGATGAATAAATAGGTACCTACCTAAATCTACTTTACCTCGAGTCTATTTCAAATAGCAATCGTGTCGATATATTTCTTTTTATTGCAGCATAATAAAAAATTGGGAACACATTTTACAACGACGAATGCGTATAATCTGATAAATAAATTGAAAATACTTAAATACAATCCAGAGCTGTGACAAATTTACCAAATAAACGACGTATACATATAGCCAAAGGCGACCTAAATTACACTTTGGGATTACCAATAACTCAACTTTTTTGCTAGCTCTATAAAAGGTCTGCTCAAAATCCGAAATTTTCTACGTTCATAGACGTAGCAGTAGTATTTTCCTTTCCTACAAAATGAGTAACGTAAAATTGTGTATTTTGGGTATTTGGCACGATATCAGAGTCCGAATGTGATGTTTCGTTGACATCGATAGAAATGTGTTCCATTTAAACTTATCATTCATTCGAAAAAGAGAGAAATAAAATCAAATCCAAGAAAAAACTTCTCCTTTCATAAGAGTATATTAACGTCGATTTTTTTTTCTTTAATTTCATCGGAATATTCGTCTTTATATATCTTTCATCGAGTTGTCGGTTCTTTTGAACGAATAAAATACTCGTTGTTTAAATAGTGTATGATTTATAAGTCTATAATAAAACCATTTTAGATAATAAACGAATAAAAAAGGGGACAACTGCAGCTATCAAAGATACGGCATGCGGCCAAACTTTCGGCATTCCGGTGAAACAACGTTGCTATATTATACGTAAATTCTTCACTAGGAAATTATTTTGATAATGATTTACAGTCCGGAATAAATGGTAATAAAAAATTTTAAAATTAACCATAACTATTTATTTTGGTCCGACGATGTGCGGTATTCCCGTTTAATTACTGTCTAGAGTCTCTTAATGATTTTCAAAGGTAGGGGTACCAGGTGTTGAATTTTTTCGCTTCATTTATCCAAAGGTGATGGAAGTTTTACGTGGGAGTAGTACTAACGTGTAGCTGGCATGGTATCGCGGCGGTCACAGCACACTATCTCCTCCCTCCCCCTAAAAAAATCTTCAACGAAGATGTGTACACAAAGTTTGATTTTTCAAGTCGCAATACTGGCTGAAATTCTGAACAAATCAAAAAAATTAAGAATTTCATCTTGCAGGAAATTAAATTTCCAATCAAAAAGGTTCTTTTCATTTTTTGCCTATTTGCAATATTCAGGCGTTATGCGAGAAAAAAGAACAATAATTATATCAAGTATCCTCCAAGTTTGAATATCTACTTACTTTATAAATTTTTCGTTTACCTTGCATAGCGCCTGAAATATCGAAGATAGGCAAAAAGTAAAAAGACCCTTTCTGAAAGGAAATTGAATTTTGAGTGAGGTGTGAGTCTTAATTTTTTAATTTACTTAAAATTTAGTATACTTCATTTCCTTAAAGTCCAAAAAGTTGAAGAATTTTGGAAAAATCAGCGAATTTTTCTTTTTTTCTCGTATAGCGCCTGAAATATTGAAGATAGGCAAAAAGTGAAAAGAACTTTTTTGAAAGGAAATTAAATTTTGTATAATTTTCAGCCCTTTTAGGTCTTACTTTTTTGATTTACTCAAAATTTATTACACTTCTTTCCTTCAAACCCAAAAAGATGATAAATTTTTAGAAAATTAGCGAATTTTTCTTTTTTCTCGCAGAACGTCTGAAATATCGAAGATAGACAAGTAAATTGTATTTTGAGTGAGGTGTGGGTCTTACTTTTTTGATTTACTCAAAATCTAGTACACTTCATTTCCTCCAAGTCCATAAAATTGATACATTTTTGGAAAAATTAGCGATTTTTTTTCGCATAGAGCCTGAAATATTGAAGATAGGCAAAAAGTGAAGGGAATCTTATTGAAAGGAAATTAAATTTTGAGTAAAGTGTCTGTCTTATTTTTTGGTTTACTCAAAATTAAGTACACTTCATTTCCTCAGAGTCCAAAAAGTTTATGAATTTGTAGAAAATTGGTAATTTTTTCTTTATTCTCGTAAGTATAGCGAGCGTCTGAAATATTGAAGATAGGCAACAGTTGAATAGTACATACATTTTTGAAAGGAAATTCAATTTCCTATAAAATGATGGACTTACTTTTTTGATTTTCTTAAAATTTGAGCCAATAGGTATTATGACTTGTACAATTAAACTACAGCTAAACAATTTCAATGAAAAGATGTAGTGGGTTGTAGATACTTAGTGTGTTTGCGAGCTACGTGAAACTTTCATATGACCTTAGGCTGGTGATTACCCGTCAAATTAATACATATTCCCCCCCCCCCCCCCCCCCCAAGTGGCTGACAATTTGGAAACAATTCCCTATCAATAGCTCACTCTGTTCAACTCTAGTTCAGATTGAAATTTCATTAACAAGAATAGGTAATTATAGGTATTCGGATTTTAACGACAGATTAATTTAAATTTATTAGCTGATTTTTGTAGTTTTGACTTGTCAGTAACATTACTTGTGTAAGCACCTTAGATTATTGTTTCCTGCAGGGGTTACTTTAGGATTAATTTTTTCTACAAATTAGTTCTATTGAAAGATCGTCTGTTGTGAATTTATTCAAAATGATGATATTCTGATTCTGAAGTTGAAAGTTGAATACTCACTCGTTTGGTAAATATTCACGCTTATTCGTACCTACACATCTTCCTATGGACAGCTATGCACATGAAAATTAATTCAGTTAAATATTTGTCTCAAAATTCCTTGCAAAAATAATGTACCTACTCGTATCTGATCTGTGTAGATAATGTGTAAAAAGTATTTGAACATTGTAAGTAGTATAAATTGCTGATTTGAATTTGGCGATAATTTTTTTCCTTTGTGTACTTACATTACTTTATTATGTACTTAGAACTCGACACGAAAATAATTAATAATTTATCGTTACCCTTTTTTTTTACAGAGTCAAGCCATGAGAGTAGTGAGAACAGTGGGTCAAGCATTCGAAGTATGCCATAAATTATCGTTAAATTCGCCGGCCTTCGACGACGGTGATCAAGATACGGAAACCATACTTAGCGAAAAAGATAGCGAAATACAAAATGAAAAATCGAAAAAAGGTTAGTATCTTCGCGAATGCGAACTAATTACATTGAAAATGGTTAAATTCGTTCACACCTACTTTACGACAACGGCCAGACCGATGCCAAATTATGCATCGTACGCGCGCCACATGCACGAGTATGGTCCATAGATACTTAATTTACGACGAGGCCGAAAATTTTTCATAGCTTATTCCAATATCGATGAAATACGACTTTTTCGCGCGAATGTAACGTTGCAAAGTTATTAGGTGAAAAATATCGAACAATTAGAAGCGATGAATAATATTCAACGCTATATAAAATGAAGAAATAAACTCGTAGTGGCGGTAAAACGGTATTAGAGGTAAATCAAGCTTTCATGTTGAATGAACGCCAAAAACCTACTGAAAGATGGGAAAGTAATTATATTTAGAGGAATATTATTGCGAGTAATCTCGTCGTTATATTTTACACTTTAACCAACTTTTATACTCGAACGCGTACAACTTCCTAGTGGGTATTTTTATAATCTGTGCGACCTGGTTTTAGGAAATTTTTTAACAACCAATTTATTCGATTACGGTCAAATTGATAAGGTGTGGTGTCTGACATGAGGTTTGGTGCTCTTATGTTTTATTAATCATTGGAAGTAGCAGGAAGTAAAAAAAAATGGAATTTGTAAATGTCCCCACTTGGGTGGTCTTTAGGTAGATAGATACCTAATTTGTTAATTTTTTTCATTTTTTTTACAAACCCCAATTATTTTTTGTTACAAGAAAATATTTTGTGAAAAAATGTATCGTAGTAAAATACTACTATGGAAACAACATTTATGCTGCATTTTTTTGGGTATCGCTATTCAGCCAAAGTTCACCCAATTTTTCATAATTTTTTTAGTCAAAATTCGAAGTCTCAGGGGTGTAAAAAAATTCGTATGTGTACGAGTTATCACTTCAAATATTCCATAAAAATTTCAAAAATTTTGGTTGAAAGGTTTGCGAAAATTAAATTTTAATGCAGGAAACTCGTACGATTCATGAGATAGAAATTTTTAATGAAAAAGTGAGATTTTCGTATGCAGATCGAGGTGAAAGAGATTAGATAAGAGGTGGAAAATACGCTCTCAACACTTATCTACATATATTTTTTACAGTCCTCAGTAATATCTAATGCTTAATTTCGAAAAATAAAAATTCTCAAAGAATGCAAAAACTAAAAAAAAAAAAAAAATAGGAAAATTTTTTAAACTTTGAATTCATTACTGTTTGAAAATAATTCACAATTTTTTATTTGTCCCTAAATGAATTTTATGTAGTGTCTACCATACTCCTCCTCCTGTAGCTGGGCTAAGAAAACGTGTTTTGAACAAATAATAAAATTTTCCAGTTCCCTTATGGATCATTCATTCCATGCCAATTCAGCCACTTTTTTTGCCTTGGATCTTTCGATTTTTCTTAAAAATTTACTTGGGCCTGCCAAAACCTCCTACTGGCCAATTTTATGGTTTGGAAACTGGCAGAAGGATTAGGGAGGTCTCGGTGAAAAAATAAAATGGATATCATAATTCAGCATTAAATTTGAGAGGAGTTGTGGAGATTTGGGGAAGTCCTATTAAAAAATTTAGTTCATATTCGAACTCGATGCTATCAAAAACAAAACGAACCATATGCCAGATGCCACACATCAATTTTACAAAATTATATCAAAGATGTGCTGCACTTTTAATCTCTTGACACTATAACCTATTCTGTCAAGGATAGGTACAGTAGGGTTTTTTTTATTTCGAAATTTGAGGGGTCTTAGGAGGCTTTGAAAAGGTCCTATCAAAAAAGTAAGGACATATTTGAACAAGGTGTCTACCGTCGCGAAAAGTCGAAAAAGTCGCGAATTCAAAAATTGGTCGCGAAAGTCACGACCAAAAAATCCTTGAAGTCGCGAATTTTTTCCTAATTTCTCCAAAACTTCATCTTATTGAAAATCTTCAAATTTATTTCTTTATTTCAAAGTTCCAATTTTTCAAAAAATTTTCGCCTTCGCCTTCGCTCGGGCAACATGCTACTTTTATATTTTTTATAATCTAAAAATTATCATGTTTTCAAAATTTTTGCAAAAAAATGACTGTTTTTTCTTTTGAAAATTGCAATTTTTTCAAAAAATTTCGCCCTCGCTTCGCTCGGGCAGCACGTGTCATTCTTATTTAGATCCTAATGCTTTCATGAATTTAAAAAAAATCTTTTATTCATGAGAACAGTGAGAAGTTTTTCTTTCAAAAGCTCAATTTTTCGAAAATTTTTGCCCTCGCTTCGCTCGGGCAACATGAGTAGGTATTCTTCTGATTTTCAATCCAAACAAAAATCAATTTTTTTTTAATTTTGAAGAAATTGAACAATTTTATTTTCCATTGAAAATTACATTTTTCCAAAATTTTCAATGTAGGGGGATTTGAAATCTGTCTATTCTAATCTTAATGTTAGCTTTAAAAAACCGTTGTCAATTTGTCACACAATACGAGTAAATTAAAAAAATGTGGAAGAAAGATGGGAAAATATGAGTCTCACACAAAATTTCATAATTCTAAACGTTTTGAATGTTGATGTAAAAAATGAATCACCGGGAAATATCTTTTCAAGCCCCCTCCCCTCCCCTCCCATCCCATCCGAAGCACAAATTTTATTTTGTTGAAGACCTCAACGTTGACATTCTGACTTTTGTTAACAACCCTAATGCTCATGAAGAATTGTATTGAAGAGGTTAATGTAGAATTCGTGAATTCAAATTACATTACAAGAGAAAAATATCACGAAAAAAGTCGCGAAAAAATCCCGAAAGAGGTCGCTAAAAGTCGCGAATTTCAGTTTTCAAAATTTGGTAGACACCTTGTTGAATTCAACGTCATCAAAAATATTACAAACGGTGTGCTACATATTTTTTGAAATGTTTTTAATTTTGACCGAAATTTTGACCAACATTTTGTGGCGTTTTGCCCACTTTGGGTCTTAATAGCTCACTACAAAAATTAATCCGTGAATGTAATAAAAAATAATCTAATCCAAGGCATTTTTTGCAGTTTTTTGAAGTTTTTCATGTACCTATGTTCAACTTTCTAAAACTTCCAAAAATTTCATGGATGATTCTAAATCTTCTTTCGATGCTCGTGGAAACCCGGTTTTCTGATTTTCGCTAGCTTTCAACAATCTTGACGTAAGTGCCACCAAAGTTGAAGGCTGTTCCAAAAAATTCCAAAAT
Source organism: Balanococcus diminutus (assembly GCA_959613365.1). NCBI lineage: Eukaryota > Metazoa > Arthropoda > Insecta > Hemiptera > Pseudococcidae > Balanococcus > Balanococcus diminutus. Next base: position 36,128,127 of record OY390714.1, read on the forward strand.
TGGAAAAACAACAGACTCCCCTACAAACATGGCGGCAGGGGCGAAGCAAAAGTGGTTTTTTATTTATTTTTGGGTTGAGATAAGCTCGTAAAACAATTTGAGTAGAATCGAAAGATCCAAGGTCGAAACATGGCCGAATCGACCTGAAATTACTCTTATCTGATTTGAAAAGATGTCTTGGAGCCCCCACCTCAATTTTTCAAAAAATACAAAAACTAAAAAAAAATTATTAATAATTCAAAGTTTTGAAAAAAATTCACAACTTTTAATTTTTTTGTAACCGAATTTCAAATGGTGCCCTCCCCATTTTAAAATTTGATAAAATTTCAAATTCTATTTATTTTTGTTCTGATTTTAACCCATCAAAGTTGTTCTTTTTCATGAGAAGCAGTTGCGTGACGAAAAGTAGTGGGGGTAAAATTCAAATTTTCTCAACTAATTTTCCTTAATTTCTCTCCCCCAAATTTTCCAATTTTTCTCAAAATTCCTTCTGCTTAGGGATGATGCATCCCACAACACTGTTTGTCACTCCTCTAATAAGAATCAATTACTAATTTGTCTCTTATCTGAATTTCTAATAATACCAATCTCCTCCCCCGCCAATTTCTCAAAAAATACACAAAAATACGTACATAAATAAAAATAAAATTTTCTAATTTTTAGTTCAAAGTCGTCCTTTCTTTGGAGGATAATTCCAAATTTTTCGTTTTTTTTTCAACTGTACATATTTTATAAGTGTAGTGCTTTCCTCGTTTTCAAAATTGATAACTCGATTTCTTAGAAAACAAAAACCAAAAAAAAAATGACCAAAGGAAAATTTTGAATTTGAAGTTATTCATTTTTATGAAAAATTAATTCATGATTTTACATTTTTCCCCTAATTAAATTCATTTAGGGGGAAAATAAAAATTCGGAAATTCATTAAAAAAATTCAAAATTTAAAAATTTTGTAAATTTTGAAAATGCGAAGTCAATATAGGCACTACATAAAATTTAGTTGGGGAATAAATGAGGAATTATTCTTTAAAGAAAGAACAACTTGAATTGAAAATTTGAAAATTTCGTTCAATTTTTCATTTTTTGAGAAACGAAGGGGGGGGGGGAGGGGCTTGACAACACTAAAAATCCAAAATTTGCAATTACTTCGCATGAAAAGGAACAACTTTGATACGTAATCAGAAAAAGCGAACGTTGAAAAACCTTTTCATTCGTTAATTTTTTTCATAAGGAAGAGAGGCTATGCTCTACTTGAAATTCAGTTTGGTGAAAAATAGAAAATGAAGAAATATTTTTTCACAAAAAGGAATATTTTTGGGGGGGGGGCGGGGTAAATACCAAAAAATCAAAAATCGAAAATGGAGATGTACAGATCCCAAGCTGGAGTTTAGCAGGGAGCTGTGCTTTGAAGGAATGAGAAAAATTGAAATTATTAGGTACCTTTGGCTTTTTGACCTTGAAATTTCTCGAATTATTTACCCCTTGACAATTTTTGCAAAAAACGAGACGATTTTTTTAAAATCGATTTCTTATAAATTTCATAGTTTTTTTTTAAAGTAAACAAAAAAAAAAAACTTCCTGGTAATTGGTAGTCGAATGACTATTTCAAATTTTGCGCACATTAACGTCAGTACTATTGGGCGAATGCCATGGGTCATTTTGACCTTGCGAATTTTTGTATTCGTATAAACGTCATAATTATGACATCGTAAAGGTACCTATATATCGTACTTAAACAATGATAGTGGTATTTTTATGTCGTATGTGTATGTATACGAGTACGTAGACGTACTCAATACTCATTGCTAGATGTAGCAAATTTTTATACAAGTTGAAATTTATTTTCATGTACCTAATTAATTAAAATTACTAAAATCGATTTTGTCTTGATTTAATTAAGCCCATTTTATTATAAAATGAATATTTTAAATCTGTTTTCTTTCATTCGATAATTTTAAAATAGAAGCCTGCCTTTGGTTTAGCTATAAGTATTTTGCAAGCTTAGATATCCGAAGTCAATATCATATCTCTGGGGAAAAAAATTGAAAACCTGCCTACTCGCATAATAATGAAACTAAGATTTAGTTATTTTCTGTCTGGAAAACGTGCCTTCATGGTGTACCCATATTCTTATTTAAAGGCGAGATGGTTCATTTTGCAAATTTATTCGTAGTCAGTATTTCAAAAAAAGGAAAAAAACACCCTCGTATTCGTGCAATACTAAAACCAAGATACCTAGTAATTTTCTATGTAAAAAAGGAACTTTCGCGCGTGCCTATATACGTTTGCATACCTTTATACGAATATATAAGACAGTGAAAGTGAACTCGACAAAATGATATTTTTTTGACACATCAAAAGAAGACGTTAGCAGGGAAATGGCGCAAGGCTGACAAGATTGCTTTGAGAAGTAAAATTGAAAATTAGCGGTTGATGTTCTGGCTTCACGTAGAGTATATCTTAGGAAAGAGCATGTTGGCGATAACAGATTCACGCATTGACGTCATTAATTACCTTTGGATATCGTCCAAGTTATCCGAAAGCACACCCTTTTATTTTTAATCAGTTATATTCGCAGCGTATAAACAAAGCGTTTAAAATCACGAATATTACATATTGAAGACTATATCGACTCGTTAAACCTTTACCGAACATCTGTTCGAAGTATAATACATTTATTATCCGAAATGAAAACATTCGTCTTAAGTATTTCTTCTTTACTCCTTTTTTTCCCCTTCTGCTGCAGATTTAATATCCGGGCCAACGAGTACTGAAACTTTAGCGTTACACGATCATTCTGGCACTTCAGAAGATCAAGTTCCGGTGAAAACTTTACCACAGAGACCTATAAGACTGGATATTATTCCTCCTCCGCCTTTAATTCCTAATACAAGTAACGCTTGTAATTCGAACGGCGGAAATGTTAGAAGGTCGCCGTTGGTAAGTATACTCTCGTTAGGTGGAAAATTTCACCGTACTTGCGAGCACTCGGTTATTACATTGTTGTTTTTTTTTTTGCTATTACAGAACGGAGGTGAAATGTACAGTTCTCCATTAACTGAACCTCTTAAAAATATAAGTGACACTCCATTACCGGTGGCTGGTACACCGCTAAGTACTCATCACGAGATCCAGTTACTTAGAGAGCAGCTAGAACAGCAGTCGCAGCAGACGCAAGCTGCAGTTGCGCAAGTCCACTTGCTGAGGGATCAGCTAACTGCTGAGACCACGGCGAGATTAGAAGCTCAGGTATGCTTCAATATGGTGTCCAGTGCGCGAATTAATTCGTTCGTTTGGTTAATTTCGTGGTAATTTTCTTCAGGCGAGAACTCATCAGTTGTTAGTACATAATAAGGAATTATTAGACCATATTGCATCCCTGGTTGCATTACTGCAGCAACAAGAAAGACTTCATTCGCAGCAACAACAGCAGCAATCTCATCAGTACCAATATCAGCAGCAGCAGTTCCAGAATATGCAGCATATTTCATCCGTTCCTCAGGTTAGTTTTTTTACGACTTATTTAGCCCTTTTGGACCCAAGGCCGAACTAGCCCAGATTAAAACATTATCTTTTAATATCCGTATGATATAGAATATTCCAAGACTCCTTGGGTTTTTTCAGCCCTCTACCCTCAATACCCAAACCGAAAATTCCTTTTCTTCAAAATTGATGAAAATGCACTATCGACTAAACTAGATGGTTTTGGAAATTAAAAATTTAGTAGAAGGGTAGAATTAATTTTTAATTTATGGTAATTGAAAGAAAAATTGATTCCCACTAAGTAGGTATGAAAAATGCCCAGTCAAAAAAATAAAAAATGAAGCATAAAAAAATTAATGCACGGTTTTAAAAATCCACTCATTGAATGACAGGAAATGCTTTTCTTGTTTTTTTTTGTTGTTTTTTTTTTAAAAAAAAAATGGTGTAAAAAATCCATTGAAAAATTGAAAGTTTTTGAAAAATAAATGTGTTATAAATTTTTTTCCAAGGCTCCAATCGAAAAAATTTCTAAACAAAAGTTGTGTATTTTGATCTCAGGAACAATTTTGGTTATTACAAAAATTTTGATTGGATCGCTCCTTCCCTTCCATTTTCGCATTATACGCACGGAAATCACTTGGAAAATCACGTATATATACTGCAAAATTATACATGAACACGTAGAATGCAAAATTGAAGGGGAATGAGTGGGTCAATCAAAATTTTTGTAATAACCAAAATTGTTTCTAAGATCAAAATACACAACTTTTGTTTGAAATTTTTTTTGATTGAGGCCTTAGGTATACAACTACAGAACTACAGATATAGAAATATAATTTGGAAAAGAGGGCTCAACTCTTTCTCCAAAAATCTTTTAATCTGCGCAGCGTCGAATTAAGCCGGAACGTACCGGAATGCAGTTCGGTTCGTGAAAAATAAAAAATCTTCGTTCCATTTCGTGAAAAATCCAACCAAAATTTGAAAAAATTAGGTAGATAATTTGAAATAATTATTTTAAAAAATTTGAAGATAATCTTTTCAATTTTTATTTTTAAAAATCTTCAATTTTTTGAAAGAAGCCACTTTTTTATGCAGAAAGAAGCTCTCATTTTTCAAGAATAAAAATTTAATTATTTCCCAAAGATTTCGAAGGAAAAAAGTTTGGGATTTTTGGAAATAATACAATTTTTTGAAGAAGAAAATTTCCATTTTTTCTAGAAATATACCTATTTCTCAAATTTTCAGATAAAAATCGTTATTTTTTTGGAAAAAAGAAATGAAAAATCTATTTTTTAGGGGGGGGGAGACTTACATTTTTTGGGGGGAAAATCTCCAGGGTATTTTTGTTGAAAATGAAATCTGTCATTTTTTGAGAATAGGTACATATAATTTTGATTATCGTCAAATATTTTGGAGCAAAAAAAATAATTCTTCTGTTTAAAGTGAAATTTTTCATTTTTAATGAAAAATTTTAAGTTTTTTTGAGGAAAAAAATCTTGCCAATTCTCAATTTTTTAAAGGAAAAATATTTTTCAAATTTTTGAAGTAGAAAAAAACTGAATTTTTATGTAAATAAAGTATATCTCGCATTTTCAAGGAAGAAGAAAAACAATTTTCAAAAAAAAGTCTTTCAATTTTCTTGGAATAAAAAATATTCCGATTTTTTTAGGGCCACCCTTTGATTTCCAAAAAAGGGGTTTAAATTGGATGAATCATTTATTATAAGTAATTGATTAATTTATAAAAATTTGCTTTCATAAGTACAACGGAATTAATAAATCGGATCAATTTTTTTTTAAATTTTATATGTTTTCAAAAAGATATTGAACACCCAGCAATAAAAAAGATATACCTTGAGTTACCAAAAATAATGAGGGGATGAAGAATTAACAAATTAATAAATTGGAACAGTTTTCAATTTGAGGTTTTGACATGACTTGGGCTAAAATTTCGTAATTTTGCTCAATTCGAGCACTGAATCTGTGTACTTAAGCCCTCAATTGAAAAATTTTTCAAACAAAAGTTTTATAATAAAGTCTCTAGAACAATTTTGGGTATTACAAAAATTGTTCCTTTAATCAAAATACACAACTTTTGTTTCAAACATTTAGGGCCGATTTTTTTTTTCAAAAACTTGTCAAAAAATTTAAAATTGATTTTCGACACCATTTTTTCGTTTTTCCAAAAAACTCCACGTAAGTGACAATTCCATTTTTTTGTTCAAAAATTGAAAGACATTTCATGTCACTCAGTAATTGGATTTTGAAAACCGTACACCAATTTGTGCTTTTTTTCATTTTTCATGATTTTGCGATAGCGTATTTCTCATACCTACTCTTAAGGAATCAAATTATCATCATTCAAAAAATAAATATGTATTACACTTCTACTAAATTTTCAATTTTAAAAACCATAAAGTATAATGTTCATAAATTTTAAAGAAAATGGATTTTCGGTATGGGTATTGATGGTAGGGGGCTGAAAAAAATCAAGAAGTCTTACAATTTATTATATCATATTAAAAGATACTTAATGCTTTAATCTGGCCTAGTTCGGCCTTGGGTCCGAAAGGATTAGTAATGTCCATTCATCGATGCTTGTTCATTTTCATCGAGGCTTTTTCGCTGACATAACGCTCGCTTACACCTAATTTCATTTGGAAAATGGCATTTGCATGGCTTGGAAAATCATCACTATGTGTACTGGTGCAATGTCTATAACTACTCTTGTGTTGAGAAATTTATGCGTGAAAAAAAATGAAATTCCCCTGCCAGCTAAATCCTACATACGTTTGGGGAATTATTTGGAAATTATACAAACATTCGAAATGCCAGCCTGCTTCACACTATTATATCATTCGAACGTCTACAATTATTATAGCTGGGTTATCAAATCGGCGAAATTAGATTTTAAAACGACGTGTTTATTGTTGCGAAAAATATACTACAGACATGTGAATTGAATGTACGTAATCAGACATTTTACATTTCGAGCATTCCACCAAAATATTTGCCCAAGTTTATCTTTTTTTTATTAACCTTAATAAAAAAATGTCGATTTCCAACTCCCATAGGGTATTTTTCATCGACAATAACGAAGTAAAAAATGTATGGGGTGAAAGTTTCCAATTTTTTGAGTAGGCTGATTAGGTACCTACTTATACCTAAGTAAATTTTATTTTATTGTTGTAAAAGGTTACCTAAATATTTAACTATACCGAAACACCTACTTTAAAAACTCGAAAGTTTGTACTCGTAATTAACCGAAAACCTATTGATATTTGTTATTTCGCAATTTGAAAAAGCCACAACGAGATCACGTACGTAGGTGAATGTTTTTGTTTAATTTTTTACGACATTGCACAGCGAATAGTTATATTTATTTAAAAAGACCAGCTATAATTTCATGGTTTGCTTTGTATAACAGTTGAAGTTTAGTTTTTTACCCTTTCGATTGAATTAATTCGCTCAACTTCCACAAAGGTAAGTTTTTTTTTTCATTTAAATATCTACTCTCTTTTAACTGTGTCGTTTAATTTTTTATTTCTTTTTGTGTTTACGTTTACTTTTTCATTTTTCATTTTTTTTTTTTTTTTCGTTATTCATTAGCGTTGTTTTTGTTTGCGCTTTTGTCAATTAGCGATTAAATCTGCATGATGAATTTTCTTATACCAAAATCCGCATTTTGAGGTAAATATTTTAAAATATTAATGTAATTTTTCATTAAGGTAGAATTATGTTCGAGCGAGGCTTTCCGTTTGTTTATTTTTCTAACAAAAAGTCGTGGGCTTTTCGCCTTGATATCTGAGAACGATTTAAAATATTTCCTTCGCTAGATTTCTTTGATGCCGGCAATTTTCGCCACGCTGGTTTGGTTCCAAAAGGATTATAAAATCACCGAGGCTGAATTTTTAATTAATTTTAGTTCGGATTTTCAATTATTAAAAACGTGGAAAAAAATGAAAACTTCGTTGGAATGGAAAATTGAATTTTTATACATGCATGACACAAGTGACGTAAAAAATGGTTCGGTTATTAAAAGTGTAAGTATTTTTTTAGAAACGAAACATTCTTTTGATAATTTCAACTTGAGTCGTGAGGTTGGGAATTTTTTATGTTTTTGTCATTTTACCTCTGTTTCTATTGATAAAAAATTCAAACGAGCAAGTGCTTATAAGCAGGGATTACAAATAGGTATTTTAGCCTATTTAAATGGTACTTTATAGAAAAAGTATGGGTTAAAAGCTTATTTTAATATGATATTGAATTTTTGGATATTTTTTTTTTGGAATTACCTGAACGAAATATTACTTATCTAGGTACCTAAAAATTTAATAAAGTTACAAGATTATAAAAAATCAAAAAAAAATCATGTGTCTACTTAGTTATATACCTATCTGTCTTGTTAAAAAACTGATGAAAAAAAAACTGGAAGAAAATATTATAAATATTAGTTTGGAAAAATTTGGAAAAAATGAAAAATTAAATATTTGAAAAAATTGAGAAATCACTAAGAATTTGAAATTTGAAGATATATAAGTATTTATTTTTAAAAAAAATGAAAGATTCATTAAAATTATAAATTTAAAAAACTGAACCAATATCAGAAATATTAAAAATTTAATAAAATTAGAAAATCATAAAAAATTAAAGAATTGAAAATTTTAGAAAAATTAAAAAATTAATAAGATATAAAATGTTTTGAACATTTAAAAAATTTGAATACCCAGCTATTTGAAGGAATTGAGAAATCGCAAAGGAGTTGAAAATTTATTGATAGGTATTAAAAAAATTGAAAAATTCAGAAAAATTACAAATGAAAAAACATTGAGAAATTTTGAAAACATTAAAAATATGTGTCTATTTTTGAAATGATTCAATTTCTTCAATTTTTAATTTTTTTGAATCTTTCATTTTTTTTATGTACGTAATTTAAAATTTCTAATTTTTAATACCTTCAAAATTGCTCAATCTTTCAATTTTTCTGATTTTTTGAATTTTTATGATAGGCATATCAATATTTTTTCAGTTTTCTGGTCTTCCTTATCATTTAAATTTTCTTTTTTTCTTTATGATTTTCTGACTTTATCAAATTTTGAAAATCTTTTCAACTTGTAATATTTTTTTGAATATTTCATTTTTTTAAAGGTACCTTGAATTATTGAAATTTCTTACTTCTTTGCGATTTCTTAATTTCTAAAAATATTCAATTTTTCAAATTCGGTTGTTCCAACTTTTTAAATTTTTATGAGATTTTATTTTTTATCAATTTTTAAATTATCCTGAATTTTTCAACTAACCTATCCAAAATTTCTAAATTTTTTAAAGATTTTATAATTTTATCAGATTTTTAATGTTTCTAAAATTGTTTATTTTTTAATTTGTAATTTTTCTGAATCTTGCATTTGTGTAATACCTTAAAATTTCCTACTTCTTCATGATTTTTTCTCAATTTCTAAAAATATTGGATTTTCTCAAATCTATGATTGTTTTATTTTTCATCAATTTTTCTGAATTTTTCATTATTTTAAAATTTCTAAATTTATAAAGATTTACTAATTTTATTAGATTTTTAATACTTAAAAAAAATTTAATTTGTAATTTTTCTGAATCTTCAAATTTTTTAAATATCTTCAAATTTCAAATTTTCTCGTATTCTCTAAATTTCATGAAATATTCGATTTTTCTTATTTTTTTTTCATTTAAAAAAATTTATAAATTATGAAGAAGCGAGGAATTTGAATGCAATATTATTAAAAATTTATAGAATTTAGAATAATATTATGAAAAAATTTATTTAAAATTTAAAATATACCTCAGCCCTGTCAATAACATAATTAGGTAGCTAGTTACCTACTCATTATTTTTTGCGAAGAAACTCGGTTCTCCTATACCAGAGGATATCAATTTCGATTTCACCCGTCTTCTTTGAGAAATCGACAAAGCAAAAAATGCTGCCAAACTGACTTCAAAGAGACGTGATAAAATTCCCAGCCTCGTAGTCAAGTTTATGTAAATCTTTATTAAATTTTGAAAAAGTTTCGTTGATATTTTGTAAGTCGATACGATAAGAAAGCTAAAACTACAAATGCCTACATCAAAAGGATCAGCGTTAGGATTTCAAAATGGCGGTAAATTTGATGGAATACAATACCTACGTATTTATCAACGTTTAAAACTAAACCCACGGTGAATTATTTTCCAGCCTGAGCGCTAACGTAATATCGCTGTTGCGAAATATATTTCTGAATTAGATAGTTTTGACAGGCAAGTTTTGGATGATGAATTGAAGCGTTTCGATTTGACCCTAAAGGCATATTACGCATTTACACGAGGTCGATTTATCTTGAAAATCTCATTTAACTTACAAATGTTTTAACGTTTGACTTATTAAGAGGAAAAAATTGGAAAAAGATGGATACCGTTCTCGCTGCTATGGTAATGTGAGTCGCTCGAGCATGATAATTGAGTTCTTTTTCTAACATTATTTTTATATAAGATAAGTTAATCAAATAGAGGGATCATAAAGCATGATGCAAGTATGCGGTAAAATTGAGCTAAATTCTTAAAACTCGAATCGCCTCATTTTTTCATTGAAAGATCATTTTTTTCATATCTCGTTTTATCACGAGCGTCTCTTGCTCAGAAGTCGCGACCCTGCGGCCGATTTTTTCAAATGCACAAAGTGACGTCACTGAACGCGTCACACACATAATTTATATTTTTTTTAAATTTTGCCTAGTCCAATCCCACGTAGATACATAATATTCAAAATTGGAGGGGAGGGAGGGTTCTAATCGAAAATTTTATAATCACCAAATTATTTCTTAGACTTTGAGCTACAACTTTTATTTTAAATTTTTTTCAATTGGACCTCTCCCTCCCCTCCAATTTAGCATATTACTCCATTGATACTTATTCAAAATTAGAGGAGTGGATGAAGAAGAAGCCAATTTGAAAAAATTTTCAAACAAAAGTTGTAAATTCAAGTGCTAGAAATAATTTGGTTCATTATAAAAATTTCAATTAGACCCCTCTCTCTCCTCAAATCTCGCATAATACGACTTGGATTATTAATATTATTAAAAACTGGAAATGAGAGGGGTTCAATTGGGAAATTTTTCAAAAGAAGTTATAGAGTTTTGCATAATACGGCTTAAATTATTAAAAACTGTGGGAGGGAGGGGTACAATTGAAAATTTTATAATAATCAAAATTAATTCTTGGATCTTACTCTATAACTTTTTTTTAAAAATTTTCCAATTGGACCCCTCCCTTTTCCAGTTTTTAATAATATTATAATAATCTAAGTCGTATTATGCGATATTTGACGAGAGGGAGGGGTCCAATTGAAATTTTTATAATAACCAAAATTATTTCTAGGACCTTTATTTATAACTTTTGTTTGAAAATTTTTTCAAATTGGTCCCTTCTTCCCTCACTCCTCTAATTTTGTATAAGTATCTACATAGTATTATGCAAAATTGGAGGGGAGAGAGAAGTTCAATTGGAAAAATTTTCAAGTAAAAGTTGTAGCTCAAAGTCATAGGAATAATTTTGGTGGTTATAAAATTTTCGATTAGACCCCTCCCTCCCCTCTAATTTTGAATAATATACAAATATATGTGTGAAGTGACGTCATTTTGTGCATTTGAACTTCTGATTTAGAGACGCTCGTCCTAATTATCCTTTGATTATATTTGTAAAATTTCAATGCACAAGTAATCGAATAATTTTTATTATATTTTTTTTAGATTGGTAACGTCATGTGCGAAATGCAAACTCCAACCAATGGACCCGCCTTATTGCCAGATTTCCAAGAAATAGAAGCATTCCGACATTTATCAGCTCAACAACAACACGCACCCACAATAGAGAACAGAAATTTATCATCGTCGTCGTACCTCCCGTCTTCCCCCCTACACAGGCAGTCGGCCCAATCGAGTATATTTAATTTCGGATTTTCGCCGACAAACGATCAATTCCAAGCCCAACTTATTCAACAATTGCAAAATTTAAATAACACATATCATAATCAAAAATCGAATAATTTATATAACCAACAAATGACTACGTTGTATCCGCCTCAGACGTCTCAAAATGCCGGATCTCCGTCTTTTCGAATGTCGCCTTACTCGGTGTCGCCTGTACCGGGTCAAGGGTCTAACGATTCTCCGGGAAGAGATCGAATAAAAACGGACGACTCTCATTTAATTAAACCCTTATCGCAGGGTGAAACTATCACCGCCACAGACGGAGATGGTCGTGTTCGGGTTATAGTTCCTGTTTGTGAAGAAGATACTCCAGTTCCTCGCTTAGAACCTCCGCCTCAGGGTCACAAGCGCAGTAAAGAAGCGTCGCCGACAAAATTAGGTAACCGAAGGTCTATATTTTGACAATGTAATATTGCATGTCGATTTTAGTTATTCGAATTACGAGTATAACTCTTTGATTCATTTTACAGGTAACCAATTAACTAGTGACATGTCTTCCTTGAGGGTGTCTGGAGAAGACAAACGTAACATGCAAGGTGTTTCCAACGGACCCTATATTACCCGATCGACCAGCGAAAAAGTACCCAATAGAAGCGAAATGATGTTACAAGTTCAAAGAACCGCCTGGGCAAGGCATACGACCAAATAGTCGAGCGTGTACGAATCACATCCGTTCAAATCTGTTTGTTACCTGTTGGTACGAAATTCCAACCAAGCAACGAAAGTTTAAAAGAAAAATGTGGTATTTGATATTTTGAAATGCTTTTTTCGACGTTTAATTCCATTAAGGGTTTTTTTCTATCGTTAAAAAAATTTCCGACGTGGTTCAAAAATGAAGTAAAAACGTGACGTCAATTTTTCTCCTACGTGTTTCCCCCTCACCCCACTTTGAAAATCATCTCGACGGTTTATTATATTATCCATCCGCGATTTTGGTTTCCTACCAAATGAATTTTCGTCCTCGCTTAGCTTCTTTTGCGTCCTTCAGCGTTGAGTGTTTTGTTTTTGTCAAGTAATGTGTTCCTTTTATCGTATGCATATTCGAATAACGGTTTAAAAAAATTTATCGTATTTTTTTGTCGTGTATTCATCGTCATTTTTTTAAAGAAATTGAATTTCGTTCAGTGTGTGGCGTAATTTCGAATGGCTGTTTTGGTAATCTCGATATATGTACCCAAATTTTAAAGAATATAGAAGCGATTCCTAATCGATTTGTAAGTTGATGAATTTTTTAATACCAAATTTGTATTCAACCCTACATATCTTTAATAATGATGAACAAAAATAGAAGAAAAGTTGATTTTAATTTTTTTTTTTTTAAATTATGTTTCGTCTTCGAAATTTTTTTTAAACAAAATAACTTTCAAATTCTATTTTATCCCATATTAGGTACCTTCTCATTTTAATGAATTTTTGTTGATCATGCTATTCATGTTTCGTATAAAATAATTAGTCGCAACGTAAAATGTTTATCATGTATGGCTGTGATTGTTTTATTTTTCAATCGATAGTCGCGTTGAAAAAAATTGCTTCCTAGAGAAACGATTATTTTTAATTAGGTAGGGTGACAAACCAGGGCTCATCTATATTGTATTTGTGTCTATGGTCGATATATTTGGAACATTACAGAACAAAACGAGAAAAAAATAGGAGTAATCAGCTAGAAAAAAATCTACTTATGGGAGATACATATCTCTACAGGGTGTTCCCGGAGCGATACACACTTTTTGAAATTTGGGTAAAACCGAATCCAACTAACAAAAAACTTGATTGGAGCTGAGGTAAATTTTTGAAAGGAACAAAAAAGTATGTGAAAGATTTGCCTACTTTTGAAAATGAAGGAACTATGAAGCTTCGTAAATAAGTACAGAAGAAATGAAAAATCTCAGTTCTTTGGAGTTAGCGTAAAAAACTTTATAAATTTTTTTAAAACCAAAAAATTGGCGAAAAAAATAAAAATCTATTTTTTTTAGAGAGAGATGGAGAGAGAAATCTTTCATTTCAAATAACTTAAAAAAAAACCAGAAAGATATTTTTTTATTTTTGGGATGAAAAATTTCTCAATTTTCTTGTGGAAAATTTTTTTTCTATTTCTTCTGTAATAAATTATATTTTTCAGGAAAAAAGTTTCTCAACTCTTTTTGCAACGAAAATTAAATTGTTCATTTTCTTGAAATTATGAAGGTTTTTTCAATTTTTTTGAGAACAACATCTCTCAATTATTCTGGAGTAGGAATATTTTTTAGATTTTTGTAAATAAAATCTCATATTTTTTGGACTTTTTTTTTAGAATCCGCCTTTGAACTTTTTTCATTTTTTTTAAAGTAAAAAGAAAAAAAAAAGGTAAAAAACTCAATTTTTGGATCTCTCATTTCCATCAGAAGAAAGAAATGGGAACAGAATAATTATTTCAATTATTTTTGAAGGAAGAAAATCTCAATTTTTCTGGAGTAGAAAAATATGTATTTATTTTATAAAATTTATAAAAAACATCTCTATTTGTTAGTTTGCCTTAAAAAATTTCTCTGTTTTTTTTAATTAATTTATTTTTTAATAAAAAAAGGAAAAAGTCCTGATTTTTAGAAGAAGAAAAAATCTTTCAATTTCTTTTGGAAAATTTTTTTGAATTCATTTTGAAACAAATTTTTTTAGGGGAAAATGTCTAAATTTTTCTGGACTGTGAGTAAATATTTATAAAATTTTTGGAGAAGAAAATCTCACAATTTTTCTCAATTTTTTTACAGTTCGTCTTGAATTTTTTTAATTTTTTGGAGTGAAAGAATACGTAGATAAAAAATTTCTTTATTTTTGGAGCGAAAAATTCTCATTTTTCGAAAAAAGTGTTACAATTTTTTTTTTGGGGGGGGGGGTGATGGCTCAATTTTTGGTAGAAAAATCTCAAATTTTTCGAAAAAAGTGTTACAATTTTTTTTGGCGGGAGATAGCTCAATTTTTTTGGTGTAGAAATTTATCAAATTTTTCGAGATGAAATTCTCACAATTTTATCAAATAAATAAAATATCTATTTTTTTACAGTTCGCCTTGAAAAATTTCTCAACTTTTTGAAATTAGTGAAAAAAGTTCATATTTTACGAAAAAAAAGTGTCACAATTTTTTTGGAACATTTTTAAGAGAAAAATTTTCTTATTTTTTTCATTAAGAAAAAATCTTTATTTTTTTGAAGTAGAAATATTTATTTTGCGCGAAAAAATCTCATAATTAAGTAAAATATCACTTCTTTCACATTCTGCCTCGAAAAATTTCTTAATGTTCTGAGAATAAAGTGTCTATTTTTTTTTATTTTTGCAGAAAAGGAATCTTTCAATTTTTTAGGGGAAAACAATCTCTCAAAAGAATCTCATTTTTTCTGAAGAAAAAAATTTCACTTTTTGGAGAAAAGATATCTCAATTTTTTTGAAAAAAGGTGGGTAATTTTTTTTTGTGGGAGGGGGGAGAAATCTTTCAAGTATGGAGGAAAAAATCTCGAATATTTTTTCTGATTTTTAAGAAGAAAATCCACAATTTTTGGGGGTAAAAAAATAGATGAATGTTTTTATTTTTATTTTTTAAGGATTGTTTCTTTTTCAGGAAAAAATCTCTACTTTCCAGAGGAAAAAATTTCATTTTTTTTTTGATAAAAAATCTTTTAATTTTTTTTTTTAGAGAAAAAATTTACTTCTTCTGAAAAAATGATTAATGCAGTGCTGCCAGTTGATTTTCCTTAAAAAATATCAATTTTGAAACTCTGTTCTAGCGCCTCTATTCGCAAAATTAGACAGGTTTTTGTTACCTAATTGGATTTGGTTTCATTTAAATCTCAAAAAAGCGTACATCTCACCCGGAACACCTTGTAATTATAATGAAAACATTTGTACGACGACGAATAATAATATTTTCAAACTCAAATGGTAGAAGGCCAATGAGAAAAAAAGTTGATAATTTTTTCCCTTTATAAATTCCAAACTAAAATAATCTGAGAAGAAAAACTTTTTATTATAAATTTATTCCGCGTCGTAGTTTTCGCATGTTTAAACTTTAATAAGTTTTCCATTTTAATGAAGATTAAAAAAAAAAAGATATAACATCGAGCGAAACCAGCAATGTCGTATAAGAAATGAGTCCATTTTTTCGTATTAAATTAAGTACTTAATAGAATGATAATGCATTCACTTTGATCGAATTAAGAAATGGAAGTGCCCAAGTGGACCTTTTATTTAGCATGTTTCCAAGCGTTTGATAGTACGTATGTGTATACATGATGAACAATTCGTTGAACAATTTGTATTCTTTTTTTTGTATTTTAAAAATGACTGATTTAATGTTATTTATTAAGTCACATACAGGTATTTTGTTATAAGCGTTATTCTATAGGAATAAATTCCTTTTTTAAAATAAGTATCGCTCATTATTTCAGTACCAAGTATATTGAGTGTGAAATTGTGAATATTATTGAACGAGTTAATAGTATAGCTACAGTCTGGGTTAATCTGTAGTATAATGGGGTAGTTACTGCTTCATTATTTTAGATAAACGTTATCGAGAATTGGGATACTTATCAAGTATTCTGAACGTAGTGGGTGCTTGGATATTATTACACGAGATATTTGGTGATGGTTTTGTTTTTTACGAATTTCACGCGGTATGGGTTCGTTATGTAAAACGGCTCGGTTAAGAATTTCATAATAATGGTGAAAAATTTAATATAACGTTTGTTTATGGTGGTTTTAATGACGAGAATCGTTCATCTAACTTTATATTAATCTTTCATACCCACACATACGCATATTTTGTTAATATTCTGAATATATGCGTTCAACTTTTAGCTCAAATTTCCGCATTCATTCCCTCAAAGTGGCGGATATTTTTGGTGAAAGGTTTACAATATGCTGTGTCATTCATCAGGCTCGATTCAAGCAGCTCTCGAAGTATTTAAAAAATAATCATTGTCTGTTACAGCTGAGTCCGAATTCTAAAGTAGCTCGTTGGTTCGAAGCACTCAATCCGGTACCTTTATCTCGACCAGAAAGTGGATTCGTCGATTACGGTGACACAGACGTCAGTCGAGAATCATTACTTCGAGTGCCAAGTCGCAAGAAAAAGTTACCATTGCGACTCAAGCTGCGAAGAGCAACCACTTTTTAGAACGGAATACGTAGGTACTCGATGGAGTTCTCATTTCCTTCTTCCTTCTCCTGATGCCTGGTCGGCAGCCGAGGTCGTAGATAAATTTTCAATCAAGTTTCAAGCTTCATTAGCATTATTAATCTGTGATGTGAAAATTGACAAAAACGTTTCCGTGATATTATGTAGGTAGGTACCTACCTACTCCTGTCTCGCCGGGAACCTCTTATTTATTTTTATTCTGGATAATTTACTTCGCGAGCCAGCACAACGAGTGGGTTCTTTTCAATTGACTCGTGATCATTTTCAAAAGCTAGCTAGAATGGTTTTGTAAAATGGTAATTTTGTCTTTCGTTGCCATGAGTACGCGAGAATGCTTCAGGTACGAGAGAGAAGTAATTTCCAAACTAATATGAATTTAAAATTATTAAAGTTTCAGTGAAGTAAAAAGTCACTTATACATTAAATCAAACAGCCTCGACAACCTTTATGCGAATATGTAATAATAAGGAAATGTTCCATTTCGAGGAGCTTATCGTCGAAACGGTTCGGCAAAAGTTATTCATATTTCAAAGAGCAATTTAAGCTTCTAAGTCATGTTTGAAATAACTAACTCCAGTAAGCACATCAAAGGTGATAAAATAAACGAACGTTTTAATTAAAATTTACCTAGTTCGTTTCAAAATTAAAGTTTTTGGAATTTATTTGTTCACGAAGTATTTGATCTGCGAACAGAAATTAATTTTTTTGCATTAAAACCATAAAAAATCGAACCTTTCCCACTGAAAAAATTTAAAAAAATAAATCAAAATCAAAACTACCAACCTACTTTCATTTAATTTAACATTTTGTGATTTTTTGATAATTTTCCAAAACCTACTCAAAAAATGTTCGTACCTACCAAAAAAAAAATTCTTCGGTGTTTCAAACTTTTTGTTTCAACTAAGTATAAAAATATTAAATAAATACAAAAAACACATAAATTTAAAGAAAACTGAAAATTTACGTTCATTTTTCGGTTGTGGAAAAATCTAAGGTCACTTTTCGAACGAATTTTTCAAAGGATCAGTCAGTTTGAAGATTTTACTGGAATTTTGAATCTCTTCAGTATTTTTAAATTTGAGTCAACGAAACATGAAACGATAAGAATGCCCCTGAAATAGATTCCTTCTTGCTCTGGAGATTTTTTAAAATACCAGTAAAAGCTAAAATTCTGCTGATTAATTTAAAAAAATTTAAGTTCATTTTTTTCAAAAATTTTAGGTAGGTACTACGAAAAAAAGATAGTTTCATCAATATTTAAGATGACTGATTTTTTTTCAACTCAGCATTTTCAATTATTCGTGGTTGGTAATAACAGGAAAGTCTGAACAGAGAGTAACAAAACAAAAAACAAAATATAGATTATAATTTTTTTCAGTAAAGGCGGTTAGATTTCAAGATATGATTTTTATAGATTAGATGAGTTTCCTCATAAGATTGTGGGGGGCAGTGATTAAAATTTCACTAATAAAAAAAAAGAAGGCTTGATCTAAATAATTTTTTTGAAAAAAATTTGTGAAAAATTTTTTATTACGTATCTAATAGTATTTGAAAAAAATAACTCTTTGAAAAATAATGGAAAAGTATTTTTTTTTGTTTTTAGTTATACTCACGATGATCATAAAATATTCGAAGATTTTGCTCCTCAAAACTGAGCTTAAATCAAAAATCCAAAAAAAAAAAAAAAAAAAATAGTTATACTTACCTACGACATTTTTTCTGAAATGAAATCACTTAGGAAGCTGCTGAAAAACTTTATCAAAAAATCTCTTTAAAGGATGAAATTCCAAACGTTTTTTCCGTAAAAAATGAAAATTTGAGTTGAAAAACAAATTTTTAGCAGGGGTTTGAAAGTTTTGAAATTTTTTACATTAGGGAGTTTTATTTTTACTACAAGTGGAGTATCTTTTTTCGTTTTTTTTTCTCACTAACTTTGGAAAAAAAATCCACCAAAACCTTTTTTTAGCAAGGGTCTAAAAAATACAAAATTTTAAGAAGTTTTATAATTATTTTTCAAAATTAAAAAAAAAATCGTTGAGTAATAAATCATATTTAAAATTAAAATTTTGGCAGGGATTAAAAAAGTAAGAAAATTTTTAAATGAATGCATTTTTCAAAATTTGACATATTGATTTTTTTACTTCTTTCCAAACTTTGTCATACATAAAAAAATGATTAAAAATTGAATATGGAAGAGGTTCTAAAAATACGGAATTTTATTATTGTATTTTCAAAAATTTGTTTAACTTTATTTTTTAAAATATGTTTTTTCATTTTTTTTTCAAATCTGTCTCACAAAACAAATCAAGCTGAAGATTGAATTTTTGACAAGGGTTCAAAAAAGAAAATTTCCAAATTACTTAATGCATTTTCGAAGATTTGTCAATTTTGATTTTTTTAAATTCATTCGTAATTCTAAAAGAATTCTTATTTTTTCAACCTTTTCCAAAAAAAAAAATCTTTTCAATTTAATTTTTTATGTGGATCGCTTAGGTATGCTCAAAAAAAAAATTAAACAAATTTTGGAAAAAAAACATAATTATGTCATGTCATTAGAATAATTTTTTTTCGTATAAACGCACTAATAAAATTTTAAAAATTCTGTATTTTCCAGGTAAGGCAAACTTTGAAAAAAATGTATAAAATTTAAGATGAAAAAATTTGGAGAATGCATAACTTTGAAAATGTTCTTATTTTTCGCCTACCAAAAATTCAATTTTCAACTTTTGAAATTCAGTATTTTTCGAACCCTTTCCAAGAAATAAAGATTCAATTTTGGATTGGAAATTTTTTAGTGCGACAATATTTGGAAAAAAGAAAGTAAAAAAAAAATAATAATATTAATTAATGAAAAATTTAGGAAAAATATTCCATCTGTAGAAAAAATAGACTACCTACATAAATATAAAAATTCCGTATTTTTCAACTCAAATTTTTAATTTTTAAATGAAATTGCAATTCGGTGAATTTATTTTTAAATCATTTTTTTTACAAACAAAGCATTCAACATAAAATCCTTATTTATGTAAATTCCATGTTAAACTTCGAGACTCGTGGCAAGCAGGCCGGGGTGAGTTAGTATCAACCTTTAAAAGACTGAAAAATCCTGACAAAGGAACTTTGTTAATTCGTCAACTCCGATTTAGCTAAATTTTAGCTCACTGAAAGAGCCTGTCATGTCACCCAAACCTCAGGAACAATTTTGAGCTACTGAAGTTAATGCTTCAATTTTTGGAAAATTTTTGAAAATGGCGACAATTGCCCTTTGTTACTATCAGTTTTTTTTCACATAAATGATATTTTCGAGTTGTAAAAAATTACACAGATCTACTCGTCATATCTGGGATTTTTGATTCAACTTTGATAATCGACTAATATAACATCACACCAACTCATAGATTGAATTTTTAGCTGCCAAAGTTGATTACAGTGTCTTCTGGAGCGATTCTAGTGTATTGGAGAAAGGTCAAATTTTGCTGGAGGCTCCAGAACATTTGAGAATGGTTGGAATCGACTCAGGGATCGTCTTGTGGGTGGAGGAGAGGGTAGACGACGTCTCTGCTCATTTTCTGGAGAAATTGTCAATTTTGGAATTTTTTTCGTACACGAGATTTTCGATTTGTAAAAATTTGTCGCCTCAGATTTTGGATTCAATTGCGCTAATCGACTGCAGATAATAATTAATAACTCACTATGGGATTAAATTTTTCACGGTTGTGCCACGTTCAGAAATTGATCAACAAAACGACAAGTCAACTATATAAACCAAAATGTTATTTTCATAAAAACGTTTTGAATTTAAAAAATGGGTATTTTCCCATCAAAAAAATAATCTTTAAAATTAAAAGTTAATAACAATATTTTATTTGTTGATTTGTTGTTCTGTTGACCATTTCTGTACACGATCCAGAAAAAATTGATTACAGAACCTCCTGGAGCGATTCCAGTGCGCTGGAGAAAAGTAAAGTTTTGCTTGAGGTTTAAAATCGCTTCGAAAATGGTCACAATCGACTTGGAGGGTCGATTTTAGTATATAAACCAAATTTTAGAAATTAATCTCGAAATATACTATTTTTGTAAAATAATTGATATCCAATGGACTGTTTTCGCCATTTTCAAAAATTCGCCAAAAACTGAAAAATCAACTTCGACAGTTCAAAATTTCGTTCTGAGATCGAGATAAACTGCTCGTTTAGTGAATCAAATTTCAGCTCAAGTGTTGCGTTGATTTTTACCTTTTTTTTCCAAGTCCATGTCCAGATTTCGAAACTTAGCTTCAAAAGGGGGTCCAATTGAAAATGTTTTGAAACAAAAATTGTAGATCGTGTTCTTAGGAATAAGTTTGGTTATTACAAAAATTTCGATTGGACCCCTCCGTTCCCTCCAATTTTGCCCAATACTACGTAGATACTTCAGTTTTTCAAATTTTAAGGAAGGGAAGGATCCAAGCCAAATTTTTATAATGACCATAATTATTATCAAGGGCTCAATCTACAACTTTCATTTGATTTTTTTTTTATTGGGCCCTCCCTCCCCAATTTTGAATGATGAATATTCTCCATAGTGCAGTGTAATGAAAAATTTTAGAGGAAGGCGGGGTCTATGTGAAATTTTTGTAATGACCAAAATTATTTCTAGAATTTCAATCTACAATATTTGTTTGAAAAAATTTTCAATCAGACCCGTCTTTCCTCTCCAGTTTTAGATATTAAATACGTATCTACGTGGAATTTGACAAAATTGGAGGGAAAGGAGAGGTTCTATTGAAATTTTTGTAATAACCAAAATTATTCCTAAGAACTCGATCTACAACTTTTGTTTCAAATTTTTTTCAATTGGAGCGACTTTTAAAGTCAAGTTTTGAAGTCCGGATAAGTATGAACTTTTTAAAAAAGGTAAACTGTAAAGGAAGCGATGCCATTTAGCCAATCGTCTTATAAAATAGTTTTGAAGATGAAAAAAAGTCTAGGGGCCCTCCAACAATTTTCAAAAAATTTTAAAGTAGGCACATAATTGTTATAAACTTGATTTCCACATGTTTTTTTTTCGAGTGAAGGGGCAAGCGGTCCGGACCCCTCAACCCACTTAGCTGCTCCATTGATACATTTCATTGCAATCGATTTTTTATTATTATTACTAAGTTTCTTCAATGCAACACGATTCTAAAATTTTGGATGTTTCGATTGAATTTGAAAAAAATAATTTTGTTTTTCTGTACAATAAGTTGCCTAACCAGTTTGCCGTAAATACGAATACATACTATAATCTCCAAATGTTCAACGCGCGTTGATCATTC
Organism: Balanococcus diminutus; assembly: GCA_959613365.1. Classification (NCBI taxonomy): domain Eukaryota; kingdom Metazoa; phylum Arthropoda; class Insecta; order Hemiptera; family Pseudococcidae; genus Balanococcus; species Balanococcus diminutus. The sequence continues at coordinate 36,150,059 of OY390714.1, forward strand.
GTCGAGTACATTAGGTAGTATTTCACGTTACCACCGCTATACCTTTGTGAGAGTGTTCATTTTATAAACTTCGGCCGGAATTGTTTTATCGCGTACGTACCTATAGATTTACATAAGAATGATACCTTCATTTTTATTAATTAGTTTAGGTAAATTTAATTTGTAAATAGTACAATTACGTAATTGACTACTTATTGGTGTAAGTATTGTGTCAATTATACGAATAAAATTAAGGTCTTTGACTTTATGCCACTTCACGATTACATTTTTATTCAAAAAAATGCCTATAATCGTCGAAGTTTTATGTATTTATATTTTTTTATTACTTTTATATGTATAGTTATAAAAGCCATCGAAAATAAAATATTTTTTACGTAATTACATTTCATCAGCGTATTTTTCCGGTGTTGGAATTAATGAATTCATAATACGTATACCTACGCGTGAAAAACGGATATCCAAAAAGACAAATGGAAATTATTACGAAAATCAATTACTTAAATAAAATTAATGGGTTTAATAAATGTTTCGTTATGGTACATTGGGCGTGGCTATTTTTCGCAGAAGCACAAAACTAGCTACCTTACCTGTTGAAAGTATCGCATCGTACCGTTTCAAATCATGTGTAGGTGGGTAATCTATGTAGTACTTCTACTTTGCACGTTGTTGAATTCTTCAACCTATGTCGAGTGAAATATTCATCTTGTAACGTTATCAAATCAAAAATGTTGATTTCAAGCCAAATATATTCATTTCACGAATGAATTTTAAAACATCACAGAACTATTATATTATTTGGAATTGGAATATTTTCCAGGGCCTATTCTAAGGAAAATTTAAAGCTGCACAAAGTTAGCTTCATTACCAAAGCCAGGTTCCATATAGGTATTATGGGTGTGTTGTCGAGGAGGGGGGTGAGACCATCACTTGTAATGGGTTTTCAGTAAATTCTGACAAAGACGTTAAAATTATCGCAAAAAAAATTTCTCGACAGAAAAAATGAAAATTATTGAAAAAAAATTGTAAGAAAATGTCTTCAGACAAATGTATTAAAAAAAAAAAAAAAAAAAGATTTTTCGAAAAAAAAAATTTCAAACTTTTTTTTGTCGAGATGATTTTTTCTCAAAACTGACTTTTTGAAAAAATGTTTTAAAATTTTTTTTGAGATTTTTTTGACAAAATAAGTAGGTATTTATAGGTAAGTATTATGTATAGGTAGATTTTTTTTTTTTTTTTTTTTTGAGAAATCCTAACCTTTTCAGTCAAAAATTTTTCAAAAAAATTTTGACAAAAAAAATTTAGAAGACTTTTTATGGTTCAAAATTTTTTTCAAGATTTTTTCAAGAAAAGAGTTTTCACTCAAAAAATTATTTTTTGAAATTTTTTTTATCAAAAATCAATTTTTGGTGTAGCATGTTTTGGTAAAAAAAAATCAAAGATTCTTCATCCAAAAAATATTTTTGAAAGACTTTTTAGTCAAAACTCAATTTTGGGAGTGGGTGCTTATGTTTTGGTCAAAACAATTTTTTTTCAATGCGTTTTAGTCAAAAGTCAATTTTTGGAGTATGTTTTGGTCAAAAAAAAACTTTTTTCCAAGATTTTTCCCAAAAATATTTTTTTTAAGGCATTTTAGTCAAAAATCAATTTTTGATTGGTCAAAAAAATATCTTTTCAAAGATTTTTTCCAAAAATTTTTTTTTGAATATTTTTCCCAAAAAATATTTTTTTTAAGGCGTTTTAGTCAAAATTTTTGAGTATGTTTTGGTCAAAAAATATTTTATCAAGGATTTTCATCCAAAAATATTTTTTCAAGACTTTTTAGTCAAAAATCAATTGTTGGAGAATGTTTTTGTCAAAAAAAAATATTTTTTCAAAGATTTTCATCCAAAAAATATTTTTTTAAGACTTTTTAGTGAAAGAATCAATTTTTGAAGTATGTTTCGGTCAAAAAAAAATTTTCAATTTTTTTTAGATTTGCAAAAAAAAAAGATCAAAAATACCTAAGCAGTTAATATCATGATTTTTTTTTTTTTTGACAAAATTTAAAAAGAAATATATTGTCAAAAAATACCTATTTTTTAAAAAATTGTTTAAAAATAAACCTTTTTTTGTCAAAAAAATATTTTTTCAGGATTTAAAGGTTCATTTTTTTCTACCTAGATACTAACTAAAAAAATGAAAAATTGCTCGAATTTTTGGAGCTGCACAAAGTAATTTTGAATTGCTTTTTTTTTTTTTTTGAATAACACAAAATGAGTGGAGCTGCACGTCAAAATAGGGCCTGATTTTTTCACTTTCGTTTTAATTCGTCATTTCGAGGGACTTTCCCGCGCTTATTTGCACAAAATACCGTACAGCCTGTTTACTTAAATAACCATTTTTGTCTCCTAATGATCCTTTTCTTTATCAATGGAGCATAAAAAAACAAAGAAAAAGAATTAAATTTATACGATGGCCTAAATTCGACGAAATTGCTGGCCTTATTATACGTATAGCGACGAACTGCTCCACAAAGAAAAGTTTTTATTACTTGGTAAAACGGTGGCTAGAGTTTAAAATACGATAAAACTCGATGTGTAACTTTTATCTCGCAAATTAAAAAAATGGATCCTAGTTTCAGAAAAGAAATTCCAGCAGTGAAATTAGGTACTATGTGAGTTGGTAGTTGGTATAGGCTGCGCCCATCATAATCCCATATGCATGTTCGTGATATGTTAATCACCCCGTCGTCGGCGTATAGCCCTATACCTATTTTCATTTATGTAGAGGTACTTTATCATTCGCACGCCATCATTATTCAGCAGGGATGATATATCAGTATTTTAATCAAAAGAATTATCATCTCATTTTTCAGTCAAATTTACCCGCAAATGCAGCTTTAAACGTGCTAAAATTACACACACTCGAATGTCAAAAGTATACCTATCGTGTGTGGAATATATTTTTAACATTTTATTCGTTCGTAGTGACCGCGTTTAAATACACGTGCCGCTATGGAGGTGCCTGTGATAACTGGAATTTTACGAAAATCTCCAGAAATGACTAGATCATCGGCTATGCAACTGAATCACGATGAGGTAAGTTTTATCCATTTTTTTTTGCAAATAACTTCGGATTTGATTCCGTCTAGTCAGTTCGAATGTACCTACCCACATCTTAAGTACACAGAAATCTTCAAAGAGCAGAGCAGAGCAGGGTAAGTACTAAGTAGGAATGATTTGACCTTCAGCAAGAATTTTGAAAATAATGGGAAGTTGGTCCTTAAGTTGTAAAACATCCAGTGCTAGAATTTTTTGTTCGATATCTTACCCCTACCCCTCCTGACGTAGTAAATGTACATTCAAAGGACGAAAGTACCTTCATTTAATGCGACAAAGTACTTAATGAAAACGTTAATTTTCGTCCCACTTTGCTGGGAGAAAGTAGGTTATAAAAGTACTTTTCGTGTCATGCATGCAAAATGAAAACACCTTTTCAACAAAAATTTTCAAGTAAAGATTTCCAAGTTTTTCTTAAGTTGATTTTTTTTGTTGATTTTTTGGAAGTTTTTTCAAAAATTTATTGGAGATTTTTTTTGAAAAAATAAAAACAAGTTTTCTGTTTTTTTTTTTTTTTTTTTTTGTTTCTTTTTAGGAAAATGATTTTTTAAAATTGTTTTCTCAATTTCTTAGAATTTATTTTTCTAGGAAAAATACTAGCTTTAGAAGCAGTGTTTATTTTTTCCCCAAGCTCATTTCATTGTGATTAACTTGGTCAAGTAATACCTAGTGCCGTCTTGGCAGATTTATTCAATTTTTACACATTGCTAATTCACTTCCAATTTTCGACTTCTTTCTACTACTATTTTTTCCCTTGAACTTTTCATCATTCACAATTGAATTCATTTTTAATTTTTCTTGTATAATTTCAAATTTTTCCTTCTAAAAAATTGAAAGACATTTTTCTGAAAAGTTGTTAACTTTTTACCCTGAATCTAACCCCCTCCCCAGAAAATACAGATTTTTTTCAAAATAAGATTTTTCGTCAAAAATTTGAAAATATACTATACTAATTTTTACGCCGTAACAAAATTATTTCAAAAGTTAAAAAATTAAATTAATTCATTACCTAGGTACGTATTGCCAAAAAAAGAGAAAATTTTATTCTAAAATTACCTACTAAAAAAATAGTTATCCAAAAAACTGAGAAAAGAGATTTTTCTTCCAAAAAAATTTAAAAACATTTAGAAATTTCTTCAAGTATTCCAAAAAAATTATTTTAAAAAAATGAGGGAAAAAAGTTTTTACCAAAAAAAAAAACTGAAGAAAAGTTCATCTAGAAAAGTTAAGACGATTTTTTTCTCTAAAAAATTTGAAGAGTTTTTGGTTCTTCTTCTCAAAAAATAAAAAAATAAAATTATCAGAAAAAAATGATCACTAGAAATTTTTTTTTTTTTTTTTTTCAAAAAACAAGAAATTTTTCTACAAAAATTTTGAAGATATTTTTACGTAGAAAAGGAGCATTTTTTGGTTCCAAAAAAATTGAGAATTTGGTAGGTATTCTTCTTTACAAAATAAAAAACATTTTTTCAAGAAATTAATCTCATTTCTCAATTTTTTGGAAATTGATTTTTTTTGTTGAAAATGAAGAATTTATTAGGTATGTGGATTTTTTTGAATTTTTGTGAATCATTTTTTTTTAATCACTTGCAGATTGATTTTTTTTATTCTTTTCGAAAAAATTATGAACTTGAATTTTGGAAACTATTCTTAACTTTTTAGAAAACGATTTTCTCAGTTGGAGAAAAGTGACTTTTATTGATATCAAAAACACATTTTCCCCCTATTTTTTTTTTTTTTTTTTTTTTTTAATTAAAAAATAACAACTAGGTAGGTATTTATTTTGATGAACAAATTAGTTTTTTTTTTATTCATTTTAGTTTTGTTTTCTTTATTCTTTAAATGAGACCTTGTCAAGAATTGGAATGAGCCCAAATCCAGCAAGAATTTAATTATGTTAATAATGAGTTTTTACTGCTTGAAAGAATATTTAAAAATATACTTAATATCATTACCTAATCTTTTTTCAAAATAGTTCTCTCAAACAATTTTCCAGACTCATTTTCAAGAAAAAAATTCCTTTTTTTTTAGATTTACCTAAATTAGATTTTTGAGGAATTTTCTACTTATCTCAAGATATTTTTCAAAGTAAAATTATTTTGTAAGAAGATCTTTTTCAAGAGTTTTTTTTTTCACAAAAAATTCCAAGAGAAAAAAAATTATGGGCCAATTTATTTATTTTTTCAAACTGAATACTTGGGAATTTCCTTTCTTGGAAAATAATTTTATTTAAAAATCGCTTCTTAATCAGTCCCAGAAAGAAAATGATATTTTTAAATCAAAAAATTTGGAGATCAATTTTTGAAAAAATTGAAAAAATATGTTTTTCTTTCAAAGTTTTTGCTAAACCTGAACGGGAGTGGCTAAATCCACAACAAGTAATCACCAAAATGAACGAACGAGAATTCATATCATATTCTTGTTTGAAAACTCGTTGTCGTGGACAATGGACATCGAGATTTTTCCACCAAGCTTAATAAAATTTAATAAAATATTTAAAATTTTTCCAAGTTTCATATTCTTCAAATTTTTCATTTTTTTTTTTCGTTTTCAATTTTCATTCCATTTTTGAAAAAAAAAATTCTTGAAGAAATTATTCATCACTCATCGAATAATTATTTATTCTTATTTTTTCCTCAAATTAAATTTTTCATTAAATATAAATTTTTTCTGTTTGTCGTTTAAAACAACTTAAAACTCATTTTAAAAAAATTATTATATATTTTTTCTATTTTTTCATTCAAACTTGCCAATAATAATGTTTTCATCAAAATGCAACCAATCTTCATTATATTTTTTCAAATTCATTTTATGAAATTTTTAATGAATATTGTTAATTAAATTTAGTTTTAAATTTTCATTTAGATTTTTAAACATTTTTCATAAAAATTTTTCATCAAAAATGCTTCTAAGTTCTAATTCTACCATACTTTTTCAAATTTTTCTTTTGAAATTTCTTTCAAGTAAATTTTTTATCAAGTTTATTTTTCCGAAATTTTTTCCGACTTTTTTAATTTTATTTTTTCAAGAAAATTGTTCATACTCTCCTCATTTTCCAATAAAATTTTCAATTGATTTCATTCTCAAATTGGTCATCAAAATGTTCCTATTTCTTCTCCGAACTGGCAACTTGACTTCTCATTCGAATTTTTCCAATAATTTTCATCATTATTTTTTTGTCTTCTAATTCGTATCGAGTAATTTCTAAATTTCTTCAAGTAGATATAAATTCCAATTTTTCTTCAAATTTACTAAAATTTTAATATTCAAAATTGAGTAAGTACCTAAGTAGCGAAGTACTTAACTACTTACTGAGGCTACTGACAGTACAGACTTGTTGAAAAAAAAATGAAAAATTAAAACATAAAAAACCCTAAAAAAAATACCTAGGTAGAATGAAAAATATTTTGAGTATTTTGTGAAAGAATAAATTTGTTTTAAATAAAACATCAAAGTTTTCAGAAAAAAACTTGAAAAAAATTTGTTTGAAAAAAAAATCATACAAAGAATAAAGAAGAATGAAGATGAATAAAAAAGAACGAGATCGCCCTTACAATGTGATTACTTATTGTGGATTTAGCCACTCCCAACCTGAACAATTAATATACCTACTTACTTGTGTTGTGGTATGGGTGTATTCGCATTTAATGTCGATGAAAATTGTTTCCAACTGTTTCTTTCAGAGTCTCGAAAGATTTTTCTACATTTGGCTTTCGCTATTTTGAAGTTTTTGAGATTTTCTTCGTTTCAGAATCTCTAACGAAAGAAAAAAGTATATTTCCAAAAGAACGAGGAAATAAAATAAATTATTAAAAATATTAAAAAATTAAAATTTATTGTTGAAATAAATCAATATATGTTAATTAAAGATATAATAATAAGATTTTTTTTTTAATTTAATGAATTTAAAGAATAAAAAAATTAAATTAAATTAAAATAAATGAAATAAAAATTATTATTTAAATTAATTAGAATTATTATTAAAGGAATTTTATTTAAAAAATTAATTAAATATAAATTTAATCAATTAGAATTTCAAAAAATAATTTTCTTAAAAAATATAAGAAAACTAGTTTTTAACTATTCCAAAAATGAAATCAAAAAATTATAAAAAATCTGCCAAGTAACTTGAAAATTTTTGAATAATCAAATTATTGATTTTTAAAGGAGTATAAAGAGATCGAACTTATAAAAGTCTTCAAAAAGTCCGAATACTCAAACTCTCAAAATCACAAAAGTTCAAATGAACTTGACTGGGTGGTATTTAAATATTATTATACGTATAATATTATGTATTTCATTAAAATAGGTACTTACTTCTTACTTCGACTTTTTTTTTTTTTTTTTTTTTTAGTTAAAAACACCCCTTTTATATGTAAAAGTGAAGAATGGAGCAAAAATCGTTGTTTTTTGCTGCATTTTTTGAATTTTTAAAGATCTTTCACCAATGTAAAAAATTCTAATAAAGTAAGTGTCGATTAGATGCACTGAACACATTTTTTTAAATAATCAAATCTCTGAAGAAGATTGCCGAAAATTTTCCATTTCGTGAAAGTTCCTCTACCAAGCTGTCAAATAAATCTAAATGTAAATCGTGTTTATTTTATTCAATCCCTTTGCTTCGAATGCCCCAGTCGCAATTATAAATTTTCCACCAATCCGTCGCAACAGATCCTTTCGTGTCGTGTCGTGGACAATTTTTCGGCCACAAACGACGACGACCGGTGATCCTTTGATTAATAAAATACGTAGTATTACGATATCATAACTCGTCATCCATTTCATCTTTATAATATCGTAAATATGTACATATTCCGGGTAAAACCAATAAGCCTAACGAGTTTTTAATTGCATAGTAACACGTTTGGTTTGAATATGTTCGAAGGATCGTTACATTTTTTAATTAATCTAAGTGGGTCGTGGTGTAATTGAAAGGTACACCGGTGAAATTAGAAGGAAAAGTACAATTGTAATGTTCAAAGTGGTAAACATAATATAAAAAGCTCAAACGAAAAACACCTTGTTGCATGACCGTTGTACGGAACAAAAAAAAACTTGATAGAAGTAATTTGTAATGGCTGATTTATAAGATCGCGTTTTCTACCACTATTAATTTTTTTTTTTGCAAAGCTCTGTGGTAAAAATTTGGAAAATCTTGTTTTACATAGTCGCATTCTAAAGGGTGTGGCGATAGCACATGTTATCTTGATTATCTTATCGGTACAACGGCCATGTATGTTGATTGTTTTTGCGGTTTGTTTGTACTATGCGAACGATTAACGCGAGGTATTTAAAGTTCATTCGTAAGTAACATAAATTCGGATTTTGGGGTTAGATCGATTTCATCTGAAGTTCATCCAAGTACTTCGAAGGTAATGCTTGATTTATTTGTTACATTTGCAGAGATAATTTGTAAGTTTTTGTTTTTTTGACACGATTTTTTTTCTCAATTTTAAGTAAGTACCTACCTATAGTTCGTGCAATTTATCTTGAGCCCTGAGTTTTGTAAACAAAAAAATCGACGTTGCAATTCAGAGGTGTCTTTACCAAATTTTACCACTTCTCTTTAGAAAATCATGTGATTTATGGCAACAACGCTCGGATTTCCAGCGTTCTGATTTGTTAATGGCACTTTGTTTACATTTTTCTTTGTAGTGGCGAGGGCTCAAGATAAATTGCACGGACTATATGCTTATGTGAATTTACAGAATGTGGCCATTTCAACGATAACGTCTCAGGATAAAGGATCCGTTCGATTTTCAGACGGCGATTTGGATCTTTCTAAAATGAATACCAAACTTTTGACCACTCCGACTGATAAAGTTAGGTTTAGTTATGACAGAGATCTCGCAGACAACAATACTTTATGTAGGTTATCTTTCCTATTCATTAAGTGGTGCCTATTTCGTATATTATTGTGGTTTTTATTCTCACCCTATGATTTTTTCGCTCCCTCCTCCAAAGCTTTTCTTTTTAATAAAAAAAAATATTAGTTGTCCCCATTTTTTAATTTTTTTCAAAACTGAATTTTTAATACCTACCCCCTGTTTTGAGAAAGTTGAAAAATTGAAAAAAAAGTAGAGTTCTTAAATTTTCCAAAATTTTAATCAAAATAATCACAATTTGGGTAGTTTTACGCACCAAAACTAAAAAGTACTATTTTTGGAGATTTTTGACCTTAACCTCAGATTTTATACGACAATATGTAATTTTATTTGAGGAAAAAATCGAGAAATTTTCCGCTACAAACAAAAAAATTATTCCTATAAAAATGAGTCATTTTCTCCAATGAAATTTTCCAAAAATTCAAGTGAAGTATTTTTACTCAAAAAAAAACTTGAGAAATTTTTTCTCCAAAAAATTGTAAAATTTCTTTTCTTTTCTCAAAAAAAAAGAAAAAAAAAAGGCGAACAGTTAAAAAATATGACATAGAAATTCAGAAGTTTTTTTCTCCCGAGAATTTGATTGATTTCCCCCTTAAAAATAGGATTTTATCCTCCAATAAGAAATATTTTTACTATGAAACTTCAATTTTAGAGTTTATACATTTTTGATCTCCTGGCGCCTTCTTTGTGATGAAATAAATCGTAGTCTTATAGTAAAATTTATTGGAGAATAAAATCACATTTTTATGGGGAAAATCATTCAATTTCTCAGGAGAAAAAATTTCTGATTTTATATACAAACGTCTCATTTTTTGAAAATTATTCAACTTCTTCGATTTGAATTTTTTTTTTGAGAAGAGTAAAGAAATTTTAACAATTTTTTGGCGAAAAAATTTCTCAATTTTTTGCATAATTTTTTTTAGATTTTTTGAATTTTCATTTTCGTATATAAAATCTCTCATGTTTTGGAGGAATTTTTTTCAATTTTTTGGAGAACATTTTTTTCAAGTTTTGGAGTAAAAATATAGGTACTTATTTCTTGAATTTTTGGAGAATTTTATTGGAAAAAATGACTCATTTTTATAGGAATAAACTTTTTTAGGGGAAAATTTCTCGATTTTTTCCTCAAATAAAATTACTTATTATTTTTATTTTTTCAAGAAAGAATTCATCAATTTTTTGGAGAAAAATCTACCTGTCACAGTTGTAGGAAAAATTCCATTTCTTTGAAAAAATGTTTCAATTTTTAAATAAATGAAAATCCTAAATTTTTTCGGAGAAAAAAATTCTTAACTCTTCTTACCTACTTAATTAAAACATCTCAATTTTTTGGTGTGGGCATGAAAAATTTATTGCCAAATATTTTAGTTTAACCGTTAAATTCATTTTTAGAAATCGCCACTTTCCTTATTTTCTCAAGTTTTTACATTTTTTTTTTTTTTGAAAAATTATCAAAGGTGTATTTTAAAAAAATGAAAATCATAATTTATGTGAAAATTCCAATTTCAGTGAATTTTTGATTTACGTTAGTAAGAAATTGTTTTCCCATCTGATTAGGAAAATTTTTAAACAAAATTCCAGAAAATTCTCCACAAAATGTTGGAGAATTAAGTATTATTTAAAAATCTTGAATATTTTCTTTACAAAATCTCTGTTTTGAAAAAAAGATCTTATTTTAGACGATAATTGTGAAGAATGCAAAAAAAATCATATTTAAACAGACTTTTTTTTTTTTTAAAACAAAAATCGACACTTTTTAGATTCCATTATCAAGGGAAAGGCTCAAAGAGTGGCTCTACTAACTGTTAGAACCCTAAATTTTCAAACTTTGAGCATTTTTAGATTTTTTTAATTTTTAAGAAATGGCGGAGGGTGCTTGAAGGCACCCCTCAAATTCACTTTAGAGAAAAATGAAATATTTTCTCATAAAAATGGACAAATTTGAAAGGCGATGAGAGCAAAAATTAATGGGAAAAAATAAATTTCATCTAAAATAATATAAGGTCCACTCTAACTTACATTCTCAGGCCTGGCAAGAGAGAATCCTAACCTGATGGGAAAATTTTTCAGGTTCTGTAATCTGTAGTCTCATTAAGTAGAAAATTGATGATTTTATCAGATGCCAGATTTTCACAATTTTCCATAGGGACGATTTTTTTTTTAATATTTATAAAACTCTCATTTCGAAAATTTCTTTTAAAACATTAATGACGAATATTTTGAAAAAAAATTAAAAATTTTTGCAAGAAGAAAGTTATGATTATTTTGCAAAAAAAAAAAAAATATTTTCAAAATCTTTCAAAAATACAATTTTGAGAATATTTTTACAAAAATTTAATTCAGAAAGGAATTACGAATATTTTGCCAAAATACATAATTCTGCATCATTTTTAAAATTTTGCAAAATTTTTGCAAGCCAAAAAGGATTAATATTTTACAAAAAAAAAAGTTTCAATTTTCATAATTTTTTGCACAGAGGAAATTTCCAAGATTTTTTATAAAAAATTATTTCGAAGTGTTTTTTTAAAAAGGCAAACTGTGAAGAATTGAAGATATTTCATTTTATTTTCAATTTTTGAAAAAATCATTTGCAAGACCCGAAATGAGGTATATTTTAAAATTTATTTTCATAAAAATGTCAAACAGATTTTTCGAGATTTTTTCAAACAAATTATTTTATTATTTTACCAGCTTTCAAATATTCAAAATTATTTTGAGAACATTTCAAACAATTTTTACGACCTAGATAATATTTTTGTTAATTATTATTAAAAATTATGAAATCATTTTTTTAACATCCAGGCCCTCAAAAAGTCCAAGTTTAGTGAAATTATCCCACTTTTTTTCGGTAGTCCTGCTAACATCTTATACTAATTTGATGAATATGATCATATAAATTTTTGACTCATATCTATAGCATAGATAGTAGAACGAATTTTTTCGACAAATGAATTTTCATTTCTGGACTATTCGAGGGGGCAGAAAAGTTATAATGAGCAAGAATTATAAAATTTAATTGATATCTGATTTTAAAAATTCAACTCGTACAGCTGTCAATGAAGAAGACGACGAAGACTATTCGGCCAGTGTTAACGCTATCATTCAACGACGAGTTTCATCGAAGCGTAGAAAACGTCGTTCATCTTCGCCTTTCTCACATGAAGATTTCAGCGCTCAATCTTCGCCTCGCAGAAGATCATCTGGAATAACAGTAACTTCTTTAGAGTGTGTTAATAATAATTTATGGTAAACATTATAAAAAATGACGTAAAAAATATCAAGTTATCACATCACTTAAGTACATCAGATCTACGTAATAAACACATCGTAGACTTGATATTTATTACGTCTTTACCTTTTTTTTTTTCATTATTCAAATTTCCATTTAAAAAGAAGACTCACATTGCTAATTTCATCTCCTTCTGTGCGTGTACTTTCATAGAACAAACGCTTCGACGGAAGATTCGGGTATCAAAGAGGAGCAAATTTATGAAAATATTCGCCTACACAAAGAGGTAATTACCAATGTAAAGCAGCAACCGTGGCCAATTCGTCGTAAATTAAAATTACTTCAACAAGCAAAAGCTTACGTGAAACGACACGAAGGTGAACTTCAAGATCGCCTGAAACAAAGTCGAAGCACAAAAGACATCCTGACTCGTTTTAATATTCTCATCATCAAGGTAGCTGAAAATTTTCACCACTCATGTCGATTATTTTCATCGTGTAATAATTTATTTTACTAAAGTTGATTCGAATTGTTACAGAAATGGCAGCATATGAAACGAGAAATTATAAATTTTATGAACCTCTTAATACCTTGGGAATTACGAATAAAGGAAATTGAATCGCATTTTGGTACCGTTGTCGCGTCGTATTTTACCTTTCTCAGATGGTTGTTTTGGGTTAATTTAATGATATCAATTATACTGACCGCTTTCATTATTGTACCAGAGGTTAGTTACATTTATTTAATGGTTGGTAATTAACGAGATGATAATTGTAATTTATATTATGTTTTGGAAGAGGTTGAAATGGTTTTGAAAAAAAAACTGCTGGTAGGTAGCTAGGAAATTCAAAGCAGTAAACTGTTTTTTAAGTGCACAAGTAGGTAGATATATTTACCTGCTACAAACGTATTATTATTATTAGGGCAGGTATAAATAATTATGCATTCATCAGGGTTAAATTTTTTTTTCAAAATTCACGAGAAAGAGATGTTTTAAAATTTTTTCTGGAATATTTTCAAAAATCATATCAACAAAGTAATGATGAAAGCAAATTATCTACCTATATAAAAAAAATTTATTCCTAAAAAAATATAGGTAGGTACCTATATTTTTTTAGGAATAAAACTTTTTTAAATGATTGAAAAAAGTTTTGAAATAAAAATTCTTTTTGGAAGAAATTCCTAGATAAAAGAAGTTTTAAAAAACATTTTCGAAAAAAAAGTAAAACGTACCCCTTTCGAAAAATTAATTTAAATCAAAAATCCTTCAACCTTCAAAAACACTAAAAAAAATGTAATACTCGTACCTATTATGTTTGAGAAAAATTCTAAAATACTTTCAAAACATAACAAAAAATGTTCCTAAACATTTTTTCGGAAAAAATCAAAATTTTTAAAAAAATGACGTGGAGAAAAAAAGAATTATTTAAAAACTCTTCTGAAAAAAATTGAAATCTTTTCAGTACTTCTTTTTCAACTCTTCTGAAAAGAAGTTCGTAGTTAAGGAAAATATTTTTCATAACCTTTCGTAAAAAAACATATAGAAATCCTTCTGAAAAAAAAAACTATAAAAATAGGTAGGATACTTATGTTCAAAAAATTCTTTTAAAAAAACGCAAAATTTGTGACATTTTTGAAAAATTTTCCGAACAAATCTAATATTTTTTCAAAATAATTTTTTTTAAATCTAGAAAAAAATTTATCAATATAAAATACTCTGAAAATTTTTTGTAGAATAATATTCAAAAATCCAAAGGATTTAAAAAAATCTAATAAAAATTGTTTACCTACCTACTAGAAAATTTTCTGAAAGTAGATAAAATAATACAAAAAAATCTTAAAAACAATTTTTGGTTCAAAAAATTCTGGTAAAAATACAACTTCGCTGAAACAAAGCAGTTTTTTTTTTCAATTTTAGGAAAAAATTCTAAAGTACCTATAGGTATACTTTTTAAAAATGTTTTAAAAATTTCTGAAATTAAATTTGCAGAGCTGCATTTTTTTAAGAAATTTTCGTAGGAATAAATTTATAAAAACAATCAAAATAACTGTGGAAAAGTTCTAAAATTCTTTTGAAAAGAAATTTTGAGATAGAAAATATATTTCAAATTTTTCGTAAAAACAATAAAGAAATTTCTTTAAAATTTAAAAAAAATATTTTTGGTGTAGATGAGTAGAATGTTTTAGAAATTTTTTGTAGAAAAATATTCAAAAATCCTATATCTAATAAAACTGCAAAGATATATTTTTAAGAAAAATTAAAAAATGTATTCCATCAATTGTAAAAAAAATCCAGCAAAAGATGCTCCGAGAATTTTTTTGAAAAATAAGCAGTAACAATTCTTCAAAAAAACTTTATAAAAATATTTTTTGGTACCTACAAAAAATTCTTGTAATCCAAAAATATATTTTCAAAAAATTCTCAACAGAGGTTCTAAGAGGGAGGGGCTAAAATTCAAAATTACTAAAAATTTCACGTGGAGCATGGAAATCAAAGTTTTCACCTCCCAAATTCGATTTTGATATCACTTTTGAAAAATTCTCATCGGAGGCTTCATAGATATGAGACAGACAAAAATAAAAATAAAAAATCGCAGAAGGGAAATAATAGTTATTTCAAGAATATTCTTGGGAAAAAATTCTAAAATACTTTTAATTTTCTTTTTAAAAGGTTCCTTGCAAAGAAATTTCAACAATTATTCAAAAAAATTACAAAAAATGCTCTATGAATTAAAAAAAAAAAATCGTTCAAAAAAATTTTGAAGAATATTTTTGTTTACAAACAATTCATAAATTCTTACAATTTTTTTTTTGAATTTTTTTCCGGAATTTATTTTAAAATAAATAATTTTGAAAATAAATTCATCAAAATTCTCTTTAAAAATGAGTAGAAATTAATATACTCTCATTTTCACGAGTTCGAATAATTTATGAATTTATAGTAAATTTTCTTGAAAAATATGCAAATATTGTAGAATTTATACAAAAACTACGCATTTATAGCAAATTATGCAGAAATATTCATTTATGTCTAATTTTCGTATCATGAGATCGATCTGAAAAAATAAATTTCAGAAGTACCTACCAAAAATATATCGTATGTAATAAATACATAAATTCTTGGTCTAACATCATTAATTCAATTATTAAAATTAAAATTTTTATGTATCAAAAAATACCGAAAGTTTTCTTGGTTTCAAAATTTTTACGTAGGTCTAGGTAGTTGGCCAAATTTAAATCGAAATTAATATTATTTTCATTTTAGATTGTCATGCATAAACACGACAAAGACGACGAAAGAAGTACCTTATTCCTGAACAATACACGACTAACGCTCGATATGCTGTTAAATTTCGAGGGAGTTATAAAATATTCTCCGATATTTTACGGTTACTACTCGAACAAAGAAGTAAAAACAAAATACAAAATTCCAACAGCGTATTTTATGATTGGAATTGGAGTTTACATTTACAGTTTCATCGCTATTTTACGAAAGTACGTAGTTTTCGTATTGTTTCGAAGAACACTGCAATTAGCGAAATGTTCTTCATACGAAGTAGTGTCTTTGTTTAACCACGATAAACAAGATGAAATATTTCCAAAGTTCGTTTTTTGTTTGTTGGGTACACTGAATTGAACAAATTCACACGTTGAATATTCACTTACCTATATCTACTTTCAATTTTGATTTTGAAAAATTAAAAGTACGTAATATGTAATTTTAGCTTTTTAAAAAATACGTATAATATTACTAAATTTTCCTACACCTCTCATAATAAAAATTGTGCTGGTAATTCTTTAAAGAAAAAAATAATCAAAATAGAGGAAATATTTCGACAACGATAAAGGCCAAAAGGGGTTTTGCAATTTCACTCATTATGATTATAGCCATTGAAGTGGGAGAAAAAATAGAGATAAGTGGCTTACGTATAAAAGTCTATTAAAGAAATCCATTTTTACGAGAGAAAAAACACGTATTAATTTTTCATTGTGATTCTTTGGGCGTACAGAATGGCAGTAAATTTCCGCCAAAGTAAACTGTCAGAAAAAGAAGATGAATGCATTTTCACGTGGAAGTTATTTACCGGATGGGATTATATGATCGGTAATGCGGAAACACGACACAATCGTACTTCTTCCATTGTTCTTGGATTCAAAGAAGCTCTTCTCGAAGAAGCTGAAAAGAATAAAGAAAAGCAAAGGTAACCTTGTATATAAAAGCCCTAATCCCAACCCTATCGAATAATTTTTTTGATAACGATCGCTCCGATTGTTTTTATTTTCATGTAGCTGGAAGGTGATCACGATACGTGTTTTTGTCAACATCAACGTAGTTTTGATGCTGTATTTTTCGGCCGTAACAGTCATTGACGTAGTGAAAAAGTCGAGCGATAGAGAAAAAACCATAAATGAAAACGATGCGGCTGTAGTCAAATGGTGGGAACAGAACAAGACTGCCGTTGTAATGATCGTAATTGGCAGCATTTTCCCATTCATTTTCGAAATTTTCGGTTGGATTGAAAAATATCATCCTCGTAAGACTTTACGAATTCAACTGGGAAGGTATTTTGGAAGTAATGAATCTTACCTGAAGTATTTCAACCTCATTCAATATAAATCCACGGGTACTTATAGTTGCAAAAGTAAATTTCGAACGATCAAATTATACATCGATGAAAGAAATTTTTTGACCTAATTTTACAAGGGAACCTCGCCAACTAGTCACCTCCGATTGAGCTGAAATTTGGCTCACTGAAAGAGCATGCCACCCAGACCTCACAACCAAATTTTTAACTGCCGAAGTTGATTTTTCGATTTTTGGTGAAAATGGCTAAAACCGCTTCCAAAAAAACATTTTTTGGAATAAAAAATTGTAAATTTCAAAATAGAATCCTGAAAATTGGTTTGTACACTAAAGTCGACCTCCCGAGTCGATTGACACCATTTTCGAAGTGATCTGGAGTCTCCAAAAAATGTTGACTTTTCTCCAGCGCACTGGAATAGCTCCAGACGGCGCTGTAATTAACTTCGACAACTGAAAATTTAGTCCTAGCGTTAGTATGATGCCATCTATCGATTGACGTAGTTGAATCCAAAATCCGAGATGACTAGTTCGCACATGTTTTTTTTTTGACAACTTAAAAATTCTGCATTTTTAAAAAATTTCCAAAAAATCAATTTTTCCAGCATATCATCCGAAACTTCGTCTACCCTCTAAAGTCGACCTCCCGAGTCAATTGGCACCATTTTCGAAGTGATTTGGAGCCTCCAGAAAGTGTTGACTTTTGCTGTCTGGAGAGATTCCATGGCACTGGAGAAAACTCAACTTTTTCTCAAGGCTCCAGATCGCTTCGAAAAGGGTGTCAATCGACTCGGGAGGTCAACTTTAGTGTACAAACCGATTTTCAGGATTCTATCTTGAAATTTACAAATTTTTTTTCAAAAAATTGTTTTTTGGAGGCGGTTTTAGTCATTTTTAAAAATTCGCCAAAAATCGAAAAACCAACTTCGGCAGCTAAAAATTTGGTTGTGAGGTCTGGGTGGCATGCTCTTTCAGTGAGCCAAATTTCAGCTCAATCGGAGGTGACGAGTTGGCGAGGTTCCCTTGTTAGTCCACAGTCGTATTTAAGGAAAAAATTAGCCGATAAGTGTTTTTTTTAAGGCTACTGATTTTTCCCTTTTCTTTTGGAAGCTCCATAGGTATCTCCATTTCTAATGCTGACTTTGAAAAAATTTTCAAACAAAAGTTATAGACTGAGATCTCTGAAATAATTTTAGTTCTTATAAAAATTTCAATCGGGAATTTCCTTCCCCTCCAATTTTGCATAAAACGTAGGTATAAAAATCAACACCGATGATTTTCATTTATGCATTATGCAAAATAGGAGGAGAGGGAGGGGTCCAATTGACATTTTTTTAAAACTTAAATTATTTTAAAGATCTCAAATCTATACAATTTGGGTTTGAAAACTTTTTCAATCGGATCTTAAAAACGGATATAAGGGACTTCTGAGAAAAGGGAATAGACCCAAATGTAGTGCACCAGGTTCAATGAGATTATATTAAATGAGTCCAATACTACATAGATACTGGATATTCAAAAATGCAGGGGAGGAAGGGTCGAATCAAATTTTTGTCACTGCCAAAATTATTTCTAAGACTTCAAGGTACAACTTTTTTTTGAAAACAAAACTTATTTCTAAGACCTCAATCTACAACTTTTATTTAAAAAATTTTCAATTGCTTCATTCCCCCAATTTTGAAAAAGTATGTATCTGATGTTATGTGAAATTGGAAAAGAGGAAGGGATCAAATCGAAATTTTCATAATAACCAAAATTATGTTTAGGATCTTAATCTACAACTTATTATTTGAAAAAATTTTCAATTGGCCACTTCCTCCCTCACTGTTCCAAAATCTACTTAGGTGGATCCTCAAAAAAAGGGGAGCCTTAAAAATAACATACCGAGACTTTCTAATTTTTTCACGGAAGCTATTTTTGCCTTTTACGACTATATTACCATCACTTGCACGATTATTTGTTTGAAGAGTATTTTTTAATTCTCGAAGTTTTAAAATTCACGCAGTTTTATATTTTTGGGAGATAAAAAAAGGTTGTATCACCGCTGTAAGAATTAATTGATCAATTTATACAAATGCCTATATAGATTTCAAAACAAGATAACAAAAAAATATTTTCTTAAAAGCACACTTTCGGTTATTCGGATTATTTTCGCCACAAAAGAAGTTTTTGTTTGTTTTACCATATTAAAACTTTCAAAAAGTGTATACAAGCCTAACAATAATTCGGTAAAAACTTTTATCAAAAAATGAAAATTGTATAAACTTCTCTAGCGGATTACTTTATTTTAATTTTTAAGCACATTTTTGCCAACAACAATAACTCATTTCTTAACATAATCCTAACCAACTTGATACCATTTTATTTGAAATTTTTCCTTAGGATTATGGCCTTGAATTTACTCAATTTGTATACGCTTACATTCGCTCAATTCAATCAAATCGGCCATATGGTGAGTTTTTTCCCCCTAAATAAATCGCCTAATGATATGATATCAAACTATAAAGTACCTATTTGGTTTTTTTTTCAACTTTACAGAATGAACAGTTAAAACTTCTGAAAACCAGTTTATCAAATTCTAACATTTCGATGAATCTTCACAATTCGTCACATGATCTAATACACGCAGCTGCTTTGCAAGCTGATTGCTTGAGCATTGGTTGTGCTTCAACCACACCAGTCGCTATGTCTATGAAAATACAAGAATTCAAGAAGAATATTGACCCATTTTTCACCGATCCAGCGATAGGTACATACACTGAAACTTACTTAATTCTGTAGAAATGATGAATTTTTAACTGGAAATAGACCATAAAATAAGTATAGTAATTTGGATCCTGTATGGAAAGTATAAAAAAACTAGGGTTCCCTTCTGGGAAAAGTAGGACGGAGCCTGAGGGATGCAGGTACGTGAACAATAGATTTGAGAGGAATTGAGCAAGCTAAAGTTCATTTTTAGTTTGTCAAGTTTCGAAAAAATTGAGTAATTTTTTTTCAGACATACGAAAAACAATTTTCTGGAGAAAAAAAACATCAACGTTTTCATCCCAATAAATTTGCACACTGCGCATTTGCACACTGCGCATTTGCACTCTGCGCATTTGCGCACTGAGCATTTGCATACTGAGCATTTGCACACTGAGCATTTGCACACTAAGCATGCACACTAAGCATGCACACTAAGCATGCACACTGAGCATGATGCACACCGAGAATGATGCACACTGAGCATGCACATAAAAATTTTTTTTTAAAAATTTGATAAAGTTATCTTGTGAGATTTTCGCATTTTTTTTTTTTTTTTTTTTTGCAAAAGTCAAGTAACGTTTTTTGTGAAAACCCGCCCACAAATTATTTTTTAAAAAATTGAATGCAAATTTTGAAAAAAATGTTTTTTTACAAAAATTTGAATGATAGCAGACACTTTTTCACTACAGTGAAATTTTGACAATTCTGATTGCAATTTTGTCAAATTTCACTCTTTTTCACAAAAAAATGAATTGCAATCAATTTTGTGAAAAAAATCAGTTCAAAAAAAACGCAGAAGTCAAGTCACGATTTTTTGTAAATTTAAAAAAAAAAAATTTCATTAAACTAATCGCCGAGAAGACGTTTTACTCACACGTTTACGAACAGGACACTCTCTTATGACCCATTCTTACTTGCTCAACAAACTACCTCTCCCCATTTGTTCAATATGTCACACCCAAATTTCAATAACGCATTTACTTTTTCAGTGCCCCAAATATCAAAATGAAAGATCTCTATACCTGACCTCCAATAATCCAAAAGAAATCCTAACAGATGACCCCATATTATCCTTTCTCTCCAAAACTGGTTTACGATCCCTTCTATAAAATTAAAATCCCTTCTTCCCTTATATAATTTACGATCCCTTCCATAACTAAACCTCCTTCACGATACGCCTCTAGCCTTAGTTGCTGTATATGGCGTTTAAAAAAAAAAAAAAAAAAAAAATTACAAATTTACTAAAATGTCTATCCACGTTTTTCACAAAAATTGATTTTTTTTTACTGAAATTAGAATGGAAATTTCTGAAAGTGTAGGTAATTTTTTGCCGACCTGGTATTTCCTAAAAAAAACGATAGTGAATTTTTGCAACAAAAAAAAGAAAGTTACGAGTTCTTCACCAAAACTAAATGTTTTTTCTTGCAGATTTTTCACAAAAAATAAATTGCAATAATTTCGTGATGAGATTTACATTAAGAAAATTTAGCGAGAATATTTTCTCAATTTTTGTGCAAATGAATAATTGGATTGCAAATGCAATTTTCTCAAGGAAGTTGAATTTCAATTTTGTGGATAAATCTTCGCCAATTTTTTGCAAAAATTAATTTTTCTGTCATTAAAAAAATAATGAAAATAAAAAATATTAAAAAATTGATGAATGTCAGATTACAATTTTTTCCGTAAAAGGGAATCTTTTCAACTAGTCAACTCGGTTTGAGCTGGAATTCGGTTCACTGGAAGAGCATATCCCCAAGACCTCAAAACTAAATTTTGAGCCACGAAAGTTGATTTTTTGATTTTTAGCGAATTTCTAAAAATGACAAAAATAAATATTCTGCAGTAAATGAAACTCGTATCTCTAGTTTTACTTTACAAAAATTCATATTAAAAAAACAACAACACCTATGTAGGTGTTCTGGGTCATTCATAACATGATTACTACACCCAACACGTAATGAAAATCTTTTATGGAATAAATTCCAGGAAATAAACCCATCTTGCAAATAAAATCTTACCATGAAAATAAAACCAATTTAAAGGCGAGGAAAAAACAATATCATCCGAAATTAATATTATAGTAAATAACTATGCGCACTGTGCGGTACTATGCGCACTGCGTGGTACTGAACGGTACTGAACAATTTGACATTTTTTCAAAATTGACAATTTTCGAAATTGGACATTTTTTCAAGATTGATATTTTTTTGAAATCAACATTTTTTACTCTGGAAATTTTTTAGGAAAAGTTGCCAAAAGAATTCTGAAATTTTTTCTCCAGAAGTTTTGAAGATATTCTTACTCCAAAAAATTGAGAGTTTAAGAAATTTTTTTCTTGAAAAAAATTTAAAAATTGAATGATTTTTCTCTTTAAATGAGAGGTCTTTTCTCAAAAAAAACAACAAAAAAAAAACAGTTTCTACTCATTTTTTTAAATTCTAAAATACTTGTTGAGAATTTGTACTAATTTGCACACTGCGCATTTGCACACTGCGCATTTGCGCACTGAGCATGTGCACTGAGCATTTGCACACTGCGCATTTGCACTGAGCATGCGAATTGTGCATTATGCACACTAAGCATTGCACACTGCGCATTTTCAAAACTGTTTTTTTTTTCAAAATTTGACAACTTACTTTTCAAAAAATGCGCTCTCAAGAGTTTCTTCTCAAAACCCAATTTTTCCTAAAAAATTTCCAGAGTAAAAAATCATGTAGGTATTTTGTTTCTGTATTTCTTTGATGAGGCTCTGAGCGGCAATTTTTCAATCTAGATTCAAGATTTTTCCGGAGCAAAAAATGACGAGACAAAATTTTAAAACGTAATTCATGAAAAAAAGGAACATAAAGATTTTAGATAAATGAAAAGTTGCACAGTTCTTCAAAAAAATAGCCATTTGCTTCTTTATAAATTGCACCAAGACGCGATTAAATTGAAAACGGTTTTTTTGTGAGTAGTAGCCAATTTTGAATTCAATACAGTGACCAGTTCTTTGGAACTGTGATTCACAGTCTACAGCTCTACACAATACACATGCACGTTTCCCTTTACCCCTTTAGAACGGAACTATCATAGTGCTGCATGTTGTATGTTTCCCTCTACCCCGCAGCAACATGATAATAATTAATCCTTAATATTTCGCGAATAGGTTGAGATACAAACATGAAATTGAAACTGTGCACTCTTGGATATGTCTGAAATACATGTGCAGAATTTTATAAAAATTGAATCAGTAGTTTTGGAGGAGTTCGGTGCGATACAAAGACCTGTCGAGCTTCGAATAAGAGGGCTTCGCAGTGTTGGCAAAACTGAAACTGAAACTTAAACTGATTGGTAAAAACTGAAACTGAAACTGAAACTTAACTGAAATGACAAAAACTGAAACTGAAAAAACTGAAATGAAACTGAAATGATTTTCAGTTTTCCAATTTAAGTTTTCAATTACTTTTTTTCAATTAAAATTAGGTATTTACTCATCCATTTGTTTTACTTTTTGAATTATATTATCCCAATTTTTCCATTTCACCACTTCTCAATTGAATTAAAATCATTTATTTATAATTTTATATTCAATTAATTTTGAAATTAAATTTTTTTTTATATTCATCAGATTTTAGCTTCAAAAAATATCAAAAATACACAAACTGAAACTGAAAACTGAAACTGGAACTGAAACTAAAAAAAAAATCAAAACTGAAACTGGAACTTAAACTAAACTGAAATAGGGAAAACTGGTAACTGAAAACTGAAACTCAAACTGATTTATTTCAGTTTTGCCAACACTGGGGCTTCGCCTTCTCCCTTCGCTCGAAGGCTCCGCCCTAATTACAGTGTATACTGAGTAATATTTTTCACTATACAGTATAGTAGAAAAATACTATTCTGCAGTATTTTTCACTATATTGTACGGTAAAAAAAACCTACCCAGTATAGTGATTTTTACTGTAAAAGTGTAGTAATGTGGATCCAGTAAGTACTATACTAAATTTCTTTCAGAGTATACTGGAAAAACTT
This sequence comes from Balanococcus diminutus, assembly GCA_959613365.1. Classification (NCBI taxonomy): domain Eukaryota; kingdom Metazoa; phylum Arthropoda; class Insecta; order Hemiptera; family Pseudococcidae; genus Balanococcus; species Balanococcus diminutus. Next base: position 36,173,615 of record OY390714.1, read on the forward strand.
TCCCCCGTCATATCGCCGCTAGAACTGTGGAATATAAAGTCGAATCAAAAAAAAATACCTTCGGAACTGTCCACCACACGACTTCGACCGCGAACTGGAATGAAATTCTCAACAAAACTATGAGCGAAGAGCTTCCTACGACTGAAATGCAAACGTCGCTATCAACAGATATACCATTTAATACCACCACCGATAACAATGCCACTTATACAGATGACATATACAGCGACATTACGACGGAAAATGTTTTCAATGAGTCGGAGGAGACGTCCACATTTACAGAATTTGAAATAAGTAGTCCTTACTTTACAAGTACTAATTCTTACGAGACATCGACAGAAAATAAGACACTTTTAACCTCACTTTCGACATCGAAGTCTCTGAATAAAACAGAATCAACGGATTATATTACAGTGTCTCATCAGACATCTCCCATGACACCGAATAACTCACAAGCAACTTTGAATTTTTCACTAACCACAGCCATGCCCAACGAAATTACTACTTTACAAGAAGTAAACACAACAAGCTCCTTGTTATCTGGTGTTTCTGTCAATCCAACTTCGAAAAGCCCAGCAGAAACGACGGCGCCTACTTGTGCACCCGAAAGTAAAGTTGAAAAAAGTTATTTTTCTATATGTAAATTTGAATGCGTAGAAGGACTGGTTTAAAATATGGAACCCCTGAAGAAGTTAGCCCATATTGCCCCTTATTAAACTGATTTTTCGTTTCCAAAATGCAGAATATTTCACGAGTGATATAGGAATGGGCAGCCCTTAAAAACCAAAAAAATGTTGGGCCTACATCGCGTCTATCTCAAAAATTGGTATTTGCCAAGTTTGAGGCTCCTTATCCCGCTTTCATTGTTGAAAATGAGCAAATTCATCATAATACATATAACATTTTTTGTTACCCTCAAAAAGTTACCTCAGATTCGTGTACTGTTTTGACGGAATTTTGAAATTTCCATGTCTCGAAGGTGCCCAATGATAATTGATATTAAAGACTAAAGTTTGTGGATAAGCATAGGTAGAAAATACATGAAAATTGCAAAATTCCGTTATGAAAACGCATGTTTCAAGCGTAACTTTTTGAGAGGAACAAAAAAGTTATGTCAACAATTTACCTATCTCCAAAATTGAAGGCGCTATGAAGCCTTGAAAATTGGAAAACCGGTTTTTTCAAGTTTAAAGCTTTGTAGCGCCTTTATTTTCAAAAATGGGGAAAAACGTCAAAAGTAAAAAATGCATTTTTTTCAGAACTACCCAATTGATATACTTATGCTTTTTGCTTGAGCAATAAAATTTTCTGTCAATTTCATTTTTTCTCGCCCTTTCAATTTTTGAGATGGGCGCCATGTGTATATTGAATTAGCAAGTCGCAGACTAGTTTCATAATTTTCTCCGTTAGATGGCGCTGTTATGTAGGGAGAAAAGGTGTTCCATATTACCCGCAGGTTCCATATTTGGCCCCCCGTTCTTCTACTTGAGCTTATTCTAATATCTCATACCAATTATTTCAGATTCAGATCTGATAGCACGAGACGATTACATCAAAAGAATTCACTTATTGAACAATACAAACCGAGATCTACTAAGTAAATTATGTTGGGAAACAATGTTCGGTCAAGAATTGGTTAAATTAACGGTAATGGATTTGGTAGGTAACATTTTTAATTATGTATCTTTTTCCATTATACAAGTACATTACATACCTAGTACTTACATAATGCAATAACCGAATCATTATTTTTATTTTATCAGGCCGAAAATATATTTTCAACCTTCATGGGCGATTTTATTCGAGCAATACTGGTCAGATATTTGAATAAAGTATGGTGCTGGGATTTGGAAAAAAGATTTCCAAAATACGCCGATTTCAAAATAGCTGAAAATATTCTTCATCTAGTGAACAATCAAGGCTTAGTTTGGATGGGCATGTTTTTTTCGCCAGGATTGCCCTTGATAAATGTCGTCAAGTTGATTATAATGATGTATTTAAGATCATGGGCTGTATTAACTTGCAACGTACCTCACGAAGTGGTATTTCGAGCATCTCGATCGAATAATTTCTATTTATTTTTGCTACTAACTATGCTGTTCTTGTGCGTCCTACCAGTTTGCTATGCGATCGTTTGGTTGGAACCATCATGGCATTGCGGACCCTTCGCTAGAGAGCCAAAAATTTATATAATATTTGTTCGAACTATAAAAAGTAATATTCATCCCAATTTACATGGAGTATTAGGCTACATTGCGTCGCCAGGTACCGTCATACCAATGATGATTGTACTGCTATTGGTCATTTATTATTTGGCATCCTTAACGGCAGCGTTACGAGAAGCGAATGTAGATTTGAAAGTGAGTTTTATTCATCATGTTCTGAAGTAATTCCAGCATCGATATCGAACAAGTAATACCTATTCAATAAATTGCATGTTATTAGATTCAATTACGAAGAGAACGAACAGAGGAACGTAAAAAAATGTTTCAAATGGCGAGTCGTCGTAAAAGGGGAGGCAGCGATGTTGATTCAACATTTGCGAAATGGAAGAAAATCCTCCAAGATGTGCCATCAACGAAGCTCTCTGATGAAATTGCTTTTCCCGATGGTATAAATGATAATTTTTTATTTAAATCCATTTCGTAATATTCACGTAGAAGACGAATACTATACGGCATCATCTCAAAATTTAGATATTAAAAACAGGCAAACCTTTATTTTTTTTTTCATCAAAAAAATACAAAGTCTATGTTTAGGTATAGGTACTCCAAAAACACTATCTTCTCCAAAAAATTGAGAGAATGTTTTTCTCTTTTTCGAAAAAATCGCGACCACGAAATTAGATTTTTTCTCTAAAAGACTTCTTTATACTTACTTACACCTCAAACCAAAACCGTACAAAACTTTTTTCAAAAAAACAAGTTTTTTTCTGAATAAAAAGAAGAGATTTATACTCCACAAAATTCATAGATTTTCTTCCCGAAAAATTTGTAAAATTTCATTGGGGGAAAAAAATTAGGTACCCATGTAAAAAATATATTTTCAAGTACTTTTTTTAAATTAAAAAATTGTTTTTCCCCCCAAAAAATTAGATATTTTTCTGCAAGAATTATGACAAAAAATTGAGAATTTCTATCCAAGCATAGGTAAAGATTATTTTTCTAGAAAAAAACAACAACAACAACAACAACAAAAAACATGAAATTTCTTTCTGCATAGAACTTATTGGGAGACTTGTACTCCAAAAAAGTTTAGAGATTTGTTCCTCGAAAAATTGAAAGCTTTACTTCAAAAAAAAAAAAAAAATTCTTCAAAAAGATGAAAAAATTTTTACTCCGAAAAATTTTAAGAATTTTTTTCTCCAGAAAATTGAGAAATTATTCCTCTTTATCGAAAAAATCGTGACCAAAAATTAAATTTTATTCTCTAAAAGACTACCTTTACCTACATCTCAAAACGCCGAAACAAAACTTTTTTCAAAAAACAGGTTTTTTTCTGTATAAAAAGAAGAGATTTTTACTCCGAAAATTCCGAGTTTTTTTTCTGAATTTGAAAGATTGCATTAAAAAAAAATAATATGTTGAAAAATTGTTTTTACTTTTTTTATTATTATTTTTTTTTCAACAAAAAAATGAAATGTTTTCTGCAAGAAATCAAGAAATATTTTTATTGCGACACAAAAGTAAAAAATTTTGTTCCAAGAAAATTTATTGGTTTTTTGTTTTAATTCATACAAAAAATTGATAATTTTCTTCCTAACAATAAGATTATTTTTCAAGAAAAAAAAATAATAAAAAATACTCAAGAGTTTTCTTTTTGCATAAAACTTGGGGAGACTTTTACTCAAAAAAAGTTTGGAGATTTGTTCCTCAACAAATTGAAAGCTTTAATTTGAAAAAAGACAGAAAAAAATGGTTTCTTCAAAGAAGTGAGAAGTGTTTTACTTCAAAAAAATAAAAAAATTTTTGCTCTAAAAAATTTAAGAATTTTTTTTCCAGAAAATTGAGAGTTAGTTCCTCGAAAAATTAAAAACTTTTTTTAAAGAAAAAGATAAAAAAAAAATTCTCCGAAAAAAGGAGAAGTTTTTTACTTTAAAAAGTTGAAAATTTTTTTATTCCGAAAATATTTAAGAATTTTTCCTCTAGAAAATTGAAAGATTATTAATCTCCAAAAAATTTATTACTTTTTTCAAAAAAATCGTGCAATATTATTAATAATTTTTGATGTAAATTAACTATAAAAATTGAATAATTATACCTGTTAGGTGCTTACTTTTGGTGTCTAATTAGTAATTACTAATCATTAATTAATCGAATGAATAAACATATCTTTATTAAATTGTCAAGATTCAGCTGAATGACTTTCGTTCACTTACCTAATGCAGTATAATGGGGTAGTACATGGGAATATTCTCACAGCATAATAATAGGTACTATATTTTGTTCTAGATGTCGCTAAAGCCGAAGATACCGACGCAGATAATGGTTTTTTGAAACACGACGAAGAAGAAAAGCAAAAAATTAGAAAACTATTTCGTACCAAAAATAAAGCCGAGTCAGCATCAGAGAAGAAATGGGGAACATTGTTACGAATGGTACCAAAACAAAAAGAACCCGTTGACAAAGAAAGCGACTCGACCACTTCTTCGATCAAAGATGATTCTTCGATGAAATCTGAAAATATTCCAGAAATTAAAATCAGTCGCGTTCAAACGCTTGAAAATTTAATGAAGACAGCGGAAAAAATAAAACCACCAACTACTTCAAAAATAGACGAAGAGAAAGGCGAAGCAGCAAAAGGTAAAACGAAATTTAGCGTAGTTTATACTTCATTTCTATAATACTAGTTGGAATTAATTAAGATATGAAATAAAATTTCAGAAACTGAATCCAAACTTCCGAAAACTCGAGCAGTGCTGGATAAAATGCAAAAAAGATCGACTTTAAAACAAATCGGTAAAAGTGCAAATATTGATTCTGATAGCGATGAAATCGAAGATGATGTTTTCGTCGAAAGCGTCGTTGTCGATGTGCCAGAAATGCCCCGAATCACAGAAAGCATCAGTAATCGAATAAAACGCCGGCTCAAAAAAGTTCTGTCCATGGGAAGTCAAGATGAAGATAGGCAAATTTCTGAACACGGTAGACGAGATGAAAGATTATCGCTACCTCAACAAAAATACAGCGTAAAAGATGCAGAGGTGAAAACTAGTTCGGATAAATTAATCGAAGCTGTTGTAGAAATACCTTCCACATCTAAGACCACGTTAAACGAAAAAGAAAAACAAATTTTGGAGCAGCGTCGAAGTAAATTAGTCAAATCAGAAAGTATGAATATGGAAAGAGATGGTAAATGGAAAAATTACATGCTACGTAGGAAATCATCTTTAGACGAACTTCATCTTCGTTTACCAGATGTTTAATAAGTTACCAATATATTTTATTTTATATGTACTATGTACATACTTCATTGTTCGATAGGAATATCTTTTTACGACAATGCCAAAATATTTTATTATTAAAATTACATACAACTTTCGCCGAATAAATCTTCAATATTATTATCAAGATGAAAAAATAAAATCAATTCGAAAACAAAAAAAAAAAAAATGTTTTTTACGGAATTTTTCAAGAATTCTAATCTTAAAAAAGCTTGAAAGATAGGCACTGAAAAAATATTTTGAGAATGCTTAATTGAGAATTTTTTCTCCAAAAAATTCAGATATTTTTTATTTTAAAAAATTGTGAATTTTTTATAAGCCCAAAAATTGAGAAAATTCTTTTCTCCATTTTTTTTTATGCCAATAAATGTTCATTTTTTTCAACAAAAAAAAAGAGGTAAGTACAAATAAAGACACCCCCCAACAATGTTTTTCTCAATTCCATTCACAAGAGATTTCATTCTAAAATTAGAAACAGCTCATCTCCCCAAAAAGTTGAGGAATTTGTTAATCCATGTACCAAGAAATTTTTTTCTCTAAAAAAATGAGAAAAAATTTCGAAAAATTAAAAAAATTGGAAGTCTTATTCTTTATTTTTAAAACTAAAGAGATTAATTTGTAAATACCATACGTGTATCTGCGAATAATAGATCGAATAATGAAATTGGTATTTGAAATATAGAAATTACTTAAAGTTGAAAAATGCTATTTCAAACGAAGTAAGAGCAGTCAAAAATAGGTAGGTTTTATAAGTAAGTACCTATTACGTGTTAAAGTAGAAATGACAAAACTACTATAGGTAAGTTTGTATAACAAGTGGAAACAATTTCGACGATTTTAGGATCGAATAAGTAGGTAAATATATTTGGACTTCGCTGAATACAAATTTGTAATTACTTTCAACATCCAATCACGAGAATTGACTCAAAATTTCAAATCATAAAAACTCCCTTCTGGCAGAAATTACTGTTGACTGTTGAATTAATAAAATTTGTATGTTTTTATCGGTATTACTTACCTGATTGGTCAAGATTTCTCGAAAATTACAAAATTATCTGCGAACTTACCAGTTGGTCGAGATTTCTTGCAATGTGGACTGAACATGTTCAATTATTCACATTTTTTGTATCTTCAGCAGAAGATAAAATGTACTTACAATGGCCCAAATTTTATGTAGGTACCTAGTATTATTTTAAAATGAAATTTACTACGTTTAATTTTGCTCCAAAACTTTAGGTACATAATTATGTGAGGGGATTTTGTAAATTTATCAAGAACTACATCAGACCATGAGCACACGATGTGGTACTATTTTTATACACGTGTGCTTCTTCACTTCCTCAGTCGAGCAACCGCCACTAATGGACCGAAATCAGCCATCACCTTGATGGCAACTGATGTTGCAACGATACTTATAGTATTTTGAGCTTCAGCCACGCGTAAATGAAGAAAATTTACCGAACTAAATCGACCAAAATATCATCTTTTTACACCCCCCCCCCACCCGAAAACATTTTTTGAATATTTCCAAAAAAATTAAAAATTAAATCTTCCAGAAATTTCCAGGCATTTTTTTTTCACGGAATTCACAGAGAATAGAAAAGAGTCTTGCAGGATACTTCTAAAATTGAACTAGTCAGCATTTTTAGAACTAAAAAAACATACTTACAAATTCTACCCAGAATACAATTGAAAATTCTCAACTTTAATTAAGAACTTTTCAGAAAAAATGCTGGTTATTGCTATTTCTCTCTGAATGATTTGTACGTAGTTGTTTTAAAAACTGATAACACATCACGTATAGAAAGTCGAACAGGAGCTAAAAGATGTTGTAACCTGTAGTAAACACAATGCTTCAATAGTAGCGAAATTAAAAAGAATCAAATAATGCGATTTGGCAATATAAAACAAAATATATTAACAAATAAAGGTTGTTACAAACATACAGCGATCTTAAAACCAAACATGGTCTTGATGCATTAAATGCGCATTTGCACACTGCGCATTTGCGCACACTGATCATGCGCACCACTGCGCATTTGCACACTGCGCATTTGCGCAGCGTAAAATTACAACTTTTAAAGAGAATATCGAAAACTACTTTAGAAAACCTTTAGATGAAGATTTGAAGATTCATGTTACAACAAAGAACTGCGATTGAAACAAATGTCGACAAAAATTATACTCGGACATTGTACCTGCATGTGTGGGTTGGGAGAAACCTGCTCACATATCTGAGCTCTGAAAAATCGAGGAAAATAGGTAGAAAACTTGAGTAGTCGACTGAGAAAGTATTTATCACAACATTTCTGATCACACCATGGAAGTTCGTGCGAATAGGTTTGGTATAAAAACCTAAAATTTTTCTAAGTTTTCAGAAAAACGTAATTTTTTGTGACAAAAAATACAAAGAAAAAAATTAAAATTCTTTTGAAGAGAACTTTTTCTGAAAAAAGTATGGAATTTTCTCAAAAAATTTTGTTGGAGCCACAACTTTTATGGAGGGAAACAAATTATCGATATTGGCCAAGTAATTGTATTAATTTTTTCCACCTTGCTTATGCGTTAAGACTTCCAATGTCATTACATGGATCGAAAGCTTATTTAAAGAGCTTTCTAACGATATGAAATGAGTTTTAATTGCCATTTATTAAAACTGTTTTATTCTACTTTGAAGTACGAAAATATTTTTTCAGAAAATAATAAAAGTGTGTGAAAAAAAACACAAAATTTTCTTTTCTTTTTGACGCCGGCATAAATAACAACACCGTTTTGAAATTTGGTCTTCTTCAAATGGAAATGTAGGATACCCACAAGGTGAGTGACATCAAAATTTCAGAGCTACAAGTTCACTACTCGAGCACTGACATTATTTGACATAAAATTTAAACTTTTATTGATGTTTTTCTCAAAACTTGAGTTTTTGTTAGTGTTGATATGAACTTCGAAACTGAATTATATGGAAGGTACGACATCATATTGAAAGTTCTAGCATAAATAACTATTTTAGTAACAACTGGTGGCTATTTTATCTACAGCATAGGTAATGTATAAATTTACGAATATTTCAATCAGCAATAGGTTGATTAATAATTATAAAACGTTAAAAAACGTATTCACCGCCGAACGAGATTATCGACATATAATTCTCATTTTCGAATTTAAACGGTGAGGGGGTAATAAAATTACTCGCACGTTGTATCGCCGAAGCAGACTGATTTGTTTCTTTGCTTACCTCTGAAAATGTAGTACAGCAATGGCATGGACGAATACGTAGATATAAATACGGCAGTCATGTTGACCAGGAAACCAACGGTGGACAAATAATGAATCGAGAATTTGTCGAATGAGTACTGATATACGGCGTGGTCGTGTTTTTTTTTCTTCTAGTTCTTCTTTCAGGTGATCGCAGTCGAGCAGAGTGTACAAGTGCTAGTTAATTATCACCGGTCAATTGGATTCTGGAAATCATCTTCGGATATTATGGAAATATTTATGAATGTTAGTGAAATCCAATCCTGTAATAGAAATGGTACTTTGGTATTATTATCATAGCGCGAATAATCAATCATTCTATACCTATTTGACTAGTACCTCTTACTTAGAAGTTTTCCGTACCTAATCAAGGAAAATTCTGAAATCCGAATCGCAGACCTTACTTTTTAACCAAAATCACTAATGAAACACTTACACTTTTGTTGAAGTATCGGACTTGGAGAGTTTCCGAAACCATTAGTCTAGTTGGCGTTCCCTCTGCCTTTGATGTGGAGTCTTGTACATCATTTATAACCGGTACGTGCCTCTTTTCCGACGATTTTTTACGGCTTACTGGGACGGATCAACATCGATTTCCTTTTCCATCTTAAGTTCAAATCTGTGTATAAAAATATGATCAACGTAAGAAATCAAAACGAATTACGAGTACAATCACAAACCCAATTTTATAAGCTCGCTCATTCTGAATAACCAGTATGTATGAGAAAGCACCAAAATAGTGTAAATGACGAAGTCAACTTTGGAAAGACGAAAGTACTCGAAATAGATATCTACCTACCAACTACCTAGTTACCTACACCTAGTGATTCAATGCATATAATAGAATAAATTTCGAATCATCTCACCAAGTAGCCAATTCATCAATTCAAGGATGCAGGTATGCAGCCAACATAACGTGTATGTAATTTTATTCAACTACTTTGGTTGTTTAGGGAATTTTTCACCACTTAGCTTCCATTTTGGAAAACTGTATTCGACAATGAATTAATTTTTCAAGAAATTGGTCTTGGACGGTAGTTGAATACATCGTTATCCAAACAAAATTATATAAAATTAATTTTGGAAAAATTAAAAATCGTTCTCTACAAAATTGTTGAAAATTTCGAGTTTTAACAAAATTTGTAAATGATTGGATCTAAAAACTTGAGATTTTTTTAAATAAAAAAATTTGAAAATTTTTTACACCAAGAAATTGAGGAGTGTTTCCATATTATTATAGGTATTTTTATTTTAAAAAATTATTATTTTTTATTTCTAAAAAATTGAGATATTTTTTTTAATTCCAAAAACTAAGAATGTTCCTATTTCAAAAAATTGGAAATTTTTTCATTCTAAAAATTTGAGGAAGTTTTTATAGGAAAAGAATTTAGATTTTCTCTAGGTATTCCCGAAAAATTGGGAAACTTTTCAATTCGAATAAAGTGAAAGAAGTGTAATTTACAAAAAACTAGGAGACTTAATTTTCAATCCCAAAATAAATGGGAATTATTTCATTCCAAAAAAAAAAATCAACAAACAAAACAGAACTTTCCCCAGAAAATAAAATTTTAAAAATTGAGATAATTAAGGTTCAAATTGGAATTTTTTTGCACTCATGCACGTTCAAAAAATAGTTAGGTTCCTTTCTTCAAAACTTCATTTTTCATGCTGAAAAATTGATACTCACTTTATTCATTTTTTCAAAAAAAAAAAAAAAAAAAAAAAAAAGGTAAATATTAAGATTTTCCTCCCGGAGATTTATTTTTAAAAATGAAAACAGTTTTAAATTTTCGCAAGTAAACATTATTAATAAAATTTTGGTACAGACAAAACTGTATTTAGGTATGCAACCAATTCAGCTTTTTTTTCACCACACTTCCGTTGACATAAAAACAAAGGAAATTCATAACTGATTAAAAACTGATTCTTGCTAAAGAATTAATTCTTTGAAATATTTTCAATTTTTATTTATTCTGAAAAACGTATAAATCATAATTAATTATTTCTAATAAAAATGTTGACGTATAAAAAAATAAAAAATAAAAACTTTCATCTCTTGAAAAAAATATTTTTTCTTTAAAAAAAATTCAAGACGACTATAAAAATTATTGAAAATTTTCTTCAAAAATAGGTATAGATTTTTTGTTTAATGTACGTAGCAATTTTTTTACCTCCTCTTTTATTTCAAAAATTTTATTTTTTTACGTTAACTCCATAACACACTGAGTTACATAACATTTTGAAAGATTATAATAAATGGTACACGAATATTTGTTTTTTGCATTTTTGTGGGTTTCTAGGGTGCGGTGTAGCTCATTTCACAGGGTAGGTAGATAAGGTACTATATATACATACATTACTCAGATTATTATACATTAAGTTCAAATCTGTAAATAAAATACAGTTCATCAATATTTTTTGAACACAAACTGATACTCTGAACACCTTCTACTGCGCAGTCGAATACTAATAAGTACATTATGTTTTACCGTCATGTTTTCTTTAGAAGAGCATAGAATTTTAAAATCCAGATAAAATAATTTAGCATTGAACGAGTAATGTCAACAAATTCTGCCCGATTCAATCACGAAGAGACTAAACAAAGGACGTAAAAAACAAATGTTTGAAATGGCGAGTCGTCGAATTAAGAGAAGGTAGCAATGTTAATTTAACATTTGCGAAAATGATAAAAAAAAAAATCCTTCAAGATGTGCCATCAACCAAGCTTTTTGAAGAAGTTGTTTTTTCCGATGGTACATATTTCAATTTAAATCTACTTCGAAATGTACATACGAATAACAAACGTACCTCAAGTTTTATTCTAGACTTTGCAATAGCCGAAGATATCAACGTAGATATTGGTCTTTTGAAACACGAGGAAGAAAAAGTTACATATTTCGTATCAATAATTAAACGGAATTAGCACTAGTGAAAATTGAGGAACTTTGTCACCCAAGTTACGTATGATATCAATGCAGACAGAACCCGTTGACAAAGAAAGCAACTAAACCATGTCTTCGTTCAAAGATGATTCTTCGATGAAATCTGAAAATATTCCAGAAATTGAGAAGATAATAAGACAGATTTCTAAACACAATCTCTACCTCAACAAAAATGCATCATAGAAGATTTACAGAATCGAAAACTAGTTCGGATAAATGAAACACAGATGAAATACCTGTAGGTACGTCCAAGACCAAATGAGGCGAAAAAGATGAACAAATTAAGGATTATCGTCGAAATAAATTAATCAAATCAGAAGGTATGAACATGGAAAAAGATGGTAAATGGAAAAACTACCTGCTACGTAGAAAATCATCTTTCGATGAACTTCATCTTTGTTCGCCAATAGTTTAATATGTTAATTGTATAGTTAAGAATATCTTTTTACGACAATGCTAAAATATTTTATTATTGAAATTACAACTTTCGCCGAATAAATCTTTAATATTATTAAGACGTAAAAATTTTTCTTTCGACTGCGCAATTAACGAAAATTCTAACGTTTTACCGGTATTACTCAACGGATTAGTCGAGATTTCTTGCAATGTGAAATTTTTTACATTATTTGTATCTTCGGAAGATAATACAGTTTTCCAAATTTTACTAGGATTTAATATGAAGTTTACTACGTTCAACTGTTCTGGAACGAACTTCATCGACAATATTAAAAATATAGTATTTCCGTGAAATTTCCAGCACGTTTGAGCGATATGTTTAAACAAAGCGCATAACAGAAGGAAATTAGGTTCCACTGAATCAGACGTACTCACATAACTCGTAATATCTTCAATCACCAACACTTTAGGTATATGAGGAGATTTTTGCAAATTAATCAAGAACTCCATAAGTCCACGGGCACTCGAAGCGGTACTATAAAAGTAAGGTGTTTTTTTATTAATATAATATGTATACGAATACGAGTGATTGCAAGATACGATATTGCTTACATGAAAGAGATGTTCATGAATTCAGTATACAGATCCGAGTTAGAGCTTGCTCCTTGAACAAGGGCTGGCAAATTCGTCTGCGGCGCGTGCGACACATAACAAACGCGACTACCTTCGGAAGCCCAGTACTTGCTGCACTGAAATACATATTTTATTATTAAAAATATAAATACTCGAGTGAAAAATTCGCACGATGATTGCTTAATGCTTACTTGGAATAGAAAAGACTTGACATGGGGAGATTCGATGAACACGGTGACGTTGACATCTGCCATTTGAATTTGATTATGCTGATGGACTGAACTTCTGAATGATCATTTTGCTCTGACGATATTCACAGTGCAACGTTAATTATTATTGCCTTCTATTGCCTTATTGCATACAAAGAAATAATTACATTTTTACTTTTACGATTTTTAGAAGAAACAACGCGATAGGCGAACGCGTGTTTTGTTATCAATCATAATTATCATTCATGATTTCATGAGACCTTGAAAAACACAATGCCCCGTTATCCAATGGGACGACGTCTTCCTTTTTCTTCATTATTTTTTGATTTTCCAATTTTCTCCAACATTTCTCCTTCAAATTTCAAAATATTCATTTATTTTTATTTATGTTGTGACATGAACTTACATTTAATAATTTATATCATTACAAAATGAGTAATTTCTGAAAAAATCATATTTTTCAAGTCTACAAACTGTGCAAAGTTTTGAAGAATACTCGTGCAGTGCAATATTACGAAGGCATCTCGCGTTCACTCACTCACACGTAATCGCAGTACTCACACACACGCACGAACTGCTACTGTTTTCGGTGGCGTTTGGTCCGTTTGGTCTTATCTTCATCATAACAAAAAAATTTCGATTCAAAAGGAAGATGTACTTGCATTCTTCCATCAATTCGTAGTTTATTTCTGCTGCATTTATGAATCTTATGGTGCGATATGTAATATTCTAACAAAATTTTATTGAATTCGAGATGATCGGTGTGCTTAAACTGTACTTTCGTTCGTTTTAAATGGTTGTTTCGATTTCGTTTTACGAGTCTGTATTACACACATAAGAACATTTACGTACAATACTTTGCTTATGATTTTTAAATTGTTTTACAAATTATTCGCGTCGAAAATGATGTGTGCAATGTTATAAAATTGATTGTGTTAAGTTTAACTGCATGTTTTCATAATCTGATCAATTCTTCGACGGTATTTTTCCAATTACTTTGGTGAGTATTTCATTTATTTGAAATATGCTTATTATGCAATACTGTGCTTTCCACATCTCACCCATTTTGACTTCAATTTTCTCAATTATGAATGGATTATCGGATAGTATAGGTACCCATATTGGTTTCAATTCTGTTCCAAACCTTCGTATTTGTGATCCGATTTCCATTTTATTCGACTGGTCAATTGAAGGAGGGAATTGACGATTTCGATAATATGATAAAAATTCATATAGTACCTAAATAACTCGAACTCGAGTGCATTTCAATTCAGCTCAATTTATTTTGAAATCCAACTCGTCGAAGTGACGATGTTGAAAAATGAAGAAAAATTGAATATGTCATACTCACTACCATACTGGATATGTAATTGATTACTCAAACCTGAATCTAAAAAAGGGAATGGGGCGTTTAAACCTGCGTCAATTGATGTGAAAGTTTAATTTATGATTAAAAGTGGAATCCTGATATGATTTTCACTTACGTCTGTATCTCGGATGTTGTATTGAAATGAGATTCGGTTTCTTAACCTATTCAAGTTCGACGCGGAGAGGTCAAGTTCTCATCTGCAAACAAGTTAAGGACCTCGGTTTACCGAATGTCGCACGCTATAATCAACAAAATTATATATTCGGATGATCTCTTGACTTACAAAATGCTATGTTCTGGTCGAATAAATGGCTGTTTACGTGAAACCAACGATCACAAAACATCATGCTGGGTAAATTCAAATCAAAATTGATCTGCGAAGTTGACTCGTGTTTAGAAATAATTTTTGCTAGGTGAAATGAATTCAGTATCGTTTATACAGAGATGGTGGATTTATTTTTCCTCTATAATATTGTTATTTAACTGTACATTAGTTTATGTGAATACGAATGTGGTTAGAAAATGTGCCGGTAGTCACACTAACACAACTGGTTAACTAGACTTAATTGAAATGGCTATTCTGATGTCGATTAAGTCGTTTTAAACGATTTTTAATTTTTCAGTGAATAATTCATGACACCACTGACAGTGTAGTTGCTAGTACATCTTGGCGATATTTATCGTCCGGTGGAACACGCGAATAGCAAATCAGCAATTCATCTCTTTTGACAATTTACTCGTACTCACATCCCATTTCAATCACAACCATTGGACACTGTTTTCTCATAATAGTCCAATAAAATCAGGGAAAAAATTGAATTTCAGGTCAAGTACATGGAATTTCTTGATTCTAAAACGTTCCTTTCTATGTCCTAACTAACCGAAAAAAAAACTCCTCGAACCTCACCCCTCGGGAAAGGGAAGTCCCCGGACACAAAATGACCCCTTCGTTGTTTTTCGCTTATAACTCTTCAAGTTTGCGTTTAAACAGAAACATAATCATGACTAAAATTAAAGTAGATAAAATTTGCAACTAAAAAGGTCATATTCATTTTTTCCAAAAAGTGAACGGGTGGTGCAAAAACACACGTCAAGAACGGGTGGTACAAAAACACACTTCAAAATATACACGATTGAAAAAATGAAGATTGCTTCACATTTCTGCGAATAACGTGCCACTTCGAAAGGGGTCGAATATTCACAAATGAGGACATACCACAGACTCCAAAAAATCCCCAACCTCTCGTCTCCCCAAGAGTGTCCAAAATGTGGGCCTGTGTGAACCCCCTTTTTAAAAAATGCCAAATAACGCTCTTCAGAGGTGCCCTAACTCAAAAAAGGTTCAAATGAACGTTAAAATACGTAGAATTTCCTATAAAACCGCTTCATTAATTTTCCCCTTACGTTAACGGGTGGTGCAAAAATAACCACTTATACATTAGAGGGTGGAGTGAAAAAAATCGATGGTCTTCGATTTTGCTCATTTTTGAATATGTTGTTCAGTTGAAAACTCTCTGTACCAATTTTTAGCTCCCTAGGCCACCCAGGAGGGGATCTATGGTGTTTCAAAAAGGAGTCATTTTTGAAAAAACTTGGTATTTGCGTTTTTTACACCCAAAAACCTCCCCAAAGAAAAACTATAACGAAGGTTTTTTAGGTGCAGTTTCATATTCTGCGTCGACTTGAATAGTTGTTTTTTCGATTTGAAGCCATTTTCTTATCACCACCCTAGTAGATTTTCTGTTTCTCAAAAAAGAAAAGAAAACTAAGGTAATAAAACCAAAAAAGGGCCCATTTTCTTAATTTTTTTTCTCTCGTAAAGTCGAGTCAACGTAAAATTTAAGACACCCAGGGGGAGGGGGTAAGTGTAAATATATATCACTTGGGTCAACTTTTGGAAGACTTGACGAGGGATGAATTTCGAAGACTTTTTTCTTTTGATTTTAAAATTTCATGGAACCCAAAATGCAATTTGCTCTATTTTTTTTTTGGTCTAATTTTTCTGGGCTATAAGTGCTATAACTTATAACTTATACGGACCAATCTCGTACATTTTTATGTTTATCTAACGTAAGTACGTAGGTATGTTTACTCGTACACCACTGTATTGGCTCGAAGTTAAGATCATAAACCTACATTGGTGAGTTAGACTTGTTGTTAAACCTTGCCTCATCACCTGTTCAGTGTGCACCCTGCCAATAGTAAAATAGTCTAACTTTAAATGAACTCGTTTCCTCGAAGAAATAACTGGATCTATTAAAGCGCCCCGGGACGTGTTAGATATTTATATAACCGCGAACATTCAACTCGATCGAGGAAAAATTCAATGCATTGACCAAGGCAGTAATATTGGTTTAGTGGGTAGTGAGTTAACGCGCGTGCTCAAAAATCATCCCTATTCCCGCTATCGTGGTGTTTGACAACGTGTTGATAAAGGCGTCGATGTGTATACATTCTCATGGTAAATTTTTACGTCGTAACTAAATGGTGTCGTTTGCGAAGGCGAAAAAACTTGTGACATTAGCATCTAGTGGAAAAAAGCCCAGGTACGTTATTATTCGTTGAGGTAGGGTAATTACTTCTCGAATATCTCAGGTGTGAAGTGTGAACTTGACGAACATACGTGTACGAAATTTAGCTACCGAATTAGCATATTCATCGTTGATTTTTTTTCATGTATCGTCCGAACTCTACTTGAAAATTGTTAGTAATTTTTCATTCGTTATGTTTGGTTGGATTGTGCATATTAACGAATCATAAGGCCGCATCATTTCTATACTTAGGTACCCTAATAACTTATTAACGTGCAGATTGCAGAATTACTCGTTAGTTGGTTTCAATTTTTTAGGATTTGACCAACCTCTACCCAACTTTAAACACTCGCTTATAATTTGTAATATCAATAGCTTATTTTTCACTTTGCGTACTTTCTTTCGTATACGATTTTCTTTTATGCATATCGCATGCAATGAATCTTATTCTTTTTTTGCTGTTTTAGTAGGTCGCCGATAAGCATAGGTATACCTAAAAATTAAAACATTCGTGGTTTACTTAATATTTCAAAGACATGAATTTGCTGATGAGAACCTTATTGCGTGTAAGATATCGAATAATCCGTAGTAATCACTTCGTAACGTAAATAGTACCTACGTATTTATACGAATAAGCTACCCAGTGCGATTATTGAGCATTTTTACTAACGCTTTTGATACTTATAATGAATATTAGTTCTTAGTTCGCAAACACATGTCACACATATAACTTGGCTTGTAGATATTGATTTTTTTTGTTTTTCTTTCCCACTCGTTGCTCTAATAATAAATTAGCGATAATTAGGACAACTGAACAATTTCTTTACAAATTATCACTGCAAGTTAGCTGAGACGTTTAAATGTTTCTTGACGAATCACATCACCCTATCTAGCTAGGTATAATGAAACTGACGAAATTTGAAAAAACAAAATCAAGAATATATATTTTACTTATAATATTTTGACAAAAAAAAAATATAAATCTCGATTTTAACAAAAAAAAAAAAATAAATAAATACTATCTAGTATAATTAAGTAAATATTTTTTGTTGTATCTTATACTAAAAAAAAAACATATTTTTCAAAGTGAAAATTTGGCTATTTTTTATTATTTTGTGTAAAAGAATTTCTTTTTCCATTTTTTTACGAAAATAATCTGCTTACAATTTTATTGAAGATCAATTTTTTCTGGATTTTGTCCAGTTTTTTGAAAAAAAAATTGAAATAATTTTCTTCAAAGATTTTTTTATTGTTTTTAGAACATTGTTTTGAATTTTTTCAGAGATTTTAATAGTTTTTGTATTCTTTTTAAATTTTGTTGAACAAATTTTTTGAATTTTGTTCAATATCAAATTTTTTGATTAAAAAAAACCCTGTGAATTTTGATTTTAATAAGTATGTTAATACCATCTTTTTCAAAGTTTTCATTCAAGATCTTTTTTGAACTATTCGTTTGTATGTTGTTTTTTTTTTTTTTTTTTTTTTTTTAAGAAAAAGTGTAAACATTTTGAATATTTTATCAGAAATATTTTTTTTTCTTGAATTTTGTTGAACAATTTTTTTCAAAAATCGTATTCAATAATTCAATATCAAAACTTTTGATTTTTTTAAAAAAGTGATCTCATTAAATTTTATTTAAAAATTATGCTAAAAATATGTTTTTTACAATTTTCTTCTAAAGCAAAAACATGATAGTTTTTGACGATTTTTTTTTAGAATTTTTAAAAAATTTTTTATAGAATTTCATGAAAATGTATTCCATTCCAAAATAATTCTGAAGTTTTAATTTTTTTTTTTTATAATTTTGTTCGAAATTAATTTAATTCGACATTTTTTGTACGTATGTTATTCAAATGTCAAATTTTTGGATTAAGAAATAATGTAGTTTTTTATCAATTTTTATTTGATAACAATATTTTTCAAACTTTATCAACGATTTTTTTAAAACTACGTATAACTTAATTGGTGTTTCATTTTTAAATTTTCAGAACTTTTCTTTTAAATTTTTTCCAAAACATGAATTTTATTTTTGAAATATTTTTTGTCAAAAAGGATTTTATCAAATATTTTGATCGTTTTCTAAAGAAATTTTTATAAATTTAAGTAGGTATAAGTTTGAAAACAATAACTATTTTTCAAATTTGATAGGTAGAAGATTTTTTTTTGGATTTTGTTCTTTTTTAAATTTTTCTCGAAAACGATTTTTTAAATTTTCTCCAAACGCAAAAATTTAGGATTTTGTTTTTAAAAATTTTCTGTGATTATTGTTTTTTTTTTTTAATTTCATTGAACATAACTTTTAGAAAAAATTTCAGTGTTATGTATCAATTTTTTTCAAAGTAGTTTTTTGGACTTTTTGAATTTTTTTTCAAAAGCAGTTTTTTTAATTTTCTTCGGAACCCAAAAACATGAAAATGAGGTTTTTTGTTTAGATATGTTTTTTTTTTTTAAATTTTTCTCTGAATTGAAAAAGAAATATTGAAAATTATATTAAACATTTTTTTTTGAATCTTATCGAAATCAAACTCTTTCGAATTTTGTTACCTAATGACTTTTTTTTTTCAACATTAGTTTTTAAATTTTCATCAAAATCAAAAACATGAAAATAATAATTATTTCGGTATTTTTTGATTTTTTTCGAACATTATATTTTTGTAAGTTCAAAAATAATCTTTTTATAATTTTATTTAAGTAAAGAATTTTTTGGGGGAGGGGGATTTTTTACGTGTTTTCTATTTTTTTTTTTTCTAGAGCAATTATACTTTCGTAGAGAGTAAAAACATGAAAATGTTTAATATTTTTTTCAACACGATATTTAAAAAAAAAAATCATCTCATTTTTTTTCAACAGTTTTATTTGAATTTGTTTTTGTATTTTTAATAATTATTATATTTTTTTCAAAGGTAATTTCTTTAAAATTAATTCGATTTTTTTTAATGTTGTATTTCTAGGTACTAAATGTTTTACTCTAAATTCCATAATTTTCGTCATGAATGTATTACTTTACTATTTTTCACGTCTTCGATGTTTTAAGAAAAACTTTAGTTACCTAGTTGAAAATCCTGTTGTTCAAATCAATTATCTTTCTGAAAATGAGATTTGTTGATTTTGAAATAAACGTACGTATTTCGCCATACTTCATTGTGATTGTGTGATAAAAATTAAGCGAATAAACTCTTAATTCCACATTTGATATCCGGTGGGCGATTTTTTCCATTAGGTATATATTTTTTTTATGAGATTTGTCACTTTAGGTTAGAGTATCAAAAACATAGGAGGCGGATGCATGCTATCTTTTTGTACGTAAATGTGCTTGAAAACATTTTTAGAAATTTTAGAAATGCTTTTGTCTGTTTTTTTGTTTCGAGCAAGTAATTGACATTGACATGAACGAATTTTGACTGAAATTAGTATCTCGTCGAAGTGAAATATTGAAAAATATCACGTTCATACGGCGTATTGGCTATGAACGTGGTGGCGATGTGTATAATAAAGCATTGTAATTTCTTTCGAATTTATGATTCATTCGGTTTACAGCTAAAGTAAAGAGGTTATTCGAGCGTGCATACGTTAGTAGGTAATTACGTACGTAGAATTTAGATTTTTTTTAAAAATGGTTTCTACGACCGAATATTACAATTTATGTCAGTTGAAACAATACTTATTTCGTGGACGCGATTGAAATCAAAATTATTTTATTTCATTCCATATTCGAAGAGGTAGACAGGTCTATGATACCAAGCAGTAGGCGTCTTAGGCACAGGCAACCGCGTCGCTTGACCGTATGGTAATCATTGTTTAAGCTTCGATAATTCCAGTTTCTAATGCTATTAACAGCGCAGTTTTTTGTTTGTGTACATTGGGTGCGTTATGACGTTAAATACGTATAAAGCGGTAATTATGACGGTAATTGATAGCATGTAGACTATTACTGTTGAATGTTTTATAATTAAGGGAAATTCGAACCTTCATTTTAGTTCGATTCCGGGGATAACGGTGCTAAAATAAATCGCACGGAATTTCTTTCACGATAGACTGCCTTTGACGGTGACTACTGGTGATTACGTATTACCAGCGTGACAAGTATCGATCAAAAGTTACTCTTTTGTCGTATTATTATTGTTAGGATGACAGTTGAGGGTGTGTATGATTTGTCGAGTTGCATAATGCATCAGTAGTGAAGCAGTACTGATTTTTTACGAGTTGGTGGCTTGGTACTGCATTCGCCTTTGTTTTGATTTCTTCAAGAAAGTAATTAGTCCTTTTATGTCTGGGAAGAAACGGACAGATAATTGCCAAAAATTTTCACGTGAATGTAATTTTATTCATGTTGGTAATATAAACACAAAATTTTAACGACTTTTTTAGAATATTATGAAAAAATTTCCAAAGACTGTTCAGTTGTTCCTATAATTTATTCCAAATTTTTATTAAAAAGTTAAAAATTATTGGAGCGGAAATTTTAACGATTTTTTTGATACTTCTGATGTGAATAATTTTTTCAAAAAAAAATTCTCGTACACAATAAAATCAATTTTTAAAAAATTAAATGTTTTTCAAGGAAAATTTTATTTTGAAAACGATTTTTAAAATTTGAATAAACTTCAAAAATATTGCTAAAAAATAAAACGAAAGAATCCATTATTTTTTAACAGAGAATTTTGGCTTAATTTTGAAAAAATCTGATTTTACGAATGTTGTAAAAATTTACAAATTCTCATTTCATTATTTTTGATGAAAATTGTTTTTAGTAAATACAGTAAAATTAGATCAACAATTTGGAAATAAAGGAAAACATGTTTACATTATTTTTTTTGCGGAACAGTGTTGAATGAGGTCTCAGTAATCACCACACAAAACCTTCGATCCCCACCTGACTTTTTACCTCCCCTAGAGGACAAAGCGTCCCTAAACTTTCCATTTTAGCGAATTACACTAGATGTTGGTGAGATAGAGTAAAATAGCTGGTATAAGAAAAAATTCTACATAAAATTTTCTATCAAACGAAACTATACATTGCACTCCACCCTTCAATGCAAGTCCCCCTAGGGGATGTGCCAAAGCAAGCAATTTTTAATAACAGTTTTTCATAAACACAACTCCAAAATTTTCGCAAAAAGAAAAAATTGGTATAGAACAAAAAATAAAATTTAGCACCTCCCCTCTCCCCCCCCCCTCTGACCCGCCCAAAATGAAATGATACAGGGAAAAGTTTCAAACAAAACTTATTCCCTTTTCAATTCTAGACATTAACAGTTATTACCACTTTTTCATTTTAATCATTACTTCCTCAGAAAACTTCACCTAAAGCTGCGGTATTCACTCCTAAAAATTGAAAATTTTTGAGTGAAAATGATTTTGCATAATTTGTAAACTCATCCTTGAATTTTAATTGTATAGAGCTTGCATAGGTTTTGTAAACAGTCGATTAGAGATAGTTCGATAAAACAATTAGCAATGCCATTTTTTAAAGGCTCCCTTTTTTTTGAACATCCATCCCTTTTTTTGGAATCCTTTTATTTAGGTTTCAAAGGCCCCGATCATGAAAATTATCAAACAAAAGTTGTAGATTGAGACGTTCGAAATAATTTTGGTTATTACAAAAATTTTGATTGGACCCCTCCCTGCGCCTCAATTTGGCATAACTCCTCTGATTTTAAGTTCAAAACTGAAAGGAAAGGAGGAGTCCAGTCGAGATTTTGTGATTACTAAATTCATTCTGAAGATCTCAATTTACGTACCTTTTTTGTTTAAAAATCGTTTGAAAAACGTCTTTAAGAACGGCGATAAGAGACATCCAAAAAACGGAGGACTAGACCCTCGAAGATTAGGACCCTTTAAAAATGCTGGTCAATTTTTTTCCTTGTTGACTCGAGATTTAAATTTAATCATAAAATTGATTTTAACAATGTAATCACAGAGAAATTAGACCATAATAAGTAATAGCGAGCAAATCACATCTTCAGTGCAACCTTGACTCCTTGTAAAAAAAAATATCTGTTGCTGCTTCTCTCATGATTAATTTACTATCTTTTGCATACACTGCACTGTTCATTATTGGTCTATTCGTCGACTTACGTTAGTTCAATATCGATCGATAAAGAAAATAGGTACAACAGGGCAACTGTAGGAATAATTTTTTACATACTAACGGTGGTACAGTTTTTAGTATTTCACACTGGTATAATTTTTATGCCATGCTGTTGATGTATATAGTTGTATATACAAACGAATAGCGGCCCAACATTCTTCACAATTTAGAACATGGTTCGTTGAGTTTGCAATTACCTACTTGGGCGAAAATTTTTTCCATAATGGTGAGAACGATTGGTATAATATCGATATCGAACGGGTCATAAATATAACGCGAATTATACTCCAAACGTGTTATCATACGCATAGAATGCCGAATACGATCGCACGATGTCTCGTTTGAAAAATTCCGCGATTACTTCAACTCGATCCGTTTCCGTTTTCCCCGAGTTCAAAGTTGAAGTCAGCCGTATCACACGAATAATATAATCGTCGACAAAGGCCAATTACATTTATAGAGAAGGAGCTTTTTGTCGGGCAATTTAAAAAATTATTTTCTATTCTTATGGGGCACATATGTACCTACAGAAGATAAAGGTAAACGTCAAGTTGAATTGTTTTCAATCTTACGCTTTTGGCAGTATTAAAGTTTACACGAAAGATTCATTTATCACTAGTTAAACTGACGTACGGTTTATCTTTTCGGATGTTTTGTGGTTTCGAAAACGAAAGAGAGAAAAAAGGGGTATGTCCGTGTGACTAATATCATCAAAAATTTACTATACTATAATTCACAACGATAGATCGTATGAGCTGAACGCAAATAAAGACGAATTAGTCTATTTATTTGATAAATGACGGTCCGGAGTTCGCGGTGAATTGTAGCTGTAGTTTAGTTATTTGACAGAGTTAGGTCCAATTCATAAAGGTAAGTGCACATTGATGTGAATGTGGAAGTTGACCTTGCGCAATTATTATAAATTTTTAATATTTTTCTTACGAATGGTTACGTACAATTAAAGGTTCATGTTGTAAATTTCTCAACTGTGTCATTTAAGGGTTCTTGTTTTAAATTTCCGGTTGAGGATTTGACGGGTTTGATGTACACCTTGATGATGCGTTACACACGTGAAACTTTGGGAGTGTTCCAAATTTTAAAATGATCTGTCGAAACATGTGTTTACGGTTCAGGTTATATAAATGTAGATATAGAATTGATATTTTATTTTTAACCGGTACGATGCTTGGGAGGTGTAGGTCCTACCTGGTGCCGTTTTGGAAGAATTATTCCAGCACAATGGAACAGTAATAGTTTTTTTTTCATCTCTTTCGAACGGAATTATTACCAAAGTAAATTTCTCTCTAATAAAATGTTTTCTGATGAAATTTTGTTCCGAAAGAAATTTTAAAAATTGTCTACTCGTATGTTCTGAAAAGTCGGACCAAAATTTCATCAAATTTGGTGAAATGTTTTATGCCATTTTTATATTTAAAAAAAAAAATAAATAAATAAAAACCTTGGAGGAAAAGATGGAATGAAAAAAGAAAATCATTAGTGAAAAAAATGCCATTCTTATAAAAAAAAAAAAAAAAAAAAAATGAAAAAAACTTGGAGGAAAAGATGGAATGAAAAAAGAAAATCATCGGTGGAAAAAAATGAATTGAAGAGAAATAGAGATAAATAAAGAGGAGAAACAGTGCAACGAAATATTGAACAAATTATACCTACTCCGTCTTACAGGGTTGGTGGTTTCTGTTGCGATTATTGGCTAGCAAATTATCAAAATTACTCGAATTAAATAATACGCGGTTATTTCATTTTTCTAATGTACACGTAAGTTTTCTATTTTTGTATACGTCATTCCCATTATGATTCGATAAGCGAGATGTTCGATTTTATTCAGTACCTAAAATAAAATGTACGTATACGTTTATAATTATATTCGTTCAACTTATTAACGAAATCTCAACATGGCAGCAGTAGCAGTGGTTGTCGATCCGTTCAACAGTATTTTTCTGTCGTTTTCGTGAATGAAAAAATCCGAAAATCCGTTTTTCGGTTTTACCGAGTCTGAGATTCGTTCCTCACGCTCGCAGTTACGACGTATCCGTAAACGCAAATCGATAGAAGCGTTAAATTCATTGCGAGAAAATTCCGAAAATCCACAAGCTTCAACTGATTCGTTCACTTCGTTGGAGTCGTCGTCAGAGTCATCGTCTACGTCCGAGTTTCTTGATTCCGTTGTTGATCTCGATCCGAATTCGTCGATAAGTGCGTCCGGCGATAGTTTGTCCGCCGTAGACCCGTCGAAAATTACATCCGTCGTAATCCAATCAGTTCTTCGTGCTGAATCATCACTGTCTTCGTCATCTTACGAGTACGTTGATCTTGATAATTCTGATTTTTGTAATCTAGCCGATCCTGTAAATAATCAATCGTCGATCCGTTCACCAAGTAATTCATCCGTTGAATCATCCGAAATCGAAGACGATATGTCCACGAACGTTGCGCCTCACTTGATTTTCAAGGGGGAAGATTACGAAAATTGGAGAAAGCGAATAGTTCTTCTCCTGAAATCGAAAAAACTGTCAGACACGATAAAATCCTCTACAGGCGGAGATGCAGTGGATATAGGTATCCAGGCATACGAAATCCTTGTAAATCATATGGATAATAACGTTTTCAAACTCGTTCGTGAAGAAGCTAATCCGTTTAAGCTTCTAGCTGAACTCGATGATCGATACACTAAAGTGAGTGATTCTAAAATTGTTTCATTGCGGACTCAGTTAGCCACCATCGATATCGGAAAGTTTAAAACTACGCGAGAATACGTCGACACCGTTACCCTCCTCGTTAATGAACTGAGCCGCTGTAAAGTAGTCGTATCGCCGTCCGAAGAATATTCATACCTACTAGCGGGCCTAAAAAATTACGAAAAATATCAGCATGCGAAGAAGACTGCCGAGGGATTGTTACACGTTACCAGCGCAGATCCGAAAATTATTCGTGGGTTATTATGTGACAATGATGACCTAAATAAAGGTGATACTACGAGCAGTCAGTCTACGAGTGGTCAATCGAGTAAAGGAACAGCATACGTTGCAGAAGAAAAAAACGACGGTAACAATCAAAATAAAAAGGTAACCTGTAATAAATGTAAAAAAACGGGACACGTAGCGAGAAATTGTCGTACGCGTAATTTTACGAATAATTTTGATAACGAGAATAGTAATAACGGTAGTAATCGGTCTTCGTCGTATAAATGTTACCGGTGCGGGGCTCAGGGGCATATTGGTCGAAATTGCCCGAGGTATGGGGACGAAGCAAATCGTTCTCGAAATAATTCTAATTCGAATAATAATAATTCGACCGCGAATAACGAAAGACCTCGTCCGGCTTTCGCAAACGTAACTTCGAGTAATAATAATAATTCGTGTAATTATTCTCGAGCTTTAATTTCGGCTACGTCAGATTTTAATCGCGATAGTGATTCTATCGAATTCGTATTAGACAGCGGAGCCTCACATCACATGTGCAATGACGTTACCCTTTTTTCGAACTTCCAAGTTACTTTGACGAACGAACGCGATGTTCACGTCGCAAAAAGGGACGTCATTATACGATGTGAAGGAGTTGGTGATATATTCGTTCAAAATGAGCGCGGAGTTACGTACAAGCTCTCAAACGTGAGTTTCATTCCCGAACTTGCACAAAATCTACTATCTGTAAATATTTTACGTGAGAAAGGATGCGATTTATTAATTGGTAAAAACGTTGAATTTATCGTACGCGATACAGGCGAAAAAATCGCGAAGGTCAATGTCCTGAATAACGGTCTTTTTTCAATTAATTTTAAACTCGTCGAAAGTCGAAATTCCGAATTCGCGCTTAATATATGGCATCGTCGTTTTGGCCACGCATCAAATAAAGTACTTTTTAAAATTGATAACGAGAATATTAACGTAAATCCTCATACTTGTCCGTCAATGAGCGATTGCAGTACGTGCTGTATAGCGAAACAACCGTCTCACGCGTATAATCAAACTCGATCTCGTAGTGAGGTAGGTAATAAACTCGAAAGTTACGAAACCGTCGCGTCAAGTTTATGGAATAATTCGATTAAACAGTTGCAGTGCGAAAATGCAGCTGAATTTGTTGAGGGAAATTTTAGGAAGTATGCCGATAGAAAAGGGGAACTCAGCAAATTCAAACATTCGAATGAAGACTCCAAGTGGGTCCTAAAAAAGAAAATAACGGTTAACGGTAGTATTCGGTATAAAGCTCGACTCGTTCTTCGCAGCTTCAAAGATATTCATAACTATGATATCGATGAGATCTACGCGCCTACTTCGTATAATACGTCTATTCGCTCGCTAATAAATTTATCAGTCGTTAATCGTTGGAAGTTGAAACAAATCGATGTCTCAACAGCATTTTTAAAAGGAGATGCTACTCGTATAATCGCATTTCGCCCGCCGAAGGGATCTGACGAAAACGGTAATTATTATTATGTATTAAATAAATCGTTATACGGTCTGAAAACTAGTCCTCGTAATTGGAATGTGAAATTGCACGATTTTTTAATCAAACTTGGAGTTAAGCGTTTTCCTGTTGATCCTTGTGTTTACGTCGATGCTTCGGATCCTTCTCGTTGTATTTTTGTAATATTTGTCGATAATCTTAACCGTGAATTCGGTGTACGCGAGTCTGAAAAGTTCGAAAGATTTGTAGGTATCGAACTTGAATACGTTGGTGATGAGATTCATCTCCATCAACGTGGATACATCGATGAGTTAGTTGATACTTATGATCTTCACGACACCAATACGATTAAATCACAAATGGAACCTCGGTTAAAAATTCTTAATCCGGTATTCGAAAAAAATTACGAGACCAAAGTTCGTGCGATTCTTGGTTCGTTGAACTATATTTCTCGAGGTACGCGACTTGATGTAGCTTTTCCGGTTAATTTTCTTTCGCGTTACCAACATGTAGCAAATCATCAAATTTTTATCTACGTTATTCGTATCTTAGGTTATCTGAAATTCACGAGAAATTATTCGTTTAAGTACAAACGTCGTGAAAATCCCGATTTTAAGTCTTACTCTGTCCGTACTTATGTCGATGCCGATCACGCCGGCGATATACTCGATCGTAAGTCGACGTCAGGTTATATAGTATATCTTTATGGTAACGTAGTGGACTGGTACTTGAAAAAACAATCGTTTGTTGCCACGCCCAGCGCTGAATCAGAGTATGTAGCTTTAAGCTCTTCAGCTAAATTTGCTTATTTACCTTAAACGTAGCTAGTGCGAATAATATCGCAGTTATTTTTTCAAAATCTACGACGTATTTTTTAAGATTATATTTTTGAACTTTAATTTCGTACGATTATCGTCGTTTGTATACGTTTATTATCTGTTTACGTTATCGATAAATTATTTTTTATATTTTGGGTCCTAATTTTGTAAATTTGAGGGGCCGTGTTGCGATTATTGGCTAGCAAATTATCAAAATTACTCGAATTAAATAATACGCGGTTATTTCATTTTTCTAATGTACACGTAAGTTTTCTATTTTTGTATACGTCATTCCCATTATGATTCGATAAGCGAGATGTTCGATTTTATTCAGTACCTAAAATAAAATGTACGTATACGTTTATAATTATATTCGTTCAACTTATTAACGAAATCTCAACAGTTTCATTCGAGATTTTTCATTACAAAATTATATAAGTTGTTTTGTTAAAACTTTGAAAATTATATTTTATTAAAGAAGAAATAGTGGTAAATTGGAAACAATTACCAGATGAAAAAAAAAATGATATTAAAAATTAATAAAAATCTGGGGAAAAATGAAAAATTGCAAATATGAAAAATTTTGATTTTGAAAGATTGTGATAAAAATCAAGAATTGAAATAAAAATTGAAATTAAGAAATGAAATTGAAGATGATTAAAAATTGAAGAATTGAAAAAATTGAATTAAAATTTTGATCAATTAAGTAGTCGAAAAGATTTGAAAGGAAGAAATTTCCAATAAGGTAGTTGCACCAGTGGTGGACCCTTATAGTGGAAGTGCCTTATAAAAAACATTCTGGTTTAAAAACTAATAACGTTGGCGAAATGGTGAATATACCAAACGATTCCTTGTGTATTCTACAACAAAATGCGCTATAATTTTTTAATTTTACTCAGAGCTGGCGCGACTCAGAGTTTCGAGTGTGAGTCGCGAGAGTCGCATGCGAGCGACTCTGAGTTCGACTCTTTTTCACAAGGAGTCGAAAAAAATTTGAAAAAATCGACTCATCACTAAGAGTCGAACATTAAACTGATTCACGACTCTTCTCAATTTGCGACTCTTTTTTACTCACAACTCTTTTTTTACTTGCGACTCTTTTGATTCACAACTCTTCATATCACGACTCTTTTCATCTCTCAAACTCCCTTTTTCCGCGATTCATGGGTAGTGCAACCTCGTGTGTTGTGTTAGTTTAGTTTTGATTTCAATTAATTTTCGAATTGTTTCAAAATCATTCAGTGATGAAAAACTTCGAAATCTATTTTAAACACACAAGATCTACAAAAGGCAATGATACTGTGGTAAATTATTGAATGGTGGCATTTTTGATTTTATGAATGTTCAAGAATTTTATTTCTTGTTGTAGTTTTTTTTAATATTTTAAATTTAAGATTAGATTACGAATTTACTGAGAGTTTACTCAGAGTCAGAGAAGATGTTTCTACTTTCTAAGTTTCTACTTACCTTTTTTTCAAAAATTTTTAGCTTTTCCTTTTTTTACGAGAATATGAAAGTTAAAATAAATTTTATTGATCAATTTATAATTGATTACTGTACTTGAAAATTGAAAAATAATAAATATGTCGCACTAAAAAAACAAAAAAAGAAATTAAATTACAGAACATTTTAGTTTTTAAATGAAAATGAAATTTGAAAAGTGAAAAGAAAAATTTAGAGAAAAGAGTTGTAAAAGAATCGTATGAGAACAAAAATAAGAGTTTAGAAGGAGTCGGGGGAGTGAGTCGGGAATTAGTTGAAAAAAAGAGTCGCGAGGAGTCGGAAAAAAAGAGTTGCGAGGAGTCGTTCATTAAAAGAGTCGGACTCATGAGTTTAATAAAATTTGTAAAGAGTCGCAAATTGAAAACTCTTCGACTCATCTAGCAAAGAGTCGAACTAAAAGAGTTCGACTCCCAAAAGAGGTGAGTCGCGCCAGCTCTGATTTTACTTCATTTCTTTGAAAATTACGACCATTTTAAGTGAAAAAATAGAAAAGTCCAGTCGTTGGTCAAGATAATCTAGTAGTTGACCACCCAGTAGTTGGTCACGCGCTAGTAGTTGATCACCCAGTAGTTGGTCAATCAGATTATGACAACGGCTCTCAACCATTTAATTTTTAAAAAAATCAATAAGTATTCGGTAAAATTGTCACTCATTAGCCATGAGAAAGAGAAACTATCATTTTTCGTAAATATTTACCAATTTTTTGCATGATCAACCACTAGAACTTTACAAAAATTTCGTAAGTCTAGTACTTGATCAAAATGATCAACTACTGGCTAAACACCATTTTTACCTTCCAGTAGATAGTCACCGCCATATTTGATAGAATTTTGGCAATATTTTTTATTTTAATGAAGAAATGGAATCTCCAAACCCTTCTGATTCAGGTCCAAATGGTTATATTTCAAGTTTTATTAATCTTAATAGTGTAAAATTCATATTTCGATAACACTTCGGCTTAACAAAAATCTTTAGAATTGGCATCATTTTGAAAATTGTTCTAACAAAAAAATTTCAGACGATCATTATTAATTACTTGAACAGAATTGATTAAAAACTTGTATGTGGTTCTATGCAGAAATGTTCCAGGTTTGCTCTAAAAAAAATTTCTGAAGCTATTTTAAAAATACGCTTAATTATAAACATTTTTCTTCTCAAGTGACCCACCACTGGGTCGTGGCCAACGACTGGTGCAACTACCTTATTTACTCATACTATTTAATGTACTTATAGTTTAAAATCATCTTTTTGAAGGAAAAAAATATCAACTTTGGATTATCACCTACTTTTTCAAGTCTGGGCAAATTTTCAAAAGTTTTCTCTGCATAGAAAGGGAAGAAGAATGTTTCAAAATTGAAATTTGATACGTTTTCGGATTTTTTTTTCTGCTGAGTCATACCGAAGAGGTACCGTATTGCCCATCGTATCATTTTGAAGAAGAGCTCAGGTCCTAAGTGAGGAGGGATTTTCAGAAATTTTCCGTGCACAGGAGGGGAAGGGGAGATTTTAAATTTTCAAATCATGCAGAATTTGCACATTTCCAACGATTTTTTTTCTGGATTCATATCGACCGTGTGCCGCTATACCGATGGCACCCATCTCGAATTGGATTTTAGGGCCTATTTCTGGACGAGTTTTCAGAAATTTTCAAGTCAACTTCGATTGAATTGAAATTTGGCTCACTGAAAGGGCATTTCACTCAGATCTCAGAACCAAATTTTGAGCTGCAGAAGTTATATTTTCAATTATTGGTGAATTTTTGAAAATTTCAAAAATAGTGCAGTGGTAAATTAATTTTTCATTTTTTTGCAAAAATTGATACCTTAACTTTGAGATAAAATTCTGATGATCAGTTAATTTTTTTATGAAAAAATCTCTTGGAAATAAATTTGCAGAAAGGATTTTTTTTTTTCAATCGTCATTAAAAAATGATGTCAATGTTGACCACCCATGGATATTTCCGATGAAATGAGGAGCCTCTAGCAAAAGTTGGCATTTGAAGATTTTTGATTTTGTGAAAAAAATGTTAATTTTTGGAGGTGGGGGGGGGGGGGTTCCAGTGCGCTGGAGAAAAGCCAATTCTTACTGGAGGCTCCAGATCGCTTCGAAACTGGTCGCAGACCCGAGGGATTGACTTGAGAATATATAAATCAATTTTCAGAATTCTACTTCAAAATTTTAAAATTTTTGTAAAAAATTAATTTACCAATGGAGGTATTTTCGCCATTTTCATAAATTCGCCAAAAGTTGAAAAATCAACTTCAGCAGCTTAAAATTTGGTTCTGCGGTCTAGGTGACATGCTATTTCAGTGAGCCAATCTCAACTTTAACATTTCTTATTGAAAGACTGAAAAAACACGTGGTATAGTTCGCTACTTGACATATACTTCTACCATTTTTAACAAAATAAATACTTATTACTCGCATACTTAATTATGTAAATAACGTGCGGTATTTTGGGTTATTTTGTTACAGGTTACGTATACGATACGTGATGCCTTCCGCTCACCTGACGCTCAGAGAAGAAGATATCGTTCGTCTGGTGTTGGAATTTTTACAAAATCGCGGCCTGCACATAGCGCAGCTCGGTATAGAACGGGAAACCGGTGTGATTAACGGGTACTATTCGGACGACGTGCTTTTTCTGCGACAATTAATTTTAGACGGGCAATGGGACGACGTATTGGAATTCATTCAGCCAATGGAGGCGTTACAAGAATTCGACATGAAGCGATTTCGCTTCGTAATTTTACAACACAAATACATAGAATTATTATGTATAAAATCGGAAGCGGCCTGCGTGATGGGCTCGAGCACGGCGAATTTGGACAGCGCTGTAGAGGAAGTGGTCAAAGTGTTGAACGAATTGGAAAAGGTTTCACCTACCAAGGAAGACTACTCTAATTTATGTTTGATGCTAACCTTACCAAGACTGTCTGATCATCTCAGCTATAAAGACTGGAATCCGAGTAGCGCTCGAGTACAATGTTTTCGCGATATTTATCCTCTAGTCGAAAAGTACTTGCCGCCAATAAAAAAAGCCAACGAAAAAGAATTCGTTATCGCGAAAAACGATCGACTCATACAATTAGTGATCAAAGGCATGCTCTACGAATCGTGCGTTCGTTTTTGCCAAGCCAAGGCGACCGGCTCGAAGGAGCAGCTTTTACAAGAAATCAACTTTTCTCGTTTATTGGACGGTAGCGTAGGTTTTGGCGATTCCGATCTCAGTTTGTTATCGTGGTTGCAAAACATACCATCGGATACGTTTGCCATACCTTTTGAACAGAAAACCTTAAACATAGACGTCGAACAAATCGAAAGGCCGTCTTTAGAGACGTCGTGGACTGAACACATGCTAATCACACCCATCAAGCCGAAAACCTTTCCGCATTCGGCGATGCCATTTACTAGACCGAGATCAGCGGCTGATATAATGTCTCGATCGCTATTACCCTCTTTGGATATATTGCCCAGTAGTCAAGATAATTCTAGTCATAACAAAGCCGTGTTAATGGCTCTATCTGCCGCCGACCTGAGTTCAAGTCCTATGGTCAAATCATCGTTCGCCAGTTTTCACCTGTCCGGCTTGAAACCGAGTAAATCGATGAATACGTCCGTCGATAAATTATTCGAAAACGAAAACGATGTATTTCTCAGCGGCACCTTCGACCAATTGCCGTCCATTTCCGAAGTACAACACAGCACACCGAAAATACCTTTAGCTGCGGTCCGATCCAATAGTCCGGATAAGAAAAATAACGAATCGGCATCCTCTACGCCGGATCATCGAAGTCGTGAAACGTCTAATTCGACCACGGCTAGATCTTCCAGACGTGATTCTCTTTCCGAGAAACCACCAATGGCAACGACGATCGTGCTGAGCGACGCACAAGCTACCTTGAACAATGCTCAAAATTACGATCAGGGCGATCTAATGAAGGAATTCCAAAGGCAAAAACAAAAGCTGCACGAAACGTTAATCGCTCAAGATAAAGAACGACAAGAGCTACTCAGGCAGTTACAAAACACCGAAAATCGAATACAAGAAGACAGGTGAGTTCTTTTTTTATTTATTATACTTTTTTTTATCCTACTCGCGTGCGTGTCACGATCAAGTGTAAAATTAATGAATTGTCTGTGGGATATGGTATCTCGCGAGTTACACGTCTTTAAGAAGCGCTCGCATCGTAATAATCGTTAAATTCATCAATAATTACTCAAAGTGGTAATTATTTCCAACGCGTTTATTAACCGCTGGTTTCGAGCGACTTGATAACACGTTTGGCGAAATCTTGATGTTGTTGTGATATGAGGACGTGTGAAACTGTTAGCGCGGCGGAAGGTATCATTTTGGCGTGATTTTTTTAACCAAATAACCAATCGTTAGTTTTATGTTCTTTGAGAAATTATTTTAGACGATTCTAAATTGTATCTTACAGAATATTTTAGTCATGTTATCCAAAATAAAAATTGAGGGTACTAAAAATGATGACCACTATTTTGATTAACAGCTCGGTTCAAAAATTTTGAATTTCACAAAATCTTCAAATCAATGACATTAAACAACAACAAAAACAATAGTGTGCTTACGCACACTAAAAATTGAAAAAAAAATCACCTGATGATTATGTGATATAGATTTTCAAAATTACGACCAAGTAATTCTTACAAGGGAACCTCGCCAACTCGTCACCTCCAATTGAGCTGAAATTTGGCTCACTGAAAGAGCATGCCACCCAGACCTCACAAACAAATTTTTAGCTGCAGAAGT
This sequence comes from Balanococcus diminutus, assembly GCA_959613365.1. NCBI lineage: Eukaryota > Metazoa > Arthropoda > Insecta > Hemiptera > Pseudococcidae > Balanococcus > Balanococcus diminutus. The sequence goes on from OY390714.1 coordinate 36,208,004, forward strand.
TGATTTTTGGATTTTTGACAAATTTTTGAAAATGGCTAAAACCGCCTCCAAAAAATCATTTTTTGAAGAAAAAAAATTGCAAATTTCTAGATAGACTCCTGAAAATTGGTTTGTATACTAAAGTCGACCACCCCAGTCGATTGGCACCATTTTCGAAGCGATCTGGAGCCTCCAGAAAAAGATGACTTTTCTCCAGCATACTGGAATAGCTCCAGACGGCGCTGTACTTAACTTCGGCTGCTGAAAATTTAATCCTAGCGTTAGTATGATGCCATCTATCGATTGACGTAGTTGAATCCAAAATCCAAGGTGACGAGTTCGAACGTGTGTTTTCTTTGACAACTTAAAAATTTTGCATTTTTTAAAAATTTCCAAAAAATCAATTTCTCCAGCATATCATTTAAAACTTCGTCTACCCCCTAAAGTCGACCCCCTGAGTCAATTGGCACCATTTTCGAAGCGATCTGGAGCCTCCAGAAAATTTTGACTTTTGCTGTCTGGAGAGATTCCAGTGTGCTGGAGAAAAGTCAACTTTTCCTGGAGGCTCCAGATCGCTTCAAAAATGGTGCCAATCAACTCAGGAGGTCGACTTTAGTGTACAAACCGATTTTCAGGATTCTACATTTTTTGTTTTTTTGGAGGAGGTTTTAGCCATTTTCAAAAATTCGCCAAAAATCAAAAAATCATTTTCGACAGCTAAAAATTTGATTGTGAGGTCTGGATGGCATGCGCTTTCAGTGAGCCAATTTTAAGCTCAATCGGAGATGACGAGTTGGCGAGGTTTTCTTGTTAGAATGAGAAAAACAGAAGAGGCAAATGAAATTCAGAGAAAATCTGAATGAACATTATGTAGAATTGTGGATAGTATTTTAAAAAAATAAGCATTTTTTACTCTTTTAAGCTACGATGTATAAAAACTTTGATAATCCATATTTCAGAGCTTTGCAGCGACTTCATTTTCAAACATAGGCAAGAAATCTCAAGAGTGAAAAATGTCTACTTTTTAGTACTACTCATTAAAAGTGTCCCCCTTTGAGCTAGTGGTCTAAAAAAATTTATGGCCGGTCTCCAACTCAAAATGAACCACCCCCTTGGATTTGGTCAAAATTAGGTGTTTTTTTTTTATCCACCCTACTAATCATGTACCCGATCAAAAAAATCTCTATTTGATGTTTTAAAGTCAGAATTTTATATTTCAGCATTTTATTAGGCACCAATAATACACTATACAGTTTTATTTTTGATAAAATTTTTCTCTGCAAACTGTACCCTTGTCAGGTCCTTAGGTCATACATACAAATGAATTTTTCCGGCATTTTTTGATCATAAAAGGTCAAGCAATCATTTTGGTTTAAAATTATTAAACCAGTACTTTCACACCGATCCACCGAACATTGTTAAGACCTTAATCACATGCCAGAGCTTAAACTTCGTGATGTTCATTTTATTAAAAATTCGAATCGACTTCTAAATTCGAAAAAGAGCGGCTAGATGTTAATTGATAATTGTCAGTTAAACGACGATAGCGTAGGAAATATTTTAGAAAATCGTGCTCTCGTCGTTCAAAAGACTTGTATTTGAGTAATTCATTTTTTTTAACCATGTATCACGGAATTCATATTCTTACATATGTGTATTTGGTATATACGATGTTGACACATAATTACAAGGCTATGTAGCGCATACATGCGTGACTCCTGCTCCTCTTAAAGTATAGTGGGTACATGGAAAAACGTTACCTGGTGTATGAGGATGCATTCGAGCAATGTGTTAATAAAAACGGCTAATGAGAGGTTTAGGTCAATGTACAGTGTTTTTGTGTGTTACTTACTTTATATATTGTTATTGGATAGCGCAGCTCAAGAGTGAATACACTTACAATGCTTAAGAAAATCAACTAAAAACGGACATTAATTATTATATGGTTAATATAGTCGAAAAGTAATTAATCTAGAGAGATATGAGCACGTGCGAGTTATGTAAATTGGTGTAATGTTCGCAAGCGTATTAACGTAGACTGCTATAATTATAATTTTCGCGGGGTAATTACTTTATTTTGCATTTATTATTGTGTAAGTGAGTAAGTAAGGCGTTATTGAACTTAGAAAAAAATTCGAAAAAATCTCCACTGACTTCATGATATGCTTATAGGTGTAGGTGTAGTTAGATCAAGATTAGATGCGTAATGGTGATGTTGATGTTGACATTACATTAACCACCAACAATGCATGAAAAATTTTGATTAAACCGAGTACGACTTACAAAAAAAGTTTATGTACACATGTTGCCTTAGTTTGAAAATGAAGGAGCTACTTACAAAGGTTTGAAAATCAATGTTTTACCTAACAAAAACGATTGGCAACACTGAGTTCAAAAAAAATTCGACACCGGCAGTGGGTAGATCTACGAAAAAGCAATAAAAATTTAACATATTGGATTGCCTATCTTTGAAATTGAAGGAGTTATAGCAACGCATAAACCCAGTAAAAAATATTGCCTACCTCAATTTATTACGGTGCATGAGTGATACATGAAAATAGGAAATTCGGTCCAAAAATTACATGAAACCGGTGTAACTTTTAATTTTTACCTCTCATGTTTATGGCCTATTTCACAAAAAGAGGCGATTTTAAGCGAAATCAGGGTTGCCGAAACTAAAAAAAAAAAAAAAACCAAAAAATGTTTTTAACCATGCTTATTACTAAGGCCCGGATTTTTATGCGCTTAAAATAGCAAAATAAGCGCTTATGTCAAGCGGTTAAAATATGAAAAATAAGCATAAATATGCCCTTAAAACCAAAAAAAGCAAAAATAAGTGCTTTAAAAATATACCATCATGAGTATCAAAATGTGAGTATTTTAAAATCGCTTTCGAAAAACCTATCAAATCGTACATATGTAGAAACTGAAAGAAATGTAGAGCAGAAAAACATTAAAACATTTATTTTTAAAATAAATAATGCGAAATTCAATAAATTTGGACGCGTTGAAATTTCACAATCGAAATCGATTAGATTGAATTAAAATTAAATTATAGTTTGAAAAACGCCTCCACAACTGAAAGTTCCTTCAAATTGCAACTTGAAAAGTAAAAAAAAAAAAAAAAATGAAAATACAAAAAATTGTATTTTTTAATTTTTTTTTTGGTCAGGTTTTTCAATTTTTTCAAAAAAAGCGCTGAAAACTAAAAAAAAAAAAATCGCAAAATATGCGTGTTTTTGACGTTTTTTGGCAAAAATAAGCGTTTTTAAGCATTTATACCAAAAATAAGCAAAAATAAGCGCTTAAAAATTTCACCATTCGTCTCAGAATCGCATGAAACGTAAAGAAAATTGTGATATGCCCTATCTAGTGCAACAGGAAAAAATAAGCAATATCATAAAAATCCGGGCCCTACATATTACGAATATCATACTCATAATGTCAATTTTTTGTGTTTCATGACGTTCTCGACCATTTTTAACAAAAAAAAAAAAATAAATAAAGCATACATTTTTTTTTTTTAAATTCAAGAAATTGAAAAAAAAATTGTTTTTATTTTATTTTGAGTTAGTCTTACCTTCTGAGAGACTGAATACTTCTTGTTCTTAGGACCATAAAACCATTTTTAATCAATTTTTTTTAAATTGAAAAAAATAGATTTTTGATTTTTATTATTTTGGGTAAGTCTTGTCTAGAAGGCTGAATATTGCTCCTAGGACCATGAAACCATTTTTAAATGAAAGTACAGGTCGAAATTGACCAAAAACAGTCAAAACCCTAAAATCAATTTTTTGCTGCCTAGGTCCATTTTCTCATCCACACTCACAAATGTTCTTTTACTAAAATTCTTCTGTAAAAAAATTGTTTGAGAAATGATGAAAAATGCTCTCAAACCAAGTTGAAAATTTTTCTTTGATTGGTAAAACAGTTCTCTTAGAATGAAATTCGCAGAAAGGAAATATTTTTAAAATTTTTGTAGAAAAAAATTTAACATCTTATCGAGAATTTTTTTTTGCAAAAAATTCTTGTGTAAACATTTATGGGAAAAAATGGAAAATTCTTTCTAAAATTGTTAGACATACGAGTAAGTATGTATTTTTTAAATTGGTAGACAAAGTCGTATTGGAATGACATTTGTATAAAGAAAACATTTTGAAAAGTTTTGTAAAAATAGGTAATCAAAAATCCCATCAAGAAATTTTTTTACTCAGTATTCAAGGAGTCTTGAGAGTCAAACAAAATTAATGATTCAGTTGTTCACAATACTTTTGAATTTGTTGCATGAAGCATATCCGTGTAAATCTGGGCTCTTTTGCTTTTGTAGTATCAAAAGTATTCCTTGAAGCAATGACTTAGACTACCCAAACGACACGAACGATGGAATTCAAACCTGACGCGTTCACGTATTACGAATAATATGTATTTCTCAAAATATTCATCGCTTCGTAATGAACGGAAGCTTTTTTACGGTACAAGAAAAATATGATTTAAACAAATACACATTAGAAGCGACGAGACGCGACTCGAGTAACGCATTTTGTACGATCTTGAAACCAATTAAAATAATCCGTTTCGATCTCGTTCCATTATTGGTTTAATGAACCATATTATGGTGGTTTAATATGCTACCGCGTAATTTTGTCGTCATTTTATCACATGGTATTTTGATATGCGATATACGTACTAAGGACTCGTAAAAAGGCGAAAGTGGTACCGGCCGTACCGGCCGTACTGGTCGCATCGTTGACGGCGACTTAGCTTTTTTTGTTTATACTATTCCACAGATGGGTACATAGCAAACTTCTGACTGACATGGCGTGTAGAAAGTTGTTAAAATGCTAAATAGGTATTGCCTTTTTCATTGCAAAGTATGTAATAAAATTGCATTCGTAATAAAAGTATTTTTATTGTTAATTGGGACTGGATTGTTGGATTGAGTGCTCAACTGGTATTGAACTTGGTCTTGGATTTCACTGTCAGATAGATTTTTTACCGGCTATCATTCATCGAGTTAGTTTACCTGGGTGTGTTGTGGTTATGAAACGGAGTAAGAAGGCCATTGTTACTCGTCCTATGCACGTAGGTGTTTATGTTCGCGAGTTTTACTGTGTCTGAAATGACGTGAATGCCCTAACGAAGATGCGTAAAAAAGTAAGTCCATCTCATGATTAGTCTTGGCTTTAAGTTTGGTGAATTATGAAAATAGACAATGAGATTTCTTAGGTATCTTAAAAGTTTAAAATTATATTCATTGTTTAGAAAAAGTAAAATTTACCTGGCCACGTTCTTAGGGAGTTCTTGAATTTTTAAAATTATAAAAATAACAGCTTTCATTATAGACCCTTTTTCAAAAATGAGCTCAAAAGTATTATATCCACAAAAATAATATTATACTGCCCATAGCCCCATACCCATCATTTCTTCGAGAGTACTAACGTACACTTACTGGTACTTTTTTGATACCCTCCCTCCACCAGTTTACTGATAATTCGTTACAAAAGTTGATTGGTCGTTTGAGTGCATCATTTCTCCGAAAAAAGTTGTTTTATTATACATCATTTTGACAGTTACCACTTATACGAATGTGTATTCATTAAATCTCGTACAATCACTCGATTATGTTTGATTTTTTTCCTCTTTATATTTTGCAATATTTTAATTATCAGTCGTTTACGATGATTTTACAAAATTACTTTCGCCTCCTGAAATGTTTATGGCAAACGTTTTATTTTACCCGGTGGAACTGGTTCTTTGTCATTTAGAAAGTTCGCACTTGCGAGTGGAGTTGTGTTTTTTCAATCTATCGTCTCTCGCGGGTTTCACTTTTTTGTGGAAAATGTATCAAAAAACTATTGCGTGAACGGTTCAAGTTCGTAGTTCGTAGTTTACAATTCGGATGTTGAAATTTGCGCAATTTTCTAGTGTACGTGGTGGTCGAGTTGTGGTGTAAAAATGAGTGATTCGGGTATCTATATGAATCTTATGCAAATGCGCATGTCTTCGCACGAGTGCGAAAAATATCATCGTAAGAAATCGTATTACGATCATAATACGTACGAGAATTTACTATGGTGAGATTTCAAATTTTCTTGATAACCTTTTGTGCGTTGAGTCATTTCATTAAAAAAAAAAAAAATTGAGGATTTTCCTTCTTAATCGCAAATTGCTGCGAAGTGTTTATTTTTATAAAATATCCAATCGTTTCGATTCGTTGATTTGTAATGTTTAGTTTAAATTTTTATTTTACAGTATGGCTCGCACAAATACCAATAATGCTCACAATACGCCGAAAAATAATGACAACGCCGGTGCATCTGTGCCTCAGGCAACTGTCGTTGTGCGATCCAATACACCGTCATCCGCTACTGCCATTAGTCAAAATAGTCACAACAATTACAATAACTGCGATGTCGTTCGAAATGCCGCCAATATAGCGAATACCAATCAAACCAAGATTAATGTGATGAATGGCCCGAAGCAATTGCCGCAAATTGTTAATGGTGCCAAACATGATCACCATGACAACCACTACGATGCTGTTAAGGTATGTATTTGCACTTTATTATTCCTAGTGTTATTCAACTTTTGCTTTTATTATTACATCGATTGTTGGTGTCTTTTTCACCGTGTGAGCTTCGATATATTTTGATAACTACTTAAATGATTCGGCTCGATTACTCCGATAAGTGTAGGTAGAGGTGGTTTTCAGAATGTTGATTATGGCATAAAGAAAGAATGGGTGTGTGTGGTAGTGGATTATCAAATGCCTTGAGTAGAACTTGAATGGATGAGATTTGGATATATTTCGAGGCAAGAGGTTCAAATTTGATGGCTGTAGGGCACATTGATGTTATCTCTCTTTTTTTCTGAAATTTTCATAAAAATTCTTTAGGAGTTGATAGTACAGTCACAAAAAGTAAATGAATCAGTTTTTTGTGCGATTAAATAGTTAAAAACAATTTTATCACCGAGTCCAAATCGAGACACTAGAGACTTAGAGTCTATCGAAGAAAAAAATGAGCAGGTATGCTGTTTTTTAAAGTCCTCCTTTTTTTGAGGATCCACGACCCTTGATTGTATTAATAATCAAAGCTCAAGACCAGAATTGAAAAATTTTCCAAACAAAATTTGGAGATTAAAATCCCAGGAATAATTTCGGTTATTACAAACATTTTAATTGGACCCCTCCCCCTCCTCCAATTTAACATAATAAGTATAAAAATCATCAAATAGTATGAAAATCACCGGATGAGTTTCATATGACGTATTATTGAAATTGAATGGGAGGGAGGGGTTTGATAAAAAAAAATTTATGATCTAAATTATTTCTAGGATCTCAATGTCCAACTTAATTTTGTTCGAAAAAGTTTTCAATTAGGGCTTTAGGTAGGTAGTAAATTTTTTGGAAAGGGGGTGGCCCTCAAAGAATTTGGGTCTTGATCCTCTTGAAAAAAGGCAAACCCACTCATTGATTTATCAAATTATCTGGTCAAATTACCATCGAATCGACTGTTTTCAGACTCTTATTAATTTTTGCCCCTGTTGGCTATACTTCGAGGCCAAAGTTTCATAAAGGTGGCTGCGAGTGCAAGCTGTACCAGTAAAAGTTCAAAGATGATTTTCATACATATTATGCTAAATTTGCAGGAAGGGAAGGGGGTCCAATCGAAATTTTTGTAATGACCAAAATTATTCCTAGGATCTCAATCTACAACTTTTGTTGGAAAAATTCCTCAATTGGAGCGCTTAAGGATTTTTTTGGAAAGTGGTTGACCCTCAATAAGTGGAATCTTGAAAGTTGAAAAAAAAAATTTTTAAATGTAATCGAAAAACCAGTAAAAAAAATTGTTCTTACCAAAAAATTAAAAAGTTCAACTTTGAATAATATTTAAAAAAAAAAAAAAATGATTCCCATCAAATTGAAAGAAGAATGCGATTTTTAAAAAAATGTACCTACTGTTGAGAAAAATGATTTAAACGAAATTCAAGAAATTGTTTGTTGACACAGAATTGAAAACAATATCCTCTTTAAAAGAAATCATGTCCTGAAGGATCTTAAGGGCGGGGGTGCAATTCCCTCATCTATACCATATGCCGGACTATAAGAATTAATAATTAAATACAATTTTAAAAATTTGTTTTTTGACACTAATTTGAAAAAAATCCTTTGCAACAAAGTCATACAGAATAAACAAATAGAAATAGGTACCTACCTACTTGAACAAAATTGAAAATTTGTTATTCGAAAATATTTTTGAATAATTTGACTATAACAAATTAAAGAAAAAAATATGGTAATCTTGTAAAAAAATTGGACTATCAAAATTTGAAAATTTCTTCCTCGACACAGATTCGAAAGAAATTGATTTCTAACAAAATATAAAAATAGCAATTAAAAAAAAAATTGCTTTGGAAATAATTTCCAGAAATTAAAATGAAAATTTCGAAAAAATTGAAAAATTTGTCTTTGATCAAATTTTAAAAAAAACCATGTAGAAAAACTATTGAATAAAATTGTGAAAACTTTTCCTTCTCAAAAAAAAATAAGAAGACTGACTTTGAACGAAATTTCAAAAGTTTTATCCTTGACATTGAAAAAAAATTTAACATGTTGATTTTAGAAAAAACATTATAGGTACCGTAAGATGGGGTTACTTTTGCCCTAGGGGGTAACTTTGGCCCACTTTCGAAAAAAATATATTTGCCTGTCCAGCCACAACTGTATGAAGTGGGAGGAGTTTGTAATGAGTGTCAACGATAGAGAGGCCTTCATACTTCACTTCTATGTGATTGTCACTTTTTTTGTGTCGCAAGTTTGGTAAACCTGATTTTTTGTTTATTAGTACGTTGTTCATGTGGTTTTTTTACCTCCAAAACTTTTGTTTAGACCAAGTATAACGAATGGTCCAAAAAAAAATTTTCTTATGGAAACAGATCGAAAATTTTATGTAGATTCAGAATCTTGTATAGAAAAAATCGATTTTGTGAAGCGGTTGTGAGATAAATTGAAATTACTGGTCAGCGGACCGTTTTCGTCGTTTTTGGGGTTACTTTGGCCCACGCATAAATAATATCAAAAAGCGAGAAAAAAAATTTTCCTATGAAAATCGATCGAAAATTTAACGTAGAGTCAGAATCTATCATGAAAATACCGGTTTGGTGAAGGGTTTGTAAGATAAATTGAAGTTACCCGTTAGAGGACAGTTTTTCGCTCTTTTTGGAGATTTTTAGTCCAAGCATAAACATTATCAGGAAATCTCTAAAATACCGATGTTTGATCATATGGTTTAAACTGAACAATTTGTTTTTTAGAGTCATGCCTTTGGCAAGTTATTATTATGCCTAGAAATCGATTTTTTACGAAAAAAAAGAAGTGGGCCAAAGTAACCCAAGAGCCGGGTAACTTTGGCCCATGAATTTGACTAATCACGGAAGAGGGAGGGGGTTTGACGAAAAATTTGAAAACATTTACAGAGCTTCCCACAAGTGTCCGACACTATTTAGAGTGAACCCCGAGCCTCTTACTTCGATTTTGAAAGAAGCAGGATGAATTTTCAGAAAAAAGTCTCAAAAAGTGGGCCAAAGTAACCCCATGTTACGGTACCTAAGTTTGATTTCGGACAGCAAAATTGTGGAGTAAGAAAACGATTTGAACGAAATTTCAAAAATTTATTTCTTGATACCTACAGATTGAAAAAAAAAATTAGTTTCCAATAAAATGAAATAAAAATAATTAAATGAAATTAAAAACTTGTTCTTTGAAAAAAGTTTCGATAGTTTGATTTTAAAAAATGTTGAAAAATTGTTCTGTAAAAAATTTTGACTGGACTAAATTTAATTTTTTTTTCGACAAAGATTTTAAAAATTCAATTTTTATCTAATTTTTTTTTTTTTTTTTTTAAATAGGTACTCACAAAAAATTTATTACTTTGTTCTTGAACAAAATTGAAAATCTGTTTTTCTAATTAAAAATTTAAAAAATATGATTGAACAAAATTTTAAAACTTTTTACAAAGATTTGAAAAATTGAATTTATAAAAAAAAGTAGTGTTGTAAAAATTTGATATTTGATAAAAATTTGAAAGAGTTTGGTTTTTAAAGAACTTAGAAAAATTCAACTTGTTCTTTTAAACAAAGATTTAAAGAAACTCAATTTTGAATATAAAAAAAAAATTAATGACAAAATTTGGCACCAAATATGGTATATCATTATTGCTTTTCAACAAAGAAGTGTGATTGAACAAAATTAAAAAATTTCGACAAAGAATTGAAAAAATTTCATTTTGTCCAAAATATAAAAAAATTGTTCTCCAACGGAATCGAACAGTGAACAAATTTCTTCGAATTTTTGCAAAATTTAAAAAATTCTTTTCCAAGTAAAATTGATGAAAATTAATTCTCGACTGCCCCTTCAAATCATGAGATATATGAATTTATCGACACAACGACTGGTCAAGTTGCCATCACCTCATGAGCTACTGTTATACTACTTGTAGGTATGTACCATACCATTCTTCTTACCCACTCCATTTGAAATGATCGTTTATGACATTATCTTGCGCCTTGATCCAACCAGGTATGCATATCTATTAACATATACTCACGATGGTATTTCCAACTTTTCAACCGTTTAACTTATCGCCTTCGCGTACTCGGTTATGCAAATGTATTAACATCGCATATCGCTGCTGTATGGAGATATGCAACTTGTTTACGAGCAAACACCACCAACTGCTCAACAATATAAGGGTATTGGAGCAATATAATGGTGACGGTATTTAAAAAATGAATTCTGTGGCATAATATTTCGCCAAGTTTTTCTATTATGGTGCTATTTCAAGGCGGAAAATGGAAGCTGTATTTACTCGTACGTAGGGGTTAGCGATGACTCATACCGAAATACTTTCGCTTCTCCGTAACTTGCAGCTTTAATGCGATTGTTTGCAAGAACCCTCGCTTTATTTTTGGGTAACTTAATACATTACTAAATTTCGGAGAAAACATACGTAAACTCAGTTATAGGATTTAGAGGGCTGGCCGTCCTCGCGATCTAAGTAATTGTGCAGCTGGTTATGGTATTGGCAGTGTTTTCTTCCATTCAATGCTCACATTCCGGGTGCGACCATAATAAATTGTTATGTAAAATATTGTCATATTTCAAGGTTAGATTTTCTATATCGATTAAACATGTGCTCGAGAAACAGGTGGTATTGTTCTTGAGATGACGCGTCGATGATGGATCGAGTGTTGATGAGGCTCTGGTTGTTTATTTATTCAAATCATTAATCGAATCATTTTTAAATCGTCCATTAAGATGCAGACGTAAAAAAAAACCTGAGTTATTTTTAAAAATTGAGCAAAACATACCAGAAAAATTTGATTCTTTGTAAAAACCTAATTTTAAATTAGGTTGGTCATAAAAATCATGAAAGTCATGAAATTTGAAAATGGGTCATGAAAGTAATGGAAAAGTCATAAAATTTTCAAAAAATCACTAGATCAAGAAAAGTCATAAATTTTGTTTGCTCTTTAAAAGTTTGAAGTCATGAATTATTTTTGATAATATTACCCGGGAAAAATTACAAATTCGCTTACAAGTGAAATGTTTTCCAACTGTTACAACTTCTCAAAAAAAATGCATAAAATATTGTGATTTCTTTGAAGAAAAAAAGTAATTTTCTTGAAAAATTTGAATTTTTTGGTACAAAAAAAAATTGAAAATTGTTTTGGAATAAAAAACATTTTTACGTCAAACTTCGCGAAAAAATTCAAATTTAAAAAAAAAAAAATCTGAATTTTATCGTTTTGGAATTGAAATTGTTTTGAAGTAAAAATACCTACATTGGATTTTTTTTTTTCAATTTTCTGAAAAATGAAACTATTTTTTTAGGGGGGGGGGGGAAGTAGAGTCTCTGTTTTTTGCAGAAAAATTCTCTTTTTTTAAAATAAGTATATAAAAAAATTAAAAACAAATTTTTTGGTTTAAAAATTTTAAAAAATTGTTTTGGAATAAAAAAAAAATTTAAAAAATCACCTACTCAATTTTTTGAAATAGAAAAATCTCAAGTCTTTTAAAATAGACATTTTCCCGGAGGAAGAAATTTCAGGATTTTTAGAAATAAAACATATCCATTTTTTTTTTGTAGAAAAAATGTTATGTTTGAAATTTTTTTATGTGAAAATATTTTTTTAAATTTCTGTGGAAAAGTTTCTTAATTTTTTTTGTGAAAAATAATCGTTTCATTTTCGAAAAAACTGGATTTTTTTTCAAACAATAATTTTAAAAATTCTTCTAAAATGAAAAAAATCTCAATTTTTTGGTGATCTTTTTTTTTTTCTTCGATAGTAAAATAAATAAATAAGGTGTTTTCTAAACTTTGGAACAAAAAAAAAAAAAAAAATACAGAAAAAATGTTTTTTTGCGTTAAAATTTTTTTTAGTAGTAGTACCTACTACCTAGAACTTTTTGCGTGATAATTTTTGTTACTTTTCAGGAAAAAAAACATTCTCACATTACAACATGGATGGGCCCCCTGGAAATGTAGAAATATTGTTCATGAAAAAGTCATGAATTTTCAACAAAAAAAAAATTGGGCACTCTGTAAATTGGCTTCAGTTCAAATAATACCTTTTTGTATTTTTTCCCCTTCAAAAATATCAATTTTTAGTCCAAATTTGCTCTGCTTTGATTTCGTACTTGATTATAATTTTTTTTTACAACGCCAAATCAGTATAAGAAAGGCGGAAAAAGTGAATTTTGAAAAAGACGAACAGAACACGTTGCATTACGTGCGAATGTAGGGCTAATCACACGTTGTATTGTACGAATACCTAGGAAATTGCATACGTGTAGAGCATATATCTTTAACAAATAGTGTAAATGAACTAATAGCCGAGCTATTGTTTTACATTATTTGTAACAAACGATTGCGAAACGTATGGAGGATGATGGTAGATGTTGAAATGATATACCTGTACTTTAAAGCCGACAGCTGATAATGGCAGGTATTTTTTGAGCCATTCTACGCCATTATTGCTGAAGAATGTCAACGTTTGACGGCGGAATTTTTTGAAGTATAGGTATGTCTCGTATGTTGATGATATAACTCTTCATACCTATATAAAATAGTTTCGAAGTAATTGAAAAAACACAGGTACAGTTTATCGGCTTTTGAAAAAGAATAAAAGTTCTGACGAAGGAACATACTTACCGTATTTTACCCCGATGAATAAGAAAATAGGTCGCACATAAGCGTCTACTTACAATGAATTTTTCACTAGGTAACCTACTGTAGGGGTTTCTAGCTTGATGAAAAATTAACCGCAGTTTAGATAAAGATAAATGATTTCTCGTTCGAGATAATGTTGCTATATTTTTTCCCTCCAAAGAAATCGTTTTGTATAGTTTTGAAAAGTAGTAATTTTGCCATCTATGTGTATATGAAATTGCACTCGCTCTTAGCTAGACAGGATTTTCTTTTTATTTGAACATCATCATCAAAAAAAAAGTAATTATTATGGAGACTGTATAAATGTATAAGAAAATTACCAGTTTATATTACCAACTGTACGTGGGTTTTTTAGTGTAATTATACGCATTGTATGCGGAATAGGATCATAGGTAGCTGGAAGTGTGTTATTAAAGTTACATTTTTTTCTTTCTTTTCGACAAGAGAAAGGTATGAGTTTGTAAGGTACTCCCAAATAGTGAAATTGATCGATTTTAATTTTATAAGTTACACACGTAGTGTGCCGTACTCGATATTTTACGTTACGTGGGAGTAATATTTTTCTAGAAATGACACGTACAGAGTGTGGAATTGGTTAATTTTAGATTTATAAATTATACTCACTTGATTTATTGGGAAAATACTTTGAAATTTTGTTTTTATGAATGAGTAGAATTTTCAGCCGAATTTTTAAATTGATGAGAGATTTACAGTAAAATTAGGAAGGTACAATATTTTTGATTTTTTAAATTTAGAAATTTGTATTTGAAATACAATACAGTTTCAAAAAAAAATAAATAAAAATTGAAGAGTAATTGATTTTTAATTTTTTTTTACCCAAGTGAGTAACTACATACCTAATCATTTAAAAAAATAAGATTTTTAAAAATTTATTGTGAACGAATTTTTTAAATTTTACTCAACCTCGAATCATTTTGAAAACTTTCATTTTCAAAAATTTTGTTCAAATAATCTCAATTTTATAAAAAGAATTATTTATAGATTTATGTTCAATTTTATTAGAAAACATTTTAAAATTTATTTCATACGTCAAAAAAATCGTTATATCACAAAAATTGTTCAACTGTTGAAGAAACATTTTTGTTAAAAAACAAATTTTTCAAAAGTTTCGGTTCAAAAATTTTTCCATTCTTAAAAAATATAATAGGTACTTATTAAAGAGCTGGAAAAAATATTGACCAAATCAGAATTTTGAAATACATATTTTTTCAAAAATTCTAATAATTTTTTTGAAATGAAAAAAATCTTTTAATTCAAAATTTTTTGATTTTTTTTTTTTTTTTCATTCATTAGAAAAAATCTATTCAAAATTTATGTATAGTCAGAACGTCTAAATGTTACTTATAACATTAATTTTTCAAAAAATTTTCTTCAAATAATTTTTTAATTGAAAAAATATACGCATTTACCTACTTATCCAATTTCAAAACATGGAAAAAATTAATTTTCTAAAAAAATTCATGTTTATTGTTTAGAATAAAATTTAAAAAAAATCTCTGCTACGAACAATTTTTTCAAAGTTTCTTTGAACTTGAATTTTTGAAAAATAAAAAAAAATGGTAATAATAAAATTATCTGGATTTTTCTTTTACACCGAACTATACTTACCTCTTTTTAAAATTTATTTTCATTTGAAGCGTCAAAAAATCGTTAAAATACTCGTATCACAATTGATGTAATTTTAGGAGAAAAAATAAGTAAAATTCCTCGCATCACAAAAAATTCTTGTAATTTTAAAGAAAAAAGTTTTTATATTGCAAAATAAATTTTCAAATTTTGTTCAAATCTGAATAATTTAAAAAAATGGATTTTCTGAATTTTTCTTGTTGTACTTTCAATTTTTTTTTTGGGGGGGGGGGGGGTGAAACATAAGAAAAAATAAATTAAATGAAATACTCAAAGCACAAAAATTGTTAGCATGTCAAAACATAAAATTTTGGTTCAAACAATTTTTTGATTTTAAAGTTGAAAAAAAAGAAATTTTCTGATTTTTTTTTTAAATTTTAAATTTCTTCATTTTAAGAATACAATTTGAAAAAAACAAACTTTATTGCAATAAAATTTTCTATTTTTTTTTAAATCTGCTGTTTGCATTAAAAAGTACTTTTTTGAAGCGTCAAAAAAAAACGTTAATATGCTCCATCAGAATAATTTCTGTAATCTTAATATAAGTAATATTGTTACCTATGTTAAAATATACTCAACTTATAAGCAAATTTTTCAAAAATTTCTGTATACGAGCAATTTTTTTTTTGATGAAACGTCAAAAAATCGCAGAAATTCTCGTCTCACAAAAATTGTTATTATTATTATTTTGGAAAGAAAAATTAAAAGTGTTTGTCAATAACACCAACTATTCGAAGTTGAATTTATTAAACCCCGTTTATAGCTAGTAAGCTTATTATTATTATTTTTTAATCGAAACCTTCAAATGCTTGGGTAGGTACTTTAAAGGTAAACCATTTTTCAAACTTGAAATATTTTTTGAACAGAAATTTTTTAATTTAAAAAAAATGTAGAGAGCTTTTTTGAAAATTTATGCTCATAATTAAAAAGTTAAATAAAATACAAATTTGAAAATATGATTACAAATTTTTTTGTTCAAACTGAAAATGGAATATGTCGCTTTCGTGAGAATTATTTGGAGTCCCTATAATTTCCAGCATAAAAATAAAAATGGCGCCACATCTTCCTGGCGCAGAACAGCAAATGTCTTAATCCATCACTGGAAATGTATAAAAATTTATCAAACTACGTACCATAGTTTGTTTTAAATAAATTGAAAACGACCATTCGTACAAACAATGTCATCAATTGTGGAAAAAATAGTGCTTTCTAATCAATGAGATGGCTTCGAAGAAAATACCAACGTACGACCTACCGCAATTTATTCACGGTAGTTTCGATCGCATCGGTTAGGTACTTACGAATGTACGACATGCAGTATTTACCAAGTTATCAATAACGTAACATGCATAATGTTACTGTCTAACATGCTAACATTGAAATGAAAATTTTACATTAGAAAAATACCAGCCATAAGCCCACCACCGGCAGCACGGCACATCTCCAGCACCGTTATTTTCGCTCATATTAACACTTCTCGTATTGCTTATATTAATTACGCTTTCATAAGTTTTGCGTAATGTTTACCCATACATATGTTATACTATAGATAATACACCATAGTATCATCCGCGAGTTTATGCGTTTTCGTGATGATTAAATTGTATGCATAAAGACGTCTTTTTCACCTACCGAAGAGGTTAACTAACCACTTTCTATCGTATTTGAATACGAAGTACATATTTATTGTAAATTAAATTAAATTTTGATAATATTTTATTTAAAAATTTTTTTTCTCCATTGTCGATTGAAATCCAAGTTGTACGTATCAGCCCCTCCCCAGTACACAAAATTTTTGGATTTCTCCTTACTCGTGAAATAATTACCGATCAAGCCTATGGAAATTTCGACTTTGATGAATTTAAATTGTAAATCAATCCGTATACATATATTGTTGCTCATTACAGTAATTATCAAGTGTCGTTAAGTTCGAAAATTGTGTTTACTAATACAAAAGGAGTGAATAAAAAACTTGTTCTGGCGAGAAAATGTAGGTGTTGTAACTGTAATAACAGGATTTGTATAGTTTTGCGCACGTAAGAAGTACTTAGTACCCAGACCCACATAATAGCTGAAATAATTGGTAGAATATATGAACGGTCGCGAATGACTCGAAATACCCGTGGTTGCATTTCCTAGTAGTATATTTGCATGACTTGCAGAATTTTTTTTTACCAAGAAATCACGTTGATTATTAGGCGTTTATTTTTTTATTAAATATTTAATCTATAAATTTTTCTTTGAAAAAAAAATTATTTCGAAATTGAACGAGTTATTGTACAAGATAAGGCGTTATACAGGTATATTTTTTCGAATATTTTGAAACTATCGAGTGGGGAGGTTTTTTATTTGTTCGTCGATCTACCGAAGCGAACGAAATTATCCATCTAACTCGGAGCAAAATTTTTTTAATTTAGGTATTTATATTGTTGCGCGACTTTTGCGCTACTCGCCGCGCGACACCTACTTGGAGTGGGAGCTCCATTTATGGAATGATCATCGTTGTAATTATGGCGTTTCCATTAAATGATAAACATTTGATCGCGGCGATTTTTTCAAGGTCGTAAGGTTAAATACGTATTATTAGGTTTTTATGTTAGTTTAAGTGTTTGGTGTTTATTTTCGGGATGAATCCAGGAGTTGTATGACGGTCACGAAATGTGGTGACCGGTTTTTCAATTGTTTTGATCAAATGCACGGTTACGTCATTCTTAGGTTAAATAAGGAATGATTTATTGAAGTAGTTGTTCTAGACGATTGTGTTGGAACCTGCGATGAAAGACACCGTGAATGTCAGAGTCGACTCGTGACGTCACACGTCATCATAGGTGTAGCTGGTGCACGAAAGGTCGTCATCGATGATCTTGAAAAATTATCGGAACGTCAATTGATGAAAAAATTAATTGTGGAAATAAAAGAAGAAATGATTAAAAGGATTTTTCACTAGCTCTTAATTTGCACATTGCACCGCCAAAATCGAGATCTCGCTGAATTTTTCCAAGTACAAAACTACTTAGACGCCTTATATACGAATTTAGAGGAAAGGGAAGGGTCCAATCGAAATTTTTATACTCAGGATCTAAATCTACAACTTTTGTTTGAAAATTTTTTTAATTCAACCCCTACTTCCCTCCCATTTTGCAATAATGTGTGTCTTAGTACTAATATGCAAAATTAAAGGGGAGGGGAGGGCCCAATCGAAATTTTTATAATAACACAAATAATTTTATGAATCTTAATCTACAACTTTTGTTTGAAATTTTTTCAATTCAACCCCTAATTCCCTCCCATTTTTCAATAATAAGTGTCTTTGTACTAATATGCAAAATTAGAGGGAAGGGAGGGCCCAATCGAAATTTTTATAATAACACAAATAATTGTATGAATCTTAATCTACAACTTTTGTTTGAAATTTTTTCAATTCAACCCGTAATTCCCTCCCATTTTTCAATAATGAGTGGCTTCGCACTAATAATATGCAAAATTAGAAGGAATAGGAGGGTCCAATCGAAATTTTTATAATAGCAAAAATAATTCCATGGATCTTAATCTACAACTTTTATTTGAAAATTTTTTCCATTCAATCCATACCTCTTACCAATTTTCAATAATGAGTGTATTTGTACTAATATGCGAAATTGAAAGGAAGGGGAGGGTCCAATCGAAATTTTTATATTAACAAAAATAATTCTATGGAACTTAATCTACAACTTTTGTTTGAAAATTTTTTCCATTCAACCCATACCTCTTCCCAATTTTCAATAATAAGTATCCATGTATTAATATGTAATACTATGGAGGGGGGAGGGTTCCAATTGAAAAAATTTTTCAACCAAAAGTTGCAGATTAAAATCTTGGCAATATTAAAAAAAAAATTATTGGACCCCCCCCCCCCTCCCCTCTTTTTCGTATATTAGTACAAATACGCTCATTAATACTGAGAAATGGAGGGAAGGAGGGGACGAAATTTAAAAAATTTCAAACAAAAGTTGTAGATTAATATCGTGAAAATAATTTTGCTTATTATAAAAATTTCAATTAGACCCCTCCATTTGCTCATTTTCCCAATGACCATCTACTTTGTTGTACTCTTGAACTTACTTCGTGATGGTGATATTTTTTTCACTCGGTCAATATTTCTTAAAAATTGTGCCTAGCTCGCTTTCTATTCCAACAGCGAGTACTCACGATTATTAATTTATTATCACAAGACTAAACTTTGGATAGCTGAGGGGTACCTCCTTGCGATGCATAGTTGTAAATATATCAATAAAATAATCTCTGCCAAACGTGACATCATTCGGTAGTCTCGGTAGTCCGAAGTCTAAACACTAATTCGAAGTATACGACCAAGCACACACTCTTTGGTATCTTTAATAGCATTCTGGGCACCGTTGATGACTGTCGATAAATGCTGCTGTGCTGATGGAAGGAAAGTACGAATACTGTGGTACATAGGTATATACCTATAGGAATTCGTACATAATGCGTTTATCATTGACCCAGAATTACGCGAAGCGAGTGCGTGTGTAGAAAACGCTCCGAGACTTGATTCGTGAACGAACGAACTTATCTGGGTTGCTTCGGAAAGGTTGTCTCGCTGCCTGCTTGTTCTGACAATGAGACTTTTTCACTCTGTTTTTAACTTACATGTACGAGTATATTTTATTAACGAATGAAGAATTTTGATTGATTTATCTACGTGGTAATTAATCATCGAATAATATGTCTTAAATTTGTCGGGATGTGAACAATTTGAACACTGAGCTGAGTTGATGTCAAATTTTGATTCTTTGACTAATGATGCATTTTTTTAGTTCATGTTGAATTTATATCGTCCTTTGGCGTTGAATTTCTGTTTTGTAACGAACCAGGTTTATTTACTTTTGGAAGATTTTTCTCTCTTCCCACAGTTTATAGTGATGGTACATACAAGGCTGAATAAAATTTATTGGGTATTTTTTTTCTTGACATTTTTATAGCCTTCTTATTCTTCTTTTTCTGCTACTTTTATATGTCTTTCATTTTTTTCTCGTTTCTTCCAATTTTAGTTCGCTCAAAATTTCCGTCTATGTTTATGACTGGTCATATTTTTGGGCCTTGGTACGTTGTACGTACGTATTCGACGGTGGTGGACACTGGACGGGAACTTTTAGAGGTTATGATTCTTGATTTTAAGATTTTTCTTATTTTTAGGGAGATACTTACCTCATCCGATTTAAATACACAGTAATAATACCTACAAAACAGGCACTAAAAAAATTCGAGTATATTTTTAAATGGGGTTTTATATTTTTTTTTTTTTGAAAAATTTACACCTACCTACTCGTAATTTTGATAATTTTTTCAAAAATTGTTATTTTTTCAAAATGGGTGGTTTTTGAACATCGATAATTTTGGTACTTGGTACCTTATTGATTAATTTCCGTGATATTGACAATTTGTCAGGAATCATAAATTTTTTCAATGAAATTTGTGACAATTGACGATTATTGATTTTCCAACTGACAATATTTTTGATAATTTGAAAAAATTTAAAACAATAGATCCAAAATAATTCCTGAAGAATTCGTTAGATTGAAAAAAAAAATACTGCTTGATTAAAAAACAATTGAAAAATTTTAGGAGATAGTTACCTATTACCTACTACAAAAATTGGGTAAATTATAAAAACAAAAAAAAAGTACATAATTATAAAATTTGAAGAAACTGAATAAATAAATAAATTTTATGCAGGATTCCAAAAAATTTAAAATTTAAAAATTTGATAATCTGACAAAATAATTAGACGTAAATTATAACTAGGTAATTGAAATATCTCTAAAATTTTGACAAATAAATTATTAACAAATTAGAAAAATTGAATTTAAAAGATTTTTGCAGCATAAAAATTGAAAGAATTTTGCTCCAAACAAAAAAAATGGAAAACCTTAACTTCATAAGGCATAACATTAGAAAATATTTATTCCTAAAAAGAAAAATATATATTTTTATGCCAATTTTTTTTTAATGTCTAGTCTTAAAAAGTTGAATTTTTTTCTCAAAAAAAAAAAATTGCAAAAATGTTTTACTTGACTACTCTTAAAAATATTGAGATTTACTTAAGCTAATTCGTAAGAAATTAATATTTTGTTATTTCAAGAGATTCAGAATTTTTTCAGAGAAATTTAGATCCTTTCTCCAAAAAACTTCAAATTTTTGGAGGAAAAGGTTAAGAGATTTTTTCTCAAAAAATAATGACCCCTCCCCAAAAGGAATTCCTTTCTTAGAATGAACAGAACTGTTTTCTGCATTAAAATATTATTAACGTACTGGAAAAAAATTGAAAATGTAAACTCAGGAAAAAATTATAAAAATTATTTTTTAAAAATGAAAAATTTTCAATTCTGTTCCAAAAAATTGAGAATTGTTATGTTTTCTTTTTTACGATGACTTCACAATTTTGAGGTACCTTATGCTTATCTCAAGAACATTAAATTTTTATGGAAGAACAACTTTTGCTTTTTGATGAAAAAAAAAATCTTTCAATTTTTAGAAGTGAAAAAAAATTATTTCTTTTTATAATTTGAACATTAAAGTCGAATATTTTCTCAATTTTTTGCGATAAAAAAGTTTTATAATTTTTTTGAAGAAAATAATTATTTTTAGGTAAATGTTTTGGAACAAAAAAATTACCAAACTTTTTTGGTTTTCAAATTGTATTTTCAATTTCTTTTGAGTAATATAGGTAAGTTTTGTTTTTTGAAGCAAAACAAAAATTTTCAATTTTTGGAAAATATAAAAATTTTCAATTTTTGGAAAATATAAAAATTTCTAAATTTTTTAAATAAAAAAATACCCAAGTTTTTGAAATAAGTTTGCGATATTTCACTTATTTTTTGGAGTAAAAATACATATTTCTCATTTTTGATGAAAAAACAAAAAAATTTCGAATTAATAAAAATTTATAATTATAAATTTTTTGAAATGAAAAATTTTTAAATTTTTTCCATGGTAAAAAATCATAATTTTTTTTTTTTTAAATAAAAAGAAATTCTGTTTTTTTTTTTTAGAAAAATATCCTTTGAGAAAGAAATATTTTGCTAATTTTTTTAAGTAAAAATATCTTTTAATATTTTAGAGGAATGAAAGTTGTAAATTTTAGCTGATTTTTTTTTTATTACCTGCTGACAATTTTTTTTCTCCAACAAAACTTGCAGATTTTTTCACTAAAAAAAATTTAGTTATTTTTTCCTCCAAAAACTGAGGTTTTTCTCCTAATCAAGATAGAAGAATTTTCTTCTCTAAAAACAATAAATTGTTTTTCAAAAAAAAAGACAGAAATATTTTCTGTTTACTCCAAAAAATTTTTTCAAAAATTCATATCCCAAAAAATCAAGAAAAAATTTAAAAGTTGAAATTTTTTTATTCCACAGAAATTTGGAAATTTTTTATAAAACAACTGGCCAATGGAAGGACTGGGGGGCTATTCCTGCCAAAATTGCGATCATCTTCAAAAAGAAGTGAAAATTGAACCATTTTGTGAAAATACAAAATATTATTTGAGAAGACATCCTTGAGTTTTAGAGGAATCCATATTTTAATGTGTTTGTGGTCTGTGTACAGCTTTTTAAATTTTTCTTCATGTTCAGTCTTCAGGATCTTATTTTTGCCTTTATGATGTAGGCATAGACATATCTGTAGGTAAGTAGTAGGTAGCTAGGTACAGGGTACATTTTCAATTCAAACCAACGTGGTTTATTTTGTGAACTGTGAACAATTTAACTACTTGAAGGAGTGTGCTGTAAAATCGCTCATTCATTCTTCGAACCTGTTGAAAAATTATTCTCATGAATCCTGCTGTGTTGGTGCTGTTGTACGCTGGTAACAAGTGTCAATAATTGAAACGAATTGAAATATAAGCTGAAAAATATGCTCTATTGTTTGTAGTCATCGTCGTGGGTGGTGTTCGATATAAACGATTGGGTTTTACGGCGAATTCGAGTCGATTTTCCAATAAAATCAATAAAGTAAACTTTACATTAAGGATCTATATCTAGGCATATACTTATCTTCTAATAGCTCTCGAGTGGGATCAAATTTAATAACGATTGTTTGCACTAGCCAAGTGCAAGTTGAAGGGTTCGCGCTTCGCGGACTTATGGGCGATTTATGACGACGAACGAAAGAACGATTCGAGCCTAGCGTACGCGGATGCGTTTCGCTTAGCGCGAATTTATCTCTCCCACTTTAATCGGCAACCGAATAAGGCAGTTGTTTGTTGTTATTGCTTTGGCATAAGAAACGCTGTCAGCTAACACGATCGCGCAGCAGTCTGAATTTTGCGGTATTTACGGTTAACCGGTGCGCGTTGTCGATCGCTAATTTTTACTATATTCGTATTCGGTTGAAGCGTATTCCATAGATTGTTCGGCGGGCTTGCTCGAATGATTTTCTCTACCTTTTTTCCGGCTAAGTATCGAGTTTTCTAGGCACGGAATGTGTCCGCGTGATTGAAGGGGACGTGGCCCGGAAGTGTTTATTCGGATTGTCGGCGCGGATCCGTGCGGAGTTAAGTTTTAGTTTCAGTGTCGGTCTTGTTTGTTTATTTATCTGCGATATTTGTCACTCATCCGACGTGAAAAATGACAGCCACGGCAGCGGCTATCAAACGATTGGACGACTTATTTCAAAATATACGTTTGGACGAGACGACCAAAAGCCCCGGCAAGAAATCCAGTACCGCCGAAAGAGTGCATTTCAATCCAATCGTCATTACCAAGGATTGCGATATCCATGGAAGACGAAACTCATCCAATAGACGAGGCTCGATCGGTCCTCGTCGCGAATCTATGCCTTCCGGATTGAATTCGATGCCATTCAGAAGACGCGAATCTTTGGTATTCGGCTCGAACGGAACCTCCGGCCAAGATAGCCATCCGTCCGGGTTCGCGTCCACCCTGCGTAAAGACTCGCACTCCCACGGATCGATGGGATCTCTGAAACGAAACGTGAATTTCAAAAAGGACTCGTTCAGCGTGCTGAGTGCCACACCGACTAAAAGAGATTCGTATACGCCGGTCGGAGGCAATGCCAAGGCTCTGAATGGTAGTCTGAAAAGAGACTACGTTAGCAACACCCTGCGTAAGGATTCGCTCATGTCGAGGAGATTCTCAACCGATTCTTTGGATTCGGTTAGACGTAACTCGTGGGATACGAATAGACGAGAGTCTTCGGGTAGTTCGGCCGGATTCGATGATCCTATATGGGAAGAGAGTAATCATTTCGCCGACGAGGTATGTTCAAAACGTTTAAATATTCTTCGCTTGTAATCACAATGGGTATAGCCTCCGAGTACCCGATATATATCTACCTTATAAAATGATTATACTCGTTTACACATGGCGAACCGGTTTACCCAATTCGCGCGCCTTTTAATTATATCTTCACTTTTGTGCTTACATAGGTATCAGGACTCGCTATATAGTCAGATTTACGTACTGCATTTTTTAAGCACTTTTATTCGTGTACTCCATTGCTGGTATCATATCTAAAGGGTGTTTCGAGAAACGAGTTTGGTACTTACAAATTTGAATATAATCGAATACCATTAGCAAAAAACTTCATGTGCAGAAGGTTCCTATTTCGATTTTGAAAGGGTCAAGTGGTTCATAGAAATCTCTAAATTCTGCCGAGGCAATGCATGCAACAAGTTTGACTTATTGAGGAGAGCACAAAAAAAGTTGGATGAATTTGTCTGTCTTTGAAAATGAAGGAGCTATAAATTTAGAAAATTGTTATTGTCGTTTATGAGTTTTTTGTGACGCCTTCATTTTCAAAGATATACAACAATTTTTCAAATTTCTTCTCTTTTCTCTCAAAAAGTTACACCTGTTTCATGTAATAATCATCTTGACGAAATTTTGAAGTTTTCATGTGTTGCTGGCAGGAGCTTACTCATGTTACTTAAGCGGGGGGGGGGGGGGGGGGGGGTAAGGAAAAGCTTCCACTGGACAATTTTTTTTAGCATATGAAAAAATTACAAAAAAAAATTGAAAGAAAACACATTTTCCTCTAAACTAGGAGAAATTGCAGTTGTTTTTCTTAAAGACTGTATTTTTTGTTGTTGTTGTATTTTTGTATAAAAAAGTACCTTTCTTATCTACTAAAAATATAAGACACCAAAAAACAAAATCAGTTGAAAAATTGTTGATTTTTTTTTGAAAACTTTTGTCAAAAATTTCTTATTATTATAAATCCTTTGACATCAAAGAAAGATATCCCAGACATTCCCAGTAGAGATGTAGCTAGAAATTTTTTGTGTTTTCGAAAAGATGTGCCCTGCGTCGGAGCTAGAAAGTTTTTCAAATGCAATGTTGCCAATCAATTTTGCTTGAAAAATGACAATTTTCAAAACATAGTAGCTCCTTCTGCTTGAAAAATGTCAATTTTCAAAACAAAGTAGCTCCTTCATTTCACATACATAAAAGTGTGGTTACTTTCATACTTTGGTGTACACTTTTCATCTGAAGTGAACATCTAACTTACATGCAAAAAATTTTTTGGTTAGGTACTTGTTCACCTAATTTGTTGCTATTTTATTGGAAACTGATTAAATTTAAATTTTAGCATAGCTTGAAATAATTCAGCTAAAATAAAAAAATAAAAAATAAAAATCATTTTTTTTTTACAAAAATTTTGTTTTGAAATAAGAAAAATAATTTTGAAGAATGGTGTTGAAATAAAATTTTTCATCATTGCTTTTAAAAAAAATTTACAAATTCAGTAAAATTGCAAAAATAACAAATTTGAAAAAAAATGTTAATTTTGTTTTAATTAAACATGACAAAAAATACTTAAACTCAATTTAAAAAAGAAAAATTCAAGCAACTTTTTTTTTAATGGTGAAAATTTAAACATTTAAAAAATTGGATTTAAAATGAAATTAGTTTTCTTTTTTCAAAATCAAAATTTAAAAAAAAATGTTTGAACGAAATTTCGGAATGTGACATTTGAAAACAATTTTTTTAAAATTTGCGAAATAGCGAAAATTAAAAAATTTCTATTCGACTTTAAAATATATTTTTTAAATTAATCAAAATTAGAAAAAATTGAATAAATTTGCAAAAAATTGCGCATTGAAAAAATTTAAGGATCATATTCAACTACCTATTTTTGAAAGATCTGTATTTGAACAAATTTGGAAAATTTCTTCTAAACAAAATTTCAAAAAATCTGTAAAATTCCAATTTGGAAAAAATTATTTTCGAATTGAATTTTAAAGATTTGTTATTCAAGAAAAGTTTCAAAAAATTGCTTTTGAACATAATTTTTGAAAAAATTAGTCCACTAATACCTAAACAAATTACAAAAATTGAATTTTTCAAAATTTTAAATTCTACTTTGAAAAAAAAATCAAACAAATCTTTTTTCAAATAAGACAAAAATGCAAAAAATTAAAATATCGGATTAGAAATGAAATTGATTTTTTTCAAAGACAAAATTAACCAAAAAAAAAAAAAAAAAATGTATGCTTGGGCGAGATTTTAAAATGCTATTTTTGAAAATGGTGTTTTCTAAATCTTTAGAGTAACGAAAATTTGAAAAATGCTACTCTGTTTTAAAACAATTTTTTTTTTCAAAAATGCTTTTGAAAATTTTTTGAAAATCTGCAAAAAATAGTTTATTAAATAATTTTAGGATTACCTATTTACCTACAAAAAATTGAAATGTTTAATTTATCCTTTAAAAATTTGTGTTTGAACGAAATCGAAAAATGCTTCTTTTTGAAGAATTTCATGAAAATCTGCAAAAATTGAAAACAAAAAAATGATTTTGAAATTGTTTTTTTTTTTTAAATTTAATTTTTAATTGAACTAAGCTCAATTGTACAATATTTCGAAATTTCTATACAAGCAAAGTGGAAGAAACTGAAGAAATTGCTGTTCTGGTTTTAAAAAACTCGAAATAAATGTTAATGAAATGTGTTCAAATGAAATTTGAAAAATTGATTTTGAACAAATTTGAGAAAAAATTCAGAAAAACTGCAAAAAATTGAAGAATGATGCTTTTGAAAATTAAAAAAAAATTCCTACAAAACAGAAATGTTGAAATGTTTGTTTTTGGGGGGGGGGGGGGGATTTTCAATTCTTTTTGAATTTGAAATGTATGGTAGTCCCTGGGCCATTAATGAAGTCTCGGTAAATGGCTACCCATTAAGTGCCATTTTTTTCTTATGCTGTAGTCTCGATGTACCTAAAAGATGTTTTCAGCAAAAAAATAAAAAATGAAAATTTAATAAATTTTGTATGAAGAATATTGCTTCTTAAGTAAAATAAAAAAAATTGAAATAGAAGCACAAAATCCCAAAAAACCTCTTTAATAAAAAATTCAACAAAATAATTTTAAAATAAAATTCAAAAAATTAACTTTGAAAAAAAAATCAAACAAAATTTAAAAAAAAAATAGAAAAAATGTTTGCTAAATAAAATTTTCAAAACTTCAGTTTTTCAACTACCTAATTAAGAAAATTCTATAAATTAAATTGATTAAAATTGAGTTCGTAATGTTATAAAAAATTACTTTTGCACAAAATTATAGAAAAATTAATTTTTTATAAAATTAAGTTTTATTTTGAAAATATAACAAAATTGATAATTTTTGGATTGCTTCCCATTGAAGTTGGCTTTTTCTAAAATTTGTTTCGATGCGTACATTTTCAAAGATAGGCAGCCGATGACAATGAAGAAAATCTGAAGTTTCGAACAGGGTTTCCAGAACATCCATTGCCTTTGAAGAATTAGTGATAGGTACGAGTACATATTTCCGTTACATACAACTGCAAAAAGTTGCCTCCTGCTGATGTTTATTTTAGTCTTAGCATTTATGCATCGTACCTACTGGAACTCGTGTTGTGGTTTAGTAAAATTCAAATCCATTGTTTTTACCACAGTTACCTAGAGATTGTGCACACGAAAACCGGATTTCCAAAGTAATGTACAAAAAAAGCTTACAATGTGGTATCCTTGAGTCGACATATCGCCTGACCCATTAAAATTGGCGCAAGTTCCGCGTTTGCAATTGCAGCTTTACTCTATGCGAACTTAAGACCATACATACGAAGACCACGACGAAGACATTTTGCGATAATTTATTGTAGTACGTTCATAATCTTACGTATGGAATTGTTCGTCAAGGATTTCTCTTTTCACATTCACGTACAGTGTACAGTGTACAGTGTACAGATAGTAAAATTATTCTCAAGAGGTCGTATATTACCGATTAGGAGACGGAGAGAAAGAACTCGTCGCGTCGATGGCCCCGAAATACACTACGTATGCTATAATAATAATACGAACGAGTTTACTGCAGTATGGCCTATCTTTGTACGATGACAAATTTTGTGTACCTTGTGTTATCAAGACTATACTACATAATAATAGATACACGAAGCGTGACTCTGGAGAGCTGTTGCTATTCGCAGCAGCCTCATGATACGTCGTGTATCTGTAATAAAATGGCCACAACAGCATATTTGGAGACATACTCTCACACCTTAATATATGCCCTCGACAATGAAGCATTGATATGTTTTGGCCGCCGGCATTAAACCAGCCGATGTACAGTATTTCCAGTGGCATAACTCGTTCGGTTACGTATTATGTCCTCGCACTGGCAGTCGACGTATACTTTGGTTCAGTAACTTTCTGGAAGGATGACCTTTACCTGGGTATACGTCACACAGCTCAGGCACAGCAGCCGTGCACTTTTTTCTTCGTGCGGTATATCTTTCTCGGAATACGTTGACCTGGTGTGTTGGCGCACGTGGTCGTATCGCGTATACTTTCGTTGCAGGCGAAAATGAATATATCAACGGAAGCGTACTTGTACGTCTTGTATTCGCTGCACCGAAAGAAATGGTTCGACAATGGTGCGTGGTTCGAGCCTAAAGGAAGTTATCTGTCGTCGTCTTCTTCGGTGTTGGTGTACCGGTAAAATATGTATTACGTATGTACTTACCGGGTAAAAATCATACGAATATTACACATATTACCAGAAACGATCCATTTTTAATTGAATCTGTGTCATTAAATGACATTTATAACGGATACGTCTATAAAAAAAGTATTCGCGGTGCACGTACCCGTACGTACGACGACTTACCAACGTACGTATACTTTTAGCTTTAATTCGTTCATGTCTCGTGTGCAAATAAGCCAATGAAAAACATCTCGTACTCGTATCAACCTAAAAAAAAATCCTCCATTTATGAAACCTTCGTGTGTACATATATCGACTAATGGAAAGAGAAAATATCGCATCGATGTATTAGTAATTAAAATCATTAATATAACAAAGCGCGCTTATTGAGAAATGATTTTTCAACGCTTCATAAACTTATAAGTACGTCGATATACCTCTGTTATTAGTTCGAAAATCCGTCATAAATTTTCCGCTCTATAGTACTTTAATTGGTGTATTAAAATTGAAGTTCGATGGCTTTTGCGACGATTGCATATGTAGGTCTATGTGTTGAAGTTCATCGAATGAATTACTTTCAATGTTGGTATCCAGGGTTGGTATGTTTTAAACAAAAGTATTCTAAAAAATCGTAGGTAACCCTTCCTCACACAATTGGTAAAAATTTGGCAAATATTCGAGTTTTAAATTTGTTTTTCCTCCTCAGTTTTCTCATTTTTTTTTTTGACGAATTTATAGATGAAAAATAACTGGCACTACTAATTTTACCATGCCAGGTAGAACTAAAATTTCGATCGCTAAAAAAAGCTCTATTGCAAAAAAATTGTTTGAAACATTGTTTTTTACTGTTATTTTTTTTAGTTGAAAAAATTACGTTTAAAAAAAAATTCAATAATAACATTGTTTTTAAAAAAATTGTTTAAAACATAAACCCTGTTGATATAACTTAGTACTATTTAGTATACGACTATGACACTGAGCGATCTAAACATTCATGAAGGTCCTTTGAAATCCCTTGCTCGGGTGCAATGGAACTAGGGTCTCTCATCACAAAAGAAAAATCATTTTTATCACATTTTTTTCCTACTTTAAATTTAAAAAATAAATAAATAAATGAGGAATACAAAATATGAAACACCATTCCTTATAACCTCTGAGTCCGAATACAAATTCATCAAACGACCTCCTTTCCTATGTGTAGGGCCTACATTTATGGGCCTATAATCTACATCTTTCGTAATTTAAAGACTTGATCTATGATCATTAGATCAGTGATTATAAATTCGTTTTGCAAAAAAAAAAATACTCCCAAAAAACGAGAAATTTCATTATAAAAAAAAATGGAAGATTTCTTATTCCAAAAAAAAAAAAAAAAAAAAAAATACTTAGGTAGGTACTTTTACTTTAGAATTTTTTTTTTTTACTATTTTCCTCCCCAAAAAATCAAAAATATTCTTCAGAAAAAGTTGAGAAAATAATTTTTACCTACTTAAGTTTAAAAAATACCTAAATAAATAAATGAATAATATTAATAAAAATAATGAAAAATATCAAGTATTTCTATTTTTTACTCCCAAAAAATTAAAAAAAATTTCTCCATTAAAAAAAATAAATAAAATACCTACACCTATATTTTAACTTCTGAAAAATTGAGAAATCCTCCCCCCACCTCAACAAAACGATTATTTTTAAATAAAAAATAAGTATTTCTACTCCCAAAAAACGAGAAATTTCATTATGAAAAAAAAAATCAAAAAAATTGGAAGATTTCTTATACCAAATAAAACGAGAAAGTTTTTCCCCTAAAAAAATGAGAAATACTTTAACTTTAGAAAAAATTGATTTTTATTTTACTACCAAAAATCAAAAATATTCTTCAATCTAAAAAGTGGAAAAATAATTATTTTTTCAAAAAAAATGTATATAAATAATTAATGAAAAATATCAAGTATTTCTATTTTTTACTCCAAAAAACTGGAAATTTTTTTCTCAAAAAAGAAATTAAAAATTGAAAATTTTCTCCAATAATTTGAAAGAATTTTTATTCAAAAAATTAGGAGATTTTTTATTCGAAAGATTTTTCATTCAAAAAAAAAGGAAAATTTAAAATTAAAGTTGAAAACCGGTTTACTTATTCCAAAAAATAATCGAGAAATTTTTTCTCAAAAAAAAAAAAAAAAAAAATACAATAATGATTTTATTCCGGAAAAATTGAGAGATCCCCCCCAAAAAAATGATTTTTGTTTTATGAAAAAAAAAAAATTCTTCCAAAAAATGAGAAATTCTATCTCACAAAAATTTTGAAAAAAAATATCCAGAAAACTGAAAGATTTTCGGCTAATAGAAATCGTCTGATGAAGAAGGTTCTATCAAAAAATTATCAAAAAACAACATTCTCAAAAAAAAATTTTCTAAAATAAAATTCTAAAAAAACTTCTTGAGCTTTACAATTTTTTAAAAAATTCTCCAAGTGTAAACAATTTTTTAAAAAGTTTCTTGAAAAAAACTGTCAAAAAATTCACTTTGTTCAAAAAATCTTTCCTAATTTCCAAAAATTTCTAGTTTACTTTAAAAGAAGTTAAAAAAATATTTTATGATAAAAATTATTTAAAATTTTTTAGATTTTTTCCTTAAAAAATGTGAGAAACCCCCGGCCCCGTCTGTATTATGCCATTGTGTCCCTTTTTCGCCAAAACTGTCAATTATTAGTCGCTGTTTTTAATTTAGTTGTTTTATTATTGTCGATGAAAATTATGGTAAAATAATCTCCAAGCTCTGGATGTGAATTTGAGTCTAGATCGAAACACCTAAATAGTGGATCTATAGAAATACTTCCCCTGCTTACTTTTACTTTCAGTTTTTGAACAATTTTAGAAGTTTTACCTCCTGCTTTGATGACGAATCCCCCCCTCCCAGAAATACCCAGAGCACAATTTTGTAATGCTATCGGTGCGAAACAACACCAGAAAATCGTGTGCACGTAGTATGTGTTCTTGTTCAGCTTGAATGGGCATTATTGTGGTATAAAATTGGGTTACCTATATGTTCTTGAAAAAATGCGTATAAAAAATAAAATAGTAAATAATAACACTATAGTAGCGTTTTAACAAAAAATAATGACCTATTCCCTTTCATAAATGAGCCCCTCAGAATTTGGGCACCAACTAACAGCAGTAGCATTACGTTGTAAGTTGCATTCGTATACAGGGGTAAACGGTAATCTTTTAATTTACAGTGCTTACAAGTACTACCATTTATTTCACATTCAAGAAATCAAACATTTAAATTAATCAAATTTGCAAACGATTTGTACATTATTATAAATAAATACCTAAACTTACTTCAAAATTGAAAAAATAAATTTTTCAAAAATATTAGGTAAATTTAAAACAAAAAATTGATTAATCATGTTCGTATAATTCTACATGATTTTTGCTCAACTATGAAGACTGACTACAGAAAATTATACGATGAATATTGTCTTTTTTAAAAATAAAATAAGTAGATACATTTCACCACAAAAGTTCATAAAAAATGTAGGTACTCGATTATAGTGAAATTATGTGGAATAGAAGAACGATGCTAAAGATAAAAAAATATATATATATTTATATTTTGTTCACGTTTTACTTTATGGTCTCGTGGAACTCTTTCGGTTACGAGTTATAATTTTTTTCATACTATTATTAAAACGATTAACCCATTTGGTAGGGATTTCAAGAACTATACAGATGGTTTTTTCTCAAATTTTAGAAATACGTTCACGTAGATCGAACAGTCACGTTTTTCACGTTATACTTAAACAAGAATTAAGAGACGAAAAGTATTAGAGGGAAAAAATCGATTCACTTAGTGCCCAGTTTCATTATAACTACATTTAGAATGGAATATATATTTTTTATCATCAACATGTAGTAATTTAGGCTTATACGATACATTCCAAATGCGGTTACTCTGATTGGTTTTTGCGTTTGATGGAGGAACATCGATAGCATTTTTCGATATTCTAACGAATTCTGGTGCCAAGGTGTTTCGTACGCGACTTTCGCTATTTCTTCGTTCTGCAAGAAAAATTAAATATTTACCTGTACATGTTGAATTTTTAACAAAATTAATGAAAAAATTAATTTTTTGGAAAATAAATTTTAGTAGGTATAAGTATGTATTATGTTACACCTAAATCGTGAAATTATCTAATTCCTGAAATAGACAAGAAAATTGCCTATTTCATGAAACAGGCAAAAAAATGAAAAAATAATTTGCCTATGTCATGAATTTTTTTCCAATTTTGTAATCAGCATTATTTTCTGTCATTCTTTTTTAAATGTCAGAAGTTCAGAACTGTTGCTTTTTTCTGTCATCACTACTTTTTCTTGAGAGCTTTTTTCACATATCTAATTATTTTCTTTTCTTTTCTTTTTTAATGACAAAATTAGGTACCTATTTGCTCAAGTGCTTATTTGAGTGTTTTTTTTGTGTTTTTTTTTTTGTCATTTTTTTGACAAAGTTCTTTTTTTGTCATGATTATTGCTTGTAGAGTTAATTGTGATTAAAAAAAACTATGACAAAAAAATGCTGATAGGAAATGACGATTACAAGAAAAAAATTCATAAAAATTGAACAAAAAAATGGAAAAAGTGACTCGGACTGAGAGAAAATTGAATAGAAAATTCCAATGAAAAAATAGTAACGGTACAATTTCTAACTATTGTTTTTTCTTTCATTTTTTAAAATTTTTATTGGCTTTTATAATTTAAGGATATTCGATTATCAAAATTCTATTTATTAGCATAGTATATGCTTTTACGGAGACCAAAATGGAAAAAAACGACAGGAAAATCCGACCCCAAAACCGAGATCAAAATCCGACCCAAAATCCGACCCCATTGGGTTAGGTTAAGTTACATTAGGTTAGGTTTGGATGACATAAAAAACAGAAAATTTTCAATAAATTCGAATTTTTAGACATTATGTCAGACATTTTAAAACTTGTAAATTTTTTGAAATTTTATGACTTTTAGACATTTTCTAGACATTTTGAAACTTGGAATTTTTTTTTCTTTTTTGATTTTTAAATTTCCATGGAAATAAATATTCGTGACTTTTATTAAATAAATTTTATGACTTTTGGACATTTTGAAACTTGGAAAATTTTGTAAAAATTTTATAACTTTTAGACTTTTTGTCATACATTTTGAAAAAATTGAATTTTAAAAAAAAATTTCCTTTGAAATGAATATTCGTGACTTTAAGACATTTTGTCACAGAGTAAAAGCATATACTATGTTTCATACTTTCAAACGTAGTGTGGAAATAGAGCCAACCAGGGGGGGTCCGTGCCGAGTTTAAAATTTTTATTTTTTCTTTTATCTCAAAATTTCATTTTTTTTTGTATAGATACCTACTTATATTCAAAATTGAAGGGGAAGGAGGGGTCCTATCGAAATTTTTGTAATAACCAAAATTATTTCTAAGACCTTAAGCTACAACTTTTGTTTGAATTTTTTTTTTATTGGACCTCTCCCTCCCCAGTCCTCACCGATTTTGCATAATACTCCGAAGATACTAACTAAAACTTAGAGGGGGAGAGAAAGAGGCGTATTTAAAAAAATTTCAAATAAAATTTGTAGATTATGATCCTAAAAATAATTTTGGTTATTATAAAAATTTCGATTGGATATCTCCTTTTTCTTCGATTTCACATAATATTGCAGGTGGATACTTTTTCAAAATTGGAGGAGGGGTCCAATTGAAAAAATTTTCAAACAAAAGTTGTAGATTGAGGTCTTGGAAATGATTTTTGTTATTATAAAATTTTTGATTAGACTCTTCCCTCCTCTTCAATTTTGCATAAAATTACTATAATTATTAAAATTTGATAGAGGTAGGGGTCCAATTGAAAAATGTTTCAAACAAAAGTTGTAGCTTGAAGTCTTGGAAATAATTTTGGTTATTACAAAAATTTCGATAGGGCCCCTCTCTCAGCTCCAATTTTGAATAATATAAGTATCTATGCAGTATTGGACTTGGTAAAATTCAATAAAAACGATCCGCCACTATGTGAACAAATTGATAAACTAAACACTAGTAACACAATATGAAAAAGTAATCGAGTTACGTACCATTTGTGTCATATAATCAGCGCCATAACAAAATAGTAAAAATACTATCAGTATGAACACCAAAACCGCGCCCATTTTTGCTTGATATATAAACTGGCCGGCTTCCTGGCAAATAATGTACAATAAAGTAAAATAAAAATATTATATACCCCTTAAAAAATAGTACATTCCAAGAGTGTAAACAAAACGTGAAAATGATCTCACCTTTTGGGACATGCTCATGAAATCAAATATGCATAATACTCCTACAGTGTAAATCCCCGCCAATGTTGAGCTAATAATTGAACGGTAAATCGGAATGATGGTTTGCGAAATACTGAGTGTACATTGAGACGGATATAGAATGAAAAACAAAAAATAGAAAAGTAAACGTATATAGATAAGATTCAGGTTGGAAATGAGCACACTAAAATAATATTACTGACCGGAAAATAAATTGATGATATTGAATAATGTTGACGAATTCGTGTCGTATGATTTTATCATAAACGTGACGTAAATCGGACCCATCGTAATGATTTTTCTTCAAATCTGCCAAAACATCGATGGTTTTGTAATACTCTTCGGATATATCGGTCAGATTACGAATACGTTGGATTATATGATGACAACAAAAACGCAAATAAATTTGAGTGAAGAGGTAAAAAAACGATACACTCTCGAAAACGAAAACCCCAATTACTACGCTCACATAGCCGGTGATATTAATCAACAAGAACTTGGAGTAATTGTCGACGTGAAAACAGAGGAAAGTGACGGGAAAATGGTTTTCACCGTGCTCGTCGCATAAATACCAAAACGGCAGAATGTACGCTAAACTGTTGTGGAATCCGATTTCGACGAAGAATGGTACCATGGTCGGAACGCACAAACAAAATAAGAAAAAAATATTAAAAACGAAAACCGACGGCGAGATTGTTACGCAGAAATCAGCCATTTTTTTGGTCATCTCTTCGCTATAGTGGTCGGCATCCGGACGACGGAGCAGAGTTATGAATCGCACGACCGAGTCTTTGTGATTTTTCATGATCCAATGGTATCTGAGAAAAAGTACATAAGCCACGCATTCCGAAAACAAGATCTCTATTCCGGTTGTACTCGTAGTATTCATGAAACCGATAACGCATCCGAGTACGCCGAATATGCACACCGATGTGATCCACAAAGATATCGCTCTTTCGATCCGCCGTGTTCTTGAAATTCCGCAAAAAAAAGCTTGTAAATTGAGAAAGGTATTCAAACAAGCGAATTTTTCCACTTTTTTACAAAAGATCAACGTCAATAATGTTTTCAAACCCATCGCGTTCTACGTACGAGTAGATCTACTTCGTTGGCCAAAAATGACCAGTCTCCCTCTGGGTTATTTTTCAAAATATTACCAAACCAGCTATTTGCAGCTATTTATATATTTTGGTATATTTGAACGATGAATTATGTATTTTATTGTCATTATAGACTTTTGTATACTTACTAGTTATTTTGTTTGAAAATTTCGTCGGTTTTTTTTACCTGGTAGATAAATTTCTTGGATTAACACGCGACTGTCGAACTAAAACTTTTCAACTTTATTGTTAACACGGTATATCTCGCTGGAATATAGTGAAATTTCGAAAAGAAAAATTTTCGATTCGCATGATACAAGTGCCCAATAATGTAGAACTTTATTTTAAAAATTATCAAAAGTTCGGAATTGTTAAATAAGTTTTCACCTTCAAATTTTATTCGCAATAAAGTGTCAATAAAGTGATAAATAGCGTAATTTTACCATCGATACTTTGTAGACTTCATTTTGGTGGGAGGGGCTAAGGTAAGTACATGATTATATCTATAATAGGTACCTTTTTTTAAAATTGAAAAAATGTTTTCGAACAAGATGATTTCCCTAAAAAAGTTATTATGTATACTTACCTATTTTTTACAAAAACTTGTTTACTTAGCCTTCAAACAAAGTTTGAAAAAAAAATTAAAGAATTAAAACGAAATTTTATTTCTATTCAATAAGAAGTCATGTATGAAGGCATGATTTGTGACAACTCCGAAAAAGTAAGAAAATATAATATTTTCAAAGAAGATTAATTTAAAAAAAAAATCAATACTTTAGGTATGGAATCTGAAAATTTTGTTTTAGCATTTGAACAAAATTTGAATTTTTCCTATATTACGTTTAGTGTTTACATTGTTTTGGTAAGTGTTTAGGTGAGAAAAAAATAACGCAGCAGTGGCATTTAGAAAGGCTGTTTTTCGCATTTCACACAAATCCTGTATTCATTTTCAAATCCCAAAAAAAATCAAGTGAATGATAAGAAACATTTTTAATTTGAAATAAAACTGAAGATTACTAAAAATGAAAAATAAATTCAGAAAAATTGTAAATAATAACAATAATAATAATAATAATAATTGGGAAAATTCAAAATTGAACAATTGGGGGGGGGGGGGGAACTACGGAAAATTGAAATTTTAATTTAAAAGTATGGGAAGTCGAAAAAATGAAAATTATATTGTAATCAAACTGGGAATTGAAAAAAATGAATACTTAGTTGAAAACTTGAAAAATTAATTTAAAACGATAGAAAATTCAAAAAATAAATAAGTAGGTAGACAAATGTAGGTGAGGTACCTATTCTTCCTAAATAATTTCAAAAATCTCAAATTTAATAGTAAGTTGAGAACAATCGAGAATTATGAAAGCCGAATGAAATTAAAATTAAAGTAAGAACAATTTAAAATGGAAAAAAAATTGAATCAATTTTTATTTTTTTTAAAACTTTAAAAATTAAAACTTTTTAAATTTCCTTTTAATTGTAACTTTTTGATACCTATCAATAAATCTACAAAGACTGACTAACTAAAAAAAAAAAAAAAAGAAAAAAAAAAAGGGAGTTCCCTTGAAATTTATAGTTTGCTTGATAATTTTTTTTTGAACAAGATTTAAAATAATGCAGCAATAAACTTTAAAAAAAATTTGAAACCTGGTTTTAATATTGAAGTTAAAAAAAAAATCACACTAAATTTTGAAAAAATCATGTTAAAACGAAATTTTAAAATATTGCATCGAAAAAAACCCGGTAAATTGGCAAAAAATCTACTTTTTAATAAAATTTATATTTTTTTTTTCAATAAAACATTAAAAAACATTTTTGGACTCAATTTTTAGAAATTCACTATCAAACTAAAAAGAATAAATGTCAATAATACAAAAAAATTAAAAAATGCTTTTAAAAAAATATGTAGAATCTAAAAAATCACTCAAACAAAAAATTTTAAAAGTTCATAATTTCTAAAGTACCTAATTATTGAAAAATCGATAAAATTATTGCGTAAAGTTAAAATTGAACGAAACCTGGAAAAATTCCTTTTAGACAAATTTTGAATAGATTGTCAAAAATATCATATTAATTAAAAAATCAATTTTGAATTTTGAAAAATCACTTTTTGAACGAAATTTTAAAAACTACTTTCAAACGAAATTACCAAAAAATTCCAAAACTGCAGAAAATTTGGATTACGTAATTACCTACTTTTAAAATTACCTAAATTTATTTTCGAACTAAATTTTTGAAAATTAGTAGTTGCTGAAACAATGTAAAAAATTGTTTGTAAATTAGGTTTTTTAAAATCTGTTCCATTTTGAAATGAAATTCAAAAGAAAGGAACTAAATTTTGTAAGAAAAAAAAAAAAAAGGTTTTACCAAAATAATACAGCTTGGAAAAATCTAAAAAACTGCAAAAAATTAAGAAAACGAGCTTTTAAAAATTAAAAAAATCTTTCCATTTTTTGATTGTGTTGCAAAAAATTCTGCAAAATGTTCCTATTTAAATTTTCTCGTAAGGAAGTACTCTTCCAAATTTTCTCTTTGACGAATTGTTGAGGAGATTTTTTTATTTCAGACTATGTCACTTACTACGACAATTTAAATCATTTACATAAAGTCAATCGCTTATAAGCTATTTAACGCTCACCTGTCTCCTGGTTAGAGGAAAGTGGATGTCGATGGGACACTTTGTAAGCTTGGAAATGATTCATTTAAAAATATTACTCGACGTATTAAAATTAGTTTCAAATGAAATACACGTATATTTTGAACTGAGGGATGAAATTATTATGGAAAATTTTCAATTATTACGCAACACGTTTTTCTTTTTTTACATTTTATTACCACGCTTATTATGTGTGTGTGAGTTTGATAAGGATACGAGGACGCGGCGCGGCATAATAATTTACTCGCATTATTCAAATTGAAAAATATGTAGGTACATACAAGTTAACATTTATACAGGGTGTCCTGGTGATGAATAACCAGACATGAGATACCACTAACGAAGAACTTTATGTACACAATTACACATGTTGCCTAAATTTGAAAATAAAGGAGCTACAAAGCTTTGAAAATTGGTATTTTGCCAAGCAAAATTGGTTGGTAACACTGCTTTCGAAAAAAAAGTTGGCCCTGGCAGTGGACAGCACTTGGAAAAAGCGAAAAAAATCTAAGCACTTAAGATTGCCTTTTTCTGAAATTGAAGGAGTTATAGCCTCACGAAATTCCAGTCAAAAGTATTGCCTACCTCGGTTTATCAAGGGGCATTGATGAGACATGAAAATTGCAAAATTCCATCAGAACAACACATGGAGCAGTTGTAACTTTTTGAGAAGAACAAAGAAATTCATTTGAAAAATTTGTCTATCTATAGAAATGAAGGCGCATGGAGGCTTGAACTTTAAAAATACCGATTTTCAAAGCTTTGTAGCTCATTCATTTTCAAAGATAGACAAATTTTTTATTTAACTTTTTTGTTCCTCTGAAAAAGTTATACCTGCTTCATTTATTGTCTTGGCAGCATTTTGAAATTTTTGTATAAAATGGGTTTAACATACACAGTTTCACCCAAAAAAAAACAATTTACGACGATTTCCCATCTGTACCTTCATTTTCAGGAACCATTATTTTCCACAGTTTTTTCAATTTTTCGTAGTTTTTGAAAAATCCTCCAGGGTACGAAAAAGATGAAAAATCGCTGTAAATTGTCTTTTTGGGCAAAACTGTACATGTTAAACCCATTTTAACTACAAACATTTTTTTTCACAATTTTTAATATATTTTTTTCAATTTAAAAAAAAACGTAAAATATGACATTTTTTTAATGTCTCAAAAATACAATGATCTGATGAATTCTGTATTTTTTTTTCAAAAAATATTAATAACGATCATAATACTTGCCAACCAAAGGCATAAAACCCATTCTGTAACATTTTAAATTTTTTTTCAAATTTTGATTTTTTGCAAATTTTCAAAAATATGAGGGCTCTTGCGCGATCGGAAGATATTATTCGATTTGAAATTTTTTTTTTGTTTTTCATGTATCCCCAAGACGCAACTTTTCCGCGGTATTAAATTTTGAAAATCAAAAGTTTTTGATTTTCGCTCCACCCTACTATACAGCTTCTCGTTTTTTTTGTTTTTTTTTAATAAATAAAAAAAATACTCCGAAAGTATTTGGATGTAAATTTTACTAAAATTGGTATGTACTTTTACCTACCTAGACCTAGGTACAGCCTAAGTGTATAAGTATTAAGTACATATTATGCATCGTTGAAATATTTTAGGTAACTTGTTCGAGTTATGATTATACGACGAATCGTCGATGTTTATGTTTTTACACAGCCACGCAAGCATTTACTCGGCGATTTGGTATTGTCGGTGGAAAAAAAAGGTAATTTCGTAGGTGTGCCATGTTTACCTTGTGTCGATATTTCGTCCATCTCACATATACGCGTGTACGCGTCGTGTTCTATGAAATATATACCCAATTACCGTGAAAATTTTCGTACTTTGAAAACAAACCGGTGGGTTTGGATTGTTGATGGAATCAAAGTTCGGCCATATCGAGTTACTTCGAATGCTTCAGTATAAACAAGTTTCCCAAATATATACCATACTGGATAAAGATGATTTGTTATTGGATGAGGAAAATAAGGTCGAATCGTATCGCGCTTAACCGCGTCAGTCGCTTCGTCCGGAGGTTTGGCTTTGGCCTATGGTCATTTCAATTAATTCACAAATGTAATTAGTCTATTGTTCGGTATTAGATGATACAGTGGTTTGAATGAAATTTTATGTATTTTCATTTCGGACTATGTTTGGTTATTGTTTTTTTTTTATTTACCGATGTGTTCTTCTTTTTCAAATTGTACGATTCAAGGTCGTTACGCAATTTGGGTGCAGTACCACGCCTCGAGTGACCAACGTAATGTTGCTCGGGTAATGAGGAAAAAATTGTGATGCTTTGAATGTACTAAAAGAGGGAACGTTCGAAGGGTACTGTGTGGTGTATAACTCGAAATGAAAGTCGTTCTTGGGAGAAAAAAAAATCAAATTTGATAAAATCATTGTGTAAACAAATAATAAGATAGATATTAGATATTCTGTTGGGGGGGGGGGGGTAAATAAATATCTCGAAATTTCGAGGTCATCTTAGAACTTGAAAAATTCAGGGGAAAAGTACCAAACGTGAACTTGGTGCATAATGCACAATTGCACATGAGGTAAAAATTCGGTTATTTATAGTGTGATAAATTTCCTTATTATTTTATTGCCAAACATGTGAAAATTATGAATTTATCTTCCAAAGAGAATGTGTTAATTGGAGTATAATTTTTGTGGTATTGATCACTTACCTGTTTCCCTCGTCAAATTTTTCAAAATAAACAAATGGCCCTTTTTCGAAAAAAGAATTGAATTACGATTAATTAGGTATGGTTGGAAATGATCTCAAAAAAAAAATATGATTCGAACGGAGTTGAGGCGAATATTTCATACATATAAATTCAAATTTACGAGGTGACGTTGAAACAAAAAAAATTGAATGCATAAATTCAGTAATCACGAAACTTTCTCTGTTCAAACGAGTTCACTCGCAATATGCTTGAAATTTTAAGGAAATTGAAGGGAAGGTATATGTACTGTATTGTTGATCTGTATTAAGGTTCTTGATCTTGTTATACCCACACTATAGTACAGAAAGTTGGATAAAAAAATTTCATTTATTCATAGATAATTTTTGCAAATGATGGTTTGAATTCTAATTCTTTATGCAGTTCGGTTCATCCCAAACCATATTTAAGGTGCCAAAGGCGGTGAAGTGTTGCTCATTTTGATGTAGCGTTATTATTTTGCAAGTGGGAAGATCTTAAAGCGGGAGGAGGGGCAGCATATAGAGTTGTTTGGCAATTTGTTTTTGAAAAATCACGAGTGGATCGCCGCAGTAGGTATTTTTTTTTTTTTTGACACCATCGAAAATTTATCAAGTTCAATACTACATAGATTCTTGATATTCAAAATTGAAGGAGAGGGAGGGTCCAATCGAAATTTTTGTGATCATCAAAATTATTCATGAGACTTCAAGCTACAACTTTTGTTCGAAATTTTTTTAAATTGGACCCTTCCCTCTCCACCGATTTCGCATTAAACTCCGAAGATGCTAATTAAAAATTGGAAGAGTGAGGGAGGAAGGGGCCCAATTGAAAAAATTTTCAAATGAAAGTTGTAGATTAAAATTCTAAAAATAATTTTGGTCACTATAAAAATTTCGATTGGATCCCTCCCTCTACTTCGATTTCACATAACATCAGGTAGATACACTTTCAAAATTAGGAAAGGGTCCAATTGAAAATTTTTTGAAATAAAAGTTGTAGATTGAAGCCCTAGAAATAATTTTTGTTATAAAATTTTCGATTAGACCCTCGCCTCCCCTCCAATTTGGCATAATATGACTTAGATACTTATAAAAAAAACGGGTGGAGGTAGGAGCCCAATTGAAAAAATTTTCAAACAAAAGTTGCAGCTTGAAGTCCTAAAAATAATTTTGGTTAATACAAAAATTGCGATTAGACCCCCTCCCTCCTCTCAAATTTCAAATATCAAGTATCTATGTAGTATTGGACTCAGTAAATTTTCGATAATGCCAAAAAACAGTCTGCGGCGATCCATTCGTGAAAAGTTTTATTTGATCATAATTTCTCTTCAACTCTCCAACAATTTTTGTGACATTGGAACCGTTGTTTTTAAATGCCCCAAAGTTAAAATTAATTTTAAAATAATTTTATTTCAAATAAATTAACGTACCTATACTTTCTTGAAAGAGTATTCGAAGAATTTCTTATAAAAAATTGAACTTGAACAGGATTTTAAGAAATGAATGTTCTAACAAAATTCTGAAAAATCCAAGTCTGAAAAAAAATTGAAAAATTCTTTCACAATACAATAGAACCTCGATTATTCGACTTCGGATTATCCGATTTCTCGGTTATCCGAACAAAAAATTACAAACAATTTCTTTCGATTATCTGATGTCCAAAAGTCAGTTAACTTTTTATTATCCGATTTCTCTTTATTTTTGCACGTATACGACCTTTCTCTGTACGAGTATATCAATGCTTCGAAAAAATTCAGAGTTTTTTTTTTCTGGAAAAATTTGAGAAATACCATTTTTTTTATTCTAAAAAAATGGAGGGAAAATTATTTTTAATAAAATGAGGAATTATTTATTTTAAAAAAAAATTATTTTCAAAAAATTTAGATTTTTTTACCTATTTTATAAAAATAAGAATTTTTATTACGGTACAAAAAATTGTTTTTTTTTTTCATTTAAAAAAATTTAAAATGAAATTTATGCTAAAATTTTTATTAAAAAGATCTCAAGAAAATTGAGAACTGAATAGACAACGAATTGATAAAATTAGACGAAAAGCAGAGTTGTGACGACCAGGAGATTTGGGGGTGTCCCCCAAGAAAAAATAAATTTTGAAGAAAAGTTGGGTTAATGGGAAATTTTTTGTAAAATTTTAGTTCCCCTCTCCTCCTCTCACTGATTATCGCTTCGTCACTCCACTGACAAAAAATAAATAAAATGTACCAGTAAAAAAACCTGACGTGGCAAATGTATAACATATTTGGCCATGGAAACGATATTCCAGTAGCTCGTTTCGTCACTCACTGGTGAAGATGGTGTTTGTATAGTATTATGTTCGCCTATTGAACATTGTCTATAAGCGAATACAACTTGACTTATGTAAATGTAATTTGATCTTGTGCCAACGTTTGTTTTAAGGCATATTCGATGAGGACTCGTAGGTGTGAAGGTAGTACAAATAAATATCCTATATCTAGAGATCAGCATTCGTACTAATTATAGTTTTAGAAAAACGTAACGCACTGGAGTGAATTAAAATTTGACCATCGTAAAAAAATGTAGATATTTCGCGTAAACAATTCTTTGGTAATTTGTATAGATATCTCATGTGCGAA
The DNA here is from genome assembly GCA_959613365.1 of Balanococcus diminutus. Lineage (NCBI taxonomy): Eukaryota > Metazoa > Arthropoda > Insecta > Hemiptera > Pseudococcidae > Balanococcus > Balanococcus diminutus. The sequence continues at coordinate 36,252,248 of OY390714.1, forward strand.
ACCGAATATTTTATTATAAACGTGCTTAGCATAATATGCTTCGTAGTTTCCTCAAGACCATCTCCATAATTGAATGATAAACGTATACTATATCTGACGTCATAAAAATTTTGCGAAAATAGTTTCGCGTGAGTGTAGGTATATTGAAAATATTTTGAAAAGATTCCTACGCGATTGTAACATGTACAGACACAGAGTATGTGTAAATGTATTGTATAGCAAGCGTGAAATATATATACGGTACGAGTATGTATAGTTTCACGGATATTATATTTTCATTAATGTTACAAACTGCAATAGGTATAGGTAGGTAGATAGGTACTCGTACAAGTTGAAGAGAGAATTGGTAACGCGTTTGTGTCGCGAATGTACGAGTAATATACTTTTAGTACCTTTACCTACCTACGTGGACTGTAATAATCTTCGATGCGGTGGTTGATCCTTCTAGCAGTGAAATTGAGAATGCTGTCTGGAGTGCAATGATTGAAAAACAGTATATGTAAATTGGCAGTGTTGAATGCTGATAATTACGAAGGTGACTTAGGTAGGTAGATATAGAAGTGCAAAAGATTATGAAAAAATTCACGACGCGAGTCAATTAAGGAAAAAACATCTCCTAGAGCAATTTTTTTCGTTGAAAAAAAAAAAAAATCCAGAAATTAGCCCGAATTGCAAGTCTGCGTGATAAAATACGAGTAAGTATATTCGATATACGTTTACGTATACGTACTCGTAGTATAGGGACGCGAAAACAATAAGAATTGTCGGTTTTATTATGTCGGTCGTTGTCGTGCTTCAACCTTCCTCCTTTAACCAGTTCTTAATTAAACGCGAACAATGGAATACTCATAAGTTAGAAAAGATTTTATATAAGTTTGTGTACAAGTGTGCGCATGTTTTACCTATATAAACACGAGATAAATTATTTTGTTGACCTTTTTATATAAACTGTGGAGATGGAGAGTATCGAAATGTAAAACTGGCTGCGATGTTGGGTACTAGAATTTTTAATGGCTTTATTGTTAGGTATGTAAAGAAATCAGGAATTTAATGTTTTGTTCTTTTTTTTCTGTTGCAGGTATGTACGAAAAATATTAACTACATAAATATCGAAATTAACTGTGAGTATGTTTTAAGTAATTTTGCAATTTCAGGGTAGGTTGAATAATCATTCGAATGGGCAGAATATTGTCTAAAAATTCGTGTAGTACTTTTTCCTTCAAAATTTCCCTTGAAAGTTCACAGCTTTTTGTCCTATGAATTTTTCAATTTTTTTTCTCAGAATTCGACTATCAACTTCACTTCACGATTATGATTTTTGAAAAGAATTTGAAATTGTGATGAAAATCATTCCAAAAAATTATCAGAAATTAAAATTTTACTTCCTTAAACTTTTTTTTTCATTTCATTTTTTGGGGGCCTTTTTTAAAAGTTCAAAACGTTTTTTTCAAATTCATTATTTTTTGAAAAATTCTTTTTTGAATTTCAATTTTCAACTTTGCAATAATTTTAAGAAAATTTTTAGGATAAAATTTCGATAAAAATCATTTTGAAAAAAAAATCAGTTTTTTTTTGTCAATTTTTCCCTCTTTGAATTTACCCTTCATTATTTTTTTCCTCCACGTCATTTTTTTTCTTCAAATTTGCCATTTCTTAAAATATCTGCTGGAATATTATATACGAGTACGAGTATATATTTTTTAAAAGTTCACTAGGTGGTATTTTTTAAAATCATCACCAGTAATAAATTTGAATTCTGAATTTTTTTTGAGAAGGGAATGTTCTCAATTTTCGGTCATTTTTGGGGGAATGGTTTTCTGATAATTTTGTGAAAAGTAGTGGGAAATGAAGGTAGTGAAAAAGTAGTCATTTTGGGGGGGGGGGGGCATTGCGGTAGGATGCTATGTCGGGCGTGTGAAGTTTTTTTTTTAATTCTTGAGAAACCCTGAAAAAATCAAAAAAATATTTTAATGAATTTTTTGAAAAAAAAATTCAAATAAGAATTTTTTGACTGAAATTTCTTAAAAAGTATTTTTACAAAAAATTTTCCAAGTCATTTCAAATAAATTATCCCAAAAACGTTGAAATTTTTAAACTAATAGGTAATTATAAGAGGAAAAGAACATTTCAGTATAAAATTCATCAACAAAATTGACTTAATTATTTTTTTGATTGTTTTTGTAATTAGGTGGTTCATAATTCCATTTTTTTCGAAATATCAAGGTACTGCTCTCTAAAAATGATTCTTTTGGTCTAAAATCAACTCTCTAAAAAATTTTCTATAAAAAAACGTTTTTAGGTTTTTTGAAAAAAAGTAATTAAAAATCAACTAGTTAGAATGAATAAAAAAAAATTGAAATCATTAATTTTGAGAAAATTTTTAATTTCATTGTCTAAATTCAGAAAAATTGCAAATTGCATTTAACCAAATGAAAAATACTCCGAAAAATTCCAATGCGAAATCTTACCCAGGCGAATTTTTCAAAATTTTTAAAATCATCAAATTTTCAATTTCAGTGATTTTAAAAAGATTGCAAATTGCATTTCAACCAATGAAAAAACCTCCCGAAAAATTCAATGCAAAATCCTACCCTGGCGAATTTTTCACGATTTTTAAAATCATCAAATTTTCAATTTATTTAAATTCAGAAAAATTGCAAATTGCATTTAACCAATGAAAAAAGCTCTGAAAAATTCAATGCAAAATTCTACCATGACGAATTTCTCAAGAGTTTTAAAATCTTAAATTTTGTGAAAATTTTCAATTTCATTAAATTCAGAAAAATTGCAAATTGCATTTAACCAATAAAAAAAGCTCCGAAAAATTCGAATGCAAAACCCTACTTTGACTGAATTTTTGAGATTTTTAAAATAATAGATTTTGTGAAGAAATTCTATTTTTGATAATTTTCAAAAAATGAGGAAGTACATTTAACCAATGAAAAAAAGCTATAAAAAATTCTAATGCAAAATCATACTTTGGAGGAATTAAAAAAAACAAAAAAACAACAACAACATTATTTTCTGAATTTTTCAGAAAATAAGAATATTACGTTTAACTAGTTAAGGGGGGGGGGGGGGGAGGCTACTTTTAAATCGACTTTTTTTTTATTACATAGAGTACAAATGTATTGACAGTATAGTTGAATACGCCAAGACCGGACCATCCCCGGCTCCACTGACTCCAAAAAAAAATAGGAAATTAAAAATTTCAAAAATTCCAGTTGAATATTTTTGAAATTGTGATTTCCTAGATTTCGTAGTAAAAAATGCATAGAGTTTTTGAGACTTCAAAATAATTCTGTTTCATTATACTTTGGTCAACAAAATAACAAAAACATATGAATGTATTATTGGAAAATCAAAAAACTCTAATTACCCTTTTTCTGTCCTACCCATTTCACATGAATGCCCCATTATCTCAATAACTAATGGAGGTATCGAGCTCATCTTTTTTTGGGGTTGTAGAAGAAGTTCTCCCCCATACTTTAACGAGAGGATTTTGCAAAATTTTAATTTGTCGACGATTTCTTTCGAGTTGACTGGAATACTTCGATGAGAAACTATGAGGGGTTTGATAAAATCGGGTAGAAAGTAGGAATTTTGCAAAATCTTCTCGTTAAATTACAGACCAAACTGTACTGAATACAAAACATTCTGAGGAAGAACCTCGTGGGTTGCATAGTTTTTCTGGAAACGGGGCATTAAAAAAAGTCGCATTGTTTTCCAATTTTGACGCTTAAAATTTTTCATTTTCCAAAAAATCTATCAATATTTTTTGCAAAACGACATCATCAAAATGCAATATGAATATAACTTTTCTTTTTTGAAAACTCCATGCATTTTATTTTTCAAAAATCAAAAATTAATTTTTTTTGTAAAAAAATGCAAAATGATTTTTGTTTCCAATTTTTCCTCGATACTTCAGATAAAAAAAATCAAAAATGCATCATATAAAAAAGTCTTAAAAAATTCCGCTTGTCAACGCTATGCATTAAAAAAAAAATTTAAAAGTAGCCCCCCCCCCCTTAATGAAAAAAGCTCCGAAAAATAGGAACTGCATCTTTCGGAAAAAATAGCACATTTCATGTCGTTTCTAAAAATTGAAGTAAAGTTGAAAAATCGCTATAGCTAATTTTTTTTTGGGGGGGGGGGGGTAAAAATATGTATTTTAAGACCACTTTGATCTAAATTTTTTTTCATTCTTGCTGATTTTTAATTTTTTTTTTCTTCAAAAAACGTAAAAAAAATCTATAATTATTATGTCCCTTGAAAACAGGGGGTAAAAAGAAGAAAAATTATCGAAAATGGTCTTATTGGACAAAGTACCTGTTTAGTGACCATTTTGTTTAAAAAAATTCAATTATAAATTTTTTTTGATTTTTTCGATAAAATGAAATTATATGAAGTAGGTACCTACTTTATCATAATCAGAGTAAAATCTCTTCCAGGCTCTGGAATTTGTAGAAATTTCTTTGTGAAAGTTCTCAAAATTGTTCTCTTTAAATTCATTTGCAATTTCTCGAAATTTTCATTGAAACATTAAAATCATTGAAATTTCAATTTTCATTTTTTTAAAAATAATTAATAATTCTCGAGAAAAATTTTGTCAAGGAAATTTTAATAAGTAGATGAAAAATGTTTTGAAAAATATGTAATTTCGAATAAAAGAAATTGATGAAAAAAATATGAAAGATGAAGTGAAAAAACCTGTTTGATAAAAATCCAAAATTTGCAAATAAAGTACTTTTCATCCAGTATTTTTACGAGTTTGTGGTCCATTCCTCTGTGAAAATTAGCTTAGAAACATTGTTAATTTGTTAGTAACACGGGTGGTCCAATTGATGGGCAGATATTCACCGAAATGTCTCGAGATAACGAACAGGTGTCCGATTACCTTAACGTTCACTTGACACTTGACAGTCACGCGTTAAATTTCATCTCTGAGACGAGAAACGATCGGTGACAAAATGATTCAGATCTTGTAACCGTCGCAATTAGCAGCTTGGTCGTGATAACAGGTACATAATAATTGGTAGGAGTGGGGCAACGTGGGCCATTGCCATCGCTGCGGTGCACCGGAACTCGGGCATAACTTCAAATACGCTTTTTGTTTTATTTATCTAACGAATTGGCATTGAAAAAAAAATGTATGTATTTTTAACGGCGGATTACGTACTTTCTAACGAGATTTCTGGTCGTTTTCTAAACACTTGCAGTTTGTACGAGTATAAATGCCAGGGTTCAAAAAGTCATGAGGTGAAATTGAAGCTGCGAGTACGTTCAGCGATACGACTTAAAGGCACTTATGTATTTGTAGTTGTACGTAGGATCTCGCATGCAGTTCAAATACGTGGTGTGGTCCACTGATCACAAGTGCGCACTTGTGTAGTGATAAATGTCACTGTAGATAAAATCATCATCACGTTCAATTGTTGATTACGTTTTTTTCTTCATCTTTTTAAAAAATTTACACCCACAATGTGGTACGATTGTATTGTGTGCTTGCGATTTTATCACGAATAAAATTTCAGTAGGGTTTCTCGTAAAGTTATAAATTATCAAGGATGTCAATAGTGACAAGTACGCGAGGTAGGAGTCCAGGGTTTGATATTCGAAATCATTAATTTTTGAAAAATTTTCTAAGCGAGCGAAGGTGTGTCTCGGAAGGTTAAGGTGACCTCGAATTTCGCCGTTGAAAATGCATTTTTAAGGTAATAAAATCCGAATCGCAACGTGGAACTTGGATGCGGTCACTGATGTCATCGAAATTCGTCCGTCGCGTAATTTTAATTTTATGTTGTTTTCCAATCACCTTGTCTCGTAAGAAGACGTCTTATCAAGTTATCAATTGTTGTGGCCAAGTGTTGAGGTTGCGGATAAACAAGCTCCGTTTTCGTAACGAGGTAGCGTTCAAGTTGTAATAGGATGAAGAATATTTTGCATACTTTGCCTTTCGTAGGCGTTTGTTGTGTGCAAGAAGCGAGTGTTTTTCTGATTTTTTTTTCACGTTTTAAATTTATCCTAATTCGTCACGTTTAAATTCATCTCGAATTTCTATGAATTTATTCTGCTCAAATGTACTTATCTAAATTTATTCTGTTCAAGATTTATTCTTTCTGAATTCAACTATGTATGTACTTAAACATTGTGGGGGAGGGGTATTTTGGACTTTTGGATTTTTTAAATGTACATACCACAAAATTTTTTCATTTTATAAGAAAATAATTTCGTATTTTTCATTTTAACCCTAACTGAATTTCAAGTGGGCCCCTTAGTTACCCCCTTTTTTCAGAAAAATGAAAAAATTGGACCGATTTTCAAAATCTTGCCTTTTTTATTTTCATGAGAATGAATTCTCAATTCTTTATTTTCCCTTTAGCTTAATTTTTGTGTGGTATCTTTGAGCACCTCCGATATTTAAAAATAAAACTAAAACCAAAAATATTGGCAAAATTTTTTCATTTAGGTCGTAAGTATCTTTTGAAGTAGTTTTATTTTATTATAAAATAATTCCCTATTTTTTACTTTTCCCCTAACTGAACTTGAAGTGACGTCACCAGCCTCCCATTTTGAAAATCAGTAATTTTTAATTTTTTTTTTCAAAATTGAGACGAGTGGTATTATTTTAAATTCAGTTAAGGGGGAAATAAAGAATTATTTTCTCATAAAATAAAAAAGCTTTGGTGGTGAAGAGTCATTGAAACGGTCATTTTTGGTCTTTTTTTTCTTTGCACCATATCATCAAATACCTACTCTGAAGCACACCATGAACTTCAATTTGGACCAGATTCGTTCATTTTTTCTATTTTACTCTCTTTTTTTTTATCCGAATGACGCCAGTTTGGGAACCTACGAACTCCTTCCAGATGATCTAGAAGGTCTAAAGTTCATGTCCAGATAAATCTCAAGTCGATTATTTGTGATTTTTTTTTTATTTCGACAAAATCGAGAAATTTTAAAAATTTTTCAACTTATTAATTATAATTACCTACCTACATATATTGTTTCTGCACAAAAATTTTCGAAGTCAAAAATAAATATACCTAAATTCACGAGTTTCTTGATTTTGCTAAAATTTCGAAATTCGACATATTATAGGTAGGTAGGTACCTAAACCTATCGAAGTAAAACATGTCCAGATATGAATTTTGACCACTAGATCATTTCATTCAAAAGTTTTTTTTTTCCATTTCTCCACCGTATTTTCTATAAATCATCCAAAAAAAAAAAATGAAGAACTTAACAAAAAATCCTCTAAAAATTTTTTAAATAACTAATAACTATCTATCACAAAAAATTCTGATTACCTAGTCATTTTTTCGATTTTGATAAACGAGTATTTTTTCGATTTCAAATCATTGATTATATTTTGTCGATTTTTATTTATCATTTTTTTTTTTTGTGTTCTCAGTAGTTGTTAATGCATCATTACGATGAACTTTCGGGATGTTCTCTATTTTTTAAAAGAAAATAAAGTATGTGGAAAATACAAGAAAAAATTTCGATAGAATGTTTGAATTTCTCCAGAAAAAAGTAAAAATATTTATCTATTATTTCTGAAAAAATTTTTATACGATTTTATGCGAATTTCTTTGAAATTGTTGATAGGGTTTTTAACTTTTTCATCAGGAAAATTTTGAAATATTCTTTCTCAAAAAAAAAAAAAAAAAAAATTGTTTACCTACAAGTAAATTAAAAATCTCATGTTTCTTTCTTTTTAGTGTACGTAAGCACACTATTAGTTTCAGTCTTGAAATACCCGAGCAGCACAATCGACAAATTATCGAAATAAAAAATCGACAGAATATCGAATTCGATAAAGTGTCGCGTTAGTTCCGCATAAATCGTGAAATTATCTTTCGATATATAGATAGATTATCGACGAATAATAGTTAGCAAAAATTTCGAGATTATAGTAAGATATTTTATCGATAATATATCTATAATGTCGAAAGATAATTTCACGATTTAGGCGGAACTTTTGCGACACTTTATCGAATTCGATATTCTGTCGATTTTTTATCGATTTTTTTTATTCCGATTTTTGTCTTTTACTAGCTTTTTTCTATAATTAAAAATCATTAATTAGCATAATTAATACATTAAACTATGCCTAAACACATTATTCATGTTACGGTAAGAGGATCATTTCAAAAAAAGTCAAAAAAAATTATAAAAAATCTGCCACCCGTGGGGCTTGAACCATCTACCTCCTGCATGGTAATCCTCTTCCTTAACCACTATGCCATACCTTATCGTTGAGGAATTAGCAATAAAACGCTTATAATAGGCAGTTTAGTACTTCCAGACGTGTTGGACTTAGAAAAATTTCCACCAATTTTTAAAATTTGGAAATAATTTCAAATATCGTCACAAAATCGTTGAAAAATCGAATTCGAGAAATTTCAGATTATTTGTCGATAATGTAGTTTCAAATATCGCCACAAAATCGTTGAAAAATCGAATTCGAGGAATTTCATATTACGTGTCGATAATATAGTTTCAAATATCGTCATAAAATCGTTGAAAAATCGAATTCGAGAAATTTCAGATTACGTGTCGATAATAAAGTTTTAAATATCTTCACAAAATCGTTAAAAAATCGAATTCGAGAAATTTCAGATTATTTGTCGATAATATAGTTTCAAATATCGTCACAAAATCGTTAAAAAATCGAAGCCGAGAAATTTCATATAATCTGTCGATAATATAGTTTTAAATATCTTTTCAAAATCGTTAAAAAATCGAATTCGATAAATTTAATATTCTTTGTCGATAATGTAGTTTCAAATAACTGCACAAAATCGGTGGAAAATCGGAATCGATAAATTTAATATTCTTTGTCGATAGTATCGTTGACGAATATCGTCATAAAATCTTAATAATATCGAATTCGATAGTTTTTAGATTTTTTTGCCTATGAAGTTGTACCGATAAATCTTTATAATATCGTGAGAACATCTATAGATTTTCAAACGTTTTTTTATCGATACGTTACACCTTCCGATATTATCGATCGAGTGTGCCGCTTGGGTATAAAATTTTGAAATAGGTACTCATTAATGATGGGATGGATTTGGTTCAAATTTTCAAGGAATGTAGAGTTCATGAAGGCGGAGGGCCAATGAGATTTGTGTGTGAATCTAATGAGTAATTATCGAGATAATTGCAATTTTCACTTGAATAAAAAAAGGGAAAAGGAGACTTTTCTATTCTTCATATCTTATCTTATCTTGGGGCAATAAATTTAAAGTGTTCAAAATCGAACAATGGTCACGTCACAACGTCCTCTTTGTGCTCTGCGGTTTTATCTTTTTTGGGGCAATAAAAATTTAAAATGTTCAAAATTAAACTTTATCAGCACAGCAGGCGGTAAACATTTTTTCAGCACAGCAGGTGGTAAAAAATCAGAAATCACGTCTCAGGCTCAGGGCAATAAATTCAAATTTTCAAAATCAAACAATGGTTCGTGTCTAGTTCTTATCTTATCTTTGCTTAGGGCAATAAATTTTAAATGTTCAAAATCGAACAATGATTCCGACTTGTGGTCTGCAGTCTTATCTTATTTTGGGGCAATAAATTTTAAATGTTCAAAATCGAACAATGGGTCGATCTAATTTTCAGTTTGAGTGAATGGGGAGGTGGTGTGACTATGCGATGTTGGTGGGGGGCATGGCAAATTGAAATACCAAAGTAAGTATGCTTATGTTAGGTTAGGCTACTTACTGATAACTTCTCATAAAAGTTATTTCAGTAATACTACTCAGTAATTTTAGAATTCAAGCTACGCACACTGTTAGAGCTGCGCTTGCGCAGGTGTCTAGTTTTTTTGAATTTTACTCGTAATATTTTTTAGAAAGAATATATTTCAAAATTTTCCGGATGAAAAAATTAAAAACCCTATCAACAATTTTAAAGAAATTTGCATAAAATCGTCTGAAAATTTTTTCAGAAATAATTTATATTGTATTTTACAATTATTGTAGAGAAAATTCAAAAATATTCTATCAATTTTTTTTAAATTTTTCACATGATTTTTTTTGGTGGGTGGGGGGGTCATTTAACCACCTTGAAAATTTTCGAATATTTTGCGAAAATTTGTCATTTCTCGAATGTTGATTTTTTCGTGCAATTTTTTCGGACGAAATAACAACCAAAACTATCTTATAAACGAATTGATGTTTTCAACGTGGTGCGTCGGTGAAGTTGCATACCAGTGAATTTGCAGGAATATACTTACTTGATTATCAAAGTGTGGCATGGCGTAGATCTTCTTATCTTATCGGATTGTAATTGGGACTTATCGCGATTCGTTGGGAAGAGATTTCAGTTTTGCCAATTTTTGTAACTAGTACAATAATTTCAAAAGCATAAATTTAGAATTTTTGAAAAAAAATTGTTCTCTGGAGATCTGATTTTTTTCAATTTCACTCGATCGGGCTGGGATTGAAAAACAACCTATACGAGCAATAAATAAAAAAAAATAAGCGTAATACTTATTCAAGAATCACGAAAAAAAAGTAATGAGGAAACGTACTATAAATCGTGATTCATTTTATTCCTATTATACTTGCGTATACAAAATATTGTTACGGACTTAATGGTACCCCGGACAAAACGAAAGATCCAATTTTATTTCGACTGTATACGAAGTTTGTGCTACGTTCGAATACCTTACGTAACCTTACAAGAATGCATAGGTAAGTGGATATTAAGCGAAGATGCTCATGGCTCGTACTATGTAGATTCGTTTTATTATTTGATAATGTTGTTTGAAGAGAATCCGCCGAGCTATTGTAAAATATAATTTCTCTTGTGCAATCTGTCGAGTAAATCGATCGAGCGAGAAAGATTATATCGTTTGGGAAATTTGATTAAGTGTAAAAAAAGACATCAAACATCGCTGTTCGAGAAGACATTACGAAGGGAATTATAGGTAGCGAAATTATCGCAGCGGCGTGGCAATTTGATGACATTTATTTTACTGTAAAATGGTGATGGACTAAATGATGATTAAGAATTACAGGATTATTTGAATAAAATACCTAATGCAAATATTTGTGTAAGCGAAAATTACGAAAGCGTTGTTTATTCGAGTGTTACTAATGCCACGATGGGTTTACGAGTAGGTAGGTTTTGTTGAACTGGGCACTAGGCGTGACAGGTTGGTGGTGAATTCTTCATTTCGCATGTATATAAATAATGTTTGTGGTTTATTTATGGCAATTTTCTTAGGTAATCATGACTCTTTTTCTTTAATTATAAAAACAAAAAACGTATTTTCGAACAATTTTTTCTGAAAACAAATTTCAGGGTTTTCGTTCTGGGGTTTTGTTTTGCCATGAAAATGAAAATTTTAAAATTTGGTAAATCTTTGAAACTTGATGAAAATTGAAATTTTGAGGAATTTTTATTTTTAATGAATGTATGAAACTGGATAAATTATTGCAATAAAAAATTTTGTATCCTGTCACTCGTATGTACAAAAAGTAAAAATTCAAAATTCATTAATTTTTAAATTTCAATCATAATTTTTTTCATTTTAAAAAGTTAGTGAATTTAAAAAAAAAATTGAATGCTTTTTGGTAAGAATTCAAAATTTTTGAAAATTTTGAAATTTTGACTAAAATTAGAATTTTGGATATTTACATCCTGGGTGAGTGCACTACACTAATCGAGGGTTGAGTGCAGTACACCAATCGAGGGTGAGTGCACTACACCCAGGGTGAGTGCAGTACACCAATCGAGGATGAGTGCACTACACCAAGGGTGAGTGCAGTACACCAATCGAGGATGAGTGCACTACACCCAGGGTAAGTGCAAGTACACTGTTTGAGGGTGAGTGCAGTACACCAATCGAGGGTTAAGTGCAGTACACCAATCGAGGGTGAGTGTACTTCACCAAGGGTGAGTCCACTACACCCAGGATGAGTGTAGTAACACCCAGGATGAGTGTAGTACACTGTTTGAGGGTGAGTGCAGTATACCAAGGGTAGTGCCCTCATCCTCGAATGGTGTAGTGCACTCACCCTCGGTGTACACTCAAAGTTTTTTAATTTTTCTTACCAAGAGGGGAGGGGGGGCGGGGAAGTTTTTTTGGCAGAAAATGTTTTTAATCCCAGATTTATTTCAAAATCTGAGAACAAGGGCATTTCACCTACCTATCTTAATGGGCTAACCTTACGATTATTGTTTAATATAAAAAAGAATTAATTTAATTTTCAATCAAAGAATTAGCGTGTAAAAATGTGAATTTTAACAATTCAAGTCAATTTGTTATCAAATAAGGTTTGTCGATGTTATTTGACCAACTGAACCAGAGTCTGTAAATTAGTTTTTTCAGAAAAAATAAAAATCGCATAATTCATGAAAAATTAAATTTGAATGAAAATCGGGTGAGTGGTGTAAAAATAAGTATTTACTAAAAAAATGAACTTCGCTAGCTCAAAATTTGCTCTCTCAATTTGAATCAGTGAATTTTTCACTATTTCGGGCAGTCAACTTCATTTAACTGATGAATCAGTCAATTTTCACTGAAATCCAGTCAATTTTAATAGAAAATGAAATGCTGATTCAATTCAGTGAATTATTGCTAATGTATCAGCGAATATTACGCTGATACATTAGTAAAGTTATAAATTACTGATTGTATCAGCGAATAAAAAAAGTCGTTACATAAAAAACTGAAAGATCAGTGATCTCAATACGGAACAACTGTTTAATCAGTGAATTTTGTCACGCGTATGCACAGATTATATTTACAAGTAACGTTCGAGTTTGACTAGTTGTGTTCAGCTTTTTGATAATGTGAAGTGTCCCCATTGACGAAATAAAATTTGAGAATGCTAGCATCAGGTTGCTGTTTTTGAACCACTTTGAATGCTAGTGCTAGCATCCTAATAGCATTTTAGTAGCATTTTAGTAGCATTCTAGTAGCATTTTGTTAGCACTTGGTATTGTGCTAGCATGATGCTAGCACTATGCTAGCACTTGATAATGCTAGCATCTAGCATTATTGAGTGGTCCAAAAAAAGTCAACATGAATGCTAGCATTTTCGTAACACGTGCTAGCATAATGCTACTGATGCTAGTAATATGCTAGCATGCCGATGAGATGCTAGCAGAATACTAACATAATGCTTTATGAATTGTCGATTGGGGTGATGAAGTGAGAAAGTGAAAAATATACGTCATTTTCGCAGTTGTTTCTCGATCTGTTTATAATTTCATTCTCTTTAGTTTTTCATTTGCATAAGACTTGACTGTATAGTGGATATACAATAATGGATCCGGCACTTGAATCCGATATGGGAAACTTGGACAGAAGATATGTTATCATGTGAAATGTTGTGTTTACAAGTGAAAACTTATTGATTATCGGTAGGAAAAAGCTCGAACATACATTCAGATGGCTGTTTGGTAATGTAATAATTTTGTTTCATGAAATGTGATAAGACGTCTGCTTTGGTATCTACAGTGCCGGGTTTTGTGTATCCACTGTGCTTTAAAATCCTAATTCGGAAGTTATCTCACATATTATGTATTGGATAATTGTGCAGAAATAAATACGTAATTATCTTGCTGCGTTAGGTTGGAGGTGAAATAACAAGTTGTTACTTTATGGGATTTTGTTCAATTGATGGATTTGATTGTATTTTTTACCAAGTACCTACTCCCAAAGTAAAAAGTGCAATTAAATCCTTCGATTGAACGAAATTAAAAATCAAATTTTTCATTATTACTACCTGGAATTAAGTACAATATCAAAATTCACTGATTCATCAAATAAAGTTGAATAATTTTAACTGTGATAATTTTCTCTATTTCATCAGCGAAAATTCACTGAAAGCGGTAATAGTGGTTTTTAACTGATACAACCCGAGCGGCACACTCGATCGATAATATCGGAAGATGTAACGTATCGATAAAAAATCGTTTGAAAATCTATAGATGTTCTCACGATATTATAAAGATTTATCGGTACAATTTCATAGGCAAAAATCTAAAAACTATCGAATTCGATATTATTAAGATTTTATGACGATATTCGTCAACGATACTATCGACAAAGAATATTAAATTTATCGATTCCGATTTTCCACCGATTTTGTGCAGATATTTGAAACTACATTATCGACAAAGAATATTAAATTTATCGAATTCGATTTTTTAACGATTTTGTAAAGATATTTAAAACTATATTATCGACAGATTATATGAAATTTCTCGACTTCGATATTTTACCGATTTTTTGACGACATTTGAAACTATATTATCGACAGATTATATTAAATTTATCGAATCCGATTTTTTACCGATTTTGTAAAGATATTTGAAACTATATTATCGACACGTAATATGAAATTTCTCGATTTCGATTTTTTAACGATTTTGTGACGATATTTGAAACTATATTATCGACAAATTATCTGAAATTTCTCAAATTCAATTTTTTAACGATTTTGTGAAGATATTTAAAACTATATTATCGACACGTAATCTAAAATTTCTCGAATTCGATTTTTCAACGATTTTGTGACGATATTTGAAACTATATTATCAACACGTAATATGAAATTCCTCGAACTCGATTTTTCAACGATTTTGTGGCGATCTTTGAAACTATATTATCGACAAATAATCTGAAATTTGTCGAACGATTTTTCAACGATTTTGTGACGATATTTGAAATTATTTCCAAATTTTAAAAATTGGTGAAAATTTTTCTAAGTCCAAAACGTCTGGAAGTACTAAACTGTCTATTATAAGCGTTTTATTGCTAACTTCTCAACGATAAGGTATGGCATAGTGGCTAAGGTAGAGGAATACCATGCAGGAGGTAGATAGTTCAAGCCCCACGGGTGGTAGATTTTTTATAATTTTTTTTGACTTTTTCTGAAATGATCCTCTTACCAAACATGAATAATGTGTTTAGGCATAGTTTAATGTATTAATTATGCTAATTAATGATTTTTAATTATAGAAAAAAGCTAGTAAAAGACGAAAAATTGATAAAAAATCGACAGAATATCGAATTCTATAAGTGTCGCGAAAGTTCCGCCTAAATCGTGAAATTATCTTTCGATATTATAGATAGATTATCGATAAAATATCTTACTATAATCTCGAAATTTTTACTAACTATAATTCGTCGATAATCTATCTATATATCGAAAGATAATTTCACGATTTAGGCGGAACTAACGCGACACTTTATCGAATTCGATATTCCGTCGATTTTTTATTTCGATAATTTGTCGGTTGTGCTGCTCGGGAAATCAGTTAAATCCACTGATTTATCTGCGGTCCCCTTTTCTTGATTTGATTCAGTGAAAATCCACTGTACTTCAGTGGATTTTAACTGATTCAGATTGAGAGAGTGGTTGTGAGGTCTAGGTACCATACACTTTGAGTGAGCCAAATTTCTGCTCAATCGGAGTTGATGAATCGACATGGTTAGTAAGGAGATTTTTGTTTCTGTATCAAGATTTTTCTCTGGCTAAGATCTCTATGTGGTGAAATCATCAAGGTAAATATCCTGTAAAGAAATTCTTGTCTGATGGAAATAGAATATCAGTATTATTTGATAAGTGCAAGTAGTCGTGTGTAGGTTTACACAGAAACGTAGATATGCATCACTGGTATTTCATCGGTGATGACTGATGACATTTTGACAATGCAAAATGATGTTGTCTTTGTCTTGTCACATTGACGATGGAGTAGATACCTAAGTTAATTGAGATATTTTTGGTAGAATTGGCTTACTCCTACGTACAATCGGACAAGGAACTATGCGGGTGTATCTAGGTACCTAGTAGATACTTTCTTTATTATAAAATTTCGTTTGATCGCGGCAAATAGCATTGGGCGATGATTCGAACACGCATTCGGCGATCAACTCGGCGTAAAAAGAACCACGTTACGTACACGAAAGATCGGTTCAGATGTTGAGCAGCGGCAGACGAACGTGCACGCGTTCGCCTTCGGTTTAGAGAAAGCATATCCCTGCCGAGTGCGAGTTGGTTTTTCGCATTCGCAGTCAGCGATCGATAATCGGTTTCAGTTGTGGTTTTTCGCGCGTGCAAAGACGTCAGTGGCGCATGGCGTGATGATGACCAAAAGACCGTGGCCGCCGTTATACAGGCACCCGGTACCGGTGAACGCCAACGAGGCGATATTTCGTCAAAACGCCAAGATTTTGGCTTCCAAGTGTCCTCGTGATTGTTATTTCGTCGCAGCACCCATGTATCGCGCTCCGGCACCGCCGCATTTCGCACCGGTACCCTTTTTACCACCTGGTCTCGTCAAACGTATGATGGTTTTCGAGCCACCGCCGCCTGCTCGCGATCGGGTTCATTTTAAACAGCCGTTGATTGATAAGTGTCCGTGTTCGTGCTTAAAAGTTCGCAGTCGATCGTTGGAGAATTTATGCCCGTCCGATGTTACCAGTTCGACCAATGAGTACAGGGAAGTTGTAAGAAGACGTAGGAAACTCGGCAAAGAAAATTTCAAACGCAGGTCTATGGATAATTTACTCGATTGTGGAAAACCAATGAGGAGAAAGGTAAAATGATTTATAAATGGAAGGCGATGGATATTTTGATGTGTTGTCGAAATTTAAAATTAATTAGTCGAATGAGTTTTTGGATCACAGTCTTGTTCATCTTCGAGTACGAAACCAGTTGCAAAAACAATGTATCTATGAGCAAATGAAATAATAATTTATTATTGGTGAATATTGTTCAGGGGATTGGTCGTGGGTGTTAGGATAGGACTTTTCTATATTTTATTGCACCCGCTTTTCTTTTTTTTTTTGATGAAAAAGCACATAAAAAATTGAAGATAAATACCTATTTGATTCTTGTAAATTTTGTTAAAGAACATTTTTCTTCATTTTTTTCACATCAAACTTTTATACTTATTTCTTTTGAAAAAAAAATGAAAGAAAAGTTTGTTATAAAACACAATTGGTATTTTAAAGATTTTTTTCAAAAAGTAATTTTAAAAAAATTTTCGTAATGAAATTTTGAAAAATTTTGTGTCAGAATCATTGATTTAATTAGAATATTTAAAAGATTTTATTCGACAATGCAAAAAAATCGTTTTTTGAACAAATTCATTTTTTCAATGAAAATTGAAAAAAAATAAGGAAATGAATTTTTTGTTTCTCGAATTTAGATGCTGTCTTTGTGTCGTTTTATGTAAGATCTAAAATTTCAGATAAAACATGTTGCTTTTGAATCTTGAACCTCAGTTTGCAAAAAACCGGAATTACCTTCTCGATTATATTTTACATGTAAAAAATTTGATGTACCTAGCTACCTAGTACCTACCTAATTTCAACTCGCTCAACCGTGATTCTGTACAAGGAAAGGCAATATGCGCTGAAAAATATGTATTAAAATGCGTTTTTTTTTTTTTGAGGTGTGTGCAAAAATTTAAATATTCACGAATATATCAAAATATTATGTACAGCTTATTAGCTTATTTGAATCTAGCCTTCATGGTAACTACCAAGTAACCCTCTTGAATAATAAAATTGAAGGTGTCAATTTATACGAACTGATTATAGATTCGAAGCGTGAAAAAAATCTAAAAAAAAATAATTTTGAAGATATTGTTCCCTTTAAATATTTTTTTCGAAAAATTGGAAGTTTTTGAGAAAACTTTTAGAGATTGTTAGACTGAGAATCAATTTTTTTTTTCAAAACCGCCTTAAAATGTAATTGTGATCTTTAAAATAATTGAAGAAAAGAAAGAAAATTTCGTCCTCAAAAATAAAAGAAATTGTGAGACTTCTTAATAAATTCTCTCCATTTGAAAAATTCTTCAAAATAAAAAATTGTTTCCTATTAAATTATAGCGAAAAAAAGGGTAAATGAACCAAAAAAATTGGAAAAAATGAATATTTCATTTTCAAAGGAATTTATAAGAATTATTAAACTAACAACTTTTTTTTGCATTTGAAAATGTCTTCAGAATAAAACATTTTTGTTGTAATCATTTTTTTTTTCTTCAAAAACGCCTTGAAATGTAATTGTGATTTTGAAAAAATTGAAGAAAATAGGAAATGTTCTCGAAAAAAATCGAAGAAATTGTGAGACTTTTTAATAAATTATCTCTATATTTTAAAAAATTCTTCAAAATAAAAAATTATTCTATCAACTTAATTTTTATTCGATGAAAATTGGAGGGATTTGCAACGAATTCAAAATATTTCAAGTTTTGGGGATGAGTATTTCACCATTAAGTGAAATTTTTGGATGAATTGCTGCTTAAAATGAAAAAATGTTAAGACTAACTCTTACTGTTCTAAATTGAAAAATGAAAAAAATTTGTTTTAAACTTTTTTTCTGTATCATTCAATTTGTATGGTGCTTGGAGGGGGAGGGAGGTGCTAAGTTGAAGTTTATACCTAATTTTGTGGGAAATTCTACGTAAGTAGAACAATTTTTTCTTTTAGTGTAATTTTTTTATTTGAATTTTTAAATATTTTCACTTTTAATAAGTTTTTAATTTTTTTGAAAAAAAATTACTTAGATAGATAGATAATTTATTTTTATTTAAAGACGCCCGGCTTGATCTGAAGAAGTTGAATTAAAAATTTTAACAAATTTTCACATGAAATTTTCTCTGGAATTTCTTCTTTAAATTAAAAAAAAAATCTCTACCTACAATAAGTATGAAATAAATTAACCCTTCGAAGTCCCACATAAAATTTGATAAAATTGCAGTAAAATTTTCAATTTTTTTGCTAAAAAATTGAAATTGGTATTGATTTGTGTATTTTTTTTATGGCGAATCCAAATTTCTAGTCAGAAATTTTTTTTAGTCAATGGTTTTCTCAAAAAATCCTGAAATTTGAAGAAAAAAAATTTCTTACTTTTATGAGTTTCTAATGACAAACCCATACCTTGGAAACAAAGGGTTGTATCGAAAAACTAACCCTTTAACACGGATTGCAAATTTCATGATAAGCAATTTTGGTTATTATAAACTTTTTGCTAGAACCAACCGTTTTCGAGAAAAATCAAGAAATAAGGAAGCAGGTCGAAAATTTAAAAAAATTAACCTGCCCCCGCCCCTTCAATTCACGAAGTAGGTAGGCACCCGCTTCGCACTCATATGTACCACATCGGAGGTTGTAGCCGCATCGCCCCTCCTTCTGCTATTTACGGGTGGCGTAAAACCGGTATTAGTGAATTTCACTAAGTGTGACGCAGAAGGGTTTGAAAAAATACTCAGAAGCTTTGAGAAATTTTCAATTTTATTTTTTAAGTTGATAGACATCTTACTTGATAATTTCTAAAAAAATTTCATATACTCGTACATAAAATTCTTAAAAATTTCATTTGAAAATGTTGAAAAATTTTACATTGAAGT
The DNA here is from genome assembly GCA_959613365.1 of Balanococcus diminutus. NCBI lineage: Eukaryota > Metazoa > Arthropoda > Insecta > Hemiptera > Pseudococcidae > Balanococcus > Balanococcus diminutus. Next base: position 36,271,634 of record OY390714.1, read on the forward strand.
TCTTTTAAATTTTTAATGATTGAAATTTTTTTTTAAATATTATTTACTCAAAAATTTTTGTAAAAAGTTTCAAAGAAATTTTATGCGAATTAATTTTGAAAAAATTTTCTCGAACATTTTCATTTGAAATTTTTCTTGGAATTTTTCCCTTGAAAATTGTCCCTGTAAAAATGTTTGCTCAAAAAGTTATATTCAGAATTTTTGAGAAATTTTTACCTACATTTTCTCTCAGCGTTTTTCAGTTCATTAAAAAAATTAATTAATTAAATACTACGATTGTCTTCGAAAATTTTCAATTGAAACATTGAGTATTTTTACTTTAAATTTTCTTAGAAATATTTTCTTCATTTTTAAAAACAATTTTCACTTGACCCATTCTCATCCCCTCTGTCATGTGTTCGGGCCTGGGTGGAGGCAAAGCATGGCATCATTTTAAAATAAAATTTTTTGTTACTCAGAATAGGATGCCAGCCTGGTTAAGACTTTGGGTTGTGGTGGTGGGGGGGGCTTTGGGCTCATTCTACGGTTATCCTCAGAAAAACACTTGCTACCAATTTTTTCTTTCATTTTAAATTTTTTTCATTTGATTTAAGTGGTGTAGTACAACATAAAAAATTGATGAAAAAATTGAAATTTTGTAGGTATAGAAAAAACCTGTACCTAGTGTGTTTTATTGATTTTGAATTTTTTTGACCATGTTCCACTCGTTCAAGGTCTCCGAGGGTCTGAAAAAATAGTATTTGTTGTACTCAAAGATGTAACGTAACTTTTGGGGAAACAATTTTGGGCCCCACCCTCCCCTCTATTTTTGGCAAATTTTTTAAATTTTCAACACCCCCCCCCCCCCCCGGAAAAGCAGGAAGAAAATACAGAAAAAAATATTTAAAAAATTTTCGTATGTCCCCAGTCCTCCACATAATGTTCATTTTCTATGAAAATTTCAAAAATTTTGGACCACTTCCTCCGAAGATAGAAAATATTGAATTTTCGACCTATTGGAGGCAACATCTCGGAAAGGGGTTGTGGTAGGTCAAAAAAATTTGGGTGGTTCTGGTTTTACATGAATATCAACATTTCGGGTAATTTCCGTCAAAATGGGTTCGGGTGCGGATTTCACCAACTTACCAGGAAAGGCCATTTCTTTTTTCAAACAATTTTTTTGAAGTAAGGAACTGATGTTTGGCTGTTTTTTGGCTATTAAGTATGACTTTTGTTACTTGTATGACTTGTAGACATCTTGTCAAAACATTTTCATTTTCTGAATAGAAAATTCTAACTACTCAAACTTGGTTTTGGAACTATCCAAACAAGTCAAAACTACACGACAGAATACGCTCTGGAGCAGGGGTTAACTTCATTCAAAAAATATGAAAAAAATTTCAAGAATAGTTTTAGGTGATAACAAGATCTAACAAACTGAGAATTTTTGATCATGCATGCAATTCCAAAAAAAAAAAAAAAAATTAAATAACGGAAATTCGGACACCCCATAATAAACAATAATAATTTTAATGGTGCCAGTTTACGTGAGATTGAAACTCGGTTTTTAAGGAAGTAAAAAAAAAGTAGGTAAACACGATTATTCGACAAGATGTTATGTTAACTACCACGACACCGAATGAAAAATTAATGTCCTCGGATTTCCTCCTCATTCTCACATTCAAAAGTTACCCATTTAAATGATCCGGTAATAGCCAAAAGATGTAAAAAAAAAAAACCACGAAGAAATGAAGTACATACACGTTGAAGTTGATGTAGATATTGAGGAAAGAAAAATGACAGTTTTGCAATCAATTTGAAAGTTTACTCTGGTAAGCTGTGTTTACAAAACCGTTATTAAACACGCGATGATAACGTATCCGAGTAGTAATTATAGCTTATGATAGCGAGCGACTCCTCCGAGGTAGGTGTTATAGAAGCGTATGTACCTACTTGTGTAGTACCATACACCAAACGGGAACTTGGGTAACGCAGATGTTCAACTGTCATGGTTGCATAACCATACGACTAAGGTAGTTTATTCCGTTAAAATTATTTCATCAGTAAGTCTAAGTACATCTCTCGATTATGAATATTACCATCATTTTTACCAGATTGAATTGTAAAGAGATTTAGCAACTCGTACTTGGGAGTTGGGAGTTGGACGAGAGAAGTATACTCGATGTCTGCAGGCTGACACTAATAGTGTTCGGATGAAAGAACGATGCGCGAAAATATGACGAAATAGTCAAACTTGCGGTTAATCGTAGTGGTGAATGGAGTAATTGTGTAATTTTGTCGATATTTTTTTTCACTTCTCTCCGATACATAATTATATCGACGTAGGCAAACCAAAAATGTGGCACTCGTAATGATGGTAACACGCTTCGATGATAATGCACGTGCTGTGCACTGCTGCATCAATCGTATTGGTATTTTTTAGTTTTACTCACCAGAGTATTGCTCTGTGTCTGTTAAAATGTATAAAAAAAATAAAAAATAATAATTTTTTTCCTCCTTGGTTTGGCTCTTGTTACAGAATACTCGACAAGATGGCGATGGTCAGAGCAGTAATGGTAATAGACCTCGATTTTTACCTGTTACCACGTTAGAAGACGTACAAGCTATTAGATGCGCCGAATTCCACCCGCAAGGCAGCCTTTACGCTGTCGGCTCCAATTCGAAAACTTTACGTATTTGCGCTTACCCGAAATTACACGATTTAAGGTAAGACGAGCCGTGAAAATTACTCGTGACTAATTTACGCGCTATGAAAATTTATTAGATTTATGTTTTCACACGATGCGGCGACGCCGACGTCGACGTCGCGTAGCCTCATCATCATCGATGATAGAAAACACAAGTATTACCCTCCTCATCCAATCAGCATCACTTAACTCTTAAAGAGATCGCTGCAGGATGAAAATGAGCGTATAAAATAAGGAAGAGAAATCGATGACCGGATCCGTACGTACGACGAAGGTACAGCCCGTGCATGTATTACGTCGTCCTTCGTAATTAGTGTAGTAGGTTATTGAACATACTCTGTGGCACGATCAGACATTTAATTACGAATACAAACAGCTAACGTGTCGTATACTCACGTACCTCCGAATCGCGAATGTTTCGGTAATTGTACTTTTCTTTTTATTTTTCTCCAATTTTACGCTTGTAATATGGTTTCCTTGGCTTGGCGTACTTCGAAATGAAAATCAATTAACGAATGACCTCGTGGCATACAATTTCCCCCAATTCGTGCTCGTGTAATAAGAAGTCTGTACGGTTGTCGAACGTAAGAGAAATATCCATCAATGTACGATTCGTCGATTATTATTCTTCGTTCGTTCACCACCAGTTTGAAAAATCCAAGTGAAAAATGAACTTCGATTTGTTTTCTTAGATTTTCTGTCAAAATCGTTCGAATTTTATAAGCGCCCAAAAAGAAATATTTAGCCCTTAAACCCCCAAGAAGATTCAGATGAGATACCGCAAATTTTTTCATATATCTGAATGTAGGCAAGTATGAATATCACAATGATCCATTGATTGCCTACCTGCCCCTTAAAACCTTTTTGGAAACAACAGAAACCTGTTTTCCGTTTTCACGGAAATCCAAAAGGAAAAAAGATTCAACTTCGTTCAATTTTACATAAAATGACATAAGGCCATTAGATATACACTACAATCCGAAAAAAAAATTTCTATTGCCATTCTCCTGTATTGAAGGAGACAAAAAGGGAGAAATGTGTGAAAAAGCGGGCGCCCAAATGACCCTATTTGTCTATGAGAAATAAAATACATTCTTTCCATAAAATACCTTGGGAAAGTATACAGCCAGAACAGTACGACGTCATATTCCCCATTTTTGGAAAATTCATTTTGGAAAATGGGAAAGACAAATGAAATTTTAGCAAACAATTTTTATATCATCATTCCAAAAGTAAAATTTAATGAGCTTTTGAACTTTTCATATAAGTGAAAAGTTGAACTTTGGGTTTGATAGACTGGTGGAAAACTATTCAAAAATCGCCATTTTTCTTTTTGGAAAAAAATTCCAATTGCTCGAAATTTTTGATGATATTCCAAAAGGAAAATTTAATGAGCTTTGGAACTTTTCATATGAATGAAAAGTTGAACTTTGGGCTTGATAGACTGTTGGAAAATTTTTCAAAAATCGCCATTTTTCAGATTGAAAAAATTCCAATTACCTTTGTTGAAGAATAAAATTGGTTGAAATTTTTAAATGAAACCACAAAAGTAAAATCTAATGAGCTTTTGAACTTTTCATATAAATGAAAAGTTGAACTTTGAGGTTGATAGAATGGTGGAAATTTTTTCAAAAATCGCCATTTTTCAGATTGAAAAAATTCCAATTACCTTTGTTGAAGAATAAAATTGGTTGAAATTTTTAAATGAAACCACAAAAGTAAAATCTAATGAGCTTTTGAACTTTTCATATAAATGAAAAGTTGAACTTTGAGGTTGATAGAATGGTGGAAATTTTTTCAAAAATCGCCATTTTTCGTTTTGGAAAAAAATATAAAATTGTTTGAAACTTTTTGATGAAATTCCAAAAGGAAAATTTAATGAGCTTTGGAACTTTTCATATGAATGAAAAGTTGAACTTTGGGCTTGATAGACTGGTGGAAAACTATTCAAAAATCGCCATTTTTCTTTTTGGAAAAAAATTCCAATTGCTCGAAATTTTTGATGATATTCCAAAAGGAAAATTTAATGAGCTTTGGAACTTTTCATATGAATGAAAAGTTGAACTTTGGGCTTGATAGACTGTTGGAAAATTTTTCAAAAATCGCCATTTTTCAGATTGAAAAAATTCCAATTACCTTTGTTGAAGAATAAAATTGGTTGAAATTTTTAAATGAAACCCCAAAAGTAAAATCTAATGAGCTTTTGAACTTTTCATATAAATAAAAAGTTGAACTTTGAGGTTGATAGAATGGTGGAAAATTTTTCAAAAATCGCCATTTTTCGTTTTGGAAAAAAATATAAAATTGTTTGAAACTTTTTGATGAAATTCCAAAAGGAAAATTTAATGGGCTTTGGAACTTTTCCTATAAATGAAAATATGGACTTTGAGGTTGATAGACTGGCGGGAAATTTTTCAAAAATCACAATTTTTCGGATTAAAAAAAAGTTTCAAAAATCTTGTTGAAGTATAAAATTGGTTGAAATTTTTTGATGAAAAACCAAAAGTAAAATTTAATGAGCTTATGAACTTTTCACATAAATGAAAAGTTGAACTTTTAGTTTGATAGACTGGTGGCAATTTTTTTAAAAATCACCATTTTTCTATTTGGAAAAAAATATAAAATTGTTTGAAACATTTTAATGAAATTCCAAAAGGAAAATTCAATGGGCTTTGGAACTTTTCATATATTTATTTGAAAAGTTCATAAGCTCATTAAATTTTACTTTTGGCTTTTTATCAAAAAATTTCAAACAATTTTATACATCAACATGATTTCTGAAACTTTCTTTCAATCCGAAAAATTGTGATTTTTGAAAAAAAATTTACCAGTCTATCAAGCCCAAAGTTCAACTTTTCATTTATATGAAAAGTTCCAAAGCTCATTAAATTTTCCTTTTGGAATTTCATCAAAAATTTTCAAACAATTTTATATTTTTGGAATCTTTTTCCAAAATGAAAAATGGCGATTTTTGAAAAATTTTCCACCAGTCTATCAAGCCTAAAGTTCAACTTTTCATTTATTTCAAAAGTTCATAAGCTCATTAGATTTTACTTTTGGCTTTTCATCAAAAAATATTAACCAATTTTATCTTTCAACAAGATCATTAGAACTTTTTTTCAATCTGAAAAATGGTGATTTTTGAAAAAATTTCCACTAGTCTACCAAGTCCAATGCCAAACTTTTCATTTATATGAAAAGTTCCAAAGCCCATTAAATTTTCCTTTTGGAATTTCATCAAAAAGTTTCAAACAATTTTATATTTTTTTCCAAAACGAAAAATGGCGATTTTTGAAAAATTTTCCACCATTCTATCAACCTCAAAGTTCAACTTTTCATTTATATGAAAAGTTCAAAAGCTCATTAGATTTTACTTTTGGGGTTTCATTTAAAAATTTCAACCAATTTTATTCTTCAACAAAGGTAATTGGAATTTTTTCAATCTGAAAAATGGCGATTTTTGAAAAATTTTCCAACAGTCTATCAAGCCCAAAGTTCAACTTTTCATTCATATGAAAAGTTCCAAAGCTCATTAAATTTTCCTTTTGGAATATCATCAAAAATTTCGAGCAATTGGAATTTTTTTCCAAAAAGAAAAATGGCGATTTTTGAATAGTTTTCCACCAGTCTATCAAACCCAAAGTTCAACTTTTCACTTATATGAAAAGTTCAAAAGCTCATTAAATTTTACTTTTGGAATGATGATATAAAAATTGTTTGCTAAAATTTCATTTGTCTTTCCCATTTTCCAAAATGAATTTTCCAAAAATGGGGAATATGACGTCGTACTGTTCTGGCTGTATACTTTCCCAAGGTATTTTATGGAAAGAATGTATTTTATTTCTCATAGACAAATAGGGTCATTTGGGCGCCCGCTTTTTCACACATTTCTCCCTTTTTGTCTCCTTCAATACAGGAGAATGGCAATAGAAATTTTTTTTTCGGATTGTAGTGTATATCTAATGGCCTTATGTCATTTTATGTAAAATTGAACGAAGTTGAATCTTTTTTCCTTTTGGATTTCCGTGAAAACGGAAAACAGGTTTCTGTTGTTTCCAAAAAGGTTTTAAGGGGCAGGTAGGCAATCAATGGATCATTGTGATATTCATACTTGCCTACATTCAGATATATGAAAAAATTTGCGGTATCTCATCTGAATCTTCTTGGGGGTTTAAGGGTTAGAGAGATCAGTTCGACTATAATATTATACTGTTGTACCTATCTATTTATTTTCCGACAAATGGGAGAATTTCTTCTTTCACGAGAGATTTTTCTCTTTAACCTACCACCTGGTTTGACTATCGTGAGGTTTTTTTTTTATTGGGAGAATTTTTGTCTAATGTACGATTTTTTTTCTCTCCTTTTTTTGATTTCTAAGAGAATGAATTTTTTTAAAGAATTTTTTTTTTAGGTACCTAAAAAAAATGTCCAGTGCAGAATTATTTTCTAATGTCGATTTTTCTTTTCTCTGGAATTTTCGCCCCGAATTTTTCTCGATTATTGAAAGAATATTTTTCTCGATAGAATCTCGTTGTGAGAACCTGATCAATTCGGATCGAGTTGAAACTTGGCTCATTGAAAGAGGATGTCACCTAAACTCCAGAACCAAATTTTGAGTTGTCGTAGTTGATTTTTCGATTTTTGGCGAATTTTTGAAAATGGCTAAAATAGCTCTAAATAGCCCGTTGATATTATAGTACAATTTTTATAAAAGTAGTAAATTTTGAGATACGATTCTGAAAATCGGGTTATACTTCGATGTCGACCCTTCCCCCCTCCCCCGAGTTGATTGCCATCATTTTGGAAGTGATCTGGAGGCTCCGGCAAAAGTTGACTTTTCTCCAGATTTTCAAGTTGTAATAAAAATAAAAATACAAATGTCAACGCATCACATGAAATTTTCGATTCAAGTGTGCAAATCGATCATGATATCACACTATTGTACCAAAATTAAATTTTTAGCTGCCGAAGTTGATGACAGAGTCTTCTGGAGCGATTCAAGTGTGATGGAGAAAAATCAACTTCTGTTGGAAGCTTCAGATCGCTTCGAATATGGTGAAAATCGACTCGTGGGGGATGGGGTTGGCTTTAGCATGCAAACCAATTTTAGCGTTTTATTTTGAAATTTTCTATTTATGTAAAAAATTGATATAATATTATACTAAAGAGCTATTTCCGCCATTTTCAAAAATTTTCTAAAAATCAGCTTCAACAGTTCAAAATTTAGTCCTGACTCTGACGTTTTGATAACATGTTCTTTAAGTGAGCGTGTGAGCTAAATTTCAACGTGATCAAAGTTGACGAGGTGACAAAGTTCTCATCGTTAGAATTTGTTTTCTGGTTCGCAAGAAAATGTTTTTTATTGAGTGAATTTTTTGCTTGATGAAAAATATTTCCTCAAAGAATTCTTCTCATTTAAATTTATTTTTCTCAAAGCTTTTTCCTGATTTTTTTTTTAGTTTTGCTAAATAATGTTTTTCTAGAGAGAATACGTATTATTTTATAATATTATACTTGAATTTTTCCCGGGGATTTTTTTTTCTGAATTTTTCGCATTCTCAAGAGAACACTAATTCATTTCTTCCGAGAATTTTTTCACTTTCCAAGATTTTTTTCTAAATTGATTTTTTCGAAGAATTTTAATTTACCCTGAGTTTTTCCATTTAGGTACCTAATGTAATTTTTTTCAGATTTTTTTTCCTCGAGAGAATTTTTCTTCTCGTGTAAATTTAATTTTTCTCGAAAAAAATTTTCTTGACTTTTTTTTATGATTTATTTTCAAGAGAATGTTTACTTTCCACGACCCCCCCCCCCCCTTCCTCCGAAAGCACTGTTTTCTAAGGCGAATTTAATTTTTTTCAGGATTGTTTCCTTTTTATTTTTCTTTGACTTCCAAGGAAAGTGTTTTTCTCAATAGAATTTTTTCACTCTCCAAGAATTTATTTTCTTGAGATTTTTCAATTCCTTCTGCTACAAATTTCATTTTTCTTGTGGTTTTTGTTCTGACCTTTTTTTCTCTCAAAAAGACAGCTGAAAGAAATTCCTTCTAAGGTAAACTTAATTTATTCGTCGAAGGTTTTCTTCCTAATTCTCAAAAGATTTTTTCTTGAAAAAATATTAGTTCTTTTCCTACTTATGTACTTAGCAATTTTTTTCTTGACAAAAGTTTTTTCCCGATTTTTTGTTTTAGTTTCAACCGAAGATTATGCTGAAAATCTAGTCCTATTTTTCTATACCATTTTTGGTCACTTTTTTAAACTTTTAAATATTTTGTTAGACTTTTGAAATTTTAATAAATTGAAAAAAATGAGGCAATATAAGTAAACATTTTGCTGGATTTTTTGAAAACAAATTTAAAAAAAAAAAATATTTAGTGAAAAAATTAAAACTTATTTTTTTTTTTCAAATTGACCACATTGAAAAATCCATTGATATTTTTTTTAGTATTTTTTTCTTGCTTTTTGCAATTTTCAATTTGATTTTGATTTGACGTAATTTTCAGTTTACACGAAATACGTGAGAAAATATACCTATACCTAGTTGAATTGAAAAAAATAGTGATCCTTTAGTTTAAAAATAACAAAAAGTATTTGATATTTTTTTTGGTCAAATTTCGTCTTCAGTTTTTTATCGATTCTGAAATCAATTTTGACTGTTGATTTTCATCAGTTGACTTCAGAAATAATTTGACCATAGACAAATTTTTCCAAATAAATTTTATGAGGATCAATTTCACTATTGATTTTCGGTAAATTTTGATGATCAATTTTAAAATTAATTTTTCATGGTCGATTTTTGACAATTGACTTCAGATATAATTTTTCTTGATTTTTGATATCTTTTCCAAATGATTTTTTTGATGGATGATTTCATTATAACTTTTTGACGATTGACCTCAAAAATGATTTTTTTGGTCGATTTTTGGTCAATTCCTGACGATTAGGTATTTTCTGAAGTTTTGATTAATTTTTTCGATTTTTTTGTGATCGATTTCCTTATCAATTTTTGATCAACTTTTCTCTCTCTTTCTTGTCCATAGAATTTCCTTCTAATGTATATATTTTCATTTTTCTCGAGGTTTTTCTTTCTTTAATTTTTTGACTATCAAGAAAAAAAAATCTCTATGGAATTTTTCACTTTCCATGATTTTTTTTTCTTGAATTTTTTTGAACCTCAAGAGAAGTTGATTTTTCCCTAAGACGGATTTTGCCCTGAGAAAATTTTATATTTTCTTACAGATTTTTTTTTTTCATTTTTAGAGAGGATCTGTTTGCGAAAGGAATTTTTCGTCTTGTGAGAGGACTCATTTCCCCAAGATACGGTTGTATATAATTTTATTCCAATACGAAAGGGGAAACATGAAAGTATAAATTATTATTTTCGAATTAGAAATTTGTCATTTTTTTGACCCAATATTGGAATTTTCTCAGCACAGGTATCTCACGATTCACCACACACGATTAATCATGATGTTGTCTAATTTGACCCGTCAATCTTACAGATTAGCGACTCATTTTTTTTTCTTCGTTCGTTCGTTTAACGTGAACATGAAAACGTAAACTTGACCGTGACATCGGTTGCGTATTCGCGATCGCATAGCTATAGGTTAGGTATACCTATACCTATCATTATACCGGCTGTGAACATCGTGTAGTCATAATTTTAGAGGCGTTGATGTGTAACGCCATCGAATTATTATCCTGGGCATCGCGCAGCTTGGCATTATGCTCGAATTAGTGAAAGTTATCCACGAAATTCAATATAAGCCTCACGTTCGACATGGCTTTTTTTCTTCTTGGACGCAGCCTCGATTTGTACTCGTACAACGTTGCATATGCAGAGCAGAGACGAGATGTATATGTATCTCGTATTATATTCGCGTATACCATAATTCGCTCGTACACGATCTATATTGTTTCCTCCAAGGTGGAGAATTTCGCAAATAATTAGAGTGGCGACGCGACGCCCGATGCGAGATTTTTATTATGTCGCGGTTCGTGTATCAATTTAATCGCTACCGCGGAATATGTACAGTAGGGTACCTTACCTACCTTTCGGTTTTTGTGTTAGGCTCGTAGGTATATAGGTAGAGTATTTTATGAATAGAAGCAGCATGGAAGCTGTCGAAGTCGGTGCCATACTTTCTACTTTTGACTTTTTCAATTGGAAGTGAACGTCGCGTCGCGGCGGTAATCGTGTTATTTGGATTAAAATAGTAATTAATTGACCGATAGAGTTTCGTGTTAACGAGACGGAGTGTGCTTTGATTAAAGTGTATGAGTAATATAAAAAATGAATCCTTTGGTATAGTAAATTAACATTTGATACATAGGTGGAGTAGGTTGTAATGGAGTTAATTTTATAATAAGATCGTTTAGCCCAGTGAAATAAGGAAATGAAATTTCATTTCGGGTTACATGAAATTTTTAGATTTCAAAATTTCCCTTTCGGTGTCCTGATCAATCACCAAACAGTTTCGGACCCCTCCCCTCTTCGGGAAGTCCCTCAGAAATTGCCCAAAAATACTCCTATTTGTTTTTCGCTCATTACACTTCAGATATTTGTTTTAACAGAAAAATAGTCATGACTAAAATTAAAGTAGATAAAATTTGCAACAAAAAAGTTTATATTTATTTTTTTTGAAAAGTTAACAGGTGGCGCAAAAACACGCGTCGAAATATATAGGATGGAAAAATAAAGATTCCCCGTAATTCTGAAATAGGTCGAATATGTGAATGAGCAGACATACTCAAAAAAAGTCTCCACCCTCCCCCTCCCTCACGCCTCCTCTTTACAAAATGTGAATAATTCTTCAGCTGAACACTTTTGGAAATCCTATTTTTGATTGAAAGATGTTTTTTAATAGAAGTGGCATTTTATGAGAAATATCATTAGTTCATTCACACCCGAAAAATTGTGAAATTTTTTTCACCAAAAAAACTAGAAAAAAAATTTAAAGACGAAAAAAAAATAGGTACCAAAAATATTGAAATTTTATGGCGAAAAAAATTGAAAAAAAATCCAAAAAATTGGAGAATTTTTTTCATGTAATCCCAAAAAATTGAAAGATTTCTTACTTTAAAAAAATGATAAAAAAATTTTATTCAAAAAACTTCGAGAAATTGAAAAAATAAATATAAAAATAAAACCATTCTCTAATCCAAAAAAAAAATTAAAATAGTTCTTATTCAAAAATAAAATTATTATTTTTTAAAAATAAATAAAAAAATTATGTTTTTCGCCAAAAAAAATTGAGAAATTTTTTCCTCACTAAAATTGAAAGAATTTTTATTTATTTTTTTTTTAAAGAAGGAAATTTCGTTACCTAGGTATTCCAAAAAATTTGAAGGATTTCTCATTCCAAAGAAAATAAAATTGAGAAATTTTTGTACCAAACGAGTTGGATTTTTGTATCTAAAAAAACTTAAAAAATTAAATGAAAATAAAAATATATTTTCTTAAAGAAAAAAAAAATTGCATGGTGCAAAAAATTGAAAAAAATTCATAAAATTGGGAAATTGTTTTTACCTATCTCATACAAAAAAAAACAGTTTTTTAATTTAAGTAATCCTCAAAAAATAAAATTTTTTGCTTTTTGAAAAATATTAAAAAAATTATTCAAAAAAACACAAAAAATTAGAAAAATTAAAACAGCCTCTAATGCAAAAAAAATCAAAACTTTCCTTAAAGATTTTTATAATGGATGAAATTTTTTTTCACTCAAGAAATTTTTTATTCAAAAAAACTTGAGAAATTTTTATTTTCATTTTCAAAAAATGATAATTTTTTCTAAAAAAAAAAAAAAAAAAAAAAAAATAGAAATTATACTTATTTGTTTCTAATAAAAATGAAAGAATTTTTATTAAATTTTTTTTTTAAAAATGAAAATTTTTTTTTTTCCTATATAGGTACATACCTATTACATAAAAAGGCGAACTATGTACTTATACTCCAAAAAAATCGACGAATGTCTTCCACCAAAGAAGTTTATTTTTTTAATTATTCAAAAAAAAAAAATTAAGAATTGAAAATTTTTTTAAAATATGTGAGTGTGGATGGGAAAAGGGGCCTAAGCAGGAAAAAATCGATTTTGGAGTTTTGACTGTTTTTGGTCAATTTCGACATGTACTTTCATTTAAAAATGGTTTCATGGACCCACAAAAAATATTCCGCCCCCCAGGGGGACAGACTTACCCAAAACCAATAAAAATCAAAAATCACTAAACTTACCCGAAACCAATAAAAAATCAATTTTTGAAACTTTTTAAAAAATTGAAAAAAAATTTATTATTTTTTAAATATTTTTTGTATATTTTTTTTGTTAAAAATGGTCAAAAACGTCATGAAACTCTAAAAAGTTGACATTATGGGTATGGTATTCGTAATCAGCATGGTTGAAAACATTTTTTGGCATTTTTTTTTTTTTTTTTAGTTTTAACAACCCTGATTTCGCTCAAAATTGCCCTCTTTTGTGAAATAGGCTGTAAACATGAGGGGTAAAAATTGTTGGGGAATAAATATTGCACTAGGACCCCTCAATGACTGTACAAAGTTTCAAAGTTATCAGTTATTGCATTACGGAGATACAGACTTGCAAAGTTTAAAACATTCGTTACCAAAAAAACGTCCCATCCACACTCACATATGTTTTTCAAAAAAATAAAAAATATTGTTACTTACTCTTGAAAAGTAAAGAAATTTTTTTCTCTAAAAAATTGGAAAACTTTTTTAAATGTGAGATACTTTTCTCCCAAAAAATAAAATAGATATTTTATTCTGCAAAAAGGTATAGATTTTTTATTTTGAAAGATTTGCTTTGAATGGAACAAAAACAAAAAAAAAACATTCGTATGTAGCTATTTTATGCATTCTCAAGACGCGTGCGTGCAATGAAGGATGAAACTTTCGCTGAAAGACAACCGCACAAAGTGAGGTCATTGAACCATGCGTCGCGGATTTTTATTCACTCGAAGTCACAACAGAACATCGAAAAGCTAACATTTTACGCATTCATAGCCAATGACAGACTCTCTCAATAATTCGACTCTTTTAATTAAGGTGATGCTGTGAGACGTGACACGCACACGAATGTATGTATCACATCCTCAAATACTCACTCTTTGAAGTAGAAAAGTGGTAAAGATTTAAATTACTTTTTGTTTTACGGTTTCATACGCGAATAATTTGAATGATTGCGTTCACATTATTAACGTTTAATCGACTATATAATTAAGTATATTCGTTTTATTGACGTTTTATATCGACCGAATGAAATTAGGGAAATTCTTTTCGTTCGTTTACCTTCGACGAAATATCCAATTTCCGTGTGTTCGCAGTGCGGATATCGCGTATTACTTGGTACAAATTATTCTTAAACGTATCCCAATAGTTTTCTGATCACGCGATTCTGATTAGCCTGATCTGACGATATGAATATATTATTTAATCGAATGAATATAAATCGAGTACACAACGAAGGAAGTACATGACCTATGTTATAATATCTATTTTTATTTTTATTTTATTTTTTTGCAGAGATGACCATAAAACTTGTCAGCCAACGGTGTTATTCAAACGAACAAAACATCATAAGGGCTCCATCTATTGCATGGCATGGACACCTATCGGAGATTTATTAGCAACTGGTAGCAACGATAAGACTGTTAAATTGATGAAATTCAATAACGATACCGCTAATTTTGAAGGTAAACGTTAGTTTAGCAATTCTTTTAGTTGATGAAATTTGTTGTTCTTAGATATTTACTTTTGTTGTAAAACAGTGAAGGGAAAGAAATTATATAAATTAAACAAAAAGAATGATTCAAAATGACACTTCCTATGATTCTTTTTCCAAAATTTTAAAAAGAGAATTTTCTATTTTCCAAAACGTTTTTCTGTATTTAATTATTTCAACAACAAAAAAAAAATTAATTATCTGACAGTGCGATCTCTCGTAAAGAATTCTCTTGAAAAAAATTGAATAAATGCACAAAGAAATCTCTTAAAAAATTACAAAAAAAAATTGGCAAAAGAAAAATTTTCTTTAAAAAAATTCTCGTGAAAAAAATAGAAAGAAATTCATAAAAAAATCTCTTGAAAAAATGCAAAAGAATTTTTGGACAAAAAACACAATTGCATCATAAAAAACCTCTTTAAAAATATGAAAATTTTCCTCCCCTCTACATTCAAATTTTATTAAAAAATTAAGAAGGGGAGATTTGTAAAAAAAAAAAAAAAAAAAAAAAAAAATTATCTACTCAATAGGAGTCAGTTTTGCAAGAATAAAAGAATAATAACTGGAATTCATAATATTAATTTATTTTAATTACTAATTTAAATATTATTAATTAAATTTAATTATTAAATTTCATATTATATTAAATTTAATAATTATCTAAATAAATTTTATTAATATAAAATTATAATAAAATTTTTAATTAAAATTTTTAATTATAAAAAATATTAATTTAAAATTATAATAATAAATAAATTTATAATTATTAATGATTTTTCGATTAAATCCATTTTTTCAACAAAAAAAAAATGGCTTCTGTGATATCCAATTTGCCTTTAAATTTCAACTTGATCAAATGGTACGGACTACTGAGTCAAAATTGCCCAATTTTTTTTTTTATAATATCTGGAGAATTTTATTTGCACGACTTTTTATAAACAAAGACAAATAAATCATCTTTCAAAAACATTTTACTTACCTACCTATTTTAGGTTTTTTTTTTTTTTTTTTTTTTTGGAAAAATCTCTTATTGTTTTTCCGAATTTTGTGGTGTTTTAACTTTTTTTCAGGTTTTCTAAATTTTTAAACCATTGAAAATTTTTCGTTTTTTTTTCTTCTTCTGAATTCTCGATTTTCCCATTCTTTTAATATGTATTTTTAATTTTTTAGCCCTACTTATTGAAGTTTTAAACTTTTCTGATTATTTTAATTATTCATAATTTTTCATTTTCGCCAATTTTTAAATTTCCGTGCCATTTTAAATTTTAATTTCAAGTTTTTAGATGAGTGTAAATTTTTTCCTGATTTCATCAAATTCTTTTATTATGAAATTTCTCAATTTTCCAATTTTTTTTAATCTTTAGCCCTAAAGATTTTTTTAGTTTTCATTTCTTCCAATTTTTCTACTTATTTTTAAAATATTCAATAATCATTAGGACGTTTTAATTTTTTAAAACAATTTTTTAGTTTTTTAGAATGTTTTATAATTACTTACTTGAAACGTTTTAATGTTTATAATTTCCCAATTTTCATAAAATTTTCTTCAATTACTTTTTGTCCAATGATTTCTTAAATTTTTCAAAACCTCCTTTTTTTATTTTAATTTTTAAATTTCTATTATTTCACTTATTTACCTATTATGAAAATGTCGAAATTTTTCTAAATATTATTTCAATTAGGTGCTATCATTTTTTAATAATTTTTTTTTTCAATTTTATGACATTCTATTATTTTTTTCCTGAATTTTTACTATGTTTGAACTAAATATTTTTGAAAATAAGTTATTGTATACGTATGTGATTTTCATCGACTAATTCTTATCCATGATATTGCACAGGTCAAGAAATCGAATTGGCAATGCACGATGGTACGGTGAGAGATGTTTGCTTTCTCGAAGATACTAGCAATAAATCAAGTTTATTAATCAGTGGCGGTGCTGGTGACTGTAAAATTTATGTGACTGATTGTGCCACTGGTCAACCTTATCAAGCGCTTAGTGGACACTCTGGTGAGTTCTTTTTTCTTTTTTAATCTCTGGCACTAAAAATGAAAGAAAATATTATGTATTTTTTGGAAAAAATCAACATAAGTGTGTATCTATGTAGGTATCTGTACTAAAAATGGGGAAGTCTTTGGTAATTGAATTTTAGCGAAGAAAGTAACGGCGAATGGCGAACGTAATTTAACTATCGTTAAAATTATATTTGCATTAGGAAGTACTCGGGTTACTACAAATATATTATTTTGATGAATCGTTACGGTTATGTTTTCTCGATTACCGACGTGTATAGGATGACATATTATAAGACAGAATGGCAAATTATATAAACGTTTGTCGTCGACGTTTCGGCAAATTTTTATCATTATTGCGTATGTAAAATTTACTTTCGCTGTTCGAAGTTTCCGTTCTAGTATTATTAGTTACTTGCTTCGTGACGACATCAGATTGTAATCATACGACGTGAGGCGTTGAAATGCACTTTTTATTTTTATGTGATTTGATATCTTACTTAATCCAGTATTTTTTCTATGTTCATTCTAGGGCATATTCTATCGTTGTATAATTGGGGAGGAGTAATTTTCGCAAGCGGTTCGCAAGACAGGACTGTTCGATTTTGGGATCTGAGAACTAGAGGATGCGTTAATGTTATAACACCTACAACGGCAACACGGGTATGTGTTTTGATCTTTTGAGGGAACCAGGGCGTCCCCTAATATGTTTAGAAAATTGTAAAGCCTGCATGCAGAGTTATTATCAGTTTTAGTTGAAAAATTTCGCAAAATTTCACGTGCTCATTCTTAACTAAAACTAAAAACAAAAAAATCCGACACCATTGGGTTAGGTTAGATTACATTAGGTTAGGTTTGGATGACATAAAAAAAACTTGGAAAATTTTTAATAAATTCGATTTTTTAGACATTATGTCAGACATTTTGAAAGTTGTAAATTTTTTTTGAAATTTTATGACTTTTAGACATTTTCTAGACATTTTGTCAGACATTCTGAAACTTGGAATTTTATTTAGAAAGATGACTTTCAGACATTTTGAAACTTGGAAATTTTTTTAGAAAGTTGACTTTCAGACATTTTGAAACTTAGAAATTTTTTTAGAAAGATGACTTTCAGACATTTTGAAACTTGGAATTTTTTTTATTACTCCTAAAAAATTGCGTTGAAAAATAATATACTACTTCGAAAAAATTTTGAAGATTTTTTTCACTTGCAAAATTGAGACAATAGGTAAATTGAAAAAATTCCCAAGTAAATGGGGAGATTTTTTTCCAAAAATCATTTTAAAAAATAAATATAATTTTCACCCCAAAAAAATTCAAGAGATTTTTTTTCTCCAAAAAATTTCAGCATTTTTTTGATCGAGCCGAAAAATATTACCTACCTATATCATTTCGAAAAAAATTTGAAATATGTTTTTCTCTTTGTAAAAAGAAAACAATAGATTGAGATTTTTTTCAAAAATTAATTGAGAATTCCCCCCCCCCCCCACCCCCTCTATAAAATTAGATTTAATCCTGATTTATGAAATTTTTCTCCAAAAATTGAAAGATTTTTTTTTTCTTCAAAACATAAAAAAATTATTTAACTTCAGAAAATTTCGAAAATGCGAGACAGAAAAATGAGATTTTCAGCTAAAATGAACACCGATTTTTTCGAGAAAATAATTTATGATTTTTTCAGGTTTTGAGAAAAATTTTACTCCAACAAAACTATTCCAAAAAAAGTAAAATTTTTTATTTCCTTCAGAAAATTGAACCATTTTTTGCTCTTAAAAAATCGAGTCGAAAAACATCACCTATATCACTTCGAAAAATTTTTGAAATCTAAAAAAAAAAAAGAAATCAAGATTTTTTTTCCCCTAAAAATTAATTATAAGAATTCTGGAAAATTACATTTTTCTGAAATTTCAAGACATTTTTCTCCAAAAATTGGAAATTTTTGTGTTGAAAGAAAATTATTTTACTCCGAAAAATTGAGAATTTTTTCTTTGAAAATTTCTTTCTAAAAAACCACAGATTTTTTTCTAAAAGAGCCACAGATTTTTTTTCTAAAAAATAAAAACATTTTTTCATTCAAAAAAATTGAAAATTTTTTCATGCTGATTCCAAAAAAATTTAAATATTTTTTATTGTAGCAAATAAGAAAATAGATACAAAATTTTGGCCGAAAAAATTGAAACTTTTTCTATAAAATTTTGAGGAATATTTCACTCCAAAAAATGATTCCAAGAAGTCCGTACTGATATTTTTTCTGTTTTCCAAAATTTAGAGAAACTCTTTTTTCCAAACAAAATCTTTTTACCTATTTTTTTCGCTTTGAAAAAAAAAGTACCTAATCTTTTTGACTTGATTCCAAAATAATTGCGATTTTTCCTAAAAAATTTCAAGAAAACTCTACTCAAAAAAAATTGTTCCAAAAAAAAATTATTGAGACAAATTATGTTTTATTTCGAGAAAAAATAGGATTTTTTCCCTAAAACATTATTCCAAAAAGTGAATCATTTTTAATATAAAGAAAATTTAGAAAAAAAATGAAAAGTTTTTTATTCCTAGAAAGTTTTTAAAGATTGGACGTACCTATTAGGTACTCCACAAAAGTTGAGGTTTTTTTCTGTAAAGAATTGAAGTTTTTTTTTTCAAGTTAAAATAAAAATGAGTTTTTTCGATTTTTCGGAAAATTAGTTTTTTTTTCCTAAAAAATAGATATAAAATTTTTATTCTCCATAAATTTCAGCAATACATATTTTTATTCTCAAAAAATTGAATTGAATGATTTCTTTCTTCAAAAATTTGAAAAATATTTCTACTTTTCCCCTTTAAAAAAATTGATAGATTTTTCTCCATTTAAAAATTTTTTTGAAAGGTTTTTTTTCCAAAAAATTATGACAAAAAATTAAAGTGTTTCCTCATAAAAATTGTTTTGTTCTCCAAAAAAATTGAAGCAGTACCTACCTTTTAAATTTTTTTTTGAGTTTAATAGGATTTAGCTCATTTCACTTTTAAAATTTTGTATGATATTTATGTTGTTGCAGCAAGGATCACCAGTGGCGGCTGTTTGCGTCGATCCTTCTGGTCGTCTTTTAGTAAGCGGACACGAAGATTCGTCTTGTATTCTGTACGATATCAGAGGAGCTAGGAATCTGCAATGTTTCAAACCTCACATAGCTGACGTTCGATCAATTCGTTTCTCACCCAGCGCTTATTACTTGTTAACAGCCGGTTACGACAATAAATTGGTTCTTACCGATTTGCAAGGTCAGTAAAAGATGATTTTCAAAAAACTGTAAACCTGATGATTGCTTCAATTTTTTCTAATTTTGTATTGTTTTTTTTAGGTGATCTAACTGCTCCTTTACCGAGCGTTGTAGTAGCTCAACACCAAGACAAAGTCATTTCCGGACGTTGGCATCCGGCCGAATTTTCATTCTTAAGCACAAGCGCCGATAAAACATCCACCTTATGGGCATTACCGCCAATTTGAACTGACATTCGATTTAAAACGTGTTGTTAAGCACATTAACCTGGCTGTGTGCTACCTATGTACCCTTACCTACCTAGTACCTACCTACCACTAATACCATTTTATTAATAATTATTTGACGTTAGAGTAAATTACGAGTAGATACTTACAAAAGTAAGAAAATTGTAATTTATTTTTATTTTTTATTATTTTTTTTTTACATTTTGAATGTTTTTTTCGTTAAGTTTTTAGCTTCATTTTTCTAAAAAAAATGATGAAGTTTTGTCGTAAATATTGTTCAATTTTGTATGTAGGTATAGTCTATACCTATCTGAAAATCGTATCTTGCCGAAAGCATTTTAAAAGTTAGCTTTTACCAAAGATAGGTATGTCTTATAAGTACGCTTATTTCAAATCGGAAATACTTCATTTTCGATTTAAAAATTTCGTTTCATTTTCTCGATTTAGATTGGTTATCGATTGCTTTGTATTTTTTTTTTTTTTTTTAATATCTATTGAACTAATTTTTTTTTCTTACTTTCACACACGTTTCTGTACTTTTTATTATTTTGTTTTTTCATTATGATGATAATTTTTATTTCATATTGTAAATTTATTTGAGTAACAAGTTTCTAGACCACGACATTACTCAAATTTTATATACAATTTTCATTAACAGGCTTTGAATCGATAATAAACTTAATTACTATATTTTAAAAATTAGTAAATTATTTTTTACGTTTTGAATGTAACTAATTAACAAATACATTTGTAATTGTGTTGACTTACTTTGAGTTGTAATAGGTAGTGAGCATGTTTCTCAAAAACTCGCGTTTTTCACGGAGTTGTTCAATTGCTTCGGACGAGGGATCTTGAAAAATTATTTTATAAATGTGCTGGTTCATTTTTTTTTTTTTACATTGGATCAAATTTTGAAATTCTGCTAAATTTTCAGAGAGTTTTGAAGAAAAAAAATTGAATCGTCGATTTTTGTAATTTTTTTATGATGGTTTGTCCAATTTTTAGTTTTGTTTTTTCTTATTTTATCAAAAAAAAACACCAAGTGTCTATCTTGATTTTGAAGGGGCAATGTATACAAAAATTTCAAAGTATCACCAAGACGATAAATAAAGCAGGTGTAACTTTTTGAGATGATCTAAAAAAATTATGTGAAAAATTTGACTATCTTTAAAAATGAAATTTTTCACATAAATTTTTTGTTCCTCTCAAAAAGTCACATCTGTTCCATGTATTGTCCTGATGAAATTCTGCAATTTTCACGTCTCATCAATGCCCCTTGATAAACCGAGGTAGGCAATATTTTTGACCGGAAATTCGTTTGGCTATAACTCCTTCAATTCCAGAGATAGGCAACCGAATGTATTTGGAACTTTTTTTACTATTTCAAAGTGCTATCCACTTCCTTTGCCGGGGTCGGTTTTTGTTTTGAAAACCGTGTTGCCAACCGATTTTGCTCGGCAAAATATAAATTTTAAAAGCTTTGTAGCTCCTTCATTTTCAAATTTAGGCAACATGTGTATTGTGTACATACAGTTTTTTGTTATAGTGGTACTTGGTTGTATTCAAATCCAAAGTCTCGTTACTCTGAACCAGGACACCCTGTATGATAGATGAAAGGATCCTTTGTTCTCTAAAAGAGGAGTCCTTGCAGAAAATTTTGTTAATTTCTTTCCTTTTCGAAACAAAAAGTAAAATTTTAATAAATTAATTTCCATTGAAAGCGAGGTTTGCTCCTTCCAGTGACGTCACCCACCACAGTTTGGTAAACTGGAAACTGATTTTTTCCACAAAAACAGGTTTCTGTGTAACCTCTTCTAGTTGAACGAAGTTGAGCCCAAAAGGAACGATTGTGCACCTGCTACAAATCGAAGGTTTTTTTTTTAGAAAGCAAGGTTTATATTAAAATATATGCCTTGGTTTTTCCTAGTTTTTCCATATCAGTTAGTAATTACATCTCCAGTGATTCTTTTGAGAATTTTTTTACTTACATGTGTAATTCCATTTCGGAGTGAATTATTTATTGCTTTGAAATAAGTAATCAACTATATAAAAATGAACTTACACATCAAGACGAAGACGTAGCGTTTAATAATTTTATATGGTATTTCAATTTACTGACCTTCGATCATCAAATTATTGGTAAGTTTATTCATTTTACAAGTTGAGTTCACTTATTCAATTTTTTTCAAGCTAAGTCAAATGAATCATAAAGAAATGTGAGTAAATAAATCAAATTTTTTAAACTCTACAATAAATTTTAATTTCAATAATATAAAATTTCGATATCTACGAGACGGGTGTTCAATAAAGTTGCTTAAAATTAGACTTGCTTACAGGTTTGACTACTTCACCTAAAAATTCATGTTTTTCAATTCATGGATTCAATTTTAATTTTTTTACTTTTTATTAAAAAATTCGTCCGCTGATGTACTTAATTGACTTTTCTGAAAATTCTGTCACCAGGTTTACATTCATACATCACTTCAGATTTACAAAAAGAAGAAGTGCAAATGGGAAAACGACCGACGTAAGCATACAAAACAGAAAATTGTTAGCTATTTTGAGGAAATCAAAAAAGTTCAAAAAATCAAAAATTCAAAAAATCATTTAAGAAATTTTCTTTGCACACCACCGGGTAGAACATGAAAAAACCAACAAATTTTATTATTACATGTTTTTGCCTATCTCTGAAATTGACGGGGCTAGAGGGGGGGGGGGCGTTATTTTAATTCACTCAAAAAAATTCAAAAAAAAAAATATTAAAAATATTTTCTTGATTTTATAATAAGTAATGTGTATCATTTCTGTTGGCACAAGTTTAGTTGTGTGCTCAAAAGATTGCATACCACCCTTTCGTAGGCGCTGTGCGTAACATACATAAAGGATACACATTACTACAGACCGGATTTTTATGCACTTATAATCCTAAAATATGCGCATATTTTATGCATTTATAAGCTCAAAATATGCATTTATTGGTCAAATATGCAAAATATGCATTTCCAATATGGGTATCCCTGGAAAGGATTTTTTAAGCTGAAAAGCATAAACACTGAAAAATTGAAATGAAATTGACTGTTTACTCACAAAAAACTTTTTTTTCGAACAATCTAAACAACAATCAATTAATTTTCCATCAATTCGTCATTTTCTCCACAAACGATAATCAAATACATTGCCAAGTTATCGGTAAAAACATTTTTGAACACACTGAAAGATCGCTTGGAATTTTTTTTACAATTTTACATGTCATTTTTACAGTTTTGCGATTTTAATCAGAAAAAAGTGGTTAGAAAAAAAATTTCCAACCCGGTTTTGACCAAATCTTTAAAATTGCAGTAAAATAACGAAAATACATGCAAATATGCAGAAATATGCACTTTTTAGTCTGAAATATGCAAACATATGCATTTAAGACTGAAATATGCAAAATATGCAAAATGAAATAGGGCTCAATCGTCAGGAAATTTGATGAATCGTATAGATCTCTTGAAATATGCATGTTTTCTCGAACACAGAAAAATATGCATTGCATAAAAATCCGGTCTCTACACATTACCATAAATTATTCAAGGAAATAATTTTTAATAATTTTTCTTTAGGGTGAAAGGATTTTTTTCGCTCTACAATTTTGGTTCGTATCAATTTTCACGAAAATCGCTTCGTTGACCGGGAAAATGGGAAAATTTGGTAGACAGCCAACTTTCAAAATCAGTTTTTCGACGATAACTCAAGAAATATTCGTCAAATCGAAATTCCGACTACACCAAACAAAAGTAAATTTTCTGATCTACAACTGTGGTTTTTATCAATTTTCACAAAAAAGGGGTCGTTGACCTCGAAAATGAAAAAATAAATAGTTTTTTGACGATAACTCAAAAAATTGGTCGAATCAAAAATTTTAAAAGCACTAAAACTGAAGGATTTTTTCTGCTCTATAATTTTAGTTCTTATCAATTTTCATGAAAAACGCTTTGTTTATCCGCGAAATAGGAAAATATGAAAATTTGCATATCTGAGAAAACAGTTTTTGCTAATGAATCGAGGTATTTTCGTCGAATCAAAACTTCAATGATTTTAGGATGAAAGGATATTTTTTGCTCTACAATTTTTGTTCTTATCAATTTTTACGAAAATCGCTTCTTTGACCGGGAAAATAGGAAAAAACTGGTAGACGGCCCATCTTCAAATCAGTTTTTTGACCGTAACTCGAGAAATATTAGTCGAATCAAAATTCTGAATACACTAAACGAAAGTTAATTTGTCCCTCTACAATTTAGGTTCCCATCAATTTTTTCGAAAAACACTTCGTTTGCCCAGAAAACGTATTTTCAATTGCTCAAGTCGGCCGTCTTCGGCAAGGTTGCCAAATTTAACTTCATGGCTTGTAGTGTCTAAGTGGTTTTGATTCTGTTCGAGCACACAGCAAAGTTAAAAATTCAAAAAAAAAAACTCGGCACTTCGCGCCTCGCCAGGGGGGGCTTCGCCCCCTGGACCCCCCTGGTTGGCTCTATTTCCACACTACGTTTGAAAGTATGAAATATAGTATTTATGCTTTTACTTTGTGACAAAATGTCTAAAAGTCACGAATATTAATTTCCATGGAAATTAAAAAATCTAAAGAGTATAATAAACAGAATTTCTGAAAAAATGTCCAAAAAGTCATAAAATTTCTTTAAAAAAATTTAAAAAGTCTAAAAGCCCTAAAATTTCTAAAATAATATCAAAAAGTCATTAAATTTATAAAAAAAAATTCCAAGTTTCAAAATGCCTGAAAAAATGTCTGAAAGTCATCTTTCTATTTATAAAAAAAATTCCAAGTTTCAGAATGTCTGACAAAATGTCTAGAAAATGTCTAAAAGTCATAAAATTTCAAAAAAATTTACGTTTCAAAATGTTTGACATAATGTATAAAAAATTGAATTTATTAAAAATTTTCTGTTTTTTTATGTCATCCAAACCTAACCTAATGTAACCTAACCTAACCCAATTTGGTGTCGGATTTTGGTGTCGGATTTTGGGGTCTTTTTTTCCATTTTGGTCTCCGTAAAAGCATATACTATGCTAAAATTAATACTTCTCTTCAGAAAATTATTTTTAATTTTTTTTGGAGGGCAGTTCAAATGGTGTCTACGTACAAATTTACAGCCTGATCGGATCAGTTTTGAGCGGTCTGTGACAATTTTATGAAATTTTTCAGAAGCAAAAATTGGAAAATTCAACTCTTCTTAGTTTTCATCTTGTATAAGTATTAGCTCAAATTTTAATCAAATCAAAAAAACCAAGACTAATTCATGGTAGAAAATCAAATTTCCAACAAGAAACCTTCTCTT
This sequence comes from Balanococcus diminutus, assembly GCA_959613365.1. Classification (NCBI taxonomy): domain Eukaryota; kingdom Metazoa; phylum Arthropoda; class Insecta; order Hemiptera; family Pseudococcidae; genus Balanococcus; species Balanococcus diminutus. The sequence continues at coordinate 36,296,882 of OY390714.1, forward strand.
CACTTTTTGCCTATCTTCAATATTTCAGGAGTTATTAGAGAAAATCAAAGAAATTATAGATGTAAACGCCTGAAATATTGAAGATAGGCAAAAAACGAAGAGAACCTTTTTTGTAGGAAATTTGATTTCCTACCATATTGTATTAGTCTTGGTTTTTTGATTCTCTCAAAATTTGAGCCTATATACTGAATTAAAAACTTGAAATTTCAGGCAATTTGGAATTTTTTTGTTTTAAGAATGGCAACACTGTGTGTGAAAAAAAATTTCAAACACCTGGAGCAGTGAATTTGGGGTTACTTGGAGAGACTGAATGATGCCCCAAAAATCAGCTGGATCAGATGAATTGGACATTGTGCATGAGAATTTTAAATTTTGAACTGTCCTCCTGTAAAATTTGTCTTACAAGGGAACCTGGCCAACTCGTAACCTCCGATTAAGCTGAAATTTGGCTCACTGAAAGAGCATGCCACCCACCCCTCACAACCAAATTTTTAGCTGCCGAAGTTGATTTTTCGATTTTTGGGGAATTTTTGAAAATGGTTAAAACCGCCACCAAAAAAACATTTTTTGAAAAAAAATTGTTGATTTCAAGATAGAATCCTGAAAATTGGTTTGTACACTAAAGTCGACCTCCCGAGTCGATTGGCACCATTTTCGAAGCGATCTGGAGCCTCCAGGAACAGTTGACTTTTCTCCAGCCACTGGAATAGCTCCAGATGGCGCTGTAATTAACTTCGGCAGCTGAAAATTTAATCCTAGCGTTAGTATGATGCCATCTATCGAATGACGTAGTTGAATCCAAAATCCGAGGTGACGAATTCGCACGTGGTTTTTTTTTAACAACTCTAAAATTCTGCATTCTTTAAAAATTTCTAAAAAATCGATTTCTCTAGCATATCACCCGAAACTTCGTCTACTCCCTAAAGTCGACCCCCCCCCCCCGAGTCGATTGGCACCATTTTCGAAGCGATCTGGAGCCTCCAGAAAATGTTGACTTTTGTCGTCTGGAGAGATTCCAATGTGCTGGAGAAAAGTCAAATTTTTCTTGAGGCTCCAGATCGCTTCGAAAATGATGCCAATCGACTCGGGGAGTCGACTTTAGCTTACAAAACTAACAAATTTTTTTTCAAAAAATGTTTTTTTGGCGGTGGTTTTAGCCATTTTAAAAAATTCGCCAAAAATCGAAAAATCAACTTCGGCATCTAAAAATTTGTTTGTGAAGTCTGGGTGGCATGCTCTTTCAGTGAGCCAAATTTCAGCTCAATCGGAAGTGACGAGTTGGCGAGGTACCCTTGTTAGTAGAAAAATCTCACACCCACAACACAACGCGATTTGATATAAAAATTGCCTATTTGAAGTCAAAGTTCTGCGAAAACAAAAAAAACTGTTTTGAAATCTACAAATAGTACATATATTTCAATTGATATATTCACACAAACATATTATTAATATGCTTAAGCTTACGTATTCACGTTCAAATAACAACAAATTTTTGATTACATAAGTATTTTGAAATAAGTACAATAATTATCAAAACAAATGTAGGTAATTATTAGATAATCTTTTTTGACATTTAAGGGATAGAATTAGAAAGGATATGTAAGTAATTTAAACAAAACATCATTTATAGGTATTATAATTGATAATTACTCTAAAAAACACACATTCTTATCAACAAAAATGAACATTTACTCTAGAAAACAGAAGCATGATTTTCAATATGGCCAAAATGTGTAAAAAAAATAAATAAATAATCAACACAAAAATATAAATTATTATAAAAAAAAGTAAACTGCGTACATTCATACAAATTAATTAAAGACAAGCTTTTTGAAAACGAACATAATTTCTTAAATTATATTTTGGTTATTAAAAAAATAATAATAAAAAAAAAAGTAAGAAGAAGAAATACAAAATAACGGTAAAACTCAAACTTTCGTTGTTCGAGTATTCAGACTTTACAAAGCAGAAAAACAATGGTAAGTTTTGGTCCAATAAAAGGCGGATTTTCAAGTAGAAAGTTGAAAAAAAATTCACTTTCCATTTTTATTTACAATTTAACGCTCATTTGATGCGAAGGTGAGTTGATATCGGACACCACCGAACTATTGGTACTCATTGTATTCGAGTTCCAATCCGGCACAATGCCACTTTCGGCTGATGAGCATTGACTGGTTTGCCTATTGTCGCCATTACTACTACTCGAACTACTATTACTACCACCGCTACTGTTGCTGCTTACGCTGATTACCGAGTGTGGTCTTTTGCGAATAGTATCTGTGACTGATACAGCGATAGAATTTCGGAATCTGGGAGCTAATGACAAATGTTCTATTTGAAAATTTATGTTGAAAATGTCAATTTTAAAATCCAATATATCTGAAAGAAGGGTACTCACTTTTACATAATTGTGCGATGCTAATTGAACGATCGCTGATTTGATCGGCACTTGGTCGTATGTCCAAACATGGTTTATTACCAATACCCATTGAAGACATTTCCACCATTCTCATCTCTATAAAAAAAATATCATATTTGAGAAATTCAGTTTAAATTTCAACTTTAGCTCTATCGTGTCAAATTTTCGACTTTTAAATCCACAGAATCCGGCTTTCAATTTTGGATTCTAAAACTTGGAATACAAAAGATTTTGGGTTTTTTCCAGTTATGAATCAAAAGGAATTAAAATCCAATTTTTTATTGTTTGGTTGTTTCCCTGGTTGTTGGGAGTGTGACTTGCTCTATGAGATTTTCTAAAATTAGGCTTCAAAAAAATTGATTTTGTACTGTTCCAAGAAAACTCAGAAACTTTTTTCATCAAAAAATTAACATTTTTTAAAAAAACAATAAAAACATATTTTTCTTCGATAAAGTTTAAAAAATTTTACTCACTTTTTTACTTCGAAAAAATTGAAAATTTTACAATACTGACTTCGAATTCAGAAATAAAATTAGGTATGAAGACATGTTTTATTGCAAAAAAAAAAAAAAAAACAGATTCTTTTGCAAGAGGACTGTTTTCCCCCCCAAAAATTAAGTGAGAAAAATTCTTACCTACCTATTGCAAAAAAAAATAAACCTAATATTTACTCAAAAAAAAATCATTAAACTGAGAAGAAATTAAGAGATTTTCTTCTCCAACAAATTTTTATTTAAAAAAAGACCAAAAATTGCTATTTTTCAAACAAGTTGCAAGGGGAATAAGGAGGTTTTTTTCTAAAAAAAAAAATAATAATAAATAAATTAAAAAATACCTACTTTATACTGTATTTCAGCAGGTAGCTTTTAATATTTTTGGCTCAAGAAAAATCAATTTTTTAATCTCGAGGAAATTCAGAATTTTTTTTAAACAAAAAATTGTTTTGTTTTTTTCAACTTAGACCAATCCAAAAACTTAATATTACCAGGTTTTTTTTCATTTTTTTTTTTTTTTTTGGAAATTCGAAAGTTTTTTTTTTCAAAACAATTTCCTGTGAAAATTTGAATAATATTTTGCAATTTTAAAAAATGAGAAGCCTTTTTTCAAAATACAGAAATAAATAAATTTTATTAGGTACATTTTGAATCAAAAAAAAAAAAAAAAAAAAAAAAATTACCTAATAAATTCTTAGGAAATGTTTTATCCCAAAAAATTGGAATTACTCAACCGATTTTTTCATTTCGAGGAAATTCAGAAATTTTTCTAACAAAAAATTGAAAAAAAATTCAAACTGACTGTGAGACCATCCAAAAATTTATTTTTTCTAATTTTTTTTTAAATTTGAAATTTTTTTTCAAAAAAAATTTTCAATTTGAATAAGTACCTTAATATTTTGTAAATCGAAAAATTTTTTTTTTTTTTTTTAATGGAGAAATAAATAAATTTTGTTTTATTACGTTGACTCCAAAAAAATAAATTCTTAAGAAACGTATCATTCCAAAAAAAATTGGAATTCTTTCTGTAAAAGAAAAAGAATTCGTTTTTTTTTTTCGAAAATAAATTGAAAAATTTTTATTTTGGATTTCAAACCAAGGCGTGAAAAATACTTTGGATTCTGAATTTGAAATACAAATATCACAATAATTTTGGATTTTTATTTTAAATCTCTTTTTTCCTGGATTATGCCAAACCCTATTTTACGAACCCCTACCGAAAATTCTCAGTATTGACCCAAATTGGTTTTTTTTTGGGCAGCAGTGTTATGCAAAGAAGTAAGTACATAAATTAAACAAGGCGTAAGCCGTGCAAAAAACATGCCACCAAGATGAAAATTTTGAATTTTTTTCATCACATTTTATTTTAAAATTTCATATTGTTTTGTGAACCGCAGCTAAAAAGTGAATTTTCAAATTGCCATATTCCAATAAAAAGAATAACTCAAGATACTGGGTTAAAAAATAATTTTGTTCATTTTTGGGGGGGGGAGGGGGGGGGGGAATTGGGGTGCCCTTAAAGTACTGAAATTAAACTGAGGAAAAATAAAACATTGGAAATTAATTCTTATGAAAAATAACAGTTTTGAGGGGTTATGATTAACAAAATGCAAAAATTTGAAAATCGTCAATTTATTCATTTTTCAAAAAATATGGGTAGAATTCAGTTAATGGGAAACAAAAAATACGAAATTATTTTCTTATTTGAAAATATTTAATAAAAATAAAACTGATAAGTACCTCGATTTCTGAGTGCTTGCTTCCACAATAGGTTTGATAATTCTTCAGTCCATGACTGTTTTATGTCTTCGGACATCGACTGCAAGGTAAAAGTGTCGCAAGGTTTGCGTTTTCGATACCAAATTTCAAATTTCGTACTACTATCTCCCACTTTGGCTGTCAGGCCAATATCACTCGTTTTGATACTATTCTTGTAAATATAAATGTCAAGGTTCTGAAAATAACATAAACATTGAGAAAAATTAAAGAAAATTCCACATAATTGATTTGCTTTTGTCATCACGAAACTTACTTTTCTATCTGGAAACCTTCTGGCTTTACTGAATAGTATCAATTCTTCGAAAAGGAAAACGTGCCTAAGGCATTTCTTGCCTTTACCTTGCCATACGAGAAATTCATTTTGACGAAGTAATCTACCTTGTTCTTTTAAATTGACCTAAAACATAGCACAAAAAAATTGTAAAATTTTTCCCCACACAAGTAAGTGCTGCAGTTGTGCAAGGTATAAAACGTTATTTTTACATCGCATTCTCGTAGCGAATCCATCGCTAATAAATCGTTGCCATGTCTCAATTGAAATCGAACCATTGCTTCAGCTTCTTGCAATTCTGTAATGTCCGATTTTGCAACTTTCATCAATTGTTGCAATAATAACGCGTATTTACCCATACGCTGTACAGGCTTTAATAAGTAACTCGCCAAGTCCATTTTGTCTTCTAAGGATATTTGTTTGGCCTGAAAAATGATACACAGAATTTATTTCAAAATCCGAACATAAATGTAGGAAAGAGTATAGGCAAGATCTTTGATCAAATTTGAGGGTGTACCTTGAAAAATGAAGACCCATACTCGGACATTAACGAATCTGACTTAGGTTTATTTTTATTATACAACGCGTACAAGTAAAACTTCTTTTCCTAGAAAATAAAAATATATATCAGTATAATTATTAAGTTATAGACATACTTCGGTCGTGTCGTATTTATTTTTTTTTAAATAATAAAATCTTACGTGTTGTAGAAAACATTGCCCTACTGAGAAAGGCGAATGTTCACATCTTTCTAGTTCTTGTAGGAAATTTTGATTATGGAATTCGTAGATTTTTTCTATATTACCAAAAATAACATTTCTTTGCCCTCTTAAAGCTTGAGGTATGTCTTCTCGAACCAATTCTGGAATGTAATTCTAGGAGGGGAAAAAACCAATATTATTTGTTGATCATTTTCAAATTGAAACAAGCAGAAGAATTTTTTTGTATTACTTACTTCAATAACGTATTCTAAAGCTTTAACATAATCTCGTTCAGTCTGGATCATTTCTCTCATAATTAATTTAGCAGTCCTACAAACAGAGCAAGAAATTATTGAAATTACCTACACCAAGTTCTTATGTCATGATTAGCGAAATATGTGTTGAAATCAAACGTAAGCTTACTTTTGTTTTTTAAGCGTTTGCGGTCCGCAATTCATATTCAAATGCAAAGAATCATTCCTATGAAGGTGACTATTAACAGGAACTGGCGGAATAGGTTTACCACAACTACCGTCGTGTGATTCTTCAACATCTTCGCTGCTGCTGTAACACGATCAAACGAAATCCGCATTTTATTAATGTTACGTATTGCTAGAAATCCTCTCAATATTGCTTTTAGTTTACGTGTCAGTAAAATTTAACAAAAAAAAAAAAAAAATGGAGGCATTGTATTTTGAGTAAAGATGAAATTTTTGGACTTTAAAATGTTCCTTTCGATATCCTGACTAACCAAAAAAAAGTTCTCGAACCTCATGGGGATCGCAGCAGTATTGTTTTTTTGGCCCCTGTCGAAAATTTTTTAAAGTCCAATACTACATAGATACTTGATATTCAAAAGTGGAGGGGAGGGAGGAGCCCAATCGAAATTTTTGTAATAACCAAAATTATTCCTAGGACTTCAAGCTACAACTTTTCTTTGGAAATTTTGTCAATTGGATCCCTCCCTTTCCACCGATTTAGAATAACACCCCGAAGATACTATTTAAAAATTAGAGGAGGGAGGGAGGAAGGGGCCAATTGAAAAAATTTTCAAATAAAAGTTGTAGATTACGATCTTGAAAATAATTTTGGTCATTATAAAAATTTCAATTGGATCCCATCCCTCATCCCTCTCTTCCAATTTCACATAACGTCAGGTAGAAACTTTTTCAAAATTTGGGGTAGGGGACCAAGGGTCCAATTGAAAAATTTTTCAAACAAAAGTTGTAGATTGAGGTCGTAGAAATAATTTTTGTTATTATAAAATTTCCGATTAGACCCTCCCCACCCCTCTATGACTTAGACACTTACATTATTAAAAATTAGTGAAGGTAGAAGTCCAATTGAAAAATTTTTCAAATAAAAGTTGTAGGTTGAATTCCCAATTTAAAAAAAAGCTCAAATAAACGTAGAGGTAGGTGAAATTTCTTACAAAACCACGTCTTCATTCATTTCTTTCTAAAAGTCAACTCCAACGATGACTTTGTACATTATTCATGGAAAAGGGGAGAATTCTTCATTTTCTCATTCTGTATAATATTTTGACGCTTATTTTTGCCCCACCCGTTCACTTTTCAAAAAAAATGAATATAACATTTTTTGTTCCAAATTCTATCAACTTTAATTTTAGTCATGACCATTTTTCTGTTTAAATGCATTTTTGAAGAGTTAGAAGCGAAAAACAACGAGGGATCACTTTGAATCCACATTTGGAGGACTTTCCAAGAGTTGAAGTTCGAGGGCCTCCTTTTTTTTAAATCAAAAAATTTCATGTCACCAAAAATGCAAATTCAATCTCCTTAATCCTTATTTCACTAGGCTATTTCAATTAATTCAAGTATAGGTACCTTTTGGTGCCAGCTTCGCTGCCCTCCGTGGTGTTATCGGCCGACGAGCTCAATTTATCGTCGTAGTCGTAAGTTTCGGCCGAGTACTGCCACGTGCAAGATCTCTGCAACGGCGTCGATCCTCTGTAATAATACTCCTCGGGTATATTATCTAATGGCGGAGGTGACTCTACAGGTTCCCAACAGGAACATGAGGTACCATTCGATGCGGCGTGCTGATGCGTCGGTAACGAATGACGTCGACCCGAAATCGGCGTACTCGCTACCCAATTTGGAACTTCCGATCCGATCAGTGAACGAATGTTTTCCAATGTTTCTTCGCATCGGCACTGAGCTACCTGTGACAACACCACAAACGTATTAGAAATTTTAAAAATTCCTCCAACTTCATAGTTGTCGTTTCTAATATAACCACGTACTTTGCATTGTTCCAATAGTTTATCGTTGCGTAATTTATGAGCAAGCTGAACCATTTCCGTAAAATGCTCAGTTGCGGGTGGAGGATGCGCCATTAGATACTGTCGCAGTTGCTTTATGCTTTGGCCTGGATGAAGTACGTCTTCGGGTTTTACACGTGACATGTATTTCATCGCTTCCAAAGCCCATTCGTAAGCCTATTAAATTGAAAAAATATAATATATTTAAATTTGATTTTTCGCAACGAAAATGTTTTTTCTGGAATACGTAGGTATAGGTAGGTAATTATAGGTATGATGTGCTCTGAAATGATTTTAATCTAATTTTAAAGGTATTAATAACTAAATTGAACGAGAAAAAATTTTTGGTCCAAAAAAAATGACAAAAAACAACTAATTTCTGTGAAAATTTTTTTTTTGGTGTATCTTAGGTATATATTCTGTTAAATTAACGTAGTACTCCCTCCCGCTCCTCTCACTCAAAAAATTAATTATTTAATATTCTGTTATGATTTTTTTTTTATTGCAGTAGTAGACAATTTATTTTTATAGGAATTTTTAAAAAATACTTATCGAATGATTTTTGCCAAAAAATTTCAACTTTTCTGGAAACGTAGTTTTTGACAATTATCTAATAAAAATATTATTAGAATATTTTGTTCAAAAGATTTTCTTCTTAAAGAATTTGTGCCAAAACTTTTTTTCTAAAAATTACCTCTAAACATTTTTTAAAACATTTTCAGTAAGTACCTAGACCTACTGTTTTTCAACTTTTTCCAAGAAAATACCTAATTTTCAAACTTTTTTTTTTACTTCAATAATTTCGTGGATGAAATTTCTTTAGAAGTTTTACTTTCAATTCATTCCATTGAAAAAATTTATTGAAAATAATTTAAATAACTTTCTTGGGTTTTTTCAACAAATATACTACGTATGTACCAATGACACATAGAATTTTTTGAAATTTTTATGCATCAATCATCAATTATTTTTTTTATTCAAAAAAAAAAAAATGTTTTTTTCTACGTGAAGTACATAATTAATAGTATTCCGAAAAAAATTCAAAAAAAAAAACATTTTTATGAGAAAGGAAAAAATATTTTTTTGAAAAGAGGGTGTGACTAGGTGTTTTTTAAAAGGTGTTTACCTTATAGCTGATTTTTTGTTCATAAATGTGAGTACGATTTTTCTTCTCCAAAAAAATTGAAAGATTTGTATTATGCCAAAAAAATGAAAGATTTTTTTCTCACGAAAAATTAAAGGTATCTTTCACCAATTTCTTTGAATCAAAAAAATAAGAAACATTTAAAAGCTAATTGAAAATTTTTTTTGAAAATATTTTTTACCCATAAGAGTTAAAAGACATTTTCCCCCAAAAAATTGAACAAACAATAAAATTAAGGATTCTCCTCCCAAAAATTGAGATTTATTATTTTAAAAAAATTTAAAAAGATGCTAAGTAATTTTTAAAAAATTTCTTCCGAAAATTTGAAACAAAAAAATACTCATTTTATTCAATAAAAAAATTAAAAATATTTTCACGCTGATTCCAATTTTACATTATTTAATTTTTATTCCATGAAAAATCAGAAATTTTTACTCCAAAAATTCGAGAAATGTTTTTACCCTAAATGAGTTGAGAGATTTCTTTGCCAAAAATATTGGGACAAGAAATTAGATAAGTGAACACTTCGAAAATATAGATTTTTTTTCCATCACGTATATAAGATTTTTTTTCTCCAAAAAAATTGAAAGATTTTTTTCTCACAAAAAATAAAAGAATTCTTTAACCTATCTTTTGCATTAAAAAAATTAGTAGGTAACATTTTAAAATCTGACTCTTAAAAAAAATGTTTTATTCCAAGGAAATTTATAATTGTTTTCTTTTGAGAATTAAAAAAAATTTTGAATTGAAAATATTTTTTACCCCAAAAAAGTTGAAAGGATTTTTTCCATAAAATTGAGATTTATTCTACTCGTATAAAAAAAGAGAAAAACTGAAAAATCAAAAATCAAAAATAAATAAATAGGTAAATAAAAATAAAACTAATAACAAAAACATTTTATTCAATTTACGCTGATTCTAAATTATGCCTTGACATTATTTTTTATTCCATGGAAATTCATAAATGTTTACTCCAAAAATTTGAAAATGTTTCTATCTCCAAAAGAATGAAAAGATTATTTGCTAAAAATATTGAGACAAAAAATAGGGATTGTTTTCCATTGTTATTGTTAAGAGATTATTTTTCTCCAAAAAAATGAGATTTATTCGACAAAATTCAAGTGCTTTAAAAAATTGGGGAATTTTTTCGGAAAAATTGAAATTTTTTTACCTACATTTTTACTTTTAAAAAAATTATATTTTTTTTCAAAGTAAGTTTTGCAAGAGCACACTTGACACAATCTGCATTTACGCCTATGAATAAAGTGGCGAAGATAGAACCCCTTTTAAAAAAATCGGGTACTCTAGGTCTAATATTAGTAAGATCAATATTACTCAAGTAGGTATTCAAAATGTAATTAAAGCATAATTATAAATAATTTAAAAGGCTAGTAATTTAGATAATTTTCCTCTTACCCTGTCTAGTAAATAAAAACATCTTGATGTATCTTCTAATCTTTCTCTAGTGTCCTCTAATCGGTCACTAAAGCCACGAAGGTGCGTTTTCAGAGATCTCGCCAAATCTTTCAAACTGGTACCGCCACTACACTGGCCTGCTTCTTCTAATAAATCACCGGCTTTATCCAAATTTCTCTGTAAACACAAAGATTGAACATTTGATTAAAAAATAGCTCTTTCAAAACATAAAATTAATATGTATATTCCAGTATAATGGGAAATAAGCAAGAATGTTCATTATTTCTGTAAGGCGAATAATAAATTGTACGTAGTCTATGAAAAGTAGTCGTTTTCGACATTCGAACTAATAGGTACAAATGAAAATTTTACAAATGTTGAAATATAGCAATAGATTAATATAGACACAATTAGAACAAATTACGAGTGTATTATTTATATCGGCGACTCGGCGAGAAATACGATTTATTAATTATAATCACAACTAACTGACGCTGAACCTAGTTCCACCTCGCCCCTCCTTCCAACAATCACCCATCGTCATACGCTCAGAATTCCATAAAGAACTAATATCTCGTTAAAGTTTACTGTAAAGGTACATGCTAAATTGACGACGACAATCTCTATAACGAAATCGCCTCGCTCATAACGTAAAGTCTCTCAAACCGGTTGATATCCACGATTCGTGATCGCCTCAAGTAAACTCTTATAAGACCAAAAAGAAAATAACTACAACCAATGGTCAATTCAATCCAAATATGAGAAATAATACGACTCATATTGTACACATGCGCGATTAACCGCCGGACTCTCTTCTCTCTACTGAATTTCCCATCAATTCGTGCCATTTTCGACTTTATGGATCGAACGCGTATCGATCACTTAGTAGGCATGCATCTAGCTACCTACTCAGTACTCATACCATATCATCGACACAACTATTGTGTCAAGGTGATATAATCAGCAGCAATAAGGCGTGAAATGTCCATAAATGAAAATCTAGGTAATCATCCCGAAAAATTCATACAACTAGTACAAAGACAAACATATCAAGCTACTTCTACCTCTACATTTCATTTAAGTAGGTATGAAATGTTGCATAAATGAATCACCAAATAAACATATCAACCGATGGTGAAAAATCCCACTTTTTACTGATAAAAACCACAAAACTGTGAAAAACAATTTGAAAACATTTTGGCAAAAAACCAATTCGTCCTACGGGTTTATTTTTCTCGCTTTCTGGTTTTCATTGAAAATTAAAAATCAATTTATTCTCAACAAATTACCGTATTCAGAGGTTATTTTAATGTACGGTACTTCCAAAGTGGTAATTGGTAGTTCCAAAAATTAGTTTGGGTAGTTGAAAGTTGCGTGATTTACAACTTGAGATTCGATTAAAGAAAGAAAAAAAGAAAAAAAAACACGTCTAAAAAGCAGTGAGAGAATTTTTTTGAGAAATTTCTCAAGTTTTAAAGCGAAATTTTCACAGAAAAAAATTGAAAAAAAATTGGAAGATTTTTTCAAAAATTTTGTAAGACCCGAGCAGCACACTCGACAAATTATCGAAATAAAAAATCGACAGAATATCGAATTCGATAAAGTGTCGCGTTAGTTCCGCATAAATCGTGAAATTATCTTTCGATATATCGACAGATTATCGATGAATTATAGTTGGCAAAATCCATCAACAGATAAACTTTCGATAAAATCGAACGATTTTTCTTTTAAAAATCTCAAGATTATAGTTAGATACTTCATCGATAACCTATCTATAAATCGAAAGATAATTACACGATTTATGCGGAACTAACGCGACACTTTATCGAATTCGATATTCTGTCGATTTTTTATTTCGATTTAGTTTCGATATTCTATCGATTTTTTATTTCGATTTAATTTCGATATTCTATCGATTTTGTATTACGATTTTTTGTAGATTATCTAGTTTCGATATTCTATCGATTTTTTGTAGATAATTTAGCATATATGGGTATATGCGCGCGCACATTTTCAAGACCGGCTGGCGAGTTTGAAGTCGTAGTTACGCTTAAGGCTGGCGAATTTCGTTCCAAATACAGCAGTTTCTACCAAAACAAGCGTCTGTTGCGAGCATCGGAGTTCGTTCGCATAATACGAATTGGATTATAATATTCAAACATCTTATGCAAAATTGGAGAAGAGGGAGGGGTCCAATTGAAATTTTTATAATAACTAAAATTATTTCTAGGACCTTAATTTACAACTTTTGTTTGAAAATTTTTTCAAATTGGCCCCTTTTTCCTCCGCTCCTCCAATTTTGAATAAGTATCAACGGAGTATTATGCAAAATTGGAGGAGAAGAAGAGGTCCAATTGAAAAAATTTTCAAACAAAAGTTGTAGCTTAAAGTTCTAAGAATAATTTTGGTCATCACAAAATTTTCGATTGGGCGCCTCCCTCCCGTTCAATTTTAAATACTAAGTATTCACATAGTAATCGTAGTATTGAACTTGGTAAAATTTTATTTAAGAACAACGATCTGGTTTCAAGTAAAATACCTAGTAAACCAAAAAAACTAGATAACTTGTTTGAAAATTTTTTCAATTTTGATTTCGCATATTACTGTTACACGTAAGTAGGTAAATGCAAAATAATAGAGGCTAGAGATGAGGTCCAATTGAAAAAACATTTCAAACAAAAGTTGTAGAATAATATTCTGGATTTAATTTTGGTTATTATAAAAATTTCGATTTGGCCCTTTCTTCCCATCCAATTTTGAATATAAAGTAGGTATTTTTTGACTAGAAAAAAATCAATATAGTTTCAACCACTATCGTTACAAAATCGTTGAAATATCGAAGTCGATAAATTTCATATAATGTGTCGATAATATAGTTTTAAATATCGTCACAAAATCGTTGAAAAATCGAATTCGAGAAATTTCATATAATCTGTCGATAATACAGTTTTAAATATCTTCACAAAATCTTTAAAAAATCGAATTCGATAAATTTAATATTCTTTTTCGATAGTATAGTTTCAAATATCTTCACAAAATCGTTAACAAATCGAATTCGAGAAATTTCAGATTATTTGTCGATAATATAGTTGTAAATATCTTCACAAAATCTTTAAAAAATCGAATTCGATAAATTTAATATTCTTTTTCGATAGTATAGTTTCAAATATCTTCACAAAATCGTTAACAAATCGAATTCGAGAAATTTCAGATTATTTGTCGATAATATAGTTGTAAATATCTGCACAAAATCGGTGGAAAATCGAATTCGAGAAATTTCAGATTATTTGTCGATAATATAGTTCTAAATATCGTCACAAAATCGTTGAAAAATCGAATTCGAGAAATTTCAGATTACGTGTCGATAATATAGTTTCAAATATCTGCACAAAATCGTTGAAAAATCGAATTCGAGAAATTTCAGATTACGTGTCGATAATATAGTTTCAAATATCTTCACAAAATCGTTAAAAAATCGAATTCGAGAAATTTCAGATTATTTGTCGATAATATAGTTTCAAATATCTGCACAAAATCGGTGGAAAATCGGATTCGATAAATTTAATATTCTTTGTCGATAGTATCGTTGACGAATATCGTCCTAAAATCGTAATACTATCGAATTCGATAGTTTTTAGATTTTTTGCCTATAAAATCGTACAGCTAAATCTGTATCATATCGTGAGAACATCTTTAGATTTTTAAACGATTTTTTATCGATACGTTTCAACTTTCGATATTATCGATCGAGTGTGCTGCTCGGGGAATATTGTTTTCAACAAAAAATGCAAGAATTTTTGCAAAAACAAAATTTCAAGAATTATTATATTTTTTTATTATTATTATTTTATTTCATGTTTTAAAGAAATTTAAAGTAAAAAAAATTTATTCTCAAATTTTTAAACATAATTTTATTTAATTGTTTTGGAGAATTTTTTTAATGGGGAAAATTTATACCTATAAGTTATCACAAAAATATTTTATGGGTATTTTTTTCAAAATTAAAAAATCAAACTTTTTCAAAAAAAAAAAAAAAAAAAAATTAAAAGAGCGAAATTTAGGAAAATCTTCAATGATTGTTCCAAAAATGAAAAAAAATAAGTTGCTATTAAGAAATTATTGGCTCAAAAAAATCAAACAATTTTTTTTTAAAAACATTGAAAAAATTTCTCGCTTTAAAACAATTGAGAATTTTTTTCCTCCCTAAAATTTAAAAAAAAAATTCCTAAAAAAATAAAACATTTTTCATTTCAAAAAATGAGAATTTTTTCTCCAAAAAAAATAACGTGAGAAATTAGTTTTGACAAATTTTTTTCTCAAAAAGAATTGAAAATTTTTCATTTCGAAAGAATCAAGAAATTTTACTCCCAAAAAACAGATTATCTTTTACTAAAAATTGAAACTGTTTTCTCTAAAATAATAAGAGCACCCCTTCCCCTGAAAAAATGAGAAATTTAAGTAGATAGGTATAAGAAAATTATTTAGAATTATTTCATCATTAAATGTGACTTTGAACGAAATCTTTTGAAAAAAGGGGGAATTTTCTTAAAATGTTTTTTTTTTGGGGGGGGGGGGGGGGGGAGGTTCAAAAGGAATTTTATGCGAGAAATTTTCTATAAAATTCTTCTCAAATTTCTTTTCGCAATAATTTTTTAGCTGATTTTTTTGCAATGAAATTGAGAAGTTTAATTCTCATCAGAAACATTTTCTGGAGAAATTTTTTCCATCAAAATTTTTGAAAGAGCTTTTCTTTTGAAACTTCATATTTGAATACAGCCAAAACCGTATACCTGGTTGAAAACTTTTCCCAAGATTTTAAAGGAAAATTTTCGATAAAAAACAATAATAATAAATTTAAAAATTAATTTTTTCATTTCAAAAAATATAAGAATTATTAGTCAAAAGATTTTTCTGAAATTTTTTTCAAGAAAATTTTTCAATATAAAAATTTCAATTCTCATTAGAAATTTACGTAGGTACCTATTGGCTATTACCTACCATGTGATTTTTTTTGGAGAAACTTTTGAAAACATTTACTTTCTAAATATTTGAGAATTTTTCCCAAGATTCTAATAGTAAATTTTTTTAAATGGACGAATAAAAAATTAAAAATATCAACAGATTTTTTTCTAAAACAATTTAATGAAAATTTTTTATTTTTTGTCAATAATTTTATTTTCCCTTGTCCCTTCTATTTTTGAGGTATAGGCATCATGTCACTTGAGAATTTTTTCCACTATTTTAAATGAAAATTTTCAATTCAAAAAATAAAAAAAATCTTCAAAAATTTCAAGAATTTTTCAAAAAATTTATCTGAAAATTTTTTCAATGAAAAATTTCAATTCTCACCAGTAATTTACGTGCCTACCTAGTATCTATGTGTGGAATATTTTGGAAAAATATATTGATTTTTTTAAAAGGATACTTCAGGTATAAATATTTTGAGAATTTTTTTAAACATTCTGATAATCATTTTTTTTTAAAGGAAGATAATTAAAAAATTAAAAATTTCAATAGATTTTTCATAAAAAATTTTTTATAAAAAATATTAATGAAAATTTTTTAGTTCTCATCAAAAAATTTTATAAAGAATTTTTAGGAGAAAAATGAGAGAATATTTTTCTCTCGTCAATAGATCTAAAAAAAAAACACAAAAAAAACTCAAGTATGCGTATAGTAAAGTATGAACAATTCTATTTCATTCTTTGAAATCAGCGTAATCCAACATCAACTTTTTAATACGACTTACGAGTAGGTATTCTGCAACTTTGTAATTTCATACTTTTACTATACAAGTCGAGAAACCTTAGGCAGTATAAACCGGAAACCGGGATTACCTTTACTCTTCTTACCACCATCACGAAGCACTTCATTAAATTTCTTTCGCGAAATATTAAATAATTTTCGGTATAATACTAGAAGATTACAACCCCTCATAGCCTCACTCTATCTAGATCTTGGTACGTATTTAATTCGATACGAACCTACACAATGTCTCTAGAGAAGAAAAAACCTATCAGCAAGTAGCAAGTAAATTGACATTATCAATTCAATACTCCTCCAGGTAGAGTTAATTGACTATACACGTCACTCATACGAGTATAATACGTACGTACAAACTATTGAGTGCAAAACTCGAATTCCGCGTATGTACAGTAGTAGGTAAAACATACATATACTGAAGAAATTCCTATATGCACACGGATGTACCTAAACCTATAACCTACGTAGGTCTCAGTACGAGTACAAAGATGCATAAGTCGTTTCCATTCGCAATAAATTCATTCTGTAAATGGGAGGACTGTTGATAAAATACGTAAAACACGTAACGGTTTCAAACTACTTTTGTGACATCATATGTAGCAGATAGAGAGATACGAGACAGAGATAACGGTATATACGAAAAATAGTACATCTTATTAGCTCGTACAAATGCCATAAAGTAGGTATATGTTTATATGTGTACTTCTGAGTTTTGAATATCATACCTACCATACAAAGTAAGTCTACTAAGTATAGCTAATCGTTGCGGAATACGATCTACATAGATGTACAAATGCATAAATAACCCAATGGTACTCGTAGGTTCTTCGTAGATAAATATCGAACAGCATTATGCAATTTTTTGGACTTCTTCGCATTACGCAGATCTATAGGCGCATATTACATATCGATCGTGATCTGATGCAATTCTATTATACCTGGGCTCCTATAATGCAATTCGTACTCGACTACTCCTATAAGTACACCTAGTTTTGTATCATTAGCTGGGCCATTATTCGAGTACATGCAAATGAAGAAGCATACCTATGACAGGCATCCCCTTTAGCGCCATTCTAACACTTTTAGATTAAAAATGGCAGAATAATATGCGAGCATTGCGAGTATTTTTGCATAATAATTTGTAGTTATTTTAGGAGGAAATTTTTTTTCCATATCTGTACATCGTATTATGCAACGTGTATGGTAACTGGTTAATCGATATAAAACTATTCTTTATAGGTCGATTGAACACGCGCCACCGCCATGCCATAAAATTTATTATTCGGTATTTCGCGTACAACTGTACAATCACGAGTATTTCGAAAACCGGTTAAGTTGATAGCGAGTGTGAGTAAATTTCGTATGTACCTATATATTCAGAAACGTGGACCTTTCTATACGCTGAGAAGTCATCGTCGTTTGTTTTCAATCGAAAAACTCACGTAAATTTATCATCAATGGAGGGTGAAAATTTGGTCAAGTTACAGCAAATTATTCTCAAGTAATGGGTAGGTAAAGGTAATTCTGAGATTTTATAATATTTTCATGAAGTAAGTACATAGGTGGAATATAACACTACAATAGAATTTATTCGAAATACATTTCAACTTTCAAGCACTTGCATTTTTCTATGAAAAACAATAAATACGAAATTCATAATTTTTATACGTAAAAAAAAACATAATTTTTTATAGCTGACTTCAATGATTTCTTCGAAAACACCATCGTGAAAAAAAAAGAAAAGAAAATAAAGTTCTATCAAAAAGCTATTATTTTTCCCAAATAAAAAATTCCTTTTTAATTTTTTTTAATTTAATTTAATTTTTTTATAAAATTTTATGCATACCTAATTTTAAGAAAATATTTAAGAACTATTAACTGAATATCTTCTCAGAGATATAAGAACCTACTTTGAAATATTTTTTTCAACAAAATTTTTTCTTCTGAGGGTTCCTTTTGGAATAAAAGAATTCATTTCCAAAATAACTAATTTTTTATCAATTTTTTCAAACTCGTGCAAATTTTTTTTTAATTTCTTGAAAAAAATTGCCATTTTTTTAATTTTGGATAATTTAAAAAAAAAATCTAATAATCATTGAGATTTTTTTCAAAAATTTTTTTTTTCAACTAAAAGTTTTTTTTTTGAATTTAGCATAGTATAAATGCTTTTATGTTGACCAAAATGGGAAGAAACGACAGATTTTTCCGACACTAGATTTTTTTTTTTTTTTTTTTTTTAATACTTAATGAGGATTTTTTAGTTTCCTCTAGAATTTTTCTTTCTTCAAAAAATTGCAATTTTTCTGCAAAAATAATGAGAATTTTGTGCCCTTCAAAAGAAGTTGAAAATTTTTTCTCAAAAGAAATTGATTTTCTAACGTGTCATAACAGCAGCAAAGGCTAGAGGCAATATGTTACCTGTGAGTTATTTCTCAAACATATTGTAATTAGTATTTTTCTGGGTTTGAGTATTAAAAAAAAAAAAAAAAAGGAAAAAAAGTTGCGTTTGGATGAAAGACTTTTGGATATTTTGTCAGACATTACAAAACTTGGAATTTTTTTAAAAAATTGACGATTTTTAGACATTTTGAACCGCATAAAATTCTGATTTTTTTTAAAAAAGTTTCAATGATTTTTGAACACTAATTTTTATTTTTGATGACTTATAGACATTTTCATGTTTTCATGGAAATTATATTTTAATTATTATCACTTCAGCTTTTTAATATTTTACCATAGACTTTTTTGATTTTTACATTTCCATGGAAATTAATCATTTTTCTTATGACTTTTAGAAATTTTATCTGACTTTTTTTTCATCACCTTTTGATATTTTTCTATGACTTTTACACATTATGTCACAGGGTAAAAGCTTTTTTTAATATTTGTGACAATTTTTTGAAAATGATTTTTCTTCAGCACTACATTCAAAATGATTTTCCTTTGTATAAACAAATTTTCCAGGGTATTTTATTCCCCTAAAATATTTTTCTTCTCTCCAGAACTTTGCTTTTATTCAAAGATATTTTTTGCAAAACTAAAAAAAAAGTTAAAAGGATATTTTAAAACATTGAACAATTTTTCAATTTTTTTTCTGGAAGAATTTTTCTTGTGATTATTTTTAAATGTTTTACAAATCTTTCTCAAGAAGATTTTTTTGATACCATTTTTTTATAAACTTTTTTTTTAAATTCAAAAATTGTTTCAAAAATTTTTCCAATAGTTTTTCATATTTTTTTTCCTCAATTCATACCTACAATTCTCTTTATTTTGTAGACACGAGAATCTATTTCAGATTTTTTCCCCTCAAAGTAGTTAAGCAAGAATTTTTTCCAAATAAATACCTATCTTTTAGTAAAAATTTCACCAATTAAAAAAAAAATTTTAAAATTTCAACGCCAACTCACAATTTTTTGAGTTGAAAAAAAAGCTCCTCGGAAGATTTCTTTGAAAAAATATTTTTTTCACAGAAAAGAATTTTTCAATAATGGAGATTTTTGTCCAAAAAAAATCTTCCACTATCTGGATGAGAGGTTTCTATTTTTTTAAGAGAATTTTTTTTCGGATTTTTTTTGGATATTTTTTTTGAAGAAAATCGAAAAAATGAAGATAAGCTCTCTTTAAAAAATCATTTTGTGGAATACAGTAGGTTAATTAACGTTGAAAAAATAACTTTCTTTCGTTTACCAAAAATAATTTTTCTCATCAATGTTTTTGACAGAATTTTTTCTTTAGAGGATTTTTTTTGTCATAATTTATGTAAAAACTTTTTTATAATTCAAATAACTTTTTCGTCAAATTACAAGAATTTTTCATCACTTTTTTTCATGCTTTTTAATTTTTTAATTTTTTTGTAATAGTATGCAAGTATTTTTATTTTTTTTTTAATTTGATGGATGAAGTAATTTTTCTTGCTTTTTAAATATATATATACTTTTTTTTCAAAGTAAAATATCAATTTTTTGAGAGAATTTTTAAAAAATAAACATTTTGAACGAAGAATTTTTTCTACTTTTCAATTCTTTTTCCATAGGATGATCTGAGAATCACTATACTGTTCTGTTGAGTCTTCACTTTTTTAAATGCAAAAATTCGAATAAAAAGGACAAGAGAACGGAAAATCTTCTTGTCTATTCATGACTTTCGAATGAACTCGAGCCACTCTTCACTCTCCAATATGCAACAAAAATTAGTGCAACAAATTTTCATACCTAGAGAGTAGAGATACGTATAACCAATGAGTACATCCAGGAGAACCTATACTTTTCGAGCACCAATTACCTTCATGATACGGGGATATTTGCGCGAATTGGCATTTCTCGTAGATACCTTTAATTAATCTCCATTACCGATAATCGGCTGGGCGACCGCGTAAAGCATTCGTACTTATTTCGTACATCGAGGCCATAAGGGCGCGACCATAAAATTCGTAATAATTTTACATGGCAAATGTTGGCTATCATCCATAACGGCGTGAACGTGATAACCCATATCGAAGAATGTTATTGTCATAGCTTCGTACGGTTTACGTATTCGCATAAAGTATACCTACTCTCTCATAATCCGATATACTCGTATTCCTCATACGTATGCAGAATGCAATACACATAACGCAGACACCTACGAGAAAGCATTTTCAGCACAGCACTCCTTCCTTCCTTCTTTCCTCAGGTATAGGCACCTCTATCGAGCAATGTGATGATATTTTCTTCGTAATTTATCGCTTTCAAACGTACTCGTCGCGTCATCGTCATTGTCGTCGCGTCGCGTCCTATTTTACACACCAAATCATTCCAAAAACAAACCAAGCAACGATGACCCATACACTACGTACGCTAATTACATAAATACAATATCGTATCCGCTGCGTCGCAGCATTTTCTTACACAGACAACTTCCAATGGTTAAAATTGCCATTTTAGCCACAGCATAAAGACGACAATGTGTATAGGCCTAAGAGAGCAGGACTTGCAAATGGGAAGCGGAAGAAAACGTCATCTATAAAAGGTAACGTAAAAGTAGCAAAGTAACGCGGCGTAAACTAGATTACAAAGAAATTAAGTTTCAATACACGTTGATAACGTACGGGAAGGTAATAGAAGATCAGTACATTTCAGATAATGAAAGGCAACACTACACTAGATACTTGGAGTTTAGGAATCGCGTACTTAGATGACTGCGATACCTTTATAATTTCGAATTATCTTCGCCGACGCATATTCTATTCATCTCATAAACGTTTTTCTCTTCGGACATACCGAAACGAATTTCCAATTGCACCTATGTTCACCGCAAGGACATACGTGTACGTTTCGTTGCAGACGATCGCGTCTAAGGTTAGTTCGATTCGATGCACTCGAAGATGGTTGATGGTTCTCCAACTCGAGTTGTCGGTATTATTTAAAGCACATCGTAGCATCAGTAGGTAAATACGTACACGAAGGAAGTAAAACGAGATGGTAATTTTCTTTGATCGATTTTAAAGAAAGAAGATCGCATATTTATGATCGTTTCCAGTTAATAATCGATTAGGTACAATGTTAAGAGTAATTTAGACCAGGGACGTTTAGATCGGAAAAGAAGTGACGTTTAGGTATACTGATTACCTGCTCGTGAATAATTAAGAAAATTGCTTACTACGAAAAGGCCAAAATTTAGTTCTGAAGTCAATTTCAACAATGACTGGTTCAAAATGAATAAAATCGCACGATAAGAAAAATAATATTCTTCAAACATTTCAAATCATTTGAGAAAAATAAAAAGTTACTCATTTTTTTTTTTAAATTTTCTCAACAAGAAAAAAATGAAAAATAATAAATTTGGACGAATGTTCGTAAATTTTCTCAAGAAAATCATAAACACAATTTTTTTAATTTCAAGTTTACAAAAAAAAAAAAAAAAAAAAAAAATTTTAGCAAAACATTCGGATAGGTACTTTGCTCTTGTAAAAAATTCAGAAACTTATTTAAGATTTATTTCACTAAAAAAATAATAATAATAGGGAGAGGGATCTAACAATTCATTAATTCATACGATCATACCTATAGATTAAGCAACTTTTTAAAAACTGCTTTGAGCCTTTGACAGTGTTTTTTATAGAAAAAAATTTCTCAAAAATCTCAATTTTGAGGGAGAAAATCTTCCATACATACGGGGGGGGGGGGTGAGCGGTAGGGTGAGCGGTATTTTTTTTACAATTTTTTAAGAACAATAAATTTTCGAAGAAAAAAAATCGAGCAATTTTTTTTCAATTTTTGGAATAAAAAGTTATTAAATTCACGGAACAGAAAAATTTCTCATTTTGGAGTTGAAGATTGTCTTAATTTCTTGGAATAAAAAATTCCTTAAATTTCCTAGAGTAGAGAAAACAATTTTTCAATTTACATTTTTTCACAGTAAAAATATTAGGCACCTACAACTTACTCATGTTTTTGGAGAAAAATCTCTTATGCTATAGAAAAACAATTTCAATTTTTTGGGGAAAAATCTTTCATTTTTTTTGAGTTTGATTTTCAATGTTTTTGAAATATTGTAAAAAATGTTGAGCAAGTACGTTAGTCAAATCCCTGAGGTAACAATTATTTCAATTCTTTGGGAGAGGTAGGTATAACAATAAATTCTTAATTTCATTTGAGTAAAAAAAATCAAATTTTTAGATAAGAAAATGTTATCATTTTTTTGATGTGGAGATCCGGAGGATGATCTCGATTTTCTGGAGCAGAAAATCTCTCAAATTTTTAGAGACAAGAATCCTTCAATTTATTTAAATTTTTTTCAGAGTAAAAATATTACTTACCTACTTCGATTTTTAAAGGAAAGTTCCTCATTTGTAAGCATAACTATACAAAAAATTTCCATTTTTTTTTTTTTGAAAAAAATCTTTAATTTTTTTGAAGTGAAAAATTTTGTTAATTTAACCGAAATAATAAAATTTTCCAATTTTTTGTATTAAAAAATTTTGTTATTTTTGTTTTGGGGAAAAAATTTTTGAACAAAAAAATTGTTCAAACTCAATCTTTATTGACCATAGTTCTTTGAAAAAAATTACTTTTTCTTTTTCAGATGTGATTCCTTTCAGTTTTTTTTGTACTAGAAAATAAAATTTTCAACTCCTTTTTTAAATGACAAAATCATTTTTTGGAGTTGAGAAATATCTCAATTTTTTGAAATAGAACATATCTCAATTTTTTTTTGGAGAAAAAAAAATCCATTCAACATTCAAAAAATTTTGATCCACTTTCGTTACCACTTCGGAAAGAAGCAGAGCTATTTAGAAAATTCAAGTTGCAAACACTGATGTTTTCATCAATAATAAACTAAGAGTATTTTCGTGATTTTTTCCTCCCTAAAAATTGACTAAAAATTTTTTTTAGATCACAAAATTTTTAAAAACATTTCGAATAAAGTGAAATTTTTAGAAAATGTTTTTCAAAATTTTCAAATTTTTTCATTAGAACTTTTATAAAATATTTTTTGACTAAAATAAATTTAACGCCTATTTTTTGGCAGACAGTTATTTTTTCATAGAATATTTTGAGTCGTTTCTCCAACGTTTTTTGAAATTTCCAAATACAATATTACTTAGGTATTAGCTTTTCTATCAAATCAAAAATTTTAGTTAAAAAACCAAAAGGGCAAAAATGACATTTCTAAAAAAATCGACAAACACTTTTAATTTACCAAGTATAAGCATACCTACTTCCAAACATTACCTGACTTACTAAAAATTATGTGTTCGAAAATTTTTTGTACTTTCACCAGTGTGAAAATTTTTTGGAAAATATTTGTTCTTACAAAATGACTGTTGAAATACCTCTCGCTAATAAATGTTTGCAATTTTTTCCTTGCGAAAGATTACCGAAAATTCGGCGCTTGTAAAAGGGGATTTTTTTCAAAATATTTACAAAACTCATTTCTGTAATAATTGATTTCAAGGTCGAAAAATTGGTTAAAAATCAAGAAAAACGACCATATCTTGAACTTGAACGAAGTATCAAGTTTTCGATGCTTATGAGTTAGGATTTTCTTTTTCAATGTAGGTACATGACATTATTTAATTAATTTTAAATTATCCGAAGCAAAAAAAAACGATTTTAAAAGATTTAAAACTGATTAAATTTAGTATGCGATTTTAATTCTGTAGATTTTTTTCCAAATCTCACCTTCGAGTCGTAAATTTTTTATCAAAACGTCATGAAAATTCAAATCATCCACGTTTTAATCAATATACCTACTCAATAAAAATATACGTACACAACAATATCATGGCGCTAATCCTAAACGAAAAATTAGATGACCATAAAATCGAAAAAATTTAATACCTCTGGAGGTAGGCACTAGGCAGAGGCACATAATTACATCTAATACAAATATATGCGTATAAATAATCTGATTCCAAGTACTTATCGCGATAAAAATCGCTGAACACGCGTACACGCGGCAGATACCGGTGCAATTATCCATCGAAATTTCACCTTATATTCGTGAGAAATACTATTTTCTATTTTACAAGGTTAAACACGCAAAACATTAACAACTCCAAAAAAAATCTTCTGCGTTGATAAAGCGAGCCGTTAACCCGATTAATTATCCAATTATAAATCCGAGAAGCATAATCTTGAGAAATACCTCCAGGTAGTTACATTTGATACGTAACTTCGTTTATTCATTCGGTTGTTTTTTTTTGTATTCTTTTGTATAAAATTTAGTTATTTAATTGTTTATTATTTGAAAAAAAGAACACCATTTTCAACAATATAGAAAGTACCGATAGATTTGTTCTTTGAACTTGTTTGTTGAAAAAAAAAAATCGTACGGTTTCACTATCACTTTCCGCATTTTATCTCATTTTCTGCATTCTTTGTCTATTTACTATTTACACTTATGTAACAATGATATACCTAGCTAATTTGAGAAAAATTATCTCAAACGTCGAAACTTGATAATTTATATTTAAATAGGTTTTTAAACCATATAAAATGGTGGTTTCCTGCGTATGGTGCAGATCCTCTCATCACCAATTCACCATACAGAATGAGATACGAGTCAGTTCGAGGAGAAATGCGAATCTCTAATGAGTTTTCACGCATTTATCTTCAAGCGTGTTGAAAAAGTATTCGCAATTCTGCGCATATAGAACGATTTTCTTCTAATTTGCACCCACCGACCGTTATATACTGAACAAGGACGCAACGTCCAGCGAAGAAAATTAAACCGTCGATTCATTATGCGGTGACCAGTCGAATAAAATTACATTATGCAACGAATGTAATTAAAATTCGGTCAGCGTAGATAACGAAATGGACAGCCATCTCGACAAGGTTATAGGTAGGTACCGTACACTTACAGAAGTCTTAGAAAAATTTTATAAGTAGGCTTAAGAGAAATACGAACATGGATCGATTGGAAAACTATAAATTTAATATATTCAATGAAATTCGCATAGATACTTGATATTCCAAATTGGAGGGGAGGGAGGGGTCCAATCGAAATTTTTGTGACGACTAAAATTATTTCTAAGACTTCAAGCTACAACTTTTGTTTGAAAAATTTTTCAATGGGACCCCTACCTCTACCAGTTTTTAATAATATAACTTATAAGTAGGTATCTAAGTCATATTATGTAAAATTGATGTGGAGGGGAGGGTCTAATCTAAAATTTTATAATAACAAAAATTATTTATAGGACCTCAATCTACAACTTCTGTTTGAAAATTTTTTCAATTGGACCCTTCCCCCAATTTAAAAAAAGTATCTACCAGATGTTATGTGTAATGGGAGGAGAGGGAGGGATCCAATCGAAATTTTTCTAATAACCAAAATTATTTTTAGGCCTTTAATCTACAACTTTTATTTGAAATTTTTTTCAATTGGCCCCTTCCTCCCTCCTCCTTTTAATTTTTAATTAGTATCTTCCGAATGTTATGCGTAATAAGCGGGGAGGGAGGGGTCCAATTGAAAAAATTTTCATACAAAAGTTGTAGCTTGAAGTTCTAGGAATAATTTTGGTTATTACAAAAATTTCGATTGGAACCCTCCCTCTCCTTCAACTTTTAATATAAAGTATCTATCTACTATTGGACTTGAAAAATTTTGGATTGTGCCAAAAAAAAAAACTGTACTGTGGAGAATCCACTCCTAGGTACCGGAAACATGTAAAAAGATTACCTATATTGTTTCGTATCTGGAAATCATAAATAACCGCGAACATTCCGATAGATTTAGGAGCAACTCTGGCGTTAATTTCATTGAACAAGAAGATCAACACGCGAGCTAATTGATCAAACCGAATTAAAACTTGCGGTGTTATGTACAAGTGAACGAGAAAACCCATACCAGATTTTTTTTACCCGATTGATAACAGATTGAAGATCAAAAGATACACCTTTAGGCGATATAATTATACGCGTCACGATTTTATCACATTTTGGAACACCTACAAAAATTCAAGTGCTACATGAACTCCATATGGAAACTCGGACGTATGGGATCTATACTTATACGTAAAAAACTAGCGCCTTATAACCAACCATACATCTATTCGTATTCTATACAAAGGTACATACTCTGACTGGTGAAAAAATGAGCCATAAGTCGAGATTATAATTGTGGTGAACCGACAAGGACGACTTGAATTCAACAATCACTGCCTGCATGAAAATAATCATCTGTGTACCATTTTCAAACTCGTGGTGTCGTGCAGTAAAACAAACAGGGCTATGGTTTCATTTATTCCGGTCAAGATATCACAAAACGTGGCACGATAAATATCGAGCATGATGCCATGCCGGTAGATGAACTAAATTTTTTATACTTTTATTCGTATACGACGATGAATAGGGGACCATACTCGGATATGGATTTGAATAATTCGAATAGGAATAGGATATATCGATAGATCACGACGTTTTTGGCGTGCAGTTTTTAGAATATTTCATTATTTTGTTCGTTTAAGAAAGTTTTTAGAAAAGAAATTTAATACTGGTAGATTTTTCATTTGCGACACAACACAAATTCATTTCTTTTTATAAAATTTTTATTCATTAAACATTATTTTATTCATTTCTTTACACTTATAAGCATTTTTTTTTAAATCCATTCCTTGAAAATGCATTGATTAATGAATGTCTTTGGTGCAATACGACAATTTTTTTCGATTCCCCTAATTTTCCAATTTATGACTTTTTCATGACCTTTTCATGAACAATATTTCAACATTTTCAGGGGGCCCCCTTCCAGCATAAGTGTAACTTGAAATGAATATTGGGAGGGGGAAATTCTTCCATCTTCCCCCTATATTTTGTGGTAAATGGCCAATAAAAAAATTACTGAGGGAGGGGGCGAATGCCCCTTCAACCCTCTAAATTATGTCTATGCCTTCCAAGACTCCCTTTTTTTGTACTTGACCAAAAAAATCTATACGGTTTAATAAAAAAATTTCACAACTTTTTCAACAGAAAAAAGTTTTTTTTTTCGTCCCAAAGTTTAAAAAATATTTTATTTATTTACTTACTTTATTACTATCCAAGAAAAAAAATTGATCCCCAAAAAAATGAGATTTTTTATTTTAGAAGAATTTTTTAAATTATTGTTCGAAAAAAATCTCAGTTTTTTTTTCGAAAATGAAATAAATTTCTTTCGTCTTAAAGAAAAAATTAAGAAAGTTTTCCACAGAAATTTAATAAAATATCTTCACGTAAGAAAATTTTATAACATTTTTTCACCAAAAAAAAGAGAAGAGTTTTGGACATTTTTTATTCCAAAAAATCCAGAAATGTCTTCCTTCGAAAAAATTTCTACTCTAGAAGATTTGAGATTTCTCTATTTAAAAAAAAATGCGTAATTTTTTTTATTCCAAAACAATTTTTAAAAATTTTTGAACCAAAAAAATCGTTTTTACGTTACTAGGGAGATAAAGTGCTACTTTATATACCTCTCGCTGATCTTTCGGTAGTATAAAGAAGCCTTTTTCTCCCTCGTAACGTAAAATAATTTATCCAACTACTATTAATTTTTTTTTATTACAAGAAATGTAATTTTTTCTTCAAAAAACAGAGGCCCTCCTCCCAAAAAATAAAAATACATACCCATTTTATTTTTTAGAAAATTTAAAAAAATCCAAAAAATTGAGATTTTATACTCTAGAGTTTGATATAATATTTTTAAGTCAAAAAAAATCAATTCCAAAACGATAAAATTCAGATTTTTGATTTTTTTAAAATAAGAATTTTTTCGCGAAAGTTTAAAAAATATTTTTACTTCAAAAAAATGAGATTTTTTTTAAAGCCTTGTACAGCAACTACAGACCTAAGGATGGTGGCGTGAAAATGTTTTTTATTCCAAAACAATTTTTAACATTTTTTGTACCAAAAAATTCATTTTTTTTTCATTTCACAAGTCTTTTTTTTATTCCAAGAAATGGAGATTTTCCCCAAAAAATCTCGAAAAAAAAATCTCTAAGAAAATTAATTTTCTTCTTCAAAAAAATCACAATTTTTTATTTTATTTTATTTATTTATATTTTTTTTGAGAAGATGCAACAGTTTGAAAAAATTTCACTTTTAAGCAAATTTGTAATTTTGCCCGGATAATATTATCAAAAATTCATGACTTTTCATGGCCTAGTGATTTTTTTGAAAAATTCATGACTTTTTCATGACTTTCAAGGCCCATTTTCAAATTTTATGATTTTTTCATGATTTTCATGACCCTTGAACACCCTGAAATTTTTACCTGGGAAAACTTGTCATCGGAAATTTAAAAAAAAATGACATCATCGACATCATCATCATCGTCGTCATCGTCGTCATCATCCATCATCATCGACATCGACATCATCAGTTTTTACTCTGTGATAAAATGTCTAAAAGTCACGAATATTAATTTCCATGGAAATTTTAAAATCTTAAAAAAAGTATAATAAATAAAAATTATAAAATAAATTCCAAGTTTCAAAATGTCTGACAAAATGTCTGAAAGTCATCTTTATAAAAAATTTCCAAGTTTCAGAATGTCTGACAAAATGTCTAGAAAATGTCTAAAAGTCATAAAATTTCAAAAAAATTTACAAGTTTCAAAATGTCTGACATAATGTCTAAAAAATCAAATTTATTAAAAATTATTTAATTTATTAAAATAATTTCAAGTTTTTTTTTATGTCATCCAACCCTAACCTAATATAACCTAACCTAACCCAACTGTCGGATTTTGGGGTCGTTTTTTTCTATTTTAGTCTCCGTAAAAGCATATACTATGCTAAAATTCCCATCTGGATTAATTTTCCAATTTTGGAGTAGGTGTGGCAGGTCTGACTTTTGAAACTTTGGTCAAGGTTGTTTTTTCTATGCATGTACCACCAAGTATCATTGAAATATTGCTTAGAGGCAAATTCGATCATTTCAACTTACCATAAGTCCTTTCTTGAATTTTTTCAATTCCCAAAAACAATTTTTTTTTTAAATTGATTTATCTATATTTTGATTTCTTAATTATTTTTTTTAAAACAAAATTAAAATTTTTTTTTTTTTAATTTTTGAGAGAAAAAAACAATTGTTACGAATTATAGATATTCGACAATTTAATTTTCAACTTGTTTTGTTGAATTATTTCAATTTTTCAAAAATATTTTTTTTCTTCTTTTTTCTTTTTTTTAATTCAATTCAACTGATTTTATAATTTTTTAATGGAATGGAAAAAAATGATAAAAACACATCTTTTCAATTTAATCAATTTTTAGCAGTAGGTAAAATTTACATTTTTTCAAAAATAATTTTCTAGCTATTAAAAAAAAAAAAAAAAAAAAAAAAAAGATCTTTTGTTTGAACATTATTTTAAAAAAATTAAAAAAATTTCAATGTTCAAATTTCTTAGAAACAGAAACCGTAACCATGTCGAAACATCCATTGGGAATTGTAAACACCTCACCTAGAAATACCAAAGAAGCCGGAAAAATATCAAAAACAAAGTACCAATCGGCATATTTTGCCCTTCTTCTATCTTTAAAAATAAATTAATGGTTTTCATTCAGTACCCATCAGTACGCGATCTGAACCGAAACCCTTCAAAGATATCGTAAAATTTAGACCATAAATCGGCGGTTTCCAAAGTTTATTAGGTTCTGGCGCCAGTACGAAAATCCACAGCACATGGCCGGTCAAAAACAAAAACTTACGGACGTTGGCGGCTTCGGCGTCGAACTGCGCGTATTTCATACATACTCTCAAGTATAATTACCACATCTTTTGTAAACATACGTTCAAAGACTAATTTTATACCACAGGGATTGGATTACATCAACATTACAGTCATTCTTGAACACCTCTAAGACGAATCTTGGGATTTTGAAAAAAATGCACCGATTTGAAAGAATCGACGGGGATTTCTTAATAAAACCTTCACCAAGGTGGTATAGAAGGGGTGGCTTTAAAAAAATACGCAATTAGCTCCGGTAGGCTGTACGATCTTACATTGATGATACCTGACCGCGACATTCGGTTACGTAAGTCCAATATACGGATTAACATCCGCTGCTTATCTTTCTATTTATCTAATTCTGTAGCGTGATTTCAAATTAACACTGTACCCATCAGCTATGTACGCATACATATGCACTTGAACACGTATACCTACTCGTAGGCCTATGCATTTCACAACATCCGAAGAAGAAAGCGTCTATACGACGATCACTTTCTTGCATTCAAGCGTTAGGCTACGAGATCGAGAGAGATGTCCACTGTAATCGTTCTTTTTTCTTTTAATATTTCGGCACCGCCCGGTTCGAACTTGTTTATGCCATCAACACCAAGCTATACACCCCGAAGATGTATTTTTCTTTAGTGAAAATAAAAGTATGGCTATAGAAACGATCGCGTAAGCGCCATTTCTTTATCACGTCATGACATTGACACTTGGAAAGCCACGCAATGCCATTACATTCGAATTTATGTAGCTCGTACCTATAGTTATTTCTCGTACACGTCGCCCTGTGTCGCGTCGCGTCGCATCCCAAAAGATCTACAGCTTCGAGAACTCCACATCATCGTGTATATGGTACCGTGCAAGGTTCGCACGTATCTTGTTGAGTTTTCACGTTTTTTTCCTTTCCTCTCGCCCCGTTTCTCGTTCTTTCTTTTCATTTTCTTTCATTCAAAATCTTACGTTTCACTTGCTTTCATGCTCGACGGAAATTAATTGAGCGCAATTATCGGATCATTTTACACATACCATACTTCGCAGCTAAAGTGAAAATGTAGAACGTTGAAAATTAAAAAATAATTCGAAGATTACATTTTTTTCAAGAATCAATGAACTACCTACAGTTCTTGTGGAGACCTTGAATCGTATTTGCTTCATTTTGAAGACATTTTCGTTGAAAATGATTAGTTTTTCGAATTTCATTCGAATACATTTTTTTAAATGTTCAAAATAATTTTTTCATTAAAAAAAAAAAAACAACACTAACACGAACGATAAAAATAATACTATGTTGAAATTACTCTTGCATGTAATGTAAGATTGGGAAAAAGTTTAATGATTAGATGAATCTGGACTCTTTTCATGCTTAAAATTCATTTCAATGATTTAAAAAAAATCTTACTGGTAGATTTTTTTCAATTCAAACATAATTTTCAATTTTATTTAATTTTTTTTTCAAAACTTTTTTCCCAAAAATTCTAAACTTTATTTTGATTTGTTAGGTTATCATTTTTTTTTTCAAATCAGAGTAAGTAAGTATATTCACACTTTTACCAAGTCTTTTTAAAAATTTTCAAATTCTATCAGATTGAAAAAAAAGCTATTACAAAATTTTTGCAACTTTTCAATTTTAGTTGGAAGGTTTTTTCAAAATTCAAGCAGAGCTTCCGGGTTTATCCTCACTCTTTTACAAAATCAACAAAGTTGATTTTTTTTTTCCAATTCAAGCAAAGTTTCAGTTTTATTTCTATTTTTTGCAATAAGTAATAAAATTTTTCCAGGTTTCCTTAATTCGCATTTTTTTTAAATCGAAAAAAATTTTCAATTTCATTTCAACATTTTCAAACATTTTTTACAAGATTTTTTAAATTTTCTGAAAATTTAATTCCAATTTTCACTTCTTTCAGAAAAAGTTTTCAATTTTATCGCATATTCTTATTCAATTTTTACCAATTTTTCAATTTGAGTGATATTTTAAAATTTTCAATTACAAAAATAAATTTTTCCAGAGTTTCCTTTATATGTGCCACTTTTTTTAATTCGACCAAAATTTTCAGTTTCATTTCATTAACATTTTCAACATATTTTGCAAGATTTTTTCAATTTTCTTTTTTTTTTCAGACAAAGTTTTCAAATTTATCGCACATTCTCTCCAACGAAGATAAAGGATTCTTAAATTTCAGAATCACAATTTTTGTGAATGAGGACAGCTGGCTATAAATCATAAATTTTTTGAACCAAAAACGTTTTCCATTTTTTTTTGGGGGGGGGGGGGGGGGCAGGGGTAAAAAAATTCTTAAAAATTCCAATGATTTTAATTCTTTCAATTTTCCTTAAAAATTTGTTGAATTCTTAAATTTAAAAAATCTTCGTGTGATTTTTTGAATTTTTGTTTAAAAAAAAATCACACGTGAATTTGGGACACGTGGACGAGACACGTGGATTTGGGACATAAAAAAATAATTTTTATATTATTTTGTAATTTTGTACTTCAAGTAAACAATTTTAAAAATCTGAAAAATATTTTCCCCTCAAAAGATTGAGATTTTGTTAGCTTATTTTTCTCAAAAAAAAAAACAAAAAAAAAATGAAATTTTCTTTAGATATAAATGAGAGATTTTATCATAAACAAAGAAGAGATTCTTCTCTCAAAAAATTGAAGATTTTTTCACCATTTTTTTTTCTCCAAACATTTGAGAAATTTTACTTCAGAAAAATTGCAAAATTTTTCTCCTCCTGAACATTTACTTTTTTAATTTTCTCCAAAAATGAGAGATTTCATTCGAAACCGAAAAACCGGTTTCCCCCCTCCAAAATAGGCTTTTTTGATCACGATTATTTGCTTATTTGCTCAATAAATTGATATATATATATATATATATATATATATTTTTTTTTCTTTAAAAATAAAAGTTATAATTTTTTTTAAAACTGATTTCAACTTCTGTTCTTAATTCGAACATTTTTTTTCAATTTTTTCAACCCTTATTGATTTTTATTATTTTTTAATTTACTTAGTTGGAATTCCAACAAATCTGTTCAATCTCTAATTCATTTCCAAAAATTTTAATTTAATTCAAACGGAATTGTCAGTTTCATTTCAACTTTTTTTCAATTTTTTAAAAAGGTTTTTTCAACCTTTCTTATTAGTGTATTTTAATTTTTTTAAACGTTTGTCCCACGATTTCTTAAAGTCTCATGATTTTTTTTAGTTCCATTTTAATTTTAAAAAAGAAATGTAAAATTTTTTCAACGCTTGATTTTTTTTAGCAATTGAGGTAAAATTTCAAGTTTTATTTCAAAATTTTTTGGCAATTTTTTTAAAATTTGATTTTCTCAACATTATTTTTTTCAATTTTAAGCAATAAATTTTCCAATTTGTTCAAAATTTCATTCGCGATTTTTTCAAAAAAAAATTTTACATTATTTATTTTGATCTACATAAATTATATGTATACCTATATTTTAAAATCTTACTGCTGAATTTTTAAAAAAAGGTTGCAAAATTTTCCAGACTTTAAAATTTGAATTCAATTTGAATTTTTTTTTTTTTTTCTAAAACTTATAGCAGAATTTTAAATTTTTTCGAATTTCTTTTGAACAATTTTTACGGTTCTGACTTGAATACCCAATTTGAACTCTTTTGTACTTTTGTATTTTTATCAGACCTCACTGAATGAACTGCAGAATTTCTTTACACTCGTCGTAACTTATTCGTACAGATTCAATTCAGCACATTTCCTTATCATCCAACCTCAAAAGAGACCACATTTCGAGTAAAAAAATAACGTAATTCGCTCGCAATAGTAGGAGTACCTAACATTTTCAAATTCATATCACATTATGATTTCTTTCTTCGTATACCAATCACCACAGGTAGGCGAAAATTCCATTCTTACGCACAGGCCCCATACCTACGGTTTACGTCACACAATTGAAATTCTTTTCGAAAATTCGCGAGAGTAGTGACCATTTAGGTATTGTATTGTTCCATCGACACATTCGTAATCACGTCTCGATAACGCCACATCTTGAAAAACTGGCGCGTTTTTGGAATTCTTAATTTTTTTTTCCTTCCATACTAATGACACTTTCTCTTCTTCGATACTTTACATATGAATGAGTCCGTCAATACGTATTCTTTTTTTAACGGAAGCTTTTTGCACGTTGATTTTTTTTCACTCACTTATGCTCTATGCGCACGCTAAGTGTAAAAAGTTGTACTTTGATAAATTCCTACACCGTTTCGTTCGTCCATTATGGTGAAATCCGCGCGCCCGTAAACGTCTAAACACACGCCCATCTTGTATATCTCGTTAATGCGTGCCCGCCAACCGTATATACGGTTACATTTAACAATTAGGTCTTCTCATTACAACGAATGCTTATTAAGCTCATTTAGAAATTTATAATTGAACGGTCTCCGGTATTCGCGCCAACCCAACGTCCGTAGCAACTATGATATAATGTTTAATCGTATACATGAAAAGAAGAAAAGAGGAACAAACTGCATATAAGCGGTGTCATCGACAAGACTGCCTTGTTTATCGATACAACAAATCTATATATGCACGTAAGTCGCCTTTACGTCATCGGCATCGCACATTGCAGTACAATTTGACGACCAATTGATCAACACGATACCTCGTACGATATTTTAAACGTATTTATGGATGTTTTTCATGATTCGTTAATTTTTCAGAGCATGGTAACGTTATCGTGCATCGCCCATATGAACCAGTTCAAATAACGTACCTAGGCTGGCCCGAGTTCATTCGTCAATGTCTCCGTATAGTATGTAAAATTATGACACGACGACAAGGCCCAGACGTGTGAGTATTAACCAATATTATCCGGAGTATACTCACTGTCAATGTAGCCATCTCTCTTCTCCAGTTTCACTTTTATTCTACGATATATTCGCGTTGAAATTTACCTCAGATGTGATACAGTCTCGAAAAAAACCATTACGATATAAAATGTACACGAATCGATAACGACAATGTCGAAAAAAAATTTAAATAAAGTAATCAGGGCATACAGAGAGCTTGGTAAAATTACCAACCTATGGCACAATTTCCTATCTACATCATTATCACTCGTTCGATCAAATTTTTTAAAATTAAATTTTACCCAGCTAGTATGTCTAGATTCGAGGAGGGTTGGTCTGGGGTTGAGGAGGAGGAGGGGATTTCTTTTCTACTTCCATATTTCGTAACGTGGTAAATTTGCAAATATCCACGTTTCTATCGTATTTACGAAATACATTCCAAACGAATACCATATTTATAAACCTCGATGGTGTATTTCATCGTGAACCAAATTCCAAAACAATGCACAGTTAGATTCGTTTAAACACCATATACCCGCTTTGGAATCATAACAAAAATATACTCCTCGCAAACAGGATGTAGGTAGACTAAAAGTATACCTAATAGGTGCACGTACGCTCATTTTCGTATGAAAATCTTATCTCAAAACTCTCAATTAACATTAACATCACGTACACAATCGAGCCTCGAATCATCGCATGGTCCATCTTGAGAGGCAAAAAAAAACTGTCTCCGTCCAAACGAGATATTTCGAAACATCGAAGGGAACAAACTCGCCGACTTTATCATTATTCACGGTCAACTCTCTAGTTTTTTTCTCGGATCGAAATTTACCGAGTAAATTTGTACGTAAATCGCGATAAAGCTCGAAGTATAAATTTTCGAGAAGCTATCTTCGAATCAGCTGATTATGAAAGTAGTTAAAATAATATTATTAAGATGCATATTTTACCTATCGAGTTATTAAATTCACCAATATAAGAACCAAAACAAATATTATGCTTGCAATGGAGGCGACTAAGTTAGTAAAAGCAGACCCCCACCCCACTCATCAAATTCTGAGCTCAGGGACAACAACTTTTACAGATACATACTTTTTTTCGTGGTTAGCTATTAAAAATCCAAAACTTGATTTCTTACATTTCACTGGCACGAGAAAGCCCCTAAACAACCTGTAAAGGGTCAAGTGTACCTAACTACTCACTCGTACCCTCTCTCCCCCCCCCCCCCCCAAAAAGAGAGAAACAGAAGGTCCTATAGTATAGGGCAATTACACTTGTGCGGATTGCCTATCTTGCGCCCGACGGTTTGGCCCTTTTTTATCAAAACTCCGTTATCACTATGACTTCAACTTTGATGTCAGCTAAATGTTAGCGGTGTTTGAAATTAGTTTTGAAGAAATTCTTCAAGAAAAAGAATAAAGAAAACGTCCGGTCCGAGTGCTGTATTTTGTAAATTTAAATGCAATTTAATTTACATCGTTTTCCATTTTATCTTGTTGAACAGCAAGACTGAAATTTGATTGGCTGTTTAATACCTATCAAAACAAATAGGTATGAACAGCCAATCAAATTTCAGAATTATGAAAACAACGAAAGATTTTTGATAAGAAAGGGCCAAACCGTCAGGCGCAAGATAGGCAATCTGCACAAGTGTAATTGCCCTATAGGTGAAGGTGGCACCACGGCACGTATAACTCCCTCCCTTCCTTCTCTTGTTCTCTTTCAAAGACACTAAACCTGAAAATTCCCTTTTTAAGTTTTCAAAACTGATTTTTCAGAAAAAAAAAGAAGAAGAAGACGAAGAAGAAGAATCATCAAAAATGATGGCGATTTTTTTTTTCATCGTAAAAATTGACAAGTGTTTAGTTTACTCAATTTGTTTACATGGACGTGGATCGTTTTTGTTGAATTTTACCAAGTTCAATACTACATAGATACTTTATATTCAAAATTGGAGGGGAGGGAGGGGTGCAATCGAAATTTTTATAATAACCAAAATTATTCCTAGGACTTCAAGCTACATTTTTTGTTTGAAATTTTTTTAAATTGAACCTCTCCCTCTCCGCTGATTTCGCATAACATTCCGAAGAAACTAATTAAAAATTAGTGGAGGGAGGGAGAAGGGGCTAATTGAAAAAATTTTCAAATAAAAGTTGTAGATTAACATCCTAAAAATAATTTTGGTTATTACAAAAATTTCGATTGGATCTCTCCCTCTCTTCCAATTTCACATAACATCAGGTAGATACTTTTTGAAAATTGGGGAAAGGTCCAATTGAAAAATTTTTCAAACAAAAAGTGTAGATTGAGGTCCCAGAAATAATTTTAGTTATTATAAAATTTTCGATTAGACCCTTCCCTTCCCTCCAATTTTGCATAATTTGACTTACAATTATACATAATTCATTATTAAAAATTGGTGGAGGTAGTGGTCCAATTGAAAAAATTTTCAAATAAAAGTTGTAGGTTGAAGTCTAAGAAATAATTTTGCTTATTACAAAAATTTCGATTGGACCCCTCCCTCCCCTCCAATTCATTAAAACTCAACAACAACAATCTACGTCCATGTTAACAAACTGAGTAAACTAGACACTAGTTAAAAACTTCAAACTGCCACAATAATGTCGAATCTCAATATACCTGAGCTCTCGGAGTAGAAGCAGCTCTTGCCAAAGCTCTCCATGCATGCTTATCCCTGGTCCTAGACACATGTCCTTGTCGTTTGGCAAATTCTACTTTATGCTGATGCTGATGATGCACTTCACCACCACCGAACTCATCGTTAGATTTTTTCGCCGCAAACGAACACGAACTATTGTCAAAATCGAACGCCCGCAAAGACAACAATGTACAGCGAACTGGTTCGAAATTCGCCGTCGGTAGCATAATTTTCATTCATTTTACGCGAATATGAAAATCGAGAAAAATGTGCCCAAAGAATACGCGCAACGTTAAGCTCATGGTACTCGCAACACGTCACTCACTGGACTGGAGCAAGAGCACGCGGCCGACGCGGCGATTGCATCGTATAGCGTGCGTGCGGGGACGTGTTGTCGCGGTATACGCAGTGTTACCAATAGTTGCGTACTTCCGTTAAAAGGTTCATTATCCATAGAGGCAAAGAAATTACTTGGATGTTGTTTGAAATTGAGAAAATTGAGATGAATTTTATACATAATTGAGGGATTGGAAATTTATAAGAATAAAAATTTAAGGAAAATGTAAAAATTTGGAGCAATTTAAAGAAAAAAATTTTAAAAATGAAATGATGTGAAATCGTGAAAAATTGGGAAATAACAGGTGGTATAATATAAGGTCAAAACAACTCGGTCATGAAATTTTTGATCCTCTACTTCATTCTTACTCCCTTCAGTGAAGTCAAAAGTACTCGTATTTTCTACAAATTCTCAACCGAACTTTTTCAAACTTTTAGGAATAATGGACCCTACCCAGGGTAATTCTTAGAATTTTTTCATTTTTTTGGTAATTTATCTCGATATAGAAATGCAACCGTATAATCTTTAAAATTTTGTGAAAAATCAAAATTTATGGTAATTTTAAAATTTTAATGAATTTTAGATCAATTTTCAAACTTCAGATATGAACCTACTTTCAAAAAAAAAAAAAAAAAATTGAGAGGATAATTTTCCAATATTTCAAAAATTCAAATCCAGAATTTCTTAAGAAGTTCAATTTTCAACTTTTGGTGAAATTCTGAAAATTGTTACTCTGTGAATCTGTTAAATTACGTAAATATCCAAAATTTAGTACTTAATTAGGTAGATCTTTTCAAATTTTTGTACCTAGTTTTTTAATTAAAATTTTTCCAAAAAAAAACAATGTAAAGTTAATTAACAAAAAGTTCAAAAATTCAGTAGGTAAATTCATTAAAAACAGCAATTCTACACACAAATTTCAGGCATACCTCCCTAATAAAAATTTAAAATTAAGCAATTTTTAAAATCAAATAAATTTTTGAAAGGCCAAATTTTAGAATTTGGTTAATTTTGCATTTTAATCAACTTCTAAAATCGGATTCATTTTTTAAATTAAATTAAATTTTCAAAAAATTGAGCAAGTTCTCAATTTTTAAGTTCTAATAATTTTTACGATTTTCAAAATTTAGTAATTTGAAAATTTTAATAAATTTTTAAAATTGACTCAATATCGTCAAAATTTAACTAGGTACCTACATGTATTTTAAAACTTCCATTTTCAAGACAATTTTGGTAAAAAATGAAAATCTAAAATTCAGCTAAATTCAAAAAGAACTAAAAATAATATGAATTTCTAAAGTTGAATCAATTTTCAGAACTTGGTAAAAATTAAAAATTAGAGTAATTTGAATTTTTAATAAATTTTTAAAATTGATTCGATTTTTTTTAGTCGAGCTACATTATAAAAATACTATCTTAAAAGGTCAATTTTCAAAATTTAGTCAAACTAAAAAAAATATGAAAACGTTAATTGAACCTCGAAATTTTCAAAATTAAAAAATTTTCAGTACTTGACAAAATTTTGAAATTGGAATAAACAAGGTCAATTTTCTCAGTTTAGTAGGTAATTAATTTCATCACAATTTGAAAAAAATAATTATTTTTTAGGTGAGTATTATTTTCGAAATTGTAGACATCTTCTCTGAAATTTTATAATTTTTACATTTTCATCATCTTCTTTTTCTTTTCTTTTTTTTTAGATAAGAAAATTGTTGATATTTTGATGAAAAATATTTTTTTAGAATTTTTTATGACAATGAACACTATTTTTGCACTAAAAACTGTCATTTTTGTTCAAAATTCTGTACTATTGTGCTAAATTAATTCAGTTTTACCATTTTTTACAATCTTTATTCAAAATATCTTAATAAATTTTTTAAACCGAATTTCTAAAAATAAAGTGGAAGTTGGTCCTTGTGTTCTAAAACCTCAATGATAAACTTTTTAGGCGCCCACTTCACCCCCTCCCCCACTGGTAAGATCAAATATGTTTTGTTTTTTCGTTATAAATTTTCATTTTCTATAATTCGAAATCGACTTTTTTTCAAACATGCAGGGATGTTGGACCTTGGACCTCACATATATTTTTGCAGAATTTTTAAATGTGTGGAAAATCCCCAAAAAATAAAAATCCTCAAAAAAAACTATTTTTTCTAAATACCTACTATTTTTCGCCTTTAGAATGGCCATTTTTGATCTAAAAATGTTTTATTGCAATATATCATCAAAGACCCATAAATACACCATCAAACTGAATTTGTATCAAATTCCTTCATTTTTCCAATTTACTTTCAAAAATATCCGAATGACGCCATTTTGAGAACCTAAAACTTCCTCCTAGATAATCTAAGAGCTTAAAATTTATATCTGGACATATTCAAACTTGATATTTGTCATATAATATTGCAGTTTCCGTTTCAGCAAAAACCAAAATTTTTAAATTTTTTTCAACTTATATTAAGCACTGAAACTTTTCTGAAGTCAGAATACTTCCCCCTACCCCAATCATGGCCATTTCCCTCTGATTTTACCATATTCATCGTTAAATGACTGAAATTCTCCACATGTGAACCTTCAAAAAAACACGTTGCTGTTTCAACCGAACACGACAACATCAATATCGACACATCCAAGTTGAAAACAATTCAACGCTATTTATTCTCAAGCCATTTGTGAAGCTTTCATAACGCAGTATTTGCTAATCGAAGTCATACACACGCATACATATTTTAAAAACCTCATTGTTTTCCATTTGGAGGATCAGTTTCCGGGCCTTTTTTTCGGTATGACGTTAACACAAGCGTTATATCCGTCACAGCGTTTTGTTATAAAAACGCACCACTCGAAAATTCCAGACTTGAAAACACAAGTATGTACCAAGTACCCACCGCAGCAAACAAATTACATAACCCACGATGGACGAGGCGACATCCCGCGCTAAAAATTCAATCACACTCGATAAAACTTTGTCCACAGATGGCGTCGCGTCGCCGGTCGCATCAATTTCAAGGTAATACGCCATCGCGTATCTACGCGTGAATTACGAGAAAAGTAATAAAAAAAAGTGAAAGAATTATCCGATGCGCCTTTGTTACACGTAATCAGATTAACGTGCGCAATAACCAACAATGTGATCTATAACAACGTTTAATTTTCAGATCGACATTAGATAACGATACATGCTTGTTTATGGCGAGAGAAAGCGTTTTACTAATGCCTGTGGTGTAAGTAGAAATTGAAATTGATCTTACGAGTAGGGTATTTCCTTCAAATTTAAATACCTATGATTAACACAAACGACGACAAAAATAGTGTGTCGAGCACTGAGGTTTAATTAATATAGTACGTCGTATATATCGACTCAACACACTACAATATATTGGTGAGCTGTTGGTATAATGTAAACGACGAAACAAAAAAAAAAAAAAAATTCACACCGTGATTAATATGTAAATAACCGATTGTAATTAACACCGCGGTTCACCTCTACTCACCCCTTACCCCTTACCACTCTCGAAAATACCTACGTATAGGTACGTTTTCATTGTGAACAAACATGCCTTTAAAATCGGTTTCATTCTCGGTCACGAAATTTAGGTATATACCGAGATGTCGAGATGACAAAAAGTTATAAACGTATAAAAAATTTGACAACTTGTGTCATATTAGTCATGGTTTTCTATATCAGAAATACCTTTTTTGTGAGTATGCCAATGGTGATTGATATCATATCTTTGTAATACTGCATTCATCTTGCACTAAGTACATCTTCTGTGTACCACAATACGTAATACATAATATGTCAAATCCGGCGTGCTCATTCATCAACTGAATTAAATTGATAAAAAAATACCTATCTAATATTTTTAAAAGAATAATACATTACTATTTTTTTTTACAACTGAATTGTTATGGTCTTTCAGAGCCCCTCCCCCTTGAAAAAAACAAAAAAAAACTCAAAAAATTAAAATTTTGAAACGAAATGGGTCACTGCGGGGGTACTTTTACCCAACGAGACCATTTTCGATGATTTTTCATCTTTACCACATTTTTTAAGGGCACATGAATTATGCCCATTTTTTACGTTAAGAAAAAAATTAAAAATCAGCTAAAAATTAGGAAATTTTTTTTTTTTTGGATTAAAATCGTCTATACCTACCTGGTTACCTATACCTACGCATATTTACCCAAAATTCCATTTTTAGACAATTTTAAATTTTACCTCATTTTTCAGGGTTTTAAAAAAAAAATCAATTTCAATTTTGGAAATTTTTTTCATTTAAAAAAAGGGGCTTTGCGAGACCACAAGGTAATTACTTTCTCCATAATATGTAACCAATTGACGGGGGAAAAGGGTCCCAAAAAACCTTATGGAGTACATATCCAATTTTACGGAATTTTGTAAAAAATCATCTTTGAAACTACCTACTCAAGTAGACAATCCCCCTCCAAAAAATTATGGAATTTTTTTGAGAGAAAACACTTGTTCAAACTCAAATTCTTTAGAAATAAAAAAAATAAAATTTTATAAAAAGAAATCGTGAATTTTTCAATTATTTTCTCGGAAACTTTTGTTAAATTCAAGTTCGGTAAAAGCAAAAAAATTGCTCAATTATTTAAAAAAAAAAAAAAAAAAAAAAAAAACAATTTTACAAAAAATCATTGCAATGTTGAACATGATGTATGTTGTATGTTGATGTTGAAAACACAATTTCTTTCAGTACCTATCTAACTCATCTTGAAAATTGAAAAAAGAAAATCTAAAAATAAAAGTGGTTCGGACTAATTTTTCAACAAAAAAATTCTTTAGAAAAGATTTCGAATCTCTTTTTTGAAAAAAAAAATATATATATATATATATTTGAAACCGGCGCAATTTTGAAAAAATTTACTGTAAGTTTGTAAAACATTTTTTTAAAAATTTTGTTCAAACATAATTCAAAAAAATACTGTATAATATTGGACCAAAATTTGTTGATAATATTTGTTTGAATTTTTTTTCTAATCTTAATTATAAACACTTGAATTGTCGAAAAAATGTTCGAGCGAACCCTTTCACAAAAACTGCTGGTACCAAATGTTGAAACATACGACTACCTATAAATGTTTTAAAAATTTATAAGTATTCAAAAAAATTTTCATTCACTTTTTTCAATAACTAATTGAAAAAAATACCCATAAAAAATTTATAAAAAACAATTTTAAACCATTAAAAAAATTGATTTTTTAGGGGGAGGGGGGTTGAATGCAATTTTGAAAGAAATTACTAAGAAAGAATTTTTCAGATTTCGTTCAAACTTTTATTTTTATTTTTTAAACAAAAAAAATCTTGAAATCAAAACTTGTTAAATTTATTTTTTGATTTTAAAGGAAAATTTAAAAAAAAATTGTTTCCCGTTGCATCGTTGAAAATGATCTTCATGTAATCGCATCACAAAAACTGTTGGATCCTCTGTGGAGACATACATTTTTCCAAAGTTTTTATTCAAACGATTTTTTATTAGGTACCTTTTTTCGAATTAAAAAAAAAACACACCAATTAGGTACTAAAAG
The DNA here is from genome assembly GCA_959613365.1 of Balanococcus diminutus. NCBI lineage: Eukaryota > Metazoa > Arthropoda > Insecta > Hemiptera > Pseudococcidae > Balanococcus > Balanococcus diminutus. The sequence continues at coordinate 36,340,729 of OY390714.1, forward strand.
AATTCCCAAAAACAATATTATCCATTTTTCAAAAAACAAATTTTGAATATTTTTTGAGAAAAAAATAATTATTGAGAATACAATTTTAATAAATTTTTACTGAGTAAATATTTTCAAATCAATTTTTTAAAAATCTTCTTCAGGCCAACACTTGTTGAAATTTTTAAATGATTTTTTTGGAAAACACTTTTTTAAAAATTTGTTTTCAAATTTCAATTTTCAATGAATTTTGTCGAAAAAATATCACAAAAATTGTTTCAATTTTGAAAAAAAAAATTGCTGGTAAATTGAAACATGATTTTTTTCAAAAAATTTTACGTAATCAAAAAATATTTTATTCATTTTTTTAAAAATGAAAAATAATACCTACTCGTAAAAATAAATTAAACTATTTTCCAACAAACATTTATTTTTATTTTTATTTAAGTATTTTTTTTACCTATTTGAAAAAATTTACTGTTGAAGATTTTTTTTTTCAAATTTTTTCAAACTTCAATTTTTCTTTTATATGAAAAAATCTTCTTTTGAGCAAAAGCATATATAGTTGAACAAGTTTAGTATTTTTTGCGGATTTTATCCAATCACACTTCTATGTACTTGAATTTGTTTCCAATTGATTTTTTTGAATCGTTAATTTTTCGCACTGTAAGAATTTATTACAATTTTAAAATGTTAAAACATGATTTTTTTTAAATTTTCTATTTTTTTATTTCATTTTTTTTTAATGGAAAAATTATAAATGGAATACCTACAATTTTGAAAAAATAACCACAAATGAAAAGTTTTGCTTCCTCGAGTAAAATCGAAGGCTCTCATTTCGAGTACCAAAATAGGAGGAACAAATACAAATATTTCAATCCAGCATGGCACTGAACGTAACTTTCTGGAATTCCATTCACACCTCATTCCAATAATACAAACAAAGCAATAACTTCGCGACACAATCTTGTCGAAAAGGTTTATACCTACTCCGCATTTCCCATTGAAATGCATATTATACGTAGGTCTAGGTGCGAGAAAACACTTATGGTTAGTTGAGCGAAGCATTATACGATGTGGTTCACGTTCACCTTATCGATGAACTTGTAATGGAAAATTTATAGTATATGAAAAAGTCTACATAAGCAATTAAACATTGTACAGTGCTACGCCATTGTCACTTTTTTATCGTTTCAAACATTGTTGAATTCAAAGTACTATACTGCATAGTGCATAATAATAATATAATGAGGGAGGTATGCGAAGACAACACCATATGGGTATCGAGATCGACCATTCGACACACAGCTCTAATTTTCTAACCTATTTAAAAAAAAATAATATCAAAAACAAAAGTATACGTATAAAAACACACCTACAGGTGGAATTCTGTAATAGAATTTTGACTCGAGATCGAGGATGCCGACAACACACACGTAAACTGCGCGATTCTCGGATCTTAGCAGAAAATTAGAAATTTCTTATCATTATGGTAAGATTTTCGCCTCGCAAATTATCGTATTTTTTAGTGAAAGTTTGCCATTTTAAAAGCTTTTATTATTTCAATAACGGAATCACGCGACTATTTACCGAGTATTGAATTTTTTTTCTTTCATTTTGTCGAAACATTATCACGTAGTGTAATTTACATAAACGTTGTGGTTTTACAACGGAAGACCAATGATAATGTTCATCGTGATATATTTTATTTTACTAATTATTACATATCTACCTACGTTTGAGCGGTTTAATTATACGAATAAACGTATTGTATAAGTTTAATACTCCAGTATTACACTAATACTTCGAATAATACGAATAAAAACGTTCGTTGTTGGTTTGCTCGTAATTTAGAGAATCGGTTAAATCGTCGCAAATGTCTCGCATATTTTTCGCCAAATTAGTTAAAACGTTTTGACGCAATCGGGTGACGTATTCTTCCGTCATCAATTATTACTACGGAATCAGGAAAAATACGTGTAATTCATTCATAAGTACTGCGAATTAACCGACCTCCAAAAATGATAATAAAGAAACATCAAAACGTTACTCGTTCAATTTACAATGGAAAAAAATGTCATTTTTTTCTCAAGAGATATCTCACGTGATCGAATAGAAAATATGAAAATTACGAGGTGATTTGATTACCGGAATAGGTACTTTGAGACATCGGAAGTATAGTCGAGTATCAATTTTTGTTCCTAGTTGGTGTTCGTTTACGAGATAGTTTCTTCTTGAGGTGTCTTTTTTCTTGAATTTATTCTCATTGTGCTCATACGAAAGAGACAATCGTACTGGTATTTCACAAAGTAGGTAGGTATACCTTGTACCGGTACAACCTATACCTAACCTAACACTCCTGCACAACTCCTGCTTAAATCACCAAACACGCGCGTGTATTGGAATTTGTTTCAACAGTCACACATAATACTTCGTAATGAACTCGGCATAATATCTTAGCCAGACAATGGGTCAAGCCAGCGGTCAAATGAGATTTTTTGTTTAACCATTGATTTATAAAATTCGCGTACCTAGGCGTGTAGGTAGGTACCTACGTTTAGTAGATATGGATACCTACACATGTTACGAACATGGACACGTGTATTTTAGTTAAAAACATTCATCAAGTATAGAGGCATGCCGGTAATGGAGCTTTATCGTTTCAATGTTTATTACTTCGATCTTTACACAAAAAAGTAACTACTCTAAAAATACACACCGAGTGTATCGTTTGAATAATACATAAAATACGTCGGTAATATTATGAACCACGTGCAATGTGCATACAGCGAGAGTACGCACATAACTTACTTTATGAATGTTCAATATCATATCAGTTCAAGTCAGGGGCATTATAAGCGGTAATTAAAACGTCCAGAGAAACGGTAATTCGTCTGAGATAAACGCGGAAGAGAGAGAGAGGAGAGCCTAACCGTGAAAAAATTTCTTCGAAGGAAGTAATGGACGTATTAAATATAGATTTAATATATATAATCTTTACTTAAGTCGAAATTAAATTTATTATATTTTTTAAGATAGTATAATTAAATATTTATTGTTAGTCCAGAGAACAGAGAGAGATACGATTGCTGATAAATTTTTGAAAAGGTTAATAACTGAATACCGAACACAGAAGTGACCTTTGAAATTTAGATTCTGTCAAAAGAATTTTTCAGGAAATTAGATAATTATTTGGCATTTTTTCAAAAAAGCTTAAACATTTTGATTCAAGAAGGAATTTTTAAAAGGTTTTTTCGGTCAATAAAATATTTTTTCAAGATTTTTTTTTTTAGAAAACGTGCTTTTAGCCAGAATAATTTTTCATTTTTTTTCATTATTTTTTTATTTATTTTTTGTTTACTTACTCGAAGACTTTCAAAATTTTTATCGAAAAAAAAAAAAATCAAAAAGAATTTTTGTGAAGGGATTGATTTTGTAGTAAAAATATTTATGTATATAATATATTTTTAAAAAGAAAATCATCTGAGTAGAAAATTTATTTGGTCTAGATAATTTTTTGATTATGAATATTTCTTTCTAAAAAAGTTAGGTATTTTGCCCAAAAATTGTTTCAAAATTTAAAAAAAAATCAAAAAGACTTTTTGTCAAGATATTATTTCAATGTTTTATGTTAAAACATATATTTGCAAGAAAATATATTTTAACATAAAAAAAATTAAAATAATCTCTTGATAAAAAGTTTTTTAAAATTTTTTTTTTACAAAAAAATCTACTCATGAAATCTCTTTTTAATAAGATACAATCTCTTCAAAAAATTCGTTTTGATTTTCTTAATAAAAAATTTTTGAAAAGTTTCTGAGCCAAAAAAATTTCTTATCATAATATTTGAATTCTTAAAAATTGTTCTGATAAAAAACTCTTTTCTTGAAAAAATAAATGAATAAAAAAAAATATGTAATGAAAAAATCTTGAAAAATTATTCCGGCAAGAACACATGTTTTCTAAAAAAAAAATTGAAAAAAAAACCTTTGTTGACCGAAAAAAAACTTTAAAAAAATTCCTTCTTTAGTATTTTTCAAAATTTTCCAAGCGAAAAACCTCTTTTTTTAAATGCCAAGTAATTTTCAGAAATTTTTTTTTCAACAGAAAAAAATTTATTTTTTGGCAAAAAATTCTTTATAAAATTTTTGAAAAACTTGATTTTTTTTTAAAGAAAATATTCTGACAATAAGAGTAGGTATTTTTCAGGAAGTTTTTTTGTCAAGACATTTTTTAGAAAATAAATTTTCAGCAAAGCGTTTTTCACCAAAAAATTTTTGTCAAAAGAGTTTTCCAAGATTTTTTTATTACTTGAAACATTTTTTTGAAAGTAGCTCTTTGACATGGAATTTTTTCAAAAATATTAGATACTTTTACAGGGTGTCTACATTAATTTTTTTTTGAAAATTCATGACTTTTTCATGTCTTTTTCATGACCTTTTTCATGAACAATATTTTAACATTTTCAGGGACCCTCCCCTCTTCCAGCATGAGTGTAACTTGGAATGAATATTTGGGGGGGGGGGAGCAAAAAAAATCCTTATTTTTCCCCGGTAACGCAGCTAGGATGAAATCATGGAGGGGGTTTAACTTTCAGGGGTGGTCATTTTGAAATAAAAATTTTCATTTTTTCTTCGAAAACAAAGAGAGCTGTATTTTGGTATTTTATGTCCTTGAGCAGAGAAAAAATTGCACCCCCAAACAGTGACAAACTGAAAGAATTTTTCAAGGGAAAAGGGCAGAATTACTGAAAATATCAAATTCAAGTACCGAAAATTTGAAACTTTAGCAAATGAGATGAAAATAATATTTCCCGAAGAAGCGAGGGAAAGATTTTTTGAATAAAACTGAAAGTTTCAATTCTGTTATCAAATAGAAAACAAAATACTGCTCGAGCGTAGCGAGAGCGAATTTTTTTAAAAGAAATATTCAATTATAAAAGAAAAAAGGGCAAATTTTGCCTAATAAAAAAAAATTCATGACCTCTAGCAGCAAAATTCATGACTTTTCCTGACCTAGTGATTTTTTTGAAAAATTCATGACTTTTTCATGACTTTCATGACCCATTTTAAAATTTCATGACTTTTCATGACTTTTCATGATTTTCATGACCTGTAGACACCCTGTTTTAGAAATTTTTTGATTGGGAAATTTTTTTCTGAACATGAATATTGAAAGAATTTTTTATCCATTTTTTTTTTTTTTTTTAAGAATACTTCTTTTCAAAAGGGGGTTTTGGCTCAAAAATCATGAAAACTTTTTGTCAAGATTTTTTTTTTGTCGAATATACGTACCTTTTAATATTTTTTAAAAACATTTACTTGACAATTTTTTTTTCAAAGAGTATTTTTTGAATTTTTTTTTTTCAAAAATATTCTTGTCAATACATTTTTTACAGAATTTTCTACAGATTTTTTCGAACAACAAAACTTTTTCAAGAAATTTTTCTTTGCACACAATTTTTTCTGAACAAAGAGATTCTTCGACAAAAAAATTCATCGCGAGAATTTTTCAAAGATTTTATTATCAAACCAATGTTTCTTTTAAAAATTATTGGGAAAATTAATTTTTTCAAAACTATTACTTTTAGAAATTTTCGATTTAGAAAATTATTTATAAAGAATTTTTTTTTTTTTTTTGAAAAATGAATTTATTGTTTTATATTGGAATAAATTTTTGGGCAAGAATGTTTATCAAGAAATTTTTTCGAACAAGAAATTTTTCAAAGAAATGTTTTTACAAAAAGATTTTTATTCAAGAAATTAGCTCTATTCTTCAAAAATTTTTAATTAATAAAATTTTTGGTAGATGAATTTTCATTTTTTTTTCTTTTTCTTTTTCTTTTTTTGAAAGTACACATACCGATCTTATTTTTTAAAGATTTTTTTGTCACAGAAGATAGAGTTTTTTTTTTCGGCTTATACAAAAATTACTACAAATTATCTCAATTTCAAGCTCATATTTTCTATTTCCTTTATTTTTAATTTTAATTTTTATTTTTATTGTTTTTTTGTTATTTTATGTGCTTGGTAGACACTCTGAAATCTTATTCATTCGCTGTTAGCTCATAATTACAAAATATTACAGAAAAGTCCACAATTCTTTATAAAAACCATACTTGAAACTCATGACTCATTTATTGCTTTATTCATAATAATTTAAATAGGTCCATTCATTCAATAGATACGTATTTTAAGATGAGTGGACTTTTATTGACGCTGGAATCTCATCATCCTTCATTTTCTCGCTTATACAATTCTTTCAACAAGACGGCCGTCAATTCACATATCGAACGTTTTGAAGGAGCAAGTAAAAAATAGCAATTGCGCCTTTTCGACTGATTCCCGTTGACAAGTTGATTAGTTACATAAGTCTGCTGTCGAAAATGAATTATGCGCCGATAAAAAAAGCAAGATGAAAAGTGCCGATACCGCGACCACCAAGTATCCAGAGTTTAAAGACCTTTAGACTTTTTTTTCTTTTATCAGCGAGCTTCTAAGAATACCAAGACTGCATATCAACCGACAGACTGGTTTGCAAATTTCAACGCCGTCCGAAATAAACCAGAAACGTTAGACGAGCCAATAACCCATAAATCTGTCTACTTACCATTGAAATGAAGTAAAATTTTTCGAAATTCTGCTCTTGTTGCTTGATTTCTGGTAAATTATTCGCTAAATCTGAATGGTGCTTGAGTTCATCTTCGCCACTCTGCGTCAGCCAAGAGATGACCTGTAACAAGTTGAAGATTTTTTTTCGGTTAGTTCGTTTCGTTTTGTCAAGTGTAAGAGAACAATGGGTAAAAAATGGAATTAAAACGGTTCGTTTTGTAGTGAAATATTTTATCTAAGATGTTCGCATAAGATACGTATTTACAAGGAATGAAACATCGTAGTGAACAATTTTATTGGAAATGTTGAAAAAGTTAATCTCGATTTGTTTGTAATAAAAAAAATATAGAAAAAACTGAATCCTCGCTCGCTCTTGTATGTATTTCTCAGTCGATACGTATTTACAATTAAAAATAATCAATAGTGGAAACATTTTTCACAACATTCAATATACTAAGAATTAATTATTGATCCATTTTATCATTTTATTTTCATCTGGTAGATGCGATTATTTTTCTTTCATAATCAAACTCATTTCCTTTTCTTTATTAGTTTAAACTAAAATTAAAAATTGGATATTACATGATCACTTGATCAGATATTTTGTTGTTTCATTAAAAAAAATTAATAAGTTATAGTGAGAAAAATGCAAAAAATTTATAAAATGTATTTCCTGCTTGCGATTTGTTCCTTAATTTTTATTTTTTTGAAATTATTTTCTTGAATATTTTTAATGAGTACAATTTTTTTTAGTTTCTTTGTTTTTTCACCTCTGGATGGATTCTCGATCAATTTTTTGCCATAAAATATTTTTTTCAGAATTCTTCTTGGAAAATTCATCTTCTATTATCAACAATCATATTTCAGGGAGAAAATGCTATAAATGCACTTGAAAAACAAAAACATGTTCTTCGTACAAAAAATATCTTGATAAAAAAAATTAAAGTTTCTTTCATAAAAATTTGTTCTTAGGATTTTTTTTAGGGTTTCTTGGAATTTTTCTCCTGCAAGTTAGGTAGTTTTTCATCAAATTAATTTTCTTAAGAGAACTTTTTCAAAATAATGGACAATTTTTTGAAATTTTTTTTCTACCAATTTGAAAAAATATAGATATTTCCAAAAAAAAAAAAAAAAAAAAAAAAAAATGAGGTAGGTCTAGACTTATTTTAAAAATATAGGTATAATTACCTATATTATGTAATCAATTTTATGGAAAAAATCCAATTATTGTATAAATATATTTAATTCAAGTGAAAAACATCCTTATTAGATTGAAAAAAACAAAAATTAAAAATTGTTCAGTAGGTAGTTAGGTACTTAATAAATAATTTAAAAAATCTATCGAAAAATATTTTTTTTACAAGTAAAAGTACAAAATTGAAAAAATTTTCTTTTGCAAAAGTATTTTTAATAACAAATTAGCAGAAAAGAAAACTCTCGAAAAAATTTCTGGAAAATATTCGAAAGTCTCATTTTTTTCATCAACTTGCCTACGTATATTTTTTTCCAAAAAATCTCCAGGAATGATATAGGTATTTCTATTTTTCAAGTTTAAAAATTGTTTCGAAAAAACCTTTCGTACAAAGAATTTGTCTTCGAAATAAATTCTTGGAAATAGGTAAGAAGTGATTTTAAAAACATCCCATAAAAATTCAACTCCAATCAAATTTTTTTTTCAATAAGTGTTTTTCACAAAAGATTCTCCTACTTTTCTCAAAGTTCAAATTTTTTTTCAAAAAAGGACTAAAAAATATTTTTGGTACAAAAATTCCATTTTAAAAAATGAAAAATTCAATAATCATCTTGAACGAAATTCATTTTTTCTTCGTTCGCAAAAAATAATTGTAAGAATTTTTCTTCCAAAAAAACGAAAAAAATAGTTAAATTTTTCAGATAAAAAAATTAGAAGATTATTCACACCAAAAATTTAGAGATTTTTTGATATCAAATAAAATTCTGTCCACAGGATCCATTTTTACACTGTACCTTTTGCAGCAAGCCAAAGTTGCATCGAGGTAACTGTAAGCCATACAAGTTATTTTTAAAAGTTATTTCCATTCGTACATGCAAATTTGAAAGAGAGGGAGAAGTCTAATCGAATTTTTTGTAGTAACCAAAATTATTCTAAAGATCTTAATGTACAACTTTTGATTGAAAATTTTCTTCATAGGGACTTTAGGTCCAGAGATAAAAAATAAAAAAAAAGGATAAAAAGATAGTTGTTTGAAAAAAGAAAAAAGATAGGTGGTTTGGTAGGATAGACCACGTACCTTCAAAACAGGAGGAGGGGATTTAAAAAAAATGTGGTCCCAGCTTATTAAAAAAAAAAAAAAAAAAAAAAAAAAAAAAATAGTTACGTCCCAGATAACGAATCAATCACAAAATCTCTTTTACCCTTCCGTTCTCAAGGAGGACTACACTACAAATACGAAATTCCGAGCCCTAGTTTAAGTACGTCGTTATTTTGCTATTGAAACGCCTCCATACTTCGTGTAGGCAACCTCTCGATCAATTTCGCACAATTCCAACATTCTATTCACTTCTAGGAGCAAGTTCACCGTCTGAATATCGAGTACAAGGCGACCATCGAGAAGCAGAATAAGAATACCTCACCAAAGTAAGAATGTGTGAGATGCTAGACATGGCCGGGTAATTTAAAACTCATAAGGACTTATTAGCAAACTATCTTAAACAAAAAACCGTTAATGAGATTTCTGCTCAAATATTTTCAAACAAACTTCCAGAGAAGTGCTTTAGAAATACCATTACAGAGTACCTAGTACCTACTACAGAGATACACGAATAATTTTGCACTGTCGATCGACAAAAATAATACGTAGAACCTCCAAGCATCGGTCAATTTGTGGACGATTTGACATTGAATCGGCCATCGTCAGTCAGTGGTAATCCTGACAATGGGTACTCGTATAACAATGTTTCGAATCATTCTGCAGGGCATTTCTGCAACCGATAAGCGATCAGTTGTATTTATAAAAATATGTAAGTATAATATTATACTGGTTCACATCAACATCAGCACACAGCACAACAAACTCGAATCTTATTACTCGATAATGCACCATTGTCAAGGTCATCTCTCACACACGTTTTCGACCCGCGCAAAAAATCGTTGGTTAATTTACATAAAAACGCTACAATGTGCCCGCTTTCTTTCACCGATCTATATACTCGATCCGATAACAGTAAAGTTCAATTAACCTATCTGACAATCTCACTGTACCCATGAAAGCTTTGGTGCTTTGCTATAGCTCATTGCGTGTGCATTGCATGGCTAGGTAGGTCTCGATGTATATTATACCATATTCCACGCATAATTGGATCGAACGGTATGGCGAGTCAAAGACAAATAATCTTCATTAACTATACTATCGCATTAAAAGAAAAACGCGGCCACAGAGATTTCTACTATTTACCATTCATGGGCATATTTTAAAAGTTCGATAAATAGGCACCTAATACATTTAAATGGGGAAAAAAGGCCATAGGGGGAACCGAGTTTGTGAGAACTTTCGATAATGGAGCCGACAACGAAACCAAACCACTTATAATGTACCTCGTGTGGAATGAAATCATTACAAAAAATTATTTAAGCAACTTGGAATATACCGTTAGAGATTACATACCTTGAAATCTGGACACTTGTCTCGTTTATTTTTTACTTTCGGTTTTGCCTTCTTCCCATCATTATAGTACCAGTTCAATTATCGAATTCAACATATGAAAACAGGTCAAATCGGTGGAAATTTCAGTTCGAGTAATTTATAGTTATTAAATGTTTTTCATCAACGTTCAAAATCACGGTCACGATCAAACAATTAAAATTACATTCATCTCAAAGTCAACTCGAAACAAACCTTAGGAAGGTACTCGAACTAAAAATATTATTTTTCGAACCATCGAGAAAACCACGTAATTCACTTCACAAAGCACCATCGAGTTTTTAAAAACTCGCGTACATTATTATTTTCAGATTGATGTTTGGTTGTGGTACGTACAACGACATCATGTTCATCATACCCAAGACCAAGACCGCCATCATTGTAAGGCAGGTATCTCTTACAACGCAACAACGGTAGATTATAATTGAAAAATACTCACACTCACAGCACAGATGGATAAACGCTTCGAGCAAAATTATAAAAAATCATAAAGGGAATAAATTAACACCAGCGCCAGCGTCGAACACTACATCGCTTTAGAATGAAAATATCAAGCGAAATATCGTACAGAGCGATAGTACATTGTGACGTCAGAGTCCAATACAGAAATGCCTGCAATAACCAATATAATTTACGAAGACATATCATCGTAATTTACTACGACGAAAAATGGTCGCTTCGACTGTGTCGTCGTAGTACAAAATCACAAACAGGTAAGGTAACAATGTCATCCTGGTAACAGCTTAATTTCCGTATCACTTTTAAAACCCAAACCAAGGGCCATGGTATAATATGGTACAAATGGTTTGGCATAGGCACATTTCTATTAAGCATCCATGTCGTAGAAAGATCCTTAATAGAAGTAACAATTGTCTTGTAAATCATTCAGTTTCATCAAGGACATCGATTGATTGATCGACGATCGTGCATCGTAAAAAAAGAACAACCCGGTACATCAAAACGTACCATAAACAAACAGCAGGACGCACTTTAACAAAAAGCATCGCTCAGGTACAGGTAAAAAAGCCACTCGACGAAATAAAATCAACCACCTACAAGAGAAAATACATTTTTAAAAGTATTCTTCTGACGTTACTTCGGTAAATGGTTATCTTAACAGGTCGTTTTTCGGCCACACAGACTCACTGATCTACTACAATAATTTTTACATTTAATCACCAGCAGGAGATTAGGAAACGTTATGAAGTTAATAAATCTTATATTGTTTCCACTCATTTTATTCTCAGGATTTATACGAGTAAACATTGAATTCTGGTCTTAGACAGACCAATAGCAATCTCAGGAACCTTTGTACCTTCACTTGAATTTTATTTAAAAAATAGATGAGAGAATGATAACAAATCCAAAACTTCGAAAAATTAATAAGTGGGTGGATGCTTGGAACACTCATTATAACATAAGATTATTAGCCCAGTAAAATAAGGAAATAAAAATGCATTTTGAGTTACATAAAATTTTTGAATTTTAAAATGCTCCTTTAGATGATCTGATTATTCACCCAAAAGTCTTCGAACTTTTAAAGTCCCCTAAAATGTTGACCAAAAGTGACCCTCTCGTTGTTTTTTGCTTATATCTCTTCAAATAAGCGTTTAAACAGAAAAATGGTTATGGCTAAAATTAAAGTAGATAAAATTTGCAATAAAAAAGGTTATATTCATTTTTTCAAAAAAGTGAACGAGTGGCACAAAAACACGCGTCAAAATATACAGGAGAGGAAAACATGAAGATTGGCACCATTTTCGCGAATAACAAACAATTTATAGTACGTTCGGCGAAAGATTAAACCTGGCAAAATAAAAAGTGGGGGACGCAGTGAAAAAACGAAGCAATTAGAAGCCGAGAATTGTTCGTTTCGGCGCGTTGATTGGTTCATTTTCGCTCCGCCTTTCTCGCGCCAAAATTTGCCAGGTCTAATCTTTCGCCGAACGTACTATAGGAAGAGGTTGAATATATTATATGAATGAGAACATACCATCAACTCCAAAGAAGTCTCTACCCCTTCAACTCCAAAAAAAACTTTTAAAAACGTTTACGTATGTTAGATTTTCTTCAAAACTACTTCACTCATTTATTTCCATAAGTTAACGACAATATTGAATTTTAAACATGGAGAAGGGTGAAATACTTTATCATTTATATGTTGAGGTGTTTTTGCACCGCCCGTTCTTTTTTTGAAAAAAATTATCACGACCTTTTTTTTGGAAAATTTCATGTGCTTTAAATTTAGTTATGATCATTTTTCTGTTTGAAGGCACATTTGAAGAGTTATAAGAGAAAACTAAGGAGGAGGATTGAGGGACTTTACGAGGGGCGAGGTTTGGGGAATTTTTGGCAGTTAATCAGACCGAAATGAACATTTTAAAATCCAAATAATTAATGTAGGTAACTAAAAATGCATTTTGATGCAATTTTTTGGTCCAATTTTACTGGACCACATATTAAGCAATCATATTTGAATATTAATTTCCAATGTTTCTGACATTTTTCCTCAAACCAAAATAAATACAAAACTAGGTAATTCAGCTCCCCAATCAACCAACAACATAGACCTTTACTTAACGAAAAAAGTAAACAATTATTCATTATAACTCCCAAAATTCTTCATACCACATCCTCATCCTCTTTTGTGTGTAATTGTAATAAGATCAATCACCTTCTGCAGTTTTATATTCAGCTGATCCAATAAAAAAATCTCTCAAACAAAGAACGCGTCACACATAGCAAAAAAGAAAACAACAATAAACCCATCGCTTTCAGCGTTTTCATTTAATTACAGCCTCAACAACGAGCTAACAAATACTCAAATTACAAAAACTAACGCAGAAGCCAGCATGGCACTCAACTTTATACACTTTACTGTACCTACTCATTCATTGTTATACCCGGCAATTTAATATGTTCGTGAAATTAACACAATGCTCGGATCGACGCAAAAATCAAACAATACGTATGAATACCCATTACCCAGTACCCACATTTTACCGTCAAAGAGAAACACCACTGTGCAAATTAGATATATTATTAGGTAGTTAACTACTCTGTGTACTTAATCAAGGTCAGAAATTTTAAGAGCGTTGTGACAGTTTCGAAGTACATATTTTGATTTTGAAGCAGTGCGCGGGTTAAAATTTTGCCATTCGATTTTTACTGTATTTTGATTATTCTTGAAGAGTTTTTGAATTCTAATTGTTTATAGAGCATTTTATGTAATTTTTTGAAAGAACACAGTACACTTTTTTCAGAAATATTTTCCAACTACTTCCTGAAAGAATTTAAAATTTTTGTTGTTGTTATTTTTTCTTAAATGTTATTTCTTGAAAAAACTTTTGAAGAGAATTCTTGATTTTTATTTCAAAAAAATTTTGATTTTTTTTTTTTTGTTTGCAAATTACGTATGTTCCAATAAAATTTTTTATAACAGAAAATATTTTTCGACATTTTTTGTAATTTTTTGAAAGGATTTTGATTTAAAAATAAATAAAATTCCGAGATTATTTTTTGAAAGAAAATAAATTTCTTCACTGTCTTAAGAAGATTTTTCATTTCTTTTTACTACGCTTTTATATACTTGGTATGTATGTATGTATGTCTCATGGAACCAAGAGTATGTTTTCGACCAATCCTCTCTCATTTAATATTTTACTGGAATTGAAAGAACATAGTGCTCACATTAGGGGTTTTCGAGGTCGCTGAATTCGATTTTCGAACTCAAATTTACCCCCGACCCCAAATTGAGCCCCTATGAGGGGGTTCAATTTTGAAAATTTCAGAAAATCACAACATTGGTATCGAAATGTAGGTTTTCGAGGTCGCTGAATTCGATTTTCGGACTTAAATTTACCCTTGACCCCAAATTGAGCCCCTATGAGGGGGTTCCATTTTGAAAATGTCAAAATTCACAACATTGATATCAAAATGTTGGTTTTTGAGGAGTAAAACTATGAAATTAAAATATTTTCAATGACAACAACGACAAAAAGAGTTAAATAAAAATGTAAAAAAATTTTAAAAAACCACGCTTTTATTTAAAGTTGGTCACTTTGTAAAATGTTATTCATAGGGAAAGAGTAATGCCTTAAAAAACAAAAAATAAAATTTACTTGAATACAAAAATGTGTCATGAAAATTTTTTTTTCAAAAATTTTAATGATGAAAAGCGTGGTGGGGTGTACGAGGAGCAAACGAATACCTTTTCGATTAACGCCCCACCACGATTTTCATCATTAAAATTTTTGGAAAAAAAAATTTCATGACACATTTTTGTATTCAAGTAAATTTTATTTTTTGTTTTTTAAGGCATTATTTTCTACAAAACTTTGTAAATTCTTTCTTATTGACAGATTCCTTCCCATTTTTTTTTTTTTTTTTTTTTTAATTTTTACATCAAGAAAGTTAGGATCATTTTTTGTAATTTTTTGAAACGATTTTTGCATTTTTCTCAATGTAAAATGTCAAGACAATTTTTGAAAAAATGTTTTTTTTCCCCAGGATTTTCGAATATTTTTTTCCACTAAAAAGTTCTCAATTATTTTTTATTTGAGAATTTCTTCTCAAATGTTTTTTTTGTACTTACCACATATTCTTGTTAAAAATTTTATTGCTAAAATTTTTATATCAAAAAAGATTAGGTGATTTTTGAGTTTTTCTCAATAGATATGAATTTTAAAGTCAACTTTTTGCCAAAAATAGCGCTTCATCTTCAGTTATTTCATTATTTTCATTTTTTTACAGAATGTTTATACTTTTTCCCCCTATTGTTAATTGTGAATTTAAGTTTCCAAGAGAATTTTTCGTAGCAAGTTTTTTTTTTTACAATTTTTTTGTTATGTTTCTAAATTCATTTCAGAAAAAGCAAAATTTAAAAAAATAAAGGCATTTTTTTTTTTTTTTTTTTTTTTTTTGAAATAAATATTACTTTTACTTCATCCAAAAAATGTACTTTTAAGGAAACTTTTACTGAAGAAAATTTATTGAGTGGAAAAATGTTTTCGCTTTAAGAATCAAGATCATACTTTTGAAAAATTAATGCATTATTATTTTTCAGACCATATTTCAGCAAATTCCACAAAAATGATCTAGGTAGGTATGTCATTATACATTCATCTAAATATTCTCATAAAATAAGTATAAATAATGAGACGACTTTAAAATTTGACCTCAACCAACACCGGTTAATAATTTTTGCGGAAATAGACTACCCCACGTAGGCAGTTGTAACTACGTTACATTTCAGAGATTAGAATATTAAACACATTTATGAGCAGCGACAGTAATCGCAAGTCTGTGATTACTACTCGATATAAAAACAAGATAAGTAATCTATTCATAGTACAAGTAATACATCAATTTCATAAAGTAAACTTTGCTATCGCTCAAATATAGGCTATTTACAAATCCGCAGTCTATCTTCTGATCACCATTCAACCCAAAGACTCATACATGATCTTATTATCTGCATGAAGCATGATACCTACACGCGCTGAACATTCTACAGTTGGAAAAATAGCAACGCAAAAATCTTATTTTTCCTATCTAGATTACTTACTCGATAATGGCAAATGATTAAATGCAAAATACGCCTACCGTTTCACATTGATCTTTTATATCGGCCATCGCAATCCACATCCAGCCAGATTCACCACACACTCGATCGCAAATCGTCGCGAACACGAACAGAAACACTCCGCGCCGTCATGCGGCTCCAGACACGAATACATTTACAAAACTGCCACCCGCTACATAATCCTTAATTTGTTATCCTTCTCGGAAACGCACACACTGCATTCACTGCATATATGTACACTGAACAGAGCACACAGACGTCCGATATTTACGAGCAAAGCAGATGCAAGGTGAAACACGTGACAGCACCGGTACTACTACTGATTCGAAGCGCACAGCGAAGTAACGTTCGGGTTCGGATATTGGAATCGGGCGGCGGCGCTTTTCTCACCAAACATAGATAAGGTTTTAAACCTTTTCCAAAGAATTATGTACCAGAGCCACAGAGCCTCATCCGCAGGTGGTTGTATACCTCGACGTCTTCCATGTCACTCCCTCCAAATCCATATACACCAGCATCCCGTTTATAAAAAAACGCACTCTTTAATTAAAAAACTAGTATCGACGTAAAAATATGTATCCTACCTTTTACATAGACCGGTTAATTAAACTCAGCTCTGGGATTTTATTAGATTTTCTTCGTTTCAGTATAGATTTTTACACAAGGAGATGAAAGAGGATGGGAAGTCAGCGTGGATTTTGATGAATTATTACACTTTTACCTCGTCTCCGGTGTCAGAAGACAAGATGCATGTATATTTTATCCTTTTTCTAAAACCTTCCCAATCGATTAAAACCTTTATTACACTGGTTCACCGAAATTATATAATTGCCATTCTAAAACCTATATACCTAATTTTTGCCAAGGGTGTCCCGGTTCTGAGTAACCAGACTTGGGATTTGGATACAACCGACTAAATCGAACCCACCAACAAGAAATGATATGTACACCACAAGGGGCAATAGTTAGCAAAAATATTCACGAAAACGCTTCGTTTGCCCGGAAAATGTTAAAATTTGGCATTCGCGTACTCAAGAAACCCGTTTTTCGACGATAACTCGAGAAATAGTCGTCAAATTGAAAGTTCTGACTGCACTAGAACAGAAGAAAATTTTTTGCTCTACAATTTTAGTTCTTATCAATTTTTACGAAAAACGCTTAGTTTGCCCGGAAAATAAGAAAATGCGCAAATGTGCATATACTACACGAAATAAAAAACCGCTTTTCGACGATAACTCGAGGAATATTCATCCAATCGAAATTCTGACAAATCACTGACGAAAGAAAATTTTTCGCTCTACAATCTTAGTTCTCATCAATTTTAACGAAAAACGCTTCGTTCGCCTGAAAAATAGAAAAATGTGAAAATTCGCTTATCCCAGAAAACAGTTTTTTGACGATAACTCGAGGAATATTCGTCAAATCGAAATTTCTAACTGTTTTAGAACGGAAGAAAATTTTTTGCTCAGCAATTAAACAATTTCAGTTCTTATCAGTTTCCACGAAAAACTCTTCGGTGACTCATAAAATAGGAGAATGTGAAAATTCGCTTATGCAAGAAAACAGTTTTTTAATGATAACTCGAAGAATATTCGTCGAATCGGAATTTCTGACTACACTAGAACGGAAGAAAATTTTTTGCTTTATAATTCAAGTTCTTATCAATTTTTACGAAAAACGCTTTGTTTACCCGGAAAATAGAAAAATGTGAAAATTCACATATCCAAGAAAACTTTTCTTCAACGATAACTCCAGGAATATTCATCAAATCGAAATTCTGCCAACGCATTGACGAAAGGAAATTTAAAGCTCTACAATTTTGGTCCATATCAATTTTCACGAAAAACGCTTCGTTGCGCCAGAAAATAGGAAAATGTGAAAATTCACTTATCCGCAAAAACAGTTTTTCGACGATTACCGAAATCCTGATTGCACTAAGCGAAAGAAAATTTTTCGTTCTTCTCAAAAAGTCATACCTGTTTCATGTATTGTTCTGACGAAATTGTGCAATTTTCATGCCTCGCCAGTGCCCCGTAATAAATTGAGGTAGGCAATATTTCTGACAGGAATTTTGTGTTGCTACTCCTTCAATTGTTTCAGAGCAATACAACCCAAAATGCTAAGAACTTTTTTGCTTTTTCGATGTGTAATCCACTGCCATGCCAGGATCAAATTTTTTTAAACTCAATGCTGCCAATCAATTTTTAAAGCTTTTTGGCTCCTTTATTTTCAAATTTGGGCACCACGTGCAAATAATTTTTTTTTGTTAGTGGCACTTATGTTTATATCTAAACTTCAAATCTGGTTATTCACAATTAAGACACTATATTAAAGCAAAAAGTTTGAAATGAAAGAAAAAAATGCCATAAGCAAATTGCGAACAAAACAAACGAATCTGGAATCTCGCCTGAAAACTTGTTTCGATACAATAAATTGGCTTTTCCGCCAATTTGAACACCTCACCTCACACGTCATCCGTCGTCGTGATTCAATCAACAAAAAAAAATTACTTCCGTTACTTCGAACATCGAACGTTAATTTCGGCTACGGCGTATGTAGATAATTGCCAAAATATTCTTTACACAATCCTGCAGCTCGTTCATGCTCAAACAACAATCCACACATTCCAAACAAATTAAACTTCGATCCATATTGTTTAAAACAGCAGGATACTTTTATCTCGAGTACGTATCGTTATCGACAAACTAGAATATTTAGATTAATTATTAAACCAACATTACATAATGAATTCTACCTATAGACATCGATTGTCTTCTGGAAGAAAAAAGGGATCAAACTTGCGCAACAAAACCTCACAAATCCCATCAGGCTATCACGACTGTCATACTTTGTAGCACTCATTGAACTCGTAATATACTCTCTTTCTTTCGCTTAGTAGTCATAAATACTCGTTTTATTATCTAAAAATAACCTACTCACGATGAAACTCGACGTAACTAGGCCCACATACTTATTTCCAATTGTATACCTATTTTTGAAATTTTTTTCGACTTGTGTTCTTATATCGAGGTATTTTTGAAAATGTGTCATTCATTAGCAGTTTGTTTTTACTTTTTAGGGACATCATTGTGTAGTTCAACTTGTCAACATACTCGGACATAATTTACAGAGTAGAATTCAATGACTAAAGTACACATAACCTCTTTACAGCTGGAAAACTATTCCACATCAAAGAATACCGCTAAGAAATGAACTCGTACCTAAATTCACTGGAGGTCAATTTTTAATTTATAGAGTGTCTAACAAAATCTCAAAACCAAAAAGAAAGACTTTTACAGCACCAAATAGGGCATTTTCAAGGTGAGGAATGTTCCAAAATTAAAAAAAAAAAAAAATTTTAAACTTGTGAAAATTTTTTAAATTTTAAAAAATAGATCAAATTTTAAAAACTTGTTAAAATTGGAAAATTTTGATAGTTCGTTTAATTTAAAAATGATCAAATTTCAAATTTGACCAAACTTTGAAATTTTATCCAACTTCGAAAATTTACTAATAATTACCTAAATTCAATTTTTTTTAGAATTTTTAGAATTTTTCCAATTTTGAATATTGACAACATTTTTTAATTTGAACCAGCCCAAAAAAATGATCTTGATGTCAAAATTTCATAAAATGTTGCAAATTTTTCAAATTTTGAATTTCTTACGAATTTTGAGTTTGTACTAAAATAAAAAAAATTAAAACCTAAACTTCACAAATTGACCTTTTCAATTATTTAATTTTTTTTTTGAGAATTTAGTAAAACTTAAAAATGAGAAAAATTCCGAAGAATATTCTCAATTTTGAAGTAAGTATTATAAAATTTTTAAGATTATTTAAATTTTAAAATTTTAAATTAAAACTAGCTCCAAAAATTAAAAATTACCAAATTTCACATTTTTATCAATTTTTTTGATTTAAAATTTTTTTTTTTAAATTATCAAACTTTACAAATTAATTTTTTTTAAATAATTTAGCTAAATTTTAAAGATGAAATCCGATTTTTAAAGTTGGTAAAATATTTTACCTAATTACCAAGGTACAAAATTTAAAATTTGATAAAATGTTGCGGACTTCTCCGATTTTGAATTTTTGACAAATTTTTTAAAAAATTTCGAATTAGAAAAAAAATTAATTTGACCAAATTGACGACTCCAAACGTTCAATAAAATTTAAAAATTTTGAATCTTCACCATATTTTCATGATGAATACATGTACTAAATTTTAAAAAATTTAAATATTCATCAAACATCAAAAATGGATCCGTTGGTAAATTAAAAAATTATCAAATTTTGAAAATCATCCTAATTTTGAATTTTTCAACTAAATTTTAAACAAAAATTGAAATTTAAATCAGCTTGAAATATATTTTTTTTAATTTTGAAAATTAGGTATGTACGAAGTTGTAAATTATTATCGAATGATGAAAACTTTTCAAATTTTAAATTTTCAACAAATTTAAAAAAAAATTATCAAACCTTATAAAGTGACCTTTTAATTTTTATTTGAAAAGTGAGCTTAATTTTAAAAATTGATTCAATTTCAAAAATTTAGTAAAATTTAAAAATGACCCGAAATTCTATCAATTTTGAATTTTTAACAAAATTACCTTTTTAAATTTTTTAAAAAAGCTAAGTGAATTTTGAAAAATTGATACAATTTCGAAAAAATTTTGAAATTAAAAAATAACAAAATTCTAATTTTGTAAAATTTTGAGAATTTTTCTGATTTTGAATTTTTGCCAAATTTTGTAGATTAATTGAAAATGTTTGAATTTTCACTAAAATATCACTGGCTAAATTTTTAAAATTAAAATTTATCAACCCTCAAAAATTGGTTTATTTTAACATATTAGTAAATATTTCAAATTTTTACAGATTTTTACGTGTAAATTTAACCCAACATACGAGTAATCATTCTTAACATACACACATGATACTGCATTTAATTGATTATCAATTAAAAGACGATAATTACCTGATTTGTTTCATCTTCTAAGGCCTTGAGACGAGTTAATTCATGGATACTTTCTGTTCTTTTATTTGCCAATAGTTCTAAACGTTTAGCGGATCGTTCGACTTCGGTAAATAATCTATCACTGCGTTCCACCGATATACTAGAAAAAAACACACGAGAAATTCCAATTACATTACAAGTACATAGGCACACATTGGTACTAAAAATTAAACACAGCCGAGTTGAAAATGACCTCAGCTCTAAACCTTTCAACGCGCATAAAAGCCGGAAGAAATAAAGACGTTAACCATTATTGCAAACACCGAAAAGTACATATAAAGTAAATACCATTAGCGAGGCATGCATCAATATACCAGTACCTCGGTACAAATCGCGATTTTGTGTATACAAACGTACCTAGAACGCGTTTATAGGTTTGGATATGTGCGTGGAAAGGTAAACTCACCTAACATCGTAACTATTTGGTAGCCATTGAGCACGTTCTTCGATTTGAGCTAGAATATTGGATCCGTCTTTTCGCAATCGTAGCATATCCGGATCATTCAATACGCGATATATTAACTTTTGCTGTTGCAGGAGTTGTTTTTTATTCAATGTAACTCCCTCGACAGATTTCAGTTCGGACATCACGTTCACCAAACGTCGTCCACACGCGTGACATCTCATTAGAAACGGTTCGATTTCCTGTAAAAAAAAAAAAATTGAAAAAAATACATTCTCTTTAATATTCAATTTCGATGTATAAAAATTTTACAATTATAATCAATCCGGGGGTCAAGGGGGTTAACGAGGTATTATTTATGCCCGAGTCCGAACGTGTGGGCCTTTCAAAACTCTTACAAGCATTCACGAACTTAATCACTTATTGACGATAAATCATTAACGGTTAATGCATCGTCTAGTACTCTGATTTCACTTTGAAATTAATTATTAAACATTATTACTATTGCACAATGAGAAAATAAATAAAAAAATCAAACGCGTGGTATAAACAAATACACGATTTTTCTAACGATTGAATTTTTCGCCATTTCAATTTCTTACTGACAATTTTATTTACGAGGCTTGGCGTGCGGTACGATACATCATCGTTTCATCGTTTTCAAAACATCAAGGTTAAATAGGCAGAAGAATTTTTACCTTGTAAAATTGAACCCATTCTAACTGATCATGTGAACTTTGACCACCGTAGTCGACCGGTATGTGACTCCTTTCAACGTATTCTTCTAAACTATCACTTTCAGTCAACACTCGGCACTGTTGAAAGAGAAAAAAAAATTATAAAAATGTACGAGAGTGCCATAAAACGCCATCGTTTGTAATTGACACGAAATGATCGGTTATAAAATTTAATTACGAAGTTTTTAATTAATTTTACTCGAACGAGCTGCTTTAATGTGTAAACTAGTTCGCAGTAAGTAGATGTAATTAAATTCTTCGATAATTAGCACCTTCTTGGTATACCTTTACAATGTATAAAAACAAACAATTTTTAGAGCTCGTGAAAATTGCTTACCTTAACTTTTGATATATTTAAAATATTAGATCGACTACTATGATAAGATGCGGATCGGAAATGTCTCACTCGATGATGGTCATTTCTTCTCCAAGTGATCAAAACGCATTCCACTTTTACAGAATTCTGGAAATAGAAAAAAAATTATATTAATATCACCCGTGAAATATAAGTAGGCAATATGCATACCTATAATAGATTATGTAGATAAGTACAAATTCTTTTTAAAATTTGTTAAAAATTTAACGTAAGCTGACTTTAAAAAAAGTACCTAATTCTATTAGCAGCTCATTTATTTTAACCACACATAGAGATAAGTTAGTTACCTAATAAAATACTGATAAAGTATTTCTCATGCTGCCTACTGACTTGAAAAAAATTGTCTAATTAAGCAAAAATTACTTCGCTTCACTAATTCGATAAGGAAATAGTAATCAAAAACAATTTTTTATTTCAAATCAATTCTTATCAAAACTGCTGTTCCTATTCACCATTATTACAGTCATAAAAAGTGAATTGGTCGATTACCAAATAAATGATTATCAAGAAATTACCCACCGAAGTAATCCTAAAAGGTATAATTTTTTAGATTTTTCATTTGTGGGTAACTTATTGGAAAGGTATGTGCAATTACTTCATCATTCTCACGTTGAGAAACTAGTGTTTTGGCCATTTTTTTAAATTTCAATGATATGATAAAAAATAAACAATAAAGAGGTTGAGTAATTTTTACCAATTCTACGCTACACAAATTCGTGTTTGCCCATTTTCTAAAAGTACACAATCCCCCCCCCCCCCCCCAAAAAAAAAAACCGAATACGCCACGGTTTATTAATATTTTTCCGTTAGTTAGTCTCTTATGAAAAAAAAATCAATTGAAACCGGTTTTGTAAATAATTTTCCAAAACAAGTTCAAATTTAAAAACTACCTTCAATATAGGTACAAAATAGGTACCTACTACCTACCTCAAAAAATAATTTGCGTACTTGACATAATATGTGTACTTTCAAACTACACATTTTTTACTTATTATTTTTGGAAAATTCTTTGAAAAACCTCTCAAACCAGCACCAAATACTTGGTATAGAATACTTACTTATACGCAATTTATTTATTAAAATAGGTACCTATAAACTGAACTATAATATTGATTTATTTCTAGTTAGATTTATGCCCGGCGAGTGGTGGAATAGATTTTTAGATTAGGACATAACCGAACAACTCTTAACACAAAACTTTTGTACATCTGAGCTTATTTTCGAAACTGAAGGAATTATAGCAGCAAGAAGTTTTTGTCAAAAGTATGTACGCATCCTTCAACATTAATTGACAGGCACTAGCAAGACATGAAAATTGCAAAATTCCTCAAAGAGAACACATGCACAAGTGTAAATTTTCAAGAGAAACAACAAAAATTATGCGAAATTTTTTGAAAAATTTTTTAAAATTTTTTTTGAAGAATATTTTTTAAATTCTTGGAAAAAAAAATCGCTGTGATATTGTCGACCAGAATACGATGGCGAATGGGTCTGAAACCGTGATTTTGAAAAACCGAATTTTTTCTTCATAGAGATCAGTAGTTCTCAAATAATGGTTATATTTTAACTTTTAAACAATGCACAATTTTTTCTCATTAAAACAAATCAAAGTTGATAACTACTTATCTCTATGAAAAAAATTCGGTTTTTCAAAATCGCGGTTTCAGACCCATCCGCCATCGTATTCTGGTCGAACAATACCTATCTGAGAAGAAAACTTAGTTTGTTGTCTTATTTTTTTTTGAAAAAATCTTAAATTTATTAAGAGAAAAAAGAAAATGTCTGTTTTTTTTTGGATGGAAGAAAAATAAATTTTTGGATAAAAATTTTTCTAAATTTTTTGAGAAAATCTTGGTATATTTTTTTAGAGTAGATAGAAATATTTTTCAAATTTTCGAAGAAAAATAATTTCAAGTTTTTGAAAAAATTACTTTTTTTCTTGAGAAGAAAACCCATTTTTTTGTCTTAAT
Organism: Balanococcus diminutus; assembly: GCA_959613365.1. Lineage (NCBI taxonomy): Eukaryota > Metazoa > Arthropoda > Insecta > Hemiptera > Pseudococcidae > Balanococcus > Balanococcus diminutus. The sequence goes on from OY390714.1 coordinate 36,365,086, forward strand.
TTTTTTGAAGAAGTACAAATCTTCATTTTTTTTAGAAGAAGAAAATCTCTTAATTTTCTTGCATAAAACACCCTTCAATTTTTTTGGAGAAAAAAATTTCTCGGTTCAGGAGAAAAATCCACAATTTTTTGGAGTAAAAGTATTTTTTAAATTTTCGAAGGAATTTTTTTTTCCAAGAAGAAAATCCTATTTTCTGCCTCAATATCATTCAGCTTTTGGGAAGAAAAAATTTCAATTTTCAAAGAAAAACTTTTATTTGTTTTTGGAGAATTGTCTGTTATTTTTTTTTGAGAAAAAAGTCATTGATTTCTCTGTGAAGAAAATCCAAATTTTGTCTCAAAAAATATATAGGTAAGTACCTATTTGAACTTATTAAGGGAAAAAAATCTTTCAATTCTTTTGTGAGAAGGGGATAGAATTATTAAATTTCTCAGGAAAAAAAGCATTTTTGAATTTTTTGAAATACTCATAGAAAATATTTTTCAAATTTTTGTAGAATAAAAAAAGTCTAAGCCCAATTTTTTTGGAAGGAAATGCTTTCAATTTTTTAAAAAGTTTTGGAACTGGAAAAATTTTTGAATTTTCTTCTAGCAACCATAAAATGTCACTAGTTTTTTGGAGGAAAAAATTATAAGATAGGTATTATATACATAATTCTTTTTAGAGAAAAATGACTTTCAACTTTTTTCAGAAGAAAAATTCTCAATGTTTAAGAATAAAAATATTTTTTAAATTTTTGAGGCGAAAAATCATGCTTACAGTCAACAGAAAAAATGTTCAACTCGTCACTCCTTCAGAAAAAAATCGAGCTATTCTCCATCACTCAACGAACACCCTGTATGTAGTTCTGTATCGCATGATGAAAATTTCACTCTTCAACAGATCAACACACCTGTTGACTGTGATTTCGACTTTTACGAGTATCTCACCCAAAATCAAATGCTACTAGAAAGTCTCGCCTACACTAGTTCATACATTGTAAAAATCCACCACACGAGTATCGACGTTAACTTAGAACTCTTTAAAATTACCATAATACAATATGAGACAAAAAAACAGATAATTAAACAACAATTTGAACGATAATAAAATTTTTTATAACCCGACTTGGGCTACGTTAATATTTAATAAAGAACCGGCAATAAAGTTTTTACATAAACTCCCACTTCACTTCACAAATTAATTACTTATACTACAATGAAGTAGCGCGTATGCAGATGCACATTACCATAACTTATTCAATAGCAATCAATGTCCCTCAAAACAAACCTCAACACTTTGTTAAGTCAACTAAATTTAGGTGACAAAATATTAAAATGTGAAAAAAATATACAATACTAACCGTTATTAAGCTGAGTGATTTATCTAGGAGATCAATGTCTAGAGTGCTGCTCGGTGATACAACCAGTACAGATACTCCTCTATATTGTTTTTCGATTCTGAAAACACGTAAAAATAAAATAAAATTTCTCTTTCTATTCAATAAATAAAATATGCTTACTCGTAAAGTTAGCTACCTACATTTATTCGTAGGTATCTCCTTTAAAAGTTCTAGAGTGATCGAAAAATTAGGTAGGATATTCGTAACGAGGTTGGCTAAATCCACACCAAATAATCAAATTGTAAGGGCAATGTCGTTCTTTTTTATCAATCCCCTTTTTGATGAATATCATTGTATGTACAATTTTTTTTTTCAATTTTTTTCCAAGTTTTTGATTTTTTTATCCAAAATATTTTTTCAGAAAATGGGCTAAATCAATGTTGTTTTTTTTTGGAAGGGGGGTAGGATACTGAGTTTATCATTTTTTCTTAAACCATGATACCTACTCAATTTAGGTACTTGAAGAGAAATATCAAAATTTGAACGAATAATTTGAAGAAAAAAATTGAAAGAAATTTCAGAAGAAAAATTTGAAGAAAAATTGGAATAAATATTTTAAAAAAATGGAAATTAGAAAACAAATGATGATGGGAATGGAATCAATTGACAATTTTATAAACAATCATCTAGAGAAAAAAAATCCAATAAAAAGTTGAGAAAAAAATTTAGATGAAAAACTAAGAAATAAACTTGATTAAAAATTTACTTTAAAATTTAAAAAAAATAATAATTGAAAAAATATACGATGAAGATTTAAACGCGTTTCGATGGGAAAATTTTATGAAAAATGTTTTAAAATCCAAAGGAAAATTTAAAAATAAATTTAATTAACAATATATCTAAAAAAATTGCAAAGATGAATTTGAAAAAATATGACGAAGATTTAGATGTATTTTGATGAAAAAATTATTGACAAAACTTGAAATAAAAAAATTGGGAAATTTTTAATAAACTAAATAAAAAATTTGAAATGAGTTTAATGGAATGGTCAAACAGGAAAAAATTAATAGGTAATAATGAAAAAGTTGTGAAAAATGGAAATAAATTATTTGATGAACAATTTCCTTAATTCCATTGGAAAATGTTTTCGAAAATCTAACAAAAATAGGAGGGGAAATAATGAAAAATAGAATACTTCGAAAAATAAAAAAATAGATAATCAAAAATATTGAAAAAAAAATTCAATGTAAAATTTGAGAAAATCGTTTCTTTTCAGTGACAAACACAGCCACAAGGTTTCAAACAAGAACATAAGATGAATTCTCGCCCATTCGTTTTCGTGATTACCTGTTGTGGATTAATCCAATCCCATTCGGGACGACGTAAACTTATTACGAGGTGTTTTCACACACTTTATTGCATTTTTGTACTTAATAAGTGCAATGAGGAAACATTATCACTTCGATCACTCTTTTCTAGCATACGATAGGTAAAAAAAGAGAAAAAGGTAATTACTTTGTGATGATGCTGGAATAATAGGAAATTACAGACGCTATATCTCGTTCATTGAGTTCCGATTTCATAACCGTATCTGCGTCGTAAATGATCACCGATCTATCTAATTTATCAAAAATGCCTACAAAACAAACACCACACAGTTACCTATTAGTTAAAAAGCAATGATTTATCATAGGCTACATCTACTTAAATTTAACGTCTGGTACGATTCGAACTGGTTGTACGAGTAAGTATTTTGAAATTCATCGCCTCTCGAATGACATTTTAATAACTTAATCTTAATCCTTACAGCCAGAAATGACTTGGTCGATGCGTAGATAAGCTGGTATTCGCATTCATCAACGACCCTATCAACTGTTCCCCGATACTTTAAGTATCACTTAAGAGACGACGGACGCGGAACTCTTGAAAAAAATAAAAATCCATCGATAAACAAACGTGTGATGTAAAGCAAATGAAGCGAACCTTTCATACACACGCCTGATGAAAATCATCGAGTCGACGATTTTACTACCTTGGTAAAGTAGGTACATATTTTTTTTTTTAAATGTCACAACTCTCGAGCCCGCATAGCCATCCGCACCATTTCCTTTTTTTACATGGCTCGAAGGGTTAAACAACGCGGAAATTAACTTATTGCTAGCAATTAAATACGCGTATATGATATTACCACCCTAAATGTAATTGAGTAATAAAAGTCAATCAACCGAACCAACAGTGCGAGTTGTTATTGCTAAAACGAAGCCTTAGAAAAATTTTTCCTCTTTTAATTTAGTATGCAACAAGCGCACCCATGATTGATATAGTACACACTACATGCCGCTTTTGACGGCTTCAAATTCTAAACATCTCCCAATTACGCGGTTTTGTAATCGACCAACAAGTTTTTCAAAGGATCTTGGTTTTTACTTAAGTGTGGCCATTAAACGACCACGACGTATAGCACCATTTTATTAAATTACATTTACACCATCGACCGTTGAGTCGCAACACTTTTACTTCTTCTTTTTAGGTACTATACGACGCATCTTTTTAAATTTAAATTAAACGTTTTATAGAGGTATAGTATAGTATACGACTACAAAAGGTATATTTACCTGGAAATGTAATTCCGGCCATTAGTAACTTTTCTGGCAAGTCATTAATACACGATGGTCGAATAACCGTCCAATCGTTATTTTGATTCGGCGATTCACCCTCTGTAACAACAAACCAAGATTCACATTTCATTAAACATTATATCATGGTAAAGATACACCACATAAGCGATGAATAAGACTAGGGTGAGAGGAGCTTTCACCTTAAAAGGTAAATAAAGATTCTGTCGTTCTCACACGTCGTATATAAAATGGTAACAATATATTATAAAACGCTTGGCGCCACTGCCAAACCAACCCTCTAGATAAACATCATCGATAATGATTCTCCTCTCAACCCATGAACCCAGCACAATGATCATCGATGGTCACATCTATACCACTTCTCATCAATGAGTCTCTTCGTTCGTTCGAAATTTCGCATCATCTTTCCCACCCTTATGATGATTATTTTTCATTTTCTTGCCTACTTATTTGCATGAGAAATGAGTAGGTATAAAGGATAACTAAAAATATGAGCATTTTTTTTTTTTTTGATTTTAAACGGGTAGATGCCATATTATTTTGAAGAGATCATGTATGTACAAAAGGGTGGTCCTAATTTTGGACATTTTCGAAATTTTTTCGAGACTCCATTAATTGGTTACATATATGGAATTTCTTATTTTTTCTCCAACTGAATTTTTGTGGTTTCGAAAAGCCCCTCACCCCGAAAAGATCAAAAATGATTCAAAAAAATGGAAAAAAATTGAAATTCAAAATTTTTAAAGCCATTAGATTCGCAAAAGATAAGGTTTTCGAATATGGTGTATTCACTTTCCATATCAACTTGCTTTAAGATAGTGTTACTTGTATTTCAAAAAAACTTAAAATCGTTCCAAGGTACGTGACTCTCACCTAACCAATTGACGAAGAGGTTCCCAAAAAATGTCCAAAATAAGGGTTCTTATGCATGAATAGTTTTATCAGTGACACAGATTTTTCAGCAATACTTCAATTTTAGGAATTACCATTTTCCATATTTTTTTGAATTTTCGATATTATTTTTGAAAAATTTTAAAGGGTACGACAATCATCAAAAATTGCCAGGAATGGTCTTTTTGGATGATAAGGTGTATAATTATGAATACCATTATAATCACGAAAAACTAAAAAAAAATTTATCAAAAAAGGTAAAAAATTACATTTTTTATGTCTAAAAGCCTTTCTTGTGTAATTTTCTACGTTGTAGCCATTTTGCTCAAAATTTTAAAAAATCTTGAAAAGGTTGAAAATTTTCAATCTTTATTTTATTTTAATCAAGTAATAGGCAATTATTTTCTCGGTACCTAACAAATTTACGAGCAGGAGCAGCCTCAAAAATTTTTGAATATTTTCAAAACAAAGACCAACTCTGATGTGCAAAATAGATTTTTTTTCATTTTTAAAGAGACCTTTCAAGTAATTTTTTTTAGTGCATGCCGTGTCCCTATGTAAGAAATGATATTTTGTGCAAAAAATGACAACACAAGATTTTATAAAAAATTTTGTTGAAATTTTTTTTGAAAAATTGTCTATAAAGTAACTGTCTACAAGAATTTTTTTCTCTCCAAAAATCACTACTTTTTCACTTCTTTTTTTACTACTTTCCACAACATTTTTACCCCCCCCCCCCCCTCCATCCCAAAAAATTACAGAAAGTCGAGGACCCCTCAAAAAAATTAACTCTTCCCCAAAAATTGACCCCCCCCCAAAATTAGAATCTCAATTTACCATAGAAAAATTTTCAAATAACAAAAAACTCTCAATGTTACCAATACGAAGAAAAAATTAGCTAGGTAGGTATTTTGTTTATGGACGAAGTTTTTTTTTTCGATTTTCAATTTTAATTTTTTCACTACTTCTTTTCCTAAATTACTGTCAAGATCCTGCCATATAAAATAATTCTTTTGGTGTAAAATCAACTCCCCTCCCTAAAATTTTTCCTTCAAAAAAAATTTTGAGTGGTGGCACAGAACCCCTTTCATTGAGAAAAAAAATTTGAATTGATGGACAAAGTGGTCTCAACATATTTATTTTTACCCAAAAAAATCATTTATGGCGATTTTTCAACTTTATCTCAGTTTTCAGGAACTTCATCTTTCTGGAAAAATGGCGCAATTCAGGCAGTAGCTGAAAATTGAGGTAAAGTTGAAAAAATCACCTAAATGTGTTTTTTTTTGGGGGGGGGGGGGGGGGGTAAAAATATGTATGATAAGACCACTTCGTTCCAAAAAATTATTTTTCATTCTGGCTGATTTTTAATTTTTTTTTTCAAAAAACGTAAAAGAAGATTTCTATGTCCCCTTAAAAACCGGGGCAAAAATATGAAAAATCGCCGAGGAAAATGATTGTGCTGGGTAAAAGGACCTACGTATGTACTATGTAGTAACCATTTTGTTAAAAAAAAAATTGAAAAAATTCATATTTCAATTTTTTGATTTTGTTTCGTTTTCTCAATAAAAAGGGCTCTGCGCTCCATCAAAATATTTTTTTTTGGAGAAAAATTTTTAGGGAGTTGATTTTACATCAAAACAATCATTTTTGGAGGGCAGGACCTTGACATATTGAAAAAAAAAATTATGAAACACTCTAATGGACAAAACTGAGAATTCCTATCGCACCTCCAGATTAATACAATGATAACTCAAAAAAATTCAACTTCATTATTTTTTTGAGTTATTGGAGAAAATTGGGAAGGAACCCTCCCATTGTGAAAATTTTTGTAACATGCCAGTTAAAAAATTCTCTTCTCGAATTAAAGTCCTTTTCATAAAATTTTCCATGGAGTAAAAACTTGTAAAAAAAAATCTTTGCAAAAACTGTACAAGTACAAAGGTATTGATTTTACTAAATACGTACAAGGTACGAGCAACTTTTTTGCTATTCTCAAGGCAAAATCCATATCTGATAAATGCTTTGCTTTTATTTTACTTTTCTATGAATACGTATAAGTATGAATCACATGGGCTGCGATATATCGAATATCATTCCATATTAATTCGCGCAATTTTATCGGAATAGGTAATTCGTTCACTATTCGAAGTATTATCAATTTTATTCGTGAGGTCATACAACAGTATTTCCTCAATTCTGATAATTCATCATAGCATTTTTATGGGTAATTCATGTGAAAAATTATTATAGACTCGGTATTATTTTTTTTTTCACTTTCAAAGAATTGATAGACTGTATTTTTTTTTATCAAAAAACGAGAAATATTTATACATTAATCGCAATTGAGAAAATTTTGTCCATTTCTCAGAATTTTGGCTTGAAAAACGAGTTCAAAAAAGTTCAATTTCGAATACTTGGCGAAAACCTAACAACGATGGAAATTTCATCGAACGATTATTCATCGAAATAATGCATCACGTGCACTCTGCACTCTGCACTGTGCAAAACGTATAATGAGTACGTATTTTTCTTCTTCAACTTCAACTTGAAAAGAAAGATTTCAAAGTGACGAAAATGATGATGAGAATGATACTGCATCCCGTTGAGAAACGATTTATCAAGAAAGTCGTGCCGGTATTATTTCCTTGAATAAACACATAGGTAGGTATGTTAAGACTCATAGGATAGAATTTCTCATTAAATAGAGCATTTCTTTCACATGTGAGCTGCTAATTATTAAAAGTTATTAACGAGTATACGGCGTGTAATTAAGATCAAGCTATGTGTATATACCAAGATTTCCTCCAAATAAACGTTTAATAAGGCAAAATAATAGACCAAGCAAAGGATGGATATCAAGTACTCGTACCTACAGTATAAAACAACGAAACGAACGAAACCTTCCATTTGGAAGTGAGAACTGAGGAGGTGCAAACTCCTCATCTGTCACGATTGCCAGCGATCCTTATGACAAGCGTAATCGGTTTTGCAGATGCTGTTATGATGAATTACGTTTGCATGATCGAACAATGTCCATTACTGTAAACGTGTAAAACCTTATGATGTTTCCCACATTCTATATAAGGGTCCGTGTCATAAGGATAAGCACGCTGGTTTTTTTCTAATTTCAATAGCTCGCGTATTTGCGTCAAAACGTCGCCACGTCGCGTCCAAAACAAAAGAATATGCATTAAACATTCGTCTACTATCGTCTTTGCTTTTCGCCGCCTGCCTTATCACGCATTCGAGCTTCAATGAAACCGACAAAATTTTCAAGTTCAATATCAATCTCCTGGTTGGTTAATTTATACTTGGCGCTGTAAACACCGTTATACTTGAGCCTGTACACGCAGTGACAACAAAACGCCGTGTACACAATATCCAGTGAACTATTAAAGAATTCACCAGCTGGTAAAACTGGTTTCGTATCTATCATTGACCATTGCTGCCGTTTCATGAATGAAACGCACTCTTCAAGTTTCCGTTATAATGGTTAGTAATTCTGCACTATCTCGTAGTGGATGCGAAATAAATCGTTTTACGTTTATTCAATGAAGATTTTACAAATAGCGAAAAATGTTAACTTATTTAATGCAATTGCATATCGCTTGATTTGCGAGTAGAATAGGTAAACTTGTATACCTATGCGAGTAATCATAAATCAACTCAGCAAATCGTAGGACGAGTTGTGATTCGACAAAAGCTGCACGTTAACTATGTCGTCTCTTTACGAGTCGAGTCGTTTTCTTATCACGTTTCACTCAATCACGATTGAAGTTTCGTTTGTTCGCGACCAGCCTTTTTCATTGTCAACACCACCAGATACACGTTTTCAGATTAGCTACCTACTGTCGTCGCGACGATGAATTTCTTTTCTTTTTTCACACATCCAGGCGACAAACTGGACGTATCGATGGAGACAATAGGGCACCTTTAATGCCTATCTACCTATTCGTGAATAAATAATTCTCAGCAAATTGTGTTGAGAAATTTCATTTTTTGATAGAAACTTTCATTTGAGTTGAGAGCAATTTTTCAAAAATGATTTCAATTCTTTGAAAAAATAATACTTTCAACAGAAAAAAATTGAAATTGAATGATTTCTAAACAAAAAATTAATTTTAATAATTTTTCAAAATTAATTTCGACAATTTTTCAAAAATCAGATTTACCTAAGTAGGTACCTAAAAAATTTTCAAAAAAAAATATTTTTTCGTTTGTAAGGTGAAAACCTGAATTCGACGATTCGAAAAAAAAATATTTTGTATACCTATGTTGGTAACTTTTCAAAAATTAATGTGTATTGTGTACCTACGAGTGAATCTAGTGATCGTTAAAAATTAATTTCAAAAGAATTTTCATTTTTTTAAAATGTCAAACTCAATTTTTAAAATTTTGACAATATTTGAAAAAATAATTTCAATGATTTATTAAAAATTAAATTTTGTAGATTTTTTAAAAATGATATGAAATGGGCAATTTTTCAAAAAAGCATTATGAATTTTAGTAATGAAAGAAAGCTAAATTTTGACAATTTTTCGATAATCAGTTTCAACAATTTTTCAAAAATGCACACGAGTAAGATTTTTCCAAAATTGAAAATTTTTCCAAAATACCTAGATATTTTTTTATTATTTTGAATATTTTGGAAAATTTTGGAAGTTGGTATTTTTTAAAAGAATTAAATTTAAGTAATGATTTTTGTTTCAAAAACTAAGTTTTGGTGATTTTTTTAGAAATCAATTTCAACAACTTTTTATAATTAATTTCAAAAATATCGCATTTAAAAAATTCAAAATTTGAAAAATTAATTTTAATAACGTGTATCTTAGTTCTATTTCGTACCCATTTTTTTCTCATTACCGATTTGATCATCTTGTGATTTTGCACGTTCATCAAATAGTAAAAATCGTTAATAAATAGATGTAAGTATAATATTTCATTTTCAAGTTTTTTTAGTGACTTGAAATTTTTTAGGAAAAATATTGACCCAAATTTACAGGGAAAAGGAGCTTACTACCCAAAAATTGAAGTTTTAACCTTCATCTCATTCCATCCCAAGAGAATGATCAATTATTTTTGGAGAAAGTTCAATAATCCTTTCAAAAACACGAAAAAATCAAAAATTCCCTAAAAAAATACTCGAAAAATGTTTCTGAAATATTTTTTTGAAGTATTTCTTTCTAAAAAATCTTATACAATTTTTTGTGAAATTTTAAAGAAATAATTACTTAGATAGATACTTAACTAGGTACCTGAGTATTATTGCAGCTTGAATTTTTATCAAAAAAAAGAATTGGAAAAACATTCCTTCAAAAAAATTTTTAGACGATTTTATATGAAATTATTCAAGATATTTTACAGATAAGATTTTTAATTTTTTTCAAAAACATTCTAAAAATTTTTTTTGATAATTTTTTGAAAAAAATTGGTGAATTTTTTATTTAATTTAAAAAAAAATGTAAAATGTACTCAAGCAATTCTTATTAAAAAAATGTTTAGAGGATTTCTTTAAGAAAATTCATAAAAAGTTTTTTGGCAGAAATTCTGTACACTAAAGCACCGAGGATGGAAGTCTAATTTTTTTGGTTTTGAGATTTTTATAGTTCATTAACCTACAAGTGTCATAGATTCAAAAAACGTTAAAACGTCAAAGTTGGAAAAAATGTGACTTCCATCATCAGTGCTTTAGGGTACAGAATTTGAATTTTTAATTTTCAAAAAAAATTTCGAAAAATATTATTTTATAAAATAACTTTTTCACACGATTTTTTGTCAAAATTTTTAAAAATTAAACGAGAAATAGTTTTTTCTTTTAAAATGGAAAATTAGAGGAAATGTTACTTTTAAGTTTTGTTATTTCTGAGCGAAATAGTGACCAGAAAAATGACCAAGATAAACCTGTACAATTAAACATAGCCAATTTCTTGATTTTTTCAGGTATCAAAATTTTCTGAGTATTTTAATTAAGTAGGTACTAAATTTTCAAATTTTTTCGATTTTTATAGTATTTTTTTAGGTTAAGTATTTCCTTTTATTAATTTTTTTAGTTTCTCCAAATTTCTAGTTCATTTACGTTATTTCGATTTAAAATTTCTCACTTTTTTTAATTTCTTTACATATTCAATATTTTCAAGATTTTGATTTTTCACTAATATTATTCAATTTTTTCAATTCTGATCACATTTCGATTTTCTTAATTTCCTCAAGTTCGCTAAATATTGTTTAATACCTAACTTGGATATCTTGAAATTTTCTTTTCTGAAATTGCTATTTTATTTCTTTATTTGTAATTTTTCTGAATCGTTCAATTTTTTTAATACCTCCAAATTTTCCATAATTTTCAACTTTTTCATTTTCGAATTTTTTAACTAGTTGACTACGTATCAATTTTTTCAGCTCTTAAGACGTATTTCAATTTTTTCAATTTTCCTCAATTTTTAAATTACAAACAAATCTGTTAATATTTTTGAAATTGAACATTAAAAAAAAAAAAAAATTGTAATTACTTTTGATTTTTCAATCTTTTAATTGAATACAATTGTTTTCAAATTTTCTAAATTTTTAAACATAACTTCCAATTTTTTGATTTTTTATGACTCCCTAATTTCATCAAATTTTGTATTTTTTTTTAAATTTGTGATTTTTTCAAACATTCAATTTTTTGACTTTTCAACAAAAATATTTTGACCATACTCGTATATAATTTTTGATTTTTCTAAATTTTTCAATTTTTATTACATTTTAATTATTTTAGTTTCTTCAACTTCATCTATATTGCAATGCGAATCCTATCAAAATTTTTCACCTCGAGTTAAATTTGATCTTCTAACAACTAGCTTGGGATAAATCTATACATATATGTCCTACTCATCTAGTGGAAACCTCTTAATTAAAACACTATTTTCCCTCCTGATGGTTCGCGATAAAAATTATCTATAGCGCCCCGAAGACGAAAAAAAATTACATCGGAAATACGCGCACGTGAAAAAAGTAGATCCATTGTTAATAAGTACTTCGGGCCTCATTTGCGACTGACAGGTAAAGTATATCGGGCTGCAGTAAGTATACTACGAAGGAACCTCCAGTTACAATGCAAACCGTTCATTTAATTTTGACAGATTAAACTGAACCGGTTATCGGTTCACCTAAAGCGCGTTTGATGAAAGCACAGCATCGGCACCGAGAATAACTCCAAAATTCAAGTACCCTTTGCGGGCATTAATTTCGTCCGTTTAAAGATTTAAAAAGCCATTTATCATGACGGATGCATTTTAAATACCCGCGTCTTCGATAAAACTGGTATATACTTGGATGGTGTTTTATGCAGTGTTTACATTTTTCCATAATTTCTGTTACCGTATTAATCAATATCATATTTATGAAACTTGTTTTATCTAGGTTAAAAATGAAAAATAATAACATCCAACTATTAAAGGAATAAAACGTGATTTAAATTATTTACAAACGAAAAAAAATACCATATGACTGGAGTTATTCTCCAACGATGGAAACTTTTCTTACGGCTTATGAACTTTCAACACGTCTGTTTTCTAAATTATCGCGGTGGCGCGACGCGACGCGACGTTTTACAGTTGATTTCACGAATACGTCGCCGAACCAAATTTATAAATTATTTATGAACAGACTGGAACCCCGCACTGGATACAATACAATACACAACACAACACATCAATAGATCTGGGTAATGGGTATATTCGGAATGGGTGCTATGTATTAAATTTTCATCATCGTAAATGTTTTCGCTGCTTCATTTCACAAAAGGTAAACGAACTCGCGTAATAAACAGTGACTTATGGCGATGGCAATTTCTACATCGGTATAAACAAGTCTTCAGTCTCTCTATATTAAACGTACGTACATACGTATGTATCTACCTATTCAATTTCAATCTTAAACTAACTCGAAAGTTCACTGATGAATGAAGTAGACCACATGTAAGCAAAACACACGTCTCAAAAGAATATTAACTTTTCATGCATAGACAGAAAATCCTACATTCTAATATACGTCAAAATAGAAAATGATTTCTTTCTTCCATTATCTAACTTTGGGTGCTTTTTTGAATGAAAATAGGTATATGGTATATAGCTTCCTAACTTTTTAAAAATTTTGTTTAAATTCGAATAGTTAATAAAATTTTTAGATCTTCATAACACTCAAAGTTATAATGTTTTCAAAAGTTTGCTGCTTCGTTGGGCCCTGGTTCAGAAGTTCAGGGGGTGTGATGATTTTTGACCTTGTGTTTGGACATATTGATCATAAAAATAACGATTTGGTCCATGACACAATTTCAATAGGATGAGTCGACCATTTTTACCGACCTTACATTCAGAAGATAGCTCAGTCTTGGTGCATAAAAAATATCACAAAAATGCAAATGGGCTCAAATGCTCATAGCGAAAGTTCAAAGGGTGTAAATTTTTTGCTTTGATACGTACGTCTTGATAGAAAACTATAATTTTTAGAGAAAAATTCTTCAACCAAAAATTTTTTCTCGTTGAATTCAGAGACGAAACTTGAACCAAAATCTGGGAGGGGGGGGGAGTAAAACGAGAAATTTGCCGACTATGTTCACTAAAATTTGAAAAAAATTACGAATTTGCTGACAAAATAATTTTTTTACCCGTTTGACCTTTTTTTTTTAAATTTTATTTCAATTTTTTTTTAGCGAACGAATTTTGAACTTTGTGTTAGCAAACTCAAATCGCGAAATTTTTCTACCTTTAGTAAATTTTCGGCAACATTTAGTGACTTTTCTAAAATTTTCGACAAAACTTCACCAAAAACCAGTAAATTGGCCGAATTTTGACAAAATACTCAAGTCCAATTTTTTCAAAGATTGCCCAATTTTCAAGAACTTGACGACTTTTTTGAAAAATTTTCAGTGGGAGGTGGACCACACTCCCAGACGTCCTAGTTTCGTCTCTAGTTGAATTTCCTATCAAGACCTTCCTATACATTTTTTCAATTTTTATACTACAGAAAGTAACGTTTCATTTCACACCAATTTTTTTTTTTTGAATTTTTTCTAAAACACTAAAAAATTGATACTGAAACAAACAAAACTTCCTCCAGTGAAAAATTACAAAAAAAATGTATCGGTAAAAAAATTAATGGAGAACACTAAAATTTCTGTTTGAAGAATTTTTCTCCAACAATGATAGGTTTTCTAAAATGATTGCGAAAATATGATGAAAATAATTGGTGTCTTTCCTGATTTTTTTCAGAGTTTTGTTAATAATGTTTGATTTTTTGACTGTACGAAAAAATGTTTTATACAAAAGTTGTTCCAATTTAAATTTCCCACAAAAGTGTTTTCTTTCAATTTTTCTCTCAGACGCATTGTTGAGAAGAATTTTCCTTCCTAAAAATGCAATGTTTTTACATGTTTGTTTTCGTATGTTGATCAGATGATTTTTGATCAATGATCACACGATCAGCCTACAGCTCAAAAGAAATTTGCCAAGAGTTGGTAGAAGTACCAACTGATGTGCATTTTTGGAACTTTAATCTTTGGGGCCTAAATTTGTGGCATTGTATTTTGGGCCTTGGGGGGAGGGGCTTCGGCAGAAACTCACTGGGATAAAATTTTATGAAATTTTCAACATTGATGGGGACCCATATTGTCTTTAATATGCAAATTTCAATTTTCTAGGTAATCCGGGCCTCAAAAAATAAATTTTGGGCTGTTTTTTTCACCCTTATCAGCCTACAGGACTTTCAAATTGGTCTAGGGATCCTGTGATTTCAGCGTAGGTCCAGTTTATGCACCTGATATTCATTTTGTAGATTTCGACCTTTACACCTCTTTCAACACTTTTGACCCATCAGGTGTAAAGTAAAAATTGAAAAATTAAGGGACAAAAATTTGATACGTAAAAAAAGATCAATGCAATAAAGCATATAATAATTTTTGAATTAATTACCATTGACCAAACTGTTGTTTGGGTAATGGGTATCAACATAAATTTGTGAATCATTTGAAAAATTATCTCTTCGTTCTTTTATCATGACGTAATATCGCTATCAATTCATCCATTCAACTTCCGGGTCTACCTATTCCCGGTTTATTCTAAATCTGAAGAAATACTAACCTGCCAAATATTCGCCCTTGTAGTGAACGCTTCAATAACTCGTATTAATAGGCACCTATTTCATTTATTTTAATGATAACGTGCAAATTACACACCTAAGGAGGGAATTGTATCAATGATAAAATGATAACGATTTCCGAAGTTTTAAGGTACCTCCTAGTTACTTATTCGCAATTTAAATCATAAGAGAATAGAGGTTCCTAAGACCTATTCGAAATTTTACATAATAATGGTTAAAAATAGGTTCATTACGTGTATTTTCATGTACATCTGTAGGCGTATACAAAATGATGAATTAAAGAAGTGAAAAACCTTCATACATCACAAATCTTTAATAAAAACATTCGCAAACAAAGTTGTAATTAATTACGATCGAAAATAAAACTTTCCGACATTTTTGCATGCGCTTACTCGTACTTCCTTAAATTTCGATTTTCGCGTAGCCTTTCTTCTAAATCGGCATTATTTTTAGTTCTTGGTATTTGTATTGGCAAATCAAAAATACCAGCTTATAAATAGGCTAAGGAATGCTCGCGAAAAGAAATCAACAAGTATTTTTTCAAGTTGAGTGGTCGACTTTCAAAGCAAATACAAGTAGGTATTGTATACGGTGGTCGACTTCGTAGCTATAACTTATGATTTAAAATTACTGGACACGCGGTTTTACGGAATGTAAAGTCGGGATAATGGCATCGTTTATTCGTTATTAATAATTGTAATTTACTTCTTATAGTAAGCCGAAACATTTAGACGTAGGAGCAATTCAACCGTGACTTTTTCATTTTACCGGTGAAGTAGTTCTTAAGACTGCATTTTAGAAGGGGAAAAAAAGTCATGCAAAATGTTGATGCTTTTTAAAACGAACGATTAATTAAATTTCGCTGCGATAGACCGACGATAATTTTTTTTTTAAATTACACGCATTCGAGTGGATAATTTTTTAAAGTGATTTACAAATGCAACCGATCAAATATGGAGTTTTTGTTGCATTCTTGCAAAGATAGGTAAAGTACGTGACAAAAAACCACAATGCATTGTTACTTTCACTAATGATTTAAATAAATTCTAATTTATTACGTAAAACAGAACCAAATTTAAATAAATTATCCGCTACGTAAATGCGATGCTTAATTGTTATACTTATTTGAAAAATAAACGCTTCATGAGCCAACTTGCATGCATGCGGCAGAATGGGTAATTTTTTCAAACGTTCGATTAATGTGCGAGGTATATAAAGATGGAAAAATATGATAAGAGTAAAAACAATTTATGACATTAACGAAATGATTTAATTATTATGTAAATAAACGCCTGTGATGTAATACGGATCAAATACATTAGCTGTGACGCGACAATGGGATTACCTTACATTGCAGTGCTGAGAACCTTGGCTGAGCTGGAATTTTAACGTTTTTGAGGTAGTGCGAGACGACTACGCGACAGAAGCTATTGTAATATTGTGTATCTATTCGTACCTATTTGTGATGAAAAGCGATACATATTCGATTTGTGTGTTAATCCGATGCGAAGATTTCAAAACACTCGTATGCAGCAGTGTTGTGGTTTATTTTGAAAGGCCAAATATGGCCTAAGTATACTTGATGAAATATGTGTAAGTCTAGATTATACGTGGACCATGGGCTCGGTCACTTCGATCAGTTCGGGACTCTTTGCCAGTTTCACGATAATATTTATACATAATTATGTTAATTTAATTTTTTTAAATCACTGACCCAGAAAATGCTGCAGAAAAACTGATTTTCATTATCAACTCTTAATAATTCTTCGAGAAATTCAGTAGGAACGGATCCTTACAATTTATATAGTCCAAAACTGAAATATTGATTAACATTCAAAAATGAAGGATTTTAAAATTTTTATAAATTTTTGAAGTTGAGACAATTTTTGAAAATTTTGAGAAGTCAAATTTCTGAATTTGACAAATTCCTGAATTTGACAAATTCCTGAATTTGACAAATTCCTGAAATTTTAAAAATTCGGAAATTATTAATTATTTGATTACTCTCTGAAATTTGGTCGTTTTTAAATTTTCTTCAAATTTTTAAAAGCACATCTGGCAAAACTTTCTGAAATTTTTAAAAAGTTCATTTTCAGAAAAATAATAGCATTTTCCTTGGTCATGTTTTTTTTTCATTTCTTCATAAAAAATTTCAAAAAAAGGAAAAATATTTTAAAACTTTTTCTATGGTCAAAATAAATTAAAATCAAGAAAAATAACTTTAAAACAGACTCAAAAATTTTAATTTTGAAGATACGTAATGTTGGCCACCACTGACAGTTAAAAATTTTTAAATTGTCATCTCTTCAAACCCGTTGTAGGGGTCTCCAAAAAAGGATTTTCTTCAGATTTAATCCTCAAAGATGAAAATGCCCCAAAAAGCACGTCATCAATGAGCTCTATCCTTTCAACGTATCAAATTTTGGTCCCTTGGGTTTTAAATTTTTGACTTTACACCTGGCTCAAAACTGTTGAAAAAGGTTCAAAGGTCGAAATCTACAAATGCATATCAAGTGCATAAACTGGACCTACGCTGAAATTACAGGGTCCCTAGGTCAATTTGAAAAGCATGTAGGCTGTTAAAGGTGAAAAAAACAGCCTAAAATTTATTTTTTGAGTCCTTAAGGGGGGGGGGGGGCTACTTTTGGAACATTTTTTGTTGAATGCATAGCGTTGATAAGCGGAATTTTCTAAGACCTTTGCATGACGTCATTTTGATTTTTCACCTATGAAGTTTTGAAGAAAAATTGGAAACTAATTTCAAATTGTTTTTTTTTTACAAAAAAAATTAATTTTTGATATTTGAAAAATAAAATGCATAGAGTTCTCAAAAAAGGAAAATTATTTTCATATTGCATTTTGATTGTATCATTTTGTAGAAAATGTTGGTAGATTTTTTGGAAAATTACAAAGTTCAAGGTTAAAATTGGAGAAAAAAACGATTTTTATTTCATGCCCCGTTTCTAGAAAAACTGTGCAACCCACCTAACTTTTTCTCAGAATCTTTTTTATTCAGTAGAGTCTGGTCTGTAATTTCACGAGAGGATTTTGCAAAATTTTAATTTGTCGACGATTTCTTTCGAGTTGACTGGAATACTTCGAGGAAAAACTATGAAAGGGTTTAATAAAATCAGAGAGAAAGTACGAATTTTGCAAAACCCTCTCGTCAGACTACAGACCAGCCTGTTTTGAATAAAAAAGATTCTAAGAAAAAGTTATGTGGGTTGCATAGTTTTTCTAGAAACGGGGCATGAAGTAAAAATCGTTTTTTTCTCCAATTTTGACCTTGAAATTTGTAATTTTCCAAAAAATCTACCAACATTTTCTACAAAATGACACAATCAAAATGCAATATGAAAATAATTTTCCTTTTTTGAGAACTCTATGCATTTTATTTTTCAAAAATCAAAAAAAAAACTTGTTTAAGCTCAAATAAGTTGATTTTGAAGAAAATTTTTCGAAAATCAAAAAATTTTAAAAATCTACTCCATATTATAAGAAGAAGAAGAAGAAAAAGTAGATATTCATTTTCCATCAACATTAAAAAACAAAGATTCTTGACCCTACTTCAAAAGTTTGTTTTCTAAACAAAAATTAATTTTTTTTTGTAAAAAAAAACAATTTGAAATTAGTTTCCAATTTTTCTTCAGAACTTCATAGGTGAAAAATCAAAATGACGTCATGCAAAGGTCTTAAAAAATTCCGCTTATCAACGCTATGCATTCAACAAAAAATGTTCCAAAAGTAGCCCCCCCCCCCTTAATAGGGGTGGAGATTACCTTGAAAACTGACATCTGTTTAAGTTAAAGACAATACATATTATGCCCCCCCCCCCCAAATCAATGATGGACATTTCATAAAATTATATCCCAGTGAGTTTCTGCTGGACCCCCCCCCCCCAAATACCACGCCACAAATTTAGGCCCCAAAGATTAAAACTCCCAAAACGCACGTCATATCTCTGAAGCACTTTTTGTGGGTTTCGACCAATGGATCCCTTTCGACCTTCGAGTAGGGTCAAAAATTAAGAATATATTTTATGTTTTATTCTGTTTCTTGGTACTTTGATCAGATTCAGACTACAACTCAAACCAAATGACTCAGAAGGCAAAAATTTGGTATGTAGAGTCAACGGAGGTCATTAATGTTCATTTTGGAAGTTTTGAATTTTGAAGCCAAAGTTTAAGGGAAAACTTTTTTTCTGTAAGGACCGAACCAGAGATCCAACTCCAAACTGTCTAGAGGAAGTCGGTCGCCATGGTGTAAAAACTTGCTGATAAAACTTCTGGCCCCCATCTCACCCCTAGTATTCTAAATGTATCTAAAATGTGACTTTTCAACTTACAGAAATCATGGATTGACGGGCCATATGAAGGGTCATCCCTAAATGTTTTCAAATTTTTTTTCAATGTTCCTTCGCACTGATATCCGAGTTTCAAGATTTTATAGCACAATACAAGTATCTACTCGTTGCTTTTCAGAGTTCTTTAATATGATGGGAGCCCCTCAAAAACTCGGGAACAACCTTTCAAGTACTAACAGTATAAGTCAAAATTTGCTCGAATCTTTGCATATTGAAACACAATGGTCTGGCCTAGTCATTTTTCCCCATTGGCTTCGTTCTTTTGACGTTTAGTATTTATGGAAAGTCCAGGGATGATATGATATTCGAAAATATCGATATATCATGATATATCATAATCATTACATATCATACATAGCTTATCGATATTATCATGATATAATTTCATTTTTTCCTCACTAGGGTCGCGTAAGTTAAATCAACTCTTATCATGATATCATGATAAGAGTTGATTTAACTTACGCGACCCTAGTGAGGAAAAAATGAAATTATATCATGATATTATCGATAAATTTATCAATATCAGCTAGATATCGATAATTATCGATATCATATCATATCATCCCTGATGGAAACCTTCTACTAACAATATTTATAGTACGAAAGACGAAAGGAGTCCCCTGGCAAATTGATAGTGAAATGGCAGGAACCAACCAACGCTGCTAATTCGACGTGCCGTCAAACCAAAATTCAGCTTTTTGCTGTGACATCCCCACTCCAGGGGATGTCTTTCGTTTTTTGTACTGGTGATGAGATTGAAGGACAATGAAAGAAATTATTAAGGCTTTTATTAAATTCCAACACTCCTGCTTGAAAAAACTTTAGGGACACCACAGCAGTTATCACCAATATGGAGTTGTTACATCATTTGTACCAGACATTACACTTTGCTTATAGATGAAAAATGGAATTAATAATACTTCAGTGTCAAAGGTATTTCTTTTCATTTTGGGATTAAATCACTCTTGCTGTCACTAGATTTATCCCAACTCAGCAATGCATGTAATTACATTCCGACGTATTATCAGCATGCAGGCCAGAATCAAGATGAATATAATAACATATGCAAATCGATGGCAGACACGGAGATGGCGGATTGTTTGCCATTGCCAAGTACTCGTAGGTACGCGAAACAAGTTCGCACAATATATTTAATAATATTCCGATAAATTTCAAGGATACTCCGGGATCATTATTCACTTCATACCTTATGGGGGCTATCAACGTGTAATTATTGTCTGAGAGAAAAAGATGGCGTTTGATAGGAGCAGCACGTCGAATCTTTTACAACCCTCCAGACAGTTCGGTAGATTGGTTATTTCGTATATCTATACGAGCTAGTATTTTTTCTTAGTTTATAATATACTCGCAGTACTGGTAAGAAAGATACCGAGAGAATTCCAATAATAGACCGATACGATTATGAGATTACCGTTGAATTTGGCTTAGGTCGATAAATATTTACCGTCTTTGAATTCCCAACATTCCTAAGACCGTATTCATCACACAGTCTTTACAAATCAATATTTACATACGACGATTCTTTCACACAATTGCGCCAAAAAGACATAAATGTCATCGCCCTCGCCCTATACACGAAAGCACACACAAATATCGCTCCGCAATGGTCGGGGGATTTACTGGCACCATACTCTTATATATCCTGGTTCTCAAACTTTTACTATTCTAATTGCTTTTCCAGATCACAATCGCGCCGCCGCGCTGCAATCCCGAGCACGATCATTAATTAACGGCATGATTTCCATTTACATAATGGCGCATATAGGTACTTACCGTTCGGAAGACATTTCGAATAATCGATAGCTCCGCTGCTATCGCAATCGTAATCTTCATCGCTGTCGATATGTGGAAATCCGTGATCTATCTCGAATATAGGACTAGTCTGTATACCGCTGTCCTTTTTCTCCACCGGCTGATGCACGCTCGTCGGACAGCGACATTTCGAGAACTCCTCGTCCGTAACGCCGATGCAATGAGGACACGGAAAGCTCAAACTTTCCAGCGGTACACGCTCTATGGCACGATCAACGGTCACGATTAGGCTTTGCAGTAATGCGGATAGTTCGAAACTATCCGCATTTTCTTCGCCGGACATTATCTCCAGCGGGCTGTCGAACCGACGACCGATCACTTTGCTAAAACGGCTACCAAAGTTTTGCCAGTTCAGTACGAGATCGGCTTCGTTTCTATTGCGGTCCACTCGAGCCAGCAAATAGCAGTCGCCGTTTTTCAAACAAGACCATTCGATTTCGGTGAGATGTAACGCGATGCCATGCTGTCCGACTGAGAGCGGCCAACCTCTGGATGCGACGATGCTTCCTACCTGTAAAAATAACACATATCTGATTACTTTATATCCGATAAATTCGACTTATCTTTTTTTTTTTGTTTCCTAATTTCTTTTATTCTCGACATAGGTAACTACCGACATGTGCGTCTGTAGTTTTATAGTGTCCGAGAAGACGTACAACTTTTTTTTTTACCTTTTAGTTCTAGACCTAGTCAAGGAAGCATAGAGTGAACTACGCCCGTATAATAACGAGGAAATGATATCCAATATGCAGGAAACACAAATTACCAGAACATCGTTTTCAACTTTTCAACAGTCAACGGGAGTTTATTTCCCAAGCAGAAACGCATCAAACTCACTGGTAAAACTTCGTTACATAAGCAGAGAAAAAAGTGAATGTGCACAGTCAAGTTCAAAGAATTTTGTTCATTTCAAATGTATCCAATATTTCTTATTAATGTAGCGTTAATTTTGAATTGAAAAAGGAACAAGATCTACTCGAATTCTTCATTTCTGATTCAAACAAAATTTTGACAGAAGAATAAAAAAGTTCAAAAACCCAAGAATTCAATTTTCAAATTTTCAAAATGTGCCGCTTGCCTCTCCTATTTTTCATTTCCGGAATTATGAATGAATACCTCAAATTTTCCCAACAGAAGCAAAATTCTTCATCTGTGGCTTGAACAACTGAAAATTGGTAGGCATTTCAAGAAAGAAAAAAAAAATAGAAAAATTCTTTTACAATAATTTTTTTTCTTTTTTTCTTTTCAAAATTATAATTCCCCAAGAAATGTTTTTCAAAAATTTTTTGAAAAGATTACGTAATATGAACCCATTTTACTTTTTGGGCTATGAAATGTCTCTCAAGGCTCTCACAATCCCAAAAGTAATGCAAAACCACTGCACCAGAGTAAAGCTCAAAATGCAGGGATGATATGATATGATATCGATAATTATCGATATCTAGCTGATATTGATAAATTTATCGATAATATCATGATATAATTTCATTTTTTCCTCACTAGGGTCGCGTAAGTTGAATCAACTTTTATCATGATAAATATCATGATAAGAGTTGATTTAACTTACGCGATCCTAGTGAGGAAAAAATGAAATTATATCATGATAATATCGATAAGCTATGATATGTAATGAATGTAATGATTATGATATATCATGATATATCGATATTTTCGAATATCATATCATCCCTGTCAAAATGTTAAAAAAGGCTGGGATTTTGAAAATTGAGTGAAGGAAGTTGGTCCTTATAGGGCCTAAAAACTCGATGATAAGATTGTTGGCCCCCTTCTTCACTCCCACACCTACGGTGAGATCGAATGCATTTTTTCGTTCCAAATTTCATTGTTATGAAACTCTCGAACAAATTTTTTCAAACTTGCAAGAATGATGGACTGATGGTGATGGACCTTACCAAGGATCATTTCTGGAAATGTTTTCAGTATTTTCAGAATGTTCCTTGGTATGAACATCCCAGTTTTGAGATTTTGAAAGCGTAATATCAGTCTATAATCTACGTATGTTGCTTCAGATCTCTGGCAACTGAAAAATTCATGTACGTATCATCAAAGACATTAAAACGTACTATTATGATCAACCTGAATTTTGACCAAATTCGTTAATTTTCCTCATTTTTTTCTAATTTTTATTTTAAAAATACCTGAATGATGATGCAACTATTTTGGGAATCCACAACCACTTCCCAGATATCCTGAGGATTTAAAATTCATTTATAAATGAATACTCGTATATTTCAACTCGATAGTAGTCGAACATGTATTGTGATTTTAGCAAATTTAAGAAACTTTAATTCCCCCCTTTCTCGAATGCAAAATTTGCAACAACTTTTGTGGCATTTTAAGGATTTTTTGGACATTTTAAGATGAAAAGATTGTTGAAGAAAGTAAAAAAAGAGGTTTTAACGAAATTGAAAAAAATTTAAGATAAGAACTGTCTTTCAAGTACAAAAATATAAAAATTTCAAAATTAGGTGTGTACTTCCAAAAAATAAATATTATTGTTTTTCAAAAATTTATTGGCTTTTTTTTTTTTTTCATTTTAAAAATGACAGATACTTATTTCTTTAATTGCAAAAAAAAAAAAAAAATGTGTAAAACCTCATGTTATGTATGTATTTTTAACATTAATAATTTTATGAAAATTTTCAAAAAATTATACCGAATATTTCAAAGATTTTTTTGATATAATAGTTCTTCAAAAGGAAATAAATTTGAAAAGAAGTAGGTATTTTTTTATCTACGAATAGGTAGGTACAATTAGATTTTTTCGAATTTTAATCATTTTAGTTGGAATAAATTTTGAAATATTTTTTACAGTGAGTTTTTTTCGAACTTTATAAGTAGATAGGTGGTAGGTAGGTAAGTATTTTATAATTACAATTAAATTTTTTTAAAGGAGGAAATTTCAAGTGTTTTTCGAAACAAAATTTCACGTTTGTTATGCAATAATTTTTTGATAATAATCAATTTTTTTTAGAATTGCCACTCTACTCCTTGGCTTAGTTGATTACCCACTCATAATCTGACACAGATTGGAAAAAATGAAGTATGGATTGAAATGTAATTGAAAATTAAAGAAACTGAGATGAAGTTAAAAAGTGAAGAATAAAATTTAAAATTTGAAAAATGTCAAAAAACATTCGGTATCAGTTTGAAAAAAAAAATACTTGAAAATTTTTAACAAGGAAATAATACAAACAGGCAAAAAACTTTCTTTTAAAAAATGTCACACCTCTAGCGGATAATCCAAAGTTATTGTACCTATATAAAAATTTCCGAAAATTAATTTCCCTAATGAGGACAATACAGCATTTAAAATCTCGCAACAAAGATAATCTTTACAAACGTAAACGATCACGAAAGCCCACAAAATAGCCTGAAAAAAATAGAACGTGGCAATTTATCAACCACCATATTACCATCACAAAGAATCGGTAATAAGCGAAAATATACATATGTAAGATGACATATACTGTAAACAGTATCCATGGCTTAGCAGGGCATGGCAACTCGAAATTTCTATTAATTCAACATCTCGTCGACATAATACTCGAAATACATCACCGCCTTCGTCTTGAAATCTGGCGACTCGAAGTGAGAAATTCAACCCATAAGAATTACTCAATGTCATCGAATACCGTTACTTATTATTCGCCAATTCTATAATATCTACCGGACACCGGTATATAAGAAAGTCGAATACATTATAAGCGCATACGGTTTAGCTTTAGTTATACTATGCGAGTACAGTACATAGACATACTATGTGGAATTGCTGAAAATGGGCTGATTAAAGCGCTCGCCATAAAACTCGTATGGCGATTATAACGCCGCACCGACCAGTCGCGCGTTACTTTCCATCAATACGTTTTAATTACGTGTAAATTAACAACATCTAGTACGATGACGATAATTTAACGTATTACGAGAGAGACTATAGACTCATAGACTGGACTTAGTATGCGGAATGGGTAGCTGTGGCGATGGCGAGTTCAATCAAGGTGAGAAATGACATCAATTAACTAGTTCGCGTTCTTCGGTAATAAACACATAGGTGTTTGAACGATAGTTCGCTGAGTTCATTTTACGGTATGCTACGCGTTTCGACGAGAAGAGGAAAGAAAAAAAAAATTCAAAAACAATAAAGAAAGTCAAGCTAAACTTTCTCGACAACCGGCGCGAGTAATATATCGGAGAATCGCCTTATATACGTGGAACTTCTTGTCGTAAAGAAGAACTTTCCAAGTCCAACGCAAACGCAACAGCGAACCACAAGACCTACCAAGAGCAATGATTGTCCACTAGTTTATTTGAACAATAACAGTTATATTGCTGAGCTATATTCCTTCGATCCGCCAACATATCACTCAATTCAACGGTACAGTCGTGTCTCGACTAACCTTGATCGTGATGTCCAAACCTGGTCGAAATAGCTGACGTTACCGTAAATGGAATTTTAATCGCGATTTAAGACTAAGACGCCGTTTAATTTTACTTTCTTCCGATTGATTCGCCAACTGAAATGCTTTCCTCGTTCGCTTTTTATTATGACATATTGTTGAAATATGATCTACCAAAGGGGCACGATGCAGAAAAATTCGAAAGGCAATTACAATTCGCCGCTTTTGTATTTTAACGCGTACACCAACACGACCACACACTCAAGATCGAGTCGAAGTACTCGAAAGGCCTTTCCAAACTGAGCTTTTCAAATTGATTTTGTATTCGGCGAAATTTCGTCACTTCAAAAAACTCTTTATTTTCGCCATTGCGTAAGTACTTAAATACAGGGTGTCCAGGGAACATTTTTTGAAATTTCAGATTTGGATTTACAAACATGATGCATATCTCAAAAACTGAAGGGGAAAGGAAAATGAAATTGAGAATGTTTTGTGAATTTTTCGATTTTTGCCATATTTTGCAAACGGCAAGAATAGTCACTTAGCTCATTAGTAGTGTAAATTAATATTTTACAAAAATTGTAAATTTTGAGAAAAAATCCAGAAAATTGGTTTATATACTAAAATCGACCTCCGAATCGATTGCAACTATTTTCGAAGTGATCTGGAGCCTCCAGCAGAAGCTGACTTTTCGGCAGCACACTGGAAACAGCGAAGATGGGAGGGGATGCAAAAGGTGCACTTGCACCGGGCCCGAACAAAAGATGTTTATACCTACGTATTACTTTTTTTGAGAAAAAAAAATCTCCAAAATTTTTTTTTCTACTTCACAAATTAAGACCAAAATTTCTTTACCAAAAAAAAAGAAAGAAACAGAAACTGATTTTTTTACAAAAAAATAAGAAATTTTTACTCCAAAATAATTAGGTAGGTATTTATTCTTTAAAAAATTGTTATTTGTTTTTTACTCCAAAAAACTAAAATTTATTCTTCAAAAAAAATTAGGGGATATTTTCTTTAAAAATAAATAATTTTTAAAATATACATATTTTTTCCGAAAAATTGAAAGATTTATTCTAGTCGTAGGTGATTTAATTTTTTTTAAATGGATAAGACGAAAAATCATCGTTTTTTCTTCAAAAAAGTGAGAAGTTTTTTCAATGCAAAAAGTTGAAAAATTTGGAATTTTTTCTCCATTAAAACTAGGTTTTTTAATCCAAAAAAAAACAAAACGGGATTCTCATTTTCAACAAAAAAAAAAAAAAAAAAAAATTAAATATTTTCACTGAAAAAAATTAAAATTTTTTCCGAGTAAAAATCAAGAGATTTCTTGTTGAACGAAGAAAAATAGCATTTTATTACGTACTTTATTTCAACGAATATTTCAAGACAAGTAAACTGAGTACTTGACTCGACAGAATATAACGTAATACGACTACGTGGGCCGAATGAAAAGAATCCACATTTTACGAATTTACGAATAACTTGACTAAATAACCGCATATTAATTAAACGAAAAAAATTTGACAATTTGTTTCTAACCATCGATAAGTAAAAATAAAATTGCACGTACCTACTAATCGAAATAGGTACATACAAAAATACAACAGGTACTTCAAAAAATTTCAAGATTTTCCCGCAAAATTGAACTTCAAAGGAAAAAAAGAAGTTTTTTCACTTCAAAGTGATTAAAAAATTTTATTCTAAAAAAATTTGGGAATTTTTTACCCTTTAAAAAATTGGAATTTTTTTCCAAATGAGTGAGAGATTCTTTTTCCAATAAAGTTGAGAGAGAGATTTTCAAGTTTTTTCTCAAAATTTGCAACTTTTGTAAAAAAAAATGATTTTCGCCATTTTCAAAAAATCATCAAAAATCGAAAATTCAACTTTGGCAGCTAAAAATTTGATTTTGAGATCTGGATGACATGATCATTCATTGAGTCAAATTTCAGCTCAATCGGAGGTAACGAGTTGGCAAGGTTCCCTTGTAAATTTACTTCTTCATATTCAAAATTGAAGAGGAGGGAGAGGTCTATTCAAAATTTTTGTAATTGTAATAACCAAAATTATTCCTACATTGAAAAAATTTTCAAATAAAAGTTGTAGGAATAATTTGGTCTATTACAAAAATTTCGATTGTACCCTACCTCCCTTTCAATTACGCATTACATTCAGATACATATTCAAAATTGAGGATATAGGGGTAAAATTGAAAAAATTTTCAAACAGAAGTGTTGTAGATTGAAATCCTAGAAATAATTCCAATTATTTCAAAAATTTCGATTGAACCCCTCCCTCGGGATCAATTTAAAAAATTTTCAAACAAAAATTGTATATTGAAATCCTAGGAATAATTTTGGTCATTATAAAAATTTTGATTTGACCCCTACCTTCTCTCCAATTTTGAATATTGTATCTACGCAGCCAACTGATTAATTTTCAAAGCTTTTTCATTTTCAAACTTGAGCAAAAAATCTCTAGAGTAAAAAATGTTTCATTTTTTCAAACAATTTTTATTCTCTCAATTTCACTTTCCTTTGCCCCTTCAATTTTTGAGACAGGCACTCTGAGTACATACCATTTTATGTTAATGGTACCCGGCTGTATCCAACTTCGATGTTTCAAAAACTGCACCCCGGGCACCCTGTATGACACACCACGCGACGAGATCCGAAATGGGATATGCCTAGTCTACTTCATACCCAACAAGATGCCAAGTAGATGAGGTACCTATCCAGAAAAAAATACCAGATAATGCGTAACGTAAACTTTTCACTTTTATTTGTCATCCCTCGACGTACCACTCATTACACGAACACGTATACGCCGTAGGCCGTACGCCCCAAGCGAACGAAACAAATGTTCCCAGTCTGCTCACTCTCTGGGTCTCTCTGGTGTGTGGTGAGCTGTGCCACTCGCACATACTAACAGCTGGCGACCGGTAAAACGACCAACCATTTCCTGTGATGTCTAAGCAACATTGTTGTCATATTGCTCCCAGCCACAGATAAGATACGTAAAATTCGCCGTAAAAATATTTCTCATTTGTGAGAATCAAGTATTTACATTGGATAAATATTTACAATTTTTTTTTTCGTTTATAAATTTACGCTAGAGTGACGTATGCAGTTGTACTCGTATTTAGGTACTTATGTTTATATACTTTATAGTAAGTAAGTATTTTACGACGCGACATTATTGTTCATATGTACGTGAAAACCTTAACCTTATTTTCATTTATTACACTCGTCTTCACTTTCTCGCCAGTGATAAAATTCAGCTTTTTGGGTTGCGAAAAATACTCGTAGGTATTTTCGACGAGTAAAATTGTAGAAAACATTGTATATTTACTCATCGTATCAGGCGAATGACGTAAAAAACAGAATAACTCAGAAATACTTGAGAAATGTATGCCTAACCGTATTATTTTCACTATCAAAATAAAATAGATAGCTACCCAATAAGTCAACCCTTTATCTACACTTTCCATTACGCAGTAAAACTTCAGCCACGAGTACATATGACGTAGGAAATATGTAAGTGTGTATCACACTGTCGACCAAAATTCAAAATTCAATAGAAACGCCTCAAAATTGGGAAGAATATGTAAAAATTATCAAATACCCACTTACCTACCTCATAACAGTGCTTTTTGAAGAGGCAAATTTTGAATTTTAAAATTTTAAAAAATGGAATTTCGACGAAAGCCTTAGGTACCTATTTACAAAAATTTATCTCAAACAAACGCAAAAATTCCTAGTTGAGTACAATTTTACAATTTTGTTTTGGAAAACAATTTTGAATTTCAAAAAAAAATATCACTATACTCGATTTTTCGGAATAAAAAATTCTCGATTTTTTGAAAATGAAAAATATTCGAATTCTTGAAACAAAAAAATAAAAATACCTACTCGATTTTTTGAAATTAAAAAATACTCAATTTGTTGAAATAAAAAGTAGGTATTCCATTTTTTGGAATAAAAAACACTCGAATTTTTGGCATGGTGTCTACCTGATTTTTTTTCTAAAATCACTACTTTTCAACTACCTTTTTTTCTACCATCTCCAAAATGTTAACCCCTCCTTGCCCAAAAAATGACAGAAATTTAAGGACTTATACAAAAAATTGATCTATTCCTAAAAAAGTAACCCCCCCCCCCCAAACAAAAAAAAATACGATTCAAATACTTTACTAAGTTACTTACAGAAGCATTTTCAAATAGAAGGAAAAAATATATATTGAATCAAAAGTTCAAAATTATAAAAAATATACCTACTCATTCAACTGAAAATTTTCAACTCCCCATAATTTTTGCAGTGATTTGGAAATACAGTCGGACCTCGCCAACTCGAACCAGTCGGGACCAAAAAATTGGTTCGAGTTATCAAAAAGTTCGAATTATCAAAGTTTTTTTAGCATACATAAGATTACATATGGATGAATTGGAACCAGCAAACACGGTTCGACTTACTGAGGATTTCGAATTAATGAGGGTACAAGTTATCAAGGTTCGACTGTATTTCCAAAATTTTCATTCATAACAAAGGTAGAGGTTGAGGGGATACGGTCAGAATTGAAACGAGAAAATTGAAATTTAGAATGAAGATAATTGGCTACTTTGTTATTGACGAAATTGATTTTTCGATTTTCAATTTTGATTTTTTCACTACCTACCTTTATTCCAAAATCACACTTTTTCACTACTTTCACTTCTGGTAGACCCCATGTTTGGAAATGAAAAATACCTACTCGAATTTTTTAAATAAAAAATACTCGATTTTTTGGAATTAAAAAATACTCAATTTGTTGAAATGAAAAGTAGGTAGGTATTCCATTTTTTTTAAAATAAAAAAACACTCGAATTTTTGAAACAAAAAATTCTTGATTTTTTGGAAACAAAAAGTACTCGAGTTTTTGATACCTATAAAATGTATTCCATTTTTTGAAATAAAAATATTCGATTTTTTGGAATAAAAAAATACTTGAGTTTTTGGAATTAAAAAAAATAGGTACTTGAATTTTTGAAATAAAAAAATACTCGATTTAAAAAAAATAAGAAATACTAATTTTTTTGGAATAAAAAAATCTTCAATTTTGAATTTAAAATGAAAAAAAATTGTTGAAATATCAATTTTCAAAGTCTTGTTCAAAGCACAAATGAGAATTCCACTTAAGGAGAATAAAATTGAAAACCTTGTAATTTTAGACAAAAAAAAAAAAAATACGAGAGGTTGCACATTTTCCTGGCGCAGAACCACATAAATAAGTACCTATAAAGAATTATAGAAATAAAGGAAAAACAACGGAAAAATCGGTTTTCAAATTAAATTTTAAAAATTTGTTCTAAACTTTCAACTAAATTTTAAGAAATACTTTTTGAATTTAAAAAAAAAAAAATGACTTCTAAACAAAATTTGATAACATACTTTCTGCAAAATTTTAAAAATTTCTCTCGCACAAGACTATTTCTCATAATTTGTCACAGATTCAACAATTGAATGAATAAACTTTTTGACCCATTAACTATAATAAAGGAAACGACTAAAGTAAAATGTTGTTAAACGGCGAATGCACTCGTATAGCGTTATTTACCTAATTATTTGTTAAATGCTTTTCCCGCTTCCTCACAACAATTCTATAATCTACGTACGTGTCTTTCTGGCTCAAATTTTCACAAAAATTTTGGAATAGAAATTGCCCAATGGAGAGCCAGCCTAGAAGCATCTATCAATGAATTGAACAATTCGACGAAAAATAAACATATTATCTTACAGAATCCATAACTCGTAAGTAACGATAAAATTCATCCCATACACTCATACTTTCGTATTTTGCAACGCTATTAAATCATATCACCATTAATTTAATAGATTACGAGCAAAATGATATCGCTATGTATTGTTCAGTTTACATTTGTGGCTCAGGACTTGCCTGCCTACATTACAAAGTTCATTAAACAAAAGTTGCAGCGAAATGTTTAATTTTAATTGAAATTATTAAATTTACGACGATCGTAATCTGCAATGAAAATGACCAAAAGGCCGACATTATCACTTTCTAGTTTCTACGCATATTACGTGTATCATCTTGAATCATAAGTTCATAACCACATTTGGAGAAAGGTTCGGTTCAGATTCCACCTCGACAATATTCTTTGAATAAATATCAAACGCTACTTTAATTTTATTAGTTCCGTCGTTTCGTTCTCCATTGTTCGGCTTGTTATGGATACAATTAAAACAGTCGACGAACAATTATAGTCCTGTATGGATACCATATACTTGGAAATATTTTATACCAGACCATAAGTTTCGATTTTCTACACGTTTGGAAGCACTACCGTTATTGGTAGCTAATCTGTATTATTATTTTTTCAAGTCGATCGAAATGCAATATAAGCGAGTAACAAGGCAGAAGTGTCGAAACGACACAATATTTACATTGCTTCCGTAAAACCTCATAAAATTTTCCCTTTTTTCCGCCAGCGAATATCAAATTCGTCTTGTGTAATTTAATGATTCACTGCATCGATAATTCGAGATTATAAAAACGTTCATTGTAGAATTTATCTGCCACGGATCACGTCCAACGAGGTATTCACATCCGTTGATAATCGAGAAAAAATTACCATTAGACCTTTGTCCGCAAACATTTTTTATTTCAATTTTTCCAAGAATTGGAATTATAAGTTGAATGACGTGAACTTGGGATGAAATTTTGAAGATTGTAAGATCGAATAGCATCTTACTCTTACAATTTTTTTTTCAATTTAATTCCAAATGCATCTAGTCACCCTCTTATACCATTTGGGGTTTAACGTAGGTGTGTGTACCTACCTACTCGTATCAGTCGTATGATTGATCTTCATCTGTATTTACCAAAGTTGGATTAATTTCACGGGTCGCCCATTTCATTAGCACGAGTGCAGTTTTCATATTTCGTTCGTCCGATGCGCAATAACAACAACGAGCAACGTTTCCAAAAGCCTAGGTCCATAAATCAGCTCACATTACTCTCGTACGTCGAAAAGTTACAAAATGCGGCAGATGTTTTAGATATGCACCCTAATAATTGGTGCAACAATTCCGATCATTATGCTTGTTAACTCCACATTTGCCAAAGGTTACAACTATAGTTTCTGGTTTATGCCTCGTACGTGTTCGTCATCAAGTCTAGGTATGATCGTAAAATTTGTTCTCTTTTGTGTTTGGAATTTCGCCAGAATACTAGGCACCGCGCCGTCGAGTGGATTTAAAAATCGTAGATATTACGTAGAGTTCTAAAAGAACTTTTAAAAGCTGATTTTTCAGAATTAAAAAAATCAGCTATTAAAGTTGAGTCGATGGTGGAAATTTTGAGAGGGGACATTTCATGTTAAAATAAAACATTTCACATGAATTTATTCTCCAGAAATGAACATATTATCCAATAATTTTCTTCCAATTCGAATTTTTTTGTTTACTTTTAAAATCATTTTCCTCAATTTTTCCAGTTTTTTTTTTCATTACGAAAATTTTTAAAGAAGTTTTTTTCTAAAATAATCATTTTAACAATAATTGTTTTCATTTTTCTTCAAAATATTCCTTACAATTTTTTTGAAAATTTTCAATTTAGGTACTCGTTTTGTTTTTAAATTTTTTTCTCTTGATTTTTTTTTCAGTTCGAATTTTCATTGATATAAGAAAAAATTTTCCTCTCCCATTTTCTTAAAATTTCTCTACTTGTGTACTTAAGGCCCCAATCGAAAAAATTTTCAAACAAAATTTTGTAAAATGAGATCCTTGGCAATAGTTGATTTAGGTTACCTACTACAAAAATTTCAATCGAATTCCTGTCCCTGCCTCCTCTCCTATTTCACACAACACAACACTTACGAAAATATACCTATACAGAGATTTTTTACATATTGTGCATGATTGGAGGACGCAGAAGGGTCCAATTAAAATTTTTGTAATAATCAAAACTATCCTACATTGTTTGAAAAATTTTTCAAATGAGACTCTAGAGCACAGAAATAATAAGGAGATTTTTTTTGGATAGGGAGTGGATCCTCGAAAAAGAACTGGGCTAAAAAAATTTTAAATCTGACTAACAGAACTATAATTAAAAATTTTGTGAAATTTTCAATTCCAAAAAAATTGTTAAACTATCGAAGTCAATTTTGTTAAATTTTTTCAGAAAATTTAAAAACTTGATTACACTTCAAAAATTTAGTAGAAATTGAATTAAGTAGTACCTAATTTTTGGATTTTCATCAAAATTTTGAAAATGACCAAAGTCCCTCTCTTCAGTGGCGTGCACAGGACATCAAAAATACCGGCGCAAAAGTAAATCAGCGACCACCAACCCTAAATATCTACACATCCAATGGTAATGTAGAAAATTTTTCATTGCTGTGATACTTTGTGATTACGATTCAATGATATCCGGGGACCCAATATTATTTGGAATACTTAGGTAAAGATTTTTCTTAATTTTTTAGGACTGAAAATTTTAAAAATTTTTAGAAATGGAAAAGAAGGAAATAAATTCCTCATTTTTATTTTGTTAAAAATATTTATGGAATTTATTTTTTCTCAATTTTTTGGAACAAAAAGCAATTTCTCATGTTTTGGAAAAAAATAACTCTGGTTTATTTTTAAAAAAAATTTTTTATGATATTTATTTTTTTTTTAGAAAGAAAAAAGTTATAATTTTGTCTCACTTTATTCGGAGATAAAGTCTGAATTTTTTGAAGAAAAAAAAATCTGTCAAATTTTCTTAGAAATGAAACATTTTTTTTGTGGAATAAAAATTTGTTTTCTCATTTTTTTGAAATAAAAAAATAAAAAATAAACTTTTTTTGTAATTAAAACATTTAATAAATTTTCTATTATTTTTTTTTGGAGGGGCACCTTATGTTTTTATAAAGCAGTCTCTTACGTATTTTAGGGGAACAAAAATTTTTTGTTTCTATTTCTATTATGAGCATTTTTCTTTTTAAACCAGGGTTGGTATTTTGAACAATTAAAAAAACAACAATGTTTTAAACGTTTGGCCTCACTGGAGAGGGTGATAATAAAGTGAAGGCCAACGATTTTATCAAAAAAAAAAAAAAAAAAAAAAAAAATACACTCTGAGGGCCAACTTTGACAATTTAATTTAAAAATCTTACATTAGTCAAGGGTCGACTCACTTTTCTTACTCGGCTATGCTCTTTCAATTCCACGAATAGCTCGTTCTTAAAAATTCGAGAATTGAGCCTTTGAGGACCTATAATTCAAAGAAGACGTGAGGTGGCTAAATCGGAGTGATGGAAGATAGTAGACCTCATAATATCTAGTACAACAATCCTACGAGAGATCATCAGTTTCAGGCTTCATTTTTTGGGGGTGCGTGAAAATTTGAAGAAAAAAATCCCTAATAGCCTCACTATTTACGGTACTTGAGGTACTTTCTACATTTAACTTTTCACGTGTCAATATTTCATAACTTTGTGTTGGATAAAAACAATGCTTATTGTATTGTAATACGTACAATGATCACTTTGCATCATTTATCAATGGTATGGAATAGGTAAGGTACCTAAGGAACACGCGAACAAATGCTTTTATTTTCTATTTATTGGTAATACGAGTAATTTCTTTACGCAAACGGTTTGCAATTTTTTTTTTGCATTTTACTTTTTAACAAATACAAATAGGTACGCAGTAAATTGTCGTAGATGTTGGAAACGCTTTTACTACATCCGTACGCGGAGTATTGCCGCCTTCGGCGATAATTATTTTCATATTCAATGGTAATTGTTTTAATCTGTTTTTAATTCGAGGTTTCAAATGGTAAAATCGTATAAATTACGAGCTGCGCGTCTGCGATTCCTTTTACACAATAGCCAATAGGTAAGGCAGGTACTGGGTACATTACTTACGCTCATTATCTTTCAATACAGCACACTATGTACACGCAGTCGCACATACCTATAACGTAAGGCAATATTCGTATTCGACAAATCACCCAGCAGCAGCAGAGAGTGCAATCGCACTAATGAATCATACCATATAATTCTCGGAGAGACCATCGAGTGTTTTGTTCGCAAAGATGGTTTGTGAATTAGTCAGCTAATTAAATGATTTCACGATCTGGCGCAAATTACCGCAACTTGTATGCTCAATGCTGATGCTGATGGTCCAAGTCCAACGACCAGGAATTCTTTTTCGCCAACGCGCTCACGGCTACACTCAGTCAGGTACAGGTCTGGGTGTCTTGTCTAGCTATGTTCGCCAATGATTCAGCGTAAATATTTATCATTATTCAAATGGATAACTGATATGTAGGGCAGTATGCGAAATACTTCTGGTTAGATGATATCTACTCCTCTATTCGTTTTGCGACTGCGAGGAGGATCCACATCTTCATTGTGCGATTTGTGAACCTATTTAGTAGGTATAATATGGTCGCAGGTTCAAGACTCAAGATCGCATTGCAGTCCGCAGTCCCGTTGTCATGTCGGTTCAAATCCGATTATCATCATCATTGACATGACTAACGAATCATATATGAAAAGGTAGGTATTCTTCATCGTGACATTCTTTCTGCTGCTGCTGTTTCGCGAAACGTTAACTCCGGATAATGTTATTCTATTGGTGAAGTATTTCAACTCGTATTTCAATTACAGCATTTGTAATCTTCTAATGACCGATTTTTTCAAACTCGTAGATATTCCTAAGACGAATATATAAACCGGTAGTAAGACTAAAATTGATCAAAAATATACCTAAGGTCATTTTAAGAGCCGCATTAAGTTACGAACTCGATCTATGTACCTATTATATTATAACTTAATCGTCGCAACTTTATACGGAAAAACTTCATTATACCTATGTACGCAGCTATTTTTTTAAATAGATAGCCCGAATGAATAAAACGTCGTAATATTTCGTTATCAAAAAATATGATACCAACTCGACAATTAAAATTTTCTCTACTGCGTTAATGCTGCGTGTTGCTTTAAATTTCTACATATGTAGTTATACAAGAGTGGTTAAAGCACGAAAATTTACAACTTAATGATTTAGATAAAAAAAAAAAAAAAAAAAATTGAAATATATTAATCGTATTAAAAATACCGAAGTATTAATTTTTTAAAAATTGATTCATAAGTAGTATCTACAATATCTACATATATTTTGGTGAAGTGCAAACGAATTTAAAAAAATTAGTGATTCTTAAAAATCTGATAATCAGAACAGAGATCAATTAACGTACAAGGCTAAAAACACGTGAAGTGGTGTCACAATGTCATCAGGAGTCCATTGGAAAATTTTTGAACTGATGCCACAACAATACTCATACTTAATACTTATAACATTTGCACGAATGATAAAAATATATAAGTATTCAAAACACGTTGAGGCACCATTTCAGGTCGCATGTCTTCAAGTGGTGGGTAATTTTTTTTAACTCGTTGAAATGTTTATAATTAGAGGGTGCTAATACCAATGGGTGCAATTCTCACTTCATGAATATTTTTGTATTCATATTATTCGAGTATCTCTGAAAAATCAGTATGAGATCGAATTTCTAATTTTTTCCATAGGTAATAATTTTTGTATTTTTTTTTTAATTTTTTGAACGGTTTTTATATTTGTTTGGAATAGGTATTTTTTAAAATTTTCTTACAAAATTCATATTCGAGAAATTTTTTGCAAAAAAATATTGGTCCTATTTTTTGATTCAATTTTGATTTTTTTTTTTTTTTTTTTTTTTTGAAGAGTTGTCCCTAAAGCATTTTCTGAACATATTTTGAAAAAAATTGCAATTTTTTATCGAAAGAAATTTTCAACAGAATTGTTTGTAAAAATAAACAAAAAAAAAAAATGTATTTCAAACATTTTGTTGATTACTTAGTTGTTGATTTTTTTTTCAGGAGACTTTTAAAAATATAATATATTTCCTTTATGCAAATTTAGGAATTTCCCCCAATTTTTTAATAGGATTTTAATGTTTTTGAAAAAATGTTTTTTAACAAATTTCTTTTTAAAAATATGTATTACACCTTTTTGAATTTTTTTAAAAGATGATTTATGCAACAAAAATATTTTTTAAACATTTCTTAAAGAGGATTTTTGATTTTATAAAAAAATTTGTAAACAATACTTTTATTATTTTTTTTTCAATTTTTCGATAGGATTTCTGAATTTATTTTAGAAACATTTTTAAGTCATCATTATTCTGTGAATTTATTTCTAAATGAGGTTTTTGTACCAAAATTTTTTTTAAAGAATGTTTGAAAGAATTCTTGAATTTTCCCCCAAAATACGTTTTAAAAAAAGAATAATGTACTAAACTAAATTTTTTTTTTGTGATTTCTTAGGTGAGGTTTTTTACATAAAATAAATTTTTTAAAACACATTTTGAAAGAGTTTTTAATTTCTTTTAGGGGAAAAAATCAATTGAATTCGAAGTGTTCATTTTTTTTTCAAATTTTGATAGTTTTGTATTATTTTCAGGAGAATTCTAAAAAAATTTCTATTCTGCGAGTTTAAAATACCTACTTTTTTTTACTTTTTATTTTTGGATATAAAAAAAAAAAATTTAATCAATATTAGGTATCTTTTTACTACCTATTATTTAGAGAACTTTTGTAACAAAAATATTTCAACCTTTTTTGATAGATTTTTTTGAGATTGATTGAAAGTATTTTTGCAAACAAAAAAAAAATCTTTCAGTTTTTTGATAGAATTTTTGATTTTTTTCTTCTAAAAGAATTTTAAAGATTTTTTATTTCTGCGAACAAATTATTTTCTCACTTTTTAATACGATTTTTGATTTCTTTTTTGATACGATTTTTTGCACCAAAAATTTTTTCATACACTTTTTTGGAGAGATTTTTCTTTAGAAAAAGAATTGAGTGGAATTCTGGCAAACAAATATGTAGGAATTTCTTTTAATTAGGATATTTAATTGAATTTTTCAATTTATCTCAGGAAAATTTTCATTAAGATTTTTGAATTGATTTCGAGAAATTCTGCAAAATTCTTTACTGCAGAAGTTTTGTGAAAAAATCATCCATCAACATTTTTAGAGAGGTTATTTGATTTTTTTGTTCAATTTGTATAATTACTTTACTCTTACATGACTTTTTTGTTATTTGTTTTTCTAATCAGATTTTTGCAACAAAAATACTTTTTCAAAGTTCAAATACATTTTGAAAAAAATTGATTTCTTTCAATCAAAATAAAAAGCTGGATTTTTTGCATTTCGTAATTTTTTTTTATGATTTTTTGAAAGTATTTTTGAATTGACTTTACGAAACATTTTAAGAGTATTTCTTTTAAAATTTTACAAAGAAATTTTTCCAAATTATGATATTATTTTTTCCTTAAATTCCTCTTTAAAAATGACTAACCCCTAAAATTTTTTTGGTGAAAAAGAATGTATGTATTGGAAAAAAATCTTCTAAAAGTATAAAAAAAATTTCTAAAGACAAATTTTTGTGATAAAAATTTTTTATTAGCATAGTATATGCTTTTACGAAGACCAAAATGGAAAAAAACGAGACCAAAATCCGACCCCATTGGGTTAGGTTAGGGTACATTAAGTTAGGTTTGGATGGCATAAAAAACAGAAAATTTTCAATAAATTCGACTTTTTAGGCATTATGTCAGACATTTTTAAACTTGGAAATTTTTTGAAATTTTATGACTTTTAGACATTTTCTAGACATTTTGTCAGACATTCTGAAACTTGGAAATTTTTTTAGAAAGATGACTTTCAGACATTTTGTCAGCCATTCTGAAACTTGAAATTTTTTTTAGAAAGATGAGTTTCAGACATTTTGTCAGACATTTTGAAACTTGGAATTTTTAAAGAAATTTTTTAAAGAAATTTTATTACTTTTAGACATTTTCTAGACATTTTGTCAAACATTCTGAAGAAAGATGACTTTCAGACATTTTTTCAGACATTCTGAAACTTGGAATTTTTAAAAAAAAATTTATGACTTTTACGCTTTTTATCAGACATTCTTAAACTTGATTTTTTTTTTTATTTTTAGTAGAATTTTTATTGATTTTAAATTTCCATGGAAATTAATTTTGATGACTTTTAGACATTTCGTCACAGAGTAAAACCATATACTATGTTTCATACTTTCAACCGTAGTGTGGAAATAGAGCCATCCAGGGGGTCCTGGGGGGGCTTCGCCCCCCTGGCGAGGCGCGAAGCGCCGAGTTTAAATACATTTTTCTATCGATATGATGAATTGCACACCTATTTTAGGGATCAAAAGCATATTTTTGAAAAAATAAATGTATATTCATTCTTTTGAAAAATGAAAACTGCCAATTATTCACTAAAAATTGTTATTTTTTTTTAAATTTATAATTTTACAAAATTTGAAAAATGAAAGATTTCTCTAAAAATTGTTGATTTTTGAAAATGATCAGTTCTTTAAAAATAGGGAATTTCGTTAAAATTTAAAATTTCATAATCTTTTAAAAATTCACGATTTGATGGAAACTGATGAATTTTTATCGAAAATTTAATCTGTAAAACCACAACTTTTTCAACAAAAAAAAAAAACAAAAAAAACGACCTATTAAAAAGGAACGCTCCATTTCATCATTCCTCGATTTCAGAGTCATCTAAAAAAAAAACGGAAAAGTCTCCGAAAATGTCATTTGACAACACCGAAGAGACCCCTCCCCCGCTCCGAAACCTTTCCAAATGCCACAGAGGACGATGTTTACCATAAATTGCGCAAGTTTTATAATTTCTCATAAAATCACATCAGTATAAATAAACTTGGTAGGCAGTATAAGTACACGTTATTCAATTAATTTGCTCTTGTCCGGAGGTAAATTTCGCGTTTTACGCGTTGCACCGTGCGGTCTGGGCGCCTCCTTTAACCAAAGGTCACGTTCACGTTGCATCGACATCGTCGACGAAGGTGGCATGGCATGGCATGGCGTGGCGCGGCGCGATCGCCTGCTGCAATCTCGGAGAGTCGGACTCGGAATATACAGGAAATTAGCGAGTTTAACCGGCGGTTAATTAGGCGCGGTTTTGTTGTATGATAATCACACGGTCAGAGATGCAACGTATAGGTCATTGTAACTAGTACTCGGTACTCGCACTCGCGTCGCGTACTAAACCACAAAACGTGCTGGCTCTGGCTGCTCGACCCTCGACCATAAGTACGTGGAGCGGAGGTCCATTGCACGCGCGACTTTTCCTTCAATTTTCTCATTTATACAGACTCGATAACATAACGTTTGCTGGCACCCATTCAACACCCCACACAGTACACTACACACACATTACGATAAAAAGTAAAATCGTATATAGTACGTAAATTCAACACATATTACGTATAAATTACTTTTATTATCGTTTCGCCGCGCAGGTACATTAACCTGATGAGTTAACAAGTTCATTCGTTTATACACACGAACGTAAATAACATCATTAAATGTCTCCAATCTAGATACAAATTAGATCGTACAAGGTTCTTGAACTTCGCTATGCATACAAGAAACGTCGTCGTCGTCTGCTCTGTATTTCTCCTGCTTCGATCTATTATATACGTCCACATCGATATATATTCGCGTTCGAATAAATCGCATAATACTGTCTCAATTTCAAACCATTTTGAATGAGTGGCCGGACCGCGCCAGCGCCCCGGTGACCAAGCCTTTTACATTCGGTATCCGACTTCCTGCCCCGAAAGAATAACGATGCAATGAAAAAGGTGAACGACACCATTGCCGTGTCAACCAACACAATGTCAAGATTTACATATAAATACATGTTTCAGTGCATAGCGCTCTCAAAGAATTTACAGTATAATCAATGGATGATAACACCGCGTCGTCGTAATAAATACATGCGTCCGTCGTACGCTTAACTTATTCTTGATAAGAAACGACGACCAAATTATCATCATCGTATTTGATAATTTCTCAACATTTCATTGAAACGCGTACAAAATACTATACTCGTCTTTTTTCAAAAAACTCGTAAGAGTGATTTAATGGTTCGAGACCAACTGAGTAAATTCTCAAATAGCCCCACACGTGAAGAAAAATATCTGTGCGAAAAGTAGAGCTTATTTTTCAATGCAACAGTGCATATAATTCGTTTAAGAATAAGGCAAGGCAATCGCGTATTAAACACACATTTGTTTCTAGTGTAGGTATATATTATACGTTTTGCGTACTCAGTACTCACGCTGTATATACTTATTCAAAACAAAAGAGTTATTATACAAGTAAATTAGGTTTGCCAGCTAAATAAACTGTTTCATGAGCTGAGAAAAAATAACACATACTGACGTGTTAATCAGAAAATGTTCTTGTTTCAGACTCCGAGGAGATGCAATGTTCGTGCGGAGACCGCCGAGCTAAGTTAACATTTTAATCGTTCCATAGTTCCAAAGGAGTAATTTGTTTACAAAAATTCCAAACAACACGCGATCCACAGCTATATTTTATTTTATATTTATTATTTATT
This sequence comes from Balanococcus diminutus, assembly GCA_959613365.1. NCBI lineage: Eukaryota > Metazoa > Arthropoda > Insecta > Hemiptera > Pseudococcidae > Balanococcus > Balanococcus diminutus. The sequence goes on from OY390714.1 coordinate 36,407,180, forward strand.
CTGCGTACATGCGAGGAATCGAGGATACAGACCTAGGTCGTGAACCAGAAAAATGAGTTTCTGTCATTGGATTACGTATTATCAAAATAATAAGGAGTTTCTTGAAAAGTAATCAAAAGTCACATAGTGATTATATGGTATGATTTCAAAATTGACAAATTCAAACCTGTAATGGATTTTGGTGCAATTTTTGTTGGAATTTCATTCAAACAGGATATTTGTTCCAAAATTTCGTTTAGACGAAATTTTGCTCGAAAATCAAACGTTCCGTGAGATGATTTTTTCTGTGCCCTTTATTCAGCAGAATTTTTTTCTATTTTTTTTTAATTTTTTTATAAATTTTTCTGTTTTTTTTTTCTATTTTTCTGAAATTATTTTTTGAAATTTTTTTTCAACTTTTTTAAATTTTTAAAATAATTTTTTGATTTTTTTTTGTGAAATTAAATTTCTTTAAAAGGATTTATTTTATAGAAGAACTCGACTTTCCAATTTAATTTTTATCATGAAAAATCTTGCCCCAAAAAATAATTTTCCATTTCTCAAAAATAAAATGAGAAAAAAAACTTTTTGAAAAAAAATTTTAAAGGAAATTTTGACAAAAAATTGACTTCATAACGTTGTATCTTTGTGAAATTATTTAAAAATTAAAAATGAGAAAAAAATTACTGATTAGTGGTTAACCTTCGGAAAAAATGGAGAATATTATGAACGTTTAGTCCTTTAAGATAAATTTTATGAGATTTTGTAAAAATTCTTCGAAAATTTGGTGAATGTTTTTTGAAATATTGTGGATTTTTTTTCAAGTTATTAAAAAAATGTATAATATAATTTTTTGAAAATTTTTTCGAAATTTTTGAAGTTTTTTGAAAAGTTTTTCGATGTTCTATAATGTGTTCTGAAGTTATGTAAAAAAATTCTAAGTATGAAAATTTTGTGAAAACTTTCTGTATGATAAAATAATGTACTTATTCTGGAATATCTTTAGAAATATTGAGAAAAATTCGTTAAAAATTCTTTTTAATTTTTCCAACTTCTTCCGAAAATTTTTTCTATGATTTTGCGGAAACATTAGGTATGATTTTATTCTTCAAATTTGTGTATAATTCGCTGAAATTTTTGTGAAGCATTTCCCCCCTGAAGATCAGTAAAAACTGGCGTTTTGTAAAAGATTTCCCATAATTTAGCAGTAATTCCCAAAATTGTCGTCAATTTTGTTTTAAAACTTCTAAAAAAAATTGATGATAGGTATTTTTTGAAGAATTAAAAAAAATATAGTATTTTGATTTTGTAAGAAAAAAAATGCGATAAGATTTTTTTAAAGCATTGAAAAAATCTGAAGCTCTGAAGAACTCATATCAACTGAAAATTTTGGGGGAAATTTTCATTAAATTTTTTGTAAAATTCGTATTAATTCCCAGAAATTTTGTGATTTTTTTCAAATTAAAAAATTATAATTTTATTGTTTTTTTTCTATTTTGTTGCCGGGGGGGGGGGGGGTTGTTATGGATTTTTTTTTGTACTGACATTTTTTAATTTATAAAAAAAAAAATGTTAGGAGATTTCCTGAAATTTTTTTTGAAATTTTCTGACAAGTTATTTGAAAATTTTGTTAAAATTCTCCATGTTTTGTGAATAATTTTCTACTATTTTCTGGAAAATACTCAGTAATTTTGTCATTTTTCTAAAGTTTTGTGAAAAATAGTATTTTTTCAATTTTTATACATAGATATCTAATTAGTTTAGTATTTTTAAAAACATTTTTGAAAAATTTGTGAAAACTTCCATTTTTTTTTTGAAAAGTTGATTTGTTTTTCCAATTTTTTGAATAGTTTTTGAAATTTTATTCAAATTTCAACTTTTTGAGAGTAAAATTCTATGAAATAATTTTTCTGAGCTTTTTGAGACAATTCTCTGAAATTTTGCGATATTACTTCACAAATCTGTGAAAGATAATTTCCCAAAGGTTTATGAGAAATTCTTTGAAAAAACTTACGCTTTGTCACAAAAAAGCACATGTTGAAAAATGTTAACATTTTTCTTTTTTTTTTTTAGAGAAAAATTTTCAAAAAAGTAACAACATAAGCAAACGTTTGAGAAAAATGGTAACCAAATGTAATCAACATGTGAAATATCTAAGTATAGTAACAAAGTTATTTTGATAGAAAAAATTAAAGAAATCTTTTGGGAGAAAAAAAAATTCCAGAAAAAGCTTTTGCTTGAATGAAATGCTCAGAAAAATTGTACCGCCTCGACTAAAATTACTGTCCCATCTGCTAATAATATCAGGTTCAAGTTTGAAAAAACCTATGTGCTTCCTATTTTTTTCTTAACGAAAAATCACCCAGCATTTGCCTGAGAAAAATTTCACTCCAAAACATATCTAACTTTCGCAAGAAGCCACTCCAAGAGCTGCGTTTTTTTTAGACACCAAAATACGAAGAAAAATGAAGACTTCAACGACCGTCTCTTGACAAAAAGCGCATCGTACACATCTGGTTAACCGATGTTGCGTAACACTCGAGAACGTCATGAATCCACGACTAATACTTATTAATTTTAGTAATTTATCAGTTCGCTGCAATCGGTGAAAAATTTCTATCGTTTCGTGTTATATTAATAACCGAGTCGAAGATGCTTTCACGCCTCTTTTTAAACATTTTCCAATATCGATTTGTTTTTAAATGCATTTCCGATGATTTATGACCACATACGAGCTATTTTCAAAGTCAAATAATATTTCTTCGACACCAAATTAGTCGGCTCGTTTAATTATATCGGCTATTTTACGTTAAACGGAGTAAATTTATGTTGTGATTACGTGAGCACCAGTTAATCATGCGGAACAAGTGCATCAAAACTGGTTGAACATTTGAACTGCGCCATCATTCGATCGTTTAGCTTGGGCCAGGCAATGCCACAAAACGTGTACCTCTAGAACCTATACTCAAGTTCACAAAATTCACGTCAGAATTTTTCACATATCACATTTTATCATTAACAGTCGTAAATCGCACATGGAGAATGAACTCGGTAGTAAGTATTGCATAACTTGGCTGATTTTCAGGTTCAATGTGCCATGCCATCCCTATTATTTATATTAGCACCGGTACACAGCGTTCTTCTCTGCCACGTACATCAGCTCTGAGCAGTCCATTTATTGACACAAAGGTGCTCGAATAATCCTCACCAGAATAAAAACTTTTATAATGCTTTCAACGAATCGTAAAAGTCACGTGTGGTCTTAACTTAGATCGTCGCCTTCTTTGATGTCGAATATTTCGACATAGGTAGGAAAAAAAACACAAGAAACCAAAAAGGGCCTATCATTTCCGTATACAATCGAACGCATCGAAGATCCTATAAACGTTTCAGTTTCTTACTTATGCTTTTCAATCTTTAACAATGCTTTAAATGTAAATGATTAAGGGCGACCGCACCCTTCACAAGTACCATGTTAATTCGCTTTTTTTACGCTATAAAATATTCTTTGCTTCGAGGTGTGTTATATCTCTCTGTAAATAAAACCCAATGTCGAAACTTTTCACAACTGACAAAAGCATCATAATGAGGCAATACAAATCGCTATAAACACGGAAGTGCAGTTTGTATGAGAGCGTTCTTTTTTTTCATTCGAAAGTTTTGAAATAACTCATTTTAAAAATCGTTGTCACAAATCATTACCGATTCTCTTTTTTTTTTTAGAAAAAGGGTTATTAATTGCCGAACATCATCTCTTAGAGCTGGATACATATTCGAAATGCTTCAAGAGCCGCGAGCGTTGCTTTTATAAATTAAAAAAGGGTAAATGACGACTATTTTTTTCGTTTCACCTTTCATTAATTCATCTCTAAAATCACAAAGCATCTGAGATCTTCACATACGAGCATATACAGGGTGTCCGGTGAGTGGTCTACCAGACTTGAAATTAAAAAAGTTTATGTACACAGATTGCCCAAGTTTGAAAATGAAGTAACTACAAAGGTTTGAAAATCGATATTTTACCTAGCAAAATCGATTGGCAACACTGCGTTTAAAAAAATTTCGACACCGGCATGTGGATAGATCTTCGAAAAAGCAATAAAAGTTGTAATCATATAAGATTGCCTATTTTTTGAATTGAAGAAGGCGATACAAAATCTCAGTCAAAAATATTGCCTACCTTAATTTACGATGCAGTGGTGGCACATAAAAATTGCGAAATTCGCTCCAAAAAATACATGAAACAGGTGTAACTTTTTGAGATGAACAAAAAACGTCGAGTGAAAATTTTACCTATCTATGAAAATTAAGGAGCTACGGAGCCTTGAATACTAGTTCCTAGTTTGCACAGCGGCTTCATACTAATATGCGAAATTAAAGGGGAGGGGAGGGTCCAATTGAAATTCTTATAATAACCAAAATTATTTCTAAGATCTTAATCTACATCTTTTGTTTGAAAAATTTTTCAATTCAACCCTTACCACTCCCCAATTTTCAATAATGAGTATCCATGTATTAATATGAAAAATTGAAGAGGGGGAAGGGTTCCAATTGAAAAAATTTTCAAACAAAAGTTATAGATTATGATACTAGAAATAATTTTGGTTATTATAAGAATTTCGATTGGACCCTCCCCTCCGCTCTAATTTCGTATATTAGGCGTTTATATAGTTTTGGACCAAGAAAAATTCAGCTCAATCCCATTGAAACTACCAATTTTCATAGCTTTGTAGCACCTTCATGGTGTCTAAATTATTTTTTTTTTTTTTTGAAAATTCATGACTTTTTCATTACTTTTTCATGAACAATATTTCAACATTTTCAGAGGGCCCCTTCCAGCATAAGTGTAACTTGGAATGAATATTGGGGGAGGGGCCAAACAATTCCTTTATTTTTTCCTATATTTTGTGATGATTAGTTATTTTAAAAAATATTGAGGGAGGGGTCGAATGACCCTTGAACCCCCTAAGTTTTGCCTAAGCCCTCCGAGACCGCCACGGTGTCTACTAGAATTCTGAAATCAAAAAGTATGACTTTTTATGACCAATTTTTCATTCAGTATGACCTTTTTTCTTAAAGGAAGGATTCATTTTTGAGGACTTATTTTTGGAAACGAGGAGATACCTTTACCTACTGCCCGAGCGAAGCGAGAGTGAAAATTTTTCACTCGAGGGCAAAAGTTTTGAAAAAATTGAAATTTTGAACGAAAAAATATTTTTTGCATAAATTTGCAGATGAGTAAGGAGTTCCTTTTCCAGAAATTTTTTTGAAAAATGGATCTGATTTTGGGTCAAAAGTAAGGAATTTCTTAGCTGAAAGTATGACTTTTATGACTTGTATGGCCTTGTAGACACAAGAAATTCAATTATGAAAGAGAAAAGAGGCAAATTTTGCCTAATAAATAAAAATTTCATGACTTTCAGCAGCAAAATTCATGACTTTTCATGACCTAGTGATTTTTTAGAAAAATTCATGACTTTCATGACCCATTTTCAAATTTCATGTCTTTTCATGATTTTCATGACCGTTAGACACCCTGACCTTCATTTTCAAAGATAGGCAAATTTTCGACAAAACTACTTTTGTTCCTTTTGAAAAGTTGCACCTGATTCGTGCATTGTTTTCACAAAATTTTGGAATTTTTGCACACCACTGCCCCTTTAAAATCGAAATAGGCACCTTGGTTACATAAATATTTTTGTTAGTGCTCCTCGATTGTATCTAAATTCCAAGTTTGGCAGACCAATCGCCGGACACCCTGTACATATAACTCAAACGTACACATCCTATTGAAGAAAACAGATTAGGCACCCAGCACCCTTAAGACGAATAGCGGTGCATTGCACTGTACCTTTCAATAGAGGGATAATTAACATGTAAAAATTACTCTACGACGTGAGCTTGCAACTAAATATTAAGATTTAAGAACGTATCATGGCTCAGATGCCTCATATTCATATCCAATCACTCCGCAGGTGATCGTTTCTTTTAGGTATAATTTTCATTGTAATCGACCGCGTATGATATCGAGCTGCGATGGTAAGTTTGATGTTATTTCGATGAATCATATCGATAAGAACCAATAATTATCGTAGGGTCATCTCAAGTGAGGAGACCGGTTACTGCGATGACCCGAGTTGTAAAACTGTGTCCAGATATTCTACATATCTCGAACCTATATTATAAGTATACTCGTTTTACCTAATATGGTCCTCAAATTAGCCCATATAAAATATGTGTGATGTTTTCACTGCTCTGATAAACCTACTGATATGTAAACCATGCACCCCGAGTAACCTGCTTTTTGAATATCTGCTTATAAAATCGCCCTTTTATAGGATACCATTTTTCCCACGAATATCACATAATATATGTTTCTAGGACTCGGTAGGATCATAAACTCATAAACGTAATACGACTAGAAGAATAAGATGAAGTCCTAAACCATACTCATGAGGCAACGAATCAAATAATATAGGTATATTATGCTTAGACTATTATAAAGTACATTATACCTTAAAAAGCTCTTCGATATCTCGTATTATAACTTTCCCTTATCCCATACGCAAACATTTTATAAGTGATGAAAATTTAAAAAATATTTTTCATATTTCTCCTTCAATTACAAGAGAGAGACTCGTCTTATTAACTTGCTAATAAGTATTTATACTTACATATCTCTGGTAAATGTACATAATATAATACACCCGCCATATCGCCATACCATATACAAAGTCGGAAAGAAAGCGATAACTTGACATACTTACACACATTTTAAAACTATATGTGCATTTAAAAAGCTATATAAATAAAATCCGTAGGTGTACCTGTAACTCGCAGATCTCATACATCACTAAAGTACACGTATCTGTGGCTGATTTAAAATATTATTCGTATTAGAAATCGAGAACAAAGCAATGTTTACTGCGAAATAAGATTCAAGTCGCGCGAAATTAGAAAAACTTTCAATTACACAAACGGTGAGTTGTTATCATATGCGAAAAGGCAAAAAAAATACCATATTTCTGATTTATTATTATAATTTTCTCGACAACAAACCGATACGATATGCATGCATCAGTATACGTTTAAATGAGACACGATAATTCAATACTACGGTCGAACGATAACTACTTATTTACAAATTTTATACATTCATGTGCTATAAAAACAATCATCTGGAATTCTCCATATAAATAACAAAAGCTTGTTTGGTGAGATAACAATGTTGTGGCTTATTTCACATGGAATATGAATTATTATGGGTTTCTTATATACTTATGAGAAGAAAGTGTAGTAGAATTTTAAAATTTTAGATTTCGAGACCAGATGAGGTACCTACTACCTACATCTACACAAGTGGATTTTTATTCAACTTTATAAGATGATATTTATTCGAAGAGAAATTTTGTACAAAACGCCGGAGCATTTTAACTGCATCTTCAAAAAATATTTCAGAAAATTCTCACAAGAACTCGGGATTTTTTTTTAATTTTTCAAAAATTTGCAGAGAATTTTTTTCGGATTTGAAAAGAAATAGCTTTAAAATTATTCATTTCTGAAAGAATTTTAAACTTGAAATTTTTTTTAGACTAAAATTGTTTTCAATCAAACTTATCATTTTTACTTTTTTTTTCAATTTTACTTAATTTGATTTTAATTTCTTTCGTTAATTTTTTCAGCTTTTTTTATTTTTATTTTTCAATTACTAATTTATTCTGTGTTTTAAAATTAAAAAAAAAAACTTCCAAGTTTTGATTTTTTATTTCCAATTTTTTCTTACACCTATTAAAAAAAATTTATGGTTGGGGAGGGGGGGGTACAGGAAACATGTATTTATTCTGAAACTTTTGCGACTTTTGCACGAATTCCTGCAAATTTTGTTACAGATCTTGAATTTTTTTTCAATTTTTTTTTCTGTTTTAAAAATTATTTTATTGGAAATAAATTATTTTGAAAAATATTATTTCCTATAAAAATTCCTGATAAGAAATGAAATATTCTGATTAAAAATTCCTTTGAAAGAATCTAAAAAAAAATAAGTTGAAAAATTCTTTGATTAAAAAAAATGTTTAGTAATGATTTTTTTAAATCTCAGATTTTTAATTTTTTCTCCTTTAAAACTACGAAAGAATAAATTTATTTAAAAATTTCTCAAGAAAAGTCTTCGTGAAAATTTTCGAAGAGAATTGAAATTTTCTCATTGAAAATCAAGTTGGAAAAAATCTTATTGCCAAATGATTTTTTTTTAATCGTGCGAAAAAGTGTTACCCACCTATAAAAATTTCTCGTTTAAAATTATATTAAAAAATGGTGAAACTTTTTTTGGATACCTAAATCTCTCATCTTTCTCAAGATTTCCTTTTAAAAATTTGAAAATTTTCAATTAATCTTCAACTTTTTTTAAAGAAAAATTTATCAAAAAAATTTTTTTAAATGATTTTCTAGTAACAATTTTTCCAAAAAATCTCCAAGTAAGTATGCGAACTAAAATTGTCTTATTAAAAATTTCCATATCAAAAAAAATTTCACAAAAAAATTTTCTGCATTTTTTCAAAAATTCCAGGAAATGTTTTGTTTTTTTGGTAGAAATTGAAAAAAAAATTGAAGGAATTCTTTTGAGATAATATTTTCAAGGGGTTTGAAAAATTTACTATAAATTTCAAGGAGGGAAATTATAATAAGAAAATCTTGAGGAAAATAATAGACATTATGCAACACTGTTCGGGAAAAAAATCGCAAAAAATTGTTTGGCATAAATCTGTAATTTTTATCTAGAATTTCCCTCCTTAAATGTGGAAAATTTTTCAAAAATCATGGAAAATTTATTTTAAAAGAATTTCTTCATTTTCTTCTCAATTTCTTCTTCTTCAAAAAAAATTAAATTAAATAATTTTTTAGAAACATTTTTTTTTTAAATTCCAAGAATAACAACCAAAATTTTCTCATTAAAAAAAATCTCACGAGAAAAATTTTCTTCATACAGCAGGTAGGTAAAAATTTTTCAAAAACTCCCGGAAATGTTTTTTTTTTCAACTTATCGTTAATAATATGTTACCTGTATTTCTAATTTCGACATTTATTTTGATAATAATTATTAAAAATAAGTTTAGAAATATTTAGTTACGAAAAAATTCAACAATTTTTTGAAGGATTTATTTTCTTAAAATTTTCTGAGAAATAAATTCATTTTTAGCGAGTATTTTTCTTCAATTTAAAAAAAAAAGTTGTAATAGGCAATTCTGTTGTGAAAGATTTTTTTTGAAATATGTAGCTGTCAAAAGAAATCGTTTCTGAAGATAACTTTTTCTGATTATGAGATTTTTCTGAGGGAATTCTTATTTTGAAATATTTTTCTTGGGATAATTTTAACCTGAAATTGGGTATGATTTTTTTTTTTTATTTTAAGAATTTTTTAGATTTTTTCCTAAGAGAATAAGTACTTATTTTGAAACTACCAAAAATGTGGTTCTTTAAAAATTAAATAGTATAAGCTAAATAATGTTTTTTTCTTTTGATTTCCTAACATGACCCTCTTTAACAAGAGAAGTACCTACTTTCAAACTGACGCCTGACTGACAATTTGTGCAGTTCCTTAATCAAACCGTAGAATCAACTAAAAAATACAGAATTTTTTCAATTACTTAATACGTCTGGCATGTCTCACGTATTATCAAGCACTCGTAAATTTCATTTAATTCAACCAACACCCCTACTGAGGCACCAACTAATTCACGTTACTCAGACATATTTCTTAGCTGGAAGAGCACTCAACAGCACTATTGAATATAGCACGTTCAATAAGCCATTTATCTCAATCACTCGTTCATCCCATTCACTCCATGACGAGTGCACATGTACACCATAAGAAGGTACGATACATACGTTACGAGGACGGATATAAAAAAAGTAATTTCATTCATTGTAACACAAATTATATTACGCAACTAACAAATAGTAACATTAATTACGACAACTGGGGCACAGTACGTAGAACATACTATCTCCGATAAAGGGTTCGAAATGTCAAAAAAAGCAAGTACAATTTGTACGTAAGGCGAGGCTTGACATTTTTCAAAGTACATATCTACGTACTCATATAGTCTCGTTCGATAGTGAAAATGAAATTATTTAGTTCAATGATGAAATAATAATAATAAAAAACAAAACATGGCACATGTTTCCGATTACACACTTCCATTTATACTCGTACTTAATGTGTGCTTTTCAAGGTTCACATACCATAGCCCATACCTACATAGGCACAGGCAGTTAGGTGTTGAGACAAATGTGAAATTGGTTACTGCTCGGCGTAGGTGTTTAATAAAATGCCCTGTGAGCAGTGTGCAACATCTCAGCATCAGCTTCGGCATCGCGACTATTTCATAATTCCACGATAACTTATATAATTTAGGGTCTCATCGAAGCTTATAATTTACACGGCCGCCATGCACGTCGATTGAAAAAAAAAAACGTACGGAAAACTTTTTATAAGGCGCATCTAGTCCAGTAGCCTCCTACCTCAAAGACACACCCGACTCCATTACACACGAATTCCAATTCCAGCTTACTGTCGATATCGTTCTCCAGTCGAAAACACGTCGAACACATACCATACCACCGATTATCGGTTAATAACTATACACCCGTACTATTAACAAGTGCAACGTACCGTGTAACCGCAATTCTCCATCGACCGTAGTCAATTGTTCACAATTTAATAGTCTAATAGTCTAATTTGATCTTTTTACTTCTTTTATCGGGTATCTCGCAATATTTGCTCAGCCTATATTTATCACACACGCGCACGAAGTGATAAATGATCGCTCGTTTGTCTCGCACGCATACGTATTACGTATACCTAATTACCTATACATATAATTACAGAAAAATTATGTTGGTATTTATCTTTTATATTATTTTAATAAATTAATTATGATTATTGATTATTGAAAACTTATTTATCCCTGAATTTTGATCAAAGCCATATTAGTTACCTACGAATTTATTAATCGCAGATCGATCCCAAAGATTTTCTTCGAATTCGGTTCAGATACACGATTGGAAAAATTTCAAATTTCTGTACCCGTTCTGAACCGGTTTTCGCAATAGAAATTTCATATTTTTTCAACTTTTTTTGTAAAAATTATAAAAAAAATTATTGCGGAAATGTTTCTTTTCTTCAAATATTTCAAATAAGAAATTAAAATATAATTTTCCATCAGTTTTTGTAATTTTAAACTCAAAAATACTTTTCTGTTTTGAAAAAAAAAATTTATTCAAATTTTTTGTACATGGGTCATTCTCAAAATACGCCGAACATTCGGTAGTAATTTTTTGGATTTTTCATCATGCAGTAAATAATTTTTTTTTTTTTGAAAAAATATTGTATGATGTAGGAGACAACATCTGTATAGTTGGACAAGCAGGAAACCCCACACAGGGTGAGAGGGGGCGACTTTTGTCCACGACGGTGGACATTATAGTGAAAATTCCATAATATCCCCCCCCCCCCCCGAAAAATCCAAAACTTGTAAAACACAAACTAAAAATGTCAAGCAATTCCAATTATTCAATAAAGTTTCAAAGATCGTCTGCATTTAGACATTTTTTTCATTTTTAAGTTGTGGTGTCTATTGTTTGTATTTAAACCAGCATTTTTGGGCAAAGGAAGGGTCATACAAAAAAAAATGGTTAAAATCAACATTTAGATCACATTTAGAATGATGGAAGACTGTAGTGAGCAATGCATCTATAGCTGTCTTTAATTTTGGAAGAAAAAAAAATATTACGCCACTACGGTGGACAAATATAGTGAAAACAAAATTTTAAAAATTTTCAAATTGTGAGAGATGGATCCGTTCATAGAAAAAACTGAATATCACGTTCCAATCAGGTCCACTTACTTGTTTCAACGCCGCTTAGTTGAAAATAAAATATTCACTCCCGGCCTCAAAATTGGGAGCCATTACGAAGACATGATAGCTGGCCAAATAGAGGTTTTTAAAAGATTTTCCGGTTTCTCAGCACTCACATTACTCAAGGATATGAAAATTGCACTGAATATTAATTTTAGGATGGTGAGGTGTCGGTTTGACCGATTTTCGCATTTGAACGTATTCAATTACCCTCCCCTCCATCACGTTACAAAGTGCCACTACGAAGACAGGAATAACTTGGTTACAAACTTTGAGCTGTTCTGAATGTACCAAAATGATCTTGAAAATTCGTTTGAAATGCTTTAATATTTAATACACATCTCTGGGTGTTGTATCAGTGTGATAATTAAATCAACAAGCTATAATGAGATCAGAGAAATACAATTTATTATGTAGAAGTTGAGTGGTAACGCGCCACGACGGTGGACATTTCTCCACTATTTAATTTTTAGGGCGATGAGTATGTAATTCAACATTTCTTTTTAATATGGATAGTTATAGCCTAGAGTGTACTCTATCCATACATAACAAGAAATTCATTCTAGCATTAATACTTCGTGAGATATTGAGTGGTAACCTGAATATTCGGCATATTTTGAGAATGACCCACTTAACGATTTTTATATTTTTATTTTCCAAATATTTTCACTAAAAATTCTAAATTAATTTTTCAATTTTACTTTTTGAATTTTTTACAATCAAATTTTCGAATTGTTTTCAAACATGTTTCCATCAGTTTCTTTATTATTGTATTATTTTGGCGTTTTTTCGGGGGTGGGGGGGGGGGGGTTGGTGGTGTTGGTGGTGGTGGTAGTGGTGATGACGTTTTTGCTGGTAGTTTTTGAATAGGGTGATTATTAAACTTCTTCGAACGTTTTTACAAAAAATTTCAAAGTCCGTCAAAAATTTGTTTTCAATTTTTTTCCTCAAAATATTATTTCTCTTTTCAAGTATTTTTGTATTTGAGGGTTCAAAAATAATTTTTTCTCATTTATTAGCTTATATTTCTTGTTTAAAAATTATTGCATTAATTTTTTTTAAATTATTTTTTCCTTGATACCTGCATGACTCTTCATTGAACGATTTTTTCTTAAAATTTGTCAAAAACAAATTTCAGAAATTTTTTCAAAAAACATAAAATTTTTAATTTTTTATTGTAAATTTTTTAGTGGAAATGTTTTTTTTTTAAATTTAAGTTACTATTAACTTTGACCAATTTTTCTAAATTTTTTAAAAATTGAACCCTTCCTTTGATATTGTTTTCAAAATTTTTTCCATTGGAATTTCTTTTTGAAACTTCTTTAGTTCTTTTTTTCACAAATCTATGCTTCTTCAGTTCATCACTACTTTTTTCACTAATTTTTACTGAATTTTCTAACAACCACTCTTCCAAAAATGTCCGAAAATTTATAAGCCTCCTACCCAACTAAAAAAAAACGAAACTCACTCATATCAGGAAATTTTTCAGATAGCAGGAAAAACGTTTTCAATTTTTGTTCAATAATGGACGAAATTTCGTGATTTTACTTCATAGATTTTTTTTGGTTGATTTTTTCATTACTTTCGCTACCGGTAGACACCAGACTAGGTATCTAACCTACCTATTTAATTTCAAATAATTTTTCTTCAATTTTACTAACAATTCATTTCCATTTTTTTTTGTTCTGAATTTTTTGAAAACTATTTCCTTAAAATTTTTTATGCCCATTTTTACGCTTGTCTTCTTGAAGACTTTTTAGTGAAAAGTCAAAATCACTTTTTCAATAGATTTTTTTTGAAATTTCATTTTCTTTATTCTCAAAATGATTTTCCTACAAATTCGTCAAAAGAATTTCTGAAATTATTGTAAAAAATATCTAGCTTAAAAAACTTTCATCATCACTTTTTTCAGTGGAAATCAATGGAAATATTTTTTTTTTCTTCTATGATGTTCACTAAAAAATAAAAATTGATTTTCCCACTTTTTTATAAAATATTTCCGTGGGAAATATTCTTGAAACTTCTTTTACTTGATACCTCTTGCTTTCATAATTATTTTTCTTCAAATTCATCTTTCATCAACAAGTCATTTTAATTACTTTTTTTGCTTAGAATTTTCGTACAATAAAGATGAAAAATTGATAAAATGTCAAAACCAAAAGGCAGGAATTTCACAAGAGCTTCAGCAGGTCTTTTTTAAAATAAAAAATGTACCTATCCTCCACTTTGAAAAAAAACACATTTTCGCCCAAAATGAGAGAAAGGGGTAAACATAATTTTTTCGTTGTTTTGAAGTCAATAATTACGTAATTGCCATTGAAAAAAATGAAAATTTCAATACTGTCGGAGCGAAACGAGGGTGAAAATTTTGAAATTTTTTCAAAAAAGCAAGCGCAAAGAGTGCGTTGAAAGGGTTTGCTTACAAATGTGAAAAATGCAGAAGATTTAATCAAATTTTACCAAAAAGCAGGACATTTGCAGAAAATCAGGAGATTGAAGAAAAAAATCAAAATTTTTAAGGAATTTGCCGACGTTTTAGTTAGCCTGCTAAAAAAAAAAAAAAAAAAAAAAAAAAAATTGAAGGAAAAAGTGAAGTAACTTGAAAAAAGATAAAATTTTGGTAGAAAAATGCAAGAAAAATTTTGTATTGAGAAATATTTTGAAAAAAAAACAAATAAGTAACAAAATGGAATCACAGAAATACGATCATGAATTTGAAGAAGAAAAGGAACGAAGAAAAAAAATTTTTTCGAACAGTTCCGGTTCATTACCTCAATTTCTGATTTTTTTGATCTCCCAAAAGTGGATTGTATTCATATTTAGATTACTCTCGACCTTCCATCAAAGAACCTGTCAATATTTCTCCACCACACTGAGATACTTCTCTGCCTACGATTTCTCATACACGTTTAAGCCACAAAATCAAACCTGAATTCACACCATGGCACAAAATAATTTCACTTCTTTAAAAAACCTTTCGTGAATAAATCAATTCAAAAGGGATTATAACATATTAAATAAACAAACGAAAAAAGAAAAACAATAGTGAAAGTCTAATGCACGTGTATCGAGCATTTAAAAGAGACAAAGTACTCTACTGGCAGAGAGTTAATTTAGAGATCGTAATAACGAGACCGATGCCCATGCCCGTTACAGGTCAGTGTCCATTACAGACTTGGGGTTCTCGGTTTTGGAATTTATGCAATAGGCAGGCATTAATCGAGATGCGCCCAAGCTCTGTGGTAACTATGGCTTTTTAATATTCCTATATTTTTATCACCGTTCAATATCTAACTTTCTACTTATATACATTGTACACAATTAGCCCATTCCTGTTAATATTAGGCCTATACTACGCGAGTACCCGCCATGGAAACTCGCCGTTGTACATGTACAGCCTGCAGATTATCGATAGTGGACGACTATTTTTAGAAATAGTTGCCAAACGATCTTTATCTAATTTTAGTTTATAGAACCCTGCAGATCAAATCATTGCAATTGTATTCTGCTCGATGAAATTTCAAATACACACACACGTGGATATTCTTTCGTACGCATTATGCATAGGTACTCTTTATTTGTAATAGAGCGAGCAACAGCAACCTCGAATAAACGCACCTTCGTCCGGTAAACCGGTAAAAGTTGTAAAATTAGTTACGGTTATTTTATAAGCGCCCCAAGATGGACAGCGTTCGCCCAAAGAGGTTTGATTTTTATTTTTACTTCGCCGAGCTGAGTTTTATTACAATTAAAAAGCTGAATACCTTCGGCAACGTACGATGCGTTTAATTACCACGCGTATTTATTACACGTGCGTTCGAATCATCGTATGGGTAAATTTTCACAAAATTAAATATAAATGCGAATATAAATAATAACGTTACTGAGGTTATTTTCAGCCCATCTCGGCGATTAAAGTTCCAACTCGGTCGTCTTTTAAGTACCATTCAACGAATAGGAACTTTGTAAGCACACTTACCTAGAACAGAAAAAATAAAAAAATTCAGATTAGAAATTTTAGAAAAATATTGTACCTAATTTACATGTAATCTTATTTAAATCTTTACGTGGGTTTCGAGATATTTCTCGAGGCAGGTATCGTCGAACTAAATACCGTCCTAATCATTATCATTTAGCATACTTATGCCGAGGTATCGACAGCACCCGGTAATTAATATTATTCGCACACTCTCACAATCATAATTGACAGCGTAAGACCAGCTGAAATATTCTCAATTTTAAACACTACAGAATCTTCTTTAGAAAGCATATGCAAACCTCAAGGTTGCCCAAATGGGATTGTGCTAAATGCAGATGGCTTCAGCAACATGACGTCCTCTTACTGCATGAAAAACTTGGAATAATTTTCTACAAAAATGAAAGCGATGTGATTTAAAGAAAAGGGAGGGGCCAAATTGAAAAATGTTTGAAACAAAAGTTGTAGATTGGGATCTGAAGAATAATTTTGGTCCTTATAAAAATCTTGATTGGACCCCTCCCTCTCGTCTAATTTTGTATAAAATTATTTAAATACTTGAATTATTCAAAATTGGAAGAGAGGTAGAGGGTCAATTAAAAAAATTTTCAAACAAAAATTGTAGATTAAAATTCTGAGAATAATTTTGATCATTACAAAAATTTTGATTGCACCGCTCACATCCCTCCAATTTTGAATCATAAGTATTTATATATAGTATTGTGATTGCGTAAAATAAAAATTGGAAGAGAGAAAAGTCCAATCGAAATTTTTAAAATGACTAAAATTATTTCCTAATATCTCATTCTACAACTTTTGTTAAAAAAATTTCTCAATTGACTCTCTCCCTCTCCTCCAATTTCGAATAACATAAGTGCCGTAGTATTATACAAAATTAGACGAGAGGGAGAGGTCCAATCAAAATTTTTATAATGACCAAAATTATTCTTCAGATTTCAATCTACAACTTTTGTTTCAAACATTTTTCAATTGGGCCCCTCCCTTTTCTTTAAATTACTTCGCTTTCATTTTTGTAGAAAATTATTCCTAAGTCCTTCAATCATGCAGTGAGAGGACGTCATGTTGCTGAAGCCATCTCCATTTAGCAAGATCCGCCCAAATGAAATTTTTCTTTGCTTTTTGCATTCTAAGATTTAGGTTTACATTTGTACGAATCTGTATTGCTGCTAACGACTCTACCAGGTACCACAGGTACGTTCTCTTCAATTAAAAGATCTTAATACGTCGCGGCGTCGTGACCCATATATAAGAGGACTAATGTTGGTTATTTATTTCTGACTCACCTTGTATTACGAAACGAGAGATTCGCCAAAAAAGGAAAAAGCCGCCTTTGAATATTGCTTTTTGTAACGACATCTTACACACAGCACGTGTTTCTGTCTCACTCTTATCACGGTCGTCGTACCGTATGGTGTGAAAGAAAACGCGCATTTCGTATGATGATAAAAAAAAATTAACAAATGAGCCAGGTATTACAATGGGTGTGATGCTAGATCCCTGTGTAATATTGATGTCCAATTTGCATAAAAACACCCGCCAACATAATTAAATTACGTGTTAAATGGAGCGTATGATTCACCTTCCGTCCTTACAAAATGCACCACAGAGCCATAGCCAGCTAGCCAACGCAATTATGCTTATTCGAAGCCTTTTACTTAGTCATTAATTTTCCAGCAGCGCGCACCGCGGCTTAGCTTTGACCACAATCCATACCGCTGGCACACCTAACCAGTTGTTCAAATAGCAAACCCGCATCGGTGCAGTGATTTCCGTCAAAATTCATTCCCTTTTTTCGAGTTTCAGTTTACTCGACCCGCATTTGAATGGGATGGCCTAAGCTTAATCGCAGCATGCACACCAACATATTAAGGTAGGTAGCTCCAGCTGGAGGTACCTAAACTATATCTTTTAGTACGTACAACTCGTACGGAGCACTGTAATATTATAGAGTGCTCGACTCAGCAGTCAGCACTCAACATTACAGGCGAAATGTAACGCGTCGCTTCCATCAATGACTGGTCTTCGAGGTGATTACCGTTGTTAGATTTAATGCAGATATCAGATATAAACTCCATCTTCACCTTCAAATAACATGTGTACACTTCGAGCAATCAACTGACCACCAAGAATAAGCTATTATTGCACAGGGCATTTGTTTTTCTAACATTTTCCATTAAAAGACCACCGTGTGGCTGTTGTCTTCCCTGACGTGTTCTGAACCCAGTGATGCCAGCAGTTTTGAATGCTTCAGGGCTCAAAATTGATGCAATTTTTGCATAACAATCATCCTCGAAGATACTGTGAAGCACTTGCTTGAAAAGCAGCAGCATCGTTGTAATAATTTTACCTTGAAGCGTAGGGTTTGTAGTTTCTTTTTATTTGATTTCAAATATTGCTCTACTCTCTGAGTTTAGCATTTCTGTCCCAATTTTGATAAACTATGTTTTTTTCCTCCATTATTATTTAATTAGATTGAGCAACCCTTCGCATTTGCCATTTTTGTCATTACGTAATAAAATTATGGTCAGTCATGTATTTTCAGTCATTTTATTAATTTTTCTGTCACATTTGTATTAGTTTTTGTCAGATTTATTGTTTTTGCATTTTCTGTCGTTTTTGTAATTTCTGTCATTATTGTCAATTTTGTGTTTTCTGTCATACCTGAATTTTTCGTCACTTTTGTATTTTTGATAATTTTGTTATTTTGTCTTTTTCTGTCATTTTTGTATTTTCAGTTTTTTATGTATCTATGTTTTGAATTTTCTTCACAATTATTGTGATTTCGAAAATTTTCATCTGCATTGTCCTTTTAGTAATTTTCACCACTTTTGTAAATTTTGTATTTTGTGTCATAACTGCAGTTTTTGGTCACTTTAGTATTTCTGATCAGTTTATTATTTTCATTTTTCACGTTGTCTGTGATTTTTCCGTTTTCTGTCGTTTTTGTAATTTTCGTCATTATTGTCAATTTTGTGTTTTCAATCTTTTTTGCCAATCACAAATTTCCATCAAAAGTGTGATTTTGATCATTTTTATCATTTTAATTGTTTTAGTAATTTCTGTCAATTTTGTATTTTCTGTCATACTAATAGTTTTTGTCACCCTTTGCCTTTTTTAATTTTTCATGGTTTTGCTACCTACATTCGGGTTTTCTATACCTAATTTCTGTCATTTTGGAATTTTTGTCCTCTTGTTGTTGTTTTATAATTTCGCTCATTATTATCAATTTTGTGTTTTCAGTCATTTTTGTAGATTTTCTATTTCATGTCATATCTGCAGTTTTGGTCACTTCTGCTTTTTTGATTATTTTGCACTTTCATTTTTTCTGCAATCTTTTGTAATTTCTGTAATTTTTGCAAATTATTTTTTTTCTTCTGTAAATACGTAATTTTTGTCATTTTTTTATTTGATGTCTTTTCTGCAATATTATAGTGAATTTTGTGTTTCAGTATTTTCTAACATTTTGATCATTTTTGTACTTTCTGTCACATACCTAGGTACGTCATTTTGATGATTTTTTTTTTCTCCTTGACATTTTTGTATTTTTATTCATTTTTGTCCATTTTGTCGATTTTATTTTACTTATATTTTTTGTCATATTATTTGTGACTTTGTCATTTTGATTAAATTTGTTATTTTCGCCCTTTCTGTAGTTTTGGATGATTTTTTATTTTTCTGCCATTTTAGCAATTTTTGTGATTTTTGTCTTCTCCCCGTGTAGCAATTGTCGACATCGACATTTATGTCGACAAAATTCAGACACATTTTTTTCTCGGTTAACGAAGAATTAAAAATGATATTTGAGATTTAAAGTAATGTTCTATGTTAAACATAACTGTTCAATCAAAATTTTTGAATTTTTCTCAGTATTTTCCTATAATTTAGAAAACGTTGTTTTTCTACGTAGACAAGTTGATGTAAAAATCGATACTCGATAAACGCATCGACATTTATGTCGACAATTTCTGCCAATTAAATTTACAAATTTTATATCTAAAAAGAACTAAAAACAATTAATAGGAACATTTTAAGCTCAGGAATAAATAATTTTTGAAAGAATCACAAAATTTTCTTATTTTTTAAAGTTTTGAATAATACAACCACTTGTCGAGTTATTGTCGACATAATTGTCGATGGTCGAATAATGCATCGACTTAACTGTCGACAGTGTTGACCAGAGGAATTTTAAGTCGAGTTAATGTCGATCTAATTGTCGAGGGTCGAATAATGCATCGACTTGACTGTCGACGTCTTGAGGGTGATTGTGATACTCGCAGATAAAGTGTGTTGTGAATTAGTACATAAGGTCTAAGAATCATCTCTATGTTAGTTGGACACTCGCATGTGTCCAGCTACAAATGTGGCCTCAATGCCGCATATTTGACAAAAAATGTCGAAATGTTGGCTTGAACACTATTTTTCGTGTAATTTTAATATATACTTATATTGAATATTTGAACTTAGCATATTTTTCAAAATCTCATCATTGCAAATGTCGATGTGGATATCGATATAAATGTCGACATGTACGATCGAAAAGTGACCGATTTCGATGTGTCGACATTTATATCGAAATTAGCATCGACGTTGCTACACGGGTCTCTTCTCTTTCATTTTTTGTCAATTTTGTAGAGTTTATCTTATCTCTCACTACTAAATTTTTGTTGCTTTCATATTTTTTGTAATTTTTGTCACTGTTGCATTTTTTCTATCAACATAACCTCCTCTGCAGTTTCTGTATTTTTTAAAAATTTTCTATCACACTTGACGTTTTAATTTCTGTCTTCTCTAGAATTCACTTTTCAATTTAAAATATGGCATCTGCTTTCTAGTGTACTTTTCGCAATACATCAGAGTGACCTTTTATTTCTCAAAGTTTTGAAAATTAAATCCCGTTTCATTATAATGTAATAATATTCATTGTCGGCTATCACACTAATGCCATTTTTATAGAAATCATTAACAAATGGTACAAATCTATCGATCTTCGAATATTTAAAAAAAAGGTCTTTGAATTTTATTCCGCAAATCTTCCGGTAATTACTTACGGATTTAACCGTTAAACAATGAAATGCTTCTACAGACGAAACCAGTTTTCACGAAACAGCTTAAATCATATTAAAATCTCTTTCAGACGCTAATAACCTTCAAACTTGGCGTCACGATTTAATTAAACGTCTAACACGTGTGAAAAAAAGCCGTACGATTCCTTTTTTTTTATAAGTTAATATCAAAAAGTCACACCTAAGTAGATATTAACTCGCAATTTATATTTCCCACCTTGCCGCATTCTTTTCAATCGTTGAATGCATCTTAAGTAACCAAATTGGATTTTTAACCTCCGGGGTCCATTACTTTTAATTTTTACATTATCAACTAGACAGTGCAGTGTTTTTCTCTCGAGGATTTTTCTGCGTTTTTTTACGGAGTAATTTTTTTGAAAAAGCATTTATTGTCGTGCCGCTTCGAATTTATCATGTTTTGAAGAAAATAACCGTTTATACAATTTAGGCTTGGTTATGATTTATGTAGAAGAAGTTCTCACATTACAGAAAGTAGGTACAGTGACACGAAAATGCATCATTTTCACTATCACCTACGACTTACAAAAGGCGGGAATTCATTTCGCTATTTAACGATCTAATGTAAACGCAAATATGGAAACACGAGGAAAGTTCGAAAAATAAGTACAATCAAGGTCCAAATTATACAAGCGCCATACCAAGTTGGCCGGCTTTGTATCAACGTGGTATTATTATTGCATTAGTACAATAAAATGAAAAAATCATCCACGGTGGTCCACTTCGTGGCGTTATTTATGCGACATTTTCTATCGTAAATAATCTTCGAATGATTACACAAATGATGAATTTTTTTCTTCGTACTTTAGTTATACTACGAAATGCGTCCAACGGTGTGCTCGTAATCGTAGGGCCGATTTTTATTCAACCAGTTTGGACGCGCCTCGAACACATGTACTCTACTATGGGTGCGCTAATCACGAGAAATGCCGCGTACGCCATAATAAAATCAATTCTTCTGCATACATCGTGAATTATATGACGATACCGTTATGATGAGATATTACGAGACAGAATCACGAGCGGTTGAATTAGTAGCACTAGGCTGGCATTTTCAAAGTAGATCTTGTATATAGGGCCCGTGTCAGCGCAGCGCAGCATCAACCCGCCGTACGTTGAACCGCTCATGTGAATAAGCAATACCAATTACCTACCGTCCGAGTCTCGTCTTTTTAAATGAATGGCTAGCTTTTCACCGATGTTACGGAATTTAGGTTAGCAGGTGAATTTTTTCGCCTGTATTAAAAATAATATCTAATGAAAAAACCAACAAAAATGGTAAATTAAAAGGCGATTCAACTCGAGCAAACGTAAACGCATTTAATTTAGAAACACCAGCCAAAGGAAGTAGCATTTTATTCAATCGACCATGGTCAGGGTTAAATTACACGTTTACATAATCGCAAACATTTTAACGCCGGTGACTTGAACGTCCGGTAATCGAGCAACTTAATTAACATACAATAGCATGGCACGTTATATCGATACCTACTCCGTGTACCGCTGACAATGCATTTGTAGCCAACAGTTTGATAAAGAAAGAAAACTTCGCGTTATTCTGTTTCAGCGCACCACAATCAACTAGGATGCAGAGTTTAACGTAGTTTAATCAATTACCTAATTGTCTGGTATTCTTAGCCGATCAATAAACACGTCTTTGCTGAAAGGTCGTAGGTCATTTAGTGGAATTGAACTTCTACTTGAAATTCTAGAATCGTCTCAAGAGAATTTATCGTCGGATACGTAGGTCTCAAGTTCTTTCAAGGCTCTAGCCCCTTAAAAGAAGTTTTTTACTTTTTTGCATTTATTTCATCGGGGTTCAACTTGGGGGGGGGGCATCTGAAGGTGAAATTCTACATCAAATTCCCTACAATTTTGGTCCCAAAACTTTTTTTGTATGAACCATAGAAGTGGAGCTGTGGAGCCATAAAAGTGAAGGTGAAGCCATGAAGTATCGTGCTAAGTCTACAAAAGAATAAAATAGCAAATCACATCTTACTGTATTAAAATTGTTATACAGATCCATTCGGAACACCTTCACCCCAGATAGACAACCATAGACCACTGACCACATGATAAAAAAAATAAATAAAAAATGTTAGACCCCTACTTTAATTATTAGGAGGAGTAGAGCCCCTAAAACGTGTATTTTGATTCTAATTTCTTTTGCTGTAGGGAAGACAGAAGGCCTCCACTTCCCTTCGCACTCAAATGGACAACCACGACTCCACGAGCGAGGAGAAGAAGAGAGAGATTCTACCTATACACTCCGATCTCAAATGGACAACCACAAACTCAGCAATGGAAACTACTAAATAATAACATGTGTCTTACGTGAATTGCACAGAAATTCGCTGATCTTAAGTACTATTTCTCTACGTAATTTATCTAAGAGAAGTAAAGTATACCTATACAAAACTGGGTTGGTGACGTGTATTGTAGTCGAGGCACTACATAGCATTTTTCGCTTTATTAATGGGTTCAATGTGACAAGAGAACATCCAGAAATTTTTTCAATTTTTCAAATAATTTTTCGCAGAGTTATAGCACTCTGAAAATGATGTCTATTTCTTATATTGTAACTCCACAATGTTTCACCCTCGTCTTCAGCACGCCAAAGCTCCCACTCCTATGGTTCGTACAGAAAAATGTATGAGAACAAAGTTGTAGGAAATTTAATGTAGAATAATTTACTTCCAGACGTTTTTAACCAAAAAGTTGAATTCAGACGAAATGAATGCAAAAAACAGATTTTGAGATGGTTGGATCCTCGAAAAAAATGACTTGGGTTGACAGGTCGAGGAGGTTTTTCAGTATGTGATAGATTAGACCCTCTTCCACAAAATAAACTTTAACACCCTTCTACAGCAATTCGTTTGAGCTATTGCCACCCCCCCCCCCCCACCATTCCTAAACTTCACAATTTTTTCCACTTGTTTTACAATTTTTCTAATTCAAGTCGTACTCATATTCTCACGAGTCTGTTGGGAGCTTGGGACACAGTGGATCTTCCAACCCATCTGAATTGATGATTTCTCGAAATGAAAAATCCAGAATGGTAAAAAATTAATATTTCAACAAATGAAACAACTGTTCTTCCTTCTTCTCTCCCACGGAGTTTTGCTGCAGACATCACTTTTGGTTATTCACGTAGCGATTTCAACAACTCGTATAATATCTCTGGTGGAGAATATTAATTCTGTGGAAATGGTCTATCCAAGGGTCATAGAATAGAACACATGCAGACATCAATTCAGATTCAGACTTGTTTGCATTTCAAAACTTGCAAACCTGTAAGGAGTCATTCCCTATCCCTACACAAACCACATGTCTGTGGAATAAAATTCTACCACTGAGAAACCTACTCGTCATTTCACAGTCGCGCTATGCACACCGCCTCGTGATTTACATACACCAATCCTCTTAAAATAACCTCCAGACCGCTACGTGCTTTATAACTCTCCGACAAATTTTATAAATACTTGCAAAAACCGGATAGCGGGTGGAGTTCATTTCATTTCGCATTGAAAATGACTAATCTTACGTCACTTTACGAATTCCAATGTACTTATGATGGCGATTTCTTCGCACAAGTCTTCGAATATCTCTACATTGTATCAAAGTTTACGTAGGTGGAAGGTATTTGTACTCTTAAGTATACAAAACATCTAGAAAGCTATGCGAAAATCAAGTCTTTCTTTAAATTATCTACTTTGAATTTAAATTTTGCTTTTTTAAAACTTCTATTCCATGGACAACGCATTAGTAGCCTGAGCTGGCAAAAAAGGAGTAAATATGAAAATACAAAATAATGATTAAAACGGATCATAATTCAATCTTCTTCAATATCTCACGAATCCATGTAAGATAAAATCTTGTTTTTTAAAAATTTTCATCCATTCATTCAACAATAGATACCCACAATAAAAATCGATTCTATTAATACCTAAACCATAGTCTGCAGTACACGATTACACAGTTTATTGGTTGAAACGTATAGATATAATCATCATCCCCCAACAAGCACTCTATTTTAAAGCATTACTTGAATTTCCGCATATTTACAGCACGATCAATCGTGGAAAGATCATTTTTGAATTTTTGATTCAACCTTCAGCTGCTCATAAGATTTTAATTTAGCACCTCATCGATGAAATAAACAAAAATTATTTTAAGGCCTGATTATCATGATTCATGATTATCGGTAAGTAACTGGTCAGTGGTTATGCAATATACGAGACGATATATTTGAGAATAAATTGAAGTTTTTCCAAAAGTCAGAACATAGATCACTCAAAAAAATGACAAATATACATATAATGACCAAATTTGGCAACTCAGGGACAATTTTTTTATGAATCCTATTTATAATTCGTAAAACTTGAAATAATGCTCTTTTTTTCTTACATTTTTGTTTAAAATATTTTTTTTTTTTCATGTTTTTATGTGATTATCTCTTGAAGCAGACTTTGCAAGTATTTTTGCAAGAACTTACTTTGTGAGTTTTCTGCCGATTTTTTTTTTTTTTCATTTTTCATGGAGAACTTTTCAAATATTTTTTAGGAGAAGTTTGAAAAATTTTCTTTATTTTCATTCAGAAAATTTCTTGAAAATGATTTTTTTGTAAAATCTGTTTTGAATGATTTTGTTCAAATTTTTAAATTTTCTTCAGCATGTAAAATTTTTTAAAAATTTCTTTAAAAAATTCTAGACGATTTTTTGATTATTAAAAAAAAAAGTTCAAGATTTAAATAGGTACCTACATATAATTTTGTATAAGGGGAAATTGTAGAAATATAGAATTTTTAGCACAATATCTTCTTTAAAATATTTGGTTCAAATTTTTTTTTTAGTTTGGTATATAAGTATATTTTCTAACTCAAAATTTGAATAAAAGGGCCAAAAAGGACAACAAAAATGACAAATTAATCACATTTTGAAAAAAAATTATTTACATATTTACTTGAAATATTTTGTAAGGGGTGGGGGGGGGGGGGTAAACTTTTGAGCACTGGAATTTTTTACTTAATTTTATTCACAAAAACATTTTCTTCTCAACATCAAGTTTCATTTATCTATTTATTTTTGTAAAAACTTACCTAGCCTAATAAATTTACAATTTAAAACTTATGATTTGAAATTTTTCCTACACTTTCTCTTCAAAAAATCATTCGACCATTTTACACCCAATTATCCCTATAAAATTGAGTTTTTTTCCAAGTTGGAATAATTTCATCAGATAAGACTAACGTAAGATAAAATGATAGGGGAGTGAGAATGGAATTAATTTCACCTTCAACCACCTACATAGTATAAAAAAGTCATCAACACTTTGGTTTTAACTTTCCACAGCATAAATTGCAAACATAGATGCTTCATGCTCATACACAAGTAAAAATTAATCAACTTATAAATTTAGGCAATAATTTTTCTCGAACAATGACTATTGATCGATGAATTAATATTCACTTGGCAGCGTAGAAAGTGACGCCGAATATAACAGTAAAGTCATACAATGTGTACAAAACCAATGCACAGAGGATCCTCTCAATATGAATATTACGTTAAAAAACACCAATGCCTTAGAGCTCTAATATCCCAATGGTAATTTACCTTCTTTAGAAAGTTCACTAGACACGAGAGAAGTAATGTGCTCACTTCGAGTACCTGACTATTTGCCAAAATTCATGTCACCGGCTACTGAAGTGAAGATATGTAGCTGTCAAGATGGTTTAAAAGAACAAATTAGGATAGTTTAAATTAGTAATCGTCGTAACGTACTTTGAAAACACGAATCAATATTTACACATATAATCTTGTGAGATGAGAGTGAGAAAAAAATTTCGAACGGAAGTATAAATTTTGATCAAATTCTAACCACCTAATTAGGTCTGTTTCAAATTTCAACGTCACATATTTCGATTGAGACATCGAATAGAAACACCAACCGGTTGGCATCCGTTCTCATTTCAATGGTACACTACACCGATAAAATTCACGCGATTTTCGACATATTCTGAAAAATATCGATCCGAATAAATTCGCTGCAAATTTTACACTTTAATAAAGTCTCGCATTTATACGATCATAAAAATAAGAGAAAAAAAAATCACAAACTGCATTCCATAATAAACTGGAAACGCCGGATTTAAGACTTCCGTTATATAGCTGACAAATTGTGTAGGTGTTACGACAAAAAGGTTACGAAGATTCATTACCTTCTTAGCTGACCACGAACATAACGAGATGCACACGTAGGTGTTTCATGTACACACAACAAAACTTCTAATACTATTTGTACGTATTTTGTGTAGCTCTGCTCGGCTCATTGTCTTCTTTAAATCAAGACATCGGTCGGTAGAAAATTCGTCGTGTTCGCGACCCGGAGCCGGAGTCGGAGTCTTTTTCCTGTAACACCCTTTTGTAGACGAAGGCAGAATATACGGACGTGGATGGTACGGTAGGCATGCAACATGCAACCGAGAAGCCAATTACCCGGTAGCAACATCGAGTAACCTTTTACCAGGCATTTCACTTTCTGAGCCGATTCACACGAAATTGACAGAACGGAAAAAAATGAAAATTGATTTAATATATCACGAGATTAGATATTATTATTCGCTGGGGTAAGGGGCAAAAATAACATTGTGCCGGTGAAATAGAAGAGAAATAAAAAAAACAACTCGGTAAATAGAATTTAAACAGGCGCAATTTGCACGAAGACCACACAGACCACGAATCACGCGCATACATATTTCAAATAGCATGTTTTCCAGACCGAAAGACCGAAAGCATTCTTGAGGTATTTTAGCTGGAGCTCTCGAGACCAATGTAATTTATACCAACGTACGATAATTACATAAGACGTGTTGCGCTTTACAAAGAAAAATGGCTTGTGTAAATATCAGGCCAATACAGCGGCCGTAGTGATTTCGGTATTGGTACGACCGCAAACTAACGTCGGATAACATTTATACAAAGCACGATTCTATTATTTGCTTATATTTATCATCTGTACACCGGGTCTCACTTTCAGTCTCGCACATCATTCGATATCTATTCACCATATGGATATATTCGAGTGTCATTTTCTGAACATCCAACTCCCAAGACCTCACTACCTTTAACGTGATTACATATACTATTACTTCTTAAAACACGACCATCGTCTGGTACATGGTAATAGATGAAAATTTAGTTTGGCAGCCTTATTTACACGTACACTCCTCCATGTCCATACTCTATAGGATTCTTTGACGTATGTACTTATACGTAAACGAACGAACGAGCCTAGGTACATCACGACACGACATAAAGAGCCTCTCTTATCGACACAGCGTAAAATACACTTACATAATACATTTTTACACCTATAACCGAAAAATAAAAAAATCAATCAAACAGTTGAATTTTCCATCATGTCCATCCACATATTAACCCAAAGGCAGCCCGTCAATGGCACACTTTCCAAATCTGGTTTTAATCGTCTCACTAGGTTAAAATATACTTGGACAAATTACACCTCTTTTGGCTCCAGTCTTCGTCTCGTTCTACGACCATTTGAAGATGGAAAAAAAATTCATGCGAAAGTTGCCGATTCCAGAATGATTTTGCTTCGAATGTGGATTCGGCTTCATTGTAATTATAGTATCTTCGCAGCTCTCCGACACAGGTTCGGGTACCTAGATTCAAGTGCACGTATTGTCTGCATACCTATACGAATCTTGACGGAATTTTGACAATAACTCGTCCGTTTACTTTCCAATAGCGAGTACATGCGAAATAAAATCGAAAGTTGAGTCGATATTGAATTTCGTTCAATCGGTCGATGCATGGTGTAAAACGATGCCGATGCCGAGTTCACTCAACTGCGAATTTACAACACTCGTCCTTGTTTTCTCGTGAACATCTTAATTATGAAAGTTTCGTCGGTAATTTGCTTCCCAAAAAGCAATCAAACCGTTTAAATGAGTGTTTATATTTACATTAATCCTCGTAAGTACATAGTGCACTATACCGAGCGATGCGAAAATGTGTAATTTTAAATTCAATCGGCGGCCGCAAAATTTTGCCAAATTGGAACGTAATTGGAAGGTCAATTTTTTCATTATGGTTCGCTTTTATACCGGTATATCGTATTTCTTGGAAGTAACATTATTATATATTTGGGTGTACTGCACATGTTACATATGGGTTTTCAATTTTTCTCTCTCTCGATTATATATTATCAAGACCTACCACGAATCAGATTATCATAATTCAAGTTTCATTAGGTTCCTAATTACTTTATTAATGTTTCTTCGAAATATGGATCTTTAAAAAGATAGGAAAATAAATGTGGACTTAACTTCAATACACAACATACTGATTGGCAGATTAATTAATTGATAGTAGGTATACCCAGCAAACCCGCCAGGAGCAGAGCAATGGGATGACAGAGTTGCATAATGTTGAATGAGAGGGTAAGAGTCTGAGAGACGACGAGACTCAAATTTTCTCAAATTTTGCCAAATTTGCAAACTTTTTGCCAAAATTTCTATAGCTGAAGGGATACACCCCCTCACTACTCCCGTTCGTCATGCCACTGGTCAGAATTTTTACCTCACCCCCTGAGACTAGGGCCTCAAAATCAAACTTGACACTCGAGTGCAGGTACGCAAGAGGGGTGTTGTGAATTTTTAAAGATTTTTTTTATCCTCTCAAATGACCTTGAAAACGACTTTGAAGACTTCAAATCACTTGAGGGGCAAAGTTTTAGATGTGATAAGCGTATTTTTTTTCCTACACCATTTTACAATACTTGGGATTTTTTTGAATTCGTATCGTTGGTGGAAAGTATGCGAAATATACTTCCGCCCCCTGAACGCTCATTTTTGATTTTAAAAACTTTTCCTTGGGGTACATCACTGGGTAATTGGCTCGCACGAATTTCACCTCAGTTCGTCATAAGTTGAACATGATTAAAATTTCAGGGATCACATAAAATGATCGAATTGAAAAAGCAAAATCACAGATTCAAGTTCTGCATGTCAAACTACCTCGATTTGGACCCTTTCAGAGATCATTTTGCCCAACATTGAAAAATATTCAAATTTTTTACTAAAATTCTAAACTCTTGGGGAAATGGGGGAAAAATGTAAAAATGCAACTTTACTGCCATTTTCCACAAAATAGAATTGTATAAACCGGAAATCGTCTAAATTAGATAAAAAGGTATACTTAGTGGAACATAATTTTAATACCTACAAAAAAATATTTTCACCTTTTTAGCTGTTTTTTTTATAATTTTTTTTTCTTTAAAAAACATAAACAAGGAGAATTTTTTATGTTTCGCAAAAAAAAAGCGATAAAGATAAAAAAATCTTATTCATTTTCATTAAAAAAATTTAATCAATTTTTTTTAATGAAAATTTGATTTTAAAAATGGATGCAATTTTTAAAAATTTATTCCAAGTTTAAAAATGACTAAAGTTTGGCATTTTTAACAAAGGAAGTTTAATGACTTTCTCAATTTTTAATTTGACAAATTTGAAGATTTAATAAATCTAAATTCTAATTTTTCATCAAATTTTACAAATTTTTCCAAATTTTGAATTTTTACCATTTAAAAAAAAAATCAAAATTTTTAGATTTACTAAATTTTTGAAAAATGGAAACCATTTTAAATTGTGGCAGATGTGAATCAAGGTAATTACAGATCAATTTTCCACGCCAAGGCATATTCTAAAAATTTGTTTGAAATTTCCAAGAATGACCCTTGATGAGGTCCATTACCTCTGCAAGTTAGAAAAAATTGGTTGAGAATTATAAAAAATGAAAATTAATTGATCTAAATTCGAAATTATCACCTGCAATTAATTCTGATTCTCTTTCTAAAAAAAATCAAAAGGCGTACAGGGTCAAAAATTTCATCACAAAATTTTTAGACCATAAAGACCAAAATCTTCCACTCAATTTCAAAATGCCAGCCAAGGGTCGATTCTCTTTTTTTACTCAACTCTGGATTTTTTGAGAAATCAGTACTTTTTTAGTACTAGTGGGATCATCAGACACTCAGAGTACATATTCGAAATTAAATTCAACCAAATAAGTATCAGCACAAAACTGATATCCAATTTTTTATACTTAATAGAAAAAACACATTTCCTACCCAAAGACCAAAGGGATTAATTAAAATAATTTAAAAAATTCTATTCGACTGATAAGCAATGCTCATAAAAATAATACTAGGCTACTCTATCTCATTCACTACAGCGACGTGTTGAACAACGAATCGTGATGATAAACGATATTATACATATTGCGAAATAAAAAATCAAATAGAAGAAATGATAAGATTAAAAAAGATACCCGATCCCATCATTACTCTATCGCAGCCTTGACTTACTCATACAAACCAACAGTACTGTCATAAAATCTGTGGTCCCGGTGTTGAGTAAATGGAAAAGAATTTCTAGCCACGTTCGCCACAATTATCATCATTCGTCGCCTATAATAGTGTCAAAACGAATTCCAACACTTCATTCCCTATCCATACTAACATAACCTAAAGAGTAAAGATTTTTCATTTAATGTCAAAGTATACACAGAGACTGAATGTGCGACTATGGAGTGAACCGTGAACGTGCACACAGCAATACAATGTAATACGAACGGTAATTTTTCAAAGCTCTTTTAAATGTCATCGACAGCATAAAAGTGTACATACAACAAACGTGTAATTTTACCATCGTTTATGAGAAGGGGTCAGATACAGGTATTATGGCATGATCTACAATTATGGGATAAAACAGTAACTATACAGTTGGTTCAGATAAGGAAACCGCCTCCTTCTTTGGACTGATGATGTAATTCGAGTAAAAACATTGATACCAAAATCAGTTCAGTTTGAATGAAAATAAGTCAAATATGAGTTGTAAAAATACTTCTCAGTTTCGATTGTCCAGGATCTAGGCCATGTCACAGATAAATCTACGAACATACCGTGCTAAAGAATTTGAAATAATCACTTTTTCCTAGTGGTCGTTCTGTGAGTATTTCAATTTTTCATTGACCTGTCACCTTTACTGACACGTAACAAAGTTGACAAATTTGATTTCAGCTGAAACTTATCACATATGTGTGCGGTAATGAAAAGTGTAGATACTACAATATTCAACTTTCAACAATACAATTGCTTGTTCGAGAAAAATCACAATAATAGGGTAAAGGGCGTTTGATAATAATGTTAAATAAATCATTATACAGTAATAAATTATTGTTGAACAAATCTGCTGTCGCACTATAAAACACCTATTGGCCTATATGTATGCACTGGCATCTTGTATAGTACTTATCCCGATAATGCGAGCGGATTTTTTATCGCGATTGTGCGGATTCATGGCAATTCGTAGGCGACATAAAAATAACCAACATGCATGCGAATCATGTTCTGCAGTATCGTCAACGTTTTCATTTTTAAATAAATCTATTAAATTTCAAGAAGGAAAAATGATAAATTTTTTGGAAGCGTTTGTGGTGTTTTTGCAAAGACGAATGTTCATAGGGGGCGAAGGGGGCAACCGCGCCAGGAGGCAAATTTTTTATTTAAAAAATCATTTTGAGGAGCAATTTTCTAAAACGGTTTCTGTCCATTTTTTCGAAAGCGATTTTATGGCGCCATCTGGTAGAGGAGGCAAGTATGTACAAAATCCTACATCATCAACCTACCAAAATATCGTGCTTAACCTTCTCCAAAACTCAATCCTCCCAAAAAAAAAATTCTCGGAATTCTAAACAGCTTCTTATCCATAGTGAAAATTACAAATTATTCGAATTGGAGGGGAGGGAGGGGTCTAAACGAAAATTTTGTTATAATTAATAACATTATAACAATCTTGAGCCGTATTATGCGAAATTGAAGAGGAGGGGAGATCTAATCGAAAATTTTGTAATAATGTAGTGCCCCGACTGCACCACGCATCGCCAACCCATTTTTGTATGTACTTTAGTACTCTTAGATAAGCGGTGTAGCGAAATAGTATTTAAGATCAGTGTAAATTCCTGTACAATTCAGACTTCAAACTTCACCAGAGTAGCCTGTTCGAATAAACATACTTAAAAACATAACAGTTTTCGTCTTATTCTTCCGAAGTCTCCACTCCTGAGCTCGTAGTTGTCCAATTGATCGCGAAGGAAAGTAGGTAGACCTTTTTCCTTTCCGTTACCACCTACTTCAATAATCGAAATAATTTCTAGAACCTCAATCTACAAAATAAAAATGTTTGAAAATTTTTTCCCTCCCCAATTTTTGAAAAGTAGGTATCTACAAATTCTACGCCAGTCTTATGTGAAATCAGAGGAGAGCGAGAGAGGGTCCAATCGGCATTTTCAAACCAGAATTATTATTTCTGAAAATTTAATTTACAACTTTTGTTGGAAAATTTTTTAATTTGTCCCTTCCTCTCAACTCCACCAATTTTGAATGAGTTTCTATCTACAGAGTGTTATGCAAAATCAAAAGGGTGGAAGGGGTCCACTTGAAAAAAATTTCAAACAAAAATTGTAGCTCGAAGTCCTGGGAATAATTTTGTTTATAACAAAATTTTTGTTTAGACCCCGCCCTCCCCTCCAATTTCACATAATTTGTAATTTTCATCGGATAGAAGCTGTTTTTGAAGACAAAAACAGATAAATTTAAAAAAAAAACTCAAAATAAAATTGGTACCCGGTAGTTAAATCCCTAGATCACTACCCTAAAAAAGAAAAATATGTGGCAGTTACTGGAATTTGGAAAAAGAATAAACTTTGGCCAGCCACCGATAAAATTTCACTGGATACTTTCCACAACATCACGGGAGGTTAAAATGTAATCTCTCTCCCCTTATTTCGACAATGTCCTTCACTGATGACCAAATGACCCCCCATAAAAAGATAAAAACCTACTTGGGAAAAATTCGTTGATACTCATTCTAAAGAAGATAAGAAAATTAAAAACTCTAAATATCATTTTATCACTTTACGCCTATAGCCAACGCAGCAGCCTAATTAAACGAATTATCAGCGAAACAACGATGAACCTGGTCACGGTTTGTTGGTCTTGGTGGCCGAGCTCTTGCAAACCTTATAACGTTACCGCGAATAATTGACCGGCGAGCTATTGTTGCTCATTCAGGAAGTTGTCGCTAAACTTGCATATGTTTCAGAATTTTTTTCGATACCGCAAAAGCGCACATATGAATACGAACCACTGTTACGGAAGACTACATATACTAAAAATGCTGACCTTCCGTCAAGGTTACCAGGTACTTTTCGACGTCGCGCCGCACAGCTCAGCGCCGGCCGGACACTCGACACCTACCTGCGCAGCTGATTAAAAAGTACCTTATATACTGATAACCGATTTAATCACGTTATGTAATTCTTACAACACAATTACTCCCTTTTATTTTTACATTCATCTTGAGCCTATCCTATGACGAAACTCCTCTCATTTCACCAGATGCAAGATCAATGTGGGTACACGCCTATGGTTGGACATTGTATGCGTTTGGCCACTTTACCAAACTTAAATCCTTGCAATGAAGTGGATCGAGTGAATGAATTACTGACTTTTCTGAGGATAGAATGTTCGAATCATTTCATTTTATCAATCAAGTTCCATAGTTATTTACAATAATCACGTACCGAATACAACTGCATTGAATAAGTATAAGACGTGACGTGGTATACCATTACAAACTACTAGCTTTCCTAGCCTTTATGAGGTAGGTAGAATTCTAGAAATTAAAAAACATAAACATCTTGTTGACTAAACCAAAATTACAACGAAATATTATTCATAACATATGCATCCTTCTACGATTTACTCTGACGTTGCATCTCTCCACGTGTTTCAATAAACTCCACACAATTTAAATTTTACTCTCGACGGATTCGAGAATATACCTACAATTTAAAGTAAAAATTAATTAACCCGAAACGAATTCTCTCAATATAAGCAATTAAATTCCCATTTCTTCGATGAAACTCGGTTACGTTGGATTGATTCCATTTGCTTATTAGAAATCAACAAGCATAGCCATGCCTATTTATCAAGCACACCAAGTATAGAAAGGGGTTCACTCGCGTAAGGCACCCATATACACGGGATTATCAAATTAAATACGACACAGTTGTACAAAAAAAAAAACTACAAATTTTCACC
Source organism: Balanococcus diminutus (assembly GCA_959613365.1). Classification (NCBI taxonomy): domain Eukaryota; kingdom Metazoa; phylum Arthropoda; class Insecta; order Hemiptera; family Pseudococcidae; genus Balanococcus; species Balanococcus diminutus. The sequence goes on from OY390714.1 coordinate 36,442,340, forward strand.
ATATCTAGGTCACCTGTCATTTACTTCATTTTACCAATGATTTATCCAATTTTAATCTTTCTTCATATGGATGATTGTTTGCTACTTCTCTTCCTTCTTTTAGGTTTTCAATAAAATAATTACTTTTTCTAACCCAACGGTGAGATCGGAATGAGCCTATTAAAACTAATTTTTCTCAGGAATGGGGTCATTTTCTAAAAATATATTTAAAAAAAGCGATACCTCAAGGTTACTTCTTATCATCGTTTCGTATCCACTATAAAAAAACACACCATTAAAAAAACTACGACCTTTAAACCACATACGTACATTTTCACACATGCCTAACGTTTGTATTTGTAATTCTAACACTGCGATGTTAAAATACCTCTAACAAAAGCTTTCAAATTGAACGAATGAAATTTTTATATCGAACCGGTCCGTCGCGTTGGACATGTAAAGCTGGCATAATTTCAAAATGTCAACACTGCTAAGTAGGCCACTCTCATGAAGAATAAATTTGTCCATTAATCTCGAAAGCACTCGCACCATCGATTGTCGTCGTGGTGGTACACCGCCACTATGTGCAGATCACATAAAAAAGCACATGTTTTAAACCATTCAAGGTGAGTCCAATAACCAAGGTAACACAGCCGCAGATTTGGCGGGATACACATAAAAGGGCAGTGTCCATTGTTTGCAAATAAAATAATACCGACGATATGTGTAGGTATGCTTTATATACTGGTACATACGTTATTCTTCTACATCGTAGGTAGCTTGATCGTACATCTACCGCTAACGGAATAGGCGAATACAGATTATGACTCACACAGTTCTGAGTTCATGACATGGACCGTAGGTACGTAAACGTAGTACACGGCGCATAGGAAACTGATGGTTATGCGTTTAACATTATAGTAACCAAAACCAAAGCTCTGTGTATGTCTTACTGGTTCAGCACCTGTTTTCGTCGGTTCAACAATAGCCTTCTGTCTTATAACCTCACACAAAGGGGAAAAACTGGTATCCATCTATAGGTACTAGGTAGGCAAGTACACATCATGTAGTGTGTACCAACCTGTTCAATAATAATTCAAACTACAATCGCATATCCATCTTATATGCTCTTTTGGGATATTCCATAAAAAGTATACGTTAGAAAGATGTACTGAAATATCTTATCAAATTATCAGTTACCAATTACACAACTGAAATATCCAACGTAATTCAAAATTTCATATGATAATATTTTTGAAAACGTTTGTATTGGCCACGGTGCAACTTATTCATACAGCCACTCAGCCAGCCATATTATACAGTGTAATTACTACTTCTCGTATCTTATTTAGATCCGAAAGCGTACCTTTGTTCAGTCACACTATACTATACTTATGCAGTATGCAACACAAATACTCAAAAACAATAGGCATTGCCGAAAAATACACACGTCTTATCAATTTATACAAAGTACAACAGTAAAACCATACTGATAACTGTTCGATAAAGCAGCGTCACATCGCATTATTAAGCGATATTATAAAATTTCCAATCTCAAGTTAACTACAGAAAATAGCAACAGGCTCATACTACAGCAGGAGAACCTTGAAACGAACTAATATATAAGGGATACTGGTGTGGTCTTTGCCAGCATAATATAAATCTTACCTCAGTGTTTTGCAATCAACAGAGGAACCGCCGAGAAAAACAAGGGAATCTGTCTCCTATTACAAGTGTACGAGCATAAGACCACGACGACGCATAAGACAACACAATTACTTCTTAAATAATCACGGAGTAGTACATAAGTCTTACTCGTTAGTTTACGTACAGGCTGCTCTGCTTGTATTGTTCTTTTAATCACGTTTAAAATACTATTTCTACCACCGAGGATGGGTAGGTTAGGACAATAGCAGATCTTTTTCTGCGTACCAAGAAAACAGGTAAGAGAGGTTCAATTTTATGTATAAACTGTTCTCGATAATTTTATTCTCTCAAATCAATTCAATTCAATTTTCATGTCTTTCAGAAAGTTCAAACTAAAAGGCACAGCGATCAAGGGAATCTGAAGGGCTACAGCTCTCCCCCAAGAACTAGTGTAACTGCTGGCGAGGTGCAATTTTACAATCTCGAATTAATGCAGAAAATGCAAATTTTTTCATTCAAAATTCCAATTTTCCAAAATTTTTGGTCTTTGTTTTGGGTGAAATATCTGAAAATAACGCAAAATCACATCAAATTTAGTAGGATTAGAAATTTTTAGCAGTTTGAGTTGACATTTTCAGTGATTTTTGTCCTCTCTCTGAAAACCCTATCAGTTTGTCGCTGCTAGGTTCCAAAACGAGTTCATGTCTGTTGAGTATTTTTCTTTCAAATATTTTATTTCTCACTTACAAGTTATAAAATAGTATAAAACTAAATTTAAAGTAGGGAATATTAGCTAAATAGTCCTCAACTGCAGATACACTCAAACAGCAGAAGCCTGTGCTATCACAAATACCCACTTCTATAATATTTTCAGCCGTCATCTCACCATGAAAGGTTTCTTTTAACGTAGATAAGTATCGCCGTATGCACGGAATCATCTAGTTCCAAAGCATCACTGTACCATTCCTCTAAAAACGTTTTTCCATTAACGTGTGGCTTTCCAAGGGAAATATGCCCCCGACCGAGGGATCACATTGGAATAGGTAGGGATAGGGACGATTATTGTCCCATCCACAAATTAATAATGAAACACCAAATAGTCTCACACCTTCTGATTGTGTACATTCCTGCAGACCCGAACTGAAGTCAGAATATTGGAGGGGCAAAATCTTGAAATTTCTAACTCGTTTTCAAAAATTCCAACTTCATTTTTTTGTTTGACCTTTTTTTAGCAAATAAATTTTTTACCCAATATGGGCAAATTTAAGACTTGCCGAACCTGAAACCAAAATTTTCCAACTAGAACACAAAATTTTCAAATATTGGAGGGGCAAGCTGCCCCTTGCCCCCTTTTAAGAGCGGCCCTGTATTCATGCATAACGAGAGCTACTCTTTGAACCAACTGAGAGGTGGGAATCGGTTCATCGTACATTTTATAATATTCTTGAGCCATTTTACTAGCTTTTTTCACGAGTACTCAATAATCAGGACCCATACTGATGTACACCATTTCCGATATGATCAGTGATCGACTCCACTTTAGATATCGTCTGCTCCTCGTACAAAATAGGTTTGCTTTTTCTGTTCTTGGTAGCTAATACAACTCCAATTTTTGGTTTTAATTCCAACTGAGGGGCCTTCGGCAGACACAGCTGCTAAGGCGTATGCTATTTGCACTAATTTTCCCGAAAGGCTGAAGGTAATTAAGGAGAAATTGTACCGTTCCGTAGTCATGTTATAGCGCACAAGGGTTCACGAAAATGAGTTAGCTCAGCAAATATTATATTTCTATAGAAAATTTATAAAATTTCATGAATCAAACGAAATTATTTCCAATTCCAGGAAACAAAATTTTCCCTCAATTTCATTTGCATAAAAATACATTATGTAAACTAGGGTGGAGTGAAAAAAAATATTAAAAAATGTACCTCGGATTTCGACCTGACTCGCAGATGTGGTTTACTTCAAGTTGAGAACCACCCCCCCTCAGGGGAGTGGAGCTAGGAGCTCTCAAAGTAGGGTCACTTTTGGGTTGTGCCACCTACATGGTACCTCGAAAATACCACTAGAAAGATGCAATTCGAGTTTCTACACCTACCCAGAGCATTGCCATTCAAATTTGATATCGATTCTTTCACGCTATACCAGGGGGTTGAAAAGTTGCAGATCGCTAAAAAATCGAATAACAAAAAATGGAAATAACATCCAGCTGTTTGGAACCAAAACTGGACTCAAATGGCTCCTATTGATGCAAAAAAATTATTTTGATAAAAAAAGTTTGAAAGTAAACATCAAAATTTCTCTTTTTTTTTTTGGTAAAAATTGATGTTTTATAAAAATTGAAAGTTAGCAACCCTGCTATGAAATTTTTTTTAAATTTTCTATCGAAATAATTTTTTTTTTTTTTTTTGTTGCATCAATAGGAGCCATTTGAGTCCAGTTTTGGCACTATGCAGATGTTATTTCCATTTTTTGTAATATTCTCAAAGCTCCAACACTGACCTGGTACCCGGTATCGTTATACATTTCCAAAAATATAACAGAGATAGAAAACTGAAAAAATTTAATTTCAGTTCCAGTTTTCAGTTTTAGATTATTTGGGTTCAGTTTCAGTTTCAATTTTTCTGTAAAAATAGGTAGATAAATCGATTGAATAAAAACTGAACACGGAAACTGAAATTTTTGGAGTTTTGGTTTCAGTTTCAGTTTCTGTATTTTTTAGTTTTTAATTTTCAGAGTTTCAATTTTTTTTTTTTTTTTTTTTTTTCAGTTGTCCATCTCATAAAAATAGGTATGCACACTGTAACTACTATCGGTTCTCTAAAGGAGACTCAATTCGTATAAATATTGTAATTGCCTCGTACACTCGATGAAACCTCAATTTGTTGAACTGTTACAAGACACCGACGGAACAACAAAACCGAATCTCGTTTAACAAACTGCACGCCTTCATTATTGCAATTATGCACCTGTTCCCATAATTAACGCATACTTCGTTTTAACATATGTTTGGCCGACAGCGTAGGTAGTATATTATATGCACTGGCTTTTTAAAATCTCGCATGTATTCCAGTTCGAGTTCACCGTATATCTTCTAATAATTTCAAATAAATACAAAACAGAGCGAGAGAGGCGAAGCGAAGAACAGCTAAAAAATATTACGCTCGTTATGAAGAATACAAGATGGTACAATACAAACAAATCGTATAAGAATAAACTAGTTTCTCGAGAGAGATACTGTGCTAAAGTTCCTATGTATACATAACTGAGCGAGTCTTTTTGTTCAATTAACAGATTCATGACGAACAACTGCACGATTTTCAATATCGCTTAACAAGTCACTAATTAAGACGATGAATTTTAAACCTTCTTACGAATTCCAAAAATCTATCACTATACGCATGTGTTATTATTTCGTTCGTTCCTCGTTCGTATACGCATAGTTGATTATATGGATGAGAATATTTTTTTTTAAAAACGTACAAATTAAGATTACTAACAAATTCTTACAAGAATTCAACTCTCTGGAAGATGAAGATTTGGATAACTAATCGTTCGTCGAGTGCCAGTAGAATTACAGCCAATATTCTTCTTACAGATAGAAAGACTACCACCAAGAATGAGAGAACTGGGAATAAGAGTATTAGGTACGAATTTTCAACTAATAAATCTATGCTATTAAATAATCTCAGAATATTACACAGACTGCAATTTTTGACCAATTTTCGAATATAAAAAAACGACAGCATAAGTTGGCATTTTTTCATCATAATCCAATTTGAAAAATATCATCAATTCATCATACTCATTCTGCCCTGTTCTGCTTAAGAAATGTTTCGCTCAGGCTCAACTCAAGATTAGGATTAGGAAGAGCCAAACTCGCCACCAAGCAAAAGTAAAATATTTTATGGGTATTTCAACTAACTGCATAAGAAATTGGACGATTCCATTCCCACTTCGAGTTCATGTTTCAATTTTTCAACAAAATGGAATACAACCATAATAATTTCGCTTATTAGTTTGTAGTTATGGAGGCAACAACTTAGGAAGTGAACCCCTGTCATATTGAAACACATGTTCAATTTATCATTCACGTCACGTTATCACACTGGAAGTTGTAACGAACTCCTGCCAAATTTTTGGCGCCAAAACCTTTCTTCGAAGCTTTAATTTCACACTTTTTCATCATCATTGCGAAGACATCGCCGCAGGAATCTTTTTAAAAAATGAGAAATCATCGGTTTTGAACTCTCGGAGTTTTCAGCGTTGTTAATGAATCAACTCGACTCGTTTATCTCGTTTCCACACATGCTACGTATAATATTCGATACAAGCCGTAAGTGTATGTAATTCAATGACAACATCACTTGTTGATCTTTCCAGTACAATACCATCGTGTTCGATGACTCATAATGTAAAAATTTCACGCAAATTTTACACCAACAAAGCGTTACATAATACTCACCGAAAAAAGCTATCTACACTGTGTGCACTTGTGCACTATTCCGACGGTTTTTTTCACTATCCGATTCTGTGAAGTTTTTTCAAGGTCACTGCTACCACATTTTCCACTCCATTAATTCGCTAGTTTTAACATTAACACGTAAGATTTTTCAATACCTAGCACAGAGACGGCGGACGGCGGTTTGAAGCCAGTTCACGATCTCCAAACCGACACACCTGTCCGGCGAAAACGTTACACGCGGTATACGTACAAAACGCGGATAAATTGTAAAAATTCCACTATACACTCCGAAAATAAAGCAACCCGAATACGGAAAATGCAGACGAAAAACTTAGAACGACTTTCGCGAAACGGAAAAACGATTAAATTCTTCGACACAACCGCAATACATCTGCTGCACGATCAGTGAACAGAGAACGGAACGCATACGAACACTACAATACGTCATACATAGTACAACAGTCGTGGTTATATTTACGAAGCTGCCAGATCTGAATGTTGTTAAACTTGAACCTCAACATCGTCGCCAGTGTGTGCAACTACGCAGCGTAAAAAGTATTGCTAACGTATCGGTTCGTTGAGCCGTTGAGACGTTGAGTCGAACGATAGTTGAAGAGCGAGGGCTCGCAAAATGGGTAGTTGGGTACTAATGTTAGATCGGTGCCGTTAATTTAATTTGTGCCCCCCCCCCTCAACGTCTTATTACTCATTAAATCTTGATTACCATAATAATATTAAATCAATGGTTTTTTAGCCGAATTTTTTTTTAAAAATTTAGGCTATTGTGTCCGACCCTGATTTAGAAGGAGGGGGGGTAGAAGAGTTCTGACCCCATTTGTCGACGTTTGGGACCAAAAGATGACGATCTGTCACATGTCACATATTTATATATATATATATATATATTTATTTATTTATTTATAATTTTACCGCTACTTTTGGAATTCTGGGGCCGAGCCTAACAGGTCAAATGAGGTCAAACTTGATATGTAGGGTCCCCTCGGTGTAGGAATGATGCAAAAAAAAATTTGGGGCCCTAACTCAAAATTGGGGATATGACCCCTTTTTGAGGGGGTGCGGGGGAGCCCAATATTATGAAATTTTTTGAAACTTGCCCCAGTGATGAGAACCCTGATTACCTACACCATAGTCAAATTTCAGCTCCCTAAGTCATCCCCACCCCATTTTAGGGCCCAAAAAGTGGATTTTGGGGTAATTTTTTTCACGTTGATCAGGCTACAGACCCCCCAAATGGGGCTGGGGGGCCAAAATTTTCATCATGGATCAAGTTTGTGCCCCTGATGTGCCTTTTGTAGGTTTCAACTTTTGGGCCCCCTTTGACCCCTGTCAAGGGTCAAAAATCAAGATTTTTCACAATTTTTCATGTTTTTTCTCGCTTCTCGGTACGTTGCTCAGCCTGCAGCCCAAACCAAATGACCTTGGATGCTAAAATTTGGTATTTAGGATAGGTAAGGGTCACTGAGGTGTCTTTTGAGGTTTTTGACCCTTGAACCCCAAAATTGAGGGTGCCTCTTTTTGAGGGGGGCTCTAAAGAGGCCCCAATTTGACAAAATGATTTGAAATTTTTACCAACAACAGTGACTCTGATTGTCTCCACTGTATCCAAATTTCAGCTTCCCAAGTCATCCCCACCCCATTTTAGGGCCCAAAAAGTGGATTTTGAGGTCATTTTTTTAACGTTGATCAGGCTACAGACCCCCAAATGGAGCTGGGGGCCTAAATTTTTATCATAGATCGAGTTCATGCCCCTGATGTGCCTTTTGTAGGTTTTGACCTTTAAACCCCTTTTGACCTTTGATACAGGGTCAAAAATCAATATTTTTCAAGTTTTAACCTGTCTTTTCTGACGCGTTGAACAGCCTACAGCCCAAACTAAAAGACCTAAACAATCGAAATTTGGGATGTAGGGTCAGTAGAGGTCACTGATGTGCCTTTTGAGGGTTTCGACTTTTGAGCACCATTTGACCCCCGTACAGGGTCAAAAATCAGAAATTTTCACGTTTTAACCTGTTTTTTGGTGTGTTGGCCCTCGTCTGAAGAGCTGAAAATGTGAAGGGGATTGAGAGCGAAGCCCTCAATCCTCTCCTGCCATGTCCCTATTGAGGGTGAAGCCTCCCAATAGGGGCATGGGGGCGGAGCCCCCATCTGAAGAGTTGGAAGTGACGAGGTGGTTGGGGGCAAAGCTCCCAACGCGGGGGTATGGGGCGGAGCCCCCATCGTAAGAGCTGAAAGTGATGAGGAGGTTGGGTAGGAGCCTCAACAGGGGTATGGGGGCGGAGCCCCCATCTGAAGTTGAAATCTTCAATGCAGAGAGGAACTAAAACTGAAGACATAAACCTGACATTTTTAAACTGAATTTGAAGTTAAAACTGATATTGAAACTGAAATACCATGGATGAAAACGTTTTCAAAGTGGTACACTAACTTGAAAAAAAAAATTCGGCTGTCGCGGAGCATCTTGACTGCTACGCGTTTTTTTTTTTTTTTTTGGTAGGAGAAAAATTATTCACATAAACCTAGAATTCGATTCAAAATTTGAATATTTAAGTTACTTACCTATGGTAAGACGTACTATCAATAATATTGATTTTCTAAAATTATAAAAAAAATTATTTCGACGACCTTGGAACATTTTCCACATAAAGTAATTAGTATTATCACTTCTTTCATAACCAGTCTCGAACTAGGAAACAATTAAAAATTTTAAGCTGAGAAGTTGATAAATTTTCACATTTTTGGTAGGTACATAAATGTTAATGTTAGATGTAAATACGAAGATTGTTTTATTAACACCTTTATTGTCGACCTATTAATCGGGTACAAGACAATATTTTCGTTTAAAAATAAAATTTTCGACCGAGGCCGCGTACTTTGTCAATTCATTATTTAGGTATTAATTTTTTTCCCAAAAAGTTATTAAGCAAACTTTTAAAATAAGCATCACAAACGGAATGGCATTTTTGCCTCTTCGGGAGCAAAACCCTCCCCCCACACACAATTGTTTGAATAGCTCCATTTTTCATTCTAAAGAATCAAATAAAATGCTTTATTCCAATTCTCAACCTTTTTTTTTTAAATTTGAAAATTGTTGGATTTTTTTCTACGACTTCGGTAAGGAATTTTTTTTCAAGTTTTATTTTACAATAAAATCAACGAAAGATCAGAAAATATTTTTCTTAAAAGATTTGAAAATTAAATCAATTTTTTTTTAAATTAAAAAAAAGAATTTGTTCTTAATTTTTTTTTTTTTTGGGGGGGGGGGGGTCATATTAGACACAAAACGTCGTTGTTGTTTTTTCACAAACTAACTTTTTTCAAAAATTTGTCAAAAAATCGAATTTCTTAAATTTTAGGCTTTTGTTTGGTGGTGTGTATTCAATACTCTTCTCTATCTCTTCGAAGCTTCAGGGAACATTTTATAGCCCAAAAAGTTGAAGGGGCCATATTAGGCACTCTAATTTTGGGGAAATTAAGTCAAACTTGTATTTTAAACATACATTTTTGAAATTGTTTTCAAAAAATTTTTAAAACGTTCTTTTCTATTTTTTTTTTTTTTTTTTTTTTTTTATTAAAAAATTATGGTAACCGAAATTTCAATAATTTTTTTGATATTTCAATCACGAATGAATTAAAAAAAACTTTTCAATGAAATTTAAAAAAAAAAATGATTAAATTTCACAAAAATTATATTTTGTACTTGATTCAATCCGTTTTGAAATATTTATGATTATTTTTACAAATGTCGCAAAAATTTTGATTCACGTTTCAATTAATTTTGATGACATAATTGTGATGTTAAAAATTAAAAAAAAAAAAAAAAACATTATTTGGTAGATATTATTTTTTTAAATGAAAATCTTTAGGTATATTTTTGCAAATATAAATTGAGGCATTTTTAGGCTAAAATTTACAACTTTGTCAATTTTATGAAAATCAAAAATTTTCAATTTTGCAAAAAAATCGTAATTTTACGAATTTTAAGTACCTGGATATCAGATCAGAATTATAATAATTTTCATGAAAGTCGTGATTTTACAATTAACAAATTTTGCCCAAATTCATTGTAATTATCATTAATTTGGTAAAAAAATCTATATTTTTAAGAATTTAAATTAAGCATTTTTAAAGTCTAAATTTTAACAAAAATAACAATTTGATAAATTTTTCCACAATATTTTTTTTTTCAAAATTGTTTTCGATTATACTTTGGATTCTTAAAAAGTTGTTTTCTAAAAGAAATCGCCTAGGAAAAAGTTGAAAAATTCAAATCGTGGTTCACTTGAATTTTAGGTTGCGGTATTTAAAAAAAATATCAATTACTACTGATTGTCATAAGCTCTAGGATCAGATTTAAGGAGAGTCTCGTGAGGTTCAGGGGCCCAAGCATCCACCAAAACTCTAAACAAGTTTTATCATCTACGAACAAATTATTTCAAAAATTCCACAACACAAAAAAATTGTTTTGAAAAAAAAATCGACAAAATTCCGCACAATTGTCTTGAAACTTTTTTTGAGTAGGTAAAATTGAAAAAAGTATTCAAATGAAATTTTTTAAAGGAGTAGTTGAACTTTTTTGAGCGAAATTTCAAAAAAAAACATGTAGGTAGCTAGGTGCCTACAAAAATTAATTTATCTCTCAAATTAATTTTTCTGAAACTAAATTCATTTTTTGAGTGAATTTGAAAAAATCATCTTTGACAATATTCTTAAAGGCGTCTCTTCAACACTTTTAAAAATTGTATATTATGAACAAAATTTGTTTGAAGGAAATTCCATTAAAATTGAGAGTAAAGAAATTTTTAAGAACAATAAGAAACAGAAAACAAATTTTTTAAACAAAATTATAAAACCTTTTTAAAAAATTTACAAAATTATTTTAAAACAGTAGGTTTGATTAAATTCAAAAAAAAATGAAAAAGTAATATTGAACAAGATTTTAAAGAGTAGAAGTATTCTGATCAAAATTGCCAAAATTTTTTCTGAACAAAATATCTTAAATTTTTTCGCAGAAAAAAATTGCATATTTTATGGAGTAAAATAATTTCTGAAAAATCAACTTTAGGTACCTATAGGTATTTTTTTAATTCCACCAAACAAAATTAATGAAGTAATTAATAATAGAAAAATAAAAAGACCTCCGCTATTTTTGGGTTCCGTGGTAATCAATACTGGCAATATTGTTCGATTTTGATCTGTCATACTTCACTGAATTTCTTAAAAGGACAGTCAAGTATCTAAGTAAATAAAAATGCTCACAAAAATTAATTTAATTTTTTTTTCAATATTCTTGAAACTAAAAGAATATACTTCTTTAAAATTATTTAAATAATGGTTTTTTTTCAAAATTCTTCACCTGGCGCCTGGCGCATTTTGTCAATTCGGGATTTAGCCTACTAAGCCATCCTTTAAATACGAAAATCGTTCACTTTCAATTCTAAAATAGCATCAAGCACCTTCGATCGTTAAATTAATTGCATCAGTAAAGTATCGATATTTTATAAAAGCAATTCCTCCTCGTTTCGGGCGATTAAACATATAAATTCATTGATCGACTTCGACTTCGAGAATGAACTTAAAAATGATTTCTTGCGAACTTACGAGTTACGACGCGACGCGGCGACATACTGAAATACGATTGAAAACTCGTAATTCAGTAATGAAATCGTTCAAAGAAGGAATCAAACATTTAAAAATTAATTTTAATAGGGTTTTAATGACATCGTATTTCTACACGTTTCTATGGTTTGCCACTTAAGTACAACATTTTTATCGCTTTTTTGCAATTGTAACCTTCATCGCGAGTTTACCGTATACTTGTTCAGACATTCGTACATATTTGTACAAAAAAAGAAGCTAATAATTTCCACACCATAACGCGAATCGTGATGAATCTCATAGGAAGTAATGATCATCATGACGTCAAATGCAATTTTTTCCAATCCTCTTCGCAACGTTACCGGCGTCGAAAATAAACATCACACTAGGAAGTCGGTCTTGTTTTGCTTGATGGCTACACTGATGGATAGCGGGTTCGCGTCTCGTCGTCGAGACGTCTGTGAGACATACGTAGGAAAAGTATGGGTAGCCTAATCGTTAGAAAAAAGGAACACCTTTAAAACATCTCGCTGCGGAATTGCTCGAGTGCACTTCAAACACATTAAATAGGAAGAGTAAGTTGGTTGTGCCGTTGTGGTGGAAACAAAAGTACGAGTATGTTCATTAAGAAGACATCTCCTTCCAGTTTTTGAAGATTTTTCGCAATGCATCTTTTTCCTCTTATTTTACAAAAAAAAAACAACAAAAAAAAACACGTGGTACACGATGATACGATTTTTCATTATTTTAGGTGTTTTAATTACTTATTGTGTTGGAAACGAAGGAATAATTAATAAGCCCAGGATACAAGATCGTCCTTCCTCGAATAAAATTATCATCCGAATGATGAAGAATTTTAATGTGATAAAAATTTACTACAGTAATTTTCCACAAGTTTGTAAAATAAAAGGAACAATTTATTTGAGGTCGTTCCGCCTTTTAAATTTCACCACAGTTCGCAATCGTAACGTGAAAAAAAGGGCATGAGTCATGGGTTTAGAATGCGATGACTCAGACTTCGCATTTTCTTTTCGAGTATAAAAATCAATGAAAATGCTGACTAAAGTTTCGCGTTAATAAATTTTTCTCGTTTTCCAGGCCTTTGAAAGGTAGGTAGTGAATTAATATTTTACATGCACGATTCAATTTGCTTCGGGTTGATGAATCGAATTTCCTTTCTAGCTCGATTTAAATATTATTATCGTGCTGATTTAAATAAATTTAAAAAATGAATTAGAGACTGGTCCTGGGTGTTATTCTGACGAAGCCTAGATTACCTCCTGATCACGCAGAAGATGATTTTGGATTTTTTATAAATAAAGGTGGCTATGTGAATTACTTAGTAGGTATATATAAAATCAACAAATATTTTTATACATTTCACAACTTCAACTTTTTTTTTCACATTTTCCAGTGAAATTGGGTCATGAAAATACCCACATTATTATTACACGAATTGATATGAGAAAAAATTGATTTTCAAATATCGCAGTCTGTGGAAGAAATTTCCAATTCATGTAAGTAAATCGTGCATTTATATTATGCATTTAAAACTTGTTACCGATATCGTGCTGGTTTTACAGCTCTAAAAATATTATGATTGGTTTAAAAACTGGGAGTGCTTCAGACTACTATTATACTTTTTCTTTCTTCGGCAGTTATAATTTTATGCGCGCGGGATATCGAAATAAAACATTTTAAAAAGTCGTAAAAATTTCAAAGTACTTCAAGGTTCGACAAACCAAAAACAATAATTTCACAAGTTCCACTCCATTCGAGAATGTTTATCAATGAATACCAACTATAGATTGCCTTATCAGCGTTTTGTACTCGTACGTTCTACAGTCGAAATGAAAAGGTTGAGTTGATGACCAACAGGTAAAACTTGGTCATTGATGGTTTCATGATAATTTGATGTAATCTCGGATAGAAAAAGCTTACATAGTTGGGTAACATTGGAATAAAAAACCAGAGTGGGCGACGTTAACCCTATCTCGTTAATTATTTAAGTATATGCTGGTTTAACTTATTTAAAAAATATATATTTCCACTTTATATTAGGTGCATTACGGTGTGAATTTATTTAGATACAGGGTGTTCCGGAAGGGAATGTCCAAATTTGAGACTTTGATATAACCACATGATACTAACAGAAAACATATGCAAATCAGGTGATTATATAAATTTTGAAGGGGCATGTGATTTATGAAAATTTCAAAGTTCTGTTAAAATCAGAGATGGGACAAATAGATACCTCGGCCTATTTAAATAATGAATCTAATGGAATAGGAGCCTAAAAATTCCATTTGAATTGAGTATTCAATGAAAAATACCTTATCAAAAATTGGATAAAATTAGAGAATCATAAAAAAAATAGTAGGTCAGGGTAACAGTTCGGTTATTTTACCCTCTTGCGCTTACTTACTCTTCAATATTCTTTGATATAATTCCAAACCTAATGAAGCTAGACAAAATGATTACTTACCTCGTTGGAATAAGCTTAACTTTCTTGACCACTTCCCATAAAAATTAATTTTTCAACATTACTAGGCTGCCCTCAACAAAAATTTATTTGCAAAAATCGCGAGTTCACAGCCCCCCCCCCCACCCAATGAAACAGTCAACCTGATGAAGTAAGAGAATAATTAAATAGCTGGTTGGAATCACAGCCTAAGTTTCTTGACACCATTTCCATAAACATCAATTTTTTTACACATTATAAGTAGCTTTGAGAAATAAAAAGAAGGGTAAAATAAACTCCGGTAGGGTAAAAATAACCGGAGGGTTACCCTCACTCGAGTACCTAATTAAAAAATTCAGAAAAACTGAAAAAATAAAATTTTGAAAAAATGAATAAGTAAAGTGAATCAAAAATAAGTGAGAATTTAAAAAAAAATAATAAAGATTTAGAAAAATCACAACTTGAAAAAATTGTTTCATTTCTTGGGTAAAAACTAAAAATATAGGAGAATGCTTTTTATGAAATTTCACACAAATAGACATTTTTTTCAAGGGCAAAACGAGCCATGTGACAATCAAAATGACATTTCTTTTTATTATTTTCTAAAATGTGATATACTACACAAAAAAGTGTACGATCGTACATCAATTTGTAAGATGAACGATCGTACATTATTTTGTGACGTTGTATAATCGTACATCATTTTGTGAGGTGTACAATCGTACATCATTTTTTGAGGTGAACGGATCAACATCATTTTGTGAGGTGTATGATCGTACATCATTTTGTTAGGTGTACGATCGTACATTATTTTTTGAAGTGCACGATTGTACATCATTTTTTGAGGCGTACGATCGTACTTCATTTTGTGAGGTGTACAATCATACATCATTTTTTGAGGTGTACGATCATACATCATTTTTTGAGGTGTATGGTCATACATCATGTACATCAATTTGTGGGGTGTAGGATCGTACATCATTTTTTGAGATGTACAATCGTACATCATTTCTTTAGTTGTATGAGCGTACATCATTTTGTGAGGTGTACGATCGTACATCATTTTGTGAGGTGTACGATCGTACATCATTTTGTGAGGTGTACGATCAATGATCATACTTACATCATTTTTTGAGGTGCACGATCGTACATCATTTTTTGAGGTGTACGGTCGTACATCATATTTTGAGGTGTATGATCATACATCATGTACATCAATTTGTGGGTGTAGGATCGTACATCATTTTTTGAGATGTACGATCGTACAGCATTTCTTTAGTTGTATGAGCGTACATCATTTTGTGAGGTGTACGATCGTACATCATTTTGTGAGGTGTACGATCGAACATCATTTTGTGAGGTGTACGATCAATGATCATACTTACATCATTTTTTGAGGTGTACGATCATACATCATTTTTTGAAGTGTATGATTGTGCATCATTTTTTGAGGTGTACAGTCGTACATCATGTTGTGAGGTGTACGAGCGTACATCTTTTTTTTGAGGTGTACGGCCGTACATCATTTTTTCACGTATACAATCGTACATCATTTTGTTTTTTGAGCTGAACGATCTGTACCATTTTTTGAGGTGTACGAGCGTACACCATTTTTTGAGGTGTACGAGCGTACACCATTTTTTGAGGTGTACGATCATACATTATTTTGTGATGTTGTACACCTAGTGAACATGTAGATTTTTGTCAATGATACTCTCATCTCACATGTCAGTTATAAGAACTTCAAGTTCAGACATTCACTTCTGAAACACCCTGTATAACAAGTACCTACCTAAATCTCGCGGGAAGATTGTTAAAAATGTGTGAACTCGTATCTTCTACTACGCTCTATTATCAAACACATATTGGTATAAATTGTAACAAAATACCTTAATAGAATTCTAATCGTAGAACAACTTTCTTTCACTTATTAACCACTTCTATTAAAAACGTTTAACGCTTAGGTACAATTACTTTTCTAGTATATAACGATTTGTTAAATACCACACAGAAATGTGCACATTTCCTGTTGTAATGAAACTGATGCAAAAAAAACCTATTCGAATCCGGGTGCAATAAAAATATATATATATATTTTTTTTTTCGTAATAATGTAAGTGTTGATTGGCTTGCAAACATATGTAAGTACAAATTCCAGAGGATAATTCGCACGAAAAACGAACGTCGAAAATAAATTCTAAATTCATCGCCGTCATAAACAATTGGAGAATCTAATTTCACATCAGTTACGTTTAGCTTTGGCATTTATCACCAATCCTGTGCAATTGTCGGCATCGATCCGAAGGAAATGACTGATTAAGAAATTTCATAACAGGTGCCGATGATCGTTTCACTCAAGACCAGTTGTACGAAGGCGTCCGAAGTGGGCAGCCCCAAACAGTTCTCACGATATATGTATAGTGGAGGTGGTGCATTTCGGTTGGTCCATTAGTACAAGATGCGCGACTCGGATAAGCGTGTAAATTTTATCGTATAGAAGTTGCATAGATAACAAGAGAATACTGTTATTTGTGATACGATTCGGAATCATTATTGAGATAAAGGCGCCATTTTTCAAAATGCCAAAGGGTATCTGGATTTGGTTTGTTTCTCATATGGTGGACGTAAAACCAATAGGTACCTACTCTAGTGTGCATCGTGAAGGTTGTAACTTGTAACATGGCATAAGTAACAATATTCATTTTTCAAAATTACATAAAAATCTTGTAACACCTTTTTATTCCAAATAGTAAATGCAATAGCTTTTGGTTTTTTTCTATTTCATTTTCAGGCACAAAGGAAATTGAAATTTTACATGACTACAACATTTCGAAGCGCTGCTATCGGAAAGCAATAATCACAATTTCATAAATAACGCTTTCTAAGTCCTTTGACCCGACTGTTTGTTGGTTTGATGTGCTTGATTTTTGTATTCGAAACAGATATGCTTCTTTGGCGGGATTACTTTTGAATTGTAAGCGTACTATGTATAACGACGAGAAATACAGAAAACGTGTCCGATACGTCACGAGCTGCTTGCAGCCAAGGCTTCGGGGTAACACGATTCACGCTGTCGATTTTGACTTATATTTTTTTCAGCTCGTCTTTAATCGAGCCGAAAATTCAGCAGGATTCGACGATAGATAAATCGTCATTAATATTCAATTTCGCCAATTTGCCTTCGTGATAATAAAACACCCAAACAAATCAACTTTGCTTTTCTGAACATAGGGACAGGGTAGAGACCTGACCTACTTATCATCTTCTTACTTCGCCCAAGGTTTTTAAAATTTTTCTGTTTGTTTATATTTTTCAATATTCTCAAAGATGGAAATTGTAATGAAAATGCCACTTATAGAAGAACCACAAATCGGAATGCAAAAGCAATTAATTCCTCACATAAAGTTACCATAGTAGATAATGTTATTTAGAGAACATGTAAATGCATCCATTCGCATCCTGCCTATAATAAAGTTTTTTTTCTCGTTCTTTTTTTCTGAACGGTATCTGTTTGAAAGTAATTATCTACTTCTACATACGCTTGCTTTAATGAAACACAGATTGAAATTTCAGAGATTAACCGTAGGTACGAGATGATCAATAAATCACTAGATCGTTGAACCAAGATACTACAAACAGCTTGGATTTTTTTATCATTTTCAACTCGAAGTGCTCGTCTCGCGTGGGTACTACCGCACAAACCTTTTCAATTGGAAAAGTGCGTGCGTTGTCACTTTATTGACGAATCTGTAGGTATAACTTTTTTGCTCGAGGAAGTCGGCGAAGAAGGCAGAAACATGCGATGAACTATCAAGTTCAGTGTTGACCATCTGCATCAAATTAATGCTTTTGAACGCGAGTCGTTTAATTTACCATTGTGTTTCTGTTTATTTCTATTTCTATTAAATAGGTACTCGTATGCGGCTCCTTCGATACCTTCTTTAAAATTTTATTGGCTTTTTTAAATTTATTAATTGCTCCCTAGAGTCTCTAGTGGCAGTTTTGTAGAATTTTCTCTTTTCGGTACCCACTAATGAGAAAAACGATTAGTGGAATGTGAGTGGGACACGATTTCATACATAGGGTCGTCAACTTGGAATTTTCTCGGGTGTAGCTAAATTTTTTCCTGGAGAGGTGACGGGATGCAAGTTTTTTAATGTTGGATCTGACAATGAAAATAATTGGTTTCTAAAAAAATAAACTATTTTTTTCTCCACAATCACTGAGGGATTTTTTCCACAAAAATTTGAGAAAGTACCTATACTTAATTTTTACTTTTTGGAAATTGAGAAATTTTTGTACGCCAAGAAATTGAAAAAAATTTAAATCCAAAATCAAGAAAATTTTATATTCCAAAAAAATATGAAATTTTCCTCCAAAAAAGGTAGAAATACCTACCTAATAATTTCTTTCTCTAAATAATTTTTTTTTTTAAATATGTCATTTTTGAGAATTTTAAATTTTGTTCGTCTCTCTTGAGGCCCCTGCAGCGAATTTTTCAAAATTAAAAATAGATTTGAGAATCAAGAAACCCTAGATTTCCAAACCTCACATGACTTTTTGGTAATTTTGAATTTCAGCACCTTTTTCTTGGGTGTTTTTGAGAATTTTGAAAATTGATATCAATAATGGATTTGGGAGGAGAAAAAAACCTGGAACTTCATACCTCACATGCCACCCTTGGTAATTCTGAGTTTTGCCTCTTCTCCACGGGAATCTGCATTGGGTCTATAGTCAAAATAAGATGAAAAATGGATTCAACATCTTCGAAAAGCCTCGGAGATCAATTTTCAGAATTTTCTACTCAAATAATGAAGCTAAATTATTTTTTCTACTCTAAAAATAAAAGATTTCCATCTTTAAAAACATATTTCATTTTTTTTTAAAAATGGATAACTTTTCTTTAGAAAAAAACAAAAAAATTTTCTACAAGAAATTAGAGAATAATATTTTTACTCGAAAAAGATCAAAATAATGATTCAATTCTAAAAAAAATTGAAACAGGAAAAAAAATTCAAAAAATTGACATATTTTATTTCTTCAAAAAATTGCAAGTTTTTCTCCCGAAAAATTGAAAGGGTTTCTCTTTTAAAAATGTTTGGCTTTTCTTTTTCATAAATTGAGAGGGGTTTTCCAGAAAATTAAAAAATATTTTTTCTCCAAAAAATTGATTGAGATTTTTTCTCAAAAAAAAAAAAAAAAAAGAAGAAGAAGTAGAAGAAGAATAAAAAAAATAAAAGGTTTTCCTATCCAAAAAAATCAAAAGATTTTTCTTTCAAATAAATAAATAAATTGAGGATTTTTATTTTAAGAAATTTCAGAATTTTTTCTGTTTAAAAGAAATAAGGAATTTTTTTACCAAAAATTTTGAGAAATATTTTTATTTCAAAAAAATTGCTATTTTCGAAAATTTCCAGGATGTACCTAGCTCATATCACTTTTGAAACTTTGAGTGTAGCTCAAACATCCGGGCACCCGAACTACTGTCAAAGTTGCCAGCCATGAATGAACCCACTTAATCCAACTTTTTTGGGAAAATTTAATTATTAAAAAATCGGTGTAGTCTTTAATTTCGATAGGTACTTAATTATTATTTAGTTTTCAAAGCAGATAAAAGTGTGCGAGAAATGAATACACGAGTAAATCGAGAACCTTATTTTAATCGAGATTTTTTAAATACTTGTGAAGCAATTACGCGGCTAAACGGTCAACAAAAAAGAAATCCTGTCGAGAAATCTTATTACGTGATTTATATCTGCTTTGGTAACCGATCCTTCTAATTATCGCGGCTTCTGTCTTCCGAAAAGCGGAATAAAACTTCGAAATTAAAAGCTACTACGACATTTTACAATTAATAAAATAAAAAATAAAAAACGTCTAATTTGTTGTAACCTCTAATTATTATATATCGGCTCTGAGATTATATTCACGAGGAAGTAAGTGCATATTACGATGTCATGTGGGTAGCGATATACGAAGTATATAGATTCATTCAACTTTCACTGTATTCAAAAATGGCGGATAAAATTGAAAAACCCCAAGATCATAAATGAGAAGTTAGGTTTTCCGCCAATTTTCCACACCCTCGCCCACTCTTTTAGGTATCTAAAAATTTTCTAATTACAAAATAGGACCAGGTGAATTATCCCATCATCAAGAGTAGAAGTGTCCAGCTAAAATAAGTTACCTACCTATTATTTTTAAATTTTAAGGAGTAACTTACGTGAATTTTAGCTCTTTTGTAGATTTCCTGTAGCAATAGTGACACTGGTATACAAAACTCATGTTGAAATCGTATCAGGTCGCTGTGATAAACGCAAATAAATTGGTCTCTTGCTTGACGAATTAACGTTTCACGCGTTTCTGAGTAATTTTTATAATATGGCCCAATATACTTGTCTACCAGATCTGATAAATTTGTATGACACTGAAAAAAAAAAAAAAAAAATGCAAAAGTAATTAGAGACTTTAAAAATTTTATTTTAATAAAAACTATGGAAAATTTGAAAAATAATACATTTGTTTCATTAGGGTGCTTGTGTTTAGAAGTTTCAAAAATCACAAACGTTAAGAGGACACACTGACAAGTATTTTTTTGAATGGGGGAAGTTTTCTTCAGAAACAGAATTTTTTGAAAAGAGAAAATCTGCAAGGAAAATTGGAAAAATGTTTTGGATTAGATGAGAAAATAACTATCAAAAAATTAGATATAAAAACAATTTAAGTATGTATTTATTATTTTTTAAAAAGTCATCTCAAAAAAGATAATACAATTCCGCCAGATCAAGATTTTTTGGGAGCCCGAATTTTCAAAGAAATTAAGTATCATTATTTTTTTGAATTATTTAAAAATCGTAAAAGTTGTTTCAGAACTTCCTAAAAATGAAAAAGAAGAATTTATTTTAATAAAATTGCAAAAATTTTCTAAATTTTTATGAAAAGTAGATAGATAAGTCAAAATATTCGAAATTTGAAGAAGCATTAGATACAAAAGACATTTTTTAGAAAATTAAGAAAAAAATATGCAAATTATTCACGATTTTTTTTAAATTAAATTTTTGTGAAATATTTTTAGAATATTATAGTCTTTACGAAAGATTTTGAAATTTATTTCTTTACAAAATATTCACTATTTTTCTTTGGAAAAATTAAAGAAAAAAAATTGCAAAATTTCTTTCAAAATTGTGTTTGGGAAAGATTCTGAAAACCAATTTTTTTAAATGGCAAAATATTCGCAATTTGGCTTTTTGAAATGAAATTTCGCAGAATATTTAAAAAAATTGTGCTTATGAAAATTTGACACTCAACAATAAACGATAAATTATTGTAGAGTAAAATAGTTCAAAAAAAAATTATTCAACAATAGGTATTGTAAAATTTGAAATTTTACCTACTAAAAATTAAAATATTCATTTTGAAAATAAAAAATAAATTGAACTGATTTTTCTTGTTTACCTATTTTGAAAATTATCAACACTCGGTATGTTTTTTTTCTCCTAATCATTCTTGATACTCACGTTGACAATCCCATTAACTTGATAGTTGATATTATCATTTATACAGTTTGTAATGTTGCACCGAAACGAGAACACCTGCAGTTACTTTCTGCGATATCTTTGATTCACGATGAATACTAAGCTCTTTAAAAAAAAAAAAATAATCCTAAAAATTTAATTTATTAAGAAAGCGCTTGTACAATATTTGTAGGTAAACTATACCAACTTATTTTAATTTTGAAGAGGGTTCAGGTATAATATCAGTATGGGGTATCTTTTCGATTTCAGCTAATAATTATTCTTGTGACAGATATAGGGAAAAACGATGGACCACCTTTAGGTGTAATCGAATAAACCACAGAGATGCTAAATATCTCCCCAGATATAATACAATAAAATGAACCCACAGTTGAATATAGAGAAGCCGCCTTTCACGTATTAATAAATTTTTAAATGTCCATGGGACGTGGAGTAGGTCTAAGTAGATACCAGCCTAATTATATCTATAGGTTTATACAAGTTTAATTCACTGATTTGAATAAGACATTTCACCTAAAATCCAGGTTTGCATACATTTGGTGTGGGACGTTTGGTATTTGTTTCCTCGACTAGGTAAAATTTTTCAAATATTTACACGATATTCTTCACTAATTTACGATTATGGAAGACACAAGACACCATCTGTAAGTATGGGAGTGCCTTATTACTTTACTATTTCTCAATCTTTGCGTATTTATTTACTATCATCAAGGTCCTATAATGAATGATGATCCGGTATTCAAATATTTTCAGGACAGTGGAGCGTGATAAAATATTAAATTAAACGCGAAGGATTCCAAACAAAAGATATCTACTAACGTTAGAATAATAAATTTTCTACAAAAATGAAAGTGATATGATTTGAAGGAAAGGGAGGAACCCAATTGAAAAATGTTTGAAACAAAAGTTGTAGATTGAGATCTGAAGAATAGTTTCAGTAATTATAAAAATTTTGATTGACCCCCTCACTCTCGTCTAATTTTTATAATACTACATAAATACTCATATTATTCAAAATTGGAGGAGAGGGAGAAGGTAAATTGAAAGTTGTTTCAAACAAAAGTTGTAGAATAGGATCTTAGAAAATAATTTTGGTAATTTTAAAGATTTCGATCGGATCCTATATTAAAACAGAAGAAAACTTTTAAAAATGTAGAAAATTGATACGAACATTAATTTTATGGCGTGACTCGACCACAAAAAATTACAAGAAAATGTTCCATTTTTCTTCTGAAAATGGCTAAATATTTACTTCGAGTGAATGAAAAAATTAAAAATCTCCAACTGTCCTAAAACATACCTAATTATAGTATATCTATGTACTGAGCAGTTTTGAATTGGCAGTTGAACAAAGTAGATACCAAAGTAAGAAATACCGACTGCTTGATTCATGATTATAAGTCATTACACCGATTTTTTCATACGTAGGTAGCTGGTAGAGGTATATATAAAATATATTTATATTCGTGCTCATAACAATATTATATATAGCAAGATGACACGCGAACGATGAAATAGATTAATTGTTTGAATCGTAACTAAACGACATTTCATACTCGTATTTGGTGTTTGGTCGTAAATAAATAAGTCTTTATTTCATACAAAAAATCAATTACCACATACCTGAAAATCATGGCGATTCTGACTAGAATATTTTCCCATACAAATATTCAAATCTGTAAGATCATTTTCGATGAAATTTAAATCATCGTTCCCACAAGGCACATTATTATTCTGCTCGTTGTTTCGCATTCTACGCGATACCACGGAATTGCAATCGTTTTCAACATTTGCCAAATGTACAGAGGCTACATTATCGCATTCGTCTATTTGGATGGTATTTTTGGCCGCATCGGTCATCTGAACCATGGTCACATGGTTTCTGGCTTCCTCTTCGGAATAAAATTCGCCGGTAACGTACCACGATGTGAGAGGTATGCGGTCTTCTCGAGCTTTGAGCTCTTTACTCGACGAACTGTCTGACCTTTGAATGTAATTATTGGCTGTGTTTTTACATTTTTTCAAATAATTCTTGACTTTTTTGGTTTTACTCAGATATTTCTCTCGATTAAATTGGCCTGATTTTTCATTGTCGCCAATAAAATCAGTCACCAGATCCCAAGGTTCGTCCAACGTTTCTTCTTGGATTATGGACGATTCTTTTTCTGATACCTGAAATTAAATTTTCATTTTTATTTATATTATTCATTTCAAAATCAACTTACGAGTACATATCTATATGTGTACATTATGTAGGTACTTTTAAATGATGCAGGGTAATGGGCAGAGATGAGAGAAACAGATGCCCCCCCCCCTTATCTTAATTGAGTACATATACTAGAAATACAGTTTCAAAAATGTACCTACATATTTGAATTGGTACTATGAATAATTTCTTAACATATAAAAGAAATTCAATTTTTTCATTGATTTTTTTTTTGAAATTTTTTTTGGAAATTTCAGTACTTCTTTCAGTTACCTTCAAACATTTTTTGGAACTTGATCTTTTTCAAACTATGTGAGTAATTTCAAAAAACATCGTTTTATGTTTTTTTTGTTTTGTTTTTAAAACAATTAATTTTTTTTTGAGAGAGAGAGAATTAAATTTCTTGAAATTTAAAAAAAAAGATACTCTGATGTGATAAAAGGGAGTCAACTGGTAGCCGGCTCGAATTTCAAAATTTTTCATTTTTTTCATGTTTAATTTTGAGTAAAAATGTCAATTTTTCAACTTTGGACAAAATGACCGCTGAAAGGGTCTAAATCGAGGCAGTTCGACCTATAGAATTCAAATTCGTAATTCTTGATTAGTTTTATTTTTTTATTTTATGTTTTTATTTATTTAATCACTTGATGTGAATTGAGGTGGAATTCGGGCAAGAAGCGTATAAATGAGTATCTAGTGATGTACCTCAAAGGAAAAATTTTGAAATTCGAGCCAAAGGCTTATTGTCCCACTTGGTTTGGCCTTTCTCGAAATTTTCACTAAACCCGTTTTCCAAAATTTTAACTAAAGAATTTTTTTTTAATTCACAACATTTCTTGAAAATAGTTTCCATGGTGACAACTGTACAAAGGTAGCATAATAATTTCTTCATCAGAATTTCCAATAAGAAATTTTCAACTCAAAAAATATTTTTTATTAATAATGTTTTAGAAAGAAAGAAGTTTTGTGTTTTTTTGATATTTTTTTTTCAAGTCTACAAAAGGCTGGTAAGGATCTTTAAAAATCACTCACATTTTTTCATTTGTAAAACAATTTTTCAATTTTTTGAAAACACTTTCTTGAAATTTTTTTCAAATTTTTGATCCAAATTTTGCGTCAAATGAAAAAATAGTTGTGAAAAATTCATTTATTTAGTAATTGAAAAAACCATTGTTTTTAAAACACAATTTCAAAAAAAAAATTAATTCCTACAAAACTATTTTTCAAAGTTTTGACCCAAGGTTTTTTCTAATACTTTGAATTGCTCAAAACAATTTTACCAATTTTTTTATGTTGATCTTCTTTAAAAATTTCTAATAAGTAGGCAATTTTCAATGTTTTCAAAAATTATTTCATAGGACTTTATAAAAAAAATAATTTTGTGCTTTTTCGATTTTATTTTTCAAAATTAGGCTTCAAAAAAACATATTCTGGTAAGATGAAGTTTTGAAAAAATTGTCAGTTTTTTATTTTATTCAAAAAACAAACTTCCTAATATTCAAAAACAATTTTTCTATTCTTTTGAAAACAATTTCTAAAAAAAATAATCAGAATTATTTTACTAAAAAATTGTCATATTTGCAAAAATTCATCAATTTTATGCCTTTTCGATCTTGTTTTCAACTTCTTTTTCCAAGGAATTAATTTTTCAACTTTTTGTAAAACAATCTTCCTTAAAATTTTTAGGTACATGTTTTCAATATCAAGAATATTTTTAAAACAATCCTTAAAATTCGTTTGAAGTCACTTTGAATAACAATCCTTGGAACAATACCTATAATTTTGAATTTTTTTTAAAACGAATTTTCAAAACAATTTTCTTTTTCAAAACTTTCAAACAATTTTCAAGTACCTATTGCACATTTAAAAAAAATTGGGAACAGATGTTTTGGTAAAACTAATCAGAAAGAAATCAGAAAATTTCAAGCAATTAAAAAATTGAAAAAATTGTGAAAAATGACATAAGTCAAAATATACTCGTAGATGAGATAAAAAAAATTATGACCCAAAACACACTGACAAGAAATTACAATGACACGAAAAAAACTCATAAATTTTTTTTTTAAGGAAAAAGTGGCTATGTACTTACATAAGAAAATTTGGAAAATAAAAAATTAAAGATAGGTAATCAAAATGTTCAGAAAAATTTGAAAACTTTGATAAACATTTCAAATACTCACATAAATACATTGAAAAATCAAAACATTATAAAAATTAATTAATCACGAAGAGGGGGGAAATATAAAAAAAAACAGACGACTTAAAAAAATTTTATCCAATGCTAAATGATCGAAAATTAAAATGATCACTTTTAAAGGACAATTTCAGATTTTTTACGTAAGAAAGTAGGTATACATATTATTATTTTAAAAATTGGAAGATTCTGAATAATTTAAAAATACGCAATTTTGGTAATAAGTACGTATTTTGATAAAATTAGAAAATCATAAAAATGAGAAAATTTTCAACTTGTAAGAATAAAAAATCTGGAGTAAAATATTGTAAAAATTGAAAAAATTAATCGGTAAATAATTTAAAATACTTATTGAAAAATCAAAAAGAAATTGGAAAATTGAAAGTATAAAAAAAATATGACTCCGAATAATTACAAATTCAAAACTATGAGCAATTTCCAGAAAATTAAAAATTGATAAAATTTGAAAACCATGACAAACTGAAAAATTCTGAGGAATTTGAAAATTTAGAGGAACTAAAAATAATAGCTAGGTACATTATTTTATTTAAAAATCAAAACATTTAAAAAAATGAATACCTATTTGGAAAAAAAATCAGGAATTATGAAGAATTGGGAAATTTGAATGTATCAAAAAAATAGGAATATAAGAGGGGAAAAAAATCAAAAAATTTAACGTGATCTAAAAATTAAGTTCTTAGAATTTCGAAATAAATCAAACGATTCATCTACTAAAATTGAAAAATAATTTCATTAAAATTCAGTTTTAAAATTGTTATCTACTCGTGCTTCGCTACACAACCACAAACCATTGGAAAATTTCGGTCCTCAGTAATTCGGCATTCAGACCAACATTCCTCCAGTATACAAGATTGTGCTCAAAGATAGGGTTGTTCTCAACGTAGGTACACCTACGTTCAAAACGATGGAATCAAATTTAAGTCACACTAGCCTAGCACTAGCGAAAGGAAATGCGTCCAGAATACGAATAACTCCATATACTGATTAGCATTCATTGTTACGATTGAAGGAAATACCCGTTCCGGTTGTAATAGCCGAAGTATACATACGTGTTACCTATTGTCATCGCAATCGTCTTGAAAAAATCAAATATACCATATACTCGAGTACCACAACCTAAACTTATAACCGAATATTCAACTTGAGAATAATAATTTCCAGTTACGCAATCTTCAGAAGCGTAAATGGAACGTTTATTTATACAGCTGTCGAGTTTCCATATGAAATTTTTTCAAAGTATAGAGTTCATCGCGTACACTTTGTTCGTTTCAAACTCCCTTATATGTATATGCATATACGTAACATCACCTGCGAATTGCCATTCGACGAAGAAAAATACACTTTCTGAATGGTCGAAATCATAAAAAATGAATTATACCCCATAGAAAAATGCATTCAGTTTAGTTTGCATGATTTTCAACTTTACAGGAAATAATGTTTATATATTTTTTACAAAAGTACTTATCCACGTGTGGCCTTATCATTCAAATTTAATTTCGTACCCAAAGGACAACGTTATAAAAACTTCTCCCATCAGTTTGGTAAAATAGTAATTCGTACAAACTAGTTCCAATGACGGCCATTAATTATACAACATCGGAGAATCGCCTAATAAAAACTGATACATTGTGAAAGGCCGTTAGGTTTAATTGTATTTGTACTTTTGCATCCAAGTTTTTCTCTTTCTTTAAAGTGTTGAAAGGTCGCAAGGTTAGAATCTCTCTGCTTTGTCGTGAGAAAATATGAAAATCACTTTTACGGATATAGTTCAACGTTTTTAATTTTTTTTTCTACTTTAACAATTTGTTAAAAAGTATTGTTTCCATTCAACAAACGCTAACAACCTGACGCCACGCTGTTTTTTTCATGATTTATGTTCGTTGGTTTTTTTTTCCATCACTTGTACAAAGCTCAATGTTGATCGAGTCCATGTGTTTGAATTTCCAATCGTAAATTAGGGTGGGAATTTTTTTCTACATTCATCTATCGGTTTGGCTTGACGAACTACCGACAGTCGCGTAATTTGCATATGTAACGCATAGCCGGCGGTCTCTACAGTATTGGCAGTGTTTTTACGGCGTAGAGTATGCAACTTTATTAACGTGTATAAATTATCGCAGTAGATGGTCGCGGAGAGTAGGTGGTTTTGATTTCTTCAACGCCAACGTTGTGTGTGGCCTTCGCGTTCGCCAAAATAATTTCTGAAGAACGGTAAAAGTTCATTTTTTCAGTACGAGATGATCTTTTTGACATTGGTAGTTTTTTTATTTCGAACTAAAATAAGGAAAATCTAGAAATACACATAAAATCCTAGCTGTTTGAATTTTTGCTTTTGGAGTTTTGAAAATAGTAGTACCAAAAAATATAATTTTAAAGTACCTAATTAAAAAAATGAAATATGAAAATTTAAAAAAAAGTGCCCCTGAGTCCCATCGTGACCCTGGACGTTATAGTTTTTTTAAACATTCTAACGATGACATGCTAATATTTAAAATTCGCTTTTCCGAAAAGAAGTAGCAAAATGCTGCCCGAGCGAAGCGAGGGCGAAAATTTTTTCGAAAAAATCGTAATTTTGAAAAGGAAACTACTCATTTTTATCACAAATGGATTTAAAAAATTGTGAGAAGGCTTATGCTGTCTGAGCGAAGTGAAGGCGAAAATTTTTGAAAAAATTGTGCCCTTGAATGAAAAACATTGCATTTTCCGATTTTTTTTCTATATGAATTGAAAGAATTTTAAAAACTTGTAATAATTTTAAGAACATGCAAATCAAAACGCACTGATTTTCTGCACAAATTAAAAAAATTCAACCGAAAAAGTGGAGAAATATCGTTCTGTTCGAGTGAAGCGAGGGCGAAATTTTTTGAAAAAATAGCCATATTAAATTAAAAACCACGCATTTTCTGCAAAAATTAAAAAAAAAATTGAAAATATATGATAATTTTTGTATTTGAAAAGTTGAAGAAATACAGAACGCATTGCCCGAGCGAAACGAGGGCGAAATTTCTTTTTAAAAATCGCACTTTTGAAGAAAAAAGTCATGCTTTTAATGCATAAAAACGTGGAAAAATTCGATAATTTTTGGATTTGAAAAAAAAAGAAGCA
The DNA here is from genome assembly GCA_959613365.1 of Balanococcus diminutus. Lineage (NCBI taxonomy): Eukaryota > Metazoa > Arthropoda > Insecta > Hemiptera > Pseudococcidae > Balanococcus > Balanococcus diminutus. The sequence continues at coordinate 36,471,569 of OY390714.1, forward strand.
ATATGTTGCCCGAGCGAAGCGAGGGCGAAAATTTAAAAAAAAATGCTTTTTTTAATTTAAAAAACACCCATTTATCGCATAAAAATGGGGAAAAATGCAATAATTTTTGAGTTTGAAATTTGACCGAATATTTTTACGAGTTTTTAGGAATAAATTATCGAAGTTGGGCATATTATAGCTAATTTTTGTAAATTTTTAAATACCTATTTAAAAAAAACTCTGCACTTTTTCAATTTCAAAAAATTTCTTAGAAATTCTAAGCGCGCAATGCAACTTTTTACAAATTTTCCAACTTTCTCAACTTTTTCTTAACTTTTTCAGTTCTTGAAAATGCTGGGTGAAGGGTTGAGTCACCTCCACAACCCTAGTCGTCACGCCTCTATTTGAGAGGTTAAAATTTTTTGAAAAATTATTCGTTTATGAGAAATAAACTAATAAACTGTTTTTGAAAGTTGAAATTTGTGCTTTAAAAAGTGACAATTTTTTTTTGTTTCTCGATAGAATTTTCAAAAAAGAAAGAAAAAAAACGTATAATTTCAATTTATGAAAAATTACCTAGTTATATTGATTTTTGGTGGAAAAAAAATTTTTGAGGGTAATTTTTAAGAAATTTTAAATTTTTATCAGGTTATAAATTTTTGAAAAATCATCTATTTTTGAGAAATAATCATTTTTTGAAAGTTTAGAGTTGTCTCGTATGTACCTACACACCAAGTATTAAATAGAATGGTGCACGATAGTTACGATACGATTAGCTTTATTTATTTTCGCATAACAAGTTGGCTAGAGAATTCTGATGAAGTACTAAATTATTATTTTATGTGTACCTATATTTTTTCATTAAAGAGAATAATTTACTATTTTCCTTTTGAGTTGGTGAAATAGTTTATTTAAAAATGCAGAAAAAATTTTATTGTTGTGATTATGATTTGGTGGTAGCCGGACACCCAAAAGACCCAAACTGAAAAATACTGGCGCAGCTGCTCCACATTTTATGCCTGTGCGCGCCACTGGGTACACAGAAACAAACCGATAGCCCTTCACATTGCTACTCTATAACCCAGTAAACACACCGCCTGCTATTCGTATGCTAAAATCACAGAGACGAAAATCGCGGTCTATTCGCATACGAATAGAATGCGAAATCAAAGCAAAAATCGAAGAAAATTTTCTCAGATAAATTCGTATACTATTCGTGAGCGAATATCATGCTAAAATCGTATTTAAAAACCTGTAGATGTTTTGTGGGATATTAGCGCGATATTCGCTTGCGTATCGCATGCCTGAAATCACATTGAAAACAGGCAAAAAGTTCGTACGATATTAGCGCGATATTCGCATAAGAATCGTATGCTAAAATCGCAGTGGAAAACGTGCAAATATTTCTTACGATACTAGCACAATATTCGCATACGAATCGTATGCTAAGATCGCAGTGGAAAACGTGCAAATATTTCTTACGATACTAGCACAATATTCGCATACGAATCGTATGCTAAGATCGCAGTGGAAAACGTGCAAATATTTCTTACGATACTAGCACAATATTCGCATACGAATCGTATGCTAAGATCGCAGTGGAAAACGTGCAAATATTTCTTACGATACTAGCACAATATTCGCATACGAATCGTATGCTAAGATCGCAGTGGAAAACGTGCAAATATTTCTTACGATACTAGCACAATATTCGCATACGAATCGTATGCTAAGATCGCAGTGGAAAACGTGCAAATATTTCTTACGATACTAGCACAATATTCGCATACGAATCGTATGCTAAGATCGCAGTGGAAAACGTGCAGATATTTCTTACGATATTAGCGCAATATTCGCTAGCGAATAGCATGCGATTTTCACTACAACTTCTTTCAATACATTTTACAAATGAGAGAAGTCAGTTTCAAACTTGAACGTGTACTTGAATGTATTGCAGTGACATTTAAACAATAAAATAAAGGTTTTTCTGTTTTTTTTGATTTTGTTGGGGAATTTTGTCTTTTGTTTGATGTTTTTTCTTCTTTTTAAGTAAAAACGCCAATGATTTGATTTCAAAGTGATAAGAATGGAGACGAAAGCAGAATTTCTTGGACGATTTCCACTCACAGTAAGTTAATTATTTTGAATTTATATCTTATTTGTGATTGCGTGAATCTGTGTGAAATTAAATTTTATCAAATCGTAAAAATTTTAGACGTCTTATCAGTGCTACAAAAGTTTTCAATTGTTCCTCTTCCTTCTCCAATTTGAACGCAGTATTATGCGAAATTATAAGGAAAGGAAGAGTCAAATCGAAATTTTTGTAATAATCGAAATTATTTCTAAGATTTCAATCTACAACTTTTGTTTGAAAAAATTTTCATTTGGGACTGTGGGACAGCCCTTCTTCTTTCTCACAATTCAGAGTAATAAATATACGTTTTTATACCTATCTAATCTATCTATCTATCTACGTAGTATTGGGCATAATTGGAGGGGGGGGGGGGGCTCAAATTGAGAAATTTTTCAAACAAAAGTTGTAGATTGAAGTCTTGGTAGTAATTTTGATTTTCCTAAAAATTACTTTATCAAATGCCACTGATAGGTACTCCAAAAACTTTACGATTCGGCATAATTTCATTTTCCACAGATCTGCGATCACAAATATGATATACTCGTATTTTCGAATAATTAATTTACTGCTGAGTGGAAATCGTCAAAAATCATTTGCCTACTTTTTAGAGGCGAATTCCGAACGCTAATCGCAAGCGAATTAACAGCGAATAGAACGCTACATTCGCTGCTAATTTCGCGTACTATTAGCGTTAGAAATTAGCCGCTAAAAAAGCGGACATTTTTGATATGCTAATAGTACGCTATTTTCGCATGCTATTCGTATACGATAAATGCGAATTTAGCGCTCTATTAGTACGCGATTCGCATACAGTGTGTTTACCGGGTAAGTTAATTAAACCCATTAGTATAACATCGCAAAGAATGTAAACTAACGTGACCTATTTTTAATTATTCGATTTAAAAATCAATTTTGACCGACGACGCGTTTGAAAAATGTTAAGAGTAATACACTTACAGTATAAATCTGTTAATTTGTCAGACAGATATTGTTTCAGATAGGTAAGAGTACCTAGGAATGTTAAAATAACGTGAAATTTTGCACAACAGATACTCGTAGGATAGGGTAAGTTGTTGAATTATGACTTAATGGCAAATAAAACTCACTTTCACGTAAAGATATTGCATGCAATTGAAAATATTATACCAATCAGTTATAATATTGTACAACGAACGATAATTCAAATCGATATTAAATTCACCACGATATTAATTTGCATTTTGATTTTAAATTAAAATTATGTTACAGTTCAAAGGATTTTTCTCCAGTTAGAAGCGAAGGTCTTAAAAGTCACGTGCAAAATTATACCTACTTATCGCTCCGATATTATTTGTTATACATTCAACGCATACATTTAACCGAGTATAGGTAAGTAATGAAAATGTGAAAACCATAATTATTTGATGCACAATAATATGGCATCGATTACGTGAAAATTATTTACGATCGTGTTGTGCTTTCGAATTGCGATAGAGTCGTCTTAAAATGCAAAATATATACTCCCAATATTTTAATATAAAAATTAATTCTCGCATTTTTTTTTTTTACGTAAATTTGATTTTTAGTAGCGAAGCAGGTATATAATTTTTATGAAATCGTAGGTAGGTATGAATGTTTGGTGAAGTAGAATTGAGCACATGTACTCCACTCACGTATGGGAATATCTAACACTAATAAATTAGGTACTCGAAAAAAACACCTGCACCATTTATAAAACTTCCTTAGCACGAATCTTATCAACATAACTCTTATCAAAATCAACAGTATTGTTTTTACCTTCTTGCAACGCAATATATCTACCATACTTGAACCAATGTATCTTCAAATGAACACAACGCATTAATCATCGATCAGTGATGAGCAAATATGGCACTGATGACACCAAGAAAAATAAAAATATTCGATCTAACGTTAAAAATCGCTCAAGTGCCGCACTTCTAATCGAATAGATAACCGAATTCAATATGCCGGCTGTACACAGTTCAAAAAACTTATCAGACAGAATTTCACCACCGCGAGTCGGAGTCCGCGCCACAATACGAAGTAAAGGAGCATGCTCGGGGTAAAATGGCGAATTGGCGATGGTGAATTTCGAACATAAAGGCACCTACTGTAACGGGAAAAAAGTTATGTTGGTTTACGCCAATCAGTTTATAGTTTTCAATTTACTCGTTGGCAAGTCACATCTGTTATTAGACATATTTTATTACGACCATTTTACGCCTTTGACTATAATATACCTAATGCGAATAGCCGCATAAAATTGTAAAATTACATAAAAATAGTCGCTAGTGAGCTTGCATTTGGTCGTTTATGGATTCAAGTTTTTAAGAAATATTCATTTAGGTCTATGAACGTATCATGTATGGCACAAAACGACGAGGAATTCTCGTCACTTATTGATTAGAGTTAATTCTTATCGAGAATGATTTTCGCAGTTAGAAGTAACGAATGCCATTCACTTCCTCGATTACGCGAAAAATTTCAATTAATACGATGTGCGGACATCACGAAGTCATGATCGAATTAAAACGTATCAATTATCATCTTCTCATTCAATTGTACTTTTGCACACGGGTCCAATAGGTAATCGTTTTCCTTTCGACGTAATTGAGTAGTGAGTACTCGCAATTGAATCGAAAAAAAAAAAATTGTCATTAGGTATAAGAACCGTTTCTTCGCTCCATACCTACATAGTACATGCGTAAGTAATATACTTAAATCATACAAAGTGGAAATTTTGCTCGTAAGTTGAAGAACTGATCATAGATGGTCAAACTATTGGTAATATGTACTATACACATACAGGGTGTCCTGGGAGCACCTTTTAAAACGCCTAAATCGTGTAAGTGCCTAATTCATGATATAGGCAAGAAAATTGTCTATTTCATGAATTGGGCAGAATTTCCTCGTCTATTGCCTATTCCATAACAGGCATTAAAAAGGAGAAAAAAACTGCCTATTTCATGAAATAGGCAAGAAATTTCCCTTTTTTCATAATTTAGACAAGTGTGATATTCATTTATATTTTTCAATGGTAAGAATCTCAATTTTTTTTCTTCAATTTGAAGCAGAAAAACTTTCAAATTTCTTGAAGTCAAAAATTTTTCTCTTAGGTGTTTTACAATAAAAATATTCCTTAAATTCTTGGAGAAAAATCCAAAACTAAGCACATTATTTTTTTTACATTTTTTAAAATTTTTTTTTAAACGCCATATACAGCAACTAAGGCTAGAGGCGTATCGTGAAGGAGGTTTAGTTATGGAAGGGATCGTAAATTATATAAGGGAAGAAGGGATTTTAATTTTATAGAAGGGATCGTAAACCAGTTTTGGAGAGAAAGGATAATAAATTTGAAATTTTAATGGGGTCATCTGTTAGGATTTCTTTTGGATTATTGGAGGTCAGGTATAGAGATCTTTCATTTTGATATTTGGGGCACTGAAAAAGTAAATGCGTTATTGAAATTTGGGTGTTACATATTGAACAAATGGGGGAAGGTAGTTTGTTGAGCAAGTAAGAATGGGTCATAAGAGAGTGTCCTGTTCGTAAACGTGTGAGTAAAACGTCTTCTCGGCGAGAGATATCAAAGCAAGTTCTTGGAAGTATATCGTTTTTGATATTTTTCAGTTTATTAGTAGAGGGAATTTGGTTCCAGAAGTTTTGAAAAATGATTTGAGTTTTCGTTTTGATGAATGTTTTAAGGTCAGAGAGTGGAATTGGAATATTTTGGATGGGAGTTACGTTTAGTGCAAGTTTTGCAGCTTTGTCGGCTAATTCATTGCTTGGGATGTTCTTGTGTGAAGGTAGCCAACATAAAATCGTATTTTTCAATGAGGAAGAAGAAAGCATATGGGATATTTCCTGGGCTATTGGATGTTGTTTTTTCTTATTGAAATTTTATTTTCAAGTAAAAAATATATTTTTCAATTTTTTGAGATGAAAATTTTTTCTATTTTTTTTTTTTTTTTTGTGTGTTTTATGTTTGAAGAAAAAAGAACCTAATTTATTGTTAAGTGATTTACTTTTAGAAAAAATCTATTTTCGTTCTCAATTTTTTTTTAAAAGGAGAAAATTTTGATTTTTTGGAGTAAGAAACTCTTGATTTTTATGCAGAATTTTTTGTTTTGTTATGTTGTGTTATTAGAAAGAAATCTTTTTATTTTTTGGGAAAAAGAATCTTAATTTTTGGTCTCAATTTTTTAAAGAAAAAAAAGCCAATTTTTTGAAGAAGAAAAAAAATGTCAATTATTTGAAGAAACAAATGTCAATTCTTTGAAGGAAAAAAATGTCAATTTTTTTAGGGTAAAAAATCTTTTAATTTTTAGAAAAGTAGGTACCTCTAAAATATTTGGAGCACGATACAAACATTTCTTGGCCGAACCCTTGTTAAAAATCTGAGTCCGGTGCAAGTTCACCTTTTTCACACCCTTCTCTCTGTCGCTTGTTGCATATTGTAAATTCAATTGCACCATATTCCAACTTTATGCATAAAAATAAAATTAAGAGATTTTCCTAAAAAAAAAAAAATAAAATAAAAATAATGAACAAAAATTGAAAAAAAAAATTCTCTAAAAGGACCTACATAAAAATTATTTTTCCAAAAAAAAGAGATTTTGTACAAAAAAGATTTTAAACGTATTGTATTTAAAAAAGAATAAGACAAAAAATTAGGTTTTTTTTCACAAAAAATTTTTTTAGTTCAAAAAGTTGAAAAAATTTTTTGACTGCAAGTTTTTAAACTTTTTTTTTTAATTGAGACAAAAATTGAGATAATCTCGATTATCCTGGTATATTGAGATAGGTACCGCGTGTACCCGTGTAGCAATGGTCGACGTCGCCATCTACATCGACAATAATAAAACCCCTTATTTTTATTTAAATCGACTCTTCCCGCCTTGCTGACTCTTTTGTGATCCATGAGAATGTTGGATTTGTCAAAATTTCCAACATTTTCGAAATATTTGATAGATAAAGAAAACGTCGACATGATACCTCGACAGGACGACATAAAATTCGACCGTCGATTAATTCATCAACATTACCATCCACAATTTTTCTTGATCAAATTTTCTGTTAAGGATATCAAAAAGTGTTTGAAATGGTTGGCAAAATGTTTTCTAAACGGGAAAACACGATTTCTGCAAAACGAATCTACAAATTCTTCATTTTTTTCATAGCCTTGTTTTTCGATGATTTGTTGATGTAAAAGTCGATCGTCGATCAACTCGTCGACATCAGTGTCTACACTGTCGACCATTTTTCAGGTGACTTTTTTATTCTGTCGAGGTGTCGATGGTTTTGAAGATGCATTTGTCGACGTCAAATCCAATGTCGACACATCATCGACTTCACCATCAGCACTGTCGACCATATGCCGATTTGAAATTCGACATCTCAAGAGTGATTTTGATACTCGCAGATAAAGTGTCTTGGGAAAAGTATATAAGGTTTTGAGGATTTCCTTGATGTTAGCTGGACTCGTAGAAGTTCAGCTGAAGCCTGCAAGGGTTATTCCAGTTCAGTGTTAGGACTTTTGACAAATTGTTGAGGTCTTGACTTGAACTTTGAAATTTATGGTAATTGGCATAACTAGCTTTAAAAAATATCAGAGATGAAAAAATTTGAGATAAATGTCGATGTCATAACGAGGTTACTGTCGATCCATGGAGATGTTATTTTCGATGAAAATGTCGACACATCGACATCCGTCACTTTAGGACCTGACACGTCGACGTAAACGTAGACGTCCTGTGGAGCCAAATGTCGACGTAATTTTCGATCCACAGAAGGTCGGCAATTACATCGACATTTGGTTCGACAGGCCGTCTACACTTACGTCGACGTGTCAGGTCCTAAAGTGACGGATGTCGATTTGTCGACATTTACATCGAAATTCACCTCAGCATTTCTACACGGGTATAGATGATTCTTTACTAACTTTCTGATTTTCATAATTTTTTGCAAAGGCAATGCCGAAAATTGAGTATTTTTTGCAAAAAGTTTTTTTTGTATTGTTTAAATTTTTGATAAAATTCATTGCAATCCCGAAATTACGAATATTTTAAATTCATTTTTATAAAAATTCCTAACGTACTTTTATAAATTTTAAATAATTTTTAAAAAATACGAAATCATTATTTAAAAATATAGGACCGACGAAATTGAACACACGTCCCACGTCCACCCACTATCGACAGTCCTGCACATGGTTATAAGTACGTAATTTGTATCTACTATTTATGTACGTAGTACGTACTTATGGGTACGAACTTGACCACGTGAGTTCAACCTAATTCCATTTTAGTGACCCCCTAATGCCGCATTTATTTTGCGAAGTGTTGTGACCGTGTAATGTTCTGATGTAAACAAAAAATGATGATATCTCGAAGAAAGTCAACAGCGGCTTGTGTGGGCTTTGCTTCTCTCATGTGTAGATAAGACACTCTTGTGCACGAATTCGATTCCTAAATAGCTAAAGAGGACATTGGTACTAATAACAAATGCAATAAAATTCGTTAAAATTGCGTGGGAATTGAAGAAACAATATTCCAATGATGCTAAAATTAAACTTTTTAAATTTCATCCTTATAATAAAAAATCTATGCCTACTTAATATTCAGGTAGGTATCTTATTTTAGGAAAAAATGACATAATTGAAAATAAATTTTGAAAAAATAACTGAAAATTGAAGAAAGTAAAATTAATTGATTAAGAATATTGTCGACGTTTTTTTCATAAGTCACACAAATTTCGCAATTAGAAGACACTGCCTACAGGAAGTGCAATATTTATGTACGACCGGTTTGGTTTTTATTCGACTTTTTTAACGATGTGATTTCGGTGATACGTATATTTACTTATTTAATAGAACGATTATCAATGTTTGGAAATTATCATTCAACACAGGTGTCACAAATGTTCGTTTTGAGTGGTGCGGTTACGCAGGAAACCAGTACTACACCTAGCAACCACCGATGTTAACTCGACAAAAAATCGCTTTTATCTAACACATGCCGGGGAGCACTTCCATATCGTATAAATTATAACAAAAAAGCACCATAACTACCTGCTGACAAGTTCGGAAAAGGGTACAATACTCGTATAGCAGTAAAAGTAAACAAAGATCAAAATGATGGTTTCATCGTATCTTGTATCTACTACCCTATAGCTCTGAAGATGCTCGATTTTTGACTTTTTAATATGTTTTACCTACTCGTATAGTGCATCTTCTAACTAGACTCCACCAAAAAAAAAAAAAAAAATGCTTATTGCTGTAATAGTCCAATGAAATAAAGAAATGAAATTTTGAATCATTAAAAGTTTTTTGATTTCAAAATGTTCTTTTTGGTGTCCTAATTAACCGCGAAGAAGTCCCCTCAGGGGTGTGAGGTGATCCACTGTTACTTAAAAATTTCAGAAAAAGTCAACAAATTTTTGAAAATTTGGAAATTTTTAGAAAAATTGGATACGATTTTATTAGATTTTTCTAGAGGGTGTAGATTGAAGTTTTAATAAAGAAAAATGTGAAAAAAAATTTTACTCAAAAAATTGACAAATTTTTGATGAGCAATTTTGATAATAGTACGAAGAAAATTTTGAAGAAAAATATAAATTACTGTGATGACAAATTTGTAAAAAAAAAATCGACAATCGGAAGCAAATTTTTATAAGAATTAGAAAAATTTGAATTTTTTGAATAATCACAGACCAGTTTGGAGAAAAAGAAAGGCACCTATAGAAATTAATTTATTTAACAAAAATTTAGAAGAAAAGTTTGGGAATGAAATTAAGAAGAATTTTCAGAAGAAGAAAAAATTTGATGGGGATTTCTGAAAATTATTGGAAAACTTTAGAAAATAATTTTTGAAAATAGATATGGATGGAAAATACATAAAATTTTAATTTTTTTAGAATGTTAACGAATTTGTAATCTTAAAGATGTAACATAAAAACATAGGCGTAGCGACCAGGGGGTCAGGGGGGACATTCCCACCCCTCAGAGATTTTAAAAAAGTCGAAAAGTTGGCAATTTTAGTGAATTTTGAGTTTCAAGCTGGCAAATTCAGTATTATTTTGAATTTTTTTTTGAAAAGTTGGCATTTTGAAGGTATATCTCCTCCCCCCCCCCCCCCCTCAAAAAATCATTACGCTACGCCTCTGCATAAAAATAGGTCAAAAAATAAAAATTGTAGAGAGGCAACTTTTTCAAAATTAGACTATGACAAATTCTTAGAAATTTTACTCTATTATCGAAATTAAAAAAAAAAATTTCCGATGAAAATTCATCGTTTGAATTTGAGATTAAAACTGGACATAATATTGAATGTGACTTCGACAAGTTCTTAGAAACATTATTCTACTATCGAGACAATTTAAAAAAAAATCAAAAAAATTCATTGTCTGAGCTTGAGTTTAAAACTCTCGAAATATGTGTAGACCTTTCAATCAGAACACTGAAAGGAATATTTTAAAATCAAAAAATCTATGATGACCGAAAATGCTATTCGCACTATTTTGATGGTCTAATTTCACTGGGCTATAAAGAACTTACAGAATTTTTTTGTAATGTCAGTTTAAACGAGTATAACTCAAACACAAATTCTTTTAGACAACTTGTAGATATTATGTACCTAACTTGTGAAGAATTAGATTACATCACAATTCGAGGAAGACGAAAGTACCGTAATACAAAAAACCGTTAAATGAGTCAAAAGCAAGCTAATCGTTCATAAACGTGGTCATAATTTCGCTGATAAATTAGCTCTTCACATGTGGCCGCAAAAGCCACGCATTTTCGAGCTAGTTTGTAAATATAGTTTTTTAATGAATTTGCAATTTAAATTCGATACGTAATTGCAAAATGTACTATATTTTCATTGTCTACAGCCATGAATACTAATACCTACGATATACTAATTGCTAATGATAGTTGGTTATGAAAAAATACAACTACCACGCGCATCATTGTCATCAAAATTCAACCAGACTGGATGTGCATATTGGCGCCAGTATGACGTCATTTCGATTTGTATGATAAGCACTGCAAGTACCTATACACCTATAGTCGTGTATAAAAGCACTATACTGCGTACGCGTGAACCTATCATATAATATCAAAATATGTATCGCATTGTTCACGAGACAAAAAAATGTGATCTTTTAATCAGTCGGTACCTCCACATTTTTACAGTGTAACCAGCTAACTACCTACGAAGGTTTCTCATATTCGTGGAAACAAAATCATCCTGATGCTCTTTAAGTAGGTAAATCGAAACATACATATTATGCTCTCATGTTCTGAGTAGAATTTTAAGCAGATACTTGTACACAGATATACTTTCTTTTAAAACTGTACCTATCCATCTATTGGTGGATATAAGTATTAGTAATTATTTATGATAATAAAGATTTATTAACACTTAAGCACTAACGGCTTGCCTATAACTCTTGACTGTCTGTCGCGTATTTTTAGGATCACGTTGTATTTTGTAAAATGTGTTAACTTAATACGATTGGAATGCAAATTATTCCCCCAGTTGAGATGCGGTTTCAGTACAACAATGAAGCCGATGAATAGGTGTAGGTACACCACGCCTTGATGCATGTATGCTTACTGTACCTATATTTATGCTATGTTGATATCCTATGGCGAATTATGTGACAACGTGTAAAGGAATGTGAATTTTTTGTAAAATTTCTCACCGCAGTGTATAGGTAAAATTGATTTATACCTGACTATGATTGTTGAGCCGATACTTTTTGCAAGACGGATGATTTTGTAAAAAAATGCTTACCCAGGTACATGCAAATTTGACCAGTTGAATCGATTATCTATTTGTAATTTTCATTGGTTTGGTTCTGGGATTTCCCAATTAGAGCATCTCGTGCTCGAGTCTCTCTTGGGTCCCTTAATTATTGGCATTGCTAGAATTTTTTCAAAGCAGGGAGACGATCAAAGTTTAAAGACTGGAGAAAAATTGAGAAATAACTTTTTGGCTAAATTAGAAAATGTCTCATACTTTTAAAAAAAAAAAATAATAATCTTGGAAATTCGAAAAAAAATTATTTTTTTAAATTGTATAAGTAGGTACCTAGCAAAATAAAAATCGAAATGAAATTTTTTCAAAATCATTTTTTTAAGAATAGGTAGCAAAATTCGATAGAAACTCCATTTTTAGCATAGTATACTTACCTATGATTTTACGGAGACCAAAATGAAAAAAAAAAAAAAAGTCACGAAAATTCAAAAATAAAATCCGACACCATATTGGGTTAGGTTACATTAGAATAGGTTTGCATGACATAAAAAAGCAAAATTTAAAAAAAAATGATTACTTTTAGACATTTTGTCAGACATTCTGAAACATGGATTTTTTTTTAGAAATTTTATGACTTTTAGACAGATTATTTTTTTAATTTTTACATTTCCATGGAAATAAATTTTTTCATGAATTTTATTAGCACATAGTAAGTATATACTTTTACGGAGACCAATAGGTTACATTAAGTTAGGTTAGGATGACATAAAAAAAACGAAAAATTTTCAATTCTAATTATATAAAAACGCGTCGGCGAAAGATCAAAGGAAATTTCCCCATAGGTGAGAGAGTTTTCTTTATTTATTATTTCATTAATTCACTTTTTTCATAGTGTAAAGTGGTAAGTGCAGCACCCGGGGCCGATGGGGCTACACCACGGGGAATAACAACTAAGTTATAGGTACATCATAATCATCCTGATTCAGGATCTGCATGATTTTACATATTTCAAAATTCAAGCTGGATTTTTCCTCATTTTTTGAAAATCGTAATAGTTATAGTTATATAACAGGTTTGTACACGGGGCACGGGGCAACGGGGCAAAACTATGGCGAAGAACTCACTATTATCATCCTTCAGATTCAAAATATCTATGGATCTTTAGTTTTTATGTTTCAATTGGTTTTCAAAAAATTCTAATACCTATTTTCAAATAATTGATTTTTTTTTTAAATTTATCATTTTTTTCAATAATTTTATAAAAAGTAAGTGCAGTACACAGGGCGACGGGGCTACACCACGGGGAAGAACTCCCTATTACCTTTCCGATTCAAGATCTGGTTCTTTACATTTCAAGATGGATCTTTTCACACTTCAGGGCATTTATTTCAAATTTTTCTCAAATAAGAAGACCAGCAAAATTTGCATTAAGAAAAAAAATTCAAATAATTAAACGTTCTCAAATCAAACATTAACAAAATTTTAAAATAAAAGAATTCATTGGGAACTGTAACTCTAAAATTATAATTTTTTTAAAAGAAAATTTTGAAAAATTCTCATTTTGAAAAAAATTATAAAAGATGATTCTAAATTTTTTTTTAAATTACTTTTTTCCACCAAAATTGAAAAAAAAATTTAAATGATAAAATTTGAAAATGTTGAACTTTTTAAAAACAATCTTCAATAATAAAATTCTGAATAAGTATTTATTCTAAAAAATGTTATTCAAATAAATTTTCTATTCCAAAGTTTAATAATAAATATTTTGGTCTTCAGCATTTTTTTTTTTTTTTTTTTTTTTTGTCAACTCATGTCTCATTTTAACTTTTATTGTAAAAAAAATCAAAATTATCTAATCTATCAAGTATCAAGACAGTCATTTATTTCATAATATTTATTTTTGTTTTCGAAAAATTCTAATGGCTATTTTCAAATTTTGTAAGTTGATTTTTTTTCAATTTTATAATTTTTTGTTTCAATTTTGATAGAAAGTTTTCATTTTTTGAAATTTTTATTCAGAATCGTTTTTCATCAAATGTTTTTAAATAATAATTTTCCAAATTTCCTTTCTTACTTTAATAATTTTATTATATATTAAAAATTATTTGTTGAAAATCGTGATTATTATTATTATACTCGAGTTTTTTTCACAGTGCAAGGCAAGTACATTATGGTACAGTACATACAAGTGCTATAAACGGGGCGACGGAAGGTACAGGCTACACCACGAGGAAATGAAAAATAGCGAATTATTTTCTCCAGTATAAATGTCACCATTGACTCCTGATATTCAAAACATTTTCAAAATACGGGGTCACGTCACCCTTAAGTACATACCAGTGCAGTGCACGGGGCGACGGGGCGACGGGGCGACGGGGCTACACCACAGCGGAGAATTCCCTATTATCATCTTCCCAAATTTCCGATTCAAGATCTGGACCTTTGCATTTTATATTTTAAGATGGATTTTTTTACACTTCAAGTTTAATTGAAAACAGGCATTTATTTAAAATTTTTATCAAATAAAATCAAAAAACTTCAATAGATAGGTACCTATGTTTTTTCAAATTTTATCAGGTTTTTTTTTTAAATTTTATTTCATCTTTTTTTAAATTTTGGTTAAAAAATTCCATTTTAAAAATGAATTGTTTAGAATAATTTACGTTTCTTCAATATAAGGTCTAAAATCTATTTCAAACTTAAAAATCGAATAGTTCCAAATTTTGTTCTAAATAAATTTTTCCAAAATACGAGTAAGTACATTTATAAAATACCTGGAAATTTTATTTTTTTTTATAGGTAAATCAAGCATTGAATTCTAAAGAAAATTCTGTCTTCTTATTTTTCCAAGTTTGAAAAAAAATTTATTAATGCTTTTTTGAGGTGTGATTGAGAATGAGAACTTGAAGGAAAGTATATGATAATTCTGAACAATTTCTTTTTTTTAATGGTATTTGTCAATTAAAGTATTCATTTTTTAAAACGAAATAAATTTTTTGAAAACAAAATTCAAAAAATAAAAATTTGAAAGATTTTATTTGAGTAAAATTTGCAAAAAGAAAAAAATTTAAAATCATTAAACGTTCTTAAATCGAACAAACAGGATTTTAAAAATTTTCATAATACTTGAACATTAAAAATTTTTAATAAATGTATTTTTTTAAATTTTGTTTCAAAAAAATTAACGAAAATTTAAAATAATGGAATTCATTGAAAACGGTTACTCTGAAATTATATTATTTAGGTAAGTATAAAACAGTATTATTTTTTTAAAGAAAATTTTGAAAAATTGATAAATAAGATAATTCTAATTTTTTTTTAAATTACTTTTTTCCATCAAAATTGAAAATTTAAAAAAAATCATTATTTATTAAATTTTTAGTTTTAAAATTTGAAAAATTCTTTTTTCTTCTGTTTTCTAGCCGTCGCGAATCTCGCGACGGGCTTCTTCTAGTAAATTCGATTTTTCACGTTTTGTCTGGCATTCTGAAACTTGTAATTTTTTTGTTGAAATTTTATGACTTTTAGACATTTTCTAGACATTTTGTCAGACATTCTGAAAATTGGAAATTTTTTTAGAAAGATGACTTTCACACATTTTGAAACTTGGAGACTTTTTGATATTATTTTAGAAATTTTACGACTTTTGGACTTTTTAATTTTTTTTAAAGAAAATTTTAAAAGAAATTTCATGACTTTTAGGTTTTTTGTCAGACATTCTGAAACTTGAAATTTTT
This sequence comes from Balanococcus diminutus, assembly GCA_959613365.1. Lineage (NCBI taxonomy): Eukaryota > Metazoa > Arthropoda > Insecta > Hemiptera > Pseudococcidae > Balanococcus > Balanococcus diminutus. Next base: position 36,487,180 of record OY390714.1, read on the forward strand.
AAAATTTTTATTAGACTTTTTTTATTTTTAAATTGCCATGGAAATTATATTTCATTATTTTAGAATTTATGATTTTTTGACATTTTGTCACAGAGTAAAAGCATAATATATGTGACCGTCCACGAAAGAAGGGACCTAGTGTATGAAAATCCCATTTCGAGATAAATGCATTTAAAGTTTTAACTTATGCGCGAATTGGTTATAATCGCCACCAATCCTGATGAAACTTCATTCTCGTCTAGATTCAACATATTAGGACACTCTGAACAAGTTTTGTGACATTATATCAATATTTAGTGTGGATTCGATGACATGTAGTGGGGCTATACCGAGTTTATTCCGAAATTCGGTCATCCATGAAAAAAGGGACCTAGCGTAAAAAAAATCTAAATTTTCAACTTGAGTGCAATTTTAATTTAATCTGACGTATGGTAATGATATTAAACTTCATCCTCAACTAGGTTCAACTTATTAGGATGTTGTGAGCGAGTTTCGTGACTGTATATCGCTAAAAGTGTGAATTCGAGACACTAGGTCCTTTTTTTCATGGATTTTAAAAATTGAATAAAAATGAAGATTTTGAGTACAAAAAGGGGTTTTGTGGGGTCATTTTTGAAGTTAGAGACCTGGGAGAAGTTTTGATCGATAGATAAGACTTCAGAGATACTGAATCCGCTCATAAGTCATTTCACCCAAAATGTGACACTAGGTCCCTTTTTTCATGGACGGTCACATATTATGTTTCATACTTTCAAACGTAGTGTGGAAATAGAGCCAACTAGGGTGGGGAGTCAGGGGGTCTTTGCCCCCTGGCGAGTTTTTTTATTGGATTTTTTTAATTTTTACATTTCCGTTGAAATGATTTTTTTTTTTTAATTTCAACTTTTCAATGTTTTGTTAGACTTTTTTAATTTTTATATTTTCATGGAAATTATTTAATATTATTATAAATTTCTACTGCAATAAAAATGACTGTACTTGTACGCTCAATTCAATTCAAAAAATTTCCATTTCAACTAAAACCCCTTTCTAACAAATGAAAAATTTATTTTGTTGGTGAACCATAACACGCTAAATAGGTACACGTATTACTCCCACATACATTTATACGCACACATCCTGCAATTGTTTTCTTAAACCATTCATCCTTAAATGACAACCCGACTAAGGGGGTAACTAAAACAATACACAAGGCACATGAAACTCCCTGGTACAAATACGAATTTAATTTAATAAGGGTTGTTGAATTTCATTTCCACGACCAAGCACCTTTCGTACCAGTATAAAAGTAGGTACCTAGACCTGGTGTCTGGCTGTTCAGGTGGGGTCTTACAATGTCACCAGGGCTATCCCTCTCACTAGAGTAGAAATTCGTATCACCAAAATGCAGTGAAAAGATTTATTTGCTAAAATAATATTTTAATATGAAGATTGTTCTTTATAAGAGGGGTTTATGTTTTTACAAAGGATTTTTCCCCAAGATTTTTCTTCTTAGGGGATTTAATATGTTTACCTAATTGACGAGGAAATATTTTTTCCAACTGCTAAAAAGAAAGTTTTTTTGGAACAAAAAGTTATCTATTTATTTTCTTAGTAGGTACCTAAATTTATTTTCCAAATCAAGAGTGTTTTTCTTCCTAGTACATTTTTTGTGTGAATTTTTTTTCATGACATATGAGAAGAAAGAAGATGATTTTTTCTTATGAAAAAATTTCTTGCTGAAGGGATTTCTGCCCAAGAGAATTTTAATGATTTGATATTTGTTCGTTACCCCCTACTTTGAACGTATTACCTTTTGCGTTCTCCATACATCTAAATATTATTCGAGTAGTTAAATGACATAGAGAAGAGAAAGAGGTATAGATAATTTATGAGACTGTTCTATGATACAAGATGCGTTCAAAGGTGATGCTTCTGCTAGCAAGGTATAATTATCATGATAATTTAATCGCTATTGTCTCTTGAGCTTGACTTGTAGTAGGTACAAGTACAACGAAAATGAAAACAAAAACAATACTACGAGTACAATATTCCTTTTTTAGAAAATTACCCAATGACATTATTTTTTTATACAAATAGACTCACTCGCGACTGGAGTTTAACTTGGCAGTGCATAAATTGAGAAAGTAAACAGTATTGTCCTACATACCAAAAAGTATATCTCAACAATGGGTTGAAATAATTCTGCAATATTTGCATATCACATGAGTATATACTCGTACGCGTATGTAGTATATCTATACGTGCAAATAAGCGATACATCATTTCGTTCGAATACACTATACGTATACAATACATCAAGTTATAGCATCTCTGAAATCAAGATCAAACTATGCAGGTGCCCGAGGAAAGCCTTTTGAAACGAACCAGGTACCACAAAATTTTTTTATAAAAATAAATTTAAAATATTCACAATTTGGGGGTTTGCAAAGAATTTTATCAAAAATTTAAACAAAACAAAAAAAAACTTTTTACAAAACATTCTCAATTTTTGACATTTACTCGTAAAAATATTTTCGAAATACAATTTTTGTTAGTTATTCTTGAAGTTGCCCTTACAAAAAATTAATAAAATCAGGATTTTTTTTTTGTAAAACATTCACAGTTCTAGCTATGGAAATTTTTATTCGAAAATTCGAAGATGAGATAGAAGATTGCCTCATTTGAAAAAAATTTCTTTTTTAAAAATTTTGCGATTATTTTCAATTCTAGTCTTTCAAAAATCTAAAAAAATATATATTTTTGCAAAATATTTTTTTAAATTCTCCTTGCGAAAAATTACAAAAATTTGACACTTCCTTAATAAAATTATGAATTTTGAGAGTTGTGTAGGGTCAGAAAAATTTTCCCACCAGGTTTTTGATTATATCGATGAACTAGGGTATCAGAATTACAAATGCATGGGTGTACTATTTTTACATTTTGTCAAATTTTATCCAATATTTGTTTCCAATCTCACTACAATGGTGTTTTATTTTATTGGATAATTCTCTCGAATAGGCATCAATGTTTATCTCAGTCATTTTCCATAATCAAATGGAATTTAAAACATGCTGGTACCTAATTGGCTTATTATGTCTATACGTTCGACCAACGCATACAATTCAGAATGTCCCTTCGCATAGTTTATTCTACACTTCAAAAATCATTTTCACCTCTGTGTCTTGAAAAATAGTAGGTAAATTAAATCGTAGCAATTGGGATATAATAGAATAAGCATGAGAACAGAATTAAGTCGTATCTAATCAGCACTGTTTTTATTGCTGCTTCTGTAGTTTGTACATAGCATTTTTGTATGTGCCTACTCGTAATTAGGTGTTTCATTATTTTGATTTATAACTTTATTCTAAATTCATCATAAGTATCTAAATATTTTTTATGGCCTAAAGATGTTAATATTTTACCAAAGTTTTTCAAAAATTAACTATCATGTGATAAGAAGATTAGGTCTAAAACGTACCTATATTAAAAAAAATCAGCCATGAAAAAAACTAGGTAACTAAAATTACCAAGAATTTGAAAGAAAAATATTCAGTTTGATTGTACAAATGTATATATTTTCTCTTAAATAGGTACACCGTGTAAACCTAACTGAAAAAGTAAAAAAAAAAAAAAAATGTGAAAAAAATTCACACTAAAAAATTAAAGATCTAATTAATATTCACCAAGAGTTGTTTGACTAGAAGGAGCTGGTTGAAATTGAAAATACTCATGTGCCAATTTCATAAGTTGGTAAATAAATTTGTTGTTAAAATACAAATAATTAGACGTCACGCAGCTTTAATCATTATTGAAAATGAAAAAACACATTTTGGACTCAATTAGGTAGGTAAGTAGAGATTTTTTAAAAACCTTGAAAAATTGTTAAGTATATACCTACCCAACAATTGAATGTGACGTCGATTTCGCCCTACGCATTTGGTGATTTCTCAAATATGGAAGAGTTGGGTATGTATATTTATCATGAGTGAAATTCCAGCCGAGGATCAGTCGGTTGTTCAAATTTGTTGATTTGTAAGTTTGTTCAAGAGTTGATGACTTTCTTTCTCATATCATTTCAATTAATGTTTGACACGTTATAAAATAATGAAAAAAAAATGTGAAATGGAACTGACCGTGTTATAAACGAATAATAGATTTCTTTAAAAATTCGTAGGTATATAAGTTTATATGCACCCATTTTCACTTGTCTTAAAATAAGGCGAAAATCTCACACTAGTAAATTTTTAATACTCAGTTGAAATAATAAAAATAAAAAATCAACTTATACTTCCAGAAGTCATTCAACAACTTGACCAACTGGCCATCTTTGCTATGATTTTCGCTAATTAGTATGTCCGCTACTTTTTCTTTTGTAAATAAGCATAACATACCCTAGCATGAGCTTGAGAAAAAAAAATTATCAACAATTAAATTTCTAGCGATCTCAGTCTAATTAATTTGGTGATTTGTATATTTACGCTTATTAATGAGAAGTAGCGCTGTTTCTATACGCTACGCATATTAAAAAAAAAGGAAAAATAAAACAATTATAATCAAGACGAACTATAAAAATGGATATTGTTCTCTCAAATGTTATACTTATCTAGGCCTAAATTAGAGCATGGCGCCGCCACTTCGCACTGCCACCAATCTCCGAGGTTGAAGTAGGCAATCGCTCGTTTCTTTGTTTTAAAAATGCGATATTTTTGAAAATTAAAAAAAAATTCTTGTCGTTGGATCTAACAATATTTCTGATTCATTTCATAGTAAATAAAAAAAATCTTAAAAATTATTCGCAAATTTCAAAAAAAAATTACTGTCATTAAGTTGAAAGAAAATTTCACCAAAAAAATTAAAATAGGAATCATTTCAAAAAATTTACAAATGAAAAATTAGCAAATTCGAATTGTACTTGAATGACACTTGACAAAAGTTCGCATGAAATAAGAACAAGATCCATTTTGTAGATAGATGATTAAGCAAGGTTTGACAGATTTTGAATCACTTCGGATTTTAAATCCACAAAATCCTCAAAATCCGGATTTTGATTTTGGATTTTAAATCTTGGAATAGAAAAGATTTTGGATTTTGTCAAGTTATGAAAAGGAATAAAAATCTTTTTTTTTTTGTTTGGTTTGGTTGTTGCACTGGTTGTTGTCAGTGCGACTTGCTCTGAGATTTTTTAAAATTATAGGCTTCGAAATTGATTTTTGTACTGTTCCAAAAAAACTAAGAAATTTCATAAAAAAAAAATTGGAATATTTTTTTCTTATTAAAAACAGATTTTTTTTTCTCCGATAAAGTTTTTAAAAAATTCATTCATAAAAAAATAAAAATTTTAAAAAATTGGCATTTTTTTATTGTAAAAAATCAGTTTTTTGCAAAAAATTCATTTTTTTTTCAAAAATTAAGTGAGAAAAATTTGTATTTCCAAAAAAATGGAGAAATCATTAAGGTAGGTAAATTCAAAGAAATAAGAGATTTTCTTCTCCAAATGTTTTTTGAAAAATAGTCCAAAAATTGGTATTTTCAAATAAACTAAGAGACGGTTTATAAGGTTTTTTTTTTCTTAAAAAACAACAACAACAACTTTTTCACTAATACAGTTCTTTTCAAGAAAAATGAGTAGTTTTTTTTTAGCTTGACTCGAGAAAATAGATTTTTTTTTATTTCGAGGAAATTGGAAAAAATTTTAAACAAAAAATCCAAAGATTTTTTTTAACTGAAACCAAACCCAATTTTTTCGAAAAATTAATGTTTTTAAAAAATTAATAGTTTCCTTTTTTTTTTTAAATTTCCTTCAAAAATTTGAAAAATATTTTGTAATTTAAAAAAAATTGATAAAAATTTTAAAACAAAAAAATTGTAAGATTTTTTTTTACTGAGACTAAACCAATTTTATCAAAAATTTGATTTTAGCATAGTAGGTATATGATTTTTTCCAAAATTTGATTTTTTTTCTTCAAAAATTTGATTTTTTTTCAAATTTAATAGGTATTATTTTTTTCAAAAAAATTTTTATCAAAAAATTTGAAAAATATTTTGTAATTCAAAAAAATTGAGAAACTTTCCCTTCCCATTTTGCTAAAAATTCTTTTACTAGCTTCTCTCATCCCAAAAATAAGAAAACTAATAATTATTATTTCGTCTCAACTCTTCCGTTTTTGGAGGGGAGGCCTTTGTTGTTTTCTTACATTGAAGATTTCTTGTTATAATACCCAACTTTGGTGAAATGTACGTCAAGACATGAAGAGCAATGAAAGGCACTGAAAGGTAATTCAGAATCACTAATGAAAGTTTCGAAAGTTGAGTCTTGAACTTTTTTGGGGAAAGCTCCTTTTTCTGACAAATTCCAATTATTTAAAAATTATAAGATTTTAAACAAAATGATATCTACTTAAATTTTTAAAATTCATTAAAATTTTTAAATATCGCTAAATTTTTAAAAATTACAAAAATTTTAAAAGTTGCAAAATTTTTAGAGATTTTCAAATTTTTAAAAATTGACAAATTGAAAAAAAACTTGTCAAATTGAAAAAATGTGCCGACTAAAAAAATTGTTGAATCAAAGAAGAAAAAAACACCTACTTAATAGCAATTTTTAAAAATTGTGAATCATTAGGTAGGTATTAAATTTCAAAAAATTCGTTAAAATTTTTAAAAATTTTCCAAAGTTTAAAAACTATTAAATTAAAGAATGTGTAAATTGAAAAAATTTGTCGTTTCTATGCCACACCCTCGTTATATTGTCTAAGTCGTCAATTTCTTTCTAAAGAGGGATTGCGAGGGACTTGTGGAGGTTCCCTATAAAAATATTAAGGCAATATTCGAACTCAACGCTACCAAAAATGTAGAAATCGATATATCTACTTACTGCATGTCTTTTTAGAATTTTTTGAATTTGGACCAAAACTTTGGGGTGGTGTGCCCTTCAAATTTCTTGAGATATCTATTCGCAAGAATTTCGCCAATTTTTTTTATGTTAGCCTTGGTGATTAAAGACGGTTCTTTAGAAATAAGTGCCCCACTTCCTTTCTTGAAGGTGTACAACCATCTTTTGTTTGACCTTTTTTTTTTTTTTTTTTTTTTTGCTGATTTCATATTTGTCTACTTCAACTTGCACTGTTTAATGAGTCATGCACAAATGCATTAGATGAAGGACACGACGAAAATCTAACTGTATCAAAATATTTGCCAATTTGAGCATATCCAAGGTCTCATATCTGATATCTACCACCCAACTACTGCCAACGTTAATTCATACATCTCTTGTTAATCCACTCAACTGCAATGGTCAAAACGTCTTGAAATTACATTTTTTTTTTATGATTAGCGTAGGATCGTGAATCATACAATTATAGAATACTCGAATGTCAATGGCTCTAGAATTCAAGAAAAACCTATCGCCTTTCACATTCATGCCTACCTAAATGTAGGTATATTAAAGGTATAACGAGTGGATTAGACATTCGTTGATGACAAGTATACTTACCTTTACCTAACCCACACGATGTACGTAAACAGAATCTCCACCTATTCGTATTTTCTTCAAAATTTCGTCTTTATTGCGTTTATCAAATCGTTTATTTAAAATAAATTCCTATAAGGTACATACGTAGACAATCTATAGGAATATACGATATTAAATTGACATATGTACCTACAAGTCATTTACGAATCTAACATCGACAACAATTTTACATAAGTTATAAGGCATATACAACCTGCTATTGTGCGTCAACTTAGATTCTATTTTGAACAAATTAACTATAAGTAGATGCTAGATACATTTACACTTCCACCAGTCCAGTCCACACCTTTATTGCATAACTGTATGAATACCCGTTAATCAGACACCTTAAGCCGTAGGAAGTACTTCGAATTAAAAGGAAGCGTTTCGTCATGAGAGTTATCAAAGACTCGTGAATTGCAATCAATTTTGGCGAAAAATTTTGCGCCTACAAATGATGAACATTGTTAAATAATTAACAATGAAGCGAATGTGAATTTTCACGATGGAAATATCAACCGAATTAACTCGTCTATTAATTTTAATTACACGTGTTATGGAAATTCGCTTTCTTTTTGTCAAGTTCAGATGAAAAATTACCTTCGTGTGTTTCCTCACTTTGTATACGTATTAATGAGCTATAGTGTTGTAGGTAACTGAGATAACTAATGGATGTGGAGGCTGGAGGACGGTGTTTATCGCACAAACATTCTGATAGCAACCGTCAATTTTTATTTTTACTGTTATTCCTAAATGAAAGATAGCGTCAGATAATTATTCAATTTTTCCCATAAGTACCCGATGGTTTCTTTAAAAATTTTCAATATAAGTAAGTATTTTATTCAAATTTTAGAATCAAGTACGTTATCCAGTCTCGACTCATGAAAGGGCATAGGTAGTTACACTTGTCCCTAGTCCCTGGGTCCGGAGGATTCAGAGGCCAGCAACATGTAAATAAATGAAGGAAATTTTGGTTTTTGATAGCTGATAAAAATAAGAGTCTGAATATGAAAATTATGCGATTAGATCCCTCTAACGTGCTGTTATCTCACAAAAATTCTCTACAAAAAAGCAAGAGAAACTTTAACCCCCCCCCCCCCTCCCCACCGTCAACCAATAAAAAATAAAAAATAAAGCAAAATTCCAGCTTGAAAAAATTGCAAGACCATAAAAATTAAAAAAGATGAAATTATTAAAAATGTGATGTAAAATTAAAATTTTGAAGAGTTTAGAATATAATATGAGCTAAAATAACAGAAAAAATCAAAATTCAAAAATATCTCAAATATTAAAAAAAAAATTACCTAAATTGATAAATTATAGTTATAAAAAATGGATAAGGATTTTAAGGCGACTAACAGTTTGAAGAATTGATGAAAATTAAATAAAAATAAAAAATAAAGTAAAAATTCAAGTCAGGAAAACAATTATAAAATATGAAGGTGACAAATGGGACACATTAATTAAACATTAAAAAATTAAAAATCTAGAAAATTAAAAAAAAAACAAGATCAATTTAAAATTTTTTAAAAATGATGAAAGTTGCAAAAAGTTTTAAAAAACGAAATTAGTAAAATTTTTAAAAAGAAGATGGTAAAAATTTGAAAGGGGAAAAAATGAAGAAGAGAAGACTGTTAAAAGTGAGAAAAAATTATTTTATTTAGATACATAATTCAAAAAATTGAAAACAATATTATACAAATTCACGTTGAAATAGGAAAAAATTCAAAAATTATTTCAATAAGACGTATTAAAAGTTCAAAAATATTTTTATTTTTTTGGCCCAATTTTCGAAGAAAATAATAATTTTTTAAATTAGGATGCAAAACAGTTGAAAAAACAGTGAAAAATTGAAAAAAAAAATTTTAAACGAAATTTCGTTTAAATTTTATTTTTTTTCAAAGATTTACATTTTTTCAACTTTTAATATCTACCTATTGAAATAATTTTTGAATTTTTTCCAATTTCAATTCCTTTATCAGTTTCTCAAATAATTTTTTTTTTTAAATTTTATTCATCTCTTCATTTCTCTTATTTCGAGGTTTTCAGCTGTTTTTTTCAACTTTCCAATTTTTACCAACTTGTTAACTTCTTACAATTTCAAAATTTTAATTAAGTAAATTCGTAGAAAAAAATGTGAGCAAATCTTTTTTTGGCCAAAATTTCGAAAAAAATAAAAATTTTAACAAAATTTCATTTATTTTTTTTTCATTTTTTTTCACCAATTTTTTTCAACCGTTTGACATCCTAAGTAAAAAAAAAAATTATTCGAAAATTTGTCCAAAAAAGAGATTTGGGTGCATTTTTTTCAACTTTTAATACCTATTGAAATAACTTTTGAATTTCTTCCAATTTCAATGTAAATTCGTATGATATTGTTTTCAATTTTTTGAATTATGTATCTGCCTAAATAATTTTTTTCTCACTTTCAACAGTCTTCTCTTCTTCATTTTTTTCACTTTCAAATTTTTACCACTTATTTCTTAATTTTTCAAAAAATTTTAAAATAAAAATACTTTTAAAATATTTGAGAATTCAATTTTTTTGAAAAACCATTTTATCAAATCTAAAAAAATGGAACTATGTATTTTTGAAATTCCATCTCACCCTTTCAAAACTCATTGAAATATTGAGCTCGAGTCCACCAGTTCGCACTTACATCAGCACGCGCATCAAGTGTAAAAAGAAACACGTCAACTGTTGCAGGTAGTACATATGTAAGTAAGTATACACGTAATTAGACATTGTTAGCAATTTAAAAAATACGTTTTCCTCATTATTAATTACGTCGCGAAACAGAAACCGTTATCGCAACGTTCGTTTCATGAACTATGGGAAAAGGATTTATTACTACTGGTGGGCGATATTGCGTTCGATTTGACTGACTGTAATTGTAATGCCATCTCAGCAGTTGTAGTCAGTATTACAACGAATGTGTGAAGGTAATTAAAAGATAACAGTGACCTCAAGCGAATCATTTTTCAACGTCATGTTTCATCATTTAGTATTTATGCGATTCCCAAAAATCTGTAAATATCGTTTGGAAATTTATTAACCTAATGGACTATTGTATACCATATTATTGTGGTATTGAATGGCAACGCAATCCTTTTAACGGAAACCGGTTTTCATAAATGCCAAATAAGATGAATTTACTAATTATTTTGTTGCGAGCTGTTAAAACTTCACATATTAAATGAAATTTAATTAAAATGATACTTATTTTCTCAAGCATTATTTCAAAAGTTGACAAAACTATGTGTATAGCTTCAAGCCTTGGGTAAAGATGCCGTTTGTATAAATTGTGCTGCCTAAAAATACGTACATATACCACTGAACTGAACGTCAAAGGCCAGTGAAATAAGGAAATGAAATTGCATGGACAATTTTTTTAACCGAAATTTTGTGTTGCTATAACTCCTTCAATTTCAGAGGTAGGCAATCAAATGTGCTTAGAACTCATTTTGCTTTTTCAAAGTGCTATATTATCAGAAATTGACAAGATCTTATTCAAGGAGGATCTAAGAATCAGATCATTGAAATCATTTGACAAAATGATCCTAGGTGCCAAAATCATCATTGAGATCTTAGAATACGATGTCAGATCAAGATCACACGCTCTTTTTTTGCTAAAAAAAAGTAATCACTCAAAAAAGATCCTTTATGACGTCATGACGTCAAGTGATATTCATTTTATTTCATATTTACATTTATTTCACATTTTCACTCTATTCCAATGTTTTTGTTTTTTTTTCAGATAAAAAAAAGATAGGTAGTTTTCTCCTAGAAAATCAAAACATTTTTCAATTCACTTCAAAAAAATGAGATGTTTTAAGAAAATTCGGAAATTTATATTTTTCAGAGATTTTTTTTTTCAAAAAAAAAAAAGAAGAAGATTATTTCTCATAAAATTTAGATTTCCGTCTATGAAAATGAGAGATTTTATCCCAAAAATAATCCCTTCTTTTTCAAAAAAAAAGTGAAAAGTAATTTCAAAAAATTTGACTTTTTTGTTTGGGAAATATTTTCACTCCAAAAAAATGGAAAAATTTTTATGTTAAAAAAAGTACCTATGTACCTACTATTGTACCTAGATATTTTTTCTTCAAAAAAAAGTAAACGGTGGGTTTTCCTAAAAAATTGAAATCTTTTTATTTCAATTCATTTTTTTTAAAATTTACTTTTAAAAAATGAAATATTTTTTTAATCCAAGAAAATTCTGATTTTTTTTTTCTGAAAAAAGTTGAAAAAATTATTTTTATAAAAATACTTAATAAGAAGAAACAGAAAAATTCGAGGAAAATAATAAAAAAATTAAATGTTACAAGCTTCTTTTTTTCTAAAAAAAAAAAAAAAAAAAGTTTTTTAACTATTTTTTTTAGTTGAGCTTTTTTTTAGTGACCAAATTTTGAATCTGACAATGACGTGCTAAAATTAAGGGTGCCAACTTTTCCATCAATTTTTCGGAAATTTGCCAAAATAAATAAATGAGGAAAGTTTCAAAAAATGAAAAATAAAACATTTCAAATGATTTTTTTTTGTTTTAAACGTCGCGCCGTCTGTTTTTTGAGGTACTTAAAAAAACGCTGCTTTTTTATTATTTTAAACTCTTTTTTTTTTAAAAACATAACAACCCTGTGTAAAATGCAGGGTTAGTGTGTTGAACAATTTAAAAAAAAAACAATTTAAACGCTTTTTTTGAACAGTTTTTTTTTTGTTTTAAACGTTATTTTTTTCAACCAAAATAAATAACAAAAGAAACAGTAAAAAAACAATGTTTTTAACGTTTTATAACCAATTTTTTCAGGTTGAGTTTTTTTTAGTGACCGAATTTTGAGTCCGACACGGCAACACTGACGTGCACAAAATTACAGGGTGTCCAATTTTTTAAATTTTTTTTCATTAATTTTTCAAAAATGTATCAAAATAAAGAGAAAAAAAGAGAAACATGAAAAAATCAAGTTGCAAAAAAAACACATTTTAAACCAAAAAAAGTTTCATTTAAACTTTTTTTTTGTTTCAAACATTGTCTGTTTTTTAGACAAGAGAAAAATGAAAGAAAAACATGAAAAAATCAAGTTGCAAATTTTTTATAATTTTGAACTTCTGATTCAAAATAATATTTTTATTTTCCTTCTATTTGAAAATTCTTCAATAGGTAGTAAAATATTTGGATCGTAAATTTTTTTGGTTGGGGGGGGTCGCCTTTTTAGGAAGATATTAATTTTTTTTCAAACAAAAAATTTTTATTTAAACTTTTTTTTTTGTTTCAAACATTGTCTGTTTTTTTAGAGTTTAAAACACTGCTTCTTCTTGCTGTTTTCTTCTGTTTAATACATTCCAACCCTGATAAAATGGTAAAATGTTGATTTGATTTTTTTCCCAAGCGATCTGAAGGATCTGAATGATCTTTTTTTTTAATAAAACGAAACAAGATCTGGCTTTAAAATAATCTTAGATAACTGAGTCAAACTCTCTGTCATGATAATCGTAGAATGATCTTAAAATGATCTTGCCCATCTCTGCTATTACCCACAGCCTGTGTCGAATTTTTAAAAAAAGTAGTGTTGCCAACCGATTTTGTTTGACAAAATACCAATTTTCAAAGATATTTTGTAGCTCCTTCACTTTCAAATTTAGGCACCATGTGTACATACATTTTTTTCTAGTAGTATTTTGTTGTATCCAAATCTCAAACCATGTTATTTATTACCGGGACACCCTATAGACATGAATTATTGCCCAAATCGAGAATTTTTCACCCAGTGTAACTGCTTTTTGAATAAATATGGGTCAACTTTGAAGTTTTTTTATTCTTTACACGCATTAGTTCAACTCAACTTCATTCCAAAATCTATTCAACTTTTCATCATGATTCATACGTTAAATCAATCGGCGAAACATTTAAATAAAACTAGCAAGATAAAGTTGATGCTATATCTAGGTACCTATGTAAATATACGTATAGGCTACGCGTATGAGAGCCAATAAGTAATAGGTAAGTAAATATTTGGCAAGTTGCTTTGAACACGTAACATATATATCTATCCACCATTCTATCGAATTCTTTCAGGAATAAAAGAAAGATTTCTTTTAGTTTGGTCAAAAAATCATCACATATATCTACAAATTCTCAATACTAAACAATAACAAATCAGCATAGATATTCACCCAGATTCAACGTATGATAAGTAACTGAGGCAAAATTTACAGGCATCCACAAATTCAAGAATTCGAAACGAAATTTCCGATATTATCCACGATCAACACAACTGATCACTTTTAAACTGCCTAAAGCACTGTGATTGAAAATTGGATTCAATTTAATTGAAATTATACAAACAGAATTGATTAACCATTACAACTTCTGTATGCTTCTGTACGTTATCTTTATCTGCATTCACTATCATATCATATTAATTAATCATCAATACCTAAGATCAAGATCACATAGATAAAACTCACTGGTAAAGCTCGTGGAGTTCCTAATCCGTATTTAACTTTGGCATATTTCTTCATAAAAATCCTGAATATGGTGTACGCCATTCCTACACCTGGACATTTGGAATCAGGCCTGTTTCACTTTTTTGCATCACTTCACCAGTTCACCAGTTCACCATCGCACATACGAGTAGGTAAATTCGACCGCGTGACGCGACGCGACGCAACACTACCGCGACTCGAGACAATATCGCACGACACGTAATTATTACATCTGCGTAAACAAAGCGAGGAAAGGAAACCGCATCAAAAAACTCTTATCAACACCATCGAAGGTACTCGAAACGATTAGAAATTTAATAACCCAGTTTTAAAAGATTGCGTACACTCGATGTCGGCTTAGGCCACATATACCTAATACCGTTTCCGAAAACAACTTCTTAAATTTCAACACACAGCCAACGTAAATTATCTGTGCGTTGGCGTAAATTTTTACCGAAACCGCACTTTTTCGTAGGTAAAGGACTCGTTTCATGAACTGGATACCTCCTTACTGGTGTAAACCTGCAAAACGCAAGATCATTAAAGAGTTGATAATTATTATACCCCGTATTAGTTCAAATTCAAGTCCTATTCCCTGCTGGTCCAAAAACATCCTGAAAATCGACTCGTATATTGCTAAATTTTTCAGCTCTACACCAACTTGAGCTCTTTTTAGGTATCAGATATCGATCACTATCACTTGGGCTCCAATTTTTATGCACTTATTTTTCGAAAATATGCACATATTTTATGCACTTATTTTTTGAAAATATGCTAAAATATGCCCTAAAAACTCGAAATATGCACAAATATGCAACAACAATATGGGTATCATTTTGCAGGGAAGAACGAATGGATTCTTGTGATAGTCGTAGTTTGAAGAAATACACAAAATAAACCATTCATTTTGGCTTTTTAGTTTTCTAAAATGTAAATTAAGTGCATAAAAATTGAGTCATACAGATACTTTCTCTGGCATTTAAAGAAATTTCAATTTTTTTTTCAGTGTTAAATTATTTTGCACAAAAAAAATTTGACAAAAAAAAAAGGATGAAAATTGAAAATTTACAAAATATGCCGGAAAAACACCGAAAAACGATGAAAATTGGCAAAATATACTCAATTATGCGCTAAAAAAAAGGGTGAAAATATGCACAAATACCTATGCATTTATGGCCAAAATATGCAAAATATGTACAAACAACATTGGTTCATTCGACGCAGAATTGCTTGATTCGAAAAGATATGTTGGATATGCCTGAATAACTAGCCCACAAAAAAATATGCATTTGCATAAGAATTGGAGCCCTAGTTATCAGTACCCTGTCGCAAGACCAATGGCATCGACTCCAAGGCATTTTCGAACTTGGGGTCCCAGCATATATATATTTTTTTTGTCCAGAGGTATATTACTTAGGTAGTTTTTTTTTTGAAAAATAAGTAAGTAATCTTAATTTTTACTGAGAGAATCTCCTCTCCTAAGGGAGTCCCACTCCCATTCCCCATGAAACATAAATTTTGCATTACAACGTACCTATGGAAGTTTATTTAATCGTTCGATTTTTTTATGGTGAAAATATTTCTCAATCAATTTTTGGGGGAAGAATTTTACAGTTTTTTAGAGGGAAAAAAATCCCAATTTCCTTGAAAAAGAAAAAAAAATTGATCATTTTTTTTACTTATTGTAATCTTTTAATTTTTAGGGAAGAAAAAATCTCCGTTAATCAGAAAAAAAAAAATCATTTAATATTTTTAGAGTAAGAAATTCATATTTTCTTCTAAAAAATATTTTTCAAATTCTTGGAGGGAAAATTTTTCAACTTTTTAGGAGGAGAAAAATTTCTCAACTTATTAGAGCAAAAAAAGAAAAATTTTCTCAATTTCTCTAGATTCTATTTTATTTATTGAGTAATTTTTTCAAATTTTTTGGAATTTTTATAAAGAATTTTTATTTTATTTTATCGTATAAACCTTGTATCTCATATAAATCTCGTATAAATGTTGTATAAACCTCGTATAAACCTCGTATAAACCTTGTATCTTGTATAAACCTCGTATAAACATTGTATAAACCTCGTAAAAACCTCGTATAAACATTGTATAAACCTTGTATAAACTTCGTATAAACCTTGTATCTCGTATAAACCTCGTATAAACCTTGTATAAACCTCGTATAAATGTTGTATAAACCCCGTATACACCTCGTATAAACCTTGTATAAACCACGTATAAACCTCGTATAAACCTTGTATCTTGTATAAACCTTGTATAAACCTCGTATAAAACTCTTATAAACCTTGTATCTTGTATAAACCTCGTATAAACAGTGTATAAACCTCGTAAAAATCTCGTATAATCCTTGTATAAACCTCGCATAAACCTCGTATAAACCTTGTATCTCGTATAAACCTTGTATAAACCTTGTATAAACCTCGTAGAAACCTCGTATAAACCTCGTATCTCGTATAAACCTCGTATAAACCTTGTATCTTGTATAAAGCTCGTATAAACCTTGTATCTCGTATAAACCTCGTATAAACCTTGTATCTTGTATAAAGCTTGTATAAACCTCATATAAACCTCGTATAAACCTCGTATAAACCTTGTATAAACCTCGTATAAAACTCTTATAAACCTTGTATCTTGTATAAACCTCGTCTAAAACTCTTATAAACCTTGTATCTCGTATAAACCTCGCATAAACCTCGTATAAACCTTGTATCTCGTATAAACCTCGTATAAACCTTGTATACACCTTGTATAAACCTCGTATAAACCTCGTATTAACCTTGTATCGTGTATAAACCTTGTATAAACCTCGTATAAACTTTGTATAAACCTCGTATAAACCTCATATCTTGTATAAACCTTGTATGACCCTCGTATAAACCTTGTATCTTGTATAAACCCCGTATAAATCTTGTATCTCATATAAACATAGTATAAATGTTGTATGAACCTCGTATAAACCTCGTAAAAACCTCGTATAAACCTTGTATCTTGTATAAACATTGTATAAACCTCGTATAAACTTCGTATAAACCTCGTATAAACCTCGTATAAACCTTGTATAAACCTCGTATAAACCTCGCATCTCGTATAAACCTCGTATAAACCTTGTATAAACCTCGTATAAACTTCGTATAAACCTTGTATCTCGTATAAACCTCGTATGAATGTTGTATAAACATCGTAAAAACCTCGTATAAACCTTGTATCTTGTATAAACATTGTATAAACCTCGTATAAACTTCGTATAAACCTCGTATAAACCTTGTATAAACCTCGCATCTCGTATAAACCTCGTATAAACCTTGTATAAACCTCGTATAAACTTCGTATAAACCTTGTATCTCGTATAAACCTCGTATGAATGTTGTATAAACCTCGTAGAAACCTCGTATCTCGTATAAACCTTGTATCTTGTATAAACCTTGTATAAACCTCGTATAAATCTCGTATAAACCTTGTATAAACCTAGTATAAACCTTGTATCTCGTATAAACCTCGTATGAATGTTGTATAAACCTGGTATAAACCTCGTATAAACATTGTATCTTGTATAAACCTCGTATAAACATCGTATAAACCTCGTATAAACCTTGTATCTCGTATAAACCTCGTATGAATGTTGTATAAACCTCGTAGAAACCTCGTATAATCCTTGTATAAACCTCGCATAAACCTCGTATAAACCTTGTATCTCGTATAAACCTTGTATAAACCTTGTATAAACCTCGTAGAAACCTCGTATAAACCTCGTATCTCGTATAAACCTCGTATAAACCTTGTATCTTGTATAAAGCTCGTATAAACCTTGTATCTCGTATAAACCTCGTATAAACCTTGTATCTTGTATAAAGCTTGTATAAACCTCATATAAACCTCGTATAAACCTCGTATAAACCTTGTATAAACCTCGTATAAAACTCTTATAAACCTTGTATCTTGTATAAACCTCGTCTAAAACTCTTATAAACCTTGTATCTCGTATAAACCTCGCATAAACCTCGTATAAACCTTGTATCTCGTATAAACCTCGTATAAACCTTGTATACACCTTGTATAAACCTCGTATAAACCTCGTATTAACCTTGTATCGTGTATAAACCTTGTATAAACCTCGTATAAACTTTGTATAAACCTCGTATAAACCTCATATCTTGTATAAACCTTGTATGACCCTCGTATAAACCTTGTATCTTGTATAAACCCCGTATAAATCTTGTATCTCATATAAACATAGTATAAATGTTGTATGAACCTCGTATAAACCTCGTAAAAACCTCGTATAAACCTTGTATCTTGTATAAACATTGTATAAACCTCGTATAAACTTCGTATAAACCTCGTATAAACCTCGTATAAACCTTGTATAAACCTTGTATAAACCTCGCATCTCGTATAAACCTCGTATAAACCTTGTATAAACCTCGTATAAACTTCGTATAAACCTTGTATCTCGTATAAACCTCGTATGAATGTTGTATAAACATCGTAAAAACCTCGTATAAACCTTGTATCTTGTATAAACATTGTATAAACCTCGTATAAACTTCGTATAAACCTCGTATAAACCTTGTATAAACCTCGCATCTCGTATAAACCTCGTATAAACCTTGTATAAACCTCGTATAAACTTCGTATAAACCTTGTATCTCGTATAAACCTCGTATGAATGTTGTATAAACCTCGTAGAAACCTCGTATCTCGTATAAACCTTGTATCTTGTATAAACCTTGTATAAACCTCGTATAAATCTCGTATAAACCTTGTATAAACCTAGTATAAACCTTGTATCTCGTATAAACCTCGTATGAATGTTGTATAAACCTGGTATAAACCTCGTATAAACATTGTATCTTGTATAAACCTCGTATAAACATCGTATAAACCTCGTATAAACCTTGTATCTCGTATAAACCTCGTATGAATGTTGTATAAACCTCGTATAAACCTTGTATAAACCTGGTATAAACCTCGTATAAACCTCGTATAAACCTTGTATCTTGTATAAACCTCGTATAAACCTCGTATAAACCTCGTATAAACCTCGTATAAACCTCGTATAAACCTCGTATAAACCTCGTATAAACCTCGTATAAACCTTGTATCTCGTATAAACCTCGTATAAACCTATTATCTTTTATAAACCTTGTATAAACCTCGTAGAAACCTCGTATAAACCTCGTATAAACCTTTCTTACGATATTAGCGCAATATTCGCTAGCGAATAGCATGCGATTTTCACTACAACTTCTTTCAATACGTTTTACAAATGAGAGAAGTCAGTTTCAAACATGAACGTGTACTTGAATGTATTGCAGTGACATTTAAACAATAAAATAAAGGGTTTTCTGGGTTTTTTGATTTTGTTGGGGAATTTTGTGTTTTGTTTGATGTTTTTTCTTCTTTTTAAGTAAAAACGCCAATGATTTGATTTCAAAGTGATAAGAATGGAGACGAAAGCAGAATTTCTTGGACGATTTCCACTCACAGTAAGTTAATTATTTTGAATTTATATCTTATTTGTGATCGCGTGAATCTGTGTGAAATTAAATTTTATCAAATCGTAAAAATTTTACACGTCTTATCAGTGCTATAAAATTTTTCAATTGTTCCTCTTCCTTCTCCAATTTGAACGCAGTATTATGCAAAATTATAAGGAAAGGAAGAGTCAAATCGAAATTTTTGTAATAATCGAAATTATTTCTAAGATTTCAGTCTACAACTTTTGTTTGAAAAAATTTTCATTTGGGACTGCGGGACAGCCCTTCTTCCCTCTCACAATTCAGAGTAATAAATGTACGTTTTTATACCTATTTAATATCTATCTATCTACGTAGTATTGGGCATAATTGGGGGGGGGGGGGGGGCCTCAAATTGAGAAATTTTTCAAACAAAAGTTGTAGATTGAAATCTTGGTAGTAATTTTGATTTTCCTAAAAATTACTTTATCAAATGCCACTGATAGGTACTCCAAAAACTTTACGATTCGGCATAATTTCATTTTCCACAGATCTGCGATCACAAATATGATATATTTTCGAATAATTAATTTACTGCTGAGTGTCAATCGTCAAAAATCATTTGCCTACTTTTTAGAGGCGAATTCCGAACGCTAATCGCAAGCGAATTAACAGCGAATAGAACGCTACATTCGCTGCTAATTTCGCGTACTATTAGCGTTCGAAATTAGCCGCTAAAAAATCGGACATTTTTGATATGCTAATAGTACGCTATTTTCGCATGCTATTCGTATACGATAAATGCGAATTTAGCGCTCTATTAGTACGCGATTCGCATACAGTGTGTTTACCGGGAAAGATATGAAATGATCTACCTCGTATTTGCAAAATTAAAGAATTTTAATAATCGGGATAAGAGGAAAGTGGTGTGATTATAAGAAAAGAAACAAAACATCCCCGGTCTCAGAATGCTTCTGGCCAGCTCGCCAATAATCATTTTAAATAAGTACTTACCTATTCGAATTTTAAAAATAGAAACAAAAATTACAATTAAAAACTTACGTTGAATGGGTTCTAAAATAAGTTTAAAGAAAATTCATAAATGTTCTCCAACGTCGCGTCACTACTGAAAAAAAAAACACCCCAAAATAACACCACTTTGTATGCGTTTATCGAGTCAAGTACCTAGGTAGGCATATCTAACTTAATTACGTTATGTGCATAAAAAATCAACTAAATTCAGTACCTATAACCAATCACGTTAACACGACTTCACTTCACCAAAAAAAAATAATAATAAATTACCGTGATTTTTCGATATAGAAACGATTTAAAATAATTCCAGCGAAGAGAGCAAACTTCACTATATCCACGCGATTGCTATTCACGAACTATTGTGTTTCACTCATGTCGAAGTTAATGAGAATCTGTTTAATACGGTACGTACGTTTCTACTTGCTACCGTCGTAGGTCGAGGAAGAACTGGGGAATATGCCGAAACTATTATTTTAATACCCACCAATTGCGTGACCACCTGAGTGCCGTCGCCTTTCAGAACGAACTAATAACATGGTTTATTACACACCACACTAAACAAAAGTGCTCAACGTACTATCTGGGTACATTGGTTGTTAATCGAAAAATGTTCAGAAGTGCTAATATAATTTCTAGATCAAAGATCGAGCCCATACCAACGCCAGACAACTTCTAGTTTGTTAATCTTCAAGAGACACATTTTACTTATACTTATCATTGTGACAGCCCATTGAGCTTTCCATTTCCGATATATTGAGTGACGTTAAAACTCGA
Source organism: Balanococcus diminutus (assembly GCA_959613365.1). NCBI lineage: Eukaryota > Metazoa > Arthropoda > Insecta > Hemiptera > Pseudococcidae > Balanococcus > Balanococcus diminutus. Next base: position 36,508,432 of record OY390714.1, read on the forward strand.
GGCTTGACTAGAAAAAAAAGTGTGAAAGATAGAATGCGAACTATGCAAATTTATTTTTGCATCGAGCACATAATATTCGCGAAATCTTTGGCAAGTGGGCGGTTATCAAAATTTCACTCTTGTTCGTAACTAATATAGATAATAAAATGACGGTTTTGAAGATTAAGCGTCGTATTGCTTCTGGTATAGGTAGGTACTCAAATTCTCTCTCTGCATCAACATTCAGGAGGATATGTTGGTCGTAACTTGTAACGGTACATATTTAGTTGAAAATCAAAAGATTTAAAATGTTGTTATGAAATGCAATCATATTGGATAACTGCAGTTGGCCTGTAGCCTTGTCTTAGCCATCGGACATTTTTATGATAAAATAATCCTCTATTTCCCACCTCCCTAACTAAATTTTAAGAGGGCCCTGGTCGCCTCTCTTTTCTCAAAAAAATTTAAAAAATGACTTTTTCTTATAACCCATCAAAATTTTGAACAAAACTGCAAAAATTATAAATTGATAAATATTATTAAATAAAATAATGAACAAAATTGTAAAAAAAAAATGCATTTTTGAGAAAATTTTGAAAAAATTATCTTTTTAACAAAATTGTGAAGAAGCTGTGTTTGACAAAATCTGAAAGAATTGTTTTCGAACAAAATTTTAAAAAAAATGTGTTACGTAAAATTGTAGAAAAAATGTGTTTTTGAACAAAATTTTCTCACAAAAAAATGCTTTTGACGAAATTTGAGAAAACAGTTTTTGAACCAAATTTGAAAAATTGATGTTTAGCAACTCTTCGATAGTAAATTAATTCTTGAACAAAATTGTAAAAAAACAGTGTTTGGCAAAATTAAAAAAGAATTAATCATTAATCAAAACAAAAAATATAAATTTTGAACAAAATTGCAAAAAAATTGTGTTTGAGCAAGATTTTAAAAAATGTTTTTGGACAATGTTTGATGATAATTCTTTTAAACATTGCCAAAAAATTACGTTTGGTGAAATTGCAAAAAAAAATGGTTTTTGAGCAAAATTGTAAAAAGTCTGCTTTTGACAACATTTAAAAAAAATTCAAATAAAATTTTTGAAAATCTGTGTTTGATAAAATTTTATTAAAAATTGTTTTTAACAAAATTGTTGAATTGTGTTCCACTAAATTGCAAAAAATTGACTTTGAAAAGATTGCATAGAAAATTTGCACTCCATAAAATTTAAAAACAAAAAAATGATTTTTAACTAAATTTAGTATTATTTTTAAAAAAAAATGGAAGTTATAAAATAGGTTTGAAAAAAACTGCAGAAATTATTATTGACAAATATTTTTTTATAAAATGAAAAAAATTGTAAAAACATGTATACCGTAACATGGAGTTGCTTTGGCCCTAGGGGGTAACTCTGGCCCACTTTCGAAAAAAATATATTTGCCTGTCCAGCCACAACTGTACGAAATGGAGGGAGTTTGTAATGAGTGTCAACGATAGACCTTCATACTTCACTTCTATGGGATTGTCACAATTTTTGTGTCGCAAGTTTGGTAAACCTGATTTTTTGTTAATTATTACGTTGTTCATGTGATTTTTCTACCTCCGAAACTTTTATTCAGACGAAGTATAACGAATGGTCCAAAAAAAAAATTTTCTTATGGAAACAGATCGAAAATTTTATGTAGATTCAGAATCTCGTATAGAAAAATCGATTTTGTGAAGCGGTTGTGAGATAAATTGAAATTACTGGTCAGAGGACCGTTTTCGTCGTTTTTGGGGTTACTTTGGCCCACGCATAAATATTATCAAAAACCGAGAAAAAAAATGTTTTTCCTATGAAAATCAATCGAAAATTTAACGTAGAGTCAGAATCTATCATGAAAATACCGGTTTGGTAAAGGGGTTGTGAAATAAATTGAAGTTACCCGTAAGAGGATCGTTTTTCGTCGTTTTTGGAGTTATTTTGGCCCAAGCATAAATATCATCAGGAAATCTCCAAAATACCGTTGTTTGATCATATGATTTCAACTGAACAATTTTTTTTTTGAAGTTTCATGCCTTTGGTGAGTTATTATTATGCCTAGAAATCGATTTATTGCGAAAAAGAAAGGTGGGCTAAAGTAACCCCAGAGCCGGGTAACTTTGGCCCATGACTTTGACTAACCACGGAAGAAGGAGGGGGTTTGACGAAAAATTTGAAAAAATTTACAGAGCTTCCTACAAGTGTCCGACACTATTCAGAGTGAAAACCGAGCCCCTTACTTCAATTTTGATAGAAGAAGGATGAATTTTTTTTTTTAAATCTCAAAAAGTGGGCCAAAGTAACCCCATGTTACGGTAGTTGACAAAATTTTGAAAAAAATTATCTTTGAACAGAATTTTGAAGAAATTGTGTTTGACAAAATCTGGAAAAATTGTTTTGGAACAAAATTTTAAAAAAAATGCGTTTTGTAAAATTGTAAAAAAAAGTGTTTTTAAACAAAATGTAAATTGAAAAACAGTATTATAAAAAAATTCTCAGTTTTTTGTAGAATAAAAATTCGGTTTTTATTTTTAGGTATTATTTTTTTTCGAAAGAGATATGAACAATTTTATTTTTTGGAGTAAAAATACATATTCTTTAAATATTTTGGAGGGGTGGGAGAGTATCTCAATTTGAAAAAAATAAAAAACAAGTCGATTTTTTCAGAGTGAGGAGTTTTTAATTTTTTCGAGAAAATCTTTTTCAGTTCTTTTGGAGAAAAAAACGTGAATATTTTTGTAGTAGGTACAAAAATACCTCGAATTTTTGCTTTTTGGTGATGAAAACCATTCAATAAAATGTTCTCTGAGGAGAATCTTTCCATTTTTAGAAAAAACTATTTCTCAATTGGTTAGGGGTAGGTAAAGTTCGAAAAAAATACAATTTTTGTCTCAATTTTTTTTGTAGTAAAACAGTTCTTAACTATTTATTTTTGGATTTGAAAAGAATCTCAATTTCTTCGGAGTGGATTTTTTTTATTTACTTACCCTATAATTTTTTTTTTTTTTTTTTCAAGAAAAAAATCTTTCAATTTTCTTGAATAAAAAAATCTCACAAGTATTTTATCTATTATTGCAATAAAAATTTTTCCTCATTTTTTTGAGGGAAAATATTTTTTAGTGAGGAGAGAATCTCTCTCAATTTCTTGGAGAACATTTTAAAAATAATTCCTTAAAGTAAATCAACATGAAAATTTTCCTGCCGTTTTTTTCCATTTTGGTCATCGTAAAAGCATATTACTATGCTGAAAACAAAAAAGAAAAAAAAAGTGCTCAAATATTTTTTCCAAATCACATACCTACGTGGACTAAACTTCCTCAATTTTTTTGAAGTAAAAAAATAGATTAAAATTTTTGATTCTCTTCTGATTTTTTTAAAGAAAAAACCTTATTTTTTTGAAATTTATGATAATTGAATTTGACACTTGACAGTATAAAAGTTCTTGTCTGTAATATAGCTAGAAGACGGTTGAACACATTCTAGGTATCTTTTTTAAAATATTATCATTTAGGTATGTCAATTTTAAATTGAATAAACTCGACTTTGATCAAGTCATTCTATTTAGGCCAGTGTTGGAAAATACTAATTTCCATTAGTTGCCTACTTTTAGTTTTTTCACCGTAATTTTAATCAGCTCGTACCAGGGTGTACAAGCTTAGTTTTTTTTTGGTACCTAGCCAGGTAAGCAAACGCGTATAAAAATAATACAATCTTTTCCCCAACGAATTCATAATTAATTTATTCGATAATGCGAAGAAAATCATCTAAACAATACCATTTTCTAACATAGTGAAACTATTCATAAAGTTGTAACAAAAATACACCATACTATTTAAAATAATAAATAATAACTTAGAGGTTCACAAAATATCGTTAATACTTAAAATCTGTTACTAGATAAAACACAATACAAACCACTTCGAAATCAAGATACGAACCGTGTTAAAATAGGAAGAAAATTCAGTTTTTTAGGAATATACTACCATCGCTGAAAAATCTTGCGCTAGGCAAAGTGAACATGAGGCATTTACAAAATATTGTTCACTGTACAAACTTAAAATAATAAACTCATTTCACTGAAATGAAAATGCCTCAAATAGAACACCTCCTTGGCCAATTGCCTCGTACGATGATAATTTTTTTCAATACGCATCGAACGTACATAAAATGCTCAATGGGATGCAACAAATAAAAAAAGCTAATATTAAAATTCATAATGAAGTAAGTATCAAAGCGTACAATTTACGTTTGTATAACATCAAAACGATGTGCAATAAGAATTAAGATGCTATGTGGTAATTCTTATCCGTTAACTTAGCTCTCCATTTCTTCTTCTTCTTCATCAAAACCAAAACAATTCTGTACATCACTAGTCGAGTCTACGGAACTTTTTACCATCTTCAGTTCGTTTTTGCTCTCATGAGTTTCCTCTGAAAAACGAAAATTACCCACAATACGTTACAAACTCGTCGAAACATAAATTTCACCCGTACACTAGTTTAGAATATTACCGTAGTCAGGAGTAATAAACTGATTAGCGTTGGAACCGTCTATGTTTATTGTTCCACTTTGGAAATCTCCTTCAGATACAACAGCTACAGCCTGTTCACCATCGCCTCCTTGTAACTGGATAACTTCCAGAACAACGTAGTGCTGCCCATCAGCTCCCTCAATTAGCTGGCTGCCCAATTCACTCTTCAACAATTTAGTATCGCTTTCCATGATTTCATCTTTCATAGCGATATCTTCTTCGCTTGTCACTATTTTCAATTCTTCTCCATTTACGACCTGGATTTTCTTTTGACGTCCCATTTTTAAAGCATTTGCAGTCTGAACGGCTTCGGAATCGGGGTCGTGCATGCACATGTGACGAATGAGGTTTCCTTTGTGACGGAAGGCGCGTTTACATTCTGGACATTCGTGGGTTTTTTCTTTAGGTGGCGGAGGAACGTATGTAGGGTCGTGGTATAAATTTTGGTGGCGTTTTAAAAGTTGCTTTTGTCTGAAACACTGTGAACAAATAGAGGGTAAGAAACATTAATACCTACGAGTACTACTCAGCGTAGGAAAAAGTTAAATTAAAATGGTACTGACTTGATCGCATAAAGAACAACGGAACGGTTTTTGATCCGTATGAATGAGCATATGTGACTCTAGATGTCGGTGTGATACTGAAGCATATGGGCATAAATCACACTTCCAGCATTTTTCACCATCGTGCGTTTTATTATGCATCTGAAAATTATGAAATAGTTATGACAAAATTATTCATTTAAATTACATTAAAATAGGTCATATTTTATTTACACGGAACTGGGTCGTTATTGTCAGAGTTTACTAATTTAATACCATGTAGATAATTGATATTCAAAATTCGAGTGAAGGGAGGGGTTCAATCGAAATTTTTGTAATAACCAAAATTATTCCTAGGGTCTTAATTTACAACTTTTGTTGAAACATTTTTTCAATTAAACTCTACCTCACCATAATTTTTTGTAATAAATAAGTATCAATGTAGTATTATGCGGAATTACAGGGGAGGGAGGGCTCCAATCGAAATTTTTGTAATAACCAACATTATTTTTAAGACTTCAAGCTACAACTTTTGTTTGAAAATTTTTTCAGTTGGACCCCTCTCTTCCCACCGTTTTTGCATGAAAGTCCAAAGATACTAAATAGAAATTAGAGGAGTGAGGGAGGAAGGGGGCCAATTGAAAATTTTTTCAAATAAAAGTTATAGATCAAGATCCTCAAAATAATTTTGCTTATTATAAAAATTTTGATTGGATCCCTCCCTCTCCTCTGATTTCACATAACATCAGGTAGGTAAATACTTCTTCAAAATTGAGGGAGGGGTCGAATTGAAAAAATTTTCAAACAAAAGTTGTTGCTTGAAATCTTAGGAATAATTTTGGTTATTACAAAAATTACGATTGGACCCCTCGTTCCCTTTCAATTTCGAATATTATGTATCTACGGTACTTGATCATCAAACTAGACGCGATTGAATGAATAAACTCACTTTATAAGTATATCTATCGGGAAAACTTTGACCGCATCTACGGCAGTTGAATAATCGATCAGAAGTATGCAATTTTTGAACATGAATCCGTAGATCGGTTTTACGACTGCAGGTAGCCGGACATAAGTCACATTTGAACACTGGTTTCTCACTTTCATCTGAAAATTTGGAACAGAAAATACAAAATTACCTACTTTTTTTAAAAATTAAATTAAAAGAAATATATTTACCGCTGTGAATTAATTTATGAGCCTTGAGACTGTTCGATTGAGTAAATCTTGAATGGCAGATATCACACTCGTATGGTCTTTCTCCTGTATGAATACGTAGATGGCGTTTTAGTTTAAATGAATCTGGACTAGCGTATGTACAATGCTGGCACTGGAAATCATTATTTAAAAAAAAAATTGATTACATTACGTACAATGCACTTGACAAAATGAGCAACGAAATGTTGAAAGTATAATAAATACCTGGTAAGGACGTTCTCCAGTATGGCATCTCATGTGGTTTCTCATTTTACTCAATTCCACACTGGCATAATCACAAATTGAACATTTATGCGGTTTTTCGTGAGTATGTTTATATCGAACATGACGCACAAGCTCACCTATCATAAAAAATCGATTAAAAAATTACTCAAATATTTTTAAAAATTAAAGGCTCGAATAAAAATTCGAAAAAATGTCGCATTGTTCTGATAAACAATTTTTGTAAAATAATAATTTTTCTAATTCAAGTAAGGTGATTAGCAACGATTATGACATGACAAATAAAATTAGGAAACTAAGACAATATATTAATGGTATTTTTTTAAAGGCTTACCCGATGTAGTAAAGGCACTGGAGCAATGTTTACAATGGTGAGGTTTGGTACCAGTATGCGTATTTACGTGATTTTGTAACGAAGCAATAGTCTTGAATCCACGATCACATACACTGCACTTGTGAGGTCGTTCTTCGGAATGTGATTTCATATGCCTCGATAGCAAATACCTTAAAATGAGAAAACATTTTTATTTTTTTGAGAAGCTCCAAGAACATAATAACTATACTAAATAAATTGACATACTTTTTAGGGCTTGTGTAATTACAATAATTGCACATATGGGCTTGAGATACACTTTGTGATTTTCGGGCAACAATTTTCATAATTTTCGACTTATCATCTTCGTCAGAGGAATCCTAGAAAAATAATAATTTTTTATTTTTGAAATTATAAAAATGACTATTACAGTTTACGCTTACTTACCGCTGTACCATTCGCCGATGGATCATCAGCGTCTTCAAAATCATAAATCGTAAGATCTTGATCATCGCCTTCTTCTCCATTTTCTTTTTCTTTTTCTCCTTCATCGGGCTGCTGAACAATCAATACGTAACTCACTTCACCCGGATTCGTTTCAGTCGGTACAATGGTAACTGTTTGGTAGGAATCCTCTCCCAAGAGGATATGACTGGTCTGGGATATATTATCATCTACGACCTAAAATCATTCAATCGAGTAATTTATTAAATGTATTCGAAGCGTATAAAATGAATTTAAATTTACAAAAATTCAATATACTTTGTTTTGACCATCAACGGTCACAACGCCTCCGTTACTCTCTACGTTCTGCTTTTGACTAGATTTTTTTGGGTTCTCGATAGAGATAGTTTCTGCAGCTTGAATTTCAGAATTTTTATCACCTAAAAGAAAAATGAATGGAATAATCTATACGAAAATTGGACATCTTATTTCAGTTCACTTACCACTTATTACAGTCATAACTTGTCCATCGACTGTATTAGCTTGGTAAAAATATTCCCCAGTTCCTGTTACATAGTACGTTGTGTTTCCTTCATCATTGGTGTTAGACTGGGATTCTCCATCTACGAAATTATTAAATTGAATTTAATGAATATACACACCAAAAAAGAAAAAGAATAGAAAGGAAAACTCACCAACTTGACCAGATTCCGCCTGAACGGTGAGAATTTCTTTATTAAAAGTTTGCAGATAGTTTTGCAGATCTGTTATATTTTCTGTAGTATCATTACTACCAGACGGTTGATCCAAGATTTCAATTTTTATGCTTTGATTGCCGCTATCAGCGTTGATGTTTTCTACAAAAATGAAATAAAGATAGAAAAAAACAATAAATTAATTACAATTCTGAAGTGGTTGAACAATTGAACATCGATGACAGATACACACCAGTTTTAATATCGACGTCAGTCATATTTGCAGGAATAATGGAAGTATCTGAAATGTTAAAAAATAATATAAGTTTACCGGTTCTTGATATTCGTGGTAAATAATGGTTTCAATGATATAATATACGTTATATTTTATGGGAGAGAGATGTGGTAATTTTAAAGGTTGAAACGTATGAACCCTGGTCTCTCCACTTCGCCATTGAACTTGTATTGTGTTTCTGTTGGTTTATACGACTTTTAGAACTCATAAGTGAATCCATATGTTAACCCAAATGCAGATTTTGATGAGAGGGTTAAATACTCGATACATTCAGTAAAACTACCATGATAAGGATCGACAAAGACCCACCATCTTGTTTATACAATTTTAGCGGCGAACTTTTTGTTTATTTCATGTTGGCCAAAATAAGGGTGAGTCTGGGACTCAATTGAGGAATCTGAAATTTTCTCTCAATTTAAGTAATCTCGTAATGAGTTTTAACTTTTAAAACGTCTGAAGTGGTCAGAAGTTTGAAACATAAACAAAATTTCGTAAGAAAACAATTTATACGCAGTCTATCGGTTACAAATTCAAATGTTACTTACAATAGTGAACATAGGTGGCATTAAGCGCGAAATTTTTATCTTGATTACTGTGAGGCCGCTGTCTAACATCAACTATGAAATTATCAATCAGCTCAGGAGATCGATGAATAATTAACAATTGAATTTAAATAATAATATTTCATTTGCAAAGGTTAAATTAAAACACTCGTACTTTGAAACATCAATAAATTATTGCGTTTTCAAACTATCGCATTCGCCATCAAAACGATGGCTGATAATCGAAATCGATGTTTAACTATCGAGTATCGAACTATCGATACAAGAGAAAATCAGTTTTCGATTGAGTAGTTTTTGAGCTAACGTCGCAAATGAAAATTGAAATTGCAAGGAAACAACAAGATTTGGAAGAATTTTGGTATTATTTATTCAGAAAATTAATTACAAATAATCAGAATTTGTGAAAAAAATCTTCAAAGTGTTTCTAAAAATAATATAAAATGAAAAAAACGTATTTAATTATTTTTCTCTCAACTGTTCTTCAAAATCGTTTGGGAATTTTCCGATGACACAATCAAAAAAAGCCTTCTTGCTATAGACGCTCTTTGAACAGGAACACAGGAACAAATGAAAACCGCACAGATAATGAATGACCGTGACGTAAACCGTTTCATAGTCTTGCAAAATGTTGGCAAAGGTGCTTAGAAAATAGTTTTTATAATCGTAATTTCGGACTAAATTAATTAAAAATCGGTAGTTGTATGCGTCAACTCCAAGTAAATCGTACGGTAATGCTAAGTTAAATGCAGCTTCTACTTTACGAGTTCGTTTCGTGTTTGTGTCGTGTACTCGTCAACGCTTCCAGAAATTGATAGTACCTCAATTTATTCGGAGTAGATCTGTCATCTCATAGTCGTAATTTTGTTAATCATTCTTTGTTTCGTCGTATTTTCGTCGTTTGTACATAGCCATTATACATCATGTTTATTTGGGACTGGTTCACCGGAGTTCTGGGATACTTAGGACTATGGAAGAAGTCTGGTAAATTGTTATTCTTGGGACTCGACAACGCTGGAAAAACTACCTTACTACATATGCTGAAAGACGACAGATTAGCTCAACATGTACCAACTTTGCACCCTACATCTGAAGAGTTATCTATCGGTAATATGAAATTCACTACGTTCGATCTTGGTGGACATTCTCAAGCCAGAAGAGTATGGAAAGACTATTTTCCAGCTGTGGATGCCATAGTTTTCTTGATTGATGTATCAGATGCCAGTCGATTTAACGAAAGTAGAGTAGAACTAGCTGGTTTATTAAACGACGAAGCTTTGTCGTGCTGTCCAATTCTTATATTAGGTAATAAAATCGATAAACCACAAGCTGCATCGGAAGATAATATTAGACATTTTTTCTCATTGGATACCATCTCTACGGGTAAAAGTAAAATTAGTCGAGCTGAGCTACAAGCACGTCCCGTCGAATTGTTCATGTGCTCCGTTTTGAAAAGACAAGGATATGGAGAAGGTTTCAGATGGTTAGCCCAATACATCGATTAGTGTGTTACTTAATGCATCGGCCGTTTCGTTATTTGTATAATTAATTCATCGATTGAAAGAAAACTGATATCGTGAACTTAATTAATTTTTAATTTTTCAAAATGGTAGAATTATGTGGATATCGAATGTTTTTCTTTCATTTTTCCTCTTTTTTTATTACTGCAATAATGTTACTTTTGTTATTTTATTACCTGATGTTTTTATACAATGTTTGTATATAATATTTCGGTTGTACGTACTACCTACTACAAATTTATACGCTGTTGAGATGTGTGAATTCGTTTTGCTTTGCAGTTTTAATCCAATTCGTGTTCGAATATCGCCATAAAATTTTAATTAGGCTACAATCGTAATGAACTAGATACTCGTGAAAAACTTCCTTTATTTTCGTATTGTCAAAATATTCTTCATTAAAAAAATGGTTTAGGGTGTTGGAAATTTTCTTTCGGTGGAGAGGTTAAAATATTTTATTTTCTCTTCGCTGTGGACGTATCGTAATTCATTTAATAAGATCTGTCATGAAATAATTCTGTTTGAACAATGTACATTAATTTATTGTTAAATATTCGCCTGTGTATTAAATTAATGTGTGTTGTTAGAATAATGATGAATACATTAATATGGCTTAAAATTTCATTTTGAAAAACTAAATAATTGACTTTACCGTTGAACTTGTACGTGAAATCGTGTAGTACACGTGCACGTAATTTTATCTATCTTTTTAAAAAAAAAATGATTCGGTTAAAGTTTTACCTTGAATTTTATCGAAATCATGTACCACACGTTTAAATTTATTGTTGAAGAGTAATCAACCTCGTTTATGAATTTTGATGTTCAATAGTCAAATTTTAGGTGTAAGTAAATGTCATGTGTTTAATCTTATACTGTAGGATAAAAAATCATTCTAAAGTGACGTAGTTCGTACATAATGCTGACACCTACATTTAAAAAAATCTCAATTTTCAAAAAATTTATCATTTACGTACCTATGATTTATAGAAACATTTTGAAGTAAAATATATTTGGTTAAAATTCAATAACAAGGTAAAAATAATAACAAAACAACCATTGACAATCTCGTCTCCCTTCAGAGATGAAAAAAAAAAGAATAAAAACACAGTGATTTGCATCAAACAGCAAGCTATATAAATAGCACAATTCGTTTCACTGCCAAGATCTCGTATAATATTAAAAATATTGCGAGCTCAACGAACAGCAGAGTACGATTCAATATTCAGCAATTGTTAACAGCATCTTCTAACAGTGAACTTGCCACTTGACTTATTTTTTGGGTTCCTCTCGGCCCTGGTCCATGTGGATTCTATTTGCGATCACAGTTTAAGAAATTACCAACATATTTTTGGGATTTTCAACATTCGAAATTATGTGATCCTATTCAATATGAAACCAATCGCTTTCAGTTTGTGTTCGCTGGCTTTTTCCTCGTTTTCCAGCACTATTCGTCGATGTTTATCGATAATGCGCTCGTGCTCTTCGATAATTCTGCAATTTTCTAATTTTATTCGGCAGTGTTCAGCAGCTTGTTCCAAATGCTCTCGAGCTTTTTGATAACTCTTGGGCAGGTCTTCTTGTTTGAAACAATCTGCACAATTGAAGTCTGCTAAAGGCTGAAAAAAGTAAGTAAATGAAAAACACGCTGGTACATTTCTCTTAATGTCTCATTCGAATTTAGTTTGATAAATTTGTTTACATGGAAGGGGTTCGTCGTTTGATTCAAGATTGGAGGGGAGGGAGGGGTCCTATCGAAATTTTTGTAAGAACCAAAATTATTTCTGGTGCCTAAATCTACAACTTTTATTTGAAATTTTTTTTCAATTGGGCCCCTCCCCAATTTCGCAAAATTATCTACATGGTGTAATGCAAATTGGAGGGGAGGGAGGGGTTCAATCGAAATTTTTGTAATGACCAAAATCATTTCTGGGATCTGAATCTACAACTTTTATTTGAAAAAATTTTCAATTGGACCCTCCCTCAATTTTAAAAAAGTATCTACCTGATATTATGCGAAATTGGAGGGGAGGGAGGGGTTCAATCGAAATTTTTGTAACGACCAAAATCATTTCTGGGATCTGAATCTACAACTTTTATTTGAAAAATTTTTCAATTGGACCCTCCCTCAATTTTAAAAAAGTATCTACCTGATATTATGCGAAATTGGAGGGGAGGGAGGGGTTCAATCGAAATTTTTGTAATGACCAAAATCATTTCTGGGATCTGAATCTACACCTTTTATTTGAAAAAATTTTCAATTGCGCCCCTCTCCTATTTTGAATAATTGTCTACAGTGTTCTGAAAAATTAGAGCGGAAGGAGGGGACCAATTGACATTCTTATAATGACTAACATTATTGATGAAATCTCAAACTACAACTTTTGTGTGCAATATTTTTCAATTGGACTTTCCCTGTTCCTCCCTCCCTCCCTCCATCAATTCTGATTAAGGTATCTACTCATTATGCAAAATCGGAGAGGAGGGAGGGGTCCATTTGAAAAAATTTTCAAACAAAAGTTGTAGCTTGAAATTTTGTGAATAATTTTTATCATGAAAAAATTTTGATTGGACCCCTCCCTCACCTCCAATTTCGAATATTAAGTCCAATTACTCTCTATTGCTAAATTATCAATCAATAAATTCTTACCATTTTATAATCACATGTATAAGTATCCAGGGATGTCCTCGATTCTACTCTTTTGATGTGGTAAGGACTGGAGGATTTGGCATTTTGCGAAAGGCTGTATTCGTCCTTAATTTTTTTATTTTCTAACGAAGATTTCGAATTATTCTTGACGTTACTTGACGAGTACACATATTTAGAATCAATAATCTTTGATGGCCGATGAATGTAAGCTGCTAATTTACTCTTAACGTGATCATATTTACCAACGCCGTTTCTATCAGATTTTAGGATTTGCTCGTTACGATCGGTATGTCGTACTACATTTCTAAAATAATCTACCGGCGATTTATTTTGCGAGTATACTTCATTGTTATTTCTTTTATGTGCATTTCGAATTGGTATCTTGGACGATGAACGATTTCTTCTTAAAGTTTCAGGGTTGAGCGGTCTGCGACCTGTTGGACCAGTTGGTGTTTTTTTCTCGGGCTCATAAAAATCAATCGGGTCGCTTTTCGTATGAAAAACTGGTATTTTAGAATTACATGGCGTGCACAAGTCTTTACTTTTGTCTAAAATTACACTTTCATGCGATGCTGCGAAACTGGGTAATTGCCTCGAATTGACTTTTCGAAGGTCGCTTTGAATCCTACCTGAAAAATGAAAAAATTAATATGGTACATGCTTGGATTACTTTTAAAAATAAAAATCAATCTGATCGATTACTTGTATCCAAGTTATCGTTGGTAACGTTCGATTGCTTAGATGGAGTCTGGAAGTGGTCCTTTGAAAAAAAATCTATCCTATCATTTTCTTCTGTGTTTGATTCTTGTTTTACTAATTGCGAATGATTAATTGTATTAAGATTAGAATGTGATACTGAATTAGGCGATCTGCATAGTAAATTAGTCGATGATTCCGAACTCCTTAGTAAATTTGAAAACAGTTGAGTGACAGTATCTGGAAATGAAAAATTGTGATAATTTACTCGTCAAAAAATATAATTCAAATTTCAATACCTTCGATACCCATAAAAATTCATAATACAGCTAGATTTCAAATTCAAAATATAGTAATCGTCGAAGAAGAGTAATTTCAAATCACATACCTATACTTTTGCTGTTATCTGATAAGCAATCTGATCCAGTACTTGAGCTTGATGAATTGCAATAATTCGAACTGAAAACGTTAATTGTTTCCGTAATTCACTCAAATGCTTCGAAATAAAGGCAACTTCTACGAACTTTATTAGCCCAAGAGTGCAAAACTTTTTATCAGATTTCAACTTACTCAGATTTTATCATGTTCGAATTATTTTCGACGTTCGTACATCCGTGATCTGTTGAGCGGCTTCGGAAAATATATGGAGAAAAATAACCTATAAAGAAATTAATTAAAAATATAATTTCTAATCCATTATTATTATTACCTTTGCACAATTTTCGATCGAAAATTTCACGTCGTATCATTTGGCTAGATTCAGTAGCCGAATATTATGCTTCGCCCCACTATTGTTGTTATTCTGCGAATGTTTTGAATTGAAATTATTTTTTAAATAAATCACGAACGCGTTAAGTTTCAAAATTTTATGATTAATATAAATCCCCTACAATCTTAGATTCAATAAAAATAATTAATTTGTATAAATGTCAATTTTGAACTGATACAGTTCATGGAATAGGTACACACGCGTATAAACTGCCATAAACTTATTCGAATTTCAATTAATAGGTACTTATAAATTATAATACTCGTATTTGAACCAAATTTAGTGCGTAAACGAAATTCATGTAAAAATGGTAACAAAAAAATGTAATAAAAAATCTTTTGTACAAAAATGCAGCATTTCATTTGGAAGATTTTTATAATCAACAAGTAAAATAATAATATAATATTTTATAAATGACTCGATTCCGATTTTACTCATATGTATGTACACAAATTACCTAGTTATCTATTAAAAAAGATTACGAAGCAGACGCAATGCAATTCATACATTCTCTTATAATTTAAAAAACAATCAGTAAATTAAAAATTGACCAAGTAAGTGAATAGTATTCTCTCGTTCAAGCTTATTTCATCGTGAGAAAAAGCCCTTCAAAAGCCTCGAAGCTGCTTCTAGCATTTCGATAATTTTCGATATTCATTCGATATACAGTATTGGAAAGCTCGAAAGTAAGTATGTAAATGTAATAATAAATTGTTATAAGTAGATAATATAAAATTTATGGCATACCATTTCAAAATATGACTCGTTTTGGTATTTGAGAAAATTTACAAATGAGGTAGGTACACAATGTCGAACAGATTATCACGATAAAAATAAACAAGTGAAATGTAAATCAACAAAACTTCAACAGAACGAACAAAAAAATGCGAAAAATAAAAATGGTAACCAATAAACCGAAACCAGAAATAAAAACAAATGGAATGTGGCTCTCAAGTCTCATCATTATTGTACGAGGCAGGGCACGAAGGATGAATATAGCCAGACTGCATCGTGGACGGAGGTTTGAAAGTGAAAAATATCATCAACAATACAGAAATAAACAAAAGCGTTAATAAAATGGTTATCACATTTTGTCGATATGATATATCCTTGGACAATTGTTTATTGCATTCGCACATTTGATAAACCTGGAAAAAAGACAATCATTAGAAAACTATGCATCTATCAGAGCCCACTAAAATGAGGAAATGAAATTGCATCTTGGAGAACATAAAATTTTTTGATTTCACACACATTGTTTCTTCCAATGCCCTAAATAACCACCAAAACGATCCTTAAACTCGTCTCTCAGAAAGGTCTCCTAATGTAGACTTTTAAAGATCAATACTACATAGATAACTGATATTCAAAATTAGAGGGGAGGGAGTGGTCCTATCGAAATTTTTGTAATAACCAAAGTTATTCCCAAGTCTTCAATCTACAACTTTGGTTTAAAACTTTCAATTGGACCCCTCTCTCTCCGCCGATTTCGCATAACACTCCAAAGATATAAATTAAAAATTGGCGGCAGGAGGGCGGGCGGGGCCAATTGAAAAATTTTTCAAATAAAAGTTGTAGATTAAGATCCTAAAAATAATTTTGGTTATTATAAAAATTTCGATTAGATCCCTCCCTCTCCTCCGATTTTACATAATAGCAGGTAGATACTTTTTCAAAATTGATAGAAGGGTCCAATTGAAAAACTTTTCAAACAAGTTGTAGAATGCGGTCTTAGGAATCATTTTTGTTATTATAAAATTTTCGATTTGACCCTTCCCTCCCCTACAATTTTGATAATATGACTTAGATACTTATAATATTATTAAAAATTGGTGGAAGTAGGGGTCCAATTGAAAAAATTTTCAAACAAAAGTTGTATCTTGAAGTCTTAGAAATAATTTTGGTAATTACAAAAATTTCGATAGGAGCCCTCCCTCCCCTCTAATATTAATATCAAGTATCTATGTAGTATGGTTCAATTTTATTGGACCACCAGCTTTATTTTGAAAATGTGTACCAACCATCATCTTCAGATTTTCAATTTTATCCATGACATCTTCCGATATTACAGAATTAGGAATATTTCCATTCGCTGGCAAGGATGCTTGGAGAGGTTCGACGAGAGAACATTTCAAACGATGTTGTTCGACTTTCATATTTTCCGATTGCTAAAGCACAAAAATGAATACGTTTTATCAAAAATGCTGACCGAGTACTCGATAAATTATTAATTAATTTCCCAGAAAGAGAAACAGACAGACTTACTTTCCAAATATCAGTAATTTCTTGCGCCGTTGCGTCTTCTTTTTCACTCACCATCGCCATAATAAGGAACTTATCTTTTAAAATTGATTGAATTTGATAACCACTTTGCAAGACTACGGTGATTTTAGCTGATACGCCTTGCTGCAAAAATCCCGAATTTGGACGTACTCTGAACCGATCCGGTGATGTGGTTTTGATCTGCAAAAAAAATTAATAAAAACAGGTTATAAAAATACCAAACTACGTATATTCGAGAAATTCTTAATTTGAATAATTTACCTTATAAAATACGTTTTTATTACTAATATTTTCCACATTTATGGAACCAACATATTCAGATCCATTCCAATTAAAATGTACCGTATCCGGATGAATTAATCTTATCAAAAAACCTGTAAAATTAAAACAAAAAAAATTACCAAACGAATCTAAAAATATATTCGTGTATTATACTCGTAGCATTTACCTGTAGATGGCAAGTCCTCCGATTTCATGTCTCGAAATGAAGTAGAAATGGGCGAACTTTCGGCAGACGAATGATTCAAAGCAAAATGAACCTACAAAGTAAAAATACAATCATTCGGTTAAAATAAGCGCACCCAACGAAATGATCATATACGTACATACATATCGAAGTAGGTATTGAAAATTACGACTCGTAGAAATAATTAATTCATTAGAACACCGATAATCAAACGTTATCAATGGTGAAATGAAATCAACGACAGTAAATTAATAGCTAAATTTTCGACTAAATGACATTTGCATACGAGCGTATTCCACCAGTACATTTTCACATTCACCAAATAAGCCAGAAATGATTTTTTTTTTGTTTTTCAACTCTTTATAATATGCAACGATACCTACGATACGGTTAATTTACTTCGAAGTTGATAAAAGTACGATAATTTTTTCCCACTAAATTTTACATTGGTACATTAGAATGTAAGTATATAGTATATTGTTCGTAGCTTAATAATCATATCAAAAATTCGACCAACGCGCTTATCATTGTAATAATAATCTACAGTTAACATAGTACAATTTAAGCTATTTCCTGTACTTGAGTTCGTTAGCGTAGATTTCGTTATCCTGTTTCAATATAAACTTGAATTTTTTCAGTCGATTTTTAAAATCAAATATTTAGTAGTGATGCCACTTTAAAAATTTTCCACAAAAAGCAAGATTTATCGCATTGAACAAAAAATGAACATACGTAAAATAATATTGACAAATTGAGGTCACTAGAGGCGAAAGTGATAAAACTGGTAATATTAGATAAAGTGCTTACAGTCTTTTTTTTCGTTTCTTCCGTTTTAGAGAGCTCTATTCTAATCTCAGGAACGAATGAAAAAGTGTACTCGTCTTCACCTCCCCAACTAACAAGCATTTTATTCGGATTAACGTAATCCCTGATCGTGGTTTTATTCAAAAACTTAATTTTTTGTACAGCTCTCCCAGGAAGCCAGGATTTGATTATTTTGAATGCAGCTACACACACACAAAAAAAAATACATCAAGGATTGCATACGTAACAGTGCAAGTAGGCATAATTTTTTACGATTAAATATTCTTTGAATCCTCGAACTTGGCGAAGACTTACCATTCAATACCCATGGCATTTCGAATATCAAAATATAATTTATGAAAGAAGGGTAATATTGCTTGTTTAAGTTGATTATATATTTTGAAAATTCCATATCCATGTTACTCAAGCCAGTATCCATCATATCGAAGAATACAGTTATTTGATCGTGATTTGTTTGCCTGCAATAAAAAAAATCACAAGTAATTAGCAATGGTAGTCGTAAGCAAAAAATGAATTTTTTTAGAAGTTTTGCCTGATTTAGAAGAAATTGGGTAGGTACACCATACAGTACCTACCTACTTCTGTCTACGAGTCAAAAAAGAGGACTACCATTGATTTTAAGTATGCTCGTAAAATCAATGAGGAATACGTACCTTTCTAACCTTTCAAACCAATAAATTAAACAACGTTTCAACTCTTCGAAATCCTTTTGACCTTTGAAATGCATTTTATATTTGAAGACTAGCATAATTTTATCATCTTTATCACAGCCGTATGGGAATAATGAACCGTCCTTTAGATATTCCAATTTGACGTTCTGCTCGTTAATTTCTAAAAACAAAAAATTTTTATGTACAGACCAATATTCAGTGAAAGTATTTAAACATTTGGCATTATTTCAGATACGATATTATATGTACTTGAGTTCATAATTAGGCATACTCATTATACAAATGCTGCATAGACACTCAACTTACCATTTACTTTCATGCTTTTTCTCCATTCGCAAGTTTCCCATATCATGTTTAATGCTTCGTTCATATCTCCTTCATGATGAGTTAAGAATCTATTCACCCAAGTATCATTGCTTCTAACACGCTCCACATCAGCAGGATGAAAGGAATCTGAAAACATAAAAATTTTGTAAATGTCAACGAATTGAAAAAGATGGGCGATTTTTCTATAATATCTACTTCGAAATACATTGTATAAAAAGTTGCAACAAAATGAGTGACAAAATTATTAGCAATTATGGAGTGTTATGTACATAAAGTTACGACTTTTACAACTCGTAAAACAAAGAAAGGTTCGATAACCAACGATGAGGGAAATGGATATTCTCATTTTTATGGCTACGATTTTTTCCGAATCTGACCTTTTTCCCATGTTACGTAGCACTTTTATTCTGCTCAATGCAGATGAAGTAGAACTCTGACAGAGTCAATACTATAATTTTCCTATAAGGTATTTTTATGAATTCGTGTAATTTTGAATTTAGAGTTGAGTGAAAATGTGTGAAAAGATGTTGAATGTGTATCTATGTTTGAAAATATCTTACTCGATTTGTTTTCTGATTCTTGATTCAGTTTTTCAAAAAATAATTTTCTCAGTTCTTCTATCGCCTCGGGAGATTTCTGCATTATCACTTTATAATATAAAACGCACTAAATAACATGAAAAAAGTATAAAATTGAAATTGTTATCGTGTACCGCCAGCGATTCATGTTTCAACAGGCCATTCTTTCAATAACAGACGCGCTACGCAATGACAAGACCGGTAGTAGATTAATTTTATCACAAACTGAGAGACAGACAGAAGAACCTCTTGCAAAAAATTTCGGTGCAAATTTTTCTCTAACAATTTGCAGTTTGCGAACTTCGCAGTGCTAAACTAATCAATACCGCATAAGTGGCTATAAGTGGTCACAGTCTCGCAGTCGCCAGTCGCCAGGTTCAGTCAATTTTACGAGATAACGAATCAATAACAGTTCTCAGAAACTTGGTGTGTAGCGCTAGTTACTGATCAATTGGACTTTTTTTGCTTTTGCTTGAAGTGGTAATGTCCGCTTCGCACTTTACTGGTTAAAAACAGTAAATATAGTTGAAATTTACGCTGAAATTACGAATTAAACCTTATTTTGTTCTAAAATCCTATTGGTCGACAAGGTTCGCGCCAAATTAAAGAAGATTGATTAAAATAAATTTTCTATTCCAAAGTTTAATAATAAATATTTTGGTCTTCAGCATTTTTTTTTTTTTTTTTTTTTTTTTTTTGGTCAACTCATGTCTCATTTTAACTTTTATTGTAAAAAAATCAAAATTATCTAATCTATCAAGTATCAAGACAGTCATTTATTTCATAATATTTATTTTTGTTTTCGAAAAATTCTAATGGCTATTTTCAAATTTTGTAAGTTGATTTTTTTTCAATTTTATAATTTTTTGTTTCAATTTTGATAGAAAGTTTTCATTTTTTGACATTTTTATTCAGAATCGTTTTTCATCAAATTTTTTTAAATAATAATTTTCCAAATTTCCTTTCTTACTTTAATAATTTTATTATATATTAAAAATTATTTGTTGAAAATTGTGATTATTATTATTATACTCGAGTTTTTTTCATAGTGCAAGGCAAGTACATTATGGTACAGTACATGCAAGTGCTATAAACGAGGCGACGGAAGCTACAGGCTACAACACGAGGAAATGAAAAATAGGGAATTATTTTCTCCAGTATAAATGTCACCATTGACTCCTGATATTCAAAACATTTTCAAAATACGGGGTCACGTCACTCTTAAGTACATACCAGTGCAGTGCACGGGGCGACGGGGCTACACCACAGGGGAGAATTCCCTATTATCATTTTCCCAAATTTCCGATTCAAGATCTGGACCTTTGCATTTTATATTTTAAGATGGATTTTTTTTACACTCCAAGTTCAATTGAAAACAGGCATTTATTTAAAATTTTTATCAAATAAAATCAAAAAACTTCAATAGATAGGTACCTATGTTTTTTCAAATTTTATCATTTTTTAAAAAAAATTTATTTCATCTTTTTTTAAATTTTGGTTAAAAAATTCCATTTTAAAAATGAATTGTTTAGAATAATTTACGTTTTTTCAATATAAGGTCAAAAATCTATTTTAAACTTAAAAATCGAATTGTTCCAAATTTTGTTCTAAATCAATTTTTCCAAAATACGAGTAAGTACATTTATAAAATACCTGGAAATTTTATTTTTTAATAGGTAAATCAAGCATTGAATTCTAAAGAAAATTCTGTCTTCTTAGTTTTCCAAGTTTGAAAAAAAATTTATTAATGCTTTTTTGAGGTGTGATTGAGAATGAGAACTTGAAGGAAAGTATATGATAATTCGAACAATTTCTTTTTTTAAATGGTATTTTTCAATTAATGTATTCATTTTTTAAAACGAAATAAATTTTTTGAAAACAAAATTCAAAAAATAAAAATTTGAAAGATTTTATTTGAGTAAAATTTGCAAAAAGAAAAAAATTTAAAATCATTAAACGTTCTTAAATCGAACACAGGACAGTAGGGAGTCTGCCGGGTTGCATATTCTCTGTGCCGTGCATAGTCTTAATAAATACTTGTAAAGCCGAAGTTACTGCTTCCAAAACAATCATTATCAAATTTTTTATTTGAAAATTTGAAAAAAGAATTTCTCTTCTGGTTTTCTAGCCGTCGCGAATCTCGCGACGGGTTTTATCTAGTAGGTATAATATTAAGGGTATGCTCTCGGTATCGAATTGGATTGCATATTACACGATATGAGCAGCATTGAAATGACCTCCTGCATTTTGCTCAGTCATAAGTCACCATGAATTTCGTTCAAAAAATCGAAACTGAGAACCGTCATATTTCCGCGAATATTGAACATTTCTTCAATTTTTTTTTTTCATATTTCGCATCGTCGGAGTAATGCTCGGACAGGACTTATAAGCTTTTTTTCATCCGACCTTTCTAAGTCGCGGAAATAATTCACCCAAAAGTCACCTCTACACTTCAATTTTCTTCCAAAAATAAATACTTTTTCCAAAATATCTTATAAGTCCTGTAATTTTACAGCTTCTATAAAGCACATATAAAAATTTCACAACATTTCGTTGAAAATTCGCGAAAATACAGCGGTTTTAAGTTCTTGTCTTTCGCGTACTGATAAGAAACTGAGAGCATACCCTTAATAACGACGATTTTTTTCTGTCATGAAATGTTTATAGGTTCACTTGGTGCGCAACAGTTGTGAGTTGGTCGTGAGTTTCCGATGGACTAACTAATTTTTGATGAAAAGTACCTCCAAAAATATAATGGCTATTGCAATAAGTCTGTTTTTTTAACACTCATTGTTTATTCTGATTGGTCAAGATCCCTATTGATAAGGAAAAAATCTCCTGTAAACAAATGAGCAGCTATTTTTTAAGCGGTCCCTATTGCAAAAAAAAAATGATTTACTCCAAAAAATAGAGAAATCATTAAATTCAGAAAAAATTGAGAAATTTTTTTCCCTCAAAAATTTTAAATAAAATAACCCAATTTGGTGTCGGATTTTTGCTCGGATTTTCGTGATTTTTTTTCCATTTTGGTCATTGTAAAAACATAATACTAGGTATATGTTTTTAAAAAACAATAATTTGCTATTTTTCAAACAAAATGAGAAACAGATTAGTTTTTTCTCAAAAAAAAAGTTACCAATAGGTACCTACTTAATAGAGATCTTTTCAAAAAAATAAGGAGTATAGTTGGCTCGAGAAAAATATATTATTTTGTTTATTTCGAGGAAATTCAGAAATTTTTAAACAAAAAATTGAAAGATTTTTAAGACCAAACCAAAAATACAGTTTTGTTTTTCTTTTTGTAATTCTGTGCCTCCCAGGATGATTTGACATTAGTCATTTCAGCTGTTGGAAAAATCTGAAAAAATTTCCCAACAATGCCCTTAAGCAGGCCTGTCGAGAGGAGGGTGTAGAAGGGGCACTTTGCCCCGGGCCCGGAGTTTTTCCGGGAGGCTCGATGAATTTGCCTATTTTCAAAAATGAAGGAGCTACAGAGCTTTGAAAATTAAAAAACCTGTTTTTTCAAAGTTTAAAGCTGCCTTACGCCTTCATTATCAAAGATAGGCAAAAAAACGTCTGATACAAAAAAAGTTAATTTTTTAGTACGATTCATTGGGCCAACCAGAAATTATTCTTTCTCGATTTAATTTTCCCTTGCCCCTTGAATTTTCTAGATAGGCAATATGTTTATTCAAAAAGTTTTGTTCCTTGTGGGTTGCCTATTCACCCGGTGGAAGGAAATCAGTCAGCTATGAAACACCCTGTATATGTATTTGGATTATTTAAAAAAAAACAGAGAAATGTAAGTAAAGTACCTACATTTTTTAATGAATTGTGCAATTAACATTGTGAACAACGCACAGAGGATTATTGAATAGCGATGCATCACCGTTCGTGTCACTATACCATTGGCTGTTTCTAACTGTGTGGGCAATCTCCTAGCAATAATTCACGCTGTAAATCGTCATATAAAGGGAATTACTGTCATGTTAAGGAATGGATAAAGGATTTTTGTTGTATTATGGCGATTCTTTGTACGTATCACATTACCTAGGGTCTTATTTGAGATAATTCGTCAGGCTTCTCGTGACAACACTAATGATATTTTTTCGTGAAATAGTAAAAAATGACGGAAAAAATGAATTTGATCTTGGGGTATTTTTCTAGCGAATATATGTATTAGGTGATGTACGAGTACGTAGACATCGTACACGTAGTAGCTGCCTCTTTTGAGACACCATACCATCAGTTCTTGCATGGGTATCAGAGTGTTAATTAATGCTCATTTTATACGTATGAAGAATGCCTTTTCTTAAATGTGTAGACCAATTAGATTACGATTAACCTAGGACAGAAGATGATTAATAATTAAATTCCAGTCTTGGAGCATCTACAAAATGAGCACCTCTGTGATTTAAAAATTTATTAGCGATGTGTTCTGAAATAAATTACTCAGTTTTCATTTTGAATCCTCTCAAAAAAGTTGAGCTCTTCTACTACTGATGTACTAGGATTAAAAAATACTTGAAATTTTTTATTTTAAAAATACTTGGAATTTTTAATTTTAAAAATACTTAGAATTTTTAATTTTAAAAATACTTAGAATTTTTAATTTTAAAAATACTTAGAATTTTTAATTTTAAAAATACTTGGAATTTTTAATTTTAAAAATTCAATTGAGGCGCTTGGTGGAAGAAGGGCGTTAGGTGACTTTGAAAAGTGAGGAAAAAACGTGTTTAAAGCTTTGAAATGTTATACAGCAAAATATGGTCAATCTAGATAAATTCTTTCATAATAGGTGAATAGTGTGTTCTTTAAGGTATACTTTGAAAAAAAAAAATTTTGAAAAGGTTTCGTTATAACGCCAAAATAACCGTTTTTGTAACAGTCCGTTAACGCCCTTTTTCCATATTACAATTTTCAAAAAAAAAGTTTATGATTTTTTTTGCATTTTTTCACTCATAGGAGACTCATAATTGAGAAATACCAACATTTCAGCAAAAATATGTCAATATTTTACTCATCAAATAGGACAAAATTTTAACATAAACAATGTTTAAAAAAAAACTGTAATCAAAATCGGGACACGGATGCAAGTGTTGAGGCTTCTAGCATCTCCTAAGGAAATTTTACAGATGTAAGACTTGGTACATTGTTGTTGAAGACCTGAAGATATCAAATTTCACGAGATATTTAAAAAGGGCGTTATGTAGCAGAACGCCTTTCTTCCACCCAGAGACGGTTTGAGAAATTTTTTTTGGGGGGTGTAGATCGAAAATGCCGAATGAAAATTTTCAAAATGCCGAATGATAATTAATAGGTACAACAGTGGGAAGTAAACCCCTGCGCTGAATTTTTTGAAAAAAGTGAGTTTTCGAAAGAACTTCTCACTATCCTCATAGAAAAATTTTGAAGAACTTATGGTAGCATTATGATTTGAATCAAAACGACTGTTGCTGCCCGAGCGAAGCGAGGACGAAAATTTTTGAAAAAATTGCACTTCTAAAAGAAAAGATGGGCTTTTTTTGCAGAAATTTTGAAAACGTACAATAATTTCTGGTTTTTTAAAAGATGAAAAAGTGATATGTTGCCCGATAGAAGCGAGGGCGAAAATTTTGAAAAAATTGGAATTTTTAATTAAAAATAATGCACTTTAACCATAATTTTTAATATTTTCAAAAAGATCATGTTCATTTTTTAACGTTATAAGTTATAACAATTGAAATGCGCTGATTTTTGATTCCTATTCTGATTCTGAGAGAAAGATGAAGTAGTAGAAGTACATTGCGCGAGCGAAGCGAGGGCGAAATTTTTTTTCATAAATTTACCGAATTTGTGAGTTGGAATTTCTCTCAAATTTATCGAATTTATGATTCGGAATTTCTCAAAAATTTGCCGAATTTGTGATTTAGAATTTCTAAAAAATTTACATATTTGAAATTCAAAACTTTACCAAATTTTGTAAACATACCTAATTTAATTTGTCGGAAGTTTGCCGAATTTGTCGAAAATTTTTCGAAAATTTGCCGAATGGAGTCACCGGGGGGGTGTTCCACCCCCCCACACCCCCCCTCGCACCGGCTCTGCTTCCACCAAGCGCTTCAATTTTGAATTTTTTAAGAGTTCAAAATTTTTTGTAAAAGAACTCATTTTTCCTCTAGACAGCTCTGAATAATACTCTAGGTATATACTTAGTTCCTCGAATACTGGAAGGAAACACATGCCTATTAACGTTTATATTTATTTATTAGAATTTTATTCGAATGTTTCTCGAAGATAACGAACCTTTGCAAGCATATATCTTGAATATTATTTACTTATTATTTGTACCTACATAAAATAATAAGTGGCCAAAAATGCCCCAAGTTCACTGAAGGCAGTCCTTTAACATTACCTACTTAATTGCATGTAAAACCTTCATTTCTTACTTTTTTAAATTATTAGGTAACCACTCGTTTTCATTATCAGTTTACAACACATGCAGGCAAACCATATTCACACCCTCACACCTAATCCCAGCATTAATAAAAAGGAAAAATGACATTTATTTTTGTTCACCAACTACGATTTGAATTAATTTCAAACTTACGTTGAGGAAATTTTGATATTTTTTAGGCATAAAAAAAAAATCTAAATAAAAACCTACTCTTTTGGGAGAATGATCTACAATATAACGAAGCCAAGTAACTTATTCATCATTGGCAATGACAAAATAAGCTTTTAGTGAGCTTTAGTTCACTACGAAAAACGTCACGGGGCTTTGTAGAAAATTGCGCAATACGCGACGGATGGGTACACGTTTTATTAACTCTTATTATACGAATATCAGTGTCACGTTTGGGACATGTCAAGTGTCCATCCCAGTAAGGACATAATACCTACGAAAAGACGAATTACATTATTACACCGCGCCGTTCTGTTCTGCCACATTTCTTTTTCAACTGGGAAAAGTTTTAAGAAAATTTTGTAAGTAATTATAAGGTAGGTACTTCATATACCTACTTAGTTAAATTTGACAAAAATTTCATTTATATTTTATACGCGTAAATATGAACTATGAAGTTAATTTTGAAAAAAATTTTAAGATAGATTTGAAGTATACTTAGGCAAAATATGGCCTACTAAAGGTGTAATGTGTATAGATGCATTGGATTTTATTATTATTTTTTTTTTAAAATGTAAAAAGTTGGGGGAAAAATTCATTTGACAAATTTCAATCAATTATTTACCTATTTAAGTATTTATTTATTTATTTATTTATTTATTTTTAAATTATCAAAATAATATTAAAATGATTAAATTAATTAATTATTTATTTTTTAAATAATTATTTAATTAAATTAATTGTAAAATATTCATCGTTTTACTAGTACATTATGCAATAATGCTAGTTCACATGGACTTTTCTGCTTGATAAATTTTACTTTATATGTACCTTACAAACCTACCTAGTACTACATACCTACACTTGTATGAACAATAAGATCAATTGGTTCATTGCCTTCTTAGATTTTCGAGTCTCTCGGTTTATTGACCCTAAATTCCATTACTTATTTAATTACGACGACATACGTAGGATAAATTGTTTCCATTAGAAAGCATAAATTGATATTGAAAAATTTGCACTCATGGGGTGATATAGTGTCGACAAAGTAACACTTACTAAAACGTGGAAAAATTCAATTTACGACGTGGTCGTCCCGATTATCACGGAAGACCTAATAACTGTACAAAGTCTCAGTGGGATTTAGGTATAAAATTCGATCATTGGTCTGTAATCAGAGTGATGAAATTATTATTTTTAAAGGATTGTGTATAGAACTACAAGTAGATACCATACCTAACCTATGTATAGATAGGGTGTTCTTTATTTTGACCTTTCGATTTTTTTGTCTCTTCTCCCAAATGAGAATTAATCCCAATTTTTTATTTCTTTCAATTTAATTTCAAGTGATACTCTGGGGGGGTCCTGATTTTTCAAAAAAATAAAAATAAAATAAATAAGCAAAATATTTTTACCCAGCATTTAATATTGTTGCTTTTTATTAGTGAATACGTTATTCCATATTTTTTATTCC
The DNA here is from genome assembly GCA_959613365.1 of Balanococcus diminutus. Lineage (NCBI taxonomy): Eukaryota > Metazoa > Arthropoda > Insecta > Hemiptera > Pseudococcidae > Balanococcus > Balanococcus diminutus. Next base: position 36,536,107 of record OY390714.1, read on the forward strand.
CCCCCCCCCAACTGAATTTTAAGTCGTGCCACTAGCTCCTATTTTCAAAATAGGTAATAAAAAAATACTTTCCAAATTATTGAACTTTTGAAATTTTTGGTTCTCACCTATCAAAATTTGTTCTTTTTCATGAGAAACTTTTTCAAAAATTTTCCAAGTTATTTTCTTTGCTTTTATGAGGTACCGCCCAATGAGGTCATTAAAAACGTACCTCAAGATGGGTCCCACATTACTCCGAATGCACCAGACGGTAGAAAGACAAAAAGGCTAACCCAGGGACCAGAAAGATTGAAATTTTGATTAAGATTAAGCTAATCTGACTATAGGTTCCTAACAGACATCTACATTCTATCCTACTCACTCAACCTCCGCGACTCTTTCAATGTCTCGACTCTTTCCCCTCACAACTCTTTTTACGTCACGATTCTTTTTACCTCACGACTCCTTGGTATTTACCGCAATTTGTGTATGCTGTGTGCCTCGTGTAAGTTATTTCAAATTTCAATTTTCCAATTAATTTGAATCAAATCAAACTGAAGCTGGCTAAAAAAATTTCCTATCTTGCTATTTTATATTTCAAGATTAAGATTAAGAATTCGAATTTCGAATTATGAAGGTTTCTTTCTGTTTTTTTTTTTTTTTTTTGTCTTTTTAGTTTTTTTCTATTTTCTACATGACAAAGACGAAATTTAGTATCTCATTAATTGATCAATCTGAACTTTTATAATTTTATAATGAAAAATAAATTGATTTCAAAGTTAAATAATACGATTTCATTTTACTTTTCAGTTTTAAAATAGATACATAATTGATAATAGATTTTACATCATGCATTAAAATTTTAAAAATAATGAAAATAATGACAAGAGTGATGAAAAGGAATCGTGAGAAGAGTAGAGCAAGAGTCGCGAATGAATCGTAGGAAGAGTCGCGGAAGAGTCCCGGAAAGGAGTCGCAAGTTAAAAGAGTCCGACTCTGAGTCCGATAAAATTTTTGAAGAATCGCAAATTGCAAAATCTTCCGATTCAGTTATTAAATAATCGGACTTGAAGAGTCCGATTCTTTAAGAGGTGAGTCGCGCCAGCTCTGAGCATCACTGTCAAAAATTCAATTTTCAATTTAAATTTCTTTTTGAGTGAAAATTCGTGAAATTTCATCTACGAAAATTTTTGAGACATTCAATTGCGATATTGTAAGCTTAATTTAATTAATTAATTTTTTTTTTTTGAAACGATTTTTTTTTTGGAAATAAAGTGTTTAGTGTAAAATCCTCGTGTACCTACTTAAATCCCATTCAAACTTGGGGACTCTTTTGCATCAGACAGACCCCTTGATTTCTAATTGTTGGATGTATGAGCATGATTATTAAAGTTTTCTCTTTCAACTAACGTGAAGGACCTTAAGGCAAGGTGCATGTTTTTAATTTGCCCAGATGGAGTATTTAGCTCGAATAGACAGTTCCCAACGATAAATAATTTAGTCACATAGGTAACATATACTATTTAAACCAACTAATGAAACTAAATATAGGTACTTTCATGGAACAAAATTTGTTTGGTAAAAGATACCTTCGTTGATATGGGAATGGCTTTTAATTAACTTACTTGCAGTTGTCGCGAAGGGAATAATGAAGCAAATATTATTTTATAAATGCATATTTTCTACATTTCTATTCTATTTTGTAACCAACTTGCATACTAAGTTGTGTTCAAAGTTTCTCTCGGGGTCTTAACATTTTAGGGTTTGTTTCTTTGATGGAAATTTTTCTACTCTTTTTTTTCAATCATATTATGGTTATGAAAAATTTATATTATTATTTATTTTCAAGCAGTAATTTAATATTAGTTTTGATAAGAAAAGCCTTAATGGTTTTTTATGGGCAGGTTCCTATTTTAAATCATCAGAGCATAATCGATTATTTGCAAATTTGCAAAGAGTTCGTTTTATTATTGACAGAATGTGCTGGCAGTATCTATCATTTTGTCGTTATTAAAATACATCGAGTGGGAATTCTCATTTCTCAAAACGTTATTGGTTATATTGATGTGAAACTATATTGTATCTTGAATATTTCTAATCTCATTTTTTACCCTATTTGAAAAATTATCCACTACCGAGTAAACGTTGGAAGGGAAAAAATTACCTATTTACACAGCGACTTTCGAAAAAATCAGTTCTTAGACCAAGTAATAATTTCGAAAAAAAATTAACATTAGCTATGAAAATTTGGAAACATTTTTCGAAAATCCAACCCTACAACTGTAGGTGTAGGGTTTCTCGAGTACTTATTCCAAAAAAAAAAAAAAATAAATAACTAATAGAAATTTGACAATTTTATTGTAAAATACCATCTTATAACTGTAGGGTTTCTCAAGTAATTAGGTACCTATTTCAAATTTTCTTAAAACGTTATGAAAATTTTGGATATTTATTTTTGTAAGATTCAACACCAAAACTGTGGGATATTTTCAACACCTCGAGTAATTAAATATTCTGAAAAAAATTTAATCTGATAGAAATTGTAAAAATTCAACCACACAACTGAGGGGTTTCTCGAGTAATAATTTCGAGAAAAAAAAATGTTAATCTTGAGAATTTTTTTTTTTTAAATTCACCCATACAACTTTAGGGGTTATCGGTAATTGTTTCAAAATTTTCACAAATTCAGTAAGGGTAGGATTTTGCATTGGATCAAAGGGTAGCCTTTGTCATTGATTAAATGCAAATTGTAATTTTTTGAAATTTACAGGAAATAAAATTTTTCACAAACTCAGTAAGGGTAGAATTTTGCATTAGATCAAATGGTAGCCTTGGTTAATGCAATTCTATTTTTTTTGTAATTTACTGAAAATAAAATTTTTCACAAATTCAGTAAGGGTAGGATTTTTCATTGGATCAAAAGGTAGCCTTTGTCATTGATGAAATGCAAATTGTAATTTTTTGAGATTCGCTGAAAATAACATTTTTTACAAATTCAGTAAGGGTAGGATTTCGCATTGGATCAGATAGTAGCCTTTGTCATTGATTAAATGCAAATTGTAATTTTTTAGAATTTAGGGAAAATAAAAATTTTCCATAAATTCAGTAAGGGTAGGATTTTGCATTGGATCAAATGGCAGCCTTTGTCATTGAATAAATGCGATTCCTCATTTATTGAAATTTATAGAAAATAAAATTTTTCACAAATTCAGTAAGGGTAGGATTTTGCATTGGATCAAATGGTAGCCTTTTTCATTGATTAAATGCAAATGGTAATTTTTTGGAATTGACAGAAAATAAAATTTTTCCATAAATTCAGTAAAGGTAGGAATTTGCATTGGACCAAATGGTAGCCTTTTTCATTGATTAAATGCAAATTGTAATTTTTTGGAATTTACAAAAAATAAAAATTGTAGCCTTTCTCATTGATTAAATGCAATTCTTCATTTTTTGATGATACCTACCTAGTACCTACCTACCAATTTTCATTCGAAAAAATCAAGAACAATCGGCGCATTAAAAAAAATCCCTAATCAACTAAAAAAAGTTACCTACACTCATCACGAGCGGTTAAATTTCCAAATAAACAATGATGAAGGAAAAAAGACAGCGAATACGCAGGAAAAACAAGGACAGAATGTACAAACACGAGAAATCGTGTTATGGAAGGAAAAATGCGGCAATACTATGGTAGGACAATTGCGCTATAAGCGCAAGCTGAAAACTAAGAACTGAACTAAATTCAGACACAACATGAACGGTTCAAAGCCCAACGTAAGAAGTCTTATTAGACCTGGGCCTGGGCCTATTTATCTACGCATTTTCGCGAACATCCCGGAAAATGTGATGCGTAAATCTATACTGGTAACCATAGTAACGTTAGGTCATTGCTCTAAACACGGTACAATCATATTTAACCTTCCACGTTCTCCCCTATTCTTTGATAGCTGTGGAATAGGCCTGCTTTTTTCTTCTGCATAGCTGTTTATTTTTTAAGAAAATTATTTATTTTTATTAATTTCACGTCCGTTGAGAGTTCTCCAGTTACCGTATACCTACCAAACCTACTCTGGGGGAAAAAATTTCATTACGAAGTAGGTCTACCAAATATCATGATGAAAATGAAATTCGTATCGATACCTATCACGTTGTTGTGAGGTAGGCATTTCAAGTCGAAATATTTACAAATTTCACATCAGCTTATTCGTCATTTTTAAAGTCATTTCTCCAATTTTAATTTCTTTCGATGTAAATAATGGAGTATTTACTTATTTAGTAATGGTTAGGTATTTTAACTATAGGTAGCTGAAGATTTTATACAAAATTCAAGCCTTATCTGCATTGAGTGAATTTATTATTTTGAAACAAATAGGGAAATTTGAAAAATTTAGAAAAATTATTAGGTAATTGAAAAAAATGAGAAATTTTGAAAATAATAAAATTTTTATAAAATTTAAAAAATCAGAAAAAAATCAGAAAAAAAATTAAAATTAAAATGTCATAAGAATTGGAAAAAGTTATTAGTAATCAAAATATCGAGAAACAGAAACTTATAAAAAAATAATAACTGAACGAATTGAGAGATTACGAAGATGTGGGAAATTTTAACGTGATTACTAAAATTTTTTAGGAAATTAAGAAACCACAAAAATTCGAAAAAAATTTAAATGATACTTAGGTAAAAACTGAAAGAAATCCATAAAAATGGAACGTTTTGGAAAAATGATAGAAAACCACGAATTTTTTCCAGTTTTTAATCAAAAATTTTCCCCAGTTTTCTCCAACTTTTTATTTTGTTCAATTTTTTATTGAATGTATTGGTCATATTTTTGACTTTCAGTTCGGTTTTCTTAAATTTTCGATTTTTCTGCAAGGATTATCATTTTTAAAAAGTTTTAATTTTTCTCATTTTTTTAATTTTTGATTTTTCAAATTTTATTTAACTACCTACATATTTTTCCAATTTCATTCCCAATTTCCATTTTTCTTTTTTTAATTCAGACTTTTCTTTAATTTTTAATTTTTTTTACAATTTTTAGTCATTTTTGATTTTTATTCCTGAATTAAAACCAAAACATGGCATTTCAATTACTTAATTGGACTTTCAAAAAATCTTTTTTACGAATAGGTATTTTTATTTCCATGGAAAGATTATTAACGATTTCTATTTTAAATAAATTACCTATGAAGTTTCATTTAAAAAATCTCAAAGTTAGTACATAGGTAAATTTTTCGAATTTCAAACTATTTCTCATTTATTTACACAATTTACATTAAAATTCTACTACTGAAATTCAATGTTTTATCATTTAATTTTTAATTTTAAATTGATTTCACAAATTCAACATTCATTTTTTATTTCTTTCAACTGCATTCAATTTTTAGTAATTTTTTATTTAATTTTAATTTTTCCTTGATTTTAATGCAATTAATGCAAAGTATTTTATTTTTAAAATTTTCAATTTGATAATTTATTTTCCTTTTTTTTTTATACTTTTTGGTCATTGACATTATTGATTTAACATAAATTTTTTAATATGTAGTAAAAGTTTATTCTACCTGAAAAAATTAGGTAAATATGTACCTGCAACAAATTTCATTTTATTCAACTCATCCTGAATTTTTCTATATTATTTTTTGTTTATTTTGTTCGATTTTCAATCCTTTCATTTTTTTCTCAACTTTTTGTCATTTTTACGATTGATTTTTTTTAAACTATGATTTTGTTTGAATAATTTTTCAATTTAATTTTAATTTTAAATTCTTTCGAATTTTAGTAATTTTTATTTTTTAGTAATTTTCAATTTTATTTTAGATGTTTTCTACGCAGATTTTCGGTAATTTAAATTTCTATATTTTTTAAATTTTACAACTTTTGGTTTTTTACGATTCAACTTGAATTTTTTGATAATTTTAATTTCTTTTACCCCTTTTATTTTATCTATTTAATTTCAACTCTTAAGTACTCTTAATTCATTTTGAAATTTTAAAGTTTTTTTTCTAATTATTTTTTAAAAAATTTTTCTCGATTTTCCATCTGTTTAACTGCATTTTTAATCAATTTTTCGAATTTGAAATATTTAGTTATTTCTTATTTATAACTGATTGGCTTTTTCACATTTTATTAGATTTTATGAAAGCTTTTTAAACAAAGTTTTCCAATTTTCATGGAAATGTAAATCCACTACATTTCCATGAGAATTTTATCAATCATCTATTTTCGAAAAATATCAAATAATGGGAAATATCTAAAAAATGTTAATGTTATGGACAGACGTTTCACAGATTTTATTCATAGTAGTAAAAAAACCTAAACACTACATCGATTAGAATTTTTAGAAAATTTTAAAAATCAAAAAATATTTAACCAAATGATCAGGATTGTCTTGCCATAAATTTTGTTTCGTCGAGATAATAAATAAATGCCTACTTCTCTTCTTCTACAAAATTTATTTTCTTTTTCATTTAAAAAGAGAGAGATTAACGCCAGGCTGTTTTATACGTATTGACATTTTGATTATATAAATCTAAGTAAGTATTTTTATAAGTTCAAATGAAATGTTGAAATTCAGAGAAAATAAAAAAGGCAGAACATTTGTCGATGCAACAGGTACCTATTTACAAAGAAATGAAACGAACGCATTAAATTGATGTGATTTCATTATTCTAAAATCCATCTCAGGGTTACTGGTGAGCCTGAAAATGTTAAAGAAATGCCAAATTTCTTGGAGACAATACTTTTACGGGATGCCATTAAATTAAATAAAGTGAGATTTCGTTCGTTGGTGAGTTGCAAAATTATGACCAGAATAAGATATTTTCATTTGCTAAAATGTTGTTCTGGCGTTCAAGAAATCCTCCACACCCTATCTACACAAGTACCGAGTATATTGGTGCTGGGTTTTAGTGGACAAGCTTATTTGCAATTTAAGATACCTACGTGAAATTGGATGATGAAAGTGTTTGAAAAATTCAAATTTAATATATTACCTTCGTGTATCAAATAAAAGTTAAAAGAATAAAATTAGTCTGTTTTACTGATTATTTCCATAAACAGAGTATAAAAAATGTGTAAACATTGTTTCAGCAGAATATCATATTTTTTAAATTAAAATTTTGCGGACGTGTGATGCTCCCTAGTTTCATCGAATGAGTCAACTTCCATAAAATGTTGTAGGTTGAAACTGAAAGGAATACATGCGCTGGTGCGAACACCCCGAAGCTATTTAACCCGTCTTACACTTAATATAATTTCTGTGTAGGGAAGTACGTGCTTTTACTGTCAAAAAGGCACCAAAAGAAACTAAGACAAAGTAACATATGGGCGAAGATATCAGAAGCATAATTCAGGACTTAGGTTTATATTTGAAGAAAATAAGAAGAATGACATTTTCTAACTACATCAGAATCCTTTTGCCTTCGGATTTTTGTGGTGTCATTTCTTCCCTCTTATTTTATTCGCATTGAAAGAAAAATATGAGCTGAGATGGTGAAAAATTCAAAGCCTACCGGCCTATACCGATATTAATTCATTTATTGGTTGGTAAATCGTGTCTGACTCGATTTTAAAATTGTGTTAGAGAGTACCATTAACTTGGATTAAAAAATGATTGATTTCTTATTTTCGATAAAAAAATTTGGAGGAAAATAAGTTCAAAAATACTGTATTCAGCACCGACAATTTTTTCGGAATTTCCTTCGCTTGAAATTTTTTCTTGAAACCATCAATATTAATTTTCAAAATTATTTTTCTTTAAAATTTAATTTAATTCTTTTTTGTAGCTGCAGATACTCAGTGGTGGTGAGAGGGGGAGGGATGCAAAGGATGCACATACACCAAGCCCGAATTTTTCTACAGGGCCCTTTAAAGAGATTTTATAAAACCTACTTAGATATTACTTTTTCTGAGAAAAATTTTCTACCCCACAAATTGAGACCAAAACTTGATATTAAATTTAAAAAAAATAATAAAAAAAAATGAAACAGAAACAGATTTTTTTCATATAAAAGTTAAGGGATTTGTACTCAAAAAAATCAGGAGATTTTTTACTCCAAAACAACTAAAAGATTACTTAAAAAAATAATAGATTTTTTCCGCAAAACGGAAAGATTTTATTTTACTTTTTTTAAATAGATAGATGAAAAAAAATTAAGAATTTCTTTTTAATAAAAAATTTAGAGATTTTTTCGCAAAATTGAAAGATTTTTTTCCTTCATAGAAATAAAAGAAAATTTTTCACTTCAACAAACTGAAAAATTTTTTACTGTAAAAATTTTTTTAGGAATTTTCCCCCAAAGTCTCTCAAAAACAATTGGGAGATCTTTTTTCAAAAAAAAAAAAAATTTCTTTCACAAAACAAAACAGAATTCTGCAGAAACTCCCAAAAATGAGACTTTTTAAAAAAAGGAAAATTGGGGACAAAAATCTTTTTTTTTCTCCAAGTAGGCAGGTAACTAGAACTACGTATTTAAAAACAAAAACAAAAACAAAAATAATAAAATAAAAGTCAATATATTTTTAATTAAAAAAAAAAAAGAATTCTTTTACTTCAGAAAAATTATATATAGAATAGAGATCCCCCCTCCCCAAAGATTGAACGGTCTAATTTCAAACATAAAGTAATAATAATAATAAAAATATGACAAAAATTGAGTTTTTTCTCCAAAAAATGAAAGTTTTTTCAAGTTGATTTTTTATTCCAAAATTCAGGTATTTCTTCCTACCAAAGAAATAATATTTTTTTTTACAAGAATTTTAGGAGCATTTTTATTACAACTCAAGAGAAACGTCTTTCACTTCAAGAAAATTTAATTTCAATTTAAACAAAAAATTGAGGTCTGTTTTTCTCTAAAAATAAGTTTTTTTTTTGTTTTTGAAAAATGAGAATTTTTTAGAAAATTGTGGAACTGAAAAATGTAGATTGTGAAATTTTTTCAGTGGTATCACAAAAAAATTGAATGACTCTCATCAGAGGAAGTTCCAAACTGAATTACCGAAAACGGAATCTGTACTAAGTAGGTACTGGTGCCTACCTACTCGTATGTTATTTGTTTGGCAATTCCTTAATTACATAATTAAAATTTACCGAATTGTTATTTGTCTTATAGTTATAGAACATTTGCACGAGTTGAAATTTTGTCTACGTTGAAAAGAAAAAAATTGTCACAAAATAAGATTATTTTACCGAGCACTGTTCTCGTTCATAGTAACTCTCATTGATCAATTATGCAAAGCATGTTTTCTTACCACTTTTATCGCCATTATTATTCAACATCATTCCCCCTAAATCACAAATATAAATTAGTTCTTCCTAAAACCATCATTATAAAAATATCCTCGTTAGGACTCAGTAATATTTCTTTTTGTTGGTATGCAAAAACTTTTCAAAAGTGTCTTAAAGGGGTTAAAAACGACTTGGATGTTATGCAGTATAAAGAAGAGTGAAGCAAAGAAAAAAAAAACGAAGCATTATTTAAATCTTAAACAGGAAACGAGAATACTCTTCAATATTGCAAAAACTACAGTTACATAAAACACTAATGTAAACTTTGGCATAGACTATGTAAGAAGAGACTGCGTGAAAAAAAAAAAAAAAAAAAAAAAAAACGCAAGTAAGTATAAGATTTGGAGTTTATAAAATTTTGGTCGCCAACGCGTGGGGTTAAAAGTGGAAATTGGAAAATACGCTGCATCAAGAGCGGTTAGTCAGGAGTTTTGACTCGTATTTTAAGTTTAATAGCGCCATTTAAACAAACTTTAATGTCTTTAGAACTATGATACAACAGAACCCAAGCTCTTCCTAAACAACTTTTTAAAATGATGTTAACACTATACACAACGGAGAACGTGAACAACAAATGACTGTGAAGTCATCCATAGGCCTAATAGGAAAATTTGTATTTTGCTTTATTTACGTTTACAATTTTTTTACGAGTTTTCATTTTTTTTTCTTCAAAATACGTATAGGTACCTAACTTAAGTATGATCGAAAATTTCCTATAAGTAGATAAGTAATTTTAAAAGCATCATACGAGATTATCGAAAGTAAATGGTATGCCTAACTATTAAATAAGTACCTACTTCTACCTGTATCATTTCGATGTCTAAACAAGACACAGGGTGTTCCGGAACTGAATGCTCAAACTTGAAATTTGCATACCATTAACAAAAAACTGTATGTGCATTATTTTGATTTAAAAAATAAACCTTTTACTTTTACAGATAATGGAGAAAAATTCCTAAATTTTTTTGAAATAGAATTTTTTCAACTTTTCGATCTGAAGTAAAAAGGTTCTTCTCATGTTTATTATTAGGTTTTTTTTGAAGAAATAAAAATATAGTTTTTTGTCTAAATTTTTTAAATCCTTCAATTTTTTAGTAAAAAATTATTTGAATACCTGAGTTTTTGGAATAGAAAACTTGTACCTAGTAAATTTTTATTTTATTTTAAAAAAAAAAATGTCGTTGTTTTGTTTGCTATTGTTGTTTTTTTTCAGAGAAAAAATCTCGTATCTACCCAGGCCTGGCGAGAGGGGAGACAAAGGGGACACAAGTCCTGGACCCGGATTTTTCTCCGAGACTGCGGATTTTCTACCCTCACCTCATAGAGCTCTCAAGGTAAAATGGCAAAATTTCTTTGGGGCCAAATATTTCATAACATAGGCTAAAAAAATTAAAAATTCTAAATTTTGTATCATTCGAGCAATGAACGTGGTCTCGACCGCAGAACCACATAATTACCTAAAGAAAATTATTTTAAAGTGAATTTAAAAATTTTCTTCTCAACAATAATTGGAAAAAAATTCAAGAAAGAAATTGAATTTCGGCCAAACGCTTTTTTTTCAACCTTTCTTTAATTTAAGATTTTTAAAAATGTCTGCGAGAGTTTTTTTTCAACATTTTTTTTTGAAGGTTTATTTTTTGCATCATCTTATTATTCATAAATTAATTTTCAAATTCCTTTGAGAACCATTTTTTTTTTTTTTTTTTTGAAAATTCAGCAAAGAATTTTTTTTGAAGAGTTCTCAAATTTCTCTTCATTTTTTAAAAAAGGGTATAGCCGGGTTAAGATTGGCGATCCAAAATGGCGTCACTTGGCCAATTTAAATGAAAATTAGAAAAAATAGAAAAAATCAACGAATTTCATCCAAATTCGGGTTGATGGTGTATTTAGGTGTATTTTGTGATATACTACGACGACAATTTTTTTCGACCGAAAATGACCATTTTTGGCGCGAAAAATGATGAAAAAAATAAGTTTTTTGCATTTTTGAAGGTCTTCCACCTATATAGAAAATTCTGAAAAAAATATATGTTGTACATCCAAACTAGGTGTACAACATTATATTTTTTCAATTATTGCACCTCTGAAAGAACTTGTCGAAATGGCCGTTAGAAAACTTGAAACGCGCATTTCACAGTGAAGATAGGTTTGAAAATTTTTGAAAAAATTTCCATAAATGACCCTTGATGATACCTAGCATCTACCCGAGTTTGAAAAAAATCGGTTGAAAACAGCCAAAATCAAAAATTATAATCGAAAATCATATTTTTTGCCCTAAGAGGTGGAGGGGGTGAGGTAGCGACTCAAAAATTTGGTCACGAGGGTTTTAGACCATGGGAACCAACTTTCACTAGTTGGTTTCAAAATCCGTATGGTGGGCCAAATCGCCTATCTTAACCCGGCTATACCCTTTCTTTTCTTAAAAAAAAATTTCAATTTTTTTTGAAAAGCAGTGTTGTTGTTTTGAATTTTGGGCAATTCCTTTGCATTTGAAATTTTTTCAAATTTCTTTTAGAACCATTTTTTTGAAATTCAGTAAAAAAAACATTTTTTTTTTTTAAATTTCGAATGAAAATTTTTTTTTACATTTTTTAAATTTGAAAAATTTTCAAATTTCTTTTAATTTTTGTCAAGTTTTGTCCATGCAGGAACAATTTTTATTCAAGTTTTTTTTTATTTATCCAAATTTCTTTATGTTAAAAAATTTTCTAATTCCTTCGAGAACGTTTTTTTTCAAAATTTAGTAAGAAAATTCATGTTTTCAAATTTTGGTAATTTTTTTTCACATTTCGTACTTACTTACCTAAGTTGAAAATTTTGTCCAGAGAATTGGAAGCTTTTTTTTGTTGAGATTTAGACGATTCCTTTACATTTGAAAATTATTCAAATTCCTTTGAAAATCTTTCTTTTTTGTTGAAATTATATAAGCGAAGAAGCATTTTTTTGTTTGTTCAATAAAAGAAAAAAATACCTAAGTGTTTTTTTAGATATCCATAGCTCAAGTTTGGACATTCACTTCAGAAGCACCCTATAGATAGATTGCTGAAATATTTCAGCTCATTAGATTAACTCATAACGTTAGTCATTTCTAGAATTTTGCTATAAGAAATTGGTAAGCTAATGCATCTGAAAAGCTACTGCACAGTAAGTAGTTACATACATATGTTGAGAAAAATTGTCACCCAAGTTTTATAGGAATCCGTTGCTGATTAGCTTTTCGCACGGCTATACCTACTACACGCACAAGAGAGTGATGATGAATTGTTTTTATAACGAAATGGCGTTCTTTTAGGGACCTAAAAATGAGTGAGGTTCGGAACATGATATTTCAATTATTATATGACATAATCAACTTTTACTTTCAATATTAATTGCTTTACGTAGTCCCTTAGCTGCTTCGTATTTCATCTCATATTGGCCATTGGCGAATAGTTGCTGATTAATTAGCAAATACGTAGGTAGACTGACCAGTGATGAAAATATTCGTCGCCATCTTAATATATCTATGTGTAAGTTTAAGTATTACTGTGGGAAAAAATATCTTAAAATAAATTTTCCTTCGTCGTTTTGGCTAATAAGGATCTCTTCACCCCTCTTGACAATTAAAATGACAGTTTTTCTTTCTCGAGTGCCAATAATTATTGCAAAATATTGTAGGTACATAGTTTTTTCAATTTTCTTGCTTCGACGCGGTCTACCCCCGAGTTGGTAGGTATTATGAATAAGTTTCAAAGACAAATTGGTAAAAAAAACAAGTTTCTGTTCACAAACTCATGTATACATATTACACAGTTTAACACCAAAGACAGGTAATAAAGTAAAGATAGTGTATTATAATGGCGATACGTAAGCTAGATGACCTGATTTATGACTGTCATCATACTTGTCAGAATAAATGAATGCTATTATACTAAAAGGCCGAAAATAATGGGCCTTACCGGCAAAGCGGATACGTGAGAAAGGAGAGCTGAAATGAAATTCACAGCTGTTCTTCCGGGACACGCATTTCCTTTTATTTTGCTGATCATTTTTCATAAGCATCAGCAAGTATAGAAACTAACGAGAATTCGTCTTCGCTCAAGATTAACTAGTCGTATCACGCTTGTAAGCAGTGACGAAGCCGCATTAACGCCTTAAAGGCTAAAGCTCGAGATTTGCAAGGCTTTTACTTTCCAAACATCTAGGTCTTTCAACAATGTACAATGCAGTCTTGAAAAAACCACCCCTTTCCTGGCTAAACCTACCACTTCTCCGATACAAATGGTAATTATGCAAGTAGGTATAGAAAGTTTGCCTCGGAATGCGTGACACGCACCTGTATTACTTATACCGTTATCCAATCCTAATTCTCAGACACCGACTCAAGTTTTTATTCTTCGAACAGCTACACACAAGTTATATCCACCAATCCATACCTACCTACCTAAGCCTATACACCTCGTATATTTATCCATTGTTTTATTATCCAGCTAGAGAATCCTCGAAAGACGCAATTACTCAAGATACTAAAATCCAAACGCTAAGAATAGGTTTAATTGCGTTAAGAAAGTTGTACGACAGATCACGGATGTGCACCAAAAGTCTAAAAAAAAAAGGGTAGCACGTGCATTTAACTGCGCAGTTACTACGTGACAGAAGAGATTTCTAGTACCTAATTTAATCAAAAGCTTTCAAACTTCGTACAAATATAAAATTCATCTCCGTTCCTTAAGCTTAATAATTTCCAACTCCCCAGTAATGGACGTTATTTTGTTAACAGAATTTTTCGGGCCAATACACGCGATAAGTGTAATACGTTGTTTTTATACTTCACGTGAGAAAAATAACACATGGAATTCGATAACTTGTCTAGACAAAGCGTGTAATATATCTCAGATAAAATGTTATGGATTATTTTTTTACTTGCGGCTTTTCATAATTATAAATAAAAACTCGAAAGAAATTAATCCAGCGAAAGAACTTTTTTACGAATGAAATTTCATCTTATTTGTTATGGGAGTATGCCTATCTACGGATATGTATCCTACCTAATTCATTTGAGAAAAAGCACTTACTACGTTGGAGTTATTTTTTAACCACCATAAGATTTGTTTAAAATGTATGTATACTTGAGTACAAAATTCTTTGGATTTTTATTGAAATTTTGATATCTTAGAAACTCTTTGAATTGTGTATTTATGTGGTACAATTTGAAATTTCATTTTTTTTTTTTTTTGATACCTACTTCACATTTCCTTTTAATTTTTTTTTTTTTTGAAATAAAGATTACCTAACTCTTTAGGTAGGTACTTCTGAATTTAAAAAAATCAAATCTGTGTTTTCCTCAAAATATTTTATTTGTGCTTCGAATTTTTATGTAAAATTTGATTCAAAATTAAAAAAAAAATATATTTTATTTTTATTTAGGTTAGTAGCTAATTACATAGGTACCACTAAATCCTTTCTTTGGAGATTGGTTCTATGCATCAGTCGTACATAATTTCGTGAGGTGTAAGATCAAAAATCATTTTGTAAGGTGTACGATCGTACATCATTTTTCGAGGTGGTACGATGGCACATTATTTTTTGAGGTGCACAATCGTACATCATTTTTTGAGGTGTAGTGCACCTCAAAAAATGATGTACCATCATACCACCTCAAAAAATGATGTACAATCGTACACCTCACAAAATGGTATAAGATCATACACCTCACAAAATGATGTACGATCAATGATGCACGATCTTACACTTTATGGAATGATGTACGACTGTACATCTCAAAAAATGATGTACCATTGTACACCTCAGAAAATAATATACCATTTTACGACCTCACAAAATGATGTACGATCGTACACCTCAGAAAATAATGTACCATTGTACCACCTCAAAAAATGATGTACGATCGTACACCTAACAAAGGTGATTGTTTAGGTACTTGTTATACAGGGTGTTTCAGAAGTGAATGTCTGAACTTGAAGTTCTTATAATAACTGACATGTGAGATGCGAGTATGATTGACAAAAATCTACATGTTCACTAGGTGTACAACATCACAAAATAATGTATGATCGTACACCTCAAAAAATGGTGTACGCTCGTACACATCAAAAAGTGATGTACGGTCGTACATCTCAAAAAATGATGTACGATCGTACACTTAACAAAATGATGTACGATCGTACACCTAACAAAATGATGCACGATCGTACACTTCAAAAATGATGTACGATCGTACATCTCAAAAAATGATGTACGATCGTACACCTAAGAAAATAATGTACCATCATAAAACCTCAAAAAATGATGTACGATCGCACACCTAACAAAATGATGTACGATCGTACACTTCAAAAAATTATGTACAGTCGTACATCTCAAAAAATGATTTACGATCGCACATCTAACAAAATGATGTACGATCGTACACTTCAAAAAATGATGTACAGTCGTACATCTCAAAAAATGATGTACGATCGTACACCTAAGAAAATAATGTACCATCATAAAACCTCAAAAAATGATGTACGATTGCACACCTAACAAAATGATGTACGATCGTACACTTCAAAAAATGATGTACAGTCGTACATCTCAAAAAATGATGTACGATCGTACACCTCACAAAATGATGTACGATCGTACACTTCAAAAAATGATGTACAGTCGTACATCTCAAAAAATGATGTACGATCGTACACCTAAGAAAATAATGTACCATCATAAAACCTCAAAAAATGATGTACGATTGCACACCTAACAAAATGATGTACGATCGTACACTTCAAAAAATGATGTACAGTCGTACATCTCACAAAATGATGTACGATTGTACATCTCAGAAAATAATGTACCATCGTAAAACCTCAAAAAATGATGTATGATCGTACACATCACAAAAGAATTACTTCATAACGTAGGAATTGGTAAGATAATTTATATTTTCTTCTTCAAAAATTCCATAACACATTGAGTACTGGGTAGGTATGTTTTTGGTTGCAACAAATCTGTTTTTCTAATTAGTTTGGATCGTACATGGACTTCCATGAACCTATCTTCATTGCTAACCTATTTTTCTCCTTTTTCCTTCCATTTCCCTTTTTTCTTTTTTCTGCACATTTCTCTCAATTTGCCTTAATTTTCTTCGTTTCTTTTTTCCCCTATTTTTTTTTTTTCACTAACAAAAAATATAGTTCAATCTGTTCAACTCATCGGTATGATATAATCTGACCGGTTCCGTTAATAATTAACCCAGTCAATTTTTTCTAGAATCAGATAAAAATATCTGACTAAATCAATTTTTGACACCTCGGTATCTATCTAAATAAAACCGTGCATTGCCAAAAATTATGTATAGATATCTAGTAATTACCTACATATAGGTGCATTGTGCATTAAAAGATGATTTTGTTTGACATTAGGTACACCATGAAATAATGACAAGATGCGAAAATTATTAACCGCCCTTTAAAGCATTTTTATGAAGGCCTACTTGCGACTAGCTTCATTTGCTCCTCACGAAAAGAAACCGTACTTCTTCGTATAATAAATGCTTCGTATATTACAATGTAATGGTAGAATAAAACCAGATGCTTTTTACATTAAAGAATGCTATTTTGTTTAACGTTCAAAAACACGAGCTTTGATGGCGCTATATAAGGGGAAAGAATAGAAATAAGCGAGTCATTTCGATCTGAAAACGTGGCTATAAAAGGTGGTATTATCCATAATACGATGTTATTTATGTAACGTGCGTAGTCATCTTATAATGTATTTTTTCCAGCATGCATATCTAACTGGTGCAACAAACCAAATTTTTCTGCAAAAATGAGAAAGTAGGTATAACGCAAAGACATAACGTAAAAAATACGAACGATTGAAAAAAAAATTGAAAGTTCTTAATTCATCGATCAACTTTGACTCGGAACTGCAGTTTGCTATAAAAGAGGGACTTTTCTGATTTTAAATTTCCTCTTTCAAAAAGTCGAATAAAAGCATATTTCAAAGGCAAACCAAATTTTAAGTCTCTCTTCATCAGCTTACTCCGTTGAATAGGTGAAATTCCCCTATTCTCGGATTTTTGATAAATCTGGAATATTGTTTGGTACCCCTAAAAAACATTTTCCGTGAAAAAAATAGTTTTCATTTTTCGTGAAAAAATATTCCAATTTTCAAACACCAAAAAAAAATTTCCAATTTTTTGTAGAAAATTTTTTTCAATTTTTTGTAGAAAGAATGTTTCAATTTTTTGTAGAAAAAATGTTCCATTTTTTTTGTAGAAAAACAATGTCTTAATTTTTCGTAAGTTATAAAAAAGTTTCATTTTTTTTTTGGTAGAAAAAAAGTGTTGATTTGTTGTAGAAATTGTTTCATTTTTTCGTTAAAAACAAATGTTTGAATTTTTGTAGAATAAAATGTTTTAATTTTTTGTAGAAAAAGTGTTTCATTATTTTGTATGGGGGAAATGCTTCAATTTATTGTAGAAAATAATGTTTCAATTTTTTTTTATATCAATTTTTGTAGAAAAAATGTTTTATTATTTTGTAAATGAAAAAATGCTACATTTTGTAAATGAAAAAATGCTACATTTTTTTGCAGAATAAAATGTTTCATTTTTTGCAGAATAAAATGTTTCATTTTTCATTATTATTTAGGGAATAAAATGTTTCAATTTTTTGTAGAAAAAATGTTTCAAATTTTTGTGGAAAAAAGTTTCAAATTTCGGTAGAACAAAATGTTTCAAATTTTTGTTTAAAAAAATGTTTCAATTTTTTGTAAAAAAAAAAGTGAAAAAAAATTGAACTTTAAAACTTCTAAATTTGATGAAATAAAAATACTCACCTACTTATGTTATTCCTGTATCTATAGCTGAATAACTTACGTCATTGAAGAACGATACCCACACTAAAAACAAATTAGGTAAGTATTACGTATTTGAAAATCTTAGCATATTTAATAAGTACCTATTTGTATGAATAGGGTAATTAGTCGAGAAAAAAGTTACAGACCGATTTCTTGTTGCTGAACTATTATGAAAGAAACTTGCGTGGAAAGTTTGCTCTACTCCTTCTTGGTTTTACCACGTTTTAGATAATTTTTGAATTCTACCATCCATATACTTTCAGGTTTCCATTTGATTTCAATTTGATTACACGACACGAGGAACTGGCGTAGGTTTAGCTTTCAAAGTTCAACAAGACACCTAATCAAATTTCCAATGTAAATAGGTAGGTACTTATATAGATTTTAATCTTCTTATTGGCGCGTGGTTTTGAAAAATTGTTAGGGTGAAAAGTAGTCATATCAAAACGGAGATACGGTATGGTTGTAGTTCTGTTAATTTTGAAAGGAACATATGTTTCCAACTTTCATTTCATCGTTTGTCTTTCGCTTACAAACCAACTTTCTTGCGAACTTTCATTAAGAATCGTTGAAAAGTAACTTTCTTTTCGAAGGTTTACGTGCCATTAATGTGCCAACCTCGTACAACCCAGAGACAGATTAAAGATAACGTTTAATGTCACCCTTAACACTTTAGTTCGGTTTTTATAAACAGATGACAACTCGTAGCCGGCGAACAAGTATTTTCAAAATGTATTGTTCAACTCCATCAAACATACGCTTACGTACCTTGTTTCTTCCAGAGAAAATATTAATTTCATACTACAACTTTTTGCCTTTTAAAAGAGGGTGCAAATTTTACGCAGTGGGGTAATTTTTTGTAAATTACAAAAATTTTAATCTCAAATCTAGCTCAGAGAGATTTTGATTTTATTAAATAATACATAAACTTTCTTAACTGGTTAAACATTTTTAACCTGTTAAACTTTCTTGAAGCTCTGATAAAGCTTCTGGTTGGTGAGATTTTTCAGCAAATTTCCAACTACTTATTTATGCTATACATTGTGTAATTGTTAAAAAAAAATTACTGCTTGGGCGATCTTAATAAGTTTCTTTTTTCTTAATTTTACAAGAAAAATATATTTAAAACAAAAAAATTTCTTTTTAATTAAATAGAATTATTAGGGATAAAAAAAATCAGCTTTTTGCATGGAATTCTTTTAAAAACTCAAAAAGCATTTTTGAAAATTCTCTTTATGAGAGTAGATAGGTAAGTATAACACCTGAAAAATAATAAAGCAAAAAAATTCCAAAAATAAAAAAAAAACGTAAATAAAAAACTCTCAAAAACGAAAAATTTTATCCTAGGAAAAGAATTTTAAAAAATCCAAAAAAATAAAAGATTTCTTATTCCAAAAAAATCGGGAAGCCCAATTATTTTTCAGTTTTTTTTTTTCAAAAAATGAATATTAAATTAAAAAAAAATCATTTTCAAAATATCGAATGTTAAACATTACAGGATAATATATATTTTTTCAGAAAGAAACCTAGGCCTAAATTTGGCGCATCTCTTAATTAAAATTGGACATATTCGATTTGAGGTCTACCTCACACGTCACACAACGGTCGTCAAAAAAGGCCAAACCAAAAACAACGCTAATATTAACTGCTCGATATCAAGGCTAATTTCAAACTGTTGTTCTAATTTAAAATTCCATGCCATTTCTCCGAATCTTACCCGTCGTAATTAGGGACTTAATAAAACTGAAGGTTCGCATTTCAAGCGAGCATTTCGCGTCCTACTGCGTTCCGGCTGGGTTTTCTCCTGGCTTGGGCCGGTCAGGAGAGGTGGTTTTTCGTATACTTCAAATGAGCCTACCACGAAGGGGTGCAAGTTTGCAATTGCGGATTAAAAAAAGAAAGATTCCTCTGCGCGACATTTTCTACGGTCCTATAATCAAAATTCTGAAAACGTATGTACGACGATGAAGTAAACACCCTTCAAGTTTCCCTTTAACCATAGACCCATCTTTAAAAGTGATAACGTTCACTATATACTACAGACAGACACCGCTAAACAAGCACCTTTGTTATGTCACCTTAAGTGGAAGACGTTTTAGCATTAGGTAATATTGGCTTTGTTTATTCACCACGTACGTTTTTATTATATTTTTTTTGTGTATGTACCTAGAACCTACCACCTATACATACTTCCTTACGTATTTCTTTTTCAAATGAAAAAAACCAACGTGGCTGGTATTTTTTTCATCACGTATGTTACACATAGGTATATCAAAGTGCGATGGCCGATGATTTTTTTCTTGCTGAAGCTTTAAGTAATACTTATACCGGTTAGATACAATGTGCCTTACTGCGTTCATGATGGCATGGCGGTTATTTTCCAATCTAAAACTATCCGTCCGCAATGCGAATGTATTTTTAAATCACAATTTATTTTGTCAATCTTGTGCAAAATTACAATTTTTAACTTTATTTTTAAAAATTACAATTTTTCTCAATTAGGCACCAATGTGCAAAAATTACGATTTTTGTCAATTTTGTGCAAAATTACAATTTACACCTTTTAGACTTTTTAATTTTTTTAAATTTATTATTATTTTAGAAAGATGACTTTCAGACATGTGAAAGTTGCTTAATGTACAATTTTTCCAATTTCTCAGTTTTTTGAGTTGTTTAGGTATCTATTTTTTCAATTTTTACATTTCTTTCTTCAAACTTTTCAAGCAACTTATTGGTGGTTTCATTTTTTTACAGTTTTTTGAAATTCAAGTGTTTCAGATTTTTCAATTTTGTTCAATTTTTTTTATTTATACCTAATGAGTTTTTTTCCCCAATTTTTACCTACTTTTTACATTTTTGGTATCAATTTTTTTTCATCTTTTTTTGAATGAAGTCTTCCAATTATTGGACAGAAATTTTTTTCTTTTTTTGTAAGAAAAAAAAATCCATTTTTTCTGCAGTAAGAACCAAAAATAGGTACCTACTGAGTGTTTTTCATTTATTAGGTATTTACCTATCTTTATTTTTATTTTTATTTCAAATAAGAATTCATTTAACTTCTTGATTATGAAAAAAACGCGTAGCAGTCAAGATGATCCGCGACAGCCGAATTTTTTTTTTCAAGTTAGTGTACCACTTTGAAAACGTTTTCATCCATGGTATTTCAGTTTCAATATCAGTTTTAACTTCAAATTCAGTTTAAAAATGTCAGGTTTTTGTCTTCAGTTTTAGTTCCTCTCTGCATTGAAGATTTCAACTTCAGATGGGGCTCCGCCCCCATACCCCTGTTGAGGCTCCTACCCAACCTCCTCATCACTTTCAGCTCTTAAGATGGGGCTCCGCCCCCATACCCCCGCGTTAGGGGCTTCGCCCCCAACCACCTCGTCACTTCCAGCTCTTCAAATCCCCATGCCCCAGGGGCATGGCAGGATTTGCCCCCAACCCCTTCCTTACTTTCGGCTTTGCAGACCGGGGGCCAACATACCAGAAAAAGGGGTTGAAACGTGAAATTTTCTGATTTTTGACCATGTGCGGAGGTCAAATGGTGCTCAAAAGTCGAAACCCCCAAAAGGCACATCAGTGACCTCTATTGACCCTACATCCCAAATTTCGATTGTTTAGGTCTTTTAGTTTGGGCTGTAGACTGTTCAACGCGTCAGAAAAGACAGGTTAAAACTTGAAAAATATTGATTTTTGACCCTGTATCGAGGTCAAAAGGGGTTTAAAGGTCAAAACCTACAAAAGGCACATTAGGGGCATGAACTCGATCTATGATAAAAATTTAGGCCCCCCAGCTCCATTTGGGGGTCTGTAGCCTGATCAACGTGAAAAAAATGACCCCAAAATCCACTTTTTGGGCCCTAAAATGAGGTGGAAATGACTTAGGGGGCTGAAATTTGACTATGATGTAGGTAATTAGGATTCTCATGCCTGGGGCAAGTTTCAAAAAATTTTATGATATTGGGGCTCCCCCGCACCCCCCTCAAAAAGGGGTCATATCCCCCATTTTGAGTTAGGGCGCCTAAAATTTTTTTGCATTATTCCTCTACCGAGGGGACCCTACATATCAAGTTTGACTTCATTTGATCTGTTAGGCTCGGCCCCAGAGTTCCAAAAGTGAGGGTAAAATTATCAATAAATAAATACGAGTATATATATATATAAATATGTGACATGTGACAGATCGTCATCTTTTGGTCCCAAACGTCAACAAATGGGGTCAGAACTCTTCTACCCCCCCTCCTTCTAAATCAGGGTCGGACACAATAGCCTAAATTAAAAAAAAAAAAATTCGGCTAAAAAATGGGACGGCGAGGGACGACGAGGGACGGCGAGGGACGGCGAGGGAAAATTTTTACACCTTTTAGACTTTTTAATCTTTTTTAATTTATTATTATTTTAAAAAGATGACTTTCAGACATGTGAAAGTTGCTTAATGTACAATTTTTCCAATTTCTCGGTTTTTTGAGTTGTTTATCTATTTTTTCAATTTTTACATTTCTTTCTTCAAACTTTTCAAGCAACTTATTGGTGGTTTCATTTTTTTACAGTTTTTTGAAATTCAAGTGTTTCAGATTTTTCAATTTTTTTGTATGAAATTGTAACATTGTACCTATGTTACAAAGAGAGCGACGTTGGGGGAAATGTATCGAGCTGATAAGATATTGAACGAGCTCGATGCATTAAAATAGATCGAAGTCGTAGTCGTTTTGTGTGCTTGGTTTGTGAATGTTTGATACGTGTTTTGAGTGATTGTAGTGTATTTATTAGATCAGGAATAAGTGTTATTTTTATTTATATATTTAGTTAATTTAATTACGTTGTGCTAGATGGCTAGCTAAAAGGCCGTATAAGGTCACGGTCGGGGGTAGGGAGATATTAAAGGGGTAGTATTTTATACCATTCAATGGTAATGTAAGTGTGTATACACGATGTCATGTCGTGTATAGTGACCTAATGGTCACGATTGTGATGTAATATTACAAAAATTTTTAATTTTTAAAATTATTTTTTCTTCTTTTTTTACTTACTTTTTTTAAAGAGAAAATGAAAAATATGTAATATGTTTTTTCACACTAAAAAAAATCAACATTTTTTTTTTGCGTATTTATTTCCTTGGGGCAAATTTTGTACAGCTTGATTCATCGTTCAAGGCAAAGCCAAGGATAATAAGAAGAAAAAATAGAGAAAGAACCGGAATATATTGATTTTCTGAAATTTTAGAACCCTCTCCTCCTCCCGCCCCCTAAATTGGATAGATTTTATGGAATATTTTGGAAAACGTGAAGATTTCTCCCTCGTCAACTGCAAAGCTTTGCCGCGCTGGGAGATTTGAATAATTGTGATCAATAATTCAGTATCACTTTTTTCTAATTTTCTTGTGTTGTATAATTGAAAAAATTAAGAGATCTCTTGAAAATTGCAGTTTTTGAAAAAAATTGACCAAATAATACGATTTACATTAAATTAGCGTTGTTTTGGCGTTTCGCAGCCGGCTGAGCCGCCGCTGCTATAAAAAAAATTTCAGCCGCCGAAAATGTCGGCTGGAAATTGGTCAACCAGCCGCCGCCGCATAATTTTTCCTCGGCGCAGACCTCTAGTGAGACCGCTAGCGACAACTGGGGACGTTTGACGATGGCTAGCGATGACAAGGGACGGATAGCGAAAGCGATGGCTGGTGATGGCTCTGGAGATCAAAATGGAAAAAAGTCATGAAAATCAGACAAGAAAATCCGACAGCATCCGCTAGAGTTCGGAAAAAAAACCAATAAGTACTGTGCTTATTTCAAGTAAATTTTCTATATTGAATCCATCAGGTATCCAAAAATGAGATGGGTGCGGAAAATTTTTCCATCAAGTTTTGATTTTTTGGCGGGGTAGACTTTTAATTTCGTATATATGAGGCAATATTATTGTTTTTTTACTCACCTCTTGAAAATGAATAATGAAAATGTAAATTTTTATATAATGGTCCGAGTTCGCGTCGTTATTCAACGAGTAATAACTCTTCGAGATTTGATTGTGCCTTCTTGTCGTTTTCTGCAGTTATAGATAACATTTCTTTACGAACGAACCTGGCAAAGAAATGGATGAAAATTACCTTTGAAGCTATAAACGCACCATAAATTGCGAATTATGAGCCCCGATGGACTAATAGTGTTCTTTTAAAGTAGTCTATATAACGTCGAATAATATGCCGTTTGGTCTGCAGCAACACGACTTTTTACAAAACTGACCCTTTTACACGGCAAACCAAGCCTATGCCTGAGTCTAGCAATATTCTCTACCCTTGAAAACACAGCCGGCAAAACAGGACGGGGAGTAAAAAAACTAAAAAGCATTACCCTGATAAATTACAATGTTTCTTTTGCTTCATTTTCTCATCCCACCCCACGCCACGTTTCAAATTAGGTTTACGCACACCAAGGCGAAAACTTTATGCCATAATTCAAATACCGAACAAGTTCCCAGATAATGAAAAGTAATTTGAAAAATTCAAATTATGCGACGAACTGGGAGATGGCGTTAAGTATAGTTACAATTAAAACTAACTTTGTTAAGATTTCCTTCCATGCTCAAGTAACAAATGTGCTGCGAAAGTATTTAACAACTTGAAATTCCAAATGACCTGCAAAAAATTTTACTTCTGAGGGTAAGTGTGCCGATAGATGCTAGATTCATTTCTTAAGGATTACCTACTCGGGTATTATTATTTTTTGATTGAGACTTGCGGAATGGTGGGAGTATGAATTAGGACCGATTGGAATTTTCTGAGGATGCGTCTCAATTTTCTTCCGAATGAACGATGGTTTAAAATTTTTTAAATCTTACTTGATATGAGGACTTTTTTTTTACTCAGGTACACTTACATAAGTTTTGATGCAAACTACAAAAAATTCAACTTTTTCCCTCAAAAATTTAAGAATATTTTTATTATGGGCACAGAAATTAAAAATTGATTCTACCTATTCCAGTAAAATTGATTTTTTATTCTTCAGAAATATTGAATATTTTTTTGAAAAAAATTAACAATTTTTCAATTAAAAATAGAATATTTTGTAAACTGAAAATTTTCATCTCCAAAAAATCGTGACGCTTCTTATCCTCCAAAAAATTAGGATTCTAAATACCTACCTAATTGCGAGGTATCTTTTCTTCAAGAAATTGAGAAAATTTTAGTCCCAAGAAAAATGGGAAAAATTTTTACTTCAAGAAAAATTGAGGATATTTTAATATTTTTCTCTTTGAAGAGATAGAAGATTTTTTCGCCAGAGAAATTGAAAATTTTTCATCACATTTCTTTACTTGAAAAATTTTATCATGACTCCAAAAATTTGAGTTTTTATAGAAAAAGGGACAGTTTTTTCTTTTTAAAAAATGAAGAAATTTGAGCCTCAAGAAAAATGAGGAAGTTGTTTTTTTTCTTTTTTCCCCAAAAAATTGAATTTTTTCCAGAAAAATTGGAAAAAATTTTCTTATTTTTTTTTTACTAATTTTTTTTTTGACTGAATCCAAAAAAATTTTTTCAATTAAATAGGTAAAAATTTTATCAAATGAATGAGAAATTTTTGAAAAATTGAATATTTTCTTCTAAAAATAATAGGATTTTTTCTCTCCAAAAAAACTGTAATTTTGTTCTCCCCAAAAATGATTAAAGGGACAGTTTTTTTCTTTTAAAAAATTGAAGAAAATTTATAACCCTAAGAAAAATGAGGAAATTGAATTTTTCCCCAAAAATTAAGTTTTTTTTTTCTACTTAAAATTTTATGCTGACTCCAAAAAATCCAAGATGAACCTCAGAGATCCCCCCCCCTCACCACCCAAAAAAAGAACAGATTTCTTTTCAAATAAATAAAAATTTTATCAAATGAATGAGAATTTGTTTTTCTTAAAAAATTGAGTATTTTCTTCTCCAAAAAATAAGACTTTGTAAAAAATTGTGATTTCTTCTCACCAAAAATTTAAATTGAGGATTTTTTTTATTCAAAAAATTTATGAAGTTTTAGTTTCAAAAAAAATGAAAAAATTTTCATTTCAAGTAAAATTGAAGATAAATTTTTTTTATACAAAAAAATAAGGGTTTTCTTCTCTTAAAAATTGACTTTTTTTCTCTAGAGAAATTGTAAATTTTTTAAATAATTTTTTTCACTTGAAAATTTTGGGCGGCTGACTCTAAAAAATTGTAGATCCCCCCCCCCCCCCCCCCCAACAAAGAGTTTTCTTTTCTTCAAATAAATGAGAATTTTTTCCTCCTAAAAATTGAGAATTTGTTTTTCCGGAAAAAAAAAATTCTTCACAATTGAGAATTTTTCGCTCCCAAAAAATTAAGGATTCTCCTCCAAAATGAGGAATTTCTTTTGAAAAGAAAATGAGTCCCCTCCCCTCAGAGAAATTGAAATTAAAAAATTTTCTACTTGAATATTTTACGCAGACTCCAAAAAATATGGATTTTTCCTAAAAAATATATTTTTTTAAATAAATGAGAACTTTTTCTTTTTCTTCTTCAAAAAAATTGAGGATATTTTTCCTCTAAAAAGTTTTTTCATTATTTTTTTCATGTGTAAATAAATACTGATATGGTGCAGTTACCTATTTGAAGAAAAAAAATAATAATCAAAAGTGAACTGAATCATCTAAAGAAGAATAATGTACCTACCTACATAATATACTCAAGTATTGAACTGCTAGGTATGTTTTGAATTATTGATAAGAGTCAAATTAGATTACGTATGTATACCTATTGTATATGAACTCAAGTTCGTAACCCGATGGCGACTAATTTATTTAAATCAACTTTTAAAACGATTTTGTACTTGGATCCTACATTATTTTCGACAAATTATTAATGCACAATTAGTAAAACGAAATGTCACATAAATATTAATATTTTTCTATTTGTCAAAAAAGATAAAAAAAAATGAAAATTGGCAAACTGTTTGGAAACTCCATCAGCTTAAGACCAGCATTACACTTATACACGAACGTAAAGTACCTCTAGCTACGTACACAAATGACTCCTGGCGCATTTTAAATGATTCATTGAGCCAAATTATCTGTACACGTATGACATCATTTATTTATTCCACAATGAATAACATTATAACCCTAATAAGTACATTGTTTTCAAAATCACCTCTTTAATATCTTCTTACTTGATACATATCTTTTAAATTCAAATTACACCTAAGTACTTACCTAACAATAGATCTTACAGCTTTGACGTACGTATTAACGAAGTAACGAATAAACGATGAATATTAAGATGACATTCTCGTAAGTAAGTAGCCGTATGTACACGAAGTTCACGTAAGAAACGTTTTACACTTATATTAATGATTTTTTTTTCAAGATTACTCATGCGAAGAATTACCACAACGAACGATTCTCTAAACGTGGTATACGTAAAGTATTTTCGCAGTCAAATCGTTGCGTTGGTGTTGAAAGATAAAAAATACAAATACCTACATGTTTTATAAATTGCCTACACGTGTGCCTAAAATCCGTGCAATGGTAATGAAATTAACGGCATTTAGCTATGCAACTTATTCAACACGTGATTTGAAGGTTTCTTCAGTCATTTGTATTGTACCACCATTCGTCCCTTCTCATGATTTTCTACGCGAACCTAATTCCACTACAATGGAGCGGTAATTTTAGTCAATTGGTACGAATTTTTTTCCTGAATTTCTTTTCAAGTCTCTAAGAGGATTTTTCTCGCAAATATTTTTACTAGATTTTTTTTTTCTCGATGGTTTAAATAAATTTGTAAAAATAATTCAATTGAGAAAAATACATCTTTTGAAAAAATTTGTCTTAAAAAAATTCGTATCACTTTGCCAAAATTATCATTTTAATGGGTTAAAATATTTCGAAATTATTTTCATTCTACAAAAAGTCATTTTGAAAAGTACTAAGTTTTTTTTCAAAAATTTTTGACCAAAAAGAAAATAAATCATGAAGAATTTTGGGTGATGAATAACTTTTTATCAAAATCAATGTTTAAAAATTTTCAATCGATTTTATTTGGAAAATCACAATTAAAATTCATTCTAAATTTCTTTTTGGATTTTTTTTGTTGAAAATAAATGATTTTTAATTAAAAGGCATTTTTGAAAATTTTTCTAAAAATTATCTATTAGAAAATTTCTGCTCAAAACTGATTTAAAAACCTAAAAATTAATTTAAAAAATTTTTAATATAATTTTTTTGAAGTCCCCTCCCCTGTATTCATCTTTATACTTCCATTTTGGTATTTTAGAATACTCTTTAAGTGTTCAACATCATTAAAAGTACAAATTCAATTCATAAATTATGATTTATTTGTTGTTTTTTTTGCAAAGTATATGTTTTATAAATGAACAAACAAATTTGTATTACAATAAACTTAAAAAAAGGCTACATTTTATTCTTAAAATCACAATGGCAATGTTCTGAACATTAAAAACTTCGAAATCAGCTATGCTTAAAAATAGAACATTCATAACATTAAAAACCTTTGGAAAATATCAGGTAGAGGTATACAAATTATAAATTATTTAAAAATATACTACAATAATGTAAAAACAATTTGTTTTACAGCTTTCGCTATAAAAATGATAGTAATACATCTAACTTTCGAAAAAAGTATGAATTTTTAAACAATTTTTTTCGATACAACTTCCAAAAAAAAAATCATAAATACATTAAATAACGCTACAAAAAAAAATTGATAAAACAAAACAAGCAACAAAAAAAACGATGATCGATTTTGAGAACAGATTTCATCAGTTTGTTGAAAACTAATTTGATGAGTAAAATCCGTCAAAATGATTTTTTATTTTTAACTAAGTAATATAGCTAAAATCCTATTGCTTATTTTTACAGCGAACGCGAAATATTACGATTTTGGTGAATGGCTCAGATACAAAATAGTATAAGAAAAGCCATCAAACCTAGAACAAAAAATTCACTATACAACTGCCGTTGAAAATTATACAAATAAGGTGTGCGAATCAACATAGTACGAGAAAATTTCCAATGATATGAGCGTTGGGCGCGAATTACAAGGAAGACTATATTTTTTTTTCAACAACAGTTTGAATTTTACTATACATATATTTTAGAACGAATACTAGAAGCCGATAACAATAATTTTTTTTTTCTTTTACATTGGTATTTTTCTTTAACCGGGCAATTTTTTTTACCACATTAAGTACACGTTTCCGTGTATACTTAATTACTTAACAATATAAAACTTTTTGCTAAAAACAAAATAAAAAAGAAATAAAACGATTTTTTAAACGATTATTTTCAACAGTGCCACAATTATTTAGGAAAAAAATACTTAGTATCGGGGTAAAAGGAATGGTAATTTAAAAAATGGCCCCGTTGAAAAAATGGCAGTGATGCGCCATCACGCTAATTTCACGTTACCGTTAAGAAACACGCGTTATAGTTTGAATTTTACCACGATACGGAGGCACCATAAAAATTAAATATACTTACATTATAACATAGGACTGCGGTATTACAAAACTTTTTTTGTTTCAAAAGGAATGTACGTAAGAATTATATAAGAAACAAATACTTCATATTAACACGTTTTCTCATCTAGCAACGCAAAAGATCATTGCTCGTTTGAAAAGAGAAAATAAAAAAAATGCTCGCTCGAAAACATTCTTAATTATCCTTTCTTTCAAAAGCGATTATCAAAACCAGTGATGCGAACCGACGAGGGGCTGCTCTAGCATTTTGTAGTAATTTGTTTCAAATTTCATTTTTTTTTCTTCTTCAATTCAAAATGCCTGCTATTTTCATTTAAAAATTGAAAATTTTGGTAAATCTTCAAATATATTAGTGACAAATAACTGAAAAATACTTTCTTATTTTAACCTGCTCTTATATATGTGAAAAAATTCATAAATGCTAGTAATTTTTGAAAAATTTCGTCTCTATTTTCACAAAATAAGTCAAGACATAGACATTTTGAAATTATTTTTTCTTTTCACAAAATGGCCAGCATAATTTGGCAGTGTCAAAAGAACAGTGCTGTAATAACGAACAAGAATGAAAGGTTAATGAAGGGGGACAGAAACAGGAACAAGAATGAATACGTCAATTTTTTTAAAAGAATGTTCTGAAAATGGAAACCTTGGTTCCTTTCCAAGGTCAAAAAAAGAACGAAAAACGAGAAGGGTTCGAGTTTATTTAAAGAACGTTTAATCATGAGAACAAATACAGAACAGGATAGAACAGAACAGAACAAATCGTGTTGTTCTGTTCTGATCAGAACAAACAATCGAACGTGATGACAGAACAGAACAGAACAGAACAGAACTGAACAAATCGTGTTGTTCTGTTCCGATCAGAACAAACAATCGAACGTGTTGACAGAACAGAACAGAACAGGACAAGACAGGACAAAACAAATTGTGTTGTTCTGTTCTGATCAGAACAAACAATTGAACATGCTGTTCTGTTCTTTTCTCCTTCATTTGTTCAGAGCATTATTTTGTTTCGTTCGGCTATTGTTCAACTTAAACTGGCATGAGATTTTACTGTTTGTTCTATCTTGTTCTTTTATTTTCTGTGGTTTAGCTTATTGGTCGAAAACAACAATGTTCATCACTGAACAAAGTAGGGAAGTGAACTAAAATGAATTTTTGTTCAGGTTCAAGCTTTGGTTCTGCTTTTTGAATCATTCTGGTTCAACTTCAGGTTACAGTAAAGTTTTTGAATAATTTTGGTTCAGGTTCAGCTTGATATTCGAACTTCGTTCGAAAACAAAATTGTTCATCAGGAAACAAACTAAGGATGTGAACCAAAATGAATTTTGGTTCAGATTCGAGCTTTGGCTCAGGTTTTCGATTTTTGAATCATTCTGGTTCCGCTTCCAGTTGTAATAAAATTTTCAAATAATTTCGATTAGATTCAACCTATTGTTCAAAAACAAAATTGTTCATCAGGGAACAAACTAGAGAGTTGAACCAAAATGAATTTTGGTTTAGGTGCATGCTTTAGTTTGGGTTTTTGAATCATTCTGGTTTAGGTTCAGGTTACAGTTTTTAAATAATTTTGGTTTAGGTTTAGCTTATTGTTCGAAAACAAAATTTGTCCATTAGAGAACAAACTAGGGATGTGAACCAAAATGAATTTAGGTCCAAGTTCAAGCTTTCTTTCTGGTTTTTGAATCATTTATTGTTCGAAAACAAAATTGGTCATCGGGGAACATACTAGGGATGTGAAAGTTAAAGCTTTGGTTCGGGTTTTTTGAATCATTCTGGTTCGGGTTCCGGTTACAATTTTCGAATAATTTCGGTTAGGTTCAGCTTATTGTTCAAAAACAAAATTGTTCATCAGGGAACAAGAACCAAAGTGAATGTTTTGGTCAAGGTTCAAGCACTGGTTCGGGGTTTGAATCATTTTGGTTCTGCTTCAGGCTGCAGCTTTTGAATAATTCTGGTTCAGGTTAAGAATAATTTTTGAAATTATTTTGTCTGGGATTTCACTTTGAATTATGGTTCTAAGGTAATTTTCTTGTTTAGGTTCAGATGATGGATCGAGGTAATTTTAAAATGGTTTCTCAGATTTTCGCCTTTCGGTTTAGTTTCAATTCCCTATCTTCATTTTTTTTTTGCGTTCATACAACGCTGCAATTTTGGAAGATTTTTAGCGCTTTTGTGATAGAGTTTTTTCTTTTTCACCTCGCATCACTGGTCAAAACCTCACACCGAACTTCTCTTCGTGCGTTTTTTGACGATGTAAAACTTTTCAGGTGAAAGACCACGCATTAATAATTGAAAAAGAAATTTATCTTTTGCCAAAGGCAGAAACACGAACACGATACCTACGACCTGGTTTGTTAATTCTTAATAATTTTCGAAAATATCATTGCCATGTTTCGAGCCAAAAATCAACCGAGTGGCAAGACAAGATGCGTTTTTCAAAACCATTCCCCCGCCCTTCAACAATATAATATCGCTGAATTTTAGAAAACATCGAATTCGAAAGTTTCTCAAATGAAATCCTTTTTTGATGAATTTTCTACCAAAAGAAAAAAAACTACGTTTAATTTATAATTTACAAGGGAAGTATAAAATAATATATGGTAACAATATATTTGACGAATACAATACGAGATCAAATCGTATAACATTGGGTAGAAAATTTTAAACATTTCGCAATGATGTAGAAGACGTTTTACTTCGAATTCGACACACCATTGGTAAATTCTTTATTCATTTTTCTCCTAACTCATTTTTGTGGTAACCGCAGAACAGTCGATGTGAAAATACCATGGTATATCGACTAACTTAATTTGTGCTGCTTCACTACCTATCTACCTAAATTTCTTACAGCAATATATAACCTATTCATTCGGTCATCTCCAGCAATACCATCTCGTAGAACCTAAACTTTGCTATTTCGTATTACTAAATTTATTCTTAAATCGAATGTACCTAAGTTCAAAATACACTTAAGTAATCAAAACATTGGAATCACCTGAAAAATTATCATCGTCTATTGCTATCATTTGAATAATTATTATATCACCAATAAATCACAAATAGCAACGTGAAGTAAATAATATAAGTTATGTAATAATATATCCATTCGATTGGATGACGATATTTATCTTCGTGAAAATTATTGAAATTAAAACAAACTGTTGAATCAACAAGTTTTTGAGTAATAAGTACGAGTACATAAGTAGTAAATTATATATGAGTAAGGTACTGGAACCGGGTATCATATTTGACAACCCAAGTTATTAACTGCAATTTTTTTTCACGTCGATAATAAATCAATCGAACTGAACGGATACAGGGTAGATACTTGAATAAATATAAACAGACAAGAGACAAAAAATACGTATTAAACCCTATGAGAATATTCGAAAGGAAACAAAAATTATACAATTGAAAAAGTAAAAAAAAAACAAAAAACCTTACACTCCAAAAAAAGCTCGAAGATGAATGTAACATCGAATAAAATTATATTCACGATTCGCAATGTTAATGCTAGGAATGTACATGGTACTTTGGAAAAAAAAGAAACACGAGGTCAATACTGAAATTATATAAGTATAGAGGTACATTCTAGATGTAGGTATAATTAAAACCAGACTGTATTCTAAGTTCAATTGTAGAAGGAAAAATTCCGGTATTTCTATTCATTGAAGTCATCACACGTGGAATATTCATATCACCAATATTTTCTATAATTAATTATAGAATACAGCCTTGAAGGAAAAGGGATAATATGGAAAAGAATCGCGTTATGAAAATTTTTGTCTCAGACAAATGAAAATATTTAAGATAATAAAATAAAAACCATAAAGTTTGCAAATGAAAACGTAAACGCGCGTATTTTGAATACGACTCGATTCTCCTTTTTTTAAAAGGTCATTCAATATACGGCCAAGCACACATTTAGGTACATACGTATAAGTAAAAGTAGTAAATTATACATCTCCAATTAAGCAAAACTTACGCTACAACATTTCGTTTAAAAACAAAAAAGAAAAAAAACAAGAAAAAGCACAACACAACCAACAATCTATCTTCAAAAAACCGGGAAAGATTCGCGTACAAAATTCCGTAATCAAAACTTACCAGAATATTGAAAAGAAAAGAAAACAATAAATAAATAAATAAATAAATAAATAAATAAATAAATCGTAACTATAAACGAACTACATTGGTTAGTTATGACGTTTCATATGCAAAGCTAGGTGATCGGATCGTGAAAAGCCTCGTTCGCATTGTTGGCATTTGAACGGTTTTGCTCCGGTGTGCTTTCTGTAGTGACGCGTTAGTTCGTCCGATCGGGCGAAACTCCAGGTGCATCCTTCCCACTGACATTTGTATGGTTTTTCACCTATAAAACAAAAAACAAAAATTCAACGTTAATTCAAGTATAATGAGACAAAATAAAAATTATAGACAGGTAATATGTTCACTGCAAGTGATGAAACAGAACAGAAGTACCGAAGATATATTGTTTTCTCGAGATATATTATTTTTGAAAAATTTCTGTTTGAATAAAATTTTCAAAAATTTCATTTTAAATAAGCATTTTTCTTTTTTTATTTGAATAAAAATTTTAAAAATTGTAGTTTGAACAAATTTTTCAAAAATTGCATTTGAATAAAATTTTGAAGAAATTTTGTTTGAACAAAATTTTTTAAAAAATTCTCAAATAAAAAAGCGACATAAAAAAGGAAAATAACAAAGTTTTCAAAATTTATTGTTTGCGAACACAATTTCCAGATATTTTTTTTTTGAACAAAACTTTTAAAAATTAATTTAAACAAATTTTTGAAGAAATTTTGTTTGAACGAAATTGTCAAAAAAAATTGTTGGAACAAAAAGGACATAAGTGACCTTATGCCCTTTTTATTGTGACACGCTCAATTGTTGAATAATTTGATTTGAGCAGAATTATAAAAAATAGATATATATTAGTACCTTGAATAAAATTTTGAAGAATTTCTGTTCGAACAAAACTTTCAAAAGTTAATTTGAACAAAGTTTTGAAGAATTTCGGTTTGGACGATAGTGTCAAAACAGTTGGTTTGAACAAAATTGCGAAAAATTTCTAAATATTGAGTTTAACCACAACTTTGAAATTATTTCTGGAGGAAATTGAAAAAAATTTAGTGAAAAAAATAAGCAATAGGTAATTCAAAAATTTCATTTAAAATTAAAAAAAAAATTGTTTGAACAAAATTGTTAAAGAATTTGATTTGAACAAGATTCTTAAAAATTTTACTTGAACAAAACTTTCAAAAAAAATTTTTTGAACACAATTTTAAAATTATTGTTGTTTGAACAAAACATTTAAAAATTGAATTTGAACAGGTTTTGAAAAATTTTTGTTCAGATGAAATTGCTAAAAAGTTTTTTTTTTCAACAAAACTGCCAAAAAATATTTTTTTAACAAAATTATCAATAATTTTTGTTGAAACAAAGTTTCTGAAAATTGAATTTGAACACAATTTTGATTTTTTTTGTTGTAAAAATTAAGGGAAAAAAATATTGAAAAAATTTTTGTTTGAACAAATTTCTCAAAAATTTTTATTCAAGAACAATTTCAAATCTTTGGATGAAAACGTCAAGTAATTGTTGTTTGAACAGAATTTTCAAAGTTTTGTTCGGATAAAATACTGAAAATTAAAAAAATTGCTTTTGAATATAATTTTCAATAATTTTTGTTTGGAAAAATTTCAAAGAATTTTTGTTTGATCAAAACTTTCAAAAAATTTTGTTCA
This sequence comes from Balanococcus diminutus, assembly GCA_959613365.1. NCBI lineage: Eukaryota > Metazoa > Arthropoda > Insecta > Hemiptera > Pseudococcidae > Balanococcus > Balanococcus diminutus. Next base: position 36,571,465 of record OY390714.1, read on the forward strand.
AGCAAAACTTGAGTTTTAAAAATTGAATTCGATGTTCGAATAATGTTTTAAAAAATCAATTTCTCACAAAATTAAAAAAAAAAACAAAACAGGTTTTCAACAAAAGTTTTAATAATTTTTTTTTGCAACAGCAACACCAAGATAAGTATTTTATTTAAAAAATGTCGATTAATTACAATTTTGACAAGTTTCTGTTTGGACAAATTAAAAATAAAATAAAATAAAATAAGCGTTGAACAAAAATTCAAAAAAAATCTTGAATAACTCTTGATTAACAAAATCAAAAACAGTAATTCAACAAACTAAACGAAATTCGAGTATGAACCAAAATCTTAAAAAAATAATTTTCAACAAATAAATTAAAAAAAAAAAAAAAAAAAAAAAAAAACTTTATTCAGAATAATTTAAAAGTTGGTTCTAAAAATCATAAAAAATTTGTGTTCGGACAAAATTCTTGATAAATTGTTCATAAACAAAACTGGTAAATTTTTTTTTCATATCAGATTTTTAAAAAAAAAGCCTGAATAAAAACCCCAAAAAATATGTAGGTCATTGTAGGTATTCAACAAAATTCAAAAAAGTCGTTTTTCAAAGTGGTTTTAAAAAGTGGGGTTTTCAATAAAATTAAGAAAATTGTGTTTCTCAAAAATTATAAAAAAATTGTTGTTCAAATGAAATTTGAAAAAAACAAATGCTCAAAAAAAATCTTGAAAAATGGTTTATAAAAATTTTTTTTTTCTTTAAATCGACTCTGAACAAAAATTTTGAAAATTAATTTTTAACGAAATTACAAAAGAAAAAAAACTAGGTAAGGTACGTACGTATCTACAATTTTTATTAATAAACTTGTAGATATAAAAAAAGTTTTCAAAAAATTGGAAATAAAGAATATATATATCTACGAATGTACCTACATAAGTAATTCAAACTAAATTTGGTAAAAATTGTAAGTACCTATATAGTATATAATTATGAACAAAATTTTTGAAAAATTGTTCATCAATTTGTTTCAAATGTTTCAAATTTTGCTAAAATGCTATTTTTTATAAATTTTTTCTACAATTGGGCTAAAAAAATTTGTATATTTCACTTGGAGCATTTTCATCATTAATTTCTTTTGGAAATCAAATCTTTGCTTTGCTGAATCTCTTTATTGACATTAAAATCTTAGAATTTGTGCTGTTTTAGCCTCGATAAATAGGTAGGTACTAGGTACACATAAAAAGTATATAGGCATCACGGTTTCTAGTGCATATATCGTATTAATAATAAATTCAACGTTCAAAATTTAAGATACCGATAGTACCTATATTTGTTTTACACATTGTTACATTGGAGTCTGCAGTTTACTTAGTGCAACTCTTTTGGGAAATTACTGCACAATTGGATTTTTACCTTTTTAAACTCGTAAGTATGGTTTTTTGTGTTTGTAATCGTCTTATAGAATAATATGTAAGTAGGTAGAGGTACATATATCCCCACGTATAAAACCAAATAAAAACCAATACCACGTGAGTTTTAGTGAAATCGAGAGCACAAGAGTGTAGAATCGAGGTAAGTACGATTAGATGTATTTCTTTATTCAATTGAAAAACAACCCTCTATAGTTCTCGAGAACGGGATACGAGCATGGAGCATTTGCGACTTCAGCGTTCAGACCCAGAAAGAAAATCAAGTAGCTCCGGTATAAAAAAAGCATTTAACTTGGTCACCGACCCGCGAGTGTGTTTGCGGTCTAGGTACATAATTATGTGTTCGGTATTAAAAAGTTACGGCTGCATTTTGTACGAAAATAGACACGGTGAATGCGCTGGTATCGTTATTTAAGCCTATAATGTTTATGTGACTGGGAAAACGGGTTCTCTTCGGTTCTGACGGTTTTCAGTCTCCTCGGGGAGCTATAATCCGCTACTTCTGTTCGTTATTCGCGTTAACATCGGCCATGACGAAAGTTTCGCATTCGTAACGTACTCGATTTACTCGAATAAACTATGTACAAGAAAGAAATCTACAGGAGTTTACCCATTCCTGCTCCTCCTACTCATCTCAAAAAAGCTTGGCAGAGTGAACTTTACGCATCTACCTGCTTCGTTATCTGATTCCAGATAAACTCCACGTCGATGGAAATATTTTTCTATTTATTTTTTTTCAACGGTAACGTTTCTTTTTAGATGCGACCCACGGTTCAATTTATTGTTTGAAATTTACTTTCTAGACTACTACCCCTCGATGAGCTATAACTGGAAACTTTGTCAATGCACACAACCGTTTGATCATAGACATAACTTTCGGGTTAGAAGTTTTGCAAAATCGCCCCAGCAAAGATTATTACCGCCACAACCGCAATTGCCCACCATTTCAGGCGGGAAACAATTTTTTTTTCGCAACAATTTAACCATCGTGGCATCACTATAGAGAGTATAGATAGGCTAGATGCGTACTATTTAACTATGTAAAGCTCGCAACTTTTATAACTCTCGTATAATGAACTGCCTACTCGTTTCCACTCATTATGCCGTTGATAAATTGACCCGAGCACAATGAAGTGGAAATTTTATTGTTTCTACATTGGGCCGGAAAGTTTCTGCATCTCTTATAAAAACCTCTCTACCCTTCGAATATTCCGTTTAACGATACATTTTTCATCAGATAAATCGCCATTTTTTTTCTCCTTCGCCTACTCGTAGCTTAATTTCCATACCAATGAATTAACCATAATGCGACCGAGCGTATTATCTGCCTCGATGCAAGCACTATGTAGGTACGCGTGAAAGAAGCCTGAATATTTCAAATTTTTATATGCTCGCCTTAATTTTTATTCCGTTGACGTTCGAAAGTATTCAGAAAGAAAACTTTTCTATCCAAAGAAAACCACAACAGAATATTATCTCGTTTTTAGTCGTCTTTTATAAAGCTGTTTTTTTTTTCTTCCTTTTTCAAAGAGAGGAAAAAAATCTAGTGCCAACTCGTGCACGTGTTCACAGTTCTCGTAGAAGACTCATTTTGTTACATCAAAAAAATAAACACATCTCGTCCTTGTACGTAGCGAGAGGCGCAGATGAAGGGGGTGAGATGTGGTCTTTTTCAACCCCAAGAAATAGAGAAATTATGCAATTTTGCAATAACTAAAGTTATTCTTGGTGTGACGTTTGCATTTCGAGTCGAGATTTTTTTTACAATTGGTGTAGTAAGTGAAGTACCTTCGAATACCTATTGGGTGTTCACTGCTCAGTGAAGACATTAGGGTGCCTATTTTGATTTTATAGGGGCAGGGGATCACGGAAATATAAAAAACTGTGTCAAAGGTGATACATGAAATAGGTGTAATTTTTAAACAAGATAAAAAAAATTATGTGAAGTTTTTTGGTGAGGAGGGGAGGGGGAGATTGAAAGGATTTCTCTATCAGCAAATTGAATTTTTTTTCTTCAAGCAAAAAAGACTTCGTTTGCACAAACATAAAGAACAGAGGTTTTTTCCTCTAAAAAATAGAGAATCATTGTATTGACATTTTTCTCAATCACCATAATCCACAAAAAAAAATCAAGAATTTTTTGCTGAAAAAAACTAGGTAAAAAAGGAAAAAAAATTGCTCTAAAAAGGATTGAGAAATTCTTTCGTCAAAATTGAAGACTTCTTTACTCTCCAAAAAAATGAAAATATTTTTTACTCTAAAAAAATTCAAAAATTTTTTGCTAAAAAAAAAAAAAAAAAAAAAAAAAAAAAAAGTAAAAAGAGAAAAAAAATTGCTCTAAAAAGGATTGAAGAATTGTTTCGTCAAAGTTGAAGACTTCTTTACTCCCCAAAAAATTGAGGATAATTTTTGCTCAAAAAGAAAAAAACTAAATAAAAAAGTTAAAAAAATTTTGCTTCAAAAACGACTGAGAAATTCTTTCGTTAAAATTGAAGACTTTTTACTCCCCAAAAAATTGAGCATATTTTTTACTCCCGAAAAATTCAGGAATTCTTCACTCCCCAAACAATTGAAGATACTTTTTACTCCCAAAAAATTTCTTTCTAAAAAATTTAACGAATTTACTCATTGCCCCCAAAAAATGAAGAATTTATTTACCCAAAAAAAATTTAAGTATTTTTTACTTTCAAAAGAACTGAGAATTTTTTTTCATCCAAAAAAAGAAGAATTTTCCTTCCCTAAAATTTGAGGATTTTCTACTCAAAAAAAAATTAAAATCAAAGAATTAGAAAACTGCTAACTTCCATAAAAGTGGAAAAATTGTTTCGCTCCAAAAAATTAAAAATTATTCTCACTCTAAAAATTATTGAGAAATTCTTCCCAAAAAATTGAGAATTTTTTCACTTCCAAACAAATTGAGCTATTTTTACCCCCTCCCCCGTTCAACCCATCAAATAAAAGTTAGTCAAATCAAGTTGAGAAATTAATTCCAAAAAAATCTGTTTTTTTTTGCTTGTAATAATTCTGAGACAATTCAAACTTTTTTATGCAAGAACTTGAGAAATACGAGTAATTACTTTCGTGCCAAAATTTTTTTTAAATCTTATTCCAAGAAAAAATTGATTTTGTTTCTCTAAAAAATGATCAAAAAAAGAGAGAATTTTTCCTCTGAAAATGAGAGATTTTTTCTCCACAGAAATTAAAATATTTTTAATAAATTCGGGATTTTTCACGTTTTTCACGTTGATGCAAAAAAATGGTACTTGCCTAAATATTTTTTATTCCAAATAAAATTATCCAAAAAAATTGAGAGAATTTTTTCCTATTAAAATGAGAGATCTGTTTTCCACAGAAATTAAGATATTTTTAAAAAATGAAAAAAATGCATGTTGATGCAAAAAAAAAAAAGGTAGGTAAATACTTTTTATTCCTAGAAAAAATTTATTTAGTTTCCCTAAAAAATTATCCAAAAAAATGAGTGAATTTTTCCTCTTAAAATGAGAGATTTTTTCTCCACAAAAATTAAAATATTTTTAAATTTATGAGAAATTTTTGCATGTTGATGCAAAAAAAATGGTAAGTAAATATTTTTTATTCCAAGAATGTTTAGAATTTTTCCACACCAGAAGAATTTTTGATTTTTTTCCTCCACAAAAACATGGATTTTAGCTCATGTATATTTAATTTTTTAATTTTTGAAGAGGTATAACTTGGGCACCTGTGCTACTGCCAAGTCGCAAGCCATTACTCGGTTACATCCAAATCTCAAATAAACTATACACAATTACACATAATACCATAACCACCCACTAATTACCCATCTTTGATGAAATTAAACTAGGCAACATTTACAGCGAAAACGCTTTTGTCGGTAGCTTCACAAACATTTATTTCTCTCGCTCAAATAAAAATTAAATGGTAAATGGGTAAAAGAAAAAAATCTTTAAAAGTAATTTACAAGAGCGTGCTTTAGATTTTAATCTTGAAACGACGAATCTTTTTTTAAAGAAGTTTTTAATTCGTTTTCTTTCTTTCTTTCTTTTTTTTTTTTGAAGTTGAACTACAGCTACGTCCGAAATTACTGTTTTCTATTTATGCCGAGATAAAAATTATACGTAAAGAATTAAATTAATAAGATTTTCGAATTAAAATGTTCTTATATTACGTTTTTGCAAAATAATTAAATAACTACTAGTACTTGGTAAAAATTTGTCTTACATTTTGTTATAATTACGTACATTAAAGAACGTCGGCGTCGGTGTACCATACGTAGGTACTTAGATGGTTCTGAATTTTCAAATGGGAAAATCAAACGAGCGATTTTTTTCGTTATCTACTACTACTATAGTAGTACGTATGCATAGGTACAACACATTTGGTTAATCTCTTCCGGAAAATTAGCATTGTTGGGTTTTCTCCTTCAATAATATTCCATTCGGTCACAATTACTAAGTATAGCTTAAGTTTTCAGCGAAAATATATATACGAACGAGGGATGGAAATTAAAATTCACAGGGGTACTTTTAAAAACAACGTTCCGATACAACAACTGAGATTTTTCCGGGCTCTTTGTAGCTGTGTAGTGGTCCAGGAGGCGAAATTCATGAATTAAAGAGATTTTAGCTTATTCACGGTACAAAGAACTAACAAACGATAAAGGGAAGCAGTAAATTGGGAACATCGTTTCTTTACACATGTTTATGTGGTTTTCATAAAGTACACGGGCTACTGGGCAGGATTTTATATAAGGTAGCGAGTGACCAACCAGTGTAAACTAACACATAAATAAGCCCAATAGAGCACGACCCATGTAATAAAACACTAACTTAATTGTCTGGCTACTTATGGTGGCATGAGATGAGTTCTTTGTAGGTAGCACCAGTGTACTGGAGGGTATTTCGCTTTCGTAACCTATACGTACCACGAACTTTGTGCAGTTTTGCCAATTCATTAAAGCTTTTACCAAACAAGATGTCTTTCTTATATAAATTGCGAACAATCGATAAAAAATGGTGGGGCGAGAATAACGTCAAAATCGAGTGATCGATTTTATAGCGAAATTTCTTTATAAGAACAAAACAGCATTTCTATGAATTCGATTATTTCAAGGACAATTTTTTTCAACCCATTTATTTTAGAAGTTTGAAAAAAATTCGGAGTGCACTTTTTTCAAACTCAATGAGATTTTTTTAGAGAAGAAAAGGAAATAGAATTGAGAAAGGCAAATAAAAGGATAAAAATGTATCTCATGAAAGATTGTTTTCAAAAGATTCTTTTATGAACTGTTATATAACCACTGAATGACAAAAAAAGAGAAAGTATTATGAAATTATTTTTCAAATCCATGAAAATTTTTCTAAAACTTCTGGAATTTTCGGAAATTCTGAGGAAAATTGTCCAATTCTGTAAACTTGAATTGTTTGAAGTTCTGAAATTTTTTTTCCAAGATACTTATAGATTTTCTGAAGATTTATTGAAAATTCTCTGAAAAATTTTAAAATACATCCTGATGTTTTGTAAATTAATTAGTAATCCTTTGAAAATTGTGGAATTTTTTGAAAAAGTCTACAAAAATTTATACGATTTTTCTGAAACGTATTGAAATTTTTTTTGGTAAAATTTAATAAGAAATTCCCTGAAATTACCTATTTAGGTACCTATGTGAAAAATTCTATAATATCTACTTACTATAAAAATTACAGAATTTTTCTGAAATTTTACTTTTTGCCACGTTTGTACAATTCTCATACAACATTTTAGGTGTGGAAATTACAAATTTTATGGGATTTTCAGAAATTTTCAGGTTTTGTAGATAGCTAACTTTGTGAAAGATTTTTTGAAATTTTGGGAAGAATTTTCTGCGATTTTATGAAGAATTTTCTGAAACTTTGTAAAAAATTGTACGAAAATTTTTACTTTGAAAGCTCTGCAAATCCTGAATTACTGTGAAAATTTTATGAAGTTTCATGGAAAACTTTCTATGACTTTGTAAAGAATTGTCTGAAAATTTTGGTGTTTAATAACTTTTTGTACTTGGTAATAATCAGGGTTCGGATTTTCATGCTCGAGCATGTTTTTTTGTTTAATACTAGATCGAGAATTTTCAAGTTATCTTTACGTTTCAGAAAATTCTAAGTAAAATTGACCCAACTTGTTTTTGCATGTTTGAGCATATTTCACCTTTCAGCGCATATAAACGCATATTTTGGGTATTTTTAGGGAATATTTTAGGTTTTTCGAGAATATTTCACGATTTTCGAGTTTTTTCGAGCATATTTTGACAAATTTGCAATTTCTCACCTAAAAATTTAGTAAAACTGATACAGCTATTTTTTTTTCACCCGAATGTGCAACACTGGTGGTACTTTTTTGCATATGCCGGCTTGGCGAGTCGATTTAATTTTCAAACTTACCTACTTATTTTGATAAAATACAATTTCGTTATTTTCTCTGATTTAATTAGAATCAGTAGAATTACCAAATTAGAATTAGAATTAGAACGTTTTTTGCTTTTGAGTAAAAATAAAATTCATTTTTCGTTCTTTTTTGTGTAATTTCTCAATATGTGTTCTAAATACGTCCAATTATGAATCAAAATCATGTAGCTGGCGTTTTCCTCTTTAAATTGACACCCATATCGTTCGAGAATATTTTTAGGTTTTTCGCGCATATTTCGTGTTTTTTAAGGGAATTTTTATGCGCATATTTCCCGTTTTTTCGAGAAAGAATGTCCGAACCCTGGTAATAATTATTATAAAAACTTATTTAAACACCAAAATTTTCAGAAAATTCTTTACGAAGTCGTAAAAATTTTTCATAACATGTCATATTTTTACAAAATTTCAAGAAGGTAACCACCTGACAGAATCTAAGAAATTTTTTAATTTTTCATGGAATTTCAGAAAAAAATTCATAAAAGTATCTTTTTTTTATGAAATTCCATGAAAAATTTTCTGAGATTCTGTAGATTGTTACTTTTTGAAATTTTGCAAAAAAATTTAAAATGATGGCCCTTTGTGAAAAATTTTCTATGATTTTTTGTGAAGAGTTCTGTAACAAATTTTCAATTTCCCTGAATTTTGGCAAAACCATGTTCCGGATGTTCGATAAACTCTCAAAAGTTTTATGAGAAATTTTATGGGACACTGATGATTTTTTTGAAGTTCTGAGGAAAATTTTCTGATTTTTTTTTTTTTTACAAAATTTCCAAAAATCTTCAAAAAACGTTTACAGAGCGTCAAACAATTTTTTTGAAGAAAAGAAGTAAAAAATTTTCACGTTACGTCAAAAAGTATTTAAGAAATCTACGAATTATTTTTAAAACTTCGATGAATTTTTCACAAAATTTCACAGAATCCAATAAAATTGTAAGCCAAAATATTAAACACCGTGAAGTAAGTAATCGAATTCGAGGCTGAAAAAAAAACATAAATTTTTCCTGGGGAAAAAGCAGCCTTTTGAAAAAACTCTTTTCGTAAAGAATTTTTCAAAAGAATGGTTCAAGTTCGGAAAAAAAAATGCAAACCAAACGAAGGAATGTCACTTCCCTAAAATTACTGCTTCAATGCGTCGGAATTAGATTTACGTCGTGAAAATGTGATAAAAATCGTAGTGCCCCGCGATGATTCTAACCCCTTTATCAATATGTTTCGCAGTATGCCTAATGGAAGAAATTATCAAGATGTACGCACAAAGTTTGTTAAAATTAATCACCATGGTAGATATAGTATGTTTTTACAAAAAAAAAAAAGAAGAAAAAAAAAGAAAGAAAACGCGAGATAAATATTTTACCATTTCACTCGAATGATAAGAAAATACCTATATTCGCAATGATTTCAAATTCACAACTGTACGAACTGCGATCAACTAAGTATTGCTGAGCATACTTGGCAAGCTCGTCATTTTCATTTTATTCGAATGAAAATTAAGATCATTGTACGCCCATGGGCAATAACATTGCCGTTTACGTTGTCGTTCAATTTAAACACGAACGTAATGAAGAGACGGAGATAACGCACGAATTCGTTATTCGACAGTCACTGGCAACATTTCGAGTCATAGTCGAGAGAAAAAGTGTGTAATCGAAAACAGCGCAGCAGAGATTAACATGGAAGGATACCTCTGCTCTGGTGGAAAATTTATCGAACAGTTCGCCAAACGATGGTTCGAGCTTGTATTTAAAACGAAAAATCTAAATTTCAATTCGCTAATTTAAATAATTTTTCGGCGAATAATTTCGACATTTGGCTTGGCGATACTAGGCCGCAGCCAACTTCAATTCGTAATTAGGGAAACGAAGGAGAAAAAAATACGAAACAGCGGAGGTTTTTGGAATTTTTATTTCAGAAAAAAAAAGGAAGTTATCAACTTCTACAACGTCTCTATTGTGAGGGCTTGATTTTCCATTAAATACTTCCGCTATTTGTTTTCATTTATTTTAATATTCTTGGCAGGTCTATTTTACAGCCCTAAAAATTTCGCCATAAGAACTTACAAAAACAATGTGGAAACAGATGTTGACTTTTGGACGGGCTGGCGCGTTTACGTTTAGATTTTGATATATGAGCCTGTGTGCATGTATATGCCGCCGACGAGCGGCGCGGCACGGCACATACGCTGGCGCAATTCACCTATATATTCTTTACGAGCTTATTGTATTTCGCTCGCATTTATCACATCAGGAGACACGATCAAACGCTCCAACAAAACAAAATATTTTCTAGCGTAAAATTTACTCCGTTCGAAGCGCCGATGATTTAATAACGCATCTCAAGTACCCTTTCAGCAAACACGGTCATCATCCACGCGAAAATTCAACCTTTTTTCACTTTCACTCTCTAAAAGAATCCTACGCATCGATGGAAAATATTAGTCGAATTATTTCCGCTATTTTGTCGTACTCTCGAGCGCCTCGGCATATCGAAATATTATACATTTACTCAATATTTACCACCACTTACGTCCTATAAGTTTATGTTTAAATGCCAAAACCGAAGGGTTAATCTCCTAAGGTATGGAGTGTTCCGCTCAATCATGCTAATATTTATTTTCGTCAAGTTTAAATGAAGAAACGTTAAATTACACACGATTAAATGGTCTTGCCAACAATGGGATACTAAAAAAAAGGTTCTTCTCGCAGTCTAATACAACTTTACTGAAGATAAAAATAAATAAGTACAATCTTATAAATCAAATCAATCAATCAAATAATTACCCCCCCCCCCCCCCAAAAAAAACATCACTTTTGCAGAATGCTCAACAGGACTTTCTCAAAATGAAAAACGTGTAATAAAAAAATTTACAACTTCATTACTGGATCCAGTTATCATAAGAAGTTATTAAAATTTAAAAATCATAAAAATTTCGATTTTTTACCAAATTTAAAAAATTAAATTAACCATTTAAAATTTTTTGAAAGTTTAGCTGAATTTTAGAAATTCATCAGGTACCTATCAAAAATTTAAAAATGACCTAATTTTTAATGACACTAAATTTTGAAAAGTAACACTAAGTACATTGAATTAATAATTTTATTGATTGAGAAAATTTATTAAAATTTAAAAATGACTAAATCTTTATGAGAAATCATCTCAATTTTTCACTATTTTTTTCGCGTAAATAAAAATTTGTTGAATTTTATTCAGGAACAATGTTTCCAAATTTGAATATTGAAGTTTTTTTTTTTTGGGGGGGGGGGGAGGGGGGTATTTTGTACAATTTATTTTTTTTAAAAGATGAAAAAATAAAAATTTTATTTTCGTATAATAGGTAGGTATATAATTTTGCTTTTTTTAAAAAATTTATTGAAGAATTTAATTTATTCCAAAATAAAAATGATTTTTTTGTTTCATATAATAACGCCCGTGTAGCAATTGTCGACATCGACATTTATGTCGACAAAATGCAGACACATTTTTTTCTCGGTTAACGATGAATTAAAAATGATATTTAAGATTTAAAGTAATGTTCTATGTTAAACATAACTGTTCAATCAAAATTTTTGAATTTTTCTCAGTATTTTCCTATAATTTAGAAAACGTTGTTTTTCTACATAGACAAGTCGATGTAAAAATCGATACTCGATAAACGCATCGACATTTATGTCGACAATTTCTGCCAATTAAATTTACAAATTTTATATCTAAAAAGAACTAAAAACAATTAATAGGAACATTTTAAGCTCAGGAATAAATAATTTTTGAAAATATCACAAAATTTTCTTATTTTTTAAAGTTTTGAATAATACAACCACTTGTCGAGTTATTGTCGACATAATTGTCGATGGTCGAATAATGCATCGACTTGACTGTCGACAGTGTCGACCAGAGGAATTTTAAGTCGAGATAGTGTCGATGTGATTGTCGAGGGTCGAATAATGCATCGACTCAACTGTCGACAGTGTTGACCAGAGGAATTTTAAGTCGAGTTAATGTCGATCTAATTGTCGAGGGTCGAATAATGCATCGACTTGACTGTCGACGTTTTGAGGGTGCTTGTGATACTCGCAGATAAAGTGTGTTGTGAATTAGTACATAAGGTCTAAGAATCATCTCTATGTTAGTTGGACACTCGCATGTGTCCAGCTACAAAGGTAGTCTCAATGTCGCATATTTGACAAAAAATGTCGAAATGTTGGCTTGAACACTATTTTTGGTGTAATTTTAATATATACTTATATTGAATATTTGAACTTAGCATATTTTTCAAAATCGCATCATTGCAAATGTCGATGTGGATGTCGATATAAATGTCGACACATCGAAATCGGTCACTTTTCGATCGTACATGTCGACACGATTGTAGATGGTTTGTCGAGCTTATTATCGACATGTTTGTCGACCGTCCAAATATGGCTCGACATGTCGAGCCATATTTGGACGGTCGACAAACATGTCGATAATAAGCTCGACAAACCATCTACAATCGTGTCGACATGTACGATCGAAAAGTGACCGATTTCGATGTGTCGACATTTATATCGAAAAGTGACCGATTTCGATGTGTCGACATTTATATCGAAAAGTGACCGATTTCGATGTGTCGACATTTATATCGAAATTAGCATCGACGTTGCTACACGGGCGCTATGTGCAGCAATTTCTTTGAATTCCAAACTAGCCCTAAGATTAAAAATTCCAAACAATCTAAAAAAAATTTTTTTGGAAAAATGAAAAAATCATTCCTTTATGTTTTTAAAAATTTTATTAAAAATGATTTTTCTTCATTTTTTTAAAAACAATTTCTTTGATTTTTTTGGAAACAACTTTTTTTGAAATTTTATTGAAAAGTATTTTCTTGCATTTTGTGCAATTTTTCTTTTTTTAAAAAGTAAAAAATCAAATTAAAAAATGTTGTTTTGAAGTATCTTTTTATTTCATTTTTTTAAATAATACCTAATCTTGTTTAATTTTAATTTTTATTTTATTGAACAAATTTTTAGATTTTGTTTTTTATTAAAATCAAATTATTGGATTTTTTAGAAAAACAAATTCAACTTTTATTTGAACATAAACTATTTTATTGAAAAAAAAATAACAAATATTATTTTTGTTTGTTTTTCTCTTCAAAATTAAATTTTTTTTATACTTTTAAAATTTAAAACCTACTTTGTTGATTTGAAAAAATTATACCTAGGATCATGATTCCATTGATTTTCTTTTAGAACATTTAAAAAAAAAATTGATGACCTATTAAATACAATTCAAAATTTTTGACAAAATTAAAATAATATCAAAGTTTTGTCCAAAAATATTTTTAAAATTAAAATAGGTAGGTAAGTGTTTGAATTGTTTCTGATTTTTTATCAAAAAATTTCTCCTGAATTTTTTTCAAAATCACAAAAATCCGTAGATTTTTTGCCAGAAATTATTTTTCAAAAATACAAAAAATAAATGATTTTGAATAAAATGAAAAAAATAACAAAATTTTGTAGGTATTCACGTTTTTAAAAAAAAATAATCATGTTTGAAATTTTTGTTTTGAATTTTTTTGAATTTTTCTCAAAAATTAAAATCAAATTTTTTGTTTTAAAAAAATGTTTTTGAATGAAAATAAAATAATTTTTTTTGAAAAGTTAACGTTCATTATTTTCAAAATTTTATTCGAAATCATTTTTTTAATAGGTACCAAAAATTATTCCTTCGAATTTTTTTGAACAATTTTTTAAATTTGTACCGAAAAATAATTTTTTGAATGTTGTCCAGGAAAATTAGATTAAGTTTTTCGTAATCTTTAAACTATTTTTTTGAAGTTTAAGTATTTGAAAGCAAACTACTTTTTTGAAGATTGGTTTTTGTGCAATTTTCTTCAAATATAGGTAATAAATTAAAATTTTGATTTTTTTTCGAAAAGTCATCTTCCATTTTTTTTTAAATTTTACTTATTTTAAATCATTTTTTATTTGATTTTTTCAAAAATGATTCCTTAGCAATTTTCGCACAATATTCTAAAATTTTATTGAAAAGTAATTTTTTGGATTTTATGCAATTTTTTCAATTTTCTACGGGAGTTAAAAAATTATAATTCAAAAAAAAATTGTTCAATACGTATTTTATTGTAGAATGGATTATTAGATTTTTTCAAATTAATTTTTTTCGAAGTTCATTTGAAAGAAAACTAGATACTTTATTGAAAATTGGATTTTGGCAATTTTTTTCAATTTTCTACAGAAGTTAAAAAACCACAATTCGAAAAAACTTTGTTCAAGAAGTTTTTTATAATCTTGATTTTTATAGAATACATACTTGGATTTTTTTTCAAACTAATTTTTTTTTTTTGAAGTTTAATTATTTGAAAGAAAATTACTTTATTGAAGATTTTGGATTTTGGCAATTTTCTTCAAAAGAAAAAAAAAAAATATTTTTTTAAAATTTTGCCAAAAAGTTTTTTCAATTTTTTTTATTTCTCATGATCTTGTTTTTAATTTTTTTCGAGTTGAGATCAAAATCAAAAAATCTTTGATGACCCAAAATGCAATTTAAATCATTTTTTTTAATCTACCTAATTGCACTAAGCTAATACTTATTTTTGAATTTGAAAAAAATACCTATAATCATACATATGTCAGCATATATTTTAAGGATTATAAAAAGGTATTCAGTAGTATTAGCACATATTTTTGGTTGCCCTAGTTAAGTATAATATTTTCAAAAAAAAATCGAAAACATGTTGAAATAAAAAGGTGTAAAATTGCGTTGATAGCACGTACCATACAAATACGAGTCGTACGTATGGTTATCTCTGTTCGAGCACAATGTTTAATTCATTTAATTAGGCATCGGGCCAATCAACAACAATTAGCGTTAAAACAAGAGCAGGAGTCAGGCTTGGGAAGCTAGAAGGAAAACAAAACACTGCGGGCCAAACCGCGAATAACGATCAACACTTTCGGCTTCGGCATGGCATAATACTGCGTCGGAGGTTTACCACAAGATAAAAAACCATCGACGCTTCATCCTCGTTCAATTACGTTGTCACTAATGAGCCGTAAGTTAGCATTTCCTTCCACATCGTTAGCACTCTCCGCCACTATCAGCGAAATGAAAAGTAATCCGTTAATGTTGAGAATCATTGCAATGCAACGAAGCATTGTTTTCTGGTGCTGCGTCCGAATGCATCGGATCATTAAATTTTTCTTTTTTTCCTTTTTCGCAATATTTCCCTCTTGAACGGAGACACATTCAGCACGACGATTGCCGTCATGTTTATGAGGCGAATGTCGCGACGCGCTATCAGACGAAAGAAAGCAACTTTGTGAGCCACCCACGTGATTTATGCGGCGATTATGAACCATTCGCGCTGCTTTTAATATTTTATTTTTATTACGTCGCAATATAGACAGTATACGCTGTAAATATTTCGCTGACGTTGAGCTGCCATGTTGCAAATTTATACATGAGAAATTCTCTTCGCGAACAGGTTATCACTGTTTGAAACATCGGCTCTGTTTAGCATAATGAATTCCGATTGTGAATTTTCGTGATTGGTGAAGTGATGCCCCTTCTTTTTTTAGTGTTTCTTAGATGGCTTTAAACTGAATTTTTCTTATTAGTGTAAAGTGAATGTTTCATGTGAATTTTATCTCAACAATTTTTCCTACCAATGATATTTCTTTTTCAAAAAAATTTTTTCCTGTGGCCCGGAGGGTATGCAAACATATTTACATCGACTCACCATGAGTTGCAAAGTCACTGGTTAGAAGGCTTTACATAGGTTCGCCACACCCTGTATACAGAGTGAGTCGACTTCGTTTCCTGACCTTATTAGAAGATAGCTCAGTATCCGTGTAAAAAAAGTTCATAGATGTAAATTCGCAAAACTGCATAAGGTGGAAGTTACACGGGTGTAAAAATTTATTTTCATGCTGGATTGAAAACTATCATGGTTGGAGAAAAAAATTTTCAAACAAAAATTGTTCCTCGTACAATTTCCTATCGAAATATTTCTATGCATTTTTTTGTAATTCTTCACTGGAGAAAGTTATGCTTCATTCAATACCTATCAGTTTTTTTGTTTTTTTTTTTACAAAAAAATTGATACTGAAGCTAACATAACTTCTTCCGGTGAAATTTACAAAAAAATGAGTAGAAGCATTTTGATTGGAAATTTGGCGAGGAACAATTTTTGTTCGAAGAAATTTTCTCTAACCATGATAGTTTTCATGAAATAATTGAAAATACTTGAAAATTTATGTTTTTCCACATTTTTTCAGAGTTTCGTCGATAATTTTTGATTTCTTTATTATATGAAAAAATGTTTCATACAAAAGTTGTTCCAATTTAAATTTCCCGCAAAAAATTCAGAATTTTCTATGTAAGTCTCTACAAAAAAATCTCTTATTCTCCTCTTTTAAAAAAATCCTTTACTCCAAAATGTTTTTGTTACTTTTCATAATTTGATCAACACTTTGCTGTTTTAGACTCTTCGTACATCGTACAATAAAATTACCATTACTCTTTTCTTTTTCGCATACTAAATTTAACGCGTATATCGTATGGACACGACTTGGATGTGTTATTCTCTGTCATATACTTAGAAATGCGACCACCTGAACACAATAGACATCCACCAGGATAAGCAGTTACCAACGAAACACCAAAAGTACTCTACTCGATTGTTTCGCAGCTAGTGCTAGTGAGAAAGTGAGAAACCATTTTGCAATACTTGAGCTTCACGACCATAAAAATGAGAACTTGTCGATGGTATTTTTGTAAATTAAATTTCTCAACACGAGGATACTTAACTCTGAAAACATTGTTAGTGCCATTGTGAAGAAGACAAAAGATCAATAAAAACGTAGGTATTTCTGATTTTACACTCGAGAGTTGTCATTTTTCAAAATTAGCGAGAAATTTATTACATTCGGAATTGGAATTTATTTGTTCCTCTAACTGCAGTGAACCATTTTGTCGTGAATTTTTAATATAAGTAATGAAACAATTACGTTATTCAAAACTTATTCCATATACGAGTACGAGTGTAATATTACTAAACTTAGTCAACTGTACCTTGAACAATTCGCGCCAAAATAAAGCATTTACGTTGAGACGTTTTAATTAAAAACATAGCTGCAAAAATTTAAAAATCTAATTTATTTCTCACCCGAGAGAGGTCGCATTTCTTATTCTAACTGAGAAAACACAACTGCATTTGTTTTCTTATTTAAGATTTAATCAACTTGTTAGTTTTAATTAATGTTAATATGTGATGCAGGGCCGGCGAGAGGGCGGGACAGGGGGGACAGATGTCCTGGGCCCGGATTTCTTTTAGGGCCCGGATTTTTACCGACACTACGGGTTTTCTTTTCAACTCATAGGACTCTTAAGGTAAAATAAGAAAATTTCTTTGGGACCTGAGTATACATCAATCAATTCAAATTAAAAATGACAACTTTTATTTCGTAAAAAAATATTTTTTCAAAAAAAAAGGAGGCCATGAAATTTTTGTCCCGGGGCCCGCGCTGGCTCTCGCCGGTCCTGATGTGATGTAGGTAATCCCAGCAAGTTTTTTTTTTCTTTTTTTGTTGAGTAAGTATTTTTTGTACGTTAAGGAGAAACTGAACCTTCAATTTAAGAAAATAAAAGTGTTTAGGTACTCACAATCTGTACTTTGTTACAGCCTCTAAATGGATTTTTTCCATTACCCCCTTTCCCTAAAAAAAAACATCCCTATCAAAGCACAAAATATAGACTTATTTTGGTGAAATATTTTTTCCTTATCGAATTGTGTACCAACGATAAAAATACACATCAAGGCAGAAAAATACAACCGTCAAAAAATCTGTTTTCTGATTGAATATTATTATTATTATTATTATTATTATTATTATGTGAAATAAGAATGCTCGAGAAAAAAAATATAAACTGCAACCGAAGGTTCAACCAACCGTATGATTCATTTCTATTTTCTGTTTTTGTTCGTAAATCCACCCACATTATTTTCCAATTTATTCAAACAATAATAAGTATTCTATCTACTTCAGCCCCCACACAAACTATCGTGCAACGAAAATGTTCCACTCATTTCTTTGAAAAAAATTCACATTGGAAAATTATCGTGCCAGGACACGATTCTTTCTTCGAGTAAAATCATTCCAAGATGGTTAGCGAACACATTCTTTTTTTATTTTACAATAAAACACATTTCAAATTTTTAGAAAAGGCCAAATTCTCTTCAACAGCTTTCTACGATTTTTACGGTTAATTGAGGACAAATCAAGTGGAAAATATTTCAACAATTTCGATTTCTCAACAGTAAAATACTCGAGTAAGGTACATATTTTCAAGAATAAGTTTCATTAAAAACTTCATCATCATCGAGGCCTTTTCATCGAGCATTTTTTTTGACCTCTTTTGGAACCACTATTTGCGTTCAAACTACAATTTACTGCCTAACAATGTTTCGTAATTTTTGGATTGAAATGATGATCATTATAAATTTATAAGTATAAGTTCAACTGGATCATTTTATTAGGTTGTGTCAGTTTCGAGGGGAGGGGGGCGTGAAATTTTAAAAGGTACGAACAGCTAGATTTTTTCGGAACGAATGTTCAGTTTAAATTTTTTAGATGTTAAATGTGAGAATTTTTTTCTTTGAGAATTTCTTTGCTACAAAATATTTTTTAAAAATTCCCTTAAAAAAATAAGATTTTTTTTTCCTTTATAAAAATGTGAAATAGATATTTTTCCACTCCAAAAATTGGGAGATTTTTTCAATTGGAAAAAAAGTGAAAGAATGTTAGGTATCCCCGAAAGAATTAAAATATTTTTTGACACACAAAAAAATAAAACATAAAAAAACTCAAAAACATGAGAAATTTTCTTCTTTAAAAAATGAGAAACTGTTCTATTCCAAAAAAAAAAAATTTAATATTTAAAAAATGGAAAAATTTATGATTCCGAAAAATTCAGGCACTCTTACCCGAAAAAACTGTAGGATTTTTTGCTTCAAATTAAAAAAAAAAATTCCACATAATTTTTTCAATTTAAAAAAATTAAAAGAAAATAAATTTTTATTTGCTCTTATTATTTTGAAAAAGACGATTTTTTCAATTCAAAAAATTTAAAAATCCAAAAATTCGGAGATTTTTTTTTCAATAAAAATGAAAGAATGTTATCTTCGAGGAAATCCACTCTCATCTTCTAACCAAACAACCTATCCCTCAATGTTCTCTCTGTACCTGTTCGATGACAGTCGAACACATTCTTACACAATGTCCCTTATTTCATTCCATTCGATCTCAATTCCTAAATGAACCTTACACCCTCTCTGAAATTCTCTCAGATGATCCTCCCAAAATAATTGCACTCCTCCAGTTCCTCAAGCAAACCAACCTCTTCAATAAAATCTAACTCCCTATCTAATCCCGTGCCTCTGGCCATAGCGGCAGTACATGGCACGTGAAACCAACAGGTAACAGGTAAAATATTTCTTTCCTTACATATCTGCTTCAAAAAGTTTTAAAAAACTGTTGCCCCAAAGATGTGAGAAATTACTTACCTACCTACCTACTAAAAAATTGAGATTTTTTGATTCCTAAAAATAATGAGAAAATTTTTTCTTCAAAAAATTGAGATTTTTATTCCAAAAAATGACATTTTTCACCCCCAAAAATTGACATGTCTTATACGTTTTTCTACTTTTTAAAAAAATGAAAAAATTGAAATTTCAAAAAATCAAAGGACATCTTCTTAAAAAAAATAGAGATTTTTTGCCCAAGAAAATTGAAAAATTTTTTATTGCAATTTTTTTTTAAATCCTCAAAAATTAGAAATTTTTTCAATTTATAAGAATAAAAAATTTAATTCCAAGAAAATGGAAATTTTTTTTATTCCAAAATTCCCTTTCACTCAGAAAATTAGGAGATTTTTTTGACAGAAAATTAGGATTTTTAAGATGTGTTTTTCTCTATAAATAAAGGTTTTTTACACAAAAAAAAAAAATGTTGAAATAATTTTTTACCAATTTTTTTACCTTGAAAACATTAGAAACATTTTCATGCTGACTTCAAAAAATTATTCCAATAAAATTTAGAATTTTTTCCCTGAGAAAATTAAAAATATTTTCATACCAAAAAAATTATTAGGTAGATTTTTTTAATGAAGCAAAATAAATTTATGTTACCAAGTTTTATTTCGACAAAATAATTAGGATTTTTGAGATGTGGTTTTTTTCTATAAGTAAATAGGAATGTTCTTCGTAGAAAAAAATAAAATAAAATAAAAAAGTTCTTTCACTTCAAAAAAATATTGGAGGAATTTCGTACGAATTTTTTAATTATGAAAAAATGAGAAATATTTTTCTGCTGACTTTAAAAAATTAAGATTATTATTTTAATAAAATTTAAAAAAAAAATTAAAAATTTTTCATAATATTCAAGTTTAATATCAACGGCAGTGTTTTAAATTTGAAAATAAAAACAGTCCTTCAACCTGAAAAAAAAAACTTCTACTGAACTTTTTGAAAAATCAGTATTCAAGCAAAAACAGTAAGTACTTTGGCGGTACCAGCAGCCTCAGAAGGACATTTAGACATTTTGTAAGAGAAACTGAACGAAAAAAAAAACACTTCCGAATTCAATAATAATTTACAAAAATGGGAAAATTTGAAACAACCGAGGGCATTAGGATTGGTGAATTATTTTTCAAAATGACGCTCGTGACAACTTTGCTAAATTGCTCCAATCTTACATTTATTATACGTACAATTGCTACCATAAAAACTCACTGTACTGACCGAAGAAGAGAAAAATCACAATAAATGACTGAATAAAACCCCATACAACTGTGTCCATCTTTATTAGACACTATATTACTATAAAAACTAGAACAACGCTTTCCGCTGAGAAATCGCATTCATTTGAAACAAGTTATCCTGGAAGAACTCCAAAATAATTTCTACACCATTTATCCATTTCCTTTTTTTTTCGAAACTTTTACTCGATAAGTTGTACATGGCGGTAAAATTGCGCGTTGATATTTTTTTTTCTTCTCAAAAACTCCGATATTTCGAGTACTGTTATATTGGTATACACATGACGAAGTACGAAAAAAAAACTTCGCTATTTCAGAATTTTAAAAAAATGAGGAAAAAGGAAAGAAGGAAAAAGCAAAACTTTTTTTCCCTACACGACCAACGTCCTGTCACTTTCCCTAACAACAAGAAAACTTTTATAATACATCACCCGTGTATTAAAGCACTTAACAGAACCGTTCTGTGGACTAATAGACATACTAAGGTACTATACGAAATGTATTCCATCATAACAGTACCTACGTTGATGTTATTTAGCATAAAACCAAAACACCAGTTACTCCTGCCATACTCGTAACGTTGTTGGTTAAAATTTTAGTGCCATCAGGTGACTAAAGCGAAAGGGGACGAATTTCAGTTTTTCAAATTGCTTCATATAGCTCCAGTATTCAGCATCAGCGAGAAGGCATATTTTGACTTGATGGTCTAAAAATTCATTTCATATGGGTGAGGTTTTCCAATTACATAATATTTCCTGGTAGCATAAAGCTGCTGGGGTGATAAAAGTTTCAAACCTGGTGACGTTTCAGCCGAGAAAATTACAATTTTGGTTTCAGAGGGGAAAGTTTCAAAAAGAACTTCAAATGCTCGAGCTCATTTTAAATTTAAATTCAAACTATCAATTTTCCATTAATTTGATGAAAATTTCCGCAAAAAAAATCACGAACCTGTTGACAATATAAATAAACTCATCGAGCCAAACATTTTAGTAAAAAACGATAATCTGAAAAATAAACTCTCTCGACGTTCTACGTTGAATTTCAAAGACATAAGCTAATCAAAATTTTCTTCCGAAATCAAACCATCAACCCCCTTTGATGACGTCAATTCGATGAAAACAAGCGGCAGAAAAGTTAAAAGAGGAAAGTACTCGTACTCTTAAATACCAAAGAAATTACGACGAATCGGCACTGCGTGCGTATCGAATCGAGCTTGAAAGTTTTCTTCGCTCGAATCTATTTTATCCGTTCTTTGAACAATGTAGCCCTTCTAACCTTAGCCGAGAATTAATTTCTCAGCGTCAAAACAATTCTAATTAGAGATGGAAATTGAGCGTTCTCTCTATTTAATATAAGTAGTAAAGAAACGTATTTGGACTATAGCTTTAAAATTGTTTGATACAGATTTTACAAATTTGTAAAACAAAAACGTTGCCACGTACAAGTATCACAGCATCTTACGTTTGTTAGATTTTTCTTTCAATGAGAGAAAATTTTTGAAAAAAGTTCTATAACACTTTTCTTACTTCGACTAAAAAATTGAGATATAAGTATTTTATTCCAAAAAATCAGATTTTCCCACCTCTCAAAAATGTTGAAATTTTGTACGGCATAAGAATCGAGAGTTTTTCTTCTTGAAAAATTTATAAGACTATGCCCCATAAAAAACAGATTTTTAGTCATTTTTTCACGTTCACTCAAAAATTGAGTCATTTTTTATTCCAAAAATTTAAAAAAAATTTCTACGAGGTTTTCAACTGTAAAAATTTGAGAAACTATTTGTGGCATTATTTTGGAAAAGGTCCCACTTTGGTTTTTTCATAGTTTTGAGAAAATCACATTCTTAGGTAAAAATGTTCAAAGTGGGACGTTTTGAGCTATTGATGGATTCATTAAGTGGAAGGTGTATTATTTCATATGGACTAAGAATTCACTAGCGCAACTCGCGGGAAGTCGGTTAACTAAGGCATTTAAGTTGACCATTCATCGAAATCCATATTACGACAGGTCCAATTTTGACTCAAGGAAAATTTTCAAGACCACTATGTTGTAGAGCATAAAATTTCCTTTCAAATGGGTGGTCAATGCAATTTTTAGCTATAATAGGGACAATTCTACAGTAATAAGAAAAATTAGGGGCAACATTTTAAAACTTTTCTCCCAAAATTTTCATTTCCTGAACTTTCAACTTTGAAGCGCTGTAAAACGCTCAAAAATTATCAAACAGACTTCGAAAACATCTCATTGGACAGAGAATTTTCTACCCTACAAAGACCCGGTCTTAACTCATTTTGGACCGACAAGTCAAAGTGGGACATTTTCCAAAATAATGCCACATTTAAAAAAAAAAGCTTGGACAAAAAATTTAAAAAATTTCATAAAATAGATTTTTGGCACAAAAATCTACGAGACTTTTTCCTCCAAAAAATTATAGTTTTTTTACTTAACTAAATCAAAAAACTACGGCTAAATTCGTCAAAAAATATAAACAAAAAAAACAAAACAAAAAAAAACGCATCGTCTTTTTAAAATAAAGATTTCATTCATTCATAACATGAAGAAATTTAGAAAATTTTCATTCCAAAAAAAGAGAATTAAGATTTCTACTTTTTTACTGCAACAAATAAGAAAAGATTGTTTTTTGAAAAAAACTTGTACAAAAAATTGAATTTTTCCCCAAAAAATTCAGAGTATTTCTCAGTTTTTGATTAAAGTTCATTTTTTAGCCGAATTTTTTTCTTTGGATAAAAAATCTTTAATATTTAATTTTCAATTTTTTTTTTTTTTTTTTTAAATGAAAATAGACATTATAGTTTTCTTGGAAGGAAAAATTTTTAGGTATTTTTTGAGATTAAAACTATTAGGTACTTAAGTTTTTATTTATTAATTTTTTTTTGAGAAATTTCTAAAGTAAAAATATTATAAAATCTATTTTCAGAAAAATGTTTCAATTTTTTTCAGCAAAAAATCTTCCAATTTTCTTGAAATTTTTTCAAATTTCTTGCAGGATATAATTTATAATTTTTTGAGAGTAAAATAGATTTTTCATTTAAAAAGAATCATTGTGGGGGGGGGGGGGGGGGGGACAACGGAGATTCCTCAATTTTTCATTAGTAAAAGTATTATGTATTTTTCGTTTTTTTGAGAAAAAATAGTATTTTTCATTTATTAGTAGAACCTATTAAAAAATTTCTCGTTTTTTTTTTTTTTTTTTTTTGAATGAAGAATAATTTTTTGATTTTTAGGAAAAATCCATTTTTTTCTGAAGTAGGTAAAAGTATTTCTCAATTTTCTAGGAAAATCTTTCAATTTTTGATTTTTTTTTCAATTCTGTTTCTAGAATGAAATTTTTATTTTATTTATTTTTTTTTACGAAAAAAATACTCGAGAAATTAAAAGAAAAATCCCCAAAAACGAGAAATTTCAAAAATTCCCAATTTTTCAGATTTTATAATACCTTATTATGTATTTCTTATAAAGAGGATTTTCCAACGCTTTTATAGATTTTTAAAGGAGTTTCATGCAAACCAAATAATTTTATTCTGAGATATTTTTTTCAAACTGGTAATTTTTAAGCAGATTTTTTTTTTTAAATAAGTTTTTCTTTCAAATTAAAAAAAAAATGTTTTCAAAAAGGGGTAACATGAGCATTGAGCAATTCAGCACAACTATAAATGGAGAACCATGTTTTAAAGAATTTTAAATTTTTTTCAGAACAATTTTGAAATGTTTTCTTTTAAAAAATTATTTTATCAAAAAAAAATTCAAGTTTCTTTTTATACCTATTTTATTTTTCAATAAAACCAAAAAAATTCCATAGTTGGAAAATCGAATTTACTTACAAATAGTGTGGATTTGAATTTCAAATAATTTTGTTACCTACTTGATTTATTGTTCAATTAAGCTGTTTTCTATGGTCTTGGAAAACTGTTGCTGATATTATAATTTATAAAAGATGTGGTTTTTTAAATGTACGTACCTACTGAAATGTAGAACGTACAATTTCCTAAATTGACAATCAGGTCATTCTAATGGAAATCGATAAAAAAATCTCTAAAATTTAAATCACTGTGAAATTTCGAATTTAGCTCTATACCTAAATATTGAGTTGCACTCAAAACATAGGGGGTAGGGAAGGAAACGTATAACACTGTTCCAATTATTTAATTTAAAAAAATTATCCAACCCTTTTTCGAAACGAAAAAGTTATACTTTTTGATGGGTAAAAATTTCATACCATTTTCTTAAGAGTATTATACGCGAACACGCTGGTTGTTTTTGTTAACAGGGCGAAAAGAGACTCAAGCTCGGCCATATTATAGAAGAGCCATTAAAGTTGGAGAGAAGTCTAAAGCGTTTTGTGGGCCTGTGTGTACTGTACCGCACGCATCCAAAAAACGATGATCGCGAACCTCCTGAAACGAGCAACTGCAGGCGGCGCGGTATTGCCGGGGACTTGATTAATTAACTACTTGTGACAGGGCCTCTATTTATAACCTACGCTATGACATGGCCCCCCTCTTTTAAGAATATCGCGCGCGGCAAAGTCAGTAAAAGCCGTCAACGACTTTTACCTAATATATTTTCCGTATACAAAAATTTCATAGTATAGTATTTTATACCCCCGCCCGGGTTCGTTCGTACGCTACCTTTAAGGTCTCTCTATAGGTACCTATCCCTGAAAAATGTTCAATATATTTCAAAACCCTATTGATGATAATACATCACGGTTCGGCGAAATAACCATAGGAACCGTTTAATGGGGGAAAATCTTTATTGTATTAAAAATTCGAATATTTTTGATGGTTGCTTCACCAGTTGAAAAATTATTATAGCCTCAGATAATTGCATGTAAGACGTAAGTACCTAGGACTAGGTATATGAAAATAATTCGTACAACTTTATATAATTTGAAAAAAAGAAGGGAAAAAATGAAAAAAACACTCCTTAACTCATAGTTAGGCTTTTATAACATATGGGTTTGTATCTAAGTACATAAATTCGCGCCGTTGTATAAATTTAAAATGATGCGTTAAATTTATACGTTCAAAGCATGGTCTATAGATTACGATTCATTTCAAGTAGGCCGGTTGCGATGCATATATATATAAGATTGTGACATTTTGAAATGTTTATACAAAAGATTTGGCTTCCCGAAGGTATAAGAAAATACAAAAATCGAGCATAAAATCTCCTTTCGCGATTCATATATAATCTAACCCCTAGGTAAATGCGCGCTAGCTTGTTATCGAGCAACTCAAACAAACTGCGGTGTGCACACGCAATTTATTGAACCTTTTTTTTTCAACGTCTACACGCGAATTGGGAAAAATTTTCACCTATCTTTCCACCCTATTTTCAAGCATAAATTGTGTTCTTTGTATTTCCATGATAGTTTTTTTTTTGTGTGCTAATAACGATACAATAGTGAGTAATTCTAACATTTTGACTCTTCTTTTTCCTGCTATATTGTTTTACGCGCGGTTATTATTTTCCTTTTCTGGGCGATTTTTATAGGCTTTTTATACGCGCGTTTATTTTGTATGAACGCGATTTTTACGCTTCGTATTTTTAAGATTTTTTCCCCCTTTATTTTTTTGCATTCTAATACTCGACAATTTTATGTAACTCGACGTTTTTCGCGTTTCCGCCGAGTTGACTTTGATTTTTTTTTTAGCAAGTGTATGAAATTAGGCTGATTTTTTTTCAAATTTTATTCTTATTTGGTCGATATCTGAGTTCGAATTTTAAAATTTGAGGAAGACGGGGAAAAGGGAAGAAATTTGGATTAAATAATTCCAATTAAATTACAGGATTTCGGGGTGAGCCAACTAGAGAAAAATTTTTCCTCGTTCGATTTCCTATCGAAATGTTCCTATACATTTTTTTGCAATTTCTTGGAACTTTTTTTTTTCTAAAAAACAAAATAATTGCACTGAAAAAAATGAATTTTCAAAAACCGTAATGAGTCTGGGTAAAACACAGTAATTTTAGGACACGTCGCCAATTTTGGAGTCATTCCGGTGAAAAACAGGAAAGATTCAGTTCTATTCCAGAATGATTACGGAGTCTCCGTAATCATTCTGGAATAGAACTGAATCTTCTCTGTTTTTCACCGGAGTGATTCTGGAGTTGGCGACGTGTCCTAAATTACTGTGTTTTACCCAGAATCATTACAATCCATTTTTTTCAGTGTGATACTGAAGCAAACATAATTACTTCCAGTGAAAAACTACAAAAAAATGAGTGGAAGAATTTCGATATAAAATTTATTGGGGAACAATTTTTGTTTGAAGAAATTTTTTCTAATGATGATAGTTTCTCTGAAAAAATTGAAAATACTTTAAAAATTGATGTTTTTTACATTTTTGTCGATAATTTTTGATTTTTTGATTATTTATTATGAAAAAATGTTTCATACAAAAATTGTTCCAATTAAATTTCCCACAAAAAATTATTCTTTCAATTTTTCTCTCAGACGCATTGTTGTTGGGAATTTTCCATTTTAGTATTTGTCAGACCAACATTTTACACCCGTGTATAACTTCTGCCAGGTGTTTCATATAATTTCATTTTTTTAGAAATGTCTGGTCCTCTAAAAATATTTTATTTTTTTTTGTAAATCAACGCCCTAAAAAATTTCTTCAAAAAACGAAAAAATGGTGTCGAAAATCCATTAAAAAATTGTAAGTTTTTGAAAAATAAATATGTTATAAAAAATTATTCAAGGACCCAATCGAAAAAATTTTCAAACAAAAGTTGTGTATTTTGATCTCATAGGAACAATTTTGGCTATTACAAAAATTTTGATTGCATCACTCCTTCCCTTCCATTTTCGAATTATACGAATGGAAATCACATACATAATGCAAAATTATTATACACGAACACGTATAATGCAAAATTGGA
This sequence comes from Balanococcus diminutus, assembly GCA_959613365.1. Lineage (NCBI taxonomy): Eukaryota > Metazoa > Arthropoda > Insecta > Hemiptera > Pseudococcidae > Balanococcus > Balanococcus diminutus. Next base: position 36,599,036 of record OY390714.1, read on the forward strand.
GAGGAATGAGTGGGATAATCAAAATTTTTGTAATAACCGAAATTGTTTTAAAAAATTTGATAAACCACTTTTTTCGATTTTTTTTTTCAATTAGGGCCTTAGGTACAGATATAGAGAGATTTTTTGGAAAAGATTACTCATCTCCCTCTCCAAAAACATTTTTATCTGTGTAAGTAATCCCTCAATTGGAAAGTTTTTCATACAAAAGTTTTATATTCAAGTCTCCAAAATAATTTTGGTTATTACAAAAATTTTGATTGACCCACTTGTTCCCCTCAATTTTGCATTATACGTACGCACCAATAATAATTTTGCAGTATACGCATGCGATTATCACACGTGACGAAATTGGAGGGGAAGAACTGCTCCAATAAAAATTTTTGTAATAACAAAAATTGTTCCTGAGATCAAGATACACAACTTTGTTTGAAACATTTTTCAATTGAGCCGTAAATTTTTTTCAAAAACTTGTCAAAAAGTTAAAATGAATTTTTGACGACATTTTTCCTTTTTTTTAAAACCTTACGTAGGCCTTCAGACAATTTCACCTTTTGTTCAAAACTTGAAACACATTTTCCATCATTATTCAGTAATTGGATTTTCGCATCGCTTCATCAATTTGTTTTTTTTTTCATTTTTCATCTTTTTGATAGAATATTTCTTATCTCTATCCCTACTCTTTGGAAATCAAAGGGACTGTCCGGGTATAATGGTGAAAAGTGCCTCGTCACCGATTGGGACGAAACTCACCCAAAATGTTGGTATTGATGTAAAACTACCCCAAAATTTTTTTTAGATCCCTACCCCCACCCCTACCCGAGAAACATGGCCGTATATGACGAAAATTCAATATTTTCTGTACGGGGAGGGGGTAATCCAAATTTTATGAAATTTTCACAGAAAATAGTGTCTGTACAGGTGTATGCGTGAGAATTTTTCCAAAAAAATTTTCTCGAATTTTCCGGATTTTCCCGGGGGTTGAAATTTTCAAAAATTCATATAAAAAAAATGGGGAGGGGGTCATGGCTGGAATTTTTTTTTAAAACTGTGCTATACTCTTAAGTATAACATATATTTTACTCGGGTCCCAAAAATCGGTGCAACATGGTCAAAAAAAGGAAAAACTTGTAAACACCGCGTTTTTCTTCATTTTTTCGCCATATTTAGATGTTCAAGGTCAAAATTTTGAAAAAAATCAGAATTTTGTGTAATGTACTCGTAAAGATACCAAAACGAGGTACTAAGCTAACAATATCTAAGTACCAGCCGTAGGGCTCGTGGAACATGGACCCTAGGGTGGCCCTTATTTTTCGAATTTTGGAAATGTTGTCGGGACGGTGGGTCAATTGGTGACATATTGGTAGAAAATAATTCTCTATTTTTTATTTTTCCTCCAACTGAATTTTAAGCCGTTTCTCAGGGGCCCCCAAATTTGAAAAAATCAAAAAAAAGAAAAAATAGAACATTTTGAAAATTTTTGAAAATTTTTAGCAAAATGGTCATAGGGATGGTATTTTTATAAGACAAGACCATTTTCGATGATTTCTTATCTTTACCCCCCTTTTCATGGGACATAAAAAAAACGTTATTTTGTACGTTTTTTAAAAAATTTGAAAAAAATGACTAAAAATTAAAGAAACATTTTTTTTTTGAATATAATGTTTTTTCACCCAAAAAGGTCATTTACGGCGATTTTTCATCCTTACCTTCATTTTTGGAAACCTCATTTTTTTCAATTTTTGATAGTTTTTGAAAAATTCTCACTGATACGGCAGTGGTGAAAAATCACCGTAGATGACTTTTTTCGGTGATAACATGTATGTTGAAACCATTTTATTAAATTTTTTTTTTTTTTTAAAAACCTTACGTAGGCCTTCAGACAATTTCACTTTTTGTTCAAAACTTGAAACACATTTTCCATCATTATTCAGTAATTGGATTTTCGAATCGCTTCATCAATTTGTTTTTTTTTTTCATTTTTCATCTTTTTGATAGAATATTTCTCATCTCTATCCCTACTCTTTGGAAATCTTTCCTCTCAGTTATCATCATTTAAAAAATATATGTACATCAAACTTCTGCCACATTTTTAATTTCAAAAATCATGGTACATCGAGAATGCGTTGTGATAAATTTTAAAGTTTAGGGATTCTCGGTTTAAGTATTTAGGGGGTGGGGGCCTGAAAAAATTCAAGAAGTCTTGAAATATTTTATATCATACAGATACTAAAACGTAATGCTTTAACTTGGGCTAGTTCGGCCTTGGGTCCGAAAAGGGTTAAGATGTTTACGCTTGAAATTTGTTTTCTATTCTGTCCTCTCCTTCGATGAGCAGTTAAGCGATCATACACGAGGAAATGTTTTTTTGGCTCGGTTTACCAAATTTACCGACCTACAAAATAGGGTTTCGTGTTATCACGATATCAATCAACGAAACATATATTAAAACATCTTGGGATAAAAGGAAACCAGGTAGTGGTTCAAACGTGAATTTTTGTATGTAGTGGTAATCTACGTGAGCCTTTACAGGTCGGCTAGCACGCGTGTAGGAACTACATACGCGTATAATTATCTATACGTGAACCATAAAGTAGTTCCAAATTCCATCAAAAAAGGCTTCTTTTGGGCAAAAAGAAACTGACCCTTAAAACGACTGTATAAACAATTAAGTTTAAACTAGGCACGCGAACGACGTGTTTTGTAAATTTATTTCATACAAACTCATCAAGTCACTTTTACGCAACGTGTAGTGGAGGGTGTGCTTGGAAAACTCGATAGATTTTCAGAGATAGGTACCTAGACCTACTTAATTAAGAGGTCCAGTTTTAAGAACATTGTGAATTTTATTTTGTGTCAAACTTCTATAAGTAAGTTCTAGGATCATTTCAGAATTTCTTTCACGTCTGAATTTTTTTTAGGAAGAACGATTCGAACTTGAAACAATTTTAATTAAAACTTCGGATTTCTTGTAAATTTGTATTTCAAATGGAAAATGTGAATTTTTTACAGTGTGATCAGTAACTGAATTTTTCAACTAGTCGCGAAAAAATATTCGTATCCAAATTGAGAAAACTTTAAGCAAATTTTTTAGAAAAACGCTAGGTACACATGTTGCATAAAATGTGCCTAAACGTATCGTTTCATTAAAGAAATACCTTGTTTATGGCGTCTGCGGGCATAATATTTTTCACCATTTTATTTTTAACGCGCCTTTGTGGTAGGTTTTAATTAAATATGAAAAAATTGACGTTACGTACGCAAGCACGACTTGCTAGAAACTGGGTTTATTATTGCAAGTGTTTTTGGCGCCAAAAGGGCCAGTTTTATAGCTGATGGCGTTTTGTGAAACTGTTGTATAACCCTATTTTATTAAATTCTCGGCCTTCTAATGGAACATAAATATAGTCTGGTCTGGTACTGGTACTGGTGAGACCAAAAAAGCTCGCATGAGTATTTGTAATGAAAAATCAGTTCTGTATTAGAATGGTAATGTTTTATTGCGAATATTTCTTTATTATAGTGGAATTTTCTTGCAATGCGATTTAAAAAATTCATTTTCTCCGATGATTTTCACATTGTTCCACGCGTTAGAAAAAGTGAATCAAGCTTTTCTTAGCCCAATACACGTATTTCTGTCCCTGTTGTTTGTAAAATGTCAAGGAAAACACTCTGACAAACTTGAAAGCTTAAGGTACAGGCTGTTTTTCGAGTGATGTAGGAAAATTCACAAGAATGGCCAACCCATAAGAAACAATTTTTTTTCTAATACACAAGCTCTGCAAAAGTTCTAAATAAAAATTGGGAAATTTTCATATGAAATTTTTTTTCTCAGAAAAATTTTAAAATGTCAATTTAAAAAAAAATTCGAAATATTTTCTCTCAAAAAATAATTTTTTTGACGATTTTGTGTGAATTAAAAAAGATTTTAAAGACTTTAATTTTTTTTTAAATAAAATAAATACCTACTTATTTCTTTACAAAAAAAATAATAAAAAATAAAATAAAAAATAGAGGATTTTTTGTGAAAATTAAAGAAAAAGTTTCATTGAAACATTTGAATTTCTTTAGAAAAATTTTGAAAAATTTTCCTTTCAAAAAAAAAAAAAATAAACCAATAAATAGATTTGGATAATTATTTTGAAATTTGAAAAAATCGATAGGATTTTCGTTTTTTTTTTTTCAAGGACTCAAAATATGATTTTTGCAACTGTAAGGAAACAACTTTGAACCAATGCTTCTCCTCACTATATATATCAACTTACTAAAAAAATTTTAAAATATTTCAAAAGTTGCCTCTAGCCTCTGTCAGATCATCATCACCCTCCTGTCTTTGATCACTACCAGGCCTCGGATATATATGCACTAAAAACAGGTGAAATATGCGCATATATATGCGCTAAAAAAACTCAAAATATGCTCTAACATCAAGAAATATGCAAAAACCAAAATGGGTATCGTTTTAAAGAGCGAGATGAGCTGTGCTTTATTTCAAGGCAAAAACTAAATTAGAATCAGATTATTGTCATTCATTTGACAATGTTGCCGTTTTGAAATGAAAAAATTATTCAAAACAAGATCCAAAAATTGTAAAAAGATCCGTTTTCGTAAATTCTTTAAAATTCTCTATAATTTCATTTTCCTTCCCCAGTTTTTTCACACAGTACAACGTGAGGCGTAAGATAGGCGTAAGGTTAGAATTGAAATAAATTGAATCCTTCGTATTTTTTCGAGATTTCTGTCTCATTTCATCAAAAAAATAAAACAACGAAACACTGCCCGAGCGAAGCGAGGGCGAAAATTTCGAAAAAAAAGAGATTTTGAACGAAAACTCATACATTTTCTGAATAAATTTGAAAATAATTCATTCGAAACAATTTTGTGAAAGTAGTAGATTTTTTTCAAGCACTAGTGAAAAATTGAAAAAAGTGAAACTTTTTGTATTTTTGGGAAAGAAATATCAAAAATCACATAAATATGCGCTAAAAATCAGAAAATTGAGGAAATATGCTGTAAAATAGGGAAAATGCGCTAAAAATGGCCAAAATATGCAAAATATGCGCTAACAAATATGGTTCATTTTGCTCAGAAATATCTGAAACGTAAAAGTAACTTGAATATATCACTTTTCAATCAACACAGAAAAATATGCATTTTCATACATATCCGGGCCCTGATCACTACTAACTAACCCGATTGAAACGATCGATTGTGACGTTTAAAAATTTAAATAACAAAAATAAACACTACAAACGAGTACCTGTACCACAAAAAAGAAGAAAAAAAACGAATTATTAAAGAAACGAAAAGTTTTATCAGCAATAACCTATTATTATCCGAATTAGTTGGAAACGAGTAAAAAAAGCTCGATAAAAAAATACTAAATTCGAATTTATCACAAGGTCTGTCATGTTAATCAACGTTTAACTGTCTAGTTATAGGAATCGCTGCCAGACAAGTTAATTCAATTTTCAGTTAAAGGGAAACTTCGAGTTGACAACTTCGATAATTCAACGACCGATTGCCAGACTGTCTCTTCTCATTCTCAAAGATAAAGATTATCTTTCGATGCATTAAATTGAATTTCCAACATCGCTTGCGAAAATCATTCAACGCTAAGAATCGCTGCAAGTTGTATACTTGTTTTCAAAATTATCGCTTCCTTTGTATAGTTAATTTGAATACTAATCGACATCAGGTTTAAAGCAAGATTGAGTACTGAGAATGAGAATAGAACTCTAAATAACGTTCATTATACAGAGCTAGTTTCCTCATTATGATTAACACAAAGGTGACAACGTCTTTTGATGGGTCTTCTAAGGTTATAAAATTGACTTAGCAGCTTTTCATCCACTACACCAAAATACGTAAAACCCAACGATGGCAAAATATTTCTAAAAATAATGCAACCAAAGTACTACAAAGATGGAGAAAAAATCGCAAAAATCTATTTCAAATAAAGCTAAAGTATTTTGTCCCTCCAGGTAAGTAGTACATAAGTTAGGTAGTAAGTACTTAAGCTCAGTGAATTTCTGTACCTACGTACATCTGTTAAGTTACATAATTAAATTTTTACAAAATTCCATTTCCTCATGAAAACCAACGATTTTGGGACCTGAGACCGATAAACTCGGAGAAAAAAAAACACGAGTAAGAATAAAGTCCAACCTTGCAATTTAGAAAAATCTCAGAGTGGCTCCTGGCGCAGAACCCCGTTTCCCCAAACTAATGGAAATTCATGAAAACCAACAATTTTGGGACCTGAGAACGAAAAGCTTCGAGAAAAAAAATCACGAGTAAGAATAAAGACCAACATTGCAATTTGGAGAAATCTCAGAGTAGCTCCTGGCGCAGAACCCAATTTCCCAAAAGTAATGAAAATTCATGAAAACCAACAATTTTGGGACCTGAGAGCGATAAGATTCGAGAAAAAAATCACGAGTAAGAATAAAGACCAACCTTGCAATTTAGGGAAATCTCAGAACAGCTCCTGGCGCAGAACTCCCTTTCCTCAAACTAATAGAAATTTTGTGTGTGGTGCCTCGACTACACTACGCGTCACCAACCCAGTTTTGTGTATGTTTTACTTCTCTTAGATAATCAGTGTCGAGATATAATGCTTAAGCTCAGTGAATTTTTGTACAATTTTGACTATCCTAAAACGTTTGAATAAACATACGTCAACTTTAATATTATGTAGCTACGTGAAATTCTTTCGAAGTCTCTTCCCCGTTAAAAAGCCCAATGATTCCTACAATTCTTCCCAATAAATTTAAATAAATGCAAAATTGAACTCTACCCATACATTAATTAATATTTTTTAGGCTGGAAAAAACTAGGGCGAATTCTTACGAACGTGCCCATTCGTGCGAACATAAGCCTCCCAACGACACTACAAGTGTACGTACAGTTTTCTCGAGAAATATTTGATAAAAAAAAAACCCTAAAACTATTTTTCAATTTATTGTCTAAAACCGAGCAAAAATTCATCCTTTTTTTTTTATCTGCGTCGACGAATGCGATCCAGTGATGAATTTCATTCTAGCGCACTACTGTTAACTAATGTAAATTCCAACGCGAATAAAATGAACTTAATAATTCGAAATCCATTTCCCGCAGCTAAACCTCTAGTACGTTGCGAGCGAAATTTATCACGCACATTCATCATTGCGTTTCACCATTTGCACCCAAAATAAAGAGTAAAACGTGGTTCTTGGAGCTTAGCAAATAAAAATTAGTAAAGTCTGCAAGACTAAAAGGGTTTTCCTCTTTCATAAAGTCATTTAAATCGCATTGTTAGGCGCAATGTGAACGTAATTCGCTGTAGGAATCAACGCAGATAGCGTAGTACGGCAGAAGGCGAATCTACGAAAAATTTAAAGAATTTCCCGTCAGTTGTAAACATTATTAAAAATAGTTTTATAAGGGTGGAAAATGAACGAGAAAAAAAAACTCGTCTCTAATTAGCTTTAATAGATAAAAGTGGAACTGAACTTTACAAACGAATGCCGCGTGTAATTCTTTGTATTAAAATTACCAAAGTTTCTTTGCGAAGAAAGCTCGCATAAATTTGAAACAGATGGATAGAGGTTATTTTTGAACATTGTAACGGCTGTTCAAAGAGCTTTTTGATTTCATTCCAACAGCAAAAGCGTGGCTCGCTCAAAAATCCTACGTACTTGTACACAGCCCTAACGAAAGACTTCATAAAAAGTGGGCGAAAGTATAATATACAAATTGGTACAAACAATGATAAATTTGGTTCAAATGTGAGAATTTTTTTTTATTTTCTTTGCCATAAACATAACTAGATCTTTTCATTAGGTTGTGTCAATTTAAGGGGCAGAAATTCAAAAGTTTTCGGCATGTAGCTCGATTTTTTTCAAATGGACATCTAATTGAAAATTTATTAATGTCAAATGTAAGAATGATTTGCTTTCTCTAAAAAAATTGGGCGATTTTTTTCTGCAAAAAATTGAAAAATTTTCTTCTCTGAGAAATTGAAAGATTTTTTAGCCCAAAAAAATTGTAAAACTCTTTAAACCATCCAAAAAATTATTTTTTACTTTTTTTATCCACTAAAATATTAATAAATTTTTCAATTCCAAAAAATTAAGATTTTCCTAATGGTATACTCAAAAAATGGAAAAAAGAAAAAAAAAATGTTTTTTTTTTTATTGAAACAAAAAAATCAGGACTATTAGGTACCTCAAAAAATTGAATTTTTTCGTTCTTAGAAATTTTTTTTATTACGTAGGTACTAAAACTTGAGAATGTGTTTTTTTTTCTAATAAGATTTTTAATAAGATTTTTACTTATCAAGCGAAAATTTTTCCATTACCTTGATATTAGTTAAGAGAATTTTTCACGTATAATTTTTTTCGTCTATTTTGAAAGTGTTTTTTTTTTTTTTTTTTTACAAAAATTCACTTTTTTAAGAGAAATTTTGTTTCATTACAACTTTCCTGGACGAGATTTCTTTTCGGTAAAATTTTATGTCTAAGTAAAAACATTCAAAATTTTTCAGCCCTTTTGAAAAATCTCTCCGTAAACATTTTTTCGTCATTAAAAATTCTTTATTGAAATAAAAGATCAATTTTTCAAAAGAAAGAGAAATTCTGTCACCAAAAAAAAAAAAATCGAAGAAAACAATATTCTACAAAGAAACGTATCTTGAAAAAAATGATATGTGTGTGGAAAATTCCTCATTGAAAAAAAAATCAGCAAAAAATGTGTACCTTTAAAGAAATTTATGGTGGCATCGTGCTAGAATTAAACTCACATTCGTATTAGGCGACAAATTGCAACACGTGACAAAAATTCGCAGCTTTAATTTCCTCTCGTTCCAAAGCCTGTGATTTTTCCACTCGATCATAACGAGGGGAAAATTTTTAAAAACATTAGGTAGATGAGAAAACACATTCGTTACATTCCATAATAATAACAATGCGTCGAGAAAAAGTTGAAAATAAACGTAATTCTTCCAAGTTTAACTCTTACAAGAGGGTAAAAATTTTAATGTTGTAATTTAAAAAACTTACTCCTCTCACGTCAAACTTTAAGGAACATAAGTGATCGTTTGCGAAAATACAAAGTTCAAGCTGTTGTCTTCGTCGAGTTAAACAAGCGCGCGACCCCTAACACGTTATACTTACTGACGATGTCTTAATAACAAAAATGAATATTTGATGTGGCACGTTAAAAGTTTTTTTTTAAATATTTTTATTTAACGAATCGCAAGCCGACGGAGACGAATCGCAATAAGGCGTACGAAATTTAAAACGAGAATGTATGTTCGTTCGAAGCTTCGCGAGCAATACTCTTACACCTACCGATACTTTGTTTTCGTTGAATTAGTAAATCGTAGTTGTTTATTTTCAACATGTGAAAGTTTTGCTGTTACAAATGGGGTTGAAATATTTTCACTCGGTGTAAAAATATTTCAAACCGAGGTGTTATGAAAATAGTAAGTATGTAGTAGCTAAATCCTACTCAAAATACGAGTAAAAGTGGTTTTCAAAGTGCATAATTCGCAGTTGAATTATTCGTATACGTTAAGATAATTTTTATAAAATGTTTTAATCGAATTTTAAATTAAAAAACTTGTACTTTTTTCCAAAAAGAAAAAAAATTGTTTCACGCATCAAAAACCATCGCCTCGGCTGGGGTCGTAAAAGGCAAAGTACAACAACGGAAAATAATTTAACACCACCTTTAATTTAAATTAAACGGTAGAACGATACTGTTAGATTTAGCAAAACGAAGTTGGCAGCATTCTTGAAATTCCGCCTTTGCGAAGTTATTTATGAAGAATGCGAATCTACTGTTGTGGGGTTGGAGGCTACATCTACTCAAGTGGATTACTGAGAAAAACCGAAAGAAATAGATTTATGATCCGAGAAGTTGAAGTTCAAGATAATGTACAAGCACGTGAACAAAGTCGCCAGCTTTAAAGCAGAGATTTTCGCCGTTTTTTTTCTACCGTCCGATATTTTTACTTTCTGTTTTTTTTTGCAGGTAGATCTCTTTTTTCTAGAGCTCATTTTTCGGGTTTTATTATTTTATTGCTATAGCCAGTAATAGAGGGTATATTACAAGAACGAGTTTTCCTTCGGTAGATGTAATTCGTGATTTAGTCGCGTCAGTATTTGAGTTGAGAGACCATCGCATCGTGTTTCAAAAGTTCAACTTTGATGTCTCGTTGATATTTTAATTTGCACTTCTTCTATTACGAATTAACACGTAACATTAATTTTGCAAACGTATCAATTTACAAGAAGGAACGCCTGAACTAGTTTTATTGAGTGTTGGGAAATTTTCAAAAAGGGATGAGTTTTCTTTTGATAGCGCAATTTGATTTACCTTCTACCTCTTTGTTTACGTCTCTAAGCGTAACTTTCTTTACGAAAGTACGGCTGTTAGATAAAATCATTTACCCAACTTTCAACAGTTTTATCTTGAAATTTAAATATAAGGTGAAATTGTAGGAAGGGTAGGTACTCGACAAAGATGTTCAAAAAAGTGAAATTCTCATAATTCAGCCGAAATTACAGTTAGAGAAATGTTTCAGGAACCATTCTAATTTGGTGGTATGAGAAATGTAGTACGAAAGAAATGAAAAAGAAAAAATGTAGGTATAAATTTAAGGTTTTTTATTTAGAAAAAAAAAATAATAAATAAGAATCTCTTAAAAATTAGAGATTTTTTTACGCCGAATATCTTCGAAAAAATTGTATATTTCATCACATTAAGTAAAACATTTTAAAAGTTTTTTTATTCCAAAAAAAATTGAAAAAAAAAAATACAAAAAAGTTGCCTATTTCTTTACCTACCTGTGAAAAAATTAGAAACTTTTTTTACGCTGATCCTCAATAAATGAAAATGAACATTCCGAAATTTCTTGTTTTTTTACTTCAAAAAATTTCTTGTAGCAAAAAATTTGAAAAAACTTTAGAAAAAAAAGACTAAAACATTAGAAAACCATTTTCAATTTTTTTTTATTACAAAAAAAAAATTATTTTACAAAAAAAAAGAGAAATGAAAATTCATTTTCAATTTTTTTTTTCATTACAAAAAAAATAATTTACAAAAAAAGAGAAATGAAAATTAGGTACTTTGAAATTTTTCCATAAAAAATACATGATTTTTTTACCTATACCTATTTCTTACCTAACTATGAAGAAATAAGAAACTTTTTTTACGCTGATCCCAAGAAAATGAAATTTTCACAGCAGGTCGATTATCATGACCACGTGAAAGAAGTCAAACCAAAAACACTTCACGAAGAATTAGTATCGAAGGGTTTTTTGAATTTCTTACCGGATTATGACACTATTCGATTCAAAAATTTCATCTTTGATTTTTTTTACTCCGAAAAATTTCTTGTTGCAAAAAAAGATTGTAAGAACTTTTTTCAAAAAAAAAAAAAAAAAAAAAACTTCCGATTTTAAAATGATTAGGTATGTAATTACTTATTATAGGGACCTCCTAAAAAATGGCTGCCGATTTGTTTACATTCGCTGTTATCGTTTTGGGGGATTTTTTCCTTATCAATAAGGATCTTGACCAATCAGAATAAACAATGAGCGTTAGAAAACAGACATATTGCAATAGCCACTAACATTTGATGAAAAGTACCTCCAAAAAAATAATGGCTATTGCAATAAGTCTGTTTTTTTAACGCTTATTGTTTATTCTGATTGGTCAAGATCCCTATTGATAAGGAAAAAATCCCCCAAAACGATAACAGCGAATGTAAACAAATCGGCAGCCATTTTTTAGGAGGTCCCTATTATTTTTTCTGAAAAAAAAAAAAAAATCTAGAAAGTTCCTGGAGTAAAAATATTTTAAAATCTTTTTTCAGAAAAATGTTTCGATTTTTTTAATGTATCCAGTAAAAAAAATCTTCAATTTTTTTGTAAAATAGAATTTCTCCTTTTTTCGGAGTAGAATTATTTACCTATCATTAAAAAATAACAATTTCGGAAGGAAAGAGAATTTCCTCAAAATTTTTCCGGATAAAAAGTATACACATTCTTTTTTTTTTTTTTTTTTTTGTGAATAAAACGTTTTTCAATTAAGTACCTACTGGAGAGAAAATTTTTTATTTTTTCAATTTTTGAGAGTAAGAACTAGAAATACCTACGTATGGTACTTTTCATTAAAAAATTTCTCGTTTTTTTTATTTTTTTTTTATTTTTTTTAAATAATAGGTATTAATTTTTTTTTCCTCAACATTTCTTAGGAATTAATGGGATGCCTCAACGTTATATTACATATTCTGATTATTTTATCATATGAAATAATTTATCTTCAATTTGAAGTGAAAGTATTTTTTATTTTTTTGGGAACAAAATTTCTCGTTTTATTTGCAGTAAGAAATCTTTCACATTTTTTTTTTCTCTATTATTTCAAATTTCTCGTTTTTTGGGAGTATTTTTTTCTGGAAGGAAACATCTTTTGAATAAAAAAAATCTCCTAATTTTTTGAATAAAAAGCCTTTCAATTATTGTAGAAGAAAATTTTCAATTTTTTGGGAGTAAAAATAGAAATACTTGGTAAGTTAGGTATTTTTCATTTTTATCAAAAATTTCTATATTATATATATATGTATATATATTTTTTGAAATATGGTAGCCTATGAATTTTTTCAACTTTTTACATTGAAGAATATTTTTGATTTTTTTGAAAAAATTCTCTTTTTTCAAATAAAAAAAATCTAATTTTTTTCTGTTTCTCATTTTTTTGGGTACAAAATTTCTCGATTTTTAGAATATAAAATTTTCTATTTTGTGGATTTTTTCCCATTCTTTTTCTAGAATAAAATTTCTCGTTTTTTAGGACTGGGTAGGTTTTTTATTTTTGATAAAAAAAATTCTTTATTTTTCAGGTGTTATAATAATTATGTAGGTATTTCTCATAAAAATGGAATTTTTTGTGTATTGTAGAATATCATGCGAAAAGGTAATTTTTTTGTCCCAAATAATATCATTCTCATCTGAGAGATTTTTTTTATAATAGGTATGATGATTTTTCATGAGATTCTTTTTTGAAAATATTTTTTCCTGTAAAATTTTTAAAAAACTTCCATGACAAAATTTTTAGCTCGATATCGACATCGAGAACCCACGACGTCCTCCCAGATTATCCAAGGGTCGAAAAAAATTTCTGGACATGCTTCACCTCGATATACGTCACATGTCAAAATTTCAGCAAAATCTCGTACCTTACTCTAGATATAAAATAAATTAGAAGACATAAAAATGAAATATTACCTGTATGCGTTCTTTGATGGGCTTTCAAATGCGAACTCTTCGTATACACCTTTTTACATCCAGTAAACAAACACTTGTGCGTTTTTCTTTTGGCATCAGAATTGAAGTCTTTAATACTATTATTACTGGCGGTGGTATGATTGGCACTACAGCTATGTTTGGATTGATTGGCGGTAACTGAAAATGATGTGTCCTGCTTGTTCGACTGAGAGAAATAATTTTTGGAAGAAACACGACCCGTATTCACTTGGTTTTTTGTTTTTAAATGCGTACTGCGGTAGTTCTCCGTACTGCTACTACTGCTACTAGTATTTAACCCTGATTCAGGACTGGACGGTGGTGTAAGTGTGGGCAGTATCGATTCGTTAGCCATCGAGCCTCTACCGACGAAATTAAATTTAAAACGATTTTGATCTTCGTAGTTAACGTCGTCGAATTCGTACTCGTCTATGGGCTCTTTTTTCACACGCATTACGCAGCTCAACGTGTCGTATTCGCTGTGCGATTTTTTCATTTTCACCGTACACCTTAACGGGTCGTCGAAATCTTCGAGGGTCTCTTTTTTCAGACGTATCGTCGAACAACTCAAAGGATCCGAGTACTCGTCATCGACCGGTTCTTTTTTCACACGAACCGAGCAACTAAGTGGCGATTCCCAACTGCAGTTCGTACTGGTACAGCTAAACGCTTCGATATCACTATTATTTAAATTTAAATCGTCTATCAACGAATCGACCACTTCGACTTTGGTCCATGGTACCGGCGCCGTGAATAAATTCCAAGGTGTATCTAAATCGGTCGATAACTTCTTACAGGATTGCAGTTTCGGTTCTTCTTTCAGGTATCGTTCCATTTCGTAGCATGTCTGCAAAAAAAAAGAAGATGAAATTACTTAATCGTATTAATACGTACGACGAATAAAGACGAACCGTTCGCCATTAAATTCAGTCAACTTTTAGTATCAATTTACTGGTAAAAGTTCTTATTTTGACGCTCTTCCCGCCACCTACTCTTCCGTATCTTCATTTAACTTCCGGTAAAACCATGCCATTACTCTATCTCTACTCTAGCTTTATACCCATAAAACGTAATACATGCAAAAGAGTGTAAGCGTATTTAAAAGAGCTTTCGCACTAACCATATCAAAATTAAGTTAGGTCTCGTGTATGGAAGCGATAACGAAGTCTGCACACGATATTTCAAATATCATTTATCTCTCAAAAACTTTTCTCAGCCGAGTATCGATTTCGTGCTAGTTTTATGGGCCACGTTTTATACGCGTACTCCTACACATAAAATACAGGCGTACACAGTCGAAACTCGAAAACTAATAAACGCATAAATTAATCTCAGTTGTGTACTTCGCTTCGTCGCTCATTTTTTACTTTCCGAACAGCGCGTAGCGTTGTAAGGAAAGTATTGTTTGTTTTTTTCACTTATTCTCTACAAACGGAGCAAAATGCTCGCTCGTTGGCCGAGTATAACTTAATCAAATTCATAATTGCGACGCATTCTTATTTCGTAAAGCGTTGGAAAAAAAATACAAAATATCTGAAACACGCGAACCTAATTCACGTTTAGAAAAGGTATCAGCGTAATTTTCTGTTTCACGGGTATTCTAAAAATCAAATTACCGAAATGAAAATATCTCGCAATGTGTGTTGCTATTTTACTCGTGGGGCAGTTTTACGAATTTTCGCACTAGATTTCTCATTTTGTCTTACGATTCATTCTCCAGCCAGGGCGCAATCGTACACATACAATAAGATGAGAGACCCTTTTATGATCTACTTTCGTTTCTACTCGTCGTTTTTAAATTAACTATTTTGCATTTTTTCCCGCACCTATTTCTCGTATCACTTCAATCAATTTTCTCATCGTAGGTAAAGCTAGGTGTTCTCTCTTGGAGCATATAGCCGAAAACAGAGCATATTTTAAGCTGTTTTCACTCGGTGTCAGTAATAATTTTAAATTTTCAAGTGATAATTTTTTCTTATGTCATATTTTGCTACATAGTATAAGTATTCAACACTCGTACATAATGCTCCTTCATGATGTCTAACTTTATTTTTTTTGAAAATTCATGAA
This sequence comes from Balanococcus diminutus, assembly GCA_959613365.1. NCBI lineage: Eukaryota > Metazoa > Arthropoda > Insecta > Hemiptera > Pseudococcidae > Balanococcus > Balanococcus diminutus. The sequence goes on from OY390714.1 coordinate 36,614,395, forward strand.
TTTTTCAAGACTTTTTCATGACATTTTTCATGAACAATATTTCTACATTTCCAGGGGCCCCTAACTTAGAATTTCCGAGGGTGTTATTCAATTTCTTCACTAAAAGGTGGATGCTTGAAATTGTTTTCATGATGTAATGTGAGAATGTTTTTTTTTCCTGGAAATGAAACAAAAAATTTTTACACGAAAAATTCTCCTAAAAAAATTTTTACCAACTTTTTCTACGGAAAATTATTTTTTCTGTTTTTTTTTTCGTTCCAAAGTTAAAAAATATTTCATTTATTTATTTTACTATCAAAAAAAAATTGATTCCAAAAAAATGAAATTTTTTTATTTTAGAAGAATTTTTAAAACTATTGTTCGAAAAAAATCCCAGTTTTTTTTCTCGAAAATGAAACGAATTTTTTTCTTTACAAAGAACTATCTGTAACACCCCCCCCCCCCCCCCCCAAAAAAAAGAAAAGATTTTGAAATATTTTTCATTCCAAAAAATCCTGAAATTTCTTCCTCCGAAAAAATTTATACTTCAAAAAAATTGAGATTTCTCTTATATCAAAAAAAATTGAGTGATTTTTTCAATTCTTTAAAAATTTTTGAACCAAAAAATTTGAAGGTAACTTTTTTAATTTTTTTATTCAAAAGATGAGAATTTTTCTCCAAAAAACAGAGATTTTCCTCCCCAAAAAATAAGAAAACTTTTATTTTTCAAAAAATTTAGATTTTTTATGTTTTTAAAAAAATTTTAAAAATATTTTGTAGGTACCAAAAAAATCATTTTTCTTTCACTCCAAAAAATTAATTTTTTTCATTCCAAAAATTAGGATTTTTTCCAAAAAATAGATTCCCCTCCTCCTTGAATTTTTTTTCAAAAAAATTTATTTTCTTCTTCAGGGAAATTCCAATATTTTGAAAAAATAAATTCACGACTTTTCATGACTTTCATGATTTTTATGACCGTTAGACAACTTGTTCTTTTCCTAAAATACATAGGTACCTACATTTATTCATTTTCTGTACCCCCTTTCCCTTAGTTCTCGAATTGAGCCGGAGTTCTGAATTGTGAAGAATTAAAATTTTGCATTACGGTTCGTAGAAAATCCAAGCAGGTTCCATTTTATCAAAATTTGAAAAAAAAAAATCTTTGATTTTTTTTAGTTCTTTTGAAGTACCTAGGTAAATATTGATACTTATTCTCAAATTTATAAAGGAAACTTAAATTTTTTGAGAACAAATCTCTCATTTATATCAAGAAAAAAGCTCAGTTGAAAAAAAATTTTAATTATTCTCAAATGTTTTGAAGAAAAAAAATCTTTATATTTTCAGAGTGGAAAATTTCTGTTTTTCTGAAATATCAAATTTTTGGTATAAAAATCTTTAAATTTTTTGAAGAAAAAAAATCTCAATTTTCGTTTAGGATGAAATATTTTTTCTCTTAAAAATTGATGTTTTCGCCAAAATTTCAAAAACTATCTCTTTCAAATAAATGATTTATTTTTCAAAAAAAAATAAGGTAAGTATTATTTTTTTTTTAAATTAATTAATTGAAATTAATTTACCTACTTTACAAAATTTATCATTTTTCCACGTCGAATCTATTAAAATTAAATTTTTTTATTTCAAGAAAATTCAGAATTTTTCCTTCGAAAAATTGGACGCTTTCCTCCAAAAATTTCATAAATTATTTTTACTTATTCTCCAAAAAAACTGATGGACTTTTTTCTCCAAAAAAATTGAAATGAGTCGAGAATAGTATATTACAATACGAGGGGCGAAAGTGAACGTTTCGTAGTCGAGTGAAGCTAAAGCACGAGACTACGAATTGTTCACTTCGCTCCTCATATTGTAATGTATTTTTCATTATAAGTGCTACGAAATCATGATTTGAACACTAAATCAAAACATTCCGCGGGCGGAAAATAATTTAGCGGGCGGAAAGTAGTTACTTTCCGCCCTGGACGAATGACGCACTTTCGTACAATGCACGTAGGGACGAAACATAGTAGTTTCGTAGCACGTATAATGACATTTTTTTTCTCTCTAACATAAGATAGGTATAAGTATTGTTCCTATAAAAAACTAAATTTTAATTAAAAAGATTTTTCTCATTAAAAAAATTCAGAATTTGTTTACTCAAAGAAAGCTGGAATTTTTTCTGCAAGAGAATAATTTGAGAGATGTTTTTCTCTGAAAAGATTTCACTTTTACTGTCAAAAATTGGAAATTAAATGATATAATTTTGAAAAGTAAAAAAGCGAAATAATAAAATTTGATTGAAAATTTTTTTAAAATTGGTGGCCTTGTAGCACCATTCGAAGTTCATTTGGGGAGGGGGTAAAAACATAAAAATTATTTTTTTAAAAATGCAGAGGGGGTAAATTCAAAAAATCAAAAATCGATAATAAAGACCATCGTACGAAACATACGAAACTTTTTATTTTAATTTTATTCGTACATATATTTCTCAAGTATTCGCTGGTATGGCGTATGTTGTATACGATGAGTTCTGAGATGAGTTACGAGTAAGATTAGCACGTACTTGTATGGTAAGTTGTATTCGTTATACGTACGTGCAATTTGTAAAATATTATACGTACGAAAAACCGTTTGCTCTCGAGATTACAAGGAAGGGAGATAAGGTTTAGCCTTTGTTGAACAAAGCTGATGTTTACACCGTTAGTACCTATTGTACGTATCATTTGAACTTATCTGCAGATTTGAATTGTTAAAACGTTTACAACATCGTCTCAGTATCCGCTTACATACGATAAAGGTAATTTACTCGAATAAGAAGAGGGCACTAGGAAAGGGGAACGAGTGCTGTAAAATAAACTAAATCATGTACTCGAGTAATAAGCGCATAGAAACAAGGAACTCGTCGCTGTGCTACACGACACAATGAACATTTCTACGAATTTTCTCAGCAAGAGAAGGTGAAAAAAATGTCTCGGTAAATATTGTCGCGAAAATCGAAATTTATCGAATGCCTTGACGGAGATTGCTTTCATTTTACGTTTCACGATGACGTATGCGAAATCGTTGAATCAGAAAGCAAACGAATCTTTTTTAACGAGCGACGTTCTATTTTTATGTTGAAAATTCGGTTCTTTTGACATAAGGGATGTTTAAATTACACGATGACGAGGTACGCGGTGCCATGCCCTATCAAAGGCGCCAGAATAAGAGTAAATCGTTGTACCGTTTTTTTTTTCACGTTAAATGCCATAGCCCAATCGACAATTCATAAAGCATTATGTTAGTATTTTGCTAGCATTGCATCGGCATGCTAGCATATTACTAGCATCAGTAGCATTATGCTAGCACGTGTTACGAAAATGCTAGCATTCATGTTGACTTTTTTTGGACCACCTAATAATGCTAGATGCTAGCATTATCAGGTGCTAGCATAGTGCTAGCATCATGCTAGCACAATACCAAGTGCTAACAAAATGCTACTAGAATGCTACTAAAATGCTACTAAAATGCTACTAGGATGCTAGCACTAGCATTCAAAGTGGTTCAAAAACAGGCAACTGATGCTAGCATTCTCAAATTTTTTTTCGTCAATAGGGAGGGTTAATGTATAAGTTTAAATACGTGAAAGTAAACAAGTAAAGTTCGTCGCGACGCGACGTTATAAATTCTAAGAATACGATTTAACGCTCGTGTATGGTAATCAAACAACGAATCAAGAACTGTGAATTATTTATAAAACCAGATTTCGATTTTAAAATTATTTTCTACGAATGACAAATAGGTATACACCCTCTGAAACAACTTATCCACTTAACCAGGTAAAGTTGATATTTTCCAATGTTTGTATTAAGCATAAAAAAAGTTAATAGTAGATTTGTTTGTAAGTTAAGCAGGTACAACATTTAAATCATAGTATTCGTAATGGTAATTTGGGGCGTAGTTCTTTGTCTTTTATTTGATGATGTGGCCATTTGTATAAATTGTATCATTGTTGACTGACCTGAGCATGAATTGTCAGATTAAGACATTTGCCACAGTGGTAGGTAATTGGGGGAACGTGCGCGCCATACGCGGCATGGACAATAAGACCTACTTTCTAGTGACTCCTCACACATGTCAAATTTTGAAGAAAAAAAATATGTTAAATTTTGAAAAAGTCAAATTGTAAAAAATTGTCAAATTTTGAAAAATGTCAAACTTTAAAAATTATTGTCAAAATTCAATTTCAATTGTCAAATTTTGAAAAAATATCAAAATTTGAAAAATTGTTGAATTTTGAAGAATTGTTAAAATTTATCAATGTCGAATTTTTAAGAAAAAAAAAGTCAAATTTTTAAAGTGGTCGGTGAGCCATGGTGCTTAGTGAGCCATGGTGCTTAGTGAGCCACGGTGCTCGGACATAGTGCTCAACAACTCCCGAAAAGTACGCGCTTTTTGAGTATACCCAATTAATTTTTAAAAAACACCAGGTTTTAAAAAAACATAAAAACTCGAAAAAAAAACAAAATTTGAAAAATTAATGAATTTTGATGAATTGTTGTCAAAATTTGTCAAATTTTTAAAAAATGACAAATTTTGAAAAAACGACAAATTTTAAAAAACGACAAATTTTAAAAAACCGACAAATTTTTAAAAAATGACAAATTTTGAAGAAAAAAAAACGACAAATTTAAAAAAAACGACAAATTTTTAAAAAATGACAAATTTTGAAAAAAACGACAAATTTTGAAAAACCGACAAATTTTTAAAAAATTACAAATTTTGAAGAAAAAAAGACAAATTTAAAAAAAAACGACAAATTTTAAAAAAACGACAAATTTTTAAAAAACGACAAATTTTGAAAAAACGACAAATTTTTAAAAAATGACAAATTTTGAAAATAGTCAAATTTTGAAAGTGCTCGATGGCCCATGCGTTCGATGAGCCTGTGAGCATAGTGCTCGGTGAGCATAAAGCATTACATAATTATCTCTTTAGTACTTCTTTTCGTGGTGTTTTTTGTTTGGAGTTTCACGTTTTTGATTAAGTAGGTACATAATTATTAAGTTAAATTATTTTTTGCGTTTTCATTTTTTTTTTTTTTTTTTTTTTTTTTTGTTGGTGGTATTTCTGTTTTATGTTGGGAGTTTTGCTTTTTTAATTATTTTATTTTGTGGTTCGCGTGATTGGATACATTTTTTCTTATTGAATAAGGTGCAGAGTACTAACTAATTAACAGAAAATAAATAAAATTCATTTTTTGTTTATTCAATTCATGCATCTATATCTCATGATATTGAGTCCATTAGAAGCAAGTTTTTTTACCTCCTTTTTTTTAACACGATTAATTTCTTGAAATCGATTCAAATATCAGAACGAGGTAACGAGAACCTTTTTTAACTACTTAATTTCATTTTCCTGCTCGAGCAGAAGCAAATACATAGGAATAGGTTGGTTTTAAAAATGAAAAATTAATCCAATATCCGTTTAAAAATAACTTGCGCCTGTACTCTCGATTACCTACTAGGAAGAGAATGAAAACGACGACGGTAGGTAAAAGAGGAAAATTTTCAACCACTGCGTTTAGAACCGATGGTGACTTTAAAAACTAGCCCCACTGAGTGTGTTTAATGCGTTTGCATTTCCTTTACAACATCCACATTGGCGAAAGGGATCATGCTAAAAAGACTGGGCTAATATTATACCTACCTGCTGCGATGTCATCATCCAACTCATAACGTGGTTTTCTCTCTTCATTCGTTCATTATCACAGCAAAAAGTTACCACTGTGTAAAAGAAAAGCAAAGGGGCTTGAACGTTTTGTACGTACTCGTATTTCGGTAACTCCATCATTTCATTCCGTTTTATTGTGCTTATTTCATTGGTTGCGTTTTCCTCGCATCTTTTCCTTTTCTATTATTCTTATACACTCTTTTCTCGGTTTTTGTATACATTTTTCATAAGAAAATGAAAAAGTTTTCTCTCTTATTGCCTCTCTACTTGGTACCAATAGGCAGAAAAAAGAAATTGCTATACGGTGAGTTTTCATTAAACGGCTCTCCTCTTCACGTTTTGTGTCGTTCGTGTTACGTAGGCCTTAATACTCGTACGCCGGAATAAGAAATATACGAATGAACGACTCTATTATCTTCCATTCCCCGTATTACACTGGATTATAATCCTTCTTAGATTAAATTCTCATTTCGTTGAGAAATATCTTCTCGTGTATGCGGCCGGTGCGGTGGCTTGAGGTGCGTTAAATTTGGTTCTGTTGGGCTCGATTGCTATCTTATAATTTTACCATTTTTTTCGAGTACTTTGCATGTGTATACGTAGGTTCGGTTATTTTTTCCCCCTATCATTTGACGAAATTGATTTTATACAAGATTCGGTAAGTTGTATTCTTTATGTGTGTTAAAAAAAAAAAAAAATCAATATTATATATAATATATATATATATATATTTTTTTTTTTTTCAAAATAGAACAGCAATTTTTTTTAAATCAAAAATCAAAAAAATGTTGATTTTGATTTCATCCCTAAAAAAAAAAAAAATCTCCAAAAAATGGACAAGAATCAAAATTATTTTTTCAAAAAAAATTGTTGATTTTTTGTTCTCTCTAAAAAATGAGATGATAATTTGTTTTTTGTAGTAAAATATTAAATTTCTTACTTAACATTTTTTTAGAGAAAAAATCTCTGGTGTTTTCGGGGGGAAATTAATACCAACCTATTAATTTTTTACCTGCATGAAACATTTTAAAAATTTCAACTCAGCGTACCTCTTTGGGAAAAAATCTATCTAAATCCTATATCCTAGAAAATTTTGGGTAACTATTCCTGCTTGCTACTACCTTCCCATGTTTAAAAGAAATGAAAAATTCAAACTTTTTTATTTAAAAAAAAAACGAACTCAGTTGAGGGAAAATGGAAACTTGTAAGTTACTTCTCACGAAAAAGAATCGAGTTAGAATCAAAAAAGGCAAACGTTTGAAAATCTAATCATTTTCTTATTTTTTGGCGGTGAAGGATGATTAGGTTCTGCTTAGAAAGAGGGGGGAGGGCAGACAAAAAATCAATAGGATCATCCTAAAGGTACCTACTCGATAGGTACCTACCTTCATCCAATCTATTCTACATAGCTGTTGATTTTTCAAATAAATAAGTAATTATCGTTTCGTACACGTTCAAAAAATTCATCTATTATTACTATAACAATGCAACAAAGAAGGGCTAAAATCACGTTCCGGTTTCATTATTTTAATTAAAAAAAAGAACAAAAAAATTAGAATAAAACTTCTGGTAAAATGTCAACTCGAAGTATCGAGAGGAAAACCATGACGATATTTCGAAACTTTTTTTGTTTCATCCGAAGAAAAAAAAGGTCGACTTTTACACGTCGATATTAATAAACGTATCTATTACCGATGTATCAGGATAAAATTATTAAGTCAATTCCACCGGGGAAACTTGGTAGCCCTGACTGATTGGTAAATTTGGTCGGTCGATCGCATTCGCTTCACCGGGACGCAACGCAACCCAACGGCGAGCTAGTAAGACAAGGAGTGGTACAAGTCTCGCTACGTTGTCTGGCATTAATTAAATCAAGGGAATGCCTTTATTGTTTACTTATTATATTACGGAAACCGTTTGGGAATAGAAGGGGAATGAGACAACATTATATCGAATAGACTATAAGACTAAGACCAACACCGACACCTCTCCTCCAGCCCTCGAGTAATAATGCCTTTCAGCTATCAGAGTATAGCTTTGTATTACAGTTCCTTCGATGCATTCTCTTCTTTCATGTGACAGAAAATCCGTAAAATAATTTAACAACGTATCGAGTGATTCAACGTTGAACGAAATCTAATCACACTACGGCGATGTCCATTAATTATTAAAACCAAAGTGTTTTTAGAATGGTTCAAAAATTCTACTTAATAATTGATGCAACTTAGATGAGATTTTTTTTACTCTTTTGTACCACAAACCGAACGAAAATTATACGTACACCGTATTTCATCAAATTTTCAAATTTATGACCCGCTCGAATGTATTTAATCTTTAATAAAAGTACCCTGAAAAAAGTACTCGCTCGTTTTTTTTCTCTCTTTTGGCACGATTTATATGGCAAGCGTGCCACGTTAATTGCATATTCATTAAATTCTAATAGTACGAGTAAAATAACAGTAACCAGCACCATTATCGCGTGCCACACTTGTTAACGTATGCATCGAGGGTGTTTTATAACTGACAACTAAAATACACGTACGATAATTAGTACTTTGGTAAATTCAGTATTTTCAGACTTGACAATTTCGTACTGTTTTTGGTGATTTTTCAGCTAATTTTTGGTCATTACTGTCATTAGTGATTTTTAAATTTTTTAACAAAAACGAAGAACATCATCATTTTTTTCAGTTGAAATTTCTAACTTTTTTTCAAAACTTTTGAGTTTAATTTTCTTAAGCTATAATTTATTTTTTCCACTTTTGCTTCACCTGTCACTTTTCAAGTGAATGTTTCTTTTATGATTTTTTTTCTCACTTCAAAAATTATGGAAAATTGTGCAAAATATTTCAATAATTAGTTTAAGTTCTTTTTGATGGATGGATTACTATAAATCAAAAAATATATCAACAAAATCACAGTACTCAGTACCAAAAAAAAAAATCATATAAAATCTACACCTAATTACCTACCCTTCTATAAATATTAAAACTAAAATAGACGAAATTAACTGCTCAAACACATCGTCGTCATACAACTGCGAGTAATAAACACCATTTCAGCTTCCATGAAAAAAGTTCCTATCTACCCATAAAAAATAATTTTTTGAGCGAGAAATTAAAATAAAGTAGTTACAACGAAAATATCGAAAGGTACAAATTGTAAACAACTCTCATCTCGCAAACACCGAAATTTCCTAAGGAAAACATTAAATACCTACATAAAACCTCTTCGCATTTTGGGGGATTAAACAAACGTGCGTTATCAAGTTCTACTTCACTCCGGGTTGAATTTTCGCCTTTGAACAACCGCATATGCAATTTAATCTACACTTGCAAATGCGCCTTCATAATAGCAGTACGTGAAATAATTAACACTTTTATGTTTCAAAGCGTAGGCGATTATTATTTTTTCTCGTATCATTTTGATGATGAAAGAAGCACGAAATTTGGTGGAGAGAGAGCGAAAAAGCATTAGCTGGGTTTTAATTGGTTTTAACTTAGTTCTATTGCCTATTTTTCTTGATCTCGACAATAATAATGTTTGTTTACCTGAAAATTATACTTTTTTGTGAACTGCAACAGTTTCGAGGTCTCGAATTTGACTAAATTTGGCTCTAATTTTATAAGAATAAAAAGTATACTTACATAGGCCCAGGTATTTTTATAAAACTGAAGGTAGAGTTTTACAAAATTTAGGATGGATATTCCACAAAATTAAGTTTCATTCGAAGTTGAAATTATTTTTAAAATGCAGCTAAATTTTCCAATTAAAGTTCGATAAATTTGTTTTTAGCAAATCTTTGAAATTTAAGAAAACTTCCAAATGTGGCAAAAATTAGAACTTTTGGAAATTTAAAAAAAATCATAGAACTCAGAAATTTTGAAGAATTTTAAATTTTTTATCAAAATTTTGAAATTCAACTAAATCATTCTACGTTAAATTTCCTATAGTTAACTTTGTTTCCATACATTGCAATGAAGTCCTGAGGGCGAGAGAGAAAAATTGTGGAATCAGAATCACGTACGATATAGATTACACAATTTTCAAGGTGCAATACCTCTGTAAAAAATTATTCGAAAAAATTGAGAAAAAAATTTAGAACACTTTTTATCTCATGAAATCCACGAACAAAAAGCAAAGTTTTCATTTGAATTTGGCGGAGAACAAAAAAAAGAAAGAAAAAAAGAAAGAAAGAAACGAAATTAAAAAACACGTTCAGATGGCCCCCCTTTCCGAATGCTTCAGCCAGAAATCCAAAATTTGTATCAATTTTTTTTCTCATCATGATCGATTATCTGGGATAAGGATTTCGTGTCCCAAAATGAACAATTATAAAACATCAAATCAGGAGGGGAAGGCGTAATTCGAATCACGATCTGAATCAAAATTTTCAAACATGATTCGTGATTTGAATCAAATTTTGGACAAAATTTCTATTTGATTTTGATTCGTGATTCGAATATTTTTGCATAAAAAGGATTCGTGATTCGCGAGTGTTTGAATTTCATTTTTCACGAATCACGAATCATTTTGAAAAATTCTGTCTAAAAACGTATATCTACCTAATTTAAAGGTAGGACAGTTGAAAATTTTACAAAATATCTGAATGTAAATATATCTTTCAGAGGGCAGCGATGCGAGAAAAAAATCACTAAAACTCCCCAAAAAACCTTTTTTTTTGTTGCAAAAAAAATCAACTTTCCATTTTTTTTTTTTTTTTAAACTTTTAATTTAACCTCAACATCCCACGCTGATTCGTGATTCGAAAAAAAAAATGATTCGAATCATTTCTAAAGATCATAATTCGAAAAGGACTATTTAGCATAATGATTCTGATTCGAATCATAAATTGAATATGATTCGTGATTCTGATTCGAATCGTTTTTTTCGTGATTTTGCCCAGCCCTGCATCAATGCAAAAATTTGCTTTCAAGGGAGTGGGATATCAAAAAAGTCACTTGAGAGGTTGAGTAGCGGTAGAGATGACGACCTTCTTTTACAAATAAACCAAAAACACCTTCTGTAGCAATTTGTTTGAGGTAAATTCGTATTTTTCCATTTTTTTCGCACTATCCGTATCCAGATTTCAAAAACATAGGTGGCAAATTTAAAAAATTCACAAAAAAATTTTTTTTGTTGAAAAATTTTAATTTATAAAAATTAACATACCAAATAAAAAAAATGACAATTTTATAAAAATTGTAATTTTTGAAAAATCCGATTGATTTCAAAAAATTTGGAAACTTTGAAAAAATTGAAATTAAAAAAATAGCAATTCAAAATCAAATAATAAAAAAATAGAAAAAAACTTGATTTCAGGAAAAAAATTAATTTCAAAAATGTAAAAGAAAAAAAACAAAGAAATCATAAATTAGGTAGAAAAATTGTGATTTTTGAAAAATTTACAAATTAGATAGGTAGTAAAAAAACATTCAACTTGAAGAAGGAGCCACGTCTTGACTTCCAATTTTGCTCAAAAAAATTAAAATAATAAGTATAAGAGAATCTGAAAAATCATTAATTTTTTCAAAAACTCGTACTTGATTTAAAAAAAGAAAAAACGGATTTACTAAAAAAATAATAATTGACAACTTGAGGAAAAACAGATTAAATAATCTCGAGAGAATTTCAATATTTCTCAAGGAATTTTCCATACCTTCCTCTTAGAACTATTTTTACTAAAAATTTGCAAGCCAGTGTTCGCTTCAAAACGTGAGAAATTTATGGGCAAAGTTCTTCGAAGTGAACGTCTTTTTTCCTGACTTTTTTAAAACTAAAGGGGTAACTAAAAACTACATAGTTATCCAAATGCATTAGATAAGCAACGGACCGTCATCAAGTAAAACGTATTAGGATATAAGGTGTTGGGCATTTAGCCGGTTAGCGAAGTTGATTGATATCCGGTGAGCTTACCCAAAGCGTTCCGGCTCTTTCTAACTAAGAAAAGATAACGCCGAGTTGAACTTCTCTAACCATACCTTTTCCATCAAATACGAATAGACATTTTTAACGTATCTTTTATCTTACGCCTAGAAGCAAACGCGTACACATCGAAAAGAAAGCAAAACCACCGAAGGGCTGGTATTTTTTTTCCTCGTTATTTTAGCTAGAAAACGTAGGTATATCGTTGAATTGCGTCTTATATATACGTTGTAATGTAATTTACATTTTTGCTCGGACTCCTGCGTACCTACGTATAAATATTTCAGAAAAATTTCATTCGTTGGTTCTAAATCGCGATTCGAATCAAACATCGCGTTGATCATTTATGGCACGCGAAAGAAAAGAAATTATTTTAAAAAGCAGTTCATTTAATGGACTTCTTTATTAAAAAGCGAGATATAGAGTGTGATTATCCAAAGGAACGGAGCACTTGAAACAAGAGTTCTTAAAAAGCGAATTTTATACGACCTGTTGCGTGAATGCGTCACTGCGCGACTGATGAATAAAAGACTTTTCATTAACATACGATGAGAAAAAAAACCTTCTCTATGTTGCTACGCTAATAGTACTATTTTACACTGTCGACGCGACGCTCAAGTGTACCTACTGACTGAATGGAAGTGTAAGGGATCGGTGTATACACGTATACACGTATACTCGTAACTGTTCCTTCTGCTTTACTCATTACACTATTTCATACTCGAACTCGCTTACTGCAGCTTTTTAAGCGTATTTTCATGTATAAAGCGGTCCAATATTCAGCTCCCTTGTTAGAGAACTGCATAGTGCATATACCTAAATGTATAAGGTAATTTTGATTGCAGCAAATTAGGTAGGTACTAGGTAGTTATTTGATGATGGTCAACATCATACGAGAAGCCAACGACATCGATGTTCTTTTAATTAAAAATTCAAAAAAAAAAAAAAAATTATGAATATCAACTCTCTAGAGAAGCCGAATTCAGATTGCATTGGATACATGCTTAAAACGTACGAGTAGTTTTATGAATGTAAGTTAAGGAACTATAATTTGCAGGAGCTCATTTTCCTTTGAAAATTTTTCATGGATTTTTAAATTTCAAAATTTTGAGAAAATAGAAAAAATTAAAAATTCAAAAAACTATTAAAAATTGTTTTTTTTGCATACCATCTGATGGCTCAATCCACGTAAGAATTGAAAAAAGAAAGAAAATAAGCTCATTTTCAATACAATGTTTATTGAAACATGGAAAAATTATAATAGATATCTAGGAGTAGGTAAATTATTTGTTTTCATCGTCGCCTAAGCTACAGCATAAGAGATCTCTAAAAATCTAAAATTTTTTGAAGAAAATAATTTTTATTTTATTTAGTTTTTTGAGTGAAAAATTCTTAAACTTTTTAGAGTAAAAATTTCTAAATTTTTTGAAATAAAGAATTTCTGAATTTATTGTAGAAATTTTTTTTTATCATTTTCTTAGAATGAAAAATTAGTAAATGTTAAATTTTTTTTTAAAGTAAATTATTTTCACTTTTTTTGGAGTCAAAAATGCTAAAAAATTTTGAAGGAAAAGTTTCTAAATACCTAATACTTACATGATGTATTTTTGAAATAGAAGTCTTCAAAATTATCAAAAAAAAAAAATCAATTTTTTCTGAACAATGAATTTCTTTATTTCTTTAGTGAAAAATTTCTAAACAATTTGAGGAAAAAATTCTTCTTCCTTCTTTCTTTCTTTTTTTTGGAGAAATAATCCACTATAGTTTTCTGAAGCGAAAAAATCAAATTTTTTGAGTAGGAAAGAGAATTTTTAATTTTTTTAGATGAAAAGATTTCTTAATTTCTATGCAAATATCATTTCTGTTTTTTTTTTAGGTGGGGGGGGGGGAGAAATCTCTGATTTTTAGAGAAAACAATTCAAAATAAAACCCGAAGTCGATTGTTATTTCTTTCCATACCTCAGAAATGGAAGTAATACAACTACCTACCTTATCATTTGATTTTTTTGGAGTTTATGATGTGCCCTCATTCCCATATATTCGCCTCCCCCCAATAAAATTGTATGAGGACACTTCGATCCGTATTTTTGAGCCATCCGTTCACCTTTTGGAAAAATTAAATATAACTCTACTTTAATTTGAGTCATAACAATTCTCCTGTATAAATGCATATTTGAAAAGTTGAACGAGAAAAACAAAGACGAAGCCACATTATGTCCACGGGGGGTCAAAATCAAAAAATTTCATGCAACCCAAAATACAATTTGCTCCACTTTTTTGGTCTAACTCTTAGCGAAAATAGTCGATTTCGATTTGCCGCAAACGTAGCAAAATATTAGTTTTATTATTTTTTTGAAATTGATAATTTTCTCTAAATAAAATTATTATTTTTTCTAGAAAATATAGGTAACTTTTTGAGCTTAAAATTTTTTTCTGAAGTTGTAATTTTTTTGTTTTAAATTTATGAATGACCTATAGATTAGAATTTTTTTCAAAGGTTCTCAATTTTTTTAAATCTACATACATACTCGATTTTTCAATTTTTTTTTACAAAATAGTCACTTTCTTTCAATTTTTTATTTATTCAAAGTAATAATATTTTTTTCACATGTTATTTTGTTATATAATTTTTTTTCAAAAAATATAATTTTAGTGAAACTCTTCTGCTGTCCCCAATGGTTCAAATAGAAGTATAAATAAACAAAATCAGCCTTATTGATTCTGGGAAGAAAAAAAACCGCATCAAACTTCATTAATACATACCAACACTTGTAAAAATGTTGACGATAAAATCACGTGTAAAAATCTATCAATAAGCTCAATATACACAATTATGGCAACAGGTTGTAACATTTTAGTGAAACTATCCTTTTTGTTTTGTAATTTCTTGAAATTAATAATTTTTTAGAATTTTTCTCGATGAGTGTTATTTTTTAATTTTGCAAATTTTTCAAAAAAAATTTCTGTGATTTTCTTCCTTTTATTGTTACTTATCTTTTTTTTTAAATCATATTTTTTTGAAATTATTAGATTATTTTTTCCATAATTTTTGTTTTTTCTCAAATTGTTATTTTTTTATAAACTGCCGAACTTTTGAGAATTACTCATCAATTTTTTTAAAGTTTCCAATTTTTTTTTAAGCTACTGTGGATTTTTAAAAAATAATGATTTTTGTAAAATTGTAAATTTCATCATTTTAAACTAAAATTTTTCAAAAATAATAAGTTTAGTAAAAATTGTATTTTTTTACAATTTCTATTATTTTTCAAATTGTAATTTTTTTTAAATTGTTGCGTTTTTTTTTTAGAAATTTTTGATTTGTATTATTTTTATATGTGGGAGTAACCTAACAACATTTTCATAATTCCGATATTCCATGTTTTTCTGAGAAAATGTTGCCTACATATATTGATTTAGGAGACGGATACAGTCGAAAAACAACATTTCCAACTTCTGCTGTCCCCAATGGTTCAAATAGAAGTATAAATAAACAAAATCAGCCTTATTGATTCTGGGAAGAAAAAAAACCGCATCAAACTTCATTAATACATACCAACACTTGTAAAAATGTTGACGATAAAATCACGTGTAAAAATCTATCAATAAGCTCAATATACACAATTATGGCAACAGGTTGTAACACGGACCAAAAATAGTAACATTGTCGATCGACAATGCGTGATAAAAAAAAATCCCAGCACATTGTAGTTACAATTCTGCCATAAATGGACGTTGAAAGTAGCATTAAAAGCTCCATTAAGCGTGCAAAGTAAATAAACGATCGATAAAAAGCGAAGAGTTAAGAGTCACACCGGAAAGGGTACATTCGTCAACATGTTTCCTTTTTTTCGCGTCATGAATTAAATTGATAGCAACGGTCGGACCATTTTACGATTTTCAAAAAAAAAGTATTAGTAAAAGGAATTCGTCAGAGCTTTTACGCATACTTTGAAAAATTTCAATGTAAACTGTTCCAAAAAAACGCCAATCTATATAATAAATTCGTTGTAGTTTTCTCGCGATTGCACGTAAAATAAATTTACGCCGAAGGTACCTAACGAAACACGCCGAAAAAATCGCTTCGCGAAATGAAGTTCGGTTTATTTTGACTTTGACAGTTGAAAAATACGAAACGAAAAGTTCAATAATAGGCGCTTGTGTATTTCATAGACAGAATAATAAAAACCGAGCTTCGGATTTTTCGTCATCTTGCGCTTCATACACGAGTATGCGAACTCCGACGTTTTTCATTTTCTTCTCTTCTTCGCCTAATACAATTTACTTTCGCAGATTTAAAAATGTTAACGCAAAAAGTTATGTCAGGAGTCAGGACATGTTCCTTTTCATATGTACTCATTTCTTTCTATACATGCGTGCTGTACCAAGTTTTAAAAACCCTATACAACATATTTCATCTTGACGGAAAATTATTTTCCATTCTTTTAGGTGTAATTTGATTCGTAATTTTTTCTCTTTCATCGAATATTTTCCTCCGAAATTGATTTTTCTTCTTGATTTACTCATTCTAATGGTAAATATTTGGTAGAGAAATTCGTTCGAGACTGGTGTTTGAGATAGCAATTTCTGCGCCAGGAAGGCACCCTCTTGATTTTTTTTCTTCGGTTGAAATGTTTGACCTTGACTTTACCAACGAATAAAAGTTATCTCGGTGATATTTTTTAGCTGATTTTTCAAAATGAAAAATATCAATCATTAAATTAGACCCAATTGTACGTGGTGCGGGCGTGGAGTCGGGGTGGATTGATTACCAATTTCATAAAAAAAAAAAAAATCAAGAAAACCGAAAACCAACATCACAAAAAAAGATTAAAAATTTCAAGAAAAAAAACGATAATTGAATTATCGATATTACAAAAAACCAAAAAAATTAAATATTAACTTCGTAAAAATAAAATGAAAAATTTCAAATCAACGAAAATCAATATAGAGTCTAGTTTTTCAAATTAAAAACTCTACAACCCCTCCAGTTTTTTAGTTAAATTGAAAAAAATTCAAAAAAATTTCAAATTAAATACATAATCGATATCACAAAAACCGAGAAAATCGAACATTACTTCCACAAAAATAAAACAAAAATTTCCTAAAAAATCAAAAATTTATTCAACAAAAATCGCTTATGGATATGAACCTATCACAAAACTTGACAAAACCTCATTCAAAAAATGTCTTGAGGATGAATTGAAAATCTAAAAACAATTAATTGTTAAGCATCAATTTTACAAAAAAAATAAATAAAAATTATCCAACAGAAATTGATTGTCATCAACACCACAAAACTTGACAAAATTGAAAAAAAAAAAAATGCAAAAATCGATACCAATTTTGTGAAGACGAAATGAAAATTTCTAAAATAAAAATAATAATTATTGATCTCATTGTTTCACAAAAATTGAATAAAAAACTCAAAAATCAATTACCTATAAATTAAATATCACAAAACTTGACAAAACATAATTCATGAAATTTTTGAAGATGAAATGTATCAACTGATTCCAAAAGTGGTATCAACCAACTGAGTCGAAGTATGGTATCAACGGAGTCTACAAGTAGTATCAACTTCAACTGAAAACAAAAGTAGTATCAACTGGGTCGAAATATGGTATCGACTGATTCCAAAAGTAGCATCAACTAATTTCAAAAGTAGTATAAACTTAGTCCAAAATTAGTATCAACTGAGTCGAAGTAGATATGGTATTGTAGCGTCTGCAGCGCTACCAGCGCTACGCATCACCCGGACCAGTTTCGCGTATGTTTACTTCTCTTACGTAAGCCAGTGAGCAGAACACTATTTAAGCTTAATCGCTATTTGTACTAATTAGTCTGTGTCGGTTCTCTCCTACCCCTTGAAACACCCTCCCCCGACACTACGCACAAGGCAGCCTTTGTCGGAGGATGTTTCTTCCTTCTTACCTGTGCCTTGAGCGTGTACTGGGTACCCGCTCAGCCGACACGTCTTAAGCCCCTACCTATCCTATTTTCCAAACACACTCGTGCAATGGTTTGGTCTTTAGACTTTATGAATTTGAAGAATATACGTATTCGTATACAAAATAATACAGTGAAGTGTGTATTCTCACACACACACTTCTTACCAAAAATTTGGATAACATGAACCAAATGAATGATTCAATATATCCTATCTTCTAATTTAAATTATAGTTTAAGTTAAGAAATTAAACCAATCTTTTCCTTTAGACTTTACCTTATATTTCCAAAATATCACACTTGTTATTATTTATTACAATTACAATCGAAAAAAAGAAAGGGGAAAAAAATAGAAATACTGAATATTATAAATTTTGATATTGTGCTTTTTAGCCTAGATTTGTCAGGGACCAGAGCGATTTTAAATACTGCGTCGAGACGCGTATCTTATTTCGCTCTCTGTAATAACGAATCTATACCAATAGGCACAATAATAGGCAATTAATCCTATTTTCTCTTACTATTTGAACGAATTATAACTAAATACATACAGGAGAATTAAAACATACCCGATTAATTAAGCTATCTCAAACTACATCAAATATTACGCCAAAAGCAAAAATTAAAATATAAAGCCATAAGCTGCATAACCGAGTAATACATTAAAATCTTCCTCTCACTCTTCTCTACAATACTATCTAAACAAAATCTCATAAACTTTCATACCAAATTAATTATCATTACATAAAACATCTAAATTAACCAAAATTTACTCCCACTCATCATTAAAACAGTCTAAAAAAATATAAAATAGCAAAAATTGCATTAAAGAACTATATCAACATTTATAAGGAACCATTATCTAGACATTATAAGCATAAAAGCATTTTATTAACTATATTTATTATCCAAAATTATTTAAACAAAAATTATTAAAAACAAGTAAAAATCCATCAATTCAAATCATTCAGCATTTATAAAAATTAAATTATTAAAACCATCAAAAAACTATCAAAAAACCATATAAAATCTCCATCGTTACGTTAACTAACCAATCCGAACATAAAAAGAATTATTAAAAAATAAATTATAGAAAGAAAAATATGAAAAAGCAAAAATTACGAGTTCGGACTGAAAAAACCTCCTCTTTACCTCATTTTAGTATATAAAAATTAAAAAATAACGGAATTTTCTGCATAACTTTTACGTTAAATTAATTAAAATGATTGCAGAATAACCAAAGAATATTATTTTGAAAAAAACTAATAAAAATAATCATAATTTAAAAAGTTATAAAGTAAAATGTAAAAATAAAAAAATAAAAAAAATCTGAAAAATCTTACTTTATTCCAAAATTATTTACGTTAATATAGAAATTTAATTAAAACCCCAAAAAAGTACCAAAACCACCGGTTACAAGTCTAAACAGAACATTTCGTCTGAATAAACTCGTACGTAAATATTAACCTCGTCGTGTTAGATCATTCGAACAGTCTCCTCTCCTTGCGCTCGTGGGTGTCCACTTGAGTGCGAAGTGTATTAGGTAGGAATTCTCTTCACCCTTCTTACCACCTACTACAGTATCAATTGAATCCAAATAATTAGTATCAGCTGAGTTGAAGTATGGTATCAACCGAGTCCAAAAATAGTAAGTATCAACTGAGTCGAAAAGTAGTATCAACTGATTCCAAAAGTAGTAGATATCAACGGAGTCGAAGTATGGTGTCAAATGAGTCTAAAAGTAGTTTCAACTGAGTCGAAGTATGGTATCGACTGATTCCAAAAGGAGTATCAACTAATTCCAAAAATAGCATCAACTGAGTTAGTTAGTGGTGGCAATATGCGCGCATATTCATCTTTGCTCGCGCATATTCTGACTAACGCAATTTCATACATAAAAAATTATAAATTTAATTTTGAGAAAAAGTAACCATTTTATCTATAAAAAACTTCTTGTATGCAATTATTTTCCCTCCAGATTTCAAAGGAAAATTTTAATAAAATAAATAGATGAATAAACTGACATTTGAAAAACTTATATGTGGATTTTTCTCAAAAACTAATATAAAATCTAAGATTAAAAACAAATTTTAATAAGAAAATTGTTAGGTATTCTCATTTTTTATCTAAAAAATTTGAAAATATTTTTCCAAACAAAATTTTTCGAGATTTTCTTTCAATAGGATACAAGTAAGAAAAAATGTAAAATTTTATGAAAAATTGATAATTTCATTATTGTTTTTTTTTTTAAATAAAAAAAATGACTATGAATTATTTTTCTTGAATAGAAAAAAATAATATAAAAATGGATACAATTTTTTTTTTTTTAAATAAAACATTGTTCTAGCATTATTTTGATCCAAGTAAAAAAATCGTGGGGTTGGCGAATTAAAAAAAAAGTGAGATTGGTGAAAAAGAATTTTGATTTCTTTTTTAAATGAAAAAATGGGAAATTTGGTTAGAATTAAAAAATAAAAAATCAGTAAAAGTTGAATACCTAGGTAAATGGTTTGAATTCGGTATTGACAGTTCATTTTAAGTTGGCTATTTGTTGAAAATACAACTACCCTATTGATCAGTGTCACCAGACGAGTGCTTAGAGATATCACACGATTTCTTTAATGGAGGGAATTTCCCTTTTTTGGCTGGAGCATTTGCACGCACTTTTGAAAAAATGAATAAAAAGTTTGAATATCGATAATCAATTATAGAATAATCGATAACCGATATCACAAAACCCAAATAAATTAAATTCACAAAAATAAACATCAATTTCACAAATTTAATAATCATTTTGAAAAAATCAGAAATTCAGAAAAAAATCTAAAATCAATCTACCTACTTAACAAAAATCGATTATCGAAATCTCAAAAATTGACAAAAGTGAATTCTCAAAAATCGATATCAATTTCGTTAAGATGAAAATATTGATGAAATATTTTTTTTAAATACCAACTTTACAGTAATAATCGATCATTGATATCACAAAAATCAAGAAAAATTAATTCACAAATATCAATAAGAATCAATTTCACAAAGAAGATTTTAAAAAAAAATCGATAGTAAATTTTACACAAATTCGAAAAAACACTTCCTGAAAGTGAAATAAAAATTCCTAAAACCTCGATTATTGATCTCACGAAATCTCTATTTCAAAAAAACATCAATATATGAATATCAGAAAAATCGAAAAAATGGAACATCAATTTCGCAAAAATAAGATGGAAATTTCAAAAAAATCGATTATCATTTCACGAAAACCGAAAATCAATGTACCTAACAATTTTTTTCAACTGTTCGTCATTCTACAGCATACTTGCATAATAACTAAACCCAAGACACAATATACTCTTATGAAAGTATTGCCCCAAAATAATAATTAAATATATCTGCACAACGTTTTAACACACAGCAGATTTTGAATATCCACTTATTTACGTTAGATTTACGTTGAATGCTCGACGCTGCGTGAGTTCGCAGTAGGATAGAAATACGTGGTTTTGAGGAGAATACGCGGCAGCGGCATTCTTCCCTTCGAATTTGTTCTCTATACTTCCTCATATTATGATGGATTGCTCTAATGAAAGAGTAATCATTTGCCATTTTTTAATAAAACTTCTCCTTCGTAATTTGTTTAATGGAGGTTAGCCGGTGTGCGCGCTCCGATGTTACGAGTATTATTTTTCTTCTTTTTTTTTCACTCCCTTTTCGTTCTTATAACTATACCACGTAATCTGACTTTTTAGGTTGGTAAAATTAATCTTTTTTCGCTCTCAACGCAGTTCTTCGTTAGTGGCGGGAAAAAACCCTAGGAAAATAAGTTTCATTATTTTCAATCGCGGGTAAAGAAGAAATTTTATCACGATAGTAATTTTTCCCTTTAAAAATTGAAAGCAGAAATTTTTTTTCTTTTTTTAAGGCAGCGCACAGCGAAATAATTAACATGCCCATTAATACCTTTGTAATCTAATTTTGTCAATGTTAAGCGTAAAATGGAGAGAAAAAAATATCCAACCTTTATCGTTCCACTTTTTAATTTCATCATCGCGCCAAAAGTCTACCTAAATTAAACGGGTCTCAAAATTATTTTTCACGCTGTTTCAAATCTACGCAATGAAAAAGATTAAAACTATATCCAGTTTTTGTCTTCGTTTCGCGCGAAAAATTCCCTTTTCACTGTTTTTTTCCCCCCCTTTTCATCTCAATTTTACTTCTTTTTTTTCTGGCATAATAAAAAAATACGCCAACGTAATTTGGCCGATATTCAAAGCGCAATTAAATGCGAAACGTTTATTAAGATATACCATCGAGGCATTGATTCGTATTTTTCCAACAAAAAAAATCCCCATCAACCTGCCTTTTTAATTATCTCTAAATTCGAAATAAGATTTCGAACACTCCGAACAACCCAATTTCTCATCAAATTGCCTTTCATTTATTAAACTTAACAACAGGCGTGCTTTTGTTAGAAATCAAACGACCAATAAAACGAAACGCCACCGAAGTTCGCTACTCGCCAAACCGAAATCAATCAAAATTTCCCAACAGACTGTCGAAGAAAAGAGTTCCCATTCCAGCGGATGTTTTTCGTAAAAGAGAATAAAATACATGCGCGTTTTCTCCGACTCGAATCTCTCGAATTAAAGAAGAAATTTTGCTATTCGTAAAAACCAGCCTTGAATTTGTCATCGTTTTGATATCGATTTCCAATATAGCGGGATACACGTCGTCGCACACGTGTAAAAACCATGCCTATCAACGAAAACAAAAATCAAACGTTTTCGAAATTCCATGTGGAAGAATTTGCGCGGCACGTTTAGAATTTTTTTTTTTTACATCTTCGTTTATCCTACGTAATTGGGCTCGTATTGGAAGAAGTTTTCACAACAAACAATATGGTACCTACGTTTAATGGCAAACAACATAGAGACAACAACTTTTATTTTTACCAGCTATACCTACATTCGTTAAATTTTGTGTCTCGAGTATCAAAGAGGATATAATATCTGAATTGAGTAAACACCCACTTTTTGAAATATTTTACATAATAATGTCGTCTGTAGGTGGAGGAAAATGCTCATTTATAGCTTTTGAAATCAAATAAAGCTTGTTAAAAAGAAGAAAAACCAGTAACAAAACTGAAATGAAATATCTTCCATATCAAGTATAACTACTGTAGGTGTAAAATGTTTCGAAATTAATAAACAAGAATGAGCAAAAAATAAAATCAGCGAACCGAAAGCAAAGCACCTAAATGAAAATATGGATACATCGATTTCAAAAAACGTTTATTAGAGTTCGTAGATACTAGATAGTAAAATCTTAAAATAAAAACGCAGAACTTCCGAAGGACGTTCAACAGAATATTCCCCGGTAAACACACCGTTTGCTTCGTATGCTAAAATCACAGAGACGAAAATCGCGGTCTATTCGCATACGAATAGAATGCGAAATCAAAGCAAAAATCGAAGAAAATTTTCTCAGATAAATTCGTATAATATTCGTGAGCGAATATCATGCTAAAATCGTATTTAAAAACCTGTAGATGTTTTGTGAGATATTAGCGCGATATTCGCTTGCGTATCGCATCTCATGCCTGAAATCACATTGAAAACAGGCAAAAAGTTCGTACGATATTAGCGCGATATTCGTATACGAATCGTATGCTAAAATCGCAGTGGAAAACGTGCAAATATTTCTTACGATACTAGCACAATATTCGCATACGAATCGTATGCTAAAATCGCAGTGGAAAACGTGCAGATAATTCTTACGATATTAGCGCAATATTCGCTAGCGAATCGCATGCGATTTTCTCTACAACTTCTTTCAATACGTTTTACAAATGAGAGAAGTCAGTTTCAAATATGAACGTGTACTTGAAAGTATTGCAGTGACATTTAAAAAATAAAATATAAAGGTTTTTCTGGATTTTTTGATTTTGTTGGGGAATTTTGTGTTTTGTTTGATGTTTTTTCTTCTTTTTAAGTAAAAACGCCAATGATTTGATTTCAAAGTGATAAGAATGGAGACGAAGGCAGAATTTCTTGGACGATTTCCACTCACAGTAAGTTAATTATTTTGAATTTATATCTTATTTGTGATCGTGAATCGGTGTGAAATTAAATTTTATCAAATCGTAAAAATTTTAAACGTCTTATCAGTGCTATAAAATTTTTTAATTGTTCCTCTTCCTTCTCCAATTTGAACGCAGTATTATGCGAAATTATAAGGAAAGGAAGAGTCAAATCGAAATTTTTGTAATAATCGAAATTATTTCTAAGATTTCAATCTACAACTTTTGTTTGAAAAAATTTTCATTTGGGACTGCGGGACAGCCCTTCTTCCCTCTCACAATTCAGAGTAATAAATATACGTTTTTATACCTATCTAATCTATCTATCTACGTAGTATTGGGCATAATTGGAGGGGGGGGGGGGGGCTCAAATTGAGAAATTTTTCAAACAAAAGTTGTAGATTGAAATCTTGGTAGTAATTTTGATTTACCTAAAAATTACTTTATCAAATGCCACTGATAGGTACTCCAAAAACTTTACGATTCGGCATAATTTCATTTTCCACAGATCTGCGATCACAAATATGATATATTTTCGAATAATTAATTTACTGCTGAGTGTCAATCGTCAAAAATCATTAGCCTACTTTTTAGAGGCGAATTCCGAACGCCAATCGCAAGCGAATTAACAGCGAATAGAACGCTACATTCGCTGCTAATTTCGCGTACTATTAGCGTTCGAAATTACCCGCTAAAAAAGCGGACATTTTTGATATGCTAATAGTACGCTATTTTCGCATGCTATTCGTATACGATAAATGCGAATTTAGCGCTCTATTAGTACGCGATTCGCATACAGTGTGTTTACCGGGTTCCTAATTTAAAAAATTTACTTACCAGGTAAATTTTGAAAATTGAATAAATTATAAAATCATTTACCAAATTTTTTAAATTTTTAGATTGATCGCCTGAAAAAATTACCAAATTTTGAAGATTGAAAAAAAATCCAAGAAATAATAAATTTCAAATTTTTCAAACTCAAGTTTTTTAAATTTCTTAATTTTCACAAACTTTTCAAATTTATCACATTCCCTAAGTTTATTAAATTTTTAAAATTTTTAAATTTTCTCAAATCTTATAAATTTTTTAAATTTCTCAATTTTTTTTAATTTTTTAAATTTTATTCAAATTTCTTAAATTTTTTAAATTCCTCAAATTTATCAAATTCCTTGAATTTTTCGATTTTCCCAAATTATTCAATTTTTTCATATTTTTTATTTTCTCAAAACTTATAAATGTTTCAAATTCTCAAATTTCACAAGTTTCTAAAATTTCTCACATTCCTTAAATTTTTCAAATTTCTTGAATTTTTCGATTTTCTCAATTTTTTTAATTTTCTCGTATTTTTTAAATTTTTAATTTTTTTAATAATTTTGTTCAAATTTTTCAAATTTTTCAAATTTACCAATTTTTCAAATTCCTTAAATTTTTTAAATTCTTTGAATTTTTCGATTTTCTCAAATTTTTTAATTTTTTAACATTTTTCAAATTTTTTATTTTCTTAAATCCTATAAATTTTTCAAACTTCTCAAGTATTTTAAATTTTTCAAATTCTCAAATTTCACAAGTTTCTAAAATTTCTCACATTCCTTAAATTTTTCAAATTTCTTGAATTTTTCAATTTTTCAATTTTCTCAAATTTTTTAATTTTCTCATATTTTTTAAATTTTAAATTTTTTAAATAATTGGTCAAATTTCTCAAATTTTTCAAATTTCTCAAATTTTTCAAATTTCTCAAATTTCTCAAAATTTTCAAAATTTTCAAAATTTTTAATTTTTTAAACTTTTTAAATTTTTCAAATTTTTCAAATTTTAAAGATTTATTATACTTAAGAGTGTGCTCTGGAGGGCAAAATCAGTAAAAAATTTAGTTACGTGATTTCTCGGCGAATACTGAACGAAATGTCATGAAGTTTTGATATTATGCTTCTTTATAACAATATCCAGGTGAGTTATTTTCAATATTTTGTCTATTTATGGAAAAAAATTGAATCCAAAGTTTTTTTTTGGACAAGTCAAGGTCAAGATGAAGGTCCCAAAATTTATCGGTTAAACGCAATTTTTTCCATAAATAGATACATTTTCCAAAATATTGAAAATAACTCACCTGGATATTGTTATAAAGAAGCATAATATCAAAACTTCATGACATTTCGTTCAGTATTCGCCGAGAAATCATGTAACTAAATTTTTTACTGACTTTGCCCTCCAGAGCACACCCTTAATACCTATTAAAAATTGATATCAAAAAGTCAATGTTTCAATGTAACGATGAAAATATCGCAAAATCGAATCATCGTACGATAAGCAATTGAAAATATCGAATTAAATGAACATAAAAAGTTTGCATTTTTGGTTATGACTAAGATACGGTATATCTCCCTACACACTTGTTTGTATCTAAAGTTGTTCCACCTCTAACACACGCGAAATTGCAAATATGTAATATAAAAGGACAATCTGAACGTTATCGAATCATATTATCCACGATCATTATATAATTATGCAAGTATTATGATCCTATCAGAACTTTTTTTCAAGTAAAACACCTCGCATGGAAAGTAATTCCAGGAAGTGTAATTCCAAAGTTTGCATGATTAGGGTAAACGTACCGGTTTGTGACAGTACCCCCAGTTTGTGACAGTTTACGCTAAAAAATGTTATTACTAAGGAAGTTATGGTAAATTACAACGTAGTAATATTTTTCTGTGAAACTCTCATCCATATGGAAATCACTGAAACCAAAACCTTTCAATCACAAGGCATTAATATGTTACGAATGCCTTCTCAAAGATTTGTATCTGTGAATTTTGAATGTGAAAATGAGATGTGATTGATTGATCGATTATATTCAGCTTTAAACTAAAGTGATGAAGTTAGGTTATGTTTTTTTACATTTGTGGGTCCTAAGTGAGTTGTTTTTTAATCAAGTTGGTCAGAAATTATTAATTGCTTAATTTTTATTTACAATTGACAAAACTGGTACACCAACTTGTCAAAAATAGACTGGTGTACCAATTTGTGACATGGGTGTCACAAACTGTTGCATGCTGAGGTCCAGTTTGTGACATGTCAAAAATTAGCCCATTGCAGCATTTTCTGTTCGTATCAAGGTGTATTAGGTATGTTTTATTGAATTTATTGTGCTTAGGAACCTTTTAGTCAATAAATTGCAACATAAATGATCAAAAACACAAATTTTTTAAAAATGTACTACTGATGTACTGAAGCCAAAATGAAGAAATTATACAAGAATATTGATTTTTGGTGCAAAATTAGAAAAAATGTATTTCAAACTAAAAATTAACAAAAAATAATATCTATTATGAAGAAGAGCAGACAAAGTCTTAATATCTAATTAGATTTACTTTTCACTTTAATTAGCAATTTATTACTCGATTTTTGTACTGTCACAAACTGGTACATTGAGGTAAAATTTTAGAACGATCTTTTTCCAAACTGAACCTACCTCCGGATAGATTAGTCGTGAGCTTGCTAGGCCGGAAAGGGTTCGTCTTTCCGGACATGCTCAAAATTTTTGATCTGATTAGATCCACTTTCCGTTATCGATTTATAAAAAAAAAAAGAAAAAAAAATCACCTACGCTACCACCGAGATTGTCCATTCGAAATAGGACCCATTCACCCCAAAGTACCTGTCAAATTACCCACCCTTTGCCCTATCTAACTAATAATACATTATACAGTACATATTACCTTTTATTCAAACCGGAACAACAAGTACTATACAACGAAACTATATATAATAAGCAAACATTTTCATCTTCAGCCTAGGCTTCTCATCAAGCTCGATGATTTAAATTTAGGTAAGGTGGGAGGTCTTCGAACGGTGTTACCCGTTCGGTGAGGTCCAAAAGTAATAATTTTCATAACAACATCATACGACACAAACTGGGGCATAAGGTGTCACAAATTAGAACTTTGGACATTTTTGAAAAAAATGAACGCCAAAATTATTAGACGCTAGTTATTTTTGATATTTTTTGTATTTTGGAAACTTTATAAAATTCTTCATCCATTGAATATAAACATCACTACTTTTCAATACTTTAAAACCGCTTAAGATTGATTCAAAGTTGAAATTTTCTCAGCACTGTCACAAACCAGTACTTTTACCCTAATCTTCGACCAGTAAGGGGAAAAATGAATTACACGCAATTTAAAAGTTTTTTTTGTAGCAGCCATAGTGCGAACCCTTTACGTACTCGTATAGCACTTCGCATGAAGCCTAAAAAATTATTCTTAAACTCTTTCGAAAATTCTACCATTTTTCCTATGTAAAATGAAGACTCGAGAAATATAGCAGAATTTCAGGTGAGAATAAAAACCGCATCAAAAAAATCAATATGTTTGTAATTATTAAAAAAAAACATCAAAGCGGTCACTAGTAATAATCATCGCAGGAGAGACGAAGAAAAGGGAATGTACGAGTAAATACACGTGACAGGTTACAGAATATGGAAGTTTTTAAATTATGCAATAAGCACGTGCGTGCTTCGTGGTAACTGGTAATACAATTTCGAAGCAAATATGTCACGTCAGGTGAACCAGAGAGATGCACAACATACCTAAAACAAACACTGTCCATTTTATTACCCCAGGTCATATCATATCATGACGTTCAAAGCGATACTACCGCATCATCGGATCGTCAACGTCCTTTATGAAGATTACAGCTCGGTTGGACGATCAAAGGTTCGTTACAACATCGGACGGGGGGGGGGGGGGGGGGGGGATTTACGAAAGCAATAATAGGGAGTGCAAATAATTAGCCACGAAACCGCGTAATAAATAAATAGTTAACACATCGCCGACTTGTTCATTGACGCTTAACCCACATTGATCGTTTAAACCGGACGTTTGTCGTTTGGTATCGGGAGAACAAACGAAATTCCACGACATCGGCTATCGCGAATATGTAAATCAACCAAAACCTCGAATCGCGTATGTTGAAATTACCCGAGGGCCGGGGCGAGGTTCTGGGGAGGAGGGTACGCGGCTGGTAAAATTAACGCTCCGCAACAACAAAATCTGTATAAATTTTACGCCCGCATTTACAAGAGTTATACTTTTCGTCGTGTTTTCGCGCCATACTGTAAAATGATTCTTTTCATTAGGCGCAGTCTGATAAGCTTCAACGTTTTGTTTACGCATTGTAAAAATGCGGCGCGTATTTCTGATAAACGACCGTTTTCCACAAGACGGTTGTACGAGACCATTAAAAGGGAAATTAGCGAAAAGACCGTGCTTACGCATGCGAGTATACAAAGCTTATCTAACTGACGAATAATGAGTTTCACGGAAGAACTGACCACCATTTTAAATTAAATCCCTTTGACCGGGGGTATTATTATTAATGATAATATCCACCATAGGAAATACCTATCCGCTGATGCATCGTTTCTCACTACAAAGCACCCTCCTCCTGCTTTCAAGACATAAAGTTATCAAAATTATGTCTTATGCCGCATGTACAATGTACATATACAGGGTGTTTCATAGCTGACTGAGTTCCTTCCATCGGGCGAATAGGCAACCCATAAGGACCAAAAAATGTTATATAAAAATGTTGCCCATCTTGAAAATTCAAGGGGTAAGAGAAAATAAATTGAGAAAAAATTATTTCTAAATGGATCAATGAATAGTACTAAAAAAATCAACTTTTTTTGTTCTGGACATTTTTTTGCCTATCTTTGAAAATAAAGGCGCCAGACAGCTTTAAACTTTATAAAACCGGTTTTTTAATTTTCAAAGCTCTGTAGCTTCTCCATTTTCGAAGATAGGCAAATTCATCACATAACTTCTTTTGCTTATCTCAAAAAGTTACACATTTTTCATGTATCATCTTGACGTAATTTTGCAATTTATAAGTAAGTATGTCTTATTCGTACCTATTGATCATCTGAGCTTCAAATTATCAGTGCACATCGTTGGAAAATGAAAACTGCAAAATTTGTCAAAATGTTACATGAAACAGGTGTAAGTCTTTGAGATAAGCAAAAAAAGGTCATGTGATGCATTTGCCTATCTCCAAAAATGAAGGATCTACAGAACTTTGAAAATTAAAAAACCGGGTTTTTTCAAAGTTTAAAGCTCTCTTGTGCCTTCATTTTCAAAGATAGGCAAAAAAATGTCAAGAACAAAAAAGTTTGTTTGTTTAGTTTTATTCATTGGCCCAATCAGAAATTATTTTTTCTCAATTTAATTTTCCCTTGCCCCTTCAATTTTCAAGATAGGCAACATGTTGATATAACATTTTTCCCCCTTATGAGTTGCCTATTCACCTAATGGAAGTAACTCAGTCAGCTATGAAACACCCTGTATTTAGAGCTAGTATCATACATTTATATACCCAGAGCCTACCTACCCGTACAATTTACGTAAATTTTACGCCAGTGCAACGTAATCTGCCTTATGGCAATAAGTCTAAAATACGCGTTCCTTCTACTATGTGCTATATGGTACCTAACTATGCCTATTCGTACGTATTTATATGTACATAATATGGCGGAATATATACCTACCAACCTCGTGGCACAAATTAAAACCATTTCCCTCCCATTCGCTCCTCGTACGTATGTATCTAGCACTAATAGTTTTACACTGGATGCACTCGGTTTTTCAAATTTTCACCCTGGTTAACTCTCCTCCCCCCCCCCGCCGCGCGCCCCTCGACATACACGAATGTTTGACTTTTTATCATATGTCCCTCTCCCTGATTTTTATTTCAAATTAAGCATAATAAAATGAAAACGATTCGGAAACTATATTTGTTAGAGCTGCTGAGGATGATGAAACTAAACTAATGCTAGATACGCGTGTTCATAGAGGCCGAAAAGAGATTGATATTTTTATAATTAAAACTTTCATAATGCGTTTTTGGTACGCTCCCCCTTTTGGATGACCGTAACATTTACATAATTAGGTCATGACCTATTGAAAGCCTCCTTTACTCCTTTAGCGTGAAAAACGAATTTTAAGAAAATGCGCAGGATGGCCTAGGGTCGATTAAATTACGTCCAGAGCCCGCTGTAACGTGCAGCATAGCATAAACTAAGCATCAATGTAAAAAGAAGGAAAATCCTATCAATTTTTCAATTTAAAAAATATTTATTTAACTCAATTACTTACTATCAAATATTACGAGTACATGTACTCCTAGGCCCATATTCTGAAACATACCTTAACTTTAAGGGTTCCTTCTGAACTAGTGAAGAACGAATCTGACGATTGTGATTCGTTAAGGTACGTTTGAAAATATGGGTCTTAGTCTCCTACCAAGCTAACTATACTTAATTTCACCAGCAGTTGAAAAAATTGATATTTTCAAGAGATTATTTTCAATCTCTTTAGTTGAATTTTTGAACGATTTTTTAAGATTTTTAATTCATTTCTAAAAATCATGTAGGTATTTAAAAATGGATTTTCAATTTAAAAAAAATGATTTTTCAAACTTTTTTCCAAAAACAATTTTTTAATTCTTTTTCTCTTTAAAAAAAATTTTTCACTGATGCAATTTCAAACGATTTCTCACCAAAAATGCATTTTTTTTTCAAAAACATGTTTCTAACTTTTTGGAATGGTAGTGGCGGTGAGAGGGTGAGGGGGATTCATTACTTTCCATGGCAATTTCTTTACATTTTATCCAAATGTTGAGTGACTCCACATAATTTTGTTAGACTTTTGAAAACGTATACAGAAAGTCCGGCGACTGGTCTGCCAAACTTGAAATTAGTATATAACCGCCCGGTAAACACACCGCCTGCTATTCGTATGCTAAAATCACAGAGACGAAAATCGCGGTCTATTCGCATACGAATAGAATGCGAAATCAAAGCAAAAATCGAAGAAAATTTTCTCAGATAAATTCGTATAATATTCGTGAGCGAATATCATGCTAAAATCGTATTTAAAAACCTGTAGATGTTTTGTGAGATATTAGCGCGATATTCGCTTGCGTATCGCATCGCATGCCTGAAATCACATTGAAAACAGGCAAAAAGTTCGTACGATATTAGCGCGATATTCGCATAAGAATCGTATGCTAAAATCGCAGTGGAAAACGTGCAGATATTTCTTACGATATTAGCGCAATATTCGCTAGCGAATAGCATGCGATTTTCACTACAACTTCTTTCAATACGTTTTACAAATGAGAGAAGTCAGTTTCAAACATGAACGTGTACTTGAATGTATTGCAGTGACATTTAAACAATAAAATAAAGGTTTTTCTGGGTTTTTTGATTTTGTTGGGGAATTTTGTGTTTTGTTTGATGTTTTTCCTTCTTTTTAAGTAAAAACGCCAATGATTTGATTTCAAAGTGATAAGAGTGGCGAAGGCAGAATTTCTTGGACGATTTCCACTCACAGTAAGTTAATTATTTTGAATTTATATCTTATTTGTGATCCCGTGAATCTGTGTGAAATTAAATTTTATCAAATCGTAAAAATTTTAAACGTCTTATCAGTGCTATAAAATTTTTCTATTGTTCCTCTTCCTTCTCCAATTTGAACGCAGTATTATGCGAAATTATAAGGAAAGGAAGAGTCAAATCGAAATTTTTGTAATAATCGAAATTATTTCTAAGATTTCAATCTACAACTTTTGTTTGAAAAAATTTTCATTTGGGACTGCGGGACAGCCCTTCTTCCCTCTCACAATTCAGAGTAATAAATATACGTTTTTATACCTATCTAATCTATCTATCTACGTAGTATTGGGCATAATTGGAGGGGGGGGGGGCTCAAATTGAGAAATTTTTCAAACAAAAGTTGTAGATTGAAATCTTGGTAGTAATTTTGATTTACCTAAAAATTACTTTATCAAATGCCACTGATAGGTACTCCAAAAACTTTACGATTCGGCATAATTTCATTTTCCACAGATCTGCGATCACAAATATGATATATTTTCGAATAATTAATTTACTGCTGAGTGTCAATCGTCAAAAATCATTAGCCTACTTTTTAGAGGCGAATTCCGAACGCCAATCGCAAGCGAATTAACAGCGAATAGAACGCTACATTCGCTGCTAATTTCGCGTACTATTAGCGTTCGAAATTAGCCGCTAAAAAAGCGGACATTTTTGATATGCTAATAGTACGCTATTTTCGCATACCACTAATAAAAATCTTAATGTACACAACTACACATGGTGCCTTCCTCGATTTTAAAGGGCCAGTGGTGAACAAAAATTTCAAAATTTTGTTAAAACAATGCACGAATCAGGTGTAACTGTTTAAAAGGAACAAAAATAGTTATGTCAAAAGTTTACCTATCTTTGAAAATGAAGGCGCTACAAAGCTTTAAAAAGTGGTATTTTCGAAATTCAAGGCTCCGTAGCGCCTTAATTTTCAAAGATAGGCAAAATTTTCACATGCCATTTTTTGTTCCTCTCAAAAAGTTACACCTATTTCGTGTATTTTTTGACCGAATTTCACAATTTTCATGTATCACCACTGCACCGTAATAAATTGATGAAGGCAATTTTTTGACTGGGATTTTGCGTTGCTGTAACTTCTTCAATTTCAAATATAGACAATCCAATATAATTACAACTTTTATTGCTTTTTCGATGATCTATCCATTGCCGGTGTCGAAATTTTTTTTGAACGCAGTGTTGCCAATCGATTTTGACAGGTAAAATAGCGATTTTCAAACCTTTGTATAGCTCCTTCATTTTCAAACTTAGGCAATATGTGTACATACATCTTTTTTGTTAGTCGTACTCGACTATATCCAAATTTCAAGTTTGGCAAACTACTCACCGGACACCCCGTATAACTTTTTCATTAAAAAAAATAATAATAATTCAGTTGTTAGACTTTTAGGTGATTTTTTTAAAAACTTGAATAGATTGAAAAAAAAGAAATTACCTAAATATCTTAGCGATAAGACACATCCATGTACTAAATTATCAATTATGTTGGATCTACAAGTATTCCAAAATTTTAGAAGTTTCCCCTTCTTTTGGTCACCTTTTTAATCTTCAATTTTTCAAAATTTTGTTAGTTTATTTTTTCTTCGAGATGACCATTTATTGATTTAGGTAATTCATAATAATTTGTATTAATTACTTACATTTCCTGGGAATTTTCCCTTACGTACACAAAATGGTGAAAAATAACCTTTGCCGGATTTTTGAGACGCATCGAACTCGAGACATAGACAATTGAAATTTTCGAACTCACCTAAAACAAAAATAAACATAAAATTGATATTTTCAATTTACACGAGTAAATAATTAATTAATTAATACATTAAAATTATATGTATAAGAAGTCAAGTTGCTTAACTTCAAAGTTATTCTTTTCGCGCCATTTTTCTGCCCTGAAAAAATTTCTTTCAAAAATAAATCATTCCAGGTAAAAATTAAAAAAATTTTTTTAAAAAAGATCTAGACAAATAATTTGAAAAACATTACTACACAAAAAAAAAAATTAAAATGTTCAACTACAAAAAACTAAAAACAATACTTTTTTTCTTTAAAGTTTGAAAAATATTTTGCATTCTTCAAATAATTAAATTAATTATTTTTTTTTTACTAAAATTGGTTTAAACTGTTTTTCTAGACTTAGATAGGTATTTTCTAAAAATTGATTTGTGATTGTTTTAAATGATTTTTCAAATTAGGTAGCTTCTGAAAAAATTCCAAAGATTTTTGTGACTTAATCCTTTTTGGTTCTAACTAATTCAATTTTTTCTCAATTTTCATTTTCATTTTTTATTAATGAATTTTTTAAATTAAATATGCCTACCTACTTCTTGTAATTGAATTTGTAAATAATTTTCAACAAATAAAATTTCAATTTATTTAGCAATAATACCTACATGTTTCATTTCTTTTTTCCTTTTTTCTTTTTTTTAGCGATTTTACAAGTACCTACGTAAATTTCTCAAAACGGATTCCCAAAAATAATTTTCATTTTTTTTTTTTTTTTTTTTTTTGGAATTTTACCAATTTTTTCCAAAAACAATTTTAAATTTTTTTTCCAATATCAAATTATCTGTTGAAGAATTAAAAAAAATTAGTTTCAATCTTCTATTCAACAAATTCGCTTTAAATTCTTTTTTAAATTTTTTTTTTTTTTGTTACCAATCCAAAAATAATTTTCTACAAACGAATTTCCAAGTTTTTTTTCTTCCAAAACTAAATATTCTGCGATAAATAAGTAGATACCTATATAGACTAAAACTTACGCCAACATGAACATGTGCGTAGAAATAACAAACTTGAAAATTCTTTCATGACATAATATGTCGTGGACGCGGTTACTCACCGTAAAATTACGAGTACCTAGAACATCTTCATATATTCTAGTAAACTAGCACTCTCAACTCGGAAAATACTTATATTGAAACGCATCAAAGCGAGGCATTACGAAGGATATTATAATTACCACTACACCGTTAAACATTTCAACATCTCTGACCATGGATTTTTTTCTCTCTCTCAAAAATTACATCCTCAAAAAATTCCGCATAATATGTATGGTACTAAGTATATAATGTCTGCGAACACACATAGATAGGTACGCAAATAACCTCGAAACTAAACCATGATAAAAATTCGTGCATAACTTCCGCCAGCAAAATTTTAATGAAACGGCGAATAAGAGAATTATGTCACAGGTGTGCTTCATTCATAAATCAGCCATCATTAAATAAATCGTCCTACTTGAACAAAATAAATAAAAACACGCTGGATGTAGGCAAAAACTTCCTCAATTCTCACATCGCCATTGTACGTACGTTAATTCACAAATTATCAATTTACCGCCAAAACCAAAAATACAGTACAAAAAAAACTACCTCGAAAATCTAAACGTACGCTACGGTGTACATTGTACAAACACTGCATCCAGCATAATATACCTATTCCAATGGTTACACAGTAAATACATAATCGAAGATTCACTCATATATGGTTTCCACAATTATACATATATTTTCACACAAATGTATGAATGAAAATGAAAAAGGAAACAACATAACAAACTAGTTGAAGGTTACGGCCTATATAAACATAGGTACGTACATATAGGTACTAGATACACTGTTATAACTATTTATTTTCATTTTGGTTGTAATTATATAAATTCGACTCGGCCGGAAACTCAAAATGTGGGTATTTTTTCAAATGTTTTCAAACTACGTGCACACCGAAGCGCTGAATGAGCACTCGATGAGAACCGATTTCGTTTTGCGGAAATTTATGCGTGTATGAATTGCCCGCCCGTTTCATCGTTCAATGAGAATTTGCCACAGACGTCGCATTCGCATTGTTCTCGCAAGTACGTACATACGTCGCCGTGAAATATGCATGAAATCGTAAGTTACTTTTATTACTACTGTTTGACATAATATGGACGTCAAAATCCACGAATATACTTATTTTTCCCCTCGTCAAATTGCGAAAAAGTTACCTGTATGGAGTATAGCATTATACGAAAAGCACTAACCCTGTATCTAACATCTCGATATGCAAATTCCGATAACGTGTAAATGTCGCGAGACGTTATTCGTGTCACTTTTCGATTTCAAGTAAGAAAATACTACTCAAGTCGAAGTTGAAACAATAAAATTTTAATATACCTATTATTATTTCATAAAATATTGCAAGCGTAAGCATTAACCTGGATATTTGTCAAAGTGTATATTGTACTCGTACATACAGGGTGCCCGAGGAGCACTTTGTAAAATTTCCCGCGGTGTGCTCGTGAGAAATGGCTACATCACGGGCGAACGGTTGGCCCTGAGAATTGAGAAGGACCGTTTTAATTTCTCTTCACCACCAAGATTTTTAAAAACATGCATTTCAAAAAAAAATTCAAAAAAAAAAAAAAATTAGAAAAATCTTTGTTTACACCTACAAAACATAAAAACTTACAAAAATTTTTTTTTTCACTAAACATAAAACTTGGAGACTGGAGTCTTTTTTTTTCACTCAGAAAGTTTTTTTTTTACTTAGAAAAATATAATATGAAAAAAAAAAAAAAAAAACTTATAAAATATTACAAGCGTCTACGGATCCAACAACTGTGTCACATTTACTCTCTTGAATTAAGTCCAGTACTTTATAGATACTTGGTATTCAAAATTTGAGGGGCGGGAGGGGACGAGGGGTCCAATCAAAATTTTTGTTATAACCAAGATTATTTCTAAAAATTCAAGCTAAACCATTTTTCGATTGGACCCCGTACCTTTCCCTATATTTTCAATAATGTTAATGTATCTTGAGTAAGCTGTATTATCCAAAATTGGTAGGAGGGAGGGGTCCAATCGAAAAAATTCTCAAACAGAAGTTTCAACTTGAAGTTTCATGAATCATTTTGGTTATTAAAAATTTTTTGATTGGACCCTTCTCTCCCTACCAATTTTGCATAATACAACACACTAAAAATACATTATTAAAAATAGGGGGAGGTAGGTCCAATTGAAAAAGTTTTCAAACAAAAGTTGTAGCTTGAAATTCTATGAATAATTTTGGTTATAACAAAAATTTTGATTGGACCCCCTCCCTCCCTTCAAATTTTGAATATCAATTATCTATGAAGTACTAAACTGGATCCATAGACGCTTGTGTCAAAAACATTTTTTCATCTTTTTTTTTACTAAACAATTTTTTTTTAATATTTATTTTTAACTGCTTAGAAAATAATTTTTTTACCTAATCAGAAACTTTTTTTTAAACTTGGAAAATATTTTTTTCAAAAAAAATTCTTATTTTAAAGTTTAGTAAGAAATAAAGTCTCAGAGGTGATCCTTGATGATTAAAGGCTCTTGTCGAAGGGCACACGCGGAACATGAAAATTGTAAAATTTCGTTACGAAAATGCATGTCCCAAGAGAAAATTTTTGAGAGGAACGAAAAAGTTATGTGAACAATTTGTCTATCTCTGAAAATGAAGGCGATATGGAGCCTTGAAATTTGAATAAAAAGTTTTTTTTTTTCAAAGTTTAAAGCATTTTCTGAGCCAATATTTTCAAAGGCAAGCAAAAAATGTCAAGAGTAAAAAATGTTAATTTTTTTAGTACCATATACTTCGTCAGAAAATTTTTTCAGCCAATTTTATTTTCTCTTGGCCCTTCAATTTTTCAGATGGGTACTGTATATAAAATTTTTTGTTTCTTATGGATTACCTATTCACTCGATGGATTTTCCTACATCACTTGAGAAACGCCCTGTAGAATTGTTTCGATTTTCATGTCTCGCAAGTATTTACTACTATTTGTATTTACCCATGAATAATTTTGAAAAAGGCAATATCTTTGACGTGAATTTCTCGATGTAGCTTTTTCATTTCAAAAGATTGGCATCCAATGTAATTAAAACTTCTAAAAATATTTTGAATGCAGTGTTACCAATCCATTTGCTTGGAAATCTTTCTAGTGCCTTAATTTTCAAACATGGGAAAAACTCTCAAAAATAAAAAAAGACCGTTTTTTTACTGCTGGGTACCCATATGCCCAAACAAAAGTTTCCCACTATTTTTTTTTCATTTTGCCCGTTCAATTTTTGAGCGTCATGCGTATATTATAATATATTTTTTTGTTGGTAATTCCCTGTTGTATTCGAATCCAAAAGTTGGTAAAATCCTTCCAAGACACCCGGTATAATATTTTTTTAAATGAGAATAAAAACTTAGAAAAGCATTAAGTGGGTATATCTTTTGTAATTACAAAATTACTTACATCGACCATTTTTAATTTAATTAAATCGTTTATTTGCGAGTTTTCATAAACCAATGGAAAGTATACCAACCCTTTGGGAATAGAAAATAGGTAGCAACTTTACAGTGTAAACAATGGAGAAAGAAAATAACATAAAAACCCATTCATTTCAACTCGTTATGATCTTAGCGAATGAAATCCAATATCAGATTTCTTCTCACTTCTCATCCTACAGATATACTTATCTACTCGTTTTGAGAAATCGTGTCAGGAAAAAAAAAACCAAAGAAGTACGGATATTCGAATCAAATTTTAGCGTTAAATATTTAATCTTTCCGTTAAAAAAAGTTTCCGATAGTACGAAACTTTAGAATACTTACTTTCCTTTGGAACGTTGCGTTGCACGAGTTCAATTTATCACATTCAAAGACTGAAAAAGTTTAGAATCGACTGAATTTCTTCTTTTTCTCTCTCTTTCTCTCGAAAGATAAAGAAAGAAATGTAAAAGGCGTCTTTGCTCGCTTCGAAACTTGTAACAATCGTTTAGTTTGGCCTTATTGACCATAATACCAAAGCTTAAATGTCTTTTTAAGTATGACATTTATTACTTTTTTTCCTCATGGTCATTTTTTTCCTTCCTATGAAGCCCATCAAACGGTCCATATTTTAAAACATTTTCTCATTGTGTTCATATTATGAAATATTTTCAAGTTTTTTTCTCTCGAGCTTTTGAATATACGTACTCGTATAATTTACTGCACTATGCCTGCTATGTTTTAATTTTGGATACCAATTTATTCGTCAGATTTTTTCAAAAAAAAGTTTGAAATATTTTTTCCCCTATTCAATGTTCTTACATCACTTTCTTACATGTGAAATTGTGGTTATTTCTATACTAGGTATAAGTGAAGAGTGCAGGTGTACTCGGGCTTATTGTAAGAAAATGTCGAACACTTTGTAGTTAAAAGGATATTCAAACAAAATCCCCATTGATCCGTTTTCTTTTTGTCGAAGATTCCAAAAAGAAAAAAAATCTTTTGAAATGAGAAAAACACGAGGGAATAAGAAAATAACTGAAAATAAGAGTAGGTATCGACAAAAAAAAATCAGCACAACAACCCCTTAGCGACAAACAGTTTGATTTTGACTAAAATTGAGCAACATTTTATTGGAACAAAGTAACAAAGCTTTTAATTCAGCTCTCTGCAAACTTCACCCTTTTTTTCTAAAAAAAAAACCCTAACCACTTGAACATCTTTGAAGAATTCGAAATTTTATTTTCAAAAGTTAATCTCAAGAAGACCGCATTATGTAAACTAATTGATTAAAAACATTCGACAAAATGAATTTCGTTCTGTAATCGGAAATATCCGCTACGTTGCATGTGCCTAAAACACTCGACTACATTTTGAATCTAATCAAACGTGTAATAGCATTTCGATGTTTGAAGGATAACAATCGTTTAATACGTGCTGTCAAAAATGCCGAAACTACCTTATTTTCCTTTATCTTATGTTTACGGAGCCAATATTTGTTACTTCCTTGTTTGAAATGTTTACAAACCCCTTGAAAATAAGATTTCGCGTAAATTATTACACTTGCTAAACTTTCTCCGCTGCTATTGTAAATATAAACACTTGGAGTACGTGTATCTAGCAACATATGTAACTGCTGAAACTGTATTTCTGAAAACTGAACTCTTCAATGTCTACTAAATAAGCTTTTATAAGTGTTAGGCGCCCCCAACAACTAACATATTTACCAATCAGGATTACAAAAATTGCACAGTAAATAGTGCAATTTTTTCCACATCTTCGTTACACCTTAAATATCGCAGATACGTAAAATTTGCAAAACACCTTTTTTGTATAGTATTTAAAATTATCTCTAAAAAAGGTTGTGTACTAATTTCATTTTTGAGAACTGGTTCTCGAGCTATTCGCAATATTAATTTTCCAAACATTCACTCAATACCCATCTGTAAGAAGGAGAAGTAGTGAAAAAGTGAGACCAATACTGTTTTTTATCTTTGGTTTTCATCATAATATGCAATCATCGTCCCCCCTCCTTATATTTTTTTAAATGTAAAATAATGTTTTGTTTAAAGATGTTTTTCTAAAAAAAATAGACCTTTGATTTACTAAAAAAAAAAAAATTATCCACGAAAAATATTTTTAAAAATGAGTTTTTTTCAGATGTTTTTCAACAAATTATTCCCTCGTAACTTTTGATTGGAGTGAGATAGAGGGATGGGGGTTGCGCATTAAAATTAGTAGCTTTTCTTCGTCTAGAAAAGATGATAATAACAGCTTGGTCAAAGGACAACTTTTAGAGTCATCACAGAAAAATAAAAATTGTCACTTTATTTGCATGTTTTTTTAAATATTTTGCTCGGTATAGACTTCCTTGGTCAGTTATAAAAATTACCAGCCCCATGAAAAAATTCTAGACAAAATTTCCTATCCAATGACGCTAAGTGCAACTTTCTCATAATTGTCGAGAAGCACAAGGTTGAAAAAGCTCTGCCAAAACGAGAAAAAAATTTGCAGTTAGCATAACTCAGCCCCTGCAGTCCGGAGGTTAGGCAAACATACTTACATCAACTCATCATAAGTTGCCTAGTTACGGGTTGGAAGGCTTTACTCTCAATTCTGTACACCCTGTAGGTGTGGAATGTTCCCCTATGATATGGTA
This sequence comes from Balanococcus diminutus, assembly GCA_959613365.1. NCBI lineage: Eukaryota > Metazoa > Arthropoda > Insecta > Hemiptera > Pseudococcidae > Balanococcus > Balanococcus diminutus. The sequence goes on from OY390714.1 coordinate 36,655,414, forward strand.
ATATGGCCAAACATGGATTTTTCCCTAACCTCGATTTTGAGAGGAGGGAGTGGTAAACATTTTTCGACCCTTTTTTAAGTATAATGGTACTAATAGCCCACTATAACGCATCAATTTTGGCAAAAATAGTAAATTTTGAGATAAAATTCTGAAAATCAGTTTATATACTAAAGTCAACCCTCTGAGTCGATTGCAATCATTTTCGAAGCAATCTGGAGCCTCCAGCCAAAGTTGACTTTTCTCCAGCACACTGGAATCACTCCAAAAAGCGTTGTAATCAGCTTTAGTGGCTCAAAATTTGGTTCTGAGGTTTGAGTGACATGCTCTTTCGATGAGCCAAATTTCAACTGGATCGGAGTTGACCAGTTGACAAGATTCCCTTCTTATTTAGAAAATATCAATTTTTAAAACTCTGTAGCGTCTTGATTTACAACGATAAGGACCCAGTGTTAGTACACAAAATTTTTTTGCTATAGTGGTACTTGATTACATCCTATTCTCAAATATTTGTCACTACTCAGACTCACCGAACACCCAGTATATTTTAAACGCATGATAAAAGTTGGAATAAGTTTTCTTCCATTATTATACCTACTCCTACTCGACTGTGCATATTATACAACTAGGTATAGGATTTTGTCAGACAGATGACAAATAGACACATGAAGGAATAATACCCACATACTTAAATTAAGAAATTTGATAATAAAAAAATATACTTAGTATGGCATTGAAAATTCCTCGAATACGGGTGCACTATTACAACAATCAAATTGGCTAAAATCCAAAATAAGAAACTAAGTATACAAGTATGTACAGTTGAAATAATAAGTAAATCGACGATATCAATTTAAGGTTGCTATAGTTCAACGCTGGCGACATTAATTTTGATAAATTACTCGACTCTTAAATAACTGCACGATTAATCATTTTTATATAAAGGAAGCAATCGAAAACAGTCGTTCGATCCACCAACTATTTAAGCATAAATACGGACTTGATCAAGACTTTAAGGCGTATTTGGAAAAGGGTAACTTTTTATCCGGCTCACGATAACTGCTTAAGCCGCAGACCAAATGTAATGGAGTTATAAATCGCACGATAAATCCTATTATCGAATAGAAATTTTCTTTCAAATATCTTAAAATGTACTTCATTTAAAAGAGGTTTTAGTTGATATGGTTGGCTATTACTGAGCTATGTAACTATACCACGCATTGTGTGCTTATTTTAGATACGCAAAAATCTTTTTTGTAATTTTCTGTTTTATAAATGAACTTGATCTGACGATAAAAAATTAATTATAAGATTGTAAAGAGTTAGATATTTCGGTTCGAGAGAACAGAAAATAAACTGATATGAATGAAACAGAATTCATATGATTTTTTTATGGCACCGAATTTCAATTTAGCATCATACCTACGTATTTGAAATTTTCCATTCGAGTGTACAAGTACCTACCTACCTATCAACCTAAAATTATATTTTTATATTTTACATTTGAGTACCTACCAATATTCTTTCCTTATAATATGTACAACTTCATTTTTATCGAACATATGTAAGTACATAGGCAATTGAAAATATTAAATCAGAATGAATATTACTAACATACGTATACGAGTAAAAAAATAAAAGAAATGCTACAGTTGATGCAGCATATTTTTTCATCATCAAATAAAACGCCCAGATCTTCTCCTTATTATCTTTCCATTCTTTCATTTTTTCTTCTCATATATCCTCCTGCCGTACATTAATAGTCTAAAAATACTTTGAATATTTACGACATAAATTTTTTTCCTTCATTTATATGGAAAAACACGACAATATACAAGGAAAAAGAGAACTCTGATCAAATAATTCGCATTAGGTTGGATTTTTTAAAACGGCTTTACACCGAGATTTATCATTTATTGGTTCCTAAACTTTAAGAATAAGGTATTTTTGCCCATTTTTAAGGTAGAAAAAAAAGAAACAAGCCTACAAAAAAACCGAACACTCAAAATCCACAAGGGAAAGAAAAACTAAAACGCAGATGGAAAATCCGATTAAGTAGTGATTCGAAAAATACACAAAAACTTTGTATCAAAATACCACATAAAAAAAAGTAGGTACAACCAGGATTTTTTACCATTCTTTTAATATGACGGGTGAAAATAAAGCAATATTCATAAACTATCGTTTAAAAGTGCGAGAAAAACAGATGGCAGTATTTACTTTTGATAATATTTTGAATAAAAATAAGCAAACCGCTCAAGAAATTACTCTACCAATCAGAAAAATCAGTATATAAAATTTTCCCAGCAAAACTAAAATTTAGGTAACTTAGGTATAAGTACTTACAAGCTTTGAATACATTAAAATCGTATATACGCCTTCAAATAAGTATACGAGGGTGGATTTTTATTGTTTTCGAAGAAGTATCGTTGACAGGATTACCTCTAATACAGATACTGTCATTGTCTGAATACAATAAGCACCTGTATTGATCATCCTTGAACCCACAATTATGTTCGGTAGTAATCGATAAATTATAACAATGAATAATAATTTATCATCTAAACACAAATATTCTTCCTTCCTTCATCTCTCTGTATCTTTTATTCTTGATTCTTTCTAATAGATAAATATAGGGTGTCCGGTAAGCATCTTTTGAAACTACAGATTTAAATATGATCGGATACAACTAACGAAAAATGTTACGTACACGTGATGCGTACAATGTACATTATTTCAAAAATTGAAGGGGCATAGAGAAATTACATTGAAAAATGAAATTGATGGAGTATAAAGGTAACACAAAAAAATTAGGTTTTTTTTTACTCTTGAGATTTTTCGCCCAGCTTTTAAAATGAAGACATAGCGGAGCTTCGAAATTGATACCTTATTTTCAAAATTTGATACACAGAACTTCCTTTATTTTCATATACAGGCAAATTTTTCACTTCAACTCCCTTTACTGCCCTGCAGAGTTATACTCATTGTGTGTCTTGAAAATTAAAGGGGAAAGGGAAAATTAAATCGAGAAAAAAATATTTTTGATCATGTAAAGGAATAGAACTAAAAAAATGAACGTTCTTTGCTCTAGACATTTTTTGCGTATTATTGAAAATGAAGGCGCGAGAGAGCTTTAAACTTTGAAACCCCGTTTTTTTTTTTGTTTTTTTTTTTTCAAAGCTCTGTAGCTCGTTTATTTTTGAAGATGGGCAAAATCATCACATAACCTTTTTGCTCATCTCAAAGAGTTACACCAGTTGCTTGCACCGTCTTGACAAAATTTTGCAATTTTCATGTCTCATTTGTACCTATTCATCATTTTTTGATTTTCAAATTATCGGAGAACATCATTGAAAAATGAAAACTGCAAAATTTGTCAAGATATAACATGAAACAGGTGTAACTCTTTGAGATAAGCAAAATAAGTTATGTGATGAATTCGCCTATCTTCGAAAATGAAGGAGCTACAGAGCTTTGAAAATAAAAAAAACCGGTTTTTAAAAGTTTGAAGCTCTATTGCACTTTCATTTTAAAACATAGGCAAAAAATGTCTGGAACGAAAAAAGTTTATTTTTTTTAGTACTATTCATTCGCTTGATCAAAAATATTTGTTTCTCGATTCAATTTTCCCTTGCCCCTTCAATTTTCAAGATAGGCAACGTATTAAAATAACATATTTTTGTTCCTTATGAGTTGCCTATTCACCCGGTGGAAGGAACTCAGTCAGCTATAAAACACCCTGTATAATGGGAAGATGATATTATATTATTATTTTTAATAATATTTTTACTTATAAATGCATGGAAGAAACAAAATTTCCTCTATACGGTTGACCTTTTAACCTGCAGACGTGAAACAAAGAAAAATTAATAAACCACCCACTTTCCTCCACGTACGATATAACACCCCTGCATGAAAATGGAAAATCAAGAATCACAGGTACGAAGGTTTTTCCCCTCTCTATCTATCATATCATTTTAACACGAAACATGGTTAAAGAAAACGACGATATTCAAATAAATTGAAGTCATCGAGTTCAACGACCACGTCAAAAAATCTCAAAACCCATCTCATCTTAAACCCATTTTGGCAATGTGAAACGCAAATTCTTTTAACAAAATATAAATAGATATTTGTCGACACTCCCCCTACATAGATAAAAATCGAGAAGTCGAGTTTATATATTGAGAAGAAGACGCGGCAAAGGGTACGCGGTATACGAGACAGCGAAAGTTTCCTCAACATTGCAATTCTAAGCGAGAATCTTTTTTTCTTGAAATATTTAAAGGATAATGGAAGCCTCGACGAAAATGACGTTCGGTGACAAATGTATGACGATAGGCTACCCAACCGTTCTCGTCCTATTCGTGTTTTTCGCCTTTAGGCGTTACTTTTCGCTCCGGGTTTTCTATACGTTGCCTTTGCCGTTGCGTATACTATGTTTTTCCTTTTATTTTCAACCTCAATAGACGACACAGTATACGAGATACGCACACACAAAGCAACACGCACATGGTGAGACCAAACATATGGCGTATCCGAGCCTCTTCAGTTCCGAAGAATGCCTCTTTTCCAACAATAATTTCATGTCAACACAAACTTTTCGGTTAGGGCTGAATCTTTATGTGGATTTTCAATTGCATACCTTTTCGCTTCGTCTGTACAGTTCACGACTTTGTAACAAAAGCTACTTATTTTTCTATTTGCCGCTTGCTGCTTGCTGCTCTTTCTTCGTCTTTTTTTTCTCCTGATTCTATTTCTGCTTCACTCTTAACCTGCGTTATGCGCATTTTATTTTTACTCTCCATTATATAGAATTTCAGTTGTTATACTCGTATAGTACTATTTTCCATTATAAAGTTTTCATCTTGAAATTTTTACAACTGTAGATATAATTTTACCAATTAATTTTCGCTAACTCTTCTTTACTACGAGTAGTTTTCGTTTTCTCCTCTTTTTTTTTGCATTCATATTCTATAATAGCTGTGCCAACACATATATGGCGTGTAATTGCTTATTAAACAAGGTGTACATTAGGATGTTATTTTAGACGAAAAATGAAATAAAATGACAACGATACGTGTACGTTTACGTTAGATAGCAGTATTTGTTTACTTTTTAGCTTTTCATACGCGACATTTTTAATAATGTATCCTTCAGGCACGCAAACGTTCTCAGCAGTTTCATTAACTAGGTATCAAACTTACAGAGAGTCATTACGAAAAGTTTTTAATTGCGCATCTTTCGGGACCTCATATGAAGTTCCAACAACAATGCGTAAAAGTTGAAATATTCTTTCGCGGGAATTTACATACGACTGGGTGGCAGTTGTCAACGAGTCTATTTTTTCGCTATTGAGATAGTATAGTGTTGATGTGCGTCACTCTTTCGTGTAAAATATCTTTTGAAGACTACACATTTCGAGCTCAGGCAATTGCAGTCGTAGTGTGTCTACAGGATTTTTTCCCTTCAAAAATCACTACTTTTTCATCACCTTTTTCCGCTACTTTTTACAAAATTTCCAGCTGAAAATGACCAAGAGGTGGAAAGTCCTTCGCTTCCCCTCAAAAAAATTAAAACTCAAATTTATTACAGAAATTTTTTCAGATTTGATTAAAAAATTACAAATAAAATAAATATGTGATTTAAAAAAATTCATCGAATACGAACGCAAAATTTTGAGGTTGTAATTTTGAAAAACAATATCAATTTTTTAAAACAATTTTTTTAAGAAACAATTTTTAAAATTTGTATTAAAAATACAAGTTAAAAAAAATTAATGCCAAAAAATTTACCGGATTTAGTTTAAACCTTAATTTTTTTCATTTTGTTTTAACATCCAATTTATAAAATTTTTTTCGAGCAAAAATTTTATAAAAAAAAATAGAACTTCTTAAATTTTTTTTTTTTTAACGCCATGTACATTTAAAATTTTTGATTTCATTGGAAAATATATTTTTTTAAATTTATTTTCAGTTGAAGCATCTAATTTTTTTTAAATCTCAAAAAAATATTTACGCGAGATCGACATTTTTTTTCAAAAATTTTCTTTAAAAAAATTTATTTTAAGACGAATTTTCTTCAAAAAAATGTTTACAAAAATTTCTAGCTAATATGTACTACTATTGTACTTACCTAATTAAAATTTTCAAATGAAAATATTTCTTCAAAAAAATTTCAGAAACGTCTTTTAAAAAATACCTAGGTACTTGATGTTTTTTTTTCAATTCGTGTTTTTCATATCATTTTTCTTCCGATTGCTCTGAAAATTTCCTTTAGAAATTTTGGAAAAATTTTCAAAAACCTATCTTGGGAAAAAATTATTTTATAAGAAATGTTTTTGAAAATTCTGTTGAGAAGAACATGCCTTCGAAAAAAATGTCTCCAAAAAATCATTTAAGAGAATCCCTGATATACCTACGAAAAATTGAAATTTTTCTCATTAGAAAATTCTCGTACCTAGAAAAAATTTCACTGAAAAATGAAAAATTATTAGTAATTTTTTTTTAATGATAAAGAAACTTTTTGTAAAAAATTTTTTGCATAAAATTCTTTACAAAAATTTTAAAAAATTCGAAGATTTTCTTTTTTTGAAATATTTTTGTTAACAAAATAAAATTTAGTGAAATTTTCTGAATGAATTTTTTACATAAAAATAGTATTTCTTGATTTTTTGAGATTTTCTTTTGAAAATATTTGTTTTGAAAAAGCTCAGAAAAATTTCAGCAACTCTCAACTAATTTTGAGAATTGCTACCTAAGAAATATTTAAAGAACAACAACAACGAAAACAACAGAACTGCATAAACTATAAATAATATTATTAATATTTATAATCAAACTATTTTTTTCACAGAAAAAAAAAATCATAATGTTTTTTTGCCAATTTATTTTAAGAAAAATATTTTTATATAATTTTTCGCTAAAAGAATTTCTTAAAAGAAAATTTTTTTTTTAGGTATCTTTTGGTATATAGGTACATATTTTTTATGTTATTGTTTTAATAGTTTTTTATCACGAGCACTTTCTTTGGGATTTCTTTAGGATAATTATTCTTTTATTCGAGGAGGAATTTCTTATCCGAGAGAGTTTTGGAGATAATTTTTTATAAATTGAATGCTAAAAATTTTTCCGTATTTTTTTATAGAAAAAAAAAAAAAAAAAAAAAGAGTAAAAGAACTTTTTATGAGTACTGTTTAGATAAATTTCTTGAGAAAATTAGTACCTACTTGACTCCCTGAAAGAATTTTTCAAAAAAATATTCTCCTGACTATAAGAATCTCAGAAATATTTTTCGACTATTTCGTTTCTTCATAGGGTGGTTCGAGAACCATTTCTCCAATCTTCTGTAAAATTTTCAGTGAGCATTCGTCAGTTTTTTTTTTTTTTTTTTTTTTTTTTCAAACCAAAAATTTTAATAAAAAATCCAAAATATCGAAAAAATAATACCTATGAAAATAACGACGTAAGAATTTAAAAAACGACTACTTCCGAGCACTACGTACGCAATCATACATCCAAATTAAAGCTTACACGACAGTAAATTTCGACGACTTTGCATAAATTAAGCAAACTCAACAACCTACACCTATAAACAAGACTGAAAAGCAATTTTGAAGAATACTCCGTTCGGTTGACGAATATTTACGCGATGTGCATCCAACATTTTTTGTCAAATTCTTGTCAAATAAACAACGTGCTTCTTCTCGTACAATTTTCTCCGCTGCACTTAACAAGACGAAGAAGAACACAAAGCAAAAACTTATAGCTTACGAATTCTGCGATATTGGCATTCTAGCTATAGGCAACTTTTCGAGCAATTTATCGAATAACTTGCCTAACTACGTGATCACGGAGAAACCGTACTAAATTAAAAAGCTGTTCTAACCGAGGGAAGATTATTACTTACACAGACGACGATGCGATAGCGATACCTACAGCGCGAAATAACGCGAATGATTAAATACTCTCTCGTTCGGCTTTAAAACATTATTATTAAATTTTTGCTGTTTGTTTTAGACGACGAAATAACGAACAATAGGCTATATCATTTTGCGAAACGCAAATCAATTAATAAAATCATTATTTGCTATAGAAGCTGGAAAATAATTATACGACAATAATAGCTTTTCTCGCACACTAAAGCGCAGTCTTTTTTCGTTTACAATACGGCTCGGGAGTATGTTAACCACATATCCAGATCTACCCAAGTCAGCACACTATCTTTAATAACAGAACAGCAGTGCAAATACAAAATACGAATTCGAATACAACGCCGCGCCGTACGTATGCTCTATACCGTATTTAGAGTTCGTTTATAAACTCGACTGAAATACCGATAATGATCATTTATTATTTCGTAGTATTTCGAAAATGTTGGCGATATTTCCATTTTATTTAATCTCAAACATTTCTTTATCCCTTTTCTCGATATAAGTTAGATGGTAGAACGTATACGTACGTTACATCTTTGTGCGATAAAAGCCACGGAGAATAAACAATTAAAAACGAAATAAAGCGATTATTGCCGATGACATTTTAGTTAATAAAAAAAGTTGAAGAAAATTCCAGACGCGTGTGAGGGCGTACAGTCTGCAAGGGTGGGACCTATTTGAGAGATTTTTAATGGAAATAAGTAGGTAAGTATAGCGTATTGGAGTACGTTAATAGATAATTTTCAACTTTCGTAAACATTGCATAAATTTTAATTTTTTTTTTTTTTTTTTTTTAAATAAAAAATTTAAAATATTTAATTTTTATAAAGTTCTTTCAAGTACCGAAGTACAAAATATTTTGTGTCAAAATTTTTTTTCAAAATTGAATTTAAAATTGGACAACAATTTGAAACTTGAAAAAATAGAAATTAAAAGGAAACGAAAATTCAAAAATGATGAAAAATAATTTTTTTCTTTTTGCTTGCTCATTTCATCTTTTCAAATCTACATAAATACTTATCTACTCGTAGACCTGCCTATATTCTATATGTATAGTAAAAATCATTCATCAGTAGATATTGCAGCATTGCAATTGCTCAATTTTTATTCTTTTCAAAGGTACCTACGAGATTTTTGAGGCGTAAGTGAAAATTGAAAAAAAAAATCTCAAATGATCCCACCTTATGGTACAGGCAAAATATTTTTTTACTTAAAATTTTTTCCGGATTAAAAAAAATCCTGAAAAATTTCTTTACGAAGAACTTTTTTTTTTGAAAGGACAAATTATTGAAAAAATATTTGACTCGTTGATTTTTCAAAAAATGTAAATAATATATTTTAAAAAAATTGAAGGGACTAATTTCTGTTTAAAAGGGCTTCTTAATTTTTGTAAAAATGTTTAGACGAAAAAGAATCACCTCGGAAGTAATTTTAAAATCCTATGAATTTTTCTTTCCTAAAAAAAATTGAAAAATTCCAAAGTAGATGCGGGAAAAGTATGAAATAATATTGTAAAATTAAAATTTTCTTGCAAATAAATCTTTAATAAAATATATATTATTTTGAATAGGTATTTTTCCAAAAAAAAAAAAAAAAAAAAAAAAAACAAGAAATACCTAATCAATTGACTACTTAGATCGAATACCTCGTAACCCTCAAAATTGTCGAAAATGAGGTTTCAACTGATTTGGGAAGGTAGTTGAAAGGGTTCTTTATTAAATGGCAAAATTTCATAATTAACGGATCAAAATCAAACGTGTAATTAAACATCAAAACAACGTTAATAATAACCTCGTATACAAACACAATCTGAAAAACACAAGAAATATCACGTAAACCACAACTTAAAAATATACGAAACCGAAAAATCATTCTCGTTCTTCTGTTTTTGAGGTGCCAATTTTTTGACGTTCGGCTTCGTATGGATCATGTCGTTCTTATTAAGTACAAAATTTTCCATCTTGAACTAAAATTTCAATTTTTTTTTAGAACTTGGCGAATTTTAAAAATCTAGGTAAGCACATTTTACGTACCGGTACTTACAAACAATTCTGAAAAATAATAGAAGTGAAAATTTTAAAATTTTGACAAATAAAATGATATAAAATTTTTAAATTAAAAAAAAACTGAATTCTTGGATTCGAAAAAATTTTTGATTAAAAATTCGGTAGGTAATTAAAGTAATAAAAAATAATTTTTCAATTTTGAAAAAAAATTTAAAATCTACATTTGCAATTGGGAACTCCAAACTTTTTTACGTAAGAAAAAATTTAGGAATTCGAGTCATTCCATTTTTTTTACAATCTGAACATTGATTTTAATTTTTTTGAAATTGCAAAACTTCTCATTAGGATTTTTTTTTTAAGTTTGCAAATATTAATTAAAATGTACATTTTTAAAATTTGCAAATATTAATTAAAATGTACATTTTTAAAATTTGCAAAGTTTGAAAAAAATTATTATTTCAAAATTTTTTATTGTGAGATTTAAATTATTTTTCTCAAAAAACATAAAATTCAGAACTTTTAAAATTGCAAAAAAAAAATTGTAACGAAATTTTTATTCTGAAATTAATTCGAACTCAACTATTCAAATTTTGGTTTATAAAAAAATTCAAAAAAATTGCATCGCAAAAACAGAAAAACTAGGATGATAAAAATCCTACAATTAAAAAAACTCAAAAAATCATTGGATAAATTATAGGGAATAGTTTGATAATTACAAAAAATTTCCTTGGGAATGAACTTTCCAAAAGACATATTAGTTTTTTTAAAATTTTTATTCAAAATGAAAAGAAAAATTTTGGAAAGTTCCTTCTCAAGATAATTAAATTTTTGAGATAGGTTCAAAAAATTTTTAAACAAAAATTCGTTAATAGAAAATAATTTTTCAACTTCAAAAAATTTGGCAAATTTTTAAAATCTACATTTCAATTGGGAACTTCAAACATTTTAAAGAAAAAATTTAGGAATTCGAGTCACTCCATTTTTTTTTTTTTTTTTCAATTTGAACACTTCAATTTTTTTGAAATTATTGAAAAATTTTCCATTAGGAATTTTTTTTAAAGAAAAACAAAAATTAAAAACTTTTTAAAATTGCAAAAAGAAATTGTAAAGAAATTTTCATTCTAAAATTTATTTGAACTCGAAAATATTACAATTTTAGTCCATAAAAAAAATAAAAAAAACAGAAGAACTAGGATGATAAGAATACTAGATTTTTTAAAATCAAAAATCAATTAGAAAAAATGTAGGGAATATATTGATACCTACTTTCAAAAAATTTTCTTGGAAATGAATTTTCAAAAAAAACATACCTATCCCGAGCAGCACAATCGACAAATTATCGAAATAAAAAATCGACAGAATATCGAATTCGATAAAGTGTCGCGTTAGTTCCGCATAAATCGTGAAAGTATCTTTCGATATATAGATAGATTATCGACGAATTATAGTTAGCAAAAATTTCGAGATTATAGTAAGATATTTTATCGATAATATATCTATAATATCGAAAGATAATTTCACGATTTAGGCGGAACTTTTGCGACACTTTATCGAATTCGATATTCTGTCGATTTTTTATCGATTTTTTATTCCGATTTTTCGTCTTTTACTTACCTCCTGCATGGTAATCCTCTTCCTTAACCACTATGCCATACCTTATCGTTGAGGAATTAGCAATAAAACGCTTATAATAGGCAGTTTAGTACTTCCAGACGTGTTGGACTTAGAAAAATTTTCACCAATTTGGAAATAATTTCAAATATCGTCACAAAATCGTTGAAAAATCGTTCGACAAATTTCAGATTATTTGTCGATAATGTAGTTTTAAATATCGCCACAAAATCGTTGAAAAATCGAATTCGAGGAATTTCATATTACGTGTCGATAATATAGTTTCAAATATCGTCATAAAATCGTTGAAAAATCGAATTCGAGAAATTTCAGATTACGTGTCGATAATAAAGTTTTAAATATCTTCATAAAATCGTTAAAAAATCGAATTCGAGAAATTTCAGATTATTTGTCGATAATATAGTTTCAAATATCGTCACAAAATCGGAAAAAAATCGAAATCGAGAAATTTCATATTACGTGTCGATAATATAGTTTCAAATATCTTCACGCAATCGTTAGAAAATCGAATTCGAGAAATTGCATATTATGTGTCGATAATATAGTTTCAAATATCTTTACAAAATCGGTAAAAAATCGGATTCGATAAATTTAATATAATCTGTCGATAATATAGTTTCAAATGTCGTCAAAAAATCCGTAAAATATCGAAGTCTAGAAATTTCATATAATCTGTCGATAATATAGTTTTAAATATCTTTACAAAATCGTTAAAAAATCGAATTTGATAAATTTAATATTCTTTGTCGATAATGTAGTTTCAAATATCTGCACAAAATCGGTGGAAAATCGGAATCGATAAATTTAATATTCTTTGTCGATAGTATCGTTGACGAATATCGTCATAAAATCTTAATAATATCGAATTCGATAGTTTTTAGATTTTTTGCCTATGAAGTTGTACCGATAAATCTTTATAATATCGTGAGAACATCTATAGATTTTCAAACGATTTTTTATCGATACGTTACATCTTCCGATATTATCGATCGAGTGTGCCGCTCGGGATACCTAGGTACTTTAAATGCTTTTATTTAAAAAAAAATGAAAAGAAAAATTTTAATAAAAAATTAGGTAACTAAAAAATAAATTAGCAAAAATTAAATAATAAAGTTCTGTGATCGCTTTTTCAAAAATTTCTCAATTGCTCAAAAAGTAACTTCGAAGAGAAACCACAATAAATAAGACATGGAAAGATAGGTACGTGCATTTGTAAATTCTGCAGCATGCATGGAATCGATGGTTAGATAAATGCACGATTGTAACAAATCAAAAGAATGAACCACGCGTAAGAATTTCTTTGAAGTATGGAAATAGTGAAAATACCTCGTTAATAACGTCCGAATACCCGTTCGAATACTGATTAATCAAAATTATCCCATTAAATAGCGTAATTTATACGTAATAATTTCATATAGGGCAATTAATGTAACATAAATGGTATTTGGTTATACACGTGGTGAAATTCTTTGTTTTTAAATGCTTTTGTTGTCCTTTATGGTATGCTATAAGCGGGGGCAAATGTCAACACTTGGGAAAAGGACGCGGATGCGTCACGTCGTTGAAGCATTACCAGCGTATTTAGAATTTTCTCGCGAAGAGTTCAAGCGGTAGCGTTTTAACCGACTCTGTACTGTACGCTGAGCTCCGCTTTTGACTGGATTTAGAATTAGAATTAGAATGAGTCAAACCGTGCTATAAATAACCACCATTAAAATGTACATAGCTCTACCTACCTATAATACTTATATTACGTGTACATTAGGGTGGCCCTTATTTTTCGAATTTTGGAAATGTTGTCGGGACGGGGGGTCAATTGGTGACATATTGGTAGAAAATAATTCCCTATTTTTCATTTTTCCTCTAACTGAATTTTAAGCCGTTTCTCAGAGGCCCCCAAATTTGAAAAAAAAAATTAAAAAAAAATAGAACATTTTGAAAATTTTTGAAAATTTTTAGCAAAATGGTCATAGGGATGGTATTTCTATAAGACAAGACCATTTTCGATGATTTCTTATCTTTACCCCCCTTTTCATGGGACATAAAAAAAACGTCATTTTTTACGTTTTTTAAAAAATTTGAAAAAAATTACTAAAAATTGCAGAAACATTTTTTTTTGAATAAAATGTTTTTAGCATACATGTTATCACCCAAAAAGGTCATTTACGGCGATTTTTCATCCTTACCTTCATTTTTGGGAACCTCATTTTTTTCAATTTTTGATAGTTTTTGAAAAATTCTCACTGATACGGCAGTGATGAAAAATCACCGTATATGACCTTTTTGGGTAATAACATGTATGTTGAAACTATTTTATTAAATTTTTTTTTTTTTTTTTAATTTGTAGCCATTTTTTTCAAATTTTTTAAAAAACGTAAAAAATTACGTTTTTTCATGTCCCATGAAAAGGGGGGTAAAGATAAGAAATCATCGAAAATGGTCTTGTCTTATAGAAATACCATCTCTATGACCATTTTGCTAAAAATTTTCAAAATGTTCTATTTTTTCTATTTTTTAAATTTTTTTCAAATTTGGGGGCCCCTGAGAAACGGCTTAAAATTCAGTTAGAGGAAAAATAAAAAATAGGGAATTATTTTCTACCAATATGTCACCAATTGACCCCCCGTCCCGACAACATTTCCAAAATTCGAAAAATAAGGGCCACCCTAGTGTACATATTGCCATCATCGGTGGTTGTTATTATATTGGTATAGCTCGAAAGGGTGTTTTAAAACTAGCGCCCAGCGTTGTACTCGTAGTCTCGTGTACTCGCATACGTTAAATAGCATGACTAAAAGTTTAAACGCAAGAATGATAATTATTATATTGTAAATATTATTAACATTCTGGTTTTAATTCAATGTCTGTATACGCGGAGTAGACATAAGTATTAGCGACATGAAAACGAAGCACTTGTATCTCTCCTCGGTGTAAATACACGTGGACTGTGTATATGGGTGGTTTAGTTTGGTTATTATAGATATTCTATGCCAACTATAGTATACGCGTCCGTGGTGTATCCATTTACTAGAATACTATATCGTGCGGTATACCTACTTGGGCAAGGGTGGTTTGTATTTTAAAACCATTGTTTTCACGCGTTCCTATAATGACGAAACCATACTAGTTTAATGTATTGTTTGTAATTATTGTGTCCTAATGAACAACATCGCATATATCATTTTATAAAAGCAGACCAGTTTTTGACAGATTTATCAGCGCGCTGCGCTGGTTGCCTATTCGAGTACTTTTAACGTAACCCAACTGCCTGCATGTGGAGTTAATCGTTGGTAATCGAAGCGATCCTTTAATGTATGTCTATGTTTGCAATTTGCATACAGTATGTACATATTAAACTAGAGTTCTACGAGTATGTTTCGATTCCATTCGGTATATTTTCATATTGAAAATATGCATCATCGACTCGCGAAATGATGGTTCCACATATTTTGAAAAATATTACAGATTTCGGCGATGGCACAAATAGCTGACTCAGCCTGTTTAAATGGTGAACAGAATAAGTACCTAAAAAGCTAATTTAAATAGCATGTTGAGGTCAGTAGGGACATTTAAAAAAATTTATTCAAACGCCCCATTTATACATAAATGTGACCCGGCAAGATGAAAGAGACCTGGTAGATATTTTACAAATTTTTCAGAAAAGCAAAATAAAACTTTGAGGATGAATTCATCGGAATGAATGCATCGATTTTCTAAAATTGTTACTGGGCATGAGTGAAATATGTTTTAATATGCATATACATACATATGTGCAGGGTGTACCGGATTGCGAGTAAAGCCTTCCAACCAGTAACTATGCAACTCATGATGAGTCGATGTAAGTTTGTTTGCCTAACCTCCGAATTGCAGGGGCTGAGTTATGCTTATCGAAAATTTTTTTTCTCGTTTTGGCAGAGTTTTTTCAATCTTGTGCCTGCGACTCATCATAATTATGTTGCATAGTTACTGGTTGGAAGGTTTTTCTCTCAATCCAGTACACTCTGTTTAGTGCATAAATGTAATATTTTTAAAAATTATGTGCGAAAAAAATGTATTATTGCGTAAAGAAAATTTGACCAAATTCAGTGTTTGTTTCTAAAAAGGAGAAAAAATTGTGTAATAATTGAATTTTTGAAGTTTACTGATAATACCTACATATATACAAGCTGTTTCATAGCTAAGATAGTTCCTTCCACCAGATGAATAGGCAACTCATAAAGAACAAAAAAATCGCATTATGACATGTTGCCTATCTTCGAAAATAAAAGAGCTACAGAGCTTTGAAAATAAAAAAAATCTGTTGTTTTTTTTTCAAACTTAAAAGATTGAGAATTTAGTAAAATTTCAGAAAGTGTGTATCAAGATGGGAAAAAAATATACTCACCTTTTTTAAATTTTTTGCAAGTAGGTATGGTTTTTAAATTTCTTCCTTCAAAAAAAAAAAAAAAAAAAAAAAAGGTTACTACGGATTTTTGAATTCTTTCGCAAGATATTTTTTTAAGTTCAATTTTTGCAAATTTCCTTTCAAGAGACTTTTTAGTTCATCGTTTTCAATTTCTTTCGGGAAATTTTTACATTTTTATTTTATTTTTGAAAATGTTTTCCCAAGAAATAGTATTTTTGTTGGTATCAAACATTTATTTAAAAGGAATTTTGGAATTTAAAAAAAAGGATTTCTGAATTTTTTGCAAGAAAATGTTTTTAATATTTAGGTGGGTACTTAATTTTTTCGAATTTCTATTCAAGAGCTTCTAATAATTTTTTTTCAACTTTTTTGTAGAATTTTTGAATTTATTTTTTCAAGAAAATTGTGTCAACATTTTTTTAGGGAAATACTTTCTGATACCATCTTTTCACCTAAACATTTTTACAAAAAAAATTATTTCCCCAAAAAATTTTCTTACCTGCAACTTTTCGAAAAAAAAAAAAAAATGTTGACAAATTTTTAAATATGTTTCTAAAAAAAAGTTCTCCGTTCAACCTGGAGAAATCGTTCACAAAAATAGGTAGGAAGTAGAAACCCAACTTGCAAAAAAAAAACAAAAAAAAACAATTCCAAAAAAACCATACCCAGTAACGTTTTTTCTTAAAAATGTATTTCTGTGAGAAAAAAATCATTTGAATAGATTTACTTTATCGAAGTAATTGCACATTTATGCACATTTTATCCTCAATGGGAATGAAATATGCATCTTGAAATTATTTTTTTGAAATTTTTTAGCACCAAATTTTCTCAAACTTTTTTTCCTCGATCTCATGCGAGTACAAACTCAAATATATTAAGAGAAAAAATTTTAAATCTGAATTCGCAAAATCAAGTAGGTATCACTTAACCAAACACAAGGAATGTAATTTATCCCAAAGCGCAAGAAAATCTCCCAAAACTATTTACCTTAATCCACTAACGCTTCATAAAAAAAAGAGAGAAACAGAGAATAAAAGACCTTTAAAAATAAACACGGCTTCTTTTCCTACGAACTATTTTAACAGTACGAACATCAAGGGCCAGGAACAATATAAGATAGCCCGAAATAGGTGAACTGAATATCGACACAAAAGCAACCTAAAAAACCCTTTGGTCAACACCCACGACGTTATTCGATAAGGTCGTGGGGGACTCGAGATTTATATTGAAGGTAGGTAGGTAATAGGTATCACGTAAACGAAAAAATCCAATTTCAAAGAATTCGGGGGAAAATATTTACGAAAAGGACTAAAAGAAGGGAAAATTAAACAACCTTCGTTTTTACCACCTATAGAACCCTCTAACTTACAATAGATATTTCAAAAATTATCTCGTTAATGAAATTAAAAAATTTAATATTTAAGTATCATTGTATTTGGTAAAGGAATTGGAAACAAGCCAAAAGAAATTTGAAAAACGTAGGTATAGCTTTAGCTGGAATTGGAGCGCGTTCAACTTTTCAACCCTCGCGATGAAGCTCGTATTTTAACATAGAAATTGGGAAAAACGTACCGATATTTCCAAGATGTAAATGATTTAACAATATGACAAATTGCATTTCCAAACTGCCATATTTTTTTTTAGCGAATTTTCAAATCGTTCTTACCTGTAAACATGAAAAAATAAACAAATTAATTAACGTGAAAACTGAAAAAAAATGCAGAAATAAATAGGTATAGAAAATTCAGTACGATTTTTTCCATCCCAAATAAATAGGTATTTATCTTTAATTATTAAACGATTATAAAGTTACAAAATTACCTGTCCTACATTGTAATAATATATTGAATAAACGAAGTCAAATAAGACTAATTTTTGAAAGAATTTTTTTCCAACACGAATCACGCTTTAATTCGCATTCATTCGCGCAAATAACGAAGGCAAATTATTTTTTAAAAAGCGCATTCGCCATTTAATCTGCACAAATCGGATAATTCACCTTTGTTGATTTCCTTCGTTATGGTTTAAATTGTACGTTTTTATCTCGCTTCGAACAAATTATATCATTGTCGCCTGAAACAACCTAATTTGAAAGTGAAAAACGAAAATATTTGTCTTGTTTTTTTCTTCCAACTCTTCGACGCGACCATTGACAGTGTGAGAAATTACGAATGGGACGAGGAGGGGGATCTCGAACGAAGTTTATTTTTCATTCGTAAAAGTTACAAAGTGCTGCTTTCGCAGTAATCAAAAAGAAATATTATTACTTTTTTTTTGTGCTCCTCCAGAACGAAATATTTTTACCGTATACTGATAAAATACTCGTTCGAGCTTGGTTCTTTCAAAATTAAATAAGTACAATTATTTTTCGTTCCAGTTTAAACGCTGGCGCGAAATAAAGGGGGAAAAGTCGATCGAGGGAACCATTCGATATAATTTGGAAAATTAAATTTAATCTGAAAGAAATATCTCGCATATCGCCATATTTCATATTTCTTTTCGTTCTTCTGCCCCAAAAATTTATTAGTAATTTTTATAATGTACGTTGGTTTGGAAAATATACCCTTTAGAGACGTTTGTCACTTATTGATAAATGCTCGCTGAATAGAGAGACGCGCATCTGTAGGCCACATTTCATTATGTGACAACGTCGCCTCACAATTTGTCACACTTTTCACCACCGAGAGAGGAATTTTTTTTTCGAATGACCAACGAATACCTGCTTCGTGTATTATATGCACTGATTTAATTTTTAGTTTGTTTATCAAGTTACGGTCGCGTGAACATTTTAATAGAGCGTTTGCGCGGGAAGGACGACACAAGACGGAGACGTGACGGAAACGAATTACCATCAAGGGACCAACCCTGACATAATATTCACACTCCAGCGACCACTGTACAATTAATATATACGTACGTATATGCCATATCAACGGCTAAAATGGAATTTACGTGCATATACCTACAATTCACATACATTGTATAAAATAGGCATACACTAAAACAAAAAAAAAAAAAAAAAAAATCACCTGTGCAACATTTCCTTTTACTAACACATGAGCCAAAAAGAAAACGCTTACGGATTATTTATATCTAATGAAAACCGTCAAACTTATATTTTGCAGTTATACCATCCGCTAAATTAAACATTAAACTCACGAACATCTTACTTCAACACACGCGTCTATGGATTTCCTTTTTCACTATAGAATCTTACGATTTGCTCCATGACGTGATTTGCTTGCTACATACGGTTAACGTGATCTTCCGAACTTTATCGTATACCTTCGAGCTATGTGTATATATACCACACAATACACACACGTAGCCCCTTTTATTATGAAATAACTCAAAATTACATCGAGAATAACCTTAACCGCGAAAAATTTTATCATCATTCGGATATGTATTTAATGTACGTATAGCTTCAGCTTGCTCTGTGTTTTCTCTGATAGAAATTCTGCTCAAGATTTTAAGGGATGTGAATGCGTACACACTAAAGTCGAAACAATAATACAAGTACCTAATGTACATACGAGTACGTCGTTCATTTTCACTCATATTTTTCGAACAAAAGTTATTATTAAAAATTTGATCATAAGAATTTTTAAATTAAGGAATCAGAATCCTTAAAAAAAATTATATTAAGAATTTTTCAAAAAAAAATAAATAATAAAAAATAATCAAGTACATAGGTAATATGTAATTACTAATTAAGTAATTAGGTATAAAAGGTTTTCAAAAAAAAAAAATTAACATACCTGATAATTTTTTTAATGATATAATAGTACCTATTTAGAATTTTTCGAAAAATAATTTTTCAAAATATTGATTAAGTATCAGAATTTTCAGACAATTGTACTTATAGGTATTAAAAATTTGATAATCAGAATTGAAAAGGAAAAAAAAACATCAAAATTCTTTTGTAAAAATTATATTTAAAAAAAATTGAAAATTGAAATTTTTTGAAAAAAAATTCGGATTCACTTCTTAAAAAATGGTATTTAAAATTTTTCAAAAAAATTAACTATGCATCGATATTTTTCAAAAAAATCACAAATCTTCATAAAAAAAATCATTCAATTACCCAAAAATCGTCAGAATTTTTCAAAAACAAAGAAATCATACTTTATAGAATTCTTTGAAAAAATAATGATCAACTTGATAAAAATTTTCAAAAAAAAATTAATTATCAAAATTTTTCCAACAAAAACTATCATTAGGTAGTTACAATATCACACCGTATAAACCGTTGGTATCGGTGTGTCAAAATTAGTTAATACTATGATGATAAATTCCCTGCGGAGAATTCCTAGGGTTTGAACCTCTCCTTGGTGAGGTCACCCAAGTGAGTTACCGCTGGGTCTGAGTATTAAAAAAAAAAAATAATAAATAAATAAATAAATAAATAAAAGAAAAAAAAAAAAAAAAAGAAAAAAAAAAAAAGGTAGTTACAATACAAATTTATTCATCAGAATTTCTCAAAATAAATATGAAGTAGGTACTTACGAGTATATCTATTGAAAAAAGATCGATGTCCTAAAAAGTCTAATAATCGATTCTTCTTTCCTTTTTTGAAAAAATGCGACAAAAAACTTTGTACTGCAAAAATTTTATAAAAATGTCTAAGCAAGCAGAAAACATTGAAAAAAGTACACAATTGAATCACTTTGGGGCAATCTAAAAAATTTTAAAAATTAGCATGTAAGTGGTAAAAAGATCTCAATGTTTTGAGACCTTTTTAAAACACCAAGAAATTAGGATAATTTTACTTTCATTTTTTTGAAGTTAAAAAGAAATCAATTGTTTGGAGTTGAAAATTCCTTATTTTCTTAGAATGCCATTTTTTTGACTTTTTGGAATTTGAAAAAATCTGAATTTCTTGGCTTTAAAAAATCTCAATTTTTGGAATTAAAAATAGGTAAGTTATCTAAATTTTTAGAATTGAAAATTATAAATTTTTTAGAATAAAAAAATATATTTTTTTGGAATAAGAAATCTGTTTTTTGGAATAACAAAATCTCAATTTTTTGGAATTGAAAATATCTAAATTTTTGGAATTAAAAAACTCAATTTTTTCATTTTTGTTTGTAATTCAAAATATCTAATTTTTTTTAGAAAAAAATATATTTTTTGGAATAAAAAATCTCAATTTTTTGAAATTAAAAGAGCTATTTTTTGGAATAAAGTAGGTATCTGTATTTTGAGGGGGGGGGGGGGGAGGGAGGGTAAAAATCTCAATGTTTTGAAATATAAAATTTTTTTATTTTTTTCGTAATTTGGGACCTTTAAATAATGGAATATTATTTTTTATTTTCATTGTTTTAAAGTAAAGAAAAATCCTAATTTTTTGGAATAATTGTATTATTTCTTTTTAATTTTCTGGAAATAAAAATATTTTATTTTATGTTTTTTAATCAATAATTTCTCATTTTATTGAACCCCATTTTTTCAAATTAAAAAAAAAAATTCATTAAACATAAATTAAAATTGAAATAATTATTTTTTTACCAATTTAAGGGTCATATGATTTTTTTTGTTGATTTTTTTAAAATTAAGTTTTGAATTTCGTTTTTAAACCAAATTAATTTCTTTAAAAAATTTTGAGTTGATCATTTTTTCTTACAAATTTTTGATTCATTTTTTTTTAGAATGTTTGCAAATTCAAAACAATATAAATATGTATAATTTATACCTATTTAATTATACCTAGTTTTTTACGATTTAAATTTATTTTCAATTTCATCTTACTGCGGGCCGTTTTTGAACTGATTTATTAAATCTGAAGAATTTTCAATTCAGCAAATTTTTGGATATCTTAATCTTTTGAAAAGGTTTTCAATTTATCAAGTTTTTTACAAATTTTAATTGATTAAATTATGGAAAAATTTCCCATTTAATCAGTTTTTGCGAATTTAAATGAAATGTATTAAATTTTTGCCATTATTTTGATTTGTTAGAGTTCTTTCAATGTTCAAAAATTTTTAAAAATTCAAGTTTTGCAACTCACTAGACGGACACCCTGTATATTCGCGCAGTTTTGCACATTCGTTCTTTTTTTGCATTCCTCTGTCGCGGTAGCAGTTTCTTACAACATAAGTGCATGGTTAACCGCTTTCTAATATTCTATCATCGATGACGTTACGAATATCACGATTTATCAATGAACAGATGAATTTATATTAAATAAATAACCTTTCGTTATCGTTTAACTATCCGTGTGAAATATTCTCAAAATATCAAGGATATTAGGAATTCTTTAAATAAAGGAATCGAACGCCGTTTTTTCCTATTTCCCGTTCTTTTTTCGCTTTCTTTCTGTAAATGGCAAGTTGAAAGGCCTGAGGAAATTTTAAAAATTCAATTCGGCCTACCCATTTTCCTATCCCACGCAGATTAAAACTAAATTGAATTCTATTTTTTGAAGTATAAAGGCTTATGATTTATTTTTTAAAACAAATTTTCCTTAGAAATTCGCACATCGCGCGCTAAGTTTCTCAAATTAAGGAAAATCAACACCAACCGCAGAAAATTGTGTTTCGTTGTAGATGTTCCAACGTCAACGATGCGATGATTGGTAATTTCTTCGTTAAATTATTTGCAACTTTTAAGACATAAACAGAGGCTCATTTCTTGTTCAACAATACCGTATTTATATAGGTTTGAAAAGGACCGTGCCTCGACATGATGTAAATTTATATTAAAGTTCTGTTGCACTGGCAAAAAATACCTTCACACTTTTTTTTTCAAATTGTACATAATATGTTTGCGGTCACATCTCCATAATTTTTAAATACCAATAAATTCTAATTTTAAAGATTTACTACCAAATTAAACACTTTTAGGTTTATAGCCATAATGAAAACTTTCCACCGAGTTCCTAAAATTTATTTTGAAAATTAAAATTTTTTTCCTGCTCAATAAACTTTTAGAATCACCTAACACGTCGTTAAACTTATTTTGAAATTCTATACTTAGGTACTTGGCACTTTGTAAAAATACCTCTATAAAAGGAAAACATTTTTCTTAATTAGGTATATATTTACGTCAAGAAATGTAAGTGTTAAATCGAAAAGTATTATTTTCGCGACTGTATGTTTTCTTTATTGTAAAAAAAAGGAGCTTCATATTTGGGTCAATAGCATCACCCTTCTAGCAGACAGCTTAACCTTGTTACATTTTGAACATTTTAGAAAGACCTATTTTAAGCTCGTATAACATCCCTTTTACGCTACATCCAATAATTAGTAGTAATACGAAAAAGTGCAAAGCCTACTCTGTGCCCTTCTAAACTCGTTTTATATTGTTTCCATGGTTACCAAATCAACTACGCCATAACTTCACAGACGAGGGTATTTTTTTTTGTCCAAATTGTGTGTAGCTTTCAAATGTCACAAAATTCCATGTGTATTTGGCCGATTGTGAGGTTGAATACATGCATAATCGCATTGATTATCTAGTCCACATCGGCTCCATTTTCATCGCGTTGAAAATTATTTTTTCATTAAAAGAGCTTTCAAACTATGCCGGCGAGAAAAAGAGGGAAAAGGCATCATTAACTAAGTACCTACTATAAGTAAAGAAAAAAGTTAAAGGGAATTAAAAGCAACTAATATGTAGAAGATCAATGTCCATTTTATAATTTTTTTCAAGTGGCTAACCCTTGGAAATGTTTACCTATACGATGTGCTTTTCAAGAGAAGTGCATCGTGCTTTCAATTGCAACGCAACTCCCTTTGTATGCAGAGGTTCTATGATTTATAAATAATTCATAGTGCGATGAAAGTACAGTTAATGCTTAATCAGACTCTAGAGTTGGAAAAAATATTGAGCTTTTTTCAGCATTTAATATTTGATATTTACTCGAGTTGAATTTAGAAAAATAACATATAATAGCGAGCAAATTCTACAGCTCGTTAAAGTAGGTAGAACTTTTTAGAAGTGGTCAACTATTTTATTGCAACTTGAATTTCATAAGGGGTGCATATCATTTACAATGGCCCAATTCCAGCACAACGAGGCAATAATCTAGGTAAAGAAATACAGCTTTTTCAAAAGCAAAAATTTTTAGTAAATTTTTTCAATTTAATTCAATTAATTTAATTTTTTTAAATATTGTTTTTACTTGGGTAAGTAGTTTTATTAAGAATTTTGTTAAGTAGAATTTTGAGATTTTTTCAAGAAGAAATTTTTCTCTAAAGATTCAAAAGACGGAAATCGCCTGCCATAAATTTTAACCACCGGAAGTACACGAGGAGACGAACAAAAAAATCATTATGATAAGTTACCTATCTCGAAAATTGAAGCGGCTACAGACCTTTGAAAGTTGTCATTTTCTAACGTAAGCTAAATTGGTTGGCCACACTGCGTTTAGGGAGTGAATAGCACAGGAATCAAAAATGAGAAAAATTTGTAATCACATCGGGTTGCCCATATTTGCAATTGAAGGAGTTATGTAGCAACAAGAAATTCGTGCCAAAGCTATTGCCTAACTCAGTTTATTACGGTGCGGTGAACTAGTGAGGCATGAAAACTGCAAAATTAGTGAATTACTGAAGAATTCTGATGATCAAATTTTTAATAGGCCTACAATTTTATGTTTGAGAAATTTTGAAAAAAAAAATTTTTTTGGAAAATTTTAGTTCGTAGTGTTATTAAGAAAATAAAAATAAAATGAAAAGTTTTAATTACCTATCATTTTTTAAAAATGAATTTGATTTTTTTTTAAATTCTGATACCTATAGTCAGTTTTTGAAGAATTCTGATAACATTAAAAAAATTCTGATGATAAAATCCTTAATGAGCATAGTAATTTTTGTTTGAAAATTCTGATGATTTTTTTTTCAAAAGTTTTAGTTATTTTTTCAAAAAAAATAAAAATAAAAAATAGATTTTCCGACTTTTTACGACATCCGATCTTTCGCCCAAATTAACTCGGATAATCGAGGTTCTACCCGTGTAGCAATTGTCGACATCGACATTTATGTCGACAAAATTCAGACACATTTTTTTCTCGGTTAACGATGAATTAAAAATGATATTTGAGATTTAAAGTGATGTTCTACGTTAAACATAACTGTTCAATCAAAATTTGAGTATTTTCCTATAATTTAGAAAACGTTGTTTTTCTACATAGACAAGTCGATGTAAAAATCGATACTCAATAAACGCATCGACATTTATGTCGACAATTTCTTCCAATTGAATTTACAAATTTTATATCTAAAAAGAACTAAAAACAATAAAATTAATAGGAACATTTTAAGCTCAGGAATAAATAATTTTTGAAAGAATCATAAAATTTTCTCATTTTTAAAAAGTTTTGAATAATACAACCACTTGTCGAGTTATTGTCGACATAATTGTCGATGGTCGAATAATGCATCGACTTCACTGTCGGCAGTGTCGACCAGAGGAATTTTAAGTCGAGTTAATGTCGATCTAATTGTCGAGGGTCGAATAATGCATCGACTTGACTGTCGACGTCTTGAGGGTGCTTGTGATACTAGCAGATAAAGTGTGTTGTGAATTAGTACATAAGGCTCTAAGAATCATCTCTATGTTAGTTGGACACACGCATGTGTCCAGCTACAAAGGTGACCTCAATGCCACATATTTGACAAAAAATGTCGAAATGTAGGCTTGAACACTATTTTTGGTTTAATTTTAATATATACTTATATTGAATATTTGAACTTAGTATATTTTTCAAAATCTCACCATTGCAAATGTCGATGTGGATGTCGATATAAATGTTGACACATCGAAATCGGTCACTTTTCGATGTGTCGACATTTATATCGAAATTAGCATCGACTTTGCTACACGGGCTACTGTATATTTGCAAAAACAATTTTTTGGGGATTTTTTTTAAAATCGAAAATTATGAATTTTATTTATTGAAAAAAATATTTTTTTATACTTATTCTCAATGAAAGTGAGTATACCGAGCAGCACACTCGACAAATTATCGAAATAAAAAATCGACAGAATATCGAATTCGATAAAGTGTCGCGTTAGTTCCGCATAAATCGTGAAATTATCTTTCGATATATAGATAGATTATCGACGAATTATAGTTAGCAAAAATTTCGAGATTATAGTAAGATATTTTATCGATAATATATCTATAATATCGAAAGATAATTTCACGATTTAGGCGGAACTTTATCGAATTCGATATTCTGTCGATTTTTTATCGATTTATTATTCCGATTTTTCGTCTTTTACTAGCTTTTTTCTATAATTAAAACTCATTAATTAGCATAATTAATACATTAAACTATGCCTAAACACATTATTCATGTTACGGAAAGAGGATCATTTCAGAAAAAGTCAAAAAAAAATTATAAAAAATCTGTCACCCGTGGGGCTTGAACCTTCTACCTCCTGCATGGTAATCCTCTTCCTTAACCACTATGCCATACCTTATCGTTGAGGAATTAGCAATAAAATGCTTATAATAGGCAGTTTAGTACTTCCAGACGTGTTGGACTTAGAAAAATTTTCACCAATTTGGAAATAATTTCAAATATCGTCACAAAATCGTTGAAAAATCGTTCGACAAATTTCAGATTATTTGTCGATAATGTAGTTTCAAATATCGCCACAAAATCGTTGAAAAATCGTTCGACAAATTTCAGATTATTTGTCGATAATGTAGTTTCAAATATCGCCACAAAATCGTTGAAAAATCGTTCGACAAATTTCAGATTATTTGTCGATAATGTAGTTTCAAATATCGCCACAAAATCGTTGAAAAATCGTTCGACAAATTTCAGATTATTTGTCGATAATGTAGTTTCAAATATCGCCACAAAATCGTTGAAAAATCGAATTCGAGGAATTTCATATCACGTGTCGATAATATAGTTTCAAATATCGTCATAAAATCGTTGAAAAATCGAATTCGAGAAATTTCAGATTACGTGTCGATAATAAAGTTTTAAATATCTTCACAAACTCGTTAAAAAATCGAATTCGAGAAATTTCAGATTATTTGTCGATAATATAGTTTCAAATATCGTCACAAAATCGTTAAAAAATCGAAATCGAGAAATTTCATATTATGTGTCGATAATATAGTTTCAAATGTCGTCAAAAAATCTGTAAAATATCGAAGCCGAGAAATTTCATATAATCTGTCGATAATATAGTTTTAAATATCTTTACAAAATC
The DNA here is from genome assembly GCA_959613365.1 of Balanococcus diminutus. Taxonomy (NCBI): domain Eukaryota; kingdom Metazoa; phylum Arthropoda; class Insecta; order Hemiptera; family Pseudococcidae; genus Balanococcus; species Balanococcus diminutus. The sequence goes on from OY390714.1 coordinate 36,682,565, forward strand.
GTTAAAAAATCGAATTCGATAAATTTAATATTCTTTGTCGATAATGTAGTTTCAAATAACTGCACAAAATCGGTGGAAAATCGGAATCGATAAATTTAATATTCTTTGTCGATAGTATCGTTGACGAATATCGTCATAAAATCTTAATAATATCGAATTCGATAGTTTTTAGATTTTTTGCCTATGAAGTTGTACCGATAAATCTTTATAATATCGTGAGAACATCTATAGATTTTCAAATGATTTTTTATCGATACGTTACATCTTCCGATATTATCGATCGAGTGTGCCGCTCGGGATAATACAGTTTCAAATATCTTCACAAAATCGTTAACAAATCGAATTCGAGAAATTTCAGATTATTTGTCGATAATATAGTTGTAAATATCTGCACAAAATCGGTGGAAAATCGGATTCGAGAAATTTCAGATTATTTGTCGATAATATAGTTCTAAATATCGTCACAAAATCGTTGAAAAATCGAATTCGAGAAATTTCAGATTACGTGTCGATAATATAGTTTCAAATATCTGCACAAAATCGTTGAAAAATCGAATTCGAGAAATTTCAGATTACGTGTCGATAATATAGTTTCAAATATCTTCACAAAATCGTTAAAAAATCGAATTCGAGAAATTTAATATTCTTTGTCGATAGTATCGTTGACGAATATCGTCCTAAAATCGTAATACTATCGAATTAGATAGTTTTTAGATTTTTTGCCTATTCGGACCACGAGCGCGGAGTGGCTGAATTCTATCGGCAAAAATGAAAAGGTCTGAAAAGGTGCACCATAAACAAAAATTTGCTTATCACTGAAATTTTTCAAATGTTATCACGACCAAATCATGACAAAATCAACACAAAATGCACCTTATTAGCGAAATCATCACAACACAGCCATCTGTTTTTAAGAAAAAATAAACAAAGGTGCACCTTTTCAATACCTACTTGATCGTAATGTACACTAGCGCGCCATACCTATCCTTGGTCCCAATAAAATCGTACAGCTAAATCTGTATCATATCGTGAGAACATCTTTAGATTTTTAAACGATTTTTTATCGATACGTTTCAACTTTTGATATTATCGATCGAGTGTGCTGCTCGGGATCATTTAAAATTTTAACAAATCGTAAAAAATGTTGGAAAAATGGAAAATCGTTCTTAAAACAAGAAGAAAATCACCAAAAAAATTAATCAATCAAAAAACAATCAAAATGAAAATTTTAAACAAATTATTTGTTATGTCATACTTAGTCATTTATACCCCTGTACCTACAAATTCAAGGTGGGGCAAAAATAATTTGTTTTGATCAAAATTTTTCAAAAAATTGAAAAAATTGTTTTCAACAAAAATTATAATGATTCCATTTGAAATTTTTTTAAAGTTTATATTTTTTCAAAAATTTGTCCAGATTTTTAAAAAATGGAATAAAGAAGTGTGTCATGAATTTGTGACTAGAAAATTATTTTCTTATTTTTTTGAAATCAATTAAAAAAACAACTAATTCTTTATGAAACATTCAGAGTGCAGTTGTAACAGGCTCTGTAAATAGCTTCCTAATATATTTGTTGTTGTTTTTCGTCAGGAATTGATCCGAAGAACACGACGTCAACTTACACATAAAAACGTACGTAACTATGCAAATTTTTTATAGGCTCTCGATCATTAACCGATCAGTATGGTTCACGTAGGTACGTAAATTATGACGATAAAATTAAACGAACAATAGTTGTACATTCCATAGAGCGCTTTTCAATGATCCGCGGCTGGTTTATCAACCACTGATAAACTTTTCAAGTTGGCGCGATTTCATTCTCGAGTACACGATCGCTGCTGTACACATGTGCATCTTGAATGGCATTCCACAAATACTTGGCAGGTTATAGACGCGCGTAAACCGCCGCGAACAAACAAATAACCAGAAATTGCAACAAAGAATAGGTAGAGCCATGTACCTACTATATTTGTGTAGACATAGACAAAACGCGTTGCTTTTTCAAGACGAGAACGCGCGTGTTAATTCGAAGACCTGTTCAACAAAATCTTTTCTGTCAAGTTAATTAGAAAATGTCGCCGAGTAACGAAAAAACATCCCAGGGGGTGCGTACCACTACTAATTTCTCGAAAACAACTCGTACTTACGCCGCGAAACGCATCGTTTTTCTGGTTTATTCGTGTTCGAGAATTCGCAGCTTAAATTGAGAGGATTTTCCAAAAACAACATAGTCGTGCCCTTCTTAATACTATATCTAAAGCGAGTTGGTTAAAAACGCTTTTATAGTTGGTGGCAGATTTTATGTGAAATATGCACTGATGCAAATGCTCAGATTGCTGCAATGTCAAGGTCCGGCTCTCAAAAAAAATATTCTATTTATATAGTGTAAAATCGCCTCCCTAAATATTTTTCTTCAAAAAACGTTATTTTGGGTGGTGGTACAAACTAGGTATACATTTAGGTTCTCCAAAAAATTGAAGAATTTATTTCTCCCAAAAAAATTGAAACAAAAAATTATGGTTTATTTCTTAAAAAAAGAGATTATTATTTCCAAAAAAACTGCAATTTTTTTCTAGAACAAATTATTAAAAAAATTTTTAAGTCGAGGAAATTTGTAAAAAAAAATTCCCGAAAATTTGAAAAACTTTTTGACCGGAGAAAATATTTATAAAATGGCTTTTACCTTTTACTTATGCACGAATTGAAAAAAATTCCAATTAGGTACCTACGTAATAAAAAAATAGTTTTCACAAAAAATTGAGAAGTTTTTCGCTCCGAAGAAAATGAGACTTTTCGCTCCTATATACAATAATAAGTACAAAATATTTTTATACCGAAAAAAATTTAAAAAGTAGTTTCTACTTTCCAAAAATTTTTTTATTCATTTTTGTTGTTTTAATTTTTTTTTTTTTTTGCATCAAAACTTCGAAAAAATGTGATATTTTTGACTCCAGAAAAATACAGAAAAAAATACTTACCTATTCTTACTTACAGAAAAATTGAGATATGTATTAAGTAGGCAGGTATAGTATCTATTTCCTTTTTTAACTACAAAAAAAAAAAAAAATTTGAAAGATTTTGTATCAAAGGAAATTAAAAGTCACATTTCTCTGAAAAAATTTGAAAAACATTTTTAATCCAAAAAATTTGAAAAAGTTACCTATCTACTCATCAAAAAATTGAAAACAAACCCTAATATATCAAAATAAAATTTCTACAAAAAGTTAAGAAATTTTTTCTTCACCAAAAATTAAGAGTTTTCTTTCACTAAAAATTAGGATTTTTTCACAAAGAATTAGCTCAGATTTTTTTCACATTTTTCACTTTAAATATGAGAGAAAGAAGAAGTTTTTTTCCAAAAATGATAATTAAAAAAGGTATTAAATCTGAAAAAAAACGAAAAAAATATCTTTCAAGAACCTACAAAAAATTTAACCGAAAAAATTCAGTATAATTAAGTATTCGTTTTTGTAGTTCAAAAAAAAATGTTTCCGTTTACGAATTCCAAAAAATTTGAGATACCTATTCTTTGCTAATAAAAAATTAAGAAAACATTTTTACTTCAGAAAATGGAAATATTAGATATTCTTACTCCAAAATACAAAAAATTTTTTTACTTACCTTCTAAAAAAATAAAAAAAATAAAAAAAATTTCTTCAAAATATTTTCAATTCAAAAAAATTTGAAAAAAAATTTTACCTTCCCAAAAGTTGATACTTTATTATTCCGAAAAAATTCTCAATTTTTTTCTCAAAAAAAAGAGTAAGTATTACTACCATCACAATCAGCGAAAAACCAATTGCGAAAAAATGTAAGAAATAAAATTAGCGATTTAAAATTCTGAATATTGACCTATGGAGGGGGGAGGGGGGGGGGGTCAACATTTTTTTTTTTTTTTTTTTTTTTTTTTTTTTCCCATCCAGTTGACATTATATTTTTATATGAATTTCTGAAAAACAGTTATAATGAAAGTCAAATTTTATACACGACTGCTGCAACTTTTCTTACCCATACGAGTATGATTCCAGTAGTATAACTTTTCTAAAATCACATCTCACGCTCATGCATTATTTCGAAATTATCACTCGAGAAAATAAAATAAATAACAAAATCTAAAAACAGAAAAAAAAACTTATTTAGAAGAAAAATTCAAATTTTAATACAGTTGAACGTCGCACAAAATATCTCCAGAAACCATGTCAACTCGATGTTGTAAAATTTTTCTTTTAATAATGCGGAGCTTGTTCTAAAACCCATTTAGTTTTTAAAATTGCGTAGCTTTAGCCTCTATCACGCCTACGTAAGTATATAGAAAGTATCAATGTTTTTTGAAGCCGAAACTGAGCCGAGTAAATCACCGATGCGACGAAATTTGAAATCTCGTAATTTTCTCTACTAACTGAAATATATAATCGCGAGTGCTGCTCTTGCGAGGTTATAAACGGATTCGTACAGTATTATTGTTGGTTATACGCTGCAGTATACGTACGAGGACATTGATAGATCGAATTTCTAGTCTGTAGTATTGAACCGATTACGTGTCCAGAATCATAAATAACTGACCCGCGCATTCATTTTAAAAGAATGGAATTTCAGTCATATGGAGAATATAAATCTAAAATAAATAAAGAAAAAGAAACGAAAAAGGTTGGTTACGTAAAAGCCTCTCTGAATATCCATCAGCGAAAGTTGCGTTACTGGCCGTGTATTGTTGAATTTATAAAATATTAGCTTTTTTTTGCTTTTTTTTTGCTTTTTTTTTGTTCTCATCCGATAAGTACATATGCTCTGGAATAGGTCTTCGGATAAAAGAAAAATAAAGCACGCAGAATGTATAAATTACGATACTAAGCCGACCAATTTCTGCTGTCCGGGAAACTTTTTATTTTACATTTTTATCAGAGTACTGCAGGGAAAGAGAGCGAGAGAGGATATATGAACAAAAGCGAACTATTCGATGGAAAAAGATAGCACACAGTTTTCCTACAAAGACGGGGTTTTCTCATTTCCGCGTAAATATCGCTAAAAGGCACACCACGAAAGGAACATTTTTTCCAAGCTTATTAATATTTGAGTGTTTTTTTGCAAATATAAACAAAATACGAACGAGTTTGAGTCGAGTTATGCATCTTTTCCTGTATAGGCATATTTTGAATGATATTCACCGCATTGGTTTGTCATCGGTGTTCGTTTGTGTAGGTACCTATCACTCCATATCTATATATTTCATTCTCGTGTACCGACATGAAAGCAGCGAAAGGAAAACAGAAAACGATTATTCAATTTCATCGATGTAAGAATATTTTTATAAGCGTGGTTCGATGGCAAGGCAACGTACAAGAGAACAAATTACCTAGGCTTTTAAAAAATTTGAATTCTTTCCAATCGAGCGTATAATTTGTTTGTAAGGAAACACCCTATCGTATAACGATATAGGATGAAAGGATGAGTGCTGGGAAACTGACTGAGAGGCTATCAATTTTCATGAAAACGAATGCCTAGTATAGATATAAATTTCAAAAAAGATGCTTGAATTTCTTCATTAAGAATTCTTCGCTATCCTATCTTTATAAATACTCGCTTCGTGAATCGATTAAATCCCTTCGTACGTCTTCGTTCGACCAATTTTAGCCGCCAAAATGTTCCAATATAGTCATTATCGGATCAGGGATTTAAAGTTATAGGTCCACGGCGGAATTCTCGAAGTTTGGTATCCTTGACCAAATGAATTAGCAATGTGCACGATATGGCGATGGCGGTTTCTTCGAACGGATAATGAGGAAGGTCGATTTAATTGTGACACAAGCGGCGCGAATCGAACGAAACGTTATTATATCATATCAGAAACATAGTAATATACGAGGTGCTTATTACTTGTATACAATATACTTATACATATATGAAGTTAACGGTAAATCGACTCTTTTTTTCTAAATACTCGAGCTGGTCGAAGAATCAACTTCCAGATTTGGTATTATTGTTTAAGAGATGTGCTGCTGAAGAGTTGAGTGGACCGAAATTTCTGATTGCAAGCTAGCTTGATTGTGTTTAAATAAAGGAACATGCATAATGGACTTTTGACTTCCATGGTGCATATTAATTAGCTAGTAGCTAACCTACCTATTTCCTAAGATTTCGGAGAAAAATATCTCAATTTTTTAGGATTAGGTATCATTTCTTTTTTCCTACTTTTTTCATGTTGGAAAAAAAATCTCAATATTTTTGAAGAAAACTTCTCATTTTTTTTTTTTTTTTTTTTTGGAAAATAAATTCTTAAAGGGTATAGCCGGGTAAGATACTTAGGTGAATCAGCCCACCATGCGGATTTTGAAACCAACTAGTGGAAGTTGGTCTTTGTGGTCTAAAACCCCCGTGACCAAATTTTTAGGTCGCTACCTCACCACCACCCCTTCTAGGGCGAAAAATGTGATTTTTCGACTATAATTTTTGATTTTGACAGTTTTCAACCGAATTTTTTCAAACTCGAATACATGCTAGGAATTATCAAGGGTCATTCGTGAAAATTTTTTCAAAAATCTTCGAACCTATCTTCAAAAGAAATACTTAAATTCGTGCAGTTACAATTTGTCCTTTTTATTTTTATTAAATGTCATAATTTCTTAATTTCTTTAAAAGAATAACCAAGTCTTTGAATTTTTTTGATATGTTTTTTTCAACTTTCACTAAAAAAAATAAAATAAAAAAAAAAAACATTTTTACATTCAAACATTGGAAAATTTTCAAACCGCCACACTTTCGAAACAAATCGAGCTACGTACACGATAAAAACTTCGTCCAAGTTACCATCGCAGTCCTATTGAAAATCAATATTAAGTACTTTTTATTTTTAAAAGATCATTTTTTTTCAAATTTTCTCAAATTTTTTCTTAAATTCTGTTCGAGGAAATTTTCTAAACTTGAAAAAAAAAATCAGTGATCAATATTGTTTAAAAATATTTCATTTTTTAAAATTTTAATAAAAAATAGGTAGATTTTTTTATCAAAAAATTGATAAATTATTTAAACTAGCAAAAAGTAATCAAATTATCAAAATGTCACGAACAGTCGATGATTAATAATTAAATCGAGAATGAGCCTAATCTGTCAACTTGACTTGTCACTACACAATTAGAAAATAAAATAAAAACATGCCGTTAAAAAACACTTTTGAGTCAAATTTAAACCTGAAGACGGTAAAAGTTGATTAAGATCTTCAAAAAAAAAAATTTAATTAAGCTAGCTCATTGAGAATACATAAAACACAATGTGTTAAGACGTTAACCTCGCTGAATTTCAAGACAGGCAAGGCAACACGTTCTTAAAATTTTCCCCCTCAGAATCAGCAGTTCAGTAAACGTTGGCCTGAAAAAAAAAACAATCTACGAATACACGATAGTATACCTAGCCTTTCACCTCCCAAGAAAAGATGAAAAATTTACGCCAAAGGAAAAAAAAAGAATTCGCAGAACCAAGACTAAGAATTGAATGCAGAAACAAAAAAAAAAAAAAAAAAAAAAAAAAGAGAAAAAAGAAAAGAAGAATAGAAGAAGAGGAAAAAAATGAAATAAAATTACCGGGCACCTACATTTTATTTACGGTAATCCTGCAAACGACAAGTTTAAAATTAAAAATCTTCAATTGCTAAAAACGACTAAAAGCTTAATCTCGGCGCGCCGGGTAACATTTTAAAACATTGTACGATATCGATTTCAACGGATAAATTTATAGATGCTTTGTGCTCTCAGACTACCATCTGCACCGAACATTTTTTTTTATACGATATTCGATGTCAGTATAAAAAAAGTTGGCCAATTAGATGTGGAAAAAAGTTTTAAAATGTTTCTAAAGTGATACCTAATGGTTATATGCTTACTTCCTTTTTTTTTTTTGCACGGAAACAGTTATGTATTTTGTGAAAAAAAATCAGGAAATAGATATCTAAATGATGGGAAAACGAAATTTTATGTTAATTTGGTATTTATGTGGATAATCGGAAAAAAATGATAGGTATATTTTTTTTTGCCACTACAAACCCTTGTTTTGTAATTATTCTTCAGTCTTATCAGTTATCGCAGGACATTAACATGAATATTATATGTACATAACCTCGGTAAACTAGTGCATTTTTCCAAAGTAGGTGAAAAAAACACACACAATTACCCAACTGAAACATAGATAGTTATATACCTATCACGTTGAATCATATTAACACATTGTTAATTTACACGGCACTCGTAGCATCGTATTTAAAAAAAAAAACAAAAAAAAAAACAACTTTGCAATTCTAAAATTGCATCATTTAAATTTAATCGCCTCTATACAGAGACGAATTATCTCATACCTACTTTTAAAGTTTTAACTAAATAGAGTTGAAATAACTGTATCTTCTGTTGTCAAGTGAACTAATATGATTTTCAAGAGCTTTTAAAAAAATTTTCTTCCAAGTATTTAAAAAAAGAAGTGTAAAAAAACTGAAGTTTATCCAAATCGATTTTTTTCTTTTTTACTGTAATGTAAACATTTATTACGCTTTCAAAGCCGCGGTAAAAAGGGGTGAAACATGAAAACGCGCTTAAAAATATTCTCCCCTTTAAAATTCCTCCACTTCGGTTCAACCGCATAAATATTTTCAACGTAGGTACTTTAAATCGCAAAACTTTCAAATTGGAAAAAAAAAATTAAAACTTGAAATTTTCCTGATAGATACACTTTCAAGTCTCGGATCAACTTTCGCGCAAAGTTGTCTTCGAGCGCTCAATATGCGCATTTTACAAATATAATCAGTTTTAAAAAATAATATTATAATGTACGTAGGGTCTATACCATCATAGTTTATTCGTACTATACCTATAGGGTGTTTCACAGCTGATGTAGAGTAGGCAATCCATAAGGGAAAAAATGTTATGTACACACTACACAAGATACTCACCTCAAAATTGAAGGGTCGAGAGAAAATAAAATTGAGAAAGATCAGTTTTTCGTCCACCATATTATTATACTGATGGAACTAAAAAAATTAACACTTTCCTGTTGCCATTTTTTACCTACCTTCGAAAATGAATGTGCTATACAGAGCCACTGAGGTTTGAAAAGCGAAAACTTTTTGTTGTTTTATTTTAGTTTAAGCCTCTGTAGCACGAGTGGATCACCGTAGTACTGCTTTTTTTAGCACCATCGAAAATTTACCAAGTCTAATGGAGGGGAGGGAGGGGTCCAATCGCAATTTTTGTAATAACCAATATTATTTCCAAGACTTCAAGCTACAACTTTTGTTTCAAAATGTTTTCAATTAGACCCCTACCTCCACCAGTTTTTAATAATATGTATCTAAGTCATATTATGCATAACTGGAGGGGAGGGAAGGGTGTAATCGAAACTTGTATAATAACAAAAATTATTTCTAGGACCTCGGTCTACAACTTTTTTTTGAAAATTTTTTCAATTAGACCATTTTCCCAATTTTGAAAAAGTATCTACCTGATGTTATGTGAAATTCGAGGAGAAGGAGGATCAAAATTATTTTTATGATCTTAATCTACAACTTTCATCTGAAAATTTTTTCAATTTCTTCCTTCCTACCTCATTCCTCTACTTTTTAATTATTATCTTAAAAGTGTTATGCGAAATCGGTGGGGAAGGAGGGAGTCCAACTGAAAAAATTTTCAAACAAAAGTTGTAGCTTCAAGTCCTAGGAATAATTTTGGTTATTACAAAAACTTCTATTGGACCCTTCCTTCCCCTAAAATTTTGAATACTAAGCATCTATGTAGTATTGGGCTTGGCAAATTTTCGGTGGTGCCAAAAAAACAGAACTGCGGCGATCCATACTTTCTGTAGCTCCTTCATTTTCGAAGGTAGGCAAAAAATGCAAAGAGAAAAAAAATGATTTTTTTCAATACTTACCTACTATCCACATAATCGACTAAAAATTACTTTTTAAAATTTTACTTTCTGTTGCCCCTTTCAATTTTCAAGATATGAACAATGTGCATAAAACATTTTTTGCTCCTTATGGATTGCCTATTCACCTCGTGGAAGGAGCTACATCAGTTATGAAACACCAATTATTTATGTAATTTACGAGACATTATTTTTTTTCATTCGTAATATCTACGTAGAATCGCATCGAAGCAAGATAAGTTACCAAGTGACCGAAAAAATTGCGATAAAATCGCGTTTGAACTAATTATCAAACATTAGTGTTTGCAGCTTTATACGAGTAGCTTTCATTGGTTTACATGGCTGACAGTTTTTACATCATTTTGCGGCACAATCGGTTAAGCGCTTCGGTGCATGTTCAGCGACGCTGATCGTGAAACGAAAACAGTACAATTCACTTCACTTCACTTCACTACCAATTGAGTACATCCTTTATTTAATCATTTATCACAATATTACCTACATTATATCCAGGTGACAAACCTGATCAATTATTGAGATTTCATACACCAGGAAAGCAAGAAATATGCATTTAGATAGGCTATTTGTACTGCGTAAGTATTTACCTATAATATTAGACGAATGAATCGGAAACGAGCTGATTTCGTCATACTCATAAGTATTCCAATTGAGAAATTTTCCAACCATATCGTGAGTAGAAAATTTTCAAAAGAAGGATGTGGAAAGCAAAAATAACAAAACAAAAGGTGATTTTACTTTTGATGTTATGCCAACTAAATACGTTTCCTATTTTACCAATAATTTTGTCAACAATTTTCAAAATCCAGGGAGCATAAGTGGTTCCAAACTTTTGTGTTTAAAAAAAAATTCTAAATTCGATATACACCAACAACGTCCTGAGGACCTCTTTCCTCAGGTTTGATCTTCAGTTCTACGTTTATTGATATAAAATCCTAAATTTTGTCCAGAGAAACGATTTTTTTTAAATAATTTTTTGAACAAAATTTGATACATAGGTACATTCTTTTGCGATAAATTCTTTCAAAATTGTTATTATTTTTCAAAAATCGATTGTTTTCAAAAATTTTATCAATTTTATTTTTATTGGTTACGTGTACGACACAGCATACGTTGACGAGATGGATGGTAAAAAAAAGAATTCCATTCGTTCAAAGTTCCAACTTTTGTTGCCCTTGCTTGCTCACGTCGTCAGCGTATTGATGCGTGGTTCACGACCATCAATGTCACTTATGTTTGCTCCTTTCTTTCTGCAATTTTTCGGCTTTTCAAAATGACACTTTGACAAAAGCACACGTCAACGATTGTTTATCTTCTTTTCTTCGGGCATAGTGAAAATAATTTCTTTTCGACAAATTTTTGATGAGAAATTTCCGCGTCGTTTGGTTCATTCTCAATCTGCGATGGGCTGGTTTTAATAAAAATACTACAATTTGTAAGATTCGTTCGATTCGCAAAAATTAATTAATCAAAAGTTTCGTTCAACGAAAATACAGCTGCGTTTAAGTATTAGGTCTACGCGGTGCCAGATTAAACTTACATCCAACCAGCGTGACGTAATGTGGCTGTTTTTTTAAATATTTTTTTTTCTTCTAAATTTTAAATCGACTTTCTTCAAATTACAATTTTTGAAAAAATAATCGCTTATTCAGAAATTTCTTTATCCAATTTTTTCAATTTTGTTTTTACATATTTTCCTTAAAAACGTCGAGATGAATCTTTAGAATATCTAAAATTGGTTGCAGTTTTTCGGGGAGGGGGGGGGGGTGTTGAAATGTGAAATTTTGAAAAGAAAATAAGTTAAAAACTTAAGTTTTCTAATAATTTATCAAAAATTTCATTTTTTTAAAGATGAATTTAAAAAATTGAAAAAAATATTCAACTTTTCTTTTTAAATCGAAAATTTAAGTAAGAATTATATTTGAAATAAAATGTTGAAAAAATGTATTCATTTATTGTAAAGAATTTTTCAATTTATGTTTACCCCTTGATTTTTTCAAATGTTGTTGAGACATTTTTTTTCAGTTTTGAGAAATTTTTTCGAAAACTATTGCTTTTTAAATTTTTCCAATAAGTTTGATCCGAAAAGAAAACGAATTCAAAAACATTTTTGAAGTTCAATTTTGAAAAAAATTAAGATGAAAGAATTTTTTCAAATTTTGTCGAAACACTCATTTATTGAAAAAAAAATTAACCCACAAGTACCTATCAATTTTTGCTCATCTGGAGAAAATTTCAGATTCTCGTAGTTTTGGGCATAAAAATGGCACATTTAATACATAGAGGCAGCAAAACCTTAATCCCACACTGGTTTTACGTAGATATAAAATCCCTACGACTGAAAATTGCCAATCTGAGATTATATTCCTTCTCTACCTGTTTGTCAATCCGAAAGGGTAAGTACAGCTACTTCATAGGTACATTGATGTCATGCGGTGAAAATGGTGGGAAAAAAATGAAGATCACATGTGACACAATTCTAATGATTCGAAACAGACTAAAACCATTACGTCATAGATTATTTTGACCTCGATTACATTCTCATATCGTGTCCAATTTTTTTCACATTCAACATTCGTATCGCTTAGGTACTTATATTTTTTACACTCATATTACTCAGGTAGGTATAAGTATACTTAGATTAAAAATACCGAAGAAGAAAAAATCAAATCTTCTTATGAAGCGATTATTAAAAGATTCTTATTTTAAAACCAGCTATAACTTTTTGCTAGTAATGGAAGAATGCATAATAATACGAAGTTAGATGGTAATAATATTACATCAGAAAATTAAAAAAAAATCAATCATTGAAAAGCTACACGTTTAAAAATTGAATAACATTCGAAGAAGATCACATCAATATTAAAATAGTTGATGATGGCAACTTGTACGTTAGATAAAATGAAAATCTGTCAAAAAGTGAAGAAAATCCTATTAAAAAGTCCAATAAAATTTTCTGTTTGAAAGGAATTTCGAAATTTATAGAAACATTTTTTAGTGAGACCACTGAATTTTTTTAGAAAATTTTTGAAAATTTTCCTTTAAAAAAATATGTAAATCTATGAAGATTTTTTGTGAAATTATTAAAGATACCTATTTGATGGAATTCTGAATTTTTTTATTTTAAAAAAACTTTGAAATATTCATTTTCTTTCAAAAAAAATATATTTTTTGAAAACTTTTTGTGTGAATTAAAGCAAAATTAGGTAGGTAAAATACTTGAAATTTTTCAAGAAAAATTTTAAATATTTCCTTCCAAAAAAATCAGTATTTCCTTTCAAATTTTTTTAAAGGATTCTTTGTAAAAATGACCTTTCGAATAAGCCGAAAGGACACGTCACCAGGACCTCAGAACTAAAAAAGATAGGAATTTTCAATGAGTTTCACCATTATTACTTGAAAAAAAAAGCTTCAACACTTTGATATCAACCTACGTTCTCGCATGTACTTCCAAACCAAGAAAAAATTTACAAAAGGAGATATTTTCCCACACATCAGTAGGTACAAAAAACAAAAAAGTACCTACACAGATATATGTATAATCGAAAATGAAAAAGTTATATGCACGAACGACTTTTACTAGCAATGTACAATACAGTACAGTAAACGATTGGAAAACTGAAAATACCGCCGATTCGTGAGAGGCGATAGACTTTCCACCATCATTTACCATTCGATACAAATTTCTTGAGCCTTGTCGAAAATTTGTCTTTGGCAGCGTAGAAAACAGATTTTTAAAAACGGGATAAACCTATGCGTACACGTAAAGTAATAAAGGGAAATTTAGATACAACCAATCCTTGGGATAAATGGTAAATAATAAATCATTGTAAGGGGGAAGGCTTTACCGCCTAGGATAAGCGTCCCCATATCGTTCATTATCTATATAGCTTCGGTTCACAGCAATTTCGTTTTCATTCGCAATCATTTTTTTACATTACGTCGAACCCTTGTTCCAAGTGTACACTACTTTTCAAACGATTTTTTTTCACCGTGCTTGTTAGAGGCGCCCCTGTTTTTTCCACCTACATTTTTACACATGAAAAAATGATAGGTAAGTATTTATTTTTGTTAGAACTGACATGTGAGTAGCGATTCTTATGCATACAGCATCCTTTCAAAAGTGTAGAGAATTTTCGAACTTTATGGGGAATTTGACTGATTATTCGTTGATAATCTAGTAACCTAAACTATCCGCCATTTTCCTTCAAAACCAAAACGTAAACATCCAATATTGCATCTGCTAACATAAGAAATCAATGAAATCATAAATGTTCTTATCATTTTTGATCAATATTACTACAAATTGTATTCGTTATTGAATGCTGCTTCCTTCTGAGAATAATCCAGATTCCATAAGAATTAAGTGAAGTGTTGAATAATACTTTTTATCAGTGAAGTTGTCCATGACAAACAATTTTTTTACCACGCTTTTATATACTTGGTATGTATGTTTGTATGTTTGTTTGTATGTCTCATGGAACCAAGAGTATGTTTTCGACCAATCCTCTCTCATTTAATATTTTACTGGATTTGAAAGAACATAGTGCTCACATTAGGGGTTTTCGAGGTCGCTGAATTCGATTTTCGAACTCAAATTTACCCCCGACCCCAAATTGAGCCCCTATGAGGGGGTTCAATTTTGAAAATTTCAGAAAATCACAACATTGGTATCGAAATGTAGGTTTTCGAGGTCGCTGAATTCGATTTTCGAACTCAAATTTACCCCGACCCCAAATTGAGCCCCTATGAAGGGGTTCAATTTTGAAAATTTCAGAAAATCACAACATTGGTATCGAAATGTAGGTTTTTGAGGTCGCTGAATTCGATTTTCGAACTCAAATTTACCCCGACCCCAAATTGAGCCCCTATGAGGGGGTTCAGTTTTGAAAATTTCAGAAAATCACAACATTGGTATCGAAATGTAGGTTTTCGAGGCCGCTGAATTTTTTTTTTTTTTTAGATAGACATTCGAACCTAGTAAAACTATGAAATTAAAATATTTTCAACGACAAAAAGAGTTAAATAAAAATGTAAAAAAATTTTAAAAAACCACGCTTTTATTTAAAGTTGGTCACTATGTAAAATGTTATTCATAGGGAAAGAGTAATGCCTTAAAAAACAAAAAATAAAATTTACTTGAATACAAAAATGTGTCATGAAAATTTTTTTTTCAAAAATTTTAATGATGAAAAGCGTGGTGGGGTGTGCGAGGAGCAAACGAATACCTTTTCGATTAACGCCCCACCACGATTTTCATCATTAAAATTTTTGAAAAAAAAATTTTCATGACACATTTTTGTATTCAAGTAAATTTTATTTTTTGTTTTTTAAGGCATTACTCTTTCCCTATGAATAACATTTTACAAAGTGACCAACTTTAAATAAAAGCGTGGTTTTTTAAAATTTTTTTACATTTTTTTTAAAATGTAAATTGTAAGACAGAATGAAAAAATTCTTAGTTTTTTGGAGAAAATTTTTTTTTTGGAGTAAAAATATTCTTTAATTTTTTTTTGGAGGGGGGGAGAGGGATATCTCTATTTGGGAAAAAATCTCAATTTTTTCAAAGTAAGGAGTTTTTAAATTTTTTTTAAGAAAAAATTCTGAGTACTTTTGGAGTAAAAAAATAGGTACCTTAAATTTTTAACGATGAAAATCATTCAATATTTTCTGAGTAGAATTTCTCCACTTTGTAGAAAAACATAATATTTTTCAATTGTTTTGGAGTTGATAAAATTTGAAGAAAAAAATACAAGTTTTTTTTCCATTATTTTGCATCAAAATACTTCTCAACTATTTTGGGATTAGGAAAAAACTCTCAATGGCTTCCGATTGAATTTTTTAAATTTATTGATTTATTTTTTGTTTATTTTTTTTTTCGAGAAAAAAAATCTTTCAATTATTTTTTTGAATAAAAAAAAATTCTCAAGTATTTATATTAATTTTTTTTTAAATCTGGCTTTTAAGGGAAAATATTTTAAAATAAATTTGTGAGGAAAGAATCTCTCTTAATTTCTTGGAGAGTATTTTTAAAATAATTCCTTGAAGGAAATCAGCATGAAAAAATTTCTCACGTCAATTTTTCGGAGTGAAAAATGAAAAATATCCATACCTACTTTTTGAAAAAAAACGACTATTTTTTGTGAAGTAAATGAATTAAAGTAATTCGTTTTTTTACTTCAAAAAAATTAAAGAAATTTTGTACAAGTATGTGATTCGAAAAAAATTGCATTAATTTTTTTTTTTTTTGAAACAGAAAAATGGGTTAAATTTCTTGATTGTTTTAGAAAATAATATGTATTCTTGACCTACCCCCCTCTTCAGTCAGCCTCAATTATAAACGAATTCTGGCTACAGGCCTGTTTCAAACTTTCAAAAAAGTTGGATTCTTTTTTTGAGAAATTTAAAAAAAAGTCAGTAATTTTATGAAAGGAACTGAATTTTTTCATTTTTTAAAAAACATCCTGAAAATAAAATTTCCAACTTGAAAAAATTGAGATTAGGTATTTTTTTGAGAATTAAAAAAAACATCAATTTTATGAGACTGAAATTCTTTTTCAATTCTTTCAACAAAAAAAAAAAAAAATGGAATTTTGAACTTGAAAAAAAAATAGAGACTTCAATTTTTTTTAATTGGTGGAAATTGAGTTTTCTTTTTTAAATTTTTCTTGAGAAAAAAATCAAATTTGTTTCGGTGAAAAATTAACAGTTTGATTTTTGTGGAGAAAATATGTACTAAAAAATCAGAGATTTAGAAAAATTAAATAAAAAATAACTGTTTATATTTCTAATCAATTCCATCTACTTTGACAATTCTTCTAAAATAACATAACCACATATTACTCTTATTCTAATAAGTTTGGAAATTTTTTGGAAATTTTATTGCCATGCCCTTTTTAACATAATATGGAAATAGATAAGAAAGATAAGCAGACAAGAATATAGAAAGAAACTTGTCCACAAAACTTTAAAAAATGTTTTGAAAAATACGAAGTACAAAAATCTGTTCAAAATTGAATTACGTTTTAATTAGTCAAACAAGATAAAAAAGTATTAAATACACCAAGTAATTGAACGGTGTTTCATGGGATGTATATTGTATTTACGAAAAATTACCCTGTTTAAATAAGTAAACTATTTCTACGTAGTCTTACTTATTTAAAATCTTGAGATATTTTCATCACCCTATATCTCATCCATATGAACATATATTCATTTTAATAAGGGTAAATAAGTAGGTATGGCTTAACGCACACAAACACATTTTAGAAGTGGTATATTCGTACGTCGTCTGAGCCTTGTTGCTATATTATTTTTAATTGAAAGTTTAATGAAGATGACTGACGACGATGTTTCATATGAGAAAATTTATTCGAATCGCTATATACAAAGAGGACAATTAAAAATCATTAGAATTGTTATTGGAGAGTTGTCAATGAGGGAGACAATTGAGTTAGCGGTTGGTTTTGTGAACACGAGTGAGGCGCCCGATTTTTGTTTTGACGACCAAAAAAAATCTATTGCGTATCTTTATGTTGAAATAAAACCATTTTCCAGCTTGTTTACATTTTACTTGTCACAGATTTTTGTTGGGAAACGTAAGTTGAACGCAGAAATAAAGGGAGCTGCGAATTGAAGGCGGAAAATATTCGATAGAATGGGTTCGACGAAATTTCCTATTTCCTTTACGTTTTTCTCTATTGTTCGTGTAAAGGAGTTGACTTTTCTATCACTTTATTAATTTATAGCAATTTCACAAACACGCTGCCAGTTATATAAGTGTGATTCAATTAAACGACGTCATCGTTTCTACAGCCAGCTGATTATATTATCAAGTGGGGAGTCGGTTTGAGATAGTGGAGAAAAAGAGGTGTACTAATTGCGTATAATGCGTTGGTCTTTGAAATTTCATTTTGTATGCGAATAAGGGACAACGTGGTAACGCTTTTGGAGCTTTCGTCTATGCGAAATTTTACGGGTGTCGCGAAAACACTTCAAAGAAGCTACCGTTAAACATGCTAAGAAAATTGAGTCGGCGTAAGCTTATTTCATGTAAATGTCACATGGGCCTTGCTCGAGCCAACGACGACGAATAAGCATTGATGTAAATTCTTCTCTTTGGTGAAGTAAACCCAGTACTAGTGCGAGTACGAGACTACGAGTACATCTGTAAAGGCTTTCCCCTTATTCTGTGTGGTATGTTTTGAAATGCTTTATTATGTCGTTTTGTGCGATATTTTCGCCATCTCGAATAAATTGGTTGGTTAAGGCTCGACTTATTTATGTAAGATTTATAATTCACCGTGATGTTAATTCTGGTACGAAAATAATGCTCGAGTTCGAGTATTTGCAAAAAATAATATGTATACTTATAATTTTTCGTGCGAAAAAATGGGTAAAAAAAATCGATTTTTGGTGAAACTAGAACCTATATGAAGCTAAGTAATTAAAATTTAATATACTCGTAATTGAGGAAATTTCGCTAAAAAATGCTTCAAGTGTTAGGTGTGGGGGCTCGCACCTGATAATAAAGGTGACTGCTTCCAAGCACCAGTTTGACTACGAGTCTGGTTTGAAATTCTATTTTGAGTATATTTTTGAAAAATGTTTTTTTCTTAAATGAGTAAAAAAATCTGAAAAATTGATAAAAATCAAAAAGGAAATTTAATTTTAAAATGTTGAGAAAAAAATTGCTTTTAAAACCTGAAAAATTTGTTTAGGTATTTAAATCAAAAATTCCACGTATTTTTGAAATGCCTATCTTGAATTAAAAATATAAAATGTTGCGTGTACTAAGTACGAGTGTGTAGGTGAAGTTGAATAGAATATTAGTCACTACCTAATGTGTAATTGAACTTGCTCAAGTACATACTTTGAAAACCACTGTCATTTCCTCATTTTATATTCATGTATATTATTTTCTTCTATAATGGTGAAAATTTGAACTAACCTGCAAACATAAAAAACAAAACAAATGATCGATTAGTTGATTGCTGATTCAAGGACTTAATATAAATTATGCTCATAAATGTAACCTTTTTATTAGGTGGTGCAAGTTTCAGGAGTGGTAACTTTGAACTTTTACAGGGTGTATCTGGTGTTTTCCAAAGTGATGTTTAATTGAAAAATTCAAAGTTAAAATTGAGATTTTTTTCTCTAAAAAATTGAAAAAATTATCCCCCTCAAAAGAAATGAAAACATAAGTACCTACGAAATTTTTTCGCTTCGAAAAAACTGAATGGATTTTTCTCCCAGAAAATTGAAAAATCCTACTCCAGTAAGATTTTTTCAAAAAATGCAATAAATTTGGATTTTTTTCTCACAAAAATTAGAAGATTTTTTCCAAAAAAAAAAACAAAACAAGAGATTGATTCACTTTCTCCCAGAAAACTGAAACATAAAAAATGTGTACCTACTTGCTTCAAAAAACTGAGAAAAATTTTTTCACGAAAAAATTGAAAGATTTTTATTCTCAAAAAAATGAAACAACAAATCGATATTTCTTCTTCTAAAAAAAGGCATTTTTTTTGTTTTACATGAATGATATAATTAAAAGATACTTATTATTTTCATTTAAGAAAAAAAAAATGGAAAGTTTTTTCTCCCAAAAAATGGAAGATATTTTTATTTCTTTATATCAGAAAAATGTGAGACCATTCCTACGCTGATTTCAAGAAAATTAAGATTAGTAAGAATCATTTTTTATTCCAAGGAAATTCAGACATTTTTTGCACAAAAAATGAATTTTGAGAAAATTTAATTTCTTTTTTGAAGAAAAAAAATCAGAAAATTGATAACTTTTTAAAAAAAAAAATTTGAGAAATATTTTCACTCGAAAAATTGTTGAGATATTTTTGAATAAAAATTATTTTTTGACTTTTTTTTTTTGAAAAATCTCCACAGTTTTCAGTAGGTATTTTGAAATAAAAATTATTTTTGGCTCAATTTTTTTTTGGAAAAATACCTCAACAACTTTTCGAGAAAAATATCAATATTTTGAGATAAAAATTATTTTTTGGCTCAATTTTTTTGGAAAAAATACAAATCTCAACAATTTTTTGAGTAAAAATATTTCTCAAATATTTGAAGGAAATATCAACTTTTTTTTTACGCTGACTGCAATAAAATTGAGAATTTTTTCTTCAAAACTTTAAGAAATATTTTCACTCGAAAAATTGTTGATAATAAAAATCATTTTTGGCTCAATTTTTTTGGAAAAATATCTCAACAATTTTCAATATTTTGAAATAAAAATTTTGTTTTGACTAAATTTTTTTTGAAAAAATATCTTAACAATTTTTCAAGTAAAAATTTGAAATATGTTATCTCGAAAAATTGTTGAGATGTCCCCCTCAAAAAAATATTGAACACAAAAAAATTCATTTCAAAATATTGATATTTTTTCTTACCAACTAATTATAAAAATAAAATGTATCTTTCTAAGAGATTTTTTCCTTCAAATAATTGAAAGTTTTTTTCAACCAAAGTTGGGAAAAAAATTCTCCAAAAAATTAAGAAATTATATTACGTATTTTTTACTAAGAAAATTTTTAATATTTTTTATTCCGAGAAAATTGTTATTTTTTCCTAGAAAAACTGAGTTATTATGGTCATGTTCTTCACTTGAGATTTTACCAATTTTAGTGGGTATTTTTTTTTCTTTTTTGAAATTTCTATATCTGAGGTATTCAATATTCTTCAGTCTTACCTCTACCTTTACTCCCTCAAACATAAAAATTGTTACTGAATAATTTTATGAACTGTAATGTAAATCATCACCTTCTTTTGAAAATTCGAAACAAAGTCTCTCAATTTTTTTCTATACCTCGCTCGGCTCATAGGTGAAAATAATTAAAGTCTCAAGCTCTATACAACCGATGAATACAGTATAGATTAATTTTCCAATAACCCATGCCTTCGCTGGTGCGATGCTCATTGTATGTAGGTACTGTACATACATTATCAAATGATTGCAATACGTAGGTCTATCTACTGAAAACACTAACACATATAATTTTTATATAGATTAAGAGGACATTCATTGTTCTACGTAAGTGGCCACGCTGTTACGGGATAATCATGTTCGATATTCATCCGCCAAATAAATCCACGACAATAGATACAAGTAGAGAGAAAAACACCACAATGTTCGTTCATTGCACAGACAGGTGTATTAGTTGGCTTTAAATACAGAATTGGAAAAAGTACCCGGCTTAACGATTAATACGTATTCCGGAGAAATGAAACGAATAGAATAGGTAATTATATTCAACCAGCCAGAGCGCAGCGACGACAAACCGCCGATGTGCAATAACACAAACACATCTAGTTTGTCAATTAACCAAATTAAAACGATGACCGCGAGAAAATCTATACCGATGTCAATGTACGTACATAAAAATATATAGTGCACTTCGTATCCACACGAAACAAAAACCAATTTAGTATACCTAACTTCGCTAACACGCTCTGCGAAATTCAATTACAAAATATTATAATTTTACACGACGTCGAGTGGGTAGATTTCAGGCTTTTATCGAAGTTCAAATTTAATTATCGTGCAAATTCGCGCCTCGCATGGTTTTCGCGACATAAATTCGACTGCGAAAAAAAATTTCACCAAGACAAACCAGTTCGCCTTGACTCGAATCTTCTATACTATTGTGTACATTCAACCTGATTATTGGAATTAATCTAATCTAATGCCAAAAATCATTCGCCATTAAATAGGTGAACGAATTAAATTAACATATTACACCTTATAAAACATCGACTTCGTATAGCTACACAATAGATTTATATACTTAGTACGAGTATCTGTGATTTAATCATTACTCATTTTTTTTACTATAAATGCAGTTTGCACCTATCTCCATAAATTTAGCAGCAAAAAACAATCAACACACTGGTACGCGAAATAATTCCGACAAAAGTGGAATAAAAATTACATGTTCAATTTAGCGTGATCCTTAAAAAAGATTACAAGTACCTAGTAACACGAGAATGTAATCTTGTTAAATGCACTTGAAGAAAATACGTAGATAACTAACGATCCTTTATAAGCGAAGAATTAACTTTGTAATTCTCTAGTTTTCTTCCTCGTAACGAAATAATAGGAAGAAAAAAAAGTAAGAAATGGTCACCAAAGTTTACTCGCTACGCTTCACGTACCTTGTCTTCCTATACCGTGAATACTGCTACACGTTCGTGTTTTTCGTAAAGAATTTCCTACGTTTTACAATTAGCTCGAGTTTTTTTCGTTCAGTGCTTTTTATTTCTCGTACGATTGTTAAATCTAAAATTTTTATCAATTTTTTTACAACGTGAATTCTTTTTTTTTTTTTTTTTTTTTTTTTTGAGAAATAGGGTAATCTTATCTAATATTTGGGTTGTACGCGATATGGGATAATCTGTGAGTATAACTCAGAGGCGTAGCGTAATGATTTTTGAGGCGGGAATATACCTTCAAAATGCCAACTTTTCAATTTTTTTTCAGTAACATAATACTGAATTTGCCAACTTTAAACTCAAAATTGCCAACTTTTCGACTTTTTTAAAATCTCCGAGGGGGAAACGTCCCCCCTAACCCCCCTAGACGCTACGCCCCCGGTGTAACTAAGAAGGAAAATTGAGGGATGGATTTAAACGATTGTAGGTGTATCAACGAGTAACCCGATCTGAAGTAATTAACACATTTACTCAGGAATTCAACTTTGAATTTCAATTAAGTATACCTATACCTACATAATTTTTTGATATTCTCAAAAAATAAATTTGTTGAATTTAAAAAAAAAACAAAAAAAAACCTGAAAAGTTTATCAGCATCCACAGATTGACAGACATGATCGTAAAAGGTGTGAAGTAAGTCTAGGGCTCAAATGTCTGCAATAGGTTTTTTTTGCACTCGCCTTTCAATATGTTGGTTAATTTTATGAGAAAATAATTTCCTATACTGTATTCCCCCCCCCCCCTCCTCAAAACTTTTTAAAAGTGATTCCTCCCAGCCTCCAATTTTTGAATACATAAAAGAGTTGAAAAAATGAAAAAAAAAAAATCATAATTATTAAGTATGTTTTTGATAGAACAGAAAAAATTGCATTTTTCGTGTTCATTGAAAAAAACCTGAAATGATCTTATTACTCGAAAATTCAATTTGCATCTTTGCCTCTGTCCTTAATGGGGGGGGGGGGGGGTGTCACTTTTAGTGTGCTTAACAATATCTTAAAGAACTATTAAGTATACAAGACATTCAACAGTGCCTCTTTTAAATGAAAAATGTTATAAATTTCAAACATTTTTTAAATTTCTTGAATCGAAAAAATTCAAAAATGTACCTATTTACCTAACTTTAAAATTAATTAAAGTTTGAAAATTACCAAGTTTCAAATTATCAATAATTTTTTAAAGATTTAGGTACGTAAGTACTAAATTGAAAACATTTACCAAATTTTGAATTTTTTGTTGAATTTTAATTTTTCATAAATTTACCAAACTCTAAAAATTACATTTTTAAAAATTATTAAACATTTGACTAAATTTTAAAAATTCATCCAAATTTAAAAATTTGTTAAAATTTTAAAATTTCTAAGATAAACGTATAGGTTAAGGTTGTTATATCCACAGTAATTTTTTTTTAAGTAAAAAATTCGTAAAATCTTGAAAATTGGTCCCATTTTTTCCAGATTTCAAAATTACAAAAAAAGTTTTTGACAAATTATTATATTAGGTAGGTATTATTATTATTTTTTTTTCAATTTTTGATTTTCACCAAATTTTGAAGATTATAAATAAAATTAAAAATTACTCATTTTTCGAATTATTTTTACCAAAATTCATCCATTTTAATTGAATTTTAAAAATTGACAAAATTTCAGTTCAAATCAAATTTTAAATTTTCGCCAAAATTTTGTACTTTTGACTCTTGAATTAATTTTTACATTTTAAGAAACCTTAAATATTTCTCGAAATTTTTTAAAGCACTGTACTAGAATAATCCATAATTTAATTTTTTTCGAGTCCCTCTAAAAATTATTCTTTTGGTATAAAATGAACTCCCTCAAAGTTCGTCTTCAAAAAAATTATTTTGAGAGGTGGCGCAGAGTCCCTTGAAAACCAAAAAAAATCAAAAAATTGGAATCAATTTTTTTTGAGAATTTTTTAAACAAAATGGTCACTACATATCTACTTTTACTCAATAAGGCCATTTTTGGTGATTTTTCATCTTTATTCCATTTTTTAAGCGGACTTCAAAAACCCATTTTTTTACGTTTTTTGAAGAAAAAAAAAATTGAAAAATGAAAACGTAAATTTTTCTAGTATTAAATTCCCACAAAAAATCACTCTCTTAAGAAATTTTTACAAATTTTCAACTTCCCGTGCCCCATATTTGATACGGTTGATATATTTTATTCACCCAACACAATGTGTTTTTTTATTGGCCAAATCAAAACTGGTCACCCTCAGGCCTCAAGTCGTGTCTCATTTTCAAAACAACCTGAAAGTAGCGAGTACTGCAGACAGCTATAAATCGAATTCATGATTTACAATTACTCGTATTCCCTTAGGAACGACGACGTCATTGCAAAAATCAGCGGGAAAATGAACAGAATCACCTTCCTCTTACTATGACTCATTTTTACTTCGTTAGCTAATTAATCTTGAACGATCGTGTAAATAAACATTCCAACAAAGAATGATTCATTCGCAGAATCATTACCTATCTGCCTCATTTTTTAAAATCAATACAATGCGAATACGATATGATTACTTATGTAATTATTAATGAGGTGTTCGTATTTTGGATTTTTTCTCCTTCTTCTGACACGTCAAATTTTTTCAAATAAAGTATACAACCATAAATACATATAGAAACGTAAGTATTTCGGCTACTTGAGTGTTTTTGTAAAAAAAAAAAAAATCTCGATAGAAATTTTTAAAAAATCCATCATTTTATACCTACCCGTACCCACTGATCCATTTATTTCGCACAAGGTAGTATAATATACGCACTCTCGTAGGAAAATATTTTTCTAAAAAATTTCCATAAGAGTATAAAAAGTAGAGCCAAATACTTAATCTATTTTATCGAAGTTCCCATCTGTTGCTGAACGTTTCATAATTCCATATAATTCGGTATAGCACTTAAAATCACAGTAAACAAAATAATCCTATATTGATGGAAAGGGAATTAATCACATTATCTTTCTCCTCTAGAACAAGTTAATCCTTCGGTGCGATAACATCACTTTCTAATGAGCACATTTAATCCTCTTTGCGTTAAAGAATTCAGTCATATTTTTATTTGCGGCAAAATGGAAAAAAATTGAAGTAAACGAAAGGGAAACAATTGCACTCTCGTGCTCTAAATATTACAGATAGTGGTACCCAGACCTATGTACGAGCTCTACGAAACAACATCGTTGTTGATATACCTAGTTACGCGAATGAACTTGACCGAGAAACATTAAAGAGCGACCGAGAATTACGTCATTACCGGATAATACCTCTTTTTCTTTCGTCGTAGGAAGTACATAGGTAAATATTCAACGTTAAAATATATACATCTATATATAAAAAAACAGTGCATTATTTATATGTAATAAATGTTCGCGACATTCCGCAAAATATATTGTTACATTCGTCTCTATACTCTTTGGTTAGAAGGTTTACGATGATCCAGAAAGAAATAAGTGAAAATATTCGTGAAGTTACATACTATTAATGGCAAAAGTAGCAAGGAACAGCACGTGCAATTGCGTAATGCATACAGGTGTACAACTTTAACGACCACGTTTTAGACCTCACTTCGAGAAAAGCTTATAAAAATCTGTGTAGATTTTTACATTTTCAGAATTTAATGTGTACAACTGGTACTTTGGAAATTTTCAATAAAGTAATCACTTCGAGTCACCTCGTAATGTATTTTTTTTTTTAGATGCCATTAACACACACAAAATTCGAGGTACTTTGGTCTTCGTACGTTTAGATACAAACTTATGGCAGTCTAGCTTTAGCTTTACTTGTGAAGGAACTGATATCATATAATGCTAGAACTTATAAACATAACGTACATATATAGATATATGCATTTCCATACGTATAAGCCTGTTTGTAAAAATGGATACCTATTTCGCCTAGTTTCTTGTAAGTTTTCGAATAGGTTGTGGAAGTTCTTCTCTTATTCATGGTCCGTGGAAAATGAGAATTTCACACTCGGCTAAACAACACGTTCGTTGCATTCGGATGCTTAACATGTAACATTCTCATCCGTTACAAAACGCCAAGTTTCCACTTAAGGCGAAGAAATTCTACTTAAACTAATAAAATTTTGCTATTTTTTCGCTCACTATTCGTACGTACGTACGTACGTACACATCGAGAGAAAAAAACAACCGAGTAAGCGTTACAAGCTTTGAGTAGAGATTCGCCAAAAAAAAAACAAAAAAAAAAAACTAGTACAGTAAAGCTACTTTGTATCCGTAGAAGGCTATACGAAAACATTTTTACTCGTGTTTGCGAGTTTTTTTTTTTTCATTTTGTTGTGTTTTCTCCTGCTGATGCTAACGAGCTCGAAAAATTCACAGAAACGCGCTGAAATTTTACAACCGATGATGACTAATCGTTGACACGGTTTATGTAGGTACGAGAGCTGTTGGCTGATAGTACAAAACGTTACGTACAATAATTGAAAGTGAAGTTCACACGAACCAGAATCGATATGTATACGTTAAATATGCTGGAATTAAAACCGGAATAAACAGGTTTTTATTTTTATTTTTCACACAGTTTAAGATAAATCTTTTTTTCTTCTTCGTTTAACCGTCTTATGATTTTTTTTTAATTTATCGCGAGAAATCAAAAATATCGCCGAGCTTTAAAAATTCTTCATTTTCTAGTAAGTACCCGTACCTACTAAATTAATACTATTTTACAATGCAGAAAACCAGTTTTTACTTGTAACTAATATGCAATGAGCAAAATCGTACTCGAAATAAGATTCCATCGAATGGGCAAAAAAAATTACCTAGTAGATAAGATTTATTTTTAAAAATACATCATTGCAAAAATCACTGTAATAGGTAGCGGAATATTGTATAATTTTTTTTCAAGAAAATTAAAAGAAAAAGTTTGGGCTAAAATTAATTGCAGTCGATATTTCGAAATTCTCCTTGAATTTTAGAATACTTATTTCAGATTATATTCGGTAATACTTAATGAATGCCATCTGATATTTAAAACATTGAAAATCATAAAAAATATTTTAAAAATTTAATTACCCCACCTCCCGTTCACAACAATTCGATAATGACAAACTGAAAAAAATCAAATAACTCTTTTAATTCCCCAGAAAATAAGTGAGAAACAAATGATCCTCATTGCCAACTTCATATTCATTCTTCACATAATTTAAAAAAAAAATTAATTTGTTAGTTTTCAAAATGTTTATAAACTGTTTTTAAATAGTGGAAGACCCTCAAAAACGCAAAAAAAAAAAAAAAATCAAAAAATCAAAAGTCTTTTTACCGTGAAAAGTTAAAAAGATTTATTCATCAAGAAAGAAAAAAAAAAGAAAAAAAAAGGAAAAGAAATATATTTTTTTAATAAACTCAACAGTATAGGTAAACAATTTTTTTCTGCACAAAAATGAGATTTTTTTTTCAAAAAATTGAAGGTTATTAAAAATTTAGGAAAAAAAATAAAAAGACAAAAAATTGAAAAAATATTCATTCCAAAAAAATTTAGGGATTTTTTTCCAAAAACAATGAAGATTTTTTTTCTCTAAAAGTAAAAAGTTTATTTCTGAAATTAAAACAAAAAAGCTGCATTAAAATAGGTAAAGTGATTTTGACTCCAAAAAATAAGAGATTTTCTTTTTCAAAAATATGAGATTCTTCACTTGAGAAGTAAAAGATCTGTCAAAAAAATATGATCTACACAAAAATTAAAGATTTTTGTTTCAAAGTAAATGTAAAAAATTTTCTTTTTGAAAATTTTGAAGGATTTCATTGAAGAAAAAAATGAGTTCAAAACAAGAAGGTCTTTTAAACTCGAAGTTGAAACATTTTTTACTCCAAAAAATGTTAGGAATTTTTCTTCAAGAATTCAAAGAAATGTTTTCTTTGCAGCATGAGAGAAAAAATTTTTCCTTCAAGAAAATAGAAATATACGTACTTTTATTTTTTTAAATGTTAGAAAAAAAATTGAGATTTTTTATGAATTGGGTTTTCTCTAAAAAAAAAATAATAGATTTCTTTCCTGAAAAAATAATAATAATAATAATAATAATAATAATTATAATTATAATTAATATTTTCGTGAAATGTACGGAATCGGATATAATAATAATAATTGAATTGAAATTTTATTACAAGAAATATAACAATATATGAGTTACAGAATTGAATAACAGACACCCCTATGCCTGAAAAGACGAGCGGGGCCCGGATTATTATCATTAGGAGAACGTACTATAAAGACGATCAAATGGCGGGTA
Source organism: Balanococcus diminutus (assembly GCA_959613365.1). NCBI lineage: Eukaryota > Metazoa > Arthropoda > Insecta > Hemiptera > Pseudococcidae > Balanococcus > Balanococcus diminutus. The sequence continues at coordinate 36,710,977 of OY390714.1, forward strand.
AATTATTAGGTATAAATAAGAGAAGAAAACAAATAATAATAAAAATAAAAAAAAACAAAAAAAAAACAAGGAAATAAGTGAATAAATAACAATAAACGTATACAAAAGTAGGAGCAAAAATAAGAAGGACGAGAAAAACAAGTGTAAAAACCAAAAACAAATAAGAAAAATAGCAGCAAGTAATGAGGCAAACTTGAGGTAAAACGAATAGCATAGGCAAATTATAACTATGTGGCAGTCTGTGTGGGGAGTAGGTACTTCCTAATAATAAAAGTGATTTTAAAAAAAATGAGACAAGAAAATTTAGAAATGATTTTATTTACCGATAAACCACGCTCCTTCAATTTTTGATATAGACACTATTCGTACAAAACATTTTTATACTAGTAGTTGTGCCTGATTGTATCAAAGTCTGATGTTTCAGAAGGTCCTCTCCGGACACCCTGCATTCTGAATTTAGCAAAACTATAAATTCTTAATTACCTAAATCCATTTCAAAAATTTGATAAATTTTTAAAATTCAACTAAATCAAAAAAAACATTACAAAAGATCAATTTCCAAATTTTGATATATTCATTTTTTAATTTACCTATACCTAGAAAATTTTCAAAATTTTCCATTTTCAAAATTTTGCCAAATTTGAAAAAGGTCAATTTAAATTTTTCAAATGAAATTTTACAATTTTATTGAAGCGTTTTTTTTCTAATTTTATTTTTTTTTATTTTAAAAATTTGACCAATCTTGCAAAATTAGATTTGAAAAAATATTAAAAAGTCAATTTTCAAACATTGAAAAATTTGCATAATAAATTAGGTAACATCTTAAAAAAATTTTATACCTAATTCCAATATATGAGAACGAGTATTTACCGGTGAAAATTCATCTCATTTCGAGAAAAGTAGGTAAACGTATAAAAATACAAACACCGAATTTGTATTACTCGTATTTTTTTTCGCTTCGAATTTCTCAAAAACTTGTGCTTAAAAAACTGACAAAAGTGACGAATACGTTATTGAAAAGCTTGACAAACGAATATGTCAAAAAGGAAATAAATTTCCAATTTACAACGGTTCGAGAGATGAGCATAAATTAAAAATGTCAAATCGAACGTGCCTTACCTATCTATCAAAATCATGTCATCAAACGTAATGAGCAAGTCAATTTCAATTGATTGAGTAATAAAACTTAGCTACCTACACCTACTTCAATACATTATTCTAACAAGTGGATGATTCAGAAATGACCCTTAAATGAAATAAATAAATGTAAATTAAGTGCAAAATGCACGTTGAAAAATTTGCATACACCTGCCTTAACCTCTAAAATCATTCATCGTGAAATAATTTTACCTACACTCGCATTCACATAAAACAAAGTTTATCCAGAATACATTATTAGATCAGGAAAATGATTAGGTAGCTAATACATCCACCATAAGAATGTTGAAAACTAGACAGATACCTACACATATGTTAGCAAAAAAAAAAAACCGGTTTACCTTCAAAATGAAAATTCAATTTCGCTAGGTGCAATCTTTTCGTTGAAATTTTATCACAAGATGACTCGTGTATGTAATGATGAAATCATGCACGCGTATAAAAGACAAGAAATTAATTTTACAAATTCAAGTGTCCGACACAATGCTCAAGCATACGTGATGTAATTACCTAATCACTCTATTTATGTAAGTATTCATAGTCTGCAGCATCAAGTTTTCGGATAAGAAGAGTAAGTTCAGGTATGTTACGTATACTATGTATGCGTGTGCATATAAGTAAGTACCTAAGGTAATGATAAAATTAACGCACCACCGAGACCGCATAGGTACTTTTATAGTATAAGCATATCTCTATCCTTTTCTCACTCCCTTTTGCAAAAAACTTTTTAGTCGCTTCATTTCGTAAATATAATGCCAAAATTGTTTACGCTAAATGCTCATAAATCATATAAACCATTCTTTTTGTCTTCCTTTGCATCCCATTGCGAAAACATTCCAAGTAAAAAGTAAAAAAAAAATGAAAATAAAAAATAATGAAAATTTAATGTTTAGATTTACGCGTGAATTTCCCTAAAAATTTTTGATTAAAAATAGCGTGCCGTGCTTTATTCTGGCGAAATATGTAAACAGTATATACCTATATATTCTATACCTACCTTTGAGGCAACTAACTTAGATAAATATTTTAGATATTTTGAAATTTTATTCAACTCGTAAACAAACCTAATAAACATCAATCTTTCAAGTGGTGCATGATGGTAAAATTCACTATCAAACAAGAAAGGAATTCCATCGTCTTTATTTTAAAATTTCTTTCTTAAATTTGAAATTACGAATAAGAAATGTACATTTGGATTGGAAAATTGGTAAAATTTTCCAAAAAGGAAAGTATTTAGATACGTTATTTCAACATCAAAAGGAGAAAAATGCTTGGAATCTCGGCATATAAGAGGGCACCCAGGATCGTTCCACTGTGTTGAAATTAAAATTTTGTTTCAAAACTATTTCTAAAATTTTATTCCAACATATTTTATACCCACTTAAATTTTTTTCCCAGGTGAACTGTTTGTTTTTTACGTCATCATTTTGGTTTTACATTTTTTCTCAACTTTCAGTCATTTCTGTTTCAATTTCATTTTTTAAATGTTTTTTTTTTTACTTTTAAAATTTTTAATCAAGTTATATAGTCATTATATCTATTCGTTTTATTTTTTAAATAAATTTGTAATCGTTTCCAATTATTAGTTTTGTTTCAATTGTGAACTTTTTCCTACTTTTTGAATCAAATTTTCAAAGTTGAATGATTAAATTTAAGAACTTTCAATTTTTATCAAAATAGGTAATAAAATTTTGAAAATTAATCAAACTTTGAAAACATTTTAATTTTAAAATTAGATACCTACTAAACTAGAGGAATTATAATGAAACGTTAGGTATAGTATGGAAAATGTAAAAATTCATCAAACAATAAAAATTTATTTAATTTCTAAAATTTACATTTCAAAATTACCAAAATTACAATCATAATATTATAAGGAAATTAATTTTTTTTCGAAATTCCAAATTTTTACCAAACAAAAAAATTCAAATTTCAAAGATTTATTAATTTTTTGGAATGTAAAATTTTCAAATGGTCAAAATCTCACGAAGAAGTGAACTGAAATTGACTCAAAATTTTATCTCATGTCAGAAGTGCCAAATTCAGATTGCATTGGATATATTTAAAATGTAGTACCTACATATTATGAATGTAAGTCAAGGAACCATAAATACAAGTGCTTGTTTCCAAATTAATTTTTTTTTTAATTTTTAAAATTTGAAATTTTGAGAAAATTTTAAAAAATTTAAAAATTTTAGAAACGATTAAAAATTGCTCCTTTGCATAGGTATCGCCTCGTAGAATTTGAAAAAATGAACAAAATTTATTATGACATATTTTTTCCTATCTCTGAAATGAGATAAGCAAAAAAACGACGTAATAGATTTTGTTTATTTTTTCAAATTCTACAGGGGGTGCTTATGCAAAGAATCGTTATTTGAATTTACAAATTTCAATAATTTGGATTTTCCAAAAACAAAAATTGAAACTCATTGAAAGACGCGATCTCATCCTAAAGAATGCAAATTTATTAAAGTTTGAAAATGATCAAATTTTGATTTTTTGTCAATTAAAATTATACAAAATGTTTAAAACTAATCCAATTTTGAAAATTTAATAAAATTTTAAAAATACCACATATTTGTCAATTTTCATCAAATTTTGTATTTTTATACCAAATAAAAATAAAAATAGTTTGTCCCAGTTTGAAAATATTTATTTTTATTTATTTATTTTATTTGTTTATTTAATTTTTTCAAACGAGGCAATGTAAAGAAGGCGAATGCTTTAAACTACAAATAAATGCTTTTACTTTTACTTTACCTAATTTTGAACATTCTTTCAATTTTACATAAAATTTTCAAAAAAATTTCAAATTCTAATCCAACTTTAAGAACGGATCCATTTTCGAAAATTTATTCAAATTTCAGACGAATAAAATTACTAACCTTCTAACATTTATAAAATTCTGCATTTTTACCAAATTAAAAAAATAATACCTAATTTGTCCCAATTCAGAAATTCATTGAAAATTTATGGGATGAACAAATTTTGAATTATCACTTAATTTTACAGGTAGATAGGTACATAATTATATAACTTTTTCAAAATTTTCCAAATTGTAATCAAACTTGAGAATTCATTCAATTTCAAAAATTTATTGAAATTTGAAAACTACCAAATTTCCAATTTTTGAATTTTTACTAACCCGAGCGGCGCCACTCGATCGATAATATCGGAAGATGTAACGTATCGATAAAAAATCGTTTGAAAATCTATAGATGTTCTCACGATATTATAAAGATTTATCGGTCCAACTTCATAGGCAAAAAATCTAAAAACTATCGAATTCGATATTATTAAAATTTTATGACGATATTCGTCAATGATACAATCGACAAAGAATATTAAATTTATCGATTCCGATTCTCCACCGATTTTGTGCAGATATTTGATACTACATTATCGACAAAGAATATTAAATTTATCGAATTCGATTTTTTAACGATTTTGTAAAGATATTTAAAACTATATTATCGACAGATTATATGAAATTTCTCGACTTCGATATTTTACCGATTTTTTGACGACATTTTAAACTATATTATCGACAGATTATATTAAATTTATCGAATCCGATTTTTTACCGATTTTGTAAAGATATTTGAAACTATATTATCGACAAATAATCTGAAATTTCTCGAATTCGATTTTTTAACGATTTTGTGACGATATTTGAAACTATATTATCGACAAATAATCTGAAATTTCTCGAATTCGATTTTTTAACGATTTTGTGAAGATATTTAAAACTTTATTATCGACACGTAATCTGAAATTTCTCGAATTCGATTTTTCAACGATTTTATGACGATATTTGAAACTACATTATCGACAAATAATCTGAAATTTGTCGAACGATTTTTCAACGATTTTGTGACGATATTTGAAATTATTTCCAAATTGGTGAAAATTTTTCCAAGTTCAACACGTCTGGAAGTACTAAACTGCCTATTATAAGCGTTTTATTGCTAATTCCTCAACGATAAGGTATGGCATAGAGGTTAAGGAAGAGGATTACCATGCAGGATGTAGATGGTTCAAGCCCCACGGGTGGCAGATTTTTTATAATTTTTTTTGACTTTTTCTGAAATGATCCTCTTACCGTAAAATGAATAATGTGTTTAGGCATAGTTTAATGTATTAATTATGCTAATTAATGATTTTTAATTATAGAAAAAAGCTAGTAAAAGACGAAAAATCGGAATAAAAAAATCGATAAAAAATCGACAGAATATCGAATTCGATAAAGTGTCGCAAAAGTTCCGCCTAAATCGTGAAATTATCTTTCGATATTATAGATATATTATCGATAAAATATCTTACTACAATCTCGAATTTTTGCTAACTATAATTCGTCGATAATCTATCTATATATCGAAAGATAATTTCACGATTTAGGCGGAACTAACGCGACACTTTATCGAATTCGATATTCTGTCGATTTTTTATTTCGATAATTTGTCGATTGTGCTGCTCGGGAAGTACCAAATTTCCAATTTTTGAATTTTTACTAAGTACCAAATTGAGTTTTGAATTGGGTAAAAATTGATAAAAAAAATTGTCAAGAATAAATTAAGAAATTATGTTTGATGGTCAATTTTTTGCTGCAAATTTTTTTTAAAACACAATTTTGCAGAAAATTTTTATCAACACAAACTTTTCTCTAATTGAGACAAAAATTTAAAAAAATTGATGGTCGTCCAAATGAATTTTCAAAATGGAGTTTGGAATAAAAGTACACCGCGAGAAAGTGCATTTCTCTTCTTTTTTTTCCCATTGAAAAAAATATATTAAAAGAACAATGCACCAATGCCACAGAAGCATTTCAAAAACAAAATACCATCACCCTTGTAGTTGTAGATAATACTCGTAATATGTAGATAAAACAAAGTCGAACGGCAGACTCAACGTCTCCGTGATTAAATAAACCTTACGATAACGTGGTGCACACCGATAATAGGTTTTAATCGTGCGTAACCGTTTTCAAGGCAAAAGCGCCATCCGACATTTTCATCATTACAGGAATTTCTACGTTATTCTGATATTGATATCTCGATCGATACACACACCGCAAATAGACGTATATTGCATACGTATTCGCAAGGTACATCAACATTGCGTTCAGTCGAACGTATCGTTTATGTAATTTATTCCCACGAGTGATGGGCTATCGCCATTATCCTCCGTACGTAGTTAGAGTTACGTATACTTAGGTAGATGCAGTACAGGTACATGATGCATATGTACATACAAAAAAAGTACCTATTTTCAATAAGTAATAAAAATAAGATTACAATCTATGGTCATCTTTTGTGCGGGGCACAATAACTGAAAAATTCACCGGCGGTCTCTCGAATCAAACAATTAAATAATTAACGTCGCGATTTCTCGGTGTTATGTCGTCATATCGAAAATAATGATCGATTAATTAAACTTCTTCCAGTTCAATTAGCAGTAACTTATCTTAAGGTAATCGATATTGATCTCACGTAGAGCTAGGAGAAAGCAATACTTCTATTTTTTTTTCTACCTTGCGCGGTGTACTCGCGAACGTGTTATGAATGAGTTCTAGGTACACGCATGAGGAGTAAAAAAGACCAAATAATAATGTACCTGTAATGAAGATAACTGATGTAGAGCATTCTGGAAAAAAAATCAGTGTTGAAATTCCATTTGTCAAAGCTCTCGATAAATGAAGGTGAATTGTATGTTGGAGCTATGACAACATGTCGCCTTTTCCAATACAGCAACCGGTACACTGTGATTCCTTTTTCAAAGCATGCGCAGGGTTAGCGTTCTCTTCGAAGGTAAACCACGTTCTTCATAGTAGTTACCTCATTACAAAAGGGTCACACACAGCTTGAACTTGTTTCTATACCTCAACTTCAAAGCTGAACAACGATCAAATGAAAAATTGAACAAATTTCGCGCCAAGTCTATAGAAAAGTCCACGTTCGCCAGGTAATCCATTCCGGTTGCACGGTATCATTCTAAAATATTGCTTTTCAAAGTAGGGCTGAGACCGATATTTAAATAAGTATGTTTTTTAACCTATTCGATTAGGTATTCAAAACTGAATTCTGATTACTTGGTTAAACAATTTTTACATTTTCGAAATTCTCTAAATATTTTAATCGAGTATTTTTATTTTTTCCAAATTTTTCAAATTTTTATGAAACCCCGAGCAGCACACTCGACAAATTATCGAAATAAAAAATCGACAGAATATCGAATTCGATAAAGTGTCGCGTTAGTTCCGCATAAATCGTGAAATTATCTTTCGATATATAGATAGATTATCGACGAATTATAGTTAGCAAATATTTCGAGATTATAGTAAGATATTTTATCGATAATATATCTATAATATCGAAAGATAATTTCACGATTTAGGCGAACTTTATCGAATTCGATATTCTGTCGATTTTTTATCGATTTTCTATTCCGATTTTTCGTCTTTTACTAGCTTTTTTCTATAATTAAAACTCATTAATTAGCATAATTAATACATTAAACTATGCCTAAACACATTATTCATGTTACGGTAAGAGGATCATTTCAGAAAAAGTCAAAAAAAATTATAAAAAATCTGCCACCCGTGGGGCTTGAACCTTCTACCTCCTGCATGGTAATCCTCTTCCTTAACCACTATGCCATACCTTATCGTTGAGGAATTAGCAATAAAACGCTTATAATAGGCAGTTTAGTACTTCCAGACGTGTTGGACTTAGAAAAATTTTCACCAATTTGGAAATAATTTCAAATATCGTCACAAAATCGTTGAAAAATCGTTCGACAAATTTCAGATTATTTGTCGATAATGTAGTTTCAAATATCGCCACAAAATCGTTGAAAAATCGAATTCGAGGAATTTCATATCACGTGTCGATAATATAGTTTCAAATATCGTCATAAAATCGTTAAAAAATCGAATTCGAGAAATTTCAGATTACGTGTCGATAATAAAGTTTTAAATATCGTCACAAAATCGTTAAAAAATCGAAATCGAGAAATTTCATATTACGTGTCGATAATATAGTTTCAAATATCTTTACAAAATCGGTAAAAAATCGGATTCGATAAATTTAATATAATTTGTCGATAATATAGTTTCAAATGTCGTCAAAAAATCGGTAAAATATCGAAGCCGAGAAATTTCATATAATCTGTCGATAATATAGTTTTAAATATCTTTACAAAATCGTTAAAAAATCGAATTCGATAAATTTAATATTCTTTGTCGATAGTATCGTTGACGAATATCGTCATAAAATCTTAATAATATCGAATTCGATAGTTTTTAGATTTTTTGCCTATGAAGTTGTACCGATAAATCTTTATAATATCGTGAGAACATCTATAGATTTTCAAACGATTTTTTGTCGATACGTTACATCTTCCGATATTATCGATCGAGTGTGCCGCTCGGGACTACATATTTTTTTTTGATTTTTAAAGTTTTCTGAATTTTTAGATTTTTGAAAGTTTCTGATTTTTTTAAAAAAGGATTTCATTCAACTAGATATTCAAAACTGAATTCTGATTACCTGGTTGAACAATTTTTACATTTCAAAATTCTCTAAATACTTTGATCGAGTACTTTTATTTTTTTCCAAATATTTCAAATTTTTATGAAACGGATTTTTTAAATTTTTTTATCACTAAAAGTTTTCGATTTTTTTATGATTTCTCAATTTTCTGAATAATTGATTTTTTTTTTAAATATTCATTTTTCTAAAGTTTTGAATTTTTTAATGTTGTAATTGATTACTTATTCTCTTCGATTCTTATAGTTATATCATTTTCATTTTCCCAACTCTTTCAGTTTTCATGATATTTTAATTATTCCAATTTTCTACATTTTCTCAATTTTTTAATCCAATTTAGAGTTTCTTACATTTTTTTAATATCCATTTTTTAATGATTTGGTTTTTCATTCAAGTAGATACCAATTTTAATTTTTTAATATTCAAAGTATTTCAAATTTCATGACATTTTTGATTAATTTTTTTAATTTTTTTAATTTTTTCAGATTTTCTGAATTTTTTTGGACGACACCAAATTTTTAGCATTAAGCATCGAAATTTCCTAAATATTAAACTTACAGTTTTTCTTGATCTTGATTTCTATTTAAAAATTTTTTTTTTTATTCATTTTTTCAAATTATTTAGTTTCTTGGTATTTTAGTAGGTATTAAATAATTGGGAAATCATGAAAAATCAGGAAATTTTAAGCAATTAGAAAATTTGATAATTCATTAAAATGTAGAAAAATCCAAACATTAAAAAAATGAAAATGTGAAAAAATCCTCCGAAGTGACTGTTCCTAACCCTCCCTAAGAATTAAATTAAAGTTGAAAAATTGGCATAAATGGTCTTTTTGGGTGGTAATGTGTACTGTGTAGGTATGTTAAAAATATTTTATCAATTATAACCTTTTTTCAATTTTTTTTCAAAAATCGTAAAAAATGTCATTTTTCCAAGTCCAATGAAAACGGGGGTAAAGATGGAAAATTATCGAAAATGGTCTAATTATATAATAATACCCACCTTATGACGATTTTTCAAAAAAAAATTAAAATTTTTAAAATCGTCAATTTTTTCAATTTTTTTTAAACTGGAGACCGACGCCGACGGCACATGTTATCAATTGACGCCTGATATTCGAAACATTTCCAAAATTTCCAAAATAAGGGCCACCCTAATATAGGTAACAACAAATCTCCAACGGGACCCCCTCCCCCATAATACAGAGTATGGACGCAGCAAGGATGGTTGTCTTACTATTGTAGTGAGAGAAGCTAGTAAATTTTTTTGAGCAAAATTGAAAAACCTAAGGTCAAAAAGTACTAAAGTAGTCGAATTGACATGAAATGAAATCCTTTCGATTGTTCAAAATTTTAAATGTAAAAATTTCCCATTCTTATGGTTTTCACTTTTAGCCGAATTTAAAAAAAAAATTATGGCTATTGTTTTTCTTCTGATTGAAATTTTCTGATTTTTTTTATTATTTCTCAATTCGTTGAAATTTTTAATTTTTTAATTTTCCTGATTGTTCAATTTTTATTTTTAGATATTTTCTATGCTTATATTTTTTTGATTTTATAAATTTTTATAAAAGTTTATTCACTATTTTGTAATTACCTATTTTTTCAAGTATTTTTAATAGGCATTTTATTTATATTAACTCGATTTTTCATTAAAAAAATGAAAAAGTATTTGATTTTTTTCTTTTTAGATTATTAACACCCTGATAGAAAATTTTCAATTCACTTTTTTAATTATTTGATTTTTCAAATTTTAATTAAATTATCAATTATTCAATTTCTATAGATTTTTAAATACTATCTTTTAAGTTTATCTAAATTTTTAAATTAATTTAAAATTTTCAGATTTTTAATATTTTCTAAATACGTATCTCATTTTTTATTTTAAAAATTTTTTCTGGTCTTATCAATTTTTTTAACACCTTATAAATTCACATTTCTTCGTGATTCCATAATGTTTCAAATAAGTAGGTAAGTATTATTTTGTTATTTCAATTTTTTTCAATTTTTCTAAATTGCTAAAATATTTAGATTTTTAATGATTTTCCAATTTTATCAAAACTTTGATGTCTCATATATCACTTGAGTAATTTAGAAAAACCAACTGTATATTTAAAATGCAATTTAAAAACCGAATGTAAATTTAAAAAAAGTAAATAAAGGTATTCAAATAGACTTCTCAAGTACCTACCCATTCACTTTACCATTTAAATAAGCTGAGATATCTATTTATCCTATCCCTGTTTCGAAGACACGTGCTGTCACCTTCCACTACTACTAAAACTTACACACATAGTACGCGCACAAAGTCTTCAAAACGAGTAATTTTTAATGAAATTTTACCTACGCGTGTGCAATTTTTTGCAAATAGAAGATTTCCCTCAGATGAGAAAGGTAGGTATAAGGTATACTCCTATAACACATCGCTTTCCATACACAAAGCGACAAAACTAAACATTTATGTCTATATCTGACAATCCTTCAAAAGGACATGAATATGCATATAAATGTAGTAAGTATACCTCCGCACAACCTTTTGTTAAATTACTAATTAATGCCTTTAGACAAGCTGCTGAAAGAAACATGCAAATTTAGGGCTCGGCAATTAAAACTGAACTCTGATAAACAAGCTAAGGTAAGTCCCAGAAGAAATTCTCGCGCTAGGGTAGTTTTTACCGTTGTAATGAGAATGTCGCATGCAGACATATTCTCTCTCCTCGCATGTAATAACGTTACAACAGCTACACCTAGCTGTATACAGTACATTGCAAGTATATACCATTTTGTATAACTTTTTTTTGGCCTTTCTTTGTCGTTTCTTTTGTCTTTTTTAGTATTTTTTTCTACCGACATAATGTTGTTTAAATGTACAACGTTATAGGTACACTTTTAAAAGGAATCATCTTACTTAATAAAGTTTTTTTTTTTTACTTTTACTCTCGAGTACTTGCAAAAAGTTAATCGAGTTTTTTTCCTACTGAAAAGTCCAATTTTTACACCGACAGCGAACTTCCTGTATTATACGTAGGTAACTTGCGACAAATAAAATGAAAATAAAGATAAAAGATAAGTAGGTAGATCTAGGTAAGGTACCTACTTAATTAATTCCACATATACGAGCGAGTTTGAAAGTTACCATTTTTAAAAGTTGGTAATTTTTTTTAGTTGATTCATTTTATGTTATTTGCTTTGAAAATACAAAGTAAAATGTTTTCAAAGGGGTACAAAGTCTCACATTTGCATCTTCATTGGGAAAAAAGTTTTAAAACATACCTAGTTGTACTCTAACTTATACTTATAATGAAATCGAACCCAGTTAATGGTTTCTAATTTCTATTTCCAAGTCGATAATTAAACGTAGGTATATACGTAGGCTATATAGCGAGCTATTTACATATAGAAACACGTCGTGAGAACGATCGAGTATTCTAATATTAATTAGTTCGAACCTGATTATTACCGAAATTATTTTCCAACAATATTAAGAGCACCTAATAGTTATTAAAAAGGTAGATTTAACAGTTTGTAAAATAGTATAATAAAAATCAAAGGTAGAAATTAACATTAAAAAATAATTTTTTTTAAAATCTATACCTATTAACTCAATTTATAGAAACTATTTTTTAGTTCTCGTGATTTTTTTTGGGTGGGGGGGGGGAGGGGGTCCGACACAGACACTGTTCAAGAATTTTAATATCAATTATTATAATTAAATATTAAAATTGTATCGAGTGGAAATATTAATTTTATCATTTAATGAACGGTAAGTGATCTATTTTGACTATTATTAAATGGCGATAAATTATCGAAAGCTTTTTGAAAAACGTGCTAAACATGGAAATTGGTCCAATGCGAACAATGCAATTTCGCTTTATTAATTTTAACGACCAAAAATTCAGATTTGTAATAATTTTGCAAAAGAGAGAAATTAATAATTGCGAATATAACAGAGATATGCACTAATTCAAAAAATTTCATCGAGAGGGAAAAAACTGATAATGATGAAAATCGTCGGTGCGATAATATAGTACGTTAGGTTAAGAATATTGTTATTTGCAATCATGGCGACAATTTCCGGTACTCGTCTATTGCAATTACTCTCGAGAACACAAGGCAGATGAATCATTTGTTTCTGATTAGAATAACATACAATTTATAGAAGATTTAAATTGTCGCAATGCAATTAATTTATTACTTAATTAATGCCATATACCGTCGTTATTATCAAAAAATAATAATAATATCAATACTTAATTGAAAAATTACATTCGATTAATGTCAATTCATTACGTATTAATTATGAATTATGCAACATCTAGTGCTTCGAGATTGATCCGTATAGTTCTGTCCGCATTAAAAATACAAAACGAGTAGTAAATTTCACACGAACGATTTCATCAAATTAATAAATTACGTGGCTGTGCGGACTCGAACCGATGTCCAATGAAATTGCCAATAAATCTATCACGTCTGTATGAATACATACCGAAGGTACACGCATACTACTTTTTTTTTCCTCAAAAATTTTCAACAATTGTGCGTTAAATGAGCAGGAAACGAGGGATAATCGACTGACTCTAAAAATGGTGGTCATTTTGATGAAACGTATTCCGTTGGCCGGAAACACTGCACGTTTAGTACGTGCTAAATGTTACACAGTTCATCTACCTATACACCTACGTCCTACACGTAAGAGTTGAAGACAATTTCAACACATTTTTTTCAATAATTTGTAGTTGTAGGTATTTCTTGATAATTTTTTTGGACAAATTTCAACAATTTTTGTCAAAAAAATTTATTCAAATTTTTAATAAAAATTTAAAAAAATATAATTAGGTATGATTAAGTATATTATTATTTTTTTATTTTTTTTTTCAAGTACGTATACTTAGTTTTTATTAATTTTTTTTGAGCAAATTTCAACAAGTTTTGTCAAAAAAAAAAAAAAAATGTATCCGTATTTTCAATGGGTAATTTTTTTTTAATATAATAAGTATTATATATTTTTTGACTAGGAATTTTTTAAGAGGATTTTTTAAAAAGAATTTTCTAAGTAAGATACCTAATTGAATTTAAAAAAAAAAAATTTAGAAAAACTTTTTCCAAGTACGTACGCACCTACTTACGTATTTTTTATAATTTTTTCCCAAAAAAAAATTGCCAAGAAGAATGGATATTAATTTTAAAATGATATTTTTGATTTTTTTTTTTAATCAACAAACAAATTTTTTGATAGTTGAAAACTATACATATTTAAAAAATCAAAAAAAAATCCAAAAGAATTTTTCTGCATTTTTTAAAAAGAAAATCAGTTTTAAAACATATTTTATGGAATTTTTGAAATGTAAATTTTTCACAAACAATTTTTCTGAATTTTTTCTGTTTGTTTTTTTTTTTCAAAGAAAATCATTTTTTAAACAAAATAATTTTTTTTAAAAATTTTCTTTGAAAAATAAGTTTTTAATTTTTCAAAAACAATTTTTCTGCATTTTTTGGCATTTTTTCAAAGAAAATAATTTTTAAAAATTTTATAGAACTTCTACAGGGTAATTTTTATATTTCTTTATTTTTATTTAAGAAGAATCATACAGTATAGCAAAACGTATTAAGTAACGGGTAACGGGTCCCCTATGCCATAAAGGCGAGCGGGGGCCGGATTATAAGTTTTTTTTTTTTTGATTCATTTGAAAAAATTTTGCTTTAAAACAACTACATAAATATTTTGATTTCTTCTGTCAACTTATCAACTCCGATTGAATTAAAATCCAGCTCACTAAAAGATCATGCCTTTCAAACTTCAGACCCGAATTTTGAATTGCCGAAGTCGATTTTTCGAGTTTTGGGGGATTTTCAAAAATGAAGAAAATCCTTCTGGAGCGATTCCAAGTCAACTTTTGTTGGAGGTTTCAAATCGTTGCGAAAATGATCGCAATTTACTGGGGAGGGGGAGAGGACGATTTTTAGAATTTTATCTCAAATTTTACTACATTATAGTCATTTTTGTAAAACATTGATTAACCATGGGCTACTTCAAACATGCTATCTTCAAAAAATCGCCAAAAATTTAAAATTTTATTTCATCAGCTTAAAATTTGGCTATGAAGTCAATACGACATGCTCTTTCTGTGAGCCAAATTTCACCTTAATCGGAGACGAAGATTTGACAAAGTTCGTTCGCTTGTAAGGAAATAATTTTTTTGAGTGAACTTTTTATATTTTTTTCAGATAATTATTTAAAAAAAAAAATTAATTTTCTAGAAAATCTTTTTTGAATACTTGTGTTTAAATTTTTCTTCAGAGGGTTTTTTAGAATAATTTTTATCCCTAGGTACTCAACAATTTTTTTATTAATTTTTTTTCGAAAAATTAATTTAAAATGAATTTAGTTTTTAAATAATTATTTCGATTTTTTCCAAATAAACATGTAATTTTTAGAGTTAATTCAAAAAAAAAAAAAAATTAATTGTAGTTGAGAATTTTGTAAAATTTTTGATTTTTGATTTTTTTTTCAAACGAGCTAATGACAAATTTTTTCAGGGTATAAGTTTTCAACGTTTTTAAAAAGGAAATTTTCAGCTATCAAAGAAATCGATTTTGCAATTGGTTTTTATTTTATTTGGAAAAATAATAACCTCGTCGAATGAGCCGTATAAGTGAAATTCGAGTAGCTCACCTATAATAATATATTGTCGTCGAAACGAGCACTCGGAATGGAATATAGACTGACCCGCAGGTTGACTATTGTGCGCAGCATGTGTTTTTAAGACATTTGCATTAATATCCCACAGAGGACGAAGTTTTTCAATTTTCGTAGACACGTAGCGGGAAAAACTTTCGAACCACTTTTCGCTGTAAGCTCTTCCATTCTATGGTTATATTATTCGATGCGAAGGAGAAAAAAAGTATGCGCCGTTAAGTCTGGCGAAGGAAAAATCCTGCTAAAAGAAAAAGTCGCAATATTTGAAAAACATGCCGGGTGCCTCCAAGGAGTGTCACACGAGTAAATGCAGAAAAACTTTACCGAATGCGTTTTATTATTATATTTTTTCCCGGCTGTCGACGCATTGCATAAGAAATTAAAATAGCGTCTTGAAAATGTCTCCCTAAAGGGACAAATTTATATGCTGCTGACACGAAAGCAAATGAAATAGGAATACGAGTACTTTCCATTTTTATCGCGCCACTCTATTTGTAAAGCAAAAAATAAAGGATTCACAACTCCTAGCAAACATTTCAAACTTTTGGAATGATGTTAGGACAAATCTAGATAGAGTTGTGCATTAGGTATGGATATGCGGTTGATTTTCTCCTTCGAAAACTTTCCAACCAAATAGGTAGCTCAAAGTGTGGAAAAAATAGATATCTACATACGGTGGCTCTTATTTTAGACTTTTCGATTTGTTTTTTGTTTTACCTTCGAAAAAAGTTTATTTTTATGGGAAAATAATTCCCTTTTTTTTTATTTCCCCAATAACTGAATTTTAAGCAGTGCCACTAGCTCCATTATGAAGGGAAAAAAAATAAAAAAATAAATTTTCGAAATGGGGGAGGGGATTATACCACTTAGAATTCAATTAGGGGAAAACAAAAAATAGGGAATCATTCTCTAATAAAATGCAACAACTTAAACTGCTAAGTAAAAAAATTTCCCACATTTTTTTCGTTTCGAAAAAAAACATACCACTTGAAAGGAAATTATGAAAAATGAAAAATTGGAAATTCATTTTCATGAAAACGAACAATTTTGATAGGTTACAACCAAAAATAAGTGAGATTTTGAAAATAGGTAAATTTTTTCATTTTACGAATAAAGTAGGAACCAAAGGCCATTTGAAACTCAGTTATTGGGGAAAAATAAAAAAATAGGGAATCATTTTCTCATGAAAAGAAACAAGTTTGGAAGGGGGGATCCGAAAGTCCAACTTTCTTATCATTTATCGAAACAAAAATCAATTCAAAATTCGTCAAATTTCTATTAAGTATTCCTATAGTTACCTACATAATTGATATCAATTTTCAAAAATTACACATCACGTAAAAGAAATTAATTCTTATCAAATTGCAATTGATTGAAATTGGAGTTAATTAGTATTTGAATAGGAAGATAATATTTGACATTCCACTATATGAATTGAAAGATTACATACTTACTTAATACAAGTATCTCACGGGTAGATTTATCGAGAAACTTTAATTTTCTGTGGTTAAATGAGTAATTATCGACGTAGGTAATCGTAATGAATTTAATTTTTCATCAACATTTAGCATTGCTTTATACTTAATGCCTCGTTAACCCAGCTGTAATTCGATTAACCATTTTATTATTAAATTTTTATTACTTTTGAGTCAATTTTATTTTTAATTTTACTTTGTGGTACATTGGTTGGAAAAATTTGAATTTTATCTTTGGCTAAGTACGAAATTAAGAGAGCTTTTCTCTAAGCCTTGAAAAATATACCCATAGTTTTGTGGTTGCGGTTATTTATGATTTTTTTAAATAGTTGGATGCATTTATCCTTGCGTTATGCAATGCAATAAATGATGTTAAAAAATTTAATTCCAAAAATTACTATTTTTGACTTGACTCATGAAGGTGTTCAAAATGGAATGTAATTTTTTACGAGTTGTTCAAAAATTCGTAAAAAATTATCTGTCATTATTTTCTTTTTTCACAATTTTAAATTCTCTTTTTCATTTTCTGCTTTATTTCAGCAGCAAAGTAGAGATCCAAGAATTTTTAAAACCTTCGACGAGTATGTAAGAATTTATATATATATATTTTTTTTCAAGAGGGAAAAAAACACGTCAGCCTAACGAATTGCCGAGGTTATTTGAAACTTTATATTTTTCTCTATTTTTAATAGGTACCAGCGCTCCTTTTTACTTTTGTCATTTTTCTCACTCATTGATGTAATTTTTCACTATACGCTGGGTTGAGTATTTGTTTTTTTGAATAATTTTGCAAATACGTGGAACTGACAACGAACTACAATGAGATAGACTTTACGTACGTAATTTTTGATTTGGTAAATCACGCGTAGGAATATAGGTTATGCAACGTGAACGTGTAAAAAATGAGTCAGTGGGCGAAAAGACGAACGAATGAAATTATGATCGAGCTGAAAAATATAGGGAAAACAAAAAATAATACTCATACTTTTACTCTTTTCACATTTCTCCCCCGTTTGAAATGTAATAATGGTTTTATTGCTTCAAAAATGGATAGTTTCGGAAACTAAAAAATAAGAAAAGTTTTCCTCCTCGGACTGCTTTTCTTTTTGTTTAATTTTTTCCTCTCTCAGAGGAACTTTTTCGATTATTATACTCGGTTGAAGTGATAGGTCGGGAAACCATGAACTCGAATCAACTACAAACATTTCTAATTAAAGACGTGAAACTTTCCTGGATTTCGTGTTCAGACAAAAGTGCAAGTGGTAATATAGAAATTTGATTGAAATTAAATATCATATAATTGATAGGTAATTTTTTCTAAAGTATTCTCTAAAAATCTAAATTAAAAATTGTCAAGATTTTTTCCAAGAAGAATTCTTTAAAATTAAAAGTACAAAATTATGCATTTTTTTTGAAAGAATTGTATTAAGTTATTTTATTTTGTCAGCCTTTTTTTTAAATTGACAAAAAGTTTTCTTAGTTTGAATCCAAAATTTTCTTTGAGCAAATTGTCATTCTTTTTCAAAAAACTTTAAATTTAAAAAAAAGAAATTGTCAAAGTTTTAAAAAAAATGCTTAACTTTTGGAAAAAGTCGTATAAAATTTGTTTTTAAAAAACTGCCACAAATTTTTCTTCCAAATTTGGCTACTATTCAAAAAATGTAAAAAATCTCAAAATCGAAAAAAATGGCTTCCATCTTTCGAGCTTAAGAGTAAAAGAGTACAACCCTCATAGAAAAACACTACTTGTTTTTTCAAAACACTACTAGTCATTTCAAAAGTGCAAGTAGTTTTTCTAATTTACTTGTAGTTCTCAAGTAGTGATCAATACAGGTTAACTAGTTGATTCAATCTACTAGTAGTTGTCAAGTAGTGATCAATACAGGTTAACTAGTTGATTCAATCTACTAGTAGTTTGTCTTTCACTAGTAGTGAAATACTACTAGTAAAACTACTAGTAAAAAAAAACTACCAATACAAATTTACTATGAAGTAAAAAAAAAACAAGTAGTGTTTTTCTATGAGGGGAAAACTTGTCTGTTCTTTTTTTTGGAGAAATTGTCAAATAAAAAATATAAATTGTCATAAAAAATTGAAGTTGTTTTCAAAAAAATTCCGTTAAGAAATTGCTATGAAATTTTCTCACTTCAAATTCAAAATAAGAGATTATGAATAGAAAAAATTGTTAATTTGTCAAAAATATGTAACTGTCATTAAAAAAAAACAAAAAAAAAAACTTCAAATTCAAAATAAAAAGTTGTCAAAATTCTTTCAAAGCAAAATTCTCACAAATTAAAAAAAAATTAAAAAAATTGTCAATTTTTTTAGAAATTTTAGGTATAAAATTATTTTCAAAAAACTAAAAATCTTCTCTTAAAAAAGTTTATCTTAGATATTTTTTTATTAGAAAAATTGACATAACTTTTTCTCATTACAAATTTAAATTAAGACATTGTCTGATTTTCTTTTTAAATCCAGATTTTTTGAAGAAACTGCCAAATTTATTAAAAAGTGCATACCTTGAGGCTTGATTTTTACAAAAAAATTTAAATTTTTTTCCAAGTCACCGACACTTTTCCCCCTGAAAAATTATCTCAAATTCAACATAAAAAATTGTCAACATTTCTTCTCAACAAAATTCACGAAAATTCAAAGTAAAAAAATTGTAGGTATAACGTGGAAAAAAATCATAAAAGTTGTTTTAAAAAAACTTCAAAAATTTCCTTCGAAAAATTGACTTAATTTTTTTCAATGAAAATTCGAAATAAAACTTTGTCTAAATTATAAAAAAATAAGCTATCAATTTTTTTTTAAATTCCACGTTGAAAAAAATTGTCACTAGGTAGGTATTTTAATTTTTTTTTTTTTTCAATTTTAAAAATAAGTTCTCTTCTTTTTTCCCAAGTGGCCAACTTATTTTCAAAGGAAAATTTTTCTGCTACTTATTGACAAAGAAATTACTTGATTAATTAATTTTAATTAAAGTTGGAAAAATTTTCAGTAAAAATGTTTTCAAAATTTGTGCAATTCCACAATGGTACGTTAAGAATTGGCCATATTTGTCGAAGTTGCTATACCTTCGAGCAGAAAGTTCGTTGCCTCTAATTGCAGCAGGTAAATGCCTTTGGTGAATTAATTCATTATGCATTATAATAACTACGCAATGAATTAAATGATACGTGGCATATGATTTTTAAGAGTCATTTGACACGATAGGTATTGCTAAATGATAATAAGTACCCGCCAAGTACAATTATCTAAATTACAGTGAAACGTTTTAGCACGCAGCGATCTATCACTTATGTATCTTTATCATCGATTTAAGATTAAGGTATACGTGTGATTAAAGAATAACAAGGTTATCGAGGAGGGCCATAGGTACACGATGAAACGAAGTAAATTTTTCCACTTCACTACATAGCAATGTCCCCATTCGTATGGAATGTTTTTAATTGCATTTGATGCGATTTGATGTGTAACAGTAAGAACGGTTCTACGATACAGCACAAATGGCTTATGCGAAGAAAGTTGAAGTTGATAAAACCAAAGTAGAAAATAAAGCGGTTATGACAAGGACGTCCGTTATCGCGTGCTCGAGTTCAATGATTATCACTAAGCTAGGTACTTAGTACACTATCTATTTAAGATGACATAATGTATCAACAAAAAAATGTCTGAAATGTCTTGAAACAAACAACAGCGATACAAATTCCGCGAATACCTTTTTTTTTGTGGACTATATTCTGATGAATGGAGTTCAGATGATCTACTCAGCTTTTTCATTAGGATAGTTTTTTGGTGCCCCTACCCTCCAAAAAAATACAAAGCCACCAAAAACCCTACAAAGGTGAGTAATCAAAAAAAAAAAAAAAAAAAAAAAAAAAAACTTACCCAGACTATTTAAACGAAATTCGAAATGAAATTTGTTTTAGACACTTTGTAATGCCACGTGCTGCTTGGTTAGCAATCGAAGTCGAATCATTCGGTAGGAATGAAAAATCTAGCTATGCAAAGAGGAGTTCAATCAAAACACAAAGCTGACGAAAATTATACGAATCGTAAAACAACTGCCGGATTAATAGGTCACATTTCCATTTAAAAAGAGTTTTCATTTTACTCGAATAATCATTCGAACACAATAGAACGAAACCCTTTTTTCCTCTAAAAAATAGGTAAACATACCTACGTATATGTTTACACGTAGGTACCTACGTATAACAAAAACTTATACGAATGAAAAATTTCATGCAAAATTTACGTTTGAAAAAAAAATCTTCGTGAAAATACCTCGGTTTTTTTCCCCGCATAAACGTACCATAACTCTTTTGATAAAGGCAAAAAATAGCAAAAATTCTACGCTACTTTTTCCCTACTGTACGTTGCAGTAGCATTTTAAAAGAACTTTTGATTGCAGCATTATTTCCGAATTAACGTCGAGTTCTTCATTTTCACTGAGGTTTGCCTCGAAATTTGTACCAGTCCGGTTTACACCTTTAAAATGGACCTCGCATTGAAATTAATAACGTACTGTATGTGCATGGATACATATTGCATTGCATTCGAGAGGACTTCCCAGTGCCTTATATACCTACCCCATAAAACCGGAAACGTTTCATTACTTACTGTAACGTAGGTTTAATTGCATTAAACGACGCCGTTATTGTTAATTATTTTTATTCGTCGGTCGTAAGTTTTTTTTTTCTAATTAGCACCATTACAATTTACAAATACACCAACAAAAAGATTAGCCTTTCAGTCGATACAATATGTATTATTTGGTGTGCTCGCAAAAGTTGCATGTCCAGTAAAATTAAAACAAAAAAAATGTAATGGGACAAATTGAAAAAAAAAAGGATTTCGCTCAATTTTGTAAAAATTTGAATTGAAGAGCAAAACAACTTTTTCAATCAATTTTTGTTCAATTCCAGCAGTTTTGGAAATTTTTTCAACACTACAAATGTAGGGTTTCTCGAGTAATTATTTCGAAAAAAATCCTCAATTTTGTGATGATTTGAATTCATTGAGTTCGAAATTTTTTTCAATCAATTTTTGTTCAATTCCAGCTAATTTTATAATTTTTATTTCAATTCCAGCAAATTTTGAAATTTTTTCTTTTTTTCAACCCTACAGCAGTAGGGTTTCCCGCGAGTGATGATTTAGTTCCATTTTGTGGAAATTTGAATCTAAGGGCCAAAAAAAAATTTCAACCAATTTTGGTTCAATAGGCTTGTTGCTAAAAATGTCGATTGGACTGAAAAAAATATATGCTATAAAATATAAAATTATAAATTCAACAACCCTATTCTAGCGGATTAGGCAATTTTTTCGTTTTTTTTTCAACCCTACAACTGTAGGGTTTTTCGAATAACTATTTCGAAAAAAACTCATTAATTTTGTGAAAATTTGAATTTATGAGTCGAAAATTTTTTTCAGTCAATTTTTGTTCAATTCCAGCAAATTTTGCAATTTTTTAATTTTTTCGTTTTTTCCCCCCTAATGCAAATATAGGGTTTCCCGAGTAATGATTAAAACGAACTTTACCTCCCCGAATATTATACAATTTAAGAAGAGGTCGAATATATTTGTATACAGACAAATGAGGAAACATCATAGACTCAAAAAATCCCCCTCTCCTCTTCCCAGAAGTGTCTAAAATACGGACAAGTGCGAACCCCTCTTTTTTTTAAATTTCAATAACTTTTCAGCCGTGTCCTAACTCAAAAAAAGTTGAAGTGCTTCAAATTTCTTACAAAACTTCATTTCTTTCTACAAGTCAACGTTGATATTGTATCTTATTTTATAGAAACGGGGAGAATTCTTATTTCTTTTTTCCACCTGTACGTTCTGATGCCTGTTTTTGCGCCACCCGTTCACTTTTTGGGAAAAATGAATATAACTTTTTCTATTGCAAATTTTATCTACTTTAATTTTAGTTCTAACCATTTTTCTGCTTAAACGCATATTTGAATAGTTATGAGAGAAAAACAACGAGGGGATCACTTTAGGACCACATTTGACGGAATTCCCGTGAGGTTAGGTTCAGGGATTTTTTTTTGCCAAGTATAATTAGGAAAATATCAAAAATCTAACTCAATTTCGTTACTTCAATGAGCTACTAAAAACGTAGGAAAATTTTATATGGAAATTTTGTATTCTTAAAATACGAAAAACTGAACACAAAAAAATGGAAGAAATTTTGGTCGAATCGACGCACCGCAAAATTCACCAATACGTTCACACACCCTCGCAAAACACATATTCAACAGTAAAATATTCGTTTTCACCATTCCACTCCATATCTAGGTCAATTTGTTGGCTGATATCGATTTGCGGCCGTATTTAAGTCACGTCTGTGCATTCAACATGCCAACATCCAATCGTATTAAGCCTACCAGTAACATCGAAGCTTTAAAAAACAAAATGCGCGCTACGTCTCCAGGTAGTAATTCCCGAAGGCAACGAATATTTATACATAGCGAAGTATTACACGCCATGCTATGCCATGCCATACCATACCATACCATACCATACCATACCATACCATACTATACCACCCCGAGATGCCGAAAACTTCTACGTAGGTAAATCGAAAACGACATTTCATTATATGCGTTTCCATTAGCAGGGCAGCTAGTTTCTAATGACTGCGTTCTGTTTTTTCTTAACTTTTTCTTTTATACCGTCGAAATCGATTTTTTTTTATCCGATAAAAATCAAATTTACCGAAACGTTGCTAATTTCCAGGATATTGTGTTTTTAGACAAGTAAAAAGGAACTTCCCCTACTTTTCGAATGATACGATAAAAATGACAATGGCAATGGTAAAAATGTTGCGGAAAAAGTTATAATCGAATTTATCAAACAAAATGTTTAATATTGGGGCAAATTAACGCTGAAAGGCGAAGACTAGCGTGCTTTCTTGTATTACCGCTATACTATGTCGCAGACTCGCTTATTTTTATCTCTTTTTTTTTTCGCCTTCACTTCGTCTGTATGTATCGTTTACAAATTCCCATTTCATCGCTCTTTCTGATCCCTTCATTTTCACGGCCACAGCAACAAAAATAAATTGCATTTGTGGAAGAAAAATCTCGTACTATTTAGTTTTTCGCCAGAAAAAAATTTATCTACTTAGGACGAGATAATAAAAAAAAATACAAAACCCACAAAAAAACCAACATGTAATGAAGTTTGTAAGTCCCCGAGTAAAAGTAGCTTTCCAATTTTTAATACGATTATAACGAAGTGATTATGTCGTATTATTTTCACAACAGAGATTATAATGAGTGTAAAAAGTCAAAAGGAACTCGACGTTTATACACATCACAAAGTTTTACACATAAAAGGGAAATGTTGCGGAAACGTTGAAATAAAAATGGACTAAATCGATACTAAATTGGGTAAGTTATTAACTCTCAGGACTAGCGACCATTTCAAGATTTTTTCAACTCTTGCCAACTCACAATTCCAAAGGCGTACCGACCACAGAGTCAAGAGGATGTTCCCCCATTTTGAAAAAATTGAAATTTTGCCAATTTCGAGTTTTACGTTAGCAAATTAAACGATAATTGATTTCAAATTTAACGTACTTATCCCCGAGTAGAATTCAGTTCTATAATTTTTTTTTTTAAATTGCAAAAATTGACAACTTTAAATTTCTAAATTGGCAAATTTATAATTATTAGTTACCCCCTCATCTGAAAAATGTATGAATAATGCTTGCCCTACGCCTCTTCTTAATTCTTAGTGTAAGATGAAAAATCAAAGCTACATATCAACAAAATTTTACCTGACTCCTTCAACAATTTCTTTCCAACAAATATTCTATCAAAATGAAATTTGCATTTACCTGTAAAAAAAAGAAGAAAGTACGTTAACCAAGTACATTACATACCTAGATACACAAAAAACATCTACAAATTACATGTACCTACTAATTCAATATCAATCACAAATGATAATTTCCTCCAAAAAATTGAGATATTTATTTTTTTCTAAATTTTTGTACGCTGACACCAAAAAAGTAAGATATTAAGCTTTAAGCAATACTTTTATCCCAAGAAGAGATTTCTTTTGCAAAAATTTACAAAATATTTTGTACCTCAAAAAATTGATTTTTTTCTTCAAAAACTGAGCTTTTTCATTAGAAAAATGTGAATGTTGAAAAAAAACAATTAAGGTACACCTTTTTTCGAAAAAATTAAGATTGGGAAAATTCTTCTTCTTCTTTTAATCTTCTTGTAATTATTATAAAAATTTTGTGGAAAATTTTCTAAAGCTTGCTGTTAAAATACTCTGACGTTTTGTGTAAATTTTTCTATTATCAAGTGGAAAATTTTCCGAGGTCTGGATGATAAATTCTTTCAGTGAATCAAATTCGAGCTCAATCGGGGTAGGCAAAATCACAATAAATTCAAATTATTTCAAAATATTTGCAATTTTTTACGAAAAATTGACAAAATTTTTACTATACAGTGAAAATTAAAATTAATCGAAAGGTAACAAAAAGAAATTACCGAGTGAAATATAACTGCATTTATTTTAATAGTGATCGAATTTCATGTCTGCTTCTCATATTGCCTCTTTCAAAGAAAATGACATTCAACAGATTAAAAAAGATTATTGACAAGATGCAGACTGCAGACAAAGCACTTTACATCCGGAGCTAATGATGAACATAACTTATTATTAAATAGATAAACACGTGGAATATTGTACCTACCTATATCAACTAAATAGACTTTTAAATATACCTATTAGGTATTTTCTCAATTCAGTGATAAAAAAATTATTCATCTCTTAATGAGTGTTTCAATACTGAATACCTTACAAGGTAAAATAAGTGTTTATTCGAAATTCAAAAGACCGAATCATGATTAAAAATTCAATAAAAAAAATATTGCTTTTATTACTACAGGCTTCTTTGAAATCGAATCTTCGGTGAATTAAGCTCATTAGAATTTCACTTTCAATGCTCGATCGGTAAATAAAAATAATCTGCTCCTTTATTGGTGAAAAGTGTCTTACTTCTACTTCGACGTTTTGTACTTTTGTTTGACTATATACGTTTTATTATATTGATACACCTACATTGTGCCGACAAAAAAGGTTTTTGAAGAGAATTTATTCCTCAAAAAGTATTTTTTGGTTATTATTAGTAAGTAATATTTTTTTTACATGTACCAGCCCAACTTGGGTTAGTTATAATAAACCTAATAATATTCAAAATTTGCAAAAAAAAAAAAATATATATATATATTGTATAATTTCAGTAAACAAAACACATGTAAGTACTTCTAATACGAACGAATATAATACTGAAGTCAAAAAATCAAAAAAATAAGTCAAGTACTTTACGAGCAAGGACACGATAACGATTTAAAAAATAAATGTCCAATAATAATGCACGTATGCTTTATTGAATTTTTGGATCTATTCATTATTTCCTTTAGGTACTTATATATTTAAAAAAAAATAAAATCATCCGCATTCTTTCCATAAAGGAAGCATAACATATCTCATTATTAGTCTCAACACAATGACTGAAAAAACTAGTTTTTTCTAGAAACATTAAAAAAATGTTGACACTTTACTGACTACATAATTACCTACGCGATCGTGGCTGAATATCTAAAAATGCAACTTACGTATTAAGCCTGCCTAATAAGGAGCAGAACTACGAAGGGGAAAAATAGATAGGTAGGTACATTTCAAATAAGTAACAAAATTTAGTTGAATTTCGTCGCGTAATAAATAAAGCTTTTATTTTTCGAAGTGTGATTCGAGTTTGCGAAGCATTTCTTCCAAAATATGAAAGAGGAAAAAAAAGGCAACTGATCTGAATCATTTTACAAACACAGCCTCCCAGTTTACTCTCTCCATACGTCGAAAAAGTTACGAACTTGTATGGGAAAAAAATGCTGCAAAATCGAATTTTATAAAAATTTCTCACATATCTAATCTCGCAATTCTCGTTTTTATTTCACGCCAGGCGAAACGATAAATATGAACTTTTAAATTATTATTACTACTGACAAGTCATTCTTATATAAAAACAAAAAACCCATAATAAAAGGAAAACAACAACGACAGAAAGGTGGCGCTAAAACAGTTTCTTGATAAATGATCTCGACTAACCTAGTCCTAATGTTAAATTCGTTGTGGAGTTTGGAGCGCTCTCTATAAATAAACATTTATTCCGAAGTCTCAGCCTGTTAAATGATTCATGACTCCAATCACTCTCTAAAATGGTGTAGCTTTTCTTCGTTTATTTTAACCTCTATTTTTCCCTTCCTAAATCCCACACAGGAAAAAGCGTTTTTGTTTATCTTTTATTCGATTCGGATTCCATCGCCCAAGTCGCCTTCTCACCACCATCATCCGATTTCGTTCAATTGGTATAGCGAGCATTTATCATTTATTGGATTTTCCCCCCTCCTCAATGTACCTAGATACGCTGATTAGGTACTGGATTTACTCTTACTCTACTCTGACACACATGCAGAGTGTGCAATATACCACGCATACTAAAGTATCTCATCTGATTCCATAAATGATACAAAACTTGCATAAGATTAAAATTACCTTCGTACCACTGGTACCCATTTATTTTACTACCGAATCCATACAAAATTAAAGAGTAAATTCATCTTGTAGACGGTATCAATCAAATTTTTCAAAAAACCAAACACGACGTAAAGCGACGTATTCGCATTTCGCGTCACACAATAACATTTTGGGCTCGGAAAATAAATGACTTTCACGCCATTACAAAAATTACATTGTAAATATCTGAAAAACCGAAGAAGAAGAAAAAAACATCAATTGCTTTTGCAACTTTTTCCGCATTAATTAAGGCAGCTAATTTCTCAAAGTGATATTCCATCAAAGGCCTGCTCGTTTTCGCCCACCCATGGCATTGTACGTCACACAATAGCGTGTTAATTCGTAAACCAGACTAACGAAATTTTAAAACAATGACAAAATTAAAGTGATTTCTAACCCGACAGCCACGAAGGGAAAAAAGAACACTTTAAAGCGTCATTTCTGACTTTCTCACGCGTAACTGGTAACGAATCGCGTCGCGTTATTTTTTTCGTCATTGTTACCAGTAAACACTATTTTTTTGTCTTTTCCAGTCCAAAAAAAAATGCGCAGCGCGCCGGTGAAATTTCAACGACGTTGGAAAATAAACAAAGAAGGCGAACGAAGAAGGCAAAATAATAAACCAAGAACAACGCCGAATGTTCGGTACATTTTGATGAAAGACCGACCACAGCAAATACGATGACAGCATACGAAAACAGTGCAAATAACGAATCCGCCGGAGAAGTGAGAACCACCCATCACCGTTTCGCCAATCTCATACCTTTTTATCTATGAGAGACAGAGACCAAAGTAAATACTTCAATTAACTTTCTGTATAATCGTGTATCCCAGCCAAACGCCTATTACGAGAAACTTCATCGTAGATCGCTAATTCCGCTATGTTAAAAGTGCTCAAGAGTACACGCACTGGGGATAAGTCGATAGGTATGTTTGACGATTATTTGGCAAATTAAATTTCATCGAAGAAAAATCTGCTTGGACAAAAGGTGATTAACAAAATTGGATTTTTTAGCTGCATTTATATTCCCTGATTACTGCGTATGCCTCATTTAAAGAGACTTTCGACCAGCAGAATTATTGGGCCAAAACGAGGTTTCTTCTTTAGCAGAGTTGGGCAGATCCGGATCCTGAAATTTGAAAATTGGATCTTAAGATCCAGAGATACAAAAATTTGGATCTGATATGGATCTTTAGATCCTTAAATTTTAGAAAAAACATATCCAGATCCAGATCTAGAAAGAAATTTCTACTATTCATCACATTTTTCTCAGTGAATTGATTATTTTTCATGTGTTTTCAGTTTTTTCAATATTTGATCCTTGAAATGAATGAAAAGTAAACCGTAAAGGAAGCCAAAAAACCCTAAACACTTCTGACTGTCCGGCTTGATCCGGATCCTAAAGTTTGAAAATTGGATCTAAAGATCCAAGAGGTTTGGGGGCTAAGTTGTATTCTCTTAATAAGATTGTCCTTAAAAGGGGTGAATAAATTAGCCCTACCCGTTTGATTTTGGGATGGGGTTCTTTAAAAAAAAAAAAGAAAAAAAGGTTAGGTTATATTAGGTTAAGGGGCTCTTTAACAGATATGTCATGTTAAAATATTGTGTAATAAAGTTTCCCCATCGGGTAAGTCCAAAGTGGGGACCCTCGTAAAAAAAAAAAAAAAAAAAAAAAAAAAAAAGGTTTGGATGATATAAAAAAACAGAAATTTTGTAATAAATTTGATTTTTTAGACATTATGTCAGACATTCTGAAACTTAGAAATTTTTTATAAAGATGACTTTCATACATTTTGACAGATATTTTGAAACTTGGATTTTTTTATAAATAGAATGATGACTTTCAGACATTTTGAAACTTGGAATTTTTTTTTATAATTTTTATTTATTATACATTTTAGATTTTTAAATTTCCATGGAAATTATTATTCGTGACTTTTAGACATTTTGTCAGAGTAAAAGCATATACTATGGTTCATACTATCTAACGTAGTGTGGAAACAGAGCCAATCAGGGGGGGTCCAGGGGGCGTAGCCCCTGCTGGTAAGGCGCGAAGCGCCGAGTTTTTGAAACCCAAAACCAAAACCTGAACCTAAATCCATACGAATCGGGTATACACAGCTCTGGATGTCGATGATGATGTCGATGATGATGTCGATGTCGATGATGATGATGATGATGATGATGATGTCGATGATGACGATGATGATGTCAATTTTTTTTTTCTAATTTTAGACATTTTTCAGCCATTTTTTTAATTTATTAATTTTTTTTCTTGGAAAATTTTTGTCAACGTTACATGATTTTAATTAATGTAAGTACAAGTATTATAGCTTTACGATAATTTGTTGGTAACATCTGGAAATGGTGTTAATTTTACGTAACAATGTATTAAGTACTTGCTCATAAATTATCGGGCGTTTATTTTATAAACTTATGTATGGTTGATAAACACGAATCACTATCGTAAAAATTGAGTATCCTTAAACGATGCGGATTGTAAGCTGAGTAAATTTCGCGAATTTATACGACAAAATAAAAATTTACGCCACAAGTATAAATATTTTTTCGTATTAATAATTTTACGACGGGCAATAGGAAAACGTTTCTTCAATTTCATCCTTTTTCCTGCTGTTCGACAAAAAGTTGGCTATAAATCAACTAATTTTTCATTCGTTTACACTTCGGCACGTAAAAGTTTAAATTTTAGTATTCACACCGTCGGTATGTACCAGGTTTCCGCTATCGCGGCATTCAATATGTTGATTTCGAGCGTGTTACCCAACACGGGATCCTTCCTATTGAAAGTTTAATCTTTTAAATTCATCTCTGCCGTTTTCTGTTTGCGATTTTCTTCTGCCTTTGCCGTTTGCCGCCTTTAACCTTCGCCGTACTTCGTCGTTCTCTTTTGTATCCGTATTTTGTTTTCCGTTTTTTTGCTATTAAATGTTTGTTAAAGCGGGCTCCATTTTTATGGGTTTCTTTAGCAGAACGTAAACAAATGGTAGGACTTTTTTCATCTGGGGAAGTTCGATTGTTATGTTTTGAAAATTGTTATAAATTAAAAATCGATATTGGTTGTTTTACAAGACGCAAAAGTTTCGACGAAAACTTTTCCATTGTTATTGTTTTGTTTTCGATATGTTTTTGATAAATTTGTCGAAATTTGGTTCCTCGAGCAGTACATAAGTTACACGAGTATTTTATTCAGATGAAATTCTTGAAGCGTATTTCGCCTACGTTCAAACGGTGTCTTTTTTGTCATTTTGATGGTTTTTTTTTTGTTTTTTTTTTAAATGCCTAAATTTTCACTCTTATTTGTATAAAAGCAACCCGAGCAGCACAATCGACAAATTATCGAAATAAAAAATCGACAGAATATCGAATTCGATAAAGTGTCGCGTTAGTTCCGCATAAATCGTGAAATTATCTTTCGATATATAGATAGATTATCGACGAATTATAGTTAGCAAAAATTTCGAGATTATAGTAAGATATTTTATCGATAATATATCTATAATATCGAAAGATAATTTCACGATTTAGGCGGAACTTTTGCGACACTTTATCAAATTCGATATTCTGTCGATTTTTTATCGATTTTTTATTCCGATTTTTCGTCTTTTACTAGCTTTTTTCTACAATTAAAAATCCTTAATTAGCATAATTAATACATTAAACTATGCCTAAACACATTATTCATTTTACGGTAAGAGGATCATTTCAGAAAAAGTCAAAAAAAATTATAAAAAATCTGCCACCCGTGGGGCTTGAACCATCTACATCCTGCATGGTAATCCTCTTCCTTAACCTCTATGCCATACCTTATCGTTGAGGAATTAGCAATAAAACGCTTATAATAGGCAGTTTAGTACTTCCAGACGTGTTGGACTTGGAAAAATTTTCACCAATTTGGAAATAATTTCAAATATCGTCACAAAATCGTTGAAAAATCGTTCGACAAATTTCAGATTATTTGTCGATAATGTAGTTTCAAATATCGTCATAAAATCGTTGAAAAATCGAATTCGAGAAATTTCAGATTACGTGTCGATAATAAAGTTTTAAATATCTTCACAAAATCGTTAAAAAATCGAATTCGAGAAATTTCATATTATGTGTCGATAATATAGTTTCAAATGTCTTCACGTAATCGTTAGAAAATCGAATTCGAGAAATTGCATATTATGTGCCGATAATATAGTTTCAAATATCTTTACAAAATCGGTAAAAAATCGGATTCGATAAATTTAATATAATCTGTCGATAATATAGTTTCAAATGTCGTCAAAAAATCGGTAAAATATCGAAGTCGAGAAATTTCATATAATCTGTCGATAATATAGTTTTAAATATCTTTACAAAATCGTTAAAAAATCGAATTCGATAAATTTAATATTCTTTGTCGATAATGTAGTTTCAAATATCTGCACAAAATCGGTGGAAAATCGGAATCGATAAATTTAATATTCTTTGTCGATAGTATCGTTGACGAATATCGTCATAAAATCTTAATAATATCGAATTCGATAGTTTTTAGATTTTTTGCCTATGAAGTTGTACCGATAAATCTTTATAATATCGTGAGAACATCTATAGATTTTCAAACAATTTTTTATCGATCGAGTGTGCCGCTCGGGAATGATGGAATGAGAATTTCTAACGACAAGGAAAACTGCGAAGAAGAAAATCCACTTTATCAACGTTTTATAACATTACGTAAAAAACAAAAAATTCCATTGGAAAACAATATTTCCTGGAAAAATTCCTCTTACAAAGTACAAACCTTCTAAGAGGAAAAAATTCCATTTAGTCAAGTGATAAAATGGAGAAAAAATCGTCCTTGCGTTTGAAAGATAAAAGGTGATTTTGTAGTTCCTAAAAATTGAGGTAAACTTTAAAAATCGCCTTAAATAAGGTTTTTGGGTAAAAATAGATAAGTATGCATGTTGAGACAACTTTGACCTATTTTTTTTTTCATTCCAGCTGATTTTTATTTACCTATCTAATTACAATTAATACATACAAATTAAAGCTTTCCATGAGGGGGGGGGGGGGGGGGGGGGGGTGAAAATTTTTCAACTTGATTCTGTTTTTTGACACTAAAAAAATATCAATTGTTTAAAATTTCCCCGATAGGGATTGACTAAATCCACAACAAGTAATCACGAAAACAAATAAATGAACGAGAATACATTTCATATTCTTATTTGAAAACTCATGGTTATGGTCATGTTTGTCACTGCAAAAACGATTTTCTCAAATTTTTCATAAAGTTTTTTCAGTGTTTTTAATTTTTTAATTATCTATTTTTAATTTTTCCAGGTTTTCTATTCTTCAAATTTTTCATTAGATATTTTTTAAAAATTTTAATGACCTATATTTTCAAAAAATTTTCTTATGGAAATTTTTCATCAAATAATTTATTTAAACGTTTCCTCAAATTTTTCATTAATTAATTTTTTTTCTGTTTGACCATTAATTTTCATTGAACTCATTTCTAAATTTTTATTTAAGTTTATTAAAAATTTTCCATTTTTTTTATCCAAAATTCTGTCAATAATTATTTTTTTATCAAATTGCATCTAAATCTTCATCATAATTTTTCAAATTCATCTTTTGAAATTATTTCTAACGAATTAATGAATAAATTTATTCATAAAAATTTTCTCATCGAAATGCTTCTAAATCTTCATCGTATATTTTTTCAAATTATTCGTTTGAAATTTTTTTCAAGTAAATTTTTAATAAAGTTCATTTTTTAGTTTTACATATTTTTTCCCCCGCTTTTTATTGGATTTTTCCCTCAAGAAAATTGTTCATCATTTCTCCCTCTCCCCATTTTCCAATAAAATTGTCAATTGATTCCATTCCCAAATTCCTTACCATTTCATCTCTCAAATTGACTTACTTCCATTCGGATTTTTCAAAAAATTTCATCGCTGTTTGTCTTCTAATTTCTATTCTTTTTAAAAAAAATTTATTCCAAAATTTCTTTCAAATTTTTTTTTTTCTTCAAATTATTATTCAAATATATATATTTTTTTCTAGTACCTAAATTGAGTACGTATTATGGTAAAAAAATAAATAACAAATGAAAATAAACACAGCATTGTACCCCCCCCCCCCCAATTACTCTAGCAACATCTTTGTAAAAAAAATCCCAAACTACTTTTGTTTTCTCTTTTATCCCACAATAATTGAATCGATGCTAGATATCGTTTCCCAATCGTAACCTAAATTGGGTCACTTTTTAATTCAATTGCGCGAACGAAAATCCTAAATAAAATTTCATTAACGAATGGGCCACTGTAATTTAGCGGAAGTTATAAAAAGGCTAAAACTGGTCAAGAATATGGTTAGAGGTTAAATAAGAATACGCATGTAAGTCCTTCCTTTTCTCACAAAGTGGACAGCAACAAAGAGGAGTATCTTCTTGAAAAATCGTAAAAATGTTTTTATCCTACACGCGCAATAACTCTTAAATTCCGAACCTTCGAACTTTCGTTTTATGCGATAGACTTTAGTGCAACATAAAAACGCAGGCGACCATACGCCAAGCAGAGTATAGACTTTTTAGTCATAGTATGTGCGTATACTGTGCGTCTGTCTATGTACACAGTACACACTATAACCTCCAGAAGGCATTTATGACTTCGTAAGCGCGTTAACCCTGACACGCGACCAATTCCTTACTAATTTAAGGCGACCAAAACATCCCCATATCATTATTCTTCAGGCTCCAGTTATTTTTAACCTTATTATATTTCGTCCCGAAAAATTTCGATAGCTTTTTAAATTGTTTATTAAGCCGTCTCCAAGTGCATTACTTTGATAGAATATTAAATAAGTTACTTACATAAGAACATTTTTCTCTCACAATACACTCTCAAGTTCACAAATTAGTTAGTTATGAATTCTTTGAAATTGATCCTTTAGTTTTTTTTTTCAGACTCGACAGTAATTGCCAGGGCAACTTATTCTAAGTTTAAACCCAAATTTGCAGAACTTGACAGGTATGAAAAATTCTCCAAAGTTAGAAGTTAGAACCTTCGTTTAAAAAAAAAAAAGTTTCACATCCACGTGTTGAAAAATTACAAATATGTAGGGTAAAAGGACGCAAACGGCGCGATGAAGTGAAATTAAAAAACAAAAAAGTTAATAGTTCTTATGCGTGGCAAGAAATACAAACCAACAGTAATGCTCATTTTACTAGAGTTAATTAACAATAGTTCGTTAATTTTGCTCTCGCAATGAGGACGACGTTCAGTTTCATTCATAGAGGAAACCTATTAAGACAATGTCACATTTTGGAGGAACGTTTCATCGTCGTACTCGTACAGACTACGGAGTCGCTTCGGTTTAGGAAAAAGAGAGGAAAAAACTCCATATATTATTATTAAACTGCAACGGGACAATGAAAATATCCTATTTTCTGTCGACTAAAATTTATTTTCATGTAAATTATTTAAAATGTTTTCTCCGTTATTAACGTGTGACCGGAAGGTTCCATGACAAGTAGGTATATGTTAATGTTTTAGTATGCTTGCGGCTTGTAAAATGTTTTCATTTTGACGTAAAACTCGTTAAACATAGTAAGAGTTCGTTTTGCTCAAGACGAACAATGAAAAATTCAAGGAATTTATTAGTCACCGGGGATCCTTATACGACGACGTTATTGAGAAATACTCACCGCAGAGCTTTTACGTCTGGCTCAGGGTGCAGATACATACCGTTACCTATCTAGCGTGTTTACTTGATGAGCGAAAAAGTACAACTACGAAATACGAAGGTACCATTTTTGCCCCATTTTCTTTCCCGTTTACCACCTTGATTTTGTACTGAAGCTGAATTGGATCAATTTTTATTTGTACTTCCGTTTTTTATAAGGATTTTTTTTTCAATACTGCACTGATCTCGCTCGAAGCCAAGAATATTAAATTCATGATTTAATCAGACATTTTATTTCATTTACAACCAAAGGTACTTGGGTTGGAATGACCTTCTAATTGTAAAGAGAAAACTTCGAAATTTTTGCAATAATTTTCGTAAGAATATAGTTTGTAATTAAACATTTATTTCAAATGAACTATTAAATTACATGAGTGAATAACTTCAGCTTATCGAATGATGAATTAGATGAAAACGTAGTTTCTCTAAATATTTCTTGGAATATTCCAACAGACGAAAAATTGAAAAAAAAATTACGATTAGATTGGAGCATAAAAACAAATGAAGCATTAAATTGCGCATTTTCGATAAAATTAAGAATCGCAAAATCAGCACCGATTTTTTTTACAAAAATATACTAAGATGAGGATACTCAATATTCACAATTGAAACTTCCTTTTTTCAACGCCAATTTTTTTTTTTCTAAATAAATATAAAATTCAAATATAGAAACAACATTGTTCGGATTAAATTAAAAACAAAAATTAAAACTTTTTACAAATTTTGAATTTTTTTATCGTAGGTATATACAAAATTAAATGCCCACACAGGCTTCACATAATTTTTTTAATATCTGCGACACCTACATAAATAAATGAAAAATAAAATAACGCGATAAAATTTTTTTCAATTCTTTAGATTGCAAAATATTTCTCTAATTTTTGAAGAAAAAAAAAGTTTCAAAATTTTCTTGGAATAAAAAATAATTTTGTAAGCTTTAGCGATAAAAAATTACCATTTTTTAAAAGTAAAATACCTAGTTAATAAAAAATTATTTCAATTTTTTAAGAAAAGAAAAAAAAACCATTTGATTTTTTCTTTAATTTTTTAGAGAGAGAACATCAAGTACAAATTATTTTTTTTGAAAAAATCCATGATTTTTCGCCTCATACCTAGTAAAAAAAAAAAATTTTTGGTTGTTATAAAAACTTCAACTTTCATAACTTTGGATTTTTTCATTTTAGAAAGAAATATCAGGTACCCATAAATTTTGTACTTGTATTAGAAGAAAAAATCGTTACTTTTTGGGGGAAATTCCCCAATTTTTTGACGTACCGTAAGATGGGGTTACTTTGGCCCTAGTGGGTAACTTTGGCCCAGTCGTAGAAATCACGCAATTGTGACTACTGATCCAGAAATCGAATTTCCACGGTGGGCCAAAGTTACCCCCTACGGCCAAAGTAACCCCACGTTACGGTATC
Source organism: Balanococcus diminutus (assembly GCA_959613365.1). Classification (NCBI taxonomy): domain Eukaryota; kingdom Metazoa; phylum Arthropoda; class Insecta; order Hemiptera; family Pseudococcidae; genus Balanococcus; species Balanococcus diminutus. The sequence continues at coordinate 36,747,614 of OY390714.1, forward strand.
AAGCAAAAAAAAATCGTTGAATCTTTTTTTGCAATAAAAAAATTTCTAATTTTTTGGACAAGAAAAACCTTTTTAATTTTTGATAAGCAAGAAACTTTTAATTTTCTCAAATAAACGCATTTGCCTTAAATTTTTTTGAAGTCATGCATGAAAAAATTTATAATTTTTTTTAAAAGTAAAAAAATAGGTAAAAAATCATACAATTTTCTCATTAAAAAAAACTTTCAAATTCTTTCGGAAAAAACAAATTTCCGAATTTTTCTGGAATAAAAAATAAATGTTCATCTTGATTTTTTTTTAAATCAACGCGAAAAAATTCATCATTTTCTTAAGCAAAAAAAAAAAAGGGACAAAAATCGCAAATGTTTTGAACAAAAAAGGTTTTCAATTTTTTTCTTGGAGAAAAAAATTTCCTAACTTTTTGGAGAACAGAAATTTCTCAATTTTTTAGAATGGAAAATTTTTTATATTTTTTGAAGTTACAAAATCTCTCATTTTTTTGGAAACTTTTTCAAGTGAAGACTCTTTCAGAAAAAATCGAGCTACACCCTAGAAAGTGTCAAGTTGATGTATGTCTGAAACTGCGGAACAACATAACGAAAAGGTCCAGTTACGTTAATGCATGCTTCGAAAAATACCTATATAAAAGCGAAATTTTCCAGTAATATTGTTTTATTCTCAAACTCTCAAGAATTTTTTTTTTTTCTCAATTTTTTGTTGAAAATTTCCACCATAAATTCAATTTTAAAATGATTTTCATTAAAATTTTAATTTATTAGGTAAAAACTTTTTTTTTTCTTGAAACTTTACAAAAAAAAATAATAATAAATGAAAATTTTTATTTACAATTTTCAACAATTTACGTTTTTTTTAATTTTCCAAAAAAAAAGGGTAATTCTTCGGCATTTCATTGAAAACATTTATTGAAAAAATATTTTCCATTGTTACTTTTTTTCAAATTTAATTACCTACAGAAAATTTCTCAAATCTTTAAGTATTCAAAATTTTTGTGAAAAATTAAATATTAGGTAAATAACTATTTTCATTTAATTTTGTTGAATTACAGATCATTTTTGACTTGAGAAATGAAAAAAAAACATGTTTGAAACCTGGCTAAATAACAATTTTTTATTTATTTGTGTTTTTTTAAATGATAAAAGAACTTTTCAACAACTTTTGTTCCGAATTATTTTTACAGGCTGTCAATTAAACAAAATCTCAATTCTTAGGAATCTCTTTAAAAGTAAAAATGTCATACCCCTCCTCGAAAACTTTGCAAAAATTTAAAAAATAAAAAATAAATAATTGAAGAACTTATTTGTGGAATTTTGCTTTCTCGCTGATTTGCAATTTTTTCAATTTTTGTTAGAATTAATTTTTTGTTGGGAGAATTTTTCTTAAATTTTGTTCAATTTTTCTTTTCTTTTTTCAGTGTGTTTTTATGTAGTTTATTTTGTTATGTAATGGTTTTTAATGTGAAAATTTGAAACAGACTATAACTTTTATTAGAATTTTTCAGAAAAACAACGTTTCATGACATTTGACGTGCAAAAAAAACTTCCTATTTTTTACTCATTATAAAACCTCGAAAATTAAGCTAAAAACATAATATCGTTACGACTAATGAGCTTGCGAGTAAACTGGCACGCCAAAATGATACTCGTCGGTCGCATCCTTCATTAATACGAAGGCAAAAAGTGCATAAAATTTAAACACGTGTTATTTTAATTCATTTGCATTACCGCAGAGGACATATCGCCTTGAAATTTTTGTAAATGCGAATTGGGTCATTGCGGAAATTATTTCCAACTTGCCTAAATAAAGTAACGTTCTCACGGTCCGACAATAATTAAACTTTGTTAGTTGATACTTGAACGCTCATTCGAATACAATAATAAAAAAAAATGCCATATTCGTTATATTTATTTTTTGGATAACGATTTCCTTTCGCGCGCCAACTATGTTTTAAAAAAACATTCACTTCTATGGGTACACGAACCCTGCTTAACTTCCCACCAGAATAAAAAAAAGTGTAGCTTTTCAATTCGACTGAATCGCGTCGAGCCCCCAGCAAAGTAAAAACTGCTGTACATAGCGATTTTTTTTCTCTTGCGCAGACATCGAGTGTATATTTTTATCGTTCGTTGAAAAAACTAATAGTTTAAAAAGTTTAAAAGTTTTACCAACCAAAAAAGCTTGATATTTTACAGCAAAAAATGTAACAACGTGAAGGCAGCAGCGCAGCTCAGCTTAGACATCTTCACTAAAAACTTAGTATAGTAACTAGCGGAACGTATAAAGGCAAAAAACTTACTAGCAAGTTTTTCCTCTCGTTTATACTGCTACCACCAGACAACTAATAAACCCATCTTAAATATCATCTAATAAGCTAACTATACTGATGCTGCGACTTTGCTAAGCTAGGGCAATATTTGACTATATATATACAGCATATGTAGGTAGGTTTTTATTACACACGATAGGTACCTACGTTTAAAGATAATAGTAATAATAAATTCGATTATAAAGAAGAAAATTTCTCGTCGCCATATTACACGAGAATGCACTGCGCTGCGAAGACGTAATTTCGTATAGAATTTTCAAATTATATACGAGCGTAGCTCGAGAACTCGGGCGAATCAATCAAATAAAATTGTTTTCCTGCACCCTGTTCGTCGAATCGACGCATATCTTGGGCTCGGTATGCATTTAAGAATCCTCCTTTACTCCATAAGAAGACGATAAAATTTCGTTTAGCAATGAAGGACGCGCGACACCGCAACATATGACCAGCAGCAGAAAAACGTCAAAACATATTTTGAATTCCTCGGCTTCAAATTCCACGCGAGAATTGTACCGCAGTATAACTCGCAAGCATAAAATATTTGAAAGGCGAGACGTCTACCCAATTCACTCTTGTATGTGTACACTTTAGCGACAAGTGCGCCGGGCCCAGACCGATGCGATGTGCTTTGAGTTTGACAAAAGGCAAATTTCCGAATATTTAATTTCGTCACGACTCTCCTCGCCTCGCCTCGCCTCGACCTGCCGCCACCGATGCCATTTCCCTACAATACCAGTCTAAAACGATTTAAAAATTTAATATCGAGATGTCTGCTCGTATCGCGATGTGTTCTCGCGTAATTACGATGATAAATGGAACCAAAATGTAAATAAGATTCCAGATCGAATCTGGAAAAATTTCAACAATGAGACTCCGCCGATTCAATATTTCATCCGAAATATATCTACTCGAATTCGATTTGGAATTTCATCATTTCCACAAGCTCCCTCGATTGTAATTCGATATCGATATGTCAATTTTTTCACTCTAGTTGATATGATCAATAAATAAGTAGAAGTAACGTCGATTTCGAGAAATAATTTTCAAGCAATATTTTTTAACCAAAAAAACTTCCCGAGCGGCACACTCGATCGATAATATCGGAAGATGTAACGTATCGATAAAAAATCGTTTGAAAATCTATAGATGTTCTCACGATATTATAAAGATTTATCGGTACAACTTCATAGGCAAAAAATCTAAAAACTATCGAATTCGATATTATTAAGATTTTATGACGATATTCGTCAACGATATTATCGACAAAGAATATTAAATTTATCGAATTCGATTTTTTAACGATTTTGTAAAGATATTTAAAACTATATTATCGACAGATTATATGAAATTTCTCGGCTTCGATATTTTACCGATTTTTTGACGACATTTGAAACTATATTATCGACAAATTATATTAAATTTATCGAATCCGATTTTTTACCGATTTTGTAAAGATATTTGAAACTATATTATCGACACGTAATATGAAATTTCTCGATTTCGATTTTTTAACGATTTTGTGACGATATTTGAAACTATATTATCGACAAATAATCTGAAATTTCTCGAATTCGATTTTTTAACGATTTTGTGAAGATATTTAAAACTTTATTATCGACACGTAATCTGAAATTTCTCGAATTCGAGTTTTCAACGATTTTATGACGATATTTGAAACTATATTATCGACAAATAATCTGAAATTTGTCGAACGATTTTTCAACGATTTTGTGACGATATTTGAAATTATTTCCAAATTGGTGAAAATTTTTTTAAGTCCAACACGTCTGGAAGTACTAAACTGCCTATTATAAGCGTTTTATTGCTAATTCCTCAACGATAAGGTATGGCATAGTGGTTAAGGAAGAGGATTACCATGCAGGAGGTAGATGGTTCAAGCCCCAAGCCCCACGGGTGGCAGATTTTTTATAATTTTTTTTGACTTTTTCTGAAATGATCCTCTTACCGTAACATGAATAATGTGTTTAGGTATAGTTTAATGTATTAATTATGCTAATTAATGAGTTTTAATTATAGAAAAAAGCTAGTAAAAGACGAAAAATCGGAATAAAAAATCGACAAAAAATCGACAGAATATCGAATTCGATAAAGTTCCGCCTAAATCGTGAAATTATCTTTCGATATTATAGATATATTATCGATAAAATATCTTACTATAATCTCGAAATATTTGCTAACTATAATTCGTCGATAATCTATCTATATATCGAAAGATAATTTCACGATTTATGCGGAACTAACGCGACACTTTATCGAATTCGATATTCTGTCGATTTTTTATTTCGATAATTTGTCGAGTGTGCTGCTCGGGTTATTTAAATTTTTAAAATATAATTTTGACCACTTTTTTGATAATCTTTTCTCAGAAAACTTTTTCCAGGTGATTAAATTTTAAATGACACAAACGATTTTTCTTTCATAAGATATATTTCTTCAGGAGGGAACTTTTTTCATTCAGGCATTTTTTTTTCAAAAAAAATCTCCGAGATATAATTTCATTATCAACTTTTTTCAACTCTTATTTATTTATTTTTTTCAACAAAATTGTTGAACATTTTTTTTTTAGATTTTTTCAATTTTTTCTACTGAAGGATATTTTTTGATTTTTTTTAAAAGTCTTTTCTTCAATTTTGTTCTTTTTTTTTCAAAAACAAAATTGATTTTTTCAACACAGTCCGTTTTTCCTTATTTATATGATTTTTTTAAATTCAATTTTACTATCAACTTTTCTTCTTTTCTCAAGATTTTTTTTTTCACAAAAAAATTATCTGAGACGATTTTTTCATTAATTTTTCTTCTACTTGAATAAAATTCTACTTGAAATGGTGCCCTTTGGCAATTTTTAAAAAATGTGTATTTTTTCAAAAAATGTTGTCAGAAATATTGTTTTAGGTACCTTACTTACCTATTTTTTTTTCAATAATTTTTTTGACAATTTTTTAAACCAACTTTAAAATCAACTTTTTTTGTGCTCAAGAAATTTCTTCTAAAACAATTTTTGAGATGATTTTTATATTTTTAAATTTTTTTTATTTACATGTGATATGATTTCGTTCGTTTTATTTCCACACTAATACGTTTGAAAATATGAAACATAGTATAGTATATGCTTTTACTCTGAGACAAATTGTCTAAAAGTCTTAAAAATTAATTTTCATGTAAATGTAAAAATGTAAAAAGTCTAAAAAAATTGAAAAGTTGAAAAAATATATAAAAATATTTATGATAAGTAAAATATCTAAAAGTCATTAAAAATACAAATAAATGTCTAAAAATTATAAAAAATAATTTTCATGAAAATTTTAAAAATTCTATAAAATATTGAAAAGTTGGAATTAAAAAAAACTGATAAGTTAAAAAATTGATAACATATAATTTCTACGCAAATATGAAAATTATATTATATGTTTCAGAATGTCTGTCTGTCAAAATAACTAAAATGAAATCATCGAAAATTTGGTCGATAGATCCTTTTCTTAGGGCAGGAACCGCAGGGTGACTTTTCATGATTATTTTCAAAAAAATTGCAAGGAAGAGTTGACAAGAGTTGACTATTTGAAATTTTTAGAAATACCTACTATTTGAAAGCTGATTTTTTTGGTTTCTTTTGAAAATGGCTGAATTTTTTTTCAATTTTTTTTCTAGAAGAATTTTGGAGAAATTATTTTTTTATAGTTTTTTTTAAAATAGGATTTAGGAAAATTTTACTACTTTTTTTGTCTAAGGATTTTTTTCAAGTTTTCAAGATTATTTTTTATTTTTCAATCATTTTTTTTATTTTTTTTATTTTTTTAACCAACAAAGGTACTTTTTTTTGATAAAAATTTGAGATATCTATTTTTTGATACAAAATTATCCTTGAATGTTTTGACCTGGTTCGAGTAATTTCTTCACTTCACTGTGAAATTTCTACGTGAAATAGAATTTAGTTACAATTTATTTTTTCAAACCAAAAATTGGGTCGAGGAAGTCCAAATGGTGAAAAAAATTCGCAAAACCTAACATACCATCATACAGATAATTCGTCCAACAAACAAGACCCAAACCCGATAAAATAAAACGCAATCAAGAAAATCATGCGGTAACGCGAGCAAAAAATATAGAGGAGTAAAAATTACCGGCGAATTCGCACGGCTCATGTTGGATAAAAACCATCAACGGCGGTAAAAATTATCGCCCGGTTACAGAGATGAATCACAGTTGAACGATTCATTCGTCAATTTTACACCCTCACTTCGAACAAACCTATAGCAAATTAAGATTTATGCTCCGTAATTACATTTCAAGCCGAGAAAACCGAACAGGGTTGACTTTTGTGTCTTTCTACGCAATCAAACATAATCATGTCCGAGCATAGGCTCGTTATCCGTTAGCTTAGCTTATAATGTAGTGTAGCATCGTAATCTGCTGCGCTGTCTCCCTTTTTCGCCATCCATATCGGACCTGCGAAACTAAAATAAATTTTCCTACAACCAAATAATGGCCGAATGTGTAAACGTTCAAAGACCAGAATATGCCTATTTTATAAGCACAGCAGCCGCGTTTGTATCCGATCACTCTTTGTATAATCAAACTTTGTCCCTTTGATGTGGAATTCAACAAATTAACCGCATCGACGGATAAACTAATAAGCAACATACCTGGCACCCTTCACGAGCTCTACAGCTCAAATGCCATCAAATAAATATTTTCAACGAATGTGCGAGTATACGAGAATATTCACGTCCCTTAATTACGCGCTAACGTGTTTATGAGTGTTTTCAAAACTGAAAATAATTCCACAACTTTCCATGTAATAGGTAATTCAGCTAGACGAAAACATCGATAATTTATTTACGCGTAATTAAACTTCATAAGACCTTGTGTGATTAATCTTCTCTAGCTGTTTTATTTTTCCTTTCTGTTTAAATGGAATGTTTTGTTCGGGTAAAACTTATTAGGTTCGCATTTTATCATTGTGTGCCTTTGAAAGCTAATTTTGTGATTTTTTCAGTGTAAAAAGGAAGTAAACTAAAACACTGAACATTCGGCTATAGAAATTGAAAGTTGTGAACAGAAAAGTGGGGGAAAAAAAAACTATGAAGTCCAAAATTTTTTTTATCAAAACAAAAATATAAAAATTCATAGAATTTCTCGATAAGAATTAAAATTTTCTCATTAAAAAAAAAATCGGACAAATTTATTGAAAAATTCTTCGCTTTTTAAAAAAATCTCACACCCCGCTTTTTCAACTTTACCTTTAAAATTATGGAAAAAATTCTCAAACATCTTGCAAATTTTCTTTTTAAAAAAATCGGTCATAAAAATATTTTTAAAAACTTACTGAAAAAAAAATATATTTTCAAAAATAATTTCTAAAAAAAAATATCCAAATATAAAAAAACCTGCTGATGAAAATTTGAAATTTCATCATCGCCCCTCCCCCAAGAAAAAACGCATTTCAGAATAAAAGTACCTAAGTATTTTGAAAAAGGAAATTGCGAGAAAAATTTGTTTAAAAAAACTCTTGCATACAATTCTTTTTTAAAAATCGCATTTTTTTAAATAAAAATTTGTTGAAATAATTTTTTGTATGGATTTCTCATTTTTCCTCTAATTTTCATTTAAAAATTTCCCTAATGTGTAATTTTTTGGAAAATTTCTCAAAAATTTTGAAAAAAATCTTTTGAAAATTTTTTTTGCCTAACTACAAAAAATTAAGCAGAAAAAATCATTCTGAAGAAAACTGCTCATGAAAATTCTCTTGATTTTCTTTTAAAACCCTTTTTGAAATTTTTTTTGAAAATTTTCTTTTAAGTAAATTTGTTTTTGCTAAAATAAAAAATTGAGCAGAAAAAATCATTTTGAATAAAACTGATCCTATAAAAATTATCTGATTTTCTTTTCAACACCCTTTTGAAATTTATTGAAAAATTTCTCAAAAATCTTGAAAAAAATCGTTTGAAAATGTTCCTTTAAATTTTCTTTGCTAAACTACAAAAAATTGAGTAAGTAGAAAAAATCGTTTTGAAGAAAACTGCTCATGAAAATTCTTTATGTGAAGTGAAATACCCTCATTAAAAATTCTCCTGAAAAAATCTTATTTGTGAGAAAATTTTTCTGAATAATTTCAAAAATTTTGTCTTTTTTTCCCTCACATGTTTTCTGTTGAAAATTCTCCATTAAAACCTCAATAATTTTTTCCCGGGAAATTTTTTAAGTTTTTTTTTTCAAGTTTAACGGGAATTTTTAAATCAATTTTTGCATAATATATATTTTATACTCTCAATCTCATACATATTTTTTATATAATATAGGCCTATGTATTTTTTGAAGACAAAAATCGCCAAGAAGAATTTTTTAGTTTTTGAACAACTTTTCATAGATTTTTAAACATTCCTAGTTGGTAATCTTTAGCGAGTTAATTTTTTTTTTCCTTGACAGATTTCCTCCAAAAATTAGTTTGTTGTCTATAATATAATTTTTTGAATAATTTTTTCAGAATTTTTTTACAGAGTGGATTGAGAGCTGTATTTCTGAACTCTTCCAAAATGATGTATACTTGAATTGAATAGCATTTATAATTTTTTTAAACCTAAAATTTGAATAAATAATCCAAAAGATTCAAAAGTCGCATTTCCCAAAGTCGAAAAAAAAAATTGAAAAATCATTAGGAAATTCCGAGCCCTGCGACATGTATTTGGCGTTTCATCACTCTAACGAACTAAACTTTGTAATTTTATTGTTAATGCAGGTACTTACTCAGCACACTTATTACCAACCTACTAAATTCGTTATAAAATAACTATTTTTATTTCAAGTGTCGTACTCATATTGTTAACGTACTGGAACGCAATCCAACGCCTTAATTTGATTACTTTATTACCGAATTTACACATTTTATTATTTGAGAAGTAAATAAGGTTATCGCGAAATATTTCTTTCAAATTTACACCCGAACCAGGCATATAATATGGTGAAAATTCAATCAATTGCACAACGTGATACGTGTTTCTCCGCGAATAGAAAACATTTATACTCGAACGATGGCAATGTCGACAGTAAATTTTATTACATACGCATGTCATCCACTCGAAAGTGAATTAGGAAGAGCTAAAAACGAAACTGAAAAATATAAAAACAGAACACTCGAACTTCAAAGTACGTACAAAGTCAGAAATGGTACAATTTTTTTTTTCAAACGAATCCTCATCTCGACGACTTCAAGTCGTAAATGAGATAATCCTGAAAGCTAATTTTCACTTCATATATCGTATTGCATTCTTAAACAGGCACTTAAGCCAATGCTTGTAAGTCTATCGATAGTTAACGTGTTAGAGGTCAAAATACCTTCGGTACGATCACGTTGTAAGCCATCCCCTTTTTCACAGTTCTTCCAAATGAAAGCAACTTTTTAATGGAAATGTTGGGTATTATGTAACGCGTTACAAGGAAGATTGCCAGCTAAATCGAAACCGACAGAATTAACAAGTCTTTATGAAAAGGTAACTGCGCTTTGGCAACGCTTCGTATTTCAATTAACCTGCTTCTTCAGAAGCCTTATTGTAAGTGTCGCTTTAATGACTTGAATCGACACCGGAAACTCAAAAGAAATCAGGCTCGCGCCAACTCCTATACACAAACCGCAGCGTTTGCCTTTCTTTGGCCTGAAAGGTATTGTCTTACAAAAGATTTGCTTAACAATAGACGCCTCCTTTTTAGCGCGCCCGTCCAAAACATTGAAAGACATTACAGCGTTGATACTACGTCAAAGCTTCCCAGATGGAACGAATTTCTAAACTTTTACCACCAGACTCCAATTTAAAATTTCACGGCGTCGCATTAAAAAACTTTCAGCGGGTAATTTCCTCATGTGGATGTCGTTTTCTTCCAACCTGCCTCGTCCCTTCTATTCCCCTCCCAATCTACCTTAGTCATTTATACGTAGGTCGGATTTTGGCCAAGTTCTACACGAAATTTCCAAATCTTCTCCCTACAGGTCATCAATTTAGGTGCCAAAATCTAATGAGATACCTATAATACGAGCACCTATTTGAAAAGGATACGTTATTAGAGAAGTGTACGTAGGCTAATATTATGTTACATTTTCGCTCTGACTGACGACACTCGTATAATGGTAATCCTTTAATTTATGACTTTTATTCCGCAAAACGTTCAAATACGCGTATTCAAAACTTGAACGATTCTAAATCCATTGAAATTGAATTTCGTGCGGCTCTAAACGTTCAAAATATACCTACCAAATGCGTATCTACGCTTATACCTACTTTCTTTCTTTAAACTCCAAAAAAATGACATAACTAAAAAATAAAAATCCGCATTATTTTCCTTTTTTTCCCTTATCCTCGTAATATCTTAATACCGATTCGATTTTAATTAATTTCATTAACCGAAGCTCTGCGGGCATTGTTTCAAACTCGCGACAACGCAATATCACACACGTATTTGTGTACCAACTCTAGCCATATCGTACCTAAAGCTACCGAAGAAATTCCTCCGCACAAAAACAAAAGACAAACAATTAAAGTGGAAATTGGTAAAAGCATACAAAAGGCTTTACGATCGTACTATATAATACGTGCTTCTAGCACACATATTTCAGAATTAATTCCGATACGACGTTCCGGAATACGTACCATAGTAACGCCTCCGCATTTTTTTCTCCTTTTCCTTCATCCCGACTTGAAACACTTACTTACAAAAATCAAAAACTTGGGCGTATCCTGTTATCCTGACAGACGTGTAACTTTTTCCAAATATCTCTCTATATTAAAAAAAAAAAGGAAAAAAATAGTTCTGCTGTTTTTGGTCGAGTCGAGATAATGGCAAAGTGGTAGTTTTGTATTCATAAAGCATCTAGTTCTTTGTTGGCGGCGAGTTTTCTCTACAATTATTACTTTGCATTTGAGCGAAATGCTGGATTTTCGATGAACGAAGCGTAGTTGTTATTTTGGAATTTTGAAGTCGCCGTCAAAAACACTAATTATGATTTTGTTACAAACTGAATAATATATGAAAATTGGTACCTAATAACTCAATCACACTTTTCAAAAAAAAAAAAAAAAAAAAAAAACATGAATGCAGTAGGTAGGCTCTTATTTTAGACTTTCGATTTTTTAGGCTTGTTTTTTTCTCTGATTTGTCAAGAAAACAAAGACTATATTCATGGCGTCCTTTATTTTATTTTATTTTATTTTTTTTGTAAATTTATTACTTTTTAGGACTTTTCTATAATGACTTTTTTCATGACCATAATTCAATAATTTTTTTAAATAACAATTTTTGAAAAAATCAAATAATGTTTTGAATTAGGTAGGTATAGTAAATTTTTTTTCAATTTTTAATAGATTTTTTGAAATCACGATTTTTGAATAAATCATATTTTATTATGTTTTGAATAAAAAAATTTTTATTCGGAGTAACATCCTTATCAATGAATTTTTCACATGCGAGGGGGGAGGGGTATAAATCACTTAAATGCCCAAAAATTTCAACTTCGTAGCCAAATGGAAAATGGTTCTGCCCGAAACTTGAGTCTAGTTTGATAAATTTGTTTACATAGAAGTGGATCGCTGTTGTTTTGTATTTTACCATAGATTACCCTATAAATAGATAGCCAACCAATGAATAAAAAAGTCTCGATCATTTAGTTAAAAATAAAAAGGAGCTGGTATTTCGTCTAGTTATGAAGCTATTTCAGAGATAGCGGTTACATTACGTAGCAGCATTTTTAGGATGGAAAGTGGAAGGACGCAGACTTATCGCGCACTCGCGCATGTTCACTTTAAGACGCCCTCTTTCACAAAACCGTGGAACTTCATTTTTTTTAAAGGTTGCGGTTGACTAAGATTAATCTGCTCGTATGATTTCACAAAGTCTTCAAAATTATTCCTGGCACTTTAAGCTACATTAGCTAGGTACAACATTTGTTCGAAAATAATCCCATTTCTATCAAATAGGTTCAAATTTGAGCAGTAGGGTTTTTGTGATGGCATCATTTAATTGTAAAAGTTTGAATGACTTTGAATTACAATTTTTAGAAACTTGAATTTTTTCATGGAAAGGGGAGGGGGGAGCAAAAACCTTGATAAACATCTCAATAAAGTAAATACTAATAAACATAATAGAAAGATGTACAACATATCCAAAAATTAGTGTTCTATGGAAATTAGAAAGGATACAGACCATCCAAAATGATCTAGAAGGTTGTTTTCTGGCATTTAGATTGAGTAAGGGGGTCGTAGATGCGCATTTTGGAAGTTTCGACTTTCCTACCCTTTTCTACCTCCGTCCACCAGAAAAAAGTGAATTTTAACTTTTAAGGCTATTAGCCCCTGTTTTTGAATGACTATTCTTTGGAATGTAGATTTGGTTGGATCCTAGGCAGAAACACTTATAAATTTATCCCCCAAATTAAAACGTTTTTAAACTCTGAAATCGAACTTGATTATCATTCTGCCCAAATTTTCTCAAGTCATGGTAATTTTTTGAATACAAATTTTCCAAACTGAAAAAATCTTCCACTCCAAATTGCAAATGTTCCCAACCCGAAACTTCTGTACACCTTATTTTTGAATGTATAAATACTGAACATATAAGACAAAAATATATCAACCAAATTGACTTTAATGATACGCTTACTTTCTATAGTAAAACTTTCCTCGCATTCTGCAATGAGATAATGAAACACCAGTACGAACAGTATGGTTTTCCTTAAAATTACTACGCCTTAGATATAATTTTATAATTTCAAATTTTTTGCAAAGATCCTAAATATTAACTTTGGATACTCTTTGGCATATTCTTTGGCTGACAGTTACTTTTAAACAATAAATATAATAAACATGTAAATAATCACCTTCTCTTTAAAATTACTACTTTGGCTATTAAAGAAATTGTTAGGTTCTGTTAAAACGTCTTATTTCTGGAACACAAAAATTCAACACACCGTATAAACCGTTGGTATCGGTGTGTCAAAATTAGTTAATACTATGATGATAAATTCCCTGCGGAGAATTCCTAGGGTTTGAACCTCCCCTTGGTGAGGTCACCCAAGTGAGTTACCGCTGGGTCTGAGTATTAAAATTAAAAAAAAAAAAAAAAAAAAGGATGTGTCTTTCGGGGATTTTGACCTTCCAGCCATTATCCGCCCCCGTTCACCACGAAAAAACTTAATTTTTGTGTTATTTTTCGCTGTTTTCATTTCTGAGTCAAGGCTACTCGCCATTCAAATTGACCTAGGAGGTTTTTCTTTGGCATTCGGATTGAAATTGGGTGTTTTAGATGTTCCTTTTGGAAGTTTATACTTTTCAGTTCCCTCTCTTTTCCTACAATCTCCAAAAAAGAAAAAAAAAACGTTTTTAGTGTGATTTTTCGTTGTTTTGAGCATTTTCTTCAATTGTTGATAAAATCAAATAATGAAATTCGTTCTACTTAAATATTTGACCATTGGAATACGTAGATCAATGCCTCATAGTTTTTTATAAAATGCGAATAGTACCGGTACGATTTAGGCGACAGTACGATTATGGTAACGCTACCCTATCTATACCGATCTATTCTAATTTGATCAGACAAATCGTTAGTACATATATATTAGACGATGTGAAAGGAAAAATTGATACCGTCATTCGCTATAAGCTTACAATAAAATTGGTCTGTGTGTTTTTTTTATCTTTTTATGCAAACATTTTCATTGGAAAAACTTAGCTCTTGGGAGCCCTTTATGAAATGACATAAGAAGCGCGGTATGAAATACGATGCCGTCACATCTCCTATCCACTATTTTTCTTATTCTTTTTTAGTCAACTCTAACGATAATATATCACACCTATTATGATATTCGATGCGCGTTCTTTTTCATGATGCTATACACGCGCCCGTTAACCCTCTACGTCAAATCCGTGTTCACTCGCTCTATAGCTACATACGATATATGTATTTTGTATGTAATGCACCTAGTCTACGTATAAAGCTCAACATTTCACGTACGTATAGCAGTATAAACCATATCCACGCGCACACCCACATACTGTACGCCATCTCTTACTATCCTACCAACTATACGAGTAAAATAGCTCTATTTTCAGGTAAAAATTTCTCATTTGAGCAAAATATAAGACTGCGATGATTACGCAGGATGATAACACACCGCAAGAGAAACATTTGAGAAGGAAAAGTTGTTTAACCATAGCGACACACTAATTGAATTCAAGCATTACAGGAAATTGAAATATTGAAGAAGTTCTCGACAAAAGTAATATTCTCAATATACCACAGTGATACGCAATCAACTATGAACCTTAATATCTTTACGATTAATGCACCATTATTTCGATTTTTCTTCCTTTGCGCGCGACGTTTAAAAAGTAATCGTCTTTCATTTGCAATATTAAAGAACGAGCGACGAATGCTCCCGTCTTGTATTCCGCGTTCTATATAATAACACCGCGCCGTGTTCTTATTTTGCAAAATTAAAATTTTCATTCGAGTGTCGCTATTATCACACCATCTATACTTCCTTCATTCCTTTCCTTCTATCTATGTGTTCGAATGATAGGTTTTCGCGACCTGCTTCGCTACACTTATCCTTGTACAGAACAGATGTGTAGTATTTCCATATTAGGGGAATTTCTTTCTCAGAAAACTACGTGTTTACATTAGGTATTGAATTGAAAAATTTACATGATCAAGATCATAAGCATTAGAATTGAGAAATTATTTTGTAAGGATTTTTAGGGTAAAAAGAAATTGTTAAAAACTGCTTTTTAAGGTGATCTTTTAGAATACAATGCACCGAAATAGCTATCCTTAATTACAATATTCTTGAAAAAAAATTTTTTTCAAAATTTGAATGAAAAGTCCAAAAAGAAATAATAATACAATTTTTAAGTTTTGGTGATTATAACACCTACCTATTTTCAAAATTTCCGTTCAAAATCTTCTTTTTTTCAAATTAAAAAATTCACCACAGAGCAAGTTTTCAGCTTTGTTTGAAATTTTTTTCAATTCTTTTGAAAGAAAATTTAGTAATTTTTTTCCAAAACAAATTAAAATTTTGTTGATTTTTTTTTTTTTTATTTTTTTTTAGAAATATTCTATTAAAAATTTTGAAAATAATTTCCGAAAAACAATTCATCCTGATTCCCATCAAACTATTTCTTTTAAAAGTTCTGTAGAATAGAAATTTACTTTTTTCCAGATTTTTAAAAAAGTTCTTTTATTTTTTTTATCATTTTTTTTTTAATTTTTGAAAGAAATTTAGCAAGTTTTTTTCAAAAGTGTATATTTTCAGGATTTTATTGAATAAATTGAGTAATTATTTGAAAAAAATTTTTGGGATAAATTTTTAAACGTGTTCTCAAAAAAAAAATGAATTTTTTGCCAATTTTTTTTTTTTTTTTTTTTTTAGAAATTCTGTTGAATGGAAATTTATGTTGAATCTCTATTTAAAATGCAAATTTTTTATATTTTGTAGAATCAGATAAATCAGATTTTTTCAATTTATTATTTTTAGAAATATTTTCAAAAAACATTGACATTTTCTTCTAACATTTTTTATTTCTAAAAATTTGATGAAAAGCTAATAAGAAATATTTTTTTCATTTTTTCAAAAGCAAATTTTTAAAAATTTTACTGAATGATTTTTTTAAAATTTTGTTCAATACCTACCTACTTAACAATTTTTTTTTTAATTTTCTAAAAACAATTTTATGATTTTTGTTCTAGTTCAAAAACGATTTAGTTATATGTATTTTGAATTTAAATTTTTTTTAAAATCAGAAAACAATTTTTTGGATTTTCTTCAAACAATTTTTTTTGAAATTCTGCTGAAAACATATTGATAAATATTTTCGAAATATCAATCCTTTGAATTTTGTTCAAGTTCAAAAACAACTTTATTCAGATTTTTAAAAATGTTATCAAAAAATAATGTTCTTCAATTTTTTTTTTTTTTTTTAGAAATCCTGCTGCAAAGAAATTTGAATTTTTTCCACCTTTTGATGAATAATTTTTTTTTTCAAGTTTTGTACAGTAACAATTTTTTTTAATGTTTAAAAATATTTTTGAAAAACGATTTCTTGCGTTTTTTAAAAAAATTTCCAATGGAATTTCCGTTGAAACTAAACTTTAAACTTTTTTTTAGAAAAAAAATTTAAAATCTTGATGAAACGATTTTTTTTTAAATATTACTCAAAAATGTTCTCAAAATTTTTTTTTTGATTATTGTTCAAACTTTTTTTTAGCTAAATATTCAAAATTTAGTTGAATCATGCCAAGCAAGTTTTTTTTTCAAATCCATCAATTTTATTAGGATAAGTTTAAAAAATATTAAGATTATGTGTGAAGTACAATTGTATGAGTTTGTTGCTCAAACGAATTTTCATAAAAGTTTGTTGAAATTTTTTTTTAATGGTACTTGAATGATTTTTCAAAATTTTGTGAAACAATATTAGGTAAATTTCAAACAAATACAAAAACGTAGCTAATAATATAATTTTGAAACATATTTTCGAAATACAATATGCATCGTCATTGAGTTTTTTACAATCAATTTCTTTAAAGATATTATTTTAAAAAGAACTCGTAAAAACAAATTTTCGAGGTTTTGTGGAATATCTACATTTTTTAAATGCCATTCAAAAATAATTTGTCTTAAAATTCCATTTTAAAAAATCAATAGGTAATTGAAAACTTTTTAAAAGAGAATAATTTTTTGGGTTTTGACAAATTTTTTGAATTTTTTTGAAATGAATTTTTTTATTGGATACAAATTTCAACAGGGAAATTATGACAAAAAATTTTTTGATGAGATTTCGAGAGAAATTACAATTTTTTTTTTCACATTCCGTGTTTCAATTTTGTTCAAAAACTACTTTGATTTTATTTATTTTTTTCACTTTTATTCAAATAGATATATTATATATTTTTTTAAATTCTAACAAAACACTTTTTCTACATTTTCTTTAGTACGTTTCAATTCTGAATATTTTTTTCAAAACGTAAATTCCGTAACGCCCTCTCTCACGCTGTCCCAGAAAAGGCCCTGACACACGTGCCCATTCACATCCTCACTTTACACCATCACGTGCCACCTCTCCTCCATAGGATGAGCAAAAGTAAAAACTTGCCGCAAGCCAATAACGCATATAGGTAAAGGTAAAACACGCCAATAACAGGTGAATGCTTGTTTCAGTGCGGCGCGTACCGACAAAATACTTCTTTGCCACGTTTACCAAAGTTATGCCATTTCACGCTTGACAAAAGATGAAGTGGCTTTTATTTGGGCTGGCGCATTCAAAAAGCAATTCATTCGCTATCAAAAGTTTTGCGAAGAGTGCGCAAGTAAATAGGTATCTCTTGAGCTTTTTGCGAGTTCGCACTTATCGAAAACTGAAACTGTGTTTTCAAATTGGTTTCTCTATATTCGCACCATGCCACTTCACACCCTATACATAATCTTAATTTTATAAATAAATATTTCAAATAATTTAAACACACGGTTGCCCTACTTAGAGCTACCTACCTACATTGTAATGTCTTTCTACGACCAACGAATTATAAAAATCAATACGTTGAATTCAAAAATTTATTCAGAATAATTCGTAAAATAAATTAAGGTAATATTTTACTTATTATTCGTGGAAAAAAACAAACATATGTATAGACCTAAAGGTAGACACAGGTGATTTATAGCGTGTAAATTACATAATCCAAATTCCCATTGTAGTGAGAAATATTTTCTCCGAAATATACGTCGCACTGCGTCTCGTAAAAGTCGACAAAAATATGAAAATTAAAACTTTTAATACACCCCGCGTTCGCATTTCCAAAAAAAAAAAAAAAAAAAAAAAAACTTGTTACGTTACGAAATTTTTCCTTTTTTTCTCATTAGCCGCGAAAATAATGACTTCTTTTACGCGTTTCCAGTGAAAAAAAAAGTTAACTTGGCGAAATAAATTGAATTTTAAAAACTTTTAACGTAACATAATTCAAATCTATTTTTTTTATAAGTGCATGTCATAAAAATAAAAAGGTAAAGTGAAGGGTGATTTTCAAATGATTACGAAAATGAAGTTGATGGAAAACTTTTAATAACGGTTTTGGTCTTTTGAATCGCTTATCAAAGAATATTTTACCAACTGAAAAACGATCAAAGTCGCGTCGTATGTATTAGTTTTAATTCAATAGCGCATTAATACGAGACTTGCCGAAAAAGATCTGTACAAATTATTAGTGATTTGTTTTCCAAAAGAGATGTTCCCTGGTTTGGTTATTTATTCATTAGAAAATTCGTATAAAACGTTATCAATTAAAATCGTAAGCTATAAGTATATTAAAGCAATTTTCGCGAATATACTTAAGTTGAATTTTTATCAGGGTTGCTGGAACGGAACGTAACGTAACGAAATAACGAAACGTAACGAAAAATTTGACTGTAACGAAACGTAACGAAATATCGAAATCTGACTAGAAGAAAAATTGTAACGAAATGAAATAAAGGAACGAAATGTTTGAAGAAAACAAAACGAAAACGTAACATTAAAATTTCAAAAATAACGTAACAAAATAACGAAAAAAATTCGTTTTTTCGTTATTTTTTCGTTACGTTATTTTTTTAGAAACTGCAATTTATGTATGTAGATTGTTCCATTTAAAAAAAAAAAAAAATCATGATCACTAATACTACCTACCAGGGTTGTAAATAACGAAACTTTTTTTCGTTATTTCAGTAACGTTATTATTTCGGTACAAAACCTATTGATATTTATGTTGAAGCCAGTTGATATGCAGTAGAATTGATTTCATACAAAGTTTTTACTTTATTTTTTTCTTAATTTCGTTATTTTTGCTATTGGTATCGGTTCAATTTCCAAACAAGCTAGAAAAGTGTATTTGGGAGGAAATTTCTCAAATTTTGAGTACCCATGTATATAGTAACGAAATAACGAAAAAGTTTCGTTATAACGTAACAAAATTACAAAACTGAAGAATTAACAAAATTTTGGTGATCTGAGTAACGTTATAACGGAACGTAACGAAAAATTGAAAATAACAAAATACCGTAACGAAACGATAACGAAAAATCACATGAATTCAGTACCGAAATAATAACGTTACTGAAATAACGAAAAAAGGTTTCGTTATTTACAACCCTGCTTTTTATCTCATTTTATGGAATTATTCGAAGGGCAGGTACATCCTACGTAGATATTTTCCACCAATACGATACAAGTTGGTAGCACTAGGGAAGCTACATTTGTTTTTGGCATTCGGTACGTTACAAAGAAAATTAATTTCTTCTTGGTTTCTGCGTTTTATTACCTGTGACTTCGTTTAACGACTCTTATTAACAAGAAGTTTTCATTTAAGATTACTACTGTCGAAAAGATTAAGTTTTATTCAGTTCAAGAGCTGTTATACTCTTTCGTGCTTGCTATAAAATTTGCCAAAACAGTTGAAAAACAAGCAAAAAGCCAACTTCAAAGTTCTTATACCAAATAAAAAAAAAAAAATTAAATGTTCGAACACTTCGCATATTTTTAGCTTTAAATCTCGCTCTAGGTCCCCGACTACTTTTTTTCTTTTCCCTGTTTCTTTTATTTTTAATTATTACACATCCAGACATTTTCATTAGCCATTGAAATACGTTCGTCGAGACGATACTAAT
The DNA here is from genome assembly GCA_959613365.1 of Balanococcus diminutus. Lineage (NCBI taxonomy): Eukaryota > Metazoa > Arthropoda > Insecta > Hemiptera > Pseudococcidae > Balanococcus > Balanococcus diminutus. Next base: position 36,767,650 of record OY390714.1, read on the forward strand.
TTCCAGAACAATAAATTACCAACTTATCTACCTTAATATACGATCAAAAAGCTAATTATTATTCTCATCAATATCGCCAAACTCCATAGTTAGGTACTAATTTGCTTCGAGATAAACTTCATTACAGCGAGGGTTTTCCAAACAAAAGACAATATCGAAAGTACGCGATCTGAAATGAATAAGTATACTCTTGACTGGACTTTTTTTCTCCAGTCCGCAATTCTCTAATAAATATTAATTCCAAATTGACGCCAACTTTTAAATACTCTTTCAAAGTTTCAAATTGATAAACACTTCGTGCATTTAAAATGCAGATGTTATTCCTTTTTTTCCATTTTCGCAGCGAAGCAAGAACACTGGAAATTTCTGCGCAATCATTGCGCTTATAAAATGAGGGTAGAAAGATAAAAGCAAAAAATTGAAATAAAAATAGCATAGAAAACACCAAATGCTACGAATAATGTAATCAAGTTTCTGATCCAAGCAATATGAAAAATTATATTGAATTAGGTAGGGACATATTTCAGTGCAAATGGAAAATTTTTATTAAAATAATTAAATTAAGTTTCTCATTATATCTCTAAAATTTGACAGGTAAATTGAGTTATCAATGATTTTCAAAATGCGAAAAAAAATTCCATCGAATAATATTATAACTTTATTTTGAAAATGAAAGACTTTATACAAAAATTTTGAAACGTTTTCTGAAAAAAAATTGATAAAATTTTACATTGAATTAGGAGTATGAAAAATTTATTGTGAAAGAATTTTTAAAATTTTGTTCATATTCAATTTTTCATTTCATAAAAAAAAGAATTAAAATTTTCTCAATTTTTTGAAATTCCATTGAAATAAAAAATTGAAAAATGATTTTTTAAAAAACAATTTTGAAACAAAAATCACAGTAACTCACTTACCTAGATAAAATTCGAATTTTTCAAAAATCGTTCAATTATTTTTTTTAAGCTTTTACAATTTTGATCGCATTTAAATTTTTAAATCATCAAAAAATTGAATTTAGGCATAATTTCTCATATTATTTTTTTTTAGAATTTCTTGTAAATATTAATTTTTTTTTTTTTTTTAATTTTGTTCTTTCAATTTTTTTGCTTGAATTTTCTCAGCTTTTTAAAATTTCATTCAAATTCAATTTACACAATTTTTTTAAATGTTCAAATTGGAATTTTTCAGTTTTTTGAAAATTTTACCCAAATTTGAATTTTTAAATGTTATTTTAATTTGATTTAAGTAGGTACTCAATTTTGTTCAAAAAAATGTAAATTTTATCAATAAATCATTCAAATTTTGTTCAATCTGTTTTAATAGAATTTTTTCAGGTGTTTTAAATTTTAATAAAAATTGTTTTTTTTTTTCATTTCTTTTTTCATACATATTTCTACTTTTTCAAATTAAATGTTTTAAAATGTTGTTCAAATTTAATTTTTTTTCAATCATGTTTAAATCCTATCTACCTCTTTAAAATTTGGATTATCTAAGATTTCAAATTTTTGTCAATATTATTTTTTTTAATTTTTCAAATTTATAATTTTTTTAAATTGTGTTCAAATTTAATATTTTTTCATTTTATTCAAATTATTATTACAAAAATTCTACATCTAGATACCGTTTTTTTAAAATTACTTTTAAAAAAATATTTCTAATTGAGAGACTTTTAATTTGGTCATTTCAAATTTTTAAAATTCTTTTTAGTTTTTTCCCCCAAATTTTATTCAATTTTTTTTTTAAATTTTGTTGAAATTACAAACATTATGTTTTGCCTCTGTGAAGAAAATTGGAGATTCTCATAATACCTAATAATGATGGTAGAAGGGGAGATACATTTATACAGAAAATGATAAGAAAAAATTCAGCATACCTTTCATAACTCAAAATCGCATCTTGTTATGGTTAAATAAATTCATTCTTCTAATCATAACACCAGAAAAAATGAAATACACGAAGTTTCACTTCCAACAGCGATTTTTCGCTTCTTCTACATAATTCAAGCGATTATGTAAGAACAATTGTAAACAGAGACGTGCTCGCGGTGAACATCATAATATCGTTTACATACCTGCAACAAAAAAGCAAATAAAAAACGAAATTAATTCTCCTAAAGTGTTAATAATCGTTGGACAATTTTAATTCCATCATTTTCACGCTTACACCATATAGCAGCCTTCACAAATGACTCACATTTTTCCACGATAACACCATTCTTTTCGCTTCATAAATATCAATCGTTAAATTAACCATCATTCTAATACTTCCAATTAAATATGTCGTCATCGCAAATGAAAACAATAATACGATTTTATTGATTTCTTCGTGCTTCATTGTGTATATCGTCAGTACGTGCTAAACGATGGCTGAGTCGAATAAAAGTGTGTCGATAATTTCTATTATACGAGTATTTCTGCCATAAATCTCAATTCTCTCAAGCAATGCCTAGGTAAGGAAAAGTGTTGACGAGCTACGTTGAGGATAACTCTCTGAAGAAGTGAAGAAGATCCTTCACCCTGGAGGGAAGTTGGAAAACGTAGGCTTTCTTCGAAAGGAATATAAACTCATCGAATTAAGTTGCTGGAAACGACATGCATGCGTTGTTGGCATATTGATGACTTAGTATTTGAACAAATGTAACAATATATAGGCCTTATTAGCTCCAGTTCTCCACAGGCCACAATACCCACATTGTCTGTCTCAAGAACACATATTTGCTGATGTGCTGCCGAAATAAGATATTTTACATACTTGGAGCAACCCTTGGGTAATTAGATAATTCGGTATCTATTAAAAGTTGGTTGACGTACCGACCATAAAATGGAGAAACTTTGGAAGGCAAGTTAAGTTGTCGATGTCGGTGTCGGTGTCGCGCTGAGCCATCTTTGTATTGCGCATATTTTGGCGGAAATTCGTCCGTAACAGCCTTGTAAGTGGTCAGCGGAAGCTCGGACAGTGTGTATATGCGAAGGTGATGCAAAATCGAAGGATAACGCTTTACCTTATACGCTAGACGTGTACTTAAAACTGTTTACGATGCAGATAACGCCCGTGAAGGACGGCTAACCGTTAATTCGTTTACGTTAAATAGCTTTTCTGGAACCAACTCTGTATACTCTTGGCAAAATATTAACAAAGACGATTCTTATCGTGGGCCTATTTCGCTATCAGTGTGCCTAGATTTTTCCTGGCCTCGCCCTCGTATGAAAATTACATCGAATGTACCTTATACTTGAAATTCGTCACATATTCGCTGGAGGTTTACCTGTCTACAGTACCTACAATATACGTATAAAAATCAACAATTTTTTCTCAGCCATACTAATAGTCCATGCAGGTGTATTAGGCGAAAAAAGACCATTTGACCTAAAAAAAAATGTTGATCAAGACTTTTTTCATAGACTTGCTCAGAACACTGTTCTATTTAACATAAAAAAGTTCCCAAGAATCTGAGCTCCGGAGCCTCTTTTTTTTTTGGGGGGGGGGGGGGACCTCCCTTCACAATTTTTCGTGTTTTCTGACCAAAATAAGGAGATTAAAAAAAAATTTCAAGCCAAAGTCACTTTAAATTGAATTCTACGTACAAAAGTTCATATTCATTTTTCTAGTAGGACGCGTATTTTCAAAGTTACACGCATGTGTGGATCATAATTATGAAAGCTTAAAATTGCAAAAACTCATTTTTCGAGTTTTTGAGAGCGTATCAAATATTAAAAATTGGCGATGAATTTTATATGATTTTAATCCCCTGAATCTCAATGAGCGGTCGAAACTGGAAAAAAGTTATCAGAGGTACCCGTAAAAATTAGACAAGTCGACTTGAGTTGAGAAAAATGTTTGAAAACTTCAACATTCTCCTTTTTTTCTTCTGATAATATCGATGATGAATTATTTTTCAACAGATTTCCTCAAATTTGTGGAGAAGAGCAAGTAATCGAAAAAATTTTTGGACTTCAAGCTCATTTATTTTGGGGGTAGTTTGGTTTCAATTTTTTAGATTTTCACCAAACTAAAATGAAAAGTTCTCGCTTTATCAATGGGTGTGATAAGAGGAACACGAAGAATTTTTTCAATTTTTTCATATTATTTTACGCAGTTAGAGCACTTTTAAAAATTGTGCGTTCTTATTTCTTATGCAATTCTACAATGCTTAACCTTCGTCTTCAGCAATCCCTAGCTCCACTCATATGATTCGTACAGAAAAATGAATGAGAACAAAGTTGTAGGAAATTTAATGTAGAATAATTTACTTTCAGACGATTTTTCCAAAAAATTGAACCTGGGACGAAATAAAGACAAAAAACTGATTTTGAGGGGGCTGGAGCCTCGAAAAAAGTGACTTTGGGTGGCGGATCGGGGAGGTTTTCAGTAAGTAAGTATTATAGACATTCTCCTGCAGAATAAGTTTTGAATAAGTTTTAAAAAAAATTTCTATAGCAATTTGTTGGGGTATTAGCATTTTTTTGTCTATTTCTACAACGGAACCTTCCTAACTTGTCACCTCCAATTGACTTGAAATTTGGCTCACTGAATGAGTATGTCATCCTGATTTCAGAACCGAATTTTTAGCTTCCTAAGTTGATTTTTCGATTTTTGACGAATTTTTATAAATGGCAAAAGCAGCCCATTGATTTTACAAAATCAATTTTTTACAAAAAATGTAAATTTAGAGATAAAAATCTAAAAATCAGTTTATATACCTACTAATTTCGACCCTTCAAGTCGATTATGACCACTTTCAAAGCGATCTAGAGCCTCCAGCAAAAGTTAACTTTTCTCCAGCGCACTGGAATTGCTCCAGATGACACTGTATAATCAACAATATGATTCCAGTGCGCTGGAGAAAAGTCATCTGACTCCAGATCGCTTCGAAAACGGTCGCAATTGACTTTGGGGGTCAAAATTAGAACATAAACCAATTTTTAGATTGTTACCTCTTAATTTACAATTTTTTACAAAAATTGATTTATTAGCAATGAGCTATTTTGCCATTTTCAAAAATTCGCCAAAAATCAAAAAATTAACTTCGGCAGCTGAACATTTGGTTCTGAGGTCTGGATGACATATTCTTCCAGCGAGTCAAATTTCAGCTCAATCGGAGGTAACGAGTTGGCAACGTTCCCTTGTAAGTTATAATAATTCATCTCATTTGTATGTATGTAAATATAAAACACAATCTTACGACGAGGATATTCCGCAGCGAAAGATGCTGAGCCTTCTCTCACTTTCTTTGAAAATACAATACAAAAAAAAAACGTGGACTTTCTTGTTTATAAGTTTATTGTATTGTGGTACATGAGGCAGAAACGTACAACGCGCTAAGAATTAGATTTAAAGAAGGTGAAAAGTTTTTAACCGAATATTTACCACGTACCAACGTTCTATCAGTCGATGAAAAAATAAAAGTACAACGACGACGAAAAGAAATTCTTACGAAGGGGCTACCGGAGCGACGAGCCGAGCGAATTTCGGTACTCCGCAAACCCCAAAAATTCCTGTCGCTGCGAACAAAAACAATCTTGATTGAGAGTATGTTGAAAGTGAACTTGTTGAAAAATTCACTTAAACGAAAAAACTTTTTTCCCTTTTATATTTCGCGTACCTATTACTTACTATACATACATACACAAACATTTGAAATTCAATGTATCGTGCGTTCTATTTTCTTCGCAACTCTTTCTCCTCCACGTACATTTTTTCTCTCTTTTTCTGCCGCTTTTACAGTTTCTTCTATGTCTTTGTACTTGAACCATTGTCATAAATTCGTTTTTTTTTCTACTTCAATTTTCTACGTCAAACTAACGAATACGGACGACAAAATAAACGTATAAATTGCCAAATGAAATATTTTTCTCTCGTGAAACTCCAGAGTTGCCTTGATCTATGTTGAGCAAAAATACGCTTGAGAAACGTAACGAAATGATGTTTTATGCCGGAAGGCATATCTTAAAAAATGGATAAAAATTGATCAAATGGAATCAATCATTTATACTTCGGGTATTGCTAATAGTATGTAGTTGATTTGAAAGGGGAGCAAAATATTTATTATAGATGTCGCAAATATTTTCATTTTCACGACAACGTAGGCCCATCACCTTTTGTAGTGTATCGTTCAACTTATTTTACACCAGGAATCATATTGAATTCAGTGCAGATATGGATAAAATTTGATTGGAAAATTAAAAAATTGGAATAAACACGCACGATATCAACTTAAAAAGTTGTTTAGTAATTTTTCGATGTCAAAAAAGTTACCCAAAAAGTAAACAACATTTTTGAAAACGAAAATGTATTTAGGTTATACGTATAAAATTATTTGACTGAAAATGTATATTAGTGATTGAAAGTTGAAGAATTTTAATAAAAAAATATAAATATTATTTTCATTAAAAAAAAAAAAAAAAAAAAAAAAAAAAAAATTACTGATGTGTAAGAAATTTCTTAGAAATACAAGTTCCAAGATCTCCTAAACTTTTTTCAAGTTTTTTTTTTTTTGATTATTGTAAAAAATTCCCAGAAATTTTTTGGAAAAATCTTTCGATAATTATGTTGAAAATTTTCATGATAACTTTATGACTTGTACAACGATTTGGAGTAATCCTTTGAAAGGTGTGGAATTCATTGATATTTTGTGCATTTTTTAAAGGAAAAATTTTCTGTTTTTTTGTACCTAAGAAAAAATCTGAAATTTTTTTAATTTCTGAAAAAAAAATTTGTAATTTTTTGAAACACTTTTTTAAACATGTTCTATACTTACAAAAATGAAAAATTCTCTGTAAGTAATTAGTTTCTTAAAAACGTTCTGAAAATTTGTAAAAATTTGTTATACCTAATGAAGTAAAAAATTCGATTTAAATTTTGTGATTTTTCTAAAATTTTCAACAAAAAAAATTCCTTCAATCTTGTTAAAAGTTATACATATGAAGTAACTTCTCTAAATTTTAGAGTGATCCTCTGAATTGTTTTTTTAAATTCTCTGAAGCTCTGTAATAAAGTTTTCTGAAGATTCTTCGAAAGTTTTTTCCCGAATTTGTAAAAAAAATTTCTGATTCATGAAAATTGTTAGAAAATTCAAGAAATTTGGTTTTTCAATCTATGAAAAAATTTTATAAGTCACATAAGTATGTAAAAAAAATGTACAGAAATTTTGAAAAAATTCTCCAACGTATTGAAAAAAAAAATCTGTAGAAAATTGAATAAAAATCTTGCAATTTTCCCAGATTCTCTGACGTTTATGTTTTCTTCTTCTTCAAATTAGCGAGTATTTATAATCACTGAAATTTAGTAAATTCTTTTCTTCAACTTTTTGAGGCTCTGTAAAAAGTTTTCTGAAGATTTTTTAATAAGATTTTCTTTAATTTCATTCATATTTAAAATAAAAATAAAATAAAATAAAATTTCGTGAAAAATTTTTGTTTTATAAAAATTCCATGAAAATATTATAAGATTTTATAAGAACTTTTCGAAGCTTCAAGAAAAGTTTTACTGACATTTTGTGAATTTACTTCTTCAATTTACTGAAGTTCTATAAAAAGTTTTCTAAAAATTTTTCAAACATTTTTCTGTACCTAATTATTCCATTAAAAAAAAATGTAAAATTTTTTAAAATTATTTTGTTTGAAAATTCAATAAAAATTTTGTGATTTAAGGACATTCAAAATCACAATTCACCCTCTTTGACAATCTTAATTTTTTTTAGACACGTCCAAAGCTTTCCATTAAAAAATATACTTTTGTATCTTCCCCCACTATACTAATGGCTCAATTAAAATTCCCTAAACATTTTTTTGTCGTAGGTGTTTAGCTGGAGTACTCGCAAACCCACCAAGTTATGAAACCAGAACAATAAGAAATTGGCTTTTATCCAAAGCGTCGAATTTTTTCATTTCTTTTCTCAGTTTTCTTGGTACCAACTACAAACAGGTTTAGTTTGTTACCCAGGTTCATCTCGTGCATGAATTACAATTTGGTATACCGACACCCAACTCAAATCATCGACATTCCGAAAATTTCCTACAAGGTAAAACCATCGCACCAATAGGTATAATACGCGTATAAGAGTACGTGAAATCAATGGTAAAACCCAATCAGTTTGTCGAATTGATTACCGTTTATGCACAATACGAAGCGACGCGTGACGTGCTTTCCAGCCTGTTTTTGTATTTTCAACCATTTCTTTCACTTAACGACTCGCGCACTATTGGAAATTTCAAATCATTTAAACAAAACAATCGCATGTAATGTATTATATTTTATCGTTTCTTTCTTCCCCATAAAGTACCTTATTATACCGCTGGCCGAACCATCATTTACATATTAAAAGGGGGAAATTCAACTTTTTCATCGCCTAATTGTGTCGCAATAAATATAAAAATGCCTTATCTTCGACGGAAAAATTCACGTCCGATAGTCGAATTTATAATTTCAGAATATCAAATAAAACACAAACAAGAGAAATATGATTTCGGTTTTCCTTCGTAAAAAAGTCAGCCGAGGCGACGACGACGCGACGTGGAAAAAAACTAAAAAAACAATTGAAAACCAGAAAGAAATTCTAATGCCATTTTGTCATGCTAAATACTCCGACGTTCTATATAATATTTTTGAATTAATAAAAATATCACCATTATGGCGTCGAAAATTTGAATATTTCCTAAATATTGATTACACGGTCTATTCAAAAATACAAATCAGTTCTGTAATTTTAAAAATCTGATATGAAATTATCGAGCATTAAAAAAGTGCCTGCAAAATACATAAACTGTTGGTAAAACTGTTGACTGGATTTCAATTAAATCGCAATCACAAACCAAAACAACGAATCGAAGCTATAAATAAAAACAAAGCTTTATCAGCGAATATCTTCAATGGATGTACACAGTGACCTGTAATTTTTGTTTTACTTCCTCGATAATATCATGTCCATCGTGGACGACAAATTTGCAAACATAGACGTACTCGTATTTACAAAACAATCAGCCAGATCAGCGTGCTGAGCTGCAAAACTACTACGATAGAATCCCATGTGTACTTTAGAAACCGACAAAATATTAGACTTGAATTAGAAATACCCGTTACATCATCGAGCAATGCATTACATACCAGTCTCACGAGTTCTCGGAATCACCTAGGGTATCAATTCTTCGAGTAGATTCCGTATATCTTTAAATATTTATAAATTTAATCGTCTCGAATAGATAAACAAGCTGAATGATAATACCATTACTTCGTATCAAGTACAATTTTATACCATAATTATGAAAATTAACACCTACAATCTGCCCAGGTTAAAAAGCAACGATCGTCGTTTAAATTAGTCAATTCGAATGAGTGAAATTTTCAACCCATATTACCCTGAATTAGATCCTTCATACGACGACGTGCTAAATCAGCGACATATTTAATTGTAATTAATTTCATTTGTACGAATATATGATTTACAACGTGAGTATATTTTTATACTCATTCATCAGATAGTAAAAAAAAAAACACAGTCATCGTCAGCGTTACTGATGTTTACGTATATGGCTGGTGGATATAATTTCGTATTTGACTAACCGAGTTTTTTTTTTAATAATGCAAGTCATAAAATTAGTAAGGTATCTAATGTACCGAGTCGAATTACGAAATCATTTTATTTTTTTGATTTTCGCAGCGCTTTAGTGGGATACAATGAAATGGGTAATTGTATAATACAAGCGGGCTTTTCTCGAAACTTTTCAAAGACATCGTATATACTTGACACGATTAAATAACCCTATTCATTCGTTATCTCCGTTTTTAGTTCGGATTAACACTTGAAAAATACGACTGAGTGCTTGCAGCGTGTAAAAGTAATGCCGATGACAATTTTTTTCTTCACATTCTTCAACCTTGAAATCTCTCCAAATGATAGAAAAATTCAACAAAAAAAAGATGATATAATAAATTTACAAATTAAGACGCCTCAAAGAATAGAAAACATTTATGGAAATTTTTCATTATATTTTTTAAACATTCTTGTTCAATGCAGATACGCTAGATTAGTAAATTCATTAGACACAAGAGTATAGGACGTTCAGAAAATACCATTAGTTCAAAAACTGAGAGAGAAAAAAAAACGAAAAAAAAAAACCGATAGAATATAAAAATAAACGTGAATGATGTGTTAAAAAATCCTGTTAAAAACTGCGTTTAAGTAGTTTATTAATATGTAGAAACACGCCGTGTAAAATGCGATCTATATATTATATTGAGTGTATAATTACCTCTGTAAAACGAAACGAAGAGGCCTCACTATGCAGTTAATACAGCATTAACTAATTAGTAGCACTTCACTTAGAAACTTATTCGAGGGAAAATTAATGTACAGTCATTTCTTATGCAAATGGTTGGTGCGTGCCTAATTACAGCTTTTGCGGCGCAATGGCTTCGAAAATTATATAATTTCAGTCCTATCAACGACTTCTGTTTAGTGGTATAAATATGAGATAATTATTTTTCACAACATTTCGCCAACGTATTGATTTTCATGTGTGAATTTTGCAGACGATTCGATAAACTTTCGTGGTATATATTTTCAGCTCGCAGGCGTAATTACAGGTTGTGCATTGTGCAAAGCCTATACTTTTTTCAAAAAAAAAATTGAACTTTCTTGAAATGAAACTCTTATTTTTAAAGAAGAAAATCTTAATTAAAAAAAAAAAAAAACTCTTTTAAGATGAAAAAATTTTTTCGGAATAAAAAATAATGTTTACCTACCTTTCTTCATAATTATTATTATTATTATTATTGGAGTCGAAGTAAAAAAATCTCATTTTTGTAAGCAGAGAAATAGTTCAAAAAAATCTCCAATTTTTCAGAGAGGAAACCCCTTCAATTTTTCTTTTAAAAAACTGCATTTTTTCATAAAAAATATCTCATTCATAAAGAAAAGAAAAAATTTTGCTTGTAGAAAAAATTCTAAATTTTTGCCTTTCAATTTTTTGAAATACCTACATAAATTATAATTTTTTTTAATTTTTGGAGAGAAAAATTTTTCCAATTTTTTGGAGTAAAATTTATCAAACTTAATTCTTTCAATTTTTCATGAGAAACTATTTTTCAATTTTTTCAGAAAAAAAAAAAAAAAATTATTAACTTTCTTGGAATAAAAAATACCAAATGCACATCTTAATTTTTTGCAGTTAATAGCTTAAAAAAATGTTCACTTTTATTTTTGGAGATAAAAAGAAATATGGATAAAAATTTGCTAGATTTTTGGGGGAAGAAAAAAGCTTTTCAATTTTTTCAAGAATAAAACCTGTTTTTCAAATTAAATCTCATATTCATTTTATAAAAAATCTTTCAGTTTTTTGGAATAATTTTTTTTTCTTCAATTTTTTCAATTTTGGAGTAAGAATCTTTTCATTTTCATACCTATGAAAAATAATCTTTTAATTTTTTTGGAGAAGAAAATCTGAATTTTCTCAATACTTTTTTAAACGTTTGAAGAAACAAAAAATAAAGAGCATTTTGAACAAAACAAAATAAAAAACAACAACAGAAAAGATAGAGACTCTTTGAACTGATCAAAATAAATAATTAGGATTTTTTGAACAAATCAAGAAATTTAATGTTTGAAGAAATTAAAAAATTGATTTTTTGAAGAAAAAAAAGAGAGAACAATTTAATTTTTTGAAATAGGTACCTAACAAAAAATTTTAATTTTTTTTGAAGAAATTTTAAAAAATTGAGATTTTTCTACTTTGGTCATCGACGTCATCGTAAAAGCACATTATACTATGCTAAAATCACAATTTTTCGGAAAACAAATTATCGTTTTTTGTACCTATAACTATCAAAAAACAAATCTATAAGAAAATAAATTTTTCAATTTTTTTTTTTGGGGGGGGGGGGGAGTATTAATTTTCTCTAACTAACTTAATTTCTTTGTATTCAGCTGCTTTTATTTTATTTTTTGAAACGGTAAAATTATATTACAATTTTTTTGGAATAGATAGGTCTTAGGTAGATACCTGTTTGGCTTGAAAAATATTTCTCAAATTGGAAAAAAAAAATCAATCATTAAATTTTTTTGAAGTAGGTACATATAAATAATTCTAAAATTTCTAGAGAAGAAAATTCTGAATTTTCGTGTTGGAATAAAAAATTATGAGAATCCTTTTGTCGGTGGGGGGGGGGGGTAGAGGAGGAGGAGGGTAAAAAATGTTTCTTGTTTTTAAAGTAAAAAATTAATTTTTAGGTGAAAACCCCTTTCAATTGATTCTAAAAAAAAAACTTTTTAGGGAAAATTCTCTTACAAAAAAAAATCCGACTTTCTGTAACATTTTTTTTGCAATAAAAAATTGTCTCAATTTTTGCGGGTTGAAAAAGAAAAAATCCTTCAGTGTTTTTGAAGAAAATGAATTTCTCTGTTTTTTGGAGGAAAATCCCATTTCATTGATTCAATTTATTATGTGGAAAAAATATCTACCTTTTTTGAATAATGAAAAAAAAAAAATTTGGAATAGAATTTTATTTTTTATTTTTGAGAGCAGAAAAATCATTCTCACATTCAAAATTTTAAAAATTTTCAATTCGACTTCCCTCTAAAAAGTTAGGTACCTACAAGTTGTCGTCCCTGAAAGTGACACAAAGACACAATCTAATGAAAAGTCCCAATTACACTCAAGATTTTCACGATTCACTTCTATACGGAAAGAATTGTCAATACGTAATATCGATACCTATACTGTACTTATCCAATTTCTATACTTTAAGGCATTAAAAAAAATGCCAAAAATAAATAAAACAAATGGACCTCACTCATGTTTTCCTAATCGCTGACGGGTTTTGCAAATTGCCGGTTATTGTTGCCAGCTCATTGAAAGATTATAGATACGGTAGCTATACAGCGGATGCGTACTACGGTGGGTGATTTTTGGAGCTCGAACGCACAGAAGGGTGTATGGTAAACCCCTTAACCTGTCCAATTTATATTCTTCGCGGGTAACTTAGTTTACGTTGGTAGCAAGTTGTTAGTATGTTTCCCTGGAGCATCGGTTTACTGTATTCGCGAATGAATCCTTTTTTTTGCCACCACTGCCTCCTCCTCCTGTATGAACCTACACGTGTACTTCGCAGCAATACGAGTGCGGCGTGCACACCTTTGAACTTTATTGCTAAGTTGGAGAATTGAGACAACGAGCCTACGGTCTTGCCCCTTTTTCTGATTACGGGTTAAAGATTACTGTTAAATATTTTGTTCGTCGAACGAAAATTTCTGTTCGGAAGTAGGGAACTTGGCGCATGCTGAGGTCGTATTTTTTTTCTTGTTTTATGGTATTGCCTACCTTCACCGCGGCGTTCTTACACTTAAATTAATCGCACCGATTGTTTTCGCTAGCCTTGTTTCAAATTCCAACTTCATCGTAGGTATAATCAGAACATTAATTTTAGCAGAATTTTCCATTGTGAAGTAAAACATTTATGGCTTTAACTTTCGAGGCAGGATCTTTTCCGAGAATTTATCCGCACATAGTATTAATTTCAAAATATGCAAATGTACTGATTTCTCAAAATCAATTTTATCGAAAAAAAGAAATGAGTGTCCGAGATGGACGAGATGCTCTTCAAGGAGGATTTAAAATCCAGATTATTGAGATCATTTGTAGAGGGGATCTTATTTCCGAAAAAATCATGCTAAAAATATTCACTCTGATGTTACTTATATGTGCTACTAATTTCATTCCATATTCATATTTCTTTCATTCTTTTCTATTTCATTTTAGTAGTCATCATCCAAAGAAACAAACACCGCATATGCCTTAAAGAACTCGTTTTTCGAAGTGAATATTGCATGAAAAATTTTTCTGTTTATTTTTTATTAATTTTATGTATTTTTTCTGGAAAAATTTGAGAAACATAATTTTTTTATTTTGAAAAATTGCTGATTTTTTTTTTTTAATAATCAATAGGTAATAAAAAATTTTTAGATAGGGAATAAATTTTAAAAATTTTAATATCAAAACTTGGGATTTTAGATTTTTTACCTCAAAAAATCAAAAAGAAATAATTATATTTCATTTTTTTTTTAAGGCACCAAATCACAGAAAAAATTCAAAATTTTTTAGGATAAAAGAATATTTTTTTCAGATTTCAATTTTTTGGAATAAAAAAATATTTTTTCAGTGATTTGAAACCTCTTTTTGAATAAAATTTTGAAATAATATATTTCATTTTGATTTTTTTGAAGTTGAAAAAAATCCTAATTTTTGAAAATAAAATTTAAAAATTTTTTCTGGATCTGAGAAATTTTTTTAGCATAGTATATGCTTTTACGGAGACCAAAATAGAAAAAAAATGACAGGAAAATCCGACACCAAAATCCGACCCATTGGGTTAGGCTAGGTTATATTAGGTTAGGTTTGGATGACATAAAAAAACAAAATTTTCAATAAATTCGACTTTTTAGACATTATGTCAGACATTTTGAAACTTGTAAATTTTTTGCAATTTTATGACTTTTAGATATTTTATAGATATTTTGTCAGACATTCTGAAACTTGGAATTTTTTTAGAAAGATGACTTTCAAACATTTTGTTAGACATTTTGAAACTTGTAAATTTTTTAAAATTTTAGGACTTTTAGACATTTTATAGACATTTTGTCAGACATTCTGAAACTTGGAATTTTTTTTAGAAAGATGACTTTCAGACATTTTGTCATTTATTTTGAAACATAGAAATTTTTTTAGAAAGATGACTTTCAGACATTTTGAAGCTTGGAATTTTTTTATAAATTTAATGACTTTCTGATATTATTTTTTTAAAATAAATTTTATGACTTTTAGACATTTTGTCAGACATTCTGAAACTTAAAATGTTTTTATTTATTTTTTTATTTTTGTTAGAATTTTTTTATTTTTAAACCATGAAAATTTATATTCGTGACTTTTAGATATTTTTCGTAATAAACGTTATTAATTTTGAATTTCCATGGAAATAAATTTTGATGACTTTTAGACATTTTGTCACGTAGTAAAAGCATATACTATGTTTCATACTTTCAAACGTAGTGTGGAAATAGAGCCAACCAGGGGGGTCCAGGGGGGGGGGGCTTCGCCCTCCTAGCGAGGCGCGAAGCGCCGAGTTTGTTTGAAATAACTTTCCCCTATTGTTTTGAAATGAAAAAATTATAATTATTTTTTTCAAATTTTTCTAGAAAAAAATCTCAGATTTTTTTAAAAATCAGTGAAGGGAAATCAAATTTTGAAAATTGGATAATCGAAAGAAATCAATTGAAATTTTTTGTTCGGTGTTCGGATAATCGAGAAATCAGTTAATTGGAAGTCGGTTAACCGAGGTTCTACTGTAAATTCAAAATCCTAATGTAGTAAATCATATGTATTTTGCAGAATTGTAAGGATGAAAGAAAAAAGGAAAGGCGAGAGGGAGGGAGGAAAGAGGAAAGGGTCCAATCAAAATTTTTGTAACAACCAAAATTATTTCTACTCGTAGAACCACAACCTACAACTTCTGTTTGGAAGATTTTTATAATTGGAGTCTTGAATACAGAGGTAGGGAGATTTTTATACGTATTATGCAGAATTGAAGGGAAGGAAGGAGTCCAATCGCAATTTTTGTAATGACTAAAATTATTCCAAGGATCTCAATCTACAACTTTTGTTTCGAAGATTTTTCAATTGGGGCCTTAAGTACAGAGATAGGAAGATTTTTTGGAAAGTAGAGTTTTTAAAAATTGCACATGTAAGTACGAGTACAACCATTTTGGGAACCAAAAGTGGTTTTTCGAAGCTGAATTTTTTTGGAGAAAGGAGTTTTATCATTGAAGTGATAAAAAATTTCAAATTTCAAATTTGAGCAGCTTTGAACATTTTCCTCGAGTAAGCTGTGGTACAGCTTGTTCCACAAATAATGAACAAAAAATTTCCAAATTTAATTGAATCACTTTTGCGCAAAAGAATCGAGTTTTTGAAAAAGTACCTTGGAAAAATGAAAAATTAAATTTCGTAATAAAAACGTAGATTCCAAATGGTCTAGTTCAAGTGTCTGGAAAAATGTCCAACGTTTTTATTTATTTTTTCAATTATTCCAATCCAGTTATCTATACCTATTCTTTAATTTTTCATCTTAATTTTCAACGAAGAAATCGCGAAGATTGCGTCAAACGAAGCTCCTGCTCCAGCCTAGCCGCCGCGCCACCGCTGCCCAATCACGTGCATCTTGAAGCCGAGTGTCAATAGAAGATTTTATTTTAATTAATTTTCGCTCAAGCAAGAAGAATATTTGAGTAAACTTTGCACGACAGTCTAGTGAGAGCCTTGACGGTAATTAAATTAATTAAAATAAAATCTCCAGCTTTACCGCCGTACTTTAATAAAAAGTAAACATTATTTTGATTAATGATTACGGCGTGGCTGTTTTTTTGTAGCATGTCAACTTTCATTTTTTAATATAGCGCGTGAATTTTTGACGATTTTTACAACCTGAATTCTTCGACGAAATTCGTATACGAACGATGATCAGAGTCTTTCATTTAATTAAAAAATGAACAAATTCTTTTTCATGGCTAGGTCTAGTCTAAGTATATAATGCGTATATTGATCGAAACAATTACCTATCATGGTATCTGAAAAAATTGCCTTCGCTATATCGTGGAAAATTTTTTTCATCAATTTTGTTATACAAAAAGGCTATTTTGGTACTCGAAGGAGAAGTTTGAATTCGAAAATGATACTCGTAGAAATACTAACAATGCAGATTCTCGTGTAAGTACGTCTACGTGTATATGCTGAAATCCTCGGTTCAATGAATACAGCAACTTTATACTACGAAATAGACTTTGCCAAAACACGTTGTCACGATAAAGTTTATCGATTTATTAGAAAAGAAAAAGCTTTACGAATGGATCTGTATAGTGTAGGTGCGCGTCGATGATATATGGCAATTTCAATTCTTCCATTTCCTCAAAAAGTGCACACAGGGAGCGTAAATATTACATTTTGGAGAATCGATTTTATATATACGTTTCCTTTTTGCGTGATAGGATTAGGAAAATGTTGAAGCTAAAATTTCACAGAGGGTTTATTAGAAAAGAGAAACGAATATAGCGGGTTGAAAGACAGAAGAATTATGACAACTGGCGGAATATTAATTGAATTATAATCTGTAGCGTTGTAATTTCTGTGTACGTTGTCACAGTACGGATGCTGTTTCCGTATGCGCGCACGTGTTTATTCTCTGGATATTGTCAAAATTGCGGTTGCTCCCCAGATGACGTGTTCATTTCGCGAATTGTTATCGTAGTTTTTAGGGAAACCAATGATACGCCCGAACACGACACGCCAGTACATCTTGTTAAATTGATATATCCGCAGAAATGAAAATTTTATATGAAAAGCGCCACTCGACGGTGGCGTGAAAGATGTCGCAGATTTGCATGATTTTCCCAAAAAGCACAGTACAGCTCCACTCTCCAGAATAAAAACCCAGAATTCAGCTCTATACAGAGACATACATTGCCAGTGGTACCCACAGAGGGTACATACACACCGAAGTTATCATTGTAAACGCGCCCTAGCATAGCGTATCCATTGCATGTGTGCTTCTGCGCCCATCGAACGGATGTTCACGAATTGTTTGGGTATTGTCGGATGTTGGAAAAGTTAACGATACCAGTGAACATGCTACCAACCAGAGAGCGAAAGGATTACTGCCGATGCGACCGCAATGCCCCGAGGAAGACATATACTCGTACTATAGTCGTACACCCACCAAAATGAGTTACAATTTGCTCGCGTTTTTACAGGTTATTTTAGTCGGTTTATAGTACGAACGACACACGTTGTATCGTCGAAAACCGGAACTGCGATCATAACACGTGAAGGGTAATATCGGATCGGCTGTTCTAAAATAACCTACCTATTCTTTTTTCACAGTCTGATGGTTTTGTTCTAAATTTCCGACTGGGTGAAAAAAAATAGTATTATGCAGTTTATTTTGAAGAAAATTCACCGCTGTCGAGACTGATTCGCAGTATTATTATGGAATGCTTGACGCGGCCTGGCATGTCGATCCCTCCTGAGTCTTGAATAAAATGCAAAGCTGAAGGTTGATTCGTTTCATGGTGGATTTTTCCATGTACTTATAATATCTCGTTCTTCATTATTTTGCCCCGAGAAGGTACAAGCAGCAGATCCTATTCTAACGAGGTACTGCATGCAATGCAAAATTCATGTTTCGTTGTTTTTATCGTTGCAACCCCCCCCCCCCCCCCCACCAAGGTTGTTTATTTTTATGAGAAAATTATTCCCAATTTTTCATTTCCCCTATAACTAAAGGCTCTGATGTGATAAGGGGGTCAATCCACCCCAGAGCTACATTTCAAATTTTTTTTTTTGATTTGTGATGTTAAAATATGATTTTAGAGCGTATTGGTGACCTTTGACCTAATCCTCGGGGGCTGGTGCCTCGAAATAAGTGATTTCAACATTAAAAATATCAGCTTCGCATGTTTTTTATCGATTTTCATCAAAGAAAATTTTTCAGATTTTTCCGACACCTGAAATGATCTTGAAAATAACTTTGAAAAATTCAAATCGTCCTGGGAAGCACAGTTTGGGAGCTGACCAGCTGAAAAAAATTTTCCCTTGTTTTCCAAACTATTTTATACTACTCAGAATTTTTTCAAATTTTTTCGGGGGAGGGGGAGTCATGACTAAAAAATTAAAAAAAACAATATTCTGTCAATTTACCACCTTAAAGTTATCGAAAATGACAGATATTATTGATTTCTTGGATTTTTATGTATGACCTCCCCCCCCCCTCCCCTTTGACAAAAATCTGAAATATTCTGAGAAGTGTAAAATAGTTTGGAAAATAATTTTTTTAAATTTCCAGCTTATCAGCTCCCAAACTGTGCCTCCCAGGATAATATGAAATTTTCAAATTCATTTTCAAAAACATTTCAGGAGTTAGAAAAATCTGAAATTTCAAAACATTGCCCTTGGGTACTTGTATTTATGCATGCCAAGTTATCCTTAAATTAATTTCAAGTGGTGCCACCATCCTCCCCATTTTGAGACCAATAAAAAAATTATCGAATTGTCAACATTCTGCACTTTTTTGGTTCTAACTTATCGAAGTTGTTCCTTTTCAAGAGAAAGTAACTTCTGATTTTTTATTTTTCTTCAAGTGGCGCTTAGCTCTTCCCACTTTGTGAAAAAAAAAATTTCAAAATTTTATGTTTCTTTGGTTCAAACCTATGAAGTTTTTTCCTTTTCACTTGAAATCTAATCGGAGGGAAAAAATATAAAAATTGAGAAATAATTCTCAAAGAAAGAACAATTTTGATGGGTTAGATTAGAACCAAATAATAATGAAAAAAAAAACAAGCATTTAAAAATCAGTCAATTATCTCGTTTTTCTAAAAATTGGGTGCAATTAGGGTCAAGGAATTATTTTCTCACAAAAAGAAACAATTTTTGGGAGGGTGAGAAAAAAAATTGGAGATTCAAAATAAGGGCCACCCTATAACACAAGTAAACATACTAATATTCTTCAAAAATTTTTGGGATCGTTTTTTGATGTCGTTTTTTGAGGTAGTTTTTTTTTAATTTTGGTAATCTTAAAAGCATTATACTATGCTGAAATCTTTTTTGAGAAAATTATTTCCTTTTTTTTTTAGAGTGAACAGACAATTTTTTCAATAGATTTTTTTAGTAATTTAAACTTTTTTTTAGAATTTTTTTTTATTAATAGGTAATTTTGCATAAAGAAATATATTTTTTTCAGAAATTTTTTTTCATATTTTTTATAATGTAATTTGTTACATGAAATTATTTTATGTTTGCCTACTCATGAAAAAATTTTAACTAATTCCTTTTTTTCTTGAAATATTTGTTCAAAATATTTTTTTTCATGACTTGAATACTTAATTATCTGAATCGATTGCGACCATTTTCAAATCGATCTAAAAATTGATATACCTACCAATGGCTATTTTCGCCATTTTAACAAATTTGACAAAAATCGAAATAATTTGGACAGCTCAAAATTTGATTCTGAAGTCTGGGTGACGCTGACGTGCTTTTCCAGTGAATCAAATTTTAGCTCTAGAATCCCTCTAGGACTAAGGATGATTTTTTCACAACTTTCGAATTTTTTAAAGAATTTTTCCCAAGTAATTGTAGGTAATAATTTTGTTGATACTTTCTTGTGACATGATTTTTGTTTTTGAGAATCTCTACCTCATGTATTTATAATAATTTTCATATTTTTTTTTCATTAGGTATAAAAAAAATTTTCGGTCATTTTTTAGAACATAATTTTTCAGCATATTTTTATACATTTCTTTTTTTTAATCAACAAATTTTTCATAAGAAAATTTTGAAAAATTATTAATTTAATTTTTAATAAAAATCAAGAAAAAAAAATAAACAATGGCAATTAACAAAGTGTAAAAAAATAACATTACTTTAAATAGAATAATACCCAAAAAATTTTAAAATGACTATCCACTTCCGAGGCCACAAAAACATCGAAAAAATGGCCTATAGAAATAAAAGTATAAAAAGGAGGGTTTTCAAGTTAAAATAAAAAAGTACAGTTCAAAGAAAATTACAATTCAGAAAAATATAAGAAACTCGTGTTTACTTATATGTGATGAAAATAACGCGCTTTTTGAAACACACAATCGTCGACCAAAATAACATGGCAAATTTTGTTTTGCGAAATTAAGTTAAAACCTTTTACCATATTCTTTAGCCTTCGAAGAAAAAATCCCGAATGAAAGGATACGCTCTTTGTACATACATTAGATAAACTAGCTTACCCTTTTAAAGTTCATTTTGAAAACACACTAAATCCTTTTTAATAGCCTTCGCCATGTATCCTCCTCTATATGAGATAAGATTTACCTATTACCATATTCATAAGTTATTATTTGAAATTGGCTACTTGGTTCGTCCGTCTATAAACTCGATTCACCCGCCAAGTATACCTCTCGTAAATGTACTGAAAAATTTTTACCGCAAACATATTCACGCAGAACTACGAGTATATACTATCTAGGCCTATATTCGTAGATAAAATAGCTATCACACTATATTCTGCGTAAATATACTTACTTAACAAATCTTACGACGTACACTCTCACCCTCTACGAAGATATTTTTTTAATAAATTAATTAACTTCCCAAACAGAAAAATAATAACGTGAAAAATGAAGCAAAAAACGAAAAAATTAACATCTGGTGTCAGTGGTGTCAAGAGGTACGACTCGTAGGGCATAACTACGCCAGTTGTAAGGTAGTTGCACCAGTGGTGGACCCTTATAGTGGAAGTGTCTTATAAAAAACATTCTGGTTTAAAAACTAATAACGTTGGCGAAATGGTGAATATACCAAACGATTCCTTGTGTATTTTTCTACAAAATGCGCTATAATTTTTTAATTTTACTTCATTTCTTTGAAAATTACGACCATTTTAAGTGAAAAAATAGAAAAGTCCAGTGGTTGGTCAAGATAATCTAGTAGTTGACCACCCAGTAGTTGGTCACGCGCTAGTAGTTGATCACCCAGTAGTTGGTCAATCAGATTATGACAACGGCTCTCAACCATTTAATTTTTTGAAAAATCAATAAGTATTCGGTAAAATTGTCACTCATTAGCCATGAGAAAGAGAAACTATCATTTTTCGTAAATATTTACCAATTTTTTGCATGATCAACCACTAGAACTTTACAAAAATTTCGTAAGTCTAGTACTTGATCAAAATGATCAACTACTGGCTAAACACCATTTTTTCCTTCCAGTAGGTAGTCACCGCCATATTTGATAGAATTTTGGCAATATTTTTTATTTTAATGAAGAAATGGGATCTCCAAACTCTTCTTATTCAGGTCCAAATGGTTATATTTCAAGTTTTATTAATCTTAATAGTGCAAAATTCATATTTCGATAACACTTCGGCTTAACAAAAATCTTTAGAATTGGCATCATTTTGAAAATTGTTCTAACAAAAAAATTTCAGACGATCATTATTAATTACTTGAACAGAATTGATTAAAAACTTTTATGTGGTTCTATGCAGAAATGTTCCAGGTTTGCTCTAAAAAAAATTTCTGAAGCTATTTTAAAAATACGCGTAATTATAAACATTTTTCTTCTCAAGTGACCCACCACTGGGTCGTGGCCAACGACTGGTGCAACTACCTTATAAGTTCTCGTAGGAACACGTAACTACACCAACACTGTCGTTGGTGCGCTGAGTATTTGCAAATATTGAAGGGAAAAAACTTGATCGTTAATGCTTGTTAAGTTGTTCTTTTGTACACAAAACGTCGTCGTTTGGAATACTCGAAAATGGAAAATAATTGAACGACAAAACAATAAACATTCCTTTAATGAGGGGTAATTCAGCACGCAATTATTGCTTCGAATGTACCTACTCGTAAAAAATCTATTTCACGTTTGAATACATTTTCTCCGTCGAATTGTATTTTCACAAATTTTACGCATTATTGGAGTTTCTTTGGAAAATCTAATGGTACCGAAGCTTTGAAATAAAAAAGCTTCGCATTATGGTCGTTAATGAAATCGAAATAAGCTTCGATTTGATTGTACGTAACTATATTTGTATATTTGTATAACAATAGCAGGACCGTGGGAAAAATAACAAAAACGACCAAACCAGCCAGAAAAGGGACTTTGAAACGTTGATATAATCTCTCCATAAGCGAATCGATTTTCCTCTTATAAATTCATACATATTAATACCGGAGAAAAATCGAACTCGAACACGAATCTACCTCATTAGGTATATTAGACACTAAGTGAATGACCTGTTAAAATAATGATGTAATTACAAATGTCCGATTGATTGACGCATCAATTAAGAATGAGAAAGTTAGTTCGATTCGTAATCAAACACTAATAGTGTAACAATTCGTAAATCGACGTGATGTGATACCTACACACAGGTTGCAAAAGCGCCACACTCCAACTCCATGTGAACCCGAAAAAGGAAACGAGAATTCGCATATTGTCGCATGGCGCATGAAGTGTGAGAAATATCATTCATATGAGAACTCGACTCTCTGTCATTACACGATTGCTCACCGTAAAAAAAAGAGAACCGGTCTTGCGTGCTTCCTTCATTGTACTTTTGTAATGTGAAAATATTATCATTATTATTATTCTCTTTTTCATCGCCGCTGTAATCATAAGAAAATCCGTAATTTTTTCAAGTATGAAATTTTAGCAATATCTATTTTATTTTTAAAGATCACCTATCACTACCCAGGGTGGCTCTAATTTTGAAATTTTGAATTTCTTTGTGACATCGCTGAAAAATTTTCACAACCTTCATTCTTAAATTCTACAATTCACTAAAAAACGTCTCATTATTCAACATTCTTCAAATTTTTTGGAGAAATTTATTCCAATTTTTTCTAAAAACATTACAATAAGTGTATATTTTCTCTAAAAAAAATTTAAGAACAATTTTTCGGAATAAAATATTATTTTTAGAGAAAAACAAACCAGCTAAATTTTTTGTTAAAAATTAAAATAATTGAAATTTTCTTGAAGTGAAAAGTTGTTCACATGCGTTGTAATTAAAATACTCCTTAAATTCTTGTAGGAAAAATCTCATTTCTTTGGAGGAAGAACTCCCTAAATTTAAGGGGTAAAAAATCAACTTGAAGGAACCTCTCATTTTTTTGGAGAAAAAAGCTCAATTTTCTGTCATATTTTCATTCTTCTTCTTCTTCGTCTTATTTCATTTTATTTTTGAAATATGTAAGACTGTTCAATTTTTTTTAGGTTATAAATTTCATGAAGTAATTTTTTCTGAAAAAAGAGTCTTTTATTTTTTGGGAGTTTATGCAGAATTTTGTTTTATTTTATGATTTTTTTTTTTTTTTTTTTTTTTTTTTTTGGAAAAAGGTCTTTCAATTGTTTTTTGAGGGAGAGAGGACGGACGCGGTAAAAATAAATCTCAACTTTATTGGAGAAAGAATCTCTCACTAATTATTTGGGAAAAAATTCCTTAATTTTTTTAGAGTAATTTTTTTTAGCTTTTTGAAGTGAGTACACTTCTCTTATTTCTTTGTAAATTTCTTTTTCAATTTTGCGGAAAATGTCAAAATTTGTTGTAGTGGTATGAAATCTCTTGATTTTTACTTGGAATTTTTTTTTCAGAAAAAATATTCTCACTTTTGGAGGGGAAAAAATCATGATTTTTGTCCATAATTTTTTTGAAAATGAGAATCTTGTTTTTATTGATGTTATTGTTGTTGTTTCTTTTTATTTAAAAAATCTCTCAATTTTGTTGTAGAAAAAATTAGGTACTCAATTTTTTAACTTTTTGTATTAAAAAAACTTCTCACTTTTTTGAAGAAAAAACCTTTATTTTACGTCTTATCCATTTAAAATTTTTAAATTAAATCTATCAATTTTGGGAGAAAAAATATCTTTAATTTTTTTCAATTACAGGTAGATACATATTCATTTTTAGAAAAAAGTCCTTTGATTTTTCTTGTTTTTTTTTTGTTTTTTTTTTGGAGCAAAAAAATTTGGAGAATAAGAAATTCACAATTTTTTAAAGAATGTTTTTTTTTTTTTAATTTGGAAAAAAATCTCTCAACTTTTATGCGAAAAAAATTTGTTCTGTGGGGACACTCCAAGGAATCACCTGAATATCGAGTTAGAGAGAAAATAAAAAATTAAGAATTAATTCTCATGAAAAAAAAAACAACAAAATAATGGGTTAAAACCGAAAAAAGGTCAATTTTTCACTTTTCTAAAAAATTTGTGGGCGACTAAGGTCTATTTAAATTTCAGTGAGGAGAATATGAAAATTGCTAATCATTTTTCATGACATTGGAACAACTGGCTAGAACCAACAAAGGCAAGATTTTGAAAATTAGTCAATTTTTTAATTTTTCTAAAAGAACAGGGGTAATTAGGGGTCACTTGAAATTCAATTAGGGGTATACTAAAAAATAGAGAATTGTTTTATCAATTTTTTTTTTTAAAAACTTCGAGAGGTGGGTCCAAAAAAATGAGCGTCCAAATAAGGCCCCCCGCCCTAATGACCATTTTAACTCGACGAAAATTGTTCGATGTTTTTAAACAGAATAATTAAAGTCAAACGCATTTGTTAAGAGTGACGTGATACAGTTATTTTCAGTCGATTGTTTTTTTTTCAAATATTCAAAGAAGCTACAGCGAACGAGTAATACCAATGGTAATACCGACGCCTCCACGTTTAATAGTATGAGGCGCCAGCGTCACTCATTCCACTGAGTGAGACCATTATATAGCCTCATATATTTTTTATACGTTTCAATCTCTTCGTACTGTCGCATTATTATTGCAATAATCGTGAAAACTGATGATACGTTTAATCAGAATGAATAGTTTTTATATGGATCAAACGTTCGCGAACTCATATTAAAATTTAAAATGCAAACAAAAAGGTGAAAAGATAATACTAGGCCTAATATCAAATCATAATAACAGTACTATCGCCCAATTATTCGCATTAACCAAGTAAACATATATACGATAAACGTCATTAATTTTTTAAATCTTTGTAAACCAAATTTTGCAACACGTTTCTTCTTTTTTCATCGGTAGGTACATGGTTGAAAATTGCGATCACTAAACTTGATATTTGGAAATATTGATTTTCTTATAAAGAGTTCACCTATTTCCTCATTATAGCACCGGTAACTCACTAAAGGTATCAATTTTATAAATAATAAATGAAATTGAAATTATTTCTTTTCTTTCAATATAGGCACATAATACTATCCAATTTTTAAGCCATTGGTTCTCAACTTAGACGGATTCGTTTAAATATCTAGAGTATACCTACCTGTGTAACTCAACTCGATTTCTATCGAGAAATAATAAAAATAATTTTTTATTCATTCTAAGCAGAAGGCTGCAGTATTTAAAAATATGTACTAAAATGATATTATAAAAAATTATATGTTCAAATAACCCATCTCATCATCTAGTTAAAAATTGGATCAAACAAAATTTATTTCGAAAATTTCTTCAGCTCGAAAGACTAAAAGAAGGGAATTTTTGATAGGTGATGACATTAATTTGGACTTGAGAAAATAAACTTCTCAAATGAAATATTTCATCATACAAGAATTAGAATTTTTCAAATCAAAGAATTGGGTACCTAAAAAGTTTATAAATTAAATCAGCTTATTTCATCTCATCAATCGAATCGAAATAATTGGCGATGGTTTCCAGCTAGAAAACCAATGCGTTCAATTGAAGTTCGCCGAGTAAATATTTGGAAACTTAATTCACCTTTTGAATGAATGCCACATACAATATACTTACGTAGACGTGCACATCAAGTAGATACAGTATTCGTAAAACCTTGAGCTACGTGCTTCATATTCGACTGGCAGACGTGGTGTCCGGGCAAGTATCAACAAGTTGATCAGAATACTAATATATGAAAGTATCGGACAAAAGCTTAGCCAATAAAATGATGCAAACTAGGGACCCTTGATGGGATTTTGAAATCGAGGGAAGGTATAGTCGGTTTAAAAACTTGATGATATCATTTTTGGCCCTTACGTCATATCACACCTTCCAGTGAAGTCGATGTGTTTTGTAGCACAAATTTTCAATTTCTTCAAACCTCAACTGAATTTTTTCAAACTTGCAGGGATAATGAACCTCACCAATAAAGGTCATTCCTGAAAATTTTTCAATTTTTTAAAATAATGTTCTTAGTATGAAAAGCTAGATATTTTTTCCAAAAAAATTGAGTTTTTTTTCTCCAAAAAAATAGTCTAAGCGGTTAGCACAGGAATACTTTTTTTTCTGAACACGACTTGACATGCGGCTTTTCTTTTAGTATGAACCAAAAGAAAATTTTGGAGAAGGGAGGCATCAAAAATTTCCCTTGGGGGAGAGGAGGAGGTGGTTTTAGGAGGGGAACACCCCTATTTTTCCACATAACGGGGGAAGGGTGTGATTGTTATCTTTTCCATATAATTCGACCCTCCTGAACTCGAATCGACCATTGGTTTTTCGATTAGAAGTGGAGAAGTGACACAATCGTGGAATTTGTGTCGCGGAAAATGCTCATTTTTCGCAAAAATAGAGGTAAAATCACGTTTTTTAATTTTTGAAGCCCCTCAATGGTGACCAATTGGGATATGAAATATGTTTTCCATGTATTTCGAACCTCCTGAACCCGAATTTGTAATTGGTTTTCGGATAAGAAGTGAAGAACTTGCACAATCGTCGAATTTATGTGGCATAAAGTAGCCAATTTTCGTCAAAATTGGCATACAATCGAGCTTTCTCATTTCCCAACCCCTATACTTTCAACAAATTGTAGTATAAAAGCTTTCCCTAACTTAATTCGGACCTTCTGAACTCGAATTTGTATTCGGTTTTCAGATAGGACGTAGAGAACTCTCGCAATCGTCAAATTTATGTCGCGTAAAGTGGCCATATTCTACAAAATAATCCGGAGAAAATTTACAAATTTTCTTTTAAGAAATTGATACCAAAATTTTTTCAGAAATAGGTAGTACTCGATGCCCTCTTCAATATTGAGTTATGATGCAATGTCGTAGGACGCTTGCGTCACGTGCTAGGGGGTGAAATTCCCCCCCACACGACGTTTTTTACGTTTATTTCCAAAAATATGTCCTTTTTCGAAAAAATGATAATCACATAAAATATTCAGCATAAAATTTTCTATAAAAAACGTTCTCATCATTTTTTTGTAAAATGTAGTCAACCGCCGCCACGAAAGTGGACAAAGTTTCACGAGTTGTATGGACACCTCTGTGATGGAATTTTGTTCCTCCAAAAAATCTAAATGATTTTCCTCCAAAAAATGGTATGTTTTTCTCCAAAATATTGAGAATTTTTTTCTCCTAAAATTGAGAACTTTTTTTATTCAAAATATTACCTAATCGGAAAAAAATCACAATTTTTTTTGAGAAATAAAAATCCAATTTTTTTTAGAGAAGAAAAAATTTCCAAAAACATAAAATTTTGTTCCTCCAAAAAAATATTTGTATTTTTTCCTAAAAAAAAAAAAAAAAAAAAAAAAAAAAAGTTGATGAAAAATAAACTTATTTTTTGGAAAGAAGAAAATTTCTAAAAAAAAAAATAGAATTTTGATAGGTATATCAAAAAATTGAGGTTTTATTTTGGCCTCAAAATTGATAACTTTTTTATACAAAAAATTAGAAAAAATAACAATAATTTTTTTGGAGAAATAAAAATCCAATTTTTTAGAGGAGAAAAAAATTCCAAAAACATAGAATTTTGTTCCTCCAAAGGAATTGGTATTATTTCCCCTCCAAAAAATTCAAATTTTCCCTGCGAAAAAGGTGAAGGAAAAAAAATCACATTTTTTTTTGGAAAGAAGAAAATTTCTAAAAAAAAATTAAATTATGTTCCTCCAATAAATTTTTTTTCTCTAAAAAATTGAGAATGTTTTTCTCCAAAAAATTGAAAATTTTATTAAAAATTCCAACCGAAAACCGATTATCACCTTTTTCTCGACTATGCTTTATAAATTAAAATTTAAAAAAAAATCAATAAATCTCATATTTGTATTTAAGATTTTAACTCTCAGAAAATTGTAAAAAGTTTATACAGAATTATCTGAAGTTGACAATGGAAATCAGTTTATTTGACTCCAAGCAATGTTACATTTTTTATCCTTTGGTTTCTCTGGGAAAAAAACGGCTTTCTTCGATAAAGAGATGAATTTCAGCGATAACGATAATAATTCTGTGAGAAACGTTTATAGTTTCTGGAGCGTGTTTCTAATCAATAATACTGGACAAAATTTGAGAAACACTGATTTCACTATTACACATTCGTAGAAATGGGTAAGCTTTGCAACCTGCGAAGAATTTAGCATCAAAGCCTGAAATGTTTTCAGGTAAACGATATCAAATTTAATCATTGTTTACATTAACACCCTTGTCCCTTATTACGCGTCCGGCTGTCTGTGATCTTTGTGCTTCGTTGAAAACAATTCATTTGCCAAATGTTAACTCGAACTCGACATTCGGCGAAAAAAATAAATTCGAGAAGACTCGTAAATTCGAGATAATCTAGAGTATGGTAATCGACTTCATTATCATACAATAAGGTAACAATTTAAAAGACAGAAGTTGGTAAAATTTAATTTCATCCAATTCGCAAACCTGTTGCCTAAAAATAATCAAGACTCGGGCGTAAAATTTATCGAACGCTTAAGTTAACCTATTTACTTAGGAATGGAAATTTTTCGAATTTTCAAAGGCTAACGAAAATGTTGAAACAGTTCTTGAAATAATTTGAAATGAGCCTTCGAAACCGAAGCATCATTTACTTATAATGATTTGGTAAAATCACCAATAAGGCGGCTTCTTCTACTGCGCAGCACATTCTTAAAGCCTTTTACAAAGTTCTTAAACCACTTTTTCATCTCCCTTTGCGTAATTTTTAGCGAATAAATTAACCGGTATCGCTTTTATTCCATTTACATTATTAATATTACATCGTATCGTTTATTTTTCAACGATAAAAACGCGAGACGAAGATGATGATGAAAAGCAAAGATGCAAAAGAGCAGAGCGAGAGAGGTTCACAGTAGCGTAATCAAAGTAGGGAATTTTCTTACTTTTATAGATATACCCCGGTTACGCTCCACTTTCACATCCCGACGGGAAAAGTTTGGCATCTTTTGCGGAAATCTAATTAATTGCCTTTTCTAACGAAAGGGTTTCGTATATATTATTTAAAGTAGACTACGTTCGAGTAGCAAAAGAACGACAACAGTAAAAATTACCTTTTTAATTCCTGCGTAGATTATTTTCGCCGGATAGGTCTATATTGGTAATTTTAGTCAAATTTTACACTTTCCTTTTTTCTTTCTCTCTCTCTCTCTCTCCTACTTTTGCACGACGAATTAATTTATACCTACGTCAACGATGTAGTGTAGGTATATGCGACATAGGTCTAAATAGAGATAAATTTGCGAGAAAAAAATTCTCCACATCGAAAGAAGATAATACAAGGGGAAAAAATATGTAATTTTGCCTTATAGCTGAAATTACAAAATTATATTCCCACCATCGCGTTCAACTACAAACATTACCTATTCGCGGTGTTATGGAGAAAAAAAACTCCCCAAGAACTCGAACCATTAACCTACTTTCACGACGGTAAGTTGTTCAACTCGAGTCTGGACTTCCCTCATTAACAATCTAACACGCAATGCGATATCGTTGCTAGAGTAAAATTTCATTGTATATTTTTATTCCCCAAAACATAGTGTAATATTGAGAACGCCTTTTTACAAGGCATCGTGACACGATTTTGTAGTACGTACTACGTATAGTACAGTACGTAGTATGTCGTACGTACGAGTATAGTACTATACTATGCATTGATGCGCCTACAGTCGAGAATTACTACTTCAAAGGGTTGTAGTGATGCTTTTCGCAATAATTTATTTTGTTATCATCTATAGTATACTTCTTATTCGTTGCCAAATGCCAATAACCCGTGCACTGTTCGCCGAATTTCCAATCTTATTTATTTCCTTTTATGTGTAAATGTGTGTATGCCTAAATTTAGTATACCTACCAACGTGAATTTCCTTTTTTCGTTATTTTTTCGCTTGATTTTTCCTCTAAAATTTGAGAGAAAAAAAATCCATTCATATGATGAGGTAAAGTGATTGAGCGGAACAGGCTCGGGCTCTTTGTAAAATTGTAATTTTATCTCTTTCATTCATTTCGGAGAGAAAAATTATTTCATACTTTTTTCTCGCATTATTAGAATTTACCTATCTTAAAAGACAGGCCTACGATGGTGCTACGGTTTAGGAGGGAAATTTGGAGAATCGTTTGAGACGGAGGAATTGTAAATTAATGAAATTACCTAAAGAGAAAAGGCATGATTTTTTGGTTCAAAGGAGTGACGTAATTTCAAAACTGATTAATCAGAAGTTGCTGATTATCTATTTATCATTATTATTACTCGACAATTTTTTCGTTCAACTCTATTACTTTTCACATGACCTCTTCTATTCAGAAACTATAAAAAAAAAGTTTCGCGCGAAGCTTTTTCAGCCTTGTTTTTTCGATTTTGAATCTTGTAGGTCTGTATACTTTGCCACGAAATTCATAAGCTAGGAAGATGATTTCTGCATTTTTACACCTTCTTGAATTGTTGAAGCTTTGTAATGATTTTTATTATTAACTAGGAGACTTCGCCCCATGGGCCGCTTGCTCGTTCCTCGGGCTTCGCCCTCAGAACTTCGCCTTGCAGGTAGCTTAAGTGCTTCTACAAGAAATGAAAAAAAGGTTGGAAGGTCAGAATCCCCAAAAGGCACATCTAGGACTTCTACCGAACCTACATGCCAAAGAACAGCCTCCTAGGTAAATTGGGGTGGCCTGTAGCCGTGACACAAAATTAAACAAGGCAAAAAAATAGCAAAAAAGACCTCAAAATTGCGTTTTTGGGGGATGGAAGGGGGTGAGAAAGGGTTGGAAGGTTGAAACTCCCAAAAGGCACATGTAGGACCCCTACCAAACCTACATACCAAAGGACGACCTCCTAGGTCAATTTAGGTGACCTGTAGCCGTGACACAAAATTGAAAACAGCGTAAAATGACCCCAAAATCGACTTTTTTGGAGGTGGAAGGGGGTGGGAAGGGGTTGAAAGGTCGAAACCCTCAAAAGGCACATCTAGGACCCCTACCAAACCTACATGCCAAAGGACGACCTCCTAGGCCAATTTCGGTGACCTGTAGCCGTGACACAAAATTTTTCAAGGTCAAAAAAAATGACAAAATAACCGGTTTCTCCCCTCCTAATTGCTCTAGGAAGCTGATTTTTGAATATGTTGTACAAGAAGCTGATTTTTGAATATGTTGTACAACTTTTTATTTCCTATCGATTGGTTTTTGATTTGGCATTTTTTGAGATTTTGTGCTCCCCCACCCCCTCCATAAAGAAGTTGACATATCTGAATTTCAGTTCAAGGTCATCCCCACTCCAACCACAAAATATAGTTTTTGAAAAAACCCTATAGCCCAAATTTGAACTTATTTGGTGAAAAAGGGGCTGAGCAAGGGGCCGAAAACTATATATATAATATATATATAGATTTATCTATGGATAAAGTGGCTTCATTTTTAGATGTCTAACGGTAATCATGCTTCGTTTTGGTAAAGTGGCTTCATTTTACTGAAGTCAGATTACCAACTTTCGCCAGTCAACTCAGCAAGGTGCCAGGATGCTAGAAATGTGGTTATTTTGGTGATGCCACTTTACCACTTATACAAGTGAAGGGTTCGTTGTGAAAACAACCAAAGTCCATTTCGGGGTTAGCTTGTTTACGTTTTTCATAGACGCATTACAGCCGATGTGTGAATGCGAATAATTCGTTCAAATATCACAATAGTGTCATCGTGACTTCATGACACTATTGTGATGTTTGAACGAATTGTTCGCATCCACACATCGGCTGTAATGCGTCGATGAAAAACGTACACAAGCTAACCCCGAAATGGACTTTGGTTGTTTACACAACGAACCCTTCAAGTGTAGAATAAAATTTCGGTCCAAGGTCGTACTGGCATCGTTTTTTAGATGTTTACGGATAAACTTGCATCGTTTTGTAGAATAGCATTTTGATGTCTAAAATTGAATAATAAGCCATGGGAATCATAATACTTTCGATAATTTCAAGTTTGAAGCCATTTTACCGAACATACAAATTGAAGTCACTTTGACCTTAGATCGATATAATATATACATATAAACAGACATTGATAAAAATGGTCAAAATGGACTTCTGGAGTCATGAAACGGATTTTGTACTTACTCCCCCTCAACTCCCACATCATGATACAGCGTAATAGCCTTGGTTTTTTTTGACAAATTGAGAAAAAACAAGGCTAATTAGCCTAAGAAAATCACGTTAGTGTGTACTTACATTTCAAATTGATAAAGTGGAAACGAAAAAGTAATTCGGTACATAATTTTCATAAATTCAATTACCTGAAACAGAAAATGAAACACATCGGAAATTAGCGACGAAAAAGTATAAAAATAACCACAGGTATAGATAGATACCTAATTTATTTATTAAAGTATTATGTTTGTCGTAACAATATGGAAACAATTTTTTTTAAAAATGAATGCTTTAATGTGGTTTGAAAATATATTTCTATCAGGTACCTTCGAATACCATTTTTTCCTTCAATTTGTTCAAATCCAATTTTACAAATTTTCGTTTCAAAACAATTTTCTCTAAATTTTATTCGAATCATTTTTTTTCAACTTTTTTTTTCAAAATATTTTTTCTTTAACTACGAACAAAACATTTTTCATACCTATTGTTTAAAAACACTTTTCTAAATGAATTTTGTTTAAAACCTTTTTTTCCCCTCTTTTTTTAAAATTTTGATTCAAAATCTATTTTTTTGATTTTGGTAAGAACAGATTTTTTAAAAAAATTTCACCTAACAATTG
The DNA here is from genome assembly GCA_959613365.1 of Balanococcus diminutus. Classification (NCBI taxonomy): domain Eukaryota; kingdom Metazoa; phylum Arthropoda; class Insecta; order Hemiptera; family Pseudococcidae; genus Balanococcus; species Balanococcus diminutus. The sequence goes on from OY390714.1 coordinate 36,801,180, forward strand.
TATTTTCCCCCAATACACTTTAAAATATTTTTTTTTTAGTTTTGTCGAATTCGCGAAATTTTTTTATTTAAAAAAAAATTGTCTGGAATAAATTTATAACGATTTATAAATTCCTTTAAAAACAATTCTTTAAAATTTTGTTCAAATTTGATTATAAACCAAATTTTTCCCAATTTTTTTTTTAGAAAATTAAAAAAAAAATGTTCAAAAATATTTTTCAACAAATTTCTAACAATTTTTTTTAAAAACTTTGTTCAAAGCATTTTTTAAAAAAATTTCATTCAAAATAGATATTTTAAAAATTTTGTTCAGACTAGCTTTTCATATTTTCTCCGAATTCTATTTTTCGAATTAGCTATTTGAATTAATTTCGGGAAACCTAATAAACATTTCTTTTTTGCAAAATTTTCTATAAAAGTGATTTTTTGTGCCAAAAAATTTCAAACTTTTCAATTTTTTTTTTTCATAAAATCATTTTAAAACAAAATGGGGGCATGTTTCGTGAAAAAGTTAACATTCTAATTGAATTGTCATTTAAGAAAAACTTTGAAAATTACTTTCAGCAACAAAAAAATTTTTCAAACAATTTTCGAAGGAATTTTCAAATTATCAAAACAAAAAATAGAGATTTTTTTCGAAAAAAAAAAAAAAATTTCAATGACATTTAGAAAATTTAAAAAAACTGCAAGGGTTTTCTTAGATTTTTGGATTCATTTTAGGGACCCTTATAAAACATTGAATTTCTGCAAATTTCTTATAAAACAGTTTTTGTGCTCCAAAAAACATATGAATTAACTATTTCAAAAAAATTTTTAAAAATTTCTGTGCATTTATTTTTTAAAAATTTTTTTTGTGCCCAAAATAAAATTTGGAAAGAAGTTTATCAACTTTTGATAGAATTTTCGAATTCATTTTTAGAATAATTTATGAACGATTTACATTTTGCAAATATTTCTTTCTAAGAAAATTTTGAGGTCACAAAATTTTTAAAAAAGTTTTGAAAGCATTTTGGATACGCTAGAGGATTTTGGCTAAAAATTAATAATACTTTGATGGAATTTTCGAATTAATTTCAGGAAAATTTGGAAAATATTTTCCTTACAGCGAATTTCTGTAAAAAAAATTTATACCTAAGGATTTCTTGTATACCTAGTATTTTTTAAATGTCAAGTGAATTTCTTGAAATTTTATTATAAATAATTTTCGAGTTAATTTTAGGAGAATTTATAAAAGATTTCCTTTCTACAAAGTTCCTTCTAAAATAGTTTTTTGGCCTTAAAAAAAAATGGAGTATTTTTTATCTGAAAAAATCAAAATGTTGATAGAATTTTTGATTTCTTTTGGAAAAATGTTTAAAATATATTCTTTCTGTGGATTTCTTCGTAAAGACATGTTATGCGTAAAAAAATTCCAAACAGTTGGTAAAAGAGTTTTCATTTTTTTCCCAAAAAATTTCGATAAAAATATTTTGTAAATTTTTGGTATTGCTTTTGAATTTATTTCAAGAATATCCCTTTTTGTATTTTTTTTTTGGTTGATTTTTTACCTGAGTAGATATTTTTACAAGAGAATTTTTGCTAAGATATCCATTTTCTCTCTCAAGTCTCAAAGTACTTTTTTTCTAAAAAAGTTTTCTTCGAAAAAATAAATTCTCTAAAAAAAATTTTTAGCAAAAAATATTGGAAAACATTTCTTTAAAATTCACTAACATGAAAATACATAAATGGAAAAAGTGTCAGAAAAATAATTTTCAAAAAGATGTAAAAGGAAATTTATATAGGCCGCTCTTACTTTTCGTGTTCCTTTAATTCAACTTTTCGCAAAAATGAGTTCCTAAAAATATATGAACGCCATTATGGACCTTGTTTTGTTGTTTTTAATAGAAAAGTTCATTAAAATTTTTTTCAACGCCTCCGAAAAAATATTTTTTTAAAAATTGAACCATCATCGCATTAAATTAATCCTTATTTCACACCCTACCTTATTCAGTGTTCCACGCTATTCCGATCTTTTGTACCTAACCACTCTTAACGCTAAGCTAAGTAGACCTTATCACCTCCCCCCGCACCCATCTCATTAAACATCTAATTCAATTAGTTGAATAATAATTGCACAATTGGAAATTCCGGCTGAAAAATCACTTCGAGTTGATCATTGATTAAAAAACGTAGCTCGTAATTCCGTTGAATACAATTTTTAGGAAAGATTTCCACATTTTTCATCGCTGTTTAAACATATTTTTCAGTATTTTTCTCTCTCATCCTTACAATAGCGTGCCTACGATTTTATTTTTCTTAAGGATTTATTCAGTATAGAAATTTCTTTACAAAGAAATTTTCACGACGAAATTAATTTCACTTTGCTTTTACGTCAGCGGCATCGTAGAAAAAAATGTCGTCATGAATTTCCGTTTGGAAAATTTTAATTATTAGACATTTTCTTAATGGAATTTTATGGAGAGGAGCAATTTTCAAATTCTTTCTCATAGTAATTCCGTCGAATACAATTTTCACGTCGATTTTTTTCACTTTTTTTTGTGCTATTTCCATCGTTTCACGTGCCTACCTTTTTTTTTTTTATTAAGGCAAAATTAAAACCGAATTTAGGCTGACGAAAATGTTTTACACGTGCCTGTAGCGAAGAAATGTCAACGTTCAGAGTCGATAAAATTTATCAAAAACAACCAACTCGATATAAAATTATACTCGAAGAATTCGAAGACACGAGAACAAAAAAAGGTGCTTTCACAATGCTCTCTTCTTATTTACTGATATTTTTACAACAATGATAGATCATTTAAAATAGGAAAGATCATCCCAGCAATCCACACAGTACGAGTCGAATCACACCATGTATGTACTTAATTTCCAGGCAATTATACAGTCAATAAAATTATTCGTCGAGTCAAGATACTTGGCATAATATTCGTCGTATTATACACAACTCGGTTAGAAATTCGTAAACGGATATTTTCCCAAAAGATTCATATTTTTCGGTAGCTTATCTACTCATACATAAACATAATACGCGACGCGACTCGACTCGACGCATTTGCAAAGTATACATTCGTCAACTTGGTATACCCTTGACTTTGAAAAGAGAGAAAAACACATAGAGAAAGATTTGAGAAAACAAAACGTTATTAAGTTACATTATATGATCGTGGACGTCTGGTTATCACGTACTTGGTTGACCGTTTAATATGAAAAATACTACAACAGAATATTCTCCTATTATGACGAAATTCCCTAAGGAGGAAGTGACAGACGACAAAAAAATGATTCGTTTTAAACAAGTAATTCAGATATGTGATTCTTAATCTCTCAGCGGGATTGTACGTCACTGTGAAAAAAGGATAAAAATTACATTTTTGAATTGCTCTATTGAAAACGTTGTTCGCTCTGTAATTCTGTACATACTCGTACATACAGCCATGGTACACAGCACAGCAGAAAGATTTATTTCAATTTTTTTTCTCTCCTCAGCATCCGGAAGACTTATACATCTTCCATGTTTTTATCCATCTCAAGTGTGCTATACGCATATACGCGTGTATTTTAAACTACGAGTATGTATCTTACACGTTGTTAAAATCTGTACCGTGACAGAAAACCACATCGGAAAAAATTTCGAACGGGACTCGCGCGTTAATTAGAATATTGGGGCGTAAAAAGCTATTTTCGAGCCTTCCTATCAGATGTTATTTTTACAGGCAGTGAAAAAAAAGGCGACCTTTTAAGACCGTAAAAGGGCGAATGCAGATGTAAGATTGATTGATGTAATGGCTGTTTTGACTGCGCGTAAGAGGGTTTCTGTTTTACGACTTTGTACCTACTAAGTATACAGGGTGTCCGGCGAGTGCTCTGCCAAACTTGAAATTCGGATAAAACTTTATACAGGGTGTGCAAAATTCGTTTCCCAACATCAAATCAGCAGATAGCTGAGTGTTAGTGTACAACATAGCACACATAAATGTAAATAAGCCAAATCGTTCCAGGCAGAAGTTGAACGGGTGTAAAATTTTTGTCTGCAACATACTTGAAATAAAATTCTCAACAACAATGCATTTGAGCAAAAAATTGAAAGAATACTTTTTTGTAGAAAATTTAGTTTGGAACAACTCTTGTATAAAACATTTTTTCGTATAGTCATAAAATCAAAAATTATCAACAAAACTTTGAAAAAAAAACAATGGAAAAATCAAATTTTAACGTGTTTTCAATTATTGCAGGAAAACTATCATCATTAGAGAAAAATGCTTCAAACAAAAATTGTTCCCCACAAAATTTTCTATCAAGATGCTTCTACTAATTATTTTGTCAGTTTTCACTGGAGGAAGTTATGCTTGCTTCATTATCAATTTTTCGATTTAAAAAAAAATCTCAACATTTTTTTTTGATACCTACTAAATAAAACATACTTAACTTTCTCTAGTGAAGAATTACAAAAAAAAAAAAAAAAAAAAAAAAAAAAAAAGGTATAGAAACATTTTGATAGGAAATTGAACTAGGAACAATTTTTGTTTGAAGAATTTTTCTCTTACAAGGATAGTTAATTGCCCAACTTTGAAAATGAAGGAGCTAAAAAATTTTGAAAAACGGCATTTTGCCAAACAAAATCTGTTGGCAACACTGCGTCATAAAAAATTCCCAACCTCGGTGGTGGATAGCTCTTCGAAAAAGAAAAAAAGTTGTAATCACATTTGGATGCCTATATTTGAAATTGAAGGACTTACATAACAACATGAATTATCAGGGTTGTAATAATGAAAACGTAACGAACAAATTTTTCATAACGAAACGTAACAAAATATCGAAACCTCAAAAGAGAAGAAATCATAACGAAACTAAAAAACGAAACAAAATGTTTGAAAAAAGCTAAACGTAAACAAAACATTGAAATTTCAAAAATAACGTAACAAAATATCAAAATAATTTTGTTCTTTATGTTTCATTTTTTTCAAGCATCGCAGGTAGTTTTTTTTAATTCAAAAATTTGGGGAGGGGTACAAAAATTCAAAAATTTTGATTTTTGGAGCATATCTCCCCTCCTTAAGAACCAGAGAATTAAAAATTTTGTATTCACACTTAAATTCAAAATTAAGCTGGAAAATTGTATTCCAGGTGAAATTTTTCGAAATTTGAGTGACCAAAGTATTTTGAATTTACTTCCAACAAAACAAAACAATACAATAAACATCCAGGTACATATAACTTTTAGAAAGAAAAAAAAATCATGTGAAGAATTTGCTATCAATATTTGAAAATTAAGGCACCACGAAGCTTGAAACTTCGAAAATGCCAATATTCAAAGCTTTGTGCCCCTTCATTTTCAAAGATAGACAAATTTTTAATCTAACTATTTCTGTTCCTTTCAAAAAGCAACACCTGCTTCTTGCGTTGCCTTCACTATAGTGTTTAGTTTACTCAATTATACTACATAGATATTTGATATTCAAAATTGGAGAAGAGGGAAGGGTTTAATTGAAATTCTTGTAATAATCAAAATTATTCCTAGGACTTCAAGCTACAACTTTTGTTTGAAAAATGTTTTAATGGGACCCTTCCCTCCTTACTGATTTCGCGTAACACTCCGATATTACCTCATAAAAAATTAGAGGAGCGAGGAAGAAAGGGTCAATTGAAAAAATTTTCAAAAAAAGTTGTAGCTTGAAGTCCTAGGAATAATTTTGGTTCTCTCTCTTCTCCTATGATTTCACATAACAACAGATAAATACTTTTTCAAAATTGGGGGAGGGGTTCAATTGAAAAATTCTTCAAACAAAAGTTGTAGATTAAACGCCGAAAAATAATTTTGTTCATCATAAAATTTTCGATTAGCCCCTTCCTTCCCCTCCAATTTCGCATAATATGACTTAGATACTTACAATATTATATTAAAAAAAAAAAAATCAGCTAAAATTGGTAGAGGTAGAGGTCCAATTGAAAAAATGTTCAAACAAAAGTTGTAGCTTGAAGTCTTAGAAATGAGTTTGGTCATCACAAAAATTTAGATTGCATGCATCGGAGCGAAATTTGAAAAATCAAAAGTAACTTTAGTAACCTGAAATTTCAAAAAAAGTAACCAAAATTATGGAAAAAAGTAACCAAAAATTTTTTATTTCCACTTGAATATAATGACTCATAACCCCCCTTTCCTCTTCACCGTTTTCTCATATTTTCTCTAAATTTGACGTGTCGCAACTCTTGAAATCAATGGTAAAAATTTTGAAAAAATTAAAATTTTGAATTAGGTAAAAAATACCTAATAATTTTTATGCATTTTTTCTATAATTATGACGAATTTTAATTGGCTTATTTTAGTAGGTGCTCAATTTTTACATTATAGGAAATTTCAATTCTTGAGAAGCTCACAATATAAATTTTTGAGTACCTATCAGACCTTCAATTTTTTTTTTTTTTTTTGTAACTCAATATAGAAAATTTAAAAAAAAAAACATTATTTTCTAGTTTTCAAATAATTGTTGATTTCAAAAAAACGTGAATTTCTGAAAAATTTTCAATTACCTACAAACAATACCGTTATTTTTTTAATTTTCTAATTTTTAATTTTCAAATTTTTTTTCAAATTTTTTATTTTTTAAACAATTTTTAATTTCTATAAATTTCAATTTATGAACAATTTGTAATTTCTAAAAAGTTCGGGATTTAAAAAAATTTAATTTTCGAAATTCTCAATTTTTTTATTTTCAAATTATGAAAAATTTTGATTTTTAAACAATTTACAATTTTTTAAAAATAGCCGTTCCTAAAATTCAGGTTTATTCAAATAAAAAATTCCCGATTTATAAAAACTGTAATGCCTAAAAATTTAAAGTTCAAAAAAATCAATATTTTGATTTTTTGAATGGCTTGCAAAATGAGTAGATACAAAAAAATTTTCATTTTTGAAAAGCAGTCTTCATTCTCCACAAAAATCAATTTTTCAACATGTGAAATTCACAACTTTTCAAAATTTTTAAAAGGAAAGTTTTGCTTATTTAAAAATATCACATTTTTGAAGCATTTCAAGTTCACGAGTTGAAACGATTTTATGTTTCGTTTTTGAGGAGTTCTCAATTTTTCAAACATAATTATGTACCTAATTTTTAAATACTTTGACCACATTTCTTTTAAAACTGAAAAAATTGCTATTCTCATTTTTAAAAAAGTTTTTAATGAGGAGAAATCGGTTTTATTCTTCGACGAAGTAACCTCTACTTTTTTTGAAAAAATTTACATTTTTTTTTACAATTTTTTTCAAAAGAAATTTTGAGGAAAAATCGTTTATTTGTCGAGAAAAGAATCTCTCAATTTTTTTAAAAAATACCGCTTATCTACTTACATTTTTTTTCAAGAAATGTGGCTAATTTTTAGATAAGAATAAATCTCAATTCTTCAAGAAAAAAAATCACAATTTTTCATACTGACTTAAAAAATGTCTATAAAAGAACTTTCAATTTTTTTGGAGCAAACATTTTTTACCTAAAATTTTAATACATAGGTACATATAAAATGAATATTCCTGAAGTTCGAGCAGAAAAAATCTCAATTTTAAAAGAAGATTCAATAAATTGTTCAATTACTTAATTCACTTTTAAATAAAATATTTCAAATTTTTTGAAAGGAAAATCGCTGAAAAAATTTTTCAACGCGTTTTTAAAGAAATTTTAAATTTTAATGGCAGCTGTTCTTTTTTCAAGTCAGATTTTTGAAGAAATAGTAACCAAAATGAGTCCAAAAGTAACCATAGTAACCAAAATGAGCCCAAAAGTAACTAAAGTAACCTTGCCTCAAAAAAAGTAACCAAGTTACTAAAAAGTAACCGCGCTCCGATGCATGAGATTGGTCCTCTCCCTCCCCTCCAATTTTGAATACCAAGTATCTTATGCAGTATTGGACTTGGTAAAATTCAACAACAACGATCCACGTTGAGTGGAGTAAACTAGACACTAGTTGCCTAAACAAAATTTCAAAATTTTTGCGCACAGCAGCCCATTCGATATGGAAATTCAAAGTTTGGCAGACCACTCGACGGACACCCTGTATATACGAAGAAGAAAATCCACGCCGGATTTGTAAAGAAACTGGAGCTCGGCTCTCTCAATAGAGCATTTTTGTGTACAAATATACGCAGCTAATAAAATAATTTAACGTGCCCAAATAATAACGTAATTCCAAGCAGCGTCATTTCAACCTTCTTCGAGCATTCATCAGTTATCGTCGTAATGGTAATTTCGACATTCGGCCTTCTCTCTAACGAATCGACGCAAATTTAAATTTCGCATCTGATAAGCGGCGCGCCAGATTTGGCCGATGATAAATTGACGCTTTTGCCGGCGCTCAGGTGCACTATTTGGGAAACCATTTCGGTGTTACATAAAGCCGTCGCCGCGATGATCCACAACTTTCATTAACAGTATAGCCCTATCGCCTATCACCGTATACTTCCGCGTTTTAGAAAAGCCTCCCAAAAGCGCGTAAACGCCGACTACGTTTACACACAATCTATGTATATAGCTCGTATATATGAAACTAGGTTGCCTTCATTTCGCATCTTTTCTTTATGTTAGCTTTGGCTGAACTTCGGCAACCCTCGTCGTTCTGCATTATCGATAATGAAAATTTTTATTATGCTCTAGTTTCGTAGGGTTTTCACTTTTCCTTCGACAGAAATAACGGAATATATTTCTTTTCCTCGATAAAACAGTGATTAATTCAACGTTGAATGAAAAGCAAGCGAAGGAAATATTCGTTCATATTTGTGTACGATTTAGTCATGCATTTTACATCGACACCTACATTAGATGTCAGACGTCACGAGTAAGTACACATGCATACCCACTATGAGTCATTCACTAATAGCGAATGAGTTCTTCTTCATCGTGACTGACCTTGCATGCTGCTCGTTGTAATTTTTCAATTTCTCGAACAATTTTTCTAAATTTTTTAATGAGGCTTTGCTCGCACTAAAAGTGAGAACGAATTGAAAGAGAAATATTTTAAATTTACATAGTGCAGGCGAATGACGTTTAAAAATGATAATGACATAGTACACGCTAGAAAATCATTTTGCGTTGCAATTTGTGGGTTCTGAAGTTTAGAAGAAGATGGCTGAAGAGGTATTGCTCAATTTTAATCCATTTTTAGCCTTGTTTTTTCTCAATTTGTCAAAAAAAAAACAAGGCTATTACGCTGTATCATGATGTGGGAGTTGAGGGGGGGAGTAAGTACAAAATCCGTTTCATGACTCCAGAAGTCCATTTGGCCATTTTCATCAATGTCTGTTTATATATATATGTTTCCCGCAGGTTTTCAGCCCCTCGCTCAGCCCCTTTTTCACCAAATAAGTTCAAATTCGGAAAATTTTTCATTTCTCAATTTTTTTATATTGATTTTTTTCTATTTTTATTTTCACTTCATCAAATTTTTTCCCATATTTCAGAAATTTTCAACTCCATTTTGATTTTTTCCCTTCGATAAATTTTTTACGTCTGAAATTTTTTAATTCTTCTGAATTTTCATCAATTGCCAATTTTTAGATTCACATCGATTCGACCATGATTTATTTTTTAATTCGATTTCATTTTTTTTTCTTTTATTCATTTTTTATATTTTTTAATCCTCAATATTTTTTTAACATAATTTTTTCCTTTTTTTCAGTCACTTCAAAATCAGTTTCTGTTTTTCTTCATTTTTTACGAATCTTACTAAATTTTTTAAAATAATAATAACCAAAATTGAATTATTTCAATTTTTAGTTTGTTTACGTTCAATTCTTTTAATTTAATAATCTTTCTTTTTTTCAATTTTTTTTTTCTGCAATCTTTAGTCGTTCTAAGTCGCTTTTTAATTTTTTTGCTCAATAATTCTCTTAAAATTTATGAATTTTTTAAAATATTATTATATTCAATTTTTATTATTTATCAATTAAAAGGCATATGCAATCAATTGTTTTCATTAAATTTTTAGTTTTACTTCAAAATATTTTCTCAAGAATTTTTTCATTATTACGTCGTAATTTTTCATTTTTCACAATCCTTTTGTTTTGGAAACTTAATGGATTTTTCCAAACTTTTGTCTTGACTATATATTATATATTTTCTTAATTTTTCGTTATTTTTAATTCAATTTTATTTTTTTATTCAATTATATTTTCATTTATTCAAATTTTTATGACAATTTATCATTTTTTTTTTCATTTGTTAGTAGTTTCAATGTGTGTGTTTTTTTCGTTCGACATTTGTTTTGTTGAAATTTTCAAATTTTTCAAAATACATTAAGTAGGTATTACATTTTTATGTATTTTTAATTTTTTAATTCAAGTAGGTATATAGGTCTTTTGAATTTAATTTTAATTTTTCATCTAAGTATCGATTTTTTTTCAATTTTATATTTTTCAGTTCAGTCGGTTTCTTTCAACGAACTAATAATTTCCAATTTTTTAAATTAAAAAAATCTTTACATAGGGATTATTAATTTTTTTTCTGCTTTTAGTATTACTTCAATTCAGTTCTTTTTTTTCAATTTATAGACATTTTTTTGATTTAGTTATAATTTTTTTTCTCCAATTTCTTCAATTTTCTTAAGAAAAAATTTCCGAAATCAATTTATTTAGAAAAATGAAAAAAATAATTTTGACAAAAAAAATCAGGGGAAATTTTTATAAAAATTATTTTCAATTTTTCAAAAACACATTAGGCTTTAGAATCTTTTTTATTGTAATTGGAGTACCAGTGATCAAGTACATAACATACGTACAAGCTTGCTTATCTCCTTGATGCAAGAAATGTTGAGCAACATGAGCAGCAATAAATGTACTTTGGGAAAACACGACTGCGGTCAAATTACACAGCTACTTGTTTAACATAAAATATTATGATTCATCAGTGCGCCAGTATGAATGATACATTTTATACGACACTGGTTAAATGCCTTACTTACATATGTAGATGTACGTAGTACGTATAAAATGTACCAGCATCCATTGCACTATAAGATCGAGACATACACAAAGAATGCGAATTTCCATGTATCTAATGTAATAAAACATAAACTTATGATAATGAAGCTAAGAAGCGATTATGTTGTCAATTATGAGGAGATTTACACCGAACGATAGTTCAACTTTTTGCAAAAATACATACAATATTTTCGTCTGTGAGTAATCGGGGGGCCTTGGCGCGAAGTGGTGCAGCATGACAGCGCTTATTGTTGTAATATGTCAGCAGTTCTGAATAATAACATTGTTATCGAAACTTTTTCATCCGTCGTACGTGTGTATTTTAAATTTAATGTCGTGTGGAATCTTGTTTTTTCATTCCAACTTTCTGATAGTCAAATAAATACAATAATGGAGCTTTTTGAATTACGTTTTATTGCACAGCAACGCTTTATTTCGTCGATGGTTCATTTACGAAGCTACTACACGCTCATATAAGTATACGTAGTATTTCAAGAATGAACAATTTCTTCGAGTTTTTCACGTTTATGATTTTTTACAGTTTGCGCATACAGTGGTTTATATTTATTATTTTTCTTTTTTATCAGCGATGCGTGCTCCTCACTTGGTACACCGATCCACCATTCCCAGTACGAAATATAGTCTCGCCATGTTTTATGGTTCAGTACTCCACTTGTACGAATCATCGTCTTAGGTACGTCTACGTACGATATTGTATAAAAATGGAAAAATAATTAAATAGAGTTCGCATCGCGATAATATTGCCACAAATTTCAGTCAATTTTTATAAATTTCGATCGAGTGGAATTTCCCAATCTGACGCTCCGTGTACGAAAAAAAGAGTCAAATTCTTAGCTTTCATCGTTATCAAATTGAATTGAAATGTTGATAAAATGCTGACAATTTCTTAATTTTATTAAAAATTCATCGAAAATGCAATACAATTTAAATACTTATAAGTTATAACTAGTTTTTAGATTTTTATCAAACAATAAAGTTGTACAATTTCGCGTTATTTTCAAAATTTTGAAAAATAGTAAAAAAGTTTTGTAAAGAATAATTAGGAAGTTGAGAATCAAAATCAGTTATTAAAATTTCATAATTTTATTTTGAGATTAAGAAAAAAAAATCAGTTTTTTCAGAGGATTTTTATGGAAATATCAAAATAAGAAAATAAAAAATAAAAATAGAAAAAACTTTTAAAAAAATTAATAAAAAGAAGTTTTTTTTCAAGATTTCAAAGGAAAGAAAAATTTTTGAAACTAAATCTGAAGAAAATTGTGAATTAAAAATAAATGGGCCTAATAAGAATAATTCTTCAACATATTTTTTTTGAATTTTTTCAAATAAAATTTGTATGAGAAAATTATAATTCTCGTCAAGAAATTTTATAGAGAATTTTTCGTGAGCATTTTGGCCTACTGGATTTTCCCCTCCCACAATCACTACTTTTTCACTACCCCTTTTTTCATCAATTTTCACGAAATTTTCAGAAAACCACTCCCCTCACCAAATTATCGCAAATTGAGAAGCATCCCTTTTTAAAAAATTTAAAACTCAAATTCATTACAAAAAAAAATTTTGAATAGAACGCAAACCTCAATTTTAAAGTTTATTCAATAAGTATTGCACAAAACATTACGATTTTTCTACTTTAATTTTTTGATATTTTATAATTTATTTATTCTCATAGTTTTACTGAAATTTTGACAAAACTGACTGCTTACTCACTACATTCACGACCTGTCGATAGATAGCATGAGGAGAAAAATCGTGCATGGCGTCTACCAGATTTTTTTTCTTCTTCAAAAATCACTACTTTCTTTACTATACTTTCCACAAAATTTTTAGAAAACCACTCACACGAAAATGACTGGAAATTGAAAAGCCCCAATAACTTTTTCAAAAAAAAATTAGAACTCAAGTTTATTACAAAAGATTCTTCAAACTTGAAGAAAAAAACAAAAACTCGGCGCTTCGCGCCTCGCCAGAGGGGACGGAGCCCTCCATGGACAGCTCTATTTCCACACTACGTTTGAAAGTATGAAACATGGTATATGCTTTTACTCTGTGACAAAATGTCTAAAAGTCACGAATATTAATTTCCATGGAAATTTAAAAATCTAAAAAGTATAATAAACAGAATTTCTGAAAAAATGTCCAAAAAGTCATAAAATTTCTTTTAAAAAAATTAAAAAGTCTAAAAGCCCTAAAATTTCTAAAATAATATCAAAAAGTCATTAAATTTATTAAAAAAATTCCAATTTTCAGAATTTCTGACAAAATGTCTGAAAGTCGTCTTTCTAAAAAAAATTCAAAGCTTCAGAATGTCTGACAAAATGTCTAAAAAATGTCTAAAAGTCATAAAATTTCAAAAAAATTTACAAGTTTCAAAATGTCTGACATAATGTCTAAAAAATCGAATTTATTTAAAATTTTCTAAGTTTTTTTATGTCATCCAAACCTAACCTAACCCAATTTGGTGTCGGATTTTGGGGTCGTTTTTTTCCATTTTGGTCAAAGCATATACTATGCTAATTACTTTGAATTATTTTGTTCAAAAATTCTTGAAACTTGATGATTATTTCGACATCAATTTCTCAATTTTTTGATTTTTTTTTCGTTTTTTCTGAAATTTTGACAAAATTTACTACTTTTACTATTGGTGAACATCTGTTCACAAATAAGTTTTTTAAACAGAATTTCTTGGGAAGAATTTTTCTAAACTTTTTGTTGAAGAGATAGAATTCTAAAAATTGGTTGTATACTAAAATCATGCCCTGAGTCAAATTCGACCATTTTCGAAGCCTTAAGAACTTAATCTTAGCGTTAATGTGATATTATCAGTCAATTGGCGCAGTTTAATCAAAAATCCTAGGTGACCACTTGGCACATGCATTTTTTTTACAACTCGAAGACTCCCCCGTGTAGCAACGTCGATGCTAATTTCGATATAAATGTCGACACATCGAAATCGGTCACTTTTCGATCGTACATGTCGACACGATTGTGGATGGTTTGTCGAGCTTATTATCGACATGTTTGTCGACCGTCCAAATCAAACATGTCGATAATAAGCTCGACAAACCATCCACAATCGTGTCGACATGTACGATCGAAAAGTGACCGATTTCGATGTGTCGACATTTATATCGATATCCACATCGACATTTGCAATGATGAGATTTTGAAAAATATGCTAAGTTCAAATATTCAATATAAGTATATATTAAAATTACACCAAAAATAGTGTTCAAGCCAACATTTCGACATTTTTTGTCAAATATGCGACATTGAGGCCACATTTGTAGCTGGACACATGCGAGTGCCCAACTAACATAGAGATGATTCTTAGACCTTATGTACTAATTCACAACACACTTTATCTGCGAGTATCACAATCACCCTCAAGACGTCGACAGTCAAGTCGATGCATTATTCGACCCTCGACAATTAGATCGACATTAACTCGACTTAAAATTCCTCTGGTCAACACTGTCGACAGTTAAGTCGATGCATTATTCGACCCTCGACAATCACATCGACACTATCTCGACTTAAAATTCCTCTGGTCGACACTGTCGACAGTGAAGTCGATGCATTATTCGACCATCGACAATTATGTCGACAATAACTCGACAAGTGGTTATATTATTCAAAACTTTAAAAAATAAGAAAATTTTGTGATTCTTTCAAAAATTATTTATTCCTGAGCTTAAAATGTTCCTATTAATTGTTTTTAGTTCTTTTTAGATATAAAATTTGTAAATTTAATTGGCAGAAATTGTCGACATAAATGTCGATGCGTTTATCGAATATCGATTTTTACATCGACTTGTCTACGTAGAAAAACAACGTTTTCTAAATTATAGGAAAATACTGAGAAAAATTCAAAAATTTTGATTGAACAGTTATGTTTAACATAGAACATTACTTTAAATCTCAAATATCATTTTTAATTCATCGTTAACCGAGAAAAAAATGTGTCTGAATTTTGTCGACATAAATGTCGATGTCGACAATTGCTACACGGGCCCTTGCACTCCAGAAAAGTAAAGTTTTGCTATAGGCTCCAAATCGCTTCAAAAATGATCGCAATCGACTCAGAAATCTACTTTAGTACATAAACCAATTTTCAGAAGTTTATCTCAAAATTTATTATTTTTGTAAAAAATGAATATAAATACTTACAGTACCAAAATTAACTACTCGTATTTTCGCCTTTTTCAAAAATTCGCAAAAAATCGAAAAATAAAAAAAATTTCAGCTCAAAGCTCAATCAAAGTTGACAAAGGTTGATAACCCAAGCTTTAGGGTGCCTATCTGACAAACTAATATTATCCCTATTTTGCTTCAGAGCCGATTCACTATTTCTCATCCTTCTCATGCCCCTTCAAATATGTACTTATTGGTTTCGATTTCAAATAAAATTAACGCCTGATATGGTCGAATTTTTCCATAACCGAGATCACCCATACGCATAATATATACTACGCAGGAAATAGGCTAGACGTGAGAGTACACAGAATAAAATACGAGTAAAATAACGAAAAAAAGAACCAAGATTGAAACGACCCTACGCTATCATATTTTTTTGATGATTTTGATAAATGAGCGGTATCGTACTATGAGTAGTTATATGAAGATATAATTAAGTACATTTATCAATGCTCTTTGGAGCGTATGCTCGATAATACCTATTTTTGACATAAAACATATCCTGCAAAACGTTACACTTAAAATTCCATTCGATTAAGCTTTTTAAAACTGAACAGAAAAACATATTTATAGCGGTGTTAGCGTTTGATAAGTTACTTTTTCTACTCGCTTTTGGAATACTCCTACATAGTGAATAAGCTTTAAAAATTTTATACTTCGGGACCGCCTACGCCTACACGTGTATGCATCTTGGCTGAAATTTACTTTTCTAAAACAATTAACGGAGGCGCGCTAACAAAGCTTGTATACATAGTTAAGTTACATACATAGATAATATTTTAAAGAAATGGCTATAATAGTGGTGGTAATACCGCACGAGCAATTTACAAAATACTGCTCAACTGGTAGGCAGTAAATAAAGACGAAATCCTGCGATGCTAATTTTAAGGCAAGCACAAGCACAAACACAAATACAAATACTACAGTACGCGGAAAATACGACGAGTACACATGGTTTACACGAGCTCGTGTAATTGCACGCGTGTGAAAATTTCCAACGCTATTGAAAAAACTTCGCAAGGCGAGTAGGATTGAATTGAACACGAAATTTAATAAATTTCCAAGTCATACAGAGTAGATAAATACGTACAAATGAACATAAAAATAAACTCGCGACAAAAGACCGTTTGATTGCTTCCTTCATACGGATCAGCGACAATTAACTGTGGAAAAGGACTTTTAAAGGAAATTAAATTTAATTATAAAAAATGGTGGACCATTTAACACTCCCTTTAACCGGAATCTGACAGATCGACCCTAACGCTGCGCCCTCTCAATAATGAAAGGTCGCTACGGGTCATAGCGAGAAAAATATTAATAGCCCACATAATGGCCAGATAGTTATCACTTTACATGACGTTTGAGGCGCATCCGGGACGGGCGCTTTTAATTTACAATCTCGCACCATATTATACCGAAAATACATGGCCCGCAACGCCTTCTACGCCTAGGTCATTTCGAATCCGGGCTCGTTACGAAATGCCACATTTTCAAAATAAAAAATTCATCTCCAAGTGTGAACGAGTTGATCGTCGCAGTACCACGTTTTTTGGAACCCCCGAAAATTTATTTAATTATGTACCAAGGTTCAATACTAAACAGGTACTTGATATTCAAAATTGGAGGGGAGGGAGGGGTCCAATCGACATTTTTGTAATAACCAAAATTATTCCTTGGACTTCAAGCTACAACCTTTGTTTGAAACTTTTTTCAGTTGAACCCCTCCCTCCTCACCAATTTTGCATAACAACAAGTAGGTATTTCTTCAAAACTGCGAGAAAGAGGGGGGAAGGCTCCAATCGAAAAAATTTTCACATAAAAGTTGTAGATTAAGATCCTAAAAACAATTTTGGTTATTATAAAAATTTCGATTGGATCCCTCCCTCTCCTCCGATATCATATAACATCAGTTATATTTTTTCAAAATTAGGGGAGGGGCCCAATTGAAAAAATTTTCAAACAAAAGTTGTAGATTGAAGTCTTGAAAATAATTTTGGTTATTATAAAAATTGCGATTGGACCCCTCCCTCCCCTCCAATTTAAATATCAAGACGTATGTAATCTATGCAGTATTGGACTTGGTAAATTTTTGATGTAGGTAGCCAAAAAAACAGTAGTGCACTGCGGTCATCTACTCGTAGTTAGGACGGATTTGACTCGAGTTTCGATTCTGGTTCGGTTTCTGTAACCGATGACATAAACTAACAAAAGGGTTAATGCCTAACGGAGCAAGATGACAAATAAAATCACATCACCCTCCGGCCCTCTCTGCTGACTTTCGCATTAAACGCCGAAGGAACGCGACCGTTTAATTGACGAAGGTCAACTGAAAACGCCTGCATCTCTCTGTACATAACTTTCCCACGTGTTGCCAGAAATTCTCGTAATATTTCGTCGTTTGTACCATGGCTTCAAATGAACGACGATAACAAGGCATTCATCTTGAGTTCTCGACGACGCTCATTTTCAATTCTTTCTTCTGCGCCCCCCCCCCCCCACCAATGCACTCGACGTTTATTCAAATACGTAATTTGCAAATTAATATACGAATTCGCTCAACCACCCCAGGAAGAGGTGTACAAATTTACCCAATGACTTGTATTTCTTATCGACAAGACGACCGCGACAATTTTCAACTCTACGAATAAATATAAAATAATGTGTTTTTTTTTCATTTTCATTCTCGCAAATACACGCGAACTGATTGCGAGATAAATAAAACGTTGACAGAGAATTATTTTTTCTTCTAATAAACGCACGTCGAGGCGCATTTCAACGTTCTTAGCACTGATTGGGGTAGGTAGGAGGGTAAAACCCTGTGTTCTGGCATGTTTTCGTGGATGTCGTTATTTTTTTTCCTTACACGTGTCGTCACTCCGATATCTGATATTGTTATTGTTTCAATAAGCATCATCAGAGATATTGTACAGCTACACCACGGTGCACCGTACATAATTTCCAACGTAAACGCAATGTATACAAGCGATTGTTTGTTTAGGAAATAAATATTTCATATGAAAAACGAAACACAGCTTGCAAGAAGATGAATGCCTATTTTAATGCATCTCGGTATCGTGTCTCTTACCTACTTCGTAGTATTTCGATTATAATGGTACATTGTAAGATGCACTTTTTGTAATTTAATGCGTCAAGCAAAAAAAAAAAAATCCATAAAATACGATATAACTGATATAAGTAAACCACGTTCGTGTGTACTTACATTTTAAACTTCATTACGATGAGATTGTAAGTGGTAGGTTGATGAAATGGAAATACAAAAAATAACTTTATGTATAATTTTCACGAATTTAATTACCTGAAACAGAAAATAAATCCATCGGAAATTAGTGAAATATAACCATAATAATTAATAAGTAAAACACTGGTATCTAATTTATTTATTTAATTACAGTCTTGATTTGAAAACAATTTTTTTCAAACGAGAATGTTTTAATATGGTTTTGAAATTTTTTTTCTCAAGTTCTGTTTAAAATAATTTTTTCTATTTTTTTGAAATATTTATAGATAGGTGTAGGTACTTAACCTTTAAACGGTAACATGTCACAATTTTCCGTGAAAGGTATCATCGTTAGGGATTCCTCGCGCAAAACGTAAATGGTATCATAATGAGGGAGTCCCTCACATTTTTATGTCGCGGGGATTCCCTCATTATGATACCATTGACGTTACAAAATTATTTTTACAAAATTTTGTAACACCAATGGTATTATAATGAGGGGATCCCTCACATCTGAGAATTTTTCGGACTATCGTAGTGTATTGCAAAAAAAAATTTGAAGACGTGTTTCATCACGATGTTCAGAATCAATTTTTTTTACAATAGAACATGGTACCATTAACAAAAAATCAAAAAATTGTACTTAGGTACATTTTTTCAGTGCTGTGAGGGATTCCCTCATTATGATACCATTTACGTTACAAATTTTTTTAAAAATAATTTTGTAACGCCAATGGTATCATAATGAGGGAACCCCCGCATTCAAAAAAAAGACACAACGATACCGCGAGACTACGTTTTGCGACTTGTTACATACGAATACATAGGCATTCCAATGTTCTCTCTTATGCGGGGATTCCCTCAGAGTGATACCATTTAAAGGTTAATGTTGCAAAAACTTTCGAAATAATTTTTCTACATTTTTTTCGAAACTTTTTTCCAAATTTTATTTTGAAATATTTTCCTTGCAACTCCATACAAAACATTTTTTTTTCAAATTGAATTTGACGATTTGTTTTAAAACATTTTTCTACCTGTTAATTTTGTTCAAAACATTTTTTAAAAATTGATCGAAATTTTTTTCAAAAATTTTGTTGAGAACAACTCAATAAAAAATTTTGATTCAGTTCAGAACAACATTTTACTCGTAATTTTTTTTAAATGTCAGTACTGGAATTATTTTCAAGTAGGTATACTTAGGTAAATAGTTAAATCAAATTTTACAAAATTTAATTTGTTCGATTTTTCTCAAATTTTGGCTTAGGACAGTTTGGTTGTTGATTTCATTTTTTTTTTTTTTTTTTTTAAATTCAAATCAGAAAACTTTTTTTCAATTTTAATACATTTTTAACAAATAATTCCCTTCAAAAACGATTTTTTTTTTTACTTTTCAAGATGTATATTATTATTTAAAATCAAATTTCACAAAATTTTCTTCACTTATTTTCTCACTTTGGTTTGAAACAATTTATTAAAAATTTCTATCAAAACTTTTTCCTCCTAATTTTGTCTAGAAAAACTTTTTAAAAAATTTTCTCAATTTTTTTTAGAACAATTTTCTTCTTTAATTTTATTTAACTGGAATAATTTTTTTTTCATTTTTTTTTCTTAAATTTGGTTCAGAACAATTTTTTTTCTAAATTCTGAAATAAATTCCAAAATCCCCTCAAATTAGTTTTTTTTTTAAAATTTTATTCAAATCAAAGGGCCTTTTAGTCACCTAGAATGTTGGTACTGGTATAAAATCACCTCATCTTTTTTTGATTTCATATCCCCTTTCCCTTCACGAGATATTGCCCCACATATATCGAAAATTTATTTTTTTCTACCTCTGGAGTTAAAGAAAATTTGATTCAAAGCCATTATTTTTTCTAATTTTGCTTGGGATTTTTTTTTCAATATTTATTTTGGCTCAAAAAATGTTTTCCAAATTCCCTTCAGTTTTATTTTTTTATTTTTTTTATTTTTATTATTAGAGCTATTATTATTATTATTAAATTTCAATTTCAATTTCAATTTCAATTATTACCTATTATTATCTATTAATTTATTTTATTCAAAATCTAAAAAAAAAATTAATTTAACTCTGAACAAATTTTTAAAAATACACGTATTATTTATATTCAGGACATTTTTTAAATATTTTCCTCAAATCAAATTTTGTAAAATATTTTTTTTAAATTCTATTCAAATAAAATATTACGAAATTTCGTTAAAAACATTTTTTTGAAATTTTGTTTAAAACAATTTTTTTTTTTCAAATTTATTCAAGCCATATTTTTCGAAAATTTCATTCAAAATTCATACCTAAATTTTCTCTGAATTTTGATCAGAACGGTAATAGGTACTAGTTAAGTACCTAACAAATAATCTGACATCGATTAATTCAAATAAACCAAATGAAAATCTGGAACAAATTGTGTACTTGTAAATTATTAATACGTAGGTACGTAATGTATCTGTACAATTAATATACTTTTCAATTTACTCGATAACTGATAAGTTTTATGTAGAATCAAATTTAAAACTCGTACAGATATGTTTCGAGTATTACATCAGGAAAATTCCAAGGTTTTTCGATAAGCCATTAACATTTCACATTACCACTTGAAAAGCCACTATGCTTAGTAAAATTTCGCTAACATTCCAGAACGCTGAATATTATAGGTAGGTATATAGTATAGGCAGATGTAGAACATGAATCATTCAAACGACCGGTCAAATTTATACCAATATCGAAATGGGCATATTTTACAATACAATAGCGGTAAAGGCTGAAAACCACTCTACAGCAGATACATATGTGTGTGGATGGAAAAGAAGGCGCTTATTCATTGTATATTTTTCAGCTTCAAATATCGACCGCTAAGCTCACCCGGTGCACATGAACAAAACGCTGAAATTTCGCTTGATATTTGAAACTAGGCGCTTCGACACGTATTTTTCTTATACTATAACGTTGACTTTCAATTTATACAACACTATTTCGGTTTCGAGTCGAAGAATTTCTAAAAAAATTTCCATTTGATCAAAAATTTTGCCATTTTGCTTAGACTATAATTTAACCAAAAATTATAATAAAATTTGTTCTGGAATATATTTTTAGATTTTAGAACATACCTATCGTACTTGTCTAAGTGGGCAAAAATCACAAAATTTGTATTCTCAGTTGAAATACGATTTTTTTTTTAAATTCTCAAAATTCAATACTTCAATATTCCCTCCCTAAATCCGAGGCTCTCAAATTTGTAATTTGTTTCCCCCAAAATAATTTTAATTTCAGCTTCAGCACTCATCGAGATTATTCGATTTAAGAAAAAAAGTTGCTTAGCTGTAATAAGGAGCTGGATGAAAATTGCTTGAACATTTTTTTTTATTGTGGCTTCATAAACACGTAAGAACGAATTTATGTAGATAACGATAACCACATTCAGCATCACACGTGTATCGTCGACTTCACGATTTAAACGTCTAAAATCACTTAAGAAAATTACGAACTTTCCATTTCTTTCGAACATTAAAAATTAATAGGCATTTATCTATCGACGCCGTATAACGAATAAGTATTTTACGCGTACGATGACATCAGAGATAAAAATTCCTCATGTGACACACATAAGCACAGAACTGGGTGTATTTCTAGTTTCTACTGAAAGTGCGGAAAAAATTACCCACAAACCAGTCCGACTACCGAATGATTTTCAAACCAAGATGTTTTTTTTGACATCGATTCGCGGACTCTTCGCCAAGCCGCCGGATCTATCGAGGAAATAAAATCATACCAAGGTCGTTTCGATTTATTAATCAGTTTAATGTTAACATGTTAACATCGCATCTTTTTCAAAAACGATATTCACCCTAGTCCTAATTACGTAATTGGTTACGAATTAGCGATCTGTTTACTCGGGTAACGAACCATAACCCCGTAATTAGCTGATTAATACTCTGGTTTTTGTCTGCTCGTTTTTTTTTTCAATACATTTTAGCCCGTAACAAAAAAGAAAGAATTCGACTCTAAAGGCACAGAATACCACGCATTTCACTTATAGAAATAAAGTCATCGTGTAATTTTTTTCTCGATAAAATATTCAAAACGACCACATCGACTGGATGGAAAAATTAAAAAAATTAACATACTTCGTAGGTAAAAAGAAATCAGCTCGATAGGTAATCGTGGCTCGTGGGAGGTAGAATTGGGAATGCGATTAATTTCTGACGAAAAACAAAAATTTACAGCAACTTTTTCATCGCTAGCTTTCAAACGAAAATCAATTTCACGAGATTCTTTCGAAATAATTCGCCTTTTGTGCGGAATATTCGACCTACTCGTCGAGCCGAGGATAGCGACAATTCTCTGGAGATTTGCGTCCAACTCGAACTCCAATACAATGAAATAAAACTTTTTAGGAGAGCGTAAAATTCTACTAGGATTTTTCTACACATCGGCGGGACTATAGTTATTTTATAAAATTAAATTTCCAAACAAGAGTGTAAGTATTGGAACTTTTTTTGCCTTTCTTTAAATTATATATTATACCGGAACGAAAACAATCAGCACAATGTTGGGTATAAATTTTTCACAATTTCGAATAAATCGATATAGGTATGTACTAGGCCAGCATATGGCATAGGTGATGCACACTCCGTCTCCACCTCCCCCCCACGTCAATAGTCTGAAACATGATTTTTCAAGCTAGGAAACATTTTAAGCCAAGCTTCCTATAGAATGAAAGTTGAAGGTACAAAAAAATGGCGACCATTTTGATTGACAGGTCGGTCCAAAAATTCTAAATTTCACAAACTCTTCAAATACGAGCTTAATCAAAAAAATAGTCATAGCTAAAATTTAAGGTGTATAAAATTTGAAACAAAAAAGATTACATTCGTCTTTTTTCGAAAAGTAAATGGGTGTTTCAAAAATACACATTAAAACATACAGAGTGAAAAATATGAAGATTGCCCCTTATTTCTGCGGATTGGGTAAAATTTCGAATAGGACTGCATAAACAAGAAAGATGGCACATCATAGAATTGAACCTCCCCCTTCCATCTCCTGAAGCGTTTCATAATAATTATCATGTGGACACGTCTGACCTTTTTTAAAAATGCTGATAACTTTTCAGCCACGCTCCTATGATTAAAAAAAGCTCAAATAAAATTTGTTGAAATACGTAAAATTTCCTACAAAACCGATTTATCAATTTGGTAATTTTTTTCAAAAGGAAGGGGCTACAAACATCACTTAAAATTTAGCTAGGAGAAAAATAAAAAATTATTTCTCAATAAAAAGCTGCAATAATAAATGCTAGGTGGTAAATTTTTTTTTTTTTTTTTGAGAAAAAAAGAGGCATTCTAAGGTACTACTTCAAGAAGTAGTACGAAAAAAAGGAACAACTCTGATAGGTTATACCTAAAAAATGCGTAAATTCAAAAATTTGGTAATTTTTCATAATTCTTTGAAATTGGGAGGGTGGCTAGTGACACCGCCTAAAATTTAGTTCGGAGGAACATAAAAAATAGGGATCATTTTCTAATTAAAAAATCAGGGTCGTCAAAAGTAACAAAACGAAAAACGAAAAAATTGAAAAAACGAAACGAAACAAAATAAGGAAATCTCAAACATTCGAATCTAATTATAGAATTGAATTCTGGACAAAATTTCCAATACTTTGAGTACCCACATGACTCACATGAGTATAACTAAAATAACGAAACGAAATAACGAAATAATTTCGTTCCACGAAACGAAAAGTGGAAAAAACGGAATAACATAACGAAACATTCCAACCCTCGAAATTTTGCTCTTCTTTATTAATTTTTTGAATACCAACGAAGAAAAAATTATATATAGAGACCGGATTTTTATGCAATGCATATTTTTCTGTGTTCGAGAAAACATGCATATTTCAAGAGATCTATACGATTCATCAAATTTCCTGACGATTGAGCCCTATTTCAATTTGCATATTTTGCATATTTCAGTCTTAAATGCATATTTTTGCATATTTCAGACTAAAAAGTGCATATTTCTGCATATTTGCACGTATTTTTGTTATTTTACTGCATATTTCAAAGATTTGGTTAAAACCTGGTTGGAAATTTTTTTTTCTAACCACTTTTTTCTGATTAAAATCGCAAAACTGTAAAAATGCCATGTGAAATTGTCAAAAAAATTTCGAGCGATCTTTCAGTGTGTTCAAAAGTGTTTTTACCGATAACTTGGCGATGCATTTGATTATCGTTTGTAATGGAGAAAACGAGTAGTTGATGGAAAATTAATTGATTGTTGTTTCGATTGTTCGAAAAAAACGTTTTTTATGAGTAAACAGTCAATTTCATTTCAATTTTTCAGTGTTTATACTTTTCAGCTTAAAAAATCCTTTCCAGGGATACCCATATTGAAAATGCATATTTTGCATATTTGACCAATAAACGCATATTTTTTGCATATTTTGAACTTATAAATGCATAAAATATGCGCATATTTTAGGATTATAAGTGCATAAAAATCCGGTCTCTAATTATATAAGAGTTTTTTTCTTCTTAAAATTGGGATCAGATTTATTTTTGTTTTCCTTACCTAAATGAAAAAAATCAATTTTTTGGAATTAAAAAAAAAATCTCAATTTTTTTGAAACATCTAAAACTTTTTTAAAAAGTTCATGATTTGAAGCCCTTTTGCGATCTTTTTGTTCTTCTTAAAATTGAAATCAGTTTTTTTTTCTCAAATTTTGAAAGAAAAAATTTCAATTTTTTGAAATACCTAGGTACTTGAAACTTGAAATTTTTTTCGGGGTTTGAAACTTTTTTTTTAATAAGTAATTAAGTATGGAATATATTTTATTTTTTTGAAGTGAAAAAAATTTTCTATCTTTTTAGAATACAATTTTTTTTTTTTTTTTGAAAATCAATACCTACCTATTTAAAAAAAAAAAAATTTCCCTATTTTTTGAAATAAAAAACTACATTTCTCAAATGTTTTCAGAAAAAATTCTCCAAATTTTTTAGAAATTAGTTGCGATTTTTTGCTCGGATAATAGAGATTCTACTGTACTTCCATTACCAATTTTTCAAATCACTACTTCTTCACTGCTTTCACTTCCAAAAATCGTTCAATTTTGTCATCAATTGTCTTTTTTTTCGTGAATATTTTGACGCGTATTCTTGCCTCACCTGTTCACTTTTCCAAAAAAAAGAATATCATCTTTTTTGTTGGAAATTTTTTACACTTCAATTTCAGTTTAGACAATTTTTTTGTTTAAACGCATATTTAAAGAGTTTGTGAAATTTGAAGTTTTGAACCAACCTGCCAATCAAAATGGCTGCTAATCAGTTAATCTTCTCAACTTTTATTTTGGGGAACGTGGCTTAAAATGTTTCTCAATATGTTCTTTCACAAACAAACCACGTTTCGGAAGATCGTTTTAAGGGTGGGAGGGTGCAGTACATCAGCTATGGCATATGTCAGACTTTACGTTACCTGCACTACACATGGAATAGGTAACGTACAACCCAGTACTTACCTAGGTATTGACGTCGAACGGCTCAACGTGTTCTATCAACAGTGCAAAACTCAACATGCTACTCGAGAGTCGGTGATTTGTACCTACCATCGCTAACAAGAAAATTAATTAAATTGTAATTTTCTTTTTTCACAGAAATGTGTAGACTTTATAAATTACATAATACCGACGAGCAAAAAAAAAATTACCGAAATTTAATCCGTGAATTTTCACCATTAATCAATGTTTTTTTATCCATACTGGGAAAGCTAGCCCACACATTTCGTGCGGTTAGTTTTAACAAAATTAAATTCTCTTCTTTTTTCTTCACACCTCGCCATCGACAGAACCGTTCTTGTATTGCGGACCGAGTAAATTCACACCCCAATTACACAAAATACATAACACATCATACATGCTAACTGCAACCAACAATACTTTTAGGTGCTGTAAAACACGCAGTAGGTATAACCGAGCATCTCCTTTTTACACGCGCTGAATACAAAATGCTGCTCGTATCGTACCATACACGTATGGTAATTGTAGAAATTACTAAAATACGCACCTTCGCGACCCAACATATCCATTTCTTATAACTTTTGAATACGCGGTCGTTCACTGGTTCGATCGAGTGGACAAAAATCATCTTTCATAAATTCGTGTGCGTGTATCGCATTCTTCATTTACTCATTTTGTAGCATTGAAAATTCATTAAACGTATTTTTGTTTTCTTTACGAATTAGTATTCCGTTACCGGCTTATGAAGGAAACTGCATACAAATTCGTTAGTTAAATAAATTCTTCGCCGTGGTGAGCCCGCCGAGCCACCATCATGGCGTATTCTTATCCGAAATTTCAATAAGGCAAACATTTTTATAACACGAGTAGGCATATGCATAGGCATAGGCATAGGCGAACGTAGACTTTTGATAATTAACGCAACATTCAGAGCAATGAGATTTTCGAGTGTTTAGCATGTTTTTACGGTATGTCCATTGTTTGAATTTCAAAACAAATACCCATTGTAATATTTATCTAAACGACAAAAATTCGTCGAATTTGTGCCGTTATACGAACCACCACCACCACCACAACAACAACAACAACAACAACGCGACGAGGAAAAAACATACGCAAATATACCAGACCATTGCGTAATTAAAATCAGGTTAAAAGAAGAAGTACGCGAATTTCTTTACTTTTAAAAATCATTGCTAATGTAAACAGCATGAAATTATTCATCGAATAACCATCTATGGTACCTAGCAAACCTCATTTCGACGACAAATCTAATTTTGTCGTTTTAATCGCATTATCTGCTGTTATCTTCGCATAACGAGTACACGTTCCAGAGGTTGGCTTTACTAAAACGATTGTAAAACGAATTTTATTGCAGCCAACGAAATAATTTGGGTCATCCTTCGGATTTCAATACGGGCAAACTCATTTTGAACAAATAAATAGGTATCATTCAACTACCTATATAGTTTAATGGTATCTCTTTTGAAATGTTTGATCGTTGGAATAATTTTCAAATATCACCTTTACCGGGCATTTTCATAGTACATACCTAAAAGTGGAAAGCTGCGGTGCTAAAAAGTTTTGCTCAAATGGCCATAAAACGAACGTTATTTGCTCAAGGTCTCCAAAGGTTCTTCTAAACTTCTAAAAAATTTCAAATTCGACAAAAGACTACCTTTCGATACAAAAAAGAAAAAAAACGAAAGAGTAAGCACACTTTTTAAAACCTAAATGATCCTAATTGGAATTTTCACCCACGTACACGCCACTTTTGACATTTTTTTGTATGATTTTGACATCTCAAAAATTATGATTGTAAATAAAAAATAAATAAGCGAATACAATTTTTCAAATTTTATAAATCTACACAATTCAAAGAAAAATGAAAATATTTTCAATGTTCAGTAAATTTTTAAAGATGGATAAACTTTTTAAAATTAGGACAATGTTAAAAAATGTTCATAGATTTTGAAAATTTATTAGAAAATTTAGGAAAGATAAAATTTCGAAATTTGACCACTTTAAAAATTCAACAAATTTTTGAAACTGAATCAAAGTAGAAGTTTAATAACTTTTCATAATTCATAAAATTTTGGTAAAGTTTACACATTTGTGAGTGTGAATGTGAAAACGTGCCTAGTCAGGAAAAAATAGATTTTTGGGTTTTGGCTGTTTTTGATCAATTTTGACCTGTACTTTCATTTAAAAATGGTTTCATGGACCTAGGAGCAATATTTAGCTTTCCAGGGGGCAAGACTTACCCAAAATCAATAAAATAAAAAATAATTTTTTTTTTAATTTTGTAAAAAATGTTTGATTACAAATGGTTTTATGGACCTAGGAACAATAATATTAAGGCTCCCAGAGAGCAAGACTAACACAAAATTAAAAAAAATAAAATCTTTTAATTTTATAATTTTTTTTTAATTTAAAAAATAAAATCTTTTATTTTTATTTATTTATTTTTTTTTTTGTTAAAAATGGTCGAGAACGTCATGAAACCCAAAATAGTCAACATTTTGAGTATGATATTCGTAATCAGCATGGTTGAAAATATTTTTTGGATTTTTTTTTTTTTAGTTTTAGCAACCCATATTTCGCTAAAAATTGCCTCCTTTTGTGAAATAGAGTATAAACATGAGGGGTCAAACACATTTGATAAATCTTTAAATTTTAATCTTTTTTTTTCAAAATATGGTTGGCATTAAAATTTTGATAGCACATATAAACTTGATACTCTAATTTTCAAATTTATTGGATGAATTTTTTAAATTTCTTGAGAAACGATAATTTTTTTAATTTAGAAAAACCCAAAATTTGGTAATTTTTAAATTTTAATCATTTTTTGAACATAGAGTCAATTTCAAAATTGGGAGAATTTTTACAGTTTTTAAAAGTTAGTAAATTTTTGAAAGATAAAAAATTTCAAAGTTGAATGAAATTTTACAGTTTTAAAAATTCAGTAAACTTTAAAAATTTCATAAAAATTCAAAATTTATTAAATTTTTAAAATATAAATACTTTTTTTTTTGGTTCCAAAAATTTCACAATTTTTTTTTTAATTTATTGGTTCTTGAAATTTGTTATAACTTTACATGAAATTAATAGAATTTTAAATAAATTTTTAAAGGGCTAATAAAATATCCAAAAGTTTCCATAAGTGATACGTACTTATTTGGTGAACATTCGAAATAAGATATAGAGCTTCAAAATTTGGTCATTTTAAAAATTTTAATAATTTTTCACGATTTTAAAAATAAAATTTTCTTTAAATTTTCAAATTTTCTAAAAATTGATAAAAATACAAAATTAGGTCATTTTTCGAGGTTTACAAATTTTCAAAAGTTTACGAATTTGGTTACATTTCGAAATACGACAAAACTTGAGAATTTAGAAAATTTGGAAAACTCCAATAGAATTTCGAAATTAGATCTGTTCTGAAATATGATATCTTTTTCAACTTTAAAAATTTAATAAGTATGAAATTTTTCAAAATTTGGTAATTTTTTTAAATTTTAATAAGTACATAATTTAAAAAAAATAGATTATTTCTTACTTACACATACATTAAATTTTTCAAATTCATACAACTACCTTCGTAAAAATTCAGGGAAATTGTTAATATTTAGTAGGAATTTAAAAATATAGTAAATTTTCAAATTTTAATAAAATTTCAAAGTTGAATAAATTTTCAAAATTAGGTATTTAAATTTTGTAAAAATTTGAAATGTGATGTAATTTTAAAATTTTATCAAATTTTTGAAATCGGATGAATTCGTAATTTTTGATAAATTTTTATGTTTCCGAATTTCATGTTGACAATTTAGTGTCGTTTTTCTAAAATTAGACAGAAATTTGGAATTCTGCAATTTTTAATTTTAATAAATTTTCGAAAATGGATTTTTTCAAAAATATTGCAAGTACCTACTAACTAACTGACATGTTCGATACAAATAATTCAAAACAAAAAAAAATCTTGTTTCATTGTACCTACATATACCTTCGACATCTTTTTCCCCAAGTGATTTATTCGTTCTTATTTCCTTTTCATTTCAATCAGCTTATCATAACGTGCATGAGCCATAATTTATAGCTTCGAGTTATTACGCGAAGTTATGACCTGTTTGATAGGAATCGATCAATTACTTTTTTTCTGTCGCTAGGTTAATATGCCAATAAAAGGAAAAAGAAAAATAAACCTACGAACCTACCTATAGAAATACGAACTGCGTGCATGACTTTTCGTTATAATTTTGCTACGAAATGGAACATTTTTATCACGCTTTGTGTATACAAATGAAACAGAAAAATTGTTTTTATGGCGATAATTTCATTAAAGATAAGAGAATAGCAAATTTTCGAAATAATAAAAAAATTTATATTTCGAGTTTCAACAAAAACTAAAATGCTGCCGAACGACTCGAAAAATCATAGTTTCCATGTTTGTAAAAACGAGATTAAAAAAATTCGCCTCAGCTACAGACTCGTTAATTTTCACTCGGGATACGACACGATGCTATAATGTGATATGTACGATAATTGTTTTAAAATTAGATAGCCAATATCGAGAATTACTGACATAAACAAGACTTAAATTACAAAGAGATAAAATATTTTCGGAGCCTTTCTAAAAGTAATAAATTAATGTGTACTTAAATGAGTACCTAGGACAACCTGTTGCTCGCAAGTCTCGACTTTTATCGTTAACGTAATGTATAATATTTTATTATTAATAACGCGTTCGCGCCAACTAGTTGGAGTAAGGAAAAAAGTTAGCCAACTTTTACTATCATTTATTATTAAAACAACTCTACAGGTGCGCCACTTTATTAAAATACTCTCCATTGTTTCATGTTATTGTTGTCTCTCTCATATTAGCGCGTTACTGCACAGAAAAGTGTATACCCAACGCTACATACCTATAGTTGAGCATATTTCGAATAACATGATTTATTCGTTATAAAGGTTATTCTTCGCCAAATACTCGTACCTAGAAACTCCTAACAGGATTAAGACCAGATACTGAGAAATTGATAGATTTTTGTAAAACATTTTTTTTTTTATTATTATTATTTATATCATTTTTCCTCCAGCGGTACTCCAAATCCCCAAAAGCGAAAAATTTGATTTATAAACGAATCTTTTTAAAAAGCCACAAATTCTTCACCACACAAAATGAAATTATTCTCAAACATTCGAATTTTCGTAAAACTAAAGTTTTAGGAGTTTTAGTTTCCTTTTAATATCATTAAAACGTTATTATGAAAATGAAGAGTATGCATATGAAACAACAACTGAAATACGATCCAACTCTATACACAAATGAATAAAAATGTCTAGCTTTTCTCCTTTAGGTACAAAGCATTTTACTCGGTAAGTAGACATATAAAGTAAGACTTTAGACGAAAAAAAATGTTTTTGAAATTTCATTTCACATAAAATAAAATAAAAATACGAGTATCCGTACTTATACTACACGTAGGTACGATGATATGAAACATAATTTTCAAAAATTTACATCAAATTTACGCACTCGTATTACTATGAAACGAAAAAAAAGAGGCATTACTTTACTCACAAGGCAACCAAAGTAAATTACATTTTTCTGTTTTAGTTTTTATATTCAAGAAACTTTTAAGGTTAACAGGTTGAAAATTCTGTCTGGTAGTAAAAAAAAATCCGCATTATTTTATAATAGAAGCAAATTGAATAAGAGCGCAAAGAACAAAATCCATCAGAAATTTTACGTGCTGATTGCGTACAAGATGAAAAAAAAAATCCTAGACTTTTTTGTGAACTTTCGTCGAGTTAATAAGTAAATTCTGTTATTTTCATTTTGATTAAGAATTTTCTTGGAATTTCTAAAAGAAAAAAAATTAGTCAAAGTACCGCTATTTTTTTTTGCTTCAAAAAGAAACAACTCGAGTTAAGAAAAATTAGAAAATTTTTCGAAAGTAAAATTGAATTAAGTACTTTTAGGTATGTTGAGAATATCGAAATGAAAGAATTTTTAAAAAAAATTTTACCAAACGATATTTTTAGTCGAAATAGCTGCATCGCTCGAATTCGTTTCTTTTTCAAGGAAAAAAAAAATCCATTTAAAAAAAACGCGTAGCAGTCAAGATGCTCCGCGACAGCCGAATTTTTTTTCCAAGTTAGTGTACCACTTTAAAAACGTTTTCATCCATGGTATTTCAGTTTCAATATCAGTTTTAACTTCAAATTCAGTTTAAAAATGTCAGGTTTTTGTCTTGGGAGTGACTAAATCCACAACAAGTAATCACGAAAATGAACGAACGAGAATTCATCGTGATTTATCTCATATTCTTGTTTGAAATTTTTGAATAATCGTTGTCGTGGTCGCGTTTATCGTCATTGCAAGGTGGATTTCATCGAAATTGATTTTCACAAAATTTTCATCGAGATTTTTCCACTACCTAAGTTTAATTTAATAAAATATTTAAAAAATTTTCAAGTTTTCTATTCTTCAAATTTTTCATTTTTTTTCATTTTCAATTTTCATTCGATTTTTGAAAAGAAATTCTTGAAGAAATTAATCATCATTCATCAAATACTTAATTATTTATTCCTATTTTTCCTCAAATTTTTCATCAATTATTTTCTATTTGTCGTTTAAAAGTTGAAACTTTATTTTTAATTTTCCAATTTCTTCATTCAAAGTCAAACTTGCCAATAATTTTTACAATTTATTTTAAAAAAACTTTTAAATGAATATTGTTACCTAATTAAATTTATTTTTAAATTTTCATTTAGATTTTTAAAGATTTTTCATCAAATTTTCTCATCGAAATGCTTCGAAATCTCTACCATACTTTTCAAATTTTTCTTTTGAAATTTTTTTCAAGTAAATTTTTTATCAAGCTTATTTTTGAGGTTTCTATCTAAATTTTTCCCGACCTTTTTTATTTATTTTTTTTCAAGAAAATAATTGTTCTTGTTCATCACCCCTCCCAATTTTCCAATAAAATTGCCAATTTGGAATTTGATTTCAAATGAAATTTGTCATCAAAATATTCCTATTTCATTTCCCAACTGGCAACTTAACTTCTCATTCGAATTTTTCCAATAATTTTCATCAAAATTTTTCTTCTAATTGAGTAATTTTTAAATTTTTTCCAGTAAATTCCAATTTTCCTTCATGTCCTTGGTCCTTCAAAAAATATTTTCAATTTTTTTTCTTCAAATTCACTAAAATTTTAATTTTTTCAAATTTCAAAATTGAGTAAGTACTCAACTACAATACATTAACTACTCAATACTCATTAACTTGTTGAAAAAAAAAAATTAATAAATTAAAAGTTAAAACATAAAAAAAATATAAATACAGCATCCTTGCATCCTACCCAAAATGAAAAACATATTTTTGAGTATTTTGTGAAAGAATAGATTCGTTTTAAATAAAACACCAAAGTTTTCAGAGGAAAACTTGCAAAAAATTTGGTTGAACTTTGAAAAAAAAAACTTGTACAAAAATAAAGAAGATAAATAAAAAAGTACGACATCGCCCTTACAATGTGATTACTTATTGTGGATTTAGCCACTCCCTTTTGTCTTCAGTTTTAGTTCCTGTCTGCATTGAAGATTTCATCTTCAGATGGAGGCTCCGCCCCAACCCCCTCGTCACTTTC
This sequence comes from Balanococcus diminutus, assembly GCA_959613365.1. Classification (NCBI taxonomy): domain Eukaryota; kingdom Metazoa; phylum Arthropoda; class Insecta; order Hemiptera; family Pseudococcidae; genus Balanococcus; species Balanococcus diminutus. The sequence goes on from OY390714.1 coordinate 36,834,770, forward strand.
AGCTCTTCAGATGGGGGCTCCGCCCCCAACCACCTCGTCACTTCCAATTCTTCAGATGGTTGCGAAGCCCCCAACCCTCTCCTCACTTTCGGCTTTGAAGACGGGGGCCAACACACCAAAAAAGGGGTTAAAACGTGAAAATTTCTGATTTTTGACTCTGTACAGGTGAAAAAAATGACACCACAACTCACTTCTTGAGATATGAACAGAGATGGAGATAACCTAGGAAGCTAAAACTTGATTATGTTGGAAATGATGAGAATCCCCATCGGTGATACAAATCTTTGGGCATCTGCTGGACTATCTGCCAAAAAAGACCTCATCCCAAATTTCAAGTCGAGACTTAAAAAATTCCAAGGTAAGCTGGTAGTTTTGAGGAAAGTTATTCAATTCAAAAGCATGATTTTTGTTTCTCAACATATTTTTCATATTATCAATGCAAAGCTCGATTTTCATATTTTTCCAATTCATGAATAGAGAAACCAAGCTGTTACAACTTATCGCATTCATTATAAATTTTTCCTAATCATATGTACGTATTTTGTAAAATATTATGGTTAAGGGGGAAAGTACAATTACGCTCACTGATATCACTTCCGAAATGCAATATTATCACTGTGAATGTTTAGGAACGTTGTACCAATGTGCCATACAATCATGATTTTATTGTTAAAGTTTCAAGCAACTAACTTTTTTTTGATAAAATATTTATAAACCTTCGAAATTCAGATAAACTTATCGGTATACCATACATTGTTTTTATCAAAGTTATAGAAAACCCGGTGAGGTAATCATCTAAGTATACGATTTTCAAAAACGTATTAGTACTTTAAGGTTGTTTAACTTGAATTGCTTATAGTGTACCTATCATACGTGGAATTTTTCATTCATTTCTCTTTCCCAATAGCTGAATTATAAAGTACATTGCACCAATAAGTATCAATTTTGAACATGGAATTGTTCCAAGCTATGCATACTGCATAGTCTACCATTACAATTCATAAATCTTATCCCCGCTATAATTTGAAAATTAAAGATACTATTTCCCAAATTCGAACCCATCTGAATGTCTCTTTCATACCTATTTAGGTAATTATGCGATCGATATTGAAAAATTAACGACCAAGTGGGACGCGAGGCTACGTTGGCGTGAAAAATGGAAAATTATATTTAACTTTACATATTTCAATTATGTAAATTAGAAAACTTCTATATTATGACCAACTTTCTGCGCTGAATCTTGTCTCAAATTTCGGGTAATCGAACCCACGTAGATACTTTCCTATTACTCATTTGTTTACCAAACAGAAAACATACAGTACCAATAAAACTTCACATTAAACAATTTAGTCACTTCCTGGAGAAGAATCACTAAAGGCATACAGCAGACTATCGACAGACAGTCAATGAATCAATATTAGATAACTCTAATGTCAACTAAAGATAACCAAGATGAGTTCTCTTCTTGAAATATCGTTTTATCTGTTCATTACACTTGATTGTACAATCGTATTCAATTTGTTGATACTGATACAGTCCAATCTACCATTCAATGCCAGTGCAAGGATATTTCGAATTAATTTGAAATTGAAAATAGAAATAAGTAAAACAAATTCGTTCGGATACGAAATCAACTATTTGTAGACGACACATTACAAATTAGCTATAGACCTAATTATAAAATAATAATATGCAATTCAATAATGAAAATTATCAATTTAGTATAGTATACAACATGCGATTATTCGTGGGCTTTTTTGTTTCTGATTTATTTTTGTTGTTATAGTTTTATTGAAACGAGGACAGCCATATTTTTTAACGAATATACTGTATTTGTGCACTCATACATGATATTTATTGAAAACACTATGACTACATCCGTAAGTGTAATTATTAAAAAAATATTTGACAATGCTTTCTCAGTATTTTTTTTTTTTTTTTTTTTTTACTTCGTGTTCGTACGAAATACAAATTGAATATCTGTAGGATTTTTTCTATTAATTTTACCAAACTTCGAGTTCGAAAAAATTAATTTTCATGTGGTACAATTTTTTGAAATTTTTCAAATGCTGCAAATGAGAAATTGAGAAATATAATTTTACTGCTATTTCAATTTTATTCAAAGTGGCCGTATTTCGTTTCAAATTAAATCATGAGCTTTGAAAAGGATAAATTGCAAAATTCCATGTGGGAGTTCGAAAGCAAACGAAATTCGTATTTAAGCATTTGTATTGCTTTTCGGAAAAAACATTAAAATAAAGAAAATAATCCTTACACGAGAAACAAAAGCTAAACAAATCTATGAGAGTGGATCAGACCACCATATTCAATAAGGGATTTCTAATTCCGCAAGATTGAAACAACTGCTGATTCAACCGGAAATGAACAACACTGATACATTGATACAAGTGTATAGATACTGGACCTAACCAAGATACCCAACTCCAGGTAGGAGGGTCCCGCGTACCCTGCCAGATTCCTGAGTTATTCCAATTTATCCCGCTGGGTGAAGATGATGTCGCTGCAGTCGAATTTTTATAAAAACCAACTCCTGAAGTCCAAGATATTATTTTAAAGAGTTGCATTTTTTATAACTGATACAATCCAACATTATGTCATGAGAGGCAAAATATTTTTTTAGTTTTATTTATTGTGAATTTCAATTTGAATTGACAATTTTCACAACAAATAACAGAAATCAAATAATTCAAATCACATACAACGTGTTTTTCCGCGTACTTTTTTGTTTATCACTTTGAAAAAACGAGAACAGCGCGCTCATCTGCACCCAGTGGGATAAATTGGAATAACTCAATATATCAGGCCAATATGGCGGCGGGTTGGGTATCTTGGTTAGGTCCAGTATCTATATACAAGTGTAATACTCGACAGAATTTATTTCAAAAATGTCTATACTCGTTTTGAATGACATGACAGAGACACGAAGAACAATAATTATGTCTCGTGATGAGAGAATTGATATAAGCCAATCAGTTTTTGTTATAACTAATAATCAAAGTATGTAATTCTTTCCCCGCATATTCCACCAATTTTATTTTTGAATGAAAATTATACACGATACAAATTTTACTTTCCGTTAAAAAGTATCAGGAAAACGTTTAATAATGGTACCCCGAATCGTAAAGGATGTCCTAACTCCTAAATCTATTTCACAATGCCGAGTCCGAGCCAAAAGATAGAACAAACACAGAGTTTGGCAAAATTTTGGGGAAAAGATTTAGATTTAAAAGCAAAAATCCTTGTTATATCTTTACTGTATTGTACGTACTAAATCCTTCTCATGGCTGGATTTGAAATCAAAAATCAAAAACCTTTTTGATATTTGGATTTTAAATCCAAAAATACTTCATTTGAAGTTTTTAGTGTAAAAAATTCAAATTAATGCGAAAAAATCACAATATACAATTTTATGTTTTTTAATTTAGAACAAGGTGGATTTCTGAGCAAATCAAATAAAAGTTCCTATATGAAAAAAATTATGACAATCAAAAATTGTAGTGTGAAATTTTCTTTTGGTAATAAGGTATTAATTCACTTCGTAGGGAGTTTACTTTTACTTTATGTGTACGTATTTTGCAATGGATTTTCGGTATGTGAAAAATTCAATTTTCTACTTCAAAAATCACGAAAAGTAAGCTTTCTAGAGAAAAACTTATCTATGAACATAAAAAAGAAATTTTAAACTCTACAATTTTGAATCTCATCATTATTATCATAGGACTTTTTGTTTGTCCAGAAATAAACATTGTAATAAATAAAAAATTGTAAAATTATTTTTTTAATTCATTTTTTTTTCTTGTCAAAAAGTGTTTTCCTGAAGATTATTCACACATATGAATGAGCCTGAGGTAGGAAATTTTGCACTCATCTACAATCTTGTTTCTATGCATTTTTTCCATAGAACGTTTCGCTAATGCCATGAAAGTAAAAACACATTTTTTTTTCAAACACTCGAACTTTAAAAAAAAATCTTAAATTTAAAAAGTGTTTTTCCAAACTATTTTTAAAATTTTTGATCTCAACCTTGGAAATACAGTTTGTGTTATGAATCACCATTTTCAAAATTATTTAGCTCATTTTTTCAAAAATATTTCGTCTACATATTTTACTTTTAGATATTTTGAGACGTATATTATTGATCAGAGTTTATTGACGAACGAATTCTAAATTCACAGTTGTCAGAGTGACTGACAATAGAGAATAGACTAATCTATGCTGCCATATCTTTTAACTATAGTTTAAACATATGCTACAAATATACATATACAACACATCGATAAAGATATAATATTAACCCAGTAAGATAAATAATCATCTAAACTTTTTCAAAACTCACGAAGTTGTCCCTTTAAATGCACAAAATCCTTCAAAGTGAAGTTATATAGATTAAAATTTTTTCGAGTATTTTGTGAGGTAGCATCTCCTCATTCTTCGTCGTTTACTCGTGTCCGAACATCGTGACTACTGAACCATGCAACATAGCTCCCTTCAACCATCTCTGTCTCATACGTCAGCCAGAATAAAAATACCAAGTATTTTACGATGCCTCATAGAGAAAAATTTAAATAATACACCTTTAAGGGAAATTCAAGTGTAATTATACTTATAGAAAGAACTCATGCACAGAACATTTTTTCATATAATCAAAACATGGAGTGTTTAGCTACAAAACGTCGGAAAAACATTGTTTTTGAACTTATTTTCAATAATTCCAGAAAAACTATGATCATAAGAAAACAATATTATTTTACTTAAACACGTTTTTAAAAAATTCGATTCCGATTCAAAATTATTTTTGAGCAAAAAAATAATCCTAAAAATACTACATTTGAGTCAATTCAAAAATCTTTTTATTTTATTTTTTTTAGAAAATGCACTCAAATTAGGTAAGTACCATTTTTTGATAGCAAAAATACTATTTTTTTGGAGGAAAAAATTTAGATTTTTTAGAGGAACAAAATTCCATGTTTTTGAAAAAATTTTCTGCTCTAAAAAAATGGATTTTCATTTCTCCAAAAAAATATGGTTTGTTCCCTAATTTTTTGGAAAAAAGTTCTCAATTTTGGGAGAAAAAAATTCTCAATTTTTTGGATAAAAGCTTACCATTTTTTGAAGAAAAACATCCTATTTTTTAATAGTAAAAATATACCTAATCTTTTGGAGGAAAAAATTTTAGATTTTTTGGAGGAACAAAATTCTATTTTTTTTTTAGAAATTTTCTTCTTCTCAAAAAATTGTGTTTCCTTTTCTTCGACTTTTTTTTTTTAGAAAAAATCTCATTTTTTATTTAGGAAAAAAATACCTATTTCTTTGGAGGAATAAAATTTCATGTTTCGTAAATTTCTTCTTCTCTAAAAAAATTGAATTTTTTCCCCTAAAAAATGTGATTTGTTCCCTAATTTTTTGGAAAAAAAACATACCATTTTTTGATAGCAAAAATACAATTTTTTGGAGGGGAAAAAATCTATTTAGTCCAATTATACGATTTTAGTTTTGCAATTACCCCACTAAACCTTATTTCAAATCATGGATCCTCCAAAGAAAAATTATACAAAAATATAAATATTTATAGCAATAATTTTTATTTAAAGAATTTTCGTGAACTTGTTACACCCCACATTCACTTTCTTTCTAATTGGGGAACAGGAAATGAAATTAGGACACCCTGTATCTCATATACAATGAAAAATCAAACAAAAAACATGCATCATATAAATAGTTGGTGCAAGTTCGACTCAACATACTGAAAACAATAAGAGTAAGTCGACTTTAAGTCATTTCTTCATTCTTCCGTCAATTTATGTGAAAATTTAAACATTCGAAGCAAACAAGTGACATGTAAGGGGGTTGTTACAATACTTGCATGCACGACCAAGAATTTCTAATCGTTTTACTAGACGAAACGAAGGAAAAAAACGTGAAAATATAGCCAACTAAATCGAACAAAACGAGTTCAACTTTATACGAAGAAGGAAAAAAAAAATCGATATTCTAATAACTCAGAATTTCAAACTGTAGGCAGTGAAAAAGAAATACTCGTGCCAAAGAATACCAATTTTTTTTCACTCATGGTACAACTGGGAATATTAATATAGAAATTTACCCAACCTAAGCTGATTCTTTTTCGCAATTCTGCTTCGCAAACTAGCAACGAACGCTAAGAAGTTGATAATTTTTAGCATACGCGAATAAAACAAGAGAATTAAGAGGTTTTACGACGGCGACGACGACGTAAATAAAACCCAACTTGCATCGTGTCTGGTAATTCGAATAAATTCTTTGAAATATGATGCATACATTTCATTCCAATAATGTCGTCGAGATAAAATAACGCCAGCCAGATTAAAACTCATACAACAAAACCAGATAGCGTGAGAATAAAAGCGAATTAACGAGAAATCAATACTGTTTAATACGTTGATGTGTGACCATCCAAGGGGAGAGTGACGAGGGGGTCACGATGTGGTTGAACTTATCACGGTGGTAATAATTTTACGATTCTTTTTCTCTCTTTTTGCCCATGTAACATACCTTAGAAGCTTATCGGCGAACTGATGCCAAGTCGGAGTCATAACTAGAGAGGAAAAGTCATGTACTGGGCGTCTTGGCCAAAAAAACACGTTCGCTTCGACTGGCAGTGGCACGTCTTGACACGGCCCGGTGTCTGCACGTGCAATCAAACCACTCACACTGTTGGCTCATTCATTCATAATTCATCGACGACGTACAACAACACCATTAAGTACCTAGTATCGCGACAGGAGGAGGAGAGAAGGGGACGAGTCGAGCTGACCATGTGAATTTATATTATGCACAAGTGAAACGCGCTTAATCATCAAAATTGAAAGAGAGAAGTGGCGAAACGTGCATAGTGCATAATGCAGCGTGCTATGCCGGTTAATGGTAAACACGAGTTAATGACGTTTAACAAACCTGTTGCCAATGATCCTCCAATGAAGACTGAGCCGAGAAATATCCGGTATCGTGGATATCCTGCAATTCTAGGAAGATATTTCCACTCGGTAGTATATCCATGGCGATGAGGGTGACAAAATAATACAAAAATTATAAAACCAAGCTCAACAGAAGAAAAATTATTGACGACGAAACAAAAACCAATGATACGAAAAACCCGCGTAACACTTTCAACACCTCACGATTCGAAGCCGAAACATGGAAATTAACCAGTTGTATTACAACCAGACCATATTAATTGCGGTCACAAAACAACAGCCTTTGAGCTGGACAATTGATAATACCAATACGTCGCGAAATATTTTTTGGCGAGCGATCGGAACTTCGAACACCGTTGAAATGAAAATTTTACCAAAACTGATGTAGCAAAAACGCGAATACAGACGCGAAATTCGCCGAATTCTTGCGATTCGAACACGTTGATATGGACGCGATTTTAGCCGCTGCCGAAGCTGATAATAAATAAGGCATGTAATAACGAAAAAAACTAAAATGAAAACAATTTCTACCCGTCAACGCATTACCACCATCTATGACTAGAGCTGATACTGTAGCGAGTGGTGTCAGGTTCGAGTCGAACGTAGTAGACTCACATCCTCCGCTGACCACGCTTGCTCGTTTCGTAGTACCTACGAAATGGCCAGAGAGCGCCACAGTACAGAGGTTCTGCACCGCCGAATTGAATGCGATAAGCATTTTTCATAGACGCCTACATCGATTTACATATGTGCGCTAATAACGGAATATTGAAGTGTGCGTGCGTATACATATTATACACTTTGGATTCGACTATTCTACCGTACAAACTACACGCTGCTCAGTGCTCAGGTACTAAGTACCTAGCACCTAAGCCGCCTACCTATTTAATGAATAATTTCATCCGAGACCTTTTTTTCGGAGGTACATTTTTTCGCCGCTCATGCTCGCTCGCAACGTAACACTATCGCTTCGCCAGCAATGTGAAAAAATACATTTTTTCTCAGCTACTCGATTACGCAGTCGGCTAAGTCGACTCTTTCATTATTTCTATACAGACTGGCGTTAAAAAAGCGCCAGATTAAATTCGTTCTCTTTTGGAGCCTGAAAATGTTCCTACTTCGTCTCTCAACTTGACTTCTCTTTCGAATTTTTCCACTAATTTTCATCAACATCAATCTTTTAATTTCTCTATACCTACTGGGGTTTTTTCAAGCAAATTCCAATAATTTTTCTTCTAAAATTTCTTTCAATTTTGTTTTCTTTAAATTATTCACTAAAATTTTAATTTTCTTCAAATAGGTGCATAAATTCAGTACTCATTAGAGCAGGATAGTAAGAGGTAATCTTTTTATTTTAAAATAAAAATGTAAAAAAAATTTAAAAAACCACGCTTTTATTTAAAGTTGGTCACTTTGTAAAATGTTATTCATAGGGAAAGAGTAATGCCTTAAAAAACAAAAAATAAAATTTACTTGAATACAAAAATGTGTCATGAAAATTTTTTTTTCAAAAATTTTAATGATGAAAATCGTGGTGGGGCGTTAATCGAAAAGGTATTCGTTTGCTCCTCGCACACCCCACCACGCTTTTCATCATTAAAATTTTTGAAAAAAAAATTTTCATGACACATTTTTGTATTCAAGTAAATTTTATTTTTTGTTTTTTAAGGCATTACTCTTTCCCTATGAATAACATTTTACAAAGTGACCAACTTTAAATAAAAGCGTGGTTTTTAAAAATTTTTTTACATTTTTATTTAACTCTTTTTGTCGTTGAAAATATTTTATTTGAAAATTTTCAAAATTGAACCCCCTCATAGGGGCTCAATTTGGAGTCAGGGGTAAATTTGAGTTCGAAAATCGAATTCAGCTACCTCGAAAACCAACATTTTGATATCAATGTTGTGAAGTTTGAAATTTTCAAAATGGAACCCCCTCATTGGGGTCCAATTTGGGGTCAAGGGTAAATTTAAGTCCGAAAATCGAATTCAGCGGCCTCGAAAACCTACATTTCGATACCAATGTTGTGACTTTCTGAAATTTTCAAAACTGAACCCCCTCATAGGGCTCAATTTGGGGTCGGGGGTAAATTTGAGTTCGAAAATCGAATTCAGCTACCTCGAAAACCAACATTTTGATATCAATGTTGTGAATTTTGAAATTTTCAAAATGGAACCCCCTCATAGGGGCTCAATTTGGGGTCAAGGGTAAATTTAAGTCCGAAAATCGAATTTAGCGGCCTCGAAAACCTACATTTCGATACCAATGTTGTGATTTTCTGAAATTTTCAAAACTGAACCCCCTCATAGGGCTCAATTTGGGGTCGGGGGTAAATTTGAGTTCGAAAATCGAATTCAGCGACCTCGAAAACCTACATTTCGATACCAATGTTGTGATTTTCTGAAATTTTCAAAATTGAACCCCCTCATAGGGGCTCAATTTGGGGTCGGGGTAAATTTGAGTTCGAAAATCGAATTCAGCGACCTCGAAAACCTACATTTCGATACCAATGTTGTGACTTTCTGAAATTTTCAAAATTGAACCCCCTCATAGGGGCTCAATTTGGGGTCGGGGGTAAATTTGAGTTCGAAAATCGAATTCAGCGACCTCGAAAACCCCTAATGTGAGCACTATGTTCTTTCAATTCCAGTAAAATATTAAATGAGAGAGGATTGGTTGAAAACATACTTTTGGTTCCATGAGACATACATACAAACAAACATACATACCAAGCTAATAAAAGCGTGGTAAAAATGTTGAAAAAATGAGGAAGAATTTAATTTACCTAATAAAATAAGATATACCTACACTGAAAAAAAATGGGATGATATTTTTTCATTTTCATTTTTTTTTTTTTTTTGCAAAAATACTTTAATATGTATGTTCCAAATTTTTCAATTTTTCTTTATCAAATTTTTTTCAAAATGGGCATTTTCAATGAAATAGTGAGATTTTCTTAAATTGAGGGGGGTTGGTGGAAAATAGGTCCAGCTAAATACGTATGATGGTTTAGCATAACCTGTTATTTCCAGAGAAAAAATCTGAATTTTCTAGTAGACAAAAAGTTTCTCAATTTTATCAAAAAAAAACATTTTTAAGAAAAAATGTTGAGAAATTTTTGAAATAGGTACCTACAACATACAGTATTTTTAATTTTTGCGGAAAAGAAGTTCTCAAAAAATTCTCAAAATCTTTGATGATTTATATACCTAATTACCTCCCGGAGAAAAACCTCAATTTTTTCAAGAAGAAACTTTTTTTTAAATGCGTTAAAAAAAATCAATTTTAAATAATATGTATTGTTTCACTTTATTTCTTGAAGTTAGAAAAATTCTTTAATTTTACCTACCGACTAAAAATTCTTTGTTTTTTTGTGTTTTTTTTTCAAGAGACGAAATCTCTCAATTTTTTAAAGAAAAAAATCTTCATTTTTTGGAAACGAAAAATTTTTCATTTTTTTTTTTTTGAATACCTACACAAATCTCTCATTTTTTAAGGGAAGAATAATAATTCTCACATCCAACTAGCACAACCTAATGAGAAGGTGGTGCAGCAAAGCTTATGATGCGATGTGATGCCCATCCATATTATGAAAATTTAGAAAATTCCAACAGTGGTACCATTCTTCCATTTTAAAATTTCGTTTTGAAATTTTCACCACGCAAAAAAATAAAGAAAATATGAAATGACCTTCTTCGTGATTTCATCACATTTATACGCTCACAATGCTCACATAGTCTCGAAAAATTTTCATTCACGCTCTCCAGAGTTATCAAATTATCATACATCCATTCGTGATTTTTCTGCGAAGTGAGGAAAGGAGTCAAAAGCTTTGGTTAAGTATTTTTATATCATGTGTAAGTAACATTTTGGCAGATTTTGGTACAATTTCCACCAAAGGGTAATTTTATCATCTCATAAGGAAGGCCTTTTCATTTTGAAAAAAAAATTGATATAATTGGGTGAGGAAAAATTTTTATACTGTACTGAACAAATAAATTTTGAAGGAAAAAATAGAAAAACGATTTTTATGGGAATAGTCAGAAAAATACGAGTTCATAAAAAAGATAACTACTCATTTATCATGCAAATTCCGATTTAAAATTAAAAATTGGTTATTGAAGAATTTCAAGAAATTACTTCTATGAACTAAAAATTTTCTTCTCAATTATTTTCAATATTGTAAGTTTATTTTCTGTTTTTTTAATGACGAATTTGTTTTCAAAAATTAATTTTTTTATTCGTAGAAGTTAGAAATTGAACACGATAATGAAGAAAGTTGATGATGTCATGAATGCTAAAATTCAGAACTCTCAAGTGACACTACTTTATCATGAAAACAATAGGTATATGTATAGGTATATATAAGGGAATAAATCAACCAACGGAATTAAAAATCACCCACCAATCAGGTGATTAATGCTTAGAGAGGTTTTAGTCTTTAAAATAGTAATTTGGAAAACGGTTTTCGTCAATTTTGAAATTAAACAGCTACCCATCCAAGGAAAATCGAAAATGATTACGAGAAATGTTATGGCTTCATACATTACGTTATATTTTCATCTAAAGGTCGGCTAGAATTTACTTTATGTAGTAGCAGCTTCTGTTGAAAAATCTCAATACCTGCATTAATGGCTTCCGTTCATTCAAATCCTAACGGGCCTCATTTATAAATCATCTACATAATTTACGATTTTGAATCATGGTTCCAAGAAATCTGCCCATTAATTGATTCTGTGGGTAAAACTCAATGCAAGTAGGTAGCTTTCTAAATAGGTACACGTACATAGTATATATTGCTAAAAATTTCTACGAACTTCATGATGAGAGTAATGCATTCATTTTTAACTCATGTACCGATACCTAAACTATCTACGTGTCTTGTAATTGCTGTTAATTAGTTATTTTTGAAATAAAACTCAATCAAGAGAAAATTTACGTACTTAGATTAGACCTACATTTACAACTTAAAATCAGAACTGGTATTACGATGAGCCAGAAATGAAATATCGAGTGCAAATTACAACCAAACAATATAGATGCGAGTTTGAAATAGTAATGTATAATTTTGAAATTAAATTAGGTACACAAACGCATTTATACGTATTGACAGGAATACATTGATACATAAATCCGCCAAAATGTCTCTTTCGCTATCTTTGCAAATTGAACGTGAAATGAGTACATCATATCATGCAAGTACATAAGCGTTGAAATGTTAATCAACGACTCAACGTACAGGTAAAGTATCTGTCGCCAATGCATTTATCTGCGAGCAGATAAATTAATGATATTCTCGTCAAATTTAGAATTAATTTCAACAATTGGTGAAATTTCGGTACGAATGCAACGAACAACAATAATAATCGTATTCGATACAACAGCAGGATGAATTTTTAAAAGTGGCAAAATTTTGATACCCTGAAAAATTCTAAATTTGCGTCGAAATTTACAGACGAAGAATAATATTAATAACTGTCGCCATCGATAAGCAATAACGTACGAAATCGTTCTTCGCCTATATTGACATCGGAGCGCCGCGCCGAAACAAACAATGAATACTGGATTAATCCTTCGTATAATATTTGACATTCTTAACTCGATCACTTGACCTAAATAAGTCATTAGATGATTTCGAAACATGTCTCTACGCCAATATCTGAGTAATTTTTACAACATATCGATAGAAAAAATCAATTCGAATTGTTTCGAACAAATCTTACAACTGAAATTAATTCAACTATCCGCCACAAAAGTTCTTTACACGAGACTGTAGATCGTTCATCATTCATCATTAAAAAGGCATACTGTTGCATGCTGTATATGAAGTGTGTACAGCGTAAGTAGAAGTACATGAACTCGCTAATAAAATACTGGTATTTAATACATAGCTCCATAAAAGGAAGCTATTATTAGTAAGTAAGCATAAGAGAGAGCATAACTCGCCGTACGTTCACTATAATACACAATAATTTACCATAAAGGCTCATCGAGTCACGGCGTACGCTTTTAAATCTAAAATATCATTGATAAGGAATGTTAAGAGAATTACATTCAATTGAGGAACTGGCTCGTTAAAAATTACTTTGATTTTTCGAAAAATCAAATTAAAAATTATTTATTTCTCGTTTATAATAGTCACATTGTTTTCAGCCAATTGCATGTAAGTAGAAGTACCTAACATGGATGGTTCCTATTCTCGACTTTTCCAACAAAAATGTCTTCATGAGAAAATAATTCCCCATTTTTCATTTTTCCTTCAAGTGAATTTCAAATGGAACCTAGTAACCCCATTTTTAAAACCCCATTTTTAAAAAGTGGATTTTTTCCTTATTATTCTTGATTCTTTTTTTTTTTTTTTTTTTTTTTTTTAAGTTTTCATTTTTAATAGGTAGATAATTGCCAATTAAAAATTTGGAAAAATTTCAACATTTGAGGAATTATCAACTTTCCTAAGTTGATTTGAATGACGTCGAACTAACTTATCGCCAAGTTGAACAGTATAGTGAAGTACACCATCTTTGTTGATAATGGTTCCAATTTCCCATTTTTTATTCGCACTCGAATAATTTCGGAGGGCTACCTTTTCACCTATGACATAATTAACATCACGAAATTCGAAATCCATACGATTCTTCTCAACCTTTGTCTTTAGGTCAGGTCTAAAAACGTCTAAGAGGGACCTGATCTGTCGATTAAGGAACAGCTGCGCCGGAGGTTGTCCGGTCATAGTGTTGGGTGCTCTCCGGTACGCGAACAGGAATTTATACAGGCGATCTTGAATCGTACTTCCTGGTTCGTCCTGTTTTATAGCACGTAACGACTGCTTCAGAGTATAGACATACCTCTCAGCTTGACCATTGGAGGCTGCGTGAAATGGTGCACACGTTTTATGAGTAATATCGTACATATTAAGGTAGTCTGAAAATTCTCAACTCGTAAAAGCGGTGCCATTATCGGAGACTAACACTTTCGGAAATCCATATTGCGAAAACAATTGTTGCAGATTCTCGACTCGTAAAAGCGGTGCCATTATCGGAGAATCGATGACCATTTTTGACGACGTATTTGGAACAATTTTGACCTCCAACCATTTCAAATGAGCATCGACGACGAGCAGAAATAATTTCTCCTGAAAAGGCCCGGCGAAATTGAGATGAATTCTTTCCCACGGTGCTGTAGGATACTCCCAAAAATGGACTTTGGCCACATTTTGTTCTTTCCGAAAAGGAATGCACGATGAGCAGGATCGAGTTAATTTTTCGATATCTTCATCTATTTTAGGCCAATACACTGTTGATCGCGCTAATGCTTTCATCTTGCTGGCCCCAAAATGCCCTTGATGAAGTTCGGATAAGACTGTATTACGTAACTTGGTGGGAATTACAATTCGAATGCCTCTCATGATGATATTGCCATGAAGGGTGTAATCGTCAGATGTGTCACCGGTACGTAATTTTTCTATCAGCTGCACCAGTTCAGGATCATTCAGGGTCTCAGAAGCGAGTTTACGCTCGGTGATAGGCGATTCCTGGATAATTAACCGATTAATACGATCTGCGCTGCTATCGAACAATCCCACAGCTTCACGTATATTCTGGGGAAAACGCGATAGAAAATCTGCGTTGCCATGATCTTCGGACCTGCGGTACTTGTTATCGAAATCGAACATTTGTAGAAATACTGCATAATGTAAACGACGAGTCGCTGATAAAACTGGCAGCTTCTTTTTCTTCGAAAATATATGTACCAGGGGCTGGTGGTCCGTTACTAACGATGACGACCGTAGAGATAATAAAAAAAATTCTCGACTACCCATTTTATCGCCAGCGATTCCTTATCCAACTGCGAATAATTTTTCTCAGATTCGGTTAGAATTCTAGAGGCAAACGCAATTGGCCTCTCCGTTTTGCCTATTTCGTGGGACAGAACAGCTCCGATACCAACCGGACTCACGTCGACTGCCAGGACTAATGAAAGAGAAGGTGAATAATGTACCAGTATGGTTGGTGATGCGATTTCCTTTTTAATAGCTTGGAAAGCCTTTTCGCATTCATTCGTCCATTCGATAACTTCCTTCCCACTTTTCCCCTGTGTCGCTTGGTAGAGTGGATGTGCCATCGTCGCTAGCTGTTTAAAAAACTTCCCGTAGAAGTTCACTAAACCCGTGAAGGATTTGACTTCGGTAATGGTATGAGGTCTGGGAGTTTCTAATACATCTTGAATTTTTTCTGGGGTTTTTGATATACACCGTTTTTATCAATTATATAACCCAAAAATTTAACTTGAGGCTGGAAAAATTTGCATTTATCCAAATTTAATTTTATTCCATTCTCTCGACAAGTCTGAAATATCTTCCTCAGGTTTTCTAGGTGCTCTTTACGAGTCTTGCCAGCCACAACTCCGTCATCGTGAATGACAACGATCTTTAAACGAGCAAAAACTTCGTCGATGAATCTCTGCCACTCAGCTGGCGCCGATGCAATGCCAAACTCCATCCTGGTTGTCCTGAATAACCCCCTTTGGGTGTTGAGGACCATGAGCAGGGACGACGCTAATGTTAACAGCATATGGTGAAAAGCGCACCTTACATCTACCGTAGAAAATTCGTCGCCTTTGATATTCGCGAACGCTTGCTTGATTCCTGGGAATGGGTGTTGAGTAACATGAATTTGGCCATTTAGGGTACCGCTGTAATCTCCGCACAAGCATACATCGCCATTTCCTTTCAAAATGGGAACAATAGGAGATGCCCAATCCGAATAATCGACTGGAACCCAACAACCAGACTTCACAAGGCGATCTATTTCTCTATCGACGGGTTCACTGAGTGCAAGGGGTACAACGCGGGCACGCTGAAAAATCGGCTTCGCATCGTCTTTTAAATTGATCGATACGACTTTCTTTACAGGACCAATATATTTGCTGAATATATCACTGTATTCAGATATAAGCTGGTCGAGTTCCGGAAAAGAAGATTTTGGCTTGCTCAGCGAATGAATCTCCGGCACTTCATCGTTTGGCGGTAGCTTACCGATGGACAATGGTACGATCCAATTACGTCCCACAACGCAGGAATACTTGTCGCTAACTACGTACAATTCGAGCTTTTCTTGAGAATTACGATATCGAACTGTAACATTCGCCATACCGATGGGTTTTACGATTTTCGAACTATAGTCTTCGAATTTACGTCCGTTTTTAGCAATTTAATCGATGGTAACTTCAACGCCACTGATTCAGTAACTACTGTGTTCGCCGCTCCGGTATCGTACTCAAATTTGACATTCTGTTTGTTAACACATATCGAGACAAATATCGGCGATTCAGCTGCACTATCCGCAACGCGAACAACATCAATCGGGAAAACTGATCTTTCCGAACATTTAGACGATATCTCGCGCACAGCTTTCAATTTCTTCGCTTTATTCTTCTCGAATTTCTTTTTCTTTTGACAGACTTCAACAACGTGTTGCTCACTATCACAAAACTTACACTCGGGGGAATGATGACCCGGTTTAGCACATTTGAAACACTTGAAACACGTAATCGGCGTATTATTATCACTTCTCTTCTCCTCAGGTTTCTTTTTTCGCTGAGGTGTATTTTTTTAGGATAATTTCTTTACTCCTGGCTCAGATACACTTTTGGCTGCTACTTAATCTCCAATTGCTGCAGTATTCTTCGCTGAAGCTTCCATACTCGTAGCAATTTCGACCGCTCGTTCAAACGTCAGATCTTTTTCAGTGAATAAACGATTCATTATCTCTTTAGATCTGAGACCACTAACGAACATATCACGGAGCATGATTTTCAACATATCTTCGGAGTAATTACACAGCAAAGCTAATTTACGTAATTCAGCTACATATAAATTGACCGGTTCCAATTCACTTTGTTTAGGATTTAGAAACGTTACCCTCGCCGGAATTTCGAGTTGTTTTGGACACAGATGATTGGTTAGTGCAGTGGTGAGTTCGGTATACGTCTTCTTTTCAACTTTGGCCTGGTAACATAGATGTTTGAGTAGTCTATACATGTCCGGTGATAGCAAAGAAACGAACATAGGTACTTTACTTTCATCTTCGACGTTCTGAGCGATAAAGTACTGCTCTAACCTTTCGATGTAATCGGAAAAACTTTCGACAGATCCATCAAAATTCGTGAACTGGATGGCCACCGGATTCTCCCTCTCAGATTTTACGCTGACGCTCTTTGCTAACGACGCGATGTTCGTTGACTGATCTTTGATCGATTGCAATAATGATGCAATTTGCTCCGCTGATAACGTGGCCATTGTAGTTTACTCGAACGGATTAACTTCTCGAGTTTTCACTTTCACATGAACGTACGAAGTTTGCATAAAGTTCTTTTAAGTAACCGACTGCGCCATTTGTTATAACTTTTCTACTGAAAGCACAAAAAAACTGCATTCAATATGCTTTATTAAGTTCTATATACGAGAACGCACAAGTACATCATTTCTAAGCTAACACGTAGTCACGTACACAAACTTACGAGCTACGAGCGCCCTCTATCATTAAAATAAGTAACATCTATAACAGTAGGTAAGATAGTTATACAATCATATAAAATTTAGTGAAAATTTCAAATTTAGTCATCTCAGCTACAGTCCAAATCCCACTGTTTGGGTTTGGGATTTTGTTGAACACTACAGATGAGAAGACACCACTTGAAATTCACTTGAAGGAAAAATAAAAAATTGAAAAAGGAACAACTTTGATGGGTTCACAAATTTCAAATCAAACCCCGTGACGTCGAGAGCCGAACAGGACCCCAGAGCAACAATTTTCAGGCCTTTAAAAAAATTCTTGTTTGGAATTTGCGTAGGGTGGACGCTGTCTGATAAATTTTCACATTTTTTTCAATCAATTTTTGAAGATTTTTAATCTTCTTAAGGGAACCTCGCCAACTCGTCACCTCCGATTGAGCTGAAATTTGGCTCACTGAAAGATCATGCCACCCAGACCTCACAACCAGATTTTTAGCTGCCGAAGTTATGATTTCTCGATTTTTGGCAAATTTTTGAAAAATGGCTAAAACCGGCTCCAAAAAACCAGTTTTGAAAAAAAAAATTGTAAATTCCAAGATAGAATCCTGAAAATTGGTTTGTACACTAAAGTCGACCTCACGGGTCGATTGACACCATTTTCGAAGCGATCTGGAGCCTCCAGAAAAAGTTGACTTTTCTCCAGCGCACTGCTATAGCTCCATACGGCGCTGTAATTAACTTCGACAGCTGAAAATTTAATCCTAGCGTTAGTATGATGCCATCTATCGATTGACGTAGTTGAATCCAAAATCCGAGATGACGAGTTCGCACGTAATTTTTTTGACAACTTGAAAATTCTGCATTTTTTAAAAATTTCCTAAAAATCAATTTCTCCAGAATATCACCCGAAACTTCGTCTACGCCCTAAAGTCGACCCCCTCCCCGGGTCGATTGGCAACATTTTCAAAACGATCTGGAGCCTCCAGAAAAAGTTGACTTTTCTCCAGCACACTGGAACCTCTCTAGAC
Source organism: Balanococcus diminutus (assembly GCA_959613365.1). Lineage (NCBI taxonomy): Eukaryota > Metazoa > Arthropoda > Insecta > Hemiptera > Pseudococcidae > Balanococcus > Balanococcus diminutus. Next base: position 36,853,285 of record OY390714.1, read on the forward strand.
GGCAAAAGTCAACATTTTCTGGAAGCTCCAGATCACTTCAAAAATGGTGCCAATCGACTCGGAAGGTCGACTTTAGTGTACAAACCGATTTTCATTATTCTATCTTGAAATTTACATTTTTTTTCTTCAAAAAATGTTTTTTTGGAGGCGGTTTTAGCCATTTTTAAAAATTCGCCAAAAATCGAAAAATCAACTTCGTTTGGTTGTGAGGTCTGGGTGGCATGCTCTTTCAGTGAGCCAAATTTCAGCTCAATCGGAGGTGACGAGTTGGCGAGGGTTCCTTGTTAGAATAAAAAAATTTCAATTCTTTTAAGCGGGAATTTCAATGTTTTGAAGAAAAAGCAGGTTTATCTGTAGAGAAAATCATCTCTAAATTTTTTGTCTCAATTTTTTCGAAAAAATTACTTTTTTTAGGTATTATTAATTTTTCTATTTTATGAAAGAAATCTCTTATTTTTTTAAGAAAAACAAATTTTAGTTCTTTGAGAAAAACATCTCAAATTTAGTCTCAATTGAAAAAAAGAAACTTTCTTTCCATTTTTTGGAGCAAAAGATTTGTTTCATGTGTTGCAATAAAAATATTTCTTGAATTCTTGAAGAGAAATTTTTTTACAATTTTTGGAGCAAAAACATTTTTATTCACTATTTAATTTTTTTGATTTCAGAAATAAACCTTTTATTTTTTTGGAGAAAAGCCCCTAAATTTTTTTGAAATAAAAATGTTTTCAACTTTTTTGACGTAAGAAAACTTCTTATTTTATTTTTTTTAATTTTTAAAAAAAAATCGTTTTTTGACAAAATGTTTAAAAACCTTCAATTTTTTGAGGGGAAAAAAATGATATCAAGTGCCAACCTATCTACTATAGGTATTAGGTACATATAGGTAATTAAGTAATAGGTATTGAGATTAACCATCTCGTGATCACTACCTGCGATAAGTATAAAATATGCATGAGGTACATACTTTGTGGATACTTCTTTCATTTTATGCGCGCATACAAAAATCTCATTTTTTAAATTCTTTTTTCATTTATTTTTTTGCTTACTTGCATCTAAGTATAATATGGTTTGTTATGCGTCTGATTGGCGATTATTTTGCAAGAGTCGCAGATTGAAGAATGTCTAGTATCAAGGTACTGCTGAATACCTAATTCTGCATGCGTTTCTAATCGCAACTCATACTTGTATATGTGCCTTACCGTGTTGATAAAAATGTTTAATTATTTGCTTCCTTTTTACCCACGCACGAAGATTGTATCACAATTTCCACTAATGTACATTAATTTCGCCTATGAGTGGAAAAAAATGATCGTTTCTTCGGTACACTCGTATTTAAGTAGAGGATTCTTGTACTCGTATTATGAGCTTTCTACGTGCTCGTACATACGCGACGTTTTATTAGGTAAATTAAGCGGGTCTCGACATGTCAGCGTAAAGGTTGAAAAACGCTCGCGTGACATTTCCAATAAATAAATTCCACCTTCATTTCCGCTTTTTATTTCAATTTCGGTGGTTAACTTTTTTTTCCTCCGGAATAACGGTGTTCTTTTAGCATAATATTCGTTTCAGACGTGATCGATTTAACGGCAGGAATTTCTATAAAAGGCTTTAATTTCACATCGTCGATGGTTCCACCGCTCTCCGCGAGCTATGAGTATTATGTATTGCGAAGAAATTTAATGTAGTGCATATTTTTTCGTTCGCATTATCGGCAAATGCGATTTATGGCGTTTCTGTCGACGATGTGCTTGTAACACGTAATATCGAAAATGAATAAAATTTTTATGTGTAAAAATTATCTATGTTCTAGCTTTGAACGTTTACAATATTTTTTTGATTTGCTTTTTTTTGTCTTACCCCCAAAGTTTTTTTTAGAGTGAAAATGTTTTTTTTTTAAGGTGAAAATTATTTTTCATTTTGCCCTTGAATCAATTTTATAGGAAGCTTAATCATCCCTCATCATTAAAAAATAAATAAATAAATAAAAACTAAAAATTTTAAAAATTTTGCCTTTTTTGGATTTGATCAACGAGGGTGAGAGGGGGAGGGGTGTAAAAGTGCACTGGCATCGGGCCTGGATTTTCCCCAAGAGCCAGAGCAAACGATTTTTACTGTAGGTATGCACTTCAAATATTTTTGAGTTCTTTTTCAAAAATTTGAGATACTCGTAATATACCTTTCTACAAAATTTACTCCGTGGGTAACAATAGCTCTAAAAAATTGAAATTTTTTTCTCAAAAAATAAAAAGCCTTTTTACTGCAAAATGTTGAAAAAGTTTTTTATTTCAACGATTTTTCTTCATAAAAATAGATTTTTATCTCTAAAAGTAAAAGGATTACTCTTACTCCTCAAAAAAAAAATTAACTCAACCGTTCAAACAATTATTTACCTACCCTAGCGGCACACTCGATCGATAATATCGGAAGATGTAACGTATCGATAAAAAATCGTTTGAAAAACTATAGATGTTCTCACGATATTATAAAGATTTATCGGTACTATTTCATAGGCAAAAAATCTAAAAACTATCGAATTCGATATTATTAAGATTTTATGACGATATTTGTCAACGATACTATCGACAAAGAATGTTAAATTTATCGATTCCGATTTTCCACCGATTTTGTGCAGATATTTGAAACTACATTATCGACAAAGAATATTAAATTTATCGAATTCGATTTTTTAACGATTTTGTAAAGATATTTAAAACTATATTATCGACAGATTATATGAAATTTCTCGACTCCGATATTTTACCGATTTTTTGACGATATTTGAAACTATATTATCGACAGATTATATTAAATTTATCGAATCCGATTTTTTACCGATTTTGTAGAGATATTTGAAACTTTATTATCGGCACATAATATGCAATTTCTCGAATTCGATTTTCTAACGATTGCGTGAAGATATTTGAAACTATATTATCGACACATAATATGAAATTTCTCGATTTCGATTTTTTTACGATTTTATGATGATATTTGAAACTATATTATCGACACGTAATATGAAATTCCTCGAATTCGATTTTTCAACGATTTTGTGGTGATATTTGAAACTACATTATCGACAAATAATCTGAAATTTGTCGAACGATTTTTCAACGATCTTGTGACGATATTTGAAATTATTTCCAAATTTTAAAAATTGGTGAAAATTTTTCTAAGTCCAACTCGTCTGTAAGTACTAAACTGCCTATTATAAGCGTTTTATTGCTAATTCCTCAACGATAAGGTATGGCATAGTGGTTAAGGAAGAGGATTACCATGCAGGAGGTAGATGGTTCAAACCCCACGGGTGGCAGATTTTTTATAATTTTTTTTGACTTTTTCTGAAATGATCCTCTTACCGCAACATGAATAATGTGTTTAGGCATAGTTTAATGTATTAATTATGCTAATTAATGATTTTTAATTATAGAAAAAAGCTAGTAAAAGACGAAAAATCGGAATAAAAAATCGATAAAAAATCGACAGAATATCGAATTCGATAAAGTGTCGCAAAAGTTCCGCCTAAATCGTGAAATTATCTTTCGATATTATAGATATATTATCGATAAAATATCTTACTATAATCTCGAAATTTTTGCTAACTATAATACGTCGATAATCTATCTATATATCGAAAGATAATTTCACGATTTAGGCGGAACTAACGCGACACTTTATCGAATTCGATATTCTGTCGATTTTTTATTTCGATAATTTTTTGATTGTGCTGCTCGGGTACTCAAAAAATTGTGATTTTTTTTCTCAAAAAATTGAAAGGCTTTAAAAATTTAAACAAAAAACTGTTTTTATTTTTTCAAAAATAAATAAATAAATAAAGTCTTTTTACTTCAAAAAAGGTTTTGAAAATTTTATTCCAAAAAATTTAGAAAATTTTCCCCAAAATAATCATGATTTTTCCCCTTAAAAGTAAAAGGTTTATTTCTGAAATCAAAACAAAAAAACTGCATTAAAATAAAGTAATTTTTGACTCCAAAAAATAAGAGCTTTTTCTATTTCAAAAATATGAAATTTTTCACTTTTAAAGTAAATGACTTCTAATTTCAAAAAAAAAAAAATAATAATAATAATAATAATAATAAATAAAAATATGTGGTCTAGGTGCATAAAGATAAAAGATTTTTACTTCAAAGATAATGTAGAGATAATTTTGAAAAATTTCATAGAAGAAGAAAAAGAAGAAGAACAAGAAGAACAAGAAGAAGAAATAAACAATAACAAACAAAACAAAGACAATTTTTTTTTCAAAAAGTCTTTTTACTGCAACAAGTTGAAAAAGTTTTTATTTCTAAAACATTCAGGAGTTTTTCTCATGAAAATAGATTTTCATAACCTTTAATTGGACAGAATTTCTAATTGTGACTGCACAAAAAAAATTGAAAATAGTTTGAATACATTTTTTTGAAAAATATGCATGCTTTAGTGCAGATCTCAGACAATAATATGGTTAATTTAAAATTTTAACAACTTTTTCAAAATTTTAATATTATGAATAATTTTTTTACATTTTAAATAGAAAATTCAAAAAGGAGTGTATATATGTCCAATAAAAGCAGAAAAAATCTCCATTTTTCCAAATTGTGCTTTGAACTGAATTTTCAAGAAATCATAGTTCCAACACTATTTTTAAAACTTCAAGTTTGAACAAAATTTGAAAAATTATCTCAAGATGAGTATTTTTTAAAGAAATTCTATTTGAAATTTATTAAAATGGGTTTTTGTAAATAACCTGTTTAAAAATTTAAAAAAAAAAAAAAAAAAAACGAATCGCATGGTTGGAAGAGAGCATTACTCAAAGTTGCATAAGATAGCATAAGTACATATATACCCACACATTTTCAAATTTCAATTTCGGGTTCAGAAGCAAACACTGGAATTCTTTTATATCAGAAAATAAATACAATAAAAGGCAATGTAACAACGCAATACAATTACTTTTTTCTAACTGTTCCATATACTTCGTAGGTACATTTCTAATGTAAAACACGGAGTTTCTGACGACGTAAACTTGAAAAAAAAATCCACTGCTAATCAAATGTCTTCAACTCTTCACCAAAGAAGTTACTCAAGCTGTACATTTTACTGAGAAAAAAAAATAAGAAAAAAAAGAAACGAAAAAAAAACGAAGTACACTGATACTACGGAGACTTCTAAAGAAATTTCCTCTTTCTTTCTTTTCCATAATTTAATCTTCGTGCCAGAAAAGCGCATTTGTAAACGTATAAAAAAATCCACTCGTCAAAAAAGTAATTCCGAATTCCCGTATACCGAGATGCTCTCTCTGATCTAATTATTCAACCATATTCTCATGCAGCCTATATCCACCACAACTGAATCTATAAACGAATAAACATTTTTCTTTCGCTTTGAAAAATTAACAAAATGTAATTTTGGCGCCCGAATGACGATTTGTATTCCTTAGTTTCCTTATTTACTTTTACCGTTGGGTAAATTTTTCATTCCCCGGTCTACGTATTCGACGTTTTGAATTTCTAAGTAGACAACTCGAGGGGGAAAAAAGTAGAAAAACTTTCAATAGTCTAAAAGCGTGTGCATATGGCGAGTCTGCCAAGCAACCGAGCGTAACGCCTTTAAAATTTTTATATTCGATTTTCGCAAAACTATGCCCGCAGTTTTAATACCTACTCGTCGTACCTACATGCAATTCTTAATGGCGAACCGAGACTTCGGCTTCGGCTTCATAAATCGTGACACTTTCGAGCACCCGATATATTATGGCTCGGTTAACAATTAAAATTTTATAATTGTTCCAACAAACGTAGGTATATATTATATATACCTAATAATTCTTATCTTTATTTGAGCTTTAATTTTTCAGCTAAGGCAGTTATGTTTCAGATAAAGAAATATCTACAGTCGGCATTATTGCCAGTTACTTCAGTTATATTAATAACGATAACGACACTCTTCAATTTGAATCAATTTGTAAAAGATATGAATTTCGAAGAAAAGTTTGCAAAGCTACAAAAGATATATATATCAAATGATTGAATAATCAATATAGCTAATAAACGAATTACGAAAATTCGTAAATATCATGTTCGACACGCATGTAAGTTACAAAGTATGCAGTACCTAACTCTAAATACTAAGTAGTCGGATTATAGGATTTACTAAATAACGATACTTCAAAGTATTCCAGAGAAAAAATATACTTTATATTCAATTTATCGCAATATTTGAAAATTTAAAAAAAAATCGCGACCAATATTATCTAATATTCAATATAACACCATATCAGAAAACTTGAATCCAAAATGGTAACACCATTTCCAGCAAAATTTAATTCTTTCCTAAGAAAGCGACTTTTGCTATAGTAATTATTATGGTGAAAAAGGGAAAGTAAGTACACGTACGACACATAATATCATCTATTGCTATAAATACCAATTTATTAATGATAAATATGCATTGGTATTTATAATTAACTTCTCAGAAACATGGAAGCACAATAATTTTTTATTTGCCATTTCTTCTAAATATTGAGTTAAATTTTTTTTGAAATTTCCAATTTTATTGGATAACACTACCTAACTTTATTTTTTGGAAAGGGGTAGGTAGCTCATAAAACATCAATTTTAAAAAATTACATGCAGCAAAAGTGAACTCACTTCACAGTTGAATAAGCTAATAATGTATTAGTTTTAATTAGTATTTTAAAAAAAAATTATTTATGAATTTTTAATTTATGGTAATTTAAAAATTTGTAAAAATTAATTTAATGGAACTACATATTAGCAGGAGAATTTTTTTTTTTTTTTAAATGGGTATGTCTGTGCCACCACAAATTCGAAAATTTCACCCCCTCTTGAAAATTTTGAAATTGCTAACTACTTTTTGATTTTTACATTAAAATTGCATTTAATTATAAAGAAGTGAAATAACTAAGTATGATAGACTTTGGCCTCAACTTTTTTGAAGGTTGTTGAAGAAGCTCTACTTTTGAGTTCTGACGGAACGAAATGTAAGTTAAGGAAGTATAGGATAGGTGCCCGTTTCTGCTTGCATTTTTTTTGTAAATGTTTAAAAAAATTCGAAATTTTGAGAAAATTGAAAAAAATTTATACCGTAAGATGGGGCTACTTTGAAACGGTGGGGCTACTTTGGACAAAACACGTTTGAGTCGTTAAAAGTAGGGCTCCAGCGGCCTGTAATTGAAATTTTTTGATTTCAACTGTGCAAGGTGGACTAGTATACTGTCCAGTTTATATTTCGTGGGGTTTTGTATCGTTTTCAGCTTTAGTTTGTATTTCCCACGAGCTCGAAAGAAAAAAATTTTCTTCAAAAAAAATCGAAAATAAAAAAACGCTAGAAAGGAGCGTCTAGAAAAAATATAATTTGGTTGAAATTGCACTAGGTAACATTTTTATTCCTTTCTATGGTGTTCGAAGAGTACAAATCACCCATTAAAATTTTTTTAGCTTTTGAATACTGCGTATGAAAAATACATTTATGTCGTGGGGCTACTTTGAACACTGTGATTTCTTTCTTAAAAACTGTTCGATGGTGGCCAAGTACGAGTGTAGGTAACGTAATCGCGCATGAATTTTGTTTGTAATCTTCATAAATGTAGTTTTTAGGCATTTCGATGAAAAAAAGTCCGTATTTTCACAAAAAATCAATTTTTTTTTCTTAAAATTTTAATGAAATAACGATTTTTTAAAGAAATTTTGTTTTGAGGTCTCTAGATCCCGTTCTTGTGAACCGATTTCAACAAAACTTCGTAAGGTTCATACTTAGGATACCCCTCATCGATCCCCCCACCCGCGACCCCTCCATCTGCAACAGAAGGGCTTTGTTCAAAGTAGCCCCACTCGTGGGACTACTTCGAACAAAATTTTAAAAAATTGCATAGGCAAGGCAACAAAGTTCAACGAAATGGGACAAAGACCAAAAGATAGAGCATTCGATGGCGAAACTTTCTGTGAAAAGTTTTTTTTTGTAACTTCACGCAAAAAAAAGTTACGAGCAAAAACATACGAAAAAAGTGGAAATTTTGTTCAAAGTAGCCCCACTCTACGGTAATTCAGGATTCTTTTAAGCATGTATCTAATGCAATCTGAATTTGGCACTTCTGACATTGTTCCATGTAAGTGACTACAAAAGAACTTCAACACTAGAAACACAATAGAAATAACTATTTTATGCTTTGCAGCCTTTTTGAAGTGATAATACAAACTACAAAATAACTTCAAAAAACTCTTGCAGAGAAAAAGAGACTCCAATGCTGTCCATCCACATAGCAATTCTGTGCCATGTAGATAATTTTTCTGAAGTGATAACGAAACTAAAAAAAAACTTCAAAAATGGTTTAAGAGTGTGAATGATTCCCACCAGAAAAACATCTTTTTGGTTTTTGAGTTTTCAAAAAAATAAAAAAATAAAGGTCAGAAATCTATGCTTGTTTTTGGATATTATGCAGAGAAAAAAAAGAAAAGTCCTCCAAGTACATACCCAAAATTAAGAATTTTCCTATTTTTATTTAGACTTTTTACTGAAAGAGACATAAATTAATTGTACCTTCACAAAGCAATTCTGTGCTTCGCAGTTTTTTTGAATTGGTAACACAAACTACGAAAAAACTTCAAAAACTGTTTAGGAAAACATTGAATATTTTTCTCTTTTCATTCACAAAAACTCCCCACTCTCTACCCTTTCCACAGATGACATCAAATCTTTGTTAACCAAACAAATTTACTCAAGCTGGCAAAACTTATGGTCCCAACAAGTAAACAATAAATTATACCAACATAAAAAAAGAGTGCATCCTTGGAAAAACCTCTCACAATTAAATAGACAAGATGAAATCATTATAACCAGACTAAGAATTGGACACACAAAAATTACTCACAATTATCTTTACCAAAAAACTCCAAAACCTCTATGCCCTTTCTGTACTATTCAACTTATATCTATCCAACATATCCTGTTCGAATGCCCCAAGTTAAAACAAGAGAGACTAACCCTACAAATAAATGAAATCCCCCCAGTTATACCAGATATTCCTTCCGAAATTCAAAAATTCATAAACTTAATTAAAAAACTCAACCTCACAAATAAAATTTAAAAAATTCCTCCGATGGGTGTAATAATCCTGTAATTATAAACACCCCCCAAAAAAAAAAAAAAAAAAAAAAAAATCCACTGAAAAATATTTCGTTACACATAGAACTACGATCAGGAAATCTGCTGGTTCAACGTACCCCCATACATCTTATGTAAAATAATATTTAAAAAAATAGAAAAATTTTCAATTATTTTTTTTTTTTTTTGAAATACAGATTTTTAATTAAATACCTATAGAATTAGGTCTACGTATCACTCAATTTGAAAAAAATTAGTTTTTTCTTCAAAAAAAATTACCTATTATTTTTTCAAGTTTTTGAAACACGAATTTACGTTATTTTTACAAAATGGAATTTCACTTTTTTCTTTTCAAGTGTGTTAAACAATGCAAAATAAAAATTGGAAAAATATTCTTTACGATAGGATTTTTTGAACATATATACTTGATTATATTTATTTTGTTTGAGAAAAGATCAATTTTTTGAATGTTTCGATTTAAAAAAAATTCCCATTTTTTGATTTTTTTTACAAAAATCAATTTTTTATTCCTTTTTTTATATTTTTTAATTTAAGTTTTCATTGCCTAATTTGTTTTAACACCTAATAATTTTGAAAATTTAAACCTGAAATACAATTTCAAATTCTATGCAGAATTTATTGGGAAAGAATGTTAACAAAAATTTATTTATAATAATTTTGAATGTAAGAAAATTGTTAAAATATTATCATAAAAATCATTGGAATATTGAAAAGAACAATATTCAATTATTTCAATTCCAACAAATCAAATTTTTAATAATAAAAAAAAATTTAAAAAAAGATTTTTGAATAACAATTTTTTTTAGAAAATAATTTTGAAATTTTATTAGAAAAATAGTCATACATAATTAAGTACTATCTATCTATACTGATTGATACTCATTACTCGTAGATATCTGAAACATAATGTTTAAAAAAATTACTCCCAATGATTTTTCCAAATTTTTTCAAACTTTTTTTTTACAAAATTTCGTTCATCCACAAGTAAAAAAGTGTTGTTCATTATAGGAAAAATTAAAAAATCTCATAATTTTTGGCATTGAAAATTAGAGGGATGTCACATTTTCCTGGCATAGAGCAGCAAATATCTTAATCCGACACTGCTTTCAAGTCAAGATAAAGCATTTCAATAAGAAAGTAGATGTACGAGTAAATCGATTTATGGCTGTAGCTGTAATAAGTATTTAAGTAAGCAGAAAATTTTCTTGCTATCAGACCGTTGTTTGATTACCATGTTGATAACATATTAATGCGAGTATTAAACACTTGATTGTGTACCTGTTTAACGAATTATGACAAAAATGGAATAATTTCAGAGTGCAAATAAAATTTAGTGAACCATAAAATGAACCTACAAATACATAGCTTGAAACAAAACTCAGAAAAAACTGAGTAAAAATGAAGTCATAAAAACGCATTTAAATTCAGTAAATATGAGAAAAATCACGACCATGATTAGTTGGATAAGTGTTCAACTGTTGGCTGTATACTTAAGTTAATTAGATGGAGGTATCTTATGTTATTTTTGTATTTCACGCTGATGAAATATTTTACCACGAATTATTTCATTTTATGGTGTCACTAGAAAATTCAGAATCAAGCTTCGAAAATAGTTTCTTATTTTTAAATTTCACCACCCCAAGGGAAAATTTGTCAAATCACTCCAAGTTTATCGGTCGACTACCAACGATTGTTCCCTGTACTACATCAATAATCCATCATCGCAACTTAACAACGGCTCGAATATTAAACAAGCATGTAGTAGTTGTAATTCGTACACAATTTTTCAACGACCAGCGATCTGGAAAACGGGAAGTTTATCTAGTGTAGTATCTTTTGGTTCTCAACGTCGAGTTTTTTTTTCTCACTACGTCGCGTTCTAAATTTCATTCATGGTTAGAGTCTGACAGGCGCGAGCGTTATTTACGCAAGGTCGCCGTTTTCATACTACTCGTATAGCCGACATTCTAGAATCAATGATCAATGTAATCATCAATGAAATACACAACGATAAATAAACCATTTAGAATCTTTCTGAGCGTGTGCGGTACTCGGCGTAAAATTCCGAACGCGTGTTTGTTCTCATTTTACTACGCTTATAAATTTACCCGCCGTCGCTATCTTTACTATAATGCCAGTTTCCGTCAAAGTTATTCTACAAAGTGTGTGTATTGTATACCTACTTCATTCTGATTACTTAACACTTGACTTGATTATTCACTGAACTACTTTTTGCTTTTTGAATTCACTTTAATTTGTATTCATCATCCAACTCGAATAAGCTCTTGGTAAACTGTACCAGTGCACCTATGATATATTAATTGAAGACAAATCTGATGGTGGGAAGGTGGTGTTGGTAAAACAAAAATAGACTATAGTCTGATGTGGTCAAATGACAATATTTTTGTCTCAATATTATTAAATAAGAGATTTTTTTTGAAAATATTGTTTTGATAAAACAATTTTTTTTTAAATTGACAAGATCATTTTTTCAGGAAATGAAAGATTGAAAAACTCATTTTTTGCAAGATTACTTTTTCGAGCGAGGCGATTTTTATGAGGAACTTTCCTTCCAAGAAAATTTTTGTCATGAGGTATTTTCTCAAGAATAGATTTTTTGAAAAAACAATATTTCTCAATAATTTTTTTGGATCAATGTTTTTTTGTCAGAACAATTTTTCTAAATAGATTGATTTCTTGTAAAAAAAAAAAATAAATAAATAAAAAATGATGAAAAAATATTATTTTTCTTACCGAATTTTTATTCTACGTTTTTTAATGATTTTTTTTTACATGAAAAACGCAGGGAATTTTGCAGCATTTTTTTCAAGAATTTTTTCGAGGAAATTTTTTTATTAAGTCAAATTCTCATCAAATGAATTTTTGCATTGAAGCGATTTTTTGGCTCTACATTGTTTTAAAAAAATGTCAAGAATATTTCTAAGAAAATAATTTTTTCGACAAAATTTTTTCTACCTACTTAAGAATGTTTTTATCAAGAGGTGGAACATATTTTGAAAAACCAATTTGATTTTTACAAGATAATTTTTATAGCCAAAGAGATTTTTATGATTTGTTTTTAAATCAAAACAATTTTTTAATAAACTTAAGATTAGTAGTTATTATATTATTTTACAAAATTTTTATCCTAGAAGATTTCTTATCAAAATGATTTTTTTTAGATTTCTTTTTTTGGCATAAAAAATAAAACGGAAAAAAGTCAACATTTTTTTCAAGAAGATTATTGTTGAGGTTTTTTTTCAATATATTTTTTGAGGTAATTTTTTTGTTAAATTGAATTTTATTTTTCTCAGAATTTTCATTATTCAATAGAATTTTTCAAGAATTTTTTTTAGATTTTTTTTTTGTCAGAACAATTTTTTCAAGATTTTTTTGTTCAGGAGACACATAGAACATATTTTGGCAACTTTAAAAAAAAAAAAATTTATTGACAAACAGATTTTTTACAACTTTATTTTTATTTGAGGGAGATAGTTTGTCAAAAATATTTCATTCGAGAGAATTTTTGTCAGTGCCTACTGCCTACCTAGATTTTTCCGTAAAAATGTTTTTAAAATAAAATTTTTATCGGGAGTATTTTTAATGATTTCAATACCTAAGACCACCTTGATAGGGAATTTTTATCCTAAAATATTTCTTGACAATTGATATTTTTCAAAAATTTCTTTTCAAGAGATTTTCTTCAAAAATATTGTCAAATAACCTATTGTTTTGAAATCGTTTTGTTTTATATTTTTGAAAAAAAATTAGAATGATTTTTTGAAAAGAAATTTTTTTCTCAAAATTGTTCAGTTAATAACAGATTTCTTCAAGAATTTTAGATTTTTTGCTATTTTTTCACTCAGAAGATGGAAAATATTTTGAAGATTTTTTTTTGAACAAGTAGATTTCTCTTCCAAAAAATTATTTTTATAAAGTTTGTTTTAACATAAACTTTTTTTTTTTGAAAAATGGTCTATAGAAAAAAAGTAAGTTTTGAAAAGTATGTTCTTATCAGTACGATTTTTCAATAAGATTTTATTATTAGAAAGGTGCTTTGAAAATAAATTTTTTTCTCGATATTTTTTAATTAATGATTTTTTCAAGAATTTTTTAGTAAACCTTTCTTGGTTCACGCAATATTGAAGAATATTTTTTGAAATGTTTTTTTTTTTCTCAGAAGATGAAACTTTGGTATTATTTTGGAGATCTTTTTCGAGCGAGTACTTTTTGCCAAGAATATTTTTTTCGAGAAAATTCTCGTCAGTAGATTTTTTCAAAATTTTTCGTCGAAACATGTACTGTTTTGAGAAGATTTTCGTAAAGAAATTTCTTGTTAACAAATATATCTTCTCTTTTCAAATAGGTTTTTTTTATCAAAAAATTTTTTGTGATAAGATAATAGAGAATTTTTATTCTAGAATATTTTTCTTGTCAAACGATTTCTTTTTCATAATTTTCCTCAAAAAAATTTTTACATGAAAAAATTGTTAAAGAAAATTTTTGTTGAGTAAGAATTTTTTTGAAAATGAAAGTTTTTTTTTTTGAAAAGATTTTTTTCATCAAAACATTTTTTTCAATGATTTTTTGACAAGAGAAGCTTTTTCCAAGAAGATTTATAGAATTTTTTACAAAACCTGAAATTTCACAATAATTACTAAGTATCTATTACCTAGGCCTACCTATATATAAATTGTTAGAATTTTGTGTTTTTTTCGTTGTTTCGTATTTTTGAGCTCAGTAGATAAACACCCTCAAGTATTATTATTATCATGATACGAAAAAAGAAAAAATGAAAAATGAAAATAATTACATTTTTAATAATTAAATTATTTGATTTATGCTTAAGAAAAATTAATTCATCATTTTAGGTACTTAATTTAAATTTTAAACTCGCCAAAATTTCCCAAAACCATTTATTTCACTTTGAAACGAAACGAATAGAAAGATTTCTTGCGGAATATTCGCAATTTCAACAATGCGAACATTTGAGAAAATTTCAAATTTTGTGAAATTTATTTGCCCGAACTAGAGATTCTTTAGATAGCAATGACGTCAACAGTAAACAAGTAGAACTTGAAAAATTAAATTAATTTTTAACCTTAAATTTCACGTTTTAAGTCGTACCTGGCGGTATTTTTGTTTGATATTCTTGTACCTTAATCCCTAAAGAGACCAGAATGTTGGCAAAGACGCCTACGCGAAACGAAACACTGAAAAAGGAATAGGGAGCTGAGAAACGAAAAAGAAGGAAAAGTTAAATTTCCATTCGCATCGGTTATCAAAGTGCGTAAAATTTTTACAGCTGCGAAAATCCGTCTTGTTTTTTACCTCTGGTTATTTAGCCGAGAAAATAAACAAGTGAAAGAGCATTTAAAATATTGAAGATGATTCAAATAGTTACTTCGTCGGAAACCTCACGCCGTGATTAAACATTAGCAAGGAGATAAAAAACAACAACGACGACGACAGACGAAACGAAAGTGGTATGAAAAAAAAATGCGCCTCGACGAATATCGGATGGTGAACCGCTGCACTAATAAAACTGGTAAGTTATATATTTCTCTTTTTTGATGAAGTTAAAACATAATACAGCCAAAAGAATTCTATAAATTGAGGTAAAGGCCTTTATGGAGCATAATACTAGCTTATAAAAGGATAAAGAAAAAGTCGTTAAGAAAAGAGTTCGTCTTTATTAAAGGTAAGTAATGGGGGAAGATACAGGGCACGTTTTCCATTAACGCATACCAAGCATGCCTACATCGAAGAGCCCCCATATCCGTTTCAAAATTCCATTACACGGAAACCCATTAAATAACACAGGGGCCTTTTAGTCTCTAGCTCCGGAAACTGCATACATGTTTAGATCGTGCCTCAATAAATTCTAATTTTGAGTTATTCTTTTTTCGCGACGATAAATGGTTTCATTTGAGGTGATTTTTTTTTTAAACGTTTATAGCAAAAACGGAAATAAAAAATCTAAAAATGGTACTACGTGATGATAGTTTATAGGGTGTCATTATCACATTACGATTTTTTTCCTTCGCTAATTTTCAGTAATCGAAATTTTCTCACAGTTTTCAGAATCTACAAATTATTTTAGTCGTTTAGAAACACCTACACCCCTATGTCGTGAAAATTGAAATAATCACTCTGGAAAAGTTTTTTAGAAAGTCTAATTTTCACAAAATTTGAGTAACCTAATTTTTCAATCACGTCTCCTAAATTAACAACGAAAAGTAAAACACTTTCAATTATGTAGCAAGATACAAATTAACCTTAGCTGACAAATTTCCATTCCATTAGCGATTAATGTTAATTTGCTTGGCAGCTTCGGGTTAATTTTTTCAACACCTCTAATTTTTTTCAAACATAAATTTAAATTGAGATGATGTACCACGATAAAGCAACTAGGTTAAATAGCTCTTACCACTACTCAATGTATAAGTATACCTACTTGTTTCATTCTTTCTTTTCACATCGAGAAGTACCTATGCAGCACTCTAAATATTCGTACGTAAATGGTATTGTTAGAAAAAAAAAAAAAAAACTTCAACAGATCATAATAGTATCAGCTTCAACGTAACTTATTTGTTAAAAAAATATAGGCATGGAAAAATATATTGCAAGTTTTGTAATTTTACTCATTGCCATTTGGCTTTTTCTAATCAATTAGTAACGAACAAGTGTATTTGAGAAACTTAGAATCATTAGCATGAATGGAAAACCATATGCTCAACGCAAACGTGATAATTACTTAAAACAAATACCCGTTTCACTTTCAAATGTGATGATAATTTTCTAAACCTTCTTTAAATAGGTAATGGAAAAAATCTTGATTTTTTAGGTCTTCTAGTGAGTAACCTAGATACATTATTTCACAACAATAAGCTAATACGTATATGTATATAAGATACCACTGTCGAAAAGATGAAATTTTCGATTTGTGAAGTGGTCAGGACAGATAATCCCTTTATATCTTTTTAGTGCTCACTCTGCTTCTCAAAAAACAAATTTTAGAAAAATACCAATCGAAAAATTGATTCAAAAAAATTAATATAAAATCAAAACTAAATTTAAATAAACCATTTACCAAATTTCAACTTGAAAAGATTGAGGAAAATTGGAAAAAATCAGACAAAATTTAAAATTAAAAAAGAGTCAACAAATTTTTAAAAATGAATCAAAAATTACCTAAATTGAAAGATGAATAAAAATCGAAAAAGTAAATATTCCAAAAGAAGACAATTTTTTTTTTTTTTTTTTTTGACATTAGTTTGTTACAATCTTAAGAGTATCTTAAATGAGTAATATATCTGACAATCAACTACTATATAGTTAATTCTATATGACATGTGCAGAGTAACTTTCCATTGAGAGTTCTCTGCTATTTAAATTCTTAAATACTTATGACCAGGGTTCGGATTTTCATGCTCGATCATGTTTTTTTGTTTAATACTAGATCGAGAATTTTCAAGTTATCTTTACGTTTCAGAAAATTCTAAGTAAAATTGACCCAACTTGTTTTTGCATGTTTGAGCATATTTCACCTTTCAGCGCATATAAACGCATATTTTGGGTATTTTTAGGGAATATTTTAGGTTTTTCGAGAATATTTCATAATTTTCGAGTTTTTTCGAGCATATTTTGACAAATTTGCAATTTCTCACCTAAAAATTTAGCAAAACTGATACCGCTATTTTTTTTTCACCCGAATGTGCAACACTGGTGGTACTTTTTTGCATATGCCGGCTTGGCGAGTCGATTTAATTTTCAAACTTACCTACTTATTTTGATAAAATACAATTTCGTTATTTTCTCTGATTTAATTAGAATCAGTAGAATTACCAAATTAGAATTAGAATTAGAACGTTTTTTGCTTTTGAGTAAAAATAAAATTCATTTTTCGTTCTTTTTTGTGTAATTTCTCAATATGTGTTCTAAATACGTCCAATTATGAATCAAAATCATGTAGCTGGCGTTTTCCTCTTTAAATTGACACCCATATCGTTCGAGAATATTTTTAGGTTTTTCGCGCATATTTCGTGTTTTTTAAGGGAATTTTTATGCGCATATTTCCCGTTTTTTCGAGAAAGAATGTCCGAACCCTGCTTATGACTAAATCGTGTGGTTTTTGACGTTTAAGGCGTCTGATTTGTACACTATTATCCAACAATTGGATAACTTCTGAATTTATATGTCTGTGTAGTCGCTCTTCATGTCTACCTGCAAAATCGTGGATGACTTCGTCTACCCATTTTATCTGCAGATCTGCATGCAGTGCTTCGTTTTTCTGGAACCATCTCGCTCCTGTTATGGTTCTCAAGGCTTTGTTTTGTACAGTTTGTATTACTTTGCGATTTGAAGGCTTGGTACACCCCCATATCTGGATTCCGTAGGTCCATGTTGGTTTTATGACGTGTTTGGTAGATGAGTCTCTTGTTTTCAAGTTTCATCTTTGAATGACGTCCAATTAACCAGTACATTTGGCGCATCTTCATGTTGATTTGTGCCTTTTTCTGGTCGATGTGGTGCCTCCAGGTAAGGCCAGCATCAAAGGTGCATCCCTAAATATTTTGCAGAATTGGCCACTGGAATTTTGTTTTGTTTGATGTAGAGTATGTGATGCGTGTCGCATTTTCTTTTTGAAAATGTGACATGAGCAGATTTTTGCTCATTGAGCTTGATTTTCCACTTGTCAGCCCAGTCTACAATTTCGTTGAGAGCATTTTGGAGGTTTTCCGTCGCTTTGGCTTGAGATTCATGTACTGACAAGATTGCTGTATCATCAGCAAACATTACAGTTACAGTTTGGTCGGTTGTTGGAATGTCCGCCGTGTATATGAGGTACAGAAGTGGTCCAAGAACACTACCTTGCGGTACACCCGCTTTAATCGGATATTCTTCTGATTTTGCAACAAAAAAATTGACAAAAAAATGACATTCAATTTAAAATAATATTGAAAGTCGAAGAAAATGAAAATTTAAATAAAAAATAGAAGTTGGGAAAATAAGAACTGAAGAAAATTGAAATTCTACTAAAGATGACTGAAATTGAAAAATTGTAAACATTTAAAAAAAATAAAAATGAATAAGAAATGAGATTAACTTGAATAAATAAATAAGAAAATTCAACTTTTAAAATAATAAGAAAACACAAAAATGAAAAAAACGAGAAAAAAATAAAAATAAAAATTTAAAATAATTGAACGTAATAAAAAATAATTAAAATTCAGCTGAAATCAAAAGTAGAAAAAAGTTGACAACTAAAAAAAATTTCAATACGATTAAAATAGAAAAAACTGTGAAATGTAAAGTAAATGAATGAATTAATAAATAAATTTTTAAAAAATCACCAGAACTTAGGAGGTAGGTTAGGCATAGATAAATATAACAAATTTAATTTGAATCATTTGGAAAAACTTGAAGATGGAAAAACTCAAAAAAAATTATAAAATTGCATTAAAAATAACAGATGAAAAAAATGAAATTCAACGGAAGATAATTATAATTGAAAAAAACGAATAAATAATTTCATAAAAAATTAAATTGAAAGATGTAAGTAGAAAAATCGAAAACGTAATATCTTAAAAAAGACATGAAATTGAAAAAAAATAATATGAGTTTAAAATAATTGAAAGTTGCAGAAAATTAAAGTTAAAAAAATAGAAGTTATTAAAAGGCAATAACAACTAAAAATAAAAATAAAAATAAAAATAAAAAATAAAAACTGAATTGAAAATTTTTTTGAACGTCAAAAAATTTAAATTCCAATAAAATTAGAAGTTGAGAAAAACTAACAACTGAAGGAAATTGAAATTTAAAATGAAGATGACTAGGTACTGAAAAATTGCAAATCTGTAAAAAAAACAATGAATTGAAAATTTTAATGATTAGAAATGGAGGGGTGTTAAATAAACAAATAGGAAAATTCAAAGTTTAATAAACTGAAAAAACTGAAAATATTATAAAAATTTAATTTTATTGAACGTGCGATAAAAAATGAAAGTGAAATAAGTACAGATTGAAAGAAATTAATAACTAAAAAAATTGAAATTCAACTGAAGTGGACTAAAATTGAAAAAAAAATTAATTAAAATGACTGAAAATTGAGAAAAGATAGTATTGAAATGGATAAATTCAAAATTTTGAAATTTAAAATACCTATTAGAAGAACTAGAAAATGAAAAAAGTGGGGAAAAATTGAATTTGAAATATTTGAAAATTGAAGAAAATAAAAATTCAAATAAAATCGGAAGGGAAATTAAACAACTTCAAACAAAACATTGAAATTCAACTGAAAAATATGTTTGTAAACATTGTGAAATTGTTAAGATTTAAAATTAAAATTGACTGAAAATCGAGGGAAAATTTAAATTTATGAATTAATTCTAAATGAATGAAAAAAAAAATGAAAAAATGAAATTTAATTTAAAATAATTGAAAGTTAATGAAAATAAAAATTTTAATTAAAATAGAGATTGAAAAAAAAATTAAAATTCAAAATGAAAATGAAAGAAAATCTTTTAAAAATTGAATAAAAAAAATCTGTGAAATCTAATTCGAACAAAAATATAGTAAACTCGACCTACCTACCAAACGAAAAACACACAGCCTTCTTTTTAAAATTTAAAAAAAAAATGATTCAAGAAAATTGAGAAATTCTTCAAGTCTATGAAATCTGAAAATACTGAGAATTTTTCACGCTTACTTATAAAAAATGGAGTTATTTTTTATTCCAAGAGATTTCCAAAAAAAATTCTCCAAAAAATGAAAAATTTTCATCTCAAAAAAAGGTGTTTTTTTCTCGAAAAATGAGGAATTATATTTTTAAAAAAAGAACATAAATTTTTTTGCACTAAAATACTTATGTATTTTTACTGCAATTGCTTTAAAAATGTTGACTACTTTTTTTTAAATATTCCAAAAATCGCTAGCAACAAAAATTTCGCTGGAGCCCCAAGTTCTCAAAATTAGGAGCACGCCTGCGATGTCAAGCATCTTGTTTTTACACGAAATTCCAAGAAATATAATTCACCAATATAATTTCTTCTGAAAATTTTCCACTTCCATCAAATCACACCCTTAACGACAACTGCTCGCTCGAGCCTAATACTCGATGAATTCGCTAAGCAAAACCCGAAATTTTTTAAGGAATAAGATTGCAATACGCTTAAAAAACGTGGAATTGTTTTGTTTTACTTTCTTTAATAACTTAATAACGGTTAGTATTAAATTTGTGTCAGCTGCATTTCGTAACAAATTTCAAAACTTTGAGCCGAGTGTTCCGTTGGGTAAACGATGAAAACTTACAGCAAACAGAGATAAGGTTTAATATTTATGTTTTATATAAACTTTTACTCGAAGACGGGTTATTATTTTGACGCTATAACGGGGCTCTACAGTAATTTAAAGAATTACATAAGACGTTTTAAATGTTCAAAGCGTTTAAAATTTAAGCTGGCAACGTTTCTCAGTTGAAGCTATTTCGCGCAAAAAGTTATTCGGATAAGAAATAATTCGCGAAATTGTTATTTATTTTTTGATATTATTTTCAACTACGCTATGAGTATGTACATTGTATAAAAAACAAATTTGTTTTTTACTTGGAGCTCCTGTCCCCCTCCCTCTCAGAATGACCAAAAAATATAACATTAAAATACATATGTTGCTGGGTACAATCGGTGGGAATTTCTTCAAGTTGAATCGCAATTTTGATTAATGATAATGTTATAACGTGATAACTACAATAATAATTTCTTTGAAACTTTTTCATTTCTGATAGAAATCCGCTAAAAAAAACCCTTGGTGCAATTCAGTTCATTCAAGTTAAACGGTATAGCGTTGTCACCCAGTAAAATTAATCATCACTTTCATTCGTTTCAAAGCGCATCTCAACTATTTCAATAATTCGTGACACATCGTTGAATCTATACTAGAAGTAGAAATTCCTGATTTAACTTCTACAAGCAGTAATTAAATTTCTTGGTTTACATCTAACTTGAACTGCATGCGACTCTCGATGAATAATTTTCCGAGAAAAGTGACGAATAAAATAAAAAATTGTCGACACGTTGAAACATTTTTCCCTCTGTTATTTTCCTTGAAACTCGGTAAGAAAACGTCAAAAAAAATTATATTTTTACCTATTTGTAATATTAATATCTATAATTTATTTTCGAGGATAAACTTCACACCAACTTTTTAAAAATGGCACCCAGGCCCTATTTTAACGTGAAGCTTTACACATTTTGTGTAACTCCAAAAAAAAAAAAAAAAAAAAAAAAAAAGGCATGCACTTTGAAATTACATTGTACAGCTCCAAAAATTCAAGTAATTTTTCATTTTTTTAGTTAGTAAATCGAAGAAAACAAAAAATGAAACAGACTTCGAACAAGAGCAAAAATGAAGACGAATTTTTTAAAACATTTTTTTGACATAAAATCTTTACAGAAGTAATATATTTTTAGATATTGTCAAAAAAAAAAACACACATAATTTGAAGATATTAACTAACTTCATTTCTTTTTTACAGATCTAGAAAAAAAATTGACAAAAAACTCTTGAATTTTTTTTAAAACATTTTTTGACAATAAATCTTTTTAAAACATTTTTTTAGGTTTTGTCAAAAATAAAAATAACACTTTTTAAAGATATTAAGTACCTACTTAACTATCTTGTGTGTTTTTTTTTTAAATGTACTTAAAAAAAATTTTTTGACAATAAATCTTTCAAAATTTTTTTTTCAAGATTTTGTCAAAAAAACAACTTTTTTTTTGAGATATTAAGTAACTACCTTGATTTTTTTTTAATCTAGAGAAAGAAAATATTTCTACTAAATAATCTTTTTTTGACAATATATAGACCTAAATTTTTAAAAAAAATTAAATTTTGTCAAAAAACAACATTTAAAAAAAAATATGAACTCTCTTGAATTTTTTTTTTACAAAAATCTAGAAAAAAAAGTTTTGACTGAAAAATCTTTGAAAAAATATTTTTTTGACAAAAACATACTCCAAATATCGATTTTTGACAAAAAAAAATCGTCAAAAAATATTTTTTTAACAATACCTAGGTCTTGAATTTTTAGCCGATTTTTTTTGGACTGAAAAATCTTTTCTTAAGAAAATTTTGAAAAGAATTTTGAACCATAATTAGAAAGACTTGAAAAATATTTCTTTGTCAAAAATTATTTTTAAAACACCAAAAGTTTTCATTTTGAGAAATTATTTTTATTTTTTTCCCTCGATGAATTATTTCTTTGCGATAGTTGCTGAAAAGCCATATTAAAATTTTAAAAGTGGCGGTTTCAACCTGCCCCCACCTTCCGACCACACACCCATAATATTTACCTATATTATGGAAAATGGCTCTTGTAATGTAGAAAAGGTTGTGCAGCTTCAAATTTTCTTAGAAAAGGCCCTGATGGCACCCCTACCTCATCTTTAGTCAGTATTCGATAATCTTCGCTAATCGAGTTTAAAACATGAAAGCGGACAATAAAAATCTAGTAAAATCTTACAAATCGTGCCATATTCGTACAAGAGTTGGAAATCAGAAAAAAATACCAAACGTTGTCGTCATTTTGAAAAATACATTTATTAAATTCGTAAGACATGCGCGGTTTTCTTCTCGTTTTATTTCATTTTGAAATAGCGAATATTAACAGTCTAAAGACGAACATTTTTTCTACGCTTGGTTGAAACAAAGAAAACGTTGAAAAAAATCGCAAATCACGTAGACCAAGATCAAATAAGGTCAATTATCGCTATTAAAATTCATAAAAATCAGTAGTCAACGCACCAGGCCGTTCCATTCGACGTGTAACATTAATTTTTTCTGCTCGTTATAAATCCTATTGAATAGATATTTTTTTCAATAATTCCATTTGCAACTTTTTAATTCTTTTTGACATTCAAAAAGCATCGTATCGAATCAAAATACAAATTGTTCGTAATCATTAACAAATACAATAAACGTGAAAAAAAGGAAGAGAGAAAGAAAAGTAAAAACGTGAACACATTAACAAATTCCTAACTTTGTTTCAAAAGCTTTTCTTCGAGACTCGTAATTTAGAAAGTCGAGTCGTTAATAAGAAATGAATTGGCGATACGAGGTACTTAAGGTTAAAATAACCCGATGCGATAACATTTTACCAAAATCTCCTGGCTAAAATAGATTATCGGTTCGAAATGAAAACGCAATTTGTAATAAAAAGTTATAAAGTACAAATTGCAATTCATTTAAAATCAAAGCACATTGCGGTGATCTGAGAAATAAATATAATATATGAATCTTACAAGGGAGACATTTTACTCGTATGGTTGATGGGACGACTCTCACTTGAACATTGTTATCACGTCAGCTATACTTATTATCCTAGCCATTTTTGTTTCCTTTTCTCATAATTTACTTTATTTTTACCTATCTTCTTTTATGATACGTGCTCGGTATAATTCAAGGCAACGTGTACACCTACAAAATGTGGTTTTTCTAAAGTAGGTACCCAGACTATAAGTATTAAGTATATGAGAAAATTGCCCCTAATCTCGAGTTCACTGGTTTCAATTCAAACAGAACAATATCGGCATGCAATTAAGCAATAAATAAACATTTAAAAAATACATGTACTTAGATACTTGTAACTTTTGGTCAGAGATTAGATACATACTATACACTAATTTTCGTGCTTTAACCACGTGTTAACCAATATCTGTTCTCTCAAGTATTTACATTTGATAAGATTTCTGACAAATTAACAATATCTTGCAAAGATTTAGTTTGTTTAATTTGCGTACCAAATGTATGGCGCCAATGTTTGGCCCACTAATAATTCATTTCGTTTTTTCACTTTCTTGCTACCATATTTACCTAACCAGCTGGTACTGTGTAAGTCTGTGTAGAAATTTAGCACAATTTCGATAGTATTATGTAATTTAGTAGCGATAAAGAGACAAATTTTAAAGTAGGTACCTATCATAAATATACTTCTCAGCCTTATCGTCTCGAAAAATTAAAAAAGTACTCATGTTGCATGAATAATAATTATCATTTAATCGTTATGCACTCATTTTGATAAGAACAATATGACAGTCTGAGAACTTACTAGGAATGGCTCGTAAACGTGAAATTTTTGAGAAGAAAAAATGCTATGCCCAACTAAAAATTACTTTTTCTTAATTTTATTTTCCGTTGCCCCTTCAAATTTTAACATGAACACCATGCGCATATAAAAACATTTTTTGTTCCTGTATATTTTTAGGTAGGTTGAATCATACTTACTCAGCTCTGTTAAATGAAAATATTCCCTGAAACAGTATTTCTACTCGAGTAGCTAAATTAGTTAAGTTTGTTGCAATGATGATTTGAATTACTAAATAACTTCACTAAACCCAATGAATAACCATGTCGAAACGTTCAAACAAATGAAAAACATTTTGAATAATGGCGATGCCAATGAATCGCTTATTAGTTTTTCAACAAAACGCTGTAATTTTTCACCCAACTTTTTAAATTTTTTCTATCGAGTTGAATTTTCTGGGGGTTGTATACGTCATTGTATATTTCGAATTCGAATACATAGCTTTAAGTACATACTTACAATAAGGAGAGTATTATTATGATTCAGATAATTGAGTTGTACTACTTATACTTCAGAAAAATTTTCTATTTTGGTTTTATTTTAGTAAAACTTCTTGGTATCTAGACCTACTTGAAAAAAAAAACCTTCTTGCCGAATTTGCTCGTTTGTAATGTGCGATCCATTAAACATTTCACTGCAGCTGGATAATTTAAAGGAGTCTCACATACCACACAGTAAAAGGTCAGAATTTTTAACGTTAATTCAGGAAAGTATAGAGATGGTCATTAGGTCAATAAATGTTTCATTGTCGAATTACATAGGAAAACTACTCATGCGAATTTCTGGAATGTGTTTAGTAAAGCTGGTAATATTTTTCAATTTAGAACGGATGTACAAATGAAATCTGAATTTGACTAGTAAATTCTCGTATTCGAAAATATGTATATTTAGGCCTATAAGTATGTACGTTTTAATACATGAACATTGGAGAAACCCTCGAATAAAGATGATTATTTTCAGAGAAGAGAGAGTTAAATTTGGTTACATGTTAAAAATTGAAGTATTGGTTTGAAAATAAAATTTAAAAATTTTCTTTCAAATTCATAATTTTTTTAAAAAAGTTAGTTAGGTAGGTACTTTTGAAAATAATTTCTAAGAAATCAGTAAAAAAATAACAGGAAACTTTTCGAAAAAAGTCAAAAAAATTCTGAAAATCTTACTGAGAAAATTTTTTTAAAAATTCGAAAAATGATTTCACAGAATTTTAAAGTAGTTATTATTACAGTTTTTTCCCGAAAATTTCAGAGAATTTTTCATAAATTTGAAAACATGATTTCAAAAAATTTCAGAAAATTATCACAAAGTTTTCAGAAATTTTCCACAAATGTAAAAAAAAAAATAAAAGAACTTTAAAATAATACGTTTTTCACGAAATAATCCATTTTTTAAATGAAATTTCAGAAAATCTTTCATAAAATTAAGTATTAACTTTTCATAGAGTTTTAGAAAATTGAAAAAAAAAAAACTGTTCAATACATTATTCTCACAACTTTATAGAATTTTAAACTGATTTTCAGAAAATTTTACAGCTCACAAAATTTCAAAAATATCATCTTATCACCTTTTTCTAATTTTTAAAGTTTTTCAATTTACTTGAGTCTAGTGAGCCTGTGCATAATTCATTATATTATACTTTATCTTTACAAAAACTCGAAAAATTGAAAATTCAAAAAAATAGGGTACACTTCGAATTTAAAAATTAAAAAACTTGCTGTGTCTTAAAGGAATTTTTTTCAAAAATTAAAAAAAGTTACAATCTGAAAAAATACCTAATAAAAATTTTCAATTTTTTTTCAAAGTTTGGTAACTATAAAAATATTTTTTGTTCTTTTTAAAAGTTTTAAAATTTAAAAAAATTATGATTTAAATTTGAAAAACTAAGAAGAATTCTACAACGTGATAAAACTAGGAAATTTCCAAAAATAAAAATTGAAAAAAATCATATCAAGATTTGAAATTTATAATTTTTCCAGCCAATTTTTTCACTTTATTTACCTATGTATAATTTTTTTCAAGCTCAAACGTGAAAAAATCATAAATTCCAATTAATTTTTTTCCCCAAGTAGGTAGGTAAGGTAACATTAGGGTGGCCCTTTTATTTTAGACATTTTGATTTTTTAAATATTTACACCCCAACGTTATCTTTTCCATTTTTTATTTTCGCTCTAACTGAATTTCAAGTGGAGTCTATTCACCTCCCCCCCTCCCCCCTCCAGAAAAATTAAAAATGTTTACCGATTTTCGAAATCTTGCCTTTTTTGCTTTAACCGATCAAAGTTGTTCCTTTTCATGAGAATGAATTCCCAATTTTTCATTTTCCACTCAACATGAGTTTAAGTGGGATTTCGCCCCCCCCCCCAAAATTTTACAAAAAATACGAAAACGAAAAAAATGAGGAAAATGTTTTCATTCAGAATTTAAAGTTGTTGTATTTAATTGGAAAAAATAATTCCTTATTTTTAATTTCCCCCAAATGAAAATTATCAAAGTTTCAAAGTTTCGGATTTTTTTGAGGGCATCTCATAAAGTTAGATTAGAGGGAAATGAAAAACCTGGAATCATTTTCTAATTATATACAACAACTTAAAATACAGAGTGAAAAAAATTTAAGTTGAGTAAAAAGAAGAAAAAAATTGATTTCATTTTTCGGAACTAGACTCCACCTAAAATTCAGCTAGGGCAAAAATGAAAAATAGGGAATTATTTTTTCATAAAATGAGAAAACATTGGGGGTAGGTCATTTAAAAAATCCAAAAACCCAAAATAAGCCGCTCCTCTCTAGGCACATAATTACAATTTTTTGAATTAATCTTCATGAACATTTTTAAAACGTTTGAAATTGGAAAAACTGACGCTTTGAATTTGAAAATGACCCGAGCGGCACACTCGATCGATAATATCGGAAGATGTAACGTATCGATAAAAAATCGTTTGAAAATCTATATATGTTCTCACGATATTATAAAGATTTATCGGTACAACTTCATAGGCAAAAAATCTAAAAACTATCGAATTCGATATTATTAAGATTTTATGACGATATTCGTCAACGATACTATCGACAAAGAATATTAAAGTTATCGATTCCGATTTTCCACCGATTTTGTGCAGATATTTGAAACTACATTATCGACAAAGAATATTAAATTTATCGAATTCGATTTTTTAACGATTTTGTAAAGATATTTAAAACTATATTATCGACAGATTATATGAAATTTCTCGACTTCGACATTTTACCGATTTTTTGACGACATTTGAAACTATAATATATACAGATTATATTAAATTTATCGAATCCGATTTTTTACCGATTTTGTAAAGATATTTGAAACTATATTATCGACACATAATATGCAATTTCTCGAATTCGATTTTCTAACGATTGCGTGAAGATATTTGAAACTATATTATCGACACGTAATATGAAATTTTTCGATTTCGATTTTTTAACGATTTTGTGACGATATTTGAAACTATATTATCGACAAATAATCTGAAATTTCTCGAATTCGATTTTTTAACGATTTTTTGAAGATATTTAAAACTTTATTATCGACACGTAATTTGAAACTTCTCGAATTCGATTTTTCAACGATTTTATGACGATATTTGAAACTATATTATCGACACGTAATATGAAATTCCTCGAATTCGATTTTTCAACGATTTTGTGGCGATATTTGAAACTACATTATCGACAAATAATCTGAAATTTGTCGAACGATTTTTCAACGATTTTGTGACGATATTTGAAATTATTTTCAAATTGGTGAAAATTTTTCTAAGTCCAACACGTCTGGAAGTACTAAACTGCCTATTATAAACGTTTTATTGCTAATAAGGTATGGCATAGTGGTTAAGGAAGAGGATTACCATGCAGGAGGTAGATGGTTCAAGCCCCACGGGTGGCAGATTTTTTATAATTTTTTTTGATTTTTTCTGAAATGATCCTCTTACCGCAACATGAATAATGTGTTTAGGCATAGTTTAATGTATTAATTATGCTAATTACTGATTTTTAATTATAGAAAAAAGCTAGTAAAAGACGAAAAATCGGAATAAAAAAAATCGATAAAAAATCGACAGAATATCGAATTCGATAAAGTGTCGCAAAAGTTCCTCCTAAATCGTGAAATTATCTTTCGATATTATAGATATATTATCGATAAAATATCTTACTATAATCTCGAAATTTTTGCTAACTATAATTCGTCGATAATCTATCTATATATCGAAAGATAATTTCACGATTTAGGCGGAACTAACGCGACACTTTATCGAATTCGATATTCTGTCGATTTTTTATTTCGATAATTTGTCGATTGTGCTGCTCGGGGAACATTATTTTTTCTTAATATGACTCAATAATTTTTTTTTTTCAAATTTAAAAAGTCCAAATTTGAAAAAAATTATAACAAATTTTTCAAATCGCTTTTTTACATTTCTTCTTAATTCATTTACTTATGTAGGTTTTTTCACTCAATCAATTAGAAAAAAATGAAAATCGAAAAGAAAAATTTCGTTTATCTATGTACTTTTTCTTTGACACTTTTTATCCGAAACTTTGCATCCATTCTACGATATACCCCCCCCCCCCCCCCCACCCGGAGGAGCTTGGGTAAAAATTACTCACAGCCATTAAGGTTCTACCATAACATTCCTTCGCACATCCTACGTCCGCCAACGAAATCACTTAAAATTCCCAACCATTGCGGTGGTAAAATTAATGCATGCAGAAGGCGAGCGAGGCTAACGTAAGCGCAAGGAAGATGAGTTCAGTGGGTACTTTACTCATCACAACGCATACCGTTATTACCGACTGAAAACGTGTTGTTATTCTACGATGAATGAGATATTTATCAATGGATAGAATTTTCACTAATACCGACGTGAAACTGGTTTTTTAATGGGTTCAAAAATAAGGTTAACACGTCACGAATAAATTTTTAAAATATCATCGTTATTACGGAAGGTCAGTGACGGATTCCGAAACAATGCTATCTTCGTATCGGTAAATTAGATTCGCAAATATAGATATCTAACGTAGCTATTATACCTCTGGCTGGTATCATTGTCAATCTCTATTCTCGAAAAAAAAAAAAAGGTTTCCATTAAGGTTTTTGTTAGTCGAGAATGGATTATGTCATTGGATGACATTTCAGTTGGAAAATTGCAAAAATCATCGACTATAGGCCTATGCAAGTTGGCATAGTATAGGTAGGTACTGGGTATAGCTTTCTAACACATTACACATGTCTCGGCGTGAGGCTGTGATGTGCTGTTTTACCGCAGGACGTAACATGGGAACAGCACTGCCAACAAGCTGGAATCCGAATGCAATGTTGCGTAAAACGTTAACCGCTACAGCAGCAGTTTTAAGGGCACACTGTCTATGGCTTTGTGGGAATCACTGGCTATGGAGGAAAATATATGGTTAAGATGTTGCTAAACAAAACAAGCTTGACAAAGTAATTCCTTATCTGTCTTCAACCAGCTACGCGAGTCCTTCTGGTCGCGAATTTGTCACGTGAATATTATTTTTCTTCATAAACCTGCTTTTATTTGTATTTATTTTTCCATCTCGGTCTCGGTTACCTATCGCTTCTTTCTCGCGATGAAGATGAAGTAATCCCGATGCTTAATTATTTGTTTATTACGGCGTTGCAGCGACCAACTTCTCATATTGTACGCTTCCTCGCCGCTTATAATTACTAAAAAGGCCTTCGTCTGGTTATATATAGAATAACATAAATCAAGGGCTTACAATTTCTTAATCATTCACAAAATAATAGTTTGTAGCGACAATAACAAAAAGTACTCATTATTGGAAGACAATTCAATGTCATTTTCATTAAGAAAAATTTCTAAAGTTATTTGTTCTTCAAATAAAGAGTCTAAAGTTTTCGTGTCTCGTCGACTTCTCGCTAAATACTCGTACTAAGCGTTACGGGAATACGTGATTATAATGTCTAATAGCAGTCGGAAAATACTCGTACAACCGATTTTCCTTCTCTCTTTCTCGCTCTGTGTGCCATCCATCGTCATGCGAGCCCACCGTTGTTATCGTGATTTATACCGTAAAGCAACAAAAAATTGTAATTTATGTTTTCAATACCATGTTCGATATGTACGAGGAAATAATTACGCCTTGATTAAGAAGTATAATTTTTCATATGGTAATACAAATTTCATAACGTTTCTTCAACATACTATAAACATAATAGTTCCGTTTTTCTATTTTTTTTTCTTCTTTTTTTTTCACATGGAAGAGACCATTACTCAACAGAGGTATCCCATTCTTTACGTTTGATGTAAAAGAATGAGAGTATTTACGTTCGCTAGTGCTTCTGAAACTCGTATCAATGGTGTGGAATTATTGAAAAAACTTGTCATCATTTAAGTACGCGGTAACCTAGTTTCGAGGTTTGAGAGACATTTTCCCTTCTGTATTATACATATTTTCTGAAACACGTTTCGAGAAGTTTTTCGAAAAACCGAAGCATGTTACAATTTTTGATTGATAACGCAACTTTTTTTCAGGTCAACGAAAGAACATATTTTCATCGTGGAAAAATGAATTTCAGCGAAATTTCAGAAATTAAAAGGTCTTGAAAAAATTTAAAAAAAAAAAAAAAAAAAAAAATTATTTTTCAGGTGTTTTTATTTTTAATGAAATTTTCGGTTTAAAGACATATAAATTTTAGAAATTCGATAAAAAAAAAATTAAAAAATTGGAAAAGGTCAATTCTGAGAAGTAAGTATTTTAATGAAAAAATTTTAAAGAAATGAATAACACTGAAATGGGTAAATACTTCCAACAAACGAATTTTTTACCAATAATTTTTTAAAGAAAATATTTCAAATTCGTGTTTTTAAAAGTGCATGGATTCAATTTTTTAAATGCATGTATTTTGTCTCTCAAAATATCTTCCGTTTTTCTTTTCTGCAAAGAAAATATGTTAAAAAGTTT
The DNA here is from genome assembly GCA_959613365.1 of Balanococcus diminutus. Taxonomy (NCBI): domain Eukaryota; kingdom Metazoa; phylum Arthropoda; class Insecta; order Hemiptera; family Pseudococcidae; genus Balanococcus; species Balanococcus diminutus. The sequence continues at coordinate 36,884,544 of OY390714.1, forward strand.
TAGAACTTGTTTCTCAAAATTATTCTTATCGACAAAAACATACAAATTATTAGATTTTTTTTTTTTTAAAATGACATTTAAAGGGAAATCATTTTTGATATTTAGAAAAAAATTCAAAACTGTTTTGAAAATAATTTTTGAAAAATGTTCTCATAAAAAGAAATGGTTGAGTATTTCAAAATCAAAATTTCGTATTTAAAAAAATTTAAGAAAGTATGCCAAACTCACGTTTTTAAACCAAATTTCTTGAATTTATATTAGAATTTTTATTATCTTAAAAAAATTTTCGTACCTATCATTTAATATTATTTATTTATTTTTTTGAAAATTGAAGGGTATATTAGAAAAAATTGAATGACAAAAACATGAAATTTTAAAAGGAAAAAAAATTGAAAAAATTACCTATCATTATGAAATTTGAAGAGAAATAATTTTTGGAAGGTTTGAGAAAATTTTTCACCTAATGATAATGAAGACAATTCTGAAGAAATTGTACTGAATAAAGTAGGTAATTTTGAGGAGGAAATTATGGAAACATTTTAAAATAAAATGTACCTACCTACGAGAACTTCGAATTTTTTGCAAATTCCTCCACTTTTTAGCAATTGATTCGAAAAATATGAAAAATTGAAAAATAAAAATTAATGAAGAGCTGTTGTTCTTGGAATAAAAAATATCTTGTATATAAGTCAATTATTGTTACATAATTACCTATCACTGAATTAATCTTTTCAAATTACAATAAATTCCAAGAACTGATACCAAATTTAAGAAAGTGGGTTTCAAATATTATCTTCAAATTTTTTCAATAAAAATATTAATCTTCGAAAATTGTTATTTTAATTCATCAATAGTTTCTTAGGTTTTGAAAAACTTGAATACAGTTTTTTAAAAATTGATAAAATAAAAATAAATGAAATCGAAGGGTTGCAAAGCCCATTTTTTAGTACCAATAAGACATACCTATCAAAATGCCAATATGTCCGCTTGAAGAGGGGATGGAAGTAATTTGAAATAAATAATATTGTCAATTTCTGGATTTGAAAAAATTTTCTCGATTTTTTTTTAAGAATATATTTTTTCTAATTCATAAATTAAAATTTGAAAAAAAATCTAATTTTTTTTTCGTTTTGAAATTAGGTACCTAATTACCTACCTACTTATTTAGTATATTTTAGAATCTAAAATTGTAATTCAAAATGTAGAAATAAAAAAAAAATTGTAATAAAATTTTTTAAACTTTTTTCCGAGGAGAAAATCTTCTAATGTTTTTCAAAGAAAACTCGCAATTACTTGAAGTAAGTAAAAGAATATCCAAAAATATTTCTCGAATTTGTGGAGAATTTTTTTTTTAGATTTATCCCATTTTTAATCAATTTTTTCTTGTAGGTAGTCAGTAATAATATTTCAAAACAACTACAAAGCACAAAATAGCTTCGCCGAGACAACAATATTCAGATTCGCTTTTTGCAAAAGTTGTGATTAAAAAGGGATAAATTTCAAATTTCATTCTTTACAGTTTTATAAGTTATTTTGTAGTTAGTGTGATCGCTTCAAAAAAATAATAATACATAATACAATTAAAAAAATAGGAATTGAAGTAACTATTTGCAAGAATGGGGGAAAGGGGGAAATTTTCAACTTTGTAGTTATGTTATCACGTCAAAAAAACTAAAAAGCACAAAATTGATTTTTTTGTTGTACTTTTGAAAATATAAATTATAATTTTGGACCCCTCCACATTCAATTGTTTAAAAAAAAAATTTCACTTTATAAGAAAAAAAATTATTCGAGGAAAAAATATTGATTTTGGACTCAATTTTTGTGAAGAAATGGTACATCAATTTTTTGGATATCCCTAATTTAAAAAAAAAAAAAAAAATTTCTTATTTTTCGCAAACTGCAAAGTTTACAAAAGAGTAATATATTTAATTTATGGGACTTGGCTGGTTTTTAACCCAAAGAGGATGAAGAGAAAATCATAACTAAAATCCAAGTAATGTCACTACCCCCCCCCCCCCCCTCCCCAGTAAAAATAAAGAAAAATTATCAAATTTTCAAATCTTGATTTTAATTTTTTTCAGATTTTTCTCTTGAAAATTGAAAATTAATAATATTCCATCTCTAAAAAAATTATCTTTTCATTTATTCATTTTTTTTAAGAATAATTGCTTTTTTTAGTTTTTTGAACTATAAAAAATTCCCAAATTATTTTTCCTCAAACTTTTATTTAAAACGTTGACTTTTTTATTTTGCACAGTTCACAGAAAATAAAAATGCAACAAAGCGACGAAAAAGGTTGACGATGTCGAGGATTTTAAAAATTTGTGCTGTCAAGCGACACTTTTCTTTACCCCTAAAATTTGTAGGTTAGATAAATACGCGTACGAGTAACGAAGATAGGTTGCCTACATCACTTGTGGTGTATCGTGCTGGAAGGAAATTACTCTGTAAGTGAGGACGTGGTACCCTTTATACGTAGAATCGTACTCGTACAAATTTTATATACAATGACAGTTTTACTTCTTACAATACTTGAGAATTCTTATTCACAAAGTACGAGTCTGATGAGAAAGTATTTAATGTAAAGATGACACAGGAAAATAAGTGCATGGAAGGCGGCGTTGCGCTACAATGACATATCAGAAAATTATTACGAAATACTATCTGATAGGTATTCTGAATAATACTACAGTGTGATTTAAATATACAATGTACACACAATGATTAACCTACTGCTCTATAGATTGATCAATAGTTAGGTATGTACGTCTACCCACACATGACGAAGGTCACCCACATTTATGCACATCTTCTTCATTCATCCAACAGTAACGTTAGTCATTATGGGTCTTGCTTTAATTATTCTCATAGTCCAGTGAATACGTATACGTATATTTCACAAAAATACGAGCTGTTTTCGAGAAACGTGTACATGGGAAAAATTAGGTTTTTCGTGAAATTACCGTCGCCGAATGATTTATCATTTGAATATTTACAAGCTTCCTTGCCGCGGTAAGGACGTATAAAAGTCATTTCGGATGTCTTCGAAACAATTATTCCTCTCATTTTGAAGGTTCGCAGAGGATAAGATGCGTATACTCGTAATATCTATCAAATTTACATAATCAGTTTTCTTCCGCCGGCGCGTTAATTCTGCTGGAAAAATTTCTCATCTTTGATATGTTCGTAAATAATATTTATCTGCGGGTGTTATACACTCTAAAAGGCTATTAAACGAATTAATGTTAGAATTAACTACCCTTGACGAAGTTGACTTATAAGAAAGATCAATGTGTATAGCAGCAATTCGGTTAACCAACTCATTAAAAATTATTCTTCAATTTGCAAAATGTATCCAGGAACATAAATAATGTCAAACTATTCCAGAAGATTCGATCTGAATTGCGACATTGCAGCTAAGCTGTACTTCTACACATTAAAAAATTTATCGTCGCCATTAGATTGAAAAATTCTCGTTGTCACGTTTTTTTTAATTAACCCCTCTTTCCGTGAGGTGCGAGAAAGAAATGCATATATGTATCTCATGTACCATACGAACTAGATATGTTCTATGCCAGTGGTTTTCAATTAGTTTTGTTTTGCTCATGTTCCCCTTTTTTGAAAATTATTTTTTGTGAGGTACAACTTTTGAAGATTTTTTTTTTCTTTTTGAAGAAAAAAATCATTATTTTTATACCTACCTACATTTTTTTTAATTTTTCTAATTTTAAAAAAAAGTTGACATAAAAAAATGAAAAATACATAATTTATTATATACTTTCACTTTGGAAAAATTAAGAAATCTCCCCATTCCCCAAAATAATTATTTATTAATGAAAAATATTTCTACTCCCAAAAAATGATAAATTCTATCTTACAAAAAATTTGAAAAATATCCAGAAAGTTGAAAGATTTTTTACTAAAAAAATCTAAATATTTTTCAAAAAAAAAAGAGTTTAAAATACCTATAAGGAAACTAAAATATTTTTTATTCAAAAAAAGAGAAAAAATTTTCATCAAAAGAAAAAAATTTGAATTTAAACAAAAAGATAATTATGATTGCTGCTCAAGCGAAGTGAGGGCGAAAATTTTCAATTAATGTACCACCATTTGAGAAACACGGTTCTATGCTATATGTGATGTATGTGGGTTTACATATTTTTCTGATACTGATGGGTGAGGGGTTATCTACCATGATAAAGCTTCTTCGCTCAATAATCTATTTTATTTTCACCTTTTAGTAATTTTCGCAAGATGGTTTGTAAAATTGGTTTTTCCCTAAATTAAAGCAGCTTTGCTGAATACCCTTTGACAGAAGGTGCTAATGTTATCTTTCGCACTTCGGAAATAATCTAAAGATGGAGTCTTTATTCGCGACGAAAAAGTTTAACATTGAAGAAACTCTTGATTTTTGTGCCGCAAAAAGAATGAACAAAAAAACTCAAGTGTCATTCCGTTTCTTTTATATTTTAAAAGCAGTTTACTTAGCTATCTTTGAATCGTAATTTTTTTCTCGCTCGATTTTTTTTTTTCTTTTTTGTCCTAAGTGCAAAATTGAATACTCGGAGGGTTAAACTTTTCGTTTGATTTAACATTGTTTTGAGGATTTAGCCCGGTGAATTTACAGCTCTTGTGTCGAAGCAAAAAAGTAATCTCATTTGGCGAAAAAAATCTTTCTGCGTTCTAATAGCGTTTAAGGTAGACCTAAAGCAGTAGTGTTTGATTTTATTCCCGTGTTAACGACCAAATAATTGAATTAAAATACCCAATACTTTTTTCAGTTCGTACTTTATTCTATCGAAAATTCAACGATTTTTATGTAAAATAGATAATAACGAATTCGGAGGGATTACACGAAAAAATTTATATCTAGGTTTATTACACATGTTATTTAATTACAACGCGAGTACTTTTTTGATATTGCTGAATGCTGATAAATGTTGAAATTTGCCTTCAAATGTTCAGCATGCAACTCAACATGGTTAAATGTGATAAAAATTGCATATCTGTTCGCCAAGAATTGCTTATCAGATAATTATTATAAGAATGCAAGATAAAATTTTGATTCATATTTTTTGTTTATAAAAAAGTAGATAATTTTTTCCATTTTTAATTTTTTTTTTTTTTTTGGATAGATCGATTTTCTTAGGAAACTGTAAATCCGATTGGGGGAAATTTCGGTATCTTCATTCGTCAATATTTTCACAACAAAATTCATTTTTTTATTGTTTTCAAGGAATACTTGTTCTACAGTCCTCCTTGCCAAAATCTTAAATTTCCGACCAACACTAAAAATTTTCAAATATTGGAGGAAACCTGTCACCTGGCCTTTTCTGGTCCGGTCCTGCTTTTTTCACTAATTTTTCATCTTCTTAAAAAATTATTTTTGAAAAACGTAAACAACTAGGTAAGGTAGGTAGGTACATTTTCTTATGTATGTATATGTCCCATAAAAACAGTGATAATGATGCAAAATCATCGATAAAGGTCTTGTTGTGTAACATGTAATACAAATTTTGTAACCATTCTGCTTGAAATTTTTAATTTCAATTATTTTTATTTTCTCAAACTCCACTCTTAGGCATGACTCATTATACTCAATTTGAGGAAAAATTTTTTTTTAAAGGAATTGCAAAATTTTTCCTTAGGTATGTGCAATTGTGCAATCACTAATCAGTTCAAATACACTCTTAAAAAAATTTCGAACATTTTTAAAATAGAAATTACAGCTAATAAAAATTCAGCATTAAAATGATGACAGAGCAAATCAAGGCAGAAATGATACATTTGAAATATCTACGTGTTAACTCGTAAACTACCGAGAACAAGCTATGTCCTGCCATCAGACTCACTGGTTCAGACTTCGAACCATAGATATCAGCACAATAAGTACACCGGGATACTCATTCTCTTTGGTGGTAAAAATGAAAAAAGATAGGTAGCGTGTTAACTACATTCTTCCCCAAACCTTTTAAATCGATTCATTTTATTTTGGAAAGATTTGCCACTTTTTGATGAAATCTAATGATTGACATGGTTGGCACCTTAGAAGTGACTCGAGTACTCAAGCTACATCCAAAATTTCTAAAGTGAAATGATCTACACTCTATAGAAAACTACGAAGATTTAAAAATTAAAACTAAGTACCTATAGTATCTATCGGGGATACTCATTAAAATTTCACATTTTTTGAAGTAGAAAATATTTCTCAATCAATTGTTAGAGAAAAAATCTCTCAATTCTTTTCAAGAAAAAAAGGTCTGCATTTCCTTGAAATCGGGTTTTTTGTAGGTCTCTACTTCTTTGAAAAAATGAGTTTCAATTTTTTGTGAGAAAATGATCTAATTTTTCTTGAGAGAGAAATATCTTTTTTTGGGAGGGGTAGAAATATTTTTCAATCAATATAACTTTTAGATTTTTATTTTTCAGTTTCTTTTGAAGGAAAAAATCACTGTTTTTTGGTGAAAAAAAATTAACCAATTTTTTGAGCAAAAAAAAATCACCACTTCTTTGGAGGAAAAAAAATCACTAATTTATTGGAGTAAAAAAAAAACACCAATTCTTTAGAACAAAAAAAATCAATTTTTTAAAGAAAAAAAATTCACTAATTTTTTAGAGCAATTTTGGAGCGAAAAAGAAAAAATACCAATTATTTAGAGCAAAAAAAAAACACCAATTTTTGGAAGAAAAAAAATTCTCAAATTCTTTAGAGAAATTTTGGAGCAAAATAATCACCAATTTTTTGGAGGAAAAAATCTTCAATTTTTATATTTAAAAAATGTACATATAGGTACATTTTTTGGAGTAAAGAAATTATTCTCATATTCAATGTTCAACCCGTCAGTCACCACCTTGGGAAAAATTCTAGATACTTCCCAGAAAATTCCAAGTTATCGGTCCTGACTGATGGAGGCGTGAGGTCATGCTCAGCTGACTTGAGATAAGTAAATAGTAAAGCTAAATGAAAAACTTCTACCAAATGGTATGAACGTATACATACCTGTGACGTTTCATTGGTATTTTGCGACATTAGTAGTTGGAGCACCAGTTATCTTGAGATCTGTAAAAACGAGAATACGAATTAGCATAAATAAAGAATTTCATGAAGCTTGAAAATAAACGTAATACTTGTACAAAATGACTATCTCCCTCGTCTACTTCACCTTTTAAGTATTCGAAAACGCAGATCTTTACTTTATAATTTTACCTACTTATTCCAATTATTCGAATATGCAGTCAGCACTTCGTTACTCAATCAAATATTCAGAACGGCCAGCGTTTAAAATCTTTTACACATTTATGCTAATTTCGATAAAAAGTTAAGGATAGGTATTAGAATGGAAAATGAATAAAAATTTAGGTTTTCAGCATTTCTTTTGAATCAACAAATTAGCGGCAAATTCTGGCTTTTAAAATATTTGAAAAATTATTCAAATTTCGATATTAAGTGTTAAAAGAGAGGTTTTAAAATTTACCATCGTCAGCACAATTGAACATATAACAATTATCAAGTTTCACCCTTCTGCTTATCGACTTGTTAAATTATTTTGTTCGGATAATTTTCGAATCTAAAGTTTTTACCATAAAATGGAAGTTTTAACTAGATAATTTGAATTAGAGGAAATTTTAATTCTTAAGAAGTCTCAGGTCATGAAATACTTTTCAAATAAATATTTCAAGTTGTATTTCCAATTTCTAGACAAAGTTGTTTTGTATTTATTGAAGAATTTGTTACCACTGTAACCAACTTATATTTTATTAATTTCGGTCCGCGAAAAAAAGGTCATTCGAAAATTTCAGATCCTGCAATATCCACCGTAGGCAGTTCATCAAACACGACACGTATGCGGTGCGAGTTCCCAACGTGTTGGATATAAAATTTGAACGTTTGCATTTTATACCATTATACCTAATGACGATGGGCTACCGCTGAAATGTATAGCCAGGTATCTATATTGGTGGAATATGCCCAACGACTACTGAACTGAGCAAATCATCGTGGGTAAATCTTAAAATGCCTTAATTATTTGATCAGATGTAAGCCGCCAAAGTGATATATAAATGTTCAATTTGCATTTCTAGTTTATAATTACGTATTTCAAATTGACCAGATTAACGGTAATCAAGTTGAATAAATTATTTGTTTTAATGGCGGTGAACTTGAGGTAACGCAGAAAGATTTGAATATTAAACAACATTTCTTGTTAAAATCAACTTCAAAACAAAAATCTTGAATTTTTATCGACACAATCTCGTATATAGTATATCAATTATAAGCACGGATACGAGCTCGTCGCAGATCGTATACGAACACAATCTTGCGTGAATTTGATTTTTTATCAACTCGAGGAACGTCAGCAGATTCAACCGGACTCGAATAAGTAATTTTTAAAATTTTCTATAGCTTACAAAAATTAGAAAAAACTTTTGAATATTTTTATAAAAATTCACAAAATTAGTGGCCTTGTCAATCCTTCAAAAAGTGAGCTATTTTTCAGAATTTCCCAAAGATGAACTACGATAAGAAAAGTTGATATAATTAGCACATTGGGAGAAAACATTTTTTTGGAAGTAAAGCCCCTGACCCTCGATTTTAGATACAGACCAGCCTTCCTGACGGATATTGAGACGTCTTGCACGAACTAATAAACTCATTTTCGTCGGTGCGAGGCGAACAAAAAAAAATTATACAATGTAATAAAATATTTCCTAACGTTGACTGCAAGTCTTCGATGATATATTGATATATACTACATTCGTAATTATTTCAAGTTGCAGAGGCGCCTATTAAAAATTCCTCTCATTATTAATTCCACTGGCAGCACGAATTCGTAAAGTTATTTGGTCACAGCTCACAGGATATACCTATACGTACATGATCTTCATACCAAACCTACCTACCTCGCATCTGCTCTTAATTTTATTTAAAAAAAAAATAGAAAAAAAAAATCACAACGAGCCATTTGGACCAACATCTGCGTTATATACTCCCACACGCAAGTCGAGTACGGCCTATACATTTCAATTTTACCATTCCATCTAGAGAAGAAAAAAAAATGCGACCCTTCGTGCAAATCGTCGCGTTTCGTACCTGTTGCATAAATTAATATTACACCGAGCTTGCATTGCAGTATATCAACTTAAACATTTTTAACGAGTACAAATATCACGTTTTTGCCTCGCGGTAGTACAGTACGCGCGTGAACTGGAACTAACTTTCTAAAGAATTTTGACGAGTTTCAATTACCATTTAGAGGTCTCCCACCTGTCATACGATATGTGATAAGTGGTGTGATTTTTTCACGACCACTGAACCAACCTCGACGCAACACAATATCGGTGATTTTTTTTTTTACAACAACAACAAAACTACCCAACTTTTCAACCTGCCGATATAATTACGAGATCGAAAAACACAGTTATTAAATACCCGAGATTTTTCATCCAACTTGTATCAAATCTCTGACAATATTAATTACCGTTTTTAATGCCATTTGACGTGAAAATTGATCAATTTGGTGTAAAGAGTTTTTCTCTTTTCTTACTGTTAACTTCATTCTGTCTGAAACGTAAATCATCTCGAACATTACTGTAGGCAATGAGATAATTGTTCTACACCTGATAGGATTTTTTTAGATTTAAGGCGCCACTTATGCAGAATATCAAATCAACGAATGAAATCCCTTGGATGATAATAATTGACATTGACATTTTAGAAAGATCACTTGCAGTGCCAAAGAAAAGACAGAGAAAATCCAGGGCTAAAAATCTTAATAATTTATCAATTCGAAATTGAACTACAAATCCACGAAATAATAACATAATAACTAAGCACGTTAAAATTAATAGAATTATTTTTTTTAAGTTTCTTTTTAAATTTGAAAATAAAATAAATATTAATAGTTATGGCTCCAAAAATTTATTAGAAATTCGATTTTTTTTTTCAAAATTTGTGAAAACAATTTTTTTTTATCATGTTACATAACATTAGGTACCTAATATAAATTTTTTTTCAATTTTGCAAAAGGAAAATCTGTTAGTTATAATTTTTAGTTCAACATGAATTCTTCAAATTTTTTTAGACAGAATTTCTCCCAGTTTTGTTGCCAGGATAATAAATATTATGCCAAATGCTTTCTTTACGTATCTACCAAATTTTCTCGAAATGCCGAATCTCAAAAGGGAACGTTGTGAACTCGTTAACTCCGATTCAGCTGAAATTGGGCATACTGAAAGAGTATTGAAGGCCTCAGAATCAAATTTCGAGCTTCCAAATTTGATTTTTTAATTCTTCGAAAATGGTCAAAATTGACTTGGGAGATCGACTTTAGTATACAAGCCGATTTGAAGATTTCTATCTCAAAATTTACAATTTTTGTGAAAAGTTATTGATATACCAGTGGGCTACTTTCGCCATTTTCAAAAATTCGCTAAAAATCGAAAAATCAACTTCAACAGCTCCAAATTTGGTTCTGAGGTTTGGGTGACATGGTCTTTCACATGGTGTCTAAATTAATTTTTTTTTGAAAATTCATGACCTTTTCATGACCTTTTTCATGAACAATATTTCAATATTTTCAGGGACCCCCCCCCCCTTCCAGCATGAGTTTTTTCAAAATAAACTGCAATTTTGAGTAAGAAAAATGTAAATTTGAACTACTGAAAGTTTCAACTTTGTTATCAAATAGAAAACAAAATACTGCTCGAGCGTAGCGAGAGCGAAATTTTTTAAAAGAAATATTCAATTATAAAAGAAAAAATGGGCAAATTTTGTTTAATATATAAAAATTTCATGACTTCCAGCAGCAAAATTCATGACTTTTCATGACCTAGTGATTTTTTTGAAAAATTCATGACTTTTTCATGACTTTTCATGATTTTCATGACCGTTAGACACCCTGTTTCAGTAAGCTCAATTTGGAAAAAAGTAAACTTACTCGACTATATTATCGATAAAATTAGCCAAGAAAGTAATAAACATTTTTCAATTACGTCTTTAATAAAAAGTTTCATCCAGGCCAATTTTCAACATTTCTATTTCAAAGCAATTTTTTGAAATTTTGTTTTGAAAAATGGATTTAATTTAAAAACGGGATTTAAAAAAAATGAAATCATTTTTCTTCAATTTTTTACAATTTTGCAGATTTTTCAAAAAGATTTTGTTCATAATCGATTTTTTAAAATTTTGTTTGATTACAATTTTTCTAAATTTTGTTCAATTTTTTTTCTTAAATTTCATTTTAAAACAAAAAATAGGTATAAATTTTTCAATTTTTTTGAAAAGCTCACTACGTTTGGAAACAATTTTTTTTAATTACGTTCAAATACTTATAGTTTTTGCTATTTAGTTAGTTTACATTTTTCTCAAGTTTAATTTTAAAACCATTTTTTTTTTTTAATTTTCTCAAATGCAATGACTTAAAATTTTTCACATGCGAGTATACATAATTAGGTATAATAATAAATGATTTTCAAAAAAATTTCAAGACACAATTTTATACAGTTTTTCTGTATTTTTAAAAATTTTGTTCCAAAGAAATTTTTTAAAATTTCGTTCAATTTTCTAAAATTTTCATTCAAAGAAAGATGTAGTTGGACAAAAAATATTTAAAAAATAAATTTTCTAAATTTCGTTCAAATAAGTTATTTATAAAAAAATTTAAATGTTAAAATTTTGTATAAGAAGCAATATTTTTATTTTTGTCATTTTTCTATAATTTTTTCTTGAAAGCCAACTTTTCAAAATTGAGTTCAATTTTTTTTTGGTCAAGTTTCATTTCAAAGCATGATTGATAATTTTCAAAATTCTTTAAAGCCTTTATTTATTTTTCATGCGCACAATTTCCTCAAAAATCAAAATACGAGTATAAATAAATTGAAATACCTATAAAAAATTTTCAAACTATAGATAGGTGGTATAAAATAAAAAACCTAAGTTTTAATTTTTTTTTTCGAACTGTGTTGAATTATTTTAAATTTTGTTTAAAAACAATAATTTTTTCATACCAGTTTTTCACCAATTTTTTCAAGATTTTTCCACTAAAATTGAAAATATTGAAACTCCCAATGTAGATAATTAAATTCTAATTTATAGGTGCATATTCACTTGAAAAATTTTTCAATAAAAATTCTCCTACTCAAGTATAAAAAAATGAAAAATTGAAAAAAAAAAATTAAAAATCATCAGAAAATATAAAAATTGATTAAAAGGAATTACCTATTTTGAAAATGAATAAAAAAAAATTAATGAAAAACAGACTGAAATATAATAATTATACCTATGGGTATTTTTTGATTTCTTTTTTGTTCAAATTTACACGAAAACCTCCATTTTTAGAATGCATCCATATCTGTAACGATTACAAAAGTAAGCGATGGCAATCCATAGGATAATCCCTTCATTATTTAAAAAATAAAATTTGGTAGGAGGCACTTCATAATGAAATTTGGAAAAATAATCTTGAAAAGAAATACTTACAAAAAAAAACTATAAAAAAAATTTCAAAAATTTTTACATCAAAAAATTTTTTAAGAAAGTCCCAGAGCATACTCTGAAAAAATATCCAAAAAATCCTACAAATATAAACTTTTTAAAATTCTCTTGAAATTTTTTTCAAGAAAACATTAAATAACTATTTTCAAAATGAAAATTTTCCGAAGAACCTTTTTAAAAATTTCCTAAAATATTTCAAAAATGAAGCTCGATCGTTAATTTTTATTAAAGAAAGGTTTTTGAGCTAGGTACATAAAACTGTAATTTCCAAATTGTACTTTGAAAAATAAAAATCATTATTTCAAAAATCGCTGGCAGAGACAACATGAAGATATTTTGCCGAATGGCAATGATTATAATTTTTTTGTGTGAGAAAGTAAATCATGTAGGATTTGTAGGAATGATAAATTGTCTTCAGAATACGAATGATGAAAGTGCGTCTTAATCAAATATCCATAATACGACCTCTTGGTAACTCGATCCGTTAATTTCGTAAATAGAAATGTCAAATTTTTTGAAACATATTTATGTATTTTTCAAGTTGGTGAAATTGTTTTCAAGAGATTGTCAAGATGTTGGTACGTAGGTATTATTGATCAAAGAAACTTTTCGAATACTCGGTCGTAAATTAATTTACTTGGCATGCGAATAAATTGTAGGTTTGTTAGAGGTTCGAGTTGTCTCACGAGTCATTAAATATTGTAGTCTTGCGTTGAGCCGTTTAAAGGAAGAAAAAAAATAATTGAATTGTGGAATCTGTGCGGAGCAAGTGGCGCTTATTATTACATCGCAAAGAGAACATGACAACTAAACTTATTGAAACATTTCATGCGTTAACTGTTAATGCGTAGGTGTTTCACGTTGATCAATAAATCACTGTGCGTGGTTTTATCATGCGGTGAGTTCTTAACGCGCCAAGTGCTGCTATAGATAAATTCTTGGAAGTTAATTTAAATTTTAAGTATTTAACATCTTAACAGGTGTACGAAGACGGCATTTCTTCTCTTGGAAAAATTTATTTAATTGAAAATCGACACGTACGTATGCGAGATTATCGCCCGAGCTGATGTATTTCAAAGTGAATACTTTAAATCAGAGTACTTCCGCGGATTAGAATTAATCTGATAGAATTACCTTCGTGAGAATCCTTACCGCTTGATGCTTTTCAAGATACCGCATATATTATAGGATACGATCAGTTATCGTAAATTAACCGTCCGAGATAGTCTATCGACCTACGATATACCTATGAGGTAATTTTTAAAAAAATTTCTCCAGGTCCGAAAAAAATTCAACTTTATATGTCATCTACAAAACTTCCAAATTAATCGTAAATGTATAAACTAGTTTTAAATGGTAATTTGTAAAATACTCGCGATTGATAGTGTCCAGACTTTTTCGCCGATGTAGGTTATTTGACCCCGAGGTACCCGTTGAGGTGGTAATTTCGATCAAATTTAGATTATCTGCAGATAATGTATGTTGCATGAGATTCCCTTTGACGATTTATTCGAACATGTCGGTTTAATGGGTTTCGTTCAGCTAGTAAAATTTTCTACCGAAATCACCATTCCGTTTCTATTTACTTTTTTCCACATCAACACTTCTTAAGCATTCGGTTAAGCTGCATTTTTTTATTCGAGTAGTTTTTTCATCGAGTAAGTATGTATTTAAAAAACTCTAGCTAATTTTTTATTTTATTATTTTATCAATAGATATAATTATCAAATTAACCAATTTTCAAATTAAAGGTCTAATATCTATTGATTTTTAAAAAAAATCTGAAAAACTTCATTTTTTTAAATTTAAAAAAAATAATATTTTTATAAAAATATTTAATACCTACCAAAATTCTGACTTCTCAAAATTTCACTTTTTAAAAAAATTTTCTTCAAAAGTTTAAATTAAAATAAATAAGTTATGAACGCATCTATAAATTGAGGTGCAAATTATTTTTGAAAATCACTTAAAACATGGTAGGTATAAGATTTTTAATTTTTTTTTACGTTTCAGCCAAAAACTCCTTTAGAAATTTGAAATGCTATAATTTTAAAATTAGGACGCAACCCCAATTTTTTTAATAACATTTTTACTTGTACAATTTATGCTATTTTTTTCTAGATTTTTCGAAGAGGTTGGTTGAATCGAAAAAATTACATACAATAATTTTTTTTTCTTCTCCCTCTTGACCAACAATTTTGAAATTTTTATGGAATATCCGTGAATTTTCAACTCGTTTACCTACATAATTTTTTTCATATTTCTGAGACTTGGAATTTTGGCCAACAATCTATTAAAAAATGCTGAATTATTTGTGACTTTTGTCTAAATGACGGTACGGTACCCCCCCCCCCCAATCGAAAAGGCTTATAAGACATGACTCGTATTCTATGTACTAACAATGAAAATTTTTCAACTAATTTTGAGAAAAAAAATTGGATGTGTACTGAGTACTTATTCTAGTTTGAAAATTTTGAAGCGAGTTTTGTCTGGATCAAAAAAAATCAGGAAAAATGCTCACAAGTTTGTCACCCTTCCCCCCACGTACCATATAAATTTCAAAATTTTTGTTCATACGGTTTCCAAAACGAATGGGGGAAAGGAGAAGATTCGAATAGAGGTAGAAAATCCCACCAAAAGTGTTTTTAGGGTCTCAGGAAATATTTGGATAGATACTTTATAATCTCGAAAATTGAAGATAGGGCCGTTCACCTATCTTGATCGGTAGTACGTCTTCCTGTCACCAAATTTAGCTTAATTTTGGAGCTCAAGTTCCAAAGACAGTTTCTCTAAAAATGTGAATTCCCACCGTTATTCTGGCAAATTTTGAACCAACAAATTCGCCGTATGAAAATTTTTTCATATTCACCTTCGTAATTCATAAAAAAAAACTGAAGGAAAATCAGTTCCTATTTTATTCCAACTTTTTTTTGTGACTTGTGAAAACATTCTCTCATTCTCACATTGTGTAAGGAAATAGAAAAAAAAACATTTTGTTTGCTACTTTCGAAATTATTTCTCTTTGAAAAAAAAGAGCAGCAATGAAATTTCCAAGAGAATTTTTAGTGGACCTCAAATTTTGTCTTTCCCTAGCTTAGTAATGCCATAGCTTAAATTATTTCTAGAAAATTTTTAAAATCCGCTAATCGGATTTTTCTTGAGGTTGAGGATTAATTTGTTTTTTTTTTAATTTTTCTCCAAAATTTGACTCAATTTTTCAATTTTTAAAACTCATTATTTTCCAAACCTTAGACGACAATTTAAATTTTCAACTGAAAAAAATGTTTGTATAAGCACGATTTATAAAAAAAAAGTAAAACAATCATAAAGTAAACAAATTTTGGAACAATGCATCAATTTTTAATTTCAAGTCCATCTCCATAGTATTGATGAAACCCGTGTGAAAAGTTCAATTTTGGACTTATGAAAAATTGAGAATCACTTCTCATGAAAAAGCATTATTTCGATAGTTTAAATGCTAAAGTTCGAAAATTAGATAATTTTTCATTTGAAGAAGGGGCTTAGTGGCACCATTTAAAATTCAATTAGAAGAAAAATAAATTCGAGGAGCTCTACAATTGTGGGTTTGAAAGAAACGAAAAAATTGCCAAATCTGTTGGAATTGAAAACTATTTGAAAGCAAATCGATTTTAAAAAATTTTTCAATTCATAATTTGAAATTTCGAATTTTTTCAGTAGAGAATTATTTTCTAATAAAAATCAAATTTTTAAAGGCTAGGTAAAAAAATTAGGTTTTTTTTTTGGAATATTGGAGGTGACCAAGAATTAGAAATTAATTCTCACGAAAAGAATCAACTTTGATGGGTATAATAACCCAAAAAAGCAAGATTTTGAAAATCGATCATTTTTTTTTCAAAGGGGGTGTCCATGCACCACTTTAAATTCATCTGAGGGAAAATTGAAAAAAAGAATTATTTTGAGGAGGTGATACAAAAAAAATTCGAAAGTCCAAAATAAGGACCACAACCTTAGGCATAGTTACAATACATGTCTACTTACCGATATTTTGCATATCGAGAGTATTCTGCATATCAACAGAATTCGATATATACGTAATATCAGTGTATGTAAGGTAACTACCTTGAAACGAACAAACATTTTTTAACAAAACGAGTGTCTAAAATTTTTACCACTTCGCTTCATCTATTAGCAACTTCTCTCGTGTTTTCGCAATTCGCCAATTCGTGATATCTACTTCTTACACTCAAACAATCAACGCCGCCCACATCTTCCATACCATTGAGTAGGTAGGCAGAGGTACCCAAAGTCACGTAAACGTTTAATATAAGTAAAATACGAACAATCGTCGGTTATTATAACATTCGGAGATGGAAACTTGAAAACGGCCTTTTTTCTTTCGAGATGTACGGAAGAAGTTTTTAAAAGGCTTTAATTACTAGTGGCATGAAATAATAGGTTTGCTCGTGTACACGTATCGTCTGTTTTCTTCTCGAACAACGGATATGGCCGCTGGGATTTAGAGGCGCGGGCGTTTATTTAACGTTTTATTATGCCTCTAAATTAGTGGAATTCGCTATAGGCGCAAGCGACTGGCGCCTCGCGTCGACTTAATTGTTCGCTTACCCTTTCATTTCAATAGTAAAAAACCCCCGCGACCGAATCCAGATACGCTGGAACAAATTTCTACATATACATATCTACATACGTAATACCCTATTACCCATGTACAACCCTAAAGCATCGGTAGTTCGGTACCTATAAGTATCTTCTTTATAACGCCTAGATACTATTTTACGACATTTCTATAATTTCTGCGTTTTACGCGCATTAACCAATAAAAAGGTCTACAAAGGAATTATCAGCGGCTGTTCGGCGCTGCGTATTCTAATACTTAGGTATTAATTTCAACCTTATATACAGGGTGTCCGGTGAGTGGTTTGTCAAACTTGAAATTTGGATATAACCGAGCAAGACTAACAAAAAACTTTATGTACACATATTGCCCAAGTTTGAAAATGAAGGAGCTACAAAGATTTAAAAATCGGTATTTTACCTAGCAAAATCGATTGGCAACACTGCGATTAAAATTTTTTTCAACACCGACAGTGGATAGATCTTCGAAAAAGCAATAAAAGTTGTATTCATATTGGATTGCCTATCTTTGAAATTGAAGGAGTTACAGAAACGCAAAATCCCAGTCAAAAAGATTGCCTACCTCAATTTATTACGATGCAGGGTGATCCATGAAAATTGCGAAATTCAGTCAAAAAATACATGAAACAGGTGTAACTTTTTGTGAGGAACAAAAAACTTTATGTAAAAATGTTGCCCCTTTTTGAAAATTAAGGCGCTACGGAGCCTTTAATTTGTAAAATACTGTTTTTCAAAGCTTTGTAGCGCCTTTATTTCCAAAAATTGACAAATTTTTGACACAACTATTTTTGTTCCTTTTAAAAAGTTACACCTGGGTCGTGCATTGTTTTCACAAAATTTAAAAAATTTGGTAAACCACTGCCCCTTCAAAATCGAGATAGGCACCATGTGTAGTAAGTATTATACATGAAGATTTTTGTTAGTGGTACTCGGTTGTATCCAAATTTCAAGTTTGGCAGACCACTCGACGAGCACCCAGTAAGATTGTTTCGTACAGTCATAAAATCAAAAATGTTATCAACAAAACTCAGAAAAAAACGAAACAAAAAAAAACAATTTTTAACGTATTTACAATTATTTTCAGAAAACTACCATCGCTAGAGAAAAATTCTTCAAACAAAAATTGTTCCATATTAAATTTCCTATCAAATTGCTTCAACTCATTTTTTTGTAATGCTTTACTGGAGGAAGTTACGTGTGCTTCAGTATCGATTCTTTTGTTTCTTAGAAAAAAATTATTTTATTTTGATACTGAATGGTACATAACTTTCTCCAGTTAAGAATCACAAAAAAAATGTATAGGAACATTTCGATAAAAAAATTGAATGAGGGACAATTTTTGTTTGAAAATTTTTTTTCCAACAATGATCATTTCCTATCGAGCATCGAAAGAAATTTTTACACATGTATAACTTCCGTCTCAAGCGGTTTTACCCATTTACATATGAACTTTTTATATAGGAATACTGTGCCATCTCCTTGTTTAAGGTCGGGAAACGAATTTGGCTCACCCTGTATATGCATCCTAACTATGTAATCTGTTTCAAAACCTACACTGAAATCAAAAGCTTTCCACATAAACTCGATCGTGGTTGAAAAAATTAAAGCACTCCACCTTACGAATATTTTTTTATCGCTCCAGTTGCAATATTTCACCGAAAAGTAATTTTTCATAATTGAAGCGTCTGGCAAATGCATTTATCAAAGTGTGCAGTAAATCAGCAATATGTGTATAGCGCGGCGTCGATATTGTCGCCTTCTCAGTGGTACAAAGACAGAACTAGGCGAAACCAACAAACCCAAGCCCACGCCAAAAGGCAAAAAATGATAACGAATATTTAGCGCGCGCATCGTGAATTACTGATTCGCCTCACATTACCGATGATGTTTGCCAACATAAATAAGTCAAATTTGCGATCTTATTTTAAAATAAGTCTTATCGATAAATGCAAATAACGTTAATATATTTATACGCAACGCGTATTTTGCATTTGAGCATAAATTTTCGCTATAATGACAAGTAGCAGTTTGCGAACCTTTGCAAGATGTATACCTTAAGTGTAATGCAGTTCTCACCTACGTAAAATTTAATCAGCATAAAGTGAAATGATAATAAATCGATTCCAGATGCACGCCTTCGTCAGCTTTGTTGCCAATTGATATAAAGGTATCAGTGCGATACACTTACACAGTCACCAGACGATTGGCTAGACCGTCTGGCGACCGCAGAAGCTTCTTCGACCTTCACCACAACGTCTATAAATCATTTTCTCAGTACCTGTGGGTACGTATTATGATAAATGCCTTTACCCCTTTACGTATCCTGTACACCGAAACCCACCATGAGAGCGTCATTTTCATTCGTTTTTAAATTTTCTACAATTTTTTTGTTTACCTATGAATAAGTTTTGTGAAAGTATGGCTCAATATCCTCCATCGCAAATGATTAAAAAATTTAAGAACAATTTAGTCAAAAGGTTGAGAATTATGCAAGCAAAGGCTAATTTTCAGATATTTGTTACTTTATTCCAAGAAAATGAGTCACTCTCCCATTTTTTATATCTGAAATTATGAGAACCTCTATTTTCTACGAAGAGGCAAAATTTTTCATTTGTGGTTTGAACTAGAAAACTAAATATTTTAACAAAATATTGAAAAATTCTAGTTTGAACTTGGAAAATTCTTTCTCAATGAATTTTTAATTTAAAAAAAATCAAATTTGTTCTTTGGACTGTTTTAAATTTATAAACCCATTTTTATT
Source organism: Balanococcus diminutus (assembly GCA_959613365.1). Taxonomy (NCBI): domain Eukaryota; kingdom Metazoa; phylum Arthropoda; class Insecta; order Hemiptera; family Pseudococcidae; genus Balanococcus; species Balanococcus diminutus. The sequence continues at coordinate 36,904,436 of OY390714.1, forward strand.
TTGAAAAATTATTTGATCAAAATTTTCAAAAAAAAAAAAAAAAAATGTGTTCTTAACGGAAAGCTGAAATTTCTCATCTATGATTTGAACACCATTTAAAAAGAAATACTCAAGTTGTTTTATTAAATGATGAAAATTAAATACAGTCTAACTCATTTTAGGGGGGGGGGGGCTTGTTTTGGAACATTTTTTGTTAAATGCATAGCGTTGATTAGCGGAATTTTCTAAGACCTTTGCATGACGTCATTTTGATTTTTCACCTATGAAGTTTTGAAGAAAAATTGGAAACTAATTTCAAATTGTTTCTTTTTACAAAAAAAATTAATTTTTGATTTTTGAAAAATAAAATGCATAGAGTTCTCAAAAAAAGAAAATTATTTTCATATTGCATTTTAATTGTGTCATTTTGTAGAAAATGTTGGTAGATTTTTTGGAAAATTACAAATTTCAAGGTCAAAATTGGAGAAAAACGCGATTTTTACTTCAGGTACCGTTTCTAGGAAAACTATGCAACCCACAAAACTTTTTCTTAGAATCTTTTTTATTCAGTAGAGTCTTGTCTATAATTTAACGAGAGGATTTTGCAAAATTTTAATTTGTCAACTATTTCTTTCGAGTCGACTGGAATACTTCCGAGGAAAAACTATGAGAGGGTTTCATAAAATAGGAGAGAAAGTACGAGTTTTGCAAAATCCTCTCGTTAAATTATAGACAAGACTCTACTGAATAAAAAAGATTCTGAGAAAAAGTTTTGTGGGTTGCATAGTTTTCCTAGAAACGGGACCTAAAGTAAAAATCGCGTTTTTCTCCAATTTTGATTTTGAAATTTGTAATTTTCCAAAAAATCTACCAACATTTTCTACAAAATGACACAATCAAAATGCAATATGAAAATAATTTCCTTTTTTTGAGAACTCTATGCATTTTATTTTTCAAAAATTAAAAATTAATTTTTTTTGTAAAAAGAAACAATTTGAAATTAGTTTCCAATTTTTCTTCAAAACTTCATAGGTGAAAAATCAAAATGACGTCATGCAAATGTCTTAGAAAATTCCGCTAATCAACGCTATGCATTCAACAAAAAATGTTCCAAAACAAGCCCCCCCCCCCTTAAAACAAATTTTTTCAAAAATTGTTTTTCAAATTTTTTTTTTGAAACTTTATTTTTTACAGGTAGACAGAGTTTTTTGTTTGTGATTTGCATAAGATTTAAAAGGAATAGATGTTTTAACAAAATTTTGAAAAATTCTGGGTTAAATTTGGAAAATTCATTCACAATGAATTTTTTTTCCAGTTTCAATTTTATTTTTTGACTTTATTTTTTAAATTTGTAAAATAATTTTATACATTAAAAATTGATTTCGAAAAATTTATCTTTTCTGCAGAAAAACAGCATTTTTTATTCTAGTTTGATCAAAATTTCAAAGACAAACATTTCACTAAGTTGATCAATATTGAAAAGTTCTTTTACAGCAAATTTTTCAAAATCGTCTTTCAAATTTTTTTTCCAAAATTGGGTTTCAAAATTTTTTTGAATTATTTTTCAATTTAAGAATTTTACGTTTTTGCAGTGAATCAGAATTTTTTATTCGTGAGACTTGAGAAGGATTTTGAGGGGGGGGGGGGGGGTATAAATTTTTTTTTTTGTTGAATGCATAGAGTTGACAAGCGGAATTTTCTAAGACCTTTGCATGACGTCAATTTGATTTTTCATCTATGAAGTTTTGAAGAAAAATTGGAAACTAATTTCATCTCGCTTTTTTTTACAAAAAAAATTAATTTTTGATTTTTGAAAAATAAAATGCATGGAGTTTTCAAAAAAAAAAAAATTATATTCATTTTGAATTTTAATGATGTCATTTTGTAGAAATTATTGATAAATTTTTTGGAAAATCAAAAATTTTAAGCGTTAAAATTGGAGAAAAACACGACTTTTTCTTAATGCCCTGTTTCCAGAAAAAGTATGCAACCCACGAGGTTTTTCCTCAGAATGTTTTTTATTCAGTACAGTCTGGTCTGTAGTCTGACGAGAGGGTTTCGCGAAATTATAATTTGCCGACGACTTCTTTCGAGTTGAATGGAATACTAAGATGAAATTCATAAGAAAGTTAGATAAAATCAGGGGAAAAAGTAGGAATTTCGCAAAACCCTCTCGTCAGACTACAGACCAAACTGTACTGAATAAAAAACATTCTGAGGAAAAACCTTGTGGGTTGCATAGTTTTTCTGGAAACAGGGTATTAAGAAAAATTCGTGTTTTTCTCCAATTTCAACGCTTAAAATTTTTGATTTTCCAAAAAATTTATCAATAATTTCTACAAAATGACATCATTAAAATGCAAAATGAATATAATTTTTTTTTTGAAAACTCCATGCATTTTATTTTTCAAAAATCAAAAATTAATTTTTTTTGTAAAAAAAAAGCGAGATGAAATTAGTTTCCAATTTTTCTTCAAAACTTCATAGATGAAAAATCAAATTGACGTCATGCAAAGGTCTTAGAAAATTCCGCTTGTCAACTCTATGCATTCAACAAAAAAAAAATTTATAGCCCCCCCCCCCTTAAAGATTAGGTAAACGATATTTTTGAAAAATTTCAGTTCGAACTTGAAAAATTCTTTCACAATATACTAAAAAAAGTTTCAAATTTGTTTATTTCATTTTTTTAATTTATAAGATAATTTTTTACAATACAAAAATTTTCGAATACTTAATTATTGTTTTTTCAAGAGAAGCAGATTTTTTTTATTTTGAACATTAAACAATATTTTAAAATAAAAGAGATGTTTTAATAAAATTTCAATGAATTCAGTAAGTTGGAACAGAATTTGAAAAATTCTTTTGCGGTGAATTACCAACTGAGATTGACTCTTGTTTGAAAAAAACAAAACTGAAAATGAAGTAAACATTTTAAACTTCAAATTTCACATTATGAGTGGAAAATTTTCCGTCAAATAAATTTGCACCGAGTTAATTTGCATAGACTGATGTCTGACAAACGCATACCAAAACCGCAATGTGCCATCAAGCTCTATAGACAACGTGTGCAATATAACAGCAATAAAACAAACCTTAACAGGTCTATGGTTGAATGCATTATAAAACGAAAAAAGAACACCTTTTTTATTTTTATATCCATTAAGCTTTCACCCCAAGATTAATATTAATTTTACTACCATATTATGTTGTACCGGCAAACAAAAAACTTTATGAGCCAATACGCTACAACTGTATTTTCTTGGCTTGTAGACCAAATCAAATTGAAGAAGAGACATAAATTTTTAAGATGCGCGCATCATAGATAATAAATTTTCCAGCCGATTTAGGTCAAAAGCGCAAACAACATCGTTAGCGTTAGCACTGATCCTGTTCGAAGTCGCAAAACTCGACGAAATAAATTTTTCAACGAAATTCGCTGTTTTGAAATTTATTCGCTTCATTTGCCTGAGTAAGTATAAATGTGCAGTATCCATCGATAAATATACGAGAAGAAAAAAAGGCGCGCAATCTCACTAAGTTATACATAACATTTAAGAGGTGCCTGCCAAACGTGACATAATAACCTTTTAAAAGTAATAATCAAACCATCAATATTACTTCAAATTAAAGTTCAATTAATAATTTTGCACGGTGAGTAATACTCTGGAGCTGTAATATGTTAATACATGTACATAAGCGAGTTATTACAAAGCGAACAAATTAAAAACTATGCGCTTAACGTAACAGTACTAAAAGAAATTAATATAGTAAAGGTCCAAAGTATAGATACTGACTTCTCTTTCGTACCATGTTCCGCGTGCAACTCACGGGAATTAATAGCCAATTATCTACAGAAAATTATTAGTTTCAAAGCTCTTCATATAGAAGCGCCGGTTTTACTTACTAATTTTTAACACCCACCATTGATTTTATACTATTGGTCGAGTCAAATATACTTTCCCATTTACATGCTACGTCTATATAACCCCTGTTATTAGCGCTCACAAAGAGAGGTAAGGAAAAAAAAAGACTTAAATACGTGTACTAAACTACATCGTGATGTTGGTCCATTTTTCTCTCATTCACGTTTCAAATTTAATTTTGGTCGCTTGGTCGATTTTTAAAAAAAAATCTACATCAGTGTTGTATTTTTTGTTTTCAACATTTTTCGCACTATTGGTTGATTATAGATGCCTTATTCATCCAAGCTGTTACTTTACGATACCTATACATAGTTCATCAAACACCATATTTAAGAAAATCAAGTTCTTTCCATAATAAAAACCCCCATGAAAACGTTTCTTCTGTTTTACGACTAGAAACCCATTAAAAAATCAATATTCAAATACTTATATTTTTAATGAATGAAAATCAACGTCTACCGGCAGATTTATGTGTCATTTTTTTCTTAAAGGCAAGTGTCTAATGTAATGTGTATTTCCTATCCTTGGATTCGAAAGCTGACCAGTCAATGATTATTGAGATATTGGAGACAATGAATCATTTTGTATTCATGCTGACAGGGAACCTTACAGAAATAACACGCCACTCAGACCTCAGAACCAAATTTTGAGCTGCTGAAGTTGATTACAACGCCTCCTGGAGCGATTCTAGGACCCTGTAGGAAATTCAACTGTCTTTAGCTGAAGGCTTCAGATCGCTTCAAAAATGGTCGAAATCGACTCAGGGGTCAACTGAAGAAACAATTTTCAAAATTTTATCTCAAAATTTACTATTTTTGTAAAAAATTGATAGGATACAGTGGGATATTTTCTCCATTTTCAAAAATTCATCAAAAATCGAAAAATCAACTCAGCAGCTCAAAATTTGATTCTGGAATCTGTGTGTGACATAATCTTCTAGTGAGAAAAATTTCAGCTCAATCGGAGTTGACGAATTGACAAGGTTCTTTTGTAAGATTAAAATTTTAAGGCCATTTCTAATAGAGAAAAGTTGTAAAAAAAATTCAAAAAATCGCATTTAAAAAATTCTCAAAAATACTTAAGTTTTTAAACGAAATTCAAAAAATTGAAATCTTTATTGAAAAAAATTAAGTATATAGAACGGGTTTCACAGCAAAAATTTCAAAAAGAGTGAACCGGAAAGATATAAGATTTTCACGATTTGCCATTGAACGTGGACCTTTTCCCGATCTCTAAATCACCATCACATTTTTGAGATCGATTCGCAAAACCGATTTAAGGGGTTCTCAAAGTTGACTAACTTGAGCACCTATGCTCCCATCTGCATTGGCTTATAAGTCTCGGCCAAGAGGGGATAGAGGTATGGTTTTTAGGGTGGACCGAAAAACCAAAATTTTCGATATTCGAAATCCAATACCGTGGAAAAGTTCAAATCGAATAATATCTTCCGATCGTACAAGAAAGAGCCCTCAAATTTTTGCAAACATGCAAAAAATCAAAATTTGAAAAAAATTCCAATATGTTATAGAATGGGTTTAATGACTTTAGTTGGCAAGTATTATTATGATTATTATTAATATTTTTTGAAAATAAAATCCAGAATTCATCAGATTATCGCATTTGAGACAAAAATGTCATTATTTGTTATGTTTTTTTTTTTTTTTAATTGAAAAAAATAGATTAATAATTGGAAAAAAAGTTTTTGTAATTAAAATTGGTTTAACATACACAGTTTCGCCCAAAAAGACAATTTACGATGATTTTTTATCTTTATACCATCACTTTCCTCATTTTCTTCAATTTTTCACAGTGATTGAAAAATTAAATTCTCAAAAGTACTAAAATGATGAAAAATCGCTTTGATGATTTATTTCATTAAATTTTATCACAAAGTTTCATTTAGTCTATTAAATTATTGGAATGCTTTTATGTTGATTATAAAATTTTTCTACACATATCTGAATCGATTACTTAATTAGATACAGCTTAATAAATTAATAATGATTGATAAATCAATTCTAAATTATCTAAATAATAATTAAAATTGGAATTAGAATTTTTTATTGATTAATTTGATACTGATTTAAAATTATTCTCATGCAAGTATAGTCAGTTTTTGTGTTAGTATGTGCAAAAAAGGAAGCACGCATGTTCGGATTAAAAATCTACGTGTACACGTATTTATATTTTTACTGTTGCTTTTCTTCATTTGTTCACTTATTCACTGAAAATGAAGTCGAAAATACTTCAGAACTGTTTGATATTGAGAAGTACTTGGAATATCTCAGTAAAAATGTCACTCCTAGTACCATATCACATGACAATTTTTTGAAAATCGTGAAGCGTCAACAGAAAATCATGAAGAGCCAACAATCTACTATACATTTTATTCAACATGTAAGTAGTATCATGGAATGTTCAAGAAAAATCAGAAACGGTTTTAAAATCATCATGTCGAAGTATTTGGACATAAAATTCATAGAAAACTTCCGACAATTAACCATCTTAGTATTGAAAAAAACAAGAGAACCAGAACAATTTGAAAACTTACACCTATATACTCTACGTGATTTATTGAGAGAAAATGCTATAAAAAATCTACCTCAAGCGGTAAAATTGGAAATTTTTTTGGAATGGATATTATTTTCGGATGAATATGTTTATGCAACTTCAACCTTAATTCCAAAAGCTTACCGAAATTGTGGACTTTCGGAAATGGTAAAGGAATTTCGAAAATCATTTCCTGAAATTAAGCCAGGAGGTTGTAGTGAGTTAGTATCAACTATAAGGGATGGTGTTTATGGTAAAGCTTGTGATGGTATTAAAGATTCGAATGTTGATATGGATAATGTAGTGAAGACTTCGAATTTTATAAAATCTTTTTTAAACTTCTACAATGATAAAAAGAAAGCGGAAATATGTGGAAATATTTTCCTCATGTTTTTTTCCGAACCTTTTGAAATTACATCTAAAGAACGAAATATTTTAAGAGCGAATAGATGGTTTGACTTCGAATGAAATAAAAATGTAAATAATATACCTATACTTCGTTGTGTTGCATCTACAATTTACTCGTACCTATATGTTGCTAATTAATTTTGTTCAAAGTTTTCGCATTTAATATATTCTGATTTAAATAATTTTGAATTGGGGGGGGGGGGGGGGGAAATAGCGAATAATTGATGACAGTTGGTCCTTTGGGTCCGAAAACTCTGCGAAGAAATTTTTGCCTCATACTACTTCGACCCCTTCCAGTGAAGTCAATTTTTTTAAATCGGCGAAAGACTCTCAAAAACGTGAAAAGCCAATTTTTTCATAATTTTTCGTAAAAGATCGTTTTTGGCACAAGACATCTATCAACCAGAATACAAATCAAATTCGTTCAATTTTGCCCATTTTCTATTGAAATACCCGAATAACGTCATTTTGAGAGCCCCAATCTGCTTTCAAATGTCCCGAGGGTCTAATTTTCATGTAACCTGGCTATTTAAGTTCTTTCGTGATTTTTTAATTTCTAATTTTACTTAAATTTTCATTTTTCAACTTTCAATTAAAAAGTACATTATTTAAAAGATTCAACTTCAATTTTTTTTTTTTAATTTGAACTTTTCTATTATTTTTTTATTTAGATTTTCCTCAATGTTTTAAATTTAAAATGTTTCCAATTTGATAAATATTTGTTCAGGGTTTTTTTAATTCAATTTTTTCAATTTTTCGTTACCTATCTTCAGATTATTTTTTTTCAAAATTTCAATTTTAATTTTTTCCAATTAGGTACATTTGAATTATCATTTTCTTCAAATTTCAATTTATTTTTTGATTTCATGATTTTATTTTAATTTTTAATTTTTTTCATTCTGTTTTGATTTGAATTTGAATTTAGACGTTGTCGTCAAATGCAAATACATATCTAGGTAATTATTAATTTTTTCAGCGAGGTTGTTGAACTTTTGTTTGTTTGGTCTTTCTTTTTCAAACAATTTTTTGTTCTGCGTTCGTACAACGATTGAATTTTTTTTCAATTTTTTGTTCAATACTTTGTTCCTAAGAGTTTCTCTCAACAAAATTTTTCAAACATTTTTGAAAGAATTTTCTCAAATTTTCGGGTTTTTTGATTTTCTTTTCTAAAGAAAATCTTTTGAATAATTCTTTTTCGTGATTTCTTGCCAATAATTTTTTTGTACTTGACGAAAAATATTTTTCAAACATTTTTTTGAAAGAAGTTTTAAATTTTACCTACTCAAATTTTTTTCAAGAGAACATATATATATTTTTTTTGATTTACTTATATAGGTTTCTTGATTTTTTAACGAAAATATTTCAGAAATTAAAATTTTGGTAAAGAGAGTTTTTCTCCCAAAAATTTTTTTCCCGACAAATTTCTAAAATAATTTGAAAATTTTTTCAAAAAAAAGTCAAAAAAATAATATGGTTATTAAATTTAGAAAAATGTTTAAAAGAAATAATTATCTCGTTTTTGTGTACTTTTTTTTCAAAAAAATTTGTACATGAACATTTTTACAAATGGATTTTTCCCCACAAAAAATGTAACCTTTGTCTCAATTTCTTTTATTCTTAGTTAGAGAGAGACTTAGAGAAATCAAGGAACTTTTTTCTAAAAAATTGTCCTTTTGGGAAAGAAATTATTTTCGATAAAATGGGTTTTCTGAGGAAAAAATTTACCACAAAATCTTGAAAAAATTAATTTTATAGTAACGTGCAAGGAAAAAATTCTAAAAAGCCTCAAGAAAAAAATTTTTAGATCCTACTGGGAGCCAACATCATGTTTTTCGACTCGGAGACAAAAACCTTATCTACCTAATAAATATTAATTGAGGCGTCTATTAATTCTCAATTGAAACTCATCTCAAATTCCAACATCGCTATATCTATTCCTTCTAACAAAAGACATAAACACCTTTCATCATTTTTTTCCCCTTCAAATCATATAATTTTCAAAAGTTTTGCCGACAGCGCAACCGTTTAGAAGCTCTTCTTCAATAGATTTGTTAATAGAAAAGAAAGTACGAGCCGTGGTCGTGGCACTTCAGGTGTATGGCACGAGCGAACGATTATACTTCGTTTACTCCCGGAACGGTGATAAAAACAACTCATTATATGCGTATAATCATTTCGAGCTTCCTGGGCATAAAACAAGCGTTTTACATTTACGACCACAAGACACTACGATGCACGTTTCGTTGAATATCCTATTATCCTAAGATGCGACTATGCCATGTTAGAATATTTAGCATAACGTACAGGTAGGTACTCTTACTCGTATAGTATAGCGGTATCTTCTGCAGACGATGATGAAGATCTCTCGTACTCGTATATACGTTGCATTTTTAGTACACGCAGTTGAAGGTCGAAAATCATTCATACGGTGAGATTATTCTATCAAAAATGGAAGCTCACCCGATGTTATATTCCAAACAGTAATAATTACATTGTCCGTTTTAAATCAACAATCCACCCACATGTCAAACCGATTTCACATAACAGCGGAGTCAACCTATTTAATATTTCAATTAACGAGCACTTAACAAATGGTCAAGATTTTTAAGACCAACTTGTTCAGCGCGTTTATTTACTTGTTGTATGATTTACAGCTTATTATTTTCATGAGGGCATTTCTCAGCTCGTTGCAATGCCAAGTTTTGTGCAGCATACCAATAGTTATACTTGTGTGTAGCGTGTAAGCGAACGATATGCATACTAATTAATAAAACGGTAATCTACATTTATAATATCGTGGTACTTTAACTCGGCTCGTTCGTATACAAGATTACTTTTTGTTGTCAGTCAACGTGAGCTGATAAATGATTTCGTTTATGATCATGAATCGATTTATTCTTCCGAACGCGTAAAGTGATAAATTATTTTTACGAGTAATTGGATCACGAGAGGCTTTGACAAGTGCCAACAAGCACGGTGGCAATTGAAAATCCAACAGTTTCAATCGATCATTAATGTATCAATTATATCTGTCACGATAAACCGAAATGAATTTTTACCTTGGTATGTTTCGAATGTGAATTCGTGACACCCGCGTATATCTTTGCTCATAGTATTAAATACCTATTACTATAATTTAATATCGAACAACATTCTTCTCTATCACATAAGAAGGGATAGTGATTTTTTTTTAAGCTCTCAGCGCCTTCAACAAAAAATTTCTTCTAAAGAGGGATCGGGTGGGTGAAGTAGGTACTTTAAAATACCTGGGACATAAAAAAAATAGTTTTGAATAAACAATCACTTTCAACATAAAAATCACACTTGCAAAAAATTAACTTCAAACAACGTAGACTGGTTTTGAAAAAATTCGTTCATTGACAGATTTTTTTAAACGACGTTTTTAACCAAAATTATTAGCTATGTACAATAAAATTTATTTTTGAATAAATTTTCTGAATGAAATTTCAAACGTTTACTTTTCAATAAAATTAAAAATACCTATTGGCTTTTAAACAGAATTGAAATAATTAGATAGGAACTTATGTTGTTTGAAAAAAAAAGTCGAGAAATTGTTTCGAAAGCTTTTGTTAAAAATTGAATAAAATCATTTTAAACGATTTTAAAATTCAATAATCTGATTTTATTTTTAAAATGAACAATTTCACTCAAATATCAAAATCAAAAATTTTAAATGTTTATGTGATTCGATAATTTTAGTAAAATTTTAAAAAATTGATACTTACTTTCGTTCAACTTCAAATTTAATGATTCAATTAATTTTTCAAAACCAATGATTTTGACTGATTTTAAATTTCAATAATGGGTACTTAATTTTTTTTAATGGATAATTTTACAAAATAAAATTATTGAAACGATGATTTTGTTAAATTTTTTAAATTTGGCAATCTTAATCAATTTTTAACGAATAATATTTTTTCAACACAACACGTAGGGCAAACTGTATTAAACTCTTCAAAACCCATATTTTTGAATATAAAATTAAAGAACCAGTTTCCAAATTCGAAATCTTTTTAAAAAATTGCTCAAATTGATATTTTGATTAATTTGATTTACATAGGTAACTATGTAATTTTTTAATAAAAGCTTTCATTAAATTTTTGAAAATTATAATTTTGATTTACTTTTTAATTCAATAATTCAACTAAACTTCTCAAAAATGAATATGTGCCTATTTTCAACTGACTTTAAATTTCAATGATTTCACTCAATTCTCAAAATCAATAATTTCGACTGATTTCAAATTTCAATATTATACTTTTATAGGTGCATAAATCAGGCGGCGCGCTAGTGCCGCCCACCCGCCCTACCCAGTCTATATTTTTCAAATCAATAATTTTATTTCATTCAATTATTGAAAAAAAAACTAATTTTCTTAATTTTTTACATAAATTGGCCATTTTAATCGATTTTTAACATTGAATAATTTCAATAAGTAATTTTTTTTTGAAAATTTATTTGATTTTTAAGAACAAAAATTGATGCTCATTCATGGTGTCTAAATGGATTTTTTGGAAACCCATGACTTTTCCCATGATACTTTCCGAATGTTGAGTGACCCCTCCCCCTAATTCCATGTTTCCAGAGTAGCATCCTCATCAATAACGAGAAAACATGCAATTGAAAAATAATTTGTGAAAATTTATGAATGAAAAATTGTGGGTGATTCTTCTTTAGAATCAGTGAACAAAAAAAAAAAACTTTTTATCAAGTATTAAAAAAATATTCAATGAATATATTTTCTGCTATTCAAAAAAAAATTATAGGAACGAAATGTTCAAAATTATTTGGTACGAAATATACAAATGAAGTGGAAGAAGGTTTTCGGGTGGGGGGGGGGGGGTAAAAATCACTGAAAGTGCTAACTTTCAAACTACTGAAAAATATGTGAAACAGAAAATGAAATATTGACTAAAAGTAGCGAGGGATTTTTTTTTCTGGAATTAAGATTTAAAATTTGAATAAAAAATCGCTTTAAAATATTTGAAAAAATTTCTACGATGACAAATTTTAAAACGTTATTTTAAAAATTTGTGAAATATTTTTGAAAAGAAATTTCTACAGAATTAGAAGAATCTTTTTTTTTTTTTTTAATAAAACAATATAAGGTTTTGGAAAGTCATTTTCAATTTTTTTTTGAAAAATTTGCTGTTTAAAAAAAACCTAACGGCAATTTTTTGTATCAAAAAAACTTCATTATTGGAAAAATTCTTAAAAATTCGCAGAATGCGAAATTAAAAAAAAAAAAAAAAAAATCTAAAAAAGAAAAACATGATTGAAATGAATATTCTAAATACCTACCTACGGTTTAAACCGAATTTCCCTAGAAAAAAAATGAATTTTTTTTGGGAAAGTACCTAATTTTATTATTTTTTGATCAGGAATTTTGCGATGTTGAAAATTGTTTTTTGAAAATTTCAGAACATTTTGTAAAATTTTTGAAATCAATATAGATTCATTCAATTTTCAAAATCAATAATTTCAGCAATAGGTACAAAAAATACAAATTTTGTACCTATTTCATCTTTTCGACGTCGTGGTGCCAAAAAAAACAACAACAAAAAAACGATGCACTTGAAAAGATCCCCCTTGGTCATACCTCCAGCTTATCCTCTCCTGCCTCATCTGTAGTCAATAATCACTTCCCAATACTCATGCAGCAATGTCTTTCAGTTTCATCACATCTCACCAATTCCAACGACAAACTGTAAAAATTTCGAAACTAAATATTGAACGTAACATTCTACGGTAACGGCTAATGAACTTGGTATAGTTGAACCGATGTTCAAATATTTAGTTTTAGCGAGTATTTTTTTCTTTCTTTTAATTTAAATTTTCACCATGCATCTCACGTACAAGACGAGTTTCTGGATTTGAACAAATATTGTTCGCTGTTGGTGAAATAAGGAAGCGGTGTTTTTATTATTTTTAATATTATTAATGGACATAGATATATCCGGAACAAAAAGAATACACTTAATACCTACTGTTTGTACAAGACATCCTGGTAGGAATTTTGACACATTGAACGCACCCCCTCATCTATCTATAGGCTCAATACGCAGGTAATCCTAATTCAGCTTGATTTCCCATATAAATTTAACGTCGTTAATCAATTGAAATTTCTATATTTTTTTCTCGGAAGATTTACCTAGTTCTTTTTTCATTCGAAATGATTTATTTCAATCGTCGCGAGGGAATAATGAACTTGGCATATTAAAATTATAAACATCGCGTACAACATTGTAGATCGTAAAATAATATTCTGATTTGTGGACTAAAAATGATGGTTTTGCGGATTACCACCTACTTCGATCTGAATACCCAACATTGTGGCACGATAAAGTAGGTGTGGATTAAGGTATCTATAACGTGGTAGCCGTACAGTTGTGGGTGGTGAATCTCTAAGAACATCATTATTATACATGGATTATAATGCGAGTACATCGATCCGAACACTTTTCGAATCACTGTTTTCACATATTAATTATAATAATTTATAACATTTCCTTTTCGAGAAGCACTTAACAATTTGTAAATCTTCCTTCATAAATTCTATTCCATTATCAACAAAAAGTTGAGCAGATAAACGTACGTTTACGCGAAGACAACGCCCTGTATACAAATAAGTTATACATAAGAAGTTCGCATAGATTGAGGTAGCCTACATGATACTTATACATATGTATACATACGCGGTATCAGTTCACTGCAGGAGATTCAAACGGTGGATAGTATCGAGTTCGAATCTGCGGAAAAAAATTTCCCAAGTCCGATTAGGAGATTTAGAGAAAATTAAATTCGCGACCAAATGCGACCATATGATCATGCGGTTGCAAAGTTTAGATTAATTTCCGTAATAATTTATTAAGCGAGCCAATGTACGACGAGTTGCTATATTTATGCGAATATTTCGAAATTCAAATTCAACTTATCGTACATCTGTCAGGCCGAGTTTACAGTGGCGAAAGGGCTAATAATTTATAATATGCATTTTCAACAGCACAGCACAGCGCAGCGCAAGCGGACAACGTAGTATACCGCTGTACAGTGTACGTATATATACGCTCGTATAAATATAAAATTCCCCGCATCATTTCTTCGTCAATGCACGCCGATTAAATCTAATTGTAGATTTATATGAAAACTAATTAGATATAAACATAGTATATGGTTGTACGTTTTAACTGTTTGATTTATTATTTAGTAACTCGACTACCAGTAAATCTTCAACTTGAAAATTTTTACTGTTTGTGTAACGATGAAACGATAAGATTTTTTTTCAGTAACCCGCTCCTTACCAATGTTGTACACAGATTCGGGTTGTTCTAACGCCACTGATTTTACGTGATTTAATCGATGCAACGACGGTGCAAGATTAGGGAATAGGTACCTTTTCCAAACAAAAAAAGAAGAGAATTCGACTCGCACTAGGAATACCTACGAACCTGCAACTTTTCAGGCAGAGGTTATGGTAATGGGCACCCGCTAAGGGGTAATGAGAAATTCAACACTGGCACTATGTGGTCCATGAACACTTACTTGAACAGTCTTAAGGTTGCTATGATTAACTACATTAATAAAAGCTTGATGCTACTACGTAGTTTGGTTCAAAATTCATAAATATTCATATTTTGGGATAATTATGCAGATTAATCATTGATCTCAGTTCAGCACATCGCGTACTCGTGTGCTGCAGTCAACCAAGAAGAAATATTGCAAAAAATCATCATTCATTATTCAACTGAAACTTCTGGGCTTTTTGATGGAATAATTCTTTGCAGCGTTAATTGAAATTTCGTAGCAAATTCAATCCATAATGAACTGTGGTAGTGATCTACTGAAATAAAATAATATATAGAAGCAGTGTAGAATAGCGCTCTATGTCAACTAAATCAACGTGGTGTGGCAAAATTTTGGTACCTATGGAAAATTTTGAAATTATTTTTCAAAAAAAAAATAAAATGGGTTAAGTAAATGACTGAAAATTTCAATTTTTTGAATTAGGAAACTTATTACATTTATCTTATCCATAGAGTGTCTTAAATAAATAATTTCCAAACAGCTCAAAAAATTATGTTTTAATGATGTTTTTTGAGCGTTTTTTTCTGGAAATTGCTAAAAAATAGTTATTTTTAGATTTTTTCCATGGAGTTTTTCGACAAAATTAATGATTTCAAAAAAGCCTAAAATGATGTTTTTGAGATGTCTTCTTGTATTTTTTCAAGAAAATTTCAAAAAAAAAATTGGATTCAAAAAATTACAATTTTTTAAAGTAGAAATACCAAGTATTATTTTTAGATTTTTCTTCCATAAAATTTCTCAAAAAAAAAAAAAATCAAAAAAGAGATATTTCCAGGTTTTTCTTTCATAGAATGTTTAAAAAATTGATGATTTCAAAAAATCCAAATAAATTATCTTTTTGAGACGTTTACTTAACATTTTTTTTTTTTTTGAAAAAGCATCAAATTGGGTAAATTGCAATGTTAGAAATTTCAATTTTTGTTACATCCACAGAGTTTTTTGGAAAATAAATAAACTATTTCCAAAAAGCACAAAAATTGATGTTTTGGTGATAATTTCTGGCTATTTTTTCTGGAAAATCTAAAAAAAATTAGGATTCAAAAAATTTCAATTTTTTCACATAGGCCTAAGAATAATTTTAGATTTTTCTTTCATAAGAGTTTTTCGAAAAACTAATGATTTATGATTTCAAGAAAGCCTAATAAATTATGTTTTTGAGAATGATGTTTTCTGGTCACTTTTTCTGGAAATTCTCAATTTTTTTTTCAAGATTCAAAAAATTTCAGCTTTTGAACTTAGGAATATTTTTTGATTTTTCTTCCCTAGAGTTTCTCGAAAAAATTGAATATGTCGAAAAAACCAAATAATTGATGTTATTGAGACGATTTTTTGGCCATTTTTTGTTTTGTAGTTTTTTTTTATAAGTAAATATTTTTCTTTTTTTTCTTCGCAAAACCACAAATTAATTATTGGAATTTGAAAATTTTTAGTAGAAAAATATCCTGAGACCTCATAAAAATTATCTAAAATTTTGCAAAAATTTTTTAAATAATTGTGAGAATTTTTTCAAGTAGGTACTTATTTACTTATTATGAAAAATTCTTGATAAAATTTTTGCTTTAAATTTTATGAATTAATTGAAAAAACAACTTGTTGAAAATTTTATGAAAAAATCCTATGAAAATTTTTGGATAAATAATACTCTAAAATTTTAAGCTAGATATTATTTTTCAATAGAAACAACAAAATAAAATCAAATTATAACACGAATATATTGAAAAACTAAAAATAAGAGCAACGTTTCAATCTACAACGTAGATCATTATCAAGCATAAGTAGAAACGAAAATAACAACAAACGAAAAGGTAAATTATGAATTTAAAACTACATGTTTATAAATTTCTAAGCCAGCAACATCTGTTTTATCGTTAATAGAATTTTTATTTTTTTAAATATGGAGTGACTCGATCATTTTTCTAATGTATTTTACACGAAGTTTTATTCTCTTCTTTAAATTATTTTTCAAGTTTGCGAAAAAATCAACATCTCTAATTTTTTTTTAAATTTTTAAATAAGTTTTGAAAAAAGTTGTTCGATTTTTTTTAGAAACGCAACTGGAACATTGTAAATAGGTATACTCAAAGTTTTCGAGTTTTTATGAAAAAATCCGAAGTTTTATGAGAAATTCTATTAATAAATTTTATTTTTTAAAATTAAAAAAAAAATCATCGACAATTTTATGAAGAAGTTCTATGAAAACTTGGAAAATTTTTTCCAAAGTTTATACCTAATTTTGTGGAAAATTCTGTAAAGATTTTGACTTTTTTAAAATTTTAAGACCATTTTTTATGATATTTTTATATTTTTTCTGTCTGTAAAAAATTCTCTTACATGTTTGTGATTTTTTTTCTGAAACTTTGTAAAGAGGTTTTTGAAGCTTTTTAAAAATATTTTCTGACATTTTGTAAATAAAACTTCCAAGCTTTCGTGAAAATTCTTTGAAGCTTTTTGAAAAATTAAAAAAAAATTTGTACATTTTCTGAAATTAAAAAAAAAAAAAACATTGAAAATTTTATGAATTTTTGCGCCAACTCCTCAAAATTTTGAGATGTTATTTTTCAAATTTGTGAAAAAAATTATGACATTTTGAGAAGAAATTTAAAAAAAATTCTGCAAAAAATTTGAGCCAATTCGTTGGAATTTTATATCTACTTATAATATATTTTTTTAATTTGTGAAAAATTCTCTGGCATGTTCGGAAAATTTTCTTTAAAAAAAAATTAAGCTTTATAAAATAGCTCCTGAAGATTTTCTATAACTTTTTGAAAAATTTAGAGATTTAATGAGAATTTTCCAGCTTTGTAAGTTTTCTATAATTTTCTGAATCCCTAAAAATTTTGTGATTTTTTCGAAATTATGAAAACCACGTAAAATTGCCTTTCGAATTACCTACCAATGAACATTTTACAAATGTGATTCGAGTAGTACGTATAATTGCTTTGCGCGAATTGTCCTTATTGAATTTATTTTTTTTACCAACTCGAAGTTACTTTACCTTTTTGAACCATGGTTATGCACATGAGAAACCCACGCCTTTTACTCTCACTTTCATTAATTGGCAAACCCTCAATACGGTATCAAAAACCATAGCTATATCCTTGAATTCATTCCACAACCTAATTACTTACGTCTATTAAATCAATCGTTCGGTTATTTTGCTTAGCTACGTCAAGCTGGCTGTCGACCCCATAACTGACGCAGATCCCCTGCAACGACACCCTATGAAACACTTCGTTGCGCACTTGACTTTTTATAATCAAACTTCTAAAACCTCAATTATGAATTGTTAAGCCTCTCCGTAGCCGGCAGCCATGCAAAGATCGGCAATAATATAAAATCTTACGAAGAATTTTTTTTTCCGAAGCTCGATTACAAAGAAGTAAAAATAAGAAGCGGCTTGTTACACAACAAAAGGAATAATTTCCAAGTGACCCTTTCGATGGCTAAAATAAATATTGTCTCAGTTTACAAAATTCATGTTCGCCAACGGTTTAAAATTTGTTATACACTAGTAAAGTGCAACCGGTTCGTCCATTAATCACTGATAGTGAGTGTATATACGGAACAAGGTAACATATCGATTGAATAGTAGCTATTCCCAACGGCAATCGGAAACTGAGGTACGAGTATGTGTATACTTAGATACATACTATGTATCATAAAATAGCAATGTGAGTAATGCCATACAGTCGGTCAGCGAGTAATATAACGATAATCAATACATCGTTATTACCTCCTACTGATTGAAGCGTGGGAATCGTTATTAAAATTGAAAACATTTCTTTTTTTTTGCTACTAGCTATTCTGCACGGGTAAGTATAACACAACAAATACTACATTAATCAATCTATATAAATTCATAGTGGCCTAGTATATTATACATACTGTATGTTACTCATTTGATAACTTACTGATTCCGCACATTTAATTATGAGAATCTCTTTAAATTACCACGATTTGCACAAACATACGACTGAAAGGAAAATTCATTTACTTTTTGAGGAGTCATTTATTTTTGATAGTTTAAGCTGATTTTTAAAAAAATTTTTTTTAGCTAATTATATTGAGCTCGAAAAGTGTAAATCTTGCAATATATTTAACTCGTGCTTTTTTCTTTTTTTTTTTGGGGGGGGGGGGGGGGGTTAAAATCCAGTTATTTTTAATTTGTTTAAAAAATTTTCAATGCTTTAAATTTTTAAATTTTAGGAAATTTTTTTAATTTATTTCATCAACTTTTTTCAGCTGTAAATTTTTTTACCACGCTTTTATTAGCTTGGTATGTATGTTTGTTTGTTTGTTTGTATGTCTCATGGAACCAAAAGTATGTTTTCAACCAATCCTCTCTCATTTAATATTTTACTGGAATTGAAAGAACATAGTGCTCACATTAGGGGTTTTCGAGGTCGCTGAATTCGATTTTCGAACTCAAATTTACCCCCGACCCCAAATTGAGCCCCTATGAGGGTGTTCAATTTTGAAAATTTCAGAAAATCACAACATTGGTATCGAAATGTAGGTTTTCGAGGTCGCTGAATTCGATTTTCGAACTCAAATTTACCCCCGACCCCAAATTGAGCCCCTATGAGGGGGTTCAATTTTGAAAATTTCAGAAAATCACAACATTGGTATCGAAATGTAGGTTTTCGAGGTCGCTGAATTCGATTTTCGGACTTAAATTTACCCTTGACCCCAAATTGAGCCCCTATGAGGGGGTTCCATTTTGAAAATTTCAAAATTCACAACATTGATATCAAAATGTTGGTTTTTGAGGTAGCTGAATTCGATTTTCTAACTCAAATTTACCCCCGACCCCAAATTGAGCCCCTATGAGGGGGTTCAGTTTTGAAAATTTCAAAATTCACAACATTGATATCAAAATGTTGGTTTTTGAGGTAGCTGAATTCGATTTTCGAACTCAAATTTACCCCTGACCCAAAATTGAGCCCCTATGAGGGGGTTCAATTTTATGAAATTAAAATATTTTCAACGACAAAAAGAGTTAAATAAAAATGTAAAAAATTTTTAAAAAACCACGCTTTCATTTAAAGTTGGTCACTTTGTAAAATGTTATTCATAGGGAAAGAGTAATGCCTTAAAAAACAAAAAATAAAATTTACTTACTTAAATACAAAAATGTGTCATGAAAATTTTTTTTTCAAAAATTGTAATGATGAAAAGCGTGGTGGGGTGTTCGCGAGGAGCAAACGAATACCTTTTCAATTAACGCCCCACCACGATTTTCATCATGAAAATTTTTTTACACATTTTGGTATTCAAGTAAGTAAATTTTATTTTTTGTTTTTTAAGGCATTACTCTTTCCCTATGAATAACATTTTACAAAGTGACCAACTTTAAATAAAAGCGTGGTTTTTTAAATTTTTTTTACATTTTTATTCACTTTTAGATTTGAAATTTTTCAATTTTTTCTCATTTTCTATCCATTTAATTTTTTTCAATGTTTAAAATTTTATTCAATATTTTCCTAATTTCAAGTTTTTCAAAACTTTATATTTGTTAGTCATTTCTTAAATTTCATTTCATTTTTCAAATTTTTTAAATTATTATTTTCGGGTATTTTCAGTTTATTATACTTATTTTTTCAATTGAAATTTTTTACGAAATTCAAAAATTTAAAACGTCAGCCGTTTTTCATTAATCTGGGTAATTTTTTTTTACAATTTTAAATCTTCACTAAATTGAAATTTCTGATTTTTCTTTCAGCCTTCTAATATTTTGTCAGAAGCACGAAAACACGAATTAGATAGAAATAATTAATTCAATTCTTCATAAATATATTTTTTTAGAATTTTGATTTTTTGATTTTTTCTGACATTGATAGCTGATATTATTGATACCTATTCAATTATATTTTTCGATGTTTTCTAACCTTGCCCTATTTTCAAACTTTTCAATATTTTGTTGTAGTTTTGAAAATATTTCATTTATTTTTAGCCGAATTTTTTTTTTAAAATTTAGGCTATTGTGTCCGACCCTGATTTAGAAGGAGGGGGGGTAGAAGAGTTCTGACCCCATTTGTCGACGTTTGGGACCAAAAGATGACGATCTGTCACATGTCACATATTTATATATATATATATATATATATATATATATATAATTTTTCCCTACTTTTGGAACTCTAGGGCCGAGCCTAACAGGTCAAATGAGGTCAAACTTGATATGTAGGGTTCCCTCGGTGGCGGAAAGATGCAAAAAAAATTTTGGGGCCCTAACTCAAAATTGGGGATATGACCCTTTTTTGAGGAGGGTGCGGGGGAGCCCCAATATCATGAAATTTTTTGAAACTTGCCCCAGGGATGAAAGCCCTAATTACCTACACCATAGTCAAATTTCAGCCCCCTAAGTCATCCCCACCCATTTTAGGGCCCAATGGGGTCATTTTTTCACGTTGATCAGGCTACAGACCCCCCAAATAGGGCAGGGGGGCCAACATTTTCATCATGGATCAAATTTGTGCCCCTGATGTGCCTTTTGTAGGTTTCAACTTTTGGGCCCCCTTTGACCCCTGTCAAGGGTCAAAAATCAAGATTTTTCACTATTTTTAAAATTTTACCGCTACTTTTGGAACTCTGGGGCCGAGCCTAACAGGTCAAATGAGGTCAAACTTGATAGGTAGGGTCCCCTAGGTGTAGGAATGATGCAAAAAAATTTTTGGGGCCCTAACTCAAAATTGGGTATTTTACCCCTTTTTGAGGGGGTGCGGGGGAGCCCCAATATCATGAAATTTTTTGAAACTTGCCCCAGGGATGAGAACCCAAATTACCTACACCATAGTCAAATTTCAGTCCCCTAAGTCATCCCCACCCCATTTTAGGGCCCAAAAAGTGGATTTTGGGGTCATTTTTTTCACGTTGATCAGGCTACAGACCCCCCAAATAGGGCTGGGGGGCCAACATTTTCATCATGGATCAAGTTTGTGCCCCTGATGTGCCTTTTGTAGGTTTCAACTTTTGGGCCCCCTTTGACCCCTCTCAAGGGTCAAAAATCAAGATTTTTCACAATTTTTCATGTTTTTTCTCGCTTTTCGGTACGTTGATCAGCCTGCAGCCCAAACCAAATGACCTTGGATGCTAAAATTTGGTATTTAGGATAGGTAAGGGTCACTGAGGTGCCTTTTGGGGTTTTTGACCCTCGAGCCCCAAAATTGAGGGTGGCCCTTTTTTGAGGGGGGCTCTAAAGAAGCCCCAATTTGACAAAATGATTTGAAATTTTTACCAACAATAGTGACTCTGATTGTCTCCACTGTATCCAAATTTCAGCTTCTCAAGTCATCCCCACCCCATTTTAGGGCTCAAAAAGTGGATTTTGAGGTCATTTTTTCACGTTGATCAGGCTACAGACCCCCCAAATGGAGCTGGGAGGCCTAAATTTTTATAATAGATCGAGTTTATGCCCCTGATGTGCCTTTTGTAGGTTTTGACCTTTAAACTCCTTTTGACCTCGATACAGGGTCAAAAATCATAATTTTTCAAGTTTTAACCTGTCTTTTCTGACGCGTTGAACAGCCTACAGCCCAAACTAAAAGACCTAAACAATCGAAATTTGGGATGTAGGGTCAGTAGAGGTCACTGATGTGCCTTTTGGGGGTTTCGACTTTTGAGCACCATATGACCCCCGTACAGGGTCAAAAATCAGAAATTTTCACATTTTAACCTCTTTTTTCAGTGTGTTGATCAGCCTATAGCCCAAACCAAAAGACCTAAAAGGTCGAAATGTGGGATGTGATGTCAGTAAAGGTCACTGATGTACCTTTTGGGGATTTTCGAGTTTAAGCCCGGTCCACACCTTCAAATAATTTGATCAAATCACGTTTGATCAAATATATTTGAAGGTGTGGACCGGGCTTTAGAGCCTCATTTGACCCTCCTACAGAGTCAAAAATCAGAAATTTTTACGTTTCAACCCCTTTTTCTGGTGTGTTGGCCCCCGTCTGCAAAGCCGAAAGGCCATGCCCTTGGGGCATGGGGATTAGAAGAGCTGGAAGTGACGAGGTGGTTGGGGGCGAAGCCCCCAACGCGGGGGTATGGGGGCGGAGCCCCATCCCAAGAGCTGAAAGTGATAAGGAGGTTGGGGGCGAAGCCCCCAACGCAAGGGTATGGGGCGGAGCTCCCATCCTAAGAGCTGAAACTGATAAGGAGGTTGGGGGCGAAGCCCCCAACGCGGGGGTATGGGGGCGGAGCCCCCATCCTAAGAGCTGAAAGTGATAAGGAGGTTGGGTAGGAGTCTCAATGGGGGTATGGGGGCGGAGCCCCCATCTAAAGTTGAAATCTTCAATGCAGAGAGGAACTAAAACTGAAGACAAAAACCTGACATTTTTAAACTGAATTTGAAGTTAAAACTGATATTGAAACTGAAATACCATGGATGAAACCGTTTTCAAAGTGGTACACTAACTTGAAAAAAAAAATTCGGCTGTCGCGGAGCATCTTGACTGCTACGCGTTTTTTTATCTGTGAAGATTGACTTTTTACCACGCTTTTATATACTTGGTATGTATGTATGTATGTATGTCTATGTATGTCTCATGGAACCAAGAGTATGTTTTCAACCAATCCTCTCTCATTTAATATTTTACTGGAATTGAAAGAACATAGTGCTCACATTAGGGGTTTTCGAGGTCGCTGAATTCGATTTTCGAACTCAAATTTACCCCGACCCCAAATTGAGCCCCTATGAGGGGGTTCAATTTTGAAAATTTCAGAAAATCACAACATTGGTATCGAAATGTAGGTTTTCGAGGTCGCTGAATTCGATTTTCGAACTAAAATTTACCCTTGACCCCAAATTGGACCCCTATGAGGGGGTTCCATTTTGAAAATTTCAAACTTCACAACATTGATATCAAAATGTTGGTTTTCGAGGTAGCTGAATTCGATTTTCGAACTCAAATTTACCCCTGACCCCAAATTGGGCCCCTATGAGGGGGTTCAATTTTGAAAATTTTCAAATAAAATATTTTCAACGACAAAAAGAGTTAAATAAAAATGTAAAAAAATTTTAAAAAACCACGCTTTTATTTAAAGTTGGTCACTTTGTAAAATGTTATTCATAGGGAAAGAGTAATGCCTTAAAAAACAAAAAATAAAATTTACTTGAATACAAAAATGTGTCATGAAATTTTTGAAAGAAAAATTTTCATGACACATTTTTGTATTCAAGTAAATTTTATTTTTTGTTTTTTAAGGCATTACTCTTTCCCTATGAATAACATTTTACAAAGTGACCAACTTTAAATAAAAGCGTGGTTTTTTAAAATTTTTTTACATTTTTATTTGTATATCTACTTTTTTCAACTTTCAATTATTTGATTATAGTATATTTATTTTCATTTTCTAATATCATTCTGAATGTATTAAATTTTCAAATCAGTTTTATTCAATTTTTTTTTCAATTTTCAGCTAGGTATTTTAAATTTATTTCAAATATTTTTAAATTGCAAATTTTTCCCCATAGGTATTTTATTTTTATTGAGTAACATTTTTTCAATGTTTTAAGTTTTCCAATCACATAACTATTTTTCTTTCAATTTTCATTTTTTTTTTCATTTGTTTCAATTGTTTATAATTCGTAAATTTTTCCAAATTTAATGTTTGCTATTTTTCAAAACTTTCAATTTTCAATGTATTTCAAGATATACTCACTTCCAAAATAACCAACAAAAATTTCCTAATCCAAAGCGACTCTTTAAGCTCCTTAATTTCAATTCAAAACATTTTTACAGATCATCCCATTGTACAAAACATTCACAAAATTCTTTTTGATTTACAAAATTCAAATTTCATTATTCAATTTGCATACGTTCCCAGTCATATAGGAATTCAAGGAAACGAAATTGTCGATACACTAGCAAAATCTGCCATAAATCCCTCCCCACTCTCTACCCTTTCCACAGATGACATCAAATCTTTGTTAACCAAACAAATTTACTCAAGCTTACTCAAGCTGGCAAAACTTATGGTCCCAACAAGTAAACAATAAATTATACCAACATAAAAAAAGAGTGCATCCTTGGAAAAACCTCTCACAATTAAATAGACAAGATGAAATCATTATAACCAGACTAAGAATTGGACACACAAAAATTACTCACAATTATCTTTACCAAAAAACTCCAAAACCTCTATGCCCTTTCTGTACTATTCAACTTATATCTATCCAACATATCCTGTTCGAATGTCCCAAGTTAAAACAAGAGAGACTAACCCTACAAATAAATGAAATCCCCCCAGTTATACCAGATATTCCTTCCGAAATTCAAAAATTCATAAACTTAATTAAAAAACTCAACCTCACAAATAAAATTTTAAAAATCCTTCCGATGGGTGTGATAATCCTGTAATTATAAACACCCAAAAAAAAAAAAAAAAAAAAAATGTATTTTTTAGTCATTTTCAATTTATGCCTCAAATTTTATAATTATTTTAAATTCATCAAAAATTATTTTTTCTATTTGCGGGCGTTTCTAATTTATTGGATTTTTTTCAGCTACAAATTTTTACTGAATTCAAGTTTGAAATTTCTCCTATTCTTTTGGAAATTTTTCATTTAATTTTAATTTTTGTTGTTTTCAAATTTCTTGTTAGGTATTTACTGATTGATAATTTCATTTAATTTTTTTTTCAATTTTCAGCTCTGTTCAATTTAATTTTTTAAATCTATAAGTTTTTCACAATTCCAAGTTCAACGTTTTCAAAATTTTCATTTTTTTTCAATTTTCAATATAATTTATTTTTTGTTAGGTACCAACCTAAATCAAATTTTACGTATTTGTACTTTTCTCAAAATTGAACAGATAGCTAACAAGGGAACCTCGCCAACTCGCTGCCTCCGATTTCGCTGAAATTTGGCTCACTGAAAGAGCATGCCACTCACACCTCACAACCAAACTTTTAGCTGCCCAAGTTAATTTTTCGATTTTTGGCGAATTTTTGGAATAAAAATCGCCAATTTTGAGATAGAATCCTGAAAATCGGTTTGTACACTAAAGCCGACCTCCCCCCCCCCCCCGAGTCGATTGGCACCATTTGCGAAGCGATCTGGAGCCTCAAGAAAAAGTTGACTTTTCTCCAGCACACTGGAATGGCTCCGACGGCGGTGTAATCAAATTGGGCAACTGAAAATTTAATCCTGGCGTTAGTATGATGTCATCTGTCGATTGGCATGGTTGAATCTAAAATCCGAGGAGGCAAGTTCGCACGTGTTTTTTCATGACAACTTAAAAATTTCCAAAAAATCCATTTCTCCAGCATATCGTCCGAAACTTTGCCTATACCCCCTAAAATCGACCCCCCGAATCGATTGGCACCATTTTCGAAGCGATCTGGAGCCTCCAGAAAATGTTGACTTTTGCTGTCTGGAGAAATTCCAGTGTGCGCTGGAGAAAAGTCAACTTTTTCTGGAGGCTCCAGATCGCTTCGCAAATGGTGCTAATCGACTCAGGGGGTCGACTTTAGTGTACAAACCGATTTTTAGGATTCTATCTCAAAATTGGCGATTTTTATTCCAAAAATTGGTTTTTGGGGGTGATTTTAGCCATTTTCAAAAATTCGCCAAAAATCGAAAATCAACTTGGGTAGCTAAAAATTTGGTTGTGAAGTGTGGGTGGCATGCTCTTTCAGTGAGACAAATTTCAGCGAAATCGGAGGCGGCGAGTTGGCGAGGTTCCCTTGTAAGAATTTTCAAGTATGAATTTAAAATTTAAATTTAAATTTTTTCCAATTAATTCCTTTCAATTTTTAGTCAATTTACAAAGTTCCTATCAGTGACTCTACATCAAATTAATGATTACACAGTTTTCACTTAACTAACCGGGCATTTTTGATACAATAAAAAAAAATATTCGAATAGGTAATATTAACGAATTTAAATTTACAAGCCATAAAACTGTTATTAAGTAGAAAGGGTCGATAAAAATGCATATTATAAACACCGGTGTTCGAGTTGGAGCACAATCAAAATCTATCCGTGAATTAGGGAAGATGATCGCATCATAAGAAAAAACAAAATCTACTATCAAGCCTTTCGAGGATGATATTTTTTACGATCTTTTTCGTTATAGGTATAAATGATTAGATATACATTTTAATGTTTGAGCGATCTTAGGTTATATTATGTAGTATATCCAGATCCACACACAAAAATATAAGTATACCTGTTGAATTCAATGCGTGGGTAATACGGCATTAATGAAATTTACATAAAGTAAAATTCGTGAACCTATATGTAGTTCAACAGAATATTTTCCAATTCAATAATTTGGTATTTTTTCTGCCGAAGTGTCGATATGTTGGATCACCAATGATGATCAAACAAAATTACATGCTAATACGTACGAGCATAAACTATACTTATTAAAATAATTAGTACAATGTATCACCATTCACCAGAGATACTTTCTCGATCTATCATTATTTTATAAAAACACGAACACGAAGTAACATGAGAAAAATTACTCATAACACAATTTTACACCTATTCCAGTAAAAGATCTAAGAAAAATGCAAATATGAGCGAAAAATCGTTCCCATCACGAAGTTATCGTATACCCTAATGTATAAAAATTGAATAAATCTATTAACACTTTCTAACATCGAATACCTAGCTAATATTTTGCGGTAGTAATTAAAATATTTTATTGGCTCAAAATTCAATATAATCGACCCAAGAAATTGATAAATTATCAACGAAAATTAGTAAAAGTCCCGTAGAGAAATGAAAATTTTCATCCCGTTCCGAAATACACGTATGTATTTCTTATTGAAGAAGCTACGTTCAACTAGTTTTTAATTTATGTGACCAATGTAATAAATTATCATCCGAATGTAATATATTTTGGTGCGATAAATCACAATAATTTTTAAAATTATATGCGACCAGTTTACAAACAAAAACCTAAGTATCCCTTTTGATTTCATAAGTGTGAACGTATATTTCACAATTCATTTTCACTTCAGTTTTTTTTTTCAGTTTTCAGCAAAAAACAGCCGAATAAGTAGGTATGCATTTGTAATTCGTTCCTTGCCAAGTTATCTTTCTTTCTATAGCAAACTTCAAAAGCCAAGTTGAGATATTCCACATCAAAGCTAAGAGAACGAAATAAAGTAAGCTCAATTTGAAGGTCAAGGGTATAGTAGTTGGAAAAGTGGGTTTGCAAAATTCAATACATTGCGTAATAAGTTCGCAGCATTTTCAAAAAGATTGATTCAGTGTGTGTTTGACCGACACCATCCGTCACGAATTTCCATCAAGCGTCAAATCAAAACGTGATCAAATATAAATCGGCAGAGAAAAAAAATACGTTGTAAAGTAGTGTACATGATTGCGTCGGCAATGGTAAAATAAAGCAGAAGATCGTTAAAATTCCAATCGACAGAGTACATTTTACAAGTACGATTTATATCACATTACTAGAGGGAGAAAGTATTCATTATTTTTTTCGCGGGTTATTTATAAGATATTTGCGGTGTGGGAGCTGTTAGACATAACCCACGATACGTCGTGACTTGATCATAGATGATGAATCCGTAACCAAATTATTACCATCGTAACCGAAATTGATACGAGAATGGAGTGAAAAATAATACCAACGCCTACACGAAATACACCAGTTCGATAATTTCCCTCAATGGTGAAAATCAATGTCAAGAATACCAACGCATCGGGCTAATTTTCTTAATTGGACATCTAGAATCTGAATCAGACGCCTTGCTAGTAAATTCAAGATTGTACCGCGTTCGTACGTTTCAAAAAAAGGAAAAAAAAATCGTTCTATTCGTTCAATTAATCGCTTCGCCGAACGTAAACAAACGGTAATTTTTATATCAATTGTTTTTAATGTACGAGTATAGTGGTGTTACTATACGAACTTTGTGAGGCTATTTGACGTGTTTAGCACTTTAAAGACGAAAATTAAGTATCTAATTAATTATTGTGGGAGTTGTAATATACCGTACCAGAATTTTATTACCTTCTTTCTCGTTTATCCGAGTCCACTAAATGTGCCTACCTTATATGGAAACGGAGAACATCCTGAGATTTATAACAAAAAACCAGAAATCATTACAATGTAGTCGTATCGAACGGCTCGATGGGTAGTAGAATTAATTAAAGTCGTTTACGCAAAAACATGCGCCTCATTTTAAACGAAAATTGTTTTTTTCTTCTTTTTTTTGTCGAGTTTTTGGTGCTTGAATATGGTAGGTATATAAAAAAAAAAAAAAAAAAAAAAATGGAAACATAAAATCGATTTTTAAAATATCGACAGAAAAATCACTCGAACGACAGTGCATTTGAATTTTTCGGGCCTGTAGTAAGTAGGCCTAGGTATCTCACGTATTAAATTCAGCTTCAATAAGGAAGATTGAAAAATCGCAAACATTTATGTACTTAAAAAGGTAATCTTTTTGCTCATTTAAATTAACAGTAGGAAATCCACTGCGAGCATCAGATCATTTTTCAATCTGATGGAAAACCTTCGCCCATTGATCTACATTTTGATCCACAGATAAGATTATCGGTAGCGAAATTGCTATCCAACACGTTCACAGTTAAGATGGAGAGATTACTGATAATCATGTTGAAATTTCAAAGCAGAGAACTTATAAAAACAAGTAACAATTACATTCGAACTGAACGGACGTACTTATAGAATTGCGAGTTCGTGACTCGTTTCCAGCCACCGTCCACACAGATAATATATAAAGTCGTTAACAAGTGCATTAGTAATCTATTGCCAGGCCGCTCAATGAAATTTAACTGTTCATGAATGAAACGTTAGGTACCGATTGTCCACTAATATTGAAATAAATGTTCATTTATTAAGTAATATCTTGTTTACATAATATACTTGAGGATATTCATTACTGTTTAACATTCTTAGGCCCGTATTTTAAAAATTTCCTTATACTTAAGGCGAAGCGTTCTTACACAGGCCAAGTAGTTTTGTTTATTTTTTCCATACAAATAAATGGCTGCTCGATGTAAATTGACACGATACGTGTGAAATCGCCTCGCCTTAAGGTCAATGTTTGCTTAAGCAAATTTTTAAAATACGGGCCTTAGTAGTAAATTTGAACGGGGTAAGGCATTAATTTGAATTAATACAGCCTATCAAATTCATTGCCAGGGTAAAGCATATGCCTCACTATGCAGGATGATTTGTCACCCTGCCTATTTCTAGGCCTGAAATTATGAGAACTTTCACTTTTCTAGAGAAGTAAAATTTTTCATTTGTGATTTTAAATAAAATTTTGAAAAAAAAGGTCAAGTAAGTAGTACAACATTTAAAAAAAATTTAAAAGTGGACAAAATTAAAATCATTTTTTTACTATAATTTTTTTCAAACTTGTTTTCTAAAACAAAAAAAAAATGTTTTCACCAAAACAATAATAATATTCAATACATTGTTCTTTTTTCAACTAAATAGGGCCAATTGAAAGGGAGGGGATAGTGATTCAAGGTGATCTTCATTATCAACTTCATAATTATTCTTCAAATTTTGTATTTACAATTTAATAGCTTTGAAAAAAATTTAAATTCAATAAATTGTTAAAATTCGATAAAAATTCATGAAGTTACAAATTAAAAAGTTAAAAAATTAGAAAAAAACTTAAAATTTTTGAAATTTGATAAAAATTCAAAATTTGGACTTTTGACTAAATTTAAAAAAAAAATTTCACGTCAGTTTTTCAAAGTACATGTTAATTTCAAAACTTTAGTAAATTTTTGAAATTATATCCTTTTAAAAATTTGGGAAAATGTTTTCAAAATTTTATAGACTTAATTATTCAAGTATTATTATTCAAAAAACGTATAAAAACGACGATTCATGTCCCGTAGCGTAACTGAATTTTTCTTGAAATTTTCATCAAAAAAGTGACTAAGAAACCACCAATAAGTACCTCTTTTTACAATTTTATTTACTCAGAACATAATTTTTCAAAACTTTTTTACGGCAAAATAGAAAAAAAGACATATTGTGACATATAGGACACGTACCCGAGGTTTGATTTCAACACAGTTTAATTTTTTTTTAATTTTACTAAAACAGAAACTTTAAAGAAATTTGAACAAGGGAACCTTGGTCACTCCTCAACTTCAATTCAATTGAAATTTGGCTCAGTCACTGAAAAAACATGTCACTCAAACCGCAATATCAAAATCTGAGCAGCCGAAGTCGATTTTTTGATTTTTGGCGAATTTTTGAAAATAGCGAAAATATCCCATTGATAAAATTCAAAAATTGTAAACATTAAGAAAAAATTCTTAAGAACTTTACAATGTTTTGTGAACATTTTTTTAAAAACTTTGTGAAAAATTCACGGAATTTTAGAAAAATTTATTAATAATTTTTAAACGTTTAGTAAAAATGTCTTATATGCATGAGTAAGTAATTTCATGTAAAAAGCTATGAAAATTCTGTAACTTTGCTAAAATTTTGGAGTACACAATTCTTAAAAATTTTATGACTTTTTCAATTTTGAAAAAATTCTAGTACATTTTATATTATGAAACTTTAGCTCACCCATGTTTTAAAGCTCTGTAAAATGTTTTCTGAAAATTTTGTGAAAGGTGTCTGAAATTTCATAAACAATTTTTTAGGATTGCATACTTGAAAGTTTTTGGAAGCTTTATGAAAAACTTTCTCTAATTTTACAAGGAATTCTTTAGATCTTCACGATTTTTGTGAAAATTTATGAAAATTTCTACAATAGGTGTTTTATATCAAAATTCTGTTTTATTTTTTATTTTTTTTTATTTTCTGTAGCTTTGTGAACAATTTCCTGATCTAATTTTGTGAAGAACTCTCTGAAAATTTTGCAATTTTCTTGAAATATCGTGATGCTTTAGCAATGTTTTGTAAAATTATTTTTAAATGTTGTGAAAAAAAATAAAAATAAAATCTTTTTCAATTTTTTGGATTTCTGTAAAAATTTTTCTAAAATTTTTTTTGAGATCCTCTGAAATTTAGTAAAAAAAAAATATATCAAGATTTTATGTGGAATCCTCTAAAAATTTTATGATAATTAAAAATTAACTGAAAAAACTTTTTTGTAATAAATTCGAAAATCCGTGCTACAAAGTATGTTTCCAGCTTTCAACTGCTGTAAAAACGAGAAATTTTCTTGAAATGTTTGAACCCGAGCAGCACACTCGATCGATAATATCGAAAGTTGAAACGTATCGATAAAAAATCGTTTAAAAATCTAAAGATGTTCTCACGATATGATACAGATTTAGCTGTACGATTTTATAGGCAAAAAATCTAAAAACTATCGAATTCGATAGTATTACGATTTTAGGACGATATTCGTCAACGATACTATCGACAAAGAATATTAAATTTATCGAATCCGATTTTCCACCGATTTTGTGCAGATATTTGAAACTATATTATCGACAAATAATCTGAAATTTCTCGAATTCGATTTTTTAACGATTTTGTGAAGATATTTGAAACTATATTATCGACACGTAATCTGAAATTTCTCGAATTCGATTTTTCAACGATTTTGTGACGATATTTAGAACTATATTATCGACAAATAATCTGAAATTTCTCGAATTCGATTTTTTAACGATTTTGTGAAGATATTTGAAACTATATTATCGACACGTAATCTGAAATTTCTCGAATTCGATTTTTCAACGATTTTGTGACGATATTTACAACTATATTATCGACAAATAATCTGAAATTTCTCGAATTCGATTTTTTAACAATTTTGTGAAGATATTTAAAACTATATTATCGACACATTATATGAAATTTATCGACTTCGATATTTGAACGATTTTGTAACGATAGTTGTTGAAACTATATTGATTTTTTTCTAGTCAAAAAATACCTACTTTATATTCAAAATTGGATTCTACAACTTTTGTTTGAAATGTTTTTTCAATTGGACCTCATCTCTAGCCTCTATTATTTTGCATTTACCTACTTACGTGTAACAGTAATATGCGAAATCAAAATTGAAAAAATTTTCAAACAAGTTATCTAGTTTTTTTGGTTTACTAGGTATTTTACTTGAAACCAGATCGTTGTTCTTAAATAAAATTTTACCAAGTTCAATACTACGATTACTATGTGAATACTTGGTATTTAAAATTAAACGGGAGGGAGGCGCCCAATCGAAAATTTTGTAATGACCAAAATTATTCTTAGAACTTTAAGCTACAACTTTTGTTTGAAAATTTTTTCAATTGGACCTCTCCTTCTCCTCCAATTTTGCATAATACTCCGTTGATACTTATTCAAAATTGGAGGAGCGGAGGAAAAAGGGGCCAATTTGAAAAAATTTTCAAACAAAAGTTGTAAATTAAGGTCCTAGAAATAATTTTAGTTATTATAAAAATTTCAATTGGACCCCTCCCTCTTCTCCAATTTTGCATAAGATGTTTGAATATTATAATCCAATTCGTATTATGCGAACGAACTCCGATGTTCGCAACAGACGCTTGTTTTGGTAGAAACTGCTGTATTTGGAACGAAATTCGCCAGCCTTAAGCGTAACTACGACTTCAAACTCGCCAGCCGGTCTTGAAAATGTGCGCGCGCATATACCCATATATGCTAAATTATCTACAAAAAATCGATAGAATATCGAAACTAGATAATCTACAAAAAATCGTAATACAAAATCGATAGAATATCAAAATTAAATCGAAATAAAAAATCGATAGAATATCGAAACTAAATCGAAATAAAAAATCGACAGAATATCGAATTCGATAAAGTGTCGCGTTAGTTCCGCATAAATCGTGTAATTATCTTTCGATTTATAGATAGGTTATCGATGAAGTATCTAACTATAATCTTGAGATTTTTAAAAGAAAAATCGTTCGATTTTATCGAAAGTTTATCTGTTGATGGATTTTGCCAACTATAATTCATCGATAATCTGTCGATATATCGAAAGATAATTTCACGATTTATGCGGAACTAACGCGACACTTTATCGAATTCGATATTCTGTCGATTTTTTATTTCGATAATTTGTCGAGTGTGCTGCTCGGGAAATTTTTCTATGGATAGATATAAAAATCAAAGCTCTCCACAAGTAGGGCCTTACAAAGCTCTAACTCTTAAAGAAAATAGGTGTAGTAACAAAAAGTAACAATTGATGAAAAAAGTAAACAAGTTAGCTATGTACTTGAAAAGTAACCAATTATGAATTACGGTATCCTCTTCCATAAAAACAATGGTAAAGGTGAAAAAAGTCAATAATAATAGTCTTATTGGATAAAGTAGGTACCTTCATTTTAACATTTTAAATTTAATTTTTAATTTTTTTTCAATTTTTCATTTTATTACCTTCTTTTCAAAATTTAGTTTTTTTCATTTTATTACCTTCTTTTCAAAATTTAGTTAAGGAAAAAGTAAAAAATTGAGGAAATTAATTTTCTCATAAAAGGAGAGCAGGAAAAAACCCAAATAAAGTTGAAAATGAATACCATCCTAGTAGTCAGCTGATTTTGACGACTTCTGAAATGCGCAATTGTATTTCCAATGAAAATAAAAACACATGAATAATAATACTGTTCATGCCTAAAAGGAAAACAAAAAAATGTAAATTTTAACTCCATAAACATATACCATCACTTCTGATAAATTTGAAGGTAAAATGTATAATTCTCTAATAATAATTCATTTCAACAGCAGAAAATCTGCGAAAAGAAATTACAACTAAAAAATGATGGCAAAAACTGCTTCACACTGGAAATAAAAAACCGGCAAAAAAAAATTGAAATGTGGAAGACAAATCAAGAAAGGTCATCATTCCTTCCTCACATACAAGGTATCTGGTACAAATCTCATTCTAATATCATAATAATCAATTATGAAAATTGAATATTCATATTCCACTTCACACATTTCAAATCTAAAGGAGACGTTTTTTGTACGTATTTTAGGCAAGAACATGGTCCACTCGTTGGGTATAACCGATTACAAACGCTGTCGTATACAAATTTTACTTGTATGTGGTAAAATAGCCACAAACTCATCATTTTGAACTTTCATATGAAATATATACTGTACACCTATAACACGGGGAACTTGTAAAAAAATTAGTATATTTCTATGTATCGTAAACAAGTATGTAAATGTGGCAGCGCGAAACATATGCCGCATGTAAACGTCAACCCCTTATGGAAGTCGCGTCGCGTCTTACCGTACACTATTCATCTTTTACCAGAGAATTACCTACTACACCCTTGTGCATTGACCTTCTAATCAGAATTTAAAACTAAGCGCGACTTCTCGCTCTGGCTCTGGCTCTGGTATTATAAACGCATAGCTTAAGAGAAGAAAGATACAGCTTATGGTGATACGGTGATTGTGATCCTAGGTACAAATAAAGTAGAAAACAAACGGTTTGAAACTGGTGGGTGTTCTGGTGTCGGAGCGCGAAAACTGTAAATTAAACCATGTCACTAACCAGAAACCCAACCGGATTTTAAGTGATACGAAGAATTTTAAATTTCTGTTATGTAAAAATGAAGCCAATGTAACATTTCCGATAGTGATTAAAATTCGAAATGTTGACAGTGTTTCGTAAAATTTTAAAATAATGTCTACACGCCGCATGTTTTACAAGTCCGCCAAGACTACCAGTTTATCTAATTAAAATAACGTATGATCGGTTAATATACCTCTGGTCCTCTATACATACGTTGAGAAGTGAAAGACGCGCGGTCTAGAGAAGAAAAAAGTACTCCTGCGATGAAAATAACGGAGACAACGATACAGAAGTCTTTTGCCGAGATAAAGAGTCGCAAGTGCGGGGTGCTTTGAAGCGTTGAATTTCGGTGCGTATGTTGTTTATTTATGGTATTGTTAAATCTCTACCGCGCGCGGTATTGCGGTAACAGAATATCACCTATTAACTATTCCTCTCACATTATCATTTTAATAGACTTGTTCTCTTATAACATCCAACCATTTAATTTTATTTTTTAGTAATGTAATCCTCAGTGACTTTTATAATGTTTCGCGCATATTTATACTCGACGCAAATATATTTTCAGTCTGTCTGTAGTACGGGCATAAGAACGAATAATACTTTTCTAATTTCTACAAACGCTTCATTTACACGTACGTACCTAAAATCATCACTTCAGATATCTGGTATATATACAGGGTGTTTCGTAGTTGATGTAGTTCCTTCCACCAGGTGAATAGGCAATCCATAAGGAACAAAAAAATCTTATATAAACATGCGGTCTATCTTGAAAATTGAAGGGACAAGGGGAAAATGAAATTGAGAAAAAGTAATTTTTGAAGCTCATATAATATACAGGGTGTCCGGCGAGTGCGGTCTGCCAAACTTGAAATTTGGATATAAGCAAATACCACTAACAAAAATCTTCAATGTACACATGGTGCCTATCTCGATTTTGAAGGGGCACAGGGGCAGTGGTGTACAAAATGTTTCAAATTTTGTGAAAACAATGCACGAACCAGGTGTAACTTTTTAAAAGGAACAAAAATAGTTGGGTCAAAAATTTGTCTATCTTTGAAAATGAAGACGCTACAAAGCTTTGAAAATTGGTATTTTCGAAATTAAAGGCGCTCGCTGTAGCGCCTTAATTTTCAAAGATAGGAAATTTTTTTACATAACTACTTTTGTTACTTTTAAAAAGTTACACCTGGTTCGTGCATTTTTTTTACTGAATTTCGCAATTTTCATGTAGGTATCGCCACTGTACCGTAATAAATTGAGAGAGGCAATATTTTTGACTGGGATTTTGCGTTGCTGTAACTCCTTCAATTTCAAAGATAGGCAACATTGTTATATGTACAGGGTGTTTATACAGTGATGTAAGAAAATTCACAGTGTGAATAGGTGACTCATAAGAAACAAAAAATGTTATAGGAAAAAATACAAAAACATAAAAAGTTTTGCGAAGATGTACATTAAAATTTGATCTTTATAATAAAATATTAAAAAATGTTATATTCACATAGTGTCAATCTCAAAAATTGAAGGAGCAAGGGAAAATAAAATTGACAGAATTTTTTTTGATGCGACTGCCGGTAAAACTCACCAAGTAGATCGTGACCTGGTTTTTGGAAAGGTTAAGGAGCAAAATGCTGTTTTCAGATTTTAAATGTTTTTTACAAAAAGATACTTATCGAAAACATCTATAAAATCCGAAATTCACTTTTTTGCACCTTTGATAAGTTTCTAATAACCAGGTTATTTATTTTATTATTATTATTATTATATTATTATTTATTTTTATTTTTTTGATTTTTTGAATGAACCTTTCACTCTTCTGTTCATTTTTTTTTTCAATTTTTCGAAAGAAAATTTTTCAACTTTTTTGAAATTATGAAATTTTTTCAATTTCTTTTGAATAGGTAGTTTTATTTTTCTATCTTTTTGCAATTAGAAATTTTTAAATTTTTTGGAATAATTTTTTTTTTCCAATTTTTTGGAATGAAAGAATTCTTTGATTTGCTAAAACAGAAAAATGAAAAAAAAAAAAAAAAAAAAAAAAAAAAAAATCATATTTTATTTGGGGGGGGGGGGGGAGAGGACATAAAAATATTTCAATACATTTTCTGTGATTCGAAAAAATTTTCAATTTTTTGAAATTGGAAAAAAATAAAAAATTCAATGTTCTAGAATTTTAAAAGTTGAACTCGGAAAAAAGTGTAAAAATTGCTGAAAAAAACCAATCGATAATCCTTAACCAAATCAGCTTCAGATGTTAGGGGGGGGGGGGCTGTAAAAAAATAATTTTTTCATCTAGTGCATAGAGTACAAGAAGATCCACTTTACAATTGAGTAAGAAGTGTCTGTGCTCCCCAAAAACACCATTGAATACTTAGAAAAAATTGAAAATTGGAAAATCTCGAAAACTCCTAAAAAAGTTTGAAATTTTTATTATTCAGTTTTCGTATTAAAAAATACCTAAAGTTTTCAAGACGTCAAAATAATTCAATCTTATTACATTTGGTAAACAAATACGTAACTAAAACATTCAGAAAATATTATTGGAAAATCATAAAAAACTCAAATACTTATTTTCCATTTTGTGAATTACCCATTATGACCCACCGTGTTTACTCCACAATCAGACGGGAGGGTTTTGAGAATTTTCATTTTATCTCAACAATTGTTCATAGCTTACTCAAAAAAATCAAAGAAAAATTTTGCTTCTTATGAGCTGCCTATTCATCCTGTGAATTTTCCTACATCACTAAAGAAACGCACTCTGTACAACTTTTTTGTTCTTTATGGATTGCTTGTTCACCTGATGGAAGAGACTACTACCTAAGAAACACCCTGTATCATGAAAAGCTACTGATTCAATCCATCAATTTAGAAAATCATTAAAACGCGCGCGCATTTCATTGTCATTAAAGATCTCTCGTTACAGCCTACCACATATTTTGTATAATCACGGACAACTTGACAAGTGGACATCTAAATGTACAACAACTTTTCACTTATTCGAGTAATTACCTCCTCAACACCACGAAAATCACCGTTACAAGCCGCATAAATACGGAATTCGCTACCATAAAAAATATCATCTAGCTTACACATAATCTAAGTAATACTGTAATTACCTCGTTTAATTTATTCAATAAATCATACCATTCGTTCCGATGTGTAATTAGCGTAGTAAAAAGTGACCATAAAATGTACAAATATAAACTCGAGAATAAAATTCTCGACTCTATAAACAAGAAAAACGCTTGGAAAAATTTAAATACGAGTCAAACAGTAAGTAAGCAATATTCTCCGGTCTCTATTTAGTATATAAATGCAAAAACTGCATGCCAAATACAAAATTATACCCGTCACCTGCTGCGAACCTTCATGAAACTCAAAACAAGATAAATGATTACTTATACAAAAAATAAAATAAATAGGTATACTTTTCTTCTTACTATAAAAATGTTTTTACCTTCCTAAGCCAAAAATCTAATTCTGTAATCTACGTCATAATCGAACACTCTCCCGAAGCCACAATACTTATACAATAGATACACCAAATTCCCCAGAATAATTTTACTGGAAAAAAAAATTTACAGACGAAAATAGAGTGCATGTTTTCATTTTGGTTTGGTTGACATCTCGATTTTCTGATTTCAAATTTAATTTCAAGTTGGACAAAAATAACGGTATTAATTTTGAAAATTATTTGAATTTCTCCAACGGCGATAATAAAAAGTAGTGAAAAAATAGCCAGCCAACTGATTTCGTAACTTGGATAATGAAAGTCGAAACGAGAACTTTTTTGATCTCGGTAAATAAATTTGGAAAACGCTCTCTACGAAAACTTCCCTCCAACAATACTACACACCGATGAAAACAGAGAGGGCGCCATCATCTAAATTGCTCGTTTAATAGTTCAAGGTACTTAATACGTATAGTAAGTAAGGATATTTATCACAAAAAAATTTATTTACAAAATTGAAGAGAAAACATTCGAAGATATTTTTCTTTGTACTTTGGCTTAATTACCCTGTAATAATTCTTATTTTTTTTTATGCCAACATTTTTTCTTGGATGCAGATTTGCAAAAATTAACACCTTAAAGAAGCTTCCTATTTTTTTTTTATTTTTAAAAAAAAGGAGGGAATCTAAAAAAAATTATCAAAAAGGAAATTTATTATTTCGAAAAATGTTTGTAAAAAAAAGTGAAAATTATTTATGCTGAAAATTGCATTTATTTTTTTATGCAAAAAAGTTTCTTGGAAATCTTTTTTCAAAAACTAAAAATTATAGGTACCTTAAATCAGCTGGAAAAAAATACATTGAAGAATTTTTTTATTCTGAAAGAGGATGGAAAAATTCACAAAAAGTTGGCTTTTAAAAAAATCAAAAATTCCATTGAATGATACTTTTAACTGAAAAAAAAATAAGATGAAGAACAATTTCAAGAATTTATTTTTTTTAAATAATTTTTAAAAAGTTTATTGTGAAACTTTTTTAAAATTTTGTTCAAACTTAAATTTTTAAGAATTTCGTTGAAATCCTTCTTATTTACAAAAAAAAATTCTAGTTTAAATCACAGAAAGTAAGAAATTTTTCTCTTCTGAAAAAATTAGGGATTTTTGTAATTTCAGGCAAAAGTATAAGAGAGATGCGTGCAAGGCTCAAAGTGGCTCTGCACAGCATCAATTACCACCAACACAAGTAAGTATTGTTTATATTCTTTTCTATTTCTTTGAAACGTTGAAAAACACACGTACTATGTAATTACATAGGAGTATTTGCTTTTCTTAGATCTCAGATCGGAATTCTACTTTATTCAATTCGACATGGTCGCTTCTACCGCAAGAAGTCAAGTTCTTTGCAATGATAGAAATTCAAAATAAATACCGATTCAAGCCTGATCGTGCAGGCTACATTTATCACATGCATTAGTAATTATCTCTTCTCCGATAGCGATGATTTTTCCAGTAGCTGAAACTTTGCTTAAATGATAACGTATTAATCGTTGTTTCAAAATAGAAATCTTCGAGTTATTATAATAATGGTTTATCATTTTTTATGCATTACAGAGATGAAAAAAAAAGTTGGAGGAAGATCAAAGATGTAGAAGAAGGAAAAAAAATCAAACTCCGATGTAAAAACGTCGCTTTACGGTAGGTTGATATAGGTATGTTGAAGAGAAATAATTTTCCTACTATAATTAAGTACATGAACCGTCGTCTCCTTTTCAAAGCAAAATAATAACATTCTTATAATACCAGCGTTGCCTTATTTTTATACATAAACGCGACACTCATTGTTTAGGTTCATATAGAAAAAGATGAGGACATGTAAATATGCTTCAATTTTTTTTTTTTTTACTAACCTGCGTACTACGTTCGGTATATATTATGGTATCTTCTTGTTAGATGTATTTATTAGATCATTACTAATTTTTTTCCGATAAATTGATTTCAAGATAAATTATATTTTTGTCGAAGGATTTTCAATTTTTTTTCTTCAATAAATGAATCATAAATGGTACATAGCGCCTACATACAGGCTGGAGAGCAACTATTAAAACTACATAACTCCGATTCTGATCAAATTCAAGGAGGTAGTTCATTCTAAGGTGGAGATCCACCATAGAAAATTTTATACCCTTGGCTCAAAGGGAAACTGAGCTGTGGATGCTCAAAAAGAGATCACTTAAAAAATGAGATTTTTTTGCAAAATTTATTATTCAATTCAATTTTTTTCAAAAATTAAGTGAGATAAATTCTTATTACAAAAAAACATATTTTACTCCAAAAAAATAGAAAAATCAAGAGATTTTTTCTCCAAAATATTTTTAATTAAAAAGAAAGAACCAAAAATTGATATTTTCCAAACAAATTGAAAGACTTATTTTAAGGACCGAGTTTTTTTCTCAAACAAATAAAAATAAATAAATAAATAATACCTACTTGATAGAAATATTTTCAAAAAAATGAGTAGTTCTAGGGTCGAAAAAATCGATATTTTTCATTTCGACGAAATTCAGAAATTTTTTTAAATTTTTTTTTTAATTTAGCCCTAACCAAAGATTCTGTTTTTTTTTTCAAAAAATTGATTTTATTTTTGAAAATTAGATTATTTTTTTTCAAAAAAAATTTGTTTGATTTTTATTATTTAAAAAAATTATGAAACTTTTTTTTCAAAATAAATAAATGAATAAATTTTCAAAAAAAAATTAGTTACTAAAAAATGTTTTATTCCAAGAACAATTGGGAAAGCTTTTATTTTCAATTTTAAGAAGAAAGGACAAAAATAGGAATTTCTGAAAAAAATTAAGAGATGAGTAAGCGATTTTCTATACTTGGCTAGAAAAATAATCTACGTGAAATTTCTCACCAACACAATCATTATTCGATAAATGTCTCAAAACTGTGTTTTCAGGTTCCAATATAGTGGGCAAAGATAAAAACAACTCTTCGAACCCAAAACAACTACACCACCGCCGTTTTATGTTGCCTACGTGATACGTACACCATTCCATTACAAAAGATATCAAGAAATAGAAGAACTTAACAAAACTGTTATTAAAATTCAACAACTATCGGAAGACATGAGAAAAACATACACCTAACGCTTCACTTCAGTGGGTATAAAAGTTGTACCACGCGACGATGGAAAAGAGGCGAAGAGCAGTCGATAATGATTAATTTACCGGTCTGAGTAATTTCACAATCCGCGGTATCAGATTTTATCGAAACCTATCCTCCCTACGCTCATCGTAGAAAAAAAAATTTACCGTAAACATTTTTTTTTTTATCACTGCCAACATCTGTCAAAGGTCTGGGAAAAAATTACTAACTGATAGAATTTGCACAAGTCAATTTGTCAAAAGCTCGCGAATACGAACACGATGTGTACCTGTACAAAAATACGTATAGTATTCGATTTCATGGTTTAAAATCCTCGATTGGAAAAAAAAGCAAAGAAAGGGAAAATAATAAGCGAGAAAAGCAAAATTAATATTAATCTGTTCTTTGAAATGTACAATTAATAATTATAAAATAAATGCATTTTATACCAAAGAATTATTTTAAATACCTAAACGTTTATAGGTATTTGTAGGTATTTCGTGTCATAGAATCGAGATACTTAATTAATTTTCGGTCGCGAGTAACAAGACTCGTTAGTTATGGTCTATGTCATGGGGAAAAGAACGTCAACTACAGCATTTAAAGGCAAATTATTGAGAAAATATAACGTCTCACCAACTCATGTAAATTTATCGTACAGTTGAATATATCACATTAAAAAATACTTTGATTTATTTTTACATTTTACAAGCAGTTTAGAAATTTAAATGACTGCAAATAGCGCAATGTACGAGTACCTGTGGTATAGTCTTAAATTTCTATCGAGTACAGGTAATGAAAATAAAATGGATTATTCTGAAAACCATTTATAATGAAGCATTCCTCGTATAGTACTCGTGAAAATGAAAAATAAAGCAAACGAAGTATAAAAGAAGTGTAAGTAGAGTACTGCAGAAGTAAATTTGACGAAATTAAATTACGAGTGAAATCGTATCGTATCGTACCCTTTGAATAATTCTCATAATCGTAATCATCAGCACAAGTTCAGCACGTAATAAAATATTTGAAATTTTCTATAAGCGAAGTGCACGAATACAAAACAGACATGTATTATGACACATGAACTGGACAAGATAATATATTCAGCGGTTAACGTGGACATAATATGGGTAGGGCAAAAGTTGTCATCAAAGCTGCGAACAGTTGAACACAATTTACAATGGTTTACGATTGTCTGCGCTTCGAGCGCACTCTGTCTTACGCATTCGATGATTCAAAGCTATACTCGTACATTAGCAGAATTATTTACTTTTGTACTGTAATCAAGTTTAATTTTAACAAATATGATTCAGAATCGTTTTATTATTCGAATACGACTATAAATTATGCGAATTACATATACTACACATGCAAACGCATTCGCTACATCGAAAAATTTTCTAAAATAAAAACATCACCTATTTTAAAATTAACGAACATGACGCGCTTTGGAGCTCTTAAACAAAATGGCCAGTTTGAATTAAGTGATCTAGCAGAAGTAATCGTGTTTTCATTAATTTTCAATGGGCGTCCAAGATATCAAATATATTTGGATCTCGTTTCCGCCGCTGTTATTTACCTTTAAACCTGCCCGGAATGTAGGTCATTTAAAAGATTTTAGAATATCCATTCGGATACCTGGTGGTTTTACGAGCCAAAACAGCAATTGTGTTATGTGCCATCAATGATGTGCTTATCTGCAGGTACTTTACACCTATCATTTAACTCCGACACCAGCAACAAGTGCAAGACAATAATTTTCATCATGTTATGGTCGTATACCTAAACGAAGACGCGGTTTATTTTTCAACTTCTTTCTAAAGTGTTTCGCACTAGAAAGAAATTCCGTCTGAACACATCAAAAGTAGTTATTTTGAAGAATTAATTATTTAACAAATAATAGTCGACAGATTTACAAAAAGAAAAGAAAAAAACAACCACCAATAAAATCAGCTACCTACAAACAGTGTGACGCAGCATACACAGCTGATTTACATATATGATGCTATTTTTGAAAATTCCAGATTAAGTATGTGTTGTTTCCTCCAAGGATTTCCAACTAAGAAGATTTTTTGCAAATAACATTCCTAACCACTGAGAAGCTTTATTCAATTTTCTAGCCATCAAAAATTACACGTTTGCGAATATTTTAATGAGATGAAAATTTTCGAAAATCTTACATTGTTTTTGAAAATTTTTAAAAATTTTATTCGCTCAGATTCCTTGAAAATTTACAGATTCGAAAAACAATGCTTCCAAGGGCATTTTGAAGATGACCGATAATTTTCGGAAATTTGAATTTCGAAGTTTTCTGAATTCTTGACAATAAAATTGATGAAAAAATATTTTTTCAGGAAAACATTTTTTTTTTATTTATTTGTTTATTCAATTTGTTTAGAAGTGAACATTTTTTTGAGAATTTTTTCAAAAAAATATTTCTTCTCCGAAATTTTTTTTTTAAATTTTTGATAGAAGAGCTTTTTCTTAAAATATTTTCATGTAAATTTGTTTTTGAAAAAATATTTTCAATTTTTTTTCTCTCGAAGAATTGAGAAAAAGTCCTACAATTTTTTTTAAATTCTTTCCAAGCGCGATTGTTTTTTAAATTTTTTTTTCGAGGTACAATTTTTCTTTCAGAGGTTTTCTATAGGGCCATTTTCCATCAAATTTTTTCTTTCACCAAACAAAATTTTGAAAAAATTCTAAAATAAGTAATTTTTTCACCAATTTTTTCCACTGATTGAACCTTCACTGTTTGTTTTTTTTTCAAAAAAATTGTCAACTTCTT
Source organism: Balanococcus diminutus (assembly GCA_959613365.1). Taxonomy (NCBI): domain Eukaryota; kingdom Metazoa; phylum Arthropoda; class Insecta; order Hemiptera; family Pseudococcidae; genus Balanococcus; species Balanococcus diminutus. Next base: position 36,948,775 of record OY390714.1, read on the forward strand.
TGGATTTTTTAAAAAGTGATATTTGACAGAATTATTAAGAAATATGTGTTGGATAAGAAAGAGGTTTCTAAAATATTTTCTTGACTAAATGATTTTTTTTTTCAATAATTTTTTGCCCTTTTTTTAGTGGGGTAGTTTAGATTAATTTCATCTTTCCTTGCCCGAGTGGCTTTCGGCCGCCGGAATGGCTCGCCGAAATGCCAGAGTGGCTTTCGACCTCCCAAATGGCTTTCAATTTTGCAAAAACCCGAATTTTTTGAAAATTTCTGAAAATCATTTTTTTTTAAATTCTAGCTTGGATAAGGGATAAGGATTTTTACCAAGGATGGAAAACCGTTAAATTTTTTTTTCTGGTTTTGGTTTGGTTCTGGTTTTCAAAAGGTATTGGTTTGGTTTTTTTTTTTTTTTTAAATTTCTATCATAAATGACTTTAAAAACAAAACAAAACAAGTAATAAAAACATTGAAATTCAAAATTAATCTTTTGCGTTTTGAAATATGAATATAAAATACGAAAATATATAACAAATTAAACGATTAAATTAAATTAAAATCGTCTTGAAATACCAAATACGATGTAAATCTGTCTTTTTTTTGGCGGTCTTATCACTTTCCAACTTTTCCATCAAGTTTTTAGCTTTTTATAACGTGATTTCCGCTAGCTGCTCCTTTTTCGTGTTGTTCGCATTCGCACTCGCACAATTTCAAAGCCTCAGCCTCAAGGGAAGTGAATGGAGGGGGGGGGGGGAAATGAAAAAACCAAAACCGCTTTCAATTTTTACTGGTTTTGGTTTTGGTTTTGGTTATGGTTTTCGAACGTATTGATTTTGGTTTTGGTTTTGGTTCTGGTTTTTATGATTTTAAGCGATTTTTTTTCGGTTCCGGTTTGGTTGACATCTCTGATTTTTACATTGGATTTTATCGGAGCTTTTCTCATTGATTAAATTCAATTTTGCAAAAACTCATTTTTTGAGAATTTCCGTGATTTTTTTAAAACTTCATTAGAGGAGGAGTTTACATTGGATTTTATGGTATGGCTTTTTTCATTGATCAAATGCAATTTTGCAAAAACTCGTAATTTTTTGAAAATTACTGAAAATAAAAGCTTTTTAAATTCCGCCAGAGGAGGATTTTGCATTGGATCTTATGGTAGCTGTTTTCATTGATTAAGTAAATGCAATTTTGCAAAAACTATCATTTTTGTTTACTGAAAATAAAAATTTTTAAAATTCCGCCAAAGGAGGATTTTGCATGCGATCTTAGGGTAGCTTTTTTCATTGAATAAATGCAATTTTGCAAAATCTCTCATTTTTGGAAATTTACTGAAAATAATTTTTTTTACAAATTCAGTTAGGGAAGGATTTTGCATTGGATCAAATGGTAGCCTTTGTCATTCATTAAATGCAAATTGCCATTTCTTGAAATTTATTGTAAATAAAAATTTTTAAAATCCCGGCAGAGGAGGATTTTGCATGGGATCTGAAGGTAACTTTTTTTATTGAATAAATGCAATTTTGCAAAACTCTCATTTTTTGAAAATTAGGTACATACTGATTTTTTTTTTTTAAATTACATCAGAGGAGGATTTTGCATTGAATCTTATGGTGTAGCTTTTTTCATTGATTAATAATGAGATTTTGCAAAAATTCTCATTTTTGGAAGATTACTAAATTTTTTTTTTAAATTCCTTTAGAAGAGGATTTTGTCTTGGATCATATTGTTAGCTTTTTTCTTGATTCAATACAATTACACAAAAACTCACATTTTTGTGAAAATTACTGAAAGATATTTTTTTAATGATTCTATATTAGAGTCTAGAGGAGGATTTTGCATTTATCAGAGTTTTTTTCATTGATTAAATGCAATGATTAAATGCAATTTTGCAAAAACTCTCATTCTTTGAAAATTACTGAAAATTAAAATTTTCACAGAATTGATAACTTTTAAATTCTTTAAAAATTCAATTAGGAGCAGAAAAAAATAGTGAAGATTTTTTAAAATTTTAAGTAACTTTTCTGTTTTTTAAAAAGAAAACTGGCAATTTTTGGAGACAATTCTTTTTAAAAAACACCTTCTACTTGAATTTAAAAAAAATTGTATCAAAATAGAATTTACCAATTTTTTTAAACCATAAATTTAAATGAAAAAGTCACAAGGACGAAAAAATGACAACAACGACAAACGGTATAATAATCGACAGATTGATTTTTTGATCAAGTAGCGAACTTTTCAAATAAAAAGTTCTGCTTTATTCCTGAAGAAAATTGAGGGTTCTTATAATTTCGTATAGAAAAATGGGAGGGATATTACACCTTCCTGACATAGACCAGCAAATATGCTTAATCCCAAACTGAAATTACCAGCCTGTAATCGCTCTGTCCCATCTCACCTACTAATTTAATTCACAGAAAATCAAACTCGCCGAAACGAAATCTGGATTAGTGGGTACTGTAAGTTTCGTGTTTCATAGACGAATAAGCCAACACTCGAGTATCAGTCTTCAAGATATAATCAGACTGATCAAGACATCGTACTCATAAAACTAAACCAAAGAGCAGTTTTTTTTCTATTAGAAGCTTTATACCAAATTACGCGCGTAATGCTCGTATAATGTATGTGGCATAGTAAACGATAAACAGTTCGAATTACATCGCTGGTTTGATGTAAAAAAAAAAAATGACAGACGTTATTAAAAGGTAAGATTTTGATTCATCTAGAACACGGTGCGGTTAATGGGTATGTCAAATTATAATGCTGTAGTAATCACAGCAAAATATCGCATTTGACATGCGCATTTTAAAGAACCCTTATGGTTTACATTTACGTACATAGGCGTAAAAGCGAACTGATTCGACTTTAAGAATAAGCATGAGCGTGATGCCTCAAGTTGGGTATTTTATACATCGATCACCTTTTGCTGAACAAGTTTACACTATTTCAAACAATCGCTTCGACGACATTGTTTAATATATACAAGTATATACTCTCTGGTTTCAGAAATATATTCAGTCGCGGTACACACAGGCGTGATGATTTCCTAGACTTACGTGAACTGGATTAGAAAACACCGGTCAGTGCCTTTTTAAAAAGTTTCGTCAAGAATGTATAGGCTTCGTTTAATCGATTGTTGAATGTTGATGACACGTTGTTTTCTCTGCGCGGTTTTTTTTCTACCTTCTGTTTCTTTAAAAGCGCGTGTTAAGGTACATCATGCGACTATAGAACGTCGTCCAGCTGCTCGTCTCTCGCTATAAAGGTATAGGCTTTGATCGTGAGAGGTTAAAAACCGCAGAATCCGCAATGTGACATATTTCCTTATGTGTAAACTTCGCGCGCGTGCCTGATTTGTGAACAGAAAACACCAAATACAGGTTCGGTCTAGCTACCTTTAAACATTTCATATAATCGTGCTAAATAATAATGAAGAAAAAAAAATCCGAGCGAGCAGCGCTCGCGCTCAACCCGAGTAGCCTTTCAAAAACTAGAACAATTACGTAATAAGCATTGAAAACCGTTTACTTTGTTTCGATTTTAATTTCAATACTAATGACAACTCGAGTGATTTACTGATGTACTTTGCTCGTTCATATTGGACTGGCGATTTTGTAAAAGTATCGGTTAACTGCGAGGGTTAACTCATTCTCAATTGGTTGGCTAAGTTCAATGTTACCGGTTTTCACAGATACAGCCTCAAGTTAGTTGATATTCGCTGTTTCAATGTGGTCATTGCAAGATTACGCGAGTACATGGCGAAAATTACCAAGCACCCGAATAAAAAGCCCCAGGCATCGACATCCTAACAAGTGTAAAATACCAAAAAGACCTACGACAAAATGTACGGGTAATCTATAAAATCTTACACCGAAGTAATTAAATGTCTATTTAAAATAGACCATAATGATATGGATTTTTTTCATTTTCTCTTTCAACCTATTGCGAGTAGATTTATCGAAATAAATACCCATATCTGCGTTTTATTACACCACCTCACCTCACCCATATCTCAAAACATCACTCGAAGCTCTGCTCCTGACTTACGACTTGGCCATTCATATAGATAGCTAAATCTCGACTGTAATTCCACTCTAGAAGTGTTACGTATATATATCGTACTAGATTAAAAAATCAATAATTACCGAGAAAGATTTATGAATCTCGTTTCGATCACCTCCAAATTACATAGTCGGTGCCTATACGAAATCTATTCACTACTGCGGTAAATGAGTTATTCGCTCGAAAAAATTACCTCGGTCAGGCGATGAAAATTCACTATACGTAAAACATTACACGTACCTATCTATATATTCCTACCGTAAGTTCCGATACATTTTAAATTTATAGCGTTTTAATGAACGTCGAAAAGAATTTTTTAAGTGGTCGGTGAAATAAATAAAGCGAAAATTTTTCAATAATCGGCCGCACCGTTCGCCATAAGCAACAGGTTTACTATAAAAACTTACACTTATGACGGTAAAGTAGTACGAAAATCGTAAAAATTCATTTACGCCTGTATAAGGGATGAATTAAAATGTAAGATCGTAAAAATTGAGTATTTTCCATCAATTTTATTTTTTATTTATCCACAAAACAACTGAACAACGTTTTTACGACTTCACAGCCTGTAATTGATAGGTGAATATATCGTAAGTAGTTTACAACATTCGAACGTGTTAATCGAACTTAATATATGAACATTGATACTTTTATTATTACGATTTATATGTTTTAAAAAGAATGAGAGAGAGAAAAAAGGCAATAATGGTAAGAACATCAAATTTACCTTAATTCAATAAAAGAAAACAATTTCACTCCAATTTTTATGGAAGTAAGTACTTAATGACAAATTTTTACTTTAAATGAATAATGCTGCAATGCTGCATTTTGAGAAATTGGAATATTCTTTTTTTCACACTTGCTTAGAAGACTTTTTTCTAACAAGAGAACCTTGCCAACTCGTCATCTCTGATTCAGCTGAAATTTGGCTCACTGAAAGAGACTGTCGCCTAGACCTTGAAACCAAATTTTTAATCGCATTAGTTGGTTTTTCGATTTTTGGAAAATTTTTAGAAATAAACTTTTTTTACAAAAGTTGTTTTTTAAAGGTAAAAGATATTTTTGTCCCCAGAAAATTGAAATCCTTCGTTCTCCTGAAGAGTTTAGAGATTTTTTTACCTATTTTTTTACTTCTAAAAATGAGAAATATTTCTGGACTGGTTCTGAATAAAAATTAAGACAAGTATTATTTTCTATTCCAGCAAGAAAATCAAAAAAAAAAATCTCGATATTTAAGATATGTTTTCACTCTAAAAGTTCTTAAGCAAACATTGAGATTGTTTTTTTTTTTTAAATTGAAATTGTTGAATTTTAAAAAAAAAATATTTTGTGCTTCAAAAAATTGAGAATTTTTTTGCGGTCCATTATAAACTTTTTAAAAATAAAATTGATATATTTTTATGCAAAGAAAAATTCTTTTTTTTTTTTCCTTTTTCTTTTGAAAAAAGAAGACTGTGCTAAAGCACACTTGGCCCAACCTGCAGTTACGTTTGTGATGAAAATCAATGCTGAACTTTCGCTTAATAAATAGAATTTCCAAAAATTTTCTCAAAAACTGCGTAAAAAATGTTCTTATAAAAATATTTTTTGAATAGGTATTTATTGAAAAAAGTTTCCTATAAGTGTCTGTCTAACACTCATTCAAATCCTGCAAAAGTCCAGTTTTTTTGTCAAATTAAATTAAATCCCCTGCTTTTTTACATTTGGAAGTAAACCTGCCAAAAGTCTTAGGTTCTTGCTCTGCGCTTCATTTTTTCAAAACATTTCAAAATTTTCGCCCTCGAGTTTGCATTTTTTCATGATAGGTAATAAACTACTGTGACATGTGACCTCAAAACAAAAAAAATTATATTTATAAATTCATGGTTTACCTCTACCACTGTTTGAGGAGGGGGAGTGGAATTGGAATATTTTAATTGTTAAAGTTAGCATTTCAATGACTACCCCCTCCCACAATCCTCTCAATTTGTCTCCAATGTTATGTTTTTTGATTTTATTGTAGTTTTTAAATTTTTTGTGATTTCGTGAAAATATCGATTTTGGTAGAAGGGTGGTTGGGGGGGGGGGAGTAAAATATGCAATACATACTACGCATAATATTTGCCATATTTCATTTTTAAAGAGTCCTGCTAAATTTCCTGCAATACTCTTGCTTTTTGTTTTTGAGATTTTGTGAAACAACCTGAAAAAAATTGAAAGAAACTTTATGACGAAAATTTTTCTTGCAAAACTCAAATGGAAAACAATCCTTTCAAAAAAGTTCTCTAAAGAGATAACATCCCGGGAAAAAATCTGTTGGATCTAACCATATATGAAGTGGTCAGATCTAACCATATATGAATTTTATACCTATCAAATTTGATCTAATCATATTTAATTTGATCAAATCATATATAATTTGATCAAACTATACACAATTTGATCCAATGATGTATGATGAGATAAAATTAAATATGATTGGATCATATTTGATAGGTACATTTCCCATTTATTATGGTTAGATCTGACCATACCCATCCCAAATTTTTCTCAACGGTCACCCATCCAAGTAGTAACCAAACCCGAAGCTGCTTAACTTTTCCAATCAGATCAATGATGGTGCACTCAACTTGGTACGAACCATTTCATATATGATAAGACAGTTTAATTGTATTTATGTGACACACAATCAAAGATAACAATTACTCAAGGTTGTATAACTAAAAGTATCAGGAAAAATTCCTGTGAGTAGATAATTTCAACTTAAATTCAGAAATGATTTTTGTCGTGATACCTTCAGGACCCCATGGGGGCACTGCGCCCCAAAATTTTCGACCAAATCAAAAAAAAAAATGTAAAAAAGCATGTAGCATGTCGTTTGTTACATTTTTAATAGTGCCTACTCCGAATTTTGCCTTACTTTTTTGATGGAACCCTATTCTGGCACTGCTCGTAGCCCCTAAAATTTTGAAATGAATCTGGGTTGACTCATTTTGATTTCACAGATATAACTTGATCCAATAATATCAAATTATATATGAGAGAATCTAATTTGATCCAATTTGATCCATTCGGATATAAGCATTTCTATACATATAACTGGATTGTCACTGATATGACTTGATCTAGTTGATATGTTTTGATCTATTTTGATATAATCATTTTAGATATCAGTGGATTTTCTCTGATATAACTAGATCCAATTTGACTAAATTTTATCCAATCAGATCAACATTTGGATCAAACTTGATCAAATCTGATCAGATTATCCATGAGATTTTTTCCCGGGAATGGTATATGAGAAAATCTATAATTGGATGTGTTTTGATACAGTTTGATATAAGTATTTTGGATATAAGTAGATTCTCATTGATATAAATTATTACAGTTTGATCAGTTTGTACACTTGAAGATCCAGTTGGATCTGATTTGATCTACTGTGATATAAATGTTTTGATGTAATTTGACTGTTCTTTGATATAACGCAATACAATCGGATCAAAGTATATCTGTATAGATCTAGTTTAACCGAACTTGATCTACTTTGATATAAATATCTTTCATACAACTGGATTCTTCTTGATATAACTTGATACAGTTTGATCAATTATATATGAAAGAATCAAGTTGGATCTAATTTTATTCATTTTGATATGATCTATTTGTATACAATCGGATTCTCACTGATATAACTTGATCTGATCATATCAAATTGAATATGAGAAATCTACTGGTGTATGATTATATCCATTTTGATCAAAACATTTTGTAAGAGAGTGGATTATCTCTGATATAACTGGATACGATTTGATCCAATCGGATTAACCTTTTTGACGAAATTTAATGATATTTGATCAAAATTGATCAAATCTGATCTAGATTGATGAAATTTGATCCGCGAGATTTTTTCCCGGGATCTTCAAAAATTCTCCCGAAAATTGTTTTTTTGAATAATTTTTTTTAGATGAAATTGATTGGAAAGAAATTTCTTAGAATAAAACACTCCAAAAAAATTCTTCGAAAATGCCATAAAAAATTAAAAATTTTCTCACAAAAAATTAATTTAGATTTTTTTTTTGAAAAAAATTTTCTACAGAAAATGAACATTTTAAGAGATGAATCATTACAATGTGTTTCAAGTGCTTGGTTATGCCATTATAAAATTTTGAAACCGTAATTTTTTTCGAATAAAAACTTGATAGAAAACAAATGAAGAATTGAAAAAAAAAAAAAGGTTTCTGCTCGAGAAAATTCATCAAAAAGTACGTTAAGAATTTTCTCACAAAAAAATGATCTTGAAATTTTTTCGTTGGAAATTCTGTAAAATTCCCTCAAAAACCTTATACACAAAAAATTCTCGTGTAAAAATCTCATCTTGAAGAAACATTTTCTTCAATTTTTTTTTAATGTTCGAAAAATTAAAATTGACACGTAGCATAATTTATTAAAAATAAAAATGAATCTTGATTATGAAGTTTCGAGATTATGCTTTTTCCAGCAATCATCACAGGCAATTTATGAAACTACTAGATCAGTAAATCACAACTTAAAAAATTTATAAAACTCTCGCGGAAATTTTCTTCGCAAAGAACTTGTTTCTACTAGGTTGAAATTTTAAACGCAACGAAATAAATAAAAATGTTTATAATTCAAATTAAATTCAGCCGAAACACCTGTTTAAAGTACGATCGCTTGAAATTTATGGTACATTAGATGTGACAACAGCGATGCGATGGGTGGAATTCTGCGGTAGGCCAAAATGAAAATGATACTTAAATCACTGTTGACGAATAATATGGTTTCCATCTTATTTTTAATTTAGAATTTTGTAAGTTGTAAATAAATTATCACATCGGTATACGAGATGATATTATGGTGAACCTACCGAAAGTTCTAAAATGAAGACGTGAAAATCGAACAGTACGGCGAGGTTTAAAAGGCGCAGTATACATTTCATTGAGACAAGTGCCGTCCTCTTGTGCTACACCGTATCCGTATGACAACAACGGGTGGCCTACTAGTAAACCGTTGACGATGTTTGCTAAGGACCTGTATTCTATGTATACCTAAACCAGTTTGGTGTTTTTTCTCTATCTCTCTCACTCTTATATTTTTCAACTCGATATACAAAGTATGTTTATTATGAAATCAGTTTTCTATTTGAAGCATTTCTTGAGAAAATAAAACGCATAAATATGAAACTGATACAACGATAAATTTAAAGCCGATGCGCGGTAAAATGTTTGAACGGAATAAAGTCGCGAACTATAATTATAACCGGAATATAAACGGACCTTTTGATACGGATCAGGTATTTATAAAGGAAATACGACAAAAATCATTAAATATTGTGATGTGGTAACATCATTGATTATATGGAAAACAGGATTGCGCGTATTCCGATTCGGAAATATCGGATCAAAAGGTTAAAGATCGGAAATTTGTGAAATAGGCTAACAGGTGCGCTTCTTTTATACCCAAATTTACAAACGGTTCAAGTGTGAATTAAAAATTATGCATCAAGAAAGTTTCAATGGGTACCGCCATATCGCGATTTTATTCGGGTGCCTTAATTTAATTAAGTAGCGGTCTCATTTATACCTATTACTGGTAAATATTTGTAGATTTGGTTCCATGTAACTTGGAGCGGTTCTACGGGTGATTTTGATTGATATTTTTTTTTTTTAGTAAACTTTCACCTTTTTTTTTTTGGTGAATAATGTGCAAATACGTATTCCAAAAGGGTGATGAGCAATTTGGGAACTTATCTCCAACATTTGGGGCCCAAACTGAAGACTTCTAATATGGCACTTCTATATGTAGTACTATAGCGTGACGATTTTGAATACTCTTTGAGTTATAGCTTCTCAAAGGTTCAATTCCAAAAATTTCAAGAGCAGGGCTATTACAGAAATACCTGATGAAATTTTTCTATTTTCAAGCATTCTGAAACGGAGGAAAAAAAAAATAAAAGAATCGAATTTGGGGGAGGGTATACTTTTTTTTGTTGAATGCATAGCGTTGACAAGCGAAATTTTCTAAGACCTATGTATGACGCCGCATCTTGATTTTTCATCCATGCAGTTTTGAAAAAAAAATTAAAAACTAAATTCATCTAGTTTTTTTGTTACAAAAAAAAAAATTTTTGATTTTTGAAAAATAAAATGCATGGAGTTTTCAAAAAAAGAAAATTATTTTCATTTTGCATCTTGATGGTGTCATTTTGCAGAAAATATTGATAGATTTTTTGGAAAATGAAAAATTTTAAGTGTCAAAATTGAAGAAAAACATGATTTCTGCTTAATGCCCCGTTTCCAGAGAAACTATGCAACTCACAAAAATTTTCCAAGAATATTTTTTATTCTGTAGAGTCTGGTCTAGTAGTCTGACGAAAGGGTTTAGCAAAATTTTAATTTTCTGATGATTTCTTTCGAGTTGACTGATGAGAAAGTTTGATAAAATTGGAGGGAAAGTAGGAATTTTCCAAAACCCTCTAGTCAGACTACAGATCAGACTCTACTGAATAAAAAATATTTTTAGAAAGATCTTGTGGGTTCTATAGTTTCTCTGGAAACGAGGCATTAAGCAAAAATTATGTTCTTCAATTTTGACACTTGAAATTTTTCATTTTCCAAAAAATCTATCAATATTTTCTGCAAAATGACACCATTAAAATGCAAAATAAAAATAATTTTCTTTTTTCGAAAACTCGATGCATTTTATTTTTCAAGAATCAAATTATTTTTTTTGTAAAAAAAAGCAAGATGAATTTAGTTTCCAAATTTTCTTCAAAACTGCATAGATGAAAAATCAAAATGGCGTCATACATAGGTCTTAGAAAATTCCACTTGTCAACGCTATGCATTCAACAGAAAAAAATTATGCCCCCTCCCCGTGACAGTTTGTTAACGTACCTACTCATAGTTTTGTCCCTTATTGAAAAAAATTAAAAATTGAGCTTTTTCTGCAATTTGCATTTTTTTTTTTTTTTTTTTGAAAAGCATGTGTTTTTTTTCAATTTTTGGGAATTTTCGAGGTAGTAGTTTTATGAAAATTTTGTGTTGAGGGGGAAAAAAGGTAGGGAAAAAGTAATGAACCCAAAAAAAAACTTTTATTTTATAGAGATGGGAAATCACAATTTTTGTCTGTTTCCTAATTTTTTGGAGTAAAAAATGTTTTAAATTATTGTTTGAAGTAAGAAATCATTTAAGAAATCATTTAGTTTTTTCGGAGAACAATTACTTAATCTTTCAATATTTCAATTTATTGGGGATAAAAAACCCTCCAATTTTTTAGAGATTTTTTTCACTCAATGAATCTCTTATGGAGGAAAAATCTCTTAATTTTTCGCCAAATTAAAAAAAATAAATAAGGTGAAAAATATTCAAATTTTTTGGAACAAAAAATTATCCTATTTCATCAAAAAAAATGACAATAAATCTATCTAGTTTTTCGGAGAACAAATCTTTCAAATTTTTTTAAAGAAAAAAATTCAAATTTTTTTTGGAATGAAAAATAATGCTTATCTTAATTTTTTTGGAGTCAGCGCAAAAAAACATACAAAATTTTCTCAATTTTTATTGGATTAATAATTGCAATAAATTATATAATTCAAAACATATATGTACCTCAATCGATAATTTGAAAAAAGTTTCATTTTTGTCTTAAAAAAATCTATCAACTTTCGGGGTAATTTTATTTTAGTTTGGAGGGAGGAGAAATTGTTTAATTTTTTGGGGTGTAAATTTATTTGGAGCAGGCAAGTTATTTTCACATTTTTTTAAAATTCAAACAATTTCACACAAAATTTCCTAGGAGAACATTGCGTTTCAAAAAAATTTAAAATATGATTTTCACGTAATTCTTTGGGGAACTTTTGACTGCTATTTTTCTCTGAAGAAAATATTGTCCCAATCAAGTGTTTATCCAAAGCAAACATTTTTAATAAAAAAAAAATTACAAAAAATTGTCCCAAAATCTTTTCTATCTTCTTAGGACAACTATGCTTTGAAAACCCCGATGCAATCGCGAGATTAGTGTTAATAGTCATTAAACCAAACTAAGCCTTATACCAACATCACGCGGTGATACGCAATTATATTGAAAAACGTTAATAGAAAACGAAATTTTATGCTTTCTAGGTAACGTCTTCATCACTAATCGCATTCGAAAAAAATATACCTACGCACAAGTACTTCCCTATATTATGCATATTTGAAGCGCGTTCGGGTTATAAAAATAAATTGCTATATATTTTCGCTCAATCGTAGCTGTCCATTCAGTATGGCATATCAGCTTACACAGAAAGTATATTTTTTTCAACATTCGATCATTTCTTATTAAGCGATTATCATCCCGTAGCGAAAATTTTTACGATCGTTCGAGTTTTCCATATCCACAATCCAAATTCTACTGCATACATCGATAAACAAACACGTCTATTTGTATTACAAAAAAAAAAAAAAAAAAAAAATTGAAAAATCACTTAACACAACCCATTACGACCGTTAACCTCATATACCATTACATAATAATAAACTAGTAGGTAAGTATCTCTACCTCACCACATAAAACATCTATAAGGAAAAAAAAAAACTCCCGCACGATAATAATACTTAGTTAAAAATAAAATTATAAAATGTAATGAAACATAGACAAGACATAAAACAGTCATTATTGGTGATTTTTTAATACTCTATTGTTGCCCGTTATTTACAATTATCCACACAACGGCGACCGGTAGTATAAATCTTCTTCATCGCGGGCAAATGTTTTAATTGCCTTCTAACATTGATTTATATGCGAACATTCGAATCAATTAGAGCGAAATATAGATCAATATTCAGTCAATATTGACATGATTCTCACTAGCCAGCGAATAAATCACGTGTTTTATAGGAAATATAGTTAAGATGGACGACTTGTGTTCTCACGACTTCTCTGTCATTCGTTCCGAGTTCGAAATAAATTGCTCGAGTTTTAATTATAAATTGAATAATTATGAAAATTCAAACCACTATATGCTATAACGTAATGTTCGTTAGGTTGATTCGCATACATACGTGCGTGGAGAAATTACTTACATCGATGTTGTAGAGATTAAAAAGAACTGTAATACTCAGGTATAGGTAAGTCTAAGTATATACTTTAAACCATTTTACTCATGTGTATAGAAACATTGAGAACAGTGGGTTAGATTTTTGCTTACAAAGGAACCTCGCCAACTCTTCACCTCCGATTGAGCTGAAATTTAGCTCACTTTAGGGGATAGACGAAGTTTCGGATGATCTAGTGGAGAAATTGATTTTTTGGAATTTTTTTACAAAATTCAAAATTTTCAAGTTGTCAAAAAAAACACGCGCGAACTCGTCACCTCGGATTTTGAATTCAACTACGTCAATCGATAGATAGCATCATACTTACGTTAGGATTAAATTTTCAGCTGCCGAAGTTGATTACAGCGCCGTCTGGAGCTATTCCAGTGCGCAGGAGAAAAACCAACTTTTTCTGGAAGCTCCAGATCGCTTCGAAAATGGTGCCAATCGACTCGGGAGGTCGACTTTGGAGTAAAACCCGATTTTCAGGATTGTATCTTGAAATTTACAATTTTTTTAAAATGGTTTTTTGAAGGCGATTTTAGCCATTTTCAAAAATTCGCCAAAAATCGAAAAATCAACTTCGGCAGCTAAAAATTTGGTTGTGAGGTCTGGGTGGCATGGTCTTTCAGTGAGCCAAATTTGAACTCAATCAGAGATGACGAGTTGGTGAGGTTCCCTTGTTAATTAAATACCTACAGTCGATAAAATTTTCTAATCATCGATAAGGTTAAATTTTTCCAAATTTTAACTCGAACAATTTTTTTCCTCTCAAATTCAGGTACCTACCGAAAGTAGGTACAATACATATAGGCGAGTTGTACATACAATAGTACAAGCCAAATTGTCACCAACTAATTAATAATTTTCTTATATACGATATGAATATGACCCTCGAGCTACTGAATATTCTTAGAATAGCTTGCCCTTAATTCGGCATTAAAGGAATACATCAGATGATAAACATCTTGGTGCGATATTTAATTAATAACGAATAGACGAACATTGTTAGATACATACCATAAGCGTAACCGCGGTGTGATTTCCTTCATTCCCTCTCCATTAAATAGGGTTTCTTTTTAGAAACAATTAAAAACTATTCGCATCTAATTAAACTCTAAATACCTATCCTTGTCCTCAATTACACGCAGTATTATGGCTGATGAGACCAGCGACCTCGCGTCGATTATGAAAATCAGAGGGCATCAGACTTCCGTAATCGATTTTCTATTAGACTAACAGTTCTTTGGAATTTTTTCCTTTTTGGATACCTACACAAAGACTTCATTTCTTAAATGAAAATACCCACGTAAATCGAAAACCATTGTCCAAATATCATTTGCAATTCAAAATTGATCAACGACGTACGCTGTTGAAATGAATTTATCTAAGTTTTTCATATATTTATAACCTAAATGAGAGCATTTCTCACAGACGGTGGCAATTAAAAAAAAAGTTATCTGTTCAACGATAATTGGGTGATTATAATCGGCTCCTATAGAACAGTTTACTCGAACGCTGCGGGAGCACTATTGGTTGGTATAAGGGCGCACCTAAAGGTTCTTCAACTTGATTGTATGGTGTGGTTGAAAACGACAGTTCGAGTGGTTCCTCTACCTAGCCTGCCTACGTATAAGTTATTTTGATACCTTTTCAAAAGATTTTTGCACAACATTTGTAGGCACCAATATTTTCCTGGTTTTTAATCGATAGAAAATAGTTTATTATACCAGACTAAAATTACGAAATTGTAAAATTAATTTGAACCTGTTTGTAATATTGGACGAGATCGTTGTTTGTATAATTAGTATCCCAATGGAATATTTATGTATTTATTTTAAAATAAAACACTTCGACAGTAGGTATAGTATAGGGGTATCACTGTATCAATTTGTGTTCTCTTAGTAGGCAGATTTTTTCAAGACTGATTGACGGATTTCTAAAGAAAATTATACTTAAGTATAAATGGAACGTTATAGTTGTCAACTCATCAACTTCGATTGAGCTGAAACTTGACTCAATAAAGGGCAATAGGGCATGTCACGCTGATCCCAGAACAGAGTTTCGAGCTGCCGAAGTTAATTTTTGATTTTTGGCGAATTTTGGAATATTGCGAAAATTTCCCTTTGAGGTTTTGATACAATTGACCTAAGTACCAATTTGTCCATCAACTTTTTACAAAAATAGTAAATTTTGAGATGAAATTTTGTAAATCAATTTATATGGTAAATTTCAAAATGATCTGGAGCCTGCAGCAAAAGTTGAATTAACATAAGGGTGATATTTTCAGTCAATTAGCAGAGTAAAATCGAAAATCTGAGGTGACGAATAAGCACGTGTATTTTTTTATAATTCGAAAATCATGCGTAGAAAAAAAATCGAAAATCACTAATTTCTTAAGAAAATCACCCAAAACTTCATTTACTTCACCTTCCTAAATGGAACCGACAGGTCTCTTTGAAGATGGCCGAAATCCACTTGAGGAGTGGACTTCGGCGTATAAACTGATTTTCAGAATTTTATCTCAAAATTTACTATTTTTGTAAAAAATTGATGTAGATAAATATAATATACTATGCATCAAAATAAAATTCACCAAAAATCGAAAAATCAACTTCAGCAGCTCAAAATTAGATTTTGAGGTCTGAATGATATGGGTTTTCAATGAGCTGAATTTTGGCACAAGCAGGGATCATTTTCAAATGAAAATAATAACTTTGAATGCTAGATAAACAAATTTTGCTCAAGGAATTTTTTTTCATGATTTAGGCAAGTATAATAAGTATTTAATGGTAAATATCACAATTTTTTGACCCAATTAAAAAAAAAATACCTACGAATAATTTTCTTAGAGTAACTCTAGGTAAAAATTTTTTCTCTTGTGTTGCAAAAAAAAACATTCCACAAATTCCGAGAGAAAAAAATCTCAGTTGCTTTGGAGAAAAAAAAACTCCATTTTTTTTTTTGAGAAAAAAATTTCAACTTTTTAAAGCAGATTTTTTTTTTTTTTTTTTTTTTTTGAGAAAAAAGAACTTGGTTTTTTATCAAATCATTTTACTGTTACTTTTAGGTTTTTTTCAGGTTTTAGTCCCAATTTTTTGAAAAAAATATGTGCTTATAACTGCCTACTTATCCAATTTTTTGAAGAAATTAAGAAATCTCACCCTTTTTAGGAGAAAAAAATCTATCAATTAAGTATTCAGAAAAAAAATCTAAAATATTTGAAACATTTGGAGCAGAATTTTCTTGGCGCGACCTTGGGAAAAATTCGAGTCTGGTACAAGTTTACTTCTTTGCACCCCCCTCCCTCTTTCCGTCACTGGTTACACATCGCAAATTGAATTGCACCTTCAGCGTCAACGTTATGCACGAACCAATAAAATTGTTTCTTTTTTCCACCAAGCAAAAGTAAAAGTTTTTTTTTTCAAAAAAATTGCCAACAAAAAAATACAGATTTTTTTCTCCAAATTAAAAAAAATATTCTTTCTATAAAAATACAGTTTTTCTGCGTAAAGATGAGATTTTTATAGTTAAAAAAAAATGAAAAAAATTGTTACCCCAAAAAATTCAGTGATATTACTTTTAGAAATTATAATAAGACTACAAATTAATTTTTTTTCTTCAAAAAAAATAGAAGGGGTTTTCCTCAAAAAGTTGAAAAAAAAATTCTAAAAAAAATACTCAAAGAGTGGATTGTTTCTAACAATGTAATTGCACAGAATTAATTTTTGCATCTATAAGTACTACTTAATTGCGATTGTAGAGAAAAAAAAACGAATTATGTCAAGAGAGAAAGTAAGGTGTAGAAAACATCGCAAATAAAATAATAAAAATCCAAAACCATAAAAACCACTAGTAACGAATGAAAAATTCAAAAATCACGAAGAAGTACCCATCGAATTTTAAACCTTGTACTGAATATGAATACTAAGTAAAAAATCACCCCCTATTGAAATTTTTGGCGGGAATTTTTGCGCAGGTGTTGACTGTTGATTCACTATCGTACGTAGTATACAAATTACCAAGGGAGATGGCTTCAATTAGAGAATGTGGGAACTTCGGTAAGCCTACGTCCCGATCAGGAATAAATCCTTACAGTTATTTAATAAATTATTTGAAAACATTTTTTTCAATGTTTCGCGTTTAATAAAGTCATGCCGGTGTTTGTAGTATAAAACGCCAACAAGGGTGACGCCCCGTATATTATACGTTAGAAGGTGATTTTACTCCCGAGCAGAGATTCGACTATGGGACTACCATTATGTTCAGACACCTATCAACCAAACTACCAAACAGAACCACGAACCACATCGCTTGACTGATAAGAAAATCGTTGTAGAAAAAATTCACATAACTCATCATCTGCGAGCCCCCTATCGCCGACAAGACAACCCTATCATACGTTTAATGAACGGCGGCATCGATAATCGCATTCAAAAGATTTACGAACACGTATATGTAACTAACGAGACCTTCATGCTTTAGCTGCTGAAAATCCGGAACAAGGAAGACGATAAGAACCAGGTGGAATTCGGAAGTAAGAACTGCACATAGAAATGGGGAGTTGAGCAGTTGAGCAATTTGACCTAGCTATTGTTTATTTGAAAAAGGGTCCCGTGTGAAACGGGATCTCGAAGACGTCATAGAGGGAACTATTTACATCTTTGAAGCTTTTCAAATTTAGCGCGCAATAACGTCGTGTAGGTACCATTCATACGATTGCATTGTCGCCTCTCGATCGAGTACTTGCGGTTTATTTTTTTCCCTTTTGTTTAGTTTTGTTTGCTTCGCAGTCAGTCCGATATGCATACAGGTAATAGTGGGTACGGTGCTAACGCGACATGATTTCCAGAATTACACTTACCAAGTGTCTGTAGTGTTTTCGCACGATCGCTCAATTTTCCAACCAACAAGTTGGAAAATTAATAAATAATCCGAAACGGCGGAATTAATTACTTTGTTTATGTTTGATATCGACAGGGTTCCTGTTTGCGTCACGTGAAATTTCGCACATTTCACCAGTTCTTTTCAAAGATGTACG
Organism: Balanococcus diminutus; assembly: GCA_959613365.1. NCBI lineage: Eukaryota > Metazoa > Arthropoda > Insecta > Hemiptera > Pseudococcidae > Balanococcus > Balanococcus diminutus. The sequence goes on from OY390714.1 coordinate 36,966,942, forward strand.
AATTGAAGTATTTCGTTGTCATCTCTACCATCGGCTTTCTATACCAACAATTGCCACACCGACTCCGGCGTCATGTTATAGCGCAAACGTGAAAAAGTTTTCAAACTTTCTTAAAACTTTCTAAACTTATTTCTAATATATTCATGAGTTGCTCTTTAAACTGAAGTTTAGAAATGATTAAAAATTTACAATTCCATTTCAACGTACACAATTAGAACGTCGCAATTTTCATTCAATTTTTTTATATTATTCCCCGAAAACAAAACGAACATATTTTTTCTCTCTCATCAAATCATCAACGAAGATGAGACCATGGATGGTAAAAAATTTAAAAATTACAAATTTTTTTAAAGGCAATGAGAATATTAAATTTTATTCAATTGGAAATTTGTTTATTGGGTGAACATGTTAATAGGGGAGACTGTTATTTGTGGACACAAAATTAAAGGTTTTCGTGTCAATCTTAACTGTTCTACAAAATATCAATTTTTTAAAGTGACGATTCCATTCTGATTATTTTGACTGTAATGACCAAATCAACCAATAAAATGCGAAATAATGTTTAGTTTTGGTTAAAAAAAAAAAAATACAGTGCTCAAAAATGATTTTACTAGTGACTCAATTGCTTAAAATAAAGACTACTATTACTTAATAGTGACTAACTTTGGTGAAAAAATGACAAATTTTTTGATGAATCCTACATAGGTAAGTAGGTATACATTTTGTAAAATTATTATAATGTTCCTTTTTCAAAAAAAAAATCAAATAGGAATTCTGTGACAATTTTTCAAGGAAACATTTTTTTGAGAATTTTTTAGTTTTGAAGAATATTGGATCAAACTTTTTTTAGGACTTTTTTTTTTGAAAAATTTCCGAATAATGATTTTTCAATAGATTTTGGCATCATTTTTGCCAAGGAAATTATTTTTACCTTTTTTTAAAAGAATTTTTCTAAGATTATTTTGAACACATGAATATTTTTTTGTCAATAACTCTTTTGAAGAAATTTTTCCTTCAGAGAATTTCCTTAAAATAATGAAGTTTTTAGGATGCTCACAAGCTTGAATTTTTTATCTACACAATGTCTTCCACTCGAACAAACTTTTTAATGATTTTTTTTTTCAAAAACATTTTGCTGAGAAGATTTTTTTGAGTTTGTTTACACTGGAACCATATTTTTTTTTTAGAGAATTAAAAAAAATCTTCGAGATATTTTTTTTATTTTTACAAAAAAAAAAAAAAAAAGTTTTACGTTTTTCTTTTTGTAGAGTAATTTTAGAGTGATTTCTTCATTGTAAAGTTTTTATTTTAAATGAATCAAAAATTTGAATGAAAAATCATAAGAAAAAAAAATGGCAAGGTTGTAAAGAGTTCAAATATTTGAATAAAATTTTAAAAACTTGCGTTTGAACCAAATTCAAATAAAATTGACCCTAAATCGAATTTTGAAGAATTTTATTTCAAACAAGCTTTAAAAAGTAGGTGTTCGGCGAAGCATAACAAAACCAAAATAATTATTTAAAATCCCAATTGAAATTAAATTCAAAAAAACTGTGAAACTGTGTTTTATTTGACCAAAATTTTGAAAAAATTGTCTGGATTAAATTTTAAAGAATTTAATATTTAATAAAGTTTCAACTGTGCTTAACAAAATTGTGATTGTGAAAACCTTCTGCGAATTTTATCTAATACCTATATTTTTTTAAACCAAAAATTTAAATGAAAAGTTTAACTATACGATTGAAAATAATAATTTTAATTATTGAGGCTTGATACGTAGTTCTGAAAATGGTCAATAATGACAAATTTAATCGAAAGAGTAAAATTTCTTATGAATCTTATATCTTGTAAAAAGGTATTCTTTTTTGTTTGGAGGATTTTTTTTTGAAAAAAATTTCAAGGAATAATCAAGTATAGATAAGTAAGTATTTTGTAGTATGTAGTTGGCTAATGATTTTTTTTTAAATCGAACATTCAGCAACTTCTTTTGAAAAACTTTGGCAATTTTTTTTTTTTAACTACTAGTAATAGTACGAAGAATTACTTCCAATGACTTTTTGAGGAAATATTATAACCTTCACTAAATTCAAATTTAATTCAATTTTTTTGTTTGCCAAAAATCATTTTTCCCATTTTTTTTTTTTTTTTTTTTTTTTGCAGAATAAAAGAGAAATTTTTGGGATTTTTTCTGAGGAATTTTTTCAGAATAATTAGGTATTTTTAAAACAATTTTCCTTTTCATTTTTCACAAATTTTTTTTCTCATACAAACTTTTTTCACACATATATTTTTTTCGCAAAATAAACTGTCAACTTTTTTTTTTAATTCCAATTTTTTTCGTTTCAAATACTTGAATATTTCAATTTTTCTTCCATCATTTAGGGCATTTTTTGCACTTTTTTTTTCTAAAAATTGGTCAAGAAATTTTTAGTAGTTTTTAATTTTTATTTCTTTTTTGTAAAATAAACTAGAATTTTTTTATTTTATTTTAATACCTATTTACTTCTATAGAGAAGTTTTATATAAAATAATACATTTTTTTAATAAAAATCTTTTACAATGATTATTTTTTTTCATCCAGTAAAGTTTTCAAGAAAAGCCAGCGAAATGAAAAATAACATTAAAGAGGTAATGAAAAATAGTTGGGGAGGGGATGTCATTCTAAAAAAATTGACTACTTCCATCCACAGCGATTTTTAAAAAATTTGACACTTTCGTAAGTTTAGCATTGCCATCTTGTTCGTAGATTTTTCAATTCGAAGTCAATTCAAAATACTTCTTTTGCGAGTTTTATTACTTGGGAGGGGAGGTGTGTTTCTCATTCAACTTGTTTTCACTTTTATACTCCTTCATCCGCTAAATTACTGGGTGTTATAAAATTATTCTTATAACACATGGTCTATTTACGAACGAACCCCAATTCAAACACTGAAAGCGAAAGTACATAAACCTTGAAAACGTACTTTCACTACAAAAAAAAATAATAAGAAAACCAGGTTAGGGTTCAATTTCAAACAATGAAAGCCAAAATACAGATCTAAATTGCCAGTTATTTTTTCCATTAGAAAGTGAGTACCTACTTAAATAAAAAGAGCCAAATCTTATTTTTTATCACAGATTTAAAGTTTCAAAAAATTTATGAAATTCGCTGCTTAAAAATACATCCGTCTATATTATTCCCAATTTTCAGGGTATAAGTAAATTGCGAATGCGAAAGAAATTACGAGAAAATTCCTCCGTATTCTACTTACATGAAGTTTGAACTTTCATTCAATGAACACATCGATTAGAAAAATTGATCATTATCAATTCTAATGAACGAGGGAAAATACTAGCTAGAATAGAAACGGAAAAGGTTTACAACTCTACATATTTAATGAGTTGTTAGATGAGCAGACCTAGCACAGATCCAAGTCTATAGAATGAATCAATCAATCAAATAAACTCTTGAATTCAAAGTAGGTTTTTTTTTTTCTAACTATAGTCAAGTTAGTTATTGAAGAAAATTCAAAGTGCAGATAAAACTTATGTACAAGCATCGAATCATATAGTAAAGCACAGCCAAGATACCTACGTAATATTTATGAGAACTACCAACGCAATCATCGTAAGCACTATAAGCATTCAGCACCTGTGTTAGCAACACTCGAGCTCGACAATAAAATAGCGAAAAATTTTGATCGATTAAACCCATTGAAATGCATAAGGTCGTCGCCTTTACCACTGACATTGTTTACAATCGTATTATTCTACGTACAGTGGGATTTGTGCATATGGTGATCTCTTGTTTGAAGGAGTTTAAATAGTTGATAATTGTTCGTTATCGACAATAAACAAGTTATTCGAGAAAAATTACGAGATATGTATAACGAAGAGAAATACAACACAACAGACTGCTTATATACAACGTACACACCTTCGACTTTTACAGATAACTTTTACAAACATACCACCTACTTACTTTTAAATTATCTTTATTACACCCAAGTTTTATACACAACTTTACGTCTCTTATAGTTTTTGAATTTTAAGCCGAGCAAAGATTCTTTCTTTTTTTTACTTTTAAGATCATTGGTAGGTATACGTATATATATACGTGAATGCAAGTGTACGATTGTGATAAAAACAAATGTTTTACTCTGTAATACTACGTACGAACGAATACTGATGTAATGAATTCATTATCGGAATATCTATATACGGAGTAGAATAATGAATACGTAAGGAGTTTCGATAAAATAATTTCGAATACGATTTGAATTGGAAAATAAGAATTAGATTAATCCGGTGTAGGTATACAAGTGATTTAGAGCTTGGTAATGAGCGACGACGACGAGCGATGGTGTCGACGACGACGAATGGCTAGATACGTAGTAACGGAAACTTTGAAAGTGCATTGCGAGCAAAGGATTGCATCTATGACCTTATGATTAGGTGGCCATCAGCTATATCCAACATGGCAGTACGGGGCGAGAAAATCAAGGGGGACGTTGGGCTTTAACAAAAGGATGTTCTGTAAAACCGACCCATGCACGAATATCACGATACAATTTTAGCAAGTCCGTTAGAAGCGATTGAAAAGATACGAGTAATAAACGTCTTTTAATGTCTTTCGCGTTCGAAAATCTCTGCGTCCTAGTACCGGATCTAAAGGCGGCGCGGATTCCCACACGGGACCTTTTTCCTCTCGTGTCAGGTAACGGAACGTTAAGCCAGGTGGGACACTGACGGACTTTCCCACGCCGTCGTTAGGGGGGTTGAACCCACAAGTAGAAACTCGGTAAACAGGGTACTTGCTAGAAGAAAAAAAATTAAGGGAGTCCTCGCGATGCCGTAATTCATTGTTTGTGCGTATTAACAATAGTTCCACGAACGGGATATCGACGATGCACATTAGCCGACTGTCAACTTCTGCCGAGTTAAGGGTGTATTGCATTGCATCTCCGGCGCGTATTTTAGAAAACCCCGCGTAATTCCGAAACTCTCGCTTGTAATTGTTCTTCGGCGTTCATACACACGCAGGTTCTAGTACTCTTGTACGAGTATTAAACGCAGTGCTTTTATGAAAAGCGTACTTGGGTGATTTATTTCACCATCTATTGAAATAGATTAATTAATCGCCGGGCCCACGAATATATACATATAAACCTACGATACAATACAACTTCAAAGAACACATTTCAAAACAAATTTTGTCAAAGCTGAACAGAAAAAAATTATTCTCTTCCTACAATTTCCAACAATCAAGCAATCAGTAATCATTTTTCTGAAATAAATTTTCAAGGAAATTATTTTAATGATTCTAACTATCGACACGAGCTTCTTCTTTCCAAAGCAATCACATTTAATTAGCGCGATGATAGTGCATCGAGAGCATAGATTCTCTCATACAAAATGTATCCCAATTAATTGACTTTCAGTCAGTTCTGAACGTTTCCATTTAGTTATCAAGAAATTCAAAGAGAATCGTTCTCTTTCTTAAAAAAAAATTGTCGAGAGAAACGTTTGATACAAAGAAACCAACAGCGATCTTATTATGTTTTTTGAACAAATACCTACGAGAAGGAAATTTTCACCGCCATGTAACTACGTCGTGAATTTATATGAAATTTGATTAGGTGATTTTTTTTTTTTGAAAAGGAAACCTTAAAATGGCCTTCACTTTACACATAGGTAGACGAAATTGCACTTGGACATAACCTACACGTAAATTTCCCAGAAAAGAAAATTTTGAATTTTCTTGTAATAGAAAATACATTAATTTTTAAAAGTAAAAAATGGTTTTTCAAAAATCAAAATTTTCTCTATAGGTTTACAAAATAGTTTTCAAAGAACAAAATTTTTTAAATGAAAAGAATCACTTATTTTTACAAAAAAAATATTAAAATTCCAATTAAAAAAAAAATAAAATAAAAATAAAATTATCTTAATTTTTTGGAATTGGTGTGAAAAAAATTTCAAGTTTTTGGAAGAAGAGTCTTTCATTTTTTTTTTTTTGTTGAAAAAATTAGCAATTTTTGCCTGATTTTAAATTCTTTATTTTTTGGGGGAGGAGGAATAAATATTCAATTTTTTGGAGTCAAGAAACATCAAATTTTATCAAATTATAATAAATCTCAATCTCATCTCTCATGTTTGTCAGAGAACACATCTTTCAATTTTTTTGAAAAAAAGGTGATTTGGCCCTGTCCCTGACTTCCTGTCTCAACTTTTTGAAACCACCATCAGATTGAGAATACCATAAAAGAAATACTTAGAGAACAATTTTCACTACCCCCCACTTCCTATCAACTATAGGTACACAAAGAAAATTCCAATTTTAGGAAATTTCTACTGCAAAAAATTTTAAATATTTTTCATCCCCCCAAATTTTTTTTTAAAGAAATCAAACAAAAATTTCAGATTTTTCCAAAAAAAAATGAAATATTTTCTTTTAAAAAATTGAAACATTTTTAACCATTTTTTTTTCAAATATCTAAATCAAAAAAATTTTCATGCTGGCTCCAAAAAGTTAGGTAAAATTAATATTAATTTTTATTCTAAAAAATTTAGAACCCCCCCCCCCCTTAAAAAAAAGTTGAGGCAAAAAATTCTGATTTTTTTTCTTTTTAAAAAAATTTTGCACAAATTTGAAAAATATTTTGTTCCTAGGTACTAGAAGTTTTTAAAAACCCATTTTTAAAATTTTGAACCTTGATTTTGGCCAAAATTTGAAGTCTTGAAAATGTGAAAAAATTTATGTGCCCGAGTACTCACCACTTTTTAGGTAAAGGTATTTCATAAAAAAATTCAAAAATTTGGTTGAAGGATCAGCGAAAACGATATTTTATGATAGTATTATATTCATTTCTGTTTTATTTTATTTTTTCACTTTGAAACAGTTTAATGAAAAATCTGAAGAAGAAAAAAAATAGTATACCTACTAGGATAAACTACTTACTATTTTGAATATAGAAAAAAATTTATGCATGTGTCCAAGTTTCAAAATCATAGTAACTAGTCTGAAAATTTAAAAGATGGTTTTTGGCTATAGAATTCCAGAAAAAAAAATCTGAAAAATAATTCTCTCAAGTTTGTTATTATTTCCATACGATTCTCAAAATGAAAATTTTAAATAAAAAAGTCAGGTTTTTTTGTATAAGGGTGCGGGAAGTGGGATGAGCTAGGTGGAGAATTCCTAATCATTTTTTTAGGGCCTTTAATAATATTTTGATGTTAGTTTCGAAAATAAGAATCAGGTCCAAATCAAATATACCTTAACGAATAACCAAGGATACCTCTCTCAATTTTTTCGGAATGAAAATGATTCTACTCATCTTAATTTTTCAGCGGTCAGCGTTTTTTTGTTTGTTTTTTGTTTTGTTTTTTTGTAGTAAGTAAAACAATGAGTGAAACATCTTTTATTTTTCTAAAGAAAAAAGGCATTTTAATTTTTTCTCTTTTTTTAAAAAGAAATTTTGGATAATTTATTCTATCATTATTTTTTATATCACTCAATTTTTGAGGGTAGGTAAATTTTGATTCCAATTTTTGGAACAACAAATCTTCTAATTTTTGGAGAGAAAAAATCTCGTAACTTTTTGAAGAAGAAAAAGCATTCTCATATTCAATATAAAAAATTGTCAGCTAAATACCTACCCTTTCAACAAGTAACATTTAAAAAAATTAAAGACAAACGAATAACGAAAATTTCAATTAGGTACCTAAACCTAAGTATAATTTAATCAATTTTTTCTTTTCACTTTGCAGCTCGAAAAGCCACTCTTTTCGTTAAATGTTATCCTAACATACTTCTTACGTAGGTAATGTCAACTGCATACACCAGTCATTTGTACCTAATAACCTCAAGAGCAGAAAGTAAACTCATCCACCACGCACCACCTGACTCTTTGATACACATACGTGCAGTATAATAAAAAAAAAAGAGTTAGAAAACTAACACCTCTGATTGGTATTGTATCAACAGATGCGACGCTTCTCTCAGACATATCACATACACATAAATATCTACACATCAATAAAATAATGATCTTAATGCTGAACAATGTTCATGAATATTAATATTATTCGTAGGATAGGAACAATAGATATGGATTACGAAAGAGAGCTCGCGCGGGTACTTAGACGAGAGCAAGAAGGGAAATATTCCCATTTGCGTATATTAGTATAGGTCGGACAAGTAACAGGAAGAAATTAGCATAGTATAAAAGAGGACAAGACAAACACAACAGGACAGTCAGATAATCGAGCGATTATCTTAGAACTAAGTGGTTCGCCGTCAATTAGTGGGTGGCCCAGAACTCACCGCAAAACGACAGGTCAATGCATCTTGTGTGCAGCGAGTAATAGGAAGGTGGACCAAATAACCTTTTGTCATTTTTCACCAACAATAACTAAAAAAACACACCGGTACTCTTACTTTTTTTGGGCAACGATAGAAAGTGTCTTCTTTCTTGCACGCCATCGCCAAAATGAATTATTCTGTCTGGCAGGGTAGGTGTCAAGATCGATGAAAATTCGCTTAGTTTAATTCTTATTTCATACAATTACTACTGGAAGAAGATAACTTACAGCAGTTGCAACGTACAGCTTACTCTTCGTTTTCCGATACGAATGTTCGATGAATCGCGAGGGAACAGGGAAGTGGCCTGTGGAGAAATTGAGCGATTAAAGTATGACGCTTTCTATGAGATAAATTCCAAAATGTACTTACAGTATTACAGTAAAGTTGTATGTATGTTGCCATTTTGTAATCCAATTTTCGATTCTGAAGCTGGTACCGAACATACCGAAACCGAACACCTGCACTGGCGCACTGCACTACACAGACACACATGACACCACACCTTTAGAAAAGATTCCAGGAATTCATATTTTAATAATTTCACATCACTAATGGATAATTTTCGTCAAACTACACATTACTCACTCATTTATTATACCCCAATGGCGCAAAATACCATATTTTCCGAATTTCAACTAATTCATTAATCATTATCACTCTTCACTCTTTACTAATTACCACAGAACGAACGCAACTCAAAGTTCCTCCCACTACGTCAACAACTCAACACGTGTCATTTTATTGTTTTGATCTGTGACCAGTATAAAAAAATTGTGGGATTTTTCACTTTTTCAAATTGACACCACTGGTTAAGCTGTTATTTTTTATTTTTTTATTTTTTTTTATTTATTTTTGTTTTTTGATAACGATCGAAAAAATGATAAAATAATAATTTTATTAATTAATTTTATTTAACAGTAGACGATTAAATGATTAATTATTGTTAAATGGAAATGATTTTGCATTGCAGCATCTATCTAGTATCTATTGTGATTTGCAAAAGTATTTTGAAAGATCGAGTAGTGAGACGTAATGAGAGGGTGTAGTTCTCAAAGTTATGGATACGGTATGGTACCGGTACCTTTGTAAGTATTCAATTATTCATTTCAAATAAGTAATTAATTATACTCTTTCGTCTTTTATAATCTTTAATTTTAATTTTCCTGTAAACTTATATGATTCGTTGCAATTCTGTTGAAGAAAAAATATTTGATTTCAGAATCATTCGTGTTCATACTTCATACAGACAGATACAGATTTCCACAGCTTTCACTTCACTTCCTTCACTGGATGAGTTGAGTTTACGATAAGCTAAGCTATACGAGAAGAGTAAGCGATTAAAAGTTAACACTTCTCTCCTTCAGTAAGTGGAAAACTAGAAACCAGAATAACAGCTGAAGTAAGTTTACAAATTTCGATTACAATTTGAATTAAATTGACTAATTAATAAGTAATTCACAAAGAGCCAAGGGGGTATCGTTTTATTACGTCTGTATCTACTAATACCCCCTTTTTTCTGATGTACTATGTATGAATATACCTCTTCTCTCGTATTATATTCGCCAAGTTGACTCTGGAGTGGTAAAAACAAGTTGAATTTTACCTTTCATATTTCTTAAAAAATGTCTTATTATGTCAACGACCTTGCTAATATTTTCGTGAAACTCATAACCTAAGTTCTTTATTACCGTATTTTTTGTAAAAATGAAAAAATCCAACGTCTCGAGTTTTTCTTTTTATCTTACGTATTTTTCTAAACACCGCAGGAATCACAGAAGATGCTCAGATTTAAAATTTATTTCATCAAACACCATTTTGTTGATTGTCTCGTTCACTAAATTGAGTGTAGAACACAGATTGGGAGTTATGTGGGTGTACGTTTGATCTTTGACCAGTGACCCCAATTAAACTAGCATATGAATCCAGATATCGTTGCTTCAAATAGAGTATGTAGAAGACACACATATTCAATCTCATCCAATAAATTTTAGCAATCGTCAAATCTCGTTGCCATATCTTTTTCATACTTAATTGAAATTAATTAAAATGAAATTCGTTTGTTGTTCTCCGTATAGTTAATTTTTAACAGGCGTTCTTATCAGAACTCTGGATAGGTGGGTGGTTGGATCCAACTTGTGGTTCTATGAATGACCGAAATATTCCAGTGTAAATTTTGAAATTTTATAAATTTTCAAAAAATTTTATAGTAACTTTGGCATTCTGAATAAGTGAGGAAAAACACTTGTTCTTTGTGTAATGTTATTCGTTCATTTTGTACACAAAACGATAAGGTTTTAGATTGTGTGAGGAAATTATTGTAATATTTTGCTAGTAAGTGTACATACATGTAAGACGTGGGAGCATTGTATAATCAGTATACTTACACTCAAAACGAACAGTCTAGAGTGTTTCGAAATGTAAATATTGGTTGGTACGATGAAATTAAAATTAGGTTATCTGAAGCTGAACAATATGCGATAGCTACCAAAAACCTTGTGGTGGGTGAATTTCTCCGTCAATGTAAAAACGACAAAATAAGAAATACTGTGAACTCGCAGATCGAATCATTACAGGTATAGAGAGACAGGCAAAAATCATCATCAGCGAATTTCAAATCATAAGCTCATCAATCAGCTCGTGTACAAATTACAATAACGCATCCAACGTTTAAAAATATATACTACGGTTCGCCTTAACTATTTGAAGTATTTGATTGTTGACGGTTGGGCGTAGTATGTAATTAAATATAATTAGTTTATAACTTAGAATAAAACATTATGTATCGGTACAGTTAAGTTCGCAAGTTATAAATTACGCTCCGTGTACAACATTAACCTCGTGTAGGTACACATCGTACACAGTGCACGCGGCCGTAATTGTAATCTGCGCTATCAGAAAAACAGTCCCACGTGGATACCGAGCGCGGTATAATATGTCTACAAATTATTTTATGTTTACAATATGTTACGATTGTAATGAGTACTGGTGTACACCTCAATCTTATACTTTTTGTCGAACAAGATTAAAAGTACGACGTCATTTAATATTCTACGTTGCCAACGACGTAAAAAATCTTTCAATTCGATCAACAAGAGTTATCATTTCATGGAAAATTTCACTCGGTAAATTAAAAATTCTCCACATTTTTTGGAAAATAACCCGTAGGTGCCTCGAAGATGTTTTCATTTTATTTTGAAATATTTTTCAAGTCCGAGATACGAGTAGTCATATTATCAAAGGATATTTTTCCTTTTTCAAAAGGCGAACCCGATTTTAAACTTCGTATAAAATATTATACCTAAGCCGCAATTTTCAAAACTACGAAATATGAGGGCAAAAATGAAGAGATATTTTATTTCGACTTATTTACGACGAGTCGCAGCTATAAATAAAAGCGATAATTTTTTTTTTTTAAATAAATACCTACTTTGTTGCCTCCTACGCAAATGTATAGGTAGATAAGTAAAATGTGAGTTTGAAAAAAATCTTCGTGAACTGATAAGTCGTGTTATACGTGAATAATTATTTATAAAACTTTTCATCATTTTGTGGATTGCTGGCGCCGCTTTCATCTCGGGTACTCATTTGAAAATTTACGATTAGATAAGAGTAATGTAAATATTCGCGCCACGTATCGTATGATGTAGATACGATGTAAGAATAAAATAAAAAAAAATCTGTAAACGATGCTAATACTTCACAGTTGCAACTGCTTAGAATTATTTACAACTAGTTCATTAACATTTTTAAATTACCGATATTAATACGGAGTCAAGGTCAGACGAAATTAACGATTGAAATTACATATGTAGGTTACTTGCTAACTCAGCTAGTCTGCTATGAAATAGCAGTGCTTCCTGTTGCTAATCCAGACGTATTATGTTGTATGTGTTTTTTCGTGACAGCATTTTCGTAACAAGTCGTGTTGAAATTTTCTTCGCATTTTTGATACCTCGGTAGTGGTTCTTGTGTGAGAAAATTCGTTCATTGAAATGTAAAAATAGAGAAGAAATGGATCATTTAAAAAAAAAAATGTTGAATTAATTTTTTTGTAACTGGAAGAGCATTGCTGGGGGTAAGATTGGTGAATGGACCCTTTGCTGGGATTTTGAAATTACGTTAAATGGAAATTGAATGTTGATCTAAAGGGTAGCCTTTGCCATTAATTTAATTCAAATTACCATTTTTTGAAATTTTTTTAATATGAAATTTTTTACAAATTCAGTCAGAGGAAGATTTTGCATTGGATTTTAGAGTAGCTTTTTTCATTGATTAAATGTAATTTTGCAAAAACTCCCATTTCATGTAATTTTCTGAAAATAAAAATTTTCACAAATTTAGCCAGAAGGAGGATTTTTCATCGGATCTTGGGGTAGCTTTTTTCATTGAATAAATGCAATTTTGCAAAAATTTCCATTTCTTGAAATTTTCTTAAAATAAAAATTCTTACAAATTCAGCTAAAGGAGGATTTTGCATATGTATTTGACACCCTTTCTCAAACCTCACTCCCAGTCCCACCTACTCCGAGTGAAGTAAATTACTTCATTTTTACAATTTGCTGCCATATAATGACGCCATTTTGGTAATCAAGAACCTCCTTCTAAATGACCTAGAAGTCTAAAATTTATTTCTGTACACATTTCAACTCGATCTTTGTCATAATTATATATATTTTGATTTCAGAAAAATTAAGAAATTTCTTTCTTCTTTTTCAATTCATTCTATGCACAGTTTTCCGAAGTCAAAAGTATTTGAGTATGGTAAAAGTAATTAGAGAAAATGAACAAAAAAAAAATTAACGGTTCATTATTTTGCTGAAATTTTGACATGTGACGTATATCGAGGAAAAACATGTTCAGACATGAATTTTGGACCCCTGGGTCATTAGACAGGAATTTGTGGGTTCCCAAAATTGCGCCATTAGAGTTTTTTAAAAGAAAATTTTATAAGATGGAAATTGGAAAGAATGAACTAATTTGGTCCAAATTCAGGTTGATAATGTGTTTTGGTGCATTTAATGATGAATTGCAAAAAAAAAATCAAATATAGGCGACTCTTTCGCCATTTTAAAAAATTCGCCAAAATTCGAAAAATAAATTTTGACGGCTTAAAATTTGATTCTGAAGTATTGATGGCATGCTCATTTAGTAAGTCAAATTTTACAATTGTCTCTTGGTGGGGTCCAATGGTCCATCATTTCAGCAAGCGGTTGATAATTGTATAAAATGGAAATTTTAAGAAAGAAAAAAAAAACGTTTTTGACAGCACTGTGCTGGTGAGAATGAAGTAAGGAGTTGGAAATTCCACCACCGAGTTTTTGGAACCCATAAGGTCCAACATCCACAACTTAATTTGGAAATCCTAGCCAAGGACCGATTCAGCATTCTCATCCTGCTCTGCTCTTTTCAACACCATTCAACAGAAAAGTATCTGGCCTTTTCAATTTATAGAGTACCTAGAGTCGACTGTGACACTAGGAATGGAAAAAATAAGTATATGTAAATGTATACGTAATGTACCTCAGTCTATTTAAAATATAAATAGGGCAGGTACCTAAAAATATGATTTTTTAAACATGGTACCTATTGGTATTAAAAATTCAAATTAATTTTCAAAAATCTATAAGTTACCTAATAAGAAAATCTACCTTTTTTTTCAAATTACCTTACAAAATTTCAATAAAATTTGATAAATTTATCAAATTATGTGAAAATCTGAAAATACCTAACCTACCTATATAATTTTAAAATTGTGAAAAATTTATAAAATTGGAAAAATTTAAAAATATGAATTATCCAAACATTTTGAAAATTAAAAAAAAAAAATTATTCTAATTTTTTTGATTGTTTTACATTTCTCAGAATTTTTCCACAATTTTTTGATGTGGTGGAACATCTTTAAAAATGCAATAAACTTATTTTCTTGCAATTTTTCCCATAAAAAGTGGCAATTTTTGATCGAAAATTTTTTCCTTACAATGTACGAGTATCATCATTTCGTCAAAGACACTTTGCACCATCAACCTGATTTAGAACCAAATTTGTTCATTTTTCCCAATTTTCTTTTAAAATATGTAGGTACCCTATAAGTGATGCCATTTTGGAAACTCAAAACCTCCTTCCAGATGTTCTGAGGGTCTAAAATTCATACCAGGACATTTTCAACTGATTTCAAGAAAATCGAGAATCTTTATTTTCTTGTTGACCCGTTTCAAAAAATTTAATATTTTTGACTTTTGAATATTCTACATTAAGACAGAGTGAAAAATATCAAGTTGAAATATGTCCAAATGTCCGCAGACTTAAATTTTTCCAAAAATTTAAAAATGATGTTAAAATTTAGAAAAATAAATGAATAAATAAAATGCCATAAAAACTTGGGAGATTGAAAAAATAAATAAAAATTGTAAACAATTGAAAAAAATGAAAAAATATAATGTTAAAAAAATTAAGAAATCACGAAGCTTCAGAAAATAAACGCTTTTCGCATTTTTGTAATTTTTTTGTATTTTACGAGATGTTGAGTCTAAACAGCTAGTTGTTAAATATCTGTTTAAAATTTAGGTAGGAGAAATTTCACGTTTATATGATATTTTAAGGCGAGATTTGAGTATAATCAGTAGCTAAAAGTCACCTTGTGAAATGTGAATCGAATTACTGCGTTTACTATTAAAAATGAATGTTTCACTTTTCTTCGATAACAGAGTGGAAATTTCCGTTTTTTCTCTACCATAAAAAGTTGGAAAATAGTTTTGAAAGAAACAGTAAATCTGGAATGTTACATTCTCATCCTAATATGAAAACAAAACTTTATTATAAGAAATTCATCTCGATAAGCTCAACTTCTTACAACTTGTGGGTTGTGGAATTCTCATCATTTCGCCTACCCCCGAAGGTCCTGCGTGGTCCATGGTAAAAAATAAATACTTAGAATCCGAATAATTGAAATATA
Organism: Balanococcus diminutus; assembly: GCA_959613365.1. Lineage (NCBI taxonomy): Eukaryota > Metazoa > Arthropoda > Insecta > Hemiptera > Pseudococcidae > Balanococcus > Balanococcus diminutus. The sequence continues at coordinate 36,982,238 of OY390714.1, forward strand.
AAGAACATTACCAAATCTTTCTATGTACGTAGCTAAAAACACATTGTTTGCAGACTCCGCCCTTTTAAATCTCCCTTTTAATTCGCCCCCTATAAAATCACCCCATTAATTTTGGTGTTTGGTTGGGGCGTCGGTGCAACACGTTGTAATTCCTATACTCAGTTTTATTCCGTACTTTGAACGCGACTCAACAGTTGTTTTACTTGTTGCTTATTGCATTATTGCCTTTGGAAAATTTTTTCATTTTGTTTAAATTTTTTTCAAACGTGATTCAGTTTCGCGAACCAACTTCGTTGTTTTGTTTGTGAAAATTTTCATCAATTTTTTTACCCGCTTAGTTTCTACCTCGTGGTAAGTGTTTCGAGTTCTAAAAATAAAGTACATACATTCGTGGTACCCGGGTACGGTTTGGGAATTATTTTAAAAACGTGCCACTATTATTTCACGTTGCATTGTAATATTTTGGCAAAATTTCTCCGAATATTACAGCTGGTAATTTAATTAAAAAACATGTAATATTCGCGAACATTGCTAAAACCTCGTGGCTATTAGTGTTGTCTATTATTTTATCATCTTCTCGATTGCAATAACAAATTTTCTTATGTATTCTCGTTTTCTGTATGCAGCAAATAACGGTGCGTGAAATGCCATGCCGATGACTTGCCAACCTTTTTCCAATTTCCGTCAGATTTCGTAACGTAAATGTTTTCGTTTTAGTCGTTAAATTTTACTTCCAGTGCCAAATTATGGTTTTTTAGGTAAATTGAAATTTTTATTCGTGATTTTTTTTGTTTTTGTTTTCGAGGTTTCATAAAGATTACGAAATTCGGTGTTGCATTTGTGATTTATTTTGATAACCATTATAAAACTACAATGTACTTAATAAAATTTTATCCCTACTTTTGAACTTACGTCATATAAATTAAAAAATTCTGCTATCGGGCAAGAAAAAAATTACGACCTGGGTTGCTTCAAACTTTCTTTCGTGTGACGTTTTTTTCTTAATAAATATTTCGTTTTAATAATTTTTCGTGCTTTGGTAGTTTTAAAATGAATGGAATAGAAATTTGTAGGAAAAACTTATTGCTCGTCGTTGGAGATCATTGGTTAATCATTTTAGAAACAGTTTATAAATTTACATTGAATTGTGATAGAATTCGAATCGCTTTAAAAATATTTTAAAATTATGATTTCAAGTATTCGACTGATTTGTGGATTTAAAAAAATTATTTTGAGTGGTCCAGTTTTTGAAAAAAAATTTAAATCATTTTTACAAAATTTATCTTATATTTAAAAATTTTTTAAGAAAATGTTCATGAATGAATTGTTTATGAAAATTTGAAAACCCCTTCGCTAAAACTTGAAGAAAAAAAAGAAAACACTCAAAAAAATAATTTTATCATGATTTCAAGCATTCGACTAATTTGTAAATTTAAAAAAAATTATTTTGAGTGCTCCAGTTTTTAAAAAAATTTTAAAATCATTTTTACAAAATTATCTCATATTTTAAAATTTTTTAAAAATTGTTTTTGAATGAATTGTTTATGAAAATTTGAAAAACCCTTCGCAAAAAGTTGGAAAAAATAAGACGAAAACATCCAAAAAAAAAAGTAATTTAAACTGTGTTTGAACGGTTTTACCTTGTACCTACGTCGTAGGCCTACGAGTATCTAAAGGCTGGAAATCAATCGATATTTTTCCAACTTTCTACAATGTCAAGTTCATCGGTTACGCGCTCGAATTGGCAAATTGCTATTTAATTTTATAAAGATAAAAGGTAGATACATTTGAAGTTATAATTTTCGAAAGGAAAAGTAACTGATAATAAAACCAGGCCGAATCCTTCGGTTCGTTTATCCACTGTTATTTTTTGTCAATCAAAAGAGATGAGCGTTTCGTAATCCACTCGAAAAAAATATACAAAAGCTATAAGAAGGAGGGTTTCAAAGATTACACTTCCAGGATAAGTAACAATAGGAAAGCGGAGGTAAAAAAAAAGGGACGACAGCCGTTATGAAATACCACCAGTGTGCATTTAAGCACGCGTTCCCAACTGTTGCAAGTGACTTGGAGAGGTCGTGAAGAGGGAAAAAAAATTTACGTCGAGGCCTATGCGCCTGTAAATTTGTAAAATTTAGCTCGTCTTTGGTACATAGGTCTAGGGAAGTATATTCAGTTGAGTGATATAATTTATAAAAATCTCAAACGACGTCTAATTCGGACCTTTGTAAACATGTAGCCATATGCCGCTCAACAATGTAAATAATTTATTAGGGGTTGTTGGCACACGTGCCCAAGACCTTTGTCAAAACTGTTACAAGATATCCACTAAACTGTAAGAAGTGTTTCTTATACGTTTAAGGTTTGTTATTCGGGAATTAGATTAGCCGATATATAATAGGATCCAGGTGCGGATCGCGCCCCCAACTTACGCTTTTCTAACCTCAATAAATAGCTGAGACGTTTAATATATTTGAAATATTTCCGTATAACAGACGTAATCGGCGTATCCGATTGAAAAAAACTATACGTATTGTTCGTGCGCTGTAACGAGGATGGCACGTGGTCTAGGTGAAATTTCGGTTATTTTTTAACGCTCGAGATCACTCACAAAACGTAGTATGAAATTCGGAATATTTCGAAATTATTTACCAACTTAGTATATCTCTGATTTAAAAATTTTCTTCGTGCAAATTCATACTATATGTGGCCCTGCCTCAAGAAAGGATGCTTATGACTAAAACCATTTTTTTAAGAAACAATCAATTTAAGTTTTGAAAGTGTATAGATCTGGTTCAGAGCAAGATATCGTTTTGAATTTTTGAATAATCAATGTTATCATCAAATGAAACAAAAAAAAGTATTTTTGAGATTTTTCACCTTCATATAAGTGGTGCCGCAGTGAGAAGCAAAAAATGACTAAAATGAAATTGTGATGGAAAATTTTTTCAACTTGGTGATGTAGAAGTATTTTGACTTCCTGAATTCGAAAATCACATTCAAAATACTATAGCACAAGTGGTTCCTTTCCTATGAGAGATAAAATCTATGAAAATTTCATAAAAAGGTAATAAAAAGCATAAGGTGATATCTTTAACTGTCCATATCTCACTAAATTTTGAAGATAGAAAGTTGGGTCCAATTCCATTGGAAAGAGGAGGGTCTGAAGTGTCCGAAGCCATCAAAACCCCAAAATCGAAAATTTAGTCACAAGCATCTTTTCTTGAGGCAGGGTCACATATACAAAATATAATATACTTTTATTAAAATTAGATATAATAAAATTTTCAAAAAATATACAAAATCATATTGGTAGTTCGTTAAACAAATACGATTAATGATTCGGAATATTCGGAAGGAAAAACCATTTAATCCTGAAAATTATGCGAATGTCAAATCATTGACAAAGGATGAAAGAAAAACATCTTGCATGTAATACAAACCGAAGTCAACGAGCATTGTAACAACTTGCTATTTGTTATATCCCCTGGCTAGCGTCCTGCTGGTCAGTATTCTGGCTTGACAGCGATCACCATTCATTTTATACACCGTAACATGGTATCGTACAAATAATATAGGTAATCATTTTAAATGGTCGTTTATCAAATAACCAGCGTTATAGATTTCATTACGAATGTTCGACCGTGTTACTCGCGTATACTTCGAATCGATGATTATTTATTTTATTATTTACTTTATTACCTTAGGAAATTCGGAAATTCGACAATAAACGTAAATACGAGTAAAAAGAAGGATAAATGGAGGGGAAATAGATGAAATTTAGCGATTTCAAAATCAACCTATCCTCCAGCTTGGTCAATTTATAACAGTAAAATTTTCAGAATTTTTTTTCTTAATTAGCAACGTCACATATTTTAAAGTATTTTCCATTAAAGCTGCCAAAACAAAAGGTATCGTCTATCGCTCCTCCAATTTTTCTACAGAAAATCAAAATTTTTTGTTTTTGGTTTGAACATAAGAGTTTAAAGGAATATCATATGCTTCAACAATTTCGATAACTTCTTTTACAAAATATTTTTTTCAAAATTGTTTTCTGATTTTTTTTTTCAATTTTAAAAATCATTTTCAAAAAGCACCTAGGTATACTTAAAATATAGATATTTTAAAAAAAATTGAGTAGTTTTTTAGTTTTTTCATTTCGAAGCAATTCAGAATTTTTTTCAACTTGAACCAAACCAATTTTTTTTTTTGGAAATTCAAGTTTTTTTCTTCAAAAAATTTCGTTTAAAAATTTGAAACATAAAACTAGACGAAATTGAAAAATAATTAAATCATTTAGAAGGTAGCGGTTTTGCTCTTTCCAATTTTTTATTTTGAACAAAATTTCAGAAAAATCAAGTTTATAGAAATTTTTTGCGAAGTAGGTACTTAACTATTGATTTTCTTAAAATTTTATGTTCATTAGAAATTTTCAATTTTTTTCGATTGTTTATTTTTCAAGGTACCCACCTAATTTATATTTTTAAGAAATTGGAAAAAATTTTGATTAGAAATTTTTGGGAAAAATATGTTTAAACATTCCAATAATTTTGTACCAAATTTCATCGGTTTTTCCAACATTTCAACAATTTTTCGGCGCTCAAACTGGAAATGAATTTCAAGATGAGTGTTTCCAATAAAATGAGATTTAAAAAAAATGTATTTTTGGAAAATTGCGGATGAGAAAAAATTCAAGTTTGAACAAATATTTTTTTAAATTGTATTTTGAATCAAAATTTGCAAAATTTTCAAAATTCTTATTTTTTTCAATTTTTAGAATCGTTAGAAAAATGAAAAAAAAAATTGAACAAACGTTTTTGAAAAATTTGTGTTTCAACACTATGGAGCAACATTTGTGATATTTTAACAATATTTTCAAATAAAGTCAGAAAAAATTCTCAATTTTTTTTAGGTAATTGCCGTTGAAACAAATGGATGTTTTGAACAAAATCATTTTCTAAGAAAAATTCATTCGCAATAATAATTTTTTTTTAATTTTTATTTTGAATAGAAATTTTCAAATTTTTTTTTGAAAAATTGTTTGAACAGAATTTTTTGAGACATTTGCTTTTCAACATTCCAAGAATTTTATTCGAAATTGCATCAATTTTTGTTCCAATTCTTTTTATAGATTTGTCAATGTCAACATTTCAATTTTTAGAATCGTCTAAAAAATGAAAAATTGTCTACGTTTAGTTGCATTTCATTTTTTTCATTTTTGAAAGAATTTTCTCTCAATATTCAGTCCTAATGCAGGACTTCACGTATAATAAATTCAATAAGAAATTCATTAACATTGTGTAAATTTGATTTTCATCAATTTACAAATTGAAAAAAAAAAAATTGAAATCAATTTTTTCAATTTTTTATAGGAATTGACAGCTTTCCCCCAATATTCAATCCTACAAAGGTAGGAGAATTCACGAGTAATAAATTGGAGAAAAGAGCATTAATTTTGTGGAAATTTTTATTCATCAAAGAATTGAAAATTTTTCTGAAATCAGCTTTTTTAATTTTTATGAAAATGGGCTATTTTTTCCTAATATTCAATCCTACAAGTACAAAATGTAAGACGTCACGTGTAATAAATTCAAAGTGAAGTACATATTTTATTTAATGGAAATTCAATTTTCATCAAATTTTTGAAATGCAAAATTTTTCGGGAACGATAATTTTCAGTTTTTATAGAAATCTGTATTTTTTATATTATTCAACTTTACAAAAATGTAGAACTTGACGTGTAATAAATTCAAGAAGAAACTCAATCAGAGAAAAAATTCGACGTTTTTTTAGAACTAAAAAATGGATGTTTTATTAAAATTTAAAAAAATTCAAGTTCTAGTAGAAATTCTCTTTGAATATTTGTTTTTTCGAAATTGTATCAACTTTTTTTTTCAGTGTTGTGTTTCCAAATTCCATCAGTAATGTTGATTGTTGGTGATATATATTTTAACGATTTTTTCGACGCTTCGTCTGCGAAAATTAATTTTAAAAGAAGGGTATTTTTCACAAAACCACAAAAACATTCTTGTTATTAGATTTTTTCAAAATTGAAAGAAGCTAGCTTCAACCAATCTTCGAAAAATAAGAACTGAGTATGATACATACTCGTAGTTTAACCACGAAACGAATGAAAATTGAAATATTCATTTTCAACATCTAATAAAGTCGTCTGCTCGTTTCAAATTATTATTAGTGATACAGGGGAATCACTTTTCTGTATCAAGTTTTCCAGATCAACGAGTATCAATAAAGATGAATTCCAAGAATTTGTCATTATTATGAAAAAATTGAGCTCGTAAGGAACCAAATTGCTATGAAGTTTTTATTTATGCTGTGTTGTTATAGTTGGAATGTGTCGTACGAATAAGTGGGAATATCTACTCCTAGATGAAATATAAGTTGAATTCCAAAAAATGAATCGTTTTAGCAATGCAAAAAAATTTTCATAACTATATTTTTGACATCGAGTGGTTATTTTTCTTGCCCAGATATTAATTCACATTTAGTCAACTGCGTTCAAGCAATAAATTAAATGCCGGAATCGAAGTAGTCTAGTCGAGTAATGGATAGGTATACTTTAATTACACCGTTAACAAATAAGTCTCATTATTATTATTAGCTACTTTTTTTCGAAAGTAAATGATATTGCGAGTTTATTTCTCGAGATACGATTAAGATAAGATGGTAAGCTAATACTTACGCGACGACTGGAGATAATTATCAAAATGTAGGAAAGTTATACGCTAGTGGGAGTCTGTGAAATGGCATTAAGACATTAAATGATGTTTACTTTTTGCCTTCGCTTGTATTTCAATCCTCTACGCGATGCTTTTCGTCTACGGATGAAGGTTTTTCTCTCTTTTTATGAATTTGTCTCCGTGGCGAGATAATTTTTTATGCAAATGGTTATTACAAAAGATAACCATTTATTTCAACAACTCGCCATTAAAGTTGACAACATGGAATATGATACCTGGCTGGAATGTTTGGCTGGTCGGTTTTTGAAGCTTGACTTTACTAATTGCTTATCGATTCCCCGGATCAGGCGAAATATGGGCAAAATTGAATCGCATCTCGTCTGCGTCTCGTTAATTCGGAACTGCAACAAATAATGTATTAGGTTTACACAATACCGAGAGATGGTTAAAAGATGATGTTTTTAAAAAGAAACTGGATTCTTTTGTATTAAACGCTCTGGCACGTAGTGAGCACGTGTAAGAAGGGGACGAGACCGAACCTAAATGCCCGTGTACGGAGGTTGCCGTATAATTTATGACGTGGGTGGCACGCGCGACTCTTCGCCCCGTTTCTCATCTTCCGATCAATAATATTATATTTTGATTGAGAGAAGAAAAAAAAAAGAATCGAAAATTATTATAATAGAAAAAGTGTATATTCCTCAGTGAATAACATATAACAATACGCGTGCGATGACGTGATTTAATGTGTCGTTCGGCGAATACAAGTATTTTCAATCTACCCGGTAACGGTTTTTTTTTTACTCTCATCTGCTCGATACTCGATAGGTGAACACGCCGGACGTGTGCTCGGTGCAAAAAGTATTAGGTGAAAAAATCGAACAGCGCTCTTTTTGAATTTGTCGCGCGATTCTTCTCTCGTCTTTAAGCTGATCCGCTCGTCCGTGCACGCTTATTACCTCTCGAATAAGGTTTTATTGTTATTTTAATTAGTATAGAGGTGTTGAAACTTCACCGTTTTACTATACGTACATCTTGAAAAGTTTTTACGTACTTCGGTTCTGTACTTGAAAATTTACTGGATGTATGATCGATGATTTTTAGGCAAATACGCATAGTTTATAGTAGGCCTACCTACAGAAAACGTTGCTTCCTGAGTGGATTTCATTTTTTTGGAAGATTTCATTACGAGAGTATTTTTTTCAAAAGAATATTTTGTTTGGAAAATTTTTGTTCCAATTTTTGTTTTTTTAAGCTTTCAAATTTGAAAATTTCTTTGAACTGAAATAATTGTATTTTTTGTAATAAATCATTTTTTTAATACTTACTTAATTTCATTAATGACTCATTTCATTTGTCAATTTTTTCCAGTTTTCGATTTGAAATTTTCAATTTCTTTTCAAACCCGTCAATTTTGTGCTAGAATATTGGTATGTTCTTGCATTTTAGAGCGAGGTTTGGGGGGGGGGGTACATCAAGTCCTATTTTTTGTTGATGAAATTTTTTTAAACAACTTGAATTATTTTCCAAGAGATTTTTCTCTAGAGAACTTTTTGATTATGGACCCCCCCCCCCCTCCCCCAATTTTTGGGTGTTTTTACAAGTCTGCTTTCAAGTTTGAAAATTACTTTGGACTGACCCATTTGGAATTTTGGATGTTTTTCGTAATAAGTCATTTTTTGATATTTTCTTAATTTCATGATGTTTTTTTTCATTTGTCAATTTTTTCAAGTTCCTCGATTTAAAATTTTCTCAATTTTTTCAATTAGGTATAAATTTTCTTCAATTTTTAATTTTTTTTCAAGCTGTTAATTTTGTAATTTTTAAAAAAATAATCCTACCAAAGAAATTTCAATTTTTTATTAAAGTATGAGTATCTTAGGTACCTACCTAACTTTTAGAAATTCTTTCAAAACTCTCTGAAAAATATATTCAACGTTTGGACAATTAATTCTCAAATAGAATTCTCTGGAAAAAATTTTCAAAAAAATTTTGGTGGTGAAAAGTATACGTCTCCTTAAGAATATATGTTGGAAAAAATCTCTCGGAAAAAATGTTCGTTGAAAAATGTTCTCCATTGTGTCTCAGATTTACCATTTCATCAATTTTCTCAAATTTATTTTTTTTGAGGGTAGGTAATCATATTTAAGTAGACACCAATTTTTTTTATTTTTCAAAATTGTCATTTTTATTTTATTACCTATTATTATTATTATTATTATTATTTTTATTTTTATTTTTTTATTTTTTGGAAAAATGTCAATTTCAAATTTTTTTATGTTTTTAAATTTATTATTTCTAAAAAAAATAATTTCATGAAGAAGTTAAGTTGATTATTTCTTGAAATTGTAATTTAAAATAAAAAATTCTTTCAAAGGACCTTTGCCAACTCGTCAGCTCTGATTTAGCTGAAATTTGGCTCACCGAAAGAGCATGTCTTCTTAGAGTCTCAAAAAAGAATTTTGAGCTGCCAAAGTTGTTTTTTGTCAAATTTTTGGAAATGGCGAAAATAAGCACATTGGTATAAGCCTATATTATGTATTTTTTTTTTACAAAGATAGTAAAAAAATTTGAGATGAAATTCTGACACTAACGCAAGAGTTGAATTTTTAGTTGCCGAAGTTGATTACACCGCCTTCGGGAGGAATTCCAGTGCGCTAATGGAGAAAAGTTAAGTTCTGGTGAAGACTCAAGATTGCTTCAAAAATGGTCGCAATCGACTCGAGGAGTTGACTTCAGCATATAAACCGATATTCAAAATTTTATCTCAAAATTTATTTGTTATTTTTGTAAAGAAGTTGATTTACCTGTGGGCTATTTTCGCCATTTTCAAAAATTCGCCAAAACTCGAAAAACCAACTTCGTCAATTCAAAATTTGGTTCTGAGGTCTGAGTAATATGCCCTTTCAATGAGCCAACAAATTTCAGCTCAATCGGATTGAAGAATTGACACGATTACCATGTCAGTTTTAAGATATTTTTCTCCAGAAAATATTTTAGTTATCTACTTGAAATAATTCTATTGTAAGAGATTTTTTCTGACAAAATTCAGCTCTGTGAACTTGATCAATTCCTAAAGATGATTTTTTTGGATTTTTTTTCTCTGAAAAAGTGTAGAATTTTTTTCCATGTTAATTCTTACCAGAATAGATGCTATTTTTTACACAAAAATTTTTGCAACTTTTTTTAAATTTTGAAAAAATTATCTTAAAATTTGGAAAAATATATTTTTTTAAAAATTGAACAATTTGGAACTCTTGTAAAATTTTAGGCTGGCCTAGGTGTGAGTATTGAAATACAATTATTTTGAAAAATTAGGAAAATACCTCTTTTGAAAAATTTCTTTCCAGTTCGGGCGTCAAAAAAATTATTTTAAAATGCCACATAGTTACTAAATTGTTGCAATTTTCTACAAAAAATCAAAATTTTGAAATAACTGATTTTTAAACTACAAATTTTTCAAAAAAATTTATTCAAATATTTTTTTTATTTTCTTGAAGAATTATTTTGAAAATTTACCTAAATACCTACGTACAATTTTCGAAAAAATGAACGTGCAAAATTTTCTTAATTTTTTTAAAAAACTTTTTCCTTTTCTTCAGTTTTGTTAAAACTTCTATTTTGTGAAACTTTTGTTTAAATCACAAATAAAAAATTTAGCTTCTCTAAAGGGAATTAGTGTTTCTCATAATTTCGCCCATATGAAAATAAGAGGATCGACAAATTCTCTTGGTGAAGATAAGTTAATATCTCAATCCGGCCTTCCTGGAATTTTCATGCTGCTTTCCGACGATATAGACAAATTTTTGAGTATATCACTCCGATTTCCTCTACATCTAAATTTCCCAGTTGTAGGCAAAGAAATATGATCGTTGAGGCATTACATCGAGTTGAAATACTTCAATTTTTTTTTCTCCACCTGGAATGATTCGCTATTAATTTCTTCTGCAAGGATAAATTAATCGTGGCATTAGCTTCGTATGTGATACGACTAAGCTATAGGCAGATACGCGATAACATCTGAAGCTAGGAATGCGCGATACGCCTTTTATTGAAACTCCTACAGTTGCGATCTCGTTCTCCTCGTCGGAAATATTCGCTCCTGTTAGGGAAGTTTGTGTCTTTATGTTGTGTAGCACACGCCACTGTTCAATACCGGACCGGTCGTCCCCAATAGTAACAATTATCACGTAAATATAAAATGATGAACGGGTTGAGCACGACCGACCGTAATGAAGTATCGAAGAGGAAATAGACTTGTTCGCAGAAACAGGTCATTTTGCACGTTTTATTTTTCAAATGTTTTTCAACGTTTATCTGTATCCATCGTTATCCGTTATTTTAATATTTTCCATTGTATCGGAAGAAAAAATATCGTTCAGCTTTTAGCAAATTCCGTTATCTATCTGATGCCGATCAGTCATGGCGCAACGATCAATTGTCAATTGTCATATGCTATGTCATTTAGGTGTTACCATTTGCCAGTACCTAGATTACCTATCTCCCTATGGCCCTACGTGTGTCTTCTTTTCCTCGGATTTGAACTGCAATGTGAAAAAAGAAGTAGCTCTGGGTATAGAATAGATACTCATACTCATACCTACGTGGAGATTTTCAATCTTCAAAATATACCTACCTGGGCTACCATAGATAAGCGAGTAATTATTTTTGAAAATATCGCGTAATTAAAATTAACCCTTTGGGTATAATTTCATGATAAAATCATTTTAATCCCGTTACACGTATAAGTCGTAAATATTCACTTAGTTTTCTCTCATTTTTATCTGGACGATGCGACGCGACGGTAATTAAGTCATTTAAATATGTGAAATATTTCAATCGACGTTGCTATTTGCGCAAGGGCTTCCGTTCGCCATATTTTCTTTTTCAATGTAGAAAAATGAAAATCAAGTAGGACCACCTCTGACGTAATTAATCTCGTAGTTACATTACAATGCAGTGATTAGCTTAGCAAACATGCCTAAACTTAAACCTATCCTTTAGTACGTAGATTCGAGGCTGGTACAAAAGAGTTTTTTCTACTTGAGACACTCAATACCTCGTAGGCAAACCTTTTTATACCTTTTGAAAACAAGTTATCCGATAGAAATGTATTATTAATAAAGACGCGCCGCACCGGTCGTATCTCCAATCCGTGGCCGAACCCGTACCTAACTTATTCACGCGTAAATGATGAACGGGTGGGCGAGTTCGCACACGAGGAATGGTCGAGTGCGTGCCTAGTTTCGCAAATCTCCCTCTTGGTACAACCCTTTCGTCCACGCGAGCACCTTTGACTGTGACTTTGTGTAATCAATAGCAGCACGTGCGGGAGGTTTGCGAGTGTCCCTTTGACAAAAACAAATAAAAACACATTAAAAAAGGTACCAGTATTTAAATTTTTGAGCAAAAAATTTCATTTGTCAAATTTTTGCTAAATAGTGTAGAAATAATACGTAGCCTATTCATTTTAACGTAAATTTGCGTACAAATTGTGAAGCTTCAAAAAGTTACAGTGCAGTTTGATCAATTTGTGCAATTTTCAAAATAAAATTTACTCTGTTCATTTGTTAAAAAAATAACGAATTAAAATCTTTGGAATTCCTAAAACAGAAGCATCAAGATAAAGTAAAAAATCACACAGGGTGGTCTCGTGGGGTGAATTCGTTCGAAAACATTTTTTTTTACTTGATTCCTTATCAAACCCAACTCTTAATCTATGTACCTTTCAACAATTCTAAAATCAAATTTAATTTTCTGAAGAATTCAAATATATCAAAGATGATACACTTCCTAGAAATTTTTTCGATATCTCTCACCAAGATAAGTCACAGTCTCGCGAGCACACGTACAGGGCATTCCCCTAACATGAGTATAAGTAATATTTTAATGAAGAAACTCCAATCTGCATTGTGTTCAACATGCACCATCCAAATTTCCAACTGGAATTTCGTAGGAGCTTAAAAGAACAGAAACCAGCGAAATGTATAGGCTTTTGATAGAACTTTCAACAATAACAAAAGCAAAATATAAATAAAGTAATGAAAACCCCTTTTTTAAATTAGGAAAGTTTTCTTTTAAAAAACAGGCCTATATATTTTTAAATAAAATTCTGCAAGAAACAATTCTTTTTGAATTAGAAAATAGCAGCTCTTCGAAAAAAATTTATAGAAAAATCATTAATTTTTTTTTTGTTGAAAAAACCAACCCAGAATTTTAAAATCAAAACTGTTGAAAAACTTACTCGAAAAAATCTCTATACAAAATTTTATTTTTCAGCAAAAGAGTTGTCGTGAAAATTTATTTTTAAAGTAATTTCTTTAAAAATAGAAAAGTTAAAACTAAGATAGGTATCATTTCTTGAAAAAATTTTAATTTAAAAAAAAATGCAATTGCCTATAACGAATTGAAGCAAAAACAAAATATTGGATCTCTGTTTTGGGTTCAAAAAATTATTTTGTTTGCAACAATTTTTTTAAAAAAAATTGAAAATTATTTTAATTATTTTTTTAATGAGCAAATGTACTTACTCGTATGCGGGTAAATTCCAATAATTTAAAAAAAAAATTTTAAATGTTTTGTAAGTCACTTTTTTGTTTTAATGTTTTTCTATGTAGAAAAATTTTGAATGTTGAATGTGAGAATGATTTTAATCCCCCCATCCCCACCCTCAAAAAATAGAAAAACTTCGTACTATAACAATTTAGAAGTTTTAAAAAAAAAATTAAAAAATTAGGTAAATTACCTACTCCAAAATAATTGAGATATTTGTTATTCCCCAAGATAAATCGGTAATTTTTTTCTTCAAAAATTCGATAAATTTTTTACAGCCCCAGAAATTCGTCTAAAAAAAATGAAAAAATTTATTTCAAAATTTTTTGAACAATGTTGTTTTTCCAAAAATTTAAAAAATATTTTCACTTCAGAAAATTCAAAAAAAAAAAATAGGTAATAATAGAATGAGCTAAAAATAAGATTTTTTCTTCGACAAAATTGAAAACGCCCCCCCCCCCCCAAAAAAAAGAACAATAATTTTCAAATTAGGTACCTAATTGAATAATTTCTTAATATTTTTTTTGCTTCGAAAAATGATGCATTTTTTTATTCCAAAAAAATTCATACTTTTTTCACCAAAAAATTGGGTAAGTTTTTAAAAAACATTTGAGAAAAATTTTATCTTGAAAAAATCTAAAAGAAAAATCTAAAAGAATTTTTTTCTTTAAAAAACCGAAAGATTTTTTTTTCTTCAAAAAATTGACATGAATAAAAAATCTATAAAAGTTGGGTTTTTTATTCGAAAGAATTGAAAACAGACTTTTTGTTAACCAATTTATAGATTATACCTTTTTAAAATGATGGAATAATTTTTCACTCATTTCTTTAGTACAAAAAATTACTACCTAAACGATTTTTTCTTCAAAAGAATTCATAGATTTTGTATCTTCAAACGCTTGAGAAATATTTTTACTCGAAATCTACGAGATTTTATTTCTCCAAAAAATTGAAAAATCCTTTTTCAAAAAGGACTTGAGATATTTTGTTTCAAATATTTCTTTTATCTAAAAATAAGAGATTTTTCAAAAAAAAAAAAAAAAATTTAAAATCTTTTTCCCTCAAAAAGTGGTTATTTTTTATTTCCAGAAAATTCAGAAATAGAATTGAGAAATTTTTTCTTGAAGATTTTTTTCTTCTAAAAATAAGAGATTTCTGTCCCTACAAAACTGAAATTTTTTCCCCTCAAAAAAAGGAGAAAATTTTTTCCATATTTTTTGAACTCCAGAAAATTGAAGTGTTTTTTATTCCCTGAAAATTCCGAAGTTTCTTGGAAATTTTTTCCTTCAAAAACTTGCGAACTTTTTTTTCCTAAAACAAAAAATAATATCACCTAACTAATGGGTAATGTGAATTTAATTTTTAGATTTTCGGGTTTTTCCACGGTGCGGTGTAGCTCATTTCACTTTTTAAATTTTAGATGTAGTTTGAGCTTTGAGCTCCCAAACTGTTGTTGAGTTGTTGGTCATGTTGTTTCAATTTTTGGTTTATGGAAAATCTTTGTAATAAGCCTCAGTATGTTGCATGAATAATAAAATTTCTTTGAAGAGAATTTCAACTCTCAACAAAAAAAAAAATTGTACGTAATTTTCACTCCAAAAAATCAAGTTTTTTTCCTCCAAAGTTTTTACGCTGAAAGATTCAGATTTTTTTGTTCCAAAAAAAATTCAAATTTTTTCTTTAAAAAAAAACAATTTTATTTTCAAGAGAGATTGTGTGGCATTTAAAAAAAAATTCTGTGCATGTACCGAATTTTAAAAAAAATTCCAACGTGTTAATGTTGTAAGTCAAGTCAGCGTTTACTAGAGTCGTATTTACGCACTTACGGTGCAAAGTTCTCTTCGCACGAAATTCACTTGTTGAGTTGGAATATCACATGTTTCAGACAGGTGTAAACGTTTGACGTTCGGATGTTTCCGTCGGTATTCGTATCAGCTGGGCAGGCTCGCATGGTGGAAGGGTACTTGGCGAGATAGCTTCTAATATGTTTTAACTCAACCCGTATTAACGACGTATCACTTTAATCGAAATGTGATTGCGGTTTTTTCGTTTTTCTATGTACATTATCGTTTTTTCAAGTTCGTAAATTTTGATAAACTTTTTTTTTTAATTATCATTTTTACGTAATACTGTTTATGTTTTTTTCTGTTCGACTTTGTTGATATTATGCCTTCGTTATAAATATTCGTGCTTACGTGTTGTGTTCTGAAGATAACGATATATTATTTCGGTGCCACAATGATGCCTTGCAATGGATATCGAAATGCATTCCGAAAGAGGTAAGAAGGTTTTTCCAAAAAATATCTTTGGCGAGGGTTTGGTGGAAAAGTTCATTTTGAAAAATTCAATTTTTATAATGGTTACTCGACTAACTTGGATATTTGGTACCTATCTAAATTTCAATTTCATTGATAAACTCGTGTATCGTATCTATTGTGTGATTAGGGCATAAGAAAAATATTATCTATTCTATAAATGGTATTTGGGATTTATATATTTATAAAGTACACCAAGTACAGTTTAGTTACTAATATTATTTTCACATGAAGCACGATTTAGATTTCTTCATATATTTTTAGATATTCTTTTATGTATTATTTGTTTGGATGGAACGCGTTTCTTATCAATTTTTAATTTGAACGAAATTAATTCCCAGTCGGTGATTACCAAAGGTCATAAAGTTACTTATATATGTAGATATATGTTTTCCTCAAGACAGCTTGAGATAATGGGCAGACGCAGATTTACATTAAATAAACCTCTGTATAGGTAACTACGTCAAATGCACGTGTGATTAATGAAATTTGCAAAAATTATATTACCTATTCATCTTTCAACTGGTAAAATTTGAATTTCAACCATTGGAAAAAATATTAAAAATAAAATAGTTCAACGCGATGAATTTATCAATAAAAATGAATTCAAAATTAGGGCACTTCCTACACGATGTTTTTATCAGTCTACAATACAGAAAAGTATATGGGTGTGATTAAATGATAAAATCAATTTATTACGACATACAGTATGTCAATATATGAGCAAATCTATTTAATAAGTACACGAATTTATCCGTTCTTGATAGGAAAAAAAATGTCTTCGATAGACCCACCAATACCAGCAAGGTATCTGTTGGTTTACTATTTCGCTTGAGTTTCGACTTGTCGGCATGAATCATGTTTTAAGCAGGTATTTTATTGTGTGGAGAAATTCCGGTTGAAGATCTGCATTGGCCAAATTAACGAGAAATTATTAGAAGGAATTTCCTTCGAAATCTTGGAAATGATATCGTTGGACGAGTCGAAGAAGTGTCAATGACTTCGATCTTGCTCGATTAAATCCTTCTACTTAAGTATATGTTTTCAAAGCTTCTGATATTTCAAATGTCTATCTGCTTGTCTTATGAATACTAAAAAACATTTCTTAATTACTGGTACAAATTGTAAAATTTTGTTGAATTTTGTGTGAAAATTTCTAAACTGAGAAAAATTTATATTTGAGGATTTTCATTTTTGGAAATATTTTAGGCTAATTTGTTGGCTGGTAAGATGTCGATATTTGGTTTTTAATTCTAGAACCAACACAGTTTGGCCACTAATTACTAATTCTTCTCATTTATTTCAGCTGTCAAAGGCTTGAGAACTTTTTTTTTAAATTCGTGGTGAAATTAAAATTAAATTCGTTTCTTTTTTTTGAGCTATAAGACCTTTGAAAAGTTTCAATAATTGGGGAAAAATCAGATTCTTTGCTTTTATTTTACACATCGATGCCCACTTCTATACAATATTGACAGTTTTCAATTTGTTATTATAATATTTTTCAAAACCATATTGTGAACTAATTTAAAAATCGAACGTAATGACTTTATTTTTGAATACCCATAATTTAAGTAGAAATTTGAAACTCTGAGAAACCAAGCCAGCAATAAACTCCCTTTTTTATATTAATTATTTCAAATTCAAAATAAATTTCATTTTAAATTTTAGTTGGAAGAAACTTTTTAAAAAATACATGAATGTTCATTTTTATTGCAGAAGTCTCTTACATATTATAATTTATAAGTGGATAAAAAAAAAATGTTTCTTGGACGATTTTTTAAATTCAAAAACTGAATAAAAATTTTTTTAAGGAAAAAAAATTATGAAAAATAAGTTTTTCGCATTTTTGAGGGTATTCCATCACTATCAAAAATCGTGAAAAAATATATCTTGTATATATATTATGGGTAATTATACAATATACGAGTAATAAAGATTTTTTCAATTGCCATACCTCTGAAGCAAAGTTTAGATATCAAGTTTTGAAATATTACAACTCGGATTTCCATAATATACTAAGGAACTTTCTGAAAGAACTGAAAAAAATTTCCATGAATGATCCTTCTTAAGGCTCATCATCCTTGAAAGTTTGAAAAAATTTGGTCAAGCATTTTAGAAAATGAAAATTTATATTAAAAAAAACATTAAGCCTCACTTGGGGGGGGGGGGAGTGAGGTAAAAGGCCAACAATTTTGTCATAAAGTTTTTGGAGCATAAGCACCAATTTCCACCACTTAATTCCGAAATCCCAGGCAAAGGCCCCATTCACAGTTCTTACTTTTTCAAAATAGTCCCGCTCTTAAAAATTTAGAAATTGAGATTTTCGATTTTTTTTTTTTAATTTCCAAATAGCTCTTCTTCATGTTGCTTCACGTCCGAGCAACTGTATTTTTGCATAATGGATTTAATATGATTTATTGAGGAATAGTTCCTCAATTCAAAGGAACCTTTAATTCAACAAAGTGCAGTGGTAATTGAATGATATACTTAATTACTCGATACCGGATGGTTATTACTTTAATATTAGGAATCAGTGCCTTAAATAGATAGTGTAAAATGATGCTTTGCTATAGATTGTAAGGTAACCACTCTTCGAATTTTTGAAAACATTTCTATATGGTCTGAAGTTCTCTTCTTCAGTTTACCTGCCTAGTACCTAAAACCTATTTCTTAGAAGCCATTATCATAACAGCATCTCCAATAATGAAATGGCTGGGCACTGATCTTTGTGACGTCATAGCTAGAGGAGCTTATCAGAATTTCCTAGATTTAATTGCACTACTGTTGGCGCAGGGCTGGGCGTGATTCGAATCAAAATTTTCAAAATTGATTCGTAATTCGAATCTTTTTACCTGAAAAGTATTCGTGAGTGTTTGAATTTCATTTTTCACGAACCACGAATCAATTTTCAAAATTCTGTCTAAACGTATAATTTGAGAGTTGGACTGTTGAAAATTTTACAGAATAGTTACATATCTAAATATATTGTTCAAAGGGCACAGCTGTGAAAAAAAATTACTGACCCCCTCTCCGCCACAAAAAAATTTTTTTTTGCAAAAAAAAAATAATAACTAATAAAAATTCGACTTTTCCTTTTTTTTTTTGAAAAAATTTCAATTCAACTTCAACGCTGATTTGTGATTCGAATCATTCCTAGAGATCGTGAATCGAAAAGGATTCGAATCCTTTTTCGTCTATTTAGCATAATAATTCAGATTCGTGATTTGAATCCTAAATTTGAACGTGATTCGTGATTCTGATTCGAATATTTTTTTTCGTGATTTTGCTCAGCCTTGTTTTGGTGACATTTTAAAATTTTGTCAGCTCCAATTTTTCTCTCCAGGATGTTTGAAATTTTCAAATTCGTTTTCTAGGTCATTCTAGTGATCGGAAAAATCTGAAAAAATTTCCCAATACTATCCTTGGGTACCCATTTGAAATTCAACCTCAAGCGGTGCAGCCAAAATCTAGGAAATCTGATAAGCTTCTCCAACTGTGGCGTTAAAAAAACCAGTGCCCAGGTTTTTTATTATAGAAGGTATTGTCATTGGTCAAATGTGTTGGAGAACGATCGATTACGGTTTTCTTACTTCATCGTTTGCATTCAAAAATTTTCAAAATAAAAACAAACATCTTGAGTAATGCTTCGTGAAAGTGTCGTTTCCAAAAATATTTTTCTGGGTGATTTTGTAATAATCGAACAATTTTAAGTTAATTGTCAGTGTGTTTCATGAATCGTTCTAGTTTTGAAGATGATTAGATGAATACAAGAAATTTAAAAATTCAACTTTTAAGCTCCTGAAAATTTCGAAATGAATAAAAGGTATATGAACGATTGGTCCATTTTGTGATTTTGAAATTGAACAGGATGGTATGATTCATTATGCTTCACATTGATAATTAAACAGTTTTGTTGTTGTACTTTCGGTATTTTTTTCTTTTACTGTTTTTAAATCGAAAACATTTAACTAATTGTGATATGTGGTTTGTGTGCCTCTGCCTACGTCGTTGTGTACGTAGATACATGAATAATATGTTTGGGATATCATTAAAAAGTGTGAAAATGCGTGTAAGTACCAAGTAGATAGGATAGTTCAGTACTGATTATAAGTACGCGGGTAAATAGGTACGAAGAAAAAAAGTGATTGTACGTCATAATAAAGTTATAGGTACTCGAAAGGTATAAAAGTATATAGGTACCTGCGCGAATAACAACATAAATTTCGCTCCGCAGAAAATCGAAATCACCCAGACTACAAAATTTTGTTGTGCCTTTTGTGCGTTTTCAAATTACTCCCACTAGTATAGAATTTTGCGTTCAAAGGTTTCGACAGTATGACGTCATAGTGTCAGAGAAGCGAAATGCGTCTTAAGTTGTTTTCGTTAGAACGAGACCGTCTGTTTTAGTACGCACAAACTCTGCCTGCCATATAAAAAGGAAAGCGAATGAAAAATTCATCTGTGGCTGTGGAAAAATGATGTGCGGCTCGATTGGAAGCGAAGCTCTTACGCATTTCTAGGCTGGATAACGCAATAGGAACCTATCTGGTCGTTTACATGATGAGCTCAGTCAAGTACGACGATTGATTACTCGGCGTATGTGAGTACCTAAGACCTATGCGAGTATGTTGTACCGTTAATTCGGCTCGTTTGATAAACTCTTAGGGTGTGTTCTGCCCACTAAAATTTGACTCTATAGCAGAAAAATAGATTGCACTGGTTAATATACGAGTATGACTACGATTCGTAATTAACTTAATAATCAGCCATACTCAGAGCCAGTCAACCTGCAGCCACGAGTATTTTTTTATTCTGCTAGGATAAAGTGGAGTTTGCTATAGCCAGCTAGAGCCACATAGGTCGATGCCCAATATTTCAATGGGTATTTTTGACTCGAGCAAGCCGCCTCTAATATACCTACGGATTTTCTTCCGCAACACAAAGGGGCTCGTGTGATAATTGATGGCAAAACGATTTCTGTCCTGTCAAATATAAATACCGCCGCCTTCTGTATGTACATTTCACCACCATCTCGGTGGCCATATGACATGCTCCCATTGTTAGGTCCGGTTTTCATAGACTCCGACATTGTTTTCTTTAACCTTTTCAATATTCACGTATGCTGTTGTGTTTTTTTTTTGTTTGTTCGCATCGAAGTAACACTACGTATACGCATTATCAAACTGTAGAGAAATTTATCGCCCCAGCGATGTCCTCTAAAACCGTCATAAGCTTATGGTAAAAAAAAACGACGATAAATTCATTGTACGTAGCTGTGGTTTGAAAAAAAAAAAATGCTTTTTCCGTATTTCGTTATCGAAAACGCCGGCAGTGGCTCGGGCTCGAGTTATCGAAAAAATACCGAAAAAATGACGCGCTGCACGCGTAATAACGAATTTATATTCGCGACAAAATCAAATAACCAAACGGAGCGAAGATTTATTAAAAATGCGGCACGATCTCAAAAGCTGCGTCTTTAGCCGCTACTAAATTAGGCAGCAAAACGTTGATGATATATTACGGTAATTTCGCTATTAATAAGACTAGTTTATACCGTCTTAACCAACGGAAGACACGTGTCGTCGTAAATTATTCTTATTAATATTTGAATAATACTTTTTTTTTCTTCGCCCTGGAATTGATATTCATTCAAAAGTTGAGGTCAAAAAGCGAAAATTCGCATGCCAAGTGGGAAAAGATTTTACTTTAATGGAATACCGCGACTTATTCGTTTTGAATGAATCGTAAGCTCGAAAAAACACATGCCAAATCAAGTACAATCATGGTGGATGTATTTTTGTCGCTGCGATTCATTAATCTTATTCTAGTTTAGAAAAAATGTTTTCTCAGTGTAGTAGGAACGAGTAGTTAATTATTAACAGAAACGTAGAACTCGTTATCTATGCTGGTAATTAACTAATTAGGTTTCTATCCACAAAATACAATATATCTATACGAGTTGACCAGTGACCACGTTTTGAATTCTCTTCGAAAGTGATTTGTTTTTCAGAAACAGTGTTCTTGAAAAAAATGCCTACCTTTATTTGTAAAAAACGTAAAAAAAAGTAGTCATGTACCAAAACATGTTTTTTGAATAGGTAAAGGTGCAAATACCTATATTTCGTTTTTCAAACTACCAATAAGAAATACTTAAGTAAAACAAAATTAGAAAATCATGAAAAATTGGAAAATTTCAAATAGGTACGTACGTACATATAATTTGGGTTATGAGTTGAAAAATTCAGCAAAATAAAACTGAAAAAAAAAAAATCAATTGCGAGTATATTTTGAAAAAATTGAAAATCTCATTACTGAAAAACTGAAACATTCAGAATAAGTATAATTTTGAAATGCAGCCTACCTATTGAACAATTGAGAAATCATTTTTAAAAATTGAAAATTCACTAAAAATTTAGGGGAAAAACGACCGAGTTAAATGACACCACAAAAACTGATAAATTAAAAAAATTAAAAATAAATTTATTAAAATATTCATACAAAATTTTTAAATTTGAAATATTGAAACATGAAATCGGCAACCAAAAAAATTGAATTTTTAATAAAACTACAAATAGCGGAAAAGTGACAAATTAATGGTATTAGGTATCTTAAACCAGGTCTATTTGGTAACTTTAAAAAAATTTCACGTATCTACCCCCAAAAATTTAGGCTCAAAACTGATCACCGATAATTTGGTATTTGTAATACTGGAAGAAAGGTCTATCTTCTACCACCGTTGTCCATTTTGCTACCCCAAATGCTCTTTGAGTTATAGCTCCTGAAAGGCTCAATTTCCAAATTTTTAGAGCGGAGCTATTCAGGGAAAAACGAAATTTCCCCATTTCCAAGACTCTGAGAAGAAAAAAAAGAGGGGAAAAATGAAAAAATCGATCTTAACAGCTGTTTATTAACGTTATTTATTCACAATGATAAACAGTTCAGGTATTCATTTTTGTTACACAACTGCCTACCTGTACCTAATACCTAATTACCTATATAATTGACTTAAAATTCAAACATGCCTTTCA
Source organism: Balanococcus diminutus (assembly GCA_959613365.1). Classification (NCBI taxonomy): domain Eukaryota; kingdom Metazoa; phylum Arthropoda; class Insecta; order Hemiptera; family Pseudococcidae; genus Balanococcus; species Balanococcus diminutus. The sequence continues at coordinate 37,004,834 of OY390714.1, forward strand.
ATTTTTTTTTATCCATTTAAAAGTGTGTTTTGACCAGGGGAAAAAAAATCAAAAATATTGCATAGTTATACACAAAATAGTGCTGAAAACACGTAAAAAGACCAGAATTTTTTTAAAGCAATAATTTTCCAAAATATTCCCTTTTTGGAGATCGCAAATGGTTCTGATTGAGATACTGATATGAATCAAATATGAGCATGTAGCCCATCATACTTTTATTTATCTACGTATGTAGATGTTCCATAAAAATTTCAGATTTCTTCGGCACTTTGCATTTTTCAATTACTCGTGGAAGTTTGGAGGCCATAAAAAGTGACTGAAATTTTATGGTTTTTTTTTTCAAAAAAAAAAAAAAAATGATTGTATTTAAAAGGGATGAAAAAATTCTAATCCCTAGAAGATCATACTTCAAACTGTCTGCTTCAGTCTAGGCCGATAATATCACAGAAACCTCATCCGTTAGTGGAGTAGTGTGCATAAATAATCAGAGATCTGATTTCATGAATTTCAATAAAATATAACCACGTTTCACAGTAGCAAAAAAATTATAAATTGAAGAAAATGAGCATTTTTTTGGAAATATTGAAAAAATTCGATAAAATTATAAAATCATGAAAAATCAGAAAATACCAAGTTTAGAATATTAATTCAAAAATATGAAGAAATTAAAATGTTAGGTACTCGTGAGGATTTTGAAAATTTAAAATCAATTAAAATATGCAAGTATTGGAAAATTTTTAAACATTAACAAAACATGAAAGGGTGAAGTCAACGTGTATTTTAAAAAATTAAAAATCACAGAAGAGTGAAAATTTTTAATTCACCCAGTTATTAAAAATTGAGAAATCATTAAAAAAATCAAAAAAATGAATCTACCTAGTTATCGAAAACATTTTAAAAACTGAAAAAAATTTAGGTCATAAAAATTTGAATAGTTTAGAAAAATGAAAAATTACCTATACTTATTTATTATGATATGATCAAAATGTTCGAAAAAATTTGCTGGGAGGGTAGAGAACTTGAAAGTGAGGGGGTGGCTTTTTGTCTATTCTAGTTGATTTTCTAGATATATTTAGATATATATTTTCAATATTTGGGCATCATCTTGAAGAAATCCTATGTTCTAAAATGTGGCTTAATGAAAATATTCTCAATTTTTTTTTGTTAAATTTTTATCCTCAGAATCAATTTTATACGTACATATTAATTTCTAATCATGGAACGAACGTTTTTTTGATCAACAAAGAAATCAGGAGAGGATCAAAAAATATATATGTAGGTAATACTTCTATAGTTTAAATTGACGGTTTCTCCGAAAATTTTACTTTGCTTTGCTCAGATAAATTTTGAATCATCTATTCGTATGTTAAGTGAGCCAGACCCAGCACAATAGGACCGTAATTTTAGTTCGTAATGTGATTTCATTTTTTCGAAATAATTTTTTCAGAGGGGTTTCCTTCTACGTTTCTGGGAGATTCATTTTTCAAGGGTGAAAAATGGAAATGTGTATTTCAATCGTGGAAATATTTTTTGTCGTTCAAGTTAATTTTTCTTCGAGATTTTTCTAAGACTTCTTTTTGGTCAAGTGAAGTGTTTTTTTTTTGTTTTTTTTTTGAAATAATATTTATTCTTTGGTGTTTTTGTTTTCGAGAAAAGAATTCGTTTGTATATATGTATAAAAAGTTCTTCTGCGAGGAAAAAAGAATCTCTTTTGATGAAACCCTTTTTTTTCTTCTTAGTAGGCCTATATGAAAATTTTCCATGAAAAATCCCCCGAATGAAAATTCGTAGAAAAAATCGACCAAGTATGCCTATATCAAATGAAAATCTTCTCTGAATGAATTTGAAAATTCTTTTAATTTTTTTTTAGAAAATAAATTTTACGTAAATTTTTTTATAAATCGTGGATAACTTATTCGCCGGATTTTTATTACAACATTGGGTTTATTTTGAAATTTTGTTACTTCAGTTATTGCAAATGGGTCTCTTGATTACTCTGTGCTTTATTTTTAAAATTTCGTGCACTCTATTGGAATACTTGAAATTTGTATATATTCAATCGATATATTATATAAAAATTATTTTCTAAAAATGCGATTTTATTTGTTAGCTTCTTAAATACAGTCATATGATTTTAATATTTTTTGATATTCGAATGCTCAATAATATTCGTCTTAATGAGCAGCAATATTTGAAGAGAAAAAAAAATCATTACATAGTAAATGTATTTTGACACTACAACATCGAGTGAAATTATTCCATCGATAGAATAACAACAAAGTGACATTTTGACCAATACGATGACCATATTTATCGGTTAATGGACGAGCTGTACGTGTTGTGAAACGACTACTACAGAACGTTAACCATTTTCAGAATTGACGAACAAGAGTTTGCAGAAATAAAGAAGAAGTACGATTTAATAATAGAATACGCAAGGATTGGTTTATTATACGAAGTCACACCTACAAGAATACAGGTGTACACACCTCTTCTCGCGATGTACAAGCTCCCTACTCGTTACGGTATTGCGTAAATGTTGGAGTTAATTATTCGTGCTGAAGTGTTGAAGTAAACTTGGAACGAGCGTAGAAAAAAAATTTCTTATGCTAATTCGTTCACTACAGCTACGCAACGGTGATAACGCGTTTAATAAATTAATGCGAGACCAAAAAAATCGTCCTTGGGTGAGAAAATTTTCATATCGAGAGACTCGAGTGGAAGAAGAAACAAAATGACAGACCTGGAGAATATGTAGTATTAAATTTAAAGCTTCTTATAAGCGAACGAATCGAAAAGAAATTTACAAATAAGCTCCTGTAGCTCGACCCGGGCATCGTGGAATATTGAAATTTCCAGCGTATACATTTTCAAGGAGAAATGTTGGGAAATTGTATCGTTGAGCGGAAAAAATGCCATGCGAGAATTTTGCCCGGTTCGTCGGAAAATGCGGGTAATATGAAAAATTTTCCCAAGTCCGCCGTATGATTTATCGATTACCGTATTGTACGCGGAGCGGAGGTCAGTGCTCTGTGGAAAGGCGACCTTGCGCTTGAATCTGTAGAGTGCGCAATACGCAACATGTAGCCGTAAAACGTTTTGCCTATAAGCCCGAATTTTACGAAATAACTTACAACGTCGTACTACGACTACGTCCACACCTGTTGCTCACTACGCTACGGTTTTCATTTCAAGGTTAACGATTTTATCCGCCGTTGTACGGTAAAAAGGTAGTCTTTTTTTTCAAAAGTTCGCTCATGAAAGCTTTTCACTTTTTGACATGGTGAAAAAAAAAATGTCAGCTGGAAAGTTCACCTTGCGGCGTTAATAAACTTTTCACGGATAAGCGCAGAAACTATATTGAATTTAAATTGAAAATTTTAAATCGAGTTGAATTAATTAAGGCATTTTGATAGATTTGAGCTGGAATTTTTTTTCACACAATAAATTATTGTGCTTTCAAGTTATAACAAATTAATCGCTGTTTGAAAATTTCGAAGATGAAAAATTAATCGATATTTGGTACGACTGGAAAAGTCTAGAATTGGGAGCGTAAAATTACTTCGGTGTTGTACCGAATTTAATCAATTTTTTGGAAGAAATCAACGTCAAGATTTTCTTATTTTTGAGACTTTACACGCCCGAAGCTCTCTTTCGCTTCTTAAGCTTTGTCCATACCTACTTAACGGTAATGATTTTTCTCCGAAATATGAAAGTGGAAAAATTTCGGAAATTTTGCGTTGGTTTGTTATGGAAACGAAATTCAATTATACCTGATTCTACTCGATTGCGGTTGAGAGAAAAAGAAATGTCATAGCTAGGGATGAGATTTTTATGCACTAAAAAACACGTTTTATGCGCATATTTTATGCATTTTGATGTCTAAAATATGCAAAAATATGCACTTTAAAAGGGGGGACATATGGGTATCAAAATTTTGGAATTTTTGTCCCGAACAATAATATGATGAGATCAGAATCCTACACAAAAAATTTATTGAAAGAAAACTATAATTTCGGGTAAAAAAACACGTTTAAAGTACAATATCAACTATCACCTGTCTCATGGCACAGAATTGGCAACACTACCCCGAATGAACCACGATAAATAATCTTCAACTATGCCATTTAGCAGAAAATTTTGACTTTTTAAAAAAAAAATTTTTTTTTTTTCAAGAGGAAGAGCTGATTTTCTTAGGGGATTTTTCAAATTTCAGGGTTACATTTTCAAGTATTTGCAAAGTATGTCGTAAAAAATGACAAAATTCGTAAAATATGTCAAAATATTCCAAAAAATGGCCCAAAAAGTCAAAAATATGCAATTTTATGCAAATAAGGCAAAAATATGCAAAAAATATGCACAGACAAATTGGGCTCATTTTGCTCAGAATTTTATGATTCGTAAAGATATTCTTAATATTCCTACCCAGGACCAAAGGAAAAAAATATGCATTTGCATAGAAATCTCATTCCTCGTCATAGCATTGAACTTATCACGAAAGAGAAAATTAATATTCTTGAAATTTTTTCCATCAAGTAATTAATAAGGATTTTTAATACTTATTTAATTTTTAAATCGTGCTAAAAAGTATTTTTATTTTTGACTGACGACTTTAAACCCCGAGGAAAGACTTATAAATTTAATTTAAGTGATTTTCATTTCGAGAGTAGAAGAGTAATCTATTGTGGATGAAAATTTGGAAAGAGGGTTCCTAAGAAGGTCAACTCTTACCAACAAGCTACTTTGACGATTTTTAAAAATTCTCCGAAAATCGAAAAGTCAACTTTGAAGGCTCAAAATTTGTTTTTGAGGGTTGAGTGACATGCTTTTCCAGTGAGCCAAATTTCAGCAGAATAAGAGATGACGAGTTGACAAGAATCCCTTGTAAGAAAAACTTCCATTAATTTCAAGTTATTTTGAGGTTGATAAGAATTTTATTGGGGATAAAACGTAGACGAATTGCGGATCTTGAATTTTGTATTAATTTTTGATTCCCCCCCCCCCTTTTGATTGGAAAGAATGATTCAGAGTTTCCTCCTTGTTTCTTGGGAGTTTTCACATTATTCAACGATGATCGTGATTCGACAAATCGCAATTTTCGGAGGAATAATTCGAATAATTGTGATTCCAATCGGGTTTTTCCATAAAAATAAGCAACGATCGCAAAATTTATTAAATGATTCGAGATTCGATTTCGAATCGATTTTTTCGTGATTTTGTCGAATCCTGATCAATACTAGACCACTAAAGAATCGACGGATATAGTATTTTCTTTTTTCCTTTTTTATTTAAAATTATATTTTTATACGTTTTTTCCTGCAAAAACTAAATAATTTTAAACCTGCATTAATCAATCTCTAAAAAATTGTTCAAAAATTCAAAAAGCCTCCACCAATTCTTTAGGCATCAAAAATTAAAATCTGTCCTTGGTGTTTACATTGCCGAAAACTTTTCAAGGGGCCTCAACGCCTCAACTAATCATTGGGCCCTCAGATATTTTTTTCTTAAACCGGCCTTGGTAAGAGTTACCAACCATCTTGAAATGGAAATGTCACCATTTCTACTTAAATATTTTAAGGTCCTAATCTTTTTCTGTAGAAGTTGAACCGGACATGTTCAAAAGTTCAATAAGACCCTGCAGAAAAGATCCTTGATAACATGATATTGATAAGGAAAATACATATTCGTGATATGTTCTTCAATTCTCAAAATAATTCATTAAATCTCCTTCCCCAAACAACAATTTTTCGATTTTTTCAAAATCAATTTTTTTTCATTATTATTATTATTTTTTTTTTGAATAAAGCTTTTGCAATATTTTGTCCTGTAGTTCTTGGAAAATAATTTTTTACTATACTACGATTACTTTAGGCTCAAATTTTCAAAGTTTGAAATTTCTTCATAAATCATATGATTGTGCCTAATTTCTTGAAATTTGGAAAGTGTTGATTTTTTTGTTTGAACTTTTTTTTTCATAATTTGATACCTATTGGAAAATTTTGAAAATAATTTTTTCTCAATTTTGCCAAGACCTGTATTATTTTTAAAAAATTGGTAATAATAATTTTTGATTGAAAATCGTAATTTTATAAATATTTTGCCAACAATCAGATTCTTTCTATTTTTGCTTATAAAAAATTTAAAAAAATTAAAAGTGTGTTGAGGATGGTGAATCGACCCCGGGCTGGGATTTTGAAAAGATGATGGACTCTAATGTGGATCATTTCTGGGAATTTTCAATTTTTTTTCCTCATTATGGAAATTCGAGGGTTTCAAACAGACCTGCCATGATTTTAAAAATCTTATATTATGTAGTAATAAGTATATCCATAATGTACAGCATATATTTTTTCAGAATTTTTTAGTGGTGAAAGACCCTAGAAACCTCAGAAAAACAGATTTTTTCACCATCTTTCTTCCTTAAAACGGTCATTTTTTTGTTTAAAAAAATTTCTCTTGCTTTATAATTATCATCAATGGCACCTAAATACATTATACACCTGAATTTGGATTAAATTTGTTCATTTTTTCAATTTTTTCCAATTTCCTATGGAATATTACTTCTTCGAATAACGCCTTTTTTTGAACTCACAACCTCCTCCCAGATGTCCTGAGGGTCTAAAATTCATCTGCAAACATATATTTTCAACTTATTATTTGTCATTATGTTACAATTTCAGCTATATGAAAAATTTTAGATTTTTTTTCTCTCTCGTCTTATGAACAATTTTTCAAAATAAAAAGGATTTAATTCGTGAAAATGGACCAAAAAAAAATTAAATTTCTTCGCTTTTGTTGAAATTTCAACATGTGACGTATATCAAGGTGAAGCACGTCCAGCCTGGTATTTTAGGCTCCAGGTCATCTGGGAGAAAGTTGTCTCCAGTTTCAGTAATTTTTTTAAAAATTCCAAAAAGTATGAATTAAAATTTTTTGATTTTTTCGGACTTAGTTTTAAGAATTTTTGCCTATAATTTTTAATATTTTTTCCTGCTTCGAAGAAATTGATTTTAGTTATACGTTTCCTTTTAGAGATTTTGTTTTTCTTCAAAAGGAAAAAGATTACAAAAAACCGAGAGTCGATGATCTTGGGCGATTAATTTAGCTACAGGCGACCTGGCTGGCAGCAAAGAAAATATATTTTTAAAATGACAGATTTTTAGCGCCATTAACAATTTTAGTATAAATACCTTTATATATATTTTTTTCGCCGTTTGAAGAGTTATTGATTTAAAATACAAAATTTAATTTTAAAATACTTTTCATTTCTGAACTTTTCACCCTCCCTCCTTCACAAATTTTTATTTTGAAAAATAAAACGATGAAAAAAACGTTGCAATTTTTCCATCAGTTTCTTTTTCAAACAAAAAAATTCGTATTGGCAGAAAGGTCGAAAAAATTGATCGATTTCGGGCCAGTATCTGTTGTAAATTTTTAGAGATAGATTTTGGCAAGACGTGTTTATCTAACAAAACCCAAGTCTACTGTTGATTCGTAGATTATCTTGGCGAAATGGAAATCCAACTCTGTACGAACACGAGCATCATGTTCGTATGCGGTCTATAGCGAACGATATGGGTCGAAATTTTAATTTAAAAAACAGACCGAAACGGAGAAATACAAATAAAAAATTAATTTGCGGATTATCGAACGCGTACAGGTACTGTCGGAGGTGAAAAGTGTTACAAAGTTGACGCCACTGGTGCGCCACTCTGTTTGAGAGCAGAGCTCACGTACGTAACGCGATTTATTACATCTAATCCGTTTAATAATCACGTAAATTAATACCGCCGAACTGATGCGCAATTTGTTGTACGTGGGTGCATTCTGAGACCGGACATGGTGGTACGTGTTGGCCGAACAGCAGCCAACAAATCGCCTTCAGCATTTTAAAATATTATAAAGAAAGTCAAACGGGCCTAAAAACCACACCCTGAAAGTTTCAGCTGGCGGAAAAAATTCTCTCCTTATTAAGAAATCTCGCCATGGTGCGGCGCACTTTTGCTCTACATCAAAAACGATAGTAGGTAATTATTCAAAAGAAATTCCCATTTGGAAAATTACTGCTCGTAGTGCGTTCGCGGCCGCGGCCGCGGACGCGGACGCGCCGTTCTACGCCAAGTGGAAGGTTTTTCCGCTTTATACTTTCGAACTTGAAAATGGAGAGAAGCGGCGAAATGATGAGAGAATATTGATTTACGAGTAAATTTCACCCCATTCGTCTCTCCACCAAAGGTGCGCCCTTTTCGTAGTATCTTTTCAAGGTCAAGGTCAAGTTTCGCCACGTGTGTCGGTAAAACATTATTACCCTTAAAACCGCGTGTCTATATATTTTATATTCCACGTTCTCAATAGGTTAATTGAAAATGACTTCCATTTCGTTAAACTTTTAACGTGACAATATTTATTATTATTATTTTTTCACGTTTCTCATCTAATTCCTATTCGCAAATTGCTTGATTGGTGACGAGTTCGAGTATAAGAAAGACCATAAGAAAACCACCCAAAGTGGGTGAGAAGAAAATTTTGGTTTGTTGTCGTTTCGGATCCTGTACAGTATCCTCTTTCCACTGAGTACAACCATCGACCCCCCCCCCCCCCGCAGGTCCCATAAACCCAAATTCCTATCCAATTGTGCAAGGAAGAGCGAAAAGAGTCGATTTTTCCACATTTTCATATGATTTTTTTTGTTGAAAAATGGCTATAAATCATTCAAAAATGATCCGATCAAACTGAAAATTTGTATGTAGGTTTCTCGTGAGTTGCCCTCCCGGAAAATCTAATAAAAAAATCGCAGACTGAAGAAATCCTGTTGACCTTGAATTTTTGAGCTCAAATTTTGGTCGATTGGAATCGTTCACGAACTTAGATTTCCACTTGAAACAAAAATTCTACCTAAATACGTTCATTTCCCATCAGCAAAGGTGAAAAATTTTAGAGAAGTTTTTTCAACCAAACACAAATCCATCTATTGTTTTTAAAATATTGAAAATTTCAAACACTTGTCTCCTGTAATGATTTTTCCCAGGTTCGAATGTCGTGTAATGACCTTGACTTTGGAAAATAAGCTCTTCGTTGAAACGTTCGATGAAAATAATATTTTTTCGTGGCGTTTTTATTTCAAGGTAAGAGAAGGAAAAAAACGAAAATTATTATAATAGCGATCCGATCCATCCCTCTGAACAGTTCACCGCTTTTGAAAATTCCTTCGTAACCTAATTATATTATTTTGCCAGTTTCTGCAAACCGAGAACCCTTCGTGTGTATAAATTTACGACCACTGTTACGTAGTTATCACCGGATGATATGACACATAGGTAACGTTATAATATCGCAGTTTTCATGGATGCAAATTCCAAAGTAGTCGGTCAGATAAATACCTGAGACCGGATCCGAGTATTTTGGTACACTGAACTACGTCACTGTAGGTTCGACGTAATTAGTAGAGATAATTTTTTATTGAAATATTCAATTATTTAGGGGTACCTGACTATCTACCTATATTATGGGATATATTTGTAAAAATATTTTTGAAAATTTTTGAAAAAATCTCAATTTTTTTTTTGAAAAAAAAATAAAGTTTTCCATAAAAATTACCCTGAAAATTTTTAGGAACTTCTCTCGAAAATTTCGATACCTATATTTTATGATTACCTATAAGAAAATCATGTCCAACAATTTTTTTTCAAATGTGTTTTGATCAATTTTTTTAATTTTCGAAAAATCATTGTAGAGATATTTAATTTGGAAGTTTTTTATCAGGAAAAATCTATTAGATGAATTTTGTGAACAAACGCAAACCTAAAGAAGCGAATTTTTGCAATTTGCAAATTAATTAGTTTTTTTTTCGAAAATTTTCTCAGTAGGTAAACGTTTTCCTCCACATTAATTTTTTTAATAGAAATTTACAAGTATTTTTGAATGAAAAATTGTTGAAATATATTTTGAAAAAAATTCAAAATTGAAAAGTCAAGAAATACTCGAGTTACAAAAATATTTTTAAAATAAAATTCGAAAAATGTGTTTCTTGTTAAAATTTAGAAAAATAATTCGAGATGAAGTTTGAAAGAAAAAATTAATTTACAAGATGATTTACAAATTGAAAAGTATTTTCTTTCTAATAAATTTTAAAAATTCGTTTCTAATTTAAAAAAAAATTATTCTAAGATACATATGAAATTATACGAAGGAAGAAAAGCATATCGAAGCACTTAGTATGTTTAAAAAAACACGTGTTCCAATAAAACATTTTAAAAATGAGAAAAATTATTTCAAAATGAGGATAAAAAAATTAATGAATTCGCAAGATTTGGTTTTTTGAGTATCTATATAGGTAAAAAATGACGAAATAAATTTTGAAAAAATCTCAATTTTAAAAAACTGGAAAAACACGAGTTTATTCAAAAAAATATGTTTTTTACAAAAATTAAAAAAATCAAGATGAAATTCGAAAAAAATTAAAGAAATTTAAAATATTATTTTTGTGTGAAAAATTGACGAAATAAATTTGAATTTTAAAAACTATGTTTCTTAACAAAATTTAAAAAAATATTTCAAAATAGAATTTTTTTAAAAATACATTTTTCTATCCAATTGATTATTAAAATTCAAAATGTGTGTGAAATTTATTTTGAGATGAAATTCGAAGGAAAAAAAATTAATGAACATATTTACAAAATGATTTCTGAATAAACGGGTTGTCTACAAGGTAGTGAAAGTTGAGAAAGTAGTGGTTCTGGAATAAAAGTAATGGAAAAATCAAAATTGAAAATCGAGAAATCCATTTCATCAATAAACAAAACAAACTAAGTTTTTCTTCGTATTGGCAACATTAAGATTTTTCTGGCCTTTTGAAAATGTTTCTGTTCATCTATCCTATTTTTTTCAGAGGGTTAATTTTTTGAGGGTTTCAATTTTTCGGGGGGGGGGGGGGGTTAAAAATGTTGTAGGTTGTAGTAGTGCAAGGAGTTGTGAAAAAGTAGTGATTTTTGGAGAAAAAAATTCCCTTAGACACTAAGATTAAAAAATTGACAAAATAACTTTTGAAAAAAAATTCAAAATTAGAAAGTGAGAAAAACATGAGTTGATTCAAAAAATATACGTGTGTGCGTTTTTTAAAATGAAATAAAAGAAAACTAATAGGTACCAAATTAACAATAAAAGAAAAGGAAATTTACAATATTATTATTTTTAATGAAAAATATTAGAAAGAAAAGAAGTTTTCAATGGATTTACAAGATGATTTTTAAATAAAACATCTACGAAATCATTTTTGAAAAAAAAAATGAAAATTGAAAAAAACGTGGCTTGGGTTAAAAAATTGCTTTGTAATGAGCTAATGACATTAAAAAAAAAGCGTTTCTTACGAAATTTAAAAATTTTATTCTAAGAAGATATTGAAAAAATAATTTAAGGAATTTACATGATTGCTAATTTATTCGAATTAAAAATTGAAAAAATAGGTAATTTTGAAAAAAAAACTCCAAATGAAATGAAAAAAAAAAAAAACACAGGAAAAGCACAGGTTTGAAATAACCAACAATTTGAAAAAAATAAATTATAAGCTTACTGCGATTATCCCACCCACCAGGCATTAAATTTCATTAAAACCATGAAAACTTTTGCACCACTCACCTCGAATGAACTAAAATAATCGACGGCGAAACTAATCAGTTTTAAAAAATTCTGAGGAAAGAATTTGAGGACATGTTATTTCCATCCATAAATCGATAAATTTTAATTCTAGTGATTTTCTTATTAAACTTCAAAGAAATACATTCAAGTAGTTCTGATTTCAACATTTTTACGTCAATTAGGTAAAAAAAACTGGACGTATACCTAATAACAAAATTGAAACCAAAAAATGGAATTAAGTTATGCGGCGAGTGCTGAAAACCTAATCGATGTACTTGGTCATCCGTCGATTAATAATATTTCTACTTACATCTCTGCAAAGAGAATGACATAAGAATTCAAATAATCTGCTCGTTTGTAGGTATAATATTCAATTAACTTTTTATTCGTGCACCGATCGAGTGCATCGAGTCGAGTCTCGAGTCTGAGCTGAAATATGAAAAGATTACGGAAATACATACGCGGTGCGTTTCTTCGCAATTAAACTAATTCAAAAATCGAGCACATTAAAATTTCAAAACTGGTATCTTTATACGTATATTTACTCGGTAACAAGAAAAAAAATACCTACCTATAATCTGGGCTGGAAAAGTTATCGCCACCTTAAATAACATAAAAGCGTACGAATTGATGGTACAAATCGAAATGGCTGCATCTTATTATGCAACTTGTCGTCGTAAGCAAACGAGCAGCTTTAAAATACAAGTTTATTGGTAACGATGGTCTTCACTATTGACATCGGCACTTCACTCTGCCCCTTGCCCTCTGCCCCCTGTTTCACTGCGGAGGAGATGGAACTTTAATACACCTAAAATCAGCGCAGAATTATTTGAACGATGAAACGCGATACGCTTGTTACGATTCTTGTATTCCGGCTTATTCTATCATTTCTTTAATCCTAATGCCCTTGAGTATATATATATATATATATATATATATATACTGAAATGGATATTTCCTTCGTGGGTGGTTACGTGTGTACTGTGCACTGTATCTTGGCCAAGTGTACCTGGCGTGCGCGTTCATTTTCCTATCGTGACATTTGCGTAGTATGTAGACTACTTTATTAGCCGAAGCCAACGCTATAAAGCGTTATATTTTTTCATTAGGTGCTACATAGATAGGCGTACATTGTAAGATTTTGAGGCGAACGCATTTTTGCGTCAAAATTTCCTATTTCGGAGGAAGATTCTTTCGTAAAATGACGCACAAAAAAGGTGCCTAAAAATCTCCTCGATAGTTTGTTAAAGGTATTAATAAAGAAAAACACAATAAAACTGGTTTGAACCGAGATAATACCACTGATAACAGTCATAATCTGAAATTGTTTTCAGTAGTTTTTTCTCTTAATGTCAACGACCACGTATTTTCTAATGTGTTTTTTCTTTACGACCGGTATAAGATGGATAGCATAGTTATCTCCAAAAACTGGTTAGCCCAATCTACTTATTACAACAGTATCTATCTCTTTTTTTTTTTTTTTTTTTTTTTTTGTCATATCGGTGTATAGTAGTTTGGGTGTTGTAGGCGGATTCTTTTAGAACGCCATGTACATTCCATTTGGTCGATTGCATTTTCTTATACTTCAAACTGGTCCAGACACTTTGGAATTGTTCTTTAATTAAAGGTATTTAAAATTGAACTTTCTATTGTAAGTTTGCGCCATGATCCGATTATAGATGACGGAATTCGTGGGAACGTCGTACGCGTATTGCAGTAGTATATTGCAGATATGGCATCTATGAAAAATGAAACAATGTTATAATTTTTTCTGCTTCAAAACAATGCTAACTATTTGCGATATGTAGTTTTACGGTAACTAGCAGAGAGCTATATTGTATAAGAATTTCCGAGTAATAATCCGTATCGATTTGAAAATACATATTTTAACCGAGGCATACGTACACATTAGATAATATACTTTTTTGCTTTGCTAATACCAATTAAAGAATCCGAGGTATTTTTTTGAGAAGCATTGTCGAGTACCTATCATATCTGAGGTTAATTTTTTTTATTTTAAAGTTGATGTCAACGGTTAAGTAAACTTAATAGACACTATCGAAGATAATTTCTCGTATTTTTTTTTCTTTCATGAGTACATACTTACATTATAATCGAAATGGATAATTAACGCAGAATGTAGATTCTGTCATTTTTATATTCTTTCCATATTTACCAACTGTTTGGTACTTGAACTATCTAAACTTGATTTGTTGTTCGATTCAATGATTCTCTGGATTTTTTTTTTCAATTTTTTTTTTTTTTTTTGCAGTAATAAGGTATTTTTTGAACATATTTAGCATAGGTATCTTCATGTTAAGAAATAGTACATACAACGAAACTTTCTATTTCAATATTGGTATTATAAGTTGGCCCTTATTTTTGACTTCTGATTTTTATTTTTTTTGTTTCACTCCCCAAAGTTGTTATTTTCTTGGGAATTTAATTCTCAATTTTTATTTTTCCCATAACTGAATTTTAAGTGGACCTTGGTGGACCTTATTTCTTATAAAAATTTGAAAAATTGACTGACATGAAAAATATCAAATTATCAAAACTTTACATTTTCTTTAAATTTTAAGTTTTTTTTTTTTTTTTTTTTTTTTTTTTGAAAAACTGGGATGTCTCAAGGTCCCACATGAAACAACGTCTGGGAAAAATGAAACTTTTTTAAGTTGGCAGTTCTCATGAAGAGGAACAGCTTTGATGAGGTAGAATTTTTTTTAAATACAAAAGTTTGAAATTTTTCAATTTTTCCTTTTTTTTAAATTTGTGGATAGGTGGGCACCACTTCAAATTCATTGAGGAGAAAAATAAAAAATTATAATTAATTTTTTATTATGATAAAATGGACAGTACCTAAACCGAAATAAAAATGAGTTTTAGATGAGAAATTATTTTTTCTAGATTTTTTTAGACATTTTTATTTCAAGGTGTTTCGAACGAGAGGAATGAATAGTCTTGAGATGAAGATTTTTTTAATAAGACCAATTTTTCAGTTGAAAGAGAATCTTTTCAGATGCGAGAGTTTATTAGGTGACTGTACATAATTTTTTGGATAAACTTTATTTTCATTTTGTTTCTATTCTAAAAAAAAAAAAAAATGCTTAGAAAAAAATTGTCAACTTTTTTTTCACAAAATTGCAAAATTGAATTTTACAGACTTTTTTTAGAGAATGTTTTTCATCAGTTTCTTGAGTGACTTGATTAGAAAAAATTTTTGGGGTTTATTTTTTTTAATACCTACTAAACTTAATTTTTTTGTAGAGATTTTCTAATCAATAAGTAAATTTTTCTCGCAGAATTTTGTTTGAAAATTTTTTTTTATGAAGATTTATGATTTTTTATTTATTTATTTTTTTCTGCATCAACTACTCTAAAAATTCCCTCATGTTTTTTAGAAAATTTTACAAAGAGCATAGCTGGATAAGGAGGGTGAATCAGTCCTGGACTCGGATTTTAAAATCAGGCTGAAATTGTTTTCAAAGCATAATATTCATCTTCTGTTCTTCACATTGCTTCAGTCCTGATACAATTTTAAGAAAATTATATGTGATATACCCATAAATATTCTCCTTCAATATAATTATATTTTTCAGAATTTTTTAGCATGTATTTTTCAAGGGAACAAAAAAATGATTTTTTTAATGTTTGAGAAAATTTACAAAATACTTTTCCAGAAAGATGACGACCGGAGGTTTAGAGGGAATCTCATGCCCCCTTCACTAAGAAGAAATTTTGGGAAAAAGTTGAATAAATTAAAATGGGGAATTTTTGTTGTTGGGAAAATTAGTTGGAAAAATTTCAGGCCCCCCCCCCCCGCACATTGCTTCGTCACGCCACTGTAATTTTTACATGATTACAAAAAAAAATCATCACTGTAAAGCTCGATAGCTAATTAGCTACATAAGAAAATTGGTTTGTTTTCTCACATGCTTCCCTCAGTTTTTATGAAAACTAGGAATTCGTTGAAAACGAACAGCCCCCCCCCCCCTCACATAAGAAAAGTCTGCTGAGGAATTTGCTTGCTAAAATGCAACTTTCATTAATTCCTTTTATTAAGAATCTCTAATTTACAGTATTTTACAGAAATTTAGCTAATTAAATTTGTATACTAACGATTTTTGTATTTTTTTTTTTTTTTTTTTTTTTCGTTTTCCAGGTAGAAACATACCTCTAAAATAACCCATCTCCGATCAATCCAGTCATTAAAAGAAGTTCACGAAATTTGTTCGATTTTTTCACTGATGGCGTGTACAAAATATCAGACTTCATGAATCAACGAAGCTGCCCCAGTTATTCGTCTTTGCAAGGCTTAGAAGCGGCCAAAGCGCTAATTGAAAGGTCGTTCGCTGACCAAATTTACCACCCAACTAATACCAATGACGATGGCCGAAGCTCAAGTAGATTCATCGACGGACAGTACATTATTACAGCGCGGTCCGTACAAAATACGTAATAGCCAATTTCTAATTATAAATAATCGTAGTCGCGGCTTGAAGCAGAGAAAACGCAAACGTCTGAACCAAGTGGTTGACAAACTCAATACGCAAGTGACCAGCGCCGAATTAGCGTTATTCAACAATAACTTCAAACATTACAACAACAATAATAATAAATTCATCAATATCAATAACGAATACGATAGTGAAAATGAGCCGCATCTCGGAGTGAAGGTGTCCAAACACATGTTAAGTGGTGCCCAGCAGCAAACGGAAAATACGGAGGAGTCTAGAAAAGAAATGGCGCCACTGGTTGGCCAAGTGTTTCGGTTTGATAGTAGCGATCAGGAGAGATTAGCTAGGTACGGTACACCTTCGGTGGAAGAAGAAATCGAAGATGTTTTTAGTCAATCGTCTTCGTCGAATAAGTCACCTCACAGCTCGAACGCCGATTCGCCAAAGATTAATTTGAGCCCGTTGCAGATTCGAGAGCACGAAGACCTGTGCAATTCTAAAATACGTATTAAGAAGCTGAGCGAAATTTCGGAAAAAGACGATCACAAAAAGGCATTTGCCGGATGCGCTTGTATTCAGTGTAGTTCCAAGTATGGCGTCAGGCATCATCCGCATTTCTATCCGGTATCTCCTGTGTCGCCTTTAACACCTATATCTCCTATTGCCGCTCCTGTGTACAGCTTCGAGCACTATCTGCATACGAAATATTTACCGGAGTTCTTCCGCAGACGTAGTCATTCAGATTCTGACTTGCCCTTGTGGCTGGAAGCAGCCAAGACCGAGAGGGATGCTACGGAGAAACGTCACCACGGACGCAGGCCTATATCGGAACCTCAGACGTATAC
Source organism: Balanococcus diminutus (assembly GCA_959613365.1). Taxonomy (NCBI): domain Eukaryota; kingdom Metazoa; phylum Arthropoda; class Insecta; order Hemiptera; family Pseudococcidae; genus Balanococcus; species Balanococcus diminutus. Next base: position 37,021,770 of record OY390714.1, read on the forward strand.
TTTGCAGAAACAACGCATCAAGACGGAGCAGCCTTCACCCCAGCAGGAATCTCCTCTGGATTTATCGACCAAAGGAGCCAGGGATCGAGCACACAGCATACCCAGCGCCGAATTATTGCCGAATCCGTTCGAAACGTTGCTGAATCTACCTCAACTAAATATCGTGCCGTCACAGTTCCTACCTCCCAAAGGAACGTTTTCCGTTCCTGTGGTGAAAGGCGACGTAGCGTCGCCTACTACCAAAGAATCGGTGGCCGTTAGGTATAACCTAGAGGTGTCTCCGGTCGTCGAGGAAATGCCTCCTGGCTCAGATGTCGCCTACGTTTGCCCTGTTTGCGGTCAAATGTTCAGCCTTCACGATCGTCTGGCCAAGCACATGGCCTCCCGTCACAAAAGCCGCACTCAATCCAGCGACTCTTCAACCAAAGCCTACCTATGCGAAGTGTGCAATCGGTCGTTTGCCAGGAGCGATATGCTGACTCGACATATGCGTCTGCACACCGGCGTCAAACCCTACACGTGCAAGGTTTGCGGCCAGGTTTTCTCTAGATCTGATCATCTATCCACCCACCAACGGACACACACCGGAGAAAAGCCCTACAAATGTCCGCAATGCCCGTACGCCGCATGCCGTCGTGATATGATCACTAGGCATATGCGAACGCATACGCGTTACGATGCCAATACCATTACTTCCGAACATTCGGAGGAATCTACAGTTCCTGATTCTCCGCATTCTTCGTCGTCAAGGGTCCAGTCGCCTTCGACGTCATCGCCCATGGAAATTACCACCTCGGTGCAGGATAAAACTATAGATTCCTAATGGAATCCAGCAAACAAACTTCGGATTGGCTTTATTTTTTAACTTTTCTATGTTCCTTTTTTATTTTACGTATTTCTTTTCTTATTATTTTTTCGCTGTTTTTGTTTGTCTTTTTTTTAAATTTTTATTTTTATTTTTTTATGTACGATGAAATCGAATTATTTGAAAATATTTTTTTCTACGCTACGATATAGTGTTTTAATTCATCAGTGTGGTGGTTATTTATATTCGTGTATACCTAGATATGTGTGTGCGTTTTTTCTCTTTTTTTTTCTATCTAAAACTCAACTATGTGTACGCTTCAGTGTTCCAATGTATTAGATTATGAATACTTAATATTTATGTTTGTATACGTGTGTCTATGTAGATCTTTTTAAAATCATTTTCGCCCTGTAATGGTGATTCGATTAACGTCACCGGGCGAATTTCTAATGAATGTTTGATGTTTGTATCGTAATTCTAGAATCAATATGAAACCTCGAGACTAATTTTTATGCTAGTCTTTTGCATTTTTCTCATTAAAATCATTTAGATATCTACTTCGGATTCGATCTTGAATCTATTACTACACGAAGGTGATTTCTGATTTCCATCGCATATCAAGCACCATTTTTACTTACGCAGGTACTTCATTGGGTGGTTCGAAAAAACACCTTTTTTTCGGATAGCGAAATTTTGTTCTCTTTTTAAATAAGATTGAAGTGTACAAATTTTGGTGAAGAAATATATTTTTTCATGGACCATCATACCTAAGTCACTTGAAATATCAAAAAATTAAAAAATTAAGAAAATTTTAAAAATTATTTTAATTTTTGAAAATATGTAAAATTTATAAATGAGAATCCTTTTGTTGAAAACAACACCCTTTTGCACGTCCTCTTTGGATTTTTTGAGTGATCTGTGAATAATTATAGTGATTATTCAATTTCCGCATTCGCCAGCTCTTGTAGCAAACTTTTTTTTTTTAATTTTTCATCATCAATTTAGCCCATTTTCAAAAAAAAATATTTTAATTTTTAAAATTTTCTGGATTTTTAATATTTTTGGTAACTTTAAGGGAATTATTGTCCTTGAAAAAATGGAGAATTTTCGACCAAAATTTTTAACACGTTATTTTCATCCAAAAAAGCAAGAAAATTTCGTCATTACGTTTTCAAATTTAAAAAAAAGTGTTTTCGAGCCACCTTACCACTTGATTCGATCAATACAGTAGAACCTCGATTATCCGAGTTGATTGAGATTACCTATAATCTAAAAATAAAACAAAAAAGGGGGACATTTCCAAGTTTTTTGAAGATCATTTTTGAAAAATTGTCGGAAACTGTGAATTTCGTCTTTAATTTTTTTTGAAAACTGGGAAGTTTGCTCTTTTTTAAAAATATAAAGAAGTTCTCGTTTGATTTTTTTTTTCATTTTGAAAAAATATTTTTAGAGTAAAAAAATAATTTTTTTCAAATTTTTCTAGAAAAAAATTTCTGATTTTTTTTTTTGAGGATCAATAGGTTTGTATGCATGGAGAACAAGGGGGAATCGGATAGCTTTGGACATCAAATAATCCATAGAAATCAGTTAATTTATTGCTAAGATAATCGAGGTTCTACTGTGTTTCAATTTTTTTTCAATTTTTCATCAATTAAAAAAATTTGATAATTTTTGATTCGAAATGTGAACTTTTTAAAATTACACCAATTCAATTTTAAAAATCAACATTTTCGTTGAAAGTATACGGACCTACATTTTTAACCCAATTTATCACTCAAATTGGTTACTTAATGTTTTACGTAAACTATTTTGCTCGATTCTACTTAATCTGTGATGAGAAGGGGGATTTCCTTTTTTATACCTGTAAAACAAAAGTGATTATCATTTTTTTTTTTTTTTTTTTTTTTTTTTTTCATTATCAATTATTAACAAATTTTCCATATTTATATCATTTTGAAAATTTGTTTCTCAATATTTTTATTTTCATTTCGTTTTTTAATATTTTCTATAATACCTACTTACGAATTTCATTGTTTTTTTGCTATTAAATTTATCATCATTGAACGTACGAGTATACCTACTCAAATGATATAGTTTGTTGAGTGGAGGGAAACAGCTCTGTGGATGCAATTTTTGTATGTACGAGTAAGGGAGAGGGCTAAGTCTGAAGTTATAGTGTGTATGATTTTTCAACTATTTATTTGATTTTTTTTTCATTTTATCAATTTACAAATTATCCAGTTTTAGGCAATAAAGTTTTACTGTGTATTACCTTTACCTACTTCTTTTTCTTAATTTCACTATTGGATGTGTTTTTGGTAGGATTCAGATTTTGAGGTATTCAATATTTTTTAAATTTTTTTTTTTAGTAAAGTAATTTTAAATCAAAATTAATTCAGATCTAATTTAGTATAAAATGAATAATTTGTATAGGTCCGTTTTGATCAAAACATAATTTTAAATAGGTTCCTACTCATCATTTCACGTCACTGAAACCAGAAATATTGTAAAAATGTAAATACTTCGTGTTATCGTACCTTTGCTTCTTGTAAATTTGTACATTTTGTAAAAAAAAAAAGAAGAAAAAAGGTGTTAATTTATTTAACTTATTCGCGTTTTATCTTTTTTTTAAAACTTCGTTTAATAAAAACATCCAATTCTACGAAAACCAAAAAAAAAAACCTAAAATGCATTTATAGAACTATCTATAAAAAAAAATCTCCGCATAATAAGTATAGTTCACGATAACTTTCGTAATTCTGTCTTTCAAATGTAGAATTTTGAACTTGTTTGAAATCGAACAATCACGAAAACGATCAAGATTCGCTGGTAAAAAAATTTCCTAATATTTTTATTTTGTACATATTTATGTGAAATTTTCACGTTGAAGTTTTTTTTCTTTTTGTTTTTTTATTATTATTATTTTATTTTCAAGTTCGTTGTGCAACGACGATAAACATTATTTTGAAATCTGTGTCTGTTATGTTTATGTTTGTACCTACTTTATGTGATCCTTCGTGTTTATAATTTGCTCAACTGATGTCTCTATACCTATTTGTATGTTTGTAAATGTTTTGAGCTTTAAATGTTTTTAAAACGTGTATTTTTGTTTTTCCCAATGAAAATACATATTTTAAATATATGGTGTCGATATTTGTGTTACGTGGTGTTTCTTTTTCTTACCTACGTCTTTACTGTGGAATGAGTGGTTAGAAGTAGGAAAAATAGAACAAGGAAGGGGTCAAGGTTAGATGATTTTTAAAATATCATCGAGAAATAGGATAAAATACTTAAAAGTCTAAGTAAGTATAGGTAAGTACATTTTGCAAAAGTCAATTCCAATTCCCTTCAATTTATATGAAGCTAAATTTTGGAAGATTTTCCACATTAGTCGATTTCATCTGTATGTAAATTCTGTAATGTAATAAAATTGTAAAAAATCTAGGTAGATACCTACTCGTACTTAATACCTATGCTTGCCCATTACATATTGTCGAGTTATTGGATACACGCGCGAATTCATAAGTGAAGGTTTTTCCCACTAGTGGGTATTGAAATTACGATATTTACATAATGACGTCGTGAATAATTTTATTATCAAATTGCAAATTTTTCAAATGAAGAAACTATTAGAGGATCATCTTGGGAATCACTTGGATTATAATTGCTCGCGTTCTCTAAAAAACGAGTTTTTGTTTTTTCGCGTTTTTTTTCTTCTGTTGTTGTTAAAACTTGTTATAAGCATAATATCAATAAATAAAAGGTTTTATCGTATTCTTGATCGATCATTATGATACCAATTGACCAACACCCCCATCGGCTGAGCAAGTGCTTTATATTATACCGTTATAGTATACCTTAGTCCTATCATTACGCTCTGATATTTTTTGTGGGTACCTAGTTTTTTTTTTCAAATTAAGTAGAAACAGCATGTTTAATTAATACGTATTACAAACACCGAAACGTCGGTAGGTATTTGATTGTTATATGGAACGAGACATTAATGGTATAATTTTGACGCTTCGTCGATACCGTCTGGCATCATTGAAAAAACTAGTAACTGGTTCATATTGCTTCAAACGTAAGTACCTATCTATTATTGGAAATTTAAAAATGAGGAATGAAAAAAAGTCAGCGAGAAGATTACGTTAGCTATTTACATACGAGTATGTTACGCCTAAATCGTGTAATTCCCTAATTTATGGAGGGCGAATTTTTTGCCTAATTTCATGAAATCGACAAAAAAGGGTGGAAGATTGTTACGACTACTATACTTTATGAATTAGGTGAAAAATTCCCCCCTTGTTTTAAAATTTAGGCAAGAGTGATATTGAACGTTGATTATGTGGTACCTAATAGACTAATGTTAAACACAAATGGATTAAATATTCAACTTTTCAATAAAATAGGTAGGGCTCATTTTTTTAACATCATTTTTCATGTATTTTTAACATTTTCGATTTTTTTTTAAACAATTTTAAAATAATAATTACTTCACTTGAAAAAATTACCTAATTGTGAAAGAATTTTTAAAATTTTATCCAAACTCGAATTTTCTAAAAATCTAGTTCAAATTAAAATTTTTGAAGAAAAAAACATTTTTTTGCATTTATTAGGTACCTATTTATTATTATTGTAGGTGAAAATATTTGTTTTTTCAATTTTTTAATTTTTTATCAATTTTTTTTAAATACCTACCTACTTTTGAAACTTAAATTTTTTTTTTTTGTAATTTGAGAACAACTTACCTGTTTAGTAAAAAAGTTGAAATAAATTTAATTTGTATCAAAATTTGAAAAAATATATTTTATTTTGAAAAAGTTTGCACACAATTTGAAAAATCTAATTTTGAAAAAAAAAATAATTTCATTCTGAATAAAATTTTATAAAAATTGATTGTGAACATAATTAGAAAATTTTCACTAGGAACAAAATTAGGATAAATTGAATTTACCATAGATACAGAGTTTTGCTCTGGATATTAGAAAATTTTTATTACAAAAAATGAAATGCTCTGAAGGGCCCGAAATTTGCTTTGCAAAAAAATGAAACTGTGGTGGCCTGAAAATTTTATACTATAAAAAATAAATCCATATTTAACAATATGTTTTAAAATAAGAAAAAAATAATATAGAGGGTCTTAGTTTGAAGAATTATGAAGTGAGAAAAAAATTCAATGGTCATTATAGGAAAGAGGAAGGGGCAGTAAAAATTGTGGTATCATAAAACATAATCATTTTTCAATTTTTTTTCTTTATGAAATAGAGAAATTAATATTATTTCTCATTTTCTCATTTTTTTTTTTTTTTTTCTAAACAAATAGGCACTATTCTCTCGAAAATTGACATTTCCCTCCAAACATTGTCATTTTTTTATTTTTTTTTTAAATCCATAAAATATTTAAACCAAAATTGATTTTTTTCAGAAATGATTTAGATTTTTTTTGCTCTCAAAAAACTAATTAAAATTTCTTTCCTCAAACAAATCATTAGATTATTTTTCTCAAAAAATCAAGTTTTTTCTTTTGTTTCAATTCTGTTTTGAAAAAATATTTTGATCAAATATTTTTTGTTCGATTTTTTTCAAAATTTTGTCCATTCTCAAGAATGGACTTTTTAAAAAAAAATTTTGAACTTTTTTCAGAAGTGTTTAAGTCGTATATCACAATTTTTGAGGACAACGCCTCTCGAGTTTTTTTTTTGGGGGGGGGGGGATCTCAATTTTTTTGGGAGGAAATTTTAATGTTTTAGAGAAAAAGTGGGTTATCTACAAAAATCAACTATAAATTTTTTGTCTCAATTTTTTGAAAAAATCATTTTTTACCTAGTATTAATTTTTTTAGGATTTTTTTTTATTTTTTGAAAAGAGGTCTTTTACTGTTGTAGTGAAGAATCTCATATTTAAAAAAAAGAAAATCTCTTATTTTTTGGAGTCAATATCACCTTATTTCAATGCAAATTTTTTGGTTTTGATTTCAGAACTAAACTTTTTACTTTTAAAGAAGAAAAAAATCTTGATTTTTTTGGAGAAAAACCCCTACATTTTTTGGAATAAATTTTATTTTTAATTTTAAAGTAAAAATGACTCATTTTTTTTGAAAAAAAAATTAATATTTTTTTGTTTAAATTTTTGAAAGCCTTCAATTTTTTGAGAGAAAAACAACTTTTTTAAGTAAAAACATGTTTGAACTGTTGATATAATTTTTTTAAAAGCTTATTTTCATTTTTTTGACATTTTAGAGATAAAAATTATTTTTATGAAGAAAAATCCCTGAAATTTTTGGAATAAAAAACTTTTGCAACTTTTTGCAGTAAAAATACGTTTTATGTTTTGAAAAAAAAAAAAAATGTCTTTGTTTTGTTTGTTATTGTTTCTTTTATTTTCAAGAGAGAAAAAATCTCAATTTTTTTGGAGTGAAAAATTTTAAAAATTGTTACAAAGTAGATTTTGGAGAAGAGAGATTTCTCAATTTTTTGAAAAAAACCTCCAAAATATTTGAAGTAGATACTTAGAGTGAAAATCGTTTGCTCCGGCCCTTGGGGAAACTCGAGCCCGGTGCAAGTGTACTTTTGCACCCCCTCTCGCCATCTTTGCTTGCTTTGCTCTTTCCTCAATGGATATTTAGAATTGTAGATGTACCTACTTGTTAAGCACCTAAACCTTATTTGTCTAATTTATGTAATAAGCCATTTTTTGCCAATTTTATGAAATTGAAAAAAAAAGGAAAACATTTACCTAATTCGATATCGAACATAATCCTTGCCTAATTAAATGCTCTTTCAACGCGAACGAATCACAACCCGTTAATATTCAATACGCAGGTAATTGATAATTAATAATTCAAAAAACGATTGAAATTTGAAATACACGGCAATGCATGAAAATTGGCAGTTTTCGTATTCTTCGATCTTCGATATTACCTATAATATGCCAACTACGCGTTAAAAAAGATAATGCAATAAAAATTCTGTATCAGTTCCTTTATTCTATTCCGGTAGACGTTAGACACGCTATATTTTTATAGTTTATTATTATTATAAATGATTTAACAGCCTTCTTAATAGCGAACCTGAGGAAAAAAGTGATCTGCGATAGCGAGTAAGGTGGGAGCTGCCATGAAGATTGCCTACAGTTTAGGGCCTTCCGCCTGTACGAGCGCCGCTACGCCCCTTTGGCTACCAGAGCCTCTACCTTTGTGACTACCAGAGAGACCCAGTCCAGTAAAAGCGGCTGCCATATCTATTATAATTATCAAACAAAGTACACGCAATCACTGCCCTAAAGGTTCTCATGCAAATTAACAAGCCACACCTGCTTGAAATTTTTACCTCTCCGTCCCATCTGGATAACAGGAATCAAACCAATTCTCTTTTAAGCCGCTGATTATTACAAGATATGGATTGATAATCCGCGTAGGGTGGTTAGAGAATTTACTCGATGCACATTGCCCATTTAAATTAATATACCTAAGTACGAGCTTAGTTGATGAATAATTTTTTCCAGTGCCAATGTGTGATATCCAAAATAAATTTCGAATCTTTGGTTACACTTTATACAGTACAGAATGTTGAGTTCAATAGGTTATACAGGGTGTCCGGTGATTGAAATTTGGATAAAGCTGAATACCACTAACAAAAATCTTCATGTACACATGGTGCCTATCTCGATTTTGAAGGGGCAGTGGTGTTGAAAAATTTCAAAATTTTATGGAAACAATGCACGAATCAGGTGTAACTTTTTAAAAGGAACAAAAATAGTTATGTCAAAAATTTGCCTATCTCTGAAAATGAAGGCACTGCAAAGCTTTGAAAATCGGTATTTTCGAAAATCAAGGCTCCGTAGGGCCTTAATTGTCATAGATAGGCAAAATGTTCACATTACCTACCTTTTTTGTTCCTCTCAAAAAGTTACACCTGTTTCGTGTATTTTTTGACCGAATTTCGCAATTTTAATGTATCACCACTGCACCTTTTGACTGGGATTTTGCGTTGCTGTAACTCCTTCAATTTCATAGGTAGGCAATGCAATATGATTATAACTTTTGTTGCTTTTTCGAAGATCTATCCACTGCCGGTGTCGAAATTTTTTTCGAACGCAGTGTTGCCAATCGATTTTGCTAGGTAAAATATAGATTTTCAAACCTTTGTAGCTTCTTCATTTTCAAACTTAGGCAATATGTGTAAATAAACTTTTTTTTTAGTCGTACTCGATTATATCCAAATTTTAAGTTTGGCAGACCACTCGCCGGACACCGTGTATACGAGGATCATATTCAGGTACTGGGATAACGATACAGTTGCCTACTTATCTCCTCTTCTTTTGATTGTTCACCTAAGGTAATTAAAAATCAATTTTGAACTCCTTAAGGTAATTAGATCGTTAACATTGACCGATGAAACGCTGAAAGTAACAACTCACGAGGAATAATTAATAAAAAAAAAACCACTTACGAAAACATTATTTTACCAACATTTTTAATACTTCAGAGTCCAGACACACGGTTTATTTTCGAAGAAATCTCTCCATCTCCATTATTACATCAATTGCAATCATACGTACGATAGATACACCAGCAAAAAATATCGCATTGCCCAAACACGCCTGTTCGTTGTACGAGATAGGTACCAGTACTTGAGAACCCTATAATTCACACGTCGGTTATTCGAATCGTCTACGGTTTTTTTTCTTCATTCAATTCTCGACATAGCGTGTACCTATCTAAGTTATAAAAAAAAAATATTTGATTGACAAATGCCCCATAGTTATCGAGAAATTCGGGTCAATCTGGCTGTAGATTTATGGAAATCAGATTGAAGGTGATTTATGATACGTTGTCTGTCAAAAAATCTATCCACGAACATTACCGCAGGAGGACGAAAAAAAAGAATAAATTACCTACCTGAACTGTTATTAACTGGTGTGGCATGATCTACGCGTTTACTTTTAGGTAAAATTATTCAAATGTGTAAAATTTTCGAACGTATTTGAAATTTAAATCAGCGATTTTATTTTTATTTTTTTTATCAATTTTGTGAACTCGATCATCGGTTTTTTTTCAGCTCTCCGATGCGGTGGAGGCGGTTTTAGAAAAAATATTTGTAAAAGCATTGTCACCGATTCGCGTTCCAAGTACAAGAACATTCCTCGATCGAGTTAGCCAAATTCCTATCAAAGTTGATAAATAGCTCTATCGTGAATTCGAAACAACGCATACGAAAAAAGTTTAGTTTTAAAAAAATACTATATTTAGAAACCAGGAACCAGTGATAATTGTAATACTGTCGTTGAAAGAATTAGTGCTAACTCATAGGTCATTCAGATTTCTATCATGATTACTCATTAAGTATTTCTATAAATAATTGCGATCTAATTATATCGATTCGGTTAGTATTTTTCTGTTCGTCGTTCATCTTGATTCTAAAATAAGGCGTAAAAGTATTTTCAAATGAAAGTTCAATAGGTAGGTACGTAAGCTACGAATGTAGACTTGCTAGATTTAGATTTGGACTTCACTATGATGTGTTTTTTTTTTAGACAAAATCGTATCGACTTCGATTCGATTGAGGAGCAGAGCGGAAGAAAAAAATTCGGTCATACCTACCTACCATTCTCCTCTTCCAATTTTTTTCAAAATTAGATAGGCATTGTTTTGGGCCCTTTAAAGGATTTACTTATCCATCTTCCTTCAAGCGATGGCGAGACAGGGGATGCAAAAGGTGCACTTATACCGAGCTCGAATTTTTCCCCAGGGTCCGCGCAAAAGATTTTTATATAACTTTTTCTGAGAAAAAAATCTCCAAAAAAAATAATTTTTCTGCTCCACAAATTGAGACCGAAAACTTGATATTTTTTTTCTCTAAAAATAACAGATATCTTTACATATTCGAAAAAAAAAACAGAAATAGATTTTTTTGTATAAAAATCAAGAGATTTTGGCCCGTATTTTAAAAATTTGCTTAAGCAAACATTGACCTTAAGGCGAGGCGATTTCACACGTATCGTGTCAATTTACATCGAGCAGCCATTTATTTGTATGGAAAAAATAAACAAAACTACTTGGTCTGTGTAAGAACGCTTCGCCTTAAGTATAAGGAAATTTTTAAAATACGGGCCTTTTACTCCAAAACAATTTTTTAAATGATTTCATTCTTTAAGAAATTGTAATTTTTTTTTGAATAAATAATTTTTTTTAAAATTCAGATTTCTTCCCGCAAAATTGAAAGATTTTATTTTATTTTTTAGACGAAAAATAACAGCACTTTTTCTTCAAAAAATTGAGAAGTTTTTTTAAATAGATACAAAAAGTTGAAAACTTCTGGATTTTTTTTTACAAAAACATTAGGATACTTTTTTAATCCAAAATAATCAAAAAAAAACTTAAGAGATTCTTATTTTTTTCTTCAAAAATAAAAGTTTTTTTCTTAAAAAAAAAAAATTACATAATTAAGTAAAAATTTTTCTGAGTAAAACTCAAGAGATTTCATATCTAGGTACTTAAAAAATTTAGAGATTTTTTTCGCAAAATTGAAAGATTTTGAATTTTTCCCAAATATCTAAGTGAGACATTTTTTCTCTAATAAAGTTGAGAGATTTTTTTACCCAACAATCAAAAGATTTTTAAAAAAATATATATTTCTTTTACAAAAAAAAAAAAAAAAAAAGAATTCAGTCTAAACTCCCAAAAAATAAAATATTATTTTTTTCAAAGAAAATTGGAAACAAAATCTTGATTTTTTTTTTCTATAAACGTAAATCTTTTTTAAATTTAAAAAGTACCTAACAATAAAACACAAGAAAACAAAAACAAAATAAAAGTCAATAGATTTTCACTTAAACAAAATCCAAAGAAATTACATTTTTTTCATACAATCGAATTTAAGGAGTATTTTTATTACAACATAAGTTACGAGAACAATTTTCATCCACAAGAAAGTTTTAATTTTAATTTTATTTAAACAAAAAATTGAGGTTTGTTTTTCTCTAAAAATAAATTTTAAAAAACAAAGATTTTTTACTTCAAATTTTTTTAAAAAAAATTGAAAAATCCCGCGTAACAATTTTGATGTGAAAGACGATGAAAAAGACGTGATCTCGATTACGTCACTTGTCGACACGTCAGCTGCCGACATTATTGTCGATAAAATGACGAGTAATAAGTTGATACCAAGTCGATATCGACTTTTTAGTCGGTATAACCTCGACAAATATGTCGTCTTTTTTTGATGCTTTGACGAGGTATAAGTTTATGCATCTACTTATTGCTCGTCAAACCATCGAAAAAAGACGGCATCTTTGTCGAGATTATGCCGGGTAAGAAATCGATATCGGCTGGATATCAACTTACTACCCGTCTTTCTATCGGAAATAGTGTAGACTTTTGACGTGACGAATCCGTGACGAAATTCGAGATCACGTCTTTTACCTACTTTTTCACATCGAAAAATAACACAGATATTGAGTATAAATATACCTCGGCCTCGCGTACGAAACAAACTCAATACATAAATACATACATACATACAGAATACACATTTTTTATTATATATTAATCAAAAATAAATTCAAAAAAATTAAACAATATAAACATATTGGAATGCGTTTCACTGGGATCGGGTTGGAAATCACTGTCTCCTCGCTACTGCTACTAATAACAACCCTCCGATATTCTTCTACCTGCGTATAATATAAAAACACCTGTATTATTATTTACCCTTTTGCCACCTGCTGTGAGTTGACATGATATGTTTGAAGTAAAAAGCACCGGTGGTTGGTTTCCAAGATACGCCATACTTGTATTGAGTGAAAACTTATTATGTGTAAATGAATCAAAGAGCTTACCTTCGTGAATTAAAACCATTCAGGATAGCATGAGAAGTTATTTCAACAAAAACTGCGACATTAAAATCGAAATAAACACACGTTTCTTGAAAATTATCGAAAACACCAAGATTTTATCGTCAAATGTAAATTTTCAATAAAATTCACATTCTTGACCGCCAACCAATCATAAACCACCAACACGTCACATGACAGCAGCAAAACATCACAACACTACCACACACTACACAATGCCAAGTCATTCACAGCTAATGCTATCAAAAATTTGTATAGATACTTATTTCCCCACACGGAGCGCTAGTTACTATTCGTTTGGATAAATCAGATAAATAGTTGATTGACGACATTTATATCGACATTACTACCGATTTGACATCTTAATACTTACATTTTTAAAGAAAATATAAAGTTCTGGAATTTTCAAAAATTGATAGTACTTCAATTTATCATTTTGTTAATTCAATACATAACAATAGATCAAAACTTGAAATTATTTTCCCTCCAGAATAATGAATTCCGACATTTTCAGCAGATAGTGAGTAGTTGCCAATGCCGATCAAAGTGCCGATACTCGACATCTTCATCGTCAATTACACATATATTTCTTTACTGGAAAATTTGGCAAAATAATGTTATTTAAAAAAACTAAATAGCTGAATATATCATTTCACATTATCACTGGAATTTATCAACTATTTTAATCATATTCCAATCAAAAATAATTTTGTTGATGTTGTAGACATGACGTTGATAGAAATGACGATTATCGACATTCTAATCGGCACGGTGTCGGCATGTCGACCCTACTTATTTTACTTTTTTTTTAAAACTGTGGAAATCGAAAAATTTACAGTTTTTTCACACGTATGTTGTATTATTACTCGTATTAACTTTATTCATGGCACAATTTTGTATTTTTCTGGGATAAAAACACATGTAAAATCATGTCGACATATTTGACGAGAGAAAGACGATATCGGCACATGTTACGCGGGATGACACTTTTTTTAGCAGACTCTCGATCATCGGGGGAAGTTCCAGACAGAGTGAAAAGGGCCCGCAAAATTATTGCACTGAGACCCCCTCGCTCGGCTCTCGCCCGTCACTGCTTCTTACGTACATCAATAAACAGAAATTCGCTGATTCTGTTATTTTCATAATCCTTCGAAAAATTTCCATTTACCTAATGGATGCGTTAGCATGGAAATAATAAATACGTTTATACGTAGGTAAGTCAATTTAAAATAGGTAAGTACTAAATACCAACATCATCTGATCACATCTCAAGTTGCACAGCACACAGGTAGGCTCAAATTACCGCAATTAAGTAAAATACTGACTGAGTAAATATCAATTTCCTGCATTATCACAGAGAAATGTTTTCCAAACGTCTGAATATCTTGAGAAAAGTGTAACTATAGCTGCAGATTTAGGCCGATTAATCATTTTTTTTCTCATTCAAAATTTACCTACGACTATAATAAGATGACATAATCACGATACAAGTGTATCAGTTTAAAGATTAATGAGACATTTTTGCCAATAACAAGTTTCGAATTGAACCTACGACGTAGGTATTTCATAAAATAGGTACTTGCCAGTTGCTACCTACGTTTAATTGAGATGGAGTACACGTGTTTATGAACGATTGTTATGAATTTTTTGCCCAAGAGTTAGGCGTAATTTACATGACAGCTTATCGCGATATTACAACTAATTACATCGGATGTTAACTGGTAACAGTTTATTAGGAATTGAAGGCATCGTACTCATGTAAACAGTTTCTTATTATAATTTACGCGGCAGTAATACCTATAACTTTCTTTAGGTAATGATACACAATCACGCGACTATTATAAGACATGGTTTAAAATTATAAATTGCAATTTTTTCAACTATAACCAAAGTACAGATAGGTACCTAGCTACCTACGAGAGACGAGTAACTATACGGATGGAACTGTTGGAAGTTATACTACCTACATTATTTAATTTGTTGTTTATTTTGAAAGTTTGAAGAATTACGGGAGGCTGTAAGGATTCTAATTTCAATTCAAAATAAAGTAGACTTAAGAATCTTTCTTTAGTTACCTCGTAGTATCGGATTACCAAGTCTACACGTTGGAAAACATGATGCAGCAGATTGTTTGGAACAGAAGAAATGAAGTTGATTTAATTAACCTGCATTTGAATCAAAATCTTTTATTTTTTCATTATATCCAAAAAAAAAAATCGAAATACTTGAACCATGCGACGTGCGAGTGGAAAAGTGATGATTTGGAGCGAGGAAAAAAATGTAAGTATTTTTTTGCTGTAATTGAGAAAAAAGTGTCAATTTTTTGCGAGAGAAAAAATTTCAACAGTCATTTGTGAGGTAAGAAATGTAATTTTTTAGAAAGAGAAAGAACACTAGTTTTGTGCAATAAAAAAATGTCAATTTTTGCGAGAAATAGATTTCAATTATTTGGGAGGAGAAAATACCATTTTTCTGCGAGAGGAAGAATAAGTAGGTATCTTTTTTGAGTGAGAAGGAAATGTCATTCTCTTGCATGATAAATAATGCACTGCAAAAAATGTCAACTTTTTGGAGGTAAGAGAAAGATGTAAGAAGATTTTTGTAGGAAAAAAATGTCAATTTATGGTTTTAAAAAATTAAATTTTTGGTAAAACAAGAAAATCGATTTTTGTAAGTAAGAAAAAAAATGTCAAAATTGTTTGTATGAAAAAAATTCCAATTTTTGTGAGAAAGATATGTCAATTTTTTTTCAGAAAAATGACAATTTTCTGTAAAAGTCAAAGTTTGAAAAAATGTAACCAATTTTTTGTAAAAAATAAAAATATAAGTAAATTGTACACCGAGGGTGAGTGCACTACACTAATAGAGAGTGAGTGCACTACACCAATCGAGGGTGAGCGCAGTACACCGAGGGTGAGTGCAGTACATCCAGGGCGAGTGCAGTACACCAATCGAGGGTGAGTGCACTCGCTTTTCATTGATGTAGTGCACTCACCCTCGGTGTACACTCAAAGTTTTTTAAATTTGCTGGCCAAGAGTGGAGAGGGTGGAAAAGTTTTTTCGGCAAAAATGTTTTTGAGGGGTACCAAACAATATCCCAACCATAAGAACCAATTTCCACTGGAAAATTCAAAAATCGGTGCTCAGGGCCAAATCATCCCTACAAACCCGGCTAGACTCTTTGTAAAGAAAATACCTAAGTGTCGATTTCCTGTAAGACAAAGTTCTGAATAAATTAGTTTGAATTTTTTTTTTTTTTTTTTTTTTGAAAAATACGATTTTTTTGTAAAAATATGTAAATTTTGCGTAAAAAAATTTCATTTTTTGTAAAAAAAAAAGGACATTTCTTTGATTTAAAAAGTCGACTTTTTGTAAAAAAAAATCCATTTTCTGAATCAATTTTTTTGTAAAAAAATCCATTTTTTAAGTCAATTTTTTGTAAAAAAAAAAACATTTTAGCATAGTATATGCTTTTACGGAGACCAAAATAGAAAAAAACGACAGGAAAATCCTAGACCAAAATCCGACCCCATTGGATTTTAGGTTAGGTTACATTAGGTTAGGTTTGGATGACATAAAAAAACAGAAAATTTTCAATAAATTCGACTTTTTAGACATTATGTCAGACATTTTGAAACTTGAAATTTTTTTATTAATTTAATGGCTTTTTGATATTTTATTTTTTTTTTAAATTTTACGACTTTTAGATATTTTATCGGACATTTTGTAAGACATTCTGTTCTCCAACCTTTTTTGTTAAAATTCTCTTGACTTTTAGATAATTTATCAGACATTCTGTTTTTTTTTTTGTTTTTTTTTAATTTCCATTGAAATTAATATTATTCATGACTTTTTGTGAATTATCAAACAAAAAACTTGAGTAAACAAATACAAATATATTAAAAAATGATAAATACAGAAAATTCCCTTCCCATTTTTATAGACTTAGAACTATCTGAAATTGATATTTCAGGTATGGTTAAAATTTTCTGTATTTTATTCATTTCAAAATGTTTTGTATAAGATTACGCTCAAATTTTGCATAATAATATGAAATTATTTTTATTATACGTTTTTGATTTTTAAATTTGCATGGAAATTAATATTCTTCACTTTTAGACATTTTATCAAGTAGTGAATGTTATTAATTTTTTTTTCATTGAAATCAATTTATATGACTTATTTTTATATTTAATGAATTTCTTTTATTAGATGTTTGTAATTTTATGTGACCAGAATTCAAGTAAAGGTCTAAAAGTTTAAATTCAAATCCAAATGAAATGCAACAAAAAAGAAATAATAATTAAACCCTTATTTGTGTGAGTATTTCAGCTTCTTTTCAAGTACAATAATTCAGTCTAGTGATATGTATCATATTCAATTTATATTCTACGATGTGGTAAACGCACTAACGTTTCTTTATTCGAAAAAAAATAAACTTCTTCGCAGAGTTTATCAATCCAATAAACATCGCTCCATTTTGGAAAAAAATTCGTGTACTTACGTAAGTACCTACCACGGATCGTGACAGTTCTACCTACACTAAAAATGTACCTAGCTCTTTTAGACATTTCGTCACGGAGTAAAAGCATATACTATGTTTCATACTTTCAAACGTAGTCTGTAAATAGAGTGAACCGGGGGGGGGGGGGGGGGGGGTCCGCGCCGAGTTTTTTTTAAGTTGATTTTTTGTTTAAAACTAGTCATTTTTTTTTAAAAAGTCAATTTTTTGTTGAAAAGATAATTATCAATTTTTTGTAAAAAAAAAATTGTTGAAAAATATTCAATTTTTTGTAACAAAAAAGAAGTACATTTTTTGTTAAAGAAAATAAGTATCAATTTTTTGTAAAAAAAAAAAAATGTAAATTCTATGTAAAAAAAATGTAAAATATTTGAAGTTGTCAATTTTTTGTAAGAAAAATAATCATATTGAAAAATGTCATTTTTTCAAATTCAATTTTTTTGTGAATCTGAAAAAAAATTACCAAAATTTTGAAAGGGGAAAAGTGCTAATTTTCTACCTAAAATAAAGTTATTTTTTAAGTGAGAAGAAATTTTTTTTTTGGTGAGAAAAAGGTGTTTGAGAGGGGAGAAATGTTGGTTTTTTTCGAGGGAAAAAATGCGATTTATTTTTGAGTACTACTTTTTTCCTTGATTTTTTAAAAAATTTTCCATTTTCGAGTTCTACATCAGTGCAGTGAAAAATCAAAAATCACAAAAATGGGGTTTATCTCCTTGCAAAATCATGTTTATATTCAAAACACTCTTTTATAAAAGCATTTTAAAATTTGTTTCCAAAAAATGTTTTTTGAGCTTAAATTTTTAAAAATTTTGAAAATACTTTTCAAACCAAAAATGAAATATTTAATATTTTGAATTCCTTGGGGAAATTGGGAGTTGTCGTTATTTCAAACATGAAAATAGGAAGGGGATGCGTTTTTTTGGCGTAGGCCGGAAAATACTATCTTAATCTGACACCATCACTTACCATATTGGAAATTTCCCCAATGATTCAAAACTTCATCATTTAGGTATTTCTAATTTTATTGTGCATTGTACCCAGCACCATAAATTTGGTTATGACAAGCAGGCCAGTTGAGAGGGGTCGGAGGGGGCATTTTGCCTCGGACCCGGAGTTTTGCTAGGGGGCCCGAATTGAATTTTTTCTACTTCAGTTGGAAAAATCACATAATTTTTGGTCAAAAATGCCCTTGGAAGAGGTCCCAAAATAATTTTTGCCCGGCCCCATTTTGGCTCTCAACGGTCCTGATGACAAGAAATTTTATCAAAAATTTTTTTGTGATTAGAATTTTTTCTCCTCAACTAAGTACTTAATATTAACTACTTTGTTTCTGTAATTCAAAAATTCAAAGTTTTCAATTTTATCAATACTTAGGTAGGATACCTAGTTACCTGTAACCCTAAGGTGTATCAAGATAACGTAATTTCGTCTTTCTAGACAACCTTATATGTACTTTACAAGAGCTACGTAGTATGTAGTTGTAGGTACACAAAACCAAAATTACAAATAGACATGCTTAAATATCAACCTGTGTAGGTACTAACGTTTGATAAAAGTCGTAAAAAATACATGCCGTTAAATTTATACGATAGGTATATTTTTTTCAAATGTAGATGTTGAAAAAGAAATTTCAACTGGCTTTGACATTTACGATTTGCCAAAGCAAATAAACATTCTCGGGTAGGTACATAATTATTAGGCGTCGTAAATTTCTAACGTCGAATAAAGGCCTCGTACCTATTTGAATGCATGAAAATTCACGTTGGAAAAAAATAATATCAGGGCAAACTATAATTTTTTTTTCAAGTGTGGACGAAGAAATTAAGACGGTGTGGTATTCGTTGCAAATTGCAAACAACAATAATATCTACAGGTGCAGAAATAAACAGATTTCATAGTGAGCTTAATAATTATCATTCGTACCCAGGTACAGAGGTATCTAAATTACCTAGTCTTCGCACATTGGCCGGTAACTCGCCACTCGTACCTACTCGTTTAATTCGCTCGGATCTGCAGATGATTAATTCGATCGCTTTCGGTCATTTGGGTGAAAAAATTCAAAGTGGCAGAAAGTTCATACGGCAAAGATCAAAAAATTCTGTTGCGATTAATTTGATACTGTCGAAATTAAAACTATCAACAAATAAGTACGCGATAAAAATTAATGAATTTTACCCACCTACAAAATGAGATTCACCCGGAGCGATCCGTAGAGGAATTCAAATCAAAGTATGTAGGTAGTGGTAATTTTATAGGAATGTGCAGTGCAACTTTCCGAACGGCAGCGTATTAATCTTAATATTTTGTGAAGAAGTGGCGGTTATATTAATTCGATGTTTAAAAGTGCGAGGGAGTATTGTAACAGATAAAGATAGGTTACTATGGGTTTGAAATTTATTACTTGTCCTTGAGCAAATGGCCTACAAAAAGCTATACTCGGTTGATTGCAATAACGCGTATATAGAGTACTCGCATATATAGATAATACTTAGAAATTAATCTCAACATCAAATTACAAGACAGCGTGCAGCGTTTGAGTAGTTTTTGTTGCGAGTTTGTTTGGCCACCCATTCGAAGTACCTATTTTAGTAGTCAATGATTGATGTCGAATCGAACTTTTAATTTGCACATTTACTTATGCCAGCGTAATGGTCGCGTTTGTTTTCGTGCGACAACACGTGTAATTTCATTTTTAATCCGATAGGTATAGGTAGGTACAGGGTAAGTATGAAATATGTTGTATGTGCGGATATGAAAAGGTGTAGAAAGAAGGCGAGAACCGTCCTTCAATACCTGTTAACAACTTGCCACTAACATCAATTCAACTTGTTCATTAAATGTTCAATTTACGAGTACAAACATGCTTGCATATGCTCAATGGACGTACCTACACTGGCGCTATAATATACCTACTGCTTGGAGAGCGCATGTGTACACTTAGTTATAAACAAAATTAATTATCATTTACATACGAAGTGAACACAGTACCTAACTTATTTACAAAACACAGTTTTTAAACCTGAGATGGATGAAAGTTTCATCTTATCAAAATTTGAAATTTTTTTCAGCGAGATTATTCTCAAATTTAAAAAAAAGAATTTTTCAGTTCTTTTGAAAAAAATATTTTTTTCCTGAGAAAAAGTTTTTTTTTTATGGTAGAAAGAAAGCTCTCATTAAAAAAAAAATCATTCACAAATGTTTTAAGAAATAAACGTTTCAATTTTTAAAAAAATACAGTTTTTTTGAGAAGAAGATTTCTCAGTTTTTCTGAAATAAGTAAAAATATTTTTCAACAAAGAAATCTTCATTTTTGTTTAGGATGAAATCGCTCATTTTGAAAGAAAAAAAATTGTCAATTTTTTGTAGAAAAAATCTCCTCTCTGTTTAGAATGAAATGTCTCATTCTTGGAGAAATTTTTTTTATTAATCTCAATCTCAAAAAAATTGTAAAAAAAATCTTAAAATTTTTCGATAGAAAAAAATCTTGATGAATCTCAATTTTTTGGGGGAAATAATATTTTTTCAAATTTTTGGAGAAAAAAAATCTCTAACTTTTTTTTTATAGAATACGTGAAATCTCGCAATTCTTATAGAAAAAGAAAACCAGTTTTTTTTAAATTTTGCCTTAATTTTTTGGAGCCACTTCTAAAAAAAGTCCTCAGCTTTTATGATGCAAAAAAAAGCAAATACGTAAGTTTCAGAATGTCTGACAGAATGTCTGACAGAATGTCTAAAAGTCGTCTAATTTTGAAAAAAAGTTGGAACTTTTTTTTTGATACCTATTCATTTTAAAATAGATTCACTCTTCAGTTCTTCTGTAGAAATTAGATTAAAATTTCAATTTTTGAAAAAAATAATGAAAAAAAATTTAAAAAAAAAGAAAAAAAAACTTGAATTTTTTGTAGGAAAAATCTCAATTTTTTGATTTTTGATAAAATTGTCAAATACTTTGGAGCAAATATAAACAATCTTTTTTTCTGTTTGGATTGAAATCTTTCATTTTTACAGAAAACGTTTTCAGTTTTTTTTTAGAAAAAAACACAAAAAATATTTTTCAAATTTTTGGATTTAAAAAAATCCATTAATTTTTATGTAGAAGAAAATCTCATATTCTCATAGAAAAAGAACAATTAAAAAAAAAACATTCAATTTTCTTTGAATACAAAGTACCTCTATTCTTTAGAGCCACCTTGAAAAAAATTCTCATGTCTTAGCCAGAAAAAAGATATAAAATCAACAAAAATGGATGAGGAAGGGATGAACAAAATATCAATAAATTGGAACAATTTTCAATTTTCGATTTTGACATGATTTGTCGAAAATTTTGGATCAAAATTTTCATTCTATTCGAGCACTGAAAATTTTCCCCAGCAAAAAAAAAAACATACCTTATTCAATTTTCCTACTCAGATAACACTTTGTTCTTTCACCTGGTAACTGTAAAAGATCTGAATATACCTACTATAACATCTTCAGATCTAAATCATATTACAAAGTAGTTCTACTTTCAAAAGCACATGCCAATTATTAGTAGATAGATATTTAATATACATATATATATAGTTTTCTATTTTCAAAACACCGTCTCGATAATTCGATATGTCCTAATCAATTAAGATCTTCGATGGTAATTTAATTACCTACAAATCAGACATGCGTTTGAAGAAGCGTTTATAAAACAATTAAGATCTATAAATTTTTCGAGAAAAAAAACTGCAATAAAAAAAAGCAACATAGAAACCGTTAAGATAAGCTTCCGCCCTTTATACTAGGCCGATCACCTGTTAAACATCAATTTTAATTAGGCTTCGGTTTATAGTTGTCGTAAAATCGGCGGCCTTCGTTATCGTACTTCATCTTTTTGATGCCTCTAGTTTGTAACATTGTAATACAAACATTTGATAACCTATACCAGTAAATAAAAATAAAACAGAAACACTCGCCACGTTTTACAACTGATCGATTAATTGAGATATTTTAGCAGGTGTTGACTTTTTATGAAAACTCTTTTTTTTTTAGAAACAGTTTCAATTTTTAGCCCCAATAATGTCTTCGGTTTTTTTTAGAGTGAAAATATATTTCAAATATTTTAAGTAACAAATTTCTGAATTTTCTTGAAGTAAAATTAATGTTTATCTTAATTTTTTTGAAGTTGAGATACAAAAATTTTTAATTTTAAAGTAAAATAATTTTCCAATTTTCTTAGAATAAGAAAATCTCTATATTTTTTTTTTGCAATAACATTTTCAATTTTCTTTTAGTTTTTTGGAGCATTTTGGGAGCAATAAATCTTTCATTTCTCTCTGAACAAAAAACAACTTTCTAATCTTTTTTTGGGGATTAAGAATGATGATCAATTGATCATCTTGGTTTTTTTTTTTTTTTTTGAGACGGTTTAAGAAATTATAATTTTTTCGAATCAAAAAAATGAGTGAAAAACCCTTTCAGTTTCTTTAAAATAAAAAATTCTCTAATTTTTGTTTTTGAAATTGAAGGTGGTACCTACTACTTAGGTATTAAAAAAATTGAGGCGAGTAGGTAATCTTTCAATTTTCTCTGAGAAAAAATTTATGAATTTTCTTGGAATGAAATATAATTCTTTTTTTGAGTCAGCGTAGAATACTTTATTCTCATTTTTTTGAAGTATTCGAGGAATAGATAAAAAAACGTTCAATTTTTTGGGGAGAAAAGCCTTTCAATTTTTTCAAGGATTCTGTTTTTTATGAAGGAATCTCTTTTTTTTTTTTTTTTTTTTTTGAGAAACAATCTTGCTTTCTCTATCTATTTTAACTTTCATTTTTTGGAATATAAAATGTATATTTTTTGGAAGAAAAAAAATTTGAAAAATTTTCAAAATTAGAATAATATTCGAAGTGGGACCTCAATTTTTCAGTTTCTCCGACCCATTATTAAAATTAATTGAAGCATGGTGCAACTTTTTAAGAAGAACAAAAAAAAGATATGTACAAAATTTGCCTACCTTTGAAAATGAAAGGGCTATTATACAAAAACAAAGCTATCGGTATTTTTGAAATTCAAAGCTCCATAGCGCCTTCACTTTTAAAGATAAGCAACTTTTTCGCATAACTTTTTTGTTCCTCTCAAAAAGTTCTCCCTGTTCCATGTTCTGTGCTGATGAATTTTGCAATTTTCACGTCTCATCAGTGCATCGTGATAAATTGAGATAGGCAATACATATCTTTGACCGGAATTTCGTATAGCTATAACTCATCCTTCAATTTCAGAGATAGGCAACTGAATGTATTTAGAATTTTTTTTACTTTTTCAAAGTGCTATCCATTGCCAGGGTCGATTTTTTTTTTGGAAACAGCGTTTCCAATCAATTTTGTTTGGAAAAATATGTACCAATTTTTCAAAGCTTTGTAGTTCCTTCATTTTCAAATTCAGGCAACATGTGTTTATTATGTTTTTTGTTAGTGGTACTCGGTTGTATCCAAATCTCAAGTCTGGTTACTCCGAAGCGGGACACCATGTATAATAAGTATCCGATATAAGTACGTGCATAAGTTTAGTAGAAAATATACCGAAGTGTATACCTAACCTACGTCATACGTGTGATGCGGAAATTAGCATTCGATACCTACCCAAATGAATTTCGTACTCGGTAAATACGAATTTAGGCTATCTATCATACCCAGGTTTTCGTATTTATTACGGTGCTTTCATCAAGCAGCGATAATTAATTTGGTAAATTCATTTTATTTAGGCAATTTACAAAACGGCAGACGATGCGAAATGCGAAAGCACAGTCGCATAATATAATTTTATTATTCTATCGTATGATTAATCCCTAATGACTGTAGTGGCATTTCTTAATTATTAAGCATATTTTTGACAACCATAGTATAGGTACGTATAGATACGTATAGATACCCTCATGTGCGGGGGAGCTTCGAAAAACATGATGCACAGTTAATTATATTCAAGGACCTCCGACCGTTTGTGAAGTAGATGTCAGTTCTTAGTAACAAACGAGCACAATCGCCGATTCCCCTAATAGATCTACTCACTAAATCATTAAAAGAGTTCAATTAACCGACGCTTCGTTCGTACAGAGAGAAGTTGTAGTAACAGGTTGCAGTGGGTTACAACAGGTTGCACACTACTACACCGATGTGCTCCTACAATAGGCAAGTGCCATAAATTCGTTGCTTCATGTCTCTATTACCATCCGACGGTGGTCCTTTTACGATATTAATCTACCCAAAGTAGTGAAGTGCATGATACCATCCGAAGAATATGAAAAACTGGTTTTACTATCTGCAAATAACCGCACCAACGTCGTTTGTACCGAATCTCCGAATCTTTTCTAAATGAAAAAAAAAAAAAAAAAAACATTTTCATACACAGAAGGTAGGTTCCAACTATTTTTTTGAAAGCTATCTGCCAAAAGAACCAAAATTTATAAATAGAATAAAAAAAATTACTTAGTCGAGTAAGAAAAATTAGGAGATTTGATTTTTTGTTAAATTTACAATTTTTTAGTACCTGCGATACGAAAATTTTAGAATAAAATGAAAAAGATAGGAACCTTACTACTACTCGTTATCATTTTAATTTATTTATTTGAAGGAAATTTTTTTTGAACCAAAATATAGCATACAGATAATATTAAATTTTCAATGATAGGATTTTTTTCCAAATTTTAGCTCAACTTTTTGGCTTATCTCAGAATTTAAATTATTAAAATCATTTTTATTTTCAAACAGCTAAAAAAGTGAGATTTTTGACTTTAAAGAAAGTCAAATCAAAAAATGACCAACATTTTTTTCTTACTTTTTTGGCCAAAAAGCATAGACGGGTAAAAAGGGTGAATCGGTCCTTGGCTGGGATTTTTGAACCTTCTTGCGGAAATCGGCCTCCATGGTCTAAAACTCAGTGGTGAAAATTTTGGCACTTACCTCACCTCTATCCTCTAAATAAGCCCAAAATGTGAATTCCTGTTATAAATTTTTGAATTCTGTAGTTCTCAACAGAATTTTTGCAAACTTGCAAGGATGATGAACCATAACAAGAGTCATCCCTGGAAATTTTTTCAATTTTTTTCAAATGTCCCTTTGTACTGAAATCTACGTTTTAAGATTTCAAAGCTCAATATTTACTTGTTGCTTCAGAGGTGCCACGATTTGAAAAATTGAGTCACCCATTTCCAAAATGACCTAAGATAAAATTTTCTTTTTTTGGGAAATCGCGAAAAACTGTGACGAGCTTTTTAAACTGTTATTTCTTTGTGGCGAGTTGCTAGTTTTGTGTAGATTCGAGTAGACCACTTATCCTAGAAGTTTCTGATCCCAAAATTCATTAGTCTTGACATTATTGTAAAAAAAGAAATTGACCATAAGCAGTTTTGGAAAAGTAATCACATTTTTACTCATTTAAATGAAATTATCGACGGAATTTCAAGATTTCAATCTTTAATATCTCCTTTGTAACCCCCCTCCCTTCTACCAATTTTTTCCTCCAATTATCGACTGTAATCTGTATCTCAATGCTAACAATTTCGTTATTTACCTTAAGCAGTTTTGAAAAAGTAAAAAACATTACCATAAGCAGTTTTGGAAAAGTATACATTGGTTGATGGTATGTAAACAATGGTACCTTAAGGAGTTTTGAAAAGTATCTCTAAATTTCATCAGGTTAGGTATTTTTTAGAATTTTTTTGAGAACACCATCTTGTCCGGCTTGAAATTCTCTTTCCGATACGACAAAAAAACGAAAATCGAAAATCGTCACCTTTTTAGGTCACTTTGGAATTGGCCGACTCAATTGTATATTACGTAGTATAGCCGTATGTATCACATATATTTTTTCAGAATTTTTCAATCAGGTGGAAGACTCTCAAAAATGCAAAACCGATATTCTCATCATTTTTCACCCTTAAAACAGTCATTTCTAGTCGATTTTTTTTCCTTCACGATATATCATCAAAGACACTTAAATACACCATATTAACCCGAATTTGAATTAAATTCATTCATTTTTTCCATTTTTTGCAATTTTCTTTTAAAATATCAGAAAGATGCCATTTTGGGGACTCAAAACCTCCTTCTAAACGACCTAGTGGTCTAAAATTCATGTCTGGACATACTTCAACTCGGTATTTGTCATATATTGCAATTTCAGTCAAATTAAGCATTTTTCATTTTTTCAAAATCTGTTACGAATAATTTTTTGAAGTCTAAAAAACAGCTAATTTGTAAAAATGGGCAAAAAAAGGAAAATATATAAAGAAATAAATTTCAAACGTCTCTCCTGTTAAATTTCATTTTTGGATGTCTACTCTACCTACCTATACAACTGGAAAAACTACATTCGTCTTCTTATCCACTTCGATCAAATCTTCGTTAAAAGTGTAGGTAAATATTCAAATAGGTATTAGGAGTTCTTCTATGTGTATGTCTCATAAGACGTTTAGTACATAATCGACCGTTTTTCCCTGTGGGAGGGAAATTTTATAGCGAGTAAAATTTTTAGGTTATAATCCACCCCTTTTTCCCTTTTTGAGGGAAAAAGGGAATTAGCCAATTAGGACATAATCTATTAGGACAAAGTAGACATCACCACTATACTTGATTCGTAGCTCGTAGGTCATGAATGATTTTTGTTGATAATCATTTCAAAAGTTCATAAGAGGAAAAAAGCATTTCTCTGGCAATTACAGATCAGAGCTCTCTTGTTGCTTCAGTAAGACTTCGGAAATAATCGACGCCTAAAAGCATATTACCGGTCAACCTTGTCCTTGATGGAAAATGCGATACTTTAAAATCAATAATGCTGGGACGAAATTAGAGGCTGTTGCCTGAAACTCTTGGTAAAATAATTAATATTCTATTGAAACGACACTCGCATTAGGATTATCGATTTCTCCAGTATTTCACTATACGAGCGAATAAATCACCAGTTTTGAACAAGTTCAAAATACTTACCAAAATTCTGAAAATCCTTTCCACTAAAATGTTACTATTGCGATGCATGTACCTTACCTACCTATACTGGCATTCGATTCGTACCTAAATCTACACATCGCTTCGGGCTAGATATTCAATGACGCCTTCTTCACGAGAGGAAGGGTATCTATGGGTATGTGCAAGATCATGTCTCGAATTTTCATATATTTTTAAAGGTTTTTTAAATTATGCCTTTTATATTTCATAACATCAGTAGGTCCGTAAACTTTTTAAAAGAAAACGTAACTAGGTAGTAATTTTGAATAATAAAGAACGATTAACTGCAAGCCACGTCGTCTGGCGGAGTACTCAAAAATGGATACGTAACGATTACTTAATTGCTCGATTTTACTAATAAAAACAGTTTGGTCGGCGCGGCGCCGACAATATACTTGAATAGTAGCAAATGTATCTTGACATTCACATACCGCCGAGATTTTAATTTTTTCAGTTGTAGGCGTACGTAGAGGTTGAAATTTAAATTTAATTCGTTCATTTCAAAATGCTGTCCTCATCATCTCATCGTTCATCAACATAACGTAACGTTTTGAATACTATCCAAAACATAATCCATTATATCAAACAAGATTTAACAAAACTGTAATAACATGTATTAAATCATTGAAATCTGCTATCTGACTCTACAGCTCATTAGGAGTTTATTCATATTGTTTCCAACGTTTGAAAACAATCATCGAATACTAAGTCGAGTATTGAAATTAGGTAAGTAGGTATATATGTAAGTAGGTACTTAGCCACTAAGAATGTACTTACTTATAAATAAATAATGGGAAGACGAAGTTTTATGCAGCATAAGTCTACATGGAGTGGTTAATGTACAAAGTCAAGTTAATTATTCAAACTTTTTTTTTGCTAAAATCTTGCACAAAAAAATCTGAATATTTGGTACAAAAAAAAGTCTACCTGCGGAAGTAAGTACTTTTATTGTGAGTTAATTTATTCTGGAGCATTTTATTGTATACAAACTCTACGTGTGTTATGTTTGTATCAAATGAATTATTGCAACCAACATTATAAAACCAAGGTAGAGAAGTGTAGACTAGCGTTACGCATCTAAAATTGATGGAATCTTGCATATTTTTTGACACATGTCGGGTGTTCATTCATTAAAAGTTCTGTGTATAAACAAAAAAGAAAAATGTTTTCTATTTATTATTTCGTTTATTAAGTAAGTGAGTTTGTATGTATTTATTTTTAGTAAATAAACAGTTTAAAAATGTTTAAAAAGTTAAATAGTTGCTCATAAATATATTAGTGAACATAGGTCGGATCGTAAGATATTTTGTCATTAAAATGAAAAAAAAAGCACAGATGAGGAATGTTAAATAAACAAAAAATATTGTTCATAAATTTATCCAGATTTATTCTCCGAGAGATGGTGAAATAGTCAGATTATGGATTTAAAAAGACAATTAAAACACGAAGTCTACTTTGAGAAGATTTCCAAATCATTGACAAAAGCGTTCGTATAAGACTTTGAAGAAGCACCGTTTGCCCATTCCTTTTCATTTTCGTACAAAATTACCTACAGTCGAGAATTATTAAATTTTAAAAATACATACATGAAATTTATGTTGGTAATGCATCTAAATAGTAAATACTTAAGTACGAGGTCATATTTTTTATTTTTATAACCACACAATTTAATTGGGCCTCAAAGTTGTTCATCTTCATGAGAAAGTACTTCCCCTTTTTCTAATTTTTCCACATTCAAAAAAATAAAGTTGGACTCGAACTTTTTTTTTGGTAACGTAACCATCAATGTTGTGCCTTTTCATCAGATATAATACCCATTATTATTTTTTTCTTGAATTTTGAATGATACCTATCTTGGATATGGATATCTTTTTTCAAAAAAAAAAAAAAAAAAAAAAAATTCCAAATTGAAATTCATGGCTGTTCCTTTTTATAAAAATTTTTATTTTCCGCCCTAACTGAATTTTAAGAAGTTCCCTATCAGCTCCCTATTTTAAAAATTTATTGAAACGCCTATTACCAATTTCTGCTTAAAATTCAGGGGAAGGGAAAATATATATTTGGAAAATATTTTCTGTTGAGTGTTGAGTTGGAATGAAAAAAAAAAATTAAAACTTTTCAATAAGAGAAATTTAAAAAAATAATTATAGGTATACTTATATTTTTTCAAACGTTCATCTAATTTCAAAAATTCTTCAAATTAATAATTTTTGAAAATCATTTAAAAAATAGAAAATATTACAGCGAGCGCAGGCAAGCCGTTATTTTATCGAAAACACAAAACGAAACTAAACGTTATTTTTTCGTTTAACGAAACGTTATATGGAAACGTTAAATTTGCAGATAACGTTTTTTTATGTTACCTAAACGAAAAAACACCCCCTCCCCCTGTACAATCGAGATAATTAATGATATCTAGGGGTTATTGTGTTTTAAACAATTTCAAAAAAAAAACAATGTTGTATTAACATTTATTTTTTGTTTTGATTTTATGTTTTAAACGTGCTTGTTTTTGAGAGGCTGAATTTTGAGTCAGACTTGGCGAGCTAAAATTAGTGGTGTCAAATTTTTTCTCAAGTTTTTCAAAAATTCTCCAAAAAAAATGAGAAAAGTGAAAAAAGTGAAAAAAAAACAAACTGCAAAAACTCAAACAATCTTCAAATTTTAAAACAAAAAAAAAATCAGTTTTGAAAAATTTTTTTTTTACATATCGTCTGTTTTTTCTTCTTTTTTTTTTGGGGGGGGGGGGTGGGGGTGGGGGGAAGGGGGGTGTTTGGGTGTTTAAAACTTACCAACCCTGACTGCAACGGTCAATATAAGAAAAATGATAATTTTTTGATGATTGTACCTACCATTACACAGGTGCGAACCGAAGTCAGATTTACCCAACATGGGCAAATTGAGCGTGTTATATAAAATAATCACAATTTTTCCAACTCAAGAGTTGAATTTTCCGACTGAGATTATTTTGAGGGATAAAGATACTTAAATTACGTCGTTTGCGATTTCATGTCAGTCGGAAAATTGCTGTGTTATATAATCACAATTTTTCCAACTCAAGAGTTGAATTTTCCAACTGAGATTATTTTGAGGGATAAAGATACTTAAATTACGTCGTTTGCGATTTCACGTCAGTCGGAAAATTGCTGTGTTATATAATCACAATTTTTCCAACTCAAGAGTTGAATTTTCCAACTGAGATTATTTTGAGGGATAAAGATACTTAAATTACGTCGTTTGCGATTTCACGTCAGTCGGAAAATTGCTGTGTTATATAATCACAATTTTTCCAACTCAAGAGTTGAATTTTCCGACTGAGATTATTTTGAGGGATAAATGATAGGTAGCCCTACTTAAATTACTTCGTAACTCGTAATTTTCCGTATAGAAAATTTTCAAGATAAATTTACGAATACGATTGAAAATCTGATTTTTCAGTTCAGAGTTGTGAAAAATTGTACAACTACAGTCTAAGTCGGCAAAATTGCAATTTCAGTTGGAAAATTAGGCCTTTTGTAAATTATTGTGATTTTTAATCACAATTTTTCCGACTTGAGACTTGAGAGTTGAATTTTCCGACTAAGATTATTCAAGGGGATGAATTATTACAATTTCCCAATTCCGAGAATTACTTGAAGTAATTTTTGACTGAAATCTCATTTTTTAAGATGTGGTAATTCGCCTGAAACCAAAATTTTCCAACTCAAACAGAAAATTTCCAACTGAAATTTTTTTTTTCAAATATTGAGGGGGCAAGCTGCCCCCCTGGCCCCCCCCCCCCTATAAGAGCAGTCCTGTACAAACTCGGAACTCTTGTCATTAGTATCTCAATTGAGGCTTTATGTATGGCTGTTTATTTTAATTTTATTTTTTTTCAGTTCACTTCTAATTTGGACTTGATAGGTCTAAATAAAAACCACAAAAAAAATCACTCAAAGCAATAAAAATAATAAAAAAAAATAATAATAATAAAAAAAATAATTTAAAAAAATAAAAAAATAAAAAAAAGTTAAATATCTTAACGAGAAAAAAACGGTCTATTTCTGAACAAAACAAAACAAAAGTTTTTCTAAACGTTATTTTTGAATAACGATAAGCTAAACGAAAAACCAAAACCAAAAATTACCAAAAAAATGCAAAAATGACGAAAAAATTAAAAAAAAAAAAAAACTTATTGACTATTATTGTTAGCCTGTTAGGTCACTCAAAAAATAAGTAACGAAGTCGAAAACCGGAAAACCAAGTCAAAGTTGAAAAAAATCTTTTTTTTATAAATTTTTAAAATGATTAAGTTTTTGATTATAATAGGTATTAATTGTTTTTGAAAATTATTAATAATATTTTGAAGTATTACTTGGGGTTCGAGAAAATTCAAGGGAGATTCTCAATGCTAAATTGCTACTAAAAAGGGAATTTTTTCGCTTGTCGTATAGGTACTTTCTTATCACTTGCGTTATCACACATTAGTAATTTACCTCGTTTTCTTGCAAGTACATACAAAAATGCGTAGTTATCTTTCAAATTGACAAAAAAATGATTAATTAATAATTGATTCATAATTTAATTCACTTTAATGCTGAGTATGATTGTGCAAATGTCTCGTGTTCTGAAGATTTCAAATTTATTCGTACGAAGTGAAGGTGTTTTTTATTGAAGTGCCAATTCGAGTTATCAAAATGAGTGTTTTTGTGCAAATTTCGTTGCTAGACGCGTGTCTACGCCTCTACGGTTGTGTTAGTCTAGTGTCTATCTATATATTGTTATTTTGTTTTGAAAAGTGATGTTATTCAGGAAAACTTTTAACGAGTTAATGATGTTCAAATCCGTACCTTTGTCCCCGGATACTGCGAATTGTACTCATTACTGGTGGAAAATGGAAACCTCGTCCTCATGAGGCATGTGCCGAAACGCGCGCAGGAAACACCATTCATTGGTAAGTAAAATTTTTAAGATTTTCTAATTAGAATGTCGTTGGTCTAATTAGAGACGCACATCTTTTTAAAATTACACGCTATTAAGACATTACGAGTAAATTAGTCGTATAAATCAATGAAAAGAGAAGACAAAAGGTAATGTAGCTTGTAAATCGACATACAAAGGCATTCCTTAACGCTAGCGGTTAAAAAGATAGACCGGAGTGTCGCTATTATGAGGAATACTCCTACACAAACGACACATCTAAAAGAACAAGTTAGGTCAGCCGTTGCCACTTATACGATAAGGACACACTACAAATATTTCGTCCTCTCGTACTTACCATCTTACGCCAATTAAACACATCACAGCTTCCATTCCAACTCCCGGCATATTATTTATTTGTTTTTCATCGCACCATATCGCCTTTATTAATATCGTCATAACTAGTTACTAATTCGTGTTTCGTTATGAAATATGATTTCGTTGCGGTATATTTTAGAATCAGTTTCGTTTTACCACACAATCGGGGATGCTCGATTTCAGGGTAAATAAGTCGAATCAATGCCAACGTTTACACCTTTTAATTAAGTATGTCGTCTAAAACTACAAATTAACTTTTTTTCATACATTTTATCAATTAGGTAATTAACAAAACTTCACGGTTGCCCATGGTCATGGAAACTTTCAGTTTTCTAGGGTATAGCTTAATTTTTCCCAGAAAGGACGGTGGGTTGAATATTTTTAAATGTTGAATGTAAAACTGACTTTTTTTATCCAAAAAAAAAAATACTTACCTAGATATTTTTTTGGGTAAAAGTTGAAAAAGTTTTTAACTGAGAAAAATTTACTGGGAAAAAATTGTTTACATTTTTTTACAAAAAAATAATGCATTCTTATTCTCCTCCTCCCATTCCAAGAAAAAGTTAGCTTTTTTCTCCATAAAAGTTAAATGGTATTTTCTTCAATTTTTTTTTTTTAAATTGGAAACTTTTCTTTGAAATCCCAAAAAATTGAATGCTCAACTGAAACAATCTTTTACTGCAAAAAATTAAAAAAAAAAGTGTTTTACTTACTTAGTTAGGTATCTGCTATTGAAAAAAAAATTAAAAAATTGTATTCTCTGCAAAAAATTCAAGGTTTTCATCGAAAATTGAAGTTGGTTGCTCACCTGAAAAAAATGGGTCCTACCCCCCCCCCCCTTTAAAAAATAGATGCATTTTTACCAAAAAAATTAAAAATATTTTTACCACCAAAAAATTTAAAAGTAGGGATTTTCTCTCTCTCAAAAAAAGTAAAAGATGAAGCGAAAAATATCTATTTTTACTTAAATTTTTACTGCATTTTTTTTTCTCCAATCAATAATAATTAAGAGATTTTTTCTCCGAAAACCAAGATTATAAAAATTAATAACGATTTTTTTACTTTAAAAAATGAAAAAAAAAATACCTACCTATTCAAAATGTTTAGGTACTCCAAAAAAAATCAGTGGTATTTTCCTCAAACAAACAAACAAAAAAAAAAAAAAAAAAAAAAATGAAAAAAATTTTCTTCTTTAAATTATTTTTTTTAGATTTCTTCTCCGAAGAAATTGAAAGATTTTTTGCTCCCAAAAATTGAAAAATTTTTCCTCTCAAAAATTGAAAACTTTCTTTTTTCTTCAGAAAATCAAAAAAATTCTTTTGCAAAAAAAAAAACAAGGAAATTTTTAGTACAAAAAAATTGAAAGATTTAAAAATAACCCAAAAGTCATTACTTTACTGCAAATAAGAAATTCTCATCTCCGATCAGATAAGAGATTTTTTTCTAAAAATATAAACTATAAAATTGATTTTTTAATTTAAAAAAAAAAAAAAAAAAATTAATTAGGTACTCAAAAAAATTAAAAGGTTTCGTATGCCTTCTCCCAAATAAAAAAATTCAATGGATTTTTTCAAAAAAAATAAAATAAAATAAAAAATTTCTTTCTTCAAAAAAAAAAAAAAAAAAAAAAAATCCTAAAAAATTGTGAGATTTTTTACATCCAAAAATTGGAACTTCAATTGAAAAAAAATCCATTACAAAAAAAATTACCACTAAAAAGTTGAAAAGATTTTTTTACTCCCAAAAAATGCTCTTAAACGTATTTTCTCAAAAAATAAAAGAACAATTTTTTCCGAAAAAATTGGGAATTTTTTTTTCTTGAAAAAAAAATATATCTACCTACTTCATTAAGTATATTTTTTTAGACCAAGAGTAGCGAAAAAAAAATGCAAAAGAATTTCCAAACAATTCGGAAATTTTTTCTCCCAAAATAAAATGAAAAATTTTCTTGCAGCAAGCAAAATTAAAAAAAAAAATACAGCAAAAATTGAATTTTTTCCTAAAAATAACCGAAAAAAGTTCATACTTACGCATTTCTTTCTTTAAAAATAAGAAATTTATTTCTCAATTAAAAGAGATTGTTTGCCCCCAAAAATTTGGACGTTAAAAAAAAAGTTGAAAAAATTTTTTAATTTTTTTTTTTTTTTTTTAGAATTTTTTTTGAACGATTTTTTACAAAATAGTTTTCTAAGAAATTTTTGAGGAATCATTTTTCGAAGAGAAATTATTCAAAAAATAATTGAAAGTATATGAAAATGTTATTCGAAATGATTTTATTGTGGGATTTTTACCGTCGGGAAATTTGATTATTTCATAGGTTTTTTCTAATAAGTATCTTTTTATGATTTTCTTGTGAGATTTTGTTTCTGAAAAAAATGTTTTTTTTTTCTTCGAAATTATCACTTTGTAACTATAAGTTTGCAAATGTTTTTTAAAATGTTTTATTTCGTTTAGAAACAAATTAATTTTTTTTTAAGTTGAAATATTTTTCAAAATGATTTTTCTTGAGGATTTTTTTTTCTTTTGAACTAAATTAGTAGAAGTAGGTAGGTAAGTAGGTATGTGATTTTTCCAAAATCGCTTCTATACGATCATTCAATGAAATATTTTACGTATATGTGTGAAGTTAAAAACGTAATTTCTCTGTAATCAATGTGGTTGTAACGTAGGTATTTGATTCAAGAATTTTGTTTATGTTTGCATTAATGAAAATAATAATATGAAAAAATGCCACGACAATAAAAAAAATTAATATTACCGTCGCTCTTATCCATAGATGATTCATAATTCCTCCCACAATGTCACCAAATAAATTAGCATGGTTGTTTTTTAAATGACGCGTTGCTTTTTTTTGTTCACTCCACAAAATTGTATACCTACAAGTTTTATTACTCAGATTAATGCGTGAATCAAAAGATGAGCATTATAAAACACGAAAAAAAAACTGTGAATCACAATTTAGCTATGTATTTAATATGTAGATGTACCCAGCACCCACCTACTATAAAGTTATAAATGATTGAAAATTTAGGTACATAACTTATGTGATCCGAATATTGGCAAAAAATTCGAAGGCAGGTGTGTTTTCACTTCATTAGATTAGATACCTCACAATGATCATTTACAGAAGTTAGATATTTTTATTGTTTTTTTTTGCTCGCGAAACTGTCATAAAATGGTACATAAATTACGCTCGATTAAATATAGGTACGCGGTGTTATATTTTTGGAAATAAAAGTATGAATGAAATTGATGAAATGACGTATGTAGTTTTGTGCGTAGCACTCGTGTATTCATCTGAGTGTACATATGATCGAATTTAAAATGTCCGAAACACATCTCTCGCAACGGCTCGACTGACCCTTCCATCCAAGAAGAAAAATCTGAAAGAGATGCTGCTTCAATTAAAAGCTTCTATTTATACATGGCAATGTGCATTGATCCGATAACACGATGTTTATTTTTAAATTATTTTATGTGGAAGGCACTGGCAAAAAACTAAATACTTTCCAGCACTCACCTACGCCGCCGCACTCGACTAAACGATGTGGCAATTTCAACTTAGAGTCAATAGAAAGGGCTAGTTTGTAGTTTATTGGCATGTGTGTTGTCACTTACACGCGACGTTGAATATTTTCATCCAACATTACTTATTTCTCAGCAGTAATACATACTAAGAGAGATTTTCTTCTTGCGGAAGTTTCAGTTTTAATACCTCATCGTCCTGTCGACACGATTTAGTAATATATCTTACGAAGCTTGTTGTTTTAAGAATTTTTCTGATAATTTGTATATTCCCTTTCTCAAAATTCGAATGTTAATTCATTTTTTTTTGTGCTGCTTAAAAATCACAGAATTGGAAAACAAACATTAAAAGCATTGATGTATCGAAAAAATTTGGATGATAAACTGGTCACGAAGCCTTATGAATCTTCGGCTCAAATACATTGATAAATATTCCATAGACAGTGGACACAAGATACGAAGGATATTAATTGTAGAAAACACAATTTTTTATGAGATATTCTTGAGACTTGCTCTTATAGTTGCGGATAAAGTTGAATACGTTACGTAGATAATGGTTTTCATATTATCAAAATCTCAAAGAAGTATTGATTAATTTTTCTCTGGTAAATAATTAATGCATATTCTAAATTTCAAAAATTAATGAAAAAAATCTCCCGATTATCTTTCAATTTCAAATAATTTTTAAAAATATTTTCAATTTGCCAGGTACCTTTCCATAAACTAAAAAAAATATGTAGATTTTTCTGTCGGTAAAAAAATGTTCAAAATAGTTCGTAACAGTGCTAGTATGTTTAGTTAGGTATCTAATTAATTTTATTAGCAAAGTAAATAGAAGAACTATGATTAATAGCGACAAATACCAATTCTTTAAATGCTCTGTCACAACAAAGTCAGTTTTTTTTTTTCAAGCATAAATGTCTTTTAAACGTAGGGAAATCGTTACACATTATCTAATACGTTTGTATAATGATGAAACAAGGTCATCATCTTTGTTTCGTTTTGGCAACACTTCAGCGAAAGATGCTTACTTTGACGATCATTTCTTTTTACAAGATGCAAAGGGAGATGAAAATTAAAAAGTGCAGTGCGTTCACTAAAGTTATACACTAGCACACCGAAGATTTTCGGTTGATCGTCAATTTGGTGGTATTTTTTTTTATTTGATCTTTTTTTTTCAGTTTATTATTCGCTGACTTCATCTTGCTTCGTCTGCTCAAAATTACCTCTGGTTTTAAAAATTTATCAAGTTTCCGAATAAATTTACATTTTATTATGATTAGGTATATAGGCACCTATCTTAATCGTTTTGAAATGGGTTAGTTCTATGTTGAGAAAAATACGTCCATGTGACATTTGTTTGATAATTAGATATAAATTACATTAAAAAAACATCAAAAATCGTTATTTTCTGCGCTGGTAAATGTTTTCGTAAAAATCTACCTATTGATGTAGAGTAGGTACCAGCGTTATGAAGACAGATCTATATTTAAATTTCAACTATCTACTTTTCGATTATACTATAATGATACTTCATTTCAATTTAGCATCATCTCGATATTAGCTGTCAATATGTTTGGTCATTTAAATACGAGTAGCTATAGTTAATTAGTTGTCTTTTTCCTTCTGTGATCTTATTTTCGGAGTCATCCGGTTTTTCTACAAAAAAAATCTGTATATGTGGTCGAGCCGAGACAGTTAAGAGGGTCTGCACCTCTCACCAACGCCTGAAGAAAAATGAAATAATGACGTTTATGGATAACGTATGGACACTTGTGCAAATTTTTGCAGCAGTTTTTTTAGCATTTCTTTTTTCAAATTGTTTCAAAAATGAATTTTGAAATTTTTATTCTAATTTAATTGATTCAAAAAAAAAATGATTTTGAAAAAATTTGAATTATACCTCTTAACATTTTTTAAAAAATAAGCATAAAATTGAATTTTTGAAGAAATTTTTTTCGAGTAAGTTTTTTAGCAACGTTCTGAACGAATTCTATCTGAAAAGTTAGGTATACCTATTAAAATAATTGTTTATTAACTTTTTAAAAACAATTGTTACAAATGCTTTCCCATCTTAAACATTTTATTTCAGAACTTTATCAAAAAATGTTTTTTGAGGGGGGGTGTCAAAAAAATCGTGGAAAATTTTTTTGGTCTTTGACTATACCATCTGCTTTGTACCAGAACAGGACCTGTATACCTAGCTCTTCCATTTTTGTAAAACATCAAAATTTACTAATTTTTTTATGATAAAAATCGATTTTTTAGGAAAATTAAAAGGTGGTAAAGCTAAAATGATAAATTTTCAATTTTTTCTATCGAAATAATTTTTATTCATAATTCGAAAATCTCAATTTTCAGCGATATGCAGCATTTTAACCCCCTGATGAAGTGCTAAAAGTGGCACCCAATATCAATCTCAATCGTGTAGGGAGGTGTAGAAACTCAAACAGTCCTACAAATTGGCAAAAATTTACTTGAGAATTGCCGGATTCAAAAGTTGATAACGAAAACCCTCACTTTGGGCACATTTTGTGGCTTCATCTCCAAAAGTTTTTCCAAGTAAATTGTTATTGTTCTTCTTTCAAATTTTTCTTCAATTATTTTGCCAATTTTTTAATCGAAATTTTTCACTCAAAATCAAACGTTTCCACGACTTTTTATCAATTTTTTAAAGTTTTGTATGTATATTTTTTTGTAATTTTTTTCCAAGAAAATTTCTAATTAGATTTATTTTAATAGTAACTATATCTGTGGAATTTTTTTCAAAACAAAATTTTCAGAAAACCACTAGGTACCTATTCTCAAAAAATTTGAACTCAAATTTCTCACAGAAAATTTTTCAAATGTGTAGCAGGCAAAACTATTTTCAAAATTTTGTTCAATAACGAATGGAACTTCGTGTTTTTGCCATAGGTACCTACCTACACTACCTACCGGTATCAATTTTTTTGGAATTTTTCTTCTTGGATTTTTTAAAAGAAAATCATAAATTTTTCAAAAATTTTAATCCAGTTTTGTGTTGGCCGACATTTTTTAAAAGTGTTCAAGTTACAAAATTTCTCCCACAATTTTTATTTTAGTTTTCATTTATCATTTTTTGAAATGTTTATTGTTAATTAAAATGAAAAGTTATGAATACAACATCTCATATCATCATAATTTATTTATTTACCGACGCTCGACAGCTTGGTCATTTGCGTCGACTAAATAGGTACATACAGTTTATTTCTAAGAAACGTTTTGAAAACTCGAAAGTCGAAAATATGAAAAATTGGTTTTAAAAATAGTGGATACATAATACCTACTTTCTTGAAGAAAAAAAAACTTGAAAATTTTTTATTAAGTAGAATGCCTTTGCCCTTACTTTTATTTTTACGTATGTGATACCTAACTATACTTGTGGAAATAGTCAATCCTGCAAAAATTTGTCAACTTCTTCTTTTATGAAAAATGGGTTGAAAAAAAATGGTTTAAAATTTTTTGTTGAAAGAAATGTGCAGAAAGGAAATATTTAAAAAAATTAGTAGGTGCTTATCTAAAAAAAAAAATCTAAAAAACCTGTCGATTTATTTTCAAAAACTTCAGGAAAAAAATGAAAAAATTTTCAAGACAAAAAATTTGCCAAGGGAAATTAAAAAAAAAATTCTGGAAAAACTCAAAAATTTTATCAATAAGTTTCTCTTGGAAAAAATACTTGAAAAAAAATCAAAAAATGAACTGTTTGCTTATTGTACCTATTTCTCGTAAAGTCGTCCCTGCAAGTACCTATCGAGTTTGGCAAGCTATGGATATCCTTAATTAAAATATAGCCACTTTTTTCAGTTCGAGGTCGTACGTGACATTTAATGTAGGTGTGAGAAGGTAAAAAAAAACAAGATAAATGGCGTTGCAGGTGAATTTGAAAATCTATCAAGTGCTGTAGCGCATACGCATACGGTTTTGCATGTAGTGCATTAGTAAGTAGTAACTCAGAAACATACTTGTACCTAGACCTGAGGTAGAATAATGTACTTCACACGAGCTGTATCGATAACACCCGCTTAGGCGTTGAAAGTGATCACCAGTTGAACCGCGCCAAGTCATCGTGTGAGAAATGAATAAATTTGTATCCTCAAGTGACCGAGCCTGGCAATGATATATTTCCATCATACAACATAATTACAGGCGGTACATGCACATGGGAGAATGATGGAAGAGTAAAACACGATGATAAAGAATTAGCGTTTGCTGAGCGTGCAGCAAAATTAATCAATTAAAAACCCATCGCATCGCCACAGCCTCATTGGTCGAGCGAGATGTACCTAAATCTCGGTACAAGTACCAAATGCATTAAGCGAAGTGAAACAAGAACAACTTTTTGACGAGTGTTTTATTGGCACCATCGAAAATTTATCAAGTCCAATATATAGTACTTAGATACTTAATATTCAAAATTGGAGTGAAGGGAGGGATCCAATCGCAATTTTTGTAATAACCAAAATCGTTTCCAAGACTTTAAGCTACAACTTTTGCTTGAAAATTTTTTCAATTGGACACCTCCCTCCCTACCGATTTTACATAACACTCAGAAGATACTAATTAAAAGTTGAAGGAGTGAGGGAGGAAGGGGCCAATTGAAAAATTTTTCAAATAAAAGTTGTAGATCAAGATCCTAAAAATAATTTTGGTTATTATAAAAATTTTGATTGAATCCCTCCCTCTCCTTCGAATTCACATTACAACAGGTAGATACTTTTTCAAAATTGGGGAGGGGTACAATTGAAAAATTTTTCAAACAAAAGTTGTTGATTGAGGTCCTAGAAATAGTTTTGGTTATAACAAAAAATGCGATTGGGCCCCTCCCTCCCCTCCGATTTCGCATAATATGATATATGTACTTGCAAATTACTAAAAACTGGTGGCGGTAGGCGTCCAATTGAAGAAATTTTCAAATAAAAGTTGTAGCTTAAAGTCTCAGAAATAATTTTGGTTATTATGAAAATTGCGGCTGGACTCCTCCCTCTCCTCCAATTTTGAATATCAAATATCTATGTAGTATATTGGACTTGAAAAATTTTCGATGGTGCCAAAAAAAACAGTACTGCGACGATCCACTCGTACTTTTTGGAGCCGCTTGTAGCGATATGATGGTGAATTTAAGCTTGCCTTGCTTTGCGAGCCCATATACTTACTATTTAAAGGTATCGCTATTATCAACTCATCAACGACGATAATTAAATGCATACTTAGGATAATTGGTGTGGGAGGGTAATCCGTACGCCCTTTATCTGGAATCATATCTTGTATGGACAAACGCCAGCTCTCACTTGGTTTTAGCAGAATTCCCTCTCTCTACATTGCCTCTATTTATCCATTCGCGAGTCGCAACTCTTGCACCCGCCTACGCTAGCTCATTCACGCGTATGTAAATAACCGCACGAGCTAAGTTTTTTTACATATTTACAATGGTCTTAGATTGATAAGGCGCGAACGATGGGTGTTACATCTAAATTAAAGGCGAATATATTGGAAATCGATGCTGGTTAGACCATGATTTAGTTATATCGATTGAAATTCGTACGCCTACTTCGCGTTACCGTGCTGTTTTTTTTTTCTCCTCCTAACTCCTTCATCTCGCGGGCGCAGAGTACAATGAAACTAGTTTCGCGATTTAAGACGGCCTAAAACCAGATCTGTATGACTTGAAAGTGAAATGTTCGTTACGCGTGTACCACTTACAAATGAAAATCGTTGAAGGTGTTCCAAAGGAAAAACAAAAAGAAGAAAAAAATACAAATTTACATAAACCTTACGCAAAAAAATACTGGCCCTATTGTGATTACATATCCGCCATCAGCTAGATTTGCTGTAGAACCGGTAGTCGAGAGATGGACCAACTGGAATATCTTTATACTGGACGCTTTTGTCATTATGATATGTTTTTTATCAACCCTATATCGCCGCACTAATTCTCAAACACCGATAGAGAAAACTTGAACAGTTAATAAAATTTTACCATTGTTAGTAACAAACGTGAATAATAAGTTCATCTATGTTCGGATTTTAATGCTAATTTTCACGACGTCTACGTTTTAAAACTCTTTTCGTGGTTGCGCTTTGTAGTCGCAGAAAATAAGAAATGATCTTTAAAAAATTACCTTCCTATGTATTTCGATTATGCTTACGTACTCTTGGGTGCAAGTATCTGCTCGTAGGCTTGTTTACTCTTGGAAATTTAACAAAACGTCGCGAAGGCAATGCCCTTTCATTCTAGTTTGAATTTGCTGTTAATTTTTCATCCGATCGAGGTGTTATTTGACATACAGAATTTGGAAACGTGATTCTTATCTTGTTATTGGTCTCGTCTATTGCGTCTTGTTGTTAATCTTTTCTCTCACATTCGATTTGAATTTTTTACACATTTCCAATCGTATTAGCATTATTATAAAATAAAATAAATTAATTACCTCGATAGAAATTAACTTCCTCAAAGAATCCAAAATATTTTGAGAGAATTTCATTGATGAAAAATTATTAACCCAAAGTTATTTGAATCCACATGAGGAAATTAAGCTAATGGCATAGGGTATCCCTCCCCTCTCTCATTGTTCGAGGAAAAATGTGAAAATAATGTTTATTTTAGGTATAGGTACTTATTTTGTATTTTTGCCTTTTTTTGTCTTAGTACCTAAAAGTTGTTCAATTTTATGAAGAAAAAAAATCCATATTTTCTATTTTTCCATTTTCCCCAACAGAATTTCAAGTAGGCCGTAGTCATCCCCCGATTTAAAAAAAAAACGAGCAAATTTTTTTGACTCAGCCTTTATAATTCCTCATTTTTTATTTTTACTTTGACTGAATTTTAAGTTGTGCCATTTGCCCACCTGTCTCTTAGAAACAAATGAATACGGTACCTAATCATCAAATTATCGAACTTTAGCATTTTTTTGTTCCAACGTATCATAATTCCTTTTCATGAGAAATAGGGAATTCTCAATCTTTATTCTCTCCTTTACTAAATTTCAAGTGGCACCCACCCACATAGTACCTCCAATTTCAAAAACAGGAATAATTTTTCCAACTCTTGATTTTTTTTTAGGGTTTTCAATTTTTCAGAAATTAGGGTTTGGCAATATGGGTACCACTAGAAATTCAGTTAGAGAAAAAATTAAAAATTAGGAATTAGATCTTAAGAAAAGGAACAACTTTGACAAGTTCAAATTGAAAATTGGAAGCATTTAAAATGTGTTTTTAGGAAAATAAAAAATGAGGAATTACGTAAGTAATACTTCAGTTTTTATAGGCTGGAACCAAAAAATGCATAGGCCTAAGTTTGAAAATTTGGTGATTAAAAAAAAATATTTCAAGATGAGGGGGTTCGTGGCACCAGTTTAAATTCATTCAAGTAAGGAAAAATTTAAAAGAGAATTATTTTTTATTAAAAACTAGGTCAAAAAAATTTGCTCACTTTTTTCGGTTGTTGTTTTTTTTTTTTTTGAAAAATTGGGGACGTCTCAAGGTAGAACTTACGAGTTGAGTTGGAGAAAATAAAAAATTGGGA
Source organism: Balanococcus diminutus (assembly GCA_959613365.1). Lineage (NCBI taxonomy): Eukaryota > Metazoa > Arthropoda > Insecta > Hemiptera > Pseudococcidae > Balanococcus > Balanococcus diminutus. The sequence goes on from OY390714.1 coordinate 37,065,260, forward strand.
ATCACCTAATTCTCATGAAAAGGAATAAATCTGATGGGTTATGATTAAGACCAAAACAAGGCAAGAGTTTGGAAAACTGGCAATTTTTTTATGGGGAGGGGGAATAGGGCCCACTCATAATTCAGTTAGGGAAAAAATTCTCAAGTCCAAAAAAAGAACCAACTTAATTGTACAATTGCACAATGATCGGAGCAGATTTTTAAAACAATTCATTTAGTAATTCAAACATTTATATATATTTGTTATTTTTTTATTTATTTATTGGGATTTTTATTTCAATTCTGCTGTTTTTAAAAAAGTTTTCAATTAGATTTTTTTACAGAATTGAATTTTTTTTTTTAAAAATGAGAATATTTTTCACCAATGTTCTGAGCAATTCCTTTCTGAATAAAAATTGTCAATTTAAAAAAAAATCAATTTGTGTACTTAATGATCATTTTATAATCTAAAAAGTTTTGCTCTTATGAACTAGAAAAAAAAAAAAAAAAAATACAATTAACATGGACATTTGGTGGAGAGGGGGGGGGGTCTGTGCTGTACGTCATCCATTCATTTACAAAAATAGGAAACAATGAATTCTGAATTTATTTCATTTCAAAAAATTAAATTATAAAAAAATGAGTTGTTTATACCTATCCAAAAAAATTCTAAATTTTTTAAAATGAAATTTTGAAATAATATTTCATTTTAAATTCTTTTCACAAAGTGAATTTTTGGAAATAAAATTTAAAAAATTCTGATCTGAGAAATTTTTATTCATTTTTTAAAAATAAATCTGTCACTTATTTTTTTAGGTAGGTAGGTATTAGTTTTAAAATAATCCTAAGTGCTTCACTCTATACGTTTTTGTTGTTTTACGGTTGTGCAGTCATTTCTACAAAATTTCTGCAATTGTTGCATTTTTTCAACAAAAAAAAAAGGACTCTTCCATGAGAAAACTTTAGCTGCCCAGCAATCGCTAGCGAGAAGGGATAGAGATAGATAAGTTATATTCCATGAAATCTTTTCGAGAAATGATTTCATAATTTTTAAAAAAAAATAAGTTCCTAATTTACATAGAAAATCATAAATTTTTGTTTTGAAATTTCTATATAAAAATAAACTGAAAGTTTTCGGAATTTCAGACTTTTTCAATGACTTTTTCAAAAATTCACGCACTTAGTAAGTACAAAATTTTTTTTTGAAAAATATTGGCACTTTTGACCTTTGCCATTTTTGATGAAAAAATTTTTTCTGGAGATTAAAAACATTGAGGAGAAAAGGATAGGGCCCGAAAAAGTTTACCACTAAGTTGTAAATAGAGATTTACTCACAGTGGGCCTATCTATACCCCTTAAATTAAGCTATATAAAGTAACCACTTCAGTACTTCTTGGGTATAGGTACACTTATTTCCTTAAATAATATAAGTAACCGCACTTACCTGAGAAAATTCAATTTTTTGGGGGCATCGTAGGTCTCCAAAAGAATATAGCTCTGTGCATAAGCACAGGGTCATGCTTTCTCTTTCCCATCTTTCTCTGTTTTCGTTCAAATACGAGTCGATTTTCATGCGAAATCTTGTTTTTTTATTAAAGTAAAATTCACATTAATACTAGATCCAGTGGCGACATCGAGTCTGCCACGGTATAAATGTAATATCAGAAGATAGGTGAACACGTACATTAGTCAATTTTATCCTACGGGCTCGTTTATCCGCATCTCGCCTTTTAATTAGGAGAAAAGTTCACCAGAATCATTTACCATTGACGAAGCAGGGTACTTGAACGAAAGTGTAAAAGTTAAACGACTCTTATACAAATTGCTCCAAACAAAAGATGGATGCAGACTTGGAGGAAAGTACAGTTGAATGAACATAGATTAGGTATTTTATCGACGCGGCCATTATTGCTTATAATCAATGACTTAAAAGACAATTAAAAATCTCCTCCAGCTCCGGAGGAGAATACCGTAGCAGCGAAACCTTTAAAAAAAATCCTCTCGCAGTATGATACGAATTATCATAACGGTTTTGCAGATAACCCGATTGTAGTTCAAGGACGGTCGTCAATTCTATAGAACAGAAGTCGTTGGTACACCTGAAGTTTCCATCCTACTATTATTAGCAACTATATACGACATTCTTTTTCATTCATGAGGTGCGCGGCTTTCATTCATTATTCTACGAAATTGTTTCTTTGCGCTCATAGGTATAGGTATAATGTTTATGTTGCGACCTTTTCGACCTCGATTGTTTTCATTGTGCATGCTGCGATTCACGAGACAACTTGACATTATTCATCGATGTCTTTTCTTTGGCAGTGAATGCTAAAAATCTGCGTACCGATGGATTTATAAATTATAACTTTTAAAACTCGACGCGACGGTATCGTAAAAGTAAAAATTCAGCGTGAAAGCTTAAAAATGACACGATATGTCGTAGATTACCCGATACACGTATCTGCTGCAGTGCATTACCTATTCACGCGATTAGCGTGAAGAAAAACACCACAGCGCAGACCGCAGCGTAAATCTGCACAGAGGTCGTGTAAGTTGAGCGCACTTTTTGAACATACAAATATCATAGTATATGCATAGATCAAGTACGCCCAAGTATATAGCTAACATAACATTGCAACCGATTGGATTGGAAATACACGGAATATAGAAATGAAAAACAGCAAACGCCAGATGCCATTGTTGAACTTGCTACAGATACATATATTAACATATCGGTAGCGAAATAGAAAGGCTTTGCCAGGAGGGATACGATTTGAATTTATAGCATATACAAGTACCGCAGCACAATATCATATGCACAGAAACTAATTACCCATCAACTGATTTGCTGCCGTATAAAACACCACTAGAAAGTTGAATTCCGCCGTAATAAATCTTATATTATTTTTATGGTGTCTCCAAGGAAGTTTAGTTACTTTGTGAGTTTTTTTCATCGACAACCGACCGTGAGGTTCGAGCGATATGGAAGTGTTGAAAATTATACCATACAACGAATTGGCGGCGTAATAATGCGATATCCGCAGGGTGAGGATACCATAGTCAGTCGTTGTAATAAAAAGTATCTCGAGAGGAAATTCCTAATCGCATGGAACGCTGCGAAGATTCGGATCTTTAATACCAGGTCCCAGCCTCTGGAACTTCAATATGGCCCTGAGCTTGCTAAATAATAATTTGTAAATTTCCAGCATAACGTTTGCGATGTCACATCAATCAATATAATTGCAGTACCACCAGCAAATTGAAATTATTAGGCGAATATCTGCACGGAGAGAAAAGTTCTGTAAAAACTACATAGATTATTCTGTGTAAAACGTTAGCAAGATTGGAAATCGAGCAGAAATTACAAGGATTTTGTAATTAAAATATAATACTACAGATTTGCAACTTCTAACTCGAAAGTATAGCATTTTTTACCAGACTGTTTAGTAATTATAGGTAATTTGTCACATGATAAAATGCTATCGAATTGAACGACAAAATGTTCTTTATTATTCCACCAATATTTACCAGACTATGTCTAGTAATTATTGGTGGAATAATGAAGAACATTTCGTCATTCAATTCGATAGCATTTTATCATGTAATTAATTACCTATAAACTACTAAACAGTCTGGTAAAAATTGCCAACTGCTGCATTAAATTTTATTTCAAAATTCTTGTGACAAATACAGCATTTGCAAGAACACAAATTCGTCAACTGTTAGTTAAAATCCGCCAAGTCTATCTAACCTGGTTTTTGGAAATGTATCGTAAGGGATGAAAAGTTATTTTTCAGATTTTAGATGTTTTCGATGTCTTTTACAAAAAAAAGAACAACATCTAAAATCCGAAAAATGGCTTTTCACCCCTAGACACATTTCCAAAAACCAGGTTAGATAGACTTGGTGGATTTTACCTGACAGGTGACGAATTTGTGTGCTTGCAAATGCTGTATTTGTCACAAGAATTTTGAAATAAAATATAATGCAGCTTTTTTCATTTCGAACTCTTCACATTTTCTGAATCTATGAAATTTGTACATTCAGTAAAATGCAACTTCTATCACCCTTTCTTACCCAAAAAATATACACAAGCTGGCAACACCTCTGGTTTCAACAAACACCCGATAAACTCTTTCAACATAAAAAAAAATCATAATACTTTTGGAAAAATCTCTTACACCTAAATAGACAAGATAAAATTACGAGTAGTATAACAACACTGAGAATTGATCACACAAAAATCACCCACAGCTACCTCTCTATCAAAAAACTTCAAAACCTCCTTTGCACTATCTATCTGAAACCCATTCCAACGGATGTGATTATCTTGTAATTATAAACGCACACACACACCAAAAAAAAAACTTGGGCATACAAAAACTAACTGCATTGATGAGGTTGTTCAAAATCAAAATTTTTATTTTTAAACACAAACAAATTTACTATTTCAAACTTGAAATAGTCAAACTAAAAACAAACAAATCGATGAGAAAACCAATTCAGGAAAATCATAATCAGTATCATACTTGTAGAAAATTTCAAAAAGGGATTAAAATTTTGCAATAAAAAAGTAGTCAAATCTTCATTTAAAACACTGGATACATATTTCCAAATTCGATTCCAAAATTTATATACATATTTTTAAATTTTATAAAAGTTTACTAAAAACACAAATTTTTGAAAATTTTGCTCAAACCGAATTTATCAAGACCTAATCAAAATAATGTGGTTACAATATTGAAGAGAACATCAGATGAAAAAAAATGACATATTTCAACATATTTGAAAGTCTGGAAAACATTTCGATCATGTATGATACAATGATGATTAATACCTTTGGCTGTCTCATTTAGTGTAATAAATTCAATTACGCGATTACGAACTTAATATTCACACAGTACAATGGAAAACAAAACAGTCGCGAAAACCATTATTTAACCAAACATTTAACGTACTGAAATATTCAAATTTTAAAGAGACATTAAAATTTCACCATAAGAAAAATTCTCAAATAGTGCCTTCTTTCTAAACACTATCTGTCATACAAACAGATAACTTTTATATGACTGTTATCAAAATGTGTTGTACAGTCTGGTGATTTCTATTAGATTTCACCCCTATAATTTTTTCTACACCGAAGATGCACAAAAGTTATCTGTCCTACAAACAGATAACTTTTATATGACTGTTATTAAAATGTGTTGTACTGTCTGGTGATTTCTGTTAGATTTCACCCATAATTTTTTCTACACCGAAGATGCACAAAATTATCACTTCTCATTTGTGGAATATTTACTGAACAGTCTTGTAATTTATCACACAGCTTACAAGTAATGTCTCCATAACTGTATTAGTAAAAGGAGTTTACCAAAATATGATAAATTTTATTAGTGGGTAGTCTGTCATTTTTTGTAGTGGAAAAATATGGAATTTTTCTACAAAATTTAATAGAAGTTGCTGTTTATTTCATTAGAAATTGTAAGAATTTTATTTACAGCGACTATCTGGTGTATTATACCCCTAATTTTGGTAATTTCTACTGAATTTCCAGTTGAATGTCCCGTACATTTGAGAAATATTGCTAAACTGTACTGGAAATTTTACAGGGCAGTTTTCTCCGTGTGCATACAAAATTTCAACTTTTTGGACGATCATAGGAGGATGCAACGCGGGAAGCAGGGTGATGTCTACTTTGTCCTAATGGATGTCCTAATTCCCTTTTTCCCTCAAAAAAGGAAAAAGGAGCGGATTATATCCTAAAAATTTTATGGCGAGTGAAATTTCCCCCAACAGGGAAAACCGGTCGATTAATTCAGGGATGGAAAACTGAAATCATTTTAGTTTCAGTTCCAGTTTTCAGTTCCTTCTTAATTTTTTAGTTCCAGTTTCAGTTTCAGTTTTTCCATTTCAGTTCCATTTAATTTCAGTTTTCAGTTTTCAGTTTCAATTATCCATCCCTGAGCTCAAGTTGAACTTGAAGTCGAAAACAATGCAAAAAAAAGGAGGAAAAAACTGTATAGGTACTTGAACTGTAATTCCTTTTAGTTTCAGTTTTAGTTTTCAGTTTTCAGTTCTCAATTTTTTAGTTCCAGTTCCAGTGCCAGTTTCAGTTTTTCAGTTCCAGTTAATTTCAGTTTTCAGTTTCAGTTTTCCATCCCTTGGTGAATGGAAGACGAATGTAGTCTTTCCAGTTGTATAGGTAGATGGACTTGATACCCAAAAGTGAAATGTAACAGGAGAGACGTTTGAAATTTTTTTCTTGCATTATTTGTAGCAAGATTTTGAAAAAATAAAAATGCTCAATTTGACTGAAATTGCAATATATGACAAATACCGAGTTGAAATATGCCCAGACATGAATTTTAGACCACTAGGTCGTTTGGAAGGAGGTATTGAGTTCCCAAAATGGCATCTTTCTGATATTTTAAAAGAAAATTGCAAAAAATGGAGAAAAAAATAATGAATTTAATCCAAATTCGGGTTGATGGTGTATTTAGGTGTCTTTGATGATATATTGCGAAGGAAAAAAGATTCGACTGAAAATAACCGTTTCAAGGGTGAAAAATGATGAGAAATATAGGTTTTTCGCATTTTTGAGGGTCTTCCACCATATTGAAAAATTCTGAAAAAATATATGGAATACATACGGCTATACTACGCAAAATACAATTTTTCAAACCGTGGCACGCTCTGAAGCAACTAGTACCTAAATATTGAGCTTTGAAATTTTAATACTGGATTTCAGTACAAACGGACATTTGAAAAAAATTGAAAAAATTTCCAGGGATGACTCTGGTTATTGTCCATCATCCCTGCAAGTTTGAAAAAATTCGGTTGAAAACTACAGAATTAAAAAATTTATATAACAGGAATTCACATTTTTGGCTTATTTAAGGGGTGAGGTATAGTCAAAAATCTCACATTTTTTTTGAAAATAAAAATGGTTTTAAAATTTTAAAATCTGATATATTATGCCAAAAAGTTGAACTAAAATTTGGGGGGAAAAAATGCTATCATTAAAATTTAATATTATGCTACATTTTCGTTCAAAAAAAAATCCTGCAAGTTAATTAACAAGATACTAGTAAATTACCTAATTTTAATTTTTTTAAAACAATTTTTTTTCAATGATTTTTTTTTTTATTAAAAATTTCCCTATCTATACAACTGGAAAGACTACATTCGTCTTCTATCCTCTTAGATCATAATCTTCGTTAAAAGTGTACAATATTCAAGTATAGGTCGGACGGTAGGAGTTCTATATGTCTCATAAGACGTTTAGGACATAAGCGACCTTTCTTCCCTGTGGGAGGGAAATTTTATAGCGAGTAAAATTTTTAGGATATAATCCACTCTTTTTTCCCTTTTTGAGGGGAAAAGTGAATTAGCATATAATTCATTCGGACAAAGTAGACTAAATCGGGAGGCAGCGGCAACTTATAAGATTGAAATCACCGCATGGTAATTCGATAACTTTAAACTTTTCCGAATCAGTTGTATGAAAAATCTTTGTTGACCGTGATAACGATCGAAAGTTTTTTAAAAAAGTACGGAAAAGATGATGACCGACCGCTGATAAAAGTAATGCGTGCATTTTTTAAAGGAGTGTTTCATGGACATCCAAAATAAAGTAGATAAATTATTTAACATGTAGTCGGATGTCATTTATAAATATACCCACTTTATTTTAACTGTTCATATCATTCTGGATTATACGATAGGTCTTTTCGAGTTTCATAACACCCTCGTCCTATGTCGAGAGCGTTTTCCATGTAGAACAAATTACTAGCTTTTTGATCGCTCCAAAGAAGCTAATAAGGTTAGTTATTATGCATAATATTTATACGGATGCAGGCCTATTTAAAGATGTGCCAGTGCCTGCAACGTACAGATATTTAAATGAAGGTGTCTCTGAATTTTACGAAAGATTTAGAACGTTTCGGCATCGTTACTTTTTAACGCTTAGTGAATTGTCACAGCGTTTCTTGTATATTGTTAACGAGTCACACTGATAAAGTGATAACTAAATGATTCGAATATTTAAGTTTTTTTACGGGCAACTTTGGTTCTAAATCTTTTTGACAAAAAATACCATCGTATACCAACGATGCTGGAATGTTATCAAAAAAAATTATTTCGTGAAAAATATTTTTCTTTTGCTCGATGATTATGCTAGATGACGATGCTCGATGAATTGATGAGTTGATGATCCATGATGATTTGAATATTAGGAGTTCTTATTTTTAGCGAACTACCTTTGGAAAAATTTCAAACTCCCCAACGCTGTCTTGAAACACTCTTCATTCTTTTCATGGGCCGGATTAAGGAATTTTAGGGCTCCAGATTCCAATTTTCCCCTGCACAATATAGATATGGCATTTGAAAAGTCTACCTATGCAGGGTGTTCCTGGACCAGTGAACCCCCCCCCCCCTTCAAACCAATGATGCAGCTACTCAAACTACACAAGTGTATGCATGCTTGCCGACTCTACGATTTGAAGAGGTAATGTTATGTTCTCGAAATAGTCATTTTTTTCAGAATGTCGTAACTTCACTTATAATGAAGATAGACAAAATTTGTTAAGAACTTTTTTGTAGAAGTTTTCAAATTTTACAAAACTGATTATATTCATGTTTTGCCTAACTCTGAAATCGAAGGAGCTACAAGGATTTGAAAATTTGTGCGCATTATTATACCTCCTTCAATTTTCATGTTGCACAAAATTTGTAAGAATCGATTTTTAATGATTTTCATGCTCTACAAAAAGAGCTGTTGATGTTTTCCCTAACTTCAAAATGAAAGGAACTATAACTATTTGAAAAATGAAAAATGGTGTAGCTTCCTTCAAATTTGCCTCTTCTCATTTTTCAAATGGTTATTTTGTGTAACTCTTTTGAGTAAGTAAATGTTACGGATGATTATTAACGTAAGTAGCTTAAATTTTAAAGATGTCTTTTAACAATAGGTACCTACTTTTTTGATGAAAAATCATTAAAAGATATTTTTTCGACATTACTAAATCCTAAAAAAAATTGGCTAAAAAACTCTTGAAAAACTGTTTTTCAAAACAATTTTTTAAAATTAATATTTATTTTAAACAATAAATATTAAAAAAAAAAAAAAATTTCAAATTTTGCCAAAAAAAAAAAATCAAAAAATATATTTTTTTACAATTCTAGAAACAATATTTTTTTACTAAAAGATGGCCCAAAAATTAATTTTTGACCAAAAAAAAATTCCCAGAAAAATTTTCCAAATAAATCTTTACTAAGTGAGGATTTATAAAAAATTGGAGATACTTACCAAAATTCCAACAAAAAAAATTTAGAAGTGATTTTTTTTGTGTCCTTTTTTCATTTATCACCTACTATGGTTTTTAAATGAAAATTTCATTGAGAAAATTATTTCCTTTCAAAAATTGTTTAAAAATATCTTCTAGCTCAAGCATATTAGGTCGAAAAAATGGAAATAAAGGAAAAAATTAGTATCAAGTGTTTCATTGCGGAAATGTGTTCATTGGGGTCCCAATAGTCTCCAAAAAAAAGTCACCGCCCCTAGCTGGATTGGAAATTTTTTTGGGAAGTGGAACGTAAACCCCCTTTTTGTTTTTCGCAAATTACGCCAAAAGTTTGAGAGATAGGGATAAAGAGGTGGTATAAGAAAAAATTCTACATAAAATTTCCTATAAAATGATGCCATGCATTGCCCCCCACCGACAAACAGAATTCCCCCCAGGGGGCTGGCAAAAAGGACAAGTTTTAAAAAATGTTGTTTTTCTTGAATAACTTGAAAACTTTGGCGAATATGGGAAATTTGTATAGAACAAAAAAAGTTCCACGTAAAATTTCCCATAAAATGACCCAACTTTGATATAATCGGAATGCCAATCATAAATGCGAGGAATTATTATAAGATTTGCCCCCTACGCTACCTCCCCCACCTTTCGCGTGAATAAGTTGTGCAGGGTATCATCTTATGGGAAATTTTACGAGGAACATTTTTTATTCTGTATCATTTCTTCGTATTTTCAATATTTTCAGAATTATTTACAAAAAACACGCTTTTTTCACATTTTTTATGGTTCATCCCCCTTTGCTGGACCCCCCGTTGGGGCAGGGGTAAAAATTATTATAGCATTCTCGAGAGAATTGAATGAGAGACAACGTTTTCCTGAACCGTTTTTTCAAATTTTCAATAGTTTTTGAGTTATAATATAAAAATTAGCGAATTTTGGGACAAAATCCAAAAATGTCAATTTTTGGCAATGTTTACTGCAGCTATAGGCACAATTTTCTGGAGAAATAATGATTGGATTGAAAAACTTGTAAAAACCTTTGTTGTCTAGAATTGAATAACGAACAACTTTTGTCTGAAACTTTTTTTTGTACCACTCAATTTTGGGAAGCTCGAACGGGGAGGGGGGGAGGTGCTAAATCAAAGTTGGGTCATTTTATGGGAAATTTTACGTGGAACATTTTTTGTTCTATACAAATTTCCCATATTCGCCAAAGTTTTCAAGTTATTCAAGAAAAACAACATTTTTTAAAACTTGTCCTTTTTGCCAACCCCCCTGGGGGAATTCTATTTGACGGTGGGGGGCAATGCATGGCATCAATTTATGGAAAATTTTATGTAGAATTTTTTCTTATACCACCTCTTTATCCCTATCTCTCAAACTTTTGGCGTAATTTGCGAAAAACGAAAAGGGGTTTACGTTCCACCCCCCAAAAAGTTTTCCAATCCAGCTAGGGGCGGTGACTTTTTTTTGGAGACTATTGAGACCCCAATGAATACATTTCCGCAATGAAACACTTGATACAAATTTTTTCCTTTTTTTTTCCTAATAATATGCCTGAGCTATTCCAATCGCACCTATAGGATTTATTAAAAATTTGAGATATCTACTCAATACCTAACCTAAAAAAAGTGAAATTATTTTTAAAGAAAATTCTATGATAATCCAAAAATAATTACCTACCTACTGAGAAAATTAATTTTTTCATGAAAATTTACCAAAAAATCTCTTGTACAGATTATACCTAACTAAAAAAAAACAAAAAAAAAACTTATAAGTACAAAATTATATATAATTTACGATTTTTCTAGAAAAAGAAACTCTCACAATGAAAAGAAAGTAGAGATGTTTTGAAAAAAAAATGGATCAGGAAGCTTGGGCGAGTATTTGAAAAAACATCTAAAAAATGCTAAAAGAAAAGGGAAGAAAAGAATCAAAAAATTCTCTCTGAAAGATTCAAAAAAAAATTATAAAAAAGCTGTCTCAAAAAATAACCACCTTTTTTATATTTTTTTATTATACCATTTAAAATTTTAAATAACGAGTAGGTACCTAAATACGTAAATAGTGTATGATTGTACAATGTACATGGCTCGTGATTCAGTTTAATATTATTAACCTTACATTGAAACGTCTTCATTCTTACTTGAAAATGTTAAACGCCCTCTACATTTTATTATTCATGTTATGTCATTAGAGAGTGCAATTTTAACTGGGCAACAAAAATTGTTGGCAGGTCATTATCATATAGTACACGAACGAGCCGTGCAAAATGTAGGTTAAAAATTGACTGCATGTATCTTTTTAGGAGAAAGCTTCAAAGCTTCGACGGTGGTCGAAAGTCATATTTGACGTAGGAGAGCAGCGCAGTAGTATTCAACAAATTCCCTACTGTTAGCAAACGCCACACTTTATGACGAGACATTAATACAGAAAGGTATCGCGACCAACGATCTTCTTTAAAATGTTACTTATTAATAACACAAAACAAATGTATCACGCCCACCCTAATTCAAATAGGTACCAAATAATCGTATTTAAGGTGATATATCAACTATTCGTATTAATCATGTGTCTGTTTTTTTTTTTTTTTTTTTTTAGCCGAATTTTTTTTAATTAGCCGAATTTTTTTTAAAATTTAGGCTATTGTGTCCGACCCTGATTTAGAAGGAGGGGGGGTAGAAGAGTTCTGACCCCATTTGTCGACGTTTGGGACCAAAAGATGACGATCTGTCACATGTCACATATTTATATATATATATATATATATAATTTTTCCCTACTTTTGGAACTCTAGGGCCGAGCCTAACAGGTCAAATGAGGTCAAACTTGATATGTAGGGTTCCCTCGGTGGCGGAAAGATGCAAAAAAAATTTTGGGGCCCTAACTCAAAATTGGGGATATGACCCTTTTTTGAGGAGGGTGCGGGGGAGCCCCAATATCATGAAATTTTTTGAAACTTGCCCCAGGGATGAAAGCCCTAATTACCTACACCATAGTCAAATTTCAGCCCCCTAAGTTATCCCCACCCATTTTAGGGCCCAATGGGGTCATTTTTTCACGTTGATCAGGCTACAGACCCCCCAAATAGGGCAGGGGGGCCAACATTTTCATCATGGATCAAATTTGTGCCCCTGATGTGCCTTTTGTAGGTTTCAACTTTTGGGCCCCCTTTGACCCCTGTCAAGGGTCAAAAATCAAGATTTTTCACTATTTTTAAAATTTTACCGCTACTTTTGGAACTCTGGGGCCGAGCCTAACAGGTCAAATGAGGTCAAACTTGATAGGTAGGGTCCCCTAGGTGTAGGAATGATGCAAAAAAATTTTTGGGGCCCTAACTCAAAATTGGGTATTTTACCCCTTTTTGAGGGGGTGCGGGGGAGCCCCAATATCATGAAATTTTTTGAAACTTGCCCCAGGGATGAGAACCCAAATTACCTACACCATAGTCAAATTTCAGTCCCCTAAGTCATCCCCACCCCATTTTAGGGCCCAAAAAGTGGATTTTGGGGTCATTTTTTTCACGTTGATCAGGCTACAGACCCCCCAAATAGGGCTGGGGGGCCAACATTTTCATCATGGATCAAGTTTGTGCCCCTGATGTGCCTTTTGTAGGTTTCAACTTTTGGGCCCCCTTTGACCCCTCTCAAGGGTCAAAAATCAAGATTTTTCACAATTTTTCATGTTTTTTCTCGCTTTTCGGTACGTTGATCAGCCTGCAGCCCAAACCAAATGACCTTGGATGCTAAAATTTGGTATTTAGGATAGGTAAGGGTCACTGAGGTGCCTTTTGGGGTTTTTGACCCTCGAGCCCCAAAATTGGGGGTGGCCCTTTTTTGAGGGGGGCTCTAAAGAAGCCCCAATTTGACAAAATGATTTGAAATTTTTACCAACAATAGTGACTCTGATTGTCTCCACTGTATCCAAATTTCAGCTTCTCAAGTCATCCCCACCCCATTTTAGGGCTCAAAAAGTGGATTTTGAGGTCATTTTTTCACGTTGATCAAGCTACAGACCCCCCAAATGGAGCCGGGGTGCCTAAATTTTTATAATAGATCGAGTTTATGCCCCTGATGTGCCTTTTGTAGGTTTTGACCTTTAAACTTTTTTTGACCTCGATACAGGGTCAAAAATCAATATTTTTCAAGTTTTAACCTGTCTTTTCTGACGCGTTGAACAGCCTACAGCCCAAACTAAATGATCTAAACAATCGAAATTTGGGATGTAGGGTCAGTAGAGGTCACTGATGTGCCTTTTGGGGGTTTCGACTTTTGAGCACCAGTTGACCCCCGTACAGGGTCAAAAATTAGAAATTTTCACATTTTAACCTATTTTTTAGGTGTGTTGATCAGCCTATAGCCCAAACCAAATGACCTTGGAAACTAAAATTTGGTATTTAGAATCGGTAAGGATCACTGAGGTGCCTTTTGGGTTTTTTGACCCTCGAGCCCCAAAATTGGGGGTCACCCCTTTTTGAGGGGGGCTCAAGAGAAGCCCCAATTTGACAAAATGATTTAAAATTTTTACCAACAACAGTGACTCTGATTGTCTCCGCTGTATCCAAATTTCAGCTTCGTAAGTCATCCCCACCCCATTTTAGGGCCCAAAAAGTGGATTTTGAGGTCATTTTTTCACGTTGATCAAGCTACAGACCCCCCAAATGGAGCTGGGGTGCCTAAATTTTTATCATAGATCGAGTTCATGCCCCTGATGTGCCTTTTGTAGGTTTTGACCTTTAAACTCCTTTTGACCTAAATACATGGTCAAAAATCAATATTTTTCAAGTTTTAACCTGTCTTTTCTGACGCATTGAACAGCCTACAGCCCAAACTAAAAGACCTAAACAATCGAAATTTGGGATGTAGGGTCAGTAGAGGTCACTGATGTGCTTTTTGGGGGTTTCGACTTTTGAGCACCATTTGACCCTCGTACAGGGTCAAAAATCAGAAATTTTCACGTTTTAACCTCTTTTTTGGTGTGTTGGCCCTCGTCTGAAGAGCTGAAAGTGTGAAGGGGATTGAGAGCGAAGCCCTCAATCATCTCCTGCCATGTCCCTATTGAGGGTAAAGCCCCCCAAGAGGGGCATGGGGGCGGAGCCCCCATCTGAAGAGTTGGACGTGACGATGTGGTTGGGGGCGAAGCCCCCAACGCGGGGGCATGGGGGCGGAGCCCCCATCCTAAGAGCTGAAAGTGATAAGGAGGTTGGGGCGAAGCCCCAACGCGGGGGTATGGGGGCGGAGCCCCCATCCTAAGAGCTGAAAGTGATAAGGAGGTTGGGTAGGAGCCTCAACGGGGGTATGGGGGCGGAGCCCCCATCTGAAGTTGAAATCTTCAATGCAGAGAGGAACTAAAACTGAAGACAAAAACCTGACATTTTTAAACTGAATTTGAAGTTAAAACTGATATTGAAACTGAAATACCATGGATGAAAACGTTTTCAAAGTGGTACACTAACTTGAAAAAAAAAATTCGGCTGTCGCGGAGCATCTTGACTGCTACGCGTTTTTTTTTTTTTTTGTGTCAACCTCTTTAATAAAAAAGCGTATTACAACAGAAAAATTTTACTTACAGTCACAAATTGGCAACTGAATTCAAACCTTAACGTCGTTGCCGATTAATTCTCCAAGTACTTTCGAAACACGAAGCTTGCACGTTTCCATCACGTATTATAGATAAGTGCCAATCGGCCGGAGATATTTAAAAAATAAATTAAAATTACGTCGATGGTACATTGTCATCGAACTAGACTGCCGTTTGGTAATTACCATACAAAACCGCTGTACTGTAATGTAATTCGAATAATTATCAGCCAAATCACGTACAAGACGCCCATACATGTAATATACAGATTAAATAGCTTCTACGTTTTTATAACCTTCATTCATAAATATTACCAACGGCATCGGCAAGGCATATAAGACAGTGAGGCTTGAAATCACTTTATCGCATACCTATCTATTTTCAAACGAGTCGCTAATTTCGGACAGAAGCGGAAATTTAACATCATTCATCATACGAAACTACTCACTTACACGGCACCCAGCCGTACCAACTTTAAATGGGAATTCCTTTTAATCATTTCAATATTGTGAAAAGTCCAATAACGCAGTCGTAGATATTTTCACGTGGTAAAATGCCCTTTTTACCGGTGCACCGTATACCTACTTCTGGGTTCTTCTGGGATTTTGTAGATAAATTTAAATTTTTATAAACGAAATCCTCGAGGCGTTGATTTGCAATTTTGCTCCGAGTGTTGATTTACGATTACGATGGCGATTGGTTTTAATATTAATTGAGCTCGTATCATAACCATGAGGTATGAGCTAGTAGATGTTATAAGTAAATAAATCTAAAAAAACATCGGTTCTTCGAAACTTATTATGGCTTAGAACATACTACCTACATTTTGATGGCAGCATTTTTCTCCATAAAAGATTCGGTATGTTTACAAAGTAAAAGGAAAATTTATTACGTGAAAACTACAACTTCATTTTATGCTCACGAGATCGTAAATTCATCAATAAAAAGATGTTATCATTCCGATGGAACTGGTACCGAATTAAACTTTAACAAAAAAATTTATCGCTGCACTTGACAATTCATTCAACCTCCCTCGTATCCCAAAAATTCATCTATTTCAAATACCAATAGATAGGTATCCATTATTGGGTATTTTTTTGATCTTTTCACTTGTACAAATCGGCAATCGACGATAAAAATCACCTGCACATAGCATTATACGTATAGGTTTATATATCGATCAACCATCGATGCAACCTGTACTCGAATGGTCTCTTAACAGGCTATAGGTATATAAAACACTGGCACTCTTTTTAATTAGCTGGCTGCGAGGCAAATTCCGATTGCTTCTGTCTTACCGTTAGTATAGTTATAATAGAACGTTATAGTCGTCGGTGCTTCCGAAAAGTTTAATTTCAATCCGGACTAGAAATCACTTTTAAATTAGTCACGAATGAAAATTCGCGCATAGGCTAATCGCAAACATCACCAATGAAAGATAGGTACAGCGATAATTCAATCAGATAAGAGTATCAGTATTTAAATAGTATCATTTAAGAAACTAATTTAATTCTCTTCTCTTATACGCGAGTACGTATACCTATGCGATCTCTCTCGATTTTAATTTCGAGCCGCTCCCGTGGGCGTCCCGCCACTTTAATCCTAGTGGTAGCAAATTGAAAAAGAACCCGGTGATACGCGTTTTTCTCCGACAAACAATCGCCAGTGTTCATCTCTCGGCGACGATGTAGGTAGCTAGGTACTAGGTACAGGACAAGGTAATGTCAAGATATGTAAACTGATAGCGATGTTACATTTCTCAAAATGGTAACTGCGAAAATAATGCAAGCATTGTATGTGCACGCTTACAAATTACTATATTTACTTGGGTTATAGGTCTACTTTCTGATGGACCGTACCTAGCTACCTACACGAGCACAAATCTTTTTTCTAGTCTCATTCCCATTGCTTCATATATGCACATCGAGTCTACAAGTGCACTTTCGAAGCTTCCAGATGTAATAAAACAAATGATGTTGAGTAAAATCAGGGTTGAATGGTTGAGAAGCAGAACTTTTATTCGTTATTTTACTATTTGGTTTTCTGGTTTTTGAAGTATGAATACAGGGTGTTCCGGGACCAGTGCACCGCCTTCGAACCTATGATGCGTCTACCCAAACTACACAAGTGCATGCATGTTTGCCGACCCTGACATTTGAAGGGGAAAAGTTATACACTCGTGATGGTAATTTCTTCAGTACGTCAAAACTTTGCAAATAATGTAGATAGACAAAATTTGCTTGAGGTTTTTTTGTAGGACTTTCCAAGTCCTACAAAATCGGTTACATTCATGTTTTGCCTAGCTCCAAAATTGAAGGAGCTACAGCGATGTGAAAATTTGTACGGCCAATAACTCCTTCAATTTTCAAGTTAGGCAAAATTTGTAAGAGTAATTTTTTCTTCATTTTTTTGTGTTCTACAAAATGAGCTATGAATGTTTTGCCTAACTCGAAAATTGAAGGAACTACAACATTCAAAAAATGAAAAGAAGGGCAATTTCCTTAAAATTTTACCTCAAATTTGAAGGAAATTGCCTTTCTTTTCATTTTTTGAATGTTGTAGTTCCTTCAACTATATTTTTTTCATTTTTGCACCTCTGTAGGAACTCGTCGAAATGACCGTTAGAAAACTTGAAATGCGCATTTCACGATGAATATATACGTTCGAAAATTTTTGAAAAAATTTCCATGAATGACTCTTGATGAAAAAATTTGGTTAAAAACTGTCAAAATCAAAAATTATAATCGAAAAATCACATTTTTCGCCCTAGGAGGCGGTGAAGGTGAGGTAGTGACCTAAAAATTTGGTCACGGGGGTTTTAGACCATAAGGACCGATTTCCACTAATTGGTTTCAAAATCCGCATGGTGGGTCGATGGCCGATTCGCCTATCTCACCCATCTACTCTACACCCCTTTGGAATAAGGTCATAAATTTAGGAAAAGGTTATCAGAAGTTTGGATAAGATTATCACAAATTGAAAATTTTGAGCCGCAAAAAACTTGGCTTAGCTATTATCAGAGCTATGTTCCATAAATAGCTATTATGGGTGTGTGTTAGCGAGGGGGGGGGGGTGAAAAGAAACACTTGTAAACTTTTGATGGCTTTTCAGTAAATTCTAAATAACACGTTAAGTTTATCGCAAAAAAAAGATTTCTCAAAGGAAAAACTTTTTAAAAAATTTTGTGTTTCGGTAGTTTACCAAATTTCAAAAAAGAAAATTCGTGCAATTTTCATGAAAAAATTTTAGCCAATAGATTTTCATTCGAAGATTTCTTGACAAAAGAATTTTTCCTGAAGGAAATATCTTCAGACAGGTATTTATTTCTTCAACAAAAAAATTGGAGATTTTTTTGGAAAAAAAATTTAATATGATTTTTTGTCAGGAAATTTTTAAAATGTTTTTTCAGTTATATTATGGTTTAAAAAGATCTAGGTATTGTCAAAATAATATTTTTAAAAGAGATAGGTAGATATTTTTTGAAAATCATTAGGTAGGTATAGGTACATAATTATGAGAAAATTGATTATTTCGAATAATTTTTTTTAAAATGGATTTATGGATTATTACAGAATTTTCTTTTAGATTTTAGGAAGTTCAAATATTTTATAAATCCTTGATAAATTTACTCAACTTTTCTAAATGGAATTTTTTCTCATTTTTCGATTTTTTTCTTCTTTTTTTGGAATAGAAAAATTAAGTTGGTAGGAAAATACCTAAAATTCTCAAATTTTTGGAGAAAAAAATCTCAATTTTTTTGGGGGCATCAAAAAGTTGTATCAGTCGTACTTAATGTCAAAAATGACATGAACTTAATAACAAACAACGCTGTCATTTTTGACATAGGTACATAAATGTTGCTATGTGAGGGTAAGAAATTTTCCTCAAAAATGAAATCTTATTTTTTTATTATTAGGTACCTACCTACTATTTTTTTGAAAATAGACGGAAATTTTTAATTAAAAACAAAATCCTTACAATTACTTAAGAGAAATTTTTTTTTATGAATTAAGTATGAACTTGTACTTTAACTCAATGTAGTTGTGGCACCATTTCACATACTTGTTGTAAGTTCAGGCACCAAAATTTTCGTTGTGGCACCACGAAATGGTGCCACAACGTTTCAAGTCTAAAACCATGTGGGGTGTATCATAAGGTCACCAGGAGTCGATATGCAAATTTTTGCACTGGTGTCACAACGACACTTATTATATATTTTTACACGATTATATAAATATCAAAAAATATATACTGAAAACACGTTGAGGGCCCATTTAAAGTCTCATGTCTTCAAATGGAATATCACTTTTAAAAATTCGTTAAAATTTTTATGAACAGAGAGTGCTGTAGGTATAGGTGCAATTCTCACTCCATACTTAATTACTTATATAACTTAGTGGCACCAGTCGTTTTTCTCCTACCTATAACTGGTCAAGGGAAAAATTGCTGTGAAAATGATGTAGTTCTTCTCACATGGTATTGGTGCCACAAGAACATTCAACTAGGTGGTGCCTCAACGTTATTAAGGTAGATATAGATAAAATTATTTTCGAATTTTTCATTTAAAAATTGGTAATTATTTTGAATTTTTTTAAATCTTACGATTTTGAGAGATTTTTTCTGAAGAATATTGATAAGGAAATGAATTTCCACAAAAGAATTATTTTCATCATTAAAAAAAAATCAAAATTTAAAAAAAAAACATTTTTTTTTTAGAATAGAGAAAATTTTGAATAATTAAATCCTTAGATCTACACTATTATAAAATTATAATTTACTTAACAAATTTTTTGGTTTGTGAATTATTAAAAAATTATCTCGGAAAAGGATCGATATTCAATTATTTTCGAGATCAATATTTTGAATTTTTTAAAAATGCTAATGTATTTGGAGAGATTTTTTCTGATTAAAAAAATGTTAATAAGGCGATTAATAATTTTCTTAGAAAATTAAAATTAAAATATTTTTAAAACCAAATTTTTTTGAAAATGAAAATAAATAAAAATTTTGAATTTTAGAAAAATCCTTACAATTTTAACTGTGAGAAAATTAATTTATTTGTGAATTTTTCTTAGAAAATGATTTTCCATTTTTTTCAAGTTTTGCATTTTAAATTTTTTTAAAAACGATTTTAAGAGATTTTTATTCTGAAAAATGTTAATGAGGAAATGATTTTTCTCTTTCAAGAAAAAAATCTTGAAACAGTCTTTTAAAAAAATAAATAAATAAGTTGAAATTTAGAATTTTTATAAAATCCTTTTTATTGGAAGAATCTTATTTTCGGAAAGATTTGTTGAAAAAAAAATCGCCTCAAAAAAGTTTCTCGGGAAAAATTCTACTGAAAGAAAAATTCACTCATACTTATTATGAAGTTTTAATGCACCTAGGTACAGTGTACTCTTAAATACAATGGAACATCTATGTATGCATAGGTAGATACGATAAAATAAAAACAAACAACTCATCTCAGGGAGAAGTTTGAGAACATGTTTATGCACGTTGGTACGCGTGTAAAGTTGTACGATATTCCTAATGCGGCTTCGTATAATATAAGCATGTAATAGGCTATTGAATAGGTTGTAAGGCGTGGGTGTAAATAGATGCCGGTACATATAATGCTAATCATTGATGCAGTACTGGCGAGATGTTCTTGAAAGCTTTATTTGAACGTGTACACAATAAGAAAACTGAAAAAAAAAGAGTGGAAGTTTATTTTAAGTGGTTCTGCGTTTGCGATAAGATTATTATTTTTTCCATATCCACAATTGTACGTAGATTTCAAGAATGGCTAAACGCGTTTTGAGAGCCATCTACCAAAACTTGTTTACTTGATCCATTTTATTCGTTCAACTATGTACTTATTTCGTTTACCTATTTATTTATTTATTTTTTTACAAACCAAACTGAACGATTTATTAGGCTTACTTATAGCTGCCCGATAAAAAAAAAAACTTATCTATAGCCTCAGCCTCCCACAACATCCAAGTTTCCAAGTTGAGTAAATCAAGTTCAACACAAATACTCGTACACGAGGTATGCGATGGGATGAGTGTTAACTATGTTCGAACCTTGAAAAGTCGGAAGAGTGTGATATTTGAAGCACTTAAAATCCTTCAACTTTCACCATACACCCTCGAAATCAGAACAAACAAAGAAGATGAGGGAGGAATTCATGAATTCATTAAGCTCGCCAGACATCCATAACAACCTACAATTGATTAATAAATTTCAAAAAACCAACCCAAGCAACGCGGGCAACAGCAACATGAATAACGTAACGAATACTTTCTTACAGTGGTACTCGTAATTTACGATGGTATTGGTCTTGATTTCCTTTTACGTCGACACCTACAACGTCCTCATCACAATGCAATCGTATCAACTGATTCGTCAATGCCAGCGCAGCGTTTTTTTAAAATCTATCGTGGGAGTCAATCAAAATTATAGTGACATAGTTTACACCCTCGGTTTAAACATGGAGCGTTTGTAAATTTTACATTCGACGAAACAATACCGTCGCTGAATGTATGATTATCGTGGGAGAGATACGTAGAATTCAGTACGATTTGGCTTCATTGGGTTAGACGATGCGATGGTAATACGAATAAGGAAACAAATCAGCCTGTAGTGGTCTTATCAAATGCCAAGTACCAAGATACTCGTATAAATTCGATCTGTATTCAAGAGCCAACAATGAATACCATGTTTACTGCGGCACCATCTATTGAAGAAGCTCGGCAACTTCTATTAGACTGTTATCGGCTTTTAAGAAGGTAGAGAAAACCTGTCGCGTGCTTGTGTTCCAGAAGCCCGCGAGCCATTCATATACAATAAATCTTGTCAAAAACTGATCACTTTTCGTATTATGATTGATGCCTTTTTCGTGGTCCTGATTAATACCTCGACAGTGTTTCCCATTCTCAACCCAGATTTGCAGGTTTTATTCGCGTGCGTTCCTAGGCTCGGGTATTAGGTATGTTGTAAATTGATTAGTCGTGCCTAGTGCATGGAATCGTTGGCATTGGGAGGAGGTTAATTATACACGAAATTTATAATTGTTAGCGAGTCGGTTCATTGATGGTTTAGGTCTGTAGCCTATGTGCTTTTAATAATACGCAGTCACGTATACATAGACATACATCAAGGCCTATTCTGAGTATTTTTTATAACTGCACAAATTCGCAAATGTTGGTCTTGTTAATAAAGTCGTTAGGCTAGTAGAATTCTTCGAGGGTGGGAAATGCATAAAAAAAAAAAAATTTTTTTTAAATCTTGAAAATCTATTTTCCAACATTTGATAAAAAGTACCTAATTATTCTGAACTGGAAAATTTTGTATTGAAAAAAAATTGCTCCAAAATTGAGCAAAATCGAAGGAAGAAGTATCGTACCTACGTATATAGGGCATTAATACCTCTATTAGCACATTTTAATAAGTACGTAAATAAACTAAGCCTATTGATTGTAAACCTTGAGGATATTCTGAATTAGATAAATAGTTGCAGGTTAAAGACATTACGTATATATCTCAATTAATTAACAAGGCTATGCAATGCGGATAATGGATATAAAAAAAGTGACTGTAGGCCTATACAGGGTCTTCATTTAATCTTAGCACCCCTTCATAGCTTTTCTTGTCTGAAGGGGTGCTAAGATTAAATGAAGACCCTGTACGACTAAAAGTACAAGTATCATAGTGTTGTTTTTTTTTTTTTTAAAGTGTTGATCGGAGGTCCTATAATTACGAAAGGATTTATCGAAACGCGAGATGTCAGCAGATTTGTTAGAATCTATAGTAATTTTGATTTTGAAATCCAAGAATTTGAACCCTCGAAAAGGAGAGAACCAAAATTTCGAAATCCTGATTCATAATTAGGAAAAATAATTCGAATTTTAAGTTGATTTCAAATTCAATAATTCAACATTACTTTTTCTAGTAGGTGTGGATAAATTCGTTCATTTTAAAAAAAAATTTAGATACTTTTCCCTCCAAAAAATCTACGTAATTATTCTCGAGTTATTTTTGAAGGTTTTCTTCAGAAATAATTATACTTATTATGATTTTTTTTTTCTCAAAATGAATTTAAAATTGTTTTTTACGTCAAACATATTGGGAAAAAATCTCAAGAGTAGGAATGTTGATTTTTTTTTAGAACTATCCATAATCCATATGCCCATGCCCCCGTTTCTTTAATTTTTTTATGTAGGCCGAGGCACATGTGTATATTCAAACCTGCAGAAAATATCCAAAAATTTTAACTTGAATCGTTTTTTGAATATTTTCATTTAAATTGAATTGAACTATTCTTTTGTAAATTGGAGTAAGTAAAATCGAATGAATAAGTAAATTTACTCATTTCTTCAAAATGGAAATACAAAAAGATTTAAATTCAACGTTTCCAACAACTTTTTATTTTTTTGTTGAAAGTTTTTTTTACTTCTTCATAAAAAATTTCAAATCATCAATGAAGAATTTTTGTAAATTGTCATCAAAAATTGTTTACAAAACTGAAATTTTTTTTTGAAAATTAATTAAATTTCTTAAAACATTTACGAAAAATTTTCATGCAGTTATTCATTAATTTTTTCAAAACGACAACTAAAAAAAGATTATTCATTTTTTCAACTTGAATAACATTTTAAAAAATTTTTATAAAAACTTTTTTGATTATCAACGAAAAAATCCTGAAAATGGTCATCGAAAATGGATTGTAAAATTTTTTCATATTTTTTGAAAAATTATTTAAATTAATTATTTTTTTTAAATGGCAATTTAAATAAACTTGTGTGTTTTTATCAATTTCTTATATTCGTAATTTCAAAATTTGAATACCTACTTAACACTGATTTTGGTGTTAAAAATACTTTCTTCGAAACTTTTTTTTTCATTTTTTTCAAAAAAATTAATACCTACAGAAAATTATTTTTTGAACAATCTTTTTCATTAATAGATAAATTTATTAATTTTTTCAAAAAGACAATTTAAAAAGAAAATTATAGAGTTTTAACAACTTTTTTTTTGGGGGGGGGGGGGGGGGGGTTATCGAAAAATAAACTTTTTAAACTGGCTTGTTTTTTTACATCTTCAGAACAACTTTCAAATCATCATCGCGAGGAACTTTTTAAAATTGTCAAAAATTAGTGCCTAATGATTTTTTTTTAATTTGGAAATTGATAGGCTAAAGAAAGTTTTTTTTGAACATTCATATCTAAAATTTTCTTAAAATATGTAAATAAATTATTTCTTTAAAGTGGCAAAATTAGAAAAAATGTATTAAAAACTTTTTTAAACAATTTTAATTGGTTTTTATTTTTGAAAAATCATTTTTTTAATAAAGATTCCTTAATTTTTACACTTGGTAACAATTTTTTTCAAGACATCAAAAAAAAAAGAATTTTCGAAAATTGATTATGAAATATTTTTGAAAAAAAAATTTGAGCCTCTCCCCCATCAATTTTTTCAGTTGGGACTTCTTTATTTTATTGAAGGAAATATACTCTATAGGCCTTTTATAAATTTAAAAAATCAATTTATTTTTCGAAATTTTTTTCTCAATTCATTGATTTAAAATTTCTAGAAGCTATTGTCAGGTAAGTATATTTAAAAATTCCTAAAAATAGGGTTTTTGAAAAAATCAAAATTAAAAATAAATTTAAAAAAAATATTGAATCTAATAAGTATGTTAATCCTCAAAATTCCAAATTTCGTTTACCCAAAATATTCTGTTTTCTACTGCTCAGGTTGTGAAATAGAAAAATAATTATTGGTACCTCGAAAATACACCAAAAAAAATTAATTATTTGCACCTTTCGCCTATTTCTTATTGTGACGGTTTCCACACGTGCATCATCATCCAAAACGAAATTTTGAGTAGTCGTGAAATCAAATACTACACTTGTTACGACGTTCTGCTAATTCAAATAGGTGGTATTGTTTTTAATTATACTCGTAAGGCTTCCTTAGAACGTGTTAAAGGTGGTATTCTAATTTTAGGGATGGCTAAATTGTTGTACAAACAAGCGTATTACCGGTTCTGAAAAAGTTAATTTAATTTTAGTTTTGTTGGAATGTAAATTCACGCTGTTTAGCTAATAACATTGTGTAGTACAGGATAACTTTTCAAAAGATACCAACGCAGAATTATGAAACTACATAATGTTAATTATCAGTTAATACCTCGTGTTATTACGTTAATATTTACATCGTTAAGCAGCGTGATCGGTTCTCAGTTCTCACCCACTCTAGTAAATATCAGATAAATTAATTAGTAAATTGTATTTTAATGAGGTTTCTTGAATAGGTTTCTTTTTCAATTTACGATACCTAACGGTAGTCGTATGTTATAACGACCGTTTTTCAGCAAACCATACTACTTAGTTGAGAAGTTTTTCGTTTTCTAAATTTATACCTAGTTACATCTTTGCAATTTTTTTTTTTTTTTTTTTGAATAACGAACTGAAATTTTGATGATAATACAGAGTAAAGTATTGTCCATAATAAATTAGTACCTACAGTACCTACCTACTTTTTTTTAGAGAGAGAGATGTGAGACCATTGACACCTACAAATACGTTTACGTAGGTATCGAATTGACTTTTTTTATTAGCAGATTCGCCGATACGTTATTTAAAAAAATCACTTCTCCGCTGAATCAGTGAAGGGCTACTGACTGACAGAAGACAAATATGCGTGGCATTGGTTAACACCCACAACCTGTTATCGCTTAATTTCCATCCATTATATAAACATTTGATGTGATACGATGGATTTATTCGTGGCTAGTGTGCGTGTATAAGTGGTATAGTAATACATGGAAAAGTGTAATATCTTACTTCCTGCAGTTAATTTAAACGTCATTTCATCTTGTACAACATTTTACTTGATCGTTTATTACAGTATTATTTGTTCCCATGAATGTCGACGTACGATAATATGGTATTAAATTTAAATCATTACATCATACCAAATTGAAAAACTCTTGAGAGATATCATAAATTATTTGCAATATTCGTTGGTACCTTATTTGTAAATAAAAACGAATAGTCTGGTGTATGCTATGCCATAGGTGATGTACTGCAACCCTCCCCCTGTCCATCCTCTTAAACACGGGTTTTCGTTAAAGGGGCATGTTAGGGAACAATTAGAGTAATGTTCCCAAAAATTATTATTGAGGGTACCTAACAAAATGGTAATCATTTTGATTGACAGATTGATCCAAAAACTTCAAATTTTACAAAAACTCTTTAAATATGTGTTTAAACAAACAAATTATAATACCTAACTAAAATGGAAGGTTGGAAGAACATAAAATTTGCAAAAAAAAGTTATATTAATTTTTTTCGAAAAGTGAACTGGTTGCACAAAAACAAGCGTCAAAATATACAGGGTGACAAGAATGAAAACTCCCCCCCCCCTCCCAACATTGCAAATAAGGCACAATTTCGATTCGGACCCCATACTGCCATCTTTTTGGCACCAAAATTGGGCTTAAATGGCTCTCATTGATGCTATAAAATTATTTCGATGAAATTGAAAATTTCATTGCAGGGTTTCCAATTTTCGATTTAAAAAAAATTGATTACCATAAAAATTGGAAATTTTGATTTTTTTCAGGAAAAGCACAAGTTGGCAACCCTGCAATTTAAAGTTTTCAATTTATTTCATCGAAATATTTTTTTTGCATCAAATGGAACTATTTTGGACCAGTGTTGGTGCCAAGCACATTGTATTTCCTTTTTTTGTAATTGGGAAATCTCGATTTTTCAGCGACGTGCAACGTCTTTTCGACTTCCTGATAGGGAAGGAAAATTGATATCAAATGGTAAGGTAAATGGCCTAGGGAGGTTCAGAAACTCAAATTGCACTTTTTGAGGGGGTGCCCAAGGTACCACGTAGGTGGAATTACCTAAAAGTGGCAAAAACTTTTTTTTTTGCTCCTATCCCTTTTGAGGTTGGAGCCTAAAAATTGAGTGGTTTTCAACTCAAAAAATGAACCACCCCTTTGCATAATTATGGTAAAAATCCGAGATATTTCTTTTCACTCCTCCCTATCAGAGATGGGTAGATCATCTAATTTGAGATCAGATCGGATCACAACATTTTTAACCAGATCAGATCAAAGACTAGATCACAAAATTTTTTAGGTACCAGATCAGATTAAAATCAGATCAAGCATAAGATCAGATCAGAGATCACAATCTTTTTCAAAAAAGATCTTTTTTCAAACTCATCAAATTGAAATTAAATTTCACAATCAACAGTCAACTCGAACTCAACATCGTCACATCACAGAAAAATCAAATAAAACGATAAAACGACAAAAAACGAAATGAGAGATGAGATCATAATATTTTATTTAAAAAAAAATTTATTGATCTTTTTTGCGATCTTTCTATTCAAAAGAAAAAGATCAGATCGCCAAATTTTTAACCAGATCAGGTCAAAAATCAGATCACAGAATTTTTTTCATCAGATCACAAGATCGTAATCTTGATACTTAATCTTATTTTTCAAGATCAGAAGTGCTATTATTGAAATTTTTTCATGAAAATCACGTTAGCGCTATCCGAATTATCCGAGATACTAAATTGTTAATTTTTCATAGTCATCGATAGTGAATGATAGAGAACCATAGACTATAAATCGTTATTAGTGTTGTAGGTGGTAGGTCCTACGGGGTAGGTAAAAAGAGAAGGTGAAGTCGACGGGTGCGACTGTATGCCTACCTATTTACACTCTAGGAGCAAGGCGACGCCACCGAGCTACACTAGAGGAAGACTGTAGACCAACGAAAACACGATTTAGAGATGTACATAAAGGTTGTGTTTTATTACAAGTCAGATGGTCTTCAATTACATAAGGATCTGGCCCGAGGTTATATAGTGTTTTCCTCGGCTGTTTATATGCGAGTAGCAAAGTACTACGTATATAGACGCGATTGGAAACCGAGCACTACACACCCCCTTGCCAGAAATTGCAAAATTTCGAAACAGCAAAAAAAAAATTAACAATAATTATGTACATAAGCAAAAATTTGAAGAAAACCAAAATATAAGCTACCTCCAGGAGCAAGGCGACACCACCGAGCTATATACGCTGGAGAGTAACTATAATATTTAAATAACATAAGAAACAAAAAAAAAGAAATGATCAAAAAAATTTTTTTTGAAAAAAAAAAAAATGAAAATTAACAAATTGAATAAAATGATGATAGGTTCTTGAATTGTATTAAAATAAAAACAAGTAGGTATAAGTACGTATGCATGATAAAAATTAACAAACATTTGAACAAAATTGACATAAGGAAGTTTTGCGAAAAATTTGTTGAATTTGAATTGAGTTGCTGATGATGAAACATTTGGAACTTCCATTGATTGGCGTTACTCACTAGTCAAAATTTTCAGTATTTTGGTCATAGCGAGGATTTATGCCTTTGAGTATTGCGTCGAGTCGAACAGCGTAAAATTGCGTGCGCAGTTGCGTTGCGTTGAAAGCGATGTACATTACGTTGCGTTGAGAGTGATGCATTGCGCGCGTTATGTTGAGAAGAGCGTTGTGCTGAGTGTGATGCATTTGAGTGGTGCATCTGAAGTTGTGCTGCGTCTCGGCTTGTAGTTGTCATTGTCAGCTCACTACTACTGCTCAGTATATCGAGTCTTACAATTCGGATACTTGCTGCAATGTGTTGAGGCTTATGCAAGACTTTGCGACTGACTTTTAGTTTGTTTTCGAGAGTCTGCTAACATTTGTTTTGCTAAGAAATCAGCCATGGTCTAGGCAATTGACGTTGATTGACGTAATGTCAGGTCAGATTTTAGCGAAAACGTGTATGAGGCTTTCAAAGTTAGAGTACTTTGTGATAGTTTTGGTTTCTGGTAGTTTTTAAGAAAAAGAGGAAAGAGCTCTATCTTGCCAGAAAGAGTAATCTTTGCGCTGCTACTACCTGGAGACCAAAAATCTGTATGTACTTTGTAGAGTATTGAGTCATTGCTGATTGCTGTATATGTCCATATCGGATGATTCATTGAGAATTACTGTGATTTGGCGTAATACTTGTAGCTTGTTTAATGCTTTATTTTGAAGTGAAATTTTGATTATTTGTAGTGATCTGTGGGTTATTCTGTTAGGACGTAAGGATAGCATTTCTTCGATGAATTAAACTGGCTTTATTTGGAACTGCAATGCCACCTCTACTTTACTGAATGAAGGAGTTTTGTAATTTATTTTGGTAAAGAACATCTCGCTGATTGACATATTACGCGGGTGTATTGCCTAAATGGTATAGCGCGGATCTGGCCCGAGGTTATATAGTGTTTTCCTCGGCTGTTTATATGCGAGTAGCAAAGTACTACGTATATAGACGCGATTGGAAACCGAGCACTACAGTGTCAAAACCAAAGCACAATGCAAAAAAAAAAAGAAATTGAAAATTTTGGATAATGTATGATAGCGCTAGCTCTTGCGCTAAAAAAATTTCAATAATACCGCTTCTGATCTTTTTTTTCAATGACTGCCTATTTATGCACCCTATAATACAGTGTGTTCCGGTTAGTGTGTTCCGGTTCAGAGTAACCAGATATAAGATTTGGGTACAACTGATTGCCCGTAACAAAAAACTTTATATTCCTACACCAGGTGCCTATCTTGATTTTGAAGGGGCAGTGGTATACAAAAATTTCAAGAAAATACCGTCAAGACAATACTAGTAAATGAAGCAGGGATAACTTTTCAAGAGGAACAAAAAATTTATGTAAAAAAGTCGCACATCTTTGAAAATGAAGGGGCTTTAAAGCCTCAAAAATCGGTATTTTTGAAGTTCAAGTCTTCATAGCGCCTTCACTTTCATAGATAGACAAATTTTTTACATAACTTTTTTGTTCCTCTCAAAAAGTTACACCTGTTCCGTGTATTGTCCTGATGGAATTTTGCAATTTTCATGTCTCATCAGTGCACCGTGATAAATATGAGTTAAGCAACATTTTTGACCGGAATTTCGTGTGGCTATAACTCCTTCAATTTCAGAAATAGGCAATCAAATGTACTTGGACCTTTTTTTTGATTTTTCAAAGTGCTATCCATTGCTGGGTCGAATTTCTTTTGAAAACAGTGTTGCCAACCGTTTTTGTGACCTGGGAGCTGGGACACCTTGTATACTCACTCGTATGTGATGCCATTCGAAATATTCATACTCTATCCGGTGAAATGGTAGGGGGGAATCTGTTTTCGCTCAGTGCTCTCGCATTAGATACTTATTTTATTTGAAATGAAAGACCAAAGTGCTGACATATTAGGGGCTTTCGAGGCCGGGTCTCTAAGGAGACATTCGATTTTGAAAATTTTGTAATATACGACGTAGGTTTTTGAGGCCGCTGAATTCGATTTTCGAACTTAAATTTACCTCCGACCCCAAATGGAGGGAGCCTCTAAGGGGGCTCAATTTTGAAAATTTTGAAATTAACAATATTGGTACCAAAATGTAGGTTTTCGAGGCCGCTGAATTCGATTGTTGAGCCTGAATTTACCTCCGACCGAAAATGGAGCCTCTAAGGGGGATCAATTTTGAAAATTTTGTCATTTACAATATTGGTATCAAAATGTAGGTTTTTCAGGTTGCTGAATTTGATTTTCGAACTCGAATTTACCTTCGACCTCAAATTGGGTCTCAGAGAGGGCTCAATTTTGAAAATTTTGTAATTTACAATATTGGTATCAAAATGTAGGTTTTCGAGGCCGCTGAATTCGATTTTCGAGCCTGAACGTACCTCCGACCCCAGATGGCCCTCTAAGTGAGCTCAATTTTGAAAATTTTGCAGTTTACAATATTGGCATCAAAATGTAGGGTTTTCAGGTCGCTGAATTTGATTTTCTAACTTGAATTTACCTTCGACCTCAAAATGGACCCATGGGGAGGATTCAATTTTTGAAATTTTGAAATTCACAATATTGGTATCAAAATGTAGGTTTTCGAGGTCGCTGAATTTGATTTTCGAACTTGAATAATTCATTTCCTATCCCTAATTGGATCTCTGTTGAATAAAGTGGTCCTTTCATCATTATAATTTTTGAAAAAAATAGTTCCTTGTTTGACACATCTCGATTCAAGTACCTAAATTTTATTTTTCATTTTTTAAGGCATTACTACTTTCCTATAAATAGCATTTTACAGAACGACCAATTTTAAATAAAAACGTGGGTTTTTAAAAATTTTTAAACTTTTTTTCTTCACTCGTTGTATTTTGACACGTGTTTTTACGCCACCTCTACACTTTTACAAAAAAAAATTAACTCGTTAAATTGCAAATGTCTAATTATTTTCTACGTGCCTGCCTAGTACCTACTACTTTGCTACCGAGTACCTAGACCTAGGTACCGGCTTACTTCAATTTTGATTTTGAGAATTTTTTTATTTCATATTTGAAGAGTCTAGTCAGTAACCATTACTTAAATATTCCTTAGGATACCCCTTTGGGAAAAACCATGTTTCAGATGATCGTTGAGGGAGGAGATGCGGTACCATCACCTATGGCACATTTCGGAATAAAATTTTAATTTTAGATGACGATTCCGCATGAACGTGTGTAGAAAAAATGTTATAGTAAAAGCCCAAAAGGTCTGGCCGCACTTTGCCCTCAAAACCTTTGGTATAGGTCAAAGGAAAAAATACGACGAATTCGCATTTAAAGTGTATCCACCTAAGTATACAGTCGAGTTTATAGCCACTCATCATTATTCACAATTTTGATAATAAAAATATTTCGTGTGTAGGAGATGATTAAATCCCTTGGATGATTATAGATTGGAAAATGGAAATCCCTTGAGGACATTGGCGCGTACCTCGAAGAATGCCGAGTTTCAAGAGAATTCCTGGCATATTGACGGTTGTCGCTGACGCGGCGCTGGCACGGCGTTTAAATTATAGTATTGACAGAACGTTGGGTAGATATAAGAAGAGCACATGTTGGTATAATATGAGTGACTGGCGTCACGCTAATAACTGGCAGCGGTTGCACGCGAGATTTTAAATTAAAAGAAAAAGTATTCAGGTGACAGCCTGTGGACATTTAAATATTAAAACAGTGTAAAATGTTAATACATTAGGCACTTGGTTGGCGGTATCGGAAACCTGTTCAATTTGGATATTCTCGGCGCGTACCTGCGGACTACAATATACCGAGACTGCAGTATAAAGATCATATTACATTGCTAATGTCTTATAACTCAAATGGACATCGCGTGAATACGTTTGTAATATCTACCTTCTTGACTATTGTAAAATCACATATATACAGCAAATAGCGCCGCCGTTATACTTGGAATAGTAGACAAATAATCGAGAACAGTAATGTCTGCTCTTCAGTCTTCAGCTATAGCCGGTTACTGGTTCTGGGTTCGTCTTGTAAACGTGTTGATGTAATACATTACTGACTATGAGAAGATATGACATAAGCTGTTGATAGTTGACAAGCGAAGAACACCCGCTGCTGTACAATGTTCTTGCAATGTTTTTTTTTTGTCTTCGACGACGAATTTAACGACCTACCGATGCGGATTTGTAGCTTTTCATCTTACATTAGTCGGTTTTTTGTGTCTGTGTAGGCGAATGTATCCAGTGGAACAATTTTTAGATACCTTTTTCACAGTGACATTTTTCTTTCATCGGTGGCTTACTATTAAGTACTCGTATTTTTATGTGACTTACTGTGTTCGCAGACAAATAACTGTTTAATTTGTAGCTATAATCATGAAATTGAATGTAGGTCTGGAAGCATGGAAAACTTCGGTGCTACCTAATTTTAACTTGAGGTTTTGTAGATTATTCAGGTTCCGAAAATTGCCACCTTCAAGTTTTTATTTATTTTTTTCAAATTTTTGTAACAAAACACATGATTGATTTTTTTTAAAATAATTTTTTGTACCTATATCTCGCAAAAGCAATTTTCTCAAAAAAAAATTAGTGAAAAACAACGTTTAGGTATGAAACATTTTTTAGAAGCAAATAATTTAAAAAAAAAAAAAAAAAACTGATTTCATTTTTCTTTAATTTTTGCACTAATAAGGCTATCTAATCTAAGTATACCTACCTACAAAATATTTTTAATTTTGTAAAAAAAAATTTTTGTTTTGTTGAGAACTAATTACATTTTTGCTGATAGCAGGTTTTTAAAATTTCTGCTATTAACAAATTTTTAAAATTTTGTCTAACCTCCATTTAAAATTTTTTTTGTTAAATTTTTTTTTTGAGAATTTCAGCTAAAACGAAATTTTAACATTTTTGTGAGAAGACAATTTCGAAAATATTTTCAACCATACTTTTTTTTTATAAATTTCATTAGAAAACATACTTTTCACTTTTTCAAAAATTTATTATAATTTAAAATCGACTTCTTTTCAAAAATGTTCAAAATACCTGATTTTTAAATTTTTTGAAAAATAGAACAAAATTTTAAAATTATGTAAAAAACAAACTTTCAAGTTTTCTGTAAAAAAACAATTTTGAAAACTTTCATCAGAAACAATTTTTTTAAATTTTGATAAAATATATTTATTACCTATGCCTATTTATATTCCTTCAAAGGACTTCTTGGTTGAAAAACAATCTATGTTGCTTGATTTAAAAATAATTCTTTTCAAAAAAAAATTTAGGTCATTTTTGAAATCTCTGCTAAAAGTAAAAATTAATTTTTACAAAAAATAATGTTTTTGTTTTATTTTTTCAAAAAAATGTTATGTTTAAAAAAAATTTGTTTGATGGTATAAAATTATTTCTTCTCCAAAAATTTGTGAAAACATTGCAATTAGGTGGAAAAAAAACTTTTTTTTTAAAATTTTTGTGAAAAATGATTTTTTTTAATTTTGATGAGCAACGAATTTTTTCCTTTTTTATAAAAATATCTATAGGTACTTAACTAATTTTTTCGAAAATTTTTCATGTTGAAAAATTGTTTCTTGATTAGGTACGAATTTTTTTTAAAATTTGTCAACTCTTTTTTTTTAATTTTGTAAAAAAAAAATTAAATGTGGTAAAAACGCAATGTTAGGATTTTTGTAAAAAATAATTATTTTTGAAAATTTTTGTCAAGATTGAACCTTTAAAATTTTTTGCAAAAAACAGTTTTTAAGCACTTTTTTTGACATTTTTTTATATTTAAAAATAATTCTTGTTTCTTCTGGTTCAAAGTATTTTTTCTTCAAAATTTTAAGAAAACCTGTAATTTTTGTAAATAAATTATTTTAATTTTGCAAAAAACTCCAAGTTTTTTGTCAACACCAATTTTAAAATTATTGTCAGAAATAAATTTTTGTAAATTTTGCCAAGTAATTTTCATTTTTTTTAAATTTGTAGTCAAAACTCAATTTTAGAAAAAAATTGTCGACAGTAATCTTTTAAAATTTTTGTCAAAAATGTGTTTATAAAAGTTTGGATAAAAAAATGTTTTAAATTGACCGAAAAAAAATTCACTTAGCGGTTAAATAATAATCGAATTCTTGTTATTTTTGTCAAAAAGAAATACTTATTTTAAAAGAATTTCCTAGATAGCAAATTACAATTATTTTTTTTCTTAATTTACGTACCTACTTTTTGTCTGAAATAAAAATTTTAAACAATTTTTTAGGGACCATGTTTTTATTTTCTTCTACTTTCCGAAAGATAATTTTTTGGAAGTGAGTATAAAAAATTAAGTATGTTAAGTACTTACATTTTTGAAATTTTGTCAAAACAAGTTTTGAAAATTTTTCATGTTGAAGACAATTTTGATTTCTTGGTTTGAAATTAATTAGGTAGGTAAGGTATTTCAAAATTGAAAAAAAAAAAATTGTAAAAAAAGTTGAATTGGTGTGAAAAATATTCAAGCTTTGTGTCAAAAATTCATTTTGAAAACTTATGTCAGGAATTTTTTTTTTTATTTTGTTAGAAATTCTTTTTTTTTTTGAAGAAAGATCTTTCAAGTAATCTTTTGAAAATCTTGTGAAAATGAATTCAAAATTTTTATTCTTCAAACTAATTTTTTAATGTTTCAGTTAGAAATCATGTTTTTAAATGTTTAATGTTGAAAAACAATTAAAGTTTTGATATCTTTGTCAAAAAAAATTTCTTGATACCTAGGTAGCTTTTTTTTATGAAAACTGACTTTCTTAAAATTTAGATTGAAATAGAAATTTTACAGATTTTTTTTATGGAACAGTTTGTAGTGGAATAGAGAGAAAACACTCGCTTACAACCCCTTTGTTTCAGATTTCAATCATATTAAATTACTTTTTTCTTTGTACTTCCCTAACCATATTTTAATCTTACCCTAATGAAATCATTACATTGAAACTATACTTTTACATATAAAATTGACTTTGCTAGCTCTGCTTACTACAAGTAAAATTAATTCCGTTCACTGCCTTCAATTACGTTCGCCTTGGTTATAATAATTGCAATCCTAACCTACCTCAAGTCAATAAGGATTTTCGAACGATACCAAAATTGGAAAATTAATACTTTCACTTTCGTTTTAATTTTTCTATTTATGAATTTCTGTTTCTTTTTGATTTTCATCATTCACATTTTTCTAAAGACACTGATTTACCTACCTCTAAATCATAATAATAAAAATAAGAAGTTTAAAAATTTGTGGACACAGGCGAATGATCAATATTCAATACAATGGAGAGACCACCTGTTGAATATCTGAAGTTTACATAGTTGGAAGAAAAAGATTTTCATATACTTACAAACTTGTTTTTTGGAATTTCATTTTTTGGACAATTTTATGTAAAAAACGAACCGATTTGAGAAAAATTTCACGCGGCATGTATTTTTTATACCATTATCAATCTTACTTGGCATAGCCACATTCGATCCTACGTCTAGTAAGTATATGAATACAATGTACACCTATAAATTGCAAGCTCGATAAATTAATGAGAAACATAGACCACAAACCGGAGAAGAAAATGAATTTGAAATAAGGTTAAATTCTATCAAAAAATATCGGTAGTATGCAAATCGATCAATTTGTTGAATTGATTTTTTTCCCTTCCAAAGTACAGAAGATGGTACTGGTCGACGAAGTCCATTAACCATATGCAAACATATTATAAAGGCAAATATGGTTATGTAAACAGTTCTTGCTTTTTACCAAATAGCGGCATTTCAACACCCACGTTAGTTGTTTGGATTATTTCTTTGTCTTCTGCGGTTACTTGTTAAGCGATAAATCCGTTAATGTGTTACACTATTGTATATTATCGTAATATACCCTTAAGTTTATACGGTGTGTGTGGTCGCGTCTTCTCCTGCTGAGAGTCTCAGGATATACACGACGCAAAATTCTAACAAATATTTTCTTGTAACAAGTATTGGAAGATTGCTATTATCAGTTTAGACGTACAACTCTTTTTCTCTCTTTTTTTTCTGAAAGCTAACGAACCGTTAAATTAGATGAGAGGAGATTCCGTATACAGCTGCGACATTATATCTACCGCCTCCATAAATTCATAATTATATATACCCGCGCGCGTATCTAAATGTTTTATAATGTGATTTAAAAAAAACTTGGTTGATATTTTCTTACGTCGATGACATTGCTGTGTAAATCAATGACTTTGGATTATTGCCTGCTGATGTCGAGTCCATGTTATTCAATTCGTTTACAAATTGATAACCTACAGTTATGACTTTGAGAACTTATGTAATGATGTAGTTGCAAGTGCTAGGAAAACTGTCCAGTGTCCAAGTTCTTGCGTTTTTATGAACAGTACTTGTCGAGAAAAAAAAATCTTTCGTATAAGAATTACATCTGTCATGGTTCCGCTTAGACACCTCCTTTCAATTTCTTTGCGTCTGTGCTCATTGAAGAAAAACATATTTGAAGGTCCGGACGTCAGAAATTTAAAGGGATGATAAACTAAAATTCTTATCCACCATTAGGGCCATCCAGAGCCATAGCTGGTCCCGAACAAAAATTATTTTGGTCCCTTTTCTAAGCGAATTTTCAGCGATGGTGAGAGGGGGGTGCAAAAGGTGCACTTGTACCGGACCCAAATTTTTCTCCAGAGCCCAACCAAGAGATTTTTATATATTACCTACTTTTTCTGAGAACAAAAATCTCCAAAAAATATTTTTTTTACTCCGCATATTGAGACCAAAAGTCAAAAATTTGATATTTTTTTCTCTAACAGTAAAAAAAAAAATTATAACAAAAAAAAAACTCAAGGTTCTTATTTTCAAAAAAATCATAATTTTTTTCTATAAAAGTAA
Source organism: Balanococcus diminutus (assembly GCA_959613365.1). Classification (NCBI taxonomy): domain Eukaryota; kingdom Metazoa; phylum Arthropoda; class Insecta; order Hemiptera; family Pseudococcidae; genus Balanococcus; species Balanococcus diminutus. The sequence goes on from OY390714.1 coordinate 37,102,363, forward strand.
AAAATAATGAAATTTTATTCAGAAAAAATTTAGGAATTTTTTCCCAAATAAGTGAGATATTCCCTCTAATAAAGTTGAGAGTATTTTTTACCCAACGATTGAAAGATCTTTTTTCAAAAAAAATATACATACTTATTTCTTCCACAAAACAAAACAAAATTCTGCATAAACTCCCAAACAACGAAACTCCTTTTTTTCAAAGAAAATCGGGAACAAAAATTGTGATTTTTTTTTCTCTAAAAGTAAATCTTTTTTAATGAATGAAAAAAAGCAAATAAAAGTCAATAGATTTTTACTTTTTAAAAAAAATGAATTTTTTTACTGCAAAAAATTTATACAGAGACTCCCCCCCCCCCCCCCAAATAAAAATGAACGGTTCAATTACAAAAATAAAATGAAATAAGAAAAAGAAGAATATAAATATGTCGAAAATTTGAGTTTTTTTTTCTCCAAAAAATTGAGAAGTTTTTTCAAATTGATTTTTTGCTCCCAAAATGTAGGGTTTTCTTCCTCCAAGGAAATGAAAGCCGTCACTGGGAATCATTGATCAAAAACTATATGTGATTTTTTCAACTCAAGCTGAAAAAATTAAATTCAAGCCCCCTGACAAAACTCCGGGTCCGGGGAAAATTACCCACTTTGCCCCACTCGATGAGCTTACCCAGCACAAGGTGACCATAAAAAAAGACTTGTTTCCTACATAAGTGGGTACGATGTAGTGCGAATATTTTCAACACGAATCCAATGGAAATGAAAGAAAGTCGCAAATAATAATGTCAATAGGTATTATCGCTAGACATGGGAATTTTTTCGAAAATATAATGCGAACGAGTATGTAGTTTATAGCGTTTTATTACGCGAATAAATATTAGCAAATTATGCTATTAAGGTTAAAAGAGGAAAATTTATAACGTTTGGTGATATTCGTGAAATAAATAAAATAAAAAGAAGAAAGAAAGAAAGAACAAGTAAAAAGAACAAGAAAAATAATACTTGGAAGTAAATGCGAATTTTAACGTTATCTTCGACAGCATAATCCTCCGGATAGCATTTCGAGAGGTGTTTTCAAAGCAACAAGTGCCGATCATTGTGGTAAATTACACGAGTTTTTTTGTGTAAAATTACTGCAACTGCACGGCGTCTTCGTAAGAAGAAGTTACGAGTTTAGTTATGACAAGTATTATGCGGATAGTTTATGATAAAATTCTTCTACCGGTTATGTTTATTTAGATAAACAGATTTCATGTATTATTTTTTTTCTTTAAATAAGAAAAAAATGAATTCGTTTGGTTCATTTTTTGCCAGATTCGTTGATCTAAGAATTCCAATAATATAATTCAGATGCTATGCCAGATACCTCCTTATGAGTTTGATTTATTTTTCTTTTTGCCAGATTCGTTGATCTAAGAATTCCAATAATATAATTCAGATGCTATGCCAGATACCTCCTTATGAGTTTGATTTATTTTTCTTTCAACCACCCTGCTTGCATTTCTCCTTCATTTTGGTCGTAGACCTACTCTGATATACCGACAATTTGGGTGATATATCTATGGATAGAATAAAGTACTTTCAATGTCGCAAGTGTATGCAATTACAATTTTTGGAAAATTTGTCCAAAATATTTACTACCCCCTTAAGAAAAAATCATGGAAAATTTTATAAAAATAGAACATTTTTTTTGGAATTTTCTTTTAATTGATAATTCTTTTTCTCGAAAAAACAGTTTTCTTGGAAACATTTTTCATAAAAAACCATTTATTTTGAATAAAATTCATTCATGTCAGAAAATAGTTGAAAAATTTATCTCAATAGGTATTATCTCGGAAAAACACACTGGAAAAAATTTAAAAAATTTAATGTAAGTAATTTTATAAAAATTACCATAAAAAAGTTTAAAAGTTTAAAACAAAATAAGAAAAATGTACCTACGTATTTTTCAATTCTTTGCTTATTTATTTATTTATTTATTTATTTATTTTTATTTTATTTTTTGAAATACAGTTCTCTTAAAAAAATAATTGTCATAAAAATTTATTTTTATCGAAAAAAAAATTCGTTCGCGTTAGAAAAAGACTGAAGAAAAATCACTCAGAAATTCTCTCAAAAAATCAATGGGGAAAAAAGTTAAAAATAATTCTTTCAAAAAACCCGTTTGGGAAAAAATTTTAAAATGTTACTTAGGTAGGTACCTAATTCAAGTTTGAAGGAAAAAATTCTCGATTAAATTTTAACAAAAAATATATTGGGAAATATGGAGAAAGAATTTTTTTAAATGAGCACTTCTTGTAAAGAAACTTTTTGCTGATAATTTTATTCGAAAAAAATTAATTTATTCTTCTTTTGAAAAAATCCACTCGTAGGAATGAAAAAAAGGAGCAAAAAATATTTCAGAATACCTAATACTTTGGATTTTTTTTCTCTCGATTTTTTCATTTTTGTAATAAAATTTTTTTCCGGCAAATTTAAAAAAAAAATTTTTTAGAACAGCGTTTTCATAAAAAAGTGTTCCATTAATTGTAAAAAAGATTCAACCTGAGTGCAAAAAAATTAACAAAAAGTCTTTTGGGGAAAATTTAAAAATTTTACCAAAGTAAATAATCTACGTTTGGAACAAAAAATAATCTAATAAATTTTAGAAAAAAATATTTTTGAAATGATCAGACGACATTTTTAGAAAAGGCATTTCTTTTTTAGCAAATCCCTTTTTTTAAAATTATTCTTGAGAAAACACTAAAACAGTTCTTTTGAAAAAAAATAAAAAAATACTCGTGTGGGAATACAACTGAAAACAGGTTACCTATTGAAAAAATTAATGATTCCAATACTTATCTGTACAATTTTGAAAAAATAATCCAAGATTACCAATGACCTTTTCAGACTAAATTTCACTAAAAAATACTTTGGAACAAATCAGGATTCTCTAAAGAGAAGGATTTTTTTGAAAAAAAGTTTTTAGCAAAAGTTACTTCCCTATTTTTTGTAACAGTTCTTTTAAAAAAAGTTGTTGTAAGAAATTGACTTCTTTGAAAAAAAAATTCACTCGTGTGAGAGATAACTGAAAAAGTTCTCTAAAAAATTATCGCAAAGAAATCCATTAAAAAAAAATTAAAAATTTACTTTAAATGCAATTTTTAATGAAAAATGTAAGAAAAAAAAGAAACAGTTTTTTTGGAGAATGCATTTTTTTCAACAACCTTTTTGAAAAAAATATTTTTTTGGAAAATTTTTCATAAAAAATTACTTAAATTTTTCGAAAAAATTAATTTGTGTCAGAAAAAAAAAATTCTCTCGGTGGAAAAATCCATTGAGAAAAAAATCAATTTTTACTAAGATAATTTTGGCACAAAAAATGAATAAATAAACTAAATTTTAACAAAATACGGTTTGTAAAAATTTCACGATAGAATTTGGGATGTATTTCTTGCAGAGATACTTGTTTTTGATAGGTAGGTACATAATATTTTAAAAATCTTTCAATTTTCTTGGAAGAAAAAATGCCTGAATTTTTTAGAGACACCTTTAAAAAAATGCTCGTGTCTTATTGCCAAAAAAGAGATTAAATTGGAAGAATTAAATTAATTTTTTTTTGATTCTACGTAAAGTCTAAAATATTAAATTTATTAATAGGATTAATTTATAAAAATTTGTTTTCATTACCTATATTTGTAAAAAAGAATGAGAAATGAAGAACACTTGGTGAAAAAAATTTGATGGGTATTCGTGATGTTAAGAAAATATGCATTTTGTGGTAAATTTTGCATATCTGAAGTTGAAAAATTACACAAAAAAAAAAAGAAAAAAAATAGTGTCACGGTAAAATGGAAGTAAGTATTTCCCCCTTGATTCTTCATAACTCCTTACGTTGTAAGTAGATATTTGTTTCCCATTTATGAAAATTGATTTTATTTGCACTTTTACTGGCAGATTTATCAAAATATCGCGAAATCGTTTCGGTATGTAAATTTTAACGACGAGTTTTATTTATGTAGGAGTTTTTCAGTGTATCCACATAATTACACGTTTAACTATAATGACGTTTAATGAATATCTATCGAAGGTTTTTATAGCGCGTTTAATGATACCCATTAATCGTGAACAATTACTTGTCATTTCTTTGTATGCAGCAAGTGCGAAGCTCGAAACTCTTAGAAAAACTGTGCATTTTACGCGTTTTTACACAAAAATTATACATTACACGGGCCCGGATTTAACGTTCGGCTGAAATTTAATTGCTACCTACAGCCAATTACAGTTATCCGTTTATAAATCAGTCTTCGCGTATTTACGATTTTCCATCGCGTTTATTACCACTATAGGTTTTTTTTTTTGAATACCAAACACCGTCCGAGACTGCGAGTTCCACCGAAATAAATAAAGATTTTTTCGCCGCGAATAAGTGGCAAATAATCTCGAGATGTTAGAAAAATACACATCTACATGATAAAATACGAATATAATCGTAATATTTATAACAACGGTAGCGAATATAATTCATTTCGGTAAAAGTAGCCGCCACCTAGTTCGCTCATAACAATAACAATCTCTTAAATAAAGACGTCAAGTTTATACTAACTTTCCTTCGGGCTCGACTTAAACCTGAATAATTCGAGTTAATAACGGAATCGTTAAAATGTTCCGATATTTTACGCTGCTGTTCATTATCAAATCTGACGAATAAAGCGTTTGTAAAATTTTACTTTCGGCGATTCCCATATACTTAAGGTGGTAAATTTTCATTCGCCGCTGAATTAATTTATTCGAATAGCTGGCTATGTGTTTTATTTTGTATCGGTTGCTCGAAATCATTTATGGACTTACTTCGAGCAGTTGTCCTAAATTTTTGTTGGTCAGGTTTCTCAAAATTTAAATTTTTCCGGGAATTTTTTTCAAACGATTTATTGACGTATTGAATTTTTTTCAGGAATTGGTAATTTTTCCAAGGAACTTCTCCTATAGGAATTTTAAGAGAATTTTTGGATTTCTTTTCTGGCGTGAGTGATATTTTTTTGAAAGAATTTATTTGTTATGAACACTTTTTTAACAAAAAAATTCAAGAGTAAAACTTTGTGATTTTTTTTTTAAACCAAAAATATCTTCAAGTATATAACAAATTTTGTCACTGAATTTTTCCTGAAATTTCGGTAAAACGCGTATCCAAAATTGTATTATTGTTTCCTGATTTTTTTTTTGACAACGGTGATTTTTTTTAAAAAGCTATATTTTTCGAAAAAGATTTAATTAATAGTTTTTCTTTTTCTATAAGAAAATTGAAAGATTTTTTTTCTCTAAAAATTTGAAAAATTCTAGAAAGAGTTTTTCTCAAAAAAACTTGTTAATTTTTTCTCCTTTAAACACGAGAGATTTTATCGTAAACAAAGCAAGAGATTTTTTCTTTCAAAAAATTGAAGATTTTTATTTTTCACGGTTTTTGTTTTTCCAAAATTTTGATAAAAATGTTTTTACTTTGGAACAATTGAGAAATTTTCCTCTCTAGAAATTTTTTTTTTCTCCTGAAAATTTGAGATTAACGGAAGGAATCCCCCCCCCCCCCCCCCCGCCGCCCCGAAAATGAGAGATTTCATTCAAAACAAAAAACCAGATGTTTTGCTCTAGATGATTTTTTGAAAAAAATGACAATTTTTTTTCTCTCTAAAAATAAGAAATTGTATCCCAAGCAAAAATACCCCAGAGATCCTCCCCCAAAAAAGTTGTAAGATTTTTTCTAAAAAAAAAAAATACATTTTTTCTTCATAATTTTTTTTTACAAAAAAATTTGAAAAAAATGTTATCCAAAAGTTTGGAAAATTTTAAAGATTTTTCAGAGAAACACTGTTCCAAAAAGTTATCTTTTTTCAAGAATTGAAAGATCTTTTTCTTCAAAATATTTCGGAATAATTGAAATTTTATTCTTAAAAAATGAGAGCTTTCTTTCCGTATAAAAAGAGACTGCTTCTCAAAAAATTAAAGTTTTTTTTTTATATGAACTAAAAAGTGTTTTTTAATAATTTGAGGATAGTTTTCAAATTATATCTTTCTACCTCAAAAGAACTGAATTTTTCATTTTTATTTTTGTAAAATGGAACATACCTATCTACTTAAATTTTTTTCTCGCAAAATATCATCAAAGACAACTAAGTATAGTAAATGCATGTATAGGTGTTCATTTTTTATATTAAAAAAAAAGAATTCTTTTGAAATACACCCAGTATGAAGCCATTTTGGAAACTCAAAACTCCTTTTAGATGTCCTGAGGGCCTAATTCATGTCTGAAAATGTTTAATTTTGATATTTTTGTCATATATGTATACTGTGATTTCAGCAAAATCAATAATTTCCAATTTTTTCGCCCATTTCTACAAAATTTAATTATTTGAATATTTTTTTGACTTTTGGAAAATTATAAGTAGCTAATTAAGTTGAGTGTAAAAACAAATGAAGAACGGTTAATTCGAACTTCGAAGCAGCAAAAGTGGTTGAGGTTATGAGAACTATTTCGATAAATTTTAATTTAATACTTCTCTCAAGTAGGTAGTAAACAAATTCTTAAAGTGAAGCACTTATCATATCTTTTGAAACTAAACTTCGCGAATAGGTTTGTTATAAAGATAAAAGATTCAGAAAAAATAAATTTATTCAAAATTATTATCTTATTTTGTAATTATCGGGGTATCCAAAGGAAGACATAGACCCATATTCTGAAACATAACTTAACTTTAAGGGTCCTTCTGAACTAGTGAAGAACGAATCTGACGATTGTGATTCGTTAAGGAGTTCCTTAAGGTACCTCGCGAGGTACCTTAAGGAACTCCTTAACTAAGTCGACGTTAAGGTACGTTTCAGAATATGGGCCATAGCCTATTATACATAAAATTATAAAAACTCGTTTTGTAACAACAAAACTGTTTTAGAAATAAAACGCAAATTCAAACCTGGTTAATGATACGTCATTTATTGCTTTTCATCGTGATTCCAGAAATGTGATTTTAATGAACGATGAGAATCCAAAATTGAAATGACATTCCGTGTTAAAGACAGTTTTTTTTTTAGTTTTTTTTATTATTGTTATTTTAAAGTAAAAAACCTTAGCTCAATATTTTTGAAAAACAATTTTTAAAATTGATACTTTGATAGTTGAAATACAATTTTGAAAAAATCAAATTTCGTTCGAACTTGAATTTTTTAAATTTCACTTAAACATCAATTTTTTTAAAACTTAGTTCAACTTTCATACCACAATTTTCAAAAAAAAAGAACTCAAGAAATTTTTACTGTAATTTCCAAAAAAATGATTAATTTTCTTACACCAAAAATTGAGAAATTATTTTTTTTCCAATAAGATCAAAAGACTTTATTTAAAAAAATTAATTTTTTAAAAAAAGTGGGAAATTGCTTTAACTAGGTTTTCCAAAAAAACGAGATTTTTTTTTATTGTAAGTGTTCCAAAAAATTGAAAAACTTCTCATTCCAAAGAAAAAAAAAATTGAAATTGAAGTTTTCTATCTAAAAAAGTTTATTTTTTTATACAAAAAACTCTAAAAATTACTTAAATAGAAATGAAAAATATTTTTTCTTAAAAAAAAATAGGAAATTTCATGGTGTAAAAAATTGAAAAAAAAAACTCCAAAAAATTGGAAGAATTTCGATGGAACCCTTTCCTGCACTCCAATTTTGCCCAATACTACGTAGATACTTCATTATTTCAAATTCGAAGGAAGTGAAGGGAAGGGAAGGGTCCAAGCAAAATTTTTATAATAACCAAAATTATTTTCAAGATCTCAATCTACAACTTTCATTTGATTTTTTTTTTTTTTTTTTTGATTTAACCCTACCTAAGCAATTTTGAATGATAAGTATTCTTTATAATGCAGTGTAATGAAAAATTGGAGGGGAAGGAAGGGTTTGAGTGAAATTTTTGTGATGACCAAAATTATTCTTAAAATCTCAATCTATAACATTTGTTTGAAAAAATTTCAATCAGACTCATCTCTTCTCTCCAATTTTGAATATCAATTAGTATCTACATGGCATTAGATATAGAACTCGCTCTACAGTTTTTGTTTCAAACATTTTTCAACTGTACCCACTTTTGCAGCCAATTTTTGAAGTCTGGCTCTGGATATGGAATTGGGGGGGGGGGGAATTGTGAAAATTATGGAATACAACCAAGTGCTGAAATTGAACCGATCGTTGATCTATGATAAATTTATAATAAACTAATTATCTAATCCTCCGTGCTTTGCTATACCGAGTTTGGAACGTTTATTATCTCTCTACATGATTCACAGATTGTTGTGTTTCGTCAATTAGCTATCCCACAATGATAAAAACTTTTCGTTTAGTCTGCTAATTAGGTACCATCAATTTTTTGTTTGTTTGGTTAATTAACCATCTCTATTAATTTAACTATCTTATGTAATTTAAAACAGTAGCAAAGCGAAGCAACATATGTAGCTCATTCATTGCTCGATGAAAGTTAAAGAAAAATAGAAAAAATTTTAATTTCATTAAAAATGTACAATAAATAAAATACATACCGCTATGTGCCTACTTTTTTCATCTCAAAATAAATTAAAATTTAATACGCAAGGAAAAGGTTCGTTTCTATGTAGATACCTATATTCAAGGTTCTACTACACATAGTAAGTAAGTAAACTAAACATCACAGATTAGATATAGTACACTGCAAAATTAGTTATTAAAATATCAGTGCCAAGTAAGTTGTAGATACACGAAATTTGAGATTATTCTGTTGGCATAGACCGCGTAAGTAGGTACCTACCTATATGTACTGTTTTAATCTTCACGCATCCATTTTGGTAACAGCATTTTAATACAACATGCTAACATTTGCTTATGTTGGTTTCGCATCAGCGAAGCACTCAAATTATGGCTGAGTAATATTAAATCGAAATGTATTGAGTCGCATTCCACCGTCACAGCATTCTCAAAATAATGAAAACCGAGATGATCAGCTGGTTTCAAGTTGGCTTTCTGAGCACAGATTCCTTTAAAGTAGGTATTCAATTCAATTCTAAAGCTCGCTTTTACCAAATCATAAATAATTATCAATAGGGAACTAGGTGAAAATTATTTCGATGAAGTTATAAAACATTTTCAAGTATTCGATCAATGACAATAAATTCAGTACAGATTCCACAACCTCACAAGAAACTTTTCGGACCCTTTATCACCAAGAAAATAGACTTTTTTGCAGCTTTAAAGACAAGTATCGTTTGTGTCTTAAAACTTCCGGGCCCTGGTACAAATGTACTAACCCCCAGCCCCCTGCCCCACGAAGAATCTGATTCAAATTCAAAAACACGCAGAAAAAAAATTCACCTTACAAGGGAACCTCGCCAACTCGTCACCTCCGATTGAGCTGAAATTTGGCTTCAACTGCTTCAAGTTGTCATAAAAAACACGTGCGAACTCGTCACCTCGGATTTTGGATTGAATTACGTCAATCAATAGATGGCATCATACTAACGCTAGGATTAAATTTTCAGCTGCCGAAGTTGATTACAGCGCCGTCTGGAGCTATTCCAGCGCGCTGGAGAAAAGTCAACTTTTTCTGGAGGCTCCAGATCGCTTCGAAAATGATGCCAATCGACTCGGGAGGTCGACTTTAGTGTACAAACCAATTTTCAGGACTCTATCTTGAAATTTACAATTTAAAAAAAAATGTTTTTTTGGAGCAGGTTTAACCATTTTCAAAAATTCGCCAAAAATCGAAAAATCAACTTCGGCAGCTAAAAATTTGGTTGTGAGGTCTGGGTGGCATGTTCTTTCAGTGAGCCAAATTTTTAGCTCAATCGGAGGTGACGAGTTGGCGAGATTTCCTTGTTAGTACTAAATGATCACATACCAGTAATGAATAAATCTTCCAGATAGATAAGATCATTTTTCAAACTCTCTCTGTATAAAATTTGAGCTACTTCGAAAGACATCACATATCCAGCTCCGCATAAGTAATGAGGATACAAATCGCCAGCGAACATAGATTTGGGCATAAACCTAAGCAAACACAACCGTAGTAATTTTTCATGAAATTATTTCGGTTACCTGGTTACTTTCAAATTTACCATTTTGAAGTTGGTTCTCTGTACGGTTTTTGCGTGGTGAACAATTTGCCAAGTAAAAATCCTGGTAAATCGTCTTCTTTCACAGATTCAACTACGTTTAGTAAATTATTTACGTTCAGGTAAAGGTCATCGTCAACTTTCATGAGGAATTTAGCATTTAAACAGTTTTGATTCATCCATTTTAGCATCATGATTGTTTTTATCGTTAGATTGTTATACGTGTCTATGAAATCTTCGATGATAATATCTTCATATTGGTTGTTCTCTTCCATAATCTCAGACTGAAAGAAAACATTTAGTTCATCAAAACGAAACGAACGAATTTAAGAAAAAATGTAGGTAGTTTAGAAAACTTACATTTACTCCTTTTTCACTGTTAATCCCCATCAAGAATACTACCATCATTTTATTTCTTCGTGCTGTAGTACCCCAAGTTTCTCGAATGGCTGTTCTCTGTTCAGCATGCTCGATTTCTGAGCAGACTATGATCAATACGAGAGGGGGTTCTGAGTTGCATGTATGATTTATGGAAGTCATAGTGGTGAGTTTATCAGGAAATACGTAGTCTGCAGCATTTCTACTTTTTGATCTTTCCCAACCCTGCACTTCTGTTTGGTCTGAAATAACTAGAGAGAAAAAATGATTTTTGACATGATCAGCGAGAGGAGAAAAGGCTAATTTTACTCAGATTTTTCTCCTCAGCAATGCAAAAGAACATTGACTTAATGACAATGTTCGACATACATTATAAAATTTTATACCTATATCTTATTCATATTTATTAACGTACTTGTAGATTCGGAAACACCACTGAATATCGACAAGAAGGACATTACTGACAACATAACAAAAACCAATAGAACTAAGAGTACATTTGTAAAATTGATTTTTTTCTGAATCTGAAACCATAATAAAAGTTTAGGTATACTTTACTTAATTGAAAACGTACCTGAAAAAAGATGCTAAGACAAGACGAACCCATTCATCAGAATACAAACCTTTGAGTAAAAGCATTTCATACCACATATTATCAACTGAAGAATATGATGAATTTTTGACATTTCGAACACTGAGCACTTTTTTCTGGTCCCACTTCAACCATTTCAAGTAAAAATTGAAAATTGAAAATGATGATGAGTAATCTACAATCACAATCCGAAAACCGAATTACGCAAGAAGATAACAAAAAACACTACAAAAAAAAAACTGAATATAAAGAGTAAGCTGACTAAAACCAAATATTATTTCTGCGTTTATATGCTACTTCCAAAAATTGTTGGCTGGTAATTTCTGTAATTTTGTGAACGACTCGCTACGTTCCAATAGCCTGTCTGCGGAGAGAATACAAAAATAACACGCGAGTATCATGGCCAAGGGGGAATTAAAGGATCGATATTTACCAAACGCAACGAGGTCGAGCAAAAAATTTACAAAATTTGAAGAGTACTTGAAATTAAAAATGTTTGCAAATAAGTGTGATCACGACTGTGTTATTTTTATGTTCTCTAGGTCGACATGTGGCCCGAAAGACTAAAGGAGCGTTCACATCATGTAAATAAGAAAGCCCCATTTACACTGTAATGAAATATGAAATTTCGCTACAACGGAAATATTCGGCCGCTTGATTTTTGTTGTGTACCTAATTTTTATTCGCTCATACAGCACAACGTCATCAAATTTTGTAGACTTTCATGCTTGATTTCATAGTGTAAATGGGGCTTTCTTATTTCTAATTCTTATTTACGATGATGTGAACGCTCCTTAAGAGTTTATAACACTTGATCATCAACACCCTTTTGTGCGAGATTGCATAGGATCGTTCTGTTGTTCGAATCTTATCATTTCCCTTCCCTCCTCGTCAATCTGCTCTGTGTGTTTCTTACTCTTATTTGAAACAGAAGCATGCATAATGAAGAGAGGTCGAAGGTGTTGAATCAATCAAAACTAATTCCTTTTACAAAGTCACCTTTACAATGGCAATGAATTTTTCACTGAACAGATAGGGGACTGAACAGGGTTCCTATTTCAAACAATAGGTAAACGTGTTTTTGTTTTTGTTAAAAATTAAAAAAAAAACTTAGGTAGGTACCGTTTCTTAAACCAATTTTTTTCAGTTATAAGCTTCAATTTTTTTGTGACCGAATTTTGAGTGCAACCTGGTACGTTAAAATTAGGGGGTCTGAAGATATCCACATCCATATTCACAACTAAAACGAGATTCATACATGGAAGCGTAATCGAGCAAAAATGCAAGAGAATGGGCTCGTAATTCTAATTAATTAATAATTAATTTGATGTAATTAAAATCCCAACAGTTTACTGAAATTTCTTATCACAAGAAAATAAAAACATAAAACAATGCCATGTTCGAAATCATTTTAATTAATTACGTATTATTTTTGGATATTACACAGGGGTTCAAGTGCGTGTGATGTAATTATCCATCCATATGTAAGTGTGGATGAGAAAACGTGTCTAATAATCAAGAAAAACATTTTTTTGGTAGGTAATGAAAGATTTAAACTTTACAAGTCTGTATCTCCGTAATGCAAAAACTGGTAACTTTGAAACTTTGTACAATCATTGAGGGATCCTAGTGGAATATTAATTCCCCAACAATTTTGACCCCTCATGTTTACAGCCTATTTCTCAAAAGGGGGCAATTTTGAGCAAAATCGGGTTGCTAAAACTAAAAAAAAAAAGTCAAAAAATATTTTCAACCATGCTGATTACGAATATCATAGTCATAATGTCAACTTTTTTGTGTTTCATGACGTTTTTGACCATTTTTAACAAAAAATATGTATAAAACATGTAAAAAAATAGGTTGGGTATTTAAAAAATTATAAAAAAAACTTTTTAAATTGTTTTTTAAAAAGTTTCAAAAATTGATTTTTTATAGGTTTTGGGTAAGTTTTGCCCCCTGAGAGGCTGAATATTGTTCCCAGGTCCATAAAATCATTTTTAACAGCAAAAAATAAATAAATAAAGCTGAAAAAAATTGATTTTTGGTTTTTATTGGTTTTGGGTAAGTCTCGCCCCCTGGAGGGCTGAATATTGTTCCTAGGTCAATGAAACTAATTTTCAATGAAAGTACAGGACGAAATTGATCAAAAACAGCCAAAACCTCAAAATCTATTTTTTCCTGACTAAGCACGCACGTTTTCTCATCCACACTCACATACTGTATATTTCATATGTTTTTTAAATCTATATTATAAAAGGGAGGGGGCTTACTTTTGGTCACGCATGTCCTCGGAAACCGAGAAACAAGCGTCGAATCCGCGAACAGCGTCGAATAGAGCCCGACTGCCCGACGCATCTCGGATAGCCCCCCCCCCACCTGGTTTGAGCCCCGCGCAAGTCGATTTCTTTTTTAATTTTTTAGTTACAAACTTTTTTAGAACGTTTGAGAAAGCTCAAAGTTGTAATGTGACACAATAGTAGTGTGAAACAAAATGCCTAATGGTAAATTCAAAGGCTCAAAAATTCTGAATCGATCTTCTTAAAATAAAAAATACCTATCACATTAATTTTTGAAGTAAAAAATTGTTTTTTTTTTCAATTTTTTTTGAAAAAGAAAATTCCAAATTTTCAAGAGAATCTTAATTTTTTTGAGTAAAAAAACAAAAAAAATGGTGCCGTTACTTTTTAATGCAGAAAAAAAATTTTCCTTTTGAAAAATTTATTAATTTCAATTTTCTCAATTTTTGGAGTGAAAAAATCTATTGATTTTCACGAGGAAGAAGTTTTACAACTTTTTTCAAAGAAAAAAAGAAAAAAAATCCCCAGTTTTTTGAAAATAATAGTGAATTAGGCGAAAAAACTTTTAAATTTTTCATGAAAAAAAAACTGTTATAAGTACCTACCTACTGTTTGGACAAGATTTTTCAATTTTTGTTTAATAAAAATATATACAATAAAAAAAAAATCAATTTTGATAAGATGAAAAATTGTTTTCATTCAATAATCCTAAAAATTTATTAATTTTTTTTAGAAAAAAATTATTTAGTTTTTTTTGGAGAATATAGATGAAGAATTATTTTTCGAAAGGAAATTTTTTTTAATTCTCAATGTAGGTAAGTATGATTTTTTTCAATTTTTTAGGAGGAGAATTTTTTTACTTTTTCAAAGAGAAAATGATAAGTACTAGGTACTTTTTTTTGAAAGAAAAACTTGTAGTATAAAGAATCCTCAATTTTTTGAAGTAAGTAAAAAAAAAAAAAAAAAAAAAAAACTAAATAAAAAAAATCTCAATTATAAGGTACAAAAAGAATTATTACTTATTATGCTTTCAATTTTTTAGAATAAAATTTTCTAAATATCTCAATTTCTTTTGGAATAAGGAAACCTCTCATTTTTTTTTGGAGATCAGTGTTCCAAATGAGATCATGATTTCATTCTTACTTACCTATTTGAATTTTCATATCAAAGACGAAGATAATTTAAATTCATTCGCTATTTTTTTTTATTTTTCAAAAATGTAACATTGGCGTGACAAGTAAACCCCACATTTGTACGGTTGAATTTTACAAAAATAGTTGTAGGGTTGTCTTACTGTTGTAGGGTTGAATTTACAAAAAAAAATTGCCCAAGCTGATAAAAACTGAAAAAAATTATTCAAATCATAAATTAAAACTCCCACAAAATTAATGAATTTTTCTCGAAATTATTATTCCCAAAACCCTGCAGTTGTAGGGTTGAATCTCACAAAAATTTCCCAGACAGACGAAAATCAACAGAATTTATAGGTACCAAAAAATTATTAAACTCCTAAATCCCAATTTCCACAGAATTATTGATTTTTTTTTTCTAATAGGTATTTATTACTCCAGAAGTTCTGTAGATGTATGTAGGGTTGGATTGCCCAAAAAAGATAGGTACCAAATTGGTTTAAAAGAATTGTTCAACGCATAAATTCCAATTTTCACAAAATGAATGAATTTTTTCTCAAAATCATTTGTATAGGGCTGAACTCCTAATGCATTTGAAAATAATTTTTTAGGTAGATATTTCAAAAAAGTTGAGAATTTTACAACTCCAAAAGTTATTCCGGAAAAATTGAAGATTTTTCATTTCAAAAAATTGAAAAAAAATTATTCCTAAATTTATTCCAAAAACTGATAATTTTTCAATTTCAAAAATTTTTGGAAATTTATTCATTATTCTATAAAATTGAAAGTTTTTCCATTTCAAAATAATTGATAATTTTTTCACTTCAAAATTTATTCCAAAAAAAAAAAAATTAAAAATTTCACTGCAAAAAAATTTAAAAATTTTTACTTGAAAATTTATTCTAAAAATTTTGGGATTTTTGATCCAAAAGTCATTCTGAAAAAATTGAAGATGAGAAGTTTTACTAAAAATAAAAAATAAATAAAAATTTTAAAAAATCCCCGAGCAGCTACTCGACAAATTATCGAAATAAAAAATCGACAGAATATCGAATTCGATAAAGTGTCGCGTTAGTTCCGCCTAAATCGTGAAATTATCTTTCGATATATAGATAGATTATCGACGAATTATAGTTAGCAAAATTTCGAGATTATAGTAAGATATTTTATCGATAAGATATCTATAATATCGAAAGATAATTTCACGATTCAGGCGGAACTTTTGCGACACTTTATCAAATTCGATATTCTGTCGATTTTTTATCGATTTTTTATTCCGATTTTTCGTCTTTTACTAGCTTTTTTCTATGATTAAAAATCCTTAATTAGCATAATTAATACATTAAACTATGCCTAAACACATTATTTATGTTACGGTAAGAGGATCATTTCAGAAAAAGTCAAAAAAAATCATAAAAAATCTGCCACCCGTGGGGCTTGAACCATCTACCTCCTGCATGGTAATCCTCTTCCTTAACCACTATGCCATACCTTATTGTTGAGGAATTAGCAATAAAACGCTTATAATAGGCAGTTTAGTACTTCCAGACGTGTTGGACTTAGAAAAATTTTCACCAATTTGGAAATAATTTCAAATATCGTAACAAAATCGTTGGAAAATCGTTCGACAAATTTCAGATTATTTGTCGATAATGTAGTTTCAAATATCGCCACAAAATCGTTGAAAAATCGAATTCGAGAAATTTCATATTACGTGTCGATAATAAAGTTTTAAGATTGAACAACATTGAATTATGGATGTATTTTGCGATACGCAACTTCGTCTCCCCCCCCCACCCCCCAACCATACTAACCCAATACATAAATAACATTTTGATTTTTTTCCCCTGACTTTTCAATATTTTGTTAGAAATTTTCAGAATTTTACATTTGTGACTTATCAAAATTCTTCAAGCTAAAATTTTCTATATTTTTGTCTAATTTTTCAATATGTATTTGTTATATATTGTTTCGATTCTTATATGTATAGGTAACATAAATTTCCAAATTTTTGAACTGCAAGAGATTTACTTTTTTCGTATAATCCAAAAGTTCCTAATATCCAAAACAAAAACATATCCATGTATTCAATAGCGATGTGTGATCAATCTGACCGATTCGTCAATTATTTTCTAAATATTTTTTTAAAGAAAAATTCGTGAAAAAAGTCATTCTCCTGAGATGTGAATCTGATTAAACGTTTCTCGTTAAAAAATCGAATTCGAGAAATTTCAGATTATTTGTCGATAATATAGTTTCAAATATCGTCAAAAAATCGTTAAAAAATCGAAATCGAGAAATTTCATATTACGTGTCGATAATATAGTTTCAAATATCTTTACAAAATCGGTAAAAAATCGGATTCGATAAATTTAATATAATCTGTCGATAATATAGTTTCAAATATCTTTACAAAATCGTTAAAAAATCGAATTCGATAAATTTAATATTCTTTGTCGATAATGTAGTTTCAAATATCTGCACAAAATCGGTGGAAAATCGGAATCGATAAATTTAATATTCTTTGTCGATAGTATCGTTGACGAATATCGTTATAAAATCTTAATAATATCGAATTCGATAGTTTTTAGATTTTTTGCCTATGAAGTTGGACCGATAAATCTTTATAATATCGTGAGAACATCTATAGATTTTCAAACGATTTTTTATCGATACCTTACATCTTCCGATATTATCGATCGAGTGTGCCGCTCGGGTCAGAATTTTTTTTATTGAAACTTCTTTTCTTTAAAAATGTGAGAAAAATGTCGGTAGGTATTTGTTATCAAATTTCGCAATTTTCTTTGAGATTTGATTTTGAACATTTTTGTACTTTCAAGAAAGATAGTCAGTGAATAGATGAAACACATTCTATTTCAATTTTTAGATCCAGAAATTTGAGGAAGAGTTCCAAAAGACTTATGAAAACTCTTTCAAAAGAGTTGTAACTCCCAACTTTTTTCAACTCTTTTTTGCAAAAGAGTTGACTCGCGAGTTGGAGTTTAAAAAAAAAACTTGTGCCCATCCCTTCCTAAGGACCAACTTCCACCGCTTAATTTCAAAATCCCAGCCAAGGCGAATACATTTATCCGGCACTGATATACCTATATTTATTTAGATAAATCACATTATAAGTGATAGTGAAAATCTACGATGAAGTAATAGATTAAGACTTCGCTTTTATGCATATCCGCAAAATTTTTCTTACACCTCTGCAACAACGAGTATGGTCAAGGCAACTTCTTCACAACTGTGTATGCAAAACAGTACCACAGATAATAGTTATGAACTGTACAGAGTATTGGCGACTGCAGGGACGCATTCTTCATCGAGATCCGATATGAGTTAGCAATTTTTTCATGTGAAATTGCGAATGTATAAATTTATTACGAAGTCGAGTCAACTCTTAACTGGCCTAAAATGTACTCATGTACCTTACCTACTCATTGATAAGACGTTGTTTAACAGCGTAATTACCTCTCAAAACGGAATACCTACGTTGAGATCGCGCTTCTATGACAACTTAATGCATTTCATTTATATCTTTGTGTTAATTTCATCGATAGGTTACAAACTGTAATCGAGGTGAAAATTCTGTATTCGTACTTGCGCCTATAAGTATTAATGTAGCTAAAGGGCACGCATACCTTATAATTAACCTTTTCTTTTAGTCATCTGAGTTAGATAATGCTCGTAATGAGTCTAGTGATAGGCTAAGTCCAGATTACTCATTATTCGAAATGAAACAATCATTTGAATTTTTTGCACCACCGCCGTCCTTATAGTGAATAATTTCAATGAGTGCAATTGCATGATTATTATAAGACACGATTTACCTACCTACCTGATTTGTTTAACGGTAGCAGGAAGAAGTTGGTATAGGTACAATGATTGGATAAAAATAACGACAGGAAAAGAAGGGAAAAAAGTCTCATTAGAATAATCTTTTGCTCGAGGAAGAAATTGAGATTGAAATTCTTGGAAGTAAATCGAAAAAAATTACATTTTTCAGCTTTAAGATTCGCGTGCTTCGCGTCGCGCAGAGTTACCTATTCGTGGTTAAAGTTAATCGTTGAAAAATTTTCTTTTCCAAGGTAAACCGTGAAAATATCGCACTAGCAATAAATTCAATTCGTCGTGAACAATAAATGTTGAAGTAAAGTGGAGTGTAGGAAGGGAGGGAAAAAATGGTGCGAAGAAACAGAAGTTACCGAGCGGTATAAACAGGTCATGCGCGCATGATAATCGGTACACTGGATCGTATAACAACATCTGGACCACCTGCAATCTCATTTCATCGCTCATCTGATGAAATATCAATCTTAATATTATTTTTTTGAATGAACATGCGCCTCTACATATCGAGGCACAAGGTGTATAATGACATGGAAAATTTCTTTTTGGACTCATCGCCGAAAGTTTAAAGTTGGAGAGAACATTCATACCTATACAAGTATCTATATGTACAGGCTTAAAAAGGATTTAAAATACTTACCTATCTGTAAAATGACGGTTAGAAATTGAAAATTCATCTAACGATTGAAGAGAAAAACGAAAGATATTTAAATAAAGGATTTTTTCATTTTAAGAAAATCATAATTTGACACTTTTTCGTCATTGTTATAAATTTATACATACACTACGTATGAGGCACTAAACTTCACTAAAGCTGAGCTAAAATTGAAATTTCATCTACTTAATTTTCCATTTTTCCATCTCTTCTTTATTAATCGTATTTTAGTAGAAAATAATTCCGTATTTTTCAGCGCTCAAATTAAGCAAAATCACGAAGGGGAACGTATTTTGATTCAAAATTTTAGCGAAATCTTGTCAAAACTCCAAACTGAAAATTATTCCAGTTTATTAATATTTTGTTAACCGCCCCCCCCCCCGCTATTTTCGGTAATTTTGTTGGATGGGTGTTTGATATTTTATATAGGGTTTTTGAAACATATAAATTAAAAATAAATTGATCCAATTTATCAATATTTCGATGAAAACAAATTTTTGCTTATAAATAAATTCAATTAAAAAATATTAGGTACATATTTTAAATCTTAGGTTGAAAACAAACAAAATCAATTCGATTCGTCCAATTTAAACACTTTTTTGGCAATAAGACATAAGAATTTTTTAAAAAGATCCCTAGCACTAAAATAGAGATATTTTTATTCCAAAAAAAATGAAAGATAAAAAAATGTTTTCCTTTTTCTATGAAACGAGATTTTCTTCTACAAAAAATTAAGAATTTTTATACTGACTAATTGTAGAACTAAATTTTAAAATTTTTAATAAAATCAATGTTCTTAAAATATTTTTAAAAAACAATTTTTTTCATTACATTTATTTTACGTTGCTCTACCTGGCGGTAATTTGCGACGCGATATTATTTCATTTTTAAATTTTTGTTAAAGACAGATTTGTTTATCTAAAAATGAGAAATCCCATCTTAACCCTTTCGGACCCAAGGCCGAACTAGTCCAGATTGAAGCATCATCTTTTAATATCCATATAGTATAAAATATTTTAAGACTCCTTGATTTTTTCAGCCCACTACCCTCAATACCCATATCGAAAAATCCGTTTCTTAAAAATTTATGGAAATGCATTATCGACTAAACTATATGGATTTGGAAATTGAAAATTTAGTAGAAGGGTGGAATTAATTTTTAAATTATAGTAATTAAAAGGAAGATTGATTCCCACCAAATAGGTATGAGAAATACCCAGTCAAAAACATAAAAAATGAAAAAAAGAACGAATTAGTGCGCCGTTTTAAAAATCCAATTATTGAATGACGGGAAATGTCTTTTAATTTTTGTACAACAAACGGAATTGTCTGGATGGCTACGTGGGTTTTTTTGGAAAAACGAAAAATTGGTGTAGAAAATCCATTTAAAAATTCAAAGTTTTTGACAAATAAATATTGTTATAAAAATTTTTCCAAGGCCCCCATCGAAAAATTATTCAAACAAAAGTTATGTATTTTGATCTCAGGAACAATTTTGGTTATTACAAAAATTTTGATTGGATCACTCCTTCCCTTCTATTTTTGCATTTTACGTATGAAAGTCACATGGAAAACACGTACGTATAATAAAAAAACGCGTAGCAGTCAAGATGCTCCGCGACAGCCGAATTTTTTTTTTCAAGTTAGTGTACCACTTTGAAAACGTTTTCATCCATGGTATTTCAGTTTCAATATCAGTTTTAACTTCAAATTCAGTTTAAAAATGTCAGGTTTTTGTCTTCAGTTTTAGTTCCTCTCTGCATTGAAGATTTCAACTTCAGATGGGGGCTCCGCCCCCATACCCCCGTTGAGGCTCCGACCCAACCCTCTCATCACTTTCGGCTCTTAGGATGGGGGCTCCGCCCCCATACCCCCGCGTTGGGGGCTTCGCCCACAACCATCTCGTCACTTCCAACTCTTCAGATGGGGCTCCGCCCCCATGCCCCTATTGGGGGGCTTTACCCTCAATAGGGACATGACAGGAGAGGATTGAGGGCTTCGCTCTCAATCCCCTTCACACTTTCAGCTCTTCAGACGAGGGCCAACACACCAAAAAAGAGGTTAAAACGTGAAAATTTATGATTTTTGACCCTGTACGGGGGTCAAATGGTGCTCAAAAGTCGAAACCCCCAAAAGGCACATCAGTGACCTCTACTGACCCTACATCCCAAATTTCGATTGTTTAGGTCTTTTAGTTTGGGCTGTAGGCTGTTCAACGCGTCAGAAAAGACAGGTTAAAACTTGAAAAATATTGATTTTTGACCCTGTATTGAGGTCAAAAGGGGTTTAAAGGTCAAAACCTACAAAAGGCACATCAGGGGCATGAACTCGATCTATGATAAAAATTTAGGCACCCCAGCTCCATTTGGGGGGTCTGTAGCTTGATCAACGTGAAAAAATGACCTCAAAATCCACTTTTTGGGCCCTAAAATGGGGTGGGGATGACTTGGGAAGCTGAAATTTGGATACAGTGGAGACAATCAAAGTCACTGTTGTTGGTAGAAATTTCAAATACTTTTGTCAAATTGGGACCTCTTTAGAGCCCCCCTCAAAAAGGGGCCACCCCCAATTTTGAGGCTCAAAGGTCAAAAACCCCAAAAGGCATCTTAGTGACCCTTACCTATCCTAAATACCAAATTTCAGAATCCAAGGTCATTTGGTTTGGGCTGCAGGCTGATCAACGTACCGGGAAGCGAGAAAAAACATGAAAAATTGTGAAAAATCTTGATTTTTGATCCTTGACAGGGGTCAAAGGGGGCCCAAAAGTTGAAACCTACAAAAGGCACATCAGGGGCACAAACTTGAGCCATGATGAAAATTTTGGCCCCCCAGCCCCATTTGGGGGGTCTGTAGCCTGATCAACGTGAAAAAAATGACCCCAAAATCCACTTTTTGGGCCCTAAAATGGGGTGGGGATGACTTAGGGGGCTGAAATTTGACTATGGTGTAGGTAATTAGAGTTCTCATCCCTGGGGCAAGTTTCAAAAAATTTCATGATATTGGGGCTCCCCCGCACCTTCCTCAAAAAGGGGTCAAATTTTTTTGCATCATTCCTACACCGAGGGGACCCTACATATCAAGTTTGACCTCATTTGACCTGTTAGGCTCGGCCCCAGAGTTCCAAAAGTAGGGGTAAAATTATCAATAAATATATATATATATATATATATATATAAATAAATATATATATATATAAATATGTGACATGTGACAGATTGTCATCTTTTGGTCCCAAACGTCAACAAATGGGGTCAGAACTCTTCTACCCCCCCTCCTTCTAAATTAGGGTCGGACACAATAGCCTAAATTTTTTTTTTAAAAATTCGGCTAAAAATTATTCTACATGAACATGTATAATGCAAAATTGGAGGGGAAAGAGTGGGCCAATCAAAATTTTTGTAATAACCAAAATTGTTCCCGAGATCAAAATAAACAACTTTTGTTTGAAATTTTTTTCAATTGGGGCCTTAGGTACAGATATAAGGAAAAGTGGGATCACCCTCTCTCCATGCGATTTTCATACATAAAATGCAAAATTTGAGTGGAAGGAGTGATCCAATCAAAATTTTTGTAATAACCAAAATTGTTTCTGAGATCAAAATACACAACTTTTGTTTGAAACATTTTTCAATTGGAGCCGAATTTTTTTTCTTCAAAAACTAGTCAAAAATTTCAAATGCATTTTCGACACCATTTTTTCGTTTTTCCGAAAAAACCCACGTAGCCATCCAGACAATTCCAATTGTTGTTCAAAAATTAAAAGACATTTCCCGTCATTAAATAATTGGATTTTTAAAATAGCGTAATAATTCGTTCTTTTTTTCATTTTTTATGTTTTTGACTGGGTATTTCTCATACCTATTTGGTGGGAATCAATTTTTCGTTTAATTACCATAATTTAAAAATTAATTCCACCTTTCTACTAAATTTTCAATTTCCAAATCCATATAGTTTAGTCGATAATGCATTTTCATAAATTTTTAAGAAACGGATTTTTCGATATGGGTATTGAGGGTAGTGGGCTGAAAAAAATCAAGGAGTTTTAGAATATTTTATAGTATATGGATATTAAAAGATAATGCTTCTATCTGGGCTAGTTCGACTTTGGGTCCGAAAGGGTTAAACGAAGAAGAAATTTTTTCTATATCTAAAAAATTGACGAATTTGTTCACTATTTTTTTTCTTTAAAAATTTTAGGAATAGGTACTTTTACCTATTTCAAAAAAATTTAAAAAATTTCTCTATTAATTTTTTTTTTTTTTTTTTTTTTTTTTTGAAGAAAAATTGAAGTAATTTGAAAAAATTTTCTCCAAAAGTGATATTTTATTCCAAACAGAAAAACTGATTTTTTTGCTCCAAAATATTTGACAATAACCAGGATCATTTTCTTGAAAAAAATTGACATTTTTTTTCTCCTAAGAGATTTCATATTCCTAAACAAAAATAGAGATTTTTCCTTTAAAAAATTGACGAATTTTTTTACAATTTTTTTTCTTCAAAAATGTTAGAAATACTTTTACCTACCTACCTATTTTAGAAAAATTGAAAAAAAATTTCTTCCAGAAAATTTAGGTTTTTTTTGAAAGAAAAACTGAAATAAATTGAAAAAATTTTCTCCAAAAATGATATTTCATTTTAAACAGAAAAACATGTTTTTTTGCTTCAAAACATTCGACAATAATCAAGATCAAAAATTGACAATTTTTTCTTCTTAATAAATAAGAGATTTCATCCTAAACAAGCAGCCGATTCTTCAGCTAAACATGCTCACCGTACCCTTCCCATAGCAAACATTCCTATTCCTCTATCAGACCTCAAACTATTTGTAAAAAACATGATGAAACATGAATTTCAAAATTTCTGGTCAACTATTCCCATTTCTAACAAATTAAAATTTATAAAAAACACAGTTGACCCATGGTATACTTCCGAACAGCCTTCCCGACGCTCAGAAACAATTCTCACTCGTCTAAGAACGGGTCATTCTCTCCTTACTCACCAACACCTTTTTCTAAAACAACCTTCTCCGATATGTACTAACTGCAACGTTCCGATTAACATTCCCCATATTCTTATCGATTGTCCTAAATATCACCAAGCCCGAAACACCTACCTCGACGGAAATCTACAAAACATCCTCTCAGATAATCAAAACAACATCGAAAAACTTCTCCAATTCATAAAAATCACCCATCTAAACAAACTTTTATAATTACCTTTACCTTAATTTTTAAGCATGTAAATAAATTAACTTCTAATATATACACTTAATACTTACATACTATCCTAATCTTAAGAATGTGCCTCTAAGCATAGTACTTGTATATGGCACAATAAATGAAAAAAAAAAAAAAAAAAAAAAAAAAAAAAAAATAGAGATCTTTCCTTCGAAAAAATGTACGTCTTATAGGTAAGATTGTTTTTTTTTCAAAAAATCTAAAAAAATTTCTTCATTATTTTTTCCCCAAAAAACTTGAATGATTTTTTTTCAATCCAAAAATTTGAGAAAATGATATTATTTATTGATTCAGAAAATCTAAAAAAATTTCTTCTCCAAGAAAGTATATAATTCTTTCAAAAATTGAAAGGGTTTTCCCTTAAAATATTTTGAAATAAATTATATTTTATTCTTTAGAAATGAGAGTTTTCCTTCAACATAAAAAAAAGATATATTCTCAAAAAATAAAAGTTTTTTATTTATTTATTTTTGTTTTGAGAATAATTTTCAAATTATCTAGGTAACCGCTTGAGAAGAGCTGAAAGAAAAATCAATGAATTTTCTTTCAGATTTTTCACGAACCGGAACACAGAATTTTTATTTTTCACGAACCGGCGCGTTTCGGCTCAATTCGAGCACTGCTATTTTTTATTTTTTCCCCTAACCCAATTTAAAGCGGCGCAACTAGACTCGCATTTCAAAAATTGGTAATTTTTCATTTTTTTTTTTTAAAATGGACGAAGTGGTACTGCTATGCGGGAAAATAAAAAATAGGAAATTATTTCCTAATAAAATAGAAAATATGACTATTGTATATCAAAATAATGGTAAGTAGATAATTTTTTTTTTTTTTTTGAAGAATTGGCGACGTTTCAAGATATTTCTTAAAATTGAGTTGGCGAGGAAATAAAAAATTTGGAATTTAATCTCATGAAAAGGAACAACTTTGATGAGTTACGAGTATAACTAAAAAAAAAAAATGCATGATTTTGAAAATCAGTCAATTTTATTCACTTTAGGGTCCATTTAAAATTCAATTGGGGCAAAAATAAAAATTAAATAATTTTTTCTCATAAAAAAATGACAAGAAAATCTGAAAATTCGAAACTTTGGTTATTTTTCATTATTTTTTAAAATGAATGGCCTTGGGTACGCCACAAAATTCATTTAGGATCGAGAAAAATGAAAAACAGGGAATTATTTTATAGTTTAATACAACAACTTGAAAAGCTGAATAAAAAAATTTTGCTAATTTTTTTCGTTTTTTTTTTTTTTGAAAAATGGAGGGTGTCCCCAGGTAACCTCTCAAAATTAAGTTGAGCGGAAGATAAAAAATTGAGAATTCATTCTCATGAAAAGGAACAACTTTCATAGGTTATGATTTAAAAAGGCAAGATTTTGAAAATCTGTCACTTTTTCATTTTTCTGAGGGGGGGGGGGGGAGGGGGTTAATAGGCTCCACTTGAAATTCAGTTAGGGCAAAAATAAAAAGTAGGGAATTATTTTCCCGTTAAATAAAAAAAACTTTATGGCATTATGGGTAAGACATTTAAAAAAATCCAAAAGTCCAAAATAAAAGCCACCTTAGTCTATTTATTATATTAATAATGAAATATTGCCTCTAGATGGGCTATTTGTCGACGAAATAGGCACTTTATGTGCCACTTTACAACATTTGTCACCATACACCATCTGCCCCGATTCATTCAAGTACATGTAGAGCAATTCGACAATGGTAGCAAAAAAAAAACTGTCGATAGGTAGTACATTTCAGAGTTGTCTGCATAGGCATTGGCTTAGGTAGGCTCACGCATGTTTGCATTAAAAAGATAAAAATGCCGACATTATGAAAATACGCGTTTTATGAATTTTTCCAACTTTTCAATTGGAATTCCGATACGATGGTCGAGAACAATGTAAACTTTTCGAATGCCAAGAGAGTGCGACGCGACGCTGGCTGGCGAACTTTGAAACATACCGATGAGAGCAGTAATACTTTCGCGGCAAATAGTAAAGCGAAAGCAACTTGCGCATCAATCACAATCGCATTCTATGGTTACAAGTTGCGGTACACCGACCGCCTACGAGTTGGCTAGCTGGACATCTAACCATATATAGAATATTAAACAATGACCACTATTTTCCTGATCGATTCTAAAAGAGCTTACACTTAAATAACCGTCTTCTCAAAGATGTTTAATTTTATTACATTAGTTTTGTGTGAAGACTGAAGAGTGCACAGCGCACATACAATCTGCCTGTCTTCCGATCATCGTTGAGCCTACAGAGATAAGGTTAATTGTTGCTATGCGACTAGACTGACAATTATGAATTTCAAACCGTAGAAGGAAATACGTGTACTGATGATGCGGCGAACGCATCCGCATTTAAATGTAAAATTGGTTCGATACCGACGGTAATACGCCGATACGTTGCATTTAATTAAAATTATTAATTGTTAACTCGTACGCGTCCACTCTCACAAATCGCCACGCAGCTAATCACTTGCTTGCGAGTGCGAGTATAACCAAACGGCTACGATAATCAAATCAAATTACCCCTATCTTTCCACACTAGTACGGTACTGATTTGGTTTAAAAATCACTGTTAGGTCTAATATACCAACCACAAGACGTAAAGCTGTATCACTCGTCGAGAGTGATTATTGAATAACCGCAGCAAAACGTGTAGACCTATTTGCCTTCTAATGATTTCTTATTACAGTGTTCATTGTTTTAATATTGTACAAGTAGGTATTGCAGACTGCATTAGTGCATTTGCTTAGAAAATACTAGGTACCTGTATGATATTACCATAAGTGCATCACGAGAGTCCTATTCCAGCACAATGTGATAGGTATTTCAAAAAAAATTTAGTGGAGAGGTGCAAAATGTAATAATTTTTTTTTAAAGAAATCAAGTTTTGCGTCGCAAATAACCGAAATGGTTGAGCGACAAAAAATAAAAATAATTATTTAAATTTTTTTTTTTTTTTTCATTTTAAGAATACCTACCTTTTGAGAATTTTTCTTAAAATAAATTTCTTTCCCAAAAAATTCTCAATAAAAATATTTTTACAAATAATTTTTGATATTTTTTCAATTTTTTTTTGAACATTTTGTTTTATTTTATATTTTTTTTAATTGCATTCAATTTCCTAAATTTATTTTCTTCTCAGAATTTTTTCCTGCGAGATTTTTGAGGGAATCCCAAAAAATTCTGACATGAGTATATTTCTTGCGAAACTAATTATTATATCTTTTTTCAACAAATTTTCTCCCATAGAAATTTTTTAAAAGAATTCTTTCAAAAAATGAAAAATATTGCTCTAAAAGTTTTTTTTCCAAAATTTTCAAGAGAATTTTTCCACCCCCCCCCCCTCGGATCAGTAATTTTTTTGAAGAAATAATCTTTCAGTCATTTTTTTAGTAATGACCAACAGTGAATTTTTTCCAAGAAAATATATTTTGTGAGAAAGAAGTTTCTTATAACAATACCTCTCTTGAAAAAAATTTAGTCAACTGAAGTTTCTAAAAAATATGTATTTACTAGGTAAAAAAAAATTGAGAGAATTTTTTTGTTTAAAATTTTGTTCAGTTTTATTTTTTTCAAAATTGCATTCAATTTCTTAATAATTTTTTGTCAGGATTTTTTTCTGAGAGATTTTTGAGAGAATTCAAAAACAATTTTCTGGCGTGAGTAAATATCTTGGGAAACTATTAAGTACCTAGGTAAATCTTTTTTCAACAAATTTTCTCCCATAGAAATTTTTTAAAAGAATTCTTTCAAAAAATAAAAAATATTCCTCTAAAAGTTTTTTTTCCAAAATTTTCGAGAGAATTTTTCCACCCCCCCCCCCCACCCCCCCCCCCCCGGATCAGTAATTTTTTTGAAGAAATTTATCTTTCAGTCATTTTTTCAAAAACATGAATTTTTTCAGTAATGATCAGCAGTGAATTTTTTCCAAGAAAATATATTTTGTGAGAAAGAAGTTTCTTATAACAAAACCTCTCTTGAAAAAAATTGAGTAAACTGAAGTTTCTAAAAAATATATATTCACTAGGTAAAAAAAAAATTGAGAGAATTTTTTTGTTTAAAATTTTGTTCAATTTTATTTTTTTCAAAATTGCATTCAATTTCTTAATAATTTTTTCTCAGGATTTTTTTCTGAGAGATTTTTGAGAGAATTCAAAAACAATTTTCTGGCGTGAGTAAATATCTTGGGAAACTATTAAGTACCTAGGTAAATCTTTTTTCAACAAATTTTCTCCCATAGAAATTTTTTGAAAGAATTTTTTCAAAAAATGAAAAATATTTCTTCAAAAATTTTTTCGGGATTTTCGAAAGAATTTTTCAATTTTTTTTTGAGTCAAGTATTTTTTCAGTAATAAACAATTTTTTCCACAGCGAATTTTCTCCATGAAAATAAATTTTGTGGGAATGAAGTTTCTTATGACAATTCTTATCTTGAAAAAATTGTGTCAACTGAGATTTTTAAAAAATATATTCACTAAAAAAATTAAGAGAATTAAAAAAAAATTAATTCGTTCCCAGCAGGGCTAATTTTTTTTTGAAACATTTGATTTCAAATAAAGTTCTTTTGATTTTTTTTTAAAAATTATGAGAACTTTTTTCTAAAGAAATGGTTTTTTGAATGATTAGTTTTATACCTAATTGAAAACAAAATGTTGGAAAAATTATGATAATTTTTTGAAGAAAAGAGTGTTATTGATTACATTTTTTGAAAATATTACGTCTGTTTTTTAACCTGCATTTTTAGCGTATTTTTGCACATACTACAAAAAACCACTTGCCTACTGTCAAAAAACAAAACCAGTTAAAAAATTGCTGAAATTTTTCCTTTAGTTGAAAAATCATTCACTCTCCCTCAGAAAATGTGCTCTGCTCGGTATACTTTACTCAATAGTGAACGATAGGATTTTTCAGATTAGTATTTATCGCACAGACACGATTAAATATTTTTAAAAAAAATTTCTCACATAGGGAATGTTGTTAACTCGGATTGAGCTGAAATTTGGCTCACTGAAGTGGCATGTCACT
This sequence comes from Balanococcus diminutus, assembly GCA_959613365.1. Lineage (NCBI taxonomy): Eukaryota > Metazoa > Arthropoda > Insecta > Hemiptera > Pseudococcidae > Balanococcus > Balanococcus diminutus. The sequence goes on from OY390714.1 coordinate 37,131,630, forward strand.
CAGATTTACGAACCAAATTTTGAGCTGCTGAAATTCATTTTTCGATTTTTAGCGAATTTTTGAAAATTGATGAAAACATTAATTGGTACTTACTACCTAGGTATATCAATTTCTTAAAGAAATAATTAAATTTTGGGATATAATTCTGAGTTATTTTTAAAAGAAATTCAAGATAATTATTATCTACTAGAATTTCGAGAGAATTTTCAATTTTTTTTATATTAAATTTTTATGGAAAGAATGTTTGTTTGTTTGTTTTTTTGGAATGAGCCACTTTTATCATCAGGATCTTTTTTCATCGAAAATGTTTTTTTTTAAAGAAAAAGTTTCTTTGCAAAAAACACCTCTCTTGGAGAAAAATGTCTCTAAAATTTTTTTTTGAAAAAATGACTCCAAACCTGCGCTTTTTTCCATTTTTTTCTTATACTTATACCTAATTATGTATCTGATTATTTTTTGCAAGAATTTTCTTTTTAGGAGAACTAGTTTCTCGAAAAAAAAAATTTTTTGTATACCTAAATAATGAAAATTCGTTGAAAAAATTGTTGATAGAATTTTTTGGCGGGAAAATGTTTGTTGTAAAAAGTTTCTAGGTAAAAAATACCTGTCTAGAAAAATACGTTTCAAAAAATTACCTATAATATTCCTAAAAAATGTTTTCCGAGAGAATTTTGAGAGAAGTTTTTAAATATTTCCTGGCAGTAATTTTTTCTGGAAAGAATGGTTTTCATAAACTTTTTATTAGAAGATGCTAATTTTTCCCCTAAGAATTTTTTTTTTAATAGAACTGTAACCGTTTTTCCGAATTTTTGAGAGAAACTTTCTTTACAAGAATACCTCTCTTGAAAAATTTTTTCTCTAAATGAGCTTAACGTTTCTAAAAAGGAAATATACAAAAAAAAATTTCCATAGATTTTCAGGAATGAAAATAGCCTTGGTTTGGTCCATGAGAAACTTGATTCTTGTGTTTAGGGATAGACCATCAATATCAATACACATTGGCGACGAAATGAAATTTTCACATGTGGCGCAAAAAATAATTCTATCAAAGAGGGGAGGGGATTTTGCTATCATCACTCCAGTGTTGTAGTGCTTATTTCTTGATTGCATGTGGCGCTCTGCACACACTTATAAATCGCATGTGGCGCAAGAGCACGCATGCGCTATATATTTCGCCGCCAGTGTCAATACAAGTACCAAGTTTCTCGTGGCCTAAGGCTATTTTCTACTGAAGGTCTTCAATTTTTTGCAAAAAATTATTCTTATGATTTTTTTTGTCCAAACGATCTTTGATAGAATTTTTTTCTATAGAAAAAATTCTTGTCAAAAAATTCTGTAGGTATACAAAAAATGCCCATTTTGAAAGAAATCCTCTAAAAAACACATTTTTAAAGAAATCTTTAAAAATCCTAAAAGAATTTTCCTATGAATGTTCTTTTTGCGAGAAGATTTTCCAAAAGGAAATAATTCTTGCGGAAGAAATGTTTTTAGAAATAAAGATATTCTTGAGAAAAAAATTTACTCAAAAATACTAATAAAATCCCGTTAGAAAAAAAAAATCCAAAAAAAGTTACATCTCATTAAACCTAATTGCTGACCCATTTTTTGTTGAAATTAGACTCACGAAGAAGCAATTGAATGTCGAAAAATTTGATTCGTAAGAGGGACGTGTCAAGCTTTATTAAATCCGTTTTTGTTCAATTTGTTGGGAAAATAAAAAAGTAATGTGTCTGCAGAGAGACGTTTACTTAAGAGTATGAGAATTTACGTGTTAAAAAGTTGCATCTCATTTGACGCCAGAATTGAGGGGGAAAAACACTAGCGCCAAGCCAATTCGTTAAGTGGCCGTTGATATGCAGTTTGACCTCTTAAACTATTAAATATGACGCTGGGCGATATACATATTTATAACTGATTACGTTTATGACATTTATAAACGAAAATTTTTGGCAAAATAACTTATCTGGGCTACACGAATAGTGGGTGGTTAATTCATTCGCAAAATTTTCATAACGAGGCTACGATTTTGCATCAAGCATGCCAGCAATGCGTTAGACAGACGTAGTTGTGCGCCTCGATCTTGGCTATTGGCTTTGGCTTTGTACCATTTCGATTGTTCGCCATTCGCATTATTATAATTGTTTATCGTGCACTCACTTAATTAAAAGTGTATTGCAATAGGTATATAAAGATAACCGCTGATGAGATAGTGATAACAAATCGGCATTTAACATGCTAGAAAGTAAACAGCAAACTATTTGTAAATACATATCTAGATTGTTGTTAATAAAAACAGATATATAGTGGAGAGATGCTATACAATACACAGGTCTACTCTGTGTCTAGCTATACGTATTATAATTCATCGACGGTCATCGGTATTTATTACAGCAGTAGATAAATGTTGTCGATTATCGCTGCTATCTTTCCCAAAGTGGAACAAATGACGGTTTCTTAGTTTATGGTGCCGTGTGTCATCCGATGTAATTGTTCGGTTCATGTTGAGCTGTGTGTAGGAAATAGAAAAGCGCCATGATGTACTTTTATGTCGATAAAAGTGATGGAACTTGGAGGTAGAAAGGTAAATAATATTACGTTTGAAAAAATTCTTCGCTTCAGAATATTGATGCAATTTTTTTTTTCTTCAAAATTTTGTTTAGCAGTTACTTTGCCTATACGGTTTACATTTCGTGAATTTTTCAGATGGAATTTTGTAAAAGGAGAGTTTCATGTTTTCTGATTTCTACGATTTAATCCAATGCCAATTTTGGGTGCGACAACTTGGAATTTTCTGTAGGGTGTACTTGACTAGATTTTTTTAGAAGGCGTAACTGTTTGAAAAAATTTCAATGTTGAATTTGAATGTAAAAATGATTTAATTATTTTAATAAAAAAATATAAATTTTTTTTAGTTAAAAAAATTGAGATATTTTTTACTCCCAAAAATTCAATGATCTTGCCTCCAAAAAAATTGATTAAGTAATTTTTTACTTTTTTTTTCGAAGAAATGGAAACATAAAATTAAAATTTTGCTCAAAAAAGTTGATCCATTTTTTTTTTTTTTTTTGCAAAGATATCGATAGAAATTTATAGAAAGTTTTTCTTACTACGAAAAGCAGGCCATGAAGTACATAAGTTATAAAAAGGGTGCACTTGTGCCACCTAATGGAGAATCAGTGCCACGCAGTAAAGTAAAAACTGTTCGTATTTCTCTATAAGAATGCGAGATTTTTTTCTCCAAACATTTTGAGAAATAGGTATTTCCCTTCAAAAATTGAAATATTAAAATTTTTCTCAAAAAAAAACCAAAAAAAAAAACTGATAATTTTCTTCCTTGAAAGTGAAAGAAAATAATATGATGCAATCTTTCATTTTCAGGGAAGAAAATTCTCAGGTTTTTTGAAAAAAAAAATTAATATTTCAATTTTTTGGAGGGAAAATATTTTTCAAAGTTTTTAGAGGGAAAATCTCTCATTTTCTCGAGAAAATTTAGGGTACCTACTTGATTTAAAAAATTTTATCAAAAAATAAGAGGTGTTATTCTAAACAGAAAAATAGACTTTTTCTTCAAAAAAATTGATGATTTTCTTTCTCTAAAAATCAAACATTTTATTCTAAACAAAAATGTGATGCAATCTAGGAAACCCGAGCAGAAGTCGGAATTTATTTTTTAATTTTGCATTTTCAGATTCTCTATCATTTTTTCGTCATTTTACTAAAAACTGGAGCTGAGTGTGCTAGATGCTTTCATTATTTTTATATAATTTTTCAAAGTTCTGAAAACAAAATTTGAATTTTTCAAAATTTTTGAGAAAAAGTTTTTATACTTAAGTTACCAAAAAATGAGATGAAAAATTTTTGACCAATGTTTAAAAAATCCCTCGCCTGTAAAATTTCATTTTCCGACTTCTGCTTGGAATTCTACTCGTAGATTGCAAACCAAATAGAGATTATTTTCTCCAAAAAAATGTAAGATTCTTTTTAAAAAACAATAATAAAAATAATAAAAGATTTTTTATCCGAAAACTTGATATTTCAGAAATGTCCTCCTCCAAAAATTGTACATATTTTTTTTGAAAATTGAAAGATTTTTTTTCTTCGAAATATTTAAGAATAATTAAACTTTTTTTCTTACAAAATGAGAGATTTCTTTCTAAATAAAAAATTTCTCAAAAAATAGAAGATTTTTTTTTTCAAAAACATTGATTTTCTTTGAAAATTTGAGAATAGTTTTCACTTATCTATATAGGTACCTATTTACAACTCCAGAAGAACTGATTTTTTTTTTCAAATTTTGGTAAAATGGAACATACTAGGTACTTGGATTTTTCACGAACCGAAACGCAGAATTTTAATTTAGGAAGTGTACAGAAAATTAGCAAAGATATTTTAGGAAAAGGAGCATTATGTACGAGTAGGCATATACTTATATAGCAAAATATGACACAAGAAAAAGCTGTCACTTATTAAGATCAAGTTCCACCCAGTGATAATTATTTAAAATAGGATCTGACGAAAAATTGAAAAAAAAAATCAAACCAGAAATATTTAGAAGTTTTCTTATGCTTAAAAAATTGAAAAAAATGTAGGTAACTAGATACAAGATACTAGGTAACTATATAAAAAAATTGAGAAATTTTATTGCTTCAAGAAAATTAAAAAATTTTAATTGCAATAAAATTGAAATTTTTTTATTGCAAAAATTTGACAAACATAACTATGCTGTATAGGTACCTATAAATGTAATTTTGACAAGGGTATTTGAGCCACCTGTTCACTTTTCAAAAAAAAAATAGTTTAACTTTTTTGGTTGCAAATTTTATCTGCTTTAATTTTGTTTATTACAATTTTCATTTTTAAACGCATATTTGAAGAGCTATGAGCGAAAAACAAGGAGAGTGTAATTTTGGCGAAAACTTTTTGGTGGTTAATCAGGATTTAGGATGTCAAAAGAAACATTTAAAAATTTAAAATGTCCATCTAACCAAAAATCCAATTTCATTTCCTTATTTATTTTCTACAGTATTGGAGGTACATAGAAATAAAGTTAGTATTTGTGGCAGCATTGAAAAAAAAAAAAAAAAAAAAAAAAAAACAACAAACAAACAAACTTGTAAAAACGAAATTTTGACGACTTTACCACACTTACAACAGCATACATAAAAACAACTATTATTTTGTTAACAAGTGTTACAATTTTTCTCCTTTTGTAATCTGTACCATTCGTATATTGTGTGGGTATTCAACAGGAGACATTAAAAATCTCCTAATCATTTATCTGTATTAATCATCAGCCGAATAAGCATAGTCTACTCAAAATATAATACGCGTTTTTGGAACACTAATAATTCATATTATAAAAACCAAAAATTTAACTAAGAAAAAATATAAGGCTCGAAAAAAATCATGTCGACAACGCATAAATTGCACATTACTGGTTACAAAACGTCGACTATTCGTTTGTTAATGAGATTTATATTGTTAACACGTTATAAATACGGTCATTAATAGCATCGTAAATAGTAACATTTTCATGATTTTTCGAAAGTGTGAATGTGATAAAAGATTAGAGAGATCTTATTGAAAGAAGATGAATGGTTTTATAATTTACACCTTAGGTATTTGTTTTTGTATGAAAACAAAAGTACACCGGTGGTGTTTATTTAAGTAGAAAATCTTTTATTCAATAATAATTACCAGTATAATAATTTATTTTCAACTGCGATTTTTGCTGGTATAAAAATGAATAATGTATGATAAAAAATATGTATTTCCATTGAATTTTCTGTACGAGAAAAATGCGTTGCGTGATGACGTACTTATAAGTTAGTAGTAGATGAGTTTCTATGTACCTAGTTCAGAAATTGCGTAATTATAATTTTAAATGCTGCACGAAAGATATTTTAATAGATTTTAGCTGTAATATATATGTACCTACATTTTAGTTACCACTCTACAACTACGTAACACTTCGAAAAACCACCTACAAGAATAATTATACCGTTGAAATATACGAACCAAGTGAGCAGCAGTTGATGACAACTGGTACATATTTGAAAATCTCTCTGCCCGTTTTGTGTCGATTGAAAGGCAAAAAAATGCGGAAAACGGAGTTTCGAAATTTACTAGGTCGGGTAAGATCCATCTTTAACAAAAAATGACATAAATCTTTCGTATAGCGCAGTCTTGAATAAATCTCTATTTTTCTTGACTCTCCTCGAAAACCTACTGTTGATATTTTTCAACTCCTACACAATGCATATTTTTTCATAATGTTGTACCTACGTAATACTTATTATTATGTTCAGAAAAAAAGCAAAGGATACAAAATAAGTACAACGTTATTTTTTTTGAATGCTTAGTACCTACGTAAGTAGCACAGAAAAACAGAATATCTTATAGTAAATTTTGAAATAAAATTCTGAATCTGTTTGTATGCTTACGTCGGCCATCCCAGTCGATTGTGACCATTTTCGAAGGGATCTGGAGCCTCCTGAAAAAGTTGACTTTCCTCTAGCGCACTGGAATACTCGTGTAAGAGAAAAATTCCAAAATCACCAATTTCTCCAGAAAATCACCAGGAAAATGGTCGCAATCGAACCGGAAGGTTGACTCTGAGAGGATGAAGTTTGTGAAAAAAAAAAACTTGAAAATTGGCTCAACTATTTCAATTTTTGTATACTTAGGTCTTTAGATTAAAAAGAAACCATGAAGTGTATTAAAAATTATGGTAGGTACCTATCCATAACTTTTCTATGCATCAATAAAATACTGAAAAGTATGAATCAAATTGTATACCTAGTTTCTGAATATTTCCAAAAATTAAATGGAATTTGAAAATAACCAAAGATTGAAGACAATCAAAAATTGAACTGAAATAAATTTAAAGTCACAAAAAAATTGAAATTACTTAAATTGAGAATTGGAATGCAACTTAAAATTAGGTATTTAAAAATTGGAAAAATTAAATTAAATTTTTAATTCACTAAAAATTTGAAAAAAATCGAATTTAAAAATCTAAAAAAATTGGAATCGGTAAAAATTGAAAATATACAGAATATACACATAAGTGACTTGAAAATATAACTAACAAAAAATTATTTCGTGGTCATAAGAATTCAACGAAGAAGTATATCCAAATTTAGGTTCACAATTCTCAAAATATTTCAATGTTTTCAGATTGTTCAACATTTTCTTGGATATTTTTTATAACACAATAACATCAAATTTCCTAATATTTAAAACCAGACATCATAAAAAGATATTTTGGACATTTTTATTAGATGTTATGCCTAAATCATGTAATTGTCTGATTCATGAAACAGATATGCAATTTTATTGTCGATTTCATGAAATTTGTTGAAAATTCATATTAGTTAGTTGCATATTTCGTGAAATCGACAAAAAATTCCATGTTTTTTACGATTTAGGCAAGATGGACATGAATAACGCTGGAAAAAAATTGAAAAAAAATTTTAACTAGAAAAATATTTTTAGCTACTCTTCTTTTAGTTGAAAAATAAAATGGATATATTTTCTTTTCTTCTTCAAAAATCACATAGGTAAAATGAAAAATTCTTGGAAAATTCCATTAGAAATAAGTCTCTTGAAAAAATTTCCAAACTCAGAAATTTCGGGGAAAAAAATATGTATTTGTCAAGTTTCGAAACTTTTAAAAAAGTAGCCAGTAGGTAAAAATATTTTTTAAGAAAGATTCGAGTTTATTTAAATTTAAAAAAAAATAATTTATTTTTATTTTTTGATTAATAAAAATAAATAGATTCTTTTTCAATATTAAAAAAGGAAATTATTTTTTTTTCAATCTTACAAATTCTTTTTTTCAATTTATTTTCAAATTTTTAAGAAAGGAGAAAGGTCTAAATCGTTCGAAGCTGGGAAATGTATTTTTTCACTTTTCATGAAATATGAAACTAGCAAGGAATTTTCGCCAATTTCATGAAATCAGCAAAAATACATACTATATGGGCAAGATCGTTTGGAAAAAATATCAAAAAGATCATGATTTTAGATTCAGGTCTGAGGTCATCGTGATAAGGATCTTGACTTGGTAATCTAAGATCATTTTAGAGCTGGATCTTAATTTTTCATTTTAATAAAAAAAAAATCATTAAAATCCAGATTTTTTTTTTTTTTTTAAATTAAAACATTCACCTCGACATTTTATACAGGGTTGGTATGTTTTTCAACAAAACTGTGTAAAGCAGTAAAAAAAACATTTATTTAAACACCTGAAAAAATAGACGACGTTTAAAATACAAAAAAAAAAAAGTTTTTTATTCTAAAAGTGTTTTCTTCGTAACTCGATTTTTTCATGTTTAAAAAAAATTAAAATTTTTTATTAGGTAGGTAAGTATTAATTTTTCTGATTCATTTTGGTGAATTCCCAAATTTATTAAAAAAATTATACTCCCCTCATTTTTGCACTTCGGTGTCAGACTCTAAATCCGGTCACTAAAAATACAAAAAGCGCAATTGAAAAAAAAAAAATGTTTAAAAACGTTTAAAATTATGTTGTTGACTTATTTTTTTGTTGAAAAAAATAGATACCTACCTATACTTAACTAAAAAAAAAATAATTAAAATACCAACAACGAAATAAATACCTACTGTCCTACTCGTATAAATAATTGAAATAAAATTGATAGCACATAAAGGGCCTTTTCTGAGTAATCTTTTTTTTTTTTTTTTTTGCATAAAGAGATCCTAATATTTAGATTTTTTTGAAGAAAAATGATCTTGAGAATCTTTCTTGGGGACTAAGATCATTTTGCCAAATTATCTTGATAATCTGGATCATCCTTGAAGAGGATCCTGCCCATCTTTGGGCTCTGAAAAAAAATCACCTGCTTCACAAATAACACAATTAAATTACACGATTTAGGCTTAACATCGACATCGACATTTAAAAAAATTCAATAACTGAAAATGATGTGAGTACATTTATGTGCATTATGCATAAACAATTTTTTAAGAAATCTTCAAAGTGAAAATCAGAGATTAGGTATCTTATGGCTCGTTTGAGCTATACCTAAACTTTCCTGGGAACTTCCAATGCTACGTCAGCGTGAATTCAAAACACGAATCAAATGCACGCAACTTCCTACAAGAATAAGAAATATGCAATTTCTTTAACATGTTCGATCAATAATTTGCATAATTGTACTTCTTAGGCATATTTATACGAAGTGAAGTCCCATATCGTTTGAAAAATTAGACAGTAGTGTAATTTCTCGTATCAGGGTTTTGATTTGTGTTGCATTTGTTGCTACAGTTGCTACTGTTGAATAGAAAAATTTTCGTATCAGTATGCTTGGCCTTTGGCAATTTCCTCTCCGATACAATAGGAGATTTTATAAGTACTCGGCACTGCATTATGTTATACTCGCTTTAAGGTACATATATCTAGACGAGTAAAAAAAAAAAGAGTAAAAAATATTAAACCAATTGAGTGGGTGGAGAAGGAGAAAAAACTACTGTGAAAATTCACTAGAAGCAATAACGAATAAAATTATGTTGGAGAAATAACAGTAAGAGCAACTTCAACACGAGGTAAGCAGCCGATGCGATTCGATGTATACCCGTATAATATGTTGCTTCGAAACTAAATCCGAAACATTATTTTTGTTTTGATTTTACAACGTGTAGACGATCATTGAAAATATTTAATAACACGGATGAATGCCTGAAAGCTGAATCTGGCTGAGAACGACAATCAGAACTCTTTATTATGATTATTATTCGTAATTACGGAGTGTTTTTTCTGCGCGTTTAAAAGACGCGTAAACTCGTGGGGGTGCCTGCTGAGAGCGAACTAATTTATTCGAATTCCAGTTATGAATTATACACACACACTTTATCTTTAATAATCCTTCGGTCAATGCACGATTTAAAATTTTTGCCGCTTTAGAAAAAGCGAGAGAGAGAGAGAAAAAAACGGTGTAACAGATTGCCATATAGGTTTAGGTATCCGGGTTTTTAAATTTCGAGGTACATTATCTAGTTCCTATTGTATTTTTTTATTATTATTTTTTTTATTTCTGTGTGATTAAAATCGTATCAACGGTAATTAGAATTCAAAAGGATATATCGGGGTAAGATAGGTGATCTGGTCTAAGACGTCTTTTTCACTTTTTTTTCAAAAAAAATTTTTATAGTGGTAAAAGATAATTTTAGAAGGTATCGTGACATTCCTATCTTCCGTGAGGGGGTGGTACATCGAAAAACATTATTTTCGCTTTTTATGCGTTATCTCAGGCATTTTTTTTAGCCGATTGAAGCGAAATTTGGTGGGTAATAGATGGTCTCGAGTACCAACATGCACAATTTTTTTCAGATTTTTTTCGACCTTGAATTTGACTTTAAAACCTGTTTTGAAAAGTTTGACAGCTGTTTAAAAATATATATACAGGGTGTCCCAGTTAAGAATAACATCCTTCAACCAGGTAAGAGGGCAACTCATTTCAACAACGTGTAGGTATGTTTGCATACCCTTACTATTGAAGGGGCTGATATACTGCATGGTGAAAACAATTATTTTTCATTTTTTCACTTGAAATAAAAAATTTATTTTTTCAAATTGGAGACAGATAGAAAGATGAAACTTGTGGGAAATAAAGTAGGATAGTTGCAGTAATGTCTGAAAATTTTTTCATCAAAATCGATGCAATAGGGTGTTCAACAAATTATTTTTACCAAAAAAATTGGGTAAAAAAATTCGAAATTTTGCAATTTAAAAAAAAATTTCATCATTAACCTAGTTATTTTTTGTCAGCAGATGATTCCCCTCTACTTCCTCTACAAAATGTTCCTCCGCATCATCTTCCTATCTCTTTTAGTTTTTGAGTTAAAAATTTATTTATGAGTCGACATCTAGGTTAAAATTTTTTGAAATTTTTAAAGTCAAATTTTTATGAATTTGTACTCATTAGAAAAATTCTAACTCAAAAACTAAAAGAGATAGGAAGATGATGCTAAGGAACATTTTGTAGAGGAAGTAGAGGGGAATCATCTGCTGACAAAAAATAACTACATAGGTTAATAATGAATTTTTTTTTCAATATTGCAAAATTTCGAATTTATTTACCCAATTTTTTTGATAAAAATAACTTGTTGAACACCCTGTTGTATCGATTTTGATGAAATTTTTTTCAGACATTACTGCAACTATCCTACTTTATTTCTCACAAGTTTCATCTTTCTAATAATTTTTTTTACCATGCAGTATCTCAGCCCCTTCAATAGTAAGGGGTATGTAAACGTACCGTTTTTACTATTTTTTTTTTCTCCTCACATTAGATTTTTAATAAAAATACAAGTTTTTTCAATTTTGGGCAAAATTATTGCTGAAAGGGTCTAAATCGGGGTAGTTTGACCCGCAGAACTCGATTTCGTGATTAGTTTTTTGATTCGATCATTTCATGCGATTACTGGAATTTTACTCACATACGTAAAACTGATGAAAAAACCCAAATTCGTGAAAAATGAATGAAGTGAAGTGAATTTTGGGAAAGGGGTGTACCGGTGTACGAATGAGTACTTAGTGATGTACATTGAGGAAAAAGTGTTTTTGACCAAATTTCACCCTGCGTACACAGGTAAAACGTTGAAAACCCCGTTTTTTGCCATTTTAGATAATTTTCATCACTTCGAAAAATCTGAAAAAATTCATGATGGTTCAGAATACATCTAAAAATATAGAATATAATTTTTTTCCAGAAATGCGTATATTTTTTTTTTTTTAAACAGCTGTCAAACTTTTCAAAACACGTTTCAAGGTCATTTTCTGGGTCAAAAAAATCTGGAAAAAATTGTGCATGGTACACGAGGCCATGTACTACCCACCAAATTTCGCATTTCTAAAATATCACGACTAGACGCTTGATGAAACAAAACTAATTATAGATAATAATTTATCTAAATTTAGAAAATCTCGTCAAATTAGTCTTATCATTTTTTCTACCTTTAAAACATTCGAGTACAAAGTACAAACAAACCTATCTAGAGTATACAGTACACAGTACACAACGTAATTCAGATCAGAGTAAAATCGACTCAAGCATAAGCACCCATAGAATCGTCCTCTGCTCTAAACTTCCCACTTCAATTTATCCCACTCCCACCACCATTACAAAGAATAATTGTGATGAATTCGTCACTGCAACTTTACGTATTTTCAATCTTCATAGTGTTATCTTCACTGAAGTATAATTTGATCGTGACAATGGCGTGAAAAAAATTCAACATGAAAGTAGCAATAGTGGGGTGCGGTTTTTCAGGTTTATCGGCAATCAGAAGATGCGTCGAAATGAATATAAATTGCGTGGCTTTCGAATTATCCGGCGATGTTGGCGGACTTTGGATATATACAGAAAAAATAGGAACTGATGAATTTGGGATTCCGATTCAAACCAGTTTATACCAAAGTTTGCGGTACGTACAACTAATATATTTTACTAGTCACATTTGTTAATGAGTTACAATTGTCAATCGATTATGGATTGGAAAACCTATAAAGAACACATAGGTAGGTGGAGGTAAATGATCAACGGAGGGTTTTAATTTTATTGTAAATATGATTAATTTTTTGAAAAAAATTTTGTAGAACAAATTCTCCGAAACAAACATTGGGATTTCCAGACTTCAAATTTGAAACCGTCGAAGATACGTGTTATCCACGCCATTACGAAGTTCGAAGATATTTAAATGATTTTGCAAAGCATTTCAAATTATTGGAACATATTCGAGTAGATACTTACCTAAATTCGATTTTTTAGTTTTTAATTTTGTTAGGTACCTGTTTAATTTTATCAAACGTTAATTTATTTCTTCTCATTTTTTTTTTTTTTTTTTTTTTTAGTTCCACCATTGCGTTACTAAAATAAGTCGAATTACAGATGGATGGGAAGTTGAAGTACGTAACCTGGAACTTCAAACCGAAGAAAAACATTTCTTCGATTATGTTATGATTTGTAACGGGTACGTTGGAACTTGGAAATATGTAATTCAATTTCTAATACATTCGAAAAGTAAAAAGTAGGCACTTACTTGCTTATTTTTCATTAAAAAAAAAAATTTTAGACACACAACAAAACCTTTTATTCACAAAATTGAAGGAATTAAGTCATTTCATGGTATTCAATTGCACAGTCATGATTATCGTCGCGCAAATATTTTTCAAGATAGATCGGTGCTTGTCATCGGAAATGGTCCTTCTGGAATAGAAATAGCTTCTGAATCTGCATCTGTTTCTAAAAAAGTAGGTATCTATAAAAAATTGCGGTATTAACTATAATTTTGATTTTTTTTTTTATAAATTGACGATATAGTAGGTATCAAATTTTAATACTGTTTTCTGTTTACAGACGTATTTAACACATCGTGACAATGATGAGATAAATTTAAATTCAACGATTGTATGGAAAAAAGATGTAAAAATGATTCGAGGAAACAATGTTGTATTCGAAGATGATTCAAATGAAAGTGTTGACATCATTGTATATTGTACTGGTAGGTAAATATTTTACGAATATTTCCGCCCATATTCTATCCTTTAATTTATCGAAAAAATTACTCATCTCTGGCAACTCAGCAGGAGTTCAGGAGCCCGAGCAATATTCAAGGTACACCCGAAATTTCATATGTGAAATGAGCTACATCCTGGAATTCTGTTCTTTAGAAAAAAAAAATGAAAATTAATACTTCAAATAATTTTTAGGGGAAAAAATTTGAATCTGAGTTGAATAAAAAAGTTCTCAATTTGAAAAAAAAATTGAGGGAAAAATCTAAATTGTTTTAGTAAGAAAATCTGATTTTTTTAATTCTCTCTTTTTTTAAAGGAAAAAAATCTGAATTGTTTAAAATGATTATTTTTTATATTTTTGAGTAGATATCTAGGTTAAAATTCCTCAATTTTTATGCAGAAAAAATTTCAATTTTTTGAGATAGTACCTAATCTCTTATTTTTACTTCAAAAAATGTTAGCTACGTACTTTTTGGAGAAACAAGTCTCGTAATTCTTTTGGCAACAGAGGCTGAATTTGCTTTCACTAAAAAATGCCTAGGTACATTTTTTAAGAGATAGGGCGAAAAATTTTCTCACGCTTTTTCAAGTCCTCAACGTTTCTGAGGAAAAACCCCTCATTTTTTGAGAAAAGATCTCTTAGCTTTTGAAAAAAAAAATTCTCTTGATTACATTTTTAAAAATCATTTAATTTTTGGGAGCATTTTTAAAAAAAATTAGTATCCCTACTTATGCATTTTTCTTTTCTTTTTTCAAATTTTATTTTTCTTGAAGATAATCTCTTATCTTTTGAGGAAACAATCTAAGTTTTATGAGAAGAAAATACGTAATCTGTTTTTGTTTCGATTTCTTAAAAAAAACAATTTTTTAGAATGACTATTTTTTTTATTCAAATAATATTTTTATTTTTATTTTTTATTTTTTGTAGTAAATTTAATTTTTTTCATTTTTTTTTTTTTTTTTTTGAAAAAATCCCTCAATTTTTTTTTGGAAAAAATCTGAATTTTCTTCGGATAAAAAGTATAGGTACCTATCTCGTTTTTTTAGAATCATGGTAAAAAATCTCAATTTACTTTTCAGTAAAAAAAATTTTAAAATTTAAAATTTCTCAGTTTAAAAAAAATATTTACCTGAACTATTTTAATTTTTGGATTTCAAAACCTCAATTTCTTAAGAAATTTTTGTCTCGATTTCTTCCAAAAAAATAATTTTTTTTTTTAGTAAAAAACTTTACAATTTTTTGAAATGAAAATTTTTCATCTATTTTCTGAGTAAAAATCTCATGTGCAGAAAAATATCTCACTTAAAAAAAAGCTACACTTCAGAAAATGTTTAGCTGTTGCCTGTTTGCCTTGAAATTACCTATGCCTATTGCCTACCTATTTATTTTGTGCCGATTTAGGTTACCAATATTACTACCCATTTTTGGACCCGACGTGTAGAATTACAGTAGAAGATGGACAAGTGGTGAAACCTCTTTTCAAACATTACATAAATATTGAAGAGCCAACTATGTGTTTCATAGGATTATTTCAAAGAACAATTATTTCATATTTATTCGATTTACAGGTAGGTTAAAAAAATAAGTTTCACTTAAAAATTGATTCTGGGAAAGACTTTTAATCTGAAATTTATTATTACTGACCCACATCCATGTACGATTTTTATGATTGCAGGTTCAAGCATTTCTTAAATTTTCAACCGGTATTATCAAATTACCTCGTAAAGACAAAATGATGCAGTGGTTAGAGGAAGAAAATCAACGTAAACTCGAACAAAAAATTCCAAAAAATAGATATTACCATTTATCCAAGGGCATTGAGGAATATTTTGATGATATTTGCGATTACGCTGAGTTGAAAAAAATACCTCCTGTACTTTTCAAAATTTTCAGAATTAATGAACAGACGTATGCAAATAATTTCTTCAGCCTACGAAGATTATATTTTAGAATCATTGATGATGATAACTATACTTGGGAGTATGTTCCTGTGAAAGAAGATACGAGTGAACCAAGATAAAACATTTATAATTTGAGCAGGTAGATAGGTACCTACTTAATTTTAATAAGGAAGTCTACTAAACAGAACTTCTAAACGATTCCCCTCTTATGTAGTGCTCCTCCCGCCCAACTTTCAAAGTTGTATTAAAAACAGAACAAAAACGATCGACACAAATGGTAACACTGCTACTGTGATTCTTATTTTCGGTGTTCGCTATCAGGCTATCAGGTGTTATGCTCATGCTCTTCAAGCACACGGCAGGCTAATTGCCTTATTCATTGAATAGGAATGTAGTTAGTGAGCGATATGAACATGAAGTTGAAATATCAATTAACCAATAATCGATGTGATAAAGCTTAAATTGTGCATGAAAACTCGTTTATTTGTGAAATAAGTTTTAAGGTACTTGCATACTTTTATATAGTTAATTTACCACGCAATTTAATTCCATCGTAATTAGGTAATCCTAAGAAAAAAGCAAAATTTTTTTTTTGTCGGTGTTAAGCATTCAGCTGATATTTTGTTCCGTTCGTGTTGAAGTTGATGACACCATTGACAACGATTATAAAGAAACAACTGGATAGGTAGTTACAGTTCGAAGAGCCAGCGGTATTTTTGAATTTACGAGTATGTAATTACAATGTAAAAGACTTTTATGTTTTGAATTCAAATTGAACTCATACTTTTTTTCTTTTTTTTAAAATAATTGACTTGTAATTTTGTTTACCTGTGTAGGCACTTACTACACAGGTATTAACTACATTGGAAATAATTTCTGTTAATTTATTTGATTTCATCTACGAGTATTAGACGATAATCGATAATAATATTATGAAGTTGAAAATTGAAATGAGAATGAGATAAAGATAAACGAACTTCCAGGTGAATGATTATAGTTTTTAAAATTTAAAATAACCTTAGTCGGAGCTGAATTTTAAACAATTTCAAATTATTGAGAAATGACTGAATATTGGTCATATTATATCAAGAAAAGTTCCAAGTTTTCGTTATACCCTTAAAAAAAAGAAAAAGAAAAAAAATGAGCAATGTGAAGAATACTGCTTTGTCTATCCGGTAATTTTTTAAAACTAATTTCTCAATTTGTAAATCTCGAACGTATTCTCAAGCACTCTTGCTATTAAATCAACTTCAGTGGGGTAATTCTCAGAAAATCGGTAAATTTGAGTAACCAACTGATTTCTCAACTCCTGTACTATGCACAACTTTCATTTTTTGGTTATTTGTACATTATAACGTCCTTAATCCACCATGCCCAATTTAATGAATACCACCCCCCTCACCTTGAGTACAAGTTAGTCTAAACCTCAAAATGTCCTTCGTCGTGGCCTGTACCCCAACATGTTTTTGAAAACAGATTTCAAAAATTATGGAAATCACCATGTTTTTCTGAGAAGAAAAAGTAAGTACACGTCATTAGGAAGTTCAGGGTATAGGCTAGTGTGAATGATGATCACAAAAAGTGTTTAGTACAACTACACCTGATCATTGAAAACTGTAGCAAAGATTTATGTCCATCGTCGTGGCTAATTTTTAAAAATTTGTCTCAGCTCGCTGAGTGAATATTTTTTTCTGCTGAATGGCTACACTGATTTGTCACTTTTATAATAATACTATCCGCATTTGAAATTTCGAATGACAATGCACAGAGCGATTTTTTACGTAATCATCTGTAAAAATTTTAATTTTTACAAAAATAGTGTGCATCGTCGTGGCTTATCATTCCTCCGGTATAAAATGTCCCATCTTCCTGAAAACTGAGAAAATTTATTCTAATTAGTAAGTATCCTATTATATAGCTTATTAATAATTAATAAAATATCAGTATTATAGCTTATAGAATAACTAATTGTCGAATTGTCCATCGTCGTGGATCACAAGTGTTTGTCTTTCGTCGTGGCAATGATGAATTTTTACAGCCACGACGATGGACAATTCGACAATTAGTTATTCTATAAGCTATAATACTGATATTTTATTAATTATTAATAAGCTATAATAAGATACTCACTAATTAGAATAAATTTTCTCAGTTTTCAGGAAGGTGGGACATTTTATACCGGAGGAATGATAAGCCACGACGATGTGAGCAAAAAAATCAAATTTTCTCAATTTCATGAAAATTTCTGTTTATGACAAATATCGGTTTGAAACATGTCCAAACATGAATTTTAGGCTCTCCAGACACCTCGAGGGACACTGAGTGTTCCCAAGATGGCGTCACTCAGTTAATTTAAATGAAAATTTTAAAAAATAGAAAAAGTCAACGAATTTCATCCAAACTCGGGTTGATGGTGTATAACTACGTATTTAGTGATATACTACGACGACAATTTTTTCCGACCAAAAATGACTGTTTTTTGCGCGAAAAATGATGAAAAAATCAGTTTTTTGCATTTTTGAAGGCCTTCCACCAATATAAAAAATTCTGAAAAAAATATATGTTGTACATCCAGACTTGGTGTATAATATATATTTTTTCCATTGCACCTCTGAAAGAGCTTGTCGAAATAGCCGTTAGAAAATTTAAAACGCGCATTTCACAATGAAGATGGGTTTGAAAATTTTTTTTAAAAATTCCATGGATGACCCTTGAGTATACCTAACATCTACCCGAGTTTGAAAAAATTTGGTTAAAAACTGTCAAAATCAAAAATTGTAATCGAAAAATCACATTTTTCGCTCTAGGAGTGGGTGGGGGTGAGGTAGCGACCTAAAAATTTGGTCGCGGGGGTTTTAGACCATAAGGACCAACTTCCACTAGTTGGTTTAAAAATTCGCTCTGGGGGCCAAATCACCCTATTTTACCCGGCTATACCCCTTTTTGAATCGTCCTACCCCTCCCTTTTGGGAAATGAATTGACCCCAACACCATAAAAGTACTCGGGGGCATATATATTTTCAATTACCTTAAGAAAAATTTTTTAAAAACCTGTCAAATTTCTGAACTTTTACAGTAGTGAAATTTGCCGATTTTCTGAGAATTACCCACATTTCAAAATACTAGGAGTTTGCAATAATCGAACATGAAAATTGCCATCGTTGGAGTTGGAGTAGCTGGATTGGCGTCTATTCGAAAAGCTTTAGAATTCAACGTGGAGTGCGTTGCTTACGAAATCACGGAGAATATTGGTGGTACATGGGTGTATTATGAGAAAATTCGAGATGAATATCGAGATGGAGTACCAATCGGCATGTATCCTTCCCTAAGGTGAGCAATAATCATAATACGAGAGGATTATATAATTCAACTAGACTCAAGCATATACACAAGACACTTTTTTTACAGAACCAATTTACCTACACATTTGATGGAATTTCGCGACTATAAATTCAAGCCAGAAAGTGGACGTTGTTATCCGAGTCGTGCAGAAGTATTACAATATTTGAATAATTATGCTCAAGAATTTAATTTGTTACCTCACATTAAA
Organism: Balanococcus diminutus; assembly: GCA_959613365.1. Taxonomy (NCBI): domain Eukaryota; kingdom Metazoa; phylum Arthropoda; class Insecta; order Hemiptera; family Pseudococcidae; genus Balanococcus; species Balanococcus diminutus. The sequence continues at coordinate 37,150,622 of OY390714.1, forward strand.
GTAAGCACATGTCTAGTAATGTATTTACCTACTTTACCAATGGGTACCTATAATAGGTATAGAGCGTAATGAGTAATTTTTTTTCTCGTAGTTTTCTCATAAAGTGATTAATGTATCTCGAAAAAATGAAAATTGGGTTCTGTTAGTGAAAAATCTCAAAACTGGAAATTTCATTGAAGAAGAATTTGATGGAGTTATGATATGTTCTGGGTATGTCTGTATTTTCTTTATTAGAAAAAAAGCACCTTCGAATAGTTTGAACTGGTGCAAACTTACACGTTTTTAATTTCATTTTTGTAGACATTTTTCAAAGCCCAGGTTTCCGAATATCCTTGGCATGGAGACATTTCCAAATGATCATTCTACACATAGTTGTGATTATAGAACGAACGATTCGTATAAAGGCAAAGTTGTACTCGTTGTTGGATGCGGAGCTTCAGGATTAGACCTGAGTCGTGAAACAGCTTTAGTGGCTAGCAAAGTAACTAAATTGTTTATTACCTATAAAAGGAGTTATGAGTACACCTATATTTTTAAATAATTCCACACTCCCCACATCTTTGTACAATTTTTTTTCATAGGTTTTCTTGAGCCATGCCGGGGATCCCCTAATTATCACCCCGAAAAATATTATTCAGAAGCCTTGGCTGAAAAAAATACTTGATAATGTGATATTTTTTAACGATGGTACATCGGAATCGGTCGATGCTATTATTTGGTGTACAGGTGATGAATTTGTTCAATTAATTAGTAGCGCAGGACAAATTAGGTACCTATGCATTTGTTGTATTTTTTGACGCGTACTGACTTTAAGTTTTTTCAAATTCTTTGCGTTATATTCGTATAATGGCTTACTGACGATCTAATAAGTATACAAAATTTTTAATTCATATTTTGTGCATATTTCGCTGTATATTTCAAGCCCATTTCGTAAAAATGATAAAATATGCGCCATTTATGACAGAATTTTTGAAAAAATAAATAAATTAGAAGATTTTGTCTAAATTGAAAAAATTATGTGTTTTTTGTTTTTTTTTTCTCTGAAAAATTTGGGAATTTCTTTTAAACGACATTTTTATAAAATTAAAAAAAAATTCGGAAAGATTTTGAAAAATTTACAGTTTAAAAAGATTTTTAAGACAATTTTTTTTTTGAATTTCGATACCTAGGTTTTCGGATTTGTAAATTTGTTAAAAAGCTTTTGAAAATTTTTTAGATTTCTTTTGAAAAATTTTGAAATATTTTCTTTTAAAGAAATTTTTTTTGAAAAATTTATACCTATTTATTAAGTTGTTGTCAACATTTTTTGAACATCTGCTACATATTTGCAAATTTTTTTGAAAATGTAAAAAAACTGATGTTTTTTCAGAAAAATTATTTTGTGATTCCCTTAAATTTTTATGTAATTTTTGATTTATTCCCTTTCAAAAAAAAATGAACTAGATTTTTTTCAAAAAATTTGTGAAATTTTGCGAATTTTTTTTGTACTACCTATTTTTTTAAAAAATGCAACAAAATTTTTTATTTTTATGTAAAATTGAAAAAATACCTATGGAACTTCTGAATTTTTCAGAAAATTTTTGAAATATTTTCTTTTAATTTTTTTCAGTCAAAAATATTTTTGAGAAAATTATTAAAATTTCTCTTATTTGCTAGTTTTTTCTAAAAACTTTTTTGGAAAATTGAAAAAAAAAATCTTGAAGGGAAATCTTTTAAAGAGAATCTCAGATAATATTTTGTAAAATTAAGAAAATGGTTGGATTTTTGATTTTTTTTTCAGAAAAAAAAATCGAGAAAATTTTTGAAATATCTCCTATTTGAAATTTTTTTTAAAGAAAATGTTTTTGAAGCATCAATGTTATTGAATTTTTTGTATAAACATTTTTTGGAGAGAAAAAAAATGAAAAATTAATTCTTTCAAAAAAATTTTGCACAAAATCTCGTTACAAAAAAAAGTTTTAAAACGCTGTGGGAAAAAAGTTGTGGTGGAGGGTACATTTTATGGCAACTATGCAACAATTATAATGATCGAATATTTTTCAGAAATAAAATATTTATATTAGGTATACTTTATGTACCTATGTACCTAACCTAATATCGTATTATTGATTGTTTTTAGGTTTCTTGTATGATTATCCCTTCTTAGACCCCACATGTGAAATAAGTAACACAGACAATATGATTCTGAACCCATTGTACAAAGATTTCATAAACGCTAAGCATCCTACAATGTGTGTTATCGGACTATTGCAAAAAACTATAATATTCCAGTTATTAGATTTGCAGGTACAGATAAAAAATGAAAATTAATGTATGAGTATGGTACATACATTTGTATACACATACTGCATACGAGTATAAGTTCATGTACCTAAGTATCATCCTTCTAGGCTGAAGTGTTCATCAAAATTATGTGTGGACTTGCCCAGCTGCCACCAGTTGACGAAATGCAATTTGAAGTCGAAAAGGAACACGAAGAAAAAGTGAAGGCAAACATTTCTATCACTCGTTACTATCATTTAGGCGCTAGAAAGTTGAGACCGTATTTTTCTGAATTGTGTAATTTAGGAAATTGTAAACCTTTTGCTCCGGTCATCTTTGATATTTATGACAAGAACGGGGAGTTTTTTGCAAAAAATTATGATAATTTAAGGAGCTACAATTTCGAGGTAATTGATGATAACACGTTTACTGTTTACTTACAAGACCTTTGTTTACTTACCAACGGGGCGTATATGACTGCTTAGGTGGGGAGTTTCCCCCCTAAAAATTTTTTTTGAGTTGCAAAAATTACGAAAACTTGAAAAGTTCAAGTTATTATCACACTTTTTTTTCTATTAAAAACTGTATTTTTTTCGAATTGTATTTGTATAACATCCCGTGTAGCAACGTTGATGCTAATTTCGATATAAATGTCGATACATCGAAATCGGTCACTTTTCGATCGTACATGTCGACATTTATATCGACATCCACATCGACATTTGCAATGGTGAGATTTTGAAAAATATGCTAAGTTCAAATATTCAATATAAGTATATATTAAAATTATACCAAAAATAGTGTTCAAGCCAACATTTCGACATTTTTTGTCAAATATGCGGCATTGAGGCCACCTTTGTAGCTGGACACATGCGAGTGTCCAACTAACATAGAGATGATTCTTAGACCTTATGTACTAATTCACAACACACTTTATCTGCGAGTATCACAATCACCCTCAAGACGTCGACAGTCAAGTCGATGCATTATTCGACCCTCGACAATTAGATCGACATTAACTCGACTTAAAATTCCTCTGGTCAACACTGTCGACAGTTAAGTCGATGCATTATTCGACCCTCGACAATCACATCGACACTATCTCGACTTAAAATTCCTCTGGTCGACACTGTCGACAGTGAAGTCGATGCATTATTCGACCATCGACAATTATGTCGACAATAACTCGACAAGTCGTTGTATTATTCAAAACTTTGAAAAATAAGAAAATTTTGTGATTCTTTCAAAAATTATTTATTCCTGAGCTTAAAATGTTCTTATTAATTATTTTTAGTTCTTTTTAGATATAAAATTTGTAAATTTAATTGGCAGAAATTGTCGACATAAATGTCGATGCGTTTATCGAGTATCGATTTTTACATCGACTTGTCTATGTAGAAAAACAACGTTTTCTAAATTATAGGAAAATACTGAGAAAAATTCAAAAATTTTGATTGAACAGTTATGTTTAACATAGAACATTATTTTAAATCTCAAATATCATTTTTAATTCATCGTTAACCGAGAAAAAAATGTGTCTGAATTTTGTCGACATAAATGTCGATGTCGACAATTGCTACACGGGATGGTACAACTGAGTTACTCACATACGTAGATAGGTATGAGTGTAATTATTTCATTGCGTTTTTAAATCATTAAATGTTCTAACTATTTATTATTTTTTTTAAATAAAATATGTTTACTTACTCAATTAAAAAATGAATACCCAGTTACTTAGTTGGTAATAGGTATATACTTATTATGCAATTAAGCTAATGAGGGGCGGAATCATACTTAAACAAGTGCGAAAGTTAACTGACGCACAAATTCATAATTACCTACAAACTTTATTAACGAGTTGGGCAATTAATGATTAAAAGAAAATTTTAAAATTTGTGAAATAAAATTATTTAAAAATTATTGTTTAATTATATTTTTTGAAAAAATAAATATATTATTATATTTATTATTATATATATATATATATAGTTAGGTACTTGATATATTCTTTAAAATGCTTGTGCTCTTAGAGCAAATTCTTAGTTAGGAAGCCATCTCAACCATGCCTGAGTTTTTTAAAAAAAAATTTTCCCGTCTAAATTAGAATGGTGATGAATTTTACCTGATTATAAATTTTGAATTTATGTCCTATCTCCTGTAAAAATATGTCACATTGAAATTTTAATAAAATAGATCAAGTAGATATGTTAATACGAGTAGTTATTGTAGGTACTTAATGTAAGCTCGTTAGTGTAATATTTTGAATTCATGGGAGGCCATACCTCACCCCTACACTGGCATTGGAGTAGGTACACGTCAATGTATTTTTTGTATACCTTACCTACATAAAAGAGACGTAAAAGTTTTAAATTGGTAGATCGTAGTTCAACTTTTTTTGTTACAGTTGTTTCGTGATTGAAAGCATTAGGTATCATTTCGAAAGATTTTTGTAGTTTTATGGTATTTTTAAAGATTTTTGATATTTGAGTGTTTTCTGTTTTAATTTCGTTGGTGAATCTAAGATGTTGTCCGATGTCCAGAGTTTTTATTCCGGTAAAACCATTTTTATCACAGGAGCAACGGGTTTTTTGGGACAAATTTTACTTACTAAATTGTTATGGTAAGTGGATTTCACTTCATTAATCGTGTATAGTCTTCGTTTTGGCATGTATTGTACTTTAGTACGGTAACTTGACAATGACTGCTATAAGTACATAAGAGCCATTTTTTTAAAATACTTACCTACTCTTTTAAAAACTTGCACTCGTCTTTATACCTTTTTACTTGTGCCTTACAAATTTTTTTTTTACTAAGTATTCATCAGTTAAGTAGGTATGACATATGTCGCGAAACCATTGGAATACTTATGATTTTTGACATCAAACAAGATAAAAGATACCTACGTATTCGAAAGAAGAAACCTAGAAAATGCGTTAAACCAATTTGAAGGGCAGGAAGGCAAATCACCATGAAAAATTATCCCAAAATTCATTTTTTAGAGCTAAACAGAGGGTGGGAATGACCTAAGAAATTATAATTTGCATTTGGATATAGTGTGAGTTAATTACTGGTGCAAATTTCAAAGTTTTGGACCCATTTTAGAGGTTTTCAAGAGAAGGTATTATTCCAATTTAGAGCTCAAAAGGTCAACACTTCCAAAAGGCACATTAGTAGTAGACCAACCCGAGAGGGTAAAAACAACTGGGGGCTGATCCTATGTACCTACCTAATATTTAAATGCATTAAAATGCAGGTTCCACATCAGTCATTCCTTTTTCTGTTATTGGATTGGAGTGCTGCGTCCACTGCAACATACAATTTTCTAACTCAATTAATTTCAACTTCTGTGATGATAGGTATTGATATGTATGATATTTTGTATGGAATTAATGATTACAGCTCTTGCCGAGAATTGTCCTGTATTTACATTTTAATCCGAGAAAAAGAAAGAAAAAGCATACATCTGAGAACAGAACAAATTCTAGATGATCCGGTAAATAATTTGCATTTGGCACTATTCTCTCATCATGCAATTTGATCTTTTAATTATTCCAGTCGTGACTTCGGTTTTGGCAGATCTTTTTACAAACTAAACAACAACATCCCGATTACAAAACCAAAGTCAAGCCTATCCGTGGAGATTGCCAAGAAAAACACTTGGGTATTTCAGACTCTGATCGAGCAATTATTGAAAATGAGGTAGATATCGTATTTCACATCGCCGCCACCATTAATTTCACCGACCCTTTGAGAAAAGCAACCTATATCAATGTCAGATCCTTGGATACTTTACTTGATATCGCGAAAAGTATGAAAAATTTAAAGGCAAGTAACTACCTTCATGAATAATTTTTTCATAAGTGGTGCACTCATTTATAACACATATTGATGAAATTTTCAAATTGAATAGGCTTTCGTGTATGTCTCCACTGCATTTTCCTCTTGTATCAAGACTAATTATATTGAAGAGAAATTTTACGAGCCGGATATTAAGGCTGGAGATTTACTGTCATTGGTGGAACATCTTAGTGATGGAGTTGTGGATGAAATTGAACAAAAGTAAGTAGGTATAAGTTACCCATATCATTATATCATTACAATTAGCTGATTGCAATGTGTTTTCCCCTGACTACGACCAATGGAGTTTTCGGATCTTGTTCTCTCATATTGGTTACATTACAATGATTATTCCTTTCTACAGATTACTTCGCAGATTGACGAATTTGTATCCGAATTGGTACGTCTGTACGAAACTAGTATCAGAAGATTTATGTCGAGAGAAAGGTTCAAGTCTACCGTTGTGCATTTTCAAACCAGGAATAGGTTAAAGAAAGCAGTGCCTAGCTACCTACTAACTAGATAGGTTTATAACATTTCTTATGTTCTATGTAATATATCTGCATATTTATTTTAGTCATTCCATGTTACAAAGAACCTCTTCCTGGATGGATAAATAACTTGTATGGAGCCGTTGGTATCACATATGGCGTGTCTCTTGGAATCATAAAAGTGGCTCCAGTAAACAAAAACTATAAAGGTTGTGTAGTTCCAGGAGATTACTGTGTAAATGCTTTGATTTTATCTGCCTATTATACGAGTCTATCTTGGTAATTCTTTGAGCAAAATTTTCATATGAACTACCAATGTAAGTATCCACTTTTTGGAATCTACCAATATTTTTTTCTTGGCATAGGGAAAATAAGGCATTGAAATTGGACGCGCCCATAATAAATTACAGTAATTGCTTCACGAAGTTCAGTACTACTTGGGAATGTTATAGCACACTAAGTGCTAAATATCTGGAAAAATATCCATTTTACAACATGGTAATCATGGGTTTGAGAACTGGGACATTTTTTTTCCTTAAGTGGTTTGACTGAAAATGACTTGTGTTTTACTTTTAGGTGTCCTCACCATGCGTAATATTGTTCAAAAATTACGTTATTTATCGAGTTTTTGCCATTTTTCTGCATATATTTCCAGCTTTTGTGCTTGATTTAGTGTTGGCAGCTTCTGGTAAAGAACCTAGGTAGGTAATGCAATGCTGATATCTTTTATTATCATTTTAATTCGTAAGTACCTATTTTTCTAATGACTCTTTTGATTGTGTTAGATTTAAAAAAATATACCAAAAAGTGCACGAGTTTCTGGACGTATCGTGGTATTTTAATTCAAGAGAATGGATTGTAATTAGCAATAATATCAATGAAATATGCGCCTCAGTGTCTGATAAAGACAAGGAATTATTCTACTGCAATTTGAACCAGTTGAATACTGAGAAATATTTTGATACAATGATTCGAGGTGTACGTTTGTATTTGGCCAAGGATGCCGATGAGACCATACAAAAAGCTGTGGAAAGACGTGAAAAGTAAGTCATTTGAAGTGATGATTCAACGATGTGCATGCAGTGTATTCAGGGTTGAAAAAAAGAACCACCATAGAGAATACTATGCATTTGCATCTAAAAAAAAATGGGCAAGCCTTTTGCGGGGTTCTAAATCTCCTTTCAACGTTATTCAAGATCACATTTACTAATTTTCACTCGCTTTGTCAAAGTTGGGTACTAAAAAAAGAAATATCCAGAGGAAAAAAACGAAGCTTCTGCTCCTAAGTACTTAAAGCCCCCGGATTAGGTGCGAAGCAAGCGATGATTTTTTTACTTGAGCAGAATTGAATGAATTAAGGTTTAAACGTGGACAAATTTTTATGGAATAACCCAGTAATCTTATTTGGGGCAGACTGAAAAAGACAAACTAATAAAACAAAAAGTTATGAATATCGTGTCTACAAATTTATATACGAGTGCTACTTATTTATGTATTTTATACTTTGCAGGTTTCGTATTTTATATTACAGTGTTGTCGCAATTGTCATCCCGATATTTTTGTACTTCTTGAAGGATAGCATTATATACCTACTTAGTTTCTTTTCACGTTGAAACCATTTCCTGAGTAAGTAAAATATTCAGGTTTCCGCGAGCGGCACTACCATTTATTCTGCTGCCAGTTTTAAAACAAATTACAAACTCATAAAGTAATTTCGGGTATCTACCTACTTATAATAAAACATTGAATGAGCTCTCTGTAATACACGATGTTAAAAGAAGAAATAAATGTATCGATGTACCGACTCAGATTGAAATTCAAATTCTTTATAAATTTAATATTGTTATAACAAGTTATATCTAAGGGAGGCAAGAAAAGTATAGGTACTACCTACATTTAAACTGTATATTATTTGTAAAAAGTATATTTTCAAATATTCACAAATTTTTGACAATGTCTGTACAAAACTTGGACCTACATAAGAATATAAATTCCGTCTCGGTTCATTCTACATACATTAGGGGGCTAAGAGACCAAACCCTATGTATAACTTGACAACGTGGTCTAGCTGTACAAGTGTAATACATATAATGGCAAAATTTTAAATCTTGGATTGCAGTAACCAAGATCCCAAGTTTGAATCCACTTTTAACCTTTGTATCCAGGGAAATTCTTTGTCAATAAAAGTAGGTAGGTAAATCGACGTCAAGATCTCACATTCCAGTCTTCTTTTATCAGATCCGAAGCCTTTTCTCCGATCATAATGGTCGGCGCATTTGTATGACCTGTCGTAACCTCTGGCATTATTGACGCATCAGCTACTCTCAGATTTCGTATACCTCTAACTTTGAGTCGAGGATCTACCACACCACTAAGATCATTTATCGGAGCCATTTTACAAGTGCCTGACAAATGGTATATACTTAAGGGTAAATTTCTAGCGTAACATTTCCAATAATCGTCCGAATTGTAAGTATAATTGACACAACCAGGCAATAAAACTTTCATCTGGGTCGCTTTTAGTCGTCTCATTGATTCAGTTTTTACCAATTTTTGACTGATCCGTACACCCTTTACTAAAATATCGAGATCTCTTTCGTCGTCAAAGTAATTAGGGTAGATTAGAGGATGATGAAATGGATTCGCATCCTGTAGCAATATACGGTCTTTACTTCTAGGATGCATTATCATAAGCAAGATAGAAAATCCATCAATACCTTCTAACTGTTTAAAGAATTTGTCATAGATTTCATCGTTAATATTAACACTTTTCCATATAGATACGTCACTACTGAACATACCATTGATAAAATAATAGTAATTCTAAATCTGGATAACCGTCCGGATTTTTTGGATTTTCGAGGTCGAAAAATGATAAAGCTTCTGTACCTCCTGCTGAAGACAGGGGACCTTTGTGGTAGTAGAAGAAATCATACATAGAATACGGATTTTTTAGCATGCGCTCCACTATAAAGGTATCAGTTGTATTCACGATGAAATTAAATCCACCCAAAGCCACGTGATCCATAAGGTTCTCTCCTACTGGCAGGTCTTGAACAACTGTTATGCCTTTTTGTTCGAGGTGTTTTCGGGGCCCAATGCCGGACAACATGAGTAGTTGCGGAGAGTTAATTGCACCTGCTGATACGATTACTTCTTTCTTAGCTAGAACTCTATATTTATGGCTCTTTTGTTGAAATTCGACTCCAAAAGCGGTTTTAGTCTGGGCATCGATTAAAATTTTAGTAACCATGCTGGATTTTTTCACGTGTAGATTGCTTCGCTTACGAATCGGATGTAAGTAGGCTTTTGAGGTACTACATTTTGTACCATTCCGGACTGTTAACTGCGCAAATTGAAATACCCAGGATATGAAACAATTTTATCTTTCACGTTGTCACCAAATTTCAAATAATATACCTGATGGTAGGAAAAACCGACTTGATACCGCCTATTCACATCATCAGGTATAGGGTAACCCATTTCAGCACCCCCATTCACAAAAGCCTGCGCAGATTTTGAATAATGTGATGCTTCAGAAATGGTTTGGTATCCGCCTGTACTCCGATAAACCACATCAGATGCATATTTCGGTATCTGAACATCTTCGAGTTTTTTAAAATACCAGAGTACATTTTGGTAATCCCATCCTGTTAAAATAGAAAATCAACAAATCCATTGCTTATGCTATATTTTCATTTTTTTAAAGTAGGTATCTACAATAGTTATTCAACTACCTGTGTTCCCAAGCTTAGCCCAAGTGTCAAAATCTTTTCGATGTCCTCTGGTGTATATCATAAAATTCAAAACACTACTTCCTCCCATTGCCTTACCTCTAGGAAAATTACATTGATGATCATTCATTCCTGAAATCAGTTTTTCCAGCATCTAGCAAATTCAATTTTAAAATTAATTGTCTCTTTACCTAAACAATACTTATTCGATGGCATGGTTTTGTATTTCCAATTCGCATTTGTAAATTGTAACATTTGTGCTAATCCAGGAATACCCATTACATAGTTTTCCTCATGACCTGCTTCTATTAGTAGAACTTTCCATTTGGGAACCTTGAAGTTAAATTGATGAAATTTTCAATGAATTACCTCTGGTCATTTGGTTTAGGTTATAGGCTGACTGGCTGATGAACATTTTTTCCAATTTGGACTTTGGAACATTGAATCGAAGTTTTTTGTGACTTTAAAGTCATCAATGTCAGAAATAACCTTACACAACGATCAGAGGACAGAGGAGAGTCCAAAGGTCGAATCTACAAAAATCGCGCTAGTGCTGAACCTACTTCAACATTTTTGAATCCATAGGCTAATTTGTGAAGGTTGACTGTAAAAATCACAAAAAGTACACTGTACAAGTCTTGTAGAAAAAACTTATCACTAAAAATTGTTTTCAAAACCGCCGACCATTTAACTTGGACACAGTCTGCTTTGACCTGATTTTTTGAAAAAACTATTCAAATACAAGACGCAAATTTTGGTCTCAAAATATTCCTCGTTAAATTCTCTTCCAATTTATTTTAATATTTGAACCATTTAATTGAAGTCTTTGGCCTAAAAAACATGATTAAAGATTAATATGGATAGTATACAGGAATTTTGACAGGGGCCAAATCGCAAAGTTTATGGTTCAGGAGTCCAAAAATATCTTAATCGTAAGTTTTGGAAAAATTCAGCCGACATTAAGTATTCATCCACTGTTTGACTGGGTTGAGTAAAACTCTATTAATGAATTCTACATACTTATTGGATGCTACCTATGAAAAACGCAGCAAACTGCCTACCTCAGTTAATCGATTAGCTACAACGTTTCCTGCGCTGCCAGCTCCAACAATGATAAAATTGTATTCTTTTAATATTGTTGGTTGATCTATTGGTTCGTTATTTGAATGCTGCATTCCTTTGCTCAAAACTTTCAGAGCTCCTTGAAACAATGGAGGAAAATATTGTTGATCCGATCCCGATGTGCAAATATTAATACTTAGCATTGAAATCACTACTTTCAAGTAATTTTTCATTCTAAAATAGGCAAGGGTCTAATAATTGATAATCTCTGAAATTGTTGAATTTGATATCAAGTTTTCACGCTTATGTCTACTGTTTTTCCGATTTTGAAAAATAATTCATCTACTGAATCTGAATCAAAGAAACGAGCAGAATATATAAATAATTCAAGTACTTAACTCTCACCTAAGCACTATAAAACATGTACATTAATTGGTAGGTATGTACTTACTCCAATCATTCATCAACTATTCAGTTGTTTAAGTTTAAATATTAATTGTTTTACCAATTATTAATATTCTACGATAAATAAAACTTCCAGTTCTCTAACTCGGAGCAGTCTTTAATACCTAGATCACATTTGTTTCATAGAAAATCATAACGTTTCAAGCCGATAACTATACAAGACTATCCAATTTCTTATTTTTAAAGCTCCAACGAGCTCAAGGAATAAGCGCCATGTAGGAAATAAATCATATTGTACCTACTAATTAAAAGAATCCGTGAAAAAAATAAAAACCTAATGATTAGAATATTATGCATGTTAATGACTTTACTCTAATGACATTTTTGTAGAACTGAATTATTTACTTATGTGTGCATGCGATAATATTAGCGCTTCATTTCATTGTAAAATTTGTATTATTATGATCAAATCACAAAAATGTACGTTGGATACGTACATTTCATTTTTTTGTTTTACTCTTGTCAGATTGATTGGTATGCTGATTTCCTAAATGTTTTACCTACTTCTTGAAAAAATTGGTACCTATGCATGCACATGCAAAAATGCGATCAATACTTTAGCACTTTGTGACGATACACGCATTAAGGTAAGGATGCCTAATATGGCTACAGTCGTTTTGGGGGGCTCTGGAAGGGCACCAATAACCCCCAGGAAGGTCGTAATAGGCTTAAGTTGTAGCCAGATTAGTTGGCTATAACCCCCTGAAGTGATATCCAAAAAAAAACGATTACCTGATTTTTAACGATTTTTTTTGTAAAAAGTTCATTTTTGAGATAACTTTTTTTTGGGTCCCTAATATGGCTCACTTTTTTGGGGGCTCTACAAGGGCTCCAATAACCCCCGGGGAGGTCGTAATAGGCTTAAGTTGTAGCACGATTAGTTGGCTATAACCCCCCGAAGTGAAATTTTGAAAAAACCATTACCCGATTTTTGGCAATTTTTTTTTGTGAAAACTGAAAAACGACGGAATTGTTATAATTTTTTTCTTTACCTGAGCACATAAACAATGCGCCTTATTAGGAACCTTTATCAAAAAATTTAGTAACTCTCCTCAAAGTGGATTGGACTTATCTGATGAGAAAATCTAATACATCAATTGAAAGCTTATTAATTATACTATTCACCGTAACTATTCGATTTTTTTAAAAAACAATTAGTAAAAATTCACCGCACAAAACATTCACTTCTGAAAAAAAAGTTGAAAATGAAAATTTTGTTTTTTTGATCTAATTCACTATTTTTTGCATCCGGGATGCAACTTTTTGTATTAACGTGGCCTGGGCATCAAGTAGAATAACATATATTTTTTCCCGCCAGGTGACGCCAGTAGCGTCTGAGATCAGCTTGTGCTCCATATTAGGAACGTAGCCATATTAGGCACCCTTACCTTACATTTACGAAAGAAACTAAAGAAAGTAAACCCTATCCTATGAAATTAGTACCTACAAGTGAAATAATTAGGCCTGTATACTTACTAAACCACTACCTAATCATTGCATGATTCTCAAAACTCAATAGATCACATTTCTTCAAAAATTCGACATTATCCATCAGTCCATCAAATAGGTATAAATAAATGAGCAATATTTAAATTAATTTCTCCCTTGCGGGTAGCCCTTAACCGGTTTTCTTTAAATGATAAAATTACGTAATGTGCGAGTAGGCACAATAATTAGTTGTTTAAATACCTATCTATCGTTTTGAGCAATGAGGCAATAAATTTACTACGCGTAATGGACGTCACTACAAGAGAGATTCCGCAGCGCCGATATCTTGGGAGATTCACCTATGTTTTTATTTTTATTTACTACTTGACCGAATGTTTTACGTCAAGGATTTGACATAACTTTCATGTATTCTGGACATATTTACATACGTATCATAGGTAGATACGTGAATGGTGAGTAAATCTCCGCTTGTTGTTAAACTAAAAAAGTTTACTGAATGGATTGAGAGAAAAGCACGTGATACAGAACCAGTTTAAACATGACCTATTGACGTGTTCCAAATTTGAAATACACAAGATAACTTCTAATCAAACAGGTGCGGTAGATAAAAAGTACCTAACTATCTAAGTAGACTTGGACGATTTTTCTGATTAAAATAAAATCTGATGTTGCGTCAGAAAAATATTTAAATTAGTAAAAAAAAAATGAATAATTTTTGGTCTCAAATAATTGGAAAAAAACTTTAAAATGGCAAAATTATGAATCTTATATGAGTGAAGATGCGCTAAAATTGAAAAAAAAAAAAAAAAAAAATGGAGGTCTAACTGGGACATTATCCCTTAATATTTTCGTATTTTTTAGAGGAACAAGACGGGCATGGATTTTTCTAATTTTTTTTGCGCTGAAGTGTAGAACAAGCCAACACACTGAACATATGAATAGGTAAGCTACGGCTGTGCCATCGACTCTTGAGAAATGAAAAAATCAGAAATTTCACAGAAAACCCTAAAACTTCTAACAAAAGTGTACCTACTTGTGAAGAATTTGGAAGAACAAAAAAAATCTGATGACAATTTTCTATCGTATCCATTTTCCTTCCCACCCTTAATGTCCCATTATCTCAATACTTAACTATATGATAGGTATGAGGGTCAACTTTTTTTTTATATTGAGGAAGGTCGACTCCGCGTTCTGAAAAGAAGGTTTTCAAAAAATTCTTACTTAATTTCAACCATCGGACGCTGCTTCAAAATTTTTCGAAAATTTTCAATATGTTTTCATTTTTTGTTTTCCAAAAAAATTCATCAATATTTTTCGTTAATTCACTATGGAGAATACATTTTGTGTTCTGTAATAATTTCCTACATTTTCCTTTTCAAAAATCACACTATTTTACAACTGAATCTTAATCATGAGTCAATAATTGAGGGGAAAATGAGCCAGTAATTATGCCATTTTTTAAAGGCACGTCTTTTTTGGGGGGTTTAACCCATTTTGAAAGTCTCCTATCTCCGCTACTAAGACTGTTTTTGAAATATTTTTCAAACAAAAGTTTAAGTTGAGATTCCTGGAATAATTTTGATCATTACAAAAATTATCGCTGACTTCTTAATCAACAACTTTTGTTTGAATTTTTTTCCAATTGGAGCCTCAGCAATATAAGGGACTTCTAAGAAAAAGAAGCGGGTCCTCAAAAAAGAGGGACATTAAAAAATGGCACATCAACGAATTGTTTTATCGGAAGAACTGTCCGTCTATTGTATGCAATCAACTAAAAACATTTTGTGCTTCTCCTTCCCCTAAAGGAATTTCCCATCCGAGATAACACCTCTTGAAATTTTGAGAAATATCATATCAAGTTACTTGATTGATATGCAATCAAACTTTCATCAGACTTTAAAAGCGAATTTGAAATCACCTATACTCTTATATCAGGTCTTAGGTATTACCGTCTTCGCGACCAGTACTGATAAGGTAATCAACAATCGTACGTAGTAAGTAGGTATTTCTCAAATCATAATAAAAAATTCGTCAAGATTTATTACTCACTGTACCAATTACGTAATTCCCAAATACAAAATATTTTTTCGACGCAATTAAATACTTACTTACTTATCAACGAAAATTGTTAACTGGACACATGTTTACGCACAATTAAATAATACAATTCGTAAATGCGTTTGTACGTTTCCTTTGATGATATTTCGGGAAAAAAAAATCAAAATGCGTAGAATACCTCGTGATAAACACATTAGTTTTAATCACAGTCATGATTGAACCGAATGAACCAATCAATGACCAAAAACTACGTTACATCTTAAACTGGTTTGTTTGTGGCGGGTGGAAAGGTACAAGGAGGTGTTTTCTTTTACGAGCGGGCCTTTTCTGACGCAATAATTGTTAAATTCTTTATCATCTATTCTAAAATCGTTATAAATGCTAGTTTATCAGGATAAAAACTTATTAGCTACTAATAAGTCGAACAGAAAGCAATCGTGTAAAAGTTTGTTGATATTTTATTGTCGAGTTTATTTGATTTTTACGAAAAAGTATTCGTTATATGCGTTTCACGAATAATTTTGTGCGTTGAGTTTTTATCATGGTGCAAGGTAAGCGTTTTTTGAAAAAAAAAAAAATTATTTTATTTTTATTTAGGAGGATGACATTTTTACTTTTCAGATAATTTTTTAATTTTTTTTCTTCTCGAAATTAATGTACGAGCAGGTGAATTTAGAAATTCCAGTAGTAAAAATTGTGCTAATTTTGTATTCGAAAGTATACCTACTTGTTCTTAGGATCGTCGAGAGGAGGGTGGAAGTGGAATAAATTCCATAATTTTTGTTGTTGAAAATTTTACACTTTAATGATAAATTTTTGGAAAATGGAATGATTTGGAAGGGGTAGGACCTTGAATAATTCTCTGGTAGGTCTAGATTTTTTTTCGATTTTCTCTCGACAGACCTGCTTTAGCATTATTTTTATTTATTTTTTTATTATTTGAAAAAAAATCATTTGACTTGAAAATAATTAAATAGTAAGTCAATGCAAAATAGAAACATACAAATCAATTAGCAAAATTATTTTGTTCGACCCGTCTTATTTTGAGAATGCCTTTTTCATCTTCAAATTATCTAGTGATCTTCTCAAATAGGTATCTGAATCTATTTCTGAAGAAGTCGTCTCAATTTTATACCAATTTTAAATAAAACATAAAATTGATAATGGATAATAAAATTAATCAGACTTCGATTTTTAATCTTTTTGATTCACCTTGAGTAATTATAGCTGATTAAATTAAATCAAAAATTAAATTAAATTTATAATTTTGAAGCATGCATTGATCAAAGGACGAGAAATTGAAAATGGAAATATTTATTTCTGAAAAAAAAAAATTTACTCACGTTGTAACTTTCAATTGCAGAAAATAAAACGAATATGAAAAAAGTAGCAGTGATTGGTGCTGGAGCTGCAGGTCTCACTGCAACCAAACGTATCACTGAACCAGGCAGTGGTTTCGAATGCTGTACCTTTGAGCTATCTGATAACGTTGGAGGAACCTGGGTATATACCGACAAAACTGGAAAAGATGAGTACGGAGTGCCAATTCATTCCAGCATGTATCAGGGTCTAAGGTAAATGAAAGTCCATGCCAGGAAATATTCAACTTGAATATTATAATAATTATAAAATTACGTATCTAAATCTATCGACAAAATTTCGATCGCTTCCAGAACCAATTTACCGAAGGAAATCATGGAACTTCCGGATCTTCCTCACAAAGGCCCGGATAACGGATCGTATCTAACTTCGGCTGAAATTCTGCAATATTTTGAAGATTATGCGGATCATTTCGATTTAAGGAAATACATCAAGGTATATAGCAATTTTATTTGGCTCTAAATTCAAAATATCTTTGTAGGTATCTTCATTCGATAATCAATTTATCAGAAAGTAGGTACCTACTCTAGAGTGAAATGAATGTGGTAATCAAAATCAATATAATCAAATTTTATGTTACAGTTCCGTCATTACGTAAAAACCATCGTACCAATGCCTAATGGAAGATGGAAACTTAAAGTTACCGATCTAAAACGCCAGAAAGATAGCATCTATTACTTCGACGCTGTTATCATGTGCATTGGGTAAGCACAAAATTTGTATCTATCGCCATCAAATCACGTTAATAAACTCACATCACCTTCCCGCTTCCCCTTTCCACGATCATTCATTTTTTTATCAAAAAAAGAAGAAATAATTAGATACGTAGTACGGTAGTAGTACACTACAGTGGTCCCTGAAAAAAAAAATGTGCGTATGATCCAAAGATTAAAAACGATTTTATGTTTGTTTCCTAATTCAGAACATTATTATTTTTTTAATAATGAACTGGCTGATGGTTCATCCCCTTTGAAAAAATCTCTTCATCTCTGTACCTAAAGTCCAAATTGAAAACTTTTTGAAACAAAAATTATAGATTAAGATCCTTAGAATAATTTTAGTTATTACAAAAATTTCGATTGGACCTCTTCTTCATGTGTAATGTTACACAATAGTGACACGCACGACGTACATAAGAAAATCACCCTTAAACATCTTGCAGCTTTGGCTCGCAGAACAGGCAAAACTGATTCGATAAAACGACCAAGTATGCTAATTTTCAAGACTCTTGTTTTTCAAAGTCCATCCCTTTTAGTTTCAATATGTCACATTCCATAAAAAAAAAAAAAAACTTTGTGAGATTCAAAAGAACTGAGATAATCATACTGTGTAAATTTAGGAGAAATTTCTGAATAAATGAGCTAAAGTTTGAAAATTTTGCTTCATGGTACATAAAGTTATAAATGTTCATAGTTGAGACTTTAAAAAACATATCTACCTATTTTTGAGAAAAACACTTTAAAAAATTTGAGTTTTTTTTTTTTTTTTTTTTTTAAACTCAATGGAACCAAAGTTGTAGACCCCAAAATTCCTTTCACTTCCTAGATGTGGTAAGCTAATCTTTTGGAAAATAAATTTTCGGCAAAAAAAATCTTGAGAAGAATCTTAGCAAAAAAAAAGATTAACACAATTTTTTGCAAAAATTTTTGACTGAAAACATTTTTTCCCAAAAAATGAAAAATCTTCCCTTGTAAAAAATAGAAATGCACCTATTCATAGATTTTGTACCTACCAAATAAATTTGAAAAATTTTCTTCTTCAAAAAATTAAAAGATTTTTACCAAAAAAAATTTACCAAACAAACAATTAAAAGATATTTTGGCAGGAAAATTGAATATTTTTTTTCCAAAATTAGAAAAAAAAATTACCAAAAAAAAATTTCAAATTTTTCCTCCAAAAAATTAAAATACCTATCTATTATCTCTTCTAAAACATTAAAAGATTTTTTGGTACAAAAATTGAATAATTTTGTGTTTATTATTTTTTTTAAATGCTTACCTACCAAAAGAAAAAAAAAAGAATTTTTGCCCAAAAAAATTTTCCTTAAAAATTTTAAAAAATTGAAAGATTTTTTGGCAATAAAATTGAAAAAATTTTCTTGGTAACAATTTAAAGACTGTTTCCCAGAAAAATTGCCAAGCCCTCCCCCCCCCCCAAAATGAAAGATTTCCTCTCGCCCCCCCCCCCAAAAAAAATATGGAAAAAATTACCAAACAAATAATTGAAACATTTTTTCGTACAAAAATTGAATAATTTTGTGTTGCAAATTTTGAAACAATGTTTACCAAAAGAAATAAAAGAATTTTCGCCCAAAGAAATTTTCCTTAATTTTTTTAAAAATATGATCCTTCAAAAAATTAAAAGATTTTTTGGCAATAAAATTGAAAAAATTTTCTTGCTAGCAATTTAAAGACTGTTTTACAGAAAAATTGCAAGGCTTTTTTACTCTCAAAAAAATTGTAAGACACCCATTCACAGACTTTATTGGAAGATTTTCTTTTTGAAAAAAGTTGAGATTAAGTAGGTACTGAAAAAAGAATAGATTTTTCTCAAGGAAATTCAATTTTTTACTTCAAAAATTAATTTCTTCCCCTAAAAAATTCAGATTTTTTTAAGAAATTAATTTTTTACTAATTTTCTATGGCATAGCTTAGATATTTCGCTTTTGAAATTTTTGGTGTAAATTTCTATGTATTTTGCATTTCGTGTTTTTTAAAATATATATACTTAGAGGATTTCTTGTAAAGAAAGATGAACCCTCATAAAAAAGGGACCTATAAAAAATTCACTCCTAGCTCATCTTTTTAAAATACAGCCTAGATTACGAGACAATATTAGAATCTCTTTTTTCAACATTTCGATCTCATCAAACTTCCATTTTCCATTCGCAAGTGTACCATGAGTACTTATGTTAGCTCTTGCCCTTCGGAAATTTCCCTCTCCATAATAAAAACCCTTTATATTTTTACAGTAATTACAGTAATCCAGTAATTCCAAAAATTACCAACATTGAAAATTTCACCGGACTCCAAATGCACAGCCACGATTACAAAGAGCCATCAAAATTTAAAAATCAAAAAGTAATCGTAATCGGTTCCGGCTCATCTGGATTAGATATTTCTTGTCAAATATGCAGCACCGCAGAAAAGGTAAAGTGCTATTTAACTCTTTACAATAGAGGTATTCTTTATAGGTACGAAAAATACTCCAGGTATTTATTTTTCATTCACATCGTAGGTGTACTTAAGTCATCATAATGACAAAATTCGTAACATTCAGTTCCCTAATAACCTGGAACAGAAACCGGATATTGAAGAAATTCGCAATGGAAATGTGGTATTTTCCGATGGAACGGAATTATCGGTCGACGCTATAGTATACTGCACAGGTAATTAATCAACATACGTTCGATTAAAAAATTCACTCTCTTCCTCGAATTATTTTCTTTTTTTATCGCCCTGTCTTAAAGATCTCTGTTCACGTTTCACACGCGTGAACTTTGCCGCTTAATTAATACGACGTGTAAAGTACAAATTACCAATAAGCGAACATTGTGTAATATTTGTCTTTTCTTTACAGCTTTTACGTATTTCCTATGTACTGAGATTGGTGTGTTGATTTTTAACATATACCTTTTTCTAGATTTATCTTACTCTCGGCGTGTGCACCCTAATTACCTGTAAATGTTACCTAAACACGTAGAAAAAGCTTGGTGAAGAGGTCTACATGATCAAGGATACAAGTTACACTGTTGTGGCCTATTTTGGCACATGTTACGACGCCCTTAAAGGGCGAATGGTTTAATTTTTTCGCTTTTTATTTTTCTCCGCAAGTAATTAAAATTTTAAAATTTTATTCAAAGTCATTCATTGACTGATTTATAATCGACGGCTCGGCTTCTACCTACGTAGATATACGAACGCTTATTAAGGGTATTTTTCGTATTTTTTCTCTTCAACCTTGGCCAATGAAACTCGTACCATATCATTTATTGATAGCGATTTTTTTTTAGGAAAAAAATAAAATTATCTGAATAAAAAACCGCAAAATTTAATAATTATCTATACCTTCTTAATTGGGTGAACTCTAGAAATGTCTAGAATGGGACGAAAATTTTCGTGAACCGAGTCGTCGAATGTTATTTGATAAGTTTTATGATTTAATTGCATGACGGTTTCGGTAAATTATTTCAAACGATATATACCGTGTAAATATGAAAGATTTATCTGGTTTTGAAAAAACAAAGTCCCAAGATCTAGAATTAACTAGTTGATCTAAAAATTGCAATTTTATTAAATTCGAGTACTTACACGTGAGAAATGATTCATCGTCGTATACTGATTATTTACAACTAGGTACCTACTTGATTGGAATTTTTTTGATTTTTTTTTTACGTCGAATTATTTTTTTTAAAATGGACTTTTGAAAAGGTGGACTCGAAAAAAATAAATACGAAATATATCAGCTTTAGAAATACCAAATTAGACCATTTCCACGATTTCTTAATCACTTCGAGATTACAAATTATCTCTTCATAAATTAAATTCGTCGTACTCAATCATTTATCAAATCCAGAAATTATCCCAAAAATATTACGTTTTAATTTTATCAATATAAATCAAAGTTTGAAAATTAATATGTAATCTATCTGTCGTAATGAGACTTCCTATATTTGGCACATTTATTGCCTAATCATTGGAAAAATCATTCGAAACTTTCACACCATCGATGACTTTTTTCTTAACGATTATTTTTTCTTTTTCAAAGGATACACGTATAAATATCCGTTCCTCGACCCGGAATGTAAAATCACGGTGGAAAACATGGTTGTAAAACCGCTGTACAAACATTTCATCAATATTGAACATCCTACGATGTGTATTATCGGAATTCCAAGAGATTGTCCTGGCTTTACTTTATTCGATTTACAAGTAATTTTAGCTAATTCTCGAATACTTGGTATTTAATTTCGAAAAAGTTCCCAAACTAATCAATACTTATTTTTACAGGTTCGTTGCTTTTTAAATACCCTCAAAGGACAAGTTGCACTTCCCAGTAAAGAAGAAATGTACGCCGAAACCGAACAAGAAATTAACGAACGTGTGAAAGTAATTGGAAAAGAGAAATATTACCATATTTTGAATAAATATGCCAAAACGTATTTCGATTCGGTGTCAGAGTTTGGAAAATTACCCTTCACGAGGCCGGTGGTATTCGATATTTATTTCTCCGGATTGGAAAGAGCGATGAAAGATTTCCAAAATTTCAGGAATAAAATCTATAAACTAATCAATGATGAGGAATATATGGTAGAAGGATAATTCGCTTTCAGTCAAAGTGCTAATGAATTGTTCCTGAAAAACGTAATTTATAATTCCTATCGCTACCTTTTTTATGAATTGTACCTACGTACCTTATTCATCATAATTATGTTTCATTTCATTAATTACGTACACTAAGTATATCATTTGGATCATTTTCTTTTGGTATTTGTATACGAGTACAACGCATCTATAATTAGTATATTTATTTATTAATTGAATCTATTTTTAGAAATCTAATTATTTATTATTTTGATTTATATCGCCAGACGAAAGATTTAAATAAAACTTTAAAAACAAAACTTGAAGGTGAAAATTATTTATTATTGATAATTAGGTAACAAAAACAGAACAAACTGAATTTTAAGTTAACATGTTTTTTCATTTCAAAATATTTCCTATCGCTGTTCTTATTAGCCATCCATCAAAAAGTGCTCAAACTCCAATCCTCGACATGTCTACAAAATTATGGGCCCAAAAAGACACTTTCATATGTTGAAGCTACCCAAACATATAAAAAAAAACACGAAATGCAAAATATAAAATTTATAAATCCAATTTTTACATAATTGAAAATTTATCAAATTATCGGTAACTGACACACCCAGAATTTCAAAAGTGAAATAAGCTGCATCCCAGAAAATTCTGAACATACAAAAATTAAATACACACCACCTGTTTAAGTCCCATTTTTTGAGAAAAAAAATAATTATACTATTTTTTGACGTAAAAATGATTTTTTAATCAATTAATTATTGGAAAAAAATTCTGGTATTTTTCTTGAAATAAAACGAATTTCAATTTCATTGAATTGAGAAAAAAGAAGTGATACATTTTACCAATTTTATTGAGGAGAAAAAAACTAATTTTTGAAGTAATAAATTTAATTTCCTTGAAAAAAATCTATTTCTTCAGTAATCTCATTTTTTTTAAACATCCAATTTTTTGAAGAAAATTTTTTTAAAATTCATTTCGTACAAAATCTGGGATTTATTTCGGGGTGAGGATGTCTTTCAATTTTTCTGAAAAATCGTCACTTAATTTCTTGGAGGAAATTTTTTTTTATTCTTTGAAGGGGAAAATTATTCAATTTTTTGAAGGAAATTTTCTTTCAATTTTTAAAAAGAGAAAACAT
This sequence comes from Balanococcus diminutus, assembly GCA_959613365.1. Taxonomy (NCBI): domain Eukaryota; kingdom Metazoa; phylum Arthropoda; class Insecta; order Hemiptera; family Pseudococcidae; genus Balanococcus; species Balanococcus diminutus. The sequence goes on from OY390714.1 coordinate 37,173,816, forward strand.
TTCAATTTTCCCCGAAAAATTATAAAATATTTTTTGCCGATTTTTTGGAGGGAAATTTTTTTTGTTTCTTTTTTGTAAAAAGTCTTTCAATTTTTTGGAGGAGAACATTTTTCAATTTTTTTTTGGTAAAAAAATCTTTTGGTTTTTTCTGAAAAACCGTTTCTCAAGTTTTTGCCAAAAAATCTTTCAATTATTTGTTGAAGAAGAAAATTCTGCAATTTTTGGAAGAATTTTTTTTCAATTTTTTGGGGTACTTTTTTTTTTGGAAAAAGTATTTCAATTTTTTAAGAAAGGAAATTTTTTAATTTTTTTGCAATTTTTTTTTAATTTTTCTAAAAAATCGTCTCTTAATTTTTTGGAGGGAAAATTTTTCAATTTTTAAAAGGAGAAATTGTTCTAAGTTTTTGGTTAATTTTTTTTGCTAAAAAATCTTACCTACACTTTTTTTGAAAAATTTTTTTTTGAAAACGTCTTTCTAATTTTTTGAAGGGAAAAAATCTTTTAATTTTTTGAAGGAGAAATTTTTTTCAATTCTTTTTGGTAACAAATAAGTATTTTTACGTTTTATTCTGGGAAAAAGTCTTTCAATTTTTAGCGGAGAAAATCTTTCAATTTTTTGTGGGGGAGGAGTCAATTTTTTGTGGGGGAGGAGTCATTTTTTAGGGGAAATATTTTTTTCATTTTTCTGCAGTAGGGTAATATTTCGAAATTTTGTGAGAAGAAAATTTCGGGATTTTTTTTGAATAAAAAGTCCCTTGTTTTTTTGAGTTGACGAAAGTAAAAAAAATGAATAAAAGTTTATCTTTCTTTAAAATATAAATTTCAAATGTGTATACCGATTTTTTTTAATCCCTTATTTTTGAAGAGAAAAAATATGGATTTTTTGGAATAAAATTATTCTCACATTCAACGCCCCCCCCCCCCCCCCCAGAGAATCTCAAGTTACACTCTAGAAAATTTCAAATTACCGACCTTGATCAATGCTTAATCTAAACACAACAATAAATTAGCTTCGTTTCGATGAAAATTAATTAGATCAATTATCCATCAAATCTGTCGTAGCCGGATCTGCTTTAATTTGTAATGATTTGACCGCCGCGTAGAGAGAAAACAACAAATGCAGCGATTCAATTCTCGATTCATAAACAGGAATATCAGTCAGAGCGCAAACAATATCGACATAAGTAAGCAAATCGCAATTAATATCTTTATCCAACCCAATGGTACCGAGTTGCTCTTCAAACTCATCAGGCCATTCCTGCATTAATGTATCAATATCAGGCATAGGTTTACTGTACACCAGCGAAGAGGATGGTTTACTCTTGTACAAGTTATTAATATCTTTCACCCATCGATCAATAGCTTTGTAATTTTTCACAGCATTATCAACTCTCTTAACTATGATACGTTTGGCCGAAGATTGTTTGGTGGCTGCTTGCAGCTGGAGTTGCAGTACAGCAGGGTCACTTTGTTGGGTGCATGGTTCGTCTAAAACTGTAAGCCCTATATCGGTAGGTATTCCGTCGGGACGAGGTATTTTGATAAAAGCGTCGATATCTCCGATGGCTGGAATAAAATCTGGTATGAAAGGGCTCAATTTATGCTCTAGTTCTATATGCTGAGGTGTATACTTGGTTATGTACTGGAAAAGTTCCTTAATTTCCGGAGGCGCTGGTATTTGTTCAAATTCTTTCGGATCGTAGGCACCGTCAGGAATTGGAGCTTGTACGTCATCGTCGTCGTCGTCATCTCGATCGTTGTTTTCATCCAAAGATTCGTCTGTATCGTCATCTAACGGGCGCGCTGACATCTGCCTGACAAGTGATAGGGCTTCTCTTCGTTGATCAGCTTCTTCGCGAATGTTGGCAGACACTTTACGAAACGACGATGGCCTTGAACGATTTTCAGGTCTTTCTTTATCGGCACTCATTTTTCATACAATATAGACTGATAAATTCTCAAAATTAAATTGTTTAATTTAAACTAGTCAGAGAATAAATTGTTGATATTTTGGTCATTACGTTGCCATGGTAACTAGACCGCCATGGATAACTGAAAATAACTAGATCGGTAAAGGTACCTATTGCATAGATATATCAGAGGTGGAATTACAGGTGCAGGTAAAAAACCACTGTGCCCCACTAGTGTCTAGTTTACTCAATTTTTTAAAACATGGTGACGGATCGTTTTTGTTGAATTTTACTACGTCCAATGCTACATAGAAACTTAAAATTGAAATTAGAGGGGAAGGAGAGGTCCTATCGAAATTTTGGTGATGACCAAAATTATGCCTAGGACTTCAATCTACAACTTTTGTTTGAAAAATTTTTCAATTGGACCCCTCCCTCCCCACAGATTTTGCATAACACTTCGAAGATCCTAATTAAAAATTAGAATGGTGAGGAAGGAAGGGGCCAATTTAAAAAAATTTCAAGTAAAAGTTGTAGATTAAGATCCTAAAAATAATTTTGGTTGTTATAAAATTTTTGATTGGATACTCCCTCCCCTCTAATTTCACATAATAACAGGAAGATACTTTTCAAAATTGGAGGAGGGGTCCAATTGAAAAATTTTTCAAACAAAAGTTGTGGATTGAGATCTTGGAAATAATTTTTATTATCATAAAATTTTCGATTAGACCCTTCCCACCCCTCCAATTCTGATAATATGACTTAAATACTTATATTATTATTAATAAAAATTGGTGGAGGTAGGGGTCCAATTAAAAAAAAATTCAAACAAAAGTTGTAGATTGAAATCTTGGAAAAAAATTTGGTAATTACAAAAATTTCGATAGGACCCCTCCCTCCCCTCTAATTTTAATATCAAGTATCTATGCAGTATTGGACTTGGCAAAATTCAACAAAAACGATCCGCCACCAAGTGAACAAATTGAGTAAATTAGACACTAGTCTAAGCGTCACACTAACTTGAAATCCACATTTACAAAATTTTGGAAATTACGTTAGACTTGAGACTTTTTTCTCTCGAATGGTATTACGTCACATTTTCTCAATCAAACGAGTATAATGAAAAATCATTCACGAACTAATAAATTAATATTTAACAATTTTGAATTCGATTGACTCATTCGTAAAATCAGAATAAATTCTGAATGAAACACTAACGCTCGTCTGCTCATTTCATAATATCGTCGTTTACCATTAAAAAAAAAAAAAAAAAAAAAACAACTTGGAAGGACAATTAATCTCAAAACATGTTCGCACTCACCTTTCACTTTAAATAATGTAATAACGAGTATCCACTGGATGTGGATCGTAATCGATGAACTCTTATATGCTAATATGCTGGAGTATTTTGATTTGCTTTACTGTGTTCGTATAGGTATTTCGGTAGTTATGCTCGCGAAATGAATGTATGTTTAGGAATAGTTATTTTTCTATGGAATTTATTATTCAACCATGCTCAGCTTTTGAGGAGACCTTTTCAACGCGAAGTACAAAAGGAATTGCCGCAAAAACTGCTTAATAACACTGTAAGTACCTAGATCAATAAATTATTATTTTTGTGAATTTTTCAACCAAAAAAAAACTTCAAAATAAGAGACAGAGTTCGGAAATTGACCAATTTTTCAAAGAGAACCTTACACATTTTTATTCAATTTTTTTCAACTAGTGAGAAAATTATTTTTTCGGTGTTTCAATTTAAAACATTTTTTCCATAAAAAATTTTGTACGTACAAGAAATTTTGAGTTTTTTTTTTTTTTAAAGAATTTCTGTCGATTAGGTAATTATTTTATAGACCCTAATTTTTCGAAAAATTTTTTATCAACTTCTTTAATTATTCTTCTACTCATTTCTTTTTTCCAAAAAAAAATAACAAGGATCATTCTTTATCAATTTTTTAAACGCAAATAATTTTTTTTTTAGAATAAATTTTAACAAAATTTTAAACATTATTTTTCTCATTTTCATTTTATAACAATAAAGTAAACTATTTTCTCAGTGCTTTTCTTCAAATTCTCCATTAATTTTGTACGAGTAATTTTTTAGATTTTTTTTCTAAAAAAAATTCTGCTGAGAGGTCCCATTTTTTTTTTAATTTATCAAACTTCTTCTGTTTTTTTTCTGTTTTTTTTTCGAAAAAAATAAAAATACAAAGATAATAATTCTTCAAAAATTTTTTTACTCATTAAATTTTTATATATTTTTTTTCACGAAACTCGTTAGGATTATTTTTTCAATTTCCATTTTTATGAGACTGAAAATAATTTGATTTTTTTTAAAATGCAGAACATAAAATTATTTTCTGACAAAAATTTATTTTTTCAAATTTGAAATGGAATTTTTCTTACATTCATTTTATTTTATTTTTTTTATTTAACAATTAAATTAAAAAACTACCTACTTTTCAGCGTTTTTCTTCAAAACATGTTTTTCTCAAAAAATGTTGCATAAAAATTCTTAATTTTTTTTCTAAAAGAATTTCTTTTGAGTAAATAGGTAGGTGGCAGGTAAATATTTTTCAGGTCCTAATTTTTTTGACATTTTTTTCAAAGGATTTCTCTAGGAATTTTTTTTATTAACTTTCTTCTTTTACTCATTTTTTTCCGAAAAAAAAATACATAGGTATAGGGATATTTTTTAACGCATGTCGCATACTTACAAATTTTTATTTATTTGAAAAAAGTAGTTCGTTTGCTTCGTTAGGATTAGTTTTTTTTTTTTTTTTAATAAGAGAATTAAATTTTTTTGACAAATTATTATTATTAGATAACAATTATTATTTTTTTGACAAAAAATAATTTTTTCAATTTTTAAGCAGAATTTTTCTCATTTTTATTCAATTTTAATTTTTTTACAATTTAGAAAACTATTTTTCTACATTTTTCTTTAAAACATTCTTTCCTCAAAAAATTTTGTATAAGAAATATTTTAGAATTTCCCCCTCTTTTTCCGAGTACGCAATTATATTTTTTAGGCTTTAAATTTTTTGATTTTTTTTTTCAAAGGATTTTCCAATGAACATTGGTACTACTTATGTGCCATTGTGCCTATTAATAATTACATATGTATTAGATCTGATTCTTTATCAATTTATTTACCTACACCTTCTTATTTTTTCAATAAATTTATTTCGATTATTTTTCTATTTTTCATTTTTATAAGAGACTAGCAACTTTTTGGAAAATTCTCTTTTAAAATAATAAAAAAATAATTTAAAAAAAACATTTTTTTGGCTAAAATAATTTTTTAATCTTTTTTTGGGCATTTATTTTTCTGGGGAGTTAAAAAGTCATTTAATACCTGATTAGATTTTTTTTTTCAAATTAAATATTTCATTAAGAAACCCAAAGGACGAAAAAATGATTTTTTTTTTTTTAACCATAGGCAGATTACATAGAACACTATGGTTACACAGCAGAACATCATAACGTAATATCATCTGATGGATTTCTCATCTCAGTGTTTCGGATACCTAGCGATGGAACACCCATATTATTACAGCATGGCTTACTCCTCGCATCAGACTCGTGGGTACTACAAGGCCCAGAGTACGATTTGGGTAAATTAATCTACTAATTTAGAATTTAAAAAGTGTTAAATTTTTTTTTGCTATATTCGAATCGTACACTAATTATACCGAACAAATTGTTAGCCTTCATTCTAGCCGATAAAGGTTACGATATTTGGATAGCTGATAATAGAGGAAATACGTATTCAAGAGCACATCTGAAATTATCACCGAAAAGCGCCAAGTTTTGGAATTTTAGGTTGGTAGTTAATGCATCATTTAAATAAATTTCACAGAGCGAAAAACATTATAAATGAGTTCATAAACAGATAAGAATAATTAGATGCGCTGGTTTTAATATTTTTTGGGAAAATTTCGGTGTAGTAAGTAGAACTTACAAAGCAGATCAAAAGCGGATATTAATAAATGTACTCTATCAACTACCTACGAGTAATTCTGTATCTAATTAAATAAGTTATAAATATTTCAATTAAAAAACAATTTTTTAAAATAGTTTTCACGAAATGGGATACTACGATATGCCAGCGGTTATCAACTATATTTTACAAGTTACCAAACAAAAAGCTGTAGATATCATAGGACATTCGATCGGAGCAACGAATGCCTTGATTATGTGCTCTACAAGACCCGAATACAATGAAAAAGTCCGTTCTGTAATCGCTTTAGCGCCAGGAGTATTCTTTAATAGTTCTTCTCAGTCAAATGTGCAGCAAATTTTGGCTAGATATGGGCCTTATTTGAAAGTAATACATCAGTCATTAATTTACAAAGACGAACTCGTGAAAAAATTAATAACGTTGGAAACATTATGTTATAGTTCTTACATGTTCAGCATGGAGTAAATGAATTCTTTCCTAGAAACGATTTAGCTAATAGAGCGTCGAGAATAATGTGTCGCCTCGATTCGCCTTTATATCATTTATGCTTATTCTACATGCAGAACGTACTTGGTTTCACAAGCATAACGAAACAACATCATGTGAGTATATAACTAGGTAGAATTTCTTAATATTATAGTTTCAACATAGCAATAAGGATAAATACACCAGAAAATATTGGAAGAAAAAATTACGATCAATTTCCCTACTTGAAATTTTCAGAAACCAGCCATCGAATATTCCAATGCAACGCCACGAGGAGTTTCATATAAAACATTGGTGCACATAGCACAGTTGGGTCAATCAGGAAAATTGATGCAATTCGATTACGGACCAAAAACAAATATAATGTTTTATGGGACCAGAGAACCGCCGGAATATAATTTAAGTGAGGTGACAGTACCGGTAGCTTTATTATACAGCGATGGTGACGTTCATATAGCCTCACAAGTAAGTACCTTTCAAATTCAAAATAATGAGATTAAAGAATTTTCAATCAAGTTTAAATTTTTTACCATTTCAGGATGTATCTCTTCTGCAAACTAAATTACCAAACGTTGTGGCCAGTTATCGAATAGATAAACATTTATTCAATCATTTAGATTTTATTTGGGGCGGAGATGCCAAAGAAACTGTTTACGATTTCATCCTGGAAATATTCAATCATTTGGACAATGAAAATATTGATTCGGAGACATGAACTAAATATTTTTAATATTTTATATTGTTTTGTAATTTCATCACAGGTTCCTCATAATAAACAGTATTTTCTTTATTATATGGTACGTATGTTATTTTATTAGTTCTGATTTTAAAATCTCAGAAGGTAAATACGTGCATTACAAATTTTCTATAAAATTATTTCTCACTATGTATTTGCATTTGCTTAAAATCAAACATCTTGCAGGAACGTAATTAATTAATTATCACAAATGGATTACAACTTTTTTATCGTCTTGAAGCCAAAAGACATTAAACAACGAGTTATGATAATAATAATTACCTTTCCACCTCGGAATGTAGGTAGGTACTTGAATCAAATCACAGAATTACATATGAATTTTACTGACTTCACCTTCATGATGGTTACCAATTTCTCCATTATTTTCTTTGGTTTCTCCATTTTGATGATTACTAATTTTTCCATTTTGCGAGGTTTTTTTCAGATGATCTCTGATTTTTGCAAAAAATTGCAAATAGTGATGTATATTGTGTCTGAAAATTAAAAACAGAAACAGCAAGCATAGAGTATTCAGTTTTTACCTAAAATACGTTTTTTTAAAAACATTGACGTCATAAATCAACTTACATCGTCAAGAGAATAGGAGCTAACAATTCTTTAGTAGTGAGCAAATGATGGATATACGATTTAGTGTGATTCTTGCATGTTAGACAAGTGCAGTTATCGAGGATAGGAGTTAAATCGTCAAAATACCTGAAAAAAAAAATCAACGAAATATTTTTTTTTTAAATGGACGAACTTGATATTCTCAAAAAAATTACACGTACTTTTCTTCTCGAAGAGAAATAAACAAAGGTTTATCTTCACTTTTAGTTTCTGTATCGACTAAATGTTTATCTCCGGAATTTTCGTCTTCAAAGAAACGAATCGGACAATTTTCATATAAATTCTCTTCCTCACATAATCTAAAAAAATCAGAACGTACAAACAATAGTAAAAATATAAGTAGAAGTACTTAAAAATGTACATATCATAAGGAACGAATTATTCTCACATGTTTTCAACATCATAATTGAACACCAAAGCACGTCCATGCTCCGTCATGAAGTAAAGAAAAGACGAATCAAATAAATCAATGCCCATTTTCACCATTTCTATCACAGCTTTGGGATTCCAAGCTCCGTGTATGATTCTTAATCCATCTGATGGTAATAATTTCTGTAACACAGACAATTATTAATAATAATGAAAATTTCTATTTTCTACATAAATCTCAAAATGTTACCGTTGTATGTTGCACAATTTCCTTAACAGATTCAAATGGAATATCATTCACGGTTGCTCCTTTCGTATAAAGCCCATCGATCAAGTATCCAGTCACAGGAAACTTCGTCATGTGTTTAACACATCTTTCTCGCAGAGATTTATCGTAACCACCTTCGATAGGAGCTATTAACCCTTTGTTTTTCAATTTCTGTAATGAAGTAGTCATTAATATTAGCAATTTTAAAAACTGACTCGATATAAAGGAAACGCACAGAAGACGTGTGTTTATCGTAACAATACTGAAAGGCATCGTTTGTAATATTAGCTGAGTTGCATAACCTTTTCATACTGCTTTTCAAATGTGTGTCACCATCACTTAAAGCACAATACATATCTGGTTCAAACTGCTCCATTATTTGCATGTATCTATGAATTTAAAAAGTATTCGAAGTGAAAACGGATAACGAATGGTATTACGAATATTAAAAAAAAAAAAAAAAAAAAAGTTCACATCACCTTTCTTTGGGAACGAATGTTTTGCCTTGAGAAGACCAAATTGTAGCTAAACCACCTCTATGATACCCTTGAGGAATAGTATCTGCCGGATCTTGACAAAAACTATATGAAAAGTGTTCCTAAAGGAAATAATCAAATTTTAAAAATACATTTTAAAAAGGAAGTATATTAATAAGTGATACTGACCGGGAGGCCAACGAATGAATTTAAATTCATATTATTTTTTTCTAATACTTCGCAGCAATGGAAAATGTTATTCAAGGGAAACTGTAAAGGCAACGGATCTGGCGAAATCATTTCCATAACATCATAAGTGAGGTGAGGAACACATCCCCTCTGTAAAACGAAACATTATTTTAGAACTATTTCATTAGTAAACTACTGGTCTTGTTCTTATACGGCAAAATTGATACCTTAGTGTAAAGCAGTAGATTTGGAGTTTCCAAAGTAAAAGATGGTAAACGTTCAATTTCACTAATGTTACCGATTCGTCCCAAATTGGGATTTACATTCAATAACTTGAACTTCATACTGTTGAGTATAATTTCATGTTATGCAAACCAACTTGATTTCATGATTCATGAACAGCAGTTATTTAAGCACGAGTTTATACTGCGAAAAAAACTATATTTTTTCCAAAAACTTTCAATTTTGGAAAATAAAATTAGCAAAAGTTTCAAAAGTTTGAAAAACAAAAATTCAAAACACGTACACAAGCGCACGGTGAGCGCACGTGATAAACTGATATAATAATAAAACCTTTTTTGACTTTGTGGATAATTCGATCTTACCAGCTGATGAAAAATTGCAAAAAGTGCATAGTCAACTATCCAGTTTTGGTTATAAACTTTTGCAAAATTGCAACCATTGATGGTAGAATTTTCGGATTCGTATGGAAGTAAATTTTGGGCTACAATTTTCAGTATCGTGTTCGGCCTTTCTTTTGAAAGTTTCGGCTTTGTTTTAGGTGACCATGTGTTAAATTTAATCTGTAAGTACAAAAACTTTTACTTTTCTTGATGTATTGATATATCGGTGAATACTTATTCTATTGTTAAATCGGTTCTCTAAACCATACGAAGTGTTTGATAAACCACGTGTCAGGAGAGAGGAGACCGCAGAACCACTATTACACTGTAATAAATATAAGGCATAACTCTAAAATGTATTGATATAATAATTTGAATTTTCAGAAAGATAGTCCAAAATGGTCAACACCAGAGTACCAACGGTATGCCGTAAGACCTACGTAACACCGAGGCGGCCCTACGAAAAGGCGAGATTAGACCAAGAATTGAAGATCATCGGAGAGTACGGTTTACGTAACAAAAGAGAAGTATGGAGAGTGAAGTATACTTTGGCGAAAATTCGTAAAGCTGCGAGAGAATTGTTGACTCTCGACGAGAAAGAACCTAAACGACTATTCGAAGGTACATTTTCAATTGTTTATCTTTGATGTTACTATTGTATTTTTATGTCGTGATGATAAATAATTTCCAATATTCTGACACCTCTTCTGAATATAACTTGTTGAAGGAAATTTCCTGAAAATTGAAGATCATTTAGAAGTAATGATGAACTTTTAAATGATGTTTTACTAAAACTGCATCGTTTTTTTGTTTTAGGAAACGCTCTATTGAGACGTTTAGTTCGAATTGGAGTATTAGACGAAAATCGAATGAAACTTGATTACGTGTTAGGCTTAAAAATCGAAGATTTCTTGGAAAGGCGTTTGGAAACTCAAGTATGTACTATTTTTTTTTTAAATTTATTCAGTAGTCATTTATCGGGTTACTTTTTTGAAAAAAATTTACTCATGAAGCCTAATTCTCACTTTGCTTTTTTATTAATAGGTATTCAAATTGGGTTTGGCCAAGTCTATTCATCATGCTCGTGTCTTGATCCGTCAAAGACATATCAGGTAATTTATTTTAACTAAAAGTTTATGTAATAATAGGAAGAAAAAATTCATTATATTTTCTAACTAATCACGAAAATATGTTTTTCAGAGTTCACAAACAAGTAGTAAACGTACCAAGTTTCATTGTTCGACTTGACTCCCAGAAGCACATCGATTTCTCATTGAAATCGCCATTCGGTAGTGGAAGACCTGGTCGTGTAAAGAGGAAGAATCTTAGAAAAGCTCAAGGCAAAAATCAAGAGGTTGCCGAAGACGACGAGGATTAAGCTTAACGTTATATTGTTTTTCTGTAATCATTTTTTTAAAAATGAAATAAACCCGTCATTATGTGGATGAGTATTTTTATGAATTGTGTTTTTTCGAGTGTTATTTTGAGCCTTGGATAAATAATTCGTAATGACTATTCGGATCGAAAGTTAGCTTGTGATGAATTTAACGACGACTTTATAACTATGTGGTTGGGAGTAATGAATTGACTGAGCTGATAATTTTATAAACTCGTAGGCCATAAAAGGAAAAAAAAAGAAACAATTTTCCATCGACGACGTCTATGCAATTTTCTACCTTTTTATCACTCAATTAATAATACATAGAGTTATGAACAAAACTTTTTACAAAATAGGTACACAAAAAATAATTAATATCACAAGTAGAGATCTTCTTCATATTCAACAACATCGCGCTTATCGACGTGATTGCCTTTTTGCGAATACTTTTCAGCTGTAAAAATTTCAAATTAGAACACATGATACTGGATGTTTATCATAAAGTACTTAAATGACGTTTGCTTACCAATGTCAACCCAGCCAATTGGCTTATTAGTACTAGTTTCAGTAGGCGTAGTAACTAATTGTCTTCTTGCAATTGACACTTTCAAAGTATTACCATTAATTGATCTACCGTCCATCTGAACACGAAAAAAGAAATTATTTTCAGCAACAAATTTAATCGTAAAATTAAAGATGAATTTTAAACTTACTTCAGCTATAGCTTTATCTGAAGAGTCTGGTTTTTTGAACGTAACGAACCCACGACTGTAAAATAAAAATGTACGGAAACAATAATGAGTAATTGAGTAACAGCCCAACAGGCAAGATTTGAAATACACTACTCACTTCTTTTCAGATTCCATTGTTACACTAATAATATTTCCAAATTGGGCGAAAGTTTTCCTTAAAAATTCTTCGTTTATTTTATATCCAGAAACGAATATGGTATTGCCTTGCTTAGGTTGTTTATCTACCTTTGAACTCTCCGGTTTCTCTGTTTCACTCTTATCCAACGTTTTTTCAGAGACAAAGCTGTCATATAAACCCTAAAATACAAATATTTATGAACTCATTTTACAGTATACAGTTTGATAAACTACTCAAAAATGCGAAACTCACCTTAACTTTAGGACTGAAAGAGAGTTTACCATCTTCTCGATCTTCCAGCGGAGAAGAAGCAAATGGTTGGTATCCAGCGACAGTTTTTTCCTCAGTTAGTTTTTTATCCATGTTTCTAAACCTGGACGGTCTTTTAAAACCTTCATTTTCCGATCGCTTAGAAGCTTTCACTATGGGAGATATTGCACCAGACTTTAATAATTTTTTGGCAACTTCGCGAGCATCTCTAGCCTCCATTTTTGGGCCTTTGGATACTTTAACAGGTGATCTTTCTGGTTCTGGTCGAGGTGTTTTCTTATTTATAGCAGCCTTTTTCTAAAATAACATGATCAAATCATTGTGTAATTGTAATACGAGTACTTTTCTTTAGTGAAAGCTGTGATACAATTCGTAAGAGAAAACTTACTTTTCTTTTCAATTTCTGATATTTAGCTTGTAGCATAATTTCCTCTTCGGTTAAATTTGAAGGGAAATGCAAGTAAACCATTTTGGCAAACTTTTGAAATTACAATATACTTGAAAAGTACGAAGAAATTGAAATTGAAGAATATCTGAAAATCTTTCAATAATTGGAAATTGGAAAAATAATTTGAAATTTTTTTTTGTTTTTATTTTTATCATTGTGATAACAACAGAATAATCAGTGCTACCATGTATTTAGTCATAATTTTTCCTACGATTGAGTTTTTTTGTTTTTAAAAATCAACACTGTTGATAACAATTTTCAGTTTTTGTTTTTTAAAATTTATTTTCGAATTTTGCTTTTGCAGTTCACGTGCTTTGAAAGTTGAAAGTTTGTTTGTTGAAGTTGAACTTGATTTCGCATTACGTCGCATCATCAAGGTAATTATTTTTTCGACAAGCTTATGAAAATTTTGCCCGCCCTTTTATAATTTTCCTAGCAATCGTAAGGATAATCTTTACTAACGACGACTGTTTTTCTTCAGTTATCATCTCCAGTTGTCCGGAAACCTCTACCGAAAGAAGTTACCACAAAGTCATGGATAATGGTAATTGTTTTCAAATCAATTTACACGGAGTGCTTTCTTCCAACGCGTTTTTCAATTTCGTCAATCACTATAAAGTGGAAAATCACTTGGAAAGTAAGCCAATGTCCGAATTAACCAAAGAAGCAGCTACTCTGTGGTCCATGATGTCAGCAGATGAGAAAATTCCATACAAAAGGTCTGCCGCCGCAGTGAAGAATTTCAAAGCTCAAAAACGAAAAAAGGTAACTGGTCCATATAAAATCGTCGGATATCAGTCTGATTTGATTTTGGGTAAAAATGATAAATTAAAAATGAAAGAAATGATCGCATACTCTCAATCGTTGAAATTGAATCTCAAACGTTCACCTGTTGACACTGAATGAAATTTATCTCAAAATTGATTAATCTCGTTCAAAAAAATGACAGTTGATGGTTACACGTTTCTGAAAACATAATAAATTCTTGAACAGAAACAAAAAAAAGTGATAAATTTATTTATTAATTTTAACATTTAAGAAATAATTAAGTACATAAAAAATTGAAGAATAATTTCACTAATCGCATTAAGTACGAGTATTATGGTCGTTACGTCGTTTTCGTTTATTTTTTCGTCGATGAAAAGTAAACACCTAAAATTTGTTCATTCGTGAACAACTCTTCTAAATGCTAGAAATTTTTTTGATAAATGCGTACCCTAAAGCTTTGATTATTTATGGATAGGTATAAATAATCAAAGATCTATGCCCAATTGCTCAGTATGCTCAATGTGGCGGTGGAAAATGAAAATCCCAATGATGATGATGTACTATTTTTTCATTACTTTGTAACCCTAACATTAGACAACCTGCTATAATGATCGTTATTACCCAAATCGCAGCTTGAACTTCATTTCTTTTTTCCCTATCCTCCGGTATGACTTGTTCTAATAACGAATGTATGGCTTGTCCTACACTACTATGGCATATTTGTAAAATTTGGCACATTAATTCAGCGAGTGTAGGCTGACTCGAACTTGTTTCTGAGACCGTGTTTCTAGGTGAGTCTTCTTTTCTTACAGGTTTTCGTCGACTTGGTTTCACGACTTTTTTTCCTGCGCTGGTTGATTCTTCATCGGAGCCAACTTCAGGGATCATAGAAGAAATGCGGTTTCTCTCTCGTATGTCCTGTATTGGTACTTCATCAGAAGATGGTGTTACATCTCGACTGCGTGATTCCAGGTTATCGAGAATCGGTCTTGGTTCTCGAAGAAGTGGCGATATGCGTTCGGAGATTGGCGGTGGGGTAAGTTCTACAGAATTTATTACTAAATGCCCTCTATCACTTTTAAAGTCGGTTGTTTGCATGGTAACAGTATCCACATTAGAGGTGGTAATTTTAGACGATTCTATTTCGTTTATACTTAATTTTTCGACGTTCAATTCAGAAACGTTCAGTCTTTGAGCAGTTATCACATTTAAAATGCCGGATGTCGAGGGTGTATCTGGATCTAGCGCTAAGTCTTCGAATCGATTAGTCGTCTTAATAACTGCACTAGATCTTTCGAGTTCGCTGGTCGATTCAACGGGGTGGTTTTCTGTTTCTGTATTAATATTAATAATTTTTAATTCGTTAGTATTTTGATTTAAATTATTCGTTTTACTATCGGTGTTTTTTTTAACCTGACTATATTCGCAAGATTGTGTATCACTCTTTTCGTCTCTCGGTTTTCGAGTTGGTCTAGGAGGTGGAGGTAACGGGCGAATTTTCATTCGTTCCATTACCTCGTCAGTTTGCAAGTTATTTTCATCTTTTTCATTAAAGTCTGGAAAATCATCGTCAACTGTAGCCAAATTGAAATTTAACTCTTCTTCGTCGCCAAAATCTGTCATTACGTTTATGTTTTCCTCATTGGTGTACACAGGTTCTCTGTACGTTCTACCTTTACGCGGTGGTCTAGATGGGCTCGGTAATCGTCGCTCATACGGTAATGTGCTAGGAGGAGAAACGTAATTAGTTGGGGTATGGAGTCGAGGAAGGGTAAAAAAGTCTGAGAGTCGACGACTTTTGCGACGAGGCGTGGTATTCGACTCTGGCGGAGTGGTAGGTTGACTATGTGATTTTTTAACCGACTTTATGACAGAATACCCGTTAATATCTTTGGAATCCGAATCGCAGTATGATTTTTCCGATGGTAACGACTCGATTTCACGCGAAGTACGGTCGTCGTCTACAAATGATGGGCCAGATGAGCGCTTCCGAAGTGGACGTCGAGGTGGAGTTCCAGTTGCACTATTCGTATCATCAACGTAGTCAAAATCTTCTCCTTCAGCCTGAAAAATACCGGAGCGATTAGAATGTACTTTTTTCTGTTGCTGAAATTTACGATTCGAATTTCAGCAAATTTTTGAAAATTTAGAGAAGACCTAAAGTTTATAGTTTATTGCGAAATTTCTACTGTTTACTCCAAGGAGCGTAGCCTGAGCATCGAATTTTTTGGTTATCTCATCACGTCATCAGTGTGGTTACTTCTCATGAAAATTACTTCACAATTTATTACTTAATTTTAAAAAAATAAATAAAAAATCGAAAACGAAAAAGAATTAGCAAAATTTTAAGCCTAGCATCTAAAGTTGCTCATTTTTATTGGATAACAATTGAGAGGCTGTTTGTAAAAAAATCATAGTCAAAATTTTCAACAAAAAATTTTTTTTATGAGAAAGACTTTTTCAATTTTAAAAGTACGTGTTTCAGCTGATTTTTTTGTAAAAACAACCATAGTCGACATTTTTAAAGGGAAAGTCGTAAAATTTTTCAAGATTTGAAAAAAAAATTATTATATTTCTTGGCATTAGGGGCAAATTTGCTGAACAATCAACACCCCCTGAATCAAATTTTTGTCTCTCAAACATGATTTGATCACTTAACTTGGTCTCCTGTAAAATTTTATTTTTCGACTATGGCTGCTTTTACAACAGGCCCCTCAATTTCTCCCTTTTTATTTTTCTCCCAACTGAATTTTAAATGGTGCCATTAGCTCCTCTTTGAGAACAAAAAAAATTAAAAAGCACTAAATTATCGAACTTTTGATTTTTTTTTGTTCTAACCTATTAAAATTGCTCCTTTTTGTGAAAAATAATTTCTAATTTTGTTCTTTTTTCCTTCAATGAATTTTGAGTGGGCTCCAGTCGCCCCTCATAAGAAATTGGCTGATTTTCAATCTCTGGCTTTTTTCGGGTACTCGTAACCTATCAAAATTATTTTTCATGAGCATTAATTCACAACTTTTATCAGTCCCAATATGAAAAAAATAGACAAAAACGAAAAAAAAAAAATGAAAAAAAATTTTGATCTAGTATTTAAAGTTGTTCCTCTTTATTAGAAAATTATTACATATTTTTTATTTTTCCCCTATATGAATTTTATTTGGTGCCACTAGCCCCCATTTTGAGAAAAAAAATTAAAAATTATCAAATTATCGAACTTTTTCATTTTTTTAAATTATAAAAATTGTTTTTTTTTCTTAAGAAACCATTCCCCATTTTTTATTTTTTTCCGCCCCAGTGCTTCTCCGCATTTTTTTAGAAAAATGAAAAAAAT
The DNA here is from genome assembly GCA_959613365.1 of Balanococcus diminutus. Taxonomy (NCBI): domain Eukaryota; kingdom Metazoa; phylum Arthropoda; class Insecta; order Hemiptera; family Pseudococcidae; genus Balanococcus; species Balanococcus diminutus. Next base: position 37,190,529 of record OY390714.1, read on the forward strand.
GACAGATTTTTAAACTCATCTTTTTTTGGTCCCATCAAAGTTCTTCCATTTCATGAGAAGTAGGTATTAATTCACAATTTTTTATTCATCTCAACATAATTTTGAGTCGTACTTTGGGATGCTCTCAATTAAAAAAAATAAAAAGAAAGAATGAAAGAAATAAAAAATAAAAAAATGCGCATAAGTTTTTGAACCAGCATTCAAAGTTGTTTCTTTTTATTAAAAAATTATTTATTTTTTATTTTGAAAATTGGTACCTAATTTTTCACTTTTTTTTGTAATAGATATGTCTAGTGGCACCACTTGAAATTAATTTTGGGCTTTAGGGTAAAAATGAAAAATTGGGCACCATTTTTCATGAAAAGGAACAATTTTGGTAAGTTACAACCAAAAAACTGCAAAAATTCCCAAATGGTAATTTTTTCGAAATAGAGGAGCTAGTTGCTAGTGGCCTACTTCAAATTCAGTTAGGGGAAACATAAAAAATAAGGATTTATCTATCATAAAAAAGAGCAATTTTAAATGATGAATTGAAAACTGTTGCTCATTTTTTCCCATTTTTTTTTTTTTTTTTTTTTTTTTTTTTGCTGCATATGGCGCCCCAACGCACTTGAAATTAAGTTAGGAGGAAATAAAGAATTTGAAATTAATTCTCAGACAGGAACAAACTTGACAATTCAATATTTGTCATTTATTGCTATTTCAGAAAAATCGAGAATTGAAAAAAAAAATCAACTCGTCTTCTCATGTAAGTAGAAATTTTTCAATGTCAAAAATAAATTCGTAAAAATGGGAGAAAAAAATTGAAGTTGCTCGATTTCCCTTACATTTCGACATATGAATTTTGAATCCCTAGATCACCTAAAAAGAGGTCAAGGGGTCCCAAAATAACGTCATTCGAATTTTTTTTTAAATAGTCGGTTGAAAACTGTCAAAAATATAAATTGAACAAAAATCCACGTTCAACTCCTCTCCGAAGAGGTTAGCAGTGAGATACTGGGCTTAAAAACCATTATATTTATACCACCTTTCCCTAGATAATTTCAAGGCCAAATCACCCCCCTTTCAACAATAAATCCAGCCACGCTATTTCATTTTTAAAAAGTTAATTACGATCTATTCCTTTATGAAAATTTTTTCGTCATATTTTCATGTAAAAAAAATTACTCACATGAATTCCGTTACATGTTTCTGACTCAGCTAAAGACGTCTTTGAAGATGCTTTTGAACAGTATTTCTTATTCGGCAACGTGTTATATTTGCTTGTTCCATCTTTAACTGACGATCTTCTTCTTTTCGGCGCCGTTGGAGGAGGATCATTAACAATATTCGTATTCAAATGAATCATCGATGATGTTTCTCTCAATGTATAATGGGTTATTGGTTCTCCAACGCTGTTACTCAGCAAAGGTAAATAGCTGACAGAGAGTTGTTTAGAGTTGGCAATATTTTGACTTATCGCCGCATCCTCAAGTTCATTCACACTTTTCACTTCCGAATTTGTAGAATTGGAATATGTTCTGGGTTTACGGAATTTTCGACGAGGTTTATCCGGCCTCACCATTGGGAAGGTATTATAATTTTGACTTGACTCAGCATTGCAAGTATTTTCTTTTTCTTCGCTGATTGGTTTAGCACGTTTGGCACGCTGCAACGAACGTGTCCTCGATGGACGCGAGGGTGGAACTGGAGTTTCCAACTGTGCCAATGAATTGCTCGCCGAGTACAAATTATTTTCGATTTCGATGGACGAATAACTTTTGGTTTTTTCTAACGCTTTTTCGTAATTTCGGAAATGTTTGGGATTTGTTCTGAATTCTTGTTCGATTGGTATTTCATTCACTTCTTGTAAACTCTCATTGATGTATGTTTTGGTCATTGGTTGTTGTTCGTCGAAAGTGACGATATCGTTCAAAGCCGGATCATCGAAAGCAGATAGAGACTCTTTGGATTCTTTATCCGAATCCAATTTTTTCAATTTCTTTCGAGGTACTTTTTGTGGTACTGTTTCTTCGATTTGTTGATTTAGCGATTCATTTATGGCAACGTGTTTTACGGTGTGTTTTGGTGGCGTATCTTCAACGTTATCGAATTCTTCGTAGATGTGTTTGTCGTCGACGTCTGATTTATCCTTTTCGGTTTCCTTTGCAAAATAATGTTTTATTTTATTTTTCAACGTTCCTATTTTCTCCGTCTCTTTTAATAAGTTTTCTTTAAATTCTTGGAATTTTTTAGATTCTTTTTCCTTCGGTTCATTTGTTGTACTACTAGGTTTGATTATTTTTTCTGTTTCTTTTATTAATTCCTTTAATTTTAGGAATTTTGAAGTCTCTTTTGAATCGTGGGGCAGTGAAGGAGCAGGTACTTCAGGCTGAGCTTTTTTCGTTTCAATTATAACTTGGGAACGAATAGTTTTCGGAGTGGTTGGCTTACTGGGGGATTTGGAAATTTCTTCTTTATATTCGGTTTTTGTCACTTTGATGATTTCTTCTTTGTATTCTGGCTTGGTTACTTTGATTTCTTCTTTGTGTTCTGTGTTGGTTACTTTGGCAATTTCTTCTTTGTGTTCTGGTTTGGTTATTTTGATGATTTCTTCTTTGTATTCTGGTTTCGTATCTTCAACAAATACTTTGGTCTCTGTCGGTGTATAAATATCTTGAGGTTCGTCAGGTATTTCAACGCTATTTTCCAAGTTTTCTGGAGAATCATTATCAGCATCATCTTCATCATTGGTTATGTCCGTTATAATCACTGGTTCGGGTTTATCATCGGCAAATTTACCACCCTGGCCTCTCGATCTGAGTTTTCGATCCGTTTCTAGTTTTCGAAGAAGAGTTGCAAACTTTCTCGTCGTTCCGGCTTTCTTTACTTCAGTTTCGATTTCAGCTTCTTCATCTTCTTGTTCCATTTTTTCCAATTTTTCTGGAAATCGTTCCTCGTGCAGAGAGATAAAAATGAAGTTTTTATCGTCAACTTTCGTATGTGTGGAGGGCTGTTCTGTTGATGTCGGTGATTCCGATTGTTGTGAAGGAATAGAGGGATCTTTTGGCGAGGTGTCTTCGTGTAGGGAAATGAATATCGATTCTTGAACAATTTTATGTGTTTTTGGTTCGGGCTTTTTCTCTTCTTTTTTTTCTTCTTTTTTATTTTCAGTAAATTTGCTAATCCAGCGTTGAGGAAAAGGACTTCGTCTCGAAGATGGACTACTAGGTGCGCTTTTCTGTTTCAATTTCGGCGTAGTTGGTTTTTCGGATTTATTTTCGGTTTTCTTCTTTTTGCTGAAAAATCGTGGATAAGTTCCAAAATGAAAGTCCATTTTTTTCTTTTGCGAATCGCTTTCTGAACATTGCGATCGTTTTCGTTCTCTTTCCTTTACGCTGTTAGATCGAGAACGTGAAAATGACGGTAAGCTGGAGAAAGATAGGCGAGGTGCTTGAGGCATATGGAAAGTCGAACTCTCCGACGATTTTACATTATGTTTCCTGAAATTGAATTTATTCTTTTTAACCGGTTTCGATTTACTGTTTTCGTCTTTTTTACGCGCTATTCGAGGAGAACTGGCGACTTGGTCTTTGGAAATGTGATCTTTCAAATTCCTAAATTTTTGCCTCAAAATGTCGGTTTTTGAATGAACTTTATCTTGAAACGATGAACTTTCTCGAGACGTATCATCAGTCATCGCTGGTGACACGCTTCTTGTCTCGGTGAGCTCATATTCGTGCTTCGAACTACCCGGTGACTGCCTAAAATATTTTTCCTCTAAACGATTCTGCAATTCAGCCGCTGTTATTTCTTCTATATCATCATCATCATCGTCGTCTTCGTAATCATTTTCATCCTCGTCGTCGATGTCTTCTGTAGGTAAACATAAATGGTGTTTATCCTGTGGCGGTTTGTTTTCATCGACTATTCGTTTATTGTCGGCTTCGGGGGTTATTTTGACAAACGGAGGTGGCGTTTTTCGATTAGTGTCCATTGGAATGACAGGTTCGTACTCGTGATCTCTGAAAATCAAACAGACCTCGATTAGAAATATTTCTATGTGAGAGAAATAATGATACTGAGAAAAAGATTACGGTGGTCGAGATAAGTAATTAAATATGACGCTGATTATTTCCAACTCTACTTGTACGATTTGTTATGAAGCTTGTTTGCCAACTTTCTATTAATAACGTTACCGGCGAAATTAGTTACACATTTCTAATAGTAAAATTAGGTATGTTCTTTGGGTTTTCGCGTACTTATACCATATTAATGCGATCATTGTAAAATCAAAATTTCAAAAATTCATAAAAGTGAGTTATTCCGATGAAAATTTTGATGAAGGTCGGTCTTCCTTACCGGGACTTATTCGCCGAAATATGAGGTCAAGGTTGAATCACAGAAACTTACGAACGCCCTATTTAAAAATGCATAAATGTATAGGTACTGATTTTTCAAAAAATATTGTAAAAATCCTGCTTTTTTCAAATTTTTAAACCTGTCATTTAAACGAAAATTTAAAAATAGGAATTTTTTGAACCCCGGGAAGTCGGGAACACATAAGTAATATTTGAAAAATAGTTAGTGGCTCCTCATTTTTAAAATTTTCAAATTCACTATAAGTAGATATCTTTAAATTTTTGTTCCAAGTTTGGAATGTTTTCAAAATTTGATGAAAATTTCAGGCGTCAAAATGTGGTTGCTTTAAAGTAACTTTGTTGTTTTTTTCTCCTAAATTTACTATTTATTATCATTTGTGAGTCAAAGTTACTATTGGTTACTTTTTGACCTAATTTGTTACTATTTTATCAAAAAAAAAAAAATGAAAATAAAAAATAAAGTCAAAATTTACTCGATATAAATGATGGCTTTTGAGCAAAAGGGTATAGCCGGGTTAAGACTTATATGAGGTTGTACTTCCAGACTAAGTACACAATATATTTTTTTTTTCAGAATTGCACCTCTGAAAGGGGTTACCAAAATGGTCTCTAGAAAGCTTAAAATGCCCATTTAACCTTGAAAAAGATGCTCAAAATTTCTTATAAAAAATTCCATGAATTACCCTTGGTACCAACTATCAATTATTCTTGAAAATTTGAAAAAGAAATTCGGTTTTATTCATTTTTTTCGAACCAAATTTTGAAAATTTGTTTTTAAACAAAAATGTTGTAATGGTTGACGAGTGGGAAGGTATTTCTGATATTTTTAAGGAGGGGGTTGTCTTTTTTTCAATGCAGTAAGTTACAAATTTTATTTTTTACAAATCTCGATCTGTTGAATGCCTAAAATTTGATTTACTTGGCACTTGATTTTTAAATTTTTTATAAAATTTTATAAACTTGATCAATTTATATAAGTTCTGATAAATTTTTACAAGTTTAGAAATTTGAAATAATTTTTTTTAGACATCTTCGAAACATTTTGAACGTCATAGAAATAGCAAATATCTATAAAAATTTAGAAAATTATTAAAATTTGGTACCTATAAAAAAATCAAAATTTTGTAATCTTCAAATTTAAACCAATTTCATAAGTTTACAATTTTTAAAATTTTGTGAATATTACAATTCTGTACACTAAAGCACCGATCATGGAAGTCCAAATTTTTCGACTTCGAGATTTTTATAGTTTATGAACCTACAAGTGTCAAAAATTCAAAAAACGTAAAAACCACAAAGTTGAAAAAAATGTGACTTCCATGATCGGTGCTTTCGTGTACAGAATTTGTAAAATTATTAAAACTAGGTATAAAAAATTTATAATTTGGTAAAGTGTAACGATTTGAAAAAAAATTGAAATTTTTATCATTTTAAAATTTTAATGAAGTTTTTGAATTGAATCAATTTTTTATGTTCAGTCAATTTTTACAGTATATTTAATTTAATAGGTAGATATAAGGAATGGTCGACATAATTATATGTATTTGAAGCTGAATCATTTTTAAAAGTTTAATATAAAAATAATTTTTAAACGATTTTTAAAAGGTCAATTTGTAAAGTTTGACATAGGTATTTTTAAAATTTGATCAATTTTCTTGAAGTCGAAATTTTGTTTAAAATACCTACAGTTTAGAAAATTTGAAGATATTTAAAAAAAAGGTTATCTTTGAAAATCAGAACATTTTTCATTTTGAAAAACTTCTCTTGAAAATTCTGCAAAAATCCTCCTTTTTGGTTTTGAATTTTTTTGAAACATTCTGAAAATGTTTACCCGTGATTTTTTTTCAACCAAGCTGAGGTTTCAATTTTTGAACAATTTTACTGACCTAACTAAACGATATTCGAGCGTAGGAGTCTGCATTTAAATGAAACAATGTGTAAACCCTACTTACGTAAAACTAAGTATCAAGCAATTTTACGTTTCATTCGTGTAGATAGATATTTTTGACCATGTCATCATAATATTTACTGTTTGGCACTCTCACCACTTATGACAATTTTGCGTTATTTCCTCAATGTTTTGTTTTGAAAAAAACGTTTGGTTTTCACTACATTCGAGATATTGTTTATTATTGCGTTGAAACTATAAAATTGTCTGCAATAAAAAAAATGTACACAGTGATCAAATCAAGCGACATTGCTTTCTTTATAGCCAATAATATTACGAACCAATCAAAAATTAATAATTTCGATATTTCATCTTTTTATTCGATATATTTTTTAAATGTTCAAAGATTGTTCGTTTAGGATAACAAAATAAATTTTTGTCATTTTGATACATGTCTCTTGTACGAAGGTCTTGGATGCCAAAACAGCTCATTTCAAACTTGGCCATGAAAGATGGCGTTTCATTTTGACCTACTTCAGTGAAATTGTAATTATTGCGGTATTTACGTGTTTATTAAGCTTATATTTTATCTACTTAAAGCAAATCACAGGGGTTGATGTAGGTAGGTAGAGGTACCACCGGAAGGAAAATTTTACACGTAATTAAAATCGTATCGATTGATTAACGATCTACAAAATTGACATAAAACTGTAATAATTTTTACGAGCCACACTTTTAATACGAAAAAATTATTAAAAAATCCGCGAATTTCAAACGCATTATATACTTTAATTTCTTACCCCATTTTATCCTGACGAGCGCAGTCACACAGGGTTTGTTCATACCTAAAAACTCCGTTAGATTTACCGGTATCTACATTACCGCCAGGAAAATATTGACACCCACACACTACGTCTTTGAGAAACCTATCCTGTTGATCCTTTCTGCCGAAATTTTTCCTTACCGAAGACATGATTTTTTTCAACGTCAGCGTCACATCGTTGCCAAACGTCAGCGCACTTCGATAGCACAGTTTATGTACTGGTAGGCGTAATAATATGTTTTAATACAGGGACATAATAGATTTACCATGTTATGTTTGTGCTACGAATTGCGCCAAGTCATAAGTTGCAGGTTTATTACCTCTTGTCCCCATCTTGCCAAGTAATGTGACGAATGTGGTAAGATAGTGTCTGAAAAATTTGGCGTACTATTTTAAAAGCTTTTTATTTTAAAATAGCCAAACGATACGGGAACGTGGTTAACAGTTAATTTTGGAAGATTTTCACATGCACTAGACGGAGCAGTATTATTCGAGGTTATGTTAGCTGATTTTTTTTTTCTCAAATAAATTGTGCTCCTTGATGCAAATTCTGACGATGGGCGACGTTGTGGTTTTTTTTTCGTAGTTGTGGTTGTTTTTTGAATTTTTTAAAAATTTATTTTAAATCGTCATAGTTTTGTAAAAATTCATCAATTATGTGAGGTTTTATTGAATAAAAATAAGCTATCTGATCTCTAGAATTTATACTCGAAAGTGCAGAAATGCAATCGCGAAGACCTTCAAAAGTTGATTTTCTTGTCCTTTAGAAAAATACTAACTCTTGTGACTGCGCTCAGTGGGTCTAGTAATTACCCCGTCCAGCTGGAGAACACTTTAAGCCTGCACTTTTGTTATTATAAGTATTTTCATATCATAACTTACTTATTTTTTTCGTATGTTTCCAAATCAAAAGGTGCTTTATACAGATGTGTCCAAGGATAACGACCCTCTAATTTCTGCCTTCTGACGTCTTCCCATTGATAGGTTTTAAGAGGAACCGGAGGTACTCCTGGTTCTTCTGAAGAGAGATCTGTAAATGCAATACTCGAATTTACTAAAAATATTCTAAATAGATTACCCAAGTACACTTTTCTACCTATTGGCTTTAATTCTGTATTTTTTTTGAAGGAAAAAAATACAAATTCTCAATTTGATACGATAACGTAAAAACTTTCATTTAATTTGGAAACAAATTCTTCAATTTTAATTACCAAGCCTATCTAAAAATTAGTTGAACGAGCAGAATCGAATACATACCCTCACTGACCACTTCAATAGATAAAAAGTAACATTATTTTCACTGGTTACGTTAACACAATAACAAATTTAATGACTGATCTCATAGAACAACAATAAATGAAATATTGTTTTAAAAAAATTATTATAATATCGTATGAACTTCACTTATACGTTTACTTCATTAGTCACTATTTAGAATGTTTAAAAAATATAAATGAACTGTGAAGTATTATTAAAACCGTTCTACTTTACCTGCTATGTTGTCTCCCATATTAAACTTGCAGCGTCACACATCATAACGCCAGAAACACGCGTACAGATTTTTGTTACATTTTAAATTAAAACATTCGCGAAATTAATGTCCGAACCAGCGCACCTCTTTGCCAAAATTGACTCTCACTTTTTTTCACTCTGATCGCGTTTTTTCAGTCGAACTTTTTCTGAAATGTCATGCCCTCGAAGTTGAATTAATATCGCACGTAATTTTATTGGAATCAATGTTTGATTCGAATGATGAGAGAAAATCACTTGTGATGTGTGAATTGGTTCGATGCCAGTTGCACATGAAAAAAAATCAAAATTTAAAAATAGAATCTGTGTTACGACTGTTGTCTTCTTGAAAACGAATAGGTGGCTGTCTTTTCCTACCGAATGCGGTTTTATTTTCTTTTTCCGATTGATTGCAGATTTTATTTATAGCCTTTTTACTACATGTGCAATGCCGATGCCGATTGATTTTCATGTTCTCGTAAACAAATAATTTACGGGCTAATAAAGTACGTACCAGACGGTACACGAGATTAGGAAATTAAACATCTTACCGACATGTTTAATTATCGCGTTATAATGTTTTACTCGAATCATAAGTGAATAATTTGTTGTGAAACGTAAAATGAAAGCGTTCGTTGAGTACTACTTACAGTATCACAGATGGGACAAATAGGTACCTGGTACCTCAGCCTAATTAAATGGTAAAAATACGAGTAGAAAGGTCCCTAAAAATTCCATTTAACAGGAATGATATTGGGTCACTTTTAAAGTAACTTTGGTACCTTTTTTCAAGTTAGCCACTTTTTGTCACTATTTGCCCAAAATGGTCACTAAAGTTAATTTTCCCAATTTTTTTGTTGATAGGTACCTTATTTAAAAACAACAAAAAAAGGTGACATTTTTTTGGAATTAACTAGAGGATTAAAGAGGAAAAAAATAGAGATTTTTTTTTAGTCTCAATAAAATTTAAAGATTTTCTCTTTTTCCAAAAAATTGACATTCTTCTAAAACAAATTGGTACAATCGGATCTCCCCCCCCCCCCCACCAAAAAAAAATCAAAAAGTTTCATACCTAAATGATATGTTTTTTTTTTCAAAAAAAAAATCTTCTCCAATAAAGGAAATTCCGTCATATTTTTTTCCAAAAAAATTGAGAGATTTTTCAAGAGTTTTTTTCTTTAAAAAAAATGAAAAATCGTTCCCATCCAAAAAATTTATATTTTTTTTCCTTCAAAAAAACGTTTAAAAAACAAGAGTTTTCCTTCCAAAAAAAAAAGAAAGCTTTTAAAAAATATTGAGACTTGTTTTTCAAAATGAAAAAAATATGCAGTGAAATTGAGAATTTTTTCTCCGAGAAAAGTGGAATATTTTTTTACTCCAAAAATTGGAAGTTCTCTTACATAAAAATGTTACAAGAAAATAGCATTTTTTGTGAAAAAATGAGAGATTGTTGTTCCATAAATAGGACATTTCTTTCCAAACAACAAAACGATTTCTTTGCTTCAAAAAAAATTAGTAACTGGTTTCACGCTGACCACACCGACTCCAAATAAGTAAATAAAATAAATAAATAAATACTCAAGGTAAGCATTAGGTTAGGTACATATTTTAATTTCATAAAAATTCAGAAATTCTTTCTGAAAAATGGAAGGTTTTTTGTTATAAGAAATTTAAAAATATTTTTTACTCCAAATATTTATGAATTAAAAAAAATTGATCAAGGCAATCAGGCAATAAAATAGGAACTTCTTCTCTAAAAAATAAAAAATTTCATCAATTTGTTTTTACTTTTGAAAAAATGACAAATTTTTTCATGCTGACTCCAAAAAAACTGAAAGCAGTATTTTTTATTTTTTAAAAAATGGATATATTTTTTTTTAAAGTTATGAAAATATTTTACTCTAAAATAATTAAGAGATTTCTTTCCCAAAAAAATTGAGACAAAAAATTAAGATCAATTTTTTAAATATTTGGGATTTTTTCTCAACAGAAATAAAAGTTTTTTTATCTTTCTCAATTTTGTGTAAATATTTTGTACGTAGACTAGTAGACTACTATACGTAGGTACACATTTTTATTTTCCAAAAATATAACAATATGTCTGAAAAAGAGCCTCCAAATATTCCTAAATGGGCTCCTAAAATTTTGAAATGGCGTGCCTCTGCAACAAAATGCCCTCAAAAAAATTGCGAGCTGGAAAAATATGCACACCGCACCGCCCTTCAAGCAACTACGAGAGCCCTTTTAATTCTGAATTTCCCGGTGCGCCATAAAGAGCCAGTCCGTCTTCCCAAACGAAATTCTGATAAAAAAAACTTTGACAAAGTTTTAAAAATTTTCCACTTTTTACTTTTGAAGACAAATTTTAAAAATCAATGTGAAATTTTTTCGAATAAAATTTAGAAAAATTCCTTTTTATTTTGTGGAAAACAGTTGAGAAATGAGTATTGGATTTCAATTACCAAAGTAACTTAAAATGTGGTATTTGATATTTTTTGGGGGCGGGGTAAAGGGCTTACCATTAAGCAGGCATATTCTTTTGCTCGAAATTTGTGAAAAATTGTGGTTTCAAATTTCACCATAACTTGACAAAGAAATCGTTTAAATTTTTTTTTTTGAAAAAGTAGTTTTCTGGAGAAAAAAAAAATAAAAATAAAAATAATTAAACGTTTTTTTGAAAACAACTTTCACAGAAATTCTCCAATTTATATTTTTTAAAGAAAATGCTCACATTAATTTAGGCCTGTTCCAATTTTATTTTATTTTAAAAAAATTTTTTTCTTTTTTCTTTTTTGTTCTTATGAAGAAAAATTAAAAACCTCATAACTTTTTTTTAATTTACAAAAAACTCTTTAAAAACAAATAAAAATTCCATAAAAATGTTGAGAAAACATTACAAAAATTGTCCATTTCATTCATTTACAAAGGTATATTTCTTTTATTAGAAAGAAATATTTCAAGAAATTTTTTGGGGAAAAAAATCCGAATCCCAAATTTTTATACCTAGGTAGACATGTGGAAATATTTCAAAAATTTCCTTCAAAAAAAAAATACAATTACAAATACGAAAATTAAAAAAAAAAAAATCGAAATCATATCAAAATATTTTCAATAATTTCACAAAAACGTCTCTAAACAATTTTTTGACGAAAACTCTATTTTATTTACTTACGTAGGTATGTTGATGATTTTGCGAATACTTTAATTAAAAACAACACAACAGATTTTTTATCTTATATTTGCACGTATTGTCTGAATGACTACTGGCAGTAGATATAAAATATTTTACTTAAAGTATTTTCGTAAATATATACACTTGACACGTTGAAAAAATTACATTTTGTGTTCAATATATAATTCGAAATTATATAGAATTTTTATATACATGAAAAAATGAAATAAAATGAAATGAAAAACGTAAAAGGTTAACGGTGAACGATTCTAAGTTGACAAATATTTACATGATAAGGAAGTAAAGTGAAAATGGAACTGTACGCAAATAAAAATACTATACCATAGCTCATTTTTGTTCTATTTAATACCTTTTTAAAAGACGAAAAAAAAAGAAGAAAAAAAAACACTAATGTAAAGAAAAAGAAATAACATCTCGCTTGTTCACCTTTATCACATAAATTCAGTGATATGATTTCTATTCATTGTATATTTTTTTTCGGCAGTTCCATCTTTGTACTTTCTGATTTCCTTGATAACACAAATAAAACATTAAAATATAGGTTAATTACAATAGTTTGTGAATTAGGCTACTAACACTATATTCTGATATTTATTAAAGGAAGAAAATAATTAATTATTATACTATATACGTATTCCAATATTAGCACATATTACACTAAATTACTAAAATAATATATGCCTTTATCCTGCTCCATAAGAAATAGGATCGGCTAATTAGCAGCAGGCTATGTGTAATTATGACATTTTGATTTAGCATTGAATGTATTCTTCAACGTACGAAGGTAAAATCTCAATAATTAAGTACGAGTATCTACGTATATATGACAATAAGTGATTAACTCATGTTCTATGTAACAATAGCTTGGAAAGTACGAGTATATTATGAATCCTATATTTACATTTTATTGAATCAATCTTAGTAATATGGTAGGTTAATGTAGCAACGATATTCTATATTATTGCACGGTAAATTTCATTAATTGGCTAAACCATGGTATTGCAGGTTGCATGTATTTTCAAATATTTCAAAAATAAGTTTAATATTTCTTTCTTCCACAATTTTTAGCCTTGTTTCAAAATATCGACCATTATTTTTAAATCATAATTAGATACAGGAATGAAACTTGAGTTCGTACATAGACTATACAAATTTATCGAAGAAACAAATTTAGAAAAAAAAATCAATAATTTATACCGAATTTAAAAACAAATTAAGAAGAGAAAATTAGACCACGATACCCAGCAATATTGTGTAGGCAACTTTGGACAATAAACATTCTACAAACATTTTAAAATGTGAGAAATTACCGATGAGTAATTGAAAAATACACAAACTAAACGAATGCTGTGCTTTCTAAGAAACTTTTGTTTTCAAATCAACAAACGTAGAGAAGCAATTGGAAATTACAAAAATTTGTAAGTAAACAAATGAAAGTGAATAAGTGCCGTTTAAAAATATCAAAATAATCTCAATGGAAATATTTATACGTATCTGTAACATATGTATGTAAAATGTATAATATACGAAGAAACAAGGATGAGAGGTGGATGGAAAAATTAAATTGATAAGATTTTGATTTTTCAAATACGAGTATTTTCTCAAGTGTGAAATTTTAGATATTTTAACAAATAAATTGAATACTATAAAAGCTGTTGAAGAAAAATTTGAAAAATGAAAAATATCCAGCGACGATGAAATTTTTTTTCGATACTGAGATGTATATGAAGTGCTTTGCCATTTGAACATGGAAATGAAAAGCTTGATAAAATATTTGAGTATTAAATCGATAATTGTAATATTGTTCCTTCTTTTTGATGCGAAGAGAACTATGTGATAAATGATGTAGATAGATAATACTTTTGAGCTGAGTAAAAATATTTTAGTAACTGATCACAGGAATATAATACAAAGGAAAAATTTACTTATGCGATGAATAAGACACAGGTATTGGAAAAATATAGGCATCCTTATTAATGGGTAATTTGACTTATTCCGTTTCAGATGTCATCGTAATTTAAAACAAAACGTGTTCGATTCAGCACAATACATTTATTTTGTATTTATCATTTCCTTATTCGTTGTTTTTCTTTCTGTTCGAAAATTGTATAGCGTATGATAAATAACGTTTATCTGAGTTAGGTAGGTATTTCGAAAAACAAAATTGAATAATATTAATTATAATTAAACTTTTTAAATGATAATGAAATCCGGGAATAGCTTAACGTAGGTAAATTAAAATAAATAGTAATACTGCAACAAATTACTGGTCCACTCAGTTACTCCGTTGAATGCGGTTGAGGATTAGTATTAACAAATTGGTTTCTAACATCAAGATGAGAGGCCAAATCGTAGACTAAATGTTGTAATACCGGATGATCTAATAGTTCACTTTCTGGAAGTGCCGGATGACATTTTGGCCGGAAATCCGGCGACTGAAAAGAAAAAAATTAAATCAGTATTTTGAAACTGATTGTTAGGGTGCCCTTTAATTAAAAAAATAAAATAAAATTGTCAGCTGTCACGCACTTCATGGATATTTGATTTATCCCTTAAGACTAATCTCAAAATTTTTTCACATTTTGTTAGATTAAACTAACAAGCTCGTCTTCCAAGCAGAATTCGGCAAAATCCAGGAAAAGAGGGATTTAAAATCAAAATCCGAAATTATTGTATTATTTGTAATTAAAATCCAAGATCCAAGATTTTTTTTTCTTCTACTCTGACATCTGGCCCGTGTTCATTTTCGAGTATATAATCTATTACCAACTCATTTCTTAATTTTTTTGCAGAAAGAGTTCCAATTTTTCTTATGGGATAAAATAAAACATTTCTTACCTATTGATTTTTTTTTTAGTTCACGTAGGTAATAAAATGTATTTATTCCTTTATTTTGGAAAGAAAAGTAGTTTCTCGATTTTTTAAATTACAAAATTAGGTACGTAGGTATATTCAAATTTTCAAAGGAAATTTTTTTGAAAAAAAAGTTTTCAAATTTCAAAAAAAAAAAAAAAAAAATCTTTCGAAAAAAGAAAAACTAAATTTTTGGTTTGGTCTCAGTTGAAAAAAAATCTTTCAATATTTTTTTTGAAAATTTCTAAATTTCCTCAAAATGAAAAAAATCGATTTTTCTCGAGTCAAGCAAAAAAATTACTCAATTTTTTTTTGAAAAATCTCTAATTCTCTATCAAGTATTTGTTAGTAGGCAGGCACCTACCCATTTTTTAAATTATTATTATTATTTATTTTATTTTATTTTATTTTATTTTATTTTTTGAGAAAGAAACTCTTATCCGTCTTTCAATTTTTTTAAATTAGGTATTATTATATATTTTTTTTGGATTTTTGGAGAAAATCTCTTAATTTTTTCTGAATTTTAATGATTTTACTATTTTTTTGGAGTAGGTACCTAAATTTTTTTTTTTTGCGATAAGAATTTTTCTCGCTTAATTTTTAGAGGAAAAAAAAACTGAATTCTTTTGCAAAAAAATCTGATTTTTTTTTGCAATAAAAAATGTCTTTAATTTTTTTTTTTAGTCAGTAAGTATAGTAAAATTTTCAATTTTTTTCAACATTATCGGTGAAAAAAATATCCGTTTTTACTAAAAAAAGATGTGTTAGGTAATTTTTTGATGAAAAAATTTCTGAGATTTCTAGGAACAATAATTTTTTTGAAGCCTAATTTTAAAAAAATCACAAAGAACTAGTTTTATTTCCTTGTGATAACTACATATAACTTGAAAACACCCCAAAAAAAATTATTTCAAAATTTAAAATCCAAATCTTTTTAAGAATTGGATTTAAAATCTACCGAATCTTGCTTCCGAGTGCCTCAAAGATTAACATGGGATTTACGTGAAAATTTTACATTCAACATTTTGTTTCGAAAAAAGACCATTTCAAAATAAATTCACATTAGGTATTTATTTCAGTTTAATGTCTTGAAAGTAAAAACACGAAATCCAAAACATTTTCACGCAGGAAAAATTTCAAGGCGAAAATAGAATTTTTGATTAAATTTCTGGTAAGAGTTTGAAAAATGAAATTTTTTGTCCTTAGGTAGGTATTTTATTTACTTTTTTCGTCCAAACTTGAAAAATTCAAGTTGAAAATAGGAAGTTTTGGTATTAGGATGTGCTCGAAAAGTGTAGAACTTTTTAAATAATGAATTTTTCAAAATGTTTCGACTTATCTTTTAGAAAACTTTGATGTTGAAAAAATATGTAAATTGAAAATTGAATTTCGGCAGGGGTCAAAAACATAGGGAATTTTTGAATTATTGTGTTCTGCTATGTGAAAACAATTGGAATTTGTTTTTGGTTGGTCGTTTTTTTCTTTTGTGTTTTTCCTCTAAACTGGAATTTTTATGAGCGGGGCTATAGTGATGGGAATTGGTTCTTATAGGATCTAAAAACTTGGTGATGAAATTTTTGACTTCCTAACTCACTCCCACCCCCTCCAGTGAGGCAAAATGAGTTTTTTGTGAATAAATTTTAATTTTCCACAATTCTCAGCCGATTTTTCTCAGGGCCATTCCTGGAGGTTTTATTGAATTTTTCAGAATTTTTCTTGGCGAGAAATTATGAAGAGAGGTAAAAAATATCTCTACTCCTCGAGGATCATTTATTCGTAATGTCTACTTCAATTTTATCCGATAATATCACTGAAAATTCATCCGCGTGTGAACCAATGTGCATTATTAGATCTGCTTTCACGAATTCCCAAATAACCCCACAACACAACAACTTATAAATTAACTTTTCAATATTTATATCATTTTTTACTCACTTTAAAAATTTCGTGACTTCGCAACACGATGTAACAGAAAATGTACCTTAATATAATAAGTCTTAAAAAATCATCTCCAAAAAATTGAAGATAAGCCGGATCTGTAAAAATGAAAACACAAAATTATATTAATCAATGCGTAGATAATTAATTTTTATTTGTGCTTTGTAGATATGCGAATGTGCAACAAATCCAGTAAATTGCTCGCTCCAACAGTTCAACACTTACCGACCGCACTTCGTGTGAATAATGCACTCGCTTCAGAGATAAATCTATCCACAACAGACTGACATCGCTCCCAGTGCTGTATTGGAAGAGAGGTAATGTTACATATAAGGCACACGGCGGTTAATGGACTGTGTAAAAATAACGTAAATAAATTTCCATTACGGTGGTAACCTGTAAAACAACAACAATTTTTTTCAGATTTTTCTGTAAGTATTCGAAGTTGTAACATAAAAAGGTGTTCCTTTGACGTGGCACTACTTTACCTTGAAAAGGATCTGGTACATCCTGCGGAGACATTAGTACGACAAAAGGATGACCAAAGTATTGATGAATGTGTTGAAACGCGAAACTATTATCCGAATCAACGATCAAAAACAGTGGTTTTCGCGTGAACGGATGCAAGTCTCCTGGGTACAAACTGTTAAAAGTTTAAATCGAATTAATGAAGAAAATCTCCACTCCAGTTTGGTAAGTTTTCATTTTAAAAAATAATATCAATTTACCAGTGTATTTCCTTCACATGCATCAACCCTTTGTTATATATTTCTATTTCTTTTCTGCAACTGGTTATTACACCGCCCATATCGTAACTCGCTGTTGAAAAAAGAAGTCCGTATTAAGCATTTGAAATTGATTTCTAATATGTTGATTAAATCGTAGCTAAGTACTCACAATTATCTGTATTTTTTGATAAAGGAAAACATCCATCGGCAGAAATATACATTAAAAGTACACCGTTTGCTGGTAACTCTTTAAACCCTGTGTGAAAATTTTCATACATTGTGAAAAATTCAACTCTTTTCGAATAATAATTTATTTTTGTAATTGAAGAAAAATTTACCTGTTGCTAAAAACATCATTATTTGCGTTATGCTCGGTTTATATAAAACATATTTATGCGGATTTTCTCGTTTTCCTCTGTCAAAATTTTCGGTGTATGGTGGGGTAATACCGGAATAATATCCTCTTGTACTTGAAAACGAAAAACTTTTTTCCTGCAAGTAAGCAATATTTCAAGTTAGGGATATTTTTAATTGATTATTGATGAGAAACGGGATAATGAAGATCGCATGAGAATTTGATACTAACGAAAGAAGCTCTTGATGGTGGATCTGATGTGTGATTAAAGTCTTCATGTCTTTTTTCTCTTTCTAGAGTTTGTATCATACGAAACATATCTATTGTCATTTCGCTATATTTTACCTGGAAAATGAAAGTGAACGTGTGAATAATATATTTACACATTACACTATAACACTGTGTTACAATTTTTGAACTTTTCTATGTGTTCGGGTCCATAGTAGGCTTAATCGATAATATAGACCAAGAAACAAAAATCAATTTCTCATTTTTCGTTTTTATTTGCTTTTGCGGGTACAGGAGGTGTTCAAAGTTGCGAAAATCGCGGTTTTTGCACTTTTTCAACTGCTCATAGCGGCATAAATATTGCTCTACGAACAAAACCAATCGCAGATTCGGAATCTACGTCAAATTTTGAGAAAACATCTCTGTCCGTTTTTCCAATTTTCAATTTTAAAGTACCTTAGTAGCGTTTTAATTTTATTATCAAGATAGTCGTCGTTCCGCGCGGAGATAGTCCGATAATCATCGAATCGTTCCCACGCGGAACGTCGGTGGTCTCGGTAAAAAAATTAAAACGTTAATAAGCTACTTTAAAATTTGAAATTGAAGAAACGGACAGAGTTTTTTTCTCAAAATTTAACGTAGATTCCGAATCTGCGATTGGTTTTGTTCGTAGAGCAATATTTATGCCGCTATGAGCAATTGAAAACGTGCAAGAACACCGATTTTCGCCACTTTGAACACCTCCTGTACCTACAAAATCAAATAAAATCGAAAAATGAGAAATTGCTTTTTGTTTCTAGGTCTAAACTATTGATTAAGCCTATTTTGGACCCATGCTCAAATTGGCTGTTGACCTGTGTAATTTATGGTTAATAATATAAAATGTTTTTTTTGTTGTTGAAAATTTTAGATTTTTACGAAAATATATTTTTTTAAATGATAGTTTCAAAATTTCATGATTCATTTCTTCTCTAGGAAGTTTGAAAAAAAAAACAAAAAAAAAAAAAACCTGTAAATACTTAATCGATCACTATCGAACTGGTGTTTCAGTCGAGTGTTTCGTTGCTGATTTTGTGCCTTCTGTATGTGAAACAGCAACCCATATTACGTAAATATCTACTCGGATAGCCTCGTAAGTGAATCGGATTTAAAGGAATTATTCTATTTTTTTAATAGGGTAATTTTTAGACATGATAATTGATAACTTCATATTATTCAAGTACATACCTATATTTTAAAAGAAAGTGAGCCTGTATATACCTATATGATTTTCTATAGTTTCTATTTTATTAAGTTTTTTTTTCAAAAAAATTTCTGGTAATTTTTTTTAGAGTTTTGAAATTTTTGTTTGGGAAAATTTTTTGGAAGAACTTTTAAACTTTATAAAAAAATTGAGAGGATTTTTTTGTGAAAAAATACTTTTTGCAATTTTTTTTCAACTTTTTTTTGCCAAAAAATATTTTAAAATATTTTTTTATTTTTTAAATTATTAAGTAAACGTATCAAAATTAATTTTTTTATTTTTTGGGAAGATTTTTTATTAATTTTTTTTTTAATTCGAAATTTTCAAAAATATTTTTCAAGGTATACTTTTTGCGAAAAAAATATTTTGAAACATATTTTTTTGAAAGAAATTTTCACCAGAGGAGATTTTTTCATTTTTTTATAGAAGTTTTGGCTTTTTTGTGAATTTCAATTTTTTTTTTTGCAAATTTTTCTTTAATAGGATTTTTTAGAGAATTCTAAAATTATTATGTACCATTGTCTTTTTTAGAGTAAGTGGTAAGTATATTTGTTTTTTTAAAACAATATTTTCACAAATAAGTACTACCTAAGTAATATCAAACCTTTTTTTAAATTTTCAAATTTTTATATGTATAAAAAAATAATTTTTAATTTTTTGGTAAGTTTATTGGTCTTTTTTACAAATTTGTCATGAATATAATTATTATATTCCTTTTTGAAAATTTTTTCCACGAGATTTTTTTTTTACCAAAAAAACCTATCAATACCCGGTAAACACACCGCCTGCTATTCGTATGCTAAAATCACAGAGACGAAAATCGCGGTCTATTCGCATACGAATAGAATGCGAAATCAAAGCAAAAATCGAAGAAAATTTTCTCAGATAAATTCGTATACTATTCGTGAGCGAATATCATGCTAAAATCGTATTTAAAAACCTGTAGATGTTTTGTGGGATATTAGCGCGATATTCGCTTGCGTATCGCATGCCTGAAATCACATTGAAAACAGGCAAAAAGTTCGTACGATATTAGCGCGATATTCGCATAAGAATCGTATGCTAAAATCGCAGTGGAAAACGTGCAAATATTTCTTACGATACTAGCACAATATTCGCATACGAATCGTATGCTAAAATCGCAGTGGAAAACGTGCAAATATTTCTTACGATATTAGCGCAATATTCGCTAGCGAATAGCATGCGATTTTCACTACAACTTCTTTCAATACGTTTTACAAATGAGAGAAGTCAGTTTCAAACATGAACGTGTACTTGAATGTATTGCAGTGACATTTAAACAATAAAATAAAGGTTTTTCTGGGTTTTTTGATTTTGTTGGGGAATTTTGTGTTTTGTTTGATGTTTTTCCTTCTTTTTAAGTAAAAACACCAATGATTTGATTTCAAAGTGATAAGAGTGGCGAAGGCAGAATTTCTTGGACGATTTCCACTCACAGTAAGTTAATTATTTTGAATTTATATCTTATTTGTGATCGCGTGAATCTGTGTGAAATTAAATTTTATCAAATTGTAAAAATTTTACACGTCTTATCAGTGCTATAAAATTTTTCAATTGTTCCTCTTCCTTTTCCAATTTGAACGCAGTATTATGCGAAATTATAAGGAAAGGAAGAGTCAAATCGAAATTTTTGTAATAATCGAAATTATTTCTAAGATTTCAATCTACAACTTTTGTTTGAAAAAATTTTCATTTGGGACTGTGGGACAGCCCTTCTTCCCTCTCACAATTCAGAGTAATAAATATACGTTTTTATACCTATCTAATCTATCTATCTATCTACGTAGTATTGGGCATAATTGAGGGGGGGGGGGGGGCTCAAATTGAAAACATTTTCAAACAAAAGTTGTAGATTGAAATCTTGGTAGTAATTTTGATTTTCCTAAAAATTACTTTATCAAATGCCACTGATAGGTACTCCAAAAACTTTACGATTCGGCATAATTTCATTTTCCACAGATCTGCGATCACAAATATGATATATTTTCGAATAATTAATTTACTGCTGAGTGGAAATCGTCAAAAATCATTTGCCTACTTTTTAGAGGCGAATTCCGAACGCTAATCGCAAGCGAATTAACAGCGAATAGAACGCTACATTCGCTGCTAACTTCGCGTACTATTAGCGTTCGAAATTAGCCGCTAAAAAAGCGGACATTTTTGATATGCTAATAGTACGTTATTTTCGCATGCTATTCGTATACGATAAATGTGAATTTAGCGCTCTATTAGTACGCGATTCGCATACAGTGTGTTTACCGGGTAATTATTCAATTTTTTGAAAGATCCGATATTTTTATTGGACAAAATTTTTTTCATTAGAACTTTTTTAGTAAAAAAATATTTGTCAAACATTTTTTTGAACAAACTTTTTAATTGCCATAAAATTTTTGATGATTTTTTTTTTAAATTTAAATAGAGTAAACTTAGTTATTTAAACTTTTTATTAAAATAATTTGTATTAGGGACGTACAAAAAAGCAACATTTTCCCAACATTTTTTTTAGAAAATTTTAAAATAAAATTATACTATAATTTTTTTTTTGAGAAGATTTTTGATTTTTGTGAACAAAAACTTCAAAAATATTTTTCACTATGATTATTTTTGTCTGCGAATATTTTCTATTATTTTTTGAAATGAATCTTAAAATTTCAAAAAAATCAGGGATTTTTTATACCTAAGATATAATTTTTAAACACGAGTATTTATTTCAGAATATTTCTTTTTTTTTCAAGAAATTTTTTCAGCAAAAAATATTTTTAAAAGAGAATTTTCAAATTTTCATTTAAAAAATTCAGAGGATTCTTTTTTTAAAAGATTATTTTTGTATTTTATTTTTTTCAATAGGTATATTTAAGTATTTTTTGAAAATTTTGGTTTAAAAGAATTTCTTTAGCAAATTTTTTTTTTTGAATTTTTTGATATGTAGGTAAGAGATATTTTTTGTGAATTTAAAAAAGATCAAATTTCCTTTCAAAATAATTTTTTACCTAGGTACCAAAAAATATTTCAAAAACATTTTTCGGAAAAATTTGAAAAGCGTGGTGGGTTGTGCATCGAGATAACAATATGATGTAGCTTATCGAATAAGGTTAAAATTTTTGAAAAAATAGTTTCTTTTCAACACATCATTATTCAAGTAAATTTTATTTTTCATTTTTTAAGGCATGAAGTATAAGTACTGATTCCCTATACCTGAATAACATATGACCCACTTTGAATAAAAGCGTGGTTTAAAAAAAAAAAAATTATCTGTTTATTTCTGGGGGATTTTTTCACCCATACCTACTTCTTTGACAAGGAGATAATTTTGTTCAACGAAGTACCTATACTTAGTTTTTATAGATTTTTTTTTTTTTTTTTTTTTTTTTTTGCTGCGGATAATTCCGAAAGTACTCTCTCCGTAGGATCTTCAAGGTTGAAAGCTACGACTTTTCAACACCAGTGTTGCGATATTATTAACCGAAAAAGAAGATATGTTTTGCAACCACTCACAGAGAAATATTGTATTCTCTTTATAAAATAATAACGTAGATATCTATGGATTCATATAACTCGAGTCTATATAATATTATGTCAAAACATAGATAGATACGTTTCAGGATACAGGAAACAGAACTTACTTGATCGTTTACGTTGCCTATTAATATAATTTCTTGTAACGTGAGCGTCATCGCGCTGGATCTCTCTACTGGAGGCGTCGTATGCGGGGTTAACCTTTGCAGAAGAAAATAGCAAGATGAGTGAGAAAGTCCATATTATAGGGGTATTAAAAATAGAATAATTTGAGAAAATATCGAGTTGTGAATCAAATTACTCTTAGGTGCATATTTATTATAAATACATTGAATAGGTATATTTACCTGTGCGAGAGAACTATAGTATTTTGATCAGCATGTAGAATATTTACTACTGTATCTGCAGCCACAAATGACTTTATTTCTTGTAAAACCACAGACCATTCCATTTGGTCGTCTGGTTCGTACGTACTGGTATAATCAACGATGTGCATATCTAATTCCTGTTGGATTAAAAATTAAAGTTATGATAACATGAAATAGATAGATATAAAATTTATGTATAGGTAAGACGTGGTAAAATGCTAATTGTAAAATACCCCTTCTCTCAAATAGTACGTCTTCTACTTTTTTTTTTGTTTGTTAAAATTTTGAATTTACCTACATAAAACTCTTTCGACAAAATTCAAAACAATATGTAAGGTTAAAAATATCGTATTAAATTTTTAAAAATCAAATAATTTAGGATTTTCTATTCGTGATATATATATAAAAAAAAAAAAAAAAAAATATCTCTACGTTTAACTACGTACACGAGATTGTTATAGGGTTAATATTTAGCATCAACTATACACCGTTAGCTTGAAGGTTCAAAGGATGCATTAATATGATAGAAAGAACTCGAACGCAGGATTTTCAAATGATTTAGCCCCGCTTCATAAGGCGTACAGTGTAAACTATTAAATGGATTAAAACCACTTGCTGAAGCTAAATTAGTAACCTGAACTATAATTTAGTATAGCTTTTACACGGTAGTTTAAAGATAAATTTATTATAGGAAGCTATTACACTTTGTTTTTGCTCGAACCAGATTCGATTATGAAGTATGAACCGCATTGTCGAAAATCGAAATATTTTTACCCATTGCCAGGTGCTCGTACACTTAATATAGAGCACTTGCAAGGTAATTACTTACGTGTAGCAAATCGTCGACCACCTTCATTTTTCTCATTAGTAAACATACAACTATAAATCTGGCATAATACCTTAGTTTCTTTACCATCAATTCGGACCTGAAACCAGAACACCTCTTTATTAGAGACTTAGATATAAGGCACAAGTACGGTAGTTTATAACTAGTGTTATTTTTTCTTTCTAGAAATGAAATTGACAATCTCGCGCATTGTAAAATTGGCAATTCAGTGTTTTCGAATATGAAACGTATCCTATACATACGATAATATACCTTATAGATAACACACGATTGAATTCACTCGTTCCTTAGACATATTTGACACGCGATCTACTCCACACACAAATATTATTCATCCTGTTTTTGAATCTATTTCTGTTTTCGTCTTTCTTTTAGAAATTTTATTACTGCCAATGTTTGGGTTTTCATCGCGAATAGAATTATTTCGATCGAAAATATGCGAGTTGGTATAATAAATCTCTCCACAATTTTTACATTTAAAAAAATTTTTCGTTCAAAAATGAAAATTGAAAATTTGTTCGAGACAGTTTTTCGGTTGATTATGTACCTACCTAAATAATTTCAGAGTCTTTTTATTTTCTTCCTCAAAGATAATCGAATGTACAGGGTGTTCCTGGACCAGAGTATCCACTTCAAAGCAATAATGTAGCTCCCTAAACTACACAGGTGTATGCATGTTTGCCGACCCTATGATTTGAAGGGGCAAAGTTATGTACGTACTTGTAATGATCATTTTTTCAGAATATCGTAACTTCGTTGATAATGAAGATAGATGAAATGTGTTCAGAACTTTTTTGTAAAACTTGAAAAGTTTCACAAAATTGGTTATATTCATGTTTTGTCTATCTCTAAAATCGAAGGAGCTACAAGGATCCAAACTCCTTCAATTTTCTAGTAGGACAAATGTAAGAATCATTTTTTTTTTTTTGATCTTTTTGTGCCCTACAAAATGAGATATTAATTTCTTGCCCAACTCCAAAATTAAAGGAACTACAAACATTTCAAAAATGGAACAGGCAAATTTGGAGGAAGCTACTGTTTAAATTTTTTAAATAGCTGTAGTAAATTAATTGGCTGGTATCAGCCTGATACCTCGAGGCTGGTATCAGCCTAATACCTCGAAGCTGGTAGTCTGATACCTCGAGGCTGGTATCAGCCTGATACCACAAAACTAGTATTGTCTATCTTCATTAGATATCAACGAAGTTACAATATTCGGAAAAAATTACCATTATGAGTACA
Organism: Balanococcus diminutus; assembly: GCA_959613365.1. Classification (NCBI taxonomy): domain Eukaryota; kingdom Metazoa; phylum Arthropoda; class Insecta; order Hemiptera; family Pseudococcidae; genus Balanococcus; species Balanococcus diminutus. Next base: position 37,215,642 of record OY390714.1, read on the forward strand.
TAACTTTGTCCCTTCAAATTTTAATGTCGGCAAACATGCATACACCTGTGTAGTTTAGGTAGCTGTATCATTGGTTTGAAGGGGGTGCACTTGTCCAGGAACACCCTGTATTGGGGAAAAAAATTATAGTCAAGGGTTTAGAATATTACATGAAATGGAAACTATAATTTGCTGTCTTATTATATTTAGGTGTGGTTTTCTTTCCGCATTTAAAACCCACATAAAAGTTGATGTTAATACTTATTTGTACAACAGAAGGACTCGTGTAACGACATTTTAAGCAAATAAACAATAGGTACTTTATTAATCTTATTTAAAATAATACAAGTCGAAAGTTTTTATAAGTACATTCTATCAATTGGTGTTGACTTCATATTGAAGGAAATACTAAGCGGTAGAACGCATATTGTACATGGAGAAAACGCGATGTAATAACGCTTGACTAATGGAATAGCACATTAAATGTCACACTGTATTACTCACTCAAGTTGACCTTTTCTAGTTTACACATTTTCGAAATTCTCGCTCTTCGCCAAATACACTCTCGTAAATTTCACACCGTACTTTATTGGATTGTCACAACTCGCAAGTTACAATGTATTGTTGGAATTATACACAAATTCTGCTCATAAAATTTCAACTCCGATATCAGAAAGCTTCCGACGGTGAAATGTTTGTTTCATTAAATCGTCTCAATTTTCTTTCGAATGAATTATTTTGCGAGTTTAATTCTCTTTATAACGTCCCTAGCCCAATTCGATGTAGAATATTCCATGCGGTTTATAATAATAATATATTTTTATTTGTCATTATGGAGCCCATGTTTCTCGAATGGGTACCAATAAAAAATTATGAAATTTTGAAGGATGTAGTAATGTTGGGTTAAATATTAGGTAATCGTGATTAGAGAGTCGAGATTCATGTGTAAGTAGGCAGAAGATATATACAAATATATGGAATATTTCCTATAGATATCTTTACGTTTCCAAGAATTTTTAATCGGTTCAACATTAAACCATTTTTTTTTGGTGCATATTCAACATAATTATTTCGTAAAATTTTTACATTTTTTTTCGAAAGAATTGAAAAACATTTTTCCTTTATGAGAGATCTTTTCAAAAAAAAAAAAAAAAAAAAAAAAAAAAAAAACCATACAAATAATAGAGGAAAAATCAAAACAAAAAATCGAGCTTTTGACTCAAATTTTTTTTGAGATTTGAGATCTTTTTCGTTGAAAGAAATTGAAACAAAAATAAAGATTTTCCCTCAAAAACAGATTTATTCACCGAAAAAATCCCAAAAAAAAATTTCGTGAAGAAATATTTTTTTTAATTTTTAGATACGAATTTTGAATTATTCATGAAATTTGTTTGGATTACCTATTATATTTTGCAAATTTCTTTCCGAGAATCTTTTTTTAGCAAGTTGTGTTAAGTATAGGCACCAAAAAATATTTTTCAAATAAATTTTCAAACGAATTGCTTGCACCTATTATTATTTTTTTTTAAATCTTGATACGAATTTTGATTTTTTTCCGCAAAATTTATAATATTTAAAATGATTCCATCCTTCATATTTCTTTTCAAGAGTATATTTTAGATAGATAACAAAAAATATTATTTAAAAATTTTTTCTATTCTTTTTTTCAAAAAAAAAAAATACGTTTTTAAAAAAAAAAGTTTTTAGACAAAAGACATCAAGTATTTAAGAGAAACTTTTGAATTTTTTTCACAATTTTTTTTTAATGATTCCAATCTGCAAATTGAAAGGTTTTTCTATAAAAAAATATTTTTTCAAGATTTACATTTTTTCCGCTCGATTTTCCAATTTTTTTCTATCAGAAAGTTTTTAAAAGAAGTTTTGTAATAAGTATCTACTTTAATTTTTTTTTCATACGTACCTGCATATGCAATTATTGATTTTTTCAAGAAGTTTTTGGAAATGTTTCCTTTCTGTATGAAAATATTAATTTTTGAAAGAAGTTATCGAATTTCCGATAACTACTAATTTTTAATTTTTATTAGGATTTTTTTAAATGATTTCATTCTGCAAAATTCCTTTCCTAAAAAAATTTTTGGGTCAAGAAATATTTTTCAAAAAATTTTTCCTGAAATTTTTTGTAGATTTTTTTAAAAAGAAGTTTGGTAAAAAATATATTTTTTAAATGTTAAGTACCAAGTATACCTACTTACAATTTTTTTTTGGAAATTCTTTTTGAAAATTTATTTTTAGGTAGGTGTATTTTTTTCGAAGAGAATTTCCTGTGTAACTTTTCTTTTATTAGGAAATTTTTTTAAATATTTCATTCTACAAATTTTTTTCCTATGGAATTTCTTGTGTCAAAAACATTTTTTTAAATTTAATGATTCGAATTTTTAAGTTTTTATTCAGAAAATTGTTTCCAATAAGTTCCTTTTTGCAATCTTTTTTCAAGAAAATTTTTTGTAAAAAATAATTTTGGAATTTTTTGACACAAATTTTTAATTTTTCTTGGAAAAAGTTTGAAATGGTTTCATTTTGCTTTATTTTCAAGAGAATTATACGAATAATTATATATTTTTTAAATTTAAATTTATGGTATAAGTACGATTTTTTCAAAAGTATTTTTATTAAAATTTTTTCAGAAATTTTTTGAAAATATTTCTTTTCTACATATTTTTTTTAAACAAATTTTTTTCTGGAATAAAATTTTTTCATTCTTGACAGCATTTTTGAATTTATTTCATTTTTTTCAATGCCTCGTTTTACGAATTCTTTTTTGAAAGATTTTTTTTTACCTTAACATCTTTTGAAGTCTCCCCTTCCACAAAAATTAATTTTTTCCTAAATTTTCTTCCCTAAATATCTAACTTCCGTTTTTAAAAATTCAATAGTTATATGTATAAGGCGAGGGAATATACCTAAGTGTAGATCATTGCAACATTTCTGAGAGAAAACGAACATATCTCAACTCTGATGGTATAGGTACCAAATACTCGGTATGTGTCTGCTTACCTATCTTCTTGTGAAGCCCTTGAATAATACTGACGACTACGTATCGCTGAATAAAACGAATAGGCTTCCCATAAATTGTTTATATCACTAGTTCTTAAACTGAAACAAAAAATAATTACGCCATATTTACATTTGTAATATGAACGATTAGGTAATAGGTTTATTTTGTGGAAATTATCTGAAACTCATCCCCCCCCTTCATTTAGAGAATTGTATGAAATACAGAATAGACCTACAATTTTTGTTCGAACGTGATCTCAAACAAGGCTCGATATAAATTATATTTAAAAAAATCGTCTACTCTATTGAAAATTATCTCAAGAAAATACAACTACCTATCTATTAATCACCTGAAACACAAGGTTTCACGTGCGCTTTTAATACCATCATAGGACAAATATTAGGTAATATTTAGATCATTTATATTTTCGCTTCATAGAAGACATTTTTCATTTTTGATTTTTTTCTTCTTTTTTTTTCATTTTTTCTTAACATCATAAACAACAGGATTGAAAGTGATGGTTATTATTATTCAGTTCACGCAATTTCTGCGTCAGATTGTGTCAGTGGTTGTGCGTAATAATGGCAAAAAGAATGATATAAAGTATAACGTGGTATTAATTCTTTCATTGGAAAAATTTCTCATATTTTAGTATTTCGAATAAGTAAGGCAGTACTCTGTAAAAATAACTTATTTTTATTAAAGTACCTACATTATCTGTTTCGAGTTTATCCGATTTAATAAGTCACCACATCGATAAAATAATATTGTCTTCTATTAACATTTTTGATTTTCGTTTAAAAGAATTTTTGTCGATATTTTCCGCAAACAACTCGACAAAAAATTAAATGCGATGATGAGAAAAATAATTATTCGAGGTAAATTTACTTACTAATAATGGTAGTACAATTGACCTATTTTGGAAGCAATTTCACCGATCTGCCAACGTTTCAAACCGTATCTTCTGTCAAGAATATGTCTGGAAAAGAAGAAAATTATTTATAGTAATGATGATGAGGTGTTTTTTTTTTTTGGAAGAGGTTCTATTAGGTACAGAGATAAATATCTAGATGAGTATATTTTTTTATATTACATTTTTTCATGATTTTTTTTTTCAGGAGCAGGGGACATCCTTGAAAATGCATTCGATTGGTATGGCTGACATTATTCATGTCAATTATTGGTTTCGCGAAGAAATGGTAAATCGTTGAATTGGCGAGCCGACGTAACAAGTGGAGAAAATTGAAATTGGCGGATTTAAAAAATGCTATTTTTTTACTCTCAATATGATGACCAAGGTTAGTTTTACTTATGATCCGCTGACTGGTAAATTTTTCACCGACTAAATGAAGTGTCGAATCGGGTGGGTATTTTCGCTGCATTGTAAAAATGAAAATGAGGAAAAAAGAGAGTAAAGATATGGCAGACGAAGGTGAACGAACGGTGCCGAGAAGAATAAGGCGAGAGAATAATATAAAGGATAACACGCGTGCTATGTAATTTAAATTTCATTTCAGAACGCGCCAGTAACATTAATTTGAAGTAATTTTTTTAACGTTATTTTTTAGCTGGCAAAAATAATTGGGTTTGAAAAATAGAGGTAAATCCATACGGCACATGCGTACAGCGACTTCGGCACATGTTCCAACTCTCAAAAACTGATCGAGTATGTATATTGTTTTCGCATCCGCTACACCATGAGCTTCTGAATAATAAAACGAGCTTCATTTCCGTTCGTTTAGGATTGTTTTGGCTGTACTTGGCCTGTATTACCGTGCAATTTGCATAAAATATACGGAAGGATTTATTAAAAAGTTTTGCGGAATACTGTTTCGCCTTTTGTAACCGAGTACTCCTGATTGACCAGGGCGAAATAAAAAATTTGTTAGGATACGTCGGACTGTTTAGGAAACTCGTGTAAAAGTTTTATGAATTTGACGGAAAACGAAAAGGGGTTATTTCCATTTTGCTACTGATAGTAATGCCTTTGCTCGCCGGATAAGTTTGTTACTTCTTATTCCATTATTGAAAAACTAAAATGGAGGCGGAATTATTTATAGAATACAAAATTCTACGCTGCAGCTCGGTTAGGAGGTGTGGTCCAATAATCGCCTATATTGCACCCCGCTCGCGTTTCGCTAGCGTATTTCTCTCGACTTTTTTTCCCACCTTCTGGTTTGTATGGTTTGAAATGTCATCAATTCTTACGCCTTTTACATTTGAAATGACGGTGCGGCGTTGAGACTTTTAATCACCAATGTGTAAACAAGTTGTCGTGTAATATAATGTCACCACAATCTTACACTTTTCATTAAAACAGATCCTACACGTACATATAGATGCGATTATAAACGTTGTAACATTAAGTACTCTTATCTTCAAAATACAGCTCGTATAAATTAGGCACATTACATACATACTGTAACGTGTGCTATTTGACGAAACTTTTTAATTTCCTTCTTTTTTATGAAAAAAAAACTTCATTTGATTATTTGTGTCAGGGTCTGTTCTAACTGAAGAGTTTTACAGAATTGCACAATAAGTTCAAAATTTTTTAGTGTATAAAGAAACACCCTCAGCATAGTGAATAATTTTAATAGGTGTGCTTGAAAATTTGAAATAAAGAAAAGTTGAAAAAAATGAGAAAAAATGCGTTTGGATCACAAATTTGAACCTTTAATTTCTCCGCAATTTTTTTTTTTTTAATTTAAGAAGTTGGGTTTGAACCAGAATTTTGAAAATTTTGTTGTTAGCAAAAATTAAGAAAATGAAGTTTTGAACTAAATTTTGAAAAAAGTTTTGTCCACAATTTTTTTTAATGTTCAAACCATTGAAAATTTTGTTACTCGATAAAATTATGAAAAAACTTGTTAGAACCAAAATTTTGATGAAAATTGTTTGTTTGAAATAAAATTCAAGCATAATAAAAAATGTTTTTGAACCAAAATTTAAAAAAGTATTGGTTTAGAAACAGAATTTTGGAAATTTCGTTTCTTGATATCAATCAAAATTTGGAGAAGAAAAATATTTTTCAACAATTTTTTAAAAGACGTGTTTGAATAAACGTTGGAAAATTTTGTTTCTTGTCGAAATTAACAAAAAAAAAAAATCAGCAAAAAAAAGTATTTGAATCAAAATTTGATTAAAAATTGTTTGCTTGAAAAAAAAAAAATTAAAGAATTGTAAGTATTTGAATTCATAGTTCCATACTATGATTTGAAAACTGTGTTAGCTCAACAAAAATTAGAAAAACATGTTTGAACAAAGATTTTGGAAATTTTATTTCTTGACTACATTTTTAAAAATGCGTTTAAAACCCAGAATTTGAATAATTTATTTCTCAACAAAATTTTTCAGAAATTTTGTTTAAATAAATGTTTAAAAATTATGTTTATTCAAGCCAAAATTTAAAAAAAAAATAATAATCCAAAATTTTGAACATTTTATTTACCTACTTAGTAACAAAGTTAAGAAAAAACTTGTTTGAAAAAAAATTTCAAAAGGAATTATTTATCGATAACAAGATTCGAAAAAATGTGTTTGAATCAATATTTCAAAAGTTTGGTTTCATGGCGAAGTTTTAAACTAAAATATGAGGGGAAAAATGTTTGAATCAGAAGCAATAAAAATAATTTGCTTGAAACAAAATTTAAAAAGAATAAGTGTTTTGTGTCAAATAAAAAATAAAATTTTTTTAAAAAAAATGTGTTTGAACCAGAATTTTGAACGTTTTGTTTCCCGTCAAAGTTTCAGAATATAAAGCATTTGAACCAAAATTTGAACAGTTAATTTTTCAACATTTTTTTTTGTGTTTAAACCAAAATTTAAAAAAAATTGTTCCAAAACCAAAATTTTCAAAATTTTATTAGGTGCTCAGAAAAATGAAGGAAAATTTTGATAATTCTTTTACTTTACAAAATTTAAGAAAATTGTATGAACCAAAATTTGAAATATATCATTTCTCAACAAAAAGAAATGTTTAAATCAATATTTAAAAATTTTGTTTTCAATCAAAATTAGGAAAAAAAATTGAACTGTAATTTTGAAAATTTTCACTCTTAATCAAATTTAGAAATTTGAAAAAAATTATTTGAATGAGTTTGAACCAAACTTCGAGAGTTGGGTTTATTTTTAAACAAAATTAATATCCCATAATTATGACCTTTTGACAACTTGAATTTTTGCCTCTCTCCCTGGAACTCTGTTCAAAATTTTGGGGATAAAAAAACACCTAGATTTCTAGTCAAAATAACATGAAAAAATGGATTCAAATGCCTTCGAAATTCCCCCCCCCCCCCCCCCCTCCGCCCAGAAGTCAATTTTCAGAATTTTGGTGTACTAATTTTATATTTTACTTTTTTTGGAGTTGGTTTTTCGCTGCTGGTGATGGTAAAAAAAGTTTTGAACCAAAATTTGAATATTTTGTTTCTGAACAAAATTTAAAAAAAAATCAATTTCAATAAGTAATACAAATTTTATTCTCCAGAAGATTAAAAAAAATACAATATTTTATTTCCACTTTTATTGACCAATGACCATGCAATGTGTTTTTTCAGGATTTTCCGAAAATTTTGGTTTGTGGATTTTAAAATATTGAATTTCAATTGTAATGTAATATGTATTGCCATATTTCATAATTTTAATTTCGCAGTTGAATGTTGAATTATTGAAAATTTATTAGGTAAAATCTATTGCAGGGGTTTTGAATTTTTATACTTATGCTCATGTACTTGTTTGTTTTCAGGATTTTCAATTGAAGAATGCAGGATGTACTTTAACACAGAGTTCTCGGCACTACGAATTTTATTCCAGGGTAAGTAGGTACCATTCTCTTTTTAAACGACTATTACGTGAATCAGAGTTGATTTAATATCGCCATGTAATATGTACCTATATGGAATGAAATCATCCTCGGTGTAGAGAGTGGGATACATGCCCTCCCAAGTTACAATCACTATCAACTTACAAATGAGAATATTCATATATTTTTATTCAGATTATGATATTGATATTATTTGAAAAAATTACTCTAATCGATACGAGCCAGAATAACGTATTTATTTATCTACCGACGAAAAAAGTATGAGTAAAATACACCCAAGGTATCATTTTTGATTAAGCTAACGCCGTAAATGCAATAAGGTATGCAATTTTATTAACATATATCCGTTTCGTCTATTATGTTCAGTATATTCCAGGAATGCATTCTATTAAAATGTTGCACTTCGGAGTGCCTAAAATAGATTTTTTTTTCGACGACGATAGATCAAAAGAAAGAAGAAAAGAGTAGCATTTGTGAAAAAATAACGTTTCCCAACAAAGCTTTGATTTTACATCTATAAAGCGCAGTGAAGTGAAAAAAGTGGAACAAAACGCGTTCGTTATGGAAACGCAGTACCAATGCGGAGCGTTTTTGTAGGATGAAATTGTTAGGAAAATGCAAAGTAATTCCTGTTTGCGCGTCAAGCTCAAGGGTGGCTTTTTCGCGTTTCCTTGCAATTATCACTTCCTCTGGCTATCGGCTTGTCGCGGTCGCCTATTTGCACCTATCTACGTATGTTATATTGCCAACTTGACTTCGGTATACTGCGACAGTGTGCGTAATTACTTACAAAACATGCGCCACGATTTGTATGCCGAATTGTAAATCAGAACTCACTGTGGGAAATGAGAATACCCATTTGCATGGAAATTACATCCAGTTACAATCGGTGTTTATATTTTCGATTGTTGGACGATTTATTTTCGCATATTCTGGAGGGAAGAGAAATTATGTTACCTATTTTGTAATTTGTAATGAATGTACAGTGTACATTAGGGTGGCCCTTATTTTTCGAATTTTGGAAATGTTGTCGGGACGGGGGGTCAATTGGTGACATATTGGTAGAAAATAATTCCCTATTTTTTATTTTTCCTCTAACTGAATTTTAAACCGTTTCTCAGGGGCCCCCAAATTTGAAAAAAATCAAAAAAATAGAAAAAATAGAACATTTTGAAAATTTTTGAAAATTTTTAGCAAAATGGTCATAGGGATGGTATTTCTATAAGACAAGACCATTTTCGATGATTTCTTATCTTTACCCCCCTTTTCATGGGACATAAAAAAACGTAATTTCTTACGTTTTTTAAAAAATTTGAAAAAAATGACTAAAAATTAAAGAAACATTTTTTTTTGAATAAAATGTTTTTAGCATACATGTTATCACCCAAAAAGGTCATTTACGGCGATTTTTCATCCTTACCTTCATTTTTGGGAACCTCATTTTTTTCAATTTTTGATAGTTTTTGAAAAATTTTCACTGATACGGCAGTGGTGAAAAATCACCGTAAATGACCTTTTTGGGTGATAACATGTATGTTGAAACCATTTTATTCAATTTTTTTAATTTTTAGCCATTTTTTCAAATTTTTTAAAAAACGTAAAAAATGACGTTTTTTCATGTCTCATGAAAAGGGGGGTAAAGATAAGAAATCATCAAAAATGGTCTTGTCTTATAGAAATACCATCTCTATGACCATTTTGCTAAAAAATTTCAAAATGTTCTATTTTTTTAAATTTTTTCAAATTTGGGGGCCCCTGAGAAACGGCTTAAAATTCATTTAAAGGAAAAATAAAAAATAGGGAATTATTTTCTACCAATATGTCACCAATTGACCCCCCGTCCGGACAACATTTCCAAAATTCGAAAAATAAGGGCCACCCTAGTGTACATTAGGGTGGCCCTTATTCTGGACTTTCGATTTTTTTTTGTGTCACTTCTTAAAGTCGTTTCTTTTCGTGAGAGAATACAATTTTAAGTGAATTTTAGTAGCTCTCGTTTGTTTTAGAAACATTCAAATTTGATCTTTTTTATGAGAATTAATTTTTTTTTATATCCCCACCAAGAATGGGACAAATACCTAGGTACTTCAACCCATTCAAATAGAAATAGGTACCTAGAGAGCTAATTAAATGGGATCTCTAAATAAATTTTTAAAAAAGTGTTTAAATATTCTATTCAAATACCCCATTTTGAAATAGGCTTTTCAAATAATTTTTTGAATAGTTTTTTTCTTTTAAATTACGTACAAATGCACAATGCCATAAAAATGATGAGAAAAATCAAATCAAAAAATGAAAAAAGAAATAATAAAATAACCAGATAATAGAGATTTAGATATCTGCCTAACAAAATAAAAATTTCAAAAATAGAAAAATTCTGCAAAATTATTATTCACAAAAATTTTAATAAAATAAAAAATTTGAAAAAAATTCTGATATCATAATTTTGATTGAAAATTTGTAAACATTTACGATAATACCTGGAATAAAAAATTCCCAAAAATTTAATGAACGAAATGTAAAAAAAAATAATAATATAAATAATAAAAAAATAAAAAAGAAGTAAAAAACTTGATTAAAAATTCAATAAACCAGAAACTCGTAAAAATGTTAAAAAACTGAATAATTCAAAAAAGTCTTCAAAATTTATTATTAAATCAGGAAATGTTCTAAAATTTGCAGTAATAAAAAAATTGTTATTCGAAAAATTTGAGAAGATGAGATTTTCAAATTCAAAAAAAAGTAAATAAATAATAAATGAATTGAGAGAAAATTGAATATTCTTCATAAAAACTTGAAAATAATTTTGAGAAATACGAAAAAAAAGTACAAAAACCTATCTAATTATTTAGTAGGAGGTATTTGTTTTAAATAGTTAAATAGGTGACAAAATGTATTTAAATGGGCTATTTCTATTTAAAATTTCAAATATGTCCCATCCCTGTCCCCACTAACTTGATTATAAGTTCCTGTGGAGCCCCAATTAAAAATTGAAGAAGTGTGATCCAAATTTGTTGACCCAACATCTATAAAGTTGTTCTTTTTTTTATTAGAAAATGATTTTTTATCAAATGATGGCACTATAGTCTCCCTTCCATTTTGAAAAAATTAAAAATGAATACATTTTCAACTTTTTGCATTTCTTTAGCACTAATCCTATCAGTATTGTTCCTTTTCATGAAAAATTATTACCAATTTTGTATTTTTCCCCTCAATGAAATTTGGGCGATACAAGAAACCTATCCACCAGTCCCCAATTAAAAAAAAAAAAAATTAAATTAAAAATTAAAAATTTTCGAACTTTTGAATTAAAGTTTCAACTTATCGAAATTGTTCTTTTTTATATAAAAACTAGGTATTTGCAAAATTTGAGGATAAGGGAGGTGTAATCAAAAATTCTACATATAATAACAAAAATTATTTTTAGGACCTCAATCTACAACTTTTGTTTGAAATTTTTTTCAATTCACCCCTCCCTCCCTCACCCTTCTAATTTTTAATTCGTATTTTCGGAGTGTTATGTGAAATCGGTGGGAAGGGAAAGGAAGGGTTCAACTAAAAAAAAATTTCGAACAAAAGTTGTAGCTTGAAGTCCTACAAATAATTTTGGTTATTACAAAAACTTCGATTGGACCCCTCCATCCCCTACAATTTTGAATATCATGAATCTATCTAGTATTGGACTGATGTGAGTCAATTTTCGGTGGTGTCAAAAAACATTACTGCGGCGATCCACTTGCATACAAGTTTTTAAAATACGAACGCAGGAATTAACTAGATCTTTATTTCGCAAAGTATTTTCTTTTTCAGTCTCTATATAACTCGTACTGCATAGTAAAATGGTTGGTGCTAAACTGGTATCGATAGGTATATGGTATATCGTTGAAATTAGAGGCTACGATTTCGATCACTCTTAATTTATTCCATTCAGCTAGAAATTTTCCGCTTAAATGCGGAAAAATTTTATCGTTTTTCTTTGTGTAGTTCGTATCAGAATACTATTACTCAGTCGGATAAGAAAAAAATTAATACTCGAACGAATGAGAAAGCAGTCGTATAATGTGTTCCCATTTTAATATTTATGAAACAGAGAATTTTTTCATTGAGAAAAATTATCGTATAATGCGGTTGTTCTTATTGATTAGAATGGTTTTAAACTAAGTATTCTTGGCAGTATTTCATTTATTTTTTCAAAATAAGAATTGTTAGGATTATTGAGAGAAAAGCTCTAGACGTAAATGGGTACTTGATAAACGGAAAAGCATGCGTGACTTGAACTTGGAAATTTCATTGTTAGCTGATGATGGGCGTATTAAGCCAGTAGGTATAGTTAATCTGTGTAGATATTAAAAATGAACGAAATCTGCCCGCTGTATGAATTGAATTTTTTTTATGAAAAAATCGCGCGTTGATTTATTAATAAAAATATCGTAATTTAAAATTTTTTAACTGCGATTTTTTGGCAGTTATAGTTTCACAGGCGAAAATGCGAAATTATGAAATGAAATTATGCAGAAAACCGATACACGAAGGATAAAAAAAACGTGGATTTTTTTTCGCCTTTTGCACCAAAAATAAATGTTCAAAGTTGAAAGTTTCAACGAGTTTTCCCAATGTCGGGAACTTTTAATTAAATTTAAATTTTAAACGATTTTTTTCATCTCTGTATTTTTGCAAGTTGGAATGTTGAAAATCGTTGTGATTTAATATTCTTCTTAATTTACCTCAGAGTTGAAAAAACAAGCAACTTTTTCAGATCAGTGAACTTTTTAATACTTTTTTAAGGTTAAAGGAAAATTTTAGCGAGATTTTATACCGTTTTTAGGGTATAAAATTTGCATACGATAGTTGTAACTTTTTCGAGAAAGATCATACGTATATAAGTTATATATCACGCTTGCGGTTTTCATTCCTTTTCATAGACTCGACGTTCTATCGAAACTGTATCGGCGTTTGAAATCAATTATTATTAAACGAAGTACTTAATTTGTTGAGGAAGTTTTAAAAATAAATTACCTCGATGATGGGCGAAAATCATAACGAAATAATGGGGGATTTGAAACTGATTGATATTCGAATTATTTTTTCAAACCACGTTTCCAATTTAATCGAATTTTATTTCGTCTTATATACGTATTTCACGACTTGGCAAAATTATAAAGCTAGGTTTTTTCCACAGCCGATACCTATTTCATTAATTGTATACCGACGAACAAGCTATTCGTGAAGCGTAAAAACTTCTCTTCTAAGCTGTTCGTATTTTTCACTGGTGAAAATTACTCACATAAATGTCACCTTCTGAATATAAGATGATTGATTGAAATTGATAGAGTATATGTAAACGAGAGCGAAAAAAAATCAAAAGTCAACGCAATAAACGTTAAATTGGTGTTTTTCAAACCGGTTAGTAGTTATAAGAAAATAATTATTTTTTATGAAATTTTCACCCCCTCGAGACTGCGTTTATTTTCCCAAGAGATTGAATCACCTTCGAGAATGAAACGATATATGCTCATTTGGAATTTCGTTTTTATCAAATCTCGTTACGAAGAGATTTACGACGTCCTTAAAAAATTTTTACATCTCGTATTTCTCATACCTTATTTAGGATCCGCATGTATATCGTGTAACTCGAATGGTGCGAATTGATGAGTTTCGACGACGAGTGAAAAAATTTTCATCGTTTGAAATGAAAAAAAAATTCGCCAGTTATACGTAATTTTTCGTTAAATTAGGTTATGAAAATTTCGACAGTAAATTTCACAAGTGAATCGTGGCGCCAGGTTTTTTTTAATACAGTTTGTATTTTAAATTTCTTGACAAAAATACCAAATCATTTCCATAATGGTACTTGAGTGAAAACCAACGTTCATCGATGACCTTTTCAGTGTCGATATTAATCATGGCATGGCGTTTAGTTGTCAATGTTGAAGGTGAGCAGAGGTGAAATAAATACTCGTAGGTCTCTGCTTATTTATTAGTAGGTTTCTAAATAGTGTATTTTTTCAAAATTACCGCAATGAATTAAAAAAAAATTGAAATACTACATATCTGCTTGGTACCAAAACTGGGCTTAAATGGCTCCTATTGATGCAAATAAATTATTTCGATAAAAAAGTTGAAAATTTATAAAACATTAAAATTTTCAATTTTTTTGGTAAAAATTGATGTTTTATGAAAATTGTAAGTTGGCAAGCCTGCTATGAAAATTTTTAAATTTTTTTTACGGGAATAATTTTTTTGCATCAATAAGAGCCATTTGAGCCCAGTTTTGGAACCAAGCATAAAGTATTTCAATTTTTTTAAATTCGAAAATCTCGATTTTTCAATGTTCTGCAACTTTTCAACACCCTGCCTGGTAGGGTGAAAAAATCGATATCAAATTTCAAGGTGAATGGTCTGGGGAGGTGTAGAAACTCAAATTGCACTTTTCTAGGGGTGACTAGTGGTGTCACCGAGGTACCGTGTGGCAAAAAATGTGTTTTTTTTCAAAAGTGACCCCACTTTGAAGGTCCCTATCTCCACTCCCTTGAGAGGTAAGGAGCTCAAATTTTTTTTAAATTTTCAGAATTATATCCGAAAAAATGTTCCAATTTTTCAGAGGAAAAAAATTCGATTTTTTTAAAGTTCCAATATTTTTCTTAAATTTTTACAGAAAAAAAAAAAAAAAAAAAAAATCATGAGGGAAAAATCCTAAATGTTCTTGGATGTTTACGTACGTACGAGTACCCGAATTTTTTTGGAGCAAAGAAATTGGCGAAATTTTTTTTTTAACTTTTTGAGAGCAGAAACCATTTTTAATTGATTAAAGAAAGATTAAAAAAAATAATAATAAATACCTATCTTATTTATAGAAGGGACCACTTCTATGATTTTTGTTCACTTTTTTGATTTCTTTTAACCCTTTGGGTCATGAGACACTTCCCATGGATTAAATCCTAAATGCTTCAGAATATATATTAAGACCTCACTAATAGTTACAAAAAATACCACAAAATTGAGCTTTGAGCTAATATTTGTCTCGAAAGTTGTCATTATTGAGAAATACCTCATTTCGAAGTTTCGACAAAGGAAAATGACACACATAAAATTTTTTAATGTGAGATGTTTAAATTCATGAGCTAAAAGATAATGGTCTGAAGCAAAACTCGCTCAAACATGAAATTTGTAATGGGATACAAAAAAAGAGACCATTTGAAGAAGTGAATTTGAGAACAGCAGTTCCAAAAGATGTGACGAACCAGTGAGTTTGAAATCGTTTGCTTCTGATGGAAGTACATACAAAACCAAAATCTTTGCCGCATAGAAAGCTTTTTTCAAAAAATTGACAATTCACGTCGAAACTTCAACTTGAAATCAAAATCAAAATTATCACGTCATAAAATTATATCTTTGTATTGATTATGTATCAGCAAAAAATCTTTGAAAAATGGTCAAAAATGAAATCATTGTTTTTGTAATCAAGTTTTTGATTTTTTCAAAGTAAAAAAATTAAAAAAAGAATTTTTGAAAAAAATTGGAAAACTTTAAAAAATTGTTACTCCGAGTTCAAGGTAATAATTTTTCCAATTTTTCCAAAAATCATTTCTAGTTCATTTTTTTGAATATTCATTTTTATTTTTACTTTGAAAAAATCAAAAATCTAATTTAAAAAACAATGAACCCAGTTTTGACTTTTATGAGGTGATAATTTTGATTTTGATTTCAAGTTGAAGTTTCGACGTGAATTTTCAATTTTTTGAAAAAAGCTTTCTATGCGGCAAAGATTTTGGTTTTGTATGTACTTCCATCAGAAGCAAACGCTTTCAAACTCACTGGTTCGTCACATCTTTTGGAACTGCTGTTTTTATATGCACTTCTTCAAATCGACTCTTTTTTTGTATCCCATTACAAATTTCATGTTTGAGCGAGTTTTGCTTCAGACCATTATCTTTTAGCTCATGAATTTAAACATCTCACATTAAAAAATTTTATGTGTGTCATTTTCCTTTGTCGAAACTTCAAAATGAGATATTTCTCAATAATGCCAACTTTCGAGACAAATATTAGCTCAAAGCTCAATTTTGTGGTATTTTTGGTAACTATTAGTGAGGTCTTAATATACATTCTGAAGCATTTAGGATTTAATCCATGGGAAGTGTCTCATGACCCAAAGGGATTTTCTCATAGAAAATATCTTTATAAGAAAATCTTACAGTTTAATTTGGACTAAAGAAATGTTTAATTTTTTTTTAAAAGGAAATATCATTCTAACATTCAACATTAAAAAATTTTCTACATGAAAAAATTGAGCAGCACTTCGGAAAATTGCAAGTTTTCGTTCTTGAAACTGGCACAACACAACCCAACTCAGTGAAAAACTCCAGTTAACTAAACTAATGAATAAATTGAGAAAAATTAATTTAATAAATAACTTATAGAAACTTTGTAAAAAACGTTATTCAAAATTTAATTGAATTATTTATATATATTTTTTTAATGTGTACTGAATTTAATTTCTTTTCGAATTTTATGCTAAAAAAATACAAAAAATACCAAAATTACAAAAAATAAAAAAACACTTCAAAAATTAAAAATTTAATAACTTAAATTTTTTTTTGAAACTTCATGAAATGAACATTCGTAAAAAAAAATCGATGAGTTTGAAATTTTGTTTAAAAACGGGTTTATAAATTCTACAAAGAAAAAGAAAAAAAAATGGTGTAAGTTAAGAAATTTTTTTTTCCACTGAATTTCGAAAAATTGGGGTGGGGCGAAGTATAGGACACATAAAAAAATTAATTAAAAGAATTTTGGAAAATACCTACGCCATTTCTGAACTTATTTATTTATACATATATTATTTACTTATTGTACGAAAACTGGCATTGTCAGTGAAAAATTCTTCAAAGAAAAATTTTTACTCATTGAATTTTTTATCAAAATAATTCCATATTTCTTTGTATTTTAGGGAGGAGGGGATGGGAGGGGAGGGGAAATTACGTAAATTTGAAATCATTTTAAAGATATATTCGACACTGAAAAACAATTTTCATATTTTTCATTAAAAATTATTCTATGGGTGTTTTTTTTTATTATTTTGTGGGATAAATAAAGAAAAATCTTTTCATTGAAAATTATTAATAATTATTGTCAATTTTCAAGTTGAACAAGAATTCCCTCCGCTGACATTTCGAATCGATGACGACATGTGTTAATTTCAGGTAGAAAAATTAATCACTTTACCGCGTATAAGCTCTTTCATTTTCAATTCCCATGAAAGATTTTTCTGCTTTATACGCCTACTTGAAAACACCCCCGCATTATTTGTCAAAAGGAAATTAACTAGATTACTGCGAAAAGCGCGCACAAACAGAAAAAAAAATTCAAACAAGTTAAAAACAATGTTTACCCAGTGAAAAAGAAGCTAACGTATAAAATCAACAGATCTTGTTATTATAAAGCAAACGAAAAATATGTAATTAGTAGATTTTACGTTTGATGTACGTATATTTTGAGTATTTGTGCGAGTTCATCGCGGTTATAAACGCTGTTTTAGGGTGTATTTTTTTCTTCCTACGCATAGCAAAGGATACGCCTTTGGAGAGTAGACATTATGTGAATATGTTTTTCCTTTACAAACTATTACCTGTAAAATATTTCTGATATGATTTTTCCATTTCATTTGGTCGTTATTCTGTTTACACAATCGAATAATTTTTATTTTTCAGTATATGTAGAAGTTGACTGAATCTCAGCTTTGGAAAATTCCTCCGAGTATTCTTATAGTAAACGAAATGAAAACTTTTAAGTTTTTCAACTTTCGTATTATACCTTAATTTTTTTTAGAAATTAAATAACTATCTATAGCTTTATGAAGTTGTAAAGCGTCTCAAGTAAGAATGCCATCCTTTATTTCAATGCCCATTCTGGATCGTAGGCAATGTTTTTAAAAAGAACTCTACAGTATATTATCATAATTGGAGGGGAGAGAAGGGTCTAATCGAAAATATTATTATAACAAAACTTATTTCTAAAACCTCAATCTACAACACTTTTGTTTGAAAATTTTTTCAATTGGACTCTTCCTCCAATTTTGGAAAAGTATCTACCTGATATTATGTGAAATCGTGGAGAATGGGGTAAGTAATTATCCAATTCAAATTTTTATAATAACCAAAATTATTTTTAGGATCTGTATCTTCGGAGTGTTATGTGAAATCGGTGGGAAAGGAGGGGTCCAATTGAAAAAAATTTCAAACAAAAGTTGTAGATTGAAGTCCTCGGAATAATTGAGGAGTTTAATATCAAAACGCACTAACTCCATTTTTCAAAATGTTGGGAAATCGCAAAAACTATAGGGCAACTTAGGCTAATCCAAATTGAAATTAGCATTCGTTTAGCACATTTTCACATCAAAACGCAATAAGTCCATGGATTTAATGCGTTTTGATGCAAAAATTTTAACATAACACACTAAACGACTGTTTTACTTTTATTGAACACATTTTTGTATTCTGATTTCTAAATTAGCATTTGACGTATAAAAAAAAGATTTACGCTTCTGCTGATTACAACACCGTATTCCCCGTTGAATTTCCTATAAGACAGTGTTGCTAATTCAAAAAAACAAAAATGGAGTTAGTGCGTTTTGATATAAACCTCCTCAATTTTGGTTATTACAAAAATACCTCCCCTCTAATTTTGAATATCAAGTATCTATATAGTATTGGATTTGGTAAAATGGGCCGATTCGTCATTCTCACTTATGGTTTTTCTCTTTCTCTGAATTTTTTTTATTGTAAAATAGAAATGAAAATTCCAACAAAAAAATTGTAAATTGTTATTAGTAAATTATTGCAAAAATTTGCTTCAAGTACGTATTGTACACGTTAAGTGTCATTTTATTTTTTGTTTTTGAAGCGATGACGATTCTGAACCTCTATACCCCTCCTTTGCTATGCCACTTTCCACTGATGAGCTCTCTCTTTAGGTATACTCGACGTGGTTCATTTTCAAAATAATTCGACCATTTAACCGTAGCTAATTGAGCGCTGACGAATGAAAAATAATAAAACGAACCTACACACGTAGGTAATAATTCCGCGTATTTTATCGAGCTTGTAAAAGCAAATTAGCGAATCTATGGAAATGTCATAAACAATAAACATCGACTCGGCATTGTCGATTGTAAATTTGACGAAATTTTTGTTACGCAAGTCGTCGATGGGAAACTGAAAATAAATAAAAAGCCGAGCCATCGAAGGACGATAAAACAATAGGGGTGTTTTCTTTAGAGAACAGCCAGAGCTAGGTCGCGAGTCAGAACTAAATTAATTATTTAATTAATATCTGGATTGCGCGCAAACTAAAGCTTAAATTAAAAACTATCGGATGTCGTCGCGAATAATATAATTAATTTGTTCGAATATTGCTTTACCTGTGTTGCTGTTGATATTTCCACAGTTTTGTATACACGTCAAAAGTTCTTCCAAAATATCCTTGCCATATTTTTTGACCACACTGAGGCAGATCCCTGCGAACAGAGGAGGATAAAAACTTGAAAAATTCGTGCACAGCTTGGTCATTCGTTTCGATTGTTATTAATGACGTGATAATAGTAATTATCTTTTACCCGAGTAATTTCGCGTCGGAAAGAGAAACGCGTTACCACGAACACGACTGCATTTCCACCCTCAACTTTGCGTTTTTACTTCTCCGATATACGAGGCGATTCAAGGCAAAGCATTGTTTCCATTCAAAAAGTGAACCTCGTAATTTTCATTCGATCAGGAATTTTGATCTTGTACCAAATGAATCGCTCGCCATAGAATTTAGCCCAGCGAAATAAGGAAATGAAATTGCGTTTTGGGTTGTATGAGTTTTTTCTAATTAACTACACTAAAAAAGTCTCCGAACCTCACTCTTCGAAAAGTTCACATATATGTGGACCCAAAGTTACCCCTTTGTTGTTTTTTGCTTTTAACTCTTCAAATATGAGTTTAAACAGAAAAATTATTATAAAAATTAAAATAGATAAAATTTGCGACAAAAATAGTTATATTCATTTCTTTCGAAAAGTGAACGGATGGCGTAGAAATATTCATCAAATTCCTAAAAACGGGAGGGGTCTCATTTTTTTAAAAGTTATGAGCGAAAAACTACGAGACGATAACTTTGGGTCCTAATTTGAAGAACTTTACAAGAAGTGATGGTTCAAGTACTTTTTGGTGGTTAATTGGGTGGCCTGGGTGACCCTTATTTTGGACTTTTGGATTTTTAAAGTCTTACTCACAAAAGTTTTGTCTTTTTATAAAAAAATAAATCCCCACTTCTTTATTTTGTTCCAACTGAATTTCAGGTGGACTGTAGTCACCCCCCCCCCCTTCAAACAAATGAAAAAAATTGACCGTTTTTCAAAATTTTATCTTTATTTGGTTACATTTCCTCAAAGTTGCTCCTTTTCATGAAAACAAATTTTTAGTTTCTATTTTCCCCTCTACTTAATTTTAAGTGGTATTTTTGGGGCCCAACTCAAAATTGGGGATATGACCCTTTTTTGAGGGGGCGCAGAGGAGCCCCAAAATCATGAAATTTTTTGAAACTTTCCCCAGGAATTCAGCCCCCTAAGTCATCCCCACCCCATTTTAGGGCCCAAAAAGTGGATTTTGGGGTCATTTTTTTCACGTTGACCAGGCTACAGAACCCCCCAAATGGGGACAGGGGGCCAAAATTTTCATCATAGATCAAGTTCGTGCCCCTAATGTGCCTTTTGTAGGTTTCAACTTTTGGGCCCCCTTTGACCCTTGTCCAGGGTCAAAAATCAAGATTTTTCACGTTTTTCCCCGCTTTTTCCCACTTGCCGGTACGTTGATCAGCCCGCAGCCCAAACCAAATGACCTTGGAGGCCAAAATTTGGTATTTATGATGGGTAAGGGTCACTGAGGTGCCTTTGGGGTTTTTTGACCCTTGAGCTTCAAAATGGGGGGGTGGCTCCTTTTTGTGGGAGGCTCTAAAGAGGCCCCAATGTGACAAAACACTTTGAAATTTTTACCAACAATAGTGACTCATATTGTCTTTACTGTATTCAAATTTCAGCTTTCCAAGTCATCCCCACCCCATTTTAGGGGCCAAAAAGTGGATTTTTGGGTCATTTTTTCAAGTTGATCAGGCTACAGCTCCCTCAAATGGGGGTAGGGAGTCCAAAATTCCATAGTAGTTTGGGTTCATTCCTCTGATGTGCTTTTTGTAGGTTTTGACCTTTGGACCCCTTTTGACCTTGATACAGGGTCAAAAATCAATATTTTTCAAATTTTAACCTGTCTTTTCTGATGCGTTGAACAGCCTACAGCCCAAACCAAAACACCTAAAAGGTCGAAATTTGGGATGTAGTGTCAGTAGAGGTCACTGATGTGCCTTTTGGGGTTTTTGACTTTTGAGCATCATTTGACCCCCGTACAGGTTCAAAAATCAGAAATTTTCACTTTTTAACCCCCTTTTTTGGTGTGTTGATCAGCCTACAGGCCAAATTAAACGACCTAGGAGGTCAAAATTTTTTATGCGGAGTCAGTATAGGTCACAGATGTGCCTTTCGGGGTTTTTGACTTTTGAAGCTCAAATTTGAGATTACCCCTTTTTTGGGGGGAGTTGTGAGGGAGCCTCTAAATGAGGAACTTTTTGCGGAATTAGCTCCAACGAAGCACACTAACATTACCTACAACATATACAAATTTCAGCTTTCCAGGTCATCCCCACCCCTTTGTAGAACCCAAAAAGTGGAAATCAGCTTGATATTTTCACATTGGACAGGTTTCAATTTGCTTTTTTAGTGCATTGAACAGCGTTCTGATCAAACTAGATGATTTTGAAGACCTAAATGGGGTAATTAAGGTTGGTTGGGGTCACTGATGTGCTTTTTGGGGATTTCGACCCTCTAGTCTCAAAATTGTGGGCAGCTTATTTCTGTGGGGAGCTGTAAAGGGGGTTCAATGTGACACAGTTTTAAATTTGTACCAATGGAAGTGACTCATCAAAGTTTGAATTGGAAACCCTTGGTCATAATAGACATCAATAATGACGAACCTATCTTTATTATTACGTTTTTGTTGAGAGTCATGAATTGAAAGAAAAAAAAAATGATTTAAAAAAAATATGGAAATGAAATAAAATACTTGCATCCAATTACCATTACTATTATACAACGTAGTTTTAATGACTAACGTCTAGTTTGATAGTTTTGTTTACATGCATGGGGAGCAACATCGATGAATTTTTTGGTGTGTTGGCCCCCATCTAAAGAGCTGAACGTGACGAGGGGTGGGGGGAAGCCCTCAACGGGGGGGGGGGGGGGAGCGAAGCTCCCATCTGAAGACTACATCTTCAATGCAGACAGGAACTAAAGCTGAAGACAAAAACCTGGCATCTTTAAACTGAATTTGAAGTTAAAACTGATATTGAAACTGAAATACCATGAATGAAAACGTTTTTAAAGGAGTACACTAACTAGAAAAAAAAATTTGGCTCGAGAGTAGCATCTTGACTGCTACGCGTTTTTTTTTTCAAGTGAAAAAGAATTTAATTTTTTGAAATAAAAAAATATTTTTTTTGAGAAAATTTTTGATTTTTTGAAGTAAAAAAAAATTGAATACCTACCTACCTAACTACCTAATTTTTAAAGTTAAAAAAAATAAAAATTTTTGGAATAAAATTTTTAAAGTAAAAAAAATTATATAATTTTTTAGAATGAAAATAATGTTTTGCAGAAATCGTGTTTTCCCCTTTAGAAAACATTTTCCCAACCATTTCAAACACTTTTTGATATCCTTAACAGAAAATTTGATCAAGAAAAATTGTGGATGGTAATGTCGATGAATTAATCGACGATCGAATTTTATGTCGTCCTGTCGAGGTATCATGTCGAGGTTTTCTTTATTTATCAAAATATTACGAAAATGTTGGAAATTTTGACAAATCCAACATTCTCATGGATCACAAAAGAGTCAGCAAGGCGGGAAGAGTCGATTTAAGTAAAAATAAGGGGTTTTATTATTGTCGATGTAGATGTCGACGTCGACCATTGCTACACGGAAACTAACTAAATCCTAATTTTTTGGATTTTTATTTTTTTTTGGATTTTTTAGAATAAAATTTTCAACCTTTTATTGGAGTAAAAAAAAATACAAAATTTTTTACAATGAAACCCGGTAAACACGTTGTATGCGAATCGCGTACTAATAGAGCGCTAAATTCGCATTTATCGTATACGAATAGCATGCGAAAATAGCGTACTATTAGCATATCAAAAATGTCCGCTTTTTTAGCGGCTAATTTCGAACGCTAATAGTACGCGAAATTAGCAGCGAATATAGCGTTCTATTCGCTGTTAATTCGCTTGCGATTGGCGTTCGGAATTCGCCTCTAAAAAGTAGGCTAATGATTTTTGACGATTTCCACTCAGCAGTAAATTAATTATTCGAAAATATATCATATTTGTGATCGCAGATCTGTGGAAAATGAAATTATGCCGAATCGTAAAGTTTTTGGAGTACCTATCAGTGGCATTTGATAAAGTAATTTTTAGGTAAATCAAAATTACTACCAAGATTTCAATCTACAACTTTTGTTTGAAAAATTTCTCAATTTGAGCCCCCCCCCCCCCTCCAAGTATGTCCAATACTACGTAGATAGATAGATTAGATAGGTATAAAAACGTATATTTATTACTCTGAATTGTGAGAGGGAAGAAGGGCTGTCCCGCAGTCCCAAATGAAAATTTTTTCAAACAAAAGTTGTAGATTGAAATCTTAGAAATAATTTCGATTATTACAAAAATTTCGATTTGACTCTTCCTTTCCTTATAATTTCGCATAATACTGCGTTCAAATTGGAGAAGGAAGAGGAACAATTGAAAAATTTTATAGCACTGATAAGACGTGTAAAATTTAATTTCACACAGATTCACGCGATCACAAATAAGATATAAATTCAAAATAATTAACTTACTGTGAGTGGAAATCGTCCAAGAAATTCTGCCTTCGCCACTCTTATCACTTTGAAATCAAATCATTGGTGTTTTTACTTAAAAAGAAGGAAAAACATCAAACAAAACACAAAATTCCCCAACAAAATCAAAAAACCCAGAAAAAACTTTATTTTATTGTTTAAATGTCACTGCAATACATTCAAGTACACGTTCATGTTTGAAACTGACTTCTCTCATTTGTAAAACGTATTGAAAGAAGTTGTAGTGAAAATCGCATGCTATTCGCTAGCGAATATTGCGCTAATATCGTAAGAAATATCTGCACGTTTTCCACTGCGATTTTAGCATACGATTCTTATGCGAATATCGCGCTAATATCGTACGAACTTTTTGCCTGTTTTCAATGTGATTTCAGGCATGCGATACGCAAGCGAATATCGCGCTAATATCTCACAAAACATCTACAGGTTTTTAAATACGATTTTAGCATGATATTCGCTCACGAATATTATACGAATTTATCTGAGAAAATTTTCTTCGATTTTTGCTTTGATTTCGCATTCTATTCGTATGCGAATAGACCGCGATTTTCGTCTCTGTGATTTTAGCATACGAATAGCAGGCGGTGTGTTTACCGGGAAAAATCCCAATTTTTTGTACCCAATAAAATATAGGTAGGTCGGTAGGTAATTTTTTTTAAAAACTGAAAATTTTTCATTTTTTTTTTTTTTTTTTTTTTTTGAAATGAATACCTACCTAATTTTTCATCTTTTTGAAATATTTTTAACCAATTTTTTAAGCATTTTTTTGAAATGAAAAATTATTTTCCCCAAATTTTTCCACCAAAAAAAATTTATCAGTATTTTTCAAAGTTGTTTTTTTTATGAAAATAAATTTCCAATTTTCTGTTTTCCCTCAGATCAAATTTAAGTAGTACCTTGGGACGCGCCCAATTTTTCAGAAAAAAAAAACAAACGAAAGAAACGAGCAATAAGATTAATGGTCAATTTTTATAATTTTTCTGGTAAAAAGGGTGACTTGGGTCCACTTGAAATTCAGTTGTGACATAGGGAATTATTTTCTCAGCATAATTATGTAAAAAAAAAAATTTCGAGGGTAATACTTTTGAAAAATCCAAACATTTAAAATAAAAGCCCCCCTAATGGTTAATCAGGGCATCAAAACGAACATTTTAAAATGAAAAAATTTCATGTACACCCCAAAATGCAATTTGCTCAATTTTTTTGGTTCAACTTTACTTAGCTTTCGGTTTACATTTTACCTAGATTTATTTTTGTTTTAATTATGATTTTGAATTCCCAAATACGAGTAAACACACGTGTGATGCTTTACTAAAGTTTTTTGTTCTTCGTTTACCCACTACGTATAAAGTACCTGGGTATAGTTAATTTAAATCTAAACTATAACGCAAGTTCATGGGACACCCTGTACGTTTCACAAGTTATTTATCTTATTTTGTCATAAAAAATAAGAAAATTGTCGGTCGTTTAGCCAGACTACGAAGGGGGAAAAATACACAAAAATAACAATAATTACTAGAAACACGCGACCGAATACAACGTGTACGTGGAAATTATAAAACAACTCGTAGTCTTATTTCATGGCATAATCGGTCGGTCGTAAAAAAAATTATTAAAAAGGAAAAGGCGGTTGCTATTAGAAAAGGATTTTGTGATAAGGACAAGAAGGCTTTACAAATGATTAAAATGTTTACCATAGCGAATTTTTAAGCTTGGTCGGTATATAAGTTGTGCGCTGCGATTACGATTTAGCATATACATGCATATTTTGTAACCTCGATGATACATAAAATTTATCATTGGTGCATAAAGTCGACGAGAAATTATATAAAACCTTCATCGGGCCAAGAAATCCGATTAGTGTATGTTTTGATTACATCATATACCTGCTCTTGTACTATGTAGAAGTTATACGGTATTTTTTGTTCTTATTCGCTGTTCGACTCGGGCAAATGTGTTTCTCTTTCGCTGATAAATGAAGTAAACGAGAATCCCATCGAGTGCTCAAATAGAAAATGTGTAAAATCGTTGTCACGGAAACTTGGGTTGGGAAAAAAACGCGAAACATAAGCCGCCTCATTGTGAACTGACACGAAAAGTAAATACCAAAGTCCTCAAATACGCTATCAAGCTTTTAAAGTTTCATCATATCTGAAACGCGCATGCAAATAAATTTTTCTTCGCCTATTATAATCAAAAGAAATCGAGTAGGTGTCCGTTCACGTATAGATACAAATATTGTACTCGATAACACTCATTGTGAATTGCGTTATTCGTATAGGTAATATGTGTACGAATAAGTATATTAAAAAAAAAGAAAAAGAGGAAAGGACCTATAGTGCCAAATTTCGCGCTATTCTTTGAAAAGCTGTCAAGTAGAGCAAAATATTATTACGGTGTGAGAGGTCTTATCGACAAGATTTTCCAAAATTATATCACGTTAGGTTATTTCAACCCAACGGAGGTGTTGCGTCATATGGAAAAGCAGCATGTTGTAAAGTTGGCGAATGCGGCGACAATTTTAACGCGACGATGGTGTGGTTTACTTCTTTTTAAAATAAATCGTTCAAAGCAAAAAGTAATAATTGGAAAACTAAGTGCAAAAATGATTAGATTTCTAAATCGTTTACGAGCTTCGTTCTACGACTACGCGTCGGGCATAGTTTAAACAATCGCAGCATTACTGCCGCAGATGGCTGAGAAACTTTTTCGTGTACGTAATCGATATAGCCAAAAATTTATCCACTGTGTGAAAATTATTCAACTTTCCTTCGATTAATTTTTCTTCAACTCTTTTCACTAAACGAAACCGCTTTCAATGATGCGAGTAGGTAATTCGACTATTTAATGAAATATTTTTAAAAGTTGAATGAAGGCATCAGGGCGTAATTAAGTACTCCAACATGCAAATGCATACTGTGTACTTCGAAAGATATTTATGCAAATTCTGAAGAAGAAAAAAACAGGCAGTGGAATACTAAATAAATTTATTTTTAAAAACAATAAATCGCTACTTTTAGGCGAGGTAATAAAAAATTGTAGAGTGAAATAAAAATGATTAACAAAGCAATCGAAATAATTTTATTTAAATAGATATTTTGTAAAAAGAAGTCCTTACAAATTTATCTGAAACTAAATTTTTCAAAAAAATTTTTAAATATTTTTTTTTACTTTTCTTTGAAAAAAATTCTTCAAAATTTTGTAGGAAAATATTTTTATAAAATTTTGTTCACTTCATTTCTGTTAACATTTATTTTTCCTTAAAAAAATTTTTCAATTTTTTTCAAACACATGTTTTTCAAAAAATAAATTTCAAAGTACATATTTTTAATGTAAAATTTAAAAAAATAATTATTGTTTTCAAGTTTATTGAAAACAATTTCTCTAAAATTTTGCTAAAAGCTACGATTTTGTTTTCAATCACAAAATTTTTATAATTTTGTTCAAAAATCGGTTTTTTAAATGAAATTGTGTTACATTTTTTTAATTTCATTGAAAAATGATTTCTTAAAAAAATTTTCAACACAGATTTTCAAAAAAAAAAAAAAAAAAGTTAGAAAGTATATTATTTTTACTTTTTTTTTTAAAACAATCATTTAAAAACTAATATTTCAAATTTTGCTAAAATAAAAAAATATTTATAAAATTTGTCAAAAGTATTTTTTTTTATCAAATTTCGTTTTAAAAGACTTGAAAAAAAAAGAAGTCGGGTATTTCTCATATCTTTGGTACGTACTTTTGTGCGCCAGGAGGAAGTTGTATAAAATTGGAGGGAGATTTTTATTCATCGAATAATCGATTTGATAGCTTAACATAATAAACGAGCAGACATTGTTGGTATTTAAATAGAATTTTCCAAAATTATGTCCAATGCCCACCTCAATAGCTTTTTGAAAATTTTATTGAAAATCAATTCGTTTCAAAAAAATTTCAAACGAAAATTTTTCAATTTTTTTTCAAACAGATTTTCGCAAAAATTATTTCAAAAAGATATTTTTGAGACCATTTTTTCAAAATGTATTAAAAGCAATTTCCCAAAAATTTCCCCAAAAATAAATTTTACCCCTCCCCCCATCTCCACCAAAAAATACAATTTTGTTCAAAAACTTTTAGTTGAATTTTGTTTGAAGTAAATTCTTTTTTCTTACCTTATTGAAAAACAAATTTTTAGAAAATTTGGGAAATTTTCAATATTTTTAATTAAAATTTTTTCAAACACTTTTTTAAAAATATTGCCTAAAATAATTTTTTTTTTTTAAATTTTGATTAAATAAAAAATGTTTATAATTTTGTTTGTTTGAAAAATAATAATAAATAAGTATACTTTATAAAAAAAATTTAAAAAATAGAGATACTCGTACTTGGTATTTAAGAACTGTGTGATTTTATCATTTAATTTCCTAAATCTATTTAAAGAGGCTGAAATCATTATGTATTAGTATATAGATGAAAATTTTCAAGTTCAACGCAAAAGCAAAGCCAACACCAATTCAAATTTTCCCATTCTGTGGAACTGATATGACGCTGATAAATCATCACTCAGTAATTCCGAATTCTATGCGTAATTTCATTATAAAACCGAAGTTATTGAGGAAGGTCAATTTTCCAGTTACGAACTGAACTCACCAACACCAACTCTATAAAAGTTAACGTAAAAATGAAATAAATTGACTGAGAAGAAATTCAGTATATGGAAGCAAAATGCCAAACATTTTTATCGAAGTAACAATCCATTTAATTATTTTGATATTTAAACTGGATAAAAATTATAAAAATGAACTCCAGACACACCCAGTCTTGATTTCAAAATAAAGCTTTATTAGCGTATTTAATCTCGATGAAAGAATGTAATTTGTCGACCAAGTATTTGCACTTTTTCCTTACTTAATATTTTGTAAATTTGTCAGTAGTTGGAACAATGACCCAGTTATTTTATAGGGCAGTGGTCACCAATGCTTTGCTAGGAAAACGTTTTCTCGTCGGTTGCGGCGGTACGGTGTTGCGTTCCCTTGCGATGCATTTTGTGCTGTCGTCATATTCATCTCGCGAACAAAATGTTTGGGTGAGATTAGAGTTTGTCTAATGAGATTATTCTATCCTGGCGGAATCCTACGGGTTATAGATTTTTCTTTTTAATGATTGTATTCGTCACTCTTCACGTAGGTTTATTTTATTCGGAAGTGTTTTATCTATGTATAAAATCTGAAGGAGGATTCTGCCAAATTTTAATTTGTTGATGATTTTTAGTATCAACTGAATTGAAGTAATGGTATCAACTGAGTTAGAGTATGAAATTATTTGAGTCTAAGAGTAGTATCAAATCAACTGATTCCAAAAGTAGTACCAACTGAGTCGTAGTATGAAATAAACGAGTCTAAGAGTAGTATCAACTGATTTCAAAAGTAATATCAACTGAGTAGAAGTATGGTATCAAGTGAGGGTTGTTTTGGTGCTGTCACTTTACCACTTATAAGTACCATTCTTTGTAGGTGTAGAATAAATTTTTGATTCAAGGTCATACGGGCATCGTTTTTTAGATGTTTATACCTCAAAGCAATGATAATGCAGAGGGTGTATACTGTCATTCAACATAAAAATCATCTAGAAATTATCTTATATAAATTAGTTGCCGTGTTACTATTTTTTGTGGGAAGCATAAAAAATGATCACATCATGTTATACATTTAAAAAGTTCCTGTTGAAGGGGGGGATAATTTTGATGTTGTATCATTATGGCAACGCAAAGGTATAAAATAAGATGTGCCCCAGTTTCCCAATACCTCCTTTTCTCATTTTCTACAAATATTGAATGTGTGGCATGTTTCCCCCTATTGTCTTCACCAAATTAAAAAAAAAAGTTTACACTGCTCCTTCGAAATCAAAATACTTAAACACAATGTGTACACAATATTTTTTGTTAGTTGGACTCGATTGTATCCAAATCTCGATACCTTACCACTCTCGATGTCCTGATACACCCTGTATCTAGCTGATGAAAAAACACGAACTGGAACTTGTTCGATTTCGATTTCAGGGTAAAATTGGAACACAACCCTCCTTTCTTGCAAGCAACGAAAATTATCAAAATTGTTAAGAGTAGCCAAGTAGGTACCTGAGCTTCTTATAAAAGCGATTTTAAAAACAAGATATACTTGACGTCGAAAATTTGAAATTGTGAAGTACGAGTACCTAGTATCGAAAAATACAATCGAACTGATAAATCTTATACCATCGTCATTCGATAGGTATTTATTCCCATTCGAGGAAACGTTTACTTTTTATCCCACGTCGTTCACGGTACCCGTGGTTGAAGGGAAAGGCAATAATGCTTTAAAAGCAACCCATGCAAAGGCTGCCACCTACTTTTTTTTAGCTGAACTATAAATGCTATCGCGTTCACCTGATGCTTGTTAGAAAGCTCATAGTTCAATGGGTATAGATTAAAAAATTATTGGGTTAGGTTGATTGGTGGAATTTCTACAGAAGCTCGGTTTTCACCTTCAATATCTATACGTGGGAGGTGCTCAGGAATACAGCTTTGTGTATCTCGGAGACAGCATCTCAATGAATATTTTTGCTGATTTCTTACGCGGCTATTTGATATTGATATGTAAGCATATTTTCTTCTCACGGGCACTCGATGATATGGATAAAATTCCTCATCTTTTATCAGGCAATAACTCGAATTTCTTTAAAATTTCTATAATTTTAATTTACTAGTTCATTCGCAGGAATTTTTATACGAGATCAAAATGTGGGCTACAAAGAATGTCCAATGTCCATGCCTTATCCAATGAACTATTCTGCGCATGTTCACTTTACAATGAGGTGCCGAATGAGTGCTCAAGAGTCCAAATAATATTTATAGTTATGAGAAAATCTGTCGACGGTATTCCCTTGGCAACTTTTCTTTCGTACACCTACGGAACTGAAGAGTGATAAAAATTTTTACACGCGAGATATTCAAAACCACAAGGTTGTCTGATTGAGGCGACGTATCTACTTCGATTTTTCCGAAATTGGTGACGTTATCAATATGAGGTGAATGTACTGTTTTTGTTTGGAAGAAATTATGCTGATGATGGTGGCATTTTTGGGTTAACTTTGAAAGTCTGGTGATGCTTGATTAATTCGTCTTATGAGTGCTTTTTGGTAAGGACAAGTCTGTGGCAATAAGTTCGAACAATATAAGTCACAGGTGTAGGTACAATAAGTAATAACAATTTAAGTCAGAAAACAGCTTGGCTCTTCACACATTGAAACACATTGCTCTAGCCTTGTTATCGTTTTCCTTTGCTTCATTCTTTCAACTCATATTGTTTGTGGTTTCCACCAATAGGAGAAGTCGAAGAAACGAAGCCAAGGGGAAAAAATGACCAAGCCAGAGAAATGTGTTTTAGTTTGCGAAGAGCCAAGCTGATTTACTGTGGCTAAAAGTATTAACAATCTAACTCAAATACCCCCTAAATATTAAGGATATGTGACCCTGCCCCAAGAAGGGACCTTATGACTGAAATCATGTTTTTCAGAAACAATCCAAGTTTTAAAAGTGTATATTTCTGGTTTAGTGCAAGATATCGTTTTGAATCTTTGAATAATCAATGTTACCATCAAGTGGAATAAAAAAAGTACTTTTGAGATTTTTCATTATCATATCAGTGGTGCCGCAGTGAGGAGCAAAAAAAAGACTAAAATGAAATTGTGATGGAAAATTTTTTCAACTTGGTGATATGAGAGGTATTTTGACCTGCTGAATTCGAAAATCACATTTGAAATACCGTAGCTCGAGTGGTTCCTTTCCTATGACAGATAAAAGCTTCAAAAACTTCATAAAAAGTAATAAAAAGCATAAGGTGATATCTTTAACTGTCCATATCTCACTCAAATTTGAAGATAGAAAGTTGGGACCAATTCCATTGGAAAGAGGAAGGTCTGAAGTGTCTGAAACCATTAAAACCCCAAAACCAGAAATTTAGTCATAAAGGTCCTTTTCTTGGGGAAAGGTCACATAGTATAAGTTCAGAAATCAGCTGGACACTCGGTGCACTGAAACACATTGCTCTAGAGCCTTGTCAGTGTTCTTCCCTTGTCTTCGATCTCTGGAGTGATATCCTTGGGGAGGATTATTAAAAAATCTTATGTTATAAGTCTGAGATCGAAGGCAAGGGGAAAACTGACAAGACTAGACCAATGTGTTTCAGTGCACCGAGTGTCCAGCTGATTTCTGACTTATATCCTTAATATTTATGGGGTATTTGAGTTAGATTGTTAATACTTTTAGCCACAGAATATCTGACTTAGGTATATTGCTATTACTTATTGTACACCTGTGACTTAAATTGTTATAAACTCACTGCCACAGAAGTGTGTTGTAACTTGTAAGATTCAATTATTTGGATAAGTTGGATTCTACTTACGCGAATAGAAAGTAAGCTAACTAGCTGGAATCTTCATGAACCCATGGTGGCTATCTCGATTTTGAGGGGGCAGTGGTGCACAAAACTATCAATATTTTGTGAAAACAAGCGCCTTAATCTTCATGGATAGGCAAAATTTTCACATTACCTTTTTCGTTCCTGTACAAAAGTTACACCTGTTTCATATTGTATTTTTTGGACCAAATTTCGCAATTTTCATGTACGTATCATCGGTGCACCGTAATAAATTGAGGTTGGCAATATTTTTGACTGGAATTTTGCGTTGCTGTAACTTCTTCAATTTCAAAGATAGGTAATTCAATATGATTACAACTTTTATTGCTTTTTCGATGCAGGTGTCGAAAATATTTTTGAACCCAGTGTTGCCAATCGATTTTGCTAGGTAAACTATCGATTTTCAAACCTTTGTAGCTTCTTCATTTTCAAACTTAGGCAATATGTGTGCATAAACTTTTTTGTTAGTCGTACTCGGTTATATCTAAATTTCAAGTTTGGCAGACCACTCACCGGACACCCTGTATTGTTTTAACTTATTGCCACAGAAGTGTGTTGTGACTTGTGAGATTCAATTTGTTGGATTCTACTTACGAACATTCGAATAGAAAGCGAGCTAACTAGCTGGGATGGGACAGGTCGATGCGTTGATTTCATCTACCATCTGATAGCTATTTTCACGTTTAGGTAAATTGAAGATTGCTAAAAATGGCGTGATTTTTGGCCAGCGACGTGTAACCAACGCAAGTGGAGAGGGGAAAAAAGCTCGTAACTCTGCTACACTTTGGTGTTTTCAAGGACAAATTTACGGATGGATGAATACCTATCGAGTTTTGGTTTCGGGTGTATGTGGCAGAGTATATGCACTTGGAAAAGTTGTAGAAGTATATGAACGAGCACTATGCGGAAAAGGTTGGTTGGTCTTACAAAAGGCATCTTTCGTCGGCGTGCTCGGTAGATTCGAGTCGTACGAAAGGAAGAAAGCGAAAAGAAGAGAGAGAAAAATCGATAAAATGAAACATAAAAGCTGAAACATCAAACAAGCGATTCGCATCCAATTAACTATTCACCTCATGCAATTTCGTATAAACATGGTCGTTGTGAAAATGCGTTGGTCGTTTGATATTTTGACGTGGATAAAAATTGTAGCGCAACGGCCGCGCGCGAATCGCTGCGCCGCGCCGCGACGTGCTCTAATGCGTACGTACATATCTAGCACTGTGTACCTCGTACCTAACTCCCATCGTGGCAAGAGTTTTTCAAAATTTGGCGAGAAAATTTGGAAAATTTCACATTTAAGGGATGTTTGGCGGGTATTGCGAGTCCCGGGAGAGGGAAGAGTTTCGGGTAGAGTGGCAATTTGGGGCAGAGGAGTGGATTACGAGTAGATACGAATAAGAATCGGAGTAGATTTTACCAACCTGAGACCGTTGAACAGCGTTTTGGACTGTTCCAACAGCTGAGCAAATTCACTGCATACTTTTCTTTCGTGATCGTCTATAGTTGCCATACTGACGACCATTTTTGCTGTTCGGCTGCAGCAGAAGATTATACATATCACAGAAAGGCAGCAACTGTGTAGTTGGAAAAGTTGTTAGTTATCTGGACCGCATCATCGGATAGGTATTGAAAGTGAGAGAAAAAAAAACGGCGACGAACAGAGTTACGTAGGTGTAAGTGACTAAACAGCACAACACGATGACTCAACTTTTAAGGACGCCTCCAACATCCGACGAGAAAAGCGCGCACAGGGCTACCAACACCAGTCCCGAATTTTTTGCCATCATAACCGACTCTTCTGAGGTGAAATGGAGAAGGATAGAAAAAAAGCAGCGAAGCTAAAGCGTTATTTAATTCGTTTCAGCTACCACCACGGCCGCACACCGAGAAAACGATATTTTTAAGTATAACATATCCGACACACCGACCGACTCGCATAACGGCTTCTAATAAAGCGCATTACAAATGTCCGAATCCCTGTAGCTTGTCTTCACTTACGCCGCAATACGGTACTTTCTCGCATTTTACACTATTTAGGCTTCTAATCGTAGGCAGTTGTGGAGTTGGCGGCGTCGGCGGAGCGAGAGGCAAACACGAGTTGCGGAGGGATTCATTTTATCGATCGCGTTGGCACTTTCGAGGATGAAAGGGAAGAACACATGGCGATCTCTTCGGCCGTCGCCTTGGTAACAAAGGGCGCGTCCGAAATGAAGCGCCAAGTGTCGGCGTTAACGAGAATTATGCGGGAAATTTTAAAATTCGCTTATAAACGGTATTCATAGAAAGCGCTTTCAGCGTGCTACAATTTTTTTACCCATATTTTCGCCAATGTTCCAAATAAAAATCGCTCTATTATGACGAACGCGTACGTAAATACCGCGAATCCGATAAATATTTATATTAATTTAACGTAGCGTAGGTAGGTAAAATTTTGACGCAGGCATAGCAGCCTTCCTTCGATGAGCACAGAGCGGCGCGGTCGCTTCTCTTTACGACGATCCGATGCAAAGAAGTCTGTTTCGACGGTCGTCGCGGAGCATACTTGTGTTTTTTCTTTCTTTCATTTTCTACTTTATCTCCCACGTGTAGTTGAAGTCGCCTTTGACGTCATAATGTATCGAAAAAGACGTTCGAGTCGCAGAGTTTGATCGGAGGCGCTTTCCAATTTTTCTTCTTCGTCCTTTGAATTAATGTGCGAGTTGGAAAGAATCATGGAGACTTTATTTTTAGCGCCGTCTCGTGTATGCGATTAATTTTCTCTATAATTCGATCTTTTAGGTCTACTCGTGTGCGATAAGGTTAAAATGGAAACCTACGGTTCACCATTTATATTGCAACACGAGACGATTTTTTTTCCTCTTCAAAATCGTAATTTCCACAGACGATTTTCTATTTTGATGATTGCAAAGTTGGGAAAATTAATTAAAAATAAATGAGATTTGTATTACTGTTCTAATTATTTCACTTTTCAACATTTTAAAATTAAAAAAAATATTTTCCGCATTTTTCATTATTTATTTTTCTAATTTCATGTAATTTTTTCAAATTATGGCTTTTATTAAGGTATTGAAGCTTTTATTCCTTTCTGCCTCATCGAAATTATCCAATTTGCAAAAAATCTGTATTCATATCATTTCACAATTTTTTTTTTTTTTGATTTCTTAGCAAGGAAAATTTTTTGACTATTACGATATCCAACGTACCTTTCTAGTATTACTGTAAACCCACCCAATCGACGCAGTTCGTGTTCGTAACAAAAGAGAGCGAGAGAGTATGCTTTTCCAAAAGGCGTTACACCCTATTTATTTTGTTGAAGGGTCATTGTATAGAGGGAGCCATAGGCTTGGAAAAACTCGAACTTTGACGATCAATGGAATCAAATTTATTGAACATCATTTTGAAAGGACTTTATGACGATAGAGAGCGCCAAAGACCTAAATATGTGGGAAGTAATTTGTGTGTTCTTCATTTTCCATTTCCTTTGAAAATAGAGAGAATGTCAGAAGTGCCAAATTCCGATTGCATTGGATATATGCTTGAAATGTAGTATTTATGAATGTAAGTTAAGCAACCACGATTGCAGGTGCCCGTTTCCATCTTGAAAAAACAAACAAAATTTATTATGACATATTTTTGCCTATTTCTAAAATTGAAAGGGCTAGAAAAGAAAATGCTATTTATAGCTTATTAATTCGATTTTTTTGAAATTAAATTTTACAATAGCATTTTGTTTTCTTGCCCCTTCAGTTTCATAGATATGCAAAAATATTTTGCAAAAACTCATTTTTTGAAAATTACTGAAAATACCCTAGAATTTTTTTTTAAATTCCACCAGAGAAGGATTTTGCATTCCATGTAATGGTAGCTTTTTTCATTGATTGAATGCAATTTTGCCAAAAATCTAATTTTTTGAAAATTACTGAAAAGAAAAATTTTTACAAATTCAGTAAGAAGAGGATTTTGCTTTGGATCAAATGTTATATTTTTTCATTGATTAAATGTAATTTTGCAAAACTCTCATTTTTAAAAAATTACTGAATATAAAAATTTTTACAAAGTCAGTTGGATAAGATTTTGCATTGGATCAAATGGTAGCTTTTTTCATTAATTAAATGCAATTTTGCAAAAACTCTCATTTTTTTGAAATTTACTGAAAATGAAATTTTGTTAAAATTCCTTCAGAGAAAGATTTAGCATTGGATCTTATGGTATTTTTTTTCATTGATTAAATGCAATTTCGCAAAAACGTCCATTTTTTGAAAATTACAGAAAATAATTTTTTTTTCAATTCCACCAGGGGAGAATTTTGCATTGGACCTTATGGTCATAATAAATTGTGTTTGTTTTTACAAGTTCTATGTAAGGATGATATGCAAAGAAAAAAATTTTAATCTTTTTTTGAATTTTCAATTTATAATAATTTGAATTTCCTGCGCCTTCAATTTCAGGGAAAGGCAAAAATATGTCATAATAAATTCTGTTTGTTTTTTCAAGTTATATAAGGTGATATATGCCAAGAAACACTTTTTAATAGTTTTTTGAATTTTCAATTTTTTTTTTTTTTTTTTTTTTTTTTTTTTCTATTTTCTCAATATTTTACTTAAATTTCAAAAATTCACAAAAAAATTTCAAATGGAAACGAGCACCTGCCATTATGGTTCTTTAACTTACATTCATAATATTACACTTTAAGCATGCATTCAATGCGATCTGCATTTGGCGGGAGAAGGATCAATTTACACTTTTGCTCCATTTCCTCAAAGTTTGAGGACACTTACATTTTCTCTCTTTTCTATTAATTTTTTTTTCAATGTGTGTAAATATTTTTTAAAAATGTATCTTCATTTTTTAAATGTAAACATAGGTATATAGCTACCTATTCAAACTGTTCGTTTTTCGCCTATCGTAAATAGGCCTGTATTATATTTTATTTCAAGTATATAGGCTTTATACTTATAGGCCTACAATACGAATTGACCCGTGCAATACACACCAAGCGTAGAAATTTACTTTTATTCAATTAATAATAGATAGACCTATGTACTACCAGAGATGGGGTGTTGAACGAAAGAGGATGATTATGATGAAAAATCGTGTATTTGTGTGAGGGTGAATTCACACAGGGTAGTAATTTTTTACGGTAGTATTTGATGAAGTTCTCCCACGGTCGAATATTGAGCGTATCCAATGCTTCATAATGACTAAATCAAGACCGCGTGTGTCGTACTCGTACCAGAGACCGTGGTAATTGGGGAAAAATTTATTTGTGCGATTGAGTTATCGCAAATGTATGCCAAATTTTATATGCATAACACGAAGTAAACAATGTTTGCGGTAATGGTGAGAATTTTCAATCGTTCTGAGTTATAATTGAAATTGAGAGAAAGGTACTAATGGTTGGTCTTTTACTTTGATGGAAATTCTATTTGGTAATTTTTTTGTAAGTTTTTACATTAAAAAAAATAGGCTTAATTTTTTTCGTGAATTAGGTATTTGAAAATCTTTCATTTCTTTGCAGGGTTGTTTTTTCCCGGGATGTAACTACATGAATATCTATATCAAAAAAGTGACAAAAATAGTCAATTTTTTTCAAAAAAATGACATAAGCAGAAAACATTGAGAATTCAACTAAATTTAAAAACTTGAAATTATTCAAAATTTCAGGATTGATTTTCCTAAGTATTATACTTATTTCAGTTTTCAATCTTTTTAATGGCGTAAGCGAGCTTTTTTTAGAAAAAAAAAATAGTGACAACATGGTGACTCAATTTTTCAAGAAAAAGAAGTTCGCTGACCAAAATTGCAAGTTCGTACACCTCCCCCCCCCCTCAAATTGCCTAATTTTTTTCAATCGTTTTCTCTCGTGAGAAAATTCCCACAAATAGAATATTCTCAAACACTTGAAGCACATTCTTTTTTTATTGTAATTCATGATAAATGAAAATAGGCACGATGGAAAACTCTGTTTTGATAACAAACATCGCTGAGCCAGTTAAAATACTTGAAACTAAGTACATATATTTCCAGCGATTTCATTGGCTGATGTTGAGTAAGTATTGAAAAATATTCTCAGTGTTTTTTTTCCAGAGAATATTCTTGAAAATGTTTATGCCCGTTGAGCAAATTCTCTGCATTCTTTCTGCCATCCCTGAATTTTAGTGAGGCAAATTTCCTAATGCCCAGATCAAAAACTTCTCCATGTTAATACTATAATAATTGCATAAGTAGGTATATATTTTTTTTAATCAAAAAATTAAAATTCCTCAAAAATTGAAAAAATTTTCAGTTTCAATTTTCTAAAAAAATTTTGACTTCATTAATTTTTCGTAATTTTGAAATGTTCTCCTTTTTTTACGAGGATTTAATTATTTGCTTTAAAAGGATGATGTCCTTACTATCAACGTGACTTAATAAGATTCAAAATTCACTAACCTTGAAAAAAACAAATAAAAGCACTTTGGCCTCGAATTACTTTTTTAGTTTTGTGTTTTTGCACCCTTACAACATTTGCGGGGGGGGGGATGAATCAATTTCCCCCAATTGTGAGAACGAAAGGAATATCTATACATACTCTTGTAGCATAATCAACGAAAAAGAGTTTATTGTTACGGTTTTTTTGATGTTTTTCCTTCGAAGAAAATTTGTCTCTTACAAGGGAGCATAGTTTCTTCAAAATAATGGTTTCTAAGAGGATTTTTTTGGTGAACGTGACTTTTTAAAGATGGTTTTCCTTAGTAGGGAATTTGTTGCTGCGAATTTTTTTTATCCTGCGAGTTTTCTTCAAAAATAATTTTTTCAATAAGATTTTTTCTTCGAAGAGTTTTTTTTTTCTGAGAGGAATTTTTCGCTGGGAAGACTATTTCCTCCAAGTATTCTCTCAGAATACACACACGTGTAAATTTCAAGGAATATTCCTCCTGCCAACACGTCTTCAACCTGTGCTCAACTGATGAAACTTTCTTCTTCCTCTTCAAAACAAACTACAAGAATAAAACATTGAACGCGAGACGTTAAAAGTAGGAAGGGAAAAAACTCAAAACTCGAGCAATGCAAGATTAATGATAAGCGAAAAGGGATCGACTCTGTACATATGCTCTGGAGGCGGGATCGTAGGTTGTAATCAGTACAACTTAATTAGCTTTCGTTTCTTATCAGTAAAACTCTACGACTCGAACACGACCACGGCTCAGGGATTCGGGGGACACGGCGTAAGCACCAGTCAAAATCTGTATAGCAGCAAATCGACGACATAAATCGCTAGACGATAAAGAGTATCGCGACGCGCGCCAACAATTGGTTTCATAGAACGCAAGAGGGTTACGTTTCGCAAGGGATGATTTAATTTATAGGGTTGGATGATCTCCGCACTATCAGTTACGGGTGGTCTATATTGAATTGTGACTCCAGTTCCGCTAGGCTGATCAAGTTGCCTTTCTTCAACCCCCCGTGTGACATTATTTACTACTACGTGTAGTGGGTTGTGTGCTCGCGTATGTATAGGCCTACGTACGTATAAAAATTTAACCATTTGCACGACACTTGAATAGCGAACGTCGTGTCGAGGGGGCTAAATGTCTGGGAACGTTTTTATTATGCGCTGTTTACAAGTCACCATCTATGTTACTATGTTGGCGAGAAAATTCGATAAATTGGCTTCGAGCTTTGCCATCGACGTCAGCTTCGTTTTATCGATGAATCAGCATTATTTGAAAACATCAGGCCTATCTCCGACTACCTTTAGAAAGTGGTGTTTGTGGTTATGATTTGTATAGATAAGTTAGGTACCCAAATACGACGTACTACTAAATCAGGGCTGAACAAACTTCGGCAAAAAAAAGAGAGCGCTCCAAAATGCACTTCAAACCTCTTGACCGGAATGTTGAAAACTTCTCTTCAAACCCGATTTTTTTTTCAATTTTCAATTGCAAAACACAAAATTTGCTGAAAAGGTGCAAGAAGGTCATCAATTCCATCAGATTAACTGAACCTTTATAGTATAGATTGTGCCAATTTCAGGGGCACCTAAGGTACTTGGAATTTTCTGGGCTGAAGTGAAACACGATTTTTTCAAAAGATCAAGTGTATAGGTACAAAATAATGTAAGTTTGAAAATTTTTCAGTGTTAATGAGAGAATGATTTTTTTATTCCGAAAAAAATCATTTATTAGGTATTTTGAATGAAAAAGGAAGGGAAAAAAACTAAAAAAGCGAAACTTACGTACCTATTCCAAAAAAAAATCGAGGCAGTTATTTTTTACTCTCAAAAAGATTTTAAAAATTTTTCCGAATGCAAACAAAAAATTAAGATTTTACTTCAAAAAGTTTAAACAAATTTTTTACTCTGATAAACAAAAAAAAATTACTCTTCTCAGAAAAAATGAAAAAGATTTTTCTTCTAAAAATTACTTGTTTGAGAAATCCCTCCGCCCCCCCCCCCAAAAATGAAAAAATTAAGTACCCCCTGAAAACTGGAATTTTTTATTTCAAAAAATTGGAGAAAAATGTTATTAGGTATTCTGAAAAAAATTAAGAAATTTTATTGTTCCAGAAAATTAAAAAATTTTGATTCTACGGACATTCAAAGATTTTTTTCTTGCAAAAATTTGAGAAATATAATTTGTTTTTTTCCAAAAAAAAACAAACATTTGTGAGTGTGGATGGGAAAAGGGACCTAAGCAGGAAAAACGTTTTTTTTGGTAATGAATGTTTTAAACTTTGCAAGTCTGTATCTCCGTAATGCAATGACTGATAACTTTGAAACTTTGCACAATCATTGAGGGGTCCTAGTGGAATATTAATTCCCTCATAATTTTGACCCCTCATGTTTATGGCCTTTTTCACAAAAGGGGGCGATTTTGAGCAAAATCAGGGTTGCCGAAACTAAAAAAAAAAAATTCCAAAAAATATTTTCAACCATGCTGATTACGAATATCATACTCATTGACAACTTTTTTATTGTTTCATGACAATCTCAACCATTTTTAACAAAAAAATTATAGAAAAAATTATTTTTATTGATTTTGGGTAAACCTTGCCCCCCTGGGAGGCTGAATATTGTTCCTAGGTCTATGAAACCATTTTTAAATGAAAGTATAGGTCGAAACTGACCAAAAACAGTCAAAACACCAAAATCGATTTTTTCCTGCTTAGGTCCCTTTTCCCATCCACACTCACATTTTTTTTTTTTATAAAAAAAGTATTTTCAATTCCGATGAAAATTTAGCTTTCGCAAAGAAAAAAAAAGAGCCTAATTTTAAAAATTTGACAAAAGATTTTTTTAAAAAGTATAGAGACAAAAAGTTGAAATTTTTTCTTAAAAAATCGAGACAGTTCTTACTCTAAAACATTTTGAATTTTTTTCAAGAAGGAGACAAAAACCTAAGATTTTGCTTCGAAAAGTTGAATCAATTTTTTTACTCTAGAAAATCGAAGAAATTACTTTCCCCCCCTCCCTCCTCTAAAAAATGAAAAAGATTTTTCAGGAATTTTTTTCTCAAAAAAAATATGAAAAAATTACCTCCAGAAAATTGGAATTTTTTCATTTCAAAAAAGTAGAAAAAAACATTACCTATTCTGAAAAAAATTGAGAAATTTTATTGTCCCAAGAAAAATCAAAAAAAAAAAAAATTATTCCTCAGAAATTTGAAGATTTTTTTTCACAAAAATTTGAGATTAAGTAGGTAGGTATAAATATTTTTTTTTCTAAAAAAGTAAAACATTTTTTTTTTTTAAATAAAAAATTGAGATTCTTTCTCTAGTATTTTTCAGTTTCAATGAAAATCCAGCTTTCGTCAGAAAAATCGGAGCAATTTTTCAAAAATTTGAGAAAACTTTTTCTTCTTTAAAAAATTTAGATTTCTTTCTCCGAAAAATTGAAAAAAATATCCTAAATAATTTCTTTATTCAAAAAAAAAAAAAAAAAAATGTAAAAAGTTTTTATCCTGCAAAATTTTAGATTTTCCATAATTTTTATTTTATTAATATGAAATTTTTTTTTTTTAATTTATAAAGTATTGAGACAATTTTTTTTTTTTAATTCAAGGCAGTGCTTACTCTCTAGAAAATTTTGATTTTTTTTTTTTCAAATGGAGACAAAAAACTAAGATTTTGCTTCAAAAAGTTGAATCGATTTTTTTACTGTGAATAATCAAAAAAAATAACACCTCCACCCTTCTAAGAAAATAAAATGGATTTTTCCTGAATTTTTTTCTAAAAAAAATTGAAAAAAATACCTACATCTACAAAATTGTAATTTTTCTTCTTAGAAAAAATAGAAAAAAACATTCTGAAAAAAACTTGAAAAATTTTATTGTTCCAAGAAAATTAAAAAAATTTTCATTGCACAGAAATTTAAATAAGACTTTTTTCCTGCAAAAATTTGAGATACCTACGTGTATTATGCATATTTTTTTTAAAAATAGGGATACATGAGTATTTTTCAATTCCGGTGAAAATTCAGTATTCGCGAAAAGAATTCAGACTCTTTCTTTTCAAAATTTTGAGAAATTTTTTTATTCCAAAAAAAACAAAACAAATGTTTTTATCCTTAAAAGGTTGAGATTTTTTTATGATAGGTATGAAAAATTGAAAGGTTTTTTCAAAATTATTAAGGCAAAAATTTGTGATTTTTTTTTTAAATGAAAGATTTTTTCAGCAAAAATTTAAGAATCATGGTTAGAAACATACTCTATTGGAGTTGAAAAAGAGTGGAAAAATTTCAACTTTAATTCCAGCTAAAAAGAGTGCACTCGAACTCCAACTGGAGTTATAATTCCTCAACTCATAAAACTCTGGCCAGAGTTTGCCCAGTCCTGACTATTAAAACATGATTGTTGATTGATCGACCGATGAAATTAATAAAAACA
This sequence comes from Balanococcus diminutus, assembly GCA_959613365.1. Lineage (NCBI taxonomy): Eukaryota > Metazoa > Arthropoda > Insecta > Hemiptera > Pseudococcidae > Balanococcus > Balanococcus diminutus. The sequence goes on from OY390714.1 coordinate 37,258,758, forward strand.
ATATAGATTTTACACGCTGATTTACCACCAACATTTATCTTGTACTTGGATTCGAATGTAAAAAATATGATTCAAAACGTGTTATTGTAAAGTTGGGGTTAAACGCATGCAAAAAAGGGGCCGTATTAGGTGCATTATCACTTAGTAAAACGCACGCAACTTATCCATTATTTTAATGACGGGCTGCTGTCAATTAATTATCATATTGCCTATATTTATGAGTCTTGTTTTCGTTCCGTGACTCACCTTTTTTTGTTTCAAAAAAAAAAGAAAGTAAAAACGCTCTAAATACGATAGATATAGCCCTCGTGATAGGAATTTTGGCGGTGTTACGTTTCACGTACGCAGGGATTTTGTAAAAACAAAAAATACTGAAATTATACGACAGGAAGACGTTGACGTTGGAAATCGGCCTCTAGCCGAGTACAAAAATCGGATATTTTTATTGTGAAAAAAATCAAGTGACCTGTCACCGGTCTGAAAACATTACAGGGGGTTCCGCGATCGCAAAAAAATTCAACTTATCAAATAACAACAATGAAGTTGGCGTTTGAAAATGTCAACAAAATTCATTACAAAATCGTACCGACACCCCCGATCGTCTTTCCATTTTTTCTCGACGATGATTCAATAAAAGCACTATGTCAAATAAATGTACCTTTTCCTGCTCTAGCGACGCTTTAAATACTAATAAACTTTTTTCTGTCCCTCTCGGTTATTTTTATTTTGAAAACGCTTTTGTTTGAACGTGGCGTATATTTTTTTATTTCGAGAAATATTTCCATAATAAATTAAAAAATGACGCTACTAATTTCAAATCGGATCCGTTTTTTAAAAATATAAATGTGTAGCTGATATAATGTTTATTTTTTCCTTTTTTTATGTGTTTCGATGCAATAAAGGGTGAATACTCGTATGAAATGCTAATACGTATACTGTTTGTTATCGATGTATTGTTTTTTTGCCCAACGATGAAATCTCGGCATGCGGTGGATTTTTTTCTCTCGCAATGTACATCTTTGGCCTTTTTATGTGGTGAACGGAATTTGTCTGCTTTTGTGGTCTTCTATTAGGAAAACAAATCGGTTTTCAAATCGTCATTTTTATTGTTGTTTGTCCATAAAACGTGTTTTTGATTATAGCATTTGGTTTCGAAATAGGCCTATACATATTTGTAGTGGTTTCATAAATTTAATTATTGTGAGAACTCGAATTCTAAGTGTATGCTTTAGTATATTTTTTTGTAGTAGAGCAATTGCGACGTATCTGCATAAGTTTTCTTTGGGAATTATAAAATTTTCAATTAGTAGAATGACATCCTTATGTTGTGGTATATATTTTCTTCATATTTTAGATTTTTACGTGCTTTAAAATCAAATATTTCAGTCATTTTTTTTTCAATTTTTTCGAATTTTTTATGAATACATAGGTATTTGTTTCAGTTTTGGATTTTTATTTGGCCCCTTTTTTCAGTTGAGACAAACTATTTCGTGCAGCCTATTGTGTTCAACAAGTTTCTGCTTTTATTTTTTCCATAAATGAAAAAATTACTCTCCTTTCTTGAATATAAAAAATAGGAATGTTTGAAAATATTTCTTCAGTTGACCTAATTTGTGTAAATAGAAAAAAATCAAAACCTTGCCATTCTTTTTATTTAAAAAAAAAAGTTAAAAAATTGAACATTCGAATTATTATTTTGTGCACATTTTACCGAATTAGTTGAGATTTAAAAAAAAAATTATTCAATGTTCAAAAACAACGTTTGAGTACTCCAGCATAGTCCAAAATTTCAAATAACTATCTTATTATCTTTCAATTTTTTCTGAGAAATTTTTTAAAAATCTGAATCAATAAAATGTCTGTTTTTTGAAAGTTACAGTTTTTCTGGAGAAAATTAATCTAAATTTTCTTAAAATGAAAAGTATCTCAATTTTATGGTATACACATGAAAAAAAAAGTGGAAAAAATAAATCTCATTTTTTATATAGAAAAAAAAATCATTTTTTGGAGAATTTTTTCCTCCTTGAATTAAAATTACAACCGAGATACCTGCAAAAACCTCATTATTTTTTTAAAATGCAAAATATTTAAATTTTTTTAGTCAAATTGAAAAAATACTCCATTTTTTAAGTGAAAAAAAGTACGAAATTTCTCAATCTTTTAGAGAAAAAAAAAAAAACATTTTTTGCCTAAAAAAATTTACTTTGGTATAATATTTTTTTTTTTCAATTAAAAAATCTCAAAGTTGTTTGAAAAAAAAAACTATTTTTTGGCAGTGAAAAAATATCCATTTTTTGGAATAAAGCAACTATTCGATTTTTTTTTATGGAAAAATTTCTCACTTTTTCTGAAGAAAAATATTTCTATTTTTTTATAGTCAACGTAAAAAAAACCTCAATTTTTTGTGAGGAATTTTTTTTAAAGAAATAAATTTCTTATTTATAAATACCTAATATAGGTAAAAAATTTCAATTTTAAAGTTTCTCAATTTAATATCTATTCAGAAAAAATATCTCAATTTCTTTGGAGAAAAAAATCGTTCAGTTTTTCCAGGAAAAAATACTTCATTTTTTGTCTCTATTTTTTGAGAAATTTTTTTTAACGCAGAATGGAGAAAACCCTCTTTTTTGGAAATTGGAAGTTTTGCAAGTTTTTAGAAAAAAAAAGTTTTTAATTTTTTTAGAGTTGAAAATTTCTCAGCTTTTCTGGGGAAGAAAATTTAAATCTTAGCAGTTTGATTCAAGAGGCTCAACAATCTGTTAGCTATGCAATAATGTATAAAATTTATCTCTTTCATTTTTAAGACTTACTGACAAAATTAATTGAAAGGTTGGTTGTTGAATTATTGAGTTGTAGGAAAATGAATTGCATTTTGACTGATATGTACAGAACAATAGACAACAAGTTTCAATAAAAATACAGTTTTAATTTTTTTTTTTAATTGCGTGTTTTAAATTCTTAATCAAATTTTTATAAATAAAATAACACAAAAATACCGAATAACTACGTAGATTAGTAAGGTATAAAATTAATTGAAACGTCATGCGTCGCTTCATTATTATTCATAAATAATTTACTTTGAAACGTATTAATAGATTTTGATAGATCTACGAACAAAACAAACTAATTCATACACACAGTTGTAAAATTAGGTAATGCAATGAAGCTTGATTTGATTCTGTGCTCACCAAACTCATTCATAGTGTTTAGAATTTCAGACATGTCCAACCGTTTTGACAGCTTACGGAAATATTCGAATGCATTCGCTTGAAGTACTTATTTCATTCGTTCGCATGTACGACGATTGACAGTGAAAATTTCGAGTATTATTGGGTTAAGTGTTTGCGGAGTAGAAATTGTCAACTTGTGTCAGATTTGAATTCAGAAAAGGGCGAATATCGTGGAAAAATTTGAAAAGGGTGCATATTGGTTGACGAAGGTTGAAATTTTTGGGTCAAATCAATGTTCCTCAAAATACCTAAAATCTCTAATATGTATTTCTTTGAATATGTTTTAACAAAATTTGTGAAAAATTGAGACTTCGAGAAAAAAATTAGAATTATTTTTTCTAAACTCTATACCTCTCGCTATAAATCTTTGAATTTGGGTTTCGGGTTGATTATCGAACAACAATGACCAAATTCCACGCGGTAAAACGTTAATTTCCTCGCACTATACTAATGGTAAAATTTTAGATTAAGTATCCCAAGCTTGTGTATAAGATGAGTCAAAAACTTCATCGTCAGATTACTTTAAACTTTTGCGCGTTGCGAATAATATTTAGTGCATTAACGAAACATGAACTTTGAAATTAATTTGCAAAGTTTTATTATTAAACAAAGTTGAAAAACATTTGCGTTTAAAACTTTATCGCGCGTTCTTGCAGTATTCGCAGAAGAATTATGGTTCTGGAATATAACGTAATTTATCTATCAGAATCTTTACCCGCTAAAACCAACGAGGATTAAAGCGGAAAGAGAGAATTGTTTCAAAATATATCTACAAAAAAAATAATAACCAAAAATAAATCTTTTTTCTTGTCAAAAGTGCTGGTTTTAAATTAAGTACATGTTCGAGGAGGTAATTAAAGATACACTCGAATTCATCCGGATTTCTTGAAGATCCGGGTAGCCAGGGGAGAATTTCGCTCTGACTAAAAGATTTTGTTGAGAAAGAAAAAATTTTACTCGTTCAAAAAAAATCCTTTGTACTAATCATTAGGTGGAGAAATCCTCTCAGAAAAAAAAAACACAAAAAAGAGATATTGAGAAGACAATCTGAAATGAATTTTAAAATATCTGTCAAGGTATCAAGTATAATGAAAATATAAAAGTCTAACGTCTTTATTTTACACAATTTTTTTATACCTACCTACCTACCTACCACCCATAAAAAATGTTTTCAAAAATGAATATTTACAGAAAAAAATGTTTAAAATTTTTGTTGAAGAAAAAAAAACAAAAATCCATTCAAAAAAATTTTGAAATATTTTTTATTCAAAATTCCCTTTTAAAAAAATTAAGGAAATATTTTTCGAAAACGTTCTAAAAATGATTCAAAAATTATACGAACAAAATTTTAAAAAATATTTCATACTAGAAATTCTCTTGGAAAAATATCACTACCTACGTATATACTCGTAATTTTTTTATAAATGATTTTTTTTCTATTTTTATGGTGAATAAAATTTCTCAATTTTGGCATAGAATACCTATACTTTTGCAATGAGTAAACTGAAGAAAAATGTAATGAAATTTCTGCGCGAAAGACTTTTAGACATTTCGTCAAATATTCCGAAACTTGAAATTTTTTTCCAAAAATGAATAACTTTAGACATTGAAAAAAATTGGCATTTTTTTGTTCCTTGATTTTTTAGCATAGTATACTTTGACGATGACCAAACTCGCGAAAAACCTCACGAAATTCCGACACGAAAGATTTTTGGGTATTTTGTCAGTCATTAAAAAACTAGGAAAACTTTTTCAAAATCGAATGACTTCATGACTTTTAGACACTTTGTCAAACATTTCTGAAACTTACAAAAATGTTCAAAAAATCAATGGATTTTATTTCATTTTCTATTCATTTTCTCTCTGACATTTTAAAACTTGGACTTTTTTTTTTTCAAAATTGGACGATTTTTAGACATTTTGTCAGACATTCTGAAACTTATAAAAAAAAAAAAATCAAAAAGGGGTGACTTTTTTCAAATAATTTCCTGAATTAAAGGTCATAAACAGAGTAAAAGCATAATATACGCGTAAATCTACTTACTTACATTATGTTTCAGCATTTCAAACGCGGTGTGAAAATAGAACCACTCAGAGGTTCCAAGAAGCGAATGCCTCCCTCGTGAGGTGTGAAGCGTCGAGTTTATTTATTATTAAATTGTTTTCAAAGTGAAAAAATTTCTCAATTTTTGTGAAATTTTCAAGCTTTTTTAAAAAAAAATCGATACAACCTAAATTAAGCATAAAATACTCGTATTTTAAAAATTTCAATTCGGTACGTATACAAGAATATTTTCAAAAAATTTCGATCCGGGGTTTGGACAGAATCTTATGAAGAAAATTTTCGATGATAAAATTAATTTTTACCAACAATTTTCATGCATTTTTTTTTTCCAAAACGATTCATTGAAGAAATTGAAAAAAAATTGTAGGAACTTTCTCGTAAGAAATTTTCCAAGATCTTGAAAAAAATTTTAAGAGGGAAATTTTTAATAATTTCAACAAGTTATTTATCAAAATGGGTACCTATTATTTTGTTCAATTTTTTTTAAAGAATTTTATGCAAAAAAAATCTATAACAATTTTTCTAGTGAATTTTTAAAAATATACCTATACCTACTTGGTTTTATTCAACAAAAAGACTTTTTCTAGGAGAATTGTTATGAGAAAATTTCAATTCTCATCAGAAGTTTGTATAGAGAATTTGTTTAAGAATTTTTTTTAAAGAATTTTTCCCGACGAAATTTTTAAACATGTTTTCACAAGATGAATTTTTTCTAAAGAAACTTTTCAAGACATATACTTAAGTATATCTAAAAAATTCCAACCAAAAATATCTAATAATTTCTCATCCGATTGAGAAAATGAGAAATATTTATTTCTCTACTTCATTGAACAACATTGAATTATGGATGTATTTTGCGATACGCAACTTCGTCTCCCCCCCCCCCCCCCCCACCCCCCAACCATACTCACCCAATACATAAATAACATTTTGATTTTTTTTCCCCTGACTTTTCAATATTTTGTTAGACATTTTCAGAATTTTACATTTGTGACTTATCAAAATTCTTCAAGCTAAAATTTTCTATATTTTTGTCTAATTTTTCAATATGTATTTGTTACATATTGTTTCGATTCTTATATGTATATAGGTAACATAAATTTCCAAATTTTTGAACTGCAAGAGATTTACTTTTTTCGTATAACTCCAAAAGTTCCTAATATCCAAAACAAAAACATATCCATGTATTCAATAGCGATGTGTGATCAATCTGACCGATTCGTCAATTATTTTCTAAATATTTTTTTAAAGAAAAATTCGTGAAAAAAGTCATTCTCCTGAGATGTGCATCTGATTAAACGTTTCTTTCTTGGGTAAAAAAACCTTTTGAAAAAGATAAAATAATTATGTTCAGCATACAGTTTGCTTGTAATAGAATGATTTTCTGGCCGTCTTCCCCCCTTTCCTCAAAAAATATGAAAAAATGTTTTTTTGCGGAAATTTCTATTGAAAAACACTAAATCCAGTTGAAGAAAACTGCGAAGGAAAATTCTCTCGCCAAGAAATCCGCTCATGAGAAAATAATTTTTTACGTGAAAAATCCCTCTCCAATCCAATTCCACATCATAGGTACCTACTAAAAAATCCTCAGAAATTTTTTGGCACAAAAATTTTTAGTCCATTTTAGTGTAGGTATTTTGATGACCTTTCTAAGCCCAGTTGCTCACCTAAACTTAAAGCCTACCACCAAAAATAAATTAAGAAATAGGAATAATGCCCTTTTGAGATTAGAATAAAATAAATTTGCAAAAAGTTAGATAAAATTGTGGTTGAAGGTCTATAGGTAATTTTGTTTAAAAGATGATTTTCAATTCGCGTATATCATTTCATTTTGAAAATTGCATTAGAATGGAATTTCGAACGTTAAATTTTTAATTAAATGAAAATTTATCGAAATAAATGGGCGCATTCGAGAGTTGAATATATCGACATTTGTTGCTTAAATTTCGCAACGCATACACTCGTATAAAAACCGACGCAGTAAAAGAAAAGATGATACAATAGCAAGGTCGCGGTTTGAAAAATTATTGTCCCCACCTCTGAAAAATTTTCCTTTTCGAGATTGGATAAAAGTGTATTTAATTGCCAGGCGATCGAAGAGAATAGTTCTCGTGCGGTATTTCGGTATTTTTTTTTTTGTTATAAAATGCAATGCAACGAACACGAAAAGACGATCTCGAATAACTTTCACCCTCTATGGATGAGACTGAATTGCGCACGCATCTACCCGCCCGTTTTCCGCCAATCAAGACTTTTCACACGAACACAGGCAGAAATGGCGAGCCAATCTGAATGCAATAACCGAGTTGATTTGGCCGTCGCGCGAAATTCGCGTTTCCAAAAAGCCGATGTAAATTTAATTATCAGATCATTAAAGATGCCGCACGAAGGATGGAATATGACGGCGCGGGGGTACAAAAATGGTGGGGCCGGGGACGATAAACGTTTCCCCTTCGTGGTATTGCAATTGCCAGCCTAATGGTTTTCCCTGTCATCAGAGCGTCCGTAAAGGAACGGGCCACTTGCTTTGGGATTTCCGTAAGAGTTTCGTGGCAGAATAGTGTCGTTGTTATCAGAGGGCGCAATTTCCTTCCGTTTTTCCAAAAAGTATTTTCCGGGACGTCGCGATTGTTTTTCTGTTTTTATCAATTTTCGTCGATTTTTTGATTTGATTTTTTATCGATAATTTTTCCCACCAAAGTGGTCAGTATATCCGTTGTACTTTGAATGAGCCAAGCTTGACGAGTTTTTTTTCCCTCGGGTTTGTTGACCGGTTTGCGAAATGCTCGCTGATGGTTGATACACGCGTGTAGTTGCGGTTCCATGTGTTTCTGCGAATCCGAAACTATTTTTCAAAACAATAATAACTGGAAATGTAAAACGAAAACCGATCAATTTCATTCATCAGGTAAGAGTTTTTCCAACCTTGTTTGTCTCGTGCTAAATGGGTTGTTTTCATTGTGCAAAGTGCACCAAGTACAAATGTTTTGGTAGCCTGGAATTTTTGTTTGATTTTTATGAAATTTGTTGAATACTTTTTGATTTAAAAATTTCAACGCAGCTCTTCTTTGTTGATACAATCGTACTCGCTTAAATTTTCATTGTGGTGTTTTATATTTATTCGTCATTTTGAAGATTTGGATTTGTTTAAAAATATTATTTTATTCGTTTATTGGCCTGTGTTGACTAAATAAGGCTCCATCTGAAGTTTTTCAAACTTGATATGAGTCCTTATATGAAATTATTTACTTTTTTCGAATGTTTATTTGTTTTCCAAAATAAAAAATAAATAAAAAGATTTGAGTGATGATTTCATGATTTTAGTCGATTGTCTAAAACTTGCAGCACTGCAAGCAAGATCCATAAATTAGGATTATTTTTTATTAGCTCATTTGAGTTATAGGTATACTAAAAAGTGTGATATTCTTATTAATATAATCAGATTATTCACAGCAGACTCATACTCGGGCTTATTGGTTCATGAGTTTGATAATTTCAAATTTTCCTTGATAAGTTTACTTAAAAAAATGGAAAAATCCATGATTTTGAAGATAGTTATTTGCATATAGATCAACTTGTTCCAACTTTTAATTCTCATTGTGTAAATTTCCGAAAAAAAAGTTCTATTCGGTGTAATTTTAAAAATTTGTCTGTTTAGTGGAAATATTCACTTACCAAATCCTGCACGCAACTGGGTTATTGCTGTTTTTTTAATTCACTTTTACTCAAAATGAGTACTTACCTACTTATTTAAACTAATTACCAAAATAATTTGTTTTCACACTATCCTTATTTTCAGGTAAAAAACCCAAATTGATGTACCTATTCTTTATTTTCCATTTCCAAAAATAAATAAATAGTCAAGTAATTGAAAATCATTTTGAGAAAGAAACAACCAATCATTTTTGAAACTGTACGTAAATTGAACATGACATTTCAATTTTCAATTCTAAGATTATTTTTTATAAGATTTATTTTGACCTCCACCTGAAATTATGAACAGGTTAAACAGCACTTACAGTTTAATACAGCCTTCTTCAAAAGTGCATCACTCCAGAAAAATGAGCTGATTTTTCACATTTTATTTTTGCTTAGCAAATGAGTAGTTATTTATTTATTTATTTCTTGAATAAAAATTAATAATTTAGTTAGGTATGGTATAGGTACTTCTCTCAGCATAATTAATGGAAAATTTCCTTCTCAAATCTCGGTCCAATGTCCAATGTCCAATGTAAGAGTTATTGTTTTTAATTGATTATAACTTCCAATTTTTTAATTAAATTTTTTTCTTCCCTTTGATAAGAGTTTGATCCAGAACACAGGGAAGTATGTACAAGGGAGAGGGGGCAGCGGCCTATTAGAGAACAACGATAAAAAGAAAAGAAAATGAAGGTCTGAAAAAATTCAATTTCAAAAATTGATTCATTTTCAGTTAAACTGTCAAAAAAATAGTTGTTGTAATTTCAGTTTCAATAATTTTTCAATTGGGAAAACAAATGATTTTACTCGTAAAAAAAGAAACAAAAAAAAATTATTTCAAAACACTATTTTAAAAAATACCTACTTACCTATTTCAAATACTATTTTGAGAACATTTACTTATTGTAAAATAATTTGTTAACTTATTTTCAAGTTTGAATTTTTCAAAATCATGTTCAAAACAAAATTTTCCAAAAATCTTATTAAAATTTATTTTTTGACTTTTTTACATAGGTAGCATTTCTTTTAAATTTATTACCATCCAAGGTGTCATAAAAATCGTTGAAATTTTGGTTCCAACAAATTTTTATTCATGAAAAAAAAAATTAAAAATGGAAACGAAAAACGATTTTTTTTAAATGTTCGAATTTTAAATTTTAAAAATCTTGTCCAAACCAAAGTTTTTAGAAAAGTTTTTTTTTTTGAAATTTATTTTCTGATTTTATTGCGAAGCATTTGTACCTACATTGAATTTCATTTGCAGTGTTGAAAAATTGTAAAAATTTCAATTCTATATACCTAATAATTTTTCAATTTAAAAAAAAAGAAAATTAAAAAAAAAAACAATTTGTACCTACTACCTACCTAATCTTAGTTATTTATTTGAAGAACAACGCAAAAGTTTTCAAGATTTCTGTTCAAATATTTTTTTATGGATGGGATGTTTATTTAAAAAGACGGAATTCGGATTCAAATCCAAAATGTCAAAATGTAAATCCGGCTCTGCCTTTTTTAAAAATTTTATTTAAAAATAATAAAATGAAATCTAATTTCGATTTGAGACGCGTTTTTGTAAACAGGGTCACCAAGAGAAAACCAAAACTTCATAGAAAATTTTTCTGGTTCTACCCCCTTCCCCCATCAATTATGTTATTCTCCAAAAATGAAAATTTATTATTTATAATCAAAATTTTTCGCAATGAAAATTTTTAAAACATTTATATTTCGCATTTTTTTCTTGATTTTTTTTTCGCTTTAAATTTTTGCAAAAAATTCTAGAAAAGCTATAAACTTGCGAATGTTTTATTAAAAAAATTTAAAAAGTTTTGATTTTCACGATTTTTTGCTGGGGCAATTCCAAAAATATTTTACGGAAGCTTTATTTTAAAAAGTGAATATTTCGCAAAAAAAAGTTTCTTTTTTCAATTTTTGGAAAAATATTTTGCAAGGCACCAAAATGCGAATAGTTTCACTCCATTTTTATAAAAATTTCAAACGGATTTTATAATTCTTTCAAAGAAGTAGGTAAATTAGTTTTTTTTTTTTTTTTTTTTGGGTGTGTTTAATTACTAGATTATTACACCAAACGACAGGAGAGTTAGATTAGGTGGGTAAGTTTACAGTTTTTGATTAGAGTAATGAATTTGTGTATTTCGTTAGGGTTATCTGGAATGATCAAAGAGTTTTCATCTATTTGGAGAAGTTGTCGTTTTTGTTTTAATTGTGTACATTGAAATAATAGATGATTGATAGTTAGAGGTTGGTATGAACAGAACTGGCAGGAGGGTGGTGGAGCTTTTTGATAAAGGTAATTATGGGCGATTTTAGTGCGGCCGATTCGGAGGCGGGTTACAATGATTTCTTCTCGTCTGTTTAGATGAGAAAGGTTTTTTCAGGGATGAATTGTTTTTTTATGTTGGAAGAGTTTGTTTGTTGTTTGTTGAGACCAATAATTTTGCCAGGTATTTAAAATATTCTGAGTTAGGTAGGATTTTATATCGTCTGAGGTAAATTTAATTAGGGCTGACCAGTTATTTTCCCTTTTTATCAATTTAAAACACCAGAAATAATTTTCAGAACATTCAAACAATTTTTTAATGATTTTAAAAATATTATAAAATAGGTAATTTCTTTAAAAATCCAAGTATGGTGCAATTGTCCCCACTTCCGTCCCATTTCGGTGACAATTTCTAAAATGTGCCTACTGAGTTCATTTTATTTGCCAAGTTTTAAAATAGGAGGTGGAAAAAAACTGTAAACTTACTTGTCCCGTTTTTTTAAATTTGAAAACAGACCGAATAAAATTTCCTTAGAAACCAATATGACAATCAAAATTCGTTACCTAAGTTAATACCTATATAACTATCTACTTATCTTGATTTAATTTTATCGAAATAAAATATAAATAACTAACTAAATTTAGAGAATAAGCCAATAATATGATTTTTCAAATTTATGAAGAAATTATTACAGAAGTTTTATTTTAAAATAAATTTCAATTATTTTGCCCAGAACTCAATTTAAAATATATTCAAAAATAATTTTTTGATTTTTCTTTAAAAGTAAGAAAAATGAAAATGTTGGATTCTTTTTTTTAGAATTTTGTTGTAAACTTTTCAGGGCTTTTGTTTGGAATTTTTTAATAGAATTTTATTAAATGAATTTTTAAAACTTCGTGTTTAAAATATAATTTTTTGAATTTTGTTCGAAAACTATTTTTTTTTAATTTTATTAGGCAAAAAAGTACTTTTCTTTGCATTATGTAAATTTTCAATTTTTTTCCTGTTGAATGAAATATTTTAAAATGTAAGTAGATATAGTTTGAAAAATGTTGTGGCTATAATTTTTCAAAATTTTCTCCTAGAAAAAATTGGTAAAATTTCGTAATTTTTATTTTTTGCTCAAAATATCTATCCTTGAAAGTTGCTCATACTGGGTGGCCCATTTATCAAACTAGACCATTTTAAAAATGAAGAAAAATAATCTTATTATTCACACAATTTTGGTTTGGATTTAGTGCATGATTTGAATTTTAAAATTGTCCAACCTTTTATAACCAGACCCCCCTGCATTTCAAGATCCCAAAAAATATTTTCACATATTTCAAGGCGTATACAAAAAATTTTACAGTCAAACTGCCACATATTTTTGGTTGCCCTAATTATTGAATAAAATATTGTTTAAATTTATTGATCTATTTTTTTCAATAAAAAAAAAAGAAAACTAATATTAATTTCATTCATTTTCTGGAAAAAAGATCATCATGTCAAAATTTTATAAAAACCTATACTTTGTGGAATTTGAGAGATTAAAAAATTGATTATTACCTACCTAAAATTAATTTCATCAAATTAAATTTTTCTTCAATTGAATAATCCAAGATTTCGATTACTCGCCCATTCATTAATTTTTATATCCAATAATTTTAATTTTGATGATCATAATTTTATTCCTTCAAACATTACTTTTTTTCACTTCATTTAAATGGAATTTTTTCAGTTTTTATAGGCTTTGGTGAAACTCTTCAGTGTTTTTTTTTTCATCTTTTGGAACTCGTTAACCAGATCTTTCCAATTTTCTTACCTATCACAGTTGATCATAAATTGAACAAATATAGCTTGAAAGTAAAATACGTAATTGAATTACAATGAACAAAAATTGTATTTTTTGGCGCATTCGATTTTATTATGCAATAAATTATTTAGTTGTAAAAATTTATTTTGAAACATCTACGAATAAATACAAGTAGGTATATACCTATCTAAAGAGTTTAGCGATTATTATTTATTTTCGTTAAAATAATTCATCCCTATTTTTTTTTTCTTTTCTCAAAAGCTAACTAAAAAAACCATTCACGGTGGTAATTACATTGTAGAAGAAATAAGTTTTAAAAAAAAGAAAAACATATTTTAGAAAATATGTCATTAGGGGAGAAGTTTAGGCGTGATGATGAATAGATATTAAGTTCCGGGTCGGCGAAAATTTCTATTTAATATTCATTAACGGTTAATGATGATAAAATTTTTCATCGGTTGGTCATGTTGTAAATTTACCATTCAACGCGTAATAAATCATTGGTATTTTTCTCTTCTCTGTGTTTTGAAAGTAATATGCGTTAACTTTCACGTCGGTGGGAAAATGGTACCGTAGCCTAAGTACGTATTAATATTCATTTAAAAAAATTATGTTCGATCGAGTCGCATAGGCATTTATGAAGAAAAAAACTCGTACATGGATTTGAAAAAAAGTCACCGATGAAAAAGAATTAAATAAGGAAACACGTTATAAAAAATAAAGACATAAAATTATAAGTTGAAAAAAAATGATAAAGGTCTTCGTTGTTTTTCGGTTGGATGGAAAAATGGCCTTTGGCGTTAGCTAAAAGCATTAAACCGTTCATATACGGTATATTAACTTTATGTGGTGGACATTTTTCCGGCCGAAGAAGGTTCGGGCTTTTTTTTTCTTTTGCACAAAAAATCCCTATTCGGTGAATTTCACGCAAGTCGTTAAAATATAAAATATCCTAAAAAAGTATATATATAATGCCATAAGCGTATATATCATACGAGGGGAATCTTCGAGAATTTATGCGTTCTCTGGGAAAGCGGCCCAACATTTTTATTCCTACATGTATGTACTATGTAGATGTGGGTGTGTGTGTGTGTACAAGAAGATCAAAAAATATGGTTATTTGAACTCGATCCAGATGTTTATTTAGCGAATCTTTCTCGAGGAAATTAACTAGATTGGTTGTTTACTTTTTCGCAAACGTACATATGATTTAAGACTCGACTGCGTGGAAAGTTACAAGATGCCGTGTTGATTTATACGTAGCCCAAAAAAATTCCTTAGTCGGCAAATTTTTCAAAAAAATTAATATTTTTGGCGCCATTTAGAAGGAATTTTCTAAACGCAAATGTGTATCTAGAGGTTTTCGTTTAGCAAGTTCATATGTTTATCTACGAATATATTTTACCATTCGTAGGATACCAGCATTTTACTATGGTTGTGAAAATTCATTTTAGTATTCCAATAAATCAAAATACCCTCGTATTTTAAACTACGCTGAAAACCCCGTTTGTAGAAAGATAAGGAACCCTTTTATATGCAAACGTGGCACAATGTTTGTAATTAATTCGCTCGTTCTAGCCGCGTTTTCGATCTCGGTTGACTTTATCTATAATATTCTCGAGGTATTTAAAAATGTTTAGTGAAAAAAATTTCTACATTGGGCTTTTTAGTATAACTGAAAATGGTCGATGGGTAAAAGTTGGCCTAATGGTGTCTTATACTTGCCTAGGTTATTCTGAAGTGCAATTCTGGTAAAATAATAGTTTGGGCAGTTGGAATTTTTTTATGGACACTGAGTTTCAATTCAGAAAATTTAAAAGTGTTGTAAACAATAATAGGTACCTAATACATCTTTACAGGATTCGCTGGACGGCTATTTGGGATATTTTGTACAATAGAACCTCGATTATCCCAGTTATTATTTTTTTTTGAAGTATTTTTTCTGGAAAAATTTGAGAAACTCTCATTTTTTACCGGATGTTCACTAATATGTGATACCCCCTTGGGATATTTGTCGCAAAAAAAAAAAGTTGGCAGTTCTGAAATTGGTAAACAATCCTATTTCGGCAGGCGGGATTTTTAAAAATCGAATTATTACGTGTGTTCTTTTTCGCAAATTTCATTTCAAATTTTCATATTCTATTCTAATTTCGAAATAATCAAGAATTTTGAAAGAAATCAATAAGCAGATGAGCGAGATGGAAAAGGAAAAGAAAAATTCAACAAGTAAAGCGATTTTAAGAAATAGTTGGCTGTGTCATTTCTTTAAAGGTAAGATTTTTAAAAATCTCGCCTGCCGAAATAGGATTGTTTACCAATTTCAGAACTGCCAACTTTTTTTTTGCGACAAATATCCCAAGGGGGTATCACATATTAGTGAACACCCGGTAATTTCGAAAAAATGGGATAGGAATTATCTAAGAAATAATTATTAGAAATTATTTATTTTAAAAAAAATTGAATACCTATATATAGTATATACTTACCTAAAGTATTGCAGATACGGAAATTTTTTTTTAAATTTCATTCCCAAAAATTAGGATTTTTTTACTAAAAAAAAATAATAGATTTTTCTACTTCGAAACAATTAAATTTTTTTACTTCAAAATTTTTTTATTTTTTTACTTCAAAAAATTAGATTTTTTCACTTCGAAAAAAACAAAAAGAAATATATAAGTTCAACATTTTATTGAAAAAAGATCCCAAACCACGAAAAAATTCAAAAAAATTTTGATTTAATTTTTTGGAATAAAAAAATCATTTTTAAAATGAAAAAATCTGATTTTTTTGAAATAAAATTTTTAATTTTTTTCTGTGATTTTGAGACCTTTTATTAATATAAAATTTTGAAATCAGTAGGTAGGAGGTATAATTTCATTTTGATTTTTTTGAAGTACCTGCCTAACTAATATATTTTTTTAGAATAAAAAAATCCTTATTTCTGGAGATAAATTTCAAAAAATCCAGATCTGATAGGTATATTTTCATTTTCATTATACACGGTGCGAAAGTACTTACTTTCCCCATTGAAATCAGTAGGGAAAATAAAACTTTTCCTCACAGTATTTACGCGCGCTGCGCACGCAATGTAAAGTAACTTAGCGTCACATAGTAACACACACAATGTGACAAAAAGTTTCCGATTTTTTTTAAAAGAAATCGGTTGAAATTTTTGGCTTGGATAATCAAGAAATCAGATAATCGAGGTTCTACTGTATGTGAGAATGACCCCCCCCCCCCCCCGCAAAGACACAAAGATTTGTTTTCTCTAATGAATTTAGGGATTTTTCCCAAAAAATATTTTAAAATATTTTCACTCTAAAAAAGTTAAAAATTTCTTTCCAAAAAAATCGAAATATTTTCTTGTCGAAAAAAACGAGGTTGATAAGATAAAAAATATAAATGAAGATTTTTTCTTAAATAGGTAAATGAGATATTTTCACTTCTTTAGAAATAAAAGACTTTTTTCTCCCAAAATATTGAAAGACTTAACTATATTTTTATACTTACAAGAGATAAAATAGGTAATGTTAATTTTTCGATTCTCCTGAAATCGTATCACACGACTAATATCAAATTGAAATATGTCCAGAGATGAATTTTAAGTCCTCAGAACATCTAGGAGGAGATTTTGAGTTTCCAAAATGGCGTCATTAGACTACCTATTTTAAAAGAAAATTTTGATGAATGGAAAAAATGTTTGAATTTTGTCCAATTTCGGGTTGATGGCGTATGTAGTCTGTACTTTGAAACTTACCTATCGCAAGGAAAACAATTTTCGATCAAAAATGGCCATTTTTGGTGAGAATAGTCGCGAAAAATTAGGTTTTCTCGTTGTTGGCGATGTTGCACAATATCAAAAAATTCTAAAAAATTCTGATTGATTTGAAAAAAAAAATTACCTACCTATTACCTTCAAAATGGTGCGTTTTGGGGCGAATTGAAATTTTCTAAGAAATTTTTAAAGTCAATTGAGGGTTTGGAAAAATTTGGAAAAATTTTTAAAAGCCTTTCACATTTTTGGTGATGTTGCATCACATCAAAATTTTTTTTTAAATTCTGAGTCATTTGAATTGATTTGAAAATTAAAAAAAAAGAAATTCACATTTATCACTTTTAAAATGGCGCCTCTTGGGGCGATTTAAAATTTTCAAATAAATTTTTAAAGTCAATTGAGGGTTTGGAAATATTGGAAACCTCGAGTATACTTTTACCTACAATCTGCGTGTCAAGTTGAAAAAAATCGATTGAAAATTCGCGGAGATGGAATTTTTAAGCGTAAAATCACATATTTTGAGGCATCATTCATACCTAAGTAGGTATAATAATAGTTTGCTATAAAATTATCTTTTACCCTTACAAATCGAAAACGTTGAAAAAAAAAAATGTAAAATTCGATCGGGGCAATTGACGACCTCCCCTAACTGCACCAGAGCCTTTGAGAGATTTTTTCATCGACAAAATTTTCAAAAAACTTGTGATTTCATCTCGGAAAAAATTGAGTTTTTTTTTTACATTTTTTTTAATTTCAAAAAAATAGAGTAGTTTTTCATGCTGGCTCCAAAAAAACTAGTTGACATATTTTTTATTCCAAAAAAAAAAAAAAAAAATAGAAGAAAAAATAGATATTTCCTTGGGTAGGGTGATTCAATGTTTTGCATTTCCATTTAATTTTTTTTGTAATTTTAGGTATAGGTCGAAATTGAGACATTTTTAGATACAGTTTCAATAAAAATTCCTTCGAATAACATATTTGCTTATACGCTTATTTTTTCAGGTATGTATGAGAGTTCCTGTTCGTATGGAAGCGCTTTAGATTTAAAAAGAGTCGGTTCCGGGCCAACAATCAAAACAGAAGAATGCCTGAGTCCCTCTTCAGCGCCGGCAGACTGGACGACCGGTTGCGCGTACAGGTTTGCGTGCAACTCGACCTTCCAACAATTGAAGCAATCGGTGGAAAAAGCGAAAGCAGCCCTTCAAGATCGTAATAATTATCTAACGTCGGCGACAGCATTCGGAGAATTCAGCGCATCGCCATTTTGTACGCCATCGAGAACAACCAACCACCATCACACGCAACTGGATATTTTGCAAGAAGAATTACGCGACGATGTTCTACACGAAAAAAGATCTCACGGTACGTATGAAAATTTTTTTTCTTCCATTATTGTTAAGCGCGTGAAATTAACATCCCTTCTCATTTGAATGCTGTTTCAAAAATACATGGCCGTTAAGTTAATAGCAACTTGTGCCGAGAGCGCGATTTAATACTTTGAAAACAGTGAGGCGTAAATTTCGGGAAAATTTATTTTATTGTCTTGTGCGCTTCGTCGAGTTTTCACTGTATAAAATAAGTTGCAAAGGGGTGGAAAAGCGAAAGAAGAGAAATAGATTCCATTTTCATCTTTCTGCCGCTGATCCCTTTTCTTAAAGTCGCTAAGCAGCGCTTTCCTGGAGCGAATCCCGACGGGGATTGCTAACCGAATACCATCGCAAGATGAATGTACTTTGCTCACGCTTTTTTACACCCCTGTTTCCATGGCAACCGAACCCTTTTTGTGGTTCCTAACAGGGGGCAAAACTTAACAAATAATTCACTTTCTTCGCTGAAAACTTATACTTTTTAAGTAACACTTCCCTCTGTACTGTGTTTGTGTGTGTGCGTGCGCTGTAATTCATTTTATTTTAACTAGCCCGAATTTAACGTGAAAAATATAAAAATTACAGATTTATTGAACAACTTTAACTTAAAAACTTTCGCCTGAAATATAATAAATGGACGGAGAAAAAAATCTATTCCGAGTTTTATCATCATTTTCATATCGTAATTTCTACGAATGTCGCATGAAAAAATTACACGTTTTGATACATCGCGACATCTGTGATCGATTGTTTGATAAATGAACCAAATACTAAGTTTAAGAGTAAATCTTATTTCTATTTTTATCGTGAATATACTTGCGATTTTTTGCTATCAAAAGTTTGGCAAAAATGCTAATTTTTGTGGTGATTTTGAAAGATGTAAACGCTCTTCAAAAATACTTATCTACTCTTATTTTGAGAGAATATTTTTTTTTTTCGTATTTATTTAAAATGCTCGGCACATTGAAAAATAATAGGTATGTTCCTATCTAAGAAATTGGATGTTTTCGAGTATTGGTTGATATCCTTTTTGAAAAATTATAGTTAGATAAAAAAAAATGCATTAGGCATACGATAAGCATTTGAACTCTCATTTTTGGCATCGTCACTCATATAGTTACAAGTTTTTTCTCTAAAAAACAAAAAACAAACAAAGAAACACTCATCTAAGACTCTATAAGTATACTTAACGTTAGGTAAGTATACTTAAGTATTATAGATTACCTTAATATTATGAAATTTCATCAGAAACGATATTTTTTCCGAATGTAAGTATAGTTATTCAGTATCCTTTTTTGCTAAATATGCTCATTTTCGTTTTATGAATCCTGTGATTGTGAATTTAGTGCTGGATTCAAAGGTGTAGCAAACAAATTTCTTCTAATTGGGGAAAAATAATCAACTGCTATAATTGTATGATATAAAAATTATTTTCAACTTTTGCAATTTTTGTTGTTGATCTCTTCTTTTCTTTTTTTGGTAAGAGGATTTTTAGTCAGGATCGGTACGCGAAATTTTACCCAATTAATAATAAATTGTCAATTTTAAAATTTTTCAACATAAATCAGGAAAACGTCCACCATGACCTCCCTGTTAAATGTGCATGAAGCAGCAGATTTTCGGAGAGTCAAAAAATTATGATTATGGTGTACGAAAGTACAATTTGTGAGTTATAGGTACGAATTACAAAATTCTGTTTCGAAAAATTATATATTTTAAAATGAAATCTTGAAGAAATTTACTTAAGTATAATGAGAAAATTTTTTCCAAATTTTCTTCAAGATTTATTTTTATTTTCTTGAAAAGTTAATTTAAAAAAAATCTTGTTTAACAAAAATTTCCAAAAAAAAAAAAAAAAAAAAAAAAAAAAAAAACGAAATGGAACATTTTTTTTTGATTTCATTGAAAAGATGTGGTAATAAAAATCCATTACGTACAATTAGGCCACAAATGAAATCACACCTGCAAATTTGATTAGGCATATAAAAACATAGGTACACTATACCTACTAGTTTAATTTTTTTCTTTCTTAAATTTTTGATACCTATAGGATTGGACTAAATAAAACATTTTAAGAAAAATCATTTCAAGAAATTTCCAAAACCGAAAAAAAACCATAGGTATGTCAACTTCATTTTTGAAAACAGCACTAAATTTTTGATCTGAAACAGTCAACAAAATTAGTAAATTACAACAACAGCTTGAAAATTTTTGAATGCAAAGGCTGTGGAATCGATGGAATCTTGAAACGACTGTAGGTAGTTGGAACAAAAATTTTTCAAAAAATTCTGTTCAAACATTTTTTCAAACAAAAAAAAATTGAAAATTTTATCGGAAAAAATTTCAAATGTTACTTTAAAGTAACTTAGTTACATTTTACTTCTATGTTACTTATACTGTTTGTCACTATTTCGGTGTGAAATTTATCATTGTTTTCTTCTTCACTTAATTGGTGACTACTTTATGGACTCAAATTTAAAAAAAAAATTAATTCACTTGAAGTTTAAGTGATTTTTTAAACATTTAGAATAATTCAGCAAAACTCAAAAAAAAAAAAATCAAAAATTTGTTTCAAAATAACCTTTGAAGAAAATTCATTTCAAATGGTATATTAAAGAAATTGTGTTGAAATTTTTTTTTAATACTTATGTAGATACAATTGCTTTTGAAAAAGTTTGAAAATTCACTAGAACTATATAGTATTAAAAAAAATTATAAAAAAGGTATCTAATAAATTATTTTTTAAAATGGAACTTGATTTTGAAAATTTTGAACTCACAATCAGTTTTGAAAAATATTTTGTTTTCAGGCATGATTTTTTTTACCCAATATTACAAATAGTTTTGGAATGAAATCTTTTTAAATTTCTTTCAAACTCGAAATTTAAAAAAATTATGTTTGAATGAACATTCAAAGTTACTTTTAAAAATAATTTTTATGGATTAGTAAAATTTCAAAAACAAAAAATATAATTGTATACAGACTATACTAATTTAGTTTTAAAATTTAAATTTTAAAAAAATAAACAAAATTGGAAAAATTCTTTTCAAGCGAAATTTAAAAAAAAAATCAAGAGAACTGTGAAAAATTGTGTGGTGTTTAAATTTTTTTAAATGCTTATTTATAAAAAAAAATAAAAATTCTTTTTGAATTTGATGTTGAAATTTTTTTTTTGAACTGAATTAAGAAAAATCATGTTTTTGAGAAAAAATTTAAGAAATTTTTGAAATTGCCAAAAAAAAAATGTAAAAATACTTCTGAACTAACTACTCACCTATTTTTTTCATTTTTTTTTGAAGAAAACAAACTGTATTCTAACGACAAAGTTTTAGAAAATTTGCTTTTAAACATAATTTTCTGAAAAATTTGTAGGTAAGCTTTTCAAAAAATTTAAATTTTATTTTAAAATTAAATTTTACAAAAATTTGAACTAAATTTTGAAACCAAATTTAAAAAGATTTATTCTTGAACAAGATTGAATAAAGAAAAGTGCAAAAAATTAGGAATATTGCTTTTGAGTATTAAAAAAAAAATATCAGTGTTACAGTAAAATTCATTTTTTAATGACTTTTTTTTTGAAATTTTGGTTTGAAATTTTTTTCAAGTTGCTTCGCGAGTAAAACAAAAATGTTGACATGTAGGTGGGAGAGAGAATTTGTTACTAATTATATTTTAAGACGAGGATGAAGAATTTTGGTAATTTTTTGGGTTACTTTTTCAGACACATATCTACCTATATTTTGTAGTACAATAGGTTACTAATTTTACTTTTTTATTTATTTTTTTTAATTTCTTTTTGATGCAAATTATTTGACTTACAAATTTTAAAATTAAAAAAAAATCAAACTTGAAATAAATTTATTTTAATGTTGAAACTAATTTTTTATTGTTCAATTCAACTGAAACATTCATTTTTAAACAGTCTTGTTTGAACTACTTACAATTTTCTAAAAGAAAAGAATTGAGATTCTTTTGATTTCATTTGAAAACATTTAAAAAAAAAAGTCGAATAAACCGTAAACATCATCATCATAATAATTTTATTTTCCGAAGTTTGACTGTTTAGTCATTGGCATCTACAAATCAGGTACGATGTGTGTATTAAATCACAAATTTTTCCAAGATTTCTGTTCAAATAATTTTAAAGCAATTTATTAAAATTATGTTCTTTTAACAATTCTATCATTTCTTCTAAGGGGGGGGGGGGGGGGGGGTTAAAGGTCTCATCTATCGAACTTGATACGTGATAGAAAAGGTAGCATATTTCATCCAGCACGTCTATATAAATTCTTGCAAAATTCATTATATGTTTTTGAATTTTTACGAAATAATTTGAATTTCTGTAAGTGCCTGTGAAATGGGTTAAATTGAAGAACTGAATGATTGCATTATAAAAAGTTTAAACAATTATTTTAAAGTACCTACAATCGAAAAAAAAATCTAATAAAATATTTCGCCTCGAAAATTGGTCAAAATAATTTTTAAGGTGAAAAATCTTATTTTCGGATGATTTTATTTTCTAATTCGAAAAAAATGACAATGAAATTCTAAAAAAAGATACTTCAGTAGTTGCTTACTTTTGCAACATTTTACTGAATAAATTGGTTATCCATGGAGCAGATGAGCATTTTGCATCTCAATTACCATTTTTTGTAACGAAGGAAAATTTTTCTATCTGATGGTTGGTCTTGGGATGTACCTTGTTACCCTGTACTAACTCTGACATTCGTATCATTATTTTTAATTTATTAGGTATTTCGACTCGAGAGCTGTAGGTGATTATTTCTTCGAACACAATTTTTTCTCACTTCTTTTGCGTCTTGTCTCTTATTCACACTCTTCTTCAGTGTCACTCAACTATACCTACTGACACGTGAGTGGAAATTCGCACTTATGGTACTTCGCAGGTACCTCGTACTTGTATTTGGTTTCTTAACTAACTGAAGGGCCATCCTTCTTAATTTCGATAACAATATCAAGAACAGTAAACCACATTACGAACAGAAAAGAAGGATGTAACTGTGTAGCAATAAGTCACACTCTAGCGAATCTTTTCTTTTAACAAAAGACGTAAACGAAATTTATATGCAAATGAGGAGGCATTAATCGCAGTTTAAAATGTTCCTTCCCAAAAGCCGAATAAAAAATGAATTTAGAAGCGAGCGAGTCGGATGTAGGTAGGAATCTTTGAGCGAAGAAGTGCTAAGTAATAACGAACTCGCAAAAGGTCCCCGGAAGGAAACGAGTTTACAAGGGAAATGCCGGAGATGGAAAAAAGGCCCGGTCGCAATTTTAAGTTTCCCCCTATTTTACTTTTCTTTTCTTCTCGCGATTTTTCTTTTTAATTGTCACAATGAGCTTTTTTATCAAGCTTAATTATCAGCATCGTTAATAAGTTAGGAGGAGGTTTTTTTCATATGTATTCCACGGTGTCTTTTTCAAGTACTGCCTCTCTCGCGTTCGATATTTTCGGAGAATTTTTCTTAAAATAAGATTTGATCTTTTTTTTTAAATTTTTGTGAGCCAATGTGCAAGTACCAACAATTAAAAAACCTCGATGGTTTTATTACAGGTTTCACTTCAATGGGCAAAAATTCTTATCAACATTTTTCCTGCTCGATTGCGGAAAGTTTCAGAGTCAGCAACAAAACAGGTAAAATTGCTAACCATTTTTGGGGGGATGGCGTACTCGGTACTCGCATTTGTATAAAAAATCGCAACTATTGGATGCTGAAGGCGAACGTTGCGTCGGGTCGTTTTAATTGTCGCGAGCTGTAAGATTCGTACCGTACGTTTCAATTCAATACAGATGATAATGGAATAAAAAAAAGATGATAAAAATTGGCTGAAAAGCAACGTGTGCGCGTGGTGCTCGAACGCACGCGTCTCAGCAATAAAGAATACACGTAGTTATTATTATTATTGTTGTAATCGCGTGAGTGTTTGTATCATTAATCATACCGTTGTGACCGGGTGAGAACCATCATTAAAGCCATAAAGCCAAAAAAGATATAGAAATAACGAAATGCGGCGAGTAAACAGTCGGGGCGTGCCGTCTAACTTGTAGCCCTCTTTAAGTATATCAACTTCGCTTATCTTCGTTTTTAAAACGTCAGAAATAGAATATTTCAAAGAAAATCGACTCGAGTGTGGTTGAAAATTTCCAGGAAAATTGATGCGCCCATTTCGTTTCTGCTATAGCGTTATCATTGTCAGCTCTCTGATTCGAAAATGGCTTTTCCCAGCTAGACCCGAGTTTTCCATGTGCTATTGTTACAAAGTACATATATAGCTGAGCAGAGATATTCGTGTTTGTGGTTTGTGTGTCAATACGTATTAGGTATCGTGAAAATACGATGAAGTGTTGATGAGGTGAACTAGAGTAAAAGAAAATATTCGTATGCAGTCGAATACTTATACTATTCTTAGGCCTATTTGTATTTTAACGTTCAGTTCTCTCTCAAATAAAATACCTAACAGTTTTCTAAACTAAATTTTTAAAAGAACAAATCTTAGAAACGATTGGGATAAATGTTGAATACATTTAAAAATACCTATTAAGAACTAGGTCTTGGATTGTTCTCGTGAGGTAAAACGAAAATATTTTATAGAACAGAACGATTTGTGAACAATTTTTTAGAACAAATTGAAATCTGGTTCTAAAACAATGCAGTGCTTGGCCTTTGCACTCTTGGCAGTCACTATGCTTATTTTTTTACCATTTTTCATCCTTTTGGCTTTATTAACTACTCAAATTTTTGGTTCAGAGAAATGGTAATATTATAATATAACTCTAAAATCACCCCACGAAAAAAAAAAAAAAAAAAATTGGAAAATCTCTTGATAAATATAATTTAAAAAATAGTCTCAAAAAATTGCCAGCTCACATTAAATTTTTTTTACAAAATGATTATTTAGAAATATCTATTGATTTTTTCGAGAAAATTAAAAAAAAAAATACAATTACCTATATGAAATTTTCTTTGAGTAGAAATAAATTTAGGTAGGTAACTAGGTAATAGAAATATTCTCATAAAAACATTTTTTGGAAAAATTTTCTTTTGTGAAATAAAAAATGTCGATGAGTAGAAGAATCCTACAGAAATTCTCTGAAAAAAGTTATGTTCAAAAAATTACCTACCAAAAAATAATTCCTCAAAAAAAAAAAAATCTTAAAAAAATTTCCAATGGGTACTCACAAAGAAAACAATTCTAATTTAAATGTGTAACTATAGAAAAACCTAACATGTTTTTCACTTATAATATTGGACAGCTCGTTAGCTTGAAATTTGAAACATTTCTCGACGAATTTATATCAAATTTGAAAACATACATTTTCACATATTTCTAACACACACAAAAAAATATCTACCTAACCGCATTATTTTTAGGTACCTACTACCTACTAAAAAAAATAATAATATTTTTTTTTCCTTTTCCGACTAAAATTTTACTTACCTACCTGTTTAAAAAAAAAGTTTTCATTATTTTGTGATTTTTTGAAATTTATTTGAAAACAAATATTAAGTAGGTATTAAATTTCATTAAATTTTTTCAAATGCAATTTTTAAAAATTTCTTCAAAAATAAAAAAATAAAAAATTTAGTAGAACGGCTTTTTAGTAGAACGGCTTTTTCTGGTAATTAAAATGTTCCATAGGAAAAAGGACAACTTCGTGAAATTAAAAAAAAATGAAACAATCATACTGGATATAAATTTGAAGAAATGAACTAAAGTTTGAAATTTTTGGTCCATAATATAAAAAGTTATAAATTTTTAAATTTTGACACTTTGAGAAAAACACCTTTAAAATTTAAGGGATTTTTTTAAAAAACTTGAGTGTTGTTTTTTAAAATGTTTTTCTATTTTTATGCGTTAACAATGTGTTCAATGACTCAATGGGAAAAATACATAGGCAGTAGGACACAAAATTTCCTATCTTCTATGTAACTGTGGTTAGTCTTCTTGGGGGGGGGGGGGGGGGATTGTTGACAACAAAAAAATCTTGAGAAAAATCTTTGAAAACACAAAGTAATAATTGACCCAATTTTTAATACCTATTATTACAAGTTGTTTTCTGGTCAAATTGAAGGTCCTATGAAAAAAACGGTTGGAACCAACATTGTAAAGTATAAAATTTTCTTTCTGTGGTAAAAGATTAGCTTTTTTCTAAGAGGCTTAATTTTCGTGATTTTTGCAGTTGAAGTTCACATTTTTTTTACATTGTACGAACTTCGACTACAAAATACACGAAAATTAATCTTCCTATAAAAAAATTAGTCAATCACTACAGAAAGAAAATTTCACATTCTACAGTTTTGATTTACTTAATTTTTTTCTGGTCAGAAATACTCTCTGTACTAAATTTAAAAAATTTAAAATTGCGATTTTTTGTGTCAATATGGAATTTTTTCCATGAAGAACACTATGACTCCAAAAATCAGCCGGGTACTTCGCAAGTGTTATCATTGGAAGGAGCGTTAAATTCTCCATTATTATCTGTCAAAAAGTAAAAATTGCAATTTTCGAATTCCACCAAAATTTTTGTATTTTCTGGTGTTTTACATTTCCGACGAAGTTGTTCCTTCTTCTGTGAAATCTCTCAGTTTTGTTTTAAATTTTTTGAGATTTTTTTTATTTTTGAATTTTGCCTAACTTTTTTGAACTTCATACCTACTCAAAATATTTTTTCTCACTTTTTCAAAAGTAATTTGAAGGTAATTCAAAAACGACTTTCTAAAATTTTAAGTGAGCTTTTTTTGAGGGTGATTTCATAATTTTTTCAATTTTTAATTTTGAAAAATTTTGTTGAGAACTTGCAGCGAATTCTTTAGGTATTTTTAAGTTTTTGCTCAAAATATCATTTATTTGCACCGGAGTACAGCATTGAAAAAATAATTTGATCGAAAAAAATACTTATTTGCATAAGTAGGTACTTAGTTTGGGATCTGTAAAAAAATATTTCAACCGAATTTTCACTCAATTTTGATCAGTTTACCATTTAAAAATAGTGTTGGCTGATGAGCGTTTTTCCCCAATTTTTAATAATTTTTTCGATTTTTAAGGTTATAATTTTCACCAAAACCTTAATTTTAATTTTAATTTTCCACTATTTTTCGGGGTTTCCATTTTTTATAGGAGAATAAACAAGATCTAATTCAATTCAAGAAGCAGGGGAAAGAAGGTAATTACTTTTCCCTCTTTCATTTTCGTCTTCTCTTTATCTTTTTTTCTTATCGAAACATGACTTTCACATTTGCCTCGAGAATTTTCGGCTGACCCACAGTTAAAAATTTTGCAATTTTTGCCTGACTTTTCATTACATTACCATTTCATTGGACATTTTCACAATTTTTGTAACGCACTGCACCTCCCCTAATCTGAAAACTTACTTATATGTTGAAATTAATTAGTATAATAAAAACGAACCGAAATGATTTTTTTTTAATGAAAAAGCTTAATTATGCAAACTTGGGAGTATCTTTTTAGTTGAGAAATAATTTTTTGATAAAAATCTCACAAAAAGTATTAATTGTACATTTTATTCATTTCAAAAAGAATTTTTCAAATTCCATTATAAAATTTTTTCACAAAATAGGTAGTTGTATAATATTTAAAATTAAAAAAATCACATCTTTAAACCAACAAAATGTAATGTAAGTCAGAAAAAACATTTAAATTCCGATAGATGTAAGATTCATTTTTTTTTTTTTTTTAGAAATCTTAAATTAATACCTAGGTACTTAAGTGCAAAAATTTTTTGTTCAAATTTTTCAGTTAGAGCTGAATTTTGTCATCAAGTATATACTTATTATTTTTTATTAAATTTTGCAGTTAATTTTCAAATATTACGTTTTATTTTAAATTCAGAAATTTTCAACAAATTTTTCTCTTTATGTAGATAGATCTAGATATGTCGAATTTTACAACTTCTTTTTTATAAATTTTGTAATCATTTTAAAATTTTGCAGTCAATTGTTGGTTTTTGTATTTTTTTTTCAATTTTTCAATTTATGTTAAATTTTTTTAATTTTTTTTTTTTTTTTTAGAAATCTTAAATTAATACCTAGGTACTTAAGTGCAAAAATTTTTTGTTCAAATTTTTCAGTTAGAGCTGAATTTTGTCATCAAGTATATACTTATTATTTTTTATTAAATTTTGCAGTTAATTTTCAAATATTACGTTTTATTTTAAATTCAGAAATTTTCAACAAATTTTTCTCTTTATGTAGATAGATCTAGATATGTCGAATTTTACAACTTCTTTTTAAAAATTTTGTAATCATTTTAAAATTTTGCAGTCAATTGTTGGTTTTTGTATTTTTTTTTCAATTTTTCAATTTATGTTAAATTTTTTAATTTTTTTTTTTTTTTTTTTTTTTTTTAAGTTGAATTTTTTAAAATTTTGACCCTGCGCTTCAACTTTTTTTCAGGAGAAATTTTCTATTTAGGTAAGGTTGCATTCCAATCTTGTTTCATCTTGCTTAACGATCATTTGAAGAATATTTTATAGTGAACTACGATCGTACGCCCTACGCAGCCAATAGAGTGTATTCTTTTGAAAGAAAGACTCCACTCCACGTGTTGGCTCAACTCAGTCGCATCATTTTTGTTATTCATGGGGCCGACGGTTTGATTCATTTTTATGCGTACGAGAGTAACTACGAGTATCTTTGAAACTGTGGCGATAATTGTTTGATTCGCTGTATACGAAGATACAAGCGATACGAATACGATGCGATATGAGGAGCTATTCGCTGGTATCCATGACTAATGTGAAGATTTCCGTTTTGAAATTAAAGGCAGCACACGACAGATCCATTTCCTGAGCAGCGAGCGGCGTGGTAGTGGCGCTGGCGTACGCTCGACCACCAGTTCTTACAAAAACGCGATTCGCTGACGGGTCACAGCGAACAATGAATACGATGTTCAGTTAGGACACGCGTACTCTAGCGCGATGATTGTGCGCTATTTCCCTAGCATTACTTTTCATTCTTACACCATTTAACAATTAACAACCCTTAATAATGTTTACGTAAACTTACCGTAGTTGTTTTCCAACTACGTACAGCTGCTTCTTTCGCTCAATCGGTCAAATGAAAGATTATTTTTTTCGAAAAACATACCGCGCTCTATATGCAAGCCTAGAATTGTGTACCATCGACGGGCGGCGTGACACCGAGTACTTAACTTTAGCATATGGTAATGATGAAGTGGCGCCTGTCTAGGGTGTTGCAGTGTCACATTCTTTCTATTATATGCTACACTATGTGTAAGTGTATGTACGTAGACGTATACATCGTACATAAGTATACTTAAGGTTGCTGTGAAAACAAGCCAATTTTTTTATTTTTTTATCGTCTTGTTTAGAATACGTCAGAATTAGAAATGTTGTGAATTTTTTGCTGAGCAAAGGGACTTTGTGCACTTTTTAAAGAATGACAATTTTCAAATATTCAGGACTGTTCTGCGAGGAGGATTTGAAAATTTTTCTAATTTGCTGATTAGGACTACTAGGAGGAAAATTATTAGTTTTTTTTTTTTTTTCAAATTCCGATTTTGCATAATCTGGATTGTGATTGTGTCTGGATTTTGAATGGATTTTTGATCGTTTAATCAGTATGAAAATCCAAAAATCAAAATCCATCTCTTAAAATCCAATTAAAACGAACAAGATTATTGTCCAAAATTTCAAACAAAAAAATATATCAAAACGAAATTCAATTAAACTATTTCTTAAGAAAAGGGTAAAAAATACTTTAATCAAACAATTCTAAAAAGTTGATCAAAAAAAGCAAAAAGAATATACCTAATGAAATACAAAATTTCGACAATCTATACTCGTCGAGTAGATTATGAATTATCAACAAAACAGATTATAATCCAGCTTGAAATCTGTTAAAACCAATACCAACAGTTTCTCAAAAAAATAACTTTAAAATAAATTTGTAAATAGAACAGAATTTTTCTGGATTTTCACAATCTAAAATCCAAATTATGCATACCTAATCTATGTTAAAAAAACAGAACTAATCCAAACTTAAAAAAGTAACAGATTTTGTTGAATTTAGGAACCAAAAAATCAAAAAATCTCGTAATTAGCAGAAAATTTAGCCATTTCCAAAAATTTTATTATTGTTTTGAATTGGAATTTTTCGAGGATCTTGTTAGATTTTTTCAGTTCAATTTTTCAAAATTTTGTATTTGTAGGTAAAGAGTTCACATTAGGTAATTGAACTGAGAACTAATTTTTTTTTGAAATAAGTAAAATAAAATAGATACTGAAATTAAAAAAAAAAAAAATGTTCTCAATCAGAAGTTTCAAGATTCAGTCAAGAATTTGTGGGCAACATTAAAATAATTTTGTAGACATGCATTTGATTTTAAAAAATATAGGTATTGAAGTGTTTGAAAATTTAAAAAAAATGTCTGGTGATAAGAAAAATCTGAAAAAGTATCCCATTTATAGAAAAATCTGCGAGGAAAACGTTTCTGTTCTTGTTTTAAAAATTGCTGTTCTGAAAATTTTTGAAAATTATTTTGCAGCAGAATTTAAAAAAAACAATTATTCGGATTAAATTTTTGAATTGTCTGTATTAATAAAATTTGGAAAATATTCTCATCTAGTAGGTAGCTAGGTACCTGGTACCTATGTTAAAATTTAAAAAAATTGTGATCGAAAAAAAGTGTTGAATTTGAATATGTAAAATTTTTGAAAATTTTTGTTTGAGCAAAATTTAAAAGAAATGTTATTCAAAATTTAAAAAAAAAATTATTTTAGAGAAAATTAGGAATAATTTTGTGTTTTGACGAAAGAGATAAGTACAGTAGAATCTTGATTATCCGAGCAAGAAAATTTCAACCGATTTTATTCCATTATCTGATGTTCAAAAGTTGATTAATTTTTACTCGTATTATTCGATTTCACTTCATTTTCGCACAATACAACCTTATTGATGCTCAAAAAATTAGATGTTTTTTTGGAAAAATTTGAGAAAAATAGGTAGGTATATTTTTTTATTAAAAAAAAAAAAAAAAAAAAATGGTAAAATTATGAAAAAGTATTCATGTTTTCAGAAAATTATATCAAAAAATGAAAATTATCAGATCCGCCCCCAATCACGCAAAAAATACCTACAAAAAAATTTATTTTAAAAAATTAAGAATTTTTTCATTTTTCTAAAATACTTACTTAAGTAATGTTTTTATTCCAAAAAGTTAAATTTAAAAAAAAAATGTGAATTTTTCCGTGATTTGGGACATTTTTTAAAATAAAATTTTGAAATCAGTACGTAGGTAATTTGGTATTTATAATTTATATTATTTGTTTTAGATTTTTTTAAACTAAAAAAAGTCCTAATTTTTGGGAATAAAATTTTTAAAAAATTCCGGATCTGCAAAACTTATTTGTTTTATCTTTTAATAAATAATTTCCAATTTTTTTGAAATAATTTTACCCAATTTTTTTGAAATTAAAAAAATGATATTTTCGTTGTTTTCTGTTTGTTTATTCATTTCCATGAAATTTCTGCGATAAAAAGTTTTCTGTTACATTTTTTCAAGACAGAAACGAAAAATTTTCACGACGCCAATAAGTCGGATAATTGAGGTTCTACTGTATTTATTTGAAACTCTTGAAAATTAGTGATTGATTGATTACTTTTTGGTTATTTTTTTTAATACGAAAAATGGGAACTCCAAAGTTACTTTTTGGACGAATTTAGGTACAAGGTCTCAAATGTCTGTATTTACTAAAAAAAAAAAAAAATATTTAAAAAAAAATTCAAAATCACAAAGAGGTGAAGAATTTGAATAAATTGAAATTGAAAAAAGTTGTAAAAAAATAACGATGAGTAAATTTTAAATTAATACTATTTAAAAATTTGGACAAACTGAAAAAATTACTTAACGAATTGAAATGTCACCAGCGTCATTACAACTGAATAGATAATTTTGAAAAATAAAAAATGATAGACTGATAGGCATATAATTCAATTAGTTAACTACCTAATTTCCAAAAAAAAAAACCTAAAACATTGACAAATAAAAAATAACTAAATAAAAAATTAAATCATTGAAAGATAAATTTTAAAAAAAGAGAAAATTTAAAAATTTGAAAAATTAAAATTAAGAAGATTTGGAAATCGAGAAAAAAATTGTTAGGAGAATTCTAAGTCATTTAAAAAATTTAAAAACTTGAAAAAATTAAAAACTATAGGGAAATGATTGGAATGTTCGAAAAATTTTGAAAATTGAAGTATTGAAAAATCAAAAGAAAGATAGTGTGTAAAAAAATTAGGAAATCACGAAGCTTACCTAAATCTCTGTTGATTAATGATTTTTCCTACATAAAACATTAACTTATGTAAAAAGGTGAGAAAAGCAGATAACGATAGATTAAGAAATTTATTTACAAAAGTCGAAAAATAATTTTGAAAATGACGTAAAGTACAAATTGAGTTTTAAATGCTTAAATAGGTTACAAAGTGTACTTACTTGGATAGCTTTTCATAATGTATTTTTAAATGACCTTTTTTGAATAGCCTCGTTTGTATTTAAAATCCTATACCTAGGTATAATTCGCCTGTCCTCGATGCCAGTATTTTGACATCGATTTGCAACAATGCAAACCTTGGGTCTATCAAAGAACCAAGAACCCTTCTCGTACGTACGTAAAAAATGTTTCCTAAATCAGTGTCACGAATGTACGTAGATAGCGCGATTTTTTGAAAACATTCTTTTATTTTCTATCCATTTACTTCACAAGGCTACCACCAGGGAGCATTTGTACCCTACAACCCTTCAGAAAACTGTATTGCAGTGACCACCCTTCTTCAAAGAGGGCGCCATTGGTCCGTTTTTGCTTTAAATACGAAGCTTACACAAATTTCGACCGTGCTATAGTTGATTTTTTTTTTCGTGATATAAGATAGTTTTGAGTTGTGATGGATCATGTTATGTATTTCTTTCACGTTTTTCACCCATACCTCACCTATTCTCCCGCTCTATTGGAAACGTAGATTTCAATGCTCGATTTTAATGATAAATAATTACGAAATCTTTCAAATATGTTAATAAAATTGCCTATACGCACGCCGTAAATACGGAAATTCGATCATAGCGATTGAAGTGTTTAACTTTTCGCTCATTCTTCTTGATACTGTTTAAAAGCAAGCAAATTAAAATTTTATTGAATTTATAAATTTTTTGAAATAAAATTTCAATTATTTGGGGGCATTTTGAAAAGGCGAGTAGGGTATAAGAAATGTTTAAAATTATAAGAGCAATAGATGAAATCCCACGTCACGATTTTTATGTATTTCGTGAATAATCATCTCTGAAGAAAAGTTTGGTTTTTGAATTACCTATGTGCTTATGAGAAATGGATTTGTGTGTTGTGAAAATTTATTTCGAAAATCAGACAATCCGTTTAAAGGAAAGATCTTTATCAATTTTATCCCCAACTAGATAATTCGAGCATCCTTTCTTTAAATAACTAAGTATTCACACGTACCTAACACTAATTTTTTAGCCAATTTTTCACAAAAATTTGTGGCTCAAAATATTGTAGGAAGTTTTTAATATAAAATTATAGGATTAGTTGAAGATGTAGAATTACCGAATAAACTAGGTACTTTGAAAAAATTCATCTGGAACTAACATTAGAACTGAAATTATTTCAATCCTTATCTAATGCTCACATGTGGTTGTGTACGTATAAAGTTGTATAGACTAAAATACTACACTATTGGCAGAGTAGAAAACAAAACCAAAAAACATTCGTAATCCTAGCACTTTTTAAATAATATTCAAAAGAACCGATGTAATTACAGCTTTTGTTACATTTCCTCTGGGTTGTAACAAAAGGCTCGTTGCTGATTTAAGCGCAATATCAAAGGAAACTCTTGCGCATAGAATTAAAAACATTTTTCAAGTACTCTTTTAATTCCAAGTGCTATATATTCGTCGCAGTATCGTATATATTTGTTTCGAGTACATTTTACACGCGTGCTTTATACACGCGCTTTGACTACGCCGTTTTCTGAGGTTAACCGCAATTTGAAAACAGCACCTGTTAGCGATTTCATCAAAGACATGTACTGGTGACGGCCTTTGATATACGAATTTTTTTCTGAAACTTTCTCTAATGTAACTCTTGTAGTCTTGGTGGGTCTAGGTAGAGGTATAGTAGGTACTTAGTATTTTTTTTGTTTGTGTCTGCCTCGTATGTCGATAAATTGCTTTTCTTTTACATGACGAGACGAGTCTTAAAAGCATTTTTATGTGAGCAACGGCTTTTGAAAATGTAAATTTTTGTATGTTGGGTTTGATTTGAATCAATAATGGTGGATTCGAGTGAATGTTGAATTCGATTTGAAAATTCTCCAGAACTTCTCATGTCATCTCATGCACAGACTTCGTAGGTGTTTTGACTTTTTTATGTACAGATGGGTCTGCAATTTGTGATTCGATAAGACCTCTTAAACAAAGTGTCTGGGGAGCACTTTATGAAACTTTAGATTTAGATACAACCAAGTACCCTAGCGAAAAATGTTATTAGGATGGCTATAATTTTGGACCTTGAATTTTTACTTTTTCATCCCTCCTTTTTCAGAAAAATGGAAAAATTGGCCAATTTCCTAAATCTTGCCTTTTTCTGATTTTAACTCATCTAAGTAATTAGTTCATTTCCAAGAGAAGTGTTGAGTGATTCCCAATTTTTTTATTTTACCCTACTTGAAAGTGCTCCTCATTTATTTAAAAAAAAAAAAAAAAAAAATTGAACAAATTTTTTTTATCTAGAATTTTTAAAGTTTTCCTTTTTTATTTAAAAAAAAACTCCAATTTTCTATTTTTCCTCTGACTGAATTTCAAGTGATGCCACTAGCCCCTTCCCATTTTGAAAAATAATGGAAACTTTACCAAACATCCGGACTTTTGTATTTTTTTCGTTCTAATCAATCAAAATTGTTCCATTTGATGAGAAATAATTCCCAAATTTTTATTTTGCTCCTCACTGAACTTTAAGTGGACCTTAGTTCGCTCTCTGTCCTGAATTGCCCAATTTTCAAATTCTTGTTTTTTTTTATCAATTTTTTAATCTAGTAATTCTTGCTTCTTTTTTTTTAACGCCATGTACAGCAACTAAGGCTAGTGGCGTTTCTTGCTTTTTATTAGAATATAATTTCCAACTTTTTATTATCCCTTTGACTAAATTTTAAGCAGCTCATTAGCCTCAATTTTGAAAAAAAAAAATTGTACATTTTTAATTGCAGGGTTGCCATACTTCGGTTTTCCTATAAAACCAATTTTAATTACCACAAAAAATTAAGAAATTTTGGTTTTATATGAAAGTTGAAAGTTGACAACCCTGCAATGAAAAATGTTCATCTTTTTCCATCGAAATAAATTTTTTGCATAAATAGGAATAATTATTATTTCAGTCCAATTTTTCGATTCTGCCAATCTATTTTTTATTCCAAGAAAATTGAAAGATTAATAAAATCTCTTTTTTTATGAGATTGCGAGATTTTTTTGTAAATAGATATGTATGTAGATACAAAAAAATTGAGGGATTTTTTTTCTGCAAAAATTTGAAAAATATTAAAATTATTAGGAATTTTTCCTCAAAAAAGCTGAAAATTTTCTTCTCTAAAAATAAGAGATTTCATCATAACATTTTCTTTTAAAAAATTTAAGATTTTTTTACCTACCTACTACTTTTTTCTTCAAAAATTTGAGGAATACTTTTACTTCAGAAAATTTTTTTCTCAAAATAATTTTATTTTATTTAAATTTTTTTCCTCAATAATAAGAGATTTAATTCTAAACAGAAAAAAAGATTTTTGTCCAAAAAAATGACATTACCAAATCAAAATTATTTTCTCAAAAAAAAAAATATGATTTTTTTTCTTTCTAAAAATGAGAGATTTCATCCTAAATAAAAATAGAGATTTTTTTATAATGTTTTTCTCTAAAAATGAGAGATAGTCATGTTTTAAAAATTTAAGATTTTTTCACTATTTTTTTTTCTCCAAAAATTTGAGGAATACTTTTACTACAGAAAATTTTCTTATCCATGCAGATATTTTTTTTTACGAAAAAATTAATTAAAATTTTTTCTTCATCATTTTTTTCTTCAAAAAATTGAAAGGTTTTTTTTATCCAAAAATTTGATTTTCCGAAAATCTGAAAAATTTTCCCCTTCAAAATTTGTACTTTTTTAAAAAAGTGATAGGTTTTTTATTCAAAACTTTGGGAATACTTGAACTTTTTTAAATTGAAAAATGAAAGCTCTCTTATAGTATACATAAAAAAGATTCTTTTTCTCAAAGAAATTTAAAAATAATTTTTTATATATTATCCCTATTTAGTTTCCTACTTCAGAAGAACTGGAGAAATCAAAGATTTTATTTTGCATATTTTGGTAAAATGGAACATGCTTGGATTTTTCATGAACCGGAACTCCGGCTCAATTCGAGCACTGCACCCATAACTCTGCTCCCTTTGATCTAGAGAACTGAAAACTTTTATGGTGGATTTCTAACTCAATGTATGTAAATCGCCCTCTTGGATTTGGTCAAAATCCAAGGTATGTTTTTTTTTTCGATTCACTTAACTACCATTATGTCCAATAATTTTTTTCTCAATTTTATTTCACCTCGCCTCTTCAATTTTTGAGATAGTCACCATGTATATATAAAATTTTTGTGAGTGGTCCCCGATTGTATCCAAATCCAAAGTTTCGTAAAGTGCTCATCGGACACCCTGTATAATTGAAAAGTAGGGCAATCGTTCTTTTAATCCATGGGCCTGTTCGCCTTCGTATTATTTTTTTTATTGTCACACATACATAATATAACAACTTTTGACTACATTGCAAGAAACTGTCTGCTCTTACAAGACAGGTGAAGGATTTGAAATGACATTGTGTTAGGTTAGGGCCATTAGAGCACCGGGGTGCTTGAACTATAAACTTTGGCTCATTCTATCCCTCGTGAACTCAGCGTGTAACTTCTTGAACGTTGGTGATCCCTTCCGGAGCGGACACTTTTAGGGCGATAGATGTACACTTGATGGTGAACTATTCCTATTCTAAAAGACCTGATACTGGTACATTCATCATTAGAAAACGAAGTGATTTCTAATGGTTCGAGTGTGAACTATTTCTTTCTACTCTTTTCCTTTTTCAGTTAATCACTGAACGATTGTCCCCAACGATATCGAATCTGTATCGAAGGAAAGTTGAATAAGATGATCAATTAAGGTTTCAGCTTCGTATTATTGTAGGTTACTTTGATAGAATGAAGAGAGAAATACGGTTTGAGGATATAAATCAGATACCTAAAGCTCTACACGACGGTAATAAAATTCATAACCAGTTAATCACTCGTACTAACGATGCAAAATTTTCGGACTGGTAAGTCAGATAAAGGCGCAAAACAATTTGAAAATTATATTCGTCAACGGATACTTGTACAAGACCGTCATCGTGTTATCAAATGGTTCAGCAAAAGAGAACAGGAAGCGACGAGCGAAAAGTCAAACGTAACACGGTTGAAACAGTTGAAACACCATCGTTGCTCGGTTATCAGCAAATGAAAAGCTAATCGAGACTTGTCAGCGGCTACCGGAGGCTTCTGCACGGAAAAGCTTCATATTATCTGACACCCGGCTTTCAAGCTTTCGGTAAAAGTTTAAAGCGAGCTTCTCTGGCGGAAGTGTCACCATAGCAACTTATCGATTGCGGCAGGGAAATACAACGCAAGATGAGAAGACAAGACGGAACTCTGAAATTTACTATCTCTTGTTGTATGAATCCTTTTCCTGCAAAACCGCCTAAGTACCTTCTACATTGCTTAATTTTCCCTGAAAAGTTAACAGCATAAGGCATTCTCATATTTCCTCCGCGCTTTGTACATTTTCTACTTTAACGAATTTGGCTCTCTGATTAAAACTATTTTGAGGTTTTCATTAGTAATACGGAATAAACGAACGAAATTTCGTAAACTTGCATAGGCCAAATGAAGAATTAAAATTGGCAAATTATAAACGCCAGTGGTATGTTTTGCGTGTCTTTTTCTTCTCGCAGATAGGTACCTAGACCTACCTAATGCAGGTTTGAGCGGAAGTATAAATTCGGCGAATTACCGCACCAGCCACCTCTGCAATTTATTTCGTTTTTGAATAATTTTATTTGAGCGAAAGAGACGTTTTGCCAGGGATTCTTAATTTTTGGGGAATTATCAGAGTCTCTTAACTTCCGATGAGTATAACTGAGAAAAAAATTTTCTTGGAAAAAAAAATTGCTGGAAATCTTGAGTTTTTAATGAGTACGAAATCAAAAAATTAATAAAATAAAATAAAATAGTGATAAAATGTAAATAAAATAATATTGTTCAATACCTGAATTTTTTTTTGCTGAATGGGGGTTTCTCTTAAAAAGATTCTTTTCAATAAAATTGTAGAAAGGTGAGTAGAGTGGATATGGGCAACCTAGCCCAGGAGTGACCACGAGTTGAAGCGAAAAAAAATTCATGTTTACATTCGCGTTGAATTTTTTCGCTTCGAGAATCGGTGTCACTGGTTGAACCAGTTGATTATAGTGTGTTTTCAATCCACTTGGTTCGCTAGTGGTTTTTTTTGTTTTTTTAATGGTAAATGACAATGATGTTTTTTAGCTAATTAATGAAAGAAATGATATTGATTGATTAGTGATTTTCGTGTTGTGTTTTCTACAAGTTGTGTTTTGTTTATGCTTGGTTTTTAATTTCAATTTTCAAATATGAATTTTAATGATTTAATTTTTGAAAGCAGAATCAATGTTTTTTGCTTGAATTATTATGTGGAAACTGGTATGGATATTAATTTAAATTTTCAACCTATCATAAGAATTACATCTTCAAGAGGAGATCATCTTAATCAAATTTCATTGTCAGCTGATCAGTGGTTCCTATTAATGAAAAGAGAATTCGGATCTTTGTTCAAATTTTTCGAATTGAAAGATTTAGAAGAAGAAAAAAGATCTTCTGTTTCCATTGATAAAAATCTCTCAATTTGTTTTTTATCCGATGAAGTAGTTTTGAAAGAAAACGAATTATCAAAATTGGTTCTAACTAAAGATTTATTCCATGAATTGATTAGGTGGTATGATGCAATTTCAATTAAACTTGAACTTTTGCATAAATATCAATTTTACACAATTTATGTTTATTCGAAGTATGTAAATCATTTT
The DNA here is from genome assembly GCA_959613365.1 of Balanococcus diminutus. Lineage (NCBI taxonomy): Eukaryota > Metazoa > Arthropoda > Insecta > Hemiptera > Pseudococcidae > Balanococcus > Balanococcus diminutus. Next base: position 37,298,203 of record OY390714.1, read on the forward strand.
TCAAAAAAAGATAATGAAGATGTTGATAGTTTTATGACGGAAATTAATGGTCTATCCTCCAGTGATTTACCTGAAATTGGAATTATTTTAAATTATAAGGATTTGGATATTGTACTGTGTAAAATAATCCATTCCGAAATTCGAATTTTGGCTAAACAAAAAGTTATGGAACGAGTTGAGTTTGTGAAGCAATTTCACACTAAATCATGGTTAGAAAATAATTATTTAATCTTGTAATATTTTATTTATGTTTTATTCTGTACCTATGTAGGTAAGTATGTACCTATTCTTTCAATAAAGATTCATTGTATTTTGAACGAGTTGAATTTTTCGCTTCGAGAAGCGGTGTACCTGGTGTTTGATAATTCAGTTTTACAAAGTGAACAATGTCTTCATTTTTTTAATTTTTTTCAGATGAATCAACTACAATCTTATTTTTAACAATTCGTCATTTACATATTTCTTCGTCCTTCGATCAATATTCAATGTTCATGCAATTCATTTTTTTTCACATTTACTGACAAAATTAAAAAAATTACAATTATTAATGAAATTTATGAAATATAATATGCCTACCTAATGTAGGTAATAAAATGAGTAATATTTTGAATTTACCATACTTTCTCATCTAAGAGTAGGCGAAGAGCACATCCATTGGTGTTTGTTTCCATTAAAGCAATTATGAGTTCACTGAACGCCGATGGTCCTCTGCGTTGCATCATTAGGTAAAACTCCCAAGTCTTTTGCAATGTACAATTGTACTATTTTTTTGATTTAAAAAAATCTATTAGGTATTGCTTCTTATGATAATTATTCAAAATTTCTATTAAATATAGGTACCTGTTGATAACTACCTACCGTTTTCAAGTATTTCACCATGTGTTGATTTAATACCCTATTGTTTTGTAAAATTTCCATTACTTCATCTAGGTTCTTTGTTCTTTTCATCAACTGATCCATATTTTTATCAATCAATATACGATGATTTTTATCCATTTTAAAAAACAAAAAAAAAAACTGAACACATAAAGAGCAAACTTTTGTTTATTCAGAATAAACTTAAACTGAATCATAATTGATAGGTACAAACGTTACGTAAGTATTATATCTACGGATACAATTTCTTTAATATAATACATATAATATGATGAAGTAACATTTTTAAAACAATGGACACGTGTATGATAGAATGTTAAAAGTTATAATTGGATTTAAAAATGTCCTTATTCGTTCTTAAACAAAATCAGATTTATTAATCCATGAGTTATGTTCTTTTGATAAACCTAACCATTTTACATAGATTTGATTCCCTTTCTTCTTAATGATTTTTTCTACTAAGTATACATCAGGATAGGCTACTTTTTGCAATTCTAGTTCATAAAAACCACCTTTGATATTGTGTCCGTGTTCATCTTCCAACAAATAGGTAACAGGGAGGGTTTTTTTAACTTCAGCTATCTTGAATATTTCATTAGTCCAATTTTGATGATAGGATTTTGAAAAAACTGTTTTGTATTTGCTAATACGAACATGATCTCCAATTTTGAATTTTTCTTTGGTTAATTTTGGTAAAGAAGACCCTGATCCAGTATTTTTAATAATTTTAGAAAGAACTTCTTTTTCATTTTTTTCATTTACATCGATGGGTTTACATTCAATTGTACGGTGAAAAGAATTATTATATTTATTTACAATTTTTTGTAAAATATCAATGTATTTATAATTTCCTCTCAAACTACATTCTTTAAAAATCATTTGTTTCAACGTCCTATTCACTCGTTCCACAATTCCACATTTTATTGGCGAGTATGTACTGTAATGATTAATCTCAAACCTATCATAAAGTTTCTTACAATCTTTATTCCAAAATTCTTTTCCATCATCCGTTTGAAAATTTTTTGGGTACTGCGAATTTTTTTCAAAAATATTTTTCAATGCTTCAGCTACAACTTTTCCTTGTTTCGTTTTTAGTGGTTCAACAAATACCAGTTTTGAAAAGCAATTGATAACCACTAGTAGGTAGTTATAATTTTTATTCATTTTTGCATAGTTTCGCATTTCAATTAAATCAGCTGCAAATAAATCATACAATGATTTGATCTCAACTCGTCTTCTATCAAAATTTCGACGCGATGGAGCATGCAGTTCATTTACAATAATCTCTTTACTACTTCTATTCATTTTGAATTGAATAGGTAAATTTAAGAAATCTATATTATTTTTCGTTCTTCCAACTCTTCAATAATTGATTGTATTTCATTTACAATTTGAGGAGAATCATTACCAGCTAATTGTTCCCCTTTCAACAATTTTAGTCTCTCTATTAATTCATTCACATCATCATAATAAACCATTTGATATTTACTATCACATGGTTTCATTAATTTTTTTTTCAATAATGAGTTTGATTGATTCCTATTTTTTTTTTTTGATCTTTGACTTTTTTTAGATGAATTCTTCGTTTTATTATTTTTTTTCTTACTATTTTTAACTCCTCCTCCTTTCTTACTCTTTAAACGAGAAAAAGACTTATTGATGACTACTGGAGTGAATTCTAAATCTGCATCATTTGAATCCTCATCTGATAGCTTTCTTATACGTTGATTGGGTTGAGATAAAATAGGTTCAATAGTATCTCGTAAAAATCGATACTTATTCCTTTCAGACCACTTCCAAGAATTATCCGCTCGTTTATGAGATTTTGTTGTTTTTAAAATTTCAACATAACTGTTGAGATCATTCGGAGTATATAAACTGTCATTCACTTCATCTTGAGTTAATAAAATATCCAAACCTGAAGTACGAGGGAAATGAATGTTATTAATGGTATAGTAATCTTTTGAAACAACCACTTTTTTATTTCCTATTTTGAAACCATTCTTCTTTGGAGTAACTTTTAAACCATACGTTGTATCATGTAATGGAGGTAGGTTATATTGAGTTAATAAATGTTGCGTTTTTTCTTGATTGTTTTGCTGAGGTATAGAATCTTGTTGAGGTGAATTGGTATTCTCTTCTTTTGATATTTTTGATTCTTCAATTTTCTTGATATCAATCAGAGGTTGGATTATAGGTTGAAATTTTTCATTTATTTCACGGAAGGAGTCCTGTTTGATTTTTCTCAGTTCACTGTATTTGTTTTGAATATTTTTGGCTATTTCTACAATTTCCTGTTTTTGTTTGATTTCATTATTAATATTTGAAATTATATTACCAGACATGATTCTACTATTTTGTATTCTGAACTGAAGGTTTTAAACAAACGTAATGAAGTGGTGAAAAGATGATCGTAACTTTCCTTTATATACAGATTTTTCGGTATCAATTATTAAAAATCCAAAAGGAGTTGACCATGCAAATTTACATAAATTTTGAAATATAGGAAAAGGAAAATCTGAACTCAGATAGTCATCAAACACGTGTCGCATATTCAGCAAATCTTGGTTGAATAAAATGATAAAATTTGCATTGTCTCTAATCAGAGATTTATGTATTCTTGCATAACTCTGACAAAGTAGGAAACAAGAAATACCTTTATGACGAGACATTGAAAAAAATTTTCGCAACTTCTCATTTCCTTCATTTGTTGCTGATATGTCATCAAATATAACAATACTGTTTTCTTTACATTCCTCAGGATTACACATATCACTGCAAGAAGAAAAGCAGTAAAACCCTATTTCAGGTACTAATTTGAAAGCTTCTTGTAGTTTTTCATATTTTGATTGGAATAAACTTTTACTAACCAAATAAACATTTTCATAACGAAGACCATTTGGATGATGGAGGAGAGTGATCATCAAATTAGTTTTTCCGCAACCTGATTTACCTACAATCAGTCCACAAATAGTACTTGGAAATAAGGAACTGTGAATTTGTCGATTATCTTCATTTTCAAATACGGTTTTATCTATAGGTAATTGGAGTTTTTGTTCCTCAATTTTGACATTAGAAGGTAAATTATTCATTTTATAAAACAAATCATAATCCTGCTTGTGACTCTAAAAATGAAATAATGAAAAATTTAATACCAATCTTTGATTTATATACCTATCTAGAATTTTCCTCATCATTAGAAAAAAAAAAAATTGATACTGATTTGAGAGTATATTATTGCCGACATACTTATGTCTACGTCATAAGGTTAAGAATACAAAAGATAATGAAATACATATAGTAAAATTACAATATCTGATTTACAATACCATCCATTGATTGATATGAAAAAGCTCTATCATATAAAATCAAACAGCGAGCTGTTGTATCAGGAGGAACGTTAAATCTACATGTAAAATCAAATCTAACGTTCAATGGTCCGGCTCCATTACTTGATGAAATAGATTCTTTTTGACGAGAGCAATCCAGCACAATTAATGGAAAATTCTTCAAAAAAGTAGCCATGTTCTGACTGGGTGATTGTACAAATTGCTGATAGAAATTGGGGTAGAATTTAGCAAACATTTCATAAAGTATTGAACATTGATTTTTTTCCATATCCAGGACTGGAGTTTCATATGGAATATAAACTTCATTGAGGAATAATTGAAATGATCGTAATTTTATGTGATCAAACTTTGAAACGGAGACTGAATAATTATTTTTTCTTTTTGTTTGAAAACCAAAAATCACAAAGAGTGGTTTTTTTGTAGAAGTGGTTGTTTTAATAGCCCATGAATGAGAAGTTGATGGAGGTAATGTAGGATACTCATATAACTCCCATGTTCGAAAAGCGATGTATAGTTCTCGATTTTGTTTAATAATATTCAATAATTGAATACGCATTGCATCAGAAACTTTAATATGAGGTATTTTCCATGAAATTTCATCAATTGAAAATTTTGGCGGTATTCCATTTTCTGCTGGTGCATTCCAGACAAAAACATTGCTGTCATCTCTAGCTCGTATTAGAATTATTTCTTGAGATACATTCAAAATGATTTTTCTGAAGTCTTCAAAATAACCCATTGCTTTACTCAAAGGAAAATGAAGTTGAATACGTCCACTGTTCTTATCATAGCTACCTGTATATTGTTCCTCACTAGAACTATCAAAACCCAGCGAATTAAAATAATTTTTTTCTGCTTCGGATATGGATAAGTAAGATTTCATTGTTGTGGTAATTCCTACATCTGTCACATGATCAATTGGAACTCCATTCAGTTCGTAAGTCAAGCTTTTGAATAAATAAGCCAACCCATTATAATCAAATTCAAATGTTCCATTTCCTTTTTCTACTTTTCCACTTATGAACAAATAGGATACGTGTGGTAAAGTAATGATTTCTTTGCTATTGATAGGAATGCGTATTTCATCATTGTAATCAACACTTGATTGATTAAATGGCTTGTATGTATGATATGAAATTGATTCAATGGAGTTGTCATAGGAGATAGGTTGTAAAATATCCAAATTGTCTTCACTAATCATTTTTTTAATTTTTTTTTTTTCAAAGTAAAACCTAATGAGGAAAGAAAATTTTTATTATCGCGGGACACTTGATTATCAACCTTCTGTTTTTTATGTACTGAAGGTTTCAAAGAATTGCCTCCTTTTTTATATATTTTCAAACCCGATTTTTTTGTCTTTTTTTGTTTATTTAATTTGTAAAAATCATAAAGAATCATTATTTTTCAATATTACAGAATTGAACTGATTAATTAACAATTTCTCTCAAGTGAAGAATAATGAAAACGTTTTCTTTATTCAAATCAATTAAATTCATATTTTCATCTTCTAATTTCAAATCAATTTCAGAAATATTACATGAGCCGGGGGGGATTGGTAAATAAACTATATTAATAGGTTCTTCCTTAATTATTTCGTTTTGATTGACTATAATGGGAAAAGAATGAATTATGCGAAGATTATGATGATTACTATAGCTGTTAGTAACCAGATTACAATAAATATTTATTAGGCTAGGCAAAGATCGGAGATTATCATCATTTACTTTGTTTATCGCTTCATATGAATGAGTGAATTGATTGGAGGGTAATACTACACTAATCTCAGGTGCTTGTTGATCAGGATATTTATACTGATTGTTTGGAGGGGAAGGAGGATCATTATTTTTTGAAGGAATATTATTATTTACATTTTCCATAGAAGGTAATGTTAATGTCTCATTATTATCAAGTCTTTCATAATTTTGCGTATTTTTTTCAGAAGGTAAACGATAATTTTGATTAGACTCTTTTCCTCTAGTGGATGATTTATTATTATTTGACCAGCTGTATTCAATAACATGATCTGAGATAATATTAGGTACAGGATTAAAATTAAAATTATGAAATTTGTTAAGAGAAGTAAGAAAAGGAGGTACATCATCATTTTTATATTCTTTTGGAAATCCTATCAATTGAAAAATACTGTCTTGTCTGTTGAATTCAATGAGGTTTAATGTATGAATAGTACAATGTTCTGTTTCGGGATTGAATGTCACTTTGAAGTTTTTCAAATCAGTTGCTTCGTTTATTTTTTCAATTAACTCATTTAATTCTAAGTACAGTCCAGGAATGATTGCTGACGTTCTTAGAATTCCATTAAAATCGTAGTAATAAATCTTGTTATTGCTATCAGTTATGTTATTAAAACAATTTTTGGCAGTAAATGAAACACATCCAATTTCAAAATTCTTTTGAGAAGATAGATGTATGGCAGGAAAAATCTGATAGCGAATAATCGATTGATTGCTTCGAACAGAAAAACGATATGAACACATGACAACATTTAAATCACAACTGAATTTTATTGATCAATTACATTCTTATTTATAGTTTTTTTTTATCTTCATAGAATGTAAGAATTTTATACAGAGATGACCACAGTTGACACTTTTCATTTTTTGTTTAGAATAATGGTTGTAATAAACATTACATTTTTTTAAATATTTCAAAACATTTTTTGGTGGAGATACATTTCCAAGCGGATCGAAGTATATAACATTGTCTCCAGTTTTCCAGTATGCTGTCCAATGAGTACCAATTCCATTTTTAGAATCCAAGTTGATAATTCCACTTTCGTTTAAATGAGGAGTTTTTGGTAAGTTGTCTCTACAGAATATTCCTCGAAAATTTGGAATTTGATATTTTTTCACAAAATATGAAATTTGGAAATCATAGAGTGGTTTGTTCTTTGGAGGTAATTTAGTTTTTTTAACCATATTAACTCAAAAAAATTCCAAGACCTTTTTTATGAGGACCTACAGTTAAACCACTACCTATACTTGTCTGAGAAACTGTGTTTTGACTTTTAAACTGATCTTTAATTGCTTTGACTTGTTTAACTCCTTCGACTACAGTACCTATCCCCCCCAGTATAGTTCCAACATGTTTCAGAGCTGATAAAATCGGAATTATAGGAATGGCTCCTCCAGCTTTCGGAATAGGTAGTACCCTTCCTGGTTGATTTTTCACTTTATACTTTTTAATTGCTGCTAAAGTTCGCTTGACTGCAGATTCAACATCCTTAGATTTGTTAAATTTCTTTCCTTTCACCAATTTTTTTGCTTTGCTCAGCAATTGATTGAAAGTTAACCCACTTCCTCTAACTTTTCTTTTTTTTTGACATCTTTTTTTCCGACGATTAACACCAGCTCCTAATTTTCGTTTCAATTTCATGGTGTTTGTCACTAACCACGCAGCTGACTTTTCTCCCAAAGAAGCGTCTTTTGCTTTGACTCTTTCCCAGGCTCGATTTTCCAAAACTTTATCAGCAATATGCCTACTGTTCAAATCTGATGATTGAGAATATGCTATGTCGTGCTGTTTGGCAGCTTCGTCTAGAGGGTTTTTTCCTGGAATATTTTGTTCTAATTTTTCTTGTAATTTTGTTCCTGGACCCAAATATCGATAAGTAGGAACATGTAATTCAAATGGTAATCTATCAATCAACCAATTTACAACTCCTGTACCTTGATAGTTTTTTGAAAAACGATTATCAATTTCTTTATTATGATGAATATACATAATAATACTACCTTCTTGTATGAATCATGATTATGAACTGAGTTGCTGACGTGAATGAATAGATATTTATAGGTTTTTACTAGGACTGATTAATCAATCCTCATCGTGGTCTAGTCGATTAGGTTACAGTTCTCATTTGTATGAAAAATCACAAGTTCAAGTCCACTCTCCATCATCTTCATATGAAACCATGTGCAAAATTATCATGGTTTCGTGTGAAGATGATTTAGAAATGGTCTTCAATCACTTCGAAAGAATGAACCTATCAGATCGCGATGAGATTTTTTTTCAAAAAAGTATAAAATATATATATATAAAAATTATATATTTTTTTTAAGATAGGAAAATATAAAAATTCTCAAGAATTTATAAATAATACATAAGTATTCAAAATAATCTCAAATAGGTATAAAATAAGAAATACAAAGAACTGAATATAGTCAGTTTCATGAGCGAGTAGATGATATAGGTATATAAAAAAATTAATAAAAAAACAAAAAAAAAAAAGAAAACAAAAAAATCAAAAACAAAAAAAAGGGATATATAAAAAAAAACAAAAAAAAAAAAACGAGCATACATAAAAAAATACTCAAGTAAGTATTTAGGGAAATAAAAAAAAAAAAAGGTATAATATAATATATATAGATACAGTAAGTATGTAAAAAAATACAAATTCAAAAGACAGATAAAAAAAAAAAACTATGAGCAAGCAAATTCATATTCAAAATGAAAATCAATGAATTCGTTGTTTAAAAATTTAAGGAGTCTTTTTTTAATTTTCATATCGTGATAATCTTTACTTTTATAAACACAATTTTTGATAAAAATAATTTTCAAATTTTGAGTTTTAATTTCTGCATGGATGATTTTAAACATAAAATAAGAATAATATTCGTTTTCAATTAAACAGTTTTCAAAACCTAAAATTTTAATTTTGCTTCTTATTAATAATATATTCAAAAGAGAAGTTATTCCGGTAAAATTTAATTCCAAATTTCGAAAAACAATTTGATTAATTTCAAATCCATTTAAATAATTTCTGAAACCAAAAATTGTTGAAGATAGAGACTTCTGAAATTCGGCTTCTTCAGACTTTATAATTTTTTTTATATCAAATCCTAAATCTGAATGGGGGAACGGTTTTAATTTATCATGAAGAATAAATTTCTCATCAAAAACAAGTTTACTAATTGAAGAACAAAAATATTTTTTCAAAACTTGATTAAAATATTTACAGGATAGTTTGAAATTTATGAGGTCATCTTCATTTTTTATTTTATCGGCAATTTTCAAAATCAATTCAGGAGGTAGGCCACTGAATGTATTCTTCTCTACCTTTTCATTTTCATTTTCAATAACCTCTTCATTCTATAAAAAAGAAATGAAAAAAATAGCTTGAAATTTTAGCAATAAGTAAATACTTTGATGATTTTATTCGAGAATAAAATCATCAATTATTTCCTCGATAATCCTAGTTTTCGAATAAATCGCATGAAATTCTCGCGTTGAAATAAAAGGCGAATTTCTTAGCAAAGAACAATTTGGTTCAATTTTTTCCATTATCAAATCGAATTCATAAATAAATTTCATATTTTCGTCATACTTTTCGAATTTACATTCATTTACAATAATAGTTTCACATAGACTGGTATTAAAAGAACGAAGAAACATTTCATCATATTGTTTGTCTGATGCTAAATCATCTATAGGGAAAAAATTACACTTACTAAATTCCAAAATACCAATTTTTAATGACGAACATCTTAAGAAATAGTTTATTTCTGATATTCCAAACGGGGAAGAATTCATTATTATCATTCTGTCTATACTTTTTTGTGGTAATCTGTCCATTCTTTGATGCAATTTTGTTTTAAATTCAAGCATTGCTTTATTCGACCACCATAGATCTTTTATATACAGATTTCGCATTATTTCCAATAAGTCAGTGATATTTTCTTTTGAGTTATCGAAAAAAAGTGAGCCGTCTTTTAATAAGAGAGTATATTCCGCCTGAAAAAAAAAAAATCAATTTTCAATTTGATAATGACCCCAAGCATAACTATCAGTGGTTGAATAAAAGAAACGTTTGTCACAAGATGAATTTAGACATAATTTTTTTTGTTTAATAGTAGTTATTTGATGGAGACGAGATCTGAATAAAATTTGATCTCTCTCCACGTCTCGATTTTCAAAAAGACAGTCATAATAATCCGAAAATGAAATTTCATTGTTTAAAACATTTTTTTTAACTCCTTTAGCTTTTTTTACATATTTTTGAAAAGAGGTCAAATCTGAAGGGGAATCATCAAAAATTTCGAGAGAGTATACTTTAGGACGTAAAGAAATAAATTTTTGACAATGAAGAGCGCGCAATTCATTTTTAAAATACCCTGGAATTTGTTTTCTCGAGTTGTTAAAGCAAGGGTGGTTTATGGGGTAGTTACTACAATCGAAAATAGGGTTATTCATGTATTTTTCTATGTCATTAGTTTGAACTGATAGAATAAAGGAATCTGTGTCCATATAAAGGAGTTTTGGAATTGGACAATCAGGAAACACGGATCCTAATTTTTCATAGTATGTCTCATACATAAAGTGTCGAGCTAGTTCAAGAATAGTGATACCTACAAAAATTGGTTTATTCAATTTTACTATGCTTTTATGAAAATGAATCCCCAACAGTTCATCACTGAAAATTACAGTTCTTTTAAATGACGATTTTGCTATACTTCTATCATATTGGTCTTCGTTATTTACTAATTTGAAATTTGGTCTGTCCTTTTGGTTCTCTATGAATTTACCAAAACAAGAATTATTGAAAAGTTTGAACAGATCTTTTTCAAAATCATTGTTTGCAGCATTCCTCAATTCAGTATTTTTATCAATATAAGGAGATAAAAAATCAGACTGGAAAAATTTCAGAATTCGATGTATCGATATTAAAATCAACCCATGTTTCAGACAAAGTTGTAAATTTTTTAAATGAATGACATAATTTCTTTTATTTTCTAATGTACATAGTAATTTAATTGACTTTGAATTTGGAGGTTCCTTTTTTTCAACACACATCGGGAAGTCATTATGAGGATCATGTAAATTTTGAGGATAGTCCAAGTCAACTTCAAAAAAATACCCTTCATCACCGTCACTATCTAAAGCTAAAATAAAATCTTTATCAAATCTGACGAATTCACATTCAGGTACCCATTCAAATTTGCCAACTGGTAATTTACATTTCATAGCGTAACCGTATAGATTGTTAACGTCAATGTAAAGAATAGAATTTGGTGTTTTATTTTCATCGTAATTTGGAAGATGAATGTTATTACCTTCGGAGTATTTTCTTATGGTATTTACTATACCTCCCCTTAGCCCCTTCTCAAAAAATAAATATTGATCCATATCAGTGATTAATTCAAATTCAATGGAAGTTTTTTTAAGCATAGCTTGAAATGAAAACCCTGGGATTGAATAACAGTAACACGGGTCAAGTTCATAATTATCCAAACAAAGATTGCGAAAGCTGACAAAACAATCACACAGGAGAAGAACATCAGAAATACAATAAACTACTAAATAGTCCTCCAAAGTTAGACATCCAAATTCATTCCAACAATTTTGTGCGAATGTGTACTCTTCATCTGTCAAATCAGTACCATCTAACTGGTTTCGAAAATGGATTTTTTCTGGCAATGCTCTAAGTTTAAGTTTTTCGAAACTATCAAAAAAATCGTAACAAAAATACCCTTTTTGCGTAATCAAATTTATTAAGTTAGGTTCTTGAAAATGAGCTCTGGTATGCCTTAACTGATCTGATGGTAAATTTTCGACTAATGTCCTCAAACTGGTAGAAAGAAATTTATAAGAATCCACAAATCGAACCCAAAAATTTTCACAGATTTTTATCGAAAAACTAATATAGTTTTCTTCGTTGTGAGGGATTACAGTTATGTTTTGGGTGGGCAAATAACATTGGAAAAGGAAGTGGCTGTCATATCTAGATAGGTTGTGAAAAAAAATGGGTAAAAAATTAGGGGATTTCATTTTAAGGTTACAACTGTTGTGAGCGGGACCAATGAAGCGACCAGAAACATGGTCATGATGTCTCACTTTTCGATTTTTAACATTGGGGTAAATATATTCGTCACAAATACAACAAAATTGATCCGTGTTGTAAGCTTCCCAGTCCTCATGAGTCATAATAATTCGATCTTTGTATTTTTGATATCTTTTTGATATTATTTTAGCAATTTTTTTTAATTTTTTGAAAAAAAAAACGACAGCATTTTCCCCTGTATAAGATATTGGTTGCATAATTTTCGAATTGTTTTTCCCTATCACATACAGACAAAAAGAAGCTGGGACGTGGTTATTAATAATTTCTGTTCTAGGTTCATCTTCATCAGCATTTACATGGTTTTCTGTTTCATTTTTTACTAACATTGATTCGAAATCTGCAAAGCCTATATATTGAATAGGTAGCCCAAATTTAATGTCTTTGAATTTCATGTCATTTTTCCCCACTTTTGGTAAAACATACTTTGCTGGTTGATCTGTCAATTCGTTGCAATACCTTTTATGATCGATCAATTTTTGAATTCTTAGAGGTCCGGAATAGTGTACAAAGCATTTCTTACATATTTCGATTGCTCCATGGTGTTTAGTAATTTGATTTCTCACTAATGTATTGAAATTTTTAATGTATACAAAATGATGCGTGAATTTATTTGATAAAAAAAGTAAATCATAGTGATATTCTTTCTCAATGTCACTGACTTTTATTGGAAACACCTCATAATCGTTATTTTCGTCTCTAATAGGAAACCTCTCATCATCTACTTTCTTTTCCAACCCATAAATATTGATCGATACATTTGCATTCAATTTTTCAAATTTTTCAATATCCGAAATTGAGGTGGGGAATGAAATATTTTCAAAATTAAATTTAATGTTTAATTGGTTAAAAATTCTGTTTTCAACGTTCAAGTAAGTTGATGGAAGATAACCTTTTTTTTCCCCTTCATTTAAAAATTTTGCCCAAATGCAATACTTGAAACAGAAATTATCGAAACATTGAACATTTATAGTAGCTTTTTTGTTTTTCAATTTGGGGGGGAGATCAATATAACGTCCACAAGATAATTTTAGTGGGTTATTTTTATTAATAATTATTTCAATTGATTTTATATTTTTTAAAGCCCAACCACTCCCATGTTTGTTCAGATTTTCAAATTGCAATTCGAATTTTGGAAAAAAATGACTATTTAGTATGTCCAAAATGGGGTCATTTAAAAAAAACGATAAAGATGAAGTGCTTAAAAAAAAACTCCTTTCCTCTTGATCAATACTTTTTGTACAAATGATATGAAGTTTGGAATGGATTTTGATCGATTTGTTAAGATTGAGGGAAGATTTTAAAATATTGACTAAAATATTACTTATCATTATGGAAAAAATTTTTAAATCAGATATTATACTATTACATTTACTTTCTATCGTATAACACATAATTCTATTTTTGAATTGTTTTCCATTTTTTTTCTGAAAAATAACAAAATCTTCTTCTTCCTCCAGGAATTCGCCCTTTTTTTTTTTTAATAAAAAAATAAAATTTTTTATTATTAATGGAAAAGAAAGAATAAAAAAATTCAGAAAGTGAGAAAAGGTTGATTTTTTGTTCTTTTTTTGAGAAAATATTCTGATTTTTTTAAAAAGCGAGAATAAAATAATAATAATAATAATAGAAAGAGGTATCTCGTATTAATATATATTATATTTTTTTTCATATATAATTTCTTTTTGCTACTGTAATGTAACTTACGGTTTATACCTTTTTTGATTTTTTTTCTGGATTTCAGAAACTATTTCTGCAAATCTTTTTCGTGACATTTCGTCCACGAGTTTAGTTTGGATCTTTGCTTCGATACCGTAATGTTTGAATTTGTCGGCTATTGTGGATAGACGAACGTAAAATGGGATTTCCACTGCAACTATATTCGGTTTGATCTATAAAATACAGAAAATACAATACATAAGTCGTTAATAGGTAATTAAAAAATAAAAATAATAAGAATGGTTTTTTAAAAATGTTACCTCGGTAAAAGACACGTTAGCCCATGAATCCATCACATTTTCAGAAATGATTTTTACATCAGAACTCTGATAACCTGGACATGAAACATAATATTTTGATTTTGCTCTTCCTTCAACTGTTTTTGCACTAACATTCGAATCAATCTCAGCTCCGTCTTCTTCTTCCCTCTAAAAAATGAAAAAAAATCACTTGAATAATTATGAGTGTAGAAAAAAAATTCAAAATTGGAAATCATGATCGATTTTTTTTGAGTGAAAAAACCCGATTATAAGTACACGTACACATTTATCTAGGTACCTATTTCAAAATTGAAATTCGCGATATTTTCGAGTGAAAAACCTGATTATAAGTACACGTACACATTTATCTAGGTACCTATTTCAAAATTGAAATTCGCGATTTTTTTTTGAGTGAAAAAACCCGATTATAAGTACACGTACACATTTATCTAGGTACCTATTTCAAAATTGAAATTCGCGATTTTTTTTGAGTGAAAAAACCCGATTATAAGTACACGTACACATTTATCTAGGTACCTATTTCAAAATTGAAATTCGCGATATTTTCGAGTGAAAAACCCCCGATTATAAGTACACGTACACATTTATCTAGGTACCTATTTCAAAATTGAAATTCGCGATATTTTTGAGTGAAAAAACCCGATTATAAGTACACGTACACATTTATCTAGGTACCTATTTCAAAATTGAAATTCGCGATTTTTTTTTTGAGTGAAAAAACCCGATTATAAGTACACGTACACATTTATCTAGGTACCTATTTCAAAATTGAAATTCGCGATTTTTTTTGAGTGAAAAAACCCGATTATAAGTACACGTACACATTTATCTAGGTACCTATTTCAAAATTGAAATTCGCGATTTTTTTTTGAGTGAAAAAACCCGATTATAAGTACACATACACATTTTATCTAGGTACCTATTTCAAAATTGAAATTCGCGATATTTTCGAGTGAAACCCCCGATTATAAGTACACGTACACATTTATCTAGGTACCTATTTCAAAATTGAAATTCGCGAATTTTTAAGTGAAAAAATCGAAAAATTGAAAAAAAAAATGTACTTACTGCAGCTGAGAATCCTGCTTCTTGAACTTGATTATCGTTCTCTGACATGATTTTTTTATCACGAATGAAAATTTTTTTCAAAATAACGAAGTACGCGAAAAAAAATACGTTCTTATTCGCAAGAGAAAATCGGACACAATGAGAATAATGTCATTCGATTTTCGTAGGAAAAAATAATTCACTTACCTTTTGATTTTTTTCTTGCAATTATGCATTTTTTTCTCCGGAAATTAATCATATTTTCGTGTACAAAAAACCAACGGTAAATTTCGGAATAATATCGAATTACACGCACCCGGAAAAAAATTTTTCGTAGGAAAAAATAATTCACTTACCTTTGCTTTTTTTCTTGCAATTATGCATTTTTTTCTCGGGAAATTGATCATATTTTCGTGTACAATAAAAACCAACGGTAAATTTCGGAATAATATCGAATTACATGCCCGCCGAAAAAAATATTCTCAAATTTAAATAGGTAGGTTCCTATCACACGTTGAAACGTGGATGATCATCCTAGCAATAGAGGTTTGCGGGTGTGAAGCGTTGGTTGTTTTGAGGGGAGGTAAACCTGATCATTTTCAAAATATTCCAAATTCAAAAATTAAAAAAATAGGTACCTACCTGTCTCGTAATGAAACGAAGGTATCATCTCAACGATAGACGTATCATCTCAACGATAGACGTTTGCGGGCGTGAAGTGTTGGTCGCTTTCAGGGGAGGTAAAATAAACCAATCAAATCAACTGGTTCAACCAGTGACACCGATTCTCGAAGCGAAAAAATTCAACGCGAATGTAAACATGAATTTTTTTTCGCTTCAACTCGTGGTCACTCCTGGGCTAGGTTGCCCATATCCACTCTACTAAGGTGGAAATATGTTTCTTCAAATTGAATGGTTTCTTCCTTTGGTTGAGTCATTTTTTTTAACGTTTGTTTTCTCTGAAAGTTCAGCTTCTCAAAAGAGGATTGTTTTTCTCAAAAGATCAATGGCGTATCTAGGATGAAATCATGGGATGGGTTCAACTTTTGTTTTCGAAATTAGTCATTATGAAATAAAATTGTCAGTTTTCACTCATAACAAAAAAAAATTAAGAAAAGTTATCCTTAAAAATTATTGAAAAAACATTCAATCTTGAAAAATTTTTAAAATACATTTTTCAAAATTTTTAGAATTTAATTTTTGAAAATCAAAAAAATCTTCAAGTAATGGAAAAAATTCAACCTTGGAAAATTGAAAAAAAAAAATGGTAAAAAAAAAACAGTTTCTATTGTGAAAATTCAAGGTAAGTCTTTCCAAAAATTGAAAAAAATCGATACCTATGTTGAAGAATTTGACTAATACTAATTTTCATGAAAATTTATCATAAAAAATGAGTAAGTAAAATTTCGGAATTGTAAAATTTAAAAAAACGTAGTCTTAAAAAGTAGAAAAAAAATCACCACCTCTAAAAAAAAATTGAAAAAAATCCATCATGAAATTTTATTCAAAGTACCTAACAATATTTTATTATCATTTTTGGAAATTCAAGAGAAAACGACCTGATCTCTAAAAATTAAAGAAAATTAATTCTTGAAAAAATTGAAAAATCTTATTTTTTAAAAGTTTAAGAAAAATTATACTTATTAGAAAAATTCATTCTTAAAAAATTAAATATTAAAAAAAATTCCCAATTTTTATTTTTGAAAATAGGTACATGAAAAAACATTTTAAAAATTGAAAAATTGCGAAAATTTTGTCATTGAAAGTTTAAAAAAGTCATCCTTAAAAATTATTGGAAAAAATTCAATCTTGAAACATTTTTAAAACGCATTTTTTCAAAATGTTTAGAATTCAATTTTTGAAGATCAAAAAAATTTCTAAGCAAAGGGAAAAGTTTAAGTATTGAAATAAAATAGTCAAAAAAATTTACACAGTTTCTATTTGTAAAAATTCAAGGAACCTATTTCCAAAAATTGAAAAAATTCGATATGTTGAAGAATTTGACTAAATTTTTTTTTTTTTTTTTTTTGAAAATTTATCAATAAGTAGTAAAAAATTAGTAGTAAGTAAAATTTCGGAATTGTAAAATTTAATAAAAATCTAGTTTTAAAAAGTAAAAAAAAATCACCTCTAAAAAAATTAGAAAAAATCCATCTTGAAAATTTTTTTAAAAACTTATCATCAGGGTTCGGACATTCTTTCTCGAAAAAACGGGAAATATGCGCATAAAAATTCCCTTAAAAAACACGAAATATGCGCGAAAAACCTAAAAATATTCTCGAACGATATGGGTGTCAATTTAAAGAGGAAAACGCCAGCTACATGATTTTGATTCATAATTGGACGTATTTAGAACACATATTGAGAAATTACACAAAAAAGAACGAAAAATGAATTTTATTTTTACTCAAAAGCAAAAAACGTTCTAATTCTAATTCTAATTTGGTAATTCTACTGATTCTAATTAAATCAGAGAAAATAACGAAATTGTATTTTATCAAAATAAGTAGGTAAGTTTGAAAATTAAATCGACTCGCCAAGCCGGCATATGCAAAAAAGTACCACCAGTGTTGCACATTCGGGTGAAAAAAAAATAGCGGTATCAGTTTTGCTAAATTTTTAGGTGAGAAATTGCAAATTTGTCAAAATATGCTCGAAAAAACTCGAAAATCGTGAAATATTCTCGAAAAACCTAAAATATTCCCTAAAAATACCCAAAATATGCGTTTATATGCGCTGAAAGGTGAAATATGCTCAAACATGCAAAAACAAGTTGGGTCAATTTTACTTAGAATTTTCTGAAACGTAAAGATAACTTGAAAATTCTCGATCTAGTATTAAACAAAAAAACATGCTCGAGCATGAAAATCCGAACCCTGCTTATCATGTTCGAAAATTCGAAAGAAAATGATCTCTAAAATTTGAAAAAATTCATACAAGTCTTACTTTTGGAAATTTAAGAAAAATTATGTACCATACCTATAAAAAATTAGTAAAATTTATTCTTGAAAAATAAAAAAAAATGCAAGAAAATTACCTACCCAATTTTTATTTTTGAAAATTTATGAAAAATCATTCCAAAAATTGAAAAAATTCAATTTGTAAAATTTGACCAATCTCATTTTTTAAAAATTCATCATAACTAAAAATTGGTAACATTTTGAAAAATCCCAGTTTTGAAAATTTAAGAAAATTTAAGGAGCCAAATTTCAGCTTTATGGAATTGACGAGTTGACAAAGTTCCCTCGTGAGAAAATTTTTTTGAAGTTGTTCAGTGGTTCTTTTTTTTAGGTAGGTAGGCATGAAAATTTTTTAGTAATTTTTAATGTGCATTTATTACATTATAAAAAGATTATCTGCCCAAGAAAGGTTTCTCTTGAATATATATTTTTTTCTAAATTCTAAGAAAATTACTTTGCTGAAGAAATTTATTCTTAAGAGTGTAGGAAGATTTAAAAAAAGTACCTAATACATATTTTCTAGAAAAATCTTGGAGTTTTTTTCACGATTACAAAATTATAATAAAATACAATAGAAAAAATTAATAGTAATTCTTTAAAATTTTCTAGAATAATTTTTCAATTTCAATAGGCCTAGGTACCTCTACCTACCTACTACCTAGTACCTACCTACTGCCTATCTATGTTTTATTATTATTTTAATTTTTTTAATAGGCCTATGGGTTATTTTTTGATATTAACATATGCAGGTATATGATTTATTCAAGATTATAATTTTTCCAAGAAAAATCTATTTTCCTAAATATACTAATTTTTTAATATATTTTGAGAGTTTTTTACCACAAAAATTTTTCTTTTGAAAAATATTTTTTTAAATGGAAATTTATTATTTTACAAGAAGATTGATTATCTAAGAATATAATTTTTTACTCAGAGTTTTAGTTCTAATTGTAAGGAGACTATTTTGTTGACATTATTTCAATATTTTGTTTTTAGAGAAGATTTTTTTCGATTTTTTTTTTTTTTTTTTTTTTTGTTCTTAATCGTGTGGAACGATACAACTTTTTATTTACCACCAAGTTTTGGATATTTTTCTTCTCTTTATGGGCATTTGTTGACTCGTCAAATTAACTTGATTTTGGTTTAAAGCCTTCATAGTGTTTGAAAATTGATTAAGTACAGAATAGGTTTTCCAATTATTTATGAGTGATAAAAAAAAAATGCTAAACCAAATTCCCAAATAAATCTTCGGATTTGTTTCTTATGAGAATTGGAAGTTGGTTATTTGAGATTTTTTTTCCAAAATGAAGAATGATAGGTTCGCATAACTATTAGCATTTTGTTTGCGCGTAAAATTGTTGAAAATATCAGACACGTGTTGTAGATTACCCGTGGTGCTTGATGAAATGAATAGGTAGATGATACAGTGTCGTAAACAAAACATTAATGACGTATGTTTGCTGTCTGCCTTTTGAATTTCAAAAGTATTGTAACCCTTGAGATAACGGCGGCAAGGGTAGGGTATCACTTCACCATACGACACATTTCAACAATTGGTTTTAATAACATTGAATAGGATTCATCGAAATCAATTGATCGAGCGTGGCGGTAATGCGATAATGGTCGCTGTGCGGACGTGTGTCAGACTCGTCTAGTTTATGAAGCTTTTTTGGGGCAAAATTTCAACTTTTTCCAATTACCTGTTCCATTAATTATCGAGCCGAATCGAAATCCATCAATTTCGCCGACTAAATGTAATAGTAATTAATAAAAAAAAGTACCTCGAATCAGCGCTACCGAAGACGCGAATAAATCGTAAGAAAAAAGTCGAAACGGGTAATTTAAAGTGAAAATGGCTTCAGGAAAGTGCTTCATTTTTTCTCTTCAACGAAAATATAAAAGAAGAACGAAAGAAAGCATTGAACCAAAATTCGAAGCAATAACTTCCAAACCATTTCATTCGTCCCTGGCCACTCAAACAGAAGCCATTAGCCAATAATTTTCGTAGACGAATACAAAGAGCCTTGTCTCTTACCACGTTCGCATCGCTAAATAGTTTCTCTTTCTAACTTTTTGATGCTTTCTCATTTTTTCCAAATAAATTATTTTCAACGTATGAAACGGAATTTGGTCTTAACGGTTTAATGGAAACCTCTTTATTGTTGAAAGATGTTTTATTACCGACGTCACTCCACTTATCTTTGCGAACAGCCGTTTCGTGTTTCGTGGTGGAAAAAATTTCTCTCTGGGCGAAATTAGGTACCAACGATTTTTTGGTTTCAGTGTGGTTATTCTGCCTGGTTTTTCGTTAAAGAAAGTATCAAATAGGGTATTTCTCAGGTAAATTATTCTAAAATCAGCTAGCTCGTCTGGTTGATGAAAAATTCACGTGTGGTCGTAAAATTATGAAATTAGTCTAGAAAATTATACGAAATGTCTGGCTATTAAGGGTTTGTCAATCCTGAAATTTGGATAGAATTTGAGTTCCACTAACAAAAAAATTTATTTCTATCTCGATTTTGAAGGGGCAGTGGTGCACAAAAATTATAAAATATTTGAAAGATTTGCCTATGCTTGAAAATTAAGTCGCTACAAAGCTTTGAAAATTAGTATATGTTCGAGGTTTAAGATTCAGTAACGCCTCAATTTTCAAATATAGTAGACAAAACTTTCAATAATATTTTTAGAAAAATTGGAATAGATAAGTTTCACTTTATTTTTTTTTTAATTTAAAAAAAATAATAATTTTTTTGAGATTTGGGACCATTTTAAAATTTTTTAGACTAAAAAATTTTTTACAATTTTTTTAGAACGATTTTTTTTTTAATTTTTTAGAATGAAAATTTTTTACAATTTTTTATAATGAAATGAGATTTTCCAATTTTTTTGGAATAAAATTTTTCAAGTCTCCAACTTTTTTTGAAATAAATAATTTCTCATTTAAAAAAATGATTTTTTCATATTTTTTCAATATTATTTTTTTTTTGAAATAAGAAAATGATTTCTCAAATTTTTCTAGAAAATTTGAAACATTAATATGAGGTCGGTCGCGTCGTAGGGCAAAATTGAAGAAAAATCGGGTAATAAAAAATTTGGGCATCGAATAATTTGAGGTTCTACTGTATATTGTTTTTTTTTGTTTTTTTTTTGTGTGTGTGGAAAAATTCACAACATTTTTCACACCTCCTCCCGACCTCAACAATGTGAGCACCACTTGAGAAAATAATGATTCGCCGGCTATACGGACATAACGACCTCCCTTGTGGGGATGATATTGACAAGTACCTATTTTCCCATTAAAAAATTTTCTGCAAAATCGCTCGCCTCACAGAATAAATTATTTTTGAGAAAAAATCAGCTGAAAAATTTTCTTGCGTAAAATTCTTTTTGAAATGCAAAAAAGAAACACATTATTTTGGAAATCCTTTTTTTTTTTTTTTTTTTTTTTTTTTTGATAGAAAGATGTTTTTAATTTAAGTGATCTTTTTATGGAAACACCATTAACTTACATTCGAAAAATTGAGAAATTTTTTCATAAAAATATGAACTTTTTTTATCTGAAAAAAAAACTCGAGAAATTGAAATAAAATGAAAAATAGTTAAGTATTCTTTCTTCAAAACAAGTAGGAAATTTCATGCTGAAAAAAATTGGAAAAAAATCTTGAGTTTTTTTTTGAGTGGTCCAAAAAATTAAAAAAATTCTACCTACTAAAAAAAACGAGAAATAAAAAAAATTAAAACATTCTTTAATCCTAAAAAAAGTAAATGCCTAAATACCTTATTTTTTCAATTTTTTTGAAGAGGTGACTTGAAAAAAAATATGATTAGGTTTCTGTTTTTGGGGGGGGGGGGGATTGCTCAATTTTTCTGGCGTTTAAGTATTCCTCAATTTTTCAATTTTTTGGGATTCAAAAGTCTTTCAATTTTTTGGAATATTTACAAAAAATTCTAGTTTTTTGTTGTACCTACCTAGATAAAGCAACTTCTTGTTTCTTTCCTTTCTCTCTCTCTTTCTTTCTTTCTTTCTTTCTTTCTTTCTTTCTCTCTTTCTTTCCTTTCCTTTTTTTTTTGAATAAGTAAAAATTTTCAACTGTAGTTATTGTGAAAAAATTTCTTATCAATTGTTTTTCAATTTTTAATTTTATGGAATAATAAATATTTATTTTTTAAATAAAAGATTTCTTCTTCCAAAAAAAAAATCGATAAAAATACTTACGTTTTTAGAAAAATGAGAAATATCTTACTTACTTACTGTCGAAAAATGAAGATTTTTTTTTCTAAAAAAAAAGGGTGAAAATTTTCAAAACACAAACTATTTTTACTCTCAAAAATAAAATATTTTATTCTGCAAAAAAGTATGTTTTGTATTCAAAAAATTTCTTTGAATGTATACTTTTGTGCATTAAGTAATTTTCATTTTTGCATATTTTCAAAAGATAAAATTTGGAGCTCGAAGTTGGATTTGGGGCCCCATGTTTTGGCCAAAATACTGCAACATGTCTGTGGAGTGTGTAGGTGCTTTTGATTTTTAGCTTACTATTTTTTTATCCTTTTGCATTTTTAACTACGTATGTTTTTCAAGAATTTTTTTTTCTTTAAAAAAATTTCAAGATAATTATTTGATTAATGAAAAATTTATTAGGTCTAGGAAAAAGTCAATAATAAATTAAAAAAAAAAAAAAAAAAAATGGACGTAAGTTTGGCAGACTACTGGTCAAACACCCTGTAAAAAATTGGAGAAAGTATGTATACCTATTGATTAAAATAAAAACCAAAAAAACAAATGAATTTTGAAAATATCTACTCAATACGCGGTTAAATAACTTTCAAATTGACGAAATAACTTACATAAGTAATTCCTGAGGCAAAGAATGGCATTATTGTGCGATAAATTTAATTCAAATTGAGACGATAATATATCGGTGTTAAAGGTACATATATACTATATAAAATTTATATTCAGCGACAGGAAAATTAGAGTTGTAAAAAATTTGTATTTATAAAATTTATCACGTAATATTTCTCATTTTTATACGTGAAAGTTGTTGTCAAATAAAGGAAGCGAGTTCGTTATTAAAATTACATGAGAGCTAAAGCTTTGCTTATTCATCGCATGTCGTAAAGTTTATACCTAAAATTAGGCGGAAATTTTACCTAAGCTCACGTCAAAAGTATTTTACGTAGGTATATATGTGGGCTATATTATATAGTCAGTCTTCGTGAATAGCAGCTTATTCCTTTTTAGAAATTTTCGCATTAATAAAAAATAAAAAAGCAAAGCGGCGTGAATAAAAAGGAAGGAAAAATGAAGCGTCATAATCAATAAATAATAAATTAGCGAACTAATTACCGAGACGGCAAACACTCGGATACGATTTGTATCCTATATAAAATGGAGAGTAAACGGTGAGAGAGAGAGAAGAGAGAGAAAAAAAAAGGGCCTAAATACATTTTTACCACCACCTCACAGTGCAGAACTGCGTATAAGTAGTATCCGAACATATGTTATTTTGAAATCGTCAAAGAAGCGCAAGGAAGAAAGTTATCTCTCTTGGCTTATTTCGTGCCTTAAAACCAATGCGGAAATGCCGGTGGAAATAAGGGGTTGTTGAAGAAAGATAGTGATTTGTCGCAGTAACCGAAGCCGGTGATGCTATTGGCTCTCATTGATTTTTAACTAAGCTCCGCCTATTCGTCACTAGCACCGCGACGACTTTCATAAAGAAATCCGAACCGACCTACACACATTCGTTACGCTGGTTTAAATGCCTTTTTTTTCGCAATCGTTGAATCTGTTTTTTCGGAATTTTTTTCTATATTTTTGCGCTAGAAGTAACTAATTTTCGCGTCTAAAATGTGGCGTTGTTTTGTGGCCGATTTGACTGAGCTATTTTCGGGCATGTAAAGTTATCACAGTATTGTAATACGATTCGTATATTGGGTACGAGTTCAGAGATGATGTTGGATATAAAAACGTCATCCGATTATCTGAGTAGAACCGGCACGTTTACTAATTTTTCTATGTTTTTTGGTATGTACCTGTGGATAATTATTTTATGCAGATATTTTCATCGTAAAATATAAATTAACATTGTAGGTATAGGGTAAATACTTTTTGCTTTATCGATACGAGTCAGTCTTGGTTTTGAATTAGATTTGTTTATCGATGGCTTAGTCAAATCAATCAATTGCTAGTCAATATTTTTCATACGATTTCATTTATTCAATTTATCATGAAATTACATTATACCTACGTGAGGACACCTGATAATTTCATACTTACGTTAGGGAAGAAGATTTTCGAATTGAATGATGACTATTTTGATATCTTTTTGCTTGCTGTGATAAGAAAAATCCATGAGCTATAATGAAAGCTGAATTGAGATTGACAAATGGTTTGAGCATTAGATAGGTATTTCTGTTTTGAAATGATCAATCCTCAATCAGAATAAAATATGTACTATCAAACCTAACGATGATACAAATAGTGAGATTCATAACACGATCCTCACGATCAATAACTTTCAAATAAGCTGTATTGATGCAATTTTAGAAACCTTTTAATATCTAAATCCGATTATTATGTTGAATTTTCTCAGTGGGGGAAAGGACATTGGCCCCTGGGCATTCTCACTAAAAAATATCTCATTAATTCATAATTATTGAGCCAATGGATATATCGTTCAAAACCTATGTACGAGTATTTGTTGTTTTTCATTTTTACACCACTGAAATGAGTTAGCTAACAATTTTCTTTCTTTTACTTTTTTGTTTTCAATTACCTATCCATCACTACCACTACATTGATGCTTTTTTCTATACTCAATAAACTAAAAAATTTGTGACTGTGAGTAAAATTAAGACTGAAGGGGGGAGTCATTTTTGGAAAATGGTTACAATATTTAGGAGTACTTGCCAATTTTTAGGTCCCAGTGTGCAGATTGAAATTCAACCTTGAACTTTCATAATCCCTAATACAATCGACTTGAGTAATCGCAACTTTAGATGATGAAATTGATTATAGACAAACAATCTTTTCAGTCAAGTTAAAAAGCTTGAACATTTCTGTTTTTCCAAAATTTTTTGTGCCTGGTTTCAAAATGGTATAGAGAATATTTTCAGATGTTTTTATTTAGTAAATGAATACCCAATTACCTATATCTATACATTTTTGAAGTGTTATTCAATTTGAGATTAATTTTTCATGGCCCTACGATAACATTATTTATTACTATATACCGCCATTTTGTTTTAGAGGGAAATAGGGTAAAAAATAATTATAGAAACTCTTTAACGAAAATGACTTTGCCAAAAGATCATGAATTTTACTAACCTGAGAATAACCAATACTTTGGTTTGCCCGTTTCGAGCATTTTTTTGCTAAAAAAATTTCTTACTTCGATTTTCTATAGGAATTTTTCACCAATGTTGAATTCATTCAAAAATTTCCATAATTATTTTAAAGATGAAATTAAATATGTATTGTTTTGATTTATTTTGAGGAAAAAATTTATATACAGGGTGTCCCGGTTCAGAGTGACAGGACTTGAGATTTGAGTATAACTTACTGGCAGTAACAAAAAAATTTACCTATGTACACCAGGTGCCTATCTTCATTTTGAAGGGGCAGTGATATACAAAAATTTCAAACTATCACCAAAACGATAAATGAAGCAGGGGTATCTTTTTGAGAGGAACAAAAAAAGTTATGTGAAAAATTTGCCTAACTTTGAAAATGAAAAAGCTATTAAGCATCGAAAATCGGTATTTATCAAGTTCAAGGCGCCATACCGCCTTCACTTTCAAAGATAGGCAAATTTTTCACATAACTTTTTTTGTTCCTCTCAAAAAGTTACACCTGTTCCATGTATTTTTCTGATGGGATTTTGCAATTTTCACGTCTCATTAGTGCCCCGTGATAAATTGAGGTAGGCAATATTTTTGACCGGAATTTCGTATGGCTATTATTCCTTTAATTTCAGAGGTAGGCAACGGAATATACTTGAAACTTTTTCAAAATGCTATCCACTACCGGGGTCGATTTTTTTTTGAAAACAGTGTTGCCAACCGATCACACAGGATGAATGACGTGAAAAATGGATGAAGGCATTGATAACTCTCAGTTCTTTGTTTTATTTCTTTTTGAGCTTATCGAGTTGAAATTTTTATTTGATCGAGTCAAGTATGATGTACTATATTGTACTCCAATTCTAATTTATTGGAAATTAGAAACAGCTGACTGATGTACTGTTGCTTGAGACCAACACTACGTATCAGTGGTATATCACTACATAAAAAAAATCTTTTGTCAGAATGGATGAAATTTGCATAATACTGGTATTAAGTAGAACGTTGTCTACTTTTGATTACCTACGTATACTTTAGTTATACGAGCCTACTGTCTGTGCACTTATCTTCTTACCTGCCAAGTTAAGTAGGTTTATTGAGTGATAAGGAGTGGGGATAAGTATTTACAAAATTTTCAAGCGATGCAATTTTTGTTTTTGATTTGAAGAATTTCACGAAATGGGAAAATGCAATTTGGTTTATCAATACCTACCTAACTACTTGAATATTTTTACAAAATTTTTTTAAATTTCAAATTTTGAGAAGCAAAATATGTGCACTTCTCGCAGAATAAAAGTATTAGGTATTCATTGTATTTTAATAGTGGTGTTTGACGAAAAAAATTGAAAAATTGAAACATTGGAATTTGTATTAAAATATACTTTACTCATTTAGATAGGTACAATAGGTAATATTTTTTAAACTGCCCAAACCAAAATTATTACGATAATTTTGAAATTTATGGTTCTTGAAGAAATTCTCTCTCTCTAAAAAAAAACAAAACAAACAACAACATCTTCATAGAAGAGAAATTCTTTTCGAAAATTTTGTTTAAAAATTATTTTGAGAAGAATTTTTTCCAATAAATTTTCCATTAAATTTATTTTATGTAGATAATCAAATTTTTCTCATTAAATTTTCTTAGAAAAATCTGTTAAAAAATAGGACCTAAATACTTAATTTAAGCAAACAAAAATTTTCATGACCTAAAAAAATTCACATTTTTCTTCTGATTCGTTTTTTATTGAATATTTTCCTTTAAGATTTAGGACAAAGTTCTCAAATAGTTTAAAACCTTTTTAAATTAAAAAAAATATATTTTTTGAAAAAATTTTCTTCAACGAATTCTTTATTTCTATCTCTCACTATATTTTAGTGAAACATTACGATGAAATTTTGATAATGAAAAAATAATATCACAGATGACATAGTTTTTCAGGAAATGAGAGGCATGGAACAAAAAACATATTTTTAGACAAATTTTAATGCTTGAATTTTTCGATCAATAATTTTCGTCGAACACCGTCACTAAATAGGTACTTACCTACTTACAAATTACAATATGAAAAATATCTTCGTTCTGTGAGAAATCCATGTAGTTACCTATACCTAAGTAGTTTACAAAGCAAAAACCACAATTTTATAAAACTAAAACTGTATTTTTGTCAATTTCTCTCAAATCTTCAGATCAAAATAAAAAAATTACAATAGCCAAGAAGGCTTTTCTTACACATATGGAAAAAATATTTCCCTATTTTATATATTTTCTTCTGCTGAATTTTTTTTTTTTTTTTTAATTTTAGGCAAAATGGCTCCAACGCAACGTAGGTATTACTATACTCTTTCGTAACAAAATCATCCATTTCCCATGATTTTTCGTTTTTACCCCCATTTTTATAAAACATACAAGAAAATCTAATTTGTTACTTATATTGAAAAAATTAGAATAAAAATTTGAATAAAGTTTCTGTTATTAAAATAGTCTTAATTACGCACATTTTCACACCCCTCCCCCCCCCCCCCCCCGCTAAAAAGACCATTTAAGGCGATTTTTCATCTTTTATCTACAATTTCAAAAGCCTCCATGTTTATTTTCTTCAATTTTTGAAGAAAAAAAATTCTTAGATCTACAACGATGGAAATTTATTTTACTCCTAAATGTGACCCTGCCCCGAGAAAGGATGCTTCCGCCTAAAAATCATGTTTTTCAGAAACAATCAATTTGAGTTTTAACAGTGTGTGGCTCTGGTTCTGAGGAAGATATAGTTTTGAATTTTTGAATAACTAATGTTACCACCAAGTGAAATAAAAAAAGTACTTTTGAGATTTTTCATTACCATATCAGTGATGCCACAGTGAGGAGCAAAAAAATGACTAAAATGAAATTTTGATGGAAAATTTTTTCAACTTTGTGATATTGGAGTATTTTGACCTGCTGAATTCGAAAATCACATTTAAAATGCCGTAGTTCAAGTGGTTCCTTTCCTATGAGGGATAGAACCTACGAAAATTTCATAAAAAGTAATGAAAAGCATAAGGTGATATCTTTAACTGTCCATATCTCACTCAATTTTGAAGATGGAAAGTTGGGACCAATTCCATTGGAAACAGAAAGGTCTGAAGTGTCCGAAACCATCGAACCCCAAAAAATCGAAAATTTAGGCGGAAGCATCCTTTCTTGAGGCACGGTCACAAATAGTCTTTTTGTGTAAAAATATATACTTAGGTACCTATTTAAAAACATTTTTAATCACAAACACTTTTTCCTCATTAATTTTTTTTTTCAACGTTCTTCAAAAAACGTAAAATGATGGAATTCTCTCTGGCCCTTAATAGCAGAGGTAAAGATGAAAAATCATCGAAAATGGTGTTGTTGTGTAAATTAAATAATAGGTACTTCTACATTGACCATTTTATTAAAAATTTTAAAAAATATTGAAAATTTTCAATTTTTTCATTTTCTTAAAATGGGACACCCCCCGGCGACGGTACTATTTCAGTATTTAGTTAGGGAAAAAATTAAAAAATATGAAATTATTTCCTTCAAATTTAAAACAAATTCATGGGTGCAGTGCTGAAAAAAATGGAATATTTTCAAAATAAGAACCACCCTAATAAACGAGCAGTTTAATGAAAATATTTTAAAATTTCTCGCTTCTTAAATTTTGATATTTATACTTAGTGTGTAAGTAACGATTTTTAAAGTTCATGAATAATGCGCTTACCTTATTAGTTAATAAGTAGGAATTTAATTGGACCTCGAATATTTCAACTCGAGCATATAATAACTAAACATTTTTTTCGTATTTGTTTCCAGATACACCATACAAAGGATCATGGAGTGCTCACACCGTAGCTCAATCTCAAGGTAAAATATCAATCTTATTTGTCTATGTAGGATCTATTGAATTGAATTTTGATCTAAAGCAAAACAAGTGAATCTATAATTTCATGCGAAAAGTTATTTTATTGATTGGATGAGCAATCATGTATAAAAATTTTCAAAGGCGTCGATAAACTAATTATTGCATTTCTAGGCCAGTTCTCGTCTTTCTGTTGAAAAAATCCTAGTACGGGACATTTTTGATTTTCATTAGAAAAAAAAAGTCCAATCTTATGTTACTCATCTGCTCTCTTAGTCTCTTATTGATTTTTGAAATTCCAAATCTCATTTCAAGCAATAACCGCGCACCTTCGACATCTAAGTAGAAAATATCTATCGAACCCAAACCGCAAACCAACTTAATAATTACACTTACTTATAACGAGTTTCCACCCTTTGCAATGCTTTATTCCAGCCACTTTATCTTGGCAAAGAGCGCAAAGTCATTTAAACTCTTTGTGCCGAGTAAATTGCATTAGTGAATGGTGGAATAAAAATAACAGGCGCTGTTGATAGTCTTGTTATAGAGATTTGTAAAACAAGCGAAATAAACGAAAAAGGCATCAGAGCGAGAAAAAGGTTGTAAACTAAACAGCACATACGTGACAAAGTTACGGACCTTTGTCGATTGCGCATCGAAACGTGCAGAAATTCGTGATAACAATCCTTCGGGCTAGACTTTGATGTCTTGTTCGTTGCATGGAAAAAAAAGCAAAAGCGTTCGAATGTTTTAATTTCAAGTTGTAGGCAGCTTATTTCCCCCTTCTGGTTTATTACCTTTGGCATTTTCGCAATGAAGAAGATAATATTTAGAGTATAGGTCAAGGTGAAATATGAATAATTTCGCAATTAAAAAAATAAAAACATTTTGGAGGGTATGACTCTGATAGATCGAGAAATTAAAAAGATTATTCTTCGTTGGTATACTTGGGTTTTTATACCTACTTACTTATAGAATAAATTATTTCAAAATTGATCTGTTTTGGTATAATTTGATTTAGGAATTCTTGAGCTATAAATTTTTAATTTTCACAAAAAAAGCTGGACTATTTTTGTATCTAAATTTTTGTGACATAAGTTTGACTGAATTGATAAGAGAAGTAGGCACTTAAAGTGCTTTTAAAAGTGGCTTCTTTTTTAGTGAAATATTTTACAATTTATTTCACGCTACAAGCAATTAAATAGTTTTCTAAGATAACCACTGCGTACAGTAATAATAAGTATATAAAAAAATCATATAGGTACTAAAGCATGCAAAAGCTTAACACGGAACTTTTATCAAGCTTAAATAACCTACCGTGTAATAGCACCATTTCTCCCTGCTCTTTATCGTTATTCTCTTCTTTTCTTCTTTATCCTTCCTTTCTTCCTTCTTCCTTCCTTCCTTCCTTCCTTCCTTCCTTCCTGTTTCCTTCCTCCGCTCTTCGTGTTTTCCGTTTTGTGTTATTTTTATGTTATTCGTGTCGGTGGGCGTGATTTAGACTGGAGCCAAATTCCGCTCTAACGCCCCATCGCGTCTACTTATCAATAATTTTCATTCTCGAGTAAATTTTTCTTTTTATCAAACTATCAGGTTTTGGTTAATATTGACAGTTTAAAATTAGGTACCCCAATTTATTTGGCTCTTGATCCTCGAGAACATACTCAATAAAAAATCATCCGGGGAATATCTCGAATGAGTTGAAATTCGAGTTCACCTTCGCTTACATTTTATGTAGGTACTTACCTACCTGGGATCTTATTTGAAAATTCATGTTGTGATTCGTTGCGCGATAAGGGAGCTAAGGTGAAAGAAATTGATTTTGACGTTTTTGGATATTTTAGTCGATTTTGAACGTAGTTAGATCAATTTCAGGTCTTTAGGTGCTATATCTGTGGAATTAATCGTAAGTGAGAATAATCTAAGTCACTGGTATACAAGGTGTCCGAGGAGCACGGTATTAAACTTCAGATTCGGATACAACCGGGTACCACTAACAAAAAATGTTATATACACATTGTGGCTATCTCAAAAATTGAAGGGGCAAGGGAAGGGAAAATAAAATTGAGAATTTTTTTGGTTGGGGATATGGGTAGTACTGGAAAAATGAAACATTTTGTATTCTTGATATTTTTTTGCCTGTGTTCGAAAATCAAGGCGTTACAAAGCTTTGAAATTTGGATTTTCAATTTTTGATGCACCGTTGCTCCTTCATTTTCAAAGATAGGCAAATTTCTCACGTAACAATTTTTTTTTTTTTTTTTTTTTTTTTGAAGAGTTACTCCAATAACATGCATTGTTATACTTGATGCAATTTTTCGATTCAGATATGTCTTGCTAGTTCCCCTCGATCATTTTGAAGAAGTCAATCAGAAACGGTTTGAGCAAATTTTTTTGGGGGGTGTAGATCGAAAATGCCGAATGATAATTAATAGGTACAACAGTGGGAAGTAGACCCCTGCGCTGAATTTTTTGAAAAAAGTGAGTTTTCGAAAGAAGAACTTCTCACTATCCTCATAGAAAAAATTTCAAGAACTTATGGTAGCATTAGGATTTGAATCAAAACGACTGTTGCTGCCCGAGCGAAGCGAGGGCGAACATTTTTGAAAAAATTGCACTTCTAAAAGAAAAGATGGACTTTTTTTTGCAGAAATTTTGAAAACATACAATAATTTCTGGTTTTTTAAAAGATGAAAAAGCGATACGTTGCCCGAGCGAAGCGAGGGCGAAAATTTTGAAAAAATTGGAATTTTTAATTAAAAATAATGCACTTTAAACATAATTTTTAATATTTTCAAAAAGATCATGTTAATTTTTTTACGTTATAAGTTATAACAATTCAAATGCGCTGATTTTTGATTCCTATTCTGATTTTGAGAGAAAGATGAAGTATAGAAGTACATTGCCCGAGCGAAGCGAGGGCGAAAATTTTTTTCAGAAATTTACCGAATTTGTGAGTCGGAATTTCTCTAAAATTCATCGAATTTATGATTCGGAATTTCTCAAAAATTTGCCGAATTTCTAAAAAATTTACATATTTGAAATTCAAAACTTTACCAAATTTTCTAAATATACCTAATTTAATTTGTCGAAAGTTTGCCGAATTTGTCGAAAATTTTTCAAAAATTTGCCGAATGGAAAATCACTGGGGGGGGGGTCTTCCACCCCCCCCCCAAACCACCCCCCCCCCCCCCCCCAAACCCCCCCCCCCCCCCCCCCCTCGCACCGGCTCTGAAGTCAATACCTTTGACGTGTATTTCTTCTTATTGTATCTAATAATTTCTTCAATTTCAAAGATAGATATCCCAAGGACTTATAATGTAATTGAACCTTTTCTTCTTCTTTTTTGAATACTATTCCCTGGCGGTATCACAAAAATACTTATTTGAATGCAGTGTTGCCAATCGATTTTGCTTAGAAAGATCTGTAGTGCCTTCATTTTCAAAGATGGGCAAAAAATCTCAAGGGTAAAAAATGTTCAATTTTTCAAGTACTACCCATATGCCGAACAAAAAAAAAATTCAGTTTTATTTTCCCTTGTGCCTTCAATTTTTGAGATAGGCATCATGTCTTCATGTGAATATAACATTTTTGGTTAGTGCTACCCGATTATACCAAAATTTGGTTTTGTAAAATACTCTACGGACACCCCGTCTCCTTTTTCAAGGCTTTACTGATTTTCTCTTGATCTACTAATTTTCAGCAAAGATCCCTGGTTCTCAGCAGCAAAAAAAAATACTTAATTTTCAGCAGAAATCTCCTTATTTTTTCAAAAAAAAAACTTCAAATTTTTGTACATTATCACTTTTTAAAAAAAGGAAACATTTTTTTGATTTCATCAACTTGAATTTTGATTTTTTTTGTTTTTTTTTGAGTTCAGTTTGTTTATTATTAACTTATTAAGTACTATTTCAATATAAAATTTGATTTATTCGTGTCCCATAAAAGAATGAACACCTGAGTTTACTAATTTTGTATGAAAAACTCCTGAAATCTACTATTTTTTCACAGAAATTCATTTTTCCCGAATCTTTTGATTTTTTTAGAAGAAATCACCTGATTTTTTCGAATTAATTTATTTATTAATTGACATGTAAGGTAAAATTTTTTCAAATTTTCAAAGTCAAATTTTTATGAATTTGTACTCATTAGCTAAATTCTAACTCAAAAACTAAAAGAGATAGGAAGATGATGCGGAGGAACATTTTGTAGAGGAAGTAGAGGGAAATCATCTGCTGACAAAAAATAATTAGGGTAATAAATAATAGGTAATGCAATTTTTTTTTAATTGCAAAATTTCGATTTTTTTACCCAATTTTTTTGGTAAAAATAATTTGTTGAACACCCTATACTTATTGCATCGATTTTGATGAAAAAATTTTCAGACATTACTGCTACTATCCTACTTCATTTCTCACAAGTTTCATTTTTCTACCTGTTTCCAGAAAAAGTAAATTTTTAATTTCAAGTGAAAAAAATGTACCTAAAATAATTTTTTTCACCATGCAGTATGTCAGCCCCTTCAATAGTAAGGGTATGCTAACATACCTACACGTTGTTGAAATGAGTTGCCCTCTTACCAAGTTGAAAGGTGTTATTCTCAACTAGGACACCCTGTATATTCGCTGGAAAAAAATTGTTTAAACCTACAGATTTTTCATGAAATCAGCTCTCCTGAAAAATTTCACTTTTCACCCTATATAAGCTCCCTTATCGCACAACGCATCACATTTCTAATTTTTTGAAATCGATAAGTAAAACAAAAATACGAGTAAAATCATAATTTACTTTTGAATTTGCAAGCTGAATTATATCGAATCATTTTCCAGGTTTATATGAACTTTTCAATCGATAATATCGCACGATTTGTATGGAACGTTTCGTGAATTTTATCTCTGGCCACATCTTATACTCCGGGTTCGACCTTTGAAAGAATTCGAATCGCGCAGGCGAATTTTTATTTTCACAATGAGTCGCGACAGACGAAATTCGAGTGAAAATTTCCTACGATGTTTGTGCGAGGACCTATTGATAAAATGGAAAAGCTCAAATCGCTCCACGGTACCTGTTTTCTCACACATATTTGACCAGTCAATGCGTTCGTCACGGTCAATAAATATATCTTGATACCCTGAAAACGTCGCGTGAACAGTAAGGGGTGGCGTACGCCGATCAAGAAACACTGTTTCGCATCACGAACCAAAAAGGGATGCGATGATTTATCGTATTTTAGGATTCAAAAATTGTTCGGGGGTTGAACGAAATAAAGCACGATTTTTGTTTTCATTTGTAGGTATATTGTTATCTATCTAAAAATGAATTGAACATTTAGAGGGAAAAAGACAAATACAGTTGGGTATTGTTTTTTTGTAAAAAAAAAAAATGAAAAAAGTTTCATCGCCAATTCCTCTCTCGTTTTATGGTAGTAAGTAAACAAACGATTGAAAAGCGAAGTATCATCGTACAAGAAATTCTTACCCTGGTTGAACGCTATCGATACCTACTTTCACGCCAGTACACCGAGCATGGTTTCTTAAAATTTCAATTTCGCTTGGATTTTCATTCTGTTGTTTGTTTTAGAATTTGTCTTCGGTACTTTAATTCCTTGACACTTCAAATTCCATTTAAGTTTCTCGCCTTTTACCGAATCGATTTTAGATTTTGGTTGGGTTTCGGTGCGAAATTGAAAATCTGACCGCAGATATATAATGCAATGAGATACGGTGTAAGATTTGGTCGAATGGAAGGTTTTTTTTCAGGATGAGTGCTGGGGTTATGGGCTATTATCATTTTTGTCTGTGTTGCTGTTTGGACTGAATTATATTTATTCTCCATCTGCAATGTTTTATCAAAAATGTGTCATATTTTTTGCAGACTGCAAATCGTCTGAATTTCTAATGTAGGTAAGGTTCACGAGGGGGAATGTGTCGTGAAAAATTTCAAAGACGACGGTCATTAAGTACACGTACCAAAAAAAAATACAAGAAATTAAAAATTTTTAATTTTTGAGCAAAAAATATTACCAGTCAATAAGATAGTTGCACTATTTGTTCGTTTGTTTTTGCAATTCATCCACGGCGTCAAATTTCGAAAAAAGTGCCATCTGTAGATATTTTTTTCACTAATCATTGAGACCGTAATATTTTGCGTCTCATTCTGCAAAAGTTGTGAATACAAATGGGATAATTTTGAATTCTGTTCCTCTAATTTGAAGTCCCTACCTATTACTTAAATTTTCAACTTGATTTTTTTTTAAACGTTTGGAATTTTTCTTTAAAAATAAATAAATAATAATAATATCTATTAAATGTTATTTTGTATAAAATTATCGCTGGTAAAAAATTATTCCAATAACCTCTTTCTAAAAAAAAATTCCCCGTGTAAAATAAAAAGTAGGAATTTTCGGGAAAAATAATTGTATTGAAGAAATTATTTGGAAAAACTAATTAGGTAATCGCAGGAAAAACTCATCTTGAAAAAAAAAATTTAAAGCGTCAAAAAATATTTTGAGAAAAAATACTTGAATAAAAATGCTTTGGTCAATTTTTAATTAATTTTTTTTATGAAGAAAAAGTCATTCGGAGAATTTTTCTCTTCTTAAAAATTTCAAAAATTATTTAAAAGTTAAGAATTTTATTCTACAAACACTTTTCAGAAAAAAAATCCTGAGAAATTCACTGAAAAAAAATGATTATGTTTTAAAGATTATTCGGTACCAAAAAATAATTATGCGAAAAAAAATTGATCTAGGAAAAAATTTCAAACATTTTTGTTCAAAATTCTATAAGAAAAAAAATGTTGAAATTTTTTTTTTCATTTTTGAAGTACAAAAAAATATTTTAATCTCCTATTTAGTTTTTTTGAAAAATAAATAAATAAATAAAACTCTTTTACTCGTAGTGAAAAAAAAATAAAAATTGAGAAAAGGACTCACGAGTAGACAATTCTTTTCAAAATCACTATTTCAAAAAAGTTCCAATTATCTTCAAAAAATTTTACAAAATTCCTCCAAAAATTGAAAAAAAAATTCAGCACATTTTCCAAAAAAGAATATAATGATAAAAAAGTTGAAAATTTTGTGTTTAAAAAATAATTTTAGGAAGTACATAAGTACCTACATTGATAATTTTAGAAAAAAATTCTGAAAATTTTTTATAAAAAAAAGGTTTTTTAAAAATTTAAAAAATTTTTGGGCGAACGATTTTCTTGGAAACCTCCGCAAAAAAGTATTTAAAAAAAGGTAAAAAATAAAAAACTTCTTTGAGTTGAAGAATTATAGTTTTATGACAAGATACCAAAAAAGGTATTAAAAAAATATTATGTGTTTATATTTTCTCAAAATGATTGTCATAAAATAATTGATTGATAATTTTTTTTGATAAAATTTTCTAATCAAATGTCAAGGAAAAAATAACATTTCAATTTCACGAAATGAAGGATTTGTTTAAACAGTGCAGAAATCCTTTTGTGAATTCTAAGTATATTAAGTTTTAGGGCTCTTGGGGCACAGGTTAATCTTATTTTGAAAATCTGGAAAAATTTTATGAGTAATTTTAGATAATAAACAAGAGATCTAGAGGATCAATCGTCCAATTTTTTAAAATTTTGAAGTATGGACTCAGCAAAAAAGTTTTAAGCAGGAATTTTAATTGAACTGATAGATACGTGTGAGGCGATCATTTTAGCATCCTGAGTTCAGAAATGATAAAAATTAAATATAAATACCTACTTTAAAAAAAAACTTTACCTACTTATTTTATGAAAAAATTTCTGTGATTTAGAATTAGAAAACATGGTATTTACTTTTACCTATATTTTTTAAATTAGTATAAATTAGAAATAAATCAAGTACGAATCTCAATCGAATCCTCCTAATTTGTTGGAAGTGTTTTCACGATATAAATTTTATTTTTTCAGGATATGCGAATTCGCTGACCGGTATGACGAAATCTTCATTAGATCCTCACAGTCATCTCAGACAACCAGGTAATAATAAAATGAAATCTTTTCGACTATAGTGATACCTATTAGGCTCCACACGGTAGGCATATTTTCACCCGAGCCCGGCAAAAGTTTCACATAATATTCCTACCAGTTTAAATAATAATTCGAAAATAATGGCGTATATTATAAGGACCATTGATTTCGCATAAATTTGCCTAATATTATATAGGTAATGGAACGATATTTTTAATATAGACGAGAAGGGGGCATAAAAAAACGGAGAAAAAAACCAAAGGGGAAGCTGTATATAATAAGCCAGTGTATAGAATAAAAATGTATAATACGAAAGTGTCAAACTGTAGTAAACGTGATGAGTGTAGTAGCTTCGAAAGACCCCTTAAAGCGGAGGTTTAGTTTAGATTGTTTAGCTGAGAAATGCAACGAAGCATGTAAAGTCCACGTGCCGATAATGGACCGCCAACAATACGCATCAATCTGAACCCCGTCAAAAAAGCTAACGCTCATTTAAAATAACTATTTTACTACGCTAACTGTTACGGTACTCGGTTCATCCCTAAATTGTCAATTCATCTGGAAGCGAAACGTGCTAAAAGTGTATTATTAAACGGCTGAAGTCGATAACTTGTAGAGCTTATGCTGACATCTTGATTAAAATTTACCCAAAATTAGCTTCGTGTTTGAAGAAATTTTTTTTCTTCTTTTTAATAAATTTCTCTCCGGTGCTCGCACCGTCCAAGGTCACCGATGTGCGGTGATTTTCTATACAGGGTGTCCGCGGCGAGTGGTCTCCCGTATAAAAAAAAACTAATGGTTCTACCATAAAAAAAAAAACTAATGGGTTTTTCGCCACCATTAGTAGTGGTAATTTTAGTTGTAAATGTTACCACTACTATTACCAGTACCATTAGAGATTAATAGTGGCGAAAAAACCATTGGTTTTTTTTAATGGTAAAACTATTAGTTATTAGTAGTTGGCTATTTACACCATGTTTGATTCAAAAATTGGAGGTCTTTATGCACATCCTGGCAGGCTCATTAAAACCCTGTCTAGTTGTGGACATCCCTCTCAAAGCTTGACGCACACGTCTAGCCAAATGTATTATGTTTTCCATGGACTATATGTACTAATTTACAACACATCTTATCTGCGAGTATCAAACTATTAATTACCAATAGTAACCATATGATGTTTCATGGTTACTATTAATCACTATTGGTAACTATTAATCACCTAAGGACTTGTAATGGTTACCATTAGTTACCACTAAAATTTAAATAGTTACTTATAGTAACTAATGGTATTATATAGTAACTATTAGTTTTTTTGTATACGGGCTGTCAAATTTTAAATTTGGATATAACCGAGTACGATTAATAAAAAAGTGTATGTACGCATATTGCCCAAGTTTGAAAATGAAGTAGCTACAAAGGTTTGAAAATCTCTATTTTACCTAGAAAAATCGATTGGCAACACTGCGTTTAAAAAAATTTTTGACACCGGCAGTGGATAGATCTTCGAAAGAGCAGTAAAAATTGTAATCATATTAGATTGCCTATCTTTGAAATTGAAGGAGTTATAACAACACAAAATCCCAGTCAAAAATATTGCCTACCTCAATTTATTTAGGTGCTGTGGTGATACGTGAAAATTGCGAAATTCGGTCAAAAAATACGTGAAACAGGTGTAACTTTTTGAGAGGAACAAAAAACGTCATGTAGAAATTTTGCCTATCTTTAAAAATGAAGGCGATACGGAGCCTTGAATTTCGAAAATACCAATTTTCAAAGCTTTGTAGCGCCTTCAATTTCAAAGATAGGCAAATTTTCGACTTAACTATTTTTGTTCCTTTTAAAAAGTTACACCTGATTCGTGCATTGTTTTCCTAAATTCTTGAAATTTTTGTACAACACTGCCCCTTCAAAATCGAGATAGGCGCCATATGTGCATGAAGATTTTTGTTTGTGGTCCAAATTTCAAGTTTGACATACTACTCTCCGGACACCCTGTATATGCGAAACAAGTTGGGCAAATAAAAAAATATACGTATAGAAGAAAAAGGGTCTAAGATTCACCCCAATATACCATTGCAAGTTATAGACTAGAATTATTGCGACGACCTAATGTTATAAAGTGGTCGTGTTGGTCGAGGGAATAATGTGCCAGTTTACAATTACCACGCTGATGGAGTAAATATTGGCGCTTCGGTATTCCAATGATGTATGTAGTATAGGATCGCAAACGTTGATTGTCCCTTTAAAGACAAATGTACGCCCTAGAGCATTTTCCATCATAAGGGAGATTTCGGCTTTATTAATGGACTTAATGAATGTTCATTTGGAAATTTTATCTCCATTAAGAAAACCTAATGAATTGGCTTTTACAGTGACGTAAAAGATGGAAGATTTTTCTCGTTTATTTGTATAGGCTACGTAGAATATCGATAGGTAGATTGCGTTGGGTATTTTCTCAACTTTTTTTTTTTTTTTTTTTTTTTCTTCTTTCTTTCTTTGCCCCAGAAGAATAACTGTATTGAGCATTGATTTTCCAAAGCAGGTCGTGTAAGAAAAGTTGGCTAATCAAAGGGGATGGAAATGGAAATGTAACGAAAACCGAAAATGGCTTTCGGCTTTTGCGGTCATTACACACGTAGTTAGTCGTATCATCCTTTGATTGCGCGATTAAATTCTATTAGGATCTCGGTCGCTTTACCGATTCTCGATTCTCGATTCTCGGCAACAAAAGAAAGAAAGGGAAGAAAAATTCGTTAATGAAGGGATCACGCTAACGTAAACATTTGGCTTTCAAAAGAGGGAGGCATAGCTGTATTTTAATCGCATCAGCCTAATACGCCGTATAAAGCATATACTACGTACCAAATCTCTTTGATATCTTGAAATTAGGCGTTTGTTTTCTAATGATTTGCGTGATATATTATGGTTTAGTCATGAGCTCGATTTAGAATGGATATTCGTTGCGTGGTGATTTACACTTGGTTTGGGGGTGTGGTTTTGTTGCAGCTTTTTTTCTTTTTCTTTTTTAAACAAATCACTTAATATAATGCAAGGTTTAACCTACTGGTGTAATCTTGAAATGAATTGTGTACATAGATAGACACCTATCCACATTGTCTATGTCCCGAGCTGCACACTCGATCGATAATATCGGAAGATGTAACGTATCGATAAAAAATCGTTTGAAAATCTATAGATGTTCTCACGATATTATAAAGATTTATCGGTACAACTTCATAGGCAGAAAATCTAAAAACTATCGAATTCGATATTATTAAGATTTTATGACGATATATATTCGTCAACGATACTATCGACAAAGAATATTAAATTTATCGACTCCGATTTTCCACCGATTTTGTGCAGATATTTGAAACTACATTATCGACAAAGAATATTAAATTTCTCGACTTCGATATTTTACCGATTTTTTGACGACATTTGAAACTATATTATCGACAGATTATATTAAATTTATCGAATCCGATTTTTTCCCGATTTTGTAAAGATATTTGAAACTATATTATCGACACATAATATGCAATTTCTCGAATTCGATTTTCTAACGATTGCGTGAAGATATTTGAAACTACATTATCGACAAAGAATATTAAATTTATCTAATTCGATTTTTTAACGATTTTGTGACGATATTTGAAACTATATTATCGACAAATAATCTAAAATTTCTCGAATTCGATTTTTTAACGATTATGTGAAGATATTTAAAACTTTATTATCGACACGTAATCTGAAATTTCTCGAATTCGATTTTTCAACGATTTTATGACGATATTTGAAACTACATTATCGACAAATAATCTGAAATTTGTCGAACGATTTTTCAACGATTTTGTGACGATATTTGAAATTATTTCCAAATTGGTGAAAATTTTTCTAAGTCCAACACGTCTGGAAGTACTAAACTGCCTATTATAATTTATAAGCGTTTTATTACTAATTCCTCAACGATAAGGTATGGCATAGTGGTTAAGGAAGAGGATTACCAAGCAGGAGGTAGATGGTTCAAGCCCCATGGGTGGCAGATTTTTTATAATTTTTTTTGACTTTTTCTGAAATGATCCTCTTACCGTAACATGAATGTGTTTAGGCATAGTTTAATGTATTAATTATGCTAATTAATGATTTTTAATTATAGAAAAAAGCTAGTAAAAGACGAAAAATCGGAATAAAAAAATCGATAAAAAATCGACAGAATATCGAATTTGATAAAGTGTCGCAAAAGTTTCGCCTAAATCGTGAAATTATCTTTCGATATTATAGATATATTATCGATAAAATATCTTACTATAATCTCGAAATTTTTGCTAACTATAATTCGTCGATAATCTATCTATATATCGAAAGATAATTTCACGATTTATGCGGAACTAACGCAACACTTTATCGAATTCGATATTCTGTCGATTTTTTATTTCGATAATTTGTCGATTGTGCTGCTCGGGGTCTATGCATTGGAGGTATACCCTTTGAAAATTTTAAAGTACAGTAGAACACGAGTGGATCCCCGCAATAGTACTGTTTTTTTACCACCTATGAAAATTTACCAAGTCCAATGTACTACATAGATACTTACTTGATATTCAAAATTGGAGGGGAGGGAGGGTTCCAATCAAAATGTTTGTAATAACCAAAATTATTTCTAGGACTTCAAGCTACAACTTTTGTTTGAAAATTTTTTCAATTTGACCCTTATCTCCACAACAATTTTGCATAACACACTGAAGATACTAATTAAAAATTAGGGAGTGAGGGAAAAAGGGACTAATTGAAAAAATTTTCAGATAAAAGTTGTAAATTACGATCCTAAAAATAATTTTGGTTATTATAAAAATTTCGATTGGATCCCTCCCTCTCCTCCAATTTCACATAACATCAGGTAGATACTTTTTCAAAAATTGGGGGAAGGGTCCAAATGAAAAAATTTTCAAACGAAAATTGTAGATTGAGCTCCTAGAAATAATTTTTGTCGTTATAAAATTTTTGATCAGACCTCCCCTCCCCTCCCCTCCACTCCCCCTTTGCGAAAAAATACGTTGAAGATATCTACAATTTTAAACAAAATTGAACTACTTCGGATTATCTGAAATTGAAACAAAAAAATAAAAGATGGAAGGATTTCTCAATTTTTTGGTATAAAACATTTTTAAAAAATTTTTGAAATCATTTTTAGGAAAAATTTTGGAATAAATTTTATTTTTATTTTATCGTGTCTAGTAAAAAATTTCTTAATTTTTGAAATGAAACCTGAAAACATTTTTTGGCCTAAAAAATGTCGAAATATATTTTCTGAAATGAAGTTTTGCAAAATTTTTGATTTTTCAATATTTAGCTATGAAGTTGAAAATTTTCTCTTTTCTTGAAATCAATAATTTTTTCAATTTTTTGGAAAATGAACTTTCAGCATTACTTTTTTTTGGAATAAAAAAATTATTGAGTATTAATTCTCAAATTTTTATTAGGGAAAAGATCTGTAAATGTTTCGTATGATATCCGAACATGTATATTCGTTTTATGTTTATTTAGTGCAAAAAATAAGGGGAAATCGGATAATAAAAAATTAATTGATTTTGGGACATATATTATCGAATAATCAAAAAAATCGGTTGCAATTTTTTGCTTACTTAATCGAGAAATTGGATAATCGGGAGTCGGATAATCGAGATTCTACAAGAAATGAAAAAAAAAAAATCACAAAAATTAACTAAGTATTTAGAGTAAAAATCAAAACATTTTTTTTTGAACAAAATTTACAAAAATTCATCTTCTAAAGAATTTTTTTTTAATTTTCACAAGATTTTGAAAAATGTTTGTTGGAATAAAATTTAAAAATTGTTTTAGGTATATCAAAACTAAGAAAAAATTAACAATTTGGAGTGAAAAAAAACAAAAGATTAATTTTCGTTTTGAAAGCATTTTTTGATAAGCTCACCTTCAATAGAAATTTGTTTTTAAATTCACAAGATTTTAAAAAATTGGTGTTTGTGCAAAATTTGAAAAATTTTTGTTGAAATAGAATTGAAAATTGTAATTTTACGTAATTTTCACCCTACGAGATTATCCTATCTCGCAGGTGATTTCTTGATATTATCCAGAATTAACCCTGTTTGAACTTATTTTGGACTTAACCTTTCCCAAGTCGGTTGTTTTTATGAAAAAATAATTTCCTATTTTTTCTTTTTCTCTGACTGAATTTTGAGTAGTATCTTGGAGCACGCACAATTTAAAAAAAAAAAATATAAACTAAAAAAATGAGCAAAAATTTAATTAAAAATTTGCGTGATCAATTGATCATTGTTTTAATCAAAAGTAAATAACGGGGGGGGGGGGGGGGGGTGTCAAGTCCGAAAACAACATGTACCTTGACTTGAAACATCTAAC
This sequence comes from Balanococcus diminutus, assembly GCA_959613365.1. Lineage (NCBI taxonomy): Eukaryota > Metazoa > Arthropoda > Insecta > Hemiptera > Pseudococcidae > Balanococcus > Balanococcus diminutus. Next base: position 37,341,880 of record OY390714.1, read on the forward strand.
CTTTCCTTTTCAAAAAGTTTTCAAGACGAAAATTCAAAAGTCTTCTTGAAAAGCTGCGATAATTTTTGGAAAATTTTATTTTTCGTTTTTACTTAATTTTACAAACTTATTGTTAGTTACCTACCTATAATTTATTTTATGTGTACATTTAAATTTATATTTGTACAATGAAAATAGGTTCTCATTCTGTTATAGATCCGTATCAAATGTTCGGAGCCACAAGTAGCCGATTAGCGAGCTCAGGTAAAATATTTCTAAATTTTAATTAATTTCAATACTTACAGATAACTTCTTCATGACGATTGAATAAATTTTTTTAAAAATCATGGACTAAAAAAACATTGAAAAATGTTGAGTACTACCTACCTATATATTTTTATGTATTTTTATCAATTAATTTCCATTCCTTACAACTGTTCAAAATTTAGGTATGGGTAAAACCCCTTGCCAACAGAAGAAAAATTTATCGAAATCAAAAAGAAGGGAAAAAAATCAAAATACATTTAGAAAATGCTTTGTATAGGGAAATGCCTTTGAAAAAATATTTGTTTCTGTTTATAACGCGTATGCGAAGAAATCGAGGGTGAAAGAAGTGAATTCTAAAGTTATAGAAAAATCATTTTTTTCCATTCCAATTGCGGAGTGCTGAAAATTTAGATGGTTGAGTTGATAAAAAGAGAGTTAATTAAGGTTAGTTGTTTGCTTCACGCTCGGCTGAACAATTCCCAAGGAAATATTATGTACGAGCGCGTCGTTGCTGAAAAAATTAAAAATCTTGTGTGCACGCGCGCACCCTACACGGTACTTGAGCGACACCCTTTTTAAATAAAAAAAAGTACATTTGTCTGAATGGGGTGGTTCGACCGTATGTAACGTGTCATGTATGCAAATCAGGTATCTGTTAACCCCGTCATGTAACCTGATACAATTTGGTACAACAGTGATTTGATCTTTGATATTTGTTAGTGATAAATACGCCTATATCAGTATACGCGAATGACTCAAAATTGACTTTTGTTTTTTTTTCCTTACACATGTATAAAGGTTCCGGACAAATACAGTTGTGGCAGTTCCTATTAGAATTATTATCAGATTCGGGTAATGCAAATTGCATAACGTGGGAAGGTACAAACGGAGAATTCAAACTCACAGATCCAGACGAAGTTGCACGCAGATGGGGTGAACGCAAATCTAAACCAAATATGAATTATGATAAATTGAGTCGAGCGTTAAGGTACGTACATTCAGAAAATTACCAACGAAAAGATATATGTATATAAATTTTACTCAAGTTCTACTGAATTACCTGTTCGAAAAATTTCAAAAATCAGTTCTTTTTGCAAAAGGTTCAAAATTTTCATGTTGCAAAAATTTTAGGTTTTTTTTTTTTTTTTTTTTTTTTGTGAAGCATTTACAATTGTGTACCTCCAAAAATTTTTAAATAATTCAAGGGAGTAAAGTAGGTAAATATTTTTTCAAAATAAGTGTTGATTTGCAATTGGGCTTAAAAAAATCAAACTGAAGTTTTTTGGTATATTCTCAGAATTGTTATTGCGAAAGATTGCAAAGATTAGATTTTTTCGTATAATATTCACAATTTTGGCCTAGAAATTTTTTGCAAAAATACGAAGAAAACAAAAATGATAATACGCATTTTTTGCTTCAAAATTTTTTTAAATTTAAGTGACGTAATTCACAAAATTGTCTGTGCAAAAAATTTTAAGAATCTTTTTTTTCCAAAAGTTTAGTCTTGCAAAAATTGCAAAAACTTTTCTTGCAAAAGTATTGCAATCTGGTCTTTATTTAAAACATAAATGCAGTGAAAATTCTTGTAAAATAGGTATTCACAATTTTAGACGAACAAAAATGTCTGCAAAAATCTTGAATGCGCAAAAAAATTGTAAAATATACGTTTTGCAAAAAATTTTAAGTGAAAAAAGTCTCAATTTATACGTAGCAACATTTTTGCAAAAATTCAACAAAAAAAACATAAGTAGGTATTTTTGAAAAATTTTTGCATTTTTTGCTTTTAAAAAAATTTCTAAATTGAACTTTGGTAGGTAATTCACAAAATTGTCTATGCAATAGATTTTGAAAGTTATTTTTTTGCAAAAGATTCAAAAGTTTTTGCAAAAGTTAGAAGGGGCAAAATTAATATTTTTCCAAAATATTCGCAATAAATATTTGTTCTTTGAGAAGCTTTTTGAAATCGAATTTTTGTAAACTATTCACAATTTTGGATCGCCAAAAATTTTTGCAAAAATTCAAAGATGAAGAGAAAAAGCATTTTTCAAAATATCCCGTGGGGCACAGTACGTACGTAAATACGTCAATGATTTTTACGCTAAAAATACGTCAAAATTACCATGGTAAAATCGTGATATTTTCATCGTAAATTTGTTGTATGTACGACTTTGTAAATACTCTCTAAAAACATATGATTTACAGGAGGTATTTTAGTCATAAATTTGTCGTATATACGACAGGGTAATTACTCTATAAAAACATTGAATTTACAGATCGTATTTTAGTCGTAAATGTGTAGTAAATACGATAGTGTAATTACTTCCAAAAAATATCAAATTTGCGAGTGGTATTTTAAACGTAAATTTGTAGTACTTACAAAGACGTGATTACTTGATGAAAACGTTGAATTAACAGATGGTATTTTTGAAGTAAATTTGTGGTAAATACATCGACGTAATTATTCTTTAAAAACGTCAATTTTACGAATGGTATTTATGCAGTAAAATTGTAGTATGTACGAGAGCGTAATTACCCCTTTAACACATCAATTTCGCGAGTGGTATTTTAGCCTTAAATGTGTAGCAAATACGCCAGCGTAATTACTCTTTGAAAACATCAAATTTGCGAGTGATGTTTTGTCGTAAACTTGTCGTATATATGACAAATTTACGACAAAATATCACTCATGAATTTGATGTTTTTCAAGAGTAATTACACAGTCGTATTTACCACAAATTTACGACAAAAATACCTCATCGCAAATTTTACGTTTTTGAAGGATAATTACGCTGTCGTATATATGACAAATTTACGACAAAATATCACTCATGAATTTGATGTTTTTCAAGAGTAATTACACAGTCATATTTACCACAAATTTACGACAAAAATACCACATGAATAATTAACGTTTTTAAAGAGTAATTACACGGTTGTATATTCGACAGATTTACAACCAAAATACCACTAGTAAAATTAACGTTTTTAAATTGTAAGTACGCCGTTGTATATACGACAAATTTGCGATAAAAATACTACTCGCGAATTTGACGTTTTTAAAGAGTAATTACCCTGTCATATATACGACAAGATAATTACTCTTTAAAAACGTCAAATTTGAGAGTGGTATTTTTGTCGTAAATTTGTAGTAAGTACGACAGCGTAATTATCCTTCAAAAACGTAAAATTTGCGATTGAGGTATTTTTGTCGTAAATTTGTGGTAAATACGACTGTATATTTGTGATTTGGTTTATAATAAAAAAAAAGATTTAAAAAATAATTTTCACCAAATTTTCTTTGCAAAAAGTTGTGAAAATTTATTAAGTTTTTTTTGTGAAATATTTACAGTTGGAGACTAGGTAATATTTTTTTTTGAAAAAATTCAATAAAATAAAAAAAAATATTCAACATTTTTTCTTTAAAAAAAAAAAAATGGAATTTCTGTAAAATATTTTTAAGAATATTCATTCCAAAAGATTTCGAAATTCAAAATAAATTCTCATTCTGTAAAAATTCTAAAAACTTTTTTCAAATATTGAAAATTTCATATCGTTTTAAAAAAAACTCATTGAAATCAGAAATGGAATTTTTACAAAATATTTTTGAAATTGACCTTGAAAAAAATTGAAAAAATTTGACACTTTATAATGATGAATTTTTGGAAAATAAAATAATGGAAGAGGAGGAAGGTCTGAAAAATTCCCCCATCTGGTTTAGATTTTTTCTCGGTGAGTTTGGTTTTACTCACGAGTGTATAATGTCGGTGAATCAACTTTTGATAAATCCAATCATCTTATTAATTTAAATTTTTCACGTCGAGTATAACATAGGACGTATTAAGATGCATCAATAAAGAAACGTTTCTACTTATTACAAACGTTTTCGGTATTTAATGCTAAATAATTGCCATTATCAGCTCCCCAAAGGGCGAAGGCCAACCTTATAGTGGCGTTTGCGCTTTTCTTTAGGGGTGTAAAAGTCGAAATGAAGCGAGATTACAGACCCTGATTGCATTTTAATAGCGCTACCGGTGCCATTACACCGAATCCGCATCCACCCCATATTTTCACCGATGTTCTTCAATTAACAATTGCATTCGTATTACTCCCAAAGGGAGAGTAAGATTCATTTGCTCGCGTAATGAATTCTTTTTTATTCTCTCTCCTTTCAATGTTGATCGTATAGGAATAAACAACGTTTTAGGCTTCGATTGACGTATCGAATATCGAGATTTCGAAAAGTTATGAAATTCTCATGCACGTTTGTATTGCAGGTATTATTACGATAAAAACATAATGACCAAAGTGCACGGCAAAAGGTACGCTTACAAGTTCGACTTCCAAGGATTAGCAGCAGCCACTCAGCCAGCCACAGGAGATCCGGCTGCTTACAAGTATCAGTCAGATTTATTCATGTCAGCAGGTTACCATCATTCGGCTGCAAAACTCAACTTCATGAGTCCTCATGCCGGTATACCATCTACTTCGGGTGAGTTCATGTAAAATTTTGCCATTGCAGGGTGTCTAAAGGTCATGAAAATCATGAAAGTCATGAAAAAGTTATAAAATTTGAAAATGAGTTGCGAAAGTTGTGGAAAAGTCATGAATTTTTCAAAAAAAAATCATTAGTTCAAGAAAAGTCATTATTACCCGAAAAAAATTATTATAAGTTGAATTTTTTCAAACTGTTGCATCTTCTCAAAAAAAAAAAAAAAAAAAAATGCATAAAATACCTTTTGTGGTTTTTTGAAGAAGAAAATTAATTTTCTTGAAGAATTTGTTTTTTTTTCGAGGGGGAGGGAAATCTCTCTTTTTTTGGAAAAAATACCCATTTCTTGCTGGAATGAAAAAAAAAATTTTTTTTGCTACAAAAAATATTAAAAAATGTTTTGGAATAAACAACATTTTCACGCCACCGCCACCCGCCTTAGGTAGTTGCTGTACAACGCGTTTAAAAAAATCTCAATTTTTTTTAAGTAAAAATATTTTTTAAACTTTTGTGAAAAAATTCTCATTTTAAAAAAAATCAAAAATCTGAATTTTATCGTTTTGGAATTGAATTGTTTTGGAGTAAAAATACTTTTCGAACTCCTAAAGTAAAAAATCTCAATTTTTGGATTTTTTTTTCAATTTTCTGAAAAATAATTTTTTTTGGGAGGAGGGTATCTGTTTTTTTGAAGAAAAAATTCTCATTTCTTGGAATAAAAACAAATAAAAACGAATTTTCTGGTTCAATTTTTTTAAAAATTGTTTTAGATTTTAAAAAAATACTCATTTTTTGAAATAGAGATTTTTTCGGAAGAAGAAATTTCAGGATTTTTGGAATAAAAAAATATACAAAAAACTTTCTTTTTTTTTTGAGAAAAAATGTTATAAAATTTTCTTAGGTATGTGAAGATTTTTTTTTAAATTTCTGTGAAATAGTTTCTTAAGTTTTTCTTTATGAAGAAAAACGAAAAAAAAAATGGTATTTTTTTTTGAACAATAATTTTAAAAATTCTACCGAAATAAAAAAAAATCTCAATTTTTGGGGATCAATTTTTTTATTTCGATAGTAAAATAAATAAATCAAAAATATTTTTTAAACTTTGGGACGGATAAAAAACATACGTACTTGGAAAAAATGTTTTTCTGTTGAAAAAGTTGTTAAAAAAGATTTAGGAGAATTTTTAGCTTGAAAATTTTTTGTTTCATTTCCAGGAAAAAAATCATTCTCACTTTACAACATGAAAACAATTTCAAGCATTCTCCTTCTAGGGAAGAAATCGAATTACACCCTTGAAAATTCCAAGTATTCATTCAATTTTTTTTGAAAATGTATAGATTTTTTGGTTACAAAAAAAGGGGGTCTCGGAGGGCATAGGCATGACTTATGGGGTTCAACTGAATAATTTTTCAATAGCTATTTACCACAAAATATAGGGGAAAAATGAGGGAAATTTTTTTACCCCTACCCATATTTTTTCCAAGTCACGGTTATGCCGGAGGGGGCCCTTGGAAATGTAGAAATATTGTTCATGAAAAAGGTCATGAAAAAGTCATGAATTTTCAACAAAAAAAATCCAGTTAGACACCCTGCATTGATATTTCATTTTTTCCTATACAAGTTTACCATACGAATATGGAAAAAAGTGAATTTCACATACGTATAAGTTTACGCTTCTAAGCACCGTAAAAAGGATCTCTTTCGCAATGCGTCAATTCCATAACAAAAAAAAAAAAAAAAAAATGTTAAAAAGCGTTCATTCTTTGAGATAAAATAGCGTAATCTTTTCGTGTATACTTGTACGCTTTCATGTCAAACAAACCATGACAAGATGTTTAACCATGGTGAAAAGGAGAGCGAGCGGTTTATAGTTGATTGCAAAATATCTAACGACGTTGAGGGTGACGAAAAACCATATAGGAAAGATATGAAAAATATCAGGAAAAGCACCGACATAATTTCCTGTTGCACCGAAACCGTTACATACCCTGTGGAGATAGCAACCTTTCACAAAACGATGTGAACATTATTAGATATCGAGGTAAACATTATACGTATTCATCAAATAGCGTTCGCTACTATACGTATTTTTTTTTTCATGAAATTAGCAATCATCTTATGAAGAGATCTACTCATATGTTTTCAATTTCAGAGATTTTATTAACTGATTAACACGCGAAATGTCGAACTCTAATGTTTTTTAAAATTAACGTAAAATGAAGTTTAAAAACGGGCCAGTAGTGAATTTAAGTGGGTGTGGGAGTGAATGGAGTTACTGCGCCAGGAGCCAAATCTTGAGGAACGACAAATTTAAAAAAAAAATGTGGAATTATTATTCAAGGTGTCTAACAGGTGTTGAAAGTGCTGAAAAAGTCCTCCAATTTACAAATGGTGCTGAAAATCGAAAAAGTGCTAATTTTTGCTCAGGAGATGCTTCCTTTTTTAAAAAAAAACTTCATTAGAATTTCGTTTACTCCCAATTGTTTGTTAAAATTCATTAGAAATTCATTTACATTTTTCTGTCAATCTTTCAAGAGTTTCGAACTTGAAGCATTCATTTTTTCATAATTTTCATATTGGGGAAGGGGTAGCTGCTGAAGATGTTACAAAATTCTGAAGAAATGCTACAAGGTCATTTTTGTACTCAAGTTGGAAAAATTACAATTTCATATGCAGGAAATGTTTTCCTTTTTTCATTCGAAATTTTTGCATTTTCTGATGGTAATAGTGGAGTTGGAAATGAAACTTTCAGGAATTTGAGTTGAAATTTTTACTGATTCTGTCCCCAACCTGTCATGAAAAATCATTTCGTTCGTCTCTGAGTTTCTTATAAAATTGATAATTTTTAGAAAACTGCATGATAATTCCTTTTACGTTACGAGGGAGAAAAAGGCTTCTTTATACTACCGAAAGATCAGCGAGAGGTATATAAAGTAGCACTTTATCTCCCTAGTAACGTAAAATAATTTATCCAACTACTATTAAATTCAAAAAGTTAGAATTTTTTGTCAAAAAATAATGTTGTTTTTAAAAACCTGATGATTACCTAAGTGGTAACTTATAAAATTTATAACTTTTTGAAAAATTAGTATCCAGTTCCCCAAAACTGAAGATTCCCACAGACAGACAGTTTTTAAAAAAAACAATTCTTCATTATTATATCTACTACTCTTAAAGAAACTGCGATTATTACTTACCTACAAAATTTATAATTTTTCAGAAATTATGTAATTTCTCACAAATTAATGAATTGAAAAAAATACCTACATAATCAACAACTAATGATTCACAAAAATTGATGTTTCTACCTATTTTTTTTTTTTTTTTTTTATATACTTATATAAAAAAAATGTTATAAAACTGATGATATAATTTGTCAAAAATTAATGATTTCTCAAAAACTGGCAATTCTCAATGTTCGTAATATTTAAAAAAAATTTAAAATGATGTTCCTTTTAAAAACCATACCTATAATTTCTCAAAGGTGTAGGATTTTAAGAGTTTTTTTTTTTTTTTTTTTTTTTTAACTGACATTTCTCAAAAACAGACGATTATAAAAAATTGATCACTAAAAAAAGAATCTTATCAAAAAAATAACGTTACTAATAACTTTTCGCAAAAACCACAATTTTTTGAAAACTGATATTGTGACAAATTAATGATTTCTTATATATTACCTAACAATTTATTAAAAACCATTAATTTTCAAAAATTGACAATATTGATAGAAAATATCAAAAAATAATGTTTGTTTTAAAGAACTTGGAATCTATGATAAAATTTAAAAGATATAGGTACCATTATAATTATCAAAAAAATAATTTTTCAAAAACTGATGATTTCTAAAAAATTGCTAGAAAAACAAAATTCTGTGTCAAAACATCGGCGATTCTCAAAAGTTGGTGATTTAAAAACCTAGGTAGGTAATAATTTTTTATAAAAAATTAGTGTTACTTTTGAAGAATTTGAGATCTCATCTCTGATAAGATTAATAATTTTTCAAAGATTGATAATTTTTGTCAAAAATTAACAATTTTCAAAATGGACGATTCTCAACAATTGAAAAAATTTTTAAAAATGAAAAAGTTCGTTCTTACTTATTAAAAAATAATTTTTAAAAAAACTATCTTTTATATAGGTACGAAAGTCGTAACTTTTTGAATACTGATATTTATCGAAACTGATGATGGGCAGTGTCCTGTGTCAAAAAGAGACAATTATTCTAGAAAATAGATAATTCTCAAAAATTGTCAATTCTTCAAAATACATAAATAATTTTCACAATTTGATAGTTTTGAAAAAAAATCTCATCAATTCCCCCCCTTTTTTGATAACTGGAATTTCTAATGCAGTTGGCAATTTATTTTTAAAATTACAGAAATTTGGCAAATCTCAAAAATTGATACGAGTAGTTTTTAAGAAATTAATTTTTTTCTTAAATTAAATAATGGTGTTTTATTCTTTTACTTCGAAATCTGGCACTTAATCGATTATATGATTTAAGTACCTTAATTTTTTCTCAAAAATTGTCAATTCTCATTGGTTTTCTCTTTTAAACAAATAAAACTACCTACTGCTTACATTTTTTTTTTTTTTTTTTTTTTTTTTTTTGAAAACTAACAATATTTCGGTGCTGATAATTTTTCAAGAAATCGATGACTTCAAAAGTGTCCACTTTCCAAAATTTACTTGAAAGTAGTATATTCTCAAAAATTGATAGTTTTTTAGAAATAAAATTTTTATCTAAGTGGGTGAAATAATTTAATTTTTTTATCAAGTTATAAAAAAAGTGATAATTTTTTACGAGAATAATTTTTTTTTAAAAAACCAATGATTTTTCAAAAATTGATAATTTTAAAAAATTGATATCAATTTTTTACCTACCTATTTAAATTTCTCAAAAATTGACTATTGCCTACTGTGTTCACCTGCTTACGTATCAGTAGTTACTTTAGCAATAAGTTTTTAACTATTGCTAATAACAGAATAACTCATTTTTTCGAATTTAAAAAATGATGCTTCAAAATTTAAATAACAGAACATAGTAAAATAGTCGCTTCGAGCGAAACATATTTAAGCCTACATCTGCCACTGAAGTAGGTATAAATTGCCATAAATCTAGTACGTGTTTTGTCTGTCGCTCACAAATTCAAATCAACCTGTCAATATTAATGTGTAAATCTTAGTTTATTGACATTCGCAAGTTACAACCCTTATTTATATGCCATGGGGGTGATGACCAGTTCCGTTAACTTATTTACACAACCTCGTCTTCCAACATTGTTCCTTTTTTCACATAACTCGTCGTCGTCAATCAGAGATGAAATGTTTGAAGTTATGGAAAAATTTATCGACACCTTGTTTGCGAAGTAGCCAAGCTAAATTTCCAACACCCAACTACGTAATCAAATCACCTACTTTTTCATACGTGTATATCGTGTCATTCTCCCGCACTATTGAGTTCGTCGGAAGATTTACTTTTACAAAACGGATACGTCGAAGTGTTTAGTAAACAGAAGAAATTTTAAAATGTCAAAAACAGTGTTTCCAGCGAAGACTGATTTTCGAGAAAGCGAATGTAAATCTAGGCTTATAATATATATTTCTGAAATGGAAAATATGATGATGAGCGTTGACGAAGTAGAAATCTAGTTATTTATTAATTTTGTCTGGTAAATTGGAAGAATAAAAAAAGGTTGAATTTTCTAGCGAGATTCCTTCGAAAGCCTCAATATTTCCGGTAATAGATTTATTTCGCTGTTTTTATGGTCGTATACTGGAGTAAAGCGTTACGTTAACTTGGTAGTAAATAGATTTTCATTTCTGAGAAAATCAAATTATATACCCTTCAGAAAAGGGTAAACGGAATGGAATCAGACCAAAAGTATATACCGTGTCTACGTTCGTATTATTTTCGTTTTAAATTCAATTTCTGTTTCGTCGCATTGGTAAACATTATTTTTTGCGAACAGAATTACACCCGAGGAAAACATTGAAATAATTTATATTTTCAGGAAGCATATTTCCTTCACCGACATCGTATTGGACGAATCCCAGTGCTAATCTGTATAGTAACATAGCAGCCGCTTCCAGTCACACAATGTCTCATCATGCTGGACATATGACTTCGCATTTGAATTCCTATCCACATTATGCCTGACATACGTATGCCTCGACGCCCTGGGCATCGAATATAGAAGGTCAAATTAAAGACGAATAATCATATTTTCTCGAAGAAAATGGTTACCACGTGATTTTGTTGAAAATCACGTTCATTGTGAATAAAGAATCAAATTGTGATGCATTCTATCGGTTCAATGCGGTTAAGACGTAAATTATAAACGTATAAATACCAATTAAGTAAGTCGTTTATAAACTCAACGGTACCTGGCTGATTTTCTGTACAGGACTACTGGTACCTTTTGAGCATTTTCTGCCAACGGTTTGATTTTTTTATTTTCAAATTATTAATTCATACCTTCTTGGTACCAGAACTGATGATGCGTTTGTTTTTGAAGTTGTTTCATTTACCTATACTAATATCTAGTCTTGCTATATTGTTAGTTAAATTTAATTTACGTATGTACCTAATTGTAATTTTACAGCGACGAGTTATTGGTAATCGTGAAAATTTCATTCGTATTGTTTGGAACCCAATGTGCGTTGTTAAGCAGGTTTTTTCTGCAGTTATTAGTTCATGCTAATAATAACAGCATTGTTGTGCAATGGACATTTTATTGTTGATTGGTGTCTGTAATAGTTTTTCATTGGGTTACTTGCAAATCATATCAAAATGAAATTTTAATGCATCTTAAATGCGAACACAAAATTTAAATATTTAAGTAGGTACTTATCCTTTACGTATTAACGAATCCTTCAATAGATTGGCAACAAAATTTTTAAAAATGCTCAAAATATTTTAAAAACACAAAATAATATTGATTTAAAAAAATCATGGGTTTTTGACGTTTTAAAAAATAGTTACTTACTCACTTACTTTACCTGCTTATCAAAAATGAAAATAAAAAGTGACCATTGTGGCCGGCAACTTACGAAAAGCTCGGCTCGGATGCTCGAGATACATCCAAAATTCAAAAGTGAAATGATTTATAGGTAGGATTTTGGAGTTTGGAAAACTGTGAAACTGCAAAAATTAAATACCTACTCATTTTTTTTTTTTTTTTTTTTTGAAGAAAACGTCTTAATTTTTGGAGAAAAAATCTCTCAATTTTATTTTGCAGAAAAAAATCTCAATTTTCTTGAAATAAAAAATATCTCAATCTTTTGGAACAAAAACAGTTTTAATATTTTTGGAGAAAGAAATCTCTCAAATTTATTTTCAGGGAAAATAATTTTTAATTTCTCTTAACATAAAAAATTTGTCCACTTATTTAGAGTCGGTGTAATAGTAGTTATAGGATATTTTCATTTTTATTTTCACAGAATAAAATATTTTTTAATTTTTTTCAGAATAACTAACTTGAAAAAACATTTACAATTTCTTTGGTCTAAAACAATTTTTATAATTTCTTACCATAAAATAGGTTAAAAATTTCTCAGTTTTTCTGAAGAAGAAAATATTTTATTTTTAGAGAAAAGTTTTAAAAATTTTCAAAGAAAGAAGTCTTGAAATTTTTTCAGCGAAAAATTTTTCTTTGAGGTAAAATTATTTCTCACATTTTTGGAAAAAATTTCTCGTTTTCTTTGAAGAAATAAATTTGAATTTTTTGGAGTAAAAATAGTTGAAAACATTTTTTGTGAAAAATAAAATTTTCCAATTTTTGAAAAATAAATTTTATTTTATTGAATAGGTAATGAATTGAAAAATGTTCTCAATTTTTAATTGGATAAAAAAATTCGACATTTTTCTGGTGGAAAAAATCTGTTTTCTTAAAAAGCGAAAAAATTACCTATTTTTAAATTTTAAGGAACATAAATCTTTATTGTTTTTAGATACTTGATTTTTGTAGGAAAAAAATATTTCAATTATTTTGGAGTGAATTTATTGGAGTAACTAGATACATTTTTCAAATTTTTGGAGAAAAAATATTTCGATTTTTCTGAAGAGGAACACCTCAATTTTTGGAATTTAAAAATATTCTCAACTTTTTAAATTAAAGAAATCGCTAAAAAAACTGATCATTTTTTGGAAGAAAAAATCTCTTCTATAGAAAGAAAACTTTTATTTTTAGAAAGAACGCTCTTAAGTATTTTTAGGAAAAAGAAATATTTTTTTTTGTGTTGATTTTTTTGAAAAAAATTCAATTTTTTTACTGAAAATATTAAAAATCTGCGTTTTTTTAAAAATAAAAGACATTTTTAAAATTTATGGAGAAAAAAATCGATTTTTGAAGAAAAAATACTCAAATTTTTCAGGAGGAGGATTTCAATTTTTTGTAGTAAGAAGCTTGCTTTTTAGAACAAAAAATTGATTAAAAAATCCTTAATTTTTTTGAAGAAAAAAAAATACCAACTCATCTTATTTTTAGAGAAAAAACCTTCTTCGTTTTCTTAGATCAAAGAATTTTTTCAAAATGTAGGGGAAAAACTCGATTTTTTGGAGTAAGAAATCATTTTTTTACATAATTTAAAAACTATTAAAAAAATTCTAAAAAAAAAAAATTTTTTTAAATGTTGCTAAAAAAATTTCTTCTGATGAAAAAATCCATTTTTTTTTTTGAAAAAATCTCTTATCTTTAGGGGGAAAACCTATATTTTCTGTGTTAAAGAAATTTCTCAATTTTTGAAGAAGAAAGTCTCATTTTTTTGTGTAAAAAATCTTTTTTTTTTTCAATTAAAAATTTTTTCTTTTTATTGGAAAAAAATTTAGTACCCACTGGCAAAAAATTTTAAAAAATTGTCTGGAGAAAAAATCGATTTTTTGGAATAAAAAACATCCATTTTTTTCAAATTTTTGTAAAAAAAATCTCAATTTTTTAGAGTAAAAATGTGGGAGAGAAAAAAAAAACTTCTTGCATCCAACATTAAAAAATTTTCATCCATGAGTGCTTTGGAAAAAATCGAGCTCTTCTCTGAAAAATTCCAGCTTGCTGGATCTGAAAATGCCCTTTCATAATTATGCATTTTCATCATTCTAATAGGTACCTAATTTAATTGTTGAGTATTTTTCTCAAGTTGAATATAATGGCAGGTGATTTGCTCTTGATTGTAAATATGTAACATTCAACTCACCAAGTGCAATATATTTTTGTAGAATTTAGTTACGCAGTTTATTTGTAAGCAATTTGTTAACAATTGTGAGTTAATTTTTGTACATGTTATGTTTGAGAAATACTTAAGTGAATTCGCATCGATGATTTGGTTCAGCCTTCTTAAAAACTCAACCAAATAAACTATACTTACTTATTCCTAATCATTTTAATTTGTAATGAAAAATATTTGTTGATTTCTATAAATTTCAAATTCATCTTTTATGGGCAGTTTATCGTTGTAAAAATAAATACTTATGTACCTATTACCTAATTTATCTATAAAGTGATCAAGTCATCGATGAGTAATTAATGTAAATTGTGTAAATAGTTCTTCGATAAGAAAGATCCCAAGAATGCGAGTGCCTTGCCACTCGCAAACTAATGTAATTCAAATTTTACAGTACCTCTAAGTACGACTGGTTTTTTTGTTTTTTTAGAAAACTTGCTCCAATTGTTATACTTTTACACACTATTTTTTTTTTTTGTTCCTAGGTGCTTTATTATTATTTTTTAGTGTGTTTACAAATTAAAGCCATGTATAAAACTTGTAAGTTATTTGTAATTTTATCTAGTCGAAGTAGGCGATAATTTGTTGAAAATTACATTATTTTGAATACGAAATATCCAAACTTGTACCGATTTGTTAAAGTTTTACGTGTTTACTCATTGTCATTATAGTTTTCAGTTGAGAACTTGAGAATGATAGGTAGTAATCAAAAAAATCAATCTGCGCTGTGACAACTTTTTACTTATTACAACTTAGCGTGCATAAAATTACAAATAAAATGCACCCTGACTTAATAACGCAATCTAGCACGTGTACAAACACGTGACATATCATTTTCAAGAGTAAGTAGTTGAACTTTATTTTTCTGCACGTAATACACACATGATTTCTTATGTATTCATTGATTAGTGATGCAAAGATACCTATCGATATTTTGAACTTAACCGTTTATCGATATAACCGATATATCGATATAAATCGCAAAAATCTCAGGTGTCTAAAAACAACAAAAATGTAGGTATTATTTTTGATAAAAATGAATAAAAAGCAAAATGTTATGAATGGGAGAACTTTCGCCCACAAAAACTTGATAATCTTTAATCTAATCAAAGAAATAGGTAATTTAAAAAACGTAAGTTTGAAAGGTTTATTTGCTCATTCACGGTTGGCACTCTCACTGCTCGCGTAAAGATACCTATACCAAGCCTCTAGAGACTATGTAAAAACTATAAATTACGAGTGGATCGCCGCAGTACTGATTTTTTGACACTATCAAAAATAATTGAAAATTTGACTAGTCCATAATACTACATAGACAGTTGATATTCAAAATTGGAGGTGAGGGAGGGGTCCAACTAAATTTTTTATATTAAGCTATAACCTTTGTTTGAAATTTATTTAAATGGGACCCCTCCCTTCCCACCGATTTTGCATAACACTCCGAAGATATAATTAAAAATTAGTTGAGTAAGAGGAAAGGGGCCGCCAATTGAAAAATTGTCTCAATTTCGATGCAATTTTTGACTTTTTCTTTTCAGAAGAATATTTTTGAAATATTTCTTTTTGAAACGAACATTTTTAACAGTTTTTTCTTGAATTTCAATAAATAAAGCTTTCAAGTTTCAATCGTCCCCACTCCCCAAAAAAACATTTTGTGGTACCTATGTAGGCGTGCAACAACTTTCTTTCAAATAAAAAACTTTTTCAAGTGATAGAAATTTTGAATCTTTTCACAGAAATTATCAATCATTTTTTAGAAGATTTTTTATTTAAATTTTGATCAGAGCTGTTGCTGTTGGTTCCTACAGAAAATTTTAAAAATATATACCTAAGTGTTTCCTTTCAAATATATATTTTTTAAATCAGAATTTTTTTGAAAAATAAAAATAAAATAAAATAATATGAACAAAATGTTTGGATTTGTTAAGGGAAAATTTCAATATTTCACCTCTTAATTTTTTCACACTGAAAAAAATTGACATAGATACATGGTAAGTATTCTGTATTTTTGATTTTTTTTATATAGGTGCCTATACTTCCTTTAAAAAATGATTTTTTCAAATATCTAAAGAAAAAAAATGGTGAGATTTTTGAATTTTTATTAGGTATACTTACATATAAATTTTTAAATACAAAAATATTTCCCTTCAGAAAATTTTGAAAGATAATTTTTGGATAAATCTGCAAGTTCGTGCCAAAATATTTTTTGAGAATATTTTTTAAGTGTCTCTCTAGTCTAGTCTCTTTTGCTATTTTTTCTGAAACTCTTTTTTTGTACGTCTTGTCAACAAATATTTTTAATGTATTAATTTTTTTTAAAGCACCTTTCATTTTTTTTTTTATCAAAGGAAAGAAATAGTATTGAAATCTAGTGAATTCAGAATTGTTTGTAATGTTTTTTAAAACTGTTTTTTCAAAAAAAAAATTAGTGAGAAAATAATTTCCTAAAGCCTTGTAGAAGTAGAACAATAATTGTACACTAAAGCACCGAACAATAATGGTAGTCCAATTTTTTTGACTTCGAGATTTTTATAGTTTATAAACCTACAAGTGTCAAAAATTCAAAAAACGTAAAAACCTCGAAGTTGAAAAAATGTTACTTTACTTCCATGTTCGGTGCTTTAGTGTACATTGGAGATGGTGATGAAGGGGAATGTATTTTTTGAAGAAATGTGCATATTTGATGGTGATAGGTGCTTGTAGGTGTCCTAGATTGATGATTGATTGACTGATTGAGGCCTACAAAATAGTTTTTCTCATTATAAAAATTTTGATTGAACTCCTCCGGCTCCTTCGGCTTCTTCTTTAATTTTGTGTAATAGTTTTTTTAATTTTAAAAAAATAAATAAAACATAAAAAATAAATAAAAAGAGTGAACAATGTTGTATTCCATGCGGAAGACACAAGTCAAAAAACAATCGTGTAAATTTTGCAGTTTTGTCAACCTAACTTACGCAAAATGTATTTTTCACTGCCACATTTTCTAGTGTTTTTGATTTTTTTTTCCCCACTATTTTCGTCACCAAGTGCATTTAATGCTTGTTTTATTATTTTATATAAAATTTACATTATAAAAAAAATGGTAAGGTATAATATTTAACGTGAAAATCTTCAATAACGTAAAATGAAAGTAATTATGTCAAAGTTTTATAGCTTTGTTTTCTGATTTGATGACGTGTGGTAACATTGAGTTATAGCTGATTTCAGTCATTGTTAAAAAAATTCACTCCAAATTACTTTAATTTGTCGTTCTGTGTTGTTTAAACGCGGCGTTAAAATAAATTAGTGAAAAGCAAATTACGCGGTCGACTTCATCGTTTTCTTGATAACCTCAAGTAACTTTTTATACCATATTACTTTTTTTTGAGGCGCATGTCCATCCAGAATCTTAACACATTCGGTAAGTGATTTTCTATTTTCATTTCCCCATTCCTTAATTTTTCTTGTAATGGAACGTCATAAGTTCCAAGTCACTTAGATGGTCTCCAACACCCTGAAATTCGCGAACATGCGATCATTAAAATATTACTTTCTCCAATTTCTCAAAATTTTCATCACGTAACATGTAGCTAGCAGTTACATTCTTGGTCAATACGCAGTTCGTTTTCGCGAACTGCATGGTCATTTTACGAGGTAAAAATTGTTTTGTTTATTTTGGTATTTATTTTCGGAATTCCCAGTTTTATTTGTTATTATCACTGTGATTCAGAACTCAATCACTTGGTTACCAATTCGCAGTTTCAGGGTGGGAAGCAGTAATTGTCGAGTTAATTAATGATTTTACTACTACTAATTCACGTGTAGGCTTCACTTTGAGGCCATTGGTATTTGGTGTGGCCCTTCACAATGATGATGTAAAAGTGGTAATATTGGTGATATCAGCTCATCATGTCTTGATTGAATTGAGAGCTTTCTATTGTGCTTATCTTGGGCTACGTTTTATAGTAGCTAAATCTTTTTTTTTCAGTAGCTGATATGACATTGTTGACGTTGATGTCATTATCATTAGTCATAAGTAATTTTTTTTTTAGTAAAAACGAATGACTTGATTACGATGTATGTTTACAGACCCGTTTGCTGATGCAACTAAGGGTGCAGATGAAAATGTTCAAGACGGCTTTGTGCATATAAGAATTCAACAACGAAGTGGTCGTAAAACACTGACTACAGTGCAAGGATTATCATCGGAATATGATCTAAAGAAAATCGTCCGAGCTTGTAAAAAAGTAAGGCTGTTGCCTAAACTGTAAAGCGCAATTATTCCTATCGATAATTATTTTACATCTTGTACTCGATATTGTTTAGGAGTTCGCTTGCAATGGTACTGTAATTGATCACCCAGAATACGGCGAAGTTCTCCAGTTGCAAGGAGACCAACGTGAAAATATATGCCAGTGGTTGACGAAAACCGGTCTCGCGAAACCAGATCAACTTAAAGTTCACGGGTTCTAAATATCAAACGAATTTAACGCCTAAAATTAGTTCCATTTTTCTACATAATAGTACAGTACGGTAGTTCAGGGTTTTTAAATTATGCAAATTTCACGGTTTTAGTCGAGAGAAATTAACGGGAAAGCAGAGGACGAAATGTTTGTTTATCCATTGAAATCATTTTAATCTTAGAATTTGTGTTTCGTATTGAATTGCTATAAATAAAAAATGTTTTTTAATTTTTCAGTTTCTCATTATTCTTTCTTGAATCCGATTTTAGTTTTGAATTGTTATCGATAAATAGATAGTGTTGAAATTCAGTTGTATACAAATGTACATTTTCACTTCCGCTAATGTTATTAGTAATATGATGTATGTCGTTTTGCTAACATATTCTACGAAATTGTTTGCGTTTTTGATAATAAACAAATTTTAAAATGAATGTATCTGTGTTTTCTTTGTAATAAACGTACTAGGAGTGAGAGATTCGTGATTGTATTGTTTGAACATTGAACTTTGTGAAGAATGTAAATGTTGTATTAGTTAGCCTAACTTCTTAGGTAGTAAAAGAATCATGTTTAGGTATTTCTTGATACGTGAATATATTTTTAGAATTCGGTGGTTGATGAAAGGAGAAATTGAATGAACGTTTGAGATATTTGAAATTACTACAATGTTGAAAAATTATTGTATTTTACGATTCTCTTTTGCTAGGCCTAAAACCATACTTTAATAAAATGATATTTAAAATTGTAGAGGAGAATATACGTTATTAATTATAATGTATTTTGAGAATCGAAGTAAGCTCAGATGAAAGGTTGAGGAAGAGCAGGTATTTAAGTCATTCGAATTACGTCATGAAATAAGTGTACTGTGCCTTATAAATGAGTAAAAATGTTAGTATACATACTGATCCATAGGCATTGTTAATGAAAATTATTTTATTAATCCAAATTTCGAGGAAAGGGATACATTTGAAAAAAAAGTTCTCATTACTCTTGTAGTAGATGAGCTCCTACCACCCACCCAAAAGGCCAATCTTTGAAAAGCATAAAAATCGACTCGTTTTCTACTAAAAGGGTACAGAGTATGCGCTGAAATTTAGCAAAAAATTGGCAAACACGATCCGTCAATGATATAACTCAACAGGTCGGTTTTAATACAGTTGGTGAAAATTGCGCGTTTGTCCAAATGCCTCCGTCTAAAAAACATAATCGTGGTTGTAATAAGTGTTGCTTTGTTAAACAATCGGAGGAATTCGTAAATTGCTGTTTGCATGCTAATAATACTTTCATATGTACCGCGTATAATCCAAAATATTATATAATACGAAAGGTACTAGGTTTCAATATATTTGCTTACCATATGGTAAAGTGCGAAGACGCTATTAGCATTTTTTATAGAATGAAAATAATATCGCAGTATTTAATCATTTTTACCATAATCTCATAACGTGAAAATATAGTCTAGGTTTTACTTTCCAAACTAATTATGGCTAATTAGTAAAAAATGGGATCTTTGAATAGGTGTTAACTCGAAAGATTCATGTACCAGTTTTTAAAAAGTCTCAGTATGCAGTATGTAGTACAATGCAATATATTTGATCACAATACTGAACTTGGATAAAGCAAAATAATGTGCGATAAAAGAGAATATGTTTGAGAATATTGCATGTAAGACCTTCAGCGTAATCCTTTGCTTTGATACAAGGTTTGACTGAACTGAAGTAACGCTATTGTTCTACCTAATGAAAGTATAGTTAGGTATTGGTAAATGGAAAAAATTATTCCACTTGAATCTATTTCATCGATATACTGTATTTTATATTAAATATTCCAAACACATAAAGAAAATAAGCATTAAGAAACCCCTGTATTAATAATTAAAAATATTCCTAACAAAAATTAAAAGTGGTGAAGTGACTTGAAATAGTCCAGAATTGCATTCATGAATTATAATATATTTTTCAGGTTGTTCCTGGAAAACAATCATGTCCTCTGAATCCAAATGTCAAAGCTTTTGTATCAAAAAAAGCTCAAAAAATTGAAGGGAAAGAAGAAAAAGACGGTGTGTCGAACTTGGGAGCACGCAATAGCAACTCTGAAAGTAAGAGATCTTGAAGTAATTTTATTATCGTTATGAATTATGAATTTTATTATGGACAGAATGAAAAAAATTGACGAATTATTTGCATTATTGCTACATTGGGAGTTGAACAGAGACCTAATGAGTTTAATCTGTCTGCAAGTAAAGTTCAAGGTAACAATTTAATGAATGGAAACAAATTTCTTTCGATTCTAGAAAATTTTGATGTTACGTACAAATTTGAAGATTGAAAACAATTTTATTTTTTTCTTTATGATAATGACAAAAGAGTAGTAAAAATCAAAGGTAATTTCTGTACACTAAAGCACCGATGATGGAAGTCACATTTTTTTCAACTTCGAGGTTTTTACGTTTTTTGAATTTTGGACACTTGTAGGTTCATAAACAATAAAAATCTCGAAATCGAAAAAAAATGGGACTTCCATCATCGGTGCTTTAGTGTACAGATTTGATCACTGATTATTAGAGCCCTATTGATTATCAATTTTGATTATGATTCTCAAATCTCAATCAAGTCAATTTTTTCTAAAAAAAATAAAAAAACTTCATTCCTAAAAAAAAAAAAAAATCGATGAACCGTTACCTACTCGTTATGCCTACTTTATCACCAAAATACGGCAACTCGACGACTTGTTTTGTTGTTCAACTGCCGCAGATCTCAATTCACTTGTAAACGTTCTCCAGGAATTTTTCTGTGTTTGCGCACTATCTTTTAAACGTCATCTTATCGTCGCTGGATGATTGTATTGTAATAAATACCTCTTTGTCGTCGTCGCACAGTCGTCCATTTTGCACTTTTTTTCTTTGAGTTATATTGAAAAATAATCAAGTTTCGGTAATTAATATTTTACTATTTCTGAAATAATTTGTGATTTAATTGTACATTTATTCTAATTTCATTATTAACTGTTTCTAGTAATTAAAACGTTGAATATCATTTTTGCCCTCATAGTACCTATTAATGAACCGTAGTATGCACGTTTTCCGGGTTGATTTCGTAAGATTTTCATATAATTTTTGTTAACAAACCAATATGCTATTTTTGTAAAAAGTGTTATTGTGATGAAGTGAAGTTGGAACTGTAATATTATCAATGTTTATAAAGAAAGATCAAGAATCAGGTAAGTTTTGCTCGTAACGTTCTGTTAAATGTGTCAACTGAATTTCATGCTTAACATAATTACAATTTTTCGATTTACTCCCTATTCCCTTTAAATTCTCGGTTTTAATTATAATCAGCTTCGTTTCTCGTTTCAAATAAACTCCATCAGTTTCATATAAACTTTTTCATTTAGAGTTGTCTTTGGTGTAAAAAATAAGGTGTGATTTCAAATTTAACTCGAGTCGAGTATCTGTATGTTCGTGTGTAGTTTTAAAAGTTATCACATTTTTTTTTTTTTTTTTTTTTTTGGTTTTCATCCATAATTAGTATTAGTATCACACATTTGTCTTTTCTAACTGGGCTATGTGTAAGTGTGACCGTTGTCGTATGAAAAGTTGAAATTTGTGAATTTCTTCGAGACGCGTTTTAGAAAGTTGATCTAACATCCCGATGGAATTTGTTTTTCGTTCGGTTTTTTCACGTTGCTTCAAAGCATCAAAATTTGAAATTGATAATAGTTGATAGTAATTACGTGCATTTATGATTTCACTGCGTGTACTCGATTCCTGTGAAAGGTAGATGGTTGTCCATTTTGCAATATATATGTATAATACCTCTTTGAGAAATTAATTCGCGAGTGTTTCATATACAAGTGATGATTTTTAACCACCTTGAATGATGATATATTGTGATTATCACTTACATGCACCTCCATCTGATGTATATGAAATATTTATTCGAATCGTCGTATTGTAACACATCGAAATGATGGCGAGTTTTCGATATTTTAATTAACCTATAATATTACTTCGTATTCTTTCTACGATTATCATTTTTTATTTTTATTATTCAACTCTAGTAAAATCTTATGTTGTTTTTTTTTCTGTACAGCTCGATTAACTCGTGGTTAATTCGGTTCCAATTATTTTGCCGACTGTGATTTTTCTGAAATAGTATGTTGAATATTCGCCAAATAAATATTAATTGACCAGCTGTTTTAGAATTCTCGAAAAGCAATGTTGCCACATCGTCAAGTGCACTATTCTTGATTCTCGAATCTCTCCCTCGGATGTACGGAAAAATTGATGCAAGAGATAATGTATGTAGTCATTGATAAGAAAGAATTCGCTGAACTTTATCACTGGCTGTGAATCACCGTAAGGCAAATACAATACAACAAATACGTTGGTAAATTTTCAATTCATTTATGTGCAGTTAGAATGACCGAAAAATTCCTCAAAATTGGGTCATGTGCGTTGAAAGTAAAGGAAATTTTCATGCCGGTCACGGCTATTGGTAAATACACAGATGATCTATCATAGTTGAATAATTCGTTCGGCGTTTTCTAGTTACACGAGGTGATTTACGGTGGGAAATTACGCGGACATTTCGATTAAATTTGTCGAGCAAAATTACGATTGGTCGTCGGAAGTTTGTACTTTTCTTATTGGTAGGTATGTTTTTTTCTGTCTCGTTGGGGGTTTAACCCACGTGTTTAATTGCTATGTTTATTTTAAAAAATGAAAAAAAAATTGCACTGTCTAATGTCTATAGATGCATTCGTATACATAAGTGTGAAATTAATGCCCTGTCATTCTCGCGTTTTAAAATTAGAATTTTATTATTCATTATGGCACGAGCGATGTGGCTCTAATATTTTGGTAAACTTGATTGGAACTGTTGGCAGGAAATGACATTCAAATTCTCACGTAAAAAAATTTCGTTACCTTACGTTAGTACTTATACGTAATATGGTTTGAAAAACAAATTTTAAGGGTGATCATTGACATGCTATTTCAAATTCTAGAACAGTTGGTTGTCAAAATGATCAATTCGTTGTCGATGAATTGAAAATTTCGAATTTATTTCTACTTGAAACTGACAGATTCGGTTACTGATGTTTAAATAATTATGATATTTTTCATTGCTCAATTCGCGCACCTACATTATTATGATGTTATTTCCGTTTCGCATCATGTTGGTGATTTTGAATATAACATGTATTATGCGAGTATGAATACATTGTCGTTATGCAAATAAGTATGTATGATCATACGTACTCGAAATTATTTTGTAATACCCTGACAACGTATTCGTGATCTCTATTAGTGACGACACTAGGTCAAAAACCAAAAATTTTCGAGAGTGAAATTATTGGATAGATGAGACACTCTCGTTACCCCTACCCTAGCTTTGACCATGATCTCTATCTTATGTTTACCACCCTGTGTGATATATAGATATAAAGTGATTGACACATACCTTGTGTATACTTTGAACTCACAGTCAGAATGACTTGAACTTTCCTAGTAAATGTTATACAATATTTTTCAATGATACATTTTAATCAGTATTATTGCATTTAATCGCATTAATGATGATATTTAACCACCTTTTGTACTGATACGTGATGTTATTTTACATGCACCTCCATCTGATGATGCGATTTAATGTTGAACTGTTCATTTAATGTAGATAATTCATTATTTTTACAAATTTTCGTATAATTGTATAGCGTACGTAAGATAATAGAAAGAAAGTACTTACTTATCCATTTTTTTATATTCAAATGTTACAGAATCTCTGAATAAATTGTAAAAAAAAATTGAAAAAATCGTGTTTTGACAAAAAACTTTATGAGTTCGTTTTTAATAAACTTGGAAACGATCTTTATTTTAAAATAGTCAATATTTTAGAAAATTCCAAATAACCATTTTCAAAAAAAAAAAGAAAAAAAAATGAGATTTCCCTCCGAAAATTGTCATTTCCGATCGAAGGCACATTTTCTCTTGATTTCCCAACTTTTTACTCAAATTCATCCATTTTCATCACTTCCAGTCAATTTTTTTATTTATTTATTTTTTATTGTATTTTTTTTGTTTTTTAATTCTGAGAATATTCTTTTCAAAAATACTTCTTTGAAGGAGATGATAAAAATTACTGACCTCTACAATTTTTCCGAATCGTAAATTTTCAATAACTAAAAATATGCACATAACCACGTGCTAAATTTCAAAAAAAATTCGAGATGGAAATTTTTGATATTTTTTCCATTGATATTAATTTAAGAATTTTCAAAATTTTAGACCGAGGTTTGAAATCGGGGAAATTAAATTGATTTTTTCATTGGTTTTTGAACCCCCCCCCCCCCCCCCCCAAAAAAAAACCCTCACAAAAAACAAACTCAAATTAATTTTTTTAATGATCATTTCTTTTTTTTTAAATTACGCTATTCTGCTTCAGTTCTTATTTTTTAAGGGAGTAATTTTAATAACTTCCAAAAAATTATTAATGTCAATTTTTTTTTTTGTTGAGAAGTGTAGGTTTAATAACTTCTAAAAAATCGATCGTTTCAATTTTCAATTATTTTTTGATATGGCTTGACCAAGTTCAAAAAAATTGAATTTAGTCATTTTCGATAATTTTTCACATTTTTAAATTTATTTGGAAAGCTGAGAATTTCTTGACTGCCTCAACCCCTTTATTAAAAGTCTATTTTGGTTAACTTCAAAAGGAAAATAAAACTGAAAAAAGGGAGAAATCGAGTAAAAATGTGTTCAAAAGAATATTCTTTTGAAAGATTTTTTTTTTGACCGAAAATGATTATTTCAATGTATTGTGATTTAAGCCAAATCGAGATTTTTTTTCAAACTCACTATATGTATACGTTCAATTTCATATTTGTGAAAAAGAGCTTGAAAAAAATAAAATTATGAAAAAAAAAATTTGCAAATAATTTTTTTTTTCTTGAAAATTACAAAAATTATTATTATTTTTTTTGAAAAAAATTAAGGCAATTTTTTTCGTTGAAAATTGAAAAAATATAAAATGAAAAAAATCATGGTTAGGTATTTATAGCTACTTAAAAATTTGGAATAATTCCATTAGAAGAAAAGTCCTCCAAAAATATTTTCAAGCCTCTGACATTGTGAAAAAATTTAAAATATTTTTCAAGTTTATAATTATTATTTTTTGGAGTTGAAAAATATTTTTGAGTGTAAATTTTCGACTTTCAGACCCCCTCTTGACAAATTCTACGATTTGCAGTTGGAAAAAAAGATATGAGCGTAGGGTCAACTTTTTTTTAACCAGGAGTTTGACCAGCCCTGAGTATACTGCATAATGTAATGTTCTTCTGCAGTCTTAGCAGGTTTTTATGCAACATGTACTTATGTTAGATATTACGTTTTGAAATATTAAACTCGAATTTCAGTACGAAAGAGCATTCAAAAAAAATATGAATAAATTTCCAGAGACAACTGTTTGTATGGTCAATTATTTCTGCAAGTTTGAAAAAATTCCGTTCGGCCTGAAAGTTGCAGAATACGGGCATTTTTAACGAGAACTTACTTTCTGGCCACCACATCTGGGTGACCAGATGTGCGGTGAGGGGGAGGGTCAAAATTTTCGCCAGCGAGTTTTTATACCTTGGAAACAAGCATTATGGAATTCTTTTTCAGAAAAATATTCAAGAATTAATTTTGATTTTGAAAATGAATAAAATACTAAAACAGGAGAAAAATTGTTCGAATCAATTCGCACCAAAGAACGAATTTTCCCAAAATTTTCAATTTTCTACATCAAAAAACAAATGCTCAGATTGGACGAGCATTTTTTTTTGTTCGCTATCTTTTGTCCAGTAAGAACTGTGAAATTTGTACGTGTATAATACTGTATGTTCTATATAGCTCGTAAAAAGAACTTATCTGACAACTTTGTCTCGTGTAGAGTTACAAATTCCTCGAACTGATCGGTATAATAGTGTATTTAGCGATAAGTAAAATAGAACCGAAGTACGTTAATGTTGCAGTTGTTGCACGTATCCCGATCGTTTGAAACTTGGAGTACAAAAATATAAAATGCGAACGTAATGAGTAAAAATTCTCGTGGCTCATTATTTTTATTTTTATTTTTCAGAACCATATCTAGGTATACAGGGTGGACCAACTTCGTTTCCCTACCTTAAACCTGTAGATTGCGCAAAACTGCTGAAGGGGGAAGTTCCACGGGTGTAAAAATTTATTTTGATGCTCGATAGAAAAGTATCATTGTCGGAGAAAAATTGTTCCTCGTTCAATTTACTATCGAAATGTTCCTATACATGTTTTTGCTAACTCCTCACTGGAGAAAGTTATGTTTTATTTAGCATCGAAAAAATTTTCATAATTTTTTTTTCTAAAAAACAAAAAAAATGACACTGAAGCAAATATAACTTCCTCCAGTGGAAAGTTACAGAAAAAATGTTGATAGAAAATTTAATGTGGAACAATTTTTGTTTGAAGAATTTTTCTCTGAAGATGATAGTTTTCCTGAAATAATTGAAAAAAGGTTGAAAATTGATTTTTTTTTTCAGAGTTTTGTTGACAATTTTTGATTTTTTGATTATATGGGAAAATGTTTTGTACAAAAGTTTTTCCAATTTAAATTTCCCAAAAAAAGTTTTCTTTCAAATTTTTTTCTCAGACGCATTGTTGTTGAGGATTTGTCAGATCAAAAAATTTTACACCCGTGTAACTTCTGCCTTGAATGTGAACGTGTTAAAAACCAACACTCAGGTATCTTCTGGTTCAATGTTGGGAAACGAAAACGAAGTGGGCTCACCATGTATATATATATATATATATATATATATATAGATTTTTGTTGCAAAATCTAGCAAAGTCCATATAATACATTTAAGAGAACTTTCGTTGGTAGAACTTTTCATAATCAGTTCTTCGGTGCAGGCGAACTAATTTGAAAAAAGACTTTCTTTAATCGTCGACATATAGTTCATATAATTTAGCTATTAAATATCGCTTTGTTCTTTGTTTTGATGATTATTAATGTAAGGTCCATAGGGAGAGGGATACGTATTCGATAACGTCCAACATTACGATCATTACGATTGACGTGAGGTGAAAAAGAGTGAAGGTAATGTACATCGAATGCGGTATATAGGTATATAAAAATACGATCGCTTAGTACTCGACCTATACCTCGTCCTATATGTGTTTATGTACGAAATGAAAAAAAAAAGTCGAAGTAAAAAAAAATCAATTTTCCAACAACATTGCAATTTATCGACGTGGCACGGTGTGTAAAGAATGGTAGTGTTGGTATCGCACTGCGTGTACAGATTAATTTTTAATGAAGTTTGATTATTCCGATTGGTGTAGAATTGACTTTTTACCGATTCCCTGTTGTCCGGTTGCTGGCAATTGACAAAGCTATAGCTGACGATTTGCGACGATGGAAATTAATCGTCGAATTGGATTAATTATTAGTCGGATCGACGAGAGTTTAATTTACTCATGCTCAAAAGTATAAGAGTGAGAAAAGTTAGAGGGGCAAACTCAGCAGATAATCTCTCCCCCCCCCCTTGAATGTTGGTCGGCGGTCGTGTTATCTGTTAATCGTCGATAAAAAAACATTTCTTTAAAGTTCATTAATGTAATCGCCGACGTAGTCTTACACTAATATAAATGATTCATTGAGCATACAGTTGCCTCTCGTCAACTACGTAAATCGTAGTCTCGTAGAATCACAGAAGAGTTTTAGATAGAGACGATAGAGTGAGCATTTACAAAGAATTACACCTTGCAGGGGGCTGGGTGCTATGAACAGACATGGGCGTACTAAATAGCGCCATTAACACCGTGTAATTTTCACGTTTAAATTAGAAATCGATAAAAATACTGTATGGTTCGATTCGGTACCTTAAAATGAACTGAGTGTGTTTTTTATCTTTATTATTATTATTAATTAGTTAGTTTTTTATTTTAAATCCCTCGTTAACGCGATGGTTAAAAAAGGAAAGAAACAACGTAAAACAATAATCTCATATTGTGATGATGAAGGAAAGTGTGAAACTGCTGCGATAGTGTGTAATTATAGGCTTTTTTCGTTTCCTCCCATCGCGTTTTTCGTTTCCTACTTATATTGTAATACATATATTCGGTATCTGTACCAAATTTTAACGAAGAATTGCTTATTTTGTTTTAGGTTATGCTCATATGAACGGGGATGTTGGTAAAATACCAGCCGGTCATCAAATGTATCCTACGACACATGAGCATTACAATATGTCTGTGGTTGGTGGAACTCCTGCCGGAGACTATGGGTAATTACCGTTGAATTTTAATCGTTTAATTTAGTGTTAAGAGATAGTCCCCAATCGACAATTCATAAAGCATTATGTTAGTATTTTGCTAGCATTGCATCGGCATGCTAGCATATTACTAGCATCAGTAGCATTATGCTAGCACGTGTTACGAAAATGCTAGCATTCATGTTGACTTTTTTTGGACCACCTAATAATGCTAGATGCTAGCATTATCAGGTTTTAGCATAGTGCTAGCATCATGCTAGCACAATACCAATTGCTAACAAAATGCTACTAGGATGCTAGCACTAGCATTCAAAGTGGTTCAAAAACAGGCAACTGATGCTGGCATTCTCAAATTTTTTTTCGTCAATAGGGTAATGGTATGAGCACAGCTAAGTTGATGCATTGAAAATGGAAGCTTGCTATAACGTTAGACTAAAAATTTCAATTTTGCTAGTCGATTATTTTCAAACAGAATTTTAGGATTTTTATTGAATAAATTTTTTCAAAAATTAGTTCAATACCAATTTTTTTTTAGCTGATTTTTAATTTTCAAAAAAATCAGCTACGAATGAAATTGAATTTAGTTGAATTTTGTGGGCAAGATGAGTTTCGTACTAATAGGTTGAGACTTTGGTTCACGATCATTTTCCCGAAGCCGAAATCCCAAACGGACATTTCCCGAATACCGTTTTCCCGAATGCCGAAATCCCAAAGACAATTCCCGAATGGCCAAAATCTCGAATGAATATGCAATAGTTAAGAGGAAAAAATTCGAAAAAATTTTGGAGCAAAAAAATCTCAAATTGTTATGGTCAGAGTATAAAAATTAAATTTTCCAATTTTTCGAAGGAAAAAAAATCTCTTTTTAAAATTTCAATTCAATTTGTTGAGGAAACCCCAGTTTTTCAAATTTTCGTGAAGAAATCTTTTATTACCTACCTTACAGGAGAAAATCTTATTTCTTTGAAAAAAAAATAACTATTTCAATTTTCTTAGAATAATTTCTAAATTTTGTAGAAACAAGAAATATTTATTTTTATTTTTTTCAAGGAAAATATATCGTTTATTCTTTTTGGGGAGAGGAAAAAAATATTCAATTTAATTTTTTTGAAGTGAAAATTTTTTTTTCAAATTTTGAAGTGGATTCAACTGCATGGCCGAATCCAAGGCATCGTGCATACTATAACTTTGTAGTTTTGGTTGGTAATTTTAATTAATTCTTAAAAATAAAAAATAAAATCGTTCCATTCGCATGTGTTGAAATTCATTTTTCAAAGAAATCACCAATTGCCTATTCGGGAAAGAAAGCATTCGGGATTTCGGCATTCGGGAAAATGGTATTCGGGATTTCGGCTTCGGGAACTTTGGATTTGGAGATAATTGATTTTGACCAAAATCAATGAACCGGTTCAGGGGACTACGCGATGTAAATTTTCAAACCCCTATAACATCATTAATACACCAGATACGTAAAATTTTTAAATAACTTTTTTCATAGCACTTGAAAGGACTTACAAGATAAGTTATGTGCTAATTTCATTTTAGTGGGCTGGTTCTCGAGATATCCGCGATGGAAATTTTCATAACCGTTTAACTCTTCGAATACAGGAGATACGTAGAATCCATACATAACCCTTTTAAAAGCACTTGAGAAGGGCTACAAGAAAAGTTATCTGCCAATATTATTTTAATGAACTGGTTCTAGACATATTCGCATGGTAAATTTTGGACTAAAAAATTCAACTTGAAAAAAAGAAAACATGTAAAAATCAAAAATGTGACGCTTGAATTTTGGACAAAATGGTCGCTGAAAGGGTCTAAGGTCTAATTTGAGGTAGTTTGACATGCAGAACTCAAATCCTCGATTTCTTATTCAATCATTTCATGTGAACAACTGATTACTAGAATTTTAATCCGTTCAAATATTAATGGGGGAAAAAAACAATTCGTGAAAAATGAATGAATTTGGATGAAATTTGGGCAAGAGGCGTATAAATGAGTATGTATCGATGCATCTACAATAAAAAAAATTTTAAACCAAAAATTAGAGTTCAGAGGAGAAAGAACCCACTAATATATCGGTTTTCTGAGGTTTTAGGTATGACCCCACGCCCCGACAAAAATCCACAAAAATGCTGTGTAGTTTAGAGTAGTTTACAAAACGAGAAAAAGATTTCCGCCTTGTCAGCTCCAAATTGTGTCACTCAAGGCGATTTTAAATTTTCTAAGTGGTTTTCAAGGTCATTTTGGAGGTAGAAAAAATTTCAAAAAAAATCCCAACACATACCCTTGGATACCTATACCTAAATGTCAAGTTTGGTCAAAATCGTGAGAAAACTCACAGAGATGGAATTTGTAATTTTGAAATAGGTATTTCGAGGTACCAGCCCCTGGGGTGAGGTAAAAGATCGTTGATACACTCTAAAATCATATTTTACCATTACAAATCGGAAACCTGAAAAATTTAGGAATTCGATTCATCAAAGCCTTTGATTTTGAATTTTTTTTTAAAATCAATATGATAAAATCTGTTTTTCCCCTCAAAATTCAAAATAATAAACTTAATGTTGAAAAATAAGCCCAAAATTTTATTTAAAAGAATTGTCATTCAAAAAATTTTTCACAATTACTTCAAACAAATTTTTTGAAAAAAAATGTTGGAATGAAATTTGGAAAAATTTGAGCAAAAAACCCTTTTTGAACGTCCTTTTTTGGTGAAATTAGAAAAAATTATTTTTAAAGTGCATTCAAAATGACCTAAATACGTCGAAACGTAATTTAATTAAAAAGAACCTGGATTTGAAATAAAAAATTTGAAAATTTTATAGATCGATCCATTTTTTTTAAATTTTGAATTCCAGTTATTCGTTGAAGTTTCGTTAGGATGATTTTCCTTCTTAATCGATATTGAGCCATTTTAGCTGTAGCACGAATAATTTTTAGTACGTTGCAACCAAAATTTCTACTTCTTTTACGAAGGAAAATTTCTATTCACGCGATCCATGTATGAACTATTTCAAAATACTGTTCCTTAAAAGTAGATATAAGTATTATACGTCGTGTCGCGTGTCAAAAAAAATGCCTCTATCTGTAAATCATACGACTCGATTGTGTTGGTAAACGGTTGGTCATGCATTTTCATTATCACGTTTTCAGTAATATAACGCCAGGTTATCTGTCAACGTTGCCGCGACTCTGCTTCGGCTCGCTTTACGCTTGAATTAATCGCATTAACGAGTCGACCGGATAACTAGAGTTTTCTTCGGATTGAGGTGCGTGCAATTTGTAATACCATTGTACAGTTGCGCTCTTTCAGAGGTTTAAATTTGGTCATCGCTTCTACCGTCATCATCACGTAATCAATATTTCATTAAAAGGTTACGAAGATAATTTTATTATGAATTTTGTTGAGAATTTTCGCCCTTTGAATTTTTTTTTCGACGCTGAAAACGAAACGTTTTCAAGAACTGGTATTAGACCTCTTCAACTTTTAACCTTGCCCCTCGACTGAGTTTGGACTACGTCACTGTTAGGGACAGGGAAGTCGTTATTTGAAAAGGTGATGAAATTTCGTTCGAGCTGACAAGTAGACAGAGCTGACAGACACAGAATCAATTTATTATTTTTACCTTTCTTAAAATAGTTACATTGGTGTTGTGGTGAACATTCGGTTAGTATTTGAGTTTTGACATGATCAAAATCGTATGAAATTTTCATACGCGTATGTGAAAAAAATTGCCTGTTGAATGTGAGGAATTATGTACGAACGTACGAGATATTCTACAGTGTGGCCCAGTTAAATGGTAGATGGTTTTAAAACGAAAAAAAATTGGCAATTTTTCATTTACCTAACGTAGATTCTTATTCTAGCGAAACAAAGGGTCTTACGAATAAAATGCTAATGAAGCAAAATTGTAGAGCGTAAAATTTACTTTCTGCAGTATGTGGTTAGAATTTTTCTAGGAGGCATAGTTTCCGTGATTTTTGCACGAGTGCATCGTCGTAGTACTGTTTGTTTGGAACCATTGAAAATTTACCAAGTTAAATACTTGATATTTAAAATTGGAGGGGAGGGAGGGGTTCAACCTAAATTTTTGTAATAACCAAAATTATCCCTAGGACTTTGAGTTACAACTTTTGTCTGAATTTACTTTTTTGGAAATTATTTTTTTCTTAGAACAATAAGGTTTCAATGAAATTTTTTCTCTAAAAATGGTTTCTTCAACTCCCTACAAGTTGTTTTTTTTCAAGAAAAAAAAAACAGAAATTGAATTTTTTTCTTTTAAAATAGGAAAAATTCTAAAAAAAAAAAAAAAAAATGTTTTTCTGCTATGTCAACAAATTTAGAGATCCCCACCAAAAAAAATTGAGAGATTTTATTCTAAGATTATATTTTTCTTTTTCTTCTTCAAATTATATAATTTGTGGTCATTGAAGTCCCTAAATAAATCAAAATAGTAGATTTCATGTCAATTTTGGTTATTATAAAAATTTTGATTGGACCCCTCCTTCCCTTACAATTTTGACCTATGTATGTAGTATTGGATTTAGAAAATTTTACGATGCTTAGGTACCAGAAAAAAAAATCATTTTTTCAAATTTAATTCAGAGTGTCTTTTTGTGGGCTAACCAAAGGCCCTATAAAAAAAATGCTAAGAATCAAATTTATAGAGCGTGAAATATTCTTTCTACTGTATGTCATTACTGCCATTAGTTTTTCCCTAGGAAGACTTATTTTGCGTGAGTTTTGCAGTCGAAGATGAAAATTTAATTACGATTTTTTTTTTCATTACGAACTAAGACTGCAAATACATATCATAAAAACTAATCGCTCACTGCAGAAAGAAAATTTCACTCTTTACAGTTTTGATACCCAACATTTTTTTCTTTGGATCCTGGTTGCCATTCGTCTAACTAAAAAAGAGAAAAAATAGTAAAGAAAAAAGATATGTAATAAACGAGAAAATCAGTATACAATACACTTATAGATAGACATACGTACGTACGTGTGCGGTACACGCCAAAATAGCGAACGAAAAATTTCACGTTTGTTAAGATATCACGATATAAAGGAGCGTGGGTGGAAGGGAATGTGTACAGAGACAGGATCGACGTGGCTTGGCGGTTGGGAAGGAGTCAAGCTTTGGAACCGGAGCCGCCGGTACCTATGTGGCAAAATAGCATGAAATCGCGCGAGAGAGGCGACGACGTAACACGATGAATGGATTTCTGAATTATGACGCTGACGAGAGCCGGGAGTCGGGAGCGCGAGCGCGCTACAGAGTACAGAGGTGTGACGCGATTGGTGGGGCGAGGGTCGAGGTGACGAAACACTGAAACAGAGAAGAAGAGACGGGCGTTCAAAGGTCGCCGAATACTAGAGGGAGAGTGCACCTATATATACGTAAATATATATTAAGGAAGAGAAAGACGACGTGGTATCGCATTTCAGTCGAATCGACCACGATGACGAATTGACGACCCCGTTATCGGAACCCAACTCCAGTGCCACGATCGCGATCATATGGTGACTAGCTCCTAGTTTGCACTGCGGCGGTAGTGATTGAGCTGAATTTTTCTAAGTCCAAAAGTCCAAAACTACATAATATATGAACGCCTAATATACGAAATTAGAGAGAAAAGAGGAGTCCAATCGAAATTTTTATAATAACCAAATTTATTTTTAGGCTCTTAATCTACAACTTTTGTTTGAAAAATTTTTCAATTCAACCCCTCCTTCTCCCAATTTTCAATAATGACTGTCTTCGTACTAATATGCCAAATTAGAGGGGAGGGGAGGGTCTGATCTAAATTTTTATTTTAACCAAAATTATTTCTAGAATCCTAATCTACAACTTTTGTTTGAACATTTTTTCAATTCAACCCCTCCTCTTTCTCCCAATTTTCAATAATGAGTGTCTTCGTACTAATATGCGAAATTAGAGGGGAGGGGCGGGTCTGGTCGAAATTTTTATAATAACTAAATTTATTTCTAGAATCCTAATCTACAACTTTTGTTTGAAAATTTTTTCAATTCAACCCCTCCTCTTCCTCCCAATTTTCAATAATGTGTGTCTTCGTACTTATAATGCAAAATTAGGGGGAGGGGAGGGTTCAATTGAAATTCTTATAATAAACAACATTACTTTTGAGATCTTGATCTACATCTTCTGTTTGAAATTTTTTTCAATTCAACCCTTACCTCTTCCCAATTTTTAATAATGAGTATCCATGTATTAATATGAAAAATTGGAGAGGAGGGAGGGTTTCAATTGAAAAAATTTTCAAACAAAAGTTGTAGATTAGGACCCTAGAAATAATTTTGGTTATTATAAGAATTTCGATTGGACCCTTCCCTCCCCTTTAATTTCGCATATATGTACGAAGACACACAATATTGAAAAATGGGGGGAGGAAAGGGTTTAATTAAAAAATTTTTCAAACAAAAGTGTTGTAGATTAAACTAGGAGCTTAGTCATATGGTGTTCTTGTGAAGCACTCGGGCGTGGACTGATTGCTCTTGTGAGGGGGAGGGGCGAAAAATGAACGTATTCGATGAAAAATCGAAATTATGTTACCATTTTCCTTCGCTCGGTGTTTTTCTTATTATTTTTCAGCTCGGTCGCTCTAACCCTTTTTCTTATTTTCCATCTTATCAACTAGATAAGAAAGTTGCTGTACGTTGCGCGGTGATCTAATTTTAAAACTCGTACAAGAGGAGATGAACAACGATATATATATGTGCACGGTATGCGACTCTATATGACACGGTGACGGCGTTGGCCGGACATAATGTTGATTGTGTGAGTGCGCGTGTGGTATCTCTAGTGTAATGTTAACACACTGTGTATACAATATATACATGTATATTGTATATATACCTATGTCTTCTACACTAGCAGAGAGTATTATAGTGATATTGGCGTGAGCAACGCGACGGACGGACGGACGTACGCACACGCATTCGCACCACATTGGTGTGTGCATACGACTGCGACGACGTCGAATCGGAATCGTACGTAAAAGGGCTATACGCTCTGCAATCTCGTCAAATATTTCCAGACTAAACGGCGAACTCGAACTATTTATATCGGTTAATTAATAAGTAGTTAACATTTTAGCGACGTTGTTTGTTTGTTTGTTTTTTTTTTTTGGTCGCTATTAGTTTTTAAAAAAATGATGTCTCGAGCCAACGTCAAAGGTACATACATTGCCGCACGGATGATTGCAGGAAAGGCGCGTGGCTCTCAAGTGTAGGTGTGCCTACGTTGTATTTTCTTATACAGGAGAAGAAGGGAGGCGGGCGGTGGCGTTTTATTATTTGAAATATCGCATCGTGTAATCGCGCCCTCGACGCCGCCGCCATGCCATGCCATCGTGAAATCGTATGAAAATACGAACCGAACGGCTTAACTCGACTTTGGCGAACAGCGAGAGACGACGATAAAGACAACACCTAAAAATTGACGTGTATCGTTCGAGTCGAGTTGCTCGAACGATGCGAATGCGATGTACCTACCTATTCTATAACATATGTAGAGGTACGTATATAACGTCGAACTAAAAATACGCTAACGATTGTGCATATTTCCTCCACGTCTTTTGATTGTTTCGACTCGAGCTATGCAAGGGGCAAGAGTCGAAGAGAGAAACAGTCGTTAGAATATGGCGTAGCGGGTGTACCTTTTTCGCTGAAAATGTGTATTGTATATTCTGAGATAAACGTCGACGTTAGTGAGTGTTTCGCGATGTCCGAGACGACAGAAGAGTGAGAAGAGGCGAACAAAGAACGAATGCTTTAAGTAATGTCTAACCTATTGAAATGTGTGCATTAAAGACAATACCTGGCACTATTAATCGTGTTTGTATCTTCGAAGAATTTCATCGATCGTACTATGGCCTTCTTCGTGTTCTTCACTCAGTCCTGCCTGCATCCAGTCAATTTGGCTTTCGAGGATGGCTCCGTCCGTGTACCTGAGTGGCAGGGAGCCCGACTGCGTCAGGGGTTCTAAAAGTTGAGGAAATAAATCATTTTTGAAGAATTTTCCAAAAAAGAGTCTCGAATGGGTTTACAAAATTTTTCCAGTGAAACGCAAGACTTCGTAACAAAATTTTAGGAAAGCTTGGTTTTAGGAGGTGATTTGGCCCTGAGCACCGAATTTCAAATAATTATTCGGTGAAAGTTGGTCCTTATAGTTTGAAACCTCCGTGGCATAATTTTTAGCTCATCTCATCTCATCCCTTCGGAAGGGGGGGGGGGGGGCTTAGCGTGAATTTTCGTTTAAAATGCCCATTTGTGGCAGTTTTTAGACGAATTTTCTCATACTTGCAGAGATAGTACAACATAGATAATATCAAGGTTAATTTTAGGGATTTTTTAAAATTGATAGTGATCGAAACCTGAACAATTGAGTGAAATTAAAAATTTCATAAATGAAAAATTGGATGAAAATTAGGTAGGTACAATTGTTGAAGATGAAAATTCGGAGAAACAAAATATTTAGGTGAAAAAAAATAAAATTGAATTAGAAATGACTAAAATATGAATAGGTATATTCAATTGAAAAAATAATTTAAAATTTAAAATTATGTAATTAAAAAATTTTGTAAAAATGAAAAATTGATATCTACTTGAATCGAGTAATTAAAAAAAAAAAAATTTAAATATAAATTTAGGAAATTTTGAAATAATTGAAATTAAACTATAAGTATAAATAAAACATGAAGAATAGAGTAAAATTAAAGATTGAAGAAAAATTGGGGAAAGGAAAATCTTATCAATTTTAAAAATTTGGACGTAAATTTATAAATCGAGTAAAATTGAAATCAGAGTCGTCGTATCGTGGGCTGGTCACGTCTCTTCATAAAAGGTTGCGTATATCTAAACTTGAATATTTGAGTAAAATTGTGGCGAGGAGGAAGATTGGAAAAATTGGGAAAAAAGGAAGTTGAAAATGAGTAAGACATGAAAAAAAAAAATGAGTTTAAGTAAGAATTGAATAAAAATTATAAAACGTCTACAATATTTTTAAAATTTGATGAATTAATAAATTGAGCAAAATTGAAAATAGATAAAATGAAATTTGAAAAAAAAAATGAAATTGAATTAAAAATGACTGAAACGTAAATAATTGAGTAAATTAGAAAATTAAGGGAAAATTGAAAAAAAAAAACAATATTCTAACAATTTTAAAAATCAATATTAAAAAATGAAAATTGGAAAAAATTGAAACCGAATTTAAAAGTGAGAGACGAGTAGGACTTGAAGGATTAAGTACCTAAAATGAAAAATTGAACAAAAAAAAAATGGAAAAAATCTGTAATTATGAAAATTTAATAAATTAACAAATCCAGTAAAGAAATTGTATTAAGTGGACTAAAACTTGAACAGTCGAGTACAAATTGAAAATTGAAAAAATAAAGCATTGAGTGAGAAATAGAAAAAAAATCTACCACGTAAAAAATAAAAATAATTAAATTGAAACAATTACAACTATGAAGTAAAAATGTGTAAAACTTGAAGAATTAAGTAAAATTGGAAATTGAAAAAATTCTACAATTTAAAAATTTTACAAATTAATAAAATTGAAAAAAAATATTCAAAATGAATAAAACAAAATTGAAAATTGAATGAAAATTGGAAAGAAAATTTCAAAAGTTGAAAAGCTGGAATAATTACTAAACATTAAAAAAAATGAAAATGAAAATGGGTAGAAATTTTGAATTAATTGAAAGAACTAGGAAAAATTTTAAATGTTCGAAAATGTGAAAAACTGAAGAACATTATAATTTATAACACACGAATCAAATTTCGATGTTTTTTGAACTCTAATAAATTGATGATATACTTAGTTTTCATCGAATGAAAATGAATTCATTTTTTCGGAAGTTGCATTTGATTGGAGATTATACACTCTCCTCGACGTGACTCCACACACTTTATAAATTTGAAGATTTTTGAAAATGTTTTTTCAATTTTTATTATAAATATTTATGAATTTTTTAAATTGTAGAATTTTTTCAAATTTTTATTCATTTTGATATTTTTTTTTTTTTTACAATTCGTAACTTATTATTTGATTAAATTTTCCACTACCTTTTACGAACATATTCTCCCATTAGCATTTAGTAATTTTATTTATGACCTGCATTTGATATCACTGCTGATATCAGCATCAGACTACTCGCATAATTACCTAATTTTTTAATCATTTTTAACTTGTAAAAATTGTATGTTTAAATTCGTGTTACGACTATCAATATGGTCCTGACATTTGAGTTTCCAAGGCGCAAGGTAGATACACCCACAATTTTTCGTGCAATGCAACTGATGACACGTTGTCAAACTTCGCTAATAGATCAAAAAAAAAAAAGGAAATTGGGTACATTTTTGGAACACTGAAATTTTTGAGACCACATTATTCGAGCGTTTGAGCTTTTAAAAAGATTAGTACGAACTTGAATACCTACATACGTAGAAAATGGCTCCAAAAATACGGTTATAAAAATCGATAAAAACTAAAAGATATTATCAATATTATGTCCCTGTTAGACTATCTAATCTTGTCGAATGGTGAGACGAAGAGGCTGCATGTGAAATACAACTACCTATCTGCCTAGTTTCCCTTTCTCATGTTCGGTCACTTGTACTCGTGCGTATTATATTAGAACTGAACGGTGCAAAGGTCTCGTCTCTCATGGAACTGCATTCGCTGGAAGAAGAAATAAATAAAAAACTGCTGCTACGCCGATAAACACTCTTTCGTTATCCCCAACGGATAAATTTCCAACGGGGGCTGGGTTTTATTCACTATTATAAGGTACTTCGAGGTATTTATGTATAGTACGTCACTACGTCAGTATGTATGTAATGTTGACTTATATTATCTGTTCGCATTCGTACGTAGTTAAAACTTACAAAGTATGTTTAGTGTACTTATCTAAAGGAGAATCATGCAGTGATAACTGATAAGTGAACGTGGTTGGGATAATATTCACCCTGATAAAATTCCATTTTGCGGTTATGGTATGTCGATGTCACCGATTTTGATAACGTAATTGTATTTGAAAATTTTGGGAAGGGGTAAAATGTGCTAAAAAATTGTACTTATCAAGAACTAAGAAGGTGTCACTGTAAACACGTTTGAGAGACCAGCTTAAAATTTAATCGATTTGTTACCAACAAATATTATCTAATAGATATTTTTAAAAATCATTATCGAAACCTTGTTTAAAAAAATTAAAAAATTACTTATCGATGTTTTTTTTTTTTGGATTGCTGTTCAAACAGAAAATTTTCAAAAAGTTGTATT
The DNA here is from genome assembly GCA_959613365.1 of Balanococcus diminutus. Taxonomy (NCBI): domain Eukaryota; kingdom Metazoa; phylum Arthropoda; class Insecta; order Hemiptera; family Pseudococcidae; genus Balanococcus; species Balanococcus diminutus. The sequence goes on from OY390714.1 coordinate 37,381,872, forward strand.
TTAACTAATTTGAGTCTTTTTTGAAAGAACCTTTTCCTTAAATTTGAAAATTTCTTTTTTTACTACCTATATTTTTTTCAAAATTGTACTAGGCGCTTACTATTGAAAACTTCAGTCCATTAATTATTCACTCAAAAACTGGACTTTTCAATTTTTCATCATTGAAAAAATTGGAAAAAATTTTCGAAGTCTCGAAAACTTCTTTTTGTTTCAATTTTATTTCTTTAAAAAAAATTTCAATCAATTTTCAAAAATTGAAAAATTTGTTGAATATAAATTTTTGGAGAATTTATATGTTTTAAACATCCGGGCTATTTACCTAACATTTCAAAGATTTGTAAGTAAAATCTTTTAATTTTTTTTTTGTGATATTTCGACAATTTTTTCAATACTTCTGCGTAATATCAAATTTATTTTTCAATAAAAATTGAAAAAATATTCTCCAGAAATTGAAAAAAATTGTGGTTTGAACAAGATTTCAAAAAGGATATTTTTTTAGTTGAACTTCAAATAAAAACTTTCAATTTTGTAACCAGATAACTTCGCCTCATATTTCCTCTAATTCGCGGAACAACCTGAATTATCAATAGATATTCAACTATTAGGTATACATTATATAACATATCCAAATTTTCAATACTTCAATTTGAGATGCTTATGTCGTGGAAAAATTCTAAATTAAATGCCATCGAACTTTGTTCGAAAGCTCATATTGGCTCGAGAAGAACCAGGAATTTATTGTAATCGGTTCAGCAGGTCAAAATTAGGTAATAATCCAGTTTTTAATGCACGCGATTCGCGAATTTTTTAAATTTTCGTTCGTTCGTGTATATCGCGTGTACATATATACGTACTTTGAAAGGCAAAAATACATAAACTTGACCACGTCACCTCGAATTCATCATCACCAGACAACTGGATTTATCGATTTACTTAGTCGAGAATATGATACGAGGATCAAGTCTTAATATCGTGAAATTAATTTATGGAAAGGAAATAGGTTTAAACGATAGAAAAAATTTTCCGTGTCATTTTAGTCGATTTGTTCTAACGATGTTATTTACTTATTCCAAAATATTATTTATATTAGTACTCCTGCAGCTACACTACGTCTGCGTATGTAATGTACTAATGTACATTGTACAATACATTAGGTATAAATACGTAAACGTAGCATATACATTCATTAATCATACTGACGAAGAAAATTTATAGGTTATGTTGCATAATTCGAGGGTAAAAAATTTTCATCATTAGCTCAAAAAATTATAGCATGTAAAGCGATGCCAGCAAAATATAATTTTTCATTTTTAATTTGTACGGTTTTATTTAACAGAAATTCGGCAACACGTTTATTGCACGATTTTTTTTTAGAAACCTTATCAATAAATTTCATGTTAGTTCGGGAGATAACTTGCGAAAAGATAAAAATCGTCTATTTAGCATAAAAACCATTTAGCTTAATCATTTACTCCGTTTTTGTAATTAAAAAGGGGGGGGGGCTATAAATTTTTTTTTTTGTTGAATGCATAGAGTTGACAAGCGGAATTTTCTAAGACCTTTGCATGATGTCAATTTGATTTTTCATCTATGAAGTTTTGAAGAAAAATTGGAAACTAATTTCATCTCGCTTTTTTTTACAAAAAAAATTAATTTTTGATTTTTGAAAAATGAAATGCATGGAGTTTCCAAAAAAAAAATTATATTCATTTTGCATTTTAATGATGTCATTTTGTAGAAATTAATGATAAATTTTTTGGAAAATCAAAAATTTTAAGCGTTGAAATTGGAGAAAAAAGCGACTTTTTCTTAATGCCCCGTTTCCAGAAAAACTATGCAACCCACGAGGTTTTTCCTCAGAATGTTTTTTATTCAGTACAGTCTGGTCTGTAGTCTGACGAGTGTGTCTTGCGAAATTCCTACTTTTTCCCCCGATTTTATCTAACTTTCTCCTAAATTTCATCTTAGTATTCCATTCAACTCGAAAGAAGTCTTCGGCAAATTAAAATTTCGCAAAACCCTCTCGTCAGACTACAGACCAGACTGTACTGAATAAAAAACATTCTGAGGAAAAACCTTGTGGGTTGCATAGTTTTTCTGGAAACGGGGCATTAAGAAAAATACGTGTTTTTCTCCAATTTCAACGCTTAAAATTTTTGATTTTCCAAAAAAATTATCATTAATTTCTACAAAATGACATCATAAATATGCAAAATGAATATAATTTTTTTTTTTGAAAACTCCATGCATTTTATTTATCAAAAATCAAAAATTATTTTTTTTGTAAAAAAAAACGAGATGAAATTAGTTTTCAATTTTTCTTCAAAACTTCATAGATGAAAAATCAAATTGACGTCATGCAAAAGTCTTAGAAAATTCCGCTTGTCAACTCTCTGCATTCAACACAAAAAAAAAATTATAGCCCCCCCCCCCCCCCCTTAAGTGTTTTGGATGGTTTTGGAGATGTTGAATTTCCTGACTTCATCGGGACGTTTTTGTTCAAATTTTCTGAGCAAAAGTTGTTGATTGAGTACTTGGGAATAATTTTGGTTATTGGAAAAAAATTAATTGGACCCCTCCCTCCCCTCTAATTTTGACTAATGCCCTACCTACTATTTGAAAAATTTTCTGTAGTAAATTTGGATCCTAATGTTTCGAGAGTGTCCTTAACTTTCTGTACTTATTTTTTGGTTGGGGGGATCTGAAAATTTTGTGGGTAGTACTGTAAAAAAATAAGTGAAAATGTTAGTGTTTTTTTGGGGGGGGGGATTCCTTAACCATGTTAAACAAAAATTGTTGATTGAGATCCTAGACATACTTTTGGTTATTACAAAAATTTCGCGATTTCAATTTTATATTCAAAAATAAAGGAAAAGAAGGGGTATAATCGAAAAAATTTTCAAACAAATGTTGTAGATTGATATCCTAGAAGTGAATTTGGTTGTTATGAAAGTTTTACTGACACTCCTCCCTTTTCGTATAACACTGTACGTAGGTACGACAGATACTTATTGTTGTTATTCAAAATTGGGGGAGGAAGAGTTCAATTGAAAAGTTTTTTAAAAACAAAAGTTATAAATGCCCAATATTGAAAACTTACAAGGGAACGTTGCCAATTCGTCACCTCCGATTCAGCTGATTTTTGGCTCACTGAAAGATTATGTCACTTGGACTTCAGAACAAAATGTTTAGCTACCGAAGTGGATTGTTCGATTTTGAAGGTTTTTTGAAAAACGCAAAAATTGGTAATCAATTTTTTTACAAATATCGTAAATTTTGGGATTAAATTCTAAAAATGGATTTATATCCTAAAGTCTATCCCTCTAGTCGATTGCGACCACGTTCGAAGCGATCTGGAGCCTCCAGCATAGTTGGTTTTCTCCAGTACACTCGAATTGCTCCATTTTTCCAATTTCTCAAATTTTCCGAATTATTTACAAATTACAAAAAATACGTTTTTTTTTACTTTTAAATTTTTTTTTTTTTATGGTTTATCCCTCTTTTGTGACTTTTGTATCGTATGGGGAACAACGTTCTTTCACACAAATTTTTCAAATTGCTGATATTTTTCGAGTTATTCAGTGAAACCCAGTGGATTTTAAATTTTTCAATTTTTGGGAGTAAATAGCGCAGCTTTAGGTGAAGTTTTCCGAGGAAGTAATGATTAAAATGAAAAAGTGGTAATAACTGTTATTGTTTGGAATTGAAAAGTGAACAACTTTTGTTTGAAACTTTTTTCTGTACCATTTCATTTTTGGGGGATCAGTGGGAGGAGGGGAAGGTGCTAAATTGAAGTTACATCATTCTATAGAAAAGCTTATGAGAAACATTTTTTTTTGGTAAAAATTTTCGAGTTATTCATGAATAACTGTTCTTTTTAAAAATTGCTCGATTTGTCACTTCTCCAGTGGGGCTCGCATTGAAGAGTGGGATGCAATGTACGGTATCGTTTGATAAGAAATTTTATGTAGAATTTTTTCTTATATTGGCTCACCAACATCTCGTGTAATTCGCTGGAAACGAAAGTTGGGGCACGTTCTGCTCTCTAGGGGGAGGTCCGGAGGTGGCAAGCCAGGTGAGGACCGAGGGTTTTGTGTGGTGACAACATGGGACCACATATTCAACACACGACACATTTCCTTGAAGAAAAAAAATGTAAGCATTTTTTTTCTTCATTTTTCCGAATTTTACTGGACTAAAGAGGGAGTAAGTAATTCAGCCAGTGAGTTTTGTGGTAAATAGACGACTGTAAAAGATACACGAGTGCGTGCTAGGTACGATATATGTGTAGCTGTAGATATGTAGATATGCAATATCTACGCATACCTCTCGAATCTAAAAGTCTGATTATGAAGAGGGAAAAATTTAGTATACTCATAATGGAACGAAGAAGTTGATTACGACGATACATACGTAGTACGTCGAACAGGTTTACTCATAGTGACTACTGCATCTGTGTACCTGGAGCACTATTTTCTCTATTTTACACTATCTGAAATCGTGCTGCTGCTGTTGTTCTTGTTGATGTTGGTGTTGTTGTTGTTGTTATTATCATCATTTTATTATTACTATTAATTAGTATTGTTATAAATGTATGTAGTATCCGTATTCTAAGTTTAGTATGTTGCTGTCCTGCTCGCTCTGGCTTCATAGGCGAGTATCGATGCACATGTGAATGAATGTTGCGCTTGTGACCTTCGTAACGCATTGTTTCGTAGTAGTTTGATGGTTCCTTTTAACGACGACGGCAGTTTTTTTTAATGTACGCGTGTGTAAAGCGTACGTTTGTGTGTACGTAGAGTACATAGAAGGTATGTGCGTGTACTGTTACTGTATGGAGTACTGGTAGGACATGTGGCGATGGCGAACCGATCGAACGATGTATTAGAAAAACGCACAACATACGCATTCTTTGACGAACGCGAGAGAGCTTTATGTTAAATGTGTGTGAAATCGTAAACTTATTTGGTTTGGCGTCGACCAAGGCGGTGATGGCGATCGGCTTTATTGATGCGAGTAAGTATCGATAATTTTTACGAGTTAGAACTTCGTGGAACGAGTATATAGCACCTAAAGGTGGTGTAAGGGTAAGGGTATGCAAAAATATAATCCATCGTATAGTTTATTTCATTTTCTGCGAAACTATTGGCCAAGGGAGGTGCAAGTTTTCGTGGAAGAAGAAAAACTTTTTAAGCAGAGTTGTCGCTCGTAACGGATGGAATAACGAATATCTACCTAACTCTGCAAGATTGTGAGGAGGAATCGATAATATGTACTTGCAACTTGCAGTACTTTATTAAAGTATGTAGACGTATTATTGTAGGCAGTTTCTACGTTACGTTGTAGGTCTAGGTACCTATACCTACCTTCGTATGATTTTACTGTTAGTAGGAGAATAATAAGAAGTATTTAGGCAGTTCACCGAGTATACGTTTATATACGATATGTTGTAATGATTCTGTTTGTAAGTATAGTTTATATGTGTGTATCTGTATGGGTGTGCATGTACGTTAGATTACGTACTCAATATTGAAACGGTTAAGGACGTTGAACTTATTCAGAAAGGATTCGATTTGTTGTGCCTCTACGTATTGCCTAACCATTGGATTTTGATAAATGAATACATACGTAGAGACTGCTGCACCGTCGATGGGTTTTTTTCCTGAAAGGAATATCGACTGAACTTTCCTTCTTGATGTTCGTTTCGATACATTACTACAGTAGTCATTTATATAGGATGTGTAGTTTTTTTTAGAGAATTTGTACAAGTATAAGATGAAAACTTTATACCCCTCTTTCTAACTAAATTTTGTAATATCGAACTAGAATGGTCCTTGGCTTTCAAAACTATAGGGCTCGTACACTGAAAGAAATGGGTTTTGAAATTCGGCAATGATTCCTCTGCGTCAGGTAATGGTTCCCGAAAATTGGGTAATGGTTAACTGATTTGCAAAATTTTTCTAAAAGTGTGTACTTGTTACCAGAAAGTTGGGTAATAATTACCTTCAACGACTTAGTGGGAATTATTACCTGTGTATGAGGCATTGTAACCCTGATAAGGAAGTAATGATTATTGATTACAAATTTTGATGGTAACCATTCAACTCTAAAAGTGGTGATCCATTGCTTCCTATGAGAAGTATTCACTCTCAAAAAAAAAGGGAAAGAATGCCCAACGTTAGCTACTAATTCGTTTTGTATACAAAATTTCAAGATTTTGTTATCAGTAAAAAATATTGTGAACTATTTTTTAGGTACTTCTTTCTTTCTTTCTTTCTTTCTTTATAATTTTTGGATAATAATTGATGCATAAATTTTTCAAAACGGAGATTTAATAAAATTTTGTATTATTTTAGGCGATTGAGATAAAATTGTGTATTTTCAAAAAAAAAATAGTTCAGTGAAATTGAAGAATATTATTCAAACCACAAAAATTTATGTTTTTTTTCTTCTTTTTCTTTCTTTATTTTTACTCGTACCTATATAACAATGCTATAGTGAATGAGAATTTCTATTATTTTAAAACCAATAAAAATTGCAGAAGATAAAATTAATTTTTCTGCACTAATCAAACAAAAATAATTATAAATTATATGTAAATTTATTGAGTGGTTTCTCAAACATTTTTTCCCCTCCAAAAATCGTCAGGTTATTATAGGTACTCGAGTAATTTCTTAATTGAAAAAAATAAACCCACATACCATTTTAAATACTTACTGAAATAATTCCAATGCAATATGCATAATTAAAATAATAAACCACAATCAAGCACTCAAACTTGAGTTTACAGGTTGGTTGAGTGGTCTAGGCGTTGGCTCTTCAAACGGAAGGTCCCGGGTTCGATTCCTACCAGGTTCATCACGAGGAAGAAAAAATTTCGGAGTTGGGCAACCATTCTCCAAAAAGTTGGGTAAAATTTGGACATGAATCAAAGTTGGTAAATGGTTACCGAACATTGGGGAATGATTCCTGCGCCTGATTATATTTTTCAAGGAATAGTTACTCACTTTTAGTGACTAGATACCAAATTCATGAGTAATGAAATGATTATGCTTGAGTTGAGTATCTATTCACTGAGATTGGGTAACTATTCCTTGAAAAATATAATCAGGCGCAGGAATCATTCCCCAATGTTCGGTAACCATTTACCACTTTTGATTCATGTCCAAATTTTACTCAACTTTTCGGGGAATGGTTGCCCAACCATTTCTTTCAGTGTAGTTTAAGGGGGGGGGGGGGGGCTACTTTTAAAAAAAAATTTAATGCATAGCGTTGACAAGCGGAATTTTTAAAGACTTTTTTATATGATGCATTTTTGATTTTTTTTTATCTGAAGTATCGAGGAAAAATAGGAAACAAAAATCATTTTGCATTTTTTTACAAAAAAAATTAATTTTTGATTTTTGAAAAATAAAATGCATGGAGTTTTCAAAAAAGAAAATTTATATTCATATTGCATTTTGATGATGTCGTTTTGCAAAAAATATTGATAGATTTTTTGGAAAATGAAAAATTTTAAGCGTCAAAATTGGAAAACAAAACGACTTTTTTTAATGCCCCGTTTCCAGAAAAACTATCCAACCCACGAGGTTCTTCCTCAGAATGTTTTGTATTCAGTACAGTTTGGTCTGTAATTTAACGAGAGGATTTTGCAAAATTCCTACTTTCTACCCGATTTTATGAAACCCTCTCATAGTTTCTCATCGAAGTATTCCAGTCAACTCGAAAGAAATCGTCGACAAATTAAAATTTTGCAAAATCCTCTCGTTAAAGTATGGGGGAGAACTTCTTCTACAACCCCAAAAAAAGATGAGCTCGATACCTCCATTAGTTATTGAGATAATGGGGCATTCATGTGAAATGGGTAGGACAGAAAAAGGGTAATTAGAGTTTTTTGATTTTCCAATAATACATTCATATGTTTTTGTTATTTTGTTGACCAAAGTATAATGAAACAGAATTATTTTGAAGTCTCAAAAACTCTATGCATTTTTTACTACGAAATCTAGGAAATCACAATTTCAAAAATATTCAACTGGAATTTTTGAAATTTTTAATTTCCTATTTTTTTTGGAGTCAGTGGAGCCGGGGATGGTCCGGTCTTGGCGTATTCAACTATACTGTCAATACATTTGTACTCTATGTAATAAAAAAAAAAGTCGATTTAAAAGTAGCCCCCCCCCCCCCTTAAGACGTCCATTAAGAAAATTATTAGCAAGTGAGCAGGGTGTCTAAAATACTGATTTCCCTGCAAAGTCTTCCTTTTTTCCAAATTTTAATCCCTGTCATCCAAGCAAAATTTTACCAAAATGGTAAAATTAATTTGGCCATTTGCCCCAGCAGAATGAAGGATTTTTTTTTGGTAAAAATGCTCGTAAGTGTCCTAATTTACATGTATGAAGTCCCTTAAAATCGGAGTGGAGCCTTTACCCCCAAACATCCACGTGTTTGCCCTCCAATTTTTTTCTCCACTTTATTCACGTATATCTCAGTATACCTAATAAAGCTACAGAATTTTTTTTAAATATTCTTCCAAATTAGAAACCCATTTGGAGTGGTTATTTCCATCAGCCTTAGGTGAGTAGTTCATTGAAATGAATCAATTGAATCTACGTACGAGTACTATGTCTATTTTATCTGGACTTGAAATATTTCTTTCAAGTTTCAATTAACATTTTATTTTATTCAAAATTGGAGGGGAGGGAGGGGTCCAATCGAAATTTTTGTAATATGCAAAATTATTCCTGGGACCACAAGCTGCAACTTTTGTTTGAAAATTTTTTCAATTGGACCCCTCCTCACCGATTTTGCATAACACTTCGAAGATATTGATTGAAAATTAGAGGAGTGAGTGAGGGAGGAAGGAACCGATTATAAACTTTTTCAAATAAAATGTTGTAGATTGGGATCCTAAAAATAATTTTGGTTGTTATAAAAATTTCGATTGGATCCCTCCCTCCCCTCCCCTCGGATAACACATAATATCAGATAAGACACTTTTTCAAGATTGGGGGAGTGGTCCAAGTGAAAAAATTTTCAAACAAAAGTTGTAGCTTGAGGGCTTGAAAATAGTTTTGGTTATTACAAAAATTTCGATTGGACTCCTCCTTCCCCTTCAATTTTGAATAAAAAATAAATATTCATAATTGAAAGAAATTTTCCAAGTACAGAATCTGACTGATGGAAGTAGGAAGTTTGAGCAATTTCGTTCATGTTCAGAAATGCGATGATCTGATGAATTCTGGATTTTTTTTTCCAAAAAATATTCATAATGATGATAACACGTGCCATTCAAAGGCACAAAACCCATTCTGTAACCTTTTGAATTTTTTTCCAAATTTTGATTTTTTGCAAATTTTCAAAATTTTTAGGGCTTTTGCGCGATGGGAAGATATTATTTGATTTGATTAATTTTATTTTTATTTTTCATGTCTCACCAAGACGCAACTTTTCCGCGGTATTACATTTTGAAAATCAATAATTTTTGATTTTCGGCCCACCCTAATACCTAGTGCCTTCAAGAAGGCCACACATTCGAAAAACACGAAAAAAATTATTTTGAAAATTTCTATCAAACTGACCTTATATTACGCATATTTTTGTCTAAAAAGACCATGCAGGGGTGATTTTTTTACCAGTCTGTATCAATGTCAGGTTAATGTTTTTGAAGGAGGGTTCATTGAAGAATAGAAATGAAAATTGGCTGAAATGGTCTTGACGAGTTTTTCATGTCACAAAACGAATTTGTGGAGTAGTTGGAGTAAGAGTCGACACACCATGCTTTATAATAATTATGTACCTGCCTTCTTTTTGACCGGACGATATGAAAAAAAATCAATTGAAAATTATCTAGTTTTTATATTCGATATAATTTTTGCTCGCAGACTCTCTCACGTACAGGAATAAATAGTTGAAAAGTTGACGAAATTTAATTAAATTTTAACTGGCTTTAAATCGATTCTAATAAAAAGGTTTTTATATTTTAGGGTTGCTTATGGTGTAGTACCATCTGACTTCGTACGGGCGTCGAATTTTACGCTACGCGTTGAAAATAACTGAAAAAAGGAGACGGATGATTGCAATAGACAGAGCTCGAGAGATATGGCCGAATTTGAAAGAAAATTTTTCGTTCGCTGATACTTACAACTTACAAGTGATACATACGACTTACGAGTATTTTTTCGATAAAACACGCGAACGTGTTCGTGTACTGTGCGAATGATTACTTACGGCCGGTTGTACGAACGTAGATCAAGAAACGTGACGTCGGTCACGTGGGCTTGATCCGTGGTTTGAACCAATGATCGCCTGTTTTTTGGCGGATCAACCACAGATCAGTAGCGAAATATTTTCGTACAACCGGGCCTTTGTGAAAACACGCGTGTAACGATATTATGTTGTGCGCCGATGAACGCCGAACGAACGGACGCCGCGACTAAGACTCGATGTACGTGCGGTGAACGACGCGACGTCGACGACGACCTTGAATTTAGCCGCCCGCAATAAAATATGGTGATTATTTTTCAATTTTTGAAGAAAGTTAACGTCGAAAAATTACTGTTTTAGCAGCGCGTTGCTTTACGTGAATATGTAAAACCGGTGCCATACAAATGTTACAAATTCTTTCCGTTAAATGGTTTTTTGCCCAGCTGGTAAAGGGAATGTGGAATTATTGTAGACATAGCGGCAGGGCAGTAGTGGTACGTAGAACGTAGACACTAGACCTACTATCTACATAGCTACCTATGTAATATGTCCGTCTGTACGACGGTGTACCAGCGAGCCATGGATTTGTCGAGTTTGTCGTTATCGGATATAACGCAGGTGAGTTGAGAGGGCTCCGTGAAGCGTGCATGAAGAACGATGAAGTGTTTTTATAACATTTGAATGTCATTTGATTGGTATAAGACGAAGAAGAGTGGGAGGGTGGGGTGATTAAAATGATCGTTACGGTAGGGTTTAAAACTATGTACAAATACTTACCAGTGAAATGATAATGACAGAAGGAATCGCTCGTTTTGAAGTCTGATCAGTCGGGGTGAACGAAATTGATTCAAGCGAGTGAAAATTCATGATTTGGCAAATTTTGATCCTGTACTAAAATGAGAGTATTGTTCCTTTTTAAAAGCAGACAATCCTAAATAGAAAAAAAATCAAAAATTGGAGGGAAATGAGTGGTCCAGTCAAAATTTTTGTATTAATCAAAATTGTTCTAAAGACTTTTATATACAACTTTTGTTTGAAAATTTTTTCAATTAAGGGATTAGGTACAAAGATAAGAAAATTTTTGGAGGGGAAGATGAGCCCTCCTTTTCAAAAAATCTCTATATATCACCCAAGGCCTCAAATGAAAAAAATTTCGAACAAAAGTTCTATATCAAAGTCCTTTAAACAATTTTGGTTATTACAAAAATTTTGATTAGACCACTTATCTATTCCCCTAAAATTTTGCATTATAAATGTACATTGGGGTGGAGTTGGGAAAAAAACATTTGTACCTCGGATTTCGACCAAACGCACAGAGGTGGTTTGCTTTGAGTTGAGAAAATTCAAAAAAAAATAAAAATAAAGCCCCCCACTTCTCAAGAGAGCGAAGCTAGGAGCCCTCAAAGTAGGGTCACTTTTGAAAAAATCATAGCGCACCCCTCTGAAAAAGTGCAGTTTGAGTTTCTACACCTCCCTGAATCATTGATTTTGAAATTTGAACGAATTATTTGAATTATTTCTTTGACGGCAGGGTGGTTGAAAAGTTGCAGTTCGCTGAAAAATCGAAATTTTAAAATTTCAAAAAAATCAAAAAAAAAGTCTATTTGGTACCAAAATTGGGCAGAAAAAATTTACAGTTTTTCATTTCAGGGTTGCCAACTTTTGACTTCCCCAAAAAATCAAAAGATCCAAATTTTTTATGGTAGAAATCAATTTTTTAAGGAAATAGCAAGCTGGCAACTCTGAAAATGAAATATTGTCAATTTTTTCTAGTGTAAAAAAAATTAATGTAATTTTATGAAGTTTCTTCCAATTTTCTACGATTTTTTCCCTAATTTTTTCAGTACTTTTTTGAAAAAACGTTTTTAATTTTTTCTCTTTTTTCAAAAGTTTTATGGTCACTTTTTTCTGTCTTTTTAAATTTTTTTTTCAATTTGCAGTTTTTCTATTTTTCTTCTTCTATTTTGTATACGTAGGTAGCTAGGTACCTAATTTAAAAAAAAAGATTTTATATTTTCCTCAAAGTCAGTTTTTGTGTCGTTTTTTTCGATTTTCAGTAAGAAATCTGTTTAGTTTTCAATTTTCAATTTACAAACTTCTCCAATTTGCAATGTATAAAAAAATTAATTTCAATTTTTTATCAATTATTTATATTTTCCCATTTTCCTTATGGTCAGTTTTCCAGGTTTTTTTTTCCGACTTTCAGTTTTCAGTCATTGAAGCTGAATTTGAATCTTTCATTTATTTTGAATGTACAATTTCTTCTTTAATATTCCATAAAATTTTTCCTGCTTTTTTTTCGTTCACAGTAATTTTAAATTAGATTCTAATTTTTTCAATTTAATTTCTTCTTCTTCTATTCTTTGAGTATTTTGAAAAAAAAATCATTTTAATTTTTTATGAATTAACATAAATCTTTTCCAGGGTCAGTTTTTTCATTTTTTCCTATTTCTATGCTTTTCTGTTTTCAGTCACTTTAAATATTTTATTTCCAATATTTTTATATTTTAATTTTCTCAATTTTTCATACTTTTTTCTTTCGCAGCAACTAATTCAAAAAAAAAATATTTTCACATTTTCCCCTTTGCTCAGTAGTTTTTTTTGCGGGGGGGGGGGGGGGGGGGTTACTTAAAATTCCAACGTTATAAATTTTTTTCAGTTGAAATTTTTTTGAAATATCCTTTCCTATTTTCAAAACTTTTGTCAGTATACCTATACATATAATTAAAAAATAATGATTTTCATTTTTCTCAATTTGTTTTCTTCGTGATCAGTTTTTTCTGAATATTTTCCCATTTTTTTTTCAATAGAAAATTGCAAAATTTTTTTTTTGGGGGGTGTTTATAATTACAGGATTTTTACACCCATCGGAAGAATTTTTTAAATTTTATTTGTGAGGTTGAGTTTTTTAATTAAGTTTATGAATTTTTGAATTTCGGAAGGAATATCTGGTATAACTGGGGGGATTTCATTTATTTGTAGGGTTAGTCTCTCTTGTTTTAACTTGGGGCATTCGAACAAGATATGTTGGATAAATATATAAGTTGAATAGTACAGAATAATGGGCATAGAGGTTTTGGAGTTTTTTGGTAAAGATAATTGTGAGTAATTTTTGTGTGTCCAATTCTTAGTCTGGTTATAATGATTTCATCTTGTCTATTTAATTGTGAGAGGTTTTTCCAAGGGTGCACTGTTTTTTTATGTGGGTATAATTTATTGTTTAAATTGATTTTAGAGTTCCAAATTTTTACTTTTTTCCTGATTTTCAGTAAGTAATTTTTATTTTGATGGTTGGTTTTTTTCTTCAGTTTTCGGTCATTTGAAATCATATTACGATATGCATATTTTAATATTTGATTCGTCTTTTCCTATTTTCAATTTTTCAGAATTTTAAATCTAAAGTTTTCCTGATCAAATTTTCCAAATTTACAAAATATGGAAAATGGTTTAAATTTTGTGAAGCATTGCAAAATTGATAGTAAAAATCAACTTTTGCCAATTTCGAATTTTGATGTAAGTTGATCAAATTTTCCGCATCGGATGGATGTAATGTAACGGTATTTCTTGAAATTGTAATGCAGAAAGCAGTTTGTAGACAATTTGTTGGCGAATTTTCGAAGAAATTTGACTGGTTCTCGCGACAAGGAATAAAATCAATTAAATATCGCTTCAAGTGACGAACGGTAAAGGAAAAAGCGTATGTCGAGAAAATCATCGTCAATTATGGTGGGAGATTTTACGGAAAAAAATACACGCGACGTGTTCTATTTGAATGTGAATTAACTCGCTCGTCAAATGGCTGGTTTGTGCTCTGTAATATGACTGTGGTGTATTTGTATGTACGCGATGCATTAGTAGCCTTATGTTATGATAAATTCGTAATAGTCAGCGAAATGTTTGAACAAGGTCGCTATAAAATGAATCACATCGCTGTACGTACGTATGTTGTACTTACACTTACTACGTACGCCTAGTCTATAAAAATATATAATGTGGGTATATGTGTGGTTTTCAAACTCAGCCTAAAAAGTACTAATAATATAGATAGAGAAGGGAAGCGAATTAACCGACGAGCCGTGAATTTCAGTGTACGAGAGTACGAGGAGTATCTTCATGTACCTAAGTGTACCTAAAGTATATAATGTTATAATCACCAGGTGGCGTAAAAATAATATTATTTAAACGTGTAATAATAAATTGGCGCACGGTTGAGATTACGCTATGCAGTCGGCGATGTAATCTTGAAATTACCTGTCTCGCATCAGATTAGTTTTAATAAGCGAGCAGAACATTATCGTCGACAGTGTAATGACTTTTTCGATATGATTTTTTTGTTTCTCGATGAACAGATTAGTGATGAATGGCATTGAGTCTTCTGAATCGCACGGAGAACATCAATCGACAACGACGTCATCCAGGGGATCCACCAGCAGCAACGCCGCCAATATGAATTTTAATACCGATAGCGCGGCATTTCATTCGGATACCGGCATTCCACTCGACAAATTAAAACAAATGCTTTCAACTCAACTCGAGTATTATTTTTCTAGGTACGTAATACCGAATACGTATGTATTATATTGTATGTAGGTAATTAGGTATAGGTAATCGATGTTAAGTATACAGGTGAACGTGGTCAAAATAGAGGGGCACGCTTGACCTAGTCCAAATTCAAACAGTGTATGAAGTTGTCTGGCAAATTTTCCAAACATCGGCTATTTTTGTCATACGACGTAGAAATACAGGGTGTCCCGTTGCGAATAATCAGACTTGAGATTTGGATTTAATCAAATACCTCTGACAATAAACTTAATGTACATATTATGGTGTCAAAATTTGAAAATTAGTACAATTTTCGATCCCAGCAGTGAGCACTTCACGAAAGAGTTCCAATAAACACATTGGGTTGTAGACCTGAAATTGAAGAAATTGTACTTAGCGTCATGAAAGGATATATCAGGCTAAAATAGGTGAATTGGCCCCCTATGTGGATTTTGAAACCAACTAGTGGAAGTTGGTCCTTATGGTCTAAAACTCACATGACCAAATTTTTAGGTCGCTATCTCACACCCATCCACTCCTTGGGCGAAAAATGTGATTTTTCGATTATAATTTTTGATTTTGACAGTTTTCAACCGAATTTTTTCAAACTCGGGTAGATGCTAGGTATTATCAAGGGTCATTCATGGGAATTTTTCAAAAATTTTCAAACGTATCTTCATCGTGAAATTCGCGTTTCAAGTTTTCTAATGGCCATTTTGACAAGTTCCTTCAGAGGTGCAAAAATGGAAAAAATATATGTTGTACTCTTAGTCTGGATGTACAACATTTATATTTTTTTCAGAATTTTTTAATATGGTGAAAGGCCCTCAAAAATGCAAAAAAAAACGAATTTTGTTACCATTTTTCGCGCTTGAAACGGTCATTTTTGGTCTAAATTTTTTTCCCTTGTAATATTACCATGAAATGCACCTAAATACACCATTAACCCAAATTTGGATAAAATTCGTTGATTTTTTCTATTTTTTCCAATTTTCATTTAAAGTAACCTACTGACGCCATTTTGGAAACCTCCAGTGTCCCACGAGGTATCTGGAGGGTTTAAAATTCATGTTTGGACATGTTTAAAGCCGATATTTGTGTTATATTGTAATTTTAGGGAAATTGAGAAAATTTGATTTTTTTGCCCACATTCATAAAATTGCACATTTTTGACTTCGGAAAATTGTTCTCACAATCTCACATACCTGATTGTTGAAAAAAATGAAATTTTCTCGATTTCGCGAAAATTGCTAAATAAATGACAAAAAATATCGAGTTGAAACATTATTTGTACTAACCAAAATCATTTCTAAGACTTCAAGCTACAACACTATTGTTTGAAATTTTTTTCATTTGGCCCCCTTACCTCCACCAGTTATTAATAAATTCATGATATAAGACGTATCAAGTCATATTATACAAAATTGGAGGGGAGGGAGGGGTCTAATCGAAAACTTTATGAAAAAAATTATTTCTAAAACCTCAATCTACAAATTTTTTTTGAAAAAAATTTAATTGGATCCCTCCCCCAATTTTGAAAAGTCATCTACCTGATGTTATGTGAAATCGGAGGAGAGGGAGGCAGCGTTGCCAAATGGAAATTCGAAAAAATCTGGTGATTTTTTTTCTCAAAAAATCAGGAGATTCAGGAGAAATGAATTTCCGTGAGAAAGTAGTAGATTTCAGGAGTTCTTCATGAAAAAGAACAGGTTCAGGATTTTATTTTTTATTTTTTCATGATACATGATGCATGGCCCTGTTGTCATTTTGTAAAAATATATTGAGTGAAAAATCAGTCGTAAAAATTTTAAAAAATCGCTCCCCCTCTTTTTGAGCCACATTTTACAAAAATTGGGAAATTTTTTGAAAAAATCAGGAGATTGTTGTCAAAAATCAAAGAATTTTACTGAAAATCAGTAGAGCCTTGAAAAAGTAGGAGACACCTTGAAAAATCAGGAGCGTTGGCAACACTGGAGGGAGGCATCCAATCAAAATTTTTATAATAACCAAAATTATTTTTAGGATCTTGATGTACAACTTTCATTTGAAAAAAATTTTAATTGGCCCTATCCTTTCTCACTTAGGAGTGTTATGCGAAATCGGTGGGGAGAGAGGGGTCTAATTGAAAATTTTTTCAAACTGAAGTTGTACTTTAAAGTCCAAGGAATAATTTTGGATATTACAAACATTTCTATTGGACCCCTCCCTTCCCTCCAAATTTGAATATCAAGTATCTCAATGTAGTATTGAACTTGGTAAATTTTCGACGGTGCCAAAAAAACAGTACTGCAGCAAACCACTCGTAAAATGTAAGCTGAGGGTGTGAGTAGAGGTGTAATGGAACTAATAAAATGGTCGAACGTCCAATTTCATAAATTCTTCAAATTATGCATTTAAGCAAAGAATGGTTACTTAATATGACTAGAATTGAAATAATTATGTGCGATATGCTATTTGGGTGGAGTGAAAAAAAAACATATCTCCGATTTTGACCATATTCAAAGTGGTGGTTCATTTTGAGTTGACATTACCCTAACTATTTTTTAGCCTCCTGTCTTCAAATAGAGGGGAGCTAGGGGCCCTCTATGTAAGGTCGTTTTTTAAAAAACGCAGTTTTGCCAACTTTTGGGTAGTGGCATCTCGGTAACAGCCTTAAAAATTGCAATTCGAGTTTCTACACCTCCCCAGACCATTGACCTTGAAATTTGATATCGATTTTCTCACCCTGCTAGGGGGTTGAAAAGTTATGCAGAACGCTAAAAAATCGAGATTTTCAAATTACATAAAATTGAAATAACATCTGCTTGGCATCCAAACTGGACTCAAATGACTCCTGTTGATGCAAAAAAGGTTAAAAAATTTTCATTGCAGGGTTGCCAACTTATCATTTTTTTGGGTAAAGGTCTTTTTACGCATACGTTACAGTAGCGTGATCAATTAATGACGAAGAAAGCAGGAAAATAGCCACTCTGTAGGATTAAAAATGAAAGAAGAAAAAATTGTAAACATTGAAAACACGAAGAAGATTAGAGAGAGTAAACCTTCGATGATGAACCTAATCTCTGTCGCTCTTTCCCTTCACGGCGGTTGCGTCAATGTTGAGCTGTTGAGCATGGAAAAATTTACAGTTGGTGGGGTGGTCAAGAAGTATGTACCATACCTACGGCTACCCGTCGTCATCGTCGTGTTCGAGCGAATGTACGCGATGGGTCTGCTGGGCGTATGCGCGTTGGATAGACAAAGAGGGAAAAAGAGAAGAGAGAATTGGTCGTCTGCTGTTCGCGGTGCACGTTGTGTCCGCTCCACAGTTCAGCCTTGAATTTATTCGTATTTTATGAATGCAACAGCGATAATTGCATTGTTTCTACTTGGGGTTTTTTCTTTCTCTTTCTCCAGTCCTAGATTTGACTTTATGTGGGGTCGATAAAGATAAAATAATCCAGGGTGAAAGAAAGCGCACTGCTCTAACAAAGAGGGATGTTTTTCCTTAAAAGTCAAGAGCTCAAGACACACTTTGGCAGAAATGATTAATTTTTTTCCATTTAAAACGTATGTAAATTTTTAGCGTTGGCGGTTAGTTTTAATTATGCAATGTACTTTTTCCTGCATGTTCGCACTGTGGTTTTAGTGCTCGTTAAATTGTTACAAATTTGAAATTTACAAGACGTGTATGTAGGTTTTTTAGAGTCTAAATTATCACAAAAATTGAGGGGAAAACGTAAAAGAAAATTTCGCTTGGTTTGCTCTTTCTTCCCCGGACGCGGACGCGACGACGAGTCATGTCGTAAGTTAACTGATAAAATATTCTTCGTATAAATGCGGTAGAAATATGGAGCTAATTTACGTCGACGTGTAATATAATAATTTGTCGTCGCCGGCAAATAATCATTTTCTTGGTATTGGAAATATTATCTCTGGATAGATAGATATACATAGGTACGCGAAATTTTTTCGTTGCTAGTCATTAATAAAATTCTTCGAATATTTTGATAAAATGTCTATCTAAACGTGAACAGCATTTGGAAACAGATCGATGCAAGTGCGTATGAATTTTTATCAAAGCGTTAATGATTTTTTTTTTTTTTTTGTATTTTACAGAGAAAATCTTGCGAACGATACGTACCTTCTGTCGCAAATGGACAATGACCAATACGTTCCAATATGGACTGTTGCTAATTTCAATCAAGTTAAACGTTTGACGAAAGATATCAAATTGATAACTGAAGTACTCAGAGGTAGGTTCAATGTACAAATCATGTTCGCAGATGCCCCAATCAATCTAGCGGAGTGTTCATGTCCTAGCGTATGCCGCATGTGGTGATTTTGGTCGTTCGAATTGGCCCAATGGTGGAGTAAAATTGAGAAATCAAATCTATTTTTGGATGAGCAAATATTTTTTGATTTTAAAATTTTCCTTTTGATGTTTTGTTTGACCATAATAGACTCCGAACATCAGTAATCTCGATACCACCCAAGTATGAGCTCAAAAGGAGCACATATAATTATGTAGTTGTTTTTCGCTTGCAACTCTTTCAATATGTCCTTAAACAAAAAAAATGATCATAACTGAAATTGAAGTAGGTAAAATTTGCAACAAAGAAATATTTATCAGGTTTTTTTGAGTTAACGGGTGGTGCAGAAACACCCGTCGAAATGTACACACACATGTGTGAAAAATAAGGAGTGTCTCACTTCCGTGAATAAGATTTGTACAATTTTCCCATTGACTCGGAGGAAGGGGCGATGAAGAATAACGTTATGAATAATTTATAAAGCAAAATTGATATTTTGAGCGACAATGGAAAAAAAATATCAAATGAAACTTTTGAAAATGAGTAAATGAAAAAGTGGGAAAAAATGAATAAAGTAAAGAAAGAAAACGAAAAATTTATTGAAAATATTTTTATAAATAATTGAGCAAATGAATCGTAAAAAAACACTCATGTGAGAAAATTTGACAAAAATTTCATTTATGAAAAATTTAAAGTATTGCCGAAGATTGAAAAAATATGAAAATAAGTTAGAAAATATTGTTATTCATTTTTTGTAAATTATGTATTTATTTTTCCAAGAACTGTTTATTTTTGTTGCGGATTTTTATTGCCTAAAATTCACTGCTCTATTTTTTTTTTTTTTTTTTCAAATTGTAGGGATTATTTTGAAGATTTTTATTTTAATTTTTTTCAAATTGTCAAAATTTTATACTAGGTAGTAGGTATTGTAAATTTGTAAATATGAAAAAATCAAATTTCATCATTTTAAAAATTCCTTATTCGTTTTTGAAAAGTCCAAGAATCAAGATTAATTTTCTTTTTAAATTTTGTAAATTTATTTTTTCAAAATTTTAAAAAAATTATCGAAATATTTTCAAACCAGTCTTACAATCAACCTGCTGAAATTGAAAAAAAAATTAATTGAAAAATTGTTGAAATTTATTGTAAAAAATAGTTTGAATTGAAATGGAAGGGGAGGGAGGGGTCCAATCGAAATTTTTGTAATGACCAAAATTATTTCTAAAACTTCAAGCTTCAACTTTTGTTTGAAATTTTTTTCAATCGGAGCCTTTCCTCCACCACTTTTTAATATGTAATATACATAAGTATCTAAAGTCATATTACGCGAAAATGAAGAGAAGAGAAGAGTCCAATCGAAAATTTTATAATAAGACAAATTATTTCTAGGACCTCAATCTACAACATTTGTACCCCTCTCCTATTTTAAAAAAGTATCTACCTGATGTTAGGTGAAATCGGTGGAGAGAGAGATCCAATCGAAATTTTTTATAATAACCAAAATTATTTTTAGGATCTTAAGCTACAACTTTTATTTGAAAAAAAATTTAGTTGACCCCTTCCTCCCTCACTCACTCATTATTTAATTAGTATATTCGGAGTGTTATGGAAAATTGATGAGGAGGAAGGGGTCCAATTGAAAAAATTTTCAAACAAAAGTTGAAGCTTGAAGTCCTAGGAATAATTTTGGTTATTACAAAAATTTTGATTGGACCCCTCCCTCCACCCTAATTTTGAATATCAAGTATGTACGTGGTAGTATTGGACTTGATAAAATTCAACGATCCACCATTGTGGAAAGAAATTGAGTAAACTAGACATTAGTCTTTTCGGTAGGATATTATTTGGGTTTTGTGGTGTATCATAATTCTTGTTACCCCCCCTCCCCTCCCCTCCCAAAAATGTACCGTATTCAAGGAATAAGAGATTATTATACATAGGTCATTTCCATACGAGTTTTTGCGCCACCCGTTCACTTTTCCAAAAAACTTGATATATACTTTTTTGTTGCAAATTTTATGTACTTTAATTTTAGTCATGATCGTGTTTTTGCTTAGACGCATATTTAAGGAGTTGAAGAGTTGATCAGCGAAAAACAACAAAATGTGTTTCTTTATTTTCACATATGGGGGACATCTCGACGAGTAAGGTTCAAGGACCTCGTTTGTGTTTAATTAATGGTACACCGAAAGGAATATTTCAAAGTCATGAAAGTCTTTGCCCTCTCAAAAATTCAATTTTCTCAATTTCAACCGGTCTAATTTTACTGGCCTGCAGTACTCGCGAATCAAGACGGTCGGTGTAGTTTTCCAGCGCGTCGATGAACAAATGCGACTAGGGATTCGAAAATTTCGTTTCTCGATCTGGTATCATAAATCGGTGAAATAAGCAATTAGATGTACCTAGTACCTATACGAAAAGGGGGATAAACCGACGATGACTCGAGCTTATACTCGCGAAAGTAGTTTACGTCGAGGATGTGTGCAAGGCGACGTTGCCAGCAGTACGAATTTGTATCGTGCGCGTATTAATGACCACAATGCGACAAGACGCGACGTATTCGGTGGTACAAATTCATATTCGGAGGTACTTATTTATACGTTCCGTAATTTTGTGGTCGTCGTAACGATTCGTTAATGTTTTTTCGCGTACAAGCGCTATATTTATTTTACAATCAGGAAGTCGGTGTTAAATAATTGACGAAAAAAAAAAAACCATAGAGAAGAAATTAGGTGAAGAAGATCGAACCCACAATTATGCTGGACCTGCGAGGGGGCCAAAAAGTACCTATCTGACTGCCATTGATGGGTATTTGGTATTTGTAATCTTTGGTGGCTAGGTCGATATGGTGGCCGTCATGACGATATTTTATTGTCGATAATTATCAAACAAGGGGGGGTCGTGGTGACGTCGTCGTCGTGTACATACGAGTATATAACCGCATGCAATAACGTATTGGGACATCTCCTCCGTTAGATTGATGGCATCCGCGTAAATACGTAGATAATACGGTATTTTGAAGCTTAGACTAGTGCGGTGCGTGACGTGTTTACGCAGCAGCACCGCATACCGCCGCTTCGCGCCCGCACCGCACCGTATGGAATACGGTAATTGTGTAATGATTAATTGACTTAGTACGCGCGCGTGTAGTGATACCTATAACTATAAGTATGCTCGTAGAAATGTACTTGAACGCATCGAGCAGTAGAATTTACGAAAGTAGAGTACGGTAAGTGCACCGTATGCGGTGTATGCATAGCTGAGAAGCTCATTATCGAGTGTTTCGGTGGTTTTGATAAAAAATAACCGGAACATTTCCTAGATAAGGGGTGTTTGATCTATGCTAAAGTAAAAGACCAGGTAGTTGACGATTGACTAATTAATTCGCGTTAATTGTAGTCGTTTTCGCCCACACTTGTTAATTGGTTCGGTTAATTATAATTTAACTAGTAGGTGTATTAATCGGGTAAGAAGGTACCTACGATATATTTTGATAACGAACGTAATATTTTAACGAACGGTCGTGCCAGTGTTAGAAACCGGTTGTAGGGAGAAGACTAAGCAAGTTTTCAGATTCGTGGTGATCTGTTGGCAGAGTATTTGAGGGAAGAGATTTGTAAAAAAAGTACATAAAATATCTTTAATTAATTGTTTGAGGAAAAAGACAAGAGTTTGACAAATGTAGGTACTGCCACACAAATGTATACTTAATAACCGTTGAACATTCGATCTGTTATTTTTTCACCTTATCAATCAGTGATAATAATTTAAATAATAATTGTTTATTTAGCTTTTATAACGTGTGCACTGTGCACTGATAGCTAACAAAAGCAAAACAAAGGTAATGACTGATTTCATTCATCATTCGGACACGTGTGCGATTTTTTTTTCATTTTAATGGTCAAGAAAACTAGGAAATGAATAGCAGGTAGAACAAGGTAGCAGGTAGCAAGGTACTTATAAACTGTTTGATTGGTCTGTGTAAATGTGATTTCATAATGGAAATTTAAAATTAACTAGATACAGAGTAAAGGTAATGAGGAATAATTTAATTTAGGTTCGCATCATCTTCCAAGTTCCAAGGAGATATTAGCAAAAAGAAGTCGTTTTCTATGAAATTCATTTCATCACCTTGTGAGAGCTCGCAGCTTAATATTGATATTTTAGGAAATGCTCAATAGTTCCATAGTTTTGAAAAATTGTATCTAGGTGGATGGTGATGTGAATATTTGAAATTCTGATCAGGGAAAGGTGGAAGGAATGGTCAAAATGTGTAATACGTGCTAAAAATGCTGAAAATGTCCTCCGTGATGCTGAAAATCGAAAAATGCTGATTTTTACTCGAAGGTTATTGTTTTTTTCGTTAAAATTCATCAAAAATTCATTTTTCCTCAATTTTTTGTTCAAATTCATAAGACATTTAATTTTCTTCAAATTAGGTTTTCTGGCAATTTTTAAAGTGTTTTGAACTGACAGAGTTCGACAGATTTTAAATCATTAGAAAAAAATTGAAAATTTTACTGTAGGTCCAGACTCCAAAAAAAAAAAAAAAAATTATAAAACCATTTTTTTGCAAAAGAATTCGTTTTTTTTTCTTTCCAAAAATTAAGTGAGAAACATTCTTATATTGCAAAAAAAAAAAAAAAAAATGATTTACTCCAAAAAATGGAGAAATCATTAGGTTCAGAAAAATTTGAGAGATTTTTTTTCTCCAAAAATTTTGTTATTTAAAAAAAGACCAATAATAACTAATTGCCATTTCTCAAACAAATTGAGAGACAGATTTTTTTTTGCTAACTGAGACCAAACCTAAAATTTGGTCGTTTTTTATTTAATTTTTTTTTTTTTTTTTGGAAATTTGAAAGTTTTTTTTTTTATTTAGGTAAGTACCTCTAACTACCTACTGTCTGTAGGAAAAAAATTATACAAACATTTTTTATTGTAAAAAAAATCATCCAACAAATTGAGAGACAGATTTTTTTTTGCCAACTCTGAGACCAAACCTGAAATTTGGTGTTTCAAAAAATTAATTTTTTTGGAAATTTGTAAGTTTTTTTTTAAAATTTTCTTTGAAAATTTGAAACGTATTTTGTACGTAATTTTAAAAAATTGAGAAACTTTTTTTCAAAATAAATTGATAAATTTTACTACGCTGACTAAAAACAAAATAATTAATTAATATGAAATGTTTTATATCTTAAGAAAATTTGGAATTCTTTCTGCAAAAGAATTTGTTTTTTTTTTTCGTAAAGAAATTGAAACCTTTTTATTTTCAACATTGAAAAGAAAGGACAAAAAATTGAAATTTCTGAAAAAATTAAGAAATGAGTCGGGGATTTTCTACTCGAAAATTAACATGGACCAGATGTCAGAGTAAAAGATTTTTTTGGAGTTTGGATTTTAAAATCCAGTTATGGAAAGGATTTTAGATTTTGGATTTCAAATCCAGGCATGAAAAGGATTTTGGATCTTGGGTTTTGAATACAAAATATCACAATAATTTTGGATTTTGATTTTGAATCCCTTTTTTCCTGGATTTTGTTGAACCCTGTGAACTGAAGACATTAATTTTTTTATAATTTTCATATTGGTGGTGGGGGTGGGGGGGTAGCTCGTAAAACATTCTTCTGAAGATGTTACAAAATTACAAAAATGAGTGTTCAAAAAGTGCTTATTTTGTACATTAGATTTTTCCCCATGCCTAGTTGTTTCTTTTCAATAAGAAAATAATTCCTATTTTCAAATTTTTTTCTTCAATGGAATTTTAACTGAATCCAAATCGTCTTCCCCTCCCCATTTCTTAGAGAAATGAATAAATTGATCAGTTTTCCCGTTCTTGTCTTTTTTGGTCATAATCGCATCAACATTGTTCATATTCATGAAAATTAATTCTCAATTTTTAATTTTTCCCCCGACTCAGTTTTAAGGGGGGGGGGGCTATACATTTTTTTTTTGTTGAATGCATAGAGTTGACAAGCGGAATTTTCTAAGACCTTTGCATGACGTCAATTTGATTTTTCATCTATGAAGTTTTGAAGAAAAATTGGAAACTAATTTCATCTCGCTTTTTTTTTACAAAAAAAAATTAATTTTTGATTTTTGAAAAATGAAATGCATGGAGTTTTCAAAAAAAAAATTATATTCATTTTGCATTTTAATGATGTCATTTTGTAGAAATTAATGATAAATTTTTTGGAAAATCAAAAATTTTAAGCGTTGAAATTGGAGAAAAACACGACTTTTTCTTAATGCCCCGTTTCCAGAAAAACTATGCAACCCACGAGGTTTTTCCTCAGAATGTTTTTTATTCAGTACAGTCTGGTCTGTAGTCTGACGAGAGGGTCTTGCGAAATTCCTACTTTTCCCCCCGATTTTATCTAACTTTCTCCTAAATTTCATCTTAGTATTCCATTCAACTCGAAAGAAGTCTTCGGCAAATTAAAATTTCGCAATGAAAAGTCATGAATTTTGCTGCTGGAAGTCATGAAATTTTTATTTATTAGGTAAAATTTGCACCTTTTTTCTTTCATAATTGAATTTCTTCGAAAAAAAATTTCGCTCTCGCTACGCTCGAGCAGTATTCCGTTTTCTGTTTGATAACAGAGTTGGGAACTTTCAGTAGTTAAAATTTACATTTTCAGTGATTTTTACACCCCCCCCCCCCCTTCTACCCGAAAAGCATCACTTCTCTTTATTTTTATACTTATTTTGTACCAAATACCTTCGAATATTTTGTTCGTATCATTTTTTTCTTTGGATAGCAGAAGTATTCATATGCATTCATTAAGTAAACTTTTTTTTTAAAATTGTAGATTTTTTGGTTACAAAAAAAGGGGTCTGGGAGGGCATAGGTATATTTAGGGGGCTCAGGGGGTATTCGACCACTCCCTCAATATTTTTTAAAATAACTATCCATCACAAAATTATATAGGAAAAAATAAAGAAATTTTTGCCCCATATTCATTCCAAGTTACAAAAAGTCGTGTTTTTCTCCAATTTCAACGCTGAAAATTTTTGATTTTCCAAAAAATTTATCATTAATTTCTATAAAATGACATCATTAAAATGCAAAATGAATATAATTTTTTTTTGAAAACTCCATGCATTTCATTTTTCAAAAATCAAAAATTAATTTTTTTTTGTAAAAAAAAAGCGAGATGAAATTAGTTTCCAATTTTTCTTCAAAACTTCATAGATGAAAAATCAAATTGACGTCATGCAAAGGTCTTAGAAAATTCCGCTTGTCAACTCTATGCATTCAACAAAAAAATATCCCCCCCCCCCTTAAGTGGTACCTTGAAGCTTCAATTTTTTTTTTTTTTTTTTTTTTCAAGAATTGAGAGTGTTTTGAAGTACTAACCACTTGAAATTGAGTCGGAATAAGAAAAATTAAGAAATGGATCAAGTACTTACCTTTTTTTTTTTTTACTGAGCTGGGTTTTCATTTTTTCCGCTTCAAGTTTTAATCGTTTCAACTTCATCTCATATTTTCGAAATTTTTTGCTTCTATATAAAAATTGCGTAGGTACAACTCTTCTTTCATTGTTTCCATAATTTATTTTGATAATATTGAGAACTTTTGGATCATTCGAAAATGAACCCAAATCAAAAATACTTCATGGTTTCTTATAATAAAATTATTTCCACTGCTTACTTTTTCTACTCAAGTTAAGGTTACGGAAATCTCACGTGACTTTTTTCTCAGTCGTTGATTTCAACTTCACACATTTCATTGTACGTACTACGTATTATCATTTTGAAGTTGAATGATTTTCTAAAATAACTTTACCTCTTTTTATTTTTTATTTTGTGATGTCTATTTTAAATGCTAATACAGCGATTGTAAAATAATATTGAAAATGATTTCCAAACGTGTACGTAATCATACAATATACTTGCAGTTTTATATGAAGGGAATTTTTCGTACGCAACGTCATGATCTCTTTTTCGTACGTATAGTTAGTTGTTAATTGGAGTATTTAAGAAGGAAATGTACAACTGTGTGCGACTGCGATATTAATTGTTGGAATTTTGTCGTGCGTTTTTTTTTTTTTTTCGTCTTCTTTGCAACGAATAATAAAAGTAATTGTTGTATTGTAAGTGTGGATTTCTTGTGTCGGTTTTTCTGTTTAGTGTGATTATACTTCTTACTCGATTATACTACGAATTGTAGCATTATGTAGCACCTCATTAGAGCTTGATGTTCGACTTAATGGAATATCAGGTGTCGAAAGAGTGCGAAAGCAAAGTAGTTTCTGCATTTTGTCTCTATGTACGTTTATCGATACGTATTTAGATGGATGCGTTACTCACAGTGGAAAAGTACCTATCCTACGATTGAGATATTGATGATGATGATATTTGTATTTTTAATTTTTATTTATTGAAAATACGAGTGTACGAATCCGTGGGGAATAGTGAAGGAAAATTATCGCGTGTGTTATTATAATACATAGGGATAGTTTTCCTCATATGACTGTGTGTTGTAGTACAGGTTACCGAGCAATCAGGTACTGCAACGATTACGTATAGTGTATGTATAAATTTAACGCAGGTAATTGTTGTATTTTTCGGGTGTCGAGTCGAGGATTTGTAATTATTATGGTAGATGATAATTATTGTTAACGACATTGAACGGTATAAATAATTTATACGAATTATATAATACGCGACGTTGTCGTTCTTGTCATTTTTACAGAATCACCAAACGTGCAGGTCGACGAAGAGGGACTCAAAGTACGACCAAATCATAAACGATGTATTGTTATATTACGAGAAATACCTGATAGTACTCCTATAGAAGATGTTAAGGTTAGTGTTTCGATTTTCGTTTCGTTTCGAAATTCTTCAGTTTGTTGCCATTTTGGCTTGGTTTTTCATTTTCCTCGTCTCGGTCGAAAAGCAGAGTCAGAGGTTTCAAGGTTGGCTTGCTCGTTTTGGACTCTCGAACCACGTGTGTGGTTTTTGGCATCGCCCTTTAGAAAAAGAAAAAAAATTACGTATCCCGTTATTAAAAATGTGTAATACGTATAATGTATAATTATACTATTAAAACCGGAGCAACGCTTCGTAAACGTTGCGAGATCTATGTCATGTGAAAATAACTCGCACCCAGTCGTGCGTTTTGGAAACGAATGATTTTTCCAATTTTACGAAATTCTGTTTCCGTGTTAGCTATTGCGATGGGACGATTGTGTGGTTATTTTGATAGATTTTTGGTCATATTATATTAGAGGGGAAAAAAATTGGAAACAGGAAAATCATATTGTGAGTACAGGTTCTATGTTAGTAGGAGCAAAGTTTTCAACATTCCAATAAAAATAAGAGTACTCGACTACTCGTGTTATTTTCATTAAATTTTTTTGTTTTTTATTGTTTTAAATTTTTACAATTATAAAATAATTCAAGGGCTAAAACCGCAGGGTTCCAATGGTTTCCTCATTAACCCAGTTTTTCTTTGATAGCTGTAGTTGACCGTTGACGTAACCAAGGGTTTTATCAAATTTCCTGCCATAATCGGTAACGTTCACACTTGGCTAAAAATCGTAGAAATATCCTTCGAACATTTTATTTCTTTTCTTTGAACTATTGCGATGATATATGTTCGTTGAAAATCACGCAAATTACGAGTTTACTGGTGGAACTGGTTACTTATTAATTACATTATAAACGACGAAATTAACGAACACGTACGATATATTTTTGTAGATTTAAAAAAGTGTCCCGTCTCTTTTCCAGCGTCTGCAGTGCGTCGGTTGGATTTAAACCAGTTAATTCTAGTTATTTTCCTTCTTTTTTTTTCTTTTTAAATTTCACTCCGTCGCTTTTAATTTTTAATTTTTATCCAATTGCTTTGTTGAGAGGTTTTTGGAAATATCTTTTCACTTGATTGGTAGGACTGAGCCAAATTTGCGATTATGTGGTGTAAAATACGCATATTTTTACAAAAAATACGCCCTTTCCTCAAATTGCCTCCCAAAAAACCTTTTTGAATTTTTTTCAGTGCGAAATTGTATGCAGTTTTTTTACAAAAATCAATTTTCTCAACTTTTAAGAAGGACGTTTTGGGGGGGGGGGGTTATTGATTTTTCACAAAAAATTATCTTAAAAGATTGAAAAACTCAATGTTGTTTTTTTTTGATTGAGTATTTTTAAAATTTAGGTACCAGAATACTCTTATTAAATTTTTTTTTTTTAATATAGGTATATCAAAATTTCTTCAAATAAAAATCAAAAATTATATTGAAAAAAAAAATGAAAAAAATGAAGGAAAATCTTTCAAAATTTTCCTAAAAAATTGAAAAATTACATCTTTTTTGTAATTTACAAGTATTCTCTTTAAAAATTCCGGTGGGATTATTTTAAAACTTAATTGAAAAAATTAAAAATTTCAATTATAAATTGAATAAAATGCAAGAAAATATTTCGGAATTTTTCTAAAGAAAAAAAAATTCAGAATTCCTATACTAAAAAGATTTAATAAATATAAAGGAAATATTTCTAGATTGTTTTGAAAAAATAAAAAATTAAATTGTACCTATATAATTAATTATGTTTTATCTCTTTTTTTTTTTTTTTTTGAAATTACGAGCATCTTTAAGAAAATTTTAAATAAAAATATTTCATAACTTACCCGAAAAAAAAACTATTAAAAAATGCAAGGAAAAATGTTTCAAAATTTTCGTAAAAAAATTTAAATTTTTTTTTTTTTTTTCTAAATTGAAAGAAGATATTTCAAAATTTTCTGGGGAAAAAAATGATAAAATAGCTAGATAGATGAAAAACTTAAGAAATAGAAAAGAAGAAATTACAAGAAAATAAGTATTAAAATTTTTCGAAAAAATATTATTGATAAAAAATTGAAAAAAGTAGATAGAACATAATATTATTTCAAGAATGACACTTCTTTAAAAAAAAAATTGAAAATCTTATCAATTTTTTTCTAATTTACGAACATCCTCTAAAAAGTTTTGGATAAAAATGATTCAAAACCCTCCCAAAACTTTTCTTAAAAAATCAAAAATTCAAGCATAATTATTAAGTATAATAAAACATCGAATAAAAAAATTTAGGAAGAAAATATTTCTCGATTTTCTCAGGGAAAAAATCAAAAAATTATAATTTTTTTGAAAACCCTAATTTAAAGCTTCCCACAAACATCAAAAATCTTATTAATTATTATACCGATTTTTTTTTTTTTTTTTTTTTTTTTTTAAAGGAAATAATTGAATATTATTCTGGAGGAAATCGAAAATTCTATCCAAAAATTGAAAAAAGAAATGATTGAAAATATTTCAATTTTTTCATGAAAAAATCAATAATCGTATCGAAAAATTTAGAAATAAAATGATGGATGATATTTCAAAATTTTCACCAAAAAATTCAAAAAATCTTATCAAAGAATTGAAGAAAAAAAATGAAAGAAACTATTTCAAAGTTTTTCTGAAAAATATCAACGATCCTAATTTTTTTTTTTTTTTTTTAATCAGAAGGAAATTTTCTTTAAAAAAATTCAAAAACACAATCAAAATTTTTTGAGTAACTTGAAAAAACCCTTCAACTAGGAAAATATTGAAGAATTCGAAAATTCTATTAGAAAATTTAATTGATGAATGAAAGGTAATATTTCGAAATTTTTCTCAAAAAAGTGAAAATTCTATCAAAACTTGAAAAAATTTAATGAATATATTTTTAAAATATAAAAGATTTAAAATTGGAAAAAAATTAGGAACAAAAAAATATTTCCTATAAAAAATTTCAAATTGAGGCGCTTGGTGGAAGAAGGGCCTTAGAACATAGTAAATTCAATGTTCCTAAGGCCCTTCTTCCACCAAGCGCCTAAATTCTTGTAGATTTTTTTTTGGAAAATTTTCGAAAATCTTTTGATAGGGGATACAAAATTTTTCGAATAAAATGCTAGTCTTTTTTTTCAATTTCAAATTTTCAAAATGGCGTTGGTGTATTTTCCCATTTTTACGAAATATGCATTTATAACGAGACATGCACAAATATGTATTTTTATCAATTTAGTACCTACTACGCCATGAAACCCAAAGAACTTGAAATTTCATGTTTAAACGTACCAATAGCTATCCCATTGCTCATATAAATGCATATTTGGCCCAGCCCTACTAATATGGTCAAGTCTTAGATTTGTAGGTAACGGAATTATTTAGAATGATGCAATTTTACCTCTGGAAATGTAGTCTGTTATGTGAACAACTTATTGATTAATAAGTGTGGGTGGGTTTTAAAAATGTTATCCAATGTTATTTTATGTTACGGTATTTCGGATATTTATTTTATAATGTAGATAATGTAATGTTTATATTTTTTTTTCATTCATTATAATTACGGTTTGGTGTAAATTTTTAAAATGTTTTTTTTTTTTGTTTTGTTTGTAGGGTATATTTTCCGGTGAAAATTGCCCGAAATTAGTATCTTGCGAATTCGCTCATAATAATTCGTGGTATGTCACGTTCGAAAATGACGACGATGCGCAGAGAGCTTACAGATATTTAAGGGAAGAAGTACGCGAATTTCAGGTAAAAAGAATAAACCTATAAAAGAACGCAATAATGTGTAAAATTTCGCCAGCTTGGCGGTATAATTAAAACTCGATTAATTATTACAGGGTAAACCGATTATGGCACGTATCAAAGCGAAACCAATGAACAGACTACCAATAAGTTCGGTACCTAGTGCTGTAGTTAATATGAAAAACGGCTATCGCACGCCGCCCGGTACCGCAACTCCTGTCGGTGCTCCAGCACCAGCGGCTAGCGCCGTTTATGAGCCGGCTCCGTCTTACCAACCACCGCCCCCACCGCCGCCTCATACATCACATCCGAGATTTCTGTATACCAATAGCAACACGCTCCCTCCTGCCATTAATTACGCTAACCAGTTGCAGATCTATGTAAGTTTTTTTTTAAAAAAGTTTTTCGCATATTCGTTGGTTGGTGTTAAATTCGAATTTTACGACTTTTTTTTTTCTTTGCTCGTGCAACAGGCGTTCCAGCAACAACCTTTTTATCACCCTAGTATGCTGCCGCATTGGGGACCTACCGGTCAAGCGTATTTCGATATTGGTAGCGTATTTCCAGTTAATGGGCTTGCCCAACAAACGTCTTTCACTAAAGCTCAAAATCCTCGGTATGCTGCTAGAACCAGCAGTAGGTTGGTATCGTACGTATATTGTTTTTTATTACTCATTTATTCGTCGACGAGGTACGAGCTACGTGGATGAATTCAGTCTTCGTGGTTTTGAGATTCCTCTGCTAATTGAGATCTATAATTATTGTAGATACAATTTCAAAATCAATTTTAGAAAAAATCTCTAGTCTGTTTGCAACTTTCGATGAGAATAATTATCATTGATTATTTTTCTGGGCTACATTATGAATCGCAATTTCATGACCAAATCTTGATCTAGGATCTATGTGGGGTAAAATTGGCAAGTAAATGCCATTTTTTAAAGGCTCGCCCTCTTCGAAGCTGCAGCCCTCATCATTTGGTAATCTCCTACCTCTGTTCCTGAGGCCGCATTTGAAAAAAAATTTTCAAACAAAAGTTGTAGATTGAGATCTTTGAAATAATTTTGGTCATTACAAAAATTTCAATTGGACCCCTCCCTACCCTCTAATTTTGCATAATATGTATAAAAATAATATTTTCATGTGTATTGTGCGAAATTGGAGTGGAAGGAGGGGTCTAGTCAAAATTTTTGTAATAACAAAAATTATTCCAAGTATCTCAATCTATAACTTTTGTTTGAACATTTTTTCAATTGGGGGCTTAGGAACCGATTTAGGGAACTTATAAGGAAAGGGATGGACCCTCCTTTTGTACCTAAAGCTCCAATTGAAAATTTTTTCAAACAAAAGTTGTAGATCGAGGTCCTTGGAATAATTTTGGTCATAGCAAAAATTTCGATTGTACCCCTCCCTCCCCTCCAATTTAGACTAAAATGTAATAAAATAATCCGCGGTGATTCTCATACGTTTTATGCAAAATTGGAGGGGAGGGAGGGGGTCCAATCGAAATTTTTGTCTTGACCAAAATTATTCCAAGGACTTCAATCTACAACTTTTGTTTGGAAAATTTGGAAAGGGGTAGACCCTGGGAAAAAGGGCCTCAAAAAATTGTAACTCCAGCTCATTTTCTAAAAAATACGTCCTAGATTACTAATCAATCATAAAACCACTTTTAATTTCTCGATCACACGGACGCCTTTTTTTTTTAGGCTAGAAAGGGTCCGATCGAAATTTTTGTAATAACTAAAATGATTCTAAGGATCTCTGTCTATATCTTTTGTTTGAAATTTTTTTTATAAGCAGCCTTATGAATAGAGATAGGAACTTCCAGAGGAAGATGGTTTATAAGTATAACTAAATCGAGGAATCGAAAAATTACGGAACAGCTTATATTTTGAACGTAACTCGTACATCGTCTCGAAATGAAAAACGACTCAGGTCGAGTTACACCCATACTAACTTTTTTTTTTTGTTCTTGAAGCAGTACTAGAAGTAAAGCGCGTCAAAATAGTGATTATAGAAACAGCATATCGGAAAATAGCCTAACTTCCAGCCCGGTAGGGTCCAGACCAAATACTAAATCGTTTTCGAGCGGCGGTGGCGCCGGAAGTAACGCGAACAGCAGTGGAAACACGAACGCGTCATCGACCGGTAGCCTAAAATCGCACGCGGAGACGCCGCGCAACGGCAACGCTTCGAACGGTTCGACGTCTTCAGATAGCAGCCATATTTTGAATAAAAATTCTCCCGATTCGAATCCTTCCACTAACGCAGCATCTCAGCAACGAGTTGCTGCGACATCAAATTCTCAAGACTGCACTCAACAGTATATCCAATCAAAGGATGCTGCCTTACCGCCGAGGTAAACCTAAATTGGTCTAGTTTTCGTATCGCAGGAGAGTATTTTTCCATTGACACGTCTATTTTTACGGTTTACTTAGGCGTAGAAAAAAAGAAGATGATACGAGTCACAATAACAATCACATTAGTAGGACTGCGGAGGGCGGTAGAACTTCTGGCCATAAATTTGATTTAGAAGCCGATGCCTTTCCTCCTCTACCAGCTCATGTCGTTGAGACGCCGACGCCTTCATCCGTTTCAACGTCAACCCAAGCTAACACTGCGGTGATACCTGACCAGTCGGACAATCATTTGAACGACGAGCCGCAGTCGTTATCCTGGGAAAATGGGTTCGTAGTGAACCGCTTCTGGTTTTAGATTCGCTAACGTAAATGGTATCTCTGGAAATATTTTTGTTTTCAATTTACAGAATAGTTCCTGTAAATAATGCCACAGCTGGCTATAAGTCAAAGACTGAAGATACGCTTAACTCGAATGGTGTACTGACTGAAGATGCGGAAGAATCATCACAATTTTTACAAAAGTCAGGCGCCAACGCCTCATCGCAGATGCAAATTAATTATAAGTCTGGTTCGAAAACCGATGCCTCTAGTACTACGAAAAGAACGCAAGTGAGTGGAACGTTCAGAGCTCAGGAAAATTAGACTAAAAATATGGAACGGATTGCATTTTGGGTTACATGAAATTTTTTGATTTTAAAATGTTCTTTTCGGTGTTCTGACTTATGAAAAAAGTCCCCGAACCACATCTTTCGGAAAGTTCTTCAAATTGTGGACTCAAAATGACCTTGTTGTTTTTCGCTTATAACTCTTTCAATATGCGTTTAAGCAGAAAAATGGTCATGGAATAAAATTGAAGTGGATAAAATTTGCAACAAAAAAGGTTATATTCATTTTTTCCAAAAAGTGAACGGTTGATGCAAAAATAAGCGTCATAATATTATAGGGCCATTGTGTACATTTTGACTCTTAGTTTTGCGCTACTCGTTCACTTTTCGAAAAAAATGAATATAACCTTTTTTGTTGCAAATTTCATGACCTTCAATTTTAGTTGAGAATATGTTTTCATTTTAACGCATATTTGAAGAGTTAGAGGAGAAAAACGACGATAAAGTGACTTTGTGTCTACATTTGGAAGACCTACCGAGGAGGGAGGTTCGGGGATCTTGTTTTTGGTTAATCAGGGCATCGAAAGGAGCTTCTAAAATGGAAAAAAAAAATCACGTGATCCGAAATTCAATTTCATTTCCGTATTTCATTGGGCTATATGATCGAGCCATGCTAAAAATATCGCTTCGAAGCGTCGTGTCAGCTAAAATTGATACAAAACTCTCGTTTTGCAGGGTTCCGCTGATTTTAGTACGGTAACGTCGTCGTCATCGTCGTTATCGTCGTCCAACACATCAAAAAATACTAGTTACGCGAATACCTCGAGCAGCAGCAACGTGAATAGCAACAGTAGCGGTGGCGGTAGCGCTAGCGCCAGCAACGTGAGCGGCGGCAGCGGTACCGGTAAGCTGAACGGATGTAGTACGAATTCGACGGCGGCGGCGACCACGACGACGTCGACTTGCCCGAACCAAAAAGTCATTGCCGGCGGCGGCCTCAACGGCACAGCGACGTCGTTTAGTAGCGCGACCAGTGGCAGCAGCGGTGGAACCAGCACCGGTAACGTAGGCAGCTCGCAACTACCAAAAGGCGTTCCTCCCGTTTGCCCGACGAACGCGGCCAGCGATTCGAGCAGCGGACAGCGTCTGAGTTACGCCCAAGTAGCGCAACACCATAAGGAGAAGTCCGAAATGGAGAAGATGCAGAACGCGGCAGCAGCAGCGGCGACGGCCACGGCCGCCGTATCGAACGCTACGACGAACGCGACGTCCACCACCACTACCGCAGCAGCTGTTGTTAATAGTCACCAAAATGTAACAAATAGTGCCACGAGTAATTCTCAACTGTCGCCGTCGACGTCCAAAACGACACACGTCGGCGGAGTTGGCAATTCTACCAATGCTACGAGCTTCAACGATCACGATAAGAAAGATGGCGCTCATACGCAATCGACCAAACAAAGTGAGTCGAGAGGGTTGCTATAATATGTGGAATAGGGTGGTTGTTATTTTCGTTTCTTTTTCTCGCTCTCAAAAGTTGTTTATTTTAGGAAAATGACTCCCTCTTTTTTTTCCAACTTAAGAGCATACCCGGGCAAAAGTGGTGAATTGGACCAAAGATTATTTCTGGAATTTTTTTTTTTCGTAGATATTTCTGTGTATAGAATGAATATTTCAAGATTTTAAAACGTGAAAAACCGATTTTTAAAATCATGTTTCGCCCTTAAAGCGGGCATTCTTCGCTGAAAAATTATATCTTCAAGTTCAAGGACACCAAAATACACTATCACCACTTGAATTTGGATCCGATTCGTTCATCTTTTCAATCTTTCCTAATTTTCTTTTAAAATACTTTAATGAAGCCATTTTCGGAATCCACAACCTCCTCCCAGATGTCCTGGGAGTCAAAAATTTATGTCCTTGTCCGGGCATGGTTTATCTGGATTTACGTCACATGTCAAAATTTCAGCGAAATCACGAACTTGAAATTTTTTTTGAGTAATTTTTACGGATCGAGAATTTTTGACTTTGGAAAATTGTGGAATGTGGATATAGTTGTAAAAAAAAAATTCTCGATTTTGCTCAATCACAATATCTGACAAATATCGAGTGGAAATATGTACACATGAATTTTTGACTCTTAAGTCATCTGGGAGAAGATTGCAAATCTCCAAAATTGTGGCATTAAAAAAAAAAAAAATTAGAAAAAAATAGGGAACGAATGAATTTGATCTAAATTCAGGTTGATGGTGTATTTATACTATATTTGATGGTAAATTGCAAGAAAAAATTATTTCGACCAAAAGTGACCATGTTAAGTGCAAAAAATTATTTAAAAAATCGGGTTTTCTCTTTTTTTAAACGCCTTTTACGATATTACAAAATTTTGAAAAAATTAATTTTGTCTACGTGGGTCTTTACATAAGATTTTTTCAATCATGGCAGGTTGAAGAAAAGTGTAGATATTATGTTTTGAATTCTTGAAACTCTGTTTCCACACAAAGGGACATTCTGAAATTTTTTGAAAATTTCCAGGAATGTGACCCTTAGTGAAGCCCATCATCCTTGCAAGTTTTGAAAAATTCTGTTGAGAATTTGTAGAATAAAAAATGTTCTTACGTAAAACCACATTTGACGTTACGGAGGTGAAAGTTATTTAGGGGGTCAAAAATTGTACCACAGAATTTATAGAGCCTAAACGTCAACCTCAACCACTTTATTTCAAAATCCCAGTCATAGGCAGATTCGCAAGTCATCCCCCACCCCCCGTCCTACCTCATAAAAAAATGAAAAAAATTGCCAAATTTTCAACTTTACTTTTTTTGTTCTTTTTCATGTGAAGTAATTCTCGCTTTTTTCAATTCTTCCCTCAATTGAATTTTAAGTGGAACCATGAAACCCTCGAATTACTTGAAAAATTTGGAAAATAAAAAAGTTACATTTTACGAGTTAGAATTGAAAATTCTTTCTTTTTATGAGAAAAAACTGATTTTTAAAAATGGTATTTTTCAGCCGTTCATTTTTATAATTTACTCTCCCCCCCCCCCCTGTCCAGTAAAATTATTTTGGAAAAAGTTGAAAATTGAGAATTATTTTTACTAGTACAGTTGGAAATGAAAAAAATCAACCGATCGAAAGATTCAACTTTCCAAAGAAATGAGCTTTGATTCCATTTTTGAGGTCATTGTTTTCGAGTATCATCTCCCTTTCCAAAAACTCTTCTACCTATGTATCTTAAACCCCAATTGAAAATGTTTTCAAGCAAAATTTGTAGATTGAGATTCTTAAAATAATTTTGGTTATTGCAAAAATTTCGATTGAACCCTCCCCTCCCCTCCAATATTGCATAAAACGTAGGTACGAAAATCATCTGATGATTTTCACCCGTATTATGCCAAATTTGATAGGAGGGAGGGGTCCAATCGAATTTTTTGTAATAACTAAACTTATTCCTAGAATCTAAATCTACAACTTTTGCTTGAAAATTTTTTCAATCATGGCATTGGTGATTGGGTACAAATATATGGAGATTTTTTGAAAAAGAAAGATCTTTAAAAAAAAAAAGAGCTCCAGTTCATACTAAAAAAATAAATAAAAAAAAAAAAAAAAAAAAAAAATGGTCTTCGATTCCAATAAGTTATAAAATCGTCTATAACCGTTTGATTACTCGAAAGTTCCAAATTTTTCATTTTTTGAGAAGTGGGGGTGTTTCTAAGGTACCACTTGAAACTAGATCGGGGAAAAATAAAAAATTGAAAATATTTCTTATTAAATAAGAGAACTTGTGTTAGAATTTTAAAAAAATGAAAATCTGTCCAGTATTTTTTTTAGTTGGGAGCAACCTGGCTCCACTTGAAATTCAGTCAGGAGAAAATGATAAAATATTGAATTAGTTTATCATTAAAAGAAACAACTTTGCGGGTGAAAAAAAAAAAAAAATAAGGACCACCCCAGTGTAGGACGTAGGTCGTAATTAGCAATATTCGTGGAGTATCGATTCATTAAAAAAAAATTCCTCGTATTTTATTTTAGGTGCAAATAATGGTGGTAGCCAACGCGAACGTTCCGGTAGAGGTAGTCGTCAAACTCAAACCACCAACGATCGCGAGAAAGATCACCCTCCTGGTAAAAATTCCAGACGAGAAAGGCGAGGAGAGCATGGTTCAAAATTTTCGCAAACTTCTTAGAATGATTACAGTCGATTTGGTAGGTAATTTAATAATATTTTCATTTTATTTTTTCTGTCTTTTTATTGTTATTTTATACGAATAATTTCTAAGGGAATTATCGCCTTAATATTTAATGGAAGGTTAAGAGGGAGAGATGCATAAGGTAATAAATAGAATAGAAAGTTGATGGGTCTGAATATTTATGAATCATTTAACGATTACTTTACTTACGAAGCTATTCTGCTCCCAAAAATTTCATTTTTTTAAAAATAGTGGTATTTGACTTGGCATTTATTATTTCGCAGATCAGATGCGCGCAAATAAATGTAAAATATTAACTATTTCCTGAACCAAGAAAGAAAAAAAGGTGAAGATTTTTTGAAAGGAAAAAAAAGAAAAATTTCGAATGGAAAAATAAAAAAAGGAAAGAAATTAAGTACAAAAAAAAAGGAGGAGCAGTACTCCGTACAGTTACACTCGTGATTCGCTGACACCATCACCATCACCATTACCACTACCACTTAATTTATTATACATGTGTGCTAATGTACATACGGATACGTAAAAGAAAAAAAATCGTGTCGTTTGAATGGGAAGTTAAAAGAGTCTAGAAGCGTATTGGAAATTTGTGTTAATTGATTTTATATTGCGAAGAAAAAGAAAAAAAAGAAGAGTCGACGGCACCAAGTGTCGCGTTGTTTTCATATTTGCATATTGTGGTCTGACAGTTACCCCGTATTACTTTACGCCTTTTGTTTATATATAAAATTATAATTACCTGTTAGTGGTTAATTTTTTGTTCTTGTTTTTCTCTTTTATATACTATAATATTTTCACCGTGCGTCCGGTCCCTCTATTTTACCCCTTCCCTATTCGTATTACTTCCCTGGTCCCCCTCTCTCCCCCCATTCCTCCTTCACTGTTAACGAATTAATTTCATATTATATTGGTGACTTATATATTTAAATCGGTTTAACTACGTTGTTAGATGTTTCTTTTTTTTTCTGTTTTATTTTATATTTATTTATATTACGTTTAGTTAGAATTAATATTAATATTTACTATCGATTATTTTACGTTTTAAAATTTTTGGTTCGTTTTTTCCCCTCTCTCGTATTTCTCTCCCTCTCAATCTCTCTCTCTCTTGTTTGATTTATACCTTTAATTATCATTTTGACGTAAGACAGCAACGAAAGCGAAATTGTAATCGGGAAAAAAAACTAAGGTACATTGTCGTACAATATTTTTACGAATTGGTGCATTTTTTTGTCTCGAACTACTTGTGAGTGTGATTTTTTTTTAAATATGTGATTGAATTTAAGATAAAAGAGAAACGAGGCAAAAATGAGTGTTTTTTTTCTATTCACTTGGCATACTCGTAACTACATACATTTTTTAATTTAATTATTTTTGAATGATCAAATGAAACGACAATATTGTTACGTGTGTGATGAATGTTGCTGTTGAAATGTCTCGGTTTTTTTTTTCGTTTTTTCGTTTTAATGTGGGATGGTTAGTAGTCGATTTCTTGTCTTGTTTTTTTTTCTGAAATTTAATAATTAGAAAAGAAATGTTGAATAATTTTAATTTCGTGTATATAGATATATTATGTTCATAGCTGTTCTTTTTTTTTGTTCGAGTCATAAGTGTTTTTTTTTTTTTTTTTTTTTTTTTTTCACCAACACCTGAGAAAATTGGTACAATTTTGTACGTGAGTTTGATCATTTGATTATCGTTGCTATTATATTATATATGTATTTTCCTCGATCGGATGGGGGAGGGAGGGTAAT
This sequence comes from Balanococcus diminutus, assembly GCA_959613365.1. Classification (NCBI taxonomy): domain Eukaryota; kingdom Metazoa; phylum Arthropoda; class Insecta; order Hemiptera; family Pseudococcidae; genus Balanococcus; species Balanococcus diminutus. The sequence goes on from OY390714.1 coordinate 37,422,375, forward strand.
CTGTAATAGAAAGAAGGAAATAGTTTATAGTAAAAATACACCGAGCAACTCTCATATCTTAGTTAATTTTTCTTCGAATCGTTAATATTATTTTTCAAATGTGCCTTCCTTGTGTTTTTTTGTTTCTTTTGTTTTATAAAAGCATAACAATAATTAATTATAATTAATATGATAATTACACGAAGATTTATAATACTTACGGAATATTTAAAAGGAAAATATGCAAAAAAAAAAGATTGTTTAAAAGTACTTTATTGAACCGGAAATCGGTTGAAAAAATTATATTATAATTTTGGCTGTTTCGTTTATCGGTCGTAAAGGACGTTTTTATCATTTTATTATTCGAATAATTTTTTTTTTCGTTTTTTTTCCTCCTCTTTTAAATAATGCAAATATTCTATGTTATAATTTATAATGTTTTTCGTATAATTCGAGTATACGTATTGTATTTCGATATGTGAAGGCGACGATACTATGGTTGTCGAATGCCAAAATTGGGCGTTTCGACGACTTGGGCATATTTAAATTGTTTTTTCTCCTTAATTTTATCCATCAGCAGCACGAAAGTACCGAATAATCGCTTTTACATATGTGACTATCATTTACGTGTATTTTTTTTTTTTTTTGTATAATTTCTCAACTTTATCGTAAGGTTTTGATTTTTTTTTTGTAATTCGAGAGCTGCACGTGGTAAAGCCATGTTTGTACTGCGACGATGGATTTGGCGCTCGTGTGTTTTTTTTTATGTAGAATTTAATCACCAAAACTAAATCTGTAGTTACTACTTCGCGGTTACTATTTTTATTATTAGAATTTTTAAATTTTAGACTCAGTATACTGTATGTATCTTAAATAGACAAGTAATCTCGTGACGAGTACTTGTACGAATGTTTCCTTGCTCTGCGAACACAATTGACTTTCGATTATTAGGATTTTGTTTTAAAGCACCTTTTCTTCGTGTTTTTTTTTTTTCGTTTTATATTTTACGAAATAATTTTTCGTAACCATACCGGATAAAGCAGAAAAACGAATACGGTCGTTTTAAGAATTATTTTTAAAATTATTGTTTTTAGCAACTTCGCTAGCATTTTACGATATATTTGTGACTGTTACTTCTTTTTTTATAAGACGAAGAGTCGCAACGGTGTTATGTGTAGTAGGACGAATTTTCCATTATTTTAGGTTTACATAACAAGCTTTTTAGAGATTTGAAAATGACTGACCGTGTGCGGGCTAAGTTTTAGGGATTAGGAAATATCGCGTGGACGTGCTGATTGTTTATAAGGTTTGATTTTGACTTAGGGATGTCATATGACGGATTTCGTTTTTCGTATGGGTTGGATTGATGAATAAAAAAGAGGTGAAAGAAAACGATGGAATTGAAATTTGTGCCATTTACGCATTTTTTTTCCTTCTTTTTTAAATCTTAATTTTGCGTTAATTTGATTACCTGTCTTGTATTTGCATATATGAATGAAAATCTCGAGCTATAGGGATGATGTGAAATTGAAATGAGAAATGTGTGTATGAATATGATTGACAGAGGGAGTATTTTTCGAAGGTAGAATTTTGCGAGATATGGCCGATCCGCTCCGAAATTCGATCAGGATTGAAAAATGAAGGTAATAGGTATACGAGTCTTCATAGAAATTATTAAAGTAACTGAAGAGCTCAAATAGTGCACGAATTTTGTTAGTTTGTAGTTTGAATGTATGAACCTTTGATTGTCGCCAGGGTGTTAGTCTACGATCTGGGTAACCGAGTATTGTATTTTGTAGGGGTTTCAATCGTCCTTAAAAGTTTCAGTGGTGTCGAGTATAGATAGGAATATGTTCGAGCGTTTGGGAAGTATTTCTTGAAAAAATGCTTCATGATTTTTTTTCAAGGAGGTAGAATAGGTTTGAAATAATCACGATTATCTTTTGTGATTATTTTGTAGCTGAGAGAGTTGGAAATTTCAAAGCTACCTATGTTCTTAGGATTTAGATTGTTTTGGAAATTGACCTGTATGATGTTGATCATCGCGCATGGTTCAAGGCCTGCAATTTCAAGGGTGCAGCTTGTTTTTTTTTCCGAAAGGGTGACCAGTTGCAAAAATTTTAATGTTGAATGTGAGCATGATTTCTTTACTCCAAAAAAATTGAATGACTGATTTATTCCAAAATTTAAAAAAAAATACAAAAAATTGAGAAATTTGTTTATTGCGAAAAAATAACAGATTTTTTTCTCTATAAATGAAATACTGATGTCTCGAAAAAAATGAAAGATTTTTGGTTTTTTTATTCAGAAACTATTTACATATCTTGCACATACTCAACGTTTTCACATTTAATTTTTTTGTTTACATTTCACTCCAAAAGATAAAAATTATTCCAAAAAAATGAGAAATATTTTTACTTATAGGTAAAAAAAATCGTAAGATATCTTTACAAAAATTGGTGTCAAAAATTAAAAACCATTTCTGCAAAAATTTGAAATACAATATTTTTACTCCAAAAAATTAATAGAATATTGAAAAAAAATATTCAGTTGAAACAAAAAACTGAGATTGTTTCACTTTCACTCAAATAATTTTACAATAATTAAGAGATTTTTCCAAAAAAAAAAAACAAAAAAAAACGAGTTTATTCTCGAACAAAATTTGAAGATTTCTTTTCAAATAGATTTAAAAAAATTGTTTTACCTACCTTTTTCTGAAGATCAACTTCAAAAAGTTAAGAAATTTATTTCACGTCGTTTCCAAAAAAATTACATGCCTAAAATAAAATTTTGAAAAACACTCGCCAAAAATTAATCAAACAATACCTAGTTTTTTTTTTTTGTTTTTTTTTATCGAAGTCAGAAAACTTGAAATTTTGAGAGAACTTTTTTCTTCAAAAAATTGAAAATGTTGAAAGTTGTTTTATTTGAGTTTTTTTTTCTATGAATGAGAATGAGTGATGATTTACTAAAAAATTAAAAAAAAAAATTCTTCAAAAGAGATGAGATTTTTCTCAAAGAAATTGAATGATTTCTTTTTTTCATTTACCCTTTCATTTTTTTTAAATTCAGAATTTTGTTTCCAAATAATTTGAAACATTGGAAGCTTTTTTCATAAGTTTTTCCTCTGTACTTAAGCATTGAAAACTCTAGTTGTTGAAAAAACAAATCATTTTTTCCACAAAAAATCGAGGTCTTTTTTTCTTGAAAGTATTAAAGTTTTTTTTTATTCATACCTACCTACCTAATTTTTTCATTATAATTTCTTTAGTTTTTTTTTTTTTTTTTTTTTTTTTTCTAGAAAAATTGAGTCAGAAAATTATTTATTTATTTATTTATTTGAAAAATTAGGAGTTTTTTCTTGTACTTGAAAAAATTAAAATAGGTGCCTAGTATTTAAAAATAAAATAAAATAAAAAATCAATTGAGAAATATTCTCTCTTCCAAATAGGAAATATTGCTTCTCCAAAAAAAAATTCTAGAATAAATTTGGAAGATTTTGTTCGTCAAAAAACATTTTTTTTAATACGTGCGTAATTTATACTTACTCAGTTTTTGAATTTTTGGAGTTTCTAGAATATGACTCACTTCACATTTAAAGTTTTGGGTGTTGCTCGAGTATTCGAGCTACTGCTAAGTTATCGATCAATGTACATATGTTTTTATCCTCTTGATTCATAAAAAAAATGAATGAAGAAAGACATTTTTGAAATTGAGACCTAGTTTTTAAAGTTGGAGTTGTGGAAGAAAAGCTTCCTACCCTTCGTTCGTCTATCAAAGCTCGATGCACCCTTGAGGCATTTTTTCTTTCGGTTCCTCAGATTCGTCTTGGTTTAATGACCTGTCTAGTTGTTCGTGCGAAGGACAATCATTAAAAGCAAATTTGAACAAGGATGTTGATCGTTAACTAACAAAAAAAAAATAAATAAAAAAAGGCAAAGGAAATAAGAAATCCGTCATATGTTGTGAATTTTGTTATTTTTATTCGACCATGTATTTATTTCACTCGTATTTACGATGAGGTTACTTCTCATTTGTTAATGAATGAAAAAATCTCCATAAATTGTCTCGTCTGGTTCCTTTTTACTAAGTTTAGATATACGTATGTGTAATTTGTACTCGTATAATATGAAAGCAAGCATCATTTTTTTATACTAAAATGATAGAAAAAATTTCGAAAAGATGCAAAAACTGCCATACGCACCGCACCGTTCACGCTTATTAACTCTGTAGGTTTGTTTCAATTTTATTTCGTTTAGTTTTGCTCTTTGTGTATTTTTTTTCTTTTAGTCCGAGTTAGCCAGCTCGATAGGGATTTTTTTTTTTTTTTTTTTTTTTTTTGAGGACACATTCGTTGAGAATTTGATAGATATGAATGGTTTGAACGGTGTTCTTTTTTATTATTATTCGAGAAAAATGTGTATAATATGTACATAGTTGTGATTTCAGATGCTTAAATAATTTAAAGAAAAATTTTATCATCGATACGAATTCTGCGAAAAATAAATTTATAGGTACCTCGAGCGAGCGATGAGGAGGTGGGGGTTGACAATCCGTAAGACGAGGAAAGAATGGTGGGATTAAGCTCGTATGGGCGAGCACAGTGAGGTATCTATGGGTTATAATGAGCATCAAGACTGAATCTTTAACAAAATGTTTTCTTTTTAGGAATTTTCGCAGTTTTCGTCGATATTTTTAACGTTTTTTAGTATGTTTATCGTGTTTTTAAGTTATGTAGCTAAATATATACGAAGATTGGGTGTGTATGTGGGTGCGAGCGCGTATATATGTTTAAATTAGCATATCCGAAAGAAAATTATCCATTTTTACTTTTTTAATTTTCTTTTTCTCTTTCTATCTCCTTTTTCGTTTTCTTATTATTATTTTTTTCTCGTCGTCTAAAAAAAATACGAATGAGCGAAATATCGAAGTTACCCGAGTATTGTACGTTCGTCGTCCACGTATATGCGCCCGAATTACGACCATTTTCGTATTTTTCGCTACCATAAAGAAAAATCACGAAATTGGGGGGCACGTGGTACTCGTGTTTGTAAAGAAAATCGACAGATTATTTAAAAAGGTAACCGAAAGCCGTGTAAAATCTCATCCTTTCTATTTTCTCTGTATACCTAGTCTACGATATAACAATCGGGCAAACGTGTTGTTTTTTTTTGTTTTTCGTTTATTATTATTATTTTTTGTTTATTTTTTAATTTTTGTCAGTCATTAAATGCTGATAATGTTATATTGCAGTTTGTTGTTTGGTATTTTCGAAATTACGTGTGTAAATAACGTTGTTATTGTATAATTTTTTTTTTAAAGGAGGAAAAATATGTGAAAGGTTGTATCTCGCGAATAGTTTTCCAAAAAAAAAAAAAAAAAATGTTGTGTAAAATGACGTATAGGTTTTTTTTTGTCTAATCGACGATTGTGTATACATATTACAATACATTTTATTATCTGAGCATTAATAATAATGCCGAGATATTGAGAAAATAATCCGATTACGATTTTTTTTTTTTTTTTTTTTTTGTTATTAAGTTAACGTTTAAACAGTTCTGTGATATTAACGAAGTAGTAGAAATAGTCGAATATGTACGGAAATGATGAAATTTTACTGATTGATCGCTTCATGACCGAAATCTTTATAGAGAGTTACTCGACGCCGCGAAACGAGTAACTGCGAAATTTCACGTAGCCTTTTTTTTTCTAACTAACGTTTCGTTTCGTTTTTGAGTAAAATTAAAATTTGACTCGTCGCGCTTTTATTTGTTTTCGCGCTTTAGCCAATCACCGCTGTTGTCCTATTTGTTATGTTATTAGTACGTTATACGGTGTGAAACTTTAAGTGTAAATTTTCCCTCGCCTTGGTACGTTGTATTACCTACGTTTAAAAACTATAAACTCATGAGTCAAATTGCTATAGAAAAAAATTTGATAGTTTGGAATATCTTGCAAATAAAGCGTAATGCCGGAAGAATTATAGAATCGAATTTTAAAAGCTTGTTTACGCCTTTTTGGAAAGCTTATACTTTAGAGTGTTTATTTATTTCGCATACAGCGTAGATGTAAAAAAAATTCATGCCTTCACGAGTTTGATTCCCTTTTAGCAAATTTTATTGCAAATTTCGTCAAATTCATGTTGTATTTAAATGCAGTTTTTTTTTATGTATGCTATATTATTATTAAACATTATTTGTTTATTTTTAACAAAATGTATGGTATTTGTAAAATTTCTAAATTTTCATTACAAAAATTTGAGACTTGTTCTTATTTATATTACAAATGTTTACGTGTAACTTTTATATTATAATAACGTTATTTCGAGAAGTGTTTTGTTTTCTTTTGCGGATTTTATGTGAGCTTTTGATTTGGGTTCTTTTTTTTTTCTTCATTGGTTATAATACATAATGTGTAATAGATGATATTACATGTGTTGTTGTTTTCTGAAATGTGTACACGTAATAAAGATATATTTCTCTTTGTTGTAATTTTCGGTCGTTGATTTTTCTTTCAATTTTTTTTTTTTAGATGAAAGTACACAGTGATCTAAGACTGTATTCGAGATTGTTGTGAATTGAAAAAACTAAACGTACATTGCACAAATTAATGCTTCGACGATTTTTGAATTTTTTCTAAAAAAAAAAATGTTCATAAATGAGTATTTTTATTCTAAAAATTTCAGTTGAAAAAAATTTTAGTGGATTTTTGTGAATTTTTTGAAGATATTTTAATTTTTTCCCGAGAAAATCAGAAAAAAATCAGAATAAGTATTTTTCTGAATAATTTATTTCAGGAAAATTTTGAAATATTTCCTGTCAAAAAAAAATGCTTCAAAAGATTTTGAATTTTCTCAAGTAAATTTTCCAAATGATGATATTTTGAGTTATTATCAGAAAATTTTGTAATACTTTCAAAAAAAAAAAAAATGAAGCCTTTTTTTGAGAAAATGAATTCTGGATTTTGTTTCGGTTTTGGACCTCTAAAATAGAGGGGTCAGTGCCGGTTTAATTTTCTGCCAAAATTGAAAAATCGGGTTGTGTGGTTTTGGTTCGAGGTTTCGAGCTCTGGAGGAAGGAGCTCATTTTTGAAAAGGCCTAACTTTTTTTTTGAAATAGGGAATTTTTGTAGTAGGTACCTAAGGGGATCTTTTTTTCAATGTTTTTTTTGGCCATACTAGGAGGCTATTTTAAAATTTTTAGATAACAAAATCTCATAATTTTTCAGAGTAAAAAATATCTCAATTTTTTGGATTTTTTGTTCTTTAATTTCTTTGAAAATTAAGAATAATTTTTGGAATGAAGTTTCTTGCCCTTTTTTAAAGTTGAGATTTCTAGATTTTTTTCCCTTTTTTTTTTGAAGTGAACAAATTTCTCAATTTTTTGAATTATTTTTTGAATTAGGTTACAAGATTTCTTATTTTTTTGATGTTTGAAATAGTAAAAGAAAGATAGATATTCAGGTATTCGGGGTTCTTTCTTTCATCTCAAATTTTTAAAAGTACATAAATTAAAAAAATCGATTATTTTGGAATTGTAGAATAATTTTAAACTCTTTAGTATAATTTTCTTCAAATAGAAAAATTTTCGCAGTTTTTTAGTCTTTTTTTTGGGGGAAATGAACCTAACTTTTTTACTATTTCAAACATCAAAAAAATAAGAAATCTTGTAACATATTTCAAAAACTGATTCAAAAAAAAATGAAAAAAATGAAGAAATCTTTACATTTTATGCACAAAAGAAATTGAAACCCGTTTTCAAAAATTCTTTATATTTTTTTGAAGTGAAAAATTAATTTTTTGGAATAAATTTACAATGAAGAATTTTCTCAAATCCCTGAATTTTGTATTTTTTGTAGTAACAAATAGTACTTTGTATATGGCACAATAAATGAATTAAAAAAAAAAAGAAAAAAAAATGAAAATGTTTTTTACTTCCAGAAATCTGTACATTTCATGCAGAAAAGAAATTGAAAAACCTTTTACATACTTTACTTATTTCAAAAAAGGGGAAGAAACTTCATTCTAAAAATTATTCTTCATTTTCAAAGAAATTTTTTAAAAAATCCAAAAAAATCTCGATATTTTTCATTTTGAAAAATTATGAGATTGTTTTCCAAAATTTTAAAAATAGCCTACAAACTTGAAAAAAACAACAACAACATTGGAAAACTCCAAAAATTCCTTACTTGAAAAAAGTCCACAAAAATGACCTCCTTCCTCCAGAGCTCAAAACCTCGAACCAAATCCACAACCACACAAAACCTTTATTTTTCAATTTTGGCACAAAACAAAACCGGCACAGCCTTTATTTTAAAGATACAAAATCAAAACAAAAAATGGAACCTATTTTCACAAAAATCGTTTATTTTACTCATTTTTGAACATTTTCTTGAGAAAATTCAAAAATCCTCTTTTTTTGACAGGAAATATTTCAAAATTTTCTTAAATAAATTCAGGAAAATACCTACCTACTCTTATTTTTTCTGTTTTTTTTTTTTTTTTTTTTTTTTAAGTAAAAAAATCAAAGTCATCCCATCAAAATATCTTCAAAAATTCACAAAAATCCACTAAATTTTTTTAAACAGAAAATTTTCAAAAAACCCTATTGAAAAAATTTAAAATACTTACCTACTGTAACTTTCACCAAAAATCCTACAATTTTTTTTATACCAAAAAAAACTTGCTATTTTTTCAAGTTGAAAAAATTTTACCGAATGTTTATACAGGTATATAATTATGACTACAGTGCAAACATTAGAGGTATATTTATCCCATAAACATTAATTGAAATTTTTTTCTCCAAAAGAATTAGGATTTTTTCCTCCAAAAATTGAAATTTTTTTCTCTACAAATAAAAAATTCACTTCTTTAAAGAACATAAATTTTTTCTGCATAAAAATTGAAAGATTTTTACTCCAAAGAATTGAAAAAAAAATTATTTCAAAACAATTGAGAAAATTTTTCATATAAGTTGTTGATAGAAAGGCTGGGGCAGAGGGGAATGGGAAGTTTCTCTAAACCAAAATTACGAATTAAAAATAATAATTAATCTAATCGAATAGTTTAAGACGAGTAGGTACAAAGAAGAATGAATATAAATTCTTCAACATCGTAACTATAGTGACACGCGAAGTCTAACCATAATCAAGAGAACATATGGTTATATTTTACAGGTTTCATATACGGGTACTTGTCGCTTACCACACGAATTGTCAAAAATTACCTACAACTAGTCTACTCGTATGCCATGCCATGCCATACGTTTTCATTAACATTTTGGTTTCCTTCAGTGAAACCATAGAACAAAACCCTTCAAAAATTTTCAATTGTAAAAATTTTTTGAATGAAATTAACACCGATCTTGGGAATTCATTTAAATTTTAAAATCGCAAAAATCAAAATTTTTTATCAAATTTTAAACTTGAGCAATTTTTTATGAAACTTTCACAGCTGTAAAAATTTACTTATCCATGATAAAAATAATTTTAATCCAATTCCAAAAAAACATTAAAACGTAAATAAATTGTCAAAAATTCAACTTTTATTATAATTATGTATTTTAAAATTTTTCAATAAAATTATATTTTTTCGAAATTTTATAAAGATTTTTTAAAGAAAAAAGTTTTTAAAATTTGTCAAACTTCAAAATTTGATCAATAGGTATTCCACTTTTTTCAAAAATTACTAAAATTGAAAAATTGTCAAAAATCTATTTTATTGCATTTTGAAATGTTTTAACCAAATTAAATTTTTTCAAAGTTTTATAATTACGATTTTCTAAAAAAAAATATATATATATTTAAAAATTGAACAAACTTCATAATTTGATCAAAATTCCAATTTCTTCCAAATAATGAAGATTTATAAAAAAATTCAGAAAGTATTAAAAAATTGACCAAAATTTGAAAATTATTAGAATTTAAAAATTGCCAAAAATCCATTTTATTGCATTTTGAAATTGTTATAACCCAATTAATTTTTTTCGAAAGTTTGTAAGGATTTTCTAAAGAAAAAAGTTTTAAAAATTGGTCAAACTTCAAAATTTGATCAAAATTCCACTATTTTCCAAATCAAGTATAAAGATTTTTCATATTCAAAAGGTATTAAAAATTGACCAAAAACTTGTAAAAATTTATAATACCTAATTTCCGAAAATCTAATTTTTATTGAATTTTGAAATTTTTAATCAATTCGGATGTTTTTTGAAATTCTATAAGGATTTTCTAAATAAAAAAAAAAAAAAAAAAAAAAAAAGGTAAACTTCAAAATTTGATTAAAATTCTACTTTTTTTAAATTAAAAAGATTTTTCAAACTCAAAAAGTATCGTAAATTGACCAAAATTTGTAAATCTATTAAAATTTATAAATTTCCAAAAATTCAATTTTTATTGCATTTAAAATTTTTTAAACAAATTAATTTTTTTTTCAAAATTTTTCAAGAATTTTCTAAAAAAAAAAATATAAAAATTGAACCACTTCATCTAATTCTTCAAGAATGTAGGTAGTATTGGACTTGATAAAATTCAACAACGATCCACGTCCACATATTATTTAAACACATTGAGTAGATAGACACTAGTGATTTACCCTAGCGAGCCTTTGGGAACATGAGCGACCTTTAAGGACGTCTCATTGCATTTAAATGTACCTCGCCTATATATAATAGGTACGAGTATATATATATCATGCAATAATTGAGCTTACATGGTAACGTATTTCACTTTCGATTAAATTGAGAACTGAGAAGCCCTGAGATACGTACGTAACAAACTTTTGTACTATGCGCATGAAATTACCAAGGCCAAGGTGTAATGTGTACCAGAGTAGATCATGTGGTTAGAGGGTGAGTGAAATTTACAAGCGTGAACTGCAAACCTTAAGAAAGGCACTTTTGTCATTCATCGTGAGATTAGCGGTTCTAAAAAAATCTAGGTATTTTTTATTCAATCATTAATTTATGGCAAAGGTTTACAATTTTGTTTTTATTTTGTTCGAAAAAAGCGACAATAAGTGCAGGTTAGATGAGTACCTAGACCTACTACGTACACATTTTCTTACTCTACCATATCATGAGCCTAGATCAGGTATTCTTACAGCGACAGGTGACTTGGAGAAGTTAGATTGTGTAAAAACTACCGTGAAAACAGGAATATGTACCATCTCTTGAACACGTCATTTTACCCCCACTTTACCATGTCGATGGCATAGTGGCAATCACACCGTTGGATTTGAGGATAGAAATACATCCAGCCTGTTAACTATACTAAGGCTCTATATACCTATACACAAGTATCGTGCAGTCTCCTACAATAACAATACAACCGAATACAAAATGTACCTACGATACATGTCCAGGAAAGAAGGCTTCTACAAGAAATAGAGGGAGAAAGAGGAGGAGGTTCTTCATATGTACTTACACACGGTAAAGTATACCTAAATAGGTACAAAAAATAAGAGCTAATCGCGAACAAATAAGACATAAAACCAGTTGTTATCAAACTAAATTAATGATGATGTTTCGTGGAAGAAAAATAAAACAACAAAGTACTCAAATCTATAAGCAAAACTTTTCTATACTTTCTTTATCACTTTTCGATTCAATTTTCATAACTCAGCAGGAGCCTAATCCTTTCCACTGGGAGATTTATGGTAATTATTGATGGTAATCAATTGTATTATATCTTAAACCATTTCAACGATACCTATCACTATAAGTTTTTAAACAAATTGACAAATAGGTAGAAAAAAAAATCAGCTGGATTTACAACAGTTTTGAACAATTAAAGCAAATAACTGTGCAAGTGTGCAGCCACACTACTCTCATTCTAACATATAAGAAAGAGAAAGGAAACAACAATACAATAGCTAAATCACATTGTATCCTTTTCATTTGTTTGTCTTCTGTATTCGCATTTCCTAGAATAGGATTTGGACTTTTAAAAGAAATCGGCCATTTTATCTGCTTTAAACATTCGTCTTTTTATCTCTTTTTGAAACTGAACCCCAGCAGTACACGAAGCCATGGTGCTAATCTTTATTTTATTTCAATTTTTACTTCTTAACATTCACTTTAAGCAGACGCAGAGTCGTCATTCTCCAGACAGATCTTTTTGCAAAATAAAAAACTCCTGAAAAATTCTCCTTTTAAAAACTACACATTTTCTCATTACCTAAAAATTCTCATGCTGAAAAAATTTCTTCATAGAAGAAAATTATTTACCACCCTCTTATGATTGAAAGATTTTTTCAATCTAAGTGATATTTTTATAAAAAATATCATTGAGAATTTTTTTGTCAAAAAAAAATAAAAACTTGAGAAATTGAAGAAAAGGAAATTTTTTTTTCTTCCAAAAAATAAGAAATTTTATACTGCAAAAAATTGGAAAAAAATGAAAAAATTTTAGAATTGTTTTCCTCCACTTCCACTCCTAAAAAATCCATAATTTCTTCAAGTGATCCAAAAAATTAAAAGATTGTTTACTGCCAAAAAAATGAATAAAATTAAAAATTAAAAACATTCTTTAATGCAAAATTTTTTCACAAAAAAAAAATTAAAAAAAAAAACTTGAGAAATTTTTATTTTTATTTCCAAAAAATGAAAGACTTTTTATTCAAAAAAATACGAGTAATAACAAATGAAATAGATACCTAATGAAATAACGTTTATATTAAAAAAAAAGAAAAAAAGAAATGGGAAATGTTTTCAATTTTTTTGAATACTTACCTAATTTTTTTTTTGCGGGGGGGGGGGGGGGGGGGTTCTATGAAAAAATTCTCACCTTTTTTTTGGATGAGAAAATTTTCATTTTTTTCAATAAAATTGAAAGATTTTTATTGTTGTTGTTGTTGTTTTTTTTTTTAAAGAAAAGAAATGAAAAATGTAATATTCTCTGCTCTACCTGGATACCTGTTCTAAAAAAACGTGAATTTTTAAAAAATGTTCCAAAAAATTTAAAGATTTCTCATTAAAAAAAAAAAGGAAATGTTTCAATTTTTTTGAGTAACTAATTTTTTTGGGGAGGGGGTTTTCAATAATTTTTCTTGAGTGTAAGTCGTGAGGTGTTTCTCATTTGTTCGAAAAAAATTCTAATTTTTTTTTAATGAGAAATTTTTCATTCTTTTCAATAAAACTGAAAGATTTTTGTTATCTTTAAAAAAAGGAAAATGGAAAATTGCTCTACCACGGGTATTCCAAAAAACGAGAATTTTCTTCAATTGTTCCAAAAAATTTGAATTTCTCATTCAAAAAAAAAAAAAAAATGAAATTTTTTTTCGACCAAATGAGGAATATTAATACTCTAGAAAAATTGAGAAATTTCTTCCCCGGCCCCGCCCCAAAGAATTTAGGTACTCAAAAAAATTTTAAATATTCTTTATTCCAAAATAATTAAAAGATTTGTTATTCAAAAAAAAAAAATAATAAGAAATATTGTTACTTCTTACTTTCGAAAAATAAAGAATTTTTTTCTCCGAAAAACGGAAAAAATTTACGCTCCAAAAAAATATACTCTGCAAAAAAGTATGTGATTTTTTATTCAAAAAATTGCGTCGAATATCTACTTTTGTCCCTTAATTTTTTTTCCAATGGTCTTTTTTTTGAGGACTTAGCTCCCTTTCTTCAGAAATCCCCTATCTTCGCTCCTAAGGCTCTAATTGAAAATTTTTTCAAACAAAAGTTGTAGATAGAAATCCATATTTATAATAATTTTGATCATCTTAAATATTTCGATTGTACCCTCCCCTCCCCTCCAATTTTACATAATACGTATGAAAATAAACCATTGATTTTGATACGTATTATCTATGCAAAATTAGGGGGAGGGGAGGGTCCAATCGAAATATTTGTAATAACCAAAATTATTCCAAGTATCTCAATCTACAACTTTCGTTTGAAAATTTTTTAAATTGGGTTCTTAGGAACGGAGATAAAGACTTTTAAATAAAGGGATGCGCCCTCAAAAAGAGGGAGTATTTTTTAAAAAAATGGCATATCGGCTCATTTCTTTCCTAATAGACTCTAGATTAAGGTTCAGCCCTAAAATCGGTTTCAACAATGTAATCGCACGAAAACTACTTATTTATTTTGCTTCTGCAACTGTACTAGCTACTAAATATCCCACTTCCAAGAATTTTCCATACGAGTGGCGCTACGAAATTTAACCCAGCCCAAGGTTACTCAACGTTGTTCACCATATTGAAAATACCACATTTCCGGGAATCCATCGATTTTTGTAAAAGACCACGGTATACGCAATAGACACTAAACTGGTGCGAAATTTCCGACCACTATTTTGAAATCCATTTTTGGGGAATCGATTCAACAACTCCTTGCTCAACCACGGCACTCGACTCTCAACTCATTCATAATTTCCACCCGCAATTTTCTCATTTTCTTTTCAGTTTTTATCGATCCGATGGCGGAACATTTTAGGAACACTTTTGCCGAGTTTAATCCCCTTTCCATTACGTGCACCGTTGCCGAGTGAAGAGCCAGAGAGCGAATCCCCATCCCCGCGTATCCGTTCCGTGACGTCATATCGTTCAGCCAATGGTGTTCGAAACGTGTGTGCGTTGTACGAGGACGCGTACGTTCGTAAGGGTTTGCCTCGATTACCCAAGCACCGATGAAAGACTAGACCGTGATGTACGACACCACGCGTACGTCGTAGTTTTTTCGGGTGTAAGGTGTAATATTGTATTCGAGGTATTGCCGGTGAAATTTGCCATTTTTCTTTAAGAATAGTGCAAATATGTGTTTTGCGGTTTGTTTTGTTTGTTAAATATCGCGAGATTACCAAAGTGTTTCCGCGTTAGTAACATTTGATTGAATTCGGCCAGAACGATGTTGACACCGGGTAGCGATTCCGATTCCAAAAGATGTGTTTTTTCTTTCGAGGAATCCTATTTCTATAAATATGAACAAGATGACGATGACCTGAGGTATGGATTCATTCTAGTCATAATTTCTATGTACTTACTTGAGTAGTGTATACAATATTACCTATTAGTGAACTTAACTTAAGGTTAGTAGAGTTCCCTTTTTGAGAGTTGAGGTTTCTTATTATCAAAGTAGGTATATACTCTTAATGGGTACGAGTTGTTTGATAGAATTTGTATGAGAAGTGAAGAATACGATTAATGGATAATTGAACGATGTAGAAATTGCAGAAAAAAGTCACAAATAACAAAGAATTATTGGAAATAACAGAAATATGCTAAATGTACCTAGATACTACTTGAAAGAAGGAAAAAAAACAGTTGGTTAATTTTGTGGGTGTAAAATGTAAGTAAGATTAAATCTGGATCAATATATTGAACTTTGAAGGGCCTGAAGTTCTCTCATTCAGGGTCAAAACGAAAATAATAAACCAGCAAAGTTGTATTCTGAAAATGATGCACCGTTAAATTTTTACAAAAATGTTCTCTAAAAGTATGGTACATATTTGAATGAGGCGAAGGTTTGAATCACCTGCCAGGATTGGGAAAACAGAAACTGATTGAAAACTTGAGCTGATGTAGAAAAACTGAAACTGAACCAAAATGACAGAAATTGAAAACAGAAAACGAATAAAACTGATCACTATATCACTATTTCAGTTTCAGTTGTTTTCATATGTTATTTTAAGAAATTCTTGGAGCCGAACGAAATGAGCTACACTCGACCCCCCCCCCCCCCCCCCCGGATCTCAAATAAAAACCCCAGAAAATACAAAAATTTAATTTACACAACCTAATTGAAATCTCTGATGAGTTTTTGAAAGCAATAAGAAAATCTTGATTTGTTTTGAAAAAAAAAAAAAAACTTCTAATTTTTTTTTTTTTGATGGGTGGGAGGAAAGGTGATTAGAGATATCTCAGTTCTTTGGTTGGAAAAATATCCTTATTTTTTAGATAGACTTTCAATTTGAAGAAAATGTTTTATTTTTTTGTTTTTTGGGGGTAAAAAAATTCCCTAATTTTTTGGAAATAGGTACTTTTACTTTCTTCAAGAAGAAAATGCCTCAATTTTTTTTTTTTAGGATACAAAATTTTCTAATTTTTTGGAGTAGAGAATTTTTCAATGCCTCATTCTTTGGAGTAAAAATTTTCAATTTTTGGTGTAAAAAATAATCCAATTTTTTTAGATAAAAAAGTCTCGGTTTTTTTGTTAGGAGGAGAGAGGGGGTGATATATATATTTTTTAAAGCGAAATCTCTTATTTTTCAAAACTAAAATTTTTCAGTTTTTCAAGAAAAGAAATCTAGATCTGTTTGAAGGAAAAGTCTGAAAATTCCCATCGGGAGGAGGGGAGATATTAATTCTTTGGAAGAAAATTTTTATCAATTTTTTGGATAGACTTTCATTTTTTTGAGAAGAAAATTTCTCATTTTTTTTTTGTTTTTTGAGTAAGAAATTTTCCAATTTCTTGTTACAGAAAATATTTCAATTTTTTGTTGAAAAAATGGTTTAATTTTGGAGGGGGGGGGGGGGGGAGGTAATCTTGTTTTTAAATGAATCCTTTTATTTTTCAGTTTTTCAAGAAAGAAATCTCGATTTGTTTGAAGAAAAAGTCAAAAAAATTCCATTTGAAGGGGGAGATAATATATTAATTTTTTAGAAGAAATATTTTTTTAAAAGTTTTGGGTAGACTTTCATTTTTTTGAGTAATTTTTTCAATTTTTTGAAGTAAGTAAGAAATTTTCTAATTTTTTGAAGTAGAAAATTTTTCAATTTTTTGTTGTAAAAATTTTTCCAATTTTAGAGCCAGGGGTGTGCCCATAAGGGAATAGGGGAGCTCCCTCTTCTCTGTGCGATAAAATGTTTGGTTCCTTTCTTTGATCCGAAAAAATCTCTTAGCAACAGCTCTCATCCAGTCTGTATGTCGTTATTAAGTTGGAATAGTTTTTTGAAGAAAAAAAAAATTAAAAATTAGATAGGTATTTTTTAATGCAGGATGCTCATACTTAGGTACTGATAATAACCTCTTTAAACATACATGCTGGCAATCGTATTCAATATTGTCATATTTTTATTTTTTTCTCTCAAGTACCTATTGGATGAGGTATAGATACTCGTATCTATTCTACGATATCGAAATTCAATCCAGCTCATCGTGTTTAGTTTTTTTACTACATGCAGTACTCACTTAACGAAAGATCTGTCGGTGCAGACTTTTTTACACATTTCATGGTGAGACTTTCGTTCATTGAATTCGGTGTAATGTAATTATAACGAATGTACGGTACTGTGGAAGTGTGGAAGCATTTGTCATGAAATTGGCCGTCTGCCAATGTCGATTCCAAGGTGAAAAATTTTTCGAGATAAATGGCTGAGTTTTTCATTTTTATTCTAACGAAACGTGATACCTGATTACTCGCGATGTGTGGCTTTTCCATTCATTCTGACACGAGCCCGAACCCGATTACGAGTACAGCTGTGCGAGATATTTCTGCTTTCATTACGATTTTCAATTTTTGGTCCCATTGAGAAATACGGTGGAATTTTTTCGAAAAAAATTGTTCTCTCTTTCTCTGTCATTTTCACGTGTGTTCGACTTCGATGCAGCCCTGTCAGTTCGTTACAGGTGGCCAGAGTAGAGGGGCTCGACCTTAAAAATTTGATCATCACCTTGAAAAAACCCTGAAAATGTGAAAAATTAAATTACGAAAGTAGATGACTAGGTAGCAGAGCTCGTTACCTGTTGGTGACAGGTAACACATTTATGAATTAACACATTATCTACTTTTTTTACCTGATTTCACAAAGGTGTTATCGATTATTGAAACGATTAATAATCGCGGTAATTTGTTCTAATCTCTTCAAAATCGTATCAGTAGGGTAAAGAGGGGATAAGGTAAGGTAACGTATGAAAGTAGACAACAGTAGACCCAACTTGATTCTTTGTCAAACTTTTTTTTTATTATAAAAATAAGTATTTAAAAAAAAAATTGCACAATATATTTCTGAAATTCTTCCAAAAAATGACATTTTTAATATCAAAAAATCTCAATTTTCCTAAATCAAAAAAAAAAAAAAAACTTTTTTTTTTAAATAAAAAAAAATCTTATATTTTTAAACGAAAAAGGAAAGATGTTTTGAACGAAAAAAATCTCATTTTTTCTAACGAAAAAAAAACAACTCATTTTTACTAACGAAGAAATCTCATATTTTGAATGAAAAAAAGGAGATCTTTTGAATGAAAATATCATTTCTCTTTAAGAAAAATATCTCTTTTCTCTAACGAAAAAAACTCATTTTTTAAAACGAAAGAATCTTGTTTTAAAGCGAAAAAACTCATTTTTTGAACGAAAAAAAGAGATCTTTCGAATGAAAAAATCTTATTTTTATAAACATTTTTTGTAAAAATCGTATTTTTTAAAACGAAAAAGATTTCATTTTTTAACGAAAAAAATCTAATTTTTTTAACGAAAAAAATACCTCATTTTTTTAACGAAAATTTTTTTTTTTTTGGCTGGAAATTTAAAAAAAAACTTATAATTTTTGAGAGAAAAAAATACTTACCTATTTATTTTATTCTTTGAAATAGGTAAGAAAAATTTCAGTTTTCTTCGAGTAAAGAAATTTTTCCAACTTTTTCGAAAAAAAAGTTTCTTAATTTTTTGGAATAAATAAATTTCCCATTTCGCGAAAAAAACTAGGTATCTTAAATATTTTGAAAAAAATCATTCTCTCATTCAACAATCAACATTAAGAAATTTTCAAGTTGTGATGCTGAAGTAGATCGTGTTTTCTTTTTGAAGCATTATGTTTGCTTGTTTGCACAATCTCCGTTCAAAGGTCGAATTGTAGGTACTTTGCGAAGGAAATAAGGCGCCTGTATCGATTGTTTGTTTGCGAAACAGGTTTCCTAGAGAAGTGTTTTGTTATAGTCTCTGTCTTCCTTCATACTTTTCCTTTTTTTTGTGAGTCTAGGGTTTACCTTCAAGTACGAGTTTTCTATTATAATTCAGTTTTACTCTAATATCTGTCATTGAGACTGATTCAGTCGTTCATTTCGGTATAGTTAGAAATGAATTAGAAATAAAAATTTTCTTCTGACGTCACTGGCTGTTCGCCTCTTCCTTGCAACACTATTTTTTCAAAACACGATTAAAAAATTGGAATAATTGTCTTCTACGTTACAATCATCGTAAATTTCATTACGAGTATTTCTAATGACTCATATAGGTAAGCAACATGATTATGAATTTTTTTCTCGTGTTTTTTGGAACCCCTTCTACGTGCGATGTGATTTCGTCAAAGTAAAATTTAGGCGCCAATGATCGTACAGAAACTCTCACACCCACAAATTTGAATCAATAAATCACAATTTTTCAATAGGGTAGAGTACCCGTTTATGGCCACCTTAAGACATTTTTCATTTTCTCATTCTCATGGCGAGTTGTAAAATGAAGTTATTTGAACTTTGATGATGTTTTCTGTATAATTGAACATTCTATTTTCGATCTGAATAGTTAGTATATTCATAAAGTCATCATAATAATTATTTATTAAATTCAAAAAAAAAGTCAAAAATCCCCTAAAGTAGCCACCATGCTTCCAGCAATGGCCAAGGCTGTTACCATTTTTGGCCATCCACTGAAATTGTGAATGCTTTTGTAAAATAACTCTATTCAAGTAATTTTTGATATATTAATACTCTTTTTAATAAAATAAAAAAAAAATAATAATAATAAAACAGTTTTTTGCAAATTTTAACACTTATTCAATTCAAAAATCTCCCTCAAGTTTTTAACCATAAAAGGAATAATCGCATTTAAAGAACCTTTTGTTTTCACTGTGCCATTGTTTCTGGGTCCATTTTCCACCAACAATGCATTTATCACATTTTTATCTTCGAAAAAAAAGCTACCACAATGTAGACAAGGTTGTTGTAAACGAAAAATGCTGCAAGTTTATGTACTTACAGTGGGTACTCAAAATAACATGTAGGCTACATTTTATGTCTAGTTTTTCACCATCTTTCTCAGAATG
This sequence comes from Balanococcus diminutus, assembly GCA_959613365.1. Taxonomy (NCBI): domain Eukaryota; kingdom Metazoa; phylum Arthropoda; class Insecta; order Hemiptera; family Pseudococcidae; genus Balanococcus; species Balanococcus diminutus. Next base: position 37,442,329 of record OY390714.1, read on the forward strand.
TAGTTTTGATTTTTTATTTCCAGATGGAGTAGGCCTATTTTCAGTGGTTTTAGATGCTTTAGGAGTCTTGGTAGAACTTGCAGAATTGCAGATACTACATTAGTTTTAATAGATGGTGTTTTTTAACGCTAGACAACTTTTTAAAATCTAAAACAGTTTGTTTTTGAACTACCCATTGCTTGATCGTGAATGATAACCGATGGCAAAGGAATCTTCTTCCTTTTTCAAGTAGTTGTTGAATTTTGTGAACCATTGCATAATTCACGTAAGGCAAGCGAAATTCGTTTTTACCACGCTTTTATGGAACCAAGAGTATGTTTTCGACCAATCCTCTCTCATTTAATATTTTACTGGAATTGAAAGAACATAGTGCTCACTTTAGGGGTTTTCGAGGTCGCTGAATTCGATTTTCGAACTCAAATTTACCCCGACCCCAAATTGAGCCCCTATGAGGGGGTTCAATTTTGAAAATTTCAGAAAATCACAACATTGGTATCGAAATGTAGGTTTTCGAGGTCGCTGAATTCGATTTTCGAACTCAAATTTACCCCCGACCCCAAATTGAGCCCCTATGAGGGGGTTCAATTTTGAAAATTTCAGAGAATCACAACATTGGTATCGAAATGTAGGTTTTCGAGGTCGCTGAATTCGATTTTTGGACTTAAATTTACCCTTGACCCCAAATTGAGCCCCTATGAGGGGGTTCCATTTTGAAAATTTCAAAATTCACAACATTGATATCAAAATGTTGGTTTTCGAGGTAGCTGAATTCGATTTTTGAACTCAAATTTACCCCCGACCCCAAATTGAGCCCCTATGAGGGGGTTCAATTTTGAAAATTTCAGAAAATCACAACATTGGTATCGAAATGTAGGTTTTCGAGGTCGATGAATTCGATTTTCGGACTTAAATTTACCCTTGACCCCAAATTGAGCACCTATGAGGGGGTTCCATTTTGAAAATTTCAAAACTACTGAAATTAAAATATTTTCAACGACAAAAAGAGTTAAATAAAAATGTAAAAAAATTTTTAAAAACCACGCTTTTATTTAAAGTTGGTCACTATGTAAAATGTTATTCATAGGAAAAGAGTAATGCCTTAAAAAACAAAAAATAAAATTTACTTGAATACAAAAATGTGTCATGAAATTTTTTTTTTCAAAAATTTTAATGATGAAAAGCGTGGTGGGGTGTGCGAGGAGCAAACGAATACCTTTTCGATTAACGCCCCACCACGATTTTCATCATTAAAATTTTTGAAAAAAAAATTTTCATGACACATTTTTGTATTCAAGTAAATTTTATTTTTTGTTTTTTAAGGCATTACTCTTTCCCTATGAATAACATTTTACAAAGTGACCAACTTTAAATAAAAGCGTGGTTTTTTAAAAATTTTTTACATTTTTATTTAGGTTTCACAAGAACTCGTGACTTTTTTTTCTTTGCTGGGGTATTTTTGTTTTCAAATTAAAGTTGTAGATCAAGATCCAAAATAAAATTTTGTTATTATAAAAATTTCTATAGGATCCCTCCCTCTCCTCTAATTTCACATAGCATATAGGTAAATATTTATATTATTTCAAAATTGAGGGAGATGTCCAATTAAAAAAAAATTTCAAACAAAATTTGTGGATTGAGGTCCTAGAAATAATTTTGGTTATAACAAAAATTGCGATTTGACCCATCCCTGAATAAAAACTATCAAAATATTGATGGGATTATGAATAGAATAACAAATAATTAAGCTGACCAAAAATGGAAGCGACTCGTTCCATTTTTGGCCATGATGTGGCCAAAAATGGAAAATTGCAATTTTCAGAGTTCCTAACTCGGCCATTTAAATAAATGCAAGAAAAAATCATTTATTTACCAATTTTATATTCATTTCTGATAGATAAATCACTGATCTTTAAAAAATTACTTACTTGCCTCTACTTTATGATTATTAGGACAGCTATTCCATCATTACACAGACCCCATCAAACGATATTTTTTGCAAGCAAACTTTAACTTCATTCATGTATGACGTTTCAAATCATCCTTGAAATTCGAGCATTTTGATTTTCAATCCGATGCCTAGAACTGTGTCACGAGAAATTTTGTAAATATTCGTAGGATTAGTAGGGAAATGTTCGTCACAATTTTGAATATTTCCAAAGCGAAATATTTAGAAAAAAAATCACACGACAGTCGGCAATTTTAATAAAAATATCCTATGTAGCGCCAGGCCAAGGCGCCACGCACGTGTCTAGCGCTACGTCAATCGGCAATGTTGATGTTTTTTCTCTCAAAAATATTTTCAATTTTTTAATGCCGAATGCACCTATGGTAATGTTCAATTTCCCGGTACAAAGGAGGTGGGGATTAATCGTAATGATACCGACGTAGTACAATTGTACATGTAATCGTAACTTCGCAACGTCGACATTGTATCGTTCGCGTATGGTAATCATGTTCTCGAGTGCAATTTCAACGTATTCGTTATCCCGTTGAATTGAAAATTTTGCCGCCAATTAATGCAGTTTCTCAAAACATTAACTGAGAAACTAAGCCATTCGTTGACACGTGCTTTTCCATGTACGAGGTTCGTATTTCTCTATCCCATAGCTTCTCCGTATACTAATTTGGCTTTTTAATCGCGCAGTATGTTAAGAATGGCTAGACATTCCTACGTTTGGTTTCCTTTCATTTTTTTTCAACTCCAGTGCTAGATTACATTTCGCGTATAAAAACCCATCTATTATGGACGAGTTTATCTACGTTGAGGTTCATTTGTCTATAACCTTGGTCAAGAAATTCCTCATGAGATGTAAAAATTCTTCTCCTATTGGTTCGGTGTTATTGTTTTTCATCCTAGGCCAACTCATTGTGTTGCCTTTAAAAAATATTTATGTGTCTTCTAATTTACGTTAGAGAAATATTCACGCTACTTAGATGCGCGATTGGAGAATTATTACTGTGGCTGGGACACGAGCGCGAACTGTTGCTATTCGTATGGTTATCCTTGGCTTTGAAATATTTCGAATTTTTTCACTGCATGGTACGAATAACCCAAATAGATGTTGAAGGTATTTACATATTTTGGCATAAATTCGTCAATCTGAATGCGCTGGTGCTCTGTTCTTGCTACCCTGTCTGGGCAGAGCCGGTGCGAGAGGGAGGTTTGGGAGGGGGGGGGGAACATCTCTCCAGTGATTTTCCATTCGGCAAATTTTCGAAAAATTTTCGACAAATTCGGCAAACTTTCGACAAATTAAATTAGGTATGTTTACAAAATTTGGTAAAGTTTTGAATTTCAAATATGTAAATTTTTTAGAAATTCTAAATCACAAATTCGGCAAATTTTTGAGAAATTCCGAATCATAAATTCGATAAATTTTAGAGAAATTCCGAATCACAAATTCGGTAAATTTCTGAAAAAAATTTCGCCCTCGCTTCGCTCGGGCAATGTACTTCTGCTACTTCATCTTTCTCTCAGAATCAGAATAGGAATCAAAAATCAGCGCATTTGAATTGTTATAACTTATAACGTAAAAAAATTAACATGATCTTTTTGAAAATATTAAAAATTATGCTTAAAGTGCATTATTTTTAATTAAAAATTCCAATTTTTTCAAAATTTTCGCACTCGCTTCGCTCGGGCAACGTATCGCTTTTTCATCTTTTAAAAAACCAGAAATTATTGTACGTTTTCAAAATTTCTGCAAAAAAAGCCCATCTTTCCTTTAGAAGTGCAATTTTTTCAAAAAATTTCGCCCTCCCTTCGCTCGGGCAGCAAGAGTCATTTTGATTCAAATCCTAATGCTACCATAAGTTCTTGAAATTTTTTCTATGAGGATAGTGAGAAGTTCTTCTTTCGAAAACTCACTTTTTTCAAAAAATTCAGCGCAGGGGTATACGTCCCACTGTTGTACCTATTAATTATCATTCGGCATTTTGAAAATTTTCATTCGGCATTTTCGATCTACACCCCCCAAAAAAAATTTGCTCAAACCGTCTCTGTGTCTGGGGTGTCATGGCAGATTTACGCGAGGTAGTACCAACTTTCAGTTTTGGAACACGGGCCCCCATATCTTCAGAAAATCAGAATTCGCGTATCTAAAATTTTAGTATTCTCATGTTGAGAAATTGGCTCAAATTTTGAGAAAATTTAAAAATGAAGACCATCATCTTGTAGGGAATTAAATTTCCGATCTAAAAGGTTCTCTTCGTTTTTTGCCTATGTTTAGTATTTCAGGAGCTATACAAGAAAAACAGAGAATAATATATCAAGTGCGTTTCATTTCTTCCAACGCTGCGATTGAGAAACTTAACAAATTCGTTTTTCTCGTATAGTGCATGAAATATTCAAAGTAGGGAAAAAGTGAAAAGGACCTTTTTGAAAGAAAATTGAATTTCCCATAAGGTATTACTCTTACTTTTTTGATTTTCTTAAAATTGAGTACACTTCCTTGCCGCCAAGTTGGAGAAATTAATAAATTTTCAGCTTTTTTTCGTATATTGCCTGAAATATTGAAGATAGGCAAAAAAAGAAGAGAACCTTTTTAATCGGGAATTTAATTTTGTATAAGATACATGTCTTTTCGCCCCGTTTTTCTCAAAATTTGAGGCAATTTCTCAACATGGAAACTCTAACTTCAAGTGCGCGGCATTTCCCTCGTGTAATTCTGCCTTGAGTGCTGTACTGCTGCGACAGGCTAAGGTGCCAATTTTTCAAAACAGATGATGTGAAAGCGAGATTTTACGGAGGGTGCATTTCACACTGTAACACAATCCGCCTCGCTTTTAAATTTTACTAAGTCCCAGGCCTGGCCACTACGTAGATACTGGATATCAAAATTGGAAAGGAGGGAGGGGTTCAACCAAAATGTTTGTCATAACTAAAATTATTCATAAAACTTCAAGCTACAACTTTTGTTTGAAAATTTTTTCAAATGGACCCCTCCCTCCCCACCAATTTTGGGCATTGTAACGCATTTTGACTAACTCAAGTTACATTATCCAAAATTGGTGGGGAGGGAGGGGTCCAATCAAAATTTTTGTCATAACTAAAATTATTTATAAAACTTCAAGCTACAACTTTTGTTTGAAAAATTTTTCAAATGGCCCCCTCCCTCCTCACCAATTTTGGGCAATGTAACGCATTTTGACTAACTCAAGTTACATTGCCCAAAATTGGTGGGGAGGGAGGGGGCCATTTGAAAAAGTTTTCAAACAAAAGTTGTAGCTTAAAGTTTTATAAAAAATTTTAGTAATGACAAAAATTTTGATTGGACCCCTCCCTCCTCACAAATTTTGCATAATGGAACTTATTTTGACCAACTCAAGTTACATTATCCAAAATTGGTAGGGAGGGAGGGGTCCATTTGAAAAAATTTTCAAACAAAAGTTGTAGCTTGAAGTTTTATAAATAATTTTAGTTATGACAAAAATTTTGATTGAACCCCTCCCTCCTCTCCAATTTTGATATCCGGTATCTACGTAGTGGCAAGGCCTGGGACTTGGTAAAATTTAAGAGCGAGGCGGATTGTGTTACAGTGTGAAATGCACCCTCCGTAAAATCTCGCGATGTGAAATCGTATCAGAATATGTAGCTGTAATCTCAGGACAAAAAATAGGTCATTTATTCTTTTATTGAGATAAGATTTCGGCACTTATCCTTGAAAAAGAAATAATCACTACGTAAGAACTAGGAATGGCCGAATTTTTTGTGAAAAAATGTAAATATTTTGAAATATTTACTTAATACTGAGGAACTGGTCTTTGAATCCTGGAAATTTTACTGAATATAAAAACTCAAGTCCCGATAGAATTTTTTAAATTTATATATTCCTAGTGATTCATACAACTAAAGAATAAAACATAAAATTACGTACTTGGGTACGTCTAAATACGTACGGTAGATTTTGAGCAAAATAAGTTTATTCTGTAGGTACCCTCCAGCCCTCCCTTCTTTTGATAACCACTCAAATGAACAGAACAGAAGTTTTGCCAATTTCAATAAAATACATTTGTGTTTCTTTCTTCTAAATTGTGGACCAAAATCGCCCTGATGACTTTCTTTATCTATCTTAAAGACCTTCTCTACAAAATACAGAAATTACCTACATTATACAATAACAATACTCCACGACCAGTTTTCAACACTACCGTAAAATCCTGTAGTGGGAGGGTGAGGTGGGGGGGGGGAGTAGCTCTGTTAACGCAGATTCGACAGCCAATGGGATGAAAAGGCAGCATGCCTGATGACTCATCCGAAGAGACCCATACCTGTAGCTGGCGCATACTCCTCGAGACGTACGCATACATTGCGTATCCACAAACCCTACACATGAATATGATACAATAATTTCTAAATGGTAGATTTATTCTAAAACACATATTACTGCACTCAAAAGATAAACACGGACGCAGCGTTACGTAGGTATGCAAAATATTTGTCATACTTTTGACGTCAAAGCGAACCGATAATGCTCGTACAATGTGAATAGCACGCAGACTAGGTAAATAATACGCAGACGTTTACAATATTTTAATTGTACAGGTTATTATGTGGCCTGACAATAAGTCTATCATATCCCTGGTAATTTTCTCTTCTTCCTAGCGGCGAGATGTATCGTCTATCGTATTTTTAAATTTTTCATAATCTTCATCGTCTTAGTAATTATTTCGTTCGAGTTGGTAAAAATTTCGTGATTGGAAATTTGGACTTGTATCTCGTACGTCCACGTAGTAACTATACATAAATGTAAGTACTACGTATTCACATACAGTATGTGGTGTACACTGAATTTGTTTGAAGTGAGAATGTTGACGTGATGATTTTCGAGTATATGTACTGTTTTCTGATAGGCTGTTACATACTAACGTCGGGGATTTCATTTTGGGGGTTGTTTTGCCTGTTTCTTATCAGATTTATTTAGTTCTGGCTTCTGGGATTTTAAACAGTTTTCCTAAGTAAAAAAAAAAGTATATTTGTTAAAATTTGATAATTTTTTCAAAATGCTTCTAGATTACGATGTAATCGCTTTTAACCTTTTCATCAGTCGCTTCGACGACTTTTTCCGTTCAAGTATTCTCGACAATACTTCAACTTCTCAAAATTTGTCAATTTTCTAAAAATTTTAATTTGCATTTTTTTTGCCAATTTGTTGAAATTTTTAAAAATCTATTTTTCAAATTTATCCAGTGTTACTTAAAATTTGTCAATTCTTTGTAATTTTCTACTTTTTCCACGTTACAAAATCATACAATTTTTTAAAAAGTTTGAATTTCTTAGAACTTTTCAATTCCTAAAATTTTTTTAATTTTTCTCAATTTTTCAAAAATTCTAATTTTTTAAAACATCAATTTTTTAATTTATCAAAATTTCTAAATTTTTCAAGATTATTCAAATTTTTTAAAATTTCCAAATTTTTTAAGATTTTCAAATTTATTAAAAATTTCTCAATTTTTAATTTTTCAAAATTTTCTATTTTTTCAAAATTTATCAATTTATCAAAATTTATCAATTTTCCAAAATTCCTCAGTTTTCCAAAATTTATCAATTTTCCAAAAATTGTTTGTTTTTCAAATTTTTTTTAATTTTTCATAATTTTCAAATTTTTCAAGATTTTCAAAATTTTCAAAAATTTCTTCGTTTCTTTTATTTGTTAAAATTTCTATTTTTTCAAAACTTCTCAATTATTCAAAATTTCTTCCTTTTCTCAAGATTTTTCAATTTTTAAAAAAAATTTAATTTTTAAATTTTTTAAAATTTTACAATAAAATTTTTAAATTTTTCAAGATTTTATAATTTTATGAAAATTTATAATTTTTTAATTTTTCAAGATTTTCTAATTTTTCAAATTTTTTTTGATTTTTTAATTTGTCAAAATTTCTAGTTTTTCAAAAATTTTCAATTTTCCTGTTTTTCAAGATTTCTTAATTTTTCATAATTCCAAATTTTTCAAGATTTTCTAATTTTTCAAAAATTTCTTTATTTTTTAATTTGTCAAAATTTCTATTTTTCAAAATTTTCCATAATTTTCAAGAAGTTTTAATTTTTTATAATTTCCTTTTTTCAAAATTTCGCAATTTTTTGATTTTTCAAAATTTTTCAATAATTTTTCAAAATTTCCTAATTTTTTAAGATTATTGAATTTTTTATAATTTCCTAATTTTTCAAGATTTTCTTATTTTTAAAAAATTTCTCAATTTTTTTAATTTCAATTTTAATAGCTTTTTGAAATTATTTGGAAAAAATTGAGTTCAGTTGCCTTGTTCCGTGATGATCACATAAATTGTAAATTTTGCACTTGAATTTTTTCCAAGGTACCTACTAGGAAAGACTAAAGAATGTTTCTTTATTGGCACTTTTTCACTCTTCCCTCCCAAAATATTGTAATTGCTTGAATGAAACTTTCACCGTTCACGCTGTATCACAACTTCTGGCTGCCTTTTGCATTATTGAAGGGTAGGCATGTTTTCACTCATGTACGTATTACGTATTACGTTTATAATGTTTTGTTTTCTTCTATTTCATCTGCTGCTCTCCTCCGTTCGGTGTGTCTATAAAGTTGACTCGCGTAGGTTGAATTCTAGTAACCCCTTTTCAAATTAATGTTTTTATTTATCGATTTTTGAATGAAATATAACGTTATAATGTTGATGCGCCTACCTACGTAAATAGTACGTTTTTGAGGGAATCGGCTTCCATGCATTCTGTATTTTAATTTTTCTGTACCTAGTTTAGATTTAGGTAGGTACCCTATCTACATAGTATTATGTCAATATGAGAGAAATTTTCTGACTGGTGTATTACCCATTATAATCTTTTTCGAAATACTCCTACGTCCTACCCAAACTCATCCCTCTGATATGCTTCGTCGTGTTTTGAAACTATAAATGGTGCCAAAACGTTAGATGTGCAATTTTTTTCTCAGGAAATTCTCGTGTTTTATACTATTGAGTTTCGATGTTTTTAAAAAACAAAAATCAGTTTCCTGTTCGTTATTTCACGTGTAGAATATTATTATTTTCATTATCTGCGTACATTACCTACATAGCCCGACATAGGTAAAGTACAAATATTTCGGTATTCACGTTCAAGGTGCTTAGTCTACGAATATTATGGCTATGGCGGTCTTCATATTATGATAAAGAAAGTTGTATACATTACCATAGAGATATTCAAGTTCAATGCTACAACAATTTAAAGAACGGGGTCGTTGTAAAAAAATTGTATTAATTAGAGCTGTGCCTATAGAAACTCGCCTGATCTGATATATTTGATAGGTAGGCAAGTAGTAAGTACTGTACGTACATACATTGGTAAATAAATACGTAATGTAATACGTAATAAGTACATTACGATAACCTATCCAAATCACGAAAATTATTCAACGTGACGTCATTCAGGTGGTCAAGTGTATCTTTGTCTTTGATTACCATCCAGGTGTGTATAAAGTGTTATTTACCTGAGTGGAGGTGGTAGATGGTGTGATTGTTTGTGTAAAAGTGTTTCAATTTTTGTTACTCTTTCTCTCGCCTAAACAAATTACCTTGATATTTATTCCCCGTTGAATATTACAATCGTAGTCGAATCAATTTTGTATAAATTATGCTTTAGCGATTAATCTACCATCTATAAAATCTTATCAACATGGTGTTCAACGGTGCTAACGTAATACATGATTTTTATTGCAGAAAAGACGACGATACGCAAGAGAAAGAAGAATACGGCGAAGTCGAGCAAAAATCCAACGGGTAAGCTGATTTCTTGGTTCGAATAACGTTCAACTTGTGGCAAATTCAGATTGTAATTTTCGCATTATTCGATTGCAGAGCTTTATGTATAGAAGCAGGAATAGGCCAGCTTAGTATTAACCAAACTCCTCCGAATGTTACCGAGCTAGCCCTACAGAATAAACAAGGCAAAGAATGCGAACAAGCTGGTTGGTTTGGCGGAATATTAGGATGCCTGAGTCCATTCTGTATGTTTGTCGGAAAAGTTACTTCGGCTGAGGTGAAAAGTCATTTACAAAGTGAGTATTTGTTTATCTTTAAGTACTGTATAAGTTTTTGAAAAATTCTGATGTCAGTTGAACTCGTATCATAAGGTCTTGTTTGTGTTTGATAGATATCTAAGTTATTCGTTGAAAATGTTGAAAATCGAGTGATAAGTTTTGATGAAATATTATCACACGTAACACTTACCGATGGCAATTTCCTTTTGGAGATAAAATTATGTAAATTGGTGGGTTAATGTGCTAAATAGTATACGGTGGACGTGAGGATAGTTTTTTTTTTGTGCAGTAGATAGATATGTAAATAGGTAAACAGAAACGACCTTCACCGTGATTGTAGGTAATGGTTACAATTGAAAGTTCAAGTTGCCAAAAGAATAGATAAAGTGTACGTAGTCTGTGCATACCATTCTGAAGAAAAAATTGGTGTTTTGTTGGCCATTTATTGATAAGAAGGGCAAATAATATAGTAAGCCCTTTGATTTTTGTTGGCCATTTATTGATAAGAAGGGCAAATAATATAGTAAACCCTTTGATTTAGAGACAAAATTTTAACGAGTTCGAAAAATAATCACCTAAATATTTTTCATCATATCTGTTCTGTGATTCTAAATAAAGAATAGAAATAATTTTTGTAATTTTTTAAATTCCAGAAGATGAATGGGAAATTGCATTTGAATCAATCAGCGACTTACAATGGCTGGGTTCAGGTGCACAGGGAGCAGTGTTCAGTGGAAAATATAAAAACACCACAGTTGCCGTTAAAAAGGTTCGAGATCAAAAAGAGACTGATATTAAACACCTACGAAAATTAAACCATCCGAATATTGTGGCATTCAAGTAAGCATCGTTTTGCTGAGTTTTGTTTTTTCATTAGATACTTCCTTCATTTTTTACTAATTATTCATTTGTTTTTACAGAGGAGTATGCACACAAGCTCCGTGTTATTGTATTGTCATGGAATACTGCCCTTATGGCCCTCTATATAATTTATTAAAAGATGGAGAAGAAATCCCTCCGATAAGATTCGTCACGTGGGCCAAACAAATTGCCTCCGGAATGAATTATTTGCACGCTAATAAAATTATTCACAGAGATCTCAAAAGTCCAAAGTAAGTGTACGAAACCTTCCTCGAATCAAAGTCCTGTAGTATTGACCAAAAATTTACAATTTTCGTTGAAATTTTCAGCGTTCTGATCGGACAACATGAAATCGTCAAAATTAGCGACTTCGGCACATGTCGAGAGTGGAATGAAATCAGCACGAAAATGAGTTTTGCTGGTACTGTGGCTTGGATGGCGCCAGAAATTATTCGTAACGAACCGTGTTCAGAAAAAGTCGATATTTGGTATGTTATTTTCGTCTGCTGCTGCTGTCGTCGATGATATAAAATACCTGGTTCTAATATATGTAATATTATTTTATTACAGGTCTTACGGTGTCGTATTATGGGAATTATTAACGTGCGAAGCACCGTATAAAGATGTCGATTCATCAGCCATTATTTGGGGTGTCGGTAGTAACTCTTTGCATTTACCAATACCATCTTCGCTACCGGATGGTTTTAAATTATTAATTACCCAGTGTTGGAATCCGAAGCCCCGAAACAGGCCTTCCTTCAAACACATACTGATGCATTTGGATATCGCATCTCAGACGGTATTAAACAAATCGCCGGAAGAATATTTTAAAATTCAGGTACCTCGATCAAAGCGAATCATTCGAGTTAATTCTTCGACGTAAAATTAACCTATTTTTTGACATTTTCAGGCAATCTGGAAAGAAGAAATAAGACTCAAAATGATACATATTCAGTCTAGTGATAGTAATGTGATAAAATTCGAAGATGATCTCATTAAGAAACGCGAAATCGAGCTAAAACACGCTCACGACATTCGAGAGCATTACGAACGAAAGTTAGAACGAGCCAATGATCTAATCAAAGATCTGAACAGCGCCTTTTGCGAATTTGAACAAAAAAAGCGCGATTTAATGAGGTAAGTTGGCGTACAACTTTCCCAAAGTTCGACTCGAAATGATATTACGTAACTTTTTATAATATAATTGTGACATAATATAAGTTTAATTACACCGTATTGTAAATATGGCGGGAAAATTGTCCTGTTGCCAAGTACCAGGGTAACGATGGATGCGACGTAAATGACCTACGTTTCAAACAAATAATTCAAACTACATTTAAATCTTGTGTACCACCGATGATTCACAATATTATACGTGTTAAGTACGCACGTGATTAAAACGACGACATTTTAATGGAGTTCATCTCCGCTAATGCTGAACTTATTTTATTTTTTGATCAACGAAATCGTACTAATGAATTTTTTAACGAATTCAACCTGGCGAAACGTTCGTTATCGGTGTTGTACGATTTAAAGCCAACGAAAGCCAAAATAAAAACGTGCCAAAATTTACGTGATATCATTTCAGTCTCGCCGGCGTTAGCTTTTCTACGCAATACATTTGGCAGATTTGCCAATTTGATGAATAATTCTACCTGGAAATAGGCGTTTTGATTTTTTATATTTTTTTCCCTTCCGTTTGTTTCAAGGCGAGAGGCTAAGCAGTCGTCCAAGCTGTACCGTAAACGAAGCTCACGTTCATCTGGGAAAGGCCAAGACAGAACAAACAAATTCAATAGAAACGAAATTGCAGCGCAGTACGAAACTAGTCTAGAAATGGCCAGAAGACCAGACAGAACAAACAAATTTGATAAGAATGTGACATTTTCATCTTTTTCACTAAATGATGCTAGTCTCGAATCATTATCGGACGATGTAAGTGTTTCGCATAATTATGTACATGGCCGGCAATTTAGAATTTTCTATCCCTAATCCCTGTAGGGTAGATGAACTTTTTTCGAAGGGGTAGTGGGTTAGAAATTTTGTAATATTGAATGTGAGGACGATTTTTTTCTCCAAAAAATTGAGACTTTTTTACACCAAAAATATTCAAACATTTGTTTACTCCCCAAAAAATTGAGGAGTTTCTTCTTCAAATGACAAAAAAAAATATATAGAATAATAAAAAAAAATTCTTTCCAAAATAATAAAATAGATTTTTTATCCTAAAAAAATGAAGAAAACAAGATTTAAAGAAATGAGAAATTCTCTTTCTTGGAAAAAATAGTTGGATTTTTTCATCCAAAAAATGATAATTTTTAAGTATACATACTCACCAGAAAGCAATGAGAAATTAAAAAAAATAATTTTTAAACTGTTTTTCCTTAAGAAAAATAGAAAACATTATTTTTTTCAAAAGGATTGAGAAATTTATCCAAAAAATGAGATAGGTACGTAATTCTTATTTTAAAAAAATTGAGAAATGTTTTTATTCCAAAAAATTAAGGATTTGCTTTTTTTCAAAATGAGAACTTTTTTCTTCGATCATATAACTATAAAAAATGTTTCAACTCCAAAAAATTGAAGAAATTTTGTGTTTCATAAAGATAGAGTTTTTTCCCAATAATGAAAATAAAATGTTCTTCCTCAAAAAAAAAAAAAGAGGAAAAGAAAAACGTTTTTTACCATCTACTTTTAAAAAATTCAAAGATTTTTTTCTCCAAGGAAATTGGAAAATTTTCAACCGGATAATGTTCTTAATTCAAAAAAAAAACAAAAAAAAAAACACAAGAACATTTTTTATTCCAAAACATACGAGTTTTTTGCCCTGAGAATTTTTTTCAAACACTTTGAAAAATATTTTTAAGTACTCCAAAAAAATAGAAAAATTTTGTGTTTCAAAAAAAGAAAGATTTTCGCTCCAGAAGAGTTGAAAAAAAATTGTTCTCTCTCTGTCTCTAAAAAAAAGGGGAAAAAAAGAAAAATGAGCAATTTTTACTCCGAAAAAATTATTTATTTGAAGAAAATTTTTTCTCCATAACTTTGAGAAATTTTTCACTCAAAAAAAAAAGAATTTTTCTTAAATAATTAACAAAAATACAAAATATTTTTATTCCAGAAAAATTGGAAAATTTTGTACCTATTAAAAAATTAAAAATTAATTTTTTCCTCTGAAAAAATCTAAAAATTTTCATATCCAAAAATTTTAGAAATAAGACATATGTTTACCTACTCTATACCTACCTACCTATTATAGATAATTTCAAAGCTTTTTCTCAAAAAAAAAAAATGTTTTATTTTTTCATTTTTTTAAAATGCATTTTCTCAACATCTACTGAAAAATGAGAAATTTTTAAAAGAAAATTCCGATTTTGTGATCTTTTCTCAACAAGTTTCCTGAAGTAAAAGATAAATTTTTAAAATTCTTGTTAGATGAAAATCTTTTAATTTTTATGGAGTAAAAAAGTCCTCACGACATAAGGGTGACTCAATTTTTAAAAAAAATTTTAGGAGTAATTTTTTACGAGAAAATTTTGTGATACCTTAAAATAGAAATGTTTTCTATTTTTGTGGAACAAAAATTGTCTCATTTTTTAAAAACTTGGTTCTTTTTGCATGAGACTTTGTACAATTGGTAAAAAACTGTCAAAAATTTCTCAATATTTTAGGAATAATATATTTTTTTTAAAACAAAATTTCCTAAATTTTTTATAATAAAAAATGTTTCTTATTTTTGTGGAGCAAAAATGTTCTCATTTTTTAGCGTAAACACTTCGTTATTTTTGAATGAGACTTGTAAAATTGGAAAAGAAATGGCCTATAAAATAATTTTTGTGTACTCATCTATTCACTCTCACCTTTGTATAGATGAATTGGTTAGTTTGAGTGGCTCAAGTTCTCTTAAAAAATCACGAAAATTCTAAAATACCGTAACAGAAATAATTCGAATAAAACAAATCCTCATCGACGAATATTTCTAATTTATTTCCCTCATTTCAGATTAATAAAGTACAACTGTACGCTCAACTAAGCAACGCAAACCGTCCAGAATCAATTATATTATCAAAATCAAAAAAGCTGCGCTATAAAAAGAACCAAGCATCGCCAAAATACAGCATGCGTCGTAAAACTGTAAGCACATCTTATCTTCGGATTAGCTCATTGAAATAAACCGATTGTTCATTATTCTTTGAATTCTTCTTCAGCTGTACGAAAATAACAATTACCAGCATAAGAACAAAGTTAGCACGGAGACTCAAACCGAAACTTCAGCTGCTAATTGCAATGTCCGTGCCGAAGAAACCAATACGCGATTTCTTATGAAAACCGATCACGAAGACTACCTCAATGGAAACTTACCTTCGACGATAAATAAAGTTCTGTAAATTTTTCCATCAAATTATCCATCATCGTGATTATCTTACGCTCTGTAGTGACATATAAATTTCGTTGTAAAAATCAGCCAAAAAAATGTATTGTGCTACATTGTGAGACGAATAGACAATGTTTTAGTTTGAAAGAGTAGAAACATACTCGAGGTTTATCGGAATAGAGCAATACTACTTAATATTAGCGAAACTTTCTAGAAGTATGTACTACGTATTTAATGAGTTAGAAGTGCAATAGGTCACTCTGCTGTGCGTAGAATGATTTTTGTTTGGTAGCTATGAAAACTCATGACAATTATGTTCCATTCCTTGTTTTTTATTACTTTTTTTTTTGCTATTTTGTATTTACCTTAAGGTCGTACATATTCAAGTCTGAATATAATGAATTTTCCTACATACCTACAAATTTTGTTTAAAATTGTTTAATTATTTTTAAAAATTTTCCTATTTTGTACATAAAGCTATAAAAAAATGTAAATTTTAACAATACTAGTATTATTGATAATTGTTGCCGATTTTTTGATTAGTAATAAATCTTTTATTTTAATAATAATTTGTTTGTTGACGTAGAAATACATTTTTAATGAATCTGGTCATTTCCCTTACGACCAATTAAAGTGAAAAGCGCAGTGATTTGTAAATGTTTACCCGTTAAATGTTGATTTTATATCTGAGAAAGTGAAAACGATCGCACCTACCTAAATAAATAAATAAATAAAACAGAAAACTTTTTTTTTTGCATAAAAATAAGAGATTTTTACTCCAAAACAATAATTTTTAAAATTATTTATTCTTTAAAGAATCGTGATTTTTTTCTCTCCAAAAAATCAAAAAAATTCTTTTTAAAAAAATGAAGGCACTTATTCTCCAAAAATAAATCATTAAAATAAATTACAGATTATTTTTTTCTCGCAAAAATTGAAACATTTTATTCAATTTTTTAAAATGAAGAAGAAAAATAAAGATAGGTATGCCTACTTATTCTCTTCAAAAAAGTGAGAAGTATTTTTTAATACAAAAAGTTGAAAAATTTAAGAATTTTTTCTCCAAAAAATAAGAGTCCAAAAAATAAAGAAATTCTTTTAATCTCCCCCCCCCCCCAATTTTTTTTTTTTTTTTTTAATTTTTTTTAGTAAAAATCAAGAGATTTTATACTACAAAAAATTTAGAGATTTTCTCGCAAAATTGCAAGATTTTTTTTTCAAAGAAATAAGAAAAGTTTATTCACTTCAGAAAGTGGAATTTTTTCCCAAATAAGTGAAAAAAGTTGGAGTTTTTTACCCCCTATCCCCCAGCACCACCACCGAAAATAACAATTGAAAAATCTTTTAAAAAAATAAATAAATAAATGAAAAATAAAATAAAATTCTGCATAAATTCCCAAAAAATAAAACTCTATTTTTTCAAACAAAATTGGGAACAGAAGATTTTTTTCTACAAAAATTTTTTCAAGTCGATTTTTTCTCCCAAAATATTTGGGGATTTTCTTCCTTCAAAAAAAAATTTTCAAACAAGAATTTAAGGACTATTTTTATTACAACACAATGGAATAATTTTTCGCTTCAAGAAAATTTTAATTTAAACACAAAATTGAGGTTTGTTTTTTTCTACAAATGAGGGATATCTTCTTAAAAAACAAAGATTTTTTGCTCTAAAAAATTGTTTGGTGTTGAAATTTTTTAGAGAAATTTATTGTAATTTTTTGAGAGAAACTTGGAATACATTTCTCTAAAAAAATTTAAGTTTTGTTAAAAAATAAGTTTTTTTTGTTGCAAATCGCAGAATTGAAAAATTTAGGCTGTGAAAATTTTTCAGGGGTGTCACAAAAAAATTGAATGACTCTCATCAATCAGTGGAAGTTCCTCACTGAGTAAAAAGGAGCTCGCAAAATTATTGCACTGGGGCCCCACTCGGCTCTCGCTGTCACTGAACGATCGACTTACTTTTTCAAGGGCTGATTTGTGCTGCTGAAAAGCATGATTTGAAAAATTCAAAAATGATTATGGGAAAATTTTTAATACATTGATAAACGAGAAAATCAAAAATAGGAGTTTTTCAAGATTTAATTCGAAATGTTGTAAAAATGAAGAAAAAAAAACTAAAATTACGAATTTGCTCAAAAATTTAAAAAATTATACCTAGGGAAATAGAGATGAAAAAATATAAATTTGAAATTGAAAAAAATAAGAAAATAAGCATGTGAGTAAGTGAATGTACCTATCTTTTCGTGAATACTGGTAATTAAATGTCAACCTTTCGCATCTAGATATTATCGAACCATGCAAATTGTTTTCCACTCCTTCCAACCTTGCGACCATTTTTTCAACATAGAGACAAAATATAGACAATGCGCTAAGGAACCAGTTCTGCAAATTTATTTCCAAGTACTTAGTTCCTATTATATCTCGTTTAATGCATGCTTAATTGTTTAACGGTGATCGTCAAGGAAGTTAAACTGAGAAATGGGAAAAAGAATACAAACAAAAGTGATAAAATCCAATTTACCGAAGGATACACTTGCAAATCTTAACATAATAAAAGGAAGATCCAGATGGCCGATTAAGAAGGTCATTTTAACACCTATGCATAGTTTATGAATCGTGTAATCTACATTATGCTTGTACTCGTAAAATGGCTAACACACTACTCTAATACCTATGTATTTACTTACCACGTCATAGTGCGGTTCATTTAATAAATATAATTAAATACGAATAAAATTCAGATTAAGTTTTCCAGCCGGTAGTGTTAACTTACTATTTGAGAAAATCAGCGGAAATAAGAATAGAAAAAAATAATTTCACACGTGCAATAAAACAACACGAATTATACCTTCCTACTTGTACCTATCAAAGTATCAACTAGTGTGAAACGTCTTCTCAAAAAAAAAAAAAATTAATTTATCCTTTAAATAAAAATCGATTTTTATTGCATCGGATAATTTGCAAAATTTCTTGTTAATTAATAATTCAGGATATGGAAGTTTTTCAACCACTTCAACATAATTATGCATAACTTTGCTTAGATTATTACTATACAGTACGAACGATGACTAAATAAAGAATACTATTTGTACAATTAAAAGAAAATTATCATCTATCAACATTAATCGTAAATGAAAAGTAAATTTCGATTACGTCGATATCCAACAAAAATACTCAAATATAGGTACCTAAACGTTTTTTCATTGGTAATATGGCCTCTTCATGGGCTTTTTCCCTTCGGCTAAACGCAACACGCTAAAAAAAATGAACAAATAATTAAAATAAACGTAACAGAGTTCTCAATAGGTCCGTAAAATTACGACAGAAATGCAGAATCTGTGAAAGTCGACTTCGCATAATGTATAAATTGCGCTACAGTTCATCAAAGTGAACTCGCCAAAGCTAAATCAAATAGGAGTCCAAGGAAATAGAAATTTTGGTAGAAACTATTTGGAGGGAAAAGATTTGTTTCACGAAGTTACTCAGAATTGTGTCCTTTTTAACATATATAAAATCTGCCAAAATCAGGCCGGTGCTTCACCCCCAAAATCCATATTTTTACCCCCCAAAAATTGTTTTTTACGTTTATCTTGGTCACTAATTTAGCTACAGGAAAAAAGTTCAATAAAAAAATGTGTAGAATTGGATTTCGAACAAAAAAGGTCATAAGCAATTTTGTGATACGAGCGGTAGAATCTCCACAGTGAATTTTCAAAGTTTGCAAGTGAAGTGCAATTTGGGGTACAGAGGGGATGAGGGGGGTTACTTAGTTTGTCCTAGGAAGCCGATTTCAGTCACTTATATGTCAAAAGGTCAACCGTGATGAGACAAAACTTTGAAAAAAAAATTCACACCCCTGATCAAGTATTTTTTTGGGGGAGGGGGGGCTAATTTTTTTCAAATTAGGTATCAACTTAATATTTTTTGGTCGAACTAAGATGAAGAATTTTCGTTTTTTCACGGATTCTGAAGGGATCAGAAGAACCACCAAAATTTAAAAAAAAAATTTGGTCAATTTTTGGCGAGTTGGCGTTTTAATAGTCCAGAGAAATTAGCCAGAAATGTGATGATTATACTTAAAACTAGCTAATTTGGACTATTGAAACACTCGGTCAAAAATTGCCCAAAAATTTTTTCAAAATTTTTGGGGGTTCTTCTGACTTTTCAGAATCCGTGAAAAAAACGAAAATTCTTCATCTTGATTTGACCAAAAAAATATTAAGTTGACAATATGAAAAAAAATTGAGGTCCCCCCCCCCCCCAATACTTGCCGGGGGTCTGGAATTTTTGTCAAAGTTTTGTCTCATCACGGTTGACTTCAGGGCTGGCGAGAGCCAGGTAGGGCCCCAGGACAACAAATTTTCGGGCTCTTTTTTTTCTAAATAAATATAATATACCAATTTTTTTATTTTACTGAACAAACAAAAAAATGCTTCTTCACTTAAATAATTTCAACAAATAAAAAATGGTTCTCAAAGGAATTTGAAAAAATTTTAAATGCAAAGGAATTGACTAAATTTAAAAAAAAAAAAAATCAACAACACTTCCAAGAAATTATCTCCCGGACAAAATTTTCAACTTGAGAAAAGTGAAAAAAAAAATTACCAAAATTTGAAAAATGATTTTTTTACTGAATTTAAAAAAAAAACAAAAAAAAAACATTATTGGATAAATAAAAAAAACACTCCAATAAAAAGTATTCCGAAATAAAACTTGAACAAATTCAAAGAAATGAAATTTTTTTAATTTAAAAAAAGTGAAAAAATTCTTTCATCCACAGTTCGAAAAACAAATGTTTTTTGACTGAATTTCAAAAAAATGGTTCTCAAAGAAATTTGAAAAAATTTATAATGCAAAGGAATTGCTTAAATTAAAAAAAAACAACAACTGCTTTTCAAAAAAAATGGATTTTTTTTTAAAGAAAAGAAATATTAAAAAATTGAAGAGAAATTTGAGAACTCTTCAAAAAAAATTCTTTGCTGAATTTCAAAAAAAAAAAAAAAAAATGATTCTCAAAAAAATTTGAAAATTTTCTGAATAAAAAGTTAATTCAAAAAAGAAATCTTCAAAAAAATGTTTTTTTTGACAAAATTTGAAAAAAAAACTTGCAGAAATTTTTAAAAATCGGAAATTAAAGGAAGGTTGAGAAAAAAACACTTTTAGCCGAAATTCAATTGCTTTCTTGATTTTTTTCCAATTTTGTTGAGAAGAAAATTTTTAAATTCACTTTAAAATAATTTTCATTAATTATAAATCCGGGCCCTAAGAAAAACGCCGTGCCCAAGACTTGTGTCCCCCTTGTTTCCTCCTTCTCACCGCGGGTCTGGTTGACCTTTTGGCATATAAGTGATCGAAATCGGTTTCCTACTACGGCAAACTAAGTAACCCCTCTCTGTACCCCTAACTGCCCTTCACTTGCAAACTTTGAAAATTCTTTGTGGGGGTTCTACTGCTCGTATCAAAAAATTGCTAATGACTTTTTTTGTTCGAAATCCAATTCTACATTTTTTTTAAATTTAATTTTTTCTTGTAGCTTAATTACTAATTAGTAACCAAGCTAAATGTAAAAATCCATTTTGGGAGGGGGCAAAAATGTCGATTTTGGGGGTGAAGAACCAGCCCGATTTTGGCGGATTTTATATTTATGTTTGAAAGGACACAATTCTGAGTAAGTTCGTGAATAAAAAAAATCTTTTCCCCCAATTAGTTCCAACCAACATCACATTTTTGGCTAATTTCCCTGGACTACAGGTCACATACGAATATTCGAATGCCTATTGCCTAACTTATAGGTTTCGAAAATCCTATTTAATTATAAACTAATTAATAGGTAGTATAAATACACAACTTACAAAGTCTGAAACTCTGATTGCATCTCTCCAAAAAGAGTCGACAGCTTCCTAACTTCTTTGTCGTTTTCACGACCGACCAAGTTGAAGCGACTAGGAAATTCTTCGAAAGTGGCCGTAACGTTGTATTTTATGTGTCTGGTATCCTGAAACCCGATAGAAAATAATTGAATTATTAAAATAATCTATTTCCTCTATGAGAAACATAGTACTTAGTAATTGGCCTTACTATGATTACAACATTGATATTTCCAGGTGGTTCTGCCATAGATGTAAACGCTGCTTGCATTCTCGCACCTTCGACTTTTATAAGATAGCTCCTCACTTCGTCCATGCACCAGTTATCCGGTATTCCTCTTACAAAATTGTTTTCGACACGAACTTCGCCCCGAATATCCGTCTCAAGCCAATAAAAGAATATAAATTTCATCTTCCCGAGGTTAGTTACTTGGGTGTTGGATTCGTATGAAACTGTGCGAGGAATAATATCAGGGATGGCGTCGGGATCAGGAGGTAAGGGTTGAACAAGTGCTGCGGCGGCGGCAAGCCTTGTATTTGCCTCCTGAATGGCATTTCCCAAAGTATCGAATCGAGACATGTCTATTTCTGCAAGATAAACAAAAAAATACAGATCTGACATTAATTTGATGAATTACACTGGCAAAACAAAGAAACCCCACAGATCTGAGTGCGCGATTGTGGTAATTGAAAGTTATAAATATATAATAAATAAATTTTCGATACAAAGATATGAATGAAATGATATCAAAATAGTTGCTTTTTCCTCCAAAAAATTAAGGAAACTTGTTTGTTCACTTCCCTTGATGAAATATTTGATCAAGTGACTTTTGATGCTAACACCAAATACTTTACATATATAATACTGGAAACTCCAATGGGGACAAGTGACCCCAACAAAAGCGCTCTTTTAGCGGCTCGGCATGAAACTATTCTCAGACTTTCGACCGATCGTCATGTCTTCGACCAATCAGAGGGCGAATCACGCGACGATTAGTCGAAAACCTGGAATTAGTTTCATGCCGAGCCGCTTAGAGAGCGCTCTTCTTGGGAGTCACATCAAAAGCACAGAGTTTCCAGTATTATACAGGGTGTCCCGTCACCAGTTAACACCCCTTCACCAGCGATATAGTCAACTCAAACTAAGCTCATGTACGCATGTTTGCCGACCCTGTGAATTGAAGGGGCAGAGATATGCTGAACTGAAAATTTTTTATTTTCAGTTTTGTTTCAGATTTTTAACCATACGTCACTCGACAATCGAGATAGGTAGAAAGTTGCACTTTGCGGCGTTGAAAAGGAAATTTTGTGTAGAATTTTTTAGTGTGGTTGATAATTGTATTAGGTGATCAGGGGGGTCTGTACTGTATTGAATATCTAAAAAAACGTGTCCAAAAATTGAGATTTTTTTGCAATTTTTGAGGAAATCTCAAAAAAGTTTCATCATTTGGTATTATTATTATGATTTGCCTTACATGAAAAAAGTTCGACCTTTCGAATGCCGCAAACCGGACTCTTCTATCTCACTTGGTTAAAAAGTTATAGCAATTTCAATTTCGAAATCAAGACCGAAAAAAAATCAATTTATTTTTCATTTTTTTAAATTTCCAATTATTTTAATTTTTGGAACTTGATACCTATCGTAACTAATAATGTTGAGCGAAACTCGATGTTAAAGATGAATTAAAGAACATTTCGGTAAATTTTTTTTTTTTTGAAAAAATAATTTTTTGTTTTTCAGTCTTGATTTTGAAATTGAAATGGCTATAACTTTTTAACCAAGTGAGATAGAAGAGTCCGATTTGCGGCATTCGAAAGGTCGAACTTTTTTCATGTAAGGCAAATCATAATAATAAGACCAAATGAGGAAACTTTTTTGAGATTTCTTCAAAAATTGCAAAAAAATCTCAATTTTTGAACACGTTTTTTTAGATATGCCACGTGGACCTAGCGTGGCCTTCACTCACCTTACCCCACTTTCCAACCCCGTCCAATAATGCAGTAGAAAATGTCCTTCTCCTTCTACTTCTTACCTCCTGTTAACCAGTTTACAAAATCAATACCAGGATTCTGTAGTCCTTTTGTTTGAGACTGACTACAATATGCTAGTAAGAATATCTCTAGACATTGGTTTGGTTTGGTTTGGTTTGGTTTGTTTTGTTTTGTTTTGGTTTGGTTTCAAACAATTTCAATATTTTCAAATGTTGATTTTTTTAAAATAAAATTTGAAAAAGAATTGTCGAAAAAATGCATTAAAAATCGATTTTTTAAACTTTATTCATGAAAATTTTTGAAATTTCATTAAAGACGACTCAATTTTTAAAAAATTTGTTCAAAATTAATTTTTCTTTCAAATTTTACTCAACTAAAACCCTTTAAAATTGGTGGCAAATCTTTTATATAATTTTTTTTAAATTTCAATATTTTCAAATTCTGTTGGTTTATTTAAAAATTGTACCTATTCAATTTTTATTAGAATCGCGTGGTTGAAAAATTCCATTGATTTTTTTTTTTTTTTTTTTTTTTTTTGTATTTTACCCAAATGAAAAAAAAACAAGCAAACAAGAAAACTCTTTCTAAAAAAATCAAGTGTTTCAAATTTTGTTGGATATCTATCAATTTCTCTCAGAACTTTTGTTCAAAAAATATTATTTAAAATTTTGTTTTGATGAATCGCCCCCTTTTTTTCAATCTGTTTAAATTATTTTTACCAAGTTTTAGGAAAATCACACAACCCGAGCAGCACACTCGACAAATTATCGAAATAAAAAATCGACAGAATATCGAATTCGATAAAGTGTCGCGTTAGTTTTGCATAAATCGTGAAATTATCTTTCGATATATAGATAAATTATCGACGAATTATAGTTAGCAAAAATTTCGAGATTATAGTAAGATATTTTATCGATAATATATCTATAATATCGAAAGATAATTTCACGATTTAGGCGGAACTAACGCGACACTTTATCGAATTCGATATTCTGTCGATTTTTTATCGATTTTTTATTCCGATTTTTCGTCTTTTACTAGCTTCTTTCTATAATTAAAAATCATTAATTAGCATAATTAATACATTAAACTATGCCTAAACACATTATTCATGTTACGGTAAGAGGATCATTTCAGAAAAAGTCAAAAAAAATTATAAAAAATCTGCCACCCGTGGGGCTTGAACCTTCTACCTCCTGCATAGTAATCCTCTTCCTTAACGACTATGCCATACCTTATCGTTGAGGTATTAGCAATAAAACGCTTATAATAGGCAGTTTAGTACTTTCAAACGTGTTGGACTTAGAAAAATTTTTACCAATTTGGAAATAATTTCAAATATCGTCACAAAATCGTTGAAAAATCGTTCGACAAATTTCAGATTATTTGTCGATAATGTAGTTTCAAATATCGTTACAAAATCGTTGAAAAATCGAATTCGAGGAATTTCATATCACGTGTCGATAATATAGTTTCAAATATCGTCATAAAATCGTTGAAAAATCGAATTCGAGAAATTTCAGATTACGTGTCGATAATAAAGTTTTAAATATCTTCACAAAATCGTTAAAAAATCGAATTCGCGATATTTCAGATTATTCGTCGATAATATAGTTTCAAATATCGTCACAAAATCGTTAAAAAATCGAAATCAAAAAATTTCATATTACGTGTCGATAATATAGTTTCAAATATCTTTACAAAATCGGTAAAAAATCGGTAAAAAATCGGTAAAAAATAGGATTCGATAAATTTAATATAATCTGTCGATAATATAGTTTCAAATGTCGTCAAAAAATCGGTAAAATATCGAAATCGAGAAATTTCATATAATCTGTCGATAATATAGTTTTAAATATCTTTACAAAATCGTTAAAAAATCGAATTCGATAAATTTAATATTCTTTGTCGATAATGTAGTTTCAAATATCTGCACAAAATCGGTGGAAAATCGGAATCGATAAATTTAATATTCTTTGTCGATAGTATCGTTGACGAATATCGTCATAAAATCTTAATAATATCGAATTCGATAGTTTTTAGATTTTTTGCCTATGAAGTTGTACCGATAAATCTTTATAATATCGTGAGAACATCTATAGATTTTCAAACAATTTTTTATCGATACGTTACATCTTCAGATATTATCGATCGAGTGTGCCGCTCGGGAATAATTTTAAAACTGAAAGAATATAATTTTTTAGAAATTTTGATCAGAATTTTTTTTGCAACAAGTGTTTTTAGTTTGAGAAAATTCTAATTTTTTTCTTAAAATTTCATCAGAATCAAATTTCTGTTTAAGTTTTATTAAAATGAAAAGCACTTAGGTACGTATTTTAAATTTTGGTTTAGAAAATATCAAGTTTTTTGCAATTCTTCAAATATTGTTAAAATTTACATTTTTTTATAGCATTTTTAAAATAATTAAACAATTTTAAACTAAATTACTCAAACTACACAAGTGTATGCATGTTTGCCGAACCTAAAATTTGAAGGGGCCATGTTATGTACTCGTACTAGGCATTTTTTCAGAATGCCCTAAAATTTGTTGATAATGAAGATAGACAAAATTTGTTCAGAACTTTTTTGTAAGACTTTTTTAGTTCAACAAAATTTGTTATTTTCATGTCTTGCCTAACTCTAGAATCGAAGGAGCTACCGGAATTAAAAAATTAATAAGCATTATAACTCCTTCAAATTTCAAGTTAGGCAAAATTTGTAAAAATCAATTTTTGTTGATTTTTTTGCCCAACATCAAAATCGAAGGAACCCCGACCAGTTGAAAAATGAAATGAGCCAAATTCGGAGGAAGCTACCCCTCCACATTTTTTAAATGGTTGTGGTTCCTTCAATTTTGAAGTTGGATAAAATATTATTAGCTTATTTTGTAAAGAACAAAAAGACCAACCAACCTCTATTTTTTACAAATTTTGTCTGACTTGAAAATTGAAGGGGTTATAATAGGCACAAATTTTCAAATCCTTGTAGCTCCTTTGATTTTCAAGTTAGGCAAAATTTATAAGAATAATTTTTTATTGATCTTTTGTGTCCTACAAAATGAGCTATTAATGTTTTGCCTAACTTCAAAATTGAAGGATCTCCAACCATTTGAAAAATAAAAAAAGTGAGTGGGGACTGGAGGGGAGGGGGTCAAAAATTTTGTTGGTGTGTTTTTCCATCATGAGTAAAATTTAACCCACTTTGGACCCAATTTCGATCGAGGACCGATTTCACCATCTTACCATGGAAGGACCTTTTATATGACGAGGATTAATATTTTATCAAAGAAAAATATTTACAACGAAGTTTTCATTTATTACAAAATAACACGTAAGTAAGTAAGTATACGGGGCTTCGCATATAATAAATACTGTAACAGCAGTAAAAATTATGAACAGTTTGGTTTCAAGAAGATAGCAAACACTCGAATACTTAATTCAGCAATGATGGATTTCACGATGGAAAATTTTCGAACCTATGAATGGTCGGTTTGTCTACAGAAGTGTCGTTTCAATTATTCTCCCATAATCCTTCGTCGCTAATAAGGTCGCAGATATGATTAATTTACACCTAATTGGAACGATTTGGAAATACATATGATCCATAATAATTAACACCAATTACGTATGTAAATGCTAATGAAAAATTAACACTTTTCGCATCGTTTACAGAGGTACCTAGATCTACTATGGGTTCATTCGCCAACTGTTCGAGTATACCTATTTTTCCTTCAACAGAAATTCTGTGCGAAGCTTTCGTATCTGCGATAACTTTCTAAGCTAAGCTATAAATCATTTTCATCGATTTAGATTTCGCAAAAAAATGGCACACAGCGGGACGATGCTCGATCCAAAACTGAACAAAATTGCAGAGTCATTTCACTATACGGTCATCTTTCATTGTTTTGATAAGGTACTAATCGTCGTACGGATGTAACTTATCAAATGGGAGAAAATTTAGGCACGAAGGAGTGGAAAAAATCAGCGACGAGTTGGTCAAAATCACGTTTTTACGTTCTTTTTTTGGCGCGAAATTCACGCGATTCACGGCAGCTTTACGTTCAAGGACGTGGGTAAAGAACATTAAAGAAGAAAATTATAAAATATCCTGAACCTTGAACGTGTATTTGAATCAAGTTCACAGACGTAGATACCTACATAAGCCAACGTAAGAAATGTAGTGTACGTTCGTATATGTTTTTATGTTTTGAAAAAATAATTAAACCCAGATTCGCGGATATGTTGGGGAAGTCCACAACTCCACATCTACACACATTGATTCCTATCTGAAGATTACTTAACGTGTGCGTTACCAAATTGCTATTTTATAATGCGAACAATTCTGTTCCGAACCAATGCTTTTTTAATTTAACACTAGAAGACGCGGATAGCATAGAAAAAAAAAACGTTCTTAACGAATTACCAAGGTAACATTTGAGAGAGCTTAAAATTCCAAAAAAAAAAAAAATCACCCAATCCGCGTCTCTCTAGTCTGCTGCGTATTTACCCCTGACCCTGCCACGCGGCGGAAATGTAAGTAATTTTTTTACGTAAATAGTTTGCCTATGGTACTCTTTTGACTCCGGCGAGAAGTGCCAACTTGTAATTTACGAGCTTAATGTCCGAACTGTTTATGCAAAATTTTGACATAATTTAAGAATCTGCTTAATTGCACCGTAATAGGAACGTGATTTATCGACGACAACGTTGTTATCATTTTGATTGTTTTTAACACATCGCCATTTTACGTTCGTTTGTTAATTTGTCGTCGTCTTGCGTTTACCTTTCGCGTACTTCAGCCGAGTACTCGAGATGGGTAATTTTCCACCATGCAAAAGAATTATACCTTATTTTTCATAAATAATGTATTCATCGCGTATTCCCATCGTGAAATAATCTCTGATTAGCGTCTTGTTAACAAATTAACACGCGTGTTACAAAAATCGTGTCATGAAAATGATCTAATTTGCACGCGATAAATTCTCCTTCGGTGTGACTGCGAAGGCGAAATGCGACTGTATCGGCGCTTGGAGAAGTTCAATAATCTGTAGTGGCTTTAATAAAAAAAAATTATAAAATGGAAAATAGGCATAAATTTAAAAAATATATATATTATACTATTTTTTTTTCTCAAAAAAATTGTTCAGGTATTAAAAACATTTGGTCCTTTTCGAAAAATTGAAGTGTTTTCCAATAAAATTAAAAATAAAATCCCTCAAAGAAGATTTTCAAAAATGATATTTAAAAAGAAATTAAAGTTTGAACATTTAAAAAAAAGAAAAATAATTTGAATAAAAATGTGTTTCAACATAAATCATATAAAAATATCAGGTTCAGTTCAACTTTCAACATGCCATTAATTCCTTGAAAAAGATCAGGGGTGCCCCGATATTTTATACCTAATATCCAACGGTTTTTCTAAGCAACTTCAAAAAATTGAGAAATTTATTTTTTCAGAGCAAAAAAAAAATTCAGAATAAAATAATTTCTCCATTAACAAAAAAAGAATCAATTCATAATGAAGAAAAAATTACGTATTTTGAATTTTTAGAGTCATTTGAAAAATCGTTTAAATATATCGCCAAATTTAAAAATAACAAAAAATTTCTTCTCAGCAAAAAATTCAAGAATTTTTTTTCTTCGTGATAAAAAAAATTTTTTACTCAAAAAAATAGATAAATAAAAATGAAAAAATACTTACCTATTTGAATTGAAAAGAAAAATTCAAAAATTGGAATTCAATAATAAACGTCTCTTCAAAAAAATAGAAAATTTTAAAAGAAATTATTGAAAATACTCATTTTGAATTTTTTTAAACTTTCTAATATGAAATACCTAGGTACTTAATTTAATTTTTTACGTGATGATGTTTTTCGAGCAAATTTTTTTTTGAAAAATTTGATGATAAAAATCCAAAAAGATTTAAAACATTTTTTCAAAAATCACCAAAAAAATTGTTGGAGCAAAATTAAATAAAACCTGTGAAAATTAGAAAAACTATTAAAAATTTTACAAAGTGGAATGATACTTATTTTTAGAATTTTTTTATAAACTTCTTTAATTTTTCAATTTTTTCAGTTTTTTGTTTGTAAATTTTATGCAAACATTTTTTTTTTAATTTAAAAAAATGTTTGGTAGAATTTTTCTTGTTTTAGACTTTCAGCATTCAAGTTTTTATCATTTTTTCGTTCGTTAATACTTTTTCAAAAATTTCAATTATTTCTCAATTTTCTAAATTTTTTTCTTGGTACATTCAAACTTTTCACTTTTTTAATTTTTCAAATATTTAATTTTCTTTAATATTGAGATTTTTTAGCATTTTAATCAACTATCATTTTTTTTCAATTTTCATAGTAACTAATTAAGTATTTTATTTTTTAAAATTGCGGTTAATTGAAATTTTATAGTTTTCATGATTTTCAGGTATTTTATTTTATTTTTAATACAATCATTTCTGAAGATGATATGATGATAATTTTTTTCTTCTAATTTGTAAATGATTTTTCTAAATCCTTCAATTTTTTCAATGTACATACTTTTTCATAATTTATTTGTAATCTTCAGTGGCGTGCTCTCACGTTTGCAGGCCTTAGCGTACTTTCAAAACTTGGGGCTTCGATTTTTATTTAGCAGGCAAAATTTTGTTGATGGGGCAATGTTTTTTTTTTTTTTTTTTTTTTTTTGACAATTATAGTTGAAATTTTGGCATGCGAAGTTCTCCTTCTTTAATGAGTACATCTCTGCCCCCGCCCTTCCATCAACAAGTTGATTACATGAAAATTTTTCTAAATTTCTATGAAATAAAAAATTTTAATTTAAAATTAATTTTTTCTCAATTTTTTGGGGTGGAATTTTTTTTTAAATTGAGTAAAAATTTTTACTTCTTATTATGTAGAAAAAATTGATGTTCTTTCTGAGAAAGAAAAAGGTAGCTTATTTTTAAAGAAAAAAAATCAATTTTTTGTCTAATTTTTGAAAAAAAAAATCATTTAATTTTTTGGGGGGGGGATCGAAAAAGTTTTGGAGAAATAATCTGAGTTATTTTTATGAAAAAATGAAATCTCTGAAGATTTTGGAGTTGATAAAAATATTTTTCAGACATTTATTTTAGGGAAAAAAATTCTCTCAATTCTTTTTGAGAAAATAATTTTTTTTTGAATGTTCTTGAGATAAGAATAGCTTAGATTTTTGGAGTCAGCGTAAAAAAGTACTATTATATTTATTTCTTACTTCTTCAAAATTTTTTTATTTTTTTGGCGAAATTTTTTTTATTTTTACAAAAATATTTTTGAAATTCTTGAATGAAAAATCTTAATATTTTTAAAGAAAAATTCCAAAACAATTTTTGAGTGAAAACATTATTATAACCTGGTAAACTTCAGAAAATCTGCAATTTTTTCATCTTGAAAAAAAAATTAATTTACCTTAAAGATGAAATTTGTCAATTTTTTTTGGAAAAAAATTAAAAATTTCTCATTTTTTTGGAAATAAATTTTTCTTAAATTTTGTAGAGCAAGCACCTAAATAAAACATATTAAAAAAATTCTGCAGAAAAAAGTTCTATTTTTTCTGAGAAAATAATAATATCATATCTATCTACTTCATTCTTTATATTTTATTGAAGAAAAAAAAATTGAGAAAAAAATCTCACAATCTTTTCCTCGAAAAACTGTTGTTTTTCGAAGGAAAAATCTTACCTACCTACCTAATTTATTTTGAGAAATAATTAACATTTTTTGGAGAAGAATCCCTAAATTTTTTGGAAAAAAAGATTTCCGAATCTTTATGGAATAAAAAATACCTGATTTTTTACAAGTAGGTAGTATGTGTAAGAATAAGAAAGTTCTTAATATTCTTAGAATATTTTTTCCCCAATTTTTATTGGAAAAGTCTCCAAATTTTTCGAGACTAGAAAAATTCCTCAATTTTTTGGGATAAAAAAAAAAAAAAAAAAACATTATTAATTTTTTTTTTAAATTTCGGAAACAAATTTTTTTTAGGAAAATTTGTTAATGTTTAGAGAGAAAAAAACGCTTATGATCTGATGCGTTAAGAAAACTGGACATTTCAACTTGCTCAATTAGAATTTTGTTTAAATTGTTACTTCCAATTCAGGTAAAATTTGTCCCACTGAAAGGGAATGCCATCTAGACCTCAGAACCAAATTTTTAGCTGCCGAAGTTGATTTTTCGATTTTTGGCGAATTTTTAAAAATGGCGAAAATAGACCATCGGTAGGTATTTTATAGAGACTTATTTTCTTTGCGAAATTTCTTCTGAAAATCCCTCATACTGTTCTGTTGAAGTCGTATTTGCTTAATTTCAATTTTGGTAAAACATCATTTACCTACATGTTTTGAATTACATTATTTATGGTAGGTACACTTTACATCGAATACCACCCGTTGACAACTAAAGTTTGAACTTTTCCATTAAGAGTTCATTAGCAAACCCATGAACGATCTCATAAAAACATTATCGTACAATAAAACCGGTATTATCCTGTTAAACAAAATAAAAGCAGAAAAAAAATAAAATTGAAATTAAACAGCGTGTATAATCGACTATAAATGATTCGTTCTATATTATGTAATAATCAGTAGATTATTTGTTTTTATACAGTGTTTCCAATTGCACATCGCGACTGTTTACAATAATATTTGCTCGAACAATGTTACAAAATTATAATGCCTTCGATATACCACGTATACTTATTACTCACCCACCAAGCCTATAAATTTTTTAGACAATTGGTGATGTAGAAAAAACAATATGCAGAGAAACACGGCGCTGCGCTCTGCTCTGCGCCCATACTCTCGAATCGTATGCAATTTTACATCGTTACGGTTATCGTATTGGGATAATCGCCGACAAAATGTTTTTATTGTTCGCGTCTTTTGTTCTTTTACATATTTTTACATTGAGAGTACATTATCCAACGAGAAAAAAAAAACAGTCTCCGTACCTGTACCTACATTAGAATGCCCTTGAAACGAAAATTTACGCTTCTTTTCATTTAATCTCGATATTTTTTCTATACCCTTCTTCGTTCGCTTTTTTTTATTATTGATATGTATCTTACACGCTTATTATATGTACTTGTAAACCGGAAAATATTCGGTTGCGGTAAATTTTTTCTTGTTTTTTCCTATTGCCATCGATGTATTTAACCGTGTTGTAGACGTAGAGCGAACTTACCAGCTCGCAACTCGCAGGTACTTATGCTACGAGTCCGTAGATTTCAATTATAAAAATGTGACAGGTAATTCATTAAAAATTGCAAAAAGAGGTTTTCGCCCTGTACGAGGTCATTAAAACCTTAGGATGGATGTTCAACTTGGTCTATCTTTCTTTACGACTGAGTTTTCTGTATCAGGCTAAATTATAAGGTTGCGCCTACAATGCAGTTGAATGAACCGATTCGGATTTTGATGGTAGGTTATTACCTAATTTCATTCAGGGTGTAAATGAATTTTTTCGTCAAGTTTTAAAATTATCTACGTACGAATAGGTACCTTGTAACAACGAAAACCAAGACTTGCGAAATAATTGAATTTTCAAAGGCGTTTCTTCGCCCCATCGTTTTTTTTAACGAGGAAATAATTAAGGCACGATCTAAACGAGAAAAATTGTCGGTTTCGTTGTGTTGGAATAGTATAAGAGCATGTTTGAAGTTGTTGACCGAAACGCGAATTTACGTAGGTACCACTACCTTCCTACCTTCCTATGCCAATGTTATTACATCGAGTACTTTTTGTTTCATTTACAAAGTTGTATGAAGTATCAAATTTTCTCATCATTTTTATTATTCCCTCTCCCACTCCCCAGCGGAAAATTGAAAACTCTCAAAACTCGAAATTACTCGAAGATACGTTCACTTGTTTCTTTTTTCTAAACATTTAAAAGCATAGGTAAGTCAACCCAGATGAAAAATTTTCAAAATGGAATTAAGATAAATATTAATTTTGAAAATTAGATCAAGCTGTCATTAAGTTTTGAGAAAAATTTAAAAATTAGAATTTGGGAACTGATGAAAATTTCATATTTTGGTTTAAAAATAATTACGTTTTTTGAAAAATTTAATAAAATTTTTGAAATTAGAAGTCAATCGAAATAATGCATTTCGAAAATTTGTACTTAATAAAAAATCCCAAGCTGGAAACTGATCAAAATTTAATTTTTAATTTTATACTAGAATAAATGATTGCATTTGAAGAATTAAGTAGAATTATCTATTGTTTTTAAAAATCATTTTTTTTTTAATTAATGAAATTATCCTACTTAAGAATCGATTAAATTGACGATTGAAAAAAAAATCAAGGAATAAATGTAGATAACTTACAGAGTGCCCGAAAAGTAGATGCAGAAAAGAAACGCTTAGCAAAAATTCCCTAATTAACTTATCCGAAAAATTTCAACTGTGTCATAATTTGTGGTCCTTTACTGTTCAAACATAACCTATCTCTCATGTCGGTGCCGTTTAATTTTTTTTTTGGGAGCAATAATGGACCCTCGCAAAAAAATTTCGTCTTCAAAATCGAGCACACGGGCGTATATTGAAAATTTCTTAATGACAAAGTTCCTTTAAAACAGAGCTCGACCGGTTTAAAACGAAGCTCAGGACACCTTCAATCCAATAAGCCATCAACGCGTTTCGAATCTTGTTTACACTCGATACTGCGCTCTCTCTCGGAGGGTAGTGGAACAGCATGGTAAAAAATACACTGATGAGAATTTTAGTGCGCCCACCCTTCCGATCGTCCACAAATTTGGCTTCAATAGTCTATTTTTTTTACTTTTATCATAATCTAGTCGGAACAATGTTACAACAGAAGGGGCCCCCTATAAAATTTTTTCAAATTTTTATTGCAACTTCTTTTCGGTCAACCTGTATAACTAGTTAAAAATAAATAAAAAATATCGATTCCAAAAATCTCTTAAAATTATTATTTTTTTTTTATTTAAAAATGTTGCTTTAGAAAATTTTAATAAAATTATTGTGTTCAAAAAAGAAACCAAATTATGGACTTTTCAGAAAGGGGACAAAAACATTAAATTTAGAAATGGATCAAATAAATTATCAATTTTTGAAAAATGAAATAGAATTACTTATCGGATTGGAAAAAAAATTCAATTTTGAAAATTGAGGGAAACCATTGATTTGAAAAAGAAGATAATCGAGATTTAACAAATTTTAAAAATTGTTTTCAATAATAAAGGGAAAAAACTATTGATTTTTAAAAAATGTACTAAAATCTAAAAGTGCACCATTTTTTGACGTGTAGATTCGTACATCATTTTCTGAGGTTTACGATCGTACATCATTTTTTTAGGTGCGTGATTGTTCATCATTTTTTGCGGTGTACAATCGTACATCATTTTTGAGGTGTACGATCGTACATCATTTTTTGAGGTGCGTGACCGTTCATCATTTTTTGATGTGTATGATCGTACATCATTTTTGGGGTGTACGATCGTACATCAT
The DNA here is from genome assembly GCA_959613365.1 of Balanococcus diminutus. Lineage (NCBI taxonomy): Eukaryota > Metazoa > Arthropoda > Insecta > Hemiptera > Pseudococcidae > Balanococcus > Balanococcus diminutus. The sequence continues at coordinate 37,476,911 of OY390714.1, forward strand.
TTTTTGATGTGTACGAGCATACACCATTTTCTGAGGTGTACGATCGTACTTACATCATTTTTTGAGGTGCATGAACTTACATAATTTTTTGCGGTGTACGATCGTACATCATTTTCTGAGGTTTACGATCGTACATCATTTTTTTTTATGTGTACGATCATACATCATTTTTTTAGGTGCGTGATTGTTCATCATTTTTTGCAGTGTACAATCGTACATCATTTTTGAGGTGTATGATCGTACATCATTTTTTATGTGTATGATCGTACATCATTTTTGGGGTGTACGATCGTACATCATTTTTTGATGTGTACGATCGTACATAATTTTTTGATGTGTACGAGCATACACCATTTTCTGAGGTGTACGATCGTACTTACATCATTTTTTGAGGTGCATGAACTTACATAATTTTTTGCGGTGTACGATCGTACATCATTTTCTGAGGTTTACGATCGTACATCATTTTTTTTTATGTGTACGATCATACATCATTTTTTTAGGTGCGTGATTGTTCATCATTTTTTGCAGTGTACAATCGTACATCATTTTTGAGGTGTATGATCGTACATCATTTTTTGATGTGTATGATCGTACATAATTTTCTGAGGTTTACGATCGTACATAATTTTTTTTATGTGTACGATCGTACATCATTTTCTGAGGTTTACGATCGTACATCATTTTTTTATGTGTCCGGTCATACATAATTTTCATAGGTGTATGATCTTGCATCTTTTTTTGCGGTGTACAATCGTACATCATTTTTGAGGTGTACGATCGTACATCATTTTTTGAGGTGCGTGACCGTTCATCATTTTTTGATGTGTATGATCGTACATCATTTTTGGGGTGTACGATCGTACATCATTTTTTGATGTGTACGAGCATACACCATTTTCTGAGGTGTACGATCGTACTTACATCATTTTTTGAGGTGCATGAACTTACATAATTTTTTGCGGTGTACGATCGTACATCATTTTCTGAGGTTTACGATCGTACATCATTTTTTTTTATGTGTACGATCATACATCATTTTTTTAGGTGCGTGATTGTTCATCATTTTTTGCAGTGTACAATCGTACATCATTTTTGAGGTGTATGATCGTACATCATTTTTTATGTGTATGGATCGTACATCATTTTTGGAGTGTACGATCGTACATCATTTTTTGATGTGTACGAGCATACACCATTTTCTGAGGTGTACGATCGTACTTACATCATTTTTTGAGGTGCATGAACTTACATAATTTTTTGCGGTGTACGATCGTACATCATTTTCTGAGGTTTACGATCGTACATCATTTTTTTTTATGTGTACGATCATACATCATTTTTTTAGGTGCGTGATTGTTCATCATTTTTTGCAGTGTACAATCGTACATCATTTTTGAGGTGTATGATCGTACATCATTTTTTGATGTGTATGATCGTACATAATTTTCTTAGGTTTACGATCGTACATAATTTTTTTTTATGTGTACGATCGTACATCATTTTCTGAGGTTTACGATCGTACATCATTTTTTTTATGTGTACGATCATACATCATTTTTTGAGGTGCGTGATTGTTCATCATTTTTTGCAGTGTACGATCGTACATCATTTTTTGATGTGTACGATCGTACATTATTTTTTGAGGTGTACGATCATACACCATTTTCTGAGGTGTACGATCGTACTTACACCATTTTTTGAGGTGCATGAACTTACATCATTTTTTGCGGTGTACGATCGTACATCATTTTCTGAGGTTTACGATCATACATCATTTTCATAGGTGTATGATCTTACATCTTTTTGTGAGGTGTACAATGGTACATCATTTTCTGAGGTGTATAATCGTACATCATTTTTTGACGTGTGCGATTTAAGAAACTATTGATGAAATCTTTAAAAATTATTCATTTGTGAAAATATTTGTAAAATACCTAATTGAATTACGTAAAAAGTAGAATATGATTATAATTATTCATAATAATTAAGAATAGGCTTATGATTTTTGAAGAGCATTAGGTAGGTTTTGGATAGAAGCACCCCCTCCCTCATAACAAACCTTCCAAAATGCTAAAATTGAGTCAATTTTTTGGGTAGTCTGTGATTTTGTTTCGAGAAAAAAAAATTCTCTTTTTTTTTAATTTTTTGGAGAAAAGTATGAAATTTGAGGTGAAAAAATCTTTTAAAAATTGTGTCGAATGAACAAATTTTTTCAAAATCAGTCTGCGTTATTCTAGGTCAATTTTTTCAATCGACTCTCCCCCTCCTCCTATAATAATTTCTACGATACAAAAGTTTATAAGAAAATCAAAAGTATGGCAAATGTTTTACCAAAGACCCTGTACGGTGTACCTAATCACTTATACCTATCTATATTGTAATTAATATAGATAATTACCTAAATCTCTTAATTCTTGAATTTTCATTAGCTTATAATGCAAGTTTACCTTGTCAATGAGGTATCATCTCGCTTACGTGTTTATCAATATCAATAATGACACGTTTTGTGAACAATGTTGATATTCGAGTGTATTTCGATTTAAAATAAAAAAAGGAGCTCAGCTATAAATTTTTTCTTAAATACGCCACAAATCAAGCACCCATTAAAGTTAGGTACTTATATACTTTCCATTCTTCGATTCTTTATACCTAATCATCTTACGAGATAGAATATGCCACATTATTATTACACACGTGTTAAAATAGATTCAAAATTTCATAATAACACCTATAGGTATCTTAACCTGTAAATCATTGACCATTCTATGAGTTCGACGCCGACGTCGCGGCGGTATTCCTGATAATACTTATCAGTTATAGCCATCTAAGCCTATGGCTTGTTGTCACTGATATTTAGAAAACTCAGCGTGTCACAGTCAAGGCAAAGTCCTTTAATTTTTTTCTTCTTATCATTTAGATATACCTAGGTAGAGGTACCGTGAATTTATACAGAACCTTCACGATGGAAAGCGGAAACGCTGCATTTAATACCTACCTAGTACCTAACCTAACCTACTGATCGAAATCAACAATTAGACTTCGTTGTAAATACGACATTAGACATTTGGTTTAAATTCGTGTACATATATTCATATATTATACGTTAACGAATTTTATTCAAGTGCAGAGATAACTTAATAAGCAGGAATAACTATAGGTATTGTATTCGCTGTACGATGTTATACCTATTGCACGATATTGTTCTTATACGTATCGTAGTACGTGTATTGTGTTAAAATGGCAGTAAAGCGATGCATGAAAATCATGAGAACTCGAGAACCGGCTTACGTCAATGTATCAAATAAAACAATTACATTCGTTATTAAATTCAAAAATAAACAAAAAGTTCATCCTTAAGCAAACAGTTTAAAGATAAGTTTCGTAATTCGGTTCAATATTTGGCGAATCATTTGAAATATAATAATTTTATGGCTCGTTACACCAAGGTTGTAAAAATTAAAATCAAATTTTGCTCGGTATCGAAAACAATTCTCAAAATTGTTATCAATCTAATATAAAATTTTAACCAATCGTCATTCGAGATTTGGTATATTTTTAACGAGCTAACGACATTTTATTGGATTGAAGATTATGTAAGTGACGCGATGTATAAAATTTTATTTATAAATTATTGCAAATTGATAGCAATATAAGCTATTTATAAATCTAGATAATTCGCTTCACTGTAGGGATTTTAGAAGTATTTACCTGCTTGTCGATTTAAGTTACCACACAAGAATAGTGATTTCCACGTATATGCCAATTTTTCGTGTGGATAGCTACATATGTACTAGGGCAGGCAGGGACAAAATATATGCATTTATGAAGGTGAAATATTTTGTCGAATGTACTCAAATACGCTGTAAAAAATTAGCAAATAATATGCATTATTACTCTTTCAGAAAATAAATAAACGCTCTTAACATTCAAAATAAGTGTACAGTTATCTCGACAGAAAAAATTTATTAAAATAAAATTTTCTTTCATAATTTTTTTAAATAAAAAATCCCTCCAGTGGTTCTTTATAAATTTTCTCAGCAAGTTGATACCTACTAAAAACAGTTTTTACAAAAAAAAACAAATAAAAAAAAATAAAAAAATAGGAGAAAAATATTTCAGAGAATTCATCTTCTGGATTTTTGTGAAAAAATATTTATAAACTTTTCGACAATGTCAGATATTTGTTATTGAGGAAAGCAATCCAATCAAAAAAAAATTCACAAGACAGAAATATTTCAAAAAAAAATTTGAAATAAATTTTTAAATCCTATAGGATACTTACCCAAAATTACAAAAAATGTACCTATTTGAGGTAAGTATCTATTTTATAAAAAATTATCATTTAAAAATATTTTCTGAAAACATTCAAAAATGCTTGGAATTTTTTTTGACACAAAAAATTTCATTTTGAAAAAAATTTGTAAAAATATTTTTTAGAAATTTTTGTGAAAAAAAAATTGTTAACAAAATTCTCTCAACTGTTTTTGGAGGGCGAGGAGGAGGATCAAAACTAATTTCAGAAAATGACAAAAAATGTTCTGAAATGTTTTTTTTTTTTTTAGTGAAAAACCCAAAATTTCATTCGAATAAATGTTGAAGAAATGATTTTTCTTTGGTACCAAAAATTCTAAAGAAAACTAATGTAGAATGGAATTATTTTAAAAATTTTGCTGAAATAAATTTTAATATTTTTTACAAAATTTTTAAAAACTTTTCTCGAAAAAATTTGCAGAAAAGAAATGGGTAGAATGTATTTTAGAAATTTTTGTAGTAGAAAAAAAAATCTGCAAAAAAAATATATTTTAGGAGAATTTGAAAATTTTTTAAAAAAATTACAAAAAATACTCGTATAATAATTTGTTATATAATTGTAAAAATAGTATCGCGTCGCAAATTACCGTCAGGTAGAGCGACGAAAAATAAATATATTTAAAAAAAAAAATTATTTTTTGAGAAAAATTCTGTTTGAAAAAAATTTGTAAAAAGGAAATTTTTAGGAATTTTTGTGAAAAAAAAATAAAAAAAATTTTGTCAAAAAATTCTCTCAACTTTTTTCTGAGAAAATTCAAAAGTTCATTCGAAAAAATTTGAGAATTTTTTTTTTGTACAGTTAATTTTCTATACGAACGAGATTGGAATAAGTCCACTTTGAGGAGCGAATATCTCCTCAACTAACTTACGAACATTTTTATTGTACACAAATTCTAATGAAAACCAAATGTAGAACGGAATTATTTTTAAAATTTTGCTTAAATCAATTCTAATGTTTTTTAGAAAAATTTTAAAAGCTCTCCTAGAAAGAAATTCGCAGACAAAAAATAGGTATGTAGGTAGAATGTATTTTATAAATTTTCGCACTTAAAAAAAAAATATTCTGCGGAAAAATAAACTTTTGGGAGGATTATTTTTATTTGATAGAAACCTTTTACAAAAAATTATCAAAAATGTTAATATAATTTATTTTTTGAGAAAAATTCAAAATATCATTGAAAAAATTTTTTTAGCTCAATTTCAAAGTAAGTTCACTTACTTTGAAAAAAAAAATAATAAAAAGGAAAATTTAAAAAAATTATAAAAAATTCCTGTTGAAAAATGATGAACACATTTTCTTTTGCAAAAAATTCTCTGAACTTAAAAAAGTACAAAAATAATCTTAAGAAGTTTTTCTGAGAAAATATCAAAAATTCATTCAAAAAATAAATACCTACCTACCTGAAAAATAATTTTTTGGTACATAAAATTTTATTGAAAAGCTAATCGCAGAAAGGAAATGTTTTTGAAATTTTTCTGATAAAAAAATTAAAAATACGTATTTTTTAGAAAATTTTAAAAATTTCCCTTTGAAAGAAATTCGCAGATAAAAAATAGGTAGGTAGATAAGTAGGTATTTTAGAAAATTTCGGAGTAAAAAAATCAAACATCCTGGAAAAAAAATCCGAAATATATAATATATATATTTTTTTGAAGAATTTCCTTTTGTGGAGAGATTTGAAAGTTCTTTCATAAAACTGATCTTCAATCTTTTTTATGATAAAAATTCAAAAATTCATTTGAAAACTGGTCAAAAAAATTTTCGGTACAAAAAATTGGCTTGGAAAGTAATTTGCAAAAGTAGGTAAAAATTTCAAAATGTTTTCGAAAAATGTTTGGAAATTTATTTTGTACTGCAAAAAATGCTCCTAAAAAGCCAATTGCAAAAAAAATAATTTTGAACATTTTTTTAAAAATTCTCATATTTTTCGATTTTTTTTTTTTTTTTAAATTCTTTTGGAAGACTGAAAAAAAATTCGCAGATATAGGTAATTTTTTTGAAATTTTCGAAGATAGGAAAAAAATATTTCTTCGTTATTGGAAGGAAATAGCTGGAAATAGTGTTTTAAAAAATGTTCCTAAAATTTAGCAATAAATAATATGGAATCTTTCAAAAAAAATTCATGCAGCTATAATTTTCAAAAAAATACTTATCTCTATATAACACCAAATAAGTGTTTTATTTTGAAAAAAACAATAAGCCTAAGAGACGAATATATCAATACTCTGTTAATTATGTACACTGCAAACCTACCTAAGTGCCGTGATACTTGAGTATTAACATTACTTCTGAAAAAAAATGAATTTTAGACACATATTTATTTTATTCGGTCATACCCCCGGAATACTTATTCTCGATATTGGAAAATTTTTATTTCTATTCAAGATTAAAACAAATTTTTCAAAAATCTAAAATTCAAACATTCGATCACCGCCAAGTAAATACTCAAATCAAAATGACTATGATGTGATAATGAGTATTTTCGCGAAAAATTCGTCTGTTTACCATGCCACTATTTTTTTTTATCAAGAATTTTGAAATTTTTATGCAATGAGTACGACGAGGCTTTTCCCACAATTTCTTTGTTTGCCAATTTTAAAATTACAGTCACGATATGTAGGACACGTATTTCATTGGTATATATTTTTTTTCAAACGTCAAACGTACAATTTTTTGCCTTGGTTTTGAGACTCGAGCACGCATCAAATTGCGTTCAAATTTTAAGCTTTAACCGATTTGAAGTAGTTACTAGTTGAAAAGAAATCACATTTTTGAACTTGGAAATTAGAATATTAAACTTACTCAATTTCAAAATTTTTCAACCGGATTGAGTGAGATGTTTTCAACAAGATATTTCTATTAAATTTAAACCATGTCACGGTTATCTCATTGTGTGCGCAAGCTTAGCTTGTGCCCGATGCACGTGGCATTATCTGAAATTTTATCCCATAAATTGTTGTTAATTTGCCATATTCTCGACATTCTCTTTTTCGAATAAATATAAGATTAAAATTTTTACAGCTTTCAGCTTTCGGTGAAACACGTCTTATTATTTGGTAGATACGTATATTGTTTGGAATGTGATTTATAAGTACCTAGAGATATTAATACATTGTTTCTTCTAGACAAATATACCTAGACCTACTTAGTCTAGAATAATGAATTGACTAACTATTCGTTTCTAATAAGTACGAAATATTTAGGTTAATTGATAAACGAGATTACGAATTGTTGCGAAATAACGCTGAGATATTTGACGACATTATTAATTTCTGTGAGCTAGGTAAGTGATAAATACTGAAAATGTTTACCTACTTCGGGAGTCTAAATTAAGAGACAATTTTAGAATTTTACAGAAAGTAGATAATAGATATACATACAGCGTTGGGAAACGAAGTCCTCCGAGTTCGAATTACAGTGTCGTCAATTTGGAATTTTTCAGTGTGGAGGTAGATTTTTTTTCGGAAGAGGTGGGAGGTTTTTCAATGAGGTTGAGTAGGAAAGTGGTTTTATCTCATTCTTCAAAAGATTGAAAAATCTTTTTATTCCAGAAAACTGCGATTTTTTCTAAAAAAAATTGAAAAAGTTCTTACTGATTTGCTTTTTTACTACAAAAACATTGAACTTTTTTTTACGTTGACTCCAAAAATTCAAAATAGGTAATATATTTTTTCCAAAAAAATCATAGATTTCATCCTAAATATGTGAAAATTCTTTTCCAAAAAATTGGAAGATTTTTTTTAAATTTTTACACCAAAAAAATGAGAAAGTTTTCACTCATTTTTTAGTGTCAACTCCAAATAAATTGAAATATTTTGTTCCGAGTAAATTTGATTTTGTTCCCGAAAAATTGAGAAATTTTCTTCCAAAAAATTCAGAAAAATTTCCCCATAAAATTTGACAGAATTTTGTCTTTGGAAAATATTCATTTTTCAAAAATAAAAGTTTTTTTTTCCCAAACACTACGAAGACTCAAGATTTTTCGTTCCTAGGAAATTTTTTTTAAAAATCCCCGAAAAAATTAATTAGAAGTTGATTTTATTCCAAAAAATGAAAAGATGCTTTTCTCACAAAAAAATGAAAGATTTTTTTACTCCAAAAAATAGAGAGAATATGTTTTCCAACAAAAAAAATAAAGATTTTTTTATTTCAAAAAATTGAGATACAAGTCGGTATTTTATTGCAAGAAAATTAAAAAAAAAATTCCACCTCACAATTTGAGAGAAGTTTTTCCCTCGAAAAATTTATCCCAAAACATTGCGATACTTTTACACAAAAAAAAAACAACATACCACTCCTCTTTTTTTTACTTGAAAAAAAAATCTGAAAAATGTTTTGATGCAGATCCAAAGAAAATCGCACTTAAACATTTGTCCCCGAAAAATTGAGTGAATTTTTTCCTATGAAAAAAATTATTTTTTTTTTTTTATTAGGTACAAAAAGTTGAGATATATCATTCCATGAAAATTCAAAAAATTCGCCCATTCAAAATTTTTCCTTCAAAAATTATTGAAATATGTTTTTATTTTAAAAATTTCAATTTTCTTTTCTTCCAAAAAACTGAAAACACCAAAAAGTATACTACTTTATCCCATGAAAATTCAAAAAAATCCCCCCTTAACCTTTGAAAATTATTGAATTATGTTTTTATTCTAAAATTGAAATTTTCTTTTCCCCCAAAAAAATGAAAACACCAAAAAGTTGGAATATTTTATCCCAAGAAAGTTCAAAAAAATTCCCCCTTAGAAGTTTTTCCTTCAAAAATGATTAAAATACATAAAAAATGTTTTTATTTCAAAAGCTGAAATGTTCTTTTCTCCTTAAGAAATGAAAACACCAAATAGTTGGAATATTTTATCCCAAGAAAATTACAAAAAATTCCCCCTTAAAAGTTTTTCCTTCGAAAATTATTGAAATAATTATGTTTTTATTTCAAAAATTTTAATTTTCTTCTCTCCCAAAGAACTGAAAATACCAAGAAGTTGGAATACTTTATCCTAAGAAAATTCAAAAAAATTCTCCCTTAAAAGTTTTTCCTTCGAATATTATTGAAATAAGTATGTTTTTATTTTTAAAATTTTCATTTTCTTTTCTCCCAAAAAACTGAAAACATCGAAAAGTTATAATATTTCATTCGAAGAAAAAAATGAAAATATTAAAAAAATTCTCCCCTTTAAATTTTTTTCTTCAAAATTATTGAAAAATGTTTATATTCCAAAAAAATTTTCTCCCAAAAAAAATGAAAACACACCGAAGTTGAAACATTTTTTATTCCAAGAAAATTCAAAAAATTTCCACAAAAAATTTTAAAATGCTTGAATTTTCTCAATAAGTTTTTTACGCATTTTTTTCAGGAAATAATCTCAAGTAATTTTAAATGTACGAGTTTCTAACTTCGTCCCATTAAAAACTGCGAAAGAAATGTGTGAAATGATAGAAAATGTATAAGAAGAAACAATTTTTGTTCGAAGAATTTTTTTGTCCATAATTATTTTCCTATTTGCTAAAATTTTTTAATTTTTGTTGATTATTTATAATTTCTTTATAAGCTCAGACCCTGCGAAGGGAACTTTACCCAAGCGAATTCTACCGGAGAAACTTAGGGAACGTCATCCTAGAGAATAAATTTTCAATTTGATATTACTCAAGTTTAAATGAACCAAAGAGTTCATTATAATTATTATCCTATCAATGCTTAACCAAAAGAACCAATACCTGGGTAATAAATTTACTCGTTACCCATATATCGAAAAGATTTATAATTATATCAGAGATGTAAACCTACGCAACTATTAATACAGAAGTTCCTGGAAATTTGTTGCTGCAATAAAAATAAAAAAATAAAACAAACACGCCGTTTTTGAGAAATTTAAAAAGGTAAAAAGAACAAATGTATCATAAATTTCTTAAAACATTGCAGATAACAAACTATACAGCTTAATTACTCATTACTTAATTATACGTGACAGTGGTGATTCTGGTAATGTATGACACGAAGTATGTATGTAGATGGCCATAAATTTTTATTACGATGGCAATTTATTCTTTCGGTTGCACATTAGTATTCACGAGTACCGAAAACAAAAAAAAAGGGAAAAATAAAACACTTACCTACTCGTTGATTGAAAATCAACCAAGCTGATTTAAGCCTAACTTATGTGAAAGTGTGGGTACCGTCTAAAAATAAAACGATAATTTAAATCTTGAACTTTCTTATCTTAATTTGTGTTGATAAACAAACAAGCTCGAATGAAAATTTTCAATTTACGATTGAAAGTGGTAATTTTTTCGTCAAACAAGTACCTAATAAAATTAGTAGTTAACTTAATACAATGATGAAGGTATTTTTCCAAGCCAGTAGTTGGAGCGTATTATTTAACCAGATTTCACAAGGGAAAAAATTTCAACGTTGCAAATTTTCATTTTGACCAACAAAACAACTCAATGGCTAATTCATTTTTTTTTTTTTTTGAGCGTGTGCAAAATATAGGTTTGTACTTATCTAGACTATATATTTGATTAACACGATGAGACACGTGACAGATAAATGACAACCTCTGGTCGTAATTAAATACCAAGTTTGAAATGACAAGTCAGCTAAGCATATCCAGTGGTATCGTTTATTATCTGCACGCAGAATTAAATTTCCTGCAAAACAAATACACATACGCTGCAAGACTGGAACTGATTCAAATCTGGCGCAATCATACGCAGAAATTAAAAATTAACCAATGAAAAATTCGTGTGTGATGCCAATTTAATTGTATTGTTCCTAGGCCAGTTCGTGTTTCCGCATTCATTGTGTACCGTCAACCAAGTGGACCGAGTTATTAAAATGATTATTGCGAAGAAATTTTTTCGTTTCATTGTTTCATTATAATTTGCCAATATAACGGTGCCTCGAATCAACCGTATACCTTATAACCCTTTATCGTAGTATGTGGGCGAGATATTAATCTGATATGTAGCCGTTGTAATCCCCTGTGGTAGGTACGAGTTTCCGTTTGGCATGGCGGGTTCATTAATGGGTAGGATCAGGTTCCGATTATTCCCCCCCTAAACGCGTCGATCTTGCGGGTATGGTATTTACGGCGAAACGCTATGCAATTTTACTCGCGTCACACTGTAGGTACTAATGTGTTTTTTACTTTCCGAACAGCGCGTAGCGTTGTAAGGAAAGTATTGTTTTCGGTGCGAAATGCGTTTTCACGAATATTGCACTTAGACAAATTTCGACTTCGTACAAATTTGTTTTCAACAATTTCCAGATGATGTTCCGTATGTATGTATGTGTGTGTGTGTGTGTGTGTGTGTGTGTGTGTGTATGTGTGTATGTGTGTATGTGTGTGTGTGCAGAAAAATTTGTTAACACGATTCTAATCGCCCTAATTGAGATATCTCGTTGAAATTCGGCGATGAGAAGTGGTTTATATAAACGAAGGCTACGCAAGAATTTGGGGCCTTTACGTTGAATAGAAAAAATTTTACGAGCGTTTTTTGCGAAAAATTTGTTAACACGATTCCAACCGCCCTAATTGAGATATCTCGTTGAAATTCGGCGATGAGTAGTGGTTTATATAAACGAAGGCTACGCAAGAATTTGGGGCCTTTACGTTGAATAGAAAAAAATTTACGAACGATTTATGCGAAAGATCGTCGAGTTTCACATTTGTCGCGTTTTAGATGTCGATAAAGGGAACGGTTCAAGTGTTTATCTATATCCGGACATGTCCGCGGGTGTACCGGTTTGCTCTCCTTTCCCTAACATGCGCATTGAGCAATGCTTTGCATTTTTGTTATTCATGATAAGATGTACGGGTATTCGAATGGTTGTTTTGTTTACATCATCATGATATTTTTTCACGATTAATAATAATGGAGCAAGTGTGATTTTGCCGAATATTTTTGTGTCATGTTTAACGTTTTTCAGTGTAATTGCTGACGTTTTAAATATAAAAAATTTTTTATAGTCGATTTTTTCACAAATATTCGATAATCAATTTTTTTTACATAATATTCGATGACCGATTTTTTTACAAATATTTTTTTGTTAATATTTTTTAAAATACTTTTTGATTCGGAAAGTTCGTGATGCTTGCATCACTGTTTATTTAAATAAGTGAAAAAAAACTCGTCTGTCGTCGCATTAACTTATCTGAGGATCTGTTTGTAAGACTTTGGATACATATTTTTACATGAAGCACAGCTTACTTTAACGTGTAATGTTTTCATAACCCTGTGACCCGGCATGAGAAAAGGGACCGGACTGCCAAAAAATAGATTTTCACTTTTTTGATGTTTTGAGGTCTACTTACCAAGGTCCATCACCTGAACCAGTTAAAATTGTGAAAAAATCAATATTTCTAATCGGCACCAGAAAAGGGACCTAACTGCCAAAAAAATCGATTTTCGCAACCAAATAAATGAAATCTTTACTTTTTTGGTGTTCTGAGTTCTACGTACTGAGACCAGTCGTATGAACCAGTTGAAATTTCAAAAATATCAATATTTCCAATCGGCACCAGAAAAGGGACCTAACTGCCAAAAAAAATTATCACAGTGTTTTTTGTCGTTTTTTTTTTACTTATGGCCACATAAAGCAAAATAACACGAAATACTCACAATTTATCCGACAACTGCCCGTGTAGCAATTGTCGACATCGACATTTATGTCGACAAAATTCAGACACATTTTTTTCTCGGTTAACGATGAATTAAAAATGATATTTGAGATTTAACCCTTCACCGCATGAATTTTAGATTTTGACCAAATATTTTTTTTTGGGTTCCTTAGCACCACCATATGACAGGAAAAATACTCAAAAAATTTTTTTCACCCCCATCCCCTTTCAGTGGAGCAAAAAAGAGGTGTGGTCATATACGACCACCTATGCACAAAATGAAAAAGAGGTGTGGTCATATATGACCACCTATGCACAAAATGAATTTTTCAAAGTGATCACCTCAACATAAAATTCGTAATTAAACGATGAATTTGACACACAAAATTATTTTCACGCTTTATACTTTATAAAATTGAGTTCACGAATAAAAAATCATCAAAAAAATATTGTGAAATGAAAAAAAAAACAATTTTTTTGCAAGATAAGGCAAAGGGTAACGTCACATTTCGAGCAACAAATAAACGATTTATCTTTACTAATCTTTACAATTGGTCATTTGACACATTCGGGATCACTTTAATCTTCCTTACCTGAATCACAAAATTCATCTTCACCGTCAGAGTTCATTCCCAAAGAAATAACAACTTTGTCCAAATCGCCGACTCGCGGTCATTTTCGAGGAAAATTTTTTGCAAATCTTTGTCACTGAATGGATTACGACTCATTATTAGGGGTATTATTAATAAAATTACGATTTTATATCATCAAAATGTATAAAATACGCGGATAAAACCATCTAAATACTCAATTTCACATGTTATCATTTCTCACTTTTATTCAACTTGTGCCAACTTGTGCATAGGTGGTCATATGTGACCATACCTTACTTTGCGTCCTATACAGTGCCTGGTGTTGAAATCGGATTTTTTTGTGGTTTATATTTCTTCCTGAAGGTACGCTGATTGCAGAAAAAAAATATTCAAACTGATTGGTCGGAAAACAAATCCTAGAATGCACTTTCAATATGACGTATTGTTTACATTCTTATCAGTATGCGATTTTCGTATAATTTTTATTAATTGTTATTAATTGTGTGGGAAAATCAAAGAAATTTTGCATGTAATGATTAAAAAGGAAGTTAATAGACACGTTTAAGTAATTATATGTTCAAAATTAATTAATTTGAATTTTCTATGAGTGTTTTTAGAGGTGTGGTCATGTATGACCACCTATGCGGTGAAGGGTTAAAGTAATGTTCTATGTTAAACATAACTGTTCAATCAAAATTTTTGAATTTTTCTCAGTATTTTCCTATAATTTAGAAAACGTTGTTTTTCTACATAGACAAGTCGTTGTAAAAATCGATACTCGATAAACGCATCGACATTTATGTCGACAATTTCTGCCAATTAAATTTACAAATTTTATATCTAAAAAGAACTAAAAACAATTAATAAGAACATTTTAAGCTCAGGAATAAATAATTTTTGAAAGAATCACAAAATTTTCTTATTTTTCAAAGTTTTGAATAATACAACGACTTGTCGAGTTATTGTCGACATAATTGTCGATGGTCGAATAATGCATCGACTTCACTGTCGACAGTGTCGACCAGAGGAATTTTAAGTCGAGATAGTGTCGATGTGATTGTCGAGGGTCGAATAATGCATCGACTTAACTGTCGACAGTGTTGACCAGAGGAATTTTAAGTCGAGTTAATGTCGAGCTAATTGTCGAGGGTCGAATAATGCATCGACTTGACTGTCGACGTCTTGAGGGTGATTGTGATACTCGCAGATAAAGTGTGTTGTGAATTAGTACATAAGGTCTAAGAATCATCTCTATGTTAGTTGGACACTCGCATGTGTCCAGCTACAAAGGTGGCCTCAATGCCGCATATTTGACAAAAAATGTCAAAATGTTGGCTTGAACACTATTTTTGGTGTAATATTAATATATACATATATTGAATATTTGAACTTGGCATATTTTTCAAAATCTTACCATTGCAAATGTCGATGTGGGTGTCGATATAAATGTCGACACATCGAAATCGGTCACTTTTCGATCGTACATGTCGACACGATTGTGGATGGTTTGTCGAGCTTATTATCGACATGTTTGTCGACCGTCCAAATATGGCTCGACATGTCGAGCCATATTTGGACGGTCGACAAACATGTCGATAATAAGCTCGACAAACCATCCACAATCGTGTCGACATGTACGATCGAAAAGTGACCGATTTCGATGTGTCGACATTTATATCGAAATTAGCATCGACGTTGCTACACGGGTGATGGTGAATTTGTTATCAGCAAACTTCAAAAATTTTCTTATCACAAATTTTTTTCCTTTTTTGGCAACCCTGAGTTTCGTCAAATTTCCCTTACACCATTACAAAAAATCTTTCGCGCAAAATCAAAAAAAAAATATTGGAAAATATTCCACTCATGTCCATTAACAACTCCCTAAAATTTCAGAAAAAACGATCCATTCGTTCCAAAGATATTCATTCACAACGTTTCTTTTTGTGTTCCTGAAAAATTTGCAAAATGACAGTCCGGTCCCTTTTCTCATGCCGGGTCACACCCTCTCAAATCATTTAAAAATCTCCCAATTTTTTTTGAAATAAAATAAATATTTTTTTCAAAGTTTCTTTGGAATGTTCTGAATCTGAAAATCTTTTGAAACCCTGCGAAAATTCCCTGGTATTGTTTTGTTGTTGTTGTTGTTGTTGTTTTGTTGAAAAATTCTCTACTTGTACAATTGCGTGAAAAATTTTACGAAATTTTGAGAAAAAATTTCTAAAAATTTCTGTAGATTTTTGGAAAACTATAGAATTTTTTATTATACCTATAAAGTTTGAGAAAAATTTTCAATACTAACAATATTTTTCTTGACTCTGAGAAAACCCTCTTTAAAAATGAGAAATTATTTTTTGAATTTTGTAAAAAAAAAATTATGAAAGTTTGAGAAAAATTCTTTTTGAATTATGTGAAGTTTTTTCAAAGATTTTGTGAACAAAATTCTGTGAAACATTGAAGAAAAAATCCCAGAAGATTCAATACGCTGGAACTACATGAAAAATTCTTTGATTTGAGAATAATTTTCTAAAATCTTTTAAGAAAATACTTATTTTTTCATCATGATCCTGTAAAAATTGTGAAAAAATTCTTTAAAACTTTGAAAAAAATTTTCTGAAATATTTTTAAAAATTTCTTGTATTCTTATGAAAAAATGCAGCGAATTTTTAAAAAGTTCTCTGAGATGAAATTTTTTGGAAGTTTGCGAAAAATTCCCCAAAATTAAAAAAAATTATTTTCTTAAAAGTTATTTTATTCATTTTTTTATTAGGTATTTAAAAAAAAAAATTTTTGATAAAAATGCCTGAAGTTTGAAGAAAAATTTCAATAGATTTTGTAGAACTTCTTTTGAGATAGGTAGGTACATGTATGAAAAATACGTACTATGAAACCTTCGAAAAATTCTCTAAAATTCCAAAAAAATTCTTCAATTTTAAGAAAAAAGTTTCTCTTCCTTTAAGAAAAAATTTCTTGAATTTTCGAAAAACTTCACTGAAACTTGATAAAAATTTTCCAATACCTATTCAATTTTCAGAAATTTAAATTTTTTTTTTTAATTTTGAAAAAAAAATCTAAAACGTTTTGAATTTTTTTTTTAATTTTATGAAGAACTATGCGTATGTACGTATATGGAACAAAAGGAAAAATTATCTTGGGATTTGTAGATTTTTTTCATAAATTTTGCGAAAAATTTTCTGGAATTTTTTGAAAAACCAAACCTACATTTTTTCATCATAATTAATCCTATGAAAATTTTGAGAATTTTATTATGTATAAGTTGGAGGTTATATAACTTGAGAAAAGGTTTCTAAAATGTTGTAAAACATTTTCAGTTTTCTTGGACATGGTGAAAAAACTCTGTGAAACTTTGTAAAAAAATTAATGAAATTCTGTTTTCTGAGATTTTGTTAAAATTTTCAATAGGTAAGTATTCAGGATATCAATAAAAATACTTAAGAAAAAATAATTTTCTGAAAATTTTTCTGATACTTTTTTGAAATGTTGATGCTCTGCAAATTTTGAGGAAAAAAATGTCTAAAACTATGGGAAAAGTTTTATAAAACGTTTTAAAAAGTTTTCTTGAACTTTGAGGAAAAGTTCTGTGAAACTTGAAAAAAAAGAAACTCTTCGAGATTTGATTTTCCGAGATCTTCTAAACAATTTTATATACGTACCTACCCAAATTCCCACGAAAAAAATTTTCATTGATTTCCTGAAATTTTTTGAGAACCTGCAGAATTTTTCATCACGATCGCAAATCCTACTTTTTTGAAAAAATCAAAATTTGAGAACATTTTTTAAAATTCTCTGAATAATTTTTATGAATTTTGTGATAAAGTTCAGCGAAACTTTTGAAGAATTTCTGTGAGATCCAATTTTTTGCAGTTTGGACGAAACATTTTCTTGGATTTTATGAAAAATTCTGATCTGAGATTTAATTCTCTTGAATTATACGAAAAATTCGCTAAAATTTCAAGAAAAAAATTTTTTAAAATGATTTAGATAAAAAAATTTCTGAAAATTTTAGAAAAAATATATTTTTTTTTAATTTTTAAAGAAGAAATTTCAAGAACGTTGAGAAAAATCTTCTAAATATATTTCTTGAATTTTGTGAAAAAAAATATTTGAGATTCAAGTTTTTTGGATTTTTGTGAAAAATCCTCTACAATTTTGAAGATTTTTTTTTATTCTAGAAAAAAAAATTCTAAAATTCTGGAAAACAAATCTAAAATGTTTTGAAAAATTTTCTTTGATTTTCTGTGAAACTGTTTAAAATTTTTAGAAAAATTCCGTCGTAAGATCTTGCGGACTTTCTTTGATTTTGTAAAACTTTGAAAACGATTCTCTGTGTGAAAATTTCAGGAAGAATTCTCCAGAATTTCGAAAAGTAAATGTTCACCAATAGGTATTTTGTGGATTTTTTCTCGATTTTGGGAATAATTCTTTGTAAATAATCGGGAAGAATTATATTTTCAAAAAATTTCAACTCTTTAAAATGTAGTAAAAGTTTTTTTTGGAAATTATTTTTCTCACCCCCCCCCCCCCCCCCAAACAGTTATAATTGAATTCAGAAAATTTAAAACTACTATTTTTCAAAATGATTACCAATTATATTTTAAGAGGCAAGAGGCTCTAAAAATAAATTTTTTTAATCAAGCCGAAGACTATAATTTTTTTTGTATAGTTTTTTGTTGAAAAATTCGCATTAAGAATTTCGCTAAGAATTTTCTCAAACTTTCAAATTTTATAAAGAATATTTGTGCAATTTTGTCTTCGAAATAACTTTCAATAAAATATGTACTTATTTATTCAATTATGAATGAATAAATTGAAGTAAGTACTTCTACTCATTACACTTCACGTGGATCTTTATTTTTGCAGAAAAAACCTTGTGAACTAAAATCCCACCTGTTTATACTACTACATGTTCATTATAATATGTGCAAAAGTATATAACAATACCTACATTCGTAATTATTTCAGACATGGTAACACAAGTAGCATACTCTGCTTGTGTATAAGTACCTATTTCAATTAACATTGGAGTCGGAGAAGACTCCTTATATCATTTCATAGACCTCCTCAATTAGGTAACTGAATACGAAAAAGTAACAAGAAGCCAATCAATGATTCAAGACGAGTAGGCAATGTTGGCCGGAAATTTTTTCAAACCGACCTCGTATTTTTTTTCTCGCCTGCGTGAACTAATCAAACACCTTAATAATGTTATAAAAATCAACCAAGTAGATCTGCAATTTTTTTTAATTTTTGGGTATGTAAGCACTAGGAGGTATAAGGTACTTATTCCTTATTCAAAATGTTTCAACGTACCTACGTATAATGTAGGTACGTATCTATGAGCGAAAAATTACGCATAAATTAGACTACAATTGCCTGGTATGGTACTGCAATGAAAACAATGGATAAAAAGTCACTTCCTTACATCCTCTCTTACCATACAATCTGCGAACATTTTTGGAATGGGTTAACAAAATCACGCAAAAATTTGATCGCGTGCATCGTACTAATTAATCTTCGAGTAGAGTAGAATATGTATATTATTGTGTTATCGTTCTGCTTTAGTAATTTTAACGACAAAATATATATATTTTTTTATACGAATACAATGTACATAGATAGATACTTACCTACCTACGAAATATAAAATAAATTCAATTTAGAATAATTTTCTTATCTTTTTGTAGTGTTTTTTTTTCTTTCTTTGAAAAATCAAGTTTTTAAAGCTTCCATTATAATTAAGTATCGATTTTACGTCGCAATAATATAATGAGTGATTTTTTCTTATTATTATTTGAATTAGAATATCGATTATCGCGGCGACTCGTTAATAAGAAGCACGTTGACTTGAAAGCTGTAGTATCTTGTGGAAAGCTCGAAACTTTATTTACACATCTATCTCGACAGGTACTTGATAAAAAAGACTGCGAATGTTTTTATTAAATTATCTTCTCGTTATCTTAAAAGTGTGATGTGCTCTTGGGTCAGATTGAAGGGGCCATTAGGAGGTGTATGCGATTCAGTGCTGAAAATGAGTTTGAAAACATACGTAAGTATGAATAATTATTGTACATATGTGTTTGCTAGGTCCCCAAAATTTATTGTACATACTTACAAATTGAAACACCATAATGTCAATTTGTTATTCGCAGTCATGCCACTAATAAATTACGAGTACACCTTGCACTCGTATTTGTAATTTATGCGAGATGGGCAAAATGAGAAAATTATCTTGAAAATTTACAATTACTCGGGTTTATCTCCATGTTTGTACAAGCTAATCTCGGCACCATAATTTGACAATAAATTTGATTGTTGAAAAAAATAATAAGTTATCAAATTCATGCTATTTTTGAGTAAAATGTTACGAAATTGAAAATTTGTTGCGTGTAAATTAACTAGATCTGGGTACGAGGTCGTTAAAATTAATAGTTGAAAAATATGCTCTCATTATGCGTTTCCACCAGAACTAAAAGCATATGAGGGAAAACAGACATGTCGCATGAAAACGCTAACAATGGTCCGGGCTAAACAGGTTACCCGGTAGCTGAAATGTTTAGAAGGATTATAATACGGTTGAAAATTTTCGCCAAATTTAAAGAGGTCAAGGAGAAAAGGCGTTTTGATAAAAATCTCAATTCGTGAATCCACTGTTTGTTTTATCAGGTTGTACACCCAGAGTCCCAGACGTTAATGTTATAGGTGAGCAATTTTTCCCAGGGGTTGCCACGATCGAACTGCAATAAGAAAAGAAACCACAATCAGACGATAGACGTGCTCTAAGGTGGAACGAATATGCCATTTGATAGTTTTCTCTTCTTCGAATCTAACAATAAGGTGATCGTCGATTTCCAGGAAAGTGTTGTCAATACTCAGAAATTATTTTACTCTGATTTCTTATTTTAATGACGAATAAGATCACTAATTTTGGCTAAAAAAAACAAACAATAGGCAATGTTTTTCTTAAGAATCACATATTTTGCAAAATATATTAAGCGAATACTTTTACAACGATAGTTATGTAATTTTTCGACTAAAATGTAGTACTCCCCCCCCCCCTTAGAAAACTAGCCTCAAAGTATTTTCATGGACAACTTTTTTTTTAAAATTGAGAAATTTTTTTAATACCTTGTATTCATTTTTTTTTCAAAAAGGTAAAATGACAATTTTTTGACATTTTTTTGAAAATTTAAGAATTTTTCAATAGAACTAATCTTAAAATTTTTTGTGAGCAATTTTTTCCAATATAATTACCTATTGGGAATTTTTTTCAAATTTATAGAAGACCTTTTTGGTTTTTATACTTATTTTAAAAGAAAATTAACAATTATATCTATATGTACAACTACTTGAGAAACGTTTTTCTGGCAAAAATGAAGTTTAATTTTTTATTTACTCGTATTTTGAAAAAATTTGTTATAAAATATTTTTTGGGCAAATTTTTCAATTTTTGTGAAAATTATTTCAAATTTATAAATATTGATTTCTTTTTCAAGTTGACAGCTAATTTTTGATTTGAAAAAAAACATTTTTTGAATTTTCCCGTACTACCTAAATGACTTTTTTGAATATAAAAAATGACAAACGTGAGCATATTTTTAGAAAATTCGAATTATTTGTTTGATTTTTTTAGAAAACTCGTCTCGGGCAATTTTTCAACATCTTGTATTTATTTATTTTTTTTAAATAAAACGACAGTTTTTTGAAAAATTAACTGTTTAAAAAAAATCATGCGAACTCATCTTGAAATACTTATTTTTTAAAACTTAAAAAATACCAACTTCTAATTTTTTCAAAAAGTAAAATGACAATTTTTTGAATGCTTAAAATTTAAAGAAAAATTTTTGACCAAATGAAATTTAAAAAAATGACTCGTCTTAGACTTTTTTAGCATAATTTTTTATCAAAAAATTTATTAAAAAAATTAAAATTACTTTATAATTTTTTTTCAAATTAAATTAACGTTTTTTGAAAAAATTCGAAAAAATAATTTTAGCAAAAAAATATTTAATTCAAAAGGACTTTAATTTTTGAGAAATTCTTGAAATTAATATGCGCGTGATTCTTAATTTCTGTTTTAAAAGTGAACTTACAATTTTTTGAGAAAATTTGCAAAAAAAAGACAAAGAAATAGAAGTTCTAGAAAAATTATTTTCTCATCAATTCTTTTTCTAAAAAATAATGTTCTCTTTTCTCAAAGAATTTTGTGTGAGAATACTTTACATGACAAGAAAACCTTATGAAATCAGATTAAAAAAAACATAATTATTCCCAAAAAAAATTTAAAAATTCATTCTTAAAAAACATAAAAAAAATTATCTCAAAAAATTTTAAAATTTTGATTTAAATAGATTCATTTCAATTTTTTAAAGGTCCTAAAATCTCGAAAAACATTAGGTATAAATTTTATCCCAAATATTTTAGAAAATTTTTATTCTTAAAAAATAGGAAATTTGTTAATTTAAAAAAAATAAAATAATATTCATTTCAAAAAAATTGTAAAATTTCTTTATTTCAAAAAAAAAAGATTTTTCTTTTAAAATATCCTAAATAATGAAAAAACTAGAAATTTTATTTCATCTCAAAAAATTGAAAAATTTTCCTATTTCTAAAAAACATTTTTTTACGCGAAAATAAGTATGTACTTACTTATTCAAAAAAATTTATTTCAATTTTTTTTAAATAATGTCCTAGACAAATCCTAAAAAATAAAAATAAATATATTCTTTAAAAAAAATATCATTTTTAAAAATAAAAAATGTTTTCGTCTAAAAAAATTATGAAATTTTCTTATTCCAAAAAAATTTAGGTAGGTAAATAAAATATTTCAAACTTTTTTTTAAATGTCCTAAGTATATATAAATCTTAAAAAAATAAAAATTTGTTCATTCCAAAAAAAAATAATAATCTTAAAATTTATTTTTAAAAAACTCATTCTTTTTCACCTAAAAAAATAGTGAAATTTTCTAATTCCAAAAAATAATTTTTTTACGTTAAAAAATTACAATAAAATTTATTTTAATTTTTTTTTTTTTAATTTTAAAAGATCTTTAAACCCAAAAAATTATAAATTTTATTCCAAAAAATTTAGAATTTTTTATAGGAAATTTTTTCTTTGAAAAAAATAGAGAAATATTTTTGTTTGTTCAAAAAATGAAAATAAAATTTTATTCTTCAAAATATAAAATTTTTCCACCTCAAAAAATTGTGAAATTCTTTATTCCAAAAAAATTGATTTCGTTTTAGGTACTCCAGGAAAATGAAAATAGATTTCAAAAAATTTTCAAAAGAAGATCTCAAACAATTGAGTAATTTCTCTATCACTTCATTTTTTTTATTGGTTTTGGATTCAATCCGAAGTGATTTTCGTTATTTTCTGTTTGATCGGTCATTTCTACATATAAATTTTTTGCAATTTATGGAGTTTATTTGTTTTATTTTTTCAACCAATAAATGAAAAATTAATTATACGATTTTTCACGATATCCGATCTACACCCCTCGTCCCAATTTACTCGAATAATCGGCGTTCTACTGTAAATTGCTACTTTCGAGAACTGTGTTTTTTTTCAATCAAAAATCTCATAAAAAACATTCCCAATTCGGTTTTCCAAACCCTAAAATCAAAATGTTCATTGTCCTTACATTACATTATTGAAGTTGAATTGCAATATGCGATTACAATAGATAGATATGCACTTGAGTGGCCAAATCGAATAAACAATATAATTAATGAACAGAAATCAGCTGAATCACACCTTTATGTACAATTGTACATAATACCTACAAATACATACATAATCACCTTGTTTCATTTCGCCAACTCCTGGTTTTAGCTCTGATATGCTACCACTATTGCAATATACAGGCTAAACTTTTAGCCTACCTCGATGACATTAGGATATCAAATACTTACGTAAAACCTAAATGACACGGTTTAAAAATAAATTTGATGAAAAATACAGATAATCATTCATACTTTTTTCAATCATGCAACTTTTTCACTGATTCGTTACATTCGAGTACATGAATAGGTTTTAAAATTGTGAATTTAATTTTTTAACGCGAACGTTAACGTACCTGTAACTGCAATCAAAGAATTTCAAAAAATGTAAAATTGATTATTTTTTTTGGCAATCGATATTTTAAAATAAATATGCAACTATTCAACTTGAAAATATTTCTCGTACCAGAGTGAATGGAAGAATTTCTCAAATAATATGACCTTTTTTTTTTCCATCGCGACAACTCGGATGATACGAACTTGACCTTGTTAAAACGAACCGACATGGAACTTTTTACTTTTTCTGTAGGTAAATATTCGTGCAATAAAACGAAACGTTAACGATTGCGACTCGCGTAAAAGTCGGACAAACGTATGAAAATATTTCGATGTCTCATCATCGATACCAATTAGAAAGAGTAATTATCTTATAGGAGATGCATTTGACCACCGTTGATTGGATTTTACTTTCCATTCGAATCAGCTACGACACCACGTACTTTTAATTTCTTCCCAGATTTCAGTACACAAAAGGAGGAACTTTCATTTTCGTAAACATAAAAAGGGAAAAATGCGCAGGCGCAATGCGAACCAGTTAAAAGCGAACGAAATTACACAAGGCGTCGCGTCGCCCAGTTGGCGTAAAACTTTTCCGAACAGGTTGTGATTTTAACACATGGTTGGCAATGTTAAAAGGCTAAACAAGATACGGAGATGTTAATGCGCTACATTTATAATAATTCGCAAGTGTGAGAGACAGAGAGCCGGGAGAAGGGATAACAAATGAAGAGGACAGAACGATTCAGTGAGAGTCTCTAGTTTGATGGTTCTATGTACAGGTAAGTAAATTGCACTGTACTTAACTCACCACAGTTCAAACAGTTGCCATCAAACCATTGCAAGTGTTTGTGGGTCGGACGCGCATTCGCGAAAATATCATTTTACTATCGCGTTCTTCATGTAAAAATTACAAATTTTTTTTCCATCGTAAGAAAAATTTTGCGCGTTGTATTTATTTTATTTTTTATTGTAAAAATTTTCCAAACGATTTTATGTACTATTTAATTTGTCGTTTTTCGGTAGTTATTTGTTCGGATGATAATTAATTATTTTCCAGAGGGTTTAGTTCGAATACGCGAGTGTTGAATTTTTCCTTCGATTTTCGTGTCGCCTTTTTCCCTCTTTTTTTTCCAATTTTGTCTTCTTGTACCGTCTCAATAGTCAATACACGAAAAGCCTGGATTTCGATAAACCATTCGTAAGTACGAGTCAAATTTTTACCAATTTTTTTTTTATCTCACCGGTATTACGAGTTTTTTAAATTTTTATCCGAATTATTTCGCATGTGACGTCAATGACTGAGAAAATTGTTGCAGTTTTTTCTCGTATACTGATTGATCAGGTTGTTGACACATTGATGCGTGATATTCGGTTTCCTATTATTAAGCTCGATATTCATTCAGTGTCCGATTACGATCTGAAATAATTATTGCATGTGTGATAGTGACTAAATAATAGTGATACGATCGAAATTTTCTACTATTCCTCGGTGTAATTATCTTCCATGTTGGGATTGAAAATTTCGTATTTAGTTTTCGATCGAATAACGCGTTCAGTGGGTATTTTTGCCTCGGATCTTATTTCTGTAAAGTTAGGACAAGTTATATCACTGTTTGGACTTTGCGGATGAAAATTTATTCGTAAAATGTTCGGTGTTTGCGATAAAAAGATCTACGAGTATTTTCAAAGCACGAAGTAGGTAATCGTTTTTAATTGCATTTTTTCATAGTTGGAGCTTTTGTTTCAATAAAAAAAGAAAAAAAATTGTTAATTCAATTTTTTCATAGTTAAAGCATTTGTTTTAAACGATGGGGTATTTTTCCGAAAACCCTTCTGCTACATCATTTTCTCACCTTGAATTTTACAAAGTTCACTACTACATGAATACTTGATATTCAAAATTGGAGGCGAGGGAGGGGTCCAATCGAAATTTTTGTTATAACCAAAATTATATCTAAAAATTCAAGCTACAACTTTTGTTTGAAAATTTTCTCAATTGGAACCCTCTTTCTCCGCCGATTTTACATAACACTCCGAAAATACTAAACAAAAATTAGAGGAGTGAAGAGGGAAGGGTCCAATTGAAAAATTTTCTCAACAAAAGTTGCAGAATAAGGCCCTAGAAAAAATTTTGGATATTGTAAAAATTTCGATTGGACAACTCCTTCTCCTCCAATTACACATAAGTTATAAAATTATTTAGGATGCTTATTCAAAATTGGGGGAAGGGTCCAAATGAAAAAATTTTCAAACAAAAGTTGTAGCTTGAAGTTCCAAAAATAATTTTGGTTATAACAAAAATTTCGATTGGACTCCTCCCTCCCCACAAATTTCGGATAATTCAAGGTCCGCCAGAAAACCTTCGACATTTTGAAAATTTGTAACTCAAAAACGAATTGACTGATTTAAATGAAACAAAAACCACTAAAAAGCAGCAACTTGCTCGTTCTTTTTTTAATGCTGGCCGAATCAAAGGTCTTACAAAAAAAATGCTAATAATTAAAATTTTAGAGCGTGAAATTTTCTTTCACAATACACTACCAGTTTTTTCAATGAGGTTTAGTTCTGATGATTTTTGCAGTTGGAGTTTGTCGAAAAAAAAATCATACAATTTTTCATTTTTCTATTTGATAATTAGTGATTTTTCGGCCGAACTATGGGTCCTACGAAAAAATATAAGAATCAAAATTGTGGAAAATAAAATTTTCTTTCTGCATAAATCTATCAGTTTTTTTTCTAAGAGGCTTAATTTTCGTAATTTTTGCAGTTTAAATTGAAAATTTTAAATTTCGATTGGACTCTTCCCTCATTTCTAATTTTGAATATCAAGTATTTATGTAGTGCCGGACTTTATAAAATTCAAGGTGAGCATAAAAGATGCAGCAGGCGAATTTTCGGGACAATAGCCAATCGTTTGTTTTAATCAAAAAAAAAAAAAAAAAAAAAATTCTTCCAAAATTCCTACTGATTAAAAACTCCAATTTTTGTACCTTTTCAATCTCCAAGATTGAATTATTTTTGATACAATTTCTTACGAGTATTTCAAAAAAATCTTCACAAAAAAAATTGTAGGTAATTAATTGTGCTTTCATCCAATATTTGAATCACATTCATCAAACGTGTATATTGAGGAATGAAAATATATCTACGTATTCGTGAGTACTTCGAAGAAAAAAAAAATCGCCAAGTCTACTCGTACGTTCAAATTCATTCCTGTTCGTTCAGTGAGATAATGAAGGTACTCGTAACAGTGATAACCATTTCAATATTTTCTAACCGCGATTTGGAAAACATTCAATGAAAGACTTGTCACAAAATGCACTTTTATAGGTACCTCGTTATTTGTGGATGTTTATCAGAAAAACTATGTATTCTACAATAGGTGATTGAATTTAATCGGTTTGGAAAACAAAGTGGTTGGGTATATGAAATACTTCCTTATCACAGCTGCTAATAAATAAATCGGTAAATAATGCGCGAATATGTTTATAAATATTCGTTTTACTTAAACAATACTGAAACTCGTAATCGACAGTGGGGCAATGTTGAGTTTCAGTTCGTCGTTCAATGATCCTCTCTGACCCTATATTTACAGTGCTTTGCAATCGTGCTCGTAGTCAGCTTGGTTATTATTCGTGGCTGATGAAAAATTCCAACTGGTTTGAAAATGAAAAAAGCTCCCTATCTCTTGGAAATTTGGTATACTTGAGAAAAAAACTTTTTCAATTTCTTGAATTAATGAATGGCTCTTTATTGTAAGATCACCAATAAGTAGGTACCAGTATAGACACATTCAAAATATTAAATATATTGACGATGTATTTCGAGTACATACATCGCAATAAATTTCACGTTAATGTATTTTTTTCCTAACCAAATCCGTGACCAAAAATAAAAAAATTTCTTTATGCGAAAATTTCAAAAAACAATAAAACACAAATCTCTACGAATATCTTAATTTCTTTTTTTAGTTTAAAAATTCTACCATGCAAACTGGGTTTTACATTGTTAGCCGATTATTGAGGATTAATATTCGTAACGACGAATTATGAGAAGCTCAAATTTGGAATTTTTTTTTTTTTTTTTTTCAAAACAATGTCAATTTTTTTCTTCTAAATTATAATTGCGCAGATAATGGGAAAATATTTTTGAAAAGTTTATTTCCAATTCGAGTAAATTTTCGAAGAAGTGAATTTTTAGAATGTGAATTTTGAGAGGAAAAAATTGTAGGTAGGGTTAATTTTAGATTTCGTTTTCGTGTGAAATTAGGTAGGTATATCCCATACCTAGTGAGAATACTGCCGTATTGGGAATTTCGATAAGTCAGGTCATATGATCTCAAATTATAGGTACCACAAAAATTAGAAATGCAGCTTGAAAGTAAAAATTTTTGAGATTCGTGACTTGATTATCTGAGGCTACATATAACAGAAAAATCTGAGCTCGGTGAAAATTTTTTTTGAACACTACTCAATAATGTAATGTCAAACTTTCGCAATTTTTTGCATGAGAAATAAAAAATATTTTCCAAAAGTTCATTTTGCTCTCTATAAATTTTTGAAAACATTTTTACAAGATTACAATAAAATTGTGAATACTTTGCAAACAGAAATTCTGATTTTCACAATTTTATTTATCGTAAAGAAGGAATCGATTTTTTTCTTTTTTCAACGCGAATATTTCACAAAAAAATCAATTTAATTAATTGTTCCCTTCAAATTTTTGCAAAAATGATTGGAAAATCATTTTCAAAAATTATTATTCATTCTCTTTAAATTATCACAAAAATTTCCTAAATGTCAATCGATTTTACAAAAAACTTATTCGGATTTTAACAATTTTTTCAGCGACCATTTCGAAATTATTTCACAAAAAAATAATTCAATTTTGAAAAGTTTTATGAAAAAAATCAAAATTTACGAATATTATACCTATTGAATTTTTTTTTATTTTACCTACCCTTACTTCAATTTTTACAAAAGTTTTTGCAACGCCATTTTTTTCACATTTTTACAATTTTTTGCAAGTGAAATCTCCAGAATATTAAATATTTTATAAAAACTTTACTTCGAATTTTTTCATTTTTTTAATACCAAATTTGGGATATTTTTCAAAAACATTTCTTTTTCTCTTTAATTAATTTTTTTTTCAAAAAAGTTTTCGAGGTCAAAGTTGTGAATCTTACCTGTGTTTATAAAAAACACTTTCTAATTCCAACAAATTTTCGAAAATTTTGCTCAAAAATAATCCCATTTTGAAAAAATTGCAGATATTTTGCAAAAACATATTTTTTATTACAAAAAAAGAAATTCTAATTTTTTACAATTTTTTGCGAGGGTAATCGCGTAAACATTTTATAAGAATTTCGTTTGGATTGTTTTGTTCTCTTATAAATTTTTGCAAAAAATGTTTACAATGTAAAAATTGTGAATATGGTACCTTACCTATAGGTACTTGTTTATTTTACAAATAACACTAGGTACGTGATTTTCACTTTTTTTTTTGCAATGACATTTTCGAAAACATTTTGCAAAAATTTAATTTCAAAGAACTAAAATTCAAAACTTTTTCCGTAAAATTTTCCTACGTCAAAATTGCGCGTATTTCGCCCGAAGTGCATACGGACGATTTCGAAGAATATTTTACAAATAAGTATTTTATTTCAAAAAGTTTTATAAAAATTAGATATTTGCTGATTTTTGAACTTGAACTAATTTTCGAAAATGAATTGCAAAATTTTGGTCATTTTTAAATTTTAATAAATTTTTTTGATGATTAATAAATTTGAAAAAATTCACCAAGTATTACTTACCCATTTATAGAATTTGCCAAGTTAGGAATTTTTCATTTTTTTAAAACCAAAAATAACAAATATTTTGCAAAAAATTTCGCCCTCTTTTAATTTTTGCAGGATCAAAATCGTGTATTTTTCACAAAAAAAAAAAAAACATTCTGATTTTTGCGATTTTTTGTAAGGACAATTTTCGAAAATATTTTATAAAAATTCAATTTTGAGAATTTTTATTAAAAAGGCAAAATGATAATTATTGCTTTTTTCAACTTTTTTAAATAAAAAATTTATTTTTACAAAAATTTCGAACAGATTTGAACAGATTTTCACCAATTTTATCAAAATCATTTATAAAACATTTTTCGCAATTTTTAAGATTTTTTAATCATTAAAAAAATTACGAAGTCGTTTCTTTTAATACCCAGATCTGGCGGAATAATGTATTCACTCCAACTTCTCCCCTCTCCTCACCCTCTCGTCAGACCTGCACCAACCTTATTCGTCACCGTGTTGCAATTCTAATGTATCTCCTGGTAATACCAAAACATTTTAAATGAAATTTTAAAGAATAATAACTAATTTTAGGTAGGTTTAAAAATAAGTTAATATTGGTAAATTGATGATAAAATTTTGAAAAAGGTTGATACTTGGAAAAAAAATTGAAGAAAAAAAATTTATGTTTGAATTTTTTTTAATCTAATAATTTCAGTAAAATACGAGTCAATAAATTTATTTTCACATAATATTAAAAGTATTAGGTATGTATCTACTAAAATAATACCATTTGGGATACATTTTTACTCGAATTTGTCCATTTTCTTCTCTTTTAATTCTTTCCCTTTATAAAAACTTGCTAAAATTGATAAAGATGATGGATTTAAGAAATCTACAACTGTGAACCTTTCCTATAAAAATTGTCACAAAAATCAATTTTCCTTTAAAAAAATGTTGTATTTACGAAGTTTTTTTACTAGGGCATAGGGCAACGATTTGTGGATTTGTTACTTGCTAAAATTTAAAAATAACGCAATTGTTTTGAAGTAAAATTACACGATTTTTGCCGTAATCAGCACTAAAAATACTATAAAAATCGTCTACAATATTTCTGACAACTTTTTCATCGCAGAAGTGTGTTATCAAAGTATGGTTTACGCTTCGTGATTAGAACTTTGTCTTTGTAAAAATTTCAAAATCCAAAAATAACGTCGATATTGTCGAGTTGGTTTGAATGTGTTTAAAAATTGGCAAAACTAAAAAACGCACGTGACATTGAAAATACTTTTAAAAAAAGAGGAGTTTTCTGGTCAATCTCAGTACATACGATAGGATGTTGTTCTCATTTGACAGCTGTTATTTACTTCTTGTAGAATGCACCTTATCATTCCAGAAATGGTTGACAGGTGATGTTTAAAGGGAGAAGCGGAGGAGACTCAATTTCTCAAATTTAATGAAAATATTCGGAATCTAACGGGTTTTTTTACCCTATATTAGCTGGTTTAAAATTTTTTATTCCATTTCTAATTGGATTTTCTGAATTTTGTGTGCACCCCCGCTAATTTTACAAAAAATGAACTTCCGTATTATTTTTTAAAAGTGGCCTTGCAACATATCAAAGTAGGTTAAAATTTAACGAGAAAATCAAAAATTACAATGAAAAAAATTTTTTGAGCATTTTTTGAGAACTTTGAGCCAGAAATGTAGTCGATTTTTGAATTTTCGCAGAATTATTACGCGACTAATCAAAGTGGGTTAAAATTTCGCGAGAAAATCAAAAATCACAATAAAATTTTTCTATACGCATTTTTTGAGCATTTTGAGTCTATTCGTGGATATTTTCACTTCAATTTGTGACTTGGTGTCGGAAAGGGAGGCTGATGCCCATAAAATCATGTATAAGCTTACAGTTCAAAAAGGCACCATTTTAGAACTTCAAAATTCTTCTAAATTTTCAATAGGTATTTTATTTTTATCCCGAAATTTTACATAATTTTGCTCCACAGCACTAGGTGCAATTTATTAGCCAGCTCACATGACAAAAAAAAATCGAAAATCACTGAAAAAATTGATTAATGCTCGAGGAAAAATTAAATTGTGATTTTTGATTTTCTCGCGAAATTTTAACCCGCTTTGATAGGTCGCGTAGGTGATAATTTTGTCAAAATATTCAAAAATCGACCCCAATTTAAAGCTCAAAATTCTCAAAAATTTCTCAAAAAAATTTTGATTGAGATTTTTGATTTTATCGTAAAATTTTAACTTACTTTGATAGATCATGCGATATTTTTGTAAACATATTAAAAAATCGTCTCAATTTCAGGCTCAAAATTCTCAAAAAATACTCAAAAATTTTTTTATTATAATTTTTGATTTTCTCGCGAAATTTTAGCCAACTTTGATAGGTTTGCAAGGTCACTTTTGAAAAATAATACAGAAGTTATTTTTTTGTAAAAATAGCCGTGGAGGGGGGAGGGGGGTTGCAACTTTAAAATTGGACTAACCGTTTTTCGTAAACATCGAAAATTTTATAAGTCCAATACTACATAGATATTTCATATTCAGATTTGGAGTGGAGGGAGGGGTCCAATCGCAATTTTTGTTATAACCAAAATTATTTCCAAGACCTCAATCCACAACTTTTGTTTGAAAATTTTTTTAATTGGACCTCTCGCAATTTTGAAAAAGTATTTATCTGATGTTATGTAAATAACCAAAATTGTGTTATGCAAAATCGGTAGAGGAAGAGGTCCAATTGAAAAAATTTGCAAACAAAAGTTGTAACTTGAAGTTCTGGGAATCATTTTGTTAATGAAAAAAAATCGTTTTGCCCCTTCCCTCCCCTCCAATTTTAAATATTAAGTATCTAGGTTCGTTATAGTATTGGACTGTTCGACGCACCGAGAGTCTTATAACGATCTACTAATTTTGGCAACCAAAATCGATCAGCCCCCTCGAACTCGTAGAATTCTTTTGTCAACAATCCTTTGTGAAAATAGGATGATAAAAATCTAGATACCTATTTAACATTTATTTCTCAATGAAATTTCCGTGACACGAAATGTACGAGCTTAACGAGCAAGAAAATATTGTAGTCTAATTAGATGAGTAGAAGGAGGTGTCATTATATCTTGTTTAATGACTCAAGGAATATGTATGCAGGTACATACAAGGTACAATGTATTTAGCTCGTTTCGTTTAGCCTGATACAGAGGAAGATATTTCACGTGATGAGTCAGTTTCGACACATTTTTTTCATTTGCTCTCTTATTGTTTTGGGAATAAACAACGATAAATCTTGCAAGTGCGATATTTACGTACGTCTGCTCGAATATGTCGCCGGAAAACTCTTCACGCCTCGAAGAGAACAATAAATTCGCATATACGTTTGTATGTAGGTGCTCGCGTATGTACTTAGACTTACACTTACCTACTTACTTCCTTAAAACAACAAAAAAGAACGATATTATCCGTAAGGTGATTCGAGCACGATGCCAACTTGTTATACCTAGTTACGAAGTATCTCGAAACAGTGATTTTTATTTGTTCTGAACTTACAGATGGTCTTCGCGGTATAGTAATGTTTGTAAATTAATTTATAACGGTGTAAGTACGCGTAAACCGACTGGAATATTGTTTCGCATTAGTCGTGCTAATTTTTACTATTGTACGGTGACACGTTCGTCGATGGATTTTTGACATATGATATGAATTTTAAATATTACCATCGATACTCGAACGTCAGATATTTCATCGTTTATCTGAAAATAAACGTGATTTTGTTTCTGAAAGAAAATTCTGTACAGGTACTTGTTTCATATGGTTACTGCCCCTTTTAAGGTTGTATACCTACTTTGTCGATGCGAGAGATTTTTTTCAAAATATTTGCCCGCTGAATTCGCTCGTGTGTGAAATTCCATTGATGAATTTGTCTATAACCTTCGCGAACAACAACGTTCATATGCCAAGAGCGAGGACAATGAAACGGGGAAAAAAATATTTCGGGATATCCCGCGTACGTATCGTGCGAAAATGCATTATATTAATTTTTCGCTATAAAGGAATTTAAATAATTCAACCGAATCGATATTTGAAAATCATCACCGGGTGACATTGACCAACATAAAAACGTACCTTACTCGTATATGTACTTGTATTTACAATTTTTCATATTACGAATATTGCACGTTAAATTATTGCCAATAAACGTGATTCACGGTTATACCATTTGCTAATCTTAATAATGTCTGATGGTCAGTTTGATGTTACTTATTTGCATACCACGCGACATCCTTCGATGTAGTATTTGCAAAATGGTGTGATAAATATTACCTATGGATGTTGCTATTTCGCGGTGTTGGTATTTTCGATCGACGACCTATAAGTGGCGATAAATGTGTTATTGATCTTCCTGAATCGATTAAAAATTTACCACAAGTTTACATAGTGTATACAAGACATTGGAGTGGTAATTACTCGTACTTACTTAAAGTTGGTATTTTTTTTTCAGACTTACCCTCAATGTTACTTATTTTTATGAGAAAATAATTCCTCACTTGTTATTTTAGTCTAACTAAATTTAAAGTGAAACCTACCCCCCTCCCCCCCTTAAAAATGAAAAATTGAAAGATTTGCAAATTTGCAAATTTTTGGTTTCAAATCGTCTATCTTCAAAGTTGATCCTTTTTCGTGAAAAATAATTCTCAATTTTGTATGTTTCTCCTCACTGAATTTTAAGTAGTGCCTTAATTTCCTCCCTTCAATACTTCAAAAAATGCAAAAACTTAAAAAATAAGATTTCAAAAAAAAAAATTACAGGAAAAAATTGTTTAATTTTTTTTTAAATGCTGCATAAATTTTCTTTATACCTATTAAAAATCATCACTTACGAAAAAAATCTCTCAGAATAAAATTGTTTCGGATAAAAAAAATCACTTTTTTTGTATGAAATTATTTTTAAAATCCAAAAAAACACATTTGAATGAAAAACATAATTAGGTATAACAAATTCTTTTTCATCAGAAAAATTAAATTTTTTTATCAAAAAAAAACAACAAAAAAAAACGGAGAAATAAAAAAAAACAAGAAATTTATTAATTTACCTACCTACCTAATAAATTAAAAATAATATACTAGCTATTTCTAGTTTTTACTTCCGAAAAATTGGAAATTTTTTTCTAAAAAAAATAAAAAATAAAAAAAAAGGAAACATTTTTCCTTCAATAATAAATTGAAAGACTTTTTATTCCAAAAAGGTAGAAAATTTTTATTCAAAAGATTTTTTATTTAAAAAAAAAAAAAAATAAAATAAAAAATAATTTTACCTATTTCAAAAATCGAGTGAAATTTTTTCCCAAGAAAATGAAAATTACTTTCTTACATGGGTAAATTACGTTTACTTCGAAAAAATTGAGTAATCGACTTCGCCTTCCAAAATGGTTCTTTTTTTTATGAAAAATATTTCCACTCCTAAAAAATGAGAATTTCTATCCTACAAGAAGTTTGAAAAAATATCCAGAAAATTGGAAGCTTTTTTACTAAAAAAAAATCGAAGCATTTTTCGGAAAAAAAATTTGTTTCTCAAATAAAGAATGAAATAAATTTTTTAAGAAATAATAATAAGTGTAAGTTTATAATCCCTATGAATTGAAAAATTTTCCTTTCAAAAAAATTAAAATATTTTTTACTCAAAAAAAAAAAAAAAAAAGGTTAAAAGAAAAAAATTTGAATTTAATCAAAAACTGAGAAGTGATTTCTACTCAAGCGAAGTGAGAGCGAAAATTTTCTTTGATTTTCTCCCTAAATGAATTTAAAGTGACGTCTACTATAGACCCGTCCATTTAAAAAAAAAATTAAAACTTGCCAAACTTTCAAACTTTTGCATTTTTTGAAATTGAGAATCATTTCACACATATTTTACCGGAAAAAATTTTACAACGGCATCTTTTGAAAAAAAAAATAATAATAATAGGTAGCCGGTAGGTAATGTTTTTTAAAAATTGGTTGACAGGATTATTTTTTTTTTTTTTACGAAAATTTTAGTAAGTAAGTAGGTATCTCTTTTATGTGAAATTTTTTTAACACAATTTTTCGTTGAATTTTAGGCTGTCATGATATCTGGGAGGAAGTTGTGCTTGTGAGTTTCCATAATTCGCAACTTCTAATTTTTCTTAACTGAATTTGAGTGATGCCTAATTCCCCTCCCCCCAATTTCTCAAAAAATGTAAAAACAAAAAGAATGAACAAAATTTTAAAATTAAGAATTCAAAGAGCTCAAGAGATTCAGGTATTATAATGAGGAAATCATTTATTTTTACCCCCCCCTTCTACATTTTTTTAATACGAAAAAATTGGCAAATTTCAAACTTTCGCCTTTTTTTTGTTTTAACTCATTAAAAATGTTCTTTTTCATGAGAATGAATTTACAGTATTTTTATGTTTCCCCTATTTGAGTTCTAAGTGGTTTCTTGGAACTCCTCTAACAAATTTCTCAAAAAATAAAAAAATTTAAAAAATTGATAAAAATTTCAAATTTAAAAAAAAAGAAAAAATGATTCAATATCTCGGAAAATTCGACAGGAAGGCCCCATATCTCAAATTCGAATACTACTTTTTTCGATTGCAAAAAAATAGGTAAATAAGGTACCTAACACGCGTATTAAGATCACAATTAAGCGAGTTATACATAGTTAATTGATTAAATAAATTGTTTAATCAGCGATCAGCGTAATGATGTTTATTCACAAAAGGGGCGGATGTAATGACTGTGTGAATATTACATCCACAATTACTGGTATCAGTAATTTGCGATACCTACCTATTTAATTACTAGAAACTTCGATTTTATTACCAACTTTTATTGTATTCTGCAAGACTGCAATAGGTACATGCATTATTCGAAAAATACCTGCTCTAGAACTTCTATTAATATGAATCACTTTCATGCTAAAAATAGTTTTACGACGAGATCTTATCGCGGAAAATTCGCCGGTAACGTTGCTGTGTGAGAGATTTCGCGAAAGATCTGCTGCTGGTCTTCTCGCGAAGGTGACAAAAATGATCGATCCAGGGTCGAAATAATAAAAGGTATTGGTTTGATTTGAAAACGTGTAATTAAATCAGTTATCATAGCCAATAAGTACCTAGTACTATTGCTAAATAGTAAATATACTTACTTAGTGTTGAAAAGAGACTGTTGGAGTACAGCATATCGTACATAGATACAGTAGACTCTATAGACTGTACACATAAGCTGTAAGATCTCGTATAGGTTAAATGACACCGCAAATATTAGAACACGAAACGTGACAGAATTTAATGATTTGTAAATAATCGCACCTCGTACCGCCAACTATTCGCCAACTTAATGGTTGCCAAATTTGTAATTCGAAACAACAGAAGCTATAGCCAGTACGTAACGTATCACAAAATGAATAATACAATAATAATGAGATGTCAGCAGTACAAGACGGTCGTTAATTATTGCATTTTAAATTTACAAGACTATACTTGTGGCAATTGCCGTTTCTTCACACGTAGTGACTAATCGTACTTATACCGAGAATCTCAAAAATCAAGGAAAAATCGCTCTCGAGCTATAGGTACGAGAATCATTGAAATTGAAGAGAGAGAAAAATATAGGTACAGGTACCTATAATATAACGAGTTACTTTGGTATTGGGTTTTTTCCTATATCTGTGCTGGAAATGAATACCTAACTGGACAATATTTCGAATAAACGGAAGAACAACTTATAATCTGCATAAGTTATGGATTGCAATTTACTCGAATACCTAGCAAAATAACCAGTTTCTTTAAATATCCGTTGGCGTTGGCGCTGGTTTATTCGCTTCGGATGTTTCATTAATTACATGGCTGAAAAAGACAGTCGAAGATTACACCATATTAAGAGTCAACAGTCCATCTTACCTTTATCAAAGGTGATACCAAATTTTGCACATTCGTACGATTAATTTCAATTATTACCTATACCTACCTATGAGATAACTCGGTGTTTTCGGATGCTCTTTCGGGTCACAAACGAACATTTTCTGCATAATTTATATTCAGAAAAAACACGCCAAATACTGAATTGAACATTTTACTATTATCGTTTGTAGAAATCTATGCTTATCACGTTCCTAGTTACTTCCTCGTTGCTATTGAATTTCAGCTGTACCAATCTCTCACATATTGGATCAATGCAATTAATAAGCTCAGACGAAAGTTGCAAATTGACGGGTTTGATTTCGAAAAATCAATTAAATGCCTAAACAGATTTCTCGAGTACAGTGATGAAGTACGAAAATTTCACATCCACCGTTTAATTTAAGAAATTACATGCGTCAGGTATCCTGTATAGCAAAAAAATCCTTCTGACTCTAAAAAAAATCGTATAAAAACTCTTCTTGGAAAAACAATCTCTTTTATTCAAAAATTACGTAAGTTAATACAAGAAAATCCTCTTCTATAGAAAATCTCTATACAGACCTATAAAAAAAATAATCTTCGTTTAATTGAGTGTATTTTTCATTAGATATAAAAAAATAATATTATTACGTGTTTAGAAAAAAAAATATCATAGCAAAAAGGAAAGAAAGATCCACAAAAAAATATTAGCGAAAAGAACTGTCTTTAAAAAGCATTTTCTCATTGAAAAATTCAAAAAATATTTTTAGAGGAAATTCCTTGCAGAAGGAAAATGCTCTCAGCAAAAAATTTAATTTTAATTTTTCTCGGAAGATATTTCTCGTAATAAAAAAATCCTCTAGAAACTTAAAAAGAAAGATTCTCAAAAAAAAAAAAAACCTTTGAAAAAGCTCTCTGAAAAGCACTTTCTCACCAAAAATTCCTTCTGAAAATGAGAGAAAATTCTTCCTAGAAGAAAAATTCCATCGACAGAAAACTCATCTTCTTACAAAGAAAATTTTCATAGTAAAAAATCCTCTAGAAACAAAGATCAAAAAAAAATTGAGGAAAACATTCTTTGAAATATAAATAATATTATGTTGTCATGAAAAAACTCCTTCTCCAATAAAATTCTTTTGAGAGGAAATTTCTCCCAGAACAAAAATCCTCATACTAACCCCCCTCCATGTCCCCAAAAAATCATCTACTTACAGAAAATTTTTTTCATAGCAAAATAAATCTCTCGAAAAAGATTCTTAGAAAAATCCTGTTAGGAGGAAACTCTTTTCAGAAGGAAAATCCGTTCCGCAAATAAATAAATAAATAAACTTCAGAAAGAGATAAGATCCCTCCACCCCCCCCCCCCCCCCCAAAAAAAAGTATTAAGAAAAAGGCTCTTTACAAAAACTGTTTCTCTTCAAAAAATTCCTTCTACAAAAAAATCCTCTCACCAAAAAATTTCATCTTCTTACGAAGGAATTTTTCATACCAAAAAAATGTTATGGAAAATCTTCTATAAAAAATCTTCGTAATGAAATTATTAAAAAAATATTTTCTGCTCAAAAAACTTTGTTTTACAAAAAAAAAAAAAAAAAAAAAAAACTTTCGAAAGAAAATTCTTCCTAAAAAAATGCTTTCCCAAAACAATCATCTTCTTATAAAGATATTTTTTATGGCAAAAAATCTCTAGAAAGTAAATTTTCAAAAATAACTTGTTGAGAGGAAATTCCTTTTAGGAAGAATAACTACAATACATGGAAGATGGAACTCGTGTAACTTTTTGAGAGGAACCAAAAACTTCATGTGAAGGATTGACATATCTTTGAAAGTGAAGGCGCTATGGAGCCTCGGACTCTAATAATACCGTTTTTCGAAGCTTTTTAGTCCCTTAATTTTCAAAAAGAGGCAAATTTTTGTTCTTCTCACTTTGAAATTTTTGTATGTCATTGCCCCTTCAAAATCAAAACAGGGACTTGGTGTACATAAAGTCTGGTTACTCTGAATCTGGACACCTCTATTGGGAAAAAACTCCTCATTAAAAAATCTTGGAGAAGATTTTTTTTTTAAATCATTCTCTCGTCTAAAAATTGCCTTTTCCAAAAAAAAAAAAAAAAAGTCCATAGAAAATTTCTTCCAGAAAAAGATGTTACTACAAAAAAAAATCATCTTATAGAGATATTTTTCATAGAAAAAAATCCTCAGGGAAGAAAATCCTCCAAAAAATCTTGTTGAGAGAAAACAATTTCCAGGAGGAAAATCCTTTTCTCTGAAAATCTCCTAAGAAAATCATCTTGAAAAAAAAAGTTGTAGGAATACCCTGCTCTTTAAAAGCATTTTCTTGTCACATAATTCCTTCACCAAAAAAATCCTCTTGAAAAGAAATATGAAAAATCCTCGTCAAAAAGTTCCCCATACAAAAAAATCTCCTCCACATGAAAATCTTCTCAGAAGGAAAATCCTGTGAACAAAAAATAATATTTTCTCATTTTACAAATAAAGTACCTAGATATTTTTTATAGTAAAAAAAAAACCTCTTAGCAGTTAACAAAAACATATTTTCTTCTCGAGAGCATTATATTTTTCAGGGTAAAAATATCTGTTGAAAAATTATCTTCTTAAAAAAACACATCTTCAAAACAAAAAAATTAATAGAAAAAATCCTCTACCTATAAACAGAAGCTTAAAAAAAAGAAAAGGATGTTTGTTCTCGGTGGAAAATAAAAAATCAGAAAAAATGGAAAACTTGACAAAGTCACGTAATGATTTTTTCAGTATTTTTTCACACTTCAACGAGTTCTTGTAAAAATCATGTTTCGTAGTATATTTTTCCATTATTGAAGATGAGCACTCCAACTTAATTGCATCAGTGGGAGGGGGCGAGGTTCTTTCTTATATTTTTGCCTACAAAAATATAAAAAAATTAAACTAAATCATGGGTGAAAAAATGAAAGAAGAAAATTGAATTAAATGAAACGCATCGATAAACTGATAAAGTATTTTAGCATTACTCGATCATGTTAAATCAAGTGTAACACCATGCAGCATTTTATCTAAGTCGATTTCATCATCTACGGCGCATGTTTTTAAATGATTTAAAAGTTGATACCTAATCAAATTAATTCGTGCAGAATTGGACGTTTTAATTTTTGCTCCATTTACCAAGCATCTCGTAGGTTACCAATAAATTTTCTTTTATGATTTTTCGACTTCGTGCGATTGCTCGTATTTTGAATATGAATCACGAAACGAGTCGCCCATTATTGCATCTAGATAAATGTTGAATCAACTCTTGAAATAATTTCTTGGAAAACATTTCAAACATGAGGAAATTTCCTAATATCAAAGGAAAATTGAAAATTAACTCTTTGCCAGTTGATAAGACACATACGAGTTGGAAAAAATTGCCATCCTGACTCGAGCATGCTATAAGAGTAAATAACAACGAAACACGTTTTATTGTCGTCACTCCTCCCCCCTAAGAAATGATTCAAATTGCTGAGAAAAATTTCACCGCGTCTGCGAATGATGTACGATGAAAAAAAAAAATCAATCGGGTCGTCTTGCATCAACACCCTTGCAAAC
The DNA here is from genome assembly GCA_959613365.1 of Balanococcus diminutus. Classification (NCBI taxonomy): domain Eukaryota; kingdom Metazoa; phylum Arthropoda; class Insecta; order Hemiptera; family Pseudococcidae; genus Balanococcus; species Balanococcus diminutus. Next base: position 37,517,792 of record OY390714.1, read on the forward strand.
GACGCGTCCAGACGCATCGACTGTAAAACCAGAAAGAAAGAAAAAAAAACGATTACAGGTACGAGTTCAGTGATGCATTGCTCGACACCTAACATCGTTTTATTCGATGGCTAGTTTCACAAAAACACTGTAAGATATTCGCGTGTGTGAAATGATTAACCATACAAACAAACCGCGACCGGTAACGCACACGGAATATTAATTATATCAAGCGTAAAACCACTCTTGAACACGAACACAGCTGAAAGGATTTTTCGACGGAGACGGAGACACTTTCACTCTTACATGCTGCGAAATGACGCGCAGGATCAGCACCGTAATTATATCTGCGATCATTTCACTCGCTTCGACAACATATTTGAAAAACATACGGCGGCATGGCATTTTTCGAAGCATGTAACTCAATGTTTCCGGATATTCGTGGTTGCCGACTGCCGTCTGTCAAGTAGTTATTATAAAGATATCAACGGCGAATAATCAACTAGGCCTTGGACGATTCGAGCGGTAACAAAGTTAACAAATTAATGTTCCGAAAAAAATTACTAAAATTTCAAGAACCACAATACGAAAGGTCATGTTTGCAATATAGTATGTGAACTGTACTCGTATTATGGCGTGTACACCTAGAGTAGGTACCTTCTATACCTTCGTACATTGTACGAATTCCAATACAGTATGAAGAAAAAAATTGCTTCCTTGCGAAAAATAAGCAATTTTATTACTGAATTTTAATCTCGAGTCTGTAAAGGAAAAAATGAGCTAGTAAGTCATTTTCTTAAGGTTGTCCTTTTTTGAGGGCCCAGTCTCCTTTCTTTGAAAGTATACCTACCTACCTCATCTCCATTACTAATGTAAGCCCTCTATTGCAAAAATTTTCCAAAAAAATTGTATACACCCGAGCGGCGCCACTCGATCGATAATATCGGAAGATGTAACGTATCGATAAAAAATCGTTTGAAAATCTATAGATGTTCTCACGATATTATAAAGATTTATCGGTACAACTTCATAGGCAAAAAATCTAAAAACTATCGAATTCGATATTATTAAGATTTTATGACGATATTCGTCAACGATACTATCGACAAAGAATATTAAATTTATCGATTCCGATTTTCCACCGATTTTGTGCAGATATTTGAAACTACATTATCGACAAAGAATATTAAATTTATCGAATTCGATTTTTTAACGATTTTGTAAAGATATTTAAAACTATATTATCGACAGATTATATTAAATTTCTCGACTTCGACATTTTACCGATTTTTTGACGACATTTGAAACTATATTATTGACAGATTATATTAAATTTATCGACTCCGATTTTTTTACCGATTTTGTAAAGATATTTGAAACTATATTATCGACACATAATATGCAATTTCTCGAATTCGATTTTCTAACGATTGCGTGAAGATATTTGAAACTATATTATCGACACGTAATATGAAATTTCTCGATTTCGATTTTTTAACGATTTTGTGACGACATTTGAAACTATATTATCGACAAATAATCTGAAATTTCTCAAATTCGATTTTTTAACGATTTTGTGAAGATATTTAAAACTTTATTATCGACACGTAATCTAATATTTCTCGAATTCGATTTTTCAACGATTTTATGACGATATTTGAAACTATATTATCGACACGTAATATGAAATTCCTCGAATTCGATTTTTCAACGATTTCGTGGCGATATTTGAAACTACATTATCGACAAATAATCTGAAATTTGTCGAACGATTTTTCAACGATTTTGTGACGATATTTGAAATTATTTCCAAATTGGTGAACATTTTTCCAAGTCCAACACGTCTGGAAGTACTAAACTGCCTATTATAAGCGTTTTATTTCTAATTCCTCAACGATAAGGTATGGCACAGTGGTTAAGGAAGAAGATTACCATGCAGGATGTAGATGGTTCAAGCCCCACGGGTGGCAGATTTTTTATAATTTTTTTTGACTTTTTCTGAAATGATCCTCTTACCGTAACATGAATAATGTGTTTAGGCATAGTTTAATGTATTAATTATGCTAATTAATGATTTTTAATTATAGAAAAAAGCTAGTAAAAGACGAAAAATCGGAATAAAAAAATCGATAAAAAATCGACAGAATATCGAATTCGATAAAGTGTCGCAAAAGTTCCGCCTAAATCGTGAAATTATCTTTCGATATTATAGATATATTATCGATAAAATATCTTACTATAATCTCGAAATTTTTGCTAACTATAATTCGTCGATAATCTATCTATATATCGAAAGATAATTTCACGATTTATGCGGAACTAACGCGACACTTTATCGAATTCGATATTCTGTCGATTTTTTATTTCGATAATTTGTCGATTGTGCTGCTCGGGCAGCAAAGTTAGGCAGATCCAAACCCTAAAATTTGAAAATTGGATCTAAAGATCCAAAAATTTGGATCTAATCTACATAGATCAGATCTTCAATTTTGAAAAAGATCTGATCTGTATCTTTAGATCCTTAAATTTTCGAAAAAAACAGACTCAGATCCAGAAAAAAATTTTTTCTACTATTCATCACATTTTTCTCAGTGAATTGATTATTTTTCGTGTGTTTTCAATTTTTCAATATTCAATCTGTGAAATGAATGAAAATTAAACCGTAAAGGAAGCCAAAAGACCCTTAAAACTTCTGACTGTCCGGCTTGATCCGGATCCTAAAATTTGGAAATTGGATCTAAAGATCAAAAGATCTAAAATTTTGGATCTGATCTAGATCAGATCCATCAACTTTGGAAGAGATCTTATCTGGATCTTTTGCAGATCCATCTTGACTATAGATCTGGATCTGAATCTAGATCCTTTTATTAGTGAATCTGTCCTACTCTGGTAGGTAGATCCTGACTGATCCTGACAAGGGAACCGTATCAACTCGTCAACTCAATTGAGCTGAAAATTGAAATTTGGTTCACTGAAAGAGCATGTTATGCCATTTAGATTTCAAAACCGAACTTTGAGCTTCGAAAATTAATTTCTTGATTTTTGACGAATCGAAAACATAACAAACGATATGCCACACGAATTTTTTGGTTTATTTAATGTTCTTGAAATGTTGAAGTTCGTGGGGGCTCAGGGAGGATTAAATCAGAAAAGCAAGGCATTATTCGAACTCAGCGCTACTAAAAATGTAACAAACAATATATCACACAATTTTTTTGATTTCGTCAATTTTTTTAAAATTTTGAAGGGTTGTGGTGGGCTTGAAGAGGGTCCTATCAAAAAAGTGAGGCAATATTCGGACTCAGCGTTACCAATAATGTAACAAACGATATGCTACACGATTTTTGTTAATCTCGTTAATTTTGTTTTAAAATTAGAGGGTTGTAGGGGCTGAGGGAGGAATAAACAAAAAAATATTTTTAAAAAGTTGAATAACAGTCAGAAAATTAAAATATTAAAAAAAAAGTGAAAAAGTTGAAAAGTTGAAAAAATAATGTTTGATAAAATAGATAGGTATCTAAAAGTCATCAAAAATGAAAGAAAAATTTCATTTCCATGGAAATGAAAAAATTACAAAAGTCTAAAATAAACTATTGCAAAGTTGAAATGATGAAATATAATTTCCATAGAAATATGAAAATTAAAAAAGTCTAACAAAATATTGAAAAGTTGAAATAATACCTTTGAAGAATAATTCTTCACTTGAATAATTTCAAAAAAAAAAAAAAAAAAAAAGTTTTCGAAGGAATTTGAAAATTTTTTAAATGTAAAGGAATTGACTAAATTTTAAAAAAAAGCAACAAAACTTCCAAGAAATTATTCCATAAATCAAATTTTCAACTTAGGAAAATTGAAAAAAAATTACCAAAATTTGAAAAAAAAATTGCTGAATTCTAATTGGGTTACAGTTACGTTTGGATGAATGACTTTTGGATATTATGTCAAACATAAAAAACTTGGAAATTTTTTTGAAAAAATTTTGATGACTTTTTGACATTTCTTAAAATTTTTAATAAAATTGAGGTATCAGCTTGATATCCGTTTAGTAGTATCAACCTGATACCTGATACCAGCCGCAGTATCAGCCAAATACCATTTTTGCAGTATCAGTCTGATACCAGCCTTTTACAGTATCAGGCTGATACTGCAGTATCACTCTGATACTAGACTTATTTTATATTTGAAGAGAACAAAATTTGTAAGTCATCCAATAGTGAAAAACTTTTTCCAAGTTTTATAGCCTGACAAAATATCCAAGTCTTTCGTGTAAGAATTTCGTAATGAAATTTCATCACGTTTTTCGCCAGTTTGGTAATCGCAAAAGCATAATTGTTTATAATAGTTATTCGAAATTTACCATTATTTTAAATTTCAATTTTTCTAAATGTTTCTATTTTTGATATTTTTCCTCCACCTCTTCGCAATTTCTTAATTTCTCAAATTTTAATTTTTAATTTTTTTTAAAATCTTTGTTATTAATTATTTTATTTTTTAAACACTTTGATTACATTTTTCATTTTTTACTTTTTCAACTTTAATTTCTGTATTCAAGTTTTTCGGAATTTTATAATTGCTAGAAATTTTCCAATTTTTTAATAGGTAGGTACTAGGTAGCATAAGAATTGTTCCTTTGAATGTCCGCCACTTCTTCCTGATTTTCCAATTTTTTGAAAGATGCCTATTTTTTTTTTGGTTGATTTTTTTCATGTTTTCATTAGTTTTTGATTTTTTCAAAATTTTCTAAACATTTTGATTATTGATAATTTATAATACCTAATTTTTACAAATTTGTCAACTTTTATGTCATTTTAGTTTTTTTTTCAATTTTTTAACTGCTTAAAATTTTTCAATTTTTTTATCGGTTCTTAATGTTGTCAAATTTTTAATTTTATGAAATTACTAATTTTTTTCAATTTTTTAATTTTTTCCAAATATTTAACTATTTAATTTTTTTAAATTTTCAATCAGTCAAGGAAGTTTAAAATGTTTTTTTAATTATTTCCCAAATTTCCCAATTTTTATCCATTTCTTTCATCTGGATTAAGATTTATGACAGAAATCCCCTCTCCACCACACCACCAAATAATTTTCAAGCAGATGTAACAGTCTTCTATTATTTTCGAAACCACGTGCGATTGCCTACAACCATCAACGCCCATTCTTCACTTCTCGATAATTCACGCAGAATGACTGTTTCGACTTCAACTTACCATACGTTATTCCGAAACCATTTTTCACTGTCACCGCATTCGCCGAGAAAAGTAAATACACAAAACGTGAGTATGGCAGCGCGCTGCGTCAGCACTCGGCAATAGATATTTTCGATCGTGGCAGAACTAAGAACTGACGAAGCTTATAAACTGTGGGAGATTTGCCGCTCGTCGAATAGCAATTAATACGAACAAAAGCGCAGCTATGATTTTTCCAATTCAAAAGAAAATACACGCGGTCTCGAATCAACTTATCCTTGGCGTGTCTTCACAATGGGTATACCTTGGATTTATAATTCTGACACTATGACTCGTTGACCTGCAGCAGACAGCTACCGAGAATTCGTTTTATGCGTTTGTCGACTAATTGATCTCGTGCTCTGGAATTATTAATTTGAGCGATAACTAAAAAGACGTGTCGACTAAGTATTTCAAAATACCCAATAATACCGTCACTCGTCGTCGTCGTCGTCGTCGTCGTCGTCTTTGATTTGCGTCAAAAGATTTGCGACCTTCATCTTCAATAAGTTCAATCGCGTTGCAATCAACGACCGATGCGATGCCGGATTCTGCGGCGATATTTTCCACGAAATTACGTAAATGAAGAATTAATTAAAGCTACACTCTGTGATCATCTATTTTACTTGCCAAAATCAGGGCGAGGTTTCTTCTCCTTTTGAGAGCTATACAATTCGAAGGGGACCTCAACCCCATTAAAAAAGAATCAAAATACACAAACATTTCTTTTGTATTGTCTCAGAAGTAACTTTAGTATTACATAATGCATTTTTAAGAGCAAATTTATGACTGAATTTTAATCTAGAGCACAGAAGAAAAGAAAATTAGCCGGTATGCAATTTTTTAAGATTCCTATTTTTGAAGGATCCAGCTCCATTTCTTTAGAAAATCCTCTATCTCAGTTTATAACGTTGACTTTAAAACATTTTCAGCACAGAAGTTGTAGATCAAGGTTCTTGGAATAATTTTGGTCATTAAAAAAATTTTGATTGGACCCCTACCTCCCCCAAGTTTTGCAAAATACGTAAAAACTCATCAGATAATTCATACTTGTACGTACTTGTATTACAGATATGCGAAATTTGAGAGAGGAAGGGGCTCATTTGAAATTATTGAAATGACCAAAATTATTCCAACGATCTTAATGTACAATTTTTATCAGAAATTTTTTCATTTCAGGGCCTAGGAATTCCTAAAAATTAGAAAGTAAATTTAAAAAAAATAATAAATTAAAATTAAAATTAAAAAAAAGAATTGATGTAAACATGGTGCCTTTTTCTGCAAAAGTTCTGAATAAAAATTGAAGAAATTTTCATTTTTGAAAAATATATTCTAGGAAGAATTTGAAAAAATTCATTATTATTTTTATTGACCCCAAAACATTGGACAGATGTTTTACTGCAGAAAAAAAATTAAATCAGCAGTTTAATTAAAAACTGACGAAAATTAGGAAATCGTAAAAACCTGGAAAATTTGAAAATTTTATTAACTAATAAAAATTAAAACACAAAAATTAATTTCCATTGGAATGTAAAAATTTAAAAAGTCTAATAAAATATCTATTCCAATATTAAAATAAAAAAATACTGTATTAATCAATCAAAAATTGAAACAATCAGTTTTGATCAAAAATCGAAAAAAATTGAAAAAAATTTAAATAATGAATTTTTGACAAAAATTATTTAAACAATCAATTTTTACAAAATTTTAAACAATCAATTTTCAACAAAAAATCAAACAATCAATTTTTAACAAGAATTTAAACAATTAGTTTTTGACAAAAATTGAGACAATCAATTTTGACAAAAATGTACCTATACAATCAATTTTTGACAAAAATTCAAACAATCATTTTTTGACAAATTTAAACAATCAATTTTTGACAAATTCAAACAATCAATTTTTGATAAAAATTCTAATAATCAGTTTTTGACAAAGATTGAAATAATCCAGGTTCAGGGATGATATGATATGATATCGATAATTATCGATATCTAGCTGATGATGATAAATTTATCGATAATATCATGATATAATTTTATTTTTTCCTCACTAGGGTCGTGTAAGTTGAATCAACTTTTATCATGATAAATATCATGATAAGAGTTGATTTAACTTACGCGATCCTGGTGAGGAAAAAATGAAATTATATCATGATAATATCGATAAGCTATGATATGTAATGATTATGATATATCATGATATATCGATATTTTCGAATATCATATCATCCCTGTCCAGGTTTCAACAAATGTAGAAGATTTAATTTCAGAAAAAATTTGAAAAAATGCAGTTTTGAACAAAAATTGAGAAAATTCTGTTTCAAACAAAAAATTTAAAAAAAGGGTAATTTTAAAAATAAATTTTAAACGAAAAGTTTTGATCAAAAATCGAAAAAATCATTTTTTGAAAAAAAAACAATCAATTTTTGACAAAGATTGAAATAATCCAGATTTGAACAAAAATGTAGAAGATTTAATTTCAGACAAAAATTGAAAAAATTCAATTTTGAACAAAAAATGAGAAAAATTCTGTTTCAAATAAAAAATAGGAAAAAACCGTTTTGAACCTCAGAACAAAAATTTAAAAAATAAAATTGAAATAGGGAATTTTTACGTGTTTAAAATTTTATGTGCGTAATTCGAAAAGTGCTTATCACATCAAGAAATGAAATGACTTTACTTTCATGAAAATTTTCAAAAAAGAATTATTGAGTTATGTTTATTATCAATAATTCAGATGCAGGCTAATTAATCCTCTGCTAAAAGTTATTAATTATGTAGCTTGGTAAATTTTCTGGTGGTTTTTTTTTTTTTTTTTTTTTTGTATAGTGGATTTTTACGAAGATAACATTTCTTCCTCTGTAATAAGAGCATTTCTTTTGGTCCAGGGAACTGAGAGAGATTTCTTTCAAGTTTTTCCTAAGATGATCAATTTTGTCTTCTAAAAAATTTTTTGGTAAAGCCTTTTTTAAAAAGAATAAGTCGTTGGATAACGAAATAAAAAAATCTATTGATCGTCTTCACTTGTACAAACATGTGAGTAAATCTAAATATTTGTAATCAAGACATGCCATATTTTTTTAGTGCTGATAAAACAATTAATCTGATACCTATCAAACCTAATTATATATAGTTAATGAAAAATCATTTCCCATCTCAAATGAACCAAAAATCCACGAATACTTCAACCTTTCATCTACGCATTGGTAAAATATATCTAGATAATCGAAGCCGCAGCTAGATCTGAAATTGAACTAGCTAATTACAAGAGTGATTGCGATGCATGCACAATGCACACACGAATTTGTAATGAGAAAAAATTCCATCATTCGCGTCATCCCGATTAGTAAAATCGAATTATCGCAAATCAGCGAGCTGGCTCAGTATGTTTTAGCACCCTGATTCACTGAGTTATTTCACGCCATGAGGAACGGATTAACAAATCAAAGACAATGATTTGTTTTTAATTGTGGTTCAGTTAATGCTATGTGGTCGTGTCGATCGCGTGCATTGTTGCGTATTTGATTCGTGGTTCGATGTTTTGTATTTGAAGTTGCGGATTGTGTATTAGTGCATTTCATTTTCTTCGGCAGTATATTTTCCATTCGCGATCTCCAAGTACCTACTTGTACTTTTTCGCAGTTATACCTATAAATTTCACGTCAAGGTTGATCGCAATATTACCACCCATGGAATAGATACGTGAGCCTTCGTTTGGAAAATGCATTCGATAGTTCCATTTGGTTTTTATTTTTAGGTATCGATTTTTTATTTTGAAAATTTTATTGGTTTTAAATTCGGCTGCCAAAGGTGATTTGAAAATTGTCTGAATTTATTGGTATGTTTATAGGTGGCATCAAATTTTCTTCTTTATTTTAATGAATATGATATGTAGATAAACCCGGATTTAATTTGACAAATGTGTCATTTTGATGTATCGATGCTATACCGTTTTAGCCATCAGTCTTCGCACATTGAAACATTGCGTGTTATTATTTTCGTCCATCAAACAATGTCTGAGATCCTCTAATTCATACAAATTACCTTAATTAATCTTATTAATACGAGTGTGGATTTTTAAAGTATCTCGCGGTTTGTTAGGTAGGTACTCGGGTACATACTTTATTACGCGTTAAACATTGAACAAGTACTCATCTTCTGGTCTGGGTACTGTAGGTAGGTGTTAGATACGTGCGTGAAACAATCCGTTGTGTTGGCCTAATCGTGTACTTGGAAAAATTCGTTCGAAACTTCGAAAAAAAAAAATACAGGGTGTTTCAAAAAAGACTGAGTTCCTTCCACCAAGGGAATAGGCAACCCATAAGAAACAAAAAATGTTATATAAACATGTTGTCTATCTTGAAAATTGAAGGGAACAGGGAAAATTAAATTTGAGAAAAAAGAATTTCTGATTGGGCCAATGAATAGTACTTAAAAAATTAACTTTTTTTGTTCTAGACATTTTTGGCCTATCTTCGAAAATGAAGGCGCAAGAGAGCTGTAAACTTTGAAAAACCGGTTTTTCAATTTTCAAAGCTCTGTAGCTCCTTCATTATCGCAGATAGGCAAATTCATCACATCACTTTTTTTGCTTATCTCAAATTGTTACACCTCTTTCATGTATCATCTTGACGAAATTTTGTAATTTTTATGTCTCATTCGTACCTATTGATCATTTGAGCTTCAAGTTATCAGTGCACATCATTGGAAAATGAAAACTGCAAAATTTGTCAAGATGTTACACGAAACAGGTGTAACTCTTTGAGATAGGCAAAAAAAGTTATGTGATGAATTTGCCTATCTTCAAAAATGAAGGAGGTACAGAGATTTGAAAATTGAAAAACCAGTTTTTCAAAGTTTAAAACTCTCTAGCGCCTTCATTTTCAAATATAGGCAAAAAAAATGTCCAGAACAAAAAAAGGTAATTTTGTTAGTACTACCTACTCATTGGCCCAATCAGAAATCATTTTTTCTCAATTTAATTTTCCTTTGCCACTTAAATTTTCAAGATGGGCAACTTGTTTAATATAAAATTTTTTGAAACAAAGAAAGTAAAACAAAAATTCGCGTGAAACATTAAATGGATATTGTAATAAGTCAAATTTAACGCGAACAGATTTATTTTGATACAGAATCATACAAAAAATAAGACGACGTTTCGACGTTCGACGTTCGACGAGCGTCATTATCAAGTCAACGAATAAATGAAAGAACACTACTAGTACCTACTGATTAAAAATGAAAATAAAAACAAAAACAAAACAAAATTTTAAGAAAATTTACAAAATGGTCAAATGTTTATATGGTTCGATTCCGTTTACGTCGTTTTTATCATTAATAGAATTTCGTAATATGTGAAGACTTTCCAAAGTTTTTCTTTTTTTATTAGAATGGCAGTTTTTTTTAAAGAATTTTTACGTTTTCAAAATTGAAAGAATGTGAGAATCTTTTACAATGCTTCGACAAGGCCGTCTTTTCGCTCTCGCTGGAAACGTCACGTTTGTGTTGATTTAAGCGATTAATAAGTTTTTGAGAAGTTTCTCCAATATACACTCCATTGCAGTCGACACAGTTAATTTGGTAGATTAAATTGCTCCTGTATCAAAATAAATCTGTTCGCGGTAAATCTGACATATTACAATATCCATAAAATGTTTTGTTACTTATAGGTTGCCTATTCACCTGGTGGAGGAAACTCAGTCAGATATGAAACACCCTGTATATTCGGTAGGTATTGAATAAGCCACGAAGCACATGGAGGAATATTGTTTCTTTCACACGACTCTGTAAATTCAGATTTGAGTCTTTCTCCTCCAATTAAGGACTTAGAATAGTCTTCGACAATTCCCTCATTCAAAATATGTTTCAAAAATTGACTACAAAAATATTTGTACCTATTGTATTTGTATATTACCTACTTAATCAATCACAGCATACGAATGTGTAAATTTATAGAATTCTGGATTTACCCTTCTTTTGTCAATCTGCAATTGCAACGTGCCTTGACATAAACTATTCCATTGCGTAATTATGCAATACCCATATCTGATTGAAAATTCGCAAATGATAAATAACGGCTTAGCTATACCTACCTACACTTATTTGATAACAAACCTATACACATATAAGTAATGAATATCATATTACATCAGATCGCAAGCAAACTGATTTTTTAATTTTCATAATGAATCACTTTTACGATTACGCATAACGTAATATACCTACATTTCATGCATTGTTTATCGAAAATGAAAACAGTAAAATACCTACCTCTCGCGAAGAAGAATCGTTTTTAATTGAATTGTTCCGATGAAGCGTTCTGAAAATTTTTTTATTTAATACTAAGACCTTGAGGCTGTAATAACGGTGAAATTTTTTCGCAGCGAGCTCCATTCAAGTAATTGCCCTACTTTCTTTCAAAAGGACCCTAAAGTACGAATTTGCAGCTGAGCAGATACCTTAATTTTTTCTTTAGAAAGGTATAATTATGAAAAATGAGCACAATCAAAAGAACAATTTATTCATTATGCAAGGCAAATTGGGTATTCAACTTTGGGGATGGAATAAATACGATGTATCGCGACCTATTTAAATAGTAGGTAGGTAGGTAGGTAGGTAGGTAGGTAGGTACGAACAAATTAGAAAGTCACGAAAAATTGGAAGATTTTAAGCTATTCGGCACTAAATTCAGACAAATATAACTGAAAAAATTAAACAATAAATTAAAATGTCATAAAAATCGCAAAAAAAATTTAAAATTAATAAATTTAATCAAAATGCTCAGAGAAATTTTAAAATTTTAAAAAAACGAATATTTGTTGAAATTGAAAGATCAAAGAAGTTGGAAATTCGAAGGTATTAAAAAAAAAGTAAAAAATTCAGAAAAATTACAATTAGAAAAAATTTAGAACAATTTCAGAAAAAAAATTGGTGAAGTTAAAAAATTATCGCAAAAATCAAAAAATTGTAGGCAATGAAAAAATATATACTTACCTACCTAAATATTAAAAAAAAAAAAAAATTTCACAATAAGAATTGAAAAAATTAAAAAATACGTTATTTGAGAAATCAAAGAATTTGGAAATTCGAAGGTATTAAAAAAAGTAAAAGATTCAGAAAAATGACAATTTGAAAAAATTTAGAACAATTTCAGAAGAAAATTTGGTAACTTTAAAAAATTAGAAAATACTTAGTAAGCAATAAAAATGAAAAAAAAAAACAGAAAAATTGAAATGTCAAAAGAATTGAAAAAATTGAAAAATACGTTACAAAATAACCGAATCATTGAAAGAAATTAGTATAAAAATACTTACCCATTTTAAAAAATTAAGAAATGACGAAGGAGTAGGTAGTTTTAATGTTGGTTCTAGGTACTATACAGATATGCACTGAAAAATTGAGAAAAACTAAGAAGTCGTACAAAATCAAAATTTTAAAAATAATTTGTAAACTTGGAAAAACAAAAAAATAATGGGAAATTAAATTTCAAGAAATTTTAAAAATTTTAAAAAGTTAAAAAAATTGAATATTTGAATGAATTGAGAAATAACAAAGAAGTGAGAAATTTCCGACAGTGAAAATTAAAAATAAAAATATATATGAATAAAAAAATTGAACAAATTTATAAAATATTAAAAAATTTGCAAAATTGAAAAATCAATTTAAATAGGTGATTTAAAACCTTTTTAAAAATGAGGTGAAATGTTACATATGAATTTAGTCTTGAATATTTCGAAAAAATTATAAAATTATGAACAAAAATATTCAGAAAAACTTGAAAAAAAATTAATAATCAAGTAAAAGATTAAAAAATAAAAAAAAGCACAGAAAATTGAAAATTTCTAAAAATAGAGAAATCACGAAGAAGTTGAAAATTCAAAGATATTAAACATTTTTTTAAAATTACAAATTTAAAAAAATTGATCAATTCTGGAGATAGGTATGAAAAATTAAGCCTAATTCGTATTTCGTAAAAAATTAAAAATTTAAAAACTATAAGTAAGTGAATGAAAAAAAAATTCAAAATATTTGAAAAAATAGATAATCAAGTACAAATCTAATTAAAATAATCTAGCACTTGAGTATTTGAAAAATATGAAGACTTGAAGAGGTCATGAAAAAGTGGGAAATTAACGCACTCGCCTACGAGTATATTTGAAAACAGATACTTAAAATAGGAAATCATTAAAAGTCAAATATTTTGGAATCGTTTTATAAGTTTTAAAAAAGAAATGTCGCGAACATTGAAAAGTTTGGAAAAATTAAAAATTATAGGTAAATAATCAAAATGTTCATAGAAAAAAATATTAAAAAATTGATGATCCATTTAAAAAATATTTTTTAAAAATTGAACATTAAACGGAATTTGAGAAATTGCGAAGAAATTAAAAATTCAAAGGTTTTAAGAAAGTGAAAGAATCAGAAAAATATCAAACCGAAAAAATTGAGCAATTTTAGATGTAACTAAACTATAACTATCTAAAATTCCAAAATTTTACAAAATATAAAAATCGTACAAAATTTTGTAGAAGAAATATTGAAAAATAGAAAAAAAATTAAAAGAAATATCTGATAAAAAATTGAAATTTCATATGTACCTATTGGGAAAAATGAGCAATTTGAGAAATATTAAAAAAGCTTCCCCCCTCAATTAAAATAAGGTACATACCTATCTAGATTCTACAAAAATTGAAAACTTTAGAAAAATTATTATGCCCAAATTTGTTGGCAAGTATTGAATTAAACGATCCCGTGTTATCTTTTGCCCAATTTAGGATTGTCTTATTAAAATTTTAGTAGATTAGGTACCTACATATTTTTCAAAAATTTTATGCATTGTAATGCATTCATTAGCCATAAAAATGAGATGCGAATTTATATTACATGTAGATACCTATTTAAAAATTATTCAAAAGTAGACGAAAACTTCAGCTGTGTATACGAGTAGCTGAATTCAAGGTTCTTAGAAAATTAATGCTATGAATTTAATTCGTCGATATACTTATTCCTACCGCCAGTGCAATTTTAAATTTAAAAGAGTGATTTATTTAAGATAAGGGTACTCGAAGAAGTACCTAAATAATTGTTATAATTGCGATAATCTCTAGTGCCAAGAAAACAAACACCAATATAAGATACCTCATATGTGTGAATATATGCTAGATATCCATAAAAACAACTTATTACTGTACGTTCCTGCTACGTAGGTGGGTAGATATCTAAAAAGAAATTAGGTCTAGAGCATTCAATGTAAATGAGACTCGAGTACTTCTTGGAAAAATAAAGACAATATCATAGAAAAAATTCCCATTGGTACCTAGGTCTATTTGTAAAGAGATATTCCCTCTCTATTGATACACGTGATCATACGCTGATGAGTAGAAAAAGATGAAATGCTTATAGAGCCAGACACGAAACGAAATACACGAACACGCTTCTCGCAGGGCTGATGCAGCCAGTCGCCAGTCTGCTGGTCACTTCTCGCAAATTCAATCTCCTGTTAGGAAGTTGATCAACGATCGATAATATTATTCCGAACGTTAAACGGTGCGCCTATCGTGATGTAAATCCGAGTCGGAAGTCGGTTCTCCTTTCACCTATGATATAACTAGTTGCCCAGAAAAATACTTAATTTTTTTCTATCCCTCATCCGATAATTATTTCTCGCTAGATTTTTTCCAGGATCCTTGTCTGCCCACTTTATTCACCTAATTGAGCAATTGATTTCCATTTCTTTACGTTTCCGTTCCGGTCGAAGAAGTTCGACATCGAGGCACACACGTTGCTCGAATACGAGACGGCTTGAATCAACACCATTAAACATTTTAAAAATATATTATATAGCAATGTTAACGTAATAATTATTTCCGACCGTGATTCGTTCGGTGTTTTGGAGGTCATCGTATGACCGTGGGGGTGATGCTGATTTTGCGGCAGTGGCAGTACCTGAAATATCGGTCATCGGTGTAGCTCAGTTGAGGAATGTACTCGGATGTCCGAGTACTCGCGTAAAAAATCTTTTTCATTCGCGAGTTTGCAGAAAGTTTTCCTTTTGCAGTGGATTGGATTAGGGATGTACTCGTAGTGTAGTCTCAAAAATTAAATTTCGTGCGATATCGTTGTTAATGGCAATTTTATGACTAAGTAAATCATAATCTAGAGTGTACCTATATTGTGTAAGGAAAAAATGAGCCAGTGTTCCTCACTACTGTTCCTAAGTCCAACCGATTTTGAAAAAAATTTCAGACAAAAGTTTTAGATTGAGATCCTTTGAATAATTTTGATCATTACAAAAATTTCAATAGGACTCCTCTTCCCCCTCCAATTAGGCATAATTATCTGTAAAAATCACCAGATGATTTAATTTTAATAAATTAAAACCGAAACAATGCAAAATTTCGAAAATTTTGCAATTTTTTATTAAATGGGGAGGCTAGTGGCCTTAATCAAAATTCAGTTAGTGGAAAAATAAAATATTGAAAATTATTTCTCATGAGGTGAAACATTATTAATTTTATTTTAATAAGTACCTAGGTATATTAAAAGTTGAAACCAAAACAATACAAAAGTACCTACGAAAATGTGATCATTTTTTTTTCAAAATGGAGAGGCTAGTGGCATCACTTGAAATTCATTACGGGAAAACTACGAGTACAAAGTAAGGCAACGATATTAAAAAATATCTAGATGGTTTCTTTTTTGAAGAATTAGAGTGTTCTATAGTACCACTTGAAATAGGAATTATCGGATTGTGCCCCATTATTACAGATAATGACTCTGTGTATTTAAATGAGCTGTAGTTTGATAGCGTCCCAAATACTTGGTGCTCGAATTACCTAATCAAAATTACAAAGCAAAACTCACTTTGATCAAAAATTTCGGCCAAATCATTTCAAAACACCAAAATGAAATTTGTTCCAATTTATTAGATAAGGTTTTTTATGCCCTCCACTCCATTTTTGGTAATTTTAGATCTTTTTTTGGCTGAGTGTTCGATATTTCATAGGCGTTTAAAACATAAAATTAAAAAAAAAGATCCAACTTACCAATATTTTGTTCAACTTATGAAAACAAATTTTTATAAATTAATCCAATTATTAAATATTATTTTGGACTTTGAGTAAAAAACCAAAAAAAAAAAATCAATTCAATTCATGCAATTTAAACCCTCTTTTGGCACTAAGACATGAGAATTTTTTAAAAAAGTGACTCTAATTTTAGGATTTTCTTATTCCAAAAAAATTGAAGGATTAAAAAAATTGTTTTTCTTTTTCTACAAGAAAATGCGAGATTTCCTTCGACAAAAAAATTAAGAGATTTTTTCTCAAAAAATTGAAATTTAGTAGATACGATTTTTATTTCTCAAAAAATTTGAAAAAAAAAATTCTTTAAAAATGGGAGTTTTTATCCTAAACAAAAATAAAAGAAATTTTTCCTTTTGAAAAATTGAAGATTTTTCTCTCCAAAAATTGATAAAATTTCTTCTCCAGAAAATTTAGTTTTTGTTCTCTCTCAAAAATATGGAATTAATCTAAAAAATGCACCCACAAAAATGAGAGATTTCATTCTGAAAAAAAAAACAGATTTTTGACAATTTAATCAAAATATTTTCTCAAAAAAATTAATAAGTTTATTTCTCAAAAAATAAGCTAAATAAAAAAACCCTTAAGAGATTTCTTTCTCAAAAAATGTCAGATTTCTTTTATTTAAAAAAAAAAGAGAGAAATAGGTACCTACCTAGGGAAATTATTTGTCCATTTTTTTTCTCCAAAAAAAAAATCGAAAGAATTTTTATCAAAAAATTTGAGAAATTTTATTATTTCAAAAAAACCGTAAATTATCTTTTTCAAAAATTGAAAATTCTTTTTTTCTAAATCTTTAGGAATCATTGAAAATTTATTCTTAAAAAATGAAAAAATTTTTGCTGCATAAAAAAGAGGCGTTTTCTCAAAAAATCCTTTCGATTTCAAACATTTGTAATTTCCCCTCCTTTTTTTCAAATGCGAAAGAAAGGCTAGTGACTTCACTTGAAATTCTGTTGCGAGAAAAATAAAAAATTGTTAATTATGTTCTCATAAAAAGAAACAACTTTGAGGAGTGAGAAAAAAAATCGAATGCCTAAAATTAAGGCCACATTAATCTACAATTATTTATAGGTATTAAATTCATTAAATAAAGGGTTAAGTCTTACCTACCTACCTACCTACCTATTTTGGATTTCTGTTTTTTTTTCACTCCCTAAAGCTTTTTATTTTTATGAAAAAATAATTCCTAATTTTTTATTTTTTTTCCTATCTAAATTTCAAGTGGTGTCAACAGTCTCTGTTACGCTTTTGAAAAAAGGGGGGAAATTACAAATTTTTAGCCATCCTATACATTAAGAATTTAGAATTAGGGATTTCTCATGAAAAAAAAACACTTTTGATAGCCCTGAACAAAAAATTACTGAGATTCAAAAATTTTATAATTTTTTAATACCTGAACCAAAAATGGCTAAGGTTCAAAAATTTTGTAGTTTTTTATATTTTTATTTTCAAAAGGGGGGAAGGTAGTTGCACTATTTTTAAAATTCGTTGGCAAAAGATAAAAATAGAGAATTACTTTCTGATGAAAAAAAACAACTTTAAATATTACGTCAGACAAAAATTTCTCGTTTTTTTTTCTTGTTTTTTTTTAAACTGGGGTGCCACAAGTTTTCACTTAGAAGTTAGTAAGTCGGGTAGGAATGAAGAATTGGAAAACAGTTCTCATGAAAAGAAACAACCTTGATGAGCAGAAATTTAAAAAATGTAAAAGTTCAGAAATTTTTAGTGTTTAAATTTTTTTGAAGGGAAAAATGAAAAATTAGGAATTATTTCTCATGAGAATGAACAATAAGATTAAAAAAATCAAAAGTTCGAAAATTTTATGATTTTTCTTTTTTTTTTTGGAATACGGGATGGCTAGGACAACTTAAAATTCAGTTATGGAGGAAAATAAAAAATAGGGAATCATTTTCTTAAAATTTGAAACGACTTGAGTAGGTATATTGCGAGATAAAAAAAATCGATAGTCCAAAAAACAAAGACCATCCTAATGTTCATAGACGAATTTTTCAATTTTTTTTTTTTTACAATTTCGACGATTAAAATAACACATTGTTATTTTGTTTAATTTACAGTGTGACTTGACGGAAGGACTTCCAAAATGGTTGTAATGCCGAGCGATGACAAATCAAATAATTTTGACCACTGCCACCACAGACGAAACGATGACAGGGACGTATTCGCGGTGTCGGGATACGACAATAAAGGTTTCAAACAAGATGGCGATCCGCTTGGCGACGTTATATCGAAGCCACCGATGCAACCGGAAGACGAACAAGTGCCCAAGGGTAAATTTAAGATGTCCAGGAAAGAGAAATGGCGAATATTAAAAAACATAGCAACGATCAGTTTCGCATTTATGATACAATTTACCGCTTTCCAAGGGACGGCCAATTTACAAAGTTCAATTAATGCCAAAGAAGGTCTCGGTACAGTTTCCTTATCGGCCGTATACGCGGCTTTAGTAATTTCATGTATATTTGTACCTACGTTTTTAATCAAAAGACTAACGGTGAAATGGACCCTGTGTTTTTCATTGTTGTGTTACGCGCCCTACATTGCGGCCCAATTTTATCCTAGATTTTACACATTAGTACCGGCCGGAATCCTCGTCGGGCTTGGTGCGGCGCCTATGTGGGCAGCCAAAGCCACTTATTTAACACAAGTTGCCGCTGTATACGCCAAACTTACCGATCAGCCGGTTGACGGTATTGTCGTGCGATTTTTCGGATTCTTTTTCCTCGCCTGGCAGACGGCCGAATTGTGGGGCAATTTGATATCGTCTCTGGGTAAGTGTGACCAAATTTTAAACTTAATCAAGACGTCCGTCTTGTAATAGATTACAGAAGAGCTTCGATTATCCGAGTTAATTGAGGCGAAAGAAAGTGGGATATCGTGAAAAATAGGAAGTTATCTTTTCTTTTTTGAAAAAATGCAACAAAGAACCTCATAATTATTGCAAAAAAAGTATAGAAATGACTGAACAAGCGGAAAACAACGAAAAAGTACAGAGTGAATCACTTCGGATTAATCTAAATCTAATGAAAAATAAGTGATAAAAAAAATTCTCATTTTATTGAGACCTTTAAAAAAACGGGTGTGAGTTTCATAATTTTTTCAAGTGAAAAATAAGTCAATTTTTGAAATAAAAAAATTCTCAAATTTTTGGAATAATTTTTTTTTAATTTTTTGAAATGAATATTTTTTATTTTTTGGAATAGGTAAAAATTCTCAATTTTTTGGAATAAAAAAATTCTCAATTTTTTGGAATAAAAAAATTCTCAATTTTTTGGAATAAAAAAATTCTCAATTTTTTGTAATAGGTAAAACAATTTTCAATTTTTTGGAATATTTTTTTTCAAATTTTTTGGAATAGAAAAATTCTGAATTTTTCGGAACAAAAAAAATCTCACTTTTTTTGGAATGAAATTTTTGATTTTTTTCTTGTGATTTGGGACTTGAAAAAAAAAATTTAATACCTAGATATAATTTATTTTGATTTTTTTGAAATAAAAAAAATTCCACAATTTCTATTTCTTGGATTCTGTTTTTCAATTTTTGGAATAACAATTTTAAAGTTTTAATAATTTTTCCGCAATTTATTTTTAAAAATTTTGAAATAAAAAAACTACCTATATTCCTAAATTTTTCCAGAGAAAAATTTCCGAATTTTTTCGAAGCATCAATGTAGTAAAGTCTTTTTTGCTCGGATATCTAATCGAGAAATCGGATAATCGGAAGTCGGATAATCGAGATTCTACTGTATTGTATATTGTATTGTACAATCTAACTTATGTATTTTTTTCTTTCTATTTTCGCAGTTTTATCGAGCGGAGCGCATGGTGGTAGCGGTTCATCCAGTCATCCTTTAACGGAAGACGATTTAAAAGCCTGCGGATCCAATTTCTGCGTTGTTGGATCGTCCCAAAGCGCGAATTTGGAGAGACCGCCTGATTCTGAAATTTACGAAATTAGTATTATATACCTCGCATGTATAGCAATCGCTGTAGCAATAATTGCATTCCTACTAGACCCTTTGTCAAGGTAAGAAATCGTTTTTATCGCATTTAATAAAACGGATACCTACTTAGGTATCTTTATAATTATGTGCATTTACTTATGGACAGAGATTCTATAGATATAGATCAACGTTATAATATTTGAATTTTCATATAAAAATTCGATTTCGTTCAAAAGCATAACTTAGCTGAAACTGAATCAACTTTTCAAAAATTATGTTTTCAAAAAGAATTTTCAGCATACCTCTTTAGTTCAAAATTAATTTTTAAAATTTTATACTAGTATTTGCACGAATTTTTTGAAATTATGCTGAAAACCAATTTTTTGGTTCAAAATCAAATTTGTTTCAGCATAAAATTTCCATTAAGAAAATTTTATCAATTTTGTTTAAAAAAAAAATTAAAAAATTAAATTTTTTAAAGTAAATTAAATAGGTAAATTGTTCAATGATAAATTTTCAATTTTTTTAAGAGCGAAACTTGGTTTTCAAAAATAATAACATTTTGAATTTTTTTAAGTGTTGTTGAAATTTTGTTCATAATCAAAATTAGGTACTTATAAAACTTGAGAAATTTTTTTAAAAAAATTTTCATTTGTGTAATCTTATTCAAAGGTACTTTTCCAAACTTTGTTTGAATAAAACGTTTTAAAATTTTATTTTTTCAGTAATTTTTTTTTCAAAAAATATTTTTCAACAAAATTTTCTATTTTTTTTTTGGTTTCATAGACAATGATAAATTTCACATTTTAGTATGTACCTACTTGAATTTTTTGAATTTCTTAAAATTCAAAAATCCTTGAGAAAAAACTCAAAAATTGTCATTGCTCAAATAATTCAAGGGAAAAAATTTTCTTGCAGATGAATCTAAAATTCATTTTTCTACTTTGCTCGGTTTTAAAAAAATTAAAAACTATGGACATTCAAATCTAGTCGAATATCTATAACGGATGCAAAAAAAAAATCGTAGATGTATAGACATAATAACTCTTCAGAATAAAAATAATTTTAAAATCGAATAGGTACTGCACGACTCAGTTGACTTTGTCTTGCTGAAGAACATTCGTTAATCATTTTATTAATGAATTGATGAATTAAACATAAACAGTTGAAAAATACCTACATATTAATGAAACATCAACAATAAAGTACTGAAAGGAACATTTATAAGATTTTATTTCTAACCTTAACCTTAGTGATATTCAATGTCAGGAAAACGTAAAAAATGAGTAACTGCTCATTCCCCAAAAAAATAATGCACCATTGAATAATTATGCGCAAATTGTACTTAGTTTGAAAGAAAAAAAAAATGATATGCTGATTGTCGGATTAGGATTTTGAATCGTAGGTATAGGTACAAAATTTTATTCTGAAAAGGTTTTTTTTTTTTTTTTTTGTATCTTAAATACCTACTTGGTTTTTTTTGGAATGGTTTCATTTTAGGATAATTCTTTCTTTAAATTTTTTTTTGCTCAAACATAATCACGTTTTTGGGATATCCCAACCTTGAAAATATTCCAACGTTTTAAAATTTTATTTCTTCAATGATTTTTTTTCAAAAAATATTTTTCAACAAAATTTCTAATTTTTTTGGTTTCATAGACAGGGATCAATTTTATATTTTAGTATGTACTTGAATTTTTTGAATTTCTTAAAATCAAAAAAATTTTGAAAAAATTCAAAAATTGTCGTTGCTCAAATAATTTGAGGGAAAAGCTTTGGTAACAAATCAGGCTCAGGATTGACTGCTAAAAATTTTTAATTTCTCAGAATTGGAAATTTTTTCCATCAGTGTCAACTTTGGGTCATTGTGCAGCTGTAATTTTCTAATATTAGATAATGAATACACTCGCGTATGTATTGTTCGTTGAGTGTAACGAACTTCCTCAACACACGTCGATTTGAAATTTGCGATGAAAAACGAAACGTCGCTTTTTAATGCTAATGAAGTGAACATAATATAGTTAACGGTACACCATAGTATGATTTTTTTTTCTTCACCATAGAACAAATACCAATAACTACATATATAAGATGAAAGAAAAATGTGCAGAAGTCTTAACCTCAGCTAACCTTGTTCTTATAAGAATCACCCAAGGGTCTCTCTCACTCTGATATATTAATAGATCGATATCTTTTTAATATTTTTACAACCTTAATGCAAAGTATATTTAATTCTGCTGCTGGAAGTAGTATGACGGAAATGAAGCACTTTCGATTTTCACTCGATGCGCCTCGGACCTGAGGTGATTCTGTCCTTGTCTATGTCCTTTGTCAGTTCGCATATTCGCTGCACTACTTATGGACGTGGATATTTGATGAATTATTGGAATATATAAACCGGTTGTCTAGCACGCAGATAGGTATAGGTGTTCGCCTGTTCGTGAAGAGAATCGATATACTCTATAAACTAGGAAATATGGCAAGTAATACAGCGTTAGAAATATCATTAACCTTGTCAAATATGCCTAAATCCGAAAATACTACGTACTCGTATACTCTATGAACACACGATACTCGGGGTAATACAGGGTGTCCCGTCACCAGCTGACACCCCTTCACCAGCGACATAGTCAACTCAAACTAAGCTCATGTATGCATGTTTGCCGACCCTGTGAATTGAAGGGGCAAAGATATGCTCAACTGAAAATTTTCATTTTCCAGTTTCGTTTCAGATTTTTAACCATGCGCTACTCGACAGCCGAGATAGGTAGAAAGTTGCACTTTGCGGCGTTGGAAAGGAAATTTTGTGTAGAATTTTTTAGTGGGGTTGATAATTGTACTAGGTAATCAGGGGGGTCTGTACTGCACTAATTATCTTAAAAAACGTGTTCAAAAATTGCGATTTTTTTGCAATTCTTGAGGAAATCTCAAAAAAGTTTCATCATTTGGTATTATTATAGGTTTCCCTTGGATGAAAAAAGTTTGACCTTTTGAATGCCGCAAACCGGACTCTTCTATCTCTCTTGGTTAAAAAGTTATAGCAATTTCAATTTCAAAACCTTAGCAGAAAAAAAATTAATTTTTTGAAAAAATTTTAAAATTCCTTTTTATGTTATTTTTGAAACTTGATACCTAACATAACTAATGATTTTGAGTGAAACTCGATGTTTAAAATAAAGTAAACAACATTTTAGAAAAAAAATTTTTTTTGAATTTTTTCATTTCTTTTTTTTAGACCTGATTTTGAAATTGAAATTGCTATAACTTTTTAACGAAGTGAGATAGAAGGGTCTGGTTTGCGGCATTCAAAAGGTCAAACTTTTTTCATCCAAGGGAAGCCATAATAATAATACCAAATGATGAAACTTTTTTGAGATTTCCCCAAAAATTGCAAAAAAATCGCCAATTTTGAACACGTTTTTCAAGATAATTAGTGCAGCACAGACCCCCCCTGATTACCTAGTTCAATGATCAACCCCACTAAAGAATTCTACACAAAATTTCCTTTCCAACGCCGCAAAGTGCAACTTTCTACCTATCTCGGTTGTCGAGTAGCGCATGGTTAAAAATCTGAAACGAAACTAAAAAATGAAAATTTTCAGTTGAGCATATCTTTGGCCGTTCAATTCACAGGGTCGGCAAACATGCATACATGAGCTTAGTTTGAGTTGACTATATCGCTGGTGAAGGGGTGTCAACCGGTGACGGGACACCCTGTATATCGTTTTACCCGGTTAGCTACAACGAGCTATTACCTTTGTATCGTGGTATCTGGACAATGTGTAATGCTCGAGCATAGGGCACCCCCAGTACCATAGCTAAGCTAGAACTAGATGATAATTAAGCTTCGTAGGTATAATTACTAACCTATGACTGTATTTTTGTAACGCCATAGCTTTGATTAAATTTGTCAACGATAGCAAATTAATTTTACTCTTCGTTGATTCTGCGACGCGTATTTTAACCGATTGTTACGAGCGTGACGATGTACTCGCAATTAACATAGGTATAGGTAGAGGTATCTGTATATAAGAAGTCGTGCACAGGAAAGCCAAATGTTGAATTTGACGCGCATGACGCGACGCTTCGCAATGTACGATACGAGTATAACCTTTTTTTTTTTTTTTTTTTTTTTTTTGACTACGAGTATGATGGTAAATTATTACGCAGATTTTATAAATTGCCTTAATGAATGCTGCGCTTGTATAGGTGGTCGATGAAGTATTGCATTGTGGTTTTACTCGTACTGTTGAAAAGATACCTACTTACTTCGCATTCGTCGATTATGCTGAATATAGAAAGTACCTATTTTCGTATATTAATTAACTCCCTTATTGCGGATAACATTGTAGGAATATTACAAAAATTATGGAAGAGAAAAAAAATTAATAATTTTCCAAATTTTTTCCACAGATAAAGGAAATGGTTTACCCTAAAGTGTCATTTTCTACATTTGGAAAATATTTTTATAGGACCTCTTAACAAAATTAAAAAAAAATGAGATATTCGATATTTAAATAAAAATAAATCAATTATTTCGAAGATAAGATTTTTTTTGAATTATTGAAAAATAATATCTTCACAATACGAAACACTTTATTGATAGAAAAAAGTTCCCTTGAAAACATGATTTTGAAACGTTTTTTGAAAAAAAATCTCTAGAGTCATTCATGAAAACTGTAGAACATTGAAAAGAAGTCTCTTCATAAAAAACACGTTATTGCACATTTTTCTCAACTCTATCCAAAAAATTCTCTTAAAAAAAAACTAAGGAAAACATTCACCAAAAATGAAAAAGCTTTTAAATTTTTTTTGAAGAAATTAGAAAATAATTACCTACCTATTCTAAAAAATAAAAAAAGTTTTAATTTTTTTTCAACTCCATCCAAAAAATGATCTTTTAAAAGAACAGACAAGGAAAAAAATTCACTAAAAAAGCTTTAATTTTTTTGAAAAAATTTGAAAAGAATTGCTTTGAAAAATGAAAAAAGTTAGGATAAGAAAAAATTTTCTCAAGCAACTCGAGAACACTTTTGAAAATTCAATAGTCTCTTTAGAAGAAAAGTTCGAATTACAAAAACAAAAGCTGGTAAAAAACTACCTAAACATTTTTTAAAGTTTTTAAAAAGTCCCCTCGAGAAAAATTTTAATGACGTAAAAACTCGTACTGTTCTCTGGGCCGGTGTAATAAATTAAAAAATTATTTTAAACCATGCTCTATTTAAAAAAGTTTTTATAAAAAAAAATACAAAAAATTGCAGAAAAGTATAATAGAAAAAATAATTTTTTGAAGAATTGAAGTACATTTTGGAAAAGTGAAAAAATCTCTCATTTTACTCTTGAAAAAAAAAAATAGTTTAGGTACCTATCTTGGAGAAAAAAATTTCAAAATTTTCTTGGAAAAATTCTCTAAAATACCCAAATGAGATGAGATAACATTTTCTTAGGTAAAAAAATTTCTCAAAAAAAAAAACAATAAAAATCTTTTGAAAAGACTCGAAAAATTATTTTGAAAAATTGAAAAAAATTGAGAAATTTTCATGAAAAAAATATTTTGAGTAACTCAGAAAAATTTTCAGAAATTGGGTGGGCGGATGATTGAAAAAATGGAAAAATCCCCTGAAAAAATCTCTATATTTTTCATGGAGAAAAAATTTAAAATTCATCATTAAAAGTTTTTTAAAAATGGTCCATAATGTCACGAGAAAATTTCCAGAAAATCAAAACATTTTTTGGAAAATTTGCAAAAGAAAAATTTCTTGAACAAAATCCTTTTGAGTAACTCTGGAAAACTTAAAAATTAAAACAAAAAAAGCTGAAAAAATCTATTCACAAGAAGCACTTTATTGGTAAAAAAATCCTATGAAAAATTTCCTGTTTTATTAAAAAAAAAACTCTGACGCATTTAATGCGTCAGAAAAGCTGATTTTTTATTTTAATTATTTATTAAATTAATAAAATAATATTTTATCATTATAAATTTTTCTTTTTGATTTAAAAACAAAATAATTTTTACCAAAATATTTTATAATCAAATTCTTATTTATCAAAATTTTACATTATTTAAAATAATTTACCTACCAAAATTTACAAATTTACTAATAAAAATTTTAAAAACTATAATTTTTATTACGTTTTTTTAAAGTAGGCAATAATTTTATATATTTTTTTTTTCAATTTCAAAAAAATCATTTTGAAAAATTCTAAGTTATCAAAATTTTAATTTAGCTAGGTAATTCGAAGTATACCTAATATTTAAAAATTATTATTCAACAAAATTCTTTTTAGTGTTTTTTTTCCTCAACTTTTAGAAAAAAAAATTAAAATCAATTAATAAATTTTTAATCATTTTTCTGATAATAAATAATAGAAAAAAAATTTCATCTCTACGTTTTCGATTACCTTTGTTTCTTTCAAACACGCTGAGTTGTAGTCACCTTAGCTAAAAGGACGTGAATTATTTCTGTATGGGCAACACTGATCAGCATTTAGATCGACTAAATCGAGCTTATAAAATTTGATGCATTTTGTTTTATAATGCCTAGCATATTTCAATAAGTGATACGACGCGACATCACGCGGTGCTCGTCGACGTCTTCGTCGATACAAATAAAGAGGGTAGAAAAGTTTAATTTTCTTCGACCTGAAATAATGAAATGCTAGGCAAAATATTTTTTCGAAATAATGGGTTAAATTGGTCTAATTTAATTCTGACCATTTCTTCCCAAATAATGCGTAGTAATGGTCCAAAATTGCCCAAAAACAATAGGGTTCTATTCTACATGGTCCCCGACCTCCCATTAAAATTTGAATTAAATCGGTCCATTAGAACGAGAGTTATCGCGCGAACAAAATTCAGTACATAAATCAATACATACATACATAAATACATATCGCAAGAAATACCAAAAAAATCGGAAATCAAAACTAATAGCTGATTTTGAAAAAAATCAGCTAAAATTCTTTAAAATACCCTACTACTTAGAAGAAAACTTTCTTTAAAAGTTTCTCAGAAAAGTCTTTTTGGAAAAATCAAAGAATTACGTAATTTGAAAACTTGAAAAAAAAATCTTTAAAAAGTTTCCTTGGAATAAATTTGGAAATACCTATTTTCAAAAGGTAATTTTTACATTTCATTAAGAAAAAAAAAATCCTTTGAAAAATTCTCTTCTCAAAAAAAAAATCGTAGACATTTTTTTGTTTTTCCTTAAAAAACGTCAAAAATCATTTTGTTAATTGTGATGCGCTCTGTGAAAAGGTACCTAAACTCGGAAAAATCGAAATCGATTTTTTTAGCTTATCTGAAAGAGAATTTCTTCCTGCGTAATATAAAACAAAAAAAATCGAAAATTGCTTGAAAATTGACCGAGATTTACCACTTTGAAGTTCTCACATGGAAACGGATGATTGGAGAAAAGCGCTCTGAAATTGCGCCAAAAGTATTTTTTTTTTGAGAATGCAATCAAAAAGTGAAAAATCGATTTTTTTGATTTTTTTGCTCTCCTGAAAAATTTGTTTTTCCGAGTTTAGGTACCTTTTCACAGAGCGCATCACAATATAAAATCTTGAAAAATTTTCTTCAAAAATATTCTCTAAAGTTGGTAAGTAACTCAGGAAAATATTTTAAAAATTTTCAAAAAACGATCGAAAAAAGGCCTTTTCTCAATTCTCAAGAAACACATATAAATGAGAGAAAAATTTCCTTGAAAAATTCTCTGTTTTTTTGGAGAAAAAGTTTTTAATTTCTCTTGAAGAAATTCTTTAAAATATCCAAATAAGAGAATTTAAAACTAAAATAATTTTGAGCAAAATTTTCAAACAAATTCTCATTTTTTTCAAGTTTTGTGATTTTTTTTTCAATTGAGAAAAAAAATTTGAATAAAATAAAAAACTTTAATTTTTTTCTTGAAAAAAAAAAAACGTTCTGGGAGGGAGGGGGGTTAAATAAAAAATTTGCCGACAAAATGAGTTTTTTTAGCCGACCTACATATCTTGTTCTTCGCCACTTCCTTTCGGTCCACAAATCAGGAAAAATTTCGCACGATCGCACGCGATTTGATCTAGTCGCGAAATTCGAAACGACCTTCTAACAAAGTAGTGAAAATTTCTCCTCACTTCCTGGGAAATGGAAAATTTCCTCGAGCCTTTCACGAAACAAAGCTGGTTTAAAAACATCTTCAATTAATTGGCGAAGGACGATGTAAACAATAAACAAACTTAGAAATAACCGGTTTTAACTAGTTAACACCTGTACCACTTGATGTGTCGGTATTCTAGTGATGTCGAATTAATACTACGGACGGGGAAACAAGTTTAACGGTGAAAGATCCCGGTAGAATGAGCCGATCAAGACGATTGTCGAGTGTCGACGAGAGAGAGTACTTGCACCAAAACGCCACCATTTATGCTGACGCGCGACGCGACACCGGCACCGCTCGTCTAGGATAGAGCGACGAAGTAGGGTGTTAACATTGAATTTGTATAGTAATAACATCGTACATCTATGACATCGCTGCTTAATTCTTTTAAAATAGTCGGCGACTCTGCGTTCGCTTGTCTCAAGAGCATTGCACGCTAGACTTTGCAATAATGTATCTCTCTCTACCTACATATGATGACAGTACAAGTAAGCTTGCCTATCGCGAGCCCTCGAGCTATTTCGTTGGCGCGATGCTGCATATTTCATGTACCCTTGCACTTTGTTAATCGTACCGGCGTTAATAACCTTCTATGGTTTTTTTTTTCAAGTTTCTTGTTCCAGGGAGTGGCTAAATCCACAACAAGTAATCACGAAAATGAACGAACGAGAATTCATCTCATATTCTTGTTTGAAAACTCGTTGTCGTGGTTGTATTATTTTGTCATTTGCAAAGTAGACTTTGTCGAAATTGATTTTTAATCCAAATTTTTACTAATTTTACATAAAAGATTTTCTCAAATTTTTCATCGAGATTTTTCCACCAAGTTTAATTTAATAAAAATATTAAAAAATTTCCAGGTTTTTTATTTTTTTTAATTTTTCATTTTTTTTTCATTTTCAATTTTCATTTAATTTTTGAAAAAAAAAAAAATCTTGAAAAAATTATTTATCATTCATCAAATAATTTATTCCTATTTTTCCTCAAATTTTTCATTAATTTTTTTCTGTTTGTCGTTTTAAAGTTGAAACTTTTTTTTTAATTTTTCAATTTTTTCATTCAAACTCAAACTTTCCAATAATTTTTACATCAAAATGCAACTAATCATCATATTTTTTCAAATTCATTTTTTGAAATTTTTAAAATGAATTTTGTAATTAAATTTATTTTTGAAATTTTCATTTGGATTTTTAAAGATTTTTCATAAAATTTTCTCATCATAATGCTTCTAAATCTCTACCATATTTTTTCAAATTTTTCTTTTGAATTTTTTTCTCAAGTAAATTTTTTATCAAGTTTATTTCTGAGTTTTTTATCTAAATTTTTTCCAACCTTTTTTACTATTTTTTTTTCAGGAAAATAATTGTTTATCATCCCCCCCTCATTTTCAAATAAAACTGTCAATTGATTTCATTCTCAAATGGGCCATCAAAATGTTCTTATTTCATCTCCCAACTGGTAACTTAACTTCTCATTCGAATTTTTCTAATAATTTTTATCAACATTTGTCTTCTAATTGAGTAATTTCTATTTTTATTTTTTTTCAAGTAAATTCCAATTTTTCTTCAAAAATTTTTTTTCAATTTTTTTTCTTCAAATTTACTGAAATTTTTAATTAATTTTTTCAAGTACCTAAATTCAAAATTGAGTAAGTACTTAATTACTCATTGACTTGTTGAAAAAAAAATTAAACAATTAAAACATAAAAAATGATAAATACTGCATCTTACCTAAAATGAAAAACATTTTAAGTACACAATTTTGTGAAAGAATATAGATTTATTTTGTTTTAAATAAAACATCATAGTTTTCAGAGAAAAACTTGCAAAAAATTTGTTTGAACTTTGAAAAAAAAACTTGTGCAAAAATAAAGAAGATGGACGAAAAAGAACGACATCGCCCTTACAATGTGATTACTTATTGTGGATTTAGCCACTCCCCTTGTTCCATCCGGATTTGAAGCTTCAACTTGATTTTTGCAATAAGAAATTTTTTTGCAAGGATTCCAACAGAGGTCCAAAGTGACAAAATTATTTAAAATTTATACCTCTTCATAAATATCCTAATTATCAATAACATGTGCAAATTTCAGCTTTTTAGATCAATTCCCAACCTTGTAGGCTCCAAAGATTGGATTTTGTGGGTTATTTTTTTCACGTTGATTAAATCATGAGCCCCCCTAATTGGGCATAGGGGTCCCAAAATTTCGTCTTGGGTTAAGTTTATGTCTGTGGTGTGGATTTTGACTTATGAATCTCTTTTGACCTTTGTGTAGGGTCAAAAAATCAAAAAAATTTCATGGTTTTTTCCTTTTTATAGAATGTTGATCAGTCTACAGCTCAATCCAATAACGCGGGGGGAGGTCGAAATTTGGTATGTGAAGTCGATAGAGGTCACTGATGTGCATTTTGTGAGGCCTGGCCTTTTAGACCCAAATTTGAGGTGATCACTTTTTTTGTGGGGACCAAGGAGGAAGTCCAAAGTGGCAATTTAAAAAAAAAATTGTAACAACTGTGACGAACTTTATTTTTTGTAACATATCAAAATTTCAATTTCTTAGGCCATTTTCTCACTCCCTTTTTAGTCCTCGAGAAATCGATTTTGTGGGAATTTTCTCCACGTTGACCAGGTAACAGTTGCCTTAATTTGGCTAAGGGTTCCAAAACTTCATCCTACTGCTTTTTGTAAACGCTCCAGTGCAACAATTTTTCGGCCTTTAAAAAAATTCTTATTTGTAATTTGCTTGGGTGGACCTTTATCGATTTTTGAAGATTTTTAATGTTTTTAAAATGAAAAATATCACAATTTTTTAAAGAAAATGCCTCTCGAGTTTTTTGAGTAAAAAAAATCTCAATTTTTTTAAAGAAAAAATTTTAATGTTTTGAAATAAAATTGGGTAATCTGTAGAGAAAATAATCTCTAATTTTCTCGTCTCAATTTTTTCGAAAAAATCACTTTTTTACTACCTACGAGTATTTATTATTTTTCCTCAGGAAAGAAATTTCTTATTTTCTTAGAGAAGAACAAATTTCAATTCTTTGAAAAAACATCTCAAATGTTGTTTCAATTTAAAAAAAAAAAAAATAATAATAATAATAATAGGTAGGTACCTAATAATAATAAGAAAAAAAATCAGTTTTCTTGGGGCAAAAATTTTTTTCTTTTGTGTTACTATAAAAATATACCTTGAATCCTCAAAGAGAAAAAATTCTCTAATTTTTTTGGAGTAAATTCTTTTTTCAACTTCAAGTTTAAAAGACTTCTCGTTTTGAACACAATTAATTTTTTTTAATGAAATCTTCCAAAATTTTAGAAAAGAAAATCTCTACATCTACTTTGAAGTACCTAAAACCTAAAACCTTTTTATTTTTGTGCAAACCATTTTTTTTTTTTTTTTGAAAAGATGACTTTTACTTTTAAAGTGAATACCTAATCTCATATTTTTGAAAAAGAAAACCTCTCACTTTTTTGAAGTCATAATAACTTCATTTTAATGCAGATTTTTTTTGTTTTGATTTCAAAATAAAAAGGTAAACATTTTTTAAAAAACCACGCTTTCATTTAAAGTGGGTCATATGTTATTCAGGTATGTTGAAATGAAACTATTTTTTCAAAAATTATGACGATGAAACGCATGGTGGGGCGTTATTCGACAAGGTACATATTGTCATCTCCATGCACACCCCACCTCGCTTTTCATCGTCATAATTTTTGAAAAAATAGTTTCTTTTCAACACATCATTATTCAAGTAAATTTTATTTTTCGTTTTTTAAACCCTATACCTGAATAACATATGACCCACTTTAAATGAAAGCGTGGTTTTTAAAATTTTTTTTACCTTTTTATTTGACTCTATTTGCCGTTGACAAATTCAAGTTTTAAAATTGAATTCAGCGACCACAAAAACCTACACTTCGATACCAATATTGTGAATTTCAAAATTTCAAAGTTACCCCCCCCCCCCGGTAAGAGCCTAATTCGGGGTCGAAGGTAAATTTAAGTTCGAAAATCGAATTCAGCGACCTCGAAAACCCCTAATGTGAGCACTTTGGTCTTTCAATTCTTGTAAAATATTAAATGAGAGAGGATTGGGCGAAAACATACACTTGGTTCCATGAGACATACATACGAGACCAAGTTTATAAAAGCGTGGTAAAAAATACGATTGGTTTCAGTCTTGAAATATAAAATTTTGAAATAGGTTTATCGAGGTTAACTCATTAATGATGGGATGGATTTGGTTCAAATTTTCAAGGAATGTAGAGTTCATGAAGGCGGAGGGCCAATGAGATTTGTGTGTGAATCTAATGAGTAATTATGGAGATAATTGCAATTTTCACTTGAATAAAAAAAGGGAAAAGGGGACTTTTCTATTATTCATATCTTATCTTATCTTCGGGCAATAAATTTAAAGTGTTCAAAATCGAACAATGGTCACGTCACAACGTCCTCTTTGTGCTCTGCGGTTTTATCTTTTTTGGGGCAATAAAAATTTAAAATGTTCAAAATCAAACTTTATCAGAACAGCAGGCGGTAAACATTTTTTCAGCACAGCAGGTGGTAAAAAAATCAGAAATCACATCTCAGGCTCAGGGCAATAAATTCAAATTTTCAAAATCAAACAATGGTTCGTGTCTAGTTCTTATCTTATCTTTGCTTAGGGCAATAAATTTTAAATGTTCAAAATCGAACAATGGGTCTATCTAGTTTTCAGTTTAAGTGAATGGGGAGGTGGTGTGACTATGCGATGTTGGTGGGGGGCATGGCAAATTGAAATACCAAAGTAAGTATGCTTATGTTAGGTTAGGCTACATACTGATAACTTCTCATAAAAGTTATTTCAGTAATACTACTCAGTAATTTTAGAATTCAAGCTACGCACACTGTTAGAGCTGCGCTTGCGCAGGTGTCTAGTTTTTTTTGTTTTTTTTTTTTGGAGAGAAATTCCTAATTTTTTGGAATGAAAATTTTTCAAATTTTTTGAAGTACCTAAAAAGACTTTTCATTTTTTTTCTTTAATGAAAAAAAATCGTTTTTTGTTTAAATTTGTAAAAAATTTAGGTATGGTTTTTTGAGAAAAAAAATCTCAATTTTGTTTGAGTAAAACCGGGTTCAGTGCAAGTGCACTTTTTGCACCCCCTCTCGCCATCTATGCTGATAAGTTTCAATCTTTGGACCTTTTTTAGCTCTTGTGAAGAGTCAAAATTAAAAAAATTAGAACTTATTTTTAACTCACTTTCTTGGTCAATTATGAAATTTATGACATTTTTCATCAGCTATGAGGACTACCATTACTTCCAAAATATTCAGATTTTCGCTTCTTAGGTCACCCCACCTTTTTTTGGGGCTATGAAAATTCAATTCGAAGCCACTTCTTCACATTGATCAGGCTACAGACCCTACAAAATGGTCTATGGGTTCCAAAATTTCACTGTACGTTTAATTTGTACCCATGATGTGTCATTTGTGGGTTTAGACCTCTGAACCTTTTCTGGCCTTTGGATAGGGTTAAAAATCAAAAGTTTTCACGTGTTATTAGCTCGTTTTTGTGGTATGATGACAGCGCATAGACCAAACCAAATGACCTCCTGGGAGGTCAAAATTTTGTATGCAGAATCGGTGGATGTCACTCATTTGCCTTTTGAGAGTTTATGAGCTTTTGAGGCAAAATGTTTTTTTGTTGGGACGTCAGCAGAGATCTGAAGTGATAAAATTTCTTAATATTTGCACTATTTAAATTTCAGGTTCTTGAAAATTAGAATGTTATCCCACCTCTTATTAGGCCCTTAAAAAATATGAATTTTGGAGTATTTTTTTTAACGTATAAGTTCTTAAAAGTATTTTTTTATGATCACTGATGTGCTTGTGCTGGAAAATTGAAACGACAGATGAAATTATCAAAAACCTTACCCATCAATTACTAAAATTTGTTGCCTAATGTAAGCTACACTTAGACTTGTAATCTTGATCTTATCCGGATTATTAGGCACATACCTACTTTAATTGCCAAATACCATCAATCTAATTCCTGCACAATAGTACCTACTATATACCCTCCTCTGCAAATCATCTCGTCTCGTTATGTAATTTGCACTGTCAGAATGAGTTTTTCAACTTTGGAAGGCTTTGCTCCTTTCGCGATGCTGTTTTTTGCACACCTACATATCCCGTTATTTCTATTTTATATCCCACTACACATCTTCTGTAGGTATATATTTCGCCAAAGCCAAACCAGAATTCTTTCATCTGTTTCTGTTCTTGCCTATACGTACACAAATACATCCAGATAGCATGCATGTCAAATAGAATGATAACGAAATTTTTCGCGTCCGGTACCGTTATTTGTACGAGTGGCTACGATTTGCATTTTTGTTGGTCTTTTCATTTTCATAAAAGGGAATGTCATGTCCAAGTCGAACATGGTACGGATGGTCGCGAATCATGGCTGTTTGAAGTTCAGAAGCTGTTTCTACATAGATATAGCAGAAACCGCCTCAACACGATCGCTATAATTCAACACTTATGAAACTAATGGCTTCTGTAAGCAGCACCACGTAAGGTTAAATGTCGTAAAATACGAGTACACCGCGAAGATCAGATCATCTCCCTGTTCTGCTCGCAAATCGCAATCGCCTTCTCTTTCTCTCTCGTGTGCCTATGCTCAAATACAAATTCGAGATTATAACGACCATATTTTACTTATAACGGTTATAAATCTATCGTTTATGCGTTGTTAGAATGGACTTACGATAAAATGTAAATAAATAAGCGCAATAAATTAAAACAAAAACGCTCGCCAATGTTACATCACCGCGCTTATGCATTCCGTTTCATTCCTCGGAACCGAAACATCCGAGTGTTTTCAGAATTACGGTTCAACTTTCAACGTCAAGTTCATAGGTCGTTAATTATTGCATTGGGAGAATTTTACTCGATGGATGCGAATTGATGAGTACGTTTTTGTTTGCTCGGCAAATAAGAATTTATTCACCATTTTTTAACGAAACTGTATAAAGTACGTTTAAGTTTTTAAATTATAGCTGATGTCCAAAAAAATGGAGTTGGATTTTTTTTTGGAGGAGCTACCGAAACCAAACTTCTTTGTAAGATCACTTATCGATTAACACGAAAGTTATCCTTGTGTACTTGATAGGTTCTTTTTGTCCAAATGCAGTAAAATTTGAAAATTCAATTTTTTGCTCGAGATTTAAATTTTTTTATGATGAGAATTTTTAAGAGAATATTTTCGCACAAATATGTAGTTTATTTGTTTTCATCGATTAAAAAAAAAAAAAAAAAAAAATCTCCAGAGACCCCTCCCCACACAATGATAGAAAAAAAACAAGTTTACTTTGAAATTGATTAAAAATACAAACGAAAAATTAAATTGAGCAGAAGTGAACGACACCTTTCATTTTAGGTAAAAAAAAATTGAAACGACCCTCCTCTCAGCTTCGAAGTACCTTTTTTGTTTAAAAAAAAAAAACTTTTAAATTTCTTGTGATGAGATTTAAAAAAAAAAGTAAATGAGAATTTTTCGAAAAAATAAAACAGAAATTTACTATCCAAAATAATTTGAAAAAAAATCATCAATTTTTTTTTAACATGCTTGAAGAAGAATTTTTCAAATTTTCAAAAAAAGAACTACAGTTTTTCAAAAGAAAAAATGTAATACCTATTGTTGTTTTAAATGAACTTAACTTAATTTCAAAAAAAAGAATCTCGTATTAGAGCAGAAGTTGATAAAAAATTCAATTGATTCAATTTTTTTTTTTTAATTTTACAAAAAATTTTTGAATTTTTTTCTAATTTTTTTATTCAATTTCTCAAAAAAATGAATTAAAATTTATTGTAATTTTTTTTATGAATTATTTTCTGCAAAATTTCAATTTAAAAAATATTAAAATTTTTTAATTTTTCCAAATAAAAGTTTTAAGCTAAAAAATTTTTTTAAAAATAAAATTACAAAGACCTACATTAGATCTTACCTAATTTTGTTGCAAAAATTGAAATTGGTAAACTTTTTTGAGAAAAATTAAAAAATTTTCATATTTTTATTAGGAATTCTTTCAATTTTTTACCTCTTTGAAAATTTAATTGAAAATTCACAGTGAAAATTTGAACTTTCTGAGCTGAAATTTTTGAAACTCTTATGAATATAATTTTTAATTGCAAAAAAAAAGGAAAATTTTTCAGTTTTCAAGTAGGTAAAGTTTAAAAATTTATTCAGAATTTAACTGTAAAATATTTTTATTTCAAATGAATTATACTTTTTAAAGGATTGTTCTAATTTTTTAAAAACAACAACAACAACAACAACAACAACAACAATTCATCTAATTAGAACTTACCAACTGCGAAAAAATTAAACAACAAATTTTTTGAAACATGCTTTGCAAACAATTTTTTGAGCTTTCTTATGAAAAAAAACAAGTATGTTGTGGTGAAATTGAAAATAAAATTATTAAAAAATATCAAATTTTTGAATATTTTGAAAATAACATGTACCTACCTAAATAAATAAAAAACTTGAAATAATTTATTCAAAACTTTACAGCGAAAAATTACTTAATAGGTACCTACCTACCTATTTTATACCTTTTTTTTGAAAAATTTAAAAATATTATTTTGCAAAAAAGACTTTCAATCAACTGTAAAAAATTGAAATTAAAAAAAAATTGAAAAATTAAATTAGGGCCTAGGTACCTATTTTTAAATTAATTGGGCAGATTTTTTGTGAATTAAGTTTGAAATATTTTTTAAAAAGATCAACGATTTTTTTTCAGCTTTTCAAAAAAAAAAAAAATAATTAAAAAAAAAAATTTGAAAATAGGTAGGTATATTCAAAGTATAATGAAAGAAAATATTTCTAAATGTTTTTGTAAAAAAAATTATAAATGAGGTGCATAGAGCGACGTAAAATAAGAAAAAAAAATTAATTAATATTTTTTTTCAATTTTTCAAAAAAAAAATTAATTGAAAAAAAATTGTTTTGAAGTTTGAAAAATATTAATGAATTAACTCTTAATTTTTTTTTAACTTTTGGTGCAGAAATTAAAAAAAAAATTGTAAATAAAATTTTTCCTAGCAAAAAAATTGGAAATTTTTTTAAGATCAATTTTATTTATAGGTACCCTGCCTAACAATAAGTATAAATAATATTTCAAGAAATTCTTCCAATTTCCTCCCCCCCCCCAAAAAAAAAAGAAAAAAACCCTGAAAATATTCAAAATTTACTGCAAACATTCATTGTAACAAGACTTTCTAAACTTGAGTAAATTTTTTTATGACATGAAATACCTGCACTGTGCTCTAAAATTATTACAAAATCAAAACCTAATTTTAAGCACGTGTCTCATTAAAAATAAACTTATAGCTTCAAATATAAACATCATTTATGATCAAATTCGAAGTCGCCAATGTAGAAAAAATTGCAAAAAATAATTATTAGGTTTAACCATGAAGCACACGCTTTTGCCAACGATTACCAAATTCAATAGCAATGGTGTTCAGTTGATAGCCTTCTCATTGTACGTACATAACATGTTTAATAATCTACTTAGCAAAAACTACCTGCTAACTATTAATTAAAACCAAAAGTTTGACACAGAATTTACAATTGTCATAATAACTATTTTGCACACGCACGATACGAAAAAAAAATAGCATTTAAAGAAATTTTTCCCACCAGAAAATATTGGCAGATTTAATCATATAGGTAGTTTGTATAGGTTTGTTGGATAAAAAAAAAACACGGTGACTAGGTATATAGAATAAACCGCTAATAATTCTAACTGTATGCGAATTTCTGTACGATAATTGCTTTTAAAAACAGTAATTAAAAATTGAAGAGAAAATTTCAATATTGAAAAAAATTTTAAATTACGAATTTCGTTTGCACGTGATTAGCTGGCAGCTTTGAAAGCCAGAAGACTTCCCCTGTAGGTTTCTTTTACGAGTATTTGGCCCACAAAATGAAACATGCAGAGAAATTCGCGTATTGCTATTCGTGATGATGTAGGTATGATCGGTTATAAACGGCTATTTTTGACTCGAGTGCGAATTATCTTTGAGACTGAACCGTTACACGATGTCACGATTGTAATTTCGCTACCTATTTTCGATCTAATTTATTTTCGCGGTATTATTTTGTTTTTTTTAATGGATATCCTGCATATACGAAAGTAACCTTCTATAAATCGAAGGTGTAAGTAGATAGATTTGAGTAAATCCTTGGCCATTAATACAAATGGAACAAATTGATTAAAAGTGAAAAAATTTCTTATATAAACTTACTATACTTATCTCATCTGAGCGAGGATATGGTCACCATTGCGAGTTATTACTTCGCCATTTATGAAAATCTCTACTCAATGCCATCAAAATGCGGTACCAACCGAATATATTTGACATGGAAACACGTTTAATGCGGTACATTAAAAAATCGCTTCTGATTCTTGACCCAATTTTTTTTCGATGGCAAATCATTTTTATGTAAGTTTTATTCTGAAAATTGAAATGTCTGGATCGATATGTTCACGAGATGTTAACTTTATAAACCTGTAGCTGTAGAACAGAGGCATGTGTGATTAGAACAATCGCAGTGTTAAACTTCGTCATTGCATACCAGACGCCATATTATTAAGCATATTGAAAATGATGTCATTATTCATTGCATAATATAATAATCCACTCCTCTGGTCATCTGAAAGTAAACTTACGATTACAATCGTTTGCAAAAATTGTGCCCAGATTTTCTTAGGTATGTACTCGTTGCATTGGCATGGCACGAGTATAAATATTGCTGTTTTATCTTCCTATGTAAATTATCTCGCTCGACCGATTCTAAACGACCTAATTCTGAACCAGTAAAGAAAAATGTCCGATTAACAATACAACATTATGCAGTTTTATGCTAGAAAAACTTGTAACCTTTAACCACAATAATAACTCGTAATCTGCATGCGAACTTATTTATGTGGCGTAGGCGGATTTAAAGAATTCCAAAAGCGTCAGGGACGTTGCAAAGTAGAGCTCGATGGGATGATGTCCCTCCCTATGGGTTAAAAAAAAACATAAAATCACTTTCAAATGTTGACTATTGTTGAGAATGATTGCCCATTGCGTTTGATTATGGTTCAGAAGTGGGGGGATTCTCACCATATTTTTGGATTGCTGGGCCGTAAACACATTACTAATTTAGCCATGTTATAAATTTCTGTATGCAGGGGTGTCTGGGATGGTCAGATACGAAAAAAAAATGTTCTATACACATGGTGCTTATCTTAAAAATTGAAGGGATCGAGGAAAATAATATGAAGATAAAAAAATTTTGATTGGACAAATGGGAAGTACCAAAAAAAAAAATCAAATTTTTCATTCTCAAGTTTTTTTGTTCAAGTTTGAAAATAAAACGAGTGAATCGACGCAGTACTGTCCAATACTACATAGATTAACTTGATATTCAAAATTGGAGGGTAGAGAGGGGTCCAATCGAAATTTTTGTAATAATCAAAATTATTTCTAAGACTTCATGCTACAACTTTTGTTTGAAAATTTTTTCAATTGGACTCCTATCTCTACCAGTTTTTAGTGATACAAGTATCTAAGTCATATCTTACAAAATTCGAGGCGAGAGAAGGGTTTAATCAGAAATTTTATGATAATAAAAATTTATTTTTAAAACCTCAATCTATAACTTTTGTTTGAAAATTTTTTCAATTGGACCCCTTCTCCAATTTTGAAAAGATATGTACCT
Source organism: Balanococcus diminutus (assembly GCA_959613365.1). NCBI lineage: Eukaryota > Metazoa > Arthropoda > Insecta > Hemiptera > Pseudococcidae > Balanococcus > Balanococcus diminutus. The sequence goes on from OY390714.1 coordinate 37,557,943, forward strand.
GAAATCTGCGGAGAGGAAGGGATTCAATCTAAATTTTTGTAATAACCAAAATTATTTTTAGGATCCTAATCTACAACAAACTTTTATTTGAAAAAATTTTCAATTGGCTCCTTCCTCCCTCACTCCTTCAACTTTTAATTAGTATTTTCTGAGTGTTATATAAAATGGGTAGGGCTGGAGGAGTCCAATTAAAAAAAAATTCAAACAAAAGTTGTAGCTTAAAATTTTGAAAATAATTTTGATCATCACAAAAATTTCGATTGGATCCCTTCTTCCCCTTCAATTTTGAAAAATTGAAGAGTAGGAGTGGCCCATTTAAAATTTTTGTCATAACCAAAATTGTTCTAAAGACATTAATACACAACTTTTGTTTGAATTTTTTTTCATTTGATGCCTTAGGTACAGAACTGAAGAGATTTTTCCGAAAAAAATGTCCATCTCCCTCAACAAAAAATTTTCTACTTCTCTACCTAAGCCCTAACTTGAAAAAATTTTCAAACAAAAATTATGTATTAACGTCTTTAGAACAATTTTGATCTTTACAAAAATTCTAATTGGACCTCTCCTTCGTCTTCTATGTGGTATATTGGATTTAATGAATTCATGTGAAAAAACGAATGTTCAATTGGCAACACTACATTCAAAAAATCCATTTTAGATCCAAAAAAGTGAATTTAGGACCATTTTTTCACGTTCATCATGCTACAGCCCCCCCCCCCACCCATAGGTCTACTTACGTTAGAGATCCCAAAACATCATCGTAGATTCACTTCATGCTTTTGATGTGCCTTTTGTGGGTTTTGATCTTTGAAGCCCTAAAATCAAAAATCAAAAAATTTAATTATTTTTACCTGCTTTTTTGGGGCTCTGATCAGACCTTCGCCCCCCCCCCCACCAAAAAACCTAGGGGAGTATTTTCTACGTGCAGTCAGTAGAAGTCACAGTTGTCCTTTTTGAGGGTTGTGACAATTTTAAGGCCCAAATTTGGGGCAAGATTTTTTTTGGGACTACAGCAGAGGTCCAAAATTTAATGAAATTTCTTGAAATTTACACCATTCATGGAGACGCACATTAAGTATCTATAGGATATCCTCCTTCTTTTTAGGCTCCAAAAAGTGCATTTTGGAATCCTTTTCTCAATTTAAATACCTAAATTTTAAAAAAAAATTGAAAAAAATCCCCTCTCAAGTAGTGAACTGTCTTCTCCGCGTTTTTAAAAAATTTTTTTGTCAATTTCCAACGGAAAATTTTATCACCATACGACGTAGTAAGTTTTGGGGATTGATAATTCGGTAAATGTCGCAAAATTACCATATTACACGCTTTGTTGATTTTAAACCATATGAAGCAATTGAACGACGTTATAGAGAAACTTTTACTTTCGCGACCGTATTTATAAATTTATGGCAAATATTTTGACGCGATGTTAACACACTTTAAGGAAATAACCACCTATCGATGGTATTTTGTAATTTATCGTCATCTGTTTACGAAAAATTTCATCGTGTGGTATTTATGTGTCCAGTGTGTACATTCGATTTCGTGTCTATCGTAATAATTCGATGAAATCCTGTGGACTTCCCGTCTTTGATTTTGTTCAAAAAATTAGCTCAGTTGAACTACATAGATATGTATAGAATTATCGCGAATATTCTCGATATCTTTTCCATCTCTTCGTTTGTCTTTCCTTTTAGATACCTATAAATTTTATAAGAAGTGAGGTTGGTAATTGGTACCTTACCTATATCTTATGTCCCATTAATGTCCTATCGCAATGTGATATATGCAATGAAAGTGATGTCATAGTAGAACGTGTTGATACTCATGATAAGCAGAAGAAAGTATATTATCATTGTTCATTAGGAAATATTCATACTTAATTTCAAAATGATACATCTTAATATGAGTTGCTGTATATTGTATGAACTTATTTTCTCGTAGGTATGATGAGTCCTTGTACCTACCTACTGCCTAGTATGTACCTACCAGACGAATTTATGAATGTATTAGACAAAATTTTGGATGAACTTTTTGAGTTATTTTTTACTGAGAAATCGATCAATTTTTTAGGACAGATTAGCATTTCCCAAATCAGATATTTCATTAAGAAAAAAAAACGACTTTCTTCGAGGAAAACTTTTTTCAGGAAAAAAAACATTTTTATTATCATCAAAAATTTTTTTTTAAAAATCAACGAAATAAATTTTTTTAAAATTGCAGCAAACCATTATAACTATTCTCTCTGGAATAAATATTTTTTAAAAATCCAAAAATTATTTTGTAGGAAAAAATAAGTACCTACCTAAAAATAATTTTAATACAAAATTTATTTAAATGATTTTTCAGAAAAAAATTTTATCAAAAAGTTTTAAGAACGAACTTCTCAGGAAAAAATTGGAAAAAATTGAAATAAGATTTTTCAAAAAAAGTTTACTGGAAAAAACTTAAAGAAAACTCCCCTATTTCCTAAAAAGTATTACACTGGTTTGAATTTTTTTTTATTTTTTAAATTTTTTTAAAGACAAAATATTTAAAATTCCTAGGCATAAAAAATTGGAATTTTCAAGAATTCCTCCAGAAAAAAATTTCACTTCAAAATATTTTGAAAAAATAGGTAAGTAAGTCAATACTGTGAAAAAAATGAAAAAATTCTGAAAAATTATTTTGGAAAATATTTTTGCACACATAAAAAAATTAAAATTCTCGAAAATGAAATAAAATCTTTTAAAAAAAATTTTGCAGCAAAAAATTTTAAGAAAATAATTTTTACCTACTAGAAAAAATAGTAGGTAAATTATTTTTTAAAAAGATTTTTGAGAATTTTTATTCAGAAAAAAAAACAAAAAAAACGAAAATCAATAAAAAATTAGGACTTCTAAAACACCTTTCAAAAAAAATCGTTGCATTTAAAAAAATTTCTTGGAAAAAATTGAATCAAGAATTTAATGTATTTTTCACAAAATGAATTTTTCAAAAAAAAAAAAAAGGAGAATGGGTAGGTAGGTATTGAAAATTCTGATTAAAAAATACCAGAAAAAATTGAAATAAGGTGTCTTGAACTAAAATAAATTCCTGTGTTCTTAAACCAGTACCTACCTATAAAAAAAATTTAAAATAAAAAAAAATGATGATGAAAATTCTTGTAAAAATTACTTACCTACCTACCAATTTAAATTTTCCAAAATTCTTTTGACAACTTTTTTTTTTTCTTTCTTTGAAAAATGTATGATGAAAATTTATTCCTTGGTATAAAAATTGGAGTTTTAAAAAAATATTTCAGACTTATTTGCAAAATTTCGTTTACCTACCTACTTACTATTATTTCTTTTAATCACCAAAAAAATTAAAACTCTTATAAAAAATTAAAAAGAAATTTAAATAAAATTTTATAAAAAATTTGCATAAAAATTTTTTTATTTGAAATGAATTGAAAATTTCAAAAAATCCCTTTGAGGAACACGAATTTTTCCAAAAAATTTCTATAAAAATTCTATTGCTATTTTAAATTATTTCAGAAAAAATTCAAAGCAAAAAAATTACAAGGGAATATTTTTGTTTAAAGAATGTGCAAGAATTTTTTTAAAATGTTTCAAAAAATATTTCACTGCAAAACGTTTTAAGGTGAAAATTCATTCAAAAAATATACCAAAAAGTTTTTTTTCTCAATTTCTTGGAAGAAAAATATCCTTTAAACAAACTGTCGAAAGAGATGAGACATTATTTCGCAAGAAGTGGAAGCGGAACTCTATACCTATCTAATTACCTGGACAGACTTCTAGACATTTTGCAAATTATTGTATTCCACGAATAATTAATGCTTTAAACTTGAGAGATAATCCTTGAATCTCTTATGGGTAGATGGACACCTATAAGTACGTAGATAAACAGAAGTACAAAAAAGAACTCCCAGACATATCAGTGAACATTTAAATTTACTTATAACTAATGATTATATCTAGTGATAGCTACGGGTATATAACCTAGACATTTTCACATCACAGATAATTACTATAAACCAAATCACAAGGCATCTATAGAAATCATTTATCTGGCGTGATGTCTCACAAGTGAAGTTTAAAAAAAAAACAAAGCAAAAAAAAAACGTATTTGGTTAGAACAGAAACCTTTCTCAGAGCTACCTATCAGATAAATTTACTCAAACTTTTTTTACGTAGGTATAGGTATTTAAATGCATCTTCGTTTAGATATAAAAATTATTTTTGTACCTAGCCCAGATACAGATTGGACAATTTTCTCCTGAAAAATTAGCTCACATCCATTTCACCTTTTCAAACACCTCTTTTCCTACCAAGTCAGTCTATCTAAGTCCCAGTTTTTGATTTTTTTTTAAATGTTGAAATTTGATATGTTGGATTTTTGTCGACTCTGGTGTATCCCTTTGGTGAAATTTACATCCATAATACCTCGTATTTCTTCAACTTTCTGCAAACAACATTTATCAATTCCATTCTATCATGAACTAATGTTCCAATATAGCACGTAAAGGTAACACAATGATAATACAATTTTATTCCATAAAAGTTACGAAAAAAAAATACGTCTGCGTCTTCTGAATGACGTCAAACGTATGTAATTCCATAAAGAACAAACGTTTTTCATTTGTTCCTGATTTCGACGTAATGATGGCAAACAAGCTCGCGATTTAATGAAATTAAAAGTCGTCATTAAGTACAAAAAAGTCGACAAATTGGTATTTATAAGAATGTGATTATTACTCGTTCGTGAGAAATGAATTTTCACGATTCATGCGCACCACTCGATTGAATGACGGTTAGACGGTTTATTGCCATGATAGCGTTTTTGCCTATCTAAATATACATTCTGGCATTATAATTTGCAAGCCTCCTATTCGTACGTGAACGTAAATCAGTGCGAATTACCGATCGAGTTTCGTCATACGATCGAATAAATCTCTTTCGTAATTACATAAATTTAGTGGAAAACGTTGATAAATTGGAGATTCGCTGTATTTGGCTCAAAAATGCCAACCACGAAAAACGTCGTGTAAAAAAATGTACGATTTTTAACGACATTGAGGAAGAGAAGCAACATGTTGGCGTAGTGCGGTATTTTTGCGCGTGCGCGCCGCCGCATTTCAATAGGTTATGACTTGTACGTAAAACCAGTTTTATAGGTCAGAAGAGGAAAAATTTGGTAGGTCAAGATTTCTAGGATTGAACGTACTTATGTACATTTATTCAGACGCACGAGCTACATAAGATAAATAGTTTATGTACGAAGAACAATACTTAATAAGAAAAAGAACGCTTCGGTTGATACTAGATACGTATGAATAGTGAAAGCCGTTTACAGTTAGTACTTTATTAACTTACAATCTTACTCGAATACACGTATTTATGAAAAGAAGAAGCGGACTGGTAATTGTGTAACAAAGTTCTTGAAATGCTTGCAGCTCGCGGTCTATAAGTCCGCGGTCTGCGTACTTAAACGGTTTTACTAGCAAATTATACGTTTCGCTTGACATTCACCTGTAATTTGCTCCCTGGGTACAGTTAAATACCTTAACATTGTCGCGCCTTCGAATACAAGCCTGAAAGGAGGGGTTGGGGAGCAGTTGATGTAACTTGAGATTTGAATACGATCTGAACCACTTGAACCAGCCACCGCTAACAAAAAATGTTGAGTACGTCGTGCATAAGTTTTAAAATGAAGGCGTTACAAAGGTTTGAAAATTCGGATTTTCCGACTAAAATTGATTGGCAATACTGTATTCAGAAAAATTATCGACGAAAGCAGTGGATAGCATTTTGAAAATACAAAAAAATGTCTGTTTTTGAAATTGAACGAGTTATAGCTAAAATAAATTTTACGTCAAAAGTATTGCCTTCCTCAATTTATTAGGGGACATTGGTGAGACATGAAATTTGAAAAATTCTTTTTAAAGCAATCAAAGATGACAGATGACAAATTTCTGGTACCTTGAGTAACTTATGAATTTACAGTAAACTTGAAAATGAACATTTTTCACCCCTTAACCTTTACACCATGTATTAAAAAAAATGCACAAATCAGAGATCCATTTAATATTGCTGAAATTTGAATTACATTTTTTTTTAAATTTTAAAGTAGGTGCTAGTAATATAAAAAAACTCTAAAAATAACAGATTTTTTTTGTGCATGAAAATCAAGACATCATTTTTGTGAAAAAAAATTCTGAGGTTTTTTCACCAAAATAATTGAGTAAAAAAAATTAATGAATTTTTTTTCTAAACGTACCTAAGCTATTTCAAAAAATATGATATTTTTTTCAGGCAAAGGCACTAAAAGACCCCTTTTGTTCCCTTTCCTCCCTCCTCAAAAAAAGTGAAAAGTTTTTATTTTAAGTATATTACTACTAGTAGGTAGCTAGGTAGGTACTGGTTACCTATACGACGATCGTGCCTATACTAAAAAAACTGAAAAATGAAAATTCTTCATTTTTGTTTTGTTCCTACAAAATTGAAAGATTTTTCCCTCCAAAAAATTGTGTTTTATTTTTCTACTCTAAAAAAGTGAGTTTTTTATACGCTTCCATATAGTATGCAAAATGACAATATTTTTCAATCCTAGAAAAATTAGTAGTTTTTCTCCAAAAAATGAGTACATTTCATACTGTCTTATTTCTTCTCAAAAAATAGTGTTTTTCCTTCAAAAGTAGTGTTTTTCCTTCAAAAAGTAGTATATTTACTTCAAAATTACCTAGTATTTTACCTTTAAAAAAATAGTATTTTTTCTCAAAAAACTAGTATTTCCTCTCCAAAAAATTAGTATTTTTCTCTCCAAAAATACTATTTTTTCCTCTTAAAAAAGTAGCGTTTTTCACTCTTAAAAAATTAGTTTTGTTTTCTCCATAAAAAAATTAGTAGGTACCTATTTTTTTCTCCAAGAAAATTAGTATTTTTTTTTCTCCAAAAAAATTGGTAGATATTTTTTACTCCAAAAAAATCAAGATTTTTTTTATACAAAAAATTGAGATAAAAATATCCCTCAAGACTTTGAGAAATATTTTTATACCTAACAAAAAAAAAATTTCTCCAAAAAATTAAGTAAATAACTAAACAGATTTTTTCAACAAAAAAAAACTCCCCGTTGAAAAATTTAAACGAAATTTTTACTTGCGAATTTAAATTAAATCTTTACTTGAAAATTTGAACCAATTTTAAAACTTGAAATTAAATCAAAATCTTCATTCAAAAATTTAAGTATACCAAATTTTTAATTGAAATTCAAGAAATCATCTTCACTGAGAAATTAAAACCGAATCTGCACTTTAAAAAATTTTAAATATTAAAATTTCAAAATTTGATTAGAATCTTTGTTCAAACATTTGAACATAACTTTCTGTTGAAAATTTTGAGCAAATCTTCACTTTGGAAGTAAAACGAAATTCTGAAAGAAAATGTATATAAAATTTTTCAATATTTCCAGTAAAAAATAGATAGGTTCTTACGTAAGCTTTGGACGAAATTTTCTATTAGAAGTTTAGGAAATATTTTTCAAAATTCTGTTGTAGTAATGCATCACTTCACGACCTTCCCTCGTTAGTAAATTTCATTTTTTTTTCACAATGAATTAAAAAAAATGTTCAAACCCCTATTTTTGTAATTATTAAAATTTTACAAATAATATCTATGTTTTGAGAAATTTTTCAAAAACAGTTTTATAAATACCTATTTATAATTTTTTGGAAAAAATTCTCACACTGAATTTTCGAAGTATTTTTTGTACAATGCCGTAAAAAAATAGAATGCATTTTTTTCGTTTTTTGTGATGGGAAGACTCTGATTCATTGTACAAATTTTTCAACTATTTTCATTATTATTTTTTCTATCTTTCATCAAAATTAACATTGTAAACTCAAAAAAAAAAATCTGATAAAAAACGTTTTAAATATTTTTTTTGAATTGTCACATTTTTTTTCTGGGAGGAGGCCTAGATAGATAATAGTAAGTAAAAATGTGAATATGGTCCCAAGGTAAAATAGTGTCTTCTGATTGACGAAGATACGCTCTAAAATTATACATTTTAAATTTAGGACACTCAATAATTCAATATTTCGAAGAAGAGGTACCTAATTTGTTTAGGAAACTTGATCTCTTTTGAAATTGAAGTGGGCCAGATTATACGTTCTGCAAAAACGAACGTCACCGGAAGAAATTTTTTAACGTTTTCCATTCAATAGTTTTCTGGCACCCGAATCCTTCCTCCAACATAATTATATTGCCAAGGGATTTTCATTATAATGCGATTTGCAATAACTGTTATCCGACTAAAGGAAGATTAAGAATTTCGTGCTTCGCGCCCTAGGTGTAGGTACGTAGCCTACGTACGTATTATTAAGAAGGAAAATGCATAAATGGAAGAGACTATATCGATAGAACGTTGTGACACACTTTCACTCGTCTCTACTCATCGACCAAAACTCTTGATGCCAATTCCGAAGCAGCTATTTTGACAGATAATCCGTAAATAAAAAAAATTTAAAAACACTACCAATACCATATTCAATGTCACGTATATAAACGTGTAAAAAAGAAGATACAGACGAGTCAAACAGATAGGTAAATTTTCGAACACCTTGGCTTGCGGCGCAGCTCAGGCTCAATCAGTCGCGATTTTCTGTGCAATTCTTTGCGATCGGCGACTTAGAGTGGAATGTTGATTAAGGTTGCACGGTTTTGGTACGATACCGATTAAATAGTCGTTAATTATTCGCGCAAAAACAAGGTGCCCTTCTTTACCGCTGGAGGTCGATGATCCGAGCCATTTGTGTGTACGGTCAACAAGATCAAGGTCTAGATTATTATCTGCCAGTACGCAATGATATGCGTACGGATTTGCCTATAGGTACCTAATACCTATAGGTGATTACCCAGCTGCCACAACGACAATACGATTTTTTTCACGCAGATTTTTGCACGTATTGTACTATTGCAGAATTGTTTACGCATTAACCTAATTTTCGCTGATTTATGAAGACAAAGTCAGAAGCTGATATCAGTTCGGTACCATCTACGTCCAACGAACGGCGACGTCTTTTGTTGAAATAAATGTTAAAGTCATACAGGGTGTCCGGGGAGTACTTTGGAAAACTACACGTTTGGATATCAACCTGGTTCCATTAAGAAAAAATAATTACCTATAAGTACAGATTAGGATGTTTTTTAATTCAAAACATTTTTCCTGAATATCATTGAAACTGTAAATGAAACTTTGAAAATTTATTCTGAAATATAAAGAAAAATTTTTGTTGGGAACAAGCTTTTACAAAGATTGACAACTCTAAAACTTTAGTTCATTGGAATATAATTCAAATATCATTGTTAAAAAAAATAGGTCTAGGTACTCAATAATTCAATGTAATTTTTTTAAGGCTAATAAAAAACATTTTGAAGATTAACAGTGAGTTTTCTCAAAAATTCATTGCAAATTTTTTTTGGACAAACTTTTTTTTCAAAATTTTCAAATTTCTGATTTTTTTTTAAAAATTCATTGCAAATTTTCTAGAAAAATTGTTGATAAATTTTAAAATAAAAGTGATTACAAAAAAAGGTCACTGTAAAAATAATTTTTAAAATGCATTGCAAAAAGATTAAAAGTTGATTGTGAATTTTTTTAATTCAAAACTTTTTTTTTTTGAATATCGTTGTGAAAAATTTATTTAAAAATTTTTAATGAAATATTGAAGATTTATTCTGAAATTTAAAGAAGAAAATTTTCGGAGGAACGTTTTTTACAAAGTTTAAAAATTCTAAAAATTTGCTTTCGCGAGTAATTCACTGGAAAATAATTCAAACATCATTGTTTAAAAAAATACTCAATTCATTGTAAATTTTTATTTTATTTTTTTTAATGTTAGGTATAGGTATTAAAATAACATTTTGGAGATTTACTGTGAACTTTTTCAAAAATTTTGTGCAAAAAAGTTTTTTTTTAGTTATTGTGATAGAAAATTTAGAATTTATTGCAATTTTTTTAACTTTTTTTTTTTTTTTTTTTTTTGAACATCACCCGTGTAACAATTGTCGACATCGACATTTATGTCGACAAAATTCAGACACATTTTTTTCTCGGTTAACGATGAATTAAAAATTATATTTGAAATTTAAAGTAATGTTCTATGTTAAACATAACTGTTCAATCAAAATTTTTGAATTTTTCTCAGTATTTTCCTATAATTTAGAAAACGTTGTTTTTCTACATAGACAAGCCCGAGCGGCACACTAGATCGATAATATCGGAAGATGTAACGTATCGATAAAAAATCGTTTGAAAATCTATAGATGTTCTCACGATATTATAAAGATTTATCGGTACAACTTCATAGGCAAAAAATCTAAAAACTATCGAATTCGATATTATTAAGATTTTATGACGATATTCGTCAACGATACTATCGACAAAGAATATTAAATTTATCGATTCCGATTTTCCACCGATTTTGTGCAGATATTTGAAACTACATTATCGACAAAGAATATTAAATTTATCGAATTCGATTTTTTAACGATTTTGTAAAGATATTTAAAACTATATTATCGACAGATTATATGAAATTTCTCGACTTCGATATTTTACCGATTTTTTGACGACATTTGAAACTATATTATCGACAAATTATATTAAATTTATCGAATCCGATTTTTTACCGATTTTGTAAAGATATTTGAAACTATATTATCGACACATAATATGCAATTTCTCGAATTCGATTTTCTAACGATTGCGTGAAGATATTTGAAACTATATTATCGACACGTAATATGAAATTTCTCGATTTCGATTTTTTAACGATTTTGTGACGATATTTGAAACTATATTATCGACAAATAATCTGAAATTTCTCGAATTCGATTTTTTAACGATTTTGTGAAGATATTTAAAACTTTATTATCGACACGTAATCTGAAATTTCTCGAATTCGATTTTTCAACGATTTTATGACGATATTTGAAACTATATTATCGACACGTAATATGAAATTCCTCGAATTCGATTTTTCAACGATTTTGTGGCGATATTTGAAACTACATTATCGACACGTAATCTGAAATTTGTCGAACGATTTTTTAACGATTTTGTGACGATATTTGAAATTATTTCCAAATTGGTGAAAATTTTTCTAAGTCCAACACGTCTGGAAGTACTAAACTGCCTATTATAAGCGTTTTATTGCCAATTCCTCAACGATAAGGTATGGTATAGTGGTTAAGGAAGAGGATTACCATGCAGGGTGGCAGATTTTTTATAATTTTTTTTGACTTTTTCTGAAATGATCCTCTTACCGTAACATGAATAATGTGTTTAGGCATAGTTTAATGTATTAATTATGCTAATTAATGATTTTTAATTATAGGAAAAAGCTAATAAAAGACGAAAAATCGGAATAAAAAATCGATAAAAAATCGACAGAATATCGAATTCGATAAAGTGTCGCAAAAGTTCCGCCTAAATCGTGAAATTATCTTTCGATATTATAGATATATTATCGATAAAATATCTTACTATAATCTCGAAATTTTTGCTAACTATAATTCGTCGATAATCTATCTATATATCGAAAGATAATTTCACGATTTAGGCGGAACTAACGCGACACTTTATCGAATTCGATATTCTGTCGATTTTTTATTTCGATAATTTGTCGATTGTGCTGCTCGGGAGTCGATGTAAAAATCGATACTCGATAAACGCATCGACATTTATGTCGACAATTTCTGCCAATTAAATTTACAAATTTTATATCTAAAAAGAACTAAAAACAATTAATAAGAACATTTTAAGCTCAGGAATAAATAATTTTTGAAAGAATCACAAAATTTTCTTATTTTTCAAAGTTTTGAATAATACAACGACTTGTCGAGTTATTGTCGACATAATTGTCGATGGTCGAATAATGCATCGACTTCACTGTCGACAGTGTCGACCAGAGGAATTTTAAGTCGAGATAGTGTCGATGTGATTGTCGAGGATCGAATAATGCATCGACTTAACTGTCGACAGTGTTGACCAGAGGAATTTTAAGTCGAGTTAATGTCGATCTAATTGTCGAGGGTCGAATAATGCATCGACTTGACTGTCGACGTCTTGAGGGTGATTGTGATACTCGCAGATAAAGTGTGTTGTGAATTAGTACATAAGGTCTAAGAATCATCTCTATGTTAGTTGGACACTCGCATGTGTCCAGCTACAAAGGTGGCCTCAATGCCGCATATTTGACAAAAAATGTCGAAATGTTGGCTTGAACACTATTTTTGGTGAAATTTTAATATATGTATACTTATATTGAATATTTGAACTTAGCATATTTTTCAAAATCTCACCATTGCAAATGTCGATGTGGATGTCGATATAAATGTCGACACATCGAAATCGGTCACTTTTCGATCGTACATGTCGACACGATTGTGGATGGTTTGTCGAGCTTATTATCGACATTGTCGACCGTCCAAATATGGCTCGACATGTGGAGTCATATTTGGACGGTCGACAAACATGTCGATAATAAGCTCGACAAACCATCCACAATCGTGTCGACATGTACGATCGAAAAGTGACTGATTTCGATGTGTCGACATTTATATCGAAATTAGCATCGACGTTGCTACACGGGCATAGTAAGGATTTTTTTCAAAAAATTGCGCGAGTAAGATTTCAAATACTTATTTATTATGAAAATTTTCAAAAAAAATTCTAGAAAAATGGGGTTTTAAGAAATTTTAAAAATTGGGGTTCTAACAAAAAAAAAATGTTTTAAAAACGAAAAAATTGCTTTTGAACAAAATTCAAACCGATTTGAATTCAAACTAAGTTGAAAAAAATCATTATTTCTTTTGAGCATTTTTTTAAAAATAATGTTCCATCAAAATTTTGAAAAATTTTCTGAAGAAAAAACTCCAAATAAAATTATAGGTAGGTATGTTTTAATAAAATTTTCAAAATTAATTATTCTGTTTTTTAACAATATTTTAAAAATCTCCGATTTTTTTCTGGCCTTGCTCAAACTGATTCATTATTACAACGTTACCTCCCATCCCCTATTCCCTATAAGCTGAAAGACCGTCGCGATATCTGGACCGACAAGGCACACGCTGATAAAGTTGCATATCCGCTTTGCATGTAGGAAAAACCCATAGTGTCATGTTGGTCATTTTGGCTACGTTGATATGAAACACATCGGTTCGCGTTATTACGTATAAAATAGCGCTATTTTATTTAAAAAAATCAAGGTTAGGTATAGCAACATATTTATATTGTGAATTTGGACGTTACAATTTCATTTATAATTAAATGACATGAGTCACGTCGGAGCATAAAATCATTAACCATACAGCGCAGCGTCGTTGTGATCTTATTTGATTAATTCGCCCTTTTTTGTCAAATTCCGCGTACTTTTGTGGCTCGAATAAGTAGGGTAAGAGTGAAACATCATTCGGCGAGTTTTTCAATTTTATTATTAGCCAAATGCAGCAGTATAGTCATACGAGTACAAATTTAATGCATAGATAAGTAGATGGGCATAATATGTACTTATCTATCTATCTAAACCTGAACTTATACAATAGGTATAGAAAATTCAAACGAACTCGAGTTGGTAATTAAATTTCACGTTATTTTGTTCGCAGGTATGGTGAAAAACAACGAAAAGGAGAAGGGCTTAGTGGAATACAATTATTATCTGCAACGGCATACCAATTGAAGAAACCTTATCAACAATTACTTATACCGATAACGATATGGATCGGTATGGAGCAAGCATTTATTGGAGCCGAGTTTACTTCGGTAATTATTCAAAATCGTCTTATTCGTAATCCTTATTACGTATAGATATGCTCGTACCTCTACCTACGTACTTACCAAAAATTAGAAAACTCTCATTTCATCGAGTAAAATAGTGAAATTATGTCTTCATTTAAACCAAGTACAAGGACAACGCCACAAAAGAAAGTCTGGGAGTGATTTTTTTCCATATAGGGAACTTTGCCAAATAAATTATTTACATAAAGTAATAACCGAGTAACATACCGAAATGTAGTGTATATCCTACATATTGATTAGTGACATAAATTCTGTAGAACTGGTTCTTTTAAATTCTTCAAAAATGAATTCTCTGTTTGACTGCAGTTTAAATACGTAAGCCTATTAGGAGCGGAAAAATACGATATGGTGAAATATTTCCGCACTAGTTTTGGCGAATTAAATTAATAGACAGTTGAGATTAATTTTTGCATTGGTATTGTTTCAAAAATGTGATAAGTTGAATGCTCCATGCAGAGTTTTGGACTATTTCCAACTCATCATAAATGAAATATATATGTAACTGTACAATCGTACATTGATAATTGGATATTTTTTTAAGGAAGGAAATTTTAATGAAATTAACAAGCCGGTAACTTGAAATTCTTTAGGGTGTAGCTTGCTTTTTTTCAGGAGGTGTGGTGGGTTGAAAATTTTCTGTCAAGTATAAAAATGATTTTTTTCTCAAAAAAAAAAAAAAGAGATTTTAAACAATTGAGTGACTTTTAGAAACGTCTTCTCGAGAGATTCGAGAAATTTTCTAATGTTAAAATGTAAGGATGATTTTTTTTATTCTTTAAAATTTATGCCAAAAAGTTATATTATTCTTTCACCGAAAAAATTTAGAAATTTTTTCTGGAAATTCTGTCTTTAAATAATTTAGGTGTTTTTCCAAAAAACTGATTTTTTTCTTCAAAAAAATAAATAAATAAAGTTTTTCCTACGAAAAAATAGATTATATTTTTACTCCACAAAAATAAGAAAATTGTTTACTTAGTACAAGACAATTAGAAAAAATTTATTTCAAGAAAATTCAAAAGAAAATTGTCTTTTCTCCAAGAGTTTATGTAAAACAAAATAAGGATAAGTATTTTATTTCCAAAAAGTAAGAATTTCATTCTTGAGAAAAATTGGGTAAGTATTTTTTCTCAAAAAAAAAAAAAAAAAAAAAAAATGAGAGAATAGTTCAGAATTTTTTACTCAAAAAAAAATGAAAGAAGATTTTTTTAATCAAAAAAATTAAGTTAATTCTTGACAAAAAAAAACAAAAAAAAAACGGAAATTTATCCAGCGAAAAATATGAAAATTGGTTCTGCGAAAAATTGAGAAATTTTCTTAAACTTTTGAAAAAAAGCTTCTTTCCTACAAAATGATAAGTAAGGACTTTTAAAAAATTTTTGCTAAAAAAAAATAAAATAAAAAATTTTTTCCTTAAAAAAAATGGGAAGTTTTTAATCCAAAAAATTCTGCAATTCTCTTGTTCAAAAGAAGTAAAGAATATTTTTCATTTCAAAAAAATAAAAATAAATTTTTCCTCTAAAAATTCCATTTTAAGAAAATTCAAAAAAATAGGTATTTTTTAAGAAAAAATAGTAGGTAAGTAGATTTTTCAATTTGAATCTCAGAATATTTTTTGCCAAAAATTTATTCTTTCTCTTCCGGAAAAAAATTGTGGAAATTCTTTTTCAAAAACATTCATAGATTTCCTTTCGCTGAAATAAAAGATTAAAAAAAATACAAGGCTTATTTATTTTCCCAAAAAAAAAAAAAAAAAAAATTTTCCTCAACTCTAAAAAAATTTAAAGACTTTTTTCTCAAAAACAAAAAAAAAACTGAAAATTTTTTCATACTAATTAGTGAGAGATTTCTCAAAAAAAAATGTGATTTTTTTTCCAAGTGTTGAGAAAAAAATATCGAGATTTTTTCTCTGAAAGTAAAAGATTTTTTCCATTAAAAAATTGAAACGTTTTTCTCCCAACGCCACTTTTTCACTTCAAAGAAAATGAGAATTTGTTTAAGTCAACTCCAAAAATTTATTTAGTTTTTATTTTATGAAAAATCAGAATTTTTTACTCCAAAAAATTTAGTGATTTTCTCTCTCTCACAAAAAAAATGAAATTTTCTTTCTCTGAAAATAGCTTTCTTTCTGAAAAAAAAGTAAAAAAAAAAAAAAATTCTAAATGAAACAAAAATTTTTTTACTTTTAAAAAAAAGTGAGAAAATATTCTTATTCTCCAAAACATTGGTAATTTTAAAAAATAAAATTATTTTATTAAAAAAAAAAAAGTTTCAAAATAATCACCTATTTGTATTTAGGAAATTTCTTGCCTATTCAAAAAAAAAAAAAAAAAAAAAAATCAAAAAATTGTTCCTCAAAAAATTTACATTTTTTCTCCAATGGTTTTAAATTTAAAAAATGCGAGATTTTTTTCTTTGAAAAAAAAGGCTTAAAATTAATTATTTTTCTAAAGAATGAGTTTTTTTTTCAAAAGGAAAAATTTTCTATCTATGTAAATTTTGACATCGACTCCAAGAAAACTGAGTATTTCCCCCCAAAAAAAAATCGATTTTTTTTTCTCCAAATTTTTTTTTTAATTTCAAAAAATAAGATTTTAATAAGTAGGTAATGTGCATTCAATGTTTATTTGACGCAATAATAAAAAATAAGTATATAAGTGTAAATAATTTCCCAAAGTTTCATTTTTTTTTAAATTGACTTGTGCTTAATTACCTATTCTTCTATTTTTTTCCAGGCTTACATATCCTGTGCATTGGGAATTCATTCAGTAGGTTACGTAATGATATGTTTTGGCGTCGTGAATGCAATTTGTTCCTTGTTATTCGGTACGATGATGAAATACATCGGCCGAAGTCCCTTGATGGGTCTAGGATTCGCGATACACGCCTGCTTAATATGGGTACTGATCATATGGCGACCTCATCCAAGTTCACCGCACATATTCTTTACAATATCTGGCCTATGGGGTGTCGGTGACGCTGTTTGGCAGACGCAAGTAAACGGTAAGTGACCTTTGAAAATATCCTTGAATCGTCATCTCCCCCGTTTGGGAACTTTCGCTGAAACAAACGCAAACCGTACGGTCATGATTGTGGCTCATGATTGCATACGTATAAGAAAAGTGGTTGAACGCGGTTCAAAAGTGATTTAAATTCGATGAATGGTGGGCACGCTGCGAATAATATTAAAACGTCATTAGTCGTGTATAAAGAATTCCAACCGCGATTGGATTGGAACCCTCATGTATGCGAATTTTACTCACTACATTGTTTCGTTTAAATGAAGAAAAAAATACGAGAGAAATCTGAATTTTGTTATTGTTTCAGTATAATGGCCTTTAATGTTGATATGTAATTAGTCAATTTCTTTATTTGGCTAGGTAATCGGGAATATTTGCGCTCGATATGCTAAACTAAGCGAAAGAATTTATTTACGAAAATATTTTTTATGCTTGGGCTGTTATAAGCTTCGTTAGTCGAAGATGAATACGGTACCCCAAAAATCACTTTTTTAATATTATTGATTTGATGATTATTTTTCAAATTTATTTTTTCATTTTCGAATGAATCGACGTGCTTATCATTTAGAAATTGAGGGCAATACGTTTTGAAAATTCATCTTGAAAGCAAAATTTTTGATAAAGTCTCGTACTCGTAGTATATGTAATTAGCTCAGGTATTCGAGCTTCATCAAAAATTTCAAAAGAGAAAATGAGCAACAATTTTTTTATGAAAATTTTTTAAAATCATTTTGGCGCACAACTATTTTAATTTTTTTGTAGGGAAAATATTTATCAATCAATTCTTAAAAATTAATTCCATCCATTCTTCTGAACGAGAAAATTCTCATTTTCTTGAAATAATTTTTATTTTTTTGCAAAAATTTCAATCTCTTTGCACCAAAAAGCCCTGTTTTTTTGGGGGGGGGGAGGGGGGGGGGTGTTCGATTTTCTTGACCAAATCGAGCAAAAATATTTTTCAATATTTTTAGAGAAAAAAAATATTTGGAATTTTGTGGGTGGGTAGTAATAAAATATTCCAGTTTTTTTTAGAACGGGAAAATCTTAAATTTTTTTAATGAAAAATTTCTCAACGTATTTTCAAGAAAATTTTTGAAATTTCCTGGACATGAAAATTTTGATGAAAGATTTTTTTTAGAATTTTCTGAAATAAAAAAATCAGTTTTTTGAAATGAAAAATTGTTTACCTACTTCTTTTATTGTAAGAAAATTTATCAGTTTTTTGAAGAAAGGAATTTCTAAATTTTTTAGAGTACAAAAAATTATGATTATTTTTTTGGTGTGTAAAAAATTGGGCTAAAATTCTCTTAATTTTTCAAAATGAAAAATTTTCTCAAATGTTTGAACGAGAGAATTTCCTAATTCTTTGGAAATCAAAAATTTTACATTTTTGGAAATCAAAAAAACTTTTAAATTTTTATGAATTCTTATGGAATAAAATGAAGAAAAATTTTCTCAAATTTTTTGGAATTGATGATATTTCAAATTGTTTTAAAGAAAGAAAATTTTCAGTTTTTAGGATTTTTTTAGATAAAAATTTAATTAGGTTATTACCTACTTAGGTATTTAATTTTTTAGAAAAGATAACAAATTTTTTGCGATAATTTTTTCAGTTGTTGAGAAAGAAAAATTTTCTGATTTTAGCATTTTTTTAAAAATAAAAAATGTAATTACAGAAAATATCTCATTTTTTGAGATAATTTTTTTCCAATGTTTTAGGAATAAATATTTTTCAATTTACTTTTTTAGAATTTTTTTTTTTTTTTTGAAATTTAGAATAAATACATATTTGCTCATTCTTGAAGTAAGAAGACCATCGAAATTCTTGGCGGACAATTTCTGAATTTCATATAAGAGAGCAAAAAGTACTTAGTTTTGTTGGGAATATCAAAAATTTTTAATTTCTCTTAAATAAAAATCTCTGAATTATCTTGACGAGAGTAAAAAATGTCTCAATTTTTTGGAATAAGAAATTTAACCATTTTTTTAGTAGGTATAGGTATAATTTTTTTTCGTTTTTTCGGGATGAAAAGTCTTTTAGTTTTGTTTAAAGTAACAAAAATTTTAATTTTTTTTTTAAATCTCAATTTTTTTTAAAAGCGAAAATTTTTAAATTCTTTGGAATTTCTAATAGAAAATTTCTCAATTTTTTAGAATAGAAAATTCCTTATTTTTTTGGAATAGGCAATTTTTTTAAAAATAGAAAATTTCTCAATTTCTTTAGAATAGGTAGAAAATATTTCTTAATTTTTTTGCTATAGAAAATTCTCATTTTTTGGAATGAAAATTCTTAATTTTTTTGGGATGAGAATTTCTTAATTTTTTGTGATAGAAAAAATTCTAATTTTTTTTAAAATGAAAATTTCTCAATTTTTTAGAATAAAAATCTCTTTATCTTATAGAAAATTTCTCAATTTTTTGGTATGAAAATTTCTTAATTTTTTGGAATGATAATTTCTTTTTTAATAGTTATGGTAGTAAATTCTTCTTCTTTTTTAAATAAAAAAATTTCAATTTTTTGGAATTGAAAATTTTTCAATTTTTTAGAATTAAAATTTTTTCAATTTTTTGGAATTAAAAATTTTTTAATTTTTTTGAAGTGAAAAAATTATATATTTTTTGCGGAAAAAATTTCCTAATGTTTTTGGAGAACAATTTCTATTTTTTTTCTTAAGTTAAGTACAAAACTTTAAATTTTTTTGGAGAAGAAAATTTTGTATTTTTTTGGGGGAGATTTTTAATTTCTTTTTTGAAGATTAAATTGTTTTTAATATGGTGAAAAAACATCCGACTTTTTTTCTAATAAAAAATTGTGAAATATTTATGAAATGAAAATTCTTAAAAATCGTTCTTCAGTGCTTCTTTTTTTTTGGGGCATTTTTTTTTTTTTTTTTGAAAAAAAATTAATTTGATCATTTCTAAATTCAACCTGGAAAAATTGTCAACCCTTCAAACCTTTGGGAAAACCTTAGCCACACCCCACACCCTACAAATTACAAATTTCCAGCCCAGTAAATAATCCACCATTTTTACTAACCTCGGATTGATTTTGTTTTCAAAGGTATGTACGGAACACTATTTCGAAGAAACAAAGAAGCCGCTTTCAGTAACTTCAGGCTGTGGGAATCGACTGGCTTTGTGATCGCGTACGCCTACAGTACCCATCTTTGCGAAAAGAAGAAATTATACGTAATGGGCTGCGTATTAGTGATCGGATTCATCGGTTACGTAATCGTTGAAATAAGACACAAAATCAGAGCAAAAAGAAGGAAAAGTTTGGCCGAAGATCCGAAGGCAGCGGCCGCCGAAGCTGCCAAACCTAACAACGTTATCGAAGAAACGGACGACGAAAAAGATGATATAGACGATGAAATTATAGTTACACATTTGTAAATTCTCTATCGCCATATTGCCAGCTAGAGTTGAGCATCACATGAAGTGATTACTAATTGTTGAGATTACAAAAAAACACCCGCCGTGATTATTTTCCAAAATATAAGATAACGTTGGCAAAACGCGGAAAATCTTTAGGTACCTAATAAATTCAGTCAGTGGTTAGATGAGCGTTTTTACTCGATGAAAATATTTTCATTCTATAATACATTTTTTTGTAGTTATTACTCTTATTTTTTGCTGTTTCTTTTTTAAATTTTACTCGTTATTTCCTTTCAAATCGCGTATCGTAAGTACAAATACGATGATAAAAATATAGGTAACACGTAGTACGTAGTGTAGGTATGAGCTCGATGCAATATATACCACTGACTTTGTGAGCTGTGATAGAAAAGAATTTATATGATTAGTTCATAAGTCGTTAGAAAATTGTAGTCTTAAAAAGATAAATTTAACGACTTAAATCTCATTTACCTACCCCATTTTTTTTTTCCTTCAGCGATGTACTAAATGTAGCCTAGCGCAACAGGTAGTTTTTTTTTTATTTTATATTTTTAATTCGTAGAACGTAAATATAAAAGTCGTAAAGGTAAATTTATTATTTTCTACGCGTAACTATATCGTGATTAAGTGTATTTTGTGATGTGAGCAAATAGGTATAAGATTTCGTAAGAAAAAATTTTTCTTAGCCTAAAAAAGTGCGATGGTTACCAACTCGGTTTGTTAATTCTACATATTTCCAGTGTAATTATTTGTTATTTATTTCCCTTTTTATACCTGCATTCTTTTTAAACAGTTTATCGAGTGTGAAAAATAATTTTAAAATTATCTTATTACAAATGTACTCGTAGAATACTTTTTTTTTTCTCGAAACATGTACGAATCTACTTATTAAAAAATATTCCTCCGAAAATACTTTTCCTTCAGATAATTATTTTTGATAGACTGTTTTAACATTTATAGAGTAAATCGATGTAAATTGACGATCTTTTGAACTCTAAAGTGAACCATGTATCATACGAATGTACCTAGTAATAATTATTCTAACGAAATTCATTTTATTTGCAGTAGAATTATTTACTCGAAATTTTATACCCACGTAAACAAACTCCATACGAGCATTTTTAGAAAAAGTTTAATGCATTTGCGGCCATATCTTTATATGTGATAAAGTAGATATTAAAAAAAAGTTGTTCGTGATACAATTTTATTAAATATGAAATACCAAAAATAATTCGTTTAAAATAAGTACAAATGTGTATATAAGAATATCTGTTACAATTTTACTCTTTTTCCCCATTTTTAAATTTTTTTTTCTCTCTTTGCGTCAAATTATACGTAATTAAAGGAATTATTTTCGTGTACAGTAAATTTAAATATTTATTTTGATTTTAAATATTAGAATGTACTTGTAAAATATTATTTAAATAGATATTTTACGTTGACGACTTACCGTTCATTAACACTTGGAGTATAATTTGTTGGAGAAATATTTGTTGTTTGCACTGAACGTTGAATGAATACGTATCCCCGAGCAGCACACTCGATCGATAATATCGAAAGTTGAAACGTATCGATAAAAAATCGTTTAAAAATCTAAAGATGTTCTCACGATATGATACAGATTTAGCTGTACGATTTTATAGGCAAAAAATCTAAAAACTATCGAATTCGATAGTATTACGATTTTAGGACGATATTCGTCAACGATACTATCGACAAAGAATATTAAATTTATAGAATCCGATTTTCCACCGATTTTGTGCAGATATTTGAAACTATATTATCGACACGTAATCTGAAATTTCTCGAATTCGATTTTTCAACGATTTTGTGCAGATATTTGAAACTATATTATCGACACGTAATCTGAAATTTCTCGAATTCGATTTTTCAACGATTTTGTGACGATATTTAGAACTATATTATCGACAAATAATCTGAAATTTCTCGAATTCGATTTTTTAACGATTTTGTGAAGATATTTGAAACTATATTATCGACACGTAATCTGAAATTTCTCGAATTCGATTTTTCAACGATTTTGTGCAGATATTTGAAACTATATTATCGACACGTAATCTGAAATTTCTCGAATTCGATTTTTCAACGATTTTGTGACGATATTTAGAACTATATTATCGACAAATAATCTGAAATTTCTCGAATTCGATTTTTCAACGATTTTGTGACGATATTTACAACTATATTATCGACAAATAATCTGAAATTTCTCGAATTCGATTTTTTAACGATTTTGTGAAGATATTTACAACTATATTATCGACAAATAATCTGAAATTTCTCGAATCCGATTTTCCACCGATTTTGTGCAGATATTTACAACTATATTATCGACAAATAATCTGAAATTTCTCGAATTCGATTTGTTAACGATTTTGTGACGATATTTGAAACTATATTATCGACAAATAATCTGAAATTTCTCGAATTCGATTTTTTAACGATTTTGTGAAGATATTTAAAACTTTATTATCGACACGTAATCTGAAATTTCTCGAATTCGATTTTTCAACGATTTTATGACGATATTTGAAACTATATTATCGACACGTGATATGAAATTCCTCGAATTCGATTTTTCAACGATTTTGTGGCGATATTTGAAACTACATTATCGACAAATAATCTGAAATTTGTCGAACGATTTTTCAACGATTTTGTGACGATATTTGAAATTATTTCCAAATTGGTGAAAATTTTTCTAAGTCCAACACGTCTGGTAGTACTAAACTGCCTATTATAAGCGTTTTATTGCTAATTCCTCAACGATAAGGTATGGCATAGTGGTTAAGGAAGAGGATTACCATGCAGGAGGTAGAAGGTTCAAGCCCCACGGGTGGCAGATTTTTTATAATTTTTTTTGACTTTTTCTGAAATGATCCTCTTACCGTAACATGAATAATGTGTTTAGGCATAGTTTAATGTATTAATTATGCTAATTAATGAGTTTTAATTATAGAAAAAAGCTAGTAAAAGACGAAAAATCGGAAATAAAAAATCGATAAAAAATCGTCAGAATATCGAATTCGATAAAGTTCCGCCTAAATCGTGAAATTATCTTTCGATATTATAGATATATTATCGATAAAATATCTTACTATAATCTCGAAATATTTGCTAACTATAATTCGTCGATAATCTATCTATATATCGAAAGATAATTTCACGATTTATGCGGAACTAACGCGACACTTTATCGAATTCGATATTCTGTCGATTTTGTATTTCGATAATTTGTCGAGTGTGCTGCTCGGGTCCTAGAGAAATGAGGAAATGAGATGATATTTTGGGTCAACAAAAATTTTTTCATTTAAAAATGTTCTTTACAGTAGGCTGATCAATCATAGAAAAGTCCCCCAACCTCACCCCCCCTAATCAATAATACCTTAAATACGGACCCAAAAAGACTCATTTGTTGTTTTTTGCGTATAACTCTTCAAATATGCGTTTAAACAGAAAAATGATGATGATTAAAATTAAAGTTCCACTTTGTAAAGTTCATTAAATTTGCAACGAAAAATGTTCTGTTTATTTTTTTGAGAAGTGAACGGATGGCGCAAAAACAAGCGTCAAAATATACCTACTACATTTTTTTTTTAAAAAATGATACCCTCCAATTTCCACAAATAGAAAACAATGTCAAAGGGGATTGCATTTGTGAAAAATTAATTCATAAAAACCATAAAAAAACACCCCTCCACCCTCCTAAATTACCTCATATGTGCACACATGAGGGTCCCCTTCTCTTCAAATGCTAATATATATTAAAGCACGTGAAATTTCCTACGAAACTGCTTCCTTCTTTTCTAACAAGTTAACAGAGCCACATTTTCTATCTTGAAAAATTTAGAAAGTTTTTATTTCAAAAAAAAAAAAATTTATTTCAAGAAATTGAGAAATTTTCTTTTTAAAAAAAAGTAAAAAAAAAAAATTCCAAAAGATTGAAAAATTTTCTCACTCTTGAAGAAGAGATTTTTTGGGGGAAAAATGAAAATTTTTGTTACCTAGGTAAGTACTTTCAACAAATCTAAAAAAAATTTCATCCCAAAAAAAGGGGAAAAATTGTACTCAAAAAATTGATCAAATTTCTTATTCCAAAAAATTGAGACATTTTTTACTAAATATTTTTTTACCCTGAATGTTTCGACGTCTGTTTTTGCGCCACCCGTTCATTTTCGAAAAAAAATAATAAAACATTTTTTATTGGAAATTTTACAGACTTTAATTTTAGTTATGACCATTTTGTTGTTTAAACGCATATTTCAGTAATTATAAGCGAAAGAGGGTAGACGGATTTATGGGAGGTGATTTGAATCTAATTTTACTGGGTTTCGAGTTGGTATGTGATGTGTTCGAAATACAAATGAAAAAATATATAGGTATATTGGAAGAATGGT
Organism: Balanococcus diminutus; assembly: GCA_959613365.1. Classification (NCBI taxonomy): domain Eukaryota; kingdom Metazoa; phylum Arthropoda; class Insecta; order Hemiptera; family Pseudococcidae; genus Balanococcus; species Balanococcus diminutus. Next base: position 37,582,613 of record OY390714.1, read on the forward strand.
AAAAGAAGTTTGGAAGTCAAGTTCAATATTTTAAAACAGTAATGAGAATTATCTGAATATCTAAAGTTTCTCTCATTAGACATTGCTTAACAAAGAACACTGACAAACAATTAAATTAATTAGATTTAATCACGGAATGGTAGGTAAGTCTAGTACATCTAGGTACTACGATATCTACCTCACAAGTACCCTCCTGTCTTCGAGTATTCGTACAAAAAAAAATTATCTCCGACCTTAGTCATGGTTGATCATTTCACACTGAAATATGCAGCTCTTCGAACAGTAAGTGAGTAATCTTCAAGAAGGTATAGATTATATCATTAAAAATTCTATTCGAACACATTCACAAATTTACGAAACGAAGGACAGGTACATTTCCGTTTATAAGTTTTTATGGTATAGTTATATTCATTCTGGATACTTTTTGAAGTACCTACCTAGGTAGCTAAGTAGAAATTTTTAAGACAATTTTCTGCAAACTTCTCGTATTATTATACGTATTCGGTCAAGATTCAAATTATAACTAGACAAGCATTCTGAGTTTATGGAAGAGTGAACTTGTTTGTTATAAATTTCCGCCTTGGTATTTCTTTTTGCTTTCGTATATACTCGTATGTTATGACTAAACGAATTTCTGGAAAAACTACATACCTAAATGCATCAATTAATAATTCCCAAGTAGACAAAATATAGGTATGTATTTGTAGGTACGAATAAAAAATCGACAACATTTTTCAATGAAAGTTTGCTGTGAGTTCTAAGTACGTATTAATTGAGCAATGATTTGACTCATTTTGAGATAAGTCAACCCTGCCTAATATTTAATAACCAAAATGATTAACAGGTATAAATTATTATAAAAATAATGGCAACACAAAGGTTGAATGCAATACACGATAATTATGAATTTGAAGAAAAAATCGCACACGTACATGAGGAGAACCAACGCATCGTGGGAAAAAGTACTTGAAATACAATGAAAATTTTTTTGAGCATTAAACGTAAAATTACAGATTTTCAAAGAGAAATAATAATTAAATTTGAAAGATGAGCCTTGGTTTTAAAACACAGGTTTGGTTCGAGTGAAAACATCCTGTTGGAGTTTTTTCCCTTCTTTTTTTAAAATAAAAATTAGTATTTTGACACCAGGTGACGAATTACGAATTACGTATTAATTTTCAACAAATCGATTCCGGTTGACAACGTAGGCAATTTTTGAATTTTCTATGTAGTGAGTGTAGTTCGATTTTTTCGGAAGGAGGAGTGCTGAAAGTGAGAATGATGTTATACGTACATAGGTATACTCAAAAACATTGATTTTTTTTACAGAAGTACTAGTGATCTAAAAAAAAGTTCCCCAAAAAATCTTGGAAAGTTTTTTTTTTTTAAATATATTTATTTTTCGTCGCTCTACCTGACGGTAATTTGCGACGCGATAACAAATTATTACAATAAATGATATAAATTACATTCTTTTAAGAAATTAAATATCTCAGAGTTTGAATCTCCTAGTATGTCGGGTAATTGTGAGTTTGTATCAAATTTTCTTGTCCTTTGATCTGTATATTTTCTGCAATTTATAAGTATGTGTTTGACTGTTATGATCTGTATATTTTCTGCAATTTATAAGTATGTGTTTGACTGTTATGATCTGTATATTTTCTGCAATTTATAAGTATGTGTTTGACTGTTATTCTTTCTTCACATAGATCACAGAATGGTTCTGGTTGGTTGTTCAGTAGGTGCGAATGGGTGTTGATGCAATGTCCAATTCTAAGCCTAGCAAGTATTTAATCAGAATAAACTGAAGATTTTTGAGAATTTAAAAAAAATAAATATAAGATTTTTTTCTTTAAAAATATAATATGAGGTTGCTTTCTACAAAAAAAAAAAAAAAAAAATTAAAATTATAAATTTTCAAATCCCAAAACATTTACCTACAAATTTTTTTCCAAAAAAATTGGGAATTTTTTATTATTTTCCACTAAAAAAAGAATTAAAAAATTAAATTAAACTTGAATTTGAAAAAAAAAAAACTAATTATTTTATTAATTAATTTTAACATACCTAAGTATTTTTTTAGATAAAATTTTTAAACTAAAATTTAATTTAAATGTCTATACATTAGAAAAATGAAAAATTTTCCTGCTCCAAAAAATTGAGAGATTTCTTTTCTCTAAAAAAAAAGCATCTTTCTACACAAAAAAAAAAAAAAAAAAAACGAGATTTTAGGCCGATTCCAAAAAGTTTAAATATTTTTAATCCAAGGAAATTTAGATTTTTTTACTCTAAAAAGTTAGAAATTTTTTACGATCAAACAAATCATAAAAAATTTTTTACTCCAAAAAATTGGGAGATTTTCGTCTCTAAAAATTAGAGTGCAAAAAATTAGTAAATTTCTAGATAAATTCCAAACATCGACACTAGTCTTTTTCTCTAAAAATAAGTACTTTTTTCTTCAAGAAAATTGAATTGAGAAATTTTTTCTATTTTTACACAAACGAATTTCATAATTTTTACAGAAAAGATATATATAAAGAATTTTTTCAAAAAAATTAAAAATTCTTTAGTTGACTATTTTTTTTTGGAAAAAAATTAAAAAATTTTAATTGATACAAAAATGTTGAGAAATTTTTCACTTCGAAAAAACATAACGATTTTTCAAAATAAAAAAGTCCAAAAAAATTTTCATCTGAAAACATTAAGAGATTTTTTTCTCTAAGGAAGAAGTTTTTTTTCAAGAAAAAAGTTGAATTGAGACATTCTTTTCCAAAAATTTCAAGTTTTTCAATCAAGAAAAAATGGAAAGATTTTTACGAGAATTTTTTATCTATTTCATTTTATTTTTTTAAATTGAAAATTTTTTTGATGCCGACACTGTGATTTTTTTTTATTCCAAAAAAGTTGTGAAATTTTTCACTTCTAATAACAGTAATAACAGAAAAAAATACGGTAGAATGATAGTTTTCTTCTCCAAAAACAGGAGATTACTGACTCAAAAAAAATTGAGATATTTTTCAATCTGATACAAGAAAAATGATAATTCAGAGATTTTTAGGCCAAAAAATAAAAGGTATTTTACTCTGAAAAAAAAAATTATTTTACACAAGAAAATAGAAAAATTTTTGACGTAAAAAAGTGAAAGATTTCTTTTTCTCTCTGAAAATAATCACTAAAAAAAACAAAGACCTTTTCTCCAAAAAAATCAAGAAATTTTTGTGCAATAAAATGAGATCTTTTTTTGAAACAAGTTTAAGTAACTTTTTAATCTAAAAAAAAAAATTCTTTAACAACAGAATTTTTTAACGTAAAAATAAAAATTGTTTTTCTACCAAAAAAATTATATTTTTTCACCAATTTTTCGACTTTAAAAATAAGTGAGGTAAGTAAGATAGTTTCTATTCCAAGAAAATTCAGAATTTTTTTCTCCACAAGAATAAGGAGATTTTTTTCTTTCTCGAAAAACAGATTTAAATAGGTAGTGTGAATAAAATGTTTGCATTTTCGAAGGGTTTTTTTCAACGCCTATCTTAAACACATGCGCTATTTTCAATTTTTTTTTGAAATTGTTTTGGTATCACCACAGAATCACTGGATTCTCAAGTGAAAACACAATATCTATACTTACTAGAGCTTGTTCGTATCAACCATCAATCAACGAAGGAATTATTATACCCTAACTACTAAACTTCATTGTAAGAATAAGACGTTTGCAAAAAAAAAAAAAAAGTTTAAATTAAGTCATTTTTATAAATTACAAATTTGAAAATTTTATTATTTTTAACACGGAACTTTAATGCAAAATATATCACAAAGTGGCACTTTTCTATAGCACATTTCATATTTAAATGAAATAATGAAATTATAAAAACATATGTACGTATGAGTAACTACAAATAAAAATGTTCTTCTGAATCAATCAATAGAAATTCTCAGTAAATTGTTGCGGTTAATGAAAAATAATTTTAAATTATTCGATTAGATATGTTTACACCTGTTATACGTATTATTTTGATCATTTTCGATTCAAATATTCAAATCAGTCTGGAGAAAGTACTCTCTAAACAAAAAATAAATATGTTGTCAGGAACTCCACAAATTCATCACAAAAAAAAAGAAAACGAAAAGAACACAGAACCCTTTTCCACTTTTCACGTTTACAAAAACCTAGTAAAAATTTCCTGCTAAAAAGTTCCCTTTTCCGACTCGCTTATTGAGTTATTGTCCTCGTTATAAACTGTTTCATCTTACATTGTGACGTTGATTGCTCATCAATAAATAAATTAAAATAGTATTTAAAATCTTAACACAAACGTATAAATAAAAACCGAATAATCGAACGCTAAAATACAAAAGAGAACGAAAGGTAACTGCGGTTTGACGAAAAATCACATTCTAGTAATCCTTACAAATACATAAAAATTGGAACGATAATAGCGTTAACCGAGACGCGTTTGGCATTAAATAGGAAATTCAAAAACGTTATTAACGATTAAATAAGTACAAATCGCGTTAAAAGAAAGTCGCATGATTATACGGGTCGTAAAGTACGCGTTGTACGTATAAAAAACGAAATAGGGAGCAGGGTTTAGAAATGGGACTTGAGTATCATCCACAACACTACTTGATCGACCAACGATAATACGTAAAATCAAAAATTCCATCGAAAAATTCTAAAGGGAAATTTTCTACTATGAAAATCGGAATGTTCAGACTGACTTTAATCAACGCGAGACTTTTTGCTCTGAAATAATCAAATCACATGCATAAATTCACATCCATATTAGACATATCTTCTCTTATAATAGACTTTTTGTCATATTTTACGTTATTCCTTTTCAAATACGCTGGCAGTGGTCTTCTGCGACTTCGATTCGTAACGCCGTCCTCTTCGTCCATCATACGTATCACTTCCAAAGGATCCGATGGAGCGATCGGAGCAATACAGATGTCACGTACGGCTCGAAATTTACCGCAATTGTTCAAGTGCTCATTTTCCAAACGGAAGAAGTTCCATACGAATCGCCTGCGAATTAATTATTTTATCAATTAATATATTATAAATTCATGATCGGGTATTTTACGGAAACTCGCTGCTGCTCATTTGTTCACCTTGAATTTTACGTATAAATACTTTATATTCAAAATTGGAGGGGAGGGAAGGGTCCAATCGAAATTTTTGTTATAACCAAAATTATTCCTAGAACTTCAAGCTACAACATTGGTTTGAATTTTTTTTTCAATCGAGCATCTCTCTCCACTGAAATCCATTATTAAAAATACAAATAGGGAGAGGGGATGGGGACCAATTGAAAAAATTTTCAAACCAAAGTTGTAGCTTGAATTTCTAGGAATAGTTTTGGTTATAACAAAAATTTCGATTTTACCCCTCCCTCCCCACCAAAACGTATTTAAAATACATTATTCAAGTAGGGATGAGGTAAGGGGCCGAATTGAAAATTTTTTCAAACAAAAGTTGTAGCTTAAAGTTCTAGGAATAATTATGGTTATAACAAAAATTTCGATTGAACCCCTCCCTCCCCTCCAATTTTGAATATAAAAATTTATGTAGTACTGAAAGTATGAGACGTGGTAAAAAAATCAACGTAAAATTCAAGGTGAGTAAATGAGCAGCAGCGAGTTTCTGTAAAAATAGTCAATCGTTATAAATACGTGGTAGTCTGTCAATTGGAGAAGAAAAGCTAACCTGAAGATTTCTAAAGGCGCTGTTATCGAAGTTATCACTTCACTGGAGACATATCCGCTCTCACTCAATAAAAACGTTATCACCCAAACAAATCGTAAAATGAAATCTTCCACTATAGCTAAATAGTACCACGTCTGCAAAAAAAAAAAAAAAAGTAATAAAGGGCTAACGTAATTTTGTTAGAATAAAATTCAAAATATACCACGCACCGTAGAAGAGTATACGATTTCTTCTCGTAAAAATTTATTTTCTGCATTCTCCGAGTACGATAATAAACCCCAGTCCATTTTTATATCCCACGTATACGTATACGTCGAGCTCAACGTGGCACAGAAGAAATACAAATAAACGTAGGGATTTTCTGAAAAACTGCTATAATCATCTGAAGAAAAAAAAACACATTCGTAAGTCAATTGATTAATTTTCAAAATCCAGTCTGGTAATACCGCTGACTCACTTTTATGAGCATTCATAACAGATAATGTAACAGCAGCTGCAATAGAGGATGCATATTTTCCGGCATTTATCAAATGTAACGTCTCCTTGGAATCTCGATAACGTCTCAGACATTGAGCAAAACGAACCCAAGCCGGAACGAAGCTAACGATTGTTCTGGAAATTGGAAAATCGCCTGGATTCGTCGCAGATCCGTCTGTAACCAATTATTTTCTCATTATTACGTTGTAATAATAACGCGAACTTATAACTACGTGTATTTATTCTGAAAAAGAGCCAAAATATCGTTCGAAAGATCGGCGATGCTTTAGTACTGTGAAATACGTACGAGCACTATACCTCCGCTAAGCCAATTGTAATAAGTCAGGTAAAAGCAAAACGTGTAGTGTAGATCGGTAAAGACAGTGGCCATGCTGTTCATTTGATCAGCCAGCCAAAAATCAGCGAACCCAACGTGGAAAAATGGAGCTGCTATTATTCTACCCTGAAACACAATCGAATTTGTAATGAGCTAAGAGTATGATATAATGTTTTTACTACAAGTACGCGTAATATGGCTTTTTTCCAAAACAACTGTACTAGATTTGATAAAAACTACGAATGATTCATTTTTGATTATGATACTCACTATTAATTTTACCAACCAGACTCTGGCATCGTAATGGAATGTACGGAACGGATTGAAAATGAATCCGAGAATCAAGAAGATTAAAACCAACGGACTAAGGTAGGCTGGAATGCTTATGTAACTGCTGTATAAAAAACTTAATATACTCAAAGCCCACGTCACACCAAGAATGGCTGCCAATTCCATTAGATGTTGCTCGGAAAGATGATTGCGAGGATCTAGTTCGAAGATAAGTACATGATTTACACCCGATGATCTCCATCCATACACGTTGACCCCGATCAAAAACATAAACTGCATCAGTAACAAAGGGGCACGATATAAACGAAAAATATCGCAGAATTGTTGCTCCTGGCTTTCGTGAAATATGGCTAAAAAGAAATTACATTCGATTAGAACTCGGAAGTGCATAATAAAATGTCCGAAGTAAAACCAAATTACCTGATAAAATCACAGTAACACTTAGAACTATGAAACTGCCCGAAAACAACCCCACTTTGAAAGTTATCCAAGGACTTCTCTGTTCACCTAATGGAGGAACTCGCAAACGTTTCATAGCTTTCTGACGATCGCCATGTTCTAAATGCACAGTATATAAATGCTCGGTTTCCGATATCAATCTGTTGATATCGTTATTCGTATAGAATGTAGAATTATCAACATATTGCACTCTCCACTGAGCACCATCGCTTGTTTGTAGTAACTAAACAAAAATCAAAAAGATTAATAACGTCGTAAAATCCACGAGTAAAATTTGTACGACGATTCTGTATACCTTGTCATGTTTTTTCAATATTTTTCTAAATCCAGTAAAATTTAAACTTTGGTAATTTTGTAACAGTACTAAACTAAGATAAAATTCGGCGAAAGCTAATTTCAAATCTTGAAGCTTTCGCGATGGAATCGGAAGTCGTTCCGAATAAGCGTGAACATTTCCTTTGGATTCGGATTTCTTTCCAGGTGGTCCGGTCGGCGTAATGAGCTCATTTTTTAATGTGGAAAATTTCCTAATAGCTTCGGCAAGCTTTTCTGTAACATTTATCAAATCATTTTCAAGATTAGATCATAATTTTTCAACATTATTAAATACTTAATATCTCGTATAATTTTTATTTTAATTCTCAGATGTTACATAATCAATAAAACTTTGAAACCTAACAGGTGAAAAGGTACAGAAGTGCGTGTGATAAAATGAACAAAACAAAAATGATAGCACATATTTATGCATTTAAAATAATATTTTTTTTCGCAAAGAAGTCTATTTTAATTTTTATAGACTCAAGTCATTCACAAAAAAAAAAATCGAGTAAATTTTATCGTTTTTGAGCCATCAGCACACTTGTAATCATAAGCCACTTATCGACCCATAAATGATATCTAATTGAATTTAATTAAATCATTATCCAAAGATAAGAGGCATTTGCTACCTTTAAAATTAAGATCTAGAATTATCGTTTAACTTTTAAATCCCTGCTTTAATCAAATAGTTTTTTTCATTTTTGAAATTTGATTTGCAACTTATTACAAAATCTTTGAAAAATGTAATATTGGTTTCGTCATTATTTCAAACGAATTATAGTTTTTTCAACAACTATACAAGTACTCGATACCAACCAGAAAAAAATATGTTGATTTTTTTCAACTCTGCATCACAGTAACGGAAAAAGTAATCGTCAAATTGAGCAAATTTTTTTCGTCTTTCTTCTTCGTCCAATTCTTCCATATCTGCGTCAGAAACAGCGTTGTATATCATCGCTTTCATTTCCTGAAATCATGAGAATGCAATTAATATCAAAATTTTCATACTAACGAAGAGGAGAAATTATTAGTAGAATCTGCAAGTAATAAAAAACACGTGCATTGATTACGTACTTTCAGTAGTCAACTACTCGAAATATTTTATTTTCAGTTAAATTACCTAATTTTGGCCTCACCAGCCAAAAAATTGAACAAAGAAAGTTGTAAAAGCTACTCGAGTACAAAAACTTAGATCTAGGTAGTTGTAGATCGTTAAAACAAAGCCATTTTTTGAAATTAAAATAGCACGAAATCATTTAGAGTTAATTAGAGTACCAGATCTGATCTCACAACAAAGGTTAATAGATCGAGTTCAACATCTGCGATCTTGAATTATAAAGTGACATAGTTGCAGCATGCTTTTCATTACAGTACACAAACAAAGCACTAATGAGAAGATATTTCTGCGAGTACAATTTTCGACGCAAAATTGGACCGTAATATAACATGGAAATATTTTCATCATTAGCGAAGTCTCCTTACGTACAGAAATGTGACAAATAAAAATGAGATGATAAAAAGTGTTTCGTTTTCTGGCTAGGATGAATATATTCTGGCCAAGTTCATTTCTTTCTGGCCAATTTTTAGCTTAACGGTCGATTAAACACGATATAATCAAAAAAAGTCCCATTTTCATTTGTACGAATGCTTTACCAACTTTATTGAAAAATTAAAAATATAAAAGATAAGATTATATGTAGAAGGTTATCAGAACTTTGTAGCGGTAGGATTTCAACATAATAAGCTCTTGATCCGTCCCATTTTCAGAATTGTGAATAAGTATATTCAACAAAATGCAATTTTATAGAATAACTTAAATTTGAAAAAAAAACAATCGAGCTTACTTCATAATTGATGTACTGTTTTCGCCATTCTGGGGTGATATGGGCGGACAAGTGTTCGGCGAATTTCATTTTGAAATTCTACTGTATTGCAGTAACTCTTCGAGTATTAAAATTAATGTTGCAAGCACCGATGAAAAATTACACTGCAATTTCAACTTCGAGATCGTGTTCGGGATGAGGAACTTACAGCAGATACGAGTCTACTGGTATACCGTTCTGCGTGCGATTATTCAAACTTTGAGAAGCAAAACTGAATCTTTCTTTTAGAGAAAACGAACTCATATTGAACTTCTAATTAAAAATATCACTTTACTACTGAATCGTAATTCGTAAAATATCGTAAAATCCTTTGATTATTATCTTTTCACTTCGCCTTCGCCATTGACGCATAAATTAAAACTGGGCGATAAGATTTTTTCATTAGTGATCGTACGAGTTGAAGCGCATGCGCAGATGAAAATAAATAATACCAACTCCAACTTTGAAATAGGCAATTTTTCAAATCTGTTCTGTTCTCTTTCCTTCCTATCTTATGATTTTTTTTTTCTTATTTTTCTGTAATTTCCTCATGATTTTCAATTTCAATTTTCAAATTCCCTTCCCATGGCGCAGGCCACCTCAGGCTCACTCACTCACTTACTCACTCACTCACTCACTCACTCCACTTCAAGTTCAAATGATAACTTGAAACTTGATTAAGGATTACAATTTCATTGAAGCCTGAGGAAGTGATGAAGCGCACATAACTCAAGACAGAGCTTGTATAGATGATTAGAGGACCCGAGGGACCCGTCCGCGGGAAGTCCGGGACACGTGCAAGGCAAGCATCATCATGAAGCATGTGGCTCCAGCTTGCTCCAGCGCCAGCCTTTGCCTTTGGCTCCAGCACTGCTCTAATGTTTTGAAGTGAAGCACTGAAGTGATATGAAATTCTCAATCCTCATTCTAGCATTCAATATCGACATCGACTAACCTGCATTTTTAGCATTATTGATATCCTGCAGCAGCAAAGAAGTATTCGAAATCTGGCCTTTGAAAATCTTCAAGTGAAAAATACTTACTAGTAATCTAGTATCACGATAAAGTAAGTCGATGGGAATTGGGAGTAGCTTATAGCTTATTTATGTACGTGTATATAACAGTTATTCTTGCTTGTGTTTGTTCAGAATGATCCTCGGTTGGAATCTTTGATAACCCGCTCGTCAGTCGTCCATCGAATAAAAATCAATAGAACCCGTAGAACCATATCATAATCGACGTAATGAATGTTTTAAGAAAAAATGTTTACCGCTACTGGCGCTACTCTTGCACCGGAGGATACAGTTGAGTATTTACTTTTTCATTCCAAAATAAAATTATGCTATGCTTGTGTAGTATTTCTCATTATCTCGTTCTCATTGATCGTTGTTTTGCAGTTAATATGTACAAACCTACAACATCGTACCTGAATTCGGGATTGATCGCATCGTATTCAACCAAAAAAGATGAACCATCAACGGTAATTTGACATCATTTATTCAAATTTTATTAATTCGTATGATGAGTAAAGAGAGAAAATAGATCAGATGAATCATTGAATCGAGTAAATTCATTTAGATAGGATAATTAAATCATAAAATTTGGCGTATCAGTTTTCACTCACAGCAATCAATTACTCTTATGCATTAATTATTCATATTCGACTTTGTTCACTTTTCTTTTTTTCAAGTTTGCGCCCGACATGTCTGATAAATGTGTCGAAGAAATTGCAGAGAAAAAAGAAGCCCTCATACAATACCCGAAGCTCTCGCAGCGGCTACGTCGGAAGAGATTCGAATTGAATATAATAACCGTGTATATGCATTTATGACTGCAGCTGATGAAGAAGGCAGAATTTTTTACGAAAAGAAGAAAATGGCGAAGAAGCTTCTCGCCGCAGGAGTTGAATTAGACAAGTACAAAGTACTTGAGATTCTCGATTTAGACCGCGAAGATTTGGAAGATAGCGACGCCGACGACGAGGATTCCGAAGATTCCAAATAGTACTTGTAAACTTTTCTTGTATCGTACATTGTTTTTTAAAAATGAAATTATTTTGCTCTTCAATCAATTTCGAACGTTGAAACCGTACCTCAAGTTTTCATTCATGAAAAATACATCGGTGGTGGAGCCGACACGAAGAAGAAAGGAGAATCCGGCGAATTACGTAAAATTATCGACGGCACAGCGTAATAATCGTTAGTCTAATTTGAGAAACATGATTGTTTACATTATACGTTATATACGTCTTAATACACCTTTGCATAATAAATTCAATATCTTTACCTATTTGTTATTCCAAAATACTGCAGAATTTTCGAGTTCAGTTTATTTTCACACGCGAGGAAAAAAATATCAAATAACAAAAAGTAGAGAATTTTTTTTCATCGTAAGCACAAACACGAAGCTCAATTCAGCGAGGAAATCGAATCTGAAGTTTTAGAGTAGAACGAATGTGTTTTTTGAAATACTTTTTTCTTATCGTATTCTCAAAAGAAACTTTTTTCACAATTTGGAATTCGGACGTTGGAATGAAATTTATCACATTGGTTTAGAAACATCTATTTCCTTGGAGATCAATATAAGAAGTATGTGTACTTTGGTATTTTTTACTATGACAATTTTTTAGGTGATGGTGAATGCTTATAATGAATACAATGGTAATTTAATAAAGAGAAACTGATTTTATACTCTGGTATGTTATGCCTAATCCCCTTGAAAATAATTCCAAAATGATACAGTACATAAGATTTTTTTTTTAATGTAGGTATTTTTTAATCGGGAAATTGTCCTTCGGGACATTGAGTTTGGGGTTAATTTAGTGAAGGAAGGGATATGGTACATACCAAAATTATTACTAGGACTTCAATCTATAACTTTTGTTTGAAAATTTCTTCAGTTGGAGTCCTAGCCCCCCCCCCCTCCTTAATAATTCATAACTTTTCAAGTATCTAAGTCATCAATTTTATTCAAGTCATATTATGCAAAATTGAAGGGAAGGGAGGGGTTCAATCGAAAATTTTGTAGTAACCAAAATTATTCCTAAGACTTGAATCTACAACTTTTATTTGAAATTTTTTTCAATTGGATTCCTACCTCCCCCAGTTTTTGATAATATTAATTTGGGGTTAATTTAGTGAAGGAAGGGATATGCTACATACCAAAAATTTTATAATAACCAAAATTATTCCTAGGACCTCAATCTACAACGTTTGTTTGAAAAAACTGCCATCTTCACTAGTAAAAAAATTCGAGAAATCATTCAGGGTAACGGATTCGGGGGAAAAAAATCGGGGAAAACACATTCAGGAAACTGACTTTCGGGAACTTTTTTATTCGGGAAAATGGATTCGGGGGAAGAGACGGAAACCGGTATTCCACTTTATATCACTTTGGAGAATAAAAAGTATGCTTTACGTTTCAATAACTTACATCAAGATTGTACATACTAATTATTTATTATTTCTGCAACAGAATCTGATATAATTACGGAGTACCATCGGGGTGGTAATGCCTCATTTTTTTTACCTGTTCCTACAGGTCCATGGCGACGTTCCCATAACAAGCGATGCTTCTGTTTCATGAAAACTCTACGCGAATACATTGGTCCGGAACCATCCCTCCGCATTAGACCTTTTTTTATATTGTTTACTTTTACTCTTCCTCTCTCTCAAATAAATTTTAGATAGGTATACCTATTATGCAAATAAGAGATGAGCACCTAATATTGATTCTTGTACGACTTTTCACCAAATTGAGCATAATGAATTGTAATTATTTCACAAAAGGTTATCAAAAATATCACTTTTTCATCCCGTCCAAAAGTTTTTGGAGTATCTCTTTGGTTAAAACTAAATTAGCACGTTCGTCTGTGTTATAAATCACTTCTTTCAAAATATCCTGAGCAATGGCGGCTTTGTGCTTCTGTTTCTTAGCTTTAAGGTAATCGTTAACCCATTCAGTTTGATGCTCTATTACAAGTTTACAACTTTCTTCCAATAAAACAGGATCGTTGATTTGGAACCACTGGTTCCTTTCAACCATCTGTAACATTTTTCAATGAATCAGGTACTTCTAAGAAATAATAATATTTTTGTAAAACCACGTAAAACTCACTTCGGTAGGAGAAACTTCACATTCAAAAATCAATTTCTCTACAATTCGAGTAACTATAATTCGATTGATTATACCATTATGTAGGAGGTCGATTACTTCTCCGAGATCTTTTGAACTAGCTTTGCTGTAACAATTAACGATATCATTAAAATTTTCAAAAAATGAATGAATTATTGGAATAATAAAAAATTACCATTCTTCAGGAGACATTTTGTGTCTATTCAAGGCACATAATACTTCCATCATTAAGAAATTCCAAACTTTGATACTTTCTCTTTTTGGATTTTCAGCAGTAATATTCAAAAAATGATTTAATAAAACTGGTTCGTTCTTGCATGAAAAGAGGGGAAAAAATTAATGATTTCAAACAGAAGAATGTATACATTTTTTTCAAATTTTTATACCAGAAGGTACTCACTAGAAGTCGTAAAACATTGATCATGGATAAACCATATTTATCCGCTAAATTTTTTCGAGTGATGGCAGGTAATTCTGGTAACTGTTTTTGCAGTAATGGAACGTTAATAGCATCTGAACTATCGTTTTCATCCAATGATATACACAAAGGAAGTAAATTAGGTTCAGGCATAAATCTATAATCCTGTCATAAAGAACAATTACCAAAAGTTATATAGTTTCATGTTTCATAATAACAAATGAACATGATAATGACCAACCTGTTCCATTTCTTTATCTCTCATTGATACCGTACAACCATTTTCGGCATCCCACGAACGAGTTTCATTCATAACGGATTTTCCACCGGCACGTAATCTTATTTGACGATCTATCTCAAAATCTACAGCTTTTTGAATATTACGAATACCTCCTATATTTTTCACTTCCCTACGAACACCTAGCGTTATATCTCCAATTTTCCTCACAGATATGTTTGCATCTACTCTCAAAGCACCCTCTGGAATTAAAAAAAAATTAATTTTATCAAATTAGGTATAAAATTTATGCGTACATTTTGAATTATATTATGTACCTTCAATTTTACACGAACACGTTTCTAATTTTCGCAATATGAGTATCAATTCTTTGACCAAACAAGCCGCTTCTTCTCCATTTTTCAAATCTGGTTCAAAAACTATTTCAATAAGTGGATTACCAGCACGGTTCAAATCAACTAAACTCCTGCGGATGAGACAAATAATTATTCATCTCTACTTACCAGGTTTACAAGTTCGATACCAAACACTCACATGTTGGCTTCATAATCGTGAAGAGATTTTCCACTGTCCTGTTCCAATTGGATTTGTTTGATTTTAGATGTTTTTAAATAAGGATTTTTTGCTGTTTCCGGTGTGACGACTGGGAATTCAAGTAAGCCATCGGTTGCGAAAGGGGCTCGTTGTTGCGTTATTTGATATCCTGCCTATTGAAAAAATAAAACACAATGAGATCTTCTAACGTCAGTGTACACATTTAATGAGTAAGAAGCTAAGCTTTCACCGGTAAATCTGCGTAAAAATAATGCTTTCTGTCGAACCATGATTTTGGATGTACGGTGCAGCTTAATGCCAAAGCAGAAAGAACTCCTTTATGAACACATTCTTTATTCAAAGCCTAAACAAGGTTCAATTAAAAATATGCTATACATGTTGAATAGAATATTGAGGATTCAAAGTCTTACCGGTAATGTACCAGGAATCGCAGCATCGAAAAATGATACTTGATTGTTGACTGTTTCGTCGAATGATGTTCCTGCGGCTGAAAACAGCTTTGAATTAGTTTGTAGTTGAGCGTGTACTTCTAAACCAACTACACCTTCCCACTTTCTCCTACGAAATGAAAACCAAAGGCAATTAACACTTCTTTTTTAAATAATTTAGACATGATGGTTAATATAATAAAATTACCTCACACAACTGATTTCAAAACATAAAGCATTATTTTTAAAGCTTTTGAGAAATGTTCTCTTCGATCTGTACATTTTTACGGTGAGTCCCTTTGACAGGTCAGTCCTTACTAATCGGTTACTAATGATACTTGAGAAATTATGAAATACTCTTGAGACCCTCGCTCAGTAAAAATTTTCCAAATTACCGCAAAACTCAATAATTCCGGAGCTTGACCGGTTCATCTTTTTCTTTTTCGGTCGTGTTCGTGTTATCGAATAATTTCAAAATTTTCAAATTATTTTTCTTATCAATTTGTTGCGGTGTTTACGTCGCCGCAATGTCGTCAATTCGGATTTCGGATCTTTGGTACTACCTACATAATGAGAGAAAATAAATTCAACATTATTCACTTTTCCATACATCATACAAACTGAAATGAATTTAATTCTTTAAAAAATACAAAGGGCAATATGAAAAACTTTTTAAAATAAGCAATAAACTCAAATACACCTGAAAAATCAATTTTAAAATTACTACCTACCCTCTGCTATCTTATATGGAATTGACCAATCATAGAAAAGATACACTGCAACGCGTGCGCAATATGCGCAAACGGCGATGCAATGCAGGATGCAGGAGTACAGGAGTATCGAAGTAGCCATTTTTTGTTTACCTTTGAAAAAATGTAAAATTAATAGATGAATGCGAATTTGAAATTTTATTATTTTTTGAAATTTGAATTGAATTTGATAAATTCTATTGAATAAAAGAAGATATGTAAAACTAAATTTGTGTTGCATTATAGTTCAATTCCTTTTCATGTTCCACTGCCTTTGTGATAATATCTTCATTGTTTGCTGAAAGTAAGTAAAAATGTTGAAGTTTCACATTTCATCTCATTAATATACATTTCTGTTCATATACTTATAAAATACTTGATACTATATCTCGCTTGCTTTTAATAATTTCAGAATTCATGCCTTATGTAGCCTTGCATTGAATGAATTTGACAATAAATTTGATGTGAACTCTGATTTACACCACGGATAAGGTAATGTTTGTCAAGTACTTACTCTTGAGATTGTATCGATATTCTGAATTGTATTTCCGAACGCCGAAACATTTATCTACTATAATTTACCAATTTTACAATTATTTTTTTTTTCAGGTTATGTAAGAATTACGGCAGTAATGGGACCTCCTCGTCGGATGAAATCAGTTGACAAAAACTTTTGAACGATTGTGTGGAATGTTTCTCTGTAAGTTGAATTTTCACCTTTCTCAAGTCCCAAGTGAAATACACTTGAAACTAATTTTTTCATTATTATTATTATTTCCAGAACGTTCAACGAATGTAATTCATGTGCCATACAAACGTGGGATATAATGTATGTAGTAATAATATGGCTGGCCATACTCAAAACATGTTGTTCACAATTCCTCCTATTCAGTACATCGAAAGATGTACGAGTTATGAATTTAACTCGACCGAAAAAGCCGCAGATATTAGTGAACGATCTTCGATTCACCACTGGAATCGATTACTGTTTCAACGAATCGATAATCTGCTTGATTGACAATAAGTACGAGCAAATATATTGCGTACCGTTGAATGGCACCCATAACATCAACAGTACATCCAACTTCAAAGCAAGTATACCATCGGGAGAAGCACTAGCATGCGACTGGCTGACCAAGAAGATATATTGGGTCGACAGTGAAACCAAAACACTAGAAGTTATCTCATTAAAAACTAAACAACGCGCAGTTCTCATATGGGAGAATATAGACCAGCCTCGTGGTTTAGCTGTCGATCCTCTGAGTGGCTATCTTTTTTGGACTGACTGGGGTGAAATCCCGAAAATCGAAAGATGCTCGATGAACGGTAATTCGTCTTCTAGAAAAATAATCATCGATACGGATGTGTTTTGGCCGAACAGCATATCCTTAGATGTTATCAGCAAGAAACTGTATTGGATTGACGGTAAATTGCTGAAAATTGAAGCGATCGATTACGATGGCAAAAGTAGAACCGTTATACTGAGTAAATATCTGCATTATCCGTTTTCGTTAACTCGAATTAACGATGTATTTTACTGGACCGACTGGACAAATAATTCGATTTACTCTTACGACGTATCCACTAATCGAAGTTACCTCGTATATAACCATACGCGCCACGGTACACCCGACGCTGCTGTAATGGGAATTAAAGCTCTGGGAGCTTCGTTTCAACCTTCAAAATCAACGCCATGCGATTACAATAACGGCGGTTGTTCGGATTTGTGTTTGCTTTCATCCGAGCCTCCAGGATACTCGTGTATTTGTCCGACAGGAATAACGAACTATAACGAGACTACCTGTTATCCACACACCAATCATCTGCTTTTACTCGTGCAACGAACAGATATCAGTAATATTTCCTTGGATACGCAGGATTTTACTGCGTTCAAAATACCTTTAACAGGTATTAAACAAGCAATGTGTATCGATTACGATCCGGTGGAAAAATTCATGTATTGGACCGACAACGAAGCGCCGTTCATTCAGCGAGCTAAATTAGACGGAAGTCAACAAGGAAGTGTTGCCAGCGATGAAGTTCTGAATGTTGATGGCATCGCCATCGATTGGATTAGTCGAAATATATACTGGAGTAATGCCGATTGTAATCGAATTGAGGTGCAGAGATTGAATACTACCTATCATAGAGCCATCATTATCGACGATATCTATAAACCTCGTGCCGTTGCTGTGCTGCCACAACGTGGATGGTTTTACTGGTCCGATTGGGGCGAATTTCCGAAAATCGAACGTACCGATTTAGACGGTGGCAATAGGTAATTAGTATAATTTTGTTAATTCCATCGCTATTGGTTCATTTATAGTCAGAGCCGAACCTACTTGAAATGTACCGAGCGAACATAAAGCTGGGACTTGTCTCAAAATTTAGTATATGTACCCCTATTTTAAAATCCACCAGTCTGCCGATAAAATCGGGGAATTTTCCAAAACCCTCTCGTCAGATTACAGACCAGACTACTGAATAAAAAACATTCTAAGAAAAAGTTTGGTGGGTTGCATAGTTTCCCTGGAAACGGGGCATTAAGCAAAAGTCGCGTTTTTCTTCAAATTTCGACACTAAAAATTGTAAAAAATTTTCATTTTCCAAAAAATTCATCAATAATTTCTACAAAATGACATCATCAAAATGCAAAATGAATATAATTTTCTTTTTTTGAAAACTGCATGCATTTTATTTTTCAAAAATCAAAAATTAATTTTTTCGTAAAAAAAAAGCAAGATGAAATTAGTTTCCAATTTTTCTTCATAATTTCATAGATGAAAAATCAAAATGACGTCATGCAAAGGTCTTAGAAAATTCCGCTTATCAACTCTATGCATTCAACAAAAAAAAAAAAAATTATGGCCCCCCCTTTCATCATAACCTCTCAAAATTGACCCGAATAATAAGAAAAAAAAATTTTGAGCTATTTTTTTCAAGAAATTAAATTTGAAGGAGAATGTGTAATTCATCACGATCACGATGTAATAAGTGCCTGGTTGGTACTTATTGCATGGTAAAAATGAAATTTTTCCAAAAATGGGAATAATTGAGAAATTATGAATTTTTTCATCATAAACTCTCAAAATGGACCCGAATAGTGAGAAAGAAATTTTTGGGCAATTTCTTCAAAGAAATTTAATTTTATGGAAAATGTGAAATTCATTATGTAATAAGAAGTACTAACCGCTACTATTACGTGGCAAAAATGAGTTTTTTCCAAAAATGGGAATAATGGAAAAATTATGAATTTTTTCATCTTAACCTCTCAGAATGGACCCGATTATTGAGAAAAAAAATTTTGGGCAATTTTTCCAAAGAAATTGAATTTAAGGAAAATGTGAAATTCACCATGTAATAACTAATCTACAACTTTTATCTTAGAAATTTTTCAATTTGCCCCTCCCTCAATTTTTAAAAATATATCTACCATTATGCGAAATTACATAGACAAGGTGTCTACCGTCGCGAAAAATCGCGAAAGTCGCAAATTCAAAAGTTGGTCGCGAAAAAGTCGCAAAATTCGCCAAAAAAATCATTGAAGTCGCAAATTTTTTCCTAATTTCTTCAAAACTTCATCTTTTTGAAAATCTTTAAATTTATGATAAAAATGCATTATTTCTTTATTTCAAAGTTCCAATTTTTTCAAAATTTTCGCCCTCGCTTCGCTCGGGCAACATGCTACTTTTATGTTTTTTTATAATCCAAAAATTATCATGTTTTCAAAATTTTTGCAAAAAAAATGCCTGTTTTTTTCTTTTGAAAATTGCAATTTTTTCAAAAAATTTCGCCCTCGCTTCGCTCGGGCAGCACGTGTCATTCTTATTTGGATCCTAATGCTTTCATGAATTTTTAAAAAATCTTTTATTCATGAGGACAGTGAGGAGTTTTTCTTTCAAAAGCTCAATTTTTTCGAAATTTTTTGCCCTCGCTTCGCTCGGGCAACATGAGTAGATGTTCTTCTGGTTTTCAATCCAAACAAAAATCAATTTTTTTTAATTTGTGAAGAAATTGAACAATTTTATTTTCCATTGAAAATTACATTTTCCCCAAATTTTCAATGTGTGGGATTTGAAATCTATCTATTTTAATCTTAATGTTAGCTTTAAAAAACCGTTGTCAATTTGTCACACATTACATTAAAAAAATTTGGAAGAAAGATGGGAAAATTTGAGTCTCGCACCTCATCCCATTCAAAATAGCTTCGTTACCTCTCTGTTTTTTAAATGTAGGAAATGAATTATACAAGTATACATAGGAACCTCATAGCCCAGAAGTCAAAGCGTAACAAAACATCATAGAATGTTAGTGTAAAAAATAAATCACCGGAAAATATCTTTTCAAGCCTCCTCCCCTCCCTTCCCATCCGAAGCACAAATTTTATTCTGTTGAAGACCCTAACGTTAGCATTCTGACTTTTGCTAACAACCCTAATACTCATGAAGAATTGTATTAAAGAGGTTAATTTCGAATTTGTGAATTCAAATTACATTACAGGAGAAAAAATATCACGAAAAAAGTCTCGAAAAAATCCCGAAAGAGGTCGCGAAAAGTCGCTAAAAGTCGCGAATTTCAGTTTTCAAAATTTGGTAGACACCTTGATAGAGGAGAGGGAGGCATCCAATCGAAATTTGTATAATAACCAAAATTATTTTTATGATCTTAATCTACAACTTTTATTTTAAAAAATTTTTAATTAGCTCCTTTCCTCACTCGCTCACTCCTCTAACTTTTAAGGGGGGAGGGGGGGGGGCTACTTTTAAATATTTTTTTTAATGCATAGCGTTGACAAGCGGAATTTTTTAATACTTTTTTATATGATGCATTTTTGATTTTTTTTATCTGAAGTATCGAGGAAAAATTGAAAACAAAAATCATTTTGCATTTTTAAAAAAAAAAAATTAATTTTTGATTTTTGAAAAATAAAATGCATGGAGTTTTCAAAAAAGAAAAGTTATATTCATATTGCATTTTGATGACGTCGTTTTGCAAAAAATATTGATAGATTTTTTGGAAAATGAAAAATTTTAAGCGTAAAAATTGGAAAACAATGCGACTTTTTTTAATGCCCCGTTTCCAGAAAAACTATGCAACCCACGAGGTTCTTCCTCAGAATGTTTTGTATTCAGTACAGTTTGGTCTGTAATTTAACGAGAGGATTTTGCAAAATTCCTACTTTCTACCCGATTTTATCAAACCCTCTCATAGTTTCTCATCGAAGTATTCCAGTCAACTCGAAAGAAATCGTCGACAAATTAAAATTTTGCAAAATCCTCTCGTTAAAGTATGGGGAAGAACTTCTTCTACAACCCCAAAAAAAGATGAGCTCGATACCTCCATTAGTTATTGAGATAATGGGGCATTCATGTGAAATGGGTAGGACAGAAAAAGGGTAATTAGAGTTTTTGATTTTCCAATAATACATTCATATGTTTTTGTTATTTTGTTGACCAAAGTATAATGAAACAGAATTATTTTGAAGTCTCAAAAACTCTATGCATTTTTTACTACGAAATCTAGGAAATCACAATTTCAAAAATATTCAACTGGAATTTTTGAAATTTTTAATTTCCTATTTTTTTTGGAGTCAGTGGAGCCGGGGATGGTCCGGTCTTGGCGTATTCAACTATACTGTCAATACATTTGTACTCTATGTAATAAAAAAAAGTCGATTTAAAAGTAGCCCCCCCCCCCTTAATTAGTATTTCAATGTGTTATGCGAAATGGTTGGAGAGGGAGAGGTCTAATTGAAAAAATGTTCATACAAAAGTTGTAGCTTGAAGTTCAAGGAATAATTTTGGCCATTACAAAAATTTTGATCGGATCCCCTCCCCCCCTCCCCCAATGCTCAAGTTATTCGTTCTCAATCAATTTTACTTTCATATCTTTATAAAAATCTGGGCTATGCCTAAGTTGTTAGCTTTTTTTATTATTGTTTATTAATGCCAAATTACGATTATCTGTTGCAGGATAAAAATAGTAGAAACCGGACTGAAATGGCCCAACGGTATATCCATCGACTTCAAAGAATCCAAACTATACTTCGGCGATGCGAGAACCGATCGAATAGAAGTAGTTAATATGGTAGATGGCAAAGATCGTCGTGTGATCGTCTCTCAAGATGTGCCTCATATTTACGGCATAACTACGCTGGGCAACTATCTATATTGGACCGATTGGCAAAGTCGAACTTTGGAACGAGTAAACAGGCACACCGGCCAAGAACGATTAACCATCTTGGACGAGTTGCACTTCGTAATGGGCATCAAAGCCATCGACACCCGTGAGAAATTGGGCACAAACGGGTGCACCGAAAAGAACGGAGACTGCGAGCAAATCTGTTTTCATAAACCATCCCAAAAAGTAAAAATCGTCTGCGCCTGCCGAGTCGACTACGAATTAGACCTCGATCAAAAGCACTGTTTTATTCCGAACGGATTTCTAGTCGGTTATGCTGCTGAACATCTGTATCGAATCAGTATCACGAATAATTTCGTCAGCGACGTAATACCCGTCAGTGGTGTATCGCAAATCTGCGCCATCGACGTCGATATCCCAGATTTGCGTGTTTATTGGGCCGATAATAAAGCGGAGACGTTGAGCAGAGCTTATTTGAACGGTTCTCGAGTGGAAAAAATCGTAGAGTATGGAATCAGTTCGCCGGAATCGTTAGCAGTCGATTGGCTGTCTTCTAATTTGTATTGGGCCGATACCGTTAGGAAACGAATCGAAGTGGCCAAGTTGAACGGTAATTACCGAAAAACGCTGTTTTGGATCGGCCTGAAAGAACCGAGAAATCTGGTAGTTGATCCTAGAATGGGTTATATGTACTGGAGCGATTGGGATGGCGAAGTCGGAGGCATATTCAGAGCCTCGATGGATGCCAGTTCGAAACTTCTCATTATCTCGGATACTGGCAGAATCAACGGATTGACCATCGATTACAATACACGTACTTTGTACTATTCTCACTATAAAAATGACGTCGCCAGTATCGAAATGTTCGACTTGAAACAGAACACTAAGAAAACATTCAATAATAATAAATCATTCAAACCGATGTCGCTGACCCAATATCAAGATACACTGTTTTGGGTCAATAACAAAAATGGATCGATTATTCGAGCTCATAAAGTCTACGGTACGAATGCTTCGGTTATATATTCGCAACAAAATCCGGAAATAGTCGATTTGAAAATAGTCCATTCCAGCAAGCAAGACAGTGAAAATTATAACGCGTGCACCATTAAAAATGGAGGCTGCGAACATCTTTGTTTGGTGAAACCAGCAGCCTCGGAATATGAAACAGGAAGAACGTGCGCTTGCCAGACACATTACACCATGATAAATGGCAGCTGCCGTCCGCCGGAGAATTTCTTGATATTTTCGTTGAAAAACTCTCTCCATTGTGTAATTCCCACCGCCGACGAATGCCCCGATTATCCTTTACCTTTTACTGGGATTAAAAGTATGAGAGCCATAGAATACGATCCAGTCACCAAGTTTATCTATTGGATCGATGGCAAAACTCAGAACATTAGGAAATCGGTCGAAAACGACCCACATAGTGTGGTTCTAGTCTACAGCAATCACAGCGGAAAATCTCACCATTTCTACGATATTGCCCTCGATCCGTACAACGAAGTGCTGTTCTGGAGCTGCTCGACGACTGATTCGATAAACGTTACACGTCTGAGTAATTTCAGCCTCGGTCACGTGTTCATGGGCGTTCATGGCGAGAAACCTCGTAATTTAGCGTTGCATCCGGAAAAAGGGTATTTATTCTGGACCGATAATGGGAAATCGCCTCGTATCGTGAGGATGCATCTCGACGGTCAGAATCGCACCGATATCGATACTGGCAATAAAATCGTCGAAGCTATTACGGTCGATAGAAAATCAGATCTTTTATTTTACACCTATAGCCAAGAAATATACTCCAGCAACTTATCCGGTGGCAATAAAATCAAACTGGTAGAAACATACGTTCGAAAAATAGGTCACTTGGCGGTCATCGACTCCTACCTGTATTATTCCGTCGACTACAAAGAAATCGAAATAGCCCCTTGCATCGAACGAATCGACAAATTCAGCGGTGAAGGTCGTTCGACAATCGTGAAGAACATCCAAGTCACCGATTTAATCAGCATAATATCCTTGAAAGATAAAGATTTCCAAGCTCATCCCTGCAGCAGCTTCCATCGTCACGGTAATTGCTCGCACATTTGCATAGAGTCGTCGACCAATCCGAGTAAAGGCAATTGCTCGTGTACCATGGGCTATAAATTGGACCCGGATGACCTCACGTGCTCGAGTCCACCACCCTGCGACGTAGGATTCTTCAGATGCGATCCACAGAGCTACGAGTGTATCCCTGGTATATGGCGCTGCGACGGTACCGCCGATTGCCCCAGCGGAGCCGACGAGGAGAACTGTTCGAAATGCGCGAACCAGTTCAGATGCAGCGACGGATCGTGCGTCAAGATGAACGGATTCTGCGACGGCAAAAACGACTGTCGCGATGGCTCCGACGAAGAGGATTGTTGCGCCAAGGATTTCAGCAATTTTCACCCTCCGTATTTCCAATGCGAAGATCTGAAGTGTATACCGAAGATAGCCCTTTGCGATGGTACCTACGATTGCGAGGACGGATCCGATGAGAATTTGTGTACGCATAGAGGGCATATGCGAAACGAGACGTACGTCGGCGAAGGATCCTCTTCTTCGACCATTCTTTTACCATTTGTACTGATTTTCATCGGAATGCTCGGAGCAGTTTTCGCATACTACATCGTAACCAACTGTAAACGGAAATTGGAACGGTCTAATATGACCGAACTAGACCACGCAGCGATGACACCTTTAGCACCCCAACCAATCGGTGCTTTTACCAACGCAGTCAAATCCGGCAGTATTAGCCATTCGGTTATGAACGGAGGTGGCAGTACCGGCAGTTACGAAAGGAGTCATCGAACCTGCGCCTCTAGTTCCATTTCCATGAACAACTATCCGTTAAATCCGCCCCCTAGTCCGGCCACAACCATCCTAAGGGCGGAATGCTGCTGTCACGAGTATTCGCCACCGATGCCTACGCCGTGCAGTACAGACGTATGCGACGAATCCGATACCAACTATAGGACTGATTCGGACGTATACTCTTACAATAGGTATGAAAGTAGCCGCAGTATGCCGAGGTATGGCAACGAACGATATTCTAGATCACGTCGAAATCACAGATCTAGGAATTACAGGCGCTATGACGAAGCCGGTCATTCTTTATTTAACGCCGATTACGAATTACGCCCTCCGCCACCAACGCCCAGATCCATTTCTTCGGATCCCCCGTCACCATCGTCCAGTACGTATCGGTCGAATGTACCTCATCCTCCTCCACCGTCACCTACTAATTAGAATTTTATTTTTGTAACTATTTTTTATTTTATTTTTATTTTTTGCAAATATTTTGTACAGCGTTTTGGAGCAGCTAATATGGATTTTAGCTACTGAGCTATTCACAGGGTGTCTAAGAGTCATAAAATTTTAAAATGGGGCATGAAAATCATGGAAAAGTCATGAATTTTACTCTTTAAAATCATATATAAAATATTGTGATTTTTTGAAAGAAAATTAATTTTCTTTAAGAAGTTTTTTCGAAAGGGAGGAAAATCTCTATTTTTTTTTCACGCCACTAACCTTAGGTAATTGCTATACAAGGCGTTAGAAACGTTCTAAATTTTTTGGACGGAAATTCTTTTAATTTTGCAAAAAAATTCTCATTTTTTTAAAATCAAAAAAATGAATTTTATCGTTTTAGAATTGAATTGTTTTGAAGTAAAAATACTTTTCAAACTCTGGAGTATAAAATCACAATTTTTTGAATTTTTTTTTCTTCGATTTTCTGAAAAATATTTTTTTTATTTTTAAGAGAGGGAGGGTTTCTGTTTTTTGGAGAAAAAAATTGTCTTTTGAATTTTTTTTGGAATAAAATAATTGCCCAATTTTTTTGAAATAGAGAAATCTCAAATCTTCTGGAGTATAATTTTTTTTGGAGGAAGAAATTTTCGGATTTTTTGGAATTAAAAAATATCCAAAAAACATATTTTTTTGAGAAAAAATGTTATAAAATTTTCTTTTGTGAAGATTATTTTTTTAAAACTTCTGTGGAAGAGTTTCTTATTTATTTATTTTGTTTTGGTGAAGAAAAAACTTCTTTTCACTTTCGAAAAAAAAACTGTGATTTTTTTCGAACAATAATTTCAAAAAATCTTCTGAAATAGAAAAATCTCAATTTTTTGAGGTAAAATATTTTTCAAACTTTTGCAAAAAAAATTTCATTTAAAAAAATCAAAAATATGAATTTTATCATTTTGGAATTGAATTGTTTTGAAGTAAAAATACTTTTCAAACTCTAGAGTTAAAAATCTCAATTTTTTTGATTTTTTTCAACTTTTTTAAAAACAGATACCTATTTTAATTTTTTTAAGGGAAGTTTAATTTTTTTGTGTAAAGAAAAAAATTCGTTTCATTTTCGAAAAAAAAAACTGATTTTTTTCGAACAATAATTTTAAAAAATTGTCTGAAATGAAAAATTCTCAACTTTTTGGAGATCAATTTTTTTTTGATAGTAAAATAAATAAACAAAATATTTTTCAAACCTTGGGACGAAAAAAAAAATCATAAAAAAATGTTTTTCTGATGAAAAAGTTGTTAAAAATTTTTTTAGTTTTTTTTACGTAATAATTTTTTGTTTCATTTCCAGAAAAAAAAATCATTCTCACATTACAACATGAAAATAATTTCAAACATCCACCTTTTATGGAAGAAATCGAATTAAACCTAAAAATTGAAAAAATTGGAAGTATTCATTCAACTTTTTTTTTTTTGAAATTGTATAGATTTTTTTAGTTACAAAAAAAGGAGGTCCTGGTTTCTCGATTTTCATTTTTTTTTCCAAAAGTTATCAAATGTTCAAAAATGTACCCTTTTTTCCCCTCTTTGTTCTGAAAGGCAATTTTTACAAAATTCATCGATTCTCGTGAATTTATCATTTTTGAAAATTACAGAATTTATTTTCAAAAATTTTCGTTTTTAAAAGCTTGACTTACTCCATGTAATGAGTGATTTTTTTCGAAAATTTATGAATGTCAGAATAATGTCATTTCCAAAATTTTTCATTTTCTAAAATTATCAAAAATTTCAATTTCTTCAAAATTTTCCATAAAATGATTTTCATTTTTTAATGTTTGCTAGTTTTTGAAAATTCTTTATTTTTGGAACAAAATATTGGGGGAAAAACGGCATTTTTTTGCCCTTCCCATATTTCTTCCAAGTTACGCTTATGCTGGAGGGGCCCCTGGAAATATAGAAGTATTGTTCATGAAAAAGTCATGGATTTAAAAAAAAAAAAAGTTAGACACCCTGATTTAGTTGTACCATAAAAATATTTTAATGTTGTAAAAAAATAACGGTGCCTTGTTCTTTTCTTTTATCTTGTATATGCATGAATAGTTTATAAATATGGACTATAGAAGAATTGTGATATCCTACTCAGTTTAGAATTACGTATTCTTCATTGTTGATATTAATTTCATTTGTACGATTATTTTTGTAAGTATTGTTAATTGTTGATTTTTTTTCTTTCCTAACTGCTCAATCGAACATATCGATTTGCTTAGTTTAGATTTTCATGTGCCTAAATATTTTACCTATTATTATCGTAAAATCCGAAAATTACGAAAAACGAAGTATTCTTAAAATGACGAGATGCACCAACGAGCTTAACATCACTTTCAGTTCCTTTTTTTAAACGTCATTTTGGATTTTTTTTTTTTTCAATTTTATTGCAATTTCAATATCGTCCTTTTTATTAATTACCTTCCAAATTGTGATACTTTCGATTGCCAATAATTTATTACAACCGTAGTAATTAGTTTTATCATTGTTAACGAATGCTTACTACTTATATTACAATGAACATTGATCATTACTCGTTAATGCGTTACGTTTACGTTAAGTTTTTTATGTTTGCATTTATGAAATTCTCATCGTGTTTTTGCATCAACTTTCATCGTTATTATGTTTAATGTAGGTGCCTACTTGTAGCAAAAGATATGTTAGTTTATTCGCGAATTTTTAAAAGTTTAATTCATATTCATTTCGGTGCTGTATTGCCATATTTTTCGAGTTGAATTTTGTTTCGAGTGCCGTATCAAATGGCTGGACCATAGTTGGATTTTTGTTCGAGTTTTTTATCTTTGATTTTATCGAGTATTCTTAGAATAGTTTTTTTTTTTTTTTTTTTTTTTTTTTCAATATTTCATGTTGTTATATTTTACTACGACGTGAATGAATTGTTGCGGATGGTAATTACCTACCTTTTAACTTGAATTTAGACTGAAAATTAATACTAATGTATTTTTGTATATTTTATGGTATTTTCTATGTTCGGATTTTGACTGTCAATTTTCAGATAATTTGTTTGTTATTTGTTGATCTCTTTTTACGTAACAATTATATAGATTATTCTATACTCCTTGTTGATTTTATTTTCTGTCACTCGCAAGGACGAAAATTTTGAACCGGGGGGGGGGGGGGGGGTATAGATCGATTTTTTTTTTTCGCGGAGTAAGTTGAAAAATTTTCAGTGTTGTAATGTGAATAAATTTTTTCTCCAGAAAATTGGGAAATTTTTCTCCGTAGGAACTGAGAAGGATTTTTATGAAGAAAAAGAAAATTCTCATTTTAAAAAAATTGAGAAATTTGATTGAAAGTAGGTAAGTTTAACTCGAAAAAAAGTTTAATAAATTCACACATTACCAATAATAAAACAAAAAGAAAATTCTGTCAAATTTTTTCTCAGTAGGTAAGTAAGTCACCTCTTTTTCTCACTTTTTTGGTAACATTTTTTTACGTCCGTTTTTTTTTTTTTTTTTTTTTTTTTTTTGGTAAGAGAAACTTTTAACAATTTTTTATCTTTAACTAAGACTTGGTTATCAAGATTATCAATTATTATCATTTAACATTTTTTGTCAAAGATGATTTTAGTGATATTTTTTTTGTCGATCAGTATTTTTTTAGTCGTAGGTTATTTTTTCACTAGGATTTTCCATCAAATTTTTTCTCAGCCAGAGTCACATTTTCCATTTTTTTTTTTTTTTTTAATTTTTAACTTTTGAGAGTTTTTTTCTTATCAGTTGCCATTTTCATTTCCTGTCAGAATTTTTTGATAATATAAATATTTTTTTTTACTAAAAATTAACGCAACAAACGAACGATATGATAATCATGACAAAAAAGAACTCTGCCAAAAAAAATGCTAAATAAATAACTCGAATAAACAGTTGGTACCAAAATAAATTCTGATAAAAAGCTCTTGAGAGAAAGTAATGATAGGTAACAGAAAATAATGCTGAATACAAAATTAACAAAAAATTGGCCAAAATCAACTCTGAGAAATGATAATATTTACAAGCAAGAACATCTGCCATAGAAAAAAGTCAAGTTGACCAAATTACGTTGAAAAAAAAAACTATGACCAAAAAATGTTGACAAAAGAAAAAACACAAAAAAAGTCATTTACGAAGTTTTGAAAAAATGACTCAAGACTGAGAAAAAAATGTCAGAAAATTGTGGTGCCAAAAAATATGACCAAATAAAAGCTCTGACTAAAAATGACGGTGACAAGAAAAAAATCATAAAAATTGACAAAAAAAAAATTAAAAAATGGAAAAAGTTATTCTGACAGATCTGATTGACATGGGACATGCGAGAAGTGCCAAATTCAGATCGTATTGGACACATGTTTGATATGTAGTATCCCGAATGGATGCAACGTAAGAAACCGTAATCACAGGTGTCCGTTTCCATTTGAAAATTTTTTATGAATTTTTAAAATTCAAAATTTTATTGAAAATCAAAAAAATAATTTAAAAAAAATGAAAATTCAAAAGCCTATCAAGTATAAATGTTTTTTACAAATTAAAGGGGCTAGAAAAAAATTTATTATTTTTTTTTGTCAAAATTAGTCATAAAAAATTGATTAAAATATCAATTCCAAAGATAATATAAATATAAACTACGTTTATAATAGATAGCCAACTCTGGGTAAAATTTCTAAATGGTATTTTTAACTCCAGGAGAAGTCACTGCATTCGAAAGCGCTGCTTCGTGTTGTGTTCTTTCCCTTTGGAAACTTATGGTGCGTTCAGCTCATCGTAGAATAAGAATAAAAATAAGAATAAGAAAGCCCTATTACCCAAACAAGTGGCCAAATATTTCTTTTCAGTGAAATTTATACTTGTTTGGGTAATAGGGCTTCCTTATTCTATTCTTATTCTTATTCTACGATGAGCTGAACGCACCATTAAAATAATTGTGATTATTGTAAGTCTTGATCCAAGCAACTCAAAACACGACAAAAGTAGATAGCCAACAATAATTGAACGAAAATTTTTTTGTTTTGAAGTACAGCGCTTCTTGTGACTTCTCCGAGTACTGAAAGCTCAGTTCAAAATTTTATCTTATAAGATAACACCCCATGATCAATTCTTTTCTAGTCCCTTCGATTTTAGAGATAGGCAAACATATGTTGAAATGAACTTCGTTTCTTTTTACAAGTTTTATGGTGTGCAAAAAACAATTTTTAATACTCAATTTTTTGAGTTTTCATTTTTTAAAATTATTTTTTCCATTTTCTCGAAATCGTGTACCTACCTACTCTTTAATACAACCTCGAAAATTAAAAATTTTACTATTTTTAAATTTTGATTTATTTTTAAAATTGGTCTATTTTTGTAATTTTCATGAATTGACCAATTTTTAAAAATTTAGGAAAATCTATGATATTTGATTTTTTTCAAGTTTTCTAAATTCAATCAAGTTTTTAACATTGTTTTTTTCTTCAAAAAAAAAAAGATTTAAATAAGTGAGTGCGTAAGAATTAGAATTTTCTTTTTAGACGTTTTCTAGAGTGTAGGGCATTTCACTTTTGAAATTTGGGCTGTATTTCGAGCACACAGGATCACCTAAGCTATTTCCAATTTTTTTGATTGTTATTGTTAGACGATTCTAAAGACACAGATTAATTAATACAAAACCGTACACGTTTATTTATCTAATAATATTCGTAGAAATTATCACCAGTACAAAAATAATATTCAAAAATTGAGCAATCACAATAATAAAAATTTAGCACAGACAAGAAATAGTACATCAATACATAATTATAAAAAAAGTAATAATAATGAAAATTTAATTTTTCGCATTAAACGCATCCTGCAAACTATCAACCGTATCCTGTATCAAATCGTCCAAAAGATTCTGCGTAATTTGATTCTTAATAATATTCTCATCTTCTTCGTAATTTTTCCATTCGGCTTCCTCGTCTTGTAACTCTTTGATTAACAAATCGTCGACGAAATCGTTACGTTTTTTACGACTCCACTGAATTATTAATTTCTCCTTGTTTATCTTCGATCTGAATCCAAACAGAACTAAGATTTCGTTCTCGATCAGCGCCGGTAAGTCATCTTCTTTCGGAGGTAGCTTAGGTTTCTTGTGCTTTGATAGGCATTCCCATGGTAGGCAGGCTTTCGTTTTGCTGTTTTCCAATATGTTTCGAGCCACTTCTTTGATCAAGTCGAAGATGAATTTTCTATACGTCGTGATTTCCGTGTTTGATTTACCATTCGGGGTGTATTCCGGCAGTTGTTTGATGTCGTCTATTCTGATACCTCTTTTTAATGATTTGCATACGTAGTGAATGGCTGGATTGAGTAGAGATTGCAGCTCAGCCTCGTTTTGCGGTATTCTCACGGTGTTCTGCTCTGAAGGAGGTGTATAAGGTGGAGGTGGTTTGTTGGGGATTTCTCGAAGGTATAGGTAAGGTGGGATGTGTTGCTGGGCTTGAAGTTCTTCGATCTGTGGAAAATAGAATATATTGGAAATTAATGTAAGTATAGGTAAGTAGTTTTTCAATTTAATCAAAAAAAATGTTAGTAGGTAAAAGTTACACGTAGATATTCGATTTCAAAAAAAAATTCCTCCTTAACTAGTGTCTAGTTCACTAAATTTCTTTACTGGTGGTTTTTGTTGAATTTTATCAAGTCCAATACTATATAGATACTTTATATTCAAAATTTTAGGAGAAGGAGGGGTCTAATCAAAATTTTTGTAATAACTAAAATTATTCCTAGGACTTCAAGCTACAACTTTTGTTTGAAATTTTTTTAAATTGGACCCCTACATTCACCAATTTTTAATGATATTTTAAATATCTAAGTCAAATTAGGCAAAATTGGAGGGGAGGGAAGGGTCTAATCGAAAATTTTATAATAACAAAAATTATTTCTAAGAACTTAATCTACAACTTTTGTTTGAAAATTTTTTCAATTGGAC
This sequence comes from Balanococcus diminutus, assembly GCA_959613365.1. Classification (NCBI taxonomy): domain Eukaryota; kingdom Metazoa; phylum Arthropoda; class Insecta; order Hemiptera; family Pseudococcidae; genus Balanococcus; species Balanococcus diminutus. The sequence continues at coordinate 37,614,984 of OY390714.1, forward strand.
CCCTCCCCCAATTGCGAAAAATGTATCTACCTCATATTATGTAAAATCGGAAGAGTGAGAGGGGTCCAATCGAAATTTTTGTAATAACCAAAATTATTTCTAGGACTTCAAGCTATAACTTTTGTTTGAAATTTTTTTTAATTGGACCCCTACCTCCACCAATTTTTAATAATATTTCAAGTATCTATGTCAAATTATGCAAAATTGGAGGGGAGGGAAGGGTCTAATCGAAAATTTTATAATAACAAAAACTATTTCTAGAATTTCAGTCTACAACTTTTGTTTGAAAGATTTTTCAATTGGGACCTCCCCCAATTTTGAAAAATGTATATGCACCTGATAAGTATCATGTGAAATCAGAGGAGAGGGAAGGATCCAATTGAAATTTTTATAATAACCAAAATTATTTTCAAGATCTTAATCTACAACTTTTATTTGAACATTTTTTTAATTAGCCCCTTTCCTCGCTCACTTCTCAAAATTTTAATTAGTATCTTCGGAGTGTTATGCAAAATATGCGAAGAGGAAGAGGTTCAATTGAAAAAAATTTCAAATAAAAGTTGTAGCTTGAAGTCTTAGGAATAATTTTGGTTATTACAAAAATTTCGATTGAATCCTTCCCTCCCTTACAATTTCGAATATTAAGTATCCATGCAGTGTTGGACTGGGTAAAAATTGAATAAACTAGACACTAGTCTCCAACAATGGCCAATGATCTCATTGAATATTCAAATTATTAAAAAAAATTAGTTCTAAAAATTCAACAGAAATAAAATCACCTCTTGTTCGATTCGCATTTGTTGTAATCTGAGTTCTTCGGCTTCTCGTAGCCGTTCACGATTGAAATTCAACTCCTTATCGAGCCAATCATTGTTGATTTTATTGTTCTTCTTTAGCGCAGCTTCGTCTACCTGTAACCATTCCATAAACAACGATGATTGAACCAAATGTCGCCGAGTTGAATATTAAAACAAAAAAAAAAGACAGTAAGAAAGAAGCAACAAGATCGTGAAAGGCTCGCGACACTATCTACATGCATCACTTTTGTATCGTTTCTCAAAGAGCAGACTACATGATGAAGACTCGGTGATTACTAATTGTTTACCTAAACATTGATAAAATTAGGTGAAAATAACGCCGCTGTGTTCAATGTGGGTGGATAGCGAAAGAAAAAAAAAATACGATTCTAGCAAATATCGTACGAATACGTGGTGGTGGTCGTATTAATACAACATACATGGTTTTTATTAATAGAACGCACACATAAACATAGCTTCACCAATACAGTAAAACTATTCATTCATGTTAGCGTGTTGTATACACAATGCCCCTGCGCTAAACTAATATTACGACGTGTAATTCACAGCTTCCTCAAAATTACATTCGCTAATTTGTACCCCTTCCTCAGCCTATCTTTTGGCTTGATTTACTGGGTAGGTACGTCTGTACGTAATAAGAATTTCAAACGACGTCTGACAATGAGCAAATAAAGCACGTGTTGTGTTATACGGCGAAATGACTACCTATTTTTATGCTTTACCTTTGTATCTGTTTTGGTGGTGATTGTCTCGTTTATGTTGTCATTCACTGAAACAGCATAAAAATACAGGTTAAAATAGTCGCATAATCAGCATTCTTATTACATATACAATGAGCGTGATGGTGGCTACCCAAATGGTACTGCGTACATTGATCGGAAACAAGTATTCCGGTTCTGTTAACAAACACAGGTCAAAAAATTAACATCACTCGTAAGTGAAGATATTCTCTCATCCATGCAAGAATGAAATTTTGCGGAATTTTTTGCAAGAAGGGAAAGCATCGTGGCCGGCAACTTAACCGATCTTTCAAAAATTGAATATGAGTTATGCAAATACCACAAAAAGCTGTGGAAAATGCGAAATTTAAATACATCTTATCCAAAATCTGTTTTTTTTTTTGAGAAAAAAATTTTTGAACTTTTTTGGAATAAACATATTTTTTAAATTTAAAAAACGTTTTATACTTAATTTTAGTAGAAAAAATGAAATCTTTTGCTTTTCTTTACTCAAATGAGTGTGTCTCTATTATTAAGAATAGGTACGTATTCCGTTCCTTTTTTTTTAATCAAGGTACTTAGGTATTAAAAAAAAATTGAATAGAAATTTTTTTAAAAATATTTTGAAGCGAAAATATATTTCAAATTTTTATAGAAAAAAAATCGTTTAATGTTTTCTGGGAAGAATTTCAATTTTTTCGCAATAAAAAACCTCTCAATTTTTTACTTATAAAAAAAATTACTCATTTTTAGGAAAAATATCTCTTATTATAAGAGAAAAGAAGAATTAACAACTTTTTTTTTTTTTTTGGGGGGGGGGGGGGGGCATTAATTTTTGTCTCATTTTTTGGAGAAAATTTCCTTTTATTTTTTTTTGTATTTGAGAAAAAATCGCAATTTTATTAGAATAAAAATATTTTTCAAATTTATAGAGAAAAAAATTTCTTGTTTTTTTTCAGTGAGAAGTTTTTTCAATGTTTTTTTTTACATTTACCTACACCTACCTTTTGGTTTTAACAAATCTTGGAGAAAGAATCTTTCAAATACCTACCTATTTTCAATTTTATTTTTGAAGTGAGATTTTGAAAAGAATTGAAATGAAACATTATAAAAAAAATGTTTTAAATGAAAAGTACCAACTTATTGAATTTTTGATTTTTTTTTTAAATGGAACAAAAAGTTTTATGTTTTTTGTAGAAAAAACAAGAGAAATAAAAAAGAAAAACATACTTTTTGTCTCAATTTTTTTTTCAAGAAAATATTGAAATCATTTTATATTTTGAGAAAAACATTTTTCAATTTTTTTTTGAAATGGAAATTTAAAAAAAAATGGAACAAAAAGTTTTAAATTTTTTAGGGAGAACCTTGATAATTTTTCAAAAGAAAAATACCTATTTGGGGAGGAGGGGAATTTTTCTTGAAAAACCACATTTTTAGAGAGAAAAATCTCTTATTTTTAATGGGAAAAAAAATCATAATTATGCTTTTTGGAAAAGTACCCTAAATTAATATTTTGTTCAATCGTTTTGGAATAAAAATATTTTTCAAATTTTTAAAGGATAAAATCTTTCAATTTTTTCCATTTTTTCCGAATAAAACTCTTTTTGATTTTTTGTTAATAAAAAATTTCTCTGGATAAAAAATTTGTTGGTAGGTAATTTTTTTTGAGTAAAAATATTTCTCAATGTTCGGAACAATATTTAAATCTTTAAATTTTTTCTAGGAAAAAACTATTGCTAAATTTTTTTACAATAATGAATTTCTGTATTTTATCCCTACAAAAAATAATCTCAATTTTTTTGTATTTTTTTGGGGGTGGCTCAATTGGATTTGTATTTTGAAACTAAATATTTTTCAAACTTTTTGGAAAAATCTTGTGATTTTTTGTAGATTTTTTTTTTAAAGTACATTTTTAGGCAGGATTTCTCTTTTTTTGAAGAAGAAGAAGAAGAAGAAGAAGAAATTTCCTAATATATTTTTGAAAAAAAAAACTAAATATATGTAATAAAACATTTCTTGATTTTTTGTGGTGAAATTTTTAAAAAATCGGAGAAATAACTCCTTGATTTAGAAAATTTTTTTCATAATTTTCTTGGGAAAAAAGCTTAATCTTTTGTCTTTATTTTTTCTTTTTAGAGAAAAATATCTTCAGTGGTTTTGGGGGAAATGGAACTCAATTATTTTGAAATAAAAATCGTTTTCAAATTTTTAGAAGGAAAAAATTAGAGATTTTTATTTTTATTTTTGAAATAACATTTTTTCAACATTTTTTAAATGAAAACTTCCTCAATTTCTAAGATTAAGAAAATATTTCAGTTTCTTGGAAATAGAAATATCTCCATTATTTTGGAATAGACATTTTTCAATTGGTTGGAAAAATCTTTCAATTTTTGAAGATTTTTTTTTAAAAATAGAAAAATACTCATTTTTGGAGCGATTTCAATATTTTTGGAGGTGATGAAAGATATGTATTTCTTTATTCAGGGGGCATAATTTTGAGAGGGGGTAAACATTAAATTTTTGGTCTAAATTTTTCTGGCGATACATTTTTTTTCTTTCTTCTTTTTGCAGAAAAAAAACTCGATTCTTTTAAAATTAAATAAGTACATATTTTTCGAATTTTTGAAGAAAAAAGTCTGAATTTTTTTGTAGTAATGTAAATAATGGTTTTCAATTAGAAATTTTTTACTACACAAATTTAGGAATTTCTTTCTCAAAAATAAAAAATAAAAAATAAAAAATAGAGATTTTGACCAGAAGCGTACAAATTTTTTTAAAAAATTCTAAAAGTATCTACAAAATTAAAAATCTCTCAATTTTTCTGAAAAAAAATTTCTTAATCGTTTTTTTTTAGAATGAATTTTTTTTTTATAATTTTTCTAAAATTATAATACTTTTTAAATTGACACAGACTCACAGAAGAAAATCTCTCATTTTTTTGGAGAAGAAAATCATCATTACATTCAAGATTGAAAAAAAAATTAACCCACTACCCCTTTCGAAAAAATCGAGCTAGGTACAGCGTACACCCTAGAAAATTTCAAGTCACCGGCCTGAAAAGCATACTACGAAGAAATTGTTAAAAAGCACAAGTTGTCTACGAATTTGGGTGGTAAAAATCGTTTAAAATGGTAGCCCTACATAAAAACATAATCATTTCAAAATCGTACGTACAGAACACACTTTTAAAAACATTCGGCATAAATTAGAACCAACCTTTTTCTTTAATATCGCCATCGAAATCTACATTTTTGGTAATTTCGTCCAAATCATTGACATATTTCTCATCCAACAATTTATCAAACAGCTCCGAGGCAATATTTTCAAAATTTTCTTGTTTTTGACCAAACAAAGTTTCACGTTCTCGTCTCAAAGCCTCCAAAATTGACGTCTGACCGACGTTGATTTTCTGATACAGATCTTCTGCTTGTTCACCGATCTCAGAATGAACTTCCGATATCGATTTAACAGGCGACAACGGAGGTGTTTTGTTTTTCACCTCTTGGTCAACCTCCGATTCCGAATCGTCGTTTACGATAAAAGTTGAAGTACCCAAATTAGGAATGGAATAATCTTCTAAAAACTCTTCGACACTTCTGTCCTCTTCGGCTGACAACTCGTCGGAATGTTTTTTAGGAATATGGCCGACAGATTTTTCACTTTCGGGTTGAATTTTCAACGATTCGTTATCTTGGTGTGGTTCGGTTTCTCGAGCTTGTTTATTTTTTTCCGAAAACGTACAATGAATGTTGTACTTTTGATTGGACGAGTTTTCCGTCGGAGTTGTGTCGTATTCTAAACTTTCAGAAATATCAGTTTCCTCTAATCCGATTTCCGTTATTTTGACAGCAGCGATGTTTTCATCGGCGGGTAAGTTTTGTTTAATGTCAGCCTGTTCAAGATCATTTTCTTCTGGCTCCTGAACGTAGGATGGTTTAATTTCATCTTCGTCGTTCACTGAGGTGATTTTCATACTGAAATATGATTCCATGCGATTGAAAATTTCGTCGAAATTTTGCTCGGCATCGTTCGATGGGAAATCTTCGGATTGGGTGAAATTATTGATCTGAGCCGACAACTCTAATCCGTCCATCATGGTCTGAATATCGTCAGTTTTGCGGACTGGTTCGTCAACATCAGCCACGCACGATCCTTCGCTTTCGTATTTGATAAATTCTTCATTCATAGCGGAGTCCACGTTACCGGAGTGATCAATTTGCGAGAAATCGAAAAATACAGAATTTTCACCAACGTCGGTCAGTGGAGTTTCTGAAGGACTGCTCGGGTTGATTTTTTCAACAGGTACATCTCCATCGAGCAAGTTTTTCAGCGAGCTAGCTGTCTCGATTTCTTCGGAAGGCGAAACCTCGCTAGGTGTATTCTGCAAGGAGGTAACGACTTTTAAATCTCCGGCAGGTGAGAGATCGTCAATGGTATTCTTCAATGTATTTTCCGTTTGTAAATCTTCATCCAGTGTACGCTGATTTGTATCATCCTTTTCGGGGACCTTTTCAGATAAAATGGCGGATGGCTTTTGATGCTCAGAAGTCAAGCTTTCGATATCAGAAATGTTTTTCACAACGAAAATATCGCTCAAGTCTGATTCACCGGGTTCTTCCTTTTCTAATGTGTCTTTTTCATTTGGTTCATTTGAAAATTCGACCACAGAAGATTCTTTTTTGACTGATCCTTCGAAGGGAGTGGATTTTGCTTCAACGTCCGAATGGTATTGATGATCACAAAGTATTTCTTCGACCGAAATAGACGTACTATAATTAGTAGCATTCTCAGACATTTCCGATTTACTGTCTGGTATATCTTCTGGAATATCTTCGACGAAATCGGACGAATATACTTGTTCAGACATAGACACGACTTCGGATTGTATGTCGTTAATAAGCTGTAAGAAGTTATCCATGGATTTACTATTCCCTCCGGGTTTCTCTTCGGTGTGGAATTTTTCAGGTCGTTCGGATTGCACGTCCGAATTTATTTCCGATTCCGATTTACTTTTACGAATTTCAACGTTCTCCGATACTTCGGTTATTTCCGATTCGATTAAAATACCGCTGTCGGCTTTTCTCAAGTGTTTCTCCGAGTCCTCGGTGTTTTCGCCGTCCATGTCGTCGTAAATTTTGTTTTTCACCGAAGCCCTCCTATGGTCGTCATTTGCTAAGGTGAATGGTTCGTTCGAGTCTGAGGGTGTTTTGCTATTTTCGGTTGGTTCGACGAAAGATGGACGTTTGGTAACTGGTTTAATGAGTGGTTTTGCTACCTCGGTCATGCTTAGATCTTCCGATAACATTTTGGTAACTTTTTGGATGTATTGGTCGTAAGCCTGCGTGATAAAAGAATATTAGATGTAATATATTTTTTAGTATTAGCAATGGAAAAAATATGGGTAATAAATTAATCACTCACATCCAATTGTTTGATCAAAGATTGTTCTTTAGCTCGAAGTTTTTCTTTACGCAATTGTTTCTCTTCTCTACGCAATCGATCGGCTTCTAATTTACGCTGACGAAGTTGCTCTTGCAGGGCAGATATTCTGAGCTCGACATCGCTTTGATCAGTGGTGGTATCTGCAATCAAATACCATACATTTGTTGAGTCAAATGCTGCAATAAATTCTAATGCAAGAGTAGATAGAGAAATTTACCGTTGAATGAGGCAAAAGTAACATCTGAGCTTGAAGACAGACGACGCATCTGGGACACTTTTCTAGTAGCAGGTAGAACTATTGGCGACAAAGGTCTTTTGATTTTGATTTTGGCCGAATTTTTATCACTTTTTTCGCGCTCGTTGACCAGCAAAGAATAATCAATATCGGTTGTATCGTGGCTCAAAGATCTGAAATGTTCAGCATTGTTAAAATTATTTCTAGATCGGGATCAAATATGCATTTATTTTTGCAGAAATATGCACTTAGAAATAGACAAATAATAATTTACTGCAAGATTTTTTTCGCAGAAAATTTTTTACGGAACCAACTTTCTCAAAATTTTTTTTTTTGAAAATACTATTTCAAAAATTTTGAAAAATATGTGGATTTCAAATTTTTTTGAAAAAATCTTATTTAAAAAAAATATTGAAAATTTTTAAAAATATTCGTATTTTGAATTTTTCAGCTGGAAAAATTGAAAATTATATATATATTTTTTTTTAAGGAAGAACTTCAATATTATTTCGAATAATTCACAAAAAATCCAATCAAATTTTTTTCAAAAATAATTATTTCACAATTTTTCTGGAGAAAATTCAAAATTGATATCGACACTTTTTTTATTTATTTCAATTCACAAGAAGTCATTTAGAAAAAAAGGAAATAATTATTTTTTCAACCCCCCCCCCCCCAAATCAAAAGTACTATTAATTGTTTCCATTTTTCAGAAAAAATTCTCTCAAAAATCTACAAAAATTCAAAACCAGAATTTAAAAATAAAAACTTCACATTTTTATGAAAAATTTACAAAAATCAAATGAATAGATAATAATTCTTTGAAAGGAAAAATTTCAAAATTTTCATGAGGAAAAATCAAAAATTATAATATACTTTTTTTCAAATTTACAAAAAATCATTTCAGAATTATTTTTTGAATTTTCATGGAAAAAAAATCAAAAAAAATGGTAATTTCTTTTTTCAATTATAAGGAAAAATTGTCTCAAAAAATTCACAAAAAAATGTACCTAAATGAATTTTTTGAAAGGAAATATTTCAAAATTCCCCATAAAAAAATTCCAAAATCCTAAAAATAAAAATGAAAAAAAAATCGATACACATACCTATTCCCTAAAAAAAGAAAAATCAAAAATTATTTTTCCATATATTACAAATAAATTTCATTCATTCAAGAAAAATGCTCTAAAAATTTTTTTTGAAAAAAATCATCATTTCAAAATGTTTTGTAAAAAAAAATAAAAATTATCATAAATTTAAAAAAATTAGAAATCCACTAAACACTGTTTTTTTTTTGAGGAAATATGTATTTTTAAATTTTTCTGTTAAAAAAATCGAAGTTCTTGTTGAAAAAAGAAATTCACTCAAAACTTTCTTGGAGAAGATTCGAAAATCACAAAAAATAATAATAATAAAAGAAAAATTTCATAATATTTTTGAAAGAATCAAAAAGAAATTATTTTTTCAATTTTCATAAAAAATTATTTTAAATAGATATTTCAAATTTTTCAAATGAAAATTCAAAAATCCTACCTATTAATACTCTTAAAATTGACAAAAAATCTTTTGTATTTTATTTATTTATTTATTAATTTTTTGAAAAGAAGTACCTACCTATTTAAAAAACTTTTCTTTTTCTTAAGAAAAATTTCAAAATTAAACGTTCCGCTAAAATGTTTTTTTTTTTGTTTGTTTTTTTTTTGAGAAAATACATAGGTAATTATTTTTTTTTTAATTTTGGGTAGAATTCTAAAATCCAATCAATTTTTTAAAAAAATCACAAAAAATTCTCCATTTCATTCAAGTTTTGGAAAATTCTATCAAAAATAACACATAAAAATACTAATTTTTGCAAAATGCCTAAGACTTTCAAAAAAAGCATTTTGAAACACACGATCTCATATACTCACTGTGCCAGATGTACTTTTTCCATATCTTTTTGGAACTGTAATGGGTCGATTTTAATTTCACCGATATTTTTCAATTTCAACAGTTTATCCGGATCCAATTCAAACTTTATAGAAATTCCTGTGTTGAAATTCACCGGCGAAGTTGCAGTGTCTAAACAAACGAGTCAAATTTTTTACTCGTGAACAGAATAAAAGACGCGAAAAATTGCACCTGGACTGTCATGTCGTACCTTTCATTCTGGCATCTTTGTCAAAAGCAACCTTGCTTTCGGTAAAATTTTCTATTTCTTTTCCGGTGTGCTCTTGAATCCTGTATCAATGAAAAAATATTGGGTAAAGGACGAAATTTTCAAAGGAGGACTATTTTATTTCAATTTACCCATTCTCAGTGTTGTCTAGAAGTAAGGATGTGCTACTCGATGACGATATTCCCATGAATAGCGTATTCGTTTGTTTTGAGATGAGAAACGTCTTGCTGCTGTCAGATTTTCTTTTCTGTGGAAAAAATTTAATTTTTTGATATTTCATCCACAACAATATCCCCAACAAAAGCGAATATTTCCATTTTATAAATAAAACATGTACATATTGTTCAGATATCAACCTTTGGCGAAGAGAATTTCTGCTTGAGGAATTCTTTTTTCTCTTTCATGGCACTTTTTTGTCGTAGAATTTCGATTTTCCTCCTCTCAACGGTTTCTGTGACGGATTTTTTCATCCTAAAAATATAATTATTAATTATACATGGTGGGTACATTTTTTTCAAAATTAATTAATTTTTCTCACTTCTCCAATTCTTGAATATTTTTAGTTATTTTCAATAATATGGCTCTTTGACGTTTTTTAATAGCTTTTACTTTTTCATCTTCTTTATTCTCTCGATAAACGCTGCGAACAAAATGAAATGGTGAAGTTAATCGATCGTTTAAAAAAAAATCCAAGTCAACATAGAATCTATTGAAATATACTTTTTCCTGGATTCTAAAGCGAATACTTCAGTTTTCAAATAATTATTTAAAGCTTCTCTCTGTTGATGGATCTTTCTCAATATTTGAGATAGTTTTTCATCCTCAGTTTTGATCATTTGGTCGTACTGAAAAATTAACCAATTTGTTAGAAATCGATACAAAAATAAAAAAATACGAATACCTAATTAAATCCAATGCTTACAATATCCAAGAACACAGCGGTTGTTGAAAGGTTGGTGAGATCGTCAGATGAAAAAATTGATGATTCGTTAACTCCGAAATTCTGAGAACTACAGCTTGAAACTGAAAAAACCAAAGTGAAAAATATATAACAAATTAAAGTGAAAAATGGTAAGAAGAATCATTGAAAAGTAAGTAGGTACCTTTTTCGGTGGCTCTTCCAATCACAGATGATGTATCAGCTCCTTTGGCGATGCCACTCTATAAAATAGGTCATAATTATCATTCGTATACGAGAACCCAAGATTCGTGATAGTAATTATTTCATTTTGCAGCGAACTTACTCTAAAGATCGATTCATTTTCCAATAAATTTCTGACATCGATCGACAAATTTTTCAAAGAAAGTTCACTATTTTCTTTGTCATCTTTTTTGATAAACGAGTTAGGCAAGGATAGTGAAACATTATGAGCTTGTAATGATTCCAAAGTCAAGGTACGATCCATATTCGACCCTAAGGCACTACTTAATAATTTATCATCCGGAGCATTAATTTGGCTCGTCAAAAATTCATCTTTATGAAACAGTTTCTTGCAGCTTTTTATATCGGGAGATGAAAGCGACTTTATACCAGATATATCTAGTGATGAGTTCTTATCACTGATAATATTTACGTTAGACTTATCAACGTTGTCTAGAATGGTAAAAGTTTTATCATTTTTTCCTGACGGCCAAATGCGAAAAGTTTGGTTATTTTTCAGGGGCAATATTCCAGCAGATTTTTCGATTGGTTCGACATTTTCCGATTCTTCGTCAGTCTTCGCATTGCTCAGTTTCGTCGCTAAAGTTGCTGAGCCTCCTATTTTTATTCTGCGCTTGATTATGTCTTCGAGGAATTGGTCTCCATCGAGCTGTAATTTTAGTTCCATTAGGTAAAAATTAATATTCAAATTCAAGTACAAAAAGAAAAGAATTCAAATAATTCACCTTCAGACGTGCATTTTTCGTCAGTGGAGACGAAGAAAACGCTTCGGCCAGCAATTTATCGTCAAATAGCTCTTTATTATTGATGTCGACAGAATTCTTAGCCAAGTTCACTTTTCCTTTTAATATGTTCAGAAAATTATACGGATTTTTTGATTTCAGAACATCAAGTTCTTCAGGAAAAGAAGAAGGTTTATTTCGCTGAAAATTAGCAGATTTTAATCAAGTATATCAGATAGAGTAAGTATCCAAGTATGGCATGAGTTAAAGTACGTGAGCAAATTCTTACCAGCTTATCTTCAGAAGATTTAGTTTTGATAGAAGTTATTTTCAATGAATCTAGAACAAAGATACATTAGTTATTATTTAATCAGTAAGAGTAGGATTCGCAACTAAGAATTTCTTAGCGAGTATAGTTCAATTTTTTCTCGAAGGGCCGGTGGATGGAAAATTCAATGTCGAAAGAAAGATATTTTTTTCCTTCCAAAAAAATTAGAAATTCTTTTATTCTAAAAAAAAGAAATTAAAATCTCTAAAAAATTACTTGAGACAGATATGTTTGTCTCCAAATATTTGAAAAAAATTTTACTCTGAAAAAATACTGAAAAAATTGAAAAATTAAGAGATTCTATTTCTCTGAAATTTTTTTAAAAAAATTTGTTTCTAAAAATTAAGAAGTTTCTTCGCTCTAAAAAAATGAATACCTACCCCAAAAAGATAGGAGTTTCCTTTTCTCCAAAAATTTGAGAAATATTTTCAAGCTACCTACTACAGAAAACAAGAGATTTTTTGGAGGAAAATTCTAGAAATATATTTTTTACCCTGAAAAAATTGAGAAAAATTTTCTATACCAGAACTGAGAAAATATTTTTTTCAAAAACATTGAGAAATCAAATTCTATCAAAAATTAAGATAATTTTTTTTTTAAAAACTGAGATTATTTTCTCCAAAAATTTGGGAAATTCCCTTCACTTATTTTCTTTCAAAACATTTAGATTTTTTCATCAAAAAACAATAAATTTTTTCTTATTAAAAAAATTAGAAAATTTTTGTCTCAAAAAATTGAGAAATTGAATTCTACAATAGAAATTAAAAGATTTTCTTCCCCCAAAAAAATCCAAAAAATGAAGAATTTTCTCGAAAAAATTGAGAAATTTTCTGCCAAAAAAAATATGGAATTTTTTCTTCAAAGAATAATAGATTTTTCTTCTTCAATTTAAAACGATCAAGAAAATTTTGTTCAAAAAAAATTGAAAAGTTTCTTTACTCACTCCCGCCCAGTAAAAACTGATTTTTTTTCTCCAAAAAAAATGATTTTTTTACTCGGAAATTTGAAAAAATTTCTACTCAGAAAAAATTGAGAATTTTTTTTTTCAAACAAATCAAAGATTATTTTTATTCCAAAAATTAGGATTTTTATCCCTAAAAATTATTATTATTTTTATTTTAAAAAATTAGGTAAGTAGGTAATCTTCCTCCAACAAATCAAATAAAAAAAAAATGTCCAAAAATCTGACAAACATTCATAAAAGTTGAGAAGTTGGTTTCTCGGAAAAAATGAAAAAATTTTAAAAGTTTTTTTTTCTCTCAAGAAAGTCTTTTAAAAAAAAAACAAAAAAAACTAATAAATTTTTCAAGTTCAAAAAAATCGTTGCTTATTTTTCTAGTTCAAAAAATTGAAAAAGAAATACGCCTACTCCAAAAGAATTGTGATATTTTTTATTTGAAGAAAATTCAGAACTGTTTTTCGTAAAGAATTGAGATTTTTTTCAAGCCGGAGATTTTAGAAATTTTAATAGTATCATGTATTTTTGAATTTTCGGAATTTTTCAGGGGACTCCAAAAGGATTTTGATTATTGAAATATTATAAAATTTAAGCCTCATCACCTTTCTCGACAAATGCTGCCGCATCCGAGGTTGAAATTTTACGATTATTTTCAGTATGCTGGTTGATGACATTGTTGAAATTCGCCAAAGATAAATTTTCGGAATCGGTATTAGCTGCGGCAGTATTCTTATAACTTTGAACCAATACATATTCATTTTTACTCGACGTTTCCGGATGCTCGACGATATCGTTCTTCGATGGTAAATTCTTCGAATATCTACGTTGGCATTCGGGTTTCTTTTCATTTAAAAACGATCGTCTCGGTATTTTCAAGTCTTCGGCAGCTTTAGGACAAAATGATGATTTCCCTTTACGAGGACCTTTTCCTGCATTTTCAGTTTGTACCTATTTTTTAAAAAAACACATATTGTAAAGATGGAAAAAATAAATACTTGAAAAGTTAAAACCAATAGTAAAAATTCAATCACTTCTTGTTCGTTGGTAAGGTGATTTCGAAGTACTGGGATTCGTGTTTTAGTAACTAAAACTTTCGTAGCCTCGGATTTCTTCTTTATAGCTTTGGCTTCGGTTTCTTTCTTATGTCGTTCTTCTTTTTCTTTCGCTTGCCTTTCAGATTTTTTCTTCATCATGTACTTGCGAATATCTTCGGGATCGTAAAATTTCTTCTTCTCGCATTTATGGCCAGCTGGTGAATTAATATCTGGAAATGCGAGCGATTATTGACATCGATCGATTATAAAGTAACTAACAAAATCTTAAAACTAAAAATCAGAATTTCTGCAGGACCTTTCAAAGGGCTTTTTTTCAAATAAAAAATGTTCCAAATTCAAAAGATTAAATAAAACAAAATTCCAAATTTTTAAAATCGTAAAAATTTATCAAACTTTTAAAATGGGTCCATTTTTTAAAAATGTATCATTTTTTGAAAATTACCAAAATTCGAATTTTTTCCAAATTCGAAGATCTGATAAATCTAAAAATGACCAAATTTCAAATTTCTTATAAAAATTTTGAATTTTTAAAAAAAAATTTATTGTTTAAATGGAATTTTAAAAATCCATCAAACTTCGCAAATTGATCTTTCAAAATTTTTGAAAATTCATCTAAATTTGAAAAATGATTCCAACTTGAAAAATTTATTTAAATTTAAAAATTATCAAATTTTAGATGACCTAATTTTTTTTTATTTCGAAAAGATTATCAGCTTTAAAAATTGATTTAATTTCAAAAATTTGTTGAAGTTTAAAAATTAACAAAATTACTATTTTTGATCAAATTTGAAATTCACAAAAAATTAAAAACTCACAATTTTCAAAAGTTTGGCAGATGCTGAATTTTGAAAAAAAAAATTGTAAAAATTACATTTAATCGAAAAAGTAGAATTTTTGAAAAATAAGTTGACACTATATCAAGCAAAAACAAGAACTTTCGCAAAACCAGTAGTACAACCAAGACCTGACATTTTAAACTGAATTTTATAACGTTACCTTGAACACAAATATTCTTATTGCCAGGATTGGATTTAGGTATTTTATCTAGTTTGTTTTTTTCTCCCTTATGACTATAATCACAATGATTCGCAGTCGATATAACATCACAACCATCAGAATTGGTTTTAATATCACAGCTTTTTTGCAGTCGTTCGATGCTATCTTTTACAAATCTATCCATCAATTCGATTTCTTTTTCTATTACAGCAACGGATTGGAAATTGTCAGCCAGCTGGTTGTCATTGTTACCGGTGCCAGGTTTCGTGACAAGTTCGGTATCACCTTCGGGATGGCAGTGAGAACTGATGGAATTATTACCTAGAACCAAAAATGGAATTGACATTAGTTTCCATTACCCATCATCATACCTCCAAAAGCCAAGGTAAGTAGATACTTTGAGAAACTCACCATGTTCATTGGAAAACAGAACAGGTTGTTTAGAATTTGTTGCAATCGCTTGATCGCCGTCTCCATCTTGGTACAATGGATTCGTTTGTATGACACATTTTACTTTTTTCGTATTCATAGGTTGAACATCGGTAAATTTATTCGAAGAGGCTGGAAAAAAATGAAAACAAAGATTAGAATTTTCTATCTCGTCCGATCGTTCAGCTGTTGTGACGAAAATTGTGAACGATTTTTAATCGATTATGTATTTCCTCGGGACATACGATATACTTAAGTAAAAAGGCGTTAAAATACCAGTAGAATTAAAGCGTATATCCCCGTCCAGTTTATTAATTACGCGAGCCAGCCCCGTAACATAATTAGCCTGTATGATTTTAATTGCTGCTGCCTTCTTATTGGTCAGTTTAATTTCATTTTATCATTTGTTACGGTCATACATCATCGAAAGAATATAACGCCCAGGCCATCGAGTAGAACTCCTTTCCAAATCGAATTACGTAAAGAATGTATAAACTAATTAATCATTGATTAGTTTGACCGATAATGTAGATATTAGGCCTTCGTAGCGACGAGTTCGGTGCTTATTCATTCATGTTGTAGGCCTACTAATTTGTAATGTGGAAAATAAAAAATCATTCATTGACTCTTAATATACGTAAGGTAAAAAAAGTAAAGGCCTATAATAATGAAAGAGAATTTTGCAAGTCAACTTAAGATCGATGAAGTCATGCAGATAGCAAATCATTTGGACACTGGGTAGGTAATCTTAAAAGTTCAAAATGAATCTACCCACCTATTTTTTTTTAATTTTGAAAAAGAGACCTTAAAAATATTATCAAGTGACAAAATAAATTTGAATGAGAGCAGTAGAGTAGCCCAGTAAAATAAGGAAATGAAATTGCATTTTGAGTCATCAAACATTAGCCTATTTGATTTCAAGATGTTCTTCTAGGTGTACTCATTAACTAATAAAAAGCCTCTTGACCGCACCCCTCGGCAACTTTCCCAAATAAGGGACTCAAAGTAACACCCTCGTTGTTTTTTGCTTATATGTAATTCTTCATGGCCGGCGTTAGCCCAGTTGCTCTGGTGCTCGAGCACCACGTGAGAAACCCCGAACAGCGCAAAAAATTTGAACTCAAATGAGTAAACAATTTCACTCAATAAAAAAAATGATGCTTAATTTTTTTGATATTAGGGACCTTTTCAATTTTTTAAAATGAAAACTTTTTACAATTTTTTTAGAACGATTTTTTTTTAATTTTTTAGAATGAAAAATTTTTCCAATTTTTTTAGAATGAAATAAGATTTTCCAATTTTTTAGGATGATGAAAATTCTTATTATTTGGAATAAAATTTTTGAAGTTTCTATTTTTTTTTTTAATAAATAATTTCTCATTAAAAAAAATAATTTTTCTACATTTTTTCATTACAATTTTTTTGAAATAAAAAAATGATTTCTCAAATTTTTCTAGAAAATTTGAAAAAATGAGGTCGGTCGTAGGGCAAAATTGAAGAGAAATCAGGTAATAAAAAATTAACCGATTTTCGGGCATCGGATAATCAACACCAAGGTTCTACTTTATAGTTGAAGTCTTTTTTTTTTTTTTTTTTTTTTGTAAAAAAATTTACTTCATTTGTCACTTCCCGTCCCCACAATGTGAGCACCACTTGAGAAAATAATGATCCGACGGCTATGAACTCTTTGAGAGGAACAAAAGAGGTTAATGTTTAAAATTTGCCTATCTTTGAAAATGAAGGCGCTACAGTGTGCTTCGAACTACTCGTGGAAAAGAGGGAAATTCATCATCTTTTACCCTGTATATTTTGACACTTGTTTTTGAGCCATCCGTTCATTTTTCGAAAAAATTTAATATAACCTTAATTGTTGCAAATTCTATGAACTTTAATTTTAGTTATTACCAATTTTTTATTTAAACGCATTGCAGTCACTTTTAAACTGCATAATATTTACTGAAATGAAGATTTCATTTTTTTAGGGCGCTTTATGTGTAGTGTGGCCGTTTTTGCGTCACCCGTTATAACATGTAGGAACAATGAATGCAGCGCAGTTTTGTAAGAAATTTTACCAACTTTTTTTGAACTTTTTTTTTGATTTTTGGCACGGCTAAAAAGTTATTAGCACTGTAAAAAAAGGGGGGTCTTATATACGTGTCCACATAATTATGAGACATTTCAAGGGTGAGGAAGGGTGAAAGCTTCTTCAAAATCTATGGTGAATCATCATTTGCATACATACGATTCCATCTGAAATTCTTCCTCATTCGTGAAAATGAGGCCAATCTTCATTTTTTTCATCCCATATAATTTGAAGCGAGTTTTTGCGCCGCCCGTTCACTTTTCGAAAAAAATTAATATAACATATTGTTTTGTTGCAAATTTTATCTACTTTAATTTAAGTTATGATCATATTTTTGTTTAAACGTATATTTGCAGAATTATAAACCAAAAACAGCGAGGGAGTTATTTTGAGCACACATCGGAGAGAGTTGACGAGGAGTGAGGTTAGGGGACTTTTTGATGGTTAATCAGAGAACCAAAAGGAACATTTTAAAACCAAAAAATCTTCGATGATCTAAACTGCAATACGCACCATTTTCATGGTTTAATTTCACTGGGCTAAGTACAGGAAAAATAAAAAACAGAACTAAAAGTGAATGATTTCTAAAAAAATTAATAAAAAACTTATTTATGCAAGAAAAAAAAATTAAGCCTGAGAATTTTTCCTCGAAATAAATGAAGGAATCGCCTTCACAATTTCGTTTCTCGAAACACACGTGTAATTTTAATTGAAAAAAACCCAATTTTCAAGATGATGAATTTGAATTTTCTTCGAAGTTGTTTAGGTAGGTAGTATTATTATCAAATTATCATTACGTTATAAACCTTGTGCTCTGATTGGGTCACTAGATAGTTGATAGCTTAAAAAAAGTATACGGCTGTGGTGTTTTATAATATCTACCTCTCTTGTTAGTTTGTTGACCACGGTTTCATTCAAAGTACCTAGAACTTTCAATTAAAACAAAATACCTGTTTATCGATGAAATTTCACCGTTCACCGTACGTACGTAATTTGGAAGTGCGTAGAACGACCGAGGAGGTCATGAAATGGCGCATACGACAGTGTTTTGTTTGCGAAAAGGATTCCATTGAAATGGTGAAAAAAAAATAACATACCTCGTATATTATGATTAAAGCTTGCATAAATATACGGAGCGTGTACGCCCTTCGGATGAATTTCTTGGTAGGTAAACTAAACGTATACAAAACAGATTCACAACGTACGACGCGGCGGCTTCGGTTAAGTGATTTATATGATTTATTGATTCCTCTTTTGACGTTTACCAAGAAAATTACATTCTCACTAAAGACCTACACGAAGTTGATTTAATTTGATTGACGCGATCAGCAGCGATTTAAGAGCTAATATAAGCGAAAACATCCCGCAGGTGTTTTTACGCCGGTGGTACTTTACATTGTTTTTTTCTATCGTCTTTTGGTGAATAGTAAGCTAGATTCGGGGAAGAGAGCAAGGTTTCAAAAATAAAACTATTTTAACTTTTCACTAGTTAGGTGAAATTTCAATTATTTTTGTAATTTGTTAGCCATACAAATGAGCATGAGTTTTTCTTAAAATTTTTGGGGCTTTTGCTGTTAAAACCTAGCACTCTGTTGCCTTCAATTTTTTCCTTTATTTTTATGAATGCACGACTTTTTTTGTGGTAGGCATCCTAGGCAATCACTTCAGAAAATTAAAATTTTTTCCAAAATTGAGAAAAATTTTCTGGTGTTTGAATGAAGTTTTATACGAAAATTCTCTCAAATTTGGCAAATTGTTTTAAAACTTGTAAAAAATTCGATGAAAAATTTGTGAAAGATTTTTAGAAATTTCACAAAGATGTCTCTCTCCAAAGTTTTGTGGAAAATTCATTGAAAATTTTTTTGTCATTTTGTAAAAAAAAAATTATAACTTCGTAAAAAATCCTGAGAAAATCTGGCAACTTGACTAAAATTTTTGAATTTATACTCTGGAATTTGATGACAGGGACGAACCTATAAGGGAGCATGAAGACAGTTTCTCCCTCTGCGTTTGAAAGTTGATAAAAAAATGGTAGGTAAATTTGACGTTTTTGTGTATAAGCTGGAAAATCGCAATTTTTCAAAATTTTCGCCCTCGCTTCGTCTTTGCTTTGCTCGAACAGTACTTTCTTTCAACATTTTTTCATATTAATAGATAATGGAGTTGGAAATTTTCAGAAGTTCTAGTTGGAATTTTTAGAGACTTTGCCCCCTCCCCTGAAAAATCATTTCAATCTATTACTGTATTTCATTGGACATTTTGTGACTTATTTTCATTAATTTTTGTATTTTATCAATTAGTATAAAGAATAATTATACGTACATAAATTTTGTAATTTTTCCGAAAGGCAATGAATTTTTGAAGTTTTTAATATTTTGAAATACAGTAATTATTTTTTTAATTTTGTAAAAATTTCTCCAAAGTTTTGTATTTTTTTTAAAGTAATAAAAATTTTATTGAGAAATATTTTCTGAAATTTTGCAAAAAAAAAACTCTCTGCTGAATGTTTTGTGACTTTTCTTTTCAAATTCGTTTAAAAAATCGATTTTTTTAGAGCTGCTTTGATGTATAATAAAAAAATGTATGGAAGTTTTATGGAAGATTTTTTGAAATTATGCGAAAAATTCTGCAGCAATGTTTTGCGATTTTTTTTCGCGAAAAATTCATTAAAAATTAATAATGGGTTTTCTGAAATTTTTCGAAAACTTTCAAGTAATTTTTCTTATTTTCTGCAGTTTTAAAAAAAAAATCCGAAAATCTTAAAAAAATTTCAGAAAGATTTTCGAAATTTAGTCAAACTTTCTCATTCTGAAGTTTGATCAGTCAAACCTTTTCATTCTGAAGTTTGATGTGCTGTAATTTAATTTTTTTTGGAGAAATATTCATTGAAAATTTTATGAAACTTTCTGACTTTTTGTAAAAAATTTCTTTATAATTTTGTGGAAAATTCTAAGAAAATTATTAAATTTTTTTAGCATAACTTCTTATACATGAAATTTTGTAAAAAAATCTGAAATTTAGTAAGTAAAGGTTCTACGAAGAGTTTGTGAAACTTTGTAAAAGAAAATTCTGAGATTTTTCAAAATTTTCTGAGGTTTTGCAAAAGTTTTTTAAAAAAATTTCAAAAGTTCTTTGAAGTTTTTTTTTTTTTTTTTTTTTTTTTCGTTCACGATAAAAAATTCGACATCTATCGATATGCTCTCGATACGAATAGCTGATTTCATCGACAGTAAATTCGCATTTCACACAATCCTTCACGTTAGTAAAACAACTTTATCAATTAGCAAAATACATACGCATATAGGTACCTAGACCTACCTACGTTGGAAGCAACGCGATACAGTAATGTTGAAATGGCAATGTAATTAATGTAATTACAGATAAAATGGGTTATTATTCGTCTCATTATTTTAATTATAAATTTCATAAAAAATTATACGATCGATTCGAAACATCAGGTTCTAAGAATTTGCAAATACCAGAGGCTATACCTTATTACTCTGTATCACGCTTGGACAGTGGACTAGAGGACTGGACAGTGGACACCCACTCTTAGGTAATTGCGCTAAAGCGACACTACTCGTAAGCTTTACCTTTGCATTTTAAGATAAATCTCTAGTTAATAAATGCGCATACATACTTAGGTACAAATGCATTATTATCCTATGATGGACTGGACGGACGTTCCCATTGGTACTTTTCATTTCAAATGTCAATTAAGCTTGTAAAAAACGAACCCGAACACCAATAAACGTGTTCATCTTCAACGGTCACAAATTAAGTACATGCACGATTTATACGATGTCGAGCTTTTGAACTAAAACGAACACGACATTGCGACGAAATGTGCTTTCCACACGACAATGTGCTGATAGGACTAAGTATAAGTAAGGCAAATATTCAACTTTTTGACAACACGCGAAACGATTCGCTTTTCATGAAATTTCTATAATTCGGTGATATTGATTACTCCAGTCATTTAACGAGATCATATAATATGTGTTAATATTTTTCAAATTATTGGGAATCGAGTCAAGGATGAAACGATAGAATCGTAGCGCGAAAGGGTAAAAATGAATTTACAAAAAAATTTTGAGTCACGATAAGAACGACTCTCCAGTTTTCATCAAAAACGATTAAATTCTGTAAAAAGTTGATAACTTTTTTAAACTGATAAAATATATATTTTTTAATTTTGAATTTTTTAAACAGAAATTTTTCATTTTTTTTTTCAGTAAGAAAGCAGCACTGATTAAGTATTCTTGTAAAAATAAAAATCTACAAATTCGTCAAAAAAAAAAAAAAAAAAAACTTGCTCTTGAATTAGGTAGGTAATGTTTTTTACTGATTTTTCAAAACCACGTACAAAGGTAATAATAAATTTGACACGATTGAGGTATCGATTTTTTGAGGGGGAATGGTTGTGAGCTGTGAATTCTACTCCTGTTAACAGCACTATTTTCAAATCCATTTTTAACATTTTTTTTCTGTACCTCCTATGACGACGAAAAATTTACTCAACTAAAAAAAATCTCAGTTTTCACAATTTGTAAAACTTTTTATCAATCTTATATGAAAATTCAAATTAAAAAATTCATTTGAATTTTAAAAATTGCACAAATCTTGAAAATTGTGAAACATTTTCAGAGCTAGAAAAAAATATCACCTAGGTACAGAACAGTAAATTTTCCACAAAAATTTAAAGTAAAATTTTAAATTTACAAATTTAAATTTAATTTTTTTTTAATTTATAATTATTTTACTGGAATTTTTTCAATTTTACCAATTTATTCATTTAAAAAAATTTCATCTACAATTTCCAATCATTTTTCTTTCAAAGTAATTTATAAACACCCCAAACATTTTTTTCAATGAGTAATTTTCCAACTACCAATTCATCCCATTTTTTAATTTTAATTTTTTTAAAGTTTTTTTCAATTTTTGATTTTCAAAAAATTTCAAATTTGGAATCATAATGCTATTTTCGAAATAATATAAAATCAAAAACTCGAGTATTTTTGAATAAAAAAAGTCATAAAATTTCTAAAAAAATATACCACCCTGATATTTGATACCAGCCGCAGTATCAGCTTGATACCTGATACCTGCCGCAGTATCAGCTTGATACCTGATACCTGCCGCAGTATCAGCCTGATACCTGATACAAGCCTTCAACAGTATCACGTCTGTTACTGCAGTATCACTCTATTTTATTTGAAAGCTCCATTTTAAAACAAAAATTTAAAAATTAAATAATGCCAACAAAATTGTTTTTTTAAGCAAAAATTAAATTGCACTTTTAAACAATACCTAATTTGAAAATTTTGTTTTTTTTATAAAAATTTATTTTTCAACAAAAATTCAGAAATTTCAATACCTACTCTTCATTTTTAACAAAAGTTTAAAAATTTTACTCTTGACAAAAGTTTGAAGAATTTGTTTTCCAACAAAAATTTAAAATTTTGTTCTCTAACAAAACTTAAAAAAATTTGTTTTCGAACAAAAATTCAAAAATTTTGTTTTCCAAAAAAATTCAAAAATATTGTTTCAACAAAAATTCAAAAAAAAATACCAACAAAAATTCAAAAATTTTGTTTCCAACAAAAATTCAAAAAAATTGTTTCAACAAAAATTCAAAAAAAAAAAATTCCAACAAAAATTCAAAAATTTTGTTTTCCAACAAAAATGCAAAAATTTTGTTTTCCAACAAAAATGCAAAAATTTTGTTTTCCAACAAAAATGCAAAAATTTTGTTTTCTAACAAAAATCCAAAATTTTTATTGATAACAAAATTTGTTTTTAATGAAAAAATAAAAAATCATAATAATTATGTATTTTTGATAATTAGGTTTTTAAAATATTGGTGGTGTTTGAGCCTAAATTTGAAAATTTACTCTTTCGGGCAAATCAAAAAATAAGTACCAACATTGTCTATGTAGGTAAGTACCTATGTCTAATGTTTTAAAAAATTTCACATAGGTATCTCAATGAAACCATTTTTTTTTTCAAATTATAAAATCAAAATGATTTTGAAATTTGAAAAAAGTAGGGGTCAGCTCTTTCCAAGAGAGTATCCTTAGAAATGATGAAAGGGCGGTTGGTATAAAAAAAATTGTACGTACACCACTGATTACACCCACCTATAATACGTGATTAAAATTATGCAACGATTCATTTACCACATTTAATACGTAATGAGCATTCGATCTCAGTACCTACCCGTACCAATCGAAAAAAAAGAAATATTTACAGTAAAAAAACCTCGGTTCAAGTTCATTTAAACAAAACGAAAGTGGGTAAAATTTTTGAACAGCATAAAAATTTACAATAAATCATGCTACCTCTGTGTCAATAAACGGATGATACAAAAATTTCGAAAGCCGTGTTTCAAAACGAAATATAACGGTGTCGTAAATTCTTGGCTATTTGAACAGCCTTATCCATCACCGACGCAGTAATATTTTCGTGTTTTTCTTTACTACACAGAACCGGCGGAGTGTTACTTTCACGACCTAAAACACCGATCAAACTTTGCGACCAAATGTCGAATTTATGCTTGATACCTTGCAAAGTATCAGCGTAAGAGGCGCATTCGTTCGCAGAATTCACAACATTTGGTACTTGCTGGACGACTTTTTCGGTACCAAGGGGCCATACGTTGACGTTGGATAAATTCGACCACGTTGTCTTCCAGTCTTGCAGCGGCGTATCTTTCAAATCAGGCCAGTTGCATTCGTAGAAGAAGTGATAGATTAGTAAAATAGCCATGATTATTTTACAAGGCGTTTCAAAATTGATCGTTTTAATTTGAACTTCTTCCGAAGGATCCGAGCTGTTTTCCGAATATAGTAAGCTAAATCCGACGCTCCTAAATTCCAAACCTTTTGGAGGTTTTTTCACGACCATCGGCTTCCTCCTGGTTAGTTTTTTTTTCTTCGCCGATGTAGAGGTTTTTTTAAACATCGGGTAGGTCACGCCTCCGGAGGAAATGTCCATTTCGGTGGAATTGAAGTCGGTGCTTTTTCGCATACGGAAGTCTGCCTGCATTTCGTTCATAACGACCGTTTCGCTGTTTGGTACATTTTTCATATTATAATGCGACGCTTTGAGACTACTCATTTTCCTTCTTTAAACATAAATCGCTTTGTCGATCATGAAACTACATCGGAATTGAAAATGAGCTACGTCGAAGCCGGACAGATTTGTTTTTCGTGTTTTCCATGGTAAAATAATGTATAGGTATTAAGAGGGTAGCTCGGTAATAATGGCAAATCGGCCATTGACTGAGATTATCGAACAACATCTAGTGGAAGTTGATCCCTATGTACTCTAAGAACTCGCTTGTTAAAATTTTGGACCTCTGACTCGCCCCAACGCCCCAAGCTACATAAATGTGCCCAAAATGTGGATTTTTCGTTATAATGTTTTTTTTTTCAAACTTTGGGAGATAATGAACCCCCTGGAAATTTTTTCAATTTTTTTCAAGTGTTCAAAGCTCGCTTCAAACCTGTCAAAAAGGCAACAATTTTGGATAATTTTTTTTTGCGAGTTGGAATGAAAAAATGTGCATTTATTTCACGTTTGGATATAGTTCAACTAAATATTTGTCATGTATCAGATTTCAGCAGAATCGAGATTTTTTTAAAACTCGCTTTATGGGCAATTGATGTCGTTATTTTGATCGTCACACAGCTCGTTTTGCCCTCGACAAAATCTTCAAAAATTTGGATTTTTTTTTGGAAAAGTGATGAGTAGTAAGTAAGTGTTAAAACCCACAGAATGCTTTTTATGAAATTTCACACAAATAGACATTTTTTTTCGAAAGCAAAACGAACCATGTGATGATCAAAATGATAATATTTCTTTTTTTTCTAAAATGTGATATACCTCACAAAAAAGTGTACGATCGTACATCATTTTGTGATGTTGTACGATCGTACATCATTTGTGAGGTGTACGATCGTGAATCATTTTTTGATGTTGTGATCGTACATCATTTTTTGATGTTGTATGATCGTACACCTCAAAAAATTATGTACAATCGTGCACCTCACAAAATGATGTACGATTGTAAACCTCACAAAATGATGTACGATCCTACACCATCACAAAATGATGTACGATCGTATAACATCACAAAATGATGTACGATCGTACAACATCAAAAAATGATGTACAATCGTACATCTCACAAAATGATGTACGATCATACATCACAAAATGATGTATGATATGATTGTACACCTCACAAAATGATGTACGACCATACAACATCAAAAAATTATGTACAATCGTCAATCGTACACCTCACAAAATGATGTACGATCGTGCAATATCAAAAAATGATGTACGATCGTACACCTCACAAAATGATGTACGATCGTACAACATCACAAAATGATGTACGATTGTACACCTCACAATGAGGTGTATGATCGTACACCTCAAAAAACAAAATGATGTATGATCGTACACCTCTAAAAAGGGTGCACGATCGTACACCTCAAAGAATGATGTACGATCGTACACCTCAAAAAATTATGTACGATCGTCAGTGTTGTGAAACGGGAATTCCCATTTTGCGGGAATGGGAATTGTTCCCGGGAATTCCCGGGAACGTTCCCACCTTCATCAAAACCGGGAATTCCCGTTTTCAAATAAATTATTTTTTTGAAGCAAAAACGAGATTTAAGTGATGTAATGATGTTTAGAAATGTCAATTTGAATGAAAATTGGTATTGATACCCTAGAAATACTTGAAATTAATAAAATTATTCAGGGATATCGATATCCCATATTTTATTTTTTTAGATGGTAATTTCAAGGTAATTCTTCAGGTTATTACCACGTGATTTTTTAAAATATTTTTCAAAAATATACACAATATTCGTATCTAATCCGTTTTTATTTAGTAGTATTTTTGTTTTTGTAGTTTCCAACTTTCAAATTCAATTAAAAAATGAGTAATAAAACGAAATAAACGTTTAAGAAGAAAAAAATCAAATTTCAGTGGGAAAATTTTGAGAATTCCCGGGAACAACACTTCGTTCCCGGGAACTTTCACAACACTGACGATCGTACAACATCAAAAAATGTTGTACGATCGTGCTACATTTTTTGAGCTGTGCGGAAAAAATCAGTTTTTTTTTAGAAAGAAATTTCTTATTTTCTTTGATACTCGTATTTTAGAGAAAAAATCTAGAGAAACCCCGATGAAACTTTCTTGGAGAAGTTGGAGAAAGAATCTAATTTTTTTGGGAAAAAAATCTTGAAATTTTTCTCGAGTAAAAGTAAAATCTTTTAATTTTTATGTAAATTTTTTTTTTGGAAAAAAACTTCTATTTCTGGAGAGAAAAAAAACTGATCTGATGCATTGAGTAAACTCTAATTCGGGTATTTTAAATTTTTTTTAAAATTCTATAAGAGGAGAATTTTGCATTCAATCTTTTGCAAAAAGTGGAAAAACTCCCATTTTTTGAAATTTGCAGATTTTTTTTTTCAAAATTCCAGCAGGTAGGATTTTGCATTGGATTTTTTCAGAACTTTTTTCATTGTATAAATGCAATTTTGCCAAAATTCACATTTTTTGAAATTTACTGAAAATAATTAATTTTTTAAAAATTCCATCAGGGTTTAGGATTTTTTAATTAAATGCTATTTTGCAAAAAATCTTTTTTTTTTGAAAATTGCTCCAAAATGAAATTTTTTTAAAATTCCACTAGAGGTGGATTTTGCATTGAATCTTATGGTAGCTTTTTTCATTGATTAAATGCGATTTCTCATTTTTTGAAAATTACCGACTAAAAAAAAAAACATACTGAGGGCGAAAAATGATGAAAAAATCGGTTTTTTGCAACTTCGAGTGTCTTTCCCATACATCCAAAAAAATCTGAAAAAGTTGTCTATAGGAAGCCAAAATTCATACTAGCGAGTTTTTCGATTACAGGGGCCAACTTGCATTCTGATCGATATAGAAATTTTCTAAAACACTTGCTTGAATCTGTTACAGAAAAAATTCTCCTCGAAGCGAGCTTACGTATGCAGTGCACGCTTACATCACGATATTGTCTGAACGAATATCAAATTAAAAAAATAAAAAGGCAACTAACACGCCAGACACCAATGCGAACCCTCCAATTATTACGCATTTAACACCTCTCAACAATCCCAAACCGTGTTACATCTCTCAACACGCACGCCGGCCGATCTCGTAAGCCCGCCCCAAATATAGCGATATTTTCGCCAATAATATATTCAATTTTGTACGCTTGTACTTTAATAATTTTAATAGCCTCGGTATTAATTTAATTACAGGTTAACGTTTCTGGAAGATTTGCGAATTCTCATAGCGAGTGATTCCCAGCCACTCGTATTCGTGTTTTTGATTAATCACATGGCGAAAAAAATTCAATTAAGTATAGCGAGCGACTACAAATTGTAGCTAATTTTTAGACTCACTGTTGCTCCATTCTGCGGGTGTTCCATTTGATACCTACTAATAGCCGTCAGGATAATCGATAGGTGGCGCAGATTCGTGCGCTAATTATTATTAATAACAGCCTGCTTAACACATTATGCTATATTGTTTGTTGACTATAATTTAAAAAAATAGATATTTCGTCGAAATTTCTTATCAGATAGAACCAACGGGTATCTATACGCACGCCGCCGAGCCGTTTGCTAATTTCTTTCATTAAGTGCCAAAATATCTACCTGAAGAATGTTTATTCGCTGTATGTACCTCTACCTAGGGATAACGTAATAAACCTAGCGATTATCGAACCATACATGTCCAGCAGGAAGCAAAACGTGAGAAATTTCACAAGTGGGGGGTGTTACTAGGGCAATTTATCGCTTTCAAATTAAAATTATCAACTCGTAATCTTAGGCTTACCTTGATCGGAAGTTGGGCAGTGTGTTTCTTGGGTGAAATTTATTTTCAGCGGAACATGTTGTCGGATTGTCTTCACAGGATTCAGTCTGCAGTGAATGAGTCGGGGCGTTGAACTAGGAGTCAAAAATGGGGTATCTGGTTTCGGGGTCGCGTATATGGAAATTTCGTTTTCTGTACTTTGATCGTCGATCGAATTTGAACGAGAGTTCGTTGTGTGATGTACGTTGTTCGACATGGTATCTGCAACATCGATAAAAGAAAAATACATTAGTCTTCGTGAATAAAAAAATGAATGAGAAAAATGATTTCATAAAGAGATTTTTCGAAGAAGTGGACGATTTAATGATAATATTTTTTGGTGAAATGAATTTTCCTTCTTGAAGAATTTTTTTAAATTTTTTAATGAGAGGATTAAGAATTATTCATTTTTTTGCCAACTATTTAGAACACTGTCTTATTTATGAGATTTTTCTCCAGTTGATTAGACTAGTTTTCAAAAAAAAAAATCCATAAAATTTTTTTCAACCCAAGTCTCCAAAAATAGGGTTTTTGGAAAAATGAGATAATTTTTTTTTTTTTTTTTTTTTTTTTTTTTTTTGAAAAAATTATTTTCTATGACAGGGTTTTTTTATAAGAGAATTTAACTTTTTTCAGTGCTTTTTTTATTCTTTTAACTGGATTTGTTTCTTTGAAAAGATGAAAGTAGGCACATAGGTACTTCTCTGAATAAACTCTTTCAAGTGAAATTTTCAGTCAAGGAGGTATTTTTGTCAAGAGCCTAAAATAATTTTTTCAAGATGGATTTTTTGTAAAATTTTTTTTCCAAAAAACAAACATTTTTTTATAAAAAATATTTTTCGAAAAAAATGAGGAGTATTTTTTTTATTTATTGAAGAATTGTTCTCTACTTTTTTCAATATAGATTTTGCCAGGTGCTTGGAAGATCTTTTTTCTAAAGAATTTCTTCAAGGGCTATATTATTTTTCAATTTTTTTCAGTTTTTCCTTCAAAAAAAATTTTCTTAAGTTTTTTTCATCATGTGTTTTTTTAGAAAACTGAATTCGTTGGAAAAAAATCGATAAAAGTCTTCAAAGTCATTTTTCCTGAATAAATCAGAAAAAAATTGAGGAAATTGCAAAATTTTTGTTTGTAGGTAATTTTTTTGTGAAGGGATTTTTTGATAAGATAAATTATTTATTCCATGATTTTTCTCTGAATGAAATATTTTTGTGAGCGACTAAGAAACTTTTTTTTTTATTACAATTTTTTTTGGAGAATTTTTTCATTTTTGAAATTAGTTAGTTTTTGAAATGATTATTTTTTTAAAAGGATTCCTCTAGTCTAAAATAGGTTTTCAGCCAAGGGATTATTTTTTTTCTAGAAAATTTTTTTACCAAAAGAGGTTCTTCGACAAAATGATTTTTTTTAAAGGCAATCAAAACATCACAAAAAAATAATTTACTTTACTAGGGCTACTTTATCTCCCTCTCGCTGATCTTTCAGTAATATAAAGAAGCCTTTTTCTCCCTCGTAACGTAAAATAATTTATCCAACTAGGAAAATAAAGTGATTTTCAACGATTTTGAGGGTTTATTGCCCGAGCGAAGCGAGGGAAATAAACCCTCAAAATCGTCGAACATCACTTTATCTCCCTAGTTGAATAAACTATTATTATTTTGTAAAAAAAAATATGAGGCGATTTTTTGACAAAATAATTTTTTTAAAACTTCTAAAAAGTCGTTCTCCTTTTAAGATTTGTTTTTCAAGGCAATTTTTTCCCATTTTGATGATGAAAAATTTCGTGAGCTGATTGAAAGGTGACGAATTTCTACCAGGAAATTTTTTTTGTCGTTTCTAGTATAATTTTTTTTGGAATAATTAGAAAATATAAAATACCCCTGCACAAAGATTTTTTTGTTTTTTGAAGAAATAATTCAAATTTTTTATTTCGATGATTTTTTTTTTCTTCTAAGTGGGATTTTTGCCCAAAATAATATGTATGTTAATTGCCCAAAGCAATTTCTTGCAAGAATGATTTCTTGCAGAAAAAACTGCTTCAACAAAATATTCTTTCAATTAGATACCTACGAGATACATTTTTTCAAAAAAAAAAAAAAAATAGGTAATTTAAAAAAAGCAGTTTTTGAATAAAATATTTTTATCAGCTGCTTGGAAGATTGTTTTTTGAAAGACTTTTTCCAAGTTGTCAACAGCTTAGAAAGTTGTTTTCGTTGGATAATTTTTCCAAATCATGTTAATCATTTATCAAATATTTTTTCAAACACCAATTTATTACAGATATTTTTTAAATAAAAATAAAAAGAATTGACTTCCTTTCAAAAAAGTGTTCTAAAGAATTATTTTCCCACGAGAATTTTTAGATATTTAATGATTTTTTGTCAAAAAAATTTTTTCAATTCTTTTAAGAAACGATTAATTGCCAATAATTTTTCCAATATTATTTTTTCATATCACAAAATCTTGGGGTCCTAATCTCCTAATCATTGGAAATCGTCACTCTGAAAATGAAAATGGATCTAATATTCGCATCCAGAGCCCAGTACGGCGAAATCTCTATAAAATTTCATCACGTTATAACTTATCAACATTAAAAGAACACTTTTCGAGAACAATCTGTCCGAATTAATGAAACATTAATTTGAAAAGTAAACACGATTGGAAACATTTTTAAAACATTGAAACGAAAAAAGAAATAATTAAAATAAACGTATTACACAAGTAAGTCAAATAAACTTGAAAAGTAGTTCTATTTGATAAACATTATGTAGAAATAGTTCGACTGGGTTTATGTACTTATTATCTGGATAATTCGAAATTAGAACGAAGAATGTGGATAATTCAGAAAGACGTTTTGTTTGCTGTAACGATGTTCGATATCTTTCTTAGATTCAGACTAATACATACATACTAAGTATAATTCCATTCCACGTACAAAACCTATCTAGCCTATTGGATTACGTCATCGTGAGTTTTTAAATTTTTAATTTAATTTCATGCGTTCAGGTAGGTAACTGGTTGAAATGTAAACACGTCGTGTCATTTTATTAGCCATAAAAGATGCTCCTATTAGCGATTTAAGGTAATCATTTGGAGCATTCTAATTTAAACGAAACCACCATGCCACCGTTCGTCGAAATCTATCTATACCTACCTATTGATTCCAGGTAAATTCTTTTATTACAATTATTTTTTCAAACGTACAAAATAGTTGGCAAAACATGCAAATTATACTCGTACTTATCCCATTCTTCAACCTGTTCTAGTAATAAGACATTCAGTTGCGAGTATAATGGGAGCAAAATTATCGCCTACAATTTAGTTTAATATAAACACATGCGCATATATAAAGTGTATAATTTCTTATTACCTGACAATACGTACGTATATAAGTCAGTATACGTTCTTACCTAATATTTATGCCCGCGAATTATAGCCAATCTAGGTTCGCCGACATACACTATGTCAAGTTTTGTGTAACGCTGAAGTAATGTGAAAATATTTCGAAGGAATTTATTGCCATGGGAAAAGTTTAATTGAATTTCGGTCCATTTTGTCCACAATTTCGAGCTAATTGAAAATTACGAATTGAGATTGTTTCATTTTATTATTATTATTATCGCGATTAATTTTTTTCTTTTTTTCTGAAATGAACTCGATTGTGTAACGATTTGTTGCTCAATGCAGTGTGAAAAATCAAATATTCATAATTTTGTTTTTAATTCAATTTAATCCAATTTTTGGGTTCTGATAAATTAGATTTTTTGTAAATATTCTATACACTTTCAAACCGATTCTGTTCAATGCAGAAATAGAGTGGCCCAGTAAAAATGATAAATCATCTTGACTGGGAATTTTTAATTTAAGTGTTAGAAGTGGGTTCTAAAGATATAAAACTTCGACATTGAAATTTTCGACTCGCAGGCCTCATTCCTATCCACCGATTTTGGATTTTTGTAATTTTCAAAAAAAAAAACTAATTTTAAAGTCAACGTGTTAGAAGTGGGTTCTAAAGATATAAAACTTCGACATTGAAATTTTCGACTCGCAGGCCTCATTCCTATCCACCGATTTTGGATTTTTGTAATTTTCAAAAAAAAAAACTAATTTTAAAGTCAACTTTTTAAAAAATTTTAAAAATGAAAATCTACAAAAATCAAGTTGAAAATTTGAAATCTAATACAGGAGCCTCCCATGAGCCCAGAAGGTCGTCACATTTAAAAAAAAACTTTGGCATTATTTGTGAGGAAGAGGGTAAAAATTTGGTGGGAGTCAGAAGCAGAAAATTTTGGACCTAGCATTTCGAAAAAAATCACATCACCTATAGAGTATAGACTCCATATCAGTCTATGTTCCAAACAATTTCTAAAAATAAACAATTGAGAAATTTTTTTAAAGGAACAACATAAAATTTACAACCTAAACCAACAACTACATAAAAAAAAAATCGTTCAAAAAATAGAACATTTTTTCACCATTTTTTTTTTCTACAAAAAGTTGAGAAATACTATTACTCTAAAAAAGATGAGAAATTTCCTTCTGCAGAAAATTTATCCATTTTTTTCTCGAAAATTTGAGATTACCTAACCCTTAAACCCCCAAGAAGATTCAGATGAGATACCGCAAATTTTTTCATATATCTGAATGTAGGCAAGTATGAATATCACAATGATCCATTGATTGCCTACCTGCCCCTTAAAACCTTTTTGGAAACAACAGAAACCTGTTTTCCGTTTTCACGGAAATCCAAAAGGAAAAAAGATTCAACTTCGTTCAATTTTACATAAGATGACATAAGGCCATTAGATATACACTACAATCCGAAAAAAAAAATTTCTATTGCCATTCTTCTGTATTGAAGGAGACAAAAAGGGAGAAATGTGTGAAAAAGCGGGCGCCCAAATGACCCTATTTGTCTATGAGAAATAAAATACATTCTTTCCATAAAATACCTTGGGAAAGTATACAGCCAGAACAGTACGACGTCATATTCCCCATTTTTGGAAAATTCATTTTGAAAAATGGGAAAGACAAATGAAATTTTAGCAAACAATTTTTATATCATCATTCCAAAAGTAAAATTTAATGAGCTTTTTAACTTTTCATATAAGTGAAAAGTTAAACTTTGGGTTTGATAGACTGGTGGAAAACTATTCAAAAATCGCCATTTTTCTTTTTGGAAAAAAATTCCAATTGCTCGAAATTTTTGATGATATTCCAAAAGGAAAATTTAATGAGCTTTGGAACTTTTCATATGAATGAAAAGTTGAACTTTGGGCTTGATAGACTGTTGGAAAAATTTTCAAAAATCGCCATTTTTCAGATTGAAAAAATTCCAATTACCTTTGTTTGGAATTTTTTCAATCTGAAAAATGACGATTTTTGAAAAATTTACCAACAGTCTATCAAGCCCAAAGTTCAACTTTTCATTCATATGAAAAGTTCCAAAGCTCATTAAATTTTCCTTTTGGAATATCATCAAAAATTTCGAGCAATTGGAATTTTTTTCCAAAAAGAAAAATGGCGATTTTTGAATAGTGGTCCTATAATAATAATCCGGCCCCCGCTCGCCATTTCGGCATAGGGGGGGTCTGTCATTATTTGTGTCTATACCACCTGTTATATTATTCCAAATAAATTATCAATAATTATCAATTATTATTATTATTTGCTTTTATTTTAAAAAAATCTCAATATCCGTATTAAAGAAGGGATTAATAATCAAAATCTAAAATTATTTAATCGTGGAAATATTAAATCAGAAGATAATAATAAAATTAAAGATTATAACAACTACTTCTTTGTAATGTTGACACAAGCAGAATGCTATCAAACTCCTTCTCACAGAATTATCGAACAAATTTTTAATTTCTGATTTATTGGATTTTCAATTAAATATGTTTTTGAATTTGAAAAGAGCTATTTTGTGTAATGTTTTCAATTAAAAACTGATCCCAAGTTTATTTCGACTTATTAATTTTTTATTTATATTTTGGAGGGAATTTTTTAGTTTATTTAATTATTTATTTTCAATTTTTAATTTTTTTTCTTACAATAAATTTCAATTTATTCAATTTTGGGAAAATTTCGCAAATTTGAAATTTTTGATTTTTAGGTACCTAGGTAATTTATCATATTTTTATGACTTGATTTTTTTTTTCAATTTTATTCTATTGAAATTTTTACAAATGTTCAATTCAATAAATTTTGGTCAATTTTCAGATCTATTAAATTATTATTTTGTTTTTTAATTTATCAGAAAAGTACAAGATCTGTCAGGAAATCCGTTCACATTTTAAAAATAGAGAATAAAATCTCTTTCCTTCTGTATAAAGTTATTAGTTTTTCTTTCAAATGTCGTAGTTTTCATGATTTCTGCAGTAAAAGTTCGTAAATTAAAACATTCAAATCAAATTTTCAATTTCAACTGCAAAAATCACGAAAACTAAGCATTTTAGAAAAAAACTAGTATCTTTGAACAGAAAGGAAATTTCATTCTCTACAATTTTGATTCTCAGCATTTTTTTCGTAGGACCTTTAGTTCGGCCAGAAATTTTTTTTTTTTTTTTTTTTTTTTTTTTTAACGCCATATACAGCAACTAAGGCTAGAGGCGTATCGTGAAGGAGGTTTAGTTATGGAAGGGATCGTAAATTATATAAGGGAAGAAGGGATTTTAATTTTATAGAAGGGATCGTAAACCAGTTTTGGAGAGAAAGGATAATAAATTTTGAATTTTAATGGGGTCATCTGTTAGGATTTCTTTTGGATTATTGGAGGTCAGGTATGGAGATCTTTCATTTTGATATTTGGGGCACTGAAAAAGTAAATGCGTTATTGAAATTTGGGTGTTACATATCGAACAAATGGGGGGAGGTAGTTTGTTGAGCAAGTAAGAATGGGTCATAAGAGAGTGTCCTGTTCGTAAACGTGTGAGTAAAACGTCTTCTCGGCGAGAGATATCAAAGCAAGTTCTTGGAAGTATATCGTTTTTGATATTTTTCAGTTTATTAGTAGAGGGAATTTGGTTCCAGAAGTTTTGAAAAATGATTTGAGTTTTCGTTTTGATGAATGTTTTAAGGTCAGAGAGTGGTATTGGAATATTTTGGATGGGAGTTACGTTTAGTGCAAGTTTTGCAGCTTTGTCGGCTAATTCATTGCCTGGGATGTTCTTGTGTGAAGGTAGCCAACATAAAATCGTATTTTTCAATGAGGAAGAAGAAAGCATATGGGATATTTCCTGGGCTATTGGATGTTGTTTTTTCTTATTGAAATTTTGTATACATATCAAGGCTGAGAGGGAGTCTGAAAAAATGATTGTGTTGATGAAAGAAGAGTTATTTATGTAAGTAATTGCCTGTTTAATGGCATACAGTTCAGCTGACATAATTGAGAATTGAGGAGGTAGAGGGAATAAAAATTCTTCGTCATTATGTACGAAAGCACAAGCAGTAAGGTTTGATGTTTTTGATCCATCAGTAAATATAAATTCGTGATTTGGGTATTTATTTGTGAGTTCATTGAAGTGTGATGTGGCGATGAGGGAGTTTGTATCTGATTTTATTAGTTCAGTCAGAGAAGTATTTATGTCTGGTTTGAAGTTAGACCAAGGTGGGAAAATATTTATCACATAATGATGAATTTTTGTTTCATTTGTAATTATAGATTGAAGTAGATGGGTTTTTGTGTTAAGGGAAAGTGCCATTTCTTGGTCAGGTTTTTTCAAAAAAAGTTTTCTCCCCCTACCAAACAATATTAATTGAATATTGCAATGATAATTGAAAATACCATCCCTACACTACAAATATAGAGGACAGTTGGATCTTTCGCATCACTCCTATCCAGTACGGGAGAGTTTTAAAAAATCTTAAAAATACAACCAATCGACAACATTGGCCAAATGTTGGTCAGTCAAGTTTCCAGACCATACGAATATGTTGGAAGAAAACTGCGATCATAACTTGTAGTTGGACTCTATTCCTAACTACTGATACCCATACATACTCAAAATGTCTAAAATTACTCAACATTTAAAATTTTTAAAAGTAATCCTTAATTCACATGCATTCACTCAATATTCCTTATTTTTTCAAATCGTTTGTAACGCGCAACAAACAACAACATTGAACTGAAAAATCGTATCTAAAGGAAAGTACGAGATGTATACCATAAATTGGCATAGGTACTGAAACTACCGCCATCTTCACGGCGGGTTTAGAAGCATTGAAAAAATTGACCAACATTTGGCACCCTGACCAAGAACTGGCACTTTCCCTTATGATTTTTTTTTTCTAAAAACTTCAACTGCAAAAATTACCAGAACTAAACCTCCTTGAAAAAACTGACAGGGTACTGTGAAAGGAAATTTCACGCTCTACAATTTTTATTATTAGCCTTTTTTTTTGTAGGACCTTTGGCTCGGCCAGAAAGACACTGGGTACTAAAAAAAATAACTTGAGTGATATTTTTTCGTGTTCAAAATTATTGAATTTATAAATGAGTTATCCTGTACAATAACGGTGAGCATTTAAAAAAAAAATAAAAAATCATTTTTTAAAAATTGAATCCTTAAATTTTTTGGGGAAAATACTGTATTTTTTTTAAAAAGAAAAATCATAATTTTTAATTTTGGAAATTAACTCTCGTGAATAGGAACAACTTCGATGAGTTTAACCAAAAAAATGCCACAATTTGAAAATGAGTCAACCAATTTTTTCAATTTTTCTAAAAAGGGGGATGAGTAACTGGAGTTGACTTGAAATTCAGTTCAGGGAAAAATAAAAAATAGGGAACAATTTTCTTATAAAAAGAAACAACTTCGGGAGTGAGACAAAAAAAAATATATGGAAGTTCAAATTAAGGGTAGATCTTTGAAATCTGAAAATTCGAATTTTCATATCAAGGAACACTAAAAAATGGGAAAAAATCAGGAATGATCCTTATTGTGGTTCATCATCCTTGCAAGTTGCAAGTTTGAAAAAATTCGGTCGAGAATAACGCATTGAACTTCACTACAGGGGTTGTTAAAATGTAAAAAATTTTATCATTAAATTTTTAGATCACAAAGACAAACACCAACTTCCACTATTTAATTTCAAACTCTCAACCAATGGCCTATTCACCAAATTACATCCGGTTATGCTCTACATTTTTCGAAACCGATCTTAACTGCCAAACGGTTTTTATTACGAATTCAAATAATTTTTCATATTTCATATTTTCGATCAAAACAGACCCATCGACGATTCAACGCGAAAATTGAAAGATGATGACAAGAGTTATTTATCTTGACACGAGCAAGTGGCGCATTCCTTACTGCTTGGAAAATTTTCACTTCATACCAATGCAAATTCATTGAAAAAATATGTACATCGAAATGTAATAAATTTATACACCTACTTTCCATTTCTACTCTTTCAACGAGTGCACGTCGTCTGGTCTTCGATCATCGTACTGTGAATAGTTTCACATATAACAGAGATTTTTTCCGATTGAGAACTAAACAAACGATACATTATTCAATATCATACGCAACACCGCGTCGCGTAGTTTCCTAGACTAAATAACGCAGTGTAAAGTATGTATTACAAATGGAAATACTCGTTAAACTGTGAAGTACATCCTTTCACGCTTTATAATAAGTATGAATACATTGTGGAAAAGTATGACTAAAAAAAAAGCTAATAAAATTATGTCATCGAAATGTAAATAGAAAAACTCCGTTACTATTGAAAAAATTGAACGTTGCGTAATATTTGCCTTTGACAACGAGGGTATGCTATCGGAAACACGCGTGTTAATAAAGTTACATAGCGAACCGCCGAAAATACGAGACCGGTAGTCAGTCGGCGAGGAAACTGAATGACGGGATAATTTCTAATTCTTTCTTTTCACGAGCGTGCACGAGCATAATTCACCAATTAACTAGACCAGAAACGTCGAATTATTTCTTTCATTATCACTCTTCACGACTCTAACGAGACAGATTTAATGTCAATTTTTTGACATTGCATTGTAAGCATTTGGCACCAACGTGAAGTGATAAGGAGCGTGGTGAAAAAGGCACAGTTCGATCACCTTTTCAACTTGATTGATGCTAAATGAAAGGTTAGCGAACTAATTAAAAAATAACAACTGCCGGAGTATTCGCGAGCCAAGAAAACGAGCACGGAACTCGGTAACCGTTCTACCCAGAGGACAAAACACCTAAATGATTCATCCAAAGCGTTACCGTACGTATTGGTCGGCTTCGTAATGAAAGTAGGTAACTTGTACGTACTTGTGTCTGTCGGCAGACTTGTAAGAATTTGCGTACGTGTATTTTTGGATTATTTTGGAAAATTTTCCGGCTTTGCTTTCTCGATTTATATGAACAGGATGTTACGTAAAATATGCATATTCTTCATCGGACCCATCAAAAAGTAAAATCTTCCCCTGAGGGTATGACCAGTTTGGAGTTTTATTCGGTTTTTCGATAATTTAATAAAATATCTTGTCAACACGTGGGTGTGTCTAATTGCGTACCTAGACCTACCTATTTGAGAATTAAGATACACTTGTAATTTTTCATAGGCTCATTTTCAGTCTGAACACTCGATTCTAAATAATGCAAATATGGTCAGATCGCGAATAATATCGACTTTTTAATTTTTTTTAGTAATTTTCGTAACTTGTGGATACTAAAAAATATCCAAAAATTTGGTATACTTAGTTACCCGAGCAGCACACTCGACAAATTATCGAAATAAAAAATCGACAGAATATCGAATTCGATAAAGTGTCGCGTTAGTTCCGCATAAATCGTGAAATTATCTTTCGATATATAGATAGATTATCGACGAATTATAGTTAGCAAAAATTTCGAGATTATAGTAAGATATTTTATCGATAATCTATCTATAATATCGAAAGATAATTTCACGATTTAGGCGGAACTTTCGCGACACTTTATCGAATTCGATATTCTGTCGATTTTTTATCGATTTTTTATTCCAATTTTTTGTCTTTTACTAGCTTTTTTCTATAATTAAAAATCATTAATTAGCATAATTAATACATTAAACTTTGCCTAAACACATTATTCATGTTACGGTAAGAGGATCATTTCAGAAAAAGTAAAAAAAAATTATAAAAAATCTGCCACGCGTGGGGCTTGAACCTTCTACCTCCTGCATGGTAATCCTCTTCCTTAACCACTATGCCATACCCTATCGTTGAGGAACTAGCAATAAAACGCTTATAATAGGCAGTTTAGTACTTCCAGACGTGTTGGACTTGGAAAAATTTTCACCAATTTGGAAATAATTTCAAATATCGTCACAAAATCGTTGAAAAATCGTTCGACAAATTTCAGATTATTTGTCGATAATGTAGTTTCAAATATCGCCACAAAATCGTTGAAAAATCGAATTCGAGGAATTTCATATCACGTGTCGATAATATAGTTTCAAAAACCGTCATAAAATCGTTGAAAAATCGAATTCGAGAAATTTCAGATTCGTGTCGATAATAAAGTTTTAAATATCTTCACAAAATCGTTAAAAAATCGAATTCGAGAAATTTCAGATTATTTGTCGATAATATAGTTTCAAATATCGTCACAAAATCGTTAAAAAATCGAAATCGAGAAATTTCATATTACGTGTCGATAATATAGTTTCAAATATCTTTACAAAATCGGTAAAAAATCGGATTCGATAAATTTAATATAATCTGTCGATAATATAGTTTCAAATGTCGTCAAAAAATCGGTAAAATATCGGATTCGATAAATTTAATATAATCTGTCGATAATATAGTTTTAAATATCTTTATAAAATCGTTAAAAAATCGAATTCGATAAATTTAATATTCTTTGTCGATAATGTAGTTTCAAATATCTGCACAAAATCGGTGGAAAATCGGAATCGATAAATTTAATATTCTTTGTCGATAGTATCGTTGACGAATATCGTCATAAAATCTTAATAATATCGAATTCGATAGTTTTTAGATTTTTTGCCTATGAAGTTTTACCGATAAATCTTTATAATATCGTGAGAACATCTATAGATTTTCAAACGATTTTTTATCGATACGTTACATCTTCCGATATTATCGATCGAGTGTGCCGTTCGGGTAACTCGTTTTATAATTTTTTACCATTACAGAATAATCGATAATTGGAAATTGGAAAAATTGCATTCCCCTCTAAAGAAAAAATATTTTTCAAAATTTTCTACGCAAAAATAATAAACTTTTGAAATTTTTTTGAGATTTTGTAAAAATTTTCCCAAGTTTGAAAAAAAAATTATGTGAAAATATGTGCAAGATTTCATTTATAATTTTCCAAAGTTTAGTAAAAAATTCCCTGAAGAATTGAGAAAAATTTATTGAACGTTTTCTGGTGTTTTGTAAAAAAATATCTAAAATCATGTGGAAAATTTTACAAAAATTGACTTACACTTACAAAATTTTAGGGTAATTTTTCCAAATTTGGTGAACCTTTTTTCAAATTTATATAAAAATTTTCGGGCATTTTGTGATTTCTTTTTTCTCAAGTAATTTTTTGAATCCCTGGAACATGTTTTCTGAAAACTTTGTGAAAAATTTTCTACAACTTTGAGAAGAAATCTCTGAAAATTTTGTGATTTTCCTGAAATTTTCATAATGCGATTCCCTAAAGTTTTCTAAAACCATTTTTTCAAGTTGCGAAAAGTTCTCTGAAATTGTGTAGATTTTCATTAATTTTGTGAAATTTAATTTTCTGGAATATATGAAAAATTGTATGAAAATTTCCTTTTGGATTTTATGAAATTAAAAACAAAAAAAATTCTAAATTTTTCCATTCGATTTCAGTATATTTTCTGGTGTGTTTTTTTTAATCCGCGAGTTTTTCAGAATTTAAACAAAAAAATGGAAATTTGTGAAAATATTCAGAAATTTTGCAAAACTTTATTTTGAAACTTTTGTGACTTTTCTGAAATTTTTATAATGAATCACTGATAGTTGTTTCAAAATTTTATGAAAAATTCTCAAAAAAATTCTCAATTAAAAAAATGATGTTCAATAAAAAATTGTCAGAAAGTTTTGTGAAATATTTCTGAACTTTGGTAAAAAAAAATTGACAAATTTTAAAATGAAATATCCGAAAATTTTATGAAAATATCTTTTGAAAAATCCTCTGAAAATTTGTAATCTGAAATTTCATTTTAAAAAATTCCATTACTTTTATTACTATTCTTTTTTATTTTATTTTTTTTTTTGAAATTAATATCAAAGATGTTCAGAAAATTTGTAAAAATTTTCGATAACTTTGTGAACAATTCTTCAAAAATTTTGTGATTTTTTTTTAATTAAAATTTTCAAATTACCAAGACATTGTGAAAATATTTCATATTGAATTTGTGAAACATTTTCTAAAAATTTATATTTTAGGTATATTTTAAACTTTTGAGAATTTTTTTTATTTCTTTTTTTTTAATTCTCTTACTTGCCTACTGTTTATTGAAAAGTTTTTTTTTATTTTCTGGAATTTTGTAAAAATTTGTTAGAATATTTTCTACAAGATTTTTTGAAATTTTGAAAAAAGAAATCTAGAATCCTCTTAACATTTCATGAAACATTTTCAATAATTTTGTGGGGAATTCTCTAAAAATTCAAGTTTGGTAACTTTTATTAAATTTGTAATGTATATTCTCTAAAACTTTGTAAAATTATTTTCCATAATTTTGTAAAGAATCTCGAAAATGTTCTTGATTTTGAGGAATTCAGCTATAAGTAGTGAATTTCCGAAGTTTTGAAAACAATTTTTCAATTTGTTAAAAATTCTTTGTTTTTTCTTCAATTCATTCAAAACTTCAATAGAAAATTTTGTGAAAGATCTCTTGAATTTTTTTTTTTTTTGAAAAATTCTCTGACCTTCTCTCTTTCTTTTACTTATTAGTGAATATTTTACGTTGAGTTTTTAATGAAATGTAGAAATCAACTAATTTTTTTAAAATTCTCTGAAAAATTTGCAGATAAATTTTCTGAAATATTTATGACAGATCTCTAAAATTTTTATGAAATAATTAAGTCAGTGAAAATTTATTGAGGATTTTGTGATGCATTTTTTTAGATTTTGCGAAAAATTCTCTGGTTTTTGTGCAAAACTTCATGTTTTTTTTTCTTTTTTTAATTTTCTGAAACTTATTGGTTAAATTTACAGATAGGTAATTTTCTGTAAGTTTTTCTGAATTTTTTTAAATTTTGAAAATCGTTCGAAATTTTACAAAAAGTTCTTTGAAAATTTCCATAAAACTTTCTGAAGTTTTATGAAAAAAATTGTGAAGTTTTTTTTCAATTTGTAAAAAGTTTTCTGATGATTTTCGGTAAAATTTTCTGAAATTTTCAACAAAAAAAAAAATGAGAATTTGTAAAAAATTCTCTAAAGTTTTGTAAAGAATTTTTATCAAAATTTTCAGAATTTTGTGAGAAGTAATTTTATAAAGAATTCTCTGAAAATATTGTAAATTTTCAGAAATTTTTGTACGCGTGATAAATTTCTGAAACTTTGGTCAAAACTTTTTTGGAAAATTCTCCGAAAATTTCTCTGGTTGTGTTCAGTAAGGTAAAAAAAAAAAACTGAAAATTTTGTCAAAAGACTTTCTGAAATTTCGTGAACAATTCTCTAATAAGGGTTGTTATTTTAAAAAAAAAAAAAATTTAATTTAGGGAAAACCTGAAAAATTGTATTTTTTTTTGAAATACCTAAGTATTTTGATAAAGTTTTGTAAAAAATTTTGTTTTTTATTGATTTTTTTTTCAATTTTAAATTTTTGTATTTTTTTTGAAAATTCTGTCAACAAAATTTTTCTACTTATTACTCCCTGGTATGAAATTTCGATTCAGGTATACAAAACTTCCTTCTAGACTTCCAATAATACTACAATCATCACCCTTGCTCATGTGTCAGTAATTTGTATCCAATAAACGGGCATCGCGCCGTGAAAGCTTCATAATAACCACCACTACCTAAATCTATCTCACTTTGCCACACTCGATCGCGAATCAATTAATTGTGAAATATTAGTCTAGAAAGACGGCAATATGTCGCATAATAAAACACATACGCGCGCACAGCACACACACGTCAACAGTAGGCAGACACAGGTGGCATACCATAACGCACCCCACTTATCGCCCACCCTACCCATACTCTGAAAGCGAAGAAAAAAGAGAAAAAAAATACTCGGCGCAAGACAGGTATACTATACTACATGAAGAATCAGTTGAACTGGGTATTTGCTCAAGTACTTCGCGCCGCAAATCGCCGTTATATGTAGTGAAAGTAAATCATAAACATTGTATGCCTTTATCTTATCTTGTTCGAACCAGTTACATTCGAGTACCGTGCCGCGTGTTATCGTCGCTCGTTCATATAATTTGGCGGGAATCATAAAGTTCGCGCTATGATCGCTTAATTTATAAGCTTTTTTCAATAATACCAGATAAAAAATAACTACAATCTGGAGTCGTGCAATTTCGTCGTTAGTAAAATCGTTATACAAAGGTGACGGTCATGAATGACAAACTATTAGTTTTATTGTTATGCGTTAGCGTACTATGTGATTTTACGAACGCCGGTAACCCTAATCTGCCTCCGACCAGTTTGAGCGGAGGAGGATTAAGGGTTACCAGGACCAGTGGTGGATATTCGTTGAATTTGAAAAATAATAATAGCCAATCAACCAGCAACGTAACAAAAGCAGCCGTCAACAGTGTCCCTAGTTACACACCGACCAAAACTCCAATCAATGTAAATAATACCAGACCGATTGGTTCTACGCTTAGAAGCCGGTAAGAAGCCAATATTCGATGTATTTTTTTTCACCTAAAAATATGATTAAGTTTATTTCAAAATTCAAGGTGTCACACTAAATCTTGACATATCATATTTCATATTATTACAAACAACAAAATGCAAAATTCTCGACAACTTTGACAGGTTCTTGCCGTTCCAATTAAAAATAACTATAATATGATAGTAGCATTCCGTATTTTACGCAAGGTGACCAATTTTTTTTCCTATTCTACATATGTATTTCTCGAACTAATGAAGTGGTCTATTAAATAATACATCTAGTGCGCTTGTAAAATATTT
Organism: Balanococcus diminutus; assembly: GCA_959613365.1. Lineage (NCBI taxonomy): Eukaryota > Metazoa > Arthropoda > Insecta > Hemiptera > Pseudococcidae > Balanococcus > Balanococcus diminutus. The sequence continues at coordinate 37,659,122 of OY390714.1, forward strand.
TTTCAACATTTTTATTGAAACATTAATCAGGTCAATACGAAAAATGGCACCGTATCTCGGTCACTATTAGTTGAAATTTGAGCCGTCCAAATAAAATCATTGGTAAAATATTTGCCAACAAAACTAGACCATAAAAATAGAGCGATTTGCATTTTAAGCGAAATGGATTTTTTTTTTTTTAATATTAAAATGTTTCCTTCGGTGTCCTAATTAAGCAACAACCAAAAAGTCCCCGAAATTCAACCCTCGGAAAAGTCCCTCAAATGTTGACTAAAAATGACCTTCTTCTTTCCTGCTCATTACTCGTCAAACATGCGTTTAAACAAAAAAATGATCATGACGAAAATTAAAGCAAATAAAATTTCTAACAAAAAAGTTTATATATTTTTTTTCGAGAAACGAACGGGAGGCGAAAAAATAAGCCTCAAAATATACAGAGTAAAAAAATATCAATTGTCCCACATTCTCAAGAATGTATTACAATTTTGAGAGGAATCACAAACATGGTGTCTGAGGAGCACTTTTTGAAACTTCAAATTTGGATACAACTGGGTACCTAATACTAAAAAAAAAAATCTTACGTACACATTGTGCCTATCTCAAAAATTGAAGGGGCAAAAGGAAAACAAAATTGAGAATTTTTTTTGATTGGGTACATAGGAAGTGCAGGAGAAATTAAACACTTTTTACACTTATGATTTTTTGCCCAAGATTGAAAATGAAAACGCTGTAAAGCATTAAAATTGGTATTTTCAAAGTTTGATATATCGTAGATCCTTCATTTTCAAAGCTTGGAAAATTTTTCAAACTATAACTCCTTCAATTTCAAAGATAGGCGTCCCAATGTAGTTAGAGCTTTTTTGATTTTTGAAGGTACAATCCACAAGCAGTGTTGGAAAATTTTTTGGATGCAGTGTTGCCATTCTATTAATTTTCAAAGCTTTTGTCGCGCTTTTATTTTCAATCTTGGCCAAGAGATCTTGGGAGTAAAAATTGCTCACTTTACTGAGCCCAATTTAGGATGGCCTTTATTTTGTAAATTTTGTAAATATTGTCGGGACCGGGCGTCAATTGGTGACATATAGGTAGAAAATAATTCAATATTTTTTATTTTTTCCCTAATTGAATTTTAAGCCGACGCGCAGAGCCTCCCAAATTTGAAAAAATAGAACAGTTTCAAAATTTTTGAAAATTTTTAGCAAAATGATTATAGGGGTGGTATTTCTATAGGACACAACCATTTTCGACGATTTCTCATCTTTACACCCGTTTTCATGGAGCATGGAAAAACGTTATTTTTCACGTTAAAAAAAAATTCACTTTTTAGTAATTTTTTCAATTTTTTTTAAAACGTAAAAAAATGAGGTTTTTCTATGTACCTACCATGAAGGGGGACAAAGATGAGAAATTATGATCATTTTGTTCAAAATTTTCAAAAATTTTGAAAATTTTCAATTTTTTCAATTTTTTTAATTTTTTTAAATTTAGGGGCCCTGAGCGCCGGCTTAAAATTCAATTAGGGAAGAAATAAAAAATAGGAAATTATTTTATTTTCTACCTATATGTCATCAATTGACGTCCGGTCCCGACTACATTTCCAAAATTTCCAAAATAAGAGCCACCCTAACGTCCATTGCCCAATCAGAAAAAAATTCTTCCCTTGCGACAAAGTGACTACAGGATCCCCCAAAAATCATTATTTTTTCACTACCATCCACAAAATTTTCACCCCAGTCGAGGATCTCCTCAAAAAAATTAACCCCTCCCAAAAAAAACTAAGATCCAAATTTATAATAGAAAAAAATTTTAATAACAGGAAAATCCTAATGTTAGGTATACGAAGAAAAAATTGGCCATTTTTTTATAGAGACGATATTTTGATTTTTGGATTTTCAATCTTGATTTTTTCACTACTTTTACTCCAAAATCAATACTTTTTCACTACTTTCCCTACCTTCACTACCTCGTAGACACCCTGATAGAAATTTTTTGACTCGGTTATACCCAAATCTGAAGCTTCATAAGATCCTCTCAGGGACACCTTGTAAGTATATGCGAATGATAACTATTCAAAGGTGCTCCAAATCAAAAAAAGGTTCAAATAAACATTAAAGAACGTGAAATTTTCGAACAAATAATCTTATTCAATTCTTTCAAGAAGTTAACCGGGGGGGGGGGGGGATTTTATCTTATTTATGAAAACAGGAAGCAAGATTTTCATTTTTTCATCCTGCATATTTTAACGCGTGTTTTTGCACCATCCGTTCACTTTTCGAAAAAAATGAATATAACTTTTTTTATTGAAAATTTCATGTACTTATTAGTTTAATTTTAGTTACTATCATTTTTTTGTTTAAACCCATATTTGACAAGTTATGAATGAAAAACAACGAGGAAATTTTTCTGGGTAAAGGTTTGAGGGATTTCCTGAGAAATAAGATTCGGAAAATTTTTGGTGGTCAATCAAGACACCGAAAGAAATATTTTAAAGTCAAAATGAATTTAATTTTCTAATTTTCACTGAGCTAGTATAGGTAGATAAAATCAATTCCACAATGCTCAGTAAAAAATTTGAAAAAAAAATTCGGTAAATTTGAATAAAATTCTACTGTATAAAAATACACGATTAAATCACTAAAACCGGAATATTTGAAGGGGAAATAGAAAATGCAAAAACAACTCTAAGAATTAAATTTTTTCATCTTGTCCGTTTAAAAAATTAATACTCAGGTAGCTAAATAAAAATAACAAAAAAATATAAAAACATTCGAACAACTTGATGTATGAATAATTATTAGTTTATTTTTATTCGTAATACGGTCGAGTTCTACGCAGCCTTTAAATTCTATTTTTCGTCGTATTAAATTTCTTCATTAGTTTAAAACGATTTTTTCGTTCAAATCAAGTCAGGTAGTTATCTACTCGTATTTGCCACCAAAAGAGGTAAAATCACAATTTTATTAATTTTCCTCAAAACGTATAACTCAATAAGTTTGAAATACGTATCAAAAAAGTTATAAATCTCGTCGAACGATTTTTTACATTCGTTTTGATAGCTGTACGTGATATACCATTTACTCTTGGAACGCGTTTAAAATCACGATAATCTCATTAACGCATCGAGCCAGATCATGTACATAAAATTACACCACAATGTTTGTTATTAAAGTAACGACGACGTTTGATCAAAACCCCGGTTAATTATTACCTTTTATCTGACACTATGCCTTGATGAGTCTCATGAGCACCTGCGTACGTATATTATTATAAGGATCTAACGCCACCTCAGAGCTTTCAGCAAGGTCTTCCAAAAAAAACTTCCTATTTTAAAATGACTTCATCGTGACCACGAATTGTATCATCGTTTAGCGCCCCATATCAAACTGAAGGTCTTCAAAAAGAAACAATTGTTTTTTGATTAATATACGGAAATGAAATCGATCACGATTCACGAACCAGTAAACGAACAATATTTTTCCAGTTATTTTTAAGGATGTTATATTTTACTCGATGGGCATTTTCACGACCGACGATATTAGCCATAAAAATCAAATTCGCAATAAAAAATTCGTTCCACTTATACCATAAATGGCTACTTTATTGAATCAACGTCGTAAAAAAATCACCCGATTAATGTTCTCGGGTCAGAAGTTGAAACAAGTTATATGCTTTATACGTTCAGATGTCATTTAATACGCTTTTTAACACCTTTCATCCAATCAAACAGGGGTTCTAACCTCCCAAAACAAATAGAACAACTATTATAACACTTTCGAACAATGATACGTCATATTTCACAGGTTGAAATTTATTTAAATTTAGTGTCAAGGTATTAATACCCATTTTTCAATATTTACAGATAAAAATTACAATTTTTTCCCCCGCTATCGAGTCAAAACCACATACTAGATTTTGCAGATTATCGTCACCTGCGAAATTTCCACCTTATTAGTGGTGGTGAATCTTCGCCAATTTTTATTTCGTCGTCCTTGTCCTAAAATTTTGTAATCAATAGCAGATTAAATTTCTCATTTCATCGGTATCGTTTCTGAATCGAGACCAAAATATTTATCACTATCGATGGATGTGAAAGTACTTGTATATTCGTATTTCGTACGTATATACGTCAGTACGATAAAATGTTCCCGTATGATTGATTTTTTTTTTCAAGAATGACAAAAACGCGTCCATTTAGTCATATTTTTGTCAGCAGGTGAGTGACATTAGGTACCGAACATATTTCAAAATCATTCAACACTTGAAAGAGATTTACCTACCGATAGGAGTTGGAACTGGAAACGAAATGAAATTGCAAATTTTGTTTAATGAGAGAAATTTTGACAAAATGGCAGTAACGTTATTATTTGATGTGATTTACTCGGCGAGTAGGTGTATTTCGATCGGTAATTAGGAGATAAATTCAAATTTTACAATCCTTTTTCTTTTCTACAATTACGAAAAATGTGATATGCGATACGTCGATAGTGCTGTTCCGGCATTTTGTACCATTGACAACCAAAGTGCAGTCAAGATTTTGTTTTTTGCACAGTGTTTCTTCCTTGAAACACCTGATATGGAGGGGGGGGGGGCAAAGATTTCCTCTAAATAAACCAGAAATGAAATCTATTCATATGTTGTTTTCCCTCTATAAACTCTAGAATTTGTCACATGAGGATATCTTTTATTTAAAAATTTTTTAATACTAGTATAAGTTTATTTTTTTCTTCTATTTTTTGACATCTCTAATTTAATTTATATTTTTTTCATTCCAATTTAGTTTTTATCAATTTGTTCACTTGAAAATTAAAAAAAAATTAATTCAATTTTTAATTTTATTTACCCTAGTTTTCAGTCATTCGCAAATTCAATAATTTTATTTCTTTTTTCAAACTTTAGAATTTTTAAATTCTATTTCATTTTTTTTTCTCGCTTTTCTATTGTTTCTTATTCAACTTTTATTTTTATTTCGTTGTAATAATTAAGTACATTTATAATGTTTCCAATTTTTAAATTATTTGTCAATTTTTGATTTCACTCATGTTAGTTTTTATTTTTACCATTTTCTGACAATTTACAAGTAGACGAGGAATTTTATTTTTTCTCAGTTATTTCTTGTTTTTTTTTTTTTTCTTAAAAAATTTTTCATTTTCAATTTTAACTGATTTTTTTTTTTTTTATTGATCTGTTCAATTTTCAATTTCCTCTTATCACTCTCATTTTAAAATTTCATTCAATTTTCTATAGTTTTCATTGTATGTACTGTGTTTATCTCAATTTTCACTGAAAATGTTTTCAATCAAATTTTTAAAATCCGATCTTAGAAAAAAAAATTAAAAATTCAACCTGGTCAATTTTTTTTATTGTTTTCATTTTCTTTTTTGTTCTTTTTCTATTTGTTGTCTCTTCCTCTTTTCGGTTTTTTTTTTTTTTAAATTTGATGTTTTATTTGACATTTTTTATTTTGGTCTTTGTTTGTTTTTTTGTTTTTTTTAATAATAATTACAAATTTGATCGTTTCGGTCATGGTCAATCTCAATTAACCAAAGCTTGCTTTGATTAATTGTGATTGACCAGGGGGCACTTGAAATACGAGTATTAGGTACACAATACACATACGAGCAGAGAAAGAAAAAATCCCCTTATTTTATTCTTCAATTAATTTTTGAAGAATAAAATCTGATATATCTTGAATTGAAAAATATCTCAATTTTTTAAAGTAAGTAAAGAAATTTTCCAATTTTTTGAGAAAAAATTTTTACAGGAATTCCAATTCACGAAAATGAAAATAATAGATACTAGCTTATTAAATGTTAATATTTATTTTTTTTATTTAAAAAAAAAAAAAAAATGTAAAAAGTCCTATTAATAGGTAGAAACAGAAAAATAGAGGAATTATTTCTTCCAAAAATTGAGATTTTTCTCATCAAAAAACACAATAATATTTTACCATTAAATAAATCAGAATCATGAAAAAATTTAGAAATTCGAACTCAAGCTATTTGACCATTTTATTACACCAAATTCTTTCTGAATTTTTTTGGATTAAAAATTCGTTTTTTTCTTTTGGAGTCATCGTTAGGTACAAAAAAGTTTCTCAATTTTTTTGAACTATTTTTTGAAGAAAATATTTTACCTGAAAAAGGTAGGTAATTTGGAGATTTTTTTCTTAGGAAAAGAATCACTTATTTTTTTTTTAAGAAAAAAATTTCTGTCATTTTCAAGTAACCAAAATATTTTTTAAATTTTTGAAGAAAATAATTTCTAATTTAATTGATTTCTATACCTAATTTTCGAAGCAGAAAATCTCAGTTTTTTGGATGAAAAAATTCTGGAATAAAAAAAATAATTATTTTTTGGAGTAAGCGTAACTTTTTTTTAAAACTTCTATTATGGTGATTTTTTTTTTGAGAAAGAAATCTCTCATTGTATCTTTAATTTTTTTTTAGAAGAAATCCTAATTCTTGTTTTCAATTTTTTCGTAGAAGAAAATCTTTTGATTTTTTGATTTTTTTTTTTTTTTTTTGGAATAGAAAAATTTCTCAATTTTTTTGGAGTAGGTAAAATATAATTATAATATTTTTTCTTGAAGTAAAAAAATAATATGCTAATTTTTATTATTTTGGTCGCATTATTTTTTGGGAAGGGTCTGACTTTGGCAGGTACTCCTTTGTAAGTATACTCTGCTGTTATAGTGGGAAAATATTCGCAATTTTTGCTTCAATTTGAAATGTTCTTTCTTTGGTAAAAATATCAAAGACGATTTTGTTTAGCAAATAGATTTTGTCTTTAATTTTTCTGAAACTCTTTTTTCCCTTAAAAACGATAACTAAAGTAAGTGATTTCCAAAAAGTCTACTTATATAATTATAAGAATTTTTAGATAACTCTCACAAAATTCTGAGGACTATTCACAAACAATTATTTAGGTATTTAATTTTTTTTAATAAAAATTTTTTGATTTTAATTCCAGTTTTTTTTTTTTTTTTGACAAAACATCAAAAAAATTAATTTATCTATAATAATTTTTTTCTTTCATTTTTCGCTCCTGTCGAGTCTGAAATTGAATCTTTTTTCAGGAAAAAAGATCACCAATTCCCAACTCAACTAGATCAGAAAAGAAAAGAAAGAGATATAGTACATACCCGGGAAAAAATCTGTTGGATCTAACCATATATGAAGTGGTCAGATCTAACCATATATGAATTTTATACCTATCAAATTTGATCTAATCATATTTAATTTGATCAAATCATATATAATTTGATCAAACTATACACAATTTGATCCAATGATGTATGATGAGATAAAATTAAATATGATTGGATCATATTTGATAGGTACATTTCCCATTTATTATGGTTAGATCTGACCGGTACCCATCCCAAATTTTTCTCAACGGTCACCCATCCAAGTAGTAACCAAACCCGAAGCTGCTTAACTTTTACAATCAGATCAATGATGGTGCACTCAACTTGGTACGAACCATTTCATATATAATAAGACAGTTTAATTGTATTTATGTGACACACAATCAAAGATAACAATTACTCAAGGTTGTATAACTAAAAGTATCAGGAAAAATTCCTGTGAGTAGATAATTTCAACTTAAATTCAGAAATGATTTTTGTCGTGATACCTTCAGGACCCCATGGGGCACTGCGCCCCAAAATTTTTGACCAAATCCAAAAAAAAATGTAAAAAAGCATGTAGCATGTCGTTTGTTACATTTTTAATAGTGCCTACTCCGAATTTTGCCTTACTTTTTTGATGGAACCCTATTCTGGCACTGCTCGTAGCCCCTAAAATTTTGAAATGAATCTGGGTTGACTCATTTTGATTTCACAGATATAACTTGATCCAATAATATCAAATTATATATGAGAGAATCTAATTTGATCCAATTTGATCCATTCGGATCTAACCATTTCTATATAACTGGATTTTCACTGATATGACTTGATCTAATTATATCAAAGTAGATATGAGGAGATCTGGTTGATATGATTTGATCTATTTTGATACAACCATTTTGGATAAAACTGGAGTTTTACAGATTCAACTTGATCCAATAATATCAAATTATATATGAGAGAATCTAATTTGATCCAATTTGATCCATTCGGATATAAGCATTTCTATATAACTGGATTTTCACTGATATGACTTGATCTAGTTGATATGTTTTGATCTATTTTGATATAATCATTTTAGATATCAGTGGATTTTCTCTGATATAACTAGATCCAATTTGACTAAATTTTATCCAATCAGATCAACATTTGGATCAAACTTGATCAAATCTGATTAGATTTTATCCAAATAGATATGACTTGATCCATGAGATTTTTTCCCGGGTAACCATAACCATCTACAAAGCTTATCTATAAATCGGTCTAGTTTTTAATTACGAATTCGCGTTCGGCGAATGAAAAATAAATAATATAATAACAATGAAAAGTACACCACAACGGACAGGGCGGGCGCATTAATAACACGGAAACTCGTCCGAAGAAAGGTTAACATCACACCTCAGCTCACCATCTAGACACCCAGACACTTAACACGAATAATATACGAACGTCAACGGTTGTTGAAATAAAGCAACGAACCGACTTAAAAGTGTATAGATAGCTCGTATAGCATACTTCCTATTGAATATTCATACAGAACAAGTAAACCTCATTTATCTATGTACGCCATCGTAATTCAACTCTTTTTTTAAACGTCGTGTTACTCTAAATACCGACATTTATTATATAATATATTAATTACAGCTTATGTCTCTATATACCTGTATTTATGCGAATCTAAAGATACGTAAGACAATTTTATTTGGGAATGAAAATTAATGAAGGGAGAAAAATGTCTACACGTACAATAAATTTGTCATGCTAAGCAAGTTACACATGCACACGCGTTCTATATCGCACTATACCTTATAGGTGGCGGCTTGGGCTTCTAATTAGGTAAATCGTTTATTAGGAAAAAAAGAAGAAATAACTACGATGAGGTCGAATCATTTAATTAAAAGTAATTATAATTATATCTTTTTAAAAAATCAACGTATTAATTCGACGCTCAACAAAGAAATAAGTTATATGGATGCATTCGAATCAGATCAAGGATTCTTTATCTGTTTCGGGCGATTTCGTCGAGCCAAGAGCCAACTACCGTTTTAAAACTGCAGCTTTTTTTTTTTCATCGACTACCACCAGCACAGGTATCGTTTCGATGGTGCGATTTTTTTCCTCTCTTTCGAGCATTCCCACGTGCGCAAGGTTAAAGTACTAGAGCACCGAACCAGATTCACGATTATGGTGGTGCAGCCTCTGTAACTGCTGGTGGTATATAAAAGGTGTATTATGTAACGGTAGGGCTCTAGTGTTAAACATATGATCTGTTTAATGACAGGGCGAATATAGAGTACGTACGATTGGTGGTTTATTTATATTAATTCATAAATAATTATGCATTTACCAGACGGGTTAAGGTTACCAACTAGTCGCCGAAAGAATCGAATTAGATGTTTAATTATATCTATCGTACTGCGAATGTGCATGCGCATGGTTCAGTGACCAGCTTTGACCAAGTGCGGTAATTAAACGAAGCCGCCAAATCAACGCTGCGGCGGTATGGTATAGTCGTAAAGGCGAATTCCAAGTGATTACTTCGATTAAAGGCAACCTTACGACTGAATTCCAATCTAGAGTCAATAGGGATTTTTTTTAAGCTCCCTTTTTTCTTGAGGATCCATTCTATTTCTAAAAAAATTCTTCATCTCCTTACCTAAGGCATCAATTGGAAAATGTTTCAAACAAATGTTGTAGATTAAAATCATAGAAACAACTTTAGTTATTATAAACATTTCGATTGGAACCTTCTCTCCTTTCTTATTTTTAATAATATGTACTTCTAAAAATATCCAATGACTTTTCAATTTAATATTTATTATATAAAATTAGAGGGGAAGGAGGGGCCAAATTTGAATTTTTGTAATAGACAAAATTATTCGTGAGGTCTCAATTTACAACTTTTGTTTGAAAATTTTTTCAGTTGAAGCCTTCGGTGGGGAGATGGGGAAATTTTTTGGAAGTATCCTACCTAAGAAATCAGGCAAGCTGAAGGTTGAAATTTAATGGAATTTCAGTAACTAAAATTCTATTTCAAAACGCAAAACATAATTAGTTTGGAATTCTTTTGCAGAAAAAAAAATTCTGATTTTTTTGGAACTATAGCGTAAGAAAGCAAAAATAAGTAAAATTAATTTTTTCAAAGTAAAAAAATAAGTAACTAGGTAAAATGAATATTTTCAAGTATTACCCATCCTTTGAATTTCTTCAATTTTTCGAAGAATTTTTTTCAAAGTGAAACTTCATTAGCGACGTTAAATTTTTTCAATACCTGGTTTTTTGGGAGAGGAAAAAACTTTCAATTATTTTTTGAAGTAAAAAATTGCTAAATTTTCTTTGAGCAAAAAAATTCCCAATTTATTCAAGAAATTTTTTTGTATGAATTTTTAAAAAGAAATTAATTTTTCAAAAAAATCAATTTATTTTACACGTGAATTTTTCGGGGAAAAATCTTCATTTTGTTTTGCAGAAAACTCACTTCAACCGGTATATACTCCTTAAAAAAAAAAAAAAAAAAAAAAATTCAAGAAATTTTTTGTACGAACACTTTTGAAACTTTTTTTTTTTTTTTTTTTTAATGATAACATTTCTTAAATTTTATTAGGTAATGTATGAAAATTACTGGTCGATTTTTTTTGAAAAAAAATAATTAATCCTTTCCTGAAAATCACTTTTGTTGCTAAATCACTCGCTTTTTTGTGGAAAAATCATTCATTTTTTTTTTTTTTTTTTTTTTTGAGAAAATTCACCCATCTTTTCAGGGGAAAAAATCCAAAAAAAAATTTGTTTGAATTTTTTGGAAACCTTTTTTTTAATAATAAATTTTCTAAAATTTTTTGTAATTGTATCACTCATCAATTTCATTTATATAGGTATAAAAAAATTCTCAACTTAAATTCAACTTTTTTTTATAAATCACACGATTTGGGGGGGGGGGGGAACTACCAATTTTTTGGAAATTTTGTTTTTTTATATATAGTGGGCCCAAAAAAATTTTAAAGAGAAAATCTCAATTTTTGAATTTTTTAAATAAAAAAATAGCTCCATTCCTCTGTAATAAAACTTTTACTTTTTTTTAACTTGAATAAAAAATTCTCAATTTTTTTGAATGAAAAAATGTTTATTTTTTAAAATAAAAAATGCTCATTTAAAAAAAATGAAAAATACTCATTTTTTTAAATAAAATATTCTCAATTTGAATGAAAAAATCCTCAATTTTTTTTTAAATAAAAAAAATCTCAATTTTTGTAAATAAAAAAGTTCTCAATTTTATCTGAACAAAAAAATCCAATTTTTTAAAGAAGCACCCTTTTTTTTAAATTTGATTCGAATTGGAAAATTTTTAAATTTACCTCGAAAGATCTCAATTTTTTGAGTTTTGGACGAGAAAAAATTTGGAGAATTTTTTTTTTGAATTTTCTCAAAATGAAAAATATCTTACTTTTTTGGAGTTAGTGGAGATGAAATCTCAATTTTCAAACGTAGAAACAGAAAAAAGAGAGTAAGAGTGATAAAAAAAGCGAATTTTTCCCATCGTTAATGAGGCATTGTGGAGAAACTTTGGAGAAAATGTAGCAATTACCGTCGAATTCCGGTATAAAGATGCATGTTTATGCCCTAAACAAGGGTCTGAGGTGTCGGGTCCCATCCCGAGTGTAAACTTTAACCCTCGAAATTTTGTTTTTACCATTGCTCGAGGAATATTGCTTGAAACAGAAAAATTAGGCCAGTAAATATGTTGATCTGCTGATGTGCATCCAATTCCCTGTCAAATGAGGGGAGTCTCAAGGGGATGTAGCTAAAGTCACTCAAACAGAAGTGTGGTTTTGGATTTTTGAGTCATAAAAAGTGCATGAAATGGTTTTCAATTTATCTATTAGTAAAAATTCATGGTGAGTTGATGACGCTTTTTCAGCCATTTAATGGACCACAGCGTTGCTCCTCCCTTCCCCTTATCACACAATACTAGTAGGTAGTGTGTTTCTTTGGCGACAAAATCTGCAAATTATTTTCATGCTTGAAACACTTGGAGGTTGTTTTTCCAAATGGGCGAAGTCGACGATAGTAAGTATAGAAATAAGCGTTTAAAATGGAAATTAATCTACCTAGTTGCTTCAAAAACTGGGAGAACTGCGTGAAAGCGAATACGAAAGAGGCTTCTTGAACAGTTCATACCGCACCATAGGCCTTCTAACGTATTAACATTAACATTGCAAGTCAAAATTCGCACATAATAATTTTTCACGATCTGATTAATTTAGTTAAATGCGAGATTTAAACGTCGAATTTCACGACTGACGACTTCAACTGTACAATTACATGTCCATATACGCCGACTAGTCCGAGTACGAGTAGAAAAGTAGACCATAAAAATAAATCGTAAGGGTATTAAAACCTTAACTCATCCTCTCATCGGCTCGATTTTTTACCACCATTATCGTAATATTTGCCATCTTAATCGTATACGAATTGCGAATAAAGTCACTTGTGTACTCTTCGCAATAACCTGAACCGGTACAGATGCCAATTGTGAGATATTTTTCGCCGATTATCTGATTTTCTGGATTCGGTTATTGACAATATGCGGTATGTAAAACGACGCACAGCACGGCACATCCGTCAGCGTGGAGTCCGTACGCAATGCGTTGGGTTGGTTACATTGATGAGAAAAAATTACCGTCCGTAGTACGTATTTTTCAAATGTGTGTTTTTTTAAGCGTCCGACAAAGTTTCACTTTTCATAAACAATAACGGTACTGATGACTTACACAGACCCTTGGACATGCGATAACATTTTGCACATTTTTAACTCGCTATTAGGCCAACAGTTGGCAGTTGTTGAGCAATAAATGTACTACTGTACCTAAACACGTACCAGCCATAATCTACTAAATACTTGACTACTGGCTTTAGAAAATATCTCAATATGTGTGTTGAATTTTCTAAAGCAAATAGAATACTCCGTCAAATGAGATATTTATTCGAAAATTGTAGGATTCCTTATATAACCCGGTAAACACACCGCCTGCTATTCGTATGCTAAAATCACAGAGACGAAAATCGCGGTCTATTCGCATACGAATAGAATGCGAAATCAAAGCAAAAATCGAAGAAAATTTTCTCAGATAAATTCGTATACTATTCGTGAGCGAATATCATGCTAAAATCGTATTTAAAAACCTGTAGATGTTTTGTGGGATATTAGCGCGATATCCGCATACGAATCGTATGCTAAAATCGCAGTGGAAAACGTGCAAATATTTCTTACGATACTAGCACAATATTCGCATACAAATCGTATGCTAAAATCGCAGTGGAAAACGTGCAGATATTTCTTACGATATTAGCGCAATATTCGCTAGCGAATAGCATGCGATTTTCACTACAACTTCTTTCAATACGTTTTACAAATGAGAGAAGTCAGTTTCAAACATGAACGTGTACTTGAATGTATTGCAGTGACATTTAAACAATAAAATAAAGGTTTTTCTGGGTTTTTTGATTTTGTTGGGGAATTTTGTGTTTTGTTTGATGTTTTTTCTTCTTTTTAAGTAAAAACGCCAATGATTTGATTTCAAAGTGATAAGAATGGAGACGAAGGCAGAATTTCTTGGACGATTTCCACTCCCAGTAAGTTAATTATTTTGAATCTATATCTTATTTGTGATCGCGTGAATCTGTGTGAAATTAAATTTTATCAAATCGTAAAAATTTTAGACGTCTTATCAGCGCTATAAAATTTTTCAATTGTTCCTCTTCCTTCTCCAATTTGAACGCAGTATTATGCGAAATTATAATGAAAGGAAGAGTCAAATCGAAATTTTTGTAATAATCGAAATTATTTCTAAGATTTCAATCTACAACTTTTGTTTGAAAAAATTTTCATTTGGGACTGCGGGACAGCCCTTCTTCCCTCTCACAATTCAGAGTAATAAATATACGTTTTTATACATATCTAGTCTATCTATCTATCTACGTAGTATGGGCATAATTGGAGGGGGGGGGGGGCTCAAATTGAGAAATTTTTCAAACAAAAGTTGTAGATTGAAATCTTGGTAGTAATTTTGATTTTCCTAAAAATTACTTTATCAAATGCCACTGATAGGTACTCCAAAAACTTTACGATTTGGCATAATTTCATTTTCCACAGATCTGCGATCACAAATATGATATATTTTCGAATAATTAATTTACTGCTGAGTGGAAATCGTCAAAAATCATTTGCCTACTTTTTAGAGGCGAATTCCGAACGCTAATCGCAAGCGAATTAACAGCGAATAGAACGCTACATTCGCTGCTAATTTCGCGTACTATTAGTGTTCGAAATTAGCCGCTAAAAAAGCGGACATTTTTGATATGCTAATAGTACGCTATTTTCGCATGCTATTCGTATACGATAAATGCGAATTTAGCGCTCTATTAGTACGCGATTCGCATACAGTGTGTTTACCGGGAAGTATCTATATCCAGTTATCCACCTACCAACACATACTATTTACATGTACATTGTACACGAGGAAAGTTAATGCCTAATAAATAACTTTATTTAGAACAAAATTTTATCAATTTTTGGAATAGGACCATGCAATTATGTAAATTTTTTTTTAAATTTCAAAAGCAAAACGAGAAAATGAATTAAAAATTTTTCTTAAAAAAGAAAAAGGTTTAAAAGTCAACTTTTTAAACGTTGTCAAAAAATGATGAAGTATCCTTTCAAGTTTTGTTTAAATACCTAAAATTTTTTGAATTATAGAATTTTAATTTTAATGAAAAAAATATGTTTTTTGTGAGATAGGTATTTCTTATTTTAATAAGGACCTCCTAAAAAATGGCTGCCCATTTGTTTACATCCGCTGTTATTGCTTTGGTTCATTTTTTCCTTATCAATAGGGATCTTGACCAATCAGAATAAACAATGAGCGTTAAAAAAAAACAGACTTATTGCAATAGCCATTATTTTTTTGGAGGTACTTTTCATCAAATATTATTAGCTATTGCAATAAGTCTGTTTTTTTAACGCTCATTGTTTATTCTGATTGGTCAAGATCCCTATTGATAAGGAAAAAATGAACCAAAGCGATAACAGCGGATGTAAACAAATGAGCAGCCATTTTTTAGGAGGTCCCTATTACGGGAATTTTTATTATTATTTTTTTTTCATTTAGTTATTAGGTAAATATTTCGATCTCAATATTTTGGAAGGAGAAAATTTCTCAATAAAAAAAATCGTTGAATTTCTTTCGAGAATTATTTTTACGAAAAAAATTTTTGGAGTGAAAATATTTTTTAGCTAATTTTAGGAGATACAATTCTATCAATTTTTTCGGAGAAAAAAAAATCAAGTATGTACCTATTTTTGGTAAAAGAATACCTCAAATTTTTAGCCAATGTTAAAAATTTCTTCATTCTTTCAAAATGAAAAAATACCTAAACATTTTCTCATTTTTCCGAAGGAAAACATTCTCGGTTTTATGACGAATGTAAATTTTTATCTCACTTAAAAAAAAAAAGAAAATAAAAGAAAAAGAAAAAAATCCAAGTACATACGTTGGCTACGTTACGTTTATTTGGAGTACAAAATTTATTGGGCATTTCTTTGGAATAAAAATACTTATGAAATTCTGAAGGACGGAACTTCAATTTTTGGCAGAAAAAAATTTTCAATTCATTTCTTGGTATAAAAAATTACTTAATTTTTTATGAATACTATGTATAGTAAGAAAATTGCCAATTTTAGAGCAAACAATTATTCCATTTTTTTGTGGGGAAATTTTTTTTTCAATTTTTTCGCAACAAAAATAAAGTTTTTTCCATTTTTTTAGAATAATAATAAAATTGTATATTTTTTGGAGTAAACATTTCAAAAATATTCTGTTATTTCTAAGAAAGGGATGCTTTATCTGTTTTATGAGTAGTTAGGTATTAAATATCCAAGTGTAAGAAAAATTGTCAATAGTTTTGGAGCAAAAAAATTTTTCTATTTCTTATTGGAGAAAAAAATCTTTTAATTTTTTAAAACTAGAAAATTTTTTTCCTTTTTTTGAAATGAAAAAATTTTTTCTCCTTTGGAATTGTAGAAGTAGATAAAGTCTTTTCTCCATTACCTACCATAGATTAAAAATTTTTTAGTTTTTATTCCGAGAAAATTTTTCATCTTTTCTGAGAAAGAAATTTTTTATTTTTACTCGGAGGAAAAAAAAGCTTGATTTTTTTGAAAAACGTCTTTCAATATTTTCGGAGAAAAAATTTGGAACAAAAAACTCTCAATTTTTTTGGTGAAAAAAATCATCAACTTTTTAAGAAGGGAAAAAATATGGTAAACTTGAGTAAAAACTTTTTAATTTTTATACAGAAAAAAATCTCTATTTTTTGGAAGAAATTTTTTATTTTTGAAGAGATAAAAAAGCTTTTAATCGGATGTAAGTGAGTATTATTCAAAATGATTATTTTTTCAATTTTTTTTTTTTTTTGAGTAAGTACCTAGTATATCTACCTATGTACTATTTTTTAGTTTTTTTTTTCATTTCAATTTTAATAAAGAAAAAATTTATGTTTTTTGTGAGAGAGGGATTTCTTATTTTTAGAGAAAATAATCTTTTTATTTTTTTGAAATCTTTTTATCTTTTCGGAGAAAAAAACTCAATATTTTGGAAGGAAAAAATTTCCCAAGAAAAAAATCGTCGAATGTCTTTCGAGAAAGAATCTGAATTATTAAAGAAATTAAAAACATACAAAAACACAAATAAAAACGTATCGTATATTTAATTAAAACCACCTTTGTATTTATATCACAGAGAATTGAAAAATCTACAATAGAATTTTTTTCAAATCTAAAAATCTATGAAAGTTCACAAGTTTGAAAAAAAATATTAAAAACAGAATATTAAAGAATACGAAAAAAATTAAGAAATACAAAAAATTATGAAAAATAACAAGAATAGAATAATACTGATACCAAAACCCTGAGAATATACTACACTAATGACTAACGACGCAGCCCCGATTTGAAATCGTAAAAAAGAGCCATCACATAAATAAAACGTATCAACAGGTAAAATAAGTAGGTAAAACTATTACAAACTGACTTCAAGATTTTTTCATTATGGTCTTATGGTATAGTTCATATTAACAACCTGTTGAACATTGGATCGTGAGCGTATTTCTTTTCAAAATTTTCAACGGCCTCCGGAGTAACAAAATACCACTTCAAAAATGCTTCAAGACGGTAATCGAACCTCTCGGGATGAAACAGATTTTCAAAAAATTCAAAATCTATAGTATCCCTCTTGATACGTATTGCTCTGTTTTTAATCGATTCTTGTATAATGGTATCTATATCTAATGTTCGTTTAAATTCTACGATTTCTTCGTCGCTATCCAATAACCACCCGACAAAATTTTCGAGATCTTTAAAATTTTTACTACAATGATAAGGTTTCATCAGTTTTAACTTGAGGACTGGCAAAATCTTAGGTTTTTTTATTTGTACCGCAATTTCATCGGACGGTGCAAAAGTATCAATGAACTTCATAACATTGCATAAATCAAAATAAGCAATGCATTGTTTTAAACTCTTAATAATATTGAAATCAGGATTCGCGAGCAATTTATTTTTGAACTCGGTGGCAAGATGTTCGTCTTCGTAAGCGTCATCGATGAACTTACTGAGTAAACTTGCTTCACGAAAGAGCGAAGTACTAATGGTGAAATCGTCGTCTTGCAATAACTTCAGACGCATCTCCTTTGTGGTTTCCTTATTTGGACACCAAAAGTTTGAAAATTCTTCGAGCCCTTCTAAGTGTCCTTCTTTGAGTAGTATTTTTATTTGAGAGTAAATCTTTGCACGATGGTTAGCCATGACGTTTTTTTTAAACACATCGATGAGATTTTCGTCGTCGTCGAAGCATAAGTTCATCAAAATGCGTAACTCATCAGGCCTGATATCGAATACTAAATTCTCCCAATGTTTATTCCAAAACTCGTTTCGGTCTTTGCTCGGTGTATCCGACAATATAGTAAATAAAAACGACAATTTATAGTTTTTTCTTACCGCGTCCACGATACCCCATTTCTTTCGGGCGAAGAACGACTTGTCGTCAACCAGCAAAACTTGGCGGATAGCAGCTTCTTTCCAATGATCCGGAGAACTAATCCATATTTCACGCCATTTAGAAGAGCAATGTTCATCGGAAAACAATTTATTTTGCTCTTTCAAAAAAAAAGAAATTAGGCGACAGAATCCGTCAGTAGTGATTTCATTTCTTATGTAGTTCCAAATACGAATATGCTGTGGCGACACGTAGGGAGGAAAGAACTTGCCTGTTTCATTATTTACCAGTTCCTTGAGTTGTATTTCATTCAATGTTAATAGGGTGTATCTAAAGAAAAATATTTGGGTGTTATCAGTATAAGGCTGCGGTGACACCAGATTCGCGATGATATGTTCCATCTTTTTTTGAGAAGACAAGCGATTTAAAAAGTATTCCACCGATGGCCATTCACTGTCGTCGAAACAATCATTACCATACAGTTCCTCAAGAACGAGTTCTTCGATAGATGACGTATAACTATCAAGAACAAACTCGGACGATTGATTTTTCAAACGGTCTACCCAGTAGTATAACACGGGTTGATCTTGAAAACTGATTTCATTCGCTGTTATAAACGACGCCACCTTTAGCCAAATGCTCAAAATATCATCTTCAAGGCAATGCTCACAAGCAATCTTGAATTTTACAACGTTACTAATTCCATTACAGACCATAAGTCGTTGGGCTGTTTTACCGTAACGTATGCTTCCATCATAGTCCAAAACAAAATCTGTAAAATGGTTCAATACATCGAGTTGGAATATTCCTTTTTCGGAATAATAACAAAGCCAGCATGGAATACTGAACTCCAACCTATCAATGTATTTTTCAATTATTGGTATAGTGGTTGAAGGTATTTCTTTGAGCAGACACTGCGACCAAGACGTTTCCTTTCGGGTTTGGTATTCGCACAGGGTGCCATTTTCGGTGACATGCAGTTGTAATTGACGACGCCACAATATTAACGCTATTTCCCTTGATGTGAGGTTCTTCAAGGATGGCGGGCTCGGAGAGAAAAGGTCGTAGACTTTGTGCGAGTTATCGGCCATTACCACACCAAATCAATCTGAAATAAGTTCGATTTGATTTAAAAGATGGAAGAAAATTTGAAAATTCACATTATCGATAAAAACAACAACAACAACAAGTAAAACGTACGAGCAACACGAAGAATAGGTCACATCCCAGCAAACTTCAAAGTGTGTCTGGTATTTCTTGATAACTTCATTATCGACTATCGAGCAAAGTGAAAAATTGACATTATTTTAGGAAGAAAAATCGTAAACAAAAATTAGCGACATACAAAATACCCAAAATAGAACTAAGTAGGTAATCATCATTATCTGATATCACAGAGAACCAAAAAGAACAATGAAAATTGGAAAAATTTACTCTGAAAATCAAAAGAAATTGACAACAAAAAATTGAACGTTTAAGGAACTGAAAAAAATTGAAAATACAGAAGAATAGGAAAATTTTCCTAAGAACTGCAGAAAACTTTTTAATTTCCTTTCGAAAAAAATTTAAAAGATTTTTTGTGTTAACTTGACTGAAAAAAAAAAAAAATTAATACCTACTATAATTTTTTCAATAAAGTTTTGAAATATTTCATTCTAAGCAATAAGAAAAAAAATTAGACATTCATAAGATTTCAAATGGTTTTCAAAAAAATTGATATATATTTTTTAAATCTTTCTATCTTTTCGAAGAAAAAATCTCAATACAATTTTTGAATTTCTCAAGAAAAAAAATGGTTGAATTTCTTTCGAGAATTATTTTTACGAATAATTTTTTTTTCAAACTTTTTAGGAGTGAAAATATTTTTTAGCTAATTTTAGCTATCATTTTTTTCGGAGAAAAAAATCAATTGTTTTTGGGAAAAGAATGCCTCAAATTTTTACTCATTGTAAAAAATTTCTTTATTCTTTCAAAGTTAAAAAAAACCTAAACATTTTCTCATTTTTTCGGAAAAAAAATTATCGGGTTTTATGACAAATGTGAATTTTTATGTTTCTTTCAATTTTTTCAAAAGAAAAATTCAAATAGGTAAATACATTGGCTACGTTACGTTTATTTGGAATGAAAAGTTTATTGAGAATTTTTTTTGGAATAAAAATTCTTCTGAAATTCTGAAGGAATGAACTTCAATTTTTTGTAGAAAAAAATTTCCGAATCAATTCTTGGTGTGAAAAATTTCTTAGTGTAAGGAAATTGTCAATTTTAGAGTAAAAAAATCTATTAATTTCTTTGTGGGGAAAAATTTTCTCAATTTTTTTGAAATTTGCAATTTAATTTTTATTTTTTGAAGTAAACATTTTAAAAATATTCTGTTTTTTCTAAAAAAGAAATGCTTTATTTTTTATGAGTAGGTATTATATATCCAAGTGTAAGAAAAATTGTCAATAGTTTTACAGCAATAAAATGTTTCGATTTCTTTTGTAGAAAAGATCTTTCAATTTTTTATAACTAGAAAATTTTTTCTATTTTTTCGAAATTATTATTTTTTTTTTTGAATTTTTGAAGTGGAGAAAATCTTTTTTCATTAACTTGGATCAAAAATTTTCATATTTTCTGAGAGAGGATTTTTTTTTATTTTCACTCGGAGGAAAAAAACGCTTGATTTTTTGAAAACGATCTTTCAATATTTTCGGAGAAAAAATCTGGACCAAAAAACTCTTAATTTTTTTGGTGAAAAAATCATCAACTTTTTGAGAAAGAAAAAAATGGTAAACCTGAGTAAAAACCTTTTAATTTTTATACCTACAGAAGAAAATCTGAATTTTTTGGAAGAAATTTTTTATTCTTGGAGAGATAAAAAAGCTTAATCGGATGCAAGTATTATTCAAAATGATTATTCTTTCATTTTTTTTTTTTTTTTTTTTTTTTTTTTTCATTTAAATTTTAATGAAGAAAAAATTTATGTTTTTTATGAGAGAAGGATTTATTATTTTTAGAGAGAAGAATCTTTATTTTATTTTTTTAAATCTTTTTAGTTTTTATCTTTTCGGAGAAAAAACTCAATATATATGTTGGAGGGAAAAAATTTCCCAAGAAAAAAATCGTTGAATGCCTTTCGAGAACAAATCTGAATTATTAAAGAAATTAAAAACATACAAAAACACAAAATAGAAACGTATCGTATATTTAATTTAATTAACATCACAATTGTATGTATTTGAATCAGAGAGAATTGAAAAACCTGCAATAGGTTTTTTTTAAATCTAAAAATCAATGAAAATTCACAAGTTTGAAAAAAAAACTAAAAACTGAATAGTTAGGTATTAAAGAATATGAAAAAAAGTAAGAAATACAAAAAACTATGAAAAAAAAACAAGAATATCTATACTGATTACAAAAATGCAGAAAATATACTACACTAATGACTAATGACGCAGCCCCCAATTTGAAAGCATAAGAAAGAGCCATCACATAAAACGTAAAAACAGGTAAATAAGTACAACTACCTATTATAAATTTACTTCAAGATTTCTTCATTTTGGTATCGTTTATAACAACATGTTGAACATTGGATCGTGAGCGTATTTCTTATCAAAATCTTCAACGGCCTCCGGTGTAACAAAATACCACTTCAAAAATAATTTCAGACCGGAGTTGACGAGCCTCTCCGGATGCAACGGATTGTCAAAAAATTCAAAATCTATAATATTAATCCTGTAAATTTCCGCTCTGTTTTTAATCGATCCCTGGATAATGGTATCCATATCTAATGTTCGTTTAAATTCTACGATTTCTTCGTCGCTATCCAATAACCATCCGACAAAATTTTCAAGATCTTTAAAATTTTTATAAGATTCATCATAACGATAAGGTTTCATCAGTTTTAACTTGAGGACTGGCAAAATCTTAGATTTTTTTATTTGTACCGTAATTTCATCGGACGGTGTAAAAGTATCGATAAATTTCATAACATTGCAAAATTCAAAATTATTAATGCATTTTTTTAAACTCTTAATAACATTGAAATCAGCATTCGCGAGCAATTTATTTTTAAACTCGGTGGCAAGATGTTCGTCTTCGTAAGCGTCATCGATGAACTTACTGAGTAAACTTGCTTCACGAAAGAGCGAAGTACTAATGGTGAAATCGTCGTCTTGCAATAACTTCAGACGCATCTCCTTTGCGGTTTCTTTATTTGGACACCAAAAGGTTAAAAATTCTTCGAGCTTTTCTAAGTATCCTTGTTCGAATAATTTTTTCACTCGAGAGTAAATCTTTCTACGACGATTAGCCATGACGTATTTTTTGAACACACCGATGAGATTTTCGTCGTCGTCGAAGCATAAGTTCACTAAAACGCGTAACTCATCAGGTCTGATATCGTAAACTAAATTCTCCCAATGTTTATTCCAAAATTCTTTTCGGTCTTTACTCCGTGTATCCGACAAAATAGTTAATAAAAACGATAGGTTGTAGTTGTCTCTTACCGCGTCTACGATATCCCATTCCTTTCGGGCGAAGAACGACGTGTCGACAAACAGCAAAACTTGGCGAATAGCAGCTTCTTTCCAATGATCCGGAGAACGAATCCATATTTTACGCCATTCAGAAGAGAAATATTTTTGGGAAAAAAAGTTATTTTGCACTTCCAAAAAAGAGGAAATTATGCGACAAAATCCTTCGGTAGTGATTTCATTTCTTATGTACTTCCAGATACGAATATACTTTGCCGAAAAGATGGGAATGGTAGGAAAGAACTTGACTGTTTCTTTATTTACCAGTTCCTTGAGTTGTTTTTCATTCAATGTTAATAGGATGTATCTAAAGAAAAAGATTTTCATATCATAAGAATCCTCTGGTGCAGACAACAGATTCGCAGTTATATGTTCCATCTTTTTTTGCGAAGACAAGCGATTTAAGAAGTATTCCACCGATGGCCATTCACTGTCGTCGAAACAATCATTACCATACAGTTCCTCAAGAACGAGTTCTTCGATAGATGACGTATAACTATCAAGAACAAACTCGGACGATTGATTTTTCAAACGGTCTACCCAGTAGTATAACACGGGTTGATCTTGAAAACTGATTTCATTCGCTGTTATAAACGATGCCACCTCTGGCCAAATTCTCAAAATATCATCTTCAAGGCAATGCTGGCAAGCCATCTTGAACTTTACAACGTTACTGATTCCATTGCAGATCATAATTCGTTTGGCTGTTTTACCGTAACGTATGCTTCCATCATAATCCAAAACGAAATCTGTAAAATGGTTCAATACATCGAGTCGGAATACTCCTTTTCTGGAATAATAACTAAGCCAGATTGAAATACTGAATTCCAACTGATCTACGTATACTTTAATTATTGGTATAGTGGTTGAAGGTATTTCTTTGAGCAGACACTGCGACCAAGACGTTTCCTTTCGGGTTTGGTATTCGCGCAGGGTGCCATTTTCAGTGACCTGCAGTTGTATTTGACGACGCCACAATATTAACGCTATTTCCCTTGATGCGAGTTTCTTCAAGGATGGCGGGCTTGGAGAGGAAAAGTCGTAGACTTTGTGCGAGTTATCGACCATTATCACACCAAATCAATCTGAAATGAGTTCAATTCGATTTAAAATATGGAAAAAAATTGAAAAAAAAACACATTATCGAAAACAAGTAAGACATTGGAGAATAGCTCACAACCCAGCAAACTTCAAATATAAAGATCAAAGAGTGTGTCTGGTATTACTTGAGAACTTCATTATCGAGCAAATTAGGAAGAAAAAACGTAAACAAAAATTAGCAACATACAAAAAGCCCAAAATAGAAGTAAGTATACGTAGGAAAATTACCATTATCTTCATATCATAGAGAACCGAAAAACACAGAGAAAATTGGAAACATCTACATTAAGAAATTTCTTACAATTAAACTGAAAATCAAAAGAAATTTACAATAAAAAAAATCGAACCTTAAAGAAACTGAAAAAAAATTGAAAATACGGAAGAAAAGAAGAATAGGACAACTTTTCTAAAAGTTTGCGATTAATTTTTAATTTCGTTTCGAAAAAATTGATTTTTTGTGTTAATTAAAGAAAAAATTTTAATTATAACTGTTCAGGAAAATTTTGAAATATTTCATTATCTGAAAAAACAAAATGAGATGATTTTTTGTAAATTAAAAATCATCACAATATTTCTAATGGTCTTCAAATAAATTAAAATAAGCGTCTCATCCTTTTAAAATTTTTTTTACATAACTTTTCCTCAAAATTGTTCAATTTTTTTTAGGATTCTCGATCATTTTTTGTGGGAAATTTTTAAATATGCAATTATGTATAATATTCTCGCAGATCGCTTTTTGGAACATTTATTTGCAAATTAAAAAAATATAAGATTTTAAATTTTTTTCAAAAAGAAAAATCTAAATAAGTCAGTTATTTCCTTCCGAAAAAAAAATTGGAGGGAGTTTGAAAATTGTTTAAAATTTTTTTCATGTTTTTTAAACATTTTTAATTTTTTTAAATGATCAAAATTTTGGCATTAATAAAATAAAAATAAAAATAAAAAACTATAATTACCTACTAGAAATTTATTACAAAATAGGTACCTAATAGTAAATTTCTTAAAAATTTTAGAACTTTTGAAAATTAAAAAATTCTAAAAATTGTACCTAGGTACCTATTTTGATTTTCCAAAGTTTGGCAAAATGGGAAGAAAAAAATGTGAGTTAATTCCATCTCGACGAATCGATTCTCGAAATAGTTGTGATGAAAATTTTCAAATTTTTTGGTATACCGAATAATTCTTTGGAGAAATCACTTTGCTAAACTTACAACACTGCGGTACCTCTATTTTATTTATGACAATGAAACACAAAATCTTTCCACTATCCCGACCCTCGTCTCATGATCCCATTGCTTGGACAACATTCGGAAAAAACCATTCGAATTTATTAATTTAGAGTAAAAAAGAACCTTGAAAGTCATCACAAGACATTCGAATGATAACAGCTGCCGGCAAGGAAACGCCTTTATCTAAGGAAAATATCAGCTATACCTACCGAAAGAAGGAACGCGAACGTCCGTCGGCTTAGAAAAAAATTCAATACCACTTGAGGGATAACTTTTGGCGAATTGGTAGTGGACATTGCTTTCGTAACGTCTGTAGTGTATGTAATATCTGTTTGGATATGTTTTTCCACACCCAACTCTTTTGAGAAGTTTTACAAACCCTGGCCTACATCAATGTTATTGATAGCTTGTCATTAATTTTTTTCCATTTGATCTGCGATCTTTCGCACATTGCGTTCGCGAAAAAAGATGGAATTTATTTCGAATAAATATCGATAATCGAGTAATGGATTGTTTTTCTATTCTGTTGGTTTACCTATACCTTTCCAAAATGCCTGGTTACAATACATATATCACTTGGTGTACAATTGTACATACGTTGAGATCAGTTCTAACCTTGAATAAGTCGTGTAAAATATTGCAAAAAACAACACCACCACAATCGGATACATATTTCAGAAGTTCGACACGCCTATTTCATTGATGGAACTTAGATACATAAGAAACAAAGAAATATACCCATTGGTACGTATAGGTCACTATTCAGCGATGACTGATATAGCGTCCAGTGCCAGTTACTCACCCAAAGACATAACCACACGTTTTAGCGAAACCAAACTCGCGTATTTTATAAAATGATTAATCGAATGTGAATCTGAACATACGTAGGTTAGGTATAAGTTCGAGTATTATTTACGATAATATCATTTTACAAAATAATCCAGATATATTTCATAGGGTAGCCCTGATAATTTCCTATTTTTTTATTTTTTCCCGAACTGAATTTCAAGTGGTTTCAATAGTCCCTCATTTAGAAAATTGGTAATTTTTAATTTTTTCCCCTTCAAAATAGGGGGCTAGTGGCACCATTTAAAATTCAGTTAGCGGAAAAATAAAAAATTGAGAATTACCTACTTCTCATGAAAATAAATAATTTTAAAGTTCGCAAATTGGGCAATTTTTCATTATTTTTTGGAAATGAGGGAGGGGGGGGGGGCTAATGGCACAATATAAAATTCAATAAGAGGGGGAAAAATAGGGAATCATTTTATAATAAAAAGCAACAATATTAAACGCTGCGCTGGGTAAAGGTTTTGTATTTTTTTTTGATTTGGGGGGGGGGGGAATATATCACTTGAAATTAAGTTAGGAGAAAATAGAGAATTGGAAATTGAATCTAATGATTCTCACGAAAAAGAACAATTTTTATAGGTTACAACCAAAAAAAGACAAAATTTTGAAAATCAATCAATTTTTTATTTTATTTTCTTATACAGGGTGTCCGGTGAGTGGTGTATCAAACTTTAAATTTGGATATAACAGAGTACGACTAACAAAAAAGATTATGTACATACATTGCCTAAGTTTGAAAATGAAGGAGCTACAAAGCTTTGAAAATCGGTATTTTACTTAGCAAAATCGATTGGCAACACTGCGTTTAAAAAAAATTTCGACACCGGCAGTGGATAGATCATCGAAAAGGCAATAAAAGTTGAAATCATATTGGATTGCCTATCTTTGAAATTGAAGGAGTTACAACAACGCAAAATCCCAGTCAAAAATATTGCCTACCTCAATTTATTACTGTGCAGTGGTGATACATGAAAATTGCGAAATTGGGTCAAAAATTGCATGAAACAGGTGTGATTTTTTGAGAGGAACAAAAAACATCATGTGAAAATTTTACCTATCTTTGAAAATTAAGGCGCTACGGAGCCTTGAATTTACACTTGGTTCGTGCAATATTTTCAAAAAATTAAAAAAAAAATTGTACACCACTGCCCCTTCAAAATCGAGATAGGCGTATTGTACATGAAACCTACCTAATAGATTTTTAAAAAAAAATTTCAATTCCATTATTATTGAATCTTGGTTTCAAAGTTTTGTTTAAAAGAATTTCACAAATTATTTTTTAAATATATTTTTTAAATCCTTTTTAAGTTGTTTTGAACTTTTTTTTTCATTTTCAAAAACAATTGTTGTAATTAAATTACTTCAAACTTAATTAAAAATAATTTTTTCGAACACTTTTTTCAATTGTTAAGAAGCACTGAAGCAGTTTTATCAAAGTTTTGCTCAAATCAAATAAAAATTATTTTTATAAAGTTATTGTTTTTACAACTGAAGAAAAAGTTCAAAACAAATTGAAAAAGATTTTAAAAATATTTAAAAAAAAATAATTTAGAAATTAATCTTGTTTCTTTTCTTCTTCTTCTTTTTTTATTTTTTTTTGAAAATTTGTCGATTTTTCTCCTATTCCTAAAAACAAAGTTATTAAATTTATTTCCAATTTAAAAAAAAAAAAATTAAAATTTGCATTTTTTTTAAATTTGAAAATTTTGCTAAAATAATTTTTTAAATGACATATTTTTCAATTTTGTTGAAAACAATTGTAATTTTTTTCAAGTTGGTGTTTTTTAAAATTGGTTCAAAATCAAAATTTTTCATTTTTTTCATGGAAAAATATTGTTGAAAACTATTTTTCATTTTTTTTTTCATTTATTCTTATTTAAAATTTGTCTTTAATTTTTTTTAAAAATTATTCTTGAAGAATTTGTTTCAAAATTAAACTCCTCATAAAAAAAATAAAAATATTTTCATTTGTAGGAAACAACTTCAATTTTTTTTAGAACCCTTTCTAGAAAATTTTGTTCAGAAAAACAATTTTTAAAATTTAAAAACTAGGTAATATCTTGAATTTTTTTTCGTTAAAAAACTGTTGAACATGTATTTCAAGTTGGGATGAGGAACATTCAAATGACAGAAATTTGCACATTTGTGCTGTCTTAAGTAATGCATAGAGTAGGCTCTGTATGAGACGTTGAAGACGCGTCAAGTAGGAAATGGGTGCTATATGAATCAGGTAGGTAGTGAGGGAAGGAGTCTCTGAACAGCTGTAAAAATTCGCCAAGGGTTAGGTATTTGAATGAAACCGAGACTGTAGGTATACTTAGACCTACACCTTTCGTGGCTCGTCTGATAATTGTATTTCATGTTTGGCACACGTTTATTGTTTAATTTGTACCATTAGTTGCACTTTACCTATACGATGTAGTTAGAACATGTTATCAATGAATAAGAAAATTAGAATGTATCTGGCATCTCTCCAGCATTACAATCATAATGTGAAATGGAAGCAAGACGCGATACGAATTTGTCTGTGAATTTGTTTGAGCATGATAATAGTTACGGTGTAATATGACGTGAGAACTTCGCGTGGGGTGAGTCGAGTCGTGTTTGCGGTATTTCAATATTGTCAGGCACGACTTGGAAAGATGGCAAAGCGCGCACATTATATTATACATAAACTGAGATGCGATTTTTTTTATTTTATTTTATGTACTGAGAAGTAACTGTGTTTAATGAGACACACCTATTAATCAAGGTCGGTAATTGTAACACTAACACTTGAAAAACACTTGTTCCAACTCCGCTGTTAGCTAGGGCTGTACGCGAAGTCATTAAACTGATACTTTATGGAATTGACCTTCGATCATGTAAATAGAATGTACTTATACGAGTGATTATTTTTGTTTATCTGTACCATGTCGATTGTATGCATGCGGTATTGTTTTTCTTTTATTTTTCTTTAAATCGTGAAAATTGGCGTGAGAACTGATCGTATTGTCTCGCGAGTTGGGGGTTATGCGATCAGATATTGTTCAAAATTTCATTCTGGTGGGTATTTTTTCGAACCTCTTGTGTCTTGTAGTAGTATTAGATTGAAATGACTGGGTAATTGGGTAATTACAACTTCGATGTCCTTACGTAGAAAATTATACTGATATTTAAGATCGCCTCCGGTTATGTCCGAAACCCATACAGGGTGAGCCTAAAAATAAATGTAATTTTAATAGCAACGCTACGCGAACGATATAATTTACGTGTTAATTTCATCGATCTAATGTTGTAATCGAAAATGTAATTGATCGATGTGTTTTACCGACCTGTTCGAATCGAAAGTCTAATGCTGTAATGCACTTCGGAACCATAGATAAATGATGACTTGGAATATAGCTTTATGTTTTCACTTTGGGGCTATTTTTGAAATAAGACGGCATCAGTATATGTCATAGGTACTTAAGTATAAACAAAATGTTTTTCAAAAAAATGTTCCTTGAAAAAATTAAACATCTTTTGTTAAATTGTTTTTTAAATAATCTTGAAAAACTATTCGTTAAAATTAGTTTTCTAAATCAGAAAAGGTATTCAAAAAATTATTTTTAAAAAGTTTTTAATTTTTTTTAAAGGCATGCTTGAAATTTGAAAAAAAAAAACTTGAAACAACATTATTTTTTTTAAATTAGAGATTGTTTTCTACAATAGCTAATTCTCGTGTATTTTTACTTTTATTAAAAAGCATTTTTAGTATGAACAAAAATTTTTTTTAATCGACGTCTATTATTCAACAAGATTCAAGAATACTGGATTTTAAACAAATTAAAAAATTTCAATCATAAAATTTTTTTTAATATACCTATACTTATTATAATTATATATTTTTGTTGAAAATATCTATCTTTAAAAAAAAGTCATTTTAATTTATACCTATGCAAAAATTTGATAAAATTGTTTTTGAAAATGAAATGAAATTTGAACAAAAATTTCAAAAAAATTGAACATGATTTTTTTAATGTTTTTGAAAAATTATAGAAATTAATTCTAACAAAATTGTGACGGTCAATATGAAAAGGGACAACTTTGTCAGAAAAGTGAAACGCCAGAAAACGCGATAACGTAAATTAAAGTCGAAAATTACGTTTTTCGTTTTTGACGGAATCGGATAGAGAATTTAACGCTCTTTCCAATGGTACCACTGGCAATGCGTTTAGGAGTTTTTTTGTGTATTTTTCTTCCACAAAATCTTCAGTTTTCCCTAAATAAATGGGGGGGGGGGGGATAGAAAAAAATTGATTTGGGCCAATGAGTTCACTCTGAACATTTTTCATTCTATACATTTTTTTCGTAGAATGCTTAGTTTCATCATAAAAATCGAAAAATATACCAAAAACGAACATTACTCAAACTTTAAACACCATTTTCTTAAAACTGAGTTTTTAGAAAGTTCAGTTTCAAAAATTCATAACTCAGCGAATTTTTAACCAATCGCTACCAACTTTGGACCATTTTTTTCGAAATTTCATCTAGTTTGCACCGGTATAGCTAACTCGATTTTTTTCGTTTCTGACAAAGTTGTCCCTTTTCATATGGACCGTCACAATTATGTTTATGATAAAAATTTGAAAGTACATACCTATCATCGAGCTCAGTCCATAAATGTAAAAATTAAATCGTTTTTTTCTTGATTTGGCGTCAGGAGACACCGATTTAGCCACTTTTCATACCATGAATTAAGGTAAATTCAATTCCCAAATATTATTAATCGCACTGAAACTGATAAAATACGTTTTTCTTCGTTTGTGTAAAATTTCGGTTTTTGAACTCAATTTCCAAAAAAAAATATTAAATAAAAAATAAAAAATAAAAAATAAAAAAAGTGTATTTTTTTGAGCGAAAATTTGAAAAAATTCAATAAAATTTTGATTTTTTTTTTATAGCAAAATTCTTAAAATATTTTATAATTTTTATTATTCATTTTTTCAAGTTTCATTTAAAAAAATTGATTTCCAATAAAATTATAAAAAAAAAAAATTATTTAAAAAAAATAATTATACGTAATTTAATTTTAAAACATTTTTTTAAAAAAGAATTACAATTTTTTTTTTGTTTTCGAATAAAATCTTAGAAAGTTATTCATTTCAAAGGAAATTTATTAAATTTAAAAGAATTATGTTTGACGAAGTTGGAAAGAGTTGTTGATTAAAAAAGAAAAAAATATGGACAATTTCTTGAAATTTAAAAAAAATATATCTTTGGAGCTGCATATCAAATACTCGTATACCAGTAACTGCTCAGCAAATTTTCAAAACAATAAAGTAACCAGGTACCAATATCATACATCTTCTTTTCCTCATATAAAAAAGGTAAGAACAAAGAAAGACGAAAAAATGGAGTATGATTGGGTCTACGAACAGTACAGCTAATAACATCTAAAATCCAAAGTACCAGGCCTAATATTTATACCAGCAGTGGTATTCTAACTCGTACATACAAGATTTATACATACATCAAACTTTACCATTACCCTACCATTGCATTACGGTAACAGGAAACATACAAGCCACAGGCTACAAGAAAAAAATTTCGTAATGTCATAGACAAAATAATACGAACGTATGTACTTTACTATATCTATAATGCATTTCGCGGATTAATTTTTTTCTAATTGAGAAGCGCATTACGAACCGATAATTCAAGTTGAAGAAAAAAACTACGCTAGATTCCATACAAAGAATTCCAAGTCAAACCCTACATACTTTGGCCATCTAATTCACAAACCGCACTAGGCAATAATATTTTATTACACAACGTTAAAATTCGCAATTAACAATACCACCATAATATCATCGAATGCGTATTGTGGTAAGTGGTAATATGAAAATAATCAACGAGAAGGCAATAAACACGTATAATATTAATTTTTTCGTATTACTGGTTATTCAGGAACATACAAATTTTCATCTTGCAAGTTCTCAGCAAGCACAAGTACCTGGGTTTTTCGGTACATATCCTATAATTACCCCAAACTCGATGGCCATTGCACCTGATAAGTACCTTACCTACCATCAGCATAATCAGATCATACGAATTCATAAATCATTGAACTTATCATGTCCGGTCAATTCGACTTTTTTGACAGTGCCCATAAACGAGCACGTGTATACGTAAGGGACTCGTTTTGTCGATATTTAGCCAACGATACGAATACGATACGATACGATACGATGCACCTACACTAAATCATCGTTTGTTTTGCGATTTTTCACACACTTTATATATCGGGTGATACAAGTTTGACAGGCACACAGGTGCGCAAAAGTGTTGTGTGCGGTTCACCGGTATACATTGCGAAACAGGTTTTAAACGGTTTCATTGACTTCTTCCTTTCTTTTACAACCATAATCCATGGGCTAGTTGTCGGCTAGATAATTAACCGTTACTGGTATATAGCGAAGAGTACTATATTAATCGACAAGATATAATCTTTTTTTTTTCTTCTATTGAAGTGGCAAAAAGAAAAAAAAAGTGAAAAAAAAAATCGTAGGTACATACTCGTACATTCAAATATTAACCTATTTTTAAATCGTCGTTACGCGTCGTCGGATATTTCAAATGTTGCAAAATTAATACGGAATCATTTTTTCATCGCATAGGTACAGGTACATACATATATCTATCGACTCGACTACGAGGCATTTTTTCTCCGTGCGTTGTTTTTCGGTAGTCGTTAAGATAAGCATCTTTTCTGGCCGCTCGTATTACGAGCATTAGATTTTATGATAAGAACTTTATTAGCGCGGTTGCATAAATACTCAAAATTGATACCTATCGTGTATAGAAGAAATTAAAAATCAACTTATTCTAATTATTAAATTGCATCATTCGTATCAACTCGATGATTGAAACAATTTATGACCATCGGCGAGTTGATATAGCGATAAATCAAAATCATCGAGATTAATTTTTTACAAGTTCGAAAGCTAGAGTATGTGATTAAAAACGAATTTTTTTTCTTCGAATAGTGAATTGGCAGTTTGAAAAAGATTGCTAATTTTTTTTAATG
The DNA here is from genome assembly GCA_959613365.1 of Balanococcus diminutus. Taxonomy (NCBI): domain Eukaryota; kingdom Metazoa; phylum Arthropoda; class Insecta; order Hemiptera; family Pseudococcidae; genus Balanococcus; species Balanococcus diminutus. The sequence continues at coordinate 37,692,046 of OY390714.1, forward strand.
ACGTTTTATTTTTATTTATTTTTTGTTAGTTTTCCAACTTTTCTAAATTTTTAGATAGGTAATTCGATTTTTTTTTTTTTGATTTTTTTATGATTAGAGTGATCAATGTAGTCAAATCATCTGAAATGTTTTTTTTTTTTTTTTTTTTTTTTATAAACCTTACAACATGTGCAACTATTTTTTTAAATTTTTGAAATAATATCTGTTAAGTGTTCATAAACTTTGAAATTAGAGCAATTTTTGTTAAATAATAGAATAGGTAAGGGCAAAGTTTTTGAAAACTATAATTTTAAAAAAAATTACAAAATCAAAAAATCACTTTTTAAAAAATTGAAAAAAAAACAAAGAAATCACTTTTGAAAAAATGTAAATATATTCGATTTTGAGTCAAATTCAAAAAAAGTGATCAATGAAATTCCAAAAAAATCAAACAAAATCTTGAAAAAAGAAATTGAAATAAAACTTTTGAAAAAATGTTGAATACCTACTTTACACTGGAAGAAAAGTTTAAAAATCACTTTTGAAAAAATTGCACAAAATCCATAAACATTATCTAATTATTTTTTAAGTAAAATTTGTTTCTGGATAAAATTCAAAGAAGGTACAAAAAAGGCGCAAAAAAACAAACTTTTCATGTTTATTTTAAAAAAAGGACCTTCGTTTAAAAAATAAAAATAATTAAAGGCAAAAATATGCAATACTTTTTTTTGTTGGAAATAGATGAAAATATATTTGATTACCTTATTCATGATTTCTTGATTTTTTCTTATCTAACTTATAGATATAGATTTAAATTTCTCACTTCTCGATTTATTAATTATTTCATATACCTACTTCAATATTTTAATTATTGATCAATTTTTAGAATTATCAAGACATTGATTTTTAGTTTTTTTCTGAATTTTTTAAATTATTGATTTGGAATTTTTCAATTTTTTAAATTATTTTTGATTTAGAACATAAGGTAGGTATCAAATCTTTTAATAGGTATGTATTTCCGAAATTGCTCAATTTTTTAGTTGAAATCTTTCTAAATCTGAGTTTCCACTATATATCTCGATTTTTTTCAAATTTTCTTTCATTTCTTTAATTAGTTACTCATTACTTTTTATTATTTTTTTCAAATATTGATTTTCCTATTTTTTCGTGATTTTTCAATATTCCAATTTATTATCAATTTTTCCCATTATTACCATTTTCTAATTTTATTGAATTATCACATTTCCAAAATTGCTCCATTATTATTTTTAATTCAATTATTCTAAATCTGTCAATTTTCGTAAAACCCAAAAATTTCTTAATTCTATGTAATTTCTTAATTTTTTCAAATAGGTACTTCTAATTTAATTTTTCCTTGATTTTTCAATATCACCTTAATTATTTACCAATTTTTTAATTCTTATGGATAATCAATTTTTTAAGATTTTTCTGTTTTTTTTTTTTAGTTCTTCTGATTTTATAATTTTCTAATGATTCTATTTTGGTAATATTTTCGAAATTGTTTGATTTTTTTATTTTGTAATTTTTTTGAATACTTATTGATTCAATTTTTTTCATATCATCAAATTTTCCACTCATTCTTCAGTTCTAATTTTTTTTTTTCAAATAACTACCCATCAGTTTATTTTTTTCAACTTTATTTTTGAATATTTTAATAGTTATTTCAGTTGGTTATAATTTTTTTCAAATTTTTCTGAATATGTTGATCACATGAAAGTTTTGAATTTTTTCTGAATTTTTTGACCATTTTTATTGGTAGGTAGGTAAGTAGGTACTTGATTTTTTAAATTTTTCTGACCTTTTAACTCATTTCTTCAAATTTTTTACTTTCTCAAAAATTGAAAATTTCTTAATTTTCTCAAGTATTTATCAATTCAATTTCTTTTTTTTTTAAATTATTTCAATTGCTCGAAGATAGTATCAATTTCTTCAATTTTTCAATTATTTGTACCTACCTATATAAATTTTTCTGATTTTTCTGATTTTCTAATGCAAAAAAGTTTTACTCGTACCTTCAAATTCTTGAATTACTAACTTTTTCTTAATTTTTTCAACCCACTAGGTATTAGTTCAATTTGTTATTTTATTTTATTTGAATACTTATTTCATTGGACATTTTTCAAATTTTTCTTAATATTTTGAAATTTTTCATTTTTTCTATTTTTATGACATTCAATTTTTTAAAACTTTTTTCTGAATTTTTAAAAAATTTCACTTGAAAGTTTTTATTTTTAATTCATCAATTTTTTTTATATTTCCAAAATGGTTCAATTATTTTTCAATTTGTAATTTTTCTGAATCTCTTAATTTCCTCAGACTTTCAAATGTTCCACTTATTTGTGGTTTCTCAATTTTTTTTTATATTTCAATAACTTGGTTATCAATTTCTTCAATTTTTTTGAACATTTCAACGTCTCCTACCTATAATTCTCCATTATTACAAAATTTTCAATTTTTTCTCTAACTTTTAAGGTAATTTTATTTCTTTAATTTTTCATTTTTTTTTTAGAATTTTTCAAGTGCTTTAAAATTTTTGATTTTTTTGTGATTTCTTAATTTCATACAATTTTCAATACTTTGACTTAAAAAAAAAATAATAGTACCTATTCTATTCACCATTTAAATAGACTATGTGGTGGTCTATCTGCCCTATCTCTGATCAAATTCAAGACATTGCAATAAACTAGCCTCGTTCAATGGTTTAATAAGCCTTAAAAATATTAAGAAAGAAGTCAGGTACCTCTCTATAACTACCAAATGACGATTGAAAACGAGGCTGCAATTACACCGTACAGACATTTAAAAAAGTACTTGAAATGTTCAAGTATCCGTACAAACACTTGCGTACGGTTCTTCCGCATGTACGAGTACGAACATCACGAACGATTAGAACAAGGCCTTCACGATTTTCGCCCACATTTCGTATGTACTCATTTCCAAACAGGTAGGTAATTACGAAAGTTCGCGAGTAAATTTGGCTTCCGATGCGATAACATAGAATAACGAGAGGTAACGGTCGACGAAATTGTATTAATCAAATTGATTCGTATTTATTTATTGGCCCAGGTGTCAAGTTTCATACACATCGTAAAATTTAAATCACTCAGTACTCGTTATTAATAAAGACATGTACGATAAATTTCACCTCAAAAACATTTGCGCACATTTACATACGTATTATCGAGTATGTAATGTACTGATGAAGCTGGAAAGTTGAACTGTAGGAGTCGAGTAGGTATTTATTTTTATGTATGGGTACTCGATCATACAAGGTATGCTCCTGAGGTGAATTTTTTTCCACTTGGTCAAATGCTTCTGAGTGAAAAATTATTCTCGGATAAAATCCAATTACTTTTTTAAAAAAAGTATCGCATCAGTGAAAGTTCCAACGATTATTACCTATACTAATTCACGACAGGTTGACTTTTTGCTTCTATACGTCTTGTCCATTTGAAAAATTCAAACCATATACTCGACTCATCTTTGACGAGTTCCAATACCGGAAATGTTTGGTAAATAAGCTAAAAATATATTAACCATATTTTTTGTGTACTTTCTTACTCGCGTATAATTATTTTCTATGTAAAGGATTACGCTGGTTGCATTATTGCCTAATTACCACATAGAGAATGTTTGAACTTTCACTGCGAGTAGATTTTTATAAATGCTGAATGACGCGTCCTCGCGTTTCCCATAATTTTACCTACAATTTAATCGTATCGTTTGATCAGTTCGAAAAAAATAGCAATAGGTGCATCGAGGTTTTAATCAAAACCAAAACGACTAAAAAGCAATCTGATTTTAATTCTAAACCACTCGAATGGTTTACTGGAACTGGAAGGAAGTGTAGGTACACGTTGATAATTCATTTAAAAGCTACGTATACGTAATATATATATAGGGCGAACATACACTATGAATTTACTACTACGCGCGGTGTAAGACTCGCGACGTTTAAAATAATAATTAACGGTGTGAGGAGTTAATGAATGGTTAATCACTCGGCAACAAAGCATAATCGCCTAACACTTTCTCTGATTCAATTAAACGCATCACTTGATGAAAATATTGAGAAATAAGCGTAGGTATGTTCGCACGGTATTCTTAGAAAATTCAAACACCATTGACATTGAGGAGCGATTCGAGTACAAGGAGCCCATCTTGGGCGTTAGATTGGCCAATAAGCGTATACTCAAAAAGAAGCCTCTCAGAGTACACTACTGACGTAAGGTAAGAGGATTTTTCTCGAGTATTGTTTGATTGACGATTAAGGTTGTCGCGCGATAGTAGTTAATTATAATCAACGACTTTAAAACGTTTGACCATCGTTCGTGGCATAGATAATTTTCAAAAACAAATGTCACCTTCCTTTCATTTTCTGACTAATCATTTTTCATTTCGGGCTCAAGTTCGTTGTTATAAATTTCAACGAGATTCGATGTACGTGCCTATATTTACGCGAAATGAAAAATAAACCCACTCGATCGACCACTTATCATAATTTATTTCTCTATTACCGCGAGAACCAGAGAACCTCACCTATACTTCAATAAATTCTCCATCTTATATTACGTTCGACAAACAGAAATACTATTTTGATTACCAATTTCACACTTGAGAATCACGCAGGTTCATCTCGACGATAACACCTGATTCGACATTTCTTTCGTCGCTATGGCGCAGTAAAAATAAAATAATCAAATACGAGACCTATCCGGTTCATAAATCTACCACGAAATAAACCCAAATTTACCTATAAACGCGATAGAAAAAAATACGCATCGAAATTATCAAACGAGTATTTACAATGTACAAGAAATTAACCGGTAGCTATTAAATTACCGAATCTATAATTCATCTTGTTGTAGATACTATTCGAGTATAGAGACTGGGCCAAAACTCGCGTGCGTGTGCGCGCAAAAAATCGCACGTTTTTTTTCAAAAACTCTTCAACTTATACCCAATTCAGTCAGAGTGAACCGCTTTCTCTATATGGTTATTTGCACTTGCTATATGGTATTTTTTTATTAATTACTTTTTCCAGCCTGTTCGCGTATAAACCATGCGGTAACTCTAGTTTTGTTCCGTTTATTTTTCGACATACCTCAAAGCGCTTAAATCGAATTGTTTACGTAATCGTCGCACCAAACTTCTTCGAATATTAATTACTAGTCGTTAACTGGATTTAATTATCTTAATCCGAAAGTTATAGGTTGTAAATTTGACAAAATGGCCATTTTGCGATCACACTATACAAGTCCAGTCACAAATGGAAGTTCTGCGGAATCGAAAGGTTAAATACAATTTTCATGACTGATTCATAATCCTAGGCATATATTTTGAAAAAAAATGAGAGGGGTTAGATTTTGTCAAGGGCTTTTCCCCCAAGGCCCACCCTCTCTTAAAAAGTCTTTCATCTCTAGACTCAAGGCCCTAATTCAAAAATTGAATCTCCTGGAATAATTTTGATAATTGCTAAAATTTCGATTGGGCCCCTCCCTCCCCTTCAATTCTGCATAATACGTATGAAAATTATCCCGTAATTTCCATACCTACATTATTCTACAACTTTTGTTTGAAATTTTTTTCAATTGGACCCCTACCTCCACCAATTTTTAATAATATAAGTATCTTAAGTCATATTATGCAAAATTGCAGGGGAGGGAAGGGTCAAATCGAAAATTTTATAATAACAAAAATTATTTCTAAGAACTCAATCTACAACTTTTGTTGGAAAAAATTTCCGATTGGACCCCTCTCTCCCCGCCGAATTCGCATAACACTCCGAAGATACTATAATTTAAAAAATAGAGGTGCAGAGGCGGAGGGAGCAGGGAGGAAGGGGTCAATTGAAAAGAAATTCAAAAAAAAGTTGTAGATTAAGATCCTAAAAATTATTTTGGTTATTATAGAAATTTCGATTGGATCCCCCCCCCCCCGCTCTCCTCCGATTTCAGTGATTTCACGTAACATCAGGTAAACACTTTTTCAAAATTGGGGTAGGGGGTCCAATTGAAAAAAATTTCGAACAAAAGTTGCAGATTGAGATCTTGGAAAAATAATTTTTGTTATCAAATTTTTGATTAGACCCCTCCTTCCCCTCTAATCTTGTTAATTGGTGAAGGTTGGGGTCCAATTCAAAAAAAAATTCAAACAAAAGTTGTAGATTGAAGTCCTGGGAATAATTTTGGTTATTACAAAAATTTCGATAGGACCCCTCCCTCCCTTCTAATTTTGATATCAACTATCTATGTAATTGGACTTGATAAAATTCAACAAAGATCCACAACCATGGAGTAAACTAGACACCAGCGTGATGGAGAAATCTGATCGAACTTTTTGTAATGACTAATATTATTCCGAGGACCTCAATTTATAACTTTTGCTTGAAAATTTTTTCAATTAGAGCCTTGAGAACGGATGTAAAGGACTTCCAAAGAGAAGGGGATGGACCCTCGAAAAAAGGGAGCTTTAAAAAAATGACATACACACTCTTTCTTTTCTCAAATTGGCTGGTCAAATATAGCAATTGAATGAGTTCATTGGTGATTTTCAAACGTATTATGCAAAATGGAAGAGGAGGAAGGGGTCGGATCGCAACTTTTCTCATAACCAAAAATATTCATAGAGATGTGATGTATGTCTTTTGTTTGAAAATTTTTCAAATTGGGACCTTAGCTAGAAAGATAGTGAGATTTTTTGGAAAGGGAATGTCCTGGGAAGAATAGAAAATTTGAGAAGAATGTAACCCTAGTTCATTTTTTTCTTCTTCAAAATACGTTCTAAATTACGAATCAACCCCCCATCACGTCCCCCGCCTTTGCCACAAGACTTCTGGTCAAATATAAGATAACCATAATATGAATTATATCCCACAATTCAGTAGCATAATTAGCATAAGTGTTTAAATATTCTACCAGGATCAGAATACGTGTTATTAGGTTTATACTTGCAAAATCGCATTATACTAGGCATAAATTTAGCTTAAAAACCGTAAGCAATACAAAACGTTCGTTTACATTGTTTCAAATCACGACATACAACTTGAAAGCGTCAATTCCAATGTAGGTAATGCTAATATGTAAGTACTTACAGTTGTCTGGTCACGTTAAGTAGACTCAGCGTCAGCAAATTAACTCCGGACAGTTTGAATTCTGTAACAATATTGAACAAAAAATATTCAGTAAAAGGCGAGAAGTACGTAATATGGAATATACATATAGCCATGTACGTGGGCTGATTAAAATATTCGTGTGTAAAATATACAGCAACGTGGTTTTAAAAATAATGATCTTCTATTTACGTATGTTACCTGTACTTGCGTAAATTCACGAAATGGAATCGTATTATCAAGATAGATAAGATTCTGTCCATGTAATATGTATCTATAGTGATTCAATTATTCGACATAGAGCCGGATTTAATGTACGATGTTGGTAGCTTTACATCAAGGAAATGTGTTGCTCTTTCTATTTGTATGTTAGAAATTATGAGAACCCACACATTTTTCGAAGAGAAGCAAAATTTCTTATTTGTGATTTGAACAAGATTTTGAAAAAATGAATGTTCTTATGAAATAAAAAATTTCAAAGTCTTTCACGGTCACTTTTTTCAAAATTATATTTCAAGAATTTAAAAAATTTGTTTCAATTTACAAATATTTTTTTCCAGATTTGAAAAATTGTATGAACAAAAATATATTTTTAAATGTGTTTAGCACACGACCATTTCAACACCCACGTATTTTTCAAATACTGCAGCAATTTTTGTGACAGTTGAAAACATTTTTCGACGCTTCAACAAACTAAGTATAATTTTTTTTAATTATTAAAAACAAGAAATTCTTTTAAATTTCGGAATGAATAAAAATTCAAATTTGAACAAAATTTTAAAAATTGTTTAACAAGTCTTCTTTAGGTTTTTTCAACATTCCAAAGATTTTTTGCAAAGTTACAATGATTTTTGAGGTAACATTTTATCGATTTTTTTGAAGCTTCAATTGTAGAAAAAATTGAAAAAGAAGTTTTTTAAAAAAAAATTCGATTGGAATGAAATTTTTAAAAATCCATGCTTCAATAAAATTTAAAATAAAAAAATCTTCAATTTTTTTTTTTAAATTTAAAAAAGTGATTTACAAATCTACTCAGTTTTTTTTTTTTTTTCATGCCATCAATTTTTGGAAAAATTGAAACGGTTTCTGAGTTTACAAGTTTTGATGCTTTAACTGGAAAAAAAATTTAAATTTTTTTTATAAATATCAAAATTGTAGTTCAATAAACAAAATTTGAAATTCTTTCAGAATAATCATAAAGTTTTAAATGTTTTTTGTTTTTGTTGATAAATCTACTTGAAGTAGTTTCAATATTCCAAAATTTTGTTGTAGATTTGCGTGAATTTTCAAGAGAATAAGGAGATATTTTGACGATTTTTGATGTTTATATCTGGAGAAAAAATTTTTAAAAGTTTTTTCCCAATAAAGTCAGAACCAATAATTTTTCTGAGGAAAATTCTGGTTTGGGAAAATTTGAAAAATTTTTTCAGAATTAATTTTTTCAAGATTAAAAAAATGATAAAACAGAAATTTTCGAAAAATTGTTTTTCAACATAGGGTTTTTCAGCGTTCCAACAATTTTTGCAAAACGGGACAATTTTTCGACATTTCAACTGAGAGTAAATTAGAAGAAATTTTTTTTTTCAAACTTAGTTCAGAATAGAATTTTTTCAAATTTAATTCAAAATTGACTACAAATTTTGATTGAATTTTTTTTAGTGTGTTACCTAATCAAAACGGATTTTTAAAAATTTTATTTGAAATGAAATTTTTGAAGTGTCTCATTAAATCAGCAACATATTTAAATTCAGAATTCGCATAAGTAACACTAATATTTCGCAAAGTAATAAATTATTACCAGGAAATTTTCTAAAAAATGTCGCACCTAATTCAACAGCTCTCGTCTTTCTTTAAAGGACACTAGTTTGGTTTCGAAATTTTACCCACCCAACCTCTGTTTAATTGTACAACTATAGAATTTAGTCCAATCTATATGAAAAAAATTCATCTATATAGATATAAAATAAAAAGAGTTAATTTTAAACCAATTCGATAAATAGAACATTTTCACACGATTGCCGACCTTATTGATAATTTTACAGAATTTAATGGGCCATCCTTACATAACCTTTAGTCTACTAACAGAAGTGACTACTGTTCAAGTGTTCATCGAATCGGCTTCATTGTCTAATTATACCTACATTAATAACAAATCACCACAAGCTGTATAGATTTCAAGTCTAAAAATACTGTAAGACTGGATTCGAGTTGGAAAAAAGTTTGCGAACCGGATTAACCGGGTAGACTATATTTTTGACGTTAATTATACAAATAAGCGGAATGACACGATGTTATTAGGATTTTATTCGCCTTTCATCGCAGATGAGACCGCTCGGACCTTATCCATCAACGTGCATACGTTAGCAGATTAACGACAATTTGATTTGTCGTCCGGGGAGCTTTTACTTTTCATACTTACTAGTATTTCATGGGCGATATTCTAATAATAGACGAGTTTGTTATAAAATAAGCCTACCTAGTGGCGTGGATTGTTATTATGTGATACAGGTAGATGGCCATACGAGTGTTGTAGATTTGGTGAGAATAAATATTGCGTAAATTGATATCAAGCCGACAAGTCATTCACCCAATCATTTGAGAAACTTGGAATTACTCGTAGAAGAACAAGAAGGAGAGGAAGGAGAGAAAAAAAACGAATTGATGAAAATTACGAAAGGTTCGAAAAATGAAATCATCGATCATCATTTCACTTTTTAAAACGAACACGAACTTATAATGTCATTCTACTTTCTAAACATTATTTCAATGTAAAAATTTCAAGTTCACATCATTCGCGATACATTATATACACAACGAAGACATGCTATATCAAGGTACTTGGTTTGGATCGTAATAATAATTACAACAAGCTAGGGCACACTTTCCGAGTTATTTATCATTCTCATCTTGGGTATTACACCTTTTAGCATACAGAAGTAGTCATTCGTGTTGCGAGTCTTTCTTCCAAAATGGTATTTGTACGTAAATACGTACAAAAAACTCGTAAAGTTGAGAGATGCGGTAAGGATATGTAAGGTAAGGTACTCGTAGATCAGTCACTGTGTATCTCAAAAGCGCTTACAGCGTTTATCCCTCGAACCAAAATTTATTCGCTCGAAGGTGTTTTAGCACGATAAACCTTGGGTCAAGAAAAGCCAATGGTCAGCATACAATTATCAATAATAATGCGGTAAAATCATTCTATACAAAGTGTGTTAGACGTGTTTTTTATTATTATTATTTTTTCTTTCAATTTCAAAAGTTATCAGAGATAAATGGGAAGTCAAGGAGATATAATCCTACGTATACCTTGCTTACTCACCAAATGAACTTTGCTATCACTAACCTCGACATCGCATTGATAATTGAAAACATTGAAATATTATTCCAGATGGAATACATACCTAAAAAAAATAATTTATAAATTCTCAGGGCAGAGGGGAAAATTTGAATCATGCAGATTTTTATTTTTTAATTTAATTTCTTCCACTTATTTTTTCATTTCAGTTCTTTCCAATTTCCTTTTCCAGTCAGTTTTTAAAAATCTCATTTCAATTTTTATTTTAGGTACTAAAATTTTCATAATTTACTTTTTTTTAAATTGAATTTTTCACAAATTTTTATTAATTTTTGTTCATCAATTTAAAATCAAGTTTGATATGAATATGGATTCCTATCGGTATTTTTTGTATTGAAAATAAATGCTTGTTTTTATAATTCCGAATGCCTAACAAAATGCCAAAACCAAAAAGCAGGATTTTTGTAAGACCTTCAACTGGACTTTTTCAAAATTAAAAGAGTTCGGAATTTCAAAGACTTCTTTTTTTCTTTTTTTTTTTTTTTTGACTTCTTAAATTTTCAAAAAAATCTAAATTTTCAAAATTCATTGGACTGAAAAAACCGACCAAATTTTAAAAACTTACTGAAGTTAATAATTTAATTTTTACCAAACTTTGAAATTTTAAAAAATGATTTAGAAATATTTTTTAAAAAACGTCATAAAAAAAATTATCACAATTTACTTACTTAAATATGAAATTCAGCTGAATTGTGAAAATTAATTCAACTTCAAATTTATTAAAATCTGAATGCTACCGAATTTTTACAAATTTTAAAGATATATAGGTAAATTAAAAAATACATCGAACTGTAAAAAAATACAAAAATTTACAAAAACTTAAAAATTACTCAAATTTTAAAAAATCTGCTAAAAATCAAATTAAATTTTTTTTGTAACTTTAAAAAACTGATCCAGCTCAAAAGTTTACAAAAATTTAAAAATGATAAAATTTTTAATTTTGACCAAAATTTTGAAAATACACCAAATTCACAAATTTTATCAAAATTTCAAAATTAGTCCAATAATATTAATTAATACCTACCTATTTCAAAATTTTCGAAATTTCAATTTAATCAAATTTTTAAATTTTTTGTAATTATAAGTTTTATAAAACATGCGGATAAGGAATTAATCCAATTTTTAAAAAATGTAGATAGGTGCCGCTAAAATTTTTAAAAATTACCTAGATATCATAATTCCAAATTTTACCAAATTTGGAACATTCGCCAAATTTTTCAACATTTTATGATGTCAAAAATTTCAAATCATTTAAAAATTATTCCAGCTCAAAAAGTTTCCTACTAAAATTTGAAAATGAACAAATTTTGAAGATACACAAATTTTTAAAATATTAGGCTTTAAAAATTACCAAAATTCCAAATTTTATTGAGATTTTTAAAATTTCAAATTTTTGTCAATTTTTTCCAAATTTTGAATTCTGAAGATTTTTTAAATTAAATTTTTCCCCCAATTTTCAAAATTATAAAAATTTATAAAATATTGAACGGATCCCATGTCAAAAATTTAAACTCAAACATCACAAAAAATAAATTTTTATCAAATTATAAGTAAAATTTTCCCAAATTTGAAATTTTTATCAAAATTTTACCATTTTTAAAAATATTAAGTCTGTTAAAAATTGAAACAATTAAAAAATTTACAAAAATCTAATAATGATCAAATTTTGAACTTTGCCCAAATTTTGAAGAAATAATTTTCTTCAATTTTCATAATTCAAAAATTTCTTTAAAAAATTACCAAAATTCCAATTTTTGTTTCAAGTTGATTAGAAATTTTGAATTTTGTTTCAAGATTATTAAAAATTTTGAATTTTGTTTCAAGATTATTAGAAATTTTGAATTTTGTTTCAAGATTATTAGAAATTTTGAATTTTGTCACATTTTGGAATTTTCAAGACTTACTGAATTGAAAAATTTGGAAAATTTTTTGAAATTGTGAAAGTTTATACCTACATAGGATCTGATACGATTTCTTAAATTCTAAAAATCACCAAAATACTTCTCATAAAATTTTTAAAACTTTTCAAACTATCAAGAAAATTTTCAGAGTTTTAATAAATTTGAAAAAATTATTTAATTTTTTTTTTGAAAATTGTAAAAATGGCATTATCGATTTTTCAAAAATTAGTTATCCGTACTTGGACTTCAAAAAATTAGCCATTGATTAATTTTCGTTTGAATGACAGGTTTTCAGATTCGGATTATCAAGATAGTTAGAAACCTACTCAGAAATTATTTTTTGTGATTGGTGGTGGGGTAAAGGGCTATTAGATTAATAGTAAAAAACAATTATAGATGCAAAAAAAATTCTCTCAAAAAAGCTTTAAATAACTTTTTTTTAGGAAAACAGAATTTTATTCGAAGCAAGAAATATGCAAGCATTAAATCCTCATCAGAGAAAGATCGTCTCTCTTTTAAAGAAAAACCTCATATACCTACTCGTACCCAATTTTAAATTCATACAAATACTTGAAATTCTTCAAACAACCCCTCATACGTCCAACTTCCTCCTCAATATCGGCAGCAATAATTTTCCTCATCTTATTAAAACGTTTAAATTATGGCATAGTTTTGAAATCCGATGCGGCAGATAACAAAGGTATACATTGTGTAGCGTGATGCGTGACGATGGCTGCAGTCTGCCAGAGCATATTTGAATTAATACGTTCTCAGATGATGAATACGCATTCGGTTGCAGCGGATTTAATCTATAGGCAGGGCTGTTTGTGTTTGCTTTACTACCGATTCCACTTGTTAATGATACGGCGCGGTGTTACTTGTAAGTAATTGTTTGTTAATTAATACAAATAACTAAATAACAAGAATCCAGTTAATCGGACTAGGTAATCGTGGTATTTCTTCCTGTGTTCATGGTTTTAAAACCACTTTGTTTCGCCATGTTTACCTCGGTTTATTCGCTTATCTTTACGACCTTTACGGTGTACAATTGTCCGATGTATCCTTTACTGAAAAAAGTAGCGATTTTGGGTGGATATTTGTTCATTTCACGGTTATTAGAGATCGCATTTAGAAGGATCAAACAGGTTAATATTTTTGACCTACATTACGCTTTACATTCACTACAGAAAACATTTTTCCAGCAATACAAGAAGGTTATATACCTATTCGTACATTTGCAATCTAGAATACATACATTCGATTTATGAATTTGAAAATCCAGTCTCGATGCGCAGTCGTGACATATGGGTATCGTCCAGTGCGATAATTAGAGCTACTTGCAGGCTATTTGAAGAAATTTCTGTCAAAAATGTCGATTCCTTGGTAAACTATTGGGTAAGAATACGCGCGATTTATGGGTAAATTAATTTAATTACGAGTTAGCGAAAGGCGTGCATTTAAAACTGAAAACCAAATGCACGCACGTCCCGACTAAGGCATTACCGCATTACCTATAAACGTTTGAGTAAACATAGTCGGGGTATCAATTTTAAACGCCGAGCTCGATTTCTAGCATTAATTTTTCAATTAATATGATCGCTACCATATGCTCGGATTGAGAAAAGTGCTAAACGATCTCCTGTTGCGATTCCAACACACCCACTAAGAAAGCCTCCAGTTAAGAACATTACTCGTATTCTCTTTGAAAGCACGTACGAGTATGCTTTTGATAACGTCAGTTTTGGTTCAATGTATTTACTCCTACGGGTTTCAAAGCTTTCGAGTAACCTTTTATACAAATCATTCGTTCGTTCGTTGGGTAAAATTCAAATGCAAGAAATCAAACTAATTCAAGTGAAGTTTGTTCTTCATATTTTTATGCACGAAGTTACCTATGAGGACTCCTTCCTAAAAAAAATTTATTTGTGATTTTTTTGAAATTAGGTGTTTTATCAAAATTTTAAAAATTCAAATCTGACAAAATTCAAAAATTATTTCATAGGCCTATCATATTTTTTAAAGTTTGAGCTTACAGTAATTTTTTAAAAATTTTCAATATTTAAAAAAAAAATTTTTTTTTTAAATTTGTGTAATGAACAAAATATTAAAAAAATCCAGATTCGAAAAAAATTTATTTTAAAAATTCGTTCATAATTTTTTTTTCAAAATTTTTTATTATTTTTTTAAATTGTTTTTTGAATTATTTTTATTTTATTTTTCAGAAATGTTTTCTTTTTCAAAATTTTATAAAATCATCTGAATTTCCAAATTTTTTATCGATTTCCAAAAAAAATAATAGGTAATACCTAAAGAAATTTTTTTTTTATTTTTAGAACAATTTTTTAAAATAATTTGAAAAATTCTTCAAAGAGAAAGTGTCAACAAATTTTTGTTCTAACTCAAGATTCTTTCAACATTCCAGGACTCTTTTTTCCAAAATAAGTATTGATGGTGATATTTGAATGATTTTTTCGTCGCTGTTTTACAATTAGATCAGAGAAAAATTTCCTTAAAAATATTCTTTAAAAAGTGTGCTTTGATAAACAAGATTTTAAAAATGGTCATTTCAAGAAAATCTCAACAAATTCAGGTTTGAATAAAATTTGAAAAATTCTTTGAAGATAAATTTTAATTTTATTTTGAATAAAAATTTTTTTTTCTCGCAAAAAAATGGTTTGCTAGAAAATTTAAAAATAATTATGTACCTAGTACTTAAATTTTTTTTGAACAAAATTGCAAGAATGTTTTCTATATTTTTCAATGTTTTTTTTGACGCTTCCATAGATTGTTTTTTTTACTGCTTGCCAATAAAAACAAAAAAAAACGCGTAGCAGTCAAGATGCTCCGCGACAGCCGAATTTTTTTTTTCAAGTTAGTGTACCACTTTGAAAACGTTTTTATCCATGGTATTTCAGTTTCAATATCAGTTTTAACTTCAAATTCAGTTTAAAAATGTCAGGTTTTTGTCTTCAGTTTTAGTTCCTGTCTGCATTGAAGATTTCAACTTCAGATGGGGGCTCCGCCCCCATACCCCCGTTGAGGCTCCTACCCAACCTCCTTATCACTTTCAGCTCTTAGGATGGGGGCTCCGCCCCCATACCCCCGCGTTGGGGGCTTCGCCCCCAACCTCCTTATCACTTTCAGCTCTTAGGATGGGGGCTCCGCCCCCATACCCCCGCGTTGGGGGCTTCGCCCCCAACCTCCTTGCCACTTTCAGCTCTTAGGATGGGAGCTCCGCCCCCATACCCCCGCGTTGGGGGCTTCGCCCCCAACCACCTCGTCACTTCCAGCTCTTCTAATCCCCATGCCCCAGGGGCATGGCCTTTCGGCTTTGCAGACGGGGGCCAACACACCAGAAAAAGGGGTTGAAACGTAAAAATTTCTGATTTTTGACTCTGTAGGAGGGTCAAATCAGGCTCTAAAGCCCGGTCCACACCTTCAAATATATTTGATCAAACGTGATTTGATCAAATTATTTGAAGGTGTGGACCGGGCTTAAACTCGAAAATCCCCAAAAGGTACATCAGTGACCTTTACTGACATCACATCCCAAATTTCGACCTTTTAGGTCTTTTGGTTTGGGCTATAGGCTGATCAACACACCTAAAAAATAGGTTAAAATGTGAAAATTTCTGATTTTTGACCCTGTACGGGGGTCAACTGGTGCTCAAAAGTCGAAACCCCCAAAAGGCACATCAGTGACCTCTACTGACCCTACATCCCAAATTTCGATTGTTTAGGTCTTTTAGTTTGGGCTGTAGGCTGTTCAACGCGTCAGAAAAGACAGGTTAAAACTTGAAAAATATTGATTTTTGACCCTGTATCGAGGTCAAAAGGAGTTTAAAGGTCAAAACCTACAAAAGGCACATCAGGGGCATAAACTCGATCTATTATAAAAATTTAGGCCTCCCAGCTCCATTTGGGGGGTCTGTAGCCTGATCAACGTGAAAAAATGACCTCAAAATCCACTTTTTGAGCCCTAAAATGGGGTGGGGATGACTTGAGAAGCTGAAATTTGGATACAGTGGAGACAATCAGAGTCACTATTGTTGGTAAAAATTTCAAATCATTTTGTCAAATTGGGGCTTCTTTAGAGCCCCCCTCAAAAAAGGGCCACCCCCAATTTTGGGGCTCGAGGGTCAAAAACCCCAAAAGGCACCTCAGTGACTCTTACCTATCCTAAATACCAAATTTTAGCATCCAAGGTCATTTGGTTTGGGCTGCAGGCTGATCAACGTACCGAAAAGCGAGAAAAAACATGAAAAATTGTGAAAAATCTTGATTTTTGACCCTTGAGAGGGGTCAAAGGGGGCCCAAAAGTTGAAACCTACAAAAGGCACATCAGGGGCACAAACTTGATCCATGATGAAAATGTTGGCCCCCCAGCCCTATTTGGGGGGTCTGTAGCCTGATCAACGTGAAAAAAATGACCCCAAAATCCACTTTTTGGGCCCTAAAATGGGGTGGGGATGACTTAGGGGACTGAAATTTGACTATGGTGTAGGTAATTTGGGTTCTCATCCCTGGGGCAAGTTTCAAAAAATTTCATGATATTGGGGCTCCCCCGCACCCCCTCAAAAAGGGGTAAAATACCCAATTTTGAGTTAGGGCCCCAAAAATTTTTTTGCATCATTCCTACACCTAGGGGACCCTACCTATCAAGTTTGACCTCATTTGACCTGTTAGGCTCGGCCCCAGAGTTCCAAAAGTAGCGGTAAAATTTTAAAAATAGTGAAAAATCTTGATTTTTGACCCTTGACAGGGGTCAAAGGGGGCCCAAAAGTTGAAACCTACAAAAGGCACATCAGGGGCACAAATTTGATCCATGATGAAAATGTTGGCCCCCCTGCCCTATTTGGGGGGTCTGTAGCCTGATCAACGTGAAAAAATGACCCCATTGGGCCCTAAAATGGGTGGGGATGACTTAGGGGGCTGAAATTTGACTATGGTGTAGGTAATTAGGGCTTTCATCCCTGGGGCAAGTTTCAAAAAATTTCATGATATTGGGGCTCCCCCGCACCCTCCTCAAAAAAGGGTCATATCCCCAATTTTGAGTTAGGGCCCCAAAATTTTTTTTGCATCTTTCCGCCACCGAGGGAACCCTACATATCAAGTTTGACCTCATTTGACCTGTTAGGCTCGGCCCTAGAGTTCCAAAAGTAGGGAAAAATTATATATATATATATATATATATATATATATATATATATAAATATGTGACATGTGACAGATCGTCATCTTTTGGTCCCAAACGTCGACAAATGGGGTCAGAACTCTTCTACCCCCCCTCCTTCTAAATCAGGGTCGGACACAATAGCCTAAATTTTAAAAAAAAAATTCGGCTAAAAAAATAAAAATGAAAATTCTCCACTTTTTTTGGAAAATTGTGGTTTAATCAAGATTTAAAAAATCAACTTTGAACAAAATTTGAAAATTCTTACACATTGATTTTTTTTAAACATTGTATCCTAAATAACTACCTACTGATTTTAAAAGTTTCAAAACTGGTTTTTGAATTTGTTATCGAAACTGTTTTTTTTTCACTTTTAAAATTATTTTTTCAAAATTATAAAAGTTATGTAGGGTATTTAAAAAATTGTTCTTTTAAACTGTATTTTATATTTTTTTTAAATTCCTAGGTTTTTTTTTTTTTTTTTACTCATTTTTTTAAAAAATCAAAAATTTACAATCAATTTTTATCACAATGATTCGTTTCTAAGGCCCGTATTTTAAAAATTTCCTTAAGATTTCCTTATTCTTATTCCTTAAGGTAACGAATAAGAAAAATCAGTATTTTAAAAACGATCTTATAATAAGGTTCCTTAAAATGGTGTTTTAAAACTATCCTTATCTTATTCATAAGATTTGTGAAGGTGCATTGTTGCCAAACAGTTTCATCCGAGTTTCGGATATTACAACCAATAGAAATGCTGTATTTTTCTAGCATTGGCATATTGCTGGTTTTGCGCGCGTTTTGTGATAACTGATGGTGAAATTCAAATTTCTTTTTTGCGTGATTTTACGTGTTATCAAAGAATTTTTTCCTTTTGCGTGAATTTTTGCTGTAAAGGTCTATAAGTGAACATAGTTTCTCCGCAGAAATACCTCGAAAGAAGCTAGGATTCCTATTTTTTTAGAGTAGAAATATTTTATACCTATTTCTCCAATTTTTAAAATATTAAAAAAAAACTGTTGCTTTTCCTTCAAATGAACATCTCAACTGCGTAAATAATTTGAAATTACTCAATAAGTATGTACAATATTGTATTCACGTTCATAAGCGTCTTTTACCGAAACCGAGTGAGAAAATCATTATCATTGTAATGTTTCAATGGGTTGCTGCGATCTCGCAGAACCCTGGTTGGGAATTTTGCAATTTCATTAAGCATTAACATTTTCATTATATCATCCATATTACAAAAAAATAAAAAACTTCACAAAACGTTAAAAAAAATCATTCAAAAGTTCATTCAATTCTGATAAGAATTATCGAAATACAATAAGGTGTCCTTAAGGTACCTCGCGAGGTACCTTATTCATTTCCTTATTCCATTTACCTCATTTCGAAAAAGGAACGTTTTAAAATACTAAAAAATCTTAAGGAACGTCTTAAGGATACCTTATTACTTATATTTGAATAAGGAAATTTTTAAAATATGGGCCTAAATCAGACATAATATTTTAGTTTTAAATTTTTTAGTGTTTTTAAAGACCTTTTTTTAGGGAAAATAGTGATAAAATCGTGACCCAAATTTTCAAAAAAAGAACTAACCAAAATTACAAAGTTAGTACCCCCTCCCCGAGCACCAAAGTCAAAAATTCATCAACTTTTGCGAGAGAAAAATTAAAAATTTTCTTAGAAACAAATTTGAAAATAGTTTATTAGGTACCTGTACCAATTATACGCATTTATATTTTTTAAACCACAAAAAATCGTCACAAATTTTTTTTAAAAGAAAATCTTTTAAAATTTTCTTGAAAAATCAAAAATATGTTTTTAATAGGCTCTTTGAATTACCTATTTTTAAAAAAATATTTAAAAAACTTTTGTGAAATTATCAAGAATATTTTCATAGAATTTCGATTTTTTTTTTCAGAAAAAATATGAAATATTTCCTCAAAAAAAAAAAATAAAATAAAAAATAAAAATAAAACATGTTTAGAAGATTATGAAAAATTAAAGAAAAAATTTTCATAGAAGATTTGAATTTTTCAGGAAAATTTTAAAATACCTACCTACTTATTTTCTCTCAACTGGAAATAGTGATGGCTCGCGCAATTGCGCGCCCGCCAAAAAATGAGCATTTGCGCGCTTTTAAAAAATCGTGTGACATATCAAAACACTCGTCTGGTAACACTGAATTATAAGGTAGTTATATTACACCCATTTCTCATGAAAAATAAAAATCAACTTTTCTGGGTTTTATTTTGCATTATTTCCTCTAAAAATCAGAGATTTCTATTAAAGATTGGACTTGTATTCTTTTTTTTTTTAAATTCTTGCGCGCATTTGCGCAACCAAAAATCCAGATGCGCGCATTGAGCCATCACTAACTGGAAATATAGTAAAGAAGGGTTTTCCAATAAAATCCCCCAAAAAAAAATTGACAGTTTTTTCTAGAAGTTTGTGGTTTAAACAAGATTTTAAAAATTAAGTTTTAACACAAATTGAAAATTCTTCCACTAGAAATTTTTGAAGAATTTTATCTTAGTAATTTTACCTCTGTAAGCAATAAACTTTTGTAAACACCTATCACCTATTTAAAAAATTAAAAAATTAATTTTTAAGAAATCAACTTCAAAGTTCAGCACTCTGAAAGGTGAAAATCCTCCTCTCTGCCAGTGGCATATTTGTCTTTAATATGTAATAAAGTGCTGAAAATTCCATACACTATTGTACAAAATGATTACGAAATCTTATAGTCGCGATCGAATTATACATCGTTCGGAAATTAACGTATAAATTTCCCTGCCAGGTCTAGATCTAGGTGTACGCATTGTATAGCAACATATAAAGATTTGTATGGGCATAAGATGTCATTAATGAACATTTACGAATAATAAATATTAACGCATTTATCATCGTGTACCTATCCTAAAGAACTAGTTGAACAATAAGCAAACAAACAGTTCGCTGTACCCTATGTTGACATCAGGTCGTTAATGCTATTTCCTATAAATAATCCACATAGCCGCAGCGATAAGGAAATACATTTTGACGTTTTAATGTACTTACTGGCGAGATGAAATTATTTGTCTATGATTTATAAACAAACATTAGATTCACTTTTCAAATTTTCTATCTCTTAATGCATATATCCATCTAGAAGCTCCTACCTACTAATATGTCTGTAACCGAAAGGTATCAAAGTTATTCTTATGTTTAACTATTTATATACGTAGACGTGCCTGAATGATTCAGCTCATTGTCACGAGTTACTTACACTTTTAAAAGCTGATAAAAAGGTTCAAAAGTGTTGATACTTTTTTCCATCGAAAAAAAATTGACGACAAAAAGTGACAACCTATTCGCTTAATCCGATATAACTACTAAATAATTATTTTTTCTCTCAAGTTATTATCGAACTCGAACACTTCAATGTTCAAATCACCAGAAAAAATACAGCACAAATGCGATGTTACAATAAACTACCAATTGACCTAGCTGGATAATTAGGTACTGCGATACACTTTATAGGTATCATTAATCTATCGACGGTGGCATCGGCACCATCTGTTGATGGAATGCGACGTAAATGTAATCCAAAAAGGTGCACCACTTGTCCCAATAAAGTTCCTTTTTTATGCAACTCGACGTCGTCTTCACGTTGTATAAGACATTGCAAAATATTATTTTACAGTATAATATCGCATTCTCAGCGACCACTTGTCAATACAACTCAATCTACTTGTACAATTATCGCAGAAAAGCTGTTAATTCGGAGTCAGACGACGCGAGTACAATAATTAGAATTCTTAGCACCGATGATGACTCAACCCAGGTAGTCTTCATGGTTATTTTCAAACATGTTCAATTTCTACTGTTTGGGTCTAATAAACTTGAAAACTGTTATTAAGACTGGAGTAGTGAATAAAGATAGTTATTCTTCGCACGAGACAAATGAGGAGTAAAACTCGCACTGGAACATGCAGATTACATTACTACAGACATGAAATCCACGAACTATTTTGATATTTTCACGAGGGACTTTAATGACCAAAAATTGTTCAAAAAGTGACCAAAAATCAAATCCACCAAGAGGAAATTTGAGAGGGTTAAATAAGAATAGTTTTCCGATTTTTTTTTTAACGAGCAAACGCTGAATTTGTCAGTGATTAAAAAAATTTTATTCAATAAAATAAAAAATAAAAATTTAGTTTTTTAATTTAAAAAAAAAAAAAAAAAAAAAACTACACTAAAAAAGCTCTTGCTTTTTACCCCAAATTTTGTTTTGTCGTGTTTTAGGAAAGAGAACTACAACTTTTAATAAAAAATACTTAGGTGTTCTCAAATTACTGGTCAATTTTTTTTATACAACAAATCTCTCAATTTTTGAGAGAATTTTTTCCAACTCTTTAAAGTATCAAAAATTTCTTATGTTTTTGAAGAAGAAAAAATCGTCCTAGAAGAACATGTTTCAATTGGGGAGGGGGGAGGGGGGGTCTCTAAATTTTTTTCAACGTAGCAGAAAAACATCTGTTTTTTAAAAAGAATTTTTCCTCCGAAGTAAAAAACTTTTCAAATTTTTGGAGTAGAAAAACTCATTTTTTGGCAGGGGAAAAAATTTTTCGTCTTAAAATGAAATGTTTCAATTTTGCCATAGCCCAATCGACAATTCATAAAGCATTATGTTAGTATTTTGCTAGCATTGCATCGGCATGCTAGCATATTACTAGCATCAGTAGTATTATGCTAGCACGTGTTACGAAAATGCTAGCATTCATGTTGACTTTTTTTGGACCACCTAATAATGCTAGATGCTAGCATTATCAGGTGCTAGCATCATGCTAGCACAATACCAAGTGCTAACAAAATGCTACTAGAATGCTACTAAAATGCTACTAGGATGCTAGCACTAGCATTCAAAGTGGTTCAAAAACAGGCAACTGATGCTAGCATTCTCAAATTTTTTTTCGTCAATGGGAGTACTTCACAGAAAAAATCTCTGTTCCTTTTTTTTTCATTTTTAGAGAAAAAATTTCAATTTTTGGTCTTCATTATTTTTCAAAAAACTTTCAATTTTTTGTGTAAAGAATCTCTCAATTTTTTTAAAGTAAAATGTTTTCCAACTTTTTAGAGTAAATAATTCAATTTTAATTTCTTATGTTTTTGAAGGGGGAAAAATCGTCTTAGAATAAAATCTCTCGGTTTTGAGGGGGGGGGGGGATCTCTAATTTTTTTAACGTAGCAGAAAAACATCTCTATTTTTTTTTTAATTCCCCCCCCCCCCCCCCCCCCCCAATTTTTTAAGAAAAAAATTTCAAGTTTTGATCTTAATTTTTTTTGAAAAAAAATCAACTTGTCTTGAGTTGAAGAAACCTCTCAATTTTTTGGAAGTATGTAAACAACTTTTCAATGTTTTGGATTAAAAAAACTCATTTTTTGGCAGGAAAAATTTTTTTCGTCTCAATAATAAAATGTTTCAAATTTTGCCATAGTACTTGACAGAAAAAAACTTTCCCCAATTTTTTGAGATAAAATTTCGTTTTTTGGTCTTCATTGTTTTTTCAAAAAAAATTTCAATGTTTCGGTGTAAAAAATCTTTCAATTTTTTAAAGTAAAATTTTTTCCAACAATCTAATATTTTTTCGATAAAAAAATCCTTTCAATTTTTTGAATAAGAAAAACTCATACTTAATAATTTTGGAGAAGAAAAAATTCTAAATCATTCTGAGTAAAATCAGAAAAAATCTGTTCGGTTTCTTTTTTCGAGAAAGGTATCTTTCACTCAGAAAAAAAATATATATGTCCCAATATCATTGAAAAAAAAAATCAATTTGTGAAATAAGAGAATTATTTTTTCGGAAAAACTCTTCTTTCAATTTTTAAATTTTCAAGTTCTTTGTTAGTTTTTAAAAAGACATCGACGAAAAAAATGTAAAAAGTGATTTTCGTGACTAGGTATTTTGGGTAAATAGTGACCAACATGCGAAATAGTAACAAAGTTACTTCGAAAGCGACTGGATTTCATGCCTTCAATGCGGATATTATTTTTCATTTGATATAGTTTGTAAATGATACGAATCTGCAATATTTGCCAGTATCAGCCTCCTCGACTATTGGCTTTGAAAAGATTTCGCTTGTAAAATTAAATTATTGTAATTAAGAAGTATTAAAACGTGTAGGTACGATTGGCGAATCCGATAATGGCTTTATCTGACAATAATTATCTTCATATTGAGTATCGGTGATTTATTGAATTCTCGCCGGGCGATTTTCAGGTAATTGATGGTTAGCGGCGGTCAATTGAACAGACTGGGTCTGTGTAGTTGTACTGTACATTCGATATAGTATACGCGTAAATGATTACGGAAACCTGTTTCATTTTCATACACCGCGCAATCGCTAAAAGCGCAAATGTGCAATATTCACGGTATACGTATCTTTCTCTGTGCCGCCACATAGTGTTATATATTTTTAAATTAATCTCGTTGGCCATGATACAATTACTGAATATATTTGTTAAAAAGTCACCAGCATTTCTCGACGGTTGACGCTTTAAAGGGTTTTTGACGACTCGTAAATCCTACACAAGCAGCCGGTTGGCATTTCTTTTCTTCGAGAATTTGTAGGCCTATTTGAAAATCGACAGTGATAATTGAAAGCTGAGAGAAGTGTGAAGTGAAGTACCTAACTATACGATTGTGCAAGATTTCCGTAAATGAACCATACATCATGAACAGGTTTTCAAACACTTCTACCTCCGCCGCAGTTTTGGAATCGATGCTGCGGTTTATTTTCTTATTTTTTAATAGCGATAGTGCGAAAACTTCAAATTCACGTAACGTTTGTTTATACATACGAATAAGTGCACGAATATCGTCAACTTTAAAAGGAAACCAGTAAAATAGTCCACTAATTAAGTTTTTTAAAATTATAAGGGTACGTTATAGCACTTATAGCATATACAGCGCGTTCATCACTCGAACGTGAAAACAAGAGTTCAAAAGTTCAGGCTTTCTTTTTAAACAGCGCTGTCATGATTATCATATACGTGCGAAAAACGTCAAAAAATCAAATATCTCAGTTAGCTACACCTCTGTACTTCCCAGTTTTCCTTCATTTTGACAAGATAAAACATTCCCATTAGAGTTTTTGCAATCTTTGTTAGGTAGCAGGTGGATTTCTGCGTTCAGTAAATATCATGCGGTAAATTTTTTAATGAAGTTTTCAATCAATTTGATGGTGAATATGAATATTTTTCACACGAACTCGAATCCAAATAACTAACACCTCTAGTTAATAATATTTAAAAGATTTTCCCACGTTTATGAAATCTAAATTTATAAACTAGATAAATGAAATTTGCAACGACTTTCAGCTGATTTTATATTCGGGAAAAAATCAGAAAATCAGCGACTGAAATTGATCCAGGGCTCGAAGGGAGTTCCTGATTATATTTTTTTTAACCAAGGTTAGGAACAAAGATTCACTTTGACATCCATTGCTGAGTTTATTTCTCAAGATTTCAAAATAATTTTCAAAAATAATGTGTAGTAATTACGTATACATAACCTACGTGCATCAGAATTCTTTCAAAAATGTCGAAAAAATATATTTTTGGAGTGATATAACTTGATCAACATTGACTCCTTATATTATAATTTATTATAACTTTAATTTCTTAATTAATTATTCGTGTAAATTGTAAATATTAATTTTATGTTTTTATTTTTGTTTTAGGTGAGTACGAAAATTTCAATGGTTTATTTGTGTCGAGTCTGTTTAGTAGCAAAAATTCTGAAATATTCATTTTCCGAGATTTTAATTGGGAAATTTCTAGGAAATGTAAGTAATTAAATAATAAGAATTATTACGAATTGAAACAATAAAAAGTCATCGTGAAAAAAAAAGATTTAAAAGGACAACAAAGTTGTTTTTTTTGGGAATTTTTGAATTTTTGAAATACTTCAATGCTGGACAAACAGATAAGTACTTACATCTTTCATTCCGGGCTCGAATGGATAAAAATTCTCAAAAATCTTGAAACGTTTTCACTACAAAACATTTGAAATTTTATAAGAATATTTTATAGAAATTGAGAAAATCGTTTTCAAATTTTTTAGAAAGAAAATCTCGTCAAGAATTTTGTGAAGAAAAAATTTGAGAATTTTTTTTTTCATAAAAGTATGTAGGTAGCTAGGTACCTATGAAGATTGAAACTGCAACGTCTTTCATAGCTGCAATGATTTGCAATTTATTTTGCATGCTTCATTTCTTTTCGAAAGGAAATTTTAATTCTATTTTTTTTTAAATATCAAAATAAACTCGACGCTTCGCGACTCGCCAGGGGGGGAAAGCCCCCCTGGACGGCTCTATTTCCACACTACGTTTGAAAGTATGAAACATAGTATATGCTTTTACTTTGTGACAAAATATCTAAAAGTCATCAAAAATAATTTCCATGCAAATTTAAAATTAAATCAAGAATAATTTTAAAAATTTTGAAAATGTCTGAAAGTCATTTTTTTAAAAAAATTTCTAAGTTTCAGAATGTCTGACAAAATGTCTAGAAAATGTCTAAAAGTCATAAAATTTCAAAAAAATTTACAAGTTTCAAAATGTCTGACATAATGTCTAAAAAATCGAATTTATTAAAAAAAAATTAAGTTTTTTTATGCCATCCGAACCTAACCTAATGTAACCCAACCTAACCCAATTTGGTGTCGGATTTTTCCATTTTGGTCTCCGTAAAAGCATATACTATGCTAAAACAAAACCCACAAAAAAATTTTGTTCAAAAAATTTTGATAATTATTCTCTTCCATTACAATTTTTCTTTTTTCAACTCACATCCTCTCAGATTCTTTTTTTGAATTACTCTTCAAAATCTTGGATACAATTTTCAAACATCTTGAAAGTTTTTTTTTTTTTTTAATTTGAAATTTTATAAGAAAAAAATTGAAGAAAGTTATTCTCAACATTTTTTTAAACTAAGTTTTTGGCAAAATTTATTTTAAAGATTCTGTTTTTTGATTTTTTTTTTTTTTTTAGAGAAAATGTACGTAAATTTAGTTACTTAAAGTTCCAAAAAAAACTATTAACCAGGCAGATGTTTTAAGAAATTAAAAAAAAAAATCATTCACTACTTACGTATAGGTAATTTCTAAAGATATTTTTTAAATTATCAATTTTGAAAATTGTTTTTAAAAAAAATCGTATAAATTTCCTTCTGAGGAAATTGTTTTTGAGAGAAACTTGGAAATACTTTTTCTAAAAAATTAATAATATATATTTTTTTCAATTTTGAAAATCATTTTTGTGAAAATAAAAAAATTGTTAAACCAAAAATTTTCGAAAAAATCACATTTTTATTTATGTAGTATTTATTTTTTTTCACTCAAGATAACTTTCGTAAAAATGGAAAAATTGTCAGATTAATATTTTTTGAAAAGTTTTATGGTATTTCGATAATGAAATACCTATGAGAAATTAAATTTCCATCGTGGAAGAAAATTTTTGTGTTTTTGGCTCGAACAGAATTTTAAAAAATCGGCTACTAAAAAATTGTTCTTGAGCAAAATTTAAAAGTGTTAATTTTTTGACAAAATTTGAAAAAATATGTAAAAAACAACAACAATAACAAATTTCTCAAGAGTTGTTTTCAAACGAAATTTGAAAACATTGATTTTCATTTCATTCATTTTAAACAAAAATTTCAAAAATTGTTCTCAATAAAAAATTTTAAAAAAATGATTTCAGTTGAAAACCCCACTAATATTTTAGTTTTCATCAGTCAAAATATTTGAAAACAATGTTTTTAAAAAAATGACAAAAAATTGTGTTTTATTTTTACTAAATATCAAAAAAATTATTTTATTTCTTTCTCTCTTTTATGATTTTTTACAAGAGACCCTTGGCAACTCGTCAACTCCGATTAAGCTGAAATTTGGCTCACTGAAACAGAATTTCACCCAGATCTCAAAACAAAAATTTTGAACTGCTAAATTATAATTTTTTGATTTTTGGCGAATTTTCAAAATTCTAAAATGTTGAAAATAACTCATTGGTCAAACAATTTTTTACAAAAATCGTTGAGAGTATAAACTAATTTTCATAATTTTATACTAAAATTTACAATTTTTGTACAAAAAAAAAATTATATTTTGAAAATTCTCAAAAAATCAACTTTGGTACTTCGGAGTAAAGAGATGATCTTCAGTGAGCCAAATTCAAGCTCAAAGGGAGTTGACGAGTTGCTAAGGTTCCTTTGTAAGGAAAATTGCAAAGGATTTGGTATTGTAAGAAAAATTAAATGTGTTTCAACAATTTTTTTTTTCTAAATCTTCAGCAAAATCGATTTTTTTTTTTTTTTCAGTGAATCGATAATTTGAAAATATTTCTAGATGAAAAAATTCCTTTTATTAAAAATTAGTTACAAACAAAGTTTGTCAAATGAATACTTAATCTTGTGCAATGCAACATTGGTCTAAAATAAAATTTGGTAAAATGAAAGAATCGTTAAAATGCCGCCTTGAAGAATTTTATCAGCATTTTTAAGCGTTAGTAGCATTACACATGAACATGGTATAAGCCTAAAATTCAACTTAGTATATGATGATTAATGGGAGTTATTTAATAAGTGGCGTGCGTCAATGAAATAAAACATCTTTTTGGTATACGTAAGGTACCTACGATGATAGTTAAATTTCCATTTTCAACTTATACTCGTTTATTGCATAGATGGTGCCGTTTAAATTGACATAATTTTCATATCCAGTAATAATAACCCGATTGAACGATATTAGACAGAATTAATTGTTATAACTTTTACGCTCGTTAATTATAATTCTTTTTAGAGCGGTCGAATTTATTATTTATGCGGTATGGTATAAAGTACGAGTACATACCTACAGGAGTCGCTATGTTTAAAGAAATTATTATGTAATTCGAGTAGGTATCCCAAATTACTCCTACATTACTTTTACCATGCGTGAAGCATTATGTTTTGTTAGACCGCATCGCGTATGTGT
Source organism: Balanococcus diminutus (assembly GCA_959613365.1). Classification (NCBI taxonomy): domain Eukaryota; kingdom Metazoa; phylum Arthropoda; class Insecta; order Hemiptera; family Pseudococcidae; genus Balanococcus; species Balanococcus diminutus. The sequence goes on from OY390714.1 coordinate 37,720,610, forward strand.
ACTGTAGATAGAGACTATGTACTAAATGAAAATAAAGCACGATTGCTCAAATCAAGTACCGCAATTTAGTGCGGCTAACGTGTCAGTACAATCGAGCATGCGGTTAATATTCCTGTTAATTAGCAATTTTAACAGATCAGCACTTGATAAATGATGTGGCAGCTTAAGTGATACTAACGATTAACTAGAATGAGAACTTTGAAAAGTTATCAGTGTCGAAAAACGATTACATCAGAGTCTTTTTTTTTTGGGGGGGGGGGGCATTGAAAAGAAAAAATGAATTGTTGTAATTATTTTTTGGGGGGTAATTAGAAATTTTCGCGAATAAGACTGTACCTAATTGTCAATTAAAGTTGTATACGTGTACTTTTGCTTTTTACCATGTTTATTACTGCGCGACAGAAGACATTACATAGGTAGTTGTATGAGCCTAGGTAATGAACTTATGGTTTCTTTCTCTTTACCTCCCTTTCCTTCTGTACATTATTATTAGCTACCATTTTAGGTGCAAGTATAACAACGCTTTAGTTTATGAATTACTTTCTAATTACGCGTTTAAAAAATCTCACAGCTTGCATTCTACCATATTTTAGATTATTTAAAACGGTATCTAGCGTAGTTAGTGGAAGTGATCGTGTGCGGTGAAATGGGCCAAAGCGTGACCAATGTATTGGTTAACAGACACAACCGACGCTAGTATGGTCAAGGATGAATACCGTGGTACATGAGCTTAATTAAAAAAAGGTGCAGATTTTAACGTCCGTTCTTTTTAATTTACCATTTTTAAATAAATTAGTCGAACTCGGAATGCCTTACGACTTTTTATATTATGTGGGAGAAGGCAGCTAAAAATGGCAAACCAAATAAATCATTGGAAATGGAGCGTGCTAGCTGTTGCGAATATTCTTATGGTAGGTCGTCAAGGAGACGTCGTGGAGCCGAGAATTATGAATGAGCCGAGTAGGCGATCGTATATATTTCATTGCCTCGAGTTAAAAGTTTCGCATTTGATGCGACGCGACTGTTCAATTTTTGGAGTAGAACGAACGCCCATAGGATAAATTTTCTCAGCAGAAACGCTCCAGTGATTGAATTTACTAGTGAAAAACATTCTATACGGAAGTTTCGCCGTAGAAAAGCTGATTCTTTCGAAGAAGTATAAAATCAAAAGTATATCTCGATACTGATACACTGAAATTTTTTGAAAATAAGCATCGTAAATATAAAAGGAGAAGCAGGTCGTCCAAATGAAATTAGCGCAAAACTTTTTTTGTATTTGCTGTGTTCAAAAATTTTTAGGTTGTCTAAAAATTTTCATCGCAGATATCTTCAAAACCTATTTCAACAATTTTTCCAAAAAATGAATAGACTTCTATATTTTGGGTATTTTCTAACTTGCCATGAAAATTTCTATTTATGAAATCATACTGACATGAAACGTCAAGAAATATAATCAACGCCCTTAACTTCCAGTCAGGTCGATTGGTGTACGAATTAAGCCGGAAGTAATGACTAGACGGTGATGAGAGCTGAGCGGGACCTCAATAAAATTTTGAGGTATTTTTTTACTCGGATCGGAACTAACCTCATGGTGGGCGTCATTAATTTTTTTTTGTATGTAAAGTTTTCACATCTTACAGTTCTCAAATATTTTTTGGAAAAAAAATTTTTATTCTGAATTTTCTTAAAATACCTAAAATAACGCAATTTTTATTGAATAAAAATTTATAAAAATTCTCATTTTTCAAAAAAAAAAAATGATTTTCTCGTGAAAAACCTTCCAAATTTTTTGATTTTTTTTGAAGAGAAAATTTCAAGTTTTTGAAGGAAAAGTTGCTTACCCGTCAAGAAATTAAAAAAAAAAAAAAAAAAAAAACTTACCTACAATTTTTTTTGAGTAGGTAATTTTATTTTTTTAAGAAATAAATAATCTCTTATGTTTAGGAGAAGAAAAAATAGGTACCTAAATCTCAATTCTTTGAGAAAAATCAAAATTTTTTGTCTCCATTGAAAGAAAAAAAAACTTATTTTCTAGAGGTAAAATCTTTTCCCTTGTGTTGCAATAAAAATACTTACTTAGGTATTTTTGGAGACAAAAAAAAAAATTTTTTATTCAATTATTTTTTGAATAGAATCTTTCAAATTTTCCGGAAAATAGTTTCTAAATTTTTTGGAGAAAAAAAAAACACAATTTAAAAAAAAGTAAAAATCTCTTGATTTTAATGCAATTTTAGGACTTGTTTTGTTTTGAGAAAGAAAACTTTTATTTTAAGAGAAAAAAATCTCAGTTTATGATCTCAATTTTTTCGTAAAGAAGAATGTTTTAGTTTCGAGTAAAATAATTTTTCAAGTTTTTGAAGTAAAAAAACTGTTCATTTTTTGAAAAAAATATCATTTATGTCTGATTTTCAATTTTTTTTTTTACTGAAAAAAACTGATTTTTTTTTGATTTTTTAGAAAGAAATCTTTCATTTTCAGAGAATAAAAGGCACTGTACTAAGTCCCACCCTTTTCATCGTAGGAATTAATGACCTGATTGAAAAAATCCCTCGTCCCATCCTTAAATCACTTTTTGCAGACGATCTATGCATATTTATTTCCTGTTGTAATATTCAATTAGGAGAATCACTTTTACAAGAAGCAACTAATATATTATCCTCCTGGTCTATTAAAAATGGGCTTAAATTCTCACAAACTAAATCTAATACCATACACATCTGTAAACGCTACAAGTGTCCTCGCACATTGAACATTCACCTCAATGATTCTCAAATACCTATCTCGAACTCTACAAAATACCTAGGCATAACTTTCGACAACAATTTATCTTGGACTTCTCATATAGATGAAATACGAAATAAATGCTTTAAAAAACTCAACATAGTAAAGAAACTTTCCCACACCACTTATGGATCTGATCGGAATACATTATTAAAACTTTATCGTTCAATAATTCGTCCTGTTATAGATTACGGCTGTATCACTTATAATAAAGCACCTCCTACTCGTCTTGACAAACTAAACACATCCATAAGAATCGCCACAGGTGCATTTAGAACTACTCCTACAGTCAGCCTTCTTAACGATGCAGCAGAATGCCCTTTAAATATACGTAGATATTTCATCTCAACTCTATCCTTCCTCAACATAAAAGCCAGCCCAAATTTTAAATCAAAACTTCATCATATTTTACCTATACAATCATTCCCAGAAAATCTCAGGACATTAATTCAATCTGTAGACTCAAATACCTTATCTATTCACCACAATCCAATAAACCTTATACCCCCATGGCAAACATATAACCCAACAATTGACCTATCCTTGACTAAATTTAGTAAAAAAGAAACAAACCAAATAATCTTCAAAAAAATTTTTCAAGAATTATTAAATAAATACCACAATTTTTCTCATCTTTATACAGATGGATCAAAAACTGAACATTCTGTAGGATGTGCAGTAATCCACAATGATACTACCATATCAGTAGCTTTACCCCACACTTTTTCTATATTATCAGCTGAACTGTATGCAATTAAAACCGCTATTATTTACATAAAAGACTTCTCATTACAAAACAGTATCATTTTTACCGACTCTCTTTCTGCTCTTTTATCTATAAATAACTTTAGATCAAAATACGCCCACCCCATATCACAAGAAATTATAAATCTTCTCCTTAATCAAAATAACACTATCATACTTTGCTGGATCCCCTCACACACTCAAATAGAAGGCAACGAAGCAGCCGATTCTTCAGCTAAACATGCTCACCGTACCCTTCCCATAGCAAACATTCCTATTCCTCTATCAGACCTCAAACTATTTGTAAAAAACATGATGAAACATGAATTTCAAAATTTCTGGTCAACTATTCCCATTTCTAACAAATTAAAATTTATAAAAAACACAGTTGACCCATGGTATACTTCCGAACAACCTTCCCGACGCTCAGAAACAATTCTCACTCGTCTAAGAACGGGTCATTCTCTCCTTACTCACCAACACCTTTTTCTAAAACAACCTCCTCCGATATGTACTAACTGCAACGTTCCTATTAACATTCCCCATATTCTTATCGATTGTCCTAAATATCACCAAGCCCGAAACACCTACCTCGACGGAAATCTACAAAACATCCTCTCAGATAATCAAAACAACATCGAAAAACTTCTCCAATTCATAAAAATCACCCATCTAAACAAACTTTTATAATTACCTTTACCTTAATTTTTAAGCATGTAACTAAATTAACTTCTAATATATACACTTAATACTTACATACTATCCTAATCTTAAGAATGTGCCTCTAAGCATAGTACTTGTATATGGCACAATAAATGAATTAAAAAAAAAAAAAAAAAAGTCTGTTTTTGGTCTTGATTTCCTTGAAAATTAGACCTTTTAGTTTTTTTGGAGTAAAATAATCTCTCAATTTTTTCGAAGAAATATTCTAGTCCTATTGATTTTTATGAAGAAAGACATTTTTCATTTGTTCATTTATCAATCTCTGAATTTTTTGGAGTAAAAATAATAGGTATTTTGATTTTTATGCAGAGATTTTTTTTTTAAGTAATAGGTAAATGATTGAAAATAATATCAATTTTTTTTGAAAAAAAAAAATTAATTTTTTGGATTGGAAAAATTATTTTTAATTTTTCGGAGCAGAAGAATCAGATGTATTTGGAGTAGAGTAGAAATTTTTTGTTTGGATTCTTGGGAGAAATTTGGGTCCTATGTGCAAGTATGCTATTTTCACTCTCTCTCATTTCATGAAAACAAAATTTAAAACAACTTTTTGGCTCGTCAGGTTTTTTTTGCAAATATTTTCTGATTCCCTTCTTAGTAAACAGCAAAAAAAAAAAAAATTAAATTAAATACATTTCTTAGCAATTTTTCTGATTACGTTGGATTTTTTTTTTCAATTTAAAAAAAAAGAAAATCTTTGAAAAAAAAAATTCGTCAAAAACTCTGTTGTTTTTTCTTTTGATTTTTTGGTGAATGAATACCCATGATTGTGTAAGTGTATGGGTAATCGATGAACTTGCTTAAATTTTTCATGAGTAATTTAAATAATCAAGAACCTTGATGAAAAACTTCCATAAAATGATTGATAATCACAACAAAAAAAAAATTAAAATCTGTAAATTCGTACTCGTATACGAGACTAACTTTAACTTATTTACAGTAAATTCTTCCCGAAAAAATCGTGTTCATGCAAGACAGTCCTTAATTAACAATCAAATCTACTCTAAAATCTCCACAGCTATGTAAAAAATGTTAATTGGTAAACTTCACTATATTCACTACTCAGTGTAGAAAAGTATGCGAAATTTCTTTCTCAATCAATTAACTTTTGTAACGGATGTTAAAATAAAGTAAAAAAAAATATACCTACATGAGAAAATAACAAAAATCATACAATCACGTTGCACAATAAACATCCATATTACACATTCATTTTTTTCCTTTTTTTTTCTCCTCAATAGCCTCTCACGCACTTCCTATTAATAAGTTTGACAATAAAAACAATATAATAAAAAAAAAATTCTAGTAATTCTGCTTCATTTCCAATGAATATGATTTGTTTGTAACCTACACATATTCGTCACTTCATATCATTATCTTTGAAATAGTCGCACGCTGTTGGGTACTTTCTTTTCAGCTTTTACGTAATGTCAAATTATTTTCGATATGTTTGATTCGAAATTGGTCGAATTTATTTCAGCTTCAAATATTTAAGATGCTAACAATGTGTGTTGATTCACTACGTGAGCTATGAGGTTTTAATATTAACAGGTTTGGCTACTTTTCTCTTAATAAATTATCTGTATAAATTTTTGTGTGTACCTAACTACCTATATACTTGGGAAAACCCCTCCAAAATTTCCAAATTCGAGCTTCGAAAGCTTAAAAAATTCAGGATGTGGTTATTATTAAATTTCGCCCCGGATGTAAGCATCATCTTCCACCCATTCTATTGATAAACCAAACATGCCTCTTTTTCAATTTCATTAAGATTAGATATAGATTCACGCGAATATAAAATTCGCGAGAAATAATTTTCGTTTTCCGGTCAATCACAGGATAGAACTTTCATCGTATTTCAAATACCATACCGATTACGATTAGCAACGATTATAAATCTTCATAGATTCAACCTGTTTCGACTTTAATTACGCTATTAATCATAGATCAAGTAGCCGTTGGTAAATGCATTAAGAATTGCGCGCTGTCACCTATAATCTACTTCCTGAATCCTTGGGCTTTCGATCTTACAACTGCACTAGTTTCGTATTCATAGCTTTATTATGTAAGCATGTAAATTTTTTTGGTACTGTAACGATATATCGACGACGACGACGATGAATTAGCTCCATACTTGCATACATTCTTGATAGAAAGTAAACACTCATTGTTAACTCGATTATAGAAATTCTGTCTTTGTCGGCTTCATATTTACGATTTATGGTAAACATTGGTTCTCCGGTTTCAAGTGAATCGAATTTTTGCCGAGTAGAAACCAGATAGTAAAAAGTAAAATAACGGTTCGTTACAAAACTGCATTTTTCATTAATTTCTTTTTCAATACGCACTCGTAAAAGTATAAAATTTCCATGCGGCAGAACGCAGAAGTGTTGATCCGACTGATCGACGAATCAATTAGTTCAACAATTACGCGATTTTTATAACTGTGTATTACTATTCGATATAACGTGCTGTAACAGACCAAATTTGGCAGCACGAGCTTCGGGATACAATAAATCATTAGGTAGGTGATATCTTGCTGGTGGTCCTTTGACGGGTGTTACTCATACGAGTATGTATCTATAGGCAACTAATCTAGCCATCTGCCCATTGTACCTATAGCTTTAGGATGTGTTCCAAGTCCAAATCTGTATACTCGTTTTGTCATTGCTGGATAACATTGAATTCGTTTCGACGTTTCTGATTATACACTTAGTTACTAGTTGTACCATGTAACCATATTCAGACGTTAAAACTATCACCTAAAAATTCGACTCGAACAAGCTTTTACGTGCTATCGGCAAAATCAAATTTTTAACAAAAGTTAGTAGTATTAGCTACACCAAAAGTGCTGACCGGCGGTGCCGGTCAGCACTTTTGGTGTAGCTAATTAACAGGTTTTTAGGTTGCATAACTAAGTAAACCTAAGGAGACTGACTCTTTATACATATCTGGTCGAGGTTTCCAGGGGTACACCTTGCCTACTTTACCCTACCTCTGGATCATTATACCTACTTGGTCGAGGTTTCCAGAGGATTTGGAAACAACGTTAGGTATTCAGGATGGTGTGGGGGCTAAGGTGGTTTTAACAGACCACTTAAAGGTAGGTAGGTAGGTAGGTACCTACCTAGGTTTAAGAGGCACCAACTTAAAAAAATCTGGATCGGTCGGGGATCGAACCGGCGACCCCTCGGGTGGAGAGCGGCGCCTTAACCCACTCAGCCAACTAGACCCACGGGGTCTAAGGGCTTAGCATCGTATATATACGACATATACGTGCTGAACACTCTATCTAAGAGTATTGAACATACCCTATTGGTGTCCCATCCTACCGGGTGTGTGGGTTGCATACCTAAGTAAACCTAAGGCGGGATGTTATAGAAAAAGTGGTAAAAAAGATGTAAAAAAAGATGTAAAAATGATAAAATTTGCGTTAAAATGCTTAAAACTGTAAAAAACATTTGAAAATTGCATGAAATGCATTAAAAATGATTGGAACATTGTGAAAATTGTGTAAAAACAGTTAAAAATGGAGTAAAACCAAGAAAAAAGTGGTAAAAAAGATGTAAAAATGATAAAATTTGCGTTAAAGTGCTTAAAAACCGTGAAAAAACGTTTGAAAATTGCATGAAATGCATAAAAAACCATTGAAACATCGTGAAAACTGTGTAAAAACAGTTGAAAAATGGTATAAAACCGTGAAAAAAGTGGTAAAAAAGATGTAAAAATCATAAAATATGCTCTAAAATGCTTAAAAACTGTAAAAAACGTTTGAAAATTGCATGAAATGCATTAAAAACCGTTGAAACATTGTGAAAATTGTGTAAAAATGGTTGAAAATGGTGTAAACCCGTGAAAAAGTTGTAAAAAGATGTAAAAACCGTGAAAAAGTGGCAAAAAAGATGTAAAAATGATAAAATTTGCGTTAAAATGCTTAAAAACTGTGAAAACATTTGAAAATTGCATGAAATGCATTAAAAACGATTGGAACATTGTGAAAATTGTGTAAAAACAGTTAAAAATGGAGTAAAACCAAGAAAAAGTGGTAAAAAAGTGGTAAAAATGATAAAATTTGCGTTAAAATGCTTAAAAACCGTGAAAAAACGTTTGAAAATTGCATGAAATGCATAAAAAACCATTGAACCATCGTGAAAACTGTGTGAAAACTGTGTAAAAACTGTTGAAAAAAATGATAGAAAACCGTGAAAAAACGTTTGAAAATTGCATGAAATGCATAAAAAACCATTGAACCATCGTGAAAACTGTGTAAAAACAGTTGAAAAATGATATAAAACCGTGAAAAAGTGGCAAAAAAGATGTAAAAATGATAAAATTTGCGTTAAAATGCTTAAAAACCGTGAAAAAACGTTTGAAAATTGCATGAAATGCATAAAAAACCATTGAACCATCGTGAAAACTGTGTAAAAATTGTTGAAAAATGATATAAAACCGTGAAAAAGTGACAAAAAAGATGTAAAAATGATAAAATTTGCGTTAAAATGCTTAAACTGTGAAAACATTTGAAAATTGCATGAAATGCATTAAAAACGATTGGAACATTGTGAAAATTGTGTAAAAACAGTTAAAAATGGAGTAAAACCAAGAAAAAAGTGGTAAAAAAGATGTAAAAATGATAAAATTTGCGTTAAAATGCTTAAAAACCGTGAAAAAACGTTTGAAAATTGCATGAAATGCATAAAAAACTATTGAACCATCGTGAAAACTGTGTAAAAACTGTTGAAAAATGATAGAAAACCGTGAAAAAACGTTTGAAAATTGCATGAAATGCATAAAAAACCATTGAAACATCGTGAAAACTGTGTAAAAACAGTTGAACCACACCCCACCCCATGCCCCCTCCCCAGTCCCTATCTATATACCTACTAAGACCTTTATCCCGACCTTTATCACGACCTTTGAGTTAACTACACTGAATAAAAAGAACACGCAAGAACAAACGAGTGATGTGTGCTAAGCCTTGTTAAGAACTGAAAACTTAATAGGAAAGAGAGAGTACGTAATTAAATCAAATCGCATGCGCGCGCAATAGATAAATATTTGGTGGGGGATAGTTATTTTTATCAGTTTGGTTGAAGAAAGAAAAAAGCAACGCGGCAATTCTTAGAAATTTTTTTTAGCAGTAAACAGGATATGAGTCATCATTAAAAACAGAAAAAATCAACTGAAAAGAACTGCGCATTAATTCTTGGAAACACTAATCAGCAAAATAATATTTTTTCAACTCTGTTATCTTATCTCTTAGATAAGGGAGCAATTCTTTGAAGCATGTCGCCAAAGAAAATTATTTTTCTTGGAACCTTATCTTATCATATTTTTATTTCAAATGAGTTATTTTTACAAGGAAAGAAATAATTTTTGCCGGGCTTAGCATCGTATATATACGACATATACGTGCTGAACACTCTATCTAAGAGTATTGAACATACCCTATTGGTGTCCCATCCTAGAGGGTGTGCGGGTTGCATATCTAAGTAAACCTAAGGTGGTATGTTATAAGTTAACCTAACCTAAGGGAAGGGAGCACTTTTGGTGCCCCATTCTAGCGGGCGCCATCTTGGATCCTGGGGTGTGGTATGCCCCTCCCCGACCCCTCCCCCTCCTCACTTACCCCTCACCCTCAATCTCAATTGAAAGCAATTAGATTCACATATGTGCTAGTAGTTTGTATTTGTTGTCCATTTCGATATGGATAATTTAATGTATAAAGAAGCCAACTGCGGCTTTTGCATTTATAAAGCCTTGAGGTATTATGCTTCTTATTATATAAAAGGAAAACAAAACGAAAATTACGAAGACATGGACGTGTACGAGGAGGACGAGTTATAACTCATTCAGTTACAGAACATGTTCAGATTAGAAAATAAAAAATAATTAAACTACCAGTTGTTATTTTTTCTTTCAACCTTATCTTATCGTATTTTTATTTCAAATGAGGTATTTATTAGAAATCGCAGATGAAAGAAATAATTCTCAGAAATGAATGAACCAATAATTTTTGCCATATGTATTTCCTTATCGGACTGGATGTTTTGACTACAAGAAAAATCAAATCGGTTATACAACTACCCTTTGAAACACACCACCAAATATTTTCTTTCAATTTTATCTTATTGCTTTTTTATTTTTATGAGAACCCAGAGGAAAGAAATAATTTTTGCCATGCACTTTCCTTATCTTATCGCGCCGGATGTTTTGACTACCAGATAAGGAATTGAAATTTATTTTTACCACATATTTTTCTCACAGAGCAAAAATGGTGGGGACACTAGTATAAAATGAGATGCAAAGTGTGTGGATTGATCAGTCCATGCCATAGCTTTGACTTGGGTGATTTTTTTGTCATGTTGAGATTTTTTAATTTTCATGATTTTTACCTGTGCTGATTATCTACTTGTGTGTTGTCAGAATGTCAACTAACAAGATTGGTGAGTAGTAATTTTATACCTACTTATATCTCTTTTTTTACTATAGGTAACAAAGAAGTGACATTTATTTTATAATTTCTAGAATTCCATAGTGATGACGATGATAGTTGGATGGCATCTGCACTAAATGACCTCCCAAATGATAAAATAGGTAAACAAAATTTTCTCTCCCTATCTACCTGCAGAATGTACAAAATAATAATGCTGATAATTTTATTTATACAATTTGACGACGACGACAATGACAGTTATATGCTCGCCGCACCAGATCAATTTTCATCATTTATGGCAGGGGAAGGTCATTCGGATCCACAACCTATTGCATCAACTAGTAATGAAGAAACTTCAGATGTCTGTCTTAGCCCATCTTCAAGTAATGCAAGACTTGATGTCAGTGACTCTGGTAACCTCTACAAGGTGTTATCAACTAATACCACTCACAGCAAGAAATTCAACACTCAAGTTACAGAAATGACAATTAAACTGAAAGAAATTAAGAATAATCCTGAAGCTCATATTAAAAACACATTCGACTCAATTTTGGAAAATGAACTCAAAGATATCAATGAAGATGATAAAGTTGGTGTTGTTCTGAACAACACTACATTCAATAAGCCTCTGTATATTACTTTCCACCAAAATTGCTTCAGATGCTAGTTGATCTCTTCGGCGCAAAGTAATGTACAGGGGTTTGTTGAATGTAGTGTTGTTCAGAACAACACCAACTTTATCATCTTCATTGATATCTTTGAGTTCATTTTCCAAAATTGAGTCGAATGTGTTTTTAATATGAGCTTCAGGATTATTCTTAATTTCTTTCAGTTTAATTGTCATTTCTGTAACTTGAGTGTTGAATTTCTTGCTGTGAGTGGTATTAGTTGATAACACCTTGTAGAGGTTACCAGAGTCACTGACATCAAGTCTTGCATTACTTGAAGATGGGCTAAGACAGACATCTGAAGTTTCTTCATTACTAGTTGATGCAATAGGTTGTCGATCCGAATGACCTTCCCCTGCCATAAATGATGAAAATTGATCTGGTGCGGCGAGCATATAACTGTCATTGTCGTCGTCGTCAAATTGTATAAATAAAATTATCAGCATTATTATTTTGTACATTCTGCAGGTAGATAGGGAGAGAAAATTTTGTTTACCTATTTTATCATTTGGGAGGTCATTTAGTGCAGATGCCATCCAACTATCATCGTCATCACTATGGAATTCTAGAAATTATAAAATAAATGTCACTTCTTTGTTACCTATAGTAAAAAAAGAGATATAAGTAGGTATAAAATTACTACTCACCAATCTTGTTAGTTGACATTCTGACAACACACAAGTAGATAATCAGCACAGGTAAAAATCATGAAAATTAAAAAATCTCAACATGACAAAAAAATCACCCAAGTCAAAGCTATGGCATGGACTGATCAATCCACACACTTTGCATCTCATTTTATACTAGTGTCCCCACCACTTTTGCTCTGTGAGAAAAATATGTGGTAAAAATAAATTTCAATTCCTTATCTGGTAGTCAAAACATCCGGCGCGATAAGATAAGGAAAGTGCATGGCAAAAATTATTTCTTTCCTCTGGGTTCTCATAAAAATAAAAAAGCAATAAGATAAAATTGAAAGAAAATATTTGGTGGTGTGTTTCAAAGGGTAGTTGTATAACCGATTTGATTTTTCTTGTAGTCAAAACATCCAGTCCGATAAGGAAATACATATGGCAAAAATTATTGGTTCATTCATTTCTGAGAATTATTTCTTTCATCTGCGATTTCTAATAAATACCTCATTTGAAATAAAAATACGATAAGATAAGGTTGAAAGAAAAAATAACAACTGGTAGTTTAATTATTTTTTATTTTCTAATCTGAACATGTTCTGTAACTGAATGAGTTATAACTCGTCCTCCTCGTACACGTCCATGTCTTCGTAATTTTCGTTTTGTTTTCCTTTTATATAATAAGAAGCATAATACCTCAAGGCTTTATAAATGCAAAAGCCGCAGTTGGCTTCTTTATACATTAAATTATCCATATCGAAATGGACAACAAATACAAACTACTAGCACATATGTGAATCTAATTGCTTTCAATTGAGATTGAGGGTGAGGGGTAAGTGAGGAGGGGGAGGGGTCGGGGAGGGGCATACCACACCCCAGGATCCAAGATGGCGCCCGCTAGAATGGGGCACCAAAAGTGCTCCCTTCCCTTAGGTTAGGTTAACTTATAACATACCACCTTAGGTTTACTTAGATATGCAACCCGCACACCCTCTAGGATGGGACACCAATAGGGTATGTTCAATACTCTTAGATAGAGTGTTCAGCACGTATATGTCGTATATATACGATGCTAAGCCCGGCAAAAATTATTTCTTTCCTTGTAAAAATAACTCATTTGAAATAAAAATATGATAAGATAAGGTTCCAAGAAAAATAATTTTCTTTGGCGACATGCTTCAAAGAATTGCTCCCTTATCTAAGAGATAAGATAACAGAGTTGAAAAAATATTATTTTGCTGATTAGTGTTTCCAAGAATTAATGCGCAGTTCTTTTCAGTTGATTTTTTCTGTTTTTAATGATGACTCATATCCTGTTTACTGCTAAAAAAAATTTCTAAGAATTGCCGCGTTGCTTTTTTCTTTCTTCAACCAAACTGATAAAAATAACTATCCCCCACCAAATATTTATCTATTGCGCGCGCATGCGATTTGATTTAATTACGTACTCTCTCTTTCCTATTAAGTTTTCAGTTCTTAACAAGGCTTAGCACACATCACTCGTTTGTTCTTGCGTGTTCTTTTTATTCAGTGTAGTTAACTCAAAGGTCGTGATAAAGGTCGGGATAAAGGTCTTAGTAGGTATATAGATAGGGACTGGGGAGGGGGCATGGGGTGGGGTGTGGTTCAACTGTTTTTACACAGTTTTCACGATGTTTCAATGGTTTTTTATGCATTTCATGCAATTTTCAAACGTTTTTTCACGGTTTTCTATCATTTTTCAACAGTTTTTACACAGTTTTCACGATGGTTCAATAGTTTTTTATGCATTTCATGCAATTTTCAAACGTTTTTTCACGGTTTTTAAGCATTTTAACGCAAATTTTATCATTTTTACATCTTTTTTACCACTTTTTTCTTGGTTTTACTCCATTTTTAACTGTTTTTACACAATTTTCACAATGTTCCAATCGTTTTTAATGCATTTCATGCAATTTTCAAATGTTTTCACAGTTTAAGCATTTTAACGCAAATTTTATCATTTTTACATCTTTTTTGTCACTTTTTCACGGTTTTATATCATTTTTCAACAATTTTTACACAGTTTTCACGATGGTTCAATGGTTTTTTATGCATTTCATGCAATTTTCAAACGTTTTTTCACGGTTTTTAAGCATTTTAACGCAAATTTTATCATTTTTACATCTTTTTTGCCACTTTTTCACGGTTTTATATCATTTTTCAACTGTTTTTACACAGTTTTCACGATGGTTCAATGGTTTTTTATGCATTTCATGCAATTTTCAAACGTTTTTTCACGGTTTTCTATCATTTTTTTCAACAGTTTTTACACAGTTTTCACACAGTTTTCACGATGGTTCAATGGTTTTTTATGCATTTCATGCAATTTTCAAACGTTTTTTCACGGTTTTTAAGCATTTTAACGCAAATTTTATCATTTTTACATCTTTTTTACCACTTTTTCTTGGTTTTACTCCATTTTTAACTGTTTTTACACAATTTTCACAATGTTCCAATCGTTTTTAATGCATTTCATGCAATTTTCAAATGTTTTCACAGTTTTTAAGCATTTTAACGCAAATTTTATCATTTTTACATCTTTTTTGCCACTTTTTCACGGTTTTTACATCTTTTTACAACTTTTTCACGGGTTTACACCATTTTCAACCATTTTTACACAATTTTCACAATGTTTCAACGGTTTTTAATGCATTTCATGCAATTTTCAAACGTTTTTTACAGTTTTTAAGCATTTTAGAGCATATTTTATGATTTTTACATCTTTTTTACCACTTTTTTCACGGTTTTATACCATTTTTCAACTGTTTTTACACAGTTTTCACGATGTTTCAATGGTTTTTTATGCATTTCATGCAATTTTCAAACGTTTTTTCACGGTTTTTAAGCACTTTAACGCAAATTTTATCATTTTTACATCTTTTTTACCACTTTTTTCTTGGTTTTACTCCATTTTTAACTGTTTTTACACAATTTTCACAATGTTCCAATCATTTTTAATGCATTTCATGCAATTTTCAAATGTTTTTTACAGTTTTAAGCATTTTAACGCAAATTTTATCATTTTTACATCTTTTTTTACATCTTTTTTACCACTTTTTCTATAACATCCCGCCTTAGGTTTACTTAGGTATGCAACCCACACACCCGGTAGGATGGGACACCAATAGGGTATGTTCAATACTCTTAGATAGAGTGTTCAGCACGTATATGTCGTATATATACGATGCTAAGCCCTTAGACCCCGTGGGTCTAGTTGGCTGAGTGGGTTAAGGCGCCGCTCTCCACCCGAGGGGTCGCCGGTTCGATCCCCGACCGATCCAGATTTTTTTAAGTTGGTGCCTCTTAAACCTAGGTAGGTACCTACCTACCTACCTACCTTTAAGTGGTCTGTTAAAACCACCTTAGCCCCCACACCATCCTGAATACCTAACGTTGTTTCCAAATCCTCTGGAAACCTCGACCAAGTAGGTATAATGATCCAGAGGTAGGGTAAAGTAGGCAAGGTGTACCCCTGGAAACCTCGACCAGATATGTATAAAGAGTCAGTCTCCTTAGGTTTACTTAGTTATGCAACCTAAAAACCTGTTAATTAGCTACACCAAAAGTGCTGACCGGCACCGCCGGTCAGCACTTACTAAAGTTATTTTTATAACAACTTGTTTTCTTCCTGTTCATCAAGTAATAAGTACGTAAGTATTCGAGGTATGATCAACGCTTTAAAAATTTGGCTCGTTTTGATAAAAATTATTTGCTTTTTTCTTCTCTATTTTGCTCATAGTGTTGTTTCATTTCGAACAGCTGTGGCATAGCACAAGGTGTCCGAACCCCCTCACACCCCTCCAGCCTCCAATTACTCAAGGGGAAAAGTATAAAAGTGAAGTTTATTACATGCTAAAGGTGCGAATTTTTGAAACAATTAATTTAGAAATTTTATTTTAAAATATATTTATAAAGTTGTCCTCACCAAAAAAAAACTTATTTTTATTTTTTTGGCTTTAGAGAAAAAATGGCTAAAAAAATGGCCACTTCTTTCATAAAATCAATTTTTTCGAGAATTTTTCTTTTGAGAACGTTTTTCAGTAGTTTTCTAACGAGGGGTATTTATCGACTCGTCAATTCCAACTGAACTGAAATTTGGTTCAACGAAAGATCATGTCATCTTGACCTCAGACATGATGTCTAACTTTTTTTTTGTTGAAATTCATGACTTTCTATCACTTTTTTATAAGTAGGTATTATTTTTATGTTTTGCCCAAATATTGAGTGACCCCCCCCCCCACCTTCTCTAGTCATCATTCAATTTGTTTTGTGTTCAGAGTAGTATTCTCATCAGTATAACGAAAAAATAATATATAATTCGAAAATCATTTGAAAAAATAATTATACAAAAATGAAAAATCGTGGAAGATTCTTCCTTAGAATCAGTGAAAAAAAATATATATATTTTAGGAACTACCGTAAGATGGGCTACTTTGAAACGGTGGGGCTACTTTGAACAAAACATGTTTGAGTCGTTAAAAGTAGGGCTCCAGCGGCCTGTAATTGAAATTTTTTGATTTCAACTGTGCAAGGTGGACTAGTATACTACCCAGTTTATATTTCGTGGTGTTTTGTATCGTTATCAGCTTTAGTTTGTATTTCCCACGAGCTCGAAAGAAAAAAATTTTCTTCAAAAAAATCGAAAATAAAAAACGCTAGAAAGGAGCGTCTAGAAAAAATATAATTTGGTTGAAATTGCACTAGGTAACATTTTTATTCCTTTCTATGGTGTTCGAAAAGTACAAATCACCCATCAAAAAAATTTTAGCTTTTGAATACTGCGTATGAAAAATACATTATTT
The DNA here is from genome assembly GCA_959613365.1 of Balanococcus diminutus. Taxonomy (NCBI): domain Eukaryota; kingdom Metazoa; phylum Arthropoda; class Insecta; order Hemiptera; family Pseudococcidae; genus Balanococcus; species Balanococcus diminutus. The sequence goes on from OY390714.1 coordinate 37,737,417, forward strand.
TATGTCGTGGGGCTACTTTGAACACTGTGATTTCTTTCTTAAAAACTGTTCGATGGTGGCCAAGTACGAGTGTAAGTAACGTAATCGCGCATGAATTTTGTTTGTAATCTCCATAAATGTAGTTTTAAGGCATTTCGATGAAAAAAATTCCGTATTTTCACAAAAAATAAATTTTTTTCTTAAAATTTTAATGAAATAATGATTTTTTTAAAGAAATTTTGTTTTTAGGTCTCTAGATCCCGTTCTTGTGAACCGATTTCAACAAAACTTCATAAGGTTCATACTTAGGATACCCCTCATCGATCCCCCACCCGCGACCACTCCATCTGCAACAGAAGGGCTTTGTTCAAAGTAGCCCCACTCGTGGGACTACTTCGAAATTTTTTTTGAAAAATTGCATAGGCAAGGCAACAAAGTTCAACGAAATGGGACAAAGGCCAAAAGATAGAGCATTCGATGACGAAACTTTCTGTGAAAAGTTTTTTTTTTGTAACTTCACGCAAAAAAAAGTTATGAGCAAAAACATACGAAAAAGATGGAAATTTTGTTCAAAGTAGCCCCACTCTACGGCACGTACAAAAGAAATGATAATTTAGTGGACACTACTACTATTGAAGGAAAAAAATTACAGGAACGAAATGTTCGAAAGTATTTGGTAAAAAATACAAAAAGAACTGAAAATTTCAACTTAACCACGCGAGAGCAATAAGGTCTAAAAATTGCAATTTTGAATGAAAAAAAAAAGTTTTTGTCCAGTAAAAAGTCAAAAATCCATGGCCTTTCCTGACCAGGTTTTTTTTTCCAAAATCCATTGCATGACTTTTCCATGACTTCCATGGCCTTAGACAGGGATATGGACAGTGGACACACTTTTTTTCAAAATGAGTTGAACTCTAACTCTTAACTCTTTAGAATCGTACTGCAAAAGAGTTTAATTCAGAGTTAACTTTTCTTCAAGAGTTACCCAACTCATTTTCCAACTCTTTTTCCTGAATATAGCGAATTAACGATGTGGTATGTTAAAAAAGCATTAATAGTCATTATTATGATTTTTTTAGATCTACTCCTAATGCAATGTATACGAAATACAACTGAGAATTTTTTCATTTTTCTATTCCAAAAAATTAAGTTTTGTTTTGTTTCAAAAAATTGAATTCATATTATTATCATCAGAAATTCGAAAAGTATTTTGTACTACAAAAAAGTTGAGAATTTTTCAATTCTAAAAATTATTCCAAAAAATTGAAGATTTTTTAATTAAAAAAAAAAATGGAAATTTATTCATTAGGTATCCTAAAAAATTGAATGTTTTTCCATTCCAAAATAATTGAGAATTGTTTTATTTTAAAATTTAACTATTCCAAAAAAAATAAAAAAATTTTACTGCCAAAAAATTTGAGAAATTTTTTATTTACAAATTTATTCTGAAAAATTGTGAATTTTTTTGTTCCAAAAGTCATTACGAAAAAATTGAAGATGAGAAATTTTTATTAACTACTAAAATTTTTTTTTAAAAATTCTAAAAAAATGAGGAATTTTTTATTGAGACTTTCCTTTAAAAATCTGAGAAAATGTTGATTCTAAACAAAAATTAAGTTGAATGATTATTCTCTTGAAAATTTGAAAAATATTTTGTGCTTCAAAAAAATTGAAAGAGTTTTTCCCTTAAAAAACAAAGATTTTTTTCTCCAATCAATTAAGAATCTTTTTTATGTATTTTTTTAAATGATTTTTTTGGAGAACGGGGAGCTCAGCCCTGTACTTATGTATTTTATCATCAAACTTTCACGCTCGCCTCGCCTCATCGCGATCTCTTTAGAACAAAGTCAGCTAAGCCACTGATATCAAAACTCCAAGAAAACATTTTTTCTTCCATACTAAGCATAATGTAAATACTATCTTTTCTAATTACCTTCTAAACTTTTCAAGTTCCATAAAAAAAACTTATGATATTATCCTCTATAAAATGTTATCGGGATTTTTTTAAATTCCTAATGATTTATTTTTCAAATTATACCTACAGCTAAAACCTGTTGAAATTGTCAAATATATAGGTATTTCAAGTTTTGGCAATAAATATTGCATGCATAGTTTGATTTTATTTAATTTTTCTGATAAAGCAATGGCTGGAATAAAAAAATTGTAATAAATTTTTATTGTCTAGAATTGAAAAATGAACAACTTTTGTTCAGAACTTTTTTCTGTTTTGGGACCTCATTCAAGAGTTTTCTGCAAAAAAAAAAAAAAAAAAAAAAAAAAAAAAAATGCTAAAATTTTTTTTCTTTTATTTCTAAAATTATCGATCTACCTTATTTTACTAGACTAGAGCCAGAAGTAGCATTCAATAAAAATAAAAATAAAAATAAAAATGAGAGAGGATTGCGAGGGATTTTTTTCCACGCCTGCAGATAATTTGCTTACGGCATCGACACATTTAATTTCGTCATGATTATAATAAAATATGTTAACGAGTAATTTTATACATTGTTATCAATTTGAAAACATAACAATATACGGAATGACAGTGAATATTGTTTGATTTCTGACTTAATCGTTTCTTCGGCAGCGCCTTAAATACAAAAATGATTTGAGATCTCGTTTACATGGTCGCTTCCGACATGTAATTATTTACACTAATTCGATGATTTACAATAATTAAATCTTAGCCATTGTTATAAAGCAAGGAAACTGGGTCATTTGGTAAAAAGAAGAAAAAAAAGTGATAAACGATAATTTGTAACACACGCATAACGCTGTGCATTCGGTTATTGCCATGTTGCAAAAAAAAAAAAAGTAATTAAAATATAAAAAAATGTTTTTTTTTTATTCGCGTATGAAAGGGAAATTTTGTGCGTAACACAACAGGTAGATGATTGTAAAGTTACATAAAGCATCACTGCTCACTTGTAACTTTTCGTTTTCCTTACACGTTATAAATTAACTGTTTGAATATTCATTTACACGAAGAACATTACTTTTTAGATTCGTGTATCATTCAGAAAAATATAAATGTACAGTTCATCCATTAGATCTGATTTGTTAAAAGGAGACATTCTCGATAAGGCGAATAATGCATTAAGGATTCATACATATGAGACCGGTTTATGTTATAGGTAGTGGAAGAATTATACATTCGATGAATAATATGAAAGTGAATTTTCATCATTTGTAATGAACATGATATAAAAAAAAACTCGGTCTAGTTGATAGATATAGATTTCAAATGGTTTTTGTTCACTTTCTCACTCTATATGAATACGGTACCGGTAATGCCGTTCATCGCAACGGGCCACAACCCTATGATGCGGCGCAGATTGATAAGTTTATGACCTATAACAACACTATTTAAATAATAGTAGTCTGGCAACTTGACAAATGGCGTTTACAGTGTAAGCTCGAACGTGGCTTTGTCTCAAGCCAGTCGACGCCGAATCGAAACAAGCACCTAACTCCCACACTTCGAGGTACACGTGGTTTCTGTCGATGTCGTGGCGCGCCTCACAAACAAGAAGTTACCTTGCTACTTCGCTCATCGCGGATATATCATTAACAGTCCGGTCCGCGGAGCTATTAGTTATATTTCTAATGTGAACTGCGTTATGGTATGTGTGATGGTAAATTTTCGTAAGAATGACTCATTTCGAAATTTATCCTAATTCGATCGTCGATCGTTTCGAAGTATTCTAGATCGAAGAAATCAATTAACAGGTAGGTATCTAAAATTTCGTATGAGCATAGAAAATCTTTTGATCTCAAGTTCTATCTTGTGGCACATAAAAAGGAATGGAGAGGTTGAAAAAAAAAGGCAAAAACGTCGAAATTGTTCAACCTTGCTACACAAGGGAGGCTGGTGCCTCAAAAGTTCTTCCCCACACCACTTATGAGAAATTAAAAAGGGTCAACGTCAATGACGTGACGAAGCTATATGAAGAGAGAGAGGGCGAAACTTGAATTTTCTCAATTTTTTTTTCTCAAAATCCCCCATATTACGAGTACCCAACTTTTTTCCAAATTTCATAACTTTTTTCCGAAATTTCTTCAGCCTGTGGGGAAGGGATGAGACCTTAGAAATCTAAAAAAATTCATATGAACGAGTTACCATTTTTTGTATATTCCATGAAAATTTCGAAAATTTTGGTTGAATTGTCTGCGAAAACAAAATTTGATGGTAAAAATGTATTTTTTTCACTTTGACCTACCTGAATGAAAAATTAGAAAAATTATCATAAATAGTGTTAGGTTGGACCCACATTTAGATGGATTTTTTTATGTAGGTATGTGTCTTAGTTTTGAAATTATAGCAGATAGAAAATTTCTAACACAGCTTTTGACTAGAATGCATCACAAAAAAAAAATCTGAAAAAAATTCTCACAAATACTTCACCACTCCTCCCTGCCTACCACATAACGTAAGATTCAAAATCCTCGCTTTCACGGTTCCCAAAATGTGAATTTTCACTGAAAAAGTGATTTTTTCATGCACTGGGGGAGAGAAGTGGGGGTGAGAGGTGGAAAATAATATGTAAAAAATTTTTTAAGGTAGTTTTGAAAAATGGAGACAGGGCCAAATATCCAATCTTAACTAAGGTAGAGGTACTCTTTCCAAACAAAATTACAATTTTCATTGAAGTTTTGAATATTTTTTCCTAATTTTGAATCTTTACCCATTTTGAAAATTTTTTAAATTTCAAAGACTGATGAAATTTTAAAAATCGGTGCAACTTTGAAAATTAACTGACTTTTTAAAATTTAAAATTTTCACCCAATCTTAAACTCTGCGGATTGGTTAAATTTTGAAAATTTATTAAAATTTAAAAATGGTCAAAATTCCTATTTTGATCAAATTTTTTAATTTTTCCAAGATTTCAAAATTTTAAAGATTTTTTAAAATTCACAAATTTCAATGATTTTTTAAATTAACAATGTTTTAAAATTTTAGAAGATTTTCCAAATTAAATAAAGTGTTTTCAAATTTTTAAAATTATAAAAAATTTAACTTCAAATTTATAATTTTGAAAAGTACTGAATTTCGAATTTTTTAAAATTTTGAAAACGTTATAATTTTATGTAAAACTTGGGATCGGATTTTTAATTTTCACCCTAAGTGAACTTGAAATGATCCCAGACATGTTCTCCCGTTCCCAGGTATTCTCAAATTGTCCGATAATTTCATCAAAGGAGTCTGAAAAAGTCGAAAAAATTGTCTACATCTTTTTTTTTCTTAAACGAATATAAATACGACTAATTAGGTAGCAAAAACTCGTTTTTTTCCTTTTTTTCAAAAATTCCACAATTTTGAACCCTAACGGGAGGTGAGGGGTGTAAGTCGGAGCTCCAAATTTTTTTTCACGATCTTTTGACACCATCCCACAACTTTTTCTCGAAATCATTATCCACTAACTTAGACATTCTGAATTAGTTAGTGACTAATTTTGGCAGAGAGAAAACAATTTTTTTTTTTATAGTTAACACGAATTTTCTTTTCTGAAATAAAATGAGAGATTTTTATCAATTTTTTTTTTTTAGATGTTTCAAAGAAGCGTTTCCTAAAATTACTTTTTTATTTATTTTAAAAAAGAATTTAAAAAATAATAATTTTGTACTTATGTGAGGGAGCATGAGAGAAAGAATCGAAGAGCAAAAGTTCTCCAATTTTCATTATTTCTACTTTCTTTTAAAAAATCTTCAGGAATCGAATTGTAGTGGTTTCAGGTCCGTATATTTTGAAAAATGAAAAGGTAATCATTCAATTTTTAACGAAAAAATCAAATTAAAAAAAAATTAAGGTCTTCAAATTTGATCATTTTTTCAATTTAAAAAAATTCTCCTCCTTGAAAACTTCATTTTTTGACGTTAGGTCCCTTTTTTAACGCGCCCTCGCATATGAAGATTTTTTTTTAGAATATTTTTTTCTGAGCAGGTAACTATTTTTAATAATTTTTTCTTCAATGGATTTATGTAGAATGAATTTTTCAAAACTTTTTTCCAATTTTTCTTTACTCATAAAAACTTGAAATTTTTTTAATTAAATAAATCTTTTGTAAACTAGCAATTCTTGAGAGAATTTTTTCAAAAAAAAATTCTTTAGCTAAATGAATTTTTTCAATATTTTACAAAATAAATATTTATTTTTCATAAAGTGGTTCGAGAGTAATTTCTCCACTCTTTTGTGAAATTTTTACGGGAAAAATCAAGTTCTACATAAAACCAAAAATTTGAATAAAAAAACCAAAAGGCCAAAAATGCTAAAATTAAAAAAAAAATCTCGACTACTTTGGAGCAGCACTACTTATAAATTTAATAAAAAATGTAGCAATGGAATTTTCAAGGGAAGTCCTAAAGAACACACAAAGGCAATAGTCAGACACACCCAGGTACCTCCTACATACGCTTGATTTTCAAATATTCGCTAGAAACGCTGATTTCACATGAACCTTTTTACTTATGTACACAAACATGATCATGATATTGAAAAATAAGAATTCTGATTACGAAAACTTGAGCAAATTATTCATCGAGTAATAAAAGTCAAAGTGAAGACAGATAATAATAAAAAACGCTTCTCACAGTTCTCACAGTCAAGTACAATCGAATTCACTCTTACTTACACTCGAAGCGACCACATTTTATGTTACACTGACGTCATAATATTTAATAGTGCCGCTATACAATAAAAGATGACATCATTTAAAGATGAAGAAACGCATCCACGGTATAATAACCCCTTTCAATTTTTCAAAAAGAAAAAAAAAACATTATATTATAATAACTCAATAAAATGATATCTTACCTGAGGCAACGAGACCATCAAAATACGAGTATAATGCAACACCTGGAAAAATCATCAACACAGGAGTATTAGTGACCAATTTAACGCAAGTGTAATAAATCTTTGACGCGACACAGCTTTTTTTAAATAACTGAACTTAACCTATATAATTAGGTTACAAAAGAAAAACATATACCCAGACGTTGAAAAATTGTTTCGCCAATGGAGCGTCTGCGACTCGATAAATAATTAATTTATAGGTAAAATTTAGTAATTTCGTAGGCATACCTACGAATGTTCGGCCAAACAGATTAAAAGGGTGTCAGTATTAAAAGCCATTTATTATTTATGCGATTAGAAAAAAATTTATGAAATACGTACTATAAAATTTGCATAAATATCTGTTACATCCACATTATAAGCCAAAAATTAACGACTGATCAATTTAAAATCAAAATTTAACAAAACGAGTAATTTCGCACCATGAATATTTATGGCTTAATTATTTCGCCGAAATAATAGTGTTTGTTATTTCAATTAACATAAATACACGTGTCTCGTATTTCCGTTTATTTTTCTAATTAGTTCAAAAACTATTCACTACGGTTGAAGATGCGATAATTACATAATTACTTGCGAGTGAGCGAGACAAGTTAGTTTGTAGATCGCATTTTCATTTTGTTTATGATTCGAGTATGCACATAAAAGGCATTACTTAGTTCACAAGTGCCATCAATCGTCACTATAATCATTTGTGGTGTTGAATTATATAACTTTTGTTGACTCTCGCATCGCGCGTAGTAAGTATTGATTGAAGGAATCAACAGAAGTCACCTAAGGTGAGGAATAGAGAAAATCACACAAATAAATTATTTGCCCTTTGATGACTTGGAATGCATTTTTCGAGTTGAAACCTATTAACTAACATAATCGATGTTTTAAACAGTCTTTATATCTTTTAATTCGATTTAATTACCGGAATACCACTGTATTTCAAGAATATTTTTACTCAAATCGCCAACAGTTTTCAAACGAATCTTATGCAACAACAATACACACGTTCAAGAATCTAGCTGCATGTGCATGGTTAGAAGACGATGCGGCAATGACGTGATTATTTGTTGATAGACCGCGTATCTTTTATTTGAATCATTATTACCGTAGGTCGCGTACGTGTATGAAAAATTAATCCCGAGTTGTTTTCCTATTTGGACGATATCCTTGGAGTAACTGTGACAAGAACATGTCAATGACCCAATACGATAGTTGGAAAAAATATCACAGATATTGAGCTGGTAATTGCAAACTAGGAAATGTACCTATACATATTCTTCTACTTCAAAAAAAATTATTTTTAAACCGATTTTTCACTCCATGGGCAATAGAATTTCCGTTATTTTAATTTATTTTGAAAATGTTGGGTACCACCCGCTAGATATTTTCTTCATCATCTAAAACTATTCTCAGAATTTTCAGATATTAAAAAATAAAGTTAACTCACTTTCCAAAAGTTTTGAAGTATAACATGGGATTTGCATGACAAATGAAAATTCAAAAAAAAAAATAAAAATAATTCAAAATTAAACAGAAAATTTTTCGAGAAAAATTTTTGAATTTCTAACCTAGAAAGTTTGTCGATTTTTTTCAAATTGCTCTATTGAAAAATATTACTTTTAGATAATTGGGAAAATTGAAATTTTGAAAAAAAAATATGATTTTTTAAAGAAGGTTCAGGAAAGAAAAAATAGTAAGAAAAATTTCGATGAAAAAATTTCGAAGGAAATTTCAAAGGATCTTCAAGAAAAATGAGAAAAAAAATTGAAGAGAACGAGTTTGGGGCAGAAATCTTTAAAAAAGATTTCGACAAAAAGATTCCACAAAAATGTTTAGTAGAAAAATTTTGACAACAAATTTCTAAAAAAAAATTGAGAAGATTTTTTTTCAATTTGAAAAAATTGAGTTTAGAAGACTAAAAAATATTGCTAAATGATGGAATTCAAAAAAAAAAAAAAAAAAAATCGAAACCAATTTTGAAGTAGGTAAGTAGATTATTTTGTAACAATGAAAAACTCGAAAAAAAGAGACTCTCCACAAGTTTTAAAGTATAACATGGGATTTGTATGTATTAGAAATTTTTCATAACATTAGAAAATTCTTGACAAATAAAAATTTTTTAAATAAATTTTCAAAACATAAAATTATTTGAGAATTTTTAGAAAAAATTTAACCTGGAAATTTTGGCGATTTTCTTGAAAATTGATTCTATTGAAAAATAATACTTAGATGATTGGTATAACTGAGAAAATTAAAATTTTGAAAAAATATAATTTTTTGAAGAATATTCCAGAGAAGAAAAAATAAAAAACAAAATTTAGATGAAATTATTTTAAAGGAAAATTCCAAGGATCTTACAAAAAAATTAGAAAAAAAAATTATACAGGAATGAATTTTGGGATAGAAATCTTTGAAACAAGATTTCGATAAAAAGATTCCACAGAAATGTTGGTAAATAGAAAAATTCTGACCATAATATACCTACATAAAGACATATATATATTATTTTTTTTGAAAAAACTGCGTTTATAAAACTGGGAAATATAATTATTGCTAAATGATGGAATTTTCAACAAAAAAACCAATAATAATAAAAATAAAAACAAAATTTAAAGTAGATTTTTTTTGTAACGAATAAAAATATTATAATAGAAATATCTTGAGAAAAAAAATCGAAAAAATATGTCTAAAAAAGCGAAAATTTGGAATTTTTTTCAAATTCATGAAAGAATTTTGAAAAAAAAAATTGTTGAAAATGGCTGCAAAATTAAAGTTTTGAATAAATTCTTGGGGTTTTTAGCTAATAAAGAACTTGAAGATGGAAATTTGAAAATAGAAAATGTCGATGAAATTCTAAAAATTTTATTGAAAATGCAAATTTTAGAAAATCTTTTTTTTTAAACAAAATTACGAATTGGAAGGAAAATTTTTGAAATAATTAACATGGTTTGGTTTCAAATGTAAAAAAAAAAAAAAAAAAAACACGAAAAAACACGATAGGAGATTTAATTTAGTTTTGCCAAAAAGGCAGGATATTTGCGAAATAGGACTTTTGCAGGAAAAAAAGACAAGCAGGAGGTGTCACATAGATGTAAGGAGTTTAAAAAGTACGAATTTCTAAAGAGTTTTCCAAAATTGGTCAACATTAATTTTTTTTAAACTTGGCTTTAAAAACAATTTAAGTTGGAAATTGAATTTTTGATAGGGTTTCAAAAAAAAGAAAGGTAATTTTAAAATTATTAATGCGTTCTAATAAAATGAGAAATTTTTCAATTTTTCAATAACTTTTTTCTTGCACACAATTCCTTCCAATTTCCCATACTTTGTATTTTTTTCAAAACACAATTCCACACATTTCTTTTGATACAAAAAATATAGGTAACGAAAGAGAAAAGTATCTGAATTTTTATATAACATTTGAACCAACCATTACTCACGTTGCAGTTTTGCAGACAATTAGTTGAAAGATGGATATCAAATGAGCACGGAAGTAACTCAATGTTTTGTTCCCTTGAAATTCGGGAACAAATTTTCTATCTCATTAACAACGTCTGATCGAGATAGTGATCAATGTAATTCCATAAGTCGCTTGATTATCCAGAACAAAAGATCACGTTGGAGCGTCCCGAGCGCAAATATTTACCTAATAATTTACTAAACCAGTTGCACGTACGTTTAATACATTTTTTTATTATCTTATCGTGAGAATTCAATGAGTTTTCAAGCAGTGAACTAGGCGTCCGAATGATTTAGAATTCGGTAACGTATTGTAAAGCTCGTGTGGATGACTGGGGATTAAGATCCGCATGAATCGTGCTACATGCCTACTACATGTCCATCAATTACTCAACTGTTTAAATACCACATGGTTATAATAAGCGTTGATTAATACGTTTAATATGAAAATTAACTGGTGTTGGAAGATTGTAAAGTTGACACAATAACCAGCTGAGAGCATCGTTTTCAACGAGTCGCCGAAATACACCGGTCATTAAAATGCATCTTTGCTTTATCCGGGATACGCCTGGTAGCCGCTCGTGCCACTCGAATACCTCCGCATAATGTAGGTATAAATAATCAAACTGGCAATGAGCCTAATTGATAATTATAATAATGGATTTATAGAGTTGTATATATTACTCTTTTACCATAAATAAATTTTTATAGGCCAGACAAAATCAACCTGTATCTTAATAAAACGTTAAGGTAGGAGTAATCAATTAATCATAATTTTTAAAAATACATTATTCAAATATACTTAGTTCGTATATTATCCTCACTTTTACATGAAACTTTTCTATATTCGGATCGTATTGAAGAAAAACTCTATAGTTAGTTAGCAATGAAGAGGTAGGGATATAAAAAGTTGACTGAGCATCATTTATGAAGCCCTTCGACTGCGCAACAAAATTATTCACAACTTGTTCAACGATGGTCACAAATAATTTGTTGTAGGCATATTTTCCGATAAGATGGTATAACAACAATTTATTCAAATTCAATAAGATAGAAGTGATAAAAAAAACAATAAGTCACGTTTTTCTAGTAGGATGATTAAGGGAGTCATCCAAGGCTGGTACTCGAGTATTATGAGCAAAATGCTAGATTATTAGCATCCTCGGAGGAGTTGAATTCACGATAAAGATTCGCGATTATGATCAATCGTGAACAACGTGTAATCATCCGGCGTGCGTTACTAACCGTTTAAACAATTATTCCGGAATGGTAAACAAAGTTACACACCTGCGCGAGTCAATAGCAGGGTCAACAAATTAAAGGTTTTCAATAATCTACATTATTATTCCAGCAAATAATACAAGGCTAAGGTATCATTGGTAAGGATACGAGTACACTACCAGACTTTACCTACTGATTCTAATTTATAAACGTAGTGAGTTCCATGTCACATTAGGTGTAGAATATTTTGTTCCGATGGTGCTGTATTCGAGAGAATTACAATTTTGAGAACAATTTTTAATTTTTTTAAAAAAATTTCTGGAAAATATATTTTTTTTAAATTTTACCACAACTACAAAATAATATAATTTTTTTTAAATTGTTAACATCAAATATTTCAATAATTCATTTGCTGAAAATATAATGGTATTTTTTGAGATTTTTTCAAAAATGTTTTCTTTTGAATTCTGTGTTTCCTTAGCAACAATTCTTCAAAAATATTGAAGTTTTTGAATTTTGTAATTAAAAACAACAAAAAAATATTAACAGGCAAATTAAAAACATAAAAATAACCTATTTTTATTAAAAATGAATTTAAAAAAAAAAATGGATTTGAAGAATATTTTTTCATCGAAATGCAAAAAAAAATAGGTAGGTATTAGTTTAAAAAAAAATCAAGTTAAGATTCTTTACACCCATGATCTCAAGTCCGGACATAGGTTGGTATAGTAACTCGAATGCTCGAGCTACACCTAAAATTTTAAAGGTGAAAAGAGTTATACCTGATTATTGAATGTGGAAATATGTAGTCAATATCTCCATAGAAAATCTCAAAAATGCCAAACATTAAATACTCAGATTCTGTTTTTTGACAAGAAAAAAAACTCATATTTTTTTTGCAAAAAAAAATAAATAGGTAATTGAAAAATGGCCCTTGGTTAGGGAAAAAATTTTAAGTGTCTGTTTTTTGGAAGCTAAAAATTTCCAAATTCTTTTAGAAAAAAAATTCTATATCTTAATGGAATAAAAAATATCTTATTTTTTTGGAGTCAGTGTGAAAACATTTCTCTTTTTTTTTGAAGAAATCCTTTAAGTTTTGTGGAGAGAAAATCTCTGTTTTTTATTTAAGAAGAAAATAATTGTATAATTTTGTATAAAAAAATCTACAATCAAAATTCCAGTGTTCGCATCGAAATGGTCGAATAAGAAAAACTGATCACAGATTCGAATTCTGCTTGTCAATTTACCTCGATTCAGACCCTTACAACTAAAATTTTGTCCAAAATTGAAAATTTTGCATTTTTACAAGTATTTTTTTCACTTTCCATAGTTTGGATTTTTAGTGAAAAAATATTCATATTTTCATTTTTGGGTAAAACGATCGATGAAATTGCCTAAATCAAGGTAGTTTCACGTGCAGAACACGAATCCGTAATTAGTTTTTCAATTCAACCATTTCATGTGATTACTGAGATTTTAATCACGTTCAACTTCTGAAAAAAAAATTAATTCGTGAAAAATGAACGAACTGAGATGAAATTCAGAGGAGAGACGTATACATGAGTACCAGTACTCATGTGATGCACGTTCAGGAGAATTATTTTTTGATCAAAATTAGGCGTTTAGTGGGGGAAAACCACGAATAATACAGTTTTTTTGAAGATTTATTTAAGTCACTTTCCATCAACTACGAGTATAAAAATTCGAAAAAATTCCAAGTATAATGTAAAATGTTGAGAAAAACGAAACAAAACTGTAGCCTCAGGACGCTTTCAATTTTTCGAAGCCGATTTTAAATCATATTTCACCATTAAAAATCACGAAAAAAAAACGGAATTCGAACGGGGGCCATTTGACCTCCTTACTGCACAGTCTGCACCTGAGCCTTTTTCAGAGAAAAAATATCTCAATTTTCTGGAGAAAAAATCTTGGAATATTTTATTTATTTACTTTTTTTTTTTAAACAGAAAAATTCGCTCAATATTTTTGAATTAGAAATATTTTTTTAATTTTTGGAGAAAACCGTTCTTCAAGGGCCATCAGAATATTTTTTAAAAAACCTTTTTTTTCTTTTGAGAATAAAATCTGTTTATTTTGAGAAAGAAAACTCTTTTTTTCATTTTTTTTTTTTTTTAAGAGAAAAAGGTGCTCAATTTTTTTGAAATAGAAATATTTTTAAATTTTTGGAGGAAACCATTCTTACATTCGTCATTAAAATATTTTCAAGAGCCAACATTCCGAGAAAAATCGAGCTATTCCAAAGAATACAGATACATTTTTTGTTCACAACATTTCTTCATTTCTTGAATTAACACCCAAAGAGCATAAAAAATTCAACTAATCAAACTTATTTTTAGGACTGTCAATCACCACTTACTACTTAGGAACTAGTTATCCAAACAAACCAGAACTCTACATTAAAATGGGTCCGGATCATTCGGATTTTTTCTGTAAATTATCCAGCCCATTTCTAATCTGAAGTTGAAAAATTTATTAAATTAACAAACGCACTCAATTGGCTATATCGCATGAAATAATTTTACACTGACCTTAAGCTACTATCAGCACAACAGTTCCTCTTGAAATAGTAAATCCCAAAAATATTTCAAATTAAATACCTCACGCAGTGTAAGTTTCTCACACTGCAATAACGATATTGACATATTTTTACCGATTATAAACGTATCAAATTTTTAATCCGACCTGAATGGCTATTTTATCCAACTTCATAACCTATTGGGGATACCGAACTAGAATACCATAGTATAAGAATGATTTTTAAATCACATCTAACTCTTATACGTAGAAAGCGAAACAGGTTTATGAATTCGTAAATATTGGCCGGTTCAATGGCACAGTGTACGCTTAACCAAAATATCTCATTTCGAAAAAAATATATTACAGCAACGACGATTTATTACATCATTGCCGGTAGTAACAGAAATGGAATAATACAATCATATACCTAACGGTACAAATAAACAGAGCTGGTTTTGAAAACTCCACTTCCAAATTTATTGCCGGATAGATTTAGGCTCAGGCACCTTATGAGTAAAATGACCAACAAATGGGCTGAAAGTTGATAGATTTTCATTCAAGGGTCCCTTCCACTTCCAGTTCCGCCATAAATACAAGTAAACATAACTTCCCATTCACCTGATACCTCGTACATGATGAAGTACGTAAATAACATCGAAGGTTAAGCATGCATCTTGATACGAAGTCATCATTTACCTAGCGATGCTGGAAGATCATTTAGGTCATTTGTCTCAGACGAAGAGCAGCGAAAAAAAACAATAGGTTGTCGTTTGGTGGCGCGTGATCACGAGTTGCATTGAACTTGGATAAGTTGGCGAGTTTTGATAAACCGTCGATTTTTAGCGAATTTGCCGTGGGAAATGTACAAATACGTTATTTTCATTATCCTGGCAACTTCGCCCCGTAGGAAGGCCATTTAGGTATATGTGTACTACGACCTCCGTGACTTCGGCACGTTTTTATCATTTGAGAGTTTGCGGTTATACACGGTGTTATTGTTTAGTCGATAATGGTTGCCGCGTCTTAAAATAGGTTATCCTATGCAGCGTCGCGTACTTGATGTCATTTTATGAAAATTTTAAGCTATCACGATTTTTCGTTCTAGGTGAATTGAAAATATCGCAAATAGCATAGGCTACGTACGTATGCTACGTACGAATCTGTTGTGTAACCCAAGCCTTAAAG
Source organism: Balanococcus diminutus (assembly GCA_959613365.1). Classification (NCBI taxonomy): domain Eukaryota; kingdom Metazoa; phylum Arthropoda; class Insecta; order Hemiptera; family Pseudococcidae; genus Balanococcus; species Balanococcus diminutus. Next base: position 37,752,640 of record OY390714.1, read on the forward strand.
ACGCCCGCGGTTCATGGCATAGCCTCTGGTACCATCAAATCAATTTTCTTCTCGCCTTGCCTTGGTTTGCCAACTTTTCCCATCCGAGATCTTTACTCTACGATATAGCTGCCAATGCCTAAAGTAGCTTCCTCGGATAATCATTACGTCATTCTACTCCATGATCGATTGGCGGTCCATTCAACCAAATAGTCTATTTCTGTAAACCATCCTACCCCATTATTCAGTTAATCGACTATCATTCGTAACATTGACATAATACAACAAAGTGGAGGAAATTGCACTTTCTACTTGGCGAACTAAGAACTGGTCTTATTGGAATCGTTATTATCTGGAGTTAGGTGTATATGGGTATATGGCAGATTTCGTTCAAATCAAAACATTTAATTACCTAACTCATTGTGTCTGCTTTCAGTTAAACGTCTTCATTTCTATTCATTTGATGAATTGATTTTTTTTTTACTACCAACCGCCTTTAAATTACTTATTAGGTAATACTATGACTGAAAAAAAAGAAAGATTTACAGTGACGAATACTTGAAAAAACACTTTGCATTCGTTTTGTGTATGTTCATCTAAAGTACATATTTACTACTTTTACTAAACGATTAGCTAGAAGTCCAACCACCCATTTCCTTATTTGGTGTAATTTTGAAAAATATTCTTGCATGATGAAACGACCAAATCAAATTAAAAATTAAAATATTGAAAATGAAATAGACGCAGGTATCGGAAGTGATTTAGATTTTACTCTCATGTTAATGACATAGCATAAGTGATAACTAGATAAAATTTTAAACATGACAAATTTCCTACATTTAATTACAAATTTTGACGAAGAGGGGAAATTTGTTTTAGGAATCCAATATTTTGTAAAACTGAAATACTTAACATGTTTTTTCTCACATTTTCTTTAAAAAAAAGTTTCCTAAGGAAAAATCAAATATGTAAAGCTCTAAGCAGTAAGCACTAAGCAGTGCAAGTACTTAATACCGCAACTACATAACTATTTTGTGATAATTTTTCAAAAAAATTTCTAAAAAATACTTTTTGAGAAATTTTTGCCTCCAAAAGTTTTTTTTTAAAAATATATTTGGCAACAAATAAAATTGTTTTTTTCATACGATTTTTTAAGAAGGATTTTGAATAAGGAATTTCAAAGAAATGTTTCCAGAAGAATTATTTTTGAGTAAGTAACAATAATATTTTTAAAATTATTTTTAATTTTCAATTTTTTTTTTAGTGCCATATAGTGGCGTTTTAAAGGAAAATACCTATCGAAAAAATAGTGACCCAAATTTTCAAGAAATTAAAGAGAGCTCAATAACCAAAAATTCAAGTTAAAGCCCTTCCCAATCTCAAGAAAATCCACTATTTTTTTCGGGAGGAGGGAGAAATATTTTAAAATTGTCTTGAAAAATATTCAAAAATCCAATCAGAAATTTAAGTGAAAGGAAACATTTCAAATTCACTGATTTTTTAAAAAAATATTTCCCTTAAAAAATTTTTTAATAGGATTTTTTTGAGAAAATTTTTGAAAAATTTCCTTTAAAAAAATAATTTTGAGAAATTATCAAAAATTAATTGAATGAATTTTGAATATTTTTCAGAAAAAGAATTAAAATATGTAGGTAGGTACTTCCTAATTTTTTTTTTGAACTTGAAAAAAAAATACCTAGATTCAATAGGTAATAAGTAGGTATTTGAATTTTTCAAGCGAAATTTGGAAATATTTAGCCTCAAAAAATCATTTTGGACGATTTTTTGTAAAATTAAAAAAAATTGATGAGATTTTCAATTTTTTTTTCAAGAAAAATTTTAATAATTTTTCCTTTAAAAAAATATTAAAACAATTTTTTGTTAAGTTTCTAAAAAAAAAAAAAAAAAAAAAAAAATGATTTTGTACATAAAAGGGGGAAAGTTTGCATGGCAATTTTCAACAAACCAAAACATCCAATGGGCTTTTTTAAAAACCAAAATTGATTTTTTTTGCCTGAGATAGAATAGTTAGATAAAAATCGATTTTTTCAAAGTAAAAATTAAGGAGGGAGCTGACTTTTAGTGATGACTCTAGAGAAAAATTACAACAAAAAGTGATTCTCAAATATTTCCGAATTTTTTCAACAATTTTTTTCACCTAAAAAATTTCTTTACGACTTCTGTAATAACTCAATGACATTGGTCTCCAAAAAGATTTTAGTCCATTTTTAATTAATTGTTTTTATTCATGCAAACTTTCTTCAATATTTTTAACATTTTTATTTTTTCAAACTTCACAAAATAGGCGTACTTCTTTTTGAACACCTATTTTTTTTTATTATTATTTTTTTTCAAGAGAAAAAACTTTTTTGAAATCATTTTGTTTCGTCATTTTTTTTTGAAAGGAATTAATTTTATTCTTTCTAAAGAACTTTTTAAAAAGAATTTTATTTCAGAAAATTTCTCATATTTTTTTTGGGAAAATATTTTTCCTGAGTCAAGTTGAAAAAAATTGATTAACTATTAATTGTTTTTGAAAGAATTTTAGAAAAGTTTTTTGAGACATTCTTATTAAAATACTATTTTTACTAATAAAACTGTTGTATTTTATGTAGGTAGGTACGTATTTATTCATTTATTTATTTTCATAAGGTGATATGAGAGTCACTCCTTCACTTGTCTACCTACCAAGTTTTTCCACAAAATAGAATTTGCCTAAATTAAAAGCTCGGGAGAAAAATGAAAAAAAAACCCAACAATTTCCGAATGCTATACTCGTAAAACTGGAATCTATGAGAAAGGATACGCTGTATACGTAATTATGTCTTCATCAATAGGTAGATATTTTTACAACCTAACACTTCAGTTTCTAGGGCAAACTTGGAACTGATGATGTTATCAATTTATGACATTCACACAGTTAATTTGCATGAAGTGATAATAAGTTGTGTTTGTGTTTGTGCATTATTATTTGAATTGGTTGAGTAAAAGCTTTTAGCACGAAATGACAACGCAACGATACGAATTAGCTCAGATATTAAAAGCGTGATCGAGCTCTCGAAATGAGACATTTGTTTAAACACTTCGTATGTACGTAGATATACATTTATTTGGACAGAATTTGTTTGCAATTTTGCAACTATGTCTCTAATATATTCTCACGACTACTGCGCAAAAATACATAATCAACGACTGCGATCAATTGGATCGTGCCCAAATTTGAATTTTTCTTTGCCAACATTTTGAAGTATAATGTGAAAAAAACAATTCAAAAAATTTTTCAAACACCGAGAATATTTTGATATACTTAGTCATTACGCAGGTGGAAAAGAATGTGAAAAATGTCTCATTAATAATTTCGCTCGAGACTGGTCAGAGCGTTATTTTGTCCACTACAACTTGACTGTAGGCAACCAGTTGCATATTATCTGATATTCTCATCTTCATTGATATCACCCTATGCGAAAGTCAATCCTATTCTTTGGGTCAATAAAGACCAATGTCGTTACACGATATCGATACCCAATTTAACGATTTCTTGCCAAAGGTATTACCTAATATCGATGAATTTATGTTCGCCGTTCGTTTAGAAGGAAAGTAGCCCTTACAGAATAAACCGTATTTATATGCCTTTATTCATCGCTATCACAATTTAAGAATCACGATTAACGCACACTGTACAAAGAATTACGTGCCGAGACCCAAGTAAACATTGACAGTTGGTGGATAGCTGGACACTATAACAAAACACAGAATGGAGGAACTAGTTTTCATTCATCGAGATTACGATTTACTATTCCAACCGGTTCAGCCAACTTATCTATTTAATATTTTAAACGGCTAGACGATTGGTGAGCTTGCAACCGCATTAAGTTCGCGAGTTGGAACATATTGTCAGATCACGCTGGAGAACCGGTTTACTTCATTTTTCCCTTATAACAAATTACGAGCTTTTCTGAAAATTGAACAATTATACACCGAAAGTCCAAATCATCCGAACTCAAGTTTCATTGAATCTCAATCCACATTCGCAATTTCAAAGTCCAGATGTAGATCAAGAATCGAATCGTAGACTAGGTAGAAACAAAATATAGGCTAATGAATGAAACATATTAGTACGCCCGAACATACAACATTTTTTCACGCCCACGTGCTTATCGCTCTACCTCAACTTCCTCAATGTAATCAAGATGTCCACGTGCAATTTTGATGTTTGTTCAGCATGACGTAAAGCTTTTGAAAAATGTACACAAGAGGGCCAGAAGACTTGATTTATCTTTGACATAATGTTTCCAGAATCAACAGATTAACCAAAGAAAATTGTTTGGTTAATATTCGACAGGCTGCATGCAAATCAAATAATCTCCTAGAACATTAAATAAGTTGGAGTGGAGTTGTAACTGGACAAACTATTCGTTCGACAGGTTCGAAACTAGATTAGAGAATTCAAATAGACCACGACATTCAAAAACGTGTAATTTTTCATCAAAAATTTCTCTTTTTTAACATAGCCATTCGATAAGACAGGATTCATCCATAGTACGTACGTCTACGTATATAGTCGCAAGGAGAGGTGTAGCAGTCAAGCCACCACTTGAGGGACGATTTTTTTGCACGCGTTTAAAAATTTATATAAAAAAACAACTCTGAAACCCACATTTTGGGGCCTAATAAAAGGCGAAGATATCCTAAGAAGCTAAAATTTGGGTGTGTTGGAGATAATGTGAACGTCTTCATCACTGGTATAAATTTCAAGAAATTTCATCACTCTGGATCTCTGCTGATGTCCCCACAAAAAATAGTATAGTCACAAAAAGTCATAATCCCAAAAAGGCACATCAGTTACCTTCACTGACTTTATAACTCTATACAATACATATCGAATTCTGACTTCCCGGGTCATATCCCACACAAAGGTCAAAACGGGTTCAAAAATTTTTTAAACCTACAAAAAGCACATTGAGGGCATAAACTAAATCTACGATGAATTTTTGAGACCCTAGGCCAATTTGGAGCACCTTTAGTCTGAGCAAAGAAAAAGTATGTCCCCAACATCCAGTTTTAGAGACCTAAAAAGAAGTGGGAATGCCCTAGGAAGCGGAAATTTTTATATGTTCCAAATAATAAAAATCTTCATTGTTGGTGCAAATTTTCAAAAAAAATCATCACTTTAGACCTCTCCTTGGGTTCTTACAAACAATAGACCTTCCCCAAATTTGGAATTGGATCCCAAAAAGCATTTCAGTGCGACCTTTACCAACTATACATAATTATCAAGTTTCGGCCCTCACATTACTTGGATTGAGCTGTGAGCTGATCAAGATCAATTTAGGAGACCTGTGGCCTCATTAGCAAGAAAAAATGGTCCCAAAATCAATTTAATGATGCTAAAGAAAAAAGGTGTAAGGGTGAGCCAGCGTTGCCAACTCTCCTGATTTTTCAGGAGATCTCCTACTTTTTCAAAGTTCTACGGATTTTCTTCTGATGATCTACTAATTTTCAGCAAAGCTTCCTGATTTCCAACAAAAAATTTTCGATTTCCAGCCAAAATCTCTTGATTTTTTCAAAAAAATCTCCAAATTTTTGTAAAATGAAATGTGATTCAAAAAAAGAGGGAAACAATTTTTTCAATTTCTTCGACTGATTTTTCACTCAATATATTTTTCCAGTGACAACTGGACCATACGATCATGTATCATGAAAAAATAAAATAAAATAAACTCCTGAACCCATTCTTTTCTATGAAAACCTTCTGAAATCTACTACTTCTCTAAGGAAAACTTCAGAAATCTGCTGTTTTTTTATGGAAGACTCCTTAAATCTAATCTACTGCTTTTTCACAGAAATTCATTTCTCCTGAATCTCCTGATTCTTTCAAATTTTTATTTGGCAATGCCGGCCGGGGATGACCTAGGAAGCTGAATTCAGATGTTGGAGGCAATGAGAAGATTCATCGCTGAAACAAACTTCAAAAAATTCTTCGCTTTGAGCCCCCTCTGAGGTCGCTACAAAAAGGGGCCTTATCGCAAATTACAAGTTGGAGTCCTAAAATTATTTCTTTGGAAATCGCTTATCAGTTATTTCCCGTTTCAAACAAAAATTGTAGATTGAGATCTTTGGATTACGAAATTTTGGTTATAACAAAAATGTCGATTCAACCCCCCCCCCCCCCCCATCTCCTTCAATTTTGCATAATCAGCAGATGATTTTCGTGTGTATTATGCAAAATCTGGAGGAGACGAAGTAGTTCAATCAAAATTTTTGTTATAATCAAAATTATTCCAAGGATCTCAAAATACTTCCGAAGAAAGGGGACTGGAAAAATTTGAGCCTTCAAAAAAAGGAATACCAGCTCGTTCTTCCCCTACAGACTCTATACATCAAGATTCAGTCATAAAATTGCTTTTACGGAAGTTACTTTGCAACTATGCTACGAGGCATACCTGCAGAATGAATTGGAATTTGAAACATTGCACGTTATAGTCACACAATTCATTAGTCGTTTCTCCATTCACAACGTATATGAATATAGGCCTAGCATAGGTACATCGTCATCGTGATTTAAGCATTATCATGTTATTTCTGAGCACATTTCTCTCTGTGCACTTTTTCCCATTTCCTCCGGCATAGGATATGGTTCTGTCACGTTAGTAGTAATATATTTTTTGCGTTATATTCGAACATACAGTGTAGCAGACGGTCGCCGCAGGAATCAGAGCACAGAAATGAAAAATTTGCACGCGATATGGACCTACTGCCTTTTTGTTACAAGAAACTGCAACGAAAAAGGTTATATACTAACATTGCGAATATGTAGGAAACACGCGAGATGCAATGTACCTGTACTCTCAGACAGTCTGAGTGAGAAGCTGATTGATATTTCAACTCCTAATTATAGTACAAGAACTTATTACTCTTAAACCAAGAGTATAAATTTCATCACTGCGAATTTCGCTGAAACATAACCCTAGATCGAGATTTGGTACCTATTTATAAATTCTGCTGGTAAAAATGATGTTATTTAAGGTATTTCCTGATTGACAGTTGCAATAATTTCTATATACGAATAAGTATAATATTTATGAGGTGCACATTTATAGGTTTAATATACCATGTAATTAATTTGTCAAAATAACGCTTCGATCAACATTATACGAGTATGCCAGCACGCAATGCATGTGATCCGAGCACACAAATGAAGCAATTAATTCACCTTATGTGTACTTGCATTTTCATCTACCTAAATACTTTTCGCGTAAACTCTATAGGTATTTGTACGTTTCGATTTGGTTTTAAAATTGCCAATAAAATTATGAAACCTGATAAAATATAACGGCGTCCGTATTTTTATTGAAATAGAAACGACTCCGGGAATCGATTACCCATTATCTTGTCTATATATACACGAGAAAGATCAAACAATAGTCGATTTAAATTTGTAATTTGCAATACGTTTACGTACCAATTTTTTTCTTGTTCCGTTATTACTTAACGTTTCCAAAAGTTTATCGAGTTCGAAATTGTACTTATTAGCTATTAGTAAGTTATCAAATCGATCGAATGTTTTATAGCGGCCTTTCAAAAATGCTTATAACGATCGGATGACTTTTTATAATCGACCCGTTATCTTCCTCATGGTTTACCGCGCTGTTTCCTATTTTTATGGCCGATTAAATATCATTCGGTAAGAAGAATTCTCGATCAAATAAATATTTAAGTCATTCGACGCGGTATTTTCATGCACTTCCGAAGTACATAAAATCTAATGAATTTCACGCATATTATTTTATTTTTTTAAATATAAAATCATAAAACGTATAAATTTGAACTTTACAGTTCAACTCAACATTTCGCTTTCGCAATGGATCATTAAATAAATAGAATTTAAATTTTTTTATTTCTTGCCGATTCCATATCAACAGAAATTACACGTCATAATCATAATGACAATCTTAAGAGAAAATAAAAAAATGTAATTTAAATGTCAACATCTTATTTAAAAAATTTTCATCAATTATTATTTTTTAATTTAGTCGTCTCATACGATATCTGAACTTTTCGAAAGTACCTATGTAAATTATACAGTTGATTTGCATCATTTTTCGGAAAAAATATTTTTTGATATTTTGTGGAAACTTTGCATTAGATATGAGCAAAAATCAGACGGTATAAGAAAGTAAATTTAATAACCATTTTTCATCAAAAACGTAACCAAACAACCGTCAGTTTTCAAGATTTTTTTGGTAAATATCAATTTGAAATCCAAATTTTTTCTATATTTTTTTTAGCATGAATTTTGGAAAAAAAATGAATAAGTAGGTATTGATTTTTAAAAGTTTTATTCAAAATCTTTTTTTTTTAAATTTCTTCCAGCACAATTGAAAAAAAAAATGTTTCAACACAATAAAACTGAAGCTTTTCAACATAGTTGAAAACCATTTTTTTTTAATTTTTCCCCAAAATCAAATTTTTCAAAACTTTTCTTCCAACACAATTTTTTAAAATTATGTTCCAAAGATCATTTTAAATACCGTTTAAAAACAATCTTTCAAATGTTATCCAAATAAAGTGTTCACAAATTTTTTTCAGGCTCAAATTTTTCTAAATTCCATTCGACTATCTTTTGGGATTTTGTTGAAAACCCATTTTTTATTAGGTATTATTACTTATTATTTGGCTTAAAATCAATTTTTAATATTTTTTAGAAAACTTTCCTTCAATCATAATTTAAACTTTTAAACTCATGGTCAAAAACAAATCAACACTTTAAATTTTGTTTTAAAAAAATCAAATTTTATTGCCACAAAATAAAGGAAAAATCTTAAAAAACATTTTCAAAATTTTTCTACAAAACAAAATTTTAACAATAATATTTGATGTTGCTTTGTCCCAATTTTTGCAAAATTTCATTCAGAAATTTCATTTAGCATTTTTTCAAAGTGAGATTTTTATTCAGATTTTTAAAAAAATGGATTTTGAAAAAAAATGTAAATTTTTTCTATAAAATTAAATTATTTATACGAAAAAATTTTCAGCAGTTTTCTTGGCGATTTTATTTTAAAAAAAATTCTCAGACCATTTTTGGAAAAAAATGATCTTTCCCTCAAATTTTTTTAATTCATTTTCTGATTAAAATTTTTTTTCTAAAATATATTGTTTTAAAAGAACTTTCTTGGTTATTTTCCTTATTCATTAGTTTTTTTTATCCAACACTCCATTTATAGACGAGTCTTTCCCTCGAGTAATCTGCGCGTTTTAAAAAAGAATTCGTATCATCTCCCGAGTGCTTGAATCAACTAATGAAACGACTTTATGTAGGGGATTTCTCTGTGATAAAAAAAGTAGTTACAGCGTGCTTACCCAGCGAACAAGAAATGTTTGGAGATTACAATAGTCGAATAAAGAGACATAATACGAAATCGAGTTGTCAATTACTTTTGTTGCGAATGAGAATGGAAACCAAACCCAGATAGATTTTCCATTTTACTTGGTAAAACATCGCAAGTGAAACGTGAAAATCAATCTTAGCAAAGGCGGGAGTAAAACTCGCCCCTCCCCTCCAAAAAGACTCCAGCTACGCCACCATTCTCTTACAAGATTTTTTTAAACATCAAAATGATACTCGATTGAATAATTACTATTCTTAAAAAAATATTTTTTAAGAGGCACTAATTATAGGAAAAAAAATCTTATCAATAATCATACTCTCGAAACAACACCTCGAGGTCGCTGATCTATCTATACGTCGCCAACGCAAATACGTTAAAAATTGGCGGCGAGTAATTAATTCAACATTTCGGAATATCCGATTGACATTTCCGAGAGCATTCGAGCATCGCATGCGAAAATTCATAATTCGCATCGTAATTAACTCGTTCATTTGCCAACACCTGTTCTAAGGTTATTATTTTCCATCGAAGATCTTCGAGATGCATTATATTGCCGGTAATTATCCGCAGGGTGGGTGGAGGTTGTCATATTTAATGTTGTGTAGGTAGGCGATTCGCCAACAAAATTTAAATATATGCAACTACCTTGTAGTATGTGCTTCAATTGGTGGTTCAAATTTTAACCAATTGATATGTACAAAATTGAGTATAATAATTCTAGCAGTGAATCATTTTGCATACTTTTCGAGAAAATCAACCACTTTCACCGTACAACGTGAGTCGATTAATTAAAAATTTTATACTTTTCCGATACAAGAGATGGTCACATAATGCAGGTCTTGATAACGTAGGTTTTAATCAATTTAACGATTATGACATTAGGTTCTTTTGTTTGCGTACCTGAATACCCCGGACATCACACACTTTTGTTCATTTTTTGCCGTAAGGAGCTGACAAGACATTACACAGATTACGAGTACTAACGATCTTTTTTTGCGACATCTCAGAGACTACAGCAGACGGTGTAAGTCGGCAACGGAAACCATAAAATACTGCCGCTGATAAGTACATAAAACAAAATGTGCATCACGATATTACGAGTATTTTATGATCGATGTTGCACCCATGCTGACCACAAAATATGGCAAATATCGAGTTTGTTGACCTCTAACATTTCACATAAATACAAAATGTTCACGGTTAAGGCCAAATTTTCACGAAATATTTGACCAATCACGGCTTTCGTGACTTGTAACGATCGCTTGCGGTGGCTGACAATCGTAAATTTTAATCTTAACCCAGACAAATGCTGCTAAAAATTTAAACCAATTATAACGAGCGTTGAAATTATGATTATAGTGTATTCACATCTTGTGATCGATATTTTTTATTTTCATAGATTCACTTACAATGATCGTCACACACTTGCACAGACTACGTGAATTTTCATATTAATTGTAATAGTCAGTGAGTAATTAAGGATACACCCAACGGTCACGAATTTTTGTTGTTCTAAACGACTAATGACAATTTTGTAATTCCTTTGAGGACCCGTATAATCGGTTGATTGACCTACATAGTCTGCACATATAGGTAACAATTATTCAACGGAAGTTTAGCACGTACATATATCTACATCAATGCGGTAAAATTATCAAACGTCGGTAGAATTTGGAATAGGCGTTTTCATGGACATTCATAGGTTTGGTTGCAAGTAGAAACCAAATATTTTGACCTAATTATTTCGAAAAGCGATTCTGATGACTTGAAAAAAAACCTAACTAAACATAGGAGTGCAATGAGTGCACATACCTTGCTTCAAAATTACCTAACTTCAATTTGATAAAATACCAAATTTGGCAAAATGGAGGAGAAAAAATTGAGCAAAAAAAAAAAAATAGCTCAGTCAGGAAAATAAAATAACCAAATAAAAAATTAGAAATTGGAAAAACTAAGAGAAAAATAATATTACAACAGTTTTTGAAAACTCGAATCGTAACTGTTCAAAATTCCTATCTTTAAAAAAATGTCCCCTGTCAGAAAAAAAAAAAAAAAAAAAAATACAATGGCAAAACGCTGAAGTAAGATTGCTAATATTTTGTAAAAAAATTAATTTTACAAATTTTCAAATTTTTTTCTACAGAAAAATTGAGAATATTTTTGTAATTTTTTTTCATCACAAAATTTTTTCTCGGAAGGATAGTAAAGATAAACAAAGCCAACATTAAAATATTTTGCGAAAAATCTCATTTAGCTGATTTTAGAATTTCTCCAAAGGTAAAACCGCAAATATTTTGTAAAAAAAATCATCACAAAATTTTCAAAAAATATTTTACAAAAATTATTTGATTTAAGAAATTAAAAATTGTTGTAATTTGCAAACCAAAATATTTACACAATTTTTTAAAGACGAATTGCGAAGCGAATTTTTTTTTGAAAATTATTCTCTAACGCAAAATTGCAGGTATAGGCATTTTTCAAAAAAACAACAAAAAACATAATTGTATCAGACATTATGAGTACATAAATTATCGATTCAATAAAAGTAAAAGACAGATTGGAAAAATTATTGTTTTCACATAAAACAAGACTAGGACTCAGAAATCGCTTTACTCTGATATCAATGAGATTTCTATTTTAAAAAAATATACCTAAAAAGAAATAATTAGAATAATTATTTTAAAGTTCTGTTTGCCAGAGAACTTTTTTCAATTAAATTTTTGAGAGTATTCAATATTCATAATTTTTCTCAAAAGAATTTTTCAAGAGTAATTTATAATTCATACCTAATCATTTTTGAATAGTTCGTTAAATTTATCTACGTATCTCAAAAGTAAGATCTTTGCGAAATATTAGATGGTTTGTTTCACCAACATTTCACTAAGATGAGTGGAAAAACATGATAAAGCTAACACTGTTTTCAATTTTGAGCCAATCTCATTCGTTTGTAAGGATAAACCAATCAGATTGAAGAATAAGAATCTCAGAGTTTGTTTTCCCCAAGATTCCCCACTGGGTTTTCCACTCTCAAGCGAAACAATACATCAATTTTTTAAAGATGTTTTTTGGATACATTTTTCATCAACTGTTTTTTAAAAATCATTTCCAGGATATTTAAAAAAAAATTATTTAGGATAATTTTTTGAGATTTTTTTTCAATACTAACTTTTGTAATTTCTTTCCTAAAAAAATTTGTGAAGACGATTTTTAAAATTTATAAATAACTTCTGTAAAAATTTTTACCAAATTTCAATATGGTACTTTTTCAAATTTAAAAAAGAATTTTTTAAATTCAAAAGGGATTTCACAATTTTTTTTAAATTTTCAAAACCTCAGTAAAAATTGACCTTTTACAAATTGTAAAAAATTCAGCTAAATATGAAGTTTATTGTTGTTGTTGTTTTTCATTTTTCAGCTATTTTAAATTAAACTGCACTCTTTCTTAATTTTTGCCTTCTTTCCAATTTTCATTAATAATTTTCATTTTTAATAAGGTAATTGTGAATTATTTTTCAATTTTCTTTCATTTTCTCAAATATAATTTTTTTGCGAGCGGTTGGTATTTCCTGATTTTTTTTGCTGTTTCTATAGTCTTTTAAAAGTAATTTTCAATATACCTACCTACTTTTATTGTTCAATTTTTTCTGATTTTTCTCGACAATTTTTTTTTGGTAATTTTTATTAATTTAGAATTTACCCCCCCCCCCCCCCCATCCTCAATTTTCATTAATAATTTTTAGTTTCAATTAATTTCTGTCAATTTCACCAATTTCATTTTTATGGTCTTTTTTCAGTATTTTCAAAATAAATTCCAATAATTCCACTTTTCGATTTTTTCCAAATAATTTTTTTTTCGAATTGATAAATTTAGAATTTCAAATTTTCTTTTTTAAAAAAATATTTTCAGCAATTTTTAATTCGAATTAATTTCTCAATTTTTTTTACTATTCTGTAATTTTTTTCAGCTTGTTTTTTCTGATTCTTATTAGCATAGTAGGTAAATGCTTTGTTTGGAGGGAGGGCAAGTCTTTTAAATGTACCTATAATTCCAATATTTCGAATTTTTAATTTCTACATAAATTCACAATTCTTTTTTTCAAAGATTTCTTAAACAAAGTTTACAAAATATGGAAATTTTTGAGATAAACTATTGTGAAGTTGACGTGAGTGCTTCCGAAACCTGCGATACCGATAATAATACCTTTAAAAAATCCTTAAGGGAATTGCGATAGGTTCGAATCCCAAAAACAAACGACTGTCTAGACTTTCCCCTATCAGAAAAAAAAAATATTCGAGCCGAATAAATTTATACGCGCAGTTGTCAATTTGTCTGTTCATGCCGAACGTATAAAATCAACACATAGGAATATATAGAGGTACCTATACCTACCCTAACTATCGATACACATAATTGGTATGTGTTTTGACATACGTGCGTATCGTTTCAATTACTATAACATATTAAAAGTAATATGTGCGCGCGCGATAACAAGAAGCAAATGGATATCGAATGTTGACACCGAACAACTTGATACCTAATCCAATTCCACCCACCAACGATTTATTATTTTCTTGTTATACTCAAGTTATACTTAATAGGCGATTGACGGATTGTATAGAATGTTTTCTTCTATAAGTACATGTATATATATTGTAGGTATACGTGAGATTTATAGAAATCAATCATAGGTGTGCGCTTACAAACGCCTACAAATTATTCAAAGGTCTATGTTTTGCACGCCCATTAATTTGTTCTTTTTTTTTTCTATGTTTCAGGGAACAATATTTATTTAATGTATTCGAAGTAATCGTATCGACGCTGGAGACGAAACTACAACGCATTGAAAATTTAGATAAAGCTGTCGAGCATCTGATGCGAAGGGTAGAAGCGTTGGATTCGCGTTTAACGTATAACATCGATAAGACAGACTCGGTTATAATGAAATTACGCAATCTAGACGCGAAACTGTTTCAATTTTCGCCAAAAATTGGAAGCTCCGGTGCCATAAAAATAGTACCCGAAATGTACACTCACGATAAATTATTTAATATAAACATAGACGGTAAGTTAGTATCATTAGATCAAAAAGTCAGCGATATCGATTCGAAATTGATGAGACTTAAGAGTCAACTGGACTCGAATTTCTTGGCATCCGATGACATAAACGCCGAAGCTAGTGAGAAAAAGTACGTAAACGCGAACGCTCCCGAGGGCAATAAATTACTCAACGCCGAACTCGAAGCCATCCGAGCAACCACAAATAACATCGATAAGAAGCTACAATTCCATATGAACTCGGTGGCCGACAATTTGGCCAATTTGAACGCGATGATGACCGATTTACACGACGCTGTCGTCGAACCGCTTACTATTCAACAACAAATGTACAAAACGGTCAACGGCACCACGACGACCACCACGTTACCGCCGACTGTGGTCAAAAGCAGCAAAATTGATCGTCTGGTGCGTCAAATGCATCCTATCCTTACGGTATCTGAGAAAATGGACGAAGTCTGGGATGTGGTCGTAGGTACCAAAACATCGGTCGACGATCTTGTACCGAAATCCAACGAACTACTCACGCAGACGCAACGTCAAGAACGTGCCATCAATGACATACACGCCGATTTACGACACAATACTGATAAAATCATCGCCAATTTGGACATCGTCGAGCGTCGCCTGAAAAAGCAAGAAGACGACGTGGTGACTTTAGCCCAACGACCAGTGGCTGCCGAGCTTCTGCTGGATCCTACGATCGATCGTTTAGTCGAATACGATCACAATCGTTATAATATTATAAACGAGGAGTCGCAGCCGACTTACACGGAGTCTGCTGTGCCACCGACTTACACCTCGCCAACGGTATCAGTTCCTACACTCTCGACCACGTCGACAACCACAACTACCTCGTCGCCGTTCCTCAATCCAAATAGTATAAATATACAAGCCGGAACGCCGATGAAAACATCAACGATTAGGAATCGCGGAGTTATCTTTCCAAGCATAAAGAATAAGCCATCTCCGAGCAACACCACCTTTACCTCTGATGTATCCAACTCGAAGGATGTGAAGGTACGTTGCGTTTTAAATAGCTACCTACGTGTTTTTCTCTCTTCAATCGCCTTCGTCTGTAATTAATTCGCTTAATTCGCTACCTAACGATTAAGACGATGCGATGAGCAACTAAGCCGCACGTCCAAGTGAACTGACCGTGAACGTAAAGGTGTGCTATATGCTATATGCCTCGCTGTCAGTCAAGACCTCAAACAATTCAGGCCGCTTTGAGCCTAAATTCTACAATTTTTCTCGTACTCGTTCGTCTATTCTTAGCCTGATTAGTAATGTCAAAAAATCCAATGCTCGTTTACAAATCCATTCGATTTTAATAAATTTTAGTTCTGATTTTTTTTGGGAAGGGGGTTCTAAATTTTTGTTAATTTTTGAGGGAGTGGTTTTGTGAAAAGAGGTGAAAAAGTAGTGATTTTTTTATGGGGATCCTGAGTCAAAATTTTTCAGGATAGACGCATTATCAATATCATGCAATAAAAAATGGTAATTTTTTGACGAGTGAATCTCCTCGGTACTGTTTTTTGGCACTATCAAAAATTTACAAAGTCCAATACTACACAGATATTTGATATTCAAAATTGGTGGGGAGGGAGGGGTCCAATCGAAATTTTCGTTATAACCAAAATTATTTCCAAGACTTCCAGCTACAACTTATGTTTGAACATTTTTTCAATTGGACCCCTCCCGCCCACCCATTTTGCATAACACTCCGAAGATACCGATTAAAAATTAGAGGAGTGAGTGAGGAAGAGACCAGTTGAAAAAATTTTCAAATAAAAATTGTAGATCAATATTCTAAAAATAATTTTGGTTATTATAAAAATTTTGATTGGATCCTTCCCTCTTCTCCGATTTCACATAACATCAGGTGTAGGTAGTTACTTTTTCAAAATAGGGGAAGGGATCCAATTGAAAAAAATTTCAACCAAAAGTTGTAGATTGAGGTCCAAGTAATAATTTTTGTTATTATACAATTTTCGATTAGACCCTCTCCTCCCTTCTAATTTTGCATAATATGACTCAAATACTTATATACATTTATAGAGCGTGGAGTGAACAAAATAAAATATATCTCGGAATTTTACTATATCTGAGAGGGTGGTTCATTTTGAGTTGAACATCACCCCAAATTTTTTTTAGCCTCCTGTCTCAAAGGGGAGGGGAGCTAGGGGCCCTCAAAGTAGGGTCACTTTTGAAAAAAAAAACGCAGTTTTCGCCACTTTTGGGTAGTGCCACCTACATGATACCTCGGGAACAACCTTAAAAAAGTGCAATTTGAGTTTCGACACCTATCCTGACCATTCACCTTGAAATTTGATATCGATTTTCTCACTCTACCAGGGCGTTGAAAAGTTGAAAACGCTGAAAACTCGAGATTTTCGAATTTAAAATAATTTAAATATCATCTGATTGGTACCAAAACTGGGCTCAAAGGGCTCCTATTGATGCAAAAAAATTATTTCGATAGAAAAAGTTGAAAAATTTTCATTGCAGGGTTGCAAACTTTAGATTTTCATAAAACATCAATTCTTACCAAAAAAAAAAGGGAAATTTTGATGTTTATAAAAATTGAAAACTGATAGCTCTGCAATGAAAATTTTTCAACTTTTTCTATCGAAATAATTTTTTTGCATCAATAGGAGCCATTCGAGTCCAGTTTTGGTACCAAGCAGATGGTATTTCAATTCTTTTTAATTCGAAAATCTCGATTTTACAGCGTTCTGCAATTTTTTAACCCCCAAGTAGGGTGAGAAAATCGATATTTCAATGTGAATGCTCTGGGGAGGTGTAGAAACTAAAGTTCCACTTTCTTAGGGGTGTTCCCGAGGTATCATGTAGGTGACACTACCCAAAAGTGGCGAAAATTGCGTTTTTTTTTCAAAAGTGACCCTACTTTGAGGGCCTCTACTCCACTCCCCTTTGAAGTAGGAGGCTACAAAAAATTTTGGGTGATGTTCAACTTAAAATGAACCATCCTCTTGAATATAGTCAAAATCTGAGATATGTTGAAGTTTCAGAAATAATTTTGGTAATTACAAAAATTGCGATTGGACCCCTCCCTCCCTGAAAAATTATACGCTTATTTGGGAGTACTGTTACCTACAATATACTATGAACATATGCCCGCGTTCTAACTGCTTGAATACATATTTAATATTCATACAACAAATGTCAACGACCACATATAGCCGAATAAATGGCAAAATAAAAAGCAATTCAATCAAAAAGATAGAAAAAAAGTGGTTCATCCACTGGACAAGGACACGGGCATGCACAATCAACTCGGTAAATAAAACGGTAAAACAGAACACGCGTGCTTTGACAGTGAATACGATATTTTTACACGCAAAAATTTCCTCACAATGGGGTATTACGTCGACGACTACATTATTGCACCCATCTATAATAATATATGCTCGAAATGTTGTTCGATTTGTATAGCAGAATGATCGCATTTATGTAGCCCTACCTGCACTAAGTGTATTAAATGTACTGATATTGTGGGTTCATATGGCGTATGCATTGAATAACTCGCGATAATTTAATAAAACGTGGTAAACCGAGTAGTTGGGACTGGCGAAATGGTCATGTCCATTCACGTTTCAGGGTTTCTCAAAAATCGTAAATTGTTCGATAACCAGAGAATATTAATTTGTGCAGTAGAAATGGACAAAAAATGACAATGCTCATAAATAAATTGCTATAGAAGGTTTTTTGGTTTATTTTGTAGGAGAGGGTCTACCTCTCTATCCCATACTAAAATTCGTCTTCAGTTGTCAATATTGTCATTTTTTTTAAATTTGTAAAAAATTGACAAAAAAAGTTTTTTTGAATAAAATGGTTTTAATGATACACATTATTAACCAAAAAGATAGTTTAAGGCAATTTTTCATAATTACCTTCATTGTCAGGATCCATCATTTTTATAAAATGTTTTTTTCAATTTTTCTTCAATTTTTGGTGGCAGTTTTTAAAAAAATTTCACTGATATGGCTGGCAATTACTTTTAAAAAAATTTCATAATTTTTTCCTATTTATTTTCAAAAAACGTCAAAAATGGAATTTTCCCATGTTCCATGAACACGAGGGTAAAAATGGAAAATCATTTTTACGAATTTTTTTAGCGAGCAAATTTTTTGTTAGGGACGGGCTAGGGACGGGCACGCTGAATTTGTCAGTCATTAAAACTACATTTTTTTTGACAATTTTTTTTTTGGATTACAATAAGTATAAAATATTTTAATTTTGCCGGGAAAATCTCTAAAAATATTTACATAACAGAAAAAAATATATATTTTTCATTAGGTACCTAAGTACCTAAATTTCATTCATTTTTTTTGTCATTTTTAGAGAAAAAAAATTCAATTTTTGGTCATCTTTAGTATTGTTGAAAAAAACAAACAAGAAATCTCCTTTTTTTGATAAAAAATCCTACAATTTTTTAAAGAAGAAAACACATACTTAATGTTTTTGAAGTAAAAAATTTTCTAAATTATTCTGAGTAAAATCAGAATAAAATCTGTTAGTTTCTTTCAAAAAATAATAGTTATCCCAAAATCACTGGAAAAAAAATATATATTTGCGGAGTAAGGGAATCATTTTTTCGGAAAAAATCTTCTTTTAATTTTTCAATTTTTCATTTCTCTGTTGGTTTTCAAAAAGACATCGACGAAAAAACTGGAAAAAATGACTTCAGAGACCATTTTGGGCAAAGATTGACAAAAAGGTGACCAACATGCGAAACAGCAACAAATTTACTTTAAAAATTAAAAGTGACTGAATTTCATGCCTGCCAACCATAGACCATTTTTTTTTAAATTTCAAATTTTTTTGAAAATTTACTGCCTATTTTTAAATTTTTTTGAAAATGTGAGCCTCATGGCCTGCTTGAAATTCAGTTGGGTAAAAATAAAAAATAGGAAATGCTACCAATTGCCAGGTGATTCTGGAAAAATTTCGAAAATTTTCAAAATAAATATCACCTTACTCCACCATCCTTCTCATCTCCCCCGTTTTCAGAACTTCACAGCTCCACTCCAGTTATTTGAACAAAAAAATGTATGGAAACAAAGTTGTAGGAAATTTATTGTAGAATAATTTACTTTCAGATGTTTTCCTCCATAAAATTGAATGTATGAAGGGACATCAAAAAATCACTCAGCGAAAGCGAAGTGGAGAGGAATTTCATTATGTGATCGATTATACCCTCTTCTACAAAGTAAACCAAAAAAACTTCGTTTGACCTGAAAGTGTAATCTTACTGCACCATATGAAAAATCAGCAAGTCGCTAGGAGCGACATATATTAATGAAGACGCGTGATCTAACATTTGCACTTGTACTGGACAAGTGAATTTTTCGAAAGGTATTACGCGTTCTTAATTTAACCAGATTTCTGGTGCGATTTGTAAATTTTTCAAGTAGGTATTCGAGTTATGTCTCAAATTTCATTTGTAGATTTTTAACGACGATTTGAAATTAAGCAACGAGTGCGGTCGTAAAATGGTTAGCGCAATTTATACGCGAACATGAACGAATCGACGAGTCTCTCTATAATCGATATTTGGATCAAAATTCTCGCATCGAGTTAATTATTATACGTCTGGCCGCTATAGTAATTAATTTAAAAACAAGATCGTTACGAGTCGTTCTTCCAATCGGGGTGGTGCATTTAATTACGAGGATATCTTCGTTTGTACGCCGACGTACTGTACGCGGCGCGGTGCGCAAGGTAAATGCGTAGGAGAATCGCAACGAGTCGATTTTACGATTTGGGTCAGATTCGCGTTCGCGTTGCGCGCAGGATTCGAATTTTTCGATCAAGTGTAACTTGGACGCGGACGCGTGCGCGGTTACGATGACCGGAGCGGAGTTCATTAAACGCGTAAAACGTAAACCACACGATGATCTTGAATAGTTCGCCATTGCGTGATTCGAACGCGAAGAATAATTTATAGAATAACTCCTGCTGCAAAGTTGCAGTTACCTAATTTTAAATTAGTAAGTTGTATCAATTGCTATCTGAACTAAATAACGATGATTTTTTTTGACATGAAAGAAAGCCGTGCCCGGATCGTATTTAGCGAAATTATAAACTTGTTTTAAGCTCTGTGATTATCTTCCGGTATTTTTTACCCAGCGAGTTTTTCTTTGCATGGTGAAAAGTTGGAGTGTATAAAAAATTGCAGCGTGTGTAGTATTCGGCGTACGTCTACCAGTCTTGTGGCTATGTGGATTCTATGCATGTGCATAATTTACGCCTTAGGATAGTTTTCGTAATGCTATTTCCATGGGTATTTCTTACGTTGAAGGGGGGAAAAAAAACGGCCGGCGCTGTTTAAAAGGTGATTGTGGTGACCTGTTATCACGTTTGATTTATACTTTATATGCACATTTCATACAATAAACTGCCGATTTTATTCTTGCAAAATTTAAGTACCTAGTTGATATATAAGTGGAGTAACGAGAACTACATTGGATTTTTTTTCTTTTTGATCGATAATACATATAAGTGGTATTTATATTGATCGAAAGTGTTGGAAAAGTTTAGTTGTTATTCACCTTCTTCTACTCATTTTGAAGTCAAGGCCACTTTGATCAAGGAAAGCGTCGAAGAAGTAACATATCGTTCGATTTTTACACAAAACACGAAAAATTCGTCCTATGTATTTATGTTGTCTTAGTCGCGAATAAGTTCAAAAATTTTATGAACTTTTTGTACTTCGTTTCAAATCCGTCCTTGAAATTCTAAAAAAATTTTAAATTATATCTCAAAATTCTATAAATCCTAGGGTGCACAGCAACTGAACTTTTGATGCGAAAAATCCTAATTCGAGGCTCGCTGAACCGATTGAATTTTTGTGTACCTAAGTAAAACGTCAAAGCGAACAGAATTTAAAAAAAAAATTGTCTCAGTTTTTCAAGAACTGGTGGGGGGGGGATGAACTTTAAATTGAAATTATTGTAATAAGAAGGCGAAGCGTTGTAAATTGGAAAAGAAAAAAATTAACGAAAATAAAGAACCAATTTTAAAATTTATCAGCTAAAAATAGTTAGAGAAGATTATTGAGAATTGAAATAAAACTAGAATTCCATAAAAAATATTCAAGAAATTGAAATTTGAAAAAAAAAATTGAGAAAATATTGAAATTGAACTGAAAGTGGGGAAAGTTGGAAGTTGAATTATTTAATTCTCAATTAAAAACATTAGAAATCGAAATGAAATTTAAAATTGAAAAACACTGATTGTAAATTAAATTAATTAGTGTACCTCTTATATCTAATATATTTTGAAAATTTTAATTTAAATTGAAAATTAAAGTGAGGCTGAAAATTAAAATGAAATTAGTATTAAAGTACATATTTATATTCAATAAAAATATTTAGCAGATTTAAATTGTAAAAAAAAATAACTGAAATTTAGAGAAATTGAAAATTGATGGGGAAAAACATTATAATATTGATCGAAAATGCGGAAAAATTTGAAATTAACGTGAAACTCAGAATTAGAAAATAAGAAAATTGAATTGAAATCAGTAAGTAGGTTACGGTACTTATTCCATAAAAATATTCAAGAAATTGAAATTGAAAAAAAAAATGAAAAAAATTGCCATTGAACCGAAAATGAAGAAGATTCTCAACTGAATAAAAATTCTCAGTTGAAAGAAATTAATATTGAAATAAAATTGAAAATTGAATAAAAAAGTAAATTGCGGAAATGAAGTTATTGTGTAAAATAAATTAAAAAATTGTAAGTTTGAAAAAATTATAAAATTTGAAAACAGTTTTGAAATTGAACAAAAGATGTTAAAAATTGCAATTTGAACTGAAAACGGGGAAAATTAAAAATAGAATTGAAAAATCAGTACGTATTCCCTGGAATTTTTAAGAACTTTAAATTGAAAATTGAAATGAAATTACGTAAAGTATTTCACAAATTATGAAATTATATAATAGAGAAAAATGGAACTAGAAATGATAGAGGGAAAAATTAAAATTGAATCAAAATTCTTAATTGAAAAAATTGAACATCAATATAAAATTGAAAATTGAAACAAAAAATTAAATTTAATACCTATGAAAATCATTGTGTAAAAATATTTAGATTACAATGTAAACTGAAAAGAAGTTGAAACTGAACTGAAAATTGGATAAAATTGTAAATTGAAATGAGACTGAAGACTGTAAAATATGAAAATTGAAATGAAATTGTTATTCTACTGGAAAAAATTTCAATTTTTCTAAAAAAAAAATTAAAAACCAGCTAACTAGAATGAGAAAATTTTTTTTGGATCAAAGTAGTCATAACATAATAGGTACATATTTATTTACCCCAAAAAACATTTATGGCGATCTTTCAACTTTAGCTCAATTTTCAGGAACTGCATAAACTGCGCCTTATTTCCAAAAAAATGCAGCTCCTAAAAACTGAGGTAAACTTGAAAGATCACCATAGATGGTTTTGGGGGGGGGGGGGGGGGTAGAAATATTCATGTTAAGACCACTTTGATCTAAAAGTCTTTTTTTTATTCTAGCTCATTTTCATTTTTTTTTTTTTTCAAAATACGTAGGCAATTTTTTATGTCTCCTTAAAAATTGGGATAAAGATGAAAAATCACCTAAAAAGGCCTTGTTGGGTAAAAATACCGATGTATGGTGACCATTTTGTTGAAAAATTCTGAAAAAAGTCCAATTTCGATTTTTTGAATTTTTTTTGTTTTCTCAAAAAATGGGCTCTGCGTCGCCATTCAAAATAATTCTTTTGAAGAAAAATTTTGAGGGAGTTGATTTTACACCAAAAAAAATATTTTTAGAGGGCCGGACCTTGACATTTCGAAAAAATGAAATTATGGGACACGCTAATGTAGATACAGGATGGTCTGGGATTGGTAGATACGTATCAAGATTTGGATAGAACAATGCCCAACTTGAGAACAATTTTATTGGCTTGCCAAAAAGTACGTCGAGTGTTAGAGGAATCGTTTTCGCCAATTTTATTACAAGCACCGTCAACGAGTATATCTCAGCTATTTAAATCTGTTCGAGTTCCACTGCACTTGAAACCATTTTAGAATGTCTTTTATAATTACAAACACAAAATATTCTCTCGGTCGCGTGGTATAGCATTACATTATAAGCACGTACGTTTGAGTAGATAGTGGGACAATTCTACGCCATCTACTTAATTCATTCCTATAATTTTCAATTAATGCAAGCGTATAGAATCACTGAATACGAATATCGCGGCTACCGAACGCCTTAGCAACGCAGCGTACAAGCTCGGATTCGCTACCTTTATTATGCAACACGGTCTCCTGAGGCTATATCCGTCTGTGTTGGTAAGCGCACCGCTGAACTACAATTAGGCATTGCAAACCTTTCGCATTCCGGTTCTGGGGCAGATGCGAACATATGAAAACTGTTCACTGTTCGGTGTTCAGGAAGAGGGATAATTAAACTTTAAAATAGAGAAAAGAATTAATTATTTGCTCGCGAAAACATACCCGGAATGCGGTGTCTAACGGCTATAATATAGTGTGTTAAAATAATAAACCATATATCTACAGACGGAAGCGGCCAGTAACTAAATATCATAGATAGTTATCTATCGAAGAATTAATTTCATGTACAAACATAATATGTTTGTAACTGGGCCAATATTTTCATGTAACGTACTACCAGTTTCACGAGAATACATTGAACTATTGTAAGAATATACTGACTGGAAAAATCCACGAGTGGATCGCAGCAGTACTGTTTTTTTGACATCATCGAAAATTTACCAAGTTCACAATACTACATAGATACTTAATATTCAAAATTGGAGGAGAGGGAGGGGTCCAATCGCAATTTTCGTAATCATCAAAATTATTTCTAAGACTTCAAGCTATAACTTTTGATTGAAATTTTTTTCAATTGGACCCCTACCTCTGTTAATATTATAAGTAAGTACAATGTACATACATAAAATACACTATTATGATTTTTTTAGGGACTTTACTGACCAAAAAATGTATAAAAAAGTGACCAAAAATCAAACCCACCCGAAAGAAATTCGAAAGGGTCAAATAAGAATAATTTTCCGATTTTTTTAAACGATCAAATTTTTTGTTAGGGACGGGGCACGCTGAATTTGCTAGCCATTAAAAAAAATTATTTAGTAAAATGACAACAGAAATTTTTGAAAAAAAAAACTACACTAAAAAAATCTCTTGATTTTTACCCAGAATTATGTTTTGTTGTGTTTTTTTTTTGAAGACAAATCTCTAAATTTTTTGTAGTAAAAACCCTCATTTTTTGGTCTTAAAATAAAATCTTTCAACTTTTGCGGAAAAATCCCTAATTTTTTACCCGTATTGTAAGAGCCCATCAGGAATTTCTGTTTTTTTTTTGTTTTGTTTTTTTCAATTTAGGTATTTCATTTTTTTTTTTTTTGGAAAAGAAACTTTCAATTTTTTTATGTAAAAAAATCTAAAATCTCATAATATTTTTTTGAAGACAAAATCTCTCAACATTTTTAAGGTAAAATTTTTTTCAACTTTATAAAGTAAATAACTTCATTATTTAAACAACAAAAAAAACCCATTTCATTAAAAAAATTTTAAGTAACAATTTTTTAAGCAAAATTTTTTTCAATTTTCTGGAGAAGAAAAAAAACTCACAATGTTTTCACAATGTTTTTGTAGTAACAAATTTTTTAAATTATTCTAAGTAAAATCAGAAAAGATCCGTTGTTTTTTTTTGAGAAAAAACTCTCACTCAAAAAAAAAATATATATTTTGTCCCAATATCATTGAAAATAAATCAATTTTTTGAGTAAGAGAATTTATCTGTTTTTTCGAAAAAAAATCTTTCAATTTTTCAATCGACAAAAAAACTGGAAAACGTGACTTTATAGTGACAAAAAGTGACCAACATGCGAAATAGTAATAAAGTTACTTTGAAAGTGACTGAATTTCATGCCTGTAAATATCTATGTCATATTATACAAAATTGGAGGGGAGGGAGGGAGGAGTCCAATCAAAATTTTAATGACTAAAATTATTTTTAGCATCTTGATCTACAACTTTTACTTGAAAATTTTTTCGATTGATGCCTTCCTTCCTCACTCCTTCAATTTTTAATTAGTATCTTGGGAGTGTTATGTGAAATCGGTGGAGAAGGAGGGGGCCAATTGAAAAAATTTTCAAACAAAAGTTGTAGCTTAAAGTGCTAGGAATAATTTTGCTCATTACAAAAATTTCGATTGAACCCCTCCCTCCCCAATTTTGAATATCAAGCATAGAAGTAGTATTGGACTTGGTAAATAAAAATCTTCAATATCGTGGTCAAAAATAACCAAAACATCAAAAAGAAGACAACAATTTTTCAAGCCAGCAAAAATTTTCATCTCATAATAAATTTTTTAAAACCCTGTCAAAAAGTCGCGACGAAAGCTACCCAAATTTAATTTCGGATAATATGAAACAAATCGGAAGTAAAACAATAAAAAACAATTTCCATAGATAAAAAATACACCCGAATTTGTATCAAAGCGATCAATTTAAGGGTAATTCTCAGAAAATCGGTAAATTTGAGTAACCAACTGATTTCTCAACTCCTGTACTATGCACAACTTTCATTTTTTGGTTATTTGTACATTATAACGTCCTTAATCCACCATGCCCAATTTAATGAATACCACGCCCCTCCCCTTGAGTACAAGTTAGTCTAAACCTCAAAATGTCCTTCGTCGTGGCTTGTAGCCCAAGATGTTTTTGAAAACAGATTTCAAAAATTATGGAAATCACTATGTTTTTCTGAAAAAAAAAGTAAGTACACGTCATTAGGAAGTTCAGGGTATAGGCTAGTGTGAATGATGATCACAAAAAGTGTTTAGTACAACTACACCTGATCATTGAAAACTGTAGCAAAGATTTATGTCCATCGTCGTGGCTAATTTTTAAAAATTTGTCTCAGCTCGCTGAGTGAATATTTTTTTCTGCTGAATGGCTACACTGATTTGTTACTTTTATAATAATACTATCCGCATTTGAAATTTCGAATGGCAATGCACAGAGCGATTTTTTACGTAATCATCTGTAAAAATTGAAATTTTTACAAAAATAGTGTCCATCGTCGTGGCTTATCATTCCTCCGGTATAAAATGTCCCATCTTCCTGAAAACTGAGAAAATTTATTCTAATTAGTAAGTATCCTATTATAGCTTATTAATAATTAATAAAATATCAGTATTATAGCTTATAGAATAACTAATTGTCGAATTGTCCATCGTCGTGGATCACAAGTGTTTGTCTTTCGTCGTGGCAATGATGAATTTTTACAGCCACGACGATGGACAATTCGACAATTAGTTATTCTATAAGCTATAATACTGATATTTTATTAATTATTAATAAGCTATAATAAGATACTCACTAATTAGAATAAATTTTCTCAGTTTTCAGGAAGGTGGGACATTTTATACCGGAGGAATGATAAGCCACGACGATGTGAGCAAAAAAATCAAATTTTCTCAATTTCATGAAAATTTCTGTTTATGACAAATATCGGTTTGAAACATGTCCAAACATGAATTTTAGGCTCTCCAGACACCTCGAGGGACACTGAGTGTTCCCAAAATGGCGTCACTCAGTTAATTTAAATGAAAATTTTAAAAAATAGAAAAAATCAACGAATTTCATCCAAACTCGAGTTGATGGTGTATAACTACGTATTTAGTGATATACTACGACGACAATTTTTTTCGACCAAAAATGACTGTTTTTTGCGCGAAAAATGATGAAAAAATCAGTTTTTTGCATTTTTGAAGGCCTTCCACCTATATAAAAAATTTTGAAAAAAATATATGTTGTACATCCAGACTAGGTGTATAATATATATTTTTTCCATTATTGCACCTCTGAAAGAACTTGCCGAAATAGCCGTTAGAAAACTTAAAACGCGCATTTCACAATGAAGATCGGTTTGAAAATTTTTTTAAAAATTTCCATGGATGACCCTTGAGTATACCTAACATCTACCCGAGTTTGAAAAAATTTGGTTAAAAACTGTCAAAATCAAAAATTATAATCGAAAAATCACATTTTTCGCTCTAGGAGGGGGTGGGGGTGAGGTAGCGACCTAAAAATTTGGTCACGGGGGTTTTAGACCATAAGGACCAACTTCCACTAGTTGGTTTAAAAATTCGCTCTGGGGGCCAAATCACCCTATTTTACCCGGCCATACCCCTTTTTGAATCGTCCTCCCTCCTCCCTTTTGGGAAATGAATTGACCCCAACACCATAAAAGTACTCGGGGGCATATATATTTTCAATTACCTTAAGAAAATTTTTTTAAAAACCTGTCAAATTTCTGAACTTTTACAGTAGTGAAATT
Source organism: Balanococcus diminutus (assembly GCA_959613365.1). Classification (NCBI taxonomy): domain Eukaryota; kingdom Metazoa; phylum Arthropoda; class Insecta; order Hemiptera; family Pseudococcidae; genus Balanococcus; species Balanococcus diminutus. The sequence goes on from OY390714.1 coordinate 37,780,458, forward strand.
TGCCGATTTTCTGAGAATTACCCTTAAATAGGTACGAACTAGGTAAGGTACATTGCGGCGAATATCATCAGGCCAAGAGGTCTAATTGGGAGGGCGGTCTCACTTGTCGCTGGGAGCTGTTAATCTATATACACACAATACCGATACCATAATCTGAGAATAGATCTTGAAAAGAAAGTGTTTAACTGTCAAGCGGCCAAAGTAGATCATTAATTTTCGGATAATGTACACCCATGGAACTCAACTTTGATCGCGATACTTCATCGTTTTATAGTTAATTGAAGAGTACTCGTCAGTTCCGTGTGCGACCGAGTGTTATTATGAAAAATTATACCAACAATGAGCGGTTAGCCGCACATTACACGTATTAACCATCGATAAACTATCTGGTAGCGTCCGTTATTCCGTCAAGTTTTGTAACCGCTTCAAGGAGCGCGTTTACAAAGCAAAGAAGAAGAAAAAAAACCATCTTCGTCGAGTTATTTGCTACAAATACCTAACATGATTTACACGTAATCGGTACTCCTTTCAACTCGTACCGTGGGTTATTGTCTAAGAGAAAAAAGAAATCAATTAAATTTAAACGAGCTAGCTCACTCATACATTTCATCTCTGTGTTTCAGGGCTACTCTTGCCAAGATTTAATGAACATGGGAATGCGACAATCCGGAGTATACTATTTGCAAATTCGAGGCACTTCGTATTGGTACCTCAAAGTATACTGCGAGCAAGACTTGGCCGAGGGTGGATGGACTGTGAGTACATGGCAATTTTCAACTACCTTATGCTTTAGATAATCCGTAAGGTTATCACATCTTAACAATGCAAATATCCTATTCTAATACTGAATTAACTCCACACAAGCTTCGCTTTGTAAATAATTGTATATTATCGTAATATTCGCATTGAAAATAAAAGTAAATGAAGCAATAACCAATTTCAATACATTTTTATAACCTCATTATCTATTAAATGTATTTTTTGTACCCTTTATAAAGGACATAGGTACTCAATAGGTACATTCTATGGAAAAATGTTTTTAAATAAAAGATAAATAGATAATCGAACTAGAATACCATGCATTAATCGTATAAAAATTTCAGACGATTTTTTCAATTAATGGTTTTCTTTTTTTAAACACAAAGATTTAGAATTGATTTACATATTGTTAAGAGTTTCGTAAGATTGAACGTTATGTTCAAAGTCATGATTTTCAACAAAATATTTTATTAAAGTAACTTAAACATGATTTCTTTGTAGTTCTCTGAATTTTCGAAATATGAAGAAGATAGACCGTTATTCCGAAAAGAATATAACATCATAAAATATTTTCTCGGAAAATTAAATTTCAAAAAAAAAAAAATTAAGGCATTGAAAATTTTATAAAATGAAAGAGAAAGACTCACTGTAAAAGGAATGATTGCAATACATGATCATTTACGACATGAACCCCCTTCGTGTTTTTGAATAGGCAACTAGGCTTACAACATTGCTTGAGAAGTTGCATTTGCACTCCTATCCTGACTGCACTGAATTCATTTCCTGTCGTATCAATTACTAGGTACTTGATTTAAAAGATTAATCTCCACGGGCTAACTGTAAATGGTTTCAACTTCCAAGTGTACTTTGGTACACCAACCTCCCCCCCCCCTCCCAAAAAAAATCTAAATTTTCTTTGAATAAAAAATATTAGATATAATTTTTTTAAATTGAAAAAAAAAAATGAATAAAAGAAGTTCTCAAATTTTTTGAAATGCAAAATATTCTTCAATTTATTTTTTTCAAAAAAATCACATTTTTATGTATGGACTACTTGGGCCGGGGAAAAACTTGAAAGAAGAAATCCTCAAATTTTACAGAAAAACGCTTTCGATTTTTTCAAAAAAGAAATGTACCTTTTTTTTTTTTTTTTTAGAAAGAAATTTCAACTTAAGTACTCATTATAAATGATTTTTTTCAATTTTATTAGAATAAAAAGGTAACCATTTCCCCCCAATTTTTTAAAATGAAAAATCTGTAAATTTTTTCCAAGAAAAAAATTTCCAAATTTTCTTGAAATGAAAAAATGATGCTTATTTTAATTTTTTGAAGTAAGCATAAAGAAGTTCATCATTTTTTATTGAAGCAAATAAGTAGGTGAAAAATTCTTTCAATTTTTTGGGAGCAAAGAGCCTTTTGATTTTTTTATTGAGATTTTATTAGAAAGAAATCCCATAATTTTAATGAAAAAGAAATATCTCAACATGCTTGAAAAAAGTCCAAAATTTTTATTAATTTTTTTGTTGTAGAAAAAAATCTTTAATTTTTTTAAAGTACTGGTTAAAAAATCTTTCAATACTTTTTTAATCTTAGTTTTTTGGGAAATAAAATTTTTATTTTTTTTTAAATAAAAAAATGATTTTTTTTAATTTTTGGGAGTAAAATTTTTTTTAAATTTCATCTAAGAAAAAATTTATCAATTTTTCTGAAAAAACATTTCTAAATTTTCTTCAAATAAAAAATACTTGGAATAAACGCAGTTTCTTGCTTCTTAAAATAAAAAAAATAAGAAAATCAAAAATCTTTCTTTTTTTTTTTTTTTTTTTTTTGAAAAAAAATCTTTGGAGTTTTTTAGAACATTTTTTTAAAAAGTTTTGTGGAAACAATATTTTGCAATATTTTTGGACAAGAAAATCTTTCATTTTTCTCACGATAACAAATCTTTCAATTTTTAAATGATAAAAATCTTTCATTTTTTTTGAAGAAAAAAATCTCGTAATTTTTATAAAGAAAAACTGTCAATTTTTTGAAAAACAATTTTAATTTTGAGTCTTTTTTTTTAAAGAAAGAAATCACTTATTTGTTATTTACTTATAAAGCATAGAATATTTATTGAAAAAATCTTTTCTTTTAAAAATTTTTTTAAATTTGGAATGTTAAATTTTTTCTAGATTTTTAGTAGGTATTATTATCTTTTAATTTCATTTTCTAAAGTATAGGGTAAAAATCTTTTATTTAGTAAAATCTCAACTTTTTCATGGTAAAAATAGGATTTTTCACATTATTGTAGAAAAAATATTCTAATTTTTTTGTCTCAATTTTTCTTTGGATTACCTATAAAATATCTCATTTTTTTGGAGTAAACAAATTTCATAATTTCTACAGAGTAGAAGAATTTTTCACTTTTTGTTGGAGAACAAAATAAAGAAAAAAACATTAATTTTTTTAGGAACAATCCCAATTTTTCTCATTTTTTTTTTTTTAAAGGAATAAAAACCTCTTTTTTTGGAAAGAAATCTCTTATTTACAGAGCATGAAATCTCACTCGAGAAAAAGTTCAAATTTGTTGTTTTGAAAAAGAAATAATTTTAACTTTTTTCAATTTTTTTAAAGATTTAAAAAGAAAAAATTAGAAAACAAATCTTTTAATTTTTTTTTGAATAGCAAAATTTTAAGAGAAAGAAATCTCCCAATTTTTTGAGAAAAATTTCAAGGAGTAAGAAAATACCTCAATTTTTTTATAGTTACTTGACGAAAAAATTATTTTTTGGACTAAAAAATTGCTAATTTTTTTGAAAAGGAAAAATCATTATCATATTCAACACTGAAAAATTATCGAATCGATACCCCTTCAGAAAAAATTGAACTAGTTGCTACCGCTGAAACTGGTATAACCTAATTAAGAGGTCCAGTTATATTTATGATCTCTTCGATAAAATTTTCAACATTAAAAATAGCTATACTATTTTCTCGTCCTTTAACAAATACATAAATCGAGTTGGCTATTTCACAGGTAATTCAACGAAGAGACGAGTTTGACACTCATGAGAACTTTAACCGCGATTGGAATGACTATAAAAACGGATTTGGCGATCCATCAAAGGAATTTTGGCTTGGTAATGAAAATATTTACATGCTAACCAATAACGAAGAGTACTCCCTACGAGTAGAATTAGAAGACTTTGAAGGAAATAAAAGGTAAAAAAGCAAAAGAGCTTTCTCTCTAGACGATTTTTGATAACATGAATTCATTTTTTACCCACATTGAACAGATACGCTCAATACTCGCACTTCAAGATCTACTCAGAGAGCGAATATTATAAATTGGAAATTGACGGATACGAAGGAAATGCAGGCGATTCTTTAAATGATCCTTGGTATGGAAGTAACAACAGTCCATTCTCAACATACAACAGGTAAGCAAGAAAGTTTACGATCAGTTTACGACTTTGATTTGCGATATTAATTTGTTTTTAATTTCGACAGAGACAACGATAGATCGAGTCTAAATTGTGCTTCAATGCTGAAGGGAGGTTGGTGGTGGAAATCATGCGGCCGAGGATTAAATGGATTATATCTTAATGATCCACAGGATGTAACAGCCAGACAAGGTAGACTTTTTCAATTCAGTTTAGATTTTACCTACAATAATAAAGAAAGAATACGTGCGACTAAAATAAAAACAAATTTCAGGTATTGTTTGGTTCAGATGGCGAGGATGGGATTACACTTTAAAGAGAGCTTCGATGATGATAAGACCAAGAGGACCGATATTAAATACATGATCGACATAATGATCATCGTCAATGGCCAAACGAAACCAAAGTTATTGTTGTACCTTGTAACCTAATGGACGAACATATTTTACAGCAGTAAAATTGTGTACAACATGAAGAATAATTTGAATTCAATTCACAGCATTTTTCTTTTAAAGGATTCCTATATAAACTGGAATTGAAACTGCATTATAGTAAATTTTGATCAAATTTTCATTTGTTTACCAAATAATAATTGTTAGTCTTTTTTAAACATTTTCTATGTTATGTAATGTTTATACTTTTCACTAAGCTTATAGGTAATGTTGTTATCAGTTGGAAACTTTACTTTTATGAAAATCGGTAATGTTTTGTTAAACTAGTACCAGAATTAAGTCATGGAATGTAAAAAATGTTTAACTACAGTTTACACAAAATATTATCGATCACATAAATAATAATTTAATTTGCTAGCTTTGTAAATATTTCACTGATTTAGTAGTTGAAGCTCGGCTTGGTTTAGTTCATTCAATGGTATGATTTGTATTTCAGTGAGATAATAATGAAGGATGTACCTACGCAATGCAAGACATGTTATTTCTGTATATTAAACCCACGATAGGGATGTGAAGTACTGAATAATTTATTAATAGAGATTATCTATTATGGAGCTTTGCTTTTATAACGTGAACTTTGTCTAAATACATGTACTTTTTTTTTACCATGCGTATCCTTATTTTTACTGATAGATTGATAAGACAGAAACTCACCACATTGAACTAAATTTTTCATGAAATCTGGTAAGTAAACTGCAATACAAAGAACACAGATTCGAATTATTTTCCGAAAGATTAATGCATTAATTTCAAATTTAACGATACTCTAACGATGTAACTTGAAAATAATCTTACTCACGTCACATAGATGAACCCAGGCGAGGAGGAATTTCTTATCACAGTTTCAATTATAATTAGTTAAAGGAAACATCGAATGAATTTGAAAATAACGGTTAAACACGATTAATTAAATTTCCAATTAGAAATATTACAGTACGCGAAATGAGAACAGGAATGAAAAGGCGCAAAACTTTGTGCTTGGATCAAAATTGCAAAATGCCGAATTTTCGTATCAATTCGTGAAAATTTATGTTTTGTTTGTAAACAAACTGTTGCCAAGGTGGACAATGATAATTACCGTATGAACATAAAAAATGTAATTTTGGTGTAAAAATGCGTAATTTACAAGTCATGACAGTGTATTTACTATTGTACCCTGGGAAGTTCACAACTCGCTTGGAGCGCTGATGTTGGCGCTACTAAACAGACCATTATGGGATACTGGATGATTGTGGCTTTTCATTTTTTTGGATTTTTTTTAAAATTGAGGGGGTTTAGGTGAAATTTTCATAGGACATTATTTTTAGAGAATAAAAAATCCTATTGAATGGTGCATTTGGCAAAAATTTTATACCTTTCCTTAATCGAGATTCATCTCTTTAAAGAATGATGTGATATTGAGAACTTGTAATTTTTTACATTTTATTCAAAAATGAGTGGGTTTAGAAGAATTTTTGAAATGACTTTATTTTTAGAGAATAAAAAATCCAGTCGAATGGTCTATTCATCGGAATTTTGAATGCAGTTTGCTCAGATCTATGGAATTTTGAATAATTTAATATTCCATATTTCTGAGTAAACTACATGTAAAATTCCGATGAATAGACCATTCGACTGGATTTTTTATTCTCTAAAAATAAAGTCTCTTCCAAAATTCTTCTTAACCCACTCATTTTTGAGTAAACTGTAAAAAATTACAAGTTCTCATTATCATATGATTCTTTCAAGAGATCAATTTCAATAAAAAAAAGGTATAAAAACTTCGTCAAATATACCATTCAATAGGATTTTTTATTCTCTAAAAATAATTTCCTATAAAAATTTCACCTAAACCCGCTCAATTTGCTAAAAAATTTAAAAAACAGTATTTCCCCCTTATATGACGTATTTAAGTATCCCATATTCATAGTTGCAAGAATGATCTGTAGAGCGCGTATCTTTGGTGTGAACTCGCGAATTGTACCAGAAATTACAATTCTTTCATTAAAAAAAAAAATAAAAAATATGAAAAACCTTTCGCCCTTTTTCGAAGTATCTAATCAAAATTTGTTTTTTCTCCGAAGTTTCAAACTTCAACTTTTAACCACCACCATCACTTGTTTTTTTTTCTTCAGATAATTTTCCGAACACTACCGAAATTCGATCAGTGTTATTTGGCATAATAAATTTCGTACTTGGTAATCACACGGACATTGATCAAATCATCATCTAAATATTCAACGATACACTTATTTTGAGCATATTCCATTCTCAAAACTACTCAATTAATTAATATCAATATTAAGTACATTCAGTACAGACATTCGAAGAATTAATAACAAAACCACCGTGTTGTGCGACGAATAAAAAGTGCCCACAATAAAACGTTATGGTTTTACTTCTAAAACGAAATATACAAAGTAGAAGATTATACATTTAATCTTCATCTTCCTCAACAGTTTCTTGATTCTTTCCCTGGGCTTTTCTAAGATTTTTCCTCTTTACACGGCCTGGCCGTCCGCTTCCGAATGGCGACTTCAGAGAGAAGTCGATGTGCTTTTGAGAATCCAAACGAACAATAAAGCTTGGTACGTTGACGACTTGCTTATGAACTCTGAAATCACATCACTTGTTAGCAGAGCTAGTAAATATATTCAAATCTTATTTAATATACACATGTTGAAAATGTATCAACTGTTGCAAAGTCTAATGCGAATATAAACATTCGTTAAACGATCGTCAGTGAAAATTAATGTAGCCTTTCTTAAACAAATACGTTTTAAATAAACAAACGCATTCTGCCCAATGCAAAAAGGCAACTTCGATTTTATATTAATAAATAAATCAATCACCTTAGTGTGTTAGCAGGGCTAGTAAATATATTCAAATCTTATTTAATATACACATGTTGAAAATGTATCAACTGTTGCAAAGTCTAATGCGAATATAAACATTCGTTAAACGATCGTCAGTGAAAATTAATGTAGCCTTTCTTAAACAAATACGTTTTAAATAAACAAACGCATTCTGCCCAATGCAAAAAGGCAACTTCGATTTTATATTAATAAATAAATCAATCACCTTATGTGTCTTTGACGAATTAGAACACGAGCATGATGAATACTTTTAGCTAAACCCAATTTGAATACCTGTAAAATGATTTAAATTAACTATTTTCATTTTTAAAATGATACGAATGAAACTTGAAATGATTCACGCTTACTTGTGTTTCTAAACGACGTTCTAAGAAATCTTCAATTTTTAAACCCAATACATAATCCAATTTCATTCGGTTTTCGTCCAATACACCGATACGAACCAATCTTCTAAGAAGAGCATTACCTAAAATAACATAATTCAGTTAAAATATAATTCGTTCAAAATAAAACAATCTTACAAAATCTTCTACGAAATAACTTTCAGATATGTTTTATCAACTCAAAATTATTCAGAAGAGGTGTCAGAAAATAAATACGATTATCATCACTAAGATTCTGAAAGATCAAAATGCACAGATCTCAGTAAATAAGGTCGACATAGTTATTCAGTTGAGAAGTGTCAGAATAATATTATTTTGTTTCGATTCATCAACGATTAAGTGCATTGATTAAAAATAAAATAATATTACAAAATCTTCTATGAAAGAACTTTCAGATATGTTTTATCAATTCAAAACAATTCAGAAGAGGTGTCAGAAAATAAATACGATTATCATCACTAAGATTATAGATAACGGAATGCACAGATCTCAGTAAATAAGGTCGACATAGTTATTCAGTTGAGAAGTGTCAGAATAATATTGTTTCGAATCATCAATGATCAAGTGCATTTCGTTAAAACATAAATATTCAAAACCAAAACACGATCTTTGATAAAAGAAAAAAATACCTTCGAATAATCTTTTAGGTTCCTTTTCGTCCAGAGTCAAAAGTTCACGAGCAGCTTTACGTATTTTAGCCAATGTATATTTCACTCTCCATACTTCGCGTTTGTTACGTAAACCGTATTCTCCGATGATTTTCAATTCTTGGTCTAACCTGGCTTTTTCGTAAGGTCTTCGGGGAGTAACGTAGGTTTTCCGGCAGACCGTCGGTACCCTAGTGTTCACCATTTTCACCTAGTTGCTAGAATCAAAACAAAGTCACACATTAGAAGTACCCAAATAGAATAATTTATACACTGCGATCATTACGGAAAGAACGCGGACGAAAAAAAAAGAGAAAAATAATAAAGAAGAATTCGATCATACGATTTGACACGTGGTAGTGGTACCGGCCCGAGTGAAAAGTTTCACGATTGATCAAATCAATTTGAACTTCACCGAATTCTAATTAATAAAATGTTAATGAATGACTGATTATAATAGTACTTACGAATTAATTTTTCTGAAAAATCCCAAGACTTTGGCGTATTCTAAATTTTCCTTTTCATTTTGATAATCGAGAAACGAGACGGAGACGCCGCGTTGCGAGGAATTAAAGTGCATTCGGATTGCGTGGTTGTGTGGTTTGCATGGAATCATAACCATGTACTGGATAAAAAAATATTGGATGTGGATTACGATTATAGGCATTATTTTGTACCTATCTTTGTTGTTTTTATTTTTTTTTTAAAGTTGAATTTAAATTTTTAAATTTTTATTTATGAATTTTGATTTACTTACTTAGTTACTTAATAATTATGTGAGTAAATCTTGGACTTTTCTTCGATTTTTTTCATGTTTTCCCCCTTTTTTGCACCTTATGTAGGGAGATGTAGAAGAAGAAAAAAAACGAGAATGTTTCGATGAAATTATAGCAATTTTCACTTTTCTTTATCAGAAGTTGTTGAAATTTTCTTCATAATTTCAATTTTAATTTTAAACTTTCAAGACTCAAATTTACCGCTGAGAGGAAATTGAAAATTGATACAAGAATGTTTCATCTTCCTTGAGAGTTGAGATAATTATTATTACCTACTCGATTTGTCCAATTTTTTAATAACTAAATAAAGTTCCTCTGGCTCTAGACTTGAAGACAAAACAAAAGTGTCACTTGATTTTAAATTTTAAAATGATTGTTCTTTTTTAGGGTTGAAAGAACTTACCAATCTAATGCTTACAAAATGAAAATAAATCCACACCTTTGTAGTTCATTCACACCCTTTTTTAAACAATATAATTTTCAAGAGAAAAAAAAGTGTTGACGAAAACCATACTTCGCCATCAAAAAAATGCATTAAGATTTACCATCGCAAAACGCAGATTCGCTCGAACTCCCCAACGTTTACATAAATATTTCATCAGATACGAAGTCATTTGGAGTTTCGTCCAACTTACAGTATATCTGGGGTTGGTGTTAAATTTCTTATCTAATAGCGTTAAGGGATGGAAATGCATGCTATGAATAATAGATGTTTATTTTGAGGGTGGGAAAATAAATGTATTTTGCCAATTATTGACCTTCAGCCGTCTTTTATGTATCGAAATAACACCCCTGATTTTTATCCCGACATTAAGGGTTGAAAAATACCTACTTAACTGAGAAAGTTTTCTCTTATGGTATGATTCAATTGTCGTAGTTCCCTTCCACAGATAGGTAATTTATTACACCTCCAATTTCATATAAATTGAGAAAACTTATTGTTCAGTTTTAATGTTTCTTTGATTATATGATAATATGATATTCCCTAAATGAAATTCAAAGTTTTTATCTATAGGCCTTTTAACAAGTGAAATCTTTACATTTACTCTATAGACTTTTTCAATTTTATATCGACACAATTTGTAGGTATAGGCATGTATACTTACCTGATGAATTTCTGAATTTTTGGTCACGAAAATAATTCGAAATATATTTTGAATTCGAACGAAGCAAAAAATATTTAAACAGTTTGAAAAAAACGTTTCGAAGTTGTTAGAAAGGAATAAATTTTTTACAATAGCTCGTTATAATGTATTACTAGCCTGCAAGCATCTAGTTCTACTTCCTTTTACATCTTTTTTCCGCGTTAAGGTTGATTTTCATACGGAGTGTGAGTAAAGTCAAGCATGCGGAGAGAGAAAAGTTTGGAAAGTTTTCAGGGGAAAATTATAGCATTAAGAATAAGAAGAAAATAAACGACGCAGTGTAGTAGAACGGGGAGTATCCAGCTTGTTAAGATCGGATAGATAAATACCTTAGTTTCGATTTTAACATTCTTATTTTCCGTCCCGTCTAGTTTTTCAAAATAAGGGGTTCATAAATTCGTCGACGGTCGTTTGATAACGTGAATTTCCATCTGTTCAATTTAACTTCATTCGCCTTTTTTTGTTTTCTTATCTGCCAATCTGTGTCGATGATATTTACGAACTCAACTTTTTGCGTTCAAGTTATTAATTAAAAGTTTCGGTGTACATAAGTTTAAAATGTATTCGAGTATACCTAGGGCTTTTATAATTATAAATAATAATGGTGGTTTATTCTGTTTGAATATTATTTGGATCACAATCGATGGATTTTTAGCGGAATGAGTACTTGAACTTATTGATGAAATGTGTACAGGCCTAATCATAATTTATTTGTTTTTTATATTTTCTGATTCTTTAAATGCATAATGAAGCATGAATGTCTAATGTATGTTAAAATAATACAGTAGGCCTTATTATTTTCTGGTCACCTAGCCTACCTAAATGATGTAGTGTCCACTTCTAGTCGTAGGTATCAGGTAAATATAACCGTCAGAAACAATTGACTGACACCCAATCCATTTTTATTACCCCTGCCCAGAAATGAATGCCAACGGGAAAATACAGGTAGGTACTACGCCAAGGAAAACTTTGAAAATAAGTGTTAAAGCCGCAAGTGTAACACGCGCTGCGAATATCAACAATTCTGGAAGTTAAAGAAGAAAGAACTTTCCCAAATTACGGTGAAATAAAAAGAGAAAATTTTCACCAGAAAACCACGAGAAAGAAAGAGAAACAGATATTTTCTTTTCTCGAAGCAATGTGCGAAGACGAGATGGGTAAAAACTTGCCAAGAAAATTTCTCACTGTTTTGGTTTATAATTTCTTGAAAACGGTTTATTTTATTTAACTTCTCTACTTCTAAACAATCGTTTACGCTTCATTAGTTACATTAGCCGTATTTATCAAGACTATTCACTTATTAATCTTCATCCAAGTTTTTTCCCTGCGTACATTTTTCTCATTTATTTATTTTTGGTTTCATTATAACATTTTAATTTTTGAAATAATTTCAAAAAATTCCCTTCAAGGTTATTATTATGTTTTGCAGCGACGCATTTCTTTAAGTTAGTTAGTTAGAGAGAAAGTTACTTAGTTATGTAGGTATGTAGGTAGGTAGATAGATAGGTAAGTAAGTACATAGCTTATTTAAATACCGAAGTCTGCCACTATAGGTAGGTTCTAGATTATCTCATAATACCTATAGGTACTTACTAGGTACCACTAATTAAGCGTCTGAAAAAAATATATTCAATAAAATTATCCAAAAGCTAATAAATCATCTCGTAGGAATTAAATTTTGACAAGAGTGGCAAGCAAAAATTGTAAAATCTATTGGTAAAAATTCCTTATATTTTATTTTTGAAAGTAAAACAGGTAGGTAGGTATCTAGTGAAAAACTTCACGACTCATTAATGGTGCTTTTGATTACGAGATGAAAAAAAAATCGTAAAAAAGAGTTCCTATATTAAAAAGATTGCAGTACCTACCTATATAATATAGACATTCAATTTTTAACGAAACAATCATTTTTGTTTGGAACTTTTGTTACTAGTATACGAGCTGAAAGATCTAAATAAAATTGAGGCCTGTTTACCAGGCTACAGTGATTAATTACTTGTTCATATAATGAAGTCCGGATACTCGCTTTGAAAATGAATTCTTTTTCAACGTTTTCTCATTTCTTTGCGTCTTTTTAATTCGGTTTTTTCTATCAAATCCTTTTTTTTTTTATAATATCTAATTTAAATTTTTTTATTATAATCTTCTATCCTTTTGAAGATTATTATGTATCTTTGAGAATGGATTTGACGTTGAAAAAAAAAATACAAAAGTACTCACCTTTTAAGGCATACCTATACCTATCTACTTAATATAGAAATTGGAAATTTAATTTCCTTTAACGCGAAAACGACGGACGTTCATAGAAATTATTAAAAATATACGAGTAGTTTGAAGTGCTTATTTGAGTGGTGTGTCATTATAATTTCTATGACTAAGTATAGGTAGTAGAGGTACCTAACTAAATGAGTTCTAAATTATTATTTGAACGTATGTAAGTATAGTATAGGTGCCTACTCAGGTATCACTTATTTTAAAAAATTTTGATTTAATTTTTAGCAGGGGTTTATATTAGAAAATACAGAATATTTAAATTGATGGGTTTCATTTTTTTAAATTTGAATATTTTCCTTCAACATTTTTCTTCATTATTTTCTTTACTTTTTTATTCAACCTTCAAAACATAATTCAAATTGAAAAAATTAATTATTTTTTGGCAGATGTTCGAAAATAGTGATTTTTTTCCGCTAATGCATTTTCCAAAAATTTGTCTATTTTTAACACCTTTGATTTTTTTCTTCAAATGTTGTTTATTAAAAAATATTTCAAGCGGAAAATTGAATTTTTGGCAGGAGTTCAAAAAATAGAGAATTTTTAAATTACTCGCATTGTGTTTTGTATATTTAATTTTTTCATTAATGGCACATTACTTTCTTGCACATTTTCCCCTTTTGTCCGTTTTTTTAAACATTTGTTTCCCATAAAAAACTCGAGTTAAAAATTAAATTCTTGGCAAAGGGTGTAAAAATGATTTTTAAACATTTATGCGTTCTTCAAATTATTTTTTCGACATTAATTTTCTTAATTTTTCTTCTTTGTTTCACACACAAAAAAAATAAAAAAATAAATACTTTTTTTGAATGGTACATAAATAGGTAGTACCTATAAGTACACTAGAATGACCCTTATTCTGAACTTTTCGAGCTATATGTAGCATTCAAAGTTTTTTTTATTTTTTTTTAAAAAGTGATATGCCAATAGCCTCCCATTTCGAAAATTAAAATTTTTCATTTTTTTCTCAAAATGGTTACTACAAAATTATGTAGTATGTAGCACCATTTAAAATTCATTTAAGGATAGAATATAGAATTGGAAATCATTTTAAATAGGTATTGAAATGCTATTAAAAAAATTGCTCAATTTTCTCGATTATATTTTTTAATTTTTAATTTATTTTTTCATTGAAAAATAGGGGCTCCTAAGGTAGCACGTCTAATTAAGTTGAATGAAAATGAAAAATTGGAGAAAGAATCCTTATATTAAAGGCACAGCTTAAATGCGTTATAAATGAAAAAAAAGGCCAATTTTATCATTTTTTTTTTTCTAAAAAAAGGAGGAATCATCAAAGTCATAACTTAAAATTTATTGAGGGGAAAAATGAAAAATTGAAATGCTTTTTCATGGAAAGAAATAGTTAAACAAGTTAGAACCAAAAAAAAAAAAAAAAAAAAAAAAAATGCAAAAGTTCAAAAATTTGGTAATTTTTGTTTTTAAAATGGGGGAGGGGGGCTAGTGATACCACTAAAAGTTCAATTAAGGGAAAATGTATTCTCGTGAAAAGGCGCAACTTTGATGGGTCATCAGCTCACAGCTCATCACCAAAAAAGGTAAGATTTTGAAAATCAGTTAATTTTTTAATTAAAAAAAAAAAACAGTGACCCGAGGTCACTTAAGATTCAGATGGAGGGAAATGAAAAATGAAGAATTATTTTCTCATAAAAATAAACTACTTTGGAAGGGGAGACAAAAAAAAACTTCGAAAGTATACAAAATAAGAGCCACCCGGTACATTCTTTTTTTAGGCACCAATATTTTGAAAAAAAAATATCGCGAAAGTTAGGAATATCTATGCAATAGGTATATTTTTTTAAATCCATACTTTTCAAACCCCTGTTAAAAATTCAATTTTCAAATAATTTTTTTGTGCAACGATGTTCAAAAAAATTACAAAAAAACTGATATCTGTAAGTTTTAGAAATTGCTTGGAAAAGTTCATATTTTTCAAACCACTGCAAAAAAATTCAATTTTCAGCTTGATTTTTTTTCAAGTTGGGTAAAAAATAAAGGAAATTACTCCAACTGTACAAAAAATAAAACACACCAATTTAAAAAAATTTTAAAATCTGAAATTGGTTGTAGATGATGAAGAGAAGATCGGAGGTGGGTGGCAGCCGATAATTGCAAAAAAAAAAAAAAATTAAATACCTATCGGACTTCCAAACACTTACGCTACCTACTTTCTCACCTAATAGATACAATATTTACCTAAATGTCTAAGTTACCCAAGTCTATCTCATGTTTCATTCTCAAGTTCTGTTATCTAATCTGCATTTTTAGAGTACCTAGCTACCTACCTAGTACCTACATACATTTTCCGAAGCGGAGGTACATGGTCAAGCACAAAATTCCAAGTAGGTAGTGAACTCTAATAGAAGGCGTTATCCATATTCTTGAAAACTGTGAAACATTACAGGTCGAGACATACCTACCTACTTAGCTACTTACTCGTGAAATTCACAACAAAATAGCTTTTCATTTTCTTTACGTTCTCATGGGGATACTGGTCGCGTAAAATATGTCCAATGGGTAATTATGATTTATAGAGAATAAACTCGGCATTAACGTTCAACATTTTCTAATACTGAAACTAATTATGAGAAAAAGTACGTGCTATTAGGTGATTTCAGTATAGGTATTTTTTTGTGTTGTTTCTACTTGAACTTACACCCATAAATGTAGGTGAATGCTGAATCTGCTAAATCAAGTACATACCTACCTACCTAATACCTATATCAATTCAAATCGCAGAGTTTGAAAAAAAATGTAAATATGACTGAAAACGTTAGGTAGGTAAGTATAATAAATGTGAATGAGACGAATGAAATTTATAAAATCATAGCTAATGGAAATACCAAAAGAGATAGTGGTAATTTAATTATAAAACGAATCCATCCGTTTGTTGAAAGCTTTTATAGTTTAATGTATCCTAATAAAGTACTACACAGAGACTAACTAAGAGTTAATAAGCGGAGTAGGTATAACATAGCGACGGAGGATATTCAAAAATGAAAGTAGTAAAACAACATGTATCATATTATGTGTATGTAAAAGTTTGTATTTAATTTTTAACTTTTAACTAATATACCCTCGCCTATTAACAATTCAAAATGAAACATTGAGTTTACAAATCTAAAACAGATAAATGCATATAGCATTACCTACTGCAAGAGTTTTTTTTAGGGAAAAAAAAGTTGATTATATTTTGTACATATGTACATATTATCCCCGAGCTGACAGTTCGCATTTTTGTACGTGAAATATTAGCAACTCGATCAGTTAAATGTAACATATAAATTCAGTTGACGTTACGAATGGACTTCATAAAATAATATCATGCAGTTACGTCTACATACGCGACCTTTCACCCCTTACTGAAACATAACACTGTCTCCCTTCTCGTAGTTCGTGCTGTCTTGACTTTGGAGAGTCGACGAAACAACATTTTTTATGGGTTTTTAGTAAGGGACATTATAATGGCGGGATAAGCGCTCGAAACCTAACGCTTTTTCCATCGATGTACCACCGTTCCTGAAGAAATACTTTTCCGGGTAATGAGAAGATGAAGATATAAATTTGAAGAGACAAATGTATGTAATGGAGATTTTTCAACAGTATTAATAGGTATCGTAGGTACATGTAAAAAACTTTCATGTGTGGACCATTAATATCGTTTATGTTTTACGTATGGGTATAGGCGGAAGTTGGAAATACATTTTGTACTTTAGGTAGTCTTTAATAGATTTGAGATTTTAATGCATTACGTAGGTACTGACTAGCAACATCGATTAAGTAATTTATTCTGGAGCATATTTCATATATATTTAGGTATCTCTACGCTTTATAACTACAATTCGCCTGGTAGGCAACTCATCATACACTGCACTCGAGAGACTGCATTCTGCCCATATTAGGCTGGAATTAATTCTCGATTTTCCATTTTTTATTCGTCTCAATCCCAAAAGCATAGCTAATAATTTTTTATTTTTCTCATAACTCAAGTTGAAGACAAAAAAAAATATGAAAAATTGACAGATTTGTGATTTTTTTTTTTTTTATTCTAACTCATCAAGGTTGTCCTTTTTTATGAGAAGTGATACCAATTTTTTTATTTTTCCAACGATTGAATTTCAAGTGGCACCCTAATTTCACAGAAAATGCAAAAACTAAAGAAATGAGAAAAAGTTTTCACAGTTTGAATTATTCATTTGTTTTTTTTTGTTGTTTTTTTCATGAGAACATTTATTCATTAATATTTTATATTTTTACCTTGACTAAATTTTATATCCCAATTTTTTGAAAAAAAAAAAACAAACTTTATCTTAACTACCTACATCTTCCATTTTTAAATAAAATTTTCAATTTTTCTGTAATGCTTAGGTAATTTTAAAAAATTTCTTGTTCGAGTATGTACACTGGGGTGGCCCTTATTTTACCTTTTTTGACTTTTTAAATGTCTTACCCACCAAAGTGTGTTCATTTTATGAGAAAATAATTCCCTATATTTTATTTTTCCCCTAACTGAATTTTAACCCGTGCCGGGTCACCCCCCCTTTTTTGGAAAAATAAAAAAATTCACCGATTTTCAAAATCTTGCACTTTTTTGGAGATAACCCATCAAAGTTGTTCCTTGTCATGAGAATGAACTCCCAATTTTTTATTTTCCCTCCAACTTGATTTTAAGTGGTACCGGGGGGCTCCCCTAATTTTTCAAAAAAATCAAAAACAAGAAAATTGAGCAAAATCGTCCCTTTTAGCATTTCAAGTTGTTGCATTTCGTAAGAGAAAAATTCTCTATTTTTCATTTTCCCCCTAACTCAGTTCTAAGTGGACCCACAAGCACCCCAAACTAAAAAAATTATGAAAAAATACCAATTTTTTAAATTTTTTCATTTTTTTGGTTCTAACCAATGAAAGTTGTTCCATTTGGTGCAAAATAATTCCCAATTTTTTTAATTCCTCCCAGCGTTATTGTAAGTGGCACCCCGGTGTCCCCTTTTTAAAAAAAATTGAAAAAATTACTAATTTTCAAAATCTTGCAGTTTTTTAGAGATAACCCATCAAAGTTGTTCCTTATCATGAGAATGAACTCCCAATTTTTTATTTTCCCTCCAACTTGATTTTAAGTGGTACTTGGGGGCACCCCTAATTTTTCAAAAAAATCAAAAACAAGAAAATTGAGCAAAATCGTCCCTTTTAGCATTTCAAGTTGTTGCATTTCGTAAGAGAAAAATTCCCTATTTTTCATTTTTCCCCTAACTCAGTTCTAAGTGGACCCACAAGCCCCCCAAATTAAAAAAATTATGAAAAAATACCTACCTACCAATTCTACTGAGTTAGGGGGAAAATGAAAAATAGGGAATTTTCTCTAAATTTTTCTATACTGAGTGAAAAAATCTAGTTTTTTTTGTAGTAAGAAAATTTCATTTTTTTTTGGTAGAAAAAAAATCAGGGGTAAAATATTTTCGTTTTTTTTTCTTTTTGTAAAAAATTCCTTATTTCTTACATTAAAATTTTTTAAATTTTCCTGTAGTGAAAAAACCTCAATTTTCTTGTAGTGAAAAAAATTTCATTTTTTTGGTGCTAAAAATCTTCTAAACTATTTTACACTGAGTGAAAAATTCTAGATTTTTTTGTAATAAGAAAATTCTAAATTTTTTCGTAGAAAACAATCTATTTTTTTTTAATTCTTCTTTTTTGTAGTAAAAATTTTCAATTTTTTTCGTAGCAAAAAATTCCAATTTTCTGGTAATGAAAAAATGTTTAATTTTCTTGTAGTGAAAAAAATCTCAATCTTCTTGTAGGTAGTGAAAAATTGCAATTTTCTTATAATGAAAAATTCTCAATTTTTTGTGATAAAAATCTTCTAAATTTTTTTATGCAGAGTGAAAAATTCTATGTTTTTTTTGTAGTAAGAAAATTCTATTTTTTTTTTTTTTGGTAGAAAAAAAACAGGTGGTAAAATATTTTCGTTTTTTTACAGTCAAAAAAATCTCATTTTTTTTGTGCTAAAAATCTTATAAACTTTTTTGTACTGAGTAAAAAATTCTAGATTTTTCTTCGTAGGAAAAAATCTCATTTTTTTAGTTACCTAATAAAATATTTTTATTTTGTTAGGTAGGTATCATTTTTTTTTGTTGTTGTAAAAAATTCTCGATTTTTTTGTAGTAAAAAAATTATGTTTTTTTTTGTAATAAGAGAATTCATTTTTTTTTTATATAAAAAAGTTCTCAATATTTTTGAGAAAAAAAACAAAGTTACATAGGCACAATTTTTTTCCAAGAGTGAATATTTTTATGTATTTATTTATGTGTAATCAAATTTCAAATATTTTTCTACGCAAAGAAGTATCCACCAAGAAAATTATTCACAATATTCACTTTTGGAAAAAAATTGTGCCTATGCAACTTTTTTCTTCGAAATTGCCAGAAGAATGAATATGATCTCTTTATGGATTAGAATAAACAAACATCAAAGTACGTATTCCTATTCCATTCCGTCAACTCCTAATTGAAAACATACGAAAGCAGAGCCTCATCCTGAACAGTGCTATTAGCTCAATACTACCCTTAAAATCAGTTCCAGAAAGTAATTTGATTCGGGCACGCACCATGATGCAGTATACATTGCAGGCAGAAATGCAATGCGAAACAATAAAGAGCGTGAAACTGCGTCAGCAATTGTCCATAGATACTTATTTAATCAACGTTTGCTTGTTTACTGTAAATTGAAGGGCTAGCGTTTCGTGTTGTTACGAACACTGAGAATAATAAATGGTTCATGTGATGATGAACTAAAGGGAAATGGAGAAATGTACAGCGGTGGACCTCCGTGTAATGATTTTCGTTAAGAGAAAATCTTTCCTATAGCAAATTAATGTCCCTTTTTGGTTTGCTCTAATACGCATATAAGGTCGATTCGCAGTTGAAGATATAGTATAGCTACCTACCTAAGTACCTACCTAATCTGATTGTTTGATAAAAATTATGCCATAGGTAAAAGGATGCCTCTTGTGAGAAAAATTGACCATACAGTAAAATATTTGTCGTAATTATATGTGAAAAAATTTCTTTTTGCTTTTGAAATTGGTATCCGAGTTTTAATTTTTAGCTTTTAAGAAAAAAGAATATAAATCAAACGTTTTTTTATCAACGTTACATAGCACAACGTGTAAAGAATTTCAGTAAGCAGAACCGCACGAGTATAGGTACCTATAAATAAGTTAGAGTGGAAATTGTGCAAAAAATCCAATATTAAGGAATAGAATGATGGCATTTTTTCACAATTTCACGTTTTTATTCGACAATGGCGCGAAATTCGTTCATAAAACCATTCACTAACGCTTGATTTTTTTCACACATGCTTTACAAATCATTTCAAACTTCACCGAGTTTAATAACTATATTTCCTTTTCCTCGTTGTCTTCAGTATTTGGAAGTACAGGCTTATTTTGTTATGTACCCCTCATTCTATTTCGTCCCTTCGTCACTCAGCGTTCACTTTGCAAAAGGAAAAGTACAAACATCTCTGCATTCTTTCATACCGAAACGTTTACCTTTTTATATACACAAAAGTGGCAATCTACGTTAGGCTCACTTTAATATACACTATATCACACAAAGGATAACGTAAACATGTGTGACTGGAATTGTTATAGTAAGTAATATAACCTATTTTTTTCCCCGCTCCGTGTGACGTTTTCCCAATACTGGAAAATATATTTGTGTATCCAAATAGGGGAGTACGAAATGTATGAATCTACGTTAGCCGGCTTAGTTTTTAAAATCTCAAGTCAATGGCTTCTTTACCAAAATACTCAACCGTAAAAACACCAATTTCTCTCTATCTTGTCTCCCCCAGTACCCATTAGAAGGATAGATGGCTGCGCAACGAAACGTTTATTTATTTCATTTTTTCAAGAATTGTCTCTTTTGAGTGTGTCAACCTGAAGTAAGTCTCGTAGGGTTGAAATTTGACAACGTTAGGTGACTAATTATTACTATACGAGTATTATAGATTATACCTATGTTACTCCTAAATTGCGTGTAATTACCTGATTTATGAAATAGACAAGAAAATTTTCTATAGGTAAGAATATTGCCCATTTGAAAGAAATTTTCCTCTTTTTCATGATTTAGACAAGTGTGATATATTCAATAGTAAAATATCTAATTCTAAATAAATTAGGTATTCGTTTCAATAAAAAAATTTAAAAAAATTTATACAGAGTGTCTGGTGAGTGGTCAGCCAAACTAGAAGTTGAACCGAGTACGACTAACAAAAAGTTCCATATTGCCCAAGTTTGAAAATGAAGGAGCTACAAAGCTTTGAAAATCGGTATTTTACCTAACAAAATCGATTGGCAACACTGCATTCAAAAAAATTTTCAACACCGAAAATGGATAATTATAGACCCGAGCAGCACACTCGATCGATAATATCGAAAGTTGAAACGTATCGATAAAAAATCGTTTAAAAATCTAAAGATGTTCTCACGATATGATACAGATTTAGCTGTACGATTTTATAGGCAAAAAATCTAAAACCTATCGAATTCGATAGTATTACGATTTTAGGACGATATTCGTCAACGATACTATCGACAAAGAATATTAAATTTATCGAATCCGATTTTCCACCGATTTTGTGCAGATATTTGAAACTATATTATCGACAAATAATCTGAAATTTCTCGAATTCGATTTTTCAACGATTTTGTGCAGATATTTAAAACTATATTATCGACACGTAATCTGAAATTTCTCGAATTCGATTTTTCAACGATTTTGTGACGATATTTAGAACTATATTATCGACACGTAATCTGAAATTTCTCGAATTCGATTTTTCAACGATTTTGTGACGATATTTAGAACTATATTATCGACAAATAATCTGAAATTTCTCGAATTCGATTTTTTAACGATTTTGTGAAGATATTTGAAACTATATTATCGACACGTAATCTGAAATTTCTCAAATTCGATTTTTCAACGATTTTGTGACGATATTTACAACTATATTATCGACAAATAATCTGAAATTTCTCGAATTCGATTTGTTAACGATTTTGTGAAGATATTTGAAACTATACTATCGAAAAAGAATATTAAATTTATCGAATTCGATTTTGTGAAGATATTTAAAACTGTATTATCGACAGATTATATGAAATTTCTCGAATTCGATTTTTCAACGATTTTGTGACGATATTTAAAACTATATTATCGACACATTATATGAAATTTATCGACTTCGATATTTCAACGATTTTGTAACGATAGTTGTTGAAACTATATTGATTTTTTTCTAGTCAAAAAATACCTACTTTATATTCAAAATTGGATGGGAAGAAAGGGCCAAATCGAAATTTTTATAATAACCAAAATTAAATCCAGAATATTATTCTACAACTTTTGTTTGAAATGTTTTTTCAATTGGACCTCATCTCTAGCCTCTATTATTTTCCATTTACCTACTTACGTGTAACAGTAATATGCGAAATCAAAATTGAAAAAATTTTCAAACAAGTTATCTAGTTTTTTTGGTTTACTAGGTATTTTACTTGAAACCAGATCGTTGTTCTTAAATAAAATTTTACCAAGTTCAATACTACGATTACTATGTGAATACTTAGTATTTAAAATTGAACGGGAGGGAGGCGCCCAATCGAAAATTTTGTAATGACCAAAATTATTCTTAGAACTTTAAGCTACAACTTTTGTTTGAAAATTTTTTCAATTGGACCTCTCCTTCTCCTCCAATTTTGCATAATACTCCGTTGATACTTATTCAAAATTGGAGGAGCGGAGGAAAAAGGGGCCAATTTGAAAAAAATTTCAAACAAAAGTTGTAAATTAAGGTCCTAGAAATAATTTTAGTTATTATAAAAATTTCAATTGGACCCCTCCCTCTTCTCCAATTTTGCATAAGATGTTTGAATATTATAATCCAATTCGTATTATGCGAACGAACTCCGATGTTCGCAACAGACGCTTGTTTTGGTAGAAACTGCTGTATTTGGAACGAAATTCGCCAGCCGTAAGCGTAACTACGACTTCAAACTCGCCAGCCGGTCTTGAAAATGTGCGCGCGCATATACCCATATATGCTAAATTATCTACAAAAAATCGATAGAATATCGAAACTAGATAATCTACAAAAAATCGTAATACAAAATCGATAGAATATCGAAATTAAATCGAAATAAAAAATCGATAGAATATCGAAACTAAATCGAAATAAAAAATCGACAGAATATCGAATTCGATAAAGTGTCGCGTTAGTTCCGCATAAATCGTGTAATTATCTTTCGATTTATAGATAGGTTATCGATGAAGTATCTAACTATAATCTTGAGATTTTTAAAAGAAAAATCGTTCGATTTTATCGAAAGTTTATCTGTTGATGGATTTTGCCAACTATAATTCATCGATAATCTGTCGATATATCGAAAGATAATTTCACGATTTATGCGGAACTAACGCGACACTTTATCGAATTCGATATTCTGTCGATTTTTTATTTCGATAATTTGTCGAGTGTGCTGCTCGGGGATCTTCAAAAAAACAATAAAAGTTGTTATCATATTGGATTGCCTATCTTTGAAATTGAAGGAGTTATGGCAACGCAAAATCACAGTCAAAAATATTGCCTACCTCATTTTATTACGGTGCAGTGGCGATACATGAAAATGGCGAAATTCGTTCAAAAAATACATGGAACAGGTGTAACTTTTTGAAAGGAACAAAAAACGTCATATGTGAAAAGTTTGCCTATCTTTGAAAATGAAGGGGCTACGGAGCCTTGAATTTCGAAAATTCCTATTTGTAACACCTTCATTTTCAAAGATAGGCAAATTTCTGACATAACTATTTTTGTTCCTTTCAAAAAGTTACACTGATGGTTGGTGCATTGTTTTCCAAAATTTAAAAAATTTTGTACACCACTGCCCCTTTAAAATCGAGATAGGCACCATGTGTAAGTACATATGAAGATTTTTGTTAGTAGTACTCGATTACATCCAAATTTCAAGTTTGGCAGACCACTCGTCGGACACCATGTGGAGTGTAGATACCTATTTTTGAACGTTTGGAGAAAAAATCTCATTTTTGGTAAGAGTCCCTAAATTTTTTTTTAAAATGATTCAACTTTTTGAGGTAAAAAAAACTTCTCATTTTCAGAAAAAAATTTTTGGATTAAAAAAATCTTTCAATTTTTCAACAAAAAAAAAATCCAAAATATATGGAGATTACTTGGAATGAATTGAAAAGTATCTTAGTCGGGTCCTTGGAGAAAATCTGAGTTCGGTGTATGCAAGTGCACTTTTTGCACCATCTCCTGTCACATTTACCTAAATCTTGAAAAAAAATGGAATTTCCTATCCAAAAGTTCAAGATTTAAAAAAAAAATTCTGAATTAAAATCAAGATATTTTTACTTGGAAAAAATTATAATTTTTATTTTTTGCTCCAAAAAAATTATGAGATGTTTTTACTCCAAAAATTTTCAAAAAAATTGAGAAAAAAATAGAGATTTTCTTTCTCTAATAATAAAATATTTCTTTCTCAAAAAAAAAAAAAAAAAAAAAAAAGATTTATTGCTTAAAAATGAAAAGACTTTTACTATGAAAAATTATAAAGTTTTTTACTCTAAAAAAATTCAAGGAGTTTTTCAATCAAAAAAAATAGATTTTTTTTACATGAATTTTTAAGGAAGATTTTTATTGCAACACATTACACAAGAGATAAACTTTTATACTATAAAGAGAATACCTTAATTAGGTATTGCTTTTTTTTTTTTTTTTTTTTTTTATTGAGACAAAAAATTCATACGACCATTTATATCACACTTATTACCTAGGTAACTAAAAAAAAAAAAAATGTTTTTGCTTAATTCATGAAATAGGCCTTTATAGCGCCTTCATTTTCAAAGCTAGGCAAAAAATCTCTTTACATTGAACATACTGCCTAATGATGTACAATCAACAAAAAAAATCTCAATTTTATTTTCCATTGCCCCTTTAATTTTTGAGATAGGCATCTTGAGTACTTAGGTACATAACATTTTTTTTGTTGATGATACTACCCGGTTGTATCGAAATATCTGAAGTTTCCAAAGTGCTCCTCGGACACCCTGTATAAAACTACGTGGATTCTAAGAAATTTCTGGAATAATTTTTTTAACCACAACCCAATTACGCACCTATTCTGCAAATTTGATAATCGAGCAAAGATGCAATCTACTTATTTTAAGAAATTAAGAATACATACAACACAATATTAACAGAATACCAATACATCCCACCAAACGTCCATAAAAGAAGCCTATAGCAATTAATGTATCATATCATCGTAGAAATGCAATCAGTCGTCCAAACGATAAAATAGCAATTCAACGGACACGCTGTTTTTAAATTACCATTTTATATTATTTTTTCTTAATTTTTCTTCAGTTTATACCTAGGTATTTTAAAGATTACTTCGACTTTTTTTTAGCAATAAAAAAAATGCAAATTGTCGAGTTAATCCTTTCTCGTTTTCCCTTTTTTTTTGTTTCAAATACAAAATACGAGGAGATTAACTTAATGAAAAAATTCAATCAATGGTTCGTTCTTTTTTTTTATCCTTGATGTAGGCGCGTTATACCAATTTTCTATCAAATAAGGATTAAAGTATTCTTAGTTTTGTCGATGTAATTTTTTTATACCTTACGCTTAATTTCTTATAGGCTCATTCAAGTAGTTACATACGAATATTTTTTTTTAATTATTTCAGAAATTCGCATAAATTTATATTTTGGAAAAAAATAAAAAATTAAAGATATCAGAGAATGAAACATTGGTTGATTTCTAATTGTAATTAAAGAAACTAAATAACAAAGATTTTCGAATCGCATTCATAAATCTTTAAAAGATGAAACATTTTCGCGAACATGTGATATATAGTTTTCCTAAGCTTATTATATTACTTAGGAGTCAGGTAGTCATTAATTTTAATAAAATTTGGGGCTGAACATTTGGTTTGTTTTAAAGCCAGCTCGTTTTGGTTAGGGGACAGATTGGAGGGTATGTATCGGGAAGAGCACACAGGCCGCACCTAGACCAACGAATTCGTTTTGTCGGTAATCGCACAATTTATGGAAGTTGGCAGAATTAAAAAGACTCTGAGGTGGAAAACGTGGCTTGTTTATGGCTTTTCGTTAATACTACGTTTGAGAGTTTTTTCCACAAGTATTTTATTTCACTTTAAAGAAGCAGTCAATTTATTCAATCATATTAATGGATTAGGTCTCTAATAAATATATTTTTATTTTAAGGAAATGTGAAAAAGATGAGTAGGTACCAAATATGAATAGGTAATTAAAAGAATTAGGAAATGTCTCTTGAAAAATGTAAATGAAAAAAAAGTTTTATGTTTAAGGATCTAGGTACTTTATCAAAAAAAAAAAAAAACAGACACCTGCGCAAGCGCAGCTCTAACAGTGTGCGTAGCTTGAATTCTAAAATTACTGAGTAGTATTACTGAAATAACTTTTATGAGAAGTTATCAGTAAGTAGCCTAACCTAACATAAGCATACTTACTTTGGTATTTCAATTTGCCATGCCCCCCACCAACATCGCATAGTCACACCACCTCCCCATTCACTCAAACTGAAAACTAGATCGACCCATTGTTCGATTTTGAACATTTAAAATTTATTGCCCCAAAATAAGATAAGACTGCAGACCACAAGTCGGAATCATTGTTCGATTTTGAACATTTAAAATTTATTGCCCTAAGCAAAGATAAGATAAGAACTAGACACGAACCATTGTTTGATTTTGAAAATTTGAATTTATTGCCCTGAGCCTGAGACGTGATTTCTGATTTTTTACCACCTGCTGTGCTGAAAAAATGTTTACCGCCTGCTGTGCTGATAAAGTTTGATTTTGAACATTTTAAATTTTTATTGCCCCAAAAAAGATAAAACCGCAGAGCACAAAGAGGACGTTGTGAATTGACCATTGTTCGATTTTGAACACTTTAAGTTTATTGCCCCAAGATAAGATAAGATAAGATATGAATAATAGAAAAGTCCCCTTTTCCCTTTTTTTATTCAAGTGAAAATTGCAATTATCTCGATAATTACTCATTAGATTCACACACAAATCTCATTGGCCCTCCGCCTTCGTGAACTCTACATTCCTTGAACCAAATCCATCCCATCATTAATGAGTTAACCTCGATAAACCTATTTCAAAATTTTATATTTCAAGACTGAAACCAATAATGTGCTTACGCACACTAAAAAAAAATTAGTAGGTAGATAATTTTTCTAATCCTTCATCATTTTTCCCCCACCAAATTTCTATACCTATAACTTATGTATACCTGATAATAAAATTGTAAATAAAAAATTTAACACATAAAAAAAATTCTCACGTACCTAGGTATCACACATTCGCAAACACCTGAACAAAATATTTTGCTTCTAAAAGTAAATGCGGTTTTATTTATTCGTCTTTGTAAAATAAATCTGCGCTATGTAAAATATTTATAGACCAATTAACGAACCCCAAAAGCGTCGGTAGCGAAGGGTTTAACACTAATGGTTCCCGTATTGTCACCTAGAAACGATCACTCACTGTTAATTTGTAGTGCGGTGCACAGCACACGCATCGTATTACAAATCCACAAACCACCTGAATGATCGAAATGTATGTAAAACGAATGGTAATATATAGCTTAGCATTTTATTCTTACCAAAATGCAACAAACTCGAAGAATTTGTTTGATTTTAACGTCACCGTATTCCTTTTTACGTTATCCCAAACAAAAAAGGGGGATTAAAATTTATCGACATGCATATTAACTAGTGCGAATTTCCTCTTGATTATCATTCGCTTGATAGAAGATATTTGGAAATTGGAGGGGTTGGTTGTTTTATGAGATGGTTCTTTTTTTAGGTAGGCGCTCTTAATTAATGGTTTTTAATAATACCGCA
Source organism: Balanococcus diminutus (assembly GCA_959613365.1). Classification (NCBI taxonomy): domain Eukaryota; kingdom Metazoa; phylum Arthropoda; class Insecta; order Hemiptera; family Pseudococcidae; genus Balanococcus; species Balanococcus diminutus. Next base: position 37,808,156 of record OY390714.1, read on the forward strand.
GTGGCAATCGGGTTTCGTGGATTTATCTAAATATTATATACTTATTTAGGTATTTACAATTATGTTTGTACTTCAAAGCATAGGCTAAACTTTTTTCCAATTCACGTGATAAAAAATTATTTAAGCAAGTAAATAAAATTTCAATAAAGTTTTTATCAATATTTGTGTAACGAATATCCAACTTACTGGCATAATGAGACCGTTTGTTGTTGCTAAAGAGGCATTGGGATAAAAAAAAAACTGAGGGAGTGACAAAATAGAAAAATGCAACTTAATTGGAGAAACACACTCAAAAAGTTTTAGGGAACCCAAACTTTAATAGATACCTAAGTGATAAAATTTCAAATGTATACTTACAGTACCTATCTAGGTTTGTAATTTGATACCCTTAGAAATCTGTTAATCTGACATTTCAAAAATCACTTGTTTATGTTATGGTTGTTTTTTACACAAAAATTGAACAATTTTCAATTTCTTTCCCTGAAAACTAGCCAAGGTTCTGATTTCAATGATCATTGCCATAACCGTAACTTGAACCTTTTCATAAAGTAGTGCCTGTTTTAGGGGCGACAACTAAGAATTTTCTGAGGTATAGCTCGATTTTTTCGGAAGGGATATCGAATTAAAAGTCAATGTGGAACGTAAGAATGATCCCTCTACGAATACCTAAGAGGGTTTTTCTGAAAAATGAAAAAAATGAAAAACTTTTTTTTACACGACTCCTCACCCCGTCCGCCCATCCAAAAATAAGAAAAATTTTGAAAATATTTTTCATTATTCCAAGAAATTTGAGAAATTTTTTACTTCAAAAAAATTGAAAAAAAAAATTATTGCAAAGAAATGAGCAATTTTCTCCGAGATTTTTTTCTGAAAAAAAAACAACAGATTTTTAGTTACCTATTTTTTTATATAAAAAAAAATGAATTTTTTAATTTAAAAAAATGAGAATATTTTTTTAATTTTGTACATTGACTCCAGAAAAATTTAGAAACGCACTATTTTCATTCTAAGAAAATTTTCTTCAATTTTCTTCTTCCTAGATGTAAAAATTGACAAAAATTTTTTTCCTCAATTTAAAAATTGAAAGTTGAACAATTTTTTTTTGAAATGAAAATATTTTTTAAAAGTATGTACCTACCAATTTTTTTTCTTCAAAAAATTGAACATTTTTTTTTATTTTATTTTTTATTTTTGAGTAAAAAAAAAGAAAGATAGGAGGTATAGCTAAAATTGTACCTATTGGCTATTTCGGCTATTTATGAATTTCAAACAAACTCGCAAACTTGGAAAAAAATAATTTTTTTAGAATATTTCGTAAAAAAAATTATTCTAAAACAGTGATGGAAAAGCCGGGAGCGAGCGCGAGCGCGAGCCGCGAAGAACCTTGTTTTTGAAAGAGCCAGAGCCAGAGCAGGAGCCAATGTCTTGAAACTTATGGGAGCGCTCTTTTGGAAAGAGCTCTCTCAACGAATTTAGCTCACTACAAGGAGCGAGCCTGGTTCAGTTTAAAGAGCGCGAGCGGGAGCGCAAAATTTTTTTACCTCTTCGTTTCTTTCACATTAAAAAAAAAATTGTATCCAGGACAATTTTCCTCGTGATCATGCCGCCTTTTTCCTGCAAAGTGCAGTATTATTTTTATTTTCATGCAAATTGAGTTAATATTATTCATATTTAATATGAATAAAACGGGAAATTTTGGTCTTCAGTGAGTGGGAGCGTGAGCAAGAGCCCGAGAGCCAGGAAGAGCCGAATAATTTAAAAGAGCGAGCGAAAAGCAAGATCGAAAATTTTGAGAGCGAGCTTCCGAGCGAAGAGCGAGAGCCGGACAACTCGAAGAGCGAGCTGACGAGGAAGAGCGAGAGCTGAACAACTCAAAGAGCGAGGAGCGAGCGAAGAGCGAGAGCCTCACATATAGGGCTCTTCCATCACTGCTCTAAACCGAATTTAAAAAAAATTAATTAACAATATTAGAAAATTAGCATTTGCTTATGACAAAATTTCAAGATATATATTATCTATAAAAATTATGTTTTGGATAAAAATTTGAGATATTTTAGTTTGACTATGAAAATAATTTTTGAAAAATTTAAGCTTGAATACAACCTTGGAGCTGATCAACGACTTTAAATTTTTTTTAGAAGATAAGATTGGTTTCAAGGCATACCTATTACCTACCTTAAAAAATTAAAAGAGAATCATTTTTTCCCGTAAAATTTACGTTTTAATTTTACTTAGGAGCAGATTTTTTTTAATAAGTACCTATCAATTATCATGGTATCTATGATGACTTGACTTTACATTGACAGTTTTTGACTTCATGGTCATAAACTCAAACATGGATGAGTAACAGTATTTTCTTACCTTTAAAATAATTGTAAACGTGTTCTTAATTTCTTAAAATATTCTTTGCTAAAAAAAAAATTGAAAAAAATGATATAAAAATATTATTGAAAAACAGATCCCCAACGGAAACTGTCTCAACACTGAAGTTGCACCTGCCTAAGTTATTTTTATAGGCAACACTGCGTTGGTGCTAATCACAAATTTTTACGTAATTCAAAATGGCGAAATTGGTTTGTGTGTTGTTTGTGTTAGTTAATTTTTGAATAATTATTGATTACACTTTAATTGATATTATTTCTAATTGTAGTGATTGGAATTTCGAATTGAACCATTGCGTGGATTGTGTGAAGTATAATGTGAAATTTGTTTTCATATCTCAAGTTCGTTGAATCGTTAAATCGCACATTCAATTTTCGTTTGATTCAATCTTTTATCACACGTAAATACACAATGTTCTTGAAGTTCAGTTTACAATTACATAATTCGGTTGCTGAAATTAATAATTACAGTGTTTGTTAAGTGTAAGTGGGTACGTGTGTACTTATATTATAAGTATTTAAAAGACAGCTGGCCAAAACTGGAATGAGACTAGTATAGTTTTCAACCTTCGAATTGATCACGATCATCAACAAGCCCTCAGTAAGAATGGCTTCATCTTGGATTTTGAAACTGATTCCGGATTTGGTAAGTGAATATTGTGCTTACTTATATCTATGTGTTATTAATTATTATGTTGTACGGTATAATTATGGCCCCATATGCATTGTCAATAAGGTATGATTTTCTCATTTATCAATATCCATCAACTGTTGCTCCTATTTGTGAAAAATACTTACCACCAGCACCAGGTGCTATACTGTACAGAATACATCTATAGAACTTTGCTACAAGAATGAAAACTGAATAAAAGCTCTCATAGTTTATCAGGTAGATACCGTTATTCTTGGTGGTGTTTATTTGACCTTAGCTAGTTTATGAAATTAAGGCGGTACTTTACCTACAGGTAGGAAAGCGATGTAGGTAAAGTGAGCGAATTTTCAATTTCATTTTTTAAAGTAATTACACAAGAGATGGAGATTTTCTCGTACAAGATAGATTTAGTGCAATGTTTTATTTGTTATAAAACGTGTCTCGAAGTTCTAACGTATTTACTTTGCGCGTATCGGTGAAACAAATTCGACCTTGAAAGTTCGAGTTCTAACGAATTGCGGCTTCAATTTTTGGCCAAATGAGCTGAATTTTTGATATGTCATAGCCAGAAACCTCCCGAAGGGTGCTTACTTCCTCATTTTTCATTTAATGTGTTGATGCTATGTTTTTGTACAAGTTGAAACTTTGAAGCGATGTAGTGAATAAACTACTAAATTTTCTGTAATTTGAGGAAGTAAGCACCCATCAAAATTTTCATCGAATGAAAAATCTAAATTCACAATATCTCAAGTTTCACATGTTTTGTTACCCTGAATAGTGAGAGCACTGAGAGCACATTATTCTTCAAAATTTTCATAAAGTGTAAATCGTCTTTTAGGTATTTCTATAGAAAGAAAATCACAACTAAACTAGTGAGATTACACGCTTTTTCTATGCAATAGATTCCAATACCTGCGACGTGTTTAAATTTGAAGAAATTTTCAAAAATGTTAATTCTCAATTCTTAAAGTAACTTTCGATAACTTAATCTGCTCAAGATGTCTAAAAGGTCTTAGCAAAGATAACGAACTTACAAAGGTATTAATATTAACAAACTTTCTACATTCATAAAATGATCGCAGCCGCAGCGTTCCAAGTTTTATCTTAGATTAAAAAGTTATTTTCTTATACATAATTTACCCGTTAAAAATGAATATTTGATTGAATATAAATTGGGATGTGTTATTTCGAAGTGTTCTCTTGCAAGAAATATATATTCGCGTAGGTAGATATGTTTGTATATTTTAAACGTTGTTGGTGATTCGCTAATTAGTATCTCTACCCATACCCAATCCATGGATTAGCAAAATATATCGTACCTAAGCAAAGTATCACGTTAGAGTTTTGTCGAAGAATTAATTTGGGCCTACCTAACATGTTTTTCGTTTCATCTTTCATCAGTTTGTTTCCTGACGACGAATTTGTAATCGATCATGTATGTGTGCAGTAAAATTACACCTTTGAGCTCAAACAAATTTTCACAGTTTAAAGCCTTGTTTTTTAATTTTTTTATTATTATTTATTTTGTAATAGAGGGTCTATTCTATCACGTATCTAATGAAATTCTTTTCCTCTTCGCCCCTTTTAAGTGACTTTGTTTTGATGTCCCAAGTCCCACTCCCTATTTTTTTGCATTTATTTTTGTTTTCCTACATTTTTCTGTAAGTATAAACCATTGGAGAGGAGCTGTGAAGTCTTGAAATTGAAGGAGAAGTATTGCACTTGGTAATGTACCTTCGAGGAAATTTTTTTAATCAAAAGTGAGCGTTCAATGGTGCAAAAAACCAAAGTTTTTTAGATGCCCCCACTTGACAAAAATTCGAAAAAATTTTGAGTATTATAAAATAGCCTGGGAAAACAAAGAGAAAAATTTCCATGTTGTCAGTTCCAAAACTGTGCCCCAGGACGGTTTGAAATTCTCAAAGTCGTTTTCAAAGTCATTTTAGGGCTGGGAAAATCTGAAAAAAATCCCAAAACTACCTTTTGGTACCTGTACTTACATGCCAAATTTGATAAAAATCGGTAGAAAACTTGCGAAGATAGAATTTCCAAGCCTATATAGTTGCATATTTCGAGGTACCAGTCCTTGGGAGATCACTGCTACGCCCTAAAGTCATATTCTATTCAGCCAAAAAAATTTTAAGAAAAATTTCACCTCACTTTTTTAAATTTTTTAAAAATTTATTTATGTCAAGATTGAAAAATGTGAAAAAATCGATTTTTTCTCTAAAAAATTTAAAGATTTTTTTTTACCAATTTTTATTTAAAAAAAATTCAGCCAAAAAAATTAAAACCAAAAATGTAAATAATAATTATGATTGTTTTCAAAAAATTTCTAGAAAAATTTCACCTCAAAATTTTGTTTTTTCATTTCAAACGAATTTCAAGATTGAAAAATGAGACGAAAAATTGTAATTTTTTCTCATCAAAATTTGAAGATTTATTAACCAATTTTTATTTCAAGAAAATTCAGCCAAAAAAATTGAAACCGAAAATTCTGATTTTTTTTTTCAAAGAATTGTAATTTTTACTCCACAAAATGAGAGATTTTATTCTCCTAAAATTTAAAAAAATATTTTATACTCTAAAAAATGAAATTTTTTCAACAAAAAAAAAATTAAAAATTTTGTTCTTAAAATGATTGAGATTATTTTTTGAAAAAAAGTAGCAAGTAAACTGTTTCCTTCTAAAGATCTAATTTTTTTTTTTTTTTAATACCCTTTCTTTCATTTCAAAAAATTGAGATATTTTCTATTCCATAAAATTTTCGTTTTTTTTTTCATTTTCTAGAATAAGTAGATTGTGCCAAAACACATTTGACACAACCTGCACTCACGTTTGCGTTTGGGGTAGTGTCAATTTTTCTCTCTTTTATTTCTACTGCACTAAGTGAATAAGGAAGCACTTCAAATTAAAAATCTAAATGATTGTTCCTTCGAGATTTCGACTGTGGATACTTATTTAATGTTGCTTGTTTCAACTTTGACATTTTGACGATCCTCAAAGGTTTTTCATTCGACCCCTGCTTTCCTCTATCCATATCTATGAAATGAAGTTATCGTTGAATAAAAAATTTTATTTAAAATGTTATCGAAGTAATCGAATGAATTATTTCTCAATGTTGTTTGATGCACTTACACGTTTACAAATGTCTTGAAATTGCCACTACACAGGAAATAATCATCGGCGCAGATACCAACTTGACTTTTCACTTAAGTGTATAAAATATTCAGATAATCCTACCATCTTAGACTCATAGACTGCGGCTGCTTAAAAATTGGGGTGAGCTGTATTGACACGGTGATTGTGAGACAACCGAGCGAGGGTCCAATTTCACGCGTATGGTACTAGTTAACATTGTAAATATTTAATTGGCAAAAGTACCGTACAAATTGGTAAGATTGAATAAAAGTGTAAAGATAATAAGAAAGACTTACGTGTAATGTAGAGCGAGAGCGCGGTTCTCGAGGGACCCAGAAACGTTGTAACGTAGCAGCGATATACGTACCAAGAGGGTGATTTGGACAAGGATGAATTTCACATAGATAGGCAATCAAAGTAGCTAACTGTCAAATATGCTGGTCAAGCAGAAACGTGCTATCGAAAAATTTAAATAGCAAAGTTGATATTCTCTGTTGGTAACATTTTGAAATGAAGGCTGTTGACAGTTGAAATTCATATTTCGCTGGGTAAATTTCAATTCGTCGTTGATTTCTCAACACATGTGATGCAGTTTATAATACGTAAACGCTTATTTTTATTGTCTCCTTTTTTTTGAAAAAAATATCACGAATGCAACAGCAGAAGCGAAATTTTATAAATTCTCAATGTTCAGTTTATACGAGCTGACAACTATACCCACGTACCTGGTGGATACATTTCCAATTTGAACAAATCAATTGGCAGACTTATATAGCATGTGTGGGAGACTTCTATTAGGACTTCTGCTCGAGTCGTGAAATTATGTTTTATTTAAAATTGCATTCGTATTTTATTGTCTTTTGGCAGGGTTGCTCTTGACATAGGAGCCATGTAGCCGATAGTAAAAATATGCCAAAGTCATTTACCATAAATTCGAAATTTGCTTCTCAACATTTACGTAGCGATTTTACTTGTCAGTGATGTAAGTTTAAGTTATGTATAAAGTTTGGCGTTTTAAAGACGTATTACATCAATTTTAACAAACTACCGGTGTCAAAGTTTAACATGTTATTTTGACGCTTGCGCAATTTTCAAGCTGAATGTATTCATTTAAACTATTCATCTGTTCCAAATCTGTTCACTTCTTGGCGCTTAGGTAAACGATAATTAATTTTAACTAATTTGAAAACCGTTTCGTAGAATTCTTTTCCTCGAAATAGTCTGTTGACGACGCACGAACAAGAGCCTTAGCCTACTAAAATGTAAGTTGTATTTTTTGGTATATTTTATTTTCAATTGTGGTGCTGCTCCTGCTCGTAATTTGAATTAGAACGCGAGGCTCGGCCCAGAATGCGGAAGACGTGGCAGTGGCGCAGTACACGATAAATTTTCTAATTACCTAATGTGTCCATTTTTGATCTCTTATCGTAAAAGAATGACATGGAATTTCAAAAACGATTTACGCTTTTTCAAATAAACGGACAGATGGTGGCATCGCACATAATGGACGATTCCATATAATTCTCGCACCTGCGTCACAGATTTGTTTCTTTGTGTTTGAAATGACCACGTATTTCTGTATTACCGCGGCTAATACGTCAACAGTTCATCCATCAAATAATTAACGCACCCTAATTCAAATTTCATGCCATTCTGGATGAAAAGTATCATACGGGTTTATACGGCGACTCGGTTTTCATTGTGTCATAAACTGCCGGTTAATTAATTATTCAACAAGGAATTTAAATCGGCCGGACGTACGAATACGGCGATTTGTAACATATTTTTACCGCGCGCCAAAGAATTATAGCGATGTCGACCAAGTTTTACGTGTCAATTATTCAAAATGTTGTATATCTAGTGATGAAATTTTTGCGGCCGCGGTAAATGTGTTCGAAATTATCCGCCGGGTTGGGTTTTTTAATGTTTTTTCACCCTCGTTTCTTCAATTTTATAAAGCAGTGGTTTTTCTTTCGCGAAGATTAAAATGCGAGATATTTGCACCTATTTTTCGAAATGGTTTAAATAGGATCACGAAATAAGTTTCTGATGATTTTATGCAGTTAAACTTTTTTTTTTAGTCAAATACCTATCTACGATCAAAATGATGTTTGCTGCGATATTTGGAGATCAGAGGTGGTCTTTATTTTTGACTTTCGATTTTTTTGGTCTCATCCTCTTCAAAATGGTATATTTTTATAAGAAAATAATTCCCTATTTTTGTCCTTTCACTAACTGAATTGTTAATGGACCCTAGTAGACCACATTTTTTTTTATAAAAATGACAAAATTAACCTATTTTTAAATTTTAAATAGGATCACGAAATAAGTTTCTGATGATTTTATGCAGTTAAACATTTTTTTAGTAAAATACCTATCTACGATCAAAATGATGTTTGCTGCGATATTTGGAGATCAGAGGTGGTCTTTATTTTTGACTTTCGATTTTTTTGGTCTCATCCTCTTCAAAATGGTATATTTCTATAAGAAAATAATTCCCTTTTTTTGTCCTTTCATTAACTGAATTTTTAATGGACCCTAGTAGACCACATTTTTTTAAAAATAAAAATGACAAAATTAACCTATTTTTAAATTCGTGCATTCTTTTGGTTACAACGCATCAAATTTAATCTTTTTTATGAGAAAATAATTCCCTATTTTTTATTTTTTGTCAGCGAAACTATCAAGGTCGTTCCTTTCAGTGACGGCAAGAGCCGAGTGGGCCCTCAGTGCAATCATTTTGCATGCCCTTTTCACTCAATTAGGAACTTCCTCTGAAGAGAGTCACTAAATTTTTTTCTGGCACCGCTAAAAAATTTTACAACTTAAGTACATTTTTTAATACCACAATTTGCTAGAAAAGAAAGGTCTCATGTTTCAATTTTTTTTTTAATTTCCAAGAGAAATGTACTTATTCCAATTTTTCCTCAAAAAATTGGAATATATTTCTCTAAAAAAAAATTTGCCAACATTTTTTTGGAGTGAAAAAATCTTTGTTTTTAAAAAAAATAATTATCCATTATTCTTAGAGAAAAACAACCCATCATTTGTTGTTTAAATTAAAATTAAAATTTTTTGGAAGTTAAAAATTTTTCTCTTGCGGTAATATAAATACTCCTACTGAAAATAAAAATTTTCTCATTTTTAGTAAGAGTAGGATTTTGCATTTGGAGGAAATTTTAGCCTTTGAAAATTAATTAACTTCAAATTGACATTTTTTGAAATTTACTGAAGATACAATTTTTTTCATTTTCAGTAAGGGTAGGATTTTGCATAGGAGCAAATGGTAACCTTTGAAAATTAATTAAATTAGAATTGACATTTTTTTAAATTCACAGAAAATAAAAATTTTCTCATTTTCATTAAGGGCTGGATTTTGCATAGGAGCAAATGGTAGCCTTTGGAAATGAATTAAATTCAAATTGTCATTGTTTTGGTTTACTAAAAATAAAAATTTTCTCATTTTCAGTAAGGGTAGGATTTTCCATAGGACGGAATGGTAGCCTTTGAAAATTAATTAAATTCAATTTCTCATTTTTTGAAATTTACTAAAAATAAAAATTTTCTCATTTTCAGTAAGGGTAGGATTTTGCATTGGAGCAAATGGTAGCCTTTGAAAATTAATTAAATTCAAATTGGCATTTTTTGCAATTTACTGAATGTAAAATTTTTCTCATTTTCAGTAAGGGTAGGATTTTGTATAGGACCAAATGGTATATAGCCTTGTTCGGGGTCCTTGGTATTTTTATTACAAATTCTGCGAAATGAAATTTATATGCCTTGTTAAAATTTTATTGTCCTTTGTTCCAAATTTAAAGCACTTGGAAAAAAACAAAAAAAAACATACGGAAAAATTGAAATAACATTAATAGTACTGATGAAACAATAAAACCTTTATAATGAAGCAAAGAACAATTCCGATAGTTGCAACCAAAGAATTGCAAGAATTCAAAAATCGGCCAATTTTTTTCAATTTTGTAAAAATTGGGGATTGACTAAGGGTCCACTTGGAATTCAGTTGGGAGAAAATGAAAAAACAGACGTATTTTCTCATAAAAATAGACAACTTTAGGAGGTACAACCAAGAAAAAATTGTATGTCTAAAGTAAGGGTCACCCCAATGGAGATGTGTGATTTTTTTACAATCGTAATGTTTTTTAAATACTTGAGTACTGAGTAGGTACGCTGATTTTGTAGACGATTCGAAAGAAATAATGTCCAACATAAAATATGCGAAATCTTGTTATAAATTATGGAAAAAATTCACGATAGAAAAATCTAGGCCGGCTAGAGTATTACGAATACGTAGATAAATACGTAGGCAATAGGCATAAACGTACAAATGTACTCGTAGGCTATGTATGTATACGAATCAGTTGATACAGCCGGAACTAAACAGTATAAACTTTTGCAGCAGGAAAAATCTTACCAGGATGCGATGCCGAAACGGTACCTATAATCTTCAGAGTGGAATTCAGCAATTTCGAACATATATCGTTGTAATCCTGTTATATAATTATGCGCATGGTCAAGTAAATAAGATTTTCAAACGTAAATGGTATATGAATATCGACGTCATTGCGAACGGTTATACTACTTACATGGTGAAATGTTTCATTCAGCCTTTGAAAGAACAATAAATGGATTATCGCTCGAAGAATCTACTACGTCGTGATAATTTAGCCGGAAAATATATAAGTATAGTAAATTAAATTCTGAATTGATATTTCTATCCGACTAGTGTTTTTAAATGACCTAGCTGCTGTATTCGAGGATGTTAGCGTGTTTTCAAGAAAAAATTGATGTTCAGGTATTTTTAGAATCTAATCGGAAAGATAATGAATAAAACCGTTTATATTGACGCGGATGTATTCAGAAGATGAAAATTTCATAAAACGATAAGTACCATGTTTCAATCTTACTACATTATATTGCTTGGATTTAAGAAAAAAAAATTTTGGACGTTGCAGTGGTGAAATTTTACTTGACAATGTAATTTTGACAATAAGTTATTTGTAAAAAAAAAATCCAAAAATTGCATAAAATAAAATTGAAAAAAATTAGAGATTTGGAAATATAAATTTAAAAAAAAATTAAGTAAATTAAAGAAACACGGAAAAAATAAAATTATTTAAAAATACCTATTTGAATGAAATCGAATTTTCATGGAAAATAAGGTGAAAAAAAATCAAAGAAATATTTGGAGATTAATAAAACTAAGAAAACCGTGATAAAAGAAATAATTGTGTAAAATTGAAAAAAAAAACTTGAAAAATGGTAGGTAATTTAGGATAACTCAAACTATTGATTTTTTTGTTAATTGAAAAAGAGTAGGTACCTATAAATTTTTTTAGAAAACAAAATGAAAAAATTGACATAAAAAAATTTTTAAGCCTAAAGTTTGAAAAATAGAAAAAAATGATAAAAAATTTGATAAAAATTTTGAAAAAAAAGGAGAAATTTTTATTGAAGAAAAATTAATTTTTTGTTAGATAATTTAAATAATTTTAATTTATGAAAATTTTTGAAAAAAAAAACTTTGGAATTTACATGGTTGACTCTCCCAAAATAAAAATTGTATAAGTAAAATAAAAACAGGAAAAATTCATTAGGTAATTATTTTTAAAAGTTTGAGATTATGTAAGTAGATACTTAATTTTAAATTAGAAAAATTATAACAAAAAATTTATAAAATGGAAAGAAACGAAAAAACTAAATTATTCAGACTAAATCTAAATTAAAATTGGGGAAAATTTTTTTTATCAATTAAAAAAATAATAATAAAATAAAAATTGAATTTTAATAACAATTAATACCTAGGTAAATTGAAAAAATCAGCAGCTGAAGAAACTTTTCAAGATTGATAAATCGAGAAAAACTTACAAAATCAAGATTGACGACCCCTCCCATCAAAGAAGAAAAATTGTACAATTTTTTCTTTTAAACGGGAAAAATAAAATAAATTTATTATTATAGGTTACAGGCATTAAAAAAAAAATTGGAGAAAAAATTTAAATTTGAAAAATTGTTTTTTTTCTTTCTTATTCTTAATTGAAAAAAACATTTCATCAAACTTGACAGAAAATTTTGTCCGACTTTTCAACATTTTGTTAGGCATATCACAAACTTTTTCAACGTATTTCAAATCCTTTTTTTTTTTTTTTTTTTTTTTTAATTTAAAATTTAATTTCTGTTTTTATAGAATATTGATTATTATTTTCAACATTTCGAATCATTAATGCTGAGATCTGAACTATGATGTATATTATACTTACCCACTCGTATTTTCTTCAATCTCATAATAACAATAATAATTCGTCTTGAGAATAAAATAATAATAATACATGAATGCAGTACAGCATTTAAGATACCTGCGAGATTAACGAAATTCACTATAAAACTAGGAAAAAGGGGGGGAAAAGTAAGAAAAAAGATAAAGAAAAATAAACGTTTTAGTGTGGATAATGGCGTAATGTTGATGGTAGGTAAAATGCATTTATCATGCATTACATTTGTGGCTTAGGAAATGAAAAAAATTGTCATCAACTTTTTTCATTTCCATTTAATAACAATTTCGATTTACCCGAACAAATGTCGAATACGCGCAATTTATGAAAAAACAAATAATGTAGCCGCGGAATGAACTGCTAGAAACTATTTTTATAAAGGGAAAATTCTGACAGATGAAAAATATTTTAAATTTGAGCCAGTAGAAAACAGTAATACAAAGATGGAGTTTTAAGATTATGCAGAAGATATGTTAATGGAGAGGGAAAGGAGGAAGACAAATGTTACTCAATGAAGTCAGATTTACCATACGTGAATGTTTGTTACAAAAGCAAGGCAACTACTACTTCAAAATGCTGCCAACAAATGATTTAACCATTTTCTACGCATTTTTTATGAAAAAAAAAGTAGTAAATATATACGCTGAGATAAAAAACCGAAAACCCAATCCTTATTTTGTTAGTATGTTTTTTCCTTTTCCCTCATGAGAAAGTCGAGGCCATTTTAAAAGAAATTTTCCACAGGATTGGTGTGATTTTTCAATGCTTATTTGTAGAATGGCTCGATGCAATGGGGTTTAATTGGATTGGTGTAGCTTTTAGGGAGGTAGCGTTATTGGGTTGATAATGATACCTACCTATTCTTGTAATGTTGATGATTTGGTGATGAATTGGCCGTTATGATGATTTTTTATTGGATGAGTTACAATCATCAGTGACATATCGACTGGCATTATTTAAGCGTTGTTTCCTTTTTTTTTTCAATAAAATCCTGCAGTATTAAATATTTTAGTAAAACTCGTAAAATTAAATAAATCCTACATTTTTTCTGCGCGTTTTATCACGTTGATGTTCTCAACTTCTAAGGATTTAATTTAAGAAAAAGAAATAAATCAAAGTTGGCTGAAAAAGCCGCTAACTTTTTTCTTTTTTTTTCTTTTCGTTCTTACAGTAAAAGCGAGAAAACTACATTTTCCGAGTGAGAACCCTAAGCGCCAACGTTCATTGCATTACCCGAAAAAGAAGATGTGATCGGTGGTAGGAACGGTTAATCCTTGGGATATTTTGCTAACTTGGCACCGGAACCCCAAACCGTGTCCCTCTGGATTTTTCTCTTCGTAGTCTTCTACTACGTGACAGCTAACAGAAGGAGAAAAAAGAAAGTGAACTTTTTATCGCGCTCATTTGATATCCTCATTCGAAAGCGGACACGAGCAAAATTTTATTACACCAAAAACGTAATTCGAAGGGCGTGTTTTAAGATTCATTACTGCTATGTTGACTAAACGAGACGATTCGATGTCTGATTGTGACTTGCGAGTCTACTTCACTCATGTCTCATATGACTGTATCTTCTCATTATACCACCATATACGAAGAATAGATGAATTTCCAACTCTGAGGTTGTCTCTCTTCCTAAAATTTTGTTAGGAAGTAGATCGAGCGAAATCCAGACGAGTATCTTACTGTAAAGCTTTACGAATGAAAAGTCGATTGTAACTTTTTGAAAACACTCAGTTGACAGATTGTCTGTGATACGAAAGTAAATCGGTTTAAAAAAGTCTTTCGATAGAGAGATGAGTTGCGAGGTATCGAGCATGGATTCGAAATAGATTTTCTTCCTTGATTGAAATAAATACGATTCATCTCAAAAATAAAAATGTACTTACTTGAATGACAGCAGAGAAATTTTTTGAAATTTTTTTCGTGTCTTTTGAGCTTTTAAAATTGTGTAGCACTTTTCCTTCTAATTTCTTATTTTGCCAAAAAATGTATACGTACGTTTTCAACAGTGTATACGAGGGAGGCCCTACCACAGCCAGGACCTTTCAAAAAATTGTTCGATCAAGGCGATGATAATGATTTTTTTCTTCAAAAAATTAAGAGACTAAAATTTTTCAATTTTTACTCCAAAAAAAGTGAAGGTTTAACATTATCCTTTCAAAATAAAAGAGAAGGTTTTTATGTTGACTCTTGAAAAATAAAAATAAAATAAAAATATTTTTTCAAATGAGTCAACAAATTTAACCCCCCCCCCTCCCCCCTCCCCGTTAAAATAATATGTTTATTTCAAAAAAATTGAAATATTTTTTCTCTCTTAGAATTAAGATTATTTTTTTTTTACCTTGGCGGGGCAGTCCGACTGGACTGCTTGATATTTTTCGCTTCGAAAATTTGAAAAAAAAATCCTACAAAAAATCAAATCACCTAAACGATTATTTCCTTCAAAAATTAAAAAGTAGATATGTAGGTAGGTATTTTATACTTTTGAAAAAAAAAGTATTTTCTTTACCTACTTATTTTTTTACTTAGGTAATATGAAAATTGAAAACTTTTTACACTGATTCCAAAAAATTGAGATTTTTATAATCTGATGATTATTTTTGCTCCGAAAGAATTGAGAATTTTTTTTCTCCAAAAATTGATTGAGAAAATATACTTTATATATTAAAAAAAAAACATTTTCTTAAGTGAAAAAATTTATGAGACTTTTTTAAACAAAAAAAAAACTAGGGATTTTAAAATTCTATTTTTGTATTTTCGGAATTTTCTTGAGTGTAGCTCATTTAATTTTTGAAAAAAAGAAGAGATTTTTAACAAAAATTTTATGCAAAGAAATTTTCTTCTATTTTTTTGGCGATTTCTCTTTTAAAAATAACTAGGTAATTTTGTTCTGAGGTCGTTTTCCGGTTAAAGAATTTAATGAGAAAATTTCGATTTTTATAAGAAATTTTTAAGATTTTTTTTTTTTGAAAATAGTTTTTCCAACAATTTTCTTTCTTTCATAAGAAACTTACTTATCAAGTAACACATTTTAGAATTTTTTTTCCAAGATTTCACGTGGAAATTTTTGAACAAATAAACATCTGAAAAAACACCGGAGATTTTTTAAATTTGTATTTATTTCATGAAAATATTCTTAGGAAAAGTTGAAATTTTTTTTCTGTATAATTATATTTCTAGATTTTTTTTCTTAAAAAATTTTGAGACGAACTTCCCAAAAAAAGAGAATTTTTTTGTTGAGAATTTTTGTTTAAAAAATTTGTTCAAAAAAGAACATCTTCGAAGTCTCAATTATTGTAAAGAGAGCACGCCATGCGCCACTCAGACTTGAGAACCAAATTTTGAGTCGCCGAAGTTTAATTTTTTTGATTTTTGGTAAATTTTAATGGCAAGAATAACTCATTATCTACATGAAATAATTTTTGCAAAAATATCATGTAATTTTTCAGATAAAATTCTGAAAATCGGATTGTATAATTAAGTCGGACCCCCCCCCCCCCCCTCGTAAGTCAAGTTCGACATTTTTCGAAGCAATCTGGAGCCTCCAGAAAAAGTTGACTTTTCTTCAGATTTTCGAGTTGTAAAAAAATTAACCTGTCAATTCGTCATTTCGGATTTTCACTTCAACCCAGCTAATCGATTGATAATATCAAGAATCAAGAACTAAAATTTTAGCTGCCGAAGTTGATTACAGCGCCTTCTGGAGCGATTCCAGTGACCTGAAAAGAAATAAATTTTTTCTGGAGGCTTTAGATCGCTTCGAAAATGGTTGCAGTCAACTCGGAAGATCAATTTTATTGTATAAACCGATTTTCAGAATTTTATCTCAGAATTTAGTATTTTTGTGAAAAATTGATAGATAGGTACTCGATGTTTTGTCATTCTCAAAAATTTGTCAAAAATTGAAAAATCAATTTCAGCAGCTTAAAATTTGGATCTGAAGTCTGGGTGGCATGCTCTTTCGGTGAGCCAAATTTCAGCTCAACTGAAGTTGACGAGTTGTCAAGATTCCCTTGTTAGAATATTAACCTATAAGTACGTACAGACAGACTAGCATGTGTTGTCATTCACTGGTACTTAGAGACTAGTAAATTCCTGTGGTCTGTTTAGACTTGTGGTTATCTTTTATATAAATGGAATTTGTAGAAAGTAAGCTTTCATTTTTGCTTTGTCTGTTTCAATGCACCATTTTTATCTTGGTGCTCTAAGGTGTTTAGTGACATAGCTGCTGTTGTTGCATTCCTGTCTTAGGTAGCACGTATTTCTCGTCGAAAATATTGCCGTAGAATTGCTGAACGAGTAATTATTAAAAAATTTTTTTAATTAATTTGAAAAAAATGCCTCGTTAAAAAAGCTGAATACGCGATTCAAGGTCTAAGGTAGTTGTTTTTTTTTATTCACGCAACACGTACGAAGCTCGCAAGTTTTTAAAATAATATTTTGCAAGTTAGCACCCTCATTCCTCGGTGTAGTGTTATTATCATAATATTATTACCCAGTTTAAAGTTTAAAAAAGTTCCAACTTCGACAATTTAAAGGTACATTTTCGAGTTTTTAGCATTCCAAGTTCGTTAAGTTTAATGCATTTGTTTTTAGCCGTTGTTACTATTCTTTTAGTTTTATTTCGATTTTTATTCAACTTTTACTTTCGAAGATTTGGCAACTATAGAAGACAAAAAATTCTTCTGGATTAGCTACTCGTGCCTTTTCCTAACGCAATAGGCACGAGTACCAATATGCATAATTTCTATGTTAAGGAGGGGTCGCTAGCTTGCGTTGAAAAAATTCGATTTTTTCGATGATTATTGCAGAAGTCTGGAATGAGACGAGGAGTCAGCACGTGTAAAGATTCGAGCACGAAATGCATTTATTTTACGGGTATAAATTAAAAAGGAGCAGAAATTCCACAGGTTGGAGTACGGAGACGGAGAGTGTTGGTGCGCCAGGCGATTGTAAAGGGTGCTAAGATAAAAGGAGGGAAAATCGAAGAAAGAATTGGAAAGGATGAGAAAGAAATCGCTATTTAGCGAGGCGACGGGGAAAGCCCCATCAAGATGGAAACTTAGGTAAGTTTTATTGGCACGTCGTTTTTCATTGCATCTACCCTAATTACTTTTCGAACGATCCAAATCGTTGCTGCGTCCCAAATCGCAAATAAAACATTTCCCAAAAGAGCCAAAAGCAGATTGGGACGGCAACATGTAAAGATATACAGACGCTTTTTTGAACATTGGCACAACCATAAATATTGCTCCTTACGCGCGCACACTGTTTAGACTTTATACGATAAATTATCACACGTTTTACTTATGTTTATTTATACGTTTTCCCTCTAAACAACCAAAGAAAAAGGATAATTTAAAGGATAAAGTATCTTTAACGCGTTATATTAGTATACCTTTAAGCGATTTGAGCTTTTTGTGAAAGATCACGATAATTCTATGCAGATGGGAGATACGTGACTATTTAGTTAATGAATGTTGGAACGCATCGAAGCTCAATGAGCTCGATTTTGCAAAATTTGTCAGTAGCGTAGGTATGGCTTTACGTCGGCGTATTTTTGATCTTATCCTATTAGCGAAGATGTTTCCCAGATAATTTTTCAAAAAAATCCACCCATGAAAACTCCTCCACGTTTTTTATACTTACTGATTTCGCGCCGTGATGACGAAAAATAAAAACGTGAAAGCGATTTCGCCGAATATTTTAGGTTTTTTTTCCTCTCTTCTTTTTTATTTCATTATTTTTAAAGAGAAACAACAGCCAACAAGAAAAAAAGAAAAGTATAGAATGCTTCAACTTGAACACTGCAAAACGAAAATATCTTTTAGGTAATTTTATAAAAATGTACGAGGCACGTGAAAAAATGCGCTTGAAGAATGATAAAATGGCATTCCGAACGAGAATATATATTTAAATTATAACAAGCTATGGCGAAAAAGTAAAAAAAACCTTACTTATACTCGTAAAAATCATAATATTATGGACGGTATTTATTTGTTATGAATGTAGCTTTTTCGTTACCTACATTTAAAAACGCTTTAAATATTTAAAATATTAAAAGCAATATTGATCAGACGATGATGGTATTTTTATAAATTTCAAGTTCTCTGGGGGGGATAGGTAGATTATACGTACGTATCAATTCCAGGTGATGTGGGTTTCGATTAGGAGAAGGGTCAGGGACGTAGCGAACACATTTTGCAAGTGCATATGGAAAAATTATAAACTTTCATCTACAATACCTAATAATTTTTTTTTCATTTTTTTTGTTGAGCTTTTTTTTGTAAGTTAGAGAATTTTTAGTTAGGGCAGGAGACAATAAATTTTCAACAAAGAATCGTAATTTTTTCTTCTATAAAATTCTTAATTTGAAAATAGGAATCAAAATTGCCCACTTATAAATTTTTAGCCTTATTTTTTCTCAAATCCAAGGCCATTAAGATATATAAAGATGTGAGAGTTTTGAGGGAGGAGGATACAAAATCCATTTTTTGATCCCAAAAGTCCATTTTGATCATTTTTACCAATGTCTGTCATCTCTATACAGGGTGTACCGAATTGAGAGTAAAGCCTTCCAACCAGTAACTATGCAACTCCTGAGGAGCCGATGTAAGTATGTTTGCCTAACCTCCGAACTGCAGGGGCTGAGTTATGTTAATCGATTTTTTTTTTCTTCATTTTGACAGTGATTTTCAACCTTACGCTTCTCGATAACTATAATAGTTGGAAAGTTGCGCTTTACGGCATCGGATGGAAAACTTTGTGTAGAATTTTTTCATGGGACTGGTAATTTTTATAAGTGGACAGGGAAGTCTATACCGAGCAAAATATTTTTAAAAACATGTGAAAAATTGACAATTTTTCTTATTTTTCTGTGATAATTCAAAAAGTTGTCCTTTGACCAAGCTGTTATTAATAACTTTTCTAGATGGAAAAAGGCTGCTCCTTTCAATGGCGTAACCCTCACTACTCAATCTTACTCCAATCAAAAGTTAATTGTGAATAATTGTTGAAAAACGTCAGAAAAAAAATCATAACCATTTTTTTTACAATGTATTTTTCTTGAATAATTTTTTTCAAATATTTTTCTAAAAAAAATAAACTGCTCATAAGTGTTAATACACTAAAGAAAATTACTTATTCAAGAAAAACAATTTAAAAAAAATTAATTATGATTTTTTTCAGACAGTTTTCAACAAAATTATTCGCTCATTATTTTTGATTGGAGTAAATGTGCCTCCTGTGGTTTTCGACTTTTCAGTCTTGTTTCGTCCTTTTTACCCTCTTCCATCTTAAAATAACTCAATTTTAAGGTCATTTTTCACTGTTTTCAATTTTGTATCATGACAATACAGGCCACCCAAATCGATCTAGAAGGCCATTCTTAGGCATGTCGATTTAATGAGGGCTCTAGCTTTGAATTTTAGAAATTCATACCCTCCAACCTCTCGTATACAAAATTTTTTCTCAAAATTGTAAAACATTGTAGTTTTAAGATAAAGTGAAGAAACTATCAGATTTTCCTCGTTTTCAATTAGGAAATAATAATATTCTTAATAATAAAGAATTTTACCAAAATAAATACTTACTTCATGCGTTGATTGTGAAGATGGATAGGTAGTTGCATGCTGTCGGAGTTTTCCTACTTTAATCTTAAACCAATTACGAAGCTGAGTGAACAGCTAACAATTTCTCTACGCGTTAAAAAACAACCATGATTTAGAAAGAGAAAGAAAAACGTATTGCAAAGTTGAGAAGTAAAATTTTGAGGCAAGAAACTTTCAAAAGTTTTCATAAAATTTAGTCGAGTTATTGAAAAGAATATTAACCTTGAAAATCAAGCGAGTGTGAGAAATTGAGTTAGCTTCGTGAAAGTATTTTTCATAGATAGGGTATTATTCGTGGAAAAATTGCGAAATTTTAAAGTTGGTAAATTTACTGTTGAAGAATAAAAAAATTACTTACTTGAACATGAATTTTCAAATTTTTGCATTTTTTTTCGAGTCTTGAAAGTGGTTTTCTGAAAATTTAATGGCTTACTCCATATTCGACCCTTAATTGAATTATAACGTGTATGTACCTATAAAAGACGTAATTTGGGTTTTCGTTCATTTTTTTTTTTTTTTTCATTGCCACATCTCATCCATTCATTACACGAGTTCGATGAATAAAACACGTTCGATTCAAGATTTTTTAATTCATTTTTTTTTATAGAGTATAAAAAATAAATATTAGATTTTTTTTTTATTCTTTATCGATTTTTGTTATATAAAAAAAAATTGTTGAAGAGGAAAATATACGTACATAGTATGTATAAGATAAAAACATCAATTCAATTAACCTTGTTACACGAGTGTTGTAAACTTAGATAAAATTACATAGGATATCGTGTAAATTAATTCGTTAACATTACAAATATTACAAGTAGAAAAAATTTTTATTTATTTTTTAAATTGACTACATTACTCGCGTGTGATTTCACCACGCATAATTTTTTTAAATAAATTTATGTAGTATACCTATGATAAAAAAAAATCGCTTATCTTGCTTGTAATTTGAGACGTGAAATCGACAAAGTCATATTTAAGCGAGAGCATTGCTAAATTTACCTACAAATTATGAATCTGTCGATTGGCCTCTTATGTTAAAAAAAAATATTCGTATGGAACATGGGAGAGGAACAATGCTGTAAAAGTTAGCATTTCGTAGTTTTACAAAAAAGAAAAAAAAATTTAAACAGAAAAAAATCACATACCATGTATACAAAATCACATAAAAAAAAAACGCACGAGTTGTGAATCATGTATACATAAACAACAGCTACAGGCTTTCGAATTGTCTCTATTTATAGGATTTTGCTGTTATGTACAAAAATTTCTATATACAATATATTCAACACCTTTGAAATATGAGGATTTCATTAGCGGTAAAAGAGTTGATGTAGGTTATACATAATACGAAACAGATCACAATTTTGTAAGTACAGTTTGAGTATTTATCACTGGATGAACTATTTTGAGCTCCTAAAATGGTATTGGATTCTACCATCTCTTCCTCGCTGTCTTCGAAATCTGAAAATAGATATTGCTTCGGTGACTACGCGAGCGAGATTAAACGGCGAAAATGCGATTACAACATTTGCAAGCATTTCCAGAAAGTTTGCTACGTCTAGTTCATTCATTAAAGTACGGCGCCTCTCCGTTCGGTTTCAAGAAATTCGTTAAATATGCTACGCCTATTATTGAATTTGCTGTAGGTAATGGTTCTTAAAAAGGAGAGTATATTGGTAATAGAGAGGAAAAAGGCAGCCGAAAAAATTATCGTTGCGGTGCGGTGTTTTCCCTTTAATTCGAACGTAATGAAAATTCTAAACTACACATTCGATAACTAGGGTCACTCAATCAGTGGCATTTATCCATCGGTAAAAATGAAAAGTTCAAATCTCATAAGCTTTGTATAGATGTTTAATTCGGTAAAGAAATAGACGAGGAAGGAGGAAAAAAAGGTAATTCACTAGTTTCAAGAGTCATTAGACGATTAAACTTCTACAACAGCTAATCCCTTGGTAATAGACTCCTTCTGGTAGTTTTTCAATTATAACTGATGCTAAGTCGGATACAGGAAATTTTCAAAGAAGAAAACTTATAATTTAATATGTCACGATCAAATCTTTTACTTCACTTCGGATTATACGCATTTTATTATATGATATATTTCGCAAGATTCCCACGAAGTGTTTCTTCCCGAGAGAATCCGAGCATCTCGCGGACTAGTTTTTTCCATTCGCTGATACCCAGACAAGATTTATTTTATAAGTTAATTTTGATCGAAATTGACAACCACGGGTACGTTTTTTTGAAAGTTTATTTTTTTTTTCAATATTGAATTCGGCATACGTACTTATGTCGAAACGATTTACCTCCAACTTGGGTCATCGAAGGTTTTACATCGGTTTGAAATATGACGTGTACCTTACCTACCTACCTAGAACCTACTTATACCTTACAGGCATGAAATTCGATTGCTATTAAAGTAATTTCAGTTACTATTTCATGAAAAAGTATTTGCTCAAAGCGGCCACTAATGGTACTTAGGATTTCTTGTTGGAAAAAAATGAAGGGATGAAAAGTTGATATTTTTCATTACTTGAGATGAAGTGATTATCCTCTCTTGACAGTCAAGAGTCATGAAGAGAAAATCCGGGCCCGGGCAAACATTGCTAAAATTTTTGATTTTTAGTTAACAAGTTTTGGGCGCTCGGACTTCTTTTGGCAGGCCCGTTCGTAGGTGAAGAAATTTTTTCAATAAATTCCGGAATATATTTCATAGAATTTTCAACAAAAAAAAATCATTTTACTAAACTTCACGATGTTATCACAAAATTTTCAGAGAATTCTACAAAATTTCAGAATCTTCCCTCAAAAATATTAAAAAATTCCCAGGGACTTTTCATAAAGATTCAAAAAATTTAAAAATAAAAACAGGAACTTCTTGCAAAGAGTCAGAGAATTTCTCATGAAACTTCAAAAATTCTTTAACAAAATTTCAGAAGTTTTTTCTCTAGTTTAATAATTACTAAATTTTGGAAACTTTTCACAAAATTTAAAGTTCTTCTTTTTTACAAAATTTTATAAAGCATTCAAAGATTCTCTTGAAAGGCTTCAGGAAATTGAAAAAATATTTTTTTTCACAAATTCCTCGGAGTTATACCAATAACAAAATTTTTAGAAAATTCTACCTAAAAAAAATCACCTAACTTCAAACAATTTTCACAAAATTTTATTTTTTATTTTTTGAAAACTTCAAAAATCGTTTGAGAACTTTTCATACCTAAATTTTCACAAAATAGAAAAAATGAAAAGTTTTCACATACCTAGTCGAAATTGTTTTTCAAATTAAAAAAAAAATAGCTGACTTTTCTCTTTGAGAAAATCAGCTAAAAAATCATAAAATTTCAGAGAATCACCCCCAATAGTTCCTATAGTTAAGTCACGAATTTTTAATAGAATTTTTCACAAAAGTTGTACAAAATTTTTAATGAAATATTTTTTAAAAATTCAGAAAATTCTAAAAAACCTCAGAAAATTTTTCACAAAATTTCAGAATTAAAGGAAGGTTCTTGAGAAAATTTCAGAGAATAATCACGAATTAAAAAAATTTTCCCCAAAAATTTCTAAGAATTTCCAGAAGTTTTTGCAGAATTTTTCTAAAAATCTCAGAAATTCTTTCACGAAAATTCATTCTTCCCGTGTCAAAAATTTTATAAAAAATTGCACAAAATATTTTACAATAATTTTTTTCTTGCAAGGAAATTAGGTATATTCAAATTTTTCACCAAAATTTTTCAACTTCCACTCACTAATAATTCTGAGTAGAAGGAATTGTTTTAAAAAAGATTTCGTTTGCTCTCCTTTTTTAAAATAATGTCTCTGGTTAATTTTTGGTTATT
The DNA here is from genome assembly GCA_959613365.1 of Balanococcus diminutus. Classification (NCBI taxonomy): domain Eukaryota; kingdom Metazoa; phylum Arthropoda; class Insecta; order Hemiptera; family Pseudococcidae; genus Balanococcus; species Balanococcus diminutus. Next base: position 37,832,072 of record OY390714.1, read on the forward strand.
TGGCACTTAACACGCTAAAAAATATTAATACTTACCTAAGGTGATATTACCTCAGCGAGTAATAAAATTCAATCAAATCTATTATAGTGTTGTCGATTGTGCTCGAATAAGAGCCACGATTATCAGATTTATACAAGTAGATTGTTAATATTATGTTGATTGATGTATTGTTGAATTCTTTTGAATTTATGGCCTCATTGTTTATTTTTTAAAGTTGTTATTTTAACGAATCTGGATGAAGTCAGTTTTATTCTTTACTGATGCCAACGTCTTTTTATCTTATCCTTTTTTTTTTCAAAGCCACGAACGAAACGTGACGGATTTGATCATCAAGTTCAGTCGGAAAGAACGGAATTTATTCACGTTAAACGCTCTCTTCCGACTCATTGCCGTCACATTTTCATCCCCAAATTTCAGATATTTCCTAACTTTATTCCTGACAGATATAAACTTGAGGATGTTAACGTTATACTTTTATTTAAAAAAATAAGGTTTTCCTCATTTTGAGCCCAGAGTTAGTTGGGTCGAGAAGGAAGTGAAAAAGCCTCATTTTGTTTGTTAGGAATAAAACACTGCAGCTTTTTCTGATGATGGACACGTCAAAAAAAATGTTTTTTTTGAAATCCAATATTACGTATGTAAAATCGAATGTTGTTATTTATCTTTCTATGTTATTAGGTATTTGGATTTTTATAATTACTACCCCTCTTTTATAAAAAACTAGATGAATGAAAAGTCAATTGCTTACCTTTTTTCTTGCTATAATTTATGGCCGTACTAGTAGTTGTGGTTGATGGAGTGGGATTTTCTGCAATTAAAAATTTAACAAATATTTTAATAAGTAAGTATATTTACGCTGATGTATTAATTGGACTAGAAATTTATTTAATAATTACCATCTAATTTTATCAGACCATCGGTCTCTCCTAAGGAATTTTTTGCCACACAACGATATGATCCAAAATCACTTCTGGTAACGTTGTGTATTATTAATACCATATTTTTATTATATTCTCTTTCTTCTGATTTTGCTTCGTATTTATCACCTGAAACAAGCAAATCTACAACCGTTCATTATTCATGTTCGTGATATGATACTCAAAATAGAAAAACGTAGATGTAAATTGAAGAAGTGATTTTTAAATAAGGGAATTATTTAAAAGTACAAAGAAGAGTTGAGTTGAGTTGTAGTATACGGGATGTTTCGTATAGCTGATTTAGTATCTTCCATGAGTTGAATAGGAAACCCATAAAGGTTAAAAAATGTTACATAATAAATATAGTAACTTATACAATATACATGGTGTCTACCTTGAAAATTGAAGAAGAGGGGGAAAATGAAATTGAGAAGTAAGTTTTTTGTTAAGTATAATTATGGATAGTACATATTAGTAGGTACTGAAAAAATGAATTTTTTCCACTCATGACATTTTTTGCCTACCTTTAAAAATAAAGGCGCTACAGGTTAAGTCAATCTAGCGATGTATACTTGAAAAATTTGTAGGGAAGGGAAGGGTCCAATCGAAATTTTTGTAATACCGAACCAAAATTATTCCTAGGATTTAAATCTACCACTTTTGTTTGGAAATATAGTGTAATATAAGTATCAAAGTCATATTATGGCAAAATCAGAGAAGAGAGAAGGGTGTAATCGAAAATTTTATATTTACCAAAATTATTTGCAATGCCTCAATCTACAACTTTTGTTTGAAAATTTTTTCAAATGGACCCCTCCCGAGCGGCACACTCGATCGATAATATCGGAAGATGTAACGTATCGATAAAAAATCGTTTGAAAATCTATAGATGTTCTCACGATATTATAAAGATTTATCGGTACAATTTCATAGGCAAAAAATCTAAAAACTATCGAATTCGATATTATTAAGATTTTATGACGATATTCGTCAACGATACCATCGACAAAGAATATTAAATTTATCGATTCCGATTTTCCACCGATTTTGTGCAGATATTTGAAACTACATTATCGACAAAGAATATTAAATTTATCGAATTCCATTTTTTAACGATTTTGTAAAGATATTTAATACTATATTATCGACAGATTATATGAAATTTCTCGACTTCGATATTTTAACGATTTTTTGACGACATTTGAAACTATATTATCGACAGATTATATTAAATTTATCGAATCCGATTTTTTACCGATTTTGTAAAGATATTTAAAACTATATTATCGACACATAATATGCAATTTCTCGAATTCGATTTTCTAACGAATGCGTGAAGATATTTGAAACTATATTATCGACACGTAATATGAAATTCCTCGAACTCGATTTTTCAACGATTTTGTGGCGATCTTTGAAAATATATTACCGACAAATAATCTGAAATTTGTCGAACGATTTTTCAACGATTTTGTGACGATATTTGAAATTATTTCCAAATTTTAAAAATTGATGAAAATTTTTCTAAGTCCAACACGTCTGGAAGTACTAAACTGTCTATAAGCGTTTTATTGCTAAGTTTTCAATGATAAGGTATGGCATAGTGGCTAAGGTGGAGGAATACCATGCAGGAGGTAGATAGTTCAAGCCCTACGGACGGCAGATTTTTAAAAAAATTTTTTTGACTTTTTCTGAAATGATCCTCTTACCGTAACATGAATAATGTGTTTAGGCATAGTTTAATGTATTAATTATGCTAATTAATGATTTTTAATTATATAAAAAAGCTAGTAAAAGACGAAAAATCGGAATAAAAAATCGATAAAAAATCGACAGAATATCGAATTCTATAAAGTGTCGCGAAAGTTCCGCCTAAATCGTGAAATTATCTTTCGATATTATAGATAGATTATCGATAAAATATCTTACTATAATCTCGAAATTTTTACTAACTATAATTCGTCGATAATCTATCTATATATCGAAAGATAATTTCACGATTTAGGCGGAACTTTCGCGACACTATCGAATTCGATATTCTGTCGATTTTTTATTTCGATAATTTGTCGATTGTGCTGCTCGGGCTCCCCCAATTTCGAAAAAGTAGGTATATGTATCTACTTGTTGTGTGAAATCGGAGGAGAGGGAGAGATCCAATCAAAATTTATAAATATAATAACCAAAATTATTTTTAGGATCTTGATATACAACTTTTATTTTAAAATTTTTTCAATTGGTCCCATTCCTCACTTCCACGTCTAATTTTTAATTAGTATCTTCGTAGTATTATGCAAACCGGGGGAGGAGAGAGGGGTCCGATTGAAAAAAATTCAAACAAAATTTGTAGCTTGAACTTCTGAGTAATTCTTAAAAATTTCGATTGGACCCCTTCCTCCCCTCCAATTTTGAACATTAAGAATCTATGTAGTATTGGACTTGATAAAATTCAACAACAACGATCCACGTTCATGTAAAGAGAAAACTAGACACTATTAAAATTGGTGAAACTGTGCAGTGTGCACTTCATGATAAAAACCACAGAAAATTTGTTTCACTTATCTTTTTCTTCCTAGTGCTCATTTTTTGAAGAAAAAAATCCCAAAACCCGTTTCAAATTGAAGCGAGTTTTCGGCTTGGGTCTGAACTGGATTTTAATGAGTTTCCCCGGTTTTGGGCCGGACCAAGTCTCGGGCTTATAGCTTTGCTCAATTATCGGAAATATGAATTTTCAGAATTTAAAAGGTAGACAAAAAATGGCAAATGTAAACAGATTTTATTTTTCTCAGTACCACCCATAAATACAGACCAAAAATCAATTTTCCTCAATTTTATTTCCTTTCCCTTTCAATTTTTGAGGTAGGCACCAGATAAATAAGACATTTTTGTTTCTAATGAATTGCCTATTCACTTCGTAGAAGGAACTAATCAGCTATGAAACACCCTGTATACGCAGGTTGAAATTATGTACCGACGTGTTGATATAATTTAGTTCGATAGTTATGAAAACAAAATTTAATAAGAGTATATTATTGGTTATGGCTTCCTATACCTAATAGTAGTTGGAGAATGTTTAAATTTTGAGTATCTGAAGTAAAGTATAAAGTGTAAAGTAACGTGGAGGGAAAAAATCTGGTACTCGTACATGGAAATATCATAAATTCGAAGAAGTTGTTAAATAGTAAAACGCTTTGAAAAAGTAAAGAAATCGCGCCATGTCAAGTTGATATTTCGTGACACTGTATGCAACAAAATACGTGTCAGCGTTTGGAGGATCTTTAGCATGTATATGATACACGCGTCGCGGAATGGAGGAAAAGAAGAATCACGAAATGTAAGTGACGAGAGTGTACGAGTACGCTAAAAAAAGCTGAGAATAATAATGATTTATACGGTGTTCATGGGAATTTATATATTTATATGTTTTCCCATTTTAAGAACGTTTTACGTACAAAAGGGGATTTCGATACGACGGAATTATTTTCGCGTGTAGAATGTGTTGTAAAGATGAACGAACGGACGTCGAACGCGATACCTCGGTATGAAAAATAATCACCCAGGATGGCTCGTTGGTTATATAGGCGCGGGGGTGCCTAAATTTAAAATTCCAATTGTTTCATAATCGTATTAAAAGAAGGCGAACACGAGCAGTTACCTATTCGTTATGAGTTATTATGACATGGTAGGGAAAAAAGAAGAAAAAAGCTATAGGTATCAGATACGTGGTACTGTGATAATCCTGGCACCATGACATGACTCCCAATCACGATTCCTTCGTGTGACGTGTATCATTTGAGCAAAATTTATGACATACTGATTATATTTATAAGTCTACGTTCCCGTTAAAATATATAGGTCGTTTCACACATGAATACAAACTGTCGTTGAAATTTTCAACGTTGATCTTGGAAAAAAAATTGTGTTTCTTTTTCTTACCTATATGCTATAGGTAGGTACATCTACGTAAATATAACAATTCAAGCATGATACGATAAAAGTTCTTGTAAAAGTTACGCATACGAAAAAGTACCTACAAATACCTATTAGTCGTATAAAACGTTATTACGTAATTACCTGATACTATCATATCCCCCCGTTCTGTCGTCCAATAATTTATGGACGTAGGGTGGGCTTCTGTGTGACAGGTTAATGAAACGTTTTGTCCAATGTATGCTGCTTCAAGTTGATTGGATATTGTTAACATGGGTGGAACTGCCGGCAAATTTGTTTGTAATTTAAGAATAACATTTTAAACGACGAACGCGCCCAATAAAAAAGCTACACTTACATTGTACTCTCAGTTCAACCCTTTTACTGATTGATGGTGGGACACCGTTTGAAGCTATACATAAATAAGCTCCCATGTGTAATCGACTCACTTTGGTGATATGTAAGACTTCTCCGTCTACCACGTTTACTGAAAACATTCAACGTAGGTATTTTATATAATTCAAAATTGTACTTACAGAATTCTCGGGTTTTATCGGGAAGAGTAAGGATGAAAAAATGACAGGTGGCAACTTTTTTTGGATTTTTTAAAACCAGTTTTTTCAGAGGAGATTTTTATTCTACCTACAGCAAAATTTTTGTGGCAACAGAATCTTTTTCAAGAAATTTTTATAAGAAAATCTTTTCTTTGGCATGATTTTCTTACAGCAGTATATCTAGTAATTCTTCCCTCGAAACAAATAGTGTAATGGCCCTGCTGGTCCTGCAAAGTATTTATTCCTTTCTGCTTGAAGGTGCTGAATAAACAATTTTAGTTTTTCATTTTAAGAATTTTTTTTTTTTAAATTTCACTAGATACTAGGTATGGTAGTACTTAATGAATTTTTTTTTCAATTTTAATAAATTTCTAAAATTGGATCAACATTTGAAATTTTTAAAATTTAAAACTTTTTTGAATTTAGAACATCTCCAAAATTTTGAATTTTTAAAAAATTGGGTATCTACGTTAAAATCTTTAAAATTCTTAAAATTTGATGAAAATTCAAAACTTGGAATAATTACATAATTTGATTTTTTTTTTAAAGTTGAAATTGGAATTTTGGTATTTTTAAATTGTAATAAATTTTTATACAAAATCAATTTTTAAAATGAAATAAATCATAAAAATTGTAGAAATTTTCAAAATTCGATGAAAATTGGAGTTTTGGTAATTTTTAAATTTTGAGATTTTTGTGATTGATTAAAATTTCAAATTTAGCGGGTATTCATTATCAAAATTAGGCGAAAATTCGTAATTTGGTCATTTTAAGAAAATTAAAAAAAAATTTGAAACATCAAAATTTTGAAAATCTCCACATTTTTATAAAAAATTTTTAATTTATTATTTTTGCTAAATAATCCAAAATTTCTTATAGGTAACAGTAAAAATTGGGATTTCGAAATAAATTTTAAAAATTGAATCAATCAAGGTATTATAGTCCTTTTGAGATTAAATAAATTTTTAAAACTTGAAAACATTTCAAAATTTGATAAAAATTGGAGTTTTGGTCATTTTATAATTTTGATATTTTTGAGATTGGTTCAATTTTTAAAATTAAATATCTAGGTCTCTTCAAAAAATAACAAATTCAAAATATGGTCACTTTTTAAAATTATTATTAAAATTAGGAAAAAAATTAAATGCCTATTCGTTATTATGTTTCACAATTTTTAGCCGAATTTTTTTTTAAAATTTAGGCTATTGTGTCCGACCCTGATTTAGAAGGAGGGGGGGTAGAAGAGTTCTGACCCCATTTGTCGACGTTTGGGACCAAAAGATGACGATCTGTCACATGTCACATATTTATATATATATATATATATATATAATTTTTCCCTACTTTTGGAACTCTAGGGCCGAGCCTAACAGGTCAAATGAGGTCAAACTTGATATGTAGGGTTCCCTCGGTGGCGGAAAGATGCAAAAAAAATTTTGGGGCCCTAACTCAAAATTGGGGATATGACCCTTTTTTGAGGAGGGTGCGGGGGAGCCCCAATATCATGAAATTTTTTGAAACTTGCCCCAGGGATGAAAGCCCTAATTACCTACACCATAGTCAAATTTCAGCCCCCTAAGTCATCCCCACCCATTTTAGGGCCCAATGGGGTCATTTTTTCACGTTGATCAGGCTACAGACCCCCCAAATAGGGCAGGGGGGCCAACATTTTCATCATGGATCAAATTTGTGCCCCTGATGTGCCTTTTGTAGGTTTCAACTTTTGGGCCCCCTTTGACCCCTGTCAAGGGTCAAAAATCAAGATTTTTCACTATTTTTAAAATTTTACCGCTACTTTTGGAACTCTGGGGCCGAGCCTAACAGGTCAAATGAGGTCAAACTTGATAGGTAGGGTCCCCTAGGTGTAGGAATGATGCAAAAAAATTTTTGGGGCCCTAACTCAAAATTGGGTATTTTACCCCTTTTTGAGGGGGTGCGGGGGAGCCCCAATATCATGAAATTTTTTGAAACTTGCCCCAGGGATGAGAACCCAAATTACCTACACCATAGTCAAATTTCAGTCCCCTAAGTCATCCCCACCCCATTTTAGGGCCCAAAAAGTGGATTTTGGGGTCATTTTTTTCACGTTGATCAGGCTACAGACCCCCCAAATAGGGCTGGGGGGCCAACATTTTCATCATGGATCAAGTTTGTGCCCCTGATGTGCCTTTTGTAGGTTTCAACTTTTGGGCCCCCTTTGACCCCTGTCAAGGATCAAAAATCAAGATTTTTCACAATTTTTCATGTTTTTTCTCGCTTCCCGGTACGTTGATCAGCCTGCAGCCCAAACCAAATGACCTTGGATGCTAAAATTTGGTATTTAGGATAGGTAAGGGTCACTGAGGTGCCTTTTGGGGTTTTTGACCCTCGAGCCCCAAAATTGGGGGTGGCCCTTTTTTGAAGAGGGCTCTAAAGAGGCCCCAATTTGACAAAATGATTTGAAATTTTTACCAACAACAGTGACTCTGATTGTCTCCACTGTATCCAAATTTCAGCTTCCCAAGTCATCTCCACCCCATTTTAGGGCCCAAAAAGTGGATTTTGAGGTCATTTTTTCACGTTGATCAGGCTACAGACCTCCCAAATGGAGCTGGGGGGCCTAAATTTTTATCATAGATCGAGTTCATGCCCCTGATGTGCCTTTTGTAGGTTTTGACCTTTAAACCCCTTTTGACCTCGATACAGGGTCAAAAATCAATATTTTTCAAGTTTTAACCTGTCTTTTCTGACGCGTTGAACAGCCTACAGCCCAAACTAAAAGACCTAAACAATCGTAATTTGGGATGTAGGGTCAGTAGAGGTCACTGATGTGCCTTTTGGGGGTTTCGACTTTTGAGCACCATTTGACCCTCGTACAGGGTCAAAAATCAGAAATTTTCACGTTTTAACCTCTTTTTTGGTGTGTTGGCCCTCGTCTGAAGAGCTGAAAGTGTGAGGGGGATTGAGAGCGAAGCCCTCAATCCTCTCCTGCCATGTCCCTATTGAGGGTAAAGTCCCCCAAGAGGGGCATGGGGCGGAGCCCCCATCTGAAGAGTTGGAAGTGACGAGGTGGTTGGGGGCGAAGCCCCCAACGCGGGGGCATGGGGGCGGAGCCCCATCCTAAGAGCTGAAAGTGATAAGGAGGTTGGGGGCGAAGCCCCCAACGCGGGGGTATGGGGGCGGAGCCCCCATCCTAAGAGCTGAAAGTGATAAGGAGGTTGGGTAGGAGCCTCAACGGGGGTATGGGGGCGGAGCCCCCATCTGAAGTTGAAATCTTCAATGCAGAGAGGAACTAAAACTGAAGACAAAAACCTGACATTTTTAAACTGAATTTGAAGTTAAAACTGATATTGAAACTGAAATACCATGGATGAAAACGTTTTCAAAGTGGTACACTAACTTGAAAAAAAAAATTCGGCTGTCGCGGAGCATCTTGACTGCTACGCGTTTTTTTTAAGTTGGATAAAAATTCAAAATGTAACTTTTGGGTATTTTCAAAATTTTGTAAAATTCAAAATTTGGAAAATTGCTCAAGATTTGATAGTAATTTAAGATTAGGTTATTTTCAGATTCGTTTAAATCTTCAAAATTTGCTAAATTAAAAAAAAGTTATTCTTTGAAATTTACTAATTCAAAATTTAGTCCAGTAAGTTGTGTCACTTTTTAAAGTTTGGGAAAATTTCGATATTTGTTGAAAATTGTAATTGTTGTAATTTTCAACTTTAATTTTCATTTTCAAAATTGTTTCAATTTTTAATATTTTTAGGTCACATTTGTCTTCAAAATTTGGTCATTTTTATGATTCATCTAAATTAGGTATAAAAAAAAAATGAAATGTTAATTCGTAAAATTTGGTAGATTTTTAATTTTTTCAAATTTTAAATTTGACAAATTTTTAAAATTTGTTGATACCTAGGTAATTCAAAATCTAAAGACAGTTTTAAATTTTCAAAAATGTCCAAATTTGCTCGTTTTCAAAATTCATTAAATTTTCAAAAATGTATCGGTTTTCAAGTTTGAAATTTTTTTACCATTTTAAAACTTTGGAATCTCTTAAAAATCTTAAAGCAAGAGAATTCCAATTTTTGCTTTTTTATCAATTTTTTAAATTTTTTCAAATTTTGAATTTTCATTTAAATTGAAGATTTAATAAATTTTAAAATTCCTATCAAATCTAGTGAATTTTCCCAATTAAATTTTTTCGATAGATTTTTATTCTATATGAAAAAACTTTTTTGTTTTTTTTTTGTTTTTTTTGTTTAGAAATTTTTTGAAATTTTTAAATGATCTTTTAAGTAGGTAATAATTCTCCATGCATCGGAACACGGTTACTTTTTAGTAACTTGGTTACTTTTTTAAAGGCAAGGTTACTTTAGTTACTTTTGGGCTCATTTTGGTTACTATGGTTACTTTTGGACTCATTTTGGTTACTATTTCGTCAAAAATCTGACGAACAGCTGCCATTAAAATTTAAAATTTCTTTAAAAACGTTTTGAAAGTTTTTTTTTCAGAGATTTTGCTTCCAAAAAATTTGAAATATTTTATTTAAAAATGAATTAAGTAAGGTCAGTTGGGGTAACTGGGCCATTCTCTTCCTAATCCCCTCCAAAATCGTCTTGACGTAAATGGTTGGTTGCATGGTAACACTGACATCGTAAGCCCACCATAACAATTATCATTCGGTTCCTAGCTCCCCTTGAGGAGGCCTCAGTAATTTGAGTAACATGACATGGCCCAGTTACCCCCAACAACTGTGGCCCAGTTACCCCAAAACTCAGATTTGAGTGGGGGTAAGTGAATTACACATCTTGAATCTTCCTTAATAAAAAAAAAAGTTGGTGGCCCAGTTACCCCATTTTTCGGGGTAACTGGGCCACCATTCTTTGTGTAGAGTGAGGTGTTCCTCAGCTCAGGTATGTGCTTCACCCTCAAAATCAAAAAAGTGAGCGTACCTCTATGACACCCCTCTACACGTCCCATTTGAAGATTTAAGGTTATTCTTCACTAGTGAGGCATTTTTGAATAAAAAATTTTTAGAGTTGTAAAAACGTGGCCCAGTTACCCCAACTGACCTTAATTGAACAATTTATTGAATCTTCTTTTAAAATTGAGATTTTTTCTGCTCGAACTTCAGGAATATTTATTTTGTACTTATGTATTGAAATTCAAGGTAGAAAAATGTTTGCTCCTAAAAAAATTGAAAGTTCTTTTATAGGCATTTTTCAAGTCAGTATGAAAAATTGTGATTTTTTTCTTGAAGAATTAAGATTTATTCTTGTCTAAAAATGAGCCACATTTCTTGAAAAAAAAAATGTAAGTAGATAAGCCGTATTTTTTTGAAAAAATTGAGAAATTCTTTTCTCGACAAATAAACGATTTTTTCTCAACATTTCTTTTCAAAAAAAGTAGAGGCCGTCGAAGAATAAAACCGATTTCTTCTCATTAAAAACTTTTTTTTTTAATGAGAATACCTAGTAATTTTTTCAATTAAAAAAAAATGTGTTCGAAGTATTTGAAAATTATGTTTGAAAAATAGAGAACTCCTCAAAAATGAAACATAAAATCGTTTCAACTCGTGAACTTAAAATGCTTCAAAAATTTGATATTTCTCAAATGAGCAAAACTTTCCTTTTAAAAATTTTGAAAAGTTGTGAATTTCACATGTTGAAAAATTGTTTTTTTGTGGAGAATGAAGACTTTTCAAAAATTAATTTTTTTTGTATCTACTCATTTTGCAATAAGCCAATCAAAAAATTGATTTTTTTAGACTTTAAATTCTTAGGCATTACAATTTTTATAAATTGGAAATTTTTTATTTGAATAAACATGAATTTTAGGAACGGCTATTTTTTAAAAATTAAATATAAATTGTTTAAAAATCAAAAAATTGAGAATTTTAAGTTTAAATTTATAGAAATTAAACATTGTTTGAAAAATAAAAAAAATCGGAAAAAAAATTTAATTTAAAAATTAAAAAAAGGACAGTATTGTTTGTAATTTAAAATTTTTCTAAAATTCACGTTTTTTGAAATCAACAATTATTTGAAAACTGAAAACTATTTCAAAACAAATAAGAGTTCAAAAACTTAAAAAAGTTGATATCAAGTATTTTCAAGAAAAAAAATTTTTTTTTTTTGAATTTTCAATATTGAGTTCAAAAAAAATTAAGATTTGATAGGAACTCAAAAATTATTTATTGTGAGCTTCTCAAGAATTGAAATTTTTTATGATATAAAAATTGAGCACCTATTAAGCCAACTATTCTATTAAAATTCGTCATAATTATAGAAAAAGAAAAAGTGCATGAATTATTATTTTTGAATTGAAAATTTTGATTTTTTCAAAATTTTTACCAGTGATTTCAAGAGTTGTGAAACGTCAAATTTAGCGAAAATATGAGAAAAACGGTGACGAGGGGAGGGGAGGGGATTATGAGTCATTATATTCAAGTGGAAATGGAAAATTTTTGGTTACTTTTTTCCATAATTTTGGTTACTTTTTTTGAAATTTCAGGTTACTAAAGTTACTTTTATTTTTTCAAATTTCGCTCCGATGCATGATTCTCTGAAAAAAAAAGTTTTGGAAAAATATTTTTTTGGTCAAAATTTTATTGTAAAAAAAAATTAGGTACCCATTAAAAGAAACTCTGATTGGAATAAAAATAACCTAATCATTCATAAAATTATCGTAAATATTGTATAAATGGTCAATCACTTTCAGCAGTCAATTTCGTTCTTTCCTTGTGCTTTTTTAGAGCTTATCTCCTCCTGACCTCCTCTTATTGCATTCGCAAATAGAAAAAATTGTCGAACCACACCGCACGTAATTATCTTGCAACCTCATCGTATAATAAATTAACCACAACAAGCGTGAAATATTGTTTTTCCTCTGGTACCTAAATACACAGCAGAGCAAACTCGATGATACATCCAAATAAAAAGATTACGTATATTTTTAAAAACGGGGGAAAAATGACGACAAACCAATAGAATGCAGATTGAGCGTGAAGTCTTACAAATAATAGGAGATTTAGATAGAATGACTTGAAGAAAATGAAACGGTACATAAATAGAAAGAAAATGTTGACAGATTGCTACATAAAATGTTAAAAGATTATTTTCAAAAAAAAAAAAAAAGTAGAAGAAAAAGAGAAAGATACAAGTACAAAAGTTTTCGCAACCATATTACGCGAACAAATTGCCCTTACAACAGGCCAAAATGGGGAAAAGAATTGATCAATTTAACCGGCGTGAAACAATACCACTATATAATGTTTGCGATAAAATATGAATTTTTTTGCCGCGTTAAATTTGTCTGCATTGAAATACGGTTTTATGACCGAAACGTACAGAATTTCTATTACCAATGTTTTGTGTGTCGTTCACACGCTGAAATAAGGAAGAAATTTAAAAAAGGAAGGATGGAAATGAAAATACCAATATACATAAATGTACGTACAACGATAGAGTTTCGATTAAATCTTAATTTCGTTATTATATCGGATACCTCAGAAAAGTTGGGAATACTACCTACTTGAGATGCTGTTCATAACATTTATTCTCTGGGGAGTGGACACAAACCTCATAGCAATTTATATATTGAACCGAAAGACAAGGGATCTTTAGTATTATCATTGTTATCGTGTTTGCTTCTTTTCTTTACCGTTATACTTTTTAATATATCGCGTTGACCATTACGGTGTAGTGCTGGACTAATTCGAGTATATTTTCAGTCTTTATAACATCCGAATCTCGCGAGAGTACCTAGATGTTCAAAGTAGGTCTAGCGTCTGGATAGGTATACCGAATGGTACTCGTACGTACCTACGTTGCCGTCTTATACCTACGCTAAAGTTTTTAAAATTAATTTTGAAAAATAGAATCTTGAATTGCTGCAGATGGTAAATTTTTGTATTTATCTGTAGAGCTAAGTCGAATTGTCATTTTATCCTCTTCGGTATACTGTTAAATTGGATTTTTTTTTACCTGCTTTATCTTTGAGCGTAAAATCCAACCTTTAAAATATCGCCTTAAATTTAGGCAGAAAATTAAAAAAAAAAATTTCCGCATTGAAACTGCCTACGAGGCATTTTTTGATACAATGATTACGCCGCGCCTTATAGTGAAATGTGTATATATCTATACCTTACCTATATATATAAAAAAGGAGTATACCTACCCCGTTAAAGGTTCTAAGCCGAGAATATCCAACGCAGACGATTATTATACGGAACGAAATTCTAGTCCGAACATTGAGGGGGTTGAAGGCAAGAACGATTCGAAAGCAGTCGAGCGAATAATTAAAAGAGAAGTTGAAATTCCGCGGCTACAAAGCTTGTCCGATACCAAAAACGTGTTACATTTATTGGCGTACGGTTTACGATTTTGTTAATAAATCGTTCGCATAAATGCAAAATATACTGTGAGACCGGTAAATAAATTTCTTCCTACTTTGGTCCTCATAAATTCATTTAATAACCTTTTTTAGGTATCCGGACTATAGACCTGTGGCCAAACGACCGAATCGAAGATGTACGATTCTTACAAGTGTGGCGTGAACCTGCAGCTGACCTTCTAGTCTGGCGAATTTTATCGACTGAATATAATTAATTAATTGGGGATGTATTAAACGAGTGTGTTGTCGAGTGTACTCAGAAAGAGTAGTTAAGTAGCTCATCCTCGTTGGCAGATTTTAAGTTACAAAATTAAGTTATTGGAATGAACTTTTATCTCGGTATCTTTTTTTCAGTTTCAGAAAAAATTTAAAATAAATCTCACAAGGGAACCTCGCCAACTTGCCGCCTCCGATTTCGCTGAAATTTGGCTCACTGAAAGAGCATGCCACCCACACCTCACAACCAAATTTTTAGCTGCCCAATTTGATTTTTCGATTTTTGGCGAATTTTTGAAAATTGCTAAAACTGCCTCCAAAAAACCTTTTTTTCAAAAAAAAATTGTAAATTTCGAGATATAATCCTGAAAATTGATTTATAACCTAAATTTGACCCCCGAATCGATTGGCACCGTTTTCGAAGCGATCTGGAGCCTTCAGAAAAAGTTACATTTTCTCCAGCGCACTGGAATGGCTCCAGACGGCGGTGTAATTAAATTGGGCAACTGAAAATTCAATCCTAGCGTTAGTGTGATGTCATCTATCGATTGGCATGGTTGAATCCAAAATCCGAGGCGGCAAGTTCGCACGTGTTTTTCCATAACAAGTTAAAAATTTCACTTTTTTTGAAAATTTCTAAAAAATCCATTTCTCCAGCATATCGTCCGAAACTTCGTCTACCCCCTAAAATCGACCCCCTCGAGTCGAATGACACCATTTCCGAAGCAATCTGGAGCGCCCAGAAAATGTTGACTCTTGCCGTCTGGAGCCATTCAAGTGCGCTGGAGAAAATGTAACTTTTTCTGGAGGCTCCAGATCACTTCGAAAACGGTGCCAATCGATTTGAGGGGCCAATTTTAGGGGCTAGGCGAAGTTTCGGACGATATGCTGGAGAAATGGATTTTTTGGAAATGTTTAAAAAACGCGGCATTTTCAACTTGTCAAGAAAAAACACGTGCGAACTTGCCGCCTCGGATTTTGGATTCAACCATGCCAATCGATAGATGACATCACACTAACGCTAGGATTAAATTTTCAGTTGCCCAATTTAATTACACCGCCATCTGGAGCGATTCCAGTGCGCTGGAGAAAACGTAACTTTTTCTGGAGGCTCCAGATTGCTTCGAAAATGGTGCCAATTTTTTTTTCAAAAAAAGTTTTTTTGGAGGCAGTTTTAGCAATTTTCAAAAATTCGCCAAAAATCGAAAAATCAAATTGGGCAGCTAAAAATTTGGTTGTGAGGTGAGGGTGGCATGCTCTTTCAGTGAGCCAAATTTCAGCGAAATCGGTGGCGGCAAGTTGGCGAGGTTCCCTTGTCAGCTTATCTGTACCTTGATTTTTTCAAAAGAAAAATTCGAAATGCAAAAAAAATTGAGAATTCTGATTTTTTACCAATTTTTTTCTCGCTTTCTTGTCATCGTTGTTATTTTTTGGCCTCTTACTTTTTTATTCGAATTTCTGATTTAAACAAAATAGATAGTGAGTAAATTACAATTTCACCTAAAAACGTTTAGCAAGAGTCGAGAAATGACTCTCAAACCACCCTACTTGAAAAGAATTCTCAAAAAATTAGCTACCTACATTTTGATTTCAATAGGTACATTTTGAAAAAGTTATTTTTTAAATTATAAAAAATTCTCCATGTCTAACAATTTTTTTGAAAAAATTATACCTAACGAATAGTTTTTTGAATTTCTAAAAAATTATGGCAAAGAGAAAAAATTGAAAGTTTTCTTATAGAAAAGAGAGAAAAAATATCACTTACAGGAAAAATGTGAAAAGAAAAATTTCTTCAAAAAAAATTAAATTACCCATCTAAGAAGAAATTCGTGTTGACAATTTTTTTAAAAAACCCTATAAAATAAAACCTTTTGAATTTAAAAAAAAGAGAAGAATAAACACGAAAACTTTTGTTGGAAAGAAATTGAAGAAAAATAAGTTGATGGAAAAATTACTCCAAAAATCTACTAATGGAAAAACTGTACCGAAAAATTGAAAAATAGCTTCCTAAAAAATTCTTCTATAAAAAAAAAATTGCTATGCAAAATTCTTCAAGAAATAATGTTACACAGTTTGTTACAATAAGGACAATTTTCTAAAATCAAAAAAAAAAAAAATCGGGGAAAAATTGAAAACTCAAAAAATTTCTCAAGATGTCAGTATTTAAAAAAAAATCAAGAAGAGATCGTTCACTTTTGAAAACATTCAATTTTTCTTTAATCATTCAAAAATTCATTGTTTTGACTTTTTTTTTTTTTTTTTAAAGTATACTTACCTACCTAAATAATTTACGAAAAAGTTTTTTCGAACGAAAAAAAAATTATCAATCGAAGAGTTACCTACCATAAAAACTCTTATTTTTTAATTTTTGAGGAGAAAAAAAAATTAAGTTGAAAAATTATCACAAAAAATCTGAAAAAAATTAGCCAAAAAAAAATGAAAAGTAATAAGTAGCTGTCATCCTAAACAAAAGAAAAAACAAAATATTCTAGGATTCTTTTTCCGTTGTAAAATTTCTGAGCAAATCCTCAAGAGGGGAAAAATGAAAAAATAATCTTTAAAAAAATGTTGAGAAAAGTAAGTACGTACCTAATAAAAATTATTTTTGTAAAAAATATATTTTTACAATTTTTTTTTTGTTGATAGGTACCTAAAAATTCTCTTTGAAGAAATTTTGAAAAAAAATGCACATCTATGAAGTTTTACTTTTTATTTCTTTTTTTTTTCTTGATTTACTAAAAATAATAGAAGATTTATCTTTTAAAAAACTTACTTACTTACTTACTTACTTACCTACCTATATTATGTAGTTTGTTATTATTCAAAAAAATTATTTTAGAGAAAAAAAATTTTGAAAATTTTTGAAAAATTTATACTTATAAGGTACACAAAATTTTAACATAAAAATCTGTACCTAAGAAATGTAAAAAGGACAGTTGTTTTCTAAAAAAAAAAAACCTTTTTCTGGAAACAAAATCTTTAAAAAGAAAAAAAAAATCTTCTGAAGAAAAAATTTTGCCAAAAAATAAAAAAAATACCTAATAATATTATTGATAAAGGCAGTTTTTTTAAAAAAAAGTTTAAAAAATGATTTTGGTATGTATTTTTTTCAAAAAAAAAAAAAAAGTAGGTACTCCTAACGAGTAGACATAGGTACCTACTTACTAATAAATAGCAGGGTGTCTACAGGTCATGAAAATCATGAAAAGTCATGAAATTTGAAAATGGGTCTTGAAAGTCATGAAAAAGTCATGAATTTTTCAAAAAAATCACTAGGTCATGAAAAGTCATGAATTTTGCTGCTGGAAGTCATGAAATTTTTATTTATTAGGTAAAATTTGCACCTTTTTTCTTTCATAATTGAATTTCTTCAAAACAAAATTTCGCTCTCGCTACGCTCGAGCAGTATTCCGTTTTCTATTTGATAACAGAGTTGGAAACTTTCAGTAGTTCAAGTTTACATTTTCAATGATTTTTACACTCCCCTTCCCCCCGAAAAGCATCACTTCTCTTTATTTTTATACTTATTTTGTGCCAAATACCTTCGAATATTTTGTTCGTATCATTTTTTTCTTTGAATAGCAGAAGTATTCATATGCATTCATTAAACTTTTTTTTTGAAATAGTAGATTTTTTGGTTACAAAAAAAGGGGTCTGGGAGGGCATAGGTATATTTAGGGGGCTCAAGGGGTATTCGACCACTCCCTCAATATTTTTTAAAATAACTATCCATCACAAAATAATATAGGAAAAAATTAAGAAATTTTTGCCCCATATTCATTCCAAGTTACACTTATGCTGGAAGGGGGCCCCCTGAAAATGTTGAAATATTGTTCATGAAAAAGGTCATGAAAAAGTCATGAATTTTCAAAAAAAAATTAATGTAGACACCCTCAATAGGTACCTAACATCTTCACTTTGAAAAATATTTCCATTTTTTTAAGCTAGAAATGTAAAAATCGTTCTTTGAAAATTTTTTTGGAAAAAAAAAAAAATTTGTAGAAAGTTTGTTAGTATGCGATTATGTGCTTTGAGGACTAATACTACCCCCTCCCCTCGGGGCCATCAATTTCAAAAAATACAACTAACGTTCATAAAAGTCATTATTAAGTCTGTTTTGGTCCAAACTAGTCATTTTTTCGACTGATTTAGTCAATGAGAAAAATTATTTCTGAGAACTTTGCATGTATTTTTTTCGTATTTCCTAACCCAACAACATGACAAATATGCATAGTAATCATGTAATTGCGAGTACCTACCTTTTAAATGATGCCAAATCTATATTGAAATAATTGCTGTTACTTTGAAAATAATAATTTATCACGAATTTTCATAATCGAAAATGAGGTTATGCCTTGTTTAGTATAATTTACGTGCATCTGTTTCATCAAGATCGTATTCCGTAAGTAATGCGTTTGGAAAATGGTCATATCCTTTTAGCGCCTCATCCATTGTAAGTTTTATTTGTACTCAATAAGCAGGCTTGAACGTTTTTCTATAAATGGTATAGCTATAGTGCGGCCAATGTTCATTTCGCAATTCAAGTTATTTCCTCTCTATCATATTATTTCTGCACGGATTACACTACCGTATTAGCCCGTCGACTTTTTAAAACGTTCTCGTGTGCTATAGTTGAAAAGCCTTCTTTTGAAAATTTCATTTATTAAGTTATAAAACTTATATCTCTGGTGCTCGTATAATACATCTTCGATATACGTACCTACCTTTATATAGAAATAAAATAGCTGTGGAAATTTAAGTCGCTCAATTAGGAGATTATTCAGGCACCTATACCTACGTAGGTAACTAGGTATATTGTTTTGTTAACGTGCACATGCATCGGAACACGGTTACTTTTTAGTAACTTGGTTACTTTTTTAAAGGCAAGGTTACTTTAGTTACTTTTGGGCTCATTTTGGTTACTATGGTTACTTTTGGACTCATTTTGGTTACTATTTCGTCAAAAATCTGACGAACAGCTGCCATTAAAATTTAAAATTTATTTAAAAACGTTTTGAAAGTTTTTTTCAGAGATTTTGCTTCCAAAAAATTTGAAATATTTTATTTAAAAATGAATTAAGTAAGGTCAGTTGGGGTAACTGGGCCATTCTCTTCCTAATCCCCTCCAAAATCGTCTTGACGTAAATGGTTGGTTGCATGGTAACACTGACATCGTAAGCCCACCATAACAATTATCATTCGGTTCCTAGCTCCCCTTGAGGAGGCCTCAGTAATTTGAGTAACATGACATGGCCCAGTTACCCCCAACAACATAGGCCCAGTTTCCCCAAACCTCAGATTTGAGTGGGGGTAAGTGAATTACACATCTTGAATCTTCCTTAATAAAAAAAAAAATTGGTGGCCCAGTTACCCCATTTTTCGGGGTAACTGGGCCACCATTCTTTGTGTAGAGTGAGGTGTTCCTCAGCTCAGGTATGTGCTTCACCCTCAAAATCAAAAAAGTGAGCGTACCTCTATGACACCCCTCTACACGTCCCATTTGAAGATTTAAGGTTATTCTCCACTAGTGAGGCATTTTTGAATAAAGATTTTTTAGAGTTGTAAAAACGTGGCCCAGTTACCCCAACTGACCTTAATTGAACAATTTATTGAATTTTCTTTTAAAATTGAGATTTTTTCTGCTCGAACTTCAGGAATATTTATTTTGTACTTATGTATTGAAATTCAAGGTAGAAAAATGTTTGCTCCTAAAAAAATTGAAAGTTCTTTTATAGGCATTTTTCAAGTCAGTATGAAAAATTGTGATTTTTTTTTCTTGAAGAATTAAGATTTATTCTTGTCTAAAAATGAGCCACATTTCTTGAAAAAAAAAAAAAAAATGTAAGTAGATAAGCCGTATTTTTTTGAAAAAATTGAGAAATTCTTTTCTCGACAAATAAACGATTTTTTCTCAAAATTTCTTTTCAAAAAAAGTAGAGGCCGTCGAAGAATAAAACCGATTTCTCCTCATTAAAAACTTTTTTTTTAAATGAGAATACCTAGTAATTTTTTCAATTAAAAAAAAAATGTGTTCGAAGTATTTGAAAATTATGTTTGAAAAATAGAGAACTCCTCAAAAATGAAACATAAAATCGTTTCAACTCGTGAACTTAAAATGCTTCAAAAATTTGATATTTCTCAAATGAGCAAAACTTTCCTTTTAAAAATTTTGAAAAGTTGTGAATTTCACATGTTGAAAAATTGTTTTTTTGTGGAGAATGAAGACTTTTCAAAAATTAATTTTTTTTTGTATCTACTCATTTTGGAATAAGCCAATCAAAAAATTGATTTTTTTAGACTTTAAATTCTTAGGCATTACAATTTTTATAAATTGGAAATTTTTTATTTGAATAAACATGAATTTTAGGAACGGCTATTTTTTAAAAATTAAATATAAATTGTTTAAAAATCAAAAAATTGAGAATTTTAAGTTTAATTTTTTGAAATCCAGAACTTTTTAGAAATTACAAATTGTTAATAAATTTAAATTTATAGAAATTAAAAATTGTTTGAAAAATCAAAAAAAATCGAAAAAAAAAATTAAAAAATTAAAAAAAGGACAGTATTGTTTGTAAATTAAAATTTTTCTAAAATTCACGTTTTTTGAAATCAACAATTATTTGAAAACTGAAAACTATTTCAAAACAAATAATAAGAGTTCAAAAACTTAAAAAAGTTGATATCAAGTATTTTCAAGAAAAAAAATAATTTTTTTTTGAATTTTCAATATTGAGTTTAAAAAAAATTAAGATTTGATAGGAACTCAAAAATTATTTATTGTGAGCTTCTCAAGAATTGAAATTTCCTATGATATAAAAATTGAGCACCTATTAAGCCAACTATTCTATTAAAATTCGTCATAATTATAGAAAAAGAAAAAATGCATGAATTATTATTTTTGAATTGAAAATTTTGATTTTTTCAAAATTTTTACCATTGATTTCAAGAGTTGTGAAACGTCAAATTTAGCGAAAATATGAGAAAAACGGTGACGAGGGGAGGGGAGGGGGTTATGAGTCATTATATTCAAGTGGAAATGGAAAATTTTTGGTTACTTTTTTCCATAATTTTGGTTACTTTTTTTGAAATTTCAGGTTACTAAAGTTACTTTTATTTTTTCAAATTTCGCTCCGATGCATGCGTGCATTTAGTCATAATGAGAGCCTGAGAGCCTCATTTGCTGTAATATATCAAAATAGGCTCTTTGCTTATTTTTTGACTTGATATAGGAGGAAAAAAATAGTCACATGTACCTATAATAAATTGAAATGGATTGCAAGATAAAAACGTGTGCCACCTTGGTTTCTCATTTTACAGAAAGCTTCGGTTGTGTAAGGTACATAATTGCTTTGATGTGACACTGGGATACCAAAAGCTTGTAAACACGTATAAGGAATACAATTAAAGTTCATTGATTAGGGAAAACCTTACCAGTTTCTCCGTTGTAATTAATGTCTTCTCCATCTTCTCGTCGCCACATCACATATGGTTCTGGATAACCGCCTGCTCTGCACGTTAAAGTTACGTTGGATGCTTCTCGCACCACTATGTCTGTGCTGGTTTCTTTGTCAATAATCGATGGCGGAACTAAAATCGTAATGCATTAATTAATTTCAAATCTTTCCTTCAGCATAGCAAATCAAAACGTTTATAAACACCGAAAGTAAATATAATTTAGTTTCTCTTTGATGAGAAAAATATTAATTTCTTGCCTCTAAAAGGATGGTTCGAGTTTTTCAATCATATGCGGGTTTACATTCGCTATTTAGCAAAACTTTTCCAAGCTATAGGATTTGTCTACTTATCTTGTTCAAGGTATGATAAATTTCATTTTACCGCAGTTGTTCAGTGTAGTATCGTATCATGCCAATGAAGATTGTTTTTGGTCATATTTATGTTCCTCTATCGTGCGAGTAGCATTTAATGAAGAAAAGGAAATCAACAATTTTTTGTTACAAGGTTTCATATTATTTTTGGTCTGGAATTTTTTTTTTTTAAAGGGACATCTGTCAGAACCAATTTTTATTTTGATGTTATCTTGAAGTTATAAGGTTGTTTCGTTATTTTTGCAAAGTTTTATCTAGATAAGTATGTCTGGCCGAAATAATGTTTCGCCCTAAACAGAAGAAATTTGAAAAAAAAAATTGTTGCGTTTACGTAATGTTTTTCACTGATGAGACGGATGAAACTTTTACGACGAGTTTGATAATTTTTTTCCAACACAAACATTTTCCAGAGGTGTCACGGAAAATTACACGAATAACAGCTTAGCAGAGGGGTGAAGGAATTCGAAGTCCATTTGAAAATTAAGATTATAAAATAAATTATTGCAGCAGTAAATTCAAAAATTTTATTTCAACTTCTTTCTTATATACCTATCAATTTATTTATTTTTTTTGAAATTGTAACTTGATTTTTATTATTTTTGAAGAAAAAAAAATTGTTTGAACATAAAATTTTGGAAGATCTGTGTTTCAAGTTTTATTTTCATGTAAAATCGAGAGAAATTGTTCATTGTTTTTAAAAGTCGTAGTTATTTATGTAATATTTATAAAAGTAGGTATAGCGTTTCAACAAAATTTTTATTTTTTTTTTAAATTTTATTTTAAATAGGTAATTATTGTTCTCATCAGAAATTGGGGGTTAAAAAAAATCGACATTATTTTTCAGCAATTTAAATTTTTCTTTATCAAGTACCTATATGTATAGATAGGTAATGTTTTTTTTTCATTAAAATTTTATTTGAAAGAACTATTTACCATTTTAAAACTTTTTCAAAACTTGCTTTTGATTTTAATTTTTTAAAACTTAATTCTCAGAATTAAAAAAAAAAGTGTTTTTACAGATCTTTTTTTTTTAGAAAAAATGCTATATTTTTTTCGTAAAAAAGTACATGATTTTTGAAAAATGTGTTTTTTTTGTTCTTGTTAAAGTTGAATTTTTAAAAAAATTAATTTTTTTCAATTTTTTTTAATTTTTTTTTTATTGTTGCGTTGGGTAAATTGTTAATTTTGATTTTTTTTTCAGTTTCCAGAAATAATTTAGGAAAAAAAATTGTTTGAACAGAAACTATCTTTTACAATAATTTTTTCAAAATTGAGTATTGTATTTTGCTTTTGCATGAGTATAGATAAGAGCATTTGATAAGGGGGGGGGGGGGGTTGAAAAATTGTAAAAAAATCCCATAGGACATCCAATATTCTTTGACCATGACTTTCAAACATTTACATTTTTATCTGACTTTTTAGTATTTTATTTTTCAAATATTTTAATCACAATCGTACAATTGTGATTCGTAAAATGATTTATTTTATTTAAAACTCTAACACTAGGTATGGGCGACAATTTTGAACTTTTTTTTGTGCCTGAGTTGAAAACATGATTAATTCAGAGATGGAAAAATCAAAAGGGAAAAAACTGAAATCGAAAAAAAAAAATCGAAACTGAAATCGAAACTAGGTAAACCTGAAAAATCAAAAACGGAAACTGAAACCAAAACTGAAAAAGTTTCAGTTTCAGGTTTCAGTTTTTATTTATTTAAAAAAAAATGATTCCTGATTCATCTGAATTCTCAATTTCTTGTACATATTTTTACAAAAAATCGAAACTGAAAAAAGACAAAGACTTAAACTGAAATTGAAACTGAAACCAAAACTGAAAATCGAAAACTGAAACTAAAACTTAGTTTTTTTGAGTTTTCCAGCTCTGTGTAAAATTGAAAAAAAAATTGTTTCAGTTTCGGTTTTCTTCCAGTTTTAGTTTCAGTTTTTGTCTTTTTCAGTTTTCAGCAGAACTGAGAAAATTGAAAATTTTCAGTTTCAGTTTTGGTTTTTAGGTTTTCAGTTTTAAGTTTTTGTAGTTTCAGTTCCGGTTTTCAGATTTGATTTCGGTTTTTAAGCGTAAAATTTTCCGAATTGTATTTTTTTTTTCAATTTTTCTTTTTTTTTAATTTTTATGAAGTTTGAAGTTGTAATTGTATTATCCTGTGTCACCATTACAAAAAAAGTCTTATTTTTTTTTTAGAAGAAAATCTCTATTTTTTTTTGCAAAATTGAGAAATTTGAAATATTTTAGTTTCAGTTTTGATTTTCAGTCTTTTAGTTTTTGTCATTTCATTTTGGGTTTTGGTTTTCAGTTTTAATTTTTTTGTTTCAGTTTCGATTTTTCTAAAAATACCTACTTAGAAGAATTAAGGTAAATGACGTGTAAATCAATTTATTTCCAAAAAAAAAATGTATAAAAACTTCTAAAAAAATTATAAATGAAATTGAAATTTTTCAAGTTTTGGTTAATGTTATTTGGTATCTAGATCTACTTCTAGGCCTACCTAACCTATAAAACAAAAGTTATAATTATCTATTATCAATTTTTCAAAATTGCCAATGTTCGAAATCATGGAATAAATTTGTGAATTTGTATTCAAAAATGACTCATTTACTGATTCAAAGAAGGAGGAAACGAACGTTTCATTAAATATCTTAAATTTAACTCACAATAGGTACCTTATTATAACTATACCTACATAACTATACCTACTCTGAATCTCAGACTACCCACTCGTGTAATATCAAGTTCATATTTCGTCATCAAGTAAAGGTTTTACGTGCATTAAATGGAGTACGAGACAAATACATATTATTTATATTAATCTAACAATCGGTATAATTTGATTATTATTTTATGCCAGTTAATAACTCCTCTTCTTATCAAACATGTGCTCGAATTTGGTATTTGGTACTTGGTAGCATAATGAATTAATGATATTGACAGCGATTACACGTTGCAAGGTGCCGGGGTTATCGTTTTGCTTGGCTCGTCTCGCATTGCGTTTCGTACGTGAAAGCTAACGCCGTTCCATGGCGAGACTTCGCAGTGGAGGCATTGCGAGCAAAACTCTATCGTATGCTGTCGCGCTCTCCATTTACAGGTAAAAACTATGTATAAACCGTTTCGGTCCATTGAATCGGTTACAATGAGAGGAAAATCGTCTACGATAATGTATCATAGCTGGCAGAATATTACTTAAATTGGGTTTTCCTTAGCAGATCGTTCAACCTCGGTGGTAGCCGTGATCGTCTAGTGGTTAGGACATTGCGTTGTGGCCGCAATAACCCAGGTTCGAATCCTGGTCACGGCAAGGGGTGGAAATTTTTTTTGCTCGGTTTGTTTTGATTCGTAACCAGAATGTTATTTGATATCACGGTGTACCTTTTTTGGCTTGTTTACTTTCGTACGGGCGTAAACAAAAAAAAGTGAAAATAAATGAAAAATTCTTCAAGAGGTACAGATGAAAAATACGAACAACATATGACTGTTGCGATGACAATCGCGGTAACATATTTTACGTGAGCGACTTTAAGGATGAAATTGGAAGAAGGGACGAAATAAAATTACAGCGGGGAATACATGACCAAAGGGGAATAGGTAACCTCAATCTAATTTTCGGACCAAACGAGCTATGTCAAAAATACCTCTTGTTTTTCCAGTCGTTACGACATCGAACAACAAAATATATAAATCAGAATGGAAAAGCCAAGCATATAGGCTTCGGTAAAGGTTTTTACGGTCAAATATAAAATCGCAAACACTTTGAAACAGTGCTAATGAACGCGACAAAACTGATTTTCTTTTCTAGTTTTTATTAAGATGTTTTTCCTTCATTCCCGCCCCTCGCCATGTCTTCTTTCCCATAAAAATATCGAATTCGAAATGGAGCAAATTTTTATTACTTCGGAGAATCGTAAAAATCTTAGGTCAGGTTTTGTATCTAGTGGTATTACCTTATGAGGGTGAGCAATCTGCAATATTGTGGAAATACGTACGTAGAGTTTCCTAAATGAATGTATGAACTGAGATTACCCCTTGAAGGCTAAACATGACTCGTGGGGTAAATGTAATGTGCACTTCTGGTTTGTTTGAGTGGTTCCAAAATGGTAATTGGCAATTTTAAAAATAAAATTGAGTAGTTGGAATTTTTTCATGCACTTTAGGTGTCAACCCAGAAGATTGCAAAATGTTGTAAACAAAATAAAACAAAAAAATCAGGGGCTTGCAAACAGGACGGGGAAACTTGGAATTTTCTGCTTTCGAAAATTTTTTGACATTAAAATGCGAGAATGATTTTTCCTCAAAAAATTGGATAGATTTTTTTTAATGGAGATTTTTCTCAAAAACAAAATTAATTATTTTTTCTTTCAAAAAAATTGAGATTTTTTTTTCTAAGAACAAAATAATATGTAGGTTTATTTTTCTCGAAAAAACTAAAAAGTATTTGTTTCTAAAGAATTGAAATAATTTACATAGATACGTGTTTTTTTTACGAAACATAAAATTGAATATTTTTTACGCTGATTCCAAAAAAATTAAGATATATTTTTTTATTCTAAGAAAGTTGTCATTTTTTTCTTAGTTGATTCAAAAAATTAAGGAATTTTTTTTACTTCCAAAAAAACATGAATTTTTCTCATAATTATTTTGAAAGATGTTTTTCTTCCTTCAAAAAACTGCGAGTAAAAGTCTGAATTTTTTTCTTCAAAAATTCTAAATGTTTTCTCAAAAAAATTAAAAATTTTACTTATTTCTATAATCGTTTTTTTTTCTTTCAAAAAATTGAGAAAATATCTCCAAGAAAAAGACGTTTTTCTCCAAATGAACTCAAGACATTTTTTACTTTAAAAATTTTTTGGTAAAAAAAATATGATAGAAATTTCTTAATTATTTACTTTTTTTCACATAGAAACAGTTGAGAATTTTTTTTTAAAATGCCAACTCCAAAAAATTAAAGTATTTTATATTTCAAGAAAATTAGGACTTTTTTATACAGAAAAATTGAACTATTTTTTAATATCCATGCAAGAAAACTGAGAATTTTTTACTTTCAAAAAATTCGAGAGATTTCGATAACTATTTTTTTCCCCTCTCGAGTTACTATGTACGAGTATTATTATAAAACCTATTCGCTGTACCGAAACTTATTCTTGTTACGTTTTCTTATTTATTTATTTTCATTTTTATTTTTATTTACCTATTTATTTATTTATTTATTTTTTGATTTATTTATTTTTTCATTTGTTCATTTTTTAACGGCCAGTGTAAAGAAAGCGAAAGCTTTAAATTACTACCGAATAAAAATTTAATTTATTAGTTTTTACATTTTCAAGCCAAAATTTTTCAATCAAGAAATTTCTTAAGGTGCGACTCCAAAAAAATTGAGAATTAATTTTTTTAATTTCAAAAAATGAGAGATTTTTTTGGAAAAAGGATTTAAAAAAAAAATTTAGACAAAGAGATCTCATTAATTTGCTATAAAAATTATGAAACATTTTTCTCACCTCCAAATCAATTTGTAAGATTTCTTGTTCCAAAAAAAGAAGATTTTTTTCAAAAAATTGTAACAAAAATTTCTCAATGTTTTATGAATTTTTTTTATGAAGGTATTTTTGCATATTTTGATAAAATTTTTTTACTTCCAAAAAAATTGAAAATTTTCTCCAAATAAATTCAAGAAAAGTTTTCGCTCTAAAACTTTTTTTCGAAATTGCGACAAAAATATTATTTTTCTTCAAAAATTCTCAATTTTTTTCTACTTCGAAAAATTGAGGTATTTTTTTCTCCAAAAAACGAAGTTATTTTCTCCAGCATTCCTTTTTTCTCAAAGAAATGGCGAAAATTTTTTTTAATTTTTTACGTAATTTTTTAATTTGAACAGCTAGTTGAGAATTTTCCCCCAAAAAATTCAATTAATTTTTTCTTTGGTTAGGTACCTAACCTACCTATATATATATTTTTTTAAATTGTTACAAAATATCTGTATTTTTTCTCTTTTAAAATTCTTATTTTTTTTCTTCCAAACAAAATGTTGTAGGTATTTTTCTCCAAATAAATTTTTATTTTTTCCACAATTTTTCCATCAAAAAAGTTGCAACAAAAATTTTTCAATTTTTTTACTCATTTTTTTTCTTGAAACTATTGAGAATTCAATTCCAAAAAAATTTTAATTTTTTTTACTTGAAAAAAAATCATTTTTCTTTAAATAAACTCGAGAGAGTTTTTCTCCAATTTTTTCCCAACATTGTGACAAAAATCTCAACTTTTTTCTTCAAAAATTCAGATTTTTCAGAAAAATTGTCTCACTGAAAATGAATCGCTAATAATTTTTGATGTTTTATTAATAAGCTTTGGGCGTTTGAGCGTCAGGTCTGGTATGAATTTTGTAAATATTCGACTTTACTTCGATAATGATACAATTTTTTGAAATTGAGATTGTGGAAGAGTTACTGAAAGTTACTTATACTTACATATTTAATGTAACCTACTTAATCAAGAATAATTTTTGAAAAGGTATAATTTTACATTTTTTGATTAGTCGTTTGGTATGGGAAAATTTTTTGACGCCGAACGTCTTTGCTAATTTCGAAGTATACTTGTATTTAGATTGGTATTTGGTATCTAAGCAAATTGTTAATGTTTTTCTGCTTCAAAATCTTGATTACGATTAAATAAACAGCCCTGTTTCAACTTTCAACCAATAATATGGTAGTTGGGTATTTTTCAATAATTTATAAAATTACTACTTTGAGATTTTTTGTAGTAGGTACCTCTTTATGAATACAGGTGATTAGTTTTGGAAGAAAAAACTACAAAAAGGCACCGATAAAAAAATCTAAATATATTTTATCGATGTATAACTTCTGACGATTGAAAATGACCTTTTCTGGGCGTCCGTTTCAAGTTAGATACGTCCAAAATATGAGACATCTTTCATTTAATATTTTGAGTGAAAAGAGTGTAATCAGTTGGCATATGCTATACGGGGTTGAACGTAGAAATGTATTTATTTTATGATATGAAACACGAGATAAAAATTATTTTAAAAAGGTAAGCCTTAGATTAACTCGTTGACAGTTTGTCAAAATGGGGTCAGTTTGATATGACGTAGAAAACTTGGTGGAATAGTAAAAACTGGAATATACTCGGGCTATTTCACCGCCGAGGATCGAGAATAAAAATCGTGAAATGCTCGTTCCGTCGTTTCGTATTATATTAATTTTTTAGACGGAAGAAAAAGGTCAGAAAATTATCCTTTTGAGAATTTAAAGGGTTTTCGTGGAATTGCAAAAACACGCGTTATGTTCGATATTATGCGGTTTTAGGGGTTTCGCAAAGTGAAAAGTATACTGCGATAGATGCTCTTATCGACTTTGCTGTTGAACGAAAAGACACCTGAAAGAAACGTTTAACTTTTTCCGTTTAAGAAAAAAAGCGCAGTAAATAATTAAACGTAAATGTCGTTATGTAGGTAGTAGATAGGCAAGGTACCTGTTAAAGTGAGCAATAGAGAAAGCCCAATGCGAATCGAATGAATTCAGATATGTAAAATAGACCTACGGAAGTTTCAAGAAATATCCCACTGCAGCGATAAATAACGGTCTCTTAATCCGACTGTTCTGAACGAAATCGATTTAGCTAGACAATATTTTATTCTTCAATTTACTTATAGCTTATGTTCCTTTAAATATGCCTAACGGTTAACGCATTTACGAGGGAAAAGGCTACCTAATGTCTTTTTTCTTTATTTTTTTTTCTTCGAGCTGTTTTTATTTCTTTTTATTCCTTTTATCCTGTAATTTAATTTAAAGAAAATTTTTTACTCCTTTTTTTATATTTATTACCTTTATTGCGCTTCGAATACACCAAATCGTAAAAGGAAAATAAAAATAGCGATGATTATTGCAGATGATTGAGATTTTTTTCGGCGTTTTCACGTGTTCAACTTGAACTTCTTGTTTGAATGAGATTTGAATTTAGAATATCATTGTCGATGGTTTTATATAGAAATTAATTTCCATTCTTGAAAAGAAAGCTCGTTTTCATACCTCTTTAGATTTAAACCTTTTTATGTTTTTTCCTGCGTGTTTCAAAGTGATAAGATTTCAAACTTTATCAAATCAAACCCGGCAAGATTTATTTCACAAGTTGGAATACTCGCATTAAGAGTTGGTAGTTGAGCAATTTTAGCAGTTTATTAAAAATCCAGAAAACTTGTGAAAATAACTATTATAAAAATTGGCTTAAAAATCCCTAGATTTTCTTAATAAAATTTATCTCAATTACAGCGATGAAACAATTCTAAAATAAATTTCCAATCTTATCGAGATTCGATTTATAAACCAATCAATTAAAATACCTATTTGTGGTAAAATACATTAGACTTATAAAAATGTAGGTAGGTATTAGGGTGGAATGATTTTGACTTTTTTTCGAAAATCGAAACAGCCTACTGCACAAAAGTTGTGTTTTGGTGTCAAAATAACGTGGTAAAAATTTGAGCCCCCTCGGTCAATATTAACCCATGCTTCAGGGGGTCCAAAGTTTTCAAATTTCAGTAAAATTTCTCATATAATAAATTTTTAAAAAATTTAAATTAACAATTTTTCAGAGGTCTAGTCGATGGTAGGGGTCCTCTTGGTGACCCAGAACCCGGTCATCCATCAAAAAATTGCATAAAAATATAAACAGGGGTTTCCAAAATATCCACATTTTTGCATAATAACACCAAAATCAAGAAATGCGCGAATATTTTTATTTTATGAGATATGTTGCATATTTTGAGGTTTACATATTTGAAAATATCTTCAAAATGAAAGGGAAGCCCCATCCCCACCACCCCTCCATAGAACATGAGACATTTTGCCCCTTTCATTTTGAAGATATTTTCAAATATGTAAACCTCAAAATATGCAACATATCTCATAAAATAAAAATACTCGCGCATTTCTTGATTTTGGTGTAATTATGCAAAAATGTGGATATTTTGGAAACCCCTGTTTATACTTTTATGCAATTTTTTGATGGATGACCGGGTTCTGGGTCACCAAGAGGACCCCTACCATCGACTAGACCTCTGAAAAATTGTTAATTTAAAAAAAAAAAAAAATTATTTATATATGAGAAATTTTACTGAAATTTGAAAACTTTGGACCCCCTGAAGCATGAGTTAATATTGGCCGAGGGGGCTCAAATTTTTAACACGTTATTTTGATATCAAAACACAACTTTTGTGCCGTAGGCTGTTTCGATTTTCGAAAAAAAGTCAAAATCATTCCACCCTAGTAGGTATCCACAAAAAGTTATTGATCCCGACGAATAAGCGATTTATATAGCGAATTACACGACGAGACGTCAGATTTACCGCCACTTAACTCGAAAGGTGCATTAACCAAATAAATGTCAAGTTGCATTTTCGTTAAGATACGAAGCAAAAATGTAGGTACCGATTCCCAGATGGGGATGTTTGCTACGCGTCTCGTCGTGTCGCTTTCCGACACCCTTTGAAGGTAACACTAAAAGAAATATTTAATATGATGCTCCATTAGAATTTTTTCATTACCTCTATTTTTTTGGCAATGATTTTAAAAGGTATTGGCTCACTATTTTAAGAAAAAAAAAATCATAACCAACTAAAATTAAAGTAGATAAAATTTTCCACAAAAAAAGTGATATATCTTCATTTTTTTTCGGAAAGTGAACGGGTTGCGCAAAAACAAGGATCAAAATATAAAAAAATGAACAATTCTCCCCCTTTCGATGAATAAGATACAATGTCATCTTTGTAGAAAGATATGATTGAAGTGATTTTGTAACAAATTGTGGTATAAGGCAAAGCTGAAGAGTTATTGACATTTTTTAATTGGGGGGGGGGGGGAGGATCGCACGTGCCCACGTTTTAGAAACTTCGAGGAGAGTAAGTGTTGAGACTTTTTTGGAGTCTGGCTTGTTGTTAAATTATTTTTGATTTTTGGTTTAAAAAATGGCTAATGGAAGGTGGAAAAAATGAGCTCTAATTTCTTTTCTTTTTTTTTGGGGTTCTTAGTAGTCATTTTTGAAAATATTTTACGAACACTTAATTTCAATTTTAATTTTTTCTAAGGCAAATATTGCGAATATTTTTCAAAAAACTTTTTTGTTCTCTTTAAATTTTTTGCTAATTGTGCAAAAAAATCTTCCTGTTTGCAAGGACAATTCCGAGAAATTTTACCTACAAAAATTTATCTCATTTTTTTTTTCAATGGCAAAAATTGTGAATAATTCCCAGTTTGTTCCTTTAAATTTTTTTGTGATTTTCTTTAAATGATATTTGGATTTCAGAAAATTTCAAACAATTTTCTTTTTTAATTTTTTGATTAAATTGAAGTAATGAGAAATCATTTTTTTTTCAAATCCGAGGCTGATGAAATTATACCTACTCCCCTCCCCTCTTGACGGAACTGTAACTTCTTACCCTCTGCTTGAACGTGCGTAGATATATGCAAAAGTAGTTTACCATTATAATATTCGACTCTGAAGTACCATACGAACTCGTATGTTGAAAAAAAAATTAGATAAGTATCAAAATATAAGTGTAATATTTTTAAACTGCGAAATGTATTATTTTTTGGTGGTGGTTATTACATCGAAGTGCTAACAGCAAACTGATACTGCATACTAGTGGATATATATGTACAGTTACTGAATGAGATAATTTAAATTATTATTCATGTAAAACCAAATACCAGCGATCGTTTGTTTCTAATAGAGAAAATAATATCATATCGTATATATGTAGTGTGTGGCTTGGCGTATGGAAAAAGCGAAAATCTCTTCGAATTCGTAATAAAATGCGATCTCATATGCGCAGAAAATTGGTTCCCTAGTGATTCAGCAGCTTGCACAATTAAACCGCAGAATAGAGGAAATTTATAAATTAACGGTAGCCGCGAAATGACTCGTTTTGTAGCGCATTCTTGCATCTTTATGTAAGTATTTAATTTTTAATTTTTAATAATGTTGAAAATATTCGTTTACGCGACACTTTCGCAAAAGCTGCTTGGAAAACACTATAACGAATGGAAAATGTGTGGGTTTTTTTAATTTCCACGTCGATGATGCATACGTAGTGATGAGGCTGGGGTACGGGTCGAATATATGGTTAAAGTAGATATAGTATATTTTTCTTATTATTCTAATCAAGATAAAAGAAGGAATAAAAAACGCTTGAAAGATTATTCCCGTCTTGTACGAAATAAAGGCATTATTTACAATTTAAGGGGGGTAGAAAACGAGTTTATTTTCCCACAAAGGTCATTACACAAGTCAAGATAACGTAACCTTCATTACAGAAACTGTGCGTTTTCCATGCTCCGACAAAAGCTGGAATTGAAGGGATAGTTCGGGCAAAAGGCGATGTCTTTTAACCCAACGCGAGAAAAAAATTACCATTCTTGAATTCAAAACGAAAAATCACACCGTATTTTTCACCGTGGAATTCTTGTGCGGAGGAGATTTTTTTCTAACGTGGCTAAGTCGCGAAACTGCTCTTTTGAGGTTTACGTCATAACTTTTTATTTAAACCATATTAAAGTTTATCGTTTAACCAAATGGGAAACGGGATCTCACGACTGCGTCAAATTCAGCGCAAAATGCTATGATTTAAACGAGTCATCTTGAGAAAAAAAAATATAAGAAGAAAAAACCCACGGCGCCGCGAAGTACGTGATTATAAAATATGACGATAATTTAATTTACGTATCTTACCTACAACTTGTAAGTAGCCCTGCTGACTTCGCATAGGATCGGTGTTTATTTGGCACATATACCATCCTCTATCCGATTCGTGGACGTTTCTTATATGCAAATACCAGGAACGGTGGTCGTTGTATGTTAGAGATATTCGCGGATTTTGCGTGATCACATTGTGGTGTATCGAGAGGATGGTTTGAGTGTCTACCCTGACCCACGCGACCTGCCAAGATACACGCAGTCCCTGCATATAGTAAAAAGTTAACGATACCGATCTATGATTTAATTAAACTTATGGTACCTATCTTATAACATACTCGAGTACAAATTATCTAACTAGAGATTACAAATTGGTACTGTATAGTTAGGTTAGTGCAGTGTTTCTCAAATCGTGGTACATGTACCCCAAAGGGCGTGAAGATTTCTTAGGGGGTACGTGACGACAATTGCAGCTCATTGCTTACTATATACAATACTTGAATTTGTACATTTTCAAATAGATACATATTTTTAAATTCAAAATGATGATTAATTTGAAAATTTTCGCCTTTACTTCGCTTGGGTAGCAATCATTTCTCAGTTTTTTATTAAATTCAAATTTTTTTCTTTGGATGAAAATTCTTTCATTTTTAAAAAAATAAGAACTATTTCAATTTTCTTGAAGGAAAAATTTTCCTATTTTTTTTCAGTAGGTAAAAAATCTTCCAATTTTCTGGATATTTTTTCAATTTTTTTGTGGGATAGAATTTCTCATTTTTTGGGAGTCAATGTACGTACCTATAGTTTTTTTTTTTTTTGGAGAAAAAAATCTTGAATTTTTTGGTGCTTAAAACAATTTTTCATGTTCATTTTTTTTGAATGGAGAATCTTTTGAAATCGAATAAAAAAATCTCCTACTTTTTGAGTAGGTACTAGGTAGGTACCTATTTTTTTTCTTATTCTCTTTTTTGAAGAAAAGAATTTTCAAATTTTTAGGAATAAAAAATGTAAAAACTTACTTATCTAGTATTTTTCATTTATTAGATACAAATTATTCGTTCAACTTTTTACATTGACGAATATTTTTTTGGGGGGGGGGGGGGGGGGTGAAAAAATCTAGTTTTTTCTGAAATGAAAGTATTTCTTATTTTTTTAAGTCAATTTTTTTGGAATAAGAAATTTTTCAATTTTTTTTTCTCATGATAATATTGTATTGTAATGAAATTTCTCGTGTTTTGTGGGTAATTTTTTCTGATTTCTTGAGTTTTTTTTTTTTTTTTTTTTTAATCATGTTTCTGATAAAAAAATTTTCTCATAATTTTATTCCGAGATATTTTCTACATTCATGGTGATCTCTTAACGAGAAAGAAATTTTTAAACAAACTTTTTAAAGATTTTTTTTTAAAAGTAATTTTTTCCTATAATTAGGTATAAGTTATATTCACGAGTAACTTGCATTTTTTTTTAAGACAAGAGTGCCAGTTGCGGATAAATCCGCAACAATTGATTTTAATTTTGTACAAAATACAAATATGTATTTGTATTATGTAAAATCAATAAATCATAACACTGTAAAAATGAATAATTGACATAATTAGACAAAAATTGAATAAATTTATAAATTTTAAAATATCAAAAGCTCCACTTTTTATATTTATACTTTGCACTGCATCGCAAAATTTAAATTTTTATCTAGAATATTTAAAATTTAATAAATTTCATTTATCTATCCAATTTCAAAAATTACTAAAAATGAAATGAAAAAAAAAAATTTTCAATAAATTTTAAAGATGTAAATTTTTAAAAAATAAATTCAAAAAGTTATTAAATTTTTAAAACGACCAAAATTTCAGAATTTTTACCAAATTCGAAAGAAGTGTAATGAATTTCAACAATCTATCCAATTTCAAAAATTATTAAAAATGAAGAATGAAAGAAAATAAAAAAATTTTCAATAAATTTTTCAAAAATAAATCCAAAAATTTATTAAATTTTTAAAAAACGACCAAAATTCCAGAATTTTTTTACCAATTTCGAAAGACGTGTGGTGAATTTCAACAATCTATCCAATAACAAAAATTAGTAAAAATTAAAGAGGATCAAATTTTGAATTTTTATCAAAAATATTTTAAATTTAATAAATTTAATTACCTATCCATCCAATTTCAAAAATTAATAAAAATGAAAAATGAAAAAAACTGAATTTTCAATAAATTTTAAAGACGTAATTTTTAAAAAGAAATGAATTCAAAAATTGATTAAAATTTCAAAACGACCAAAATTCCACTAAACTTTGAATTTTTACCAATAATTATGAAAGTGTAATGAATTTCAACAATCTATCCAATGTCAAAAATAAGAGGATCAACTTTGGAATTTTCATCAAAAATATTTTAAATTTAATGAATTTTAACTATCTATCCAATTTCAAAAATTACTAAACTAAAAAAGAAAAAAATAATGATTTTTCAAAAAAATTTTAAAGATGTACCTAATTTTTTTAATTTTCAATACCTGAATTCAAAATTTTTTTTAAATTTTAAAACGACCAAAATTCCACAAAAATTTGAATTTTTACCAATTTTGAAAGTGCAATGAATTTCAACAATCTATCGAATCACCAAATGTCAAAAATTACTAAAAATTAAAAAGGATCAAATTTTGAATTTTTATCAAAATACTATACTAAACCGGAATAAAATAAAAATTATGTTTTAAATTGTTTCAATTTCAAAGATTAATTATTAAAAATTTAATAATAACAAAATTTTAAAAATTTTCCAATCTTAAAACGTTTAAAAAAATTTTAAATCGTAAAAATTTATTATTTTAAAAAATTGATCAAATTTCAAAAATTTATTAATTAATAACTCATAATAACTAATAAGCAAAATTTTGAATTTTGAATTTTTACCGCGTAAACGTAAAATAATTTAAATCTTTACGTTGCCAACATTGCACGCAACGCTTTACTTAAATTTTACTGGATAGATACAACGTTATCACACGGAACAATCGTCGTGACCGAAAACGTTTTCGTGATTATTTTCGAAAATTTGCAAACTTAGATCGTTTTTGGAAATCAATTTTTTCGACAAATCGATCGAATCGCTCGATAAAAATGGGCCACGACGGAGCTCAGATCATTTGTGGATCGTAAATTCGCATTTCGCACGTCGTTCAAGCCTAGGGGACGGCTGTAGCGTGTTTACAACGAAAAAAAACTTGCGTATTATAAAGTAGATACGTACATCTGAATTCTGATCGTACTTAATCTAATGAATAAAAAATTGAATTGAAAAAATTATTCAAAACGAAATTAAAAAAAACATAACTAAAATAATTTCTTCAAAAAAAAAAAACAAAAAAAAAACAAGAATTGCTACCGTTTAAAAAAGTGCAAGCAGCCATGCTAATTTTTCGTCCAATCACTTATTCATTTTTTGGGGGAAAAGGGGTACCTACTACCTACATGAGTAAAACTAATTGAGAATCACTGGATTAATGTGTGTGCGACTTGAAAAATTATACCTATAATATAGGACGTATATCAACTACAGAGTATACTCGATTACTCGTCCTTACACATGTGCGTGTATTTAAAATTTTTAGTATTTTACATTAGAAAATTTAATTTTCGACATTGTTTCTAATATAATTCTACACTTTCGAAGTTTAGCGAAAATTAAAAATTCTATTATATATTTTTCTTTTTCCATTAAGTTGTTGTTTAATTGTAAAAATAATAATTACGCTTGTTTTCAGTACAAATAAATAAAACAGTTTTTTTTCTTTACCTTGTAGCCTCGCAGATTTTCTACAACACAAGCCAGCAGCGCATCTCTTCCCACTGTTACCGTTACATTTGGAATAGGTGCTGCGAAACGAGGCATCATGGCTTCTGCAAACAGAAAAATTACACGTCAGTTTAAAGGTATGCGAATAAAATGAGCTAGATTTTCTAGGTTAATTAAAGATTACGCGAATTGTCGTGAAATTTAGTACTTGGCTGCACAAAACTTTATACTGGAATTATGCACGATTTGTACTTAAAAGATGTTTGCATAAAGATTATAATTTTCTTTTGAGGTTGAGTTGCATGTGTATGCAACTTAAGTTGTTCAAAAAAAAAAAATGATAACAACTTCGTTAATTTGATTTTTCTGTACGGTGATGTTTTTCAAATAAGATGAAATGTGCTAGATCTTCCTTTACCCTTCGTTTTTCAAAGGTTTAAAATTTTGCCTTTGACATTTAAAAAAAAATTGCTTGACTTGAAAAATACCTACTTAATTTTTTTCTTAGATTTTTTTCTAGTCAAGAAAATATTTCTAAAGTCAAATTTATAAAAATCATCAAGTTAGTCGTCATAAACTCAAAATACACCCAATGCAAAGGCGTCATTAAAAAAAAAACAAAAAATTAATCCCTCTCAATTACTTAATGAATTTTTCCGAGTTTTTTTTTGAAAAAAATTGTAAGAAAATTGTGACAGATTTTTTTTAATGAAAAAAAAAAAATCGCAAGGAAGACGAATTTGAAGAAAAAAAAAAATCAAAATTTCAAAAAAATAGACTAGGACAGTCTTTGTATAGACATGAACTTCGACATTTATTAAAGTAATATTCGTTCTATACTTTGGTTTCTTCTTAATATTGTTTGATCAAAATGGGTACTAAAGTTATAAATTAAGGTGTAATTGAAATGTATAGGAACTTAATTTTGGGAAACTCTTTGGAAAATTTTCAGTTTCATTTCTATTAAATGTATTTCTTTTTAATTTTTCCAAAAATTTAAGTCAACTTTTGTCTTATGAATGAATTTCTGAATCTAATGTTGAAAGTTTTTTCCAAAAAATTCACTTCAGAAAATTTTCTAAAAATTACACTTATTAGGTACACTAAGTACTTTTTGCAAATTTGAAAAATATTTTTTCATAATTTCGAATGGTTATAGAAAAAGTACTATAATTTTTCGTAAAGTGCCGGAGAATTTTCACAAAATCTCAGAACATTTTTTCGCACCGTTTAGGAAATCTTCAAAAAACCTTTTTACGGGGTTCAGAAAATTGAAAAAAAAAACAGGGACTGCTCACAAAATATCTGAAAATTTTTCATGAATTTGAAAAATAATTTCTGAAAACTTGGAAGAATTACTAAAATTTTAAGAGATCATGGGTAAATGCTTATTTTCGTTACAATTTTTTCTTCAATAAAAGTTGAAAAATTTGTTTAGTCACTCCAAAAAATTGAAAGCTAATTTTTTCTCCAAAAAGTTGAGATTTTTTCACTCACTAAAACAAAGTTTCTAGTTAATTTTTCCTTTTTTAAAAAATGAATGATTTTTTACCACCAAAGTTCTGAGAAAATTAAACTTTCACTCTAACTTCAAAAAATTGAAATTTTTCTTCGGACTAGAAAAATAAGGGTTTTCCTTCAAAAACAAAATTGAAAACTTTTTTTCTTCAAAAAAATTGAATGGTTTTTTTACTTGTAAAAAATAATTACCCTACTTGAAAAAATTAAGTTTTTTTTCTCAAAACATTCGGAAAAAGTTTTAAAAATTACATTACATGTTTCTTTCTCAATGAAATGGGTTGAAATCCCAAAAAATTGGGATTTTTTTTCTAAAAAAAGAGATTTTTCTATTTGGAAAAAATTGAGATTCTTATACTTACATTGACTTCAAAAAATTTATAGATTTTACCTACCTGCAAATATTTGAGAAATATTTTCACTCATAACAAAGTTAAATAATTTTTTATTCTAAAAAATTAGCATTTTTTTTCAAAGAAATTAGAGTGGACTTTTCCAAAAAAATTGAGGATAAAATTAGGATTTTTTAAAACTCAAATCCAAAAAACTTGGATTTTTCCCCTCCAAAAAAAAAAAAAAAAATACTTTGGGTGTTTCTTTTTTTTCAAAAAAAAAAATTAAGATTTCTTTCCACAAAAAAAATAAAAATAAAAGATTTTTTTCTCCAAGACATTGGACGAATCTTCTTGAGAAAAATTCTTTGAAAAAAAAACTCACTTAGTAGAAAAGTATTATGCGATTAAAAAATGTATTCAAAAAATTAAGTCAAAATTTGCCATCCCAAATTCTACCACTCCACACCGTGGCTTAGTTGGCTAAAAACAAGAATCCGGCTCTGTGTTGTACCTAAATTTGTGAAGTTTGACAAACCCTGTATAAATCATAAATACTCGAGTAGATAATTTGCAACGACCCTCTGAACCAATTACATATAAATATCTCTAATGTAAGTTGACTATATTTTCGAGAAACTCAAGGTATGATTTATTTAGCGTCTCAGTTGCCGAATGAGACCGCATAATGCTATAAACTAAAACCAGTAAAGTGTGGAAAACACTATTAACCAGCCGGCATCGGTATATACGCTATATATACTCGAAACGAAGAAATCAATTAAAAATCCGTAGCTATCTAGTATAGTAATGCTGCGGTATCTTTTGAGAATAGTACAAGTACTATATTAGAAATTGGTATGTGAACGCAAACGTAACGGTTATTGTAAAAAAGGTACTTGTGTAGCATTTAGGCTGAAATTCAACGCAATTATTTGACCCATACAAAATTACAACTCGACAATTTTCCTATTTCAAGTGATCGTTAGCCGTAAAGTTAGTGCCTCGTTTTGCGAGACGTTTCCGAGTGCATTTCATCTTCTCTTTCGATGCGGTTCCTTAAAATAAGTTGCCGTCGCAAGACGCGCCCAAGAATAATTACTTTTCCAGCAAACAATGCAAGAGTGAAATTAAAGGTACAGACAAAGCAAAAAAACCCAAGACGATTGGTTTTTTTGAAACTCGAAATATTCTTCAAACGATCTATTCTTGTAAATTACTTCAATTACGTTGGGCCAAGAACCAATTTTACAAATAACATCGTTGCATTGCTGGCAAAATCGTATACCTTGATTATTTCTCGTATTCTTGAAAACATTTCTCATTCGTTTTGTCTAACAAAGTTAATAACACTTTCAATGGTCTCGTCCGAGTTGCACAATTTTTCTATATGTAAGTTTCTTTTCTTTTTCATCATTTGTTTCGTTTTTTTTTTTTTTTTATATCCTCAAAAAATACGCGCGTGATTTGAGAAAATTGCTTAAATTGAAATCGCTGTACGTATACACTTGACATAAGATGATTCGTCTTTTCTTTTGCGTTCGTTTTATTCTCAAATTATAATCGTGTAGTATTTACCTACTCGACGATGTGAATTCAGTTTGTATATTTTAAAATTTAATTGCGCCCTGATGCGATGCGTTGCATATTTTATAAGATACCTATCGATACAATTAGGTACCATTAGAGAGTACAACGTTAAAAATAATGGCAACTAGATGACATTATATTAAAATACTGTTTCAAAGTTCTGCTCTTAAAAGGGGATGAAAAATTAGGTGGTAAAAAACCATTCATCACTTGTCAAAGCAAAAGTGACATTTTTTCACCTCGAGACAAAGCGCGCTGCCTATACTTTTGATCCAGCTTAACGATTTGTACGTTTCATGTGGAAAAAATCGTTGAAATTTTTTTAAACAAGCTACTTAATCATTACCTAGCTCGTGGAAGAGATAGACACAAATCATGCAGTTGGAAATGACACTTCCAAAGAAAATTATGCAGCGGGGATTTAAATATTTTCCGCCTGGAACGATTGTGGTATGTGCCACTCTTTAGATTTTTAGACAAAATTAATTCTACTTCGAAAATTACAATTTTTTAATATTTTTGATAAAAGAACTAATTTCAAAAAAATACATAGTTACTGGCTTACGAGGAGTTAGATTATTCAACAAATACCCCTTAAATATCACTCTTGTTCTTCTATTCTTGTGATTCAATTTTTTGACATTTTGTCGTTTAGGCTTAAATATCAATTTTTTGGGTTCAACTATTTACAAAAATTTAAAAAATTCCGTAATAGAAAAATTCTGCGATTTAAAAAATAAATCGAAAGTTTGGATTGTAAAAAATTATGAGCGACTCATTTCAATTTTTTTTCAAAAATGTTCAAAATATCCATTATTTTAAAATGTAGATTTTCGAAATTTGAAATTTTTTTGTGAGATATTTTCAAAAAAAATTTCTCAAACCCAAAATTTCAAATTTTTGAAAATTAATCAGTTTTATACTTGATAATTCATCTCATTTGTCAACATTTCGAAATTTTTCATGATGATCTTTTTTTCAAAATGTTTTGTGAATGCGTAAAATGAACCCATGTAGAGTTATTAAAATTTGTAAAATTCTAAAAATTGAAATTTCCATTTTTTTGCAATTTTTTTTTAATGTTTCAAAAATCAAAAATATTGATTTTTCAAAATTGCAAAAATTTTTGTTAGAAGATTTGGTGAGTAA
The DNA here is from genome assembly GCA_959613365.1 of Balanococcus diminutus. Taxonomy (NCBI): domain Eukaryota; kingdom Metazoa; phylum Arthropoda; class Insecta; order Hemiptera; family Pseudococcidae; genus Balanococcus; species Balanococcus diminutus. The sequence goes on from OY390714.1 coordinate 37,873,981, forward strand.
AGCCCCCCCCCCAAATTTTTTTTTATGAGTTAGCAACATTTACTCTTAAAAAGTTTTTTTTAAATAATTTTTTTGATCTTATAGGAAAAAATTTACGTCTCATTGAAAATCATCATTTTTTATTAAAAAAATCTCCCAGAATAAAATTATTTGGGATGAAAAAATCTTATTTTTCGCATGAAATTCTTTTGAAAGCCCAAAAAAGCACATTTTAAAATCCTCTTATTTATGAGAAATAATAGTTGAGTGAAATTTTTTTCATCAAAAAAAAAAAAAAAAAAAACTTGAGGAATAGAAAAAAAAATACCTACTTACTCTCAAAAAACGAGAAATTTCATTCTAGAAAAAAAGTTGAAAAAAATTAATATAAAATTGAAAGATTTCAGATTTTTTATTCCAAAATAGGTAATCAAAAAAATTTTCCTAAAAAAATAAGAAATATCTTTTAGGTACCTCAAAAAAATTGATTTTTTTACTTGTAAAAAAAGAAAAGATTTTTTCCCAAAAAATTGAAAATATTCTACAATCTAAAAAGTAGACAGAATTCTAATTTAAAAATTTAAAAAAAAAATAATAAATGGAAAATATTACTTACTCCCGAAAAATTGGAAATCTTTTTCTCAAAAAAAAATTTGAATAAAAAATGTTCTCTCTAATAAATGAAAGAATTTTTATTCAGAAAATTGGGAAATTTTTTATTAAAAAGATTTTTCATTCAAAAAACAAAAGGGAAAATAAAAAATCGTTCTAGGTAGGTATATTCCAAAAAAAAAAAAAAAAATTGAAATAAACAATAAATAGGTAGGTATAATTATTATATTTTTACTCCAGAAAAATTCATATCTCTTTTTTAATGAAAAGTATTTCTACTCCCAAAAAATGAGAAATTCCATCCTACAAAAAATCAGAAAAAGTATCCAGAAAATTGGAAGATTTCTTACTAAAAAAAAATTGAAATATTTTTCTGAAAAAATATTTTAAAATATTTTTACTCCTAAAACTTCAAGAAATTTTTTCTCAAAAAATAATAGTTCGAAAAATTGAAAATTTTCCCTTCTAGAAAATTAAAATATTTTTTATTTAAAAAAAAATGAAAGATTTTTTTAACGAAAGAAGAAAATTTGAATTGAGAAGTGATTGCAGCCCAAGCGAAGTGAGAGCGAAAATTTTCAAATAATTTATCATTTTGAATTGAAAAATGTGCATTTTCTGAATAAATTTGAAAATGTACTAATTCAAGTAAGTATATGGATTTCATAATTTTGACAAAAATGAAAATTTGAAGTTGAATTTTTTTCTTAAATCTGGTACATTTTTTAAATGTTTTTTTTTTTTTTTGAATGGAAATCCTCAATTTATAGTTTTTGAGAATCTCAGAAACACTTTTGTCGAAAAAAACGATACCTATAATTATTTTTTTAAATTCGTCTCCTGGCGCAGTTGTTCCATTTGTCTCGACGCAAATCCTGCAATAAGATTATGCATATCAGTAAACTCCGATTTCAAGTTATACTGATTGAGTCATTATAGGAATTTACGAAAGTAATGATTTCGAATAGAAATCGCTGAAGTTCAAGTTGAATGTTTCAAAATTTAATTTCTACTCGATTTCATCCATCTGAACTGATGTATGGCGATTTCTCGGTCCTCCATGAATTTAAAAAAATATGTACCGTTTTTGAGAAATATGTACTTAGTTTATTTGTGTGGAAAAAATTTCCCAATTTTTTGACGCTATCATCGGAAGGATAAAAACGATTCAGGTATTTGAAAAATGTCATTTGTGTGTTTTTAAAGGAATATTCCGACCTAAATGATGAAATACGTATTTTTCACCCTTATTTTTTTTAATCTTTATTGGTTACGAAAAAAGAATGAAATTCGGTATTAAAAAGATTTATGCAAAATTATAATGAAAATATCAGAGAAAAAAAACAAATTCTTATGATGTTAGGGAAAACCCTTGTCAGGTATCCAACGATGTAATAAATCTCAAAAAAATTGATTTATATCTTATGTTATTGCGCTTAAGCTCTTTTACTGTGTGGCAACGAATAAAAACGCATTTGAAAATACATTTTGCTTTTTTCTTCTTCTTCTTCTTCTTCTTCTTACAGACTGGTGACTGTACGTTGATATAAGCACCAAGTATGAGTTCATGTCTTGAAGTTTACCTCTGGTAACGTACAAAAGAAGGATACTTTTACGTATACAATGCATGTTTCCTTAATCTTATATATTAAAAGCAATAACTGGAAAGGACGGTATAAAAAAATAAAAAGATATCCCTTTTGATAAGCAGGATAGAGTTAAAATACCCTCCTGATTTATTCTTTCTTCCTTCCCATGGTTTTATTTTTTATTTTTTTATTTATAACTTGCAAACGTTTTATCTGAGGTTTTTTGTGGGCTCATCGGTTTGCTGGTTTTTATTGCATGTATTTTATCGATTACATGCAGAACTGAGAATGATGAATATTTTCCTCCTTTTTTTTTTGCCAAAAACAAAGGCATTGGTGTTTTTTAAAAAAATGTAATTATCTGATGGATTCGGGGGGTTAGCCGGAATTTTGTAAAGATTAATTTATCGTTATTCTTTTCATTTTGGTGTCGAAAAACTATTGTTTCGTTTTCGTCAGATTTGCGACTCGATTCAATAATTAATATGTTAAATCGTCGAAGAAAAAAAGGAAATACGAATACGCCGAACTTGACTAGAAACGTAAGAGAATTGTGATAAACACCATCAAGTACGCAATTATAGCTCGCAAGGGCGCACTAAAGGAAGGGTTTGAAATCATATTTTTTCGCTATCAAGCTTTTTTTGTGTTAGTCTTGTTATCATTAATTTATCGTTGTTTAAATTTCCTTTTTTTTTACTCCTTATTTTCGTGCTAATGTCCCTATTAAACAAATACCTTGATGTTACGTTGCTTCAAATTTGCCAAGGAGCGCAATGAGTGCTATAATTTAGATTTTTCCATGCGACGTTATTCGTGCGAACGAGCTTTTCCTCTAAAATGAGTGGGCATTATGTTCGAGTTGATTTTTTTAAAAAGGAAGCATTGTAGGTGTGTCTTTTTCTGTTACTTTCTTACTTGCGCGTAAAAAGGAGCAATTTTCTGGACATTCCAGACTATGAGACGATTCCTTGAGAAAGTTTTTTCTTCACGTTTTAAACGAGTTTTCTGTAAGATGTTAGTATTGTACAATTGTACATACGTAGTTGTTTTCAAAAAAAAAAAAAAAAAAAAAGTAGACAATTATTAAAAACCCATTTAAAAAATTGCCAAAAGGTTCATATTATACAGATTTGGAAAACCGATGTGGTATTTCGATTATTATTTTCGTGTTTTTTTTTCTTCAATTTTTAATAGTTTTTATCGCTGTTTACTCGGTTCAAAATATACCTAATTTTCTATTTAAAATTATAAGTTTCGAGTGGCTTAAAAACCTTTATCAGATTTCGAATGAAATAAGGTGCAGAATTTTTACAATTTCACAGTCAACGTGCTTTAAATTTATCTGCGATTTATTCGTTTTGATACATGAAATAACGTCTGTACAATTTCATTTAATTTTCACACATTCAACTCGCGTGTTATTTTAGAATTACGAGTTTAAAACCTCCTTTATACCGTGAGCACTGAGCAGCCCGCAGACTGCCACACTTATTCCTCATTTTATCTCTACATACGTAACTGAAATGAAATCTTATGATTTACGAATTCATATTTACAATCGTAATGGAGTTTAATTCTTGTCTCTTGCTTGTTTCTTGTTTTCTCATTTAAACATATTTTACACGTATTACAAAATTATACACCTGTATCTAAAGCACTCGTATTTCTCTTTTTTACGTTAATGTGCTTGTAGTACTTTAAGAACCCGGCGCTCGGTTATCCCATTTTCGTTTTTAATTTTCACAAAATCTTTGATGTTTCGAATAAAAAGATGTAATTTTTATGTTACGAAGCGAAAGAAAAATCATAAGTATCGGTTTTGAAAAAAATCTATCCATCAGTTAATCACTCGACCAATTTTCGCTTTCTTTTCTTTTCGCTCTTTCGTAACTTCTTTTGTTCTTGGATTAACTTGTTTTGATTTTTTTTTGTAAAGCCCGTCGAGGTTTTCTCGTTTTTTTTCTCTTCGTATTTTTAATTTTGTTTTGTTTTGTTTTGTTTAGTTTGAATGAATTATTTTAATCAAAGAAATATCTCTTAATTACTGCATTCAATTAGAAAAGGAGGAATCGTAAAAGCAAAAAAAAATTCTATCATTAAATAATGATATCATCTGCGTAGTACTTCGGTATTGAAATTATAGAAATCATGGTGAAAAAAAAAGGCATAAATAGAACGAGAACTTTTACTTAAATGCCTAGAATCGGAGAAGAGAGTGAAAAACGGTTCTGATTTTTTTTTCCAAATACTTATCTTTGAATAAAACTGAATGAAATAAGATAGGAGAACGAATTGCGTTTGGCGAAATTTAATTTATTAGAAAGTTATCATACGCTTTGAAATCAATTAAATTAGGCAGTGAAATGAAAATTTATTATCTTACCTATATCTAAAACTGAAGGGACGAGAAAAATTGTAAAACTAAATTTCAAAAAAATCAAATTAGAATATGTAGCATTTTTGAGCCCCTTCACTTCAATTTAAGAGATAGGCAAAAATATGTCATAATAAATTTTGTTTATTTTTTCAAGTTCTATAAGGTGGTAGGTAGGAAATGAAACACTTTTTAATAGTTTTTTTTGAATTTTAAAATTTAAAAAAAATTTGATTTGCTCAAAATTTGAAATTTCAAAAATTCACAAAAAAATTTCAAATGAAAACGGGTACTTATAATCATGCTTCCTTATTTACATTCAAAATACCACATTTTCAAGCACATATCCAATGCAATCTGAATTTGGCACTTCTGACATGTCCCATGCTTAAGGAGTCTTAAAAAATCAGTAGAAATGGATATTTTTTCAGAGATAAGCTCCCCAAACTGGTATTCAATTAAAATCTATTTCTTCAAAAAATACTTACCTAATTAGTTTGTTGATAATCTTTTTCGAGTTCACTGCAAGTTACGATAAAAATTCTGATCAAGCTGAACAGTTTTTTGAGATAAAGTAGGAATTTTCCCACTATTTTTGAATTTTTTCCTCAAACGTTTTCGTAATGAGATTTGTTTTTTCAAGAAATTTATTTTTTTCTTTGTTTATTTCTTATTAAACATTTTTCCAAGAAATCATCCTTCTGAAAAAATGGTCTATTAAAGAAATGAATTTGGTGGAGACATTTTTTCCACAAAAATTTTGGGAAAAATTTTTTATGCTCCCTCCCCCTTGATGTTTTTTGAAAAAATCAAAAATTCTAAAAATTCCACGAATTGAAAAGGTACTTTTCGAGAAAAAAAAATCAATGCAAATGAGTAGGTAATGTATAAATGTATTATATAAAGTCAATTCATTTGTCAATTTTTTCGAAATTTGATAGAAAAATATGCATTTATTGTGAAACATTTATTTGTTTGAAAATTCATAAATACCTAGTGAAAAAAATGTACCCAACTTGATAAAATCATAATTTTGTCAGATAGGTACCTATTTTTAAAAAAATTTTAAATGACTTGGAAAAAAATCACAAGTGTTGAAAACTTTAGATTAATTCATGTTTTCGATGGATAGTTTCTTTCTGTACTATTATTAAACCTTAAAAAGAAATATTTAGTGTCCAGAAAAATTTTAGCTTCGAGAGGAAAGTTTTGATTTATACTTGCATTTTTTATGAGACCAAGTTGTTGGAAAAAATAGCGAAAATATTCATATTAGCGTTTTAATCACTAGATTTTGAGTAATGTGGTCTCGGTGCTGGTTATTTATGGTGCAGTTTATCGTCTGTTGATTTATGAAGTAAAATAAAAAAGCGTTTTTACGCTATGGCACTACTTATACTGTTGACGCAACTACTCTTGAATTTCAATTAATTTCAAGTTTAGGGAGCAAAAGTATTTTGCGATCAAGGATTTTTTGACGTGGAAATCAGGTCGAAAACCACTGATATCGAATATTTTTTCAAATTGTTTGTTTGAAATAATTATTTACGAAGAGGGGAGAAGAAAAAAAAGTTGTGTGGTTGCCAAATGGTGAAGAGAAGAGGTTTGAAATTTATGCAAACTGCAATAAAACAAATTATAAATTCCAATGCTATAATTGTAGTATATTCGATTGAATGAAGGATGAATATGATGAAGTGTATAGATAAGCTGTTCATCTCGGATACGTTTTGACGATACGATGACGGTTGGATGACGTGCGCGAGGGGTGTTAGCGCGAAAGTAGCATATTAGGTACCTAAAATTGTTAAACGAGAGGATAATTTCGACGGCTGTAAAATAAATTGAACGATGATGCGGCGGTAAATTTGCCAGCGATGAAATTAATGTCATAAAAGAGCGATTTTTAAAGCTTTTAATTTACTATAAAGGTTTCGGCGTAATTATGATTTTACGAAGGTCGCTTTCGTCTAGATGGCGCGGAGTTATTTTTTAGATGTTCTCGGTTTAGGCGCACGATGTTTTAAAAATTGACACAGCGTAAAAATTACTCGTTTTTATCATAAATCATCTCCCAAAAGAATTGCCCGTTTAGATTTAATTTATTAACACAAATTTGTTTGTTATAATTAATGTTTAATTTTGCGGAAAACTCTTTTGAATTGATTTAGTATAACTTTTTCAACACGGGTGGTTTCAAAAGCAATGAAGATTTTTCGCATCTTTAAAAAATTACGTGAAAGATATTTTCGTAATGAATTTTTTTGCCCGTGGGTTTATTTAAAGATGAGTCACTTGAGGAAATATATGAAACGGGTAAAGGCCAGTAATGAAATAAATTTTATAGGTGTGGAAATTTCGTGTAGCTAAAAGGACTTTTTTGGTTAATTGAGCCACATTACAAAGTTTTAATTTTTTTTTTAATTTCAATAATTTGTTTTAGTGGTTACTCTAATTTCTTTAATTTAGTATTTTGGATTGATTTTTTTTTTCAATAATATCTGTTTTTTTTTTCAAATTTCAAAGTTAAGGATTTCAATTTTTGAAAGTTGATTTTTTCAATTTTCAGTTTTTACTAATTTCCTACTTTTAATTTTTTTTGGAAACTATTGAATTTTGAAATTGCTTATAAAGTATTTTCCATGTCAATTTTTTCAATTTTGAAGATTTTTCCTTGTTGCAAATTTCATAATAAGTATTTTAATATTTTCTTACATTCTTTTAATTTTTTCAAATCATCCAATTTTAAAATTTTGAATTTTTTCTTTTTTGTATTTCAAAAAATTTTCAATGTTTAGAATAATTCTTTTACGTTATAAAAATAAAAATAATAAATAAATAATGTTCATTAGGTACTTGAATATAATAATTTGAACTAAGCTGTCCTGCAAATGCTGTGTAAATATTTCACATGTTTTTCTACCCATCTATGCTCGAAGTGTTAACGTAGGTATCTGAGTCAACTTCTCCGGTAATTTATTCGTGTTTACCTATCCAAACAGTAAATAGCCTAACGAATGTACAAGTATGAATCGATTTTAGTACACGTATTTATAACTTTGTTAGTGCAATTTACGTACATTTTGTACATACGTGTATCTACTCGGAACGGGTAGTGAGCTAAGTGGTATACATTTCATTCATAAATTAGGAAGCAATTTGACACGTTGTATGGTTAAGGTAGCACGCGTTGGCGGATTTTAAATCAAAGGTGAGACGCCTATGTTAGAACGAGCCGTATCAGTAGGTATCTCGTGTTTCATTTTCAAAAAGGCGATTATTAAGTTTGCTTTACACTTCAAGTTGACCTAAACACCATTTTTGATCTGTTTAATATAGATGTACATCGAATTACCCGCCGACTTGGAAATCCACAAATGGCATTGAGTTTATCGTATTTATAAAATAGTTTTTACGATTCGCTCTTTTATGTTTACGATTTTATTGTGCGCTCAAATTTCATGGAGTGATTAGTCTACTTCAGCGAGTGCATATCAAACTAATTAATTCGAATCAATCGAGTATATCTCTGTATTTTACGATCGTGAACACACGAATATCCTGGTTTAATTCAGCTTCATTAATGTGATGAATATTTACAAAAAAATTGTCTGATTTTACTTCACTACTTTGATAGCTCTTTTTCGCACGGATACATTCGTTATTTTTTTCACTAACTATGCATTTCAAAAGCTTGAAACAAAATAATTTTCAACGAGATTTTAAAATATCGACTAAATAAGAATTTGGAAAAATCAATTTTTTAAATAACAAAATTTGAAAAAAAAGTTCAACAAAATTTTTAAATAAATTAGTTTTTGACAAAATTTGAAAAAATCAATTTTTCAACAAAATTTAAAAAAATTCTATTTGCAAAAAAAATATCAAAATAATCCCTACTTTTTAAGTTTTTAACAAAATTGAAAAAAAAACCAATCAAAAAAACAAATTTTTATAACCAAATTAGGAAAAGAAAGCACTTTTCAACAAAACTTGAAAAACAGAAAATTTAGAATTTAAAAATATCTGCGGTTTACAAAAGATTACAAAATTTTTTTAAAATTAACAAAATTTGAGAACATTAATTTTTGACAAAATTAAAAAAAAAAAAAATTGTTTGTATTAAAACCTTTAAAATTCAAAATTTATCTTAAGCATTCAATTTTCAACCCACGTTGTAGAAAATTGAATTTTCGACATGCGATTCGAGAAAATTAAATTTAAAAAAAAATTAAGAACATACTTAATTTGAAGAAAAAACTAGTTTTTAACAAAATTTAAAGAACCAGAATTCAAAGAAAAAAACTGTTTTCAAAGTTTTAAATGCTGAAATAAATTTCAGAAAATTTTCAAAACTTTTTTTTCTTTGAACTTTGTTTCTTAAAATTTTGTTAAAAACTGGTTTTCATGTTTTGAATTTCTTACTGGTTTTTACCACGCTTTTATTAGCTTGGTATGTATGTTTGTTTGTATGTATGTCTCATGGAACCAAAAGTATGTTTTCAACCAATCCTCTCTCATTTATTATTTTACTGGAATTGAAAGAACATAGTGCTCACATTAGGGGTTTTCGAGGTCGCTGAATTCGATTTTCGAACTCAAATTTACCCCCGATCCCAAATTGAGCCCCTATGAGGGGGTTCAATTTTGAAAATTTCAGAAAATCACAACATTGGTATCGAAATGTAGGTTTTCGAGGTCGCTGAATTCGATTTTCGAACTCAAATTTACCCCGACCCCAAATTGAGCCCCTATGAGGGGGTTAAATTTTGAAAATTTCAGAAAATCACAACATTGGTATCGAAATGTAGGTTTTCGAGGTCGCTGAATTCGATTTTTGAACTCAAATTTACCCCGACCCCAAATTGAGCCCCTATGAGGGGGTTAAATTTTGAAAATTTCATTAAGAAATTAGGAAAAATTATTTTTTACTTAGTAAAATTGAAATTAAAACTGAATTTTTAACAAACTTTGAGATAAATTATTTTTCAATAAGATTTGAAAAAAATCAATTCTTAATAAAAATTTTAAAAATATTTTTTGACAAAATTTAAAAAAAAAACAGTTTTTAACAAAATTTTTGAAAATTCAAGGTTTAAAAAAATCAATTTTTAGCCAATTTTGAAAAAAAAAATCGTCAAGATTCGAAAAAATTCAATTTTCAACAGGATTTTAAAATATGTAGGTAGGTACAAAATTTGAAGAAAAGACCTTGACAAAGTTTCAAGAAAAAAACAGTAAGGTAGTTGCACCAGTCGTTGGCCACGACCCAGTGGTGGGTCACTTGAGAAGAAAAATGTTTATAATTAAGCGTATTTTTAAAATAGCTTCAGAAATTTTTTTTAGAGCAAACCTGGAACATTTCTGCATAGAACCACATAAAAGTTTTGAATCAATTCTGTTCAAGTAATTAATAATGATCGTCTGAAATTTTTTTGTTAGAACAATTTTCAAAATGATGCCAATTCTAAAGATTTTTGTTAAGCCGAAGTGTTGTCGAAATATGAATTTTACACTATTAAGATTAATAAAACTTGAAATATAACCATTTGGACCTGAATCAGAAGAGTTTGGAGATTCCATTTCTTCATTAAAATAAAAAATATTGCCAAAATTCTATCAAATATGGCGGTGACTATCTACTGGAAGGAAAAAATGGTGTTTAGCCAGTAGTTGATCATTTTGATCAAGTACTAGACTTACGAAATTTTTGTAAAGTTCTAGTGGTTGATCATGCAAAAAATTGGTAAATATTTACGAAAAATGATAGTTTCTCTTTCTCATGGCTAATGAGTGACACTTTTACCGAATACTTATTGATTTTTTTAAAAATTAAATGGTTGAGAGACGTTGTCATAATCTGATTGACCAACTACTGGGTGATCAACTACTAGCGCGTGACCAACTACTGGGTGGTCAACTACTAGATTATCTTGACCAACTACTGGACTTTTCTATTTTTTCACTTAAAATGGTCGTAATTTTCAAAGAAATGAAGTAAAATTAAAAAATTATAGCGCATTTTGTAGTAGAATACACAAGGAATCGTTTGGTATATTCACCATTTCGCCAACGTTATTAGTTTTTAAACCAGAATGTTTTTTATAAGACACTTCCACTATAAGGGTCCACCACTGGTGCAACTACCTTATGTAAAAAAAATTGAAAAAAATTAAAGTTTTAAAATTTTTTCAATTTTTAATAAAATTAGTAAAATTGATTTCCCGAAAAATTTTGATAAACACGAAATTTTTCAACTTTGATAGAGTCAAGTTATTTACGGAATTTTAAAATTTTTAAACTAAATTTGATAAAACGAAATCTGATGAAAAATTAGTATTGAACAAAAAATTGATTGATTCACGATTTGAAATTTCAACCCATTTTGAGAAAATGAAATTTTTTCAAAGAAAAAAAAAATCAATTTTCAACAAAATTTCAAGAAACATGATTTGAAGAAGAACCTAGTTTTCAATAAAATTTTGATAAACATAATTTAAAGAAACAAAATTTTGAAGAAAAAAACAGTTATTTTTTACCAAATTTCAAAAAAATAAATTCTTCAATATAATTTGAACGATGAGAAGGGTTTTAAATTGATTTAAAAAAAAATAAAAATAATAAAATTTTTTGGAAAAAACAATTTTAAGCATAGGTACTTTTAATTAAAAAAAAAAAACAACTTTCAACAAAACTTGAAAAAACTTAGGCCCATATTTTAAAAATCTCCTTATTCGAATATAAGTAATAAGGTATCCTTAAGACGTTCCTTAAGATTTTTTAGTATTTTAAAACGTTCCTTTTTCGAAATGAGGTAAATGGAATAAGGAAATGAATAAGGTACCTCGCGAGGTACCTTAAGGACACACACCTTATTGTATTTCGATAATTCTTATCAGAATTGAATGAACTTTTGAATGATTTTTTTTAAAGTTTTGTGAAGTTTTTTATTTTTTTGTAATATGGATGATATAATGAACAACATAATGCTTAATGAAATTGCAAAATTCCCAACCAGGGTTCTGCGAGATCGCAGCAACCCATTGAAACATTACAATGATAATGATTTCCTCACTCGGTTTCGGTAAAAGACGCTTATGAACGTGAATAATTGTACATACTTATTGAGTAATTTCAAATTATTTACGCAGTTGAGATGTTCATTTGAAGGAAAAGCAACAGTTTTTTTTTAATATTTTAAAAATTGGAGAAATAGGTATAAAATATTTCTACTCCAAAAAAATAGGAATCCGAGATGCCAATGCTAGAAAAATACAGCATTTCTAGCATTGGCATATTGCTGGTTTTGCGCGCGTTTTGTGATAACTGATGGTGAAATTCAAATTTCTTTTTTGCGTGATTTTACGTGTTATCAAAGAATTTTTCCCTTTTGTGTGAATTTTTGCTGTAAAGGTCTATAAGTGAACATAGTTTCTCCGCAGAAATACCTCGAAAGAAGCTCGGATTCCTATTTTTTTGGAGTAGAAATATTTTATACCTATTTCTCCAATTTTTAAAATATTAAAAAAAAATTGTTGCTTTTCCTTCAAATGAACATCTCAACTGCGTAAATAATTTGAAATTACTCAATAAGTATGTACAATTATTCACGTTCATAAGCGTCTTTTACCGAAACCGAGTGAGGAAATCATTATCATTGTAATGTTTCAATGGGTTGCTGCGATCTCGCAGAACCCTGGTTGGGAATTTTGCAATTTCATTAAGCATTATGTTGTTCATTATATCATCCATATTACAAAAAAATAAAAAACTTCACAAAACTTTAAAAAAAATCATTCAAAAGTTCATTCAATTCTGATAAGAATTATCGAAATACAATAAGGTGTGTGTCCTTAAGGTACCTCGCGAGGTACCTTATTCATTTCCTTATTCTATTTACCTCATTTCGAAAAAGGAACGTTTTAAAATACTAAAAAATCTTAAGGAACGTCTTAAGGATACCTTATTACTTATATTCGAATAAGGAAATTTTTAAAATATGGGCCATAGTTCTTAAGAAAATTTGAAAGTAGAGTAATCAATTTTTAACTAGATTGTAAGAGGTTCAATTTTTAACAAAATTATGAAAATCATGATTTGAAAAAAAAAATTACCTATACCTATTTGAAATATGTTTTAAAATTTTTTAAAAATTCAGATTTCACCGAAATTTGAAAAAAAAACAGTAGGTAGGTATTAAATAAAATTGTAAATTATTAATTTTAGAAAAAAAATTTGGAAACAATTATTTTTTTTAAATGTTATCCTATACCTCTCCAAAAAATCGAAACTATTTTCTTAAAATTTAAACAAAATTGAAATAAATTTCTTTCAAAATTTGAAATAGAAAAATCATGATAAACATTTTTAAGAAAAATAAATTTATTGTCGTTTTCTTGGATTTTATTTTGAAATTGCAACATGCTCATTTTAACGATTGTTCGAGAAGTAATATTTTCTGTCCCTTATCCTCTATCCTAGAAAGAAGTTGCATTTCTATTCAAGTACCTATTTTTTATTTTATATAAATACAATTTTTTCAAATTTATTCGAAATCGGTTTTTTATTTTCTCAATAATTTTTTTTTTGAGTTTTGTGAAACAAGAATTTTTAGCAAAATTGGTTTTTCAGTAATTTTTTTCGTATTTTGTTGAAAAATAAATACCGACTCTGAATATTGTCTGCATTCGTATGTTTTATGTAAAAGTCGAAGACATTTACGACACGTTTTACATGGCTTAAAATGATAGATACGGATAACTTGAAATGCTAAATGTGCAATGATTAAGTTCATAAATTACGTTTTGAAACTTGCCACCCTTCTTGCCGAATCATATTTCGCGCGATCTAATAAAAAAATATCGAAAACATATGTTCTACATGGGTTCACAAACACTTGGTAACACGTATATCCATCAATAAGGTTCGATATGTTGAAATGCCTATAATATCCGAACGCGTGAAAGTAAAGGGGGAAGAAAGTAATGAAGAATGAGATAAAGAAGAAGAGGAGAAAAAAAAACCGAAATATAATCTACTCAAGGATAATATTTTTAACTTTTCTACGCTATTGAAGAAGATTGTCTGTAAGTGTAGACTAGAAAAGGTGCGAACATACGCAGAAGTTGCAAAAGATCAAATATTAAAGGAAAGCTATGTGATTTATAGAATGAAACAGCTTATAGTCACTTCCTTTCACCTCGGCCATTCCTTGGTACATAGAACAATTTCCCTTCCATAGATGCGGATATGGGTATTGTTGCTGCACGACGCCATATTTTATTTTAAGAATGAAAGATAGAAAAGTTAAAGGTAACATATTGTATTTTGCTGAGTTGTTTTTTTTTTGGCCTTTATTCCATGTACGTTTCTCATTCTGTAATCTTATACGAATGTTTTCTTTTATGCCTATTTATTACGGCAATATTTTCGGCTAGCAGAAAAAAAATGCAGGATAAATTTTCGCGCGACTTTTTTTTACGTTTTTAATTTGGAGCGTTGAGAACGTTTTCTAAAAAAAAGATTCTTCGAAAGTTATCTAGGCTATAAACGATGGTGTTTGCTTTCTTATTAGAGCAAAACTGTATCCGATATCGGTGCTTTGCAACATACTCGAAACGATGCGAGAAACGTACGTAAGGGATATTTTTGCACGCGTGAAAAGTGTTGGGGTGAGTCTTTTTTTACTCTTGTTGACATTTATGTACGAGAAAAATATCAAATTTGACTTCAGCTTGCAGACATATATTTCCATGTGTGTACGAACGTGTTATATTTCATGTAGCTGTATTGTTCTCGTTGAATAGAATTAATATTAGATTAGGTAGGTCTATAATACTTCTAGGTACATTTTTGCACAGAAATAAAATTTGATTCATTGTCTCGAAAATCAGTGCCAGAATATTTTATACTTCAGCTACATCACGGAACTTTTATTTTTTTTTAAAAATATTTCTTGAAGTTTTTGAATTTGATAAGAAGTTATCGCATACAAAAGTAAAATTTTCATACCTAGTTATTACAAATTTTAAAATTTCGATTATTTTTCATTTTTTTTTCTTATGTTGTTGAAACGACAATTTTTAAAAATCTGTGTAAAAAGGCGAAAGACGCGAAAATTGAAACGCTGACGAAAGGAGCTCATTTCAAAAAATTTTGTGGCAATAATTTTTCTTTTTTTTTCTTTTAAAAAATTACTTAAAAAATAAAAATTTAAATATGTTTTTAAAGACAAGTTTTGAATTTTTTCTGGGGAAATGCGTATTTTTTAGAAGACGATTTTGGAAATTTTCGAAAAACATTATTATAAAAAAATATTAGATAGTTATAAAAGAATTTTTCAACATTTTTTTAGAATATTGAAAAAAAATCTAAATGTTGTTTAAACAATTCCTACGTCCCTAGCCAAATGGTGTACATAGCGTTATAAAACTAAAAAAAATCTTCGACAGAATTTTTGAGAATTTTCTCTGATTTGACTGAAAAAAGCTTCTTTTTTGCAGGTTCACTTTCTGCTGTTGAAGCGACAAAAAAATCGTTAAAAGTTGAAATCAAACAACTTTTTTTTCTTTTTTGAAAAATGACTTCAAAGCTTAATTCTAAAAAAATCGCAATATTGTTTTGAAGACAACTTTGAAAAATTTTCAAAACAAAATTTTTTTGAACGATTTTAAAATTTTTGGAAAACAGTCAAGTGTGTATAAAAAATCTTATTGTGAAAGAATGAATTAAAAAAAAAAAAAATCATTAGAGCTAAAATTTTCAAAAAAAGTTTTGAGAATTTTGATTAAGTATACTGAAAACGCTTTAAAGTAAATTTTTATTTTATATTTAGGTACGATTTGTTTTTCGCAGCTATATCGAATAAACCGTTATAACTATCCATAAAACGTTGCAATTTCGAAAAAAAAAACAAGTAAAGCAAGCAAATAAAAAAAACGTTGGGATGTTGAAAGGTTCGAGCTAATGTTGAAAAACATTAATTTTTAAAAAAATGTGCGAACCTTTTTTTCTCTTTTTTTTTATTGTGAAAAATTACGTTTTGAAATTTTATTTGGAAAAATATACTTTTTTAGAAAATTATTTAGATTTTTTTTGAAAACGATTACCTATAAAAAAAATTACTGTGAAAAAATTTTTCACTTTTTTTCATATTTCAATTTTAGAAAAATTTGTTGATTGTTCAAAATGCTGTAACCAAAATTTTAAGATTTTTTTTTCTGATCTAACTTTTTTTCTTGCATGGGTTCAATCTCTGTATTTAGTGAAAACGTCGAGAAATTCGTTGAAATATCTTGAAAATGCTGTTACACTTATTTGCATGAAAACAACAATAATATAGAAACGTGGGAATGTTCAAAAAAGCTCATGTTGAAACATACATTTAAAAAAAATTCTGTTCAAATAATTTTTTATATTTTTTTTTCGAAAAAATTGAAAAAAAAAATCAATTTTAAAACTGTTTTTGAAAAATACATAATCTTAATCATTAATTAAGTATATAATTTTTTAGAAAACGATTCCGGAATTTTTTTGAAAACTTGAAAAAGTAAAATAATTTTTTTTTCCAATTTCATTTTTTTCCTGAAGTTGAAACCCCATTTTAAATAATATTTGAAGTTGAACCAAGATTTTTTTGAAAAGAAATCAATTTTTCATCATATTTCTTTTTCTTTTTGCTGAACATTTATTTCTTTAAATTTACAACTATTTCCAGTTAAAAGGTGGAAAATTGTTAAAATATTACTGAACTTGTAGCGATTTTGAAAAAGTCATTTGGCATGCTAAAAACCCCTATTATTGTGAATCACCAATTCTTAAATTTCTGAAGCAGTCTTGTTCATGGTTCAAACAATTAATGTACCTAACTATGCTTTTTTTCAACTTTAAAAAAGTCATTTTTGAAACACTATTATTTTTAAAACTTTTTTTTTTTTTTTTTTTTTTTTTTTGAAAGGCAATAAGTACAATAATTATTTGGAAAAAATTACAATTCATTTATTTTTTGTTGAAAGACTTATTTTTTAAAAATCTTATTCAATAAACAAAAATAATTTTAGTGCCCTTTGGAAAAAATGAGGGTTTTTTGTAATTTCAAGCATAAAAATGGGAAGCACGTCACATGTTATATTTTGTTTGCTTACATAAGGCGTTGGTTTTTAATCCGACACTGTCGAAAACATTAAAAAGAACCGCAGATGTCCACCCGGATTTGTTTTTCCAAATCTAACGTAAGATCTTGATGATAGGTCTATAAATTGACCACTTTTGGAAACAGATGAAGTGACATCGTTGATCATACGGTTTAAAAAAATATATAGTTAGGTAACAAATTGACGAAAATCTTTTTACGGATTTTTTTTTAAATGCAAATAAACGGCGTTTTCATTTAATATGTTAATGATTGGTCAGTCGAACGGGCTCGTTGTTTGATTTTCCTCATATTTTGGACAGAAGCAGAACACGTAAATATTTACTCAATGCTCAATAAATATTACAGTAATTGTTTGCCATACGTTTGCTTGCTCGATATCAGATTATTCTAAATATGCAACAATGGTGGTTCGAATAAAACCGAATTACCGATGGTATGACGAAGCTGATGAAAAAAAACTACTGGCTTAATATTGTTTATGCGATGCAACTGCAACACTGCAACTTATAGATTATACGGGTGTTTCATAGCTGACTGAGTTCCTTTCACCAAGTGAATAGGCAACCCATAAGGAACCAAAAATGTTATACAAACATGCTGCCTATCTTGAAAATTGAAGGAGTAATGAAAAAATTGAATTGCGAAAAAAATAATTTTTGGGTGGGCAAATGAATACTTATTACTAATAAATAGGTAAAAAATAAACTTTTTTGTTCTTGATATTTTTTGCCTATCTTTGAAAATGAAGGCGCAGGAGAGCTTCAAACTTTAAAAAACAGTTTTTTTAACTTTCAAAACTCTGTACCTCCTTCATTTTCGAAGATAGGCAAATTCACCACATAACTTTTTTTACTTATCTCTAAGAGTTACACCTGTTTCATGTAAAATATGGAAAAATTTTGCATTTTTCATTTTTCAATGATAGGTACATATGCACTGATACCTAATTTGAAGCTCAAATATGAAAATTGCAAAATTTCGTCAAGATGATCAGGGTGTCTAAAGGTCATGAAAATCATGAAAAGTCATGAAATTTGAAAATGGGTCATGAAAGTCATAAAAAAGTCATGAATTTTTCAAAAAAATCACTAGGTCATGAAAAGTTATGAATTTTGCTGCTGAAAGTTATGAAATTTTCATTTATTATGCAAAATTTGCACCTTTTTTCTTTCATAATTGAATTTATTTTTAAAAAATTTCGCTCTCGCTACGCTCGAGCAGTATTTTGTTTTCTATTTTATAACAGAGTTGAAAACTTTCAGTAGTTTAAATTTAGATTTTCAGTGATTTTTACACTTTCCTTCCCCCAAAAAGCATCACTTCTCTTCATTTTTATATTTTGTATCAAATACCTTCGAATATTTTGTTCGTATCATTTTTAGCCGAATTTTTTAAAAAAAATTTAGGCTATTGTGTCCGACCCTAATTTAGAAGGAGGGGGGTAGAAGAGTTCTGACCTCATTTCTCGACGTTTGGGACCAAAAGATGACGATCTGTCACATGTCACATATTTATATATATATATATATATATATATTTATAATTTTACACTCACTTTTGGAACTCTGGGGCCGAGCCTAACAGGTCAAATGAGGTCAAACTTAATAGGTAGGGTCCCCTCGGTGTAGGAATGATGCAAAAAAATTTTTGGGGCCCTAACTCAAAATTAAATATTTTACCCCTTTTTGAGGGGGTGCGGGGGAGCCCCAATATCATGAAATTTTTTGAAACTTGCCCCAGGGATGAGAACCCTAATTACCTACACCATAGTCAAATTTCAGCCCCCTAAGTCATCCCCACCCCATTTTAGGGCCCAAAAAGTGGATTTTGGGGTCATTTTTTTCACGTTGATCAGGCTACAGACCCCCCAAATGGGGCTGGGGGGCCAAAATTTTCATCATGAATCAAGTTTGTGCCCCTGATGTGCCTTTTGTAGGTTTCAACATTTGGGCCCCCTTTGACCCCTGTCAAGGGTCAAAAATCAAGATTTTTCACAATTTTTCATGTTTTTTCTCGCTTCCCGGTACGTTGATTAGCCTGCAGCCCAAACCAAATGACCTTGGATGCTAAAATTTGGTATTTAGGATAGGTAAGGGTCACTGAGGTGCCTTTTGGGGTTTTTGACCCTTGAGCCCCACAATTGGGGGTGGCTCCTTTTTGAGGAGGGCTCCAAAGAGGCCCCAATTTGGCAAAATGATTTGAAATTTTTACCAACAACAGTGACTCTGATTGTCTCCACTGTATCCAAATTTCAGATTACCAAGTCATCCCCACCCCATTTTAGGGCCCAAAAAGTGGATTTTGAGGTCATTTTTCACATTGATCAGGCAACAGACCCCCCAAATGGAGCTGGGGGCCTAAATTTTTATCATAGATCGAGTTCATGCCCCTGATGTGCCTTTTGTAGGTTTTGACCTTTAAACCCCTTTTGACCTCGATACAGGGTCAAAAATCAATATTTTTCAAGTTTTAACCTGTCTTTTCTGACGCGTTGAACAGCCTACAGCCCAAACTAAAAGACCTAAACAATCGAAATTTGGGATGTAGGGTCAGTAGAGGTCACTGATGTGCCTTTTGGGGGTTTCGACTTTTGAGCACCATTTGACCCCCGTACAGGGTCAAAAATCAGAAATTTTCACGTTTTAACCTCTTTTTTGGTGTGTTGGCCCTCGTCTGAAGAGCTGAAAGTGTGAAGGGGATTGAGAGCGAAGCCCTCAATCCTCTCCTGCCATGTCCCTATTGAGGGTAAAGACGCCCAATAGGGGCATGGGGGCGGAGCCCCCATCTGAAGAGTCGGAAGTGACGAGGTGGTTGGGGGCGAAGCCCCTAACGCGGGGGTATGGGGGCGGAGCCCCCATCCTAAGAGTCGAAAGTGATGAGGGGGTTGGGTCGGAGCCTCAACGGGGGTATGGGGGCGGAGCCCCCATCTGAAGATGAAATCTTCAATGCAGAGAGGAACTAAAACTGAAGACAAAAACCTGACTTTTTTAAACTGAATTTGAAGTTAAAACTGATATTGAAACTGAAATACCATGGATGAAAACGTTTTCAAAGTGGTACACTAACTTGAAAAAAAAAATTCGGCTGTCGCGGAGCATCTTGACTGCTACGCGTTTTTTTTTCTTTGGATAGCAGAAGTATCCATGCATTCATTAAAGTTTTTTTTAAATTGTAGATTTTTTTGGTTACAAAAAATGGATGTGGGAGGGCATAGGTATAACTTAGGTGGTCCAAGGGGCATTCGACCACTCCCTCAATATTTTTTAAAATTACTATTCATCACAAAATATAGGAAAAATTTTTTAAAAAAAACTGCCCCAAATTCATTCCAAGTTACATTTATGCTGAAAGGGGTCCCTGAAAATGTTGAAATATTGTTCATGAAAAAGTCATGAATTTTCAAAAAAAAAATTAATGTACCCTGATGATACATGAAACAAGTGTAACTCTTTGAGATAAGCAACAAAAGTTTGTGATGAATTTGCCTATCTTCAAAAATGAAGGAGCTACACAGCTTTGAAAATTAAAAAACCCGGTTTTTTCAAAGTTTAAAGCTCTCCTGTGCCTTCATTTTCAAAGATAGGCAAGAAATATCAAGAACAAAAAACGTTTATTTTTTTAGTACTATTCATTAGCCCAATCAAAAATTATTTTTTCTCAATTTAGTTCTTCCTTGCCTCTTCAGTTTTCAAGATAGGCAACGTGTTTGTATAATATTTTTTTGTTTGTAATGGGTTGCCTATTCACCCGGTGGAAGGAACTCAAGTCAGCTATGAAACACCCTGTAGGTAGGTGTATGTACTAGTAGGTAGTTGGGTTGTTTATTAATTTTAAAAAGAGCTCACCGTTGTTGAATTCTTCTATCACATTTGAAACCAGATTCGTATCTATATTTCGGACTTTTCTACCTGTAACGAAAGTAAACCCAGGATTAAAAATAGAAACAAAATAATGTAATTTCATAGCTGAACAGTAGGGATAACTTTTAAAGAACTGCATGTACCCCTACACGAGTCGATTGTCGAACAAACATGCAAATTGAAACAGGCACCTACGAATTTAGTTCACAACGTGTATCACAGATCCGACAAACGAAAGCGTTAACTCCTGAGGCGAATATTTTGAATGTAAATAATGCTAGTACTTCTTGAAAAGTTGAAATTATTTTTGGAACGGTGGTGAAGCTTTTCAACCACACTCACATTCGTTTCAAATTAAAACGCGTAGGTATCGTATTCGAATAACACCTACCACTCTTGCGACTTGTTCCACCATTTCAGCAGCTCTCTCCGGATAAAAGTGTAACTATATGTAAAACGAACTACCGATGAATATTATAATTAAGAAAGGTTGAAACGAAGCCATTCTTGTTTTTAAGACTTGAAAATAGAAGGCTCTCTTGGGGACGTTGTCCATGAAACTTGAATTAACATTTAGGCTGACATCGTTCCTTTATTAGTGTCGTATCTGGTCCTTAATTTAACGCCAAAATGTAATTAAGCTTGGTCTTCGGATTTCGAGTAGGTAATTGGATATTAGTCCATTTATCGATGACGTTTTTCTTTCCAACTGGAGAGTACGAGTATTTTTTTACGCACGTTGTTGCATCGGTAAATCGACCTATCTTGGGTGCGACACGACAGCTCACTCGTGCGTGTTTGAATTTGTGACCAACGATTTAGGTGCCTACGTTGTATTGCTTGTTCTAATGCAAAGAGATTTCTTTTCCAATTCATTTAATCGTTTAAACGTAATTCAACATGTTGTTGTGGAATTTGTTGACAAAATTGAGCGCGAAAAACCAACTTCATTCGTATACTTTACAAGTTTATACAAATGTTACTATTTTAACCTTTTGCAGACTACGTAGGCTATATTGAGCTGTTCTGTGGCTATGATTGTCTCGTTTGCGCCAAAACATAACGTATTTTATTTCTTCTCTTCTTCATTCTCAATATTCAACGCAATAATGCCACCAAAACGATTGTAGAGATAACCCAAGCACAGTTTAAGATTCCAGACATTTGTAACGTAATATCGCAACGAAGCTATGCATTTGGCGAAAAACCAACATTCGATTCTTCTAATTTAGATAGCGTCAAACTGAGAGTATTATGTTTCATACTTATGTACTTTGAAGAAGCATTATGTGCATGTAATTACAGCATCCTTTTCTCTTCGCAATTTCAAAAAATACAAATACGATTTGAAAAGAAAATATTCTGATAATTGCAATTTTAAATTATTTTTTGTGTCAAAATTTTGCTAACAAGGCAATTTTGCGAACTTGTCTACTCCCAGTAAACTGAAATAATTTAGCTCACTAATAAAAGCCTGCAAATCCTCCATGATTTGAAGACGAATTGAAGTGATTTTCAAATTTTAGAATTGATCCGAAACGGAGATTGCCAAGGTCATTTTGAGCTGAGGGGACACTTTTTGCATCACAAAAATATCGTGCCACAGAACGTTTCAGATCATTCCGCGGTGCCAAAAAATTGGTCGCCTGACAAATATCAAAAAACAAAATTATGGGCAAAATATTTTCACCTAGAATTTTATATTTTTGCTTTTTTAAATAAACTAATTCCTTATTTTTGAATTTTTCCTTATTGGATTTCTAATGGTGCGATGCCATAATTAAAAATAAGGTTTTGAAAATCGGTCATTCTTTTATTTTTCAAAAAGAGTAAGGTGACCTGCTGAGTGGCTTTCGGCTTCCTAAGGGCCGCCAGAGTGGCTTGCCGAAATGCCAGCGTGGCTTTGGGCCTCCCAAGTGTTTTTTGGCCAAATGTCATATGAAAATTCTGTTTGAGAAAGGTACCTAAGGGACAAAAAATTGTTTTTCGAGTTTAGATTTTTCTTTCAATTTTTCAAGAGAAAATATCTTAATTTCTGAAAGAAAAAATCTTACTAAAAATGATCTCAATTTTTTGAGGTGGAAAAAATAAGTAGCCCCAGGGATTGGCAAATTCCAGGGAAAAATGATTTAAATTCAACATCCAAAATTATTGTGATAATTTGTATTTAAAATCCAAGTTCCAAAATCCTTTTCACGCCTGGATTTTAAAATCAAAAATGCAAATTAGCTCAGGATAACTTTTGAGTAGATAATACCTTACTCATCTCTTAATTTTTTTCAGAAATCTCAATATTTTGTCCTTTTTTTAAAAAATTGAAAATATTTTCGAAGAAAAACGAATTTTCTTTTGCAGAAAGATTCCCGATTTTTTCTGGATGAAATATTTCTTACCTCGTAATTAGGTACCTAGCTGCCTGCCTATTTTTTATTTTATTTTTTTGGAATCAGTGCAATAAAATTTATTTACTTATTTCTTTATTTTAAAAAAAAAATCAATTTTTTTGAATCAACTAAAAAATATTTTTCAAATTTTCGAAGGATTTTTTTTAAACTTTCAAATTTCCAAAAAAACACAATTTTTAGTTTAAAAGAAGTTCCTCGAAATAAAAAATTGATTTTCCTCGAATCAAACTCAATTTATTTGAAAAGATCTCTATATTAATATTTAAGTACCTGGGTAATTCTCAGAAAATCGGTAAATTTCACTACTGTAAAAGTTCAGAAATTTGACAGGTTTTTAAAATTTTTTTCTTTAGGTAATTGAAAATATATATGCCCCGAGTACTTTTATGGTGTTGGGGTCAATTCATTTCCCAAAAGGGAGGGGGGAGGACGATTCAAAAAGGGGTATAGCCGGATAAAATAGGGTGATTTGGCCCCCAGAGCGAATTTTTAAACCAACTAGTGGAAGTTGGTCCTTATGGTCTAAAACCCCCGTGACCAAATTTTTAGGTCGCTCAATGCGATTTTTCGATTATAATTTTTGATTTTGACAGTTTTTAACCAAATTTTTTCAAACTCGGATAGATGTTAGGTATAAGGGTCATCCATGGAAATTAAAAAAAAAATTTCAAACCTATCTTCATTGTGAAATGCGCGTTTTAAGTTTTCTAACGGCTATTTCGACAAGTTCTTTCAGAGGTGCAATAATGGAAAAAATATATATTATACACCTAGTCTGGATGTACAACATATATTTTTTTCAGAATTTTTTATATAGGTGGAAGGCCTTCAAAAATGCAAAAAACTGATTTTTTCATCATTTTTCGCGCAAAAAACAGTCATTTTTGGTCGAAAAAAATTGTCGTCGTAGTATATCCCTTTGGGAACACTCAGTGTCCCTCGAGGTGTCTGGAGAGCCTAAAATTCATGTTTGGACATGTTTCAAACCTATATTTGTCATAAACAGAAATTTTCATGAAATTGAGAAAATTTGATTTTTTTGCTCACATCGTCGTGGCTTATCATTCCTCCGGTATAAAATGTCCCACCTTCCTGAAAACTGAGAAAATTTATTCTAATTAGTGAGTATCTTATTATAGCTTATTAATAATTAATAAAATATCAGTATTATAGCTTATAGAATAACTAATTGTCGAATTGTCCATCGTCGTGGCTGTAAAAATTCATCATTGCCACGACGAAAGACAAACACTTGTGATCCACGACGATGGACACTATTTTTGTAAAAATTGAAATTTTTACAGATGATTACGTAAAAAATCGCTCTGTGCATTGCCATTCGAAATTTCAAATGCGGATAGTATTATTATAAAATCAGTGTAGCCATTCAGCAGAAAAAAATATTCACTCAGCGAGCTGAGACAAATTTTTAAAAATTAGCCACGACGATGGACATAAATCTTTGCTACAGTTTTCAATGATCAGGTGTAGTTGTACTAAACACTTTTTGTGATCATCATTCACACTAGCCTATACCCTGAACTTCCTAATGACGTGTACTTACTTTTTTTTTCAGAAAAACATGGTGATTTCCATAATTTTTGAAATCTGTTTTCAAAAACATCTTGTGCTACAGGCCACGACGAAGGACATTTTGAGGTTTAGACTAACTTGTACTCAAGGGGAGGGGGGTGGTATTCATCAAATTGGGCATGATGGATTAAGGACGTTATATAATGTACAAATAACCAAAAAATGAAAGTTGGGCATAGTACAGGAGTTGAGAAATCAGCCTGTTACTCAAATTTACCGATTTTCTGAGAATTACCCACCTACTTAATAAAAAAAAATTGTATTTTTTCTTGAGAAAAAACTCCTTATCCGTCTCTCAATTTGTTTGAAAAATATCAATTTTTGGTCTTTTTTTATTAAAAATTTTTTGGAGAAGAAAATCTCTCAATTTTTTCTGAATTTAATGATTTCTTTATTTTTTTGAAAAGGATTTTTTCTTGCTTAATTTTTGGAGAGAAAAAAACTGAATTCTTTTGAAAAAAATATCTGTTTTTAATAAGAAAAAATACTCATGTTAATTTTTTGATGAAAAAATTTCTTGGTTTTCTTGGAACAATGAAATCAATTTTTTGAGGCCTAATACTAATTTTAAAGAGCAAGTCACAATCTCAACAGCAAGTTTAACGACCAAACAAAAAAAAAAAAAAATTGAGGATTTTGTGGAGTTAAATTAATCCAAAGTGATTTAAAATCTGCCGAACCCTAATAAGTAGGCGTGGATAAAAAAATTTTCAATTTTTTGTAAAAAAAAAAAATATCACTTTATTTGAAGAAAGTACTCGTAGTATCTCATTTTTTGAAAAAAAATCTTACAATTTTTTTTAATAACAAATTTTTCCATGTTTTGGAGTAAAAAAGTAAAAAGTTTATTAATTTCATGAGAGGAAAAAATGTTTCAATTTTTCGAAATACAAAAATAGGTAGATACCTACCTAGGTAAAAAAAATTATCAATTTTTTATGAAAAAAAAAACAAAAAAAAAACAATAGGTACTTTATTAGAAGAGAATATTAATTATCTCATTTTTTTTTTTTAATAATCTTTCATTTTTTTAAATTAAAAAATTTCAAAATTTTTTGGAATAGGTAATTTTTTTTAAAGTAAAAAATTTTTCAATTTGCTTGAAGAATGTTCTTTGGATTTTTTAGTAGAAACGCGTTTCACTTTTTTTTGAAGTAAAAAAATATTGGGTACCTAACTTGGAAATTTTCTGATTCTCTCAACGATTTCCGAAGAAAAAATCTTTCATTCTTATTGTTTAAAAAAAAGAAAAAAGACCGGGAGTAGTGGCGTGCTCCTGTAAACCAAGGCTAAGGTGGTCTGATCGGCAAAACCTTCACACTCAAGAGGAGTGTGGAAACATTTTGTTTAATTTTTTAGGAGAAAATCCTTTTTAATTGTTTAGAAGGAAAAACTCTCAATCTCTATTGGGAAATATATAATTTTTGAAGTTTTGAATGTCGGTTTTTGAATTTTATGCTTAATTTCCATCATTTTTCAATTTCAGCAAGGTAGGTATTGTAAAGAAAGAAAAAAAATGAAAAAATTACCATATTACTTATTTTTAACCGTAACCGATATTTGATTTTTAACCGTAATCCAGTTACCATAACCGAAATATTTTTACGTTTAGCTTAATATCCCTGAAAATAGCTGCGGATTTTTCCACAGTGAAAATTTGAAACTGTTTTTTAACTCCAGTGGAGCGCATTTTAAATTTTTAATGAGCTACAGTTATACCTATAAATAAATAACTTCGTTCTCCAAGAACTTTTTAAAAAATGGAAAAAACCAATTCGTGTAAAAAGGTTTGAATTTCAAAAATTATTTTCATTTATCTTTTTTTTTTGGGGGGGGGGGGGAAGGGGGTTTGACAAAAATTCAATTTTCTTCTTCAGAAATTGACAATCACACATTAATAATAATTTATCTATCAAAAATTAAAAAAAAAAAAATAATTACCTAAATGCCGAAACCCATCAGGTACGAGTACTTTATATATATACCTACCTAAATACATATACGTACATGTACAGAACGTGAGCTATTTCCTCTCAATACTTTAATGCATTTCTTACAGATTACGGGTATAAACAAATTTTTACTTTTACGACTTTTAACGTATGGAACGCAGATGTAGGTATAACCCTATTATTTCAATTTCGCCATAAAACTTTTAACAAAATACTTTCGAGGGTTATAAATAAAGTATTATAATTATCGGAATACTCTACCCTTATAGAGTGAAAAAAAACACCACTATATCCAATTTCATTCGCAATTGACAATTCTAAAATATTCTCGCGTTTCACACCACTCTCAGTCAGCAATATTCAACACATAGGTGGTTAGTTGAAAAACACAATATTGCATTTGCAACATACTCGTTACAAATCAGCCAGGCTTAGCCTATTCGTTACAAAGAAACTTTTCAATTTACATTTTAAAAAATCTTTTGTTCAGTGATTTGTTGACAACTTTATGATTTTCTATAGCAACAAAACAACGAAATTCCGACATTTTTAGTCCCAGCAATTAAATATTCCAGTTTGTCTGAGTACATCGCGTTGAATAAATAATAATTTAGAAGTTACATAATTATGCTTTTAAAAGTTTTCGCCTCTTATAAAAGGAGGTCTATGGTAATACGTAATTTAATGATGATGAGATTTTTGCTATCTTCGCGTGGCTTTTGTGTTTCAAGTTTGAATTGTCTCGGTGGTTATACCTAGCTAATAATTTAATATATGTACCACACACTCGATAATACTTTACCAGAGTATTCTGAATCATTCTGTTCGGGCTAAATGAATTAAAGATGGACTGAATAGCTAATAAATTTACACAACTCGTCAAAAAAGTACAAATTAACAGTTAATTTTTAATTTTTACCAATTTTATCGCTGAATATTTATCTAACGCGTGTTGAATTTTAACACGTTTAAGTGCCTATTGTTTTGGTTTTTTTTTCACAAATAAAAAATAAATAATGAAATTAAGACGAAAAACACTCATTTTGTTAATTTACAAAAATTCGTTAAAATGAAAATTTTTGAAAAAAAAACAGCAACGTTATTCTTAGATTTACGTACCTAATTAATTTCCAAACATTTTTACCCAGGGTTACCGTAACATGGGGTTACTTTGGCCCACTTTTTGAGACTTTTTTTGTTGAAAATTCATCCTGCTTCTTTCAAAATTGAAGTAAGAGGCTCCATTTTCACTCTAAATAGTGTTGGACACTTATGGGAAGCTCTGTAAATTTTTTCAAATTTTTCGTCAAACCCCCTTCCTCTTCCGTGGTTAGTCAAAGTCATGGGCCAAAGTTACCCGGCTCTGGGGTTACTTTGGCCCACTTCTTTTTTTTTCGCAAAAAATCGATTTCTAGGCGTAATAATAACTCGCCAAAGACATGAAACATTAAAAAGCAATTTTTTCAGATTAAACCCTATAATCAAACATCGGTATTTTAGAGATTTCCTGATGATGTTTATGCGTGGGCCAAAATAACTCCAAAAACGACGAAAAACGGTCCTCTGTCTGGTAACTTCAATTTATCTTACAAACCTTTCACCAAACCGATATTTTCATGATAGATTCTGACTCTACGTTAAATTTTCGATTGATTTTCATAGAAAAAAAAAAAAAATTCTCGCTTTTTTATAATATTTATGCGTGGGCCAAAGTAACCCAAAAACGACGAAAACGGTCCACTGACCAGTAATTTCAATTTATCTCACAACCGCTTCACAAAATTGATTTTTCTATACGAGATTCTGAATCTACATAAAATTTTTGATCTGTTTCCATAAGAAAATTTTTTTTTGGACCATTCCTTATACTTCGTCTAAAAAAAGTTTAGGAGGTAAAAAAACCACATAAACAACGTACTAATTAACAAAAAATCAGGTTTACCAAACTTGCGACACAAAAATTTTGACAATCGCATAGAAGTGATGTATGAAGGCCCCTCTATCGTTGACACTCATTACAAACTCCCTCCACTTCATACTCGTACAGTTGTGACCGGACA
Organism: Balanococcus diminutus; assembly: GCA_959613365.1. NCBI lineage: Eukaryota > Metazoa > Arthropoda > Insecta > Hemiptera > Pseudococcidae > Balanococcus > Balanococcus diminutus. The sequence continues at coordinate 37,902,562 of OY390714.1, forward strand.
GGCAAATATCTTTTTTCAAAAGTGGGCCAAAGTTACCCCCTAGGGCCAAAGTAATCCCATGTTACGGTACTTATTTTTTTCACTTAAAAAAATTGAGGATTTTAAAAAGATTTTTTTTCTAAAAATCAAGATATTTCTCTAAAAAAATGAACTTTTTTTTTCTAATTGAAAGAAACGTCTAACCCCGAAAAACAATTGTTTGCCCCTTAGTTACCTTTCCAACAAACGGGTCAGATGGACTTGGTCAGTTCTACCTGGCAAGTGACGATATTCTCTTCGAATAAAATATCTCAATAATTTGTTCCCCATAGAAAATTGAAAATAATTCTTACCTAGTTCTATTTATTACTTTTTTACTTTAAAAAAGTTTATAATTTCAAATATGCCAAAATGAAAATTAATGGACAAAAGTAGGTATCAATTCAAAGAAATTTTTTGAATAAAAAAAATCTACTTTTATGAAGAATGAAATATTTTATTTTTTGGGATTAAAAATATTTTGAATATTGAAGAAATTTTTCATTTTCTAATTTCTATAGGTATGTTTTTGAAAAACGTATTTTTTCTTGATATTTTTCAATTTTGTAATAAACAAATCATTTAATTCTTTGAGAAAAGAGGATGTTTTAAATTTTTTTGAAAAAAAATCTTTTTGGTTGAAATGCTCAGCAGGTAGAGAAATTTTCCATTTTTTTTTTCGAACAAAAAGTCTTTCAATTTTATTGCAGAGAAAATTTATAATTTTTTTGAATGCATAAGTACCTTCCTAAAATTTTTCAATTTTTCTTTTTTTTGTGAAAAAGAAATAGATAGGTATAATTTTTTTAAATCTACTTGTTTTGGATTGCCTGTAGATGATAAAGCAATTTTTCCTTATTCAAGTATTTCTATTTATTTATTTATTTATTTATTTATTTATTTAGAATATAAAAAGTCCTTCAATTTTATTGGAAATAAAAATAATTTTTCAGTATTATTGGAGAGAAAATTCCTCAATTTTTTTGTAGAAGGAATTTCTATTTTTTTTGGAAATAAAAAAAAATTTTGAGTTTTTTTGAATAAATTTTTTTTTTGGTGAAAAAATTCTTAATTTTTTGGTATAAAAAATATTTCAATTTTTTTAGACTAAAGAATATTTTCAATTTTTTTCAACTGTCGTGTTTTTTTTGGAATAAAACAATTTTTCAATTAAGTATTATTATAATTTTTTTGGTGTATTAAGCAATCTTTTAATTTTTTTGGATTTTTTTAAATTTTAGGCAGAATGAAATTTCTTTGTTATAATTTTTTTACAGATAGGTATAATATTTTCAACTTTTTTTAATATCACAAGTGTTTCACAATTTTTTTGTGAAAAAAGTAATCTTATAAAAATAGTACATTGATTGAAAAAATCTTTCAATCAAAAAGAAGATTTCGAAAAGTGCTTTTTTAAGGGAGGGAGGATTTAAAAAAAAATTTAACGCAAGAAAATTTTTCGGGTCATTTTTTCTTCAAAATAATTTTATTCTGCGAGGAGATTTTTTTGGGTGCATTTTTAATGAGAAAGTTATTTTAAGGAGAATTTTTTCTGAATTAAAAAAAAAAAATTATTTTGTAAAATTAAAAAAAAAAGTTTGAAAGGATTATCTATTTATCTAGGCTTACTTCAAAAGTAGCTTTTCATTCAAGATAATTGTTTTTCTTGAGAAAATCCTATGCGGGTGGCCATGCGTCACGCGTTATTGTAATTGTTTAGGAGAAAAATCGTCCATTTTAAAAGATTCGCTCATTTAAAAAAATCCATTTTTATAATTTTTTTTCTCTGCTCCAACGTCCTTAATTTTTTGTTTTGTTTTTTGCATTCATACTAATTGTACTAAGCACATATTAACTACATAATTCAATGATTTTGATTGAAAAAATGGGTGTCAGATATTCGGGGGGGGGGGGGGTGGAATAAGCACGGTTTATTGGATACATTTTGATACAGGAAGGATGAAAAAATGAGACCATGAATTTTTTTTTTACACTTGACATTTTGTGAAATTTTTCTCATTCGAAGAAAAAATTTCAAGGCCTTTTTGGAGAAGATTTGAGGGCTTTTTATAAGTTCTGGAATAGTATTTTTCAATCCTCTGGGCCCCGCTGAAATCTATTGTGTAGGTATACGTGTCATTTAAAGACGCAGGTACGCGAGTGCGACAAACAACCTCATGACCGAATGGTAAAAATTATTCGTAATTAGGGAATTGTGTGTAAGAACAGCAGCAAAAGTTAAGAGTTCTCGCCGTAGACTATTTTAAAGTTGAAACTAATCTGAGTTCAACTCCACTCTTCGATGCACTTGGCGTATCGTTATAGCTACTACGAGTACAAACGTACTATTTCTCAAACAGCAACTGTAAACTTATCTTGCTTGCGGTTTATATCTCGATACAATTAAAACGCGCCGTCCTTCGTAGTCGGTCGGAAAAACCGCCACATTTCAAACTTACTTATACCTACACACTTTCTAAAACATTTCTGCAAAGTAATTACTATCCTTTTGCCGTATTTAAAGCTAATTTACTATGCTTAAACTAACTATTCGGCCGAATACAAGTTGCAACGATTAGCCCCCTGGGTAATGTAGTCATTCGTCAAATGTACCTTTTCATGGTGTCAATTTACTGTTAGAAAAAGTTTTCCATAGGAAGTCCTAAGCTCTGCTAGATTTTCTACGGTTATTTTCGCATTGAAGGAATCTTCAACTTTTATATTTTATTTCGTAGAAAATATTTTGAAAAAAAGAATCGATATTTAATTATTGTAATCGTAAGCAACGACATACGTTGGAAAACCCTATTCAGCGTGACGAACGTTCGACGTGATTTAAAATTTACCGTTATGAAATTTCAAAAAAAAAAAAAAAAATTAATTAAAGTAAAATAATCGATGAAAGTCGACCGAATGTTTGTCCATAATAAAACATTTTTGAAAAAAAGTGCCTAGTATATATTTTTTTTAATAACACAGGTATCAGACTGTTTTTATTGGCACCATCGTATACCAAAGTCCAAACATAGATACTTGATATTCAAAATTGGAGGGGAGGAAAGGGTCCAATCAAAATTTTTGTAATGACCAAAATTATTCCTAGGACTTCAAGCTACAACTTTTGTTTGAAAAAATTTTCAGTTGGACCCCTTCCTCGTCCCTCTCCGCCGATTTCGCATAACACTCCTAATATACTAATTAAAAATTGAAGGAGTGAGTGAGGAAGGGACCAATTGAAAAGATTTTCAGGTAAAAGTTGTAGATTAAGATCCTAAAAATAATTTTGATTATTATAAAAATTTCGATTGGATCTCTCCCTCTCCTCCGATTTCACATAACATCAAGTAGATACTTTTTCAAAATTGAGGGAGGGGTCCAATTGAAAAATTTTTCAAACAAAAAGTAAAGATCGAAGTCCTAGAAATAATTTTTGTTATTATGAAATTTTTGATTAGATTTCTCCTCCCCCTTCAATTTTGCATAATATGACTTAGATACTTATAATGTATTATTAAAAACAGGTGGAAGTGGTGGAGGTAAGGGTCCAATTGAAAAATTTTTCAAATAAAAATTGTAGCTTGAAGTCTTAGAAATGATTTTGGTTATTACAGAAATTGCAATTGGACCCCTCCCTCCTCTCCAATTTTCAATATTGTAGTATTGGACTTGTTAAATTATTTTCAATCCTGCCAAAAAAAAAAAAAAAAAAAAAAAAAAAAAAAAAAAAACAGTACTGTGGAGATCCACTCGTATCAGACGAGTTGTGGTAATTTGGAAAGACTGACTTTTTATTTAGGTACCTCTACCTATCTTCGACGGGTGTGTGTGTGTCTGTATTGGTTAAATAGCACTCGAAAAGGGATTGAAATTACTGCGAAAGGGTGAAATTGTTTCCAGTTGCCTTATTTTCAAGAAGTTTAGTGCGAAATAACTTTTTAATTGCAAATTAAACCGCATTAATTTTGCAGCCGATACCAAAGTATTCGTTTTTGGCGTTGGCTTGAGGGTTATTTTCATCAATCAACTAGAGATTTAGTCGCACTTTTGGCGAGTTAAACTTGACGGTGTACCACCTTGTTTCCTAACTTGTTATGTCTCCTCTATTCATTGTTTCTCGAAAAATTTCAGCAGAGATTTTCAAAGGCATTACGGGCAATTTATACACTATAAGTGATGCTTAAATGTCGACTACCATTTTCGTTCTTCGATTTTGTTTTAATGTTTGCTTTACGCGGACTAATCTGAGAATTTTTTACGCAAACACTTGTTGAATTTCGCTCCATATAACTCGGCTCGTTTGCGGCGGCACGGTTAATATGACATGGGGTACCCCCCGCCGAGCCGGCGGCGGCGCCGTCACCAAATATGTTAATTTTAAACGCCGCGCCGTGCTTCCGCTTCTGATTAAATTGTTTCCAGTCATCGAGATGCGCGAAATCAGAAAGCTATACACATACAGTATATACAAAGTGTTGACAGAAAAGTCTGATATATTAAATAATGTATGCAAACGTAGGTGCACAATATTCCATCAAATAATCCATTTCCGATTTGTTTTTTTCTCTTGTCTTACTCGAGTTTTGTTAAGTGTATTCTGATGTCTTGTGTCGTATGCGAAACGTTATCTAGGGGTTTTCTCGCTATATTTTTGAAACGAAAGTATTACGTTGCCGGTGAAATGGTATTTCTGTCAAGAGATTTTTCAACCGTTAATTATTCAAATTCGCGTCGTATTGCTTTGGGATTCTTTTTTCGCTATTCAAATTTTCTTAATTTAACGGACAGGGTAAAAATGACAAAAGCGAAAAGACTCCTGTGATTTTATAGAGCTCTTTTCTCGCCCAAAAAGTTTTCATCAAGAGGAGTTGAAACCGCTGGTTGGATTTTTAAATTTTTCTAGCTTATACCTACTTACTTTGATTTTTTAATTTATTCCCAATTAAAGTGTCGACAAAGTCGTCAAAATATCACAGATATTGTTGATATTTTGTAAATGAAAATTGTCGGGATTTTAAAAATACGTTACCTATACTGAAAGAGAACATGTTTTAATTTTTTTGTATTTTCAAAAACTTTTCAACTAAAAATAAATATTTTAAAATTAGAAAAAAAATGCTTATCTAATAATTTCTGGTTTTTTTTTTCAATTTTTGAAACATTTTTTAAAAAGAAATTGACTAAAATTTCATTGCAAAAAAAAATTTAATTTTGTGTTTAAAAATATAATTTTGAAAAAAATTATTGCGAAAAAAGTTTTCAAATTTTTTTAAAAGATCAATTTTATTAAAATCACTATTTTCCAAAAAAAAATTGAAACGTAGGTATTTCCTGATTTTTTTTTTTTTTTTTTTGAAAAGGTGGTAGATATTTTGTTTTTTGTACCAAAAACAAATTTTTCTTGATTTTTTTTCGTTTTTCTCTTTTTAAAATTTTTTTTCCTGAAATGGAAAATTTGCATGAAGTGAAGAAATTTTAGATCTTTGTAAATTTTCAAAAATTTATCAAATTTGCGAATTTCTCATTTTTGGTTCTATCAATTTTTTTTATTTAAAAAAAATCCCTACCGGTCACACTGCTTGAAAAAAAGACCAAGATTTTGATATACTTAACTATTTAATTTTTTTTCTTACACTTGTACCTATGATTGTTCGTTTTTTGACATTTTTTTAGACAAACTCGATGTATGAAATAATTTTTTAAATATTTAGGTACTGTTTTGTATAAATATCGCATATGTTTTCTTTAGTGTTTTTTTTTTTCAAGTGAAGGTTTAGAAACTTTTGAAAAATCACATGAGGGGTTAACAAATTTTTTCTTCGAATTTCAATTTTTTGAAAAATAATTACAAAGTTGATAATTGGTAAAAATCAGTATTTCTGAAATTTATTTTAAAAATTGAAAAAAAAAACATCAAAAATTTTTTAAAAAACAATTTTAAAACTTTTTTCATTTAAAGTAAGTAAAATTCTGAAAAATTTATTTCTAGTGAAAAAATATTTTAAATTGTCTTCGAATCATAGGGTTTTTCTAAAGTGCATTTTTAGTTTACTTGAGCATTTCCAAAGGGATAATAAAATTGGCAGTTTCAATGTTTCAAGTGAAGTAGTTTCAAGTTTATGTAAATTCACAAATTATTAATGTATTTAGATTAAACTGATTTATGTAAAGAGAAAAAAAGGCATTCTTCTCTAGAAAAATACCTCTAATGAAATACCTACCTACGTACCTGAAAAAATTTTCAAAACCAAAATTTCAAGAAAATATGTATTTTTATACTTACTTATTTTTTCAATTTTTTTTTAAAGTAATTCTTCCAAGTATTTTTTTAAAGAAACAGTTGTAAAACAATTTTTGAAATGCATTAAAAGATTTTTATGTAGAAATTTTTTCTTATGAACGAGATTTTTCCAAGAAAATTGTAATAAGAAAATCTGAATTTTTGCAAAGAATTTTTATGGAAAATATTTTCAGATTTTTTTTTCCAATACGACTTTCTGAAAAAAGTTTTAAAAAATGCGAAGGAACTTTTTAAAAATAAATTTCACAAAATAAGTATTTTAAGAGAAATTTTCAAATAAAAATCTGAAAGAAATAAACGATTTACCTATGCAAAAATTAATTTTCAATAAAGTTTTTATTGGATATCATTTTGTTACTTAAAAAATCTTTCAAAGAAAGCGCAGATTTTTAAAGTGTTTTTTAGAGTTTTTTATGCACGAAATTTTTTATAAAAACTATTCGTGCTATTTTCTCCAAAATTATTTCATTTGTATCTGTTCCAGGTAAATTTTTTAATTAGAAAATAATTTTTTCCAACAAAGTTTTTGCAAAGAAATTTTTTTTTAATTTAAAAACTTTCCAAGACATTTGTGAACTTTTTCCAACATTTCAAAGAGAAACTTTTAACTCTTACTGCGAAAACCAATTCTTTTCAAGAAATTTCACAAAATAACGTTTTGGAAGAAATTTTTCTCAAAATAATTTTTCTAAATAAATTTTTTTCTGATTTTGTTTGTTGAATATTTCCATTTAAAAAAAAATAAATATTGAGAGAATTTCAGTGTTTAAATCTGGAATTTTTATGAAAGACTTTTTCAAAAATAATTTTTTTTTTTTTTTTTTTTTTTTTTTTTTAAATCAAAGAATTTTTTTAATTGATTTTTTCGATGAATGCCATAAAAAATTTTAATTAGAAAATTGAATTCTCATCAAGAAATTTTACGAGTTGGTAAAAATTCTTTTCGAAATAGGAAATTTTATCATAAACAAGAACAAGAATAACTTTCAAGAGTGCAAGTAACAAGCCATGAAGACGATAATTATTAGATTGATTATAATAGTGATATACGAGTAATTACCAAGCGGTAATCACCGATAATTTTGCAATAAATTCCAAAACTACCTTAATAATTTGGTTGTAGACAGTCTCAAAAATTTCATAGGTATGCTTAAAATACCCATTGAAAAAATAATTTTTTGCTTCTCTACGGAAAACTGGGACTTCTAATGTGCAAGTCCAGGTGTACACCACCAAAAAAAACTTCAATTTGTGGTAAATTCTTTATTATACCTATAAATTAGAAGAAAAAAAAATTGAATACCTTCTCTTCATCATTTTCTAAAACAATTTCTCAAAATAAGTAGGTACATATTATATAGGTACTATACGTATAGTACCCAAGGCAGCGCGTATAAACTCTATTGTTTCTTGAGTTAATATTTGTACGTGATTGGTGAAAATAAAAGCATAAGTGTGTATGAATTTTCTTTTCAAAGTATTGGTCTACGTTGGCTGTCAGATAATGTTTATTTAACTCGGTCGACAACAAGCCGACGAATATCGCGTTTATACTTGACAAGCTTAATACATATTTCGAGGTTCTTTTGCTCCTTTCACATGTTTCTTTTGACTTTTGAAAACGGTATTGTGCCCGCTGGCTCGCAGTTGGAGTGAATTCGATTTATGTGTCTAAGATTAAAGAAATGTCCATATTTTGTTGGCTATTTTAGGCATTTTGTCGAGATTTTTCCAAATACCCACGTAGGTAGGTATCGGAAAAGAGTTATCGATTATCGATGCAAATAAAACTAGAAAGGTGGTTATTTCGCGCAAATAGGTCCGTTATACCTTCGTACCTACGTGGAATAAAGATAGCACAGGCGAAGTTTATAGAAGTGGTTTAGTATTACGTGTTCATGCATCGAACGAGGAGACGCGGTGGTCCGAGGATGTTAATATAACCACACGATAAATCTTCCTCCTTTTGTTGTGGATTATTCTTCAGATACCATGTTATATACGGCCTTTTGAAACTATTAATTATTCAAATTTAATCCTTTTACAAGCTGCTGTAATTATCCCAAAGGTCTTTTACTTCTTGTTAATTAAGCTTTAATTAAAAGAAAAAAAAACAGATGTTTGTTTTCGATACACGTTGACAGTGCCCAGGAAGTATATGGAAGGAGATGTTTAAAATTTAAATAAGAGGTTTTTTAAAGGAGCGATCCGATTGGGGAATTTTTTTCTAAAAATAATTTTAACAGGGTAGATATAACATCAGGTGGGTATGGAGGTTTACTTCGAGAACGTTTAAAAAATTTTATAATATTTTCCAAATTCTTTTATGAGAAAAATTCAAAAATTCAAATTACGTATAATAATTTCTCTGGAACAAAAAAAAAACTTATATATTTATGTAGCTCTTCTGCCTACCTACATTCCTATCGAAAGTATGTCTTTTTCATAATATTCCACATTTTAGTAGAATGGTTTGCTTTTGCGATAAAACGTTATTCAGTTTTTCCAATTTTTTATGCGAAATTTTTATCATTTTCGTGTATTATTGCGAAGGTTATAGAATGTGAAAATTCACATCTTGTAGTATGAAATTGTGTTTTAATTCAACACACGTTCCAAGGATTTTTGTATCAATAACGTGGCTTACACGAGTACCAGTACATACGCAGTTTGTGAAAAAATTGGATTATATCGTTAGGAAAATAATCGTACTTATTTATATGAAACCGAAATAAATATTTTTTCGTCGTTAGTATTTCTTACCAACGATTTTAGCGCAGTCAAATTTAGAAAAAAAATTTTAGCAAGTGTTTTTTCGCGGAAAAGTGTTGAATGAGGTGTTAGTAGTCATCAAATAAAACCCTCGATCCCCATATTAGGGTGAAATGGTGAAATGTTTTCCTCTTCGTTATTCTCAAATTACGCGATACCTTTGAGGGACAGTATAAAAGAAGTGATTAAAGAAAGTAATCTACAAAAATTTTCTATCTAAACTTAATGTTCAATTTCCCATCTCAAAAATTTATGGGGCTAAGGAAAATAAAATTTGTAGACAAACTACAAACTTTTTGACCAAGCCTATGGATCGTACAATTATTTTTTTAATGTTTTTTTTTCTTTTCTTTTTTTACTCTCGACATTATTGTTTTTCCTAGGTATGTTTAAAATTGAAGGGACTACAAATCTTCGAAAATAAATATTTGCAATGTTTGAAACTCCTTAGTGCATTCATTTTTGAAAATAGGGAAATTTATCACAAAATATTTTTGTTGCTTCCAAAAAGCTACACGTGTTTCGTGTTGTTACTGTTTTGACGAGTGTTCCGTTTAAATAGTCAATGCGGGCACACATGAGTGTAACTTTTGAGAGGAAAAAATTATGATAAATTCGCCTATCTCCGAAAATAAGGTGCTGAGAAACATTGAAAATTAAAAAAAAAATCAGAAGTTTTTAGCTTTGAAGCTCCTTTATTTTCAAAGGTTGACAAAAAAGTCACGAGTAAAAAAAAATTGAGATTTTTTTTCGGTTTTTGATCTCATTCAGAATGCTTGGAAATAGAGAAATTTCAATTTTTCCCAGATAGCCTCGCTCCTAAAAATTTGGGAATTGAACCTTTGAAGAGCCATAACTCAGAGTAATTGAGATAGAAAAATAAGCATGGTAGCAAATGATATACCTCACCCAATACTACGATTATCCTATTAGGATCATCAGTAGAGACCGGATTTTTATGCGCGAAAAACTTCGAAATATGCGCATAAAATATGCGCTTATCCTAGTTCAAATATGACGTTAATATGTATTTATTCATCAAAATATGCAAAATATGCAAAATCAATATGGGTATCTATAGAAAGGATTTTTTAAATAGAATAACATGAATCATGATATTCTAATTTTTTTGGACATTTCACATCTAAATTCTCAGAAGTTCAAAATATGAATATAATTGCAAAAAAATATCGTCAAATATCTTCTGGTTTTATTAGATTAATACAAAAATAACGAGTAAAAAATAACAAAAAAAGCTTAAATTTTAGCAGAATTATAACATCTATTCGCATAAACGAAATGCCTCAACTTGACAAAAATTTTTTTTGATTTTTTTCCGGATTTTTCTTGGCATTTTTCCAGGTGTGGCGCTTTTTTTTTGTAAACAATTAAAATTCGAAATTTTGGTCAAAATCTTGAAAATATGCTGGAAAACGAGTAAAACGGCCAAAATATGCCGAAATATGCGCTTAAAGCGTCTGAAATATGACGTTTTATGCATTTATGGTCAAAATATGCAAAATATGCAACAACAAATGCGGCTTAATCGACTCTAATTGATATGAATCGTAAAGATCAAAGTGATATGCGCAATCATCTTTGTAAAATCAAAATATGCAGAATCATAAAAATCCGGTCTCTAATCATCAGTTTTAAGCAGGTCTGTGAGACGTAACGAAACGAGAAATTAAATAACAAGGTAACGAAAAAATTTCGAAAAAATGTACACTGAAAGAAAGAAATGGTAATTTTTACCATAAAAGTAGTTATTTGTACCACAATTGTGGTCATTTTTACCATGTTCTGTGGTAATTTTTTCAAATTACCATTGTAAAAGGTATTTTTGACCATTTTTTTACTATTTAAAGTAGTAAAAATTACCATGTGTGAAATATACCATGTTTAGTAGTTGAAAATACTATTTAAGTATAGTTTCTAATACCATGACATGGTAAATTTCACCATCAATAAGGTACATTTAACTATTGACTGTGGTAAAATTCACCATCAATGTAGTACTTTGTAGTTATTATCACATTTTGGAAGGAGTTGACTTGGTGTGTGATATTACGATACAAATTTTTAATTTCTCCAAGTTTTCTTTCTTTGTTAACAATATAACATGAAGTGTTTTATTTCTGCAAAATTAAGCTTCGATATGTATCAGAAAGTTAGTTTCAAGTTTATGCTTATTAACCATCAAAAAATAATTTTGTGCAATTTGGTGAATCCTTGAAATAAAATAATAAAATGTGGTAATGTAAAAGAGAATTTAAAAAAAAAGGTGTAATAAAAGTGAAAAAATTGTACTCCTGCGGATAAGAAAGTGAAGTTGATTATTTCAAGTATGTATTCACTGTGGTTTACAAATTCATTTATATATTTTTGGATGCCCCATTTTACATTGTGTACTTGTGGTCATGTGGTCAAGTTTAGGTAGTTAGGAACATTAGGGTTATAGGGTCCCAGGTTCAAACCCCAGTTAGGTAAATTAGGTAGGGATTTTTAGTGTAATATTAAGAACTTCAGGTATGCATATAGTCGAGCATAAATGAAAAATTGAAACTAAAATCCATTTCGAGAATCCCAACCTTATTTTTTTTAATTTTATAAATGCATTTAGTACCTAATGAAATGCTATATGCCATAGTTGAAATTACTAAAAAAATATAGTACAAGTGAAATGGTCTGAAAAATGGTAAAAATTACTATGTAAAATGGTGAAAATTTACTATGTACAATGGTAAAAAAATACCATGTACATAGTAAAATTTTACCATGTACATAGTAAATTTTCACCATTTTACATAGTAATTTTTACCATTTTTCAGACCATTTCACTTGTACTATATTTTTTTAGTAATTTTTACCATTAATTTTTTTTTCCGTGTAACAAAACGAAATAAGGAAATCTAAAATGAGTAAAAAACAAAACGAAACTTTTGATTTTGAAAAGAACGAAATGAAATAACGAAAAAAAATTATTCTTTTCGTTTTGTTTCAGGTTTTTAAAAAAATCTGAGAATATTTTGTGTAAAAAAGAAATTGCAATAACAATAACGCATTAAAAATTTATTTTAAATTTACCTTCTGCATTTTTAAATACTTTTGTAGGGAATTTCTTCAAAACTTCTCTTTCAATTTTTTTTGTCCTTTCAAAATTTTTGTAAATAATTTTTACATATTTTTTTTATTTTTTTATTTTTAAAAGAAATATGGTCTATAGGATCTGGGTGATTTTTTCGAATGATTGAAAAAATGAAATTTCGCGAAGAAATTGTTTCAATTTCACAAAATGAAAAAAAATACAATAACAACATCGAAGATTTATTTATACCTAATTTACTGCATCATTATTCATTTCGCAAATCATTTTTTGAATTTTTTGAGAAGGGTTTCTTCAGAGTATTTTTGGTTGGAGTTGAAAAAAAAAACTCGCTCAAAACTTCAAAAACTCAAAAAATTTATTGCTTATCTTAAAATTATTTTTTTTTTGTCCTACAGACTTACTCTAGCACAAAAATTGAAATCTAATTATAGAATTGAATTGTGGACAAAATTTCCTATATTTTGAGTACCCATCATGGGTACTGCTGAAAAAACGAAATGAAATAACAAAAGTCGAGAATTGTGAAACGAAATAACGCAACGAAACAAACACAATCCTGGTTTTAGGCTTTAATTTTTTAGGGTACATGAAAATTTGAAGAGAAAAAAAAACAAATAGCCCAATTTTACTGTATTGAAACCTAAAACTTATTAAACCCCGTTTTTAAAAGTTTAATTTTCAATTAACTAACTAGAGCTTTCGTTGGAATTTTTTTTTTTTTACAAAATGAATGTTGAGAATGTGTGTAGGTATCTATTTGTATAAATAGGAAAAAAATGGAAATGAGAAAATGACGGTTTTTTCCACTTTAAATGCATACTTACCTAACCTTCTATGATCAAATATTTGAAAAAAATTTCTAAAGTTCACATGGTACGATAATTTTGTTTGGCATTTTCGAGTCAAAATTAATGTGCCAGTCAAAAAATTATGACATGTAAACCTACCTATTACATAAGTAAATACCATTCTCGTAATGATGACCAGGTAGAATGTTTTAATGAAGTATAGTAGAAAATAGTAGTAATATTGGCTACTTAAAAATTGAAAAGTTGTCGTAAGGAGCAGACTACTTGTTGTTTTGCAGTCCAGAAGCTAATTCGTATTAGTATAATTGACAAAAATAAGTCGAAGAAATATTTTACATCTTTTATAGAAATTCCTATCTGAAGGAAATATATAGAAAATCTCATGAAAGCGGTTTCTTCGCCATTCCATAGAGTTCTTGACTTTTTGCTTGAGAGAAAAAAAGGACATTCATTATAATAATGGAACATACGTACCGAACAGTCGTTTTAACGTATTACAATGAATAAATCTCGCAAAGGTAGGTACTTGGCGACTAAGTCATTTTTTAGGTATATTGTGTTAGGTTTGTGAGAGCGGCATAGCTGAGCGCAGAGGTCTTCCTGGTGACATACACGAAAAATTCTACCATACCGTAGGTAGAGGTACATACGTACCTTTGCAATGTCACGAATGTTTTCATCGAGTTTTTCCCTATTTGCTTTTTATTATTGAAAAGGTTTTTTTGCCCTCTGACTCGCCTTTTTTTTTGAGCACTTCTTCGAATTTCTACGAAATAAAAGAATCTTCCGAAAATGTTTTTACTTGGCATTTTTTTGCCTTGAAAAATCCATAAATGTTTCAATACGCGCAGAATTTTAAGTTATAAAGCCTCCCTTTCGTACATATTTGAATTATCATTTATATTGGCATACATCGCGAATTTCTCTGACCGATAAGAAAAAGGTCCTATTTAGAAAAATGGGATTTTTCCCCAAGAAATAAGAAATTGAAATTCGCAATTTCGCAGATTATCGTTCCGCGAATTTAGTACCAGTGCGATTGCTAATATGGAATATATTTTCACGTTTTTTTCTTCTTTTTCGCTCGCCCCAAAAAAACCGTTGTGAATTTTCGAGTGCCGGTTCCCCTTTTTTTGTGCGCATAGTAATTTGGCGAATTTGAATTTTCAAATTGTTTGTTGCCACTGTTTTAATATACACGGTCTTCTGTATTTATGGATAATGGGTTCTGGATCGCCGGATATAATAATGGAAATTGTGTTGTCTGGTGTTATCGGCGGATTAACGTGAATTTACAGCTGGTAGATGTTCTTACGTACTGTATATGGTAAAAACATCGTTTCGCCAAACCAAAGATGCGAGCGCAGGGTGGTAAGTCGTATTTTTTAAATTCGATGCAGAAGTTTGAAAAAAGAAAAGAAACGTGTTGCCGAGTCGAATGAAAATATGAACGTTTTATAATGATACGTATGTATGTAAGAAGTTGAGTTTACTAGCCTACAATAGGAGTGGAAAATGAAACGAGAATGGCGAAAATTGACCGCAATTTACATATACCGAAAATGAGATCTTTTGAACAACCTTTCCGACGTTCGCTTGTGCGTCTTTTTGTACAATTCTCCGCACGAGGTTCCCTCAGTTCATTCAGAACAGAATTTTCGTTTATGCTTTGTTCACGATTACTCGCAATAGAAAATAATATACCTAATTTTTGACAGGATTTTTTAAATTCTTTTTAGGAAAATTTCTTTTTTAAAAAAATATTTTTGCAAATCTCTCATTTGGGGGAGGAGGGAGGGATTCAAAATTTTATTCCAAAAAAATGTTCGAAAAATATTTTTTGATGGTAGAATTTTTTAGAAAAGAAATTCGCAGAAAAAAAAACTTGAAAATTTTCCAGTAAAAAATTCAAAAATACAAATTTTAAAAAAAATACCTACTCATTTTCTACCTAGGATTTTTGAAAGTAAAAATTTTCTTCAAACATTTCCCGGAGTTTTCAAATTTTTTCTGGAGGATTTATTGCAAAAAAATTTTTTGATAAGATTTATACAATTTTTCCAGAAAATTTCTTTCCAATTTTTTGGAAAAAATTAGAAATTTTCAGAAATGTTGTTTTGTAAAAAAAATAAAATTTATTACCTAGTAGAATTTTTAAACTTTTTTCTGGAAAATTTCAAAGTTGTTTCTTTCTGCTTTTTTCAAGAAAATGTTTCTACCCAATTTTTTTTTTTTTTTCAAGAAAAAATTTTTATTTTATTTTTTTATGATTATTTTAAAATGATTTCCTTTTTGTGAATTTTATTTCAAGTGAAGTTTTGTATCAAAAAATGGTTTTCAAAAATAGAAAAAAATAAAATGATTGAATTTACTTTTAGTAAAAAAAAAAAAAAAAAATTAAAAACAGTACAAAAAATTATATCCATGATTTTGGAAATTATCAAGAAAATTTTTTAAAGATCGTTTGCAAATTTTTTTGCTAGAAATTAAAAAAACAAATTATTGGTGGAATTTTTGAATTTTTTTATGGAAATTTGAAAATATTTTTCTTCTTTTGAATTCATTTCAAAGAGAATTTTGTGCTAAAAAATATGTATTTTTCAAACACTCGAAGTTTAGGAGTAAAATTTTGAATTCACTCATATTTTTATTTTTATTTTTTTTAATTTATGTAGGTAGGTACCTAGTGTACCTACTTTGTTTTTGGAATTTTTTAATAATATTCCTAAATATATTTTTTAGGAAAACTATCAAAACAAATAATGCTCACTTTTTGTAAATTTTGTTCAAAGAGGTACCTAACAAAATTATTTTTCAAACATTTTTGGAATTTTTCAGCAATGAAAAATGAAGAGTATTTATGTTTAGTTTATTGTGTAAGAAATATTTATATATATAAATTTTTTTCAGGAAAATTTTCAAAATATTTTGTTCTGCGGAATTTTTTGTCAAAATAAAAAATGAGTTGAAAGTAGGTATTTAATGCAGATTACTTTCCAAGAAAATTTTTGTGTCAAAAAGGATTGATTTTTAGAATTTTCTTAAATATTAGATACTTATTGAGCTTTTCTGAAAAAAATTGATTTTCAAATTTTGTTTAAGTATAAAATTTCTTAATTTTCACAGGAAAATTTTCAAAATTCATGTCAAGTGCCTAACTTTTGCAAAAAAAAAAAAAAAAATTCAATGAGAATTTTTTTATGAGTTTTTTTAAAAAAATAATTTGATTTTCAAATTTTGTTTATAAAATGAACTTTTGAATATTTTTCAGGAAAAAAATTTCTTCCAAAAATATTTTTTCTATTTTTTGGTGAAATTTTTGATTTTTTTACGAACACGCATTTTTATTAAAAAATTTCCTTACTGGAAAATTTCTCCTAGGGTTGTTTTTTGAAGCAAAAAAGTATTTAAACACGATTATGGAATTTTTGAATATATTTTATGATTTATCTTTATACCATAAATATTATTCGATCATTTTTAAACAAACTTTCATACATTTTTCAGGGGAAAAATTTATACCAATTTTTTTTTTCTATTTTTTGGTGAATTTTTTTTACGAACACATTTAAAAAAAAATCCTTACTACGAAGTTTCTCCCAGGGTAAATTTTTGAACCAAAAAATATTTCAACACTTTATTATAGAATTTTTGAATTTATTTTGTGAAAAATTTTTAAAACATATTTTTCTGCGTGTTTCTTTCTGTTTTTTCAATAAATTCATTTTTTCTCATGGTTTTTTTAAAAATAGGTACCTAAGTATATAGGTTATCGAGTATTTGTTAATATTTAAGAACACATAGGCTTAAGTATTCGTCATTAACGCATAATTCACATTTCATATCATTTCACAATGTCCCAGCCTTTCCCAGCCTCAGCTATCAGCCTTTTTTGTATGTACTTAGAAATATAATTGGTATTCGTACAGATTTCGAAATTTAGAAAAAAAAATAGTCAAAGTATAACAAACATATTTTTCAAAATCCAAAAATTGCTAAAACCTTTGATCTTCCATTGTTTATTTCTTATCTTAAATTCTTAATAAAGATCCATGATCCACGAGCTGTTTGACACTTTGTTATGAATCACGACCTGCGACTCGAATCGTGTTTTTCCATAATCCATGCAATTCCATCAACAGAGAGGAGCAAATAACCACAAAAATCGCGATCTCCAAAAAAAAAAAAAAGGGTAAAAGGTAGAAAATAGTGGGACACGTGGTTGTGGTAATTTTCATAAAAAGTTATCGGTTTATCGAAATATCCGGTGAAAGCTCTGGTAATTGAGAAGTTTGGAGACATTTAATTTTTGAAGGAACGCACGGTTAACACTCTTCCTATTGATGAAAAAATCTGGAAACGGAATCAATACGCGTGGAAACGGTTGAAGAAAAATTATTCATTTATACCAAAAAATCGGTCCTCTCGTTTAAAAGGTTATTCTAGTATTTAGAATTTTTTCATTTTGTAACGTAAATAGGGTTACAAATAGTTCTTTTTTGCCTTCTTCAGAAGAGAAATTATTGCAAATGGAAACCTAATAGAACCTTTAAGTCGAAATTTATTAAAACTTTTAAAGCTCTTCGTATAAATATTCATGACGATGAAAAAGAAATACTGTTGGATAAAACGAGGTAAACAATGAAGTAGTAAAAATAAAATTCTTACAAAAAGAATACTTAAAAATCTAAAAGTGCGCGGAGAAGAAAATTTGCATTTTTGTGTCTGTCCTTTTCTCTGGCGCTGGCGTTTATACCGTCTTCGTATATATAGTTCTAAGGCATTGGCATGTACATTGGAAAAAATAAAAAATAAATACACACTGCGGGAAATTACTGAAACACTATAACGCGCGATTTCGCTTTTTAATTGTTTATGCGTTTCCTGCTCTGGTTTTATGGTTAAATTGTACGCAGAGCTCTCTGTATAGTATACCTAGCAAATGTGTCATTTTGTGGAATAAAAAAAGAAAGAAAGTTACGTTCTCGCTATTATGTTAAGGAATGAGCTTTCAAAACGTATAGAAATTCAAATCACCCTTAACGAAAGTGTACAGCCTATATCTATGTGACGGATTGGTGTTCGTTTTTCACAAATGCATAAAAATTGCCACAACCGAGTTTTTCTGTTGGATGATTTCCAAATATGGTGAAAAATCACCGTTCGGCAAACATCTATGTACGCAGATATCTGAATCAGCTAGAATATTCTTACCGGAGAGAATATTCAAACGAATTTATCAAATTCACGATTTAAGAACCAACACGAGAAGAAGAAACGAACGAAGGGGGCTGTAGGTTTGTGTTGAATGTAAGATATGAAATACTTAATTAGGATTGTAAATTCAGGCTCTCTGTGGCAAGATATTCGCTCCACGTGAACGAAAAATAGTCAAATGTCGAGGGAAAAAAATAAAATGAGCAGCGAATGGGTGTAGATAATGAGTTTATGATAATTTAGGCGACCATAGGATATTGTGCTGTTCAAAAAACGACCTTTCGCTAACTTGTTACTTCACTGTCGCATCTAAACAACTTTGTAATTCGAACCACAATCAAATTAAAGCCTGAAACGAGTTTATTTCGTTTTATGCTTGATAAAGGTTTCTCTTTCGCTACATTTATGCTTTGGAAGTTGTTTTCAGACTTTGGACTAATTTAGCATTCAGACGTCTGAGAGCTTTTCATAAAAATTTTATAGTCGCGATAAAACGAGAAGATTTTCTATTATTATTTTACGACTATTTAATTTAAAAACGTGGCGATTTTTTTAACAAGTGAAAATGACCAAGGGAGCTGGTTGCCGTTTTCGTTCATCTTCTTTTTTTTATCGCTTTGTAATAATGGATTAGTTTTCGAGATTGAAAGTGTGACGCGATGTATCGAAATGTTATCCGAAGTTCTTCAATTTTATAGGTACGGAAATTGACCCTGTTTTATTTTTTTATCATCATCGTTATGAATGTAAGTTATGCTCAAAATTTTACATAATTTTTATGTTTAGGCATTGCCTTCCTTAGTCTAATTTTTTCATACCTAATTTTAAAAATCAAAGAACATACTTATTTATTTTAAAAAGACAAAGTTTTATAATTTTTACTACGTATTTTAAACATGTTAAAACTTTTGTAACTTGGCAAATATTAAAATTTTTGAAAAATGTATTTGAGAAATTTCTAGAATTTTAATTTTTTTTTAAATTGGATCACAATATTACCTACATATTTTGAAATTCAGCATAATTTTTCCGATATTTTCGGAACAAATTTTATAAAATTTAGTAAAAAATATCTATTTTAAATAAGTTCAATTTTTTTAAGAAAATGATAAAGATCTAGATAACATTTAAATTTTTGAGATTTTATGGAAGTTTGAAATTTTGTAGCTACAAAGTCTTAATAAATTTTCAAAACTTCAATTTTAATTTCAAAAAATTTTCAAAATGCATTTAAAAAAATGTTTACTTTTTACATTTTAAAACATATACCTACCAATTTTTTTTTAATTTACAAAATTTAAAAATAAAACGCTAAAAATTCATAATTGGGAAATTTTTAAAATTTGAAGGAATTTAAAAATTCTAAATTGTTCAATTTTTGAAATCAAATCAATTCTTGCAAGTCCAATTTTCAATGTTCAGCTAAACTCCCAAAAAAAGTTTGAAGACAAATTTTAACAATTTAAAAAAATTGATCATTTTTAAAATCGGGAAAAAAATTTTAAAATGGTGAAATCATCAATTAGATAGATTTTTAGAATTTTAAAATAAGTTTAGTATTTCAAAATTTGAAATTAGACCAGTTCTTAAAATTCAGATAAATTATCCCAAAAAAAAAATTAAAACAAATTCTATAGGTAATTCAATTTTTAAAATGAGATGAACTTTTGAAATCAGATCAATTTTTGAAATTAGATTAATTTTTTCAATTTCCAAAATAGAGCTGAATCATCCAAATTTTTAAAACAAATTCTTAAATTTAGTAAATCGATTTTTGGAAATTTTCAATATTTTAAAGAGTTTTGTAATTTTGTAATTTTTGAATATTCAAAAATATTTCAAAGTAAGTAGATAATAAATAGGTGAATAAGAATGGTGAATCGGCCTTTGGCTAGGATTTTAAAATGAAGTGGTGGTAAAAAAAATGCTGATTTTTTTTTTTTTTTTTGGTCCCTTGCCTCTCTCCCAGATTCTCACTGGGGTCAAATGCGATTTTTCGTTATAAATTTTCATTTTCTGCCATTCTCGACCCATTTTTTCAAACTTGTAAGGATGATGGTTCCTTAAGAAAAAATTTCAAACCTTCCTTCGTACTGAAATCTGAGTTATTGTTTGTATATTGCGATTTCAGCAAAATCGAGAATTTTCATTTTTTTTTTCAAACTCTCCTTCTGCACATAGAACTTTCCGAAGTTAGAAATACTTAATTCGCAAAAATGAGGGAAAAAATAATTAATTTGAGGCTCTGCCTATACGCATAGAATTTTCAACATCCTCCTCAAGGTTCAAAATTTGAATTTGTAGCTCGTCTACCCCTAAAGCAATAACCTTATACCTCCTTGAAAAAAAAGTTATTATTAAAAATAATTGACTTAACGCAAGTACTTTTTGTTTAATTTTGCAAACTTCCAAAAAAATTTTGCAAAAAAAAAAATTTGAACATTTTGATAAAATTTATTATCGCTTTTCGCCGAATCTTCGAATTTCAACGTAAATATTTTTATTTAGGATACGATCGTATCTTTAAAATAGCTCCAATTTTAGCCAACTTCCCGCTCGAATATTTTTTCTCGAAAAAAAAAGTAATGCACGGTAATATATCCGCCGGTGATAGTCAATAATGGAGCCAAACTGCCGACTAAAATGTAAATATGAAGTAGAATTTACTGGAAATTAAAGTCATTACAGCTGTTTTTAATTTATTATAAAAAATGCAAATAAAATCTGTTACGAATGGTGTGAAAAAATGAAGCGACCAACAACAAAAAAAAAAGGTACCTACGAAAGAAAAACGTAAAATGTAAATGGTCCGTAAACTTTCGTCAACACTGACTAACGATAGCCAATAGTAGACTTTTTGCTGCGGGGTGGTTATTTCAAATTGGACCACATTATTGTGGGATGCTTAGAGCGCGAGCGTGAAAAAATTATAATTTTTCTTCAAGATTAATTTATAAACCGATTCTTAAAAATTGATTCGTCGTGAAAATTTCATAAATTCGTTTTCAAATTCAAACATTATTCAAAAATAAGCAGCAGAGTTGATGTTTTGGAAATAATTTCTTACAAATATTTAAATCTGTGTTTTCACCGTTCAATATTTTTTTCCAGCAACAGTTTAAATGAATATTTATTTATGTAAATTTCATATTTTATTATTCTTTTTGAAATCAAAAGAAGAAAGAGGAAGAAAGTGAAATATACGCGATATTAAGCACTTTTTACAAATTTTCCTGGTATTCTGTTGCATGTAACTGTTACATTTTGTTTACATTTTAAGGTTGATCTCAGATGGGTTAAAGTTTATTTTCTTGCGATAATATTCTATGTACTTACTTAATTGAACTGCATCAAATTTTAATTCATTTTTGAAAAATGAAATGAATGATTAGCTAATTAAATTTTGAATCATGAATTTTATAAAGATGAGTTTAAACAAGCGTATAGGATTTTTCCTTATTATCTATAATTATGTGCCTATGCAATGATTCTTTGGAAAATCAACTAAATAGTTAGGTATTGTACTGTAAGTTTCTATGTTTCGACTTTTTTTAGTCTCACGCCCAAAATTGTTTCATTTTTAACGACTTTGTCAATTTTTCAATAGAAAATAAATTTTGTTAAAGAGGAGTGTTTTGTATCTGCTAAATTTAGAAAAAGAATCCAAACCCTATTTAGAAAATTTAGGTTCGAATAACATTTTAAAGAATAGTGATAGTCGAATTTAAACGAAATTACGAAAAATTTCATTATAGAAATTCTTTCACAACAATTTTTGGAAAAATGAAAATAAAAATTGTAACATGAAAGTTTTACGTTTGTATGCGATAAAGTTTCATTGAATCACTTTAATTTCATAAGCAATTTTTTCAATCTGTAAAAAATGATAAAAAAATTTAAATGTTTTATTGAAAATGATTTCGATTGTTCAAAATTATCGTCATTGAAAAAATCTAAAAAATTCATTTGATATTTTCTTTTAAAAATGAAGCAAAAATATTTGCAATTTTGATTCTTGCAAAACATGAATAGAACAACAATATTTTTTTTTTTGCAAAATAAACACGATTTCATCCTTTGAAAAATTTTTGAAGTGAAATTTTTGTGAAATATTATCGACATTTATCGACATTGTACTTACAAAAAATTTTCTAGAATTGGAACTTTTTCTGTAAAATATTCAACATTTTTACCAATGGAAATTTTTTTGCAAAATTTAAAGAAGATCAAAAAATGGCTCCTTATGCCTTATATTCACAATTCTTGCCCTGCACAAATTTTTGAAATATTTTTCTTGAAAAATATTCACAATCATTTTACTTGGAAATATTTTTTCCCAAAAATATTCAAAATTGTTGCCTGAGAAAATTTTCTGAAATACCCCTAAAAAAATCACAATTCTTGCCTTGCAGAAATTTTTGAAAATACACGTAATGTTCCTGAAAAATATTCACAATGCTTTGCCTTGGAAAAAATTTTAAATGCGTTTTTTTGTGCAAACATTCACATTTATTGCCTTGGAAATTTTTTTTTTCAAATTCCCTCTCCCCTCTTCGTCAAATATTCACAATTCGTACATTGTAGAAATTTTCAAAATGTTTTTCTTGAAAAATATTCACAATCATTTATCTTGGGAAAAATTTTAAATGCATAGGTAGTTTTTTGTGTAAAATATTCGCAATCCTTGCCTTGGAAATTTTTTTGTAATAAATTTCTCAAAAAATCCAAATTCTTTGCATTGGAAAAGTCTTTAAAATATTTTTTCCCACTTTACAATCCTTTCATTGGAAATTTTTTTTCAATAGTTTTTCCACAAAATATTCGCAATTCTTGCCTGGGAAAATTTTTGGAAATAATTCCCTCTCCGTCAAATAATCAAAATTCGTACCTTGCAGAAATTTTTGAAATCGGTATTTTTCCTGAAAACTATTCACAATTATTTATTTTCCTTGGAAAAAATTTTAAATGCAGTTTTTTTGTGCAAAATATCCACAATCCCTTGCCTTTGAAATTTTTTTTTCAATATTTTTTCCAAAAATATTCACATTCTTTGTCTTCGAAAAATTTTTAAAACAATTTTTCCCAAAAATAATTACAATCCATTTTTTTTGAAAAATATTGACAATCCTTGCCATTTTTATTTGAAAACTTTAAGAATTTTTTTTTGAAAAATGTTGTTCTTGCGAAAAATTTCCTGAAAAATATTGAAAATCATTTATTTGCCTTGAAAAGAAATTTTAAATACAGTTTTTGTGCAAAATATTTACAATTTTCGCATTGGAAATTTTTTTTCAATATTCTTTCTAAAAATATCCACATTCTTTGCTTTCGGAAAATCTTTAAAACATTATTCGCCCAATATATTCACAATTCTTGCCTTGGAAATTAAAAAAAAAAAATTTAAATATTTTTTTTGAAAAATATTGCCAATCCTTGCCGTTTTTATTTGAAAACTTTTTGATTTTTTTTTTTTTTGAAAAATATTGTTAATGCAAAAATACATTTGAAAATTTGACACTTGATAAACCAAGGCCGGAATAAATCGTCCTTATATTTTTTCAAATTTCGAGAATTCTTTTAAAACCTAAAATCCTGTTTTTTAGGCGCACACTCGAAAATTGATCGGTTCCCACGTATTTTAATCGTTTAGACTCGAGTATCAAAAAGGAAAAAATATGTCAAAAAAGTATAAAATTATCGCAAACTATACGCCATTAAAACTTTTAAAAAACTTGCGCGCGGTAAACCGTTCGGTCATTAATATTACAAAGAAAACGTCACCTTGTCCGCGATACGGCTTTGAATATACGAAACGATAAAGTAAGGGGGGAAAGGAAAAATTTAGAAATATCTCGTCTCGTAATTAACAACTTTCACGTACCTAATTCGAATCTGCGACTCGTATAATACTCTCAAACAGCAGTCCTCATAATGGCTGCAAACAGACGCCACGGCAGCTCGTCGATCGAGCTTACCGTCAAGGTAAACTTTTTTAAAATATGCGTTTCAAGTAGAAAGTTGAAAAGTTTTAAAAGTAAGGAACAATTTTTCTAAGCATAGTTTGATTGTTTATTTTCGTCCCACCGGTAGAAAGATTTCGAGCGAGAAAAAATGAAAAAGTTATGAAGGATAGAAATAAATTGTCGACAATTTCTTGACGATTTGGTTACCGTGTTTACATTTTCGTTATACGTCGATGCAGTTGAGCTGAGCACTCCATAAAAAGGGAAATTTTCCCATTTTAGGATTGGATTCGCGTCGAGACTACCTTACGACTACGACTCGTCTATGCATCGAAACGTCTTTATTAATTTCTGGCCTAGTTTTACGCATCGTTCGTGAAGTTTATGAAGCGGAATAAATCGGATGTAATCCAAGCGCCGCGTCGGAAATACCTTGATAACACAAAAGGAAATAATTCGTTTCTTAAATCATAAAGAAATACCGGACACGTATTTATGAAATGCTCTTACGCCTTTTTTTGCACCTTTATTTCTCTGGATATTTGTACGTGTGTAACCCGAAGAAGCTTCCGAATTGATATGTACCAATGACTTGACAAACGAGCATAAAAATTACATTTTGATAATTTAATAATAAAAAGCTCGAATGATGGATCGAGATTGATTGTACACGGAGAGAAAAGTTCTGTAAAAACTACATAGATTATTCTGTGTAAAACGTTAGCAAGATTGGAAATCGAGCAGAAATTACAAGGATTTTGTAATTAAAATATAATACTACAGATTTGCAACTTCTAACTCGAAAGTATAGCATTTTTTACCAGACTGTTTAATAATTATAGGTAATTTGTCACATGATAAAATGCTATCGAATTGAACGGCAAAATGTTCTTTATTATTCCACCAATATTTACCAGACTATGTCTAGTAATTATTGGTGGAATAATGAAGAACATTTCGTCATTCAATTCGATAGCATTTTATCATGTAATTAATTACCAATAAACTACTAAACAGTCTGGTAAAAATTGCCAACTGCTGCATTACATTTTATTTCAAAATTCTTGTGAGAAATACAGCATTTGCAAGCACACAAATTCGTCACCTGTTAGGTAAAACCCGCCAAGTCTATCTAACCTGGTTTTTGGAAATGTATCGTAAGGGATGAAAAGTTATTTTTCAGATTTTAGATGTTTTCGATGTCTTTTACAAAAAAAAGAACAACATCTAAAATCCGAAAAATGGCTTTTCACCCCTAGACACATTTCCAAAAACCAGGTTAGATAGACTTGGTGGGTTTTACCTGACAGGTGACGAATTTGTGTGCTTGCAAATGCTGTATTTGTCACAAGAATTTTGAAATAAAATATAATGCAGCTTTTTTCATTTTGAACTCTTCACATTTTCTGAATCTATGAAATTTGTACATTCAGTAAAATGAAACTTCTATCACCCTTTCTTACCCAAAAAATATACACAAGCTGGCAACACCTCTGGTCTCAACAAACACCCAATAAACTCTTTCAACATGAAAAAAAAATCATAATACTTTTGGAAAAATCTCTTACACCTAAATAGACAAGATAAAATTACGAGTAGTATAACAACACTGAGAATTGAATTTTGCAATAAAAAAGTAGTCAAATCTTCATTTAAAACACTAGATACATATTTCCAAATTCGATTCCAAAATTTATATACATATTTTTAAATTTTATAAAAGTTTACTAAAAACACAAATTTTTGAAAATTTTCACAAAATCATTTTTTCAATTTTGCTTAAACCGAATTTATCAAAACCTAATCAAAATAATGTGGTTACAATATTGAAGAGAACATCAGATGAAAAAAATGACATATTTCAACCCATTTGAAAGTCTGGAAAACATTTCGATCATGTATGATACAATGATGATTAATACCTTTGGCTGTCTCATTTAGTGTAATAAATTCAATTACGCGATTACGAACTTAATATTCACACAGTACAATGGAAAACAAAACAGTCGAGAAAACCAATATTCAACCAAACATTCAACGTACTGAAATATTCAAATTTCAAAGAGACATTAAAATTTCACCATAAGAAAAATTCTCAAATAGTGCCTTCTTTCTAAACACTATCTGTCATACAAACAGATAACTTTTATACGAATGTTATCAAAATGTGTTGTACAGTCTGATGATTTCTATTAGATTTCACCCCTAATTTTTCCTACACCGAAGATGCACAAAAGTTATCTGTCCTACAAACAGATAACTTTTATATGACTGTTATTAAAATGTGTTGAACTGTCTGGTGATTTCTGTTAGATTTCACCCATAATTTTTTCTACACCGAAGATGCACAAAATTATCACTTCTCATTTGTGGAATATTTACTGAACCGTATTGTAATTTATCACACAGGTTACAAGTAATTTCTCCATAACTGTATTAGTAAAAGGAGTTTACCAAAATATGATAAATTTTATTAGTGGGTAGTCCGTCATTTTTTGTAGTGGAAAATG
This sequence comes from Balanococcus diminutus, assembly GCA_959613365.1. Taxonomy (NCBI): domain Eukaryota; kingdom Metazoa; phylum Arthropoda; class Insecta; order Hemiptera; family Pseudococcidae; genus Balanococcus; species Balanococcus diminutus. Next base: position 37,929,258 of record OY390714.1, read on the forward strand.
TGGAATTTTTCTACAAAATTTAATAGAAGTTGCTGTTTATTTCATTAGAAATTGTAAGAATTTTATTTACAGCGACTATCTGGTGTATTATACCCCTAATTTTGGTAATTTCTACTGAATTTCCAGTTGAGAAATATTGCTAAACTGTACTGGAAATTTTACAGGGCATTTTTCTCCGTGAGGTATACGAAAGGTGTGTTACGATGTTTCGTTGAAAATCTCGGTTGAATGTTTTTTTTTTTTTAAATAGTAGATATTTGGCGCGTGCGTGTGTTCATGTACGATTGAATACGTATATATTTTTTAAAAGGCGAAGAAAAAAAAAGTGAGAAGTAAAAGAAATGTAAAGAGACTGCGTAAAAAGAAATCCATTATAACGTATAAAGACGCATCTTTTTTAGTTTCCAAGAGAGAAGTGGCAGCATTCTAAGTACACCTTTTATATTATTCATTACACTTCTATCCGAGAAAGTATGGAAAAGAAGTTACTTTAGTAAAGTTTACATAAAGAAACTAATCTTTTACTTTCTGCTTATTTTTCTTCCACAAAGCCGAAGAAAATGAAAAATAATTTAGAGCTGACATCTGATGTCAAGAGGAAGTACTATATATTTTCAGCGGGTGCTTTTATTAACTTCATTACGCGTCGTGATAACAGCTTTTGACTAATGACTTTTTAAATGCGAAAAATGGTTTTCATTCAGGGCAGATCAAAGGTGCGAACGAAAGGTTACCCGCCGCCAAGAACTTTCCTCATTTACCAAAGTCCTTTCTTCGCCACCTTAACGCTTGATTAAAAATTCTCTAGTGGATATGTCATAAATTTTTGAATTAATGGTGACCGCCGCGCCGCTTGAATTAGGAAAAAACTTCAAAGTGTTGAACGAACCAAGAGTTTGTGATATACTCGTACTAAGCCTGCCTATAAACGGTAATTTTATCGCCCTTACTCGCCCCTCGAGTATATATTTTTTTCCGGCTGAAAAAAAGCTCGCATGGGCTCCGAATGAAAGCGGATTTTCAATTGTCATCAACACATTTTTCGTTCATTTCCTGATAATTAATTTTTTCTCGCCGCCAAAATGTCAAAAAAGTTAAAATTGAGATTATCCTTCTGCGATTGCCACGGTGTTTAAATTTTTCAAAATGAAGTTGATAAAAAAATAAAAAGAGTACCTAATTTTTTTTTAATATTACCCCAAGATTCATTTTATCTTTTTTAATCAAGGTAAAATGTATAGCACTATATAATCACCAGATTTCCTTCAATTTTCACCAGTGTTGCATTAAACGAGCGGTACAACGGAAACTTTTTAATTTTTCGCTACTTTATGGTAATCTTTTTACTGAGGTGATCTCTTTCAAGCATTTCTTCTCCTTTTTTTTACCCTTCAAATTGAATAACTTCTTTTAATTGTTAAAATGAAGTGAAACTACCTAAACGGAGCAGAGAAAATATTTTATTTATGAGAGAATTTTTTTCTTGTCTTGTTAAATCTCTCCGTTTTTCTTTCAACCGCCTCCTACGTGTTTCGGTAACTTGTTTCGGTATTATATCGTAATTTAGATCTGTTTTCTGTATTGATGCTTTTGTAATATTTTTCATTAGTATAAGTATTGGCCTTTTTTCCTTTCAACTGCGAAAAAAAAAATTCCAATGTGGATTAATTTACTTTTTAAATTTATTTTAAAATTCAGCTTTCTCCTGGGGTAGTTTTTATTTTGAAAATTTACGAAAAAAATTTCGGACCACAGGTCAATTCGTTACACATTTAGAGAAAAGAATTCATTATTTTTACCCCCTCCCCCAAATGTAAATTCAGATGAGTGATGCCTTATTGGGGCCCTTTTTTCGAGAAATCTTAAAAATTGAACTTTTTTTTACATGTCTTTAAAATTTTGAGCAAAATGATCGCAACCTAGGTGTTATAACACAGCAAGACACTTTTCAATGGATTTTCGTCTTTATCCCTGTTTTAATGGGACATAAAGTTGAGTGTTTCATAATTTAATTTTTTTCGAAATGTTAAGGTCCTGCCCTCTGGAAATGATTCTTTTGGTGTAAAAATCAACTCCCTAAAAAATTTTCTTCAAAAATTTTTTTTTGTGTTGTGGCTCCAGAGCCCTTTTTTCGGTGATTTTTCATTTTTTTCCCTAATTTTAAGGGGACATGAAACCCCCTTTTTTTAAGGTTAAAAAAAAAGTAAAAATCAGGTAGAATGAAAAAACTTTTTTGGTCTCAACATACATGTTTTTATAAATTTTTGATCCAAAAAATGTTTTTTTCATTCTAGCTGATTTTTACTTTTTTTTAAACGTAAAAAATATTATTTTTGAGGGTATATTCGCGATTTTTTATCCCATCCCTTTGTGAGGTTGATCAACTAAAAAAAATGTACTTTTTGCAACTTTTCACGTTAAAAATTATATCTCCGCAAGTTTTCAACCATTTTTTTTTTTCAAATTTCATGTAGCTAATTTTATTATGAAAGGGTAGATACTTGAAGGGAATACTGTGGATTTTCTCAGGGTTTTTCGATCATAAAAATCACCTTGAAACTTACTGAAAACTTGAAATCTCTCTCCAGGGTGCCACATTCGTAAGGACGCGTCGAAAAAATTAAAAAATGTTATTTGGAGTGTTTTGCATCATTTAGATTTTTTTGAGAAATTGAAGTTAAACAAAACGTCAGTATTTTTATTCATTATTCTGAAACTTGATATCTTTAAAAATTTGATCAATTCATATTTACGGCAAACTGAGTAGGCAACTTATGAAACATGTTTTCAAAAATTTTTGATAATAGAGTTTGCCAAGCCGTGCAGGCATGAAGCTTTTTTTTTGTCAACTCTAAGGCTCAAAAGTGAATTTTTTCATCAATTTGAATTTATTTATAAAAAATAATTCTCCATATAATTCGAAATTCAATTAAATATCGTTATTGTCATTTTTTCAATTTCTTGACTTATATAAAAAAATTTTTAAAAAAATTTAAAAATCATGAAGAAGAAGAAGAATCTATTGGGTGTAGGTAACTATTTTCAGTAAAAACCGGGTTCACTTTGGAAAAATGTTCAAGTTATTTAAACATTAAAAAAAAATTTTTAGCAAACTGTTGAGAAAAAAACGATTAAAAAATTTTAAAGAATAAAAAACGATAATAAAATACTATTATGAGGACTTAAAAAAAATCGGTTGAATTGATGGAAAAAAATATTGAAAAATTATTCATAAAATGAGTTAAAAATATTACCTACTTAAAAAATGATAAATCAAAATTCAAAAAAAAAATTATTCAAAGTTTTCAAAGGAAAAAAATCTCCTGAAGAAAGTTGAAGAACAATTTTCCTTTTTTTAAATGTAAAATTCGCGTTTAGAAAATTATCACGAAATACTTGTTAAAAATTTCTGAAAAAAGGTTTTTAGATTAAGTTTATAAAAAAATAGAAAAGAACATTCCATTTCACAAAATAAAAAATTCATAAGAAAATTGGCACTTTCTTGCCAAAATTAGTCATTGTTGTCTTTGAAATCACAGTAAATTCATGTCTAAATCTTGCTTATAAACTTCTTATTTCTGTTTCAGGAGTTTATGTATGTACCTGCTGCATTGGCGATTCTTAGCTATTTTTGAAACTATTCGAAGTAAAATTGCTACGGTCATTTTGAGATTAACAGTAAGATAACGGTAATTACCGCTTGATAAATAACTGCCTACTGTTAATATAATTATCATAATTTGCACCTTGTTATATATTTGGATACTTGAAAAGTTGTTGTTAATTTTGTACAAAAATTCTCTCAAAAACGAAATTTTTGAAAGTGTTTTTTAGGAAAATTGGTTCCAAAAGTTGCCTAAAAAGATTATTTCGAGAAAATTTTTTATAAGGAATTGAAATTTTCTCATTAGAAAATTCTTAGAAAAATACTTACCTTGGTACGTATTTAATTGAAAATTTTTAAATTTTTTTGAAAAAATTTCACGTATCTCAATTTTTTTTGTTGAAAATTCCCTTCGAAATCTTGGGTAGAGTTCCGAAATATCTTGAAAAGTTTCCTTGAAAAAATTCTTTCATACTTTTAAGTAAAAGGTTTCTTTAAACAAATTGTTGCAAAAATTATTTGAAAAAAAATATTCGAAAAATTCTCTATTAAAATTACTGATGAGAATAGGAATATCCTCACAAATACCTGAGAACAAAATATTACCAAGTAATCAAAAATTCAAAAAAATACTTTTGTAACTCGTCTTTCTTAAAGTGTTTTTTTTTTCTTTAACGTATATTTTAAATTTATACGAGTGTTAACACATTTTTGAATCAGAAAATTTTCAACTACCCAAATTTATTTTTGATATTGTCAATTATTACTTTGGAACTGCCCATACAAGCCAGGATTGTTCATTCAAATAATCTATAGCTTTCCACAGTCATTAAAAAAAAAACACGTGTGTGCATGATTTTTTCGAAACGTGTAATTTTGATAATTTTTTGGAACTGAACGTGCCCAAACTGTGTGTAATTGCTCTTGAAATAGACCTTGAGGTTAGGTGAAGGCATTACGAGATTTTTCTTCTTTTAATGATTTGAAGTCTATATCGAAAAAATTAGCTTCGTGTTAATTAATTTGTTGCTGTTTCGGAACTTTTGCTAAATCGTCAAGACTTTATAGTTAATAAGTCAAGTTGTACAAAGCTTAGTCGAACGTGATGCAGGAATTTTTAAAACTTCGTTTTCTGATCCGACCACGGTTATAACTCATCAGACTAATAAATTCCAAAACATTAAGTTTGAACTTTGCGAGTTTCATTCATCTGCAAGTTTCAAAGTTTCTAATTCAAATGTTCTAATCAAGTTTAGAGAATTGATTCTAGTCCGGCGAAATTCAGCTGCGAATGGGATAACATTCGCAGATAGATGTAGAATGTAGATAGGTATACGTTTGTTTCAAGGTATTTATACCTAAACGATTCGCACGATTACGACACCAGCGCTAGCGCCTTGCCACGCTGCGCCGCTTTAATCGTAAGATATAAGAAAAAAGATTGTGGAAATAAAGTGTCGCTTTTATAGTGGCTCGAGTGAAAAACATTATTTATGCGAGTTAAAATGGTACCGAAGACAAAACTAGTGTACGCAGAAAATAGCAAAACGGCGTTAATATTTAAAGCCAATGAGGTTTGAACGTATCGCCGATACATCTGTGCTCGGTTGTGTAAATGGACCATATGCGTTCACACTTTACAATAATTCATTATATGTACCTAACCGACTATAGGTACCTATACCTAGTACCTATATTCGAAAAGAGTAAAATCGGTCTGTGGAAAAAAAAGGAAATAAATACCGTTAGGTTGGTCCTGGTATACAGATATAAGCAGAAGCACATACTGCATACTTACCCAGGAAGAACGTCTTTATGAAAATTGTCGTCTATGATTTAAATTTTAAGAGGCCATAACGCGGTTAAAATTTATAAGTGGTAAATTTCACTTCGGGGAAAATAGCCGACTTGGTTGCAGCCTATGTGGTGGTGTATATGTTGAACTCGGGACTTTTCGTTGGATAGGTAAATTTTCGTGACGTGTTCAACGTGACTGTTTTTGGTTAAAGTTTGAAAATTCGCATCCCTGGATTGTAATTAATGTCTAGCATTATCGTGGATCTTCATTTAAACGTGTTTTATGTCTGTTACTTCATAGGTTTACATAATTACACTTAACGCATCAGAAGTCTTTTGCTCTGTAGTTTGTGCGATGCTCGAGTTACACACGAATGTTGGTTATTTTCCGAGGTGACGGTATTTTCTAGTTCAAGTTGAAAAACGTCGACTGGCTTTTTGGCGAATTTATTGAAAGACGAGGAGTTCGTGATTAACGTTGAATTAAAATTATCAAAACCCTAATCGACAGGGAGAAAGAAGGGAAGAAAGAAAGAAAGAGACTATCTGTGGCTGTTAATCCCATTAAATCTGCTGTTCAATTTTGTAACTTTTGTATTTTTTTGTATTTTTTTTTTTTTTTTTTTTTTTTTTTATAAGATCATTTTAAAAAAAAGTTCAATTTTTAAAAATTTAAAAATTTAATTTTAACCCGAGCAGCACAATCGACAAATTATCGAAATAAAAAATCGACAGAATATCGAATTCGATAAAGTGTCGCGTTAGTTCCGCCTACATCGTGAAATTATCTTTCGATATATAGATAGATTATCGACGAATTATAGTTAGTAAAAATTTCGAGATTATAGTAAGATATTTTATCGATAATCTATCTATAATATCGAAAGATAATTTCACGATTTAGGCGGGACTTTCGCGACACTTTATAGAATTCGATATTCTGTCGATTTTTTATCGATTTTTTTATTCCGATTTTTCGTCTTTTACTAGCTTTTTTCTATAATTAAAAATCATTAATTAGCATAATTAATACATTAAACTATGCCTAAACACATTATTCATGTTACGGTAAGAGGATAATTTCAGAAAAAGTCAAAAAAAATTATAAAAAACCTGCCACCCGTGGGGCTTGACCTATCTACCTCCTGCATGGTATTCCTCTACCTTAGCCACTATGCCATACCTTATCGTTGAGAAGTTTGCAATAAAACGCTTATAATAGACAGTTTAGTACTTCCAGACGTGTTGGACTTAGAAAAATTTTCACCAATTTGAAAATAATTTCAAATATCGTCACAAAATCGTTGAAAAATCGTTCGACAAATTTCAGATTATTTGTCGATAATATAGTTTCAAATATCGTCACAAAATCGTTGAAAAATCGAATTCGAGAAATTTCAGATTACGTGTCGATAATATAGTTTCAAATATCGTCACAAAATCGTTAAAAAATTGAATTCGAGAAATTTCAGATAATTTGTCGATAATATAGTTTCAAATATCGTCACAAAATCGTTAAAAAATCGAAATCGAGAAATTTCATAGTACGTGTCGATAATATAGTTTCAAATATCTTCACGCAATCGTTAGAAAATCGAATTCGAGAAATTGCATATTATGTGTCGATAATATAGTTTCAAATATCTTTACAAAATCGGTAAAATATCGAAGTCGAGAAATTTCATATAATCTGTCGATAATATAGTATTAAATATCGTCACAAAATCGTTGAAAAATCGTTTGACAAATTTCAGATTATTTGTCGATAATGTAGTTTCAAATATCGCCACAAAATCTTTGAAAAATCGAATTCGAGGAATTTCATATTACGTGTCGATAATATAGTTTCAAATATCGTCACAAAATCGTTAGAAAATCGAATTCGAGAAATTGCATATTATGTGTCGATAATATAGTTTCAAATATCTTTACAAAATCGGTAAAAAATCGGATTCGATAAATTTAATATAATCTGTCGATAATATAGTTTCAAATGTCGTCAAAAAATCGGTAAAATATCGAAGTCGAGAAATTTAATATTCTTTGTCGATAATGTAGTTTCAAATATCTGCACAAAATCGGTGGAAAATCGGAATCGATAAATTTAATATTCTTTGTCGATAGTATCGTTGACGAATATCGTCATAAAATCTTAATAATATCGAATTCGATAGGTTTTAGATTTTTTGCCTATGAAATTGTACCGATAAATCTTTATAATATCGTGAGAACATTTATAGATTTTCAAACGATTTTTTATCGATACGTTACGTCTTCCGATATTATCGATCGAGTGTGCCGCTCGGGAATCTCAAAATTTTTTTATTATTTTTTAAAATAACTCTTGAAAAATGTTTTGTGGGCAATTGATATTTTTTTAATCTATTTTTTTTATTACATCGTTTTTGTTGTTGTTTTTTAAAAATAATTTTCTTCAAGGATTGAGAAATTAATTTTTAATGTTTGAAAGATTTTGTGTGAATTCGTGTATTTTTGCCCTAAATAGGAAATAAAAAAATTGTCTGTTTGAATCCAAACTACATACATAAGAAATAAAAAATTGTCGGTTTGAATCCTAACTACATGAGAAATAGTGCGCCACACTATCTTGAACGGTATGATGCACTACACTTTCTCAAACTGTGTAGTGCACTCACTTTCTCAAACTGTGTAGTGCACTACAGTTTCTCAAACTGTGTAGTGCACTACACTATCTCAAACTGTGTGGTGCACTACACTATCTCAAACTGTGTAGTGCACTACACTATCTCAAACTGTGTAGTGCACTACACTATCTCAAACTGTGTAGTGCAATCTCGAACTGTGTAGTACACTTACTTTCTAAACTGTGTAGGAAATTATAATTTTTTGAGAAAAAATATTTTTATCTGGGTGGGGGGGGAGTTAACAATTTTTCTTTGGGAGGGGATCCTCTATGTTTTTGGGTAGAAACTTCTTGATGTTTTTGGGAGAGAATTATTTTATTCATTTTTTGAAAAGAAATTTTTCAATTTTTTTGAGGAGGGATTTTAAATTTTTTAGGGGATATTTTAATTTTTGGAATTTTTAATTTTAGGCGGATTAACGGGGGAGGGGGGGGGGTCAATTGGAAGCTCAATTTTTTCGGGCAGACTATTCTCAATTTGAGGGGAGGATTTTCAATGTTTGAGGGGATTTGTAATGTTTTTTAGAGAAAAATTACCATTCTTTGAAAAAATGAAAATTTTTAGTTTTAGGGGTATCAGTTTTTTCGATCAGACTATTTTGAATAATTCAGAGGGAACCCCTCTATGTTTTGGAGGAATTCCTAATGCTATTTGGGAGGTAATTGTCATTTTTTAGAAAAAAAAAAATTCAATTTTTTGTGGGGATGAAGTCAACAATATTTTTGTGGGGGATTCTTTATGTTTTGGGTAGAAAATTCTTGATGTTTTTGGAAGAGAATCCTCAATTTTTTAGAAGAAATTTCTCAATTTTTTGAGGAGGGAACATTTTAAATTTTTTAGGCAGAAATATTAATTTTGGGGATTTTCAATTTTGGACGGTTTAAATTAGGGGGGGGGGGTCAATGGGGAGGAATTATCAATTTTTGGAGGGATTCATAATTTTTTGAGCCTTGAGGGAATTCTAAATTTTGGGGAGGAAAAAAATTCCCAATGTTTTGAAATGAATGTTCAAGCTACTTTGGGGAAAAATTCCTAATTTCTTGGGAGCAGTTCTCAATTTTTTGGAGAGTATTTCCAATTTGGGATTTTCCTAATTTTAATGCTGAAAAACAATTTGGCATTTTTTGAAGGGAAAAAATTTTTAAAAAATTTTCAAGAAGTACCAATTTTTTGGAGAAAATTTTAAATTTCTCTAGGGCTAAAATTAATATATTTTGAAGAGTAATTCGCAATTTTTTCTAGAAAAAAATGTGAACGAAAAAATTTACAATTTTTTGATGGTAGAAGAAGGATTTTTAATTTTGAGAATTCCTAATTTAGGAAATTCTCAATTTAGGTAGGGGGATTTGTAATTTTAATGTTGGAAAAAATTTTGTTATTCTTGTGAAGAATAAATATCTAAATTTTTTGTGGAAAAAATCTTAAATTTTGAGAGGAAAATTCTTAATTTTGGGGGTAGGGAGAAATTTCACGTTTTGGGAGCGTATAATTATTTTTTAGTGGAGAAAATTCTGGGTTTGTTGAGGGGTTTCAATTTTTTGTAGGTGAAATCTCATTTTTTGCAGTAGAAAATTTCTCAATTTTTTCGGAGCACAAAATATTTTTTAAATTCTTAAGAGACAATAAATTTGCCATTTAATTTCTTCGACGTAAACTACCTATGTATTTATTTCTCAAATTTTTGGAGAAAGAAAGTTTTTTTTTTTTTTTGGCGCTTTTAATTACCAGGATTATCGCGCCCCTACAATGAGGTTTAAATTAGATTGTAAAGATGGGTTTTCTTTAAGAAGGTTATTAGTCGATCTATTTTTTCTACATTGTCGGATGATAATATTTGGGGGTTTATATCATATTGTAAACGTTGGTTTGAAAAAGAGGGACAAGAAAATAGTAGGTGATTGATAGTTAGGGTATTTGAAGAGCAATAATGACAGGTGGGTGTTTGTTGGATTCCTTGGTATAAATGATTGAATGTTCTATTATTTGAAAAATTTGTGTATCTTTGAAAATGAAGGCGTTACAGAGTGTTGAAAGTCAGTGTTTCTTCGAAAATCATAATATTTTCAAAAAATAGAAGCTCTGTAGCGTAGCGCCTTCATTTTAAAAGATGGACATTTCAAGATTTGCTCTTCAATTCTTCATGAGAAAATCCTGTGGAAAGCTCATTCTAAAAATTTATTTTTAGAAATTTTTTTCTTGGCTCCAACGTTGTCAATTTTTTTTACACAACTTTTTTATTCCTCTCGAGAAGTTGCATATGTTTTGCTAAATCGAAGAAGGCTACTTTTGACGAAAAATTTATTATAATATAAGTAGCTATAGCACCTCCAATTTCAAAGATAGACATCCCCATGTGATTAGAATTTTTTTATGTTTTCGAACTTCCGACGAAGAATTTCTTATAGCTATATAACTATTCTTCAACTTTAAAGATGGACATCCCAAAGTTGATGTGATTGGATTTTATCCTCTGCTGACGTTGAAAAATTTTTAAATGCAGTGTTTCCCAATTGACTTTGCTCATAAAATACCAATTTTCAAGTTTATGTAATGCCTTCATTTACTAAAATAGGCACTTGGAGTATAGGTATAAATTTTTTGTCCGAATGGTACTCGATTGCTTCGAAATTTCAAATTTTACACATTCACTCCCGAAACACCCTGTACATTTATCAGATCAAATGCAAACGAATGGCATTTAATAGCTCTTGGTGTATTTATATAACTGCGGTTAATCTACGTAATAGTATAATCCGAAGGTATTTATATTAGGTAAACGGGATTGTTAATTATTTGAACTTCATTGATTTGTTTTTGTGGTATGGGTGTGAGGTAGTCGCTGTAAGCGAGCACGTATCAGTAATTTGAAGTTGTGTCTAAGTTAGTAGTGGCACGTTGAAAGATGTCCCCTCAACCGCCGTAATCCGCAAGATCTTCCAGATGGTAGTATATTGCCAGCGCGTATGGATATTATCAAGGTAGCATTAAGGACTCCCCTCGTATATATCGGCTACAAGAAGGCAACTTAAAGCCAAGCAAGAGGATAAGCTTTTAGATTAGTCTTGCAGCTTTAACTCGTTTCTGTTATCGCTATGGGGCACAAACTTTCCAAAACACCCTCACCTTAATCAACCGCAATGATTTCCCAAACGGATATGGTTGCACATAGATTACACATAAGGAAAGTCAACTTCTATTCTAAATACGTGAGCTTGAAAATCTATTTTCGATTTACCTTTGAATAGGCGCCAGTGCACAATAACCGATTGGTTTACCGAGCAAAAAACCCTTTTTACCGGCAATATCGTTTCGCGACATTTTGTTTGAAATTTAAATTTTTATTCTTCACATACGAACCGAACCGGTATATGGGCTTATATAGCGAGTAATTTCATTTTCTAAAGATTTCGTCTTTGCCGAGATTAAATAGTACCTATACCTTTCTTGCATATACAAATAGTCTGGCATTCAGAATCACCATCTCGACGTATCCTTCATACGTGCATAAAAGAAGGATTCAATAAATTTTTTCAAATTGCAAATTCTTATGGAAGTTTTTTTCAAAAAAAAAAAAAAAAAAAAAAACACCCAGGTGCTTACTTACATTTTAAAAGTTTTTTCTCCCAATAGGTCATATTTTTCGTTGAACATCTTCAATCTTTAGTTATACCTAGACCTACCTATTACTTAATGTACCTACCTACCTATTCACATATTATTAGTTAAGTATTCGTTTTTTTAAAAAAAATTGCAAAAGTACTTCATGGTCTATGCCTGAGATTTACATAATATGGTATACTTACTCTCCCTTCGAAAATACTCTTTTCAAGCAACATACTCGCTTATATTCAACGTACGGTATAAACTTTTTATAATATGATTGAACGATTATTCATCATCAATGAATTCTCCATCAACAGGTTGAATAATCTTTCAATGAAAATTTTATTTATACGAAGAAAAAATCTTTATTCGGCGTTTTGATTGAAATTTATCAAACGTACCTATATTCACTGATCCCTTGTAAAGTGCTCTTGTGTAGAAAGAACGAACGAGAAAATACCTCTAAATTACTTTGAATTCTACGTATCGATAAACTTGAAATTAGTATAGTATAAGTACTTCAACATTTTGGTTTTGAAACAGAAATCTACCTCGAAAAATGATATCGTTAATATTTTTTGAAAAAGAAAAGAAAATGTAGCTTCAGTTCAATTTAAAATTTAAATATAGAGAAGAGTGGCAATTTCATAAACAGCTTAGACTAAACGTACCATTGTTTTTAATATTGATGGTAAAAGTGTCAAGATTAACCCTTGCGAACTGAGTATGAAAGTTTAAATTTTTAATGCTTTGCACAAAATGTCCGGAGTTACTCTTTCATTCATATTCGGTCGGGGTGGAAAATTTCCAACCTTGTTAGATACTTTTTTCGCGAAATTGAAACATGGTTGTATCAAAATGATTTAACTGGATAAAGTTTTTAATGTATTGTTCATTATTCGAGTTGAGTAATTTTATCAAATGAGTCAAAAGTATTACTTTTTTAAAGTAAAATATTCGAGATAGAAATATTTTATTCAGAAGATAATAATGGAAATTAATTTTAATGGACGTGTGTAGAACTTCAATGTTGACGATCCCCCCCCCCCCCAGCCTTAAAAATTGGAATTTTTTTTCTCCAAAATATTGAAAAGTTTTTTTATTAGATATAAAAATGTATTCCGAAAAGTGGAGAAAGTTTTTACTCTTGAATTAAAATTCATTACTTACTTCCTGAAAAAATTCATGGATTTTCATTTATTATTTTTTCTTTCCCAAAATTTGAGAAGTATTTTTGATGAAGAAAATGTTTTTCTTTTTATTTCATAAAATTTTTCTATCCAAAAAATTGAGAATGTTTTGCCTCCAAAAAAGTTGAGATGTTTTTCCTCCGAAAATAATTGAGATTTTTTCCCTCCAAAATAGGACTAAAGACCCGATTATTCTTACCCCCTCCGGTTTATTTTACCCCTAGGAAATTATCAATAAAATTACGCTGATTCCAACGAGCTATTTATTTTTTCAACTTCATTAGGTTGTGAGTTACATGGTGGGGGGCGGCGGGGTAAAAATTGTGAACTAACGATTTTTCGCAAATACATTTTTTGGACAGCAACCCGAAAATGTTGAAAAAATTATGAAAGTTGAGCTGCTTCCAACCAACTATTCAACTTTTTTCTAGCTTCATTAGATTTGAAGTTACGTACAAATATTGAAAAATATCGAAAAGTAAGCTTCTAAGGGGGGGTCAAATAACTGGACCGTTACCCCTATGAAGAAGTTTTTATTCCAAAAAATGAAGAAAATTTTTCATTTCTATATAAAATTTCTTATAAAAAATTGAGATTCCTTCCTCCAAGAAATTTTAATTTTTTTCAATTCGAACATTAAAAAAAAAATCTGCCAAATAAAATTAGTTACGAGTATTTTCTTCTTCAAAAAATCGGATATTCATCTTTCTAACAATTGAGAAATTTTTTTCTTCAAAAAAATTGAAAGATTTTTGTCTCTAAATAAATTTTATAGATTGTTTTATCAAAAAATTGATATTTTTTTAGCCATTTTTTTATTTGATAAAATTGGAAATTTTTTAGTTCTGAAAATTGTAAATATTTTTCTGCGATAAGTCCAAAAAATTCACTGATTTGTTTATCCAAAAATTCAACAAAAAAAATCAAAGATTTCAATAGATGGTGTGTGAGCTACTGTGAAGTTGTTGGCTATATTATAGCTATATTGTAAGTGACTTGAAGTAATGAAAGGGGCGAGAGGGTGTTTTGGTGTTACCAACCTAATTTCAAATATCATTTTCCTATTTTAATCGATCATTTAGAGGATAAAAATGAAACTTGTTTAAAGTACTAGATTTTCCACAAAATTTTAAACAAAATTCCTTCAAATCGGAAAATATTCATTTTAATAATTTTTTGAAGAAAAAGTCGAACTAGAAATTTTCAAAAAATCAATTTTTATTGAAAATTATGGTTAAAGGAGTTCCAAAGATTTTGGTTTGTTATTTTTCGAAATTAATTCCAAAAATACCTACCTATTAATAATAATGTTTTTTTTAAATTAATTCATTTTTTAATACCTATGCACTATGCAGTTTTGGCTGTTTTTCAACATGACACACCAGTGTACAAAGTCTGAAAAATTTTTACATATCTAACAAAAAAAACTTTGCCAACTCGTTTAACTACGATTGAGCTGAAATTTGGCTCACTGAAGGAGCATATCGACGTGAACGTGTCAAAACCACGTATGTTGGAATATCAAAATTTTACAGGAGAGACAAAAAACGTCGCCAAAAATACATGCGTCTTACGTGATTTTTAAAAGTAAATAAGCCGATTGGAACGTTAGAATTCGACTACGACATACGAGGTGATCAAAATTAGATTTCTCCATTTTTTTCCTATAAGAAACCCCAAAAAAGTGATTTTGCTGAAAAACCCGACATACGTGGTTTTGACACGTCCACGTCGATATGTCGTCCAATTTTTGAAAGTGGCGAAAATAGCTCACTGGAACATAAATTTTTTAATAAAATAGTAAATTTCAAGATAAAATTCTGAAAATTGGTTTATTTTTCCTTAAGCAATCTCTACGATATTTTCGAAGCGACCTGAAGCCTCCTGCAAAAGTTGGTTTTTCAAGATTTTCGAGTTGTTAAAAAAACACACACTTACCCAGATGTTCTCTTATTACTGATTTTTAATAGGTACGTGTATTTTTAACAACTCGAAAATCTTGGGAAAAAATAGCTGTAGGTAGATTGCTTCGAAAGTAATTGGAGAGATTGACTTTAGAAAATAAAAAATCTTTCAGAATTTTATTTTAAAATTTATTACGAATGCTCTTTGTTAGAATTCATTTTGAATTAGAATTTTCCGTTTTACGATGAAAAATTGTACGTAGATATGCTTCAATCAAAGTCCAGCGAAATGTATACGAGAAATCCTTCTGCTCAGAAATCATTAATGAGTTTTGTTTTAAAAGTGTTGTGTTGTTCTGTCACGAGTTGAATATAGATGCAAGTGATAAACAAACAGGGCAGTAATTCCGACAAGTACAAATCGTATACGAATCCCAGAACCATTAAGGTGTTTGGTTACGATAAGTTGCTAGGTGTTTGACCTAAATGCCATTACATCTTTGCAAAAGTTTAGTAGTAATGATCAGTCGACTCCGTCTAGCGGTTGGAATCGCCTCTTACTGTAAGAAGTTAATGAAACGACGGTCGAATGTTTACTCGAGTACGGTATTTAAAAATTTATTGAATTATTTTATCTCTATTATCTGATTCGAATGAATGATATTTTTAATGTACATACGTTGAAACTTTTTTCAAATATTTATACTTACAAAGATTATTATTATTATTATTATTATTAATTTATTTTTTTGATTTGAAACCCGAAAAAAGCATAAAAATGAGGTACATAGAAGCAGTAGCAACTTGTGGCAAAATATTCGTCTCGTTTAAGATTGCAAATTTGCAACTTATTTTACCGTTTAATTTTGACGATAGAGATTTTTACCTTGAATAGCGACGCCGAGCAGTAACATTATTCCAATGACAATCTTCCCTTCCATACCTCCTTGGCTTTTTTCTCTTTCCACCGTGTACCTGGAAGTAAAAAAGTTTTATTATTCGCAATTGTCGTAACAAAGCTGGCAAAAAACATGCGATGATTGCTCTAAATACGAGCTCGTTTTTCGGGTGAAAATAAATATAAAAAATAGCTAAAAAGTTGTCAGGAATTTCACGCAATCCTGGCTGATTATGTTGTCAGTTATAAGGAAAATCTGTATCAAAATTTTCTACCTTTGTTCGATACATCGATATGGTTACTTTGAAAAAGTTTTTCGTCGCGTCGCTTGTAAATAAGCTCGCCCAATTAACGCCTGCTTTCAATGCGGATATCGCTCGAGGTTTTTTTTGACACTCTTGTGTTCAACTTGGACGCGACGTGAAAATTCAAATTATCGTCAATTTATTACCGCCAAAAATTCAAGATGGTTGTTCGATTGACTATTTTTAGTATTTGAGTGTGATTTTATTGGCTATTTTGTATATTTTTCTATTTTTTAAATTTTTTTAAAAATTATTGCTGTAGGTAATTTTTTTTTCTAATTTAAAAAATTATTACTGTAAAATTTCTTCTCTTTTCATTTTTTTTTTCAATAGCTGGTGCAGTGATATATTGAATTACACCTTCTAAATTCATTGGTAGATTTTTCTAAAAGTTGAACAGCTAATAATTCAGTTACTTTTTGTTTACTCGTTTCTTTACAACGCAACACGCTGTACCAGTGGCATTTCTTATCAGATAAAAGTTGTACAACAGTAATATAAATTTATGATGAAATTTTTCTTTCGAAAATCTCTCTCAATTATTTCAAAACTACCGGTAGGGTATAAAACATTTAGAAATGAAAAACTTTCGATAAAATCATTCTATAAGTAAATGTTATTGCTGGAATTTTATATCCAGATATACCTACGCGCTGTACCGAGTAATTTTGAAGATTTCATTTGTGCTGCAAAATAGCCGGCCGTACGCAACGTAAAATGAGCAGTTGACATCGTCACGTTGAAGAAACGTGCAGAGAAAGTTACGTGTAAATAGGAAACTTTTAGCCAACGTAACGTAAAATTGTGTGTAAGAATAAATTTTTTTTTCAAATGCAAAATATTCGAAAGTTTAAACGTCGAGTTTCAACCACGTAGAGCTTAGTTTTTGAAAGTTTGAAAAACGATTTTAAATTGTTCGGAAATTTATAAAAATATCCCAAGTTATGGTAATTTGCAGTTTAGAGAAAATGTCTTGTTTTTTCTTGTTAGGCTCGAATTGGCATGTAAATGTTATTCTTCGATGAAATTACCGCTTCTGCTTTGGATGATTAAACATGCTAACTTTTTCGTCGGCTTATTTTATAAAATGCTGCCATATTTTTGGAAATTTTAATCAAAATTTTGTTAACATTCGTATAATTTGTGTGGTAAATTAGCGTCGAAATGAAACCTGAGCGTTTTTAGTCGCCTTATAGTTTTTGTTCGAGGGATTTTCTAGTATATTCGTATAATAATTATTAGTTCGTGCGATCAGGTCATTCTCGGATCAGGGTGTGTTCGAGGAATAATTTTCTAATGTAAAAAAAAAGGGAATTGAATATAAAAAAGTATTTATTTTAGTAATTGGTAATTTACTGTTAATTTTGAATTCAAAATTTTCTGAATTTTTTTCGTATATGGAATGGATAATTGAAGAAAAAGGAGGAGCCTTAATTACTCAAAATCAATTTTCAAAAAAAAATATTTAGGTACATTTTTATCAGGTTTACCTACTAGTACGAGTTCCAGAGCAAAAATTTCAAAAAGAGTGGACATGTGAATATTTACGATTTTTGCGATATGCCATCGAAAGTAGACATTTCTCGATCTCAAAACCACCATCACATTTTTGAGATCGATTTGCAAAACCGAATTAGAGGTTCTCGAAGTTGTCAAAGTTGAGCACCTATGTTCCCTAGGGTGGTTCATAATAAGTTGATTTTTTTTTCGAAATTTAAGGGTTTTAGCCCTTTAAAAATTATGCTTTTGGTGTAAAATCATCTCCATTAAAAATTTCTTCAAAATTTTTTTATTGAGTGGTGGCGCAGAACACTTTTTATTAAAAAAACAAATAAAATCAAAAAGTTGGAATTGAATTTTTTCAAAAAAAATTTAAAGGGGTAAAGATGAAAATCACCGAAAAAGGTCTTGTGTAAAAACACCCATGTAGCTGTAGTGACCATTTTGTTGAAAATTTTTGAAAAAGAAATTCAATTCCAATTTTTTGATTTTTTTCGTTTTCTCAATAAAATTCAAAAAATATAGCGATTTTTTTCTCCAACGAAATTTAGTGATTTTTTTCGAAAAATGGAGGCAATTTCTCCAAAAAAATTGAGAAATTTTTTATTTTGAAAATAAGAATTTTTATTCCAAAAAAAAAATCAAAAAAAATTTCTATTCCGCGAGGGAATGAGAAATAAGGGGCTCTGCACCACCATTAAAAAATATTTTTTGAAACAAATTTTCAGAGAGTTGATTTTACACCAAAAGAATAATTTTTAGAGGGCCAACTCTTGACATTTCAAAAAAAATGAAATTATGAACCATTCTAATGCTCCCATCTGTTCCCAAATTTTAATTTCCCCAACCTATAATTTCAAGTGGTATCTTGGCCTCTTGGGTAACCCCCAATTAAAAAAAAAAAAAAAAAAAGCAAAAAATTTTCACATTGCATTTTAAGTTGTTGCATTTTATTGGAAAATAATTCTCTATTTTTTATATTACCCCTAACTCAATTTTAAGTGGGGCCGCAAGCTCCCTTTTTTACAAATTATAAAAAAAAACGCACAAATTTTTCAATTTTTTTTGTTCTAACCAATCAAAGTTGTCCTTTTTGTTGAGAAATAATCCCGAGCGTGCACAATCGACAAATTATCGAAATAAAAAATTGACAGAATATCGAATTCGATAAAGTGTCGCGTTAGTTCCGCCTAAATCGTGAAATTATCTTTCGATATATAGATAGATTATCGACGAATTATAGTTAGCAAAAATTTCGAGATTATAGTAAGATATTTTATCGATAATATATCTATAATATCGAAAGATAATTTCACGATTTAGGCGGAACTTTTGCGACACTTTATCGAATTCGATATTCTGTCGATTTTTTATCGATTTTTTATTCCGATTTTTCGTCTTTTACTAGCTTTTTTCTATAATTAAAAATCATTAATTAGCATAATTAATACATTGAACTATGCCTAAACACATTACTCATGTTGCGGTAAGAGGATCATTTCAGAAAAAGTCAAAAAAAATTATAAAAAACCTGCCACCCGTGGGGCTTGAACTATCTACCTCCTGCATGGTATTCCTCTACCTTAGCCACTATGCCATACCTTATCGTTGAGAAGTTTGCAATAAAACGCTTATAATAGACAGTTTAGTACTTCCAGACGTGTTGGACTTAGAAAAATTTTCACCAATTTTTAAAATTTGGAAATAATTTCAAATATCGTCACAAAATCGTTGAAAAATCGTTCGACAAATTTCAGATTATTTGTCGATAATATAGTTTCAAATATCGTCACAAAATCGTTGAAAAATCGAATTCGATAAATTTAATATAATCTGTCGATAATATAGTTTCAAATATCGTCAAAAAATCGGTAAAATATCGGAGTCGAGAAATTTCATATAATCTGTCGATAATATAGTTTTAAATATCTTTACAAAATCGTTAAAAAATCGAATTCGATAAATTTAATATTCTTTGTCGATAATGTAGTTTCAAATATCTGCACAAAATCGGTGGAAAATCGGAATCGATAAATTTAATATTCTTTGTCGATAGTATCGTTGACAAATATCGTCATAAAATCTTAATAATATCGAATTCGATAGTTTTTAGATTTTTTGCCTATGAAATTGTACCGATAAATCTTTATAATATCGTGAGAACATCTATAGATTTTCAAACGATTTTTTATCGATACGTTACATCTTCCGATATTATCGATCGAGTGTGCCGCTCGGGATTCTCAAATTTTTATTTTCTCTCTAACTGAATTTTAATAGTCACCTAGTTGCCCCCATTTTTTAGAAAACTGAAAAAATCATTGATTCTCAAACTTTTTTCTTTTTTTCGTTAATTTTTACAACATGAAATAATTTTTTCATCCAAAATTTTAAATTGTTGCATTGCATTAGAAAAATCACTCATTTTAATTTTCCCCTTAACTCAATTGTACATACTTAGATGTGGGCTACAAGCCCCTTTTTTTACAAATAAAGAATTACCTACCAAATTTTTTAATTTCTACTTTTTTTTTTTTTTTTTTTTTTTTTTTGGTTTTAAGCTATCAAAATTGTGATTCCACATTTTTCATTTCCATCCTTCCCCACTGAATTTCAAGTATTTTAAATTTCGCTTATTTTTTTAGTTTTTATTATTCATTTTTATTTTAAAAATGGGGGGGGGGGTGCTCCAAAGTACCACTTAACATTGAGTTGTGAGAAAACAAAAAATTGGTAATCCATTATCATGAAAAGGAACAACATTTGATGGGTTAAAATCACAGAAAGGAAAGAGGTCTAGAATTGGTGATTTTTCCATTTTCTAAAAAAGGGGGAACTAGGTTGCCTCTTAAAATTCAGCTAGGGCGAAAATAAAAATTTCGGTATTATTTCTCGCCAAAAAGAACAATTTTGATCGGTTAGAACGAAAAAAATACAAAAATTTAAAAACTTGGTATTTTTCATAATTTGTAAAAAAATTGGAGCTACTGCTCCCTTAAAATTGTGTACCTAAGCTATGCTCTCCAGCGGAATTTTATTATATTAAAATGAAGTCTTTGCAAAGTGCTGTAGTCTCTTCTGTTGAAATTGATTAAAAAGTAAAATTAAAATGAGTAGGCAAAATTGATTTTTTTTTCTCAAAAATACGAACGATGTTGTAACAAAATGAAACTACAAAATAAAAATTCGAGAAACTGCCTAAAGGGTATAAAATTTCATTAAAGTATTAAATTGGTTTTTTTTCGTTATTTACTTATTTTAAAGAAGATGGTAGGATCATATGTACTGTAATAATCTATAGGTGCCTTAGCATATTTCTAATAAATTGAATCATCAGATAAAATTGACTGCTGTACAAAGAAAAAAAAAGTCAAATGTTTGGGAATCTGTAAAGCAAATTTACAAAATCACAAAAAAAAACTGAATTAGAAAAATTTAATCCCTAAAATTTTGAATGTTTGAAACATCTATTCTCATGTGAAAAACACGTGTTCGTTAATTTCCCACGTGTCTCGGACACGTTTTAATAATAAAATTTGAATTCAGTACCTACAAAAAATCACGAAAAGAAATCACATTTTTCAAATAATCAAAATAAAAAAAATAATAATAATAGTAAAATCAGAAGAAAAAGCAAACAAATAAATTGTCTGGAATAAATAAATCCCCAGGCAGGTATATTTAATGAAAGTATCATTAGTCAGCAATCACAGCGCGGCGCGAGAAACCATTAAAAAAATATTAATTATCACGTTAAAAAATTGTTATCACTTTGGATAGAGCTTAAACGGAGACTGGTGGTAAAAAGAATAATTTTTCGACTCAGTTTAAATTTTTGTCAGTATCGTTAATCCTATTTAATTACGAGTTTTTTCTCCTTTCAAAACAACATGCAAATTAGGAAAAAGGACAAATGAAGCTGAAAATTAACGAGTATTTTTCTCGATTAGGTACATATATTTCGGTTTGAAAAATTGTTTTTCTTTATGCTTACTTCGGTTATTAATCCATGGTGTAATATTATTTCATAAACGTTAGGTCAGTGTACGTAACAAAACACGTAAAACGCAACGCAGACGGGAAAATGCTTCGCGTTTTGGCACCGTTTCACGCGAAAGAATTCCAGTCACTAACTGAAAACTTTGGGGTTGTCTAACTCGACTGTTAAAATTTCCCCTCGGCGCTACCTCCCTATCCAAATTTGATATTACCCACTAATCTGCGCAGTCATCCGGACAATTCGTTTGTCCGTCAAATCTCCACCCCCGAGATTACCTTTAATTCTTACGTCCATCCTTGTATTACTATCAAGCGGAGGGTAATTTCATGGTAAAAACAAGGAAAAGTGCCCGTTACCCGACGAAATTAATTTTTAAACTTTCTCTTTTTTTTCCAACGCGCCCAGCGCAGCGCAGTGAAAATAAGTGAAACAAATTTATTTTAAAAAGTATGTACAAAGGTTGCTTTTGACGTTAATTATTACGTACTAATTACTTTTTTCGGATATGTCTGATGATTTGAATAGAAAAAATTACCTAAACTCGGGAGATTTTTGGGTTTTGTTGCGTTGCGTTGCCATGTTGGAGTAACTTTTGACAGTTTTAAATTTCTTAACAATAACAAAAATTAAATAGCAATATGAATGCGGAACTCGACTTTATACTTAGTTGGATAATAATTTTTTTTTTTCAAATCTTGAGAAGGGAAAAAGTTACGAGAATGCTCGATTCTTTTCCCTTTCTTTCATCAACTGTCGCGTCGTGGTTCAAAAAGAAAACATTTTCATATAGGCATAGGCGTCCAGATTTCATATCAAATAGTTAGCATAATATACTTTTACGTTCAACTCCTTATAATTACCATCAACTGGGTTTATCAACGATAACAATTTGTACCGTATAAAGTCATTGTAAATGGTTAAATTAATATTTCAGACTTTATTGTCGTTTATTGAATGCGGAAGGGACAAAGGGTAAAACTTGCTTTTTTCGTGCAACACGCGATATAGTTTCCTTCAATAATAATTATATCGCCTATCTACTCTTAACACCTATTCTGACGAATTGTGAAATTTTAGTGTAAACGTAGATCTTATTCGTACTACCAAATTTTGATTAATATTTCATTTCGTCTTTTCAAAATAACAAACAGTTTAAGTATTTTCTTATTAGCTGCGAAACAAGGAAGTCGTGACTGTTTATATTTTAGGTACCTTTATCTTGGTAATAGTGATAGGTACTACTATTATCCGTTATTTTTACTTCGAAATTTTTTGGATATTGTGATTAAATACCCCGAGTATAAAATTAATTTCTATAATTTGAATAATTTGAAATTGCAGTGGAAAATAATACTAGTGAGTAGTGATTTTAAAATACATAGTAGATTTCTTACTGAATTGTTCAAGACGACCTGAACCCTCAAAGTGCGTACAAAATAATAATTTGTCTTTTAAAATATTTTTAACGGAGAGTGAAAATTCTCAAAATTTAAATACAAGTACCTACCCATATTAGTGCCAAGTTCCACTTGAATCTTAGGTAGGTATCTCGATGATGATTTTTTTTTTCTTATTTCTCGAGAGTTTGGGAAGGTGGTTTTATTAGTTTTGTATATTATTTTTCCAAAATTTGAAAAATCACACTATACAAAAAAATTATCAAATTTTGCGAAAATTGAAAAAATGATTTCAAAAAAATTGTTCAACTCATAAATTTAAATTTCCTCAAAATTTAAAGAAATTGGTTCAAAAAATTTTTTGATTTGAAAATTCAAATTTACATTAGGTGAATTAATGAATTTTTCTCGAAATTATTAATCTAGAAATCACACAGTTATGGGGTAAAATTGTACAAAAAAATTACTAAATCTGGTGTATGTGGAGAAAATTGGTTTTAAAAAAATGGATATTCAATTCAGAAATTCGAAACGAAAGTTCAAAATTTAAAATCAGTTTCTTCTCCAAAACCTGCAAAAAATGCCAATCTCTTCAATAATTAAGGGAGAGGATGCATAAAGGGAAAAATTTTCTAAAAAAAAGTTTTGAATCTTGAAAAATCTATATTTTTTTACCTAGTCGAAAAAAGGTTTTGATAGTTTTTTTTTCTACTTTCAAAAATTGAAGAAAAAAAAAGAATTTCAAATGAGTATAAAATTCTTTTGAAAAAATTCTATGTTAAAACTTCTAACTTGGAGACTATTTTTACCTTTTTTAGTTGAAAAAAGGCTTTGAATTTTTTTTTCAACAATTTAAAGAAAATTGAAAATAATTTTTTTTTTAAATTTAAATTGAAAAATTTTGAATTTTTTTTGAAAAAGTTCTTTTGAAAAATTTCCAAACTTGACATTTTGTTTCGAAAATAATTTTTTCAAGCTTCAAATCCATTGGCATGAATAGGAAAAAAAACTTCTAAAAAAGTTTTGAAACTTGAAAAATATAATATTATATTTATTTGTAGTTCAAAAAAAAGTACCTATTGACATAATTATAATATCTAGGTATTTATTTATTTTTCTTCAAATTATTTTTTAAAAAAAAATTTTAATTTTAAATTGGCAAAGTTGAAAAAAATTCAAGCTTGACATTTTTAAAGCAATATAATAATAGTATTTTTCAAGTTCCAAAAACTTTCAGTTAAATTTTTTTTAATTTTCAAAACGAACTTTTTTATTTCTATAATAATTATAGGTATATTTCTATATTTAGGTATTTTTATTTTTAAATGATTCGGAAAAATGTACTGCTTGTTATCCATGCATGTAAATTGTCAACTTCCTGGACCCTCTTTACAAATTCTGCGATTTTAATTCCATAATAAAATCATGGGAGTTGAAGTCAACATTTTTTCAAGTCATTAGTTGGAGTTGTAGTCAACTATTTTTTCCCGGAGTTTATCCACTCGCCACTTCTGGATGGTGTCATAAATTTTGAAAAATCTCCTAATCTTATGATCAACTTTGTGAATACGTGTAATGAATTTTTAAACTTCAATTTGATTTTCTGAATCCACTTACAAAATTATGGCATTTTGAAAGAGAATAAAAATTTGTACACGATGTGATTCATTCTAAAAAAAAAATTTCGAATTTTTTCTCGTATTTTTTTTATTTACAAATTAGTATTAGGTACATACTTAATATCAAATTCGATAGGTAATTGAACTTTTGTTTTACATACTTGGAAAATTAACTTTTTTTTAAATTTCTCGATAATGTAAGTAAGTAAGTAAAAAGAAAACACTTGAATTCAAAATAGGTATACCTAACATTTTTTTTTTTTTTTTTTAATATAAAAAAGTATGAAATTTTTTTTGAAAAATTTCACTCCAAAAATGTATCAATACCTACTTATTACGTATAGAGAACATTTTTGAAAATTTGGCCGAAGTTTGGAAATTACTCCCAACTTAAATTTATTTAAATTTAAAAATTACAAAATTAGATAGTAGTTTTCAACAATTAAAAATACCTATAATGAGTAGTCTAAATTTTGAAAAATCAAAAAATGTGTAAAATTTAAAAATTGGTCCAATTTTAAAAATTTACTAAAATTTGAGAGTTACCAGAACGCCAATTTTTTATATCTCATTTTTTATTTTGAATTTTTAAGAAATTTTCAAAATTGAGTCAACTTTTAAAATTTAATAAAACATAAAATTTTGAATTTTAAACTTTCGAAGACATTATTAAAAAATTTCAAAACTTTTTCACATGTGAAAATTTTTTAAACTTTGAAAACTTATCCAATTTTAAAACTTTACTTATTAAAATATAAAAGTTACCAAAATTCCAATTTTTATCAAATTTGAAAAGCTTTCAAATTTTAAAGGTTTATCATCTTTAAAAAAAATTGAAAAATTGAATTATTATGTATTTCGGATATTTTTTGTTTGCAGATTTTTTAAAATTTGACATTTTCTAAAATTTAGAAGAAAAAAAAATCAAGATTTTTGAATTTTTCATCAACTAAACAAATTGCTTTCCAAATAATGTGTAATACCAAATGAAATAGGCTACTCTTGGGTCATCCATCCATGTAGACTGTAGAGGAAACCGCATGCTCTCGAATTCGCTGGAATAATTATGGCTGTTTTGGCCTCTCGGGAGTGGTTGTTGATGTTGAAACTTGATATTTGAATATAGGCAAGCGAATCCCATCAACAAAAAACTTCATGTACATCAATAAGTGCCTATCTCGATTCTGAAGGGGCAGTAGGCTGCAATAATTTCAAAACTCCGTCGAGACAATTTATGAAACAGGTTAACTTTTTGAAATGAACGAAAAAGTTATGTTAAAATTTTCCCATTTTTTTAGAAATGAAGGCGCTACAGAGATTAAAAGTTGGAAAAGTACTATGGTTTTTTCAAAAACGTCGATTTTCGAGTGACGAAATTTTGAATTTTGAATTTCATTCTTTATGTACCTACTACCTACCTGTAATAATTGAAATTTGAATTGAATAAATGTTTGAAAAATAATTTTGATTGAATTTGTAGTGAAGAAATTATAGGTAATCAATTGATAATTAATTATTTTATAAAATGATTACTCCTCTTGCAGATATCGTATACTCGGATAGTACCCTAATATTGATGTTGTTTCGTTATAAACAGGTTATGGAAAATTTATTATTACCACATAGGGTTTCTGCCTCGTTTAACAAATGAACAGAATTGAAAACCAACCACATCGATTTCTCAACACGACTAATTTGCAATTAACGAAAAATGATTGTGATTTTCCTAAGACAAGGTCCTCATACATGTGGGTTGTATAGAGAGTGAGAGAAAACGTGAGTATTTTTACATTATACGATATAGGAAAACGTAGGGTAGAATTTCGAGCCCTTTAAGATAAAATTGGATATAAAACGGGGCTTACACATTTCCCGGAGCGAATGAAAATATTAAACTTTAATGTAAGCCGTTTTATTACCTTTGGGGGACGTTAAGACCGTTAAAACTAACCAGAAGGATGAATCATGAAGAAGGGCGGGCAATTACTGTTATGAATAACGGAATAATTAGCGGTAAATACGACACCTATGCTAGTTTGTTCTCAGCTGATAATTTACTTACCAAGTAACATCTATTTTGTACATTAACTTCATTAAAAGCAAGTCTTTGTGCGTCTTTGCACTTTTAATCAAGGTAAATTTATCGTTGACGTTTCGATTGTATAATTAAATTAAAAATTTTGCGCAATTTGGTTTTTTCATTTCTTTTTTTTCTGGCCTTTAAAACGCTGCGATCTTGGCTGTTTCGAAGGGTATTGATTTGAACTGATTCTTATCGTCTATTTTCCTACCATTTACCGTCTCACGAAGGCCAAATCCCTGGCGGTTTTGCGAAAATATTTTCTAATCTTATATTACTTAGCAAAGGAGGGTTTTCGTTTTCATATACCGAGATAGATTAATGGTATGCAATTCAGATGACGACGTTTTCCTTTCACGTTGTGTTTTCTATTTAGGTAGATTTTTTTTTTATTTACAAGGAAATGTTTTGTAATGTCTGATTTGTTCGTACGTATATATGAAACAAGAAAATATGTTGAAAATTGTACATATAAAAAAAAAATACTCCAACTTTGAAATCTAAAGGAAATTGGTTTCTAGAAAACTATTCAGCTTCTTTCTTTTTTTTTAAAAATCTAATAAATGTACGACTTGTTAATGAAAGGCAATACCTATTACCTAATTTTGACCTAGATTATTCAGACTTAACTTTGAAAAAGTGACAAAAAATTCCTTAATCGTGTTTTTCGAGGTGCCAGCCCCTTCAATGGAGATGGGAATATCACGATACCTTCTAAGTGACACATTTTGCATTTGATTTTTAGATAAATAAATTTTCAAAATTTTTAAATTTGCAAGTCTTGCCCATGTCGTAAAGTGCATTCAGAATTCGAAAAAGTTTTAAAATTTTTAATTTTTCAGAATATTTTTTTTTTTAATTTTGAACAGAATTTTTTTTTTAAATTCAAAAAAACTATAGGAAAGTATGTAATAGTTTTGAACATTGAAAAAAATTATGCCATGAATTATTAGTTTTATTTAAAAATTGTATTTTGAAGAAAACTACAATAAAATATTTTTCAACAAAATTTTTAATTTGTAAAAAAATATTTCTGAACAATTTTTTTTAGCCTACATACGACGACTTTTTCAATTTTTTTTTTTTTTTCAAAAAATCTTTTTACAATGGTAAAATAAGTATAATTTTAGAAGGTATCGTGATATTCCCATTTCTCTTCAGGGGGCTGGCACCTCGAAAAACAAAATTTTCACTTTTTATGCATCATCTCAAGCATTTTTCAGGCGATTGAAGCGAAATTTGATAGGTGTAATAGATGGTGTCGAGTACCAACATGCACAATTTTTTTCAGATTTTTTCGACTTCATAAATCACTATGAAACGTGTTTTGAAAAGTTTGAGATCCCTTAAAAAAGTTAATGCAATTTCTGGAAAAAATTTCTACATGTTTTTAGATGTATTTTGAACCCCTTGAATTTTTTCAGATTGTTTTTTTCGAAGTGGTAAAAATGACCCAATTTTCAATAAACTGATATAGTTGTTCTTTTTGCATTTAACGCTCATTTTTGTCCAAAAAACTTTTTCCTCAATGTACATCACTGAGTACTCTTTTATACGTCTCTTTCTCGAATTTCACTTCAAAATATGATTAATTCATTTTTCACGAATTCGGGTTTTTTCATCAGTTTTACGTGATTAAAATTCCAGGGATCACATGAAATGATCAAACCAAATAACTAATAATGAATTTGAGTCCTTTGGGTCAAACTACCCCGCTTTAGACCCCTTCAGCGATAATTTTGCCCAAAACTGAAGAAATTGACTTTTTTAATATAAATCCAACTCGAGGAGAAAAAAAATACTTTGTAAAAATTCAATTTTTTATTTTGGGCAAAATTATCGCTGAATAAGGGATCTAAATCGAGGTGGTTTGACCTGCATAACTCTAGTTCATGCGGAGTTCTATGATTCGATCAATTTTTTGTAAAAAAGAAATTTCTGGAAATTTTTATAGAATATAATTCATGTTTTTCAATTTTTTTTCTGCAAAATAATTCTTTGCATCATTTTCCCTTTTTTTATACTGTATAGGTAAGTATAATTTTTTCAAGTGAAATAATTTTTGATCTTTTATGAAAATTCAAGAAGAAAAAAATCTTTCTGGTAAAAAAGTTAGTTTCAAAATATTTTTTTCTGTCAAAAAATTGTTGTTGCTCATTTTTTGAGTGAATTTTAGATTTTTGTACAAAAAATTTTTCAAGACAATTTTTAAATATTATACTTATCATTTTAGAATTTGGGTATAAATAAACATTGAAAGATGTTTTTCTGATTGTTTTTCTTTTTTAATTAGGATGCTAGATTTTACTTTACAAAAAAATTAAGAGATTTTTTTCCCCCAAAAAAATTCTTTTAAAAATTTTTTCTCAAAAAATGAGAATTTTTAAAAAATAGGTAATGAGATAAGTATTTCACTCAAAAAACAAAGTGATTTTTTCTCTCCAAAAATTCGAGATTTTTCACAATTTTTTTTCTTCAAAAATTTGAAAAAATAGGTTTACTTCAGAAAAAATGAGAAATTTTCTTCTCCTGAACATTTAGGTTTTCTCTCAAAAAGTTGAGGTTATTAAAAAAAATTCCCCAAAAATGAGGGATTTCATTCTAAACAGTAAGTACATAAAACAGATTTTTTTACTCCAGAATATTGGACAATAGGTATGGTATAATCGAGATTATTTTCTCCAAAAAATTAAATGTAGGTATATCTACTTTTTTTTCAACAAAAAAAATAATAATTTTTTTTATTCACCGGGTACTTTTTAGTTTTTTCTTCCAAAAAATTGAATGATTTTTTTGTTCCAGAAATTTGAGAAATTACGTGTTTCAGAAAAACGGAGACAAAAAATTGTATTATTTCCGAAAATTTAAAGGATTCTTTCTTCAAAATAGTTATTTAGAAGTAAGTAATTAAAATTTTATTCATAAAAAAATAAGAGCTGTCTTTCTGCATAAAAATGGAACTTTTTCTCAAAAGATAAAAAATTTAAAAAAAAATTGAGAATGAATTGGACATAGGTATGTACTTGAATTTTTCATGGACCAAAGTGCAGAATCTTTATTTTTCACGAATCGGAACTCCGTTCCGGCTTAATTCGAGTAATGAATATGTACCATTTAAAATTGAGTTGGGATGAAAAAATTTTTAGGTTCTAAGACAAAAAAAAAAGTCCAAAATAAGGACCACCTCATGACCCCAATCCACGTACTCGTACTCCAAACCTACTCAATTTTGCGAATTTTTACACTCGAAAATTATTCCTCGTTTCCTCGTTGTACTTCGAGTCTTTCATGTGTATATTATTCTAGATTCGCAGTCGATTACACGTACACGGAGAAACGCTTGAATTAAAAGTTGATATTTTACGAACGTGAATACAGCCTGTAGCGACGAGATAACTGATGATTTGTTCTATCGTTAAGGGTCTTTAATCGTGCTAAACATCTTCTAAACGATATACAGATGCCACAGTAGTTTGCTCGCTTTTCCATTTTCGCGTCTTCGTAATAAATATTAAAGTAATTACCGACGACATATTCTCTCGTACTATGACAAACGAATACGTATCTACCATAACTCGATGAAAATTATAAAAAGGAAACCGAGATATGTTCCGCCTTTAATTGCAACTTGATTGCTAAGTCAGCTTAATTTGCAAAAATTTTCACTCGTCGAGTCGTTTTAATTATTCCGTAGGTACTTTTTCTCCTATCATCTTCGTGCGCCGCGCCAACGCCAACATGCAAAAATAACAACTCATTTACCGAATCAACAAACATCACAATACGATCGCGGCCTGTCGACTTATGAAAATGTGAAGGATAATGGCCCGTTAGATAAATCATCGTTGCTTTTTGCCTAAAAAAAAATATATATATATACAAAAAAATAAACAGAAAAACAGCTAGCGACAGATGTGTTTTTTCCATAAAATACGTGCAAGCTGTACGCGTACTCGGTAACCTTGTTGAAAACGTCGTTGTTATGATTTGCAGCGAAGTGTTCCCCTATTTTGAAATGAAAAACTTTTCTAAAAAGGGATACCTACGTTCGCGCCGACTGATATACGTGGCAGGTCAATTACAAATTTACTTTTTTTAAATATCGCTCCAGTAAATTAAACAGTTCGGTATATCACTCTGGTTTATTATCTGGCCGCACATAAAAGGTAATAAGTCTTTTTAAATGAAATTTATATCAAATATGGGTAATATATGATTATGAATCCGTATTTTTCGTTTTTATTTCGGTATTTTTTTTCTTCCACCTACATAAAGCTCGCAATAATAGGTATAACATGATTCGTGTTTTCAAACAGACCGATTGGTATAATGGTACGAGTGCTTGCTTATCAAGCTGAGGTTGAAATTAGGCTCAAAGGTTATTATAGCATAATTTTCCAAAATATACTGGCCTAATTTTTGCCCTTTTTTTAAATATTTTTTTTTTACTTCTTACGTTAATTTTATAGGGGAAGAAAATTTTACTCGTGCTGAAAATCAAATATTTTGTAAGTAAGTAATCCTTTTGAGGATTCCCATTTTATCCTAGGGAGCGAATTTTTTACATGAAGAATTGAGTAATCAAAAAAAGTAACACTGAAGATGAGTGAAAATACTAGAAGGTCTATTTTAATGAGCAATATTGCATTCAAGTACAGTGCAACACGAAAATTAGATTGAAGTTGAAAATATTTATGTTAATCTACACAGCAGATTCGTAAAACAACTGCAATGAACAAGAGTAGAGAAAGAACAGAATTTTGCTTTAAAAAATTTATGAATACCAAATTTTCATTTTTTTGCTGGATTTAAGAAAATATATCTTGAAGTTTTAAAAAGAAATATTGTAACTTACTTAAATTTTTTTAAATACTTAGTTGTATAATTATTTAAAAACAATTTTTTAAAATGATGTTGGATGGAAAACATTTTTTTTTCAACATTTTGTTCAAACGCATTTTTTTAAATTATAAAAAGAAGTCACCCCCTCGTTTCCTTTAAAGGCTCTAGCCTCGAGCCAAATTTTCACTTTCTGATTTTTATGGGTAAATGATCGAACGCAGTGCTCAGAAGTTTGAAAAATACTATTGCAAAACTTTTAAAGGGGCCCAAAATCTTCTACAAAAAGGCCCCAAATTTTTTTCCTTTCTTGAGAAAAAACCCACAAACTGTCAGATGTGTAAAAAAATTTCATGTATCCATTTTTTCACCCTTCCAATAAAAATTTATTCACTAAACCGTGCTTATTTCACCCCCCCCCCCCCAACGAATGAATATCTTGAACTCATTTCGAATAATCCAAATCATTGAATTGATAGTTATAAAAACCAAAAGAAATCGAGGACGTTGGAGCCGAGGAAAAAAATTCTAAAAATGGATTTTTTAGAATGAGCAAACCCAAGATTTTCTTATGATGAGCAAATCTTGAAAAACTTCTTCTGAAGTAGGCAATCCTTCCATATTTATTTTTTTCAATTTTGAAAAATTAAAAATTATTTTTTAAAAAAATCCTAAAAAATTCTCTCGAAAAAATCCGATTTGTTGCAAAATTCTTCCGCCCCCAACCCCACAAAAAACAATAAATAAATAAGAAGCACCTTTCAAAATATTATTTTTGATTGAAAGATTTTTTCATTCAAAATGATATTTTCATGAGAAATTTTTTTATCCAAAAAAAAACTTGAAATACCTAGGTAGGTATTAAAAAAAATGGAAAATATTTTTTATTTTGAAAAAATAAGAAATTTTATTCTACCAAAAATATTGAAAAAAATCAATAATTTTTTTACCCCCCCCCCCCCAAATCCATTTTTTCAAGTGACACAAAAAACTAAAAAAATTGCTTAGGTACTCCAAAAAAAAATTGAAACAATTTTTTATTCAAAAAAACATAAGAATTGAACAAATGAAAACATTCATTAATCTAAAGAAATTGAAAGTTTTTTATTCCAAAAAATCGAGAATTTCTTTCCAAAAAAATTTTTATTCAAAAAAACTCGAAAAAATTTTCATTTTTATTTCCAAAAAAATAACTATGAAATTTTTTCTCCAAAAAATTGAGAAATTTTCTTTGCAATAAAATTGAAAGGCTTTTTATTCGGAAAAATGGAAAATTGCTGTATCTATGGGCATTCAAAAAAAACGAGAATTTTTTTCAATTGTTCCAAAAAATTGTAAGATTTCTCATTTCAAAAAAAAAAAAAAAATTGAGAAATTTTTTTTCGAAAAAATGAGGAATACCACTCTTGAAAAATTGAGAAATCTCTCCCTCTCAATTCTTTTTTGTACCTACTCAAAAAAACTTGGATTTTTTTCAAAAAATTGAAAGATTTGTTATTCCGAAAAAAATAATAAAAATACCTATCGAAACAAAAGAAATATTTTCACTAACGAGAAATAATGACATTTTTTTCTCTAATAAACGGAAACATTTTCCAAAATTCAAAAATATTTTTACTCTCAAAATATAAAATACTTAATTATTTTATTTTACAAAAATGTAGGTAGATTTTTTATTCAAAAAACTGCTTTCAATTTATATTTTTGTCCATTAAATTTCATTTTGACATATTTGAAATGATAAAATTTGGGCCCTCAACAAAACCGTCGATAAGGGGGCAAAGGAGGCACTTAGCCCCGGACCCAGAGTTTTGCTAGGGGGTCCAAATTGAATTTTTTCATCTCGAGTTGGCAAAATTACATAGTTTTTGCTCAATAATTTGCTTGGAAGAGAGACGAATTTTTTTGCCCTGGGTCCACTTCAGCTCTCTCAGCTTCGATTTAGTGCTCCAATATCGAGAGAACAGGTATTGCAGCTGCAATACTGCAACATGTCTCTGGGCGCTTCTGTGCGAAAGAGAATAAACGGTTGGATTGGTGCCTCAAAATACGTGATTTTAAGCTTAAAAAGGTCCATCTCAGCGAGTTTTCTATCGATTTTCATCAAACTTGGCATGTTGGTGCAGGTACCCATGAGTATATTTTGATGTTTGAAATTTTTTCAGATTTTTTCAACCTCTACAATGACCTTGAAAAAATTATGAAAATTTTAAATCACGTTCGGGACACAATTTTAGAGCTAACAAGGCAGACATTTTATTCTCATCGGTTTTCAAACTATTCTATACTATTCAGATTTTTTAGGATTATTTTGTAGGTGCCTTCATTTTAATTCTTCTGGGGTGAGTGTGAATTTTATGGAGGTATCTATTCATACAATTTACAAACGAAATTTAAATTCAAAGGTTGTACAAAAATGCTGAAAATTTTACAAAGATTGATATTATTGTTTATGGTTGTAATGAGCACATTTACCCAAAACAATATACATATACAAAGTTGAAATTACATTTTATTATGGTACGTATGTAGGTATTTGTACTAAATCAAAACTCGATTTGTATTTCGAAACATCTGTTAACGAACTACAAAAGGATGACGGGAACACCGCAACTCCCGCGATTCCACGATTATAGCGGCGGAAAAAAAAATTGTATTTTGAAACCATAGTATGAACGTCAAGTCAGGCGCTAATAGGGCCAAACCCCCATTTCAGTATAATTTTCTGTACCTTTGCAAATATACCTAAACCTCATTTCGTCGTAAAACCCATTACGTCGAAATTTACAATACGAGTTGAAAATAGCGAACAATACTACAAAGTAAATACCTCCATACAATTACCGTATTTCTTTGTATCAATGATAGAACCACACACTTTCGGCCTCTCCTGCGATAATGAACGAAATCCGTGATTTTGCGGTTACGAAAACAACTAGCGAGCTTTTTGAAGAATATGGTCCAAGTTAGTTGGAAAAACATTACCGACATTAGTACCACATTTTAAATTACTATTAAGGACGTTTCCAAATTTAATAAAATCATGTTGTAGGAGTTAAAAGCTCCGTATAGGATTCGTTTAAAAGTTGCAATTATCAAACACGCAAAAGAATACGCTTCATTTAACGCCGAATTGCTGTTTATATCACATTTGAAAATTGTTCGTGTATTTTGGTGGTCCATGTTCCAAAAGGTTAAACCTTATATTAAAAGCAAACGACCCTTTTTTACTTTACCACTTTAAGTACGATTCAACTTAGTTCAACCATGCATAATATGAAAGTCTATTTTTACCTAATTAAAGGACGTTCTCTATACATAATCCGATCATAGAGAGTACCTGGAGCCTGAAGTATCGAAAAAAAAAATACCTATGAGGTAGGTATACTAATTAGTTCTCTATACATCTTGAAAACTGGTGTATTGAATATTGACTGAAAAATAAATCGCGCGTAAGTACCTACAGTAGGGTGGTCTTCATTTTGGACTTTTCATTTTTTTTTGTCTCAGTGCCTAAAGTTGTTTCATTTTGATTCACTACTTTTTATTTTTGCACTCACTGAATTTTAAGTGATTCTTAGTCGCCCCTCCATTTTTTGGAAACTTGAAAAATTGATCGATTTTCAAATTTTTGCGATTTTAGGTTACCCACATAAGTTGTTACTTTTCATGAGAATTAATTTCAATTTACCTACAATTTGATTTCAAATACCTCCCACCGGTCATCCAAATTTTAAAAAAAAAGAGGAAAATGAAAAATATTCAAACTTTTACATTGGTTTTTATTTCACTCAAGTACCTACCTTCAAAAGTGTTCTTTTTCATGATAACTACGTACCTATGTACTTCTCAATTTTTCATTTTCCTTTTCAACTTAATTTTAAATGGTACCTTATAGTGTCCCAATTTTTCGAAAAACAAAATATGAAAAATAGGTATGAAAAATTACTCGATAAAATTACTCGTATGTCTTTGAAAATCTAATCAAATCATTTTTCCACTACTTTTTTTCTTTACTATTTTGAAAAATTTACTGAGAAAATTTTTGTTTTAAATTATTAAGTACAAGTTAAGCCTAAATTAAGTATTTATCTAATTTATGAAATGTCTAAGCAAGAAAATTGCCGATATAAACGAGCAGCCTAAAAAAAGGGGAGAAATTAAAAGAATATAATAATAAAAACATTTTTTTTTTGGATAAAAAAGTTGTCTAATTTTTCTCTGAAATAAAACCTTTTAATTTTTCTGGAAGAAATCGGTGAAAAAATATCTCAATTTTTTTAGAATAAAAATCTCTCAATTTTTTGAAGAAAAAATCTATAAAAATAAATAAGTATGTAGTTGGAAAACTTAGAGTAAGTAAAAATCTCTTGGCTAGGCTCTCATGGAAAATTTGGGTTCAGTGCAAGTGCATCTTTTGACATCCCCTCTTGCCGTCGCTGGTTGCAAATCGCAAATTTAATTGCACCATATCTTTGTACAATAATCGTAATTCCTGCATAAATCCCAAAAAAATGAGAGATTTTTTTCTCTAAAAAAACAAGATTCTTTTTTTCAAAGAAATTGGGAATGAAAATTGGGACTTTTTTTGTCTAAAATATTTCTTCCTCGAAAAACAAGTTTTAAAAAAACACAAACAAATAATCTGTTTTTGAATAAAAATAAAGAGATTGCTACTTCAAAAAATTTTTCAAAAAATTTTTCTCTACAAAATTTAACTGTTTCCTTTTCGAAAAATTAATTTTTAAATAAGACGAAAAGCTAAGTTTTTTTCCCCTCCAAAACAATGAGAAGTCTTTTTAGTTTTTACATAAGTCAAAATGTTGAAAAAAATGTCACCTGCTCAAAAAAAATTTACGGACTTTTTTCTGCAAAAAAATATTTTCTTCTCCAAGAATTTAAAGAATACTTTTATTGCAACACTATCACAAAATTTTTCATTCCTAGAAATTGTATTTATTTATTTTTTAAATTAACACAAAAAATTGAGATATTTACCATTAAATAAAAAAAGTAAAATTCTTGCCCATTTCATGGTTAGGCAAATTACACAATTCAGGCGTAACATACTTACTCGTTTAGGTACTAATTTCTTTTATTTTTTTTATTTTTTTTTATTATTATTATTATTATTATTAAATTGACAAATCTTTTGAAATAAACTAGGTACTTTCTCATAATATTTTCTGACATTTTTTTTATATTATGGTGGTTTGAAATTGTGAAGTTCTGTTTTTGTTTTTGTTTTTTTTTCATTGATAATAATTGCAAGGAATCGAAATACTCGTAGATTCACATTGGATTAAGGATAATGGAGTAGTCCTTATTTTGGACTTTCGAATTTTTCATGTTTTGCCCCCTCAAAATTGTCTCTTTTTTTGCGAAAATAATTCCTTATTTTTTATTTTACACCCAACTAAATTTCAAGTGACACTGAGTCACCCTTTATTTTTTACAGAGAAATGGCATACCTACATTTTTCAGTTTTAACCTATCAAAGTTGTTCCTTTTCATGAGAATTAATTCCCAATTAATTTTACTCTCTACTGAACTTCAAATGGTCCCTTGGGCACCTTCAATTTTTCAACAAAAAAAAGAGCAAAGTTTTTCATTTAGCATTTATAGTCCAGAGAAATTAGACATTTTGGTAGGAACAAATTGGGGGAAAAGATTTTTCTCACGAAGTTACTCAGAAGTGTGCCCTATTTAACATATAAAAATGCCCGCGAAATCGGGCCGGTGCTTCACCCCCAAAATCCACACTTTTGCCCCCCAAAAATGGTTTTTTACGTTTATCTTGGTTTCTAATCAAGCTACAGGAAAAAAGTTGAATCAAAAAATGTTTAGGAGTGGATTTCGAACAAAAAAGGTCATTTGAAATTTTTTGATACGAGCAGTAGAAACCCCACAATGAATTTTCAAAGTTTGCAAGTGAAGGGCAATTTGGGAAACAGAGGGGGGGGGGGGTTACTCAGTTTGGCCTAAGAAACCGATTTCGATCACTTATATGCCAAAAGGTCATCCGTGATGAGACAAAACTTTGACAAAAATTTCAGACCCCTCGGACAAGTATTTTGGGGAGGAGGGGCTAATTTTTTTCCAAATTACCAACTTCATATTTTTTGGTCAAATTAAGATGAACAATTTTCTTTCTTTCCACGGATTCTGAGGAGTCAGAAGAACCCCTAGCCAAAATTTCAAAATTTTTGGGCAATTTTTGGCCGAGTTATGGCGTTTTAATCGTCCAAGGAAATTAACCAGAAATGTGATGATTATACTTGGAACTGGATAATTTCCTTGGACGATTAAAACGCCATAACTCGGCCAAAAATTTTGAAATTTTGGCTAGGGGTTCTTCTGACTCCTCAGAATCCGTGGAAAGAAGGAAAATTGTTCATCTTAATTTGACCAAAAAATATGAAGTTGGTAATTTGGAAAAAAAAATTAGCCCCTCCTCCCCAAAATACTTGTCCGAGGGGTCTGAAATTTTTGTCAAAGTTTTGTCTCATCACGGATGACCTTTTGGCATATAAGTGATCGAAATCGGTTTCTTAGGCCAAACTGAGTAACCCCCCCCCCCCCCCCCTCTGTTTCCCAAATTGCCCTTCACTTGCAAACTTTGAAAATTCATTGTGGGGTTTCTACTGCTCGTATCAAAAAATTTCAAATGACCTTTTTTGTTTGAAATCCACTTCTAAACATTTTTTGATTCAACTTTTTTCCTGTAGCTTGATTAGAAACCAAGATAAACGTAAAAAACCATTTTTGGGGGGCAAAAGTGTGGATTTTGGGGGTGAAGCACCGGCCCGATTTCGCGGGCATTTTTATATGTTAAATAGGGCCACTTCTGAGTAACTTCGTGAAAAAAAATCGTTTCCCCCAATTTGTTCCAACCAACGTCACATTTCTGGCTAATTTCCCTGGACTATTAATATTGTTAATTTTTATTGGAAAATAATTCCCTATTATTATTTTTCCCCTAACTGAATTTCAAGTAACCTCGCTCGAGTCATCTCCTTTTTAGAGAGAAATGAAAAAATTGAGTGATTTTCAAAATCTTCCATTTTTTGGTTATACCTAATTCGTCAATATATTGGTGCTACGGATCCCTAAATTTTGAAGAAAAAAAAAAAAACATGATCTCAACCAAAAAATCCTAGAAATTCTCAACAGATTTTTAAAGATTTTTCCCATAAACGTTCCCAATTCTTCTCGAGAAATTTAAATGAAGATCTTTTTAGAAAAAATTTCAGTAGTCTCAAAATCGAACCTCCGAAGTAATACAATGATAACTCAAAAAAATTGAACTTCATTATTTTTGAGTCATCATTGTATTACTCCGAAGGTGGGAAATTTTCTTTCTTTAAAAATTTTTTTGAAATGAATTTAAAAAAAAAGAAAGGTGGAGTTTTTTTTGTGAATCGAAAAAAAAAGTTTAAGCCTGAAAATTGAAGATGATAATTAGATTTGGGGCACAAAAAAGAATCAATTTGACCATACTAAACTTGCCCCCATTTTTTTCAGTAAAATTGCAGAATTGACCGATTTTTAAACTCTTGCCTTTTTTTGGTTATAATAACCATTTTCCTCATAGGAAAAAGGTACATAGAATTTTTTACCCATTTCCGATAGAAAAATTCTTCTAAATAGTTCCCTTTGATGTTGTACGAGTAGGTATACTGGAATTAACGGTGACGTTGGTAATTAATCGTAGGCTAAATGCGGAATTGAATTCGCGTGACAGTTTCGACTTGTTTGCATAAAAACTTCTCATGTAAACGTAACCGACTTAGCAGATGAGATTCCATCATCATCGATTTAACATCTTTAATAGTGAATTTGGCGAGGCGAAAAGTTTTGCCGCGGCGTTATGAGCTTCAATATGCCAGCGATGAAATTACGTGTAAAAATAATGGTAAATCAAATTTTTGAAAAACCATATTATAAACGAGAGAAAATGAAAAAGGGTCCATGTTTTGAAATCTTCTTAAAGACTTAACGAGTCAGTTAACGATTTAATTTCATTTCGCGCGCTAATTTTTTCCCCCGCAGATGAGAATGTAATCCATACTAAAGCGTTGTCAGTTTTACTTTAACAAAATGTATA
Organism: Balanococcus diminutus; assembly: GCA_959613365.1. Taxonomy (NCBI): domain Eukaryota; kingdom Metazoa; phylum Arthropoda; class Insecta; order Hemiptera; family Pseudococcidae; genus Balanococcus; species Balanococcus diminutus. Next base: position 37,968,767 of record OY390714.1, read on the forward strand.
TATTTTTGATGAGCGCCTTCGTTGAACTCGAAAGTAAATGTAATTACAACACGCTAGCGTGCGTAATAAAAGATAGCAGAAACTATTTCCTTGGTTGTATGCGAGAAAAATATGCATCGAGTTGATATCTATTATAAAAATTAAACGAAGAACTCAACTAACGTGCTATAACGAACGCGGAGATGCGCTTATTTCAGGCGAACCGCTATGGCAATTTTATTAACGTCTTGGAATTACTTTTTTTGCCTTGCAATAAAACGAGTTTTTTGAAGGGGTGTTGCGAGGTCTGAATAGGTTTCGATAAACAAACAAAAATTATTTAAAGAGAAGAAAGTGATCAATTTTAGTGTGTTTAGCAGTTTCGTGTTTTTATAACTTTTTATCGCTTGGTTAGCATTCCGAAATTTCCGAATGAATGTTGACGTATTATTCCCTCGATTGTAGATGTATCGAGAGGGTGGAGGGGTGATCTGGTATCGGTTATTAGTGATTTTGTTGACCACATGTTGATGACTTACTCGAAGATTTGGCGATACGTGATTCATCATTATGAAGAATTACGTGCCGATAAATGCGCCTTCTTGCGTATAATTATTTTCACTTGAAATCCTTGGAATTGAAATTACAAAAGTTGAAACATATAGGGAGTATTTTTGCACAAAGTCTATGTGCCCTGTGTACAGAAAAACTGCGTATTTCATGGTTTTAGTTTACAGTAATAAAAAGCAGCATGTTTCTTTTGACGTGGCTAAGCCGCAGAGCTTTTAAGAAAGCTGTCAAAATAGATGAAAAGTTGGCCAAAAGTTTAAACGGGAAATGAAAAACGAAATGAGAAAGGTCGACAAGAAGTCACGTTTTAGTGCTTTCATAAATGGTTCATTGAAAACATATAAAGTTAGTTGTTCTTTTTTTCTCGAAATGGTAAAAAAATGTTACCTTTTGAAGACCTATTTTGTACAGTGAATGTGAGCTGTGATGTGGTTCAAGATGAATTTGTTTCATTCGAGTGTACACCTATCAGTGTCATTGTAAGAGTACAAATGTCGTTTGTGATTCTGCTGGAGAAATAGACTTGAAAGTTGGGGCCAGATGTGTTACAGTATGATCTAAGAATTCAAATAACTGAGTGGTGATATAGTTTTATAAAATGTGTAATTGAGAGAATAATTACATTGGGATGTAAGAATAAGTTGATATTTTTAAAGTAGATTATTATTTATATTATTTCATTATAAATTAATTCAATTATGCTTGTGCAAATGATCTGGAGAAACGCTTCTTAGACCTATTGAAAACTGCGAAAATTGTGGAAATGGATAATGTAAGTTGTCGTATGATGGGTATGCTATTGGGCTCAAACTATGTACTCCATGAGAGACTGGCAAACTTTCCAGTTCATGTTCCATATCAAGAACGCCTCCTAATAATTGACCCAAATCTTTATTCAAATTGTATTGAAGGTCAGATAAACCAACTTGATAGTGGGATGAATGAGGAAAACGTATCGGACCTCTGTTTTCATTGGAAATATAAAAAGGATTGGGGAACCCGCCGCCGATTGGTGTGTAATATACCGGAGGTGTTTTTTCAGTTGCATCGAAACAAATCGAAGGCTCATTTATATTCTGCAATTGAATAGGATGTTTATTTAGAGTTATATTTTGCCCCTTGCGATTATTTTCAATAATATCTTCGAGTAGTTTCTTCACTTCTGTTAACAACTGCTCTTTCAATTGAACCTCCATCTCCTCAGCAGAACTGATTTGGGAGGCTGTAGATATTTCAGCCGGTTTAGTTGAATGAATACTTTCAGGTACTGCCTGACCTTTGTTTACACTTCCAGTCTCAATTTTCGCATCTGCGATGCTCGTCGTCGTCGTTGGGCTGAGGGCATCTTTTTTTTCATTGATCTTCTTGTTTTTGATTAGTGGCTGTTCTATGGCAGAAATGGCCGAATTTGGTGGTTGTGCAGGTGCCAGATTTCTGTTCAAATCTTCAATTTCCACATCTGATATGCTCGTACTCGTCGATGCGATGATTTTTTCATCGTTCTTGTTGTTTGGTGCTTGATCGGTGGTTGAAATGTCTGAACTTAATTGTTGCCCAGTTGCTATTTCAATTTTTGCATCCAAGGTGCTCGTACTCGTCGATTTTATTATTTTTTCATCGTTGGTGTTGATCAGTGGTTCTGGGGTAGTGGAAATGTCCGAACTTGATGGATGTTCATATTTGCTGTCTTCATCGATCAAAAGCTTGCCGCCAAGGGATGAATCATTATCGTCTAATATTTTTGTTGAATCTAGGGCGTTCATTGTCGTTGATATTTTTTCGTCGATTTTGTTGTTCGGTGGTTGTGTGATGGTTGAAATCTCTAAACTTGATGTCTGCTCATATTTGCTGGTAGAGAAAGATTCGCCTGTGTTTAATATTTTTTTTGAATCTTGGGTACTTATTGTCGTTGATACTTCTTCAATTGGTTCTTTATTGACAGACTGAGACAATATGCCGGGGGTGTTTTGAACAGTTGCTGGTTTTTCATTTTTAATTTCAATTTTCGAGTCTGAATCAGGCATACTGGTATCTATTACAGTTGAGATGGTTGTTGGAGTGATATTAGCAAATGTGGATGACGTCTCACCTTCTACGGAAATTTCTGAATTCACGCCACTCTCATTTAAAGTAGGCAACTTTTCAGTGGGCAAAGAATAATGAGCATGCTTGTCTTCGGTGGATACAAGATTTTGAATGAAATCATCACTTGAGATTTCGTTGTCGATGACAGATTTTTTCTCGGCTTGATCAGATTCTTTTTCCTGAGATGAACTCATAGTTTCGGAATTTTCATTGAGGATCTGGTTCTCTCTTTTGAATCGCTCTGGTAAAACTTGCGGTATTGGTCTGAACTCTGTTGGGCTTCTAAATGTCATTTGGGGCTGTTCGTCAGGTCTCATGAAAGGCATTTCTCTTTCCATAGTCAGCGGTGCTCGTTCGTTTTCCCTAAAAGGCGTCATCCTGAGTTGTTCGTCTTGAATCATCACAGGCTTTTCGATTCTTTCAATTATGGTTGGAGGCATACGCGCTGGACTATTTTCAACATATACCGACATCATTTGCTGTGGCTGCTCTCGTTCTAAAATCACAGAGCCTGGTTTCTCAACTAGCACTGGTGTCATTAATGAACCATCTCTTTCCATCGTCACAGGTCTTTCATTTCTCATAGGTTCTGGCATCATACGAATATTACCTTCAATATGCTCTGGTATCAATTGAAAGTGTTCCCTTTCAAATACAATCTGCTGATTCTGTAACATTTCCGGGTTTCCTGCTGGACCAAAAACATCTCCTTTTGGAAATGGTACTGGTTTGCCATTTATAGGCCAAAATGTTTCGACGTCAGGTGGTGACACGGGTCCTACTGGTATTGGTCTCGAAGATCCTGGCAATGGGAAAACTTCTCCTTTTGGAAACTGTACCGGTTTGCCATTTATAGGCCAAAATGTTTCGACGTCAGGAGGTGACATGGGTCCTGTTGGTATTGGTCTAGGTGGTGAAATTGGTCTCGAAGGTCCTGGAGGTGAGAAAACTTCTACGTCGTCAGGAATATCCATCGGTGGTTGGGGATGTGGTCGTGGCGGTCTGCCGATAGGTCTGTGGCCTCCAAAATGCGTAGGTCTGTTTGATTCGGCGATATTGGGGTAATCTGAACCGAACTGTATCGTATTTGGTTCCATTTCTGATATGTACTGCCGGATTTCACGATGTGAACTGATCGGTACTAATTCGGGTTTGAAATTTTCCATCGTTTGAGCGTTCGTATTAGTCGTGGAAAAATCATTTGAAAATTGTTGAGAGAATTCGGCGCCATTCGTAAAGTCTTGACCATCAATTGGATAACTGAGGCAATTCTAAAAAAAAAAAAAAGGTAACAACGAAATTTAGTTTTTGAGCTGAGGATTTTTTTTTTCAAAAGGAAGTTCACAGTTCACACGTGCCTTCATTTTAGACATTTCGAGGGAGAAAAGTAAGGCCTTTTTGAGATATTTTATGTGGTATGTTTTGGTTCACATATATTCGATCCCTTCCGAAAATGTACAGTACGTCCGATTAATTTCCGCACCCCTGTACCAACCTCTGCGCATTTCAATCCCGAATTCCCAAAGCAAACAGCAATTAACTTGTACAATGATAAAAACTCATTTACAGCATGTTTAATGACGATGAAAATTTATAATCTTGTTACTATTATTTTTAGAAACGAAATCTATTACTATTATTTTTAGAAACGAAATCTATTCTCAAAATAATCACATGTTCATTTGAAATTAATTCCAAGTGGATCTAAATTACAATAATGAATGTAAATTTAGCAGACATGAATGATTTTGCACAGTGCTGATTGGTTTTCAATCAAAAATGACGTAACATTGCACTACGAAGTTTTGTTATCTAAATCGTCGAAGTTTGTTATCGATAAAAAAAATCCGCACCTCCGCCCTACCACTGCATGACTGATAAACTAGATACACAATCTTATCAATGTTGCCAATTCACTTTTTGTCATTTCGATGACGGGATTTTTTCTGCAGAGGTTGGTACAGGGGTGCGGAAATTAACCGGACGTACTGTACATATGTTATTTGCGAAAATGGAGACAATCTTAATTTTTTCACCCTGTATAAATTTTAACGCGTATTTTTGCACCAGCCGTTCACTTTTTGGAAAAAATGATCTACTTATTACTTTGTTGCAAATTTTATTGGTACTACAATTTTAGTCATGACCATTTTTCTATCATTTTAAAAGCCCATTTAAAAAGTTATAAGCGAAAATCAAGAAGGCGGTTACTTTGGGTTCATATTTAAGGGACTTCCCGAAGAGTAAGAAATTTCATGTATCCCAAAATTCAATTTCATTTTATTTCACTAGGCTATTGGAGGAATTTAAACTTATGAAGCAAAACTTTGGGCACCGATATGAACTTAGTCCTAAGTCTATAAAATGAATTGGTAATCAAAAAAATAAAGTACGAGGTTAGAAAAAAAAAATCACAACGAGTTAGTTCATAAATACTTACCTATTCTGTTCTTCTAATTTCAAATTTTATTGATAGGTATTTAAATCATAATTTCAAGCTATATGTTTTAATTAAAAATTTAAAAACAATGAAAAACTTACCTGAACGAAGAGTAGAAGGAATATCGTGGGTTTTATACCCATTTTGAACTAATATGATCACAGAACAATTAGACAGGTAGGTACTTGTTTCTCAGCAATATAACTTATTTATGATAAATTTTCCCTCTACATCGTCGTTTTTAAAACTCGATGACATTGCGAGCCTAGATTTGTTTTGAGAAATCGCACAGAGAAGTTCAGTTACGTGTTTCTTTGGTCGTTAAATTTGTAAATATGTAATGTGTGTCACTATCAATTTCATCCAATATTTCACGTATTATAAACGATAGCTTTCGTTTTCACTCGTTCGATGAACCATATACAAATATACTTACCTATGTACCACATTGCAAAAAATGAATAAACAAAGTTGGTAAATTTAGAAAATAATAAATATTTATTAAATACGTTTCAAGAGAATAATTACCTAACTACGTAAATTAAATATTAAATTTAGATGGAATCACGTTGATGGTAAGGTGATCTCAAATACGACGAATAAACTGGATACCACGATTGGTACGGATCTGGTCTCTTGATTTCTTGGTGACGATAGTGGTAGTTCAAAGGTCGAGTTATCGGTGCATAACTACGGACATATTTCGAAGATGGGGCGTGATGTACCAGGTCTTTTCCGTAAAATGACGACGTCAGGGGTTTTTGATGCAGTTCTTTGTATTCCAGAGATCTCAATTCTTTCAGCATTTTTTGTAGATGAGCTATTTGAGTTTGCAGCTGCTGCGCAGTAACTGGATGCATTTGACGAGATTTGCGAGTATTGTATGCATTTGGAACGTTCACCAATCCGTTGACCTGCATAAAATAAAATGTATAAATTGATGTAAAAAAATAAATTAAAAAATGAAAAATTTGTGAAAAATTATACAAACCATGGATGCAAAAATTGCAGTCGAAATGATTACTAAACTGAAACTAGTCATTTTGTATACGTATAACTATTCTTAAGACAAAGATGAGTTCGATACAATAGAATACTTTTCCGAGAAATTGGAAACTATTATGACCATACTGTTTGGAAGCTGCCTATTTATAGTAAAAAGTTATCATTTTGTGCGAATATTTTTCTCCGAAGTATCTGTATTGATAATCATTTGTCGATTATCAACGACGATTTAATCAGATATTTTAGATATGACATGTAAATTAATCATTAATCTTGAATTAGAAGGTGGCGACGAATAATCAATTTTATGCTGTCACTGGAGCGAACAAACTAAATATTAGCAGAGGTTAAAAACCATTTTGCCATCGGTGTTGAAAAATAAATATAGACTGTCTTGTTGTTTATATACCAATTTTATTTTTTCACATCGTATGGGCTACAAATTAAATAAATTTCGTTTCTTTATCGCTTACGCCAAGAAAATTTGATGTTGGCGCGCTTTTTTTTTCTTCTGTTTATCTATTACCAGTTGAAAAGCTATAAACCAAATATTATAACTCGAGTTTACTCTTAGTGGAAAACAAATACTGATTTAGGTCAAGTTGTTTAATTTCTAGTGCCTACGTACGTACTACGTACGTATACCTACCTATGGCAAGTTTTTCCAATGACGTATCAAGAAATAATTCGTCAAAAATAACCGCCTTTCGATGTGTGCTCAAGTAACGATAGTGAAAAGTTTGTTTTTCTTTGCGGTTGCACTTGCGGCTGATGAAGTAATCGAATTAAAGGGATGAAGGTAAAAATGAAAAACAACAAGACGGCGAAGCGAAAATCTTCTCTTGAAATTAGAGATTTTTTCTCGTGTGTTCCGAGTTGCATATTTGATTATAAAAAATTTCCTGTGGCTGATTGAACCTTTCTTATCTTCAGTTGAATAATTTCACAATATGAAATTAAAATTCTAAATAAATTTTGCCATGGGTATTATGAATTTATAACTTGGTTTTAAGCAAATTTTCGAAATTGAAATGCAAACTGTGAATTTATCAAAAATGTCGTGATTTTTTTCTAGATTTTTTTCTTGGCAAGTAAACATATCTACGAGTATTATTTATTTTAATTTTTGGATGTCGAATTTTTGAATATTTTTTTTTTTCAGGAAATTTTTGAAATGGGTATGTAGATAGGTATACGTTGTCCTTCCTGTAAATTCCGTTTCAATAGAATTTTTTATGCCCAGATTGTTTTCAACCATTTTTCGAAAGTATTTTCAAATTTTATCAAATAAAAAATAATAATAATTATTAGAGAATTTATTTTTAAAAAACAACATATTTTTCAACTTCAGCGATACGATTTATTTTTCAATTTTCTGGAAATTTTTAAAAGTATTTTCTTTCTGTCTTTTTTCAAGGGAATTCTTTTGTACTAAAAATATTTTATAAAAACATTTTTTGATTTCCGAATTTTTAATAAAATTTTTCAAAGTAATTTCAAAAAAAATTGTTGGCGAAATTTTAGACTTTTTTCAGAAAATGTTTATAGTAAATATTTCCTTCTCTATGCAAATTGCATTCCAATATGAATTTTTGTACAAAAAAATTCAAACATTTTAAAATTGCATTTTGATTTTTCCTATATAGTTTTATTATACCCCAAAACATTTTCATCAACAATTTTCCGAAAGAATTTAAAAATTTTTTGATAAGATTTTTGAATTTTTTTTAAGGAAAATTTTTAAAGTTCTTTTGGTCTGTAAATTTCATTCAAATAAATTTTTTTGTATCAAAATTAATTTTTGAAACAATTTTGAATTTCTTGTTTGTTGAATTTTTTTAGGTACCTATAGAACTTTTAATTTTTTTCCGAAAATTAAAAAAATGATTACCTCCACTCAAACTTGTTTGCCATTTTAAAAAAAATATTTGTTTCTGTTTTTGAATGGTTTTCCAAGGTTTATGAATTTTTTTCAGAACAATTTTTAATTAATACTTCTATTTTGTAAATTTTATTCGAATAGAATTTTTTGTTTCAAAAATTTTTTACAAGTAAATATTTTTGGAAAAAGTTCTGAATTTTTTGTTAGAAAATATTTTATCAATAGCATTAGAAATAAATAAATTCTTAAAAATTTGTTGATAATTTTTTTTCACGAAAACATTTAAAATTATTTCCTTTGTGCAAATTTTTTTCAGCGAAAGAATTTTTTGGCGGAACAGTATTTTAAAAATAAAAATAAAATTGGTTGGATTTTATTTCCTGGTTTCGAATAAAATTCAATTACAAAAGAATTTTATTACGAATGAAAAAAATTCTTAATAACTTTTTTCGAAAGAAATTTTATCTTTTCTGATAAGATTCCTTTTCTGCTAATCCCCTTCCAAAATAATTTTTTCTGCCATTTTCCTTCAAGTAAATGTGTGTTTTATCAAAAATAATTTTCCAATGAGATTTCCCAAAACAAAATGTTTTTCAACTTTGACAGTAGGATTTTCAATTTTCTTCGAGAGGTGATTTATTTGTAGATTTTTATTGATCTTCTTTAGGTAAATTTTAAGAATATTTTTTTGCGCAATTTTTTCCCTGAGAATTTTTTGATCAAATAAATTTTTAAATCATTTTTTGTAAGTATTTTTAATTTTTTTTTGAACTTTTGGTTAAAATTAGGTATGAATTTTTCCTTTTTTCCTTTTTTTTTTTTATTTTTTTTAATAACATTCAAATTTTTTTCCATTACCTAGAACTTTTTATTATTAGGTAGGTATACTTACCTATAAATTTTCAATGAATATTTTTTGCAAGCGTTTTTTGATTTAATGTGATTTTTTTTTTTTAATGTTTTGATAAGACTTGAATTTTCTACAGGAAACTTTTCAAGATAATTATAATTTTCTTTAGATATATTGCTTATTTCGTTCCATGAGAAAATTTTTCCATTAAAAATTTTTCCAAATGATTTTTTATCAACAGTGTTATTTTTTTTTTTTGGAAAATGTTTTGAAAACTTTTTTAAAAATGTTTGACGATAGGAGTTTTGAATTTTTCAAGCATTTTTTAATGAATTGGTATATATTTTTCCAAAAAATTTCTTTTCACGAGTAAAAAAAAGTAATTTTGGAAAAAAATATATTTTTGCTCTAAATAAGAAATAGAGTTTTGATTTCCGAGATCATTTCCAAAATTTAATGCATTTTTATCCCCGCCCTTCGGGCCTAAGTATAGGTACTTATTCTATTTTTAAAATTCTATTTTCGAAATTTTCAAAAAAATTTAGGTATATTTTTAAACCAAGGAAAATAAGAAAATGTAAATGAAACCTCGACCTCGAATTAATATTTTTCACGTGATGTACCTCTACCTACTACTTGTACATACTTATATTTTTGCAATTGTTCCTTTCTTCATACTTATGTACTCAAATGTATTGTTTTCGAAAATGTGTAATGTTCTGCAAATATGTAAGTAAGCATTCTCCATTTTGAAATGATGGTTCGTAGTTGTCTTCATTTTTGCTAGTCAAGTTTAAGTACCAGTACTATTTTTCATTTTTACCATTTATAAATTATCATATTTCACTGTGAAAAGTCTCTAGTATGTCTCATCACATTTCACATGAGTATGAAGTGTGAGCCTTCAAAATCCAACTTGAGCATTTATGAGTTGGTGATCGTCTATTCGAAGCAGGCGTAAGAATGGAATGAGTACAAAACAATTTTTTAAATGGGTAATTTTTATTCGTATACTGGGTATATTGAAATACAATGTTACGTAGATTTGAGAATTATTTAGCATCCACAAGGAGTTGGGACGGGGAATGGGCACGGTTGTGGTAATGGAACGACAACAGGTGGTGGACGTATAATCGGTCTTGGCGCACATGGCTTGTTGTTGTTGGGTGGTAAAAGGGCCAAAATGATATTTGGAATGGTGACAGATTGTCTCGGAGGTACTGGAACTTTTACCGGTAATGGTTGAGGAACCGGTAAGAAGGAAATTGGTGGAGTTGGAGCTATTGCTGGGCCACATCCTGCGCCGAATCCGCCAAATCCTGGGAACCCACCGAATCCGCCAAATCCTGGGAACCCACCGAATCCGCCGCAGCCGCCACCACATCCATAATCAAAGTCTCCGCAACCTCCGAATGCTGGTTTCGCTTGTGCAATGAGAACTCCCTGTTGAGCATAATTACGTAGTATACTTTAACGATACAAGTAGATTATCAAATTCGCGCTAAAAATTATTTGGTAAAGTGCTTTTCACTGAATGTATAGTGAAATGTAATGCAACAATAGCCTTGGAAACAAAAGCTTATCAAGTTCAAAAATGTAAAATCTACCGTATACTTTTTATTATGACGCTATTTGAATACAAAGCAAATATTATGTGGCTTTTTCGTACTAAACAAAAACTTTGTAAGAAGTTTACCTGTAATGAAACCAACGTCAACAGTATCCAACAAGCGTTCAACAAAGCCATTATACTTGGTATTTTTTTCTTCTTTTCGTGAAATTACTGTATGAAGAGTAAACACTGTTACAATAGGTAGTTGAAGACTGAATATGCTGAATGTTCATGTGCTGGGCTTATTTATATGGTCGAAATATCTCCGGTATCAAATTTATATGACGTATTTTTGCTACTTTTTTTTTGTCGTCGTAGAAATGTGTTGAATCTCAGTGAATTTCAAATCAGTTTCAATCGCATGATTTAAGTGCAATTATTGCACGTATTTTAGGTACTATACCGCATAAGAGAGTAAAGCGACATAAGTGCTACGGTTTGATAAAATTTCATATTGGTGGTTGTATTGACGTCATGAGTTGGTCTTAGGTTTGCTGGCTGTATGAAAATTCGATTAAAAATCTTAAATTGATTATGGAATGATTATTGTTTATACGCTACGTGTAGGAATTTGCGTACTGTGTTAATCGTAGACGTTCTTGAAATTTTGTTTGCGTAGTGTAATTTGTAGAGTACAATGTGGTACAATGCCCGATTAAGATATTTTTCACTTCGGGCCAGGAAATATGACGCTTCTCTTACTACTTAGACGGAATCCACAATTTTTTTCATTCATGGTTTGAACAAAATTTTGAAAAATAGGAGTTTCAAATTAATTTATAAAATTATATATTTTCTCAATAGAGGCCTACCTAAAAATATTGTTTTTGGGCCAAAATTTTCCCATTTAAAAAAAGAATAGTAGGTACAACTTTCAAGCCAAAATCCTACTCTGGTGGAATTTTGTAAAAATTTTAAATTTGTTCATTCTTAAAAAATTATTATTTCAGTCCAATTGCATTTAATTAGTAAAAAAAGCTTCTGTAAGTTCATGGCAAAATCCTGCTAAAGTAAAATTTTCAATTAATGCTATTTACTGTACAAAAATACCTATTTGTTTCTAAAAATTGAATGTTTTTTGTATTTTGTGAATTTTGATTTTTTTCAGTTGAAAACTTTTTGAACAGAAATTTTTGAAAAGCTTTTGTGTTTTAACATTGTGTATTTTCAGCATTATTTTATATGTTTTACTATTTTTTATTTATTTATTTTTTTTTGTTGTAAAATTTAAAATTTTTTTCAAATTTGGAAAATCATTGTGGCGACCCATTTTTACAATCTTCAAAAATTTTCAAATTCAATATCTTGATCTTCAAAATCTTTCTTTAAAGTGTGAAATTTGAAAGTGTGATAAAAATTAGAAATTTGGTATTTTTCAAAATTAATAATTTTTCAAAGTTTGCTCATTTTCTGAAGTCAAGTAAATTTTTACACAATTTTAATATTTCGAATTTTTCCGATCTTAAAAGAAATTAAATTGTTCAAATTTACAATGGTATAGTTAGATACCTGCGTACGTATACATATTTAATTAATAAAATTTGAAACAGATTAGAATTTTGTTTTCATGTTTGTTTTTTTTTTAAGTAGATAAACGTTTTGAAATTTAACACTATTTTTAAAATTCAATCATTTTATATTTCAAAAAATTTTAAAACCAGAATTCGTCAAGTTTGATCAAAATTTGAAAAATTTGAAAAATTGAAAAAAATCAGAATTTAAAAAAATCAAAATAATAAGTAGGTAACTAGGTAGGTATGATCATGATCATTTTTAAATTAAAATTTTTTTTTGAAATTCGAATAATTCGATCAATTTTTAAAGTTTAAAAAATTGTACCATTGAAACAAATTTGTAAAATTTTCAAGTTTAGTAACTATGTAGGTAACTATTCGATCAATTTTTAAAGTTTAAAAAATTGTACCATTGAAACCAATTTGTAAAATTTTCAAGTTTAGTACCTATGTTTTAATTTTATTAAATTTTCTAAATTGAACCAATTTTTTAAATTCAACCGTATAAATTCTAAAAAAATATGAAAACGTCAATTTTTCAAGTTCTATGAACTTTAAAAACTTTCTAAAAGTTCTAAATTTGAAAAAAAAAAAATCTGAAAATTTGAAAAATAGTAGGTACATAAGTACTTTTTAAACGTTTCAAATCCCCACACTTTGATAATTTTTTTTTAATGTAAAGCCCTATACGTAGGTACTTATTTTTTGAAAATTGAAAGCTAATTTGAGCAAAAATGTTTGAAAAATAAGTATTCTAACACAGCTTTTACAACACCTATTTCAACTATTTATTTGCAAAATTCTACGAGTACTGCCTGTCATGCAGAAGCCCTGCTTTTACGGTTGAAGATTGTGCTTCTATTTCAAAATAAAACTTCCGTTATTCAAGCAATTTTTTTTACGATTTTCAATATTTTTCGAATTCAATATATTTTTTTTTTTAATATTATAAAAATTTGAAATTACGTAATTTTAAAATTTCAATTAAAAAATTAAAATTTATCAATTTTTAGTGTTTCATAAATTTTTACTTTTTAAAAAATAAATTTTTTTTTTTTAAACAAAGTCTTCAAAATTTTCAATATTCCGATTAGTCAATCTTCAGAATGATTTTAAAATTTTCAAAAAATTGAAGTGTGATAAGGATTTTACTTTGATAATTTTCAAATTTTGATAAATTTTTAGAAGTTGTTGAAAACTTCAAGCTGGAAAATATTTTAAAAATTCAAATGGAAAACTTTCAACTTTTCTCTTTTTTGTTCAAAATTCTTTTTCGCATTATCTTTTAGGAAACGTTAACGTTCATTTTACATGAATTTATAGTGAAGCAGCTTCTAATTTGAAAAGAAGATAGGTCCAAGGTCTATTAATCTAGCTAGTACCTACTATATCCATGTGTTGTGTCCAAGAGGAGCGATGTTATTTTTGAAAGCATTCTAGCGGGGCGATGGAAAAATGAAAAAGTAGGTGCTAAAAAAAGGTGTTATTTAGAAGAACAAAACTTTGAAAAATGCATTATTCAATCAATTAAAAAAGGAAAAGAAACTATAATAAGTACCTACAAGTAAAATAATTGAATTTTTTCTTATATTAGCATAGTATTTTTTTTCTAAAAAATCGGAGATAAATCATTTTTGAAAATATAATTATATAGTCACATATTATTGTAGATGTGTTGATCTGTGTCAATTTTTAGGAACTGCTTAGGAGCTGCACATTTGCATAACTTACGTGCATAATAGCAGATCATTATATACTCGTAGAATAGGTCCTGTCGAAATTGATCCACTACGAATAAAAATCTCGTACCTGCGTTCATATTGTTTATTTTGAACTCTTCGCAATTTCTCTAATTTGCATGTAGGTTGGTTTGAAAAAATTGTCTCATTTTCATTTTTTATTATAATTTTTAACATCGATTAAAATTAGCTACATATAATTTGGGCAGGTTTCCATTTATATAATTTCACAAAAATTATGTACTGTACCCACTACCTATGCCTGATACCTAGATGCCGTCGATGTCATTGTTTTCTAAAAAATAAATTTACCTATTCAACTTTCCATTGTAATTTTAAAATATTTTAAATTAGCCATTTTTACATTTTTCAACAAATATTTACGCTTACTTCCTAACTTCTTTAAATTCTCAACTTATTAGGTACCATTTATTCATTTGGATATCAAATTGAATTCCCATTCCCAATACTTTTTTTTGATTTTTTCAAGCTTGAAGTTTATACACCATATTTAGGTAAAGAAATAAATTCGCCTACGAGGTATTAAATTCTTCATTCTGATTGTCATTCAATTTTTTTTCAACTGTTTATTTGTAATTATTTTACTGATACTGTTTTATACACTTATCACTTGTCAAATATATTTTTTATCCTGATGAGTACGTCTTTTTTTTGTTGCAGTTGTCTGAATTGAATTTATTTTTGGCGTCAGAAAACCAGATGGATTTTTAATAATTTTCACGATAATTTTTCAATGAATTCAAACGAATAAAATGAAATGGAATCAGCCAAAACCAACCAACTACAAGGTATGTATAATTGTATATAGTTCTTTTTTTTTTATTTCAATACTCGTAATGCAGTGAAAAGTGAAGATTTACGTAGTTTTCGATACCTTATTACCCATCGATTCGATAGAAATAGTCAGAATGTATCGGTTTCGAATTATTTTGTATAATCATATAGTAAGTACCTACAAAATAACCATTTGACGTCGTGAATTCTTTGAAAAAGACTTATGTATTGAAAACAAAAATCGTTCTTTTCGAGTAAAATTTATTCGTAATTTGTATAACATGAAAAAGTTAGTAATCTACTAACATCCACATCCTCCAAATCCTCCGAATCCTCCAAATCCTCCTCCAAACGAGTTTCCAAACCCTCCGCAGTTGGAAAATGACGGGAATGGGTTAGGTTGCGGCAGGAAAGGTTGTGGCAATATTACAGGTGGTGGACGAATCACTGGCCTCGGTCTGGATGCGAATGGCTTATTATTAGGTGGTAGCAGAGCCAATATTATGTTTGGAATAGTGACTGATTGCTGACATCTGTCCGGTTGTGGAACTCGAACCGGTACAGGTTGTGGGATGGGTATTATTGTAGGTGGAGGGCCACATTCGTAATTGCAGGAAGACTCGTAGCAATCAAACTCCCCTGGGCAAATTGGCTTTGCGTTGGTGTTACTGATTAAAATCTAGAAAGAAAAGAAATACGCACGTATTAAACACAATATTGGCATTTGACATATTTCTATCATGACAAAATGTTGAAAACGAAGAGGCGTACTTGTAATAAAATTCCAAAAATAAAACATTGGAGTTTTCCTGTCGACATCATGTTTGCTGCTAAAATTCACTTGGGTGAAAGACTGAAGAGTGAAGGTGTATTATGTTTTTGAAATGAACTTGCGAGTAATTATGATTTCCCATAGCTCGAGCTAGAGTTTATATAGCGTAGAAAGAATTTTCGGTTTAGATAATTAAACGACTACGCGACTGGGTATCGAGTATGCGCCCAGATTGTACCTATTTTTCGCAAATCTATCATCATAGTTAAGCAGGTATGAAATCTAACTCGGATGTATTTATCGTAGAGGAATTCGGTGATACTGATTTCAAAAAAATAAAAAACATTCCTCGTCAAATTCCACGATTATAAATTGATAAAATTCTTACGAATTTTGTATAAATTGAGTTCTTCAACTTCACATGGTATCATTTGGTTATTCAAACACGTCTGGTGAAGAATATACCAATACCTAGATCTGAGTTTTTCAGCAATTTGAACAATGATCTGCAAATTGTTCTATATTCTGGGAATGATGTCTACGATAAGCGTACTTGACATTTTCATTTTTTAGGTTTTCAAATTTTTGTAAAATTTATTTACGTATAATTCAATACCTACTACGTATTTTTAGGTTTTGGCTAAATCAGCTTTCGATTGCGCTTGTGGTGATATTGGTCCAAAGTTTGGAGACTGTGGTTATCCGCTTCCGCCACCTGTATCATTTTTACCAGTGCCACAACCTGTGCCAATCCGTGTGCCACGACAATTCCCTCCTCAATCGGTTACTATTACTAACATTATTGTGGCTTTGTTGCCTCCCAATCAAAAACCAGTGGTTCCTCGTCCATGTGGGCCAGCTCCTTTGGTTGTGCCAGTTCCTTCGCCAAAACCTTTCATAGTGCCCACGCCTTGTGATACGGGATGTTTGCCATGTTAATAAGAGAGGTTTTCTTATTAAATGTCACGTAAGGCTAAACTTGTAAAAAACATAGTATGCAAGTATATTTTTTTGAAAATTTTTTTTTTTTTTTTGAACGAATAAGTTTTCTTTTACGTCATATGTATTTATTGAATAAATTCTACAGAAGAGATCCTCTCCATTGTCCCAAAATTTAGCATTCATTAATTATGAAGTAAGTATCATATTTTCACAATTTCTTGCAAAGGAGATTTTTAAAATATTTTATAATTTTATTTTTAATTCTTCTTTAAAAAAGGATTTTGGAATCGTTTTGCAAAAACTATTAATTTGAGAACATGAACATAACTTAACCTTTCATTAGATTGTGCCAGTTTCAGAGGCAGGGGTTCTTAGAATTTTCTGGGGTGTTACTCTATTTTGTCCCAAGAGGTGTTGAGTTGAAAATTTTTTATGTTGAATGAGAAAATTATTTTTTTTTTTTCAAAAACACTTGGAAGATTTTTGTATTCCAAAAAATTGAGGCATTTTTCAACCCCTGAAAAAATTGAGAGATTTCTTAACTCTAAAAAAATTGAAAGATTATTTTTTCAAAAAAAAAAAAATTACTTCAAAAATAAAAATAAATAATTGATTTTTTTCTCGAATTAATTAAAAGACTTTTTCTCAAAAAAATAAATAAATAAATTAAATAAAATATTTCTTACCCATTTGTACATTTCCTTGCTTCAAAAATATGGAAATTTTTGCATAATTTTTTATTACAAGAAAATCCTGAGGTTTTTTCTCTAAAAATTTGTAAAATATTTTACCTGCTTACTTCAAAAAAAGTAAATGATTGATTTTTTCTCGAAGAATTTTAAAAATATTCTAAAGAATGCAGATTATTTTTTTCTTGAAAAAATTGAATTATTTTTTTTTTAATGGACAATTTTGTTCTAAGAAAATTGAACTATTTTATTATTTTTTTAAAATGAACAATTTTATTCTAAATAAGTAGGTAAACATTATTTTTTTTTTAGAAAATATTAAAAAATTCTTTAAAAAATTGAACTTTTTTAAAAAATTGAACTTTTTTAGAAAATTGAAATTTTCTCTCCCAAAAAATTGAAACACCCTTTTACTTTTTTTTTTACATAAGAAAAATTAAAAATTTTGAAACCTGATTTCCAAAGAAATGAAGACAATTTATTTCAAGACAAAAAAATTCTTCGAAAAAATTGAAAGATTACTTACTTCTCATAATCACCTTTTTTTATTCCTCCTCCCCCCAAAAAAATGAAACTAAAAATTGAGATTCTTTTTTTTAAAAAAAAGGAAAGTGAGAGATTTCTTTTCACGAAAAATTGGAATATTTTCAGCCAATTTCTTCACTTTTAAGACAATGGGAATTTTTTTTACGTCGAATCCAAAAATACTAAAAATTTAAGATGATCATTATTTTAAATTCCAAGAAAATTTAGAAAATTTGTGCTTCAATGTAAAAATTAGGTAAAAAAGGTTTCAAATATTCCATTAAAAAAATTCTTCATTTTTTCAGAGTAGGTACAAAAAATTTCTCACGTGAAAAAATATCTCAACTTTTTTAGAGTAAAAATATTTCTCAAATTGTGAGAAGAAAATGGCACAACCTGTAACTCCTGTGTCTGAAAATATTTTACAGAAATTTATTTTCAAAATCATTTTCTTTGTTCTTAAGTAAATTTTCAAAAAACATTTTGCAATGCTCAAAAGTGTGAAAATTTTACAAATAATTTTTAGATTTTCACTTTTTTTTGTAAGGCTAATTTTGAGATAGAGAAAATTTTCCGAAAAGTTTATTTTGAGAAGTAGGTATTAAATTTCGAATGTTTTGCAAAAAGATTATTTTGTTAAATTCTTGAAAAATCTTTGGGTGAGTGTAAAAATTAGAATATCAAGTACCTAAGTATTAGTTTATTTTTAGAAAAAATGGAAACGGATTTTTGCAATTTTTAATTTTTTTTGGGCCATTATTTCATCAACTCTCTAAAATAATTTAAATCATTTTTACATCATTTCAAACAATTATTACGTTTTTTTATAATTTAGAAAAATTATGAAGTTGTTTCTTTAAAAATTCAGCCCCTCAAAATTGGAGTACCCCTCTGGATAAACTCACCCACCCTAACTACACAGATGGTTGTTTCCTTTCAAGTTTTAAGTAACTGTAACAACGTTACCTGTTATTACTTTCCACGAAAAATTGAAAAATTTTCAGCCAACTTCTTCACTTCAAGACAATGGGAATTACAAGGTACCGACCTAGTGCCTAACTACCTACACGTCTTGCAAAATCAAAACTTTCCGTCACTAATTAATTATACTTAGTTTACTCAAGAGTCTGTTTGTAAAAAAGATTTTATCGGAAATATTATAATCGAATAAAAATTATTCGCAACTAAAATGAAATCTTGGGCCAAGTTTAGGTATAAATAAAGCTTAGACACCTACTATTGCATAAAAAGTCGAATCAGCGAGTTTTTGTTAGAATTTTCCTTTTGAATGTAAAATGAGGATATTTTTTCATAATTTTTCGGGTATTTGAATGTTGAAATTTCAACGAGAGATATTTTCCACTCAATTAAATAATGAAACTTTTTCAAAATATCTACTTCCATTTATTTACAAAAACTTGTAAACTTTTTGAAATTATTTCTTTCGGAAATTAAAAACTTCTTAAAGAAACTAAAAACGTAATTTTGTGTTTATTATTCTTCGTATTAATTTGAGTTTCGGTTGTGTTGTTTTTGTAACTTTTTTAATTATCAAGTGGGAAGCCTAACAGTTGCGAAATAAAAAGAAGTAAAGAAAGAAGAAAAAAAATTAAAACCTGTTAATAAGCTTTTTCGACCAAGTTGGCGAAACTTATCGTTACAATTTGTAAATGAAAATCTCTCTTGTTTGTCAAATGACGAAAAATTTTAATAACTTTGATGAATTACGTTGATTTACCTAGCGAAAGATTTCATTAGAGTGGGAATTGAAATAATAAAATACACGCGATATCCGTTCGGTATAGAAAAATACTGCGAAATATGATATTACTCGGCATTATTTAACCGCACAATGAACGAATGAAATGTATACGATTTGAAAATACTCACTTCGTAGTTGCCTCGAGCGTTGAAATTATACGAAAATGAATAAAATGTACCAATTAATAATCCCTGATTAAAAAACCTGTTGCACGCGAACAAGGAAAGGAAAATAAGTATATCGAAAAAAAAAAAAGAATAAGTATCAAGTTTAGATGTTCGATTGTTTTGTGGACTTTTGAAAAATCGCACAAGCTATTCACGTACGGAAATCAGATTGAAAACAGCAAAACCTGTCTCGAAAAATATTGCCATCGAGTTATAAATGCGGAAAAAGGAAAAAGAACGAAATGTTTAACGCTGTATCTTTTTCTGTTTACCCTTCTCACCATTTCCTCTTCGCCTTCTCTAGGGGAAAAACTTTTGTTGTTGTTGTTTTTTTTATGTTGCGATGCTGAAAGAATGCTGAAAGAATAACCGTACGCGTCGCGAATAATAACAATCTTTTCGGTAACTTTTTTTTTGTTGTCTAAATGCATTTCTGTTTAAAGTCCCCTGATGCAATTCAAAGGTCAACTTTTTGAAACATTTTGAAATGTATGATTTCTCCAGAGGTATAATAGGAAAAACGTTTTTTTTCCACGTCTCAGTCAGTATAAAAATTGAAAATGAACTGGTTCGTGCTGCTAATACCTACTACGAGTATACCTGTGGGTAAATTTGTAGCAGCTTAATTAAATTATAGGTGCATATTTTGATGTACCGAGATAACTTTTGTTTCTGTACGATCCTACCTTCTCGTATATAGGTGCCTACTCTTAGCTAGGTACTCTAGTCAAACGCAGTAGTCCATAGTTGAGCTGTAAACTTACAAAAGCACCGCTTCAAGACGACAGTAAATTTCAAATTACCTATTCTATGAAATAATTAAAGGTTACAGTTTTCATATTTGCTTGAGTAACCTCGCGACTTTAAATTATCGAACACGTACCTCTACCTAGTTTTCAATGTTTATGAAAATTAGTATATTCCATTGCAAAGTTTTCAGTCAACTTTAGCTAATTATTAAGTACTCTAATAATTTTCCGCAGGCAGTTAAGTTGCTGTTGGATGATTTCTACTGGGTAGGCGATATCTCAACAACTTTCTGATAAAACCTAGTCTGCCTGTGAACCTACGTATATGTACGTATAGGTATAATTATGTTCCATGAAAATTAAACTTGCACTACGTAACGGCCTAATCTTTACAATGAAATGGTGTAGCTTTCGTTGTTTTCGTTATAAAACGAATTAATTTACAATAAATATTTTTTGCAACTTGAGTGTAAGTATTGTTGTTTGATATTCGAGATAGTGGAGTTGAGATTCTGAGGACTTTGCTGAAGTGATTTTGTTGTGCTATACATGTGCATTTCGTCAGATTTTCAAGCGTTTTAGAAGATTTTTTATTCAGAGGTTTTCAAAGGATTTTAAATAATTTCAGAGAATTAATTTAGATTTCAAGTTCAAAACCCCCTCCCCTGTACCTAATTTTTTTTTTAAATTCTTTCGAAAAAAATCATTTTTTCAGTGGTTTTCTAAGCGATTTTATACAAAAAGTTTTTTGAGATGATTTTTTTCAAGAAAAAAAAATTAAAATAAAAACAATAAAATAAAATGAAAATTAAAAAATTTTCCTTATTAATTTCTTTAAGAGTCAAGTATTTTCTAATTTTAAAAAAAATCTACTATTAAAACGTCCTTTCCTTTTCCAAAATTTTTGTAATTTTTTACTTTTTTTCAAACATTGCGAGATAAAAAATTTTCAAATTGTTATTTAATTTTTTGCGGAGATTTGAAAAATGCGGAATTTATAAAATTAGTAGGTTTTCTGAAAACTGTCGACGTTAATTTTTTTATTTTTTTATCAAATGTCGCTCAAAAAAATTACGAGTTGCAATCTTTTTTTTTTTTTTTTTTGCAAAAATACACTAATTTGGAGATTCCGTATTTTTCGGACTTCTGTCAAAATTACTCAATTAACATCTGGATTTTTTTTTGCCCATGAAAGCTATAGAAAAAAACTTGAATAATCAATGTGGAAAAATTTTTAAACACGCATTAAGTAAGTGTCTAAGTGCGTAGGTAATTTAAAAATTGAGTATTTTTCGAACCACTGTTAAAAATTCTAATTTTCAATTTGAATCTTTTTTATGGTAACAAGATTGGGGGAAAAATGGAAAAAATTTATGACTAAAAGTTTTGGATTAATGCATTGATGAAAGAAAATACGTATTTTTCAAATTTAAACCGAAAATTTAATTCTTATAGCTTGGAAAATTTTTTCGCATAGATATTTTGGAAAAAATGAAAAAATCACTCACCTAAAAAATTCTTGGTATGCATTCGAACTACTGTCAAAATTTAAATTTTCCACTAGGCAATATTTTATTGTGTCATAATAATTGGAAAAAAAAATAAAATAAAAAAAAAACTTCATTGGTAACCAAAATTTTGTATTTTGCGAAACCCTACCAAAATTTCGATTTCTTCACTCGAAATATGTGTTGTTGTTGTTGTTGTTCTTGCTCAAAAAAGTTTGAGAAACAAATTAAAAAATTAATGTTGATAAATTGTGGAAGCAGGTAGGGTAGATATTAATCTAAACCATTTCGTATCCTTTCAACTCCTCTCAAAAATTTAGTAAGTAAACTAGAAAAATAGAAAAGAAATTGCTGATCAAAAATTTTGAAAACGCAATTTATTTATAATTTTTGATTTAAATTTTTTTTTGACCAACAAAATTTGGAAAAAAGTAAAAAAAATAATATTCACTGAAAAAAGCATTAATTTAAAAGATTTCCATTTCTTTCGCAAGTTAACAATGTATGGAAAAAATAAGAAAAATCACTTACGTACCTAACGACCGAAATTTTTAAATAAAAAACACTTGTTTAAAAAATTCTATTTCCAACTTGATAATTGAAAAAAATCATAGGTACTTTCAAAATGTTATAAAATAAATTAATTATTAAAAATCCGTATTTTTCAAACCCCGGCTAAAAATTCATTTTTTTTCATTCTAGAAGAACCAAATTTTTTTGGAAAAGGTTTCAAAAAAAAAAAAAAAAAATCAATGACAACAAATGTTAGAAAATGGCATTAATATTCCAGGTTTTTGAATCTTTCTCATCAAGAATCCAATTTATAACATACAACCTTTTTTTTTTGAGTGGCAATACTTGGCAAAATAGTAAAAAAATTACGGACCAAAAACTTTGTAAAATTTAATAATTTAAAAACTTTGGTATTTTTTGAACCCCTGCCAAATATTTAATTTTTAATTCAAAATTTTTTTCCAAAACGAAGGTTTAGTTGAACGGGAAAGTGAAAAAAAAATCACGTCGACTGGAAAATGCATTAATTTTTTTTAATCCATATTTTTGAAACCCCTGCCAAAAATTCTTCTCAGCTTGATTTTTTTTGTGCAAGAATGTCTGGAATTTTATCCAAGTATTTTATTTTCAAGACATTCAATTGCGTTGGGTGCTGTGAGTTTATTTTTTAAAATGTGTTTTTCTGAAATTAATTGTTCAACGTGAAGTTTTTATGTCGATTCCATGTTGAAATTTGGGGCTCCTGGCGCACAAGTTGATTTCATTTTTAAATTTTTTTCAAATGAAAAGAAGAATTGTTCGAGTGGGTGCATCTCCCAATTTCAATTAATTTTTAAACAGTACCTAACTGACACTCTAATGGTCATAATGGTCATGATTGAATTTTCAAGGGCACTTCATTTTGAAGGATTGCACTTCCAGGTCTGCGTACATACTTACGAGTACGTATGAGGTTAAGTAATACAAAACCGATATATTTTTGTAATTTTCCTACGTACGCATTACACAGCTTTACATGGTATGTGGTATGCATTATTATACCATACGTAATTAGGTGAGCACATTTATGTATTCTATTGTGTTGATTAATTCGTAGCTATCCAAATTCCAATACAAATCCAATTGTTTTGTTTTTCATTGAAAAGTCAAACGAAGTAAAGAATCTGAATAATTGTTGAACTTGAAATGAATACCTACTTACTGCTAACCCAAGCAGCTTGTAAGCATATGTAAAATTGTAGATTCGAGCTTACTGCATCCAAAGTCTGATTATTTTCAATGGAACTTTTTACGTAACTGTCGTAATTATTCGAAAAACAGTTCTTTGTGTTACCTAATTTAAATTATTTCCAAAACTGTGGGATATCTCGGTCATTCCCAAGTGTAAAAAAAAACAGTGCTTTCGAAATAAAATAGACCAGTGGCAGTGATCATTAATTTTGACAAAATTATTAACTTCAACCGTAAGTAAAAATAGATTTATTCGGTGACAATAAATACGTAGGTAGATAATTTCATACTTCATTACTTAATAGTAATAACCATATCTCTGGGGATAATTAGAATAAGGCGATGGCGATGGAGCGTAATTAGACTGATAATATTGTTTCTTCTTCAACAACGAGGTAGGTGGCACTTTGGGGAATTTGCGAAACGGTGGGCGTTTAATAGCGTTTGTACTTTGTCCTGGCGTTGATTCATGCATGGATAAAATTTGAGGTATCATGTCGATGAATTCTTTTACCTGAGGAGGCAGTGAATTTAGATCGGCACCAGTCTCCCCGTTTGAACTAATCACGGTCGGATTTGTTGCCTCTTCCGGAGCACTCGGAGCTGGAATGTAATTTTGTGGATATGGATAGGGAGAGGTGTTTAGAAATTGCTGAGGACTACTGGTTAAATTATTGTTGGGAGGATAGCTATAGTTCATCATAGCTTGAGGTATTGGTGATGGTGGTAAGAATGGCATGTATGGCATTGGATTTGGTGGCATTCCATGCATCATTTGTTGCGGATTCATGTACGCCATAGGATTCTGCGTGTTGTACGGATTATACATGAATTGTTGAGTCATCAGATTTGCATATGGCGAGCCTGGGTAGAGTGATGGTGTTCCAGGGAACATTGCAGGATTGTAGGGGTATAAAGGGGTAGGAATTTGTACCGGGATATTTGACGACTGAAAGAAATTAGCGGGGATGCCATTAGGAGGTCTGGCTGGATTGAATGGTGTCGTTGGAGACGGAAATTGATTAGGTGGCGGAATTTGCCCAGGCGGATTCGAAGTAGTTGCAACACATACTGGTGGTGATAGTGATGAGGTGGTGGGTGAATTTACCAACTGACCATGTTCTAAGGCACTAGGTGGCGAAATGGTTGACGCATTAGGTTGTAAATTTTGTGCGGAAGTTATTACGTTGGTATCAGGAAGTGAAGCGGAATCTGGCGATATTGCTGACGCCTGCATTTCAACAGGTGGTTGTTGGAGTTGTCCGGTATCGGCCGTTTCAAACGACTGCGACTGGCGAATAGTTCTGCGGCCATATTGAACTTTACCCACGACTACCTGTAATAATGTTTCAAGAAAAAAGTTCCATTTGAGATAGAATAAAAAGTATGCACCTTGGGTGAAGAAATCGTGTTCACGCTTAAACGACGATATGAATCGTGAATATAGAACGCTTCCCCTAATTTATTATTCCGATATTAAAAAATCAGAAACCAATTTTTTATTTTTATTATTACACGCTCGCTCGTTGGCTGGTTCGTTCTTTAACATAGCGTGGAGCTCGAGTGTAATTTAACCCGTCAATAGAGGAAATTTATTTTTTAACTTGGTCGTCTTATATTTCAATAAACTGAAAAAAATTATCTATTAATGTATTTTGAAGAGTTGAAACTTTTTTTTTATATAATATAGGTATCAACATTTCGCAGCACAGATGTGATCGCGGTGCTTGCACTAAATGCATTTTTATTTTTTTACGAATTTTCAAAACGTGCTTCCTTCCTCGTGCGGGTAAACGATAAATTTCCAATCGAACGTTTTCTTTACCATCTGCACGCTAGAATGATAAACTTGGGGTTTCCTTTCTATATTCTGATTACCCCGGTGAAATAAGAAAATGAAATAACAGTTTGGGTTAAATGAATTTTTTTGATTTTAAAATGTTCCTTTCGGTGTCCTGATTAACTACCAAGAAGTCCCTGACTTTTAACCGTGGGAAAGTTCTACTTCTACATGAGAGTGTAGCAGGATTTCTAGGGATGATTTGGCTTGAGCATTAAATTTATCCTGTGAAAATTGGTTCTTTAAAATTTTTAAATTGATATCTCACTGAACCTTCTGGAGAATTAAACGTGGATTTTCTTTAAAAATTTCCATTTTTGGCAGTTTTCAACCGAATTTTTTTTTCAAACTTGCAGGGATGGTAGGCAGTACCAAGTGTAATTTATGGAAATAAGAAAAAAAATATTCCAGCACTTCTTCAAGGTCACATGAACATTTTAGGGTTTGTAATGACCATTTTCGTAACCTCTTCTAGAGGTGAAATTTTGAAGGAAAAAAAATATCATATACCTAGTCCAACTGTATTACTTCATATTTTTTGAGGATACCAAATCGTGGTGCGTCCCCTTTAAAAATACAAAAAAACAGATTTTTCCACTATTTTTCGCCATTAAAACTGTCATTTTTAGTGGTTTTTTTTTTACAATATATCATCAAACCTAAACACGTCATCAACTTTAATTTCGACCAAATTCATTTATTTTTTTCCATTTTTCTAATTTTCTTTTTAAATATTCGAATGACCCATTTGGGAACCCACGCAACCTCCTTTCAAATGACCTAGTAAGTAGGTAGTCTAAAATTCATGTGTGGACATATCTCAATTCGCTATTTGTTATTTGAAGCAATTTTAGCAAAATACCAAATTTTTATATATTTTTTTCAACTAATCTCCTTTAAATATAAATTTTCCAAAGTCAAAAGTAGGTACCTACTTAATTTGTAAAAATGTACAAAAAATATTGTTTTTCTATTTTGCTAAAATTTTGACATGTAAGTATAAATTAAGATAAAGTATGTCCAGACAAAAATTTTAGACCGTTAGATCTTGTAGTGGGTTCCCAAACTGGCGTCATTCGGATAGTTTGAAAGAAAATTAGAAGGAATGAAGAGATTTGGAATTTGGTCCAAATTGAAGTTGATTATGTGTTTGGTGTGCAGTGAAAAAAAAATTTCGATCGAAAGCAATCGTTTTAAGGGCGAAAAACAGTGGATGAATTATTTCATTCTTGGAATTTTTTCATTTTTTTATTTTTCTTAGATTAAAAAAAAACAACAAAAAAAACAAAAAAAACACGTTGAATTTTTAAAATCTCAAAAAACAAAATTTCCACAAATTTTTAGGAATTTTCTAAAAATATTGTTTAAAAATTTTTTGTGAAAAATTCCAGCCATCTCAAAAATTTTTTGGTAAAAATGAAAATGTTCCCTAAATAATTTTTTGAAAAAAAAACTGTTGAATAATTCTGGAATCTTTTTGAAAAATTTTCTAATTTCATTTTTTCAAATTTTCATATTGATAGTTTCCTTCTAAAATCTTGAAAAAAATTCAAAAAATTTTCCAAAAAATCTTTCAAGAATTGGAAAAAAATCTGTAAAATTTGTTTAAAAACTTGTTTTCATTCATTTTTTTGGAAAAATTATTTTGAAGAAATTTCCTCTTGATTCCTTTCAAAAAATCTCGATAATGTTCAAAATTATTTAAAAAACATGTAAAAAAAGTGACACATTTTTCTGTAACTCAAAAACTTGTCCTTTGACCAAGCTGTTATTATCAACTTTTTCAAACGAAAAAAGTCTGCTCTTTATCGTACAACCCCCACCCTTCTATCTCACTCCAGTCAAAAGTTATAAGTTAAAGAATATCTAAAAAAAATCATAATAATTAATTTTTTTTTTCAAAGTAATTAAATAGTAATTATTTTTTTTTTTCAAAAAATAAACTGCTCATAACTTTTGATGCATTTAAAAAAAATTGTCCAAGAAAAATAATTTGAAATTTTTTTGAAAAGTCAACGGGTGCGGGCGGCCGCAAAAGCAAACGTCAAAACATACGTACGAGTTGAAAAAAATGAAGAGTTACCTCTTCTCAAAGAATAAATTGGTATTATCTTCATTTTTTCCACTCTGTATATTTTGACGCGAGTTTATGCACCACCCGTTCATTTTTCAAATATAATGTATATAACCTTTTTTGTTGCAAATTTTATGCACTTCAATTTTAGTTATTACTATTTTTCTGTTTAAACGCATTTTTGAAAAGTTATAAGCGAAAAAAAACGATAGGGTGACTTTAATAAATCCACATTTGAGAGAATTTGGAGGGGCAAGGTTCGAGAACTTTTTACTGGTTAATTAATACATCGAAAAAGGTACATTTTGAAAAGAAAAAATTTCAAGAAACCCAAAATGCAGTTTGCTCCATTTTTTTGGTCTAATTTCACTGAGCTGGTATTAAATTTAGCACCTCATTATCAAGTTGAAATTCTCTCGTAGAAGTTTTTTACTGTCGTGTTTTCGTTGATTCATCGTAAATTATTATGATATGAAAAAATTGACGTAATATCTAAACATTTAACGTACCTGTAATAATGCCAATGTGAAGCACAACGTAACTACTGTTTTCATATTGTCGTACCTACTCGTCGGAGATTTCACTTTATTTAATTGATTGGAGGAAATTTCGATTTTTTTTATACATTTAGTAATCAACTGAGAAGAGCATTTATCCAAAGATCATGCCAAATCTTCCCGATACACGTTTGCCAATCATACTAATTATCTTCAGGTCTGAACCTATCGTTTCGTTGATTAGAAATTTCGAGTATCTAGACTCGGATAGGGAATTCTCTATTAATATGTAATTCCGTAATATCGAGAAAAGATAGAAGATGCAACACTTTTGAACATCTTAGGTATAAGAGTAAGCAAGTTGGCGTTCAATTTTACATTGGAATATTTGTTCAAGTTTCATGGCGTTTGTAAACCTAACTAACCGATTTAATTTCACGGTAAACAGCAAAGCCATTCGAGTCCATTAAGAGAAGGGCTAGGTGAAGTTTAAGTAATACCGTTGCGTTGTTGCAATTTCAAGTGCAGTACCCTTAGCGCTCTCTCAAAGTTAAATTGCTTCCAAAGGTAATAGAATGATTTTACGGTCGGCTAGGGTGAATAGTTATAAAAGAAAAACGTATGCGTCAGATGGCAGGAAGTGTGCTATGGGTGCCACCTTCAATAATATAGGGGAGTCTGGAGCAGTTTATTCAAAATTAGTCGAATAACTTATACGATAGGTAGCGAATATTGCACCGGGAGAAAAACAGTTTGCAGAATTTCTTCTCCGTGTTTCCATAGTACATTAGCATTGATTTAGTATACTATAAGTGAGTATCTGAGTATATACATACAAGCTGTGGATGTACGAGTATAAGATGGTAAGAGTTAGGCTATGGAGTACGTGAAAACCTGTAGGATACCTTTGGCTAAAAAATACGTTCGCCATTCCGAACACATTTATTTGTATTAAACCCGATTAAAACCGGTAGCTATGAGACTATTTTGGGATTTTCGAGTGGTTCCGTTAAGCTTCTAATTGAGTTTCAGCCAACACAAATTAAATTTTCCAACTAGCAAAAATTCCTTTAACGAAACCCGCTTACTGTTATAAGTTCATCTCCGTGTCCTTAGGCAGAATTCGGTTCCCAAGATATGAGAAATAAGCACACGTGACCGACCTCTCAAACTGAATTATCGTTTTTATTTTTGCCTGCCTGATGCTGCTGTTATTCGCTTCTGCACAGTTTACGTTCTTTTCTTTCAATGCTGTTCTTTTCTTCTTCTTCCTATTTTTCGTGAAATACTACGAGAATAAATGGCACGATTTTGAATGTAAATATTAGTAAGCAATCGACGTATGTAATTTTTTTCCAACGTAAAATGTATGGGTACTCGTGTTTTGTAGGTAAAGGATTCTAGTTTGAAGACCTCCTGGAATGGTTTTGTAAGATATTACTCGTGGACACCTAAATTTGTTGAATGTTTTAAAGCTTTTTTTTTTTAATTTTTGTACAATTTTATTAAATTTTTTAAAGAACAATAATTTTATCAAAAAAATTCATTTTTTTTTTATTAAAAAGGAATTTCCAACCGTTACATAGTTCAAAAGTAGTAGGTAAGACAGTAATAACTTACCGATTTTTTTAAAAAATTTTTTTAGAATGACATTTTTTTGTTATTTTGTCAATCTTTTGTCATTATTGCAATGATTCTCAAACCATCCCCCAAAAAAATAAAATATGTCAAAAAATTATTGGAAAGTAAAAAAAAAGTCATTCAAAAAATTTACAGTTCAGTTTTTAAAAACTTTCAAAAAAAATTCAAAACGACTTGAAAAAATAGGGACACGTCTTACTTGAAGAAAATTGTTTGAATAAAAATAAAAATATTAGGTAAATGAAAAAATTATGTTATTGAAAAAATATCCTTAAGATTCAAAGAAAAAAAAATATATTCTAAAAATATAATTCTCTACACGTTAAATTGTGTCCAAAAATGATGAAAAAACACAGACGAATCATTAGGTTGTGTCAAGTGTGCTTTCGATCTGGCAAAACTTGCTTTTTCCAGAAAAAAAATTCTAATCCTGTTGGAATAAATGTCTATTTAATAAAAAGTTTCTCCATTTTTTCGAGAAGAAATACTCCATTTTTTAGAAGTAAAAAAACATCCAAGTAATTTTTTAAAGAAAAGTACCTTCATAAATGAATTTTTTCAATTTTTTAGAGTGCTAAATTTTCTCTAAATTGTTGCGGCGAAAAATCTCAATTTTCGAGGGGAAAAAATTTTATGTGGGAAATATCTCATTTTTTTTTTAGAAAAAATTTAATTTTTTGTCTTAATTTTTTTTAGGAAAAAATCTCTAAATTTTATCGTTGAAGAAAATTCTTAAT
Organism: Balanococcus diminutus; assembly: GCA_959613365.1. Lineage (NCBI taxonomy): Eukaryota > Metazoa > Arthropoda > Insecta > Hemiptera > Pseudococcidae > Balanococcus > Balanococcus diminutus. The sequence goes on from OY390714.1 coordinate 37,998,884, forward strand.
TTTTTCAAATTGAAAACATTTACCTATTATTAAAAAAAAAAAAAAACATTTTTTTTGAAGCGGAAAATAATTAAATACCTAAGTATTATTTTTTTAATCTCTAAATTTTTTTCAAGACCGATTTTTCAATTTTTTTGAGCAAAAAAGTTCTCAATGTTTGGAAATTTTTTAAAAATATTCTCAAAATATCTAAAAATAATCTTACATTTTTTTTGTTTTAGAGTAAAAACTGTTTAAAATTCTTTTCCTAGACATTTGTTCAAGACGCAAAGTAAAAAAAAATATTTTTTTGAGAATTTTTTTTTTTTAATTTTTTTGGAGAAAAATTCTGATTTTTCTCTGAATTTTTCAAGAGTAAAAAAATCTTTTTATTTTTATTTTTATTTATTTGAGTAATTACTTTTTGAATCAAAATTTCTCAAATCCTTAAAATTTCAAAAATTTCAAAAATTTTCAATAATTTGGAAAAAAACATTACTTACTTGATTTTTTTCAAAGAATATTTTTCTCAACTCTGAAAGCGAAAATTTTTTTATAAATATTTTTGGAGGAGAATTGAAATACTTTTTTCCAATTTTTTGAAGAGAAAAAAATATTTTTCAACTTTTTAAAGAATTTTTTTTCTTCAGATTTCTAAATTTCTTCAACTGTTGCAGAAAAAAGTCTCAATTTTTTGGAGAAAAAATATCCCATTGTCGTGATTTTTTTAGGGGGGGGGGGGGGGGGGGTATTTTTGGAGACTTTTTTCCAATCATTCAAAATAAAATTTCTAATTCCTTTTCTCAATTTAAAAAAAAAATTTAGTTGAAATATTTTTTTGACAAAATCGTTTAAAAAAGTAGTTTAAAAAACTAGTTTGAAAAAGTTTCTGACAATTTTTAGATAACAAAATCTTGTACGATTAAGCCAAAAATGCTATGAAGAAAAAAAAGCGTTGAAAGGAATTTCAAACATGGTTATACTCTGAAAAAATTCCTTCAGAAAAAACTTCTCGTACAAAATTTTTATTCAATTTTTTTTCTCGTGTTAATTGAGCACATTTTTGTTTAATTTCGAATTTTGTGTAATTCTGAAAAATGGACATTGTTTGAATAAACCTTAGCCTTGGCCTTTGACTTCTAAATTCCCTCCCCTCCTCATCTTTCTCGTTTGCTGAAATTGTAGATATATATTTTTGGCCATTTTTAACAAGTTTTAGTGTCACATTTAAAGTCTTTCCAACTCAAATGGACTTAAACTCGAGGTAACAAATCTAGTATGGTATATTTCTAAATGATTTTTTCTCCTTTCACGACATTCTTGACCACGTAGAAAGTCACAGTCATCATTCATTTTAGAAACTAATTTTGAAATAGTTAGAATCGATGTAGTAGAGTTGATGTTATTATTAAGGTTTTTTATCTTTGTCAAAATTTAATCTCCACGATGCTGGAAATTAACTTCCGAAATGATGAATTTTTGATATTAATTTGGCGAAATGTTTAATAAAGGTGCGACTTCTGTTGTGAAGATTATCTTCATTCGAGTGTTACGCTGCGCATTGTCTTTTTTTCCTCACTTTGAAGGAAACGTGTAGTAGATATAACTTATTGCCTTGAATTAAACTGATTTAGATAACAGCCGTTTATAGAGTGATAGTGTGTTATTGTAACCTTGTTCATGAAACGTGCTTACGTCGAGTTGACAATTTGTTGATTGCTGTTTTGTATTCGATTAATATTACAGTAGGCGAAAAAAATTATTACTATGCAAATAGTGTCTCGTATAAACTTATTTTATCTAAGTATCCCGATGGAAGGCGATATTAAACGAAACTTTATAGCACTTAAGTAGACCAATGTTAGCTTCTTATAGGGCAAAATTTCAAAGAATAAACGTCCCTGTAGATTAATAACGCCTATAAGGGAAAATATTTAATTTAAATTTTAAAAGAAATGTCTACAAAATGGAGCGCAGTACGTTAAAAAAACGTAGGTAACTTAACTTACCTTCTAACATGGAAACAATGAAATCAAGGCGATAGAATTATTTTTCCAAATTTTCCTTCAAATTTTTGCGACTTGGTAAACGCTTTTTTAGATTCCCTTTTTTTTATGTCTTGTAAATGGTGAAGGATTGACGCGTTTATAATTTTAAGCGCATGGTGAGAAATTTAAATAAAATTGTAATCAAGTAAAATGTTTTTAAAAAGGTACCTATTTTTGAACTTCGGCAATGATGGCAAATTGAGCTTTTTATGCAGATGAATTAGTTTCCTTGGAAAAAGTAAAGAGGGAGTGAAGTTAGGGTTGGTTTTAGTGCTGTTCAGTCAGAATATCAGTGGAATTAGGTAGGTTAGGTACGTACGTACGTACGATGTCGTTGAGTTGAAAGTAGTAAAGTATGCGGCGAATTCACCCTGTGCTCATCATTCAACTGCTTAGGTAACCTTAAAGTCTATTTTGTGTCAATATTAAGGAAATTGACTTTTTTATTCGAAATTTGTAATTAAAAAAATTTTATCAGTGAAGTGGAGCTTTTCAGTGGGTGAGTAAGTCAGGAAGGCACCTATTTGGGTATTTTATACGTAGAAATAGTCTTTTTAAATTGGTAAATGGACTGTTCAAATAAGTCGGTCGTTTTTCGTTTAAATAGTACATTGTATGGAAGCAGGGAAGAACCGAAGTCGGAATATTGGAGGGGCAAAATCTTGAAAATTTACAACTTTTGTCGATTTTCTGACTTTCGACCCATCCAAAATTTAAAATTTCCCAACTTTTCCCAACTCGAACTGAAAATTCCCAACTAAAACAGAAAATTTTCAAATATTGGAGGGGCAAGCAGCCCCCATTGCCCCCCCCCTTTCGGAGCGTCCCTGTATGGAACACTTTTGCAGTAGTCTGTTTAAAATCTAAATAATTGGATTTATGCGTACTTACTTATTATATATTTTTTTTGTTGTAGATTTTTCAAACTAATTTAGAAGTACAATTTTTGCGAACAAAGGCTCTGGTGTGATAAGGGGGTCAATCGGCCCCCGGTCGAACTTCGAAATTTTTTTCACAGATTCCGATTTTGTATCGTAAAAAATGATTTTAGAATGAATCAGCGATCACTTATCTTAATCCCTGGGGGCTTGGGCCTCGAAAGTGCGATTTTTAGCTTGAAAATTCCATATCATCGAGTTCTCAACCGATTTTCACCAAACTTGGCATGTAGGTACAAGTACCCAAGGGGGGTGTTGTGAAATTTTTTCAGTTTTTTTCGATTCCTCTAACGACCTTGAAAACGACTTTTAACGCTTTGAATCACCCTGTAGGGTACAGTTTTAGAGTGCACACGGCGGAAAATTTTTTTCCAGTTTTTCACACCCTTCAACACCACCCAGAATTTTTTCAAATTTTTATCGTTGGTGCAACTTCCCTAAAATATTCAAAAAACCAATTAATCGTGCGTTTCCCTCACTGAACGCTCATTTTTCATCAAAAAAAAATTTCCTCGAGGAACATCACTAGATACTCCTTTATACACCTTTTGGCCGAATTTCACCTCAATTCATTCATTTTTCGTGAATTACGGTTTTTTCATTAATTTTATGTATTGAGTAATCACACGAAATGATTAAATGAAAAAACTAATCGCGGATTCGAGTTCGGCAGGTCAAACTACCCCGATTTAGACCTTTGCAGCGATCATTTTGCCCAAAATTGAAAAAGTTCAACTTTTATCTATATTTTCTTCATTTTACCGAAATTGGATTTTTTGGTAAAAATGTAAATTTTCAAAAAATTTTATGACTTTTAGGGTTTTTGTCAGACATTCTGAAACTTTAAATTTTTTAAATTTTTATTAAACTTTTTTTATTAAGTATTTTAGAAATTTTTAAAATAAATTTTATGGCTTTCATACATTTTGTCAGACATTCTGAAACTTGAAAATTTTTTAAAAATTTATGACTTTTAGACTTTTTGTCAGACGTTCTGAAACTTGAAATTTTTTTATTTTTATTAGACTTTTTGATTTTCAAATTTGTATGGAAATTATTATTCGTGACTTTTAGACATTTTGTCACGTAGTGAATGTTATTTTCTATAATCATAAAGTACCTACAAAATAACTATTTGACGTCGTGAATTCTTTGAAAAAGACTTATTGAAAACAGAAACCGTTCTTTTCGAGTAAAATTTATTCGTAATTTGTATCACATGGAAAAGTTAATAATCTACTAACATCCACATCCTCCAAATCCTCCTCCAAACGAGTTTCCAAACCCTCCGCAGTTGGAAAATGACGGGAATGGGAAAGGTTGCGGCAGGAAAGGTTGTGGCAATATTACAGGTGGTGGACGAATCACTGGTCTCGGTCTGGATGCGAATGGCTTATTATTAGGTGGTAGCAGAGCCAATATTATGTTTGGAATAGTGACTGATTGCTGACATCTGTCCGGTTGTGGAACTCGAACCGGTACAGGTTGTGGGATGGGTATTATTGTAGGTGGAGGGCCACATTCGTAATTGCAGGAAGACTCGTAGCAATCAAACTCCCCTGGGCAAATCGGCTTTGCGTTGGTGTTACTGATTAAAATCTAGAAAGAAAAGAAATACACGTATTAAACACAATATTGGCATTTGACATATTTCTATCATGACAAAATGTTGAAAACGAAGAGGCGTACTTGTAATAAAATTCCAAAAATAAAACATTGGAGTTTTCCTGTCGACATCATGTTTGCTGCTAAAATTCACTTGGGTGAAAGACTGAAGAGTGAAGGTGTATTATGTTTTTGAAATGAACTTGCGAGTAATTATGATTTCCCATAGCTCGAGCTAGAGTTTATATAGCGTAGAAAGAATTTTCGATTTAGATAATTAAACGACTACGTGACTGGGTATCGAGTATGCGCCCAGATTGTACCTATTTTTCGCAAATCCATCATCATAGTTAAGCAGGTATGAAATCTAACTCTGATGTATTTATCGTAGAGGAATTCGGTGATACTGATTTCAAAAAAATAAAAAACATTCCTCGTCAAATTCCACGATTATAAATTGATAAAATTCTTACGAATTTCGTATAAATTGAGTTCTCCGACTTCACTAGTATCATTTGGTTATTCAAACGTCTGCGGTCAAGAGTATACCTATACCTCGATCTGTTCTAATGGCCTTTTCGACGAGTTCCTTCAGAGGTGCAAAAATGGAAAAAAATTATGTTGTACACCTAGTCTAGATGTACAACATATATTTTTTTCAGAATTTTTTAATATGGTAGAAGACCCTCAAAAATGCAAAAAACCGAATTTTGTCACCATTTTTCGCGCTTAAAATGGTCATTTTTGGTATTAATTTTTTCCTCTTGTAATATACCACTAAATACATCGAAATACACCATGAACCCAAATTTGGATAAAATTCGTTGATTTTTTCCATTTTTTCTAATTTTTTTTTTAATCAACTCCAGTGTACCACGAGGTGTCTGGAGGGCCAAAAATTCACGTTTGGACTTGTTTCAAGTCGATATTTAAATTATTTATTTTTATTCAGAAAATTTCTCAAATCTTTCAATTTCAGCATTAATTACTTATATTTTTACCATTTTTTCCCCGAATTCTTACTCATTGTTTTTTTTACAAATCTTAAATTCAGTTTTACCTTGTGAACTTTCATTTCTCAATTTTTTTACAAATTTTCAATCATTGAATTATTTATAAATTTTGATTTTTTTAAATTTTTAATTCATCGAGGCAACTGTTTGCAGATTTTTTTTTTTTGTTTAATTTACTCATTGAATTTTGAACAAATTTTCAATGTACGTAGGTACCTATCAAATTTTGGAACAATTTATTTTCTTTTTAAATTTTGGCAATTTTTTTATTTTTCAGAGTAAGGGCTGATTTCTCACTAATTTTTCAATTTTTAGAAATTTTATTTTATTTTTTTCAAATTATTCCACTTTAGCTTTTATTTGAAATGAATTTTTGTAAATATGTAGGTACTTGATTGCAAACTTCCAAAGTAGGTATGTTATTAGGCCTATTTGACTTTTTTACAAATCTTAAATTCTTGTAAATTTTTCATTTATAAATTTTTTTCTTCGTTATAGTGTATTGAATTTTTCAATTTCATTTTTTATAATTATGTACTTATTATATTTTTGTAAATTTTTGATTTTTAAATTTAATAACTTTTTTAAAATTCCAACTATCTGAATTTTTCACAAATCGTCAATTTAGGTTGTAAATTCTTGTGAATCTTCATTTTTAAATTTTTCAGTCAATTCAGGTTTTAAATTTTGATTTAATAAAGACTTATGTTGAAAAATATACTTATTGTGTTTTTTAATTTTTTTTTTTTTTAAATTTCTATTCATTGAATTTTGTTAAATTTTGTGAAATTTTTCAATTGATTAAATTTAATTAATGTTTTATGAATTTTCACAAAATTTCATTCGATTATTTTCTTAAATGTACTTGGATCTTACCAATTTTTGATTAATTAATTTTTTTTATTTGAATTTTGTATTTTGAAAAAAAATCTGATATTTTTTTGCTGGATTTTGGAATCTATTGAATTTTTTTAATTATAATTTTTTAATACATTGATTTCTTTTTTCAAATCTTGACCCATTGAATTTTCCATAAATCTTCAATTTAGGTAGTGATTAAATTTGTGTGAATTTCAGTTTTCAACTTTTTTTATTCATTGATTTTCTAAAAAAAAATTATCTAATAAATTTCGGAGAATTTTTAAATTTATTAAGTTTTTGTGAATCTTCAATTCGTCAAAATCAATTTTGGTAAATGTTTGCAGATTTATAGGTTTGGATAGTGGGTCTAGGTATACCTAATTAAATAGATAAATGTATTTAAAATACTCTCCAACCTAAAATCTTTCTTGTCAGGAGTATCGTCATAGTTTTTCAAACTACGAGATAGTATAAAATAATTATTTTGAGTAGGTGCTAAAAAGCATGAATCCCTATCACATATTTAGGTACCTACCTAATACCAAATTTCATTTCAGTAATTTGAATTTTATTTTTACAGATACGCCTACTTTCATGTCCGCCATTAATTCAAAGAAATGGGCAACTGGGAGAATACTTTCTCTTCGATTTCAATTTATATTTTGAGTACTTTTTTAATCATCGTGAAATGCAATTTTTCGAAAGAAATCGAGAACATGAAAATCGATGAAAATTTCGAATCGTTGATCATAAAGCTAGACGATGATTTACAAATGAAAACCATTGGACATTTAAATTACCCGGTTTCATATTGGAATGAAAATATGTTCGGAACGGTGGAAAATAACAATTGCGTGAAATTTCCACATCCTTACTCGGTTGACTTTGAAAATCTCTACTGGCAGATTTATGAAATCAACAATGTCACATTTCGTTTATATAACGCCTATCTCGATACTCGTGAACAGGTGAACCAACCTACGGTGAGAATTTTAGCCATGGTGAATCAAGAAAACCTACAATTGAATTTGAAATGTTTACTGTGGTATAATAATGGCACCAAGGTTTCCATTTCTGATGTATCAGATTATATGCTGATTTGGCATAGTTATTGGTTGAGGAATAGTGTCGATCGAGTAGCCAATCTTCCTTATTTAATCAACTGTCCAATTCCAAAAGAACATACTCATGAAGTACCAGTTGCTGTAACTTTAACCGAAGAAATGTGCCAACCGGCGTTGAATGTTTTAAAAGTGATCTACGATAAGGTAAATGTCAAAGAGAAATTTGCTATTTGCGTTAAAGGGCTGGATTTTCCATTCCGTGATATTTCTGCCCAATTGGTGGAATGGATTGAGCTGGCAAAATTATTAGGTGTGAATAAAATTTTCATTTATAATTTTCAAGTTCATCCGAATACCCTACGAGTGCTCGAATACTACGAAAAGAAAGGTTTCGTCGAAATCATACCGCTGACGTATTCTTTAGGACAACCACATATACTTCATGCGGCGAAAGGGTTTCGTTATTATGCTAAATATTTCGAACAAGTGATCGCCTATAACGATTGTTGGAATAAAAACATGTACAAGTACGATTACATCAGCTTATTAGATGTCGATGAAATGATCATACCTGCAGAAGTGAACACGTGGTCAGAACTCATCAATCAGATCGAAACCAAGAATCAGCAATTTGGTGGTCAGAGATATATATCTTATGTATTTCGCGAAGCTCGATTTAGTCCTGAAATGACGAATTCGTCTCAAATACCTGCCTTTATGACAATGACACGAAGAGTATTGAGGAAAGAATTTAGTAAGCCTGGTTGGCAAATAAAATCAATTCATAATACCGAAGATATAATCACCTTGCATAACCATTACTTCATCAAAGCATTTGAAGGATATGAGAGAATTTATGAAGTTGATCCATCTATGGCGCAAGTTAGTCATTATAGAAATTGTGACGTACGAATTCCCAACGATAACTGTTTCACGTTGAATCTTAACAATGGAACAATTGATAGGCTCTTGTGGAAATACTATAAAGACCTGAGGCCTGCTGTGGAAACTACTTTTCGAGAAATTAAAAATTGAAACAATCTTTCTGATGAATAGTGAATTTATGTAAATAAATTCAAAAATAAGAAAATGTTACTTTGGTGAATTAGATGGGTTTGAATGTTAATTATTAGATACATTTCTTACTAAGTAATTGCAAGAATTATTTTTTTTATTTTAAAAAAAAATAAAATTAAGTTTTTGGTGATTTTATTTTTAATTTTTTTTTTTTAAATAAAAATTGTCAAGAATTTTTTTTATTAAAAAAAATGATAGCTAATTGGTTTAGAAAAAATACATAGTACAAAATAAAAAAAAAATTTTAAATGAAAAAACGAAAATAAATCTAGCTGATTAAATTTTGAGGGGAAAACATATTACGAACAAAAAAACTACAACAATTTTTCCTAAAATTTATTTTTAACATTATTGAAAACACAAAACACTTTAAAAATATGACTAGAATTTAATGGCATTATTTGTACTGGCATAAATCGTTCAATTCCGATTATATAAGATCGATTTGGCCATTTTAACGTATATTTCCACCGTATAAAAATAGATGAGCAATTACCTACATCTTTACAGAATAATTTCGCTTGAACAACAGTGATAATAAAATCACTATTTCATAATATTACGACCTCTACCATCAAAAAATTCTGTTCTTCTTCATAAAACTGCGATGGACTAATAAACGTGTGCACTTTTTGTGCATTACTAACTCTAAAGTCAATCAAAAAGCATAAGTAAAAAAATAAAAATAATTCAGAGTCGATAATTATTTTAGGCTGTTTTGTAAAAAATCTGGATGTTGAAAATGAATTTTTGTTTCATCTGATCTCATAACGTTTCTTTCTTTATTTATTTATTTCTTTCTTTTCATCTTGATTTTTATTATCAATCTTAATTATTTCTCAACTGCTCATGTGGTCACAGTTCGATTTAAAAAAAAAAAAAATTACTTCATAATTATACGATTACTGGCGTGGGGTTGCAAGTAACGACTTGAAACGATCTGATTTAACGAGATGTAACGAAGAATTCAATTTTTTGGTTTCATGGTCTAGTAATAAAGCATCCAAAGTAGGATTTTGAGAAACAGTACGTAAAGAATCGGCCAAGGTTTCACGAAGCTGTCTTATGCGAAGATTTTCTGCTGGACTTTCCAATAAGTATCTTCTTTTTAGTTTCATTTCTTGATCTAGACGTTTGCGTAAATTGCTTATCTGAGAATAAGGTGAAAAAATTGATAATATTAGTAAACGTAGATACAGACATGGCCGGCAACTTAGCATCCAAAATTTTAAAAGTATGAAAATCTTATAATTTTTATCAATATTTTTGGAGAAAAAAAATCTCAATTTTTTGTAGCAAAAAAAGCTTTAGATATTCTCTGAAGAAGAAAAAATCGCCAATTTTTTCAAGAATGAAAATCTGTCAACTTTGTTGAGAATAAAAATATTCGTTTTTTGGCGGTTTCTGATATTTTTTGAGTACCTAATTTTAACGTAAAAAATTACTTTTTTTTTGAAAAACCATCTTTCAGTTTTTGTACTGTCTAAAGATTTTTTTTTGTTGAAAAAAATCACTAAATTTTTTAAGGGTGAAAAATTTTTCAACTTTGTCAAGAGCAAAACATATTTCTCAAATTTTTCTCTAAAAAAAAATCAATTTATTTGCGGAGTAAAAAAATATAGAAAATTTGTTATTGTAAACTTAAAAAAAGTTGGTAAATATCTCTTTTTTGAACTTTTTTTAAAATTCTGTCTCGCAAAAAACTCAAATTCTTTGAAGGGTAAAACCATTTGATTTTTTTTATTGAAAAAATCTTTTATTTTGTTTTTGCGAAGAAAACAATACGATTTTTTTAGTGAGAAAAATTCAAATTTTTCAACTTTTATCAAAGAAAAAAATTTTCTGCTTCTTTAACAAAAAAATTGTTCATTTTTGGGAAGAAACCCACATTCACTTTTATGGAAAGTAGATCTCCCATTTTTAATTTCCGTTTGAAAAACTTCTCAAGTTTGTTAAGTGTAAAAAATATTTATCATCTTTTTTTTTTTTTGAGTGAAAATTGTTTATAAAAAAATTTATTATCTACGTAAATTGTTTTTTTCAATTTTTCAGTGCAGAAAAATAGGCGTTCCTGTCGAAATTTTGCCATTAATTTCCGTCGCCAAAAATTTCTAAATTTTTTAGAGTTTTCTGTCTCATTTTCTTTTCTTTTTTTTTTCTTTTTTTGTTTTAAAAAATATGGAAAAATACACAAACTTAATTTTTGAAGAAAAAGTCTCTCATTTTTAATTTTTTGGGAAAAAATGTTTCAATTTGTTTTTGAAGAAAAAAAAATATCTAAATTGAAGGAAACAGATATTTTTTTATTTTAATTTTAAAAAATCGTTTTTTTCCGAGAAATAATTTTTAATTTTTTTGAGAGGAAAATTAACTTGATTTTTGTGGGAAAAAATCTTTTGTTTTCTTTTTTTTTTTAATTTTTTTGATTTTTCTTTTAATTTATGAAAAAAGTTCACTTTTTTAAAAATAAAATTTTTTGAATATTTTTAGAGAAAGAAAGCTCAAATTTTTCAATCAGCGTAAAATTATCTAGTTGAAAATTTGATTCAGGTATGCCTCAATTTTTTTGAGGAAATAACTTTTCGATTTCTTGAGAAAAAAATCCCTCAATTTTTTTGTATTTAAAAAAAATGATAATTCTTTGTAAAAATCTTTTCCAGATTTTTGTAGAAATAAAAGAGCTCTCAATTTTAACTTCGTTTTTTAAAGGGAACAACCTTTTGATATATATTTTTTTTTTGGGGGGGGGGTCCCTCAATTTGTTTGCAGCAAAAAGAAACGTCTAAGTTGCCGGAACTGGATATAGGAAGACAATTCGAGATAAAATTCTAATTACTTCATTTTTCAGGTGTTGCACTTGCTGTCGATGTGATTGCTCTCTAGCTTTGAGAAGATGTTCGGCGCGTAATTGGCCAGCTCTGAACCTTTCCATGTCATCGCTTCGATCGATGGAGGCTCTGAAACCCAACACAGACGATCAGATCGTAAACCACAATCCAAGGTAAATATCCGCTAATTATTAATAAATTACCTGGAAAAGTCTTTGGCACGTAAACGAGCCAATTCAGATTCTTTTTCAGCTAGTTGAGCTTCGAGTTGATTACACCTCTGTTTCAAGTCCTTGTTCTCGTGCTCAAGATAAGACAAGTTGAGACTTGAAGCAGCACCGAAAGCATAATTGCTCGCCATGATATCGGAAGTATCCATTTTATCGTGACTTTTTCCCCTTTCTTGGCTTAGTTTCTTTTCAAGGCCTTTCTTTTCCGATTCAACCCTTCTTAACTAAAAATAAAATTGACAATTTTTTATGACGCGAATAATCATTCATACGTTTTAATAACCTACTTTCTCTTCCAGCATTTCAATTTTGCCTCGAAGTTCGCAGCATTCGATTTGTAATTTATGCATAGTATAGTTGTCTTTATCGTCTAAAGCTGACGATGAATATTTGGCGAATCTTAACTGATCTTCTAGATGAGCTCTTTGTATGTCTTTGCCATCAAGTTCGGATTGAAGTGCGCAAATTTGTTCTGCTCTGGCTTTACATTCGGCGTGCATTTCTGTCAGCGCACGTTCAGTTCTTTCTAATCGTTCAGTCAAGAGTCTTCTTTCATTTTCGTTATTACTCAGAGTTTTCTGTAACTGGAAATGAAAATAAAATTTAATTTGATATTTGGCATATTCCAAGTATGTACTTGTACATTGATATAACTTCGAAAAAGTAGGTACTTACTTGTTTAATTCTATCGTTGGTAGAACTCGAAGAGAATGCGCAATCCGAAAGTGATTTTTGTAAACTTTGAATTTCAGCTCGTAAATCTTGCTCGACCGAACTGGCCATTTCAAGCGATGAATTCATTTGATCCACCGATGATTGTAAAGAATCACATTTTTCTTCAAGGTTTGCAATAGTCCTCGTCTGAGTTTCCAGACGGTCTTGCAATTTCTGTTAGAAATAAAAAATTAAAATATTTCGTTTTCTAAGTAGAACATTGGAATTGGTTGATAGGTCATTTTTATCAAAATGATTCCCGCTTACTTGAATGTGAATGTCTTTCTCCTGTAGGATCATCTGCAACCGGTTCAAATCACCCTCTAAAGCTATTCGTTGAATTTCCAATCGAGCTGACCTGGATTCGCATCTGCTTAAATCTTCTTTCAACTTTTGTCTTTCATTTTCTAGTTGACTATTTAAACTTCTCAATTTCATCACTCGTTCCTAAAGTAAGAATAAGACGTTTTAATTGAAATACACGAGGTATTATTTCTGGTTTCGTGACCTGCCACAATTTACCTCGCATTGATATTTTTCCTCAGATCCAGATTGTAGGTTCATTTCCAAAGATGCTATTTTATCCCTAAGTTGTTGGTTCTCTTCAATTTTATGTTTTAAAAGTTCAGTCTAAACATGAAAAATCTCAAAATTGATTACAATTTTTAAAAAAATCTAAATGAAAATTAATTTAAATTTTGTTACCTCATTCATCAACGAAGCCTCTTTTTGGTCCAAATGCATCTCTAATGTTCCTTTTTCTTCATTTAGTTGCCTTATACACTGGACCATGTTGCTGATTTTTGATTCGTTTTTATTTTGTGCATCATACGTTTCATCTAATTGCTTCTTCATATTGACGTTTTGGATTTTTAAATCATCCTGAAAAATACATTTATTTTCATTCAGCGTAAAAAAATCCCAATTTTTTTTTGGAAAAAACGGTTTCAATTTTCTTTTAAAAAATCTTTTGTCTAATTTTTTTTTTTTTTTTTTTTTTTTTTGAAGAAAAAAATATACCAACTTTATGGGGAAAAAACAACTCAATTTTTAGGAATGAAGGAATTTCTAAATTTTTTTCTAAATTTTCTTGGAATAAAAAATACCTATCTTAAAGTTATTCATTTAAATAAATATGTTCAAAAATCTCAATTTTTTGAAAAAAATCTTGATTTTTTTGAAAAAGAAATGTCAACTTTTTTTGGAGAAGAAATCTCTTTATTTTGTGTAGGGTGGCGAATCTTGATTCTATGTATCCAGTTTTTTAAAAGACAAAAATCTCAGACCATAGGTATGTATGTTTCTAGCAAAAAATTAATCTGAATTTTTTTGGAGTCGGGGTAAAAAAGTTTTTGTACCCATTCAATTAAAAAAAAAAAACATTTTCTAGGAGAAATCTCTTTTTATTTTTTTTTAGAGAGTAAGAAAAAAACTTCATTCTTTTTACAAACAAAAAAAATCTTAATTTTTTTTTTCAGAGTCAGAGTAAAATACCTTGTTTCTTGTGTTTTTTTTTTGAGTGGTTAAAAAAATCTCTAAATTTCTTGGAATAAATTGTTTTTTAAATTTTTTTCAAAATTAAAAAAGTGAGAAAAATGTTTTTAAATTTTGTAAAAATATTTTTTTGAGTAGGTATTTTAAAACATTTTTTGGGAGTAAAAAAGTTTTCAATTTTTTTTATACTTGATACATTTCTTGATTTTTAAGAATGAAAAATTTATAAAAAAAATTTGGATGAATTTATTACGAGTACCTATTATTATTATTATTATTCTATCAAATGATTAATCGTTCTTTCATCGTTTCTATTTTTGTTTTTTCGTACTATTTATTTATTTTTATTTATTTATTTTTTTTTTTAAGATGTTTAATATTTTTGTACTACATTAGATTATTCAAAACGTCAATGTATTAATTCCGTGAGGTTTTCTTTTCTTGTTTTTTTTTTATGTTTGAGTTACTTGTGGTTTATATCTTCTTTCTTCTACCGGTTTTGTCAATTTGATACCTCACTTTACTGTGGCTTATTTATTTACTTACTACTCTTCTATTTGATCTAGGTAATAAGAATAATCCGGCCCCCGCTCACCATTCTGGCATAGGGGGACCGTTATTCATAATGTACTTTCATGTATTCTACTCATGCAAAAATAAATTCAAATTCAAATTATTATTATTATTATTACCTATTATTATTTATTTTTTTTTGGAATAAAAAAATTATACCTTTTAAATAAAAAAATTTCAAGGTAGGTGTCAAATTTTTTAAAATGAAAAAAATCTTAATTTTTTGAAACAAAAAGGTTTTTAATTTTTTTTAGAACGAAAAATTTCTCAAGTAAAAAAAAAATCTAGATTTTTTAGGGAAAAATTCTTTCGTATAAAAATATTTCCGTTTGAAGCGAAACATTTTTCAGCTCCTCCCCCCCCCCCCCCCCCCCAACTAAATAAATTTTCAAATTTTTTAGAGAAAAAATCGTTCTCACATTCAACATTATAAAAAATTCCAAATTACCGCCCCTGAATATACACCTAAGCCTACTTACTCTTTCCCTTTCAAGCTGAGCCATTTGTTGTAAAAGGAATCTGACATTTTTCTTTATAGATTCGGGATTCACGTCAAATGCACTGTCGGTTCTACCATTTTCGAATACAGCATCTTGAGCAATTGCTGAAAAAAAAACATTTCAATAAAAAGACTGAAAATTGAAATTACTGGTTGTAGTAATTTACCTCGACTTGGACTCCATCGCCTTTGTGGAGCTAATACTCGCAGAGGAGAAGAAAGAGGACCTTCGCCTTGTATGACATTCAAACGTTTGAAAATATTTCCAATCGCTTTGAGTCGGTTTTCCAAATCTTTTTTGCTTACTTCCATTTGGTTTAGTTGTGTGTCTAAAACACGTACTCTTCCTTCGCTGCCTCCCAAACGTGACTGCAACGAGAAAAGTTAATATGTAAATAAAAATAAACGATAAGTAAGGATAAATAAATTATTAAAGTTTCTTTACTCACTTTAAGTTCTTGCAATTGCTGATTCGCATCGGTTAAGCATAGTTCTAAATTATGTCTTTGGTCTTCTAATTTCCTTTCTTTCACTCGACTATCTTCTAATCGGCCTAATAGTTCTTGCTCTCTTAAACGCCATCCTTCCTCGTCTTCTCTGATTCGTTGACGTATTTTCATCAGTTCTTGTTGATTAGCTTCGATGTTTCTTTCAGCGTCGATCAACTGAATATCGATATTAACAATTAAAATAGGTACTTTTTTTAATGATCGTGTTATTCAAAATTTACCTGTTTTTTGTAGATATGCAATTCTTGCTGAAGTTTATCCTTATCTTCCAATTCCAGATTTAATTTAAGTAATAGTTCCTTCTCGTCGTTTTGTTTTTGTTGATTGGCAGCATTTGATTTTTCCAACTCTTGTTGTAAATTCTGAGCACCTTGGTTAGATTGAATAAATTTAATTTCAATATCTCTGTAGACATTTTGCAACTTGGACTTCTCGTTCTCCAATTGATTTATTTTGTCTTCCAAACCTTAAACCAAAATCGAAAATAAATTTATACGTTACGTTACTGAATATTTATATTATTTAGAAAATCATACCAGCAATTTTTTGATGAGATTCCTCCAACGACCTTGCTTGTTCGCGTTTTTCAGCTTCGGACTTCTTAATAAAATCTCTCAGCTCTTTATTAGAAAGCAGATATTTTTCTTTCTCGATACCGCACTCGTTTAATTGACGTTTGATATCATTCAACTCTCTTCTAGCGTTATCGGCGTTTTTCTCCACTATAAATAAATATTAGCGATTAATCGGTATATCATTGAGCGAAGGTAAAATTAGGTTGATGCACTTCTCTTTTAAAATCGCATGCTCGAGAACATTTTTTTTAATTAAAATTATCAACGAATCTAATTAGCGAAGGAATGCGTCGTTATCGATTACACAGGCCAGCAATAATCGTGTGTGGTGAAAAATTAATTCTCTATGGTTCTTACTTTCTTTCAGTTTGTGATTAGTTTCGGCTAACTGAATTTTTATATTTTCATATCTGTCTTCGGATAATGATAATTCTACTTTTAATTCTTCGCATTGTTTGATACAACAATCGCGATCTTTTTTCACCTCTTCCATTTCGTATTCTAGTCTTTGCTTTTCGTCTTCGGTTTTTATTCTGAAAAAAAAAAAAAAAAAAAGGTTGGAGTTCTCTAAATTGATTTTTTTCTATTTTTTTTTTTTTTTTAGATAGTTCTGAATCATTTTCTAGATTTGAGATTCATTTTTTTTATGTATTGAGGAAGGATATGTAGAGGTACATAATTATTCTTAAATCAGGGTCAGACGAAAATTTATAATTGATCAAACGATTGGAACGAATGTAAAAAATAAAAATTACGATTGAAACTGCAAAAAAAAAGAATGGAGCAGTAATGTGAATTTTAACATGGCGCATGCCAAATTTATGGTTTAAAGTTCGAGCACATTGAAGTTTAAAATAATACGTGCTGAACTGCTCGTACATTGAATACGTGCAGAGCTGTTGGCTAATGACTTTTTTATCACGTTAAATATTATATAAATTCAATAATTTTTGAACTTTGAGACGAGATGTAAAATAGATACGATAATAGATAAACCCAGCAAGTTTTCCCCCAAAAAAACACGACCTGTTAATTTCGACGACCAAGTTGAAGTGACCTTAATCGAAAAAAATTGTCAATGTCAATGTTGTTTTTCAAAACAAAATATTACCTCATATCGTCCATTTTGGAGGTTAATCTGGTAACTTGTTCGCGAAGTGTGTTAATATTGGAACGATCCTGCTCAGCTTTCAAGTTGGCTTCACGACGTAATTTTTCTAGAGCAGCGCGTTCTTCATCGAGTTCGTTACGAACTGACTCCATTTTTTCGAGAAGAGCCTTTTGATCTTGATGAGCTGAAAATCAAACCATTTGATGATTTACCTATTTGTGATTTTTTTGCGAATTTTTTCGCGTTGAAAAAATAGGTACCCAATAAGAGAGCTTGTTGTTTGTCATTTTCTGCTCGCCGAAGTGCCTCTTCGTATTGTTGATTTTGCATGTCCAAGTGTTGTTTCAAATTTTCAATTTTTTTCTCAAGATTGGTAATTTCTTCGGTTTTATTGCGTTCTACCTCGGCTAAAGCACTTTGCATCCGTTTGTCTGCATTGGTTTTTATTTGTTCCTAAAAAATTTAATTAATTAATTTTTTGAATATTTTTTTTGAAAAAAATTATATGAAATTCGTAGAAACCTTTTCTTCTTCAAATCGTTTAGTATTTTCATCATTTTTATTTTTCAAACTGTCAATTTTTTGTTTATATTCATTTTCTAAAGATTTCAGTTGCTGCATCAAGTTGTTTTTGGTGTCGTTGAATTGTTTAGACATGTTTTCTAATTCGTTTTCCAATCGACATATTTCGTTTTTCAAAAAATCCTGTAAACGATTTATTAATTGAAATTAAAATGACCTGAAGTATTTTTTATCAGTGTGGAGTGCTTATTAAAAATTATATGTACTTGTTTTCCCAAAAGCTCTTGAATATCCTTCTCCATAGTTTCTCGTTTGATTTCGGAAGCTTCGAGATTATTTTGTGTTTCAAATAGAGCCGCTTCTAACGATTCTTTATCATTTTTGAGCACAGCGTTGAGTTCTTGTAAATGAATTATTTCTTTTTCATTGCTTTCCAGCATGACCTACGAAATGTAATTAATTAATGAATTGGATGCCATATTTTTATTTGAAAAATAGGTAAATTAATATAGGAACCTGTTTTTCTTCGCACTCCTTCACCAAGTCTTCGAGGTGTTTGTTGACTCGTGCATTAGTTTCACTGACTTGTTCGATTCTATGTCGTAGTCTCATTAGTTCTTCATTCAAAGCATCTTTCTTGCGTTGTGCATTGATCAGCTGATCGCTTAATTCATTACGCTCGTGAGTCGTACCACACAATTCCATTTCCAACTGTTAATTACGATTGCAAAAAATTATTTGTTATGTTCGTTGATACGGTTGAATCAATATCTGGCAAGGGGGTAAAATTCACCTTTTCTTTTTCAGCTTCGATGTACTTGAATTTTTCCAATAGAGCCATTTTTTCTGTTTCTAAATCCAAACGATTTTGTTCGGTGTGTAAAAGTTCCTTACGCACAGCCTCTAAGTCGTTGTTCAAATCTGCCAGTTGATTTTGGAATTTGTTTTTCGTTTCGTCCGCCTAAAAAATGGAATTTGAGTGAAACTATTTTCAGTTAAATAATGGTACATTTAGGGGATAATTAGATTTACGTACATTTTTGAGATCATCGGTTAATTTTTTCTTTTCTTCTTCCAACGACGCGACTAATGATTCGGCTTTTGATAATGCATCATGAACTTCTGACCGCTCCATTAATACCCTCTGCAGTTCGTTTTCAAGTTCTCCTGAAAAATTAGCAGTTTTATTTAAATCGTATGTTATTTTCATCAAGAAATGAATTCCAGTCAATTCAATGAAAACTGATATTGATTTCTTTGTAGAAAGAATTCTCCTGATTTTTGATTTTTTTTTTTTGAAGAAAATTCTTTTTAAAGTAAAAATATTTCTTAATTTTTTGGGGGAAATCTTGGAATTTTTTTACCGAAAAATGCTCTCAATTTTTTTAGAGAAATAAATCACAACTTTTTTTTTCAGAGAAACGTTTTAAATTTTTTTTGAAGAGATTTTTTTTTAATAAAATAATTTTTTGTGCAAATAAATTGGGATGTTTTAAAGAACTTTTTTATTTTAAAAAAAATCCCTCAAATTTTGAAGTGGTATAAATCACATAACTTTTTCGGAGTACTTACCTAAAAATATTTCTCCAGTCAGAAAACTCTCATTTTTTGTGGAGAAAAAACATTTAATTTTTGGAAAGAAAAAATGTTTACAATATTGAAATAAAAAAAATCTCAATTTGCTTGGAATAAAAAAATTGGCATAAATTGGAGAAGAATTTTTTCATCTTTATTTTTTTACTTAAGTAGGGTTTTTTTTTGGGCAGAAATATTTTTTTTAACTTTGGAAAAAAAATAGAGATTTTTTTTATTGAAAAAATTCTCTTAATTTTTTGGATGAAATTTTGTTCTAGTTTTTTAGGAGAAAAAAATGTTCATTTTTTTGAAATGAAAAAAATCTCGGTTTATTTACAATAGAAAATTTTTCGATTTTTATGAAGTAAAAAAAAATTTGTAAATATAATTCTCTTTTGGAGAAAAATCGCTAAATTTTTTTGAAGTCGAAAATTTTGAAGTTGAACATTTTTCAATTGAATCCATTTTTTGGAGTAAAAATATTTTTCAAATTCTCGGGAAAAAATCTCGTGATTTTTTTACAGGAAAAATTCTCTCAAGTTTTTGAAAAAAAAAATATTTCAATTTTTATTAGAAATATAAGCGTGGTAAAAACAATCTTGATTTTGTTGAAATTTTAAAAATCTCATTTTTTTAATTATAAAAAAATTTTAATTTTTAAAGTAAAAAAAATGGTCGGTAAAAATATTTTTCAAGTGTTTAGGGGGAAAATCTTAAAATTTTGTCGTAGATGAAAATTCTCAATTTTTTCGAAATGAAAATAGGTATCCCTCGATTTTTTATAAAAATGTTTATAAATTTTTTTGAAGGAAAAAACTTCTCAATTTTTTGGAGAAAAAATATTTCTCAAACTGGAAAAATTCTTTAATTTTTTTAAGGGAGAATGAAACCTCTCGACTTTTTTCAGATAAAAATCGCTCAAGGTTTTGGATTAGAAAATTTCAATTTTTTATTTTTTGAAGTAAAAAAAGTAGTTTGTAG
This sequence comes from Balanococcus diminutus, assembly GCA_959613365.1. Taxonomy (NCBI): domain Eukaryota; kingdom Metazoa; phylum Arthropoda; class Insecta; order Hemiptera; family Pseudococcidae; genus Balanococcus; species Balanococcus diminutus. The sequence continues at coordinate 38,019,080 of OY390714.1, forward strand.
GTAATTTAGAGAAAATTAATTTAAAAATAAATTTGTCATAAAAGAAAATTTTCTCATTTTTTCGGAATGAAAACAGTTCTCCAAGTTTCGAAGAAAAAAAATCTCCAATTTTTTTTTAAATTAGAAGTTTTTTTCAGAAAAGGAGCAGGAATAATAATTATCAATTGGTTTGGAGTCAAACGTTTTCTCGATTTCTTGGAACATAAAAAGTTCTAAATTTTTTCATAGTAAAAGTATTTTTCGAGTTTTTGGGAGTAAATACCTCTGGTTGTTTTATGAAGAAAAAAAGTCATTCTGACAGTTCAACATATTTTTAAAAAATCTTAACCCAACACTTTGGGAAAAATCAAGTTCCACCGTAGGAAATTTTTAGTTGCCGGCAGTGATAATTCCATTGGATAAGATTTTGATAAGATAATTAACCTTGAAAATTGCTTTTAATCAATTTATCAACTAAAGGTGAATTTCTATGTATGTACATTCGAAAACGATACACTATACCATATTGTGAGAAAAATAAAAATAAAACCAGACTGACCCTTTGATCTTAACTAAAGCGATAATTTATCACGTTTCCAAAACGACCAACTTGAGAAATACTAACCTTTTGTTTTCTCAACGTAATTGAGTAGAGATTGCGCTTCAGCTCGGTTCTGCTCGATCAACTCTTTATCAAGCCTTTCCCTGTTCAACTCTTCTTTAATTGTTAATAATTCTTCGAGCATCTGACTGCAGCGATCTTCAGTCATATGCTGGGCCATTTCTCTGCCAAAAAAGAGAGAAAAAAGCATATTAAAATGATTTTCTCAAAAACGAATGCGAAGTGTCGAAGGAAAAGTGGTGCACAGCAGTGAAAAATCTCAACCTTGTTTCTAACTCTTTTGTTAATCGGTCTGCTTCATTTTGCAGGAAATTTTTTTCGTCTTCCAAGTTAAGAGCTATTTTTTGCAAACGATTGTTACTTTTTAATATTTTTTCATAATCATTGTTGACAGATTCTAGCTGTAAAATAATTTATACCATTATGGTTGGGTTGAAACTCGAAACGACGTATCTGTTAATCGAACCCATCACCGTGTGCCTAAATGTACCTATAATATGTGCTGAATCAGATATTAATCGTGATTATTTACCATATTGCTAATTTCGGCTCGATTTTTCTCAACGGCGAATTTTTCTGCTCTCGATGAGTCTAACGCTTTAGCCAATGATTCTTTTTCTTGATTGAGTAAATTCAATTCGGCTTTTAAGGAATCCAATTCGTCGTTTTGCTCGCTAATTTTATCCATTAATTTTCTTTGCATATCGGCGTGATTCTCGTTCTGTTTATCGGTTGATAATAATTGTTCCGATAGAGATGAAATTTTAACCTGTAAAATATTTTTATCGTTCATTATTCATTAATCTAACACATGTACCAAAATTTATTTGGCCTTATGAACATTATTTATCTCGATTGAATTTGTTCTATTGTTTTCATATCAGTTTTATTATCAAATACGTTTAAAATTTTAGTAGGTACATATTTATTACGAAAAAAAAAAATTCGTTCATCGGAAGTGTGATAGATAAAGAGAATTTAAAAATTGATTGATTAGTTAATTATATTGCTTTTTGAACTTGTTTTGTATCCATAATGTGGTTTGTTTATTCGATGTTTTTTTTTTATTTATTTTTTATTTTTTAAATAAATTTTAAATGGTACATTATGAACAATGGACATTTTAATACTATGTATTTATGTCATGACTTAATGATTCATAACCCTCCCTCTTCCATTTTTTACAATATTTTTGCTGATTTTGACGTTTCATAACTCCTAAAATCGTGGGATAAAATTTAAAAAAAATTGAAATTTTCAATGAAAAAATATTTATTTTCTGTGTAGTCGTGAAGTCATGATGAATTAGTTACCTATAGTTGAATCGTTGGCTTAATTCCAATTTCCCAAATTTTTGAACTTTGAAAAATTATAATCGTTCATTTTTAAAACTTTATAATCTTCAATTTTTAATTTTTTTTGCCTCTTTGAAGTTTCTATTTTCCAAACAATTTTCAATTTCTATAAATTTCAATTTATGAACAATTTTTAACTTTTTTTAAAATTTTGATTTCTAAAAGGTGCTGTATTAAAAGAAATTAAATTTTTGAAGTTTGAATTTTCAATTTGCAAAAATTTTTAATCTTAAAAAATGTTTAATTTTTCAAATGAAAAATTCCAAATTTGTAAAAAAAATTTCATTCTTGAAAAGTCTTCATTTTCCAACAAAAATTGATTTTTATTTGTAAAATCTCCAACTTTTCAAAATTTTTAAATTTTGGAACGTTTTTTGTATTTTAAAAAATCTTTTTTCTTTTTGAAAACGTTCAACTACACGAGTTGAAACAATTTTTAGATTTTCGTTTTTGACCATTAAAAAAAAAAAAAAAAAAAATGGTGAGAAAAAATCTTTTTTATTCTTCGACGAAATAAAAATTTCGATTTTTTGGAGGAAAAGTCGTTCATCTGTACACTGTACAGAATGAACCTCTCAATAAAATCTTACCTTTAGTAAAAATATGCTCCTTTATTCCTCTTTTTTTCTTTTTAAGAAATGTCTCCAATTTTTATAGACGAATACATCTTCTTAGTTCTTTGAGGAAAAAATCTTAATTTTTCATCCCAATTTCAAAAAATTAATATCTCTAAACAAATTCCATTTTTTTGGCCCAAAAATTTTTTTCCCTAACGTTTCAATACATGCAAATATTCCTCGAGTTTGTGGGGGGAAAAACCTCATTTTTAAGAGAAAATTTGATAAGTGAATTTTTTTAGTATTCATTTACCTACTTTTAAATAAAATCTTTCAAATTTTTTAAAAATAAAATCTCTGAATTTTTGTAGCAAACATTTTTTAAATTTTTTTGTCGTTCACCTAAAAATTAGTAGTATTGGGAAGCAAACATTTTTTTTTCAATTTTAAAGCTTGCTCAATGAAATTTTGAATTTTAATGGCAGTATTGTTTTTTTCAAGTCAGATTTTTTGATGAAATACTAAAATAGTAACCAAAATGGGTGAAAAAGTAACTAAAGTAACGTTTTTTAATAAAATTAACTAAAAGTAACCTAGCATGAAAAAATTAACCATCTTCATTTTTTACACCCTGTACATTTTGTCGCGTGTTTTTGCGCCACCCGTTCACTTCTCGGAAAAAATGAATATAACCTTTTTTGTTGCAAATTTTATGTACTTTAATTTTACTTCTGACCATTTTTTCATTTAAGTGCATTTTTGAAGAATTATAAGTGAAAAACAAGGAGGAGGAAGCTTTGGGTTCGCGTTTTAGGGAACGTCTCGAAGGATGAGGTTTGAGGACTTTTTGCTGGCTAATAAGGACATCAAAAGAGAAATCTTGAGATCGAAAAATTTCTTGTAACCCAAAATGAAAATTGCTTTCACTTTTTAGTCAAATTTTGCAGCGCTGGTATGTCAAAAAAAAAAAAAAAAAAAAAAAAAAAAAAAAAAATGAGAATTATTCCATTGTTAGGTACTTTTGTAACACACTGTCGTTATCTTAATCTACATAATTATAAAGAAATCGTACTAACCGATTGAACGAACAAAAATAATAATCATAAGCCTACGAATAATTTTTCCATTAGGTATATCTAACGTTCATCGTACGAGTAAATAAATCAAAAGTGTTCCCGTTAATCTTTCAAGTTTTTCTTTGACGTAGAGATAAAAATAAGCAAATATCAGGATTTTTCCATTGTTTTAGTTTACCCAAATGCTATGAATAAACAACGAACCTGTAATTCGTGTATTTGAGATTGATACTTATACAAGGCAGCTTGGACTCCGGATATGGTATTTTCAACGAAAGCACTAGCAGAATGAACTCTCAGCACGTTCTCGGATTGTGACCTGAGATGAAAGAAGAGAAGTCAATATCAAAGTGCATACGTTGAATTTTCCCCTGAGGAAAATCTAACCATTACCTAGAAGGAGTAGCCATCATGGATGAAAGATGTATATGAGGCATAGACTGTATTATATCGATATCCTTCAAGTCGGCGTCGTGGACAACAGTTTGGGCAATTTCACTAAGGCCGTTGAGTAATAATTTCACTTCGTCTTGTAATTGCGAAATTTCCTGAATACTTTCGTCCGTTTCCGATACTTTTTTATTCTGTAATATAGGTAACAAAAGATATTACGCTTTAATAAAACAATCGTGAAACAACAGAAAGGCGGATTTCGTATCAAGGATCAAAATTATAACTTGCCAATAATTGGATTTCTTTAGATAACTGTTGTATTTTATCGTCTTTCTGCTTGACTTGCTCCATTGCGTTATCGTAATCTATTTTCAATTTATTAATTCGGCTTTGCAATTCGTAGTTTTCTTTTTTCATTTCTTGTTGTTTCTGAAAAAATGGTAAAAGTCTCGATAAAGATATGTGCGGTGTCTCGACTGAAAAAAATTATCAAAACACATACGCCGGCTATGACGTTTTGAGTGTTACTGGTCAATAAATTGCTGCACGTGGCGATCATATCGTTCGACGTTGAGCTGACTTCGTTACGTAATTTACTCAAATCTCGTTGAGTGGCTGATTGTATTTCGGAAAACGATCTCTTCATCGATATAATATCCTTCCATAAATTGAGCATTCTGTTGTGTTCGGTATTGTAATATTCGTTGAAGAACTAAAATTAAAACAATATTAGTCACCGGCGCCTTTACCGGCGCCTCTGTAGCGAACTGCGATAAAAAAGAATTGGCATAGCGTGAAAATACTTCACGAATTAATGCACGAGTCGAGCATGAGAAATTACGTCGTCGTTCGATAAGAGTGAACGCGATCGCGAAGTATTGCGAAATACATTAGGTTAACAGGATATTCGCATATTATTCACCTGTTCTTCTTCTTTCCATTCTTCTTCTTTTTCCAACATCTCATCGCGCATTTTCTGCCAATCGCTAGCCAATTTTTGTAAATCATTGGTTAAGGATTCGTTGGTTTGTTGAGACTCCTCGAGTTGTTCTCGCAATGCCAAATTTAATTTCGTTAGTTTTTCGTTCCTGCGAAAATACTGCGTATTAAATACTTACACGATGAAAGGGTGAAAATGGAGAAATTTGAGGAATGAAAAGAGACTGCAATCAGTGTACCTGATTTGTTCATCGCTCAATCTTCTCAAAGCGGATTCAAAATCAACAATGGGCTCATCCTGGGAGTCGCGTAAGTGCTGCTGAGCCGCATCTAAAGCTGAACCCGGAGGTGCTGTGATGGCTTTGTATTGTTTTATCGAATCGAAAAGAGGTATATTGTCTTTGGCTTGATTTTCAAAATCGGAACATCGTTTTTTGTACTGCAAAACCTACGAAAAATATAGAGATGAAAAAATCAGCTAAATATTGAAAATATTTTTAGCCAAAAAATTGAGGTATTTTCTTTAAAAAAAATTGAGATAATTTTTAGGCTTACGTATTTGTTCACTTCAAAAATTGAAACTTTTTTTATTTGAAAAAATTGAGATTTTTTTCTCCAATACTTTTGGAAATAATTTTAGGTAATTCAAAGAAATAAGAAATGTTTTCTACAAAAAAATGAAGATTTTTTTTCATATCTCAAAAAATTGTTTAGTCCCCCCCCCAAAAAAAATTGTTTCAATAAATTTGGACCAATAAAAAAAATCTCTAAAGATAAGAGATTTTTTCAAAAAAAAAAAAAATCCAAAGGTTTCTTGTGCGACAATTTTAAAAACAATTTTACTCCAGAAAAATTTAGAAATTGAAAAATGATTTTTCCACGAAAAAATTTAAATGATTTCTATCTCTAAGAAATTGTGTTTTTTTCAAAAAATTGAAAATAAGAAATTTTTATTGCCAAAAATTTGATTTTTTTCTAGAAAAAATTTTGTTCTCTCTAAAAATTTTCAAATCAATTGTACCAAAATTGAGAACTTGTTTCCTCAAAAAAATAAATAAATAGGTAAATAAATAAAAAAAATTTACCACCAAAAAATTGATTTTTTTGAAAATGAAAATGAGATATAGTATTTTCCTCCAAAAAGTTGAGAGTTTTTTCGAAAAAATTAAAACTTTTTATTTCAAAAAATTGAGATCAATTGAAAGGGTTTTTCCATTCGAGTAGGTTAGCTCCCTACTTATTCAGGTTTTTAAAAAAAAAAACAGATTTCTTCCAAAAAAAAAAGATTTTTTCAGAAAAATTGAGACGTTTTCTTCTTTTTTTCAAAAATTAAGAATACCTCATTATTGAGATTTTTTTTTGAAAATGAGACTTCTCAAAAAAAAACCAAAAAAAAAAACAGATTTTTTCTTCAAAGAAACATCGATTTTTTATTCGGAAAAATCAATAGGTACCTGCGTACCTAACTTTTCCCTCCCAACAAATTAAAAGACCTCCCCCATGACTGTTTCCCCTCTGAAAATTATAGAGATGTTTTTCTCTAAAAAAAAATTGAAGATTTTTTCTTCGACAATTTTTTTAAAAGTTGTACCTATCTCAAAAATTTGAGAAACATTTTTTTGCTCCAAAAAATTGAGCAATTGTTTTCTCCAAAAAAATGAAAGATTTTTACTCCAAATGATTAAGAGGTTTAATTTTTTTTTTGTATAAAATTTCTTTAAAAAATTGAATGTTTTTTATTTTAAATAATTGAGACTAGGTAATTATAAAATTTTGTTATCCGAAAATAAAGGATTTTTTTTCTAAGAATTTTTTTTCTCTATTTTTAAAAAAAAAACATTTAGAATGACTTCTAAAAAAAACGACAATTTTTTTTCTCGAAGAAATATAGATTTTTCCCCGAAAAAATCAATAGGTACCTATACTAAACTTTCACTCACAACAAACTGAAAAACGCCCTGCTCCCTCAGAATGTGTTTCCCTCTGAAAATCAGCGGTGTTTTTTTTCCTTCAAGAATTTTCTAGAACGTTGTAAGTAAATAGGTATAGTTATCTCAAAAACAGAAATCTGAAAAATTATTCTTTTTTGCTCCAGAAAAATTGAAAGATTTTTCTCACTTTTTATAAAAAAAAAAATCTCTTTCAAAAAAATGAATATATTTTTTTTCATATTATAGTTAATTGAGACAGCAATATTAAGATTTTTTTTTTTGAAACAGAGAGAGATTGTTTTCTTCTGGAAAGTGAGATTTTTTTCTCCTATAATTTGAGAAATTTTTTCCCAACAATTTTAACGCTGTCTCTGAAAATCAAGATCTCTTTTTTATTCCAAAAAAAAATTCAAAATTTTTACTCCAAAAAGGATTTTTTTTCTCTAAAAAAACTGAGTTTTTAGCGGGTATACTCTGTAATTTAATTTTTGTATTTTCGAAGTTTTTAGACTTTAGCTCATCTCACTTTTGAAATTTCAAATAGATCTGGTGCTAAGCTGTCAACTATAAAAATTACCTTTGACTGCAATCTGCTGACTAAAGTAGCTTGGTGTTGTTGAGCTAGACGATATGTATCTATTTTACGACGATAGCTCGCTTCTTCTTCTTCGAGTCTTTGCCTAAGGTCGTTATTCTCTCTCAACAACTGCACAGCGTCCATTTCGGATTTATCGGCGATCGAACTAGTTTCCGAATTCAATCCTCTGCGAGTTCGATCTCGATCCCGGTCACGGTCCAATCGCAGGCTCGAACGACCCGTATCATATCTCGAGATATGCCTGCCAACCTGAGAAATATGGCTAACGTTTATTTCATTGCAAATTCGTGTTTACTTGACTAAAAAATTGTGAATTTCTTTCAAATTGAAAATTTTTTTAAAAATTTTTTTAAAGGATCTAAATTTTTTTTACAAAATTTCTTAGCTTTTTTTATCAATTTAGGTGCAGAAAAAAAATAGTGGGTACATTTTAAAGAAATTCGTGATTTTTATGAAAATAATAATTTCAATCTACTATAGATATACTTTTGAAAATATAAATTTAATAATTATCATTATTTCAAAAATTTACAAATTGTGAAAAATTAATCTACTTAAGTGCTCAAAAAAAAAATGTACTCACATCTGAAGGTCGTACAGATGAAGATCTAGAAAGATTCACATCAGGCTTTCGCGGAAGACTTGTTTCCTTTCTGGACAACTAAAAGTATACACACAAAAATTTAAATTCAACTCGAAATTATATCATTTGAATTTCAAACAAAAGAATTCAGTACCCTAAAGCTCACCGATACCTACTACCAACTTTCAAAGCAATTTAACAAATGAACCGAGAAGTTCTATTCACAAGGAAATATGTAGCCACCTAATTTAAACATGTAGGTAATTACGTACGTGATTTCTTTTCTCTTATTTTCCTTTTCTTTGTTAAATGCCAATAAGTAAGGGGTTTTCTGACACAGTAGGTAATCGGAGGACTGAAGTATTACTTTTTAATTGTTTGGCTAAATAAAGAGAAAAAAGTTTATGGACTAAAGAGAAAGTTCGATAATTGACACGAAATCACGAAGCCTATTGTTCGATGCATTTGGGGTGTTTAACTTCTGCCTTACTACTAATTCCAATAGAACTTGGAAGCCACTTTCAAATGCCTCAGTGAGATAAATGAAATTGAAATCAAATTAAAAATGCATTTTCATTATTTATAAGTCCAAACTGAAAGATATTACGCGATGGGAAATTTTTAGGTCATACAAAATCAGACGTTTAAAGTTTATTTTTGCACGTATCATTTAATAACAATTTATACTTGTTTCATTGTAACATAATTATATGTACTTATTAATTACGAAAGGGACAAATTCACCCATTGAACATAATTCAGGTATCGATATAATGTATTTTGGACAATTTATAATGAACGACCACGAGGCAACTCGATGCTCGATTCGTGATTTCAACATCGGATGTATAAGCCATTGTTTCTCACTAGATGGAATCTCGATCGCATGGGAAGTTCTGAGTCTTATTCAAATGAAACGATGACTCAAAATAAATTTAGCCTGCTTCTGAGTTGCCTAGTTTTGTCATTAATAATTCGCCAGCGTTCAAAGATCAACGTCAAATTATAAAAGATTTTATTTTATATTTTTTTTATTTGTCACGTATTCGTATTTTTTGGTGAATAATACGTAAACAGAAAAACATAAAATTGATAATCGAATTTTTCATCTATTATTGTATTCCATATTTGATTTTTTTGTTGAAAAATTCTGATGTATTCAATTTTTTGTTATTTACTGATTTTTCAATCGAAATGAGCACTTCTTGGGTAGATAAATTGGCAATTAATCCGATTCTAAATTAATTGCACTCGTACTGAACAGGCGAATCCGACACATCGCGAATGATTGGCAAAATCACATCACCAAATAAATCACACGTACAGTACACAATCGCGATGATGAGAAAGTAAAAAATGGCATCGTGTGTGATCGCGAATTACAGGATTAAAAACGATCACTTACTCTCTGCATTTTTTTGACGGCTCTTTTAAGCTTTTCTATCGGTTTCACGGGCACATCTACCACAAGCACTGTAGTATTATTTGTAATATTAACTTCTGTTCCTGAAGTCAGACAATACCTGTCGTGCGACGGATTCCAAAACTCATTCGAGGGCGAAGCGAAATTCCCAGTGCGTTTGTGATTGGCGGGAGACGGAAGGGCGAGTTCCATACCATGTGGAATATATACAGGAGTTCGAGATCGTGCCGGTAAATGTTCAAAATCATCCCCATCCTTGGAAGAGAAATTCTTACCCCCTTCAGTCGTATTCATTTCGATGGAAATCTGATTTTCACATGCATCGCGTGTCTCTTAATCATCCACCGAATCGACGTTTTTCTTTCTTTCAAAATGGTAACTCGATCTTATTCAATTAACCCAAATTTCGCGTACGAATCTTCAACTCGAATAGTCCGGGTTAAGCGTTGACGAACGTGTGCAAATAAATACGAAAATGAGAAATAGCGTCGCGCAAAAGCCTTCAACAACGAGAGAGAAGAAACGATTGTACAGATTTTTATTATAAATGACGTATAGTCATTGTCACTATCACAATACCTCGAATTCGATCATTTTTCAATGTTACCGAGTGCAAACATATTGGTGAAAAAATACGAAAACAACCCTAGGCCTTCTGTACGTGTTATCGCTCACAATAAAATTAAAAACTGAATCAATAACGAGCTTTGCCTCGGTAAAATCTTAACTTTGTATGAACTTCATAACTTGTCAACGGTAATGACAGCTATTCTTTGTACTCTTTAACGTCAACTTTTTAAAAACTTGCAAAAAATACTTTTAAATTTTATGCACGAAGGTGCAATTCGAGTACAGACTGCTTTATTTTGAAATATTGCATGAATATATTAGCTATACCTACGTCATTACGTATACGTTCACTTGCATCGTTCTAATTGACCTTTGACCAAGGAAAAGTTGAAGGGAGAGTATAAGAAAAGATCGATGAAGGTTATCTCAGAGAGAAAATTTAGCAACAGGGGCGTGCTTTTGCATATTTTACTCAGAGAATGATGTTCTGGAACAAATTGGAATGCTCAGTTTTCATAAAATGTATGAACTCGTACGTGATTTAGAATGATGCAAAAAATTGAATTATGCATCAGAAAAAAATTCATAAATTTCTATTTTTAAAAAAGTCAAAAATTTTATTTTTGAAAAATTCAGAAATTTTATTCAAAAGAAATTCACAAATTTTTATTCTAAAAAAAAAATCAGAAATTTTTTTTTTAAAATCAAAAATGTTCATTTTGGAAAAATTCAGAAATTTTTATTCCAAAAAATTCAGAAATTGTTATTTTAAAAAAAAGTTTAAATTTTATTCCAAAAAAGTTCTGAAACTTTTACCGTAAGGTGGGGCTACTTTGAACAAAACATGTTCGAGTCGTTAAAATTAGGACTCCGGCGTCCTGTAATTGAAATTTTTTGATTTCAACTGTGCAAGGTGGACTAGTATACTACCCAGTTTATATTTCGTGGTGTTTTGTATCGTTATCAGCTTTAGTTTGTATTTCCCACAAGCTCGAAAGAAACAAATTTTCTTCAAAAAAAATCGAAAATAAAAAAACGCCAGAAAGGAGCGTCTAGAAAAAATATTATTTGGTCGAAATTGCACTAGGTAACATTTTTATCTCTTTCTATGGTGTTCGAAGAGTACAAATCACCCATAAAAAAAATTCTAGCTTTTGAATACTGCGTATGAAAAATACATTTACGTCGTGGGGCTACTTTGAACACTGTGATTTCTTTCCTAAAAACTGTTCATTGGTGGCAAAGTACAAATGTAAGTCAAGTAATCGCACATGAATGTTGTTTGTAATCTTCATAAATGTAGTTTTTAGGCGTTCGATTAAAAAAAGTCCGTATTTTCGCAAAAAAATCAATTTTTTTCTTCAAATTTTAATGAAATAACGGTTTTTTAAAGGTATTTTGTTTTTGAGGTCTCTAAATCCCGTTCTTGTGAACCGATTTGAAGAAAACTTGGTAAGGTTCATACTAAGGATACCCCTCATCGATTCCCCCACCCACGACCACTCTATCCGCAACAGAAGTAATATTTTCAAAGTAGCCCCACTCGTGAAGCTGCTTTAAACAAAACTTTGAAAAATATTGCATAGGCAAGCCTACAAACTTCAATGAAATGGGACAAAAACCAAAAGATGCGAGCATTCGATGGCGAAACTTTCCGTGAAAATTTTTTTTTTGTAACTTCACGCAAAAAAAAAGTTATGAGCAAAAACATATGAAAAAAGTGGAAAAATCGTTCAAAGTAGCCCCATCTTACGGTAGGTATTTAAAAAAATTCAAAAATTTTCATTTTGAAAAATATTAAGAAATTTTTATTTTAAAAAAAATCAGAGATTTTGTTCCAAAAAAATTAAGAAATTTTTATCCCAAAAAAATTGAGAAGTTTTTATTCCAAAAATTGAAGATTTTTTAAAAAATTAGAAATTTTTAGGCATTTTTATCCTTAGAAAATTCGAAAAAAATTTGATATGAAACAACTTGTTATTGGCCTAAGGACTATGGCAAATGTGTACCCTCTGGAAAGGGGGAGTTTTCCCTTCCAAATTCAATCATTTTCAAAAAGAAAAAAAAATAATTTTTTCCAACAAAAAAACTAACTAGAAAAAGCTGCAGGCCAAGTTTTGAAAATACTCCAAGGTTCTCAAAAGTGGAAGCACGCCACTGCTCAGTAACATACCCCACTTTATCATACTTACGACCACTACAAAGGTTGTTAAAGCAACAAGAGAAATAACGGACATTGCGTGTTATGAAAGTTGATTTAAGAATGAAGAGAGGTCAACGCAATCACCAAAGGATGAAAGCTTGGTAACCCACGTTTTAAAGAGAGCTAAATAGTGGATTATGAATGACTGGAGAGTGGAGAATGACTTTAGACCTAATTTTTCAATTTTTCGAATTTCTTGATCTCTTTGAATTTTCAAAAATCAAAATCCATCAGACATCAGAATTATACTAACCTAAAACTTTCACTTCCGAATACTCCAACTACTTTTCAAACTATTTTTTCCCTTTTGATTTTGACTTTTTACCTCCCGTGTAGCAACGTCGATGCTAATTTCGATATAAATGTCGACATGTACGATCGAAAAGTGACCGCTTTCGATGTGTCGACATTTATATCGACAACCACATCGACATTTGCAATGGTGAGATTTTGAAAAATATGCAAAGTTCAAATATTCAATATAAGTATATATTAAAATTACACCAAAAATAGTGTTTAAGCCAACATTTCGACATTTTTTGTCAAATATGCGGCACTGAGGCCACCTTTGTAGCTGGACACATGCGAGTGTCCAACTAACATAGAGATGATTCTTAGACCTTATGTACTAATTCACAACACACTTTATCTGCGAGTATCACAATCACCCTCAAGACGTCGACAGTCAAGTCGATGCATTATTCGACCCTCGACAATTAGATCGACATTAACTCGACTTAAAATTCCTCTGGTCGACACTGTCGACAGTGAAGTCGATGCATTATTCGACCATCGACAATTATGTCGACAATAACTCGACAAGTCGTTGTATTATTCAAAACTTTGAAAAATAAGAAAATTTTGTGATTCTTTCAAAAATTATTTATTCCTGAGCTTAAAATGTTCTTATTAATTGTTTTTAGTTCTTTTTAGATATAAAATTTGTAAATTTAATTGGCAGAAATTGTCGACATAAATGTCGATGCGTTTATCGAGTATCGATTTTCACATCGACTTGTCTATGTAGAAAAACAACGTTTTCTAAATTATAGGAAAATATTGAGAAAAATTCAAAAATTTTGATTGAACAGTTATGTTTAACATAGAACATTACTTTAAATCTCAAATATCATTTTTAATTCATCGTTAACCGAGAAAAAAATGTGTCTGAATTTTGTCGACATAAATGTCGATGTCGACAATTGCTACACGGGCTTATTTTACCTAATTACCTCCATTCTTTTTAATAATTTTTCTTGAGACTTTCACTCCATATTTCTCTCGAAGGTCTCAAAAATTCTACCAAGCGTCAAATTATACGTATTACTGATTTAAATCAGTTGGACTACAAAGCTCAAAGAATATATAAATATTGACCATGGGTAAATTGAATTAAAATTTTTAATTAATATACGCATTCTTACTTATACAATAGTAATAGGTTTGAAATGTTCACCTCCGTACGATGTACGTTCTACGATATCACTAATTATCGCAACAAATTTGAACTTGATAATCAACTCAGTGATGAAAGAAACAAAACAGAAATTTGCAATTGAATAGGAAGACAAATGCTAATCAACAGATAAGCATTTATTTCAATAACGAAATAATTGATGCGTGCATTATCAAATCAAAGGGAAATATCATTCATTGTCTTCTCAACGATGCATTAAAATGCATTACGTAGGTCAATAAATAATGTTTTAAAAGCCTTCTTTGAAGACTGTGTGTATACGTGCAAGTAGTTCGCATTATCTTGTAGAAATGCATGAAAAAATTCGATAAAATTCATTAAAACAATTTTAATTAATCGTCTCAAATTAATACAAAAAACTGAATCGTTTTATGGCTTTGAACACGTAATTCTTATCTTAATGTGACTACTTCAAAAAAAAAAAAAAAAAAAACCTATTAGGTAAGCATAAAAATTTAGGCGAAATGTGATGAAATTATAACAGAGGTTAACAACTTTATTCAAGGGTAGGCATGTGTAAGCCTCTAAAGAGTGAAGACGAACATATTTTACAGAACTATCAGGGTATTACTAAAATGCGATTTTTTTCATTTTTATGTTTCTAAATTAATTTTCATTTCTTTTAGTTTTTTTTTTTTTCAATTGTGAGTTATTTAGACAAAAAAAAAAAAAAAAAAAAATTAAAAATGGAATTATAAAAAATAGGCGTGATATCAAGATCAACTAGTTTTTCTTTCGTAACTTTCGAAATTTCTAAACGGGGAAAAAATAGGTAGGTAATCAAAGAATTAAAAGTTTAGAAATTTTGCCAAATAATTTGCCAATTTCTCTTCAAGAAATTTTTCTAAGATTTAATTTTGTAAAAATTCCTTGAAGAAAGTTTCTGAAATTTTGTAATTTTTCACATACTTTGTGGAAAACTCTCTATGGGATTTTCAAAATTTTTCTGGGTGTTTTGTGGAAATTTTCTTTAAAATTTTGCAGAAAATTCAATACAAATTTTGTGATTTTTCTAAAAAAAAAATATGTCAACTTTTTGTTTTTAATTATAAAATTTTCTGCTATTTTGTGACAATTTTTCCATTTTTGAAATCTAAAAGCTATTATAATTTTTTTTTTGAATATTTCATGAAATAAAAAATAATATATTCGTGTTTGTGACATATTCCAGAAATTTTGTGAACATCTTGAGATTTTGTGAAAACTAAATGCCGAGAAAACTCATTGAAGAAGTTTTGGGAAACTTTTTTGAAATTCGTGAAGAAGTCTTGAATTTTTTTGAAAAGCTTTCAGAAATTTTGTGATTTTTCTCGAACTTTATGAACACTTTCTATGATTCTAAACATTTTTCTAAAATTTAGTGCACATTTTTTCTCATTATAATTTCTTAATTTTTATAAAACTTTGTAATTTTTTTTTTAAGTTGTAAAAATTCTCTGACATTTTGTGAAATTTTACCTATTTTTAAAAGTTTTTTAAATATTATTTTCTTGAAATGAAGATGAGAAAAATCGGATACCGTATTTCATGAAAATTACCCAAAGTTTTGTCAAAAATTCTCTGAACTTCTTTGGAAAATTTTCTATTTTTTTTATTTATTTTTTTTTTATTTGAAGCTCTGTGTGTTTGCTGAAGATTTGTAAAATAAAATTTTTTTGAAAATTTTGCTGCAATGTTCTCTAGAAAAATCTACTGCAATTTTGAGGAAAATTCTTCTGATTTCTTTTGTGATTTTTTTTTTAAATTTATTTTTCAAATTTGCTTTGAAGAATTTTCTGAAATATTGTGAAATTATTTTTCAAATTCGTTAAGAATTCTCTGAAATTCCATGAAAAATTTATTTGATTTTCTGAAGCTCTGTAAAAAGTTTCTTTTTGAATGTTGTGAAGTTTTGTAAAAAAAAAAAAAATACTCATCTTAATTTCGTAAATATTTGACTAAGTGTGAGAAATGCATCAAAACTTTTGTAATTTTTTTTTTATAATAATTTTGTGGAGAGTTCTCAAAAATTTCGTGACAATTCTCCGAAGTTTTGTAAAATCATGTGGAAATTATCTGAAATAATTTGTCGTAAATTCGAAAATTTGCTTTTACAAAAAATCAGTAAATTTTTATTGTTGGAAAAATGAAAAAGTTTCTGAAGATATTCACAATTTTTCATTGAAAAATTGACGACGTTTTCATTTTAAAAGAAATCAAAATCAAAATTTTCACAGGGCTTCTCAAAATTTTCTTCCAAGTTCTCTTATGCACCTGAAGTATCTTTGTCACAAAATATTACATTTTCATTTGGAAGTAATTATGTCGAATTGTAGATATTTATATTAGTTCATTCTAATACTTAAACTTAAAAAAAAATGTCAGGAGATAATAATAATCTCATCTTAAATACATTATAAACGATTTTCAAAAACTTTTCTTTTACTCTTTTTTTTTCTTTTTTCTTTTTTTAACGAGAAATTCCCATAGTCAAAATTGTCAAAAATGTAACTCAAGGAACTATTGAATAAAAAATAAATTATCGTTCAAATGAGAAAATTGATTTCAAAACATATTACATTGAAGATCACATATCATCACACAATTTTTCTATTTACAAAACAATTTAAAAATTGCAATTTGTCCTACCTATTTAATTAAAAAAAACCCAATCGCGTTTAAAAAAATTAGACCCATATTTCACGACGAGTGAATAATTCATTTGGCAAATATACCTACCTACAGAACAAGAATAGCCATTAATATTCAAATAAGTGATAACGTTTTGGAAAATGCGACAAAAATGTAAAATATACGAGGGAATTTTCTTTAAAACAGAACAAGAAGCAGAAAAAGCGTAGAAATGGAAGTAAAAAAAAAATACTTTTTATAATCGTACCAGGCGAGCAGTGATACACACGCACAGTTTTAGTTCGTCAGTCGCAAAATATGAGTGCCACCCTGTAATATTTCGTGATACCACTGCGGTTATGCATTCACCCTAATTGCCCACATTAAAGCTAAAACAGATAATAATGAGGTCGATAATACCTTGTATCACGAATCACACGTGCGTGAACGATGTTCCAAAAATTTTCCTACCTTTTTTTCTATTTCCTTTTCATTTTCATCATCGACAATCGAACTCGATTCGTTGCTGCATCATTAAGGGTAAATATGTTTGAACTTGGCATAAGTTTGTAATGGGTTGTTAAAGCTCGCCTATATACAACGGCATGGCAGGTTCGCTATAAAGCATCACTACCTACAGCGCCAAGCAACCCTTTTAATGATTAACACCATTTCAATTGCAATAAACTATCGATTTCAAATGCCTGATTACCTACCATTTCGCACTGATATATCATAAAAAGGGGGCGTACAATAAGACTATAAGTTTTTATGGTATTACCTGCTGAACTCGCAGTTGTTGAAAGAGCTGAAGGTTATGTTTTTACAAGTTTTAATATTATGTACTGCGAGTTGTGCCGAATAGTCGGTGATAATGGTCATATTTATCTCAATCGCACTGCAGTCTTTTACGAGTGACCTTTCTGTTATATTTTTCATGTAAAAATAGCGTTTGTTTCTTTTCACTTGCGATGATAAAAATTTAATTGTAAATAATGAAAATTCTTTTATTAGTTGCCAATAAAGTGATAAGATAAAAATGCCATCTGTTTAAAAAGTTGAAAAAAAAATTCCGAGCAGTTATTTGTTTGCCTAAAATAGTATTAAAAGCGAATTTTTACATTAGGCTGTGGAATACGTTTGAAAAAAGTATAAATAGGCGTAGTTATTGGGGGGGGGGGGGGGGGGTTGAAGGAATACAGATCTCTCCTTGACCAAGGAAAACATTTTAAAATGAAAACTATTGTGAGCTAATAAATGGCCAGGCAGTCTGATAAAATTAATTTTCATAATAAATTTTTTACAAAATTGAATTTTCTAAATAAAATATATTTCAATGAAATTTTTTCAAGTTTTCTTCATTTCTTCACAATTTCATTTTAAAAAATTTTCTGAGACGAATTATTTAAAAAATTATTTTTTTAAAAATCTTCTCGCAGAATTTTTTCGAAATAACCCCCCTCCCCTCCAACGACAAAACTCTAGCTAAACCGGTGCTATGTCTAATCTCATTTCTAGTGCTGGGACTATAATGTATTTACGATGTGAAAAACATGCATTTATTTTTGTCAAAATATCCACAAAATATGCTCTAAAAAAACAAGCTAAAAATTGAAAAATTTTCCCTATTTCCGCGAATGTGATACAATGGTGAACTTTGTTGATGAAAAATAAGTTTTTTTAAATTTTGGACATGATGCAGTCCCCTCCCCCCAAATTGCATCATATTATCGCGGAAATAATGGAAAATTAAAAAAAAAATTCACCTTGTATATTTTGACGCTCGTTTTTTGCGCCACCCGTTCACTTCTCAAAAAAATTAACAGAAGCTTTTTTATGGAAAATTTTATGTACTTCAATTTCAGCTATGATCATTTTGTTGTTTGAACGCATGTTTAAAGAGTTATGAGCGAAAAAATAATGAAGGACTGGAGGTTAAAGGGTTCGCATAATGGGACACTTTCTAAGAAGTGAGGTTCGCCAAAATTTAAATTTTGGTAGTTAATCGGGACACAAAAAAAAAACATTTTGAGATTAAACATTTTTTGATACAAAAATCATTGTGTCCCATTTTTTGGGTTCGATTTGAAGAGGCAGTAGTCAAAATGGGTATGGAGTTAGAATAGGTAGTGTAAAAAATATTGTGACACATTTACTTTTTGGAGAAAAGATTACATATTTGTATGAAATATTTTTTGTCTCTCCTGAAAAATTACCATTTTGGACTTGAACGGTTTAGCGAATGGCCGATTTATTTATTTTCCCAAGGCCTTTTTGAATTATTTTTCTTGTGAGATTTGTTTATAAAGAATTTTTTACTAGAAGCAATGTTTTCAACCAAAGTTTTTTTGAAAAGACATTTTTTTGGAAAAATGTTCATCAATTTTTCAAAAATTACGATCGAACAGTGATTTGTTTTCCGAAAAAATTCCCTTGAAATATTTTTTGATGGAAATTTTTCTTTTAAAAAGAATTTGCAGAAAGAAGAAATTTTTTGGGAAAAAAATTAAAGAAAGAAGGTGCATCCCATTGAAATTTTTTTGAAAAGAAATGTTTTAAAATTTGCCTAAAAAATTCAGAGATCAATTTTTTTCTAACCACAAAAATTTCCTGGAAATTTTTTTTAATGGAAATATTTCGAAATTCTTCTCAAAAAATTCAAAAATCCTATAAATTTTTTTCCATTTTTTTTTAATTTCAAAAATTTTATTAAAAATTTCATACCTCCGGGTATTTGCTCATTTCTGCGAAGTATGCTTGTAAAATGACTTCTTTCGAAATATGCACAAATGTATAGGTCACAACAAAACATACCAAAAAGGGCCCCGTTTTATTTATTACAATTTTTTTTAATTTTTGAGAAAGAAAAATTTGGACTCTTGTATCGTTTTAAAAAAAATTAAATTTATTTTCTTCAAATTATTAGAAATTAAGACGAATATCGTATAGTTGCGTATTTTTAAGAAGATTGTAAGTGCACGAGCCACGAGGTGACTTTGCTAAATTGTAAAGTTTCAAAAATTTACAAGCAATTGAAAAATTAAAATCAGTATAATTTTATACATTGATAACAAAAGAGAAATGAATTGCAAAAAAGAAAAAACATTACATAACAATAAAATTTTTGGACGGTATCAAACGACATGTTCTCTTTTATGATAATTGAACTCGCCCTTTGAACTATGTACAAAAAAAAGTAAGAATAATAACAAAGGTTTGACGTTTTGCAAAATTCAATTAATTGGTAATCTCTGGTAATCTCGGTTAAGATAAATATATCATAACGTATCTAACACATTCGAATATAAATTACAATACAAAGTACAATTTTGTTATAGTTTACTCTCTACAATGGTAATTATTAACATAAAAATACTGGTTAGTTGAATGTACAATTAGGGAAATTCTATCGTGCAGTATTTTTCTCTGTAAGGAATAAGGTCATCAAAATACTCGTACCTATGTAAAATTATAGAATTACTTATTGCAACTCTAATTATTACACTCGATGTGGAACTGAAATCTTAAAATTAATCGTTCACTATCATTAATGATACTTACTCGTATATCAGTTTCATAAAACAAAAAATTAGTTCAATAAATCCTGAAGCGCCTAAATTAAAAATAAAATATGGCTAAACTACTAAAATAGTGATTATATTAAAGAATGAAAACATTAATCAGGAACATTTTTATACAGAAATGAAAAACAACAATTAATATTCAACACGATAAACAATATGTTTAGAATAATTCACGTTTACAAATAAGACTCTCACATAACACGAATTTGGTTTGTAAAAAATAAAGTAAAAAAAATCTCATGCATATTGCATTGAATTCCGAACAATTAATCGAGAAACTGTAGCAAAAATAAATTTTATGACCGACAATTTAGCAGTACCTAGCCTAAAATTTCAAAATGATATGAGCCAAGCTCTTACAAACCCCGAAAGTGCAAAAATCAAGTACACATTTAACCACCTACTCGTAATAACTTCAAATTCATGTTTTTTTTCTTTTTTAAAACTTTTTTTTTGAGAAAAACCCTCTTCAACTTTTTTGGCTAAAAAAATCTCAATTTTTTTGAAATACCTAATTTTTTTCCAATTAGTTTTTGAATGCATAAATAAATGATTAAAAACACAATTCTTCTGGAGAAAAAAAATCTGAATTTTCTTGGAATAAAAAATATCTCAATTTATTTGGACAAAAAAACCTTGCCTATTGAGGAAAAAATATTCTAATTTTTTTAAGCGAAGATATGCCAATTTCTTTAGGATTGAAATCCTCATATTTTTAGGGGGGATCCAAATCATTTTGAGGGAAAAATTCGTACCTACCTAATTTTTTTGAGAAAAATATCGATTTTTGTTGAGAAATTTTGTTCACAAAAAATAATGGTGAAAATAAAAAACTAAGGAAGGGATTCAATAAATAAATCAGAGAACTTCTTCCTTAAAAACGTTCATAGGTAATTTTTTGAGAAACAATCTCAACTAATTATTTATTTAAGAAAAAGATAGATAACAATGTTTTTGAGGATTATCCTCATTTTTTGGAAATTTTTTAAAATTTTGGTGGGGAAAATATCGGAATTTTTTGAGAGAAAAAAAAAACAATAAATTCAATTTTTTTTGAGAAAACATCTCTTATTTTTTTAGAGAAACCAAATCTTTGAATTTTTTCAAATATTTTATTCAATAATTATTGGTTTGAGAAATTGTGTCTCTTTTTTTTTATCTCTAAATTAGTCTGGATAAAAAACTCACTTATTTCTTTAGAAAAAAAATCAATTTCAGGAAGAAACTCCATTTTTTAGGGGGATTTTTTTTTTTTTTTTTGAAAAAATCGCAGAAAACCTTTTTAAAATGTTTTAGAGGAAAATCTATTTGAAAAAAATAAGTGAAAATATTGTTCACATTTTTGAAGAAAAAAAATCACAGTTTTGGGAAAGTAAAATCAATTCTTACATTCAATAATGAAAAATTTTCAATTTTCGATTCTTTTGGGAAAAATCGAGCTACACCATAAAAAATTCCAAGTTGGCGACCCTGAATCCTATTTACTGCTATTTATGAGATATCCAACAAGTTTATTTGGATATATCTGCATATCAGTACGTAAGTAATACGTATCTATCTATAAAAAAATTGAATAAATTGATATCATTACGACCATAAACACACTTGAATAATTCTCTAAAATAAAATGTATAGATAATAGACAAAGTAATAGATAAGTACACCTATCACATAAATGTATATTTATTATTTACACTTTAACACCAGCAAAAGATCGGTTTTGAGCAAATAGATGAATGAATTCACGAATAGAATGTAAATTTAGATGAACTCTTTCTTTTTAATTTTGTTTGTTAATTTTATTTTTTCCTTTCTGTGTAACGTACTTAAGTATTGGTAATGGTAATTATACGAGTCTTAAAGACCAAAAAAAAATCACCAATGTAAGAATGGTTAATTATCAAAAAATAATAATAATTTCAGGTCTTTTTTTCCAAAATTTATTTTTGATGTACCTATTTGAACAAACGTACTTGCCCAAAAAATTGCATACTTTTGAATACCTCTGAGCTCATTATTAATTTCACTACGTACATAGATACATTAAATAATATGCACTATTTGGAGATTTTCGAACCATTTTTGATTTTTTGAATCAATTTTTGTCCCAATTAAATACTAAATAGGCAATGAAAGGGGAAAAGATCATTCTCGTACGTTTCACCTAAAGAACATGCATTTAAAATTTGTCTTTGATGAATGATGAAATAAACGCATTAAAAATGGAAATGATTCGCGAATTCAGGTACAAATTTTGTGAATTGACCTCCAAAAAATTCATTAATTAAAATTAACTTCATCTTTGCCATATCTGCCTACTTATAAAATACCATCATCGCTATAAACCGCTTCTAAATAAAATTTTGATCAAGACTGCGATATTTACCTCGAGAAATACTGCACTTTCGAAACTAAAATTTCCCTTACGAAGCTTTATTCCTTTTGAAAATATTCGAAACATTGGTTATAGGCAATTGTAGGTAATAATACGCACAATACGGCAGAGGATCCCAAACAGTAAACAAAGCTTCGCGACCGCAAATAACTTCAAATAATTTGTAAAAACTGTTGAAGCTCGGATACTCTAAGGTATTGAGCATGGCCTCATTTAACCAATATTTTCCACTATTGTTGACTATAGGTCCGGATTTATGTCGACTGAAGTGTTTACAAGGCTTACATACGAGTCTGGATTGGACGCTGGTATAGCATACGTACGGTTTCCGGACACCTACTTGGCAACCCATCGGTATAATTCCCGCATCTGTGATGGTAAAAAAGAAGCTGAGGTGACCGACGATTTTACGATTGAATTTCAAACTGGCGAAGAAATGCCTGAGCCATTGTTCGATATCTTCATTTTGTGTGGGAACGAGTCCACCGAAATTGTCGACTTTGCAGGTAACATTGGCTATAATTTGAGACTCGCGAACTGTCGTACAAGTGATGTATTTTTCACCTTTGTATTCTTGCACCAGGAGCCACGGATTGTTCTCGTTGATTGGCTGAGGCACTCGGATGTGTTTCTTGGAAAGAACGTCGATTTTTTGCCGATTCTTGCAGCCAGCTGTGCCAACGGCGATCAGCATATGAGGTTCGTTTCGTATCGTACCATATTCGTAAGTTCGTTTCAGATCAATGTAACTTTGCAGCAAGTGGTAGTTCGGTGTGAGCAGATTTTCGGCTTGAATCCTACGCATTAGTTCGATGGTATCGTCGAGCAGAAGTACGTCCCTGACGTCGGGGCAGATACACTCGCAGCCCAAAGGTTCGATATGGACTTTGGCCAGGGCATCGTAGTAGGCTGTATTTGCCTCGCTGACTGGAACGTAAACGGAGACGCTTTCTTTGATGATTATTCTTTTTAGAGCTTCGATATATTGATCGACTTGGTCATCGGTGGGCTCTGGTATCGTATAATAGGACGAGACAGCCGTTGAAAATCTGGCCAATCCGAAATTACCTTCTACTTCGCATACGACGATCCTAGCCCCAGCAGAGTAATAATTTCTGGCTAAATGGACAGCCTGGACCGTACTTCCACCGCTAATCAAAATGGTTCGCTTTTTCCTATGACGTTCGGAGAATGGAACGAATACGAAAATTAGAGCACTCTTGAGGATATTCAAAGGCAGCATGACAGATTTCCAAAATAACCACAGGCAAGCGGAAATCCATAATGTGGGCAGCACGAGAAAGAGTTTTTTAATCGCCACGAATGTAAACGCACTAAATAATTCGAAAAGAATACGAAACAGGAAAGCCGGATACCAACCAATTATCGAAGACAAATGATCCTCGTTTTCTTGAGGAATTGAAATCTGAGATGAATTCGATATCGTCGAGATGCGACGATTAATTAACCGAAAACTCGACGATCTGGATCTCTTCAATGTATGCGGGGGTGAAATGGACTGCGGTGTATTTGGAGTCACTGAAGTCGATGTGAAATACCCGCTGGAAGTTTCTGATTTTGAATTAAACTGCACCGGTGACTGGTTCTCAGATCGGTTGGCATTTTTCACCGAAGTTTCATCCGTATATTCCGACATTTTAAATTGAAATTTTTAACCACACGATAAACGCGAAATACTCCGGACTAAAGACGTTTTTAACACATCACTAAAATAAAGGCTAATTCGAAAACATTCTCAACAATAATGAGAAGAAAATAGAGCAAAGAGCGATATCCTAGTCTGTATTGATAACAAAACTCAAGCGTGAAAAAAGTTTAAATCCGCCACGAACGATTAGTCCGAACTTATAATCGATAATGAATCTTAATCGATACGCATATCATATCGTACCTACGCAGCTTACGAGCTTATGCATTTTGATCATTGTACTAGTGTACCCATTCCTTACACCCTTCCACTTGGCAAGGTAATCTCTCTGTATAACAATACCCATCGTGTAATTCAGTACTAAATTTTGAGTAGGAAATTTTAATATTTTCGTCATATCGAACTTTATTCCCCCTTTTTTGTTTAATCGTACGCTTATTAAACTTTGACGTCATTTATTTTCAACTTCGTCAGAATTTGTTGTGTTTGTTTAGATAGAAAATAGAAAAAGCCCCAAAGAGATTAGAGTAATACCTACTTTCTTTTGAAGAGAGCATTCGATGATTTTATGACGAATCTTTCGACAATTTCATTAGGGTGAATCGAAGAAAAAAACATACCTCAGATTTTCTTCGAATTCGAAAAGGATAGTTCACTATGAGATAGAGATCCAGCATAGAAAATTTTTGACCCCCAGCTCAAAGAAGGACAGAGTTATGGGGTGCTCAAAGTGGGGTCACTTTTGAAAATAACGCAGTTGTTTGCCTCTCAATTTGAGTTTCTACATCTCCCTAGACCATTGAGCTTCAGCTTGGATATTACTTTAATCACCTTTCCTGAGGGTTTAAAAGCTGCAGGTAGCTGAAAAAACGAGATTTTCTAATTACAAAAAAAAAAAAAAAAAAAAAAAAAAATACCATCTGCTTTAGGTATACCAAAATGGGGCTTGAATGGCTTCTATTGATGCAAAACAATTTCGTTCAATGAAAAAAATAAAAATAGAAAAAAAATTATTGTAGGGTTTGCAAATTTCGATTTTCCTAAAAATTAATTTTTACTATAAAAAATTTGGAAATTTTGATTTTTTTTAATGAAAATTGAAAACTGGTAACAATTTCAACTTTTTATCGAAATTTTTATGCATCAAAAGGAGCTTTCAAATCCAATTTCGGTACGAAGCAAATGATTGTTATTTCCTTTTTTTATAATATAATTCAAAAATCTTGATTTTTCAGTGATCTGCAACTTTTCAACCTTCGGGTAGGATGGTAAAAGTTGTTTCCTATTTCATACATAATGGTTGAAAAAGGTGTAGAAACTCAAATTGTATTTATTGAACGGGGTGACCTAGGTAGAGGTATTACAATTTACACAGATGGCATTACCCAAAAGTGGCAAAGGACCCCACTTTGAGCATCCATAGCTCTGCCCCCTTTTGAGCTAGAGGGCTACAATTTTCTATGATGGATCTCCAACTCAAAGTTAGACATGAAATCCACTATTTTGATTTTTTAAGGACTTTAATAATCAAAAAATTGTTCAAAAAGTGACCAAAAAATATTAAGAAAGTGATCATAAATCGAACTCACCAAGAAAAAATTTGAGAAGGTTAAATAAGAATCATTTTTCCATTTTTAAAGTGTGCAAATTTTTTGTTGGGAACGAACACGTTGAATTTGTCAGTCATTAAAAAAAATTATTCAATAAGATGACTACAAAAATTTATGATTTTTTAATTTTTTGAAGAAAAACAAAACTATCC
This sequence comes from Balanococcus diminutus, assembly GCA_959613365.1. Classification (NCBI taxonomy): domain Eukaryota; kingdom Metazoa; phylum Arthropoda; class Insecta; order Hemiptera; family Pseudococcidae; genus Balanococcus; species Balanococcus diminutus. Next base: position 38,044,806 of record OY390714.1, read on the forward strand.
TAAAAAAATTGCTTGATTTTTACCCAGAATTTTGTTTAGTTGTGTTTTGGGAAAGAAAACTACAACTTTTAGTAAAAATTATTCTCAATTATTGGTATTAATTTTTTGGAGCATTTTCGTCTTAAAATATATCTAATCTTTCAATTTTGCCGGAAAAATCTCTAAATTTTTTTATGTAACAGAAAAAATTTCTATTTCTTTTGTTTCATTTTTTTTTTTCATTTTTAGGAAAAAGTTTTTCAATTTTGGTCTTAGGTAATTATTTTTGAAAAAAAATTCAAGTTTTTGGTGTGAAATTTTTTTTAAATTTTTTGCAGACAAATATCTCTTAATTTTTCTAAAGTAAAAAATTTTCAAATTTTATGTAGTAAAAAACCTTATTGTTTAAAAAAAAAGAATCATTATTCATTAAAAAAAATCTCAAGTACCTAACATTTTTTTTTGTTTTTCAAAATGTAAAAAATCTTTTAATTTTTTGGAAAAGAAAAATTCTACTATTTTTTTCGATAAAAAAAAATCAACAATTTTTTGAAGAAAAAGCTAATGTTTTTGGAGTAAAAAATTTTCTAAACTATTCTGAGTAAAATCAGAAAAAGAATCATTCTGTTTTTTTATTTTTTATTTATTATTTATTTATTTTTTTAGAAAGGAATCGTTTACTCAAAAAAAAGAATAAATTATTTTGTCTCAATATCATTGGGAAAAAAATCAACTTGTGAAGTACCTAAGAGAAAAATAATCATTTTTCTTTCAATTTTTCATTTCTCTGTTGGTTTTCAAAAAGACATCGACGAAAAAACTGGAAAATGTGACTTTAGTGACCGTTTTGTGCAAAAAGTGACCAACATGCAAAATAGTAACAAAGTTACTGAATTATATGCCTGCGAAAGTAAATCTCTCCCTTGGATGTGGTCAAAATCCAAAGTAAATTCTGTTCTTTTTTCAATCCACTCTAATGTTCAATTGTTCATGCGAGTTTTTTTCTTAAAATTTCGAATTGGCCTTTTATCATAAATGTACAATGTACATGAAGTAGGTAGATAATAGGTAGCTATTAGCTAGGTAGTAGGTACCTATTTGGACGACGATCGAGATTTGAGAAGAAAATGAAAACTTTTTCTCTTCTTCAAATTAGTACCTACATAATATTTTAAAAACTACACGTGCGATTAAAATAATTGATAAAAATTAACGGAAAATAAAGAGACTCGTTGAATCAGGTGAAAGGTTCCCGATAGTAAAATTATCATAAAATTTGGTAATAAATAATCATAAAATTCTATACTCTCTGGGGAAGTTGGACTTGTGATAATATAGGTAATTAGGTAGGTCGATATTAAATTCATTTGCAATATAGGAACGAATAATACCATGTTCTTATTTTCGTACAGAGTAGTATTTAATAACCTTTGATCTGTTACTATAGTAAATAATAATTCGAACTTTTTTGAAAAAGTTTCATGTTGAAATTGAATTTTGAACGTCTCATTATTACGCAGTGTACCTGTGCATGACATGAACGTATGCCAGATTAGGACAGAAATGTAATGAACAAGGATGTCCTACTAAAGTCTAATATAATATCACTCTATTTAAATTACGAAGTTTAGTTATGACTAATGAGTTGAAAAAATTACCTGATTTGTGTCAGCATGTTGCAACCAAATTTTCCGCTTGTCACGTGTGATCCAGATATCATTTACAGGAAAAGTGATCGGTTATTATGAAAGTTATCTTGTGAGCTATACCAGATCCACTCTTTAAACAAACCATTCGTCAAAAGTCTCAGACTATCTATCAATTTAATAATTCAACTACGAATAATTCAAGAGAAGAGAGCAAATTTCAAGCAGTTATAAAAAGTGGTCAACGAAGACGAAAATGTTCATTACGTTTTTCAAACTTTTTAAATTATCGAGATAGGTGCTAATTTCATGGATAATTATCAAATCCGGTTTGCATGTTAATTTTAATTTACCGTTACATCAAATTCCTAATTCCGTAATTCCAAATTGCTAAAATTGTTGGTGTTTACTTTCAAAATCAAAACAAAAAACAGATGATCGTTTTCAAGGAAACCGATCTCCGTTTCATAGAAATCTGGATGGTTTATAATTTTTTTCGATTTTTTTTTTAATCCTTCGACCATTCATTTTAATCGAAAAAGTTTTTTTTTTAATTTTTTTACTTTTCAGATAAATTTTACTCAACTTGTACATGAAAAAGGGATGCTGAAATTTGAAAATTGAAATAGTAATTGTACGTATAATATAAAAAATAATTTAAAATAAAAAAATAATGATAATAAAAATTTGAATGTATGTTACACTACTATCGGATTATTAAGTAACTTAACTACTCAATTAACTATCATCCAGTTATGGCTACAAAAAAACGAGTTTTTCAAAAATGATAAATACTTGTTTACGGTTCAAGATTACAAGATAACATGATTTTGGTTAGTCCTTCGAATAAAATTTTAGCATAATTTTGACTCCGTTGAACCTTTTTAAAGGTTATCCAAGTCAAAGATATCGAGTATTTCACGAAACCGTTGATCGGTAATCATACGGACTATTTACTTTTACAAAATTTAAGGTACTAATAGAAATTTTATCGATTTTGATGAAGGATGGTTGCTTACTGGACTAGGCAGGAGTAACATTTTTTTCTTACGAGTACGTAACCTTACGATGAAGTACCTTTTTAGTTGTAGTCGTACGTTGTCGTCAGCTGACGCTTATATAGTTTGGTATTTTGTTGATTACGTAGCATAAATTTACTTATAATGTTCGCTGTGAGAAAACAATTGAAAAATCGATTGTTGCGAGAAATTCACAGGTAGTTGGCGATTTGTATAGCGAAATACGAAACGAATCTTATTAACGATGTATTATTTATGTGTTTAGCAGGTCATCGTCGTTCGGTATAAAACAACCACCAATGAATAGGAATTTCAGCACCGTCTTATCCGTAGCAGCTGGAGTTGGATTGTTAGCGGGTACTACCGGCGTTTTGCTGTATCATTACATGCTAGGTCGACGATATGTATTCGTTCTTGAACAAGACATCAATAAGTTACACTTATCTCTGGAGAATCTACGATGCGAATTCGAAGAGTTGAAGTAATTAATGAGTTTCTTTTTCTGTTTAAAGTGAATGAAAATGTTCTATGTGTAGGTACAGGTACATACAAACTACAAACCATATGAGACAAGTTTAATAATTCTATTGAAGAATTTTCAAGATATTTGTATGCATTGCTGAAGGAAAAGTCTCTTTTCATGTCCCTCATCTTGATATAATTATGCACAAGCACAATGGCCTATGCACAGTATACACTCCCCACACGTCTGTCAACTTTTTTACTTCTGTCGTGGAAAACCCCAATTCATGTAAATCAAGAGTTCATTGAAACTATCCCATAAAAAAATTACTGCTATTTTAAAAATTTTCGTGAAGAAAAAACGGTTAATTAGGCAACTAAAAAAAAAAAAAAATTGTTCCAAATAGCTTATTAAATTAAAGAATTTAGATCACATATACCTCATCATATCGTAGGTGATAAATGTCTTCATGGCTGGAAATTTACTGAATACGTATTACATCGTGACCTTCACGTCGTATGATTTAATGCAAAAGTAGGCCTTGAAGTTCAGATATCTTTTTCGAAAATACTTATTTTAAAATCAACGTCACATACTAAGTACTCCAGTACTCCACGTGCTAATAAACATTTAAAATAAAATCTTGTTGATTTTAATCGTGGAAAGTGCAATCCACAACTAGAAATATGTTACATAGTTTGTCGCCTAATTTACTCTGTTTACAAACATCTTCCGGATGGCAAAGATCCAAAATTCTTTACATCAATTTTCGCTAATTGTATGCTCTTTTTTTCGTTCACTCGTAGTACTTTGCCAAATAGACGAAAAAAAAATCACACATTTTTTAATCATCTGTTTTGATGTATTTACAGGAACTTGAAAGAGAAAGATGAAAAATCCCGGAGGAGTAAACGTAGTCTCAGGTTCAACGCCAGCTGTGGGAGCACCACCAGCTGCACCGATGCTAGTATGTACTCGGCATTCGAAACGGACGATGAGTTTTGTGATATTTCCAATTCCGAAGACGAGAACACCTTAGTATTTTCCAGGTATGTCATCTATATCTTTACATTCGCTTTAGAAATTTATTTAAAAACACATTTATCTATTCAGTAAGTAGTAATTGAAAAATTATTATCTATTAATTACGTATATTTGATAAATGTTTCGCATATTGGACTATTCGAGCAGTGATAGAATTTTACCTACGTCATGTCAGTGCCTCAGTGGTGAATGTAAAACGCGGTCTACAGGGTACAAATAACATGTGTGTAGTGACGCATGATTTGAGTAATATGAGTAATTGAGTATGCATCGTGAATCCTTATCAATGAAAGTAAAATAACGGCTTGTGAACGCTAAACTATAATAGACCATTTTAAAGACTTTTTTTTTTTTTTTCGTTTTCCGTTTAATTTGGTGCATCGTATCGTGGGCTAAAAATAAAGTTCAAGGAAAATGGTATGATTTTTTATGTTTACTATAATTAGAGTACTGGGTAAATTTGTACACGCGATATTTGGGGTAATGGAATAGTGTGTGACATGTGTTCGCGTGGCCATTACGGATTGTATACTTCTTTCGAGCTGTAGGCTTTCCAGGTCGATTATCGTTTCATTTTCGGTTGAATTTAAATTTGAAGGAGTTCGAGCAATTTTAAGTATGTTAGTATGTTAGTTGGTATTTTATTTTCATTTCTATTTAACGTGGAATTGGGAGCATTCGCTTAATAATATCATTCGCAATTAATCGAGTATCGCTTAATATTCCATATTTGAAATAATTACGATGTTTAGACCAAGTCTAAATGATGATTTTATTTATTTATTCGAACGTAAAAATAATGGTTTTCATAAATCAATTTCTAAAAAAAAAAAATCAAGTTTATTAAGATAATTGAAATTAAGCTATTGCTTGCCTCTGTAATTTTTACTGAAAATAGATATACATAAATTTCTTATCTAAAAATTTGTGAAAATACATAGGTATTTTGCTTACATTTGCTTATCTTGTAATGCTAAATTTAACCATGGTAATATTTTGAGCTACTCCGCACTCATATCAGTTAGATATAAGTTTACAAAAAATATTAAATAGCAAACCAGCGTAAAAAAGACCAGATTGTATTCACGAATATACGTACCTTGAAAAATCCTAATTCTGATCACCTTCTCAAAGCACGTGATGTTACATTCAGTACAGAATAAATGATTCTGAAACATCTGCCCAATAATCCCATATTTGTAACGTACATGTTGAATAGTCTGATTTTTAAAGGACTTTGCCAGTGAATCATTACCGTTAGTAATGTTTTGCGAATCTCAGGTGATATTTGATACCATGCTGAGTTGTAGATTGCGAACAAAAGATTTTCGTTCTGTAACAGATGGATGCGTGCACTATTTCATTTTGGTCTCGAAGAAATAGTTTTTGTGGTAGAAGAATGTGTAAAATGTAAATATCATGTTGGTGAATTGAAGTTAACCAATACTTACTAAATGACTTAATGACTCGGTAATATTGCAACAAATGTAAAATTGAATGAGTACTAATCCAAGTATCGCCAAATTTTTGGAATATACCGCCAGCTCAAAATCATCCAGCTATGTCGTTTAAAAAAAATATATAATATACATTAATTAATAAGGAATTGCCTGTAATAGGTATCTTGTTATTGAAAAAATAATAATAACATTTGTTATACTCGTACTTACATGGATTAAAACGTGTAGTATCAATATGATTCCATCCATGAACCAAAATATACACGTATGAACGGTCCACTCAACGTACCCAGTCAAATTTTTTGTATATCTGTGACCAAAAAATAATAATTAAATAGGAGTTGCATGTTCTACATACATAGTACATAATTATGCTTGTACTATAAATAAAACATACCTAGGAAATTTTTGAATCTACCCATTATGACTTAGAAATATGTAATTCTACACCCAAATTTTCAAAAGTGGGATGAGCTACGCCCGATTACTGATTGTTGAAAAAGAAACTCCGATCTCTGATTTTTTAGGTGAAATATTCTCTTATTTTTTTGGAATGAAAGTATTTCATTTTTTAGAGTCGATGATATTCAAAAAATTTTCTTCAAAAAAAAATTTAATCTTTGAAAAAAAAATTTTTTGTTTAAAATTTATTTGGAGAAAAAGAAGTCAGCGTAAAAAAACTTTTCAATTATTTCTAAGTAAACAAGAAGTACAAAAGAATCATCATTTTTTCAAAAACGGCGTTCTACTTTTGGGGGGGGGGGGGGGACAAATCTCTTATTTTTTTAATCCTATTTTGGTGAGGGAAAATTAATTATCTGTGAAAAAAATTGAGATTTTTTGCCTATTTAGCAAAAACCAGGAAAAAGGGATTAAATCAATATTCAAAATTATTTTGATTTATTTGTAGATATTTAAAATCCAAGATCCAAAATCCTTTTCACGCCTGGGCCTGGATTTGAAATCCTAAATCTACAATCCTTTTCATAATTGGATTTTAAAATCCAAAATGCAAAATTCGAATTTTTTTTCTTTTACTTTGACATCTGGTCCATGTTAATTTTCGAGTAGAGATATCTCTTAATTTTTTTCAAAAATCTAAATTTTTTGTCCTCTCTTTTTAAAATTGAAAATAAAAGTATTTCTGTTTCTTTTCGAGAAAAAAAAAACCAATTCTTTTGCAGAACGAATTCCAATTTTTCTTGGGATAAAATACCTAATTCTTATTATTAATTAACTATCTAATTAATTAATTTTTTTGGAGGCAGCGTAATAAAATTTCTTTATTATTATTCACTTTGAAGGAAAAAGTTTCTCATTTTTTTTAAAATTATAAAATATTTTTCAAATTTTTGTTTGAAAAAAAAACTTAAATTTCCAAAAAAATTAAATTTTTGAAGAAAAAAAAAACTAAATTTTTGGTTTGGTCTAAGTTGAAAAAAAATCTTTCAAACTAAAAAAACTACTAATTTTTTTTTTTTTTTTTTTTTTTTTTTTTGAGAAAAAAACTCTTTATCCGTCCCTCAATTTGTTTGAAAAATAGCAATTTTTGGTCTTTTTTTTAATTAAAAGTTTTTTAATAAAGAAAATCTCTCAAGTTTTTCTGAAATTTAATGATTTCTCTATTTTTTGCTGTAAATAATTTTTTTTTGCCATGAGAATTTTTCTCACTTAATTTTTGGAAAAAAAAACCGAATTCTTTTTCAAAAAGCCTGATTTTTTAAAAAAAATAAAAAAATGTCCATAATTTTTTTCTGGTGTCAGTAAAGTAACATTTTCAATTTTTTTGATGATTTTTTAAAATTTTTCTTGGAACAATACGAAATCAATTTTTTTGAAGCCTAATTAAAATTAAATCTCATAAAGCAAGTCACACTCAGAAGAACCAGTGTAACAACCAAATCAAACCAAACCAAAAAAAAAAAAAAGTTTTGGATTTTAATTTCTTTTGGTAAGTTAAAATAATCCAAAATCTTTTCTATTCTAGGATTTAAACTTCAAAATCAAAATCCTTCTAAGAATTGGATTCATAGTCCAAAATCCAAATTTGGATTTTGATGAGTTTGTGGATTTAGTGATTTAAAATCTGCGGAATTTGGAGAAAACCATCCGTTTCCTTTTAGAAAGAAGTTTATTCTTTTTATAGAAAAAATTCTCATTTAAAAAAAAAAACTTACTTTTTAAAGAATTGGATTAAAAACATTGTTTAAATTTTGGAGAGAAATCCGATTTTTTTTTTGGGAGGGGGGGGGGGGGTCATTTTTTGAAGAAATTTTTTTTCTTCGGTGTTTTGGAGGGGAAAATGTTTTAATTTTTTTAGAGAAAAATCTATAAATCTTTTTGGAACATAAATATTAGGTATTCAAATTTTTGTAGAAAAAAAAACACTCGTCTTTTTATCTGATTTTTTGGAGAATAAACTCAATCTCAAATTCACACATTTATCATTGAAAAAATTTTAACCCATCCGTTCGAGGAAAATTCGAGCTTCTTCCTGGAATATTTCAAGTTACCTAAAATACCTATCGACCCTACAAAGATATCTTTTTTGTTTATAACAATAATTTTCAGTTTTCTGAATTTACACTCGGTGTTCATAAAAAATTCCAACTACCAAAACAAATCAGAACTGCATGTTAGAAATAGAATAACCTATGGCATAAAACTAATATTCAATTACTTGTATAAATGCTGAAGATTTTGTATCATGGACTTCATTTCATCGTCCAGTAATTGGTCGCGTAGTTTCTGCGGTAATTTCGCTCGAGATGGATTTTTTCGAAATATATTTTGAAATTTAACATTTATCTGGTTAATATGAGCTTCCAAATTTGCTGTAATGTATGCAATGAGAATCGTCGAACATAGATAACAAAACGTACCCGGGGTCACCAACCAAATATGAACCAAATTCTTAATGATCAGTTCAAACCCAGAATTTATCCGCCAAAACGTTAACGTATTCATTAGCAGATAATAATTCGGATCATTCGGGTCATTTGAATTATCCTCGTTGGTAAAGAAGAAGCTTATCATAGGAGCGGCGAATATGGACAATGTAGCTGTCATTAATGCTCTCAAAATCGGAGTGTATTTGGTCTTCATTATGCTTCTAGTGGACTCGCTAATGTCATCTTCACCATCGAGGCTCTGTCGAAGTTCGTTTACCAAAAACATCAGCCTGGATTTATTTACTCGAGTGATGTATTGCAGAACATAGTATGTAGATACGCCAAGCAAATAACACGAAAGTAAAATCCGATCTCGACTGATTTGTGTAACGAACAAAGCGTAACTCACTGAGAAGATATAAGTAAGCGCATTTATAGCCAAAGCAGTCAGTAAATAAGGCTCATATTTCGCGTATTTCTTGTTAGTGATTATTCCGGCATTCAAAAGGTATGAGTCGATGATGAAGTTTATGTCTAACTTGAACATTTAGCTAGGATTTGTGAAATTAACGGTTCGTACGTGAAAATGAATTGTATACATATAAATAGGTATTTAGTAGCACGTCTTTATGTGCTTTAATACTTGGAAAATATTTTACTTTTTAATTCTTCGCATAGGTGAATATTTTTCGGAAAATTTCACAAATAATATGCAACTCAACTTCGTAACACGAATGCAATGAATCAGTTTTACACGAAATGATGTAGCTTTATGTGTGTCTGAACTTTGAAAAAGAAATGAAAATGAATTTCGACTCGTGCTTGTAGGTATTTTCATTTTCCTGATAAGTTTTTCCGCTTAAATTAAAGTAAACAAAGTTTCGACAAATTATTTAAATTCGAATTCTAGAAATCAATTTTTAAATTGTGCCTACAAACAGTTGATGATGGTGTTTTGTACTTTCAAATTATCGCGACACATAATTAAAAGTTAATAATGGGGTTTTCGAATATTAATGAATGTATTAGAAAATAAAGGTAAAGTAGTTTTAAATGAGTAATTTTTACTGGTTAATTAGGTTGACGAATGAACGAGAGGTCTTGGTAGGTTTCGATTTGATAATGTATCAAGTGATATTCTTTAAAGAAAAAACGAAAAAAAAACGTTGTTAAAATGATGGAGGAAGGCGAGCATTTTTGAAAGCTATGTTTATTGTTTATGAAGAAAGTTTACGAAACTCGTAGGCCGATGATAAAGAGGATGGAAATATTGATAAAATAATTTTTGTAGAATCAGTTCAACTGTACGATTTCTGTTTGAGATTGTATGTCTATGTACTTGTACAATAATGTACATATTTTATTAAATATACATTTTATACGTAAATATTTCTAGGAATGGGACAAATAGGTGCCTTATTAGCCCATTTAAATGCGGTAAATAGAATGAGTACAAAAAGGTAAACGTAAAATGAATTTTCAAAAATGTACCTACCTATTGAAATCTCCTTTTACCTCATTTGTTACTTGGTTTTAAATTAGATCAAGAAGTTGCTTAAAATCTTTTGAATTGAAAATTTGTAAAAAAAAATTAATGAGTAACCTACAGTTAGAAATTTTTTTAAAATTTTAGAAGTACCTATGATGAATTTTGGAAATTTCTAAACATGTTTTACGGAAATTCAATCGATCAAAAATTTGCAGAAATTGAATAGGTAGGTAAATTAAAACAAATTGCAAAAATTTAATCAATTTTAAATTTAAAGTTGAAATCAATCTTTTTAAAAATATAATAATTAGTAATTACAGTGGAACATCGATTATCCGAGTAAATAGGGGCGAAAATGAAGATTGAATGTGGTGAAAAGTCGAATAATCATTAATGGTAATGAAAAATAAAGGAGACAATTTTCTAAATTTTATGGGATTTTTTAAAAAAATTTGAAATAATTTTTTTTTTTTGAGTAAAAAAAAGTTTAAATATTTTGGAATGAAAAAATTTTTCAATTTTTTGGAATAACATGAAATTTAAGAATTTTTAAGAGTAACTCAGTACTTGAGCCCTTTTTAAAAAAGTTTTTGGACAAATTTAATTTCAACTTTTTTGAGTAGTTATGTAATAATTGTTTTAATTTTTATTTGAAAAAAAAATTCAAATTTTTATGGAATAATTTTTTGGAGTAAAATTTTAAAATTTTCGGGTACTGAAATTTCATATTTTCTGAGGGGGAAAAATTATCAATTTTTTTGGAGCATCAATAGGTCGTAGCAGTTGCACTTATGTACAAAAATAAGGTAAAACCGGATAATGGAAAATCAACCGACTTTTGGACATCGAATAATCGAAAGAAATCAGTTGCAGTTTCTCGTTCGGATTATCAGAAAATTGAATAATCGAAAGTCAGATAATCAAGGTTCTGTTTTAGTAGAAAAATTTCCAAGAATTTAGTGGGTACGAGTAATTAAATGAAAATTTATTTTTAAAAAAATCAATCGAGTAATTTTTTTAAAAAAATGCGGAAATTGACAAAAAATTTCATAAAAACTGAATTACATAGATACTTGGTGGATAAATTGAAAAATTCTTTCAAAATTTAATAAATTCAAGTCAAAAAAATCGATAAGTTGAAAATTTTTTCAAAATTTAATAAACTGAAAATTTCTAAAAAAAAATGTAATAATAATTACAGGTAGGTAAGTATTAATTTTACAAAAATGTAATGAATCAGAAATTCGTAAAAATTGAATAAATTGAAAAATCTCACCTAAATTTCCTATTCAAGTAGAAAATTAAAAAAAAATCAATAATTTAAAAAAATGTCGAAATTTGACAAATCAAAAATTTGTAAGAAGGAATTTAATAAAATGAATAAAAATTTTCAAAAAAATTCATGTCCAAATTGAAAAATCGAAAAATTTGAAAAAAATTGCGTGCTTACAACAATTAACTTTTTTACTATAATTCCAACTAGAGAAAATGGAAGAAATACTTTTAAAAACGTCAAACGTCTAGGTATACTTACCTAACTTGAAAAAAATTGAAATTCAGAATACAATCCCAATTAAAAATTAACACAAATTTATGAATTATTATTTTAAAAATGTACAAGTCTAGTGGATTAACCGACCTAAATAAGATTTTCAAAAAATAAATTTCTGCAAAAAATTAAGAACTTTCCCAAAATTTGATAAATTGAATACATTTTAAAAATGAAAACAAAAATTAAATTAATTTATAAAAATTTTCTAAAATATAATAAATTGAAATTTTTTAAATGATCGAATAAAAAACTAGTCACATATTCAAGTTCTGCAGTTCAAACTACTCCATTGCCCTTTCAGCGGCCATTTTGCCCAAAATTGAAAAGGTCGACGTTTTTAAAAGTATTTCTTCCATTTTCTCTAGTTGGAATTGTAGTAAAAAAGTTAATATTCAATTAAGTATGGGTAAAATGCTCGCTGAAAGGGTCTAAATGGAGATAGTTTGACCTGCAGAACTCGAATCTGCTTTTAGTTTTTTTTTCGATTACTTCGTATAATTACTTTATTTTAATAAAAAAAAAATTTAAAAAAACTATTTAAAAAATTGCAAAAAATTAATGATAATGAATTATAAATTAACGAAAACTAAATGCATCGAAAAATTCTCCAAAAATAATATTTAAAATTTTTAAAAAAGGTCATTGAATGAATTTTTTTCGAAAAATGAACAATTGCATAAAATTAAATAAAATCATTAGACTAATTCTTCTAAATTTATTGAATCTGAAAATTCCCCAAAAATAATGAAATGAAAGCAGTAAAAAATTCATTAAGTATAGCCTACTTAACTACTTAAAAATGAGATTTTTATTTAAAATCTAAAATAGGTTCTCTCCCATCTCATTCCCCTCATTTTAAATATGCATCAGTAATGAAAAACATACTTTATGCTCTTATGATTAGTTACGTAATGTGCTCCCTAAATATTAAATAAAACGCAGCCTTCCCCCATAAAATTCTATAGCCACGCAAAAGAATCATAAATTATTTATTTTCAATTTCTAGACTTTTTAATTATTAATTAGTTCAGATTCAAAGATGATTTTGAAACTATTTATGGAAAACGTTTTGAATATTGTAGAGCACCCTATGACCTTGTACATGCTTTAAATAGGTAATCGAGCTTTTCGATAAATGAATCGCCTATTTTGAAAACCTACTAAACGCCAAATTTATCGAAAATGAGTTATACATTGTTTCTAATAGTTTCAAACCTCTAGAATCGATTGATAATTTTTAATTTTTTTTAAATTCACTAAATCCTATTCAAATTGTAACTTCTAAATCTGGTTTTGTATGAAAACCTGCTGAATGCCAGTTCCCATAGAGTTTCAAAACCTACTAAAGTAGTTATTTGTATCAATAACTACTAAATCCAATAACTTTTGAATGAAAACATACTAAAAACCATAAATATCTGTTTTAAGTGAAAATATTGAGAAATGAGTAGGTATTTTATTATGATTTTTAAAATTGTTAAAGAGTGCTTATCGACGCGTATTGAAAGCCTGTAATCCAAATAAATATCATTTTGTTTCAAAATCTGCTAAAACCATCATTGGTTTTTTTTTTCATAACCTGCTAAAAACGCCATTTTTGTTTGAAAACCTGCTAACGCGATTTTCAAACACTGCTGTGCAGAAAACTATCAACTTGTTGGAATTTATTTGTAAGCAATTCGATAGCACTGCTTCCAGTCAATATACAAACTTAAAAACTCCTCTCTACCCCATTCTCAGAGAATATGACAGTTTTTCGCGGTTTTCTCAAAATTAACAAAAGTGGATTTAGCAGGTTTTCAAAATAGGCGATTCAAATGCCTCATTTAAGGCTGCTAACAACACAAGCTTTCGAGGTAAAAATTAGGTTACGTTTCATTTGTACTAAATTCGACTTAAATTTTAATTTCGACAATTAAAATGGAAATGAAGCCGTATTGTTTGTTCAGCTGATACTCTTATGATGATGTCTGCTTGGCGTGTTTGCTTTTCATTTTTTATTTTTGCAGGTTTTAGTTATTTCAATATACGATTCCCCAGATAATGTCAAAACGGCAATAATCTTATCGTTTTAATGGATCGATGACTCAATTTACGTAAGAGCCAAAAATTATGAATAATATAAATTACGTGGGTAGTTACTCCTTCTTTTTTCCTTATTTGTTTGACATATGTATGAGCTAGATTATCGAGCGTTTATTATCATTTATCTAAAAAAAAATTCTCCCCTCCATATAGCAAAACTCTTCCGGTAGTTAGGGCGATAACAAAGTATAATTATTGGCTTCAAGTATTTTCACACCATTTACACACTTGGTCTACAAGTACAAGTTTTTCGATATCATACTATCACCACTGATACTAAAATTTTTTAATAAGTTTGAATCATCGTTCATCTACTCGTGCGGTTAATATTTTTTAATCCTGCAAATCGGCGTTGAAAATTTTGGTAAGTGTAAAATTTCAAACCAAACTAAAGTCCTACATAATTATGTATTTGCAATCTAAAGCGTAAATTTTTCAGTGTCGTTAAGAGTAGGTAGATATTTATTTTTTCCATATCATTATCAGGTGTGTTTGAGGTTTGTCACAACTGCGAACATTGTTTAGTTAAGTTATGTACTGTTGTAAAGTGTGTTGTAAAATTTTTTCGCTCGATGTAAAGCAGGTAATATTCGAATTTTTTTTATGCACTTTCTACATTTTTTGTACTTGGCTATTTGGACCAGAAAAAAGTATTTAATCGGTGTGGTGCTTGGATTTTAAGTTATTTATATCGAAAATATTCTTGATGTTGATTTTTCATTCGAAGAATGAATACCTGAAGATAATTTTTGGAAATGGATTTTCTCGAGTTTCGTGATTATTGTCGAGTCGTTTCGTTAAGTTGATATTTTTCAATTCCATGTCACGAGCGATAGAACTGCAGATTAAATTAAATCTAATATTAGATAAAAATTTTCGACAGTGTCAGTGAACCTTGAATGGTAAATTTTAGTCAGATGTGAAAGTTATCAACATCGTTAGAATCGTTTTATCTGCCGATGTTGGGATTTGGTTTTCTTTTCGTTAAAAAAAATAATTTGAGCGTACGTGGGTAACAAAGGAATTATTTGAGTAATTTGGCACTAATTTATAGAAATCCATAACCCTAAATTTTGATTTTTTTTTTTTTTGTTCCAAAAAGTAGTTGGAATTTTCGTCGTTTTTTTTTCTTTTTAGTAGGTTAATAACAATGTTTTTTTTTTTTTGAGAAATAGGTACTTACCTATTACATACTACCTACTTGGAATTTCCTTGATTTTTTTTTCATTTTTTTAGTCAGTGGAAATCTGAATATATACGTAATATAAGTTTCAATCGAAGTGATAAAATTTAGCCCTGTCCAAACTATTTTGATGTCAAGTGTATTTATATAAGCCTTTTCTTCAAACTTCAGCTGTATCCAATTACCCACCAGGAATGTGCTACCTGATTTCTTTACGTTCAAATTATCACTTTGTATCGAACTTGATAAGAATTTGTTTGAAAACTGATACCTAAATGAAATTCGATTTAAATACCTATGTATTACCTAAGTACAAAAAAAAGAAAGAACAAAAGCTAACGGTATAAGTGAATACTCATGCTCAACATTGATATAATATCTTTATTGTTTATTATTATATACTAAGTACATACTTTTGCTTTGTTGATGAATTTGGGTAGGTTTGCGTAATTCGAATAATTGTCTTCTTTTTTTTAAGTAAATGCATCTACGAGTGAATTTGTTAAGGAAATGAGTACATGCATTTATGTTGTTATCATACAAAACATATTAAGTGTGTACGAGCATGATGTTTAGTGTCACAATCAATCTCATTTTTGACTATAAAATGAGAAAATTACGAACATAGTTTAAATACTTATTACTTATGGACCTTGTAGGTTGTGTAGTTAATTTTAAAATGAGCAGATTGATTGAATGTTGAAAAGTAGGCGTAGATTGCTGCACTTAGGAAGTCGAGAAATTAATATCAAAAGTGACGATCACTCTACGAGTACAGTACATATTTTAAAAGACTTGTTTTCTACTATGATCTTTGTGACCCAAAGTGACAGAGGTCTTGAATTATTTGATAGGTACATCAGCTACTAAATTAGAATTAAACCAGATGACGGAAGCTCGGAGAACAGAATCCTAGATCTTTTTTTTTTCTTCAAAAAAATATTTTTTTATTTTGGAAAAACTGAAAAATTATTCAAGTGGTGAAAAAATCCAGAAGAACTGAAAAAATATTTAAAAAATAAAAATATAAAAGTTTTGTGAAATAAAAAATTGAAAAATTGAGAATATTTGAAATTCGAAGAAATAAAAATGAAGGAAAAATTAGTACAAAATTGAAAAATGATTTTAAAAATTGGAAAAATTGAAAATTTCAGAAATTTCTACCTATTAATTTAAAAATGGTAGTTAGGGTCCTCGAGGTCGAGCTACAGCCAAAATTTAAAATGTGAAATGAGCTACACCCAAATTACTGGTTATAAAAAATAGAAAAAAATTTCATTATAAAAAAAATTAAAGAAAAAAAATCAAATTCATTTGGAGAAAAAACACCTTCTTTTTAAAGTAAAAAATTCATCAGTTTTCTTGAAAAAAAATTTTGTGCATATTTTCTTGGAATAGAAAAAAAAAATATAGGTATCTCAAATTTTTTGGAACCGGTGTAAAAAAAATTCAATTTTTTTTTAAGTGAAAAAATGAGTTGAAAAATTTCTCGATTCAAAAATTGAAAAAAAATACTTTTATTTAAGAAATCTCTTATTGAAAAAAAAAAGGAAAAACTCTTATGGAGGGGGACATATTATATTTTCATTTTTTTTTTTAGGATAAAATCTAAATTTATTTGAGAAATATATTTATCAATTTTTTGCCTAAAAAGATGTACTTTAATCTTTTTGGATAGTCTTTCGAGTGTTTTCAAGACGAAAATTTCAATTTTTTTGGAGAAAATAATATTTATCTGTTCCTTGGAGGAACATTTCTAAAAAAAAAAAGTTTGGAATTTAAAATATTTTCATTATTTGGAGTCCGTAAGAAAAAGTCTCATTTTTGGAGAAAAACATCATCAAATTTATCTGGACTCTGTGTAAAAAAATATTCTCAATTCTTTTAAAGTAAAAAAAATGGTAAAAGGTTCTTATAATTGAAAAAATAAAAATAAAAAGAAGAAATGAAACTTTCAAGAAATCTATTTTTTTTTTTTAGAACAAAAAACTCTTATTTTTAGAGAAGAAAGTCAATTGTTTAAGATAAAAATCTGGCGTAATAATTTTCATTTTTTTTTCAAGATTTTTTTTTACCAATTTTTTTTGGATAAATTTCCTGATTTTTTTGAATAGTCTTCCAATTTTTCCTAGAAGAAAATTTCTAATTTTTTTAAAAGAAAAAATACCTAAGGTACATCAGTTTTTGAAGGAAAATCTTTAAGTTTTTTAAAATAAAAAATTGTTCAAATTTTTGGAGAAAAACTCATTCTTTATTACGCACCTTCGAAAATTTTTTAGCTGCACACTAGAAAATTTTTTGTTCATGTACAATTGTACATAATTATAATACCTATCTAATTAATATTTCTTTTCAATTTTCTGAATTGGAACCCAGCATGCATTTGAAAAATCCGAACTACTCAAAATCATTTCTGAACTGCCAGTTATCAATTTGAACTTTTTTTTCCTGCATGAAAAAATGAGATATTTTCAAAGATTGAAATATCATGGTCACGTGGTAACATTTTCGTATTAGCATATTTGAGATAAAATGTATGTAGGTACAGCTCGTGTTAAAAAATTATGTTAGTATGGTACTGAACTTCGCTTCGTGTTCGTGGTCATCTTATACTGTTACCTATTGTACCAAGTTGATAAATTTTACGAACCTATATTTACCCAACTGAAAACAATAAACTACAGTTCCATTATTCTTTTTCTATAGGTATTTCTCGCATAGATGAATAAGTTGTAAAAATGTTGTAAAACAAAATCATTCTAACATTCGCATAAAATCGTCTACTTGAAAATTATAATGAGAAGTGCGATAATAAAATTACTAGATATCGTCACAATGGTTCAGTCATCCTTATCTTTACTATACAACTTCAATCTCATAATTCAATTGTCCCTTTGTGTAATATTCAACTATACCTATTGAAAATATCTACAAATAGAACTTGCAGTACTCTCGGTAATGAGGAAAATTGAAAATTTATTGTTTTGTTTACACGACGAATATGAATAAATTATAATCACTTCTCGTTGCAACCAAATAATATCGCAACACGTTTGAAACACTTGGCTGTTCATAAGTGTTTACTCATTCGCAAAAATACGTACGAAAAAAAAATTATAAAAATTATAAAATTACGATTCGTTTTTTTTTTTTTTTTGTAAAGCATCACCTGTTCTGCTCGATTGCTTCAAAAATAAATGAAATTTATTATTTTTTAGGGTTTTTGCCATAGGTAAAATTCCTATTGCATCAACTTTTTAAAATTCCATCAGAGGAGGATTTTGCATTGGATTTTATCGGAGATTTTTTTCATTGATTAAATGCAATTTTGCAAAAACCAACATTTTTTGAAAATTACTGGAAATCATTTCTTTTTTAATAGTTCCATCAGAGGAGGATTTTACATTGGATCTTATGGTAGCTTTTTACGTTTATTAAATGCGATTTCTCATTTTTCAAAAATTAATAAAAATAAAAATGTTCACGAAATTTATGATTTTAATTTTTTTTTTTTGTAAATTCCATCGGAGGAGGCCATTTTGCATTGGATCTTATGGTAGCTTTTTTCATTTACTAAATTCAATTTTGCAAAAACTCTCATTTTTTGAAAATTACTGAAAATAGGTATATATTTTTTAATTCCATCAGAGTAGGGTTTTGCATTAGATTTCATCTGAGCTTTTTCATTAATTAAATGCAATTTTGCAAACGCTGCTAAGTAAAATAAGGCCAAAAAATAGTATAACCTACATTTTAGGTTACATGAAATATTTTTTTAATGTTCCTTTTGGTGTTCTGATTAACCAAAAAAAAAGTTCCCGGACCTCATTCCTCGGGATGTCTTCCAGATATGGACCTGCCCCTAATCGTTTTTCGTCTATAACTCTTCGATTATACGTTTAAATGGAAAAATGATCATTACTAAAATTAAAGTTGATAAAATTACCAACAAAAAAAAAGTTATATTAATTTTTTCAAAAAGGTGAACGGGTGGCGCAAAAACATGTGTGAAAATATACCAGGTGAAAAAATGGAAGGATTCGCCACTTTTTTATGAATAAGATACAAATGCCATCGTTCACCAGTAGAAAGAAATGAATGAAGCATTCTTGTAGGAAATTTTATGCATTTTAACGTTTGCTTGAATTTTTTTTTGATTAATTTTAGAAAATGGGGTTTCCGCGTATTCACATTTTAGACGGTTTGGTAGAGACGAAAGGCGAAAGGGTGGACTTTTTGGAGTCTATGGTGTGTAACTGTGTATGTATTATTCGTGGAAATATGGTGGGAGTGGTATCTTTGTTTTTTACGTAAATGTATATTTTGACATTTTTGACGGGTGTTTTTGCACTACCCGTTCACTTTTTTGAAAAAACGAATATACCCTTTTTTGTTGGAAATTTTATCAACTTTAATTTTAATAATGACCATTTTTCAGTTTAAACGCATATTCAAAGAGTTATAAGAGGGTGTCTACAGGTCATGAAAACCATGAAAGTCATGAAAAAGTCATGAAATTTGAAAACGGATCATGAAATTCATGAAAAAGTTATGAATTTTGCTCTTCGAAGTCATGAATTTTTGATAATATTACCCGGGCAAAATTACAAATTGGCTTAAAAGTGAAAAAAGTGAGTTTTTTTCAAACTGTTGCACTTCTCAAAAAAAAAAAAAAAAAAAAAAAAAACCTAAAATATTGTGATATCTCTGAAAAAGAAAATTAATTTTCTTGAAGATTTTTTTTTCTCGAGGGGATGGAAATCTCTATTTTTTGGGGAAAATCCCTATTTTCCTGTAAGCAATCAAAAATCTGAATTTTATCGTTGATTGTTTTGAAGTAAAAATATTTTTCGAACTCTTGAGTATAAAATCTCAATTTTTTGGGAAGAGGGTCTTTGTTTTTTGAAGAAAGAAAATTTCATTTTTTGGAATAAAAAAAATTAAAAACAATTTTTTTGGTTTAAAAATTTTTAAAAATTGTTTTGGAATAAAAAAAATTGAAAATCTCAAATATTCTGGAGTAGAAATTTTTTTGAAGGGATTTTTTAGCGGAATTCGCCCCCTCACTCGATAATTTTTTTAATAGCTATTTACCACAAAATATAGGAATAAAAAAAATGTGGAATTTTTTTGCGCCTCCCCCCCCCCCCAATATTCATTCCAAGTTACATATGCTAGAAGGGGCCCCTGAAAACGTTGTAATATTGTTCATGAAAAAGTCATGAATTTTCCTGTATAAGCGAAAAACAACCAAGATATTCTTCAACAATGAACGAATGAAATTGGTTCTAAATTAGAATTGTTATTCCATTTTCAAGTGGAATAAGATAAAAGTGGTCTGAACAAATTATAGTATAGCTCTAACGTACACAGAAATTAGAACTAGGTATATTATTTCAAAAAATGAAAAATTTTAAAAATAAAATAATGCAAAAACTTTCTTGCAATGAGTGATTAGCTCATGGCTCGTGTAAAGTTTACGTTTTAAAAAATTACGAAGGTGACGCGAATCAAGGGTATGTGGGCAGGGAGGTCGTAGGTCTAGGTACTTGTATGTGCAAAAGAATACTCCTGGCGGCGTCGCCATCGAGATTTTGGGCGTCTCGAAATGTGTAGGAAAATAGAACGTCCTTGAACTCGAGCGGAATTTATGTACTCGTATTTACCTACCTATTGGATGATTGTTCGAAAACCAGTTTATGCAGTGTGCACTATATCACGCTACTGGTTATAAGATTACGAATATCCAGCTGTACGTGAGTACACAGACAGGGGATTAAGTCAGTGGCAAAGTTAAGATTCAATGGAGATCTCGTTCAGTTAGGTCATTTTCATTTTAGTGTGTCTGTCGTGGGTGAGACGTCGGTGTCGCTTCTAAACTCTTCTTCGCTCGCAAAATAGTTTATAAATGAAGTAAAAATAAAGTCGAGGAAAAAAAGTGAGTTTTTGAGTACTTTTGCTTGAATCGTACGCACGTGCTTCTCTTACAATTAGTCGGTATGCCTAAGTCGAAGTGAAAAGACTTGGCGAATTGTGAGTTGTATGGGTTAATTAACGCATTATACTTGGATTTGTTCCATAAATAAATAAAGGACGAGTGGCTAGCGAAGATGTACCACATAGTCTGTGGATTTTATGCTACGTTCGAGGTTGTGATAATAGAAAAGGATGTACGAATTAATGTTTTATAAATGAAGAGGAAATAGTTGATAATTTTTCTACTGCTCTGATAGTGATCGTTGGTAATGCGAGTACTTAGAATATCGTCCGATTAAGATGTAAAATATTTTTCTAAGGAAGTTTCATTTAAGAAGAAAAGGAAAAAACATATGTTTACGAAGTATGATTCGAATAAACCATCCGATTATTGTTCAACCAGTCGTATTATGAATCAATGTCGTACATCTGTGTGGTGGTTCTTATTTTTAATCAGCATGTTAAACATGGGTTTAATCGTATATATTTTGTATACAATGTTCATTAGCTACTGGTTCGTATAGTTGCGAATTTACGCATTTTACACAGAGTAGTTTTTCAACTCGCGTGAATAAAGAAAGTCGATGTTAATTTTGATAAAAATTTAAAATGGTGTGCTCGTACTTTGCCAAGTTGAATTTATGGATTTTATCGAGTGCTTTAATTTTCTGTTGTAGTTTTGCTACTCCTGTCACCATGGCTAGTGAAAATCAAACGATTGTGATAAGTGATGAAATCAAAAAATTGTCCGTATCCGGCGAAGCAACTGAGAATGAAAAGGTCCGTTTTGCTGATATCGATAAACTCTTGGAAGGCGACGATGATAATAAAACTAAAGCGTACCAGTTACTAGAAGAATTAGTTCAAAAAGTGAGTAAAATGATTGAATTTTTAGTCAAATACTTAATTGATTGGTTAAAGGAAAATATTTTCAAATTTATTGCAGTGACAGATTTTTAAACGTGATTGAATTATTTTTCTGTGATCGATTACTTAAAATGTTGGCCCAAATTACAAAATTTAAAAATTACATTCACTTGTTTACCTAATAATTTAAAAAATCGAATATTTTTTTAAATACCAAATATCGAGTAAAAATAGATTTTACAATGTTGAAAATTAATAGTCTTCTACAAAGTTATTTTTAAACCACATAGAACAAAATTTTAAAAAAAATTGTGAAAAAGTCTTATGCAGGTATAAGAATAGACTTTTTGAAAAAATAAAATTAAAATTCTTCCCGTCAATTTTTTAAAGAAATTTCCTCAAAAAAATGAGTGTTCATTTCTATATATATATATAAAAAATTATAAAGTTGGTAGATAAATAAAAGAAACGAAAAGAAATGAGTATCTCAAAACTTTTTGTAAAAAATGAAGTTCAAAGTTGATGAAAAGGATTATCCTAAAAAATCCTCCAAAGGAAAAGTTGCGTCAAAAAAAATGTTTCTTACAAAATATTTTTAAATATCTCTCAAGGACCATTTCCTGAAGAAATGAACAAAAAGGAAGAGGGTGAAAAAATTATCCCAAAAATTGTTTTTGGAAAAAATCTTTCAAGTTGATAAAAAAATTATGCTAAAAAATCCTCCAAACAAAAAAATTGTGTCAATTGCGTACCTGAAAAAAAATGTTCTCGAGAAAAAAAAAATAATCTCTTACAAAATTCTTTTCGAAAGTTCTATAAAACGAAATTTTAGAAAAAATTGTCAAAATAACTTTTAAAGAAATGATTTTTTTTAAAATTGGAAGATCGCAAATTACTCGGAAGAAATTTTTTAGAACAAGAAATGATAAGAAATTGTATTTTAACAATTTTTTTTCTAAGCTCTTGAACAACATTTTGAAAAAAAAAGATATTCTTTCCATCAAAAATATATATATTTTATTTTTTTATTTCAAAGGAATATTTTGTAAAGAAATTTTCTCGAAGAATTATTAGTTCACTAATACAATCATAATATTATAGGAAAAAAAGTTTAAAAATTTAAAAAATCTTTCGAACAATTCTTCTGATATAAAAAAAGTTGGAGTTTTTTTATTTATTATTTTTTTAAGGAAGAATTTAACCCAAAAAATTTTGTTCGAAAGAAAAATAACTACCCTAAAAAATCACCAAGGAAAAAAGTTATTAAAAAATCGTTTTTTGAAAAAAATTGAAAAAAGTAAAAAGTTTTCTTAAACGAAATTTTTTGTAGAAAAAATCAACGTTCAAAAAAATTGAAGAAGTGTTCTTTGAAGATTTTTTTTTTCTAAATGGTTAAAATGATTTATGTTTTGGACAAAATTACTTTTTTTCAAATTCTCTCAAAAAATAGTCTAAGTTCATTTGAAAAATTCATCGCAGAACACTCAGGTAGTTTTTTTAATTAATTAATTTTTTTAACTTCTACTAAAGAAATGTGAAGATCGAAAAAACGAAAACATTTCATTTTCACAAAATATAAAATTCATTGAAAAAGTTATCCTTTCTTCTCCAAAATAGACCATTATTTATCATTTCTTCGGTCGATTCATTCATTATTTATCATTAATAAAATCAAAAAACTAAATAAGTAAATAAAAACATTTCCAAGTACTGCTTCTTAATTTTGCTTTATTTTTTGTTTTTGATATGTCAGGAGAACTCATATCACTCTTGTTTTTCTTTTTTCACGCATACGTTAGGTATATATTATGCGAAGTATTTGCAAATAACTAATTACTTATTTAACTAGTTGTTTATTTTTAAATTTGTAGCATAATTCAGATTCCGAAGTTCTATGGCGCATGGCCAGAGCCTCTCACGCTGCCAGTACCATAGCCGAAGCTAAGGGCGACTCAGATAAAAAGCAACAGTATATTAATCAAGGTACATAAAATTAGAAAATATTGTGTAAAAAATTCAAGTTTGGAGGATGTCACCATTTTTTCATTTTTGGTTTGAGAAAATAAATAGTAGGTTAGGTACCATGGTGACTAGAAAAATAATTTCCAAAAAAATATAATACCTAATATACTGGAAAAATTCTTAGCATTGAAAATCTCTCAGAGAGTATTTTTTCAATTTTCTCGAAAAAACTTCAGGTCAACTTTCAGAAAAATTTCAAAAAATTCAAATTTTTAAAATTTCTGTCATGAATTTAATTTTAAAAAATTACAAAAAAAAGTTTATAAAAAAAAAATTTAGAAAAATTTTCAGAAAAAAATGATAGGTAAATAAATTGGTACTCGAACAAATGAAAGGAATCGATAAGTAATCCTTATTGATGAATAGTTCATCAGGAAAAATTCTTCTTTTGAATTTTGATTAAATAATTTTTAAAAAAAGATTATGTGAAAAAAATGATTTTCCTAAAAAAAAGGTTCAGTTTGTTTTAATTTTTTTTTTTTTTTTTTTTTTTTTTGAAAAAACCTCTCCAGGAGTTTTTTAGTTTTAAAATTTCTTCGAAAAACCCGTCAGTTCACTTTTTTAAAATTCAAAAAAAAAATCATTTTATAAATTTTATTTGTAATTAAACTTATACCTAATAAAAATTTTATTCATTTTTTGTTGGGGGCGGCGGCGTACGACAGAAGTATGAGTAATTTTTTTTTACAAAATGTAATTTTTCAGACAAAAAATTCTCGAATAAAAGAAAAAAGTTGATCGAAATATTGTCTTGAAGAAATCTTCTAAAGAATAAAAAATTATTACTCAAAAAAATGAATTTTCTATAGGAAATCCTCCAAATGCAAAAAATTCATTTATTTTTAATTTTTTTTAAAATTCTCTCGCAAGTTTTTTTTTCAAGAGTTTTGTTTCAAAAAAAATATTTCACAAAATACCTAGGTACCTATGGGATATATTTATCAAAAAAAAAATATATATCCTTTAATCGCGAGAATTAGTCATCATTTTGAATTTTTCAATAATTTTGTCACTATTGTCATTAAAATCAAAGAGTAAAATCATTTCCAAGCTCTTTATTAAAAATTTTATGTATTGTTTACAGGTATAGAATACGGTCAACGAGCCCTAGACAATAATCCGAAAAGCGCCAACGCTCATAAGTGGTATGGCATATGTGTCGGAGCACGAGGACAATTTTCCGATACCAAGACTAAAATTAAAGACGGTACTGTGTTCAAAGAGCATATAGAAGAAGCGATTAAACTGAATCCCGGCGATCCCGCTTTGTATAATTTATTAGGCAGATTCGAATTCGAAGTTAGTAATATTATTACTCATTGATCAAGCGACTAGCTGTCGTATAGGTTGCATAATCGATTCGCCGCAAATATGGGTAGTTAATATGATTGCATATACGAACGCCTGTCATGTTGTATTGTGTTGCAGGTATCTCAATTATCGATGATGGAACGTAAAGTAGCCAGTTGGTTGTTCGCCGAGGTGCCCAAGGGTACGGTGGAAAATGCTATTGCCGATTTTCAAAAGACTGAGCAATTAAATCCAAAACCGTGGAAGGAAAATAGGCTGTTGTTAGCGAAATGTTATATTGCACAAAAACAATACGATGTGGCGGTGAAATGGTTAGATAAAGCTTTGGAAGTTCCAGCCATTACTTCGGAGGTCTGTGTAATCTTGGTTGTTACGATTAAAAGTGATTATCGAAATATTTAAGTTCTTAATTTTTTTTTTTTTAGGAGAAGAAATTTGACGAAGAAATTAAAAAGTTGATTAAAAAATACGAATCTTATAGAAAATCATAGATCGGACTCGTGTTCAAATGATTTATTTTTAGTTTATCGTTAACTTTCAATTGATATTGGCAAACTCCAACGGATACCAGGGTATTAGAGATTTATTCGCAAATTTTGCTATCAAATCGATGGCATAAATTTTATTTTTTAACGCTACCTCGAAGATGTAATATTTTTTGTATAAAATTAAAGTATCTTGCCTTATTATTTTGTTTCGGGTTTTTTGTTTTTAAAATTATGTTTGTTTTTCTTCAATGTATAATAAAATAGGTGTTGTACCATGTTTTTATTTTTTTATTTTTTGTAAGCGTTGTCTTTATTTTTTCTTTTTGTAATAAATAGCTCTGTGCCGGATCATACAATGTGTATTTCGTTTATTGTAGGAAGTTGATTATGACACGTGTGTCAAAGGTAATTTTACCTACATTATGACGTCCGTGTGTTGTTTGGTTTTAAAATGTTGGACTTGGTACATACGAAATCCATTATGATCATATTTTATTTTCACTCTTTTTAAATCTTTGTATTATAAACTTGCGCAATTATTTCGTCTTTACACCAGTTTGCAGTAGAATTACGTATATTTATCTGAAGCCCAAAATTACTTGAAAAACGATTCAATGTTTTTATTAAAAAGTTGAACATAGATTTTTAAAATTAATTTTATCACTGATGAATGAAGAAAAAAAACAAATTATAGGTAACGCCTTGAACTAGAAATTGACTCAATAAAAATAACCAAGTTCGACCAAATTATCATCATTATTAATATTGGCTAAAATGAGTCAACATTTTTACGTTAATTTCCTGTTGTTTGTTATTTTAATTTTATTATTTTTAGCAACGTTACCCATAAAAATAATTAGTTATTTATTAATTGAAAATACATCCTCTCGTTATAAAATTATTTTTTTTTCTTTCATTTATTTATTTATTTTTAAAACAATTTTGTTATTTTATTTCTCTTTCGAAAAATAAGCGCAGAGGCGCTCGTATTGTTCATCTTCTAATTTCTAGTGTTTTCTCACTGTTGATAATTGCATACAAGGTGTCCCGGGAGTAGTGATTTTTTTTACATTTGGATTTAATCGAGTTCAGATAGAGAAATTTTCAACAAAAAAATTGAGGAAAATATTTTTCAAAATTTGAAAATAAACCGTTTTCAAAAAAAAAAAACAGTTTTTATTGAGATTCAAGATTTTTGATTTTTTTTGTAGAGAAATTTTATTCAAAATGATTTTTTATAACTTTTCTTGAAAAAATTGGGAGAAAATTAAATGAACCTCAAAAAAAATTGCTCAAGAATTTCATGAAAATTTTAAAGATAAAGTTTTTAACCAAAAAATAGGCAGAACACTGAGAGATCCTGTAAAAAAATTATTTCAACAATTTTATTAAGTATTGAATACATCATTAGGGTGATCCTCATTTTTGGACTTTTTTAGCCTTGTTTTTTTTTTCTTTAATAGCATCTAAAGTTCAAAAGTTGTTTCATTTTATGAGTACCTAAATAATTACTTATTTTTTAATTCTTCCCCAACAAAATTCTAAGTGACCTCTAATCACCCCTCCCCCCCCCCAAACCTAAAAATTAAAAACTGATCGCTTTTCGAATTCTCGCCTTTTTTCGGTTACAGTTCCTCCTTTTCAAGAAAATCAATTAACATTTTTTTATTTTTCTCAATTTAATTTCAAAATACTTCATACATTGAAGTGACTCCAATTTTTCAACAAAAAATAACCATTTTTTTTACGTTGCTTCTGAAGTTGTTCCTTTTTGTAAGAAATGAAATCTAGTAAATTGGCTAGTGCTACCACTTAAAATGTCGTTAGGGGAAAGATGAAACATAGGAAATCATTTTCTAATAAAAGAAAAACAAGTATTAGATGCTTGAGTAAAAAAATTTCCCATTTTTTATTTTATTTATTATTATTATTTTTTTTTTTTTGAAAA
The DNA here is from genome assembly GCA_959613365.1 of Balanococcus diminutus. NCBI lineage: Eukaryota > Metazoa > Arthropoda > Insecta > Hemiptera > Pseudococcidae > Balanococcus > Balanococcus diminutus. The sequence continues at coordinate 38,072,229 of OY390714.1, forward strand.
ATTGAAGTTTCTTTAAAATAACATATTTTTGAATTAAATTGAGGAAAATTAAAAAATTGGAAATTAATTCTTATGAAAAGGAAACTACTTTGAAGAGTTAAAATTGAAAAAAGCAAAAGTTAGAACATGACCAATGTTCTCATTTTTTCTAAAAAATGGCAAAGGTGACATACACAGTCACTCAAAATTCAGTATGAAAGAAATGAAAATTGGCGAATAATTTTCTCTTAAAATGAAATAAATTTAAGTATTGGAACCAAAGAAATCGATAGTCCAAAATAATGACTACCCTAATCTATATGTTTTAAAAAACATTTCGAAGAAAGAGGGTATTTTCGTGTTTTTTTTTCGGTGGTTCTTAAAAAAATTTATACATGAAACTTTTTATAAAAAATTTTCTCGTAAATTTTTTCCCAAAATTATTTTTTGAGATATTTTTTGGTAGGTAGAAATTTTTTATAAAATCTAAATTTTCATCAGAAATTTCTGCGAAATATTCTAAAGAATTTTTTTTGATTAATGATTATGTATTAATTGTATTTTTCTCAAACAAGACATTCAGAGAAATTTTTATGATTTTTTTTTTTCAAAAAAAAAGTTATGAAGATAACAAATTATGTACCTATTTGATGATTTTTTCCAAAACAGAGGAATTCTTCAAAAAAAATTTTTTTAAATCTGAAGAAAAATACGAGATTTAAAAAAACTTGATGACAATTTTTTCAAAAAAAAATAATAAGTAGGTAAATAATGAATAAAAAGAATTTTTTGACAAATTTTTTGAGTCTTTTTTTCAAGAAAATTTTAGGAAATTTTGATTCTTACAAAAAAATGTAAAGAATTTTTTTAGAGACATTTTTTGGAAATTTGAAGAATTAGTTTTTTGAGATTTTTTTGAAGACGTTGAAATGATGATTAGGTACACGTGGCAGACAATTAATTATTAAATGATAATAACTAATAAGGATTGGGACTAGTGTCTAGTTTACTCAATTTGTTTACGTGAACGTGGATCGTTGTTGTGGTTGTTGAATTTTACCAAATTCAATACTGCATAGATACTTGATATTCATAATTGGAGGGGAGGGGAGGGGGGTGTCTAGTAGACATTTTTATAGTAAGCAGAATCATTTTTAGGACTTGAAGCTACAACTTTTGCTTGAAATTTTTTTAAGTTGGACGCCTCCCTCTCCACCGATGTGCATAATACTACGGAAATGGTGATTAAAAATTAGAGGTGAGAGGGAGGAAAGAAGGGGGCGAATTCAAAAAAATTTCAGATAAAAGTTGTAGATTAAGATCCTAAAAATAATTTGGGTCATTATAAAAATTTTGATTGGATCCCCCTTTCCCCTTCGATTTCACATAACATCAGGTAAATACTTTTTCAAATTTGGAGGAGGGGTTTAATTGAAAAAATTTTCAAACAAAAGTTGTAGATTGAGGTCTTGGAAATAATTTTAGTTATTACAAAAATTTCGATTGGACCCCTCCCTTCCCTCCAATTTTAAATATCAAGTATCTTTGTAATATTATAGGCTTGTAAAATTCAACAACGATCCACGTCCATGTAAACAAATTGAGTTACCTAACTCGACACTAGTTGCCTTGGGCAGTTCCAAAAATTTCGTAAAATTACCTATGTTGTACAGAATGCTTTTTGTTAAAATTTTTTGTTGGACTCGGTTCTATCCATATCTAAAAATGTATTCACCACTCCTGGGACACCCTGTATATTTAAATTGAAATGTCAAGAAGAGAAGAAGTTGGTATTATTAGGTATCGCAACGTTAAGTACATACGTATGTTTTTCTCAACTTGGGTTTCATTCAGCAATATTACACAATTCTTTAGGGAATCTGTAGCAATAATTTTTTTATTATTTATTTTTTTTTATATACCTACAGAAAGGAAAAATCTCTATAATGAAAAAAGTTGAAATTTTCAACTAGTATTTTTGGTACACTTTTTTAAATAGGTACCTACCAAACAGCTATAATGGAACTGGGAATTAGTCATTCAGTTTATAATTTATTCAATTCGGAAAATATGCCAACTCGATGGCACTCAAAGTACATAATATCTGCTCCTGCTATAATATGTAAAAAAAAATCGAGCCCTCTCGATTTCTCTACATTCTTCAAATTTCGAAACGAAAATTACTCTACCAATGGTAGGTAATCGTATCAAATTACACATTAAAACCGAACAACTTTCGTAGGTATTGAAAAAACTATTCAAAATAAAATACATTAATCACGAAACTGTCATAGACGGTAGCTGGGTACACAATATCTATAGGTACATATACATAGTGCTGTAAATTACAAATCAATAAGAATGGCTAACAAGAAGCCGTATGAGATAGGAAGATGAAGACTGGAGGGTTACGTTTGCTCGTAGGTTACAGACAAATATTGATCTTTTTCGTACGGTGCTGCTGGACCATCTCCACTTCCACTTTCCCTTATATATTCTGTTGCATATATTATTATAGTGTACGCTCATGTTGATAATTAAAGTAGCTCCTTGTCACGAAATTTTTCAAAGTGACGAATTTCCAGCTTGATTTTTATGTAGATTTGTCATGAATCAGGATAGAGTGCTCTTAAATGGCACTTTTAGGTTGATTCGTTTTCGCTGTACCTTTTACACCCGAGACCTGAGAAACGGTTCCATTGTCTACGCTCTCTATGGCAGTACTTATTAAGCTAATAACTTGTTCGTGTTCCAACAGATAGATCTTATCTTGTATAACCGTGTTGCGATGGTCATTTCAAACCACTCCTATAGAAAACCAGTATTTTTAATTCTTCAGAAGCCAATGAACTCTGGTTTAGTATCTTCGAATGATGAAAATTGTATCAAAAACCACCTAAAATTGGTCCCAAGCTGGGTTAAATTATTTGTAAAAAATTCGTGTACCTTCGAGTTAGCCTAAGTGAGTGGAAAACTTGTGCATTTTCTAATATCTAAAATTCAGTACGAATCGGCGAGTAAATAAATGAATTTTCGGCGACACGTACGCACTCGTTTGATGGCAACACTGGACATACGTTTCCCTCTGTTTTCAACGCAACTTGTCTACATGAACCACATGAACGGTTCGCATTTCACCGAGTAATATTCAAAAAACCTAAGCTGTTATCCTTGATTATCGGCGAAAATTAGTAAAACTGTTTATATTTTGGTAATTAGACGAGTATATTTGTGTTATTGCGAGTTATTTCGAGTTAGGCTATTTTAAAGGTATCGATATGATTTAATAGTGTTGGAAAAAAGTGCCCCAGCTACGAATAAAGCAGATGGATTCACCGGGTATGTTTTTTCAGCGCCAAAACGGCGTGAGCATTTTATTATAAGCCTATCTTTGGAAAAAAATTTCCATAACGTAATTTGTTGACTATTTTTCACCTATCTCGATAGACGTTGTTTTCAAATTGTTGTTTTTTTATTACATGGATGCGTCAAGTGTCCAGTTAGATAGGCAGGTAGGTCGATTAGGGACGAAAAAATAGATCAACGTTAATTAATTGAGTTATAAGGACGCTCATTTCGCTGATTAGAAGAAGCTACCTGATTATTAAAAAAAAAATAACAATGTTTATCTAATGATCGAACATCAAGCTTTAATAATGTACCCATCGAAGTGACCTTGGACTTGAACGAAACCTTGCTTTAATTACGTTTAATGAAGCCCTCATGTACCTAATCATACGATTTCGCTCTACTAATATCGAAAAATTTGACAATTTATTCACGTAAGGTACCAAATTCGCCAATTCGTTGGTTAAATAAGAACCTAGGTAGGTAGTTTGATTATTTAGGAAAAACCAAACTAGATGCGTCAGCGTTTTTCCAATTTGATTTTTATTATAAGTAGGTAAACATGTAGAGACAATGAAAGTAAAAACAACGACCCTCGAGTACTTTAATACGAAATTAATCATTTTTTGAGAAAAGTGAAACCGAACTCACTCGGTGCAATAACACCCTTGAAAAATTTCAAGAACTTTTGAAAGACACATACGCACTTATTTAGATTCATTGTCCTTATCTAGTATTTTGCAAAAGAGATGAAACTCGAGAGGTCGAGATGAAAAGGTAATTGATACCTACATAAGTAATGAAGTATTACCGAAATGTTCTGCGCAGAATATACCCTCAAAGGTGTGAATTATTATAATTATACCTACCAATTCTATTCAAATTTTCAGTATCTTTTGAAAAAGAATCACATTACCTTCGCACTTTTTTTCTTTTTAAAATAAGTAACTTCGTACGTGAGATATCTGTATCGATAGGTATTGCTTTTGTGAAATGTGATAAGAGAACATTCGAGCTGATAAAAAAATTATCATTATGTAGGGCTGGGCAAAATAGGCATTTGTAGGTGTATATATTTTTTGGTGCGTCATTAGCATTGTGATTTAAAAAAAAAAAACTGATAAGATTTTTTGTGAATGTTTTAAAATTTTTGATAAGATTTTGTTTATAAATGATTTTGTAACAATAAGTTCTTAACAATAATTGTTTGTAAGACTGAAAAAATAATGGGATTTTTGAATCATTTTTCAGTGAAAATTTTGATATACGTACTTCATTCCAAAAAGCATAGGTACCTATTTTTAGAGAATTTTCAATTGATTTTTTCTAATTTTTCAATAAGGGGGTCTTACTTTCTTTCTCTCTTTTTTGGAAAGATTCGGCAACACTTTATTCAAGAAAAAAAAAATCATCAATTTTTTGTGAAATTTTTTGCCTAATTTGATCGGATTTTTAAATTCTTTTCAAAAAAATTCGGAAGTAATTATCTCGATTCAAAAAAAAATTTAGACGGTTTTTCATGATTAAAAAAATAATTGTGATATAAAATTTTTAATTTATTTTTTTAAGAAAAATTTAGAAATATTTCATTCTAAAAAGCATAGGTATAGGTATGTATTTTAGAGAATTTTTAATCGATTTTTTCTCTAAATTTTCTGATAGGGTTTCTATTTTTTTTTTTTAGAAAAGTTTGGTATCATTTTGTTTCAGAAGATGAATTTTTTTGCAGGAAAATTCGGAAGTAGGTATGTACATTTATTTCGATTCAAAAAAATAAAATAAAAAAATAGACATTTTGTGATAAAAAAAATAATTGTGATAGGGTTTTTGATTTTTTTCCAGAAAAATTTTAGAAATATTTATTTCCAAAAAAATGCATCTAGAGGAATTTTTGATTCTTTAAAAAATTTTAGTGAGATTTTTGATGTTTTGTGATTTAAAAAAAAATGTTTATCGGACTTTTGAAACTTTTTTGGAAAAATTTTGAATAGCAGCTTATGAAAAATTTACTTTTTGGGAGGATGAGAAAAAAAATCAAATTTTATAATAGAATTTCTTGATTTTTTCAGAAAGATTTCGTGACATTTCGTTTTAAAAAAAATTGAACATTTTATTGTGAATTTTTTTCAATTTAATAAAATTTTGGAGTTTTTAAACAATTTTGAAATATTTGCTTAAATAAAAAAAAAACAACAATTTTTTTATACTTAAATTGAAAACCCAAATCATAAAACTTTGGAATTTTTTCAGAAAATTTTTGAAATTTATTCCGATTTAAATGAACATTTTAAACCAGTTTCTTGAGAATATTTTTAATGAGATTTTTGAATTGTTTTCAAAAAAAATTTGAAATAAGTACCTAGGTATTTTGATTTAAATATTTTTAAAACAGTTTTTTGTGAGATTCTTTTCTTAATTTTTTTAATAGAATTTTTGTTTTTGTTCAAAAATATGTTTTAATGTTTACCTATATTAAAATTAAAAGGTTTTTGAAGATGACTTTTTTGTAAATTAAAAAAAATGACGATAGGTACCTAGTATTTTTGAATTTTATTAATTTTTATTTTTCAACATTTTGATTGAAAATGAACATTTTTTACACGATTTTCTGTGAACATTTTTGATATGAATTTTGAATTTTTTTCAGAAAATTTTGTGAAATATATTTTTTAACAAAACCTTTTTAGTCGATTTGAGAGGTATAATAGTTACTTTGAAATTTTAATCCTTTTTTTTTTTTTTTTTTTTTTTTTTTTGTAAATATTTTCCAGAAAAATTATTAAGTGGGTACTGGGTAGGTATCTCAATTCAGAAAAACATGTTTAGACGATTTCTTGTGCTTTTTAAGAAAATTTGGGATTAAGTTTTAGATTTTTTTTTTTCAGAAAAATTTAGAAATATATGATGTATTTGTATAGATACCAAACCAATCCCCTTTCACTTTTTTTATTTTTTTTTTTATTTTTTTTTTTTTTTAGGGAATCCATTGTACTTTTGTCTTTTTTTTTTACATTGTTATGAGATTTTTGAATTTTTTTCAGGGAAAATTTCGTTTTCTAAAACATTGGTAGAGTAGTCAACTGTACCTATGTATTTTGAATTTTGATTTTTAGCATGGTATATGCTTTTACGGAGACCAAAATTGAAAAAAACGACAGGAAAATCCGACCCCAATTTTTCCATTTTTATGGAATTTTTGATTTTTTCAGGAAGTTTTTGAAATATTTTGTTTCAATAACCATTTTTTGTGAGATTTAAAAAATACTTTTGATACCTAGGATTTTTTTTTCAGAAAAATTAAAAAATAATTATGCATTGAAAAAGTTTGTAGGTTTTTGTCAAAAATATTTTTTTGAAAAAAAAAATGAAATAGGTATAGTATCTATTTTTTGAGAATAGTTTTTGCATATAAAAAATGATGGAAATTTTTTTTTAAAAATAATTTTGTATAACAATTAGTTAAAATTGTCTGTTCCAAAAAAAAAAAAAAAAAAAAACTTTTGGGAAAATTGGTTTAAGTATGTAAAAATTTTTTTTTTTTGAAATCTTGGAAGGAAAAAAATTCTAAAAAGCTTTGAAAAAAATTGTGGGTAGAAGGTTTATTTTTGGAAAACATAAATCCATAGTTATCAGCTCATTTTTAAGTGCAACTTTGCGCATATTACGGCAAAAATGAATTCAATATATTTGGCCCAGCCCTGGTTAGGTGTCTGCTATCTATATGTTTACGAGTATTTAGGTTTATTTTAAATTAGTTGACCTACAGATTAGATAGGTAACATCTGAATAATGAAAAATAATAATTAATAACAAGTATGTAGGCTACATACTTTGGTAGTTCGATATTAAAATCAACTTTTAAACTTGTAACAAGCAGGTAGTAGGTATACCTACTAAAATAAACGCATAATGAAATCATAATCATAAATTTACATAAATTTGCCCGCTTATACGAATACGTTTCAAACATGACATGGCAATGAATTTTTCGTACTGTAGATACAAATCTAAAATGTTGAAGTCTCGTCGACCTTTTACTTTTGTGACATTCCATATATCTAACCTGTTAATTAATATACCTCATTCGTACAATGTTTCGTTGTTTAAATTGCAGATACAAAAGTACGTCTGTTCAAAGGAATTACGTACGCAATTTTATGGTATTTCAGTATTTGGACCGGATTTTTATTCGTTTGTTGTCCGCTATGCACATTCATACTACTTTTTCCGAAAACATTCCTGCCCGTTATGTCGATCGCATTCTCGATTTGGGAAATGTATCCAGTAGTAAGTGTTATTTACTCAATTTTTTCACCTTATGCATATGCTGAAACTGTATGGTTGAAATTAAAAATACCGGTCAAAAGTTCCATATTAAATTATTTATTTATTTATAGCGTTTAATATACAGGTAGTTTATTGTTAAAATTTTATCACCCACGTGGTTTATTTTTATAGTCTTAATTCATGATTTACGTACCCACTTATTAGGATTATGTACATATAATTGTATAAGTATGTGCAAAGTTATGTAAGGATTTCAAAAATTATCACGAAATATCTACCTAATTTATGAACCATAGATAGGGATCCACCTGTTGGATTTTGTAAAAATCATTTGCGAAATTTAATTCGTTTCTTTAAATTTTTTTATACCAAAAATTAAAGGGACTTTACTGCAAATTCACAAGATTCTACATACGAATAATTTCTCAAAATAGAGCACTTAAAAGTACACAGTACTCACTCATGTACTGCGATTATCTCTCAAGTTACTATACCACCGATTGCTTAAAATCCTGCTTCCACATTCGAAGCTCTCCTGAAATGTATACAAATCTACCTGTATATTTATTTTAATCCGCTTGACTTACGCACTAGCTAATACACAACAGTAAAATTAAACAATCCAAAAAATTCTTCTATTGTTAGAAGAATAACTGGTGTTCGACTTACGTCTCATGTTGAGTAGGTACCTGCTTATTATAATCATGTAATAAGTATTTAAAGTGACGTGATGTAAATTCGTTTCTATGTACTTATACTTACTCACGTATAGTTTATGCTATCAAGACACAAAGTACGAAATATTTGAAAGATGATATGTTTATTATTGTTCGTCAGGAAAGTTATTATCAGAAATTGATATAGGCTGATAGCCTGATAGTAAATGCATCCGGAGGAGAGCAATATCCATTGATAAAATAATTTTAATGTAAAGTCAATTCAACTTGTGTATACATATACAGTAATATTGTACATAGGCCACCAGAAATTTAAAAAAATGATGATGAATTTCGAAAATACGTAATCGCGTTGACGAAAAGTTATTTGGGTATAGAGGGGCCGTTATGTTCAATTGGGTTATGTTATGTTGTATCGATATTCTAACAATAAATTGAATTGAATTGAAAATTGGTAAAAATTGAGGGAATTAAAAAAAATTGCAAAAAACTAGAACCAAAAAAAATTCAAAAAAATTTGTTAAAAATTTTAAAACTTGAAAAAAAGATTTACAAAAATTAATTATTTTTTTCAAAATTTAATACGAGTATGTAGCAGGAAATACCGTCCTGTCGAATGGAAATTCTAAAATAATTTAATTGAAAAACAGTTTTTGCAATAGGTACCTATAGGTATTTAAAAAATTTCAGCTTGTAAAAAAAAACACACAAAAACCTAATCAATAAAAAAAAAAAATCTTAAATACTGAGACAGAAAATATTTTTCATTGAAAGTTTGTAAAAAATTCATTACGTTAATATGGAGAAAATTAATTGAAAAAATAGAATACCTACCTAATATTTTTAAATTTGCAAAAAATGTAGGTAATAAATCGGAAATTCGTAAAAATTTGTAGAAATCCTCCAAATTTAGATATTAATTTAAAATTAAGTGTTCAAAAAATCAATAAATTTATCAAAAAGAAAAAAATTAAAATTAAAATTTACGAAAAATTAATAAATTAAAAAATTTAAACTTTATAGAGGAAAAAATTCAAAAAATCTGAATAAATTGAAAAATTACCAAAAATTTATTTAATTAAAATTTTAAAAAAAAATAATGAATTAAAAATTCGCAAAATTAACTCAGATTATTAAATGTTTGATAAAACCAAGAAATGTGCAAAATTTTATAAATCGAAAGTTACAAAAAATTTATTAAATCAAACATTCATAAAAATTTATTAAATTTTAAAAAGGTGAATTAAATTTTTCAAAGGTCCATAAATCGAAAAATTCCCCAAAAATTAAAAATTTAAAACAATCAATAAAAAATCATAAAAAAATTGAAGATTTACAAAAAATTTAATAAACTGAAGAAGTTTAAAAAATGTTATGAATCAAAAATCAACAAGAAAAGAATATCGAAATTGAAAAATTCTCTAAAATTAAAAAAAATTTGATGCGTAAAAAATGTAAAAATAAAAGAAGAATAAACTAAGAAAAATTCAATAGGTAAATTAAAAAATTGCGTAAAGTTTCATAATGCAGAAAATTTATGAAAAATTGATTCTGTTAAAAAATGAGTTGAAAAAAATCAAAATATACACCTATAAGTAGGTAATTTAAAAAATTGTAAAAATTGAAACAATTGAAAATTTAAAAAAAATTTTTTTGCTTCAATTTTTTCAAAAAATCTGTACCTTATTTCGCAGTATTTTTTATTTTTGCAAATTTTTGATTCATTAAACTACAAAAATTTAATATCAAAATCAAAAAATCGAGAAATTTTGATCAATATTGTACAAATTCTCCAAAATTTAAGAAACTTAAATTTTACAAAGAAAATGTTTTAAAAATTTGAAATTTACAAAATATTTTTGATAAAAGTTTTAAAAAATTAATAAATCAAGAATTTGCAACAAAAAAAAAAGAAGAATATTAGCAATTTGTTCAAAATTAAACAAAATTTCATCGTAAAGAAATTTACGATTTACAGAAATTTAACAGAAAACATTTACGAAAATTTAATATTCGTAAACATTTGATATAAATTGTCAAAGTTGCAAAAAATGTAGGTCGAATAATTCTCCAAAATTATTTAAATTAAAATTTAAAAAAAATAGCGCTCCTCCAGTTCCATAAGCAAACTAACCTTTTCAATAAAATTTAAACCCCCTCCCCTATCTAATCACGTGCCTCTGGCCATAGCGGCAGTATATGACAAGTGAAAACAACATGCATGCAACAGGCAAAAAAATTGAAAAATTAAAAAAAATACCTAATAATAGACAGATGAAGATTTACAGAAGTTTAATATGTACCTATACTGTAAATTGTTTTTCTGAAATTCAATAATATTCAAATCGAAAAAAATTCAATTACAGGTTTTTTTTTTTTGAAAAAAAAAATATATATATTTTCAATATTTAGTAACTTGAAAAGTATTTTTTTTTTAAATTGATAAAAATAATTTTTTTTTAAAGAAATAAAAATTTGCAACAATGTATCTACCCAATACAATAATAAATCTTCCAATATTCAATACATCAGAAAATCCCCAAAAGTTCATACATGAAAATTTGTAAAAAAATCTGGAAAAATCATTTTTTTTCAATTTTATACAACGAGAGGAAAATAAATTTTTTCATGGATATTTACAAACTAGGTATTTTGAAAAAGAAATCCTGTTCAAGGAAGTTACAAAATCAAATGCTGGATGAATTTTTATTTTTATTTTTGTTTTATTTGAAAAATTGGGGGCACCCTATGTTACCTCTTGAAATTAGTTAGGGGTAAATAAAAAGTTGGGAATTAATTCTCATGAAAAGAACAACTTTGATGGGTGATAATTATTTAGAAAAAAGGGAAATTTTTTAAAATCTGACAATTTTTTAATTTTTCTTAAAATTTGGGGTGATTAGTAGCCACTTAAAATTCAGTTGGGTACGAATAAAAAATATGGAATTATTTTCTCGTAAAAAGGAACAACTTTCAAAAGGGTGGGGGAGGGAGAGCGAGACAAAAAAGAAATCAAAGTTCAAAATAACGACCATCGTAATAGCCTACCTATTCAAATGAGCTCTTCTCCTCTCCTATTTAAAATCTCAAATAGACTTCATCCCGCCTATTCTAGATGTTCTTATGTACATATCTACTTATTACCTACTCGTATTTTTACTTATTCTTAAATTAGTTATACTGAATTGAATGCAACTTATTAAAACATAAATCAATGTATGTGGCTTAGGCGCTGATGAATGTAATATTCGGTACAAAACTCCGGATCACAGGTGATCGCATAAATGCGAAAGAGATTTCAGTCATTATCACCAATCACCGAACGCGAATAGACTGGAATTTTATGTGGGCTGCCATGTATTACGCTTGCCAACCACAAACACATCGCTTGAAAATCGCTTTGAAAGCCCCACTTCGACATATGCCAAGTTTAGGTAATCGCTCATTAGTATTGTACCTTGTACCTGGGTTTTTTTTATATGTTTACACTTATGGAACTATTGTAGCGTAGCAAACCGTACCGTATGTTGAATGATTGAAGCTGATTAAGCATATTGCACACAATATCTATTATTAAACAAAGATACCAATAGGTTTCTATCCTAAGTACATTTATATACTTCAAATAGAAAATTTAAACAAAATAGGTTAGGTACCTCTACCTATCAAAGTGACGAATTTCAAATCAAAAACGAATTTTCAAAAGAGAAATTGCCCTCGCTTAGTATAATTATTATGTTATTTAGTCTGTTTGAAGTATACTTATTTCTAACCTTTGATGAATTTTTAAAAATGTGAATTAGGTTGGGTTATGCAAGTGGCCAATTGCATCTATTTGCAACGTAAATGGGAAAATGACCGGATTACGATGAAGAAACAATTGGAATTTTTTCACGAGATTGGGCTTGAATATCAAGTACGTTTTTTCATTCGTATATTTCGAATTGATGAAAAAAATATCTTTCGTAATTACCTACCTGTGTACTTATTAGGTACTGATGTGTTTTTAATTTATTCTGCGCCATTGCACAGACGTAATTTCATTTTTTTATACGATCGTAAATTTAATACCTAAACCTATATTTATTTTCTGAATTTCAGATATTACTATTCCCCGAAGGAACCGATCTTACCAAAAGTAGTTTAGCCAAAAGTAACGAATTCGCTAGAAAAAATAATTTACCACCGTATACTCAAGTATTACACCCGAGAACAGCCGGATTCACGTTTTTAGTCGACACAATGAGAAGTAAGGCAAAAAACAAAAACACATTTTTTATTCTTCGAGTATTATTTGTAAACAAACAATCGAATTTAAAAATATTTCATCGTTTACGAATGTAGATAAAAAACTGAGCATTAATGCGATATACGACGTAACATTGGCTTACTCGGAATACCTGCCACAGACCGAGATGGATGTAATTCGAGGAAACTTTCCAAAAACAGTTCATTTTCATATAAATAGGTAAGCTACAAATACCTATTTGATGTCGTATCAACTCGAACACAATACCTACTCATGAGATTTGAATTTATTGCAGATATTCTATTGAAAATGTGCCAAAAGATCAAGATGATTTAAAATCTTGGATAAATGAACGATGGAAAGAGAAGGAAGACAGATTGATCGAATTTCACAAAAATAATTATTTTCCATCCTCAAATTATACCATTAGTGAAATGGATAATTCGCTGTATTTCGCGTTCACATTTTGGACTATTTTAGAATTTTTAATGTTTTATTGGTTTTTCACATCTTCATTTTTTTTTTGGTGGACTGTATTCCATACAGTGCTATTTGTGGGTATATCTTATGTCAGCCAAGGGTTTCAATATTTAACAGTATTAGTATTCGAATATTTTCACCGTAGGAAGAAATCTGATTGAGAGGTGGAAATTTTCAATTTTTTTCCAATGTTACCTTCCTAATTTTTTGTTTTATTTTTTCTTCGCGTTGTTTTATAACGTACTCTCTACTTTCTGTGATGGTTTGATAGCTACTTGTTAGAGCTATATGTACAGTTGCAAAAAAATAGTATAGGTATACTAGGGAGATAGGTATTTATCACACTTTTGCGTATACCTAATTGTGGACTTTCAATTTGATTACAATGAATAACGACAATCTGATTCGAGAAGTGTTGAATTTAGGACAGGCGACATGCCATGAGGCTCAAAGACCCAGCAAATTCCCAAAAATTCAACAAAAAAAAAATTAATTTTTCAATTTCGATAAATTTCTTAAGATGATCAACTTTTAAAAGATAAATTTTCAAAATATTATGGAAAGTTACAATTTTGAGGCTTGAAAATTTTTTACAATTTTCAAAATGTAGAAAAAATTCAAAATTTGTCCATTTTAAAATTTTAATATATTTTTGGAGTTTGATTAACTTACAAAAAATTCAACTAAAATGTTCAAAAAATGTTGAAAGAGTAATTATCAGAATTTTTGTAATTTCTAGATTTGAAATTTTGAGTTCGATCAACTCTCAAAATTTAACTTTTAGAAAAAAATTTCAAAAAAAACAATTTTCAATAGGTACCTATTTGGTACATTTTTTACAATTTTTAAAATGTGGTAAAATATTAAAATGTCTTCATTTCCAAGTTTTACTAAATTCTTAAAGTTTGATCAACTTTTTGATATTCAGCTAAATTTTAAAACATTTTTTTAAAAACAATTTTCAAGATTTAATATTTGATCAAATTTAGAAATTCAGCTATATTTACAAATAACGCGGGAATTTTCAAAGTTTGATAAATGTTAAAATTTTCACACTTTGGTAAAAATTCAAAATTGAGACATTTCTAAATTAGGATAATTTTTTGAAGTTACACTTACACATCTACTTTTAAAATCTTAAAATTAAGTAAAAATTCAAAATTTGTTAATTTCGGAATTTTAATAATTTCGTATAATTGTATTAACACTTCAAATTCAGCCAAATTTTTAAAAATATTTTAAAAGAATAATTTTTGAGGTTTTATAAATTTTCAAAATTTTGGACGTGTAGTAAAAATATAAATGTTTTCAATTTCTGAATTTTAATAACATTTTATAATTGGAACGATTCTTTAAAATTCAGCTAAATTTTCAAAATGATGTTTAAAAAAAGTCAATTTTTAAATTTTATTAAATTTTGAAAATTTTGAATGATTTGAATTTTCAAATTCTAATAAAAATTGATCAGTTTGACAAATTTTCAAAATTTTTGAAATCTTGTCATTTCACAAAATTATTATTAATTTTAAAAATTTAATCAACTTTTAAAGTTGAGCAAAATTTTCAAAAAAATTCAACCAGATATTTTTCAGAGTTTTGTAAAAATTCAAAATTTGATCATTTTCAAAGTTGCATCAATTTTTAAAATTCGACAAAATTTTATTTAAAAAAGTAAAAGTCAATTTCTGAGGTTTGATAAATTTTGCAAATTTCATGAACTTTGATAAAAATTCAAAATTTTTATTTTCTAAGTCTTAATAAATTTCTATTTTGGCATCAACTTAATTTTTTTATATAATTATATTTTACCAAGTTTTAAAAATTATTAAAATTTTGAAATCACCAAATTTTGAATTTTTACTAAATTTTAAAAATTGACCAAACTTTGTTGTTGTTGTTGTTTTTTTTGAAAATTCAGCTGGATTTCGAAAGTTGATAGGTACAACTATAAAATTTAATTCAAATTTAGAATGTAAAAAATTTGGAATTTTCATCAATTTTTGAAAATTTTGCAAAAAATCATTAAACCTCGAAAATTGAGCTTGCAAAATTTTTAAAAAATTGGCGCAGCTTAAAAAAATATCAAAATTTGAAAAATGACCAATTTTTTTTCAAAATTCTGAAAACTACGTCGTTGAAATTTTTTGAAAGTTTTAAGAATTACGTATAAAAAAGTTATTTACGAATTTCACAATTCGATTATTTTCAAAGTTGTAATAATTTTTTAAATGTATCAATTTTCAAAATTCGGAAAAATTTTATTTAAAAAAAAAGGTAGGTACAGGTCAATTTTGGTTTGATAAATTTTTGCAAAATGTTTGAACTTTGATGAAAGTTTAGAATTTTTAGTCTTTAAATTTTTTTAGTTGCATCAAATTTGAAAATAAAAAAAATATACCTATATCTAGTTTTTAAAATTTTAAAATTTATAAAAATTTTGAAATCGCCAAATTTTTAATTTATTGTAAAAATGTGACAACATTGAAAATTGGGATATATATTTTTCTTTTTGGAACTTTGGTTAAATTTTGAAAGTTGATACAACGAACTATAAAAATTTATTAAAATTTAGAAATTTTGAATTTATACTAAAGTTTGAAAAAATTTAGCAAAAATTCACCAAACCTCGAAAATCGACCTTTCAAAATTCATCAAAATTTGAAAATGACCTAATTTTGATTTTTTCCAAAACTTTAAAAAATTACTTTATGTTGAAATTTTTTGAAAATTTTAAGAATTAAGTATAAAAAAATTATTCAGAAATTCCACATAACTGTCTTATTTAAGGTGGTGAACGCTTTAAAAAAAGTTAGACAATTTTTGGGCTTCGGGTATAATAAAAAAATTTTAATCCGACGCTGGATTTAAGTCGATATTAAGGACATACGTACGTACTTATATGATTTTTATAACAATCTAGTCATTTGTATATTATTTTAATTGTTTTGTTACACTTGATTTTTTTTTCTTCTCTTTTATCGTATTTTTCCTAAAACATTTCGTATGAAATGCATACGTATGAATAGGCATTTCTCTTACGAACCTATAATATAAAATGTAGAAATGGTTAGGTTACTTACATAGGTACCTTGCCTATGATTTGTATCATTTGCTTACTTTAAAAAATTCAATTATTCTGATTTTTATTGATCGATTTGCTTGTGAAAAAATCGATCATTCTTATTTGTTGTGTGTTATTGATTAATTGTACCTACCTAATACAATCAAAGACATTTTTCAAATCTGAATGTAATTTTTATATGTGATAAATTCTTATTGCAGCCCAAGTGTTTCTTCGATTACGAATTAATTACAAAAATAAGGTTCAGTGTAAATTTAAAAATTCTATGCTGAGATGTAGGTACCTATTGAAAGTTCAGTTACATCAATTTGAAAATAAAAAATAATGTGAAAAAATCACTAGGTATATTTTTACAGTCATTTGATTTGGATCTGTAAATAAAACGAGTGATTCAACTCGCTGAATATTTCTCCATCGTTAACGTCACTGACCTTCATGATTTATACTTTAGTAACTAGGTAGGTATTCATCAGATGCACCTGTAACTTGCATTCTGTTTCAAATTACCTGTTTCTACTTTTTTCTCACTGCTTGATAATTGTTTCAAAGATCAGGGTTGGGAAGAGGAAAAAAATCGAAATAAAAACCTGCTGTGACGCCCCAGGCCTGGGCAAGTGGTCGATTTAAAAATTCGATAAAACAATTAGGTATACTTTTCCTCACACTCAGCTTCGCTTCCTGCAAAATCTCGCTGAAAAGGTGAATAACCCAAAAATCAATATCATATGAAATTGCAGGAGTGTAGTTGTAATACAGAATTCAGCGTATTTAGCAACTTTCAACTCGAGATAAATTCTCAAAGAAATATAATACTGGTAACTATGGTAACAATCACCCTATCCAACATCCACCGGCGTTGTCAGATCGAAATAATACTTCCTTACGAAACTATTTTCTCGTCGAGTGAAATCTCAGTGAAGTTATTTTTCTCCGTGTTTAATTTTAAATGGTGAATTTATCGGTGCATTGTTTATATTTTTATAATTAATTGTGTATTTGTGGGAGGATGAAGCTTTGTAATAATATTAACATCAGAAAGTTTAAATTTTCAAGTGTAATGGGGTTTAGGTATTTAGAAAAAAAAATCGTATGAAAAAATACACACTCTAGATACGTCGAATTAAAAATATAATTATCAATACAAATATGATTTTTGACCTAAAAAGTGGTATAAGAAAATATGAAATTTTCGCATTAAAATTAATTCGCTTTGCAAGTGGTACAAAAACGGCAACGGTGCAGGAAAGTTTTTCAGCTGGAATCTGATTGGTGGTAAGACTCACATTATGCTGGGAAAGATCGAAAAGAATTTTTGACTTTCTTTGTGCAACATTTCGTCGGAGCAATAATCACTCGTTCTTGTCAATAATCAATTTTTTTTATAACAAATCTAGGTAGCGTCTTTTATTTTTATTTTTTCAAATCTGTAATTTTTCTAATTGACTTATTTTATACGTTGAACGGATCATTTACTACACCAAGTAAGTGGAAATTTTTGCTTTTAGCTCGAATCAGTTTGAAAGCTTTGGTGCCTGGATATCAAAATTAATAATTATTATAGTTGGCCGATTTTTGAAAAAATGTCTTCGCATGCGTTTAAAATGGGGGCGATGTTTGTCTCGTGTTTTTTGGTGCAAATTGATAGAGGTTTCTTGAAAGTTATACTTACTTACGTTCGATGTAAAATTTTGGAATTAAAGTATGTTTAAAAATTTTAGAAAAATTCGTAAAAAATATTTTGGCGTCGATTTAACAAAATTATGGCATATTTGAGAAATATATATAAGTTGAAATTTATATTTAGTTTAATTTTACTAAAATTGATACGTAATCTACTAAAGTGGAATTGAGTTTATATAAAATTTGAAATATACCTATAGTTAAATACCTATGATTGCCTAGGTCACATGAATGTCGGAATTCAAGGAATACATTAACCTAAAATGATTAGGTTTACGTCGAAAGTTTAAAAAAAAGCTTCGCTTTCTGCGCAAAGGTATCCTAGCGAGCGATGTGATGCTTATAATCGACATCGATACATTTTTACAATTTTTTTTTTCTCAAATGTAGTTTCAAAAGATGATGGATGAACCCGACGAATCTCTTAACGATAATTTCAAAATGAACGATTCGGGCGACGATGAATTACTTCGAGAAAAAAATGAAGATTCCATCGATGTGATGTTTTGTGCTCCTTTGGTACGGTGCATGGTGTCGTTTAAAATCCAAAAATTGGTTAAAAATTTTAATTTTAAAAAATACTGTTTTTATAGGCTGATTTCGAGCACGAAGAAATTATCGCAGAGACGAAATGGGACAATGCGAATGATTTCATTGATATTGAAAAGGTAATTGATTTGCCAAATTCGACGAATGCTTTCATTGTGAACACCAAAGGAGCGAACGTCATGCAAGAAGCATACTACCTACCTGTTAGTCCGGATGATAGCCAAGTTTGTTCTTTTTTACCCCAATTTCTTGAATTACTAAAAAAATTCGTATTACCTAATAAGATTTAATATTTGTCTGTTACAGTGTTGGGAAATACAACGTGATGATAAATTTCTGATCGAAGCTGACCAAGCGAATTCATTTGATATCTATACAGGCGATTTCTCAGCTCCGAACGTGTTGAGAGTATCAGTCATACAAAAAACACCTCAGGTGAGCTTCAGCTCTTTAGGTCTTAGAATAGGTAGTTTAGACTCGTAGAATTAGGGATATATATGGCCCTTATTTTAGACTTTCTTATCTTTTTTGTTTCATTTCCCAAAGTTGTTTCTTTTTATAAGAAAATAATTCCCTACTTATTTTCCTTTTTTGAATTTTAAGTGGCTCCTGGTCGCACTCTTCTTTTTCAAAAAATGAAAAAATTGATCAATTTTCAAAATCTTATACCATTTTTAGTCATAACTCATCGAAGTTGTGCCTTCTCATTAGATAAATTCCTAATTTTTTTATTTATCCTTTAACTTAATTTAAAATGCTACCTTGGCGAACCTCCAATTTCTCAACAATCAAAAACGAAAAAAATGGCCAAAATTTTATTTGCTAGCATTTCTTATCGTTTTTTTTTTATCAGAAAAAAAATTCTCTATTTTGTATTTCCCCCTAACTGAATTTTAAGTGGTGCTACTACAGCTCCTCATTAAAAAAACACCAAATATGCACTTTAGCATTTTTTGGTTTTAAACCTATCAAAATTATTCCTTCTCGTAAGAAATATGATTTACATTTTTTTATTCCTCGCTGCGCTGGATTCTAAGTCGACCCTTATCGCCCCCCCCCCCCCCCCCCGTTTTTTTAGGAAAATGAAAAATTGACCAATTTTCAAACTCTTAATTTTTTTTGGTTGTAACCCATCAAAGTTGTTCTTTTTCGTGAAAACTACTTCTTAATTTTTTTATTTTTCCCTCAGTTCGATTTTTAGTTGCACCCTTTTTAGGCACCCTTATTTTTCAAAAAAAAAAATTAAAAACGAAAAAATTAAATGTTCTAAGTAATTTTTTTGAAATATCACTTGAAATTTTTGCTTCTTACTAGACATGCCTAATTTCCAATTTTTTATTTGTCTTCAAACTGAATTTTAACTGGTGCCACTAACTTACAATTTTGAAAATTGATAATTTTTTAATTTTTCTAAAAAATAGGACACAACTAGAGTCCACTTAAAATTCAGTGAGAGGAAAAATAAAAAATTGGGAATAATTTCTCATAAAAAAATTGATGGGTTAGAAGGTCATGCAAAAGTCCGAAAATTTGGTATTTTTTAAATGGAGAGGGGGGTTAGTGCCACCACTTCAAATGTTAGGTACAAAGAGTTTGCGATTTTTTTTTTTTTTTGAAAAATTAGGGCGCTCCAACGCTCCAAGGAACCACTTGAAATTGAGTTCAGGGAAAAATAAATTATTGGAATTAATTCTCATAAAAAGGCACGAGTTTGATTGATTATATTTCATTTTTCTAAAAAAAAAGTGCTGACTACAGAGGCTCCCTAAAATTCAGTAAAAGAGAAAAATGAAAAAAGGGAAAATTTTCCCCTAAAAGGGAACAACTTTTTTGAAGAGGGAAGGGGGAGGGTTGGACAAAAAAATTCGAAGTCAAAAATAAGAGTTGCCTTATTAAAAAGGAAAAATAAATTCTACTCAGTGTCTCAGTTATGAATAACAAGGCTTAAGATTTGGAATTTGCATACATCCAAGTATCAGTAACAAAAAATTTTTATACAAACATGATGCCTAAATTTGAAAATGAAGGAGTTACAAATCTTTGAAAATTGGTATTTCGCGAAGAAAACTCGCCGTCAGTTGGCAACACTGCTTTCAAAAAAAAATTTGACCCCGCCAGTGGATAACACTTTGAAAAATAAAAAAAAATTCCAAACGCATTCGATTGCCTATCTCTAAAATTGAAGGAGTTAAAGTAATACGAAATTTTGGTCAAAAATGTTGCCTACCTCAATTTATCACGGTGCAGTGGTGCACTGATAAAACTTAAAGATTGCAAAATTCCATCAGGACAATAATTATTACATGGAACAGATGTAACTTTTTGAGAAAAACAAAAAAGGTATGAGAAAAATTTGTCTATCTTTGAAAAAGAAGGCGTTATGGAGCCTTGAACTTTGAAAATATGAATTTTCAAAGCTTTGTAGTTCCGTCATTTTCAAAGATAGGCAAATATTTTACATAACTTTTTTTGCTCCTCTCAAGAAGTTACATGTTGGTTTATTTATTGTCTTGGGTGAAATTTTGAAATTTATGTAAATCATTGTCCCTTCAAAGTCGAAATAGGCACCGGGTGTAGATAAAGTAGGTAGTATGAAAATCATCTGTCATTTTCATACGTATTATGCAAAATTACAGAGGAATGAGGGGTCCAATTGAAATTTTTGTAATGACCAAAATTATTCCAAACATCTCAAACTACAACTTTTGTTGAAAAACATTTTAAAAATCGTTTTTAGGAACGGAGATAATAGATTTACAAAGGCATAACCAGCTCATATTTTATCCATAAAAACTTCAGATTAAGACCAAGTTATAAAATTACTTTTTCTCAACAATGTAATCGCACTGAATTCACCTTTGGACCACCTGTATCTACCTAGCTATTATTGCAACCTATTCTTCTAAACCTAACTGTTTTTTTCAGCCACGTGGTTGCAAAGACCCAGAACAATCGATCTCTCAAGATTCCATCGCCGTCAGTGACTCGGAGAATCTAACCGAAAGCATTTGGAACGATTACACCATTTCTCAACTTCCTACTTTGGAGAACAACTTAGATAATGTCATCACCGAAGATCTCATGGACACCGATATCGTTGACGAGCAATTGCTGCAACAATGCGATAACGCGACTGTAGCCGTTTTGCAGCCTGTTTCAGTCGATACAGATGAAACATTAATGGTTACTTGCCGCTGCTGCAATAAGAATTTCACTTTCTATGATTTGAAATTACACATCGCTGAAAAATCAACGGAAGGATATTACGGTTGTGATCGCTGTACGGAGATTTTTCTGCTCAAAGAAGATTTGAATAATCATATATTGACGCATTTGAGGGAAGATAGTCATTACGATTGCGTGCAATGTGGTCTTAGGCTGCCAAGTCAAGCCGATTTAGTAGAGCATAAAAAAATTCATTTGCCGTTTCGGTGCAGTTATTGTATCGAAGATTTCGCCGAAGTTTCGGATTTGGAAACGCATATAAATGAGTTACACGCGACTAAAAGAGTTAAAACCGATACTTCGGCTGAAGTAAATAATACGCAGTCTTCCAACAATAACGCTTCCACTTCCAGCAGTTCCAGCACTATAGTAAAAGAAGTCCAACCTCAACCTCAACCCGACAATACAATCAAAAAAGCTCCAGAAGAGACGGTAAGAATATAATTAATATAACTATGACGAAATATCAAACAAAATTAGGTAGGTACTAAGTAGTCAGAGGCACCTACCAACCGCTACCTACCTTGTTCGTAATTTGGAGATTATAAAAAATTAAAAATGATCGCCAGCAGCAAATATATTCGCACCTTATGGAACGAAAAAATTACTTAAACTGTATTTTTTTGAGTAGAAATATTTTTGTAATGAATATTTTGAAGAAATAATTTCTTAATTTTTTTTATATTGAGCAATTAATCTCAAATTTTTTTTTATTAAAAAAAATCTCAATTTTTTTTCTGTTGAAAAAATCTCTATTTTTTTGAAATAAAAAATACCTACCTACCTACCTATCTCAATTTTTTGGAGTAAAAAAATTGGTCAACTTATGTATTCTTTAATATTTTTGAAAAAATCTCGAGTAGATACATTATCACCAAAAAAAATTTCTAATTTGTTCAAAGTAAAAAATATTCTTCAACTTTTTAAAGATTTTTTTTTTTCAATTTTTTCAGATTTTTGTTTTTGTTTTTTCGAATAGAAAATTTCTTCATTTGTTTGAGGGTGTAAAAAATATCTAATTAAATTTTTGGTGGAAAAAAATCTACACAAATGTTTTGGAAAAGAAATCTTCAGTTTTTTGAGAAAAGATATTTTTAAATGTTTTCAGGAAGAAATATTTGTTTTTTTTTTTGGTTGTTGCTTTTTTTTTAGATAAAAAATCTTCACATTTTCATGAAAAGTAAAAAAGAATCCTTTGGAGTAAAAGTAGGTACATAATTATTTTCTAAATTTTTAAAGAATTTTTTTAAACAAATTTTTCAGGTTTCTATGTTTTTATTTTTTGGAGTAAAAAATTTCCACACTTTTTTGGAGTCTAAATTAGTTTGGAGACAACCCTCAATTTCTTGTCTCAATTTTTTTAAAAGAAAAATTTGGAAATTTTTTAGGTAAAAATTTTATTTATTTTGAAGTAAAAATATTTCTTAAATTTTTTGGGAAAAAATTTACAAATATTTTTGGAAAAAGAATTGAAATGTTTTTTGAAAAAAAAACAAAAAAAAAAAAAAAAACATTAAAATTTTTCAGGGAAAGAAACGGGGTTTTCCCATAAAACGAAGGAATTTCTATTAGGTACCTAATCAAAATTTAATAATACTTTTTTTAAAGAGTTTTCTGAAAAAAGTGAAATTGGAGTTTTTTTTCTTCTTCAATGAGAATTAGGCATCTATTTTATATTTTTACGGCAATAAATAAATTGATATAATATGATCTTTTTTCGAAAAACTTTGAAACAAGGAATTAATATTTTCTCCGTTAGATGCGAAAGTTTTTTAATAAACACATGATGTTTTTCAACCCCCCCCCCCCCCCCCCGGAGTTCAAAAAGTTCGAAAAGTATTTTTTTTTAATCTAATAGGTACCTGTTTTTTGGGGGAAAAATCTTATTACCTACTTTTTTTTTTGAAAAACACAATTAGGTAAAATTTTTTGAATAAGTTCAATTTTTTGTCTCATATTTTTTCACGAAAAAATAGCATAAATTTGTTTGCAATAAAAATATTTCTCAAATTTTCAAAGAAAAAGAATCTTCAAATATTTTTGGGAAATTTTTTTCAAAAAACTCATGTGTTCTGGAATACAAAATTACTCAATGTTTTGGCCTCAACGTAAAAAATGGATGAAAGAATTCTCATTTTTTTTTTTTTGTTTTTTTTGAAAAAGGGCTTCATACGTAGGTATGTACGTATGTATTTTGAAAACAAAAATGTATTTTTATTTTTTTGTCCATTTCTTTTCTTTTTTTTTGAAAAAAAAATGAATCAATTTGTTTACAGTAAAAATATTATTACATATCAAATTTTTGAAGAAAAAAAATCTCCTATCAAATTTTCTTGATGAAAAAATTTTCTACTCGTATTTGAAGTAAAAAAATTTCTCAAGTTTTTTGTAATAGGTAAATAATGTTTTCAATTTTTGTGAAATGAAAAAATGTAGGTCTGAGGAAAAATTTCTCATTTTTTTTAGAGCAGTTAAAAATATGTACCTACTTCCCAAATTTTAGGAAAAAAAATATTCGAAATTTTTTAATTCAAATTTTTTTTATAAATTTTTATCGTTGTTTTCAAGTAGAAAACTTTTAATTTTTTTTTGCGAAAAAAAATCTCTGTTTTTTTTTGGAGAGTATAAAACATTTTTACATTCAAAATTGGAAAATTTTCAACTCACCAGCCAACATCCTTTCAAGGAAAAAAGAGTTACACCCTAGAAAATTTCAAGTTGCCGTAATTGCTACGGTACCTACTTTTTCTGGATACCAGTGACATTTACAATTTTTTTCAATCTTTTTTCAGCAAAAACCAGAAACATCTCCTAAAGAAGAAAAGATCCAGATACAATGCCCAAAGTGTAAAGAAAAGTTTAAATTTGCCGAGGAATCGGACGTTGAATCGTACATTAAAACACACGTGCCAACTACATATTACAAATGTGGTTTTTGCGATACCATCGTCACGGATAAAAATGAATTCAACGAGCATATGAAAAGCCACACAACGGTTGTAGAAACGAATAGCGGTAATAAATTTCCTTACAAGTGCAGCTATTGCGAAAATCTTGCTTTCGAAACGATCGAAGAACTTACCTCGCATATTGAAATGCACGTTCCAAGAAGCATATTCGTATGTCCAAAGTGCAATACGCAATTTATTCGTGAAAATAAAAAGCAGGATGTTATTCGAATCAAACCAATTAGAAAAGAAACCACTAATAAATTAAAAACTACTCCAATTTTGGCTCCAGCTGATAAGGTGAAACTTGTAAGTTTTTCTTCATTTTTCTTACATTTCTTCTTATATAGGCTACATTTGCTTGACATTTTTTTCCCTTGTTGAGAAATGAGTTACCTACTAAATAGAAATGCAGCAATGCTACCTATTAATCTTGAAAATTGAATAAAATGTAGCCTATATAATTAACTTATACAGTTCGTATACTTTGACAATCTTCAAATATTTAATTTTTACTTAAAGGTACCAACTAGAGAAAATTTCAAATGCAAAACCTGCTTAGCAGTTTTCAAAAAACAAGACGAATTCAACAAACACGTTAAAACACATATAATGCCAGATACAAAACAAGAAGTATCAGATGTTAAAGTGGATCCTAGTTACTGCGCATATTGTAAATCGGAATTGTTATCCATCGCTGAAATTATCGTTCATATAAGGAAACACACCGAAGAACGTAAACTATATCCTTGCAGTAATTGCGATAAAAAGACCACAAACGATCGCAATCAGAACTCCAATAATCGAGGAAAAGAAAACTTTTGTAATTATTGCTTATCGAAAATGAATGGTAATTTTAGAATACATGGATAATAAATTGTTAATTGGCTAGTCTCAGGGAAAGTTATATATTTAAGCGTTCTGTGTATAAAATAATAATAAAAAAAAACATGTTAACCGCTCATTGCTCAATTAATGTTTCAGCAATACTTTTAAATTTGATTTAAAATAAAATAAAGGAATAAAATAAACGAAGTATGTACTTTTTTTATCGTAAAATAAACAACAAAATCTATGCAAAAGGAATGCTCATAGCTTATGAAAATGATAATAAAAGAAACCACTCAATTACATATCTGCTTTGGTACGTTCAAAAAAACGTGTTTTTCTAGTCATTTCTACGTATTCAAATTTTTATAAACTAAAGATCACAGATTAGTACACTATAAAATTAATCAAGGAAATATCAGTGCCGAGTAAACCGATAGCTATGTAAAATTTGAGATCTCATGACGTAGCCAAGAATCTTACGTATATAATTTTACGCTTCGTTTCAATCGTCGCGAATCCATTCAGGTAGTAGCATTTCTCTCCAACATCCCAACATCTGCTTATGTTGGTTTCGCATCTGCGAAGGACTCAAATGATGGCTGAGTAATATTAGATGAGGATGTACGGAGTTGCATTCCACGGTGACAACATGTTCGAAGAAATGAAAACCGAGATGGTCAGCTGGTTTCAAGTTAGCTTTCTCAGCACAGATTCCTGCAACGCATTCAATTTCAATGTAAATAGTCGTCTTTAATCGAAAAACAAACAAAACATAATCATATGATAATATCGTTTAGGAACGTTCAAAGACATATTTTATTTGCAATTATTTCAATCACACCAAATAAAAGACATTTAGCTTCATATCAATTCATAACTTACCGGTGATGAATAAATCTTCCAAGTAGACGAGATCGTTTTTCAAACTCTCTCTGTACAAAGCTCGAGCTACATTGGAAGACATAATATAGCCAGCTCCGCACAAGTAATGAGGGTACAAATCGTCAGCGAACATATATTTGGGCATGAACCTAGACAAAATACCGCAATTATTATTTTTCATAAAATTATAACGATTATTTTTCAATTTACCATTTCGAAGATGATCTTCTATGTGGCCTTTCCCTGGTATATAATTTGCCAAGTAAAAATCCCGGTAAATCGATATCTTTTATAGATTCGACTACTTTTAGTAAATTATTCACATTGACGTAAATGTCGTCGTCGATTTTCATGACAAATTCAGCATTTAAACAGTTTTGGTTGATCCATTTTAGCATCATTATGGATTTTATAGTTAAATTGTTGTAGGTGTCTATGAAATCTTCGATGATGATATCTCCGTACTTGATATTTTCTTCCATGACCTCAGACTGAAAAAGAAAAAATATTAGATTCTTCGAAACTAACGAATTTGCAAAAAATATGCATGTATATTGTATAGTCGGTGCAATTTATCTTGAGCCCTCACCAATACATATACACCAACTTCTGGGCACCGGATTAATGCATTACGATTTGTTTACACTTTTGCATTGTAGTGAGAGCTCAAGATGAAATAAATTGCACGGACTATAAATTATAAAATAAGACGGAAAACTTACATTTATTTCTTTTCTACCGTTCATCCCCATCAAGAACAATACGACCATTTTATTCCTTCGTGCTTTAACAGCCCAAGTTTCACGAATGGCTATTCTATGTTCAGTATGTTCGATTTCTGAACAGACTATGATTAACATGAGTGGCTTTTCTGGCTTACACGTATAGTTTATAGAAGTCATGGTGGTAAGTTTATCAGGGAAGACATAGTCTTCAGCCTTCCTACTTTTCGATTGTTCCCATCCCTGTACTTCATCTGAAAATTAACGTCGATTAGGGATGATATTTCACATAAGAAATTAATTTCCGATATTTTATAACATTATCCCAAGTACATACTTGTTTTAGAAAAACCGCCAAGAATTGGCAAGAAGCACATTAATAAAAACACTCCAAACACCAGTAGAAGTACATTTGTAAAGTTGATTTTTTTCTGAATCTGAAATTCATGATAAAAATTTACAGGTAGTTGAAAGCAAATTGAAGGATAGACTAAGCTATTTATCATGATACAAACCTTTGAATGAAAGCATTTTATACTAGATTTCATTGATTGAACAATCTGTACGAAGGGCATAAAGAGATAAATTTTTGAAACCACGGAATGACATTTGAACGTCACACAGCTCTCTCTTCTAGTTTCACTTTAATCATCTCAAGTCAAAATTAAGAATGATGTTATCTGATACCACAGTTTTTTCTAAACTTATTCACTCATTATCGCTCTCTCATTCAATCTTCATTAAGAATTTAAAAAAATTCTTATTAACTATCAGTTTCGTTATCACAAATTCTTATCACACATGAGTACCTACGCTGCAAGATTTTAAGGAGGGTGCATTTCACACTGTAACACAATCATCCTCACGACCGACGAACGTTCGCGAACTGATCCTTTTCGCAACTCTTGAATTTTACCAAGTCCAGCGCGCGTCACTACATCTGTACTGGATATCAAAATTGGAGAGGAAGGAGGGGTTCAATCAAAATTTTTGTTATAACTAAAATTATTCGCAAAACTTCAAGCTACAACTTTTGTTTGAAATTTTTTTCAAATGGATCCCTGCCTCCCCACCAATTTTGGATAATGTAACTTATTTTGACTAAGCCAAGTTACATTATCCAAAATTGGTTGGAAGGGAGAGGTCCATTTGAAAAATTTTTCAAACAAAAGTTATAGCTTGAAGTTTTATGAATAATTTTAGTTGAGACAAAAATTTTGATTGAACCCCTCCCTCCTCTCCAATTTTGATATCCAGTAGCTACGTAGTGACAAGTGCTGGACTTGACACATTCATACTGTCCATAGACGCAAGTTAAAAACTTCTCCATAATATTATCCGATTTCGAGTCCATCACGAACAAATATTAATATATTATTAATGCCATTTTATTGAATTAAAATTATTATATATCTATTGTATTTGTATCATGATTTGTATTTTTAGGAATTAATCCATCCTGTTGATGACCATCCTGGCGATGATTTTTCTTTTGATGTCTACTTAACGACGTTCTGTTATTAAAGGTGGCCGAACATTGGCCGCAATGGGTTTTCTCTGCTGCAGTAGCATTAATAGTACTTTTCAGAGGCCATTTAAACTTGTGTACTCCGCGAATATGCCTATATAAATTACTATTGTGCGCAAATCTGTACACTAAAGCATCGATGATGGAAGTCCATTTTTTTTCGACTTCCGAGATTTTTATTGTTTATGAACCTACAAGTGTCCAAAATTCAAAAAACGTAAAAACCTCGAAGTTGAAAAAAATGTGACTTCCATCATCGGTGCTTTAGTGTACAGAAATGCAGATCCACAATGATGACAAACAGCCATTTCGGCGTGAGGAAAGAAAATTAATTCGATGCATTCAAATTTCAAAAGTAATAAAAAATTGGAAGACGCTCGTAAAAAATATGCAAATGATAACCATTGTTTTGATATAACGTGAATATGCATATATGCGATAATGGGAATTGCTAAAATACACTGCATTACCCATTTTACGGACGTGGGACTATGACAAGCAAAAGAGTTGATTTGCCCTTATAATTCGGTAAAACGCGCTAGGATGATTGTGTTACAGTGTAAAATGCACCCTCCCTAAAATCTCGCACCTACGCTACGCTACCTAAGTGCACTATGCGCCTGCGCAACTCCAATTTCCGAAAATGGAAAAATTCAAAAATTCAGATGTGATATACCTCGCTACGGAGATGGAGAATTATTTCCTTGTTTTTCAAAATAATTTCAATTTTCATTATCGTTTATCAAAGTTGTTCTTGTTCGTTGATAATTTTCGTTAAAAAATTAAATTAATACAATCATCTTGAAAACAGAAAAGTGTAGTTATAGAATTAGGTGTCCATTCCTATCTAATTTGGACAATTTTTGTAAAATTACTTCAAAATAATTATCATAAAAACAATCAGCTTGGAATTCAAACACATTATTTTCAATAGCAGTTAATAGCTCAAATGTTCTTCACTTCTTCAGTCTATTTAAGTCAATCAATATACCCAAGTATAAATTAAACGAAAAAAATTATTAATTCAGAAAACACAGAAAAATACATAAGTACACGTACACAATTATTAAAAAATTTGCTTCCATAAACAAGAAGTTATCAGACTATAAAAACATGACAAAAATTCAAAATTTTAAAAATGAAAAACACAACATATAAAAATAAGTACATGACAAAAAATTGCAAACAAAATATCATAAACTATCGAGTATTGTAGATTTTATAGAATTATAAAAACAGAGACATACGAGTATACTATACCCTCACTTTTTCTTTCAATAAATAGGTAAAGGTACACGTTTTATATTCTTAAGGAGACTAGATTTGGCTTAGAAATACGAACAACTATCAAAACCTAAATTCATATCTCATAAAATAAATTCAACCCATGTGACATAAAATACTAAAAATCAAACGCAATAGACAGAATAACTTCAAAGAAATGAAACATGATACGAGGATACGACACTATTAAACACAGTGCTTCAATTGATTTTTTTTTAAATACCTACTATCTATAATATACTTAGCTTTCATTAGGTATTTCATCGAAACTCGTGATATTCAAGATTCACAAAAGAGATATTATTCACATAATAAATTCGGGTTCTTCGCTATTATTGGACGAGCCACTTCTGCGAGCTAATAGTGGTGTTTTTTCACCTGGTTCATAATATTCTTGAACTGGATAAGTATTCAAAAGAGATAACACTTGCCCTTGCGGTTTCTGATAAACCAAACAGTTGAACAATGCTTGTAACGGATTCATAATTGCCTAAAACAAATAATAATAATTTCATCGATAATATATCGTACTTTATTGCAGAGAGACAATAGAATATAGATAGCTATGCAACGCACCATTATGTACCATGCAGAAACGATGACCCTTCTAGGTAAGTTTTCCCATTCACTATAGAGCAAAATAGTGCTTATCAAATTCGGTAACCAACAAGCGTAAAATGTTAAGTTAATTAATCCAAATTTAATTTTGATCATATCGACAATCATACGCTCTCTATTTGTATATTGAGACAGGTACTGAGAAATAATCACATGGACGGAAGAAGTAGCTGATATGTACAAGAGAGGATTCGCAATCATTACTAAAATCATGGGAAAATAAGAAACCATGTAATTAGGAAAAAATTTCCAAAAACTGTGATCCGCTGAACAGAAGCAACTGAAAATAAAAACATCGACTATTAGTTGAATTTCTATGGATGTTTTTCAAAAAAATACAGTATCGAAAAAAATTATTACTCGGCGGTCGGATAGTACAATATAAACAAGCCAATGAAAGTGAAAATGGCCGGTAAAATCCAAGCGACGATATGGTAGGTTTTACTGTAAGCTGGCTGTTCCCTCAAGGCTAATCGTATATCAACGGCATATATTAAAGTCCACATCCAAGACACCACATAGAAATACTGAATCCAAAACTGAAAAATATCAAGGATTAACTCTACACTTGCATAATTTCATATAGGTACTACTACTTTACTACATTACGTAATGCACTAACCGAGACGAGATAACAATAGATCAAATTTCCTTTGAACCTTTGCACCCACACCGGTATCATCAATCTAATTAACGAACGTGCAAATATACCTAAAAGAATACAACAATCATTTTCAGAATCATGAAACAAAACGAGTAAGGTGAATAGGTAAAATTAACAAATTGTTTCATATTCATACCTATAGATGCAAAAAAGTCTGCCACTGCCAACCAAACGATGGTTTTTCGTCCCCTATGGGGTGTCCAATTTCTTCCATTTCTCACAGCTGAAGATATTTCAGGGAAAATCTGTAAAAACGTAGAAGTTAAGCAAAGCTTGATTGCTTGATATCAGTTCATAAGGAAAGGAAAATACACCAACCTGATACATAGCACCACCGATTCCAAATAACGACGAGATCATGCAAACATAATTGTAAGGATCAGAATCAATTTCTACCATCATTTCGTAAAATGTTGTCCATTTTGATGGCTGCTTACAGCAAAACGCGGGCATTAGCGGATCCGTCATTTCGGTTTTTTTATAACTTTGATATCATTTACACAAAACACTGAATTCGAATTTGAACAAGGAAAGTAATCTAAAGTTGCACGACACCCAGGAAATAGGAATTTGAGTTTTTTGTTCTTAGTTCACTACCATTATCAACTCTAAATTAAAAATATCCAGGGGAATGAAATCATGGTCAAAATTAATCCTTTACCTCTATTTTGATTTTGAATTCATGAATTTTTGATTACAAGTTACAGGTGATCACGAAAATAAGTTCATTAATCAAACACATTAGCTTGGTTCGGGCGACCCTACACAAAGCTACACAAGTTGCACTTTTTCATCTTATCAGCTAATGGACGAAGGACGAATCAAAATTATTAAAGTTTGTGCAACTTGTGTAACTTTGTGTAGCTTGTGTAGGGTCGCCCGAACAAAGCTATTCTCTTCTTTTATCAACCAATTCGAATGATAAATTCGATACTTTATTGCGAAAAAGACTCAAGTGACTCAAGTCCATTTTAAAATTTTAGCTCATTTTGCCGAGTTTTTTCTTCCTGCACGGCGCAACACTGATGAGGGAAACTCCGTGATCGTTCTGTGCCATCAACGGGAGTGGTTGAAGTTGCGGGACATTCGTTTGCAGTGTTGCCTTATGCAGGGAAGAAAAAACTCTTTCCAACGAAATTAATTCTAAAAATGGACTTAGGTCTTTTTGCAATAAGGTGTCGAATTTCACTTTTCTGTTCTTTAATTGGTCTAAAATTATAAGTTGTCATATAGGTCGAGGGGAAGCATGGTGAATACTTGCATTCGATTGGTTAAAATAGCACGAAAACTGTTCGAAGATTACTCACTTTTCCACCTCCACAAAAATTTTTAGAACTTCACTCTTATCAAATTTTAATTTCATCTAATTTTTTCTGAATTTTAAATTTACTACTAGATGAAACCCTTCGCGAGATTCGTGACGCCTAGAAAAACAGAAGAGAAATTCTTTTTTCAAATTTTAAAACTAAAAATTTAATAAATAATGATTTTTTTTAAATTTTCAATTTTGGTGGAAAAAAGTAATTAAAAAAAAATTAGAATCATCTTATTTATCAATTTTTTCAAAATGAGAATTTTTCAAAATTTTCTTTAAAAAAAATAATACTGTCTTATACTTACCTAAATAATATAATTTCAGAGTAACCGTTTTCAATGAATTCCATTATTTTAAATTTTCGTTAATTTTTTAATGTTCAAGTATTATGAAAATTTTTAAAATCCTGTTTGTTCGATTTAAGAACGTTTAATGATTTTAAATTTTTTTCTTTTTGCAAATTTTACTCAAATAAAATCTTTCAAATTTTTATTTTTTAAATTTTGTTTTCAAAAAATTTATTTCGTTTTAAAAAATGAATACTTTAATTGAAAAATACCATTTAAAAAAAGAAATTGTTCAGAATTATCATATACTTTCCTTCAAGTTCTCATTCTCAATCACACCTCAAAAAAGCATTAATAATTTTTTTTTCAAACTTGGAAAAATAAGAAGACAGAATTTTCTTTAGAATTCAATGCTTGATTTACCTATAAAAAATAAAATTTCCAGGTATTTTATAAATGTACTTACTTGTATTTTGGAAAAATTGATTTAGAACAAAATTTGGAACAATTCGATTTTTAAGTTTAAAATAGATTTTTGACCTTATATTGAAGAAACGTAAATTATTCTAAACAATTCATTTTTAAAATGTAATTTTTTAACCAAAATTTAAAAAAAGATGAAATAAAATTTTAAAAAAAACTGATAAAATTTGAAAAAACATAGGTACCTTCTATTGAAGTTTTTTGATTTTATTTGATAAAAATTTTAAATAAATGCCTGTTTTCAATTGAACTTGAAGTGTAAAAAAATCCATCTTAAAATATAAAATGCAAAGGTCCAGATCTTGAATCGGAAATTTGGGAAGATGATAATAGGGAATTCTTCCCTGTGGTGTAGCCACGTCGCCCCGTGCACTGCACTGGTATGTACTTAAGGGTGACGTGGCCCCGTATTTTGAAAATGTTTTGAATATCAGGAGTCAATGGTGACATTTATACTGGAGAAAATAATTCCCTATTTTTCATTTCCTCGTGGTGTAGCCTGTAGCTTCCGTCGCCCCGGTTATAGCACTTGTATGTACTGTACCATAATGTACTTGCCCTGCACTATGAAAAAAACTCGAGTATAATAATAATAATCACGATTTTCAACAAATAATTTTTAATATATAATAAAATTATTAAAGTAAGAAAGGAAATTTGGAAAATTATCATTTAAAAAAATTTGATGAAAAACGATTCTGAATAAAAATTTCAAAAAATGAAAACTTTCTTTCAAACTTGAAAAAAAAAATTATAAAATTGAAAAAAATCAACTTACAAAATTTGAAAATAGCCATTAGAATTTTTTGAAAACAAAAATAAATATTATGAAATGAATGACTGTCTTGATACTTGATAGATTAGATAATTTTGATTTTTTTACAATAAAAGTTGAAATGAGACATGAGTTCACAAAAAAAAAAAAAAAAAAAAAAATGCTGAAGACCAAAATATTTATTATTAAACTTTGGAATAGAAAATTTATTTGAATAACATTTTTTAGAATAAATACTCATTCAGAATTTTATTATTGAAGATTGTTTTTAAAAAGTTCAACATTTTCAAATTTTATCATTTAAATTTTTTTTCAATTTTGGTGGAAAAAAGTAATTTAAAAAAAAAATTTAGAATCATCTTTTATCAATTTTTTTAAAATGAAAATTTTTCAAAATTTTCTTTCAAAAAAATTATAATTTTAGAGTTACAGTTCCCAATGAATTCTTTTATTTTAAAATTTCGTTAATGTTTGATTTGAGAACGTTTAATTATTTGAATTTTTTTTCTTAATGCAAATTTTGCTGGTCTTCTTATTTGAGAAAAATTTGAAATAAATGCCCTGAAGTGTTAAAAGATCCATCTTGAAATGTAAAGAACCAGATCTTGAATCGGAAAGGTAATATGGAGTTCTTAAATTTTTTTTCAATTTTGGTGGAAAAAAGTAATTTAAAAAAAAAAAATTTAGAATCATCTTTTATCAATTTTTTCAAAATGAGAATTTGATTTGAGAACGTTTAATTATTTTAATTTTTTTTCTTAATGCAAATTTTGCTGGTCTTATTTGAGAAAAATTTGAAATAAATGCCCTAAAGTGTTAAAAGATCCATCTTGAAATGTAAAGAACCAGATCTTGAATCGGAAAGGTAATAGGGAGTTCTTCCCCGTGGTGTAGCCCCGTCGCCCTGTGTACTGCACTTACTTTTTATAAAATTATTGAAAAAAATGATAAATTAAAAAAAAAAAAAAATTATTTGAAAATAGGTATTAGAATTTTTTGAAAACCAATTGAAACATAAAAACTAAAGATCCATAGATATTTTGAATCTGAAGGATGATAACAGTGAGTTCTTCGCCATAGTTTTGCCCCGTTGCCCCGTTGCCCAGTGCCTCGTGTACAAACCTGTTATATAACTATAACTATTACGATTTTCCAAAAATGAGGAAAAATCCAGCTTGAATTTTGAAATACATAAAATCATGCAGATCCTGAATCAGGATGATGTTTGATTTGAGAACGTTTAATTATTTGAATTTTTTTTCTTAATGCAAATTTTGCTGATCTTATTTGAGAAAAATTTGAAATAAATGCCCTGAAGTGTTAAAAGATCCATCTTGAAATGTCAAGAACCAGATCTTGAATCGGAAAGGTAATAGGGAGTTCTTTCCCCTGGTGTAGCCCCGTCGCCTTGTGTAATGCACTTACTTTTTATAAAATTATTGAAAAAAAATTTAAAAAAAAAAAAATTATTTGAAAATAGGTATTAGAATTTTTTGAAAACCAATTGAAACATAAAAACTAAAGATCCATACATATTTTGAATCTGAAGGATGATAACAGTGAGTTCTTCGCCATAGTTTTGCCCCGTTGCCCCGTGTACAAACCTGTTATATAACTATAACTATTACGATTTTCAAAAAATGAGGAAAAATCCAGCTTGAATTTTGAAATACGTAAAATCCTGCAGATCCTGAATCAGGATGATTATGATGTACCTATAACTTAGTTGTTATTCCCCGTGGTGTAGCCCCATCGGCCCCGGGTGCTGCACTTACCACTTTACACTATGAAAAACGTGAATTAATGAAATAATAAATCAATAATACTTGATTATTTTGATGATAATGAAAACTTACAATGCGGTATTAAAAGATTAAAAATAAATAATTAAAAACACGGAAAAACCCGCGAAAAACATCAAAAAATTCAACACGAAAATACACGCGAAAAACAAAAGGAAAAACATCAAAAAATTCAAAAACACGCAAAACTTGGCCGGGCTCTGTTTTCGAACCGCTTGCGTTTTAGCTGCGCGATAGTTTTTGTTTGCCTACCAAGTTACCTACTAATGGGCAATGCTGCTCGAGTAGTCGACCACGGACCATTAACAATCTCGAGTTTTAAAGAAAAGATCTCGCCTATGGGGAATTTCCTTTGATGTTCGACCGCTCTCTTTTTATATAATAAGATAAGATAAGATTGGTGAATAAGTTCCAGTTTTAACTTCTGCTCACTTTTATGATAGTTATATTACGCAAAATTGAAAGATGTCAATTCGATTCCAGACCGATGAAGAATTTATTCTCGAAGTGGCAGACATTATTCGCAACCGAAGAGAAACTTCTACTGCCTCAACTGATGATGCTCCGAATGTTGCTGGTCCATCTGCTATTCCCAGTACCACTTCATCTACATCTTTACATGAAGAAATGGCTCAAGGAAGTCATTCTGTTGATGCCACCGTCAGCGAAGAGCCAGAGAATGCTCAGCCGATTTTAATATCGTGTTTGGACCATATCTTCGTGATGAAATTCTACTGTGCAAGAACCGGACCATCTCTGCACATGAATTGGCCATTGCCAGATTCATTTAATGCCACCTTCGCGCATTATTTATTTCACGGAGAGTTAACGTTTAAACTATTAATATTTAAAGACGGAATCGGCTATCACGTTCTAGTGCAGGTAAAGTTGATAAATGCATAAAATAATCACAATATAATTTTAAAATGTAATATGCATGTAAATTTTACAGAACGTTGATAAACCCTTAGAATACAAGGTATTTCCTTGTGACAATGTAGTCATTCCTACATTTAAAATATTCGGTGATGGCGGATCCGTGCATCTTGAACCATTGAATGAAGAAACCCGTAAATTTTTAACAGTTTTATCTTTTGTGACAAAAAGACTACTAAAATCTTTGTACGTTGATAATTTCTATCGAAATATGTTAAGTAAAAATATTTTTACCACGCTTTTAGCTTGGTACGTATGTGTGTATGTGAATCGACGGATGTTAAAAGGCACTCATTCCACTTTTTTCAGGTATAGGAGTTACGAGTGGGGTGATTTTCAGAAAAAAAATCTGCATCAGCTGATATGGTCGCCGACCTCATTCCGAGCGTAGAAGTGGGAGAACTAGAAGTGTCTTTTTTTAAAAGGGACTCATTCCGGAAACAATGCAAAAAGTACTGTTACATATTACGGAATGAGTGCTTTTTAACAAAAGTTGGAAAAAGAATTCCACTTTTTTTTTTACAACTTTTTTTAAAAAGCACTCATTCCACGTTTTTGAGGCTCCATAACAGGGGCGGTAGAGGGATTTTTAAAAAAATGACTCCGTAGTCATGTCGTGTATGCTTCAACGTACATATGAGCCAAATTTCAAAACCCTACGATTTTTTCTCGATTTTTGAGATAGTTTTTTTCGTTTTTCTCGAAATCACTTTTTACCACGCTTTTATTAGCTTGGTATGTATGTATGTTTGTCTCATGGAACCAAATGTATGTTTTCGACCAATCTTCTCTCATTTAATATTTTACTGGAATTGAAAGAACATAGTGCTCACATTAGGGGTTTTCGAGGTCGCTGAATTCGATTTTCGAACTCAAATTTACCCCGACCCCAAATTGAGCCCCTATGAGGGGGTTCCATTTTGAAAATTTCAAAATTCACAACATTGATATCAAAATGTTGGTTTTCGAGGTAGCTGAATTCGATTTTCAAACTCAAATTTACCCCCGACCCCAAATTGAGCCCCTATGAGGGGGTTCAGTTTTGAAAATTTCAGAAAATCACAACATTGGTATCGAAATGTAGGTTTTCGAGGCCGCTGAATTCGATTTTCGGACTTAAATTTACCATTGACCCCAAATTGAGCCCCTATGAGGTGGTTCCATTTTGAAAATTTCAAAATTCACAACATTGATATCAAAATGTTGGTTTTTGAGGTAGCTGAATTCGATTTTCGAACTCAAATTTACCCCCCGACCCCAAATTGAGCTCCTATGAGGGGGTTCAGTTTTGAAAATTTCAGAAAATCATTTTTTCACCGCAATAATACGTTAGTCAAGATTTTTTTTTTTTTAGATAGACATTCGAACCTAGTAAAACTATGAAATTAAAATATTTTCAACGACAAAAAGAGTTAAATAAAAATGTAAAAAATTTTTAAAAAACCACGCTTTTATTTAAAGTTGGTCACTTTGTAAAATGTTATTCATAGGGAAAGAGTAATGCCTTAAAAAACAAAAAATAAAATTTACTTGAATACAAAAATGTGTCATGAAAATTTTTTTTTCAAAAATTTTAATGATGAAAAGCGTGGTGGGGTGTGCGAGGAGCAAACAAATACCTTTTCGATTAACGCCCCACCACGATTTTCATCATTAAAATTTTTGAAAAAAAAATTTTCATGACACATTTTTGTATTCAAGTAAATTTTATTTTTTGTTTTTTAAGGCATTACTCTTTCCCTATGAATAACATTTTACAAAGTGACCAACTTTAAATAAAAGCGTGGTTTTTTAAATTTTTTTTACATTTTTATGGAATGAGGCCTTTTAACATCCGCCGATTCATGTATGTCTCATGATCCCAATTGTATGTTTTCGCCCAAAGCTCTCGCATTTCATAGTATTACAATAAATGAAAAGCCAAAGTGCTCGCATTAGGGGGTTTCGAGGTCGCTGAATTCGATTTTCGAGCTTAAATTTACCCCTGACCCTAAATTGGGCCCCTATGAGGGGGTTCAATTTTGAAAATTTCGAAATTCACAACATTGGTATCAAAATGTAGGTTTTCGAGGTCGCTAAATTCGATTTTAGAACTTAAATTTACCTTCGACCCTGAATTGGGCCCCTGAGAGGGGGGGGGGGTCAATTTTGAAAATTTCAAAATTTACAACATACATATGACCCACTTTAAATGAAATCGTGGTTTTTAAAATTTTTTTTACATTTTTATTAAACTATATAAAATTGTAAATTTTCAGCATAATAATGAAGAGGCGTACCCAAGTCGAATTTTACACAAAAGCAGTTAGCTATAAAGATGAGCCAAAAAAGCCTAAGCTTGTTGAAAGTAAGAAAAAATATTTTTCTTCAGGACTTCACCTCACCAAAAATTATTATTGCTTTTGGTATTATGATTTAAATTTTATTTCGCAGCTGGCGCAAGAGCTTCGAGAACGTTGGATGTTTTGACCAACCTTTTGGATAACATTCCATCGAATGAACACCCAAACCCTACTGCCCTTTTGATGGGAGTTCTAGTACAGATAATCAGCGAAAATAAAATACTTTGTTCAGTTGAAAAGGAGGATCTGTGGCCTGTACACAAACATTATGCTGGAAGTGTGATTAAAATTGAAATGAAGAGAGATTACTACTTAACACTTACGGAAGTGGAAAATGGTTTTGTTCTCAATTTGAGAGTAAGTAACCTCATCGCTTTCATTTTTCACATAGGCGTAACCAAACCTTTTGAGTAGGTTGTGCTAATTTTTTTGTTAGTCGGGAGTGGGAAAGAAGGAGAAAAGTGCAAGTGATACAGAAACAGAAATTTATAGTCCGATATTAGAAAAAATAAAATCAATTTAAAATTGATATCTAAAACTAATCAAATTTCGTAAAAAAAATATCAGAAAGTAACACTAGCAAACCATTTTTATTTAGGTTTTCAAATTAAAAAGCAGTCACAATCAGATCTTACGATTTTTTATTTTTAAAATGGTCAATAACCTCTTCAATATCAATTTCCAGAGCTAGACCTTGCTCCATATGAACGGAAGCATCAAGTTGTCTAGTCTTTTTTGCTTCATGGTGGACCTTAGCTTCGATTTTATATGAGAAAGTTTTGAAAAACACCGTTCACATGAGCAACTGGTCACTGGAATTACTGTGATTTTTTTTTTTTGAAAGAAAAACCGGTAGTGCTGCTGGAAAAATTTAGGTACCTTATATGTGGTTACGCCTATGATTTTTCATAGAACATGTTACTTATTTTTAGCATTTTGTTTCAAAAACTTATTTATTTTACAGAATACAAACTACATATTTATCACAGGACGTTTAATTTCAAAACAACTTGTTCCTGTTTTTGATGAAGAAAGTAAAGATGCAGATTACGAACGGTTTACAGTTTTATCATCGTACATTCTCTCCATGTTAGAATACCTGTAAGTAAATGCATTTCGTTGTTTATGATCAATGATTGTATACTTTTGTCAATTTTTATCACCTATTTATTAATTCAACAGGAAAGATAACCCGGTTCGATCTTCGCGATCATCGATATGTTCACCATCCGAAGTTAGTCCCAGTGTCCTACAAAATAATCTGACCGTGGGAAACTTCCTCGCCGCTCATAGATAATTTTTTTCAATTTAAAGCTACTTTGTTTTGTTCGATATATCGATTTGAATTTTTATTAAAATGATTAGATTTATCTATGGATAAAGTGGCTTTATTTTTAGATGTATTGTCTCAACAGGAAAATGATTTCGTTTGAGTAAAGTGACTAGAGACTTCATTTTGTCATTGACTATTTATTGATGGTGGGAGGTGTAAAATATTCTGAACTGCGCGTCACGCGTAATGAACTAAAGTCTAGATTGATAGTTTTGGTTTACATCAAAGTGGGGCCTCGATTACTTTCGGTTGTAAATTTTTCACGATGATATAAGTCAAGCTGAAAAATCGGGGCTTTTTGCAAAAAAATTTCAAACATGTTGTAGACCGAGTTCGAAGGAATAGTTTTAGTCATTATAACAATTTTGATTCGTCCCCTCTCTGCCCACTATAATACGAAGTAGATAATTGATATGCAAAATTAGAAGGAAGGGAGGGAGGGGTGCAATTGAAAAAATTTTCAAGCAAAAGTTGTAGATTGAGGTCTTATGAATAATTTTAGTAATCATGAAAATTTCGCTTGGACCTCTCCCTCTACTCTAATTTTGCATAGTTTGTAGAATTACTTCCATGCAAGTTTGTAACCAAGGGCGATTTTCTTACGTATTGTGCAAAATTAGAGTAAAGGGAGAGGTCCAAGCGAAATTTTCATGATAACTAAAATTATTCATAAGACCTCAATCTACAACTTTTGTTTGAAAATTTTTTCAATTGCACCCCTCCCTCCCTTCTAATTTTGAATATCAATTATCTACTTCGTATTATAGTGGGGAGAGAGGGAACGAATCGAAATTTAAATTCCAAAAAAATGGGGGGTGAAAAAAAATAAAACATAAAA
This sequence comes from Balanococcus diminutus, assembly GCA_959613365.1. Taxonomy (NCBI): domain Eukaryota; kingdom Metazoa; phylum Arthropoda; class Insecta; order Hemiptera; family Pseudococcidae; genus Balanococcus; species Balanococcus diminutus. The sequence continues at coordinate 38,113,373 of OY390714.1, forward strand.
TGGATACCATAATGAGGACACGTTCTCGTCGTATTTCACGATTCCTTTTTTTTCTGCAAAACGAGTTTTATCAGTATCGAAAAAAAAAAAAAAAAAAAATCAAGGTCAAGATGTAAAAATTTTATAAGCACTTTGGGAAACTATATAACGAGCCTTTTTTTTCTTTTTATTTTTTTGCACCTTCATAGTAGGTATGCAATTTTCGACTATATCAAAACTTTAAATGATACTTTGTCAAGTTTTTTAACCATTAACGTTCCTCGACTGACAATAAAAATTTTCCAACGGCAATATCACGGTTGAAATATTTTCGGAAAAATTTCTAGATAGTTTATATCGATTGAGAGAATATTCCTGGGCAATTTGGCTTCAAAATTGAGGCCTATTTTATCGTACCAGACCGAATTTAAATACCTACGTAGGTTCAAAGAAAAAGATACTCATGCTTAATGAAATTCATTTCAAATTACGTATCTAGTCATTCATTATAAGAAAATCCAGCTTCAAGATCCTTTTAAAAATATAATAGGTTCGTTCGGGCGACCTCCACAACTCCAAAATTTGGAAGTATGGAACCTAATTTTCCCAAAATAAGGTATTTCTGTAGCTTATAGACACCACAAATACACTGTTTTGGGAAAATTAGGTTCCATACTTCCAAATTTTGGAGTTGTGGAGGTCGCCCGAACGAACCTACTTACCTGGGTAGATTAAAAAATTCAAAGGATCGCATTTTCAATCGATTTTTTTTTCTAAATTTAAATATGTACCTACGACGTTATCGATAAAATCCGCCACGTTATTTCAGCTTGTGTAGGTAGGTACCGCAACGACCCTCATAAACTTCTTTTGATTAAAGTTTGTGCAACTTGTGTAACTTTGTGTAGCTTGTGTAGGGTCGCCCGAACGTTGCCCGAACAAAGCTATTCCAAGCTATTCTCTTCTTTTATCAACCAATCCGAATGATAAATTTCACTTTTCTGTTCTTTGATTGGTCTAAAATTATAAGTTGTCATATAGGTCGAGGGGAAGCATGGTGAATACTTGCATTCGATTGGTTAAAATAGCACGAAAACTGTTCGAAGATTACTCACTTTTCCACCACCCCAATAATTTTTAGGACTTCACTCTTATCAAATTTTAATTTCTCTAATTTTTTCTGAATTTTTAATTCACTATTAAGTGTTAGGCCTACTTATTTTTCTAAATAATTTGAGTAGGGTAAGGACGCCACTTTTGGCCAGGGTACCATCTTTGGCCAGGTCCAACTGTTTTTGATTCTAAACCAGGGAAGAAAACCAATTGAGACCCAATTGGTTATGGTGATGGTGGTTTTGAGAAAATTTTGAAATTACTGGTGGTTCCAATTGGTTTTTGGTTTTTAAAAATTTTCAAAAGGTTTTGGTGCTAAAGTGGATCCATTTAATTTTTATTTTTTTTGATTGGTTCTGGTTCTGGGTTTTTGGTTTTGCTTGATTAATTGGTTGTGATGGTGGTTCTCAAATTAAAAACCATTTCAAATGGTTGTGGTGGTGGTTCTCAAATTAAAAACCATTTCAAATGGTTGTGGTGGTGGTGGTTCCGTTTTGGTTTTTCAATTGGTTTTCATCGAATTGCTTCCATTTTGTAGTATGAAAAATATTTCCCAACATTTAAACCATTTATCTATGGCATTAACCATCAGAACCAGATGGAACCTTTTTCGTGCTTCCTATTATACCACAAAAGAACTAAAAAAAAGATCAGATCTTTGAAATTTGAATAAAAAATTAATTTGCCTACAAGTTACAAACGCAATATTGCAATAAATTTAAATTAAATAATATACATTCAAATAAAAAACAAAAAATAATAATGTTTCCACTTTCCAGAGCGCTGAAAAAATCAGAAAAATGAAGAAAACAGGCCACAGGGGGTAGGTAAGGGGCCCAATTAAAAAAAAATTAAATCAAAGTTGTTGCTTGGAGTTCTAGGAATAAATTTGGTCATAACAAAAATTTTGATTGGACCCCTCCTTCCCTTTCAAATCCACTATTTCTCTTTTTAGAACCAAAAAGAACCAATTCCATTAATTGGTGGTGGTTCTGGTTTTCATTGAAAATGGTGGTGGTGGTGATGGTGGTTTTTTATTTTCAAACCACTTTCTTGTGGTTGTGGTTACTATTCTCAGACTTTCGCCCGATCGTCATGTCTTCGACCAATCAGAGGGCGAATCACGCGACGATTAGTCGAAAATCTGGAATTAGTTTCATGCCGAGCCGCTTAGAGAGCGCACTTCTTGGGAGTCAAATCAAAAGCATTGAGTTTCCAGTATTATTAATGTAAAGTATTTGTTTTTATAAACAAATACTTTACATTAATAATACTGGAAACTCAATGCTTTTGATTTGACTCCCAAGAAGTGCGCTCTCTAAGCGGCTCGGCATGAAACTAATTCCAGATTTTCGACTAATCGTCGCGTGATTCGCCCTCTGATTGGTCGAAGACATGACGATCGGGCGAAAGTCTGAGAATAGTTTCATGCCGAGCCGCTAAAAGAGCGCTTTTGTCGGGGTCACTTTTCCCCATTGGAGTTTCCAGTATTATTAATGTAAAGTATTATTTGTTATAAATAAGTTTTATGAAGTGATAAAAGAGCGATTTTTTTTTTAATGGACAGTGGCAATACTGCTCTTTTTTGAGTAGTGATAATTCCGATTCGGCATTACCAGTGTTGTATTTCTGTATAAATTTATTTTGTTTCGTCCTTAAAAAAAACTGCAGTTTCTTAGAAAAAAACTTAAGAAACCTCTCAACAAAAAAATCTTATTTTTTGGGCAATAATAGACGGAATTTACCCGGGTAAGTTTTTTACTTATAGAAGAATGTACATTAACCTCAAAAAAATTCAAAAAATAAAATTTTAGCCATTTGATTAATTTTTTTGGACCATGGCCAACTTAGGATAGCAAAAATTGGCTCTGCTCCATCTTTGGTCATAGGGTGGCCAAAGAAGGAAAAGGGCAATTTCATCTATGGCCAGGTTATTCAGTCGACTTGAGAATGGAAAAATACTACTGATTTATTCCCTAAAAATGGTAACAATAATTAAAATGTTGGTAATAGGAAAGAATAAATTGTCCGTCGTCTTAAAAAAATATTTTTTCTCTGAGTAGATTATCAATAGTCTATTTTGTAGAGAGACATGGCCATAGATGGAAAACCATGGCCAAAGAGGGAGGTTTTAGGTCATTTCTTAGATATTGCTATATAGTGAACACTGAATTGAAGTTATAAGCTCGTGAATGATATTTCCATATCATGACCGTCTACATTTAACAGGCCAGGAAGGCTCACTTGACAACGCTGTAATATCTCGACGGCGTAGGCTGACTTTTTGGATTCTCCTTGGATTCTCCATAAGACACAATGCTAATTAATAATGCAATAACTCGAAAACTATCAATTTTACAAAAAAAGTCAAAGAGACCTTTTTTAAAGAGAATTAAAAGAGCTTTCCATTCATATATAAATTTTTTGAATTTGAGTGAAATTGACGAAATTGGCATTTTTCACTTTTCACTAAAAATTTCACCAAATCCAAAAAAATTCTATATCAATAGAAAGCTTATTCAATTTTCTTTAAAAAAAGGTCTCTTGGACTTTTTTCGTAAAATTGATATTTTTCGATTTATTGCAATTTGAATTAGCATTACATCTTATGGAAAAACCAAAAAGTCAGCCTACGTTTTGACGTTGCCAAATTTAGCCTTCCTGGCCTGTTAAATGTAGACGGTCATGTCCATATCCAACTCTACCTTTGACTATTTAGCTATAATGGACCGAACTACCAATGTATTTCAGCCGTCTGAGAATAAATTCCAGAGGATAACTTCTGCGCATGCGTCAACACTTCTCTAATCATCGAATGTACATGTGATAAAGCAACGATAAAGGAAAATATACGAAATAATTTTATTAAATTCATAAATTTTGTTCTTTAAATTTCTTTTTAATGTTGAAAAACTTGAAAATTTTTATTTTGAATTGTTATTGAGAGTGAACTATGTAATTATTAATTTTGAACAATGACTGTATAAATTGTTTTTTTCTTGAAGTGTTTACGTCTGAAGAAATCAAAATAGATACGACACGACGTTCTGTTTGTATTAACATTTAACAATTCAAATCAACGTAATTCAAAATATTTTAATATTAGCATGAAAGTGAACAACATAGAAACTGAAATGCTCTGCACATAATTTACCCGAAGGTTGATTGGTGCCAGCGGCACACATAGGCGTTATACCACATTTCTGGCAGTATGATATCCATTCGTTTCTCACCGATTCATCTTTTGGAAATCTAAAATTTAAGAAAGAAGACACTCAAACAATATTTCGACTCCAAAATTGAATTGAAGATGAAAAATTTGTGAAACTGATATTTACCCAAAACTTGGCACATCATTGTTTATTGCATTACAAATAACACAATATTTGTAGCTTTTCTTTTTTGACATGTTTTAAATTTCATTCTTTGAGTACACTAGAACTTATTAACTTTAAATTGTTGAAAAAATAATCTAAAAAGCACACAATGCACACATTTTCATAATTTTTTCAATACAAATACGCGCGAATATTTCATATTTTTGGTTATCTCGCTATCAACTGGCGCATGCGCATAAGGAACCATCTGGAATTTATTCTCAGACGTTTTTTTGGCATAATTTGTATTGCATAGCTCGGTCCATTATAGCTAAATAGTCAAAGAACTCTACACATCCCAAGGATTCGTTTGATATATATATAAGCATGTCTAATTTGATTCTTCTATTTTTAAAAAAATGAATTTTGAAGTTCACCAATTCCTTAAAGTGGCCAAAGGTGGCGCTACTACCCTACTTATGTTTTGATATTGTATAGTTCGAAAATTTGCGGAAAGAATTATTCATCATGATTGAATTGACGTGGAAAGGTAATCAAATTGGAACTGTACTAATGAAGCATGTAAAAATGTAATTTTCAACTGAAACCATTGTTTTATTTCAGAATCCAGAGACGTTTTACGTGCTCATAGAGAACAAAATATCAGACAAAGTCAGAAAGTAGTCGACCTTTGGGAAAATGTATTGAAAGATAACGTGGACAAATTGGGCGATGAAAGTAAGAACAAAATGAAATCAAAAACCTTTAGGAAACAAAATGGAAATTGCAATATTTCATATTTTACAGAATATGTCGTTTGGGAACAAGTGTGCTTTTGTGCATTGGATTGTAATCGAATGGATATAGCCAACGAATGTCTTATACAATTATTTATCAAATTTCCGAACAGTTCTAGACTTCGCTTATTGGAAGAACTCACTCATGAGTACCTTGAGCGGTATGTCTTCGTTGATATAAAATTGATTTAGGAACCGTCGGTGCTTATTTCTTATGGTATCATTTTGCACTGCAGGTATGATGAAGCTCTGGAATTACTTGACATAATGATACAAGATGACGAAACCAATGCTTCGCCAAGGAAGCGTAAAATTGCTATTTTAAAATCTAAAGGAAAAGTGTCTGAAGCTGTTAAAGAATTGAATGAGTATCTGAAAAGGTAAATGACCCAAGTTGAATGATTGATTGTGTGAAAAAATCAATTTTATAAACTTCATCTTATTTTTATTTAGATTCATGATGGACCAAGATGCATGGAATGAACTTTGCGATCTGTATTTAAGTGAACAAGAGTACGCCAAAGCAGCATTCTGTATGGAAGAACTTATTCTACAGAATCCACACAATCACTTGTTTCATCTGAGATTTGCTGAAATTAAATACACCCACGTATGATGCGTTGATTTCATTTTAGTACCTACCAGTTCAGAAAAACTAATTCACGTGACCTTATTGTGTTTCAGGGAGGATTTGATAATTTGGAGTTGGCTTTGGCTTATTATTGTCAAGCACTGAAGCTGAGTCCATCTAATATGAGAGCATTATTCGGAGTATTTTTAGTAAGAATATTTTTGCTATAGGTTGTACTTGCGGTTTCTTTTTATTTACTCCTTTGTTTTTCTCTTCTTTATTTCAGTGCGCCAAACATATTTCATCTTCTCAGAAATGCAGCGTAAACAGAAAGAAGAAAGTTAAAGAAATGTTATCTTGGTCCTTGGAACAAATTCAAGCTCAGTAAGAACAATTTGTTATAAACGAAGTCTTCTTATAAACTGTGTTTGGGGTTGATCGATAATATATGTGATATGTTTCGTAGGTATGATCAAATTGCAGAGCCACTTCAGCAAAACGATGTAGTTGAAAATTTTAAAAATCTGGATTTATCAACATCTTAAGTCAAACGTTTTATTTTTATATGTATTTGTTATACGAGTAGGTAAAATATTGTTAGTTTTTTTTTTCTTTTTATTTGATATTTATTCCAGTATTGTACGGTTCCAAATTCCAATTCAATAAAATAAAGAAACCAAATTCACACGTTATTGATACTATTTTTTAATTTTTTTGAGAAATGGTAGAGCAACGAATTTAAAGTTTTAACAAGTAAGTAATACTCGCCCATCGGAATATTTGTCCTAGGGAAATGTCACGTCCTGGGCGGTGCAGCGAACTAATTCTTTCAAACACTTACGACTGAGACGTTTTCGTCTGTCCATGAAGACGCCATCTCACAAATCTGCTATCTTCATGAGGATAATGAACTATAATTTATTGCACGAATATTCTCACGTTCAGCCATGTAACCCAAATTTTTTGCACTCAACTTGAAAGTTTTGTTCAAATTGAATTGCAATACTTACTAGAAATTGAAATTTGGTCAAAACGACCTTCTTTGGAACTCTTTCATCATTCTCAAGAATGATCTTATCCAGTGAAATGATTTCCACTCAATTTCATACTGAATATTTTCGAGTAATCGATTGATCGTGTACTAATTAATGGAACAATTCGGAAACGTCTTCTACCACAGCGGAGTACATGAACAGAAAAGCAACGACCCAATTTATTTATTAAGAAGATACTACGTCTTCAGTCTGCATGAATTAATTTGTTGATGTAATTTTTTTCAAACGAGTACTAATGCAACTTGGAAAACAACATCGGTGCTCAATATACTCACTTTTACCAATCACCGCATCGATTATAATGTTGCAAGTGATGAGCTCTTTTTTGATTGCAGTAGCGTTAAGTCGTGCAATTCAGAAAATACATTTTGCAGAAACACTTCTACAGAAAACAGAAACGCAGTGGTCGTATTACAATATTTTTTTTAAAAATGCAACTGGTGAAAATTTCTTCAGCTACGTTCATATCTACAAGTACTTACCATCAGTTGATGTACCTATAATTTATAAGTCGAAGTAAAAAATAATTTATCAAAAACGTTTTCGCATACATTTAAATTAAAAAAATAATATTTTTTTCCAATTTCAACGTTCGTTAAAATCGATTTTTTACAACAATAATTGCCAAAGGGGCAACGAATACGACAAAAAAATAATCACTTTCTCTAACAGTAAAGAAGTTGAGTGCATCGACGATGAATAACAATTCACAAGAAAAGTGAAAGCCACTCGTCATGAATTGAAAAACAAAAAAGGATCTAGATGAGCCAGATTAAATACTACCTATGGCCGTTTTTCAAAACCAGCGGACGAACATTTTCTTTACGGATGACGATTTTTTCGGCAAAATCCTGTAATAATTTTACAAGATTTTTACGTTTAAATCGTAATGATTCTTCGATGACGTCATTTACAATTTTCATCTGCATATCGACGGGTCCTTTTAACGATTGTAAATATTCAAATAGTTTTGTGTAATCTAAAACAAAAAAAAGTGAAGAGAAGGGTGATGTCGATCAAGATTGTTAAACATGATATTTATAAGCAACTATAATAAGTCGTTTGATTTTTTTTTTGAATAAATCGCACTTACTTTTGCCAAATCTTCTAACTTCTTTATAAATAGAAGCTCGCAAACAAAGATTGTACCTCTTAATTTCTTCTAAATCTTTTTTACTCAATACTTGTTTACACTTATTCGAACCATTGGCCACACCTTCATCGACATTGTTCACACTCATACACTCATCAACACTGCTATCAGCATCAGAATCATTAATGAGCGTATTTTGGTCTATTTGACTTGCCAAACTAGCGGCACTTTCTTCAAAATCTGACATTAATGATAAAGGTGGCGGTGCATCTTCGTTATAATGTTCGAAAGGTTCTAACGATGGTGGAGTCAGAACATCGAGCGGAGGAGGTGAAGGTGATCTTGGGCGTACTTCTTCGTCCAGTTTGAAAACTGGAATATTCGGCTCTTCTGAAAAAGAAATTCAAAATAGATTCGTTTGAAAATTAATTAAAATTCTGAACGATATACGTACCTAAATCACCATTCACTACAGGCGGTAAAGGACTCATTGGAGGAGAAGAGGTGGGCGACGAAACTGGCGATGGCGACGGACATGGTTTGTTTCGAAGTTGAACGTGCCTAGGAATAGGACCTGGCTTTCGTTTTAATGGCATTCTTGCAACATCGGGAGCACCTGATACTCTGGAAAAATTTCTTTTTGGCGAGCCACCTCCAACGAGATCGATATCTGCTTCGTCGATTATCATACGCTAGAATAATGCAGATTTGTATAAATTAGCTTACATTTAAATCGGTTGCAATGCCATAATGATATTCTTGTACGATACCTTATCGATTTTGAATGGATTGCCAAATGTATGTTGTCTAACTGGTGTAGATTCAACTTCGCGTAAAGGAGATGGTATTCGTTTCAGATATTCTTGATAATTACCCATTTGTGAAACCGGCATGCTGTGTGCTACATCTGATATAAATTTTAGAAATTTTCAAAAAAAATTAATGATGGTTCTCAGAAAGTTAAAAATGACAGATTTTTGGGTTGAGATGCGTAAAATTCAACGTATTATTATGCAAGTGTAAGGTATTATCTAATAGAGTATAGAGAATTATAATTTCGGTGAGATTTATACCGTCATCCAGTAATTTAGTATGAGTAAGATTCTTCTGCAAGAAATTGGAACGCATTCGAAATACTTGATCCAATAAATTTCGTCTGGGAATATCAAACGGATTTCTATAACTTTGACATCCTATTCTCGCGTATTGCTTTCGACTTCTTGGTACCGCGACAACATGGCCCGCAAAATCATTCAACTGGTCCCGTAAAGATGAAAATTTCTCTGCAAATAGTTTTGAGATTATATTAAAATCACTCTATTCATTGGTGTAAACATTTTCTTAATTTTTCCACTCACTTTGTACAGCAGGATGCGTTATTAAATCTTTTTTCAAAGCAGATCGAGTGGTAACACGGATTCCTTCGCTGTTATTGTGTCCTTTACCGATCATTTGTTTACTAGTAATTTCATTGCATAACCTAGTATAAAAACTAGAAAAGTTATTTCAATTCTTTTACTTATCAAACACCGTGCTTTATCGAAAATTCAAAACGTTAGAATGTCAAAAGAAAAGAGAAATAACTTACTTATCAAATTCAATTTTTCCTTGTACTTTTAGCTTCTTTAAATAATTTACAATATTATAATTGTAAGCGTTATCCATGGTATCCGGAATTAAAACCTGAACGGTGGCTTTAGCAACCCCCATTTTTTCCAAAGCCTTACGCAAAGGCTTTAAATGAACAAAAGAGAGGGAAAAAAGTAAAATTAATTCATTGGAAAAAGTAATGACATAATCTAGGTGTAAAATTGAGGCATTCCCCTAAATATATTACCTGACAATAATAAGCGGGCATGGTACGTAAATAATTTTGAAAATGACTACGCCATTCGGGAGTCACTTTTAAACGATGTACTTTAAAAAACTCGTCTAATAATGGAAGCAATACCGGGTAATTATACGGCATGACGAACAAATTTACACAAGTTAAACTGGTACTTGCTTTCAGATATCCAAACGGATGAACGACATCTGAATTTTTGTAACTGTTCGGTATGAAAACCTGAAACGAGCGAAAAATATTTTTAAAATTTAGTTAACGATTAATTTTTGAAAAACCAATCAAATACGGACCTGCCAGCACACAGTGGGTTGCTTTCGAGCTAAAATGTATTGCGTCAACGGACTAGGTTCTAATTCGTATTTATCGAAGGGTAAATTTTCAATCACCAATGGTTCTTGATTTGTGCAATTAAATTTTATGTTTGGATGCGCAGATCTTGGAGGCTGTAATATGAAATTGGAATTCTTTATGCACTATAAATCATACCACTATTTTCTACCAACTTTTTTCAAAAATAAATTGTTCTTTTACTTACCAGAGTCGTATGCGAAGTGTCAGGCCAAAACGATTCAGGTATAGGCCAATGACCAGTAGGTAGTTGCATTTTTTGTAAATTTCTCTGAACGTAAATCAACTTTCTACACGAGTGCCAAGAATTGTTCAAAATTGGGGGAACATTTAGAGAATTTCCATTTCTATTCTGTAATACGAGAATTTAAAATTATAGCTTTTGATTCTACTTTAAACATAGACGTGAAAAATATTCTAAATTTACATTGCATAATAATTTTTGTTGCTCAGCAATTGGATCCCATTCTTTTTTATCATCCAGGATGTCTACTTCTTTATTATCTGCGAACAGTAACAAAATATTGTAATTTCATACTACTCAAATCGAGAGCATATTTTATAACACGTACTTTCAAGAAATAAAGGAGTCGGATCCGGTCCAACTTTTTCAAAATTGATTACAACACCGTGTTGGATTTTCTGAACCAAACTGTCAATACATTGTTGCAGCATACGATGTGTTGTAATACTGTAAGACCTGCCACCAGTAACTTCGCACATACTATCTATGGGGGAATTATCCGTAGGCACATGACCGCCGATATCCTTTTCGTTAGCTGGAGTTCCCGAAAACCGTAATACTAAAGAAAATAAACGCTGGTCCCATCGAAACGGTTCTCTCGTCATTTCTGATCCCAGAACCGGTGAATGCATAGGAAGATTGAACTAAAACACAATCAAAATTAACCGTGTTTCTATAACGATACACAATTCGAGGAGAATATTTTTTTTACTTCATCTTGAACTCCGGTATTGTTTGTCAATCGACCGCCGTCGGTAATCACAACGATAACAACAGGTTCTAAGAAATACGGACATCTGCCACTTCCGTAAGTATCGATACCACTTTGAATTCGATTTATGTTCAATAAATCAAATACTTGCTTAAGTGCGTTCCCCATCGTAGTCATACCTTGGCATTGTAAATTTTTCAGTTCGGTCATAAACGTATTCAGACTTTCTTTCCATCCAGCCTAATGCAAAATAATAAAATATTAAGACGTGCGACTGATGAATCGTAACACTCACTATTGACTATTGACGACTTACTTTGATATTCAGAGGAGGATCTTCGAACGTCAACAACATATATCTGTCGAATTTACTATCTAAAGATCGCTGGCGGACCTGAAATGTGATATTTTATCAACGAATGTGTTTTAACGTTATCAAGAGAAGCATAATAAAAAATATTCATAATTAATACGTAATGAGTTTGTATACCTTGACAAATGTTTCGACTGCCCCTTTAGCTATATCCAGTAGTTTAGGCCGCCCTCCTAAGTAAGCTCTTTGATTCATAGAGGCTGAAGTGTCAATAAGAAAAACTATGATAGTCATGCTAAAGATATGTAGAAATATTTACGCAGAACGTCAACATTAAAGTATTGTTAGTGATCAGGTAATGGCATAACCTAATTACATGACAGATTACTATAAATAATTTAATAATAGTATAAATTATTGAAGGCTAGAATTATTTCTTTAGACAATTGAATACACAGTAACTAGTACAGTACATAAGCCAAAACGGCAATACGCTATCAGTTCCCGTATACGAATAATTTTTTTTTTTTTTGCTAAACATACGGTAACAGTGTTGAATATTTGACAAGATCGAAAAATTCAAGAGTTCTTTTGCAAAAGCAATCATTTTTTCATTTTTATTGTTTTTCCTTTTTGCCTGCTAAAAAATGACGGCATAAATATTACAATCAAAGCAAATGATATTTTTAAAGAAGTACTCATCGTCTAATTTCGACTTGGAAATTGAAAATTGTTAAAGAGAGAAGACATTTTTTAGCTGTAACTTATGACATTTTTTTATTCATCTCCTTTCCTACTACGTCTGGAAATATCAACCAATCATAAATCGAGAAATTCAGAAAAATGAGATCATTGTCATCATTTTGTAATTTCCACCAATTTAAAAACCCCTTCGGTAAGTTATAAAAAATTACAATGTCAATTTTTAAACTGAAAAATAATTTAATTTTTCAAAAGTATGGTCTCGATTTATGATTTTTTTTTGTTATTTTTTTTTAAAATGAAAATTTACAGGTTGTAGCAGGAAAAACTTGAAATTACAGTCATAATTTTTTAAATTCAGAAAGATATTTTATTACAGAAAGAGCAACATTGCTTAATCAATGAAAGTTGAAGTTGAAGTACAAAAGAAGAAAGGAAGTGGATTGCTGTAAAAAGTGATGAAGTATGAAGTATGATTTTATAATTTTTTGCAATGTGAAATTTAGTGTCCGAACGGCTTGTCGTAAGTTCTAGAATAGCGTGAGTTAATTTTTAAAAAACGTGAAAATGTTTCTAGTATTATATTCGTAATTAGTGGTGGTTCGTATTGAAATTAATCAATGCATATTTTGGTGAGAATGTATGAAAAAATGAATTCACCTTTCAGATAGAATGACGTAATATTGTTTCCTTTCTCATGTACCATTTCACATATTCGTTAATATTCTCAAGTTGATCACTAATAATTGTCAAAATGAAGTCGTCTACAAATCATTCCAATAACGTGACACTTTTCAAACATGTAAAATACGAACATCTAGTCGCTGGGGTCACAGGTGGAGTCACATCAACGTTACTTTTGCATCCACTGGATCTGCTGAAAATTAGATTTGCAGGTGAGTGATCGCTGAAAAGTTGTGGTTTTACTTTTTACCTTTGCAGCAGGGTGTTTCAAGTATTCACCTATATATAGAGCAGAGTATATACCAATTTGATTTAAGAGATTGTTGAGTAATTCAGTCGTTCAAATATTTTGTAATCGATGTGTCAGTGTTCCAATGTTCGTGTTATTCGATAAAAAGTTGTAATTTTGATCAAATATTCTGCTGATTTAATTCATTTTTCACCAACTATTCAGTTAAGGTTGTAGGACAATTTATGCAGCATATCTGTTGGTTTCTGGCGTGATATTTGTTGCATTTAGGTTAGTTAATTCATTTTTTATCAAGTCCATTTTAGAGATTCGCGCCTAAACTAAAAAATTGATCATTTCAGTGATCAACTTTTTTATTTTGAATAGAAATTTGTAGCTATGCATTCTTTCATTTCTTTCAGTCAATCGAATGCTATCTTATTCCTTCTCATCTTGAAACCGGTTTTCTCTTGATAACATGGTTATTCCTGTACCAACATGTACCTACATTCATTAGAAAATCACCTGCAGTTGAAATGATAATCTTCTCGATGAATCACGACATAAAATTCGTCTTCTTATCATGTTGAAATTAAGCTAAGTGAAATTTGGCTAATAGAAATTTTCGTTTGCATCATTATTCCCTATGGTGATTTTTTGACATTGAAGTGGTCCCACGACATCGAATTTTTAGTTTACTTTGCGGCTCGAGAGTCGTGTCGTTTTGACCTGAACGAATTTCACACGTTTGACGAATGGTTCACGTGATATCTAACAGCTTACAAAATTTTAAATAGCGTAATTAAACAATTACAATGAGACGTATTAATATCATTCATGCGATAGTTTGCGTGTCTGGCGAATGAATTTTTATCATTTTGACGATTTTAATGTCTTTGATGGTAGAATTCATGTTCTGTTCATCACTTTTCCAATTTTACAAATTGAATCTAAAAAATCAATATAGATATAAAAATTACTTTAATGTTGTTTTGGTTTTATTTTTTCAGTATGCGATGGTCGTCACACAGTTCCTCAGTATAGCAGTCTAAGTGGAGCCGTTTCTCAGATCTGTAAGCAAGAAGGTATTCGAGGATTATACAAAGGAGTTACTCCAAATGTATGGGGTTCTGGCAGTGCTTGGGGACTTTATTTTCTATTGTAAGTTCTGCCACGTTCTATAATAATAATTGATTCTATTTCAAAATATATTTTTTTTAATTTTTCGAATCCACCTCTTCCATTGCTACTCAGTACTCACATTTTTTTAATTTGTGTGAAAGTGTATTGCGAATTTAAATAACACTTTTTTTTTATCAATTATGTAAATGAAATCGTTGACCCTTGCGTTCTGCTTTCTGTTTCGTGATGTTAATATTTTATTAAATTTTGCCTCAATCGAGTATTGACCTATACTGGTTATGCTGTAATTCATCGTAGGCTATCATTATATTTTATACTAAAAAAAAAAAAAAAAAAAAAAAAAAAATCGACTGGGTTCATTTCTACGCACGGAATTAATTTCTTCGCGAATTCGTGGTATTTGACGCAATTAGATTATCGATGAACTTTCCTAAACACTCTTTCCGGTTTAAAATCGCACGCGATGGCTGATAAAATAATACATTTTTTGTGTAAAATTCTAAAATTCGTCGCAATTTATTTATTTTCTTATTTGAGATGATGTTTAGTCTCATTTTTGATCTAATGGTACGTTCGATGCTTGGAAGATATCTAGACATCGGTTTTTAATTACAGTGGTTTTTTTATCAATCTAAATTAATTAATATAGATTTTATAAAAATTCCAGTGTGTGATTAGAAAGTGTATTTTCTCATTAATTTGTGTACGTGAATCTTAAAAGGTCCCACTTTGTCGACATTATTTACGGAGATATAGCGATTTTTCTGTACCATGGATGAGAATATCGATTTCGGGATTTTTAACGATTCTGATAGATGCAACTATGCTCTTTCGAATGCCGCAAACCGCAAGTCGATCTGACTTCTCGTTTGGGTTCTATGGCGGGAAACATGAAGGCTCCTCGCTACCCCAACTTTCAAATTTACCAAATTTTCTAAGCCCATTCGTGCCTACGCGTATAATAAACATACCAGGAGGGTTGTATGTTGTTCAACTACATGTAAAGCGTTCATACGTATGTTGCGGAAAGCAGTGTTGGTGGCAGGTGTTGCCGAGTCGACGCGTACACTTCGATTAACCGCAGTTCGAATCCTCGTCGAGGCAAACAATTTTTATAATTTTTTTTTGAACTTCGAATTTTCTTAAGGTAGCATCTGTTGTAAAATTCAATTTTACTTCAATTTTCGTTGCCTTTTCTGAGTTTAAATAGGATTTTTCAACTTTTCCGCTGATCGAAGATATTGATTTTTCCTCATAGCGGAGCTTTTTTTCACCAAAAAAAGGCTTAAATGTGTATTCACACTGAGAAAAAAAATTCTGATCGAATAAGACCTAACTGAGCCTTCTAAGTACAAAATTCGCTGAGTTATTGATGTTTAAAAATAAAAATTTTCAAACTTGTTTTTCTCAAAACTACTTTTTTTGGAATATAAACTTCAAATGCAAATATCTCGGCGAGTTTTACACTTAGAAGGGTCCTTGAGGTCTAGATCGATCACAAATTTTTTCTAGTATACCGTAGTGGGCTTAACTCCATTTCGACAAAGTGGGACCTTTTAAGATTCACGTACACATTTATGAAAATTTTTAAAAAACGTAGACTAGTTCATAGGGAGGATTTCATTGATTTGGCCCAGATGTGCACCGATTTTGAAAGTGTACAGTGAAAGTTGGTCCTTATGGTCTAAAATCTCAATGATAAAATTCTATGATCGATATCTCACCCCTAATCTCTTTTGGGGGGAGGGGGGTTGAACGAGGATTTTTCTTTGAAAATTTCTATTTTTGATAGAATTTTAGCCGAATTTTTTCAAACTTGTAAAGATAGCAGACAATACCATGGCTGGGTGTCTAGTGTCTACAGGTCATGAAAATCATGGAAAAGTCATGAATTTTTCAAAAAAATCACTAGGTCAAGAAAAGTTATGAATTTTACTCTTTGAAGTCATAAATGTTTGATAATATTACCCGGGCAAAATTACAAAAATTCGCTTATAAGTGAAATTTTTTCAAACTGGTGCATCTTCTCAAAAAAAAAAAAATATGCATAAGGATATTGTGATTTTTTTGAAGAAGAAAAATTAATTTTCTTGAAGAATTTTTTTTCGAGGGGAGGGGAATCTAATTTTGGAAAAAATCTCCATTTCTTGAAATGAAAAAAAATGAATTTTTTGAAATGATAAAAAAAAAATTTTGTGGAATGAAAAAAATGAACTTTTTGGTAGGTACAATAATTTTAAAAATTGTTTTGGAATAAAAAAAATAAAGAAAAAAATCTCGAATCTTCTGGAGTAGAAATTTTTTTGGAGGAAGAAATTTCAGGATTTTTTTGGAATAAAAAATATCCAATTTTTTTTTTTTGAAAAAATGTTATAAATAAAATTTTTTTAGTGAAGGTATTTTTTAAAATTTCTGTGGAAAAGTTTCCTAATTTTTTCTTTGTAAAGAAAAAAATTCGTTTCATTTTCGAAAAAAAACTGGAATTTTTTTCGAACAATAATTAAAAAAATTCTTCTAAAATGAAAAAATCTCAATTTTTTGGGGATTAATTTTTTTCTTCTTTGATAGTAAAATAAATAAACAAATAAAATAATTTTTAAACTTTGGGACGAAACTTCAAGCATCCACGTTTTAGGGAAAAAATCAAATTACCTCCTTGAAAATTTTAAGTATTCATTAAATTTTTTATTTTTATTTTGAAATTGTAGATTTTTTTGGTTACAAAAAAAATGGGCCTCGGAGGGCATCCGCATAACTTAGGAGGTTCAAGAGATATTCGCCCCCTCCTTCAATAATTTTTCTAATATGTAGCTATTCACCACAAAATATGGGGAAAAAATTAGGTAAATTTTCCAAATTACGCTTCTGCCGGAGGGGCCCCCTGGAAATGTAGAAAAATTGTTCATGAAAAAGTCATGAATTTTCAACAAAAAAAAAATCCAAATAGACACCCTGTATAAATAATTTATGGAATTTTTTCACAAAAATTTCAAAAACTTTTTCAAGGTAAAATGGTCATTTTAAGGTTTCTAATGACCATTTTTATAACCCTTTTTAGAGGTACTATTCTGAAGTGTACCTGGGATGGATTTAAAATCTTAAGTATATTTTTTTAGAATTTTTTGTTAGGGTTCCGTCACCCTCAGAAATGTAAATAATCAAATGATAATTTTATTTGCTTGAATCACAAGAAAATTTCTCATTATTAAATCTATTTGTTTTATTTTCAAATACGCAGTTATAACTCGATAAAAAATTGGATCCAAGGAGGCAACACAAAAAAGAAATTGGGCCCAACAATGCATATGATAGCTGCATCAGAAGCAGGGATATTAACGTTGATATTGACGAATCCTGTATGGGTTGTGAAGACAAGGTAAGCAGACAGTTGATCAGTTTTGTATTTTCTCTCAGTCTGGGTAGGAAAAATCACTTTATTTATCTCATTGTAAAATTCTGCCAATTACATTGATGTGTGAATAGATATCTAAAAGTCAGTACTTTGACATGGCTGAATTTTCTGGCTTCGTTGATTATCTATTCATTGAACCTAATGTACCGTTTGGTAAAAATTGATTCGAAAAATATATCGACACGTAAATCGTGTCACAAAATAAAGCGAAGAATCACTTCGTAATTTTATACCAAACGGTACGTGTTCAATAATAAGGGAACGACTAATTGAGGAAGAATGAAATCGTTTTTTCTTGGGCAAAGACAAAAAATATTGTTGTTTTTTCATTTTATTGAACAGACTATGTTTACAATATGCTGAAGAGCAGCATTCTTTGAAAACTTATCGTTATAACGGAATGCTGGACGCTTTGAGAAAAATTTACAACACCGAGGGCGTTCGAGGTTTGTACAGGGTGAGTATTAGGGTATCGTATCTTCGATCTCGGATATGCTATTACCTTTTTTGAAAAATTAATAAGTACTTAACAAACGAAAGTAACATTTTAACGTAGGACGAATTGCATCCGTGTAATTGAGTAATTATCATCGATTTTAATCCACTCGTGGTTCCACAGGGTTTTGTTCCTGGTATGTTAGGAGTCACACATGGTGCGCTGCAGTTCATGACTTATGAAGAAATGAAGACGTCTTATAATCAATATAGAAAATGTCCCATTGATGCGAAATTGGTGAATATCGAATGCGATTTTAATACCTTCGTATTGATTATTTTTTACCCAATGTTTTCTGTAATTACAGAGTACTTCTGAGTACATTACATTTGCGGCTGTGTCTAAATTCGTAGCTGCTGTTGCTACGTATCCGTACCAAGTGATTAGAGCACGTTTACAAGATCACCATTTACATTACGACGGAACGTGGGATTGTTTCTCAAAAACATGGAGGTACGAAGGATTTCGAGGTTTTTATAAGGGTTTAAGTCCATATCTCCTACACGTTTTACCTAATATTTGTCTAGTTTTGGTGATTTACGAAAAGTTTACGGGGAATTAGTGCAATTTTTGTTTCTTTTTTTTACTCTACCAAAATCTATTATAACTCTTTTGTGTAGCTTTTATTTATTTATTTATTTAGTACGTGAAATTGTATTTCTAAACCAGTGTTATCACGTATTCTGTACGGTTTAATTTTTTTTTCTTTTCCTAATTCGATCGAATAAGCAAACCGTCGTATTTTTCATTTGAAAACGAGATAAATAATTACTTGGCCGAGCGTGGAATCAAAATTATAACAACGCAATGAAAATGATACAAGAGTTGTGATATTATGTAAAACAATCGTCAATTGTTTTCTTTTTGAGTGTAACGAAATTATGTCGGAACGAGGTGGACTGTAGATGCGATATTAGCGAATATAAAACAGTATCTGGTATCATTCTTTTTTGTGATACTAGAGCGTACAGTACATACTTGAGTTTTATCTTAAAATGATCATAGGTCTAGATTTACACGTGTGTGTTGTGTTGTATTTTTTCCTAGTCTTAGAAGAATTGCCATTACGTTCTATTCATTTTCACTTTTAGTTCATTTTGATTTGGTTCCTTTTTAAAAGAGTACTGCTGCGAAACGTTGGATTAAAAAGTAGTGCGAATAATGAAGTGAAATATTCTTCAGATTGGTAACGACCAACGAGTAACGACTCTCATTTGATGGCTGGCTTGAAAAAAAAATCAGAATATCGAATGAGGGAATTTTCGCATAATAATTGTGATATCGTACAGGTCCGGCAACATTGATTTTTCTAGGATGTAGCTCGATTTTTTCTTGAAGGGGTTGAAATTTATTAAAATTTTGAATGTGAAAATGTTTTTTTTCTCTCCCAAAAAACGAGGGATTTTTATCAACAAAAATTTAAGAAATATTTTCATTTTAAAAGAATTTAAAAATTTGACAACTTCGAAAGAATTGAAAAAATATTCAACTGCAAAAAATTGAGAAAATTTTACATTCCAAAAAATGAGAAGTTTTTTTCCCCAAAAATTTGACAAATATTTTTAGGTACTTCAGGTAAATTGAAAAATAGGTATTCGCGTCGCAACCTTTACTTGGGTCGCTAGCGAGATACGTAAAATTGATAACGAAAGTGGTGAAAATTCACCATTTTCGTTTGTATGTGTGTTATTGTGTACAGTGATATGTAAATGAGTTTCGCCAACAGATGGCGTATCTTCAGGTTGCGACGCGAATAATAAAATGGGTTCTTTCCCTCTTGAAATAATAGCCCTCCTTCCAGAGATTTTTTTCTACAAAAATTTGAGTAATTTTATTACGTTGTCTCCAAAAATTTTTAAAGGATTTTTTGCTTTTAGCGCAGTAAAGTATTTTTTTCTCCCAAAAATTAAAAAAAATTTTAAAATTAAAAAAAAATCGTTTTATGAAATTCATAAAAATTAAAAAAAAATTCATCTAAATTGAAAAAAAATACTGCGAATGAAATTTGATAATTTCATCTTCCATAAATATTAAAAAATATGTTGGCTTCAAAAAAAATAGAAAGAAATTTTTCTTTAAAAATAGAATCCCCCCCTCCTCCCCCCCCCCCCCTCCAAACAACCAAGTTTTCTTACGAAAAATTTGAAAAAAGTTGAGATCCTTTTCTCAACAAAATTCCAGAATGATTCAACTACCTAGTGAAAATCCTTCAACCAGAAAAAATGTTTCAAATTTTTTTTTTTTTTTTTTACAAAAATTTGAGGATTTTTTTAGTAAATAGAAGTTTTTTTCAAAAAAAAATTGAGAAAATTTTAAATTAAAAAAAAATTGAATAAATATCTCTAGAAAAACAAAAAAATCCATAAAAAATTTAAAAAATTTTGATGTTTTCTAAAAATTTGAAAAACTTTTCTTTCCAAAAGTTTTAGAAATATTTTTACTTGAGTCAAATTGAACGATTTTTTTTCTCTAAAAAAGAGAGCCTCCTCAAGTAAAAGATTAAATTTTTCTTACGTAAAATTCAAAAAAATTGACATAATTTTCTACAATAAATTCCAGAGATTTCGGAGAAATATTTTTACTCTCAAAAAATTGAAGAATATTATATTCTCTACAAAGTTTGAGAATTCATTTTAAAGAATTTCCAAAACAATTTTTAGGTATTTTTTCCTCTGGGAAAAATTGAGAATTTTTTCTCCAAAAAATTGAAACACTACTTTAAAAAAGAATTGAGATATTCCCATCCAAAAAATTGATATTTTTTGCTCCAAAAATCAATAAAAAATGTTTTACTCCAAAAAATTGATAAGATTTTTTCTCAAGGGGAAAAACAGATTTTAATAAGTAGTGAATATTTTTGAATGGGTATTGTAGCTTATTTCACTTTTGAAATTTTAGGCTTATAGCCAGCATTCGAACTGCTACTGCTAAGGTGCCGCCGGGGCCATGATACTGTAAAAATATAAAATATAAAAAACCAGTTGTAAAATAATCTAGAATCGTACAATCATCGAATCCAGGTTGTAAAATTTTTTATACAATTAGATTATTACCGTTTCTCTGTAAAACAAGTATAAAGACAATCGAAAAACCTTAAAGCTTGATAGGTAGTTTGATAGAGTTGGTAATCACCTACGTTAACCTACATACATTTTTTAATTACACTCGTGTCTTCCGAGTTTTGATAACATGAAATTTAGATAGGAAAATTCATTCGGGCTTGCGTTTCTATTTATAGAAAACTTTACAAATTGGATAAATTTGGTAATTGCGAGCATATTGATTGATTGATTGATTGGTTTATTTATATTGAATTTTTCATTTTTTTTTTAAATTAAAAAAATGATTTGTTCGTAGTCGTGGTCATCTTTTTCCCCTCTCAAATAGAGTATAGGTAGGTGTTGTATGAAATCATATCTTTCTTTCGTTCTTTTCTGAGAACAAATTTTTCAACGTTGCTCAAGACCACTGGTGGATCGAATTTTGTTGAGGCAGTGGGATAATTCAAAATTATCCAACTCTGGTGTATCGTAATTACTTTAGTTTTTAAAATTATTAAGTAGATATAAATTGGCAAATATTTCACTTTTTGGAATATTTCAAATTGGGTACCACGAACGTACATCTGACGGTCTGAGTACAATATCTATGATGTTTATCTGCCTCAACTTGAAAAAAAATCAATCCACCATATCGTAGATCTACTTGAACGAAGTATACGCGATAAATTAGTAATTTTGTAAGTTTCGAACAGTTCCTGAATTATGATAATTATTATTTTCTTATAACGTGTTAATAATAAAAATGAGATCAAGAGAAGGTATCTTATGATGTTTGTTATGGGAAATATTTACTGTGATGTGATTTATTTTAGTTAATCTTGTATTGTTTTTTTTTGTTTTTCCCTCTTTTAGTACGTTTTTCTCTCTCTTTTTCTTCAAGTCGTATAATCGATAAGTTATCAAATTATTAATTTTAATTATTTTTCTGTCAATGTGTTGATTTGCATTTGTTTTTAAAATTTTTCTCTTTTGATTTTCGTACTCGAAAGCGGCGCTTCAATTTTCCCCCTCTTGTTTTTCTAAATGTATACCCTTTTGTGTGTATTGTTTTTCAATTTATCTTTATATAGGGTAACATGAATGAATTGTAATCAATACAGGATTTACTAGGACCGTTAGAAAAATTTTTGTTATTATTTTTCAAATTTGATGTACGTGTATATGTAAAATGTATACAACTACAATAAATACATATTTATTTCGATGCTGTGGAAATTTGTAAAAAAAAAGGGAGGGTTCTAGGATGCTCCTTATTTGCGGTGATACGGCTAAAAGGTAAATCTTGTGTTATTATCGTTCATTTATGTTTTTTTGCTTTAATTTAATTTTAATCTAACGATATTATAAATAGAAGTGTTGTTTTATGCAAAGAAAATTTTACCCAAATTAAGATCAAAATTAATGCGGTTCATTTTAATTACATTTTTTCTCCGATAAATTTTTCGTGAAAGCTTCATTCAAATAATTGAGATTAGTTCTCTCTTCCAACACTAATTTTATGCTTTTTATTCGATAATGAGTCATCGATGAAATTTATTGACGCTTACGCACATTTTTCCTGTTTTCAGATACGAGGGCTGGGTAGGTTTCTACAAAGGCCTAACACCCAATTTATTAAGAGTAATTCCTGCAACCGCTGTTACATTCGTCGTGTACGAGAATGTATCGTCGTTTTTAATGAACAAGAAATAAAATATCTTTAATCTTCGGACGTGATAATTATCTGGACGCTTTAGTTACTTTCATGGCGCAGCGCGTTGATAAGCGAATCGTTCATATATGTACTTACCCATCTCGATTACTGGTCATTTGTGGAAATGTAGACGCTTAGAAAATATATTGTTAATAAGATTTCAATTGGTATAATTTTTTTATCGACAATTTAGCGTGATCGATAAGATTTTATAACGAGGAGTGTGATGTAATTGGCGGACGAATTGTGTAAACGAGCACGTAATTATTCTTCAGTATTCGACGAACCCAAATTAAAGTATTTATTTTCAATAAATCCTACCGCAATAGTCTTAAAATACATAGAGATATTTGGTAAATTATTCCTAAAACGCTAAAATTCCATTCATTACAAACATAACCGTATTTACTAGCAATACCCAAATAGAATTACACGACTAAATAACACTTAAGTAGAGTATTTGGCAGTACGTAGAATAGAAATTATACATTGACGAAAGCTTGATACATGAGGAGAGATTTCTTAGGAGGTACTCGAACAAAAAGTGCATCATTGGCCCCGTTGTAAATTACTTTACCCTTGAATGCTTCGAGGTCACCAATGCGTCCATTTCCGTTTATTACGATCGATATAGTAGATGTAGTTCTGGTAAGTTTATAATCTTCGCTCTTATTAATCTAAAACGTGCAATGAATTAGTCCAGCTCAGGGTGGCAAAGGGTACGAAAAAATCGCCGAAATAAACATACCTCTATTTTGCTTACAGCAAATTCGCTAACAGGTGGCCTGTACACTTGAGAAAATTCGTTTTCTTTTTCGGGTACGAGAATTTTTGATTTAGCTGGACTACAGCTGTAATTTATAATTTTGCACAGTGTATTCACATCTCGGAATTTCGGAGTTAGTCCTGCTCGTACGACGTTATCTGAAGTTGCCATACACTCGATGCAATCTATAAAACAGTGCGAATCTCTTAGAAAACTTCCTGAAGGAAAGGAGTAGCCAGGTAAGGAAGGTGAATCAGTCCTTGGGTGGTCGATTCACCCCTTACTCGGCAAACGTTTCAACTCACCTCCAGAAAGATATGCGTGAGGTTCATTTGCCCCCAGAAAAATCGCTTCTCCCGGTTTCAAAGTGAGATGATTGAAGAAATAGATGCAAAAACAACCAATATCGCCGGGGAAAAAGGTATGTATTTTATTCAATAGATTAGCCAATACCTTTGATCTTGCCTCTTCGTCATCTAGAAACAAAGTCGTAATAAGAATTTAGTACGTACTGCGAAAAACACTAAATTAAGTCTATGATCATATTTCGTATTAGATTGAAATTTCTCAGAATTTGCAGGGAGATGACGACAATGGAATTTTATGAATCGAGTTTTTTGTTTCGTGATTTAACCTTAACGAGATGAATTTTCTACGTTTCATACAAGGTATTCGAGGGAATTTTAATTTGATATTGACGAACGGTTGTTTGGGTTAGCTATAATCAATATCAGCCATTGACGTAATTTGCCATCATTCAAGGACGCTGAAATTTCACTCGATTGGTCGTTTAAATTCAAGAGTTACGTAAGGGAATATATTGAACGAAAATTCACATTACTTTTTAATTAAATAAAGTCAATGTGAAAACCAGCTTGCAATTTTATCATCAAACTTATTCCAAAGGGATGGATTTAAAAAATATTTTTCATGTCATTCTTCATTTTTTTTTTAAAGAGAAGATATGATCATCAATCATGATTGTATCAGAATTTATAAAAAAAAAGATTAAAAAAAACATAATTTCGAAAAATTTTCAATTATTTGGCAACAGTAGAATATTTCTACCAACCTCCCATATCAGTTATTCGTTTGATCAAATTTTGTAATTGTTCTCGAACGTTTTCTTCGGATGCAGTCATCAGAGCAGTGAAGCATTTCTTCAAATTATATTGTTGATTGATTTCATTACTTTCCAGCACATTTTGTGAAAGTTCTGGCCCAACGAGTTCACATAACTCTGGTACAACTGTAAATAAGCGTGTACATTTTATTATTTAATGTATAGATATAGCAACATTTTTAAAACAAAATAAATTTATACCTACTTGTTAGGAAATTTTTTATTTCGTCTATAGGCCTAAAGCCACATAACGCTTCAAATTCTGTTAAAGCGATAGCTAACTCTGGCTTATGGTTTCTATCCTGATATAACTCTGGAAATTTAGCGTGAAGCTTGGCAGCAGTCTCCTGATAAAAAAATGCAATTAATTTCGTATTCAAAATTACATTTTAAATCGCGTACAACACAAAGCAAAATTCCTACGGTACCTGTAACAGAATTGCATTTCAAGAGTTGAAATATTTTCCAGGTTTTACGTGCAACACCTAACTCAATAAATTTGATTCGCAACTACAAAATACAATACATAGCTGTAATTTTAAAAGCACTGCCCAATTCTAACCAAAGCAATGGTATCATAATGTGCTAAACTACTCCAAGCTACTTAAAAATTAAAAATAAAAAACATTCGTAACATCAAAAACCATACAATTGTAACACATTCATTAACTCACTTTTGATGGATGAACTTGAATGGATAAAGGCATTTCGACTGAGAGCACTTTAAATAGGAATGGTAAGTTGACACCGAATGTATTTTTGACTGTTTTTCCAAGAGATGATGGGTTCATTTGGATCCAATTTTCCAACGATGTGCCATTTTTCTTCACATATGCTGGGCCACTTGGGTGGGTTCCCATCCATAATTCAGCATACGTTTCACCGTTGTTTACAACAAAATCGGGGTTGACGTTTCGTTTCAACTCGGCTACCAAACTGTTCATGCCATGCTTTCCCCAGTGATATTGTTTAACAGGGCACTCCAATTCCATTTTATCCTAAAGATATCAAGTAAAAAATTAATTATTGAAAGAACAGGGTAGAAAATACAGGGCAAAACACGAGCAATAGATTAGGTACTCACTGATGAAAAATTCTTCTACTAGGTTCTAAAATTTCAGTCTTGAATGTGACTAGAATTCTGAAACATAGGAAATATCACAAAATATGAGCTGACGTATTCAATATGCTTTATTGATTAGTGACTTCCTTTCTGCTTCGATACATTGTTATCAACCGAGAAAATTTAATGATACAATTCAAGACAATCGTTACAACATACCGTTTTCAAGGTAGAGATCATTACACGTCGAAAGTTAAATAGATCTTAACGAAAGATAATCATCTTTCTTTTAATTACTTCATTACGTTCAAAAGTTCAAAAGTTTTACGATGCAAAACATCTTATCAAAATTAAAATTTTACTGTTTTCTTTTTGTAAAAAAAAAGTTGGGAAAGTCTTGTTTATGCGCATAGTTCGAAAAAATGACTGCAGGTTCGTGAATATCAGAAGAGAAGGACCGCTTTTTGATGTTTTTTATTTTTATAAAAAAATGACATACAAGAAAAGTTAATTATATACAGAAGAAAAGCTTATAAAATTTTCAATTTCAAGGTTTATAAATCTTCTCACTAAAAGCTGCACTTTCAGAAAAAATGAAAATTGGAAATAGTCCAGTAATTTGAAAAATTGAAAAAATCAAATCAACGCTCTCTATCATATTTATGTAAAATTAGGAAAAATTCCAAAACAGAAAAAAACTCGACGAGGAGGGAGGACGACTTTTTTATCACTTTCAAAATTTTGTAGTCAGCGGAAGTCGAAGTTGACAAAAATTAATAAAAATATTGCGAAACAGTTTAATTAATACTCTTTAATGCTTGGCAGACGTATTTTCTCGAAGTCTAAGTGAAGTATTCTTGATCAAATGTGAACGTTTTAATTGTTTATCTTTGAATGCAAAAGTCCCTTTTTACGTCACATAATTTGCCCTTAAAATGCTGGAACGTTTAGTAGCATGGGTTTTAAACAATTATCTCGGAAAGTATGTAGAAAATTTGAATACCGATCAACTGAGTATAGCTCTTTTGCAAGGTAAGTATGAATAACATTTCCCAATTATGTTTGATTACCTATCTCACGTGTTTGTGGTTGTAATATTTAGGTTCGGTTGAGCTGGAAAATCTACCACTGAAAAAAGATGCATTTTCTCATTTTGGTTTACCATTACATCTGAAACATGGTTTAATTGGCAAAGTTAAGTTGAAAGTTCCCGTCACCCAGTTAAGAAGTGCTCCATGGATTATAGTGGTTGAACAACTGACCGTTGTTTTAACACCTTTATCTCTAAGCGAAGTGAGTTCAGGAAACAACATGTACACGAAATTTAAATTCTATCGATTATTGATGTGATTTTTTTTCCAGTGGGATGAAGAAGCCGAAGAGAATGCCGCCAATGAATATAAGCTTAGTTTATTGGATTCTATGGAAGCAAACTGGAGGTCTGCGATGTGCGATTCCGGACAAGATTCAAGCTATTACGCTTCTAGCTATTATTCGTGGTTCAGTTATGGGTCGGGTTTGGTGACAAATATTATTGAAAATATTCAAGTATATCAGATCTACTACTTGATTAATAACGATTTAATTAAAAATCAATTACGCTTACATTTGAAATAATTTCAGTTGGAAATTAAAGATGTACACATACGATACGAAGATAATATTACGACTGATAAACCATTCGTTTTGGGAATAACTATCGATTCGTTATCGGTACAAAGTTGCAATGAGGAATGGACTCCAGGATACACATGTTGGGATGCTGGAGGAGATAAATATTCGTTTCAGCTTTTACAGCTCGATGGATTGTCTGTGTACTTCGACGGTTTCTCTGAATATGATTTGGACACTTCAGAAAATTCCGCTGAATCAGTGAGTAATTTTTTAAGGTGATTTCATGATTTACAAAACATTATAAATTACGATTGAAACTCATTTTCTTGGTTTAGAGCGTTGAGAAAGAAGCACACGAGTACATTTTACAACCAATCAGTGCAGAAGCTCATATCAAACGTAATCGAAGCGCAGTGCCTTTACGTTCAAGATCACAGCCTCGAATAATTTGCGATTTACAATTGGAGAATTTCTTGATTTCCATAACTGACGTAAGATTACTGTATATTGCGTATTATTAATTTGTATTGAAAGTTTATTGTATATTTATTTTTCTCACAGGTGCAGTACGTTCAGTTAGTTCATTGCTCTAAAGGCCTGAAGCGAATACAACGATGTCGTAAATATATTAGGTTCAGACCATCGTGCAGTGTTAAGGAAAGTCCAAAGACGTGGTGGCTTTATACGCTTAAATGTTTCCGCTATAAAACCCGCGGTACCATAAATAATAATATTTCCTGGGATCAGTGTTTACTTCGTGCCAAAGAAAATGTCTCCTATGTGAAAATGTACATGGATTTATTATCGAATATCACATGTCCGACCAATTTATCTGCAGATTTGAAAGAATTGAAAAATAAGGTGGAATGGGAAAGAGGATACGACGAACTGAGAAGCTTAAGAGAGGTAAATATTTGTACTATGGTGTTATTCCATATCAGTTTGTAAATTACAATACTTCACGAATATTGATTTTGATTTTTTTTTTAGGTTGCTATGTTCAAAATTAAAAGCCCCACTACTATATCAGTTAATGAAAAACTTTCCAATAGTGGTGGCAGTACTTTATTTCAATGGTTTCCTCAATGGTGGGGATGGTATTCGACTAATGAGACTCCAGAAGACACCAAATCTTCTAGCAACGAAGAAAAGTCTAAAATAGATCCTCAGTTGGGACAAATAGAAGATGAAATTTTAGACGCAATTGCCGATACAGTTGAAAATAATACCATTCTTAGAAGAGATACGGTATTTGGCCAGTTCAATTTCACTCTAAACGAGGGTAATATTCGATTGAACTCCATGGAAGCGGATGAAAAGTATTTCATTTATTTTTATAAAATTCATCTTATTTCTTATGCCAATTACGAAAGTTCTATTTTATTTTTATTTTTGCAGGAAATGCATTATGGAATTATTATTTAATAACGTACGTTTGGAATTAGAATCCAGGCCCAGAAGTAGCTCGTCGAGGGTGCATATTTCTTTAGGGAGTGTTATACTCAATGACTATTTGACCGAAAATTCCCTGTTCCCAGTGTTAATTTCGCCTCAAAGTATGTCGATGGTGTTGAAGTATATGCGATTCAAATTGAATTATTTATCGAACGTTTTTAATTTACAGATAGTGATGATGCTCCCAGTGGCAGAGTAAATCGTAATGTCCCTGCAACTATAGCTAAATTACTAACTCATACCTCTGCTAGTCCATTAATTAGTAAATCAACTGAACCATTATTTCAATTGACTTACGAATATAAACCATTCACCTCTACCAGTGATTACAAGTAAATAATCCCATTTTTAGTGAGATAATTTTAGCGAATAAATTGTTTCAAAATTATGTTTTTTCATAGGTTACATATAAAGTCTCAGTCGTTAGATATTGTATACAACGCAGATGCTCTCAAGTGGTTGTTGGATTTTTTCGTAAAACCGCATAAAAAGTCTGAAATGGAAATAAAAAGAGCTGCTAAAATGCGATACTATTCGATGAAGCAAAAAACCAAAGAAGAATTTCTCAAAAATTGGGATAATATATTACAAGGCCATTCGGTACATATTTTTCATTATAATTATAACCTCATTGAACTAATTGAATTTCAAATAAATCTATAAAATTTAATTTTCAGGTGAATAAGAAGCAATGGGATGTTAAATTAGATATATCGGCTCCTCAAATATTCCTCGTCGAGCATTTTACGGATCGTAATACCATAATTTGTATTATTGATTTTGGAAAATTATATTTCACCAATTGCCAAGACTTGATAACTTATAATACTAGTATACATGCTCCTTGTACTCAAAACTCCACCGAATTGGACATAACGGAAGACGACGAAGGTAATATTAATCAATTATTTCGTTGAGAATCGTCGATTTATAATTCATGCTTTCAGAAGCTTTTGCAACACCTTGTTCCACTCCACCTGGAAGCGAAGCGAGTGAAAATTCTGAAAGTCGTAGAATATCCGTAGAGGATGCGTCGAAAAATCTCACCAGTTCTATCAACGAATCTAGTTTTCATGGTAAAATATACGAAAGGTAGGAACTTGACGAGTTGAAATTTCATCATGATAAATGATTTGTAAAGCTATAGAGCTCTTGTAAAACTATATTATTTTAAAATTTTAGTTACAAAATTGAATTCAACGAATTACAAGTTCTTCTCGGCCGCATGAAAGATAACTGGAAGTTTGCTCATTTGAAGGGTACATCTTCGTTGCACGTCTTGGATCGATTTAATATTTCTTTGCAAGTACGTATTGACGTGAATGCCTGACTGAAAAATCATTTACTTATTTTCATTTGAAATAATTTCTATTTGCTGAACTAGGTCGAGCGAAGAGTTATTTATACTACCGATCCTCAATATCCAGCTTTAATGGTTTCGGGTAATTTACCGAAATTAATTGTTCATGCAAATGAGCACAAAGTACAAGCTATGCGGTCCATTTACGACACCGTCGTTGGATATTGGGCACAAACACCATTCCGAGCAACAGATTCTTTTACCGATGATTTCACAGATGAAGTAGATGAGACTGATACGACTGAAACACCGCCACCGTGCGATACACCTTTGAACAACGACAATCCAGATTCTAAATTATTTTTAATACAATTTGTTATCGATCAGTTAGCTTTAGAAGTGAGTGGAATTTTGTAAAATATTAATTGATTTTATTTTTCTCACTACCCCCCTCTAATTAACCAAAATTTCATTACCTTAAATTTTATCATTTTTTCTTTACATTTAAATGGAATTTCATCAATTTTTAGATCAATTAACTTTATCTCATCTATTTTTATTATCAATAATAATAATTTTTATCTTGAAATTCTGTTTAGGTTCAGTCGCGTGGTCGAAGTATTGCTGAATTACAAGTTTCCGGAGTAAAGGCTGTGTTCACTAAAAGACCAGTAGATACAAGTTTAACCCTGAGTGTGCATAGTTTACTTCTGGTCGATGCGTTGCAAACCTTTGGACCAGATTTTGAATTGTTATTAGCTAGTCATAAGCATGTTGGGTATGCAGAATCCATTTTATAAATGAAATTATTGATAGCTTGTTGTCATAAAATTTGAAATTTTTTGAGCAGAATGGATAGCATGAGTGGAAGTCTAAAAGACAGTGATCCAACTTCACCGGTATCGCCCGGCTCGCCGGACCCTTGCTCGGTTAAAAATAAAGTTACGACACCGATAACGTTACAGCAAGCTTTATCCACGTTGAATCCAAAAGATGAGTCGGCAGGTATGCAAAATTTAATTAAAACTTCTATCAAAACCATTTCCCATTTTGTAATTACTTTTTTTTTTGTAGATTCTACTCCGCTGAAAATGATGTCAGCATCGCCAATGGGAGAGGCTGTCTCTGGAATGACAAACTTACCAACATTCTCCGATTCAGAGGCATTGATTTTGGTAGATATAGTCTTCGTTAAGAGTAAAAATCTCCTGAATGAAGAATTCACCGAAGATATGCAAATCGCGTCTATTCAGTTTAATAATTTGGATGTCGTTGGTGCGTGTTTATTTGAATTACGTATATTAATCAATCTTTAAACAAGCGTACCTATCAAAATATAATTTCATTTCAGCTAATCAAGAAACAATCGTCGAACTAATTAGCTTCACAAGGAGAGTTATGTCATTACTTAATTTCAACTCGAAATATCCTCATTTTGGTAAGACTGATTTTATACTTTGAAATAATATCTTGGTTAAAAATTGATTTTTCATTATTTTATTAGAAACCTCAAAACCATCGTTTACTGAAAACATTTCGGCGTCGTCGCCAGTTGATGACGAAGCTCGGAAAAAGTCGTCATTCGGAGATCCTCAAAAATTCTTTTCTGTTCCTGCGCCGGCTTTAACAAAAACTGAAGTGACATTCGATTTTCATCGTTTGAATATCTTACTATTGCGATCGGTAACATTAGATTCAGGAATGGCTGTCGCTCGAAAAATTGCCACAGCGACGATGACCGATGCTAAAATTCATGCTACCGTTGGTAAGTTGATTGCGAATAGAAGTACTGTAAATTTTTTCAAAAGTTCTTTAAAAAAATTAAACGATCATTTAATTTTCATCAGGAGATAACCTATTCGTCGAAGGATCACTTGGAGGGTTACAAGTACTCGATCTAACATCAGAAGGACACGTTCATCAGCGAATTTTTAGTGTTGGTCAAGATCCACTAAAAGCTGAACGATGCGTTGTTAGTCGTGAAAAAAGACCAAGTGCTTTATTCGAGCATCTCAGTGCTGATATTTATAATATAAAGAATAAAAATCTGTCTGAGAAATCGTTTGTACCAACGACGGACCACGTTCAAGCCTTCAACTTCACGCTGCAAAAATCATTGAGCAACAAGTTCAGTGATCTCGATCAAGGTACATCGAAACCTTAAATTTCATACTGTTCTGATGGTAAAATGTTTCGTTGAAATTAACGTTTTCAAAAAATTTCAGATATAGCTCAGATTAAAGTGAAATTTTCGTCAGCTTTGTACACTCATGCTCCTCATTTCGTAGCTGAGCTGAGCAATTATGCGACCGAGTTTAAACAATATTTGAAGAATCTTGCTAGGTCGATTGGGTCTGCAGCAACAGAAATGGCTTTAGGATTGGTCCACGCTAGGTAAATTTTTCAATTTTATTCAAGTGCAATTTTTGAAATGAAAAATTACCATTTTTGTGATGAATTTCAGGGCTGAAGCGCTGGCTCAAAGTTTATCAGCTTCGAATAGACATTCTCTACACGGATCTATTACTGACTTGCTTCCACCCACTCCTCGCAAACTTTGGATGTACAGTCCATCCGTCGATGTACCGACTGAATTAAATATGTCGTATAATACGATGAGTCCAGTTGATTACGACGCATATCCAACAAAAATTAGGTAATTCAAGATTGTTTCACGGAGTTTTCGAAAAAAACAATGTTCAAACGTTCGAACACGTAATAATTTTATTTATTATTTTAAGGTTGGATTTGGTAATTGACAGTCCCACCATCGTCTTGCCAAGATTTGCAACTAGCTATGAAGTTCTAGTAGCTCATCTGGGACGTATTTATATTAATAACGAAGACAGCGATGAAGTTACTGGAGATCGTGGATCGTTGTGGACAGTGAAGGATAGATATAACTTCGAAATCAGAGATATGAATTTGTATTCGCTGAATATTGAAAATAAAATACAAGTATTCACCTTCAAAGGTGATAGCATTCCGTAAGTACTCAGTTGAAAGAATCTTTCTCTGATATTATAGCATTTTATAAGAAAATTTTTTCAGACTAATTGGCGATTGCCCTCCATTGATGAAAGCTGAAGATATATATGATTGTCGAACTGAAGGCAAGCCAATACTTCACGATACGGTTATTCAACTTTTTGTCGAAAGAGATTTAAAAATGAATGGGCAAGAAATGAGCTTTACGGACAATCTAAGAACCGAAGAGAAATCAGAGAGTATCCTTGTAAGATTGAAAAAATTTACAATATCGATTTATTGGAGAAAATTATGTAATCATTTTTTAATTTTTTAATTTTTTTTTTATTAGATTTGCGGAAAGATTACAACACCTTTGAAATTTTCCTTGACCAGAGAGCAATACGAACAACTGATCGAAACCGTGAATAATGTTATATATACCACCGATAAAGGTGGCGCTGGTGGAAACGATAGATACTCTGATGAAATGTCTACTACTTTGCTCCCAAATATAGCTGAAGAAAGTGAGCTGCGTAGCAACGTATCAGCTCTTGATTTAGATCCAGCATTACGAGCGAAAATGCTTCAACGTCATTCGTCGTTGAATGTGCGCAGAAGTTTAACATACGACGTTTCTCATGTGTTTTATAACGGTAATCATTACTCAAATATGGAATTTCTACGAAAATATGGCGTTATTTTAATATTTCCGATTTTTTTAGTCAATTTTCAAGTTCCTGTGTTTACGGTGGAATTGAAAGCAGATTTCGGTAGCGGTGAAAAAGGTCTAGTTGAACTTTCATTTCGAGACTTCGTCATGCAGTATGATAAAAGCAATGAATTTGAAACCGCTATTCAAGTGTGTATCGTGCTTTTGAATTATCGTAATATTCTGATGTACTATATATTTATTAATTTTATGACTGGTTTTCTATAGATGTCCCTACAATCACTGGTTATGGAAGATTTACAACGAGAACCAAATTCCAAATATCGTTATATGATGATGTCATCGACAGATTCGTCAGAATGTCAGCCAAACGTTGATTGCATTTCGTCCTCGTGTCCCGATTTTTTACTCTCTCAAAGTTGCGATACCATTTCCAATATTAGTAAATTACCATCTTCGTTACCCGATTATTTAGAAACGGAAACTGTTTTCGGAGGATTTACGAAAAAACCCTTTTTGTTTTGTGGTAAGAGGTTGAGATCTGAAATGGTATTCCAAAAACTCATTTTTCTCAATATGTAATATTTCACAGGCGATAAAAAAGAGAACAAAAATTACCAATCTCGTAGCAAGCCAGGCGAACGATGTCCTTCAACACCGCCTCCTTCACCTAGGGAAAGAAGAAATTCTACCATGTTTAATGAAGACAATCTAGTCCATATCAGTGTGATACTCTATAGTAAAGATTCCGAACAATTTTTCTGCAACAAGGTATTTCCAAATAATGTTTTCTAAAATTATTCTTCTGTTATGGATTGCGCAATGAACTCGTTTTGAAGAAATTATGTGCTTTGAAAATTAATTAATTTGACGTTTAAATTTTATCAGCTTTATAGAACGGTGAACGTGAATTTCAATAGCTTGGACATGATTGTGAATTTCCAATCGTGGGTAGTAATGTTGGACTTTTTCGGTCTTGGAGACTATCAACAAACACCCGCTAATCCTGTTAGTTATAGCAAACCAGCATCCCGAAGAGAATCGTCTGTGTCATTTTTGACTGCTTTCGAGTCAGAAATGTATTGTAAGTGAAGAAATTCCCACCAATTACATTAAATCTAGGTGTGTAATATAATCTAATTGAGATTTTTTTCTTCAATAGGTCAACAACGTTCGGAACTAGATATAAGTATTCGATCGCTATCCTTGATTTTAAATCGAACTGATTATGAAGTAGCGAAAGCGAATGTCTCAAAGTTGAACGCTCATATTACTAGAGATACCAATTCTTCAGCTGTAGGAGACGTTACCGTAATGGAAGGTAAAATCGAAACCATGAGTATTCATGATCTGACACCTACCCATGGCAAGTTGTATAATGAACGGTTCATCACCTCTGGGCTGGATTTTTACATGAAACGGTATTGTGAATTTATTATAATTTGGATATATTTTCAAACCAGTTAATTAATTGAATTCTTTTGTAAAATAGGTACAGCAAACCAGACCGATTATTAACTCGAGATTACGACATTGATCTGAAAATTAATATGCCTTCTGTAATGTACACCCATACGCAAAGATTCACCTTCGATTTACAATCCTATTATCGACATTTTACAAGACTTCAAAAAATATTTAATAATATACGATCAGTAGCTAAGGTGAATTCTATTCGATTAGTATTGATTTGATTTTCCATACATTTTTAACAGATTTTCTTTTTGTAGGTAAATGATGATTGGGATCTGCCGACTAGAGTTCATTTAAATATTAGCGCAGCGTCTCCTGTAATTGTAATACCAGTTAGTTCTCAGCATCGCGATGTTTTAATCGTTGACCTGGGAAATTTATCTGTGATAAATACATTCAAATGGAGTGATTCGAGCGATCAAGATGAAACTCACAGTAAATTATCAAGATTATTATTTTATAGAGGAAAAAACTGTATAATTTTATATTCCAATAATTGCAGTATGTCTTCTGGATGTTATGGAAGTAAATCTGGTCAATATGGATTTATGTCTCGGCGAATGGTTCTCTTCGGTAAAATTAGAAGATGGAAAATCAGTCATTAGAACAGAATCACTCGATTTAGGATCATACCTCATTAATAAACATGGTTATTCGCTTTTACAAAAAAAATGTGAACTTAAATTAATCGTAGAAAGGAACATATCGTCGCATATACATAAAACAGGTTTGATGATCAACATTGAGTTTGTTCAATAATTTTTCTGGAATATTATCAATGGAATTGTTTCAGTCCCTGATTTGAGTTTTAATGGTACTCTGTCAACTTTGGCCATTACCGTTGATTTGCAACAGTATAAACTTTTACGCGGATTGTTGATGTATAACATTGGCGAATGCTTGGATGATTTGTTCGCTCAAGTAGACGATGAATTTTCTCTCATTCAAGTAAATATCGAATTTCATTTACCTAGTTGATTAAATACGACGACAGATAATTTTACGATTACAAAATATTTCAGGAATTACCTACAGATATTGTATGGAGAACAAATTGCTTACATTTGGATTTGGTCAACGTGAGCGTTACGTTATTATCCAGCGATTCTACGTTTTCTGATGATTCGTTGGCTTGTGTAAATTTCATCAAGTCTCATCTCAGCGTAGAATCATTTTCCGATAAATCGCAAGATGTAGATCTCGTTTCTCAAGAAATACTAATCACGGATACCAGATTTTTAAGTAAGCTAATTTTAAAGATGCAAATTCGCATTTGAGATGAACAATTTTAAATTTTTTTCTCTGTTTTTGCAGAAGAACCAGTGAACAAACGATCAAATATTTTTACCAATATTTTGCAACCTCTTGGCGCAGTTGATACCCGTGATAATATTCGTGTAGAAGTTCATCACAGACGACGAGTCGATAAATCGAAATTTACCATTTTGCTGAATAATATGAGACTTATGGCTATTTTGGACTGGTGGGAAATGGTTCGAGATTTCATCATTTGTGACGTCCATTTGGATATTCCAGGTATAATGAGGAAGTTTATATCTCAGAATTATGTTTAAATTGCTATAATTATTTATCAATTGTTTTCTTCGTAGAAGTTAAAAGTATTGGGAATGTTGGAAAGAAGAATGCATCAATTCTAGACGAAACCATTCCCATTGAAATCAAGCTAAATGTTACTAATTCTGAGATTGTTATTTTAGAAGATACTACCCAATGGGACTCAAATGCGGTTATATTCAAGGTAACTTCGTCACAGGGCCGATACTCTCGTAACGTGTAATTTATTTTTCTCGTATTAATTGAGAGATATTTTACAGAGTACTACAGTCCTCAATTATAAACCACAACAAAAAGACAAGATCCTATCTTGTAGTTTAAACCATTGCGAAATGTTTTCTTGTATTTTGGGCATGGAGGACGAAACAGCTTTATCAATTATCGACCCTGTTACCATAAACGGAGAATTGAGCACTCGTCCAGACGGGACTGGAGATCTGATTAAAACTCTTCAAGTAATGTTGATCGTACTTAGTAAAAAGAATACGATTCTGATCTCAGGTTCTCTATCGATGAATTTTAATTACAGATTTGCTCGCATCAGTTATGTTTACGTTTATCATATCACGACGTGAGGATGTTCACTCAAATTTTGAAATCGTTACCGAAACAAACCGCTTGGGCGAAAAATCGAGACAGTCTGGAAGAAGAAGGTCTAGAATTGCCAGCTAATGTGAAAAGTACGTTCTTAAAACCTTTTTCTTCTTCGTAAAGAAATTAATAAACGTATTCTATGTGCTTTTTTGTACCAGGTCAAGTGAAAAAATTGCACGCTTTGGGTTTCTGCGTCAAAGATTGTCAAACAGCGTTGGAAAAATGTGGCGGTAATTTGAACAATTCGGCGTTATGGTTGACGCAGAACGCCGTACCTCAGAATTCTCATGCAAACTTTTTGGATTTCGCTTCCACTCCTGATTCATACGTAGAGAGTAGTCCTACGTTTTGTGGCGATTATAACCAAATCACCACGTTTTTCCAGCAATTAGAGGTATGGAAGAATGATTTATTTTTTTCGTTATAAATCATTTCGAGACATTAACTTATTACACTGATGTCTTTTTTTAGCTGAAAACCGATTGTTTGAACATTTGCATTATTGATGATTGTCAAGATTCAGATGTACCCCTGCTTGAACTTTCGATGGCTAATTTATATTTCAAGAAAGATTTCGAAACTCATTGTGGCCAAGCGAGGTGTTCTTTTTCAATCGATTATTACAATCGAATTCTCTCAGGATGGGAACCGTTTTTGGAACCTTGGAGGTAGATTTTATTTCATCAAAAGAATAACGACCACTGATTATAAAAATATGCATTTATTTACTTTTTTGTGCAGCTGTAATCTGAACTGGAATCATTCCTCAAGTACCGAACTAACTCCTAAAAGACTGGTTTTGAATGTATCGGCTCATGATGTATTAAATGTGAACATCACCAGCACTTTAATCGATTTGTATAAAAACGTAAAAGAAACTTGGGTCCAAGACTTGTACAATCCTAAAGAAAGGTATTTTTCATTTTATCAACGAAATTAAAACACACGGATAAAATTATGAAATTAATATAATGTTAAATTTTTAATAGAACCGAAAGCGAAACTGGCCGACAAAATGGAATCTCTGGGTATAGAAGAAGATCGCCGTTCGTTCCTTTTGCTCTGAAAAACGAAACTGGCTGTTTATTGTCAATTTCGACCTCAGTTGCTGCTGGAAACTGGTGAGTTTGGATAGATTGTTGATCAAGAAAATTACAAAATAAATTTTTTTTTCTTAATCACGTTATCGTTTTTAGTTCTCTTATATCGTCGCCTGATTCGAATTTTGGAACGAGAATGGAAGAAGAAAATGTTTGGCATACTGTAGCTTCTGGCGAAACAATACAATTTTCGTTTGGTGAAAGAGGTACATTAATATTATATTCATGATTTTGCGATTTGACTGAACATGCCTCACCTATGTGCTTACTTTGATTTCAATCTATTAAATAGATAAGCACAGACATAGAGACACTCATATGGTTAAACATCACCAAATTACGGTTAAAGTTCACGGATGGAAACCAGTCAAACCAGTATCTGTTGACAAAGTTGGAGTATATTTCAGACACGCTTCTCCGGATGATTGTTCATTAGTAAGTGTCGAAAAATAAGACACTCGAAAAAAGCTACTTCCTAGAGAACTCCAAAAATTAAATTTGCTTCATCAATTAATTTTTTTCCTTTTTTTTCTAATCTCATAATTTTTTTGGAGAAAAAAATTCTTGACTTTTTTGTTGTAAAAACATTTTTAAAATTTTTGAAGAAAAAAATCTCGGTTCTAAATTTTCTTGGCATAAAAATACCCCATTTTAATTTTTTTATTGTAGTCACAGTCAGTGTCGGTGTAAAAAAAATCAACTTTTTGGGAAATAGAAATCTTTTAATGTTTTCGGAGGTGAAAATTTTTTGCTACATAGGTACCGTAATTAGGTATATAATTTTTTTGGAGTAACATTTT
This sequence comes from Balanococcus diminutus, assembly GCA_959613365.1. Taxonomy (NCBI): domain Eukaryota; kingdom Metazoa; phylum Arthropoda; class Insecta; order Hemiptera; family Pseudococcidae; genus Balanococcus; species Balanococcus diminutus. The sequence continues at coordinate 38,152,685 of OY390714.1, forward strand.
TTCTTCAATTTTTCGGTGTGGAAAAAATTGAAAAAAAAAATCTCAATTTTATTGGAGAAAAAAAACTCGTAATTTTTGGGGAAAACCTCGTGTTTTTTGCAGGAAAAAACTCATTTTTTATGAAAAAAAATTCTCAACATTTTTTAAGGAAAAAATCTTTTGATTTTTTTTTTTTTGAAATAGAATAATTTCTACATTTTTTGGAATAAACAATTTCTCAATTTATTTGGAGTAGTTTTTTTTTTTTTTTTTTGAGAGAGAGAAAAATCTTAAAAGTGTTTTTGAAAGTGAAAACAGTCATTTTTGGGATAAAAAAATGTATTTAGAAATAGAAGATTTTCTAAATTTTTTAGAGAAAAAAATTGATTTTTTGAGGGAAAATACATTCTTACATTCCACATTTAATTTTTTTGACTTTTCATTCTTTTGGAAGAAAATGAAGCTAGCAAGCTACAACCCAGAAAATTCTGATTTATGCGAAACATTATCATATTTTGATTGAAATATTTATACTTTACAGGATAGTTGCGATTTACCTCAAGCTCGCATCGTTTTTGATGTTACAATGGAAGGATCAGCGCGTAAATTGATCACCGTGAGATCGGCATTGTTATTATACAACCAGTTACAAGTTCCTGTTGAAATAAAATTAGAAAATACCCCCGCAGCTTATTCCAGAGGTAACACCAAAAATTGACAACTTTAAAAAAAAAAATATATTCTCCTAAATATTTAAATTTTTTTTAGATCCTTTAACGTACACTTTGATCGTACCATCGGGAAAATGTGAACCTGTTCCATTGGTTTACACCCACGCGCAAATTTCATTAAGACCATTGATTTCGGAAAAATCACCGCAAGTTTATTACGCATTTAGCGATCCAATATTTTGGCAACGAGCTCAAAAACCTGGCGATTTGATCGAAGAAACGAGGCAGTGTCATAGCAATAAAGGATCAAGTTACAGGTAAAACAAATTATTAGAAAAAATTACCTGGTTGACGAAGGTTTTGAAGTGCATTTTGAAAAATACGCATGAATTGCATTTCGCATCGAAAAATATATGAGTTATTCGTTTAAATCTTAAAATAAAACTGTAAACATTTCGAAACAAAATTCGCCAACGCGACGTAGATCTTTTATCTATATTGTAATTGATATTTCAGTTTTTACACATTTTTTATATTTCCGTTATCAGATTTTGCGGCGTGATTCGAAGAGAAAATTACCCTCACGACTATTTCGTTCCTCCCCCGTCATCAAGTAGTTCATGGAATCAGTCTAATCAAATGGTTACCTCAGTTTGGACTCATCCCGGCCACGTAATTACGTTTATCAGTCCGATGATTATCGTAAATCTGTTACCCTATGATCTACATTACATCGCTAACGATGTGGAAAGCGGTAGAATTTCACCAGGACAGCAAATATCCCTACACGAGGTTAACATTAATTTTTATTTAAAATTGGTTCAAATCAAACAGAACAGTTTTTAATTTTTTAATTGACACAGGTCAGCCACGAAATCGTTACCGAGATAATATTTTATTTGGAGAGCTATCCGGGTGTTGGAAAAGTTCTCATCTCAACTCCTCCAGTTAGTTCAACTTCAATGCTCAAGTTGCAAGATCATTCGGGTCGGAAGCTGCATCTAAATGTATCAGTTTTAGTACACAGAGGAAATGAAATTAAGGTACGAATGAATTTTGAGAATTTATTGCAAAAAAAAAGATTTTAACGAAGTTGATTTTAGGTCACCGTTTATGCTCCGTTTTGGATCGTTAACAAAACAGCACTTCCTTTGGTATTTCGACAAGAAGGAGTACCAAATGAAACTGCAGGTCAATACGAAGAACATGAGATTGCTCGTATGGTTGCTCCGTTAATGTTTTCACTTACTGATGCTGAAGCCAGTCCTACTGTCGTGGCCAGAGTAGGCACCGGTGTACATACCGATGGGATACCTCATGTAAGCATATTTTAGAACAAATGGTACTTTGGGGTATTTACCTAAAAATTACAATATCTAATTATTTGATTGAAATTCGAACAGTGGTGTCAACATTTCCACATTCACGTCGGAGTGCAAGTTCGACGCCTACGTGTATCTTTGAGAGATCACAGGCCTGATGCAGTGTACATGATCGGTATCAATGTAAGACCAGGCAGAGGAAGATACAGAGATACGTTCATTATAACATTATCCGCTCATTACCAAATACACAACAAGTCAACCTATACTTTACAATTTGCTCAGAAATGTTTCGCATCGACAGTAGTAAGTCATTTATATTTAATTTTCAGAGGAATCAATAAAGATACATTTTTTCACATTTTTATTCGATTTTACAGAGTGATCCTGGAGCTAAAGCTACCTACCTTCAAGCTATGCCCAATTGTAACTTACCGTTTCATTGGCCTCGTCTAGACAAAGACCAGTTGCTTTGTTTACGAATGTTGGATATCCCTGGATGCCTGTGGTCGGGTGGATTTAAGGTTACTACGGATGCGTTTCATATAAACATAAGGTTTGTAATTTCGTATAATTTTTTAGATAAAAAAAAGAAGGCTATTGTAAAAAATTTTGTTGGTGGCATGGCCGTTTAAATATGTCTTTTATGAAGTGAATTCTTTTTTTAAAATAATTTTTTGCTATGTGCAGAGATCAAGAAGGCAGAATGCATTTCCTCAGAGTTGAAATCGTTTTACAAGATGCTACGTATTTCATAATATTTCTCGATGCGGAAACGATGCCTCCGCCTTTGAGAATTGATAACTTTTCTCCAGTCAATTTGCATTTTCATCAGGTTGGTTTTATGCGACTTGTAGAACACTACTTTTATTAATTCATTCAGGGCTTCTTATAAGCTTTTATACGATGTAAAATATGAATTTATTTTTACCGAAATATGTGCTCTCAAAAATCAGCAGATATGCATATTCTTTCAAAAACACTTTCTCTGTCCTCCATTTTTTTCGAGGGCCACAGAAATTTTTTTTAAAAGACCAATTTTGTTAGGTATTTCGATTTTTTTTTTTTTGAAAAAATTTTATTTTTGGAAAAAAAAACTTATAAAGATATTTTTTAATGCCAACGAATTTTTGTGATAAAAAATTCAAAATAGAGGTACCTACTTGTTTCAAAAATTTTCACAAGAATTTTTTTTGACAGAAACACGAATTTTTTTAAAAATTTCCCAAAAGAAATCAAAAATCCTAACAAAAACGAAAAAAAATTGTCCAAGAAAATATGTTTTTTTGAAACGAAGCAATTATTTTAAAATTTTACTGAATGTAATCATAGGCATGTAATTTAAAAACTCGATTAAGTTTTTTTTTTTTTAATTTACAAAATAAACTAAAAAATTTTAGAAAAAAACATTTCAAAATATTTTTGATAAAATTCAAAAATCCCATGAAGGTTGAAAAAAAGAATACAAAAATTTTTCAAGAGAAAATATTTCGAACTTGTTGCTGAAAGTCAGCAAAACAAATTCAAAAATCTTTGAATTTCATTTCTTTGAAACGAAATATTTCAAAATAGGTACCTACATATTTCTTAAAAATTCAATCATAATTTTTTTGAAATCCTAATACTGGTCCGAAACATTTTAAAGAAAATATTTCCAAACTTTCCTAAAAAAGCAAAACTCTATCAAAGTTTTTAAAAAAACTTGTAAAAAATTTTCTTAAGATTATTTCAAGAAAAAATATTTTTGATTCAAAACCCTCATCAATTTTTCTTGAATTGACAAAAAATTCTTCAAACATTTTAAAAGAAAACTATTTCTGACAAAATTCCAAAAATGTATCTATTAAATTTTTTTTGAATTCAAAACAATTTGTGTGTAAAATTGTTTTTGAAATAAAATTGAATATTTCAATAATTTCCTGAAAAAATCAAAAATCTTATCAGAAATCTCATAAAAAATTACCTAAATATTTCTTTGTAGGAAAATAATTATGTATTCCAAAATTTTAATGAAAAAAATTTAAAAATTCCATGGATAGGTATTTATTTTTTTAACGCTGTAAAAATCGTATGAAAAGATTTCTCTAAAATGAATATTTCCAACAATTTTCAGGAACAAAAATAACAAAAAAGTAAAAAAATCTTACTTTATAAAACTTTTAAAAGAAATATTTCATTTTTTTTTTAAATTTTAAATCTCTTATAAAAATGTTATTTAAAATTTCACTAAAAATCGTCTAAAAAAATGTTGATTTGAAACAAAATACTTCGAAAATTTTCAGAAAAGTTCTTTAATTTTTTTATTTCTATTTACAAAAGGTTCTTATGGTTTTTATTTTTTTTTCATGGTGATAAAAAATGGTTCAAGTTTAAACTTTATCAAAAATCAAGATTTTGACATTACCTATTACTTACCCCAAGGTTTTCCATTTTTCGTATTTTTTTCCTTTCGGTGATATTTTCATTTCCAACTTGAATTAGGAACTGCTTAGGCAACTTCTTTAACAGCTTTTCATTGCAAATTAGCGAGCAAGGCGTAACGAAACCTAAAATATTCATTTTACCCATGAAATGTAGAAATTTGAAGAACTTAGAATTATAAATAAAAATGTAAAAAAAATTTAAAAAACCACGCTTTTATTTAAAATTGGTCACTTTGTAAAATGTTATTCATAGGGAAAGAGTAATGCCTCAAAAAACAAAAAATAAAATTTACTTAAATACAAAAATGTGTCATGAAAATTTTTTTTTCAAAAATTTTAATGATGAAAGTCGTGGTGGGGCGTTAATCGAAAAGGTATTCGTTTGCTCCTCGCACACCCCACCACGCTTATCATCATTAAAATTTTTGAAAAAAAAATTTTCATGACACATTTTTGTATTCAAGTAAATTTTATTTTTTGTTTTTTAAGGCATTACTCTTTCCCTATGAATAACATTTTACAAAGTGACCAACTTTAAATAAAAGCGTGGTTTTTTAAAAATTTTTTACATTTTTATTTAACTCTTTTTGTCGTTGTTGTCGTTGAAAATATTTTAATTTCATAGTTTTATTCCTCGAAAACCAACATTTTGATATCAATGTTGTAAATTTTGAAATTTTCAAAATGGAACCCCCTCATAGGGGCTCAATTTGGGGTCAAGGGTAAATTTAAGTCCGAAAATCAAATTCAGCGACCTCGAAAACCTACATTTCGATACCAATGTTGTAATTTTTTGAAATTTTCAAAATTGAACCCCCTCATAGGGGCTCAATTTGGGGTCGGGGGTAAATTTGAGTTCGAAAATCGAATTCAGCGACCTCGAAAACCCCTAATGTGAGCACTATGTTCTTTCAATTCCAGTAAAATATTAAATGAGAGAGGATTGGTCGAAAACATACTCTTGGTTCCATGAGACATACATACATACATACCAAGTATATAAAAGCGTGGTAAAAAAATTAACCAATAAAATTGTTGGAAAATATTTTATTAATGAAATTCCGATACTTTCAGCTTATGTCCGACAAGCATTGCGTGGTTCGAGCTCATTCTTCCATTCCCTACGCCTGGGATGAGCCTGTATTACCCCACACTTTAACTCTCATCGCCCCAGGAGGTGTCTCAGCCAATTACAACGTGAATCAGTTAGGCAAAGCGGCAGACTTGACATACGAGAACTTCATATACATTGCTTTTACAGCAACATTTAATAAGTAAGCTCCACATATCTCAAATAATTCTACTTTTACAAATTTTTCAACTTACTTTGATGTGTATTTCAGTGTTACCGGAAATGAAAATGATAGAAATACTTTGGACTTACAGCAGCAACAACTTGTTCTCGATGTCTTGCCTCATTCCGATCGAGTTGTATTAAATCGCAAAGAGCTCGGAGCTAGGTCGCAGTTTTGGAGGATGACTGGGACAGGTCAGCTTCAGCATGAAGGTTCCAGCCCTCCTGTAGATCCCAGAGCCAAAAAATTGTCTGAAGCTGATAACGTTATGGTAAAGAAATTCAATCGTTTTTCCTTTGTATTCCCCTTCTCCCCTCCTGTTGACAGTGAATCTCAAATTTTGATAAATAATTTATGCAGGTATTGGATATAGCCGGACCAGCTTTACAACCTAAAGAATTTATTGGCCTGGCGTTGCGAAGACCCAGTCAACGCAGATTATCGACGCAGACCTGGCGATTCACCGAAGATGGTAGATTGTGTTGTGCTCATAATAATATGTGTGTTCAAGCTAAAGACGGATTTTTCGGCCTGAGAGCAGGTATAGAGCATCAACAATGTGAATAAATTTCGAGGTTGATTTTCAGAAATTTTTAATTAAGGTTTTGATTACAGGAAATTTTGCTGTTTTGGGACCGACGCAAAGAGAAAGCTTGCATGTTACTAACAACGGCGTACCTTTTGAAGAAGCTATCACGAGACAGAAATTAAGACCTGGTTCCGGGTTCTTATCTGTGAATATCACAGCAGATGGGCCAACCAGAGTTGTCGAAATTACCGATATTCAAGACAAAGTACGTATACTCAAATAAATTAAATGGCTTAAGGTTAAAAAATATATATATATATTTTTTTTTATTATTATTATTTTTTTTTTTAGAAAACTTGCGCTCTTGTAAAAGATTGCGATTGGGTGTACGTGGATAAAATCGAAAGACCAGCTATTATTACCAAAGATGCCATGAAACCTAATGATTCGAAAGAACTAGAAGTTGGTATATATTTGTTTTCGAGAATTATTTTCGTGCTGCAGTTATTATTTTTCGTTTTTAAAAATTCCAGCTGAATATTGACTTGAGTCATGGTATTGGTTTGAGTCTAGTATCAAAGAAACCTGCAGAAGAGCTGGTGTTTTGTCGAATGGCTGGCATATTGTTGCAATACGTTCGTACCTTTCATAAGGAATGCATCGATCTGAGTATTCGAGATATTCAAATCAATAATCAACTGTTCGAGGCTCAGTGCGATGTGTTATTGTATGTAATGCCCAACAATCGCAATACCGAACCCGAAGAAGTCTCTAGACCAGCATTACAAATGTTTTACGAACGAACCTTGAATAATTTCAATGTTTCATCGAGAGCTGAAATTATCAAAGTTGGTATATCTGAAATATTTTTTCAGAAATATAAGTAAACCGTTAATTTTTAATAATTTTTTTTCCAGTCGCTGATAGTTCGAGTGAAAAATGCGTGTTTAATTTTGGAAGAACGATTATTGCTGAAATTGATATTATTTTTCGGATATAAACCGACCGATCACGAGCAAGAAAATATAGAAGAAAATGATTTCGAAACGCAACAAATTTTAGCGGACGTGGCATCCGTTCATTCTAAAAGATATTATTTCGAAATTTTAGAATTGGTTTTAGGCCAAGTAAGCATATCAGCAGTTTTTTCGTGTTTTTTTAAAAAAAATAATTTTACTGGTATAATAATATTCGATTTATTATTTTTTTTCAGCTAAGACTGAGTGTTTTAACGAATAATAAACTAGCTCCTCCGTTGCGAGCTATCAAGCGGAAATTCGGTCTGACTTTATTGAAATTTGAAGACGCTACGCTGGATATGAAGCCGTTCATGAGATTCCATTTCTTCGAAACTAGTCGCTACGTCATTCACACCATTGTGAAGCATTTCCGCGACGAATTAAAGTGGCAGTCTGGTAAAATCTTAGGATCGGTGGATTTCCTCGGTAATCCCCTGGGATTCGTGAATGATTTATCAGAGGGTGTTTCTGGATTGATATACGAACAAAATGTCGGAGCATTGGTGCAAAATATAACCCACGGATTGTCTAATTCTGCTGCCAAAGTGACAGGTAGATCTATCGTGGAATTATCTGAAGCAGAGAAAAAAAATTCAAATTACAATTGGTAAATTTTCTTGCAGAAACCTTATCCGATGGATTAGGACTGATAACGATGGACGAGCAACATGAAGAAACGAGAAGACGTATACGTGGTGTCAGATCTGGTACCAGTGGTGACCATTTGTCAGCTGGTTTCAGAGGCTTAGCCTTTGGACTTTTAGGTGGTGCCACTAGTTTGGTGAAACAGACTTACGAAGGGGCTTCTAACGAAGGTGTCCAGGTATAAGAGCGTGGAATTAAGAAGAAAATTACCAAAAGGAGGAAATTAATTACGAAAATGTGTTTCTAGGGTTTTTTCGCCGGACTAGGTAAAGGTTTAGTGGGTACGGTTACGAAACCAGTCGTAGGCATGTTGGATTTAGCTTCAGAGACGGCCAGTGCGGTCAGAGATTCGAGTAGGAGGTGCGTTTGAATTTAGATTAGTTTTAAATCCTGGCTATGAGGCTAATAATGCTCTTGTTTCAGTTCTAGTAAAATCATACCGACTAGAATACGTAAGCCACGTTGTGTTATGGGACCTACAGGTCTGTTACCAGTGTATTCGGCCAAGCAAAGCTTAGGACAAGAGCTTCTTTACACCATCAACCATCATAATTACTCCGAAGTGTAAGTTTCGTTTTTATTCAAATATATAGGTACCTATAATATTTCATCAGTAAACCATACTTCGATTTCCTGGAATTATTATCAACCTACACCTGCCGAACCTACGTATTCGGCACATCACGTGATCCTTTACCATCGTCGTTTTGTCCGTGAAATGGACAATATGTACATTATCTTTGACGTTTTCTATGATTTATGACGTGTGACCAACCGCAACTCGTCTACGTGGTTCGTCCTCGTTAGAATCGACCGCTTGTTGGAAAAATTTCAGATAAAGTTATTTATCGCTACGTTTGGTCTTAAATTTTTTGAATGGAATATTTATATGATGCCTCATGCCCGAGTAAAATTTTTCAGATCGAAATATGACCCGAAAATATCGCAAATTTTTAGTGATTTATTTTTTTGATGGGAGGTGAGGTATTTGGAAAAAAGGTGTCTAAAAAACAGGTGCAAAATTTTTCGTTTCGATTTCCTTGTAAAGAAAATTTCCAATAATCAAGACCGGAAACTTGGAATTTTGTTGCTGGTTGAGTCATGAAAGTGAAAATGGTTTCTTTCTGTCCAAAATTGAAATTTTTATGTTTTTTTTTTTACCTACCACAAAAAAATTTAGACAAAAAATGTAAGTTTTTTTCCAAAAGTACGAGATTTTTTTCTCTACAAACATGGATTTTTTAAAAAAAAAAAAAGTGAAAATTATTCACTTCAGATAATAAAGATATATTTTTTTATTCCAAAAAAAGAGTAAAAGAATAAATTTGAAAAAAAAGTAATCCAATAGGTAATGTTGATTTTTTTTTTGCTTTAAAGAATCGACTTTTTTCTACTCCAAAAAAAGTTTAAAGATTTTTTTCATAGAAAAATTCAAGAATTTTCCCCTCCCTACCTACCTCCCTCCAAAAAAAATTAGAAAATTTTTTCTCCAAATTCGAAGAATTTTGACTCCAAGAAAATTAAAAGAAATTTTTGTTCCAAAATTTTTTGTCCGAAAAGCTGAAAGATATTTCTTATAATTTTTTGGAGCGAAAAATTTCTCTAAATTTTTTTGAGTCGAAATTCTTCAATTTTTTGGAGAAAAAAAATTATACCTACTCAAGAATCGTATTTTTTGCTACTTTCAAAAATTAAAAAAAAATTCATTAAAGAATTTAGAGAAGATATTAAAAAAAAAAAAATCAAGGAATATTTTGAATTTTTTTTTCCTATAAGATTTCGAGATTCTTCCAAAAAATTTCAGAATTTCTCTCCAACAAAGTTGAGAGGAAATAAAATGGGAAAAAAATTAAAACCCAGACAAAAAAATCAATTTTTTTCTCAAATTGATAAAAGTTTTAAAGAATACCTAGTGATTTTTACTCCAAAAAAATTAAGCAAAATTTTTCAATGCAAAAAATCTTAGGGATTTTTTTCTCTAAAAAATTGAAATTTTCATACTTGCCTCAAAAAATTTATAAATTATTTTCTTTATTCCAAAAAAACTTTAAAATTCTTCATTTTCAAAAAAGTATTCAAAAAAATTGTAGGTATATTTTTTTCGCTAAAAAATTCTTACTCTTTTTAGGGATTTATGAAAGAATTTTCTCTAAAAAAAATGGAGAGATTTAGTGAAACAATTGAAAATTTTTTTAAAAAAATGAGACTAAAAGTGAACGTTTTTTCTTCATAAATAAAAGTTTCAAAAAGCAGAGATTTTTTACTCCAAAAAAATTAGGTACCTATTGTAAGAAATTTTTTCACTCCAAAAATTTAAGAAATTTATTCATGAAATTGATTTTTTGCTAAAAAAATACCGAGAAAAATATTTTCTTAAAAAATTGTTAGATTAAAAAATGAGATTTTTTTTACGGTCACGTCTAAAAAAATTAAGAAATTCTTTTCTAAAAAAATCTGATTTTTTCCACAAATAATTTTAGATTATTTAAAAAAAATGATGAAAAAATAATAAAATTTTTTCTCCAAGAACTTGAGAGATAGGTATCTTTTTTCTAAACCATTGAGACCAAAAATTAAGATTTTTTCTTTCAAAAAATTAATGATTGATAGGTAGATTTAAATAAAATAAGTTTTTCTGTTACCTCAACGCCAAAAAATTCAGAATTTTTTTTTCTCTAAAATTGAGATTTTTTCTTGTGAAAAAATTCTAATGATTTCTTCACCAAAAAATGTAAATTCTCTCTTAAAAAATATTTAGAGTATCGTTTCACTAAAAAAGTTGACAGGTTTGAAGAAAAATTGAACGTTCCATTTTTGATACCAAAAGTTGAGCTTTTTCTTTCGAAAAAATTCAGAGATTTGTTCTCTCTAAAAAAAGTTTTTTTCTCCACCACAGTTGAAAGACTAAAAAAAATTGACTGATTTTTCATCAAAAAATCAGATTCATTCAAAAAAAAATGGAAAAAAAAATGGGAAGATTTCTTTTCTTTAAGAAAATTTAGAACATTTTTTTTCCCGAAGAGGTTGTGAGGTTTAAGAAAACAATAATTGGAAGATTTTTTTCAAAAAAAAAATATATTATATTATTCCAAACAACTGAGAAATTTTTCTGCTCCAAAAAAGTTGAGATCTTGTTTTGCTTTAAAAATAATTGATTTTTTCCAATTTGAAAAAATTGAAAAAAGTTTTAACTCGAAAAAATTGAGATTTTTTGATACTTAAAATTTAGACATTTTTCGAGACTCTTTTTCAAAAAAATTGCAACAGCAAAATAAATTTTTTCTCAAACGGAATTTTCTAAGATAAGCTCATTTCACTTTTGAAATTTGGACTGCTACGTTGTTATCCATACCATGAATTATTTTTAAAATATATATGGAAAGCTCAATACACCTACCTTAATTTCAAGTTTTAAAATTTTTACAGGTTCATCGCGTACGACGTTCTACGAACAGTCGGAGAAAACTACCAAATAATCGTATCAAATGAAAAAGTCAGGGTATTCACACGACCAAATTCTTTAGTCCTCGAAGCTCATCTCAGGTAATATCGACGAACTTTAATAATACAAAAAGTACAAGTAATCTCTACCTTGGAGTTCTTTTTTTTTTTAAATTGCAGAGATGTATTCATTTGCCAACCACTAATACAAGATACCGGAAGAGAAGTTACCGTCTATATCGAGTTACGCCTTCGAGGAGAATCGCATACCTACAACAAACCCGAAAAAAGACCCAGAGTAAGATGTGATAACGAAAGTGTTGCTGCTTGGGTAAGTCATCGTATTATCGAATATAAATCCTATTTTCTTCCCCTCTAAATTTTATAAATTTCAAATTATTTTACAGATTTCCGAACAAGTGAATTATGCTATAAACATGTACATTGAAAGGCAACACACTTTAATTCCTTTAGCCGATAATTCCAACGATGAATAAGCAATATAGATTGTATTTTCAACCTCGATAATGTGATATTGGTGGAATGTGTTTTTTAAATCAAATTTATTTCCCAGGTGTTAGTTTTTATCCTCGTAGTTATTTTTTAAAAACCCTTTTCGTTGTTATTTAATTTCTTATTTGTGTATACTTAAGATGAGTGAAGATTTTTTTAAGCATTTATACTGATATTGTGTTGTGGCACTTGATCTCACTTGTTTTGAATTCATCCTTTTTATTTTATTTTTTTTTGTTCACTTACATTTTTTTAAATATTTATTTTTATTTATACTCGCTCTACCTATTACAAGGTGATTTGCGACTGATACAGTTACAATTTTATGGTTAATCTATCATATTACAATCATATGGGTAATTTAAACATGTCATTTCGAATAAATTATTTTTTTTGCGAATTTCGTTCAACTGTATTTTTTTCGAGCTACCTAGGTAAACATATTGTGCGTCACTAATTTAAATTTAAAATACCTTATTACTTTTAAGCAGGAAAATTCTAAGTATTTACGTTTTGAAATACGTTCATTCATGCGAACGTATAACTTTAATGAGCACATGCGTACGTAAGTACTGGATACCTATTTTACGTAATTTTTTGGTACGTACCTCATCGGTATATTCATTATCTAAACATGGACAACGATAAAAACTACAATAACCAATGGAGAATACGATTATCAGCCCTACCTACGTATGCATCTACGTGGTGGTATTTTTTTACTCAAGGATAACTGAAATAGGTAAAAAAGTAGCCGAGTTCGAAAATCAATCTCGTATGACGTAAAATTTGAAAAAAATCAATTATTTAGTTCGCAATGGATCGTTGGTCAGGTAAAAACGCTCTCATCACCGGGGCCAATTCTAAACTCAGCCAAGCCATAACTCAAAGGCTACTCGATGCTGGAATTAACGTCATTGGAATCGACAAATACGAATCAGAAAAGGTAAATTAGACAAATTACACTTGTATTACGTGGCATTTGATGAAATTTCGTAATGAAATTAATCGACGTAGAAATTCACCGGCGTCGGAGAGTATCACTTTAGAGTCTTTGATTTATCCAAAGAAGATGACGTGTGGAATATTTTCATTTGGGTCGAGGAAACATTCGGAGGTGTTGATATTTTAATAAATAACGCCGACTTGACTAATAAGCAAACTTTATTAGGTAATGGTTTTACGAATTGTCCCTTACTCCGGACCTTTTTTGTATTTTTTAATTACGACGTGGCGCTGTTCTGCAGATGGTTCATCGACTGTATGGAAAGATATGGTGAATACTAATATTATGAGCTATTTGATATCGTCTAAAGAATTCTTGCGAGGTAATGCAGATCGCGATTTGGAAGTCGGTCATATTATCAACATATCCAAGTAATTTTTGAAGAAAAAAGAAATCAATTCAAATAAATGATGAGTTACGAGTGGAGAAGGATTATTAATTAAGTACCTATTTACAGCATATACGGATATCGAACTCCGCTAGATTCAAATCTGAATTTTTATTCAGCTGCTCAACATGCAATAACCCATTACAACAGACATTTACGTATGGAATTGGAACTTAGAGATAGTCCCGTCAAAGTCACAGTAAATTTTGAATTTTTTGACACTTTTTAAAAATATGACGTAGAGAACATCGCTACCTATTTAATCCGTTTTACTTTCTTTTTAGTGCATTTCCCCTGTTATTGACCCTCATAACGAAGATCCCCTCCAAATTGATTTGAAAGTTACTTCCGATGCTGTATTTTATGCCCTGGATACACCTTTTCACCTTCAGGTTTGTTTATTTTTATTTTAGCATTTTTCTAGATGAATAGGTACCTAGACCTACTACCTAGGTAAGGTATAGAATTAACAATGATGTAATTGTTTCAGGTATACGAAGTGGTGTACGAAAACTTTGACACATATGAGTGATTTTTGTGGGGAAAATATTTCTAAAGAAATACATAACATACGCACTGAGAATTATATTTTTCAATATCCTGATTAGAAAATTTATTTAAATTGTAAATATTTACAATAAATTTGGTTCATGATTTTTGTGTTTATTCATGTGTAAATTCATCATAATTCACTGTTTTCAAAAAAATCGGAGATTTTGTTTAAAAAAAAAATAAGAGATTTTATTTTCCAAAAAATTTAAAAATTTTGGTTCTAAAAAAGTTTGAAAATTTTGTTCCTAAAAAAAATAAGAAATTTGGAATTTTAAAAATTGCATGTTTATCAAAAAATGAAAAATTATTCAATAAAAAATTTCTAACCACATTTTCCAAAAAAATGTACAAAAAAATTTACCCTTTAAAAATTGAATTTTTACCAAAAAAGAAAAAGTTTTTCAATGAAAATGTTTGAACAACATTTTCCAAAAAAAAGGAAAAATTTTGTACCCCCACCCCCTCAATTAAAATTTCGATATCCAAAAGGAATCGTCTCCGAAAAAATTAAAAATTTTGATTTTCAAAAAAAGTTGAAATTTTTCTATCCAAATAAATTTTTAACTTGTTTTCCGATGTACTAGATATTTAACAGAAAATTATGAATTCCAAACAATTATACGTTTTTCAATAAAAAAAATTCAAAACTCTGTTTTCCAAAAGTAGATGAAAATTTTGTCTACTCGTCACAATTGTTTTTTGAAATTTTGCACCCAAAAAATAAAAAAAATTAATTAAAACTTTTTTTTTTAAATGTAAAAATTTTGTTTTCCCAAAACAATTTAGATGATTTTTAAAAAATTGTTTTTCAAAAAAATAGGTAATTTTGAATTCCAAAAAACGGATATTTCAAAAAATAGGTAGGTATGTTATTCAATAAAAAAAAAAAAAAAAAAAAATAGAAAAAAAGGTGAAAATTTCGTTTTCCTCTCAAAATATTAAAGATTTTTTTTCCAAGTAAATCTGTTTTCTTATTTTTTTATTTTTTTTAATAAAAAAGTAAAGATTTCGTTTTTCTAAATAAATTAGAAATTCTGTTCTTAATAAACGAATCATTTCCAAAAATAGGTGATAAAATTTTGGTTTTTCTAATACTTAAATGAAAAAAAGAAAAAAAAAGACTGAAAATACTGTTCTCAATAAACAAATCATTTCCAAAAAAATTAGAAAACTAACTTGTTTTCAAAAAAAAAAAAAAAATAAATAAATAATATCTAGGTAAATAATAAATTCGGTTGCTAATAAATGAATTAGGTATTTGCAAAAAAATTAAAAAAAAATAGAAATCCTGATTTTCAAAAAAATAAAAATTTTATTTTCCAAAATTAATTTAAAATTTTGTTTCTGACTAAAAAATTTTTTCGAAAGGATTGAAAATATTATTTTCCAAAAAAGAGATAATTTATTTTCATTTTTTCAAAAGAAGAAATTTTTTGAAAAATGTTTTCCAAAAAATTGAATGTTTTTTCAACAACTGAAAATAAATAAATATTGTGTTTTTCAAAATGTTAAAAATTTTGTTTTTGATAAAGAATTAAAAATTCTGTTAAAAAAAAGAAAAATTTAGTTTTTGAAAAAAGTGAAAATTATATTTTTCAATTTTAGATAAGTATGGCCTTTTTAAACAAAAAGTAGAAATTCACTTTTTTGATGAAATCAAAAAAAAATATTTTTGTAAAACTTTTAAAAATGTTCTTAAAACAAATCAGAAATATTTTAAAATTCATTTTTGCATTCAAAAAAGTTTAAACTTGAAACTTTTGTACCTATTTTTAGAATGAATTGAACACTTTTTTGAAATAAAAAATGTAAACACTTTTTTCTATCTTTGACGAATCGGTTTTCAACAAAATTTATAATTTTTATTATTAATGCTGTACTCTAGAAAGGTATTACTTAATTAGAAAATGAGCTTTTTATAAAATTAAAAATTGAAGACTTCAAAAATTTGATTTTATTTCCTTTAGCTAGAAATACATAGGTATAGGGAAGATAGGTACACCGACATTTCACTAAAACCCTACTGATGAAAAATGTAAACAAAATTATATTTCATTCATCAGATGTAGATAGCTATCTTCCCTATATTTCTAGCTGAAGGAAATAAAAACAAAGTTGTAATGTCTTTATTTATTTTTTAATTTTATAAAAAAAAATTATTTGTTATTCCATTATTCTCAATCTACCTACATAGCATTCGCATTTCCCTAAAAATTTCAACGCACATACCTCTATACCTACTTACAAGAAACATAGTGTTTTAAACACTCGACTAAAGAAAAGCTACAAACGAAAGGAAACAACTGATTAAGCCCTGCTTATCATCCAAGAACCAAGAACACGTACTTATTCGGAAGAAATAATCGTCTTTGACCAACTTTTACCATTGGATTTATCGTATTTTTTTGTTGTAAATTTGGTGTTTCGATAAAATAATCTACCCACTTGGCAATACACGTAGGTATACTAATAAAACGGTCTCCATTTTTCTTTTCGTTGGTTCTATTGAAATTATAGGTAGTTCGTCGTCGATAAATTGGTTTTTTAAAAATGGAAAAATGGCGAGGAAAAACGGCAGTAATAACGGGTGCGAATTCCGGAATTGGAGCCACAATCACGAGAAATTTTATTGAAAACGATGTCAAAGTGATTGCCTGGGATAAGGAGATCGATCACCTTGAAGTAAATTCAGTTTGAATTCGTTGAAAAAAAATTATAAACGTGTGAACGTGTGATAATCGAATTGGTATGTAAATTGAAGGAACTTAAAGCACAAATCCATGGAGAAAATTTGACTGTTTTCAAAACCGATATTACGGAGGATGACGATGTTCAAAATGCTCTCCATACTATGGAAGAGGACGACGCTGAAATTCATATCTTCATTCATTCTGCTGGAATTATTGAGAATAATTCGTTGATTGGTGAGTTAAAAATAGGTTACAAGTTGACCTTTTCATTATCAGTAAGTATACTTGGAATTATATGTATTTTTCAGATGGAGAATTTTCAGAATGGACTGACGTCCTTAATACAAACTTGTTAGGAACTTGCGTTTGTCTGAAGGGTGTCGTTAATTTAATGCTGAAAAAAAATATTAAAAACGGACAAGTGATTTTGATCACGAGGTATTTCTATGTTCATTAATCGTTAATATTAAAAATTGTGTAATTGGTAGAATTTAATCTAGGTAGTATTACCGCAGCCTAACCCAACACTACACTTTGTAGGTGGGAGGAGTTTGTATGTTACAAAGTGGATAGTGAGGCAGGATGGGGATAAAGTCCAGTCAGGATCCCTCTCCTACTCCACCACATTCTGGTTTCTACCTTTGTTTGTATTAGTTGTAGGTGCGTCGCATAGGTTTCGTCATACGACTTGACGCTACAGATCCTGACTTGACTTCACCTATGACCTACCCTACCCTACACTACCTGTTTACTTTGTAATAAACAAACTCATACAAAGTGGAAGGTTAGGTTAGGCAATGGATACACTACCTAGGTTATATTTCGCCAATTTCACAAATTCTCAAAGTCTTCTCATCGACAATTAAAGGTACCAATGTATTTAATTATAGCAAAAGTGGAGTCGAAGAACACATAGGCCAAAGAGGTCATTACTACGCTGCCATTGATAGAGGAATTATGGCTGTGGCCCAAGCTCTAAGATATGAATTGAAGGACCGAAAAAGTCCCATCAAAATTACTGTAAGATTTTTTAAAAACCCTAGTTTAATTAAATAGGCACCTACATACCTATTTTAATTTACTGCGAGTATTTCAATGACAATGGGGATTTACAGACACTTAATGCGGGTCTGGTTCGAACCAACTTATTCAAGAGTGATATAGCAAAAGCTTTCTTGAACATGTGTGTCCCATTAACAACGGATGATGTGATGGAGGGTATCGAGTACATACTAAATTCTCCTCCGAATGTTCAGGTAGCTACAATTTTTCAAAATTTTATCAACGCTGTTTTACCCCTGAATAAATTTTTCTTCTGTTTTTTTCATTTAGATTAATCGGATTGTGATTGCCGGACGAGGTGTTATTAAGCAACATGTATTTAAATATCCAGGAGATCGCTGGCACGAACGATTGAGCAAAATAATAAGCCGAAGAAAATTCAATTAAAATATTCGAAAAATTACTTATCTTCTTGTTTATCTATTTTGAGATATTCCAGGTTAATTATACTTCTGTAAAAAAATTCAAGATTGCATTTTTCATTTCGAAAATATCAAACTAATAAAATTTAAGCAATCGAAAAATTGTCTATTGAAATTACAAAAAGTAGTTACTTATCCATGCTTACAATTGTATTTTTATTTTACGTATATAAAATTGAATTATTTATGACTACTTTCTTCACGTGTTATCGCTTTTCAAAATGTGGATGTCATTTAGCAAAACGAAAATTCACACAATTTACGTTTCAACGTAAACTTGAAACATTTCCAAAAATGCAACAAAATCTATCACTGTGGCAAATAGAATAAATACCTATTTCGTATTTGATAATCAGATTCGTTAGGTAGGTATCTTATTATTTAAAAATTTGCTTCCTTGTGCGTACGTGGGTGCTTACGTTATGCTTAATAGTTAATAGGTACCTATTAATTTTGTGAAGAGGAGAAAAAATGGTAGAATTCGAACAGTTGGAACCGTGGAGAGGAAAAAATGCTTTAATATTGGCAGTGAATTCTTCTCTCGGAGTGGAAATTGCTGAAAAACTTCTTAAATTGAAAATGTTTGTGATTGGAGTTGATAATGATGAAAATCACATCGAAGTAATAATGTATTATATTTAGGTGCAACTTTTTCTGGATGCATAGTTGAACAATTTTTTTTTTTAATCGAATGAATTTCATTTTGTTCAGAATTTACGACTGAATAAAAAATTCAAATTCCTCAAGGCCAATTTACAAGAAGAAGAAGATATCCTGGAAGTGTTTCAGATAGTTGCAATCAATTATGGAGGTGCTGAGATGTTGGTCAATATAATGAAAGTAACAAAAAGTTCTTCCTTTCTAGGCGAGTATCAAGTAAATGAGTAAGTACAAATATGACACTTTCAAGAGGTAGAAAATAAGTACCACAGGAGCCTACTTAACTTGTTAAATTACATATTATCTTGGTAGTGTCATTTCAAAAAGATATAACCATAGATAAGTAGGTAATTTGCCTCGTTGGCTCAGTGATTCCATTATTTTTTTCTATGTAAGAAAAGTCAAAATTGAATCGAGTATTTATTACAGATTGTAACACCCGAGAATGGTTGCAGATGTTTAACCGGCATATCTTAGGATACGTTTTAAGCATTAGGGAAATGTTAAGAAGCCTGATGGATCGAAAAATCGAACTTGGTCAAATTGTCAACGTCATTAAGTAAATTTCAAACAGCCAAATATGAGGTTTTTCATAGCTGATGTAGCTTCTTCCATAAGGCGAATGAGCTCTATAAAATGGAAAATTCACCAAAAAATGTGCACTCTAATATTCAAAGAAAAGTGGTGTAAAAATAAGAGATTTTTTGTAATGGAGTTTTTTTTCGAGTTTTCCCTTCTTTCGTTTTCATTTCTTGCCTGAATTGTGAAAGAAGATACATTTTCTGTCGAATTCATGAAATAAGCAACTTGATGTCTATCTCAGCATCAAATTAGAGAATTATAACATTTAGGTTGAACATATGTAACATTTTTTGTTTCTGATGGGTTGCGAGTGCCTATTCACCTTGTGGAAGGAGTTATGTATCAGCTAAGAAACATCCTGTATATTGGACTTGGAGGCCTACTGGCTTAATAATGAGATTGTTGCAATGTGTATTTTGAAAATTATTTCTTTCAGCTTTTCTGATATAAATATTTGCAATCAATCTCAACATCGGTTTCATCAAATTCTAAAACGAACAGTGAGCATCTTGACTAAAAATTTAGATCACGAAATGATTACGAAAATGGACTTTGTGCGAATTTCGGTGATTTTTCTCATTCTTACAATTACAATAATCTATTTTTTTTTGCGAACTGGTTCAAGTTTGTAATGGCATTTTATAATATTTCAGAGTATTTCAAATGTAATCGAAAATATTGAGGATAAAGAACGACGCAGAAGCGTAAGTCCTAGCCAGTATGCTGATGCAGTTCAATTTGTTGTCAGTATGCCCTTACATGTTCAGGTGAGTTTATTTCTTCATTAGCCTAGTTCATTCCCATTTCCCATAGAGTAACTTCACATGAATCAATCATTCTTCGTTTTTAGGTTAAAAATGTCGATTTGGAAGCGTTTTGAGATCTACGTACTCATCTTGAGGCGAGCTCAGGAGCATACCTAAAGCTTTGAAAAACATTTGGATCACCCGATGGCTACCAAATGATTGGAAATTTTTGTAAAATTTGAAATTGGTATATCTTTTTATACAAATAGGCACGAACATAAAAAGCTACCATTCAATTATTAAACAATAAAGCGTAAAACAACTTTGAAAAAATTATTTAAGAAAAATAATTTGACAAAAATTTTATTATGAATTTTTTCAGACATTTTTCAACAAATTGTTTGCTCATAACTTTTGATTGGAGTGAGATAAAGAGGTGGAGGTTGTTCCATTGTAAAGAACATATCTTTTTCGTCTGGAAAAGTTAAAAATAATTGCTTGGTCAAAGGACAACTTTTTGAGTTATTTATTGCAGAAAAATGAGAAAAATTGTCATTTTTTACATATTTTCTCCCAAATATTTTGCTCGGTATGGCCTTCCTTGTCTAGTTATAAAAAAAAAAAAAACAATTCCATGAAAAAATTGTAGACAAAATTTTCTGCCGGACGCCGCAACGGGTGACTCTCTACCTCTTATAGTCGTTGAGAAATGCAATTTTGAAAACATTCAGCTAAAACTATTTTTTTCCCCGATGAGCGTAACTCAGCCCCCGTGGTCCGGAGGTTAGGCAATCATATTCACATCGACTCACCATAATTTGCATACTTACTGCTTAGAAGGCGTAATTTCCAAGCTGGTACACCCTGTATTTATTGAAAAATGTGTGCATTATTGCCTATTTGCCACGATTTATTCGTTTATGCAAAATACACACTTTGATGTCATTCAAACTTTACATAAATCAGTACGTTATAATAAAAATGACTTCTACTTCGTAACCATAACTACAACGAATTGTTGATTTTTTTTAAATGTAGAAAAAATTTATTAGCCTTGAAAATTACCTACAGGTTTTCTAACAAATGTGAAGATATCTTAGAACAAAATAGTAAACGCTACATGGTCAAGCTATTGAAGCGTCAAAAGATTATACCTGAATCTTACAAATTTCCAGAAAAATCTTCTTTAAAGTCAAATTGGTAAAAATTTTCTTTGAAATAAATCAAAAAGGGGAAGTTTGAAATTCTAAAGAAAATATTTTCTCCATAAAGTTTTCCACTTCCCTTAGAAAGTAAAAAATTTTGAAACTGTGGCGGAGAAATTATTACTTCAATTTTGTTCTGATGCAGTAAAAGCAAAACATCAAATTATCCGGGCAAAAAATTGCAACCGATTCCTTCGATTATCCGGTTAGTTTTTTTATTAGGTATACGATTTTCTTTCATTTTTGCATATTATTTGACATATTATTGATGCTTCGAAAAAATTTGGACATTTTTTTTTGGAAAATTTTGAGAATACAATCTTTTATTTCAAAAATGGTGAGATATTATTCATTTCATTTTTTTTTTTCAATTTTTCACTTTCAGATTTTTTTTTCAATTCCTCCAAAAATCGAAAAAAATTTTATTAAAAAAAAAAAAAAAAAAAAAAAAAATAGGAAAATATTTTTACTGAAAAAAAAATCATAATTGGTATTGGTATAGGTATCTATTGGCTATTTCAAAATATTTTTTGAAAAAGGTTCCAAATCACGAAAAAATTAAAAATTTTATCAAGAAAAAATGATTTTTTATTCCGAAAAGTAGATTTCTTTTTCTCTCCAAAAAAATAAAAATGATAATTTTTCCATTTTTAAATTTTTTTTAGAGGCTTCAAAAAATTATGAATTTTATTATCTTTGATTTTCTATTAGTCAGTTTCAAATTAATCCGAAATGAATAATGATTCACTGAGTTTACTTTTTTCCTTATTTTCTAGTTGTTCAGTCATTTTTATAAAATTTTTGCAGCACAAAATTTTTTGTGGATTTTTTTCAAAAATTTTTTAAAAAGGTTAATTACGAAAAAATTAAAAATTTTACCAAGAAAAAATGATTTTTTTATTCCGAAAAGTAGATTTCTTTTTCTCTCCAAAAAAATAAAAAAGATGATTTTTCCATTTTTTTAATTTTTTAAGAAAATTTTTAAAGGCTCCCAAAAATTATGAATTTTTTTATCTTTGATTTTCTATTACTAGTGTTTCAAATTAATCCGAAATGAATAATGATTCGCTGTGTTTACTTTTTTCCTTATTTTCTGGTTGTTCAGTCATTTTTATAAAATTTTTGCAGCACAAAATTTTTTGTGGAATTTTTTCAAAATTTTTTTAAAAAGGTTAATTACGAAAAAATTAAAAATTTTACCAAGAAAAAATGATTTTTTTATTCCGAAAAGTAGATTTCTTTTTCTCTCCAAAAAAATAAAAAAGATGATTTTTCCATTTTTTTAATTTTTTAAGAAAATTTTTAAAGGCTCCCAAAAATTATGAATTTTTTTATCTTTGATTTTCTATTACTAGTGTTTCAAATTAATCCGAAATGAATAATGATTCACTGTGTAATTTTTTCCTTGTTTGCTGTTTGTTCAGTCATTTTTATAAATTTTTTGCAACACAAAATTGTTTGTGGAATTTTTTCAAAATTTTTTTAAAAATCGTTCTAAATTACGAAAAAATTAAAAATTTTACTAAGAAAAAATGATTTTTTTTTATTCCGAAAAGTAGACTTTTTTCTCTCCAAAAAAAAATGATGATTTTTTCATTTTTTTAAATTTTTTAAATTTTTTTTAGAGGCTTCAAAAAATTATGATTTTTTTTATCTTTGATTTTCTATTAGTTTCAAATTAATCCGAAATGAATAATGATTCACTGTGTACTTTTTTACTTGTTTTCTGTTTGTTCAATCATTTTTTTTTGTGGAATTTTTTCAAAAAAAAAAAACGAATAATCGATTATCTGACTTTACACAACATTCGATCTTATTTCGCCCCAATTGACTCGAATAATCAAGATTCTACTGTACCTAGGTACATATACATATCTACTTGCATGTACTTGTGCTTTTAGGACCAAGGGCTCGATAATTTTTTTAAAAATAGTTCACTGTCAACCAAACGTAACCAGAATGGTAATCATCAAAGTCTGCCATTCATATCGGTAAAGTTACGACCAACTTCCGACACCCCTTCCCCACCTAAAAATTCTTTCAAACTGCTTCAAGTCAGCTAGCACTGACGAAGTCATTTTTTGGAAAACCTAAGCATACTAAAGCCGATTTTTTATCACGTACGTACGTGTTGCAGGTGATAATGTTACCTTCGAATGAAATTCGATAACGTTTCGACAACCTCGACACGTCATCGTTTTCCATAAAAAATCGGCAGTTTTCATTCGCTTTCCATTTCGTATGGTTAACATCAATTAGTTCGAAATTAAATTTATTAAAATATGGAGAAATGGGAAGGAAAGAATGCCTTTATAGCCGGTGCAAATTCCGGCATCGGTGCCGGAATGACGAAACGATTTTTGGAAAGTGGAATCAGGGTGTACGCCATGGATAAAGATATCGATAACCTCTTTGTAATATTTTAATCACGTTTAATTTCGGAGAAGAATCGCGGCCGTGTATATTTCTATATCTAATGTGTCGTAATTAAAGGAAATGAAAAACGAAGATTTTGGCGAAAATTTGACAATCCTGCAAGCAAACGTGTTGAAAGAAGAAGAAATCGAACGTACTATAAATTGGTTAAATGAGAACACCGAACAAATCCATATTGTCATTTATTCTATCGGTGTTATTGGAAGTAATTCGTTAATAGGTACGTTTTATAATTTAAATGCGAAAACTCACTTTTGAAATTTTTAGTAAAAAAAATAAATTTGTTCGAATTACAGATGGAGAATTTACCGAATGGCAGAATATGCTCAATGTAAATTTAGTCGGGCTTGCCATGTGCTTAAAAGCCATAACGAATTTAATGTTGAAACAAAACGTTGAAAATGGACAAATTGTTATAATCAGCAGGTACTCGTATTTTTTTTGAAGCTTAATTATTACACCAAGTGCAATTTTTATACTCGTAAATGATTATTGTCAATTTCAGTTCCTCCGCCATTGAAACAGTTTTCGTTCAAGAATTTCATTTTTATGGAGCTGTAAAAAGCGGAGTTTCAGCTTTGGCTCAAGGATTACTACGTGAATTAAAAGAAAGAAAAAGTTCAATTAAAGTGACGGTATGTTTAGAAAACGTCACTGGTTTTCGATTCAAATGTTGTAAAGAAATTAATTTTCAAAACCTATACTTACCTATACGAATTCCTGGATGCGACGAGAGTCTGCAATTTATTCGACATAACAATAAAAAATCGATCACGTTTAAATGACGTTCAGCTAAATTTCACCACTCCCTTGTATTCCGCAATCTTCACAATTCACATTTTACCTTTTTTTCTAAGTCCATATTCAGATTTCAAAACTTAACTTCAAAAAGGGTCCAATTGAAAAAAATTTCAAACAAAAGTTGTAGATTGAGTTCTTAGGAATAATTTTGGTTATTACAAAAATTTCGATTGGACCCTCCCAGCCCTCCAATTTTGCCCAATATTACGTAGATACTTCCTTATTTCAAATTTGTGGGAAGGGGAGGGGGCCAAGCAAAATTTTGATAACAAAAATTATTTCCAAGATCTCAATCTACAACTTTCATTTGATTTTTATTAATTGGACCCTCCTTCCTCAATTTTGAATGATAAGTATTCTTCATAGTGCAATGCAATGAAATTGGAGGGGGAAGGAGGGGTTCAAATGAAATTTTTGTTATGACTAAAATTATTTCTAGAATCTCAGTCTACAACATTTGTTTGAAAAAAATTTTAATCACACCATCTCTCCTCTTCAATTTTGAATATTAAGTACCTATATGGCATTATAGACTAAATTGGAGGGGAGGGAGGGGGTCCTATCTAAATTTTTGTAATAACCAAAATTATTCCCAAGAACTTGATGTACAACTTTTGTTTGAAAATTTTTTCAAATGGACCCTTTTTGAAGCCAAGTTTTGAAGTCTGGTTATGAACTTGAAAAAAAAAAAAGGTAAAATGTAGATTGTGGAGAATACGGAATACAAGGAAGTGATAAAATTTAGCCCTATTCACTCGATTTATCCGATTTTTTTTTTCACAGACTCTTTACCCAGGATTAGTGCGTACGAAGATTTTTCAAAATTCTTTAAATTTGCCCGTCGAAGGACCTTTCTCTAGAGTTTTTGTTCATCTAACTGTAGATGATATCGTAGGTGCAGTTGATTACATTCTCTCCACAGAATCGAATGTTTCGGTAAGTACCTAAAATTATTTTTTCACTTCTGTAAAATATGTACCTATTTTCATTTTTCTCGAATTCTTTTTTCAGGTCAATCATATCGTCATAACTCCTCGAGGTCTCATAAAAGAGAACACATTCCTACAACAGCAGTAAATAGGTACCTATTGATGCTTTTGATCCACTCTCCACCCGATGTTTCCACAGAAAAAAAATCAAAAAAAGCAAGACAATTTATCGATTATTGCAAAATGTACATGCACGACACATCCAAATACACAATTTCAAAAAATTGTTTTAAAACATTATATTCATTTTTTTTTCTAAACAATTGCATGCAGAGCCTACTCATCAAATTCTGGGTCCAGGAACAATTATTTTTTATTTTCTCTTTTTTTTGTTCAGCTATTAAAAGTCAAAATTTGTTCAATTTATTTACAATTTCGGACGCCTCCTGACACCCACAGGCCCCGGTACAACTTTTTTAAGTAGGACCTGATCTTGATTGCATTCTAATATTTTTTGCAAAACGCAATACTTTTACCATTCAATCATGAAAGTCGACTGAAATAACTCAAATTTGCACATACTCGTAAACAAGAAATACTCGCTTTCAATCTCGATCTGGGAAGAAAAAACCCATAACCTCAGATGGAAAAGTTTTCGCGATACAAACCATTCAAGGTAAGTATAGTATAAGATACCTAATTTTATTGATGAAACAGCAGACATAGACAAACGTAAATGTTCCGATATAAATTACAAACTGGTACCTAATTAAGAGATCACGATGACGTGGCTGGATAGGTACCTATTTACGTATTTTGTACGCTTGCTAAGGTTTTTTGCACTTTGTAGTATGCAAATTGTACAAGACGATGTATGTTGTAGACGTACTGATTTAATGCAACTAGTTCAAAATTATAATATTTTTTTGAAGATTCCTACCTCAAAGATGCATGTATTACGTATTTACATATTTGCACCCGAGTTCGGTGTACATTTAACTAGACTCCTACTTATTACGTACAATACAACAACCGTCATAAATATTGCTAGTTCATTTTGCATGGAAAATTTATCTTTTCTGTTTTCTCTTCAATCTTCATGAAGTTATCTAAGTATAGAAGATAGTGTTGACAAACGGTCGAGCATTTGCTCATGATTTGAGAATTTTAAAATTAGATTTCTTTATCTATACATACTTAATGCCTACCTACTTCTGTAGGTACATATTACCTAAAAATTAAAAAAAAAATTGACATGTATGTATCAAACAAACAATTTCTTACCTAGACCTTTGAAACATTTTCAAACCATTCAATACCTTGCAAAAATTTTCAGATTTTTTTTTATTTATCACGTTTCTGTAAATTTTAAATTTTTGAAAAAAATCGTTCAATTTGAAGAAATATTCAACTTATTCAATTTTTGTGGATTAAAAATTGGTCAAATTTTTACGAATTTCTGGATTATTAATTTTTTGTTACCTAATCTTTGTGAACTAAATTTTCAAAAAAACATTATATTTTTATACTTTATTTTTTTCTAATATTAACCTATGTACGTTGATACCTATCTAATACATTTTTTTTCAAACAGCCTTTCTGAGTACGACGATGCAATCTGCCCCTAATCCGATTAAAACTAAACTCACCTAAAATTGATATTTTCCTAAAATTTATAATTTCTCGTAAATTCATGATTTTTCAAACATTGATTATTTTAATTTTTTTTAATTAAAAATTTTTCAATATCACTTACACAAAAATTGATTTTTTTTAAAATAGGTAATTTGTCATTTTTTCAAAAATTTATCAATTTAAAAAAAATTGTAATTTTCTCAAAAATTGAAAATTTTCTAAAATCGTAGATTTAATATTTTTTTTTGGATGACAATTTTTACAAGAATTGATTATTTCGAAAAAATTGGTTATTTCTCAAATATTGTTAATTTTTTTAAAATTGATGTTTTTCTAAAACTTATTATTTCTCATAAATTGATGATTTCTCAATCATTTCAATTATCTCAAAAATTAATAATTTTTGTAAAATTGTTATTGCTTCAAAAACTGGTAACTTTTCTAGAGTAGTGAAATTTCACAAAAATTAAAAAAAATTTTGAACAAGAATTTTTCATTAATAACTTGTAGGCACAAAAATTGACAGTCTTTTAAAAATAAATATTTAAAAAATAATTTTTCATAAAAAATTATGATTTCTTGAAAATGTTTTTTTTTTTTTTTCATTCATTCATTTAAAAAAATAATAATGATAACGTAGTTATCTTAAAAATTGGAATTTTCTCAAAATTAACGATATTTTTGAAAATTTATACCTATAGTAACAGTTGTTCAAAAACAATTTACTTACTTAGGTATTGATAATCTCTTAAAAATTCAATTTTTTTTTGAATTGATAATTTTTCAAAAGTTTTTGTTTATGTTCTTAAAAAAACTTTTGGATAAGTTTCGTCTCAATCTGATTAGGATTTTTTCAGTTGTTTGTTCATTTTAAAAATTTTTTTTATTGTAAATATTTATTTTTATTTGCCTATTATTTTTTTTTTAATTTTTAGAATTCTTTAGAAATTTCATTGTTAGGTATTAAATTATTTAAAAATTTAAATTTATTCTTCATTACCTATCAAATTACAATAGGTTTTTCTGATTATTTAGTAATTGTTTTCATGCAAAGAAATTATTTCATCTTCAAAACAATTTTTTTTACCTACTTTTGTTTTACAAATTTGTAATTTATTATATTGTGGGTTTCGTTATCTATCACATTTTTATACTTAACATCTACATTAAAAAAAAAAAAAAAAAAAAAAAAAAAACTTATTTCACAATTTTTGTTATCTATCATACAAAATTTTTACTTTTTACTTTTTTTTTTGTACAAATTTTCTTCACAAAATTTCGGGCAAAGTTCTTTCACAGATCATTATCGCCAAATTTTTCACTTTCACTCCAAATTCTTCGATAACTTTTGCTTAAGATTTTTTTTCACAAATTTTGCTCAAAATCTATTTATTTTATAAATTTTTACTTGAATTTTCATTAACATAATCTTCTATACAGTTTTAAAATTAATTGTTTGTGCTCACAAATTCTAATTCAATATTTTTTCATCTATTCCTATTTTTTTTAAACAAAATTTTTCACAAATTATCACATTTTAAAAAAATTAAAATGTTTAATTTTTTTTTTGCAAATTTTCACTCCAAGCCTCCTTTACAATTTTTTCGTGCAATTTTTCATCTTTCAATTCTAATAATAGCCTTTCTAAAAAAAATGAATTTGTCAAATTATATAAAATTTTTAAATAGGTTTTTATTTTTTAAAAAAATCTTAATTATTGGGTACATTTTTATTTGAAAAAAATATCTCATAAAAACCTAATCGAGCTATACTTTGAACTAGTTTGAACCATGAATTTAGAACAGTGCTGCCACCTGCTACATTACAGTATATTTTTTCAAATTCTTGAAATGCATTAGCATTTTTAAATGAGAATTTATTCACTATGGAAACATTTATTATTAAGTTAGTAGGTACTAGGTAGTATGAGTGTTTCGATGGCGATTAAAAAAATATGCCCTATGCCTAATTTTATCTTACTCTCTGGACTCATTTTTTAGCTGGAGGATCTTAATCATTTCGATGTGACTGCGAAAAGAGATCTGTAATGTGTACTTTGCACAACAGGTAGATATAAATTATACTTACATCCTATTTTTGTTCGTCTACAGTCTATAAAAATCAGTGTGCTTATGCCGTCATAGAACTGATTAAACATTCCCTTACTGTTGAACAGTTTATCTCAAGGACATGACTCGTAGCCTTTTGGTATACAAATAAATTCGAATGAAGAATATCAATAAGAACATACGAGCAGGAGGTATTCGAACACCTTAGCTAGTTATTTCCCATTATACATTCAAATATACCGAACTGATCCATGCTAAGTAATTTCGGCAGGTAGTTTCTTATACTCGTATAAGGTAGCTAGCTACTATTTAATAAACGTCAATTGTTCGAACATGTAGAACATAATGAGATTCGAACTAAATGATCGAGTTTCTCGTTTATTATTGCTAAAAAATATAAACATTAGCAATCCTCTTTTAAATGATTAGTCATCAAAATACGTGCCATAACATATAAAGTACTGCGTACGTTGTACAACGATATTATGAATAAAATGGGGATTTTCTAGCTAAATGAGAATACTTCATCGTTCGTAATGTTTATTTAGTTTTGCACGTTATGTGGAATCTATAAAATCAGCATTCATTCTGAATTTACATAGGTACGAATCTAGGTGCCGAGTCAACCATTTACAACTTGGCCTTTTTAAAGGTAAAGAACACGATAATAGTTTAACAAAGTTTTCATAAACTAACTGTTTAAAAAATGCATAATTTATATCTAATCGTTTTTAATGAAAAAACACACAAAATTGTCATCTTCGAGTCGAGTTTGAAAGAAACGAAACAATCGAATAAATAAATAAAATAGTCGTTCAACGAATTACCTATTTCCATGAGATCAAAATGTAGTATCTCACAAACATTATACATATTATACTTATTTTACACGTCCTTATGTACTTTTTGCTTTTCTCGGTTTACTTAAATAGGACAGATAGAAAAATCTAGCGAATAAATAAAAGTAACTGAAATACATCAGAGAGGATACAAATACATTAACTCGCGAGGTACCGCAAGGCATACCCTTCGACATATATTCAAAAGCTTTGTAATTAACATAACATCCGACGACCATTTGTAATATTTGAGAAGATGTTATGACTACAGAAATTACCCTAGGAATGCGAATTTTCATCGCCTTAAAAGCGTAATACGAATACATCATCGAATGAATGAAGGTATTCATTACAACAAATGCACGAGCCGAAGATGTGAAATCTGCGAAAGACCACCAAGAGTAAATTAAAGTCAGTATATGATGGTACCAGTGCAGAAATATGAGTGGTTGCTTCCTCAGCACAATGAAAATCGTGTCACCGAATTCGGGTAATTTTGATAATACGAACAAGAACGTCCATAAGCTCGAGACCTTGTTTTCTGTTAAAAAACTGCAAAAATAGTAAATAGGTACATGGGTTATTTTCAAGTTCAATTCATCCGATAAGTACTAAAATATTTTTATTTTTATCGTAGATAATCTGCGCTAATAAAGAGATTTGAAAATGAAAATTTTTCAATTTTTAAAAAATATTTAAGGATTGAAATCATAGTAAATTGAGAGATGTAGGTAGTTATTTTATACCACGTGAAATATTTTTAATTGCTTATTATTTTTGATCGTGACAAAAAAAAAATCACCGTTAATCACTTGATTCCTAACTGCAAATAACAATACACTATTAGAAGAGAAATTGGACGTTAGCCTGGAGGTAGATACTGGGCAGGTACCTCAATATAGTATAGTCATAGGTATATGGCGGAAGATCAACTTTGATAAATTATTGAAAATTAATGGGTATAAGTAATAGATATCGTAGGTATGTTTTCGGTACATGCAACGTCTGCCAAGCTTTAGGTGAAAGTTACATAAGTACCAACGTATCGGTATACTTATATCTAATGATTATTTTGAACCTGAAGAAATTGCCCACGGGGCAAAGCTACTGATGAGAAGTAAAAAATATATAAACTTCAAGTTGAAAAGACGTAGGTTATGTACAGGTACACTACACATTCAACTTCATGTCGAACGACGTACCTATACATGATGCTAATGAGATGAGAGCATTAATGCAAATTTGCAAAATTATCATATGGGATCAGGTAAGTAACTTTTTTTGTACCTAACTATTAATTAAGTCAATGATTCGAGTTTTGGAATTTTTGAGATCCCCCCATATAACCAAGTTTAAATGGAAAAAATTTTTATCCACCTACATTTAGTACTAAGATGGGCAATATGAAATTTTCTAGGTGTACCTCGTTTAGTAGAGTGTAGTAACGATTTTGTTCACCCAAAAAATTGAGATTTTTTTTTCTAAAAAAAGTCACAAGGCTTCCTAAAAAAAAAAATTATATATTTTTTTGCAATAAAAGTACCCGAGCAATAGTTGTTTTCCTCCGAAAAAATTAAAGTTTTTTTTAAAATTATTTTTTTAAAATTAAGAAATTGAAATGTTCTTTCCCAAAAAAATTAAGATATTTTTTTATTCCAAGAAAGTTCAAAAAAATTTTCCTTAATTTAAGATCTTCAAAAATTAATTTTAAAATGTTTTTCCAAAAAAATTGAGAATTTTTCTCTAAAATAAGTGAAAGATTTACTTTTCAAAATTACAGATTTCCCCAAAAATTTATAAAGAAAAAGTTTTACTTGAAAAAAAAAATGAATTAAGTAATTTTCTTTTCTAAAAAATGGATTTTTTTGAACTTTTTTATTTTTTACTTGGAAAAGTGAAGACAGTTTTTTATGTCGACTCCAAAAAATTGAGGATTTCCTTTCAAAAAATCTCAATTTTTTTCCCTCCTAGAAATGTTTTTTTCTCTCTCTAAAAAATAGGACTTTTCCCTAAAAAACAAATAGGATTTATATTAAAAAAAAAATAGTAATTTTTTCCTCTAAAAGAATCGGAATTTTCATCTCTTAGAAAATAGAATTTTTCCCCTCTCAAAAATACAATTTTTTTTCTCAAACTTTTAAATTTTTTTTTTTTTTTTTAAATTGCATTTTTTCCTTCGAAAATTGCATTTTTTTTCTTTCAAAAATTGCATTTTTTTCTTTCAAAAAATTGCATTTTTCCCCCTCAAAAATTGAATTTTTTTCTCTTGATTTTTTTTTCTTATAGGATTTCTTTGTTTTCTAAAGGATGTTATTATTTTTTTAAAGAAAAATTAGGATTTTTTCTTCAAAAAATATTATTCTTCTTCAAACAACATCTAGATAATAAGTATAGGATTTTTCTTCTCTAAGAAATTGCATTTTTAGCTTCTCCGAAAAATGTTTCTTGTTTCTGCTCAAAAATACGATTTTTCGCAAAAATTTTTTTTTTCAAGTTAGGGTTTTTTTTCTTCTCTAAAAAAATGGAATGTTTTTCTTCCAAAATGAATTGAATTTTTTCTTCTTTAAATAAAATAAGATTTTTTTCACCTTGGAAAAATAGTTGGTAGGTAATTTTTTTAGCATAGTATATGCTTTTACGGAGACCAAAATAGAAAAAAAAGTCACGAAAATCCTACCCCATTGGGTTAGGATAGGGTACATTATGTTAGGTTTGGATGACATAAAAAAACTTGGAAAATTTTCAATAAATTCTGCTTTTTAGACATTATGTCAGACATTTTGAAACTTGTAAATTTTTTTTAAATTTTATGACTTTTAGACATTTTATAGACATTTTGTCAGACATTCTGAAAATTAGAATTTTTTTTAGGAAGATGACTTTTAGCATAGTATATGCTTTTATTTAAAGAAATTTTTAAAATAAATTTTATGACTTTTGGACATTTTGAAACTCTTGAAATTTTTTTTGACTTTTAGGCTTTTTGTCAGACATTCTGAAAATTAATATTCGTGACTTTATTCCTTTAAAAAATAGTAATTTTTTCTTCTCTTTTTTCTTGTATAAAAAATAGATCTTGTTTTTCAAAAAAACAAAAAATTTCTCTGAAAAAATAGCGTTTTTCTTCTCTATAAAATACCGAGTTTTTCTATAAAAATTTGAGATTATTTTTTTTCTCTGAACAATTTTTCTTCTCTAAGAAATACGATTTTTTCTTTTCTTCTCTAAAGAAATGAGATATTTTTCTCCTCTAAAAAATAGGATTTTCTTGTTCTCTTAAAATATTAGTTTTTCTCCCCTTAAAAAGTTTGTATTTTGTTGACTCCAAAACATAGGATTATGTATGAAGAAGAAGAAGAAGAAGAAGAAGAAGGGACCTCTCCTTCCCTTCGTTGATCATGAATTTGTTTTCTTAGATAGCCACCAAGACACAGCGAAGAGTTTTATTTTTTGTTTGGAAATCCAAAAAATTGATAAGCACTTAAATAGATGAAAATGGTAAGTATAAAAAATAACTACAAATAAATTCTTTAAAAAATTAATTTGTACGTACTCGGACGAACATACTGCATAGTAAGTTCCTTGATTAATAGAGAATATAAATTCAGGAACCATTCGAATAAAAGTTGTGATGCTAAATATTGCCAAAGCGGAATTCCAAATCAGCAGAAGTTTTGACAGCGAATATGGTTTACTATTTGCCATTAAATGTTTGAAAGAGAATATTACTATCACATAGAGGGCACTCCAGTAGAAACTCGTATGCCAATTTTCTTCCATCCATCGTTTCGATTCTAAAGGTTCGAAACTCTTCTCAAATGGGAGCAGAACGCTGTACTGGTACGCGGTTTGATTTACTTCAGCCATTATTTATATCTAACCTGCGTCAAATCAAACATAAAAACACCCTATTAAAAAAAAATTAAAAGAATAGGTGGAGGTAGGTAGTTGTAGGTACTATAGGTAAAGGAAATTTTTACAATTCTGCGAACCGCATATCTGGTAAAATTATAACTCGGAAGCAAACTGGTTTTTTTATTACACATGGCAAACGTGAAATGAATCATGAGTGTAGATTAATGTTGATCGAAGGTTCCCTACTTCTTCTCCTTGAAATATATAGACGCTGTCTGAGTTTTACTTTTACACTTTTCTGTCACTTTCCTCATTTTTCAATATCCTTAGGTAGGTATTGATTTACTTTTCAATGTTTTTTTGTAACAAATGTGACAGATTAGGTATTGTAAAACGATCGATGGAAAAGAAAGATGCCAAGTCGTCGAAAGATTTGCAATTTTATTGGGGTTTCTTTGGTAGGAACATGTGTGAAATATTAGGTACATGAACCCAAATTTATTTCTCTTTTTTTTTTTTTTAGCTTTCTCTAGGTCATATGAGATGGGAACTGTCACCTTTTACAGAGATGGAGTTCAATTTTGAAAAAGAAATCTGGAATTAAATTTCACCAGAATTATCAAAAAATGAAACTTATTGGGGATTATATCTCTTGGGAGGAATATTCATATCAACGAAACTTGCTCTAATAAATGAGGAGTCGATTGCAAAAACAACCTTATTTAAAAAATCAAATTTTACAGGAGACCAATTTAACATATCAAATTATGTTTTAAGATGACAATTTGATTCAGTGGGATTGTTCACCAAATTTTCCTTACTGCCAATTTTTTCAAATTTTGAAAAATTATGCAACTTTCCCTTCAAAAATGTCGACTATGGTTGTTTTTTTAACAAATTCAACTAAATTCACGTAATTACTTTTAAAATTGAAAAAAATTGATGAAGGGTAAATTTAAAAAAAAAAAAAAAAAATACGTCACCATCTTTTTTCTCATAAAATTTCAATTTATAGGTAAAATGAAATTTAAAAAAAAAAAAATTTTTTGACTATGGTTGTTTTTACAGTCGACCCCTCAAATATATCATAAAAAACAGTAAAGTCCTCAATTTTTTGAAAATATTTTTGAAACATATTCGTATAATAATTAAAGTACCTACTTTAGAATTTCGTGAGACCAATCTCAAGTGTAGGTACTTATGACAGATTAGATAACTAACGAGATATAGCTGCTTCTATCTATGTACATTACAGAAAGTTAGGTAATTGAAAGTTTTTGGGACACAATTCACTAAGTAGATAACACGACACCAGGTTTTTCAACTTATGAAAAACAAAAATTGATAACAAATTGACTATGCTTTTAAAGTCAAACACGAATAGACACAATGTGGGAAAACACGATGAGTGGGATGCTTACTTATTTGGTTAAATTCACGTCTACGCACTTATCAGTGTAAATTAAAATTTTTACTATCACGACCGGTCTTAGAATAAAGAAAATTTAAACCTTCATTTCGAATGCCACAAAAATGAAATAAAACACAGAAATATTTGATACATAGTTCGGTAGTTCGGTACGATATCTTATAAATTATTGGTATACGAGTAAGTCTGTTATACTCACATTCACTCTGGCACGATGGAAAAATGCTTAATTTAAAACCACGTTACGGTAAAAGAATTTGAGAAACACGACACTATCTCGTGCACAATACGAGTACACATGCCTGTTACTGAAGTTGAAAACTCTCAACGCTTTTTTAGCTTACTATTTCATATTCGATTTAACCTTCGCAACCGGTCTATTAACTGTCCACGAATAATAATTGTAAATCTGTGGAATAATTTTCACAGGTATTTAATTTGGTTTTGTGCAACGAACGCAAGACGTGGTATCGGGGTTTTCTTTTCGAAATGGGTATCTATCAAAACCGAAGCGTGCGAATACTCGCTCGATTTCGCAAATGTCACGTAAAACTGTTACATATTTCGATAACGAGTGTATAACATATGTTTAATGCGCTTACCTGTTAAACTTCACACGAACGTGTACCTGTACAATACCTGTTAAACACTGTGCATAAACTACAAATCATCGGAAAATTTCAATGTGTCAAAACGATAATATTATTACGAGCGAATTTTAGCTTGAATTATGCCGACAGAGTGGATGGATCTGCCGAAACAGTGTCAAGCGACGCGACGTGATTCAAAAATTGCTACTTTTTTCTACTTTTAGACGCACTGACAATGGCGAGATTCAATTCCACCAATCGAATAAATTCCAAGTACAGTGCCTAGTTTAACCGATTACGTAGGTACTCAGGCTCACTACCCAACCCACGCCATTAGATACCGAAACTCGTAACCATTTGTACATCTTACTACTTTTTTTTTTTTTTTTTTTTTTTTTTTTTGCTGAATTTTGAAAAGAAGAAATTTTCAAGAAAAATTAAAAGTGATTTTTCATTTTCAAATCATTACGTTTCATACTCACAAATATGTGATCTTTTTCTTAAAAAATAAAATGTGCCACAATGTTTTATAAAACTATTAAAATTTCCAACTCACCTATGATGAGGTTTTGAGGATATGGCCCAGTTTGACTCGAGCAAAGACTTAATAAAATTGAACCCAAACATGGGGCACAATAAATTTTTGGGCGAATAAATTTTTTTTGATTTCAAAATGTTGTTTTTTTCCGGCGAGCTGATTAACATCCTAAACTTTTGCGAAACTCATCTCTCAGGAAGTGCTCCTAATGTAGACCCCTAAACCCCCTTTATTTTTTTTCCCCGCTCATAGTCATAACTCTTCGAATGTGCGTTTAAACAACAGAATGATCATAATTGAAATTGAAGTACATAAAATTTACCGCAAAAAAGTTTCTATTCATTATTTTGAGAAGTGAACGGGTGGCGCAAAAATAAGCGTAAAAAAACAATTTTGAAATTTCAAAAAAATCCCCTATTTCCTTGAATATGATACGAGATTACAATTTGGATGGAGCTGTAGTTTATCCAAAAATTTTCAACCCCTGATTTTTCATAAGCAAAGTTTACTATTGTGTGTTATATTCGTGGAAATAGGGGAGGGTTTTAAATGTTTTCAGTGTTGTGAAACGTAATAAAACGAAAAACGGAATTTAAAAAAAAACACGAAAAAAACGAAACAAAATGAAATAAAGAAATCTGAAATGAGCCAAAAACAAAGCGAAACAGAAAACGAAAAAATGAAAAAAAAACTTTAAATTTTGAAAAAAAGTAACGAAAAAATTTCATTTTTTCCCGTTTTGTTTCATGTTTAAAATCAAAAACTGACTTTATGTAAAAAAAAAAACGAACAAAGATATAACCATAGCATTGATATTTTTTAAAAATTTACCTTACTTTTTTAAAAATTATTTTTGCTGATAATTCTTTCGAAAATTTTCGTTAGAAATTAAAAAAAAAATATTTTGTGGAAAGAACCTGATTTTTCAATTTTTTCATAAGCAAAGTTTACTGTTGTGTGTTATATTCGCGGAAATAGGGGAGAATTTTAATATTTTTTCAGGGTTGTGAAACATAACGAAACCAACAACGAAATCACGAAAAAATTCGAAAAAAACTAAGCAAAACGAAATAAAGAAACCTGAAATGAGCCAAAAACGAAGCGAAACAGAAAACGAAAAGATGAAATTTAATTTTTTAAAAAACGAAAAACGAAACGAAGCTTTAAATTTTGAAAATAGCGAAAAAAATTCCTTTTTTCCCGTTTTGTTTCAGGTTTTAAAAAAATCAAAAACTGACTTTAAGTAAGAAAAACGTTTAAAAATTTTTTAAAAGGAATTTTGCCTGTGGAGATTTTTTTTTAAGGAAAAATCATATTTTGTGAAGAAATTGTTTTAATTAAAAATAAAAAAAAAACGATAACAACAGCGACGCTGAAATCGAATTACAGAATTATGAAAACCTGAAATTGTCTAAAATTAGTCTTGTTAGCCGGTTTAGCAAATGATGACCGATTCAATTAGATTAATAAGTAGGTACTACGTAGATAGGTACATTTGTATTCGTACTTGATACGTAAAATTGAAAAATAATCATCTTATATAGTACAAAACACCGGTGAAATTACCGATACAAATTGACTGATTATTGAAATAGGTACCTAGTTTTACATACCTATCTGCGAGTTATTTCCACTTAGAGCCGGTTATCGGTAATTTTACGAGTACATACCTAGGTTTTAACTTTACGAAATATGGGTATGATTAATGAAGGACGGTACATTTTTTTTAGTAATAACAAAATTCCATATTTTGCTGTATATTTTTGTTGGATAAGTAAAAAATTTATCATCGGTACGTACCCTTACCCTACCCATCTAGTTGGTTCATCAGAAACCACTTCAAACGCAGATGTTTGGAAAACACGCGAAAATAGCGTGCATTTGATAACATATTTCACTCCTGCTAGGCGAATTTTTCAATAGTATAGAAAATTGATTTTTTAATGAATGAAAAAAAAAAAAAACAATTTTGGAAGTAAGGACATCTTTGAGTGAAGATTTTTTTTTTCAAAAATTTTTCATCTTTAGAAAGTTTTTTAGAACTGACTTTCTACTAAAAATTTCTTTCGAATATATATACGTACCTATATATAATATATATGTAGTTTTGATTTTAAAATTTGAAAAAGGTGGTAAACTTTTTAAAAAATTTCCAAGTATTTTTGAAATTAGGAATGTTGAACAAAATTGTCGAAATTTCCTTGATAATATTTCTTCAAACTTTTTTATATTAGCATAGTATATGCTTTTACGGAGACTAAAATAGAAAAAAACGACAGGAAAATCCGTCACAGAAATCCGTCACGAAAATCCGACACGAAAATCCGACCCCCCCAATTGGGTTAGGTTAGGTTACATTAGGTTAGGTTTGGATGACATAAAAAAACTTGGAAAATTTTCAATAAATTCGACTTTTTAGACATTATGTCAGACATTTCGAAACTTGTAATTTTTTAAAAATTTCATGACTTTTAGACATTTTTCAGACATTTTGTCTTTTTTTGAAATGTTATTACTTTTAGACATTTTCTAGACATTTTGTTAGACATCTGAAACTTATAATAAATTTTTTTTAATGTTTATTGAACGGAATGTTGTTAAATACATATGATTTAAAAAAATAAACTTCGATAATGTAGCCATATATTAGTCATTCATTGATGAAGAAGACACACTTCGCTCTGGCAAAACTCGAAATGCCGAGGTTTTTTTTTTTTTTTTTTTTTTTTGATTTTAATTTTAATTTATCAGAAGTAGATATATCGATTTTTTATTTATTAGAATATTTAGATTTTTTAATTTCAATGGAAATTAATATTCGTGACTATTGGATATTTTGTAAGACATTCTGAAACATTTTTTTTTAACTTATGATACTTTTCAGATTTTTAAATTTCCATGGAAATTAATATTCGTGACTTTTAGACATTTTGTCATAGAGTAAAAGCATATACTATGTTTCATACTTTCAAACGTAGTGTGGAAATAGAGCCTTCAGGGGGTCCAGGGGGGGCGAAGCCCCCCTGGCGAGGCGCGAAGCGCCGAGTTTTTTTAATTTTTAATTTTTTATAAATTTGAAAATTTTTAGGTAAATTTCTCTTGGTTTTTTTTTCGAATTTTGAATATTTTATGATTTAAAAATAGACCATTTTTTTCAATTTTTCTTTATTTCTAGAAAATATCTAGGTAGGTATGAGTATTCTCTTTTGAAGTGAAAACAAAAATTGCCTGAAAATTCAACATTAATGAAATTTTCTCAAAAAATTTTAATGAAGTTTTTTCAATTTTTTAGTTTTATACCTAACTTCAAATTTTTGGTCTGGAGCCTGGAGCAATGATAATTTATATCGCGTATCCTCTTCTGTTATAGCACATGGTAATCATCTCCCTACCAAATCATTCACGTTTCTTTACTACGAAATAAAAAAAAAAAATTCTGAAATCAGTTCCGTAGTTCTGAAAACCTTTTCCTTTGAATTGTTTTTAAATTCGTTAAATCGTGATTTTTTTTATTCTTTTTTAATTTGGAAAAAATATTTCGAGTTATAGGTATACCTAAATTAAAATAAGAATTAAAACATTTTGAAATATTTTTCCGTTAATTTTTTTTCCAAATTTGATTAAAACTCAAATTTTTTAATATTTTTGTTGGGAACAATTTTCAAAAATTTAGTCTACAAATTGATTCTATTAAATTTTTTGAAGCAAAAGGTAGGAAATTTAAGAGAAAAAGTACAAATTCATTCTACCAACCTACCTACCTACCCTATCTACTTAACTTATAATATTTGTAGATGTGCAACGATTGCAAACATAGATTTTTTTCTATCTCATTTCCTATCTGCAGGCCCGTCGTGAGCCAAAGTGGGCCTGGGGCAAAAATTATTATGGGCCTCTCTTACAAGGGCATTTTTGACCAAAAATTATGTGATTTTTCACAACTCAAGCAGAAAAAAATCAATTTGGGCCCCTAGCGTAACTCCGTGCCCGGGGCAAAATGCTCCCTTTACCCCCCCCCCCCCCCCCCTGTCCCCCTCTCGACGGGTCTGCCTATCTGCGTATGTGGCTTTAATTCAAAAATACATTGTTTTTAATACGTATTGCGTAGGAATTCTTTTCCAGCCTGAGATATGCTCCATTAGGCATGGTGTTTTCTCTTTCTGTTTTCATGATCAGTCAACTTTGGCTATCTCAAGAACTTTTCATCGATTGTTTCTGTGAGATGGTGTACCTACCAATAATACAATTCTTAAAAAGAGAAAATATCACGTATCATAAACTTACCTACATCTAGATACGTTTATTTACGCTTTATTTCTATAGCATGAGCCTATATTATGTGTGTAACATTTCATAGATACATAATACATACGAGTAGTTTACTTACATATCTATTTGTGTATGGACACGTTTCGATCATTATCTTACTGATTCGACGATTAATTTAATTTTTCGTTTTTTATTGTTTCAGCGAAAACAAATGTACAATAGGTACCTATTTTCCTCAAATAAAATTTTCATTCGCTACAAAAGCATGCAAAATAGCCACAATATATGTAGGTACCACAAAAAACAATTCATAGGTATTTTTATTTGCGTACAAATTATTCATACATTAAAATGCACTACCTGGTACCTACACCTACCAATAAAAATGACAATAATATTAACATCATAATAATCCTCGCCAAAAAATTCAATATTTTACGTATGTAGGAAAAATTCATTACTCAATTTACCTCTAAATTTTTAAAACAAATATGTATTTTGAAACAAAATAGGAAACGTACGTTTGCGTGTGCGATTATTAAAGGTTGAAGAGATATAAAAAACTTGTTTCATCCTAAAAAAATAGCTTCCATGTAAATAATTCGAAATATGTTACATATGAATTAAAATACCTACCAGTCCAGTTCCGTTTTTTATTTAAAAGTTGTTTCAATGCGAGAAAAAAAATAGGTGCAAATTTAGTATCCACAATCGAAAGTGACTAGTAGTCTGCGAAGCGTTGTGAACTGGATGAGTAGATCTGAACTCTGATGAGGTACACTTTTTTCTCTGTTACAGAGTAATGCACTTGAAAAGATATATGCTTACGCTTACATTTTACCAATGGAACGATATCGTCTGTTTTTCAAGGTCATTTAGATTCAGTGCTTACTAAACATAGATTCAGAGTAACAATGACAGCGTTAATTTATCATTTATCATCGTTGCAGGCAGCACTTTGAGTTTCTTGTTAGGTCATAAATTTTGTGGAAAACGTTATTTTCTCTTTGAAATGAAATTTTGAAAAATTTAATTTTTTTTTTCAATTCTTTCCGACGGTCTAGAAATTAAGGTTATAATGGAGTCAACTTGAATCATGCTTTTCGATTTCAACATTATTTTAGAAAAATTAAATTTTTAGTTTGCAACTGATTTCCAAAATTATTTGCATAGTTCGACACTCACGTTAATATACCTACCTGTAAAATCTAGTGATTGTAGATACATTTTTAATAATGCAATCCCCAGCCTCCCCAGGCCTAATGCATTTGTACGATTGACCAAATTTAAAAAAAAAATTAAAAATTGATAGGTACCTATTTAAAAAATTTTTGACACTTTTGAAAAAAAAGAATGACTTATTTTTCCAAAAAAATGGCTATTTTATTAATAAGTTGTAATTTAAAAAATTGACATAATAAAATGTACACACATCACTTTGAAAAATATTCGGAATACTTTTCAAAAAAAAAAAAAAAATTATTACCCCTCCCCCCCAAAATATATTTGAGTCAAATGATCATTTTTTGAAAAAGAAAGACTACATTACACCCTCGAAATATCAGATATCGTGAGAGAAGTCGGATAATCGATTTTTGTACCATTTTTGAAAAAAACCGGTACAAACCAATTCAGTAGATATTGCAAAAATTTTACAGAAATAACAGTACAAACAGAAAACAATGAAAACACCATGCTGAAGAGGTAGGTAAAGTACCTACGTACAATTAAAAAAAAAAAAAAAAAAGAAATGAACCACTTTTGGATTAATCCGAAACACAAAAAAATAAGAGATGAAAAAATTTCT
Source organism: Balanococcus diminutus (assembly GCA_959613365.1). Classification (NCBI taxonomy): domain Eukaryota; kingdom Metazoa; phylum Arthropoda; class Insecta; order Hemiptera; family Pseudococcidae; genus Balanococcus; species Balanococcus diminutus. The sequence continues at coordinate 38,195,032 of OY390714.1, forward strand.
CATTTTTTTGGAATAAAATAATTTTTTGTTGTAAACAAGTTCTTTAGGTAATTTTTATTTGAAATAACATTTAAAAAAAAATTGACCTAAAAAAAATCAATATTTCTGAAATTCATTTTTCAATAATGGTGTACCTATTTTAAAAATTTATTTTTAAAAAACAGGAAATTTTTTTTTTAATTCACTCATCAACTTAGAAAAAAAAACAATGGAATAAGTATTCCATCCCGAACAGCACAATCGACAAATTATCGAAATAAAAAATCGACAGAATATCGAATTCGATAAAGTGTCGCGTTAGTTCCGCCTAAATCGTGAAATTATCTTTCGATATATAGATAGATTATCGACGAATTATAGTTAGCAGAAATTTCGAGATTATAGTAAGATATTTTATCGATAATATATCTATAATATCGAAAGATAATTTCACGATTTAGGCGGAACTTTTGCGACACTTTATCGAATTCGATATTCTGTCGATTTTTTATCGATTTTTTATTCCAATTTTTCGTCTTTTACTAGCTTTTTTCTATAATTAAAAATCATTAATTAGCATAATTAATACATTAAACTATGCCTAAACACATTATTCATGTTACGGTAAGTGGATCATTTCAGAAAAAGTCGAAAAAAATTATAAAAAATCTGCCACCCGTGGGGCTTGAACCATGAGGAATTAGCAATAAAACGCTTATAATATGCAGTTTAGTACTTCCAGACGAGTTGGACTTAGAAAAATTTTCACCAATTTCTAAAATTTGGAAATAATTTTGAATATCGTCACAAAATCGTTGAAAAATCGTTCGACAAATTTCAGATTATTTGTCGATAATGTAGTTTCAAATATCGCCACAAAATCGTTGAAAAATCGAATTCGAGGAATTTCATATCACGTGTCGATAATATAGTTTCAAATATCGTCATAAAATTGTTGAAAAATCGAATTTGAGACATTTCAGATTACGTGTCGATAATAAAGTTTTAAATATCTTCACAAAATCGTTAAAAAATCGAATTCGAGAAATTTCAGATTATTTGTCGATAATATAGTTTCAAATATCTTCACGCAATCGTTAGAAAATCGAATTCGAGAAATTGCATATTATGTGTCGATAATATAGTTTCAAATATCTTTACAAAGTCGGTAAAAAATCGGATTCGATAAATTTAATATAATCTGTCGATAATATAGTTTCAAATATCGTCAAAAAATCGGTAAAATATCGGAGTCGAGAAATTTCATATAATCTGTCGATAATATAGTTTTAAATATCTTTACAAAATCGTTAAAAAAATCGAATTCGATAAATTTAATATTTTTTGTCGATAATGTAGTTTCAAATAAATGTACAAAATCGATGGAAAATCGGAATCGATAAATTTAATATTCTTTGTCGATAGTATCGTTGACAAATATCGTCATAAAATCTTAATAATATCGAATTCGATAGTTTTTAGATTTAAAATTGTACCGATAAATCTTTATAATATCGTGAGAACATCTATAGATTTTCAAACGATTTTTTATCGATACGTTACATCTTCCGATATTATCGATCAAGTGTGCCGCTCGGGATTTTCAAAAAAAAAAAAAAAAAAAAAAAAAAAATAGGCCTATATTTTCTAGAACCCATTTTTGAAGAATACCTATTTGTAAAAAATGAAAATTTTCCAACAATTGATTGAATTTTTGAAAAAATGACTTTGAAAAAATATGATTTTTCCCCCAAAAAATAATTAATTTTCTTAAAATTACCATCGTAAATAAGATTTGGAAGGGTGCGGTGTTCAAGATGTTAAAAAAAAACTATTTTTCCTATTTTTCAAAAAAAATTCCTTGAAAAACATAGTCAAAAAAATTAAAAAATTAAATGACTTATTTTTCACAAAAATGCTACCAATTTCAGAAAAATGACTTACCTATTCTTTTTCAAAGAAACAACGCATTCTTGAAAAAAAAAGAAATAAGACCAGACGAAAGAAATATTTTTAAGAGTTATATTTTTCAAAATAACAGAATTTTCGAAAAAATGACTCTTTTTTAAAAATATGACCTCCCTCCCCCAAAAAAATTGACAAGCTTTTTGAAAAATCACTATTCAAACCAAAATTTATTCACCTACTTTTCAAAAAATAGTCAACTCGTTTTTGAATAAAAAAATGTGAATATTCAAAATGTAATTTTAAAAAAAAATACATTGGTATCCTTATTTTACAAAAAAACTGACCCACTTTTCACAAAAATAAAAAATGAAGACATGACCTATTTTTAAAAAAATGGGATATACTTCAAAAAATAAACACATTTTTTTTTTCAAAAAAATAAAAATAAAAAATAAATAAATTTAAAAAAAAATTATGCAAGTGAGTATTTATTTTTGGAAAAAATCCTACCTACTTACTCCTCAACAATAACGTAAAAAATTGTTATGAAATGAAGTCCTTGAAGAATACATTATTTTCCAAAAAGTTTTAAACGTAACGTTCATTTTTTTTTTTTTTTTTTTTGAATATTAGTATTTATCTCAAAAACTACTTTTCAAAAAATTTTATGCAATCAAAAAAAAAAGTGTAGAAATATATATTTTTATAAAATTAACATTATGTAAAACAATAATTTAGACAAATTTTCTCATGCATTTCTGAAAAAACTAAAATAATTTCATTTCCCAGAAAAAGCACTTCAAAAATGAATTTTTCAAAATTTATTATTTTCTATTTTAAATTTCATTTTTTTAAAAATAGGGCCAACTTTTTTTCTTTCTTTCTTAAATTCAAAACAGTAGGGATTATTTTTAAAAAAATGGATTTCATTTTGGAATTTAAAGATATCTACTTAGGTATACCTACCTACCTATACCTAATTATATTCCAAAAATAAGAAATCCAAGAAAAACATTTTCTGTTGTATTTCTTATCTTGTACCTAAAATTTTTTATTTCTTTCGTAAATTTTAAGCTGAAAAAATATGTTGTTTTTAATGTTTAGATAATTATTTTTGTAATTTTTTTATTGTTCTACACTTGTTTCAATTTTATATTTTTAAAGCAAAAAATCTTCAATTGTTTCGCACAATTTGAGAACCAATGCGTTATGAGATCATTTCATTAATGATTTTTCAAGGGTTCTAAACTTTTTTTCAAAAAGTTTGTATCTCGTGGAAATTAATTTCATCTAGAATAGCATCATTTTTTTTTTGTTTGAGATGGAGAAATTGAACTTACTGATGCAAATTTTTGAAAATTGTTGTATTTAGGTTTAAGTATAGGTAATTGACTATTTTTTGAATAGTTGATTCTTTACACATGACCAAATTTCAATTTCAGCTACACAAGTAGGTATACCTACCAATATATTATGTTTTCCTGTACATGAAAGAGAAATTTCAATAATGAAATTCGTCAATCCTTCGAGTAAACTATTAATCGGTATAAGTTAACATAACAAATCGCCAATCTCTAATTTCTTTATAACTGGGCACGGAAATGAATGCGTGACTACGACTTTCATTCTCAATACAAGAGAAAAAGTATGTATAATTGATTAATTGAAACTGATATCTTTTTCTTTTTTTTTCACGAACGCGATTATGCAAAGAAAGTTCAATTAAATCCACAGTCATGACGCTGACAAAGAAGATACCATACCCATATGTACTTAGTCTGATTATATCAATGATTCGGTGAAATATGATGATCGGTATAGATCAATAATCAACTTCTTATGATAACTCGGTTCGCAGAGAAAACTCAGATACCCATACGATTGGTCGAAATATGATCGGTACCATAATAATAATCAACCTGTCGATAAGTTATTATGGAAAACTGCGATAAGTATAAAAAAATTACCTATCTACCTGAGAAGACTCGCACGCGTTGCGAAAACCGCAAATAAAGATTTTTCAATGGATTATCGTAAGGCGACCATGACTCAAACAAATATCGAATAAACTCGTCGATTGAAATTAATTTCAAAGTCACGAATTCAAAGGAATTAATGACGATTCGAATGTATGTCACTGGTGCCATATTTCTCATAAGAACCTATAGAGAGACAAAACACTCGCACGTTCACCAAAACAAAAAGATTGTCAATCTCTTTGCTAGACACGATCCCGCATATTGTTGGTAATGACAATAATACGACGACTCGGCATTCTATCTAGTGCGAAATCTTTAAGCTAAAAAAAGTAGAAAGTTTTTTTTTACATAAATGGACTGTTTATATTGCAGCTCAGTTCCGACTGATAATGGATGAGCCAGGAGATATGTACTCGGAGTATTATCATTTGGGAGATGTTTATCACCAGCTAAGATTAAATATTTTATTTTTATTAATTTGGACGACAATGAAAATTTTATCATAAGGTCTAGGTACACTGATGCCAGACGCCATACCACGAATATGCGCCTTAGCAGATGCGCAACAGGTGTCCGTGATTTTCTCTGTCTAATTTGAGAGTTTATATTGTACGAGAAAATGTCGCAGTCGCGCTGCGTGTACAACTCTGCTGTCTCTTGAGTTTAAAATGAAAAGATTGTTTCTAACATCTGGGCAGTTATACTAACTCGTAGTTATTTATACACGGCAAATACCTATGTTCTAAATTTTACGGACTGATAATTCCGCTATAGTTTTCCATTTCATTGGCAACCTAATTACTGCGGTGAAATATGCGAAGGAAGCAGGATACTCGGGGCAGACGCAGCAATATTTACAATATTTTATAAGTACGACCATGATGCTTCGGCTTCACTTTTCATTTTCATACGAAAAGTGTTCAATCCCCCCCCCCCCCCCCCAAATCGCTATCTGACCATACCGTACTATGTCTTTACGACGTACAAATAACGTCTATATCGTATTTGATACGCTTTTTTATTTTCGTTCTGATTAAACACCTACACTTTCCCCACATCATCAATATGCAAATTGACAATCTTCGAACTTGTATCGTCGATCGCGATCCAGCAAATCCCCCACCATTTTACTCTCACACTCGATGACCAATTGACCATAATGTCGCATATAGATTTAACAAAAAAAAAATTAATGACATCGATTTTTAAAGTTAGGTTAGGTCAGGTAGTATATTAGGTACCCCCTGTCACGTGTTGGCACTCGTGACGCAGTCGTTTGTCTTTTTAAATTTTCAATGATGGGAAAATCCGTCAAAATCTTCCAACACCTAAATTGTGATGATCCATCATTTAAAAAAAAAAATTAACCGACTGCCTAAGTGCCTACCTAATTAACTATACTTAGTGTATAATTGATTTGCTCATTGAATAGGGTCGAAGGACCATAAGTACAATCGAACCATCGCATAAAAACTTGGTGTATTTTTTTTTCTTTTATACTTTTCCTTTCTATTAACCGTTACGAGTCATTCTCTACTACACTCGTCTATTCAAAATCACTGACTACTAAACTGAATAAGATTTACGTTCCGTTTCGTTTATTCGTAAACGTTTCTCTGATGAAGATCGAACACAAACGCAGTAGGTAGTAGGTACCGATACCTACCTAGTGCCTACCTACTGTTCGGTCTAAAAAGAGTCATTTATAAGTATATTGATTTTATTGGAAAACAATTCAAATATTTTTGTTTGATTTCTATGGAAAAATTTTCAGAAAAAATAGCATTGAAAAATCTAATTTGAAAAATTCTCTCGAAGAAAGAAAAAAAATTGAAATATTTTTGAAAAAAAGAACTGAAAAATCATTTGTATGGTAAAACTTTTTTAAAAAATTGAAAAAATGTTTTCTGGCATTATGAAAAAAAAATATACAAAAAATGTTGTGAAAAAATCATTTTGAAAAAAAATTGCAGATTTATGTGTGAAGAAAATTCTTTTGATAAACGTTTAAAAGAAATATTCAAATAAATTTGAAATTTGAAATTTATTTCCCCTTGGAAAAAACTGAAGAAATAAAATTAATTTGGAAAAAAATTTCTTTAAAAATGGGGAAAAAAATTAAATCAATTTTTATAGAAAAATAGGCTTCAAAATCGTTAAAAAAAGAGCAAAACTGAAAAATCATTTGTGCCTATAATTATGGCAAAATATTTTTAAAAAATACCTAATTGAAAAAATATTTTCTGGTAATTATGGAAAAAATTGTAAAAATACGTAGAAAAGAAATTGTACAACAAATGTTGGGAAAAACCATTTAGAAAAAATTGCAGATTTATGTGAGAAGAAAATTCTTTTGATAAAGGTTTGAAAGAAGTTTCAAATATTCAAATAAATAAAAAAATTAAAATTTGAAATTTATTGGCTATGGGAATAAACTGAAGGAAGAAATAGTATTGACAAATCAATTTAGAAAAAAATTTCTTTAAAAATAATTAAACTTTTTTTATACCTATACCTAGAATATTCAAAAAAAATAAAAAAAATGAAAAATAGTGTTCAAAATCAATTTCAAACAAATAACAGAATTTAAAAATTATTTGTACTTACCATATTAGGTATGGCAAAACTTTTTTGAAGAATTGAAAAAATATTTTCCGGCAATTATGAAAAAAATCTTAAAAATTGAAAGGAAATTTTCAGATTCATATGAGAAGAAAAATACCTATTTGTTTGATAATCGTTTACAGAAAATTTCAAATATTCAAGTAAATAATTTTTTTTTGAAATTTGAAAAAATTTTCTGTGTAAATGAAAAAAAAAACCAAGTCAATTTTTGTACCTAGAAGTATTTAAAAAACATGGTCCTAAAATCGTTTTATTTTGAAAAAGAACAGAACTGAAAAATTCATTATTTTGTATCTAACAATTTTCTTGAAGATTTAAAAAAAATTTCTGAAGTAATGAATAAAATTGAGAACATTGACAATAAATACCTAGTGAAAAAAAAGTATTCTGAGAAATATATTTTGAAAAAAATTAGAATTCTGTGAGAAAAAAATTATTTTGGAATGGTCTCTAGAATTTAAAAAACTTTTTGGTGAGAAACTTTTGAAATCATTCTCTCTAGGAAATAACAAAATTTTAAGATAGAAAAAATTGAAAAGATCGGATGTAATGAAAAGTTGGATAATCGATTTCTCAAAAATGAAATTAAATCACTTCGGATTAACACCAAAGTAAAGTTGGGAAAAGGAACTGAAAAAATAACGCCTTTTCAGTCATAATGCCAATTAAAAAAATGAAAAAGCTCCTCAATTTCGTCGCCCTATTTCCAAAACTGTCTAACTCCATGTGATTTGGTACTAGGAAACTTGGGTAGGCGGAAAAAACAAATTTTGTTAGAAAACGCGTTTGAAATTAAGAAATATATATTTTTCAACTTCAAACGCGTTTTCTGACAAAATTTTTTTTACCGCCTACCCAAGTTTTCTAGTACCAAATCACATGGAGTTAGACAGTTTTGGAAATAGGGCGACGATTTTTTGGATTAAAAATTTTAATTTTTTTCCAATTTTAAGAATAAGAAATCTCATTTTTTTTTTTTTTTTTTTTTGGGGGGTGTTTATAATTACAGGATTATTACACCCATCGGAAGAATTTTTTTTAAATTTTATTTGTGAGGTTGAGTTTTTTAATTAAGTTTATGAATTTTTGAATTTCGGAAGGAATATCTGGTATAACTGGGGGGATTTCATTTATTTGTAGGGTTAGTCTCTCTTGTGAATTAAATTTTTTATTTTTGAAAATAGAGATTATAAAAAAGTAGACAGTTACTTTATAAAAGAAAGAAGAAAAAACACGTTAAAAAGTTGAAAATTAAAAAAATAATCTTTCTCTACTTTTTTTTTTTTTGAAAATCAATTTATATAAAAAAGAGGTTTGTAGAAATGAAAAAAAATGATCAAAAATGATTCTGAAAAATTGTAAATACGAGGTAAAGAAAATATCTTTTGAAGAAAAAATCGCGTTAAAAATGATTGAAAATTACAAAGTACTGAATTAGGTACCTACTTTTTTTTTTATCAGGTATTCGCTAAAATTATCTACATACCTACCTCATTTATTCAAATCATAGTAAGTAGATAAGTCGACTTTTATACACAGAAGATAAGAAAGGTTCACTTGAAGTGAATAGATAAGTAAGTACGATTGTGCAAATATCTACGTGCAATTTCAAATTTTTATTACACAATGTAAATACTGCGTATACTTACTTACTTAATTTTGGAGCTGTTGAACTATTGGATACGAAAACCATGGCAATATGAGTAGAACCAACATGCTAAACTTTATAAAATAGAATTGAAAAATTTTGGCGAAAAAGATGAAACTATATATTTTGTTTTCCACTAGTATACAGAACAATGATTTTTTTATTAAAAAAATTGTCGTGGAAAAATTATTTTTAAAAAATGAATAAATAAATTAAAATTCTGTTGAAAAAATTTTTTCATTACAATAAATCTTCTTTTAACTTAGGTACTTTTAAAAATGAGAAAAAAATTTGGGAAAAATGTATGAAAAAAATGGAGTGGTAATTTTTTTGAACATTTTTCTCGAATCATCTCTTAGGAGAAAAATTTTAAAAATCCAATAAAAATTCTTCTGATTTATAAAAAAAAAATCGTACAACTTAAAAAATAAAAATTCTCTAAAAAACATCAAACTGGAAATTTTTTTGGAAAATTTCCTTAATTTTCTTTAAAAAATTTACAAAACAATAAATTTTGCAAAATTCCTTTTAAAAAATTAACAATCACGAATCTTTTAATAACTTTAAACTTTTTCTTAAAAATTAAAAAAACTCTTCAAGAAATAAGCTTAGACAAAAAATGAAAAACCTTAAAATATTTTCAGATAAAATTTTTCTTTTAAAAATTTTTTCCGAAAAAATTTCTCAACATTTTTTTCAACTCATAAAAAAATTCATGCATTGAAAAAACTTCAAAAAATCTTTGAATATCTCAGAAAAAATTCCTCCAAGATCTATCAAGTATACCTACGTAATGATTAATTTTCTTTTAAAAATAATGAAAAAAATCCAAGAAAAAAAAAATGAGAAAAATTGAAAAAGAACTACAAAATATTTTCGTGAATGAAATTTTTCTCGAAAATAAAAAATCTTCCTGAAAGTCGCTTAAAATCCTTGAACAAATCATTTCAATCAGAGAATTTTTTCAAAATCTATAAAAAATTCATGTAATTGTCAAAAAATTAGGTAGGTATTTAAAAAAAATTTCGCTAGGAAAAATCTCAGAAAAAATTTGTAGGTATTTAAAATTATCTAAGAACAAATATGTACCTACTCTTTTGAAAATAAAATTGTCTGGGAAAAAAATTATTCCAAAAAATTATTCCAAAAAATTTAAAATTCTGTTGAAAAGATTTTTCTATACCTAAATAAAATCATATTTTATAGTTCTCTCTTAAATATAAAAAAAAAACAAAGAAGAAAAATATAGGTAGGAAAAAAAATGAAATAAATAAATAAGCTACAATAAAATTTTTCTCAAAAAAAATTCCCCAAAAAAATCTATCGGAAAAAAATGATTTTAAATCCCCCCGAAAATTGATGTACTTACCTACCTACCTACCTACCTACCTACTTACCTACCTACCTACTGCTCACATCAGAGAAAAATCCTCTAATAAAAAAAATTTACATGGGTACAACTTACAAGAAATAAATTCTCTGGAAATAATCCTCCCTGAAATTTTTTTAGGAATATGCTTCCATTGGAGAAAATTTGCAGAACAATAATCTTATAAACTTGAAAAAATTCATTGAAAAAAAAAAGACCATCTGAGAATGAATTCTTCTATGAAAAATTTTCTCGTAGGTAATTTTCTTCTTTTTCAAAATAAGTTGAAATTTTGATAGAAAACTGTCGAAATTTTTCAAGGTCATTTTTGTGCGTAATAATTCTAAAACTTGGAAATTTTGATTTTAAATGTTCAACTCTACCCCTCCAGGGAAATTATGTGCATGTTGTAAAGTACCTATAGTAATGAGTAATGTACGTAGACATTAGACACATTATATACAATGTATCCATATCTGTTTAATAAACTCATCGAATCTTATTGTTAGCTCATCATATCTCTACCACCAATCTCTGAAACTACGATACCATTCGCTAGCTACTCGTACTTCAATTATGGCCATCGTCGCATCGGGACAGAAATCTCTTTACAAACCTACTTAGGCCTATAGGTCCACTCGAGTGACAATTGAGGCAAATTCAACGGTTCGAATTAAAAACCACACGTACGAAATACGAATATAGGTACAAGTTCACAATTACGTATTAGTCGAGATAAGTGATTTTATAAAATACAACAATAATAACTCACCTGGAGAAAATGCAGCTCGTACCTCGATCACCCCGAAGTTGTAACAAAATCACCACAGTCGACGGAGGAATACGTAAAAAGCGAAATTACTTTCATCTCAAATCTCAGCTGGTAAATGAACATGGAACAGCAGTCGGATAGATATTGAAAATTGCCGTCATTACAGCTTATTGTGTCACACTATGATATAATTGCAAATCAGGAGGTGTTAGTATTAAAGTGATTGATAGAGAAAGTTCATCGCACGGTACCTATACCTATATCATCTTCGGTAATATGTTGAACGCGTCAAAAACGCAACACGTCAAATATACAAATATAATTTAAGTGAAATTTTTCGTCCGAGGATGTTCCGTTACTTGAGAGGTATGGTATACCTACATAAGAAATATCAACACTAGTCAAAAAGTCTCACGAAAACAATGACAACTTTCCCATCACACAGATTACCGTTTGTTATGCTCTGTCGGATACCGATACGTATAGGGGAAAAACCGTTCAAGTTTTCAGTTTGTGGTACTTTTACCGCTCTGCAGTGTGTTGGGTATTGTCTGGAGAATTGTGCAGTTTAACTGGAAGCTGCTAACTTCCAGTTCCCGATCCGAATCAAGGTGAGAAAGTGTTTTGTCCATCTCCTGTCGTTTATTTGCGCGGTGGCTTCCATGTGCGTTGTTGTTCTTTGAATTATCTTTTCTCGAGTTAAGATACTGTTTCGAGCGCGCGTTGAACTATTTAAATTAATCCAAATTAGATTTTTCCTACCATTTACCGCGAATTCGGTTATCATTAATGAACTGTTTAATTGATCGTGTTTGATATACCATTTTTTCTAATTTTTTACCTTTTTTTTTCTTTGTTGGTTTTTATTGTTTCAACTTATTATTCAAGTTCAGGTAAATATTACACGATTTGCATGTGTTCGGGTTTTACCTTTTTTTTTTTCTTTCAAACTCACATTTACCTATATCGAGTGCATAGTTAATCGTTTTTTTTTTCGCAATTTAACTTTTTATAAATGAATACAGGTACGGTAATCATATTTTTTAACTACCTATATTTTGAAACACTTTTGCTTACGTTTTGGTGTGTGATCTCTACCGTTGACATTGAGATCGCACAATTCACATGCTGGTATCGTTTTTTTGAACTTTATTGTCAAAAATTCACTTCCATAGGCTTGTTTTTTGAATTTGTACGACTTTTTTTTCTCTCTCTCTCACTCTTTCAAAGACCTTAAAGGTACACGCCTAACTTACATACAATTTAGGTTAATTTTTAATCGCCAATTTTTTTTATGATTAGCGAAGTTTTTAATTAATACAGTACGTGAAAAACCTGAATTCCTACTATTTGCAAAGTTATACGTGTGTGGTACGAGTTTGGACTAAGTAGTCGATCAAGATTTAAAATTTGATAAAAAAATCACATTTTTGAACAACTTTTATGAAAAGTTCCCCAATGAAAGTTGATATACGTAGGTACGAGTAGACGAAGGCTCAGTCATCCAAACGTCACGGTCGAAATGAATTTATTCGTGAATTTATTATCCAATGTAGGGTTACTAACGATGATCTGCAATTACAAACACTAGAATTTAAAAATTTATTTATTCGATACTGCATAATTTTGATACTTGGAAGTTATTAACTTTGTAGGTATATAGTGCCTTATAAATGAAAATTGAGCTATCAAAGAAGTAGGCATAGGTATATAAATAAATACACGATAATCAGTTAACCTCTAAAACCAAAACTGGCTCCTGAAAGAATAATATTCAATATAGCTTTAAGTGGTATGATTTTGAAACAGTTTCCTTTTTCATAATAACTTCACGCCGATATATTTGCTGAAAGTAGGTAGCTTATTACAAGTCGTGGAAAAAGAAATGAAAATCTCGAGATAATTATTTTCTTAATTCACGTGTTAATGGTTAAATGATACATAATTACAACGGTATCGAAACCGGGTCGGCTAAGACAGATATAAAATATTGAGTTTTGGGAAAGTGTAGATATAACGTTGACGTAGGTATCTAAAATTTAACGGTAATACTTATTTTGATTTAGTAAGTAAGTACTTCCTTAAATTAAAAAATTTCTCTTATTAATGAAAAACGGGTTACATACGGTTCGATTGATTACACCATGTCTGAAAAATGTTTAATTACTCTCTATGTGCACCTACTTAGTAGAAAGTGTGGGCAATTTTTTTATTCGTGTATATTATCTATACCCCAAAATGTTTAATAATTTTCCAGTCGTGTTTGCCATTTCTATGGATTTAGAAAGGGTGTAAGAAAACACCGATTAAATGTGTAGGCACATGTTGAGTAAAGAAAGCCAGTACGAAGACTTTTGTTTAACATGGTAGCAGAGCGTGGTTTTGATATGATGTTTAAAATGTCTGTAATCATTTTCTAGTCGTGTTTATCATTTTTATAGATGTAGAAAGGGTGTGAGAAAAAGTCGATTAAATGTGTAGGCACATGTTGAATAAAGAAATACAGTACGAAGACTTTTGTTTAACATGGTAGCAGAGTATGGTTTTGACCTCTTCTTCCATATATTAAATATAAAGCTGAAATATCTCAGTACTGACTATAGGATAGGTTCATTCAAAAGCTCTTATCCACTTGTTATTAGACATGTGCCAACTCTTTGAAAAAAATAGACAACTATCTATTCAAAATAATCTATTTCAAAAAGGATCAAAATTCCATACTAAACAACTCTTTTTGGTCAAGACTGTACACAGTGTAGCATACACATTTTCCAAGTGGTGGAAAAATTATATATTCATAAACTTAGAACACTCGAAATTGAAAAATTGAAACTCAAAAGTGCCAACTTTTTGTAATTTTTGATCTTTTTTTGGTGAAGGAATTTTTATTTAGGGAGAATCACCTCGAATTTCGAACAAATTTTCGTAATTTTTCATCGAAAATCGTTGATTTGCCAACTTGAAACTCAAAATTTGCTAATTTTTGATTTTTTTAAACGTATCAGAAGAGCCCCCCCCCAAATCTCCTGATCGCTACGTCTCTGAGACCCTTAACTCTTCTACAACTTTTTAAAATTAGTGTTGATAAGTTAAATAGGTATCTCTTTTTTAATCGTCATTTTTTTCAAATATAAGAAGGTAATAAAGAAAAAAAATTGCATAAATTAAAATATATAAGTAAAATGATTTATCGATTTCTAAGGTTGAAACTTTGATTTGATTCTCAAGATTTTGGTTTACACTAAACACCAATTTTCACATCAAAAGCAAAAATTTCTTACTCTTGACTCATAGGCATAATAGACACGGCTGTTACAAATTGAAACGCCCACAAAAGGTGTAATTTGGCCCTGGGACTGGTGTGTAACTTGGGACATGACCACATGACTGAAGTTTTCAGAAAATCAGAAAACAAAGTATACTTTGTAGAAAAATGAATTTTCAATCAAAAGAGTACTTTACATTTTTTGACCATCTTCAAAATTTTAGGTGCTACTCGAAAAAAAATAAGAAGAAAATACAGTTCCAAATTTTATAGTCATCCCCTCCCTCAAATATCGCTCGAAATGTTGAAAATAGGCAAAACATCAAAAGAATCTTTTGATTGAAAATTCGATTTCCTACAAAACATCGGTCTTAGTTTTTAGATTTTCTCAAAAGCAGAGATGTAGCGTAACTAATTTCCAAATGTGGAAAAAATTACCAACTTCCCAACTTTGAACCGAAAATTTCCAACTTGAAATTCAAAATTACTAACTTAGAATTTTTAAAACAATATCTTAGGGGGGGAAGGCAGGTCACATAAAACCAATCATTGGCTCTTTGTTCGCTACCCCAATTGAACTTTAGGTACACATGAGATTTTTAACTTTCAGTCTAACAATACTGCTTTCATTTTTTTTTCAAAGTTACATGGACTGTCCAATAATGAACTGAATGAATTTTTCAAAGGGCGAGGGAATTATTTAAAATGCCAACTTAACTAGTATATCAAAAAATGGCAAACAAAGTATGTACTGCACAAGCAAAGCGAGGGCCAAAATTCTGGAGAAATCTAGATTCTTAATGGAAAAAATATACATTTTCTGCCAAAATTTGAATTGATATCATTACGATCTTTTCAAATTCTGTACAAATACGACAAATTTGCCTAATTTTTACCAACTTTAAAATGCTGAAAGGGCAAGCTGCTTCCATGCCCCTTTAGGTTCGTTCCTGAAATTTTGAGGCTGTCTCGTGATGCTTCATAAAGTATTCAACTTGATCTTCAATATCAAATTTCTAGTTGTCCCCAATAAACATTTCTGGGGTTCAGCTTGGAACCAGTTTGGGATAACATATATGTGATTAGGTTGTCTCAGACCTCGGGAGTTTTGAGGGTTCAAAGTTTCAATTAAATTAAGAAAATTTTGGCTTTTAAGGGCTAACAAAAAGAGGAAATTTCCCTGAGCCCAGAATTTAATGAGTAGGATGTTCATGTGCTTTTTTATGTGTACATTACTGATCTCAAGAATGGGAAAAAAATATGAAGCCGGAGTAAAAATTGTACTTAATTTGCACAATTTTGAAGAATGGTTGAACTCTTCTAACTCTCGTTTTCAAACTTTTTGTGAGAGTCAACTTTTCTGAAAATTCAAATCGGCTGTTCAACTATCTCACGAGTTGACACATGTTTGCCTATATTACCTACTTATTTATTAATTCAATGCTGAATTTCAAAATAAGGATATTCGGTTTATTTGAAAATAGTAAGTAGGTAATGTAAAATATAATATTTTCAAATTTTTCATATTTAATTGAAAAAAAAAAAAAAAAAAAAAAAAAAAGGAAAAAGCTACTTTGGTATGTATATTTATATGCGTAATGACTACCTAGGTAGCTTTTTGATACGGTACTTTTTGATTTCGTAACACAGAAAAGTATATAATTCAAACTGCGGATTAACAGTATTACACCAATGATGGTTATTATATCATCAAAATATCAAATTAGCAATTTCCTTCTGGCACCCATACTTACACTTTCTCTAAAAGAAATTAGATTAAAACAACATCCGAACCGAAATGTATTACCATAAGAAATGTTTGGCTAGTCTTGAACTTGAACTACGCCAATTTGTTTGGCTGGCATAGAGGCAGGGCAGGTATACCCCAAAGCGAAATAAACTTCTAGCATCACGCTACCTTGTCACGAACAATGAAAGCTTTTAGATAATTTTCCATCATCAGTCGCATATATACGAGTGCAGACGCAGACGCCGACTATGAAATAAATTGAAAAGTGGATAACAGTGTCTTTTTTTATGATTTTCTTTACCACTTTCACTGATCATGACCTGGATGTGGTGCAAAAACTGCTAGGTTTTTATGCGTATTTAATGTTTTTTTCATCATTTGCTCGGTTGGTATACTATGAAAAGCGAAGCAATTCCAATATCATATCGCTTCAGTGAACACTCATTTAATGTCAGATAACACATTTCGTTAAGAAAGAAAAAAATATTCGTATCGTACGTCAAATTATACACAGATGACTTTATACTATTCGTACATTTTCAAATCAAATTAGTCCTGCGGAGATGTCTTACGAGAAATTAAATGTCAACTATGGCGTTGAATTTATTTTAAATTTGAAAAAAACCACCATAGTGTCGGTATGCTTTATTGTGTTCCACTTATGTAAGTCACCAGGTTTCCTGATCTCCCAAATAATATTTTATATACGAGTTGTCTATTAGATTAAAATTTTAGTGAGATTTATTTCGGCCACTTGTGTCATTTAGAGGTATTATTATGATAAGAACAATACGTACTTGTAAGATGCACTAGTTAAGCCATACGCGATAAGTAGAAGGCGACATCCGTCGCGGTCACTGATTTGGCATAGTACTCTAGACTAGGTAATTTGCTCTTCTTATTATGTAACATCTTCATCGAAAAGCGTACTAAATTAGGTAGTTTTTTTTATTTTTCGCCAAATAATATTTATGTCTTCTCCAACCGATTAAAATAATACCTACCTACTTAAGTTTGGTATTGACGACAGATTTTTAATTTTTTTTTTTTTTTTTGGAATTGAATGCAACAGCAGATCCCAAATTATTCTCGTCATTAGACGGCAGCTAGGTACGATTACATTGTGAAATTTATTTGACCAAGGTGGTGCATGAATCATAAACTTTCTAAAATATTTAAAATCCTACCACATTAAAATTTCATCTGTCAAATTATAAATAGAGTGAAATCGCACACAAATGCAAAAATTAAAACAACATTGCAATATGATAAATAGCAAACATTGAATCGAAATTAAGAATTTATCTGCATTCAAAAGTGAAATAGGTGCCATACTCTCAACTTTCGTTGATTTTAGTCTTGACATTGAATGAGTGCTGTCTACATTTTCGACTAATTCAGGTTTCTCTATGCTGGTATTACGACTAGATACCTATTTGCATATCGTTGAATACTTCTACGTACTTGTGGCATAGAACAATAGTGAAGACAAAACTGTTACTTTTTTTTAAACTACCTGGACTAGTATTAATTTGAATAGATGAACGTTAATTAACTGTAAAAGAGTATACAGGGTGTCCGGTGAGTGATGCACATAATTTTAGATTTTGGGTACATAATAGAGGTCAACTAACAAAGAAGTTCATGTTCACTTGGTGTCTCCTTTTTTGGTTTTGAGGGAGCAGCGGTTCACAAAAATTTTGAAATTCCGTTGAGAGTCAATTAAAATAGGTGAAAATTCTTGAGAGGGACTAAAAAGTAAAGAAGTTATGTAAAAAATTTAGCTATTTTTTGTATACCTACTTTACCTACATCAAAATTTTCGGTTTTCAGTTTTCAGTTTTTTTTTGGCTAAATTTATGTAAAAAAATTCTTAGAAATGGAATGGAAGTGGTTTCAGGTTCGCATTTTGAAAAATTAAGAAGTTAATATCCCAACCTTCGTAGAAAAATCAGGGCTTAAAAATAATGAGAAGTTGATAAAAAAAAAAAAAATTTCGAAAAATTGCATAAAATCAATTTTCCTCCCTCCTGGCGCATAAATACCCCAATTGAAATTTTTTTCCAAATTTTATAATTGTGAAAACATATTAGGTACATAATATTTTTTGGGGCTTGAAAATAGTAGAAAGTTGATCAAAAAAATGAAAATTTCGAAAAATTGCATAAAATCAATTTTTCTCCTTCCTGGCGAATAAGTACCCCAATTGAAAGTTTTTTCAAATTTTATAATTGTGAAAACGTATTACCTACATAATATTTCTTAGGGGCTTGAAAATAGTAAAAATTTGATCAAAAAAATGAAAATTTCGAAAAATTGCATAAAATCAATTTTCCTCCCTCCTGGCGCATAAATACCCTAATTAAAATATTTTTCCAAATTTTATAATTGTGAAGACGTATTACATAATATTTCTTGGGAGCTTAAAAATAATGGAAATTTGATCAAAAAATGAAAATTTCGAAAAATTGCATAAAATCAATTTTCCTCCCTCCTGGCGCATAAATACCCTAATTAAAATTTCCCCCCAAATTTTGTAATTGTGAAAACGTATTACATAATATTTTTTGGGGGTTTAAAAATAATGGAAATTTGATCAAAAAAAATGAAAATTTCGAAAAATTGCATAAAATCAATTTTCCTCCCTCCTGGCGCATAAATACCCTAATTAAAATATTTTTCCAAATTTTATAATTGTGAAGACGTATTACATAATATTTCTTGGGAGCTTAAAAATAATGGGAAGTTGATCAAGAAAATAAAAACTTCGATAAATTGCATATTATTAATTTTCTTCCCTCCTGGCGTATAAGTTCCCTAATTAATTGCATGTTATCAATTTTCCTCCCTCCTGGCGCAAAAGTACCCTGATTAAGATGGCAGTGATTTGGCGGGGTGGCATTTTCACCGTCTGAAACTATAACAACTATCGAATATTACTAAGGACCTTGAAAAACAGTTTTGGGGCACATTTCCCCTTCCCCCACTTCACATAATTATTAACTCCATTAAGAATTTCCATTTTGGGAATCACGTGAGGAAAAATTTTGGAATTTTAAAATTTTCAACAAAAAATGTTATATTATTATTTTTTTTGAAAAGTGATTAGATAGTGTAAAAATCAGCATCAAAATATACAGGGTGAGAAAAAGTTGATGTTGCCCACCCACAACATTTCTATAAATACGAATGATGACACATCTAGACTCCAAAAATATCCTATACCTCCCCTCCTCCTCACCACATTGTCACATATGCGCACAAGTGTGAACCATCTTTTCTAAAATACTAATAACTGTTCAACCGTACCCCTAATGCTAACAAGTTTAAATAAAATTTTAAATACGTGATTTATCAAAAAACCATTTGCCGCTTAAGACACCGTGTATGTATTCGAGGTAATTTTGGAAGGAATTTTCAAAATCGGAAAATTTTAATATTGACCCGATAAACCAAAAAACCAAAAATCGACCATTGAAATCGACCAGATTGTTACCGCTTTCCATACTGAAATCGACGTCGATTCTAAGTCGATTTAGTTCCGCCCATTTCGACCATATTTCGACTCATTTGTGATATGAAATCGACGTCGAAAATTGGTCGATATTGAGTTAAATTCGACTAATTTTCGATGTCGATCAAAAGTCAGTTTTTAGGCTTCTATTGTCATAAAATTTAATTAATTAATTAATTAAAAAATGTGTTGGCATGACCGAATTGAATTTTTTTTGCCTTAATTGTGTTCATATTCACCATACCTAACTCTCTAAACCAAATTTTACAACTAAAATTCCTCAAGCCTTACCTCACTGGGATTCGACCCTATGACCTCCTGCTCGGGAATTCTTATAACCAGGGTTCGGACATTCTTTCTCGAAAAAACGGGAAATATGCGCATAAAAATTCCCTTAAAAAACACGAAATATGCGCGAAAAACCTAAAAATATTCTCGAACGATATGGGTGTCAATTTAAAGAGGAAAACGCCAGCTACATGATTTTGATTCATAATTGGACGTATTTAGAACACATATTGAGAAATTACACAAAAAAGAACGAAAAATGAATTTTATTTTTACTCAAAAGCAAAAAACGTTCTAATTCTAATTCTAATTTGGTAATTCTACTGATTCTAATTAAATCAGAGAAAATAACGAAATTGTATTTTATCAAAATAAGTAGGTAAGTTTGAAAATTAAATCGACTCGCCAAGCCGGCATATGCAAAAAAGTACCACCAGTGTTGCACATTCGGGTGAAAAAAAAATAGCGGTATCAGTTTTGCTAAATTTTTAGGTGAGAAATTGCAAATTTGTCAAAATATGCTCGAAAAAACTCGAAAATTGTGAAATATTCTCGAAAAACCTAAAATATTCCCTAAAAATACCCAAAATATGCTTTTATATGCGCTGAAAGGTGAAATATGCTCAAACATGCAAAAACAAGTTGGGTTTATTTTACTTAGAATTTTCTGAAACGTAAAGATAACTTGAAAATTCTCGATCTAGTATTAAACAAAAAAACATGCTTGAGCATGAAAATCCGAACCCTGCTTATAACTAACCACACGTCTATCAGTCTTCGATGGTAAATAGAGCACTAATTTGAATATAAATGAAAAAAAAAAACAACTTGAAAACCAAAAATCGACGTCGAAGGTAGGTCGATTCCAGAGAAAACTAAAATTTCGCTAAAAATCGACGTCGAATGTACCTAAAATAGACGTCTTAATTTCGTCGATAAAATGTATTCATCAATAGACTTAAATTTGACGTCAAAGTTGGGTCTAATAATTCGAAATATCGACCATAGATTATCATAGGGTTTCTACCCCGTGGGGCACGCACCCTGAAAATACGGCAATGATACTTTAAAAATACCACTATAATACGCCGCGTATTATTGCATGTTAATTTCGCTTTTTTACACTGAATTTAAGTCAGTCATTACGTCAATGTAACTTCAAAGATACATCATCGTAAATCTGTGGTATTAATGATGTACAAACCAACTAAATATTGACTTGACTACTACAATATTACGCTTGTATGAATTGCATGAATACCACAGTTAAACGTGACGTATATTTGACGTTACATTGACGTATTGATGGACTTGAATTCAACGTGAAAAAGCGAAATTTACATGCAATAATACACGGCGTAAAACTGACGTAGTTTTGATGTAAAGAAGATGTCTTTTGGGCGTATTTACTACAACATTACGCAGTGTGTACTACATAAATACTACAGTTATACGTTGACGTATATTTGACGTTACATTAACGTATTGATAGACTTGAATTCAGCGTGAAAAAGCGAAATTTACAGGCAATAATACGTCGCGTATTATAGAGGTATTTTTAGTGTATCATTGCCGTAAATACCACCATAATACGTTAAACATACTACCAAAATACGCGGCGTATTATAGTCTGTAAATTTCGATTTTTTACGCTAAATTCAAGTCTATCAATACGTTAATGTAACGTCAAGTATGCGTCAACGTACAACTGTAGTATTTATGTAGTACACACTGCGTAATGTTGTAGTAAATATGACAAGAAAACCATCGTACCTACATCAGATTCGAACCCCCAACCTTCAAATCGGTGATCTTCCTTAGAACAACTGAGCCACCCCGTTTCGTTGGTGTAGAAGGCATAAACAGTTTATAGTAAATAGCTAGGTACTTCTAGACACTCTGGACTTGGAAAAATTTTGTATCAAGACCTCATAACGTCAATAAAACTATAAATTTTTGATCGTAAAATTGACGTTTTTCAAGAGTAATTACACTGTTGCACATACTACAAATCTATAACGAAAACACCACTCGTAATATTGACGTTTTTCGGGAGTGATTACAAGAGTACATACTATAAATTTACTATAGAAATACCACATCTTGAATTTGACCTTTTCAAGGAGTAATTAAGCCATTGTGATTACCACCAATTTACAACAAAAATACCATTTACAAAATGATGTTTTCATGGAGTAATTAAACTCTCGAACATACTACTAATTTACAACAAAAATACCACTCTCAAATTTGACGTTTTTAAAGAGTAATTACCTTGTCGTATATATGACAAATTTACGACAAAATATCACTCATGAATTTGATGTTTTTCAAGAGTAATTACACAGTCGTATTTACCACAAATTTACGACAAAAATACCTCATCGCAAATTTTACGTTTTTGAAGGATAAATTACGCTGTCGTATATATGACAAATTTACGACAAAATATCACTCATGAATTTGATGTTTTTGAAGAGTAATTAATTTACCACAAATTTACGACAAAAATACCACATGAATAATTAACGTTTTTAAAGAGTAATTACACGGTTGTATATACGACAGATTACCAACCAAAATACCACTAGTAAAATTAACGTTTTTAAATTGTAAGTACGCCGTTGTATATACGACAAATTTGCGATAAAAATACTACTCGCGAATTTGACGTTTTTAAAGAGTAATTACCCTGTCATATATACGACAAGTTTACGACAAAACATCACTCGCAAATTTGATGTTTTCAAAGAGTAATTACGCTGGCGTATTTGCTACAAATTTAAGGCAAAAATACCACTCGCGAAATTGATGTGTTAAAGGGGTAATTACGTTCTCGTACATACTACAATTTTACTGCATAAATACCATTCGTAAAATTGACGTTTTTAAAGAATAATTACGTCGATGTATTTACCACAAATTTACTTCAAAAATACCATCTGTTAATTCAACGTTTTCATCAAGTAATCACGTCTTTGTAAGTACTACAAATTTACATTTAAAATACCACTCGCAAATTTGATGTTTTTTGGAAGTAATTACACTGTCGTATTTACCACACATTTACGACGAAAATACGATCTGTAAATTCAATGTTTTTATAGAGTAATTACCCTGTCGTATATACGATAAATTTATGACTAAAATACCTCCTGTAAATCATATGTTTTTAGAGAGTATTTACAAAGTCGTACATACAACAAATTTACGATGAAAATATCACGATCACGACTTTACCATGGTAATTTTGACGTATTTTTAGCGTAAAAATCATTGACGTATTTACGTACGTACTGTGCCCCACGGGACATAATTTAATTTTTTTATAGACCTGAATGAAACTCCAAATTGACGTCGAAAAGAAGTCTATTACGAAGCGAATATCTCTTTTTTATCGACTTGGACCTTTTGAATTTTGAATACCTTTAATCGACTTTGAAAGCACTTCGAAAATAGGTCGATTTAAGAGTGATATTGACTTGAGAAAGATCAATTAAAATCGACCAAATTTTTACCAAAATTCGATGTCGAAAATAAGTCGAGAATGTCGGAAAATGGACTGAAAATAGACTGCGAAAATTTGAAATTGGTCAATATTGAGTCGAAAATTGAGAAAACTTTTTACTAACGGCAAATCGACGTCAAATCGGTGGTCAACTGGTTTATCGGGGATGCGCTCATTCTGGTAAATCTTCTGTCACGTATGTAGTTTAAAATTCAATGATCTTAATGACGTCGAATATTTTTCACAGCAAAGACTATAGAAAAACATTTGAAGTGTTTTTCGAGTTCAGTAATAATTGTCAACTTAATACAATGAGACGGGACGACGTAACAATGTTGAATTTTTTACTGTCTTAATAAAACATTTTTTTCCATATTCCCGAGCGGCACACTCGATCGATAATATCGGAAGATGTAACGTATCGATAAAAAATCGTTTGAAAATCTATAGATGTTCTCACGATATTATAAAGATTTATCGGTACAACTTCATAGGCAAAAAATCTAAAAACTATCGAATTCGATATTATTAAGATTTTATGACGATATTCGTCAACGATACTATCGACAAAGAATATTAAATTTATCGATTCCGATTTTCCAACGATTTTGTGCAGATATTTGAAACTACATTATCGACAAAGAATATTAAATTTATCGAATTCGATTTTTTAACGATTTTGTAAAGATATTTAAAACTATATTATCGACAGATTATATGAAATTTCTCGACTTCGATATTTTACCGATTTTTTGACGACATTTGAAACTATATTATCGACAGATTATATTAAATTTATCGAATCCGATTTTTTACCGATTTTGTAAAGATATTTGAAACTATATTATCGACACATAATATGCAATTTCTCGATTTCGATTTTTTAACGATTTTGTGACGATATTTGAAACTATATTATCGACAAATAATCTGAAATTTCTCGAATTCAATTTTTTAACGATTTTGTGAAGATATTTAAAACTTTATTATCGACACGTAATCTGAAATTTCTCGAATTCGATTTTTCAACGATTTTATGACGATATTTGAAACTATATTATCGACACGTGATATGAAATTCCTAGAATTCGATTTTTCAACGATTTTGTGGCGATATTTGAAACTACATTATCGACAAATAATCTGAAATTTGTCGAACGATTTTTCAACGATTTGGTGACGATATTTGAAATTATTTCCAAATTGGTGAAAATTTTTCTAAGTCCAACACGTCTGGAAGTACTAAACTGCCTATTATAAGCGTTTTATTGCTAATTCCTCAACGATAAGGTATGGCATAGTGGTTAAGGAAGAGGATTACCATGCAGGAGGTAGAAGGTTCAAGCCCCACGGGTGGCAGATTTTTTATAATTTTTTTTGACTTTTTCTGAAATGATCCTCTTACCGTAACATGAATAATGTGTTTAGGCATAGTTTAATGTATTAATTATGCTAATTAATGATTTTTAATTATAGAAAGAAGCTAGTAAAAGAAGAAAAATCGGAATAAAAAATCGATAAAAAATCGACAGAATATCGAATTCTATAAAGTGTCGCGAAAGTTCCGCCTAAATCGTGAAATTATCTTTCGATATTATAGATATATTATCGATAAAATATCTTACTATAATCTCGAAATTTTTGCTAACTATAATTCGTCGATAATCTATCTATATATCGAAAGATAATTTCACGATTTATGCGGAACTAACGCGACACTTTATCGAATTCGATATTCTGTCGATTTTTTATTTCGATAATTTGTCGAGTGTGCTGCTCGGGTTACTCGTAATATGGCTTCCCCAACGGTGGCATTATCCTAACTGTTTAATTTTTTGAAACATACCTCCACGTGTAGGTATTCGTAATTTAGCAGATACGATGATTGATCTGGGGTAATTATTTCGATAGTTTCTTGAAAATATTTGGATATTTTTCAACTTCATTAAGTACAGTTCGTAAAGTTGTTTTTAACGCCCTTTTCCTTCTAAATTTGATAAATTTTCATTACCTACGTTTATGATCGTCTTCCCACGCTTTCCTTCTTATAATAATAAAATCACTTTCGTTCAACTCATTTCATGCGGGAACGAGATTTTTCAAGTAAACGAAATTATGGATAGGTGTACGGTGTACATTTTTTTCTTCAAATTTTTATAAAGTATTACTCAAACCATGAAAAAAACCACGAAAAAAAAACATTTGCAGTTGTACGAATTGGATGTTCAGGTTCGTAATAGGATCCTTTAAAAAACAAAAAGTTACCTTGACTGATAATTTAAAAAAAAAAAAAAAAAAAAAAACAATAATACGACAAAAAATTTATTCTTCAAGGTTTTTTTCTTCTTTTCTTCGGAATGGACATTCAAAAGTTCCTTTCATTAAATTCTCGTATCTAGTCTTTGTAGACTGCATAAACCTAAAAAAATGACATAATCCGCGAATAAATTGACCTACATTTTCTCTTTGCGATAATGTTTCTGGTGTAATTAACACTGCCGAGTTACTGCAGTGGTCCGACCTTGACATTGAACTTCGAATTGTCGTATGAGTTGCATACCCTGTTTGGTTAGGAGTCAGTAGGTGATAGTAAATAGGGAAAGGAATGTTGATGCTCGAATAAATTATAAATCTAAGAAAAATGAACTTATGTAACACGATCGAAGTAGCCTCGATTAAAAATTAAATTAAAATGGAAGGCTAACGTGATTAATATTTTAATAACATGAGAATTTTTTTTCAAATTCCAGAAAAGGGGAAATACCGAATACCTATTCTTATTTTCAGAAATGCATATATTTTTTTGTTGTTTTTTCTTTAGTTCGAAAAATAATATAACACAGACTTGTTTTTCTTTTCCAGGTGTGCCGAAACAGGTGAATCGTTTAGAACGAAATAAAATGAAAAAACATTCTCAACGGAACTTAATAGTTTAAAAAAGGCTTTTTTGTTTCTATGATTTGCATTTCTGGCCAGAAATGTTGGCCACATATGGAGGAAAATTTCTTCAAGTCACAACCATCTGCGTGCTACTCCCATACACGATACGTTGCCTATCACAAAATCAAACCTATATACCAATTTCGGAAAAACGATCGTTGAATAATTACATAGCTACGTCAGTTCCTTATACGGTTGAAAATCAAAGCTCTAATCTAGAAGACCTTAGTACCCACGAAAAGGTAGATACAGCTTTAACCAATTCCGATGGTAATTCTCAAGATGTGCTAGACTGCTTGAATGAAAATCACTGTGTAAATAATAACACGTCTAATGAGCCTTCGTCCTCTGAGGGAACCTTCAGGCCGTACTCGCAAGATGAGCTAAACAAAATTTTACAAAAATATCACGGCGAAAAAGATAACATAGAGGCGCAAGAAACATCCAACAAGGTAGCTAATTATTATAGCATCGCTAATTCAAATAATATAGAATCATCGTCACTTAGCTCGACTGATTCGCACGATAAATCAAAAGCTTGGAATGTTGTTAATTATTCTCAAAATTACAATAAAAATCCATACGACGACAGAATGGGTTGGGTCACTCTGGAGCCAATAGCATGGTCATCTAGTCAAGTACAAAAATGGGAGCCGAATCAGAAACCAATGTGGCCGTTACCACCGTCGAACAACGGTCCGTGGGGGTCGTCGTCTCAATACCAACAACAACCAGCGTACAGTAGCTATTCTGAACGTCCGTTTAAAAAACCAACTTACCAATATCAAAATAATCGACCGTGGAGTGCTAACCAACATTTCCAAAAACCGTCGTATGGCGATAGCTTTGGCAGCGCAGGTGGCAATCAAGAAATAATCACCGATGGACAACCCGGATATTTTCCAGCAGAGAGGCCGTCTTCAACGGGTATAAAATGTTTTGAGATTTTGTCAATTCGTGTATATTAGAGTAGTCCTTATTTTCAAATTTTAAAAGTGGGCCCTGGTCCCAATATTTTTTTTAATGAAAAAATTGATAGACTTCAAACCTTTACCTCTTTTTTTTGTTCTGACTCATCAGAGTTTTCTTTTTCATGAAAAGTAATTCTAGATTTTTTCATTTATCCTCTACCTGAATTTTAAGTGGTGCCTTGGAACCTCCTTAATTTCTCAAGAGAAACTAAGAAATAAATATAATTTTCAAATTTTGAATTGAAAATTGCTAATTTCTATGAAAAAATAATTCTCCAATTTTTAATTTTTGCCCCAGCTGAATTTTGAACCTATATTTAAAATTGGTAAACTTTCATTTGAAACTCAGGGGAATAATAAAAAATTGGAAGTATGGAACAACTTAAATGGGCTAGAATAAGGAAAAATTCGAAAGTTTGAAATTTTATTAATTTCAAAAATGACCTGCCACTCAAAATTCAGTTGAGGGAAAAATAAAGAATGTCTTAGGAATTATTTTCTCATGAAAGGGAACCATTTTGTTGAGTTAGAATCAACAAATGACAGAAGCTTGAAAATATGCCAATTTTAGGGAATGTTTACGCTCCTCTTAAAAGTCAGTTAGGGGTAAAACAGAAATCAGGGATTCATTTTTCTCATGAAGAGAGACAAATTTGATGAGTTGGAACCAGAAAATTAAAAAAAGTTTGAAAATGTGTTTATTTTCATTTTCAATTTTTTTTTCTGAATTTGGGGGAGGGGGATATTAGACTCCTCTTAAAACTTAGTTATTGGCAAAATAAAAAATGTAGAATTATTTTCATATGAAAAAAGAAAAAAAAACAATTTCGATGGGTTAGAATGAAAAAAATCCAAAAGGTTTTCGTTTCTCACTAGTTCCCTTTAATAATTTTCGAGGTAGGCAATTTCTTTGGCGTGAATTCTTTCTTTCTATAACTTCTTCTATTTCAAAGATAGGCATTCCAATGTAATTGAAAATTTTTTTTTTTGAAGTCCTATTCACCAGCACTTTTTTTTTTACAAATTTTTCCTGTTTTCTAAATTAGTTACTTCTGATAATTAGTCTACATATTTTTCGCAATTTTAAGAATTTTGGAAATTATTTTTGGAAAGTTTTTAAAATCGTCAATATTTTCAAAATTTGTTGATTTTTCAAAACTTTGAGAATTCTGCCCCATTTTACTAAGTATTAAAAATTGTATGAATTAGTCATTCTACCTAAATGTTTTCATTATTCAAAATTATTCAATAATTGATTTTTTTTAGGCCAATTTGTTAAAATTTTGAGAATTTAGCATATTTTTAATATCGAAAGTAAAATGAAATTACCTATCATTCCACTAAAAGTTTCCATTTTTCAAAATTTGTTAATTTTTTAAATTTTGCCAATTTTTTTAAATTGGTTGATTTTTCAAAATTAGTCATTTTTCAATTTTTTTCAAATTTGGATAATTTTTCAAAATTTTCTGAATGAATTGAAAATTTTTTCAAAAATTATTAATGTTCCAAAATTCGAAGAAATTGAAAACTGTGAAATTAAAATTTTTAAATTTTTAAAATTGAAAAAAAATTTTTTAAAAAAGATTTAATGAATAAAATAGTTTTAAAATAGGTACAGATTAAAACCCAAAAAGACCATTTTCAGTTTTTTTTTCATCATTGCATTTCCGTATTTGTGAGAATTTTTCAAAAACTATCAAAAAAAAAAATTGAAAAAATCATCTGAAGTAACGGTTGCTGAGAATGAAAGTAAAATTGAAAAATTGCAGTAAATGGTCTTTTTGGGTGGCAATGTATAACTTATGTTGAAACAGTTTTATCATTAAATCTTTTTTTTTTTTTTAATTTTTAATCATTTTTTTTCAATATAAAAAATGACGTTTTTCCATATCCCATGAAAACGGAGGTAAAGATGAGAAATTTTCGAAAATGGTATTCTTGCATAAAAATACCCACCTTATGACCATTTCGCTGAAAAATTTAAAATTTTTAAAAAATTTTAAAATTTAAAATTTTTTAAATTTTTTAATTTTTTTAATTTTCTATTTTTTTAAATTTTTTAAAAATTTCTACGTAGGTATTTTTAAAAATTGCTAAAATTTACTCTTTTTTAAAATTTATAAAATTTTCCATTTTTCAAAATTTTTAAAAGTTTCCATTTTTCAAAATTTGTACAACTTTCCATTTTTTTCAAAATTTTGAAATTTTTTATAAAACTGGAGGGTAATAATTATGGCAAGGCTCAAAATGCAGTTGAGATGAAAATAAAAAATAGGGAATTATTTTCTTCACATGTGTCACCAATTGAGGCCCGATATTGAAAACATTTGCAAAATTTCCAAAATAAAGGGACATCCTGTATAATGTACATATGTACATAAATTTTTGTACACACCTGAGAGAATACCAAAATTATGATTATTATTTTTCACAGGTGCTTACAAACCATGGGTCGAACAAACTCAAAGCATAAGTTACATCGATAGCTCGAATCGTCCAGCCACTCACGTCGTCTACCAAGGTATCGGTACCGCAGCAGCCCACCCCCATCATATTTCCGAAAGACCATCGTCGGCTTCGAGTTCCTCGGCAGAAGGAGACGGTCATTGGGTGTTACTTTCTAGTACAAAAGGATACTCCGTACCTCATCGACAACGTAGTTTTGGAAGATCACTCGACCAAGACGATAAAGTCAACAAAGCCGATGCCAAAGAAGAAAAACCTGATAAATCGTTTAGACCTTTGTCGGCTAGACGATCGATTCAGTTGACCGTTTTACCGTCGTTGAATGGTCAAGGAAAAACAGTAACCTCGCATAATGGTATGATTGAAGTTGAAAATACCCATCAAACCGTAGACGAAGCTCATCGAGAACATTTAGCTAGAATGATGAGATTCAATAATTCCCAAGAGGTAAATTTTCACCAATGTGATTTACTTACTCGTTTCTCAGTTTTATCTACGCATTTTATTCATCTTTTTTTTATTATAATCGTAGGAATCGTTACTTGGTTCATCACCACCTATACCTGGTAAAGTTGAAGCAGTATCGAAGCCAGCGACGAGAAGAAACGCCGTCCTGAGCGCAGTTGGTGCTGGTATGATACCAGCTACAATGGCTATGTTATTACCAATGCTTTTAGGTCGAAGAAAAAGAAGTGTCCACGAACCTCATATAATTACTTTAAATTTAAAAAAATATAATAAGCGCGGTATAATAACCGAATACCAAAATAAACCAGTTAAGGAAATATCAAAGAAAAGAATACTCTCTCAGTCGCAAGTTCAGTTTTATTGATGCCATAGAATTATATACGAGTTATTTCAAAGTGCCTATTGTGCTTTATAACTTTTAAAGCATATATCCTCATTTTCCACCCATACCTATTTTTTTATTGTTCTCGAGTCAAATTCCGAACAATTTAATTGGCAGTAATTCAATTTTTTATTTTTTTTTTATTTTTAACATTTTTATAACCTTTACTTATCGAAAAATTTCTCCTTGGAAAATTACGATAAAGTATATTTTGAATAAGTGTTTTATTTTATTGTTTCGGCGGTGATTATTGCTTATAAATCGTTGTTTTTTCTCTTTTAAGAAATCAAATTCAACAAAAAATGTTACAATTTTTATTTACAAATTGTTCCTCTTTTTTTTTAGTTAATTTTTTTCTTTAAACATTTTTATTTAAAATGCAACTTTCAATTTAGATACTTATGTTTATTTATTTTCAATTGTAAATATATTTAAATTTGTTGTTAATAAAATATATTTTTTTGAATTTTTAAGTAACAGCTCTCTCTTCTGTGGAGATTTTTTTTTCAATTTTCCTTTCGTTGTTGCTTTTTTTAATTTTTAAAGCATTAAACGCAGCAAAAAATGGATCACGAGAAATAATGCCTACAAATGTTATGATATGCAACTGCTGATTTATTCATTCAAAATGGAGAGTGTGGTTGCATGTTTTTCTGTGTAGGAGCAGTTATGCAGAATTATTGTTATGTTATTATTAGTAGGTCGTACTTCTGCATCATTATACAATTCAGCGGTGGCGCTTATAGTTAGATGAGAAAAATATGTGGAATTTAAAAAAGAGAAATACGATATTTTTTTTTGAGGAACAAGTTGGAAATTTTTTTGTACTTGCCGAAATTTGAAAAAAAAAAATAGTGCGAAAGCATATCTATACATATAGGTATCTCAAATATTGCTGATAAAAAAAAATAAAAACAAAAAAACGTGTTCTAACAATTTTTTTATTATTTTCTTTTGTCGTTTTGTTGAAAATCTGTTTTTACATTTATTTGCAATTGAAAAGTTGAAAAAAATATAATATTATACTAAAAATTATTGCAATTATCAGAATTGAAAAGACTGCCTATGCCTGTTAAAATATAAATTTTTCAAAAAAAAAAAAAAAAAAATTGAAAAATTATTTAATGAAAAAAGAACAAAAAACATGGTTGAAAAAACTTGAAAGATTCAATTTTTGGGGGAAGGGAGGGACAATTCGAAAAATTTACTTACTTCATTTGTAGGTATATTTTAAAATACCTGCAGTTTTGAAAGAAATTTATTGCAAATAAATTTTCTGAATATTTTGTTTCAATTTGATTTTTTTATAATTTTGTTAGAGCACTCATTGCTTAAAATCTTGCGCAAACCTCAATTTAATTTTATTTAGGTATTTGGAATTTTTTTTTCAAATAACTTTATAGGAAAGTGCTTACTTAGGTACCTATTTTAAAATCAATTTCCATTTTCAGTTTGATTTGAGTAGGTAAGTACATCCTGAAGAACGTTCTGATGAATAAGGGAATACCTAATCTTGCTGAAGAAATTCTTTATTCGTGCGGTACAATCTTTCTTCTTTTTCATTTTGCAAAAAAATTCTCAAAGAACAAAATATTTTAGTTTAGAAAAATATATTTTTTTGAGTGTAGTGATTTAGTTAAAAAATTTCCTTAAATAAAAAAAAATCCTTGAAAAATCTCAGTTCCTTTTAAAGTTCCTAAAGAAATTCTCAAAGAACAAATTCTGCAAAATTGAAAAAAATCTTTCCGAAAATGTTATAGATTTTATTCTGAGAGAAATTTTCTCGCTCTAAAAAAGTTTTCATCAAATTTCTTTGTAAGAATTAAAATTATCTCAGGAGATACAAAATTTTCCACGAAAATAATCCACAAAAATCGGTTGAAAATTCATCTAGGTTTTTTTTCAGTTTTTTCGAATTCTACATGAATTCTTTCATTGAAAATCTGAGATCATTTTTCTTGATTTTTTTTTAAGGAGTTCGCCTTTGAAATATTGGAAAAAAATTATCAAAATAATATCTATAAACGTTTTATTTAAAAAAAACATTAAAATAAAAAATAAAAATAAAAAAGTTGTTGATACCTATAAGCATTATTTTCAAAAAAGTTTTCCCTCAAAAAGCTCATTTCATAAAAAAAATTATATCCGGAAAGTCCAGAGGAGAATTTCCCATTAAAAAATTCTTGCGTAAAATTAT
Organism: Balanococcus diminutus; assembly: GCA_959613365.1. Taxonomy (NCBI): domain Eukaryota; kingdom Metazoa; phylum Arthropoda; class Insecta; order Hemiptera; family Pseudococcidae; genus Balanococcus; species Balanococcus diminutus. The sequence continues at coordinate 38,227,061 of OY390714.1, forward strand.
TTTTTAAAAGCTCAAAAAGTCGTTTAGAAATTAACATTCTTTTCTGAATTTGTTTTTGGAAGATTTCTCATGAAAAGGTTCTTTGAGATTTTACACAAAATTCCTCATAATAGTTGAAATTTTCTTACTAAAAAATTTCTACAAAAAGCTCTTTTAAAATCCCCCAAAAAGATTTTTAATGAATAAAATATCTTTATAAGAACAAAACGAAATTTTGTAGAAAATCCGAGTTTTAAATTTGCATTAATTCTTGAATCATTTTGTTGAAAAAAGTGCTAATAATTTTTTTAAATCTCGTATTTTTTAGATTTTTCCTGTTGAAAATTTCTCTTTAAAATCTCGGGGAAAACTTTTATAAAATCTTCTTGTTGATTTTTAGAAAAAAAAAAAACTTTAGTTCTTTACAACAGTTTGCGTACTTTACTCGTATTTAAAAAAGAATACGCACAAGAATCAAGGTAAGAAATAGGTAGGTATACTTCTTTTACATCTTTTACCATTCTAATAAAAATTCTCAGCCTGCCGGTAATGGTTATACTACACATCATTCATACGAATTGGGAGAAAAACAACCTTAAAGAGGTAGTTACTTACAACTTACTCACTGCCTACATTTTACATTACATAAATATAGGTACCTTCTGATTATCCGCCCATAAAAATAATTATTCGCAATAAATTTATGCAGAATATTTATTTGTTGAAATACAACATTAAAAATAGTACAAAAAAGTCTCATAAAAAAAATGTAGTAAAAAGTGAACATGGAGAGAAACAAATTCTACCTTAAATGCAAATTTCATCATTGAATAGAATGAAAACAAAAAAATAATATCTAATAATGATATACGAAGGTAAAATATTATCAAAATATTTACAATACAATAGTTTTACAATAGAATAATAAAACAAAATCATACCTATCAACTTTCTCAATATTTATTCTATATACCTATTTTATATATAGTCTTTGAGTTTTGTATCAGTGATAAAATTGCACGATACCTACTTCTCACAAATGCATAATATTTGAAATTTATTAATAGAAAAGAGTATATACATTTTAATATTTACATACAATACTTTCAAAACATATCATCAGAATTTTAAAAAAAAAACATAAAAATTATAATACTGACTTAGCTGAATATTCGCAATTAAAGCATTAAACAATTTATTTAAGAAATGTGACTTCCGGGGAATCTAATTTCAATTTTAAATAGGTGCCTACTGCCTACATTTACCTATGTAATGTACTTTCATAATGAGTACACATCACCTTTTAAGATCCAGACTCGAAAATGACAATTTTGAATTTAAAAAAAAAAAATTGTAATACTTACAAAAAACTTTATAAACGTTTACACATTTAGAAAATTATTTTTTGATTGGGGAAATGAGTAATATTAAAAAAATTGGAATTTTTTACTCTTGAGATTTTTTGTCCTGCGTTTGAAAATGAGGGCGATACAAAGATTTAAAATCTCCTTCAATTTCGTATCCAAATCTAATGTTTCATAAGATCCTCATAGGACACCCTGTCAAATTGCAGATTTATTCAAAATCTACCAATACCTACTTAGGCCTAAGCCGAATTGAAAAAACTGAAACCCTCGTCACATTGAAAAAATATGGAGCTTAATGCGATAAAAATCTCAAAAAAAATAATTTTACATTTAACTGCCGTGAATTATGTGCCTTCGTTCACGTTTTTTTATCACATTCGTTCTACTTTTTTTATCGTCATTCATTCTAAAAGCACTTCTTTGTAGGTCTCGCAGTGCCTCAGTCATACGTTGTTGAACGGTACTCAGGTATTTAGAAATTACATCAGTCGTTGCTCGAATCAATTCAAAACCGAGTCTAAATTTAAAATCTAAAATTTTACGAAACAATTTACCAATGGAGAAGGGCTGAGGGGGAGCCGGGTGTTCTTCGATATTCGATACGTCGGTGCAATTTTCACAATTATTGTTGGCCGGCTGACCTTCGACTTTTTGAATCGTAGGGATGGGTACAAATTGGACATTGTTCTCTGATACTGGAACTGGCAAATTTTCCGGAGTAACCATTACCACAATTTCGGGTTTATTTCTGTTGTCCAGCGTTTCCACCAGGTTTTCTGTACTACTCGAATTCAAGATTTTCAAATCTTCAGAGCTCGTGACGTGAAGTTCTATAGTTTCAGTAACCTTTGTCGATGTTTCTTCGATGTTTTGAGTTGAACCAGTTGTGGTCTCTGTGATGAATTGCACAGCAGGCTGGGATGTTTCGGATGGTTTCTCTGTCGTATCGATTAATATAGAATCGATTTCATTCTCGCTGGAAATGTCTCGTTTTCTTCTTCGTAATTTCATGCTCCTGGGGCCGTGCTCGATGGAAGCGGGGTAAACTCCTTCACTTGGGACAAAGTCCTGGTTGAGGGGCAGTACCGAAGCTGCGTCTTCGAATCGGATACTCGTCTGCAGAGTACGATAGTTTTTGGGGATGCCTTCGAGGGCAGCAGCGTACGAAGGTTGTTCGTGTTTGGCTTTCACGGTTGTGGTTTGATTTTCAGGTGATTGCGTGCCTACTTCTAGGTCAGAGTTGACTTTGAAGTCTTGAGTATTTTGCTCACTTTTATGGTTTTTATTTGTGTAATCGTAAGAGTCCCCGTTATAGATTGGATTTCGCATTGGTTCTTGAGGATTGCTGTACGATGCATATTCGCCCAAAGTCGAGTAAATAGAACTCTCCTGTTTTATGGTGTCACCAGAAGGGTCGTATTTGTGGTAAACGGGGTCATTTTGACCTGTAGTTAGATCAATGGTGGAATAGCTGGGGCTAGGAGGAGGATTATCCATGGGATATTTTATAGAATCATTTATATCGAAGCTGGTGAATTTTACGCTCTCGTGAGGACCGGAAACTACATCCCCTAGTTCTGAGAATTTCGAATCTTCCATGATGGCGGCCTCTGTGGTGTATTTCAGGTCTTTATGATGATTGTAGGTGTTTTGATTGTCGAACCTGGCAGGCTTATATTTTTGATGACTTTTGTATGGAACGTCAGGCTGCTCTCGACTGTATTGATTCATCGTATTACTCATTCCGGCTAAAACTTGACTCAAAACCGACTCCTCAGGCTGCGCATTGTCCACTTCTCCGGCGGCCGGATAATCGTTCAAATTATATGAAGGGCCTGGTTTTTCATAATTTCTTCGTACAGGAACAGCCGCTCCAAATGGGTATAATAAGAGACCAGCTAATCCAGCAGTTAACATAAGACCAACAATTCCAACTCCTACATTTGGCATCACTTCTCGAGCCAGATAGTTGTAAATTCTAGTTGATATGGGTTTTCCAGGTGTCAAAGGGACTGGTAACTTGGATGTGCTATTATCATCTTCTGAAATTTTACTCTGGATTTTGGCTGGTTTTTTACTAGGTCTGCGACGCTTGTTTTTATTCTTCTTCTTCTTCTTTTTACTTCCGGTTGACGATTTCTTCGTGGTGGTTTCGGTTATGGCTTCTGGTTGCGTTACATCGGTGATGGCTGAAATCGGTTCTAAACTGATCGCAGTTGAGGATGGCACCGTTGATATTTCTGGCAATGAATTTGATTTGACGGGGGTGCTACTGGAGAGAAGCACCGTCGATGGCTTGGACGTGGTGAATGGTTTTCGAGTTGTCGTAGAGTTGAGTTTTTGTTTGACGGGCACGTGAGGGAAGGTAACCACTGGAGTACCTTTTCTTGTATTGTTATCAGTGGGTAATTCGACAAAAGCCATCGGGGTCGTGGTATTAATGACTTGGTCCTTGAAACTGGTAGATGGTACTTTGCCTACCACAACTGGGGTTTTATTTTTGAACTTTGAATCTTGCAAAGATACGACTGTAGTAGTCGATACCGTCGTTGGTACTTCTTCGGGTTCAATTTTTGAAACCAATGGTTTCTTGGCCAGAGTTTGATTGACTTTTTGAATAGTTGCGATCGGTTTACGTTCAGGTTTTTTCATCACAACTGCTTCGATTTTGGATTTGATCAATTTCTCCGTCGTTGTAGTCGAAGTGGTCGTGGTTTTCGCAGGTTTCTTCTTCGAATCCATAATATTCTCCGCTGATGTAGTATTCGGGGTATCAGCGGTGGTAGGTTTTTGTCCTTTTTTGTAATGCGAATATGGCGTCGAGATGGAATCAGAATTCAGTAAAATCCAAGTGGACAGCCCGCTAGAAGGTGTAGCATCGCTGTGAGTATATTTGAAATTATCCGAAGAGATTTTTTCCAAAGCTGCTTCGTCGTTCCCTTCTAAAACCACTGGGATAGCTTCACCTTTCCCAGGCGATAGAAGGGATTGCATTTGAGAATGGATGATCTGAGATTTGATCTTTGGCGGGGTTCTGACATCAGCTGCGACCATATCTGTGGCTGTGATTGGTGTGACGCCTATTTTTGATATGGGTTTCAAGGTGTTCACCATTGGTGTGGGTTTGCTCGTCGAAACTTCGGCAGATCTGCCAAAGTCTAAGCCACTGTCTACGCTAATGTCGCCATATACGTTTTGAACAACTTTCGTACCATCTGCGGAGGAGCTGGCGTTGTGTTCGGGTGTGCGGATTTTGATTGACTGCTCGACAACGACTGGTTGGCCATTTCTGAAAATATAAACAGAAATTATTCAGATTACAATGGGTAGATATTCGTGGTAAATACATAATTTGGACAAATCAGCGAGAATATAGATATTAGATAGGTCTATTATCGACGAAACGATGAGTTATGAACCAATCATACACCGTTCGAGTACTTTTAAGTAGATATAGGTACACATAATGACGGGGTTTCACGTGCCATCATTTTCTTGATAATAAGGTCGTTAAAATAGCGATTCTCAGATGAACCTGAAACATACACAGTGTTATTTTCCCTTTAGTAAAAAATTGTCAGTTCGCTTCGTAATCATTCCTCACGACACGTAGATGGTAATTATGTTCGCATTAACGACCAATAATCTTCATCGCATTTTGTTTCTCTGAAAGGAAATATTATTAAGTAGGCAGGTAGCGTAGAAGTTAATGTACAGCAGTGATTAATCATCTGAGTAGGTAATAGTTATTGTAGGTAAGTGAAAACTTTATGAATATTGGGCCATCTGAATGAGAAAAATCCGCCAAATACGAGTATATTGTTAGGTGTAGCTATAAAAGACAATAAGAACCTTATTTCATTTTCCACTCTCATAAAAAATTGAAATAATTTTTTTCATTATACGTGCTACGAAACTACCATGTTTCAACCCTACGTGCATTGTACGAAAGTACGTCATTCGCCTAGGGCGGAAAGTAGTTACTTTCCACCCGCTAAATTATTTTCCGCCCGCGGAATTTTTTGATTTAGTGTTCAAATCATGATTTCGTAGCACTTATAATGAAAAATACATTACAATACTATAAAAAGAACCAAGCTAATTTACCTATTGATCATTATTTTAAAAACAGCATTTTTTTTTTTTAAATTTTCCCAAGCACATCATCCAAATTGCAGAATGAAGAAATAAAAAAAAATAAGTATAGGTAAGTATAAAATATAAATAAATTGCAAGTAAAAAAAATCACTGCTCTAAAAAATGAGTGGGTAACATTAAAGTAAGTTATAAAAATTAAAATCTGGTGGCTATCACAGTTTTCGTGACTAGTAAAATGAAATTGTAATACGTAAAAATGTTTTATTTAGTTACGTTTGGTACAGTTAAGTTTTTAAATACATTCATCACATGGTATAGTTACACATAAAATATATACACACGCTTACGAAATAAAAATACGTCTTACTTAATCATTTTAAAATAAATTAAATTCAATAAATAAAGTTGAAAATATTCACATAGTGAGTCAAATCGTTTAAGGTGAATACGAATAGTCGAACATTAAACGCTGTTCGATAAATGGCTGAAAACATTAAACTTATATTATTTTATCAGAGAGTCGCTCAAACTGAATCTGTTCCTTTTCTACATGCAAGCCAAAACTACTAGGCATAGGCACTAAGATGTAAAATGAATAAGGAAAATAAATTCATTTAAAATATGCACCAATGAAAAAACATCGCCATACAATGGTCAAGTTGATGCGAGAAGAAGTTCGGCATTTCTTCTGCGTCTAAATGTATGGGAGTAGAATACGTTACAAATTGAAGGAAACTACAGGTACATTCACAATACGACTTTTTAACTCAATTATTATTTTCACAGATGATGATATTTATGTCGAACTCTGCTCACTTTAGAAGACCAAAATAAAATCTGAACCGGGTTGAAACAATTTCGAGTTCCACCTCTCTCAATCATTTTATTCTTTAAAAATGTATCATTTTATAATTAACTAGGTATAAAGCGTCAAATTTTCGCGATTTTTCATAAAGCTAATTTTTAAAAATTTTTGCAAAAATTTCATTCTGAACAAGTTTTGTCACGAAGCAAAAATTGAGAATATTTTCCATAAAATAGATATAATTATCTTTTTCAAAAATTTTATTTCAAAAAAAATTTTTAACAAGAAAAAAATGCAAATATTTTGCTAAAAAATTTGCAAGACCAATTGTGGATGTTTTGCAAAAATGTTATGTTGAAAAGTTCTTAAAAAAAGGAGAAATCGCGGTAATTATCTCCATGTAAAAAAATAATATTTTTAGCAGAAAAAAAAGTTCATTGGAGAAAATTTTGAAAAATTAAATATACTTCACAAAATTTTAAAATATTGTTTTTAGAAAAAAAATTGAAAAAATGTATATTAAAAAATCCTCTTGAATAAAATTTGAGAAAATTGTCTTTGAACACAGTTCTCAAAAAATTATCTAATTTTGAAAAAAAAAATTTGAGTAGCCCTAACATTTTTTTAAAAGAAAATTGCTTACCTATTTTATAAAAAATAATCAAAAAAATGTGAAAAATTAAAAAAAAAAAAAAAACAACTCAATTTTGAATAGGTAGATAGATACATACATTACAAAAAAAAAATCAGGAAAAAAACACAAAAAAAAATGTTTTATTTGACAAAAAGCTGAAAACAAGGACAAAATTTAATAATTTTCATTTTTTTAAACTTTTGGAAGTTTTGAAAAATCTCATTTGAGTTTTTTAAAATAAAATGTTAAAATTTTGCTGTCAGAAAAAAATTGAAAAAAGGTCTATACCTAATCCAAAAAAGGATTTACTCTTTAATACATAAGTAAAGTTTTAAAAAATCATATTTTTATAATAAACAAAAAAAAGAACAAAAAACCCTTTTGACAATGTTTTAAAAGACGATTTTTTCACTTTTGAAATTTAAAAAAAAAATTTCTATAGATTTTTAAAGGAATACCTACATCAGATAAAATTTGAAAAAAGGCCCAAAACTGAAAAAAAAATACACCCAAGTAGGATTTTGAAAAACTCGGGTTTGAATATACTTAGTTTTCAAGAATTAACTGCTGGTGAAAAAAATTCAAAAAACAATTTAATAGAATTTGTTCAACAAAATTTTAAAAAATTGTTGATAAATTTTCGAAAGTTTTCATTTTTTAATGTAGGTACCTACCTAATTCTGAAGAAAATTTCTAAAATTGCCATTGATTTAGTTGTTCGTTTTGTTGTTGTTGTTGTTGTTTTTTAATAATAAATTCTAAAATATTACTCTCAGAAAAAATTGAAAAAAAACCGAATGAAAACATCCAAAAAAAACTAGGAAAATTTTTTTAAACAATTTTAAAAATTACATACTTTTGAAAAAGGTAAAGAATATGCATTTTTAAAAAGCTCTAGTATAATTTTTTTTTTTTAAGTTAACATGTTTTTAAATTGAAAATTTTAAAAATACTTACTTATTTATTGCTTTCAAAAAAAATTTGAAAAAAGTGCCGAAACGAAAAGTAAGGTTTTTGATGCTATTGCTATGCTGGAGTTTTTTTTCTCAGTTTATTCTTCTATAAACCTCTAAAGAATTTTTGACATTTTCAAAAATTAGTTCTTGTCATTTTATCAATTTTAAAACAATAAAAATCATTTTTAGAACATAATATCAAACAATTTTAACAATTTTTTCAATAATTAAAAAAAAATACTCATTAGGTACATTTTTTTTTTGTCGAAATTCTTGGCCTTCAAAAAATCCGGGTCTGATCAAATTCCACCCAGTTCAACCCCTTTTCAATAATCTTGATTAACTTTTTTCCCCCTTTTTTTTCCTTTTGAATTTCATCCTACTACGTACGTACATACTTAAATACGAACTCCAAATAGGAGTATTTACTAGAAGTTTTGGCTTGCGTACCAACTATACAGTACCTACTACCAAGGTACAATGGTACATGCAATGAATCTAAGAGATTCGATTTCCTTTCAGTTTCAACAACACATTCCAATTTTCTCTAAGCTAATGCCCCAATGGATCATTAATACCGCAATCGATATAAGTATAATCTTCATTCACCCAGAAGAGCGAAAATATCAACAATTCTTTCAGAACGAAGTCTTCTTTATAATTAATTTTTTAAATCATGGATTTGATGAAATCAAGAAAATATACATTTATGACTCTTGAAAGATTACCTAAGTTGAATGGGTTGCCTATACGTACTTCCTAATCTTTTTCAGTCATCCCACTTCTTGCAACTACTTTTTCAATGATTACTGATTCGAATGTAAACCAACACGTTACACAAACTTGAATTTCTTCCACATTCAGTACATTTTTCTCTGAAAAAAGATGGGTCAAATTTTTTCCGCCTATGATTACCTATCGAATCTCTTAGATCAATGCGTCGTAAGGAATCACAAAAATCCCGAAGTTAAACTAGACGTCACACTAACTAAAGGCACTACAATATGCGGATATAACCACGGAAATAAGAAAGCAATCATGGTAAATGCGCTGGTCAACATGAACGAAATATGAGGCATCGCCAGCGAATACAATGCCATCATGGCTTGCCTAACCAACTGGAAAGAAAATATACTCATTACAGAGTCGCTCAGCTCCTGAAACCAATCCTCATAATCATCGGCAGAAACAGCAGTCTCGAGCGCAGTACTTAATCCCGACCCTGACCCCGATCCCGACCCCGATCCTGACCCCGACCCCGATCCTGACCCCGATCCGCCGGCAGAACCAGCAGCCCCGATGGCCGTAGCAGCACCGCCTGCTGCAGCTGTAGCAACACCTCCGAGAATAGCGGCTGCCGATCCTGCACCCGCCGACAAAAGTGTCCCAAGAACAGCCGCACCACCTCCACCACCACCTCCAGGCCCAGCAGCCGGCGCAGCAGCTGCAGCTGGAGCGGCAGCTGGGGCGGCAGCCGCACCTGCTGGGGCAGCCGCACCTGCTGGGGCAGCCGCAGCTATTGGAGGATCTTCTGCTGGGGCTCCAGGAGCCTGATTCAATGTTTCTTGTTCGGGATCATGGTAAATTGTATGAACCGATTGGAAGGTAACGTCTTCCAAGAGAACGATTTCTGGTGGTCTGCTGCCTACCAGAACGGTCATCGGGTTATGCCCCAGGGACGAATTTTCTATAGGAATTGGATAATGTGTTGGAAGCTGGTCGACTGAAGATACCACTATTGGTTCGACGAAGAACGGCTCGTTTGTGGGAGGCTGGGTACTAGCCGGACCGTCGTATGGGAATTGCAATGGTGGATCTTTATCTTGCAGAATGGGTACGTATCCAGGATCGTATGATGGATACGATGGATAATGCCAACTTCCAGTGTCGGGCGGTCTGTACGTTGAGCTTATAATTTGCGAATGTATGCTACTTTGAAAATTAGAAGATTGTTGACCGTTCAATGGAACCCAATTAATCGAACTGCTCAAGTACGAATTACTCGATAGTAAAATATTCGACTCTGTGACTGATTGCGAATGAACACTATTTATAATGGTTGTTGGTTTATATGGCTTTGGTTTACTGGTAATTAAATACATCGGATACATTTCGGTGGTACTTTGAAGACTCCAGTTGGGTGACGAAGTGGTAATTTCCACCGAACTAGAAATATGCACGTTTGGTTTTGGTAACGTGTAAGAATTCATACTTTCGACAACGTAATAAGGCGACTTGGTGCTGGGGATGGTTTTTTCGGCCATATCTTGGGATTCGTCGACGGGCATAGGGATGATATTGTAATCGCCAGCATTGCTCCTTAAATCGGGCAACGAATTTTCTAAAAAATTATGAATCAATTTTTCCTGGTAAAAATTATCGATGTATTGGTTCCTCTCGTCGGTGGACATTTTATCGAAATCCGAATACGTTAATTCGACGTTATTTTCCATGTTTCTTTTCACGCGAGTTTTTTTATAATTTTTTGCATCGCTTTTATAAATGTTTTGTAAATTAATAATCATATTTTTACACCTTTTAGTTTTCAGCGAATTTAAAGAGTCGAAACTAGCGTCGATAATTCGCTTCGTATAAAATGCGATATCGTCGTCGTTTTTACATTCGCGCCAAAAATCGTATATTTTGTTTTGATTTTTAAACTTGAAATCGGGTTTCATTTTAAAATTTGAACAGTATTGTAATTTTATCGATTTAAAAATAGTGAATAATTTCAAAAATAAAATAATTAATAGTAATTTAAAATGATTAGAGAAAAAATCTCGTTTGGATTTTATCTGTTTGAATGATGCCCAAAGTTCGTCGTTTAGTGTCAGCCATTTTAAAGATTTGTCTTTTATTTTGATTTTAATTTTTTTGAAATAGAAGGCAATTTTTTTATTGTTTTGATTCATTTTTCGTAACACGCCATCGGATAGCGTTAGTTTAGAATTATTCGTCGCCTGATTTAAGCCGCCTATCGAATACACGGATAAACAATTTGACTCAAAATGTTTTAAATAATAATACATAATTTCTCGTTGCCTTTGTTTAAGTTTACTTTTATACCTGTCGTTTAAAGTAGAATTGTTGATAGGTTCTACTTTATCAGCTACGATTTCTGAAACAAACAAAAAAAAAAAAAGAATAATATTAGTACTTATTGCGGAGTTTTTTTCAAAACTTTAAAAATTAAAAAGTTAAAAAATAATATTAAGCCTATGCCCGCAGAACAGAAAATCATTCTAATGAGGAAAATCACTTTCTAAAAAATAAATATTTTTTTTAAAAAACCTCTTCCTCAAAGAATCCTTACGTTAGAAAAAATCTCGACAAAAGAATCAAGTTTTACTCCATTTGGATAAAAATAGTTTCCTCAAGTGCTCAAAATGAACTCCTATGAATAATAATGTGAAAATAACGATTATAAAACAAAATAAAATCATGCAAACTATAATTTAAATTTTTTTTTGACAAATCTGAAAAAATTGAGGAATTTAAATTTTTAGTTTGAAAAAACTGAAAGATGGGGATAAGTTTTCCCTAAAATTTTAGGTAGAAATGAAGAGAAAAAGAACTAATTTCAACTAAAAAATTGTTAGGTAATAAATCTGAAAAGAATTTTGAATTTGAATTTACTTGTGGTACCTAAAATTCACGAGAGATTACATTTTGCACTTTAGGAATGTCTAAGTGGTCATGCATGGCGTATTCAATTGATAAAAAAAATTTATGGAATTACTTTTTTTTCAAAAGAAAAATTTTAAAAATTTATACTTAGAAGTAGATTGAAATTTGTTTAGGTAATTTTTTTTCAAAATTAAAAAATTTATAGGCATGATTTTTTTTAGAATGAAACGAAATCATGAAAATTGAAAAAATTTCTGTTGAAAAAAAATTGTGTACTGTTGAAAAAAAAATTGTGTAGAAGTTCATGATTAATAAGTTACGTACTTACACCCCCCCCCCCCCCCCAAAAACAAATAAATGCCTATAAATAAAATGTAAAAATTGATGAAAAATGAGCTGACAGTAGCCAAAAGTAGGTAATTATTATTTTCAAAACCTAAAAAATGAGGAAAATTGATAAATAACAAGTGTCCTTTTTTTCCAAAACAGAAGTAATTCTGTAAGTTGATTTATGAATATTATATTTTTCAAGAGAAAAAAAAACAACAAAACTGGTTTAATTTTTTTAATAACAAAAATTTTGCCTAGATAGAAGTTGAAAAAAAAATGTTTTTTTTTTCTTCAAAATATAAGAAGTCGGCATTGAGTTATGCTTGCAAAATGAAAAAAACAAAAAAAAACTTGGGTAGGTATAAAAATCTTTTTAAAATAAAAAAAAATAAAAAAATAGGTAATCGAAAAATTTGATTAATTTTTTTTTTTTTTTAAACGAGGAAATTGATAAAAATTGAGGTAAAAATATTTCTTTATAAAAAATTTGAAAATTGATAAAAAAAAGTGTTTGAAATTTTTTTTTTTTTTATAATTAGAAACAAAGTACGAGTAGGAGGAATGGTGGGAGCGACAGAAGTAATAAATTGTAAGTTATAGTTAATTTAAAATTATATTTTCCAAATTAAAAAAATGGAGAAATTGATTAGATTAGATTAGATTAGATTTTTTTGTTTAAAAAATTGTAGTAGGTACGTCGATAAAAAATTAGTTTATACCTATTGAATTTTTTGTAATGAAAAAAAAATGGAATTGAATTATTTTTGCGAAATGGATAGAAAAAAAATATTTACAAGTATTTTGAAGTGGCTTTACTCAATCCCTTCTGTTTGGAGAAAAAAATTAGGAATACCATTTTTTCAGCATATGTGACCCGGCACGTTAAAAGGGACCTAGTAGGTAAAAAAATCGATTTTCACTTTTTTGGTGATCTGAGGTCCACTTACCAAGGTCTATCACCTGAATCACTAAAAACTTCGAAAAAGTCAATATTTTCAATCGGCATGACAAAAGGGACCTAGTAAATCTGTAATCACTGTGGTTTTCGATGTATTTTTCATCTTATCACCTATGACACGAAATCTTCATAATTTAGCTTAAAATCAATGTTACATTTGTTATCAGTAAACTTCAAAAATTTACTTATCACAAAAATTTTCTCCCTTTTTGGCAACACTGAGTTTGGTCAAATTTCCCTTGCGCCATTATACAAAAATATTCGCCCATAATTATTTTTTTAATATTGGAAAATATTTCACTTGTCCCCAGTAACAATTCCCCAAAGTTTTAGAAAAATCGGTCCATTCGTTCCAGAGATCTTCATTTCCAAAGTTTGTTTTTACTCTCCTGAAAAATTTGTAAAATACCTACTAGGTCCCTTTTAACGTGCCGGGTCACATATTTTGTATCTGTCAGTTTTTAGGTTTTAAATGAATTATTTTTAACTCATTTATCATAAATTTTCACACTTTCTTATATTTTAAAGCAAATAATTTCAAACTAATTTTTCTGTTTTTTACTTTAGGTACCTACAAACTATTTAAAATAATTATATTTTTAATAGAAAAAAATCAAAAAATTGGTTTGATTCAACAAAAAAGAAAGTTATTGAAAAAATTGTAGGAGTTGAAGAAAAGTTGTTTTAATTATTTTATTTAAGATGAAAAAACTTGGTATTGAATTATTTTAAAAAAGTATTAAAAGTAATAAAAAAATCTGCAAAATTGGTAAAAAAAAATTCCTGATTTTTTTTTATTAAAATAAAAAAAACGGAAAAATTAGTGAAAAATGAGCTTAAAGTAATTTTCTTTAAAAAATACCTAAATAAGATAAAAAGCTGTAAAAGTTGTAATTTTTTTAAAATAGTAAAATGGATAATGGAAAAAACCTGATAAAACGTTATTTTTAATAATTATTTGTTTTTAAGCAAGAAAAAATTGCATTGAATTTTTTTTACCAAAATGATTTTTTTTATCCTGAAAAATTTGCAAAATTTTGAATTGCACAAAATTTTTCTAAACAATTTTTTGTGAATATGTTTTTGTATACTAAGTTGAAATTTTATAAAATCTTATTTCCAAATGTGCAAAATGACGAAATTACGTTAATTACTTGAGCGTTATATTTTGTTAAACTTATTTACAAAAAATTCAGATTTTATTCCACTTGGGCAATATTATAAGCGCACAAAGTAGCCTCTCGTTCCAAAATCCGTGCTCCTCCATGTACATATAAATTTTTAGCCTCCATTGATATAAATAGGCAACTCATTTCACACGATTCTCTCAAGTACATCAATGAAGTGCAGAACGCGAACGTAAGTACACAACATAGGTACTGATCACCTAGGTGAAGACAATTCGACTACACAACAAGATGAGATGGGTACTTGAAAATATTTCCCGTGATATATTATTTTGAAATCATAAAATGGTTAAAATGATCGATACCAGGTTCATTTCCTGTCGTCCACTAAAATCTTCAATTACTCATTACGTTTGTAATTGCGCAACGCAATCAACGACTGGGAAAAAGAGGTCATCTCTGAACCACCGATATCAACGGTTGGAAAAATCAAAACAATCACTCGGTTATTTTCAATAATTAAACATTTAATACGCCGGACAAAATGTAAATTCTTCGATACACAGGTTGAATTCCCATCATCGTATCGGCGATAGACACTTTATATACATAAAAATCGGAAACTAGGTTAATGCGTTTTTTTTTCTTTTTTTCCTAAAAATAGAACATTTTTAAAAGAACGATTAGGTGTTTGTGTTTTTTCGCCAAAACGATTTTCTCGGTTTTTCTTCATTTCGTGCTGTGGTCGAACACACGTAAATGGAGTACCCGTGCATAATTGGTCATGGTTTGTAGAATGACCGGGCGTGATTGTGTGTAGTCTTGCGTGCACTTTTATTATGTTAATATTTAAATTAATTCACACCTTTTTTCTTTGTAATACGTCGAGATGATCGCGACGAGCGCGAATAGTTCCGATGCTCTGGCTTATTACGTGAGTGATCTATTTAGTCGCATAAATGAAAATATTTTCAACTTTTTGAGTAATTCATTGTCAGTTTGCCGAGCGTGCATATGTTACTTGAACGTTATGCCATACGACAACCATGTAAAAGAGAAACTGTACTAATGAAATGCAATTGTTTCGGCTTCGGCTGCTGTGTCCGTGACTTTGTTAGCTTCTTTTCATAAGCTTTTAGAATTTTTATCATGTAATACCTACTTTTTCAAATGACTACATTTTAATGAGTATGATTTAATTACACGAAAACGTTACAGTAGTGAGCTACGGCTTAGGTAAGTAAACGTAGGAGCACCTTATTCTAATTCATTTTTTGTTTTGCGTGCTCGACATGCTTTATCGTTTCGTTAACGATGGCGAGTTCAAGTTCATTGCCGATTTTTATGTTCTATAGTATTTTTACCATTTAAATTGAGGGCCCTATATTGTGGTCTATATAAATGTTGTCCTATTGAAGTCCGCTAATTCATTGGTAATTATAATGTAGGTAGTTGAGGAAGGTTCAGGATTGGTGGATTTCCCAAATTTCAAAGTCAGCTAGACATTTGCGTACAAATACCTATTAATAGGATTTGTTTTAAATATAAAATTGGCTAAAATATTTATTTAGGTCATTTTTTGGTAAAAAAATTACTTTTAGAGAATTTTTCAAGAAAAAAACATTTTCAAGATTTTTAAAAAAATTTCCAGGAAAAAAGATTAGTTTTTTTCATTAAATTTTTAGATTTTTTAACCAAAAGAAATTTTTCGTACCTATGCTTTATTTCTTTGAGCTGAAAAAATCCCATGAAAGTTGTGATTTTTTCAAAAGAATTGAAAAACTATTTTTCAGAAGGATTTATTTTCCTGTAAAATGTTCTTACGTGTATAGATTTTTCAAAAAAAAAAAAAAAATTTCTTATCCAAAATTACTTAATTATTTTAAAAAAATTTGATCGCAGATTTTATTGCTTTGAGCAACTTATTATTTTTTATCCCCCCCCCCCCACTCTTAGAATGTTGTGTTTTTTTCAAGAGAATCAAAAAAAAAATTTGAGAAGGATTTCTTTGCAAAGTGGGTGGTGTTTTAAAAAAAAAAAAAAAAAAAAAAACAATCGGATATTAATATATCTTAAAAATTTTTGTTTATAGGTACTTATTATTACTTGAGTTTTTCATTTTCTTTTTCACAACAAAGTTATGATTTTTTCAAATAGAAGTAATGAGCTATTTTTTAGAATTAAAAAAAATATTCGTAGGTAATTTTTTTGCATTGTAGATTTTTTTTTGAAAATTTGTTTTTTCCATCATGAAAAATTGTTATTTTTTTCTAAAGAATTAACAAGATACTTTTCAAAACAACTTCGCTGTAAATTGCAGATTTTTTTAAAAATTGAAACAAAAAATCAGATTTTAAACCGAAATTCTTTTTTTTCAGTTTTTTTTTTTTAAATCTTATTCTTATGAGGTTTTTTAATTTTTAATTTTTTGCCACGAGTATTTTTTTTTTCTTCAAGAAGATTTGCTATTAGTTGGTTTTTTTTTCAAAGAAATTTTTCAGAAAAGTAAGAAGTTTTGGTCAATTTACCTTTAAAAAAATTGTTCTTTGATTTTATTGCTTTGGGTTTTAATTTTATTGTTGTCAAGAAGATTACTATTTTATTCAAGAAAATTTTTCTTATACCTAACAAGCAAAACTTGCCAACTAGTCACCTCCGATTAAGCTGAAATTTGGCTTACTGAAAGAACATTTTTAGATTTTTAACGAATTTTTGAAAATGGCAAAAATAGCACATTGATAAATCAATTTCTTGCAAAAAAAAAATTGTAAATTTTGAAATTAACTCCGATATTGGTTTACCTATATTTTAAAGTTTAATGCGACCATTTTCGAAGTAGTCTGGAGCCTTCCGAAACATTTTCAAAAATTCGTCAAAAACCGAAAAATCAACTTCGGCAGCTACAAATTCGATTGCGAAAACTGGGTAACATACTATTTCAATGGACCAAATTTCCACTCAATCGAAGGTGACGAGTTGGCGAGGTTCCCTCGTGAGCTACTTTTAGAAGGATTTTCCTGCAAAGTGGATGATTTTCTTTTTAAAAAAGATATTCAAATTTTTTAACGAAAAATAATCTTTTTTAAAAAAAGAATGATTCGTAGATTTTATTGCTTTGAGTTAAATTAAAATTTTATTATTATTATCATCATTACTTTTTTTTTCAAGAAGATTGTTATTTTTACCATGAGAATTATTTGCAAGCCATTTTTTTTTTAGAAAGAGACATTTTCTGCAAAGTAGGTAGGTAGGTAAATAGTTTTTTTTTAATTTATTTTTTTTAATAAAAAGTAATGATAAAAATAACTTTTTAACTAGGAGTTTATCTAAAAAAACTATTTTCTCAAATTTGATTCCTTTATTTGAGCTTTTATTTATTTTTATCTATTAATTTTTTTATCAAGAGTATTGTGATTTTTTTTTTAGAAAAATCAACTAGGTACATGCAAACTACGAGTATTTTTAAAAAGATTTCTTGCACGGTGGATATTTAATTTTTAATTTTTTGAGATTTTTTTTTTTAACGAAAAGGATTTTTCCATTAAAAAATATGGTTGTTTCCATATACATTTTAATGCTTTGAGGTTTATTCCTATTTTTTTATTTTTTTTTTTGTCAAGGAGATTTTGGTTTTTAAAAAAATAAGTAACAAGATTTTTTCAAATTAAAAAAATGGATTTTTTAGTTTAAAACTTTTTATTTGTTTTAAATTTTTGTTCGTGAATCTTATTGCTTCAAGGATTTTTTGGCAAAAATGGTATTTTTTTACTTTGTAAGTTTTAAATTTTTTTTCTCATCTCAGTACGATTGTGATTATTTAAAGTTCAATTTTTTAACCAAAAAAATTTTGGTACATGGGTAACATTTTTTGTCAAAGGGTGTGTGCCGTGTGGTTGAGCTAATAGGTAAAAGCTTTTCATAAACCTACGTTATCAAGTAAGTGGGTACCTATCAGTTTATTTCCCCCAGATTTCCGAAAGAAATTTTTGACCAAAAGCCAAGACCTTTTTTCAATGAAATTTATTTTGTAAGATGATCGATGATTATTATTTTTTCAAAGTGATTTTTCTTTCATTTTAGTTTTGTTTGCAAATTTTAGTAAACTGAGAATTTCCCCTTCACCTTTAGTAATTTTTTTGAAGTCTATTTTTCCTATTGAAAAGTTTTATTTTGAAATGATACGGAATAATTTTTTTGCTATTGCTAACGGAGTTGTTTTTTAAATTATTTATAGCCACCAACTAAATTTTACAAAAGGGATTCGCTAGAAAAGACACACGAATTACAATATTCTGTGCTTAAATTTTAAATTAATCGAAGTGATGATCTCATCATCCAGCATACATACCTTTCGTATCGTTGTCTGCTGACCTGGACGAGAGAATATCCTGAGGACGCGCGCACACGAATTCACCACTAAACAAGTACGAGATCAAAACGAAAGTCACCACTGGTAAAACTCGCCTTTTCGAATCGCACCCTAGATACGTCATTGTTCTAACAACTTTCTGTAAACAAAACGAGAATTATGGAATTAGTATAAAAATACATATAACAAATGAGACAGTTATGCTTATGATTATCACGTTACGTCGAGTGAAAATTGCACACTCGTAACTAGTAATTTCATCAATGACTATTCAACGACTTAATTATGTAAGAAATAAACTGGAAACTACAAATATACAGGAACTGACGAGTGAAAAGTAGGGTAAATCTTAATGTTCAGAAAACTAATCAAATTCCTACAAAGGTACCGTCAAGTCTCTTCTCATCTATCAGTCTTTAGTTCGCATATCAAAAGTAAAACATACACGAAAACAATCGCATGGTATTAGCCGCAAACCTTCAGAGGCGCTTTCAAAGCCGCATACTTAATTAGAACGGGATAATAGGTAAATCCTTAGAGGTGTCATGTGACGGAACTCGATTGAAAACCATTTTTAACAATGTATTCTCCTCACGGCGCGCCGGCATTCTCTCCACTATTATTGTTAATTCGGCAAACTCGACGTAATTTGCTTGTGTTTTTTTTTTCAATAACTATGTTATACCTATCCATGTTGTGTTTACCTCGAGAGGTGGAACAGGCTTTATATGGAATGTTGTCGAGTATACTCAACAGTCAACATTTATCGTATATACCTTATATACCTACATAATCATGCAGTTTTACTGATAGTAAAAGAAAAACCCAACTTGGTAGATTTTTGTCTTGTCGAAAAAATTATCCACGAGTTACAAGAACTGGCGCCAAACCTGTTAATGTGATAGGACAAGGTCCAACTCTATCGACCCAGACTAGTTCAGAGCATCGAACAGATAAATATGAATCAACTCGAATTCTAAGTAACAGGTAGCTTCTCAAATACCTGAAAATCAGCTAGGCTGATATCTTTTAACGGTATCCTAGTGCACTAGGACAGAGCTATAGATATTGTGATCGATTTTGAGCGTTTTGCTACTCAGGCGCACGGTTTAAAAGGGAAAAAATTATAATTGGTAAGCAAATAATTTTTATGGTTTTTGCTACTAGCAGATATGTAAAACTCTACTTAATGCAAGCTGTAAGTATTCACTCACCCTCTCCAAAAGGGTGGCCCTTATTTTTGAACTTATATTTTTTTTAAAGGTGCTAAGCATTAAAAGGGTTCTCTGTTATGTAAAAATAATTCTCTAAAAATTTTGGCCAAATTGATCAATATTAACTTGTGCCACAAACGCCTCAAAGTTTTGAAATAACATTAGCACTTTTAGCACGTCGCGTCATGGTACCCACCACGAGTGCGCAACGCGGAATTCCGTGTGTTACCCTACTACACATGTTCGTAGCGTAGTTACTCAAGTTTGGAGATCTCAACTTCATGGTAGGAGGTGTCCGTATTTTACAGCCATATTTTTTGATTTCAGTATTTCAAATTAGGTAAAGATGATCAGATTTTTTTCTCGATAATTTGGATTTTTTTTTTGGATATTGGATACTTCTTTTGAAATGTATTACTTTTGATCTTCATCTACGTTGAGTTTTGTATTATAATCTTCAATTAATTCTTCACCTTGCTTAGTACAGTTAGGTATTATAATCACTTCAAATTTTTTGAAACATTTCATTATTTTCCAATATTAGTTACATCTTGGTTGATAAGGAGGAATATGCCGAGATTTTCTTGCCCTGAGACAATTATAGATAATTGTTTTTTCTTAATTGCTTCGGATTAATAAACATTGTTGAAATGGTAGACCAGTAAATATTACCAAGGACCAGGCCCACTGTGAGGTGGGGACAAGGGAACACTAGTCTTGGGTGTTGGGCACGAAGTTTTCCGAGACTCCGGATTTCCTACTGCACCTCATTGGGCTCTTATAACATCAAAAAACATCAACAATTGAAATGAGAAATTTTAACTGTATTTTGTTTAAAAAATATGTGTTTCTTCTAGAAAAAAAAGGGGACCCAAAATTTTTTTGTCGTGGGGTCCAAACTGTCTCTCGCTGGTCCTGCTGGCTGCTGAGGACTACAAAAAATGCTCAAAAAATTTTGGAAGTCGATGACTGTGCTGAGCGAATTGTAAAATTAATTGAAGATTATAAAACAAAACTTAACATTGATGAAGACCAAAATCAATGCATACATTTTAAAAATAGTATGGAACACCAAAAAAAAGGTCCAAATTATCGAGAAAAAAATCTGGTCATCTTTAATTTGAAATATGGATTCAAAAAATATGGTTGTAAAATATGGACTCCTCTTAACAAGAAGTTGAGTTCTCCAACTTGAGTAACTATGCTACGAACTTGTGTAGGGTAACACATGGGACCACACCACCTACTCGTGGTGGGCACCGTGACACGACGTGCTAATGTTATTTCAAAACTTTAACTTTGAGGCGTTTGTGGCATGGGTTAATATTGATCAATTTGACCGAAATTTTGAGAGAATTATTTTTTTATAACATAAAACCATTTTAATGCTTAGCACTTTAAAAAAATATACCTAATATTTGTTGGATATTTTTGGGAATTTTACCTATCACCTAAATAATTCTACCAATCAGTGAACATTATTTTCATATTAGGGAATCAGCGAACAATATTTTCTGGTTATTTTTGCGGGTTTTGTCTAATGGCTAAAAATGCTGCCAATTAATAAATGTTATTTTCGCATTGTCTAATTATCAAATTTTTTAGGTAGTTTTCCGAGCAGCTATAGTGAAAAGCCCTATTGAATTTCGCTTCTTTATTTTGAAGATATAGTGAATGAGTGTTAGCAAATTATATGCAGATATTATCTTGAGAAAGCCTATCAGAGAATCACATTTTCGGACCTATTTGAACAAAATAATGGGACTTTTTTTGACAAGAAATTCGAAACATTTTAAATAGATTTCATCACCTACGTACACACTTGTAGATACCACAAGATCACAGATGATTGCCACGATCCAGCGTGATACAAGTTCAATGCTAGGACAACTTTTATTGAAACTGGAAATATGATACCTGATCACATAGATAGTTGATAATGTTAGAAAGAGTAGTCGCATTTACGCGAGAGTTCTCACATAATATTTGTTACCGAGCGACGCAGGGATCAATGAACCGTCAATGTTACAAGTGCGAATAAAATATAGAAAATTATTTGTTCGCTTTTTCATATTTTTTCATACAGATTAAGTTTTCATTTGTCATGAGTGCTTAACTATGTTTTTTAGTAATTTAGGTTACTAACAGTGGGAAATAGGAGAAGCCTAGTTTCATAAACTGCATGTTCTTGGATCGCATAATAGGTAGGTAATGAAAAATGTTGAATCAACATGCGTTTTTTTTCTTTTTGTACCTTCATCTGTAAGACTTCGACTTTCAACAGGAAAAAAAAGTTCATTTTGAATTCCGGGGTCAGAATGATGATTCAGTTGTAGTACGCGAGTACATACGTGTTTAAGTAGAGTGTGATTTTTCCGCTGAATATTTCGCATAGGTGCACATAGGTCAGTAAGTCACTGAGTACAATGATGCTAGACGTTTTTAATTTGACCTTAAATAACCTGCAGAAGTTTGTGAAAGGTGTATGTAATTCATATTGTCATCTTATGTATGTAGGTACCTAATACCTATCTTTCGTCGACCCTACATGTTCGAGTTACAACCTTCAAAGTTCAACGCATCGGAATAAAATCAACCGAACAATTGAAGTATTATACAGCACCTAAGTAGGTATCTATTTCGATTCAATTCAACATTTAAATTGTTAACCAAGTACACGTTTTGAAAAAAAATTTCGACCTAATTTTAAAGACTATTTTTAAGAATGCGATGAGCAAGTTGTTCGCATAATGGCACATAAGGTTATGTGCATCTACTACCTATTCAGAGATAACATCAATATAGGTGTATGGTTACGTCCGCCCACATAGTAGCACTATCTACTGTCTGAATGACTGCTGGAATCATAATATATACAGTCCAAGTTCAAAATACTAGTTCTGTGTCTCTTATAACGGTTCAACTGTATATACCTTGGCCATAACGTAAGATACACACTCGTGTAACATTCTTTCAAATGTAATATGAATATGCAAGACCACATACAAGCAAACAAAAGTAGTTGTTTTTCAATTTCGTGACGCGAGAACTTTGTCACACTTTTCAAAGGTTCAACGACTCAAAACAACGGCCGAGTTAATTTGTTAAAATTAAACGATCGTTCGGTTCGACGCGACGCAGGAATAAATTTCAAATACTTATAAGTTTTATAAGAATGATCTATGTCCCTTTTTTTTTTTTTTTTTTATTGAAACAAGACATATTGTTCTGTCATTAATTATGATATCGGTACTTTTTGATGAGTCTTTTTAACATCATGTACGTAAGTACCTATCTAATGATTCCGACGTCAAATAGGTAGTCAGATGGATTTGATTCCACTTACCTAATTCTAGTTTGTGGTAAAAAAAATAAAACTATGAAATGAACATCTATCTACCTAAATCTTTGTTAAATTTAAAAAAAGCCAAATTTCCAAAAAAAATGACTCCTAGGAGCACCTATTAAGTATAGTGAAATAGCAAAAATAATTTCCATGCGATTGCATTGCTAAAAACAATTTTATGGCTGAGTCTTAATCTAGAGTCTTTGAGAGAGAGAAAAAGAGTCAATGTGGTACGCTATTTTTTAAAGGCTATTTTTTTTTAGGGCCAAGCCCCCTATTTTTGGAGCTTTACAACTTCGTTCCCAAGGTTGATTTTGAAATTTCAAACAAAAGTTAAAGATTGAAGTCCTATAGGATTAATTTCGGATTATCGGCAAAATGGCAATCGGACCCCTCACCTTCCAATTCTTCTCCTTTGAACTTGAATAGCACAGAGGGGTGTAGTGAAAATATTTTTTTTGGAATTTGAAAACATAGTAGGGAAATTTTGTAGTCTTTTCGAATGAAAATGAAGTGTACAAATCTTGGTCAGAAATATTAATTTTGTATGGCCCATAAGTCATTTGAAGTTTTAGAAAATTAAAAAAATTATTTATATCGTTGAAAATTAGTGAAATTGACGAACAAGAGTCCTCTTTTGTTGAAAATAATCCCCTTTTGGTCTACTCGTATTCCGCTCGTTCTCTGTGGGTTTTGTGAGTGATCTGTGATTTTTTTTTTGAATTTTTTCAAATTTTCTGAAATTTTGAATGACAAATGGACCTTGAAAAAATTAATATTTTTGACCAAAATTTGAACACTTTATTTTTACCCAAAAAGACAAAAAAATCCCTATTGCGTTTTCAAAATCAAAAAAAAAAAAAAAAACACTCCACTCTATATTGTAAGTACAGCTTTCAGTCATCCCGAAGCAACTTTGGCTTGCAGTACAGCCAGGCGGGAAAAAGTTCTGTAGAAAGTACATTTTTTTTGTAATTTGACCAGATTGGTTCTCAAGAGGTCGGTTTTTTTTACTCCCTTCGCATAATAATGATTAAATAAAATTTGAGTAATTTTTTTATGGCCTTCGAACTTCTATGTTCATCTCAAAAACATTGAATGCTGTTTAGAGCCAAGACATTTTGGAGGGGTTATGCATATTTTAAATGAAAATTGAAAAAAAAAAAAAAATATCTCGAAAGAATTTATTTGTTTCCAATTTAGGTTGATGGTGCATTTAGGTGACTTTCATGATAATATGTCGTAAAAAAAAAATGACTGTTTTAAGGATAAAAAATATGAAAAAATTCGGAGTTTGGTGTTTTTGAGTCTTACACCCCTATAAAATATTCTGGAAAAATATGTCATAAGATTTTTTCAATTGCCGAATTCTCATGCTAAGAAATGATACTGATTTTTTTTTTAATCTCCTGGAATGATCCTTAGTATTAGGGTCTTACATGCAAGTTTGAAAAAATTCGGTTCAGAATTGCAGAACATGAAAATTTATGAGGAAAACGCATTTAACCTATAGCTCATTGGAGTGAGTAAGAGTGAATTGGGATGCCAAAAATTTTATAACCAAATATTTAGATTTTCAGAGGCCAATTTCCACCCCTTGATTTCAAATCCCAGTGAAGGATCAATTTCACCATCCTTACCCGGCCATGCTCTATCAATTTTTACTGAATATCCTTGCTCTAAAAAGTTTGGGAATTGAGCCTTTGAGGAACCATAACTCAAAAAGATAAATCGACGAGGTGGAAGAAAATAGACCTCATCTAGTATATCAACTAATCTATTAGAGGTCATCAGTATTGGGTCTCACTTTTTGGGGGTACATGAAAATATTTAGCATAATAAATATGCATGAGAATAACAAAATAATTTTCATATCTACGTGTTATTCAAAATAGAAGGGGAGGGGAGGGTCTTAAATTTTTTCAAAACTTGGCCATAGGAACAAAGGCAGGGAACTTTCGAGAAAATACAGTCGAATCCTCGAAAAAGGCAAGCCTTCAAAAAATGGCATACTGACCTGACTCATTTTTTTTCTTTCAGACTATAGATTAAGATTAGGTCATAAAATTTCTTCTAACAATGTAATGACAGATAACAGTTTTTGCACTCGAAAGTGGTCCATTAACAATTTCGATAGGTCCCTATTTATAAAATAGAAGACTTCCCCACAGAGGTACCCGTATCGTTCATCGTATTCTGCTGCCATTAAGCTATTATATGGCCAACAATAAAATCACATAACTTCGTTTTTATCGAAATTTACCAATAATGTCACAGATACGACTCGATGGTCCACATTGGCAATTATAACAGCGAGGGGTCAAAACGTTTTTTAAAAAAATACCAATCATTACAAATAAAAAAAAAAAGTAAGTAAATAAGCGAACAAAAAACAACTAAACAAACCAATGCGAATGATTTGTTTGATTTGGTATTACAAAACTAATGGTCATTTCCTTATTTTATTTTTAATCGGCTGAAAAAAAATAGGTGTCATGATTTGGCGTCAGTGACTGCGAGACTCATGCCTCATGCCCATCGACCCGGCATTCCTGCATAAAAGTTATAATTGACCAACTGGGTCAGCTGGGCGACCTTGATAGAGATTAAAGTCGTTCCCAAACATATCGTGATATTTATTATGATGTACCGTTAAAAATCTCCCATGTTCTGAAATCCCATCTATACACTAGCAGCTATAATTTGATGGCTATACGAGTATGATGACTGTTTTGTTTTTTTGGTAACCTTAGAGATAGTAGGGCAAAACGTAACATTTCACTTGTGTATTCCGATACCGAAGACGAGGAAGAAGTAATCGGACGTAAAATTATAGACGCATTTGGGGGAATACCGCGAGTCGACGTTTTGATATAGGTAGAGAGGCAATCGTGTGAAGAAACAATACATTCGAAAATTAAAGTCAACCCGTCGACATGCAACTTTGTTGCATAAATTTGTCCGGTGCAATATCGAAGGATATGTGGCCAACGACCATACCGACGAGTAATTGTCAGGTACGAATAATTTAAAGGAAATGTCGTCGATACAGGAGGATATTTCAGTGTAATTATATTTTCACTTTTTATTCTTAAGTAATATGGTTTAAAATATGGTATCTGTAGGAGTTATATGGTTTAACCACATACCAAAGCCCTTTTAAAGGAAATAACGGTATTGATTTCAGGACAATAATTAACAACCGAGGAATCTTTTCCGAACTGGTTACGCTGATTTCATTTCACATAGGTACGTAAGTATCCTATATGTCGTATGTTTTCTCGTTACCTATGATTTGACACAATCGAATTGTGCAGTCAGCGTATAAAGAACCTATGATTTTGCACCACATCCTGAGAGAAGAGTGATTGGAAAGTTTTGTAATTGAGGGTTGTCATTATTGAAGGGTCGTGAGAACAGAGCCGGTGCGAGAGGGGGGTGGGGGGGGGGGGGGGGGTGGAACACTCCCCCTAGTGATTTTCCATTCGGCAAATTTTCGAAAAATTTTCGACAAATTAAATTAGGTATGTTTACAAAATTTGGTAAAGTTTTGAATTTCAAATATGTAAATTTTTTAGAAATTCTGAATCATAAATTCGATAAATTTTAGAGAAATTCCGACTCACAAATTCGGTAAATTTCTGAAAAAAATTTTCGCCCTCGCTTCGCTCGGGCAATATACTTTTATTGCTTCATCTTTCTCTCAGAATCAGAATAGGAATCAAAAATCAGCGCATTTCAATTGTTATAACTTATAACGTAAAAAAATGAACATGATCTTTTTGAAAATATTAAAAATTATGTTTAAAGTGCATTATTTTTAATTAAAAATTCCAATTTTTTCAAAATTTTCGCCCTCGCTTCGCTCGGGCAACGTATCGCTTTTTCATCTTTTAAAAAACCAGAAATTATTGTACGTTTTCAAAATTTCTGCAAAAAAAAGCCCATCTTTTCTTTTAGAAGTGCAATTTTTTCAAAAATTTTCGTCCTCGCTTCGCTCGGGCAGCAACAGTCGTTTTGATTCAAATCATAATGCTACCATAAGTTCTTGAAATTTTTTCTATGAGGATAGTGAGAAGTTCTTCTTTCGAAAACTCACTTTTTTCAAAAAATTCAGCGCAGGGGTCTACTTCCCACTGTTGTACCTATTAATTATCATTCGGCATTTTGAAAATTTTCATTCGGCATTTTCGATCTACACCCCCCCAAAAAAATTTGCTCAAACCGTCTTTGCGTGAGAAATTGTTATTCATCAAGTATGGAGTAGGAAATTCATATTTTCCCGGCAGTACATGGCTAAAGGTGCATACTGCCCAGAGTTGGACAGGTCGGGATCCTAAAATTTGAACATCGAATCTAAAATCCAAAGATCAAAAAACTTGGATCTGATCTACTCAGATCCTTTAATTTTGAAAAGGATCTGATGTATCTTTAGATCCATAAATTTTCGAAAAAAAAAACATATCCAGATCCAGAAAAAAATTTCTACTATTCGTTACATTTTTCTCAGTGAATTGATTATTTTTATGTGTTTTCAATTTTTCAATGTTTAATCTGTGAAATGAATGAAAAGTAAAACCATAAAGGAAGCCAAAAACCCCTAAAAACTTCTGACTGCCCGGCTTGATCCCGATCCTAATATTTGGAAATTGGATCTAAAGATCCAAAATTTTGGATATGATCTAGATCAGATTCCTTAACTTAGGAAGAGATTTGATCTGGTTGCAGATCTATCTTGACAAAAGATTCGGATCTGGATCTAGATCCTTTTATTAGTAGATCTGCTCAACAACGCTGATACTGCCCACCTACCCCTCTATCTATCTATGAATCTAGACTTTGAAAAGATGATGCCTTTTACCCTTTGAAAAGAACCAAATTTGAAAAATCACACATTATTTTCTTCATTACCTAAATGAATAAACTCAACTGGTAAGAAGAACTTCCTCAATTAGTACGAACAACACTCTTACAGTTGATTAGAAAACAAATGAATTCTACCTTAAATAGAGTGAACCTTAGATCACTGGTAAGAGTTAATCCCAAGCCAGATAATTATTGTACCTAGACTGCCAAGACAGCAGCAATTTGTTTAGATTTCATTTTCAGTTGCCTATAGTTATCCTACTGGACCTAACAACCTGTTCGAAAACTTTTTCCTGCGTAGTTCACTTTAAATTTTGTTGAAATATTCAAAATTCCTTCATCTACGACGACTCTACGAGCTTGGCAAGTTAAAAGATACATTAAAACCTTAAAAAGCGAGAATCAAGGTCACCACAGGTAATTCATACTTGCACACGTAACCTTATCACAAATCGCCAAGATTTTGTGGATCGATATTTTCACAAAATTCACATAAACCAACCTCTCAATTTGTTCTATTTCCTGATACCAATTAGACACACCAATTATGAAGGCACATTAGAAGTAAACAGGCAAAACGAAGAAAGTATTAAACAGAAAAGAAAACGAATAAGATACATAGGACGGAAAATTCAAAAGAGGATTTTCGATTATTCATAAATCAAATGTCAAGTGCGTAGTACTCACCGAAATATAATATTTCGAAGTCTATGTTAGAACGATTCGCGAAAAAAATTTAATAAATACGATCGCGCACAACACGACACTGATCACAAGACTTTATCACTAAACGCGGCCACTAAAGAGTTAACTACGGACGAGACGACGACACTAACCAAATCCAGGACGAATTATCTACTCTTCCTATACCAGCGTTCAAGTCTCTGACCTATGACGTCGCGTTAGTCGAACAACGTCGTCATTTCCACGATTCTTTTAAATGTTTATGACGTCATGGTTTTGCTTTTATTCAGATTATTTTATTTTAATCCAATATGGATTTTTTTTAAATTACGAGTTTTGGGAGAAAGGGGTTAGAGAAATTGTCAAGAAAAATTTCTAATTTAATGAGTCAGTTTTTCGACGGGGATTTCCGAAAAAAATTTCCCTGTTTTTGTCATCCGAGAATATAATTAAATTTTTTAAGTATCGTGAAAACGAATATAACTCGGTTTTTATCTAAAATTCGGATAAAGGTTGACAGGCCATTCTCGCGATACCTGTATGATTCATAGATGAAGACAATTCCCGTCAAATCGAACAGTTCTTTCTAGTTTGTTCTTTCAACTTCGCATTTTGTTTAATTACCTTTTGCCACAAAACTCATTTGCACTATCATTAAGTACCTCTAAATCCTAAATAAGATAGAGTTATACTTCCGGTACACCAATGTTTGACTAAAAGAGATTAAAACCAATCAATATAACGATAATGCTATTATCGGTGTGACGCTGACACCACACTGGGGTTCATATGATGAAGTGTCCGGAAAGCAGGCTACATTGTCTCTTAAAAATTAATAAAAAATTGAACTGGCGTAATATAATAAAAATGTTAATTCTATGAAATTATATTTTTTTTAAAAATCAAAATATTAGAAAACAGCAACTACAAAAAATCAAATATTGCATATTATTAGTTAGGTACTTAATAAACATAAAAAAAAAGAAAATTGATGAAAATGTTTCAACAAAGTAGAAAAAAGTTATAAGAATTAAATTTTTGAAGAATTGAAAAAAAGAAAGTTTTTGGAAAATTGTACCTAATATGTACCTAAGCCCCAAGTTCTTTGAAACACCTTCCTTATGTTTTTTATTGTGAAATTGAGGGAGAAAAAATACAGGGTGTTCCATGAAGCGTCCGCAATAATTTAACCATAGATGGAACACCCTGTATATGAAAATTGGATGGTAAAATTCATGTCTAGGTATAATAAAATAAAATTTGAGAAGATTTAAGTATTGTGAAACTATTGGTTGAAATTTGAAGGTGAAAAATTTTATTTATTATTTGATTAAATGTAATAAATAAATTTTTCAACAAAATTGAAAAATATAAAAAAGCGCGAATATTTAAAAAAATTGGCTTATAAAAAGAAATTCTGCACATTGAGAAAATGCCACATCTCAAAAAAATCATATCAGAAAAACTGTGGAATATCAAAAAAATTCGCAATGTTGTTAAAAACTTGTCACATCAATAAAATTTGGTAGATACGTATAATGTGATACGATTTATGAAACCTAAGCAGAAGTCAGAAAATTATAATTTTACAGGGAAAGCAAATTTTCAAATTTTGACCAAAAAAATTTTTCCCTCATTTTTGGTAGTTAAGGGTCTAAAAACTCGCTTTTCTCAAAAATTTTGAAAAATTCAAATTTCAATTTCCGAACTTTGAAAAATTATAGGTACCTACCTATAAAAATAATGAGAGCACATAGCACACTCTGGTTTCCAGTAAAATGAAAAATCTGAATATGCAAATAAACCATTCCCACTTCTGCTTAGTTTTCCTAGATCGCATCTCATATAAAAAAAAAAAAAAGTGAAATATAAACAAATTTGACCTATCTAATATCTATCTACTGAGAAAATTCGGCACAGAGAAAATTCAGCATATCAAAAAAGTTAGGTATACCGGGTTCCTAAGAATATGTTGACCACCTACGTCATCGATCTACGGATCAGCCAATCAGGTAACTAGAAATGCTTATCTCATTGCTCCGATTGGTTGTCGTTATCTAGGTGGTCAACATATTCTTACGAACCCGGTATACCAGGTGAAAATTGGCATATCAAACAAAATCGTCATGTCAAAAAATGGCATATCAGACAAAATTTGGCACGCAAAAAATTAGTCATAATTATAAAGAAAACTCGGAATTTTGGAAAAATTTGTCTTTCCAAAGAAATTTGACAAATCAAGAAAATTCTGCGCATTGGGAAAATTCAGAATCTCAATAAATTTGAAATATAAAAAAAAAATGGCATAAGTATTATCAAAGAAATCTGGACATAGCGAAAAAATACAGCATTTCAAAAAATTGGACAAGGTATCAAAAATGAGGCATTTATTGAGAAAATTTTTGATGTAAAAATGTACTTGATTTCAGAAAATTCGAATTATCAAAAAATTTGACAGATCAAAGGAATTAATTATATTGATAAGATTCTACATTGGAAAAATTTGTCCAATAAAAAGGATTTCCCTTATCAGAAAAATTCTGTTGCTTAAGAAAATTTTGCATACCTATCAAAGAAATATTCCACATTAAAAAAAGAATTGGAATATCAAAAAATTCGAAATGGAATAAAAAAAAAATTTTAAAAACTCAACATCAAAAAAATTTGGAATATCAGAAAAATTTTTACACGTCAAAGAAATGAAGAATATTTAGAAGATTACACACATTGGAAAAATTTATCACATAAAAAACATTTCAGAAAAATTCTGCCATGAAGAAAATTTTTTATATTAGAAAAAAATATGACACATCCATAAAATTTTGTATAGATATCAAAGAAAATATACTTATTGTACCTATATTAAAAAGCTGCAGCAGATCAAAAAATTTGGAATATCAAAAAAAGAAAAAAAAAAAGAAAATTTTTTTTGGCACATTGAAGAAATTAGGCATAATTATTGAGAAAATTAGACTACCTACCTTTTTAAAAAATTCGTCATATAAAAGTAATTTACCATATCAAAAAAATTCTGTGTATTAAGAAAATTTAACATTTTAGCAAAGCACCTACCAAAGAAATTATGCATACTAATTGCATAACTATGCATTTTAATAACTCAAAATATCAAAAGATTTGGCATAATATCAAAAATTTTGCGAATCAGAAAAAATTTGACACATCAAAAAAATTGAGCATTGCAAGTTTTTTTGTTCCTGTACTTACATATTTTTGGATTGTTTAACAAAGGAGAAAAATTTTTCTAGTCATAGTTGTACGATTTTAAAAGTTACAAAATTTTCAAGTTTTTCTTTAGGCTGGCCGGGGGGGGGGGGGAAGAGTGGAAGATGTTGCAAAAAAATTGGAAATTTTAAAAGTTTGTTTCTATATTCTCTCCATATACATAGCAATTGATTTCCTAAATTTCTGCTCTCACAGTTTCTAAAATATAAATTTTGAGTGGAAAAGCGAGATTTTCATGTGTGATGATGAGAGGAGGTTATGGTGGGTAGGATATTGTGTAGGAGGTGTGATAATGAGCTCAAATTTTCAAAAAGTATTCAGTAAAGTTTTGCAAAGCAGAGACAGGGCGAAATCACCCAGCATGCTCTATAATTTGGGCACCTTTTTGCCGAATCAAAAATGTGGTTGATTTAATTTTTAAATATTTCGGAACATTTTAAATTCAACTACTCATAGTACAGATATTTTACCTATATTTTGGGCAATTTAGCTGAATCGAAAAAAATAGGTCGTACATAACCTACGAGTGTTTTTTCGTGCATGGTAACTTCTTACGACTGATATAACCTAGGTTAATCCTACAACAATTATAGGTAGGCTAAGTATATTCTTTGGCTGAATTTTCTGCTCGGTCGCACTTTTTTCTTTCCTTTTTTTTCGTGTAATCTTACCAAATACGCAAGTATTAATACGTGTAGAGTTACTCATAATGACGGCACTTCATGACCTAATCTACTTCCTCTCTTTCTATGAAATTCTGCGTTCAATGTTCGCATATTTTAAACATTACGTTTACGTTTTAAATTTATACGGTAATTTGGCTGTTCGGTCGTATTTACATTCGTTTAATTGTACTCTTGGACGGCGCAGACGCGCGCCAAAGGCGGTTTTTCGCCGGCGAAAGAACGAAAGAAATTTTCCATCTTGGAACCGAGTTACTGGATTTACGTTGTTTGGGTCAGAAATATGTTTGCAATTCAATTACCATGTTGGTATATGTAATTGGACGGACGTCTGCGACGGAAGCGAATTTCGTAAAATATTTATGAATGAGGAACATCTCGGAACATGGCGTCGAGTCGCGTCCTCGTGTCTGGTCGTCGTCAAATTTTATCATCATCGGAGTACTGTAACCGAAACCCATATGATGAAAAAATTTCAACTGTGTGAAACACTCCTTTTGGTTGTTGTGAACTTTTAATTCTATGACAGAAATAATAGCGCCCATCTATTCCGATAACGGTACCCCGAACTAACATTAACCCGACCAGTCTTACTCGTATAATCATGCTCGATATTGCATTATAGCTATACGTTTTTCTACGGTATGACTGCCTATTATTACATTAGCCACACGCAGACGTCAAATTATATTTCATGAGGCATCGGAGTAACGTACAATTTAGTCCACGTCCACTACTTCTTGAATTACACATTACGTTTGTGTAGCCTCTCCAGTCACAACTCTTACCACTCTATCGTCACCGAGATGATTCTTTGTCGAATTTTCCTTTCCATTCTTATGTAAATTATTAAGCTAATTGGTGTTATCTGTTGACGATGCACTCGTATGTTAAAAACAATATAATATCGCATCGTTTACATTCTTGTTCCGTCCTCTTAACCTTAGAAATTTTTGAGGACTGGCTACAAATTCGGAGTCGCTTTGATGTATCTACATGCGCGAGTGCGTGTTATTTTGTTGACACATTCTCTCACACGTTTTCACCGGTTTGATTAAATGCTATCCTATGATACAAAAACACTTTAAAAGTAAATTTTTGATGAAGACTACAGCAGCTGATATGGAATTTTGATGTGATTCAAGTATTTGATCGAAATGATAGAATAGGGAAACATGATCGAGTTAGTCTTATAAATTTATTTACATGGAAGAGGATTGGGGGGATGGGGGAGTTCAATTGAAATTTATATCATCACCAAAATTATTTATAGAATCTCAATCTATAACTTTTGTTTGAAATTTTTCTCAATTGGATCCCTCCTTCCCCTCTGATTTTGCATAACACCAACTATTGAAAATGTGGATGGGAGAGCGCGAGGGAGGGCTCAATTGAAAATAATTTCAAACAAAAGTTGTAGACTGAGATCCTGAAAATAAATTTGGTTATTATAAAAATTTCGATTGGACCTCTTCTTCTCCTCTAATTGCACACGATACTACGTAGATATTCATTATTAAAAATAAGGAGGGATGGTCGAATTTATTTCAAAAATCTCAGTCTACAATTTGGACCCATCCCAAATCGGCAATAAATATCTACACAGTGTTATGCGAAATCAGAGGAGAGGGAGTTGTCTAATTGAAATCATTTTCAAGCCAAAATCGTAGACTGAGATTCTATAAATAATTTTGATAATTATAACAATTTTCATTGTGTCCCTCCTCTCTCCTCCGATTTT
Source organism: Balanococcus diminutus (assembly GCA_959613365.1). Lineage (NCBI taxonomy): Eukaryota > Metazoa > Arthropoda > Insecta > Hemiptera > Pseudococcidae > Balanococcus > Balanococcus diminutus. Next base: position 38,261,088 of record OY390714.1, read on the forward strand.
GAATATATTAAAACAATTTTCAGCACGAATTCGTATTCTTGAAAATCGTTTTTAAGATCCACCAATCCTGTAAGATTCTAAGAAATCATAAAGTTCTACTCGAATACTCAAGATTTTAAAATTCAAAAAAAAAAAAAAGAGAGAGATAGAGAGAAAGAAATGAAAAATGAAAAAACTAAAATTTTAAACTTTGGAAAAATTTATTAAAAATCATTTTAAATAGGAAAAATTAGCAGATTCGAAAAAATGTCGATTTTCCAAAATTATAAATTACAATGAAATATTTTTTACAGATTTGAAAAAAATGTTTTTCCAATAATGAAAAAAGGACTTATTATGTAGGTAATTATGACAATTTATTAAAGAATAAATTTAGACATTCGCAGCAAAAAAATGACTTTTTTCTATAATATACCTAATTTAATTTCTTTGAAACTATAATTTTCAGGATTAATTTTCGAATATTCGAAGGAGATTTAAAGAATCGTATTTTTCTTTGAAAAATTTCTTAGTAGGTACCTATAAGTATTACCTAGCTGCTTGATTGACTCATGAGTCATGACAAAAAATAACACCAAGTATCCATAAAAGTTCCAAAAATCGAATCTTATAATTTTTTTCAAGTATTGAAAAATCAATAAACAAATTTTTACCATTAAAAAAAATGCTCTTATTTGATTTCGATTTTTAAACATGAGTGTTTTCCCGTTTTTTCAATTTCTAATTGAGACAGGTGCCCTAATGATGCAATATCAGAAACTCCCGATTTCCTTACAGATGACCTAGAGGGGGGGGGGGGAGATGTACTCATAAAATTCATGGCTGAACAAGTCAAAACTTCAGCACAATCAGTTGTGTTACTTATTTTCATTTTTAAAAAGATACCAGTTTTTTAATTTGGGAGGCTGGTGGCACCACCTAAAATATCAGTTGAAGAAAAAATAAAATATCTGAAATGATTTTTTAACAAAAATTTTATTACTTACCTATTCTCAATTTTTTTTTGAAAATTTTAGGGCACTCAAAGGTATACTTAAAACGATTTGGATTTTGAATTTCAAATCTTGGAATAGAAAAGATTTAGGATTTTTTCAAGTTATCAAAAGGAAATATTAAAATCCAAAATATTTTTATTTGATTGTTTGGTTTGGTTGATGCTTTGGTCGTTGTGAGTGTGACTTGCTCTACGAGATTTTTTAAAAATTAAGCTTCAAAAAATTGATTTTGTTTGTTCCAAGAAAACTTGGAAATTTTTTCATCAAAAAATTAACATATTTTTTCTCACTAAAAATATACCATAGATATTTTTTCTTCGATAAAGTTAAAAAAATATTCACTTATATTTTTTTTACTTCGAAAAAATTGAAAATTTTACAATAGGTAGGTATACTGACTTCAAAAAAAAAAAAAAAAAAATTACTCAAGACATTTTTCATTGTAAAAGAAATCAGATTTTTTTGAATTCTTTAAAAATTAAGCGAGAAAAATTCTTATTGCAAAAAAAAATTATTTACTCCAAAAAAATAGAGAAATCATTAGATTCAGAAAAAATTAAAAGAGATTTTCTTCATCAAAAAATTATTTGACCAAAAATTGCCATTTTTTAAACAAATTGAGAGACAGATAAGGAATTTTTTTTCTCAAAAAAAAAACACTATAACTAATACTTAATAGAGATCTTTTCAAAAAATTGAATACTCGTAGTTCTTCAACTTGGCTCGAGAAAAATCTTTTTTTTTTTTAATTTTTAATTTCGAGGATACTTATTCAGAAACTTTTTTAACAAAAAATTGAAAGACTTTTTTTCAACAGAGACCAAGCCAATTTTTTTTTTTTTGGAAATTGAATTTTTTTCAAAAAAATGTCCTTGGAAATTTTTTAAAATATTTTGTTATTCAAAAAAACTTGAGAAACTTTTTTTCAAAATAAATAATTAAATATATATAAATGTAAATAAAATAATTAATAAAAAATGTTTTATTCCAAGAAAAATTTGAATTCGTCTTTATTTTCATGTAAGATGATGGCGAGAGGAAGAGACGTAAGATTTTTTTCCTTATTACGATCCTTGGTCAAATTGATACTTAGTCAGTTTTGGAAACTGGAGACAGGGATAAATGACCTATCTTAACACAGGCCCAGGGTACCTTTTTGTGGAGATTTAAAAAAAAATTCAAATATCTACCTATGGTATCATGAGCGATAACTCGATAAGTCACCGATTATTGTTCTTATAGATTCCTATTAATTTTACAGAACCCAGCTGAACAACAATAAACATACCGATGTCTATTCTATACTCACGTACTTTGTTCAAAACTCGTTGCTTAGAATAAAAATAAACGTTTTAATGCGATTTTTCTCATTTAAAATAATTCATTTATTCATTATCTGTAGTATAACGGAAGTCTTTTGGCTTGCGTTTTTTTCTTCGCAAATCATACCACACACGTTCATTTTTTCTGTTTCAAGCTCATGCTACGTAATAAAATTATTCTCTTTCTTCCTGTAACGAATTTAGAATTTTACTATATGAAAAATAAGGGGGGGTTAGAGATCTTAAAAAATAAAAAATAAATTAAAATTAAAAACAATACAATAAAAACTAAAATTCAGTGTACGTGAATTGGACATTGGTCAATTATTCGAAGTTTAGATCAATTTTGATTTTTGGTGTGTAGATTGTAGAGCACAGGATAGTTTGCTTTTGTTTTCTTTAGTAAGTATGCTTCAATGATATGTATTTTCCAATTACTAAAATTCCAAGATTCAATTGGCTGGAAAATTTCACTTTCCTAAATATTTAAAAAAATTTTGAAGGTAAATAAACAAATAATAGTAAAAAAAAGTAAATCTGCGAGCAATGCACTAACAACCTCATACATATGTGTATAGCCAGATATAGGGAGTAAAAGTAATACTAATAGGTAGGCTCGTAGGTTTATAAAACGTATCACGCACGTCAATCCAAAGAATATACCGAGCTACTTTTATTAAGAGAGTATTTTCATGGCAATATTTTTTTTGAACCGATAGCACGATCTCGAATTAAACGAATCATCTAATCTAACACACTTTTCCGTATCTAACAATGTAATTTTAATAATAATAATGGCGTCCATTCAAACGCATCTATCTTCTATTAAGCCGAGCTATAAACGCGTAAAATAAGTCCAATCCGAAATTATTAGATTGAGCAGTGCGAAAAACTGTGTACCGCACAGTCATTGGTAGGTAGGTAAGGTACACAGAGAAAAGTCTAAGCTTCAAGTGCTGGTGTCGTTCTCATCGTCAGAATAATTCCGCGTACCAATACGCAGTGGCAGTACGCACGGTGCGGTGTCAACGTGCAGTAAATTCCAGTTCCGAGTACGTCGAATACACAGGTGATTCTTTTCATCAAGATATTTTCATCTAAAATAGTACATAGTGGTGTGAATGTACCTTCAGCAGTATACTACGTGTATCAAGATCATTAATAATCCATTTTGACCTACTAATATACGGAATGCTTGCGCGGTTAAGGTGAAGGTAACCACTGCTTCGTTGAGTAGGGGACATGGTAACCAACGTGAAACCGGTTGCCGGTTCTCTTTTAGTAACGCGCTCTATGCGTATGAGTATTTCTTACGCCGCTGCTGTGCAACACGAGTACTCGTGTATTTCACTGCAATTGCCAAGTACAAACATTTTCGTATCACAACAAAGTTGCTATTAAAGGTAAATGCAACGTAATTAACTTAAAGCTCGAAACGAAAGTAAACATGAATGAAAGTAAGCAAGATGTGTTGTAGTAAAGATTCACTTATATAAATTTCGTTTCATATTTCTGTACACTAAAGCACCGATGATGGAAGTCCATTTTTTTTCGACTTCGAGATTTTTATTGTTTATGAACCTACAAGTGTCCAAAATTCAAAAAACGTAAAAACCTCGAAGTTGAAAAAAATGTGACTGCCATCATCGGTGCTTTAGTGTACAGATTTAAAAAATGAAAATCATTGCTGATAGTAGTTCATTTCAACGTATTAACATTTTGGTTACTTTTTTTTCTACAACAGTCAACAACAATTCAACAGATTTTTTTTTTCAAAAAATATATGTACCATATTGTGCTGATGTGCGAGGAATCTATTCCCCTTCTTATTTAAAATTGAAAAAAGATAATATTAAGTATTTTATTCGTGTTTCAGGAGTGCGAATTCGTTCTTAAGAAGATTCAACGCCCACGTAATACGTCGTTAGGCAACCCAGCTTGCAGATATGCTATATGTATAGTTTGATAGCATCTTACTGAAAATGACCAGAATACACATGAGAAGGTTTATTTACGTGACTTTATTTCTACTAAAACTTTTACTCATTTTTTTATTCTTCTCATTTTTTGAGAAACATAGAAAATTTGTGATCATGACAAAATAGTCAAATTTTTCTCAAAATGATGAAAAATAATACACTCACTTAAACCTTGCAATTGCCCTACCCCAAAAAAATCTGAATTCTCTTGGAATACAAAATATTTCATATTTTCAAAGTGAAAAAATAACAAGACAAATGAAAAATTTTCTGAAAAAATAAATGGTTAAAAAAACTTAATTTTAGGCATTGAGAAAAATTTCTATTTTTTTTTTCTTTTTTTTTTTGGAAAAAGAATTTTCTAATTTCTCAATTTTTTGGAGTAAAATTTTCGTGAAGCACGAAATAATGAGTATCAAGTATTTTTATTTTTTTGAGTCAGTGTACAAAAAAAACTTCATATTTTTTTTGAAATTGAAGAAATAGGTAAAAATGTTTTAAATGTTTTTGAAGGAAAACCCTTTCAATTTTTTGAGATTTTTTAAAATCTACCAAGGTTACATTTACTTACTTTTTAAAATGAAAAATTTTCTATTTTTTTTTGAGGGGAAAATGGGTTTTAAATTTTTTTGAGGCAGGTAATTTTATTTTTAAATTTTTGAGTGAAAAAAATCATTTAATTTTCTTCTAGAAAAAATTTTGTCAGTTTTATTGGAGTAAACTATTCCAATTTGAATTTCAGCAGAAAGAAAAACATTTAAATTTTTTAGAGAAAAAATCGTTGAAAAAATTATCTCATTTTCTGAGACGAAATAATAGGTAAAAAAATCTTCGTTCTTTTGAGAAAAAAAATACGTTCTTACTTGCTTGAGATTTTCTATGGAAAGAAATCTCTATTGTATAGAGGAAAAAATATCTCAATTTCTTTGAGAAAAAAATCTTAAATTTTTCAACCTTCATCATTGCTTTGGATGTTTGGAAAATTCTCGGTTTTTTTGGAGTGAAAAAATCCAGATTTCCGAGGGGGGGGGGGAGTCTTGATTTTGTTGAGAAAAAAAATTCTTAGTTTTTTTGGAGAAAAAATTTCAATTTGTAAAAATACCCAATATAATTTTTTAAGATAAAATAACAGGAATAAAATATTTAAGTTAGTAGGTATATTTTTTTGGATAATTGTTATTTGTTTGAGATTTTTTTCTCGAAAGAAATCTCTTACATATTAATAGAGGAAAAGATCTCTCGATTTCTTTGAGAAAAAAATTTCAACTCTTGAGTATTTTTTTTTAAATCTTCATATTATCTATGAAAATTTTTTTTACAAATTACTTTGGAACATTTTAAAACAAATTTTTGAAATAAAAAAAATTCTATTTATTTGTAGAAGAAAATTTTTTGAAAATTTTCAAGTGAACACCCCTCCCCTTCAAAAAAAAATCGAATACACTCTCGAAAATTCAAAATTGCCACCCTTAAAACAGGCACAACCTATTGCTTTTTTTTTTTATTTTTGAAATTATTGACTATATGTAAATGGGCCATTATGTAGTAGGTATGTGTTTTTTTCCAATACTGTACTCTGATGTAGAAATAATAATATTTCAAGTAAAAAATAAAAAAATATTGCTTTCAGAAATGAACTGAAAAAATACCAAAAATTAATATTTAGAAAATTGTTTTTGATATTCCAGGAAATTTTTTTTTAAACAAATATTTTTTGTGGAATATGAAGTTCAAAAGATTTGTTAACAAAATTATTATAAAAAAATTTTTAACAAAATTTTTTAAATTTAAATTTTTTCAGTTTTAATTAAAAAAACTTCCATTCAAATTTATTTTTACAGAATTTTGAAATATTGTTCCAAAAAAAAAAAAAAAATGCCCAATACTTATGTTTTTTCATAAAATAAAATTTAAAAAATCGTATTTTGAATATTAAAACTCAAAAAAAAAAAAAATGCCTGTGAAAAATCCGAAAGGTTCATCTATGTACTCATATTTAAGATGAAGTTCAAAAAAAATTGTTCGACAAAATTTTAATAAAAAAAAATTGATAAAATTTAAAAAATTTTCATTTTTTTTCTGAAAAAAAAAACTGCTCTTGAAAGTATTTTCTTTTTTTTAAAGGTGGAATTGAAAATAGTAATTATTGCTTTCGAATAGAGTTCAAACTGTTACACAAACTTTGCCTTCAAAAATTCCAAGTATGCAAACTGAACTACACAAGAATCAAACAAGTTAGCTAGCTTTGTAAAGTAAGGAAAAATTCAAAACGCTTGTGAATCCTCTATTCATATAAAAAAAATGATTGAATAAAAAATGCACAGATTATCTTTAGAGATGATTTCAGATTAAAATGAGATTTGGCACAGGTAATAAGTTAAAAGATTCAAATGGTAGCTATTTGCCATTTTGTTAATATCATTTTCTGTCTGTAATCAGTATAACAATAACTGAGAATGTCTAAAAAAATATATATTTAGTAGTAAATGGTACAATTTTTTCTTACTCATCGCATTCAATTCTAATTTTTGCCTATGTAATATTTAAATCGATTTTATTATGTGAAAATGAAAAAAGCAACGCTTAATAAATATAAAACACTCCATTGACATGACTTTCAAAGTAGTGGAGAAACCACAAAGAACTAACATCATTGATCATTGATCAATTTATTGACTTATTTTTCATTTTTTTTTTTAAGCGGCGATTATTCACCTTTGATACCGTTATCGCTGAATTATGATAACGAATGGAGAAGATCTTGAATCAGTCAAATTTTCTGATGGTGTGATTCTATTTCTAACGTTACGTATAATTTTAAAGATTTTTTTTAATTCAGAATTTAATATTTTTTCATTGAGATCTCACAAAAATGTAATAATTATATTTTTTAAATTCTCAAGTAGGAAGCTAAGAGGATTCTTTGCAGATATCTAATTTGAATAAAATTAGCAACTACTGGAAAAAATCAATAATTCAAAAAATCTAAAACTCCAGAAAAATAATTTTTGATTTAAGAAGTCACAAAACTTTTCATCCATCAACGTACTATCGCGATTCTAATTTTTTCCAAATAAACGAGAACATGTCCCTAAAGAAGAAAAAAAGCAAGTCTGACTATATTTTGACGATTTAGAATTTTCCGAAAGTAAAATCATCTGAACTAACATCAAAATTAATCATATTTCTGTGAAGTACCTCGTCAGGACAAGTATTTCAACAATTTTCAAATATTTGAGACTTCATAATTTACCTACTTGAATTCAATTTCAGAATCATCTTTTTATTTCAATGAATTTCCAAAGGTAGTTATAGGTACTCGTACACATACCTCCGGCCCTACAGAAACGTTTAGAGCAAGGCAAACAAAATGAAATGCACTAAACCAGTGACCCATCAGTCACCGCGTCACCTAAAGTAGATCTATACCTCAAACCGGCAATGAAAGTACTACTCAGCCGATTATGTCTATTTTTTCGGCATCGAATCAAGAGTCTATTCAAGACTCTTGCTTTGGTACTAGAAAACCAGCTCAGAAAACCTTTTATACTCGTATTACTTGACGAACACAAATTCAGTTAATATGAAACATATAAATTTTACTTAAAATATTATGAGAACCGGAACTAGGTGGTAATATTTGAGTGAAAAATTCAAAAATGAATTCAAAAAATATATAAACAAAGGTTATAACTTTGTTAGAAATTATTTACGTTTCGAAACAACTCACAAAAATTCACTTGAAGTACATAAAAAATATTTCTATGAGAAAATCCCTGATAATGATTTTTGGGGGCAATTTTTTTATTCCTGGTAAATTCATTTTTTCATTTTGATTTTGACTCTTTTTTTTAATTTTAAGATTTTTTATCGAACTACATACCTAGTTGTTTATTTATTTTTGTTTTTAGTTTTTATTACCATTTTATCAATTCGTCCCGTTTTTCAACTTTTTTAAGATTTCAATTTGCATGGTACTTTTTCGAAAATTTGAATTAATTTTTGTGTAGATTAAAAAATTCTCATTTCCGTTTGAGTTTCTTACTTGGAATTTTACTAACAAGGGGGAATCTTGCCAAATATTCTTTAGACTTCTGAACCAAATTTTGAGCAATCGAAATTAATTTTTCGATTTTTGGTAAATTTTTGAAAAGGAAAAAAAATGGTCCATCGGTATAGGTGCTTTTTTTTTTATTAAAATGGTTAATTTTTAGAATATCAGATTGTAGGAAAAATTTGAATTTTGAAAGAAAAAAAAAACAATAAAAATTGTTGAAACACTTTGATAAATTTGTAAAAAAATTTTAGTAAAGAATTTGAAAATTATTGGAAAACATTTTGAATGAATACTTTGGAAAAATATTGATGAAAAATTTCGAAAAAAATTGACAAAGATTCCTTTAAAAAAAAAAAAGATATAAAAATTATAGAATTAATAAATTGAATGAAAATTTTTGAAAAATCTTTAAATAAGTTAGTAAAGTAGATACCTAACAATTTACTTGGAGAAACTTCAGGAAAAAATTGGCAATGATAAAAATTTAGAAAAATTTTATCGAAACGTTAATGTAATTTCAAATTTGTATTAACAAGGAAACTTTGACAACTCGTCAACTCCAATCAAGCTGAAATCTGACGCGCTGATAGAGAATGTCACACAGAGCTCAGAACCACATTTTCAGTTTCCGCGAAGTTGATTTGTCAATTTTCGTGAAATTTTTGAGAAAAAAGTAGTTCACTGGTAAATCAATTTTTCACAAAAATTGTCAATTTTGAGAAAAATTTCTGAAAATTGATTTATATGTTGAAGTCAACTTTTCGTGTATTTTCGAAGCGATCCTGAGCCTCTACTATTTTGAATTTTTTTTATAGGCGAGATCTCTCTGTGGGTCGATTTTAGAACAAAAACGAGTTTCAGAATTTTATCTCAAAATTTACAATTTTTGTAAAAAATTGATTTACCAATGAGCTATTTTTGATAATTTTCAAAAATTCGTCAGAAACCGAAAGATCAACTTCGGCAGTTGAAAATGTAACTTAAAATTCTTCAATTCACAAAAAAATTCAATTTTTTAATTTATTTTGCAAGTTTTTTAAATTTTTGTTATTTTTTCAAAGTTTTTAGTGGAAGTTGGTCCATGTGGTCTAAAAACTCGCTGGTAACAATTTTAGCCTCCTACCTCACCTCTACCCCGCGCCAGCGCCCAAAATGTGGATTTTCAGTACTAAATTTTTGAATTCTGTAATTCTCGACCGAATTTTTTCAAACTTGCAGAGATGATGGACCATACCAAGGGCCATCCCTGGAAATTTTTTTCAATTTTTTAAAATTATCCTTCGTACTGAAATTTGAGTTTTAAACTTTCAAAGCACAATATCTACTCGTTCCTTTAAAGTGGCCACGATTTGAAAAATCACATATTATGTAGTATACTTATATGTATAACATATATTTTTTAAAGAATTTTTTAATATGGTGGAAGACCCTCAAAAATGCAAAAAACCGAATTTTGTCACCATTTTTCGCGCTTAAAACGGTCAGTTTTGGTGTAAAAAAATTTTTCTTGCAATATACCATAAAATATATACAACCATAGATCAACTTAAATAGATAGCCAGCCCATGCGAAAAAAAGGTCTCGCTTATTTTGTTAAATAGGAGCCCGTTTTTCGTCTAGTTATGGAGCTCTTTCCCAGATGGCGGTTACGTAGCAACGTTTTTAGGATGGAAAGGGGAAGGACGCAGACTTATCATGCACTCGCGCACGTTCACTTTAAGACGCCCTCTTTCACAAAACTGTGGAACTTGATTTTATTTAAAGGTTGACTAAAAGCAGGGCGAGACATTCGCTACGTAAGGGCTGGCTATCTATTTATAGGTTAATCTATGATACAACTAAATACACCACCAACCTAAATTTGGATGAAATTCGTTAATTTTTTCTATTTTTTCAAATTTATTAAACGAGTGACGCAATTTTGGGAACCCCCAGTGCCCCACGAGATGTCTGGCAGGGCTAAAATTCAATTCATGTTTGGACATGTTTCAACTCGATATTTGTCATATTCATATTATATTGCAATTTTAGCGAAATTGAGGAAATTTAATGTTCTCTACATTCATAAAATTGAACATTTGTGACTTCGGAAAAATTGTTTTCACAACGTCAAGTAACCATAATAGCGAAAAAATCAAATTTTCCCAATTTCACTAAAATTGCAATATATGACAAATATCGAGTTGAAACATGTCCAAACATGAATTTCAGTCCCTTTGGGTATAATTGATCGCGGCCATCTTTATTATTTTGTTTATGTGTGGTATGTTTTTACGAACACACACAAACTCACAGTTTGATTCGACTGATAAGGTATGGGAGGGATACGGGGAAATAGCAAAGATGGCGACGAGTAAGTTTACCCATTACGTTAGTTATAGTACCCTACCGTGGGACCCTGGGTGTTCCCAAAATGGCGTCACTCTATTTAATTGATAATTAGAAAAAAAATCAACGAATTTCATTCAAATTTGGTATGATGGTGTATTTAGTTGTATTTTATGGTATATTGCAAGAAAAAATTGTTTAGACCAAAAATGACCGTTTTAGGCGCGAAAAATGGTGACAAAATTCGGTGTTTTGCATTTTGTCGCCATTTTTCGCGCATAAAACGGTCATTTTTGGTCTAAAATTTTTTTTCTTGCAATGTACTATAAAATACATCTAAATACATCATCAACCCAAATTTGGATGAAATTCGTTGATCTTTTCTAATTTTCAATTAAATTAACCGAGTTACTCCATTTTGGGAACCCCCAGTTTCTCACATGGTGTCTGGAGGGACTGAAATTCATTTTTGGACATGATTCAACTCGATATTTATCATATTCATATTATATTGCAATTTTAGAGAAATTGAGAAAATTCGAATTTTTGCCTACATAAAATTAAATATTTTTGACTTTGAAATTTTTTTTTTACAATCTCATACATAGCAAATAGTGGAAAAAAATAAAATTTTCTCAGTTTCTCTAAAATTGCAATATATGACAAATATCGAGTTGAAACATGTCCAAACATGAATTTTAGCCCTTCCAGACATCTCGTGAGGCACTGGGGGTTCCCAAAATTGCATCACTCAGTTAATTTATTTGAAAATTTGAAAAAATAGAAAAAATTAACGAATTTCATCCAAATTTAGGTTGGTGATGTATTTAGTTGTATTTTATGGTATATTGCAAGAAAACAATTTTTACACCAAAACTGACCGTTTTAAGCGGGAAAAATGGTGACAAAATTCGGTTTTTTGCATTTTTGAGGGTCTTCCACCATATTAAAAAAATTTGAAAAAAATATATGTTATACATATAGGTATACTACATAATATGTGATTTTTCAAATCGTGGCCACTTTAAAGGAACGAGTAGATATTGTGCTTTGAAAGTTTAAAACTCAAATTTCAGTACGAAGGAATAATTTTAAAAAATTGAAAAAAATTTCCAGGGATGGCCCTTGGTATGGTCCATCATTCCTGCAAGTTTGAAAAAATTCGGTCGAGAATTACAGAATTCAAAAATTTAGTACTGAAAATCCACATTTTGGGCGCTGGCGCGGGGTAGAGGTGAAGTAGGAGGCTAAAATTTTTACCAACGAGTTTTTAGACCACATGGACCAACTTCCACTAAAAATTTCAAAAATCCCAGCCAAAGGCCGATTCGCCTATCTTTACCCGGCTATGTTCTTTCTTTTTAAAAAAATCTTAGAAGGAATTCTTTAAAGAAATCAAGTTTTAGATTTTAAAAAATCGTCTGGTTTTCCACCGTTCCACTCCCCCTCAGTTTTTTTTTGAGAATTTTTTCTCATGTAAGTATTTTCCCCCTTCCTTGTTAGAGGATTTTCAAAAGTTTTTTTTTTCATTTATTATGGAAAATAGGAACTCTCTGCCCGTGTAGCAATTGTCGACATCGACATTTATGTCGACAAAATTCAGACACATTTTTTTCTCGGTTAACGATGAATTAAAAATGATATTTGAGATTTAAAGTAATGTTCTGTGTTAAACATAACTGTTCAATCAAAATTTTTGAATTTTTCTCAGCATTTTGCTATAATTTAGAAAACGTTGTTTTTCTACATAGACAAGTCGATGTAAAAATCGATACTCGATAAACGCATCGACATTTATGTCGACAATTCCTTCCAATTAAATTTACAAATTTTATATCTAAAAAGAACTAAAAACAATTAATAAGAACATTTTAAGCTCAGGAATAAATAATTTTTGAAAGAATCACAAAAATTTCTAATTTTTCAAAGTTTTGAATAATACAACGACTTGTCGAGTTATTGTCGACATAATTGTCGATGGTCGAATAATGCATCGACTTCACTGTCGACAGTGTCGACCAGAGGAATTTTAAGTCGAGATAGTGTCGATGTGATTGTCGAGGGTCGAATAATGCATCGACTTAACTGTCGACAGTGTTGACCAGAGGAATTTTAAGTCGAGTTAATGTCGATCTAATTGTCGAGGATCGAATAATGCATCGACTTGACTGTCGACGTCTTGAGGGTGATTGTGATACTCGCAGATAAAGTGTGTTGTGAATTAGTACATAAGGTCTAAGAATCATCTCTATGTTAGTTGGACACTCGCATGTGTCCAGCTACAAAGGTGGCCTCAATGCCGCATATTTGACAAAAAATGTCGAAATGTTGGCTTGAACACTATTTTTGGTGTAATTTTAATATATACTTATATTGAATATTTGAACTTAGCATATTTTTCAAAATCTCACCATTGCAAATGTCGATGTGGATGTCGATATAAATGTCGACACATCGAAATCGGTCACTTTTCGATCGTACATGTCGACACGATTGTGGATGGTTTGTCGAGCTTATTGTCGACAAACATGTCAATAATAAGCTCGACAAACCATCCACAATCGTGTCGACATGTACGATCGAAAAGTGACCGATTTCGATGTGTCGACATTTATATCGAAATTAGCATCGACGTTGCTACACGGGTGATTGTTTTTCATTTGAAAAGTAGGTACTTTTTATTGACATTTTGTGCTTTCACAATAGAGTCAAAACACCTTCGAAATTGAAAATTTCTGTGTTTCTAAGATATGCTTACTTAAAAGTGGAAGGAGGAGATCCACTCGACTTTTTTCTTCTCTCAAAAAGCTTATTACAACCTAAATACATGTGTGGACGATAATGGAACAAAAATTCGTTTTACAAGTCATTTTATAAGAATTGGTTAGTTTTAAGAATAAGTGGTCCCAACTGGGTACAATGAGTCTATAGAATAAATACTGTAATTATTATTCCATGGCAACGCGTCATTTATTGTAATAAACCCATTCAAGGGCCAACTAAAACATTAAAGTAAACACTTGAAAATTCACAAACACGATCGTAATACAAACATTTCACTTGAATGAACTCTCTGATAAAGTTTAAGCGTGCTTTTCAATTTTCACAAGGGTCAGACGTCTTGCCAGAGTAGTGATTTCGCGAAACTTGAGACCGAAAGTCGCCTATGGGTATTTGTGATCTCTATGGACGGTGCGGGGTGTAGGTATAATCTGGGTACTTCCGTTACACAGGATGCACACGTCAATATTTTGCGGTACACTTTAATAAATTCGCAAGATAGTTTAACTTTCGATTTTGCCAATAAAAATGACACCAATGTACGCGAGGAAACCGATTCATTTATTTGTACACATTTCGTTATTCGCCTATTGTTGGAGCTATTTCATATGCACTTGGCACTCGCGAATCGAAAGAACAGGAGTAGCAATGTTCACGCTTCATCTAAATTTCGAATTACTTTCTTTCGACAATTACAATAATCGACATAATCGAATTGATATAGACGAGCAATGCTAGCGCGAGTGCTGCATGGTGGTTTGATGAAACGAGTTCCTTCACGTTCGTAATACAACATTTATCTCATCGTTCAAAACTTTTATAAAACCGAAAAAAACACTTTTTGTACTTATACGCTTTGTTATTTCACATAACTATCCGTATAGATTGAAAAATAACCAGTGGTTCGAAGTTCACACGCTCTTCTGAATCCCATACAGCGTTAATTTTCCTCTAAACGTTCTCGTCTACGTGCCACTTATCCTACCTAATCCATTTCATAGTCGAGTAAAAGTCAAATGTTTTTAAATCTCGTTTTTTTTTATCCTCTTCTTTTTTTTCTTCTTTAAAGCGACCGTCGACTACGTCATTGACCTACGCAATATCACGCTTCTTTGCATAATTTTTCGTTTTTAACAAAAAACACGCTTCAGGTAACCATACCTACTTACTACATAAGATCTCGAAACCTTCTCGTATTTACACTTTCCTCTCAACTATCTCAGTATGAGGTACTGTTTTCCAATCTTAGGTATTACACACGCGATGGAAAATGTCACTGATAACAGTCTACAGGCTGGGAAGTCTCCTCGACTGTACAAAAATTATCGCATCACATCAAATCATCTGCTGATGCTAACTGGCTTACGTGGGCCACCCAAGAAAAAGAATGACCGCTCGGCCATGAAGCTTATAAATCGTAAGTAGTCTTTTCATGAAAAAAAAAAAAAAAAAAAAAAAAAAAGAATTCACCGTAAGAAGAAAACACAAATAAAATTCATCCGCGTATTTGAGACGTTTTCTTACGACAAAGAGGTTAATATTCAAATTAAAACAGAATACACTTGTATGATTCTTTCATTGATCGGTAATGTGATTTGGAACACGAAGCAGGTCGTATAATAGAGCGCCCACCCAATCATAATAGCCGTAACAATGCGCCAGTGCTCCCTGCGATTTGAAGTAAAAAAGATTATCTCAACTTTCAACGCCTATAATACGTACCTGCCTTAAACTATACATATAAGTGAATGACAAAAGTGGACACTTTCGCCACGGGATTAAAACGTATAGATATATTTTATAGCGCACGCAGAGGCATAGGCAGAGGTTCTTATATTCGTCAATGTTATTTTGTCTGATGTTATTTACGTTATGCCAAAAAACAATGATACTCAACCGTTAGAACTATGATTTTATAGCGTGATAAATTTTTGCCACTTGATATTCGAGTACATTATACGCTAGTTTAACAACACCAATTATATACCTACGTAATTAGATGAAATCACATAATTGTTCCCTGGACATGTGCGTAATTTTATAAGTAGGTAGGTAATTAATAATTTCCAAAATTTTAATAAGTTGATAGATCTACTGACACTTGAGTTATTCATTAATTTAACTGAATTTCTACATTTTCATCTTTTACCAGTTAGGTAGGTCTAGGTATATTCACATATGAGTAAAAATGAAGAGACACTAGGATTTCTAGAAAGTGAAGGTGAACTGCACCTTGTTAGTAATGATGAAAAATCTAAGTAATAATAATTGGTCCAATAAAATTATAAGAAGGACGTCAATATTTAAAATTTTTAAAAAATTGGTCCATTAAGTTAAAAATTGATGCATCAAAATTGAAAAGTTTTTAAAAAATGATGCAGATATTGAAATTTAAAAATTAAAAATCAATTGATTTATCATAATCCATCCCTCATACATTGTCTATTTCTAAAATTGAAGAGGATAGAAAAGAAATTGCTATTAATCAATTTTTTAAAACTAATAATTTTACAAAAAAAAAAAAATTGAAATAATAGGTAATTGCATTTTATTTTCTAGCATCTTCAATTTTAAAGATAGGTTAAATTATGTCATACCTACTCATAATTCATAATAAATTTTGTTTGTTTTTTCGAGTTTTACGAGATGGTAGGTAGGTATGCAAAAAAACAATTTTTAACATTTTTTTATTTTTAATTTTTCGATTTTCTCAAAATTTTGAAATTAAAAAATTCACAAAAAAAAAAATGAAATGGGAATGGGCATCTGTAATAATTAAGTATGGTTCCTTAACTTACATTCATAATACTACATTTTAAGCATGTATGTGTTACGCCTAAATCGTGAAATAATTGTCTAATTCATGAAACAGGCAAAAAAATTGCCTAATCCGTGAGATTTTCCTAATTTGTGAAATTTTTAACTTGAAACGTTTCTGTCATTTTTCTCAGTCGACAAAAATTTTTATAGTATAAATGAGTTTAGATGTCTTCTTAAATTTAAACGGTCACAGCAATTTTTCTGTTTGAGATGACAGACTAAATTTTGTTTCAAATCAAAGCTAAAAGCTTCTTGTACTTTGAGCTGAAATATTGGAAATTTTTTTTGTCGACCAAGAAAAATGATAGAAGCGTTTCAAGTTGAAAATTCCACAAATTAGGAAAATTTCACGGATTAGGCAATTTTTTTGCCTATTTCATGAATTAGACAATTATTTCACGATTTAGGCGTAACATATGCAATGCAATCTAAATTTGGCACTTCGTTAATCTGTGTAAATGAATGAAAAAAAGGAATTCGAAAATGGATTTAAAAAATCTATTAATATTCAAAAAAAATATAGGGATAGGCATTTGATAAAATTCAAATTTGAAATGGAGAAAAATAAAAAGTTGAAAATGAAATAAAATAAAAATGATGAGGAATAGAATAAAAAAATAAATCAAAAAATTAATAAATACCTGATACTGATACATTGAAAAAAGTAGAAAAATTGAAAAATTGAAAGTGAATTAGAAACGTGCAGGTAAAAATTAAACAAATAAAATGAAAAAATAAAAAACAAATTAAAATTAAAAAGAAATCAATTTTAACAAAAAAATTTAAAAATTATTCTAAAAAATTGAAAATAACTTAAAAAATTGGGAAAATTTACAATTGAAAACATTAGAATTCAAGAAGATAAAAATTGTCAAAATGAAATAAAAGCGAGAGGCATTTAAAGTAGAAAAACAAAAAGTAATTGAAATAAAAAAAATTAAACTTGATAAAAAAAGCTTTAAAAAACAGAAAAAATTAAAAGTGAATCAAAAACGAGTAAAAATGAAATAAGTAAAGTAAAATTACAAAATTTTATTGCAGGGAAAATTGAAAAATTCATATAATAGATCTTTATTCGATAGCTTTGAAAATTTTTAATCCATGAGCTAATTCTAAGCTTGAGGATAAAATGAAACTGAAAGTGAGAGAAAAAAATTGCTAATAAAAGTTTTCATTCAATGAAGAAATTGTGAATTAAAAATTCTGATCTAAATTATTCATAAAGTTATAGTATGTAGGAACCAGAATGAAAAATTAAAAGAAAAGATATAAAAAAATGAAATTAGTCAGATGAAATTGAAAAAAAAGTCAAAAATTTGGAAAATTGAAAGTGGATTAGAAATGGGTAAGATTTCAAGAAGTAAATAAAAGGAAAAATTGAAGGTAAAACAACTATAATTGAAAAAACTTCAACTTGAACAAAAAAAAAATGACCAAAAATTGTAACGATATTGAAAATAACTAAAAGCTGGAATAATTACCTACCAACATTAAAAAAATAGAAATCAGAAAAATACATCTTGGCGAAATAAAATTAAAATAATTACTTATTTCTGAATTAAAATTTTTAGGAAAAATAAAAATTAAATCGAAAATGACAATTGAATAAAATTGGGAGGAATTCAAAATAGAAATGAAAATAAAATTGCACAACTGATTAAAATTTATATAATTGAATTCAAGTAAAAATTCTATAAAAATGAGGGGAAAATCTGAAATAAAAGTTGTGAAATAACTAGAATTGAAAAAGTTCATAGTTAACGTGCCTGAATTGAATGGAAATTGTAATTGCACAAAAAATAAAAATAAAATGTGTATAAATCATAGATCATTTTTTTTCGTAACTTTATATGTGACCGTGCATAGGAAAAGGGAGCTTAGGGTTAAAATTTTGAAAATAGGTTTTTACACTTTTCAAGTAGGTAGTATTTTTAACGAGGAATCGAATGAGACCTGTTCCAGCATCCTAAGTCAAAAACTCATCTCATAATTCGCAATTGAAGTTGAGAATATTAGAAAAATAAAAAATCACTTTTTCAAGAAAACTGGATTTAAAGTTTTTTGACATTAATGCTTTAACTGCCAACTATTTTTATAATAATATCGGATATGTTACAGTTCCTTATATATGAAATTCAACGTAGATTCTGAATTTTAAATCCATTTTAACACAACTTGATCTTTAAGGTGAAAAACTACGAAATTAATGACCAATTTTGATCATTTTAAACGTTGAAAAATGGAATTAAATGTCATTTTTACGCAGTGAAACAAAAAAATGATAACGAAACCTCATTGGTTACTTAGAACAAAGTCCAAGAAACACTTTTCTGCAACAAAAAAAAATCGTCGATATTCACACATCAACTTAAAACTGCTCTCCTGTAAAAATTGCGTTTTAACCCTAAGCTCCCTTTTCCTATGCACGGTCACATATTTATTTGATCCACGAAGTTTGTGCGAGGAGCTTATTTTAGGCTTGAAAAAAAAATTAGAGAGAAAATTAAGTAGGTATAAAAAAAGAAAAAAAAAGGGAAAAAAAGTCGGTATAAATAAAATTTCCAAGGAATAAAAAAAGTTGTAAGTTCGAAAAATTGAACAAAGAAGATATTAAATATCTTTCAAAAAATTTGACAATCGAAATTTTTCAAAAATTATTATTAGTCATTTTTCACAAAATTTACGATTTCATTTAAAAAAAAAATTAAAATATTACATTTGAGAAAAATCAGTTGATTACTTGAAATCTTCATTTGAAATTTAATTATTTGGTTTCTATTCTTAATATTTTTGACTTTTTTGTTTGAAAATTTTATAATCGAATTAATGTCTTTTCGTGCAAAATGTCAGGTTAAATATTTACCTATTTACTTAAATTTATTAAAAAATTTCAACTTTTCAAAATTGGAATACCTATTGATCAATTTCTCTTTTTTTATTAAAAAAAAAAATCTATACGGCAGCAGGCTTAGACATTACATAAAATCGAAAACTTAAGCCTGCTTTTGTCAAAATTATGGAACTGTAAAATCAAAATTGAGAAATTTAGTTATTTATCTACTTAAATAACAGAAAAAATTAATATACTTGGATTTGCGTATTGAAATTGAAAAATAAATAAAATTGATGAATTTTCAAAATTACAAAATATACGACTTCTTCCAAATTCAAATATTTATCGATTTATCCAAATCAAAAACTGAATAATGAAAAATTGATTTTTTCTCATGTCTGTCGCCCTAATTAACTAATTTCAATCAAAAACAAAGGCAATTAGTTCTGAAGAGCTAGGTTGGGAATTGGGAGGAAAGTTAGAGTGTAGCATACCAATTTAGAAATTTTCAAGGTTCCAAAAAAGATGATTATTCACGATTCAGTTCTTATTTTCCATTTCAAACTAAGTAATTTTACTTTCATACTACAACTATCATGAATCGTCTGAAAAATCTCACAACTTGATGTGAACAAGCACCAAATCCATAACTCAATCAGTGAAGTTATGTGGTAGATATTATACGAAGCCTTAATAGATCATCTAAAATAAAAATCGAAGCAAGATCTCCGACCCCAACATTATATTAAAGGACCGAACTGAAATGAAATCTCATTAAGACATTACATGTTACATGACTAGCGCCTTTATTACCTTTCAACTTCAATTTCATCTAATCTTTGGCTTCGACTACACCTACAAATCGATTAGATACTAATCACAAGTTGAACAACGTGTTCGTCGAATTTATCATCATCATGAAAATCAAAGGCTCGAGCCGAATACTTGACGCGCCGCGCCATCGGAGCGCAACTTACACTTATAGGTACATTACAATGAATTCTTTGACAAAAGTAACACCAGAACTAGGTACCAGAAGTGTTTCGAATACGAGCAAACATCGATAGAAAAAAATCCTAAAGGTTAAATAAAGTATTCATGGCGTCGCAATTAACCTGAATTAAAAAATTAAAATCGTGCTCGTGTACAGAGTCTTTATAAACAAAACGAAACAGTTTTCGAAATCATCGCACCGTGCCGCGTGAAACGAGAGGTCTATCTCTATAGTAGGAGAATGATTTACTTTTTTTATCCTTTTTTTCAACTCGGTATTTAGAATTGTCCAACCTCCGGCTTCGGGTCCGTTTTGCTTTATTGGTTTTATTTGATTAGGTGAAATGGAAACCTTGAAGTAATTATCGGTCGCGTTACCAATCCGAATTGTTATTCAATTAGAAATGAGAGCAAGAGTCTTTCCTCTGACGTCATTTAAACGTTTATAATTTTTACCTATCGCTTCAATCTTGGAGCTGATTTATAGGTCAGGTATAGATTTCAATTCTTTAAAAAA
The DNA here is from genome assembly GCA_959613365.1 of Balanococcus diminutus. Taxonomy (NCBI): domain Eukaryota; kingdom Metazoa; phylum Arthropoda; class Insecta; order Hemiptera; family Pseudococcidae; genus Balanococcus; species Balanococcus diminutus. The sequence goes on from OY390714.1 coordinate 38,281,713, forward strand.
AATGATTTCCTCACTAGGAGGCCACTCAATTGTCCAATGAAGATTTGAACCAAAGGTTTCCTGTCTTGCAGCTCGTGACACAAAAAGTGTGAGATTGTAGAGTTACGTGCCCCTTTTGATTGCAAATGTAGATATGGCCGGGGGGGGGCGGTTCCAAGTTTTTCTTACAAAGTTCACTTGAAAATTTTTCATCTTGGACATGATGATATGTTATTGCCTAACTGCAATATTGAAGGTGCTACACTTTATTTCCTATTCTAATTTTTTTAAAACAAGTTTTAGAAAAAGAAAGTTCTTGTAGCTCCTTCAATATTGAAATTAGGCAATAAGTGTTCCTAACGTTTTTTGTTTCACAAACCGAGTACTACCCATTGTCAGAAACAGATCACCATGTCAAAGGTGAAACATTTTCACGTGAACTTCGTTTTTAAGAAAAACTTGGACCCCCCCCCCCCCTCCATATCATGGTCTTATAATCGAAATGGACTTAGAATTAAAACCCTTGAGTGGTGATATCGTTCAAGGGTCCAACATGCAGCTGGGGTCGAGGGAATCACAACGCACTATGCACATGAGCACATGACCCTCTATATCTTCATTGAAGGAAAATTGTTTATCGTTTTCACGAAGTTTGGTTCTTCAAGTCAAGATATTGGCTCAGATTTTGTGAAAATCAAAAAACAAAGACTGTCATATTATGAGAAATTAAATTTCCAATCAAAAAGGTTCTCTTTACTTTTTGCCTACATTCAATATTTCAGGCTCTATTGAGAAAAACCTGTTTTCGTTCTTAGGAGGAAACACGTGTATTTTTTAATTGTTTTTTATCTTCTCGCGTAGCTCCTTTAATACTGAAGATAGGCTAAAAGTGAAGAGAACCTTTTTGATCGGAAATTTAATTTCCTACAAAATGGCAGTCTTTGTTTTTTGATTTTCTTAAGATCTGAGCCAAACAGCCAATATCTTGACTTGAAAAACCAAACTTCAGGTAAACATCTTCATTCAATGAAGAGATGGGGTCTATTGGACAGTTGGGTAACCTCCCTTGTCAGTGTATACTTTCTTACTCACAACCTTTTCCCCTCCTCAACACTCCAAGGCCACGAAGGAAAAATTGCGGGTACAATAAGGTAGGTACCATCATTGCCATGATTGAAACCATGCAATTAAAAGGTTTCCTTACCTATATTATCGGATAATAAATGAAAGTAGAGGTAGGTAGGTAGATAAACTTCAACCGCAACAATTTTCTCAAAATAATCACCAATTGTCACGTTCTTTCAGTCACAAATTTCAGAATTCATTTTACTGGAAACTGTATTAATATTTTAAACCACAAATACGAACTGTTTCATACTTGTATTCATCCATTCACACCATTTACCAGATATCAAGAACACACAAGTCTCACACAAAACGAAAAAGTTACCCATTAATATTTACTTTCGCACATTCTGTTTGTTGGGCTCTATTTTTCCACTCTCCATTTTCGCTTTCTTTACCTTGGCACTGAAATTACAGTGTTTCACTTTTGTTAGGCCATACCTATGTGAACAGTAAAGTATGCAAAATTTTAAAATCGTTCATGGCCAGCGTCGGGCATATAGCTCGGCTGAAAATCTATATTAGCGTAAGCTACCATTTCGAATGGCAAATGAAGTGAGTCGAGTAGAACAGAGTAAGTACATTAAATAGGAAAAGAGCGCTCACGGTGTGACTAATATTCATACAAATTCGACATATTCTTTTAATACTACTTAATTAAACTTTATAATTGTATTAAATCGATCCATGATCCACTCTAAGAAAGTGTAACCAATCAACTGGCTACTTGGTAGCAAATAGAACGAGACAGTTTACATTTTCCGAATTTAAAGTCATCCAAATTACAATTAACCGCTTTATCCGATGTGTAGCCGTTTGACGCCAAGATGCGATGAGTCGCTACCGCGAAATATTAAAACAATGGATTCTCACGGTAATGAACGACCTCACACTTAGCATGTTGTGAATCAAACGTTATACAAAATGCCTACTAAATAAATGCTAATGACATAAATAATGACAGGTGTGAAGTGAGGATGATGATTTGATAGAGCCTGATGTTTGGTGCCTCCTTGGAGCATGAAATTATGTGGACAGATGCACCTGGAAACAAAAGTGGACACTTGGACAGATCCCCACATTTTTGATCAGATCGGATGAAGATCATGTCAAGTTTTTTTTTAAACCACATAATGTAAGGTAGATTAAGCATTTTTCAGATAACGATCTTTTTGAAAAAGATGAATATCAATTTTGAACTTTACATATTTGTCAAGATCACAAACCTGAATTTCTTGCTTATCCATTTTTTCAGCTTCTGAAAACTTGGTCATTTTTTGCGATATTTTCTTCAAAAAAAAAAAAATGAAAGATATAGGTGATTGACTGAATTTTTTACCAGGTAAGATACAAATCAGATCATTTTTTTTTTACCCAGTATAAGATGAACGATGGCAATTTTCATCTAATCCTTATACGATTTTTTTTAGATCGATCTTTTTCTAACGATTTACTTATATTTGCCTTTGAAGGTGCAGAAAATTTTCCAGTGATAATTCTATAATTCATTTTTTTAATTCTTTATTTTTTTAGAAATAATTAATTTTTTTCAATTCAATTCATTTTTTTTTGGAAAAAATTCTACGTACCAAGGTTAGTATATATTTTTTGGGGAGAAAAAATCCAATATTTTTTGAAAAAAATTGAATACCTACCTATTTATTTGAAAAATAATTTCAATTTTTTTCGAAAATAATCAATATTTTTTATGGAAATAATTCATTAGGTACCTACCTATTTTTAAAGAGAAAAATTCAATATTTTTTAAAAGAAAAAAAAAATCCAAATCTTATATTTTTCAATTTCATGAAAATATGGTTTCATAAAATCGACAAAAAAGGGAAAATTTGTTCATTTCATGCAATAGACATAAAATTTCCCTAATTTTTCCCGATTTAGGGAAGAGTGATGTTGAATGCAGGACACTCGAAGAAAAGTTTAATAAGCAAACATCAAGTTATAAATAAATAATTTTTTCTTTTCAAAAAAAAATTTTTAAACTTGAAATTTTTTTTTTTTTTTTAATCATTAGCACTCTTGAAGAAATTTTTAAGCCTCGGTTTTTGAAAAAATAATTTAAAAATAATAAAAAATATTTTTCAAGTTTTAAAAACTTTTTAAAAATTAAAGAATTTTTTATAAATACATTCTATATAAAAAAATGGGCAATTTTTTCACCACTATGCCCCTCCTTGCGAAATCTGCATTTTGCAATTTAAAAAAAAAAAACGGAGTTGAAAAGATTTCACATACGAATTGAGTATACTTTTTGTTTCAAGAATTTTTACATCAAATTTTTTTTTGGAAACAAAAATACGCAGCTTCAAGACTTTTTTTAAAAGCGGAAACTATCAGTAGTGTAGCCAGACATTCACTAGGGCGGGGGGGGGGGTGGTCTTCATCCGAAAAATTGGTTTCAGAATGCCTGAAAAAATGTTTCAAAGTCATCATAATATTATATCAAAGAAAAGTTTCTAAAAATTTAAAAAAAAATGAAAAATAAAAGTCATTTTGAAAAAAGAAATAAAATGTCTCTGAAAAGTGTCTACAATTAAAAACAATGTTTAAAAAACGAAAGTCGTCAATTTTTTGAAAATTTTCCAAGTTTCGGAATGTCTAACAAAATGTTTAAAAATCATATAATTTTGAAAAAAAAATCTATTTTTTAATGTCTGACAAAATACCCGTCCAGAAATTTTGTATGTCAGAATTGTTTACCAATTTTGAATCGTTTTTCACCGTCTTAAACATTTTTTCATGTTCCAACATTTTGAAAAAATCCATGTTTCAGAACTTTTAAAAGAATTTCAGAAGAATTTTTTTTTATTTTACATTTTAAGAATTTGAAAAAATAAGAGTTCAAATTTTTGACCACTCACATGGGACATGTCAGTAGTGCCAAATTCAGATTGCATTGGATATTATACGTATGCTCAAAATGTAGTATTCCGAAATTCCGAATGTAAGTCAAGGAACCATGAGTACAAGTGCCTGTTTCCATGTGAAAATTTTCGTGAATTTTTGAAATTAGAAATTTTTGAAAATCTAAAATTTTTATAAAAAATTTTAAATTTAAAAAACCATTAAAAATTGTTTTTTGAATATGATCTTATAGAACTTGGAAAACCAAACAAAATTTATTATGACATATTTTTGCCTATCTCAGAAACTGAAGGGGCCAGAAAAGAAAACTCTATTAAATTCAATTTTACATTAGCACTTTTCTTTCTCATCCCTTCGGTTTCAGAGATAGGCAAAAACATGTCATAATAAATTTTATTTGTTTTTTTCAAGTGCTACAAGGTGGTATGCATATAGAAACAAATTTTAATCGTTTTTTGAATTTTCAATTTTTAATAAATTGGATTTTCCAAAAAAATATATTTAAAGTAGCATTTCCTTTTCTAGCCCCTTCAATTTCAGAGATAGGCAAAAATATGCCATAATTAATTTCATTTGTTTTTCCAAGTTCTATACGGTGGTTAGCAAAGAAACAATTTTTAATCGTTTTTGGAATTTTCAAATTTGATTTTTTTTTTTCGATTTTTTCGAAATTTCAAATTTTAAAAATTCACAAAAAATTTTCAAATTGAAACGGGCACATGTAATCATGGTTCCTTAACTTACAAAATTTTATATTGATATCGTTGGAATAATTTTGATTTTTACAAAAATTTCGATCAGACCCTTCCTTCGCCTCATCCCCTCCAATTTGGTATAGATAATACATATGTAGGTATATGAGAAACATTCGATGACTTATGTATTACCCAAACTTGGAGAAGAAGGAGTGGTTCAATCGAAATTTTTGTAATAACTAAAATTACTCCATAAATTTCAATACACAACTTTTGTCTGAAATTTTTTTCGATTTGAACCTTAAGTGCAAAGATGGGGAGACTTTTTGAAAAAGGGGAATGGACCCTTCGAAAAATTAGTCTTAAAAAATGGAACTTCAGTTATTTTTTTTTTTTTGAAAATACGTCCTACATTACAAATCAATCATAAAATCACTTTTAACCAGTCGATCGAACGGAACTTCCATTTACGTCTGTACCATCAAGAGCCTAAGGCTGCTGAATCTATGGAAAGATCACTCGTCTCATCACCAATTCACCAATTTCATATTTCAAGTAGTCAGTCTTGGTTTGTCATTTTGTTTATCTCGGCGGGAATTGCAGCAGGTACTTTAATAATACGAGTACCTAAGTACTTCGTTATGTTAATACGAAACATTTTAAAATTCTCCTACGAAATTTTCGCAAAAGAAAGTAGCTCAAAAGTGGTACACTCCAACACGTTTATTCATGCTTATTAACGCACCTATTGAAATATACAATATCCGCCATTCTGATAGCATTTTAGAGTCGGGAATAACAGTTTCGCAGTATAGAAAAAACACAGCTTCGAATGGATTCAAAATTCAAAATAGGTAATTATCTACTCGTATTTCGTCGCTTTGTCCGAGCGCACTAGGTGACAAATTTCCCCTTGTTCGCGTTCCATTATTTTGATAATCAAACAGAGTACAGAGGAAGCGAATTTAAATGTTCTAGGCGATTACCAGGTATCTATCAAAAGAGCCAGAGCTAGATGTAGCTATAGATCTGCTATACAAACCACATTAAAATCAGATAGGTAAATATCCGAAGCTACGCTCGAATACGTCGTTTAAACGCCTTTTAAAAAAAAGCGATGTTTGAACGATAAAAAGGTATCATGAAAGAATACAGGCTTCCCTGAGATCAAGTTTTCCTTGAAGTAGATATTTATATATAGGTAGTTAGGTACCTACTAAATAGGTTATTTATTCGGATGATAATATCAGGCGAATTTGTCAAAGTCAGCTCATCTTTTTATACAGGTAACATTGCTTTTTTGAAAAAGCTTTGATAATTTTATTTGATTTATTGGTAGGATTTAGGAGAATGAATTCAAAAGTTCATCAAATGAAGATCAGTACAATTCACTAACTTCAAATGAAATAAAAATTTATAAATGTAAAAGAAGTAGGTACCTAAACAAAAATCAAAATCATCTTCCATATTATTGTTTCTATATAGGTGATCATTCCTAGAGCAGACTTCTATGAGGATGTTTTGAGAATCACTGATTACTCAATAATTGAGTTTTTAAATAAATATAATAAATTCAACGAACTAAAGTTAGATAGATTTATGACGATAGTAATACCATAAAAAAGGACCAAAAACATACCTGGCATCAGTATGGGATTAGTATCCCAATATTTACAACTGCATGTGTGCTCAACTATGTTTTTGGAATTTCGACGACTCATGGTGATGAGATTTTGAAGAACTTGGGTTATTTCACTTCACATCTTCATCTTAAACGGGTAGAAGTACAACCAATTTGCAAAGTATACGTATCTTCCAAATCACTGATTATGATGAATCAACACATCACCAAAATAAAATCATCAAATTACACTTCAACATGAAATCGACATTTGAAATTAAATCGAATGAGCATCGCACAAAAATAAAAAAAAAAACGTTATAAAACTCGTTAATCACCAGGTAAAAAGAACTGTTGAAAGGAAAATGATATCACTTTTTTCCAGCATACTAGTCAACATCTGGAAAGAGTCGTAAACAGATTGAATTCACGAACGCATCGTCGAGCGTGCGTAGTTTCAGGTAGCATTGAACTGGATTGTTCATGTTCAAATCGGGGAATGAAATGATAAGAAACGCCGGTGGCAAGCATTTAAACCACAAAGTATTCGATTAATGGATAGGTACGGCACAGTCGAAAAAAGCTATCGCGTATTTCGCCATCGACAGTGTTCGACTTTTAAGTAGATGCTTTAACGAGTACTTACTTTAAAACGGTTTCAACGTTTCACTTATTTTCCGGTAATGCGTTTTAAAACAATACAGCTACCTGTCTACGATAGGTACCTCTATGGTAATGTTTGAATCTTTTTTGTTGCTCTAATTTCATCAAATGGAGGAAATGCCCCCGACTTGACACGTGACATTCGATTTGTAAGATTTCGCCAAAATGCAAATTTTCAAATGTAGGCTTAGGCACATATCATCAGTTCTTATGTAGACAATTTGTATGAAAATTTCTCCAAAAAGTGTTTTTACTTTTTAGTTCGGAGAAAAATTTATTCATTCAAATCGAACGAGTTTGGCTCCTCGAATTAACTTTGATTAAAACAGATTCGAAAAATTCAAAAATGTAGATAATTATATGTACCTATGTGCGAAAGATGGAATGAAATAATGCTAAAAGCGAAAATGGCCTGCTCAAAAAAACAATGTAGATTTTTCTTATTTTTAACAGTAGGGTAGGGATACTCACAGGGTACCGGATAATTTTTATTAAATCAATTTTTTAAATTCTGGGTTATTATTTTTTGCTATTTTTATGTTTTCAGTCGTTTCAAGATTTTTTTTTTCGTGGATTTTTATTTTTTCCGTGGTTTTTATTTTTTTTTTGAAAACTCTTTTTGTCATTTTTTTTTTCAATATTTCAATTTTTCTAATATTATATTGTCATAGATAATTCGGTCGATTTGACGAAATCACGTGTAAACAATTTTGTTTATAAACTTCACTTTGACTCTCTTTTTAAGGAATTTTGAAGGAATTATTCTAAAGCAAAATTTGAAAGTCGTTTTTTATCAAATTTTTAGAAAAATGTGTACCTACTCAACAAAAATAAAAATAAAACTGGGTTTCAACGAATTTTTCAAAAATGTAGGTACTTACTAAGGTTATTGAGTGAAATCCGAGAAAAAGAATTACAAAAAAAAATGTTTACAAAATGCCGAGAAAAAAAATTCATAATGAAATGTTGAACTTTTAAAGTTAGAAATTGATAAGTACTAGGATTAATTAAATAATTTGAAAATTAAAACTAGGTATGGCAAATATTTTTCCCTTATTGAAGTTATTATTATACTTAATATGATTTCATCAACGATCTTTCGGGCAAAATTTAAAAAAAGAGATCCGGATGGGAGATCCTTTCCGAAAAAATATGCTGTTTGTTTTTTACGGCAAACGTGCTAAACAGATTTTTAAAAATTTTATTGAAAAAAAAGTAAGTAAAAATGGAGAAAAATTAGTTTATTTTTTTTCAAAATACGTAAAACATACGGTATAGGGTATGAAATTTTTTTCAACTTTTTTTTTAATTCATAGAAAATGTAGGTATGATTTTTTAAAACAAAAAATTTGAAAAAGTGGATTGAATTTTTTTAAATAAAAAAAAAAATTTAAAGGTTGATAAAAAAGTGTAATTTTGCTTAAATATAAATAAACCAAAAACTGAAGAAAGAAGCTTAAATTTATTTTGATTTAATTTTTGCTGAAAATAAAAATTTAAAAAAATACAAAGTGAAAATTTATTAAAAAAGGATTTGAAATTATTGTGTTTTTTTTTTATCATGGTATATGCTTTTACGGAGACCAAAATGGAAAAAACGACAGGAAAATCCGACCCAAAAATCCGACACCAAATTGTGTTAGGTTAAGTTACATTAGGTTAGGTTTGGATGACAAAAAAAAACAGAAAATTTTTAATAAATTCGATTTTTTAGACATTATGTCAGACATTTTGAAATTTGTAATTTTTTTTTGAAATTTTATGACTTTTGGACATTTTGAAACTTGGAAATTTTTTTTTTTAGTAAAAACTGATTTAATTTTACTTTTTTTCAATAAAAAAATATACCTACTGTAAAAAATTTGATTTAAATTATTTTTTTCCAAATAAAAAAATGTAAAAATGGATAAATAAAGAGTTTGAATAAGTAAATAAGTAACGTACTTGGAGAAAAAAAACATCTCCGCAATAATTAATATTAGTACTTTGAAAAAAATAGGGTGAATAAGTGTTAGTTGTTGGTCAGGGGACCTAAATGCTGATCACCAATATAACAATTCAAAAAGCGTTATAATTAGAATTTGATCTTTTTTTAAATCCATTTTTGCATTTTATTTTATTTTGAAATAAAATAATTTTTTAATTTAAAAAAATCAACATAAATGTTTCCAATTTTTTTGCTTAAAAAAAGTTAAACTCGTTTTTTCATTAATTTTTTTAAAATTATGTAGCAATTTTTTCATTTACCTACTTACGTACCTACAAAATTGTAATAGGTATTATTGATAGAAATATAGGTGGATTCAATTATCTACTTTTGTTATTTGAAAAAAAAAATCATAATATAAAAATTGCGTTTAAAATTACTTACCTAGTTATTTATTTTATTTTTCGAGTGAATAAAGAAATTAGAAAAATTAATTCAACCTTTTTTTTTTTCTTTATAATATACCTACCTAAAAAGTTGTAAAAGTTATGAAAAGTTATTCAAATTATTTTTTAATGAAAAAAATTATAAAAAATAGAATTTTTTTCATTCTTCTCAAATGAAAAAAAAAGTTGAAACAAATTCGTAGGTATAATTTTTTTTTCAAAATAGAAAAATTGAAAAAAATACTTATTAGGAAAAAAACCTAAGAATTAATAAAAAATTAATTTTTGAAATTATTGGGTACCTAAATTGGAAAAATATTCAGTTAAAAAATATTCATACCTAGGTATTGTAAAAATTGTTATAAAATTCGATATTAATCCCCCCCCCCTCAAAAAATGACTAGAAATGAGCTTGAAATTACAAAAAAAAAAATGAAAAATGATTTCGCAAGATTGTTTTTTCAAATAAAGAAAAACTGAAATTTTGAAGAAAAAAATTTTAAAAATTTAAAAGCAATCATTATTATGAAGGATTTGAAAATGATTCGGAAAATTTTTTTGAAAAAAATTAGGTATCTTATGATAAGTACCTAGGTAGATATTTAAAAAAATATATGTAAATTTTTTAACATGAAAAAATTCTTGCTGGAAGAATTTTTTGTCATGTTTTTCGATCAATAAAATTTCTAATCAAGAAATTAAATTAGGAAAAAATTATTGAAGTTGAAAAGTTTTAAAATGAAGAATAACTAAAAGACAGACTATAAGTTCTAATCTTATGCTTTTTGACTTTCGATTAAGTAGGTTTTCACTTCACAAAAATCCATACTTTACGAATACAGAATTCAATATTTATTCTTATTTATTTTCTAAAATCTTAATTTGATTAGGTATGATTTTGAAGAGTTCGTTGATGGGATTTGAATGCATGAGGGACTAACACTGAGGGATAGGTAATCTTACTCTGGGATAGCATAAAGTTATAATCCTTTAAAATGAAGCCAGAAAGGCATACGATGAATAGAATGATAAGATATACATATAGGTAAGTATAGGTAAGTAACGACTACTTCTCACCTTTTACAACGCAGCTTAAGAAAAATCAAACCAATTAGATGACCGATTGAAAAAATTTAACCCATTATAACTTGAACTTCCATCTAATGACATTCTATAAAAATTCAGATTATTACATGGACTTGAAATCAGGCTTAGAATGCTAATAACATTTACCATCTATCTCTCCATTCATAGTAAACTGCTTAACAAAGCCAACCACGTGGGAGAATCATCGAATATGATTATTTAATTTAGTACGCATGTCAACATGTTTATGGGCACTTGAAGTTCCATAGTGTTATGGTTGTTATGAATTTAGGCGGTGATGTATGAAAGAATACAATCACGCGCCGGTATTCGTACTTTTATTATGTGATATATTAGCGGTACAAATAACATGTCCAAAAAAAATATGATTTTTCTACCGTTATCGTTTCACTCTCATTTCTGCCTTGGAATCGATTTAAAAAATAAAAAAAAAAAAAACTTCACTATCAAATTCGGTGATTTTTTGGGAGGATAAGTTTATGTAAGTGGGATAAGTGGTTGTGTTCTGTTTGCGTATTGCCTACTTAGATACCTAGTACATGATAAGGTCTTCTTGGAGGACTGGAAGTTTACTACCTGATTGAAAATTTTTTAGAGGGTCCTCATTTTTATTAATTTTATGGGTTTTTTAAATTTTTTTTATTATCTACATAATTATTATTTTTAAAGTTTGAAAATTTTATTGAAGTTTTTTAAAAATTTCAATGCACGTTTTTTCAGTGTTTTTTTAATTTTTTTATTATTATTATTATTTTTTAAGAATTTTCTTGGAAATGTTGGCTTCTTTTTGGATTTTGCATAACACACAAACTTAGACTGTCAAAAAATACCTAGTTATTCGTAATCTTTTACTTAACATTATGTGTTCGATCATGAAAACAAACGAAATTTCACGCAGCACAGCAATTTAAAAAAACACACAGCTAGACGTCGTCATAAAGTTTAGAAATCAATCGTAAATCTTTATTTTCTCACAACAATTACATGTTGGACGAAATAAGTGATTGTTTTTGTAAAATAAGCAATGCACTTGTAAAAATTGTTGCAATCGCTAACGAACGTATAAAAAGTAAACATAACCTGTCATACTTACTTGCAAAAATTAACTCATCTCAATTAATGAAAAGAGAAACCATATCTACTATTGATTGTTTCCAATTCCAACTGTAGATAGATTCGATTAATTTACAAATTATTCGACCACGTAAATGTTTCATGTTTTTGTTTCAAGTGCAAGTAATTAGCCTAGTACCAGACAGAGTTAATTATTTGCGTAAAATAAAGCATGTTTTGCGGAAATAAATCACGTCCAAGAAGAATTAGAGAGCTCGCAGAAATAAACACACAAAGAAAAGTGAAAACGTGGGGATGAATATGCAAATTTCGATTTTGGCGCGCAATTTTCAAATTTATACTTGCTCGAATCTGGCCGGATGTCCGGCAACGGAGAGAGCTGGAAATTTTGCATGCAAATTGTGTAAATTCAGGCGTTACTCCGACTAAATTCTCACGAATTTGAAATACGATTGTAAGAGTGATTTTAAATGTAAGTAGGTAGGTACTAGATTTACGTATGTTATTGCGAAGCACATCTTTCGAATGTTGATTTGTCGTTGCGTTTTCATTTCTAACATACTTCGGGCCGTGTATTTGCCACAGCGTAGAAACTCGATGTATTAATTAGATTTTTACTATTCTTAATTCTATTAATCCCGAATTTTTATTTTATTATTGTTCTTAGAATAGAGACTGCGATTCTTTGGTTTAATTAAATCACCGAGTTTAATTAAACTGGCCGTATCTTTAATTGTGATTTTTTTTTTTTAATTTTTAATTATGAGATGGAAAACTAAGTCCGTGTAGCTGGACAATGATGAGGCAATATGGATGAAAAAATTTATCCGTTGATAGGTATCTTTGCTATTTCATTTCTTATGGTAAGCATTACATTAGTATAGGCAACTTGTCTTGCAGATATGTCAGATTGTGTCGCAGTAGTTGCGGTCCACAGGAATTGATGAAGTACTTTCGCAGAAATCTGGATTACGTAATTTTCTATATTGAGTGAAAACAAATTGAAAACAATTTCATTAAGTATAGAATCAAAAAAATTGTAACAAGAAAGAAAAGACATAATTGTGTTCCTCTTTTTTTTTTTGGAAAATTCGAAAATTGGAAAAAAAAATCCAATGCTCCAATCCAAAAATATTTCAAATAAAAGTTGTGTATTTAGATCTCAGGAATAATTTTTATCATTGCAAAAATGTTGATTAGATCACTCCCTCGCCTACAAATTTGCATTTTACGTATAAAGCTCACGTATTGGTACTTACAATGAAAAGTTATTATTCCATGTGTATACGTAATTACGTATACTTTTAATGCAATATTGAAGGGAGTGAGTGGTCCAAACAGAATTTTTGTGATGAACAAAATTACTTCAAAGATCTCAATACACATAGACTCGATCCCCAATTTTTTTTTTCCAGTGCTTAAATTTATTTTGTATTACTTCTAATAATATATTTACTCTTGACACAAAATTTTTAATAATTGATAATATATTTTATTTTTTTATTTAATACCCGAGCGGCACACTCGATCGATAATATCGGAAGATGTAACGTATCGATAAAAAATCGTTTGAAAATCTATAGATGTTCTCACGATATTATAAAGATTTATCGGTACAACTTCATAGGCAAAAAATCTAAAAACTATCGAATTCGATATTATTAAGATTTTATGACGATATTCGTCAACGATACTATCGACAAAGAATATTAAATTTATCGATTCCGATTTTCCACCGATTTTGTGCAGATATTTGAAACTACATTATCGACAAAGAATATTAAATTTATCGAATTCGATTTTTTAACGATTTTGTAAAGATATTTAAAACTATATTATCGACAGATTATATGAAATTTCTCGACTTCGATATTTTACCGATTTTTTGACGACATTTCAAACTATATTATCGACAGATTATATTAAATTTATCGAATCCGATTTTTTACCGATTTTGTAAAGATATTTGAAACTATATTATCGACACGTAATATGAAATTTCTCGATTTCGATTTTTTAACGATTTTGTGACGTATTTGAAACTATATTATCGACAAATAATCTGAAATTTCTCGAATTCGATTTTTTAACGATTTTGTGAAGATATTTAAAACTTTATTATCGACACGTAATCTGAAATTTCTCGAATTCGATTTTTTAACGATTTTGTGAAGATATTTAAAACTTTATTATCGACACGTAATCTGAAATTTCACGAATTCGATTTTTCAACGATTTTATGACGATATTTGAAACTATATTATCGAAACGTAATATGAAATTCCTGGAATTCGATTTTTCAACGATTTTGTGGCGATATTTGAAATTACATTATCGACAAATAATCTGAAATTTGTCGAACGATTTTTCAACGATTTTGTTACGATATTTGAAATTATTTCCAAATTGGTGAAAATTTTTCTAAGTCCAACACGTCTGGAAGTACTAAACTGCCTATTATAAGCGTTTTATTGCTAATTCCTCAACGATAAGGTATGGCATAGTGGTTAAGGAAGAGGATTACCATGCAGGAGGTAGATGGTGCAAGCCCCACGGGTGGCAGATTTTTTATAATTTTTTTTTTGACTTTTTCTGAAATGATCCTCTTACCGTAACATGAATAATGTGTTTAGGCATAGTTTAATGTATTAATTATGCTAATTTATGATTTTTAATTATAGAAAAAAGCTAGTAAAAGACAAAAAATCGGAATAAAAAATCGATAAAAAAATCGACAGAATATCGAATTCGATAAAGTGTCGCGAAAGTTCCGCCTAAATCGTGAAATTATCTTTCGATATTATAGATAGATTATCGATAAAATATCTTACTATAATCTCGAAATTTTTATTAACTATAATTCGTCGATAATCTATCTATATATCGAAAGATAATTTCACGATTTATGCGGAACTAACGCGACACTTTATCGAATTCGATATTCTGTCGATTTTTTATTTCGATAATTTGTCGAGTATGCTGCTCGGGTAGGTCATTTGAAAAATATATTAAAAATATTTATTGAAAAGTACAAAAAAAAATCGAAAAAAAAAACCAAAAAAATAGCAAAAGAGAGACATTTAAAAAAATTCCTCAAAAAATATTTGGACATGAACTTGCAGGTTTATCCGAAAATTCTCTTTCAGAATTTTTTGAAAGGAAATATTTCAAAAATTTTCTAATTAAATTAAAAATTTCATAATTTTTTTCTTTTTTCCAAACGAAGTATTTCAAAACTTTCCTGGAAAACCCAAAAATATTATTAATTTTTTTCAATTGAAAAAAGATATTTTAAAATGTTTTTTGAAAAATTTCGAAATCCTCTAAAAAAATGTGTTTTTTTTTTCAAAAAAGAAAGATTTTAAAATTTTCTCCAAAAGTTTAAAAACTACAAAAAGTTTTTATTTGAAGGAAAAACCCAAAATAAAATTTTTTCAATTGTTGGGCAAAAAATTTTTCAATTTTTTGTAAAAAATATTTTTAGAAGAAAATTTTTTTAAATTTCTTTGGGGAAAAAACTGAAAAATTACGATTTGGAAGAAAATTTTTTTTGTTCGTATCACAGTTTTCTAAAAAAAAATGAAGAATTTATTCGGATTTTATTGGCAAACGTAGTTTCAAATTTATTTTCAGCTGTAGCGCTTCAAAAAAAAAAAAAAAAAATTGCAAATGTTCTAACAATTTTTTAAATGAAAAAATTTATTTTTTATGTTGAATTTTTAAAAAAAAAATTGAAGAAAGTGCAATTCAAAAATTAAAAAATATTATTTCAATTTTGAAACTTTTTCAAGGAAATTTTTTTCTGCAAAAAATTAAGTAGGTACAATTAAAAAAAAAGTTGTTTTGAAAATATTTGTTAAATTTGGTTTTCAATTTTTTTGCAATATGCGCTGTCTCGTCTCAGGCTCGTGCCTTGAACGCGTGCACACGTGTCCGAAGCATTTGTCCGAGGAACTTGTCCGAGGCACATGTCCGGCCACGAATCCTGAAAAAGTTTTAAAATGAAATAATACTATTTTATTTTTGAAATGCACTTTATTAGAAAAAGAAAAAAAATCAAACTTGAAAAATATATTTTTTTATTTTAAAAATTGAACGTTTGGAATTTTTTTTCAATGCTACAGCTAAAAATATATTTGCAACATTTCCTTAAAAATTCATTAGAATATTTAAAATAATAATTCTTTTTTGAAAAAAAAACCATTTGTTTTTAGAGAATTACGAATTATTACAAAAATTTTGATTGATCCCTCCCAGATATCGATTTTTTTTTGGAAAATATTTGAGAAAATAAAATATCGATTTTCCTGAAAAATTACTTTGATGGTTTTCTCTCCAAAAAGTTGAAAGTTTTTTTTTTTTTTTTTTGAAAAAATTGAAGTATCTAAAGTGAGATATTTTCTCTAAAAATAGGTAGGTAAGAGATATTTCTAAAAAAAAATCAAACGAAATTAAAAAGTCAATAATTTTCAAATTGAGATTTATTTCCAAATTCATTAGGTTATTTTCATGAATTTAAATTTTAAACCAATTTTCAAAATTTATCTCAATTTTAATGAAATCCAAAATTGTTAGTTTTCAAACTTTGGTTAGTTTTCTCAAATTATTGTGGGTAAATTTTAAAAATTTAACCCATTTTAAAAATTTAACCAATTTTCAAAATTTATCTCAATTTTTAAAAAATTCAACATTGTTGTTTTTCAAACTTTACTTAGTTTTCTAAATTTTTAAAATTTTGTAAAAATTTAAAAACTTGAAAATAAACATTTTAAATTTTGCAAATTTTCAAAATTTGGTTTGGTACGAATTTTAAAATTCCAATAAATTTTTGAAATTACTCAATTTATAAAATTCAGTCATTTTTAAAAAATTATACAACTAAAAATCGTCAAACTTCGTTCAAATTCGACAACTTTTACAATTTGGTAAAAAGTTTTTAATTTTTGAAAAATTTAAAAATCAGATCAATTCTTTAAAATTAGATTCCAGTTTCTTTTCTTGCTAAAACACATTGTTTTCACTGAAAAAAATTAGTGTCAAAATCCGTGAGGGGGGCCGATTTGCCCATCGATATTTTGATGATTTACCATTTTTTAGCAACATTTTAGGCAACTTTCACACTTTCATACAATTTTTTTACCGCAAAATTTAATAGGTGTTTATAAGCATTTTATTGTGAATGCATCGATTCTGTTTTTACCTCTATTTGTCCGGAAATAAATATCAAGGTTAATTCAATGCAAGTAACCAAATGACCAATGGACTTACATCTGTACCTAATGGTAATGTTCTGACCACCATTCAACTGAAGCATGTAATTGAAGTATTTATGGTCTTCATTTGTGGTTTGAAGAATTTTTGGTTTGTGATATAACAAATAGTTATACATAGAGAAAGAATTACAAACTAATGAAGTTTTAAACGAAAGGACAGGTAGGGTATTTAAAAAAAGTGTATGTTATTATACAGTTCATACTTCCTAATTTTTCTGAATTTTAACAGGGGATGAATTAATTTAGAAAAAATCTGAAATGAATTTCTGATGAACGAAAAAAATATTTTGAGTGATGATACTAATTTGTAGGTAGGTATAATGAGTTCACTTTCATTTACTCGTATGAACGTCAAGTAGGTAATTAAAGCAGCAAGATTCATTTTAGTAGGTATCGTATGTAATTATTGCAATATTTTTATGCATTTTTTTTTTTTAATTCTTGAACTTCAATAAATTCAATATCTTGACTTTTTTTATATCAACTCAGCTGTTCGAATCGTGTAGAAAAAACAGGAAAACATAATTATTTAAAAAAAAAAAAAATAAGGAAAAAAACAATATTGTCAACCGCAAACCAGTGTATACAGCTAAGCCATCCGAAGCAGATGGCATAGATTTTATGCCACTACAAACACGAATTTTCTATCATCGCGTCGTTATTACCCATAAATAGTGATAGAGCCGAATACTATTTAAAAAGCATTATATAACCAAATCAAATGAATATTGTTCAGTAAAAATGATTTTGTTTAAATAGACGATACTATTACGGAGCGACTGTAGAAGAGATATTCGACAGGTTATCAAACGTTCATTTTTTGTGATTGGTAGTGAATAATTTTAATATGTATTTAACCGGCTAAATTATCGCGCGTGTTTTAAACATGATAGTAACCGGTTCGATGTCGTTCGATAATTAATGCTTATATCTACAGGATTGTTGACGTATAATGTTTTCTCAGGTATTGTACATTATTTATTTTACTCGTATTTTTTTCATATGATATTTTTTGTGTTTTTTTTTGTTGAATTTTTGAGATTTTTTAAAATTCTTACATTTTGGTCTTTATGTTGTAGCTTCTTTCTTTTTCTGCTTCGAATTCGAGATTTTATTTTTTTCATTATTTGAGCCATTCCGTTTATTCTCAAGTGCATTAGTGAGACAGTTTTTTGATAAATATTTTAAATTTCATTTTTCTATTCAAGTCTATCTACATTTTTTTTTTTTTTTTTAATTTCAAGAAATGAACTAGGTTTACATGTTTCAAGTATCGCTTTCATTTTAATCCATATTGTGATCTAGTAAGTACCAGGTAAGTAAACAAAAATCTTTTTTTTTTCAAATGCTCAAAAGTAAAACTGAATTTTTACTACGAAATTGTACCCAAATGGATGTATATGCTTATTGCTTATGGGAAGGTACATACCTACTTAGCTGACTGCCTTTTTTTCTTCATCATTCCCAAATTTCAATTAGTATCTTTTACTAATTAATAGATACCTATAGCAATGTAGTCCAAAATTGCTACCCTTATGTTAGGCATCCAACCACGACAGCCAGAGGGGGTACAACTGGGTACCATTTCACCGGACGTGGTTTCCAAAGAAATGATTTCATCACTTTTTCTTTTATTAAAAAAAATGTGAAAATGGTTTGAAATGTTCTAAAAATCATTTTGAATTTTTAAAATTAATAACATAGCAAAAGTTGTTTAACATTTATTTTTTATAAAAAAGGACTAGAGATACTTATTCTCAATTTTAAGCATGTTGTAGAGGATTTCATCAAAAATTTGAAAATAACAAAAAAAAACTCTTTTTTGGCGAAAATTCGCAGTTTGGAATTCTCGAAATTATCTTTACAATCATTTTTATAAAAACCAAAGTCTTTTTTTTTCTGTAAAATATTTAAGTAAGGAAGGTACAATTTTATCCTTGCAAAAATTCAGAAAATAAAACTCATTTATTACGAGATGTGAAATATTCATTAGGTATTTTAATAATTTAAAGATTAAATAAAATTTTTTCACTATTTCTAGACTTCTTTGACAAAAAACTTTTCAAGATTAAGTTGTTGCAAAACACTTTAATTGTCTGAGCAAAAAATTAAGAAAACACTATTACTTATTCACAATTTTGAACTTTTGAAAATTAAAACAATTAACATTTTTTTTTCATGATATACCTATTATTATCAATCTCTATACTTTTAACAAATGCTTTAAAAAACTTATTTTTTCCGAAATAGTTTCAACTGCCTTTCGCAAAAAATTATGAAAATCAGAAAAGAAAATTGTAAGCTGCATAATTATTCACTATTTTTATTTCGAAAAAATTGAGTAAATAATTTTTGCAAAATATTCACCCCCTCCCAATCATTAAAAAACATTTTTAGAAATTTAGTTGTACAAGAAAAAAATTATGAAAATCAGATATATTTTTTTAGTGAAACATTCAAAATTTTAGTTTGGCAATTGAAAAAAAATCATTTCCTACAAAATATTCAAAAATTTTCCCTTTCAAAAAAATTGCAAAAAATTATGAAACATCTAATTCTTCTTTTTTTTGTAAAATATCCACAATTTCAATGATTTAAAAAGTAAATTAACATATTTTACAAAATGTACTTATATATATTCGCAATTTTCTCTGGAAAAAAACCTCAAAAATGAATTTTTTGTAAATATAAACATTCAAAATTTTAACCTTGCAAAATTAGGAAATGAATTAATAAAATAGATACAAAATATTCACAGTTTCACCTTTTGAAATTGAAAAAAAAAATTGTCCTTGCAAAAAATTACAAAAGTCGAAAATTCTTGATAAAATATTTATAATTTTATCCGTGAAAAAATTAAAGAAACATATTTGCAATTTTTCTTTTTAAAAAACCCTTCTCAAAATGAATTTACCTGTACTGCAATTTTTTTTAACAAATCTTGAAAAAAGTTATGAACTTCGAAAAAGGCAAATATATATGATTTTGACTTTGCAAAAATTTAAAAAACATTTTTTGCAAGATATTTGAAATTTTTCTGTTGAAAAAAATTCAAAATGAACTTTCTGCAAAATATTTTTACCACCCATGAAAAAAATTATGAAAAACAAATTTTTTATAGAACATTCAAAATTCCATTTTGCAATTTTTTTCAACTTCAAAATATTCAAAATTTTACTTTTTTTTAAAAAAACATTTAAAAAAAATTATCCTTGCAAAAAATTGTGAAAATCAAAAATTCTTTCATAATTTTATCCATGAAAAAATTAAAGAAACATTTTTGCAAAATATTCACACAATTTTTCTCTTTAAAAAAACACTCTTGAAAGTGAATTTTCTGCAAAATATTTTTAAGCAACCCCTGCAAAAAGTTATGAACATGTAAAATAACATAAATGTATAATTTATGAACTTGAATTTACAAAAATTTAAAAAACATTTTTTGTGAGGTATTCAAATTTTTTTTGTTAAAAAAATTTAAAATGAACTTTCTACAAAATAATTTTACCATCCTTGAAAAAAATTATGAAAAACAGAATTTTTGCAGTACATTAAAAATTTCAACTTTGTAATTTTTTCAATTTCAAAATATTTCCAACTTTTACTTTTTTTAAACATTTAAAAAAATTGTCCTCGCAAAAAATTATAAAAATCAGATTCTGTTTTAAAATATTCACCTATTTCAAATTTTGACCTTTAAAAATTTTAAAAGAATTTTTGACAAAATGTGACCGGGCATAGGGAAAGGGTATTAGTGTCCAAAACGTAAACTTTTCAGGAGAGCGAAAACAAACTTTGGAAATGAATATCTCTGGAACGAATAGACCGATTTTTCTAAAACTTTGGGGAATTGTTACTGGGTATAAGTGAAATATTTTTCAATATTAAAAAAATGATTATGAGCGAACATTTTTGTATAATGGCGCAAGGGAAATTTGACCAAACTCAGTGTTGCCAAAAAGGGGAAATTTTTTTGTGATAAGTAAATTTTTGAAGTTTACTGATAACAAATGTAACATTGATTTTAGGCTAAATTATGAAGATTTCGTGTCATAGGTGATCATAAGATGAAAAATACATCGAAAACCACAGTGATTACAGATTTACTAGGTCCCTTTTGTCATGCCGATTGAAAATATTGACTTTTTCGAAGTTTTTAGTGATTCCGGTGATTGACCTTGGTGAGTGGACCTCAGAACACCAAAAAAGTGAAAATCGATTTTTTACCTACTAGGTCCCTTTCCCTATGCCCGGTCACAAATATTCGCGATTTTCTCCTTTTTATTTTTATTTTTTTTATTTTTTTTGGAAATTGAAACATATTTTAAAAATTTTCCTTACAAAAAATTACGAAATTTTTTTGGTTGAGTAAAGTATCGCGAGGATGTGTTCGAACATTTTTCTCATCACGTCTAGATTTTCTCTCGTAGGGTCTCATTCATAGTAAGCTCAACCATTTTGACAGATATTTACTGGGTAAATGCCTCGATTTCAACCACTCGATGCCATAGATTCTCTACAAAAGTTATGACTTATGAGCAAAAGAAAAATCTCAATCTCAGCAAAGCATACCTAAGTACTTATTCTAATTATTAGTAGGTGTAGCTTATAAAATTTTAGTATTTTGCAATGACAAGAAATAAAAACTAAAAGTGAATCTGTAAGTAACAATGTCCATCAGTTTTCAATTTTTCTAAAAATTATTTCAATTTCTGTATTCCCGCTTTCACTACATATACCGGGTTTCCCATCAATTGACCATTATTTAGGTAATTTCATTGAAACCGAAGGCGAAAGGTGAGGAGTAAAAAAAAAAAAGTGAAAATGGATAAAGAAACCATTATTTGATTTCGGTCTTACTTATACGTAATAGGTGCATTCTCTTGTCTATTTTTTTTTTTTTTTATAGTCAATATGAAAATGCACAGTTTGTTATCCCAAAGTAAACATTTTAAAATCATTTTAAAATCATTTTTGCTCAAGAATAAGGTAATTTATTTTGTAGGAATATTTTCAGTGTTCTATAAAATTTGTCAATATCTACGAGTATTTCACTCAAATACAAATCCATCCCCAGTGGAAAATTTTCTCTCTCAAAACGAATTCCGTACAGAGAGAGAAAAATTACCTATCTTTAGTTCTTTAGCTATGCCTAATAAAATTTAAAGAAATGCTCTCTCGTTTCCATATTTACGTATTTCTCCCGCTCAAGAGTGTTAACTTTCCAAACATTAAAATAGTCACCAAGATAACGTGCCATGTTTCCTATTTATTTTCATTCATCTTCGAAGCGAATTCTAATACACGAATATTCATCAGAAAATAAACAAACCCATTAAAAAATACAATGTACTTATTCCACCCAGAATTCCTTAGCATTTCAAATACTGTACCCAGCTACCTACATAGGTAATACCCACCAAATATAAAGAATGTTTACATATTCAATTATCCAAAATATGAATATTTAATCAAACGAATGCTCGTACACACGTACTACAAAAATATATCTATGCACATGAAAAATCACACGTAAAATGTGTGAAAGGTTAAACAAATTATCCGCACCATATCTGACATAGGTGTTCTCTGCAATCACCTCATGCACTATATATTTCAACCTCAGATAAATACCTTTACTTACTGTTTAGGTGCTGAGGTAATTATTCGTGAATCTAATCAAACAAATTTCGATTCTGTGATAGGTGTCTCATTTATCCACACATGTTTTGTCACCAGTTTGTCTGCATTATCCTGAATATAACGTAGCAATTACCCAATTACTTGGCATGTTACGAAAAATATTCAAACTCCAGTGTTTACTCGGGACTTCGCGTGTTAAATTAATCAAGTTAATTAATTTCATGCTATACCCGCGTGTCTCTGTA
Source organism: Balanococcus diminutus (assembly GCA_959613365.1). Lineage (NCBI taxonomy): Eukaryota > Metazoa > Arthropoda > Insecta > Hemiptera > Pseudococcidae > Balanococcus > Balanococcus diminutus. The sequence continues at coordinate 38,304,394 of OY390714.1, forward strand.
AATACTCGAATGACCGTAATTACTCGTAGAACAAGGAAATTTTTTTTTATCGAGTACGTTATGTGACGAAATTTTCTAAAGAACAATTAAGTCTACGGCTGCATACAAAATGTGAGGAATTTCAATTTGTTGATTTTTTGCAGGAGTAGCAGGCGTTGTATTATATTTCGCTGTGGTTCAGATAGGTATTGTTACAGCGAATAAAAAGATACGTACCTACTCGTGCTTAAATATATGATCTATATGATAGACATTAACTCGTATGATGATTTAGCGAAAAAATAAAGTCTTATAAGCGATACAAAAAAAACACACTTTGATAGAAGCTGATTAAATATGTACCTAGGTAGTTTTCGATTCTATTTATAAGCCTATATTATAGAATAATTTACCTTCAATTTAAAAGGTCTCGAATATTATAGCATAATAGTAAAATATTTTTCAATCGAAGATTTGTATGAATAAAACGCGTACATGCTCTTTCAGCGTATGAATCAAGTGCCATGGTTCTGCGTAATCATCATCGCTTCACAGTTAATCGAGCATCGTCGCTGCGTCCAGAGCGAGAACGGTTACGGAGGATTTACGTATAGTACATTCACTGGTCCGGTATCAGGGCAAGTCGAAGAATTGTAGTTCCAGTCTATGGAGATGATGCTAATAAGGATGCAGAATCATTGCCACCGTCTAGAGTCGATTATGTGGTAAGTGTTGAGCAAGATAGTATGATTCCTTCATGCTTCGTGGTGGTCATGTTGCATTTGTCATGTTTAGGCGAAACCAGATTACACTTTTTCTTACGGAGTCGAAGACCCCAACACAGGGAACAGCCAGGCACACTACGAAACTCGAGACGGCGACATCGTGCATGGCCAATACAGCCTGGTCGAAGCAGACGGATCGTTGAGGAAAGTCACCTACACCGCAGATCCAGTGAACGGATTCCAAGCCAAAGTGGGAATTTATACCTCGCCCTGGCGCGTCCACCGGATCCGAGGAATATTCTAATCCTTTCGAATCCTTTAACGAGTCACCAAATTACGACGATTCACCCCCATCCAGCAGGTCCATTCAGCTCAGAAAATTATAACGATTACCCACCACCACCACCACCCTCGCAACAAGCTCAAAATACGAATTTAATCCGCCATCGGCAGATTACGAAGACCCCAATCCGGAATCGTACCCTATACCATCCGGACGTGAAATCGAAGAAATGACCAACTCCATTCAATCGCACGATTTTTCAGATAACCCAGAACAAAATGGAAATCCAGCTCCTCTCCTTAATTATTTCGATCGTCCGTCTGATTTCGCTGGTAAAGTAAATGACGAATTATTTAATCATTTGCCACCATTACCACCGCTACCTGAAATAGATGGGATAAATGATATTTCTTCCGATACCGAACAAGACGACGAGAAAAAGAAATGATGAAATTTATGAAAACACACCAGCGTTATTACACTGAAAGAAATTAGTATAGTAAAATACAGGATCCAAATTACTTTACTTTTACAGTAAAAATCACTATACTGGGTAGAAATTTTTATCATTTTTTTTACTGTACTTCCATACAGGATCCAATTACTGCAATTATAGGATCCATGACCATATTATAGTACAAAATATTGATTTTATGGTATAATATACTGCATTTCCAGTTAAAAATACATTATTTGTACAGTACCTAGTACTTTCTCGTTCTCTCAGTGTAGGTACTCCTTTCAATCGCATGCAAATTCCAACTTAGTTGAAAGGTGTTTTTAAACATTAGGTATGCCATTTATTATATTGCTTGTCAAGTCCAATTTTAAAGTCATTTGTTGTGTTATTCGTGTGTATTCGAGTGGTCCTTATATTGGACTTTGGATTTTTTTTTGTCCCTCCCCTCAAAATTGTTTATTTTTAGGAGAAAAATGATTCTTTTATTTTGCCCTTACTTTTATTTATTTTTTTTTTTTTTTAGAAAAATGAAAAATTGACCGATTTTAAAATCTTGTTTTTTTAAAATTGTTTATCCCATCAAAGTGGTTCCTTTTCAAGAGAATTAATTCCCAATTTTTAGTTTTTCCCTCCAATTCAAAAAAAAAAAAAAAATGAAAAATGAGCAAAATTTTTTGAATTTATTTTGCATAAAGGTTGTTCCTTTACAATAATTAGAAAAATGATTATTGATTTTTTGTTTTTTCCATAATTGAATTTTGAGTGGTGCCACTTTCTTCTTCCCTCCATTTTAAAATAATGAAAAATTACAAAATTTTCGAACTTTTGCATTTTTTTTTTTGGTTTTAACCTATCAAAATTGTTCTTTCACACGAGAAAGTACCAATTTTTAATTTTCACCTTAAATGAATTTCAAGTGGATCCCCTCCCCCCCCAACTTTTAAAGAAAATGTAAAAATTAACCGATTTTCTAACTCTTTCTTTTTTCGGTTATAACTCATCAAAGTTATTCTTCTTCATGAAAAATAATTCGTTATTTTTAAATTTTACTTACATATTTAGTTTCAAGTGGTGCCTTGAGCATCCTTAATTTTCAAAAAACAACAACAAACAACGGAAAAAATGAGCAAAATTTTTTCATCTAGCATAAAAAGTTGTTGCTTTTTTTAAAAAAATAATTCCTAAATTTTTCACTCAACTGAATTTCAAGTGGGTCCAATACACCACCATTTCCAAATTCGGTAATTTCTCATCCCCCCCCCCCCAAATGGGAGACTACAGAGGCTCCACTTAAAATTCAGTCTAGGGGGGAAATTGGGACTTATTTTTCAATAAAAAGCAATAACTTTACATGCTAAGATAAAAAATTTCTCATTTTTTCGTTTTTTTTTTTTTTTTTTTTTTTTTGAAAAATTGGGGGTGTTTTAGGGAACCACTTTGAAATTGAGTTGACCGAAATTTTTTTTTTCAAAATCGAATGACTAGAGGCTCGCTCTGCTTGAAATTCAGTCAAGTGAGAAATAGAAAATTGGGAATTATTTTTTAATAAAAGCAAGAACTTTAGATGCTAAGTCAATCAATTTTTTATCAATTTTTTCGTTGTTGTTTTCTTTTAAAAAATTTGGCTGTGTCCCAAGGAACCACTTAAAATTAAGTTAACGAAAAAAAATAAAAAATTCGAAATAATTTCTCTTGAAAAGAAACCATTTTGATAGGTTAGAACTAAAAAAATTAAAAAGTTCGAAAAAGTGATTTTTTTCAAAATTGAGGGGTTAGCGGCACAACTGGAAATTCAGTTAGGTGAGAAATAGAATTATTTTTTAATAAAAACAACAACTTTAGATGATAGGTCAATCAATTTTTTTAAATTCATTCGGTGTTTTTTTTTTTTTTTTTTTGGAAAAGTAATTAAAATTAAGTTTGGCGAAAAAATAAAAAAATTGAAATAAATTTCTCCTGAAAAGAAATAATTTTGATAGATTAGAACTGAAAAAATTCAAAAGTTCGAAAAAAGTGATTTTTTCAAAGATGCTATAATAAGTCTTTTTTTTTTGAAAAATTGGGAATGTCTAAGAGAAGCACTCAAAATTAGGTTGGCAAAAAACTAAAAAATTTGGATTATTTTCTCAGGAAAAGGAACAATCTTGATAAGATTAGAACCAAAGAAATGCAAGCTTTTTAGCATTTTTCTTTTTTTTTTCAAAATTGAAAGGCTCATGGTAGCACTTGAAATTCAGTTTTTGGAAAAATGCAAAATGGGGAATATTTCCCAATAAAATGCAACAACTTTAAATGCTATGTCAAAAAATGTTGTTCATTTTTTTCAAATTTGAGTCATCCGAAAGTAACATTTGAAATTGAGTTGAGGAAAATGAAAAATTTAAAACTGATTCTCATGAAAATGATCAACTATGATTGGTTATAGCCAAAAATAAAAGGCAAACCTTTGGAAATCGGTCAATTCTTCATATTTCTAAAAAAAGAAAATTCAGTTGGAAATGTAATAAAAAAAAATGGGGAATTATTTTTTCATGGAACGAATCAACTGGGGGGGGGGGGAGGGGGTTGAGACAAAATAAATCTAAAATCCAAAATTAGGATCACCCTCGTGTGTATATCTGTAAAAATTTCTTTATACGAGTTATGATTTTTGTTTAAGTATGTAGGTACCTATCTAATAAAATTTTGCCATTTTTATTTTCTATTTAAATCGTAATTTTTTTCATGAATTTAAGATAAGATTTGAAATTCTAAATTTTTCTATTATTATTTGTGCTTAGTTACCTAAATGTTAATAATTTACAATACAAATTCTAAACAATGCATCCAGATTATTGTCTCCTTTCATTCATCGATTATGCTATTTGTTGTACGTGGAAAACGATCGAGGTCGGGATATGAGAATATTCCTTATTCAACAAACTTAGGCAACTTATCTACCATCCATGTAATAACGTCATTTATTTACGTGAAACATGATAAATCATGGAAATGGCCACTAGCTTAGTTTGTTGGAAATTGCTTACCTGCAAAGTTTCGTTCAGACTTTCCCTGTCATTCGATTAGTTTACCTAGTTTTTTTTTCTTTTTAGTCTGTTCTTTTACTGTTTAGAAAATTAATTTCAAATAATTGGTACCTATTTCGCGGAAATTTTCGCTCGATCGAGATATTAAAAATGCGTCTACGTGTGTTGACATTTTGTTTGACTCAAATTGGCTAAATTACTTAAAAATCGATTCAAATCGTTATTTTTTGATCGGTGCATCGCTCATCATTGTCCTCTCACCTTATAAACTGCTTAAAAATGATATTCTGCACCCTTAAAAAAATATATCAGAATGAACCTAATCCTGGAAAAAATTCTTACCAAAAATCACACATGGTAGGGAGTAAATTATGAAATAAGTATGTAGATATGTAGATATCTGCCTTCTGCGTGTACCTACTCGTGTATATATAGGTACGGTCTATTATGTCAAAACGAATTATGCGCTGACAAACTATAAACGGGACAATTATCCGGCTATGTGTTGCTATTTGGGAGCGTTGTTGTCGCAAAACTGTGCCATTTTCGGTCGAACATTTGTTGCATAATATTTAACAAAACCGTGAAGGCTATTTGGTAATGGTGAAGTTTTTCCTACTAAAACGCCTATGCACGTTTTCCGTCTACCATTTTAAGAGTCGTTACTTGGAATAACACACCAGTGAAACACCGTTTACCTAGTCTTGAGTTTGGGTTACAAAAAATAATCCGAGGTGTCCTTCGGATCAGTCGATCTGTGAAAAGAGGTTCTTTCAACGGTTTACCAGTTCGAGTGAAATAGCAAGTTAAATGCATGTTGTCATACGGTGCAAAATGTTGCTAATATTGCGGAATTTGAAAATGAGTGAACATTCCAGAATTTTAAACTTTGGTGGTTTGGATTTTCAAATGATACATAAGAATTCCTATTGGGAGGAAGGGATGAGGATTAACTAATTTAGAATATTACAAGATAATACTATGTAGGATTAATTTAAACACCTGCAGTTATCTGCTCACAAAAATACCAAGAAAAATAAAAAAATAAAAATATAAAAACTGCATAGGACAAGTTTTAAAATTTAGCTGAGAATCTTGAAGACATAATGTTTAGCTATGAGAAGAAGTGCGAGCATAAACATCATCCACGTCTTTTTTCATTCATTTAGATGGGTAAATATCTGTGTAGGTAAGTCAAACAAATCGATACTAGCTAGCGTAAATTTGTCTCCTGTGATCCTCGAAATAATTAGTACTTTGATATTTTAGACTCGAGATAATCATTGATTACAGCCGTTGAATATTTATTCGCTCTAATAAACATAAGACTAATCATGTGCCATTTTCTTTCTTTACTTTTTTTATAATTAATCGCATAATAATTGTCGTTTATTTTTGGTCATACTCGATCAATCATGGGTTCCTTGATGGTTACTGTACATGAACGTGTAGTTGTTCGAATGGAATGTAGGTAACTTATCATCAGTGGTGTAATAAAATGCGTCCAGATGGTCCGGATCCGCTACATCTTGAGAGGGGAAAAAATAAAAATAAGTTGGTAAAATTTTTAAACTTTTGATTTTTTTCAAGTTTCTTCTTATTCAAAAAAAAAAATTTTAAAAAATAAAATCCAAAATAAACAATCAATTTTCATAAATCCACATACTTACATATTTTTTAAAATTAATTTCGATCATAAAAATTTACTTAGAAATGGGTGGAAATTGTAATTTTTCAACATCGTAAAAATGATATTAATTTTTTTTTAAATTGATAAAAATTACCACTTTTCAAAATTTATAGATATCTTAAATTTCTATAATTGACACAAAATGACCAATTTTTCAAAATTCATAAAAATAATCAAAGTTTCAAAATTGATGAAAATATTTAATTTCTTTAAAATCGTGAAATTACAAATTTTTCGAAGGTCTTGAAAATCATCCATTTTCAAATTTTGATGGAGTTTTATAAAACTTTTCGAAACGATAAAAATCGAATTATATTAAAAAATTTAATTGATGGAATATGTAATTTTTTCAAATTTCAAATCATAAAAATTATCTGCCAATTTTTCAAAATTTATAAAAATTATGATGGAAATTATAATTTTTTTTAATTTATAAAAATTTAGGTACGAATTTTTCAAAATTTATAGAAATTATATTAGAATTGATGAAGATTGATTAGGTATTTTTTTTTAAATCGTAAAATTTATAAATTTTTCGAATTACTTGAAAATTATAAGTTTTCAAAATTATGGGAATTAACAATTTTTCAGAATTGATAAGAATCGCATACTTTTTTAAATGAATATATATATTTTTTTAAATTGTATAAATTAGGTATTAATTTTCAGAGTTCATGAGAATCATCAATTTCCAAAATACTGAGATGGAAAATATAAAAGTTTCGAAATTCATTATAATACGTGACGTATTTTTTGAAATTGATAAAAAAAAATTTTTTAAAAGTGTTGAAATTTTGATTTTTTAGCACCGTAAATGTTGTTACTTTTTTCAAAATTGATGAGAATTATCAATTTTTTAAAATTCATAGAAATCATACACATTTTTATTTTTAAATTTTAAAATTTATAAAAATGACCCATTTTTTAAAAGTTATAAAAGTAGGTAATAAAATTTAAGTACAAAACTTATACAAAACGACGAATTGTTCATTTTTTTAAAATCGTAAAATGTAAGTACCTGCGTACCTATTCAAAAATTGATAAAAATTACAAAATTGCAATTCTTTTAAAATTCTTGAATTGACAGAAATCGTTAATTTTTGAAATTCATGAAAATTATCAATTATACATAGTCTATTTATCTTTACGAGCAAGTAAACCGTGAAAATGATCAATTTTTTCGAAATTCATGAAAATCGTAAATTTTTTAAATTTCACACAAAATCATGAAAATTATGAAATTGGTTGAATTACTTATCTATTATTATTTTTTTTAATTAATGAAAATTACAAATGTCTAAAATTATTGATAAAAATTGTCAATATTTCAAATTTGAGATAAAAAATTATCAATTTTTCAAACCTCGGCCTAAATTGAAAAAATGTTAAAACTTGATGGAAACTGTTAATTTTTTAAATCGTAAAAATTATCAATTTTCCAAAACTCACGAAAATCATAATTTCTTTCACAAAATTGATAGAAGTTATAAATTTTTAAAAAATTTTAAAATTCAAATAGTCATAAGAATTTCACAATATTGATGACATTTTTCATTTTTTTAAATCATGAAAATTGTCAAAAGCTCAAAAATTGATGAAAATCATACAATGATTGAGATTGAAATAATTAACTAATGAAAGTTTATAAATTAAAAAAATTAATGGAAATATTGTTAATTTTCCACTAAGTAAGTATTGTGATTTGAAAGCATTTCTCATGCCAACTTTTTTCATAAAAATTAAATTTAAAAAAGAATTGGAAAATTTTTATTCAGCTTTTCTTTTTTATTATTGTTGAATGTTGAATCATCACGATGAACTATCTGTTTTTTGTTAAAACCTCCAACTCCCACTGAGGATGAGAAAACTTTAGCTATGCTACTTACTGAATTACGTATTATTCCTATATTCTCAATTTCTCATTTCAATATTCTATAATTTGATGAATCCTCAATAACAGACATAGCTTTTTTTTTTATTTAAACGTTTCAATTTCTGTTGTGAAGTTGATATTGCGAATAGATTGAACTGTCGAATGTATTTGTGTAGGTACTTAAATTTAATCATTTTTTATTCGAATCGTCTTATTACGCTAACATTTGTAAAACCGAATTCAATATCAATAGTCAATACTACAATGATTTTGTTCGCTCTAGTTCATAAAAATTAATCATTTTTCCACTTTAATAATTTCGTTTAACCGATAGGGAAATTACGTTATGCAGATTGAATGTGGCAAGAATGTCGCATCGTGAAGATATCCAGGTAAAAAAAAAGAATTTAGGTTAATATTTGATACTTATTATTTAATTCATTACCGATAGGTAGGTAGTAGGTATACCGATTATGTACGTTTAGGAGCATTTATTCTCGTATTTGAAAGTTTTGATTAAAAATACATATGAAAGATGTGTGCCTTTATTTAAATTACTGAAAATATGCCTATTTTTCTCGTAACAAAATCTATCTCAATAAAGCGCAAGTAGGTACTCAACAAATCAAAATAATTTTGTATTGAAGTTTAACGAGTATAAGCACACTTTTGTGAACATTTGGATAACCACAATGGTATGTGCAGTGTAGGAAATGAAAAGATGTTTATATTAGGAGTTATAATACAAAGCAATAGCTAGTTACTTATTATTAAAATATTTCTCAATAGTTTGAATGATAAATCAGCCTTGCATTGTGCCATAACGAAATTACGTAATGACACTGTCGTTGGAGAAAAACTATTAGTTGGTAGGTACACATCTCGAGATAAACCGTATAAATGGTACGTGCATTTTACATCGTAGCGATAAAATTTTCGATGGGGATTTGTTCTTCCATTTTTCGGGATAATTTTTATTAAAATACTTACTTACAATTGGTAGGTATGTAGATATTATTACATTCGTTAAGATGTATTTTTTTTCCATATTGTTACAGGTGAGCTATCTAGTTGAATGTGAAAATTTCTGCTTTTATAAAAGCTTAGCTTAATAAATGTTCCATCTGGGGTCGACATTTTGGCAAAAATATCTTCAGTATAGGGATACAGTAAATAGGTATGTTATAGGCACCACATTACATATTATTATAACAGGTTCATTGGATATAAGAGCGTGAACAATTGAACACTACTAGTTGATTTTTTACTTATGACCTTGTAGATCATGTGAGGTTAGAAAGTCCGAAATTGCTGAATATTATTTAGTTATTATCTGACAATTAAAACATGCGTTACGTTAATACAAGTTAAAATATTCACCGGCAAACCGTACAACATTTTTTTTTTTTTTTTTTTGTGATAATGTGATATTAATAATTGCAGTGTCATGAGAATGTTAATTGGATAATTTTTTTTCATTGATACAAAAATTAATTTGTTATAGGTAAGATTACTATTCATTATATCATTTTTGCACAGTACCTATTTACACTCATATAATGTAGATATCCAGCTTAATACCTATGTATCTTTAAATTAATTGCCTAAATTGTAAATAAAATCTCACGATCTGAACCATTCAGCACCATTCGAATGTGATACATCAAAGTGTGTTATATCAATTTTATTGACTTTTAGATGTTCATAATCGTAACACTTCTACTCTTATTCGGCGACTGCGTGATTACTAATTCTCAATCGTCGTTGCAAAAATGGTTGGATATCCGTACAGATATTTTTTCAGTGAGTTTATTAGGTATAATATAGTTGTTCACTAATGAGACAATAATACAACGCCTAATTCAATCGAGTAATGTGACTTTTAATAGGTACCTATCAAATATATGATCCATCTTGAACCCGAAGATCCGGTATTTCGAAAGATAAAACGAAGTGTAACTGAGGATATAAAGACTGAAGAGACTTTTATAACAGATACCGAAATAATCACCGAAGATAAAAATGTCCATCGCAATAAAAGAACCATCGATAACACCTCGAATAATCGCAATAATAAGAAAGGGCCTAATTTGAACGTTAAAGCTGGATTAAGGTATCATCATCAACAAAGGCATCCCAATGGAAGTATTTCCGGAAGTTATGCAACACTGGATCCAAAAGGTCGACTTGAAGTCATGCATTATGTGTCAGATGACAAAGGTTACAGGTATAAATTATTACCTTGGACATAGATTAACCTATAAATAGATAGCCAACCCTTATGCAAAAAAAGTCTCGCTCTTCTTTTAGTCAACCTTTACAAAAAATCAAGTTCCATAGTTTTGTGAAAGAGGCAGTCTTAAACTGAACATGCGCGAGTATGCAATATGTCTGCGTCCTTCCCCTTTCCATCCTAAAAATGCTGCTACTTAACTGCCATCTCTGAAAGAGCTCCATAACTAGATGAAACACGGGCTCCTTTTTAACAAAATAAGCGAGACTTTTTTATGCATGGGCTGGCTATCTATTTATAGGATAATCTATGCCTTTGAATATTTTTTTTTTCGTAGGTGTCAGAACTTCATTAATGCTATGCTTTTATTCATTTTGTAGAGAACATCCAGAAACTGGCGAAGCAGGAACCCAAGTTGCAGCTCAAAATCAATACCTTCTATATCAACGGCCATTAGTCCCTCCAGCACATCCAACGCCAAATATCGACGTCGTAACAAATGGTAACGTGGGACATCAAGCGATAAATTTAAATCAAAACAATAACAACATCATCAACAACAACAACAACACAAAAAGTTTGAATAATCGACGAGATATCAACCCCATTGGAAACGATTACGTTAATTTTGTGCCAAACATCGCATCACCATATAACGTCCCCTCCCAAGCCAATTTCGGTGGTATGCCCGCTACTCCAATTTTAAACTCCGCAGTCAACAGTATAGGGCAATTCGGTCCCAGATCTCCTCTATTCCATAAATACTACCGACCATCTCCCGAAGAAGTCCAACGAACATATCAATACCATCGTTTGAGAAGCTCCTTAGATCCGGGATCATTCAGACCTCCAGAAGCTAACGCAATACCTGATGTGGTGCGAGATAAACCAATGCAATTGCATGGAGTATATAACGAATACCAAACACCTCAGTATCAAGTGAGAGTTCGCGATGATACACCAAGTGGATACTACGTATATAATACCCCCTTGGAAGACACTCGATACTATAACACCCCTCAATATGCACCACCCCTAGTACCAATCAATGCTCAAGCTCCCTTACCTCCACCCCAGGAACTATACCCCAGACAACCACCTCAAGATTTATACCCCAGGCAACCACCTCAAGACTTATACCCCAGACAACCACCTCAAGACTTATACCCCAGGCAACCACCTCAAGATGTATACCCCCAACAACCACCCCCGGAGTATTTCGCACCTCCCCTAAATCAACAGATACAACAACCATATCAACCATATCCAGAAAATGTGCCTGCTCAGCCACCCCTCTATTTCCAAGCCTTCGATCAACAAGCGTTTCCTCCAGTTCAAGACGCATACCCACCTGGTGGGCAGCAAGGAATACCTCAAATGCAGGATGCATTTCCACCCAACCAACAAGGATTTCCTCCTTCTCAACCGGCATTCTCACCACCGAATCCGTTCAATGGTCCAACTCCCGTACCATACGTCGCTAACAACGCCATTGTTAATCAACCCTACCCCGCTAATATACCTATTTATGATGCTCCAGCTCCTCCAAATATTCCTATTTATAGCCAGCCAACCCCGAGTAGTATACCTATTTACAACCAACAAATACCACCAGGTCCTGCTCCTCCTGCTCCTGCTTATATTCAACCTCCGCCTAATAATATTCCAATTTATGATCAGTCATTGCCTCCGCAACAAGCTCAAAATACGTATTATACTAGCGGCTCTACTCCGCAACCAAAGACGACAAAAAGTGGCTAGTCTTAGTTTAAGATTATAATTTTTTCGATAATTTGTGTTTTTTAAAAATAAATATATGTTTCAAATTTTAATTTTTTTTTTGCTGATGCAAAACCTGAAGTAATGATAATGAGGCATTGAGACAGCATAAATATCAAAAGGGTGTTCAAAAAAAATTATTGAATTTAGCAGAAGAGTATTATGGATTTTTCGTTATTTATGAATTCTCATTTCTTCGAAAAAAATACTAGCATCTGAAAATTAGATGAATCCTAGGGATCGAGAGACTACAAAGTACAAATCTAAAACTTTTCAAAATTTGATTAATTTTTGAAAAGATTTTGGATTTGGAATCCTGAAATAGAAAAAGTATTTAGATTTTAATGCATTTTCAAAACAGCTAAAATTCAAAATCTTTAAAGTTTTGAGTACAACAGTCATGCTAAGTATGAATTATCTCTTATTTTCGACGTTCATGGCCAAACATTAATCTAGCATTCTGTCAAATCCGGAAAAAATTATTTAAATCCAAAATCCCTTTTATACAATTGGATCTAAATCCGGGATCCAAAGTATTTTTACAGTTGGATTTAAAATCAAAAAAATGCAACGTAAAGAAATTAGTAGGTACAAACTCATTATTTGAGACAATTTTTCCATTTTTTTTTTCAAGCCTTCATCTCGTGATTCTTTCGTATTTTCCAATTTTATTGTTCGTTTTAAATTTTAAAGTGATTTACTAATGAACATTTTCCAGGAGTTTTTTGTAGATTTTTCCCCCTTCAAAAAAAAAATAAAAACTTTTTATAGGTATTTCTTTGCAGGATTTTTTTTTTAGATTTTTTCAAAGTCATTAATTTTTACAAAAAAAAAAAAAAAAAAAGTCATGGGCTACTAGAGCAACTGCTTGCAGCGTTACAAATAAAATAAGATTTTGGATTTGGATCTTAAATCTATTTTTTTTTTAAATATCAGATTTTAAGTCCTGAAATTTAAAAAGAATTTGGATTTTAAAGCATTTTTGAAAGAGTTAAGTACGTATATCCCATTTAAAAAAAAATTGTAATTGAATAGTCGTTTGAATTTTGAACTGTCGTCTTGAACGTTTGTTGTCTTCCTAATCTTAGGCTTCAGGAAAATTTAGAAAAAGGATTCATGTAAATTCGATATCCAAAATCGTTGTCATATGTCTAGATTTATAAGATCCAAGATACAAAATCCGTTCCTTAACAACTTGTTTAATTTTTTTTTTTTAGTAGATTTTTTTCAACTTTTTTTTTCAAATAAGTCACTGAAAAAATGTATGAAAATTATTGCCTAATAATTTTGTAAAAAAAAATTTGTAGGTATGTACAGGATTTTTTTAGAAATTTTTTTTCTGAAAAATAATTGAAAATGATGACAATGATGAATTTTTTTATAAAAATTATTATTTACCAAGACCATTTTTAGGCTCAAGTGATTCTCGAAAAAAAAAAAAAAAACTGCTAAAGAAAATTTTTTCAATAAGGTTTTGTATTGAGTTTTTTTTTATAGGTTGCGAGCACACCTGCACGTGCACCTAGAGTTCAATCAAATTAAAAAATGAAATAAAATAAAATAAGTAAGTATGATTTTAAATCCAATTCTTAAAAAAAAAGTTTAGATTATCTAGATTTTAAACTGATTAATTTTTTAAAAGATGTCGAATTTGAAATCCTGAAATAGAAAAATGGTTTCGATAAAATCAGAAAAAAAGCATATAAATATTCTAAATCCAAAATCTTTAACGTGTTTGGATTTGAAATTCAAGATCCAGAATCTTTTCCAACGTTGGATTTAAAATCCAGAAATTGCAATGCAAAGTTAAATTTTTTCTTTGTAAAAAATCTGTGAAGATGATTTTGATCTTGGATTGGATACCTATTAAATCCAAATATGATAACGATTTTGAATTTAGACTTTTTTCGAATTTTGTCAAGTCTGGATCAGAATACTGACACAAATGTCGAGGAAAACATTCAGAGGGGTATAGCGTAAGAATTTTTTAGAGGGGCAAAATTATGAATTTGGAAGTCAGAATTGCCAACTTTTTGTGGTTTATGAAATTTATGCTGTTCTTACTTTTTGAATGATTTTAGCTGTTTTAGATTTTAAAAAAATAAATAAAAAATAATACCTAATAAAAAAAACATTCGACGAAACGTAACTAGGTAATAATAAAAATTACATTAAAAGCAAAACCAATAACTAAATTTTTATGAACGATGCGGTTGTTGGCCGCACGCGCTACGTACCATACGTATAATTTGCACGACCAGGAAGACGCCTTTGCTCGTCTGCTCATCATACCAATCAAATTACCTACCTACGTAGTAAATTGCCAAAAAGTATTCTTCAGGCTTCACTTACTGCATCGCATGTTGCTTTAGTCTTGGTACATACTTCGAAGATGCTCAAAAAAAATTCATCGATAAAAATTATGAAACATTATCTAATGAAGAAAAAAATGTTAATTAGCTGGATTTAATGAGTAAAAATTAAATTTTCTAGTTCAATCGGAAATATAGGTAATAGCTGACAGCCGTAAAAACACATATAATGTTGATCATTGCATACACGAATTCGGTTGGCGTAAATTATTTCCAGTTAACGTAAGATTACTTTCTCTGTTATTGGTAGGTGTGATATGTGGGCAATTAGAAGGAGACCCTTTTCTCATAAAAAAAACCTAGCGTGACTCCCCACTGTAATATAAATACATCACCACCTATTACTTGCTCCAATTTACAATCGGGTATTTATTGTGTACGGCATTTATGTGATTTAACAGTTTGGTGTACGATATATGCGTTGTGTTTGTTCATTCTATAAAATTTCATAATTTCACAAATATGCTGAAGGTATAATCTACGTTTTTTATATTGTGTTTCGGTGTATTTACGTATTAATTATTAATAATATTGATTAGTCAAGTGTATTTAAAAAAACATAAATTAGTGCAGGTAGTTGGTGGTAAGATGAAAATATTCCAATTTATTTAATTCAAATTCGTAGATATTTTAAAAATCTCTTCGAAGTAAGTAAATACCTATCTAATTGAATAGATCAACTAGAAAACAAATATTCCTCATTCAAGCTAATTAATTTTTAAACGAGCTGCTTTTGATTTTTGTGCTATCAAATTACTCATTTTTTTATTTTAAATTTTTTTATCATTGCATAGAACTAATTTTGAATACCTTACTTGAGAAAAAATTAATTTGAAATTTGATGAAAACAAATTTTATATTCCTGATTTATCGTAGGTAACCTATGTTCTTATAAATTAATTATAATAATTTTCTCTTTTAAAATGACCATTTTAGTCTCTTACTCTCATCACGAGCACGAGAAATGTTGATCGTACCTAATAAAGGGACTTGAAATCGTCAAAACTCGATCCAGCAATACTGATTTTTCTAATATGGAACTACCATTCCTAACGGCTAATAAAATTGCATAACGGGAAAGTGTGAGGCAAACATGTACAAAATGAAACATCTTAATAAAATTACATAACCGTCGTTTCGAAGGCGAATAATATCGCATGGAAAAGTAATTTTGACGCTGGTAGAATCTTTTTTGCTTTTAATTTTTACATTTCGCCAAAAACAGAACCGAATAAAAATTTCCTGATAAAATATGGAAAATTGTA
The DNA here is from genome assembly GCA_959613365.1 of Balanococcus diminutus. NCBI lineage: Eukaryota > Metazoa > Arthropoda > Insecta > Hemiptera > Pseudococcidae > Balanococcus > Balanococcus diminutus. The sequence goes on from OY390714.1 coordinate 38,320,079, forward strand.
TGTATTATTTTTGATTGCATAAAATTATTTCATTATTCATTTTTTTTTAAAAATTGATTGACGTATGTTATATATTATGTATATTTTTAGTTTTTACATAATTTAATTGCAAAAAAATTGAGTGCTTTTTTTTATTTAAAATTTTTTTTTTTTTTTTTTGAAAAAAATGACATCACATTTTGCATTATTTATCTCTCTAATTTTCATCATTTTCGACAGAAAACTGCCATACTTTTCCTTTTCGCCATTGTATACACGGTATCAGCGATTCCATATCCAGACGAATATGGAAACTTTGAATTTACCAACAGAAAAAATCGAGCTCCAGACGAAGAAGAAAATGTTGACTACTACGTACGTTGTCTATTTAATTAAAACCCATTGGAAAAAAATTCCAGCCCACTTTGTTTGACTAAAAAGAAATAGTGCAATATTTTGAGAATTGGAAAGAGCAGATTCCAACGAACAAAGAACTTTATATACAAATAGTACTATCTCGATTTTGAAGGGGTAGTGTTTTTCAAAAATTTCAAAATTCTCTGAATACTTGCAATATAAGTACGTACATTTTAAAATTAAAGGAGTTGAAGCAACAAAAAATTCTTGTCAAATAGATTGCAGATCTAGATTTTTCAGGAGCTTTAAAAACAAGAAAATTTCAAATTCTATTAAAACAATACATATACTATAATACTGGTGTAGCTTCTTGAGAGGAACAAAAAAAGTTATATTGAAAATTTGTCCATCTTTGAAATTGAAGGCGCTATAAAGTTTTGAAAATTGGAAATTTCCAAAGTTTGAAGGTCTGTAGCATCTTCATTTTTAAAGATAGATAAATTTTTCACATACTTAACCTAAGATTTTGTTTCTCTCGAAATGCTACACCAGTTTTATGTATTGTTTTAACATAATGTGGCATTTTCTCGTTTTTAAAGCTCCTGAAAAATCTAGATCTGCAATACATTTAACAAGAAGTTTTTGTTGCTTCAACTCCTTCAATTTTAAAGATAGGCACTTCAATGTGATTACAACTTTTTTGCATTTTTGAAGTATTATCCAGTGGCAGGGTTGAAATTTTTTTTGCATGCAGTGTTGCCAATTAATTTTACAAAGAAAACTCAAAAAGCTACACCAGTTTTATGTATTATTTAACCAAAATTGGGAATTATCTTCTTTTTAAATCTCCTGAAAAATCTAGACCTGCAATACATTTGACAAGAACTTTTCATTGCTTTAACTCCTTCAATTACAAAGATAAGCACCTCAACGTGATTACAACTTTTTTTGCTTTTTTAAAGTATTATCAAGTGACAGGGTTGAAATTTTTTTTGAATGCAGTGTTGCCAATTAATTTTACCAAGAAAATTTCAATCTTCAAAGCTCTGTAGGGCCTTCATTTACAAGGATAGGCATCATATGCACAGGAAGTTGTTTATTAGTTGGACTCTGTTCTATCTATCTCGAAAAGTGTTCACCATTTTCGGGCCACCCTGTATTTGTAAAATTTGCAAATGTCCTCCAAAATTAACATTTGCATTCAACTAAACCTGAAAAACGCTTGAACTTACCCCAATTTTAAATCTGCTTTACCAGGCACATCCAAAATACTCGTTCAATTACGGAGTAGAAGACCCACATACGGGAGATGTGAAAAGTCAGCACGAATACCGCGACGGAGACGTCCTGAAAGGCGCTTACACCGTCCACGATCCAGACGGTACCGTTAGAACTGTTGAGTACACCGCAGACAAGGAAAATGGTTTCAACGCCGTCGTCCATAAAAGTGGACAGGCAGTCCATCCTCAAGACTACCACACCGGAGACGTAGATAGCAGCAAATACAATTAAATTTCGTAATCGAATTCGATGCTCTCTTCCTCTATATATACTGCCTTATTGCATATTATATTTAAAATTAAGTCACAAATAATTTTCAGTTTTTATATGTAAATAGGTGCACCACTTTGATACCGTGTACACTGTACAAGTCTTAGTAAAATACCTATTTATTTGTAAAGAAAGAATACCTAGTCATGAATTTGAAAATGCGCAGTATATTTTAATTTTGAGAGCTAACTACCTATGTTATTTATTATTCGTCATTTGTAAAATAAAGATAAAATAAAAAAATTGAATTCATACAATGAGACAGATACCTACCAAAATAATTATTCGTTTTTTATGTCGCAGTTTATGCAGTTTTGTCGTTTGAAAATTTTCCAAATGATCTCAGCGTTGTTGGGCGAATTTTAACAAAAATATAGGTGTACCTATCTGGGAGGCCTACGAGAATGCATATTATATAATGACCATTTAAAAAGAAGAAAACGCTACCGCTTTTAGTACTTAGTATAAAGGTTTATGTATTTAATTATATTGAATTAATAAATTATCTTCAGAATATCATTTTTATAGATACCTAGAATGTATTTTTACCACAGGTATTTAAATATTACAGACCTATCTATAGCTATATCTTGGAAATACATTGCCATGAAATATTTTAAATAAACAACAACCAATATTGTCTTTTGGTAGCGAATCATTATAGATAATACCTAATTTGATGATAGAAATATAATAAAAATCAATTTTAACGAAAAGGGAAAGTGATCGAAGGATTATGACTCATGCTTATGTAATGCAGATAATTGAGCGTAATGTGTCCAATTTTAATGCTATTCTTTAATTGTAAGAAGATGAATGACCGCTATAAACTCGAACCTTAGTTTATCATTTTCAAGGACCAAATTATTTACTTATTTAACAACAAAAAAAATTTAAATAAGTACTTAATGTTTTGATTGTTTGTATGTTTTTTTTTTTTTTTTTTTTTTGGTAAAAACCTCACGATTAAACATTATAACAAGTTCAACCACCTAATTCCAATTAGAGGTTTATCGTTTGGTGAAATTTCTTAATAAATATATATGCAGATATTTCAGGAGAGTTCATCATTATTAAAAAGAAAAAAAATAATAAGCTCCAAAGTACCTAAGTACTCGTTTAAAAGGTTTGTTCAGTGTGAAATAAAAGATCAATAGCTATTGCAAACAATGGTATACTCGTATTAATATTTTATAGAAAAACTTATCCATAGAAGAGCAAACACCCGATCATCTGAAAATACAAATAAACACTGCGAGGTGGAATTAATCGTAAAATGAAAATCCACGTTTATTTCAATGCCAATTTGAAATTATTTAACCTATATTTATTAGACGAGGTTATCTCTGATTTTCTTTATGTTACCGTATTTTATCGAATTATCTACGGATTTTTTCGGAATCAGAAGCAATTGATCAGTGATAGCTGAAGGTTTACTATTCATGATGAAAAGTGCCTAGGTACTTATGTACATACTCGTATAATAGGTTTTCGTACATAAGGGGACCAACGGGTGAAGAATGAGCAATTTCACCATTTTACGTAATAAGTAAAATATTCCAGAAATGAAAAATTTTGAAAAGTTTCACGAAATAGGCCAAAAAAGAAATTTAGATTAGGTAATATTGAAAAATTGTCAAATTGAAAGAAAGAAAAAAAAAGTAGTAGCCTAATCATTAATGCGAAATTGTATCAAAATTTGATAAAATAGCAAGTGGTTTTCAAACTACATATTGTGGGACGTGGCCTCTTTGGGAATCATGGAGTGATCAAAAGATATTTTATTTAAAAATTAGATATGTAAATTTGACTAAAACACTGAAACAGGTTACAATTTATTGAAAATTCAAAAAATCCTGAACAAAAACAATTATTACGAACTATTCTATTAAAAAAAAAAAATATATATATATATATATATTACCTAGGGTAGGTACCTATAAATATATTTTTTAGATTTTTTCATTTTTTAAATATTCCTAATTTTAATTTAAAAATGAATCTGACCCCTCGCCTCCCCCCAATTTTCATCATTTTTATAAATTTATCTTTTAAGTAGCTGGGCACTAAAAAAAATGATAATAACTAAATCAAAATTTTTCTTTGTTGAAAAAAATGCATGACCCCAATTGACAATTTTTTGAGCATTATGCTGACATGCCTAGCATATTATTAGCAGGAGTAGCATTCTGCTAGCAGTATACTAGCATGAACTCTAGCATTTTACTCACATGAGATGAACTAGCACTTATGTACTAACATAATGCTGGCAACAACACAGCACTTTATTGGCATGCAGTATAAGGTTCATGTACTAGCACAAGCGTACCAGCATATTTCTAGCGTTAAGTTCGCATGAGATAAACTAGCACTTATTGCTATACTACAATGCTAGCATAAGTGTAGCGCTTGATACTAGGAATATTCCAGCACATAAATAGAGGCACATTGGTAGTATTATGCTAGCATATGCACTTTCTGTGGAAAAATTTTTGTTACATATTATCAGCATCATACTGGCATGTAATATGGTAGCATAATTACCTCTTGCATGCTAGTAAAATGCTAACATCATGCTGGCATTTTTCACTCTTGAAAATTCATGGTTGTCAAACCTTAGCATTGTACTGTCATGCAATGTGTGAGCATACACATGCTAGCACATTCTTAGCCTTATGCTAACATCAGACAGTTCCTCTAGAAAATTCATCTTAGCATATCTGCAGCATTATACTGGTATGTCACTAGGCAGCATCACTAGCACTAATATGATAGTAAAATGCTAACATCATGCTGACATTTTTTTTCTCTAAAAAATTTATAGTGTTAAAAGACTAACATTTTCCTGGGACACAATATACTAGCTATGTGCTAGCACGTATGTAGTAGCACATCCCTAGGATTATTCTAGCACTTAATTGACAATTTATTTATCATTATACTACTAACTCTGGTAACATTCTAGTAGCATTCCATTACTTCAGAGCTAGACTTTTAGTTGAAAAATTCATGCACTGCACTAGCATGAGTTATATCAGAACTTGTATACCACCATAATGCTGGCATAAACATAACACATTATTTGCATGCAATATGGCAGCCATGTGCTAACATGTGTGCACTAGCATGTTTTCAGCATTATGCTAGCACATATATTTCCTGAGAAAATTTATATTAACATAACGGTAGCATTACGCAGACATGTGATATGGCAACATCACTACCACATTACATGCTAGTTAAATGCTAATGTCATGCTAGCAGTTTGCCTAGATGAACTGGCATGGCATTCATGCACTACCAATCATGATGCTAGCATTACTTTAGCTCTTTATTAGCATGTTAGCATGTACTAGCTGAAATTCAAATTTTGATGAAAAACCACCACCAAAAGGGGTACTTAGAGGGGTGAAATCGCAAAACTAACGTCATATTCGTTTTCAGGGGGGTTCGATTTATGTGATTTTGACACTAACATCTTCGACTTATCACCACCCTTGAATAGGGGGCGGGGAAAGGTGGTAAAGGCCATGGGGTAGTTCGGGCAAGGTGGTGCGGGTTCTCTAAAATTTTCAATTGACCCCAGTAGCAAATATACCGAATTTAAAAATTTTATCTCATTCGGGCGTTTTTAAAAAAATTTTAAATACACTTTGCCACTTTACTTAATACATGAGTACTGCATTTATTGACTAAATTTCCATCGGGTATTCGTGGCTCAGTCGTTAAAGCTAGGTAGTTAGGTTTAGGTAGGAACATAGGGTCACCTGTTCGAATCCCGCTTAGGCCAGGGAATTTTAGTTGGAAAATTTGGATGGCAAGGATTAATATAAACCAGAATAAGAAGAAAGTGGCAAAGAAATCAAGATTAAAACCTATCCCGACGATTTTTTAAATTAAATTAAAATGATTAATTAAAATTTTAAAACAAACGTAGGAAACTAATGCTAGTATAATGCTAGCATTATCACATCATGTTGTCAACATAATCCTAGTAATGTACTAGAACAAGTAGCACTGTGCTAGCACCGCATGCTAGCACCCATGTAGCCTGTTTTTGGACCACCTGAAATCCTGGCATAATGTTAGCATCAAGTGCTAGCATACTCCTATCATTCTGCGAGTATAATGCTTGCATAATGCCATGAGTTCTAGCATCATGCTAGCATGTTGCTAGCATGATACTGGAGGTGAAATATCAAGCAAAAATACCCGTATCATAATGCGAGTATTATGCTCGCAGCATGCTAGGAGTATGCTAGCACTTGATGCTAACATTATGCCAGGATTTCAGGTGGTCCAAAAACAAGCTACATGGGTGCTAGCATGAGGTGCTAGCATGCGGTGCTAGCGCGCTGCTGGCATTTTTTAAACTTGAAATTGTCAATTGGGACCCCAAGATTTTTCTGCTCAAAAATAAGTCGTTGTTTAAAGAAGTTTAAACCTTACTGGAACAAGTAGGTAAAAAATTGAAGCAAATGCCCAACTAACAACCAAAAAAAATTCAAAATTCTCAAAAATTGTAAATTTGAAAAATATGTACTTGTTCATGATGTTGAAAACTATTTCAAAGCGATAAAATTCACTGGCTCATTTCGAAAAAATAAAAAAAAATTACCTACTTCGTAAAAATTGTGATTTTTTTTCATTTTAAAGAATTTGAATTTTCTTATTCCAAAAAAATAAAAGTAAAATTTATTCCATAAACCTTCTGAAAAAAAAATCCAAAAAATTCAAAAGACTGTTTTTTATGCCAAAAAATAAAAATAAAATTTTATTCCCTCATTTTTTATTTCAAATTCCAAGAAAAAATTAAATTTTTTATTCCATCGAATTGAGAAACTTTTTCTCCATTTTATTCTTATTTTTTTATTGCCATTATGACTGAAAATACGATATACTTTTTTAGTTTCTTATTTTAATTTTTGGATTAATCCAAAGTTATTTTATTTTATTATTTTGAATTTTACCTTTTCTAGTTTTTTTTTTGTTTTTGTTTTCTGTTTTTTCAACTGCTTCTATATAACTTTTGCAATACGCAGTACGTTCAACCATTTTTTTTTTTTTTCAAAAAGTGAAAAATAGATTATTTGAATTTTCATGACATTTTTCGAACTTTGAAACTCCAAAAAAATACATAATATTTAAAAATACCTACTCAATAAATTTTTAACATACTACACGTTGATGCCTTAGTAAGTTCAATTTTGCAAATAGTCAAACAGTTATACTCGCAATTAAGTATACCTACATATTTGATTTTCGAAGATGATTACATTTAACTTAATAAGATTTTTCATTTCACTTTGCGATCTTGATCGTTCAAAATAATTAATCATAGTTCTATTAAATATCTGGCATTATATAAAAATATATATTTATATTTTCCCGGTGATAGCTATTATCTCATGAAAGTGTATTAAATGATGCGTCATACGTTACCAGAAACACATCCATGAAAAATCAATTGTTATAGCAACTGTGCTCAAGAGCACTACACCGCCCAAGAACATAAAAAGTAACTACTTAATTTGTAAAAAAAATCTTCCAAAGTGTAATTTCCGCAAAAGTATAGTCATACAAGAAGAACAAAAGGCGAGTTTCAATGTTAAAATTAGCAATTTATTTCCATGAAAAAGAAAGGTAAGTCTTGTAAACTTAGATAGGTATGGGTTCCAATATCGTTAAACAAACTCAAGTAGGTATACTTACTTCAAAAATATTTAGGTACCCTCAAAAATCTGTAAATTTTCATGTAAATAGGTCTTCATACTCATACTGTGAGTTATAGCCAGGTATAGTTCTAAAATCCTTAATTGATAGAGAGTACAAAATGACTTGGACACTAAATATTTACATATCATTGATAACTGTTAAAATTGCTATCAGCAGCCGGCCTAATGATACGAATCTATGTCAGTTATAACTACAATGAACTTTTGTGTGTTCTTATTGCAAATACAAACTACCGCAGACTGACCGCATGACAGTGTTTTTCTTTTCATCTAATTGACCTGCGGTTACGTCTGTAGATAGCATTAAATATTAAACGTAATTAATTTCAAATTCAAAATGGCACGAGTGGGATGGATGGGTATACTATGTAAGGTTGAAGCTAGTCAATAGACCTCGGATAATGACAGGTGGTAATTTTTTGACAAAAAAAAAATAACACTTTCAAAAAAAATAAATGGAATTGAGCAGAAAGGAGAAGGAGAATCGAGGATAAGAAGAAAAAAAAATCGGTAGTAAAAAGCGTAGCCGGATTTTGTATATATGAGTGATTTTAGCCCTGAGATTGGCAAAAATTTCTGTGACAAAATTTTTATCTCGATGATGATTTTTCTCTTGGATAACCTGGAGTCTAAAACTCATGTCTAGGACATATCTCAACTCGACATTTATCATTTATTGCGTTTTCAGCAAAATATAATTTTTTTTCAACTCATCTTGTGTACCTACTCCAAAGTCAAAAAAACGCGTAGCAGTCAAGATGCTCCGCGACAGCCGAATTTTTTTTTTCAAGTTAGTGTACCACTTTGAAAACGTTTTCATCCACGGTATTTCAGTTTCAATATCAGTTTTAACATCAAATTCAGTTTAAAAATGTCAGGTTTTTGTCTTCAGTTTTAGTTCCTCTCTGCATTGAAGATTTCAACTTCAGATGGGGGCTCCGCCCCCATACCCCTGTTGAGGCTCCTACCCAACCTCCTCATCACTTTCAGCTCTTAAGAGGGGGCTCCGCCCCCATCCCCCGCGTTGGGGGCTTCGCCCCCAACCACCTCGTCACTTCCAGCTCTTCAAATCCCCATGCCCCAGGGGCATGGCAGGATTTGCCCCCAACCCCTTCCTTACTTTCGGCTTTGCAGACGGGGGCCAACACACCAGAAAAAGGGGTCAAAGGGTGCTCAAAAGTCGAAACCCCCAAAAGGCACATCAGTGACCTCTACTAACCCTACATCTCAAATTTCGATTGTTTAGGTCTTTTAGTTTGGGCTGTAGACTGTTCAACGCGTCAGAAAAGACAGGTTAAAACTTGAAAAATATTGATTTTTGACCCTGTATCGAGGTCAAAAGGGGTTTAAAGGTCAAAACCTACAAAAGGCACATCAGGGGCATGAACTCGATCTATGATAAAGGGGTCTGTAGCCTGATCAACGTGAAAAAATGACCTCAAAATCCACTTTTTGGGCCCTAAAATGGGGTGGAGATGACTTGGGAAGCTGAAATTTGGATACAGTGGAGACAATCAAAGTCACTGTTGTTGGTAAAAATTTCAAATCATTTTGCCAAATTGGAGCCTCTTTAGAGCCCCCCTCAAAAAGGGGCCACCCCCAATTTTGGGGCTCAAGAGTCAAAAATCCCAAAAGGCACTTTAGTGACCCTTACCTATCCTAAATACCAAATTTTAGCATCCAAGGTCATTTGGTTTGGGCTGCAGGCTGATCAACGTACCGGGAAGCGAGAAAAAACATGAAAAATTGTGAAAAATCTTAATTTTTGACCCTTGACAGGGGTCAAAGGGGGCCCAAAAGTTGAAACCTACAAAAGGCACATCAGGGGCACAAACTTGATCCATGATGAAAATTTTGGCCCCCAGCCCCATTTGGGGGTCTGTAACCTGATCTGACCCCAAAACCCACTTTTTGGCCCCTAAAATGGGGTGGGGATGACTTAGGGGGCTGAAATTTGACTATGGTGTAGGTAATTAGGGTTCTCATCCCTGGGACAAGTTTCAAAAAATTTCATGATATTGGGGCTCCTCCGCACCCCCTCAAAAAGGGGTCATATCCCCAATTTTGAGTTAGGGCCCCAAAAATTTTTTTGCATCATTCCTACACCGAGGGGACCCTACATATCAAGTTTGACTTCATTTGACCTGTTAGGCTCGGCCCCAGAGTTCCAAAAGTAGCGGTAAAATTATATATATATATAGATATCTCTACAGGCAAACTCGTAACATTTTTCTTTGTATACCAGCAAACTCACAACCTTTTGGCAATCTCGTAACCTTTTTAGGACGTGAGATTGCCATGGGGTCTCAGATGACTCTACGGGGTGTGGGGAGTCCACTGACAAATTTTGAGGGGTGACGTGAAATTGCCGGATATACACTCCGTTTTTTGACTAAAACTTGAAATGAGTGCATAGCCAACCAGGGATGTGGTAAAAATATGAAGTAATGTTAAGAGGAGGCCTAGTGGTGAGTTCTAACATGCCTACTGGGTTACGAGTTTGCGGCATATACAGCAACGGAGTTACAGACCACGCGAAAAATCGTTGGATATACACTTAGTTATGAGTTTGCCTGTAAACGACTATATATATATATATATATATAAATATGTGACATGTGACAGATCGTCATCTTTTGGTCCCAAACGTCAACAAATGGGGTCAGAACTCTTCTACCCCCTCCTTCTAAATCAGGGTCGGACACAATAGCCTAAATTTAAAAAAAAAAAATCGGCTAAAAATATCTATCTAACTCGTAAAATTGAACCAAAAATCAGTCTTATTGATTTTGCTGAAATTTCAACATGTGACGTAGATCGGTAGATCAATGTAAAGCATTTATCTTTAGACCCCTTTCTTTTATAATTTTTTTTTTTCAGATCATTTGGGAAGGTCGATCACGTGTTTCCCAAAAAAATGCTTCTTCACTTAATTTTTTTTTTAATGGATCTCAAAGGAATTTGAAAGAATTTTAAATGACTATTGTAAAGGAATCAACTAGATTAAAAAAAATCAACAAAACTTCCAAGAAATTATTCCTTGGACAAAATTTTCAATTTAAGAAAAATGAAATAAATTTTACCAAAATTTGAAAATTTTTCAATTGAAAAAATTGAAAAAGTTCTTTCATCCAAAATTTTAAAAAAAAATGTTTTCAGCACTGAATTTCAAAAAAATAGTTCTCAAAGAAATTTGAAAAAATTTTAAATGCAAGGGAATTGCCTAAATTTCAACAAAAAAAACAACTGCTTTTCAAAAACTGAGAAAATAAATTTTAAAAAATTGAAGGGAAATTTCTAAATTCTTTGCTGAATTACAAAAAAAAAAAAAAAAAAAAAAAATGGTTCTCAATGAAATTTGAAAATTTTTGGAATAAAGAGATGATGCAAAAAATAAATTTTCAAAAAAAAAATGTTTTTTGACGAAATTAAAAAAAATTGTAGCTATTTTTTTAAAAATCGAAAAGTAAAGAAAGGTTGAAAAAACACGTCTAGCCGAAATTCAATTTCTTTCTTGTTTTTTTTTTTTCAGTTTTGTTGAGAAGAAAATTTTTAAATTCACTTTAAAACAATTTCTTTAATTATATTGTGATTTTGTGGTAGTGCTGTTTTTATTGAGTTGAGACCATATTCACTGCTCTAATGATATACAATTTAGAATTTTTCACTTGAATTATTAATTTTTTTTTCATGTCATGGAATACTTGGGCCCCAAAGAAATTTTGCCATTTTACCTCGAGAGCCCTATGAGGTGAGGGGAGAAATCTGGAGTCTCGGAGAAAAATCCGGGCCCAAGACTCGTGTCCCCCTTTAATCTACGATAGTACTAATAAATAAACTAAACTCAAAAAATAAAAATTCAAGTTGATGAAATTTAAAAAAAAGGTTTTCCTTTTTCAAAGTGACATTTTACAAAAATTTGAAAGTTAAGGAATTTTTGCTAAAAAATCAAGATGTTTTGCTGAAAATCAGGAATCTTTTCTGAAAATCAGTAGAGCCTCGAAAAAGTTGAAGATCTCCTAAAAAATCAGGAGCATTGGCAACGCTGGCCCATCGATACCTAAAATTATTAATTGATTGGGCTAACATTTCATAAAACTTAAAAGAATATTTCATGACTAAAAGAAAATAATTTAGCTTCTACGAGATGCTACTAAAAATTTGAAAAATATATTTTTTCCTTTTTTGCATAGATATAAATACTTACCTATTGCATGTTTAATTTCAAGACCAAATTCCTTGAAGAAAACTTCAAAATAATTTTTCCAACATGTTTTGCATCATTTTTTACCACAGCATGCACTTTTTCTAATCAGGGTCCTGCTAAACATTTCGAAAAAATTCAACAATCCGCCCTAATCTACAATATACATTTTCCTCCCCCCCCCCCCACAAACACTTTTTTCTTCAGAAAAATCAGTTTTTCTACCCAAAAATAGCAGCAGCGTATTTTTTGAGCATATTTTTTGGAATGAAAAATTCAGATTTTTTTGCTATTTGCGGTGCTTTTACCCACACCATATTTGTACATATTTCAATTTGACCGATATTTTTAAAACATTACCTACTCTATTCGTTGTTTTACAGAACACCACCATGAATAATTGTAAATCATGAATCTCATTGAAAGATTATTCAGTTTCAGCCTTCACATTGAAAACCAATTCACTGGCCAACATGGATTCGTTTAATCCATATAGGTAAGTAATCAAATGGGAGTAACGAGAACACAACTGCCCAGTGTGTCGTTCGCTGGGGGCATTATCGTAAAATAATTAAATTACCAATACTTACTCGTCCATACATTTATGTAGGTAGTTATAAAGGTTATGAAATGAAGATACTTTACTTGTTAAATGCGGTTATGAGAACACACATGGAGTCTAGCATCATCGTTCAATCATACACCAGTAGGTAGGTATAAAATAGGTACAATTATATACCTACATTATGAAGAATATCTGAAGAATTCCGCATTGACCGCTGTTTTCTGTCATCATACTTGCAAATACACGCAAAATTCAATTCCATCATATTACGTCAGTTCGATGCCCTTAAACGTGATCTAACACAACAATTTACACCTAATAAGTTCTAAATGTATCGGACAAAAGGTACAAACATACTCAATTAAATGTTCAATGTACGAATGTAATGCTTGAATGTTTAAAACCTAGGGCTATACTAGTGTACTATTATTGTACGTTGGCAAGAGCTCGATGAGGAAAAATTGTTTCAACTTTTTATCACCAATTCGCGCACGGAAACGTACAAAGGCGAATTAACGGTATAAAATTTCGAATGCGGCTATGTCTGATTTCGACTCTAGGTACCTACATCTTTATAAGAATGCATGCAGTTAATAACAATATTTAAGACGCGACGCGACGTACGAATTTCACGAACGTCACAATTCCATCCATCTCTAGCATTTTACACTGTCTTTAGTATATCTATACTTATATGTCTATGGATTATCAATGATCGAGACCTATATGTTATGCTAAATTATAATCGATCAAATGGTCAAGATGAGTTATATACTCGTAAATGTACGATTGTATATCTCATGAGTAATCTGGGATCTATTCATCAAATCGTTTCTTCGAATAGTTTACACCGAGTACGTATTTCAAATTCAATAGGTACAAATAATTTTCATCCGGAAAAACACCTAGTCAGCGTAATTATTGATGATGCATTAATGATTACATCATGCGTATATTACATTTCATCGATTGTACGAATGTAAGTATAGGTAGGCAGGTACCTACAAATAGGTACATCAGAATTCAAATCAAAATTGGGAATTGACGAAGGTGACTGCAGTTTACAGTTTACTTTGTTACCTATATACAGACTTTTCAAGAGGAAATGAAGAGCTGATAGGAAAACCTCCCGAGCCTTCCTCCCCTTTGAATTATTTTACTCGGAAGAAAAAAATTATTCAGGTGTCAAATTTTTACAATTTTTTACTAGTACAAATTAGCTATTAGATAAATTATTTTCCAGAAGTTGATTTTTCAAAAAAAAAAAAAAAAAAAAAAAAAATTGAAAGGCCAAAACTGCGAAAAAATTGAAAAGGAAAATTCTGTATCTTTATTTTGCAAAATTTTTGAAAAATATTTCACAAAAACAATCCTGAGAATAATTTATAAAAAATTTACTCCAAAATTTTTTTTCAAGTAGGTACCTAGGCCAAAATTACAAAAAAAATAAAAATAATAATAATAAGAAAAATAAATGCGAGGCAAGAATTGTGAATACTTATTTTGGCAAAAAAAATTGATGATTTTAGAAATATTTCATAAAAAAATTCTGAAAATATTTTACAAAAATTTTATTCCAAAAAGTTTTTTTAAAAGATCAAAATTCAAATTTTTTTTGAAAAAATAGGTAGGTATATTTTTATTCTTAAATTTTTGTTTTATTTTTATAAAAATTTCAGACGGCTATTTCTAATTTTTTTAACTATGAAACAAGATTTGGCAAAATCCAGGAAAAAGGGAATTATAATTAAAATCCAAAATTACTGTGATATTTTGTACTTAAAATTCAAGATCCAAAATCTTTTTCACGCCTGTATTTGAAATCCAAAATATAAAATCCTTCTCATAGGTAGTTAATTGGATTTTAAAATCCAAAATCCAACTTTATTTCACTCAGACATCTGTCCCATGTCAATTTTTGAGTAGATAATTCCTTACTCATCTCTTAATTGTTTTCAGAAAATTCTTTTGTCCTTTCTTTTTAATTCTCAAAAAAAAAAAAAAAAAAAGCAGAAAGGACTCCAATTTTTCTTGGTATACAACATTTCATATTATCTAATTATTATTTTAGCGTGATAAAATTTATTTACTTATTTCTTTATTTTGAAAAAAAAGTTTCTCAATTTTTTTGAATTATACCTAAGTACAAAATACATACAAGACGTGACTGTAAGTCATTGCCGTCATTGGTGTATTATGCGAAATGGGAGAGGAGGGAAGGGCCTAATTGAACATTTAATGATAAAAAAATTATTTCCAGTACCTCAATCTACAACTTTTATTTGAAAATTTTTTCAATTGACCCCTTCCTCCCTCACTCCTATAATTTTGAATTAGTATCTTCGGAGTGCTATGTGAAATCGGTGGGGAGGGAGGGGTCATTGAAAATCGGGGTTGCAAAGTTCGGAGGAATTGGTATTCGGGATAAAAAAATTCGGGTTGATGAAATACATAAAACGGCATTCGGGTAAACCGATTCGGGATAAAATTTTTCGGGGTATTGGATTCGGGGAAATGTACTGTAATCCTTTTTAAATCTTCGAAGGAATTTTTTTTGGAAAAAAATTCAAATTTCCAAACAAACTCGGTTTTTTGAAAAAATTTTTGGGTAGTCTCATTTTTTTGAATGTTTCATTTTTTTTGTTTAAAGAATTTCTGAATTTCCTCAAAATAAAAAAAAATTAATTTTTCTTGACCAAGCTATTTTTTTTTTTTTTTTTTTTGAGAAAAACCTCCATACTTATCCGTCTCTTAATTTGTTTAAAAATATCAACTTTCGATCTTCTTTTTTGATTTAAAATTTTTTGGAGAAGAAAATCTTTTAATTTTTTCTGAATCTTAATGATTTCTCTCTTTTTTTTTGGAATAAATAATTTTTTTTTTTTTGGAATAGGTAAGAATTTTTCTCACTTAATTTTTGGAGGAAAAAAAATGAATTCTTTTGCATCAAAAAAACTGTTTTTTTAACAATGAAAGATGTCTTTAAATTTTTTTTATGGAGTCAGTATAGTAAAATTGTCAATTTTTTCGCAGTGAAAAAATGAGTAGGTAAGTATTTTTTTTCTAATCAACTTTATCGGAGAAAAAAATTATTAGGTATGTCAATTTTTTGTTTAATATGAAGTCAATTTTTTTAACGTTTCTTATACTTAAGAATTATTAAGTTTACTCTGATGTAAAATTACCATTAGACTAATCTAAATTGTTCCGGACGCATATGGCCCTTGTGTAGCTGAAAGCGCCGGTTATTTTTTTATATTTTTTTGTTAATAAAAAAAAAAAAAAAAAAAAACATAATTCAAAAAATATTCATGGAGCAAGTCGCACTCACAACAACCGCGGTGCTACAACTAAACCAAACAAAAAAAAAGGATTTTAATTCCTTTCTTAACTTGAAAAAATCCAAAATCTTTTTTATTCCAAGATTTAAAATACAAAATCCAAATCTAGATTTTGAGGATTTTGTGGATTTAAAATCCTAAGTGATTTAAAATCTGCTGAGCCCTGCTTTATTAAAACAATCAAAATAATTTCTAGGGCATTTCAAATTTTTTTTAATTTTAAAAATTGATTTATTTTAAATCTAGCATCTCAAAAAAAAAATCTGTTCTAGTAAAATTGTACAAGTATTCACCTCGACCTCCCTCTTATCTGCTCTTCAGACCGCGGTCTGATCCATCAAAAATATAATTCAAAATAAAAAAACTCATTAAGCAACGGCTGTCTCCGAAAGAAACGTGAAAATATTCTTACTTTCGTTGATTTTTCACCGAAATCCATCTCTGGGCGATTCGCGACATTCTCATTTGAAATATTCAGCATTGTAAAAGAAATTCCCACCACCAAGTTCGGTGCGTCATAAGAACGGTGAAAAATTGTGAATTTTACACGCTACATCCAGAAGCGTAAGATACTTTCGGGCAGTGCTGTTCGCTGGTAATGAGAGCCATTGATGTAACGACCTTGCTATTCGAACGATAAGAAGGTCTTGTTCCTATAAAAGATAATGAACCATTGCAGAACAAGTTGAGGATAGGTGCAACAGTATTTTTATCAGTGTCTTGTAGTATTCCATTCATTCATTCATGTTTACTCACTCGTGTGATATTATCCATCATGAAAATTGTATGCATTGAGGTGAGTAATTTTCATGTTTTAAATATTGATATTTTTTTGAACGTGTGGAAATATTTTTGAATTAGATGAGTTTTGGTTTATATTATTTTTCTATTATTTCGCGAATTGATTTTTTTTTTTTTTTTTTGGTGCAATAACTATCTGATAACATTGCCGCGTTTTTTTATTTTTATTTTTTTTCATTACGTGTAAGTAAATACTTACTTGATTGAATTTAAAAATTCAAGTGGTACCTACATAGGTAGGTAAATTTGTACTTCATGTTTTCTACTTGTGTAAATAATCCAAAACAAGGGAAATAAGTTACACTTGAATGTTTCAATTATGAAGAAAAAAAATACGAAGAAATGATTTTTCTTAAGAATTGATATAATTTCGAAATAATTTTGTGAACATCTAAGTAGGTAAGTATGTGAATATGTTATTGAGAAGACGTTGGTGAAAGAGAGATTTTTCATTTTTAATATCTACTAACCCGTAGAATAATTACAATCATTGTTTAGTACCGACTCTGAAACATTCCATTAATGAAAGCTCATCAATTTGGCCAAGTTTCCATGTTCAAATAATTAATAAGTTCAAAGAATTTTCAATAATTGGATCAAATTGGATTTTGGTGCCCCTACATTTTGAAACGCCACCGTTGCCACCACTGTTTTTTAATACGTTAATGGTACCTCTACCTACCCAGTAGTGGCGTAGCTGGATCTTTTTCATGGGTGTCGGAAGGAAAGATCAAAAATTTCATAGATCTTTCAATTTTTTTTAAAAACTGAAGCAGTTACCTACATAGCTAGATTTTCCTCAAAAGTGCGGACAGTGCAAATGCGGATGTGGAAGATAAATGGAGGTTTCAATAATAACAAAGAGAATCGAAGAAAAAGGAACTGGAATGAATGAATGAACAAAATTTTAATAAAAGAAGTTTTCCGTTTAGAAACAGTATTTTATTTTTTTGATTTTTAGAATTTTTTTTTTTTTAAATTGGTTATGAACTGATTTTAGAATTTAAAAATGAAATCACTCAAAAAATTGCTAAACATTTTTTCGATATTTTTTTCAATTTAGTTTTTTGAAAAGAAAAAAAGTTTACAGGAGAAATGTTTTCAAAATCATGGTTTTAAAAAATTGTCTATTTCCATAATTAAAAAAAAATATATATTAATTTTTATGAAATTTCCAAAATAGATGGTACCTATACGTAGGTGCCGTAGGTAGATTAGAAATTTTTTTAAACTAAAAAAATAATTGATAACTTTAACGAATCTTGGAAATCAATAATTTTCATGAATTTTGAAAATTTTACGATGTACGTATTTTAATTTTAAAAATATTTCTATGAATTAAAAATTGACGAATTTCCATCAATTTTGAAAATTGACAATTTCCACAATTTAAAAAAACTAACAACTTCCCCAAATTTTGAAAATTTTATAATTTTATGAATTAAGAAATTGGAAATTTCAAAAAATTTATAATTTTTAAACATTGATAATTTCCTTCAATTTTATAAATTTTATTTAAGAAATACAAAATTTACAAATTCTCATCAATTATGAAAATTGGTAATTTTCTCAATTATTTTGCAAAATTGACAACTTCCTTCAATTTTGAAAATTTATAATTTTTATGAATTAAGAAATTGACTGACATACTTATCCATCAATTTAAAAAAACTACAAGTTTAAAAAATTAATAATGGCAGCTTTTATGAATTTTTAAAAAATTACCTACGCACAAATTTTAAAAACTGATCAATTGATCATTTTCATGAATTTTGAAAAATTGACAATATCCATCAACTTGAAAAAATTACATACTTAGGTATTTAAAAAAAATAATTAAAATTGGTACTTTTTATGAATTTTCAAAAAATTACACAAGTTACACAAATTTTTAAAACTGATCATTTTCATGAATTTTAAAAAATTGATAATTTCCTTCAATTTGCAATTTTTTGTAATTTCTTATGAATTAAAAATTTTTACAAATTCTATCGTTTTGAAAATGAAGAGTTTTCGTCATTACGTATTAAAAAGTTGTCAATTTCTTCCGAATTATTTTTTTTTGTTAATTTTTATGAAATACTTGAAGAAATGAACAAATTGTACCACTCTTAAAAATTTATCATCTTCATGAATTTTTTAAAATTGACAATTCTTATGATTTTGAATAAATTACCGTTATTTCTTAAAATACAAAATTTTTATTGTTTTTATGAATTGCACATATGGCAAAATTTGATAATTTTTCATAAGTTTTATTTTCAAGAATTTTTTATTGTTATAAAAATACTTAATTGATTTTCATGAGATTTGAAAAATTGATGAATTTTACCATTTTTAGAGTTTGAAAATACTTTTATGATTTTTATGAATTTTAAAATTTTAACGACGTTTATTTATTAAAAAGTTAACAACTTTCATCATTTTTGAAAAGTTACCTAATAATTTTTACGATTTAAAAAAGTTACAATTTCCCACAACTCGAGAAATTAAGACCCCCATGATTATAAAATTTTACGAAGTCTCTCAATGTTTAACATTTTTTATAAATTTTATGAATAAATTGAAAAATATATGTATCATTCATTTCAAAAATCTTATCATTTTTCAATATTTTAAACTAACCTATTGATAATTTTTATGAATTTTGAAAAATTGACAATTACCTTTAATTTTGAAAATTTTACAAAAAATATGATTTTTATGAAATTTAAAAAAAAAAAAAGATAATTTTTATAAATTGCAAAAATTGACAACTTCTACCTACCTATTAATTTTGAAAATTAATATTTAAAAAAAATTGATAATTCAAGTACGATTTTGGAAAATTTACAATTTCTATTATTCTTAGAATTTTATTATACCTACCTACTTATTTTGTTTACAAAATTGATGATCTTTACTGCACAGAAAACTGCCGAAATACTTTTTTTTTTGAATTGAATTTTGACATTAAATTGTTTTTTAAAGTCATTCTTTAGACTAAAAAAAATTAAATAAAATCAGGTTTCTTCAAAAAAAAAAAAAAAAAAAAAAAAAAACAATTTGCACCTCATCTCCTCATCTGTATTCTATTCATTTCATCTCTATACACTTTTGCTGCAAAAGTTTTGCAGCAGTACTTTGTCAATTCTTTCTTGTATCATCTCCCCCTCCCCCTCCCCTTCCAAAAACCATGCTAAAATTAGCACACTTCCATATTGAGGGGTAACAAAAAAAAAAGGGCCATTAACAATTCAAATTCCATCCCTCATCCTTTTTTGTCTTTAGTAAATCGAATTCCATGAGAATTTTTTTGAAAATCTGTCTTCTTCTTTTCACTTGAGAAATTAGTTCAGTTTCAAGTTACCAACCACATCCCCCGGCTTACCACCTGACATAACTCTACAAAAGTAGGTACCTATACTTACCATCAAGTACCTATGTAATGATGTGCTAAGCAAATTTTACGACACCATCGTTGTCAACAATGCTGTTGAAATCTTTACCACGTCGACTGATAAAACCTCAAATGCCGAAGTAAATTGCAAATGATTGGTAATAATATAACAAGATTCGAATCTTCCGTCGTAAATAATTTATAAAATGTTAATACCTATGTAGTTATTCTACGCATTCTATAGGTACAAGAGAACCCACCACAGGTGTCATGTCGATTATCTTACATTTAGTGAATTCAATCATCAATTATCACTTCGTTACGAAAGTGTCATAATGAGCTCGGTTTATTGTTCTCTCGTCACAATTATACCAGTTTGGGTGTATTAGGATACGGTTTTTTTTTATGGAAGCGTTAAATTTGGTAAACATTTTCAACTCTTATTAGGGTCCCTTTACCTATTGAAGATGAATGCACTTGGAAAAAAGTTCCAAGAGCTGCTGTCCGAGGTCACACGTAATACGTGATGCGAAACCAACCAGTGGGGAGCCAGACGCATTTTTAAATGTGCCCAAATCGGCCGAGTCCGGAACAAAAAACGTGTATGAGGACAATGAAAGGAAGTATAAATGTAATTCTTCGATACAAATGTAATCTGTACAATAGAAGACGCGATATTAGATTGTCGCTAATATTATAACAGTCGTCGAAAATATCATTTTATTAATATTTCAAAGGCAGGAACTTACCATCACATCGAGTCGCGTCCCAGTCGTACAATGAACTCTTTTTCGCGTTAATTAAGTAAGACGATAAGCGGTCACATGAATTCAATCTAGATCAAATCAAAGGTCAATATTAATAATGAAAATTTAATGACTCACCATAGGTGTCCCGAGAAAAGAATGGAATTACTTTAGTAACGCCTGAAACCAATCGAAGGTTAGCATTACGAGTTATTAGTGTTTTTTACGCAGCCTAGCAGCGCTAAAATAAATATAAAATTATCGCCCACACTAGGCTAACTGAATAATTACTAAAACTCAATTATTTACTGATAATCATGTGGTTTTAAGAATTTCTGTCAAGCTTGACTGCTTCGATTTCCGAATAAAATCTGAAATTCGATTATCATTCGCAGAATAGCGATGTCGTGTTGAGCCTGGTATCGGATATCAGGTATTTTAATGCGCGGTTATTGGGTAAACGGAGCATTAATTAATTTTGACAATGTTTTAATTTCTTGTCATGTTTCATGGTGCAGAAGAAAAACGCTTAGAACATAATTTACATAATACGAGAGTTTTCGACATCGTAACGATTGTTTTAACACTCTGTGTATCTTCTGAAGGTACCTATACCTCTAGGTAGGGGTACTTCCATGTACAAAATTCGCCAAAATATAGGTTGTGAGTATTTTGAATACATGTACATACGTAACCAGAGTGTCGTAAGCGTACTTAAAAAATAAGTACGAGTACGAACAATCGTTCAAATTAAAAATTCGTACGAGGCGATATGAAATTTACTTTATAAATAAAAATACTACCGCGACATTTTTCGAATATTACTTTAGCAATCTGACCTAATTAAATGATTATAATTTAACATCGTTATCGTTTTGCATTTTAACTGTTTCAGATAACTTTAATATACCTTGTTGTTCATTCTGCGTCTTTTCCAGTCGAATATGGCGACGAAGACGATGATTCTGGCCATCTAGGACACATATATAATACCGGGTCGCCGTTATATTATGGCAATGGCCAGCACCAGCATGAATACGATGAATATCCTGGATACGATGGGTACGCCAGTTATGCTCCTCATCACGATCATGAACATTACGTAAGTGTATTGTAAGTAGCTAAGCACATCAGGGTGTCCCACAGAAATTTTTAGTCCCC
The DNA here is from genome assembly GCA_959613365.1 of Balanococcus diminutus. Lineage (NCBI taxonomy): Eukaryota > Metazoa > Arthropoda > Insecta > Hemiptera > Pseudococcidae > Balanococcus > Balanococcus diminutus. Next base: position 38,341,898 of record OY390714.1, read on the forward strand.
TGCCTCAAAAGGAATGAAGCTGGGAGCCCTCAAGTGGGGTCAATTTTGGATAACGACATCTAGGGAGTTGTTATTTCTACGTGCCTAGGTTCTTTTTTTACACGATATGTCTCGTGAGTCGTGAATGATAGGGAAATTAGTTGGCAAGATTATTTTTTATTAGGCACAGAAAAATTAAGTACCTAGGTACCTACCTACCTAATTTTTTTATTCCAAAAAATATGAAAAAAAAATTATTCGAAAGAAAATGACTTTTTCATCAGAGCTAAATTGAAAAAATATTTTGTTACAGAAAATTTGAGTGTTTTTTTTTATTCCAAAAAATTAGCAATTTTTTCTTTAAAAAAAAAAAAAAAATTAAAAATTAAAATTAAAATAAAAACCCCCAAAAAATCAAGTAAAAAAAATCTATGAAAAAATTGAATTTTTTCTTTCAAAAAAAAAATACACAAAACATTTATCGAATTTTTCTCCAAAAGAAGGGGGTTTTCTCAAAACAAAAAAAATTACCCCAGGAAAATAAAAAATTTGTTTTTGAGAGATATTTCTCCAAAAATTCCAAAAATATGTTCAAGTAGTAGGTGCTAGGTACTACTAAAAACTGAAAAAAATCGAACAAAATTGAAAATTTTTAAATTTAGGTGCTTGAATTTGAATGAAATTTAAAAAAATTTTATTTAAAAAAATGAGAAACTTTCTTCAAAAAAATTTGGAGGACCTTTTTCTTACAAAAAATAGTAGGTACCTACCTAGTGAATTTTTTTTTTTTTCAAAAAAATTCATACCAAACATTTCTCTAATTTTTCCTCCAAAAAAACGTTTTTTTTGTTGTTTTTTTTGGATCAAGACACTTCTCCAATAGTCCCCAAACTACCCGTGTAGCAATTGTCGACATCGACATTTATGTCGACAAAATTCAGACACATTTTTTTCTCGGTTAACGATGAATTAAAAATGATATTTGAGATTTAAAGTAATGTTCTATGTTAAACATAACTGTTCAATCAAAATTTTTGAATTTTTCTCAGTATTTTCCTATAATTTAGAAAACGTTGTTTTTCTACATAGACAAGTCGATGTAAAAATCGATACTCGATAAACGCATCGACATTTATGTCGACAATTTCTGACAATTAAATTTACAAATTTTATATCTAAAAAGAACTAAAAACAATTAATAAGAACATTTTAAGCTCAGGAATAAATAATTTTTGAAAGAATCACAAAATTTTCTTATTTTTCAAAGTTTTGAATAATACAACGACTTGTCGAGTTATTGTCGACATAATTGTCGATGGTCGAATAATGCATCGACTTCACTGTCGACAGTGTCGACCAGAGGAATTTTAAGTCGAGATAGTGTCGATGTGATTGTCGAGGGTCGAATAATGCATCGACTTAACGGTCGACAGTGTTGACCAGAGGAATTTTAAGTCGAGTTAATGTCGATCTAATTGTCGAGGGTCGAATAATGCATCGACTTGACTGTCGACGTCTTGAGGGTGATTGTGATACTCGCAGATAAAGTGTGTTGTGAATTAGTACATAAGGTCTAAGAATCATCTCTATGTTAGTTGGACACTCGTATGTGTCCAGCTACAAAGGTGGCCTCAATGCCGCATATTTGACAAAAAATGTCGAAATGTTGGCTTGAGCACTATTTTTGGTGTAATTTTAATATATACTTATATTGAATATTTGAACTTAGCATATTTTTCAAAATCTCACCATTGCAAATGTCGATGTGGATGTCGATATAAATGTCGACATGTACGATCGAAAAGTGACCGATTTCGATGTGTCGACATTTATATCGAAATTAGCATCGACGTTGCTACACGGGTAATTTTACTATGAGAAACTAGAAACAATAAATAAAATAAGTATAAAATAAAAAATTTTAAAATTCAAATGGATTTCAAATTTCAATATTCCAAAAAAATGATTAGAAGCCCTCTCCCCCTCACCCTCGAAAAAAGTTGTTAATTTTTTTCATCTGAAAAAACTTTTAAGAATTGAAAATAGGAAAATTGAAATATTTCTTACTATACTAGGTACGTAATTATCTCCTGATCTTTTCAAAGGAAAAATTCTGAATTTCTGAGTACCTACTACCTACCTAACAAAATAAAAGTAGGAAAATAGGTAGCTAAAAAAATTATCATTTTAAAATTATTTTTTGGAAAAATAATCTCAATTTTTTCTGAAAAACATTTCAATTTATGTTTTTGAAAAAAATCGTTTTTTTTTCTTAAAGAAAAAATCTTTAGGTACCTCTACCTAGATATTCATTTTTTTGAAATAAAAAAAAAACTCCGATTTTTTTTATATAAAAATATTTTTCAATTTCTTCGGGCAAAGAATTTCAATTTTTTGGAATAAAAATAATGTATCTTAAATTTGATCAGTCAGCTTAATAAATTTCTCATTTTTTTTTTTGAAGTAGAAAAGTTTGAAAATTTTTTGGGATAAAAATTGAAAATTTTCTGTTCTTTTTTTTTTTTTTTTAATTAATTTTAATTTTTTAAGAGCAGAAAAATTTTTAATTTTTGAAACAAAAACTAAAACTTTCAATTTTTTTGCAATAAATTTTTATTTAATTTTTTGGAGCAAAAATCTTGGTTTTTTAAGGAAAAAGTTTTAATTTTGTATCTTGAATTTTATTTGAAAAAAACCTCTCTCTTTTCGGATAAAACCCTTCTCAAAATTTTTTGAAGTAAAAATGTTTTCTTTTCTCTTTTTTTGAGTAAAAAATATCATTTCTTGGAGCAAATGAAATTTCAATTTTTTAGGAGAATAACAATAAATGTACTTATCTCAATTTTATAAGTCAGCGTAATTAAATTTCTCAATTTTTGAAGGGGGAGGGGGTTGAAAAAATTTCAGAAAAATGGATCTTAGGTACATACAACTTTTTTTTGGAGTAGAAAAGTTTTAGAAAAGTTTTGGATAAAAATGAAAAATTTTCCAATTTTTTTTTTTAAATACCTACCTAAATTTTATTTTTTTAGGTGGTGTAGAAAAATTCAAAATTTTAGGGGACAAAAACAAAACCTTCCAATTTTTTTGCAATAAATTTTTATTCAAATTTTTAGAGTAAAAATCTCACTTTTTTGAGGAAAAAATCTTAATTCCGGGTCTTAAATTTTATTTGAAAAAATCTTTTCGACTTTTCGGAGAAACCCCCTCTCAATTTTTTGAACTAAAAATGTTTTAATTTTTTTTTCTTTCTTTTGAAGAAATAATTTTTATTCAATTCTTTGGAGCAAAAATCTCACTTTTTTGAAATTTTATTTTAAAAAAATCTTTCTGGCTTTTCGAAGAAACCTCCTCCCATTTTTTTGGAGTGAAAATGTTTTCAATTTTTTAGGTAGGAGGCATAAAATTATTTCTTAATTTCTTGAAGCAAAAAAATTTCAATTTTTTGGAATGAGCATAAATTTATCTTAATTTTTATAGTTAATTAAACTTAATAAATTTTTCAAATTTTGGAGGAGAAAATTTTTAAAAAATTTTCAGAAGAAACCTCACAACTTTTTTTTGGAATAGAAAAACTTTAAAACTTTTTGGAATAAAAATTAAAAAAAAAAAACTTTTTTATTTAATAAATTTTAATTTTTTAGGAGCAGAAAATTTTTAAATTTTTGGGACAAAATGCAAGGAAAACTCTTTGTTTTTTCTTTCTGAAAAAATCGCTTATTTTTCAGAGAAAAAAATGTTAATCTTTATTTATTTAAATTTTTTCGGACACCGAAAAAAGTAAAAATCAGAAAAAATTGAGCTGAACACTCTAAAGAAAATTCCAAATTGTCAGCGAGGTGTTTTTTTTTCACTCCACCCCAATGTACGTACAAGTACATACATATTTGTACATAAGTACGAGTAATTTATGAAATTAATCATGCGATTACATTCTTCGAACATGTTAGGCATACCCGAGGTATAAATTCGAATACGGAGTACACGATCCTCACACCGGTGACATAAAAAAACAGTACGAAGAAAGAGATGGCGATACCGTTCGTGGATTTTACAGCCTCGTCGAGCCCGATGGTTCAATACGTATTGTAGAATATACCGCGGATGATAAACATGGATTTCAAGCCACTGTGAAAAAAATCGGTCCATCTCATCATCCTGCTCCGGTACCAACTCATCATACTCCGGATGATCATCACCATCATCATACTACCCATCACGGTCATCATCATCACTCCTTCGACGATCATCCTTACCCCTATTATCCTCCAGTTCCACATAACGATATTTCCAATTATTTCCCACCTCATTATCCACAAGCTTATCCACACAAAGACGAAGAAGATGACAGCTATGGATATAATGTTTACCAACCCAATGGTTATAAAAATCCGAATCTCTATGGATATGGACACGATAATGCCTATTATAACTATGGATTAGGTACTTGGCTTTATTCACAACCAATATTTTGCTAGATTTTTTCAAATTTTAACATTAATAATTTTAAAATTTTTGGTACAGGTGGTCAAGAATACGATGAAAACGAGGAGTATCCTTACAATGCCAATATAAACTATCCTAGTTATATTTTACCACAGCATACCTATTCCAACGTACAAGATTTAACCGCTTACGGTGCCCCCCAAGACGACATAGAGAATCAAGACAAACTCTATAAAAAAAGATCACCGTTGAAGAAACAAGAAATTAAAGACCTCTCACAATATCCACATAAAAGTGATTCAAACAAACCACATAGGGAAGCAAAAAAATTAGAAAATGACACCAGCCAAGTTAATGATAAAAAGGCCGAAATTAAAGCATCGGTATCCGTTACTGAATCCAATAAAAATATTAAGTCACAAGAAACAAAAAAACATTCAACTCTGAATACAGATAAACACTAGATCTTGATTTTCTTGTTCCTAAACATTTTATTGTACTCATTTGTGAGCAATCCTTTAGTGAGAAAATCATTATACATCGAGTTTTTAAATGTTGTATAGAATTTTTAGATTTTTTTTACGATTTCAAGTAATTGAGATAACAAGTTCCATGTCATAATTTAACGTATTACACCACTACTGTAAAATTTTGCATTTTTAATAAATTAAGAATTTAAGAATTTTGATATTTAATTGATTTTTTTTTTTTGTAATTATTTAGAGTCAAATAGGTAAGTACGTATTTTGTAATAACAATTTTTTTTTTTAAATATTTGTAATACATTTAATTTCATCCAATACAACGTTCCTTAAAAATTAATGAAATACAAAAAAAAAAGTACACACGCGGATTCATTCAAGGAAAAAAAATATTAAATTAAAGCGATACAATAAGATCACAGTTCAATATTATGTTAATAAAACTCGGTTTTGAACCTTTAGACGAAAAAAATACACGAGAAATAAAAAATAAAACAACGAACTTTTAAAAAAAATGCAAAATGCACATTTCACAAAAACGTAATTCGTAAATAAACCGAATTAATGATAAATTTTCTCGCTTCGTAAAGAAAAAAAACATCGAATTAAAACATGAAATACCCTCATTCCAATGACACCTTTACCACAAACCAATTTCAAGAATTCTCTCAAAGATTAAAGTCCCATTCAAAAGAATGATTTTAAAAAGGAATGTTGACCATAAAATTTGATATAAAAGAATGGAAAGATAACACTGAAAACTCAAAATTAGCACATAAAATAAAGCAAACAAACACATTCGAAAAAAAGTATGACAATACTCTCAAACAAACATAAGATTTATCAACCAATTGGAAAATCGTAATCGAATCAATGATAGGTGATCGTATTACCTATGTTGTTTTCAGTTTAATAAAAATAGTTTGAATTCACAACCTCATCAGCATATTATCGCGATCCACGAATGGAAGTTGAGAACGAATTTTTTTCACTACATTTTTAATCACAATATACCAAAATAATATTCCCATGTCGCCTGCTTTCGTGCTGGGCCATCCAATAATACCATTGAAAGGAGTCAGCCATTGAGGATTTAAATGTAAAAGTGGAGCGTTTATATTGCTATATATAATGTAGAAACAGATACCACTCTGCGAAAGAAAAAGTTCAAGTTACATTACATATAAGACTTTGCTCATCTGTGAGCGAAAATTTAAAAAATATATATTTACCCAAAATAAATCCACAGAGAATTGTGTAATATACTTCATGCTGTTAAATAATTCTTTACTTTCATTACCTGAGCAAACGAAAGTACGGTTATAAAATACACAGAAATAGAGTCGTCTGAATTAAAATATGATTACCAATGCTCACTTTCAACTTTTAAATTCTCCTGTAAACTATTCAACTTTCTTTGAAGCTTGGCGTACTTGGCAAATTCGTCGACCATCGATATGCCATCCATGGCTCTTTTGATATAATTTATTTCTCTTTCTAAATCGTTTTCTAATTGAGATTTTTTGCAAAAAAATGCCAAAGCCTGAAGACAAAATAACGTTAATATAGTGAAACACAACCATTGATATGAAACTAAATCATCATAGCAAACATTTAAACTCACCTTCACAAGAATATCCGTAGAAAACTCTCCTATTACAACGAATATTGAAATAATTAGAAACATATTCCAATCGATCATTTGCATATCTTCTGAAACAGTCATCGTGGATACGAGGTTTGCGTTATCAAACGGTGTATATTTCATGCAGGAGAATCCGCTGATGGTCGGTCTACTTCAACATTATAACAAATAACAATTTTGAAATCAAGTTGAACATAAATTATTCATCAAATTTGGGAATTTCGACATGAAAAAGTGAACATTTGAAAAATAGAATAGATGATTTTGATAATGATTGAAAATTTTTATCATCTATTTTGATTATTGATTGATGGATTGACGATTTCGTTATGCGCAGATTGTTTGCGCAGTGTGACTTGAATATTTCTACAAAATCAAGGTACTTCACGTACTGCGGTGGCATCGGCACTTTTTTATTTTTAATTTTTAAAATTTTTTAATTCAAAAATTCAAAATTTGGCTTCAAAACAGGGTCAATTGAATTTTTTTTTCAAACAAAAGTTGTAGGTATATCGAGTTCTTAGGAATAATTTTAGTAGTTATTTTATTACAAAAATTTCAATACTCAATAGGATCTCTCCCTCTCCTTCCAATTTTGCCCAATATTACGTAGATACTTCATTGTTCATTATTTAAATTTTGAGGAAAGTGAGGGGTCCAAACAAATTTTTATAATAACTAAAATTATTTTATTTTCAAGATCTCAATCTACAACTTTCACTTGAACTATTTTTCGATTAGACCCTCCCTTCCCAATTCGTTTTCTTTTTCTCCATATCAGTGCAGGTGTAAAATAAGTAACTGGAGGGGGAGGAGAGATCAAAGTGAAATTTTTGTGATGACCAAAATTTATTCCTGGAAACTAGAATCTCAAATCTACAACATTGGTTTGAAAAAATGAAAAAAATTTCAATCAGACCTATCACCCATCTCTCCTGACTCCTGCTCTTCTCCAATTTTGAATATTAAGCATATCTGCATACGTGGTATTAGACTAAATGGAGGGAAGGGAGGGGTGTTATCGAAATTTTTGTAATAACTAAAATTATTCCTAAGAACTAGGTTTACAACTTTTGTTTGAAAAAGTTTTCAATTCGACCCTGTTTTGAAGCCAAATTTTGAAGTTTGGGCTGTGGACATGGACTTGGAAAAATATGGTAAAAAAATAGGGTAAACGCATCTTACAGTCTTCTTATCCAAGTTTCACCTCAATTTATTCATTTTTCACAAATTTGGATTTTTTCATAAGACGTTGAACGTGATTATTATTTAAAATCCAATGATCACATCACATGAAACGGTCGAATTAAAAAAATATTCACATATTGGATTCGAGTTCTATAAGGTAGGTCAAACTAGACCCTTCCTTTCAACTAAAGTCTTTCAACAATCATTTTGTATACCCAAATTTTAAAAAAATATATAAATATAATTTTACAAGTACTTAGATAATTTTTTTATCTTCATTTTCGCTAATTGAATTTTTATGTAAAAATGTTAATTATGTAATGCACCATATTGAAAGAAAATTCATTTTGAAAAAAAAATAAGTAGGTACTACATAGTACATACTTAAGAAAACCTATTTAACCAGGGTTGGTCATTTGATGTTAGGTATAAACAATTATTGTTTTAAAAAACAATGTTTTAAACGTTTTTTTTTTGTTTTGAACAGTTTTTAATTTTTTTTTTTCGTTTTAAACGTAATTTTTTCAATTAGAAAAAAATAATAAAAAATAAAAAAATAAAAAACAATATTCCAATTTTTTTCAGTTCAGCTTTTCTTTTAGCAATCGAATTTTCAGTCCGACCTGGCGTGCTAAAATTAGTGGTGTCCAGTTTTTTCATCAATTTTTCGAAAATTCGCCCAAAAAAAAAACGAAAAAATTTGATGAATAATCTAGTTCTTAGGAATAATTTTAGTTATTACAAAAATTTCAATAACACCCCTCCCTTCCCTCCATTTGCACTGATATGGAGAAAAAGAAAACGACGTATAATTTAATTTAATTATCATTTAAAATTGGGAAGGGAGGGTCTAATCGAAAAATAGTTTAAGTGAAAGTTGTAGATTGAGATCTTGAAAATAAAATAATTTTAGTTATTATAAAAATTTGTTTGGACACCTCACTTTCCTCAAAATTTAAATAATGAACAATGAAGTATCTACGTAATATTGGGCAAAATTGGAAGGAGAGGGAGAAAATAAAAAAATAAGAAACAATATTCCAATTTTTTTCAGTTCAGCTTTTCTTTTAGCAATCGAATTTTCAGTCCGACCTGGCGTGCTAAAATTAGTGGTCTGTTTTTTAAGATGTTTAAAACACATGTGTTTTTTTGCTGTTTTAAACAATTTTGTTTGTAAACAAAACAAACTTGTAGTTATTTAACCACTTTAAATTAAAATTTTAAATAGACTTATTTTAAATCGCAAATAGGTCCCATTCCTAACATCCACTGCATCTGAGCCTACTTATATATCCATTCATCATCGCTGGACATGATAATACCTCATAAATCCAAAAATCAAAATCATTTTTAAGAGAGAGTCAAGAAACATCGAAAAAAAATTAATTTTGCAGCTTCAAAGTATTTGTTATGAATTTGATTTCTTTGAGGACAAACGCATTGTCCAAGATGAAAATAAACGAGTTGAGGTGTTGTATGCCTACCTAATTGAAAAAAGTATTTAAAGTAAGTATTTTTCATTTGTTTATTTACTGAAAACATTAAAAATAGTTTGTAGGTACATTTCTTGAAAGTGAAAGTGAAAGTGAATTAAACAGAGTAATCGACAATTGGAATAGATCTTTGTTTAATCATATCTTGTAGAAATTTGCTTGACAATTTGCGAGTTCGTTTTCGTTCTGGGTCCTTGAAATCAACGTGAATGATGCCAAATTTACACCTGAAATTTTTATCGTTTACAATTATGAGACAATCGAATAATATAATATTACGGTAGGTTCACGAAAAATATTTATTCACCGATATCCATTTCTCCATTCGAAGTTATCTAAAAGTGACCATACATTGTAACCGATTATATTGCAGTCATGTTCGTAATAAGCATTCAACATTTCTCCAATGTAATCCTAAAATAAAAAGTTTAGAAAAAAATGAATAAATTATTAAGTTTTTTTATTTTTCAATACGAAGAAGGTTCATCGTATTTGTACCTTTAAATAATTGATTCTATCTATGTCTTTAATTTCTCCCGCGTCGCAATATCCATTTTCTGTGATGAAAACTGGCGGATTATCGTATTCTTTTTTCAACCATAGAAACATTTGACGGAAACCCCAAGGTATAGTCTAGAAAATTTTATTTCATAAAGAAATTATTATTGATCAATCAATGTTGTCAATGCTGGTTGCAAATACTGCTTAAGACTATGTAATTTTCTCCAAGTTAATGTTGTTTTTCAACAAATTGAATATCTGATGATTTGTCAACTAATAACTAAATAAGTCATACAAACGATATGTCACGAAAATTTTTCCAAAATAAAACTAGAATTGAATTCGTTTGTAATTTGTAAAACATACCATAAACCAAGGGGCAGTACTCGATGCTGGCCAATTTTCATCTTCGAATTCTAAAATATTGGCATCGCGAAATCTAGCTTTCACTTTTGGATCAAATCCTGATGTAGTTAATCGCGACGAGTAATGATTCATTGCCAAAAAATCGTACGTTCCTGAAATATTAATATGAAAGTGTCAATTGTCAACTTAGAATTTATACTTTAGGTATATATTTGACGATTTAAAAACAAAATGACGGAAACAAAAAATAAATCACCTTTTATTTCTTCAATCTCTTCTGGTGTGAATGTAGGTAATCTAGATCGAGTTCGTCCTTCTTCTTTACTTTTTTTATCAACCAATTCTCTCATTACCGGTGGGTAATCGCCTGCTTTGGTGTATATAGGGTATGCAAACCAGCCGATCTAAACAATAAATAATCGTGACATTACATAAAAATTTTATTACCGAAAAATAACTTTTATGGTATTTTTGATTAATACCTCGAATTGATTTGCTCTGTCGGCAGCATCTTTGTCATCTTGAGAATCCGACTTTGGAACATGGAAGAATCCGCTGAGTGCAATACTTAATTTTCCTATAAAAAATCGTTTTATGAAGGAATTTATTTCAAAAAAATGTAATCGCGAGTAATTTGGAATATACCTTGCTGGGTGCTTCTGAACTCTTTATCATAAACACGATATGCTCTTGCATGGGCCTTGATTAAGGTATGTCCGGCCATGTAATCGCCTCCAAAATCGTCGAGAGTCAAAAATGGAGCGTATCTTTGTTCGGTATAACCGTGAATAATTTCCAATGGTTCGTTTATAGTATTCCACCATTTTACCTAAGAATAATAAGTAGGTACGTATTTTAGTGTACAAACAAAGGTAACATACGTGGAATAAGGTACGTAATGAAATATAGGATTTTGGGTTTTATAAACTTTTTTGATTTGTAGAAAATTTTACGTACCCCCTCCCTCAAAAAAAAAAAATCCAGATTTTTTTTCGAATGACCCAAAAGAATTGGAATGTTGTTTACCTACTCCAAAAAAAACATTGAAAACATTTTTTAATTCGAAAAATTAAAAGATTTCTTATTTCAAAAAAAATCTAGTTTTTTTTTACAAAAAAAAAAAAAAAAAAAAAAAAAACTGAAACATTTTTCATTCAAAATAATGAGATTTTTTCTCCAAAAATTGAGAAATTTTCTTTAAAAAAAAAAATAATAATTCAAAAAAGCACAGCCAATCAAAAAAATATGAAAACATTTTTTCTTATAATTCACTTTTTTAAAAAACTTGTTTTTTTTTTACAAAAAAAAAAATATTTAAAAAAGTAAGAAATTTCTTCTCCAAAAAACTTTAAAAATTTTTATTCAAAAAACACAGAGCAAAAAAATTAAAAACATTTTTGAATAAAAAAATCTAGATTTTTTTCACAAAAAAAAAAAAAAACTGTCTACCTACCTCAAAAAAATTGAGAAATTTTCTGAAAAAATTTTATTCAAAAAAACAGAATTTAAAAAAAATGAAAACATTTTTTAATTACCTACAAAAATTAAAATTGCAAAATTTCGTCGTTACTAAAGAAAAATCTAGATTTTTTATTTTCACAAAAAAAAAATTGAGAAATTTTCTCTTCGATATAATATTGAGAAATTATTATTTTTCTTTCAAAAGAGCTTTAGGTAATCAAAACAAAAAAGAAGAAAAAAATTTGGAAAATTGTTCTTCCTGAGTATTCAAAAAAAAAAACGAAAATTTTTTTAAATGTTTCAAAAAAATAAAAAATTTCTCATTCAAAAAAAAAATTAAAATTAAAATTTTTTCTTGAAAAAATGACAAAAATAGATATTATTTTACTCGTATACTTTAGAAAAATTGAGAAATCTCTCTTCCTCACAAAAAATAACAATTTTTTAGGTATAAAAATCGAGAAAAAATACGTTTTTAAAAAAAAATAAGAAATGTTACCTACTATCGAAAAATGAAGTAATTTTTTCTCTAAAAAAGGGAAAATTTTTCATATTACAAAATATTTTTATTCCCAAAAATAAAATATTTTATTCTGCAAAAAAGTAGAAGATTTTTATTCAAAAAATTGCTTTAAGGATTGTTTTTGTCCATTAATTTTCATTTTGACATATTTTAAATCCTAAAAATTTTGGGGGGTCCAACTTGGATTTAGGGCTCCTATTGTGGCTGCAATACTGCTACATTCTCTGGGCGCCTTTGAACAAATAAGTTTATTGGGCTATATACCTAAATGGAAAATTCGATTCAATTTTCTACTTGAAAATTGTATTGAATGTACGAAAGAAATGTAGGTACTTTCACCTTATATCATTTACCTTATCACCGTATAGTTGAAATATTAACCGAGCGTAATCTTCAAAGTAATCTACCATCAATGGGTTTAACCACCCACCGATATCTTGAAGAGGTTGTGGTAAATCCCAATGATATAATGTCACCTAAAAATATTTCCTCGTTAGATATACCTGAACATGAATTTTATGAATTGATTGAATCGTGTTTTTTTAAAGTAGGACACAATACGTACCATTGGTTCGATACCATTATTCAGTAATCCATCGATTAAACGGTTATAATAATCGATACCTTTTTGATTAATACAAGTTAAATCGCCCTTTGGTAAAATTCTTGACCAGCTTATTGAAAATCTGTAATTTTGAAACTAAAAAAAAATAAAAAATGATCGTGAATTTCTCAAAATACATTCTAAACCTATACGGGTGTCCAGGAAGCACTGCACAAGACTTTAGATTTGGATACAACTGATTACCACCAACAAAAAAATTAATGTACACATGGTGCCTAATCTGCCTATCTCAAAAATTGAAGGGACACTGGAAAATTCAAAGATAGACATTCCATTGTAATTGGAACTTTGTTCGCTTTTTCAAAGTACTATCCCTTGATGGTTTCAGAAAATTTTTATAATGCAGTGTTACCATTTCATTTATTTTTAAAATGAAAAGGTAGCGCCTTCATTTTTTAACTTGAGCAAAAAATGTTAAAAGCAAAAAACGTGTATTTTTTACCTACCCCTTTACCCAACCAAAAAAAATTTCTCTCAAATTTATTTGTCAAATTTCCCTTACCCCTTCAATTTTTTAGATAAGCGAAAAAAATTTTTTTAAAAAAAGTGTTATTTTTTTAGCACTACCCATATACCTGACCAAAGAAATTTTTCTCTCAATTTTATTTGTCAAATTTTTCCATGCCCCTTCAATTTTTGACGGAGTTATGGAAGTAAAAAAAAAAAATTCTCCAATTTTTTATTTTTTGCTTTGTAGGTACCTACTACCTAGCTACCTAGCCTAGAATATATTCCTTATCAAGATTCAATTAGTGCAATTTGCAGAGAAAATTTTCCTCTACAAAAACGAAAAAAAATGAGCCCAGTTTAATTTTTGAAGGAGTTACAGTATTTTTAATTTTCGAAAATTGTACTAGAACCGTCTTTTTGACACGATTTAAAAAAATTAAAAATTCTGTAACTCCTCCAAAAATTAACCTAGATTAAAAATTTAGGTCCTCTCCGGACACCCTGTGTAAAAAATTGAACATTTTTACTCACCCCTATGTCTTTCATTAACTTAACATCTTCTTTGTATTTATGATATGAATCGCAAGCGATATCTCCATTATCGCAATTATCTACTGATTCAGGATTAGTGTGAGTTAATCGATCCCATATATTTTCTCCTTTTCCTAGAATTCATTTTTGAAAAATTCAAAATAAACTTATTTTTATTTTTTAATAGGTAGAAAGTTTAATGTTGTTTTTGAACGTACCATCTTCATTCCATGCTCCTTCAACTTGATACGATGCTGTCGATGCGCCGATTAGAAATCCTTCTGGAAACGTTACTTTAATTTTATCTTTCATTGTTTCAGTGTTTAAACGTCCTACCTTATGGTACTGAAAAATAATAAGAAATATTGTCTTCAGAATGAGCGTTAAAATGATAAGAGTTGACTGCATCTGTATGAGAATACGTGTGTAAGTACAATATATAAAACAACCTCATAACATAATAAATCATATTAGGTAGGTATAATTATTTATTTATTTGCGCAGTTTTGGCGGTAAAATGTTTGAAAACTCGAATCATTTGATACGATTTCAGTTCTTCAAATGTCCTTTTCACAGTCGTTATAAAATAATATACTAAAAGTTGGAATTTACTTTAGGAATAAAATACTACCTAAGTATACGTAGGTAAGGTACATAGTTACCCAATATGATAAGTTGATATACTACAACTTAATCCTTTAAATTATTGTGTTTGTGCTTTGGTGGGTACACATACGAGAGTATATGAAACGTCACTGCCCAATCTAGGAAATTAGGCATGTATTGTTTATAAGTATGTGAAATTTAAAATAGTTCGCATTATATTCCCGTATTTTGGGAAACATCTGGTCATCTATGAATAGCAAAGCTTTTATCTAAACCTTATCTTACCAAAACAGGGAAGTTATTTTAACTTTCAGTTGAAGTGATGTAGGTACAATATAATAACAAACTTTTCCTTTTCATGCTGTATTAAGTTTAGCATACACAGTGATAGATAGGTAGGTACATTCAAAACGGTCAGTAAATGGTAAAATACGAATTTAAAAAAAAAAATGAAAGAAATCTTGAAAATTTTAAATAAGAAGGGTTAAGGAAGAGGGAGTTACTGGATTCGAAAGAAGATTGAAAGAATTTGATATCTCTTAATTAAGAGCTACAATTCGTGTGACTTGCAAATACACGAATTATGAATTTTTTTCAGTCAGTCAAATGGAATAGCCAAACTTCTAAAGAGGGGGGGGTGGCTCACGTTTATTTAGCTGCTTATTTTTCAAACCCCTTTTTTTCGAAGCTGTGTTTCTTTCATTGTGTTTAAAAACATGAATTAAGTTTGGAAAACGACTTTTGGAAGGGAAGATATGAAAGGGAGGGGTGTGCATTTTTTTATGAAGGCTTCTACATTATCTGATTAGTGATTATTAAAAGTGGAATTTATTAAATTTTGGAAAATTCTTCGATTTATTCAGTTTTTGGAAATTACCAATGATTCATTACATTTTTTCATTTTGAAAAAATTATTCAATTTTCACAAATTTTCCGATTTATTAAAATTTTTTACTCCAAAAAAAATACAATTTTTTCTCTCGCTCACAAAAAAAAAAAAAAAAAAAAAGATAAACAAAAGAAAGGAATTTTTTATTCAAAAAATAGAAAGTCTTTTTACTGCAAAAAGTTGGAAAAAGCTTTTATTCCAAAAAAAATAATATAGATTTTTCTTCACAAAACTAGATTTTCATCTCTATAAGAGTAAAATGTTTATTCCTAAAAAAAAAAAAAAAGGAAAAAGAACTTTTTTTCGAATTAACTAAACAGTTTAAACAATATTTCACTCAAAAAATTTAGTTTTGAAGGTTTTTAAAAAAATATGTATAGACAACACTTTTTTTCACATTTTTTCAACAAAAAAAAGAATAAAAAAAAGACAAGTATTTTTACATTCCGGTTCCAAAAATATTGAAAAAATTTTATTCTCAAAAAAGTAGATATTTTTTTCTCTAAAAGTGAAAAATTGATTTTTGAAATCAAAACAAAAAAAAATCTGCACTAAAATAAAGTGATTTTGACACCAAAAATAAGAGATTTCCTTTTTAAAACAAAAGTAAAGTAGGTAGGTAGGTACCTCTTTTCAAAAAAATAAATAAAAAGGTAAATAAAAAAAATAAAAATAAAAATACGATCATATTTTTACTTTAAAGTAAATTTGGATATTTTTTTCAAAAATGTTGAAAGATTTCATTTAAAGAAACAATAATTGAGTTCAAAACGAAAAGGTCTTTTATACAATACAAGTTGAAATTTTTTTAGGCACCTACTTCAAAAAATTTTAAGAATTTTTTCTCTTAAAGAATTCAAGGAATATTTTTATTGCAACACAAGAGATAAACATTTTTTGCTTTAAGAAAATGGCAAGTTTTTTTAAAAATTTTAATTTAGATAAAATTTGAGATTTCTTTTCAATGAATTAATTTTTTCATTTTTTGCCTACTTTTGAAGATGAAGGAACTACAGAGCTGTAAACTTTTAAAAAAAAGTTCTTTTAATTTTCAAAACTCCAAAGCGACTTTATTTTCGGAGACAGGAAAATTCATCAACTAACTTTTTTCTTTCGGTCAAAAGTTACACTCATAGTGATAACTCGCTGCTGTTGTCCACTCGGTTTTCAAAAATTACAAATCTTTTTCTTAACTGTAAGTACAAGACTACAACTTGATTTCAATCATAATTAATATAAATCTAAACCTAAAGGACTGCAATCGAAAATCCTGTAGGGTATGAATTCGCAGCGATCGTACATATTATCCGCTTTGCTATAAAATTGCTCGATTCAGTTCACCCGGTCGTGCAAATTAAGATCAACAAAAAGGTGTGTTGCTATAATAATTGTTCGAAGATAAATGATTAACGAGGCATACTGTTTACATGTACATGCCTATCATAAAATTCGATTGACTTGGGCGAAATAAATCACGCAATTATAAATTTGGACTATCGCGTGCTCATATGCCACATTATATGCTATTTTTTCAAACAATGACCACGTTTTTTGTCGAATTAAAAATTTATTTACAAGCTCGTAAATAAATTTAAGTAATGGCCTGAAGATAAAATTGTTTTGATGCAGTTATACATCAATTCAATTCTTCAATTTCTTCAAGGTTTTTATTGTGATTAAACTAGCGAATGGTATCCTGATAGTGATAGTTAATATACAGATGTGTTTGCCCGTCTGTATCCGCAATCGTAAAACTTTTTGCGATATTTCAATTCCGTTTTGCCTTTTTTATTCGTAATAGGATATATCAGTTATATCGTGGCACATTTTATATATATATTCATGACGTTTTAAAGGATTCGATACGTGTAGGTACATCGACATTTTATCTTGTAGATACTTATGGTTTTTTGAGTCGTGCTGAAGTTTTTTATTATGTCCTATTTGAAAATGTTCAACACATAATATATTCGTGTTAGTGATCAGACGTGACTTCCTTTTGACATAGGTACTCGACACTTTCAATTTTCCTCTGAAAATAAAGTTGGAAATCAGAATCACCAACTTGATACTTCTGACGTTCGGGTTAAATAAAATATCAATCCTTTCCTTTAAATTTTTAGACATAATAAATTTGATTTCTGAATAAGTTTATCTACAAGCATCTTACATTTTTTGATGGAGAGTAAAATAGGTATTTAAAAATTAACCTATTTACACATATTCCAAAAAAATAATTCCGATTTTGGCACGAACTTTCATTCTTGATAGTTTGATTGCAAACGGGGAAAATAACCTACGATTACATTGTTGAAAATGGAGTCTATAAGGGAGAGAATAAGAGCTGGTATATGTCATGTCATTGTTTCAGAAAGATTTCTCAGGGGTACGTGATGACAATGGCAGCTTAATGCTAACTACATACAATGCTTGAATTTGTACATTTTCAAATGTAGGTATTTATGAAAATGCATATATTTTTAAAATTCAAAATGATTATTTATTTGAAAATTTTCGCCCTCATCGCTCCACTTGGGTAGCAATCACTTCTCAGTTGTTTTTGATTAAATTCATATTTTTTTTCTAGGATGAAAAATTTCCATTTTTTTTTTTTTGAGTACCTAGGCATAAAATATTTTAATTTTCTTGAAGGGAAAATTTTTCAATTTTTCGGAATTAAAACTATTAGGTAGGTATTTTATTTTTTTGCGAAATAAATTTCTCGAAGTTTCTAGCGTAAAGATAATTTAATACCCGTGTAGCAACGTCGATGCTAATTTCGATATAAATGTCGACACATCGAAATCGGTCACTTTTCGATGTGTCGACATTTATATCGACATCCACATCGACATTTGCAATGGTGAGATTTTGAAAAATATGTTAAGTTCAAATATTCAATATAAGTATATATTAAAATTACACCAAAAATAGTGTTCAAGCCAACATTTCGACATTTTTTGTCAAATATGCGGCATTGAGGCCACCTTTGTAGCTGGACACATGCGAGTGTCCAACTAACACAGAGATGATTCTTAGACCTTATGTACTAATTCACAACACACTTTATCTGCGAGTATCACAATCACCCTCAAGACGTCGACAGTCAAGTCGATGCATTATTCGACCCTCGACAATTAGATCGACATTAACTCGACTTAAAATTCCTCTGGTCAACACTGTCGACAGTTAAGTCGATGCATTATTCGACCCTCGACAATCACATCGACACTATCTCGACTTAAAATTCCTCTGGTCGACACTGTCGACAGTGAAGTCGATGCATTATTTGACCATCGACAATTATGTCGACAATAACTCGACAAGTCGTTGTATTATTTAAAACTTTGAAAAATAAGAAAATTTTGTGATTCTTTCAAAAATTATTTATTCCTGAGCTTAAAATGTTCTTATTAATTGTTTTTAGTTCTTTTTAGATATAAAATTTGTAAATTTAATTGGCAGAAATTGTCGACATAAATGTCGATGCGTTTATCGAGTATCGATTTTTACATCGACTTGTCTATGTAGAAAAACAACGTTTTCTAAATTATAGGAAAATACTGAGAAAAATTCAAAAATTTTGATTGAACAGTTATGTTTAACATAGAACATTACTTTAAATCTCAAATATCATTTTTAATTCATCGTTAACCGAGAAAAAAATGTGTCTGAATTTTGTCGACATAAATGTCGATGTCGACAATTGCTACACGGGTAGGTATCTTTTTCAAAAAAATATTTCGTTTTTTTTTTAATCTTCCTATTTTATTTTTTTTGTTGGTGGAGGGGGTGTTTTTAATTTCAAGATTATTACACCTTCCAATTTTCTAAGTATTTTTATTTTTTTATTTTTCATGCGATAAAATTTCTCATTTTTTGGGAGTAAAGATATTTTTCATTAAAAAGTAGGTAATCATTTTGGGGGCTTTTCATTATATTATGGAGAAAAATTTTTCATTTTTTTTTGGAATATAATACCTAATTTTTTATGTCTATTCCTTCTTTTTCTTTTTTGAATGAAAATTTTTTTTATTATTGGAAAGAAAATTTTTCATTTTTTATTTAGGTATTTTATTTGTTTTTTTCTTTTATTATAATTTTTTTTGGAGAAAAAAAATCTCCATTTTTTTGAAAATAAAAACTAGAAATATCATTTTCATTTTTTCATGTTCTCGTGAAAAATTTCTCGTTTTTTTTTTTTTTTTTTTTTTTTTGAAATGAGAATTTTTTAACTTTTTAGATTAAAAAATAAGTGAGATTTTTGATTAAGTAAAAGGTAAAAGTATTTTTGATTTTTTTAGGAAAATTTTTTTGATTTTTTTGAAATAGGTAAGAAATTTGTCGATTTTTTGGATTTCATTTTTGGATTTTTTTTCTAGAACGAAATTTCTCGTTTTTTAGGAGTATTTTTTCCCCATAAAAAATTTCACTTGTCTGAAAAAAAATCTTGATTTTTCAATTGTTATAATATATACCTAGGTATACTCGTACATATATTATGTATTTATCATAAAGAGGATTTCCAAATGTGCTTTTTTGAATTTTTAAAATAATTTCATGCAAAAAAGGTAATTTTCTATCGCCAATAATGAGCGATTTTTTTAAATGGTAATTTTTAAGGAGAAAGAAGTTTTTATGCAGAATTTTTCAAGATTAAAAAAAAATCTGTAAAATTAAAAAACAAATGAATCAAAATATGATTTCTTCGAAAAAAAATATTAAAATAAAAATAAA
The DNA here is from genome assembly GCA_959613365.1 of Balanococcus diminutus. Taxonomy (NCBI): domain Eukaryota; kingdom Metazoa; phylum Arthropoda; class Insecta; order Hemiptera; family Pseudococcidae; genus Balanococcus; species Balanococcus diminutus. The sequence continues at coordinate 38,361,820 of OY390714.1, forward strand.
ACTTGTGTAGTAAGAGTTGCTACCTCATAAAGAAAATGCGTGAACACTTTGTTTTCAAAAAAAGGTACATGAACCAAACTAATAATAAATAAAACCACTGATGTACACACTTTTCTTTGGAAATCTCCTATCTCCATTTCTAAGGTGGCTATTGAAAAATTTTCAAACAAAAATTGGAGATAAAAAATACGTCTAAAAATCAGAAAAAAAAATAGGTTTTGAAACGAATCGATTCAATTGTAATTTGACGAGACAACTCGTTAGTGAGTATGCCATTTTCTTGGTGCTACTTTTTTTGTAGGGTCTATCCCTTGAAAGTCTCTTTTTTTCTAAGACTCCATTTGAAAAATTGTACATTGAGGCATTTAAAGTAATTTTAGTTATTATATGTATAAACGTTTTGATTGAACCCCTCGCATAATTGTAGATACTTCTGAAATTAATCCGCTGATTTTTTTACCTATTGTGCAAACTTGGAGGGAAGAAAGGGGTCCAATTGAAAATTTCTTGATGACCAATATTATTCAAAGGACTTCAATCTACAATTTTTGTTTGAAAAAATTTTCAAAATCGACCCAAGGAATGGAGATAGGGGACTTACAAAGAAATAGTGCTAGGCCCTTTACAAAAGGCATCCTTGAAGAAATGGCATGCTTACCCATTTCTCTCCCTTATGGACTCAAAATTAAGATTCAATCATTAAATTGTTTTCAACCATGCAAAAATTTTGGGGGAAGGACCTAAAAATCAAAAATCGACCCTAAATGAAAGTATAACCTCGAATACCGAGCACATCAGCTCCGAAGTTGACGACACAAAAATTTCATGGAAGATAAATTATTTTTAAGTACAAAAGAAGGTTCAAAAATTACCGGGTATACTCGAGAGATTACCCGGACATTTAAACGTTAATTATTTTGTCAAGTGAAAACGCTTTAAAAGTTTTTCGAATTTGGAAAAAACTATTTTTAAATTTCCCATTCGAGCTTCCTCATTTTTTTAACCTACTTCGTACATCTATTAATTATTTTTAAACGAAAATTCACGTCAGTTTTCTACGACTCCCTACTGACAAAATCATACAAGGAAGTAGGTATCAAAACTATAGGTACGACTCTTTTTGTACCTATCTTGTTTGGCATAATTTGCATGCGTTTAATTAAAAGGTAGGTAATGCTGTTACAAAACAATTACGCGTGTCGGTTATTTAGATACATTTTTGTAAAAAAAAAAAAAAATGAAAAAAAGTTAGGCATACAACCATAGAAAAAAAAAACTTTTAAACTATTGTGCGATCTTGTACATTTATTACTCTTATTATTTAATGGTGTTTAATTAGGTATCTAGTACAGTGAATTCTATTTTGCGTTCAAGTTTGAAATTTGTACATACACGCGAAGTTTTTAAAAGGCTGGTTGTTTTTATTGTTTGTTTCAACTTTTCGATGTAGGTAATATAGGATACGAAATACATCAGTATCGTAATTAAGTGTACCTGCGTTGATATGTAAGGTACCTACGTACACTGAAAATGAAAAAAAATCAACGTTTTTTTATCAAGCGTGAAAGACTGAATTAACCTTGGCCATTTTTTTTCTCTTCAAATATTAGTCTATGTTAAATGAGGACGATATCGTGAATTTAATAATTACATGGCAGCAAATTGTTATTCACGATTTTTCTTATACTAGACGCATAGACGCATCCGAGTCTATTTTATCAAAGATCGGCCAATAGTGTAAATATTTGCTTTAAAAAATAAACCTACATTATTGATCATCTTCATTAGAGCAAGGTATACCTACCAGATCTAAAATTTCTATAAGACTTGTGTCTTCTTCTACGTTTATATTTAATTTTTATTGGGGTTTTGGGGTTAGGTATATTATGCATTAATTTTGATCTGGTTATAAATGTGAGTTTTGAGGGTGTTAAATTGGTTGCATTTTATCTGTTTGCGGAGTCACGTTTTCTCAAATCTTTGTTTGGAATTCGGAATTTGATTTAATTGCAATTTAATTTGTGTTCATTATGACCAGGCCTCGGATATATATGCACTAAAAACAGGTGAAATATGCGCATATATATGCGCTAAAAAAACTCGAAATATGCTCTAACATCAAGAAATATGCAAAAACCAAAATGGGTATCGCGATGAGCTGTGCTTTATTTCAAGGAAAAAATAAAATTAGAATCAGATTATTGTCATTAATTTGACAATGTTGCCGTTTTGAAATGAAAAAATTATTCAAAAAAGGATCCAAAAATTGTAAAAAGATCTGTTTTCGTAAATTCTTTGAAATTCTCTATAATTTCGTTTTCCTCTCCCAGTTTTTTCACACAGTACAACGTGAGGCGTAAGGTTAGAATTGAAATAAATTGAACTCATCGTATTTTTTCGAGATTTCTATCTCATTTCATCAAAAAAACAAAAGAACGAAACACTGCCCGAGCGAAGCGAGGGCGAAAATTTTGGAAAAAAAATATATTTCGAACGAAAACTCAGAAAATAATTCATTTGAAACAATTTTGTGAAAGTAGTAGATTTTTTTCAAGCACTAGTGAAAAATTGAAAAAAGTGAAATTTCTTGTCTTTTTGGGAAAGAAATATCAAAAATCACATAAATATGCGCTAAAAATCAGAAAATTGAGGAAATATGCTGTAAAATAGGGAAATATGTGCTAAAAATGATCAAAATATGCAAAAATATGCGTTTATAGCCAAAATATGCAAAATATAGCTCATTTTGCTCAGAAAGATCTGAAACGTAAAAGTAACTTGAATATATCACTTTTCAATCAACACAGAAAAATATGCATTTTCATACATATCCGGGCCCTGATTATGACTTTTTAACTCGATGATTTTCTGAGTTGGTAAATTTATTAAGTGCATCGAGGAAATTAAAAGGAATTGTTCGTATAGGTAATCTTAGATCATGTGCCCATATACCTACATTTATGAAATTATCAATTTATTAAATAGTATTTAACACAATACATATATGTAGGTAAATCTATTTTTTTAAATAAGTATCAAGAATTAGATGCATTCGTCATTGGCCTACTTTATTCAAATTTAATTTATTGGATGAGATTTTGATAAAACGAAATTTAATTTTAATTGTGTTTGTCAGCTTTATGAAATATGATCGATTAACTCGTATGTATGGCCTTGTATGATTAATTTTCATTTTTAACAACTCTCAGGTAGGTAATTTATACTTATTTGTATCAAAACCTTTTTATATTGTTTATAAGAATATTATCAAAGGTAAAGGTACGCCAACATGATATTTTATTTATATCAATCGATAAAATTATTATTTTTTATTAGAATTGAAAAAAATAAATGATTGATTTTTTTAAAATTTTAAATACGGCAAATATTTTATTTTGTAGAGGTCTAGTTAATTGAGCAATATTAAAAAAAATGGTTTATTGACAAAATTTAATGTTTTTTTACCAAATTGAAAAAAAAAGATTTTTAATAGGCCTAAGATTTTAAGTTTTGACAAACAGTTTAAAATTTAAATTTCTAACAAAATTTTAAAGAATTTAATATTTTAGAAAAAAAAATTTTAAGTATTAATTTTATTTTTGAATTTGAATTTGAAAAATATACCTAGGAGTAAAATCAATTTTTTTTTTACTTTTTTTCAAAATTAAAAATAGTACTTGGAAATTTTTTTTTTATTTTTATTAATTTTAATTTACAAAAATTTTGCCCTTTAATTCTTTCTTCAAAACAAAACTCAAAAAATTCAAATCAAAAATTTTTTCAGACGAGATAAAAAATAATTTTAAAAAAATTTTAATTCTAATATTTTAACAAAATTTAATGTTTTTTTACCAAATTAAAAAAAAAAATACTTACTTAATAGGATTCTAAAAATTTAAGTTTAAACAAACATTTTAAAAATTGGGTTTCTAATAAAATTTTTAAAAATATGGGTTCAGTACATACTTGGTACAAAGTTTTAAAAAATTGGTTTTTGATCAAAATTTGAAAATTAAAAATTTGGTATTTTACAAAAATTGTTTAGGTAGGTAGGTAGGTAGGTAGGTACCCAATAATTTTTTTTTGAATTTGAAAAAATACAACTAAAAAAGAATTGAAAATTGGACTTTCATTGGCTGTAAAATTTTTTATTTTTATATATTTTTAATTTAGGTACAAAAATTTCACCCTGTTTTTCTTCAAAATAAAATTTTTCAAACGAAATAAAAAGTTATTTTTATTAAAATTTGACATTTTAACATATTTTTAACAAAATTAAAATATCGTCACCTGACAGGTAAAATCAACCAAGTCCATCTAACTTGTGATTTGTTTTACCAAATTTAAAAAAAAAAAAAAATAGCTAGGTAAGATTTTAAAAATTTGAGTTTAAAAAACATTTAAACTTTAGATTTCTAACAAAATTTAAAAAAATTGAGGCTTGTTACAATACAAGTTTTAAAAAGTTGGCTCTTTAAACACTAATTTTGAAAATTAAAAATTTCTGATTTAACAAAAATTAAAAAAATTGTTTAATTTTTTTTCCAATTTGAAAAATATTATAATCCTAAAAAGTTTTGAAAATTTAACTTTCATTAGGCGTAAAATCTAAACAAATTTACTTTTTTCAATATTAAAATAATGTGGTTTTGAAATAATTTTGTGATTGACAACATTTTCATTTTTTTTTTAACTTTTAATTTACAAAAAGTTTATTTTTCTCTTCAAAACAAAATTTAATTTTTTTTTTCTTCAAACGAGATATTTAAAAAAAATTTAAAACCTGAAATTTTAACAAAAGTTTTACTTTTTTACAACAATATTTTTAAAAGTTTATTCTTTAAAAAATGTTTGAAAAATTCGTTTTTTTCAAATTAAAAAAATGTATAGGTATCTAAACCTAACTATAGGTTTTTAAAAAATTTTCAAAAATTGTTTTGGAACAAAATTTTAAAATTCGTTTCGATTTTTCCCTCTCAATTCACAAATAAATATTTTTTTATCAAAATTCAATTTTTTCCAAAAAAAGTTGAAAAAAATAATTTTTGTAACAAAATTTTTGATAAACCCTATCAACAAAATTTGATTTTGTAAATAAGAAAAATTAATTTATCGAAAGAATTTGAATATTTTGAATTCAAAAAAAATAGATTTTCAAATAGGTACATTAAAAATTGTTTTGTCTCAGAATGTTGAAATTTTCTTTGATTGTTTTTTTAATTCACAAAAAATCAACTCTTTAAAACTTCACAAAATTTAGTTTTCACTTTTCATTCATTTTACTTAATTTTAAAAAAAATTGTTCGTGAAAATGTACTAAAATTTAAGTTTTCCCCAGAAATTTTATTTCTTCTTTTGAAAAAACAATAAAATAAAATAATTACTATGGTTTTTGACGAACACCAATTTTTCTTTTTACTTTTTTTTCAACTTGAAAAAATTAACTCTTTAATAAATTTTTTTAAAACAAAATTTAAAAAATTTGTCTATGTAACAAAATTTTTAAAAAATAGCGAGATTTGAAATTAACAAGAAGTTAAATTATTTTTTCACAATATCAATTTCTTACAAAAATCAATTTAAATTGAAAATTTTAATAAAATCATAAAATTTATTTCCGTAATTTTTTAAAATTTCTTTTCCAAAACTAATAAAAAAAAATTACTAACACTTGTTCTGAAAAATTATAAAAGTACAATATATAAATAATATAGGTACATTCTCAAACAAAATTTTACTTTACATTACCCTCGAAAATTCCACATAGCTTTAAAAATTAATTGCTGTCCATTTTGAGAAGCTTTTGGAATTAAATATTTAATTAATTAAAATGAATCTCTATAAGTTGTATTTCTCATAAAATAATACCCTTTGCAAAATTAATTGACTGTTAATAAGGATTCGGTATTTTTTCTTACGCAATCCGATAATATTTTTTTGTCTTTTCTAAACTTGCTCCAATTTAAAAAGACAATTGGAAGCAGCTCAAGTTGAAGAGAGAATTAAAAATTAGCCCATCATCGTGTATCAAGTCCAAAATGCTTCTGTTTTCATTTTTCGAAATGCCTAAAAACTAACGTATAATAACAACTTGGAAAATATTCATTATCAATTCTTTAAAAAAAAAAATTAATACAGCTGAAATGTTTTAAGATCTTTGGAGAAATTAATTTTTCGAAAAATTAATTGATTTTTTTCTCAAGTTATCGCATCCCGGATATCTCCATCCGGTCGTACGCATGTTGTTGAGATACGTTTGTTAAAATGACCCGTTATACCGCGAGCACTTGGATGGCATTTCAATGCAAACGATTAAATTATTAAAAATGGTTTGAAAAACTACAGAAGAGCAAACTTTGGAAAAAGAAAGTTTTTCCGATATTAAAAAACTTTTGTATTAGGTAACTTGTCAAGTATACCTGGCAAATAATTTTTTCATAATTCATAATAAAATAAATACGGTGGGTGATAAAATGTGAAGTATGTCTTACCTTGTTAATCTCCGGATGAAAATCTCGTGCTACCGGCAAAACAATAAACACTGAGAGCGAGGCGAGTTCGGTTGGCTTTTTAAACCAGATATTTCACATAATGAACGTATTATCACCTGTAGTTAAGGTATATGTCGCATTGTATACCTGGTACATGCCGCGTCGTCGATTGTAATTTCCAAGGAATTCCTCATACCCCTTCTCCTCCTACGCACTCGCTGTTCGGGAACTTTACGATTACTAATAGTCCTTAATTGCGATAGGAATTACGATACGTATCATTATCGCCGTTCTTTCCGACTTTAAACCCAACTGAAGACAATTTACTTATTTATTCAAAAGGATGCAGCCATCGAGAGGTTTTTTTCCCACGTTGACATATCCTTCGTTAATTCGAATTGAAATGGCTTAATGGGCTGTGCGTGTTTCCGAAACTATACCTACCAACTTTTCTCCCATGGAGGAAAAAAAAATGCCGGCAAGGTCTGCGTTTTGAACGACGTGAATTGGCTAATTTTCAGCATTAATGGAAATTTTCTCTTCTCTTCTCTTCTCTTCTTTTTTTTGTTTTAATAAATTGAATTACCCTGTAGGCAAATTCGACCATCGACCTATATTTTGAATACTTAAAGGTATTATGTCTACGTTACGACTGAATCTTATGTTTACTTAATGAAGATGAGTTGATGATTTGTATATGAAGGAGCAAAATACTTTTGGTATATAATTTCTTCTAAACAATGCAAACGCAATAAAACTACTGGGTCAAGTTTGTATCATGTGACAAGGGTTCGATTTTACTTAAACTAAATTTGAATAAGCAATTTAGCGGATAATGCGATTAGTATTCTACAAAGTCATGCATAACACGTATGCAGAGGCGAAAAGTAACAAAATGATTGAACGGAGGCAGTAAGTGAAAATTGATAATTCTGTATCTTCGAACTCCCAGCGTAGTAGATGAAAAAGGCTCTGTTTTGGAAATCCACCAATTAACTAGATATCGTTACTTTCGCATGTGTTTCATAATAGATCCACATTAAGTATTCGAAGTGCAATTTTTTTACAGTCTTGAATTTTTTATCGAATTTTTGTCGATTAATTTGTCTTGTGGAATATGTCGCAATATCGACGATAAAATTAAGTACGCATACAAGGCTAAAAAGGAGTTTATGTGGTATTTTTTAGGCTCTTTGAGAGTGTCCATGTCCAACCGTTCTATTGATTTTTTTCTCGAGTGCAACTAATGATTTTTCATAAAAATCTTGCTTTTAGGTTAAAGAGTTTTTTTTTCAATTTTGAAAGCTGATCGTTCGAGCAAAAGTTAAACCACGAAAAAACTTTTAACGCCAGTTACGAAATGAATATTTGAAAACATGTTAGTGACGAACCATTTTTTACAATTTACATTTTTTTAGAAATTTTTCTTCGAAGTTTGGAAAGTTTTCAAAACTTGATAAGAATTCAGAATTTCGTACTTCTAAAAATTTTTAATGTTTTTTTTTTTTTTAATTTTTAAAATTTAATACAAATTCTAAATTTTGAAAAAAATTAAAATCTGATTAAAATTGTAATTTTGGTTATTTTTAAATTTTAATAAATTTACGAAATTAGAACATTTTTTAAAAATTGGTTAGTTTTTGAAAGTTTTGAAAATTCTAAAAATTTTAAGAAAACTCAAAATTTGATCATTTTTAAATTTCAATAAAAATTTTCAAAAAATTTTTTTTTTTCAAAAATGTTGAAAAGGTCAATTTTTGAAGCTTGATAAATATTTTTAATTACCTTCAGGTAAAAATTCAAAATTTGATCAAATTCAGAATCTTGGTAAATTTTGAAAATATTGAATCAATTTTGAAAGTTTGATGCATTTTGAAATTTCTAAAAATACATATATTGCATCCTTAAAATTTGTCAAAATCTCGAAATTAGGCAATTTTTCAATTTTAACAAATTTACTTAGTTTCAAAAAATTTCAAAGTTAGGTAGGTAAATAAAGTTTAAAATTTTAATGAAATTTTGAACTTAGATTTATGTATTTTTGATGTTTGATAAATATAATTCAAATTTTTAAATTTTAGGAGGTCTAATTAAATCCTTGAAATTTAGAAAATGATTTAAAAATGGTTAAAAGTTGTAATTTTTGTAATTTTTATATTTTAAACAGTTCTGTTTTAGAACTTGCTGTACCAATTTTAAAAGTTTGATAAATTATTAGGTACAATTTTAAAAATTTGGAATTCTCAGAGAATTTAATGCATTCTTAAAATTTGTGGTAAAATGAGGGCAATTAATTTTTCAAGTTGGACTAATTTAAACATTCATTCGAATTTTCAAAAATGCCTAAAAAGTTCATTTTTAATGTTTTTTTTTTTTGTTTTTTTTTTAATTTTTAAAATTTGAAAAAAGTTTGATTCGGTTAAAATTGGAAATTTGGTAATTTTTCAATTATAATGAATTTACAAAATTAGATTATTTTTTTAAAATATATTGACCAATTTTCAAAGTCAAATCTTAAAATTTTTGGGAAACTTAAAATTACAGGTAAAAATTCAAAATTTAATCAAATTCAGAATCTTAGTAAATTTTAAAAATCGGATCAATTTTTAAAGTTCGGTGCATTTTTACAATTTCAAAAACTTAAAATTTTATAAAATTTAAACTGCATCTTTAAAATTTGTCAAAAACTCAATAATTATTTGGACATTTTTCATTTTTAACAAATTACCTAGCCTTTTTACAATTTTGATTAATTTTTCAACTTGAATCATTATTTTGAAAGTTTGATGAAGTTTTACAATTTTTAATATTTTAAATGTTCAAAGAATTCGATGCACGTTACCTACTTGAAACTTGAAATTTATTAAAAATTCAAAATAGTAGATAATTTTTTTTTAATTCGATGTAAAAAAATTGTAGGTACAAAATTGATAAAAAATTGATAGAAAAATAATTTTAAAATAAAATTGATGTTAAAACTGATGATGAATACTTTCTCTTAAAAAAATATTTTTAAAAAATGCTGGAAATTTTTTTTTAAAAAAAAGGTTAAAATAATTTTTTTTTTTTAACGCCATGTACAGCAACTAAGCCTAGTGGCGCCAAATATTTTGCACGCCATAAACTTCGTTAACTTTTTTCCTCGAGCAACGGATAGAGTCCGGGTCCCCTCGACCACCCCTCCTGGCTACGCCATCGATCTCCACCCCTATAAATAAAAACATTCATTCTGCACGCATAAATTTTGCGAATGCTCGATGCCTCGAGCGAATACGTAGATCATTGATTAAATGATCTAAAAATAGTTATTTATTACTTACACGATTTTACGAGTACTGACGAGTAAATTACACGGTAACCGCCAATATGTTTATATTTTAATTACAAAATTTGATTTCGATTTCGATATCAAAAACAATTGAATACTCGATGGAAGAGAAAAAATCCAAACGTATTCTGTTACATCACGAATCACGATGATTCAAATAGGGCTTTTCAAAATGAGAGAATAAGTTCGGCAGAATTTTTGTGAAATATAAGTAATTCCCGCTCAGATGTTAACTACCTATGTATCTTTAGAATAAATTTCCATTTTTTATGAATCACTCGGGTTTACTTTATTTAGTCTGTTGGCTTGAACTTGAACGTGAATTTTATTCAATCGTGATAAAATCCTAGTGACTCAATGCGTACAATTTTCGCCACAAAACCGGATTTATACAGGTATGATGGACGCGTGACCATTCGCTAGGTATATATTATTGGTACGTGTACGTCAGTTCTGACATTGTTTCGATGCGATTTGTACGTATGTACTATTTGCGGATAGAAAGGGTTTTTTCCTCATATACATAGATAGTAAGTGCATACCTATAACTGGAGACAAATTAGTATCTGCCTACGCGAGACAATGGAAGTTTTTTTTTTTTTTGCAAAAGGAAAATATATACAATATCTGCGAGGTAATTAAAAAATATTGGTTTATAATTCTTTTCACTCAATTCTGAAAGTCACTATGGCTCTAAGGGTATTACATATAGAGAAAATTGCATTTGTGTTGATCGATGATTTTTTGATTTTAGAATGTTCCTTTGATGTCTTAGTTAATTACCAAAAAATTCTCAAACTTCGTTGTCTCACAACGTTCCCAATATATGGACCCAAAGAGACCATCTCGTTGTTTTTCACTTATAACTACTCAAATATACGTTTAAACAAAAAAATGATTATGACTGAAATTAAAGGAAATAAAATTTACGGCGCAAAATTTACAAGGTGAAAAAAAATAAAGACCATATCCCTTGTTTCTGCAAAAAGGATACAATTCTGTCGTTAACTTATGGAAAAAAATTAATGAAGTGATTTTGTTGGGAATTTGATACAGTTCAAAGTTTTTTTGAACCTTTTAATAAAATGAGGTTTAGATACAACTGTCCATACCAGGATGGATAAAAAAAAAACTACTTACTTACCTCAGATTTTGACCAAATCCCAGGAGGGTGGTTCATTTTGAGTTAGTGATCCACCATAGAAAATGAACCACTTCCTTGGACTTGGTCGACATCCGAAACATGTCTTTTCCCCGCCCCCTCCCCTCTTGGCCAGAAAATTGAAAAAACTTTGAGTGTACACCGAGGATGAGTGCACTACACCAATCAAGAGTGAGTGCAGTACACCAATCGAGGGTGAGTGCACTACACCGTTCGAGGGTGAGTGCAGTGCACTCTCTCTCAATTGGTGTACTGCACTCACCCTCAAACTGTGTACTGCACTCACCCTCCATTGGTATACTGCACTCACTCTCGGTGTAGTGCACTCACCCTCGGTGTACACTCAAAGTTTTTTCATTTACTAACTGATTGAGGGGAAATTTTTTTTGACAAAAAATGACCCATTTAAGGTGAAGAAATGGGCCAAATAATCGATTTTTTGCATTTTTGATGATGACGCACCATGATTTCAAATTCTACGTAAGTATATATGAGGTTGTACTTCTAGACTAAGTACACAATATATATTTTTTTCAGAATTGCACCTCTGAAAGGGGTTACCAAAATGGTCGCTAGAAAGCTTAAAATGTCCATTTGACCTTGAAAAAGTGCTCAAAATTTCTTCTAAAAAAAATCCATAAATTAACCTTGGTACCAACTATCATCCATGTGAGTTTGAAAAAAATCTATTTAAAACCGCCAAAGTTGAAAATTTCTAACGAAAACACACAATAAACCCTCCTAGAAGAGGCTGGGGTGAGATATCGAGCTAAAAATTTTGTCACGGGGGTTTTACACCATAAGGACAAATTTCCACTGGAAAATTCAAAAATCGGTGCTCAGGGCCAAATCACCCCTATAAATCAGGCTAGACTATTTTATGAAAGTTTTAGAATTTGGAAAATTTTTTCAAATTTAATAAAGTTTCCTGGAAATTTTAAAAGATTTTAATAAATTTTCAAAGTTTGGTCGTTTCTTTCCATTTTTAAAATTCAGTAGGTAGGCATATGTGTGAAAGAAAAAAAATACCTAGTAAAAAAAAGAAAAAATTTCAAAATTAATTGCTAAAATAAGACTTGAAATTTTGATCAAATTAAATTATTATAAATTTTTAAAAATTCAAAAAAATTCAAAACTTTAAAAAGTTCAAAAACATTCAAAATTTTGAAAAATTTAAAATATTTTAAATTTTTTACAAATTCAAAAAATTCAAAAAATATAAATTTTTAAAAATCAAAAAATTCTAATTTTTAAAAATTAAAACAATTCAAACAATTCAAAATTTTTGAAAATTTAAAAAATTCAAAAAATTCAAAATTTTTAAAAACTTAAACAACTTAAAAAATTATAAATTAAAAATTTTTTAAAACTTTTAACAAATTTTTGCAATTGGAATAATTTTTAAATTCCAATAGTTTTTAAACAATTTAAAAAGCAAATTCATAAATTCTGAACAATTTAAAAAATTCGAAAATAATTTCAAATTTGATTTTTATAAATGTAGCCTACCCAGAAATTTTTTTAAATTTGAAACATTTTAAAATCTTTCTTTGCCTAAAAATCAATTTGCTTTAATTTAAGGGTCAATTTTACTAGAACATCTTTTAGAACATCGAGTGTGTAAGTATACCTATTATCTTCTCACTACAATCCGCAAAATGTATAGGTACTCATTTCGTGTGTTTATGAACTCGATATCAAGGAAGTGCAAAAGTTTAATTTGTTTCGAAGCAATTTATTAATAAAAACATAAAAATACAAAATTACTAACAAAATTATCAAATAATAAATAAATTACAAATGGCCACATTGTTAAAATACGTTATCTAGGTAAAACCCGAAATTAGACGACGAAAATTATACCTTATCGATAATCATCGATGATGACGATGATAATGACATGATGATCGAAATACATCGGCGTGTTTTATGGGATGATTAGGTATACATAGGTAACGTCTTCTTAGGTATATTATTAGTATCTACATACGAAATACGAATATATTATCATCATTTTTGAATACCGAATAGTCGACGAATATAATCTTTAATTGAAAATAAAAGCGGAGAAAAATAGCTTACGAAGATATAGGTCACATGTGTGTTGAATTTCATAATCTGCATAAAAGTTGAAATATTTTTTCAACCTTGACACTTTCGCCGATATATCACGAAAAGAGTATAATACGCGCATTGAAACAAGTTAACAATAAACTTTATCGTATCTTCATATTCAGCTCAAATTAAACGCATGTTGACTGGTTAAGTAACTAGAAGCTGTAAAAACAAGTCAAAATAAAATTTTCGTTGTAATTACATTTTGAAAAAAATATACCAATAACTTCGAAGGTCTTATTCTAGCGAACTGGCCAAGTCTTCGGATTCGGTCAGAATGATTTTTCAAGGCGGTGAACGGATTAAAATTATATTTCAATTTGTTTGCGTTTATTTACTGTACCATTTGTCCACCTCTTATTGAGGTTTGCGGCGAATGTGCGACGACTACGATGCAATTAGCGTACCCTGTAACGATCACTTTTCGCAACTTGAGGATATAATTACGAAGACGCCGATCGTCTTCCGGGTACAAATGCGAGATAATTTAACGTGACAAGAATTTCGAGATCGAAAGCAAAAAATATTTTAAGGGTATAAATGAACGACAATAAAACTGACTGCCTACTTTTACCATTGCTAACGAAAAACCACCTACACCATAAAAGGCTCTTTTATTCTAGGCTAATACGAATTTCAATTTAGTTATGGTTTGTTTTCCTACCTTAGTTATGGCTTTGAAAAAAAATACTTACTCGTACAAATGTGAAAACTTCTCACCATGTTGGATGGTGGATAAGATTTTTACTTTCGTACTTATGTAATTTTTATCGCGAGATTAATCTTTAATTGTCCATCAGATCGTTTGATTTTTCGGCGAAATTTTTTTTTTTATAGAATTGCATGAAATTTTACGTACACGTGGGTGTGACTAAATTTCAGTTTTGTCACATTTTTTCTCGCAGGAATAAGATGCAGTGAATTTTTTGATTAAATTTTTACTACTTAGTCCCGATTTTATAATAATTTTTATGTCGAAAACGTGGCTAGATACGGATATTAAACGTAACCGTCTAGTTCGTGTATTTCTTTTCTTTCTTCATTTTGCAGAATTGAAGGTTTTATAGATTCATATATCTAGGCAGAGGTACCACTGGCGGCGAAAAACATATTTCTCGTGTGCTCATATGTTCTACACAATCACATTGCTCATTGGGTTCATGAGTGTGCACTGTGCGCAGAGCTACACGTTGAAATAAAATTACAAACCCTATAGAAAGCAATGAAATAAATTTTGAATGAATATAAATGCAGAAAAATACCTAATGACTTATTCTTTGAAAAATGCAATTTCATTCATAACAGTTCTGATAGTGTATCTTATTTTTATTTTTTTAATCATTCTGAAATTTTGGGAAATATTTATTATTTCAAAAAATTCCTCAAAGTTAATCATTCTAAAGTTTTCATTTTTTTTTTTAATTTTACAATTTTTCATCATTGCAAAATTTTTGCGAAAATTCAATATTTCTTATGTTTTAGTCATTCTAAAGTTTTTGATTTTTTTAAAGTTGAAAAACGTTTTTACTCCAGAGAAATTAAGATTTTTTTTTCTAAAAACTTGATAAATTTTTCTCTCTTTCTTTGCTCTCTCTCTCTCTCTCTCTCTCAAAAAAAAAAAAAAAAAAAAAAAAAAAACAGAAAAATTTCCCCTGAAAAATTTTTAAAAATATTTTCACGTTTAAAAAATTTTTTCTTTTTCAAAACACTTTTTAACTGATATGAGCGATTATTTTCCTGAAAATCGGTCAATTTCTTGAAGAAAATTTTTTTCAATTTTTCAAAGTGAAATTATTTAAAGTTTTCTGATGTACCTACCTAATAATTTTTCAATTTTTCCAAAAAAAAACTTCCTCAATTTTTCTGAATTTTTTCAATTTTTGAAGTAAAATTTTTTCAAATTTTCAAAGTGGATTTTTTTCAATTTTCTGAAGTGATTTTTTTTTTAATTGTTCTGAACTAAGAATTTTTTAATTTTTCTAAAAAAAATCGTATTTTTCTGAATTTTTTCAATTTTTCAAAGTGAAATTTTTTCAATTTTTCTAAATGAAAGTTTTTAAATTTTCCAAATTTTTTCAATTGTTTTGAAGCAATTTTTTTCAAATTTTCATAATGAAATTTTTAAATTTTTTTTTAAAAACTTCTTTATTTTTCTGCTTTTTTTCAATTTCTTGAAGTAAAATTTTTTCAATTTTTCGAAGTGAAATATTTTTATTTCTTCACGTAATTTGTTTTTCAATTTTGCTGAAGTGAATTTTTTATAAATTTTCAGAAGTAAAAATTTTTCAATTTTAAAAAAAAACTTCTCAATTTTTCTGCTTTTTTTCAATTTTTCAAAGTGAAATATTCCCAATTTTTTTCATGTAGAAATTTTTCAGTTTTTCAAAGTGGAATTTTTTCAATTTTTCTAAAGTGATTTTTATGTATTGACAAATTTTTAATTGCAACCCTCCCCCCCCCCCCCTCCAATTTTGCATAACACGTATAAAAATCAACGGATTATTTATACATACGTATGATGCAAAACTATAGGGTAGGGAAGGGTCTAATCGAAAATTTTATAATAACAAAAATTACTTCCAAGACTCCAATCTACAACTTTTGTTTGAAAAATTTTTCAATTGGACCCACCACCAATTTTGAAAAAGGATCTACCACTAATGTTGTGAAATGGGAGGAGAGAGAAGAATCTAATCGAAATTTTTATATGACCAAAATTATTTTCAGGACTTGAATCTACATTTTTTAATATTAGCATAGTATATGCTTTTACGATGACCAAAATGGAAAAAAACGACCCCAAAACCCGACACCAAATTAGGTTAGGTTAGGTTACATTAAGTTAGGTTTGGATGCCATAAAAAAACTTGGAAAATTTTAAATAAATTCGATTTTTCAGACATTATGTCAGACATTTTGAAACTTGTAAATTTTTTTGAAATTTTATGACTTTTAGACATTTTTTAGACATTTTGTCAGACATTCTGAAACTTGGAAATTTTTTTAGAAAGATGACTTTCCGATATTTTGTCAGACATTCTGAAACTTGGAAATTTTTTTATAAAGATGACTTTCTGACATTTTGTTAGACATTTTAAAACTTTTATTTAATTAAGCATTTTAGAAATTTTTAAAATAAATTTTATCACTTTTAGACATTTTGTCAGACATTCTAAAACTTATAAAAAAAATTTAAAATTTTTATGACTTTTAGGCTTTTTATCAGACATTCTTAAACTTGAGACATTTTGTCAGACATCCTGAAACTTGGAAATTTTTTTAAAAAGATGACTTTCAGACATTTTGTCAGATATTTTGAAACTTTGATTTTTTTTTATTATTATATTTTTTAGACTTTTAAATTTCCGTTGAAATTAATATTCGTGACTTTTAGACATTTTGTCACGGAGTAAAAGCATATACTATGTTTCATACTTTCAAACGTAGTGTGGAAATAGAGCCAACCAGGGGGGTCCGGGGGGCGAAGCCCCCCCTGGTGAGGCGCAAAGCGCTGAGTTTTTCTTTATTATTTGATGAAGAGGGAAGGGTCCAATTGAAAAAATTTTCAAACAAAACTTGTAGCTTGAAGTTTCAGAAATAATTGTGGTAATTATAAAAATTTTTATTGGATCCCTTCCTCGTCTCCAAATTTGAATATTAAGTATCTATGTACTTTTATGTATAGTATCGGACTTGGTAAAATTCAACAAACAACGATCCACTTCCTTGTAAACAAATTGAGTAAACTAGAACCTAGTATTGCTGGACGGTTTTGCAAATGACCTACTCAAATTGGTGTTTTATTTTTTTTTTTTAAAGTTTTAAAAATCTTCTACGATCAGCAAATTTTTAAAATTGTAACTTGAAAGTTTCACTCTTTGTACAATTTTTTTTCTAATTCACGAATTTAATTTTTTTTCAATTCTTTTTTTAAAAAATAAACTGAAAAATTTGTCGCCTATCCGGTACTACCTGTATGTACAAGTAGTTTGAATTCGAAATACGGAATCAATTTAGTACCGTAGCCAAATACTTATTAATTAGGCTGAATGAAATGATAAAAACACCAAATCAGTCCACCTGGTTGGTCTTCCGTTTCCAAACATCGAAACGAGAGCGATTCAGGGTCGCTGATAAAGTTGCCTACATCCCAAGTTGTGGGCGTAAATGGCGAATTCGTCAATAAGCTACTCCTGGCATTATGAAATATCGCAGCATGTACTACACGTAGAATACGATAGGTTCGGACGAGTGTATTTATAAAAGTCGAAATAAAAACGTCGAGTAAAATTACCAGAACAGAAGCTGAAGCTGGATTAAGCAAGAGAATATCGGATCGGGAGGATATTAAGTACAATAGTACATCCTTGATTTATACTACTTCGACCTACCTGGATTACTAGTTTGCACGATCGCACGAAAACCTGACGTGCTATCTGATTCGTAATGTACCGTTCGTATTAAACCATCGGCTTGTAAGAAACTGTATCTTCCCTTCACGTAGTCTCCCAATCGGCTCTCCCATTTTTCGCTAATCACGCCAGATATTGGGTCTTCGATCGTGTATCTGTATTCGTAGAATAGCTGAAAATATTTATTACTGTTGTACTTATTGTCGCGAACCAGCAAAGTGTTATGTACAGAACGAATACGGTGTATCGGCGACAGCAACGGTGTATTCCAAAGAGTACACAGTCATTTATCAAGGGCATTATGAATTACCTGGTTATCTATTAACCTTTGATCGGATTGGTAAACGTTCACGACAGCTGCGGATACTCGATGTTTGGAAAATGTTAGGAAGATGATCTGGAAAAGTCCAAGTATAAAATATAGTCCAAGGATAGAATAAATCACCAAATAACTGTAGAGTTCACCGTGTTTAATTTCCACCCACAATATACACGACGTGTACATAAGACGACGGTGGAGGTGCGGCGTAGAGGGTCTAATTAAAATAGTACCTACGTACTCGTATAATAAGTGTATAAGAGATAAAAATCTATTTCACGTCGATACCTTAATTTCGCAACTACCACGAATATTTTGCATAGATAAATAAAAGGTGTGATTTCAAAAACACATCGACACCTCAAATACTTACTGCTGGACCTTTTGTCGAGTTATTCGAAATGAAAATTCAAACGATACGAATTTGAAAAATAACGTTCCGTTCGGGAGGTTATTAACGTCGGTGACTGTTTATACATCATTATATTATTTATTTTTCTCATTTGGCCAATTATTATTGTTGTTCGACTAATTAACGCTATATTTCTAGCAAATTGATGTGATTTGAAGGGGAATAGGTGTATGACAATGACCTTATAATCAAATGAAATAGCTAACTAAGTATGGTTCTTGTATTGAGTAAGGCCCGTATTTTAAAAATTTCCTTATACTTAAGGCGAAGCGTTCTCACACATACCAAGTGGTTTTGTTTATTTTATCCATACAAATAAATGGCTGCTCGATGTAAATTGACACGATACGTGTGAAATCGCCTCGCCTTAAGGACAATGTTTGCTTAAGCAAATTTTTAAAATACGGGCCTAAGTACATTTTGTAAATTAGTAATACTGACGAAGCGAGGTAGGTATTAGGTAAGTATAGAGATGGATTTAATTTTCGTCAACCTTTGAGGAAAAAGTAATTAGGCAAATTAAGAAAATTGAACTTGGTTCTCGGTACCTGATATTTTATCATTGTTTCTCAAGTTTACAATTTGCAACTTGTAAATTTTCATTTTTAAAAAAAAAATTATGATTTAGGTACCTACCTATTAATTTTATTTTTTCTTTCTTTTTATTTCATTTAAAAACAGATTTTAAAACTGTTTTCCAGTATCTTACACATGTACATATTTTTAAAAAATTTTCATAATTAAAAAAAACTAACCATTTGACTTTTTTTGATAATACCAATTTTTCTCAAAATTTCCCTGTAACTTGAAAATTATATTTCATCATTTTGTAAGAAGTCCTTCTTATAAAAATTATTCCCATAGGCAATTTTTTTTTCATACCTATTAAAAAAATTTTGATTTTTTTCAGAATGTTAGTCAAGATTTAAAATTAAAAAAAAAAAGACAAATCAAAAATAAAATTGATTTAGTTTTCTTCATTTTTTTCTCTACTTAAAAATTATTATTATTATTATTTTTTTTTTTTTTTGGAATTCCTAGGTATATATTTTTTTAATAATGACCTTTTTTAAAATCGAAATTTATTGTTTTAAAAATACCTACATGGACGCTAATTTTTTTCCAAAAGGTGCGAGTAATTCCGATTTTATTTTATTTAAAAAAAAAACCTTTTTCAGAATATTTATTTTTTATTTTTATTTATTCAAGTAGGTACCTATTTTAAAGAAATTGTTTCAAAAAGAATTTCACTATAAATCTTTCAGCATCATGAAAATTGATTTTTAGCATATTTTCCTTGTTATCAATGCAAAATCTTGATTATAAAATTATTTCCATCAAATCTGTTCAAATAAACACCAAGTTTGTTCCAAATTGTTCTGTAATTTGAAAATTGAAAATTTTCCCCATCTCTTGAGTAAGTATAAAAATGGAAAATTTTCTTTAAAAATTATACCCTTGACAATTTTTTCAATTTTTTGTTTTTTTTTAAATCAATTTGTGCTCTAAATTACAATTTAAAAAAAATTAAAATTCATTGCTTCAAGAACGTAACATTTTTTAAAGAACTGATAATTTTTAATTTTTTCTCAATTTATTCATAATTTTCAATTCTTTGTGCTTATGTCTTTAAAATTTTTCTGTAACTTGAAAATACCTACGAATTTTTTATCTAAAAATTACATAATCAAAAAGATTTTCATCGGTGTTTTTTATATTATTTTCAAAAAAATTGTAATATTTTCAGAATTTTAAAAAAATTGGTTTAAGAAAAATTGTGATTGATTGTTTCAAAAATACCAATTTATCTAGGTACTATATACGTAGATATACCTGACTTGAAAATTGTTCTAAAAGTTATTTTCATCAAAATTCATTTTAAATTTTTACAAGTTTGTTGTGTTTTTTTTACCACGCTTTTATTAGCTTGGTATGTATGTATGTATGTTTGTCTCATGGAACCAAATGTATGTTTTCGACCAATCCTCTCTCATTTAATATTTTACTGGAATTGAAAGAACATAGTGCTCACATTAGGGGTTTTCGAGGTCGCTGAATTCGATTTTCGAACTCAAATTTACCCCCAACCCCAAATTGAGCCCCTATGAGGGGGTTCAATTTTGAAAATTTCAGAAAATCACAACATTGGTATCGAAATGTTGGTTTTCGAGGTCGCTGAATTCGATTTTCGAACTCAAATTTACCCCCGACCCCAAATTGAGCCCCTATGAGGGGGATCTTCAAAATTCACAACATTGATATCAAAATGTTGGGTTTCGAGGTAGCTGAATTCGATTTTCGAACTCAAATTTACCCCGACCCCAAATTGAGCCCCTATGAGGGGGTTCCATTTTGAAAATTTCAAAATTCACAACATTGATATCAAAATGTTGGTTTTCGAGGAGTAAAACTATGAAATTAAAATATTTTCAACGACAAAAAGAGTTAAATAAAAATGTAAAAAAATTTTAAAAAACCACGCTTTTATTTAAAGTTGGTCACTTTGTAAAATGTTATTCATAGGGAAAGAGTAATGCCTTAAAAAACAAAAAATAAAATTTACTTGAATACAAAAATGTGTCATGAAAATTTTTTTTTCAAAAATTTTAATGATGAAAAGCGTGGTGGGGTGTGCGAGGAGCAAACGAATACCTTTTCGATTAACGCCCCACCACGATTTTCATCATTAAAATTTTTGAAAAAAAAATTTTCATGACACATTTTTGTATTCAAGTAAATTTTATTTTTTGTTTTTTAAGGCATTACTCTTTCCCTATGAATAACATTTTACAAAGTGACCAACTTTAAATAAAAGCGTGGTTTTTTAAAATTTTTTTACATTTTTATTTAATAGGTGGTATTGGTACATTATTTAATTCTTTTTTTCTTCCAAATTTTATTGCTTCAAAAATATGATTTTTTTTTCTGTAACTTAAAAATTAAATTTTTTCTTTGTCATTTATGACAAATCATCAATACCTATATAATGAATATGTGCAGATATTTTTATAGGTATATAAGTATATCTTTTTTTCACGTGTAAAGAAATCTCCATTATTTTCATAGTTAGATTTTTCTCACATGATTTATTTAGAAAAAAATTGAATTGTAGTTTGTATTTTTTTTATATCTGGAAAATGTAAATCTTTAATTACGATCTTTTAAGGATGAAAATCTTTCTCAAAAAATATTTCCTTCCAATTTTTTCATTTTTTTTTGTAATAGTGTTCAAATGATTTTTCAAAATTTAAAATGTATTTATTAGAATTTTAAGCAACAAAATTTCTATTTTTTAAGATTTTTCGATTTGAAATTTTTTTTTTTTAAATTGAAATTTTGAGAAAAGCCATTTTTTATATAATATGTGACCGTCCATGAGAAAAGGGACCTGTCACATTTTGGTTGAAATGACTTATGAGCGGATTCGGTATCTCTGAAGTCTTATCTATCGATCAAAACCTCTCCCAAGTCTCCAACTTCAAAAATTATCCCACAAAACCCCTTTTTTGTACTCAAAACCTTCATTTTTAATCAATTAATAAAATCCATGAAAAAAGGGACCTAGTGTCTCGACTCTCGAATTCACATTTTTAGCGATATACGGTCACGAAACTCGCTCACAATATCCTAATAAGTTGAACCTAGTTGAGAATGAAGATTAATATCATTATCATACGGCAGAGTAAATTAAAATAGCACATAAGTTGAAAATTTAGATTTTTTTACACTAAGTCCCTATCTCTTTTTCCATGGATGACCGAATGTTGGAAAAAAACCGGTATAGTCCCACTAAATGTCATCGAATTCACACTAAATATTGATATAACGTCACAAAACTTTCTCAGAGTATCCTAATATGTTGAATCTAGTCGAGAATGAAGTTTCATCACTATTCATAGAAATTAAATTAAATTCTCACATAAGTTAAAACTTTGAACGCGTTTATCTCGAAATGGGATTTTAATACACTATAGGTCCTTTTTTTCATGGACGGTCACAATAATGATTTCTATTTAAATTTTGTTCCTGATTTTCTTTCCGCGATTTTTTTATTTTTTTTATTGTTATCATTTTTCAAATTTATTTTTCTAAACTGAAATTTATTGTTTCAAAAATACCAATTCCTCTCTTAATCTTTTTATCTACCTTATTTGAAAACTATTTTTTTGGAAATATTTCTCAAAGAAATTTCCATCAATTTCTATTATATTTTGAAAGTTTTTTTCTTCTTCAGAATTGTATTTATTTATTTATTTATTTATTTTTATTTTTTTTTTTTTTTCAAATCAAAATTTATTGCATTATAATACAAATTTAGCTCAAAATTGTTTTGCAACCTAAAAGAACTGGGTTTTTTCTTTACCATTTAATGGAAATTATTTTTTAAAAAGTAGGTATTCCGATCAAGCTGCTTTCACAATTTTAAAAATAATCTCAATTTTTCAGATTTTTTTTTAAATCAAACTTCATTTTTTTAAGTACTAGTACTTATACATTTTTCTATAAATTTTTCCATCACATAAAACTTAAAATTTTTTCTTCGACATTTATGGAAAATCATTCTTATAGAATCATTCCCATTGATTTTTTCACATTAAAAAAATTCTCACTCTATTTCAAAATTTCATTTCCCAAGATTTTGTTATTTTGATTGCCTTGAAAATGAAAATTTTCATCAAGTTTTTCTTAAATATTATTCGTGTTTTCTTTTTTCATTTGAATTATTTTATTACTTCAAAAATTCGAATTTTCACTGAGAGAAAAAAACTATTTTTATAGTAATTTTTACTATTTTTATTGTAATTTTTACTATAAATTTACTATCCATTTCTCTCAGTGTTGTTCTAAATTTTTATATAACATGAAAATTATATTTCTTTACCATCTACAGAAAATTTTTCTCTTCATATCAATTTTTTTCTAATTCTATTTTTTTTCAAAATCAATCTTTTTTATATAATTTAAGATGGTTTTAAAAATTCTTATAAGATTACTCACATCAATTTTTCACAATTTATAAGAATTAAAAAAATATGATTTTTTTCAACTTGAAATTTTTATTATTTCGAAATATAAAATATTTTTAAAACAATGAATTTCAATTTTTTTTTTCAATTTTAGGTCGAAATTTTTTGTTACCTAAATTGAAATTTTATTGCTTCAAAAATATAGTTATCATTTTTTTCTAAACCTAATTTTAAAATTTTTTAATGATTTTTTTTTTCAAATCGATATTGTTTCAACTGCTATCTAGGATTTAATTGTACTTCTATTTTTTTCAGAATTTCTTTTTTTTTTTTAATTTGAAACCAAAAATGAAGATAACTATTCCTACGTCGAATAAGATGAGGAATTTAAGATTTACCAAAGAAATTTTTTTTTATGTTGATATAAAGTGTTTTCTTTGGGGGGAAAATGATAGAATTTGGGATTATTTTATGTACTTAGGTACCAATCGAAAATTAGGTAAATACATATTCTTCTTAACCCGTTCGATTTTCGTTATTTCTTCTTCACTAAACTTCTATTCTTTCACGGAACTAAAATCGACTTTGAGAGCATTTATGAATGCTCACGTGGAAAAGGTTTTAATTGAAAGAAAAATTGAAAAAAAAAATTCTTTGACGTTTTCAGATTGATAAAAGCCCCTTACATGGAAAACTCAGTTCAAGAATGGCGCGGCAATTCAATCGAGATAAATTAATTTCGAAAATAAAGCAAATTAAACTGCGCACCTAATCGCTTCAAAAAAGAGAAAAAGATAAACATCAATTACGTATCTACTTGTTAGGTATCATAGCTACTGTTGGGAGAGAAAAAATACTGTACGAGGAAACTAAATTACTTCGACACATCTTCGTATTTCTTCCAAAAAGTAGGTCGATAGCGATAAAATCAATTTAAAATAATATTATATTTTAATGGCACAAGCGAGGATTAAAAACCCTCGAAGAAATAAGATCGATCCCTCGAAATTCGAAGAAAAAAAATGGTCTTATGGTCTCAGCGTATAATTAGCCCCTTTGCGAAAATAGGCTTTATTACTTTAGCTCGTAACATTGCTAGGGCAATTTTATCCACAGTGCGTGGTAGAAGTAGTAATGGAAGTTTAAAATACAGATATGTAACGAATCGACTCAATTACGTACCTAACTTTGGTTCTTTTAGTAATTTCCACGTTATGCTTGTTCCGGCGAAAAACACAGTAAGTAAACGCGAAATTACTCCTAAAGCAAATTCAAATTTACCAACAAAACTTTAAGTGAAACAATACCCTCGGTCTCGCACACGTGCCTCGTGTAAATTTTAATATTCCCTGTGATATCTGTAATGTTAATTAAAGCTCGGCTTCTACTTCACTAATCCCATTCTCTGGTATTTCAATTACCTAGAACGTTCGCACTTCATATACCTACCTCGATTATACATATAATATTATCGAGTCGGGCGAATCATCAGACTACGTGTATTCCTTAATTCGGGCAAATTGATTAAGAATGTTATTTGAAGTTTTGAATTTTGAACTCGATATCGAATCGCTTAAGGTGATATTTCCACGAAACAATTGTAAGCTTTTTAAAATCTAATTCTCTTCACGAACTAACTTTGATACACACGAATAGAGTTAACTTTCAAAATGGGATAAGAAGTAGATACTCGTGTGTCGAGGGGAAATGGAAATCAAATTTCAACGTGACCTTCACGTGCACCCTTTTCAATCAGAAAAAAATATATTATAAACTCATCAACTGCATTATGATTTTCGTCTGTTGTCAGTTTACAATCTTGCCAATTAATGATTTTGAAAAAAAAAAAACAGTCACGATACAAACGAGGAAAAAAATCCAGCCAAAAGATTACTAGGATGATGTTAGGAAAAAAATAAGTAAATACTCGTATTACGTAAAATTATGTCATTCAATCAGGATTAATTATTGAACGACGTATTGATTATAATAAAAATTCGCAAATACTCACCAGCCAAACGTAATGTTTATAATTGAGCATAATTCCGGTTCGAAACGCACTTCACTAAACAAAACGCGAATTAAGGTGCATTGTCCGAATGTTTTTTTTCTTCCTAAGACGCGATCATGAGGCAGAGATTGGACAAAGTGCCGATGCCGCAACCATGGTACATCGTCGGCGTGCTTGTCTACTACTCACGTCCGAAACATAATTTAAAGTAGTCACAGAATGTGAAACTTTCGAAGGTACAACGGCATTTTTGCCATGTACTTGTGTTTTATCGACTTTGCATAATTGCCAATACGGTGCTTATAGACTAATCCAAACAGGTAAAATGTACATTGAGCTGCAGATAGGTATGTTACCTATGTTCAATTCAACCTATACCTGTGCAAAAAAAAAATGTCCGTGAAATTTATTTATTTCGTGGAGAACTTGACACGTTAACTAGGTAAGTAATAAGTATATACAAAGTCAGAGGATAATTGACGCGTTAATAAAAAATTTACTCGAAGGTAGGTATACGTATAATAATATGACGTGCCAAATTGTGAGAGCCAACTTGGTTATTTTGTCGAGATGAAAGTTTTTAATTAATAAAATGCCAGCTTTAGGTAAAGCTGCTCGTACTAATTATTTTGAAAATTTTCCATCATACTCGTACATACGTAAATGTCGAGTGGAAAGAAACATGGAATGAAAAGGGTTATATTTTTATTTGAAAATTAGGTTGGTAATAATTTTGCTTACCATTTTCACCTGGCTAATTTTTTTTAAATATTAACAATTTTTTTCGACGCGATTACGCAGCACATTAAAATATCATAAAGATCGTTAAATTTAAAAGCGATTAAAATACCTACAGTGTTCATAAGTCAGTTTACTACAATTTTTTCATTTTCTAAATTTTACCTCAACTTTCAACGAGTGGATCCCCGATGAAGTGGTGTTTTTTTGACACCGTCGAAAATTTTTCAAGTCCAATGCTACACAGATACTTGATATCAAAATAGGAGGAGAGGGAGGGGTCCAATCAAAGCTTTTGTAATAATTAAAATTATTCCTGGTACTTCAAGCTACAACTTTTGTTTGAAAATTTTTTCAATTGGACCCCTCCCTTTCAACCGATTTTGTATAACACTCCAGATCCAGAGATACTAATTAAAAATTACTGGAGTGAGGGAGAAAGGGGGCAATTGAAAAGTTTTTCAAATAAAAGCTGTAGATTGAGATCCTAAAAATAATTTTGATCATTAAAAAAATTCGATTGGATCCCTCTCCTCTGCTCTGCTCCGATTTCACATAACATCAGGTGATTACTTTTCAAAATTAGTGGAGGGGTTTAATTGAAAAATTTTTCAAACAAAAGTTGTAGATTGAGGTGCTAGAAATAATTTTTGTCCTTATAAAATTTTTAATTAGACCTCCCCTCCCTCCCCTTCCTCCCCTTCAATTTTTCATAATATGACTTAGATACTCATATCATTAAAAACCGGTGGAGGTAGGGGTCCAATCGAAAAAAATTCTCGAATTTTATCATTTCAAATATGCCAAAATGAAAATTAGGTAATGGGCAAAAGTATATTTATTCAAATCAATTTTTCGAATAAAAATTCTTCTACTTTCTAGTAGAATAAAATGATTTATTATAATTTTTTGGAGTATAAAAAATTAAAAATGTTTGGCATTTTGAAAAATTACCACATTTTTTAGAGAAACGATATTTCTTATTTTTTTGAAAAACGTATTTTTTATAGATTTTTTTAAAATAACAAATCTTACGATTTTTTGAAATAATGTTTTCAATTCTATTGTTAAAAAATTGACAAGTATTCTTGAATGAGGTATAAGTACCTTTTTGAATAAAAAATTCTCATAAATCCATTAACCCGAGCAGCACAATCGACAAATTATCGAAATAAAAAAATCGACAGAATATCGAATTCGATAAAGTGTCGCGTTAGTTCCGCATAAATCGTGAAATTATCTTTCGATATATAGATAGATTATCGACGAATTATAGTTAGCAAAAATTTCGAGATTATAGTAAGATATTTTATCGATAATATATCTATAATATCGAAAGATAATTTCACAATTTAGGCGGAACTTTTGCGACACTTTATCGAATTCGATATTCTGTCGATTTTTTATTCCGATTTTTCGTCTTTTACTAGCTTCTTTCTATAATTAAAAATCATTAATTAGCATAATTAATACATTAAACTATGCCTAAACACATTATTCATGTTACGGTAAGAGGATCATTTCAGAAAAAGTCAAAAAAAATTATAAAAAATCTGCCAACCGTGGGGCTTGAACCATCTACCTCCTGCATGGTAATCCTCTTCCTTAACCACTATGCCATACCTTATCGTTGAGGAATTAGCAATAAAACGCTTATAATAGGCAGTTTAGTACTTCCAAACGTGTTGGACTTAGAAAAATTTTCACCAATTTGGAAATAATTTCAAATATCGTCACAAAATCGTTGAAAAATCGTTCGACAAATTTCAGATTATTTGTCGATAATGTAGTTTCAAATATCGCCACAAAATCGTTGAAAACTCGAATTCGAGAAATTTCATATTACGTGTCGATAATATAGTTTCAAATATCGTCATAAAATCGTTGAAAAATCGAATTCGAGAAATTTCAGATTACGTGTCGATAATATAGTTTTAAATATCTTCACAAAATCGTTAAAAAATCGAATTCGAGAAATTTCAGATTATTTGTCGATAATATAGTTTCAAATATCGTCACAAAATCGGTGAAAAATCGAAATCGAGAAATTTCATATTACGTGTCGATAATATAGTTTCAAATATCTTCACGCAATCGTTAGAAAATCGAATTCGAGAAATCGCATATTATGTGTCGATAACATAGTTTCAAATATCTTTACAAAATCGGTAAAAAATCGGATTCGATAAATTTAATATAATCTGTCGATAATATAGTTTCAAATGTCGTCAAAAAATCGGTAAAATATCGAAGTCAAGAAATTTCATATAATCTGTCGATAATATAGTTTTAAATATCTTTACAAAATCGTTGAAAACTCGAATTCGAGAAATTTCATATTACGTGTCGATAATGTAGTTTCAAATATCTGCACAAAATCGGTGGAAAATCGGAATCGATAAATTTAATATTCTTTGTCGATAGTATCGTTGACGAATATCGCCATAAAATCTTAATAATATCGAATTCGATAGTTTTTAGATTTTTTGCCTATGAAGTTGTACCGATAAATCTTTATAATATCGTGAGAACATCTATAGATTTTCAAACGATTTTTTATCGATACGTTACATCTTCCGATATTATTGATCGAGTGTGCCGCTCGGGACTTATCTATTTCATTTATTATTTTTATTCGAATAAACAGTCCTTCAATTTTATTGGAGAAAAGATTTTTTATTTTTTTGCGAAGAAAAACAAAAAATTTTCTAGTTTAAAAAATTAAATTAAATTTAAAAAAAATTAAGTAATGTGTTTTTTGGATTTTTTAAAATTATTTTTAATTTTTTTTAAAGTAAACAATTTTTTAATTTTTTAGATCACTTGAAAAAAATTTGTGTTTTTTTTTGGGAGGGGGGGATAAAACAATTTTTCAATTTTTTAAGAATGAAATTTCGTACTTTTTTGGAAGAAAGAATATTTTTCATTTGTATTAATTTTTTAGGTTTTTGTGCATAAAAAAAATTCTCAATTTTTTGGGTGTAATGATATTTCTCATAAAAATATCACTATGATAACACCTTTCAATCGAAAAGATGATTTCGAAAAGTGTTTTTTGAAAAAAAGTGTCAAACTGAACTAAAAACTTCCCGTAATTAGTTTAGTTAACGTATAATTCGCATTTCTGGGCGAACGAACATCAAATTATTTTGGAAAAAAATCTTTATTAGAAAATTTCATCATTTTTCTCAGATTGACAATATTTTTTAAATTTTTGAAGAAAATTTTTTTGCATTTCGTTTAAGTGAAAATGAACAAGGAATAAAAATTTGAAAAAAAAACTGGGAAAAATAAAAATTTTTCTTGAAAAATAGTATTATCTTTTTGGGTATAAAAGTCATCAATTTTCATGAGAAAAAATGTTTCTAAATTTTTTTGAAATTGAAATAATGTTTTCCAAGTTTTTAGTAAAAAAGAAGATTCCTCAATTTTCTGGAAGGAAAAATCATTCAACTACTAGTTTTTAAGGTATCAGGCTGATACCAGTTTTGAGGTATTAGGCTAATACCCAGCCTTGAGGTATCCGGCTGATACCAGTTTTGAGGGAATTCTTCAAAAATTGAGTTTGGTGTCGGATTTTTGGTCGGATTTTCGTGACGTTATTTTCAATTTTGGTCATTGTAAAAGCATCTATGCTAAAAATTAAAATGGAGATACCTACTAAAAAATCAAAAAATTGAAATTTTTGAATTTTTGTAGAAAAAAAAAGAAGAAATTACAAAGAAGTGGGAAATTTGTACATACGAAAAATTGTTTTTTTTTTACTTTTAAATTTAGTATAGGTATCTAATGAAACTCGAGTTTTAATAATCTTACTAAAACTTGGTGATTCAGAGTTATAGACATAGATAGTTAGGTACCTGCAATGTTAATTTTAATTTAAGTACCTAACGTTATAAAAATACAATAGCTTTGCCAGTAAAAAATAGATTTTTTTCCAACTGCATTTTTGTTTGTCATTCATCGCCTAGGTACTAATAATAATTTCGTGAAATGTATTCAACGAAAAATTTAATAAAATTAGACCACTGTATTTTAATTACGAGGGAGGAAAATGACAATGACTTTTGAACTAAAAATACCTTGAGTTTTCGAATGTGTACAATGACTCGAATAAAATTGCTAATTTTCAATTATATTACACCTTACCTGCCTAAATAGCTTCAAACTTAATTGGCATTTCTAAGTAATCTCCATTGGGAAGCACTGCCGACCTTTATAAATAATAATTTGTTTAACATCCATCAATAAGATGAATGAATTAGGAATTAAGAATGTATAACACATTACACCTTGTTATTGCCATTTATAGAATTATTCCATCAACGATATCGTAATAGTTGCCTATTCATAACCTATGATTAATATTGCTACGTGAATACGAAGCCAAAACATCACGCATAATATAGAAGTTGCCTATTGAAGCGCCTGCACTTGGTTACCCTCAATGCATGTATGATTGTATAGACTTCTACATTAGGCGCAGGCGTTTCGAAACATTTATTATCGTTAAAATTAATAAACTTTGAAACAATTTTATTGTAAAACATCCTCGGTAGATGTTTCGAACTACGATAAAAAATCTATCTCATTTATTACTAGAATTAGGAGATATATACTTATTTGATGTTTGAGCATGAACTGGATGTACATTTTTTTTCAATTTCTTTGGAAAATCTTCTGATTTTGTTCAAAAAAAAAATCCTAATTTTATTCTAATAAAATTTTTTATTTGTAAATTGGTCTGAAACTAATTTTTTTCAAATTACCAATATTATTCGGAATGTTTTTTTCAGAGGTTTTTCAAACCTAAATTTTCCAGATTTTTTTTTGAGGTTACGTTTTAAATTTTTTTGCAAAACAATGATATTATCAATTTTTTTTTTTTTGAAATGATACATATTTTTATAATTTTTTAAAAAACATGTTTTTTACGAAAAAAGTAAATTTTTCAAAATGTGTGTATTTGGAATCGAACACAATTTTTTTGATTTTTTCCCATTTGCGTTACGTTGCAATTGGCTGCACTGTGATGAAATTTTTTTGATAAATCTTGATTAAATTTTACTCCGTATCTGTAAATTCCATTCAACTCTTCGTACTTGCACTTGTAAATTATCAAAATATTTTCTTTTTTTTCTCAAAAAAAAAAAAAAAAACTTTTTATTCCAAGTTAGGTAATTCAGAAATCATATCAGTCTTCAAAAAAATGGAGAAATGTTATATTTAATCAAAAAATTGAGCAATTTTTTTCTTCATATAAAATTAAGATTTTTTAATACCTACCTAAGTACCTACATATTAAAAAAAAAATTTAAAAATGAATTTTTTTTTTGCAAAAGAAATTCTCCAAAACTTGAAAAATATCACTTACAAAAACGAAAAAAAATTAGAGAAATATCAGTTAGATATTTTAAGTGGCAAGTCAATCAGAAAAAATCGTGAATTTTTTACTTCAAAAAATTGAAGACATTTTGTGGTCAAAAAATTGAGAATTTTTAATTTTAAAAAATGAGAATTTCGTCGTCGTCGTATCATTATGTACACTGTGGACTTAGTGGCCCCTCATCTGCGGTGCGGTATCTTTGGCTAGGTACTCGAGAATCTCTGAGGTATCATTTGCCCTTTTCCTTGATCTTCTTTTACTCTTTCTTCTAACTTGAAAAAAATAAGATTTTTTTCCCTCCAAAAGAATTAAGAAACTTTTCTTTAAAAATTAGAAAATTTCAACTTTCAAAAAAATGTAGAAATATACTTACGTATTTATAGTTAAGCTACTCCTAAAAAAATTGGATTTTTTTTAACTGAAAAAATTCTTACTCACTTGAAAAAAATAGAATTTATTTTTCTCTAAAAGAATGAAAATATCTTTGTGCAAAAAATGTAAAAATACCAACTTCGAAACTATGAATAAATATTTTTATAGGTAAGTTACCTACTACTGACCCCCCCCCCCCCCCAAAAAAAAATTTACTTCAAAAAATTGAAAAATAAATTGAGACATTTTATATTTAAATAAAATTGAGGTTTTTTGTTTAAAAGAAATTGTGATTATTGAAAATACAGTGAAGAAAAGTTTTAAAAAAAATGAAAAAATTTCTTACTCACTTGAAAAAATGAGAATTTATTTTTCTCTAAAAGAATGAAAAAATCTTTGTACAAAAAATTAAAAAATATCAACTTTAAAAACATGATGAAATATTTTTATGGGTAAGTAAATTATTGCCTACTCCCAATTCCCCAAAAAATGTAAAATGTTTTTACTTCGAAAAATTGGAAAATAATTTGAGACATTTTATATTTAAATAAAGTTGAGATTTTTTTTATTGAAAATAAATTGTGATTATTGAAAAACAAACTCATTTCAAGAAAATAGAAATTCTTTGCTTGAAAAAATTAGAACTTTTTTAAAAAAAATGTTCTCTCTGAAAATATTAAAATATTTTTCATTCCAAAAAAATTCACAGAAATTGACAATTTTTATGACTCAAACTTCAAAAATTCAAGGATACACAGAATAATAATTATGGAAAATATAAACTGAACTAACTCTGAATCGCATTTGTCGTTCGTGAAGAGAATAATTATGTGAAAATATAGCAACTCTCAAATTTAATAAAAATTTTAAAATAAGAAAGAGAACTTTTTCCTTGCATATTATGGTCAAAATCCGAAATAAGTTAAAATGAATAGGTACCTACATAAAAATAAATACTCATAAAGTAATATAGCGACAAAATTTATATTCACGTCAAAAATTCTACCTACTTCAAGTTTCCATCCCCCCCCCCCTATTTTATAACATTGACAAGTAGGTATTCATATTGTAGTACATCTATTACATAGAATATTATTTTTCAGAAATGCATTGATAGGTTATGTACGTAGTATAACGAGGTACTGGGTAAGATAATATACGTATAGCTTGTATCTAGATGTACTTGTATATCCAATGAATACAATACAATATGTAGTTTATTTACATATGTTCTGTCAACCATAATAAGCTTACAATAAACAATGTGTGACAGTCATGGTCAATGGTCAGCCTTATTGAAATTTAACAAGTACTATGAGTATACGATGATTTTATAATAATAAAAATATACTTATGCATACTTAGCCGAAGAGAATATAAATAATTAAAGGTATTGCAACATCGCCCGATGACATTCTCATCACATACTAAAATTTAAACAATGAAATTCTATACACGAATTATGTACAATCAAAAAAAATTTAAATTTAAAAAAAACGCAGAGGAAAACAAAACTTATGGCAAATAAAATATTACAGACTTTATGTTGAAAAAAAAATACACACGTACTACAAAGTACATACTTATATGGATTTTTTTTTATCTAAATTTAAAATAAATACCATGCATATCACGCATCCATTGATACCCTTGGAAGGTAAAAATTTATGCTGGTTTATTTGATTGTTGATTTATGTAGTGATGAATATACTTCTTTTGTAGATTAACTGGATAATCTTGGTATTTTTGCAACAACTTGGTTATAATTTTGCCATTTTTTTCGTACTTCCCTTTATACGCTTGATATTTGTCTTGCTTCGGTACAGGTATTCTCATTGGCACCTGAAAAATTAACACAACAACGCGTTAATAAAAACCCCAATTAAAGAAGAAATAAATTCGAAACGTAGGTAGGTAGTAGGTAGCTAGGTACCTGCATAAAATACGTTTTTTACGAGAATGTAAGAACATACGTATTAGTCTCGAAAAAATGTATTTTAACGGGTAAAAAATCATCCAAGCAGAAAACTATCGATTCAAAATAAATACTTTCACAGGGAAAATTCTCTCGATTAAAAAATTCACCTTACACATGAATTTTAATTGAGGAAAAATTAAGAAACCGATGATTTTTAAATTGTAATAAATTTTTGATAGGTATTAAATTAAGTTTTCAAAATTCATAAAATTTAATAAATCCATAAAAGGAACCTTTCAAGTTTTGTAAAAAATTTCTATCAAGTTTTTGAAATGAGATCAATTTTTAGAATAAATTTCCAAAATTGAGTATTCATCTCAAAAATTTTATGAAAATTAAAAATTGATAATTTTCCAGTTTTATTAAATTTTTGAAAATCAGCTAAATTTTAAAATTTTGAAAAATGGATAAAAATTTCAAATTTTGAAAAATACATAATTTATTTTTATAAAAATTAAAATCATATTAATTATGTTTAAAATTTTCTTGAATCTTGAAACTGGATTAATTTTTATAGTTTATAAAATATTCATTTAGTACATAAAATTTTAAAAACTGATTTTTTGAAATTCAGAAAATGTTTATAATTTTTAAATTTCAGTAGAAATATTTAAAAATTGGTATAAATTCAAAATGATTCATAAAAAAGTCAAAATAAAATAATGATTTTTGGTAGATATAGACCCTAAATTTTTAAATAGGTAAATATTTTTAAGGCTTGATTAATTTTTATAATTTTCAAGTTTTTAAAGTTGAATCAATTTTCTAAATTTCCCCAATAATAAATCTTTGATTTTTGGATAATTTTTAGAATTTTCTAAAAGTACAAAATTTCATAATTTAATTGGAATTTCAATAGTTAAAAACTTTAATAAATTTTAGAAGTTATGACAATTTTCAAAATTTTTAAACTTAAGCGAATGTTCAAAATTTGGTGAAAATAGAAAATAAGGATAAATTTCAAAATAATATAATAAGAATTTTTTTAAGCAGGGTCGATTTTCAAAATTTTCATAAACTATGTATATGATAATCTTTAAAATAAGTAGGTAAGTACGTTGAACATTCAAAATCTGAGAAAAATTCATAATTTAATGAAAATAGGAATTACCTACTTATTGATAATTTTTGAAGTTTGCTAAAATACAAAATTTGAAAAGACTTGATATTTCATTAAAAGAACTTTGGAGGATATTTTCAAATTTCAATTAATATTTGAAGTTGATAATAATCTCAAAATTTTCAAAATTTAGTAACTTTAATAAAAATTGAAAATTTGAAAAAAATTCAAAATTTTACAAAAAATTTGAACTTGGGTACCGGGTACCTAACTTTTAAATTTTAGTAAATTTCAGAAGTTGAGACAATTTTTAATACTCAATTTTTGGATTAC
This sequence comes from Balanococcus diminutus, assembly GCA_959613365.1. Lineage (NCBI taxonomy): Eukaryota > Metazoa > Arthropoda > Insecta > Hemiptera > Pseudococcidae > Balanococcus > Balanococcus diminutus. The sequence continues at coordinate 38,396,904 of OY390714.1, forward strand.
GTGATAATTTCCAAAAGAAATTCACAAAAAATCTAAATTTCGATGATTTTTAAATTTTAATAAATTTTCGAAGTAGGTAAAGTCAATTTTTAAATTTTTCAAAATTTAGTGAATCTTTATAATAATATCTACTAAAAATTAAAAAATTTGAAAAAATTCTCCAATTCGATAAAATCAGAATATTGATAAATTTAATCAACTTTAAAAAATTAAAGAATATTATCATAATTTCAATTTTTATATTCAAAATTTGGATTTTTACTAATTTTCGAAAAATTTACAAAATTGTACGATTTAGGTCATTTTACCTCCGTAAAACTACAAAAAATGACAGATATTATTGGTTTCCTGGATTTTTAGGTTTATCCCCCCCCCCCTTGACAAAAATTTGAAAAATTCTAAGTAGTGTGAAATAGTTTGGAAAACAGGGAATTTATTTTCAGCTTTTCAGCTCCAAAACTGTACCTCCCAGGAAGAATTGAAATTTTCAGTCCTTTTCAAGGTTTTTCAAGGTCATTTCAGGGATCGGAAAAATCTGAAAAAATTTCCTAACATTCCCCTTTAGTACTTTTACCTACATGCTAAGTCTCTGGGGCCGATTAACCCCCCCCCCCCCCCCCCCCCGCCCATCACACCAGAGCCTTTTTAAAATGGCAAATCTTCAAATTTTGGCTAATTCTCGAAATATTCAATTAATAATACAAAATTTGAAAAAAAAATCCTTTTTTTATCAATGTACCTAAGGATTTCGAGGATGTTTAAATTTAATTTAATTTTTGAAGTTGGACTTTATAAAAAATTTATTGCTGATGAAATTCTGAAAATTATATTTCCAAAATTTTTGGTTGAACTTCAAAATTTATAAAAATTTTAAAAATTGAATAAAAATTCTAATTTTGGTTCATTTTATTGCTTGATAATTTTTAACATTCAGAAATTATTTTAAAATCTCTCCAAAGAAACAAATTTATAGCTAAAAAAAAAAATAATGCAAGAACTGATTTCAATCCAGGCTCTCTTTAGGCAACTTATTCAACATAAATAAAAGCTACCTACATAGTTTCGCCTGAGATATGACGTCAGACTTCTAGAAAATGAAATAGGAACGTACGTACGAGTCTTATAAAATTCATGATCGTAAGATCATACCGAGCGCACCGACCATATTAGGTTTAAAATGAGCATACTCTCGACAATAAACTAGTGAAACTCATCGATATTTTTTTCTCATTCAATGGGTTTCTTTCTTTTGTACAAATACACTTACATAAACTATCGCATGAGGCGATAAATACTGAATGTAATTAAACGTCACAGGAACATAAGATGGATCCAATGGCGGCGGTTCCGGATTATCTTGAGTATACTCATATACTTGCGCTGGCGATCTGCGGTCTGATGGCACTATGTATGTTGGCCGAGGTGATGGTTCGGCTGGCTCAATCGGCGTTAATTTCCCCGTTGGAACCATTATACCGTATGTTACCGGTAATAACACGTAAATACACTGAAACATATGAGAACAAACGATGTGTGATCATTAATCGCAATTCTTCGCACATTGATTGTTATTTTACTGTTGTTGCACATTTGTGTTCGTCTCTAAATCGATATCTAATCAACGACTATACAGGGTGTTCCATAATACAAGCGCAATATTTTCATCATAGATACAACACGAGTAGATGAACAAAACACCTTTTTATGATGAGTTGCCTATCTCGATAATTGAAGGCGCTCTGAAGCTTTAAAAATTTGTCATTTTTAAGCAAAAGTTGGCAACAATACTACATTCAAAATTGGAGGAGAGGGAGAGGGCCAATTGAAAATTTTTTCAAACAAAAGTTGTACATTAAGATTCTGAGAATAATTTCGAACATTACAAAAATTTTGATTTTACCCCTCACACCCCTCCAATTTCGAATAATAAGTATTTACGTAGTATTGTAATTGTGAAAAATGAAAATTACTAATTATTAGAGGAGAGAAGGTACACAATCGAAATTTTTAAAATGACCAAAATTAATTCCTATAAGATCTCATTCTACACTTTTTGTTTGAAAAAAAATTCAATTGGCCCTCTCCCTCTACTCCAATTTTGAATAATATAACTATTTACGTAGTATTTTACAAAATTAGACGAGAGGAAGGGGTCCAATCAACATTTTTATGATGACCAAAATTATTTTTCAGATCTCAATCTACAACTTTTGTTTCAAACATTTTTCAATTAGGCCCCCCTTTCTTTCCTTTAAATCACACCGCTTTCATTTCGTAGAAAATTATTCGAAATCCTCCATGCAGCAAGATGACGTCATGTTGCTGAAGCCATCTGCATACAGCACGATCCTAGCCGGTGCATAGCACTTCGAATACACGAGAACAGTTGTAATCAAGTTGGAATGCCTATCTTTGAAATTGAAGGAGTTATGACGACAAGAAATTCTTGTTAAAAGCATTGTCTACCTCAATATTTAGGGTGCACGTTCGAGACATAAAAATTAAAACAATCCTGTCAAAATAATACCTGATGCAGATTCAATTTTTTGAGAGGAACAAAAAAAGGTATTTGAAGATTTTGCCTATCATTGAAAATGAAGGCCGCTACAGAGAATTGAAGATCAGTATTTTCAAAGTTCGAGGTTCCGTAGCACCTTCATTTTCAAAGATAGATAAATTTTCAACATAACTGATTTTGCTCCTCTCGAAAAGTTACATCTGCGTCATGAATTGTATTGACGAAATTTTGAATTTTTTGAAACTACTGCCCCTTCAAAATTGAGATAGGCAACTCATAATAAAAAATGTTTTTTGTTTGTCTACTCGAGTTGTATCTACAGGGTGTTTCGTAGCTGACTGAGTTCCTTCCACCAGATGAATAGGCAACCCATAAGAAACAAAAAAGTTGTATAAATATATTGCCTATCTTGAAAATTTTAGGGGCAAGAAAAAATTGAATTGAGAATTTTTTTTTGATGGCCCGAATGAATAGTACTAAAAAAATAACGGATTTTGTTCTTGACATTTTTTGCATATCTTTGAAAATGAAGGCTCAGGAGAACTCTAAACTTTAAAAAAAAGGTGTTTTCAATTTTCAAAGCTCTGTAGCTTCTTCATTTTTGAAGGTAGGCAAATTTACCACATAACTTTTTTTGCTTATCTCACAGAGTTACGCCTGTTTCATGTAACATCTTGACAAATTTTGCAGTTTTAATTTTCCAATGATGTACACTGATAATTTGAAGCTCAAGTGATCAATAAATACGAATGAGACAAAAATTGCAAAATTTTGTCAAGATGATACATGAAAGAGAAGTAACTTTTGCAAAAAAAGTTATGTGATGGATTTGTCTATCTTCAAAAATGAAGGAGCTACAGAACTTTGAAAACTAAAAAACCTGTTTTTTTCGAAGTTTGAAGCTCTCTTGCGCCCTAATTTTCAAAAATAGACAAAAAAATGTCTATAACAAAAAAGTTTATTTTTTTAGTGCTACTCTTTGGCCCAACCAAAAAAATTTTTTTTTTTTCAATTTAATTTTCCCATGCCCCTTTAATTTTTAAGATAGTCAACATGTTTATATGACATTTTTTGTTCCTTATGGGTTGCCTATTCGCCCGGTGAGAGGAACTCAGTCAGCTATGAAACACCTTGTATAGTTGAATTATTATGCGGATGCTTCACGGAACACCCTGTATGAGATTTCAAACATCAATGAATCGCATGTAATTTCAAACCTATCGTAGGTATAATTTGTTATTTTGAAATTATGTTATTCGCTAATTATTACGAAAATTGTCGGCACAGCAAAGGTATAGGTAGGTATACGAACGAAAGCAATGTGCAATGCCCAATAGCATCCAACTTTCCAATAATCTAACCCAAATTGGTAGAGAAAAAGTAACCTCTTGATTGAATCTTCTTGAACGACCACACAACCGCGAAAACCTTGTAACTCGTCATTAATTTTGTAACAACCTTAAAGACCTATTAATCAGTCTATAGACCGATCTTAACCTAATAGGTAGGTAATTTATACGAAAAAATTCAATTATCCGTGTACGTATTGAAATCAGCGTAGCGCATCTCCAACGATATACGTAAAAAGTACTCATTTGCACTCGTCTGCGAGATAAATAGCGTGATAAATTCCCTCCCGTGATATATGAGATGGGCACCGATCAATGACATGTTTACACTTTAAGCGTTATTATGTATTAATTACCTAGCAACGTTACTACGCCGAAAATTATAAATATTTTTGAGTTAAAAACTGTTCTTAGCGTGCTTACGACCACCATACTAAGACGTATGATAATTCAGACAGCTAATTATACCGGTGTAATTACTTTGGAGACCTTTGGATATAACAACCGGTTATGTAATGTACGCGTACATCATCTCTCTTTGCGTTTATAGGAATACGTACAAACGTATGTTTGTCTTGGCGGGCGAGCAAACTTTGAAATTTCAACGTCTCGTATTTGTGTCAAGTTCGTTTCACTTCCTTTTGCACGATGCGATGCGTTTTATGCAATTTTGTATACACGAAAATATCATTTCTGACATTATGGTAAATGCATTAACATTTTTTCAACATTAATTCGCATTTTTCTTAAATTTTTCTCTTTCAAATTATATACAGGGTGTCCTAATAAAGATATCTTTCTCGACCCCGAACCAGGAGATAGATGAGTGTCGGTGTATAAAAAGTTAACTTTTGGTTCATATAACGCACCAAATCGTCCAAGGAGAAAGTGTAAAAAAAAATTTGTGTTGTAGGCGGTAGCAGCGTTGGTATAATAATTAATCATGCATGTATGAAAATTCTTCTAAACAATCAATATGAGGGGAAAACAAAAAGAATCCTTTATTGTTGGAAATTCAAATATAAATAACTTTTGTGCGAAACTTATTTCAAATAGGTACCCGAGCAGCACAATCGACAAATTATCGAAATAAAAAATCGACAGAATATCGAATTCGATAAAGTATCGCGTTAGTTCCGCCTAAATCGTGAAATTATCTTTCGATATATAGATAGATTATCGAAAGACAATTTCACGATTTAGGCGGAACTTTTGCGACACTTTATCGAATTCGATATTCTGTCGATTTTTTATCGATTTTTTATTCCGATTTTTCGTCTTTTACTAGATTTTTTCTATAATTAAAAATCATTAATTAGCATAATTAATACATTAAACTATGCCTAAACACATTATTCATGTTACGGTAAAAGGATCATTTCAGAAAAAGTCAAAAAAAATTATAAAAAATCTGCCACCCGTGGGGCTTGAACGATCTACCTCCTGCATGGTAATCCTCTTCCTTAACCACTATGCCATACCTTATCGTTGAGGAATTAGCAATAAAACGCTTATAATAGGCAGTTTAGTACTTCCAGACGTGTTGGACTTAGAAAAATTTTTAACCAATTTGGAAATAATTTCAAATATCGTAACAAAATCGTTGAAAAATCGTTCGACAAATTTCAGATTATTTGTCGATAATGTAATTTCAAATATCGCCACAAAATCGTTGAAAAATCGAATTCGAGGAATTTCATATTACGTGTCGATAATATAGTTTCAAATATCGTCATAAAATTGTTGAAAAATCGAATTCGAGAAATTTCAGATTACGTGTCGATAATAAAGTTTTAAATATCTTCACAAAATCGTTAAAAAATCGAATTCGAGAAATTTCAGATTATTTGTCGATAATGTAGTTTCAAATATCGCCACAAAATCGTTGAAAAATCGAATTCGAGAAATTTCAGATTATTTGTCGATAATATAGTTTCAAATATCGTCACAAAATCGTTAAAAAATCAAATTCGAGAAATTGCATATTATGTGTCGATAATATAGTTTCAAATGTCGTCAAAAAATCGGTAAAATATCGAAGTCGAGAAATTTCATATAATCTGTCGATAATATAGTTTTAAATATCTTTACAAAATCGTTAAAAAATCGAATTCGATAAATTTCATATTCTTTGTCGATAATGTAGTTTCAAATATCTGCACAAAATCGGTGGAAAATCGGAATCGATAAATTTAACATTCTTATATCGTCATAAAATCTTAATAATATCGAATTCGATAGTTTTTAGATATTAGGCCTATACAGTTGTACTGATAAATCTTTATAACATCGTGAAAACATCTATAGATTTTCAAACGATTTTTTATCGATATGTTACATCTTCCGATATTATCGATCGAGTGTGCCGCTCGGGTACGTAATCAAAAAGTGGAAAGTTGTCAATCGTTTTGGACTTTTTCCACCCACGAGCGAGTTGCTATTTCTACGCAGTTCCTTCACGAACGATAAATGATTCAGTCAGAGTTTCAAAGTTCAGTTTATTTCTATTTCACTCTGTTTACACGCGATTGGAAAATTTGAAATTTTTTGAGTCGTGAAATGTAATTAACAAATAAAAAAACTTTGAAGTTGACGACACTTTTTTTAAAGTAATCAAATACCTATATGTAAAAAAGTTCTTATTTTCTTTACTATATAGGTAGGTAGATAAATCACTTTAATATTTCGAAAAAAAAATCAATTATTTTTTGGAATAAAAAAAAATCTCCTAAATTTTTTGAAATTAATTATTTTTTTGGTAATACTTGATCAAATTTCTCAAAACTTTTGTACTTGCAATTGCATGCAATACTCAACATTTTTCTTCAATATCAATTTTGTTTGAATAAGAAAATTCTCAATTTTTTGAAATGGAAATATGTAAAAGATAAATTTTTCAAAAAAAATCTTCATTTTTTGTTTAAAAAAATTGTTAGGTTCATCTTTTTTGGTTTAATTCAACATTCAAGTGATTTGTAGGTACCTATTACTTTTTCATTTTTATTCCGTCAGTGTTGGAAAGAGGGTGTTGGTGCAAAACAATTATTTTTTATTTAAAAAGGAATATGCCAATTTTTTTGAACAAAAAAATGCCAATTTCTTAAACCAAAAAAGATGATCCTAAAATGATTTTTTTAACCAAAAAATTGAAAAATTTTAAACAAAAAAATAAGAAAAATTTTAAAACAAAAAAAAATGTCAAGTTTTTTTTTGTAAACGGAAAAAATGTTTAATTTTTTCAATAGAAGGCATTCTCATTTCAATATATTTTTTTTCAAACAGAATCAAACCTCTCAACTTTTTTTAAAATAAAAAAATATATATATTCAACGGATTTTTTTTTTAAACCAGAAATTCTCAATTTTCTCCAGCAAAAATATATCAATTTAGAATTTTATTTTTTATACGTAGATATGAATCAAATAAAAAATTTTATAATCACAAATCGAGAATTTTTAAAAATAGAACAAAATATTTAATTTTTTCAACAAAAGGAAGAAATTCTCATTTTAATTTAAAATAATTATTTTTCAAACAGAATCAAACTTCAACCCTTTTTTAACTAAACAAATAATACCTCATACCTAATATAAAAAAGAATCACATTTTTTGAATAAAAAATTTTAAAATCTTTTTTAAACATAAAAACGTAAATTTTTTCCAATAAGCGATCGCAAAGTAAATTGTATTTATTTAACAGAAAAATATTCTCATTTTTTAAATAAAAGAAATTATCAGGTTTTATTTTTGTTTTTTTTTACCAAAAAATTCTCAATTTACTCGAGGAAAAAAATCTTGATTTTTTTTGTGTGAATTAAATAAATTCTTCTTTGTTTTTTGAATAGGTATAGGTACCTAAAAAAATATTTCATTTTTTAACAGAAAAATTTTCTAAATTTTTAGAATGAAAAAGTTCTTAAATTTTTTTAAACGCAAAAAATCTTAATTTTAAGTAGATAAGTACTAGATACTTAATTTTTTTTCAACTGTAAAGGGTAAAATAGGGGATTATTACTGGGAGGGGACGATAGACCGACAGAGCTTAGGTACAAATCGCACCTTTCGTTTTACACTTATACACCCACCCAGAGACGGTTTGAGCAAATTTTTTTGGGGGGGTGTAGATCGAAAATGCCGAATGAAAATTTTCAAAATGCCGAATGATAATTAATAGGTACAACAGTGGGAAGTAGACCCCTGCGCTGAATTTTTTGAAAAAAGTGAGTTTTCGAAAGAAGAACTTCTCACTATCCTCATAGAAAAAATTTCAAGAACTTATGGTAGCATTAGGATTTGAATCAAAACGACTGTTGCTGCCCGAGCGAAGCGAGGGCGAACATTTTTGAAAAAATTGCACTTCTAAAAGAAAAGATGGACTTTTTTTTGCAGAAATTTTGAAAACATACAATAATTTCTGGTTTTTTAAAAGATGAAAAAGCGATACGTTGCCCGAGCGAAGCGAGGGCGAAAATTTTGAAAAAATTTGAATTATTAGTTAAAAATAATGCACTTTAAACATAATTTTTAATATTTTCAAAAAGATCATGTTAATTTTTTTACGTTATAAGTTATAACAATTCAAATGCGCTGATTTTTGATTCCTATTCTGATTCTGAGAGAAAGATGAAGTAATAGAAGTACATTGCCCGAGCGAAGCGAGGGCGAAAATTTTTTTCAGAAATTTACCGAATTTGTGAGTCGGAATTTCTCTAAAATTTATCGAATTTCTCAAAAATTTGCCGAATTTGTGATTTAGAATTTCTAAAAAATTTACATATTTGAAATTCAAAACTTTACCAAATTTTGTAAACATACCTAATTTAATTTGTCGAAAGTTTGCCGAATTTGTCGAAAATTTTTCAAAAATTTGCCGAATGGAAAATCACTGGGGGGTGTTCCACCCCCCCCCCCCCCCCCAAACCCCCCCCCCTCGCACCGGCTCTGCACCCACCCCTAACTCTTCACATACCAAATTTGTCTAATTATGTACCAAATTATACACGCGAAATAACTACACACAGTTCGTAACAAGGAGAACACGTTTATTGGACTCAGAACAGACCAAAAAAGAGGGACCACATTACCAAATTATACTAAAATATATACCTACCACATTAAAACATGGGCCAAATTGAACTTTGATTCGGCCGATGGTCGGAGTACGCGGCGTCCCTACGTACTAGGTCCGATATCGATACACGAATAGATTCTAGGCCGAAAGTATTCCAGTCTCATTACCAAGTAATGAGACTGGTTAGCAGGGATACCAACCACGTTGCCGCAGTGTAGCACCAGGAAGTCAGGCCATAAGTACGTATTACACAACTTTTTTGCAAAAAAATATTTGACATTTTTTTAAATGAAATTTTTAAATTTTGTGGCGGTGAAAATATTTTTGTAATTTTTCAAAAAGTCTTGATTTTTTTGGAGAAAATATTTTTTACTTTTAAAGAAAAAAATCACTCAATTCTTTTGTAGGAAAAAATTCAACATTCGAGAAATTTTTAAATAAAATTTTTTGCAAATAATGCTTTTCGTTTTTTCTGAGAGAAAAAAATGTGTTCATTTATGTAAAAAATATAAAATTACTTCTTTTTTAATTTTTACCAAATCTTAAAAAACTCATGAAACTTTACAAATTTACACCTTACGAAAATTTTTAAGAATTCAACTGATAGGTAGTTGAAAATTATTCAACTTCAAAACTTCGTTTTAAATAAGTAAGAATAATACTATTTTTTGAGTTTTCGCCCAATTTCATTTTGAATAAAAAATTGAGTATGTTTTATTACAGAAAAATTATGGAATTTTAAAAATAGGGTTGTTTTTAAAGCTTTGTAATTTTGTTAATTTTCTTTAATGTAACAAATTTTTCGAATTAGAAACATTTTTCGTTTTGAAAAAGTTCCGTTGAAGATGATGCAAGTCTCGCTTTTCGTTTTTAAATTGTTTTAGATGTACGAGTAGACGAGTACTCAGTAAAAACATTTAAAATACAATTTTTTAGTCATGAAAGGTATTTTTTTTTATTAACACCACACCACGTAAAAAAAAAACTTTAAAACGTACTTGTTCGAAAATCGTATTTTATTTTTTGATAAAACGTTTAAATAATGTATTTCGAACACGTTCCCTAAATATAAAAGTTGTTTCTATTGAAATTTCTCGCATAAAGGTAATAATACATTTCTGCATATTTTCCTCTTAGACGCATTACATAGGAGAAATTTCATTCCGAAGTGCCATAATGTTTTTACCACACAATTAACCCTTCAAAGTCACACATGAAAATTTAATAAATTGCAGTAACTTTTTCAGTTTTTCTGCAAAAAAATAAAATTCATATTGATTTGTGTATTTTTTTATGGCGAATCCAAATTTCTTGTCAAAAATTTTTTCTGATCAATGGTTTTCTCAAAAAAATTATTTTTCTCTCCCTTACTTTCGTGAGTTTTTAATGATTAGTCAATATCTTGGAAACAAAGGGTTGTATTGAAAAATTATTCCTTTAACACAGATCGAAAATTTCATGATCAACAATTTTGGTTATTATAAATTTTTGGCTAGAACCAACCGTTGATGAGAAAAATCATGAAATATCTAAGTAGAGAGAAAATAATAAGCCCCCGCCCCTTCAATTCACGAAGTAGGCAGGCAACCCGCTTTGCACTCATAATGTACCACTTCATTGCGCGCGCAGGCACGGTGGTAGGTTGTTGCCGCGTCGCCACCCCTTCTACCATTTACGGGTGGAGAAAAACCGTTATTAGTGAATTTCACTAAGTGTGACTTTGAAGGGTTATGGTAAAATAAATTTTACACCCTTGTAAATTCCTCTTTAGATGATTAAAATTAGACGTATTCACATAATATGTGATCGAACGAAGTATCGTTACCTATATTATCCTCGTACACCAATTCTCATTTGTCTTCTAATTAGGAGTCAGGAGACTCCTTTAAATCTAATTTGACACTTTTGAAAAATTATGCCATTTTTGTAATCGTTAACGTTAAACTTTATAGTGTATCGAAAAACTCTTTACATATCGGGTGTCCCATAAATTCAAATAGGTATCCCTCCACGTCGTTTAGTAAGATGGAGAGAAAAAAATTAACTTCCAAAGTACAGTGTACCAGGCACCTATACATTCATGTCGAGGGTATTTAGTACATAGGTTGAACTCGCGGTAATATTTCTAGGAAGTATACGAGTAAGTAGGTAAATCAAATCACAGATTCGAATATTACAATATTGTAAACGTTCTTCCTCCAGGAAAAAAATCACCGACAAAGGTAGTGATTTGATGATCTCATTTTTTTCTTTCTCTCGAATGGTATCGACGTATGTAGGTGGATATGGATACTGGTAATATGAACTATAGTTGTATGTAGCTATACAATACGTTGAATACAAGTTGAACGAAACAAAAAGAACAATATCCAATAATTATGATTATGATTATCTCGATTTAGTACTCAGCTGATCGATTACTTATCGATATAAATAAAAAAAAATCGTTGATTAGGTACCCGCATTATTTGCAATAATGATGATGAAGAATAATGCAGGTAACGTAACAAACACCAGTTTATACGAATAATTACAAGACCATTTTTCTTCTGTTCTTATCTTGAATAGAAATTTTCTTCGAATTGATCGTAATCAGGGTAAAAAATAAAATACTTTTGGTTCTATGTAATTTTCAAAAATATCCACGATTTCGAACCAAGACAAAACTTGTAAAAATTTGAATTTATTTAAGTAGGTAACTTCGTAATCAACCAGATTGAATACCAATTGACAAAAAAAAATAGCTAACCCATCCAAGAAATTCGACTATTACACCATCACAGTACATATCTGATCACGTACAACAAAAACTATTTTGTAATACGTATCGTAAGCAGAATAACTAATATAGCATGTACGAGTACCTACATAAACGATCACGACGTATTATGATACGATAAAAATTATTATTCATTCTGATACAGCGAAGGTACGAGTAGCAGGTACCTAGCTAGAGCTACATAGTAAAAAATTGAACATTTCGACAAGTTTGTGCAATTTCTGCATGAATGGACGCGGTGACCTGCGACAATGTCGTTAAAAAATTCAAATGGCAAGTGATAAGTTATTGTCTCATTACGAGAACAAAGTACTCATTAACGCCATAGCTAGTAACGAATCATCCTTTCAACTGAAATTTTTCACTATTGAAAGTACATAAATAACACTGGTATGCATTAGAGTAGAAAATATGAAAAAAACATACCAGTTATTAAAAAATCTTACTGGACGATTTTTTGACAATTTTTTTACCGCAAGGAAAAGACAGGTACCTGACTAAAATGAATCGGCTTTCATTGCTCGTAATTACGAATACCTATGCGTAGGTAGGTATGTATAAGTCGTACCTGTATAAGGCCATAAGTACATTTTATGCTGATTTTTAAAAAGGTTCAAAATGAAATTGGTGGCACTTCGTTTTAGATGATTTTCTCAAACAGAAAAGTCAGCTATTAAATTTGACCTGATGATGGAAGTTGGGGGTGAGGGGTATTTTTCTCGACGTTTTGGGTCGAAATAAGACGATTGGCATGATTTTCGCATTTTGGTACTTCTTTATATGTATATATATGTATGTATGTATGTATCCCCAAAATTTGTCCAGACGATAACTCGAGTAAGAATTAACCGATTGAGCTGAAATTTTCATGAGAGGTTTGTTACTACTGGGAATAGAACCCTATTGTTTTTGAGAAAAATCGGTGAACCGGTTCTAGAGTTATTAGCGATTGAAATTTTCAAATGCTTCTAGCGCCTCGAATTAAGCAATTACGTGAAATTAGTAAATAACCTTTTTAATAGTACTTAAAAAGACGCACAAAAAAGGTTCTAAGCATTTTTCATTTTAATGAACCGGTTCTCGAGGAATTCGCCATGGAAAATTTCAAAACAAACAGCTGATCATCATTTCCCATTTTTAAAAAATAAATGGCTAGCAAAGTTGTAAAAATTCACAACTTTTGCAATGCCTATCTAACTGCCTACTTTTCATGATAATGTCGTTTCTTATTAGTTTAAAACTTGTTAAAGGATCGTTCACAATGGACCTTAACTTTTTACTTTAACTTTAACCAGCTAAAGTTAAAGTAAAAAGTAAAAAGCAAAAAGCAAAAAGCAAAAAACAGTCAAAACTCCTACTAACCAACCATTTCCAAAATGAATTTTAAGCTTTTTTATGCTTAAAATCGTTTTGAAAATGGTTGGTTAGTAGGAGTTTTGACTGTTTTTTGCTTTTTGCTTTTTGCTTTTTACTTTTTACTTTAACTTTAGCTGGTTAAAGTTAAAGTAAAAAGTTAAGGTCCATTGTGAACGATCCTTTAAAGTTTTTATTTATCAAAAATAGCTGGCTGTAAATTGTATAATTTTTTTTAATCATTTTAAAATTATCAATTTGATGATGTTGTTATCATTAAGTACATAAAAATAATTCAATTTACATAAATTTTGAAAAATAAAAATGAAATTGAAAATAAAAAATAAAAATAAAAATAATAGAAAATCAGCTCTTCTAGCGCATTAACTGCGTTAGAGTTTTTTTTATCATTATTTTTTTTTAATGAATACACCACTTTTTACCGAAGGAGACATCTGCCTATTTCGAAAATGATCTTCTGTTGTACTTTGGTAAAAATTAGTTTCACTGATAATAAGCAAAAAAGACAACTAGATTCGTTAAAAATGAATTTGTTTAGGATTATTTTTTTTCAAGTGCGAAAGTTGAGATTTAAGTAACCAAAAAGGCACTCAGTTTTTCTTTTGTTTGCTTTGCTCACTGACGAGTAATATTCTTCAAGAAACCAAATTATAGCCCAGTAAAATTAGACCAAAGAAATGACGCAAGTTGCATTTTGGGTTATATGAATTTTTTTTATTTCAAAAGGTTTCTTTCGATGAACCCCCTTGTAGTTTATCGCTTATAACTCCTCAAATATGCGTTTAAATAAAAAAATACTGATGACTAAAATTAAAGTAGATAAAATTTTAAACAAAAAAGGTTATATCAATTTTTTTCAAAAAATGAACGGGAGCCACAAAAACACGTGTTAAAATATACTGGGTGGAAAAAATGAAAATCGCCCCGCCCCATTTTCGCGAAAAACATACAATTTCAAATGGGGTCGAATATATGCGAATTGAGAACATACTACAGATTGTAAAAAAGTACCCAACCTTCCTCTCTCCCGAAGTGTCTAAAATGTGGGCACGTATGAACCCCCACCCCCTTTCAAAAAATGTTAGTAACTCTTCAGTCGTGACCCAACTCAAAAAAAAGTTCAAACGAATTTCCCACATAACTGCTCCATTCATTCCTGGTGACAATGTTTCTCATTCATGGTAAAGCGGAGCATGGAATTCTTCATTTTTTCCACCCTGTATATTTTGACGCTTATTTTTGCGCCATCCGTTCACTTTTAGAAAAAAATCAATAAGACTTATTTTATTACAAATTTCATGATCTTTAATTTTAATTATCATCATTTTTTCGTTTAAACGCATTGTAACCGCTCTTCACATCACGCAACATTCGCAGAAATATACAATACATTTTAATTATTTCAGGACGCTGTGTATGAAATAATGCCCATTTTTGCGCCACTCGTTAACCTGTGGGGGAAAATGAATGAAGCGGTTTTGTAGGAAATTTCACGTACTGCAACGTTTATTTGAACTTTTTTTTGAGTTAGGGCACGGATGAAGAGTTACTGATATTTTCTGAAAAGGTGGTTCACAGGTGCCTACATTTTGGATATTTCGGGGGGAGGAGGGGTGGGGACTTTTTTCGACTCTGTGTTATGTCCTCATTCGCATATGCTCGACCCCTTTCAAAATTGTATGTTTTTCGTGAAAATGGGGAGGGCGATTTTCATTTTTTTCCACCCGTATATTTAAACGTGTGTTTTTGCGCCACCCGTTCACTTTTCGAAAAAAATAAATATGACCTTTTTGGTTTAAAATTTTATCTAGTTTCATTTTAGTCATAACTATTTTTCTATTTAAACGAATATTTGAAGAGTTATAAGCGAAAAAGTGCGATCAAGGGGAGGTTATTTTGGGTCCACATTTTCGGGAGCTTTCCAAAGGTTGAGATTCTAGAACTGTTTTTTTGTTAATCAGGATACTGGAAGGAACATTTTAAAATAAACGAATTTTATGTAACCCAAAATGCAACCTAATTTCTTTATTTCACTGGGCTAAGTAAGCAGGTAGGTCTGATAAATTATAGCGATGAACGTTAAAAAAAATTTTCAAGTTTGGAATGCCAACAGATTTATTTTTGAGACAAAATGTGTATAAAAAATTTATTTACGTCTATAATCATAACTCTTTGATCAAAAAATAGAAAAAATAATGATTTAATTTATAAAAAAATTTCAAAAACTTGCATTGGCCGGGAATCGAACCCGGGTCGCCCGCGTGGCAGGCGAGCATTCTACCACTGAACCACCAATGCTCATATCGATGCAGGTCGATTTTGACACAAACAAAGCCTATGATGTTACTTGCGACTATTCACGATTATTATTATTTCAATGATGCGTTTCAACCTTTCCAGTTTCCTTCATTAAAATTTCGGCTTTTTCGTATAATGGATGGTTGAATAGAGTAGGCCTAATGTTAATATGACATGAGACTTCGCACCATTTACCTAATATAGGTAATCGCAAAGTAAATTATACCTGAATTCTACTCTAGCGTCAATAAAGGAAAAATTTAGCCGTTTATGCCTTTTTTCTCCTCAAGATCCCCCCTTTTTTTGAGGGTCAACTACCTTTTCAAAAAAATAAGGCCGCTTTGGAAAAATATTTCAAACAAAAATTATAGATTGAGATCCCGAGAATCAGTTCGGTTATTATAAAAATGTCGATTGGACCTCTACCTCCCTGTCCCCTCACAAAATCATCGCTGGTGATTTTCATACATAATATGTTAAATTGAAGGAGAAGGAGAGGTCCAATCGACATTTTTGTAATAACCAAAATTATTTCTAAAGTTTCGATCAATAATTTTTGTCTGAAAATGTTTTCAATTAAAATCTTAGGTACAGAGATGAGAAGATTTTTCGCAAAGGAGAGTGATTACTCAAAAAAGGGGCCCCTTAAAAAAGGCCTACCGGCTCATTTTTTTCTGGTAGACCCTAAATTGAGATTCAGTCATAAAATTTCTTTCAACAAGGTAATTGCACGGAGGAAGACATTTTTTCCTTTTGCGACTTATACTATAGGTAAGTAACAAGTAGGTAGGTGAATTGTTATCAAAATAATTTGCTCGATAAAAATAATCGGAATTTACGATTTTTATTTGAGTACGATAATTTTTTAAAATTAAATTCAAAATTATATTTCTAATTTGGAAAAAAAAAAAAATTAAAAACATTGCATTGGCCGGGAATCGAACCCGGGTCGCCCGCGTGGCAGGCGAGCATTCTACCACTGAACCACCAATGCTTGATGAAGAAACAGTCAGTTTTTTCAGTACATTAGAATTATTCTATCAGACAATGTGTAGAATGTAGATAGATGTATCACTATCACCTGTTCAAAAATTAATTAAATAATTATTTTAATAATATGAAGTTTTGACCTAATTTGATAATTTTTTTCCCAAAATTAAATATAGGCAAATTATAATTTTGTACACCATCAACCTTCTCATGACAAGATATTTCTACTGTTACGAATAATATTACTCGTAAGTATTAAATTCATTTGCGGAAGTGTTATTTTGTAAAGACAATAGATACTCGTATATCTATATATCAGGATAAAATATGTATTTCTACCTACTTGATACTGGTACCTCGTGCCTCTGCCTCAATACATGGTTAAGTACGCAGATAAATACTTGGTATACCAGATACCACTTCAGGGCTAAAATTCGGGTTCGTTTGATTTCTTGGTTAATAGCCAATGGTTAAGTAGTCTATTATGCAGTATCATCGACCTAATGATCACTAGTAGGTAATAGGTATAGGTAGGTATAGGTTGTTATTAGCCATACAATAATGAAAAAGGAGTTCAATTTGTACCGTGCGTTATTCCTCATTATTTTTATCACGCCAACAGCGCGAAACACGTATTGATAAATCATTAAAAATGTGCGTAGAATTAAGTAGGCATAAGGTATCTATCTATACTTGAGAAACACAATTCATTGATAGGTCTACATTATCATCGAAGAAAAAAATTTCTTTCTGCTTTTGACAACGTATACTTACGTTAGTATATTATTATGTATGTACATACCGGCAAAGAGGGGATGAGCCCTAGCCGGTGCTGGTATGTCATTTTTCGAGTGTATAGCCTCTTTTCTTTGAAAATCCCATAGTTCCCTTCCTAAGACAGCTTTCGAAAAAATTTTCAAACAAAAGTTGTCGATTGAGATCCTTACAATAATTTTAGTCATGATAAAAATTTCGATTGGACTCTTCATTCTCCTTTAATTTTGCATAATAGATACGTATAAAAATCACCACCAAAAACTGTGACTTAATTAGGTGCTAAGAAGATAAAATGTCATTTTTTAAGGCTTCCTTTTTTCGCATCGGTTCCCAAGGTCCCAATTCAAAAAATTTTCAAACGAAGTAGTAGATTGAGATCTATGGAATAATTTGGGGTATTACAAAAATTTTGATTGGACCCCTCCCAAAAATGTTTCTAAAGCGACCTTAGAAACCGAGAAAAGGGACTTTTATAAAAAGTGAGCTGGGCTCGTAAAAAAAGGAAGATTGTTTTTAAATTTAAACACAGGGTAATCGCATGGAGTTACTTTTACGACTGTAATAGTGACGTTGCAGGAGTTTTCTCCACCGGGGGGGGGGGGGGGGGGGGGGGGGGTTAAAAAGTTTGACAAGCGAAAAAAAGTTTAAATACGAAATGTCAACAAAAAAAAACATGGACAACAAATTTTTGAATCAAAAAAAATCTTACAAATTAGAAAATGACTGTAATAAAACAAAGAAAAAAGAAAAAAACTTATGCAAAAAAATAAGAAATTTTTTACTTGAAAAAAAATAGGTAGCTAAGTACCTAAATAAAAATAATTTTTTTATTAGAAAAATCTGAATTTTTTACAGTTTTAGAAAAAATTGAAAAAATTTTACCTCAAAAAACTGAAAAAATTCAGAAAATTGAGTTTTTAAAAAAAAATTGAAAAATTTTTACTTCAGAAAAATTGAAAAAAATTTACCTACATAAAGAAATTGAGAATATTTCACTTTAAAACATTAAAAAAAAAATTACATAAAAAATGAAAATATTTTACTTTGAAAAACTGAAAAAATTTCACTTCAAAAAATTAAAAAAATTCAGAAAAATGAGAGTTTTTTAAAAAGTTAAAAAATTCTTACTTCAGAAAAATTGAAAAAAATTTACATAAAAAATTGAGAATATTTCACTTTGAAAAATTGAAAAAAATTACATAAAAAAATAAAAATATTTTACTTTGAAAAATTGAAAAAATTTTACTTCAAAAAATTGAAAAAATTCAGAAAAATTGAGAAGTTTTTTTTGAAAATTTTTTAAAAAAATTTTTACTTTGACAAATTAAAAAAATTTCACTTTGAAAAATTGAAAAAATTCCACATTGAAATTGAAAAAAATTTACTTCAAAAAATTTAAAAAAATTCAGAGAAATCGATAAGTTTTTTTGAAAAAATGGAAAAATTCTTACGTCAGAAAAATTAAAAAAATTTCACTTTGAAAAATTGAAAAAATTTTTACATCGAAAAAGTGAAAAATTATAACGTCAAAAAAATTGAAAGACTTTTTTTATTGAGGTTTTTTTTGTTCTCCCTCCTTCCCCCCCCCCCCCCCAAAAAAAAAAAATTTGCACAAAAATTTGAAAAAGGTTTTGTGATCCAAAAAAAATCTAAAAAAATTAACTACTTTAAAAAAATTTTAATTCCAACAGTTTTTTTTTTCTAAATAATTGAGATTTAAAAAAATTGAGATTTTTTTTTTGAAAAACAACGGATTTCACACCCCTTCCCCCCTTCATCCTCATAAACAGATTTTTTCAATGATCGAAACCCTGAAGGAGCCGTTGAATGTTTCAAGCGCCTTACATTATTATTTTAATCTCTTTTGAGAATATACGATCATGTACTGTTTTTTTTTCTTTTTTGTTTTTTTAAAGTTCCAGTATAATTTTTCTTTGCATATCATAATGTAGGGTTGTAAATAGGCATAAAAATATGTAAGTATAAGTACATAATTTTTGTTGCGTAATTTCTCCAGGTGTTACAAGGCTATCACAATAAAAATACGCGTACTTTATTACTTGATGACTTGATTTATTTATGCAAATTTAAACGCACTCTACGGTCATAACGCCAAAAGTGGGACCTGTTTGTTAAAAATCATCATTTGCGGCACTCCTATTCGTATTTGTTATATTTTCAACACAATACCCGGTATCCACCTACGTGCTTTAAAAATACATTAGTTCAACGTACATGTACGTAGAAGATAAGTTGGGTCGTCATGTCACTTAATACCTAGACCGACTCGACACTCTATTGGCAATTGGCATTTGAATAATTTTTCTTCCGAAATAAATTGGTAAAAAGTATTGTTAAACGGTAATATCATTTAGTTGGTTCAGTTAAATTGCATCAATATAAATACTATACAATCATGTGTATAGGTAGAAGTTGTAGTCTAAATATCTTACCTAGGTATATACTTCTTATATTTAATCCCATTTTTATTGAAATTTTTTTAGTTAAGAACCTTGGCGGTAAAATATATATCATTTAATCAACCTTCAAATATTTTTTTTGAAAAATTCAAATAGTTATAAGTAGATTTAATCTGAAATGCAATAAATTTCTCACATCGTTGACCAAAACCCAAGATACTTACGATAAACATCAAAAATTTTAAAAGAATTACCAAGTGACTATATCAACATGACGTGAAATTATTTTTCTTGGGTTCACAGTCGTACCTACAAATGTCACACAGTTTAGAGGTAGCTATCTAGTACCTATCTAAACCTATCTACTTACCTACCTATCTACTCGCATATTCTAAAAAATTCTTTATTTATTTTTATGGTTTATGCCATAGAAATAGATGGACATATTGATATGTGCATTTTTTTAAATTTTATAAAAAAAAAGTGAAACGAGCGTTTTTTTGCGTGTGTAATCGATTGTAGTGTTAAACGTTTAACCTTCGAATGAACGTGAGGTTATCTCACGTTTCCATTGATTCGAGTTCGCCGATACCGGAAGGATAATTCAGATGATAAGTTACACTGTGTAATCGAATTTAAGCATTTAAAAAAACAAGATTCGGTGTATTAAACAAAACTCAGCATTGAGAGCTAAGTTACTAGAACGACTCGTTTCACACATCGATCGAAATTATAGGATGAGAAGAGCTCTACGAAATACTGAAATTTACCTATTTTTAAAGATTAGTTCGGTTAGAGAGGCTTTCGCGTCGGCTCAAGCTTATAGGCTATTTCCTATGCGCGTTAACTTCCTCGAGGTGTCCTTCAAATAAACATCGTGTCCATCTTACCCAATTCATCTTATAAGTGTTGAATTCAAGATCAGCAGTATTTTTAATTGTGATGCATGCTTACAAGTTACAGGTTATACCTATAGGGGAGCTTAATTATGCTGTCTACTCATCACGAAGGTATAATATGATGACTGATGAGTATATGAGTTTAATGAAGGTGGCGAATTGATGACTTTCAACGGTTCAGTTGCTTATTTAGATTGGTATCTAACGTATAAAGTGGAGAAAAGTTACTGTATGATAACGTGTTTTTATTTATATTTTTTTCAGTGGACATATTTATAGTTGGAATAGAAGAATTTGATTCGAAAAAATTTCACGCTGCGATGTCCCTGGCACAGAGGTGGAATTTTACAATTAATCATAATTATGGAATTTTAAATTGATTAAAATTATGACCACCGACCGACAACTATAGTAAGGTAATCAGAATAAAATGGAACAAATATTTTATGATAGTTATACAGGGTGTCCGGTGAGTGGTCTGCTAAACATTAAATTTGACGACAAACAACAAAAATTATGACCTATATTGCATAAGTTTGAAAATGAAGGAGCTACAAACCTTTGAAAACCGCTATTTTTCCCAGCAAAATCGGTTGGCAACACTGCGTTAAAAAAATTTTCGACAACGACAATGGACAGATCTTCGAAAAAGCAATAAAAAATTTACTCACATGGATTGCCTTTCATTGAAATTGAAGGAGTTTCAGCAACGCAAAATCCCAGTCAAAAATATTGTCTACCTCAATTTATCACGGTGCAGTGGTGATACATTAAAATTGCGAAATTCGGTCAAAAGATACATGAAACAGGTGTAACTTTTTGAAAGGAACAAAAAGTGTCATGTGAAAATTTTGCCTATCACCGAAAATTAAGGCGCTATGGAGCCTTGAATTTTAGTCCAGGAGCCGAACCTGGTGAAAATGGTCCGAAAAGGTTGAAATCTGGGACCTGCCCCAAAAGTTAGTATACATAGCCCCTTCCTCAAAAACACCAGTCTGCCGATCCTCCGTTGCTGCTTTCAAGCATAGCAAAAGCTCAAAGTTCACGAAAGTTCACGAATTTTTCCGAACTTTTAGATAAAAAAGTTGAAAGCCGAAATTGCTGTCTATTTATAGGATTTTTTACGCTGAATCCAAATATGCCAGTCTGCCGACCCTCAGATGCTGCCAAGGGGGTGCCAGACTGAATCAAAGGGGTTGAAAATCGCGAAAAATTTAATAAAATCTGATATATTCGCCTTCCCGTGTAGCAATTGTCGACATCGACATTTATGTCGACAAAATTCAGACACATTTTTTTCTCGGTTAACGATGAATTAAAAATGATATTTGAAATTTAAAGTAATGTTCTATGTTAAACATAACTGTTCAATCAAAATTTTTGAATTTTTCTCAGTATTTTTCTATAATTTAGAAAACGTTGTTTTTCTACATAGACAAGTCGATGTAAAAATCGATACTCGATAAACGCATCGACATTTATGTCGACAATTTCTGCCAATTAAATTTACAAATTTTATATCTAAAAAGAACTAAAAACAATTAATAAGAACATTTTAAGCTCTGGAATAAATAATTTTTGAAAGAATCACAAAATTTTCTTATTTTTCAAAGTTTTGAATAATACAACGACTTGTCGAGTTATTGTCGACATAATTGTCGATGGTCGAATAATGCATCGACTTCACTGTCGACAGTGTCGACCAGAGGAATTTTAAGTCGAGATAGTGTCGATGTGATTGTCGAGGGTCGAATAATGCATCGACTTAACTGTCGACAGTGTTGACCAGAGGAATTTTAAGTCGAGTTAATGTCGATCTAATTGTCGACGGTCGAATAATGCATCGACTTGACTGTCGACGTCTTGAGGGTGATTGTGATACTCGCAGATAAAGTGTGTTGTGAATTAGTACATAAGGTCTAAGAATCATCTCTATGTTAGTTGGACACTCGCATGTGTCCAGCTACAAAGGTGGCCTCAATGCCGCTTATTTGACAAAAAATGTCGAAATGTTGGCTCGAACACTATTTTTGGTGTAATTTTAATATATACTAATATTGAATATTTGAACTTAGCATATTTTTCAAAATCTCACCATTGCAAATGTCGATGTGGATGTCGATATAAATGTCGACACATCGAAAAGTGACCGATTTCGATGTGTCGACATTTATATCGAAATTAGCATCGACGTTGCTACACGGGTTATAGCTGAGTTGAAAACAGTTGATCACTGAAAATGTGTTTTTCTTATCCAATTGTTATCACAGAATCCAGATATGATGGTCTGCCGAACCCTAAGTGTCGCTAAGGGGATGTGCAGACTGCGTCATAAGATGAAAAATCGCAAATAAATGCGCGAGAACCCGCTGATAGAAAGTCTCTTCTATCTCAATACTCAAAAACTAAATCACGTAGCAACATGAAATTTACGTACTTTTGTAACTAAATCTATCTAGTTTACACTTTTGAAATTTCATTCGTCCAAGTCGAGCCGTACGAATGCCACAAACGATAATGTAAACGTTGCGTATGGTGTGCACTTTGAAATTAGTCGAAGTAGCGCGTCGTGTTCGAGTTTCTCCACGACAACGCGCGACAGTCAGATTTCGTCGTACTCGCCCAAGACCGAACATCATACGCAACGTTTACATTGTCGTTCGTAGGGTTCGTACTATTTAACCTAGGCGAATAAAATTTCTGATGTGTGTACTAGATAGATTAAGTTACAAAACTGCGAAAATTTCAAGTTGCTACTTGAATTATTTTTTGTGTATGGAGCTCGAAGACACTTTCTATCAGTCTGTTTTCGTGCATTTATTCGCGATTTTTCATCTTATGACGCAGTCTGCCACCTCCTTAGCGACACTTGGGGTTCGACAGACCATCATATCTGGATTCTGGGATAACAATTGGTTGAGAAAAAATCATTTTCAATGATCAATCTTTTTCACCTCAACTATAAAGCGAATATACCAGATTTTGTGAGATTTTTTGCAATATTCACCCCTTTGATCGAGTTTGGCACCCCCTTGGCAGCATCTGAGGGTTGGCAGACTGGCATATTTGGATTTATCGTAAAAAATCCTATAAATAGACACCAGTTTCACCTTTCAACCTTTTCATCTAAAAGTTTGGAAAAATTTGTGAACTTTCGTGAACTTTGAGCTTTCGCTGTGCTTGAAAGCAGCAACGGCGGATCGGCAGACTGGTGTTTTTGAGGAAGGGGCTATGTATACTAACTTTTGGGACGAGTCCCAGATTTCAACCTTTTCGGACCATTTTCACCAGGTTCGGCTCCTGGACTATTTCAAAAATACCAATTTTCAAAGCTGTGTAGCGCCTTCATTTTCAAAGATAGGCAATTTTTTTACACAACTATTTTTGTTCCTTTTAAAAAGTTACACTTGGTTCGTGCAGTGTTTTCACAAAATTTTGACATTTTTGTACACCATTGCCCCTTCAAAATCGAGATAGGCACCATGTGTACATACAGTTTTTTGTTAGTGGTAATTATATTAAAATTGCAAGTTTGGCAGACCGCTCTCCGGACACCGTGTATATATCTCTGGTAAGTAAGATGCAATTCTATCTACCACACTTCAAAAAAAAAAACATCGAATAGAGAGAGACATAGGTACAGATTTATACTCGACTCATTATTTATTGATTTATAATTTTATTTAAATATATTTATACGATTTAATGCTCGTCCAATATAATATGGGCGTGAATTGATGCTACTATAAATTCTCCTTTGACGTGTAACTAATCAGTAATCACATTCACAATCACAACCACTTACGAAGTTTCAATAACCCAACAAGGAAACATTTTGCAAATATACGGGTTCAATATCTGGATATATAAGATTACGCACATTAAATTTCAAGAGATGAGTATAAAAAGTTAAAATACGCATAAAACCTTGTAATAAGAATGGAAACTGGTTCTAGAAGTACTTGGACTACTAGCAAAACATGACATAGTGTCAGTAATTGTTTCGAAAATAATAGTTTTTTTTTTTTTTTACATGATGTAACTGCTAAATACCAAACACATAAAAAATTCATTTGCTTGTGAATTTTCCTCAGAATGCAGAAATACATTCCTTTAATAGGTATACCTTGGGTAGGTTGGGTTACAAGTACATCTTTATCGGACAATTTATCGTAGAGTAGGTCTAGGTGGGTTTTCAAGTTTTAATAAAATATAGCAATGATCAGGTAAGATCAAAGGCAGGAGTGGCATCGATAGGCAGTTTAAATAAGTCATTTAAACACAATTTTGGGCAACAATATTATTACGTATAGGTTGCCTATTCAATTTGAAACTCAATTCTGAATATTTAAATAGTTTTTTCTACACATGTACTTTATCAATTATTTTTTCTGAACATTTTTTAAAACTTAGGTTGGTATGTATAATTTTTTGTTTTTCCAAATTTTTTGATCGCTTAAAATTTTTGAAATTTTTTATAATTTCTCAACTATTTCATACTTATTTAAATGTAAGCATATTAAAAATTAAAAATTGTTTATTTTTTCGCGATTCTTCGATTCTTTCAAATACTAATTTTTATATTGTTTTAATTTTCCAATATTTTAATTGCCCGAGCGGCACACTCGATCGATAATATCGGAAGATGTAACGTATCGATAAAAAATCGTTTGAAAATCTATAGATGTTCTCACGATATTATAAAGATTTATCGGTACAATTTCATAAGCAAAAAATCTAAAAACTATCGAATTCGATATTATTAAGATTTTATGACGATATTCGTCAACGATACTATCGACAAAGAATATTAAATTTATCGATTCCGATTTTCCACCGACTTTGTGCAGATATTTGAAACTACATTATCGACAAAGAATATTAAATTTATCGAATTCGATTTTTTAACGATTTTGTAAAGATATTTAAAACTATATTATCGACAGATTATATGAAATTTTTCGACTTCGATATTTTACCGATTTTTTGACGACATTTGAAACTATATTATCGACAGATTATATTAAATTTATCGAATCCGATTTTCTACCGATTTTGTAAAGATATTTGAAACTATATTATCGACACGTAATCTGAAATTTCTCGAATTCGATTTTTCAACGATTTTGTGACGATATTTGAAACTATATTATCGACACGTAATCTGAAATTTCTCGAATTCGATTTTTCAACGATTTTGTGACGATATTTGAAACTATATTATCGACACGTAATATGAAATTCCTCGAACTCGATTTTTCAACGATTTTGTGGCGATCTTTGAAACTATATTATCGACAAATAATCTGAAATTTGTCGAACGATTTTTCAACGATTTTGTGACGATATTTGAAATTATTTCCAAATTTTAAAAATTGGTGAAAATTTTTCTAAGTCCAACACGTCTGGAAGTACTAAACTGCCTATTATAAGCGTTTTATTGCTAATTCCTCAACGATAAGGTATGGCATAGTGGTTAAGGAAGAGGATTACCATGCAGGAGGTAGATCGTTCAAGCCCCACGGGTGGCAGATTTTTTATAATTTTTTTTGACTTTTTCTGAAATGATCCTCTTCCCGTGTAGCAATTGTCGACATCGACATTTATGTCGACAAAATTCAGACACATTTTTTTCTCGGTTAACGATGAATTAAAAATGATATTTGAGATTTAAAGCAATGTTCTATGTTAAACATAACTGTTCAATCAAAATTTTTGAATTTTTCTCAGTATTTTCCTATAATTTAGAAAACGTTGTTTTTCTACATAGACAAGTCGATGTAAAAATCGATACTCGATAAACGCATCGACATTTATGTCGACAATTTCTGCCAATTAAATTTACAAATTTTATATCTAAAAAGAACTAAAAACAATTAATAA
Source organism: Balanococcus diminutus (assembly GCA_959613365.1). NCBI lineage: Eukaryota > Metazoa > Arthropoda > Insecta > Hemiptera > Pseudococcidae > Balanococcus > Balanococcus diminutus. The sequence goes on from OY390714.1 coordinate 38,423,262, forward strand.
GAACATTTTAAGCTCAGGAATAAATAATTTTTGAAAGAATCACAAAATTTTCTTATTTTTCAAAGTTTTGAATAATACAACGACTTGTCGAGTTATTGTCGACATAATTGTCGATGGTCGAATAATGCATCGACTTCACTGTCGACAGTGTCGACCAGAGGAATTTTAAGTCGAGATAGTGTCGATGTGATTGTCGAGGGTCGAATAATGCATCGACTTAACTGTCGACAGTGTTGACCAGAGGAATTTTAAGTCGAGTTAATGTCGATCTAATTGTCGAGGGTCGAATAATGCATCGACTTGACTGTCGACGTCTTGAGGGTGATTGTGATACTCGCAGATAAAGTGTGTTGTGAATTAGTACATAAGGTCTAAGAATCATCTCTATGTTAGTTGGACACTCGCATGTGTCCAGCTACAAAGGTGGCCTCAATGCCGCATATTTGACAAAAAATGTCGAAATGTTGGCTTGAACACTATTTTTGGTGTAATTTTAATATATACTTATATTGAATATTTGAACTTAGCATATTTTTCAAAATCTCACCATTGCAAATGTCGATGTGGATGTCGATATAAATGTCGACACATCGAAATCGGTCACTTTTCGATCGTACATGTCGACACGATTGTGGATGGTTTGTCGAGCTTATTATCGACATGTTTGTCGACCGTCCAAATATGGCTCGACATGTCGAGCCATATTTGGACGGTCGACAAACATGTCGATAATAAGCTCGACAAACCATCCACAATCGTGTCGACATGTACGATCGAAAAGTGACCGATTTCGATGTGTCGACATTTATATCGAAATTAGCATCGACGTTGCTACACGGGTTACCGTAACATGAATAATGTGTTTAGGCATAGTTTAATGTATTAATTTTGCTAATTAATGATTTTTAATTATAGAAAAAAGCTAGTAAAAGACGAAAAATCGGAATAAAAAATCGATAAAAAATCGACAGAATATCGAATTCTATAAAGTGTCGCGAAAGTTCCGCCTAAATCGTGAAATTATCTTTCGATATTATAGATAGATTATCGATAAAATATCTTACTATAATCTCGAAATTTTTACTAACTATAATTCGTCGATAATCTATCTATATATCGAAAGATAATTTCACGATTTAGGCGGAACTAACGCGACACTTTATCGAATTCGATAATTTGTCGATTGTGCTGCTCGGGTGTTCGTCTTTTTTTTTTTTTTTTTTTTTTTTTTTTATAGAATTTTTTTATAGTGGTCATTATTTATATATATATATTAAAAAAAAAACTACATGAAACTCTATTTAAAACACGTATTTTTAAAAAAAAATAGTGTACTTATACCTATAATAAATTAGCCGAAGAAAATATATTTGTCCCACCCGTGATCAAAACTAAACGATTAATGTACTGCTACTTAGATACTTATATACCTATATGTGATTTCAGTAGATAAGCTCGAAGTACTAGGTAACTAGTAAGCACTAAGCATCAATGAAAGAAATCCAGAAGCTAAATATTAATGCCATTAGTACACTCACTATTACTTAATAGTAAGTAACTGTATATAAATATTTCACTCGGGCAATATTTCTTTTTACTTAGTAGTACCCAAAGGTAAATACAAATTCAGCATCCGGTTTCTAACCGTAAAACGACGCATAGATTGTTTATCGTTCAATGAAAACACCTGTTGGATACAGATATTTTACTTAACGTACAGGTAGGAATTAGGAAGCAATACCTTATACAACTAAAAACAAATGAAAGCTTCAGAAAAAAAAGAGAAAAAAACACTTCGAGCGAATCAAAGGGAATAAAAGAATCACACCATGATAATATCGAACCACAAAAATTTGATTTAAAGGTTTTCAATTGTTGATTGTGCGATAAACATGAACACTGAATAAGAAGTCATTTGGCAATGAAAGCGACCCAAGTTGAGGAAGTACATCCAACAGTAAAAAAAAAATCAATTAAGGTAAACGCACCAGAAATCCTCTCCTTCACGTAATAGTTGGTATAGCGATCAAAAAAGTAATGAATTTTCACAATATATCATATATAAATGTGAAAATTAATAACATCACATGAGATATTTTTCTCGAATAATTAGGTAGTAGATTTCAATGCCCAATGACATTGAATTATAAAAATGGTGCAAATTGTATTTTGGGTTACGTGAATTTTTTGATGTTAAAATGTTCTTTTCAACGTTCTAATTAACCATGCACTGCAAAGTGACAAAATATCTAAACCTTGCCCAGCGGGAAGTCCTCCTTAAGTTACACCTTCGCTGTTTTTCGCTCATAACTTCTCAAATATGCCTTTTGTCTCAAATAAAATTAAAGTAAATAAAATTTGCAATAAAAAAAAATAATTCATTTTTTTCTTCAAAAAATGAAAACGTGGTGCAAAAACACGCGTCAAAATATAAAGTGTGAAAAAAATAAAGATTGCCGCCCAATAATTTACAATTTCGGTAAGGGTCGAATTAAGACACACCGCAAACTACAAAAAAAAACCAACCCTCCTTTTACCCGAAGTGTTTAAAATTTGGGCACGTGTAAACTCTCCTTTTTTAATAAATGCCAATAACTCTTCAACTATGCCCTAACTCAAAAAAAAGTTCCAATATAATTAATGACCACTATAAAAAAATTCTATAAAAAAAAAATTTTTAAAAATAAAAATTTTTAAAAATGACGAACAATTAGAATATTGGAAAATTAAAACAATATAAAAATTAGTATTTGAAAGAATCGAAGAATCGCGAAAAAATAAACAATTTTTAATTTTTAATATGCTTACATTTAAATAAGTATGAAATAATTGAGAAATTATAAAAAATTTCAAAAATTTTAAGCGATCAAAAAATTTGGAAAAACAAAAAATTATACATACCAACCTAAGTTTTAAAAAATGTTCAGAAAAAATAATTGATAAAGTTGTGTAGAAAAAACTATTTAAATATTCAGAATTGAGTTTCAAATTGAATAGGCTACCTATACGTAATAATATTGTTGCCCAAAATTGTGTTTAAATGACTTATTTAAACTGCCTATCGATGCCACTCCTGCCTTTGATCTTACCTGATATGTACAATGTACATGCGTAAGATTTTCTACAACATCGCCTTATTTATTTTAACGGTGGTATTGTAGTATCTTATTCTTGGAAAAAGGGAGAATAATTTTTTAATTTTTTCTCCCTGTATGATTATTTTGACGCTTGTTTTTGCACCACTCGTTCACTTTTCGAAAAAAATGAATTTTATAAATTTTTTATTGAAAACATGCTGGTGTGATAAAGAAGGTCAAATGGCCGTCGGTCATGGTTTCGGATTTTTAATGGTAGGTAAAATATGATTTTAGAGCGTATTAACGACCCAAAAATTTTTTTTATAAAAAAATTGAGACATCTCCTGCAGAAAAAAATTGATACGAAAATGCTAAAACATAACAGAAAACATCGAAGAATTTTTTATAAAATCTTGGAAAACTTTTTTGAAAGTGCTAGAAATTTCATGCCTAACAAAACTTTTTTATTTTTTTGTCAATTTCGTAAAATTCTTCTGAAGGTTTCAGAGAAAATATTTTACAAAATTTCAAATTATTTTATTTTAATTTTTTTTTTGCTCCTGCTGGGCTCGAGCAAGGGTGATGAAAGCCATTGAAGAGTTGAACATTTTTTTTTTACCAAAGAAACTTGTTAGACAGTACGTTCACTAAAACCCTTGCTTCGTCCTCTGGACACCGCCCCCCCCCCCCCATTGGTTCTATTTCACATTAAGCGTTTGAAAGTCTGCAGAATAATATAATATTATGATTTTATACTCTCTATTAGGTATGTCAAGTCTAATTCAGAAAATTGATAAAAAATTGAATTTTTTATAAGTTTGAGAATGCCTGACAAAATGTCTGAAAATCATCCGATTTCGAAGAAAACAAAAAAAACAATAAACAAGAAAAAACTGATCTTTATAATAAAATTATAAAAAAAGTAAATAAAAAAAATACCTAGAAGTCATACCTATCCAGTATCCAATTCCTAAAATGAAAATTTTAAAAAGTAGGAAAAAAATTTCCATGAAAATGTAATCAACAGAAATTTTTTTAAAAGCAAAAAAAAAAAAATGAAAAATAAAAAGTCAGAAAAATAAGAAATAAATTTTTATAAGTTTCAGAATGTCTAAAAATCATCCAATTTTGAAAAAGTCCAAGTTTTAAAATGTCTAAAATTTAAAAAAATCAATAGGTAAACAAGAAAAATTCGATCTTTATAAAAAAAAATTAAATAAAAGATGTGTAAAAGTCAGTTTCATAGTGCTAAGTAAAAATTGAAGAAAAAACAATCCATGGAAATTCAATTAATAGCAAACTTTCTTTAAAAATAAGTTTTTAAAAAAATGAAAAAATATAATAAAATTCAGAATGTCTGACAAAATCTCTAAAAGTCATCCAATTTTGAAAAAATCAAAGTTTTAAAATGTCTAAAAATTTTTTAAAAACTCATAAAAGATAAAAGAAACATGGCGTCTCATCATTTGCACATAATTATGCGGTCCCATCCAAAATCTTACCCCATTCCATTCCATTCCCAGAAATGGAGACAGTCTTCATTTTCCCATCCTGTAGGTATATCTATAATATTTTGATGTATGTTCTGTTCTGTTCTGCACCACCCGTTTAATTCTCGAGAAAAATGAATAATATGAGATTTTTTACAATTTTTATTTACTTTAATTTTCACATTAGGAAAAACTTCTTCGTGGTTCATCAAGGACACATAGAGAAACAAAAACTTTGATGACCCAAAATGCAATTTCATTTTTTTACGGCTTACTTCACTTGAAAAATATTTAAAATTTTCATCCACAACAATTTTCCACACTGCCAACATTTCCTCTTTAATCTGCTCTCATATATACTTATCACACCACAGCTGAGAAGATACGTCATTAGACCATATTCAACTGCAGGAAAATCAACGCATCTTTGTCTTTTTTCTTTAGGCTTACCCAAGTAATAAAAGAAAAAAAACCAAAGTAATCCTGAATTCCAAAGTATTTTTTTATAAATGTAATTTTACGCGTGTATGTGTCTATAAGAAGAAGAAAAAAACTACAAGTAGTATTTTCCAAGGACGCAATTATATCATAAAAGATTACACATGATGTTTTTCCAATAAGCGAATAACACAATACCACGTGTAAACATACTACGCAGGTAGCGATAGATTTTTATATATGGGTACGAACTAATGTATCAAATTTGCTGTTGTGCTTGGTACAAATTCATATCCGAAAATAAAATACGTACGAGAGCGAATTAACTCATCTCTATAATAGTAACAATAAGTTTTTCTTTCTTTTCAACGTGAAAGACAGGAAGATTCTATTGAAAGGTAGGCAATAGAGACAACGAATTGCATCGGTCAAACCACAAGACAAATGTACCTAGAATGGTGAGAAAAACTTGCCAGATACAATTTCAATTTATATAGGGAATATCACCTACTGCTTATTTTTTTGCTCGCTTCTATTCATTTAATTCTTATCGAAATAGTTCTCATCTATATTTATACGCTCGGTTGTAATTCCTGGTGGCATCGTACTGTCGCAAAACGACAATATTTGACCAAAATCATCCGCACTATACGGAAGCAGGTACTCGTATTTTTCATTAAAATGGACATACCTAAGTGTACAAAGAGCTAAATTGCATCTATTTTGTTTAATCGATTTTACTCGTTGACACTTTGCACAAAGTTCATTTAACGAGTCGTAAATCAGTCAACTGCAACTGTAAGGAATAAAAATTCATTCGATCGAATGAACGTTTGGAGGAAAATTCATCACGAAGCTTTCTCCGTCTCTCAAGGCAGTCATTAAATTAAATTGTATACTTATAATGCAGACATTCGGTACCATAAACAAGTCCTATATCGACACGTGTAACAGAACTTATGTACTTATTCCTACGATAAAAAACAAACATACCTAAAGATCTGTTACAATTTCAACTTACAAGCTGACTTATTCTTACAGCCCTCTACACATCATCATTAGGTACACTCAAGCTATCTCTATCTACAAATACATGAAATCAATTAGAAAAAATTTCCGCACGGTAATTGGCGAAACAGGAATCTGCCATGTAGAAAACCACAATGGATATTGTTATTATTTAATAGCTTCATTTTTCCCCAGTCATTTGTAACGTTCACTTTTTATTAAATTAATTAACGAATTTATGGTCCCGATGCATTTTTGCTTTGAACGTATTTATGGGTACGAGTATCTCAGCAACGTGTAGGGAACCGGTTGGTGCATGTTTTTTTTTTACAAATTTCTTCTTCCTTATGTAAGTATAAGAACTTTTATGTGAAAAAAATTGCAAATTTTGTTAATCACGTGGAAACCGGATCGTTTGTCTATTGCTTCTTGATCGAGTTACTACGTTGACCGGTTTCTAATGTCATTTTCTTTAATGAACCAAAATGCAAATGCGAACATGTGCGAATATAGCCTACCTTACTCATCAGGACATTATCACATGTTGAATTTTTTATTTACAAATAAAGTAGAACCTCGATTATCCGAGTTGGTTGGGGCGAGGAAAGATTGTAGACTTTATCGTGAAAAATACCATTTTTTTTTGAAAAAAAAAAAAAAAAAAAAAAAAAAGTACAAACCAATTTTAGTGAGTATTTCAAAAATTTTATAGAAATTACAGAACAAACAAAAAACAATGAAAAAAATACGCTGAAGGTACCTACAATTCAAGAAAAAAAAATGAACCATTTCGGATTAATCTGAAACTGAAACAAAAAAATAAAGAGATGGAAAGATTTTTCAATTTTTTGGAATATATAAAATATATATTTTTTGAGATCATTTTTTTGAAAATTTTTAGAACAAATTTTATTTTTATTTTTATTTATTTTTTTGTAGTAAAAAATTTCTTAATTTTGTGGGAAAAAAATTTAAAACATCTTTCGACCTAAAAATTTCTCAATATTTCTGAAATGTGATGCAATTTAGGAAACCCAAGCGGAAGTCGGCATTAAATTTTTTGGGATTTTCGCGTTCCTCATCATTTTATCGTCATTTTACTAAAAACCGGAGTGTGCTAGGTGTTTTCATTATTTTTGTATAATTTTTCAAAGTTCTGAAAACTAAATTTGAATTTTTCAAAATTTTTGAGAAAAACAATTTTTAAGACCCCTAAACTATTCAAAAATGAGAAAAAAATTGACAAAAATTTAAAAAAGCGCTCTCCTGTAAAATTTTATTTGCCGTCTTCCGCCTGGGTTTCCAAAATTACATCACAAATCAAGTTTTGCAAAAAAAAGTTGGAAATTGAAAAAATTTTCAATATTGTTTGTCGTGAAAAATTTTCAATATCTTTGAAGTAAATTTTTTTAAATATTTTTGAAGTAGATAGGTAAAACATTTTTAATACTTTTGAAGTAAAATTTTTTAAATATTTTTGAAATGAAAAATTTTAAATATTTCTAAAGTAAAAAATTTTCAATATTTTTGATGTAAAAATTTTTTAATATTATTGAAGTAAAACATTTTCTCATTTTAAAAAAATTAAAGTAATTTTTTCAACATTTTGAATTATACATAATAGGAATGTATGAACTTTTGACATTTTTTTTTTTTTTTTTTTTTTTGGAATAAAAAAATTATATATTTTTCAAATTTTTAGGAAAAAAATTTCTGAATTTTTTAGGAGCGTCAATGTCGTATAATATCCGAACATTTATATTCGTTTTATGCTTATTTACTGCAAGAAGATTCTACGTACATCGACCTGAATATGTAGTTGTTTTTTTGATTTTTTTTTTAGCCATCTTCTTTTCCCCAACCTCGATTTAATGTTTGCAGATCTGGATTTTTCAAGAATGGCAAAATCATTTCTCTCGCCTAACGTAGAAATTATGCTTTCTATGAAAAAAAGTGTAATAACCAATCTTATAGAGCATAAAATTTGCCACCCATTACATGTCTTAAATTTTACGTTGACTCGATATTACGAGCAGAGAGAGAAAAAATAAGAAAATGTGTTTTTTTTTTTTCATTTTACTTTCTTATTTTTTCTCTCTCTTCTCGTAATATCGATTCAATGCAAAATTTAAGACATGTAATGGGTGAAAAATTTTATGCTCTACAAGATTTGCCATTATACTTTTTTTCATAGGAAGCATAGTTTTTACGTTAGGCGAAAAAAATGTTTTCGAAAAACAGAAAATCTAGTGCGTGGAAAGAATATGGCTGCAAATCGAAAAAAAAACCAACCATTCAGATCGATGCAGAATCTAAAATTGCACCTAAAAACCCACGGTAAAGCTTTTGTTGGGGGGGGGGGGAGAGGGAGTGGCGAAAAACGCAAAAAACCACGTGTTTTTTTTTAAACGACCCCTCTTTGCGACTCCATAACTTCCCTCTTGAGTAACCTAGGAGGATTAAAATTGGTATGGAGAGTTTTCAACTCAAAATGAACAACATCGATTTTTTTCACTCCACCCTAAGTAACCAATTTTTCAAAAACGAATGATCATGCGCGGATGGGTATCAAATATTTAAATTGTTTTAAAATATTCCTATCTACATACAATATCGTATGACTAACAGTTAATAAATTGAATAAATTAATTAAACTCACCGATATTAAAATACTTCGGTTAAAAATACGAGATCGTCTGTACCTCATGGTGGAAATAGGATATCACTTTTTCGCACTATCTTGATAACTTTCGCGTACCTATATCTGTAACATAACACCGCAATTTACAATACTTTTGTTGATAATAATTCAATACTCGCGACGCACAAATGAGAATCTCGCGCGGATATATTTTTTAAAGAAACTATTTACGCATAATAACAACAATCTATGCAGTCATCGACGCTCGTATCGATACTAGTTTTCTTCTGTTTTACAAGGTCAAGGTAAATATCGAAGCAGCCTCGAATGAAACGTCTTCGGCACGATCTCAGATGTGTTGCAAGTTCAATTCCAGCTGTATTTTTCATCTCTTTGTAATTGAACTGGCAGGTTTTTTGTACATTGTACTAGGGTAGGAACATTAGGGAGGCCCTTATCTTACCTTTTTCGACTTTTTAAATGTCTTACCCCTCAAAGTGTGTTCATTTTATGAGAAAATAATTCTCTATTTTTTATTTTTCCCCTAACTGAATTTTAACCCGTGCCGGGTCACCTCCCCCCTTTTTTTGGAAAAATGAAAAAAATTCACCGATTTTCAAAATCTTGCACTTTTTTGGAGATAACCCATCAAAGTTGTTCCTTGTCATGAGAATGAACTCCCAATTTTTTATTTTCCCTCCAACTTGATTTTAAGTGGTACCTGGGGGCTCCCCAATTTTTCAAAAAAATCAAAAACAACAAAATTGAGCAAAATCGTTCCTTTTAGCATTTCAAGTTGTTACATTTCGTAAGAGAAAAATTCTCTATTTTTCATTTTCCCCTAACTCAGTTCTAAGTGGACTCACAAGCCCCCCAAACTAAAAAAATTATGAAAAAATACCAATTTTTTATTTTTTTTCATTTTTTTGATTCTTACCAATGAAAGTCGTTCCATTTGGTGCAAAATGATTCCCAATTTTTTTAATTCCTCCCAGCGTTATTGTAAGTGGCACCCCGGTGTCCCCTTTTTTAAAAAAAAATTGAAAAAATTCACCAATTTTCAAAATTTTGCAGTTTTGTAGAGATAACCCATCAAAGTTGTTCCTTGTCATGAGAATGAACTCCCAATTTTTTATTTTCCCTCCAACTTGATTTTAAGTGGTACTTGGGGACACCCCTAATTTTTCAAAAAAATCAAAAACAAGAAAATTGAGCAAAATCGTTCCTTTTAGCATTTCAAGTTGTTGCATTTCGTAAGAGAAAAATTCTATATTTTTCATTTTCCCCCTAACTCAGTTATAAGTGGACCCACAAGCCCCCCAAATTAAAAAAATTATGAAAAAATACCTACCTACCAATTCTACTGAGTTAGGGGGGAAATGAAAAATAGGGAATTTTTCTCTTACGAAATGCAACAACTTGAAATGCTAAAAGGAACGATTTTGCTCAATTTTCTTGTTTTTGATTTTTTTGAAAAATTAGGGGTGCCCCCAACTACCACTTAAAATCAAGTTGGAGGGAAAATAAAAAATTGAGAGTTCATTCTCATGACAAGGAACAACTTTGATGGGTTATCTCTAAAAAAAACTGCATGATTTTGAAAATTGGTGAATTTTTTCAATTTTTTTTTAAAAGGGGACACCGGGGTGCCACTTACAATAACGCTGGAAGGAATTAAAAAAATTGGGAATCATTTTGCACCAAATGAAACGACTTTAATTAGTTAAAACCAAAAAAATGAAAAAAAATAAAAAATTGGTATTTTTTCATAATTTTTTTAGTTTGGGGGGCTTGTGGGTCCACTTAAAACTGAGTTAGGGGAAAATGAAAAATAGGGAATTTTTCTCTTACGAAATGCAACAACTTGAAATGCTAAAAGGAACGATTTTGCTCAATTTTCTTGTTTTTGATTTTTTTGAAAAATTAGGGGAGCCCCCAGGTACCACTTAAAATCAAGTTGGAGGGAAAATAAAAAATTGAGAGTTCAATCTCATGACAATGAACAACTTTTATGGGTTATCTCCAAAAAAGTGCAAGATTTTGAAAATCGGTGAATTTTTTTCATTTTTCCAAAAAAAGGGGGGTGACCCGGCACGGGTTAAAATTCATTTAGGGGATAAAAAGAAATAAGGAATTATTTTCTCATAAAATGAACACACTTTGGGGGGTAAGACATTTAAAAAGTCGAAAAAGGTAAAATAAGGGCCACCCTAAGGAACATACGTAGATACCTATTTGTATAAATCTATCAAAACAAGATTTTCTCGTATTTGAACTAAGTATAAGACCATAGGAATAGCTGAAGACGCAATAGAATCCAAAAAAACACACTATACTGATAGTGAAATCAACGAAAATTATTTGGAAGTTACTGAAAATAAAAAGTCAACAAAAGTCATATTATGGTTTCTGTCTTTGTTTCTTTCTAGAGTTTTATTTTTGACCAATTCCGCTTAAAACGAACAAAATTTTAAAAAAAATTGTTTTTTGACAAAAAACATAATAAAAAAATAGTTTAGGTCGGGTAGGTAAAAAAACTTTTTTGCCTAAAACTTGTTTTCAAAAAAAAATTTTAACGTTTTTCGAAGAAAATTTTTCTAACTTTTCAAAAAATTATTGTTTTTGATTGAAATTTTTAGAAAAAGTTTTGAAGGAAATTTACAAAAATTGTTTTTTAACAAGGTTGTAAAAAAATATTTTTTTAAGGAAATTGCGAAACAATTGTTTTTGAATTGGTTCACAAAAAAAAATGATAATTAATTTGCTTTTGAACGAAAATTAGAAAAAAATGTTTTTGACTGAAACGAAATGAAAACGAATTGTTTTTGAACAAAATTTTTAAAAATGTTAAGAAATTTACAAAAATTTTCTTCAACAATAAAGTTTATTTTTAATGAAATTTCTTTTTGAACAAAATTTAAAAAAATTATATTTGGACAAACACATAAAAATTAGAAATTTGTCACAAAGCAAAAATTTTTAATTTTGTTTTAATTCTTTTTATAAAAAAATAGTGCTTTTCCAAAAATAAAATATCAAATAATATGTAAATAAAAAAGACAACCGATTCCAATTTTTTTAATACTCTAATTTTTGAAACCCAATCTCTAAAACTACTGGAATTAGAAATAATCAAATTTTTCAATGTTTAATTTTTGAAAACTTTTTTTTTTCAAACAAAAATTGTTGATAATCAATTTTTTGGGATTTATTCTGACTTTTTCAAAACTTCGTTAAAAAACACCTGAATTTGGTAAACAATTTCCTAGATAAAAAATTGAAAAAAAAACTCGTAGTTGTTTAGAAGCGTGAATAAACTATTTTTTAAATTTCGTTTAGAAACAACCAAATTTTTAAAATTTTATTCAAAAAAAAAAAAAAAAAAATGATAATAATAATACCTAAATTTTATTTTTTTTAAATCTCCGAAACTTTGGACACGTGAGAAGAGTGAGACACTGATCGAATAATCTATCTATAGAAAATGGAATGAAAAATTGATCGAAATATTAATCGATTAATCGAAATTGAAAAATTGATCATTTATGCAATTTAAGCTTGATTACAAAAATATTCCAATAAAATTTCACGTGATGAAAAATTCATCGCAATGTTTTTCTGTGTGACTCAATTTGTCAAAACTTATTGAGGAAACAAACATTTGAGAATTACCTCGAGGTTAACGTTTAAGTTCACTGAAACCTCGCGAATAAAAAGCGCATCTCGGTATCAAACCAGTTTCACGTGTTACAATACGTTGCAGATTGAGATTTTTTTCACGTTTATGTTCGTATATGAAACCGGTTACAAATGAGAAAAATGTGTAAATGTAGGCGCCTTTGATTACATCATTCTAGTAACATACCTAGAGATATCTAGTATGTATGAAATTTAAAAAAAAAACGGCGAATTCACTTTTATGATAGGTACACCAAAGGATGCGTCAAAGCCAGACAAATGGCGCGACCTCAAACAAAAGGAGTGAGATTTCGAAATAAAAACATGATAAATAAGTATAGTAACCTAATCCTTTTACTCATGCTCATATAGGCTGAAAGCAAAAAAAAAAAAAAAAAAAAAAAACTAAAAAGGAATAAAAATCTTGCCAATAAAGAATAAGCCCATCGCTGTTTCACATCTCTTCTGTTGGTAAAAATTAATCACTAATTAGGTCGATGATCATTCACACTGTGCTCAGAATAGGTATCTCGAATAATCTGAAGCATAAGTAGATATTTGCTTTCACAAATAATTAAATCTGACGACGCGACATACTCGTGTCACCGACGATGCAGTAAAAAAAGTTATAACTTGCGTATAGTCCATGGAAATGTAACGTTTATCTTCTCGTAAGTACGTATTTTTATTTCAATTTCGAACGGTTTTCATTTGATTAAGCAGATGAAATTACAGTAGGAATCGTATGCAAATTACATGTTCATCCAAACGAACATCTCGTTATAATCGGGTTCACCTTTTCAATCAAAAAAATTACAAACGTAACCTGAGTTTTATTTTACTTGTCTACAGAAGCGTGTACTTTATCTACGTAAATTATTTCAACGGCCGCAATCGTACAAGTTGATGTTTATTTTTCTCAATTCTCGTAATAACCAATTCATTGGAGAGGGAGACTTTTTAATGATTTTTTTGAACATTTCCTTGAAAATTGTAATACTTATTTAGAAATCATGGCAAGTAATCACAAATAATATGTATACCTATTTTGGCAGAGTATTATCTGAGTAATGTAGGAAAATCCACAGGTGAATAGGCAACCCATAAAAAACAAAAAATGTTAAATATGTATTATACAATATTTATACACATAGTATCTAACTAAAGAATTGAAGGGGCAAGGATCAAAAATAATATTAGCAGAAAAAATTGTTTTACTTATTACATTTTTTACATCCCTTTGAAAATGAAGGCTCTACCAGAGTTGTAATACGAAACAAAACGAAAAACGAAATAATGAAAAAATTTCGAAAAACGAAACGAAACAATACAAAATAAGGAAATCTGAAATGAGCAAAAAACAAAAGGTAACATAAAACTAAAAAATGAAATTAAAAAAAAAACGAAACGAAATAACAAAAAAGAAAAAAAATCGTTTAGTCTCAGGTTTTAAAAAATTAAAGATCTGACTTTGTAAAAAAAAAAAAAATGACAATCTCAGCATTGATTTTTTTCAAATTTTGCAGAAAATCTCTTCAAAACTTTTCGTTGGGAATTAAAAATACCTACTCGTATTCTGTGAAAAGAATTTTCTTTTTTTTGTCTTTTCGATCTTTTTGGAAATAAATTTTTCCAGCAAAAAAAAATTATTTGCAAATTTTTTAAAAGTAATTTTGATTATAGGTTAATAGTAAAGATTTTTTTAATACTCTTTTGCATTTTTTTTTAATTTTTCGATAAAGGTTTCTTTGGAATTTTCGGTTGAAAATTCAAAAAAAAAAAAAAAAAAAAAAAAAAACGCTCAAAAATTTAAAATTTTAAAAACTAAAAATTCATTTACCTATCTACTCGTATCTGAAAATCAAAAAATAATATTTTTTATCATTCTTGCATGGAAATCGAAATCTAATTACAGGATTAAATGCTGGACAAAATTTTCAATATTTTGAGTACCAACATGGGTATTGATGAAATAACGAAACGAAATAACGAAAAAATCTCGGTTAATGTAACAAAAAATGAAAAAAACGAGATAATTAAACTGATAAGAAAACGAAAAACAAAACAAGACCAAAACTGAGATGATAAAACAACAAAACGAAACTAAAAAATCAAGTTTTGTGAAACGAAATGAGGTCACGAAAAAAAAAAGTTTTGTTTCACGAAACGAAAAACAAAATAACGAAAGAATTTTGGGAAAATGAAACAAAACGAAAAAAGGAAATCTGAAATGATGAAAAAACGAAACGAAACGAAAAACGAAAAAAACAAATGTAGAAAAAAAGAAAAACGAAAAGAAATTTTTTTGAATAACGAAACAAAATAACGAGAGAAAAAAAAATTTGTTTCATTGATGAACATGGTGTCTACAGGAATTCCCATCCCCACCTCCAAAAACACTACTTTTTTGCTATTTTTTTTTACCGGGGTTGGCAATGAAAATATTCTCACTGAGAATTTGCTCAACAAGCACGAGCATTTCCGAGAATATGGTTTTAAAGAAAATGTCGAGAATATTTTTTTTTTTTTTTTTTTTTTTTTGGTAGCTATTTTAATAAAAGTTTCTACCATTGTAATACATTTTGGACCAATGACCAGACATCTTGATAATTTTAGTACCTACCAAACATTTTTCATGTTTTTGGGCCATTTGTATCATATTTTGAATGATTATGTTGAATTTCTGTGTGATATTTTTTTGACCACGTCTTCTTCGAAATTTTCACCAAATTTTAAACAAAATAAGAAAGTGTTCAAATGCTCGAGAATATTCTCAACACTCGCGCAAGAAAATACTCGAGCATTTACCAACCTTGTTTTTTACTACTACTTACAAAATTTATAGACCCCTCTACGAAAAATTTTCGCTTCTATCCGGTTTCCATTCAATATAAATCTATATGTATTTCTTGTAGCCTCATTAGAAATTACAATACAAAAAAAAAATTAAGATTGAAACTAAAACTTTTGATTAAAAATCAAAAAATCTAATTTTCTGTCACACAGTCTTACACAGCAAGAAAATTGAAATCCAATTACAGAATTGAATTCTGAACTCTTTTTGTCGTTGAAAATATTTTAATTTCATAGTTTTACTAGGTTCGAATGTCTATCTAAAAAAAAAAAAATCCTGACCAACGTATTATTGAGGTGAAAAAATGATTTTCTGAAATTTTCAAAACTGAACCCCCTCATAGGGGCTCAATTTGGGGTCGGGGGTAAATTTGAGTTCGAAAATCGAATTCAGCTACCTCGAAAACCAACATTTTGATATCAATGTTGTGAATTTTGAAATTTTCAAAATGGAACCCCCTCATAGGGGCTCAATTTGGGGTCAAGGGTAAATTTAAGTCCGAAAATCGAATTCAGCGACCTCGAAAACCTACATTTCGATACCAATGTTGTGATTTTCTGAAATTTTCAAAATTGAACCCCCTCATAGGGACTCAATTTGGGGTCGGGGGTAAATTTGAGTTCGAAAATCGAATTCAGCTACCTCGAAAACCAACATTTTGATATCAATGTTGTGAATTTTGAAATTTTCAAAATGGAACCCCCTCATAGGGGCTCAATTTGGGGTCAAGGGTAAATTTAAGTCCGAAAATCGAATTCAGCGACCTCGAAAACCTACATTTCGATACCAATGTTGTGATTTTCTGAAACTTTCAAAATTGAACCCCCTCATAGGGACTCAATTTGGGGTCGGGGGTAAATTTGAGTTCGAAAATCGAATTTAGCGACCTCGAAAACCTACATTTCGATACCAATGTTGTGATTTTCTGAAATTTTCAAAATTGAACCCCCTCATAGGGGCTCAATTTGGGGTCGGGGGTAAATTTGAGTTCGAAAATCGAATTCAGCGACCTCGAAAACCCCTAATGTGAGCACTATGTTCTTTCAATTCCAGTAAAATAGTAAATGAGAGAGGATTGGTCGAAAACATACATTTGGTTGCATGAGACAAACATACATATATACATACCAAGCTAATAAAAGCGTGGTAAAAAAAAGGAAGAGAAAACCACAAGAGTGTTTCAAATATAGGTAGGTGATAGGTATTTATCATTGAAGAACATCACAAAGATTCATTTTCTAAGGGCGAATTTACCCTGCAAAAAAGAAACAAATGAAGAAAAATGACCAAGTTGGTGATATTACACCTAGGTATATTTAAATTAAAAAATCCCTTTGTAGTAAATTCTACGAGCATGTATAAATTCGCTTTATTAATCTTAAATGGCGCGAAACCCAACCCCGTCGTAGAATAAACAATACGTGTCAACCGGCGATTAGGCTGTTATTTAATTTATTTGAAAATACGCGGCCTTATTGCGTAAAGTTGCAGATTTAGAGACCGTCTTGAAAAGCATGGGGTTGACTTCAAATGAAGATACAGCCTAGGCCTATAATGTTGGTTTTTAAATCTACACCCTAAAGGTAGGTAGCTGTAGTATAAAAGTATTAAGTATGCGCGTAATAGAGCAAAAAAAAAATCGTGTAATGGGTTCGTACCTAAGTAAGATTATTTCGATCAGCATAAATCAGTCGAACAGAAGCTTAGAGCCATCTCGCTATCAGAAATGTGATTTTGGTTAGCATAGCTTGGCATTCTGCGACGTCTAGACAACACACGGTAGGATAAGTTGTACCGCAAGCAAGGTGCATACACATGGCAGGTTTTTATTATATGTTCGACGCCTTGAAAATAGTCTTCTTTCTCAACAAGATGACCTCCAGACCCACATATCAACTACATTACATGCATATAAACGTTTATTGTCTGCTTTCGATATGTTTTCCTCACGTCGTTGCTCTTTCTGCCAAATATCCACCAGTATTATTTAAATAAACATTTCTTGTTTGCTATAACACAATAAGCTTTATTATTGCTACACGTATTAAAAGTAAATACGAATAGATTTATGCAAAAAATATGTAAGAAAAATGGAGCACTGGAGCACTGGAGTACTGGATACTATTCTTTTCAAATTTTCATCATAGGAGACCCATTATTATTCAAATGTCGTACTTACTTGGGCCTAAATTTATAAATTTTCAAATTTTCAAATTTTTGGATTAGTTTTGAAAATTGGCAAATTTTTAAAAGTTCAACTGAGATAAAAATAAAAAGGTAATTTTCCGAAGTTTGATAAATTTTTACAATTTCAAAAAATTAGTAAATCATTTAAACGTAGCAAATCTTCAAATTTTTGCAATTATAAAGTTTTAATAAAATATTAATATTTAGCTAATTTATTCAACTTTTAGTCTATTATGTACATAGTTCAGTCAATTTTTTAAATTTACTCATTAAATCTTTGGAATTTGAAAATTTTCAAAATTTAGTTAGGGCACTAACAAAAAAATAAAAATGATATTAATTTTTAAAAAAATGTATGTAATTTCAAGAATTTGCTCAATTTTTAGGGTTAAGTTACATTTAAAAAATATCAATAGGTCAAGTTTGAAATTTTGATAGATTTTCCTTATTTTACAAATCTCGTTGCTTAATTATTTAAATGTAGCGAACCTTCAGATTTAATAAATTTTTCAAATTGGGTGGTTTTGAAACATGCATTAATTGCCTAATTTTTTTAATTTGGTTTATTTTTTCAATTTAACGGAATTAAAAAGAAAACGACTTCCCAAAGTTGGAGAAATATTTACAATTTCAAAAAGTTGTTAAATTTTTTAAATGCACTATAAATTTCGAACTTTAATCATTTCAATAAATTTTTAAATTCAGGTAAATTTTCTAAAAAAAAAAAAAAAAAAAAAAACTTTAAAGTAATTTTGAAAATTTGAATATTCACAATTTTGATAAATTTTCAAAATTTAGCTCCGAAATCTTCAAAAAATGAATTTTTCAACAACTGCAACACTTGAAAAAAATTAAATAGAGAGAGATTTTGAAGTTTTTAGAATTATTTTTTGGATTCTACACAATATTCACAGCGAATTTTTCATAAATCTGCATTAAAAAGAAATAAGGGAATATTTTTTAATTTTTATGGTACCTAAGTATTTATGTTAAAATAAAAAATAAAAAATTTTTTTTTGGAGAAAATTCAATTTGTTTGGAATGAAAAATTTCTTATTTTTTGGAATCAAGTTTTTGAAAAATTCAAGATTTGGAAGTTTTTAGAAATATAAATTTCCCAATTTTTATAAATAATATATTTTTTTCAATTTTTTAAAAACTGAAAATTTTTTGAATTTTTTGCATTTTTTTAATTTTAAAAGAAATATTTTTTTGGAATTACCTAGGTATAATAAAAAAATATATTCCTCAAAAAAAAAAAAAAAAAAATTCACTCAGACCCCAAAATCAAATGTTTTAGCAGCCAAAGTTGATTTTTCGATTTCTGACGATTTTTTGAAAATGACGGAAATAGTTAGCCCATTGCATTGGTATAATCAATTTTTTTCAAAAATTGCGAATTTTGTGATAAAATTTTGAAAATTGGTTTATATACCGAAGTCGACCCTCTGAGTCGATTGCGACTATTTTCAAAGTGGTTTGGTTCTCCATTTTACTGAAATCGTTCCAGAAGGCGGTAGCTAAAATTTCAACCCTATCGTTATTATGATAATATGAGTCGAGAGTAGTTTTTAAAACTCAACATCTCGGGTGAAAAAAATTCTAAAATCTTCGACTTTTTCTGTGGGCTTCAGACAACTTCGAAAATAATTTCAATCGACTCGGGAGGTCGATTTTAGAATATTAAATCAATTTTTAGAAGTTCATTATTTTCAAAATTGACTATTTTTGTAAAAAAATTATTATCATCATTTTAAAAAATTCGCCAAAAATCCGAAGATCATCTTCGCATGCTCAAAAAGGTTAGGATGATATGCTCTTTCAGTACGCCAAATTTGAATTCAATTGATGTTGACGAGTTAACAAGGTTCACTTATTAATAAGGAATATTCCATTGGGGAAAAAAATATTCTCAGAAAAAATTTCTTCCGACAAAAAAAAATAGACATCCTCTTGGCAAAATTTCTCAAATATTTTATACTCGTACACTTGGGTCAAGGACTCATCACGACCATGCATAGATAGATAGCTCACTGAGAGATGGCTGTCCAGTGTCTACTGGTCAGTTCTTCACATGTACGAATACACGAATTATCGACATTTTTGGAATGATACGAGTAATAAATCGTAATTTCATTTTTTTCCATAATAAACTATCTACAAGTTGATCAAAATCTGCGTTAATTGCACCTTTTGTACATACTTGTATAATATCATTAGTGACACTACACCCCGTAACCCACCACATGTTGCTACATATACCTATAATTATTAATTTGTACATTGTCTTTAGCGTTTAGCTATAGTCCCAAAACCATTAATTTGCGAATTCGGAAACGCGATGCCTATTAACATTGGGTGTAGTATATAGTATCTTCAAGTAGGTAATTTGGCTTTGATAAATGTGATCTTGTTAGTGTCACCTTTGGTTTAAACGTCGTTCTCGTTAATGCTTTCAGACAGAGGTAGGTAATTCTAATCGGGCTCTGGAGCAATTGTCCCGTCAAATTAGGACAAAAAACGACCTTTGCCCAAATAAATTGAAGGAAATTTTTTTTCTCGTAAAATTACTCGTAAAAGTGTCCTAATTAACAAAAATAAAAAGTTCTCTAAAATCAGAGTTGAGCTTCACCCCCAAATATCCACATTTTTGTCCCCTTTTTATTCGCGTATATCTTAGTTCCTAATGAAGATACAGAAATTTTTTTCATACAAAAAATGTACATAATTAAATATTCTTCAAAATAAGTTATTTTAAATTTTTCGGTAGGAATGATAGTAACGCCGCAAATCGACTTTGGAGTTATTGATTCATTCAAATTAGGCCAAAAAGCGGGTCCCCCAATTTTTATTTATTTTATTCATAAAGTTGTTCTTAAAGGTGTCCTCATCAACGTGAATAAAATCTGTCAAAATCCGAATGCATCATGATGAGATAACCCACACAAACCCTCACCGTTTTCGCACCTTCCACACTGGGGTAGGTAGAAAAACCAAAATTTTCGATTTTCAAAATCCAATACTGTGGAAAAGTTGCGTCTTGGGAAGACATGAAACAGAAAAAAAAAATTAATCAAATCGAATTAATATCTTCTGATCGCGCAAGAACCCTCAAATTTTCGCAAATGTGCAAAAAATCAAAAAATTCAAATTTGTTTTAGATTGGGTTTTATGACTTTGATTGGCAATTAGTATTATCATTGTTATTAAATTTTTTTGAAAAAAATCCAAAAATCATCAAATCGTCACATTTATGAGGCATCAAAAAAATAAAGTCATTTTTCATGTTTTTTAAAGAAAACTGAGAAAAATAGATCGAAAATAAGGGAAAAAATAGAACTGAGATATACGTGAATTATGAAATTTAAAAAAAGTAATCTGGGGACGAAAAAAGGTGGGTTTTGGGGGTCATGATACACTCGGATTTTGACAGATTTTATATACTATGTTTATAAGGACATCACGAGCAACTTTATGAAAAAAATAATAATTTCATCATTTGGGGGGAGCGGGGGCATTTTTGGCCTAACATAAGTTGTATGGCCCAATAACAAAGTCGATTTGAGACTTTACTATCATTCCTACCAAAAAATTAAAAATAATCAACCTGGAAGAATATTCAATTCTGTACATTTTTTGTATGAAAAAATTTCTGTAACTTAATCAGGAACTGAGATATATGCGAATAAAGTGGAGGTAAAAAATGCAATGGGGGCAAAAATGGGGATATTTGCCTTTGCAGTGAATGTCCACTTCGATTTTTGGGGACTTTTTATATTTGTATGTTAATTAGGACACCTTTACTACTTTTCAGTCTGACATGAATAGTGAGTACCTACCTACATTTTTCAATGAGAAATGCACCATGGTAGCGTTCGATTGATCTATTGATACCGGTCCATTACCTGCCTAAATGTTTATTTGAACGAGAGAACGTGTACAGGATAAACAAATTTTAATTATTTAGATGATAAACACGAATAGTATATTGATGCGATTTTTAATTAATATTGTATTTCATGCATTGCATAATTTTTCTAAACGAAAGCAATACCCAATACCCATACTCGACACCCGTATTTACGTAACGACGACGCTTCTCAAAGAATAGAACCAATGAAAGCAATAACAAAAGTGTACAGAATGGAGTAACAGTAAAATATGCTTCATATTTAGATAATCTGCGTTGTTACATCGAATAAATAATATATTACATGGCGTTAAATACACCACTCAAAGATTATAACGATGTCGATTCGGTCACCAAAAACACGATTCTCGCATTGCGATCAGCGCAGCGGCTGATGAAAGCGTTCCTTTGTAATAGTCGCTCTTCAAAGTGACGAACTAATTAGCATATTTTCCGAAGCATCTATGTCTAAATAAATTCCAGGGGTTCTTCGAGTTTTACCGTGACTATTATCAAACTACCTCTGCGAACGATGATTTTCATTCGGCAGACGACCCAAATGGTAGATGGGATATTTTTCAGAAAGAATCTGGATAAAATTGCACCTATCCACATATCTATCTTGACAAAAACCACACGAACTGTGGACGATTTATCACGAGAACCACAATACCACGAATCGCTCGATTTACGTCCAAAATGATTCATTTGAACGTGTCAATAAACCTGGCAAAATAATTTCGATTCGATTTGAACTAATTACATTAATCTCACAACGAACAGGAGGCGATTTTCACTCTGCCTGCTGGACACATTCGAGCTGCAATTTCGATTTGTCATCGACAATGCAATTAATATGTCTTCTTTGAAGTAAAGTAAAGTCCCAGCCGACTTGCATTCATTATCGATGAAAACGACTTTGTTTTCATAATTCCTTCTCCAGTCGAAACTACATCTTATGTAATTTTAAAAACTAGTTTCAAAACTTGTGAAAATAATGTCTCACACACGCAGTATTCGCATTTAAATGTTGCTCAAATTTAGTTTGATCTTTTTAAACGCCGGATGGAAATTTTTTCGCAATGTCCTTACAACGAGATAATCCAAAAAGTTACGCCTAAATCGACAAAAAAAAAATCAATAAGTCATCTCGAAAATAATTGTAATCATTAAAATCAAGTCTGAATATTTGATGGAAAATTAACAACTTGGCTGCTAGCAAGGATACCTTTGCTATAAAAATCACTCGATGATTTCGATCGATCTACTTTTTTTTTTTTTTAATCGGCTCGCCTACCGCATTGCCAAATTCGAAACAATTCATTCGATTTGTTACATGATTTCTATACTCGCATCCGCATCATAATATAAATAAGTAGGTATATAATCTCTTTTTAAACCTCAAGAGTTTGGGTAAGTACTTAACGCAAAATAATGGCTAAAAAACCTACACAAGTTATTCGTACAAAGATTTAAAAAATTTATAACGTCGATTAGTCGAAAAATACCCTCGATGAAGGATCTTTCAAAGGAAGAAATTTTAAACAAGGTTATCAAATTTTTCGTCGCTTTCTTCTGGCAAGTAAAATATTGCATGGAAGGGTATACGTACTTACTCGTAGGTTCATACGCTGTTTTAAGGAAAAATAAAAAGAGATCAAACGTAATCAATAATATGAAAAAAATCGTGAGTAGTTTGGACATTTTCGTAATTTACTGTAAAAACTACTGGACACACTGGTTCGTGATAATCTAAATGAGACTAGATGTGTGTATGCTATTAGGTATATGCAACTACAAAGTTGAACATGTTGATCGGATCATTTTCATAAGTGTTCATTGTTTGCCCCTAATAAATCGAAATATTTAGATTTTATCATCAAAATTCATCACCATCAAAAATAAATTTGTGTATAAAATTTTGATAATACGACTTAAAAAAAAATAATAATAAAAATAGAGTAATAGGTATAGATTATAAAATTCTCATTATTTTAGAACAAAAAAAATATTCAAAATATACATAGGCTGCACCTTTTAAAGAATTAAGTAAATGTAGGTACGAGCTAATACAGGGGAAAGGCTTCCAGGGATATTATGTACATTAGAGTAGCCAACTGTAAAAAAAATCGCTACCTATTTGTAGATGGGGGAGTGAAAGTTGCAAAAGATAAAATAGATTTGCCATTAATTTTTTTTTTTTTTTTTGAATTAAGTGATGTGATATTCGATTATCTCGTCAAGGGGGCACGGACCAGGAAGGAATTATATAACACCAGAATTTATCGTTTAGTGACTACCTACTATCTAGTTTATACATTAATGATAATGACCAATTTTAACAAAAAAAATTCTTGCAATTTGAAATACTTTTTTGTTGCATTTGTTTAAGATTTTTAATAAATACCTATTTTGAACAACCGTTCTGTGATAATATTATTTTTTAAAGAGAACATCAACAATAATTATTGTTTAATGAAATATTTTTTTTAAATGTTCAGCTCGTCATGAAATCACTCACTTTCGCCCCTAGTTGAGTAATTAACTATTTCGAAATTTTCTCCAAAAAATTAGTTACAAAGGACTTTTGAATTTAGACTTTCTCAGAAATGAACTGACCAGTTTTTAATGAATATTCCTCAAGAGGGATTTTCATCAAAAAAAAAATTAAATTTTTAAAGGGAGCTTTCCCTAAAATTATTTTTTAGGGTATTTTTTTAAAGAAATTTTTTTTAAATATATTTTTTTTCTTTTACTAATACTAACATAGGTACTTTCTCATTTTTTTTTAAAAATTTGTTGGAAAGGATTTTTACAAGAATATTTTTCAAAAATTAATTTTCTTAGGAGATATTTTTTACGAAAGAATTTTTTTGAATTTCTAAGGATAGGAAAGTATTAAATTTTTTTGACGACTTTGATTAATTTTCAGGTAGCGAACTGGCAATTAGTATAATTTTTTTTCTTCAAAAAAGTACTTCTTGGAAAATTTATTGGAAATTTTTTTTTATTATTTATAGGGACTTCCAATCACGAGATTTTTTTTGTTTGTTTACACTCTCGCTGGTAGGAATTTTTTATCAATTTTCCCAAAACATAGATCTTTCATTAGAAGCTCTAGTATAATATCGTCGGCATTTTGATAACCAGTTTGATGCCAGTTTCCTACCATCGAGAAATTTGACGTCACATTCGGAAGTCCCTATTATTTAAGAAAACTTTTCTCAATATAGAGGTATCATTTTTTACCTTTTTTTTTTTTTTGTTTTACTCATCCTACTAAATTTTTTTCATTTTTTTAGACGGTTGGAATTTATTTATTTCAGGAATATTTTCCTCAAAAACACTCATTTAGAGATTATTTTATTTCATTAATTACAATTTTTTTAAAGAAAGTGTATGTAAAAAAACTTTTTCTGATTTTTTTTCCTTTCAGTTTTTTTCTTTTTTTACTTATACCGTTATACCAACTTCTTTCATTTTTTTTTACAAAAAAAAACACTGTTGGAAATGTTTTTTTTTTGTTGAAAAATTTAAAATAATTTTTCTCAAATTTTAAATGAGAAAACAATTTTTTAGGAATATTACTCAAGACATACTTCTTGGAAGACTTTTTTGACGAAATATTTGATTTTTGAGAATTTTTTGAAGAAACGTGTTATTTTTGACTAATTCTTCAAAAGAAAATAATTTTTTCAATTTTTTTTCTTTTTTAGGCATACCAAATACCCATAGGTATTTACAAATTTTTTTTTTTCAAAAAATTTGTCAAAACTTTTCAAATTTCTTAATTGTTTTTTTTTTGTTTTTTTTGAACTTTCAAAGTGAATTGGCAATTTTTTATGAGTTGAATTTTTTTTTTTTTAAATACTCCTTGGGAGATTTTTTGGATTTTCTTTTTTTGACGAGAAATTTTTTTTAATTCAAGAATTAAAGAGAATTTCAAATTAAACCTATTAAAATATAGTTATACCTATCTAGGTGTATACTTAATTATCTATATTTTAAATTTTTACAAGAAAATAGTTTTTTATCACGCCAAGAGATTTTTTGGTTATTTTTTTCCAATTTTTTTAAAAGAGCTTTTCTTAAAAATATTTTCCAGCAATATTTTTTAGACCTTTTTTTATTCGTAAATACCTACAAATATTTAAGGTATCTATATTTTTCTAAAAAATTGTTTGAATTTTTTTTTTTTTGAAAACTAGAATTATTTTTGGAATTTTATAAAAAAAATGAACTAGCATTTTTTTTTTCTAAAAATACCGAGGGATTTTTTGATGATTTTTTTTATGATATTTTTTAATGAGCTTCCTAAAAATATTTTTCAACAAAAATTTTTTATAATTTTTTTTATTAGGTTTCTTGACAATTTTATTAGAATCATTTTTGAATTTTAAAAAATGGACTGGAGTTTTTTGTGGTATGTTTTTTAAAAAACACTCTTTAAGAGATTTTTTGATAAAAGAAATTTTTAAATTTTTTTTGAAAAAGTTCTTAAAGAAATATATTTTGCTAACCATTTCTTCTAATACAATTTTTTCAACATTTCATTTTTTGGCGATTTTTTTCTCACGGAATTTTTTTCAAATTTTTTTTGAACCAACTTTTTTTTAACAGACATTTTTTTATTTTAAACGATTTCTTTGAGGTAAGTTTTTCCTTTTCTTAAGGAAGTTTTATTTTCAAAAAATTCGTTAGGGGGAATAAAAATTTACTTTGGGTTTATTTCTTTAATATGTGCAGATCGTTATACGAGTGAAGTCTATTTAAACATAAATAATGTTTTATTTCAAAAACCTTTGCTTGGCGTCATTTTTGAAAAATTCACACGATTGGCTACAAAATTATTTTTGATTTCCGTATTTTAAGAAACAAATTCGAGTGTCGCCTTCCCTAAAGTCAATTATTGCGTAATAAGACGCGACGTCTGTAGTAGGTACTTCAAAAGTAGACTTGCCTATTGCCATATAAGAAATTGTCATTTCAAAAAGTTACCGGTTTTTAATATAAAAACAATAGAGACGTGCTTAGACACCACCTGTTATTTACCTACTTATATACCTAGCTATAGGTATACAACCAAATATTAAAAAATTTACACATTTTTAACCGTAAATAGTACTTACATATTATACTCATCTAACAATTACTGATTTCACTTCATACTGATAAACTTTTAAAAAACAATTAGGTCAAAAAATTCCGAACATTTGAACATAATAACCCTTTAATTAAACTTCCATTAAAACTTTTCACTAATATGTAGAAGTAGGTACAAATTTGACATAGGTACATTTCGATTATTAATCATAGCCCGAAAAAGTACATGCAACGTGCAAGTAGGTATACACCAGAAGACATGTACGTACTTACAGTAACCGGTTCCAGCCAATAAAGATACTAAAATATATTTAAGTGCAATTTTTAAAAAATTAGCCACCCATTCGTCGAGTGAAGTCATCACTTGACCGGTATAATTACAATACCGTAAATAGTAATGATATCTTTTAAAAATAAATTAGATATTATGCAGCCTAAGCACATGCTTTCACGAATTAACACAGGAAAAAGGCAGATAAAATGACGTATCAAGTCATTAAAATAAATCAATTTTATTCCCCTCCTGTTGAAAAATGTTGAAAAGCTAAAACCTCTTTGAGTCCTTTTACGAGTATACGTATCATAATACGAGCGTATTATGATGTAAAGGTAATATCGATCGCAGGCCAAACAGAAAATCCAATAGATACCTTTACATAAATTCATTTTACCTAAATTAACTTATCTTATGTTATTTTGAGGAAAAGGCTAAAATTCCAATATCTAAAGCCCAGTCCATCGGAAAAAATTTAACATACCTGCGGTAATAAGGCGCTCAACAAAGGTAAACAAAAGGCACTATATCATCATATCGTTTTTAGAACAGTCGATAACGCGCATATATAATCACTTAAAAAATAACTATAACGACAACTGCAACAACGACCTTTAACCATTGATTTTCGATGATACATAAACATGCACTTCAACGCGATGACCACAAACTAATGAATTAAAAAAATATACGCATGACTTGGAAGCAACCAGCCTTGTACCGATGGTTCTTCAATTAAACATCACTTCACTAACACAAGTGCATGGTGACGGAGAATCAACTGTACCACTCCGCATAGAGAATAATGTACCCGTAGGCATCTTCACTTCAGAGCTGCACGTATAACGTACAAGCTCGAAAAACTACAAAATAACGTTTTCAAACTGTAAAAGATTTTGTGAGAAAATTTTGACAATTTAAAAAAAAAGTGGTTTGACCATTTTGGTGTTATTTATTTGGCTCCATGGTTTGTGAGGATGGTTCTATTGTTCATTCTGGCAATATTAATTAGCCAAGAGGTATTAGTGCAGTAGGTACAAATAGGTAGGTAACATTATTTTTTCCAATTGAAAAATATTAGGTAAAATTTCAGAACTGCCAGTATTTGATATTTTTTTGTTTTCAGGTTCAAGAGAAGAAAATAAAAAATTTCACGTGAATTTTTCATTAGAAAAATTTTCACGTGACATTGGGTAAGGTACCGATAACATTCGAGAATCAACTTGAAGTTTGTCAGTTTTATCCAACTGATGACAAAAACTATTTATAAATAATTTACCCAGTCAGTTTTTCAAACACAGAACAGACAGACAAGTGTGTAGACAAGCTGATTTTCCAAGTTTTTAACTTTTTTTTTTTTCAGTATACGGATCAAAAAAATATATATTATCGATTTTGACAAATTTTAAGGGGTGTTGTTCATTTTGAGTTAGAGATCCACCACAGAAAATTTTTAGACCCCTAGCTCAGAGAAAGACGGAGCAATGGATGCTAAAAGTGGGGTCACTTTTGAAAATACCACGGTTTTTGCCACTTTTGAGTAATGACATATTCTTTCGATAGAAAATTGAAAATTTTAACATTCAATTTTATTAAAAAATCGATTTTTCTGTGAAAAATTAAAATTTTTGATTTCTTTCAGCAATCTGCAATTTTTTAACCCCTTGCGGAAGGTAGTGAGAGTGGTATCTAATTTCAAGCTCAATAGTCTAGAGAGAGATGTAGAAACTCGAACTGCACTTTTTAAGCGGGGTGATCAACCATGAATATGACATGACACTGCCCAAAAGAGACAGAAAACCGCCAAATTTTCAAAAATGACCCATTTTGAGAACTCTTACAACTCAAAGTGAACCAACCCCTTTGATAATCGGAGGTACTGGGTATTTATCTATATTCCAATTCCTATAGAGTAAAATGGCCCTTACCCTGAACTTCGGATTTTTTTACCTCATCACCTCATAAGATTGTATCTTTTTAAGAGAAGATACCGTAACATGGGGTTACTTTGGCTCACTTTTTGAGACTTTTTTTTGTTGAAAATTCATCCTGCTTCTTTCAAAATCGAAGTAAGGGGCTCGGTTTTCACTCTAAATAGTGTCGGACACTTGTAGGAAGCTGAGTAAATTTTTTCAAATTTTTCGTCAAACCCCCTCCCTCTTCCTTGATTAATCACAGTCATGGGCCAAAGTTACCCGGCTCTGGGGTTACTTTGGCCCACTTCTTTTTTTTTCGCAAAAAATCGATTTCTAGACATAAAAATACTTCACCACAGGCATGAAACATCAAAACAAATTTTTTTCTGTTGAAACCAAATAATCAAACATCGGTATTTAAGAGATTTCCTGATAATGTTTATGCTTGGGCCAAAATAACTCCAAAAACGACGAAAAACGGTCCTCTGTCTGGTAACTTCAATTTATCTTACAACCCCTTCGCCAAACCGGTATTTTCATGATAGATTCTGACTCTACGTTAAATTTTCGAATCGATTTTCATAGGAAAAATTTTTTTTCTCGATTTTTTATAATATTTATGCGTGGGCCAAAGTAACCCCAAAAACGACGAAAACTGTCCTCTGACCAGTAATTTCAATTTATCTCACAACCGCTTCACAAAATCGATTTTTCTATACGAGATTCTGAATCTACATAAAATTTTCGATCTGTTTCCATAAGAAATTTTTTTTTCGGACCATTCGTTATACTTCGTCTGAATAAAAGTTTTGGAGGTAAAAAAAACACATGAACAACGTACTAATGAACAAAAAATCAGGTTTACCAAACTTGCGACACAAAAATTGTGACAATCGCATAGAAGTGAAGTATGAAGGCCCCTCTATCGTTGACACTCATTACAAACTCTCTCCACTTCGTACAGTTGTGGATGGACAGGCAAATATATTTTTTCCGAGAGTGGGCCAAAGTTACCCCATCTTACGGTAATTCCCTTTTTTTATTTTTCCCTCAATTGAATTTTAAGCGGTGCCATTAACCCAAATTTCGAGAAAAAAAATGAAAAACTAGTAATTTTCAAAATGAGTAACTAAGTGGCACCCCATCAAATTTAGCCAAAGGAAAAATTAAAAATTATTTTCTAATTAAAAGGTACAACTTTAAATGCTAAGTCAAAAAAGTTTGCTCTTCTTTTTGGAAAAATTAAGGGCGCTACTAAGTACTATTTGAAATCAAGTTGGACAGAAAATAAAAAATATGGAGTTAATTCTCATAAAAAAAGGAAAACTTTTAAGTACGGGTTATAACCAAAAAAAAGGCAATAGTTTGAAAATAGATCGATTTTTTCATTATTTTTTTTTCTAATGGGAGGCCATTAGAGTCCACTTCATCCACTTAAAATTCAGTAAGGAAGAAAATAAAAAATAGAAAATTATTTTCTCATAAAAAGAAATCAATTTGAGAGCTGTGAGACAGAAAAAAAACAAGTCCTAAATAAGGGTCAACTTATACTAACTTACCAAAAACGCCCTAAATGAGGTGAAACTCTTCAAAATAGAAAATTATGTAGGTATATTGTATAATAATTGTATACACCTACCTAATTTTTTTTTCTTTAATTCCAAAATTTTGAACACCTTTATTTTTAAAACTTTCTTCATTCAGAATTTTTTTTACCTTTATAAATTTTATGAAATATTTCTATACCTAAGTAAGTAGGTATATTAATTAATTTCCCTAAATTTCATTATTTTTGAAAATTTTTGATTTTTTTCTAATTTTCTCATTTTTGGAATTATCTTCTAATATAAATTTTTGAGAAATTTTTCGGTTTTAAAAATCGTAAGTAGATAACATTTTTAACGATTTTTTTTCTACACTTTTCGTTAAAATTTTCTAAATTTGCATCAAATTAATTTGATGATAATTTCAAATTTGAAATTGAAAAAATTTTAATGAAAAGTTTGGAAAAAATTTAATGAACAATTCCACGTCGAAATTTTTTAAAAATCAAAAAGAAGAGAAAAATTAACGCTATTTAAAAAACTAGGTAGGTAATCGAAAAATATATTTAAAAAAAAAAATTTATTTCTACAAAAAATGGCTAAAATTTGTTGAAAATCTACTTATTTTAGTTCCATATTTGTTTAATACCTACCTTGAAATTCATCTTTTCAACTCCTCGCATGTTTTTTTATTTCAAATGAAAAAATTCGAAAAAAGTTATGAAAATTTTTCATTAAAACATTCAAAAAACAAATTACCTACAATGAAAAAATTGAGAATGTGGATAGGTGATAATGTATATACATATGTGTTAATACGTCACAATTCATATGTTTCTGAAATTCATTAGATTTGAAGTACCTATACTCGTACGTACTTATCAGTCTGAATAATTTCTATACGTACGTAATTATAAAAAATATTGTTTTTTTGGTACAATTTTTAAATCAGTAGCGTAACGTAACGTTTTAGGGATATCGAATAATTATGTATATTTTTTGATAAAAATGGCACCTTATTATACCTAATCGATGATTGATTAGTTCAAGTTCAATTATTATTATACATATTGGAATTGGCTGATTAAAATTGATTGAAGTATTAGTCTACCGGAATTAAACGGGAAGAAAACTTTCTATTTCAAAGCATAAACATGCCGAAAATTACGACGGATAAATTAATTTCATAACGTGAAAAATTCCGCATTAAATATTACATGACACGTGTTCCTAGTAAAAAAAAGTGTGACCATCTTATTAAATTATCTATTAGCTATTTATGTATGTAGTTTATCGCCGTAGGTACTAGGTACGTACTAAGTAAGTACTTATAAGTTTTACACTTGTATACCTTACCTACCAGAACCGCTACGTAAGTACACCTTTAATAAGATCTCAAAAAAAATTCCATCGTCCATTGACAATTCTCCTTTTTCGTTAAAAACACCTAATACATGTCGCACTCAAGAACGAATTTCAAAGTAAAAGCAAGCAAGCAAGCCAACTTTTAAATCATCAATCTACTCAAGCTCATCGTTTGAAATCTTGTAAAGTGGTTGAAATCCTGTTAGCGACATTTAGAACCCTCAAAATACGCGTAAGTAATAACACTTTTGTAATCTACTTCGAACTCTATACCAATTTTTTTCTCTGTAAAAGTGCATCTTATTGAAGTAGAATTTCTTTCAACAACTTGCCAAAGGTAGCTTGGTAAATTACCACAAATCCCAGTCTTCAAATAGCAAACTGTATAATAATTATTTGGCTAAAACACGTCACACGGCAGATTCATTTTCTCACTATAATTTTATTATGGGTAACAGGCCCTTTATTCAAAAAAAAAAAAAAGAAAAAAAAACTGCTTCTACTCTCTAGGACTCTCTGCGTCTCTAGATCTTTTTTTTCAATAACTTTAAAACTATTTACAGAATTATTCAGATTTTTCAAGTAGAACTAACCCGTCCTCCAAAAGTGTCAAAATTTAACATGGAGTTAACAGAAGAACTTTAATCTTGAACACTTTGTTTCCTGTATTTGAATGTGTTGAAAGTATTTAGATAAAATTTCAAACATGTTTAAGCAAAAAAAAAAAAAAAAAAATGAAAATTAAATTGAAGTATTTTCCAAAATTTGTTAACAATTTTTGTAGGTACCTACTTTTTTCCAAACATTGATAGTTCAACAAAAAAAAAAAAATTATATAAGTACATAGAATTTTTGACAGGAGTTTGAGAAATGCAGAATTTCTATCTTTGCCCTAATAATAGAGGTGATTACGAGTGGCTCAAATTAAAAAAAAAAAATAACGACAGGATTTTTTATTGTAAAAATGGGTTTTAGTTTGACCAGAATCATAGGAAAAAAATTTATGAAAAATTAAATTCAAATTATATAATATCTACTCTTCTGTGATGTAGCTACGTATTTTCGTCGTCGATGAATTATGAATTATGTGTTTATGGTTTGGTTATTAGTTACCATTTTTTTTTTCTTTTTTTTTTCATTTAAGAAAAGAAAAATAATTCAAAATAGGGCGACTCGTGTGAAAATTGTACGCGTGTATTTGCCATGATTTTAGTTGTTATATCGTTGTTGATGTCGTTAGTCGTTGATAAGTCGTCGTCGATGAGGAATTTTTTGAAAAAGCGTAAGAAAAAAAAAGATGATTTATATAAAGACGATAAAGTTAGTGAAAGGCAATATTTTCCCACTCCTTCGCCTATTATTTTCTAGTTCCTATTACACATTGTAAGAGAAAATTCATTCAAATCGACCACCTCCTATCTCATTCCTTAAGGTTTTACTATACTAATTATAGTATATAATTATAGATACGCGTTTGCTACTATTTCACTGTGTATATACCTACATTTTGAAAACGAGTAAAATAAAAGTAACCAAAAAAGTAACACATACGAAATGCCAAGTAGATACCTACCTGTTCGTAAATTTATGCACATCTACGTCGTTTTTTTAATTTTTTTTTTTTTTTGCGGCATAACTCCTTAATTTTTGTGTTTGCCCTTTTTCTCACTTTTTAATGTCGTTTGTAAAGTGTAGATTACTACAGTGAAAGTGTTTTATTTTTATTAATTTTTTTTCTTTTTTGGTCAACGCGTTCGAGATTCTCGTCGAGTTTTTTTTGTCCTATTTGTAATTGATAAAAGCGAGTTGTTTTTAGGAAAAATTGCGTATAAGATGGTACGATTTTAGTATCACTCGATCCATTTACATCTGGATGATTTGATAGGGAGGTGTTGTGTTTGTAGCGTTGCGTTGTTGCAATTCATTCTCATTCCGTTCTGTTTTCCTCTCCCTTCGATTTATTTAGTACGATAACATTGGCGATATGTGGCCAATTACAGACCAAAGTTTAATATTAGCCAAAATTCGCTCACTTCCAAACTTTACGATTTTTTCAATATTTTATTTAAAAATGAACTCGTTCGAAAATTAAGTTAAATAAATTCAAAATTGAAATTATTTCATTTTTTTAATTTTGAAAAATAATTGGAATAATTTAAATTTTTTAAAAATCATTTTTTTTTAATTTTTAAATTTTTGAATTATAAATTTTTTTTTTAATTTTGAAAAATAATTGGTATCATTTTTTTTTAATTTTTAAATTTTTGAAAATAAGAAAATTTCAAAATTTATCAATTTTTCAAATTTTTTCAATTTTTTAAAATTTATCAATTATTCAAATTTTTTCAATTTTTTAAAAAAATTTTGTTTTTAAAATTTTTTAATTTTTGAAATGATTTTTTATAAAATTTTCAAAAATAAAAATTGGATAATTTTTTTGATAAGTATTAATTTTTAGAAATAATTTTCTCTTGAATTTTCAAAAATGATATTTTGTTACCTACCTACTTGAGAAAAAATTGAGATGAATTTTTTCGAACTTTTTTAAAGAGATTTTTTTCTAGTTTTCAAAATTAGATTTTTTTTAAATTTTACAATTTCAAAATTTCACTTAATAATTTTTAATTATGATAAATTTTCAAAAAAAAAATGGTTTCTGTTAAATTCTTCAACATAATAATTCATTTTTTTTCAATTTTTGGGGAGATTTTCTTTGAATTCTCGCGAATAGAAAAAGTGTAATTTTTTTGACTATTAAGAAATTTTTTGATTTTTCAAGATTAAAATCTAAAAATTTGAAAAATGCATTTTTTGTTATTAGGAAGTGAAAATTAAAATATAAATTTTATTTCATAATACCTATTTACTCTCGAAAAAAAATTTGAACCCCTCCCATGATTTCATCCTAGATACGCCACTGCTGGACGGGAAAGGGGATTTTTAAATATTTCAAAATGTCATCCTGAAAGCGTCGCTACCTAATTAAAACAAAAAATACTGCAGGGATAATTCCTTCAGGTTTTTTTTTTTTTTTTTTTTTTAAATTATCATTTTGAAAAAAAAGTACCCTGTATTAACCTTCTCTGGATTTACGATATTTTTGCAACTCAATCATGTCTAGCTTGTATTATTTGTTGTGGTTGGGTGGGATGGGGGGGGGGGGGGGGGTGGAGCCTGTTGAAATGCCTGTCGCTGAAAGAGCTGACTGGTTGGTTTATATATTTGCCATTGCTAAATCACCGTTTTAGTCACGAGTTACCGATATTGCCTGATGTGTAGTTAGCGATTTGTGTATAAAAAGGAAAAGTTTCTATTTATGTGTTAAAGTAATTATATTGATGAAAAATAGTAAAATGATTTCACGCATTCTAAGTCATGTTATTTGTATACCAAGTATAACGCGAGTATATTGTGTATTAATTTTGTTTTTTCCCGTTTTTTCTCTCTCTTTCTCTCTCTTTCTTTATCATCTTACATCGTAAAAGAATTTTTTTGAAAAGTTATAATATTCTTTGAAAAACTGCCACGCTTTTATATATCTACATACGAACGATTTATTCTGCCTTGCGGAAGGACCCCCGATTCTCATACATTATTATATTCTTTCTTTGTTGTTGTTGTGTTCTCGCTATGTAGGATTCCTAATTACTATGTATTTTGTGTATGTTTTAACTTTTAAAAGCATTTATATTACTATTTTTAATACGTGGTCGTTTCGCGGTGCTAAATAATTATTGAAGTAACGTTAGTCTGTAAGACTCTAAAAGAAAACATGCTATTGGCTGCTTCGATATTGATATTGGTTTCCGGTGTTTCGTGTAGTTGAGCTTTCTTTTCTATTTTCTTCATTTTTTTTTCTCTTACTATCGATGCCCCTCTGTTCTTTTTTTTTCTCTCCAAAAATTATGTGCCCTTTTTTTTGTTTTTCTTTCTGTTTTATTTTTTTTGTTTTTTTTTTCTTTTCAAGTGAAAAATCCACATTGTGTGCGTAAGCTTAAGCGTGTGTTTGAACTCGTGTATATTGTATGTATATAATACTTATATAATATATTGTTTTCATTTTGTGTTGATAAACAAATTAAAGATATTATGCAAGTTTTAATTGTTTCTATAAATTGTTGTTGTTTTAATTTTTGAGGTATTTTGAATTTTCAATCGACTTCGTACTCGTAGGTAGGTCTTTTGTGAGCTGTAATATTGCAAAGATGCTCGTACAAGCTTGAATGTGCTCGTACGAGCGCAGGTAAGTTCACCAGTATGAAGAAACAAACTCGTAGGAGTAGGTATATGCAGGTAGGTGCACAAGTAGGTACGAGCACTGTATAAAAATGCGTTGATTATTATAATAATAGGCATTTAATTGAGGATTTTTGGAAAATAATTGTCACTTGACAGCGAAGGAAGAAGAAATGTCGAGAATTAATGTTATAAACGTGATCAGCGTACTCGAATTACACCAAAGCAGTTCTAATCTCGACTTTTTTGAAAAAATAAAATTTTGGAATCTCGCGTATAAGGCGAAATATGCTACGCAGGGCAAAACGAACAGCAGAATCGGAATCAGCATAGTCGATTCAGTCGAAAAGCACTCTTATCTAGATTTTTTTGAAAATCAAAAAAATCGAAAAAATCGTAAGGGGTTAACCTCCATTTTTTTTTTTGAAAAAAAACTTTTTGTCTCAGATCGACGTGTGAGGTGTCTAGGAGGGGGTATTCGGACCAGGCGAATCGAATGGCGCGATAAATTCCCCGATCGGATGCGAGTTCACCGAGATATCGACCATTTTCTGTATCTCGCGAACTAAACTTCGGATCTGAAAACGACGGCATTCATCGGATCCGACCAAACCTGGTAAGTTGGTACTTTATTAAATTATTGCAGCTTCCAGAATGGCTGGAAAGTTGTTTTTGGTGTCTAGGGGTACTATTTCGAGGTCCCAGAATTCAAATTTGAAATTTGTTTCGAGCAGGGTTGCCAACCTGGCGAGATAAAAAATTTATTTCACGAAGTTGGCAACCCTGCTCGAAACAAATTTCAAATTTGAATTCTACGACCTTAAAATAGTCTATAAACCAAATTTCAGCTCAATCGGATCGTAAACACGAGCGTGGTGAATTTTTGAATTTTGGCATTAGAATTAAACCAACAAAAAAAAATGGCGGATTTGCGATTTTTTGCAAAATTTGAAAAAAAAACTGTCGAAAATTGGGCATCTAGGGGTCTAGACAGATAGAGTCGAACCCGACGATTGCAAATCTGCTTTCATTTTTAAAATCGGAACATTATTCGCGGAGATATACGCGTTCAAAATTTTTGACCAAATAATTCAGTCAGGCTTGTCGGATATCCGACCATACTCGATATTTCTTTAAATTATGGCAGCTTCCAGAATAGCTAGAAAATTGTTTTTGGTGTCTAATGGTACTATTTCGAGGTCGTAGAATTCAAATTTGAAATTTGTTTCGAGCAGGCTTACCAACCTGACGAGATAAAAATGTTATTTTGCGAAGTTGGAAACCCTGCTCGAAACAAATTTCAAAAATGAAGTCTACGACCTCGAAATAGTACTATTAGATACCAAAAACAATTTTCTATCTATTCTGGAAGCTGCAATAATTTAATGAAATATCGAGTATGGTCGGATATCCGACCATTAAAACTGAATTATCCGGTCAAAAACTTTGAACGCCTATATCTCCGCCAATAATGGTCCGATTTTGAAAATGAAAGCAGATTTGCAATAGCCGGGTCCGACTCTATCGGTCTAGACCCCTAGATGCCCAATTTTCGACAATTTTTTTCAAATTTCGCAAAAAATTGCAAATCCGCCATTTTTTCTGGTTCAATTTTATTGCCAAAATTCAAAAATTCACAACGCTCGTGTTTCTGATCTGATTGAGCTGAAATTTGATTTATAGACTATTTTGAGGTCGTAGAATTCAAATTTACAATTTCCACGGTTCAGGGTTGCCAACTTCGCGAAATAAAATTTTTATCTCGGGAGGTTGGCATCACTGCACCAAATAAATCTCAAATTTAAATTCTGCGACCTCGAATTTGTAATAAATGACTCTTCAACCTCTTTCGAAGACTTCCTGAAAGTTTCAAAGCTCATTTAAAGATTTTTAGTATTTGGCGTTGATTGAGTTGCATACTCGATGCATTTGCAGGCAGATTCCAGATGTATTTTCAAAATATTGCTCTTTTTTCGAAAAATATCGCATTTTTGTATTTTTAATGCGGTTTAGTACTACTTCGAGGTCGCTGATCACGAATATGAACTTTATTTTCAATTTGACTTTCCCATTGTACCCCTAAAGTCGATTTTTCGAAAAAAATTACACGTTTGAAGGCGAAGGAAGGGTCAGAATTGAAAAGTATTGGCCGAATCGGAGTCAGCGTGATCGGATTAGTCAAAAGCGATATTTATCTGAATTTTTTTGAAAATTTTGAAAATTTCAAAGTCTTCTAATTCGGCGAGAAATCGACGTACTGTAAAATGAATAGCATTTTCGTAATCAGCGTGGTCGACTTGGTCGAAAAGCACTCTTATCTAGATTTTTTTGAAAATCAAAAAAATCGAAAAAATCGATGATGTAACGTTAACCTTCTTTCACTTTTGAGAAAAAAATCTTTTTGTCGAATTTTGACGCGCGACATATGCAGATGGGGTATCTTGAGCTGGTGAATCGATTGACGCCATCGGCTCGGCCGTACGAGCCGTACTTTTCCTGCGTACAAGCTTTTTTTGAGTTTTTTTGGGTAAAATTTTTTCAACTCAAAAAATCGAACGAGGTGTGCTTTTCGACTAATTTTTAGACGCTGAGTTCATATTTCGAGTCAGTTTTTTTCTGCGCTCGTTTTTTGACGAATTTTCGGCTCGTATCTCGACAACGGGGCGCCGGATCGCAAAACCGACATCGGCACCGAGTCGGGCGTGGCCGAATTAGTCGAAAACCACATCTATCTCGATTTTTTTGGAGGCTCAAAAAATCGCAAAAAAACACGATGGTTAGCCTTCATTCATTTTTGAGCAAAAAAACTTTTTGTCGAATTTTGACGCGCGACATATGCAGATGGGGGTATTTTGAGCTGGCGAATCGATTGGCGCCATCGGTTTGGCCGTCAGAGCCGTACTTTTCCTGCGTACACGCGTTTTTTGAGTTTTTTTTTGGTGCAAAATTCATTTTTACTCAGAAATTTGAAGGTGTGCATTTTGGCTAATTTTGGATTGTTTTACTCAGATTTGCCGTCGATTTTGTTCTTTGCAATTTTTTTCCAACTTTTTGGGCGAATATCTCGACAACAACGCGCCGGATTGCAAAACCGACACTGGCACTGAGTCGGGCGTGCCCGAATTAGGGAAAAAAGGAAAATAATGGGAAATAAAGGAAAATAAAGAGAAAATGAAAGAAATGAAAGATTTTTTAATTTTTTTTTTAAATTTCTTTCAATTTTGTTCAAGTTTTATACAGGAACATTTACCTAATTGATTTTTTTTTCTACCGTAACATGGGGTTACTTTGGCCCACTTTTTGAGATTTTTTTGTTGAAAATTCATCCTGCTTCTTTCAAAATCGAAGTAAGGGGCTCGGAGTCATGAAACGGATTTTGTACTTACTCCCCCCTCAACTCCCACATCATGATACAGCGTAATAGCCTCGGTTTTTTTTTTGTTGAAAAAACAAGGCTAAAAATTATTGTGAATATTATATTTTAAAATAATAAACTATATACACACGAAATATACACACGAATGTTTACGTTGGCTTTTTGCTGGGTACTCCGGTAAAATCACGTTGTTAGCCGCTGTTATGAAGTAGAGGAATTAGAATTTTTGTCTCACCTTTCTTATATTCAAAACCGTAAATTTCCGGAACCATCGGGTAATCGTAATAATATGCCCTTCGAAATACATTCAGATGGTCAATGTGCGTTTGATTAAGGAACCAATGCTGATTTTGTATTAGAAAAATTTCTACGATGTCGCTTCCTGGTGATTTATTTATGTTGGCGGCGAGATCTCCCAGGGTATCACGATGCAGATTACAAAAAAAGACATAGTCGCGTACGATAGTAGCCGAAAATATGTAATACGCATAATGGAGAGCGTTTACGTCGGAATCATCCTTAATGTCATGCAAAGATTTCAACGATTTTCTGATAGATTCATAAAATGGGCCTTCACCATACGTGCAGTTCTTGATATTGAAGTAGAAGTTCTTAAAACGCGTCGTATGATTGTATATGTGCTGATCAAAACGTTCAGCGCCAAAAACGGGTCCGTCGAGACCTCTCATCAACCGCTGGATATAGAGCGGTAAACGTAAACTATTGTACTCAAGTCGTTCTTGTGGAGTTAATGTTGAAGTGTCGAGGTCAAAAATATTGAAAAAGGTCATCGCATTATCAATGTCGGCTTTCATAGTTCCCAGGGCACAGTAGAAATAGAAGTAGAACTGTATAGAAACAACAAACCACAACAAACGATATATAATCACTGTTACTTCACTACTTACACTTTGTATTTCATATAGTAGGTGGACTACTCACAGATTTTCTTTGTTCTTCTCGTAAACGTTTCTTGAAATCCAAATGTTCGTTTCTTACAGCCTTCTTCACATCATTTTCTTCGCCACCATACAATTTTGAAAGCCGTTGCTCTGTTTCGGACGACAATGTAATTTCATCTACGAATAGGCACATAAACGAAACATTAAATTTCTTAATTACCTACAGAGCACTATGGTGAAGGCTTTCGGTCGATTATAATATTTATCCACTAGTGTACAACAAGTTGACATCGTATTAAATCAATTAAGTATGTAGGTTACATAACATAAAATATACATATATCTTACCGTTGACTTCGGTTGTTTCGAGTTGGATTACACAAAATGAAAAGCTAAAAATTACAGCCAAAACGATTGGATTCATCATCATGAACTGTCAGAAAATTATCGAGTAATGGTGAATAGGAAATTATTTCTTTCAATTTATATACCCAAGTACTAATCCTAATCAAAATTACCTAATTATCAGTTATCACTTATCGACCTCGACTAATTTTGGGTCGCTGAGTTCAATTTTCGATCCAGTTTTTTTCTGCGAGCACTTTTTGGTCAATTTTCGGCTGATATCTGGAAAACGATTGACGTGATCGCAAAGCTGATTTCCCTTAATTTCCCTCAATTTCCCATTTATTCCCTTTTTTCCTCTTTCAGCTTTATTTATTTTTAATTCATTTCCCTTAGTTTTTCATTTATTCCCTTTTTTTTCTTTTCGGTTTTATTCATTTCTCTCAATTTCCCTTAATTTCCATTTATTTCCTTTTTCCCCTTTTTTTTGTTTTATTCATTTCCCATCCATTTCCCTTAATTTCCCTCAATTTCTCATTTATTCCCTATTTTTCTCTTTCAGTTTTATTCATTTCTAATTAATTTCCCTTTATTTTCCTCAATTTCCCATTTATTCTCTTTTTTTCCATTTCAATTTTATCCATTTCCCATTCATTTCTCATAATTTCCCTCAATTTTCCATTTATTCAATTTTTCCCTTTCAGTTTTATTCCTTTCCCTTTATTTTCCTCAATTTCCCATTTATTCCCTTTTTTCCCTTTCAGTTTCATTCATTTCCCTTAATTTCCCTCAATTTCCGATTTATTCCTTTTTTTCTCTTTCAATTTTATTCATTTCCCATTCATTTCCCTTTTTCTCTCTGTTTCTGCTTTATTCCCATACATTCCCCTTTTTCTCCTTGTATTTTTATTCATTTCTCATTCAATCCCTTTTTCCTTACTGTTTCAAACAATTTTGTAATCGTCGTGATCGACTCTATCGCCCTCGACCCTGAATCTCCCATTTTCGAGTCACTACTTCATTCGTCGAAATTTAAAAATTTGCCAAGCACTTATTTCTCGTGCGATTGAGCTGAAATTTGGGTTGTACCCGAATTCTAGGTCGCACATTTCAAATTTATAATTTACACCGCCTAGAATTGCCAACTTCGAGAATTTTTTCTCGTCAGGTTGGCAACATTGCTTGAAGAAATTTTTAAATTTGAGTTCCGCGACCTCGACGAGTACAAATAAATGCTTTAGTTTTCAAAATCGGGCCATTATTCGCGAAGATATTAAATATCAAAGTTTAGGTAATGAATGGACCAATCACAGCTCACTTCTCCCAAAGTCCTTTGTTATTCGTGACCAAAACTTTGACTTCTAATATCTCCGCGAATATTGAGCCGATTTTGAATCTGATTGCAGATTTGCAATCGTCGAGTTCGACTCTATCGGAGAAGACCCAACGTATGTCTATTTTCGACAATTTTTTTCAAATCGCAAATCTGTCATTTTCTATGCTTCGATTTTAATGAATTTTTAAAAAACGTTATTTATGGCCCGATCGGGCTAAAATTTGTTTTAATGACTAATGTAAGGTCGCTGAACCCAAATATACCGTCGGTTTTCAGATCCGAAGTTTAGTTCCCGAGATACAGAAAATGGCCCATATCTCGGCGAACTCGCATTCGATACAGAAATTGGTCGCGCCATTCGATTCGCCGAGTCCGATTACTCCCTCCTAGACACCTCACACATCGATCTGAGACAAAAAAAAAATTTTCCAAAAAAAAATGAAGGCTCACCATGGCGTTTTTTGCGATTTTTTGAGCCTCCAAAAAATCGAGGTGAGGTAAAGGTGTTTTGGGACTAATTCGGCCTCGCCCGACTCAGATCCGGTGTCGGTTTCGCGTTCCGGCGCGTCGTTGTTGAGATATTCGCCTAAAAAGTTGTCAATGAATTCCAAAAATTCCAAAAATGAGCGCAGAACAAAACCGACCGCAAATCTGATCAGCACGACCCAAAATTAGTCGAAATGCACACCTGTTTCAATTTTTTCACTTGAAATGAATTTTCTGAAAAAAAAGCTTGTACGCGGCGAAATGAAGAGTCGTACGTGCCGAACCGATGGCGCCAATTTACCCCATCTGCATTATGTCTCGCGTGAATTGTACTCTTAATTCACGACCTTCCATTCCAGTTCTTGTTTTTTTTTCTTCTTTTTTTAACGTATGATCATGACACGACTTCGTCAAGATTATGAAAATTCACGCCTTTCGTCTGTAAATGGTAATTTTTTAATTTTTCGGAGTTTTTCCAACAACAGGGAAACAAAAAATTAATGAAGCTCAATGATTGAAACACTACTTGAAATCATTTTGAAAAATTTATCCTTTTGTAATTTATTAAAATTTGTTAAATTAAACTTTTTCATTTCAACAAGTTGTAATTTTTGAAAAAATAATAAAACTTTTCTCTAGCAACGCTTATGTACATATTTTGCTTGATTGGAATTTTTTATCGTAAATTTTGATAACTTTCAAAAATTCTAAATTTTTTAAAAATTCCATTACATTTGGTATTTTTTAAGTGTACCTATCCTCGACGAGTGAATACCTATGTTTGAAAATTTTGCAATCTGAGAAAATATCCTAGTCATTGCTATAAAATCAAATGCGAAATCTCTCAGGCTAAAATTAGCGTTATCAAAATAAGGAATCAAAAACGTAAAAAAATCTAAAGTGAAAAACAAGTATCGCCGAGA
Source organism: Balanococcus diminutus (assembly GCA_959613365.1). NCBI lineage: Eukaryota > Metazoa > Arthropoda > Insecta > Hemiptera > Pseudococcidae > Balanococcus > Balanococcus diminutus. The sequence goes on from OY390714.1 coordinate 38,466,351, forward strand.
TGATGTATCTCTTAGACGATAAAGCCTGTTTCGAAATTAACTCCGCTCGAAAAATACAAGTACACTAATCATCAAAGGTCGTTATTTAAATTTACATTTCGTTTCACGGTATAAGCTATCAGCTATTCGGGGATAAAATTAGGAAAATTGTAGCGTACCACGAAACCACAATTTTCGATAGGTCTTCATCAAATTTGATTTCGTTCAGGGTTACCTCGAGGGCATAATTTCTTGATTATGAAATCAATAAACTTCGTTCGAGCAATTTTTTTCCACTAATCAAAATGAGAAGATATGTTTTCGTGCTTTCGATTAATACGACTAGCATATTTTTTTTTTTTATACTTCCCGAAGAATGAAATTTATTTTCTAATTATGTAGTTATTTAATCGTTTAAAATTTGAGATAGGTTCGAAGCCAGCGAAGATTCGTGATACAGGCATTTCAATAAATAGGATTCGAAGCTTTCTATTTCCTACATTGGATTAAATAAAATTTATTAGGTAGCCTAAAAATATCTCATCTCGGGATTCCTTGATAAAAAAAGACTCGTTTGTAATTGTACCTAGTACATTTTATTTTCCATAAACATAAAAAATACTTCTACTCATTACAAAAAATAGCGTGATTGGTAAATTATACTCGGTAAAATGCAGTAATTATCTATCATGTTATAATAACAGATTGAGGACAGGTTTTTTACCCTCAGATATTTATTTTTTTTCCTTATTTCATTCAGCTGGTGTGTGGTTAAACGTCGAGATTATCGTTTTAATTTATCAACCGCGGTGTTAAAAACGAGCGCAAATAAATTTGAGTACCTTCACCTTGTACCTACAAATTTTGGGCGGTCAATCTGAAGAATAATTTTTCGCAACACTGCAATTAATTTATCGAAATGGATTAGCTTTTAAGCTAAACCTCAAGTAGTATAACTCGTCAAACTAATTGTGACAGCTAGCGTGACACGTCAAATGAATTGATCCTGCTATAGTGCTCTTCGAAATTCTCACGAGCGTGTGTTTATGTAGTGTGCTTTCCTGCTATACGTAAAAGGTTTTCATTCGATGCAATGGAAAAATTATTGGTTTTATTTTACCTACGTTTTTCAATTATAAAGTCGAGATGAATTTGCAGGAATTAAAATTGATAATCACGAATTGGATGAACATTATGAATTTGAAGTATTCAGAGCAGGAAATTTGACGTAACGAAAAATTTCCAATGATAAATGTAAGTAGGTAGGCTAAGCCGTAGGTTATGATTTATCAAAAAAAAAGATAAGTCAATTTTTTCTGAATTTCAATTTTTATCTGAATAATTTTTCAAACAGTTTTACTAAATTCTCAAAAGTTGGTAAAATTTTTTCAAAAAAAAAAAAAAAAAAAAAATAGCTTACGAGTATTTTTTTAAAAATATGTATGTAGAGAATGGGTGGGTCAATTTCTTTTTTAAAACATCATGCAGGAACCGAAGATAGCACATTTCCATACTGAAGATTTCATAAAATTTAATAAAATTTTAGAATGTTCCAGAGCACATTGAAAACTTTTTTTAGGAGGTTTAAAAGGATTAAGACAGTATAGAAAATTTAGATTGGTTTTCGATAACATTTTATTTAAAAATGTTATCTCTAGTCACCATTTTATAAAACAGATAAATAAATAAATAAATCTTTTAATCAGCCATTGTGAGTCTAAATCTTCAAAAAAAATTAAATCTTCAAAATCTCAAAACGTCATCATTTCTTTCTAATTCATTAAAATTCTAATAATCAAACCCTTCAAAATTATTGTTTGATACATTTGACAATAATTTTTTTTAAATCATTAAAAATTCTATATCTAAGACTCTGAAGAAAATTATTGCAAATTCTTCTAAAAATTTTATAAATCTTTGAAAATTTATTCAATTTAAAAAAAATATATATCAAGTTCCCATAAAAATTTACTTAATTATAAATACCTATTTGAAAATTTACCTCATCAAATCGTTTTCGATCTGCTAAAAATGAATCTACCATAATTATTCATATCGATCACGTTGATACCATGTTGACTTTCTTATTCGATCAAGGTCTGTTGACAGCTTTAACTTACCAGCAGATTAATTTTTTCTAGAAAAGTTATCTTATAACCTTTGATTTGATAGGCTGACATTAGTTCTTGCCTTCTCTTCTAATTTTATTTTGCACGAGCAGTCGAGCACCCCCCTCCCCCCTCTTTCTATTACGTGGAATCTCATTAAATAGTGACATACATATTATGCGGCGAATAAGATTGGGTAGATAATTTTCGTTCTTACGCGGAAAGATTCGCGATTCATAAATATAATAGGTATTAGGTACCTACTTTTTTTTTTTTTTTTTTTTTTTTTAATATCTACCAATTTTACTTGATAAGTATTCGTTGGCAGAAATTGGAAATTATTATTTGCTCCGATTTCAATGAAATTTCTTCTAGGTAATGTCAAAAAAAGTACCTAAAAAAGTTGATTTTCTGCTTTTATGTATAATGAAAAGAAGGTAGACAGCTAGACACACTATACATACTTTGGAGATCAAAATCTTTTCCTATCGATATGTCATGTCGCATCATTCAACGCAATTTTCTTTTAAACATACTCATTCCAGTGGCAATTCATGCCCGATGTTTGAGGGAAAAATATGCTGATAAAATAGTAAAAAGCTTCGCGCAAAGCGCGAAGCTTTTTCAGCCTTGTTTTTTCGATTTTGAATCTTGTAGGTCTGTATACTTTGCCACGAAATTCATAAGCTAGGAGATGATTTCTGCATTTTTACACCTTCTTGAATTGTTGAAGCTTTGTAATGATTTTTATTATTAACTAAAAATGGTATGTTCGAAAAAAATTTGGCTCTCTCCGGCCCTGGTATGGTGGACCTCTTATCCGGCTATACCCTGTGCAGGCTGTGCACAAAATTTCTACCTATTTAAAATAGAATCGAAATGAGAAAAAGTAATTTTTCATTGTCCATAAAATGGATCGTACATACACTTTTCTTCGCGGTAACTTGAGGCATATTATGTGTCTAATTACATTCCTAACATTCTCACTTTACAAAGAACATATTGATATGTTTAGCTAATATTCGGGATATTTTTAATCGTATTATTCCCATTCTTGAGGCGTACCTATTAAAGAGAAAGAGTCGATAAGTGATAACTGATAATTAGGTAATTTTGATTAGGATTAGTACTTGGGTATATAAATTGAAAGAAATAATTTCCTATTCACCATTACTCGATAATTTTCTGACAGTTCATGATGATGAATCCAATCGTTTTGGCTGTAATTTTTAGCTTTTCATTTTGTGTAATCCAACTCGAAACAACCGAAGTCAACGGTAAGATATATGTATATTTTATGTTATGTAACCTACATACTTAATTGATTTAATACGATGTCAACTTGTTGTACACTAGTGGATAAATATTATAATCGACCGAAAGCCTTCACCATAGTGCTCTGTAGGTAATTAAGAAATTTAATGTTTCGTTTATGTGCCTATTCGTAGATGAAATTACATTGTCGTCCGAAACAGAGCAACGGCTTTCAAAATTGTATGGTGGCGAAGAAAATGATGTGAAGAAGGCTGTAAGAAACGAACATTTGGATTTCAAGAAACGTTTACGAGAAGAACAAAGAAAATCTGTGAGTAGTCCACCTACTATATGAAATACAAAGTGTAAGTAGTGAAGTAACAGTGATTATATATCGTTTGTTGTGGTTTGTTGTTTCTATACAGTTCTACTTCTATTTCTACTGTGCCCTGGGAACTATGAAAGCCGACATTGATAATGCGATGACCTTTTTCAATATTTTTGAGCTCGACACTTCAACATTAACTCCACAAAAACAACTTGAGTACAATAAATTATTTTTACCGCTATATATCCAGCGGTTGATGAAGGGTCCCGACGGAAAATTTTATGTCGCTAAAAGTTATGATCAGCACATAAAATATCATACGAAGCGTTTTAAGAACTTCTACTTCAATATCAAGAATCACACGTTAGGTGAAGGCCCATTTTATGAATCTATCAGAAAATCGTTGAAATCTTTGCATGACATTAAGGATGATTCCGACGTAAAAGCTCTCCATTATGCGTATTACATATTTTCGGCTACTATCGTACGCGACTATGCCTTTTTTTGTAATCTGCATCATGATACCCTGGGATATCTCGCCGCCAAAATAAATAATTCACCAGGAAGCGACATCGTAGAAATTTTGCTAACACAAAATCAGCAATGGTTCCTTAATCAAACGCACATTGACCATCTGAATGTATTTCGAAGGGCATTTTATTTCGAGTACCCGAAGGTTCCGGAAATTTACAGTTTTGAATATAAGAAAGGTGAGACCAAAATTCTAATTCCTCTACTTCATAACTGCGGCGAACAACGTGATTTTACCGGAGTACCCAGCAAAAAGCCAACGTAAACATTCGTGTGTATATTTCGTGTGTATATAGTTTATTATTTTAAAATATAATATTCGCAATAATTTTTAGCCTTGTTTTTTCAACAAAAAAAAACCAAGGCTATTACGCTGTATCATGATGTGGGAGTTGAGGGGGGAGTAAGTACAAAATCCGTTTCATGACTCCGAGCCCCTTACTTCGATTTTGAAAGAAGCAGGATGAATTTTCAACAAAAAAATCTCAAAAAGTGGGCCAAAGTAACCCCATGTTACGGTAGAAAAAAAAATCAATTAGGTAAATGTTCCTGTGTAAAACTTGAACAAAATTGAAAGAAATTGAAATTTTTTTCAATTTTTAAAAAAAATTAAAAAATCTTTCATTTCTCTCAATTTCCCTTTATTTTCCTTTATTTCCCATTATTTTCCTTTTTTCCCTAATTCGGGCACGCCCGACTCAGTGCCAGTGTCGGTTTTGCAATCCGGCGCGCCGTTGTCGAGATATTCGCCCAAAAAGTTGGAAAAAAATTGCAAAGAATAAAATCGACGGCAAATCTGAGTAAAACAATCCAAAATTAGCCAAAATGCACACCTCCTTCGAATTTCTGAGTAAAAATGAATTTTGCACAAAAAAAAACCCTCAAAAAACGCGTGTACGCAGGAAAAGTACGACTCTGACGGCCAAACCGATGGCGCCAATCGATTCGCCAGCTCAAAATACCCCCATCTGCATATGTCGCGCGTCAAAATTCGACAAAAAGTTTTTTTGCTCAAAAATGAATGAAGGCTAACCATCGTGTTTTTTTGCGATTTTTTGAGCCTCCAAAAAAATCGAGATAGATGTGGTTTTCGACTAATTCGGCCACGCCCGACTCGGTGCCGATGTCGGTTTTGCGATCCGGCGCCCCGTTGTCGAGATACGAGCCGAAAATTCGTCAAAAAACGAGCGCAGAAAAAAACTGACTCGAAATATGAACTCAGCGTCCAAAAATTAGTCGAAAAGCACACCTCGTTCGATTTTTTGAGTTGAAAAAATTTTACCCAAAAAAACTCAAAAAAAGCTTGTACGCAGGAAAAGTACGGCTCGTACGGCCGAGCCGATGGCGTCAATCGATTCACCAGCTCAAGATACCCCCATCTGCATATGTCGCGCGTCAAAATTCGACAAAAAGTTTTTTTTCTCAAAAGTGAAAGAAGGTTATAGTACGTTCGGCGAAAGATTGGTGCTGGCAAAAAAAATAGTGGGGGATAAAGTGAAGGTGCTACCAAACTGAACGCGTGACTTCGCGAACCTCGTATTTTCTCGCATTCGCATACTCATTAATTCATTATAATGATTACTTTAGTATGATCTCGCAATACTCGGAAATTAATTTATTCTTTTTTCTTTTGTTTTTATTATCAAGCTTTTTATGATTTCTTTCACAATTTTACGTATTCCATTTTGTAAACATTTTACTAAATAAATCGAATAAAAAATCAAGAGCGTTATACCTATTTATATAAAAATAATAAGTATGAGATACAAAAATTATTCAGTTGGATACATTTTCAAGAAATAATAATTCAATTAATTAGGTAATAAAATACTACAAAAATACGTATTGTGAACCTCGATTATCCGGGGAATTGGAGCAAAAGAAATTTTAAAAATCATTTTTTAAGGAATTTTTTTTTCTAGAATAGATCATGTTTTTAAATTTTAATATTGAAAAATAATTTTTTATAATATTTTCTTAAAAAATTAAAAAATTTCATTTGTAAAAAATTTTTTAGAAATCAATTTTTTGGTGATTTGAGACATTTTCTTTAAATAGAAAATTTAAAAGGTACCTATTTCATTTTTATTTTTCAATTTTTAGAAGTAAAAAATTCCCTCATCTTTGAAATGTAACAATCATTAATTTTTTGGATTCCTTATAACAATTTTTATTCAATTTTTTCTCATTTGAAAGTGAAAAATTTCTCATTTAAAAAAAATTAACTTATTCGCCATTTTCATTTTTTTTAAAAATATGATATGTATTTATTTTCATAAATTTTTTATGAAAAAAAATAAAAATCTCAATTTTTTTTGAGTAATCAATGTAAAATCGTACCTATGTGCAAAAAATCAGAAGAAATTGGAGAATACAAAAAATGATCTGAACTTTGGACATCGCATAATTGATTGATAATTATAATGATATACAATTTTTTTACTGCGTTAACTAATCAATAAATGGCATAATTAAGGTTCCACTTTACATCATTCAGTATCACTACTATAAGAAGTTGAAGACATTTCTGATTCCTCGTCGCTATAAGAGATGCTGCATGGCTCATCGATTTCTGACCCTTCCTCGGAGGTCGTTTCTTCATTCAAAGGAATGATCATCTCTTCTACCTGAATCTCAACGGATTGGTCCATTTCCATCGCTTCTTTAATTATTATCATACAGTGATCTACGCAATCTTTCCAAGAGTCTGCCTTGATCTTGGCTATCGCTTCACGAGTTAGCTCTTCCACATGCGACATCGTGAAAAGCGTGTTATTCTTTGCAACATGGCCTTTCACCTGCGCCCAAATAAGCTCAATAGGATTATATATACAGTGGTAAGGCGGGAGCCGAACCACTGTATGACCCTGTTGTTTTGCAGCTTCGTCGATTACGTATTTAATTAATTTGCTGCGATGTTCTTTTACGATTTGTAATAACGTCGGTTTAACGTTTTCTTGAAAAAAAAAAAAAAAAAAAAATTTAGCATAAAATACGATTCTAAATAGTTAACCACTCATCAAGCACAGATTCAAAGATTTTTGAGGAAATTATGTAGTATTTTTGGGGGTAATTTAAAATAAAAATTAATAGTGTTTATTTGAATTTTTTTTATTTAAAAAAATGTAATTTAAAAAGAGATTATTTTTGTAAAAATGTTTGCCTTTTTTCATAAACATTTGATAAAATATTTATTTTTTCAAAAAATAATTTTTGTCATAAAGTCACTTTTACAAATTTTCGAATTTATTTTAAGAAAATTTTTCTTTCTCAACTATTTTTTAAAAACTAAGGTTTAATTTTCTGCTGAAAATAAAAATTTCATTTTCTTTTATCCTTTATATCCGCGCTTGATTGGTACTTACACCTACTACCTAGGTATTAATAAATGAATTACTTTTTGGATAAGGAATTTTATTTGTTTCGAGCCATTCAATGATATCATCTTTCTTCGTTTTCTGAGTAGGAGCCTTATTAATCTGGCGAGAGTGGTAGCTGGCATTGTCTAACACGATCACTGACTTCGGTTTAATATTCTTTAAAAGGACATTCGTGAACCACTTTTCGAACCTATCTCCGTCCATTTCCTCATGATAATCGCCTGTTTTACGACTCTGAAATAGAACCATTGACTGAGGAACGAAACCGTGATAAGTTCCAGCGTGGAGAAGAATCAGTCGACCACCTTTCCCCATAGGAGTACCTGATAAAGATGAGAAGTGTAATAATTTGTTGAGAATCGCCTCATTTAAACTTTTATGATTATGAAAATATGCGGTGGTACCTATAGTGCTTTCCTTGCTATCATCAGTCCAACCTGTCTCTTTTGAGTGATTCGAGTTAACCCACGTCTCATCCAACCATATGATATCCTCTTTATTATGCTTTGAAATTTCAGTCAGAAATTGGAAACGTTTAACCTACAAGTTGAAACGTGAAATATGATTTTGAGAAAAATTTTGAATAGGTAAAAAACGAACAAAATTGATAGGTTATTATTTCAACTTGCCTGAATATCGGGTCTTTCCATCAATACTTTCCGCGAATCGTACTTTTTCCATTGAAAACCACATTTCCTCAAGACTATGGATAACGAAGTAATACCACCATTGAATAAATCGGCATCTTTCAAAGACTGTCTCAGTTTTCGCAGTGTAGGAAATTCTTTTCGAGCATAGTACGAATAGATATGTCGTCGAATCGCATCTTTGCCAAAGTCATCAACTTCTGTTTTCACACTTTTCCTAGACCGCTTTCTCCCCGGTGACCTCAATCCTAGAGTATTGAGTGGAGGTGTTTCAACCTGAATATTTTCGGATTGAACCCTGGGTTTCTTGTGACGATGCCGCCGTCGACGTTTCTTTCCACAGGACTTACACGGAATGATTTCATTTGTGCTCATATTTACAGTAAGTTGGTCATCGGATGGTAGTGGTTCATAATTTTCTTTACCTTTCGTAAGTTGCAGTGTGGTTGCTTGTTTACACACACTGACAATCGTACTTTGTGAAATTTTCGTCGCTTTCACTAATCTGTCCACAACTCGGTTCACAGGTATTACGAATCCATTGTTTTTCTTCTCTTCATCAAAAAAACTTCTCAAATTCACAATAATTTGTCGAACTTGCCCGTTAATTGTAACACCACGTTTGAACATTTTTATTAAATTTTTGAATAAAATACAAAACACAAAGTTTTGAACCACAAGTGAATTAACAATGATAACACTCATATTATTCATAATTTTTACTTTCATTTAATAGCCAACTATTCATTTTAAAATTACATTTCTTGATAATACCTACTTAAAAATTGAGATTTACCACATACCTACTAGGAGGATGTCAGCATACCTATATAGTAGAATATGATACCTAATGAAATCTCAAAAACTTTTTCAATAATTTTGATAACAAAAATACAAATTAGGGGATTTGTGATGCTTAATCAGCATTTATCAAACATTCAACATGAATTCCAAATCCATGAATCCTATTTATGGAAGTAATTTTTAAAATTTCCATCCCATAAGCGAACAACTTCAGGATTTCAATTCAATCCAAAAGTTGTACAATGTACATAGTACATAATATATCTTTCTACGAGTAGCAATTAACATCAAGTCGAGTTTGTGTAATGAAGAAACTAACTTATTTACTTATAAATCGAACCATTCCAGAAATATGCAAAGAAATCACTACCTACCCAAAATGATGAATTAAACAAGCAGATATAATAATGATGCGACTCGTTGTGATCGTAACAGTCATCGCAACTCGCCTCGCGCGTGAGTTTAAATTTTAAATCGGTGATAACTTGAGACTGAGGCAAGTTAGAGATTTCGTTGTTAGCTCATTCGAAAGAGGATAAAATTTCGCGTATTCACCTCGCTTACACTACCTATCTACGATCAATATTTTTTTTGATATTTTAATTTGAAGAAAAATAACGTTTACATTAAAATATTGGAAAAACTAAAAGTCATAGATACGTGGTGTAAGCGAGGCGAATGTGCAAAATTTTATCCTCTTACGAATGAGCTAGCAACGAAAGCTCTAACTTGCCTCAGTCTCAAGTTATTGCCGATTTAAAATTTAAAATCACGCGCGAGGCGAGTTGCGATGACGGTTGCGATCACAACAAGTCGCATTGTCCATTAACTCCGTACGTAAGGGAAAATGTTGAAAAATGATAAAAAGTTACGATATAATTTTATCTAGGTACACCTTGTTCATTAGTTCGTTTGAGGATAACTCATTATGTAATGAAGGAAGAAGGAAGAATACAACGTGATGAAATGCAGTTCATCAAATTTGAACGCACCTTCAGTTACGGCGCGTTCATTGGTCTTTTAGTTTCGCATGCTCCGCCCAAAAATTTGCCAGCACCAAACTTTCGCCGAACGTACTATAGAAATTGATAGAATATCAATTTTTGAGCAAACATCTATTTTTGAGATGAAAAGTAACTAATAAAGAAATTCTGTCACGAAAGACTTGATTATTTTGTCAGATATCAACTAATAAATTCCTCCCCCTCCCCTCCCATTTGGACAACTTTTTTTTTTAGATATTTTGGAAACTTACAATGACTAAAAATATTTCTCCACATCATGGAAATTGGAAAAACATGAGTAATGGATAATATGATTTTGCAAAACAACAATTTCTACTACCTACCCAACCACCCACCCACCCATCCACCCGTGACCTACCCACCCCCGCCACCACACTAACCAAACACATACCTAAGGTATTATTTTCCCAGACTTTTTGAAAAAACCTGATTGGAAAATATGATACAAAAAAAAATTTATTGAAAAATAAAAATCTGATAGCAGGAATTGCATGTTTTATTTTTTTTTAATTTTTAGAATTTTTCATAATTTTATTTTACTCGGGAATTTCCTGATATTGAATAAACTTTTGTAAAAATTGTGAGAAATTTTTAAAAATTTTGTTCTTAAATAAAAATTTAAAACTCTTGGGAGCTGAAAATTTTTGAAAACCATAGGTAATTTTATTAATCTTTGAAAAAGATGTTATGAAGAAATTTGTACCTTCCCGCCCATATCTATTTTATGTATTTTTTTTTTCATTTTTATGGGATCTACAGGCTGACCAGCAGGCCTACAGCGGAAAAGGATATGACGAAAAATGAATCTCTACAAAATTTGAAAAATATACCTACCTACTTGTCCTACAAAAGTTAAAATATTTATTTTCCATAAAAAATTAAGACAAAAAAATTGAGATTTTTTTTATCGATAAAAATCAGCGATTTTCTTCTAAAAACGGAAATTGACTTTTTTGAAATTTCGAGAATTATTTTGTACCCACTTTAAACAAATAAAAAAAATTGTCGTCAATTTTTTTTTCAAAAACATTGAACTAGGTATTTTTTGTTTCAAGAAAATTCAGGGATTTCGTTAGAAAATGTATGGTGGTTTGGTGGTGCCAAAGCTCACTTGGCACAACCTACAATATTACGTTTATGACAGTGAACTACAAAGTTTTTAAAAAAATAGGCAAAACATTCATGTCAACAAATTTTGAGTATGCAAAAAAAAAAATTGACAGTTTTTTAAATTTTCATTTTTTTTTTTTTTTGATTTTCTAAAAAATTGTAAATTCAAAAATTCACAAAAATATTTCAAATAGAAATAAGTACCTACAATTATGATCCCTTAACGCACATTCATAACCTTACTTATAATTAATTCAATTTTCGAACCCCTGCCAAAAATTCAATTTCCTACTGGATTTTTTCAATGTTTCGATGAAAAAGCAGAGAAAAAATGACGAAAAATTTTGAAAAAAAATTCACGTGTGAAAAAATAAATATAAAACCCATTAATTTAAAATACCGTATTTTTCGAACCCTTGCCAAAAATTTAATTTTTCAACTTGAAAGTTTTTTGTACATAATTATATAGGTAACGATGCATTGAAACAAAATCAATAGAAAAAAATTTATTATTTCTTCATTAGTTATACACAGTGTTCGGCGAGGGGTCTGTCAAACTTTAAATTTGCATGCAACCGAGTATCACTAACAAAAAAGTTTATGTATTACACCAAAATGCCTATCTAAATTTTGAATGAACCAGGTGTAACTTCTTAAAAAAATAACTATATGAAAAATTTACCGATCTTTGAAAATGAAGACACTACTTCACATTACATTTTTTGTCCCTCCCCAAAAAATTGCATTCCCTCGTATAGATATTATTTTAACCGAATTTCGCAATTTTAATTCATCAATACTGCCCCTTAATAAATTGAGGTATGCAATAATTTTGACTGCATGGTATTTCGTGTTACTGCAACAACTCCTTTATTTTCAAAGTGATAACATCTTTTATGGCTTATATGTACATTGAGCTATTCACTGCCAGTGTGGAAAAAGAAAAAAATGTCGACACAGGTTTGCCAACTGACTTTTATTAGCAAAATAGGTACCGACTTTTAAAGCTTTGTAGCTCTTTCATTTTCAAAGTTGAGCAATATGTGTAGGTACTTAATTTTTCTGCTAATCGTACACGGTTATATCCGAATTTAAATTTTGACAAGTCACTCCATGGACACCCTGTATAGAAGACAATCATCTAAAAATCTCGCATTTTTTGAAACAACGGTCGAATACTCATTTTAAAATTTTTTCACCAACAAAGCGTGAGGAAAAAAGTATAAAAATTAAGTAATATGGACAAATTTAAGAAAATTGAATTGATTTTGAACATTCAATATTTTTCGAATCATCTCCAAAAATTAAATTTTTCTACTTGAAAATTTTATTGATGTTGATATCAAATAAGGCCGAGAAAATAATGACGAAGAATTTTGAAAAAAAAAATATACTCCACCTGTAGAAAAATTATAAAAAGCATCGATATTAAAATTTTGTAATTTTCAGATCCCTGCCAAAAATGATATTTTCTACTTGAAATGTTTTTTGTGTAAAATGTTTAGAATTTCTTTTCACTTCCAAAACATTGAGTTGCAATATTGTGAGTATACAGGGTGTCCCATCACCCGTTAACACCCCTTCACCAGCGATATAGTCAACTCAAACTAAGCTCATGTACGCATGTTTGCCGACCCTGTGAATTGAAGGGGCAGAGATATGCTGAACTGAAAATTTTTTATTTTCAGTTTTGTTTCAGATTTTTAACCATGCGTCACTCGACAATCGAGATAGGTAGAAAGTTGCACTTTGCGGCGTTGAAAAGGAAATTTTGTGTAGAATTTTTTAGTGGAGTTGATAATTGTATTAGGTGATCAGGGGGGTCTGTACTGTATTGAATATCTAAAAAAACTTGTCCAAAAATTGAGATTTTTTTTGCAATTTTTGAGGAAATCTCAAAAAAGTTTCATCATTTGGTATTATTATTATGATTTGCCTCACATGAAAAAAGTTCGACCTTTCGAATGCCGCAAACCGGACTCTTCTATCTCACTTAGTTAAAAAGTTATAGCAATTTCAATTTCGAAATCGAGACAGAAAAAAAATCAATTTATTTGTCATTTTTTTAAATTTCCAATTATTTTAATTTTTGGAACTTGATACCTATCGTAACTAATAATTTTAAGCGAAACTCGATGTTAAAGATGAATTAAAGAACATTTCGGTTAAAATTTTTTTTTTTGAAAAAATAATTTTTTGTTTTTCAGTCTTGATTTTGAAATTGAAATGGCTATAACTTTTTAACCAAGTGAGATAGAAGAGTCCGATTTGCGGCATTCGAAAGGTCGAACTTTTTTCATGTAAGGCAAATCATAATAATAAGACCAAATGAGGAAACTTTTTTGAGATTTCTTCAAAAATTGCAAAAAAATCTCAATTTTTGAACACGTTTTTTTAGATATTCAATACAGTACAGACCTCCCTGATCACCTAGTACAATTATCAACCCCACTAACAAATGCTACACAAAATTTCCTTTCCAACGCCGCAAAGTGCAACTTTCTACCTATCTCGGTTGTCGAGTAACGCATGGTTAAAAATCTGAAACAAAACTGAAAATAAAAAATTTTCAGTTCAGCATATCTCTGCCCCTTCAATTCACAGGGTCGGCAAACATGCGTACATGAGCTTAGTTTGAGTTGACTATATCGCTGGTGAAGGGGTGTTAACTGGTGACGGGACACCCTGTATAATAACTTTTTTCAATTTTAATTTTTTTTAAGAAGCAATAAAGCGTTTAATGCAAAATCCTTATCTCGTGAATTCCATGTTAAATTTTGATGTTATCAAAAGAGGGGTTAATTTTATCTTTGAAAATCTGAAAAAAATTGTGAGATTAGTAGCTTTAAAGGGAAAAAAATATCTGTGGCAGGTAACAATTTTCAAAAATTTAAAACTAACAGACTCTCTAATGTTCCCTCGCAGTGTGCACCTAATAAAAAAGTACTGAAATATTTTTATGTACCTAGGTATGGGTATCATTTGACACGATAAGTACATCACTAATTAAAACACCGTTGTAATTTAATTTGAATTCAAAACATCGCGCATTAGTCAAATCAATATCACGTTTGCATCTAACCTACTTGAATAGTTGTGCAACGAAGCTTCCTTTTAATAATTTCAATGCACATACGAGTACATTAGACTCATTTACTTACTTACCTGCCTAATTGCTTACCGAAAGTACCATCTTGTACAAAATTTTACACGTATTCTTCAAATAAACCTCTCAAAACTAGGTGAAATCCCTTTACATTTGAATACGTAGGTACGTTATCTTTCGCATAATATCATAACGAACGAAGTGACAAGCAATAAAAAAGACATCTTGTTAACACCTACAACTTGTTAAATTATTAATACCCTTTGAATGTTTGAGGTTCGAGTAAGTTGCGCTTAAACATAGCGTTATTTAATTAACGAGATAAAACTTTCTTCAATCCGCAAGCTTATTAAATTCTCTCGGAAAAGATTATCATATTGAACAATGATTTATTAAACAAACGTTCTGCGTCGTTTTCTAAGAGTACACGAGTTCACCGCCTGTCAGAAATGTTTCTGTTTACCACTTTACTGAAATATTTGCGGGTTGCAGATCTCTGTGTTTGTAGGCCACCGTGTCTCATTTATTATAACGTTTGGAGTCTGTGTTAGATATTTTTTCTACAGCCGAAGTAAAAATGCCAAAATCTAATTCTAGGCCAAATCTCTTACACACGAGTTATTAACCAAAAAAACAAAAACAATTTTGGTCCTGTGATGAATTTAATATTTCAAGCACAAGATCGAGCTTTGATATGAAATCCGTTAGTTGAAGAATTTATTATTTACAGTTGGAAGAATACGTTGAATTCCATTCTTTCTCAAAGGTCTTTTTTATTTTTATTTATTTTATATTCCTGGGCAACAAGTATACGAACGCGTCTAAAGAATTTAATAAATGTGGGTATGACAAAACTCAATAGAAAGATATTCATTATCCACCCGGAATTTTAGGGGTGCCTCAATTTTTTTTAAATTTATTTTTATGGGAAAAAAAGAAAAAATTGCAACTGAAATTTTTACAGTATTTTTTAAAAGTGGAGATACCTACTACCATGTACACAGGAACTACGTAGGTATTTAGTACCTACCTACTAATTTTTCCAACGTCAGATTTCATTTTTTTTTAGCAAAAAAAAATATAATATTCTTTACTGATGGCACTGAGAAAAAAATGTTCGACGTTTTTGGAGTAAAAATATTTTAAAATCTTTTTTTAGAAAAATAATTCGTTTTTTTTTAGTACCTAAAAAATCTTCCAATTTTCTGGAAATAATTTCAAATTTCTTGTAAGATAGAATTTTTTATTTTTTGTGAGTAGAAATATTTTTCATAAAAAAAATCATTTTGGAGGGAAGGCGAAGGAGATTTTTCGATGTTTTCGGAACGAAAGTACGTATACAATTTTTTATTTTCCTTCTTTTTTTTCTTTTTTTTTGAATGAAAAATATTTTCAATTAAAATTTTGTTTTATTTTTTTGAATAAAAAGTCTTTCAATTATTATTGAAGAGAAAATTTTTTTAAGAAAAAAATTTCCAATTTTTCGTGAATACAAAATACGAGTAGAATTTCTAATTTAAGTAAATTGGTAAGTACCTATTAAAAATTTCTGTTTTTTTTTTTTTTTGAAAATATAAAGAATTCTTTCAACTTTTTATATTCAAGAATATTTTTTTGAAAAATTCTAGTTTTTTTTTTTAAGTGAAATAAAATTCAATTTTTTTTGAAGTGAAAGTATTTCTTTTTTTAGGGAAAAAATTTCTCAATTTTTTTTTAGAATAAGAAATTTTTCATTTTTTTAGATTCTTTTCAATTTGTTTTCTAGAAATGAAATTTCTCGATTTTTGGAAGCATTTTTTTTTATTTCTCTTTTTTTTCTTTTTTTTTTAATGTACCTAGGTATAAAAAAATCTCAGTTTTCTGATGAAAAAAACTTCTCAATTTTTCAGGTATTATAACACGTAGGTAATACTACTCTATTTTTCATGAGGAAGATTTTTAAAATGAGCTTTTTTGGATTTTTAATAAAAAATGTGATTTCTTCATCACAAATAATTTTATTCTGAGAAATTTTTTTCAATCAAAAAAAAATATTAATTGATTTCTTCATGAAAAAAAAAAAAAAAAAAAAAAAAACTTTTGAAAGTGGCTTGCGCCCATGCTAATTTATCGCCCAATCACTAATTTATTTTTTGAGCGGAGCGAGTCTGAGCCGGGGTACGAGCCTAATTTTTTTTCAAAAAGGGATACATGAGCAAAACTAATTGGGACCGAGCACAGCTGTGGCGCGCTAGTGTCGATCACTGATAACATTCAAACAACCAGGAAACCAGGAAAGCGGGAATATAGGAGAGAGGTTTCTTTTTTACTAAATTCTGTAAAAAATATTGGTTTTACGGCAGTTTTGATGTGATTTTTGTTTTCCTCATGAAATTACGGTTCGAATGGTATATTGATACCCTATTTTTCGTGTATTAAATGAGAATATTTTGTCACTTCAAGTTTGAGATTTGCCAAATCAGTTTATCACTTAATATCATTTCGGTGAATAAATGTGTAAATACATTTGTTATATGCGATTATTAACTCAATTTTAGAATTTTCCATGAAATTCTCTTTCCAGTGATGTATTGATACTTCAATTATGTGCGCTGTGTAAAAATATTTCATAATTTGAAAGTTGAAATTTGCCAAATAAATGATAACGTTTCGTCCGTAGTTTCAACTTTCAAGTTATGATATATTTTTATATAATACACGTAACTGGAGTATTTATACATCACTGGAAAGAGAATTTCATGGAGAATATGGAAATAATGTTAATAATCGCATATAACAAATGTATTTTACATTTACTTACCGAAATGTTATCAAGTAATGAACTGATTTGACAATTCTCAAACTTGAAGTGACAAAATATTCTCATTTAATACACGAAAAATAGGGTATCAATATACCATTCGAACCGGAATTTCATGAGGAAAACAAAAATCACATTGAAATTTTCATAAAACAATTTCTTTTTACGCATTTTAAAGAAAATAGAACAAATAGGGATTCCTCACTATCTCCCTGGTCTCCTGGTTGTTGTAGTTCATCAAAATTCCACCAGAGCGCAACTCTTGTCATGCTCGGCCCCAATTGAGAACCACTGGTATAGAAAATAAAATACTAGTAAACATTTTTTTTCTTTTTCATGTAACAAAACGTAACAATATTACTTACTTACATTGTTACAAGTAGCACGAATGGGTAAATTACGAAGTATCTATATGCACGCGTACGTTGGAAATAATAATTATATGTGTTTATCTTACTACCATTTTTAAAAATTAAGCAAGCATGAAAAATGTAATTCGATAAGAAGAAAAATAAATTTTAATTTAGTTTAAAGTCACATTGGAATAAAAATGGCTAGAAATTTCAACTGATTCTAAATTTCAAAAGTCAACCCGGGAAAAAATCTCATGGATCAAGTCATATCTATTTGGATAAAATCTGATCAGATTTGATCAAGTTTGATCCAAATGTTGATCTGATTGGATAAAATTTAGTCAAATTGGATCTAGTTATATCAGAGAAAATCCACTGATATCTAAAATGATTATATCAAAATAGATCAAAACATATCAACTAGATCAAGTCATATCAGTGAAAATCCAGTTATATAGAAATGCTTATATCCGAATGGATCAAATTGGATCAAATTAGATTCTCTCATATATAATTTGATATTATTGGATCAAGTTGAATCTGTAAAACTCCAGTTTTATCCAAAATGGTTGTATCAAAATAGATCAAATCATATCAACCAGATCTCCTCATATCTACTTTGATATAATTAGATCAAGTCATATCAGTGAAAATCCAGTTATATAGAAATGGTTAGATCCGAATGGATCAAATTGGATCAAATTAGATTCTCTCATATATAATTTGATATTATTGGATCAAGTTATATCTGTGAAATCAAAATGAGTCAACCCAGATTCATTTCAAAATTTTAGGGGCTACGAGCAGTGCCAGAATAGGGTTCCATCAAAAAAGTAAGGCAAAATTCGGAGTAGGCACTATTAAAAATGTAACAAACGACATGCTACATGCTTTTTTACACTTTTTTTTGGATTTGGTCAAAAATTTTGGGGCGCAGTGCCCCCATGGGGTCCTGAAGATATCACGACAAAAATCATTTCTGAATTTAAGTTGAAATTATCTACTAACAGGAATTTTTCCTGATACTTTTAGTTATACAACCTTGAGTAATTGTTATCTTTGATTGTGTGTCACATAAATACAATTAAACTGTCTTATTATACTAGGGGGCTTCGCCCCCTGGCCGCTTCGCGGCCCAACCCCCACGGCGGTTCGCTTCGCGAACCGCCCTTGGGGGCTTCGCCCCCAAACCCCCATTTTTCTCGCTTCGCTCGCTCCGCTCTCAGTTCTACATGATGATTAATCATTCATTTATGTTGCCTTCAGTTACTCTGCTAATCATTACTATACAGCTCTAACAGAAAAGTCGTGGTACTAAATTGAAACACCTACTTCTACTATAGCTAGAAGGCTAATTTTTTTTTTAATCGAAAGGTTCCGATGAGTACATTAAAGGAAAATTATAAAAATGGGCAATTTTGGAATTGGGAGGCCCCAAATTTGGGGGAGGAGGTGCCAAAATTGAGATATCGAAATTTTGAAAAAGTAGTTTTTAACATATCGCATACTCATTGCATATACCAACTTTCAGCTTTTTAACTCCCATAGGGAGGGAGGTACGCCCCAAAAACCAAAATTTCGGTATTTTCTCACCCCCAACCCCCCGAATTTTTCAAAAAATTAAATTATGACCACAACAACTTTTTTCATACTGTACCCTATTACCTAGGCCATTTTTGAACAATTTTGCCCCCATAGGGGGGGAGGTATTTAATAAAAACAAAATTTTGCTATCTCGTGTTCCAATAATCCGATTTTAATTTTGAAAAAATCCACAGTTGCCTTTTCAAAGCAGAAAGTTTGTATAAAAATTTCCAAAAAATCCGCACGTAAAGAACCCCGCAATGACGAAAGATATTTTTTTCAAAACGCCGCGTTACGAAATGTTGTGGTAATGTTGTGTGCGCATATCCGCGTAGGCGCGCGTCGGCGCGTCGGCACTACACATTGAATCGTGCTACGTGTAACGGTTTTTCTTTTCAAAACGTTTGCGCTTGAATTCAAAATTTTTTTTCATCAAAATTCCATAGGACAAATTTTGTTTTTCATCAATTTGTCCTATACTCTCTGCTTAACATACCTAGAAAATTTGAACTTTTTTAGTCCCATAGGTAGGGAGGTAATCATTATATTAAATAAAAACCAAAATTTTGCCATCTCAAGTTTCCGTGATTCAATTTTAATTTTGAAAAAAATCACATCTGCCATTTCACAACAGAAAGTATGGGTGAAAATTTTAAAAATTCCCTTCGTAAACAATCCCCCAATTACGAAAGATATTTTAGAAAATAAGCGGCGTTTAGGAATGTTGTGGAATTTTGCCTTCCGTTGATGCTAAAAAGTTGTTGTGGTCATAATTTAATTTTTTGAAAAATTCGGGGGGTTGGGGGTGAGAAAATACCGAAATTTTGGTTTTTGGGGCGTACCTCCCTCCCTATGGGAGTTAAAAAGCTGAAAGTTGGTATATGCAATGAGTATGCGATATGTTAAAAACTACTTTTTCAAAATTTCGATATCTCAATTTTGGCACCTCCTCCCCCAAATTTGGGGCCTCCCAATTCCAAAATTGCCCATTTTTATAATTTTCCTTTAATGTACTCATCGGAACCTTTCGATTAAAAAAAAAATTAGCCTTCTAGCTATAGTAGAAGTAGGTGTTTCAATTTAGTACCACGACTTTTCTGTTAGAGCTGTATAGTAATGATGATATGAAATGGTTCGTACCAAGTTGAGTGCACCATCATTGATCTGATTGGAAAAGTTAAGCAGCTTCGGGTTTGGTTACTACTTGGATGGGTGACCGTTGAGAAAAATTTGGGATGGGTATGGTCAGATCTAACCATAATAAATGGGAAATGTACCTATCAAATATGATCCAATCATATTTAATTTTATCTCATCATACATCATTGGATCAAATTGTGTATAGTTTGATCAAATTATATATGATTTGATCAAATTAAATAGGTATAAAATTCATATATGGTTAGATCTGACCACTTCATATATGGTTAGATCCAACAGATTTTTTCCCGGGAAGTTTACATAAAAATAATTAATTCTTAAGACAATCTCTGGAAAATTTAATTTAACCTTAAATTGCAATTCGTAACGACAGGAGCGAGGGAAAATTTTGATTAAAAAATAAAAAACAGTTGAAAATTAAATACGTTATTATGATTAGCTCCCCCGAGATTAGAAAAATTTGCGCATTTTAAGAAAAAATCCACACTGAAATATCCAGAAGAAAACAATCTGACACATTTTCCTCATTTTTGGGTCATTTTCAGCGGAAAACCTGTATGATAATAATTGCAAATCACTTCAAAACTTTACCACTAGCAGGGTATATTTATCTACTATAGGTGTAAGGAATGTAATTACATACTATTCTATAGTAGGTAGGCCAAGTTTAAATAGATTCAGAGTCATAGAAGTACACAGAGAAATATATACTAAAGAAAATCTTGCTATAAGCATTTCGAAGTTTTTAAAAGTTATTATTTACAGAGAAAACGTTGCTACAACGAGCAGAAATAATTACGATAGACCTAATTCAAGAGAATAATACCACAAAAATCTGCAAACCAGCCGATTCGCTGTTAAATAAAAACTGTTGACGTGAAACTTACTTTTCATTTGCTGAATAAGCAAGATTAATACCTGTCTATTCATAACTTTTGCCAATCTTTTTATTTAAGAGCACACGTTTTTAAGCAGACAATTATTCGATATAGGTTACTAAAAATAAATAGTTAGAAAATAACCAAGTTCTAAAAGTTGGAAATTGTGCTTATATAATATCGCTTTCGAAATTAAAAAAAATATAACAGGTAAAAATAAAAACACAAGGTTTTTAAAGCAAAAATTATTTCAACAGCTCTTTAAAATTTCGTTTTAAAATGTTTTTTTTTTTTTTGAAATGTTGAGATTTTTGAAATGTAATTAAAAATTTTCAAATTTGTGTGTTTCTGAAAAAAAAAACACAGTGGTGTGTATAAGGGAGGTCCAAAAAGTGTGGACCCCATTGGTGACAAAAAAGATTGGCGAAAGAAGATAACATTTCAGCTGTTTTCTACAACCCCGCTCTGGCACAAATATATTTATTTAAAGGAACTGACATAAGTACAAGAGTCATTTACCTACAGCTAAATACTTAATATGATTTTTTTCTCGAAGACTTCTGTTCGCCTTGAATGACTGTCATTGCTGGCTACGCTACCGAAAATATAGCAAAATAAGGTCTTCAACAGATGAAATAGGTAAGTAAATTATTTTTTTAAATTAAAAGAACACATTTTCAGCAAAATGTTTATCAATTTTTGAACAAGTGTGAGTATGTGTTTAGGTATGAAAATTTCCCTCACATCAGAAAGATCAGAAAGAATGTTGCAAAAAATAAGTATATATTTTGAAAATTTCTAAACTAAATTCAAATATCTTATCAAAAAACTGTAAAAGATATGCATTTCAGTAAGTGTTTTGCAAACAAATCATTTCTAAGAAAATGTAACAAAAAAAAAACATCAAAACCCTATAAAAATGTTATTTTAGCAAAAACTTTGAAAATTCGTTCAAATAATTTATTTACATTTTGAAAAATTCAACAAAAAATGCTGCTTAACTTTTTGTTTTAAATCAAAAACTCTTTGAAGAAAATTTGTATTTCTTCGAAAACATTCTCGGAAAGAAAATATTTCGAATTTTCTGAAAAAATCTAAAATTCATCCACGAAGTTTTTAAATAAAATGCTCATGTAAAAAATTTGCAGATGAAAAATATTTTAGAAATTTTCGTGAAAAATAAAATTTAAAACTTCTGTCAAAAAATCACAAAAAAATGCTTTGAAGATTTCTTTGAAAAAGAAAACAACAAGCAAAACGTATTCTCTTGCATGGAAAGAACTTGCAGATCTTTTAATAAATTTTCCTGAATAAGATTTTTTTAAATAGGTACCTACTTCATTTTTTTCAGAAAAATGTTTGAAAAATATTTTTTGTTAAGAGCGTCGCTAAATAAACGAAAAAAAAGAAAAAAAATTGGGATACACTATACTATAACTAAGTACCTAGACCTACCTACCTAAGTATAACTTATCCTTTAAATTTTTTTTTAATTTCTTCAAAAAATTGATAAAAACTCCCGCATGGAAAGAAATTTACAGGTAGAAAATATTTCAAAAATTTTCATAGAAAAAAACAGAAAACGTTCAAAAAAGTTTTGAAAAAGGAGGGGTACCTACCTACTTTTTGCCCGAATCAACTTCACAAAAACGAAATATTTTCAATGTCCTCTTTAAAAGAAATTCAAAAATTCTTTTGAAAGAATGTTTAAATATTTTTTTTAGTGGAAAAAGTTTTTTGATGAAAATTTCTTTACCCAAAAGTTGAAATTTTTTGAATAAAAAATTAAGAAATACGTATTTCCACTCCAAAATATAAAATAAAATAAACATAGGTAAATTGAATGACTTTTCTTCAAAAAATTTGAAAAAGATTTTTCAGATAAGTACCAACTCGAAAAAATTTGAGTGTTGAGTGGTTTTTATTCTTCGAAATTATTAAAAAATTAAAAGTTTTTTTCTTCAAAAAAAAAAAAAAAAAAAAAACGATTAACTGAGATCTTTTCCAAGAACAGTAAAATCTTCTACAAAAAATTGAAACATTCTTTATAAAAAAAAATTAATTCCACCATACTTTATCCAAAATAGCATTAATAGTACTGAATCTGAAATTGGAATATGACAGGTTTCATTTTTCTCAAAAAAATTGAAAAAATCAAAGTTTTCTCCAAAAAAATTCACACAGTATTTTACCAAAGTTGCATGTAATGAATGAAAAAGGCTCAGAAAAAATCAATGCAAATTCCTACCCTGGTGGAATTTCAAAAAATTTCATTTTCCGTAAATTTCAAAAAACCAGAGTTGATTCAGATTTTTTCCTAAAGAATTTGAGAAATATATTTTAGGTTAACACGTAACACCTATTCCAAAAAAGTTGAGTGATTTTTCATTTCTCCAAAAAAAATTTTTTTTTTTTTATACCGACTCTAAAAATATAATTACACATATTCTTTTTATTTTAAGAAAATTCATGATTTTTTCCAAGAAATTATTAATTTTTCTTTCAGAAATTAATTTTAAAATATTTTTACTTTTTTATTATTTTTTTAAATATAAAACTAGAGGTTTTAATGCATAACGTGTACTTAATGTTCGAAATTTCGTAATTTTATAGAGTTTAGCGCACTTCACTTTTGAAATTTTGGATGTAGCTCGAGCACTTCAGCTACTGCTAAATTACCGACTATGCGATTCGATGTGTCAAAAAAATACCAACAAATGTACTAAATAAATCTCTGGTTCAGTAAGTGATTAGGTACATATAAATAAGCATTCACCCAATTTTTACGTAGGTATATTTCTGAAAACGAAATTCTGCATAAGGAAAAAATACCCGAAGGAACACAAAAAAAATCTTGATCCCCCCCCCCCAAGATTCCTGCCATTGGCGACACAAATTAAAGAATTCTCAGTTAAGCAGGTACCAGAAAACCGCATTCGCGAAGACTCGTTAAATAGAACGTGCAATAACCCGAAATAATATTACATAATTTGGAAACCCCTGAATGAAAAATCCAACGATATGCATATTGAACTATATTTTTTCGCTTGATCAAGTAAATATTGCGATATGTATGACTAAATACCGCTTAACAGAGCACTCAAGTAAGACAAAATCAGTAATGGAACCGCACTGGTGCGGCTTTTTATATGGCGTAAAAATATATCCCGTATTAACGTTACGGTCTGCAATGCATTAGAATATAAACAGCACGTTGCTATTCTTAAATGGCAGTTTAACTTGGTCGCTGAAGTCATTGTAGTTATTAAAATTTCATTTAAATCGCTCCAAATGGATCAGGTTAGTTTTTTTGTGTATGTGTAGTTGAAAAAAAATTCTCGAAAATTTTTTCGTAATAAACTGTTGCTTTTTTTGAAAAACGTATTTCAGAATTTTATGAAAATGTTTCAAATTACATGTGCAGTGCTCGCTTTTCTCGTCACAATTATCAACGCGTTACCTCAAGAGGATCTCGATTATTACGTAAGTCATACGTATTAACACCTATTTAAATTCTTGCTTTGTAATCAATATTCACGATTACAACGAACAAAATATAGTTCAGTGTCAAAAAAAAAGAAAAATTCCATAAAATTAGTGAAAAGAATTGAGCGAAATATCTGATGTGAATTTTTACGAAATTTTTCAAACGTATTTCTGGCAAAATCTGAAACCAAAAAATTAGGTACCTGGCCTGGCTACCTAATTATTTCAATCTGATAAAACAATAGGTAATTTCAAGCTAACTGGAAACTAAATGATATAACCATAACCTATCTATCAACAAAGAATACCTATAACTTTATATTCGACATTCAAACCCATTTAAAATTACTTCATTTAGATACGTACTCGTATCTAAGTATTTACCAAGTTAAAATTGAGAAGCATTCTTTTAGTTAATTCGATACGACTAAGCCCTCGTAAACATCTTTCAGGTACCTCCAAAATATAAATTCGATTACGCAGTTCGTGATCCCGAATCCGGAGACGTCAAAAGTCATTGGGAATCCAGAGAAGGTGACAGTGTAATTGGTGCGTACACGGTTCACGATCCAGATGGAATTATTAGAGTCGTCGAGTACACCGCAGATCCAGATCATGGCTTTAATGCTCACGTTAGTAAGCACGACGGCGGGGGCGGAGGCGGAGGATACGAACCGTCGTACAATTCCTTTGAATAATTTTTTATTAGATTCTATTCCTCTCTCATGTTCCAAAGATGTGCGTTTAATCGGCCTATAGGTTACCAAATTTCACAATAATATACCTAGATATTCCCAAAATGTTTCGTTGTTTTTCGCGCAATCGTCTTGAAATTAGTCGATGTACCTACTTAACGTAAATAAAACTTTCATCCACCAGCGTCGCACAATTTTCGTAATTTTTTTCATTTTTTCTGCGGTAAGTTTTTCCAACTTTACGTTCGAAATGAAAATGTGCGAATCGAAATATTTATTGTTGACTTGACTTATATTTATTTATATGATAAGTTGGAATTTTTATGTATTTTGTTTTCTTTTTTATTTAAATTAATTTTTGTGTTTGTTTGTTTTTTAATCTATATAAGTACCTTATCTTCTTTATGTACGTATTTTTAAGGAAAAAATAAATAAATGAGTAAAGATGTGTTTTCAATCAATTTCTTCGTGTATACAGGATTTTTTTAAGCAATCTAATCTCACATTAGAACATTTCAAAAGCCAGATTCAGATTGCCAAGGAAACGGGCCTTAAATTTAGCATATTGAATGTAAATCAAGCAACCACAAGAAACGACTGAAAATTATTTCCTCGTATTCGAAAGTGTACCTTTCTTGCTTACACGATCTTTGATAGTTTGTTTGAAAAATTATCTACCATCGTTTTGTGGGCGTTGTATGCCCCATTAGGGTGGCCCTTATTTTTCGAATTTTGGAAATGTTGTCGGGACGGAGGGTCACTTGGTGACATATTGGTAGAAAATAATTCCCTATTTTTTATTTTTCCTCTAACTGAATTTTAAGCCGTTTCTCAGGGGCCCTCAAATTTGAAAAAATCAAAAAAATAGAAAAAATAGAACATTTTGAAAATTTTTGAAAATTTTTAGCAAAATGGTCATAGGGATGGTATTTCTATAAGACAAGACCATTTTCGATGATTTCTTATCTTTAACCCCCTTTTCATGGGACATGAAAAAACGTCATTTTTTACGTTTTTTAAAAAATTTGAAAAAAATGGCTACAAATTAAAAAAAAAAAAAAATTTTTAATAAAATGGTTTCAACATACATGTTATCACCCAAAAAGGTCATTTACGGTGATTTTTCACCACTGCCGTATCAGTGAGAATTTTTTAAAAACTATTAAAAATTGAAAAAAATGAGGTTCCCAAAAATGAAGGTAAGGATGAAAAATCGCCGTAAATGACCTTTTTGGGTGATAACGTAGGTTTTCGAGGTCGCTGAACTCGATTTTTGAACTTAAATTTACCCCGACCCGAAATTGGGCCCCTATGACGGGGTTCAATTTTGAAAATTTCGAAATTCTCAACATTAGTATCGAAATGTAGGTTTTCGAGGTCGCTGAATTCGATTTTCTTTACTCCCAACCCGAAATTGGGCCCCTATGAGGGGGTTCAATTTTTAAAATTTCAAGATTCACAACATTGGAATCAAAATGTAGGTTTTCGAGGTCGCTGAATTCGATTATCAAACTCAAATTTACCTTCAACCCCAAACTGGGTGAGAATCACTTTTGAAAATTTCAAAATTTACAACATTGGTAAAATTGGAAAATCAATAATTATTATTTTTACTAGAGAGGTGTTCCTAATACTTCCATACTTACCAGTGGTGCATTTTTACCATGCTTTTATTAGCTTGGCTCGTATGTATGTACTATGTATGTCTCATGATCCCAATTGTATGTTTTCGCCCAAAGCTCTCGCATTTGATATTTTACGAGAATTGAAAGACCAAAGTGCTCACTATAGGGGTTTTCGAAGCCGCTGAATTCGATTTTCAAACTTAATTTTACCTCCGACCCCAAATTGGGCCTCTAGAAGGGGGTAAATTTTGAAAATTTCATATTGTATGTTTTCGCTCAATGCTCTTGCATTTCATAGTACTACAAGAAATGAAAAGCCAAAGTGCTCACATTCGGGGTTTTTGAGGTCGCTGAATTCGATTTTCGAACTTGAATTTACCCCTGACCCAAAATTGGGTCCCTATGACGGGGTTCAATTTTGAAAATTTTGAAATTCACAACATTGGTATCAAAATGTAGGTTTTCGAGGTTGCTAAATTCGATTTTCGAACTTGAATTTACCCCTGACCCCAAATTCGGCCCATATGAGGGGGTTCAATTCTGAAAATTTCGAAATTCACAACATTGGTATCGAAATGTAGGTTTTCGAGGTCGCTGAATTCGATTTTCGAACTTAAATTTACCCCGACCCCAAATTGGAGGGGGGGGGGGGGGTAAATTTTGAAAATTTTGAAATTCACAACATTGGTATCAAAATGTAGGTTTTCGAGGTCGCTGAACTCGATTATCAAACTCAAATTTACCTCCGACCCCAATTTGAGCTCTTGTGAGGGGGATCAATTTTGAAAATTTCAAAATTTACAACATTGGTGTTTAAATCTAGGTTTTTGAGGTCGTCGGATTCGATTTTCAAACTTAAATTTACCTCCGACCCTAAGTTGAGCCCCTGGGAGGGGGGGTCAATGATTTTAACCTAGTAAAACTATGAAATTCAAATATTTTCAATGACAAAAAGAGTTAAATAAAAATGTAAAAATTTTTTTAAAAACCACGCTTTTATTTAAAGTTTCGGTCGCTTTGTAAAATGTTCTTCATAGGGAAGTAGTAAATAATGTCTTAAAAAACAAAAAATAAAATTTACTTAAATACAAAAATGTGTCATAGAAGAAATTATGTTTTTTTCAAAAATTTTAATGATGAAAAGCGTGGTGGGGTGTGCGAGGAGCTAGCGAATACCTTGTCGATTAACGCCCCACCACGATTTCATTATTAAAATTTTTGAAAAAAAGATAATTTCTTCTATGACACATTTTTGTATTTAAGTAAATTTTATTTTTTGTTTTTTAAGGCATTATTTACTACTTCCCTATGAAGAACATTTTACAAAGCGACCGAAACTTTAAATAAAAGCGTGGTTTTTTTAAAAATTTTTACATTTTTATTTATAACTGATGCATGTAAAGTGTATCATTTGTTTATTGTATTTAGGGTGTAAAATAGGTAATTTATGACGACTTTAATTTCAGGGAGTAAAATTATCACTGGGAGTAAACACTGTTTGTTTACCCCCCCCCCCCCCCCCTCTACATGATCATATGGTAAATACGGCGCGTTAGAACATAAACAAACCCAACGTTCGCGCCTAAAGACAATTAAAAATGATTACTTATTCTGTTAATTACGATAATATACTACTTTTTAGTACTTGGGTAAAAAAATTTCATTTTTTAGGGGAGAAATTCCCAATTTTTTGAAGAAAAATTAATTACAAAAAATTTCCTAAGTACCCCTATTTGAAGAAAAAAATCCCTATTTTTTGAAACAGAAAATTTTTTCAATTTTTCGAAGAAAAAAAATCTCAATTTTTTAGAAATTAAAAAATATAATTTTTTGCAATAACTTCGTTTTTCTTGAAAAAAAATTTTTTTTTAATTTGTTTTGAGCAAGAAAATCATTCTTACAGTCAACATTTAAAAAATTTCAACTCGACTCTCCTTCGCTAGAAATCAAGTTATTCGGTTATACTTTATAGTAAGTATAGGTATGTTCATAGGACAGAATCAGTTGCATGGATTTTCTGTAATTGTAAGTAATAAGCTGCAATGCAAGAATGATGTTATAAAAAAATATAATTTTTTTTTCGAAACTTGTATAACAAAATTTTTGCCAGCTATATTAATTTTTTTAATTTAAAAAAATAAATAAATAAAATGCAACAGAATTCAGCTCAAATTGTAAGAAAAAAATTATTTGTCAAGAATTATAAATTTTGAATTTTCACAAAATTGTCAATTTATGCAACATTTCAAATTTTCACGAAGTTTTCAACTTCTTCTGAATTTTTATTTTGTGACACTGCTTCACATCTTACAAAAAGTTGGATTGTTACAACAGTGTTGTTTTTGGCGAAATTTTTGACTTTGATAAAATTTTCAACTACCGTATCTTGAAACTTTTGATTTTTTAATTTTCATTAAAATATTCATTTTGTCAGATATCAGATTTTGAAAATTTTTTAGATTGTTACAAAATCTTTTGATTCTGAAAAATTTTGTGTTTTTATAGTTTTGATTTTGACAATACATAGGTACCTATCTTAATTTTTTGCATAATTTTCAACTCTTACAAAATTGCACAATTTCTCTGATTTTCATGAATTTTTGATTTTTACAAAATTTTTGACCTGGTGCAGAATTTTTTTTCAATATATCTACTCTCGTAGTTGTACTAGGTATGTATTAGCAAAATTTTCATTTTTCGCACAATTTTAGGTTTTTACAAAAGTTTTAATTTTGTAAGGTTTCAAACTTCTGTAAAAGTTTCAAATTTTTGATAAGGATTGTTATTCTGCAAAACCTTTGATTTTCGCAAAATTGTCAATTTCTACGAAATATATTTTCATAAAATTTTCAACCTGTAGAAAAATTATCATTTTCGTCAAAATCTTTGATTTCAAATGCTAAATTCATATTTTATCAAGATTTTTGATCTTTGCGAAGTTTTGGTATTAAGAAAATTTTAATTTCTTAATACACTTTTTGCTAGTTTTCCATCAGGTACAAAATTTCTGGCAACATTTTCATCTCATTACTTTTACAACACCATCAAAAAGTAGATGAAAAACATCATCTGTATTGAAAGAGTTGATAACATTTGTTTCCTAAATTTCTTGTATTTTCTGTAATTTGAAATGTTATTTTAATTGAGATACAAATACCTACTTTTCGGATTAAAATTAAACGAGATTTTATGTGAATTAGGTATCTACAAGGTTATTCTTCTGTTTAGAACGAAATGAGAAATTCAAAAGGATTCATTTTCCAATTTCCACCGTGTTTGAACTGTCATTCCATAATCGTTAATGCTTCTGCAATTTTACAGTAATACGAGCACGTTGGATAATTTGCCTAAAAGTGCGCCTTAATAACGTATTTATGAACGTTTGCTTACAGATTTACAGCACACGTGCCATAATGAAATAGTGCTCCTTTATAGAAACGTATTATGCAATTTGTGATACCTACATGTTAAGGGAGCATTTGATACTGTTCGTGTTGAATCGATGAATGGCACTTTATCCCCATTTTTTTCGTTTCTATTTAAATTTATCTATTCTATACTTATTTAGTTGTTCAAAATTTTAAAAATGTTATTGCAATGTGAAAGCATTTTGAAGCTTTCAGTCTTCTATCCTCTATTTTCACTTGAAAATATCGATCATGTTTTACCTGATCAAGTGGATATTTGAATAATTAAATTAATTGTAGTAAGAAGTCAGCTTGTACGGCACCAAACTTCGTAAAACTCATTTATTACTTAATCATGTTTTAAATACTGTTTTGTTTTGCAAAGTTTTTTCTTTTCTAAATTCTTTAGCGGTATTAATTTTCGTTTTCACGAATTCAAAATGCGAAAGGTTGCTGATGAAACTTTTTCATTAGAGTTTTCCGTTACTCCGTAACGACAAAATTTCATAGTAAATTAATTCTTTCATTTTTATGTCGAATTTAAAATATTAAGCGTGAAAAACTTCGAAGTTTAGGTAATCAAATTTGCTGCCACTTGAGAAGTTAGATCTAACAAACATTAATTGCAATAAGTTGGTGAAAAGATATTTAAGATGGTAATTTCATTTTTGTGAGACGTTTCATAACAAAAGGTATTTTTGAATTACGGTCTGGGTGATTTTTTAATACTACAAAATGAGTAAATTTTTATATTATTTTATGAAAATTGGAAAGTTGATAACACTCCGATGAAAAATTTTCTATTTTTTTCTAGCGAAATAATTTTTCTACATCAATAGGAGCCCCTAAGCACAATTTTATAGTAGCAAACTAATACCTTATTATATTTTTTCGTGATTCGAAAATTCAACGATGGAGAGGGCTATAAATTGTATCCAATTTCAAGAGGTACCACGCAAGTGACACTAACCAAAAATGGCAAAAAACTTTTTTTTTCAAAAGTGGCCCTGCTGTGGAACCTCCTAGCTCCGCTTCCCTTTGAACTAGGGGGTCTAAAATTTTCTATGATGCACTTCCAAATCAAAATGAACTATCCCGTTAAACCTATGTCATCTTGCCCCCTCTACTCTACCTAGATTTTCAAATCGCGGTGCGTCACCGTCAAAAATACAAAAAACCGTTTATTCACCACTTTTTTAAACCTTGAAACGGTCATATTTGGTCAAAAATTTTTTTGTTGTAATACATCATTAAATACTAAACCTAAACATACTATCAACTTCAATTTAGGACCGAATATTTTCTTTTAAGATATCCGAATGACGACATTCTGGAACGCGACGACCTTTTTCCAATTACTTGGGATCTAAAATTCATGTCTGGGCATATCTCAACTCGTCAGTTGGCATTTATAGCGATTTCAGCAAAATCGAAAATTTTTGATTTTTTTTTCAACCAATCTTGTGTACAAATTTTCTTAAGTTGAAAATGAAATATAATACTGAACTATTTTGAAAAAATGAACAAAAAAATTGAAGTTTTCCTTTTTGCTGAACTTTCACCGAAATTTTTTAAAACAAAAAAAAAGTAATTAAAAAAACACTCGTTTATTGACCCATTTTCTTTCTTCTTTTTTTTTGAATGAAAAAACTTTTCAATAAAAAAGTCTTTCGATTATTAAAAAAAAAAAAATTCATTTTTTTTTTAAATTTTTGACGAATGTTTTTTTTTACGAAACCCCGTCTGCTGCTCATTTGCTCACCTTGAATTTTACGTTGATTCTATTAAGTCTAGTACTACATAGGTAAATACTTGATATTCAAAATTGGAGGGGAGGGGAGGGAAGTGTCCAGTCAAAATTTTTGTTGTAACCAAAATTATTTCTAGAACTTCAAGCTACAACTTTGGTTTCAAATTTTTTTCAGTTGGGCCCCTTACCTCCCCTCTGTTTTTAATAATGTATTTTGAATAAGTTGTATTATCCAAAATTGGCGGAGAGGGAGGGATCCAATCGATATA
The DNA here is from genome assembly GCA_959613365.1 of Balanococcus diminutus. Classification (NCBI taxonomy): domain Eukaryota; kingdom Metazoa; phylum Arthropoda; class Insecta; order Hemiptera; family Pseudococcidae; genus Balanococcus; species Balanococcus diminutus. The sequence continues at coordinate 38,498,631 of OY390714.1, forward strand.
TTTGTTATTACCAAAATTATTCCTAGAACTTCAAGCTACAACTTTGGTGAGAATTTTTTATCAATTGGGTCCCTTATCTCACCCCTGTTTTTAATGAATTCAATCATTTTCTGAAGTGAAAGTATTCATCATTGTTTTAGGAAATAAATTTCTCGATTTTTCTTGGAATAAGAAATCTTTATTCAATTTTTTGGATTTTTTTTCAATTCTTTTTCTAGAATTAAATTTCTCGTTTTTTGGGAGTTTTTTTTTAGATTTTTCACCTTTTTTTTTTTTTTTTTTTTCTTTCTTGATGAAAAAAATCTTTATTCTCATAAATAAAATTTTCAAATGTTTTTTTTTTTTTTTATTTTTAAAAGAATTTCATGCAAAAAATGTGATTTTTTTATCCCAAATAATTTTATTCTAAGAGATTTTTTCATGTTATAATGATTTTTTAATGAAAAATAAATTTTATGCAGAATTTTTCAAGATTTAAAAAAAAAATTCAATAAAATTGTTTAAAAAAAGATTAAAAAGTTGCTACCTCATAAAAAATGTGAGGGCGCCCAAGTTAATTTATCGCCCGATCACTAAATTCGATTTTTTTTTGGGGGGGGGGAGAGCGGATACGCGCAAAAAATGTTTTCAAAAAGTGGTATAATTATGAGCATAACTAATTGAAAACTATTGAAATAGAGATTTTCTAAGAAGGTTTTTGGCTAGAAAGCGTTGCAAAAAAAAATATGAAAAATTCTCACAAATATGTCATCACTTCCTCCACCTAATATTATAAGTTTCGAAATTTTCGCTTTCACGGTTTCCAAAATGTTATAATTTCCAATGAAAAATTGATTTTCTCATGTACATATATGTGGGTGGGGGAGGTGGGGTGAGAGGTGGAAAAAACACTCCATTTTTTTATAGGGTCCTTACTCCTTATAGTCGTGCCTGATATAGGTATAGTTTTGAAAAGTGAAGAAAGGGCAAAATTTAATACATTTTTTTGAAAAATTGTTCATTTATCCTCTGATTTTACTTCAGAGAAATTCTCTTCTTTGATCTCGAAACTGAATGCAAATTATTCTCACGTTCCAACTCGAAGGTAATGTTTTACTAAAACGAATTTAGGTAAAGGAATCCATTAACAATAGAAAATTCCGAGTCACCCTTCATTTGTTCTTTGAATCACCTGCTAGACGAGAAATTAATTTCAAGTTTACGTAACTCAGGTCCTGTAAAAGCCAACATTAGATAAGTGGATAGAAAATTTGATTTCATCATTATACCTCAGAAGAAGAAAAAAAAAGGAGCAACGGTGGTATAAAATTTTCGTGCATACATTTAATCTAATAAAATTACTCGTAATCCTATTTTTCACGAGTATTTACGTTTCTCGTCGTCCAGCACCAACAACACACTCACATGATATAGGTTCCTACCGAAAAATTCTCATTATCCTAACGCGATGTCACGTATTCTGGATTATAGAGGTAAAACAGGAGACAGAAAAGCATTGTAATGACACATCGAATTAAATGATTAAGGCGTGTGCCACTGTACACAGGTATGTTATAATAAGTATGTATCTGTCTATATGTAGTGTAGATACTCTAATGAGAACATTTCACGGTTAGTTATAAAATGCGCAACAGAATCGCAACATCTAACTTTGATAGAATAACCCGCCAGTATTTCATTGATTCCGTAATTGGTCGAGTCAATTACGTCATGACGCTTTTATTTTTACCTACCTTTTTTTTTTAATCTCTCGTTTGTCTTACATTCGTTGCGAATTTATGTCAAAGTTGATCGAATGGTTTGATAAAAGTTCTACATCCACAAGTGGAGTACGGTAGATCACATTTTTACCGAGTTATACGTATATATAACAATTACATCGATCAGATATAGTATATAGATGGATAAACATCTCGAATAAACTTTCTTCTTCAGTTCGCACGCTTATTTAATATACATATATTTTTTGGAAAAACGAATTACTCTTTAAACAATATACTCTAAAATCAAATTTGAAAGTGGAATGCAGATGTTTATAAACATCCTATTCGTACTTGATGAAGTAACGTTAAAAACAACAAAAATGTGCGTTTTACAAACTGTGCTGCAGTGTAGAAAACTTACACTATGGTAACATAATTCGAAGAATCTACTTGATAAGGAATATTAAGTAAATACACATTATAAGGTTCTTCATAATATTGATTCAATTCGTCTACCAAACTGTTTGTAGTAGGAACGTTTGATTGCGGAAATACTGTAAACAACGGTAAAATAGATTTCCATAAATATTTTTCTTCGTTTTACATTTGACCAAACAAAGAAGCCCGAAAGCGAAATATCCACTTTGATTACCTACGTATTTTCATCGGATATTTTCTAAAGAAATAATATATTTCCAGTTCGTTATTTTTTTCAAAATAAGATAAGGTATACGAAAAAAGTCCGCATTTCTCTCATCTTTACCCTCGTATTTTTAAAACCTCCAAGAATACCTACACCTAGTGTTGGAAGTAATATTTAACAAATGCCTGGCAAAGTGTTTATCAATTCTGATTACGAATATGAAATGTACCAGCTATATATAAAACATCGAAACTTCACGCTACATGAACACGAATCATACACGTTTAGGTATTTTTTAATTCGAATTAATTTTAAAGAATTGTGTAACAAAATCATATGTTAGCTACTATGTTATCGGATTCGCTTCGAATAGGTATCTTCCGCATTAGTTCGGAAGAGAATTCGCGAGTTATAATATAATATCGATGATTAGCATTTTTTTTTTTGAATGATTTTTTTCCCGCCATTGAAACTCGCCGTGACGTGCGAAAATAATGACGGATATGACACTCTTTGATATAATTTTTCTGCTCGATGTGTGCGTTTTGGTAGATCTAGACGTAGATGTAAGAATAGGTAACGAGCGTATTGGACTCCACGAAGAGGTGTCTGAAATATTACTTCAGTGACTCGGTGTAATTTCTCAGATTAATCGTTTTTTCAAAAATTTTCAAGAGAATTGGTAAAAGGGGATGTTATTACAAGGGAATACTGAGGAAGTTCAGGGTAGTGGATCAATTTTTTTTGAATCAATACCTAGATTTTTGTAAGCAATTTTTTCAATTTTTAAAACTTTTATCACAACAAACTTGGCAATTTTTTTCTCAAAAATGAATTTTTGAAAAATTTATCGTTTAATTTTCGAGACATTTTTTTTTTTTTTGTAATTTTTTTCTAGTAAGAAAATATTTACTAATTTTTTTTTTTTTATTTAAAAATTTTTTTTTTGTGTGGTAAAGCGAATAGGTGCCAATTTCTAGTACCTAAGTATATTATTTTATACTTACCTACTTACATAATTATACATTTTTTTGAAGGGAATTTTTTTTTTGTAACGAAAAAATTCCTATTTTGTGCACCTTTAATCCTTTCCAATGTCTTGTAATTTTTTTGCAGTAAAATATTTCCGATTGCAAATCTTTTGCAGTAATCATAATTATTACCAATTTCTTGTTTGTGTTTTTTTTTTTTTTTTTTTTTTTTTTACTTTTTATGCAGTAAAAAATGTTTCCCAATTTTTTGTAGTTTTTTTGTAGTAAAAATATTCTTACTTTTTTGTACCTGATTAAATATTTTAAATGTCTTGTAGTTTTTTGTATTAATTAGGTAAGTAACATTTTTTCAATTCATTTTTTTTTTGAGTAAAAAAATTTTTGCTATTCATCAGTAAGAAATTTTCAATTTTTTGTGGTTTCTTAGCAGTGAAAAATATTACTTACAAATTTCGTGCAAATAGTTTTTTTGTAGTAGGTAAATAACTTTTTCAATGTCCTGTAGTGTTTTTCTTTTTTTTCTTTTTTTTGCAGCAAAATTTTTTTAATGTCTTGTAGTTTTGTTGCGGTAAAAATTTAAAAAAAAATGTTTGTCGATTTCTTTACATAAAAATAATTTTTTTTTTCTAGTTGATAAAAAAATCCAAGTAATTATTTTGTAGTGAAAAAGTAGGTAAGTAAGTATTTATCCGAAATTTCGTAGTTGTTTTGGAGTAAAATATTTCGAATGCCACAAGTTGAACTCTTCTCACATCATCGATGAAAAAACGAAAGGAAAAATTTGTGTTTTAGGGTAGTAAAAGTTGGAAAAAACTTTACTTGGATGAAAATTTGCAAAATTTTTTTAACAAAAACAATATTTAAAAGATTTGAGGATTTTTTTCAAGTCGAAAATGAAGAAAAAAAAACACACTGTCTTCTAAAAAAAATTTGAGGAATTTTCAGAGAGCGAAAAAAAAACACAATTTTTTTATGGAAAAAACTACTTACTTCATACTAAGAAAGAGAAATACCTCACTTCTAGAGGGAAAACGATCTCATTTTTTTTTAGAGAAAAACATTTTTCGATTTTTGTGAGAAAATCTTCAATTTTTTGGGTAAAATTATCTTTAATTTTTTTGGAATAAAAAAGGTCATTTTTTTTAGTCATTCCTACCTAGTAAAAAAAATATTGTTTAAAAATTTCTTAATTTAAAAAAAAAATCCTTTGTTTATTTAAAAGAAAAAAAAATCATTGATTTTGAATGTTTTCTCAAGATTTTATTCTTAAAAATTTCGTCCTATTCAAATTCTCTCGTACGCGTTTCATTTTTATCCATGATTTTATTCAAGTTTAGAATTATTTCCATTTCGAATTTTTGTACTTTTTTTTTTTTTTTTTTTTTTAATTTTTGATTCTTCCCCATTTTAATTTTTTAATTTTTTCTCAATTCTTTTTTTTTAATAGGTATTGAAAGAATTATTTAATGATCTAAAACTCACTCAATTGGAATTTCCGCAAAAGTCGGTAATCAAAGTTTTCAAAAGAAGATTTGTATAATGTGTACGTCCAAGCATAAAGGGACCATTTGGCCGGTATTGAGTTAGGACCAGTTTCAAATACTAGACCAAATTCCGATTAAAATGAGCCATAGTGGGGGTCTCTAGCTGGAAAACTCCCTTCTCCAGAGACTTTTGAAAATAAAATTTGAAAAAACTAGTTTGAGAAAAACGCATTTAAAGTTTAGGGTATGAAAAATCGGAAAAAAGTTTTAAAAAGTTGAAGCGAGGGCTTTGGACACTTTTATTGGTAGAACCTCATCAAATGGAATCCCTCCAGTGCATTTTCCAAAAAATTCCAGCCGCTCCAGCTGGAGAAATGGTTACCGACGAAATGGTCCCTTTTCTAAAAAATCGATTTTTAGCATAATTCTATGGTGTGGAACCTTCCACTGCTTGGAAATGAAGAATTTGGATTCTTCCAATGTATTTTTCGAAAAATGTCATGCTGCTCCAGCTGGAGAAATGGTTACCGACAAGATGGTCCCTTTTCTGGAAAATTGATTTTAGTACGAAATTAATAAATTAGATCGCTCAGGTATATAGAAAAAATGTTGTTAAAATGGTAAAATCAGTATTTCAGATCAATTTATTACCGATTTTTCAACGATTTTTTGTAAAAAAAAAACTGAGAAAAATTTTAACCGCCAACATGGTCCCTTTTCGCTTTTTTTTTTCAAACGAAGATATCTAGGGTTTGGAGGTAGGTAGGGGGATGGGGAAAGTGTCAGGGGATAGAGCAGGGTTCACTCTACAAGAAACGCTAAAAATCCCGAAATCGACAATTTTGACTCGAGATCACAAAAACGGCTGTATCTCCTAAACTAAAACCGGCAAAATGGTCCCTTTATGCTTGGACGTACACATTATGTAGAAACGATTTTTTTTTTTTTTTTTTAAGGAAATATTCAATCAATTTCAATTTTATAGTAGGTATAGGTAGGTACTTTTTGAGTTTTTGATGCAATTTTCATTTTCATTTTTTTTTCAATTTTCTCACAAGTTTTATTTCTTAAAAACCTTTACATTTTTGATTTTTTCAAATTTAATTTTATCATCATTTTTGATTCAATTATTTTTTTGGACAAAGATTTTCTTCGATTTTCGATTTTTTCAAATTCTTGATTTCTTCAAATTTTGATAATTCTTTTCAAAGCCTTGAATTTTTTCAATATTAAATTTTTGAATATATTCATCACTCAATGATTTTGATTTTTACTGATAAGTAAGTAAAGAAACTTTTTTCCAATTTTTTGCTATTTCCATTTTTTTCTAGCCTGGAATTTTTTCAATCGATGAATTTTTGATTATAGTGTATCTAATACATAAATTATTCGCTATTTCCTAAATTTGATGAAAATTTTTCAATTTGTTTATCATCCGCGCCCCCCTCCCCGTTTCCTTACTACACGTGCAGTTCAACTTTTTGTCCCTTTTTATTACGTATTTCCTTTTAAGTATAACTTTAAATCTTTTTACCAACTGAATACCTAAGTATGATGACGTTCATTTTTTTGTATCTACTTACTATTTAATATTTTATTGGACATTTTGTCAAAATTTTTGTAGCGTAAATTTAAACTGACTCCAACCTAAAAAAAATACGCAGTATTATCCAAACACGTTAAAAATGTTGACGAAAAAATTCAAATTCTGTTTGTTTGAAACGAATGTCGAAAAATTTACACCAATTTACTCAAATTATTCAAAACTACGGAAATGTACTTTCACAATTTTTTCTTCACCCCGTCCTCCAAATCGTCCAAAATGTAAAAATATAATGTACCTACGGCTGAAATTGTTTTCCAAAAAAAAGAAAAGTCGTCATAATAATCGTTATCTCATGACGTGACAGAATTTTTAAAAAATTTACCCACCTAAATTTTTTATTTACCACACGATGGGTCGATATACGTATGTACACCAAGCCAACCTTGTCCTCGTGTCGTTTTCAAAAATTACACAACATGGTATCATCACGTCAGCCAATTCAACTTTCAAGTGTTCGCTTTGAGGTACACGAGGTTTAATTATTCACCATCACCGTACACTGCCGAAAATATACTTGAAAATGTAAACTTGATTCAATTTCCTAAAAAGTTTTCCATCAGCTGGAGTTCCCCTCGAGAAAACAATTCTCACATATGGAACTTGAAGACTTTTGAGGTTTGAATCGTCGAGGACTATTACAAAATTAGGTGGGTAGGTATCTAGGTAAACAGATAGGTATTGCGTTCCTTTTACAATTTAACTCTATAGGTATGTGTTTTGTCTCAGTCTTAAGATGTTTAACTTAGCTAGTACGAGTATAAACCTTAAGGTATGTGCTTTGTTGACATTGACTTGTGAATAAACTCCCCCTCCCCACTCCTGAGTTGTGGAGACTGCGGGCCTTCGGGGGAAAAAGGTAGGTAAGTGGGTAGGTACTAGGTAGATATAAGTAATAGGTATACACCTACTAAGCATATTTTTCACATTTTTTATTTTCATCTCAAATACCTTCTACGTGATGCTTTTTACGAGAAAAGAGGAACGATAAATAATAACAGATTATTCGACTGCATAATGCTCTTCTCATCCACAAAAAAAAAAACAAAAAAAAAACGTGCTTTGCGTATGTACAGACTACAGAAGCCTAAGAAGCAGTACACCAGCAGTAGTGTCGCATTAACCAAAAAATAGACAGACTAACCGAATTACTTTTGCTCCAATGATCACAAATATAATGCTAAAAATGTATTCATCGTAACAACTATTTATATCAAAGGCGACAACTTCAAGCGTACGATTTATGAATTCAAATTGAAATCGAATGCTGTTTTCAATTCACTACGTACTTAGATAATTGATTTATTTCCCTGCCTATGCCGTCATTCCAACGTCTCAACGTTATGCATTTACGAATATAACATGTAGGTACGTGTATCTATGGGTGTATTCAAGAGTGCATGCGAATTATGTACAATTTTATTCACAATTCAATATAACTTCGTTCTCAAATTTCATCACAAAAAATGTGATATTTTAATGAAAAAAATTGATTTTGACAGTTTTCAACCGATTATTTTCAAACTCGAGCAGATGCTAGATACTATCAAGGGTAATTTACAAAAAAAAAAAATTCAAAATTTTTCAAACGTATCTTCTTAGTGAAATGAGTGTTTCAAGTTTTCTGATGGCACTTTCAACAGTTTTATTCAGAGGTGCAAAAATGAAAAAAATATGTCATGTTTTATGTACCTATAGTGTAGATGTATAACCCGTGTAGCAATTGTCGACATCGACATTTATGTCGACAAAATTCAGACACATTTTTTTCTCGGTTAACGATGAATTAAAAATGATATTTGAGATTTAAAGTAATGTTCTATGTTAAACATAACTGTTCAATCAAAATTTTTGAATTTTTCTCAGTATTTTCCTATAATTTAGAAAACGTTGTTTTTCTACATAGACAAGTCGATGTAAAAATCGATACTCGATAAACGCATCGACATTTATGTCGACAATTTCTGCCAATTAAATTTACAAATTTTATATCTAAAAAGAACTAAAAACAATTAATAATAACATTTTAAGCTCAGGAATAAATAATTTTTGAAAGAATCACAAAATTTTCTTATTTTTCAAAGTTTTGAATAATACAACGACTTGTCGAGTTATTGTCGACATAATTGTCGATGGTCGAATAATGCATCGACTTCACTGTCGACAGTGTCGACCAGAGGAATTTTAAGTCGAGTTAATGTCGATCTAATTGTCGAGGGTCGAATAATGCATCGACTTGACTGTCGACGTCTTGAGGGTGATTGTGATACTCGCAGATAAAGTGTGTTGTGAATTAGTACATAAGGTCTAAGAATCATCTCTATGTTAGTTGGACACTCGCATGTGTCCAGCTACAAAGGTGGCCTCAATACCGCATATTTGACAAAAAATGTCGAAATGTTGGCTTGAACACTATTTTTGGTGTAATTTTAATATATACTTATATTGAATATTTGAACTTAGCATATTTTTCAAAATTTCACCATTGCAAATGTCGATGTGGATGTCGATATAAATGTCGACACATCGAAAAGTGACCGATTTCGATGTGTCGACATTTATATCGAAATTAGCATCGACGTTGCTACACGGGAACATGTACCTATTTTTTTTAGAATTTTTCATTATTGTGGAAAACCTTCAAAAATGTGAAAAACTGAATTTTGTCACCATTTTCCGCGCACAAAACGGTCATTTTTGGCCTAAATTTTTTTCCCTTGTAATATACCATAAAATACACCTAAATACACCATCAACTTGAATTTGGATGAAATTCGTTGATTTTTCTATTTTTAATAAAAATCCAATACGAGGAGATAAAAAATAGTAAGTATAAAAAAGCAAATTTTACTATTTTGGGCAATATTATCGCTGAAGAGGTCTAAATCAGGGAAGTTTGACCCGCAGAACTCGAATTCGTAATTAGTTTTTTGATTCGATCATTTCATGTGATTACTGAAATTTTAATCAGATAGGTAAAACTGATGAAAAAAAAACGAATTCGTGAAAAATGAATGAATTGAAGTGAAATTCGGGCAAAAGGTATACAAATGAGTACTTAGTGATGTACATTGGGGAAAAAGCATTTTTGACCAAATTTCACCCTGCGTACACAGGTAAAACGTTGGAAAACACGGGTTTTACCATTTTGGGCAATTTCCACCACTACAAAAAAGCTGGAAAAATTCATTGGAGTTGAGAATACACCTAAATACATGTAGAATTTCAAATCATAAAATAAAGCGGAATAAATAGTGCAAGCATGCTAAAACATAATTTTACCTTGGGTACACTGGTAAAACGATGAAAAAACACTTTTTTTTTGCTATTTTAAGCAATTTTCACCACTTTGAAAAATATGAAAAAATTAATGGTGCTTCAGAATACACCTAAAAACGTATGTAAATTTTTTTTAAACAGCTCTTAAACTTTTCAAAAACACGTTTCAAGGTCATTGTCAAGGTCAAAAAAATCTGAAAAAATTAGGTATGTTGGTAGATACTTATTTCGCTTTAATGGGATAAAAAAAATGCCTGAGATAACGCATAAAAAGTGGAAACCGTGTTTTTCGAGGTACAACCACCTCAAGGGGATGGGAATGTCACGATACCTTCTAAAGTTATCTTTTACCTCTATATAAAAAAAATATTTTTTGAAAAAACGTGAAAAAGGCGTCAAGGGCCAAATCTCCTATATCTTGTCCTGCTATACGTATAGCTTTTTTAAAAAATAGAAAAAATTAACGATTTTATCCAAATTCAGGTTGATGATGTTTTTATAGGTGTACGTATTTTGTGGTATAGGAAAAAAAAATTTAGACCAAAAATAACCGTTTTGAGCGCGAAAAATGGCGACAAAATTGGGTTATTCACATTTTTGAGGATTTTCCAAATTCTGAAAAAATACATGTTGTGCATCTAGACTAGCAGGCCCATCGAGAGGGGCAGAAATGGCACTGTGCCCCGCTAGGGGGCCCGAATTAATTTTTTTCAGCTTGAGTATTTTTGGTCAAAAATGCCCTTGGAAGAGGGTCCAAAATAATTTTTGCCCCGGGCCTGAGATTAGGTACACAACATAATTATATTGTTTTCATTTTTGCACCTCTGATCAAAGCCATTGAAAGTGCCATTAGAAAATTTGTAACACTCATTTCACTAAAAAGATACGTTCGAAATTTGTTTTTAATCTACCCTAGTTTGAAAAAATCTGGTTGAAAACTGTCAAAATCCAAAATTGGAATCAAACTATCACATTTTTGGCACCAGGAGTGGGTGGAAGTGAGGTAATGACCTAAAAATTGTATCACCGGAGTTTTAAACGATAATGATTAACTTCCACCACTGGGTTTCAAAATTCTTGCTGGGGGCTGTTCACCTATCTTACCCGGCTGTGCCCTTTTATAATTGTGGGCAGTATTAGGTATCACATATTTTTTTTTTGTTAGAATCAAAATGTGTTTTGGAAATTTGACAGGATAGGTAGTTGTAAGGATTTCATGTCGAAATGCTTTGAAGTTTTTCTAGTTTTTCAGCGAAAAAATTCTACTTTCCTTTTCGGAGGAAATATTCTATAAAGACATAAATATCTAGGTATAAATGGATAAATAAACAAAAAAAGAATAAATCTCATCCCTTTGAAGAAGAAAAACACCCACACAACAACGAAATGTGGGAAATTTCTTGGGACAGTACACTTCCAAAGAAAATAATATCGATATTTCTTCTAAAATTGAACCGAATACGTCAACTAATGATTAGGTAACTACGTAAGATATTTCGCTTCGAGATGAAAATATCATTTCGTTAAATGTAAAAATTTCCAACCATGTAACCAATCAACAAATGAGAAATACTCACAAATGGGTCCTTTTCGTATTTTAGGTCTTGGAGGGATAACTTGAGGTTTGATATGACTTTGAATAACGGGACTTTTCTCAACGACTGCGTTAAATCCATTGGTCGGATCAGCGGTATAATGTACCGTCCTAACACTACCATCTGGTTCAACCAAACTATATTCTCCCTTAACGAAATCTCCATTTCGTACTTCTGACTGATGTTTTACATCGCCAGTGGTAGGATCGTTTACTCCGTATTTATAACTGTACGCTGCTGGAGCCTTAAAAAAAAATACGAGCAATATTACGAATCGGCCTCCGAACTTATACCAACAATAAACGAAACATCCCAACACCGCTGAATTAACTATGCAATACATGAAAAAAAATTCACACAAAAACAACGACCTTTAGCACAGCTCAAGCATTTAAAAAAATCGTACGAAAGTAGCACAATTTACCGCGTATGGAATCATTCGTTCGTTATTCAAGGTGCTCTCGGTATATGGTTACATTTTCAATGCCAATTTTGTTACCCGTCATAATGAAAAATATGTATTTTACTGAACGAGCTTCTTTCCCGGAAAAACTTTCTTTGTTATTTTTTAAATTATTCTTTAGCGCTAGGAAAGGGTCCCAGTACATTTGAATAAGTATTATTTTTTATTAAAAAAACTTATTTTCAAAGATATATTATGAAAAGGAATTCATCGTGAACAGTAATCTTGAAATTAAAAAAAAAAAAAAAAAAAAAAAAAAAAAGACAGGTAGATACAGGTAGGTACGTAAATGAACTTATTCTGAGAATAAAATTATTCAATTTAGTCCGGGAGCCGGACCTGGTGAAAATGTGCCGAAAAGGTTGAAATCTGGGACCTGTCCAAAAAGTTAGTAGACATAGCCCCTTCCTCAAAAACACCAGTCTGCCGATCCGCCGTTGCTGCTTTCAAGCACAGCGAAAGCTCAAAGTTCACGAGTTCACGAATTTTTCCGAACTTTTAAATGAAAAGGTTGAAAGCCGAAATTGGTGTCTATTTATAGGATTTTTCACGCCGAATCCAAATATGCCAGTCTGCCGACCCTCAGATGCTGCCAAGGGGGTGCCAGACTGGATCAAAGGGGTGAAAATCGCGTTAAATTCAATAAAATCTGGTATATTCGCCTTAAAGCTGAGTTGAAAATGGTTGATCATTGAAAATGGGGTTTTCTTATCTAATTGTTATCACAGAATCCAGATATGATGGTCTGCCGAACCCCAGGTGTCGCTAAGGGGATGGCAGACTGCGCCATAAGATGAAAAATCGCAAATAAATGCGCGAGAACGCGCTGATAGAAAGTCTCTTTTAGCTCGATACTCAAAAACTAAATCACGTAGCGACATGAAATAAGTGCAGTATTTCGAACTTTTATGCATGCATTGTTAATATTGGTGTTTTAAGGGCAAAATATCCCCAAAAAAGCTCATATAAAGTTCATTAACTTTATTGATATTTTATGAAATACGAAAATAAATAGATTTAGTTACAAAAATACGTAAATTTCATGTCGCTATGTGATTTAGTTTTTGAGTATCGAGCTAAAAGAGACTTTCTATCAGCGCATTCTCTCGCATTTATTCGCGACTTTTCATCTTATGACGCAGTCTGCCACCCCCTTAGCGACACCTGGGGTTCGGCAGACCATCATATCTGGATTCTGTGATAACAATTAGATAAGAAAACCCCATTTTCAATGATCAACCATTTTCAACTCAGCTTTAAGGCGAATATACCAGATTTTATTGAATTTTTCGCGATTTTCACCCCTTTGATCCAGTCTGGCACTCCCTTGGCAGCATCTGAGGGTCGGCAGACTGGCATATTTGGATTCAGCGTGAAAAATCCTATAAATAGACACCAATTTCGGCTTTCAACCTTTTCATTTAAAAGTTCGGAAAAATTCGTGAACTTTCGTGAACTTTGAGCTTTCGCTGTGCTTGAAAGCAGCAACGGCGGATCGGCAGACTGGTGTTTTTGAGGAAGGGGCTATGTATACTAACTTTTAGAACAGGTCCCAGATTTCAACCTTTTCGGCACATTTTCACCAGGTCTGGCTCCCAGACTAATTGTGCATAATAATGAGTAGGTAAGGAATCCCGTCACCCAGTTTTAAAACAGATTTTTTTTAAAGTTCAAAAACATTTTTCTTCAATTTTTGGAGTTTCCAAAATTTATTAATAAAATGAAAAATATTAGTATTTTTAAAGGCGGTGTTTAAAAAAATGTGAGTGTTTGAAACTTCGTTCGATCACTTTTTTTTAATTTATTTTTTTAATTTAGTACATATACGTTTAATTTGTTTCAAATTCAATAGTTGTTGCAATATTTGTATGATTTTTTGAAATTTTCCTTCAAAAAAGCAATTTTTTAAAATTTTGTTCGAATACAAGTTTTTTGAAATGAAGTTCGAAATAAAATTTTAAATTTTTTATGGTGTCATTTTTTTTTCACTTACCTACTTCACACAATTTTTTGCAGTTTTCCCGATTTTTTTGAATTTTATCATCTAAACGAAATGTTTCCCAATTTCGTTCATTTTTTTTTTCATTTTAAAATAGGGCAGCAATTTTCTCAATTTTATGCAATTTTGCCAATTTCTTAATTTTTTCAAAAACTTAATTTACGAGGGTATCTTCTCTTTTTCAAGAGCTTATTAAGAATTAATCATCGTGTTATTGAAATAACATTGTTGAAGTATTGTGTTTTAGTGAAACCTTGTATTTTAACAGCAACTCGCTTGTGAAATTTCACCACTTGTGTTCTTCCCTGAAGCTCCAATAAAATATAGCGACTATTAAAACATCTTACGTAATAATCCACCGCTGGTCTTCCGATATAATACGTAGTTTTACTCAGAGCTATCTTCGAAAACACTATTACCAAAAACCCCAATATCTGAAATCAGAGAAAAATTAATAATTCGCGACTTAAAAAACGTCATTTAAATACCTACAATTAAAATAATAATGAAATAGCTCAACTAATACGCGCAATTTTTTTTTCAAAACCATAACCTTCGAATTGAAGTGTTTGTTTAAATAATAAATAAGCTCGACTTCGAACTGCGTGACATGTATTTTTTTTATTTATTTATAGGTAATATATATTACAGTTTGATAACTGTTCATTTGAAAACATGATGTAGGTACTAGGTAGGTATGAGAAAAGCGACTCCCTACATACTTTTTTCGAGTAAATTCAAGTGTTTTAGGTAGTTACCTATTATGCTAAGTATATTTAATTAGAAAATCTTTCTGCTTAATTGATTGAACGAGAACGATACATTTCTCTTGTCGTTTCGATTTTCCTTGCGGTGTAATGTCAGACATTTAAACGTGGTCAAGTTTACAGTTGATGTCGCCTTTTTTTCTTTTTTTTTCATTTTAAATTAGTCTTTTTATTTGAACAAGGTTTATGATAGCCTTGACTTACATGGATTTTCCGTCCTCGTCTAACCGGTAAAGATCAGATGACATATAATTTGCTTGACCAAAAAATCATTTTTTTAAGAAAAACATCTAATGTTTGAGGGGGTGTTTTTTGAAAAAAAAAATATACCTGGAGGCTTTCTGGAGAAAAAATTTACACTTTTTCAGAAAAAAGATATTCATTCTTTTGTAAAAGAACAAAAAGAAACTCATTTTTTTGAGGAAAAAAATCCAAACCTTTTGTTGATAAAATGATAATATAATCATATTTCATGTAGGTACTTAATCTTAGTTACTTAATTGTTATAAAGAAACAATTTTTATTTTTTTATTCTGTAGAAAATGATTATGACTTTTTGGCAGACAAGAAAATCCTCATTTTATTTTAACGAAAAAATCCTCTTTTTTGTGAAAAGTTATTCTTTCTGAAGAAAAAAAATCATGTTTTAGCAGAATAAATTATGTTTTTTACAACAAAAAAAAATTCACTTTTTTTGGAGAAAAAAAAATCCTTGCTTCTTTTAAAGAAAACTATTTCCCAAAATCTTGAAGAAAACAATTTTTGCTTTTTAAGAAAGAAGTTGAGAAAAAATTGTTTTTTTTTTATAATTTAACCCATTAACCCAATTTTTTTGACTCAAATCATATAAGCAGAAATTTAAAAAAAAAATATTCGTAATAACTAAATTTTTGATTTTTTTCAATATTTAGGTAAATTTATTGAAAAATATTCCTACCCAGGTAAGTATTTATTTTTGAATTTTACCACACAAATTAATATGTAAAATAAATACATACAACACATTATTTGTTGACCTTTTCCGTAATCACCTAATTCTCAGAATAAATATTTAATACCTATTTCTTCGCTTTGAAATATTTTGGGTTTTCATAATTTTAGGTAAAAAAATAATAGAGGCGATATTGTACGTAAACAGGCAAATTATCTCAATCCGGCATGCACCGACTTCATCGCCTTAAAATCTTGTTGATCAACAAGTGGGAAAAACGAAAACTAAAAAATGCCACGCTATAGTTAATTTCATTGACTTCCACGTTAAAAATACGAGAAAAAAAAACAATAACTACTATAGACGGATCCCAAAAAGTACTCTTTAGTCTTTAGGTTCGGCATAACACTAGCACAATTTCCAAAAGTAACGTCATAAATATTTAAAATCTATTTCTTTTTTTTTTCTTGTATAATAAGACAGAAAAAAATCTGCTCGTAAGGAAACTTGTACTTACACAACGTGACACAAAGGTAGGTAAAAGTTCGCTAGAATACGACATAAGGTAAAAATTAATTTCGCATTTCCGGAACGTTAAAAATTTAATCACGCTATTCGGGGTAACTTCGCTTCTTCGACATATTCAAAAAATAACAAAAACTTACCTGAAATTTAAACATTTTTCACCGGTGTAAAATTTTAATACGTAAAAAAATGAAGAGTTCTTTTTCGCGCATAATAATCAAACACCATGGAATCGAGATACTTGTAAAATGTTTAGCATATATGGTGTAGGTACTTCGAACCTTCAAATTGTACCTAACTTGAGGTCGTTGGTATCGTAGAGAAAAATATTAAAACAAAACAATGTGGTGAGAAATTACGATTAGAATAAGGTTACATACTAATTTCGATAGGAGGAGGTAATGATTTTTTTTCATAAAAATTTGGAAATTAGTTTAACGAATGTTATACCTAGAACCGGTTCTGCGAATAATTTAAATATCGCATTGTGTAATTGTTATATGCAGATACCCATCCTCACCTACGAGTACATATACTGCTTGTATGATACGCAGGTGTATGACCATAAAGGCGTTATTTATCTTCATAATAGATATTTAATGTAAACAAAAGATGCGGCCAGTGGCAGCAACAGTAGCTTACTAATGTCTAGTTTACTCAATTTGTTCACATCACATGGTGGCGGATAGTTTTTGTTGAATTTTACCAAGTTCAATACTACATAGATACTTGATATTCAAAATTAGATGAGAGGGAAGGGTCCAATCGAAATTTTGTTAATAACCAAAATTATTCCAAGGACTTCAATCTACAACTTTTGTTTGAAAAAATATTTAATTGGATTCTTCCCTCCCCACCAATTTTGCATAGATAACACTACGAAGATAAAGTACAAATTAAAAATTAGTAATGGGAGGGAAGGAGGGGCCAATTGAAAAATTTTTCAAATAAAAGTTTTAAATTAAGATCTTTAAAATAATTTTGGATATTATAAAAATTTCGATTGAATACCTCCCTCTCCTCTGATTTCACATAATACAGACATGAAATCAGCTATTTTCATTATTTTAAGGACTTTAATAAGAATAATTTTCCGATTTTTTTTTTAACGAGCAAATTTTTTGTTAGGAACTGGCACGCTGAATTTGCTAGTCATTTAAAAAAATATATATTCATACCTAATAAAATGATAACAGAATTTTTTAATTTTTTTATTGATAATTTTTGAAAAAAATACTACACTAAAAAATCTCTTGATTTTTACCAAGAATTTTGACAACTTTTAGTAAAAAATATTTTCAATTATTGGTCTAGATTTTTCTTGAAAAAAAAGAGCCAAAAAATCTTATAAATTTTTTTGAAGACAAATCTGAAATCTCTCTATTTTATTGGAAAAAAAATTTTCAACTTCTTAAAGTAAACAATTTCTCATGTTTTTGAAGAAGAACTAGAAGAAAAAAATCGTCTTAGAATAAAATCTTTCAATTTTGGGGGAAAATCTCTAAATTTTTTGACGTACCTAGAAGAAAAACATCTCTGTTTTTTTTTTAGAGAATTTTTCCCCATTTTTAAAGAAAAAATCTCAATTTCTGGTCTTGACTTTTTTTGAAAAAATAAATACCTAAATAAATTTGTTTGGAGTTGAAGAAACGCTTTCAATTTTTTTGAAGTAAAAACTCTAATTTTTCTGACGTGAAAAAATTTTTTGGTCTTAAAAAAAAATCTTTTACTTTTTTATGCACTTACCTATAGTAACAGACTCCTTCACAAAAGTCTCTTTTATCATTTTATTCAATTTTTTTTATTTCATTTTTGGAGAAAAAATTTCAATTTTTTGGTGTAAAAAAATCTTTTAGTTTTAATTTTTAGAAGACAAATATCTCTCAATTTTTTCAAATAGTAAACAAACCTCATTGCTTTAAGAAAAAAATAATTTCATTAAAAAAAAATGAAATAAAATCTCAAGTAAGTAACAATTTTTTTTTTAAATCAAAAAACCTTTCAATTTTTTGGCGAAGAATAAATCTACTATTTTTTCGATAGAAAAATCCCACAATACAATTTTGTGAAGAAAAAAAGTCACAATGTTTTTGTACTATGTAAAAAATTTTCTAAATTACTCTCAGTAAAATCAGGAAAGTATCTCATAGTTTTTTTTTTTTTTTTTTTTTTTTTGAAAAAGGAATCTTTCACTAAGAAAAATAATATTTTTGTCCCAATATCATTGAAAAAAATCAATTTGTGGAATAAGAGAATTTTTCGGGAAAAAACTTTCAATTTTTCATTTCTTTGTTAGTTTTCAAAAAGACATCGACGAAAAAACTGGAAAAAGTGACTTTAGTGACCATTTTTGGAAAAAATAGAGACAAAAAATGACCAACATGCGAAATAGTAACAAGCTAGGTACTTTAAAAGTGACTGGATTTCATGCCTGCATAATATCAGGGGGTACTTTTTCAAAATTTGGAGAATGGGCCCAATTGAAAAATTTTCAAACAAAAATTGTAGATTGAGGTCTTGGAAATAATTTTTGTTATTACAAAATTTTCGATTAGATCCTTCTCTCTCCTCCAATTTTACATAATATGACTTAGATGCTTGTGATATCAAAAATTGTTCGAGACCTAGGGGTCCAATTTAAAACATTTCCAATCAAAAGTTGTAGCTTGAAGTCTTATAAATAATTTTTGTCATTACAAAAATTTCAAAAGGCCCCTTCCCTCTGCTCTAATTTGAATATCAAGTATCTATGTAGTACTGGACCTTGTAAAATTCAACAAAAACGATCCGCTATCAATTCACTATGTAAACAAATTGAGTGAACTAGACACTATAGTCAGTAGCTTTAGCCCATGCCCCGGTTCGACCCGGCGTGTTAAACGCAATTAATCGACATGACAGTGATCATCACCTAATTACATTGACCGTCGAATTGCACTACATGATTTTACATATTTACTTTCTCCTCGATAGCTGCGATTATATTGGTACGCGGCGGCATTCTTATATCTATTCGACGATTTTCGTCATTTTCCATCACCCAAACAGATCTCCCCATTTTCTCGCTCCAAATAAGTAGACTACTTTATAGAGAATAACAAAACTACACTTTCTTATGCAAAATCATTTATTCATGTTTCGATCTTAGTTAAGGTAACTTTTGATACGTCAATAATATTTCTCACATATGTTGTATTATCGTGAAATTTCCGGCACCAGCGAAAAATGTTCGTAGTAAAAGTAAGTGCATCGAGTTATCATATTTTCTTTCACTTATAAATTCTGTTTTATTAAACGGAGGATTTTGTTTGTAAATACGGGTTCACCGCACATAAAGTTAGGAACCACTACTTACTCTTTCAGTGTCTGATGTATGTTTAAAATTTTCAAATACTTAAACGTTAACTTTACGTAGGTTAGATAAGTGTATTTTCTAATGAAATATTTGAGAGATTTGTGTAGTGTATAGGTAGCAGGTACGTACAAAGAAGGAAAACTCATTAAAAATTTATTTGCGATGTTAGTCAAACGACATCACGGTAAATTTGCCAAAAATGCCATCGTGTGCCTAAAAAATTCAATTTTTCCACTTTAAATACCTACAAACATTCCATCAAGTATTCAACTTGGTCTTATGAATAATTTTAATTACACACGAATCCTCAATTAGGCGTCTGTTTTATTCATACATCGAGTTATGAATTTTTTATTTTACCAGTGTGATTGTTTTTTACCTTAATCTCGAATGCGGAGTTTACTCGGAGCACACATTTTGAAATTTCAGATTTGAATACAGCCGGACATGGCTAACAAAAAAATGTTATGTACACAAGATATTTATCTTAAAAATTACAGGGCTAAAGGAAAGTCAAATTAAGATTTTAAAAAAAAATTGGTCATACGCAGTAGAACATCGATTATCTGAGTTAATCGGGGCAAATGAGATCGAATGTCGTGAAAAGTCAGATAATCGATTTTTCTTTTCTTGTTTGAAAAAATTTAAACAAACAGAAAGCAACGAAAAAAGTACACAGTGAATTACTTCGGATTATGGATTAATCTAAAACTAATAAAAAATAAGTGATGAAAAAATTCCTAATTTTTTTGGAATCTTAAAAAAAATGAGTTAAGTTTTTTCAATGTGAAAAAGAAATTATTTTTTGGAATAAAAAATTTCCTATTTTTTAAATAAAAGGAAATTATTTTTTTATAATGAAAAAGTTCTTCATTTTTTATAATGAAAAAATTAAGAATTTTTTGAAATGAAATTTTTGATTTTTTTTGTGATTGGGACCTTTTTTAAAATATTTTTTTGGAATAGGTACCTATACCAACACGTAATATTATTTTATTTTTATTTTTTTGGAGTAAAAAAATTCTCATTTTTTAGAATAAATAAAATTCCTAATTTTTAGGAATAAAACAAACTTTTAAAAAAAATTTCTGGACCTGAAAAATTTTCATTTTTTTTTTTTTTTTTTTTGAAATAAATAATTTCTAATTTTTTGGAAATACTTTTTCCCCTTTTTTAACATTTTTTTTGAAATGAAAAAGTTATATTTCTCAAATTTTTCTAGAAAAAAAATTTCCAAATTTTTTCGGAACACCAATATAAGGTTGTATGTGCAAAAATAAAGAAAAATCGTACAATAAAAAAATTAACCGACTTCTGGACATCGGATAATCGAAAAAAATCTGTTCCAATTTTTGATCGGATAGGAAGTCAGGGTTCTACTGTAGAATGTTCTTTTTTACTTTTTTGTGATATTTCTTATTAAATGATTGAATGTTGTATCAAAAAATTGTGCCGGTGTTTCCCTCTTTAGTTTGAGAATGTTTCAGTTTTTCGGGAATATTTTCATTGTTCTTTGGGAAATAGTTAGGCGCATATTTTTGCTTCTTACATTGATGCTACGAAAAAAATGCAAAGATGTTTTTCTGTAAGAATTGAAGAAATATATCATTTTTATTTTTTATTAAAAATGTTGAATAGTGGGGAAAAATTATTTTCAAAAAAGTGAAATTATTTACCTATTAAAAAAAAAATCAGTTCGAGAAATTAAAAAAAAAAAAATTATTTCCAAAAAATTGGGAATTTTTTACCTATTTTATAAAAAATATGAAAGTTTATTCTAAAAAAATTAATTTCTTCTTCACTTCAAAAAAATAAAAAAATGCAACTTGTCCCAAAATTAAAAAAAAAAAGTCTTTAAAAAATTGAGAATTTTAAAATAGTCGTTTTTTTTTTTATTAGTTTTAGATTGATCCGAAGTTATTCACTAAGTACTTTTATAGTTTTTTTATTGCTTGTTATTTAGTCATTTTTATGGACATTTACGGAATACGAAGTTTTTTGTTGCATTTATTCAATAAAAGAAACGAAAAATCGATTTTTCGACTTTTCACGACATCTGATCTTCTTTCGCCCCAATCAACTCGGAAAATTGAAGTTCTATACTTATACTTCGTAAAATCTATTTTTTTTTTTTCAAGTGGATTTTTACGAAATGTTTACATATTTGCGGTTTCTCTGATTGGTTAAAATCCAAAATCAATAATCCGATTAACTATGGAAAGTTTTGCGGTTTTGTAAAAAAAGCTAAAAATTAAAATTTGGCCAAATATGCTCTAAAAATGCAAAATATTCTTTAAAAATGCTTAAAATGTGTTTTTATAGCTGAATGTGAATATGCAAAAAAAATATGCTTATCAAGTTGGGTTCATTTTACTAAAAAAAATTTGAAACGTGCAAATATAACTCAAAAATTCTCCAACTATAAATAGGTAGTCCTCATTATGGAAAATTTGATCCCGCATAAGAACCATAGCCCAATATATCTTTGGCGTGATTTTTTTCTAGCCGTAACTCTTACAATTTCAATTTAATTTCTTTTTAGAATTACTATCTAGTATCTGCAGACTATGTCAGAAAATGTTTTGAAGGTAGTGTTGCCACTCGATTAATTTTCAAAGTTTTGTAGCCCCTTCATTTTCAGGCTTAGGGAAAAAAATATCAATAGTAAAAAAATGCTCATCTGCTTTAGTACTAATCGATACTTACTATTTTCAATTAAAAGAAAAAAAAAAAAATCAAAATTTTATTTTCATTTAGCCCTTTAGTATCTGAGATAGACATCGTGTATGTACATAGAATATATTTTGTAAGATATCGTAGTGCTACCCGGTTGTATAAAAATCTGAACATTAAAAATGTACTCTACGGACATCCTGTATGTCTAAAAGCTAGTACACTTGGAGGGTAACGAAAATGACAATATCGTTCGATTTTTCGTTCGTAAAAATGCATCGTTACAAGTTACCCATTCGGTATAATGCCAAATGTTCTATTTTTTTACTCGACAAATTCCACTTGATAAGTTTTGTTTCGCCAGTATAACTGAATAAAAAATATCCGTTGAATAATTGAATTCAAAAGCAGAAGGGATAGGGAAAGATAACCTTGCTCAATAATTTAAAAAAGGAAAAAAAAACTTTTAGCCTTCGTTAAACTATGAAACTGTCGTGTTTCTTACGTTAAGGAAGTTCTACACTGGGCCAAAAAAATAAACTTGAGTTTTTCAATTTCAAAACATCTTATAACACCTACATACTCGTAACCGTACGTTGTATAGACCTATACCTACAGCCCTACATAAATTGCTACAATATAATTTATATCTGGACCCAACGAAAAATACGATTAAATTCGTTTTTATTTCCGTCAAACATTCTTTCTTTCTACATCCTGGGCATCTTGCTCACTAAGTCATTAATGCTTTAAATTAATTTCTGCACCATCTGAGAGCGGAATTAAATTATTTCGCTCCGGTCAACTTTCCTTTTTTTCCTCCCCTCAATACGTAAAACTTTGGATTTTCTTATACTCGTATTGGAAGTAACTAATTTGAAAAAATATCGCATGAGATGAAATTGGTACATAACTTTTTTATACGTCTTTCTGAGCGATAGATATTTTAAATGCGATTCTCGAATAATTACAGCATATCAAAACAACCCGACTTAGTTGATTTTTAAAATTTTTTAATGATGATTTCATTTTAGTCACTATTTTGCTCTTCGATTTAGCATCACTGGTGAGATGATCAAACAACCACCAAAAATCTCAAGTGCACATTTATTGGTTCTACTTGATGATTATTTTATTCGGAGGCCCGAAACGACATCGTGTACTGAAGCAGAGAATTTCACTTCATTCACTAGAATTTATACTCCTCAAAAACTTGATTTTAGTCGTTAGATCGCTTTCTCGGGACAGGACCACATATAGCTAGGGAAATTGATATTTTCAAAGATTTATGCACAGTAGGTAGCTCCTTCATTTTCAGAAATAGACAATTTTTTACGTACCTAACTCTTTTTGTTTCTCTCAAAGAATTTTTTCATGTTTCACAACTACCCCTTGACAAATTTTGAGGAAGGCAAATATCTTTGACGTGAATTTCTTCTTGCTATAATCCCTTCAATTTCGAAGATAGGCATCCCAATGTAATAAAAAAAAATTGGGCTTTTTTGAAACACAATACCTACATCGACGATTGCGGAAAATTTTTTAAATGCTGAGTTTCCAATCGCTTAATTTTCAACGCTTTGTTGAATTTCATTTTCAACCTTTGGCGAAAAATCTCAAAAACAGAAAACGTTTATTTTTCTAGCATTAACTATTACGAAGTGAGATAGGTGGTGCATTTGTATCTGAACTTACGATGTGGCTCAGTCGGATAAAAATAATGAAATAAAAAAAAAGATCGTTAAAAAAATAATTAATGAAAAGTAAATTAGTATTTCGCAGTTCGAGTATTTTCACCAAGATAAACTGAACATTGTACAGATACCCGAGCTTAATTTATTTAAAAAGTTGCTTTCACGAATCATTGAACACTAATTTTGTTAACGTTAACCACCTACCTACGTAGTTCATTTTCCCTCGCAATGAATTTAATATTACCAGAATGGCAAAAAAAAAAATTAATTTCCTGACTAAGTCACCCCTAGCATCAGACTGAGCCCCCCCCCCCCCTCCCCTAACAAATTACAAACATTCGTCAATAAGAATAGAAAAAAATTTGCAAAGAAAAAGTTCAAGCCACCCCTAATATTTAGCCAGTTACCTCTACAAAGTCACTCTGACTACGTTCCTGAATCGCGTACCATGGGCAGGGATGGGACAAATATAATATACTTCGACCTACTTAAATATTTAAATGGAAATGGGTACCTAGATAGCTAATTGAATGGGCTACCTATCTAAATAGATTTTCAAAAATGTATTTAAATAGATAGGTACTCTATTTAAATATCCCAAATAGTTTTTTTTTTCTTTTAAATTACCTACAAAATGCACACTGCCATAAAACCGATAAAAAATTAAATACATTTCAAAAAAAATAATACAGATAATAGGGATTTACATACCTGTCTAATAAATTAAAAAACAAAATAAAAATTTCATAAATCTGAAAAATTCCACAAAATTTATCGACTTGAAAGTTCACAAAAATTTTAATAAAATAAAATTGGAAAACAATTCTGAAGTCATAAAATTATGATGAATTTCGAAAATTTGTAAACATTTACGATTATTAGACTCAGAAATATCCCAAAATTTAATGAACGTACATTATTGTAAAAAATAATAATAATAAAGTGAAAAACATGATTAAAAACCCAATAAACCAGAAACTCGTAAAACTGTTAAAAAATTGAATAATTCAAAAAATTCTTCAAAATTTATTCAATCAGGAAATTTTCTAAAACTTGCAAAAATAAAAAAATTGTGAGTTGAAAAATTGAAAAAATTAGATTTTTAAATTCAAAAAAATATACCTACAATTTAGATACCTAAATTGAAAGAAAAATAAATTTTCTTCACAAAAACTTGAAAATTATTTTGAAAAATACGAAAATACTATAAAAACCTATTTATACCAAATATTTAGAATTATTGTTTTAAATAGTTGAATAGGTGACAAAATGTATTTAAATAATCTAGTATTTTAAATGACCTATTTAAATAGGCTATTTCTATTTAAAATTCCAAATAGGTCCATCCCTGTTTCCCTGAGTCCACGGGGAGTTGCTATTTTCTATAGCTCAGACGCTGAGTGAACGGATCATGTTCACAATCATCATATACTTGTATGAATGAATAATATTTCCCATAGGTTTCAATATTCAAGTTTTTTTTTCTTTTCGATCTTTTTGACTCAATTATGCGTTTTCCATGGTTTGGTTTTCAACTTTTTAATAAAAATAGAATTTTTAATTTTCATTTCTCTGAAAATATGTAGTTGACAAAAAATATTGCACCATTTTTAGCTGATTTTCTCTATAGAGAAAAGTCAGCTATTAATTTTACGTTAAATTTTCGCTTTTCATTTTGTTGTTTGATTTTACTTTGACTTCCAATATTTGATCGAAAGTTGAACTACCAAGATACTTATATTATTCAAAATTAGACTGGAAGGAGGGGTTTAATCGAAATGTTTGTGAAGGATTTCAAGCTACAACTTTTGTTCGAACATTTTTTCAGTTACCCCCTCCCTCCCTCTAATTTCACATGGCTCACCGTAGATATTTGTTCAGAATTTAAGAAGGGAAGAGGGGTCCATTTGATTAAAAAACTTTCCAAACAAAAGTTACCCATATTTTAAGGTTCTAGAAATAATTTTAGATTTTTATTTATTATAAAAATTTCGATTGGATCCCTCCCTCTACTCTCCTCCAATTTTGCATAATACGACTCGAGTATTATAAAATAGGGAAGTGAGGGAGGAGTCCAATTAAAAAAAATTTCAAACAAAAGTTGTAGAGTAAGGTCTTGAAAATAATTTTGATCATTATAAAACTATCGATTAGACCCTTCCCTCCCCTTCAATTTTGCATAATACGGCTTAAATTACTAAAAACTGAAGAGGAGAGGGATTCAATTGAAAACAGGAGTAATTTTAGTAATGACAAAAAAATTCGATGGGACCTCCCCTTCCTCTCCAATTTTGAATATCAAGTATCTATGTGGTATTGGACTTGATAAAAATTTAAACAACGATCCACTTCCATGTAAACAAACCCAATGAACTAGACACTAGGTACTACCGGGTGCCCAGTTATATGTGGCCCACTTCATTACTTTTATTAATAATTTGCTAACATTGATAACAAATGCGTTTGTTTTCTTTTATAAATGTTACCAACTTATTAAAAAAATGTAATGAAGTGTGCCACATATAACTGGGCACCCGGTATGTTTCGAATCTCTCTCTCTCTTTTTCTCATTAAAATTTTAAAAATAAAAGTTAAATAAAAAATGAGCAAAAATATATATATTTTTTTTTTTGAAATAAAAAAAATTTAAAAAATAGGATAGGGTGATTCGATTGAACGACTTTTGGGACAACAATATCTGGTCATCTGAGCTATGGAAAATAGCAACTCCCGAGTCGATGAGTAGGTCTAGGTATTTGCAAAAAAAAATCATTATTAAATCAGACCTCAGATACCTACTTATTATCGAATGCTCATTAAATCGCAGTAAAACACGACGTTAATTTTTTTTTCTTTTTTTTTTAGATACTTTTTGCCACAACTTCATTATCATTTTTAAATGCCATAATAGTGGATTCGTATTACACACCTTCACAAAACAAAGAACAAATACGTGCATTTCAGTCGACAAAGGCGCAAAGACCTCAACCTCAAGATTATCCAGCCAAGGACACTTATCACAGTAAAGAACCAGAAGAGCATTACGTAAGTACATTTTCAACACTTTTCTCGTACCTTAGAAGGAAAACTTACTTATCAAAGGCCGAGCATAAAAAGAGAAAAAATTGAGTTTGCCAAGATATACAGATACACACTACACAGTGCCTACTTAAGTATTGAGAGCATGTATTACTTCGTTAAGTATTTATTATGCTAAATGACATGATCACTGTGCAGGGAAAACTTTTCTCGAGAAATTTTTAAAATCAAAGTTACGTTTCATTTTTAGTGATTCGTTTAGATTCCTTTAATTATGTACGGCGTATACAGTACAGTGCTGGAAGAAAGTTTCTAAATTAAATTTTCACTCGAACAGAAATTCTAGTATGAAGCTGCAAAAATTATTATTTTTGTATGACGCGAAAAACTTACAGACGGTGCAAGTTTTCCATTATTTCATTTATTTTCTTATCACTTCTTTTTCATATCAACGAGCGTGTTTTTTGGGAGGGGGGGGGGTATTCTTGTTTCTTCGTTATTACTTTTGTGGTTGTCGTTGATGTCGTTTGTTTGTTTGATTTTTTTTTTTTTTTTGAAAAAAGTACACTACAATTTGGCGCAATTCTTTCTGCAAAATAACTTCGAACAATTATTTTATAAATTACGTAGTACCAATGAAATGTACCTACTTATTTGGATTTTTAAATTCGTTCAAGTTCATTTTTTGTTGATTTTTTTAATTACTGTTTTAGAATTCGAACCAGATTTATCTTCTATATTTTGATTAGAAATTACGAAATTGTGGTAAAAAAAATAAGGCAAAAAAAAATAGCTAACCTCTAATTACAGTATTACGTTTGTTTTTACAATGAAAAGGAGTCAATTACCTATCGGTAGGTATATAAGTGCTAGGAAAAAAATCAGTCTTTTAAAAGCAATCGATAATGAGATGAATGTTTGTCGCAACAAAAAAGAAAAATAATAATACGTCAATTATCGTGCAACAATCTCTTCAAAGGGCCAACGTATAACCTCACACATACGAGGGCATAATTTGGCGACCCGAACAATCAACTTGTTATTAAATAAATTGACCTAATAGCGATTATGCGAAGATAGGTCTTCGAATTAGATCACACGTACACGATACGCTTATTACAGACTCCGAATTTTTACATAACTATACTTACCTAAGCTACTTTACCTATAGCAGCCCATTGCTCTTATCAACAATGGCACCTTTGGTAAAGATGAATGAATATTACGTAACATATCAAGCGAACGCGATTAAAATATGAAAATTTCATTAATAACAGAAGCGTTGATTTTCAATTTTCGTCTAAATCTTACAACACGACGATAATCTGCCTATTAAATACTCGTAGTTGCGCAAATCAGGGCTTTCGTTTAACTTTGGTGTATTATAGCGAATTTATTTCCTTCGTTCGTGTATTAATTTCTATGTATGAGTTGTTATCGTTAGAAAAACATGCCAGATTAGAGTTTCGTACTACATAGAAAATCCATCATAACGTGATTACTGATTAGTATACGTGTACTTGACCTAGACACAAGAGGAAACATCTTCGGTATGAGTGGAAACATCCTTCGGAACGTCTATTATATTATAAACTCGTTTCGCGCACCTCTCTTATAATAATTATTACTTAAGCGTGTAAAAAATATACCTAAGCGTTGATTACCCATATCATAACTATCAATAGTGATATACCTTGCAATTTTTCCCATACATATTCTCAACAAGTGCTATCAGATCGCGATTTCACGCCAGCAGTCTCTCTTCTCCATCCCCTTACAATGGCAAGACTATAGGTATTGATACTTTTCTCTTCAAAAAAATAAAATTCCATAATAAATGGATGATGGTGATTTTGTCTTTTCACGCAATACACCGAATAGCGGATGGTTAACAAGATCATAACCTAATTTTGTTGAATAAATAATAAAATAAATTATCCACCAATTTTGAATTTTGGGAGAAAAAAATACTGCGATATTATACAACTGTAGGTAATCACGTTCACGGTATTGTTCAAATGGTAAATCAAGACGTGTCAGTGGTATACGAGTATATGGACATTAATTTTAAAATGTAACAACATCAACAGCTGCTGCTTATCGGGACGATGAGGGCCCAAAAAAAGTAATTTTCAACTTTTGAAACTCAAGGTCTCGATGACCTTTTTTCAACACGAGCGTAATTAAATTCACACAGAACAAACTTTTTCTTCCCCAAGGAATCACCAAATACATTAAATTAATAATACTGGAAACTCAATGCTTTTGATTTGACTCTCAAGAAGAGCGCTCTCTAAGCGGCTCGGCATGAAACTAATTTCAGGTTTTCGACTGATCGTCGCGTGATTCGCCCTCTGATTGGTCGAAGACATGACGATCGGTCGAAAGTCTGAGAATAGTTTCATGCCAAGCCGCTAAAACTGCTAAAAGAGCGCTTTTGTCGGGGCCACTTTTCCCCATTGAAGTTTCCAGTATTATTAATTTAAAGTATTTGGAATCACGATGTTTTTCGTCAAAACCGAACAGATAGGCAAACCAAAATAATTTTAATTTCAAATAACTCCGAATAAAATTACCTAAGCATTGCAATTTAAAATTTTTCTCCAATGGTCCTCCTGGGTCATTAAGATAGATTAAGGGATAGTGGAAAGTATACTTAATTGCAAATGAAAAATCGTATAATTGGAATTTGACAACATATTTCGCTGAAACTAACCGCACGAATTTTATGTACCCATACATTTAGTACTTCTGGGTATTCCTGTGTAATATAATAGAAGTGCGGGAGGGGAGGCGGTTAAATGCATAATCCAGGGTCACAAATTCATCAAATGACTTTTTGACACTTTTGCCCAAATATTTATATTACTCACACAATCAAACTCTCATTCCATTATTTTTATGAGTGACATAGATTAGCTGTGTTACTCGAAGTTGGGCATCAAATTTTATTATTTCAAATACGCCAAAATATTAATGGATAAAAGTATGAGTATTCATTCAATGCAATTTTTTGGATAAAAAATCTTCTCCTTTTTTTTCATTTTGAAACTTTTCCCAATTTTTTAGAGAATAAAATTTAAATTATTTTTCAAGAGTAACAATATTTTTTTGAAAAATATATTTTTCTCGATTTTTTGAAATAAAAAATCTTTTAATTTACCTATCTATTTGATATGAAGAATATTTTCAATATTTTTGAATACCTAAAGAATTGTAATTTTTATTTTATTTTTTAGCATAGTATATGCTTTTACGGAGACCAAAATAGAAAAAAACGACACGAAAATTCGACCCCATTGGGTTAGGTTAGGTTACACTAGGTTAGGTTTGGATGACATAAAAAAACGTAAAAAATTTTCAATAAATTCTGCTTTTTAGACATTATGTCAGACATTTTGAAACTTGTAAATTTTTTGAAATTTTATGACTATTAGACATTTTATAGACATTTTGTCAGACATTCTGAAACTTGGAATTTTTTTTAGAAAGATGACTTTTAGCATAGTAGTATATGCTTTTATTTAAAGAAATTTTTAAAATAAATTTTATGACTTTTGGACATTTTGAAACTAGAAAAAAAAAATTATTTTATTTTTTATAAATTTTATGACTCTTAGATACTTTGTCTGACATTCTGAAACTTGGATTTTTAAAAAAAAATTTATGACTTTTAGACTTTTTATCAGACATTCTTAAACTTGATTTTTTTTATTATTAGAATTTTTTTATTTTAAAATTTCCATGGAAATTAATTTTGATGACTTTTAGACATTTTGTCACGGAGTAAAAGCATATACTATGTTTAATACTTTCAAACGTAGTGTGGAAATAGAGCCAAACAAAGGGGGTCCAGTGGAGCGAAGCCCCCCTGGACCCAGAAATCATTCAATTTTTTTGAATTATTAGAGAACGTTTTCAATTTTTTTGATAGTCGGTGGTTTTTGTTCATTTTTTTTTTTTTTTTTTTTGGAGCAAACGATATTTTTATAATTATTCTAAATTTTTTGGAGGGAATAGTTGAAACAATTTTAAATTTTTCGCAGAATGAAATTCCGTATTTTTTAGGAATTCCTTTTTTTAGTTTCTTTTTTTTTTTTTTTTTAGAAAAAAAATTTCTCAATTTTTTGGATGTAACGATATTTATTATAATAACATCACAATGATTGAAAAAAAAAAAAAAAAAAACAACCTTTTTTTGAAGGGGGGGGGGGGGGGGGGGGTAAAAAGAATTTTATGCAAGAAAATTTTTCAGGTCATTTTTCTACAAAATAATTTTATTTTGTGAAGAGGTTTTTTAAAAGAATTTTTGATAAAAAAGTAATTTTAAGGAAATTTTTTTAAAATTTTTTTAAAACCCATTTTTGTCCTCAAAATTTTTTTGGATTTTTGCAAATTGTGCACACTCCTGACAGTTTGTAGGCTTTTTTTCAAGAGAGGAAAAAATTTTGTATCTTTTTTGGTGAAGATTTGAGGTCTTCTGCAATACTATTTTTCAGGCCTCTGGACACCGCTTGGAATGTGTAGACATTAGACAGGGCCAAATCACTAATTTTATCTTGGGGTGCGAGAGTTTTAAGTAAATGTACACCGAATGTAATACCCCTGGAAAATGAGTGAAAATGGTTATAGAAAAAATATTCTCACAATTAGGTTATCAAATTAATGTGAACTTTTTATTGTTTTTGTTTCAGTCGAAACCTTTATATAAGTATGGATATTCCGTTCTAGATCCTTACACTTTGGATGTAAAAAGCCATTGGGAGCATCGTGACGGCGATTTTGTAAAAGGAGCTTATAACATGTTAGAGGCAGATGGCTCGATGCGAATAGTAGAATACGTCTCTGATAAAGATACCGGCTTCCGAGCGACTGTCAAGAAAATTCCGCATTATTTTAAAAACGAAAGGCAAATGGAATCATTTCCATCGATGCCGAAATCAAACAGCGCCGAACAATTTTTCCCTAAACAAAATGAAGCCCCGTCACAGTCACTGCAACCACCTCCAGCACCAGCGCCATATCAACAAACGAGTATCTACGATAGTCCACAACCATATGTTCATAGTATCTACGATAGTCCACAACCATATGTTCATAGTATCTACGATAAGCCACAACCATACATTCAAAATTCTCAGGATAATTTTATCCCATCTTTCGAAGATAGACCATACAATGAAAATTATGTTCAACGTGAAAATTATTATAAGCAGTATCAAAAAAAAGTACACAAGAAACCGAATAATAAATACAGGCATGTGACTGCCAATGCCAACAGACCTCAGTATTAATATTCGTAGTCTTACGATTAGTTAAATTATAACTATGTTTTCTGTGCAAGCGATTGTAATTTTTTTCAGAGAAAATTAGGTGTACATTTTTTTTTCAATTTCTTCCAAAAAAATTCTGTATAGAAATTTTCTACTGCAATATTAAAGGGAAGGAATTCGGGATTTGAGTTATAATTTGATCCATATTATAAGAGTAGCAGTCTGATGAGCAGTCTGTTATGAATGATGATCTTCATTTGTTACCATTAAATTATACGAGCAGATGAAAAACGTGTCATTTATGAAAACTAATAAAAACTCCAACAATATATTGTTTTCCTTCTTTTTTTTTTTAAATAGTAAAATCAACCCTTTCATATCCATTCCCAAGAGTAGAAATTTTTTTTTATTATTAGTTTTCTAAAATCCTGCAGTACGGAGAACTAAAATAAATGAAATTTTAATACGTAAAGTATTCGACTCGAATTACACCTACATTCGCAGTGAAAAATTTTGCCCAACATTACTCGCTTTTTCATTATAAATCCCAATAAAGTTGTATCAGTGGTTTGTATCTACTACGAGAACGCAATTAGTAATTAAAAATTTCATCACGTAGCTGAACAGATTCAATCTTAGAAGACCAGGTCGTTGTTTTAATTTCATTGAAGTGAAGTACGTCATATAACAAGATAGTTTTAATCAAGAGAAAAATTATAGGCCTGCTTACTTAAATGAAATAAAAACCAGGTAATCAGAGAGGTTAACAAACAGACTGCATTATACCTGACTGAATTGAATGTTTTCAGACAAAAGAAAAAATTTAAAATCGAAAAGAACGTGTAATTTGCCTTTTTTTATTCATTCAATTTTTCACCCGATTTTTTAAAAATTTAATTATTTCAAATAACCTGCTTTAAAAAATTTTTCTCACCTTGAATTTTTTTCTAGAAACATTATTCTTCAATTTTTTCAAATTATAATTTTCCAATTTTTTCCAATTTGTAACGCTAATTTTTTTCTCGAAATCAATCAAAAATAAAATTAATTTCGAAGAAAAACATTAAAGAAAAATATCGCAGCAAAAAATCCCAATAGAAAAAAATGAAGAAAACAGTTCAGCAAAAAATCGTGAAATATAATCACAAGTTGAGCATTTATAACTGAAAACAATGTAATCGAAACCTGAATCAAACAATCGAAAAACCACTTCTGTCTCTAGAGGCAAATTTCAGCTCCTACGATGTTACTACTGGCTACCTTTCGTACATTTATTTTGAGCAACTTGAAAAAAACGTACAGATGGAGAATACTTGAAGATTTTTAACGCTCGAATGAAAAGATAACATAGCCACGTTACAATGGTATTTTTTTCAACTTTTGATTTTTTTGCTTCCACCTTCCAGAGTTGTTCCTTTTTAGCCTTATGGAAAGGATTCGACGAGTAAGTACTCTCACTCAAAATTCTTCTCCACCCAATTTCACTCCTCGTCCTCACACTATGATAACTTTGACTCCAACTCTGCCTCTTATTCCGTTCCTTAATGATAAATCCAGTCACTTCTTTACAACATTTGAGAAAATTAGCAACCCCAAGGACAAAATTTTTGAAAAATTTTCACATACATAAACTTTACAAAATTAAATTGTACAGCATTTTTAGACAATTTCTTACAAACTATCATAAAATTTTACAAAATTCCAGGAAATTCGTCAAAAAATTGCAGACTTTATTCTGAATGTTATAAAATGACCAAAAATGAACATACGAGTAGTTAATTGCAGAAAAAAAAATGAAATTTTATCTATGAATAATTTTTTCAGACTACGTTGAATAAATTCTGATTTTCTAAAAATTTCATGAATGCTCTTCGGAAATTTTCAGATAGAGCAGATTTCCTATAAATAATTTTAGTGATTCTGGAAAATTGAAAAATATTTTTTTTGTTAATATTTGCATAGGTAGGTAATATTCAATGCCATTATGTGAAAAATTGTCTGTTTTTCAAATTTTCTAATGCTTTGTCAAATGTTCTATGAAGATGCTGTGACAATTTTTTGATTTTTTTTTTTAAATTTTAGATATTTTAAAAGAAATAATTTTTCAAAAATATTCCTGTTTTTAAATGTTATGAACCTCCTTAAATAAATTCTCCGGACTCAGAAGGGTTTAGAAGGGGGCTTTGTTGTTTTTCCTTTTTCAAGTTTTCTTGTTTTAGTTCCCAAATTATTTAGATGAAGCGTACGTCAAGTATGGTAATAGGTAGAAAAAATCAATAAACGATGATTTGAAAAGCATTGAAAAGAAATTTAGTATGAGCTAGAAAATTTCAAAAGTTGAAAGTTCAACTTTTTTGAGAATACATCGAATTACAAAACTATAAGTAGTAAAAAAAATTGAAAAAATTCCTGTGAGTGAATATTTTTATATTATACGTCCATCAAAATGATTTTCGTCGCGAGATCTCAAGACCCCTGGGGAGGGGGAGACACAGAGCTCCAAAATTTTGATCCAAATTCGCAGAAATGCTGAAAAAAATATAGCTTAACCTTAAGTAACGTTTGTCACTTTTTTGGAAGCCATGAGTTCGAATATATTGCGTTTTTTTTTTTTTTTTTGATAAAACCAACTCCCTGCAATCCATAAATTTTGAATTAAATTCGACGAAATAAAAAAAATCGAGTGGTGTATCGTTTGTTAAGTTTTCGATAACCCTGATAACCCTGAGTTCGAATATTGCCTCATTTTTTTGATAGAGCCCTCTCCAAGCACCCAACAGCCTTGAATTTCGAAATAAATTGTCGACTTTTCGATAGATTTGAATTCGAATATTCACTTTCTTTTTCGATTGGGGTCTCCCAAAGCCTTCTTTTAGCTTCGAGTCTTGAAATATGCTCAGTAAGATATTTTGGAAGACTCTAAACGAAAAAGTAAGCCAATATTTGAATTCAGCACTATCAAAAAACGAAACGAACTAAACGAAGTAAAGAGTGTGAAAGTTTTTGACTCATTTTTGACTCCGACTTCAGGTCCTTTCATTTTCAAGAATACCCCGTTGTGAGAACTGAGAGTGCTTCCATGTGCTTCAATAAAGTTCACTCTCTGTAAAACTCTTTCGAAAAATTACACCTCACTCACATCCCGCTTCGCACTCCAACTCCTACTCTACTTCAGAAGTTCAGAAACACTGTTACCTTTTTTCCTTATAACTTTATTTGAAGTGGTTCCTCGTACAATTTTTTTTTAAATTGAAAAATCTCTACTCAAATTGGCCACAATGCACATATTTTTACTCAAGACCATTTTTGACTATTTTTCATTTTACTCTTATTTTTATGGGGAATAAAAAACATAACAAACTGATCATACCTACTTATTTAATAAAGAAATAAATAATACCTACGTATTGAAAAAATGAGATGGTGATTAAAATTATCCTACCTTCAATTCAATGATGTTGGAACACGAAATTTTTAAAATTTGAACCATTTTTTCAATTTTCAAGAAATTTGGTGGTTCTGAGGGAAAAAAATAAAAATCATAATCTCTCCCCATACGTAACAATTCACAACTGTAGTTGAGGGTGGGAGAAAAGAAAATTTTTAATAAATTATGACTGGTAGTTCTGCTTCAGAATGATGCATTGTGCAATCTGCATCCAAAATTAATCAGAATGTGAGCAGTTTTTCATCTGCATGAAATATTGACTCATTTAAATACTCTCTAGTCTCTACCTGTACCTATTCTTTCAAGATTCAATCATACCTACCCACGATTTTATTTATTTTCGCCAATTTTACGGCTATAACCGAACAATATGATATTTTTGCAATTACATTTACCCCCATGTACCTCCACAGTTCCACATTCGTAACGTCAAATAAATATTAAATTACGTGTTTCTAGTTTTTCCATCAACATAACATCTGAGCAACGTAATATGTTTACCCAGGGAAGACTTCGAGAAGACGTCTTTGTATTATTAACGTAATTCGATCATATCTCACTGTTTATTCTTTTACATGCATATTTAGGCTGAAAATGTTGACATTTTACCCTCCCGCTGTACCACCCAGGGCGTACTCGCGATCACAATGGCGTAACGCGAAGCTTTGGAATATCAACTTGTTCTTACTTAACCTCTAAGCACGCGATATATTATTGTAAAAAAAAAAAAAAAAAAAAAAAAGGTAAAGAAATGCCTAAGAAAAACTTAAATTTCATAGAGCACGTAAAATATTTCAAATATCAGGCGACAACTGTTATTGTAAAACTATTGTAAATGCAATATGCGATTGCGGAGTGGTAATGACCATATTAGCCAAGAGATTAGCAATAAACCCATAAATAGATCTATATCATCAAACTAGGTACCGGCATTTCATGTCATATAGCATACCTATATAAACCGTAAAACAATATCTGTCAAGACAGTAATCTTCATCATTTCTGCAGTGATCATATTATTCGTGTACTTTTTCGAAAGAAAAAAATTTAAATTATAATAAAAATGGATTTCAAAGTAAGTGAATTCTTTTTTTTCAATTAGTTACGAATATTTTCGCTTTTAATTATTCGGCAGTCATGAGGCGGTATTTTTTTTCCCACTAAATTAATGATAATTTTTTTCTCTTCTAATCTTACTCCAGACTGGAGGCGATAATGTTAATTTTCCTCTATACTAATCTATTGCTACCTACATTTTTCTTATTTTAAAATGGAAAAGTCGTCAACTATTTAAACAAAACCTTTGATCAAGTTTTTCTTTATAATTTTGTCACACTTTTTAAAAAAATTTTCAAGCTTCATTAATTTTACTTAATTTTTTCAATGTGCAGATGAAGCGTTTTTCAAATTAATGCTAAAGAACTTGGAACCAAACTTATTTACTTAATCCTTCTTAGTGAAAATTTACAATGCTCAATTCAATGTAGTATTTTTCCCCCTCGAAAAAGCACACTCGTCCCAAGATGAGAAAACACTAACTCAAAAAAAAAAAAACTGAATCTAAAAATGAAACCAAAACGTAATGCAAAACAAATTAGATCTGTCCATTAAATACGAATGTATGAATGAAATATTTTTGCTTTCTTCACAAAGAAAAAATAATGACTCTTTCGAAACCACTCGAAAATGATAAGAAAATTGAAAATACAAAAGTTCAAAAGAAATTCAATATCTTTTAAAGATTCGAAAATAAAACACTCGGATTTCAACGGAAATTATAATTCCCGGTCATAAATATTTTTGCGACGAAATCGGTAAATATAAACGTGGAAATTTATTAAATAAGTATTATATTTAAATCGTAAATTTTGTCGATTTAAATATAGGCAAAGATAACGAGAAGAAAATCTCTGTCCAATTAAATGAAGTGAAATAATATTTTAATGATTATGTCGTACAGCGGAACTCGATACTTTACGTTTTATTTTTATGTGAATAAATAAACCAAATATGAAACTTCAAACAATAACAATCGGAACTTAAAATTATGAATTTCATTTTTGAAATAATTTATTGTGTTGTTGCGATAAAAATAAAGTCGAAAAATACGAACATTTTGTCCATTAGAAGTGAGACATCAAAATGCACGCAAAGTGTTTCTTTCAATTTTTTTTTTTTCATTTATCGTTGAAATATTCAACTTTTTAGTGACAGAAGTTAAACTCGAAAAAAAGACCAGGCGAATTAAATATTTCATATGTTTGACCTTTCCAAAGTCTTATAAAGAAAGTTGATATCTACTTATATCGTTTTACTGATTTTTCGTTTCTTTAAATTTTGACGTCATCGATTCTACTACAAAACAAAATAATTATCTTCCTACGATTCTCCTATTAGCTCAGCTATTAGTTTTGATTTCCGATTTTTTTGGTATTTCTTGCGATATGTATGTACGTATGTATGTATGTACTAAATTTTGTCAGCACGATAACTTTCGTTCTAATAGCCCGAATTGGTTCAAATTTTAATTGGAGATCAAAGACCATGTAGAATAGATCCGTATTGATTTTGGGCAATTTTGGATCATTACTACGCATTATTTGGGAAGAAATGGTCAGAATTAAATTAGACTAATTTAGTCCATTATTTCAAATAAATGTTTTGCCTAGCATTTCAGACTGAAGAAAATGAAATTTGTCTCCCCTCTTTTATTAGGGTCGAGGTGCGCGTTAGAAAATTTCATCGACGTCTTTCCATTTATTGAAATTGCTAGGCATTAATTATAAAAAAATGCATCAAATTTTAAAAGCTCGATTCCTTCGACCTAAACGCTGATCAGTGTTGCCCACAAAGAAATAATTCACCTCTTTTATTTATAGGTAATAATTAATAATAAGGAAAATGAAGTGTGAAAATTATTGAAAGAGGTGACTTTAAAATGATTAAAATTTTAAATTAAATAAAAGTTTATGGATTGGAGAAAATTGAAAAAATATCATATTTTTAGAGAGACTAAATTATACAAAATAGACATTTTGAAAATTTCTGAAAAAATGATAAATTGAAAAAAAAAACATCAAATTTTTAATAATTTAAAAATAATTATTGGAGTTCAAAGAAAAACGAAACTTCGTTATTTTTTGGTTTTTCAAATAAAAATAAATTGCATAAATTTTGGTAAAAAAAAAAATTATTAAAAAAATTAGAAATATTTTTTTATAAAAATTATAATTGAATCGAAGTGAGTAAAGTTGACAAAGAATACCAATCTATATAACAAAAAAAATAATAGGTAAAAAATGAAAATATATTGAAATTCATTTTTTTTAAATTACTTTCTTCTTGGAAAATTTGAAAATTTGAAAATATTATATTAAAGTTATTGAGAAAAATAAAATTTTACCTATTTTTGATAAATGAGAATGTGAGTAAAAAATATTTCGGTAAAAATTATTGACTTGAAATGAAAAAAAAATATAGTAATATTTAATAATGATACGAGTAATTGATAAAATAATAAGTTAAAAAATCAGCTTTTCTGACGCAGTAATGCGTCAGAGTTTTTAAAAAATGATCCATGTTCGGTGATGTAATTCCAGGCAGCAGTATTTTTCCTTCTAGTCGCCATCACCTGTTTCGTTCAGGGAAGTCCAGTCCCTGAATCTGCACCCAAAGAAAAACGTGCCCTTGTCTACTCCACCGGTGAGTCGATTTTTAATACCTATGCGATTTTGCGATAGACAGAGGGATTTTATTATTCTTTTTTGTTTCATTAGCTTACCATGCTCCGATATATTCGCATTCTCCGGTAGTTGCCTCCCCGTACTACGCACATGCTGCTCCAGTTGTAGCTCATGCTCCAGTAGCCCATGCCGCTACTTCTTACTCTTCGTTCACCATCAACCATCCGTCGTACGTAGCTCATGCACCAGTCGTAGCTGCTCATGCTCCGGTGTACACTGCTCACGCTCCTGTATACGCCAGTTACTACCATTAGGCCTTCTCATTCTTCATGCTCAACTTTTCAAAACATTCCTTTGTACTATACCGCTTTCAGTATGTACTTTACTTTGTATACCTGTATAATTTATTTTGAAATAGTTACAATCAAGACGTTTATAATTCGATTCTCAGAGTTTTTGAAGTTTTGTACAAATCAATAAAAAAATTTAAAAAGCATCAATTTTTTTTGTTGTAATTTTTCTCACACTCTGATTGAATTTAAAAGCTCACTAAGAGAGAATGCCAGTAGAATCAAATTTTGAGCTGCCGAACGAAGTTGCTTTTTCGATTTTTTGCAATTTTTGAAAATTACGAAAATCGGTATTTTTGAAGTTCAGGGCTCCATAGCGCCTTCACTTTAAAAGATAGGCAAATTTTTCACATTAGTTTTTTTGTACTTCTCAAAAAATTACATCAGTTCCATGAACTAGCTGTCCTGAACCGATGGAATTTTGCAATTTTCACGTCTCATCAGTTCACCGTGATGAATTGAGTTAGGCAATATCTTTAACCGGAATTTCGTGTGACTATAACTCCTCCAATTTCAGAGATAGGCAACCGAATGTACTTGAAACTTTTTTGCTTTTCCGAAGTGCTATCTACAACTGGGATCGAATTTTTTTTGAAAATAGTGTTGCCAACCGATTTTGCTGGGCAAAATACCAATTTTCGAAGCTTTGTAGCTTCTTTATTTTCAAATTTAGGCAACATGTGTATTGTGTACATATTTTTTTTTGTTAGTGGTACTCGGTTGACGACTGTACGCCGCAATTCTGATTTTTTTGGCACCATCGAAAATTTGCCAAGTCCAATACTACATTGACACTTGATATTCAAAAATAGAGGAGAGGGAGAGTTCCAACCGAAATTTTTGTAATAACCAAAATTATTTCCAAGACTTCGAGCTACAACTTTTATTTGAAATTTTTTTCAATTGGACCCCTCCCTCCCCAACGTTTTTAATGATGTAAAATACACATCTAAGTCCTTGACTTTATTTACAAATACCTCCACGAATTTGAACTCGAAATTTGCCCCAAAAAATGCATCTACACTCTTTTTACTCACAAAAGAAAACCAGAAATCCCACTGCTCAAAATCAAAGACATCAATATCAACTATGAAACTTCCTTCAAATATCTTGGATTAATAATTAATAATAAATTCAAATGGAACCAACATTTTGATTACCTATACAAAAAATGTTTCAAATCCTTGCTATTATTGAAAAGAATTTCGGCGAATACTTGGGGTCAAACTAATTGGGCAAGGAGAATCATGTATAAAGCCGTTATAGACTCAAACTACAAATATTGTTCCTCTGCGTTTGCTCATGCCCTATTCCGTCCTAGAGCTATAATAACCTCCATTTCACGTATCCAAAGACTGTATTCTCTAAATATCGCCCGGCTATATAGAACTACCTCCCACGATGCAGCCATAATTCTGGCAAAAGTTTATCCTCTTCACATAGAAATCTTATCAAGGAATCTCTTATACTGGGCTAAACATAAAATCCCACTTAGTCCTGAAGTTATCAACTCCTATGACCGACAGTTCAACATTAAAAATTTACCTAAAGTAGAATATACCTTCTCCAGAAGACATGTGGATTATTTCAACATCGAATTCAATATCAATGATCAAATTACTACAAAATCCAATCTACACAAAAGAGCCGCATCTGAGTGTCTCAGGGAGTGGTGCCTTGATATAATCTGGCAGCCTTCATGGGACACTTCAATAAAAGGCAGAAACACTTATAAATTTATCCCCCAAATTAAAGCGTTTTAAAACTCTGAAATCGAACTTGATTATCATTCTGCCCAAATTTTCTCAAGTCATGGTAATTTTCTTGAATACAAATTTTCCAAACTGAAAAAATCTTCCACTCCAAATTGCAAATGTTCCCAACCCGAAACTTCTGTACACCTTATCTTTGAATGTATAAATACTGAACATATAAGACAAAAATATATCAACCAAATTGACTTTAATGATACGCTTACTTTCTATAGTAAAACTTTCCTCGCATTCTGCAATGAGATAATGAAACACCAGTACGAACAGTATGGTTTTCCTTAAAATTACTACGCCTTAGATATAATTTTATAATTTCAAATTTTTTGCAAAGATCCTAAATATTAACTTCGGATACTCTTTGACATATTCTTTGGCTGACAGTTACTTTTATACAATAAATATAATAAACATGTAAATAATCACCTTCTCTTTAAAATTACTACTTTGACTATTAAAGAAATTGTTAGGTTCTGTTAAAACGTCTATTTCTGGAACACAAAAATTCAACACACCGTATAAACCGTTGGTATCGGTGTGTCAAAATTAGTTAATACTATGATGATAAATTCCCTGCGGAGAATTCCTAGGGTTTGAACCTCCCCTTGGTGAGGTCATCCAAGTGAGTTACCGCTGGGTCTGAGTATTAAAAAAAAAATAATAATAATAAAAAAAAAAAAAAAAAGTCATATTATGCAAAATTGGAGGGGAGGGAGGTCTAATCGAAAATTTTATAATAACTAAAATTACTTCTAGGACCTCAATTTACAACTTTTGTCTGAAAGCAGTGTTATGCAAAATTGGTGGGATGGGAGAGGTCCAATTGAAAAAAATTTCAAATAAAAGTTGTAGCTTGAAGTCCTTTACAAAAATTTCGGTTGGACCCTCCCTCCACTCTATTTTTAAATATTAAGTGTCAATGTAGTATTGGACTTGGCAAATTTTCGATGGTGCCAAATAATCAGTACTGCGACGATCCACTCGTCCCGGTTGTACCCAAATCTCAAGTTTGGTTACTCTGAACCGGGGCACCATGTAGGTATAAACTGATTTTCAGAATTTTATCTCAAAATTTACTATTTTTGTAAAAAATTGATAGGTATCTTAATTGGCTATTTTCGTCATTTTTGAAAATTTGCCCAGAATCAAGAACTCAACTTCGACAGTTCAAAATTTGATTCTGAGATTTGGGTGACATGTTACAAACTGATTTTGCTTAGCAAAATACTGATTTTCGAATCTTTGTAGCCTCTTTTATTTTCAAACTTAGGCAATATGTGCAATTGTGCACATGAAGTTTTTCGTTAGTCGTATACTCACGTCAGTTATATTCAAATTTCAAGTTAAGCAGACCAATTGCCAGACACCCTGTATAGGTATGTATAGATCTTGAAATACAATGCTTCCCTTTGACGTCAATCAACTTTAAAAACAATCTGGAAAAAAGTCAAGACAACCGAAGATCAAGCTTGCAGTTTGAACACGAAACAAGAAAATATTCAATCTCTCACTATCTTATCCATTAGAATGAAACTCAATATTAGTCTAACTTCCCTTGAAGCATATAGAAAGTTTGAATTACCAATATTTCGAAGTAGGTACTATGTAGGTAGGTAGGTAGGTAGGTAGGTAGATAGGTAGGTAGGTAGGTAAGTAAGTAGGTAGGTAGGTAGGTAGGTAGGTAGGTAGGTAGGTAGGTAGGTAGGTAGGTAGGTAGGTAGGTAGGTAGGTAGGTAGGTAGGTAGGTAGGTAGGTAGGTAGGTAGGTAGGTAGGTAGGTAGGTAGGTAGGTAGGTAGGTAGGTAGGTAGGTAGGTAGGTAGACAGTCAC
Organism: Balanococcus diminutus; assembly: GCA_959613365.1. Lineage (NCBI taxonomy): Eukaryota > Metazoa > Arthropoda > Insecta > Hemiptera > Pseudococcidae > Balanococcus > Balanococcus diminutus. The sequence continues at coordinate 38,541,728 of OY390714.1, forward strand.
CTAATACCTATCAGAGCAAATGACATATCACGGCCGTCTCGCAGTTGCAGTAAATCGATTTTTGAATCAATTTTAAAGCTAATTTCTCGGTAAATATTTGAACTGGCGCTTTAAAACTTTACCTACTTATATTTTCCACAAAAGTCAACAAATTCGACATAGTAAAAAATCTGAAAAAAGAGATACAGAAGTAAAAAAAAATATATCGAATACGATACTATATTTATTAATACGTATGCTTTGGCTGAGGAAGAACGCAAAAAGGAATTCTCATAAAACGAAAATAACACGGTAGCTGCTTTATTGAAAAATTTTTTATATTATTAGTAGAGAAGGGAACATAGAGGTAAATTCGCAAGTTTAATATTCGTCTACTCGTACTTTTTATTTGTTTTCAGAGCTGACGGAAAACAATATTTCGTTGTGTGGAATTTTCGGGTTAGAATTGCTTTGCAGTGGGAACAAAATACCTTTTATACAACTTACAAGCAAAATCAAGATATATTTTTATATTTCGTTTTGAAAACGGGTTTCATTTAGATACCGGGAGTCAGTGAAATACGTAGTTAGAGGGATGTAAAGGCGATCACCTACAGTTACACAAAAATGAATAAACTTCACTTTGAATTAAGTATACTAAATTGCCACTCTTAGATACTTTTCTTGCACCTAACCTAACCTATCTATACCAAACAAATTTTTAAAAATCTCTAAACAAAAAAATAATAATAACTGCGAACGTAGATACCTAGTTCTTACTGCTTTTTTTAAACTTTTTTTTTTCAAAGGTATAGGTATAAATCTATACTTATAAAGATTTTTTTTTCATTTGAGGTATTTTTAAAATCATTTTTTGGGACAAACAATTTTTTCTTCGAAATTTTTTTTAAAGGATAGGTAATTTGTTTACCAACTTTTATTTGAGTTGAGCACTCAAGGAAATTTTTACCCGGAAAATTTTTTTAAGGTTATATTTTCATCACCTTTTTACTCATTCAAATTTTTACATAATTTTTTCAATTCAAAAAAAAAATATGATTGATTAAGTATAGGTACCTACCAGACAATTTTTGTTGAGTTTTAATGGATTCTTTTTTTAAAAAACTCTCGAGGATTATAATTTTTAAATAATTTTTTGACACAATGTACCTACTCGTACTTATATTTCAGAAAATTTCTCCACTATAATTTTTCTAACAACTTTTTCGTTTACTCGAGGATTTTTTCCAAAAAATTTTTGAGGCAATTTTTTAACGAAAGTTTTTTTTAACACTTCAATTTTTTAAATGTGCTTTTTTTCGAGTAGTAATAATTTTTTGATAATTTTTTAACAATAAACAATTTTTCCTTCGTAAGATTTCTCTAGGATAATTTTTGTACCTATCAGCTGTTTCTTTCGCACAAGTAATCCTCTCCCCAAAAAATGAGACGATTTTTTCGTAATTTTTTTTTACTCATTCTACCTTTTTTTTTTTCAATTTTTGTTAATTTTTTATCAAATTTTCAAGTTCTTTTTTAAAATTTTTTTAAAGTGAACAACAGACAATTTTTGAGAATGCTGGTAAATCTCACATGAAAAGATTACCTACTTATCCAGAAACGCCCAGAGACATGTTGCAGTGTTGCAGCTGCATTAGAAGCCCTCTTTTTTGCATTGGGGACCTAAACCCAAGTTGGGGCCCTATAGATTTAATCATTTCAAATGTATCAAAATGAAAATTAATAGACAGAAGTATCCATTTAAAGAAATTCTTCGAATAAAAAATCTACTTTTTTGAAGAATAAAATATTTTTTTTTGGTAGGTACCTAGTGAAAATATTTTGAATTTTGAAAAATTTCCCCTTTTTTAGTTTTTTTTTTAGTTTTTCGAGAGTTTTATATATATATATATATATTTTTTTTTTTTTTTGAAAAAACGTATTTTTTCTTGATATTTTTAGAATAAGAAATCTTTCAACAATTTCGAATAGAGAATGTCTTCAATTAAAAAAAAAAATCTCAAGTTAAAAAATATTGTTTAATCAACATTTTTGTTTTTAAATGAACAAAATTTTCTTGAAATATTTTTCGATAATTTTTTCAAATTAGAAGTATTTTTTCGAGTTTTAATAATTTTCTAACATCCCTTGAGAACTTTTTAACCAACATTAGTAATTTTAAAGAAAAAAAAATCAATATTAGAAGAAAATTATTTTTGTAACTTTTTTTTCTTTCTGAGTAGGTAGGTAATAATTTTGTTTACTCCTCAGATAAATTTATTTCTTCTTGGGATTACGAAAGAGGATATTTTGGTATCAATCTTTCCCTTTTTTTCTCAATTAAAAAAATAACCAATTTTTTCATAGTTTTGCAAAAGCTAAAATAATATTAAAACTCAAAATTTAAATGTTATTAAATACAATAAATTTAAATAAAAAATTAGAATAAATTTAAATAATAATAATAATAAAGGATAAGAAAAAATATATATATAAATAAATCAAATTAAACTTGAATTTAAACGTTCATATAAAAAGAGTATTTTAAATTTCAAAATAACTTTTTTTTTTTGCAAAATGAACATGTTATTAAAAGGTACCTCATGAGATTTTTTCTGTAACAATATTTTTTTGAGAAAATGATTTTTTCAGCAGTTCTTTTTTTAATACCTAATGGGTACCTAGACCTACCTAGGCTACCTACTAGCTACGTAATATTTTTTTGTAATTTTTTTTCAAACAGATAACTTCAATTTTTCAGGGATTTATGATTGAAGATATTTTGTTATCATTTGGATTTTTCTATTTTTTTTTTTTGAAATGATCCTATTTTATTTTTTTTTAACCTTTTGTAAAAATTTTGTTTCGTTATTTCGTTCAAAAAATTTGTTGGAAAGATTTTTCAGGTTTTCAAAGTTAATAAGCAATTTTTTATGGTTTTTCTTGAAAGTTTTTTCAAGGGAAAAGAAAGATTTTATTATTTTTTTTTTTCAAATTCAAACGTTTTCTTGGAGGATTAAAAAAATATTAATTTTGTGTAGACGCCTAACTGAAATATTTTTTACATAAGGTTTTTTTTTGAGAAATTATTTTCAATAGTTTTTTGGTAAAATTTTTCTCTCTTTTTTTGTCAACTTTATTTTTACTACTGAAGGATTTTTTTCAAAAAATGTTTTTATAGGATTAATTTTATTTGGTAAAAAACTGTCAAAAAAAATACTTATAACCAAAATACTACATTTATGTTCTCGAGGGTTTTGGTTTCACTACGTAGTTTAAAAATTCTTACTGAGGACCGAATCACCGGGCTCTTTGCTGTTCTTTGTTAGGAAGAAGTTGTTCAATTTTTTTTTTTTTTTTTTTTTTTAAATACTCTTGGAGAAATTAAAAAATTTTTTTTTTTTGGACAGATTTTATATAGTTCGATAATAATTTTTCTACTCATCTTTAAAATTCACTTCCAACGAGTATACTTATACTCATCTAGTATTATAAAAAACCTAAAAGTTTGTCCAGTATTGTTAAGTTAGGTTCATATAGCAAACATGACCACTGCAATAACCTGCGCGCTATACGAAAGATTTGCCATAGCAATTCGATAATTCGACAACGGTTAATTGAACGCATTTCAGAATAAATGTTCGAGCTAGTGAAAGTGCTCGCTTAAAACACCCTTATAAACAGTTCAACTTATATATCGTAAATAAAGCCTAAGTAAACAAATTTCGATACCTTTTCTTCACATAATCAAGAGTTAATTCGACGTCTCTATCATCTGTCACGGTTCAGAAGCTATACAGACGATTATAACCGCACAGTATTTCTTTAAATAATGTATTAGTTAAACTTCATAAGGTTGTTTTTGCTTCAATATAATAATACATCGAAACACGAAGACCTGGACTTAAAAATTCCACGCAATGTTAAAGACCTTGAAAAGGTATCGAAGTTGACTGCCATAAGGTAAATGTCGCCGAAACCTCAACCAGTCTTCATGTTAATTTTTGTTTGTTCGCATGGTATCCATATATATTAGAAATTGTTATCGAAATAACTGTGAACCATGGCTAGACCAGCGACGTTGGTCGTTATTGGAGTGATTTTAATAAGTATCGGTGCATTTATTGGGTGGTACGGATTTCCGAAGCTGCTGCACTCAAAAATCACACAGGTAGCAAAGTGAACTATTCAAAACTACATCCACTTTTGTGTTGTCCGAAGCGCGTACATATGTGAATTTCAAATCGTCGATGTATCATTTTCTCATCGTTCTATAGAGATTAGCTGACGAATACATCACATTTATTACTCATCTTGTCTTTCAACATCTAACAGAGAAAAAAATATTAGAGAAGATGAAGGTATTTTCTTATGACATCAGCGTACATGGAACATGTCAGAAGTGCCAAATTCAGATTGCATTGAATACATGCTTAAAATATAGTCTTTCGAGTGTAAGTTAAGGAACCATAATTACAGGTGCTCGTTTCCATTTGATTTTTTTGGGGGAATTTTTGAAATTTTGAGAAAATCGAAAAATTTGAAAAACTATTAAAATTGTTACGTTGCATCACCTTATAAAACTTGAAAAAACAAACGAAATTTATTACAATGACATATCTTTTCCCATTTCTGAAAACGAAGGGGCTGGAAAACAAAATGTTATTTTAATTCAATTTTTTTTTTTTTGGAAAATCCAAATTATAAGTAAAAATTGAAAATTCAAAAACCTATTAAGAATTGTTTCTTTGCATACCATCTTGTAGAACTTGTAGAAACAAAAGAAATTTATTATGACTGCATTTTTGCCTATCTCTGAAACTGAAGGGGCGAGAAAAGAAATTTTAAAAATTTAAAAAAAAAGTGAATTAAAATAGCATTTCCTTTTCTAGCCCCTTCAATTTCAGAGAGAGGCGAAAATACTGTCATAATAAATTTCGTTTGTTTTTTCAAGCTCTATAAAGTGGTAGGCAAATAAACATTTTTTGATGATTTTTTTGAATTTTAAATTTTGAAAAAATTTTTGATTTTCTCAAAATTACAAATTTTAAAAACTCACATAAAATTTTTAAAAAAAATTTAAAAACGGGCACCTGTAAATATGGTTCCTTATTAACTTACACTCATAAGACTAAATTTTAGGAATATATCCAACGCAATCTGAATTTGGCACTTCTGACATGTCCCATGTCAGTAAGCTATTAATTGAATACGTGTATAATAGACCTTTAATGCTAAATGAACGTAAAATGCTGCCTTACCGTGTCTGTTTTTACGTTGGAAAATACTATTTTAACGTTACAAATCTTGTAACCCTGTTAATAATGTAAACAAAGCAGAAAAATGAAATCTTCTGCGGAAAATACGGTTTTCCGCGTGGGTTTTATTAGAATTAGATGATTACTAACAATAATAATTCTAATTACCTAATATTTTATAAAAAAACAGACTTGGTATGGTTAATTTTTTCCCTTTCATTTAACATTATACGCAACAGGGTTGGAAAGTATTGCGATTACCTCCCAGGCGATTGCTCCTCTCGCTTCGCTCCGGTCGCAATAAATTTCGCCCTTGGTAATCGCATACCTTCGGCTCCTATTACGTAATCTACTAATTCATAAATGCGCCCATAAGGCAAAATATTTTCTCAAACGCTCAGGAAAATTGGTAAATGGTAGATCACGAAATTAAGGTATTCTCAAGCTCTTCTCCATCCTTTATAAATTTCTACCCGCCCACCACAAGATATGCTATCGAATTTTGATTAAACAATGTTATAATATCTTGTCCCTTTGTTCTAAGTACGTTACTGATGAAGAACGGTACATATTTTTAAATATGAAAATTTTAACATGCATAACTTTAAAACTCATTCAAAGAATTTTGAAAACTCCTTTGAAAAAAACCCTACTAACGAATATTCTAGCTTTCGGAAATTTTGAACCATGTTTAGGAATTTTTCACGTTTTCTTTGCTTTACATCTACAAAAATTTTTCTCAAAGGACAAGCAAAGTTGAACTGAAATTTTTTCATCTTACGTAAGATAATATTGGTTCGTTATACCTAATATTCGTTTTCATATTTTTCATCTCTCGGCTGTTCTGAGAACTGAGAAGGTTGGTGACGTCTTCTTTGCCTTAGAGCATTACGTCCTAATTCCATTTTTCCATTAAAAAAAAAAGTTATGAATCATATACCCTAAAAATATGTAGCAAGTACAATTTCTCTCCAATCATTCTACTATTTACAATTCTTAAAAAGCATAAAATTTTATACATTATACACTTTAAGTATGAAGGGAGACTATTTACTAAGATTTGGTGAATTTTCAGTAGTTTTTTCTGTAGCACCTCCCCTCCCCGTTCTTCCTATTTGATATGGACACCTAATTAAGTATGACTGACAAAAGAACCTCGCCAACTCGTCACCTCTGATTGAGCTGAAATTTGGCTCACTGAAAGAGCATGCCACCCAGACCTCACAACCAAATTTTTAGCTGCCGAAGTTGATTTTTCGATTTTTGGCGAATTTTTGAAAATGGCTAAAACCGCCTCCAAAAAACCATTAAAAAAATGTAGATTTCAATATGAAATTCTGAAAATTGGTTTGTTCACTAAAGTCGACCCCCCCCCCCCCCCGAATTGACTTTTCTCCAGCACACTGGAATCTCTCCAGACCGCAAAAGTCAACATTTTCTGGAGGCTCCAGATCACTTCGAAAAGGTGCCAATCGACTCGGGGGATCGACTTTAAGGGGTAGACGAAGTCTCGGATGATATGCTGGAGAAATTGATTTTTTGGAAATTTTAAAAAAATGCAGAATTTTCAAGTTGTCAAAAAAAAACACGTGCGAACTCGTCACCTCAGATTTTTGATTCAACTACGTCAATCGATAGATAGAATCATACTAACGCTAGGATTAAATTTTCAGCTTCCGAAGTTAATTACAGCGCCGTCTGGAGAGATTCCAGTGTGCTGGAGAAAAGTCGAACTTTTTCTGGAGGCTCCAGATGGCATCGAAAATGGTGCCAACCGACTCGGGAGGTCGACTTTGGTGTACAAACCGATATTCAGGATTCTATCGTCGACTTTAGTGTACAAACCGATATTCAGGATTCTATCGTCGACTTTAGTGTACAAACCGATATTCAGGATTCTATCTTGAAATCTACATTTATTTTCAAAAAATCGTTTTTTGGAGGCGGTTATTTAGCCATTTTCAAAAATTCGCCAAAAATCGAAAAAACAACTTCGGCAGCTAAAAATTTGGTTGTGAGGTTTGGGTGGCATGCTCTTTCAGTGAGCCAAATTTCAGCTCAATCGGAGGTGACGAGTTGGCGAGGTTCCCTTGTGAAAAGCAATTCAAAAATGTATGCACTTGAATTTTTTAAATTAAATTTAAAAATGTTTTTCAATAAAAGAAAAATTAAAAATCGTAGGCAATTTAGAAAATAATTTTGAAAAATTGAAAACATTCCCGAGCAGCACACTCAACAAATTATCGAAATAAAAAATCAACAGAATATCGAATTCGATAAAGTGTCGCGTTAGTTCCGCATAAATCGTGAAATTATCTTTCGATATATAGATAGATTATCGACGAATTATAGTTAGCAAAAATTTCGAGATTATAGTAAGATATTTTATCGGTAATATATCTATAATATCGAAAGATAATTTCACGATTTAGGCGGAACTTTTGCGACACTATCGAATTCGATATTCTGTCGATTTTTTATTCCGATTTTTCGTCTTTTACTAGCTTTTTTCACCAATTTGGAAATAATTTCAAATTGAAAAATCGTTCGACAAATTTCAGATTATTTGTCGATAATGTAGTTTCAAATATCGCCACAAAATCGTTGAAAAATCGAATTCGAGGAATTTCATATCACGTGTCGATAATATAGTTTCAAATATCGTCATAAAATCGTTGAAAAATCGAATTCGAGAAATTTCAGATTACGTGTCGATAATAAAGTTTTAAATATCTTCACAAAATCGTTAAAAAATCGAATTCGAGAAATTTCAGATTATTTGTCGATAATATAGTTTCAAATATCGTCACAAAATCGTTAAAAAATCGAAATCGAGAAATTTCATATTACGTGTCGATAATATAGTTTCAAATATCTTTACAAAATCGGTAAAAAATCGGATTCGATAAATTTAATATAATCTGTCGATAATATAGTTTCAAATGTCGTCAAAAAATCGGTAAAATATCGAAGCCGAGAAATTTCATATAATCTGTCGATAATATAGTTTTAAATATCTTTACAAAATCGTTAAAAAATCGAATTCGATAAATTTAATATCCTTGTCGATAATGTAGTTTCAAATATCTGCACAAAATCGGTGGAAAATCGGAATCGATAAATTTAATATTCTTTGTCGATAGTATCGTTGACGAATATCGTCATAAAATCTTAATAATATCGAATTCGATAGTTTTTAGATTTTTTGCCTATGAAGTTGTACCGATAAATCTTTATAATATCGTGAGAACATCTATAGATTTTCAAACGATTTTTTATCGATACGTTACATCTTCCGATATTATCGATGGAGTGTGCCGCTCGGGTTCATTTAAAAAAAAAATTTCAGAATGAAAAAAATTTTTAATTTTTAAAATTAAATTTTTTCGAATTTGTGAAGTAAAAACATTTTTCAATTTTTACGGGGGTAAAATATTTTCGGTGTTTTGGGAGTGAAATTAAAAAAAAAATGTCGATTTTTTTAATTTCTCAATTTTGTGAAGTAGGTACTTAATACCTATATGTACTTAGTTTTAAAGTGTATTAATTAAAAAATTTTCGGAGTAAAAAAATCATATTATTTTTTTGAGATGATAAGTTCTTTAATTTTTGGGACAAAAAAAGCTTCATTTTTTTTTGTACATGATGAAAAATAAATTCTTGAAATGATTTTTTTTCGATTTTGAGGAATTGAAAAATAATTGGAATTTTATATATTTTTTTGAGGGGATTTCTCTCTTTTTTAGAGGAGGAGGGCGGGTGAACATTATCAAAATTTTTCCAACTCGGATTTTTTTTAAAATGGCTGGTATGCCCTTGAATATAGGTAAGCTATAAAAAAAGGATTAAAAGAAACCATTTCTCCGTATGAAATCAATAGCTACGTATCAAGTTATTATTATGCCTTTGAGTGTTGTTATACTTGTAATAAATTAAAGAATTTACATTTACTTAGCCCAATCCTGAGCAAAGGCCTACTTAAGTCGAGCCCATTCAGCACCCATACCCACACATAATTTTTACGTAATTCACCTTCGAAATCTATTTTACCCTCGAGAGTGCAAATTTAAACTATTCTGGCCAAAGTCATCAAATATCAAAAAAGTATAAAACCCCGATGAAATAGATGTCTCCTGGAAGAAAATTAAGGAGGAGTTTTTTGTCGAAAATTTTTTCTTTTCGGTGTTTTAAATTTAACTTTCGCCAAATCCATCCACCTTTTCAAAATTATATGTTCGATGAAAACGAAGGAATTTATTTTTAGAATTTTTGACGTACGCTATCTCATCACATTTGTCATTGAACGACTATAGGTACGTCATATGAGGGCAACAATTTTCATAATTTATAGTTTGTTTGAAGAAAAAAATTATCCCATTGTTGACCGCATTTAATGAACCTAATCACGAACAGAACAACACCGTAATACAAATTAAAGTTGTCAATGAACGAACACTTCATAATTTTTCATCGCTTAGAATTTTTCTGCAACTAATGACTATAGCAAAATTGAAATAATAAATAGAAAAACGACGAAAATATAAAACATTGTCGATTATGGTCCCAGCTTTTCGACGGGGAGGATTTTCTTTAGAAATTTTTAATGTATAACCAGGCGTATTGTACAAAAAATACCAAGATGTCTACCTGCTGCGATGATGGTAAATCTTAGTAATAAATGAAAAACCAAACTATGCTAATTCGAGAATTTTTTTATACCTAAGGGGATTTAGACCTGAACTAAAATAAAAAACCTACTTTCATTGTAATGTTCCACTTTACCTATTTGAATTGTGTTAACGAGTTGTTAAGAAGTGAGAACTCCAATGGTTGTGCAATGATTTCAAAATAATAATTAATATTTTTTAAAAGTATCTATATTATACTATTATACGATATATATACCTCGGGTGAAGTTTTCATAGGTACACTTCCATAACGGCATTTCATTCATTATCCATTTTATTCCTCGTTTCCTTATCTCTTGTAGTTATTTAAATATTTTTTTTTAGCAAATACCCAATAAAATTTTATCATTTTATAGGCGAAAAACTTGAAAAAAGGCACAGAAACTCGTAAAAATTGGGCCACTATTCCAATAGCTATGGATTTCAAGATATACATCTTCAATGTTACCAATCCTGATGAAGTACACGTAGGGAAAAAAGCTCGTGTAGAACAAGTCGGCCCGTTCTTTTACAGGTGAGTGGCTAAAATAGCGATTTCTTTGGTAGCCTTGCCGAAAAGTGAAAGTGCGATGACATCTGGCTGGGATTTTTTCGAGAGCTTGAATATTCAAATAAATGATTTCATAATTTTTTTGAATGATTAAAAAACCGTAAAAATTGAGAAAATTTCCTCTGGAAATAATTAAGAACACAAATTAAAAACTATATAATATACCTATGTTGTTTTGAATAAATAAAACAATTTTTTTGTTGAGAAAAAACCTTTCAATTTTTTTGATACAAAATTTCTCATTTCTTTCGGAATAAAAAAATCAATTTTTGTCTCAACTTTATTGAAAAAAAAGTTGTAATTTTTTGGAGAAGAAATCTCCCCATTTTTTATTGGAGGGAAAAAATCTCCTAATTTTTATGGATGGATATAAGTCTTTTAATTTTTTCGGAAATAAAATTTTCGAACTTTTTGGGAGTAAACGAAAAAAAAATCTCAATTGTTTTGACGTAAGAAAGGTAGTTTTTAAAATCTTTTATTTTGTTGGAGGAAAATTTTTTTAGGAAGAAACCTATGTAGGTATTTTTTGAAACATGAAATATCTTAATTTTTAAAAGTCTACGAAAAAATGGAAAATATCGCAATTTAAAAAAAAAAATTAATTTTTTTGAGAAAGATTTCTGTTTTTATTTTTGTTTTTTTTTTAGAAAAAAAATCTCCAATTTTTTGGATAGTCTTTCATTTTTTCGGAAAGAAAATTTCAGCATTTTTTTTAAAGACACTCTGTTTTTTTTAGAAAGAATCTCAAAAAATAATTTGCCTACTTGAGAAGAATGTCATATTCTTTGAAAAAGAACTCATCTTTTAATTTTGGAAAAATCTCTATTTTTTGAATGGAAAACTTGTTTTAATTTTTTGTAATTAGGTATAAAATGATAAAATGATAGAAAGTACGCATCTGGCTTTTTTTTAAATCTTGTTATCTTACGAAAAAAAATATTTTTTAGGATTTCTATTTTTTTTTTTTTTTTTTTTTTTTATAAAGAAATATTCCATTTTTAAAATTCAAAATCTCCCTTTTTTTTATTTAGATAGTTAGTCGTTAAGATTTTTCGAGAAAAAAAATCTGAATGTTTTCAAAACCATTCAGTTTTTTCTTTAAGAAACCTCAATTTTATAGAAAAATTCAATCCCACAATCACCATTTTAAAAATTTCAATTCGACATTCCGTCAAAAAAAAAATCGAATTACACCCTAGAAGATACCAAGTTGCTGGACCTGCAATCAGTGCGCATTAAAAAAAATGTCAATTACACAAAATTAGTTTTGGAACTGCCAATTATCCCTATGAAACTATACCCAACAACAAACCAGAACTGCAACTTAGAATAACCTATGATTGTGATAGTTTCATACAGTTGGAATTGAAAAAAAAAATAAACTCTAAACTCCGCAATAGTGAGCACTGCATGAGATTTTTCAAAAATGTTTGCAAAATACATATTTAATTCTTGTCTCGCAAAAATCTTGAAAACATTTTTTGGAAATTAGACTTCTTAAAAAAACTTTTCGACATGAAGTTATAGCAAAATGTTTATAAAATTCTTCTTGCAAAATTCGGGAATTTGAGCCCGAAAAAATTATTCAGCAAGTCTAAATTTTCTCTTGACAAGTCTTACAAGAGAAATTAACTTCTAATAAACGAACGTTATCTTACCTTGAACTTGACATGAAATAAAACAAATAAAACACTCGAATCATAGTTTTAGTCTGCTTGAACGTCATTCAACGAATCGGAATCATTCGTGTTCATTCTAAAACAATCATGAAGCAAATAATATATTTAAAGTGTGACTAAATTCACAATATTGACCGATGGAAATACTCGTATCTATACTTAATTATGTAATATTTATTCAACCGTTTCAAAATGTTATTCTATACATTTAAAGACGAGCAATATACTGTCTTATTGTGATTGTGAGAAAAATTCAATTCGATTGAAAAAACATTGTATCACAACACACTCGTATATGTACGTATACATATAATTATTGAATAGGTTACCAAATCTTTGACTGCCATTTCAATACGTATTTAAAACATCGCGTAAAAAATATGTAAGTAGAAAGTGTTCAATTGTCTTTCACATATCGATTGCTTAGATCTAATACCGTGTATCCCACAAAAAGTAAATGTTACAGGAGAGACAAAAAACGTTACATGGAAGTAAAAAAGGGATGATTATTTTGACGGAATCAAGATACTTTCATGTATAATGGGCTTTTAGATGGAATCAAAAAATTATATCTATTTTTATTTTTCCGAAGTATTTCGTGAAAAATTTCATAAGCAACCTAAAATTTCAAAAAAGTAACCAAAACTATGGAAAAAAGCAACTAAAATTTTTCTATTGCCACTCAAACAATGACTCATACCCCCCTCCCCCTCTACCATTTTTTTCTCAATATTTTTGCTTACTTCGACGTTTTGCATATCTTAAAATCGAGAGCCAAAATTTAGAAAAAATACTATGCACTTTCTGTATACTTAATCATGATAAATTACACAGGTCAACAGCCATTTTGAGAATGGGTTCAAAATAGGCTTAATCGATAGTATAGACCTAGAAACAAAAAGCAATTTCTCATTTTTTAATTTTATTTGCTTTTGCGGGTACAGGGGGGTTCAAAGTGGCGAAAATCGGGTTTTTTGCACCTTTTCAACTGCTCATAGCGCCATAAATATTGCTCTACGAAAAAAACCAATGGCAGATTCGGAATCTACGTTAAATTTTGAGAAAACATCTCTGTCCGTTTTTCCAATTTCAAATTTCAAAGTACCTTAGTAACGTTTCAATTTTTTTACCAAGACCGCCGACGTTCCGCGTGGGAACGATTCGATAATTATAGGACTGAACCCCTCCCGTACCCGCAAAAGCAAAAAAAAACGAAAAATGAGAAATTGCTTTTTGTTTCTAGGCCTAAACTATCGATTAAGCCTATTTTGGACCCGAACACAGAAAAAAGTTCAAAAATTGTTGACTAGTGTTATAGGTAGTTGAATTGTTTACTTAATTGGTTTTCAATTTTTACTTTATAGAAAATTAAAATTCTTGAAAAGCTTCTATCTAACCTTCAATTTGTAAAAAAGTCAATATTTAATTTTCAAAAAAATCATTGTTCGAAATGCCCAGATTCCCAAGTTTTTGAACTTTGAAATATTATTTGTTTTGAAACAGCTTTAAGTTCTCGAATAATTTTTGATTACAAAATTGATCAATTTTTGAAAAAAATGTCCAATGCAAACAATTTTCTAATTTTTAATTTTTTAAAGTTTTTTGCCTTTTAGAAGTTTTTATTTTCCAAAAAAATTTTAAATTTCTATAAATTTCAATTCATGAACAATTATAAAAAAATTGAAGTCATCTTTTTTCAAATTTTCAAAAATTTTGATTGCATAATTTTTTTGATTTTTTAAAAACAGTTGTTTCTAAAAAAATATGTTTACTCAAAAAAAAAATCCAAATTTATAAAAACTATAATGTCTAAAAAATCGATCTTTATGAGGTTTGCAAAATTACTATAGGTACAAAAAAATTTAATTTTTAAAACCTTCATATTTTCCAAAAAAAAAAATAATAATTTTTAAATTTGTGAAATTTCCAATTTTTCAGAATTTTTAAATTTTGAAACGTTTTTCTTATTTAAAAAAATCCAATTTTTGAAAACTTTCAAATTCACGAGTTTGAAACAACTTTTTATATTTCGTTTTTGAGAAGTTCATCTCTCTTCTAAAAGTAATCATTTTCAAAAATTTTATTTTTTCAATTTTTTTTAAGTCTTGCAATATAAAATTTTGAAATTTCAGTTTTCCAAAAAAAAGAAAGAAAAAATTTGAAAAATCTACACTTGACATGTTCAAGTACAAACATTTTTTGCTTAAAAATCATAATAGAAAATTTTACAATTTAAGAAATGAAAAAGTATTTAGTTTAGTCATATTTGAATGTATGAAATTTTGAATGACTCATTTCGAAATTTTTTCTCAAAAATGTTCAAAATATCCACTTGAAATGCAGTTTTTTAAAATTTGAAAACTTTTTGTGAGATTTTTTCAAAAAAAATTCTCAAACCAAAAATTTTAATTTTTCTACATAAATACATACGAAGGTATTATTTGAAAAATGTCAGGTATCCTTCATTTGTCAAAATTTCAAAATTTTTCACTACAATTTTGTTTTTTAGAATTGTTTGTAAATATCTAAATGAAATATGCCTGTATAATTTTAAAATTTGTAAACTTAAAAAAAAAAGAATTTATAAAAGATTCCTAAAAATGTCTTAAAATTCAGAATTTAGATTTTTTTCGACAATTTTGTGGATTACGGGGCATTTGATCTAAGCAATCGATATAATACATGACGCCACTTCGGAAGCTCAATGCCTTGAACGATATGCAACTACTAATAAATACGTAATTTCACATTACAGAGAATGGAAATCGAAAGCCAACATGGTCGATGATCCGAATGAAGATACCATTACATATAACATGGCCAACACATATTATTTCGATGAAGAAGAAAGCAAACCATTGACCGGCGACGAAATTCTAGTCATCCCTAATCTACTCATTTTGGTATGAAATGCAAATATACAGGATGTTCCGGTAATGAATAACAAGGCTTGAGATTTGGATACAAGCGAGTGCCCCTAATAAAAAACTTTATGTAGAACATGGTGCATGCCTGTATTTGAAATCTTTGAAAATTGAAATTTTTTCAAGAAAAATCAGTTGGCAAAACTGCTTCAAAAAAAAATGGGGCGTAGTCCCCCTGGTCCCCCCTGGTTGGCTCTATTTCCACACTATGTTTGAAAGTATGAAACATAGTATATGCTTTTACTCTGTGACAAAATGTCTAAAAGTCACGAATATTAATTTCCATGGAAATTTAAAAATCTAAAAATTATAATAAAAAAAAGCCTAATGAAAATAAAAAAAAATTTCAATTTTTTCAGAATATCTGACAAAAAGCCTAAAAGTCATAAAATTTTTAAAAAATCTTCCAAGTTTCAAACTGTCTAACAAAATGTCCAAAAGTCATAAAATTTATTTAAAAAAATTAGAAAGTCTAAAAAAATTTCAATTTTTCAGAATGTCTGACAAAAAGCCTAAAAGTCATGAAATTTTTTTAAAAATTTCAAGTTTCAGAATGTCTGACAAAAAGTCTAAAAGTCATAACATTTATTTAACTGATAGAAATAAAAAAATATTAATTTAAAAATGTCTGACAAAAAGCCTAAAATTCATAAATTTTTTTTAAAATTTCAGTTTCAGAATGTCTGACAAAATGTCTAGAAAATGTCTAAAAATCATGAAATTTCAAAAAAATTTACAAGTTTCAAAATGTCTGACATAATGTCTAAAAAATCGAATTTATTAAAAATTTTCTAAGTTTTTTATGTCATCCAAACCTAATCTAAGGTAACCTAACCTAACACAATTTGGTGTCGGATTTTCCTGTCGTTTTTTTTCATTTTGGTCTCCGTAAAAGCATATACTATGCTAAAAATCGACCCCCCCCCCCCCAGCAGAGGGTAGCACTTTGGAAAAGCAAAAAAAGGTCCAAGCACATTAAGTTGCCTATCTCTGGAATTGAAGGAGTTATAGTCACACGAAATTTTGGTCAAAAATATTGCCTATCTCGATTTTATCACGGTGTGATGAGACAAAAACAATTGCAAAATTCCATCAGGACAATACATGAAACAGGTGTTACTTTTTTATAGAAACAAAAAAAGTAATCTGGAAAATTTGCCTATTTGTAAAAGTGAAGGCAACATCATTGAACATGAAAAATATTTATTTTCAAAGGTTATTGCTAGCTCCTCCATTTTTAAAGATACCTAAGCAAATTTTTTACATTTTTTTTGTTCCTCTCAAAAAGTTACATCTGTTCCATGTACTTATTGTTTTGGCGGTATTTTTAAATTTTTGTGAACCATTGTCCCTTCAAAATAGATATAGGCACACCTATAGTGTAAGTACATGAAGTTTTTTGTTGCTGACCTCAAGTTTGGTTACTCTGAAGAGGGACATCCTGCATTTCATTAATTCGTCATTTCCATCTTAATGATAATGGAATGTAATATCCACTACCTATGTATGCACCTATGTTGTGCACCTTACCACATCGTATACGAATATTTTCTCAAGTATACCTCTGTGATGCCAAAAATACCACATTGTGTTCTGGTAATCAGCCTTCAGGCAAACATATTAATTATCTACCTACAGACTATAAAACGCGGTATCAACGCTCAATTTTTTTTTTAATGAAGGCGATGCGTTTGTATAATATGAAGTCTAATTATTTTTCGTTCAAGTATTTTTTTGATTCTGAGACATTAAAATATAATATATTATTTTTTTAATTGGGTAAAATTCAATTTTCCAAGATAGGTTATTAGTTGAGAGGTAAGTGAAAAACATCCCTTTTTTTACTTTTTAAATACTTACCTAATCGAATTTTAAAAAATTATTCGTTAAAAAAGGAAAGGTACTCTCGTTTTCTCAAATGAAACAATTTGATAAAATTATTCAATTCAAGGTATATTTCCACAAAAGAAAACAGTGGGATTTTTTTTTATTTTCAACGAAGCTTCTTCAGCTTTCAACCCCCTCCTTTCTCACTTCTCCCTACACGAACGACAGAAGCACTCTTGGGTAAATATAAAATATTATAAAAATTATTTCGTTGCTATCATATATTTCAGACATTTGCCACTTTAACCATGCAAACGAAACCGGGAGCTTTGAATATGATAAATAAAGCATTACCGCAATTATTTAATAATCCGAAAAGCATTTTTATGACGACTACAGCCAAGGAATTTCTTTTCGACGGAATTCTGATCAACTGTACGAGGTCGAAAGAATTCGCTGTGAATGCGGTCTGTGATCAGATACGAGCCAAACCAGCTGGACTAGAAGTTATAGATGACGAAAACTTCAAATTTTCTATATTTGGAACGGTATGGATAATAGGCCAATTACATTTCACTTACTCGTACTTATTTATATTGAAAATACTTTCATTTTTTTTTTGTTTCAATCCACATAACCGTTTTTTTAATGAGAAAATTGTTCCCTTTTTTAGATATAGGTATTTCCCCCCGAAATGATAGTTTTCGAGTAGAGTCTGATCATTCCAAATTTTTCAAAAAATGAAAAAAATGACAGATTATCAAACTCTAGACTTTTTTTTGTTGATTATATAACCCATCGAAGTTGTTCCTTTTGATAAAAATTTATTCCTGATTTTTCAATTTTTTCCCAAAAAAATTTTTAATAGTGCTTGAGGCAAAAAAATTAGCATTGAAAATTTTTCAAATTAGGCCTTTTATATTATTAATATTTTATAAACATTCTAATTTATTAAATCCCTCGAATTTTCCAATTCTTTGTGATTTCAAAACATTTTTAATTTTTCATCATTCGTCAATTTTCTCCAAATTTTGAACTTGAAAAAAAAAAATCATTTCAATTCCTAAAAATTTTTCATAATATGTGACCCGGCACGTTAAAAGGGACCTAGTAGGTATTTTACAAATTTTTCAGGAGAGCAAAAACAAACTTTGGAAATGAATATCTCTGGAACGAATAGACCGATTTTTCTAAAACTTTGGGGAATTGTTACTGGGTATAAGTGAAATATTTTCCAATATTAAAAAAATAATTATGGGCGAACATTTTTGTATAATGGCGCAAGGGAAATTTGACCAAACTCAGTGTTGCCAAAAAATGAAAAAAATTTTGTGATAAGTAAATTTTTGAAGTTTACTGATAACAAGTGTAACATTGATTTTAGGCTAAATTATGAAGATTTCGTGTCATAGGTGATCATAAGATGAAAAATACATCGAAAACCACAGTAATTACAGATTTACTAGGTCCCTTTTGTCATGCCGATTGAAAATATTGACTTTTTCGAAGTTTTTAGTGATTCAGGTGATAGACCTTGGTAAGTGGACCTCAGAACACCAAAAAAGTGAAAATCGATTTTTTACCTACTAGGTCCCTTTTAACGTGCCGAGTCACATATATTATTTCTAATTTGTTTTAAAACCTATTTTAATTTCTCAACTTCCTCAAAGTTTCGAATCCTTCACTACCACAATTTATCTTTTAATATTTTAATTCACTCAAATTTCGACTTTTTTCGTTGTTTATTTATTTTTCATAATTAGCTTGATATTTTAAACTTTTTTTGAATTTTTTCAATTTTATAATTTTTCAGGTCTTTAAAATTTTTTGAAGTCTTCATAGATTTCCTAATTCTTTTTTTTATAATTTCTCAATTATTCTTAAAGAATTTTCTGATTTTTTTTTCAATTTTTTTTTAAATCTATTTATTTACTTAATTTATCAAATTTTTCTACCTTTAATACATATATCAAAATCATTAAATATTTTAATTCCAAATTTTAATTTGTTTTCTACTCATCTTGTGTACACTTGCACCGCACACAAATTTTCCAAAGTTGAAAATACGTAATTCATGAAAATGGTCAAAAAATTTGAGGCTTCTTGATTTTTCTGAAATTTTGACTTATGACGTATACATCGAGATAGAGTACTTTCAGACATGAATTTTAGATCTCTAGATCGCTTGGGAGGAGGTCGTGGATTCCCAAAATGGTGTGGGGGCCCTGGGCTCAAAAAATTCAAGATACTTGA
This sequence comes from Balanococcus diminutus, assembly GCA_959613365.1. NCBI lineage: Eukaryota > Metazoa > Arthropoda > Insecta > Hemiptera > Pseudococcidae > Balanococcus > Balanococcus diminutus. The sequence goes on from OY390714.1 coordinate 38,560,886, forward strand.
TACAAAACGCTCCAAATACTCAATATTTTATGATTTTTCCGACGTTTCCCACATTGTGGCACCTTAGAGAGCGGTTTCACGTTTTCACAGTCACTTCCAAGATCATTTTTACGATCGAAGAAATCTAGAAAAAATCCACAGAACTCTCTTTGGGTGCCTCCACTTCCATATAAAGTTGGAAAAAAATAGGTTTAAAACTCATGGAGTTATAATTTTTAATGTGAAAACTGAAAAGTCGCCAAAACTTGGATTTTTGTTGGTTCATCCCCCAGTTTTTGTTTTTTTTAGTTTATCTAATTTTCAAATTTTGAATTTTAAGTTTTTATTTTCTGTGGGATAATAATTCCATATTTTTTATTTTTCCTCAACTAAATTTCAAGTGGTGCCTACAACGGGAACATTTGAAAAAATAAATAAAAAACATACGAAATGTTCAAACTTATGCAGTTTCTTTTAAGTTTTAGTACTAACCACAACCCATCTAGCTAAGTTATTTATTTTCAAGAGAAATAATTTCCAATTTTTCATTTTTTCTTTAATCAAATTTTAGGTGGCACCTTATTGTTATTACTAATCTTTGAAAGATAGCTTGGGTTTTTCAAAAAAAGATCAGAAAATTAAACAGGGCCCAGAAATCGTGAACCTCATTCTGCATTTTATCAATTGATTTGTTAATCATTTAGAAAAATGCCACCCCGAATGTAAATTCATTAACAGTGAAACGAGGCATGGTAAATATTCAAGAGGTAGGTACTGTGGTCTTATACAATGGAAAACCAGAAATGGACTACTGGAGTGGGCCAAAATGCAATGAAATTAAAGGTACTGATATCACCATCTTCCCACCTTTCATGAAACCAAACACAGACGTTTGGCTTTTCGGTGCTGAAATATGCAGGTATGCTGCTATAAATACGAGAAATATTGAAAAAATCTACGCGTTTTTAAAATGCTGATTAAATGAAAACCAGATCGCTGGCTGCGAAATACGTCGGCCCCAAAGATTTCAAAGGTATTCACGGCTATTATTACACCGCCGATTTAGGTGACATGTCCACCGACCCAGACTTGAAATGTTTCTGTCCAACTAATGACACGTGTTTGAAAAAAGGAGCCTTTGATTCCACAAAATGCACAGGTGATTTCTTTTCATCCAGAATAAAGAACGCAAAAATGCAAAATGTTTTTTAAAACATATTTTACACATATTTTGCTAAAAATCGTTACTACTCTTTTTACAGGGGCTCCTATAATTTTCACATTACCTCATTGTTTGGGATGTCACCTCGATTACCTAAACGGAGTAATCGGTATGAATCCAGATGAAGAAAAACATATCATCTTCATTACTTTTGAGCCGGTAAAATTATCTTCTACAGGAGACATTTCTTTACATAAGTGCCCATTTTCATTATCAAAAACAACTTTTAAAATTGTTTATATTTTTAGATGACTGGCACACCAGTGGGACTTAAAAGTCGGTTGCAATTTAACATGTTCGTCCAACAAATAAAAAAGATAACTATAATGAAGGAATTAGCTCCAGAACCTTTCCTTATGCCTATATTTTGGGTCGATAATGTATGCATATTATTTATTTTACTTTATTCTTGTTACGTCTTACTCCCTGTAGTACTTACTGCAGATTAGGGCAGATCACGATCCTAAAATTTGGAAACTGGATCTAAAGATCCAAAATTTTGGATCTGATCTAGATCTTTAGATCCTCAAATTTTCGAAAAAAAACAGATCCAGATCCAAGAAAAATTCTTCAATTGTGAAATGAATTTTTCATTGTTGTTCCCAATTGTGCAATATTTAATCGATAAAATGAATGAAAATAAACCATTGAAAAAAAAAAAAAACAGAAAAAAACACATCACATTTAGGATTTATTTTTTGTTTCTTTTTTAGGTTTATTTTTATTTATTTCTCAGATTAAATATTGCAGAATTGAGAACTTCGATGAAATTATTTCGGGCCTGAAAATTACAAATCCGACCTGTTTACCACCAATGATAAAATTGACTGAAATAAAATGACATTCGAATAAACTTTCAATGTTTCAAGATAGTATGTAGTATGTTAATCAATTTATTAATACTTGAGATATTTAATTGAAATTCGGAGAGAAGGAAAGGGTCAAATTTTTAAAAATTTCAAGTGAAATTTGTAAATTGACATCACAGGAAGAATTTTGGTTATAATAAAAATGTTGCTTGGACCCCTTCCCTCTCCACAAATTTTGAATAATAAGCTTTTACTCATTTTATACTTTACAGACAACAAAAGAAATTACTCAAAAATTAATCTCCCCTCCTCAAAAAAGATCTGGATCTGAATCCTTAGATCCAGATCCTCAGCAAGATCTGATCTGGATTTTTTGCCTCATTGGAGCTGCAAAAGATCTGGATCTGGATCTAGATCCTTTCACTAATGGATCTGCCCATCTCTGACCTACTATATATTGTTTTTTTTTTTTTGTTTTTTTTTAAACAGGGCATAGAATTAAATGACACATTGGCTAGAACGGTACGAAATGCCCTCTATCGACCTATGAGAATAGTCAAGTACGGCCGATATATTTTGATTGGCTTCGGAGGATTCTTCCTCGTAATGGCCGTAATAGGATTTTATAGGAAAACGAAACTTAATCCCGATGGCTCGGTTACAGAAGATAATAAGACTACAATTACCCAAGTTAGCCCATCTTACTAATGAAGAAATATATACTTACTTAACGATCAGAAAATTAAGTAATTGCTTTGATAAGAAAAATACATTTATTATTCATACTAAAATTTAAATTGAAAATCGCATGTGTACGGAAAGTTTTCTTTTGTTTTCCCTCAAGCGAACAGTCTGTTATTGGTAGATAGCTATTTAGATAAAGACACAAGAATTGATCGATAAAAAAAATAAATTAGTCCACAATAGGTAGGTACATAAGTACAGTAGAAAAGATTAATTTTTATGATTTTATTATTAGGTATTAAAATGCCATTTCAATATCTTTTTTACTCGTATTGCTTAAATTAATTTTTTTTTCAAGCATAATTTATAATCGACTGATACCTGAGAAAAATCGAATTAAAATAAGTATATTTAATGTGCATTTACATTATATTTAAGTGATTTAAAAATTCAAATGTTAATTACGAAAAAAGATACCTACCCAACGCGTGACTTGTTTGTTATGCCAAACAAAAGAATTTATCGATAGGTACTTTTTTTAAGTTATTTTTTTTTGTAAATAATTTTACCAGCGAATACTGTTGCAAATATTTTCAAATTGTTAAATTATTGTATCTAATAAAAATAACTTTTACTTAACAGATGAAAGTAGCATTTTCATTACCTAACACATAGTACCATGGTATAATACACGAGAATATGTTATAAGACACCAAAGCTCAGTGTTGAGAATGGCTCAAATGTTTTGGAGCTCAGCTCTTCTTTCATTACCTAGTCCTTTAAATTTTTAAGCTTGGCTCCAGAAGTCCAGATAGATGTAGCCTATGAATTTTTGAAAAGATAAACTTATTCGGGGACCTCATTTCAACTAAGTACATAGAACGGCATTATATCAAAATTTTGAAAAACATTTTTTCCTAAATTGTAATGTATATTGTAAGAATTGATACAAAATTAATAATTTAAATCCTTTTTGGTTCAATAGACGAAAAGATATGTCTCAAAAACCAATTACTTGAAGAAAAAAAAATGTTGCAACGACTTTTCATGCTTTGGACATTTTCTTATTTTTAAAAGGAAGGCTCTGACATGTAAGGGGAGGTGGATGTATGGAATTTTGTGATAGGTCTTATCAATTTTTAGCAATAAAAAGTATCATCACATATGCTTGCTGTTATTCTCCAAATTCACACAGGAAACAAAAATATAGGCACCTCAAGTAGGTAGCTAGGTACTTATTTCCTGTGCAAGGATCCAAATTTCAGGAAAATTTATCGAAATTTTCTTTCAACCCTACCTTAAAGATCACTCTCACAGAAATTTAAAAAAAAAGTAACCGTTCGTTTCTTCTCAGGCACGAAAGGGTTCAAAGCTGCGCAACACTGCCAATGCTTATACCCTAGGTTGTCTAAGGAGCAATTTGCATACAACAAGGAACCACGAACAAAAAATGTTTATTACACGTGACGCCGTCCTTGAAAAAAATTAAGAGAGAAGATAAAATGAAACTAATATGGGACATGTCAGAAGTGCTAAATTCAGATTACATTGGACACGACACATGCTTAAAATGTAGCCTTATGAAGGTAAATTAAGGAACCATAATTAACGGGGTGTGCCTGCTTCTATTTGAATTTTTTTTTGTGAATTTTTTAAAATTAAAATTTCGAGAAAATCGGAAAAAATTTCAAAATTGAAAATTCAAAAAACAATTAAAAATTGTTTCTTAGCCTATTATATTACACTAGAGCACAATTTTCGAACTTTTTTCTGTGTTCGGGTCCAAAATAGGCCTAATCGAAAGTTTAGGCCTAGAAACAAAAAGCAATTTCTCATTTTTCGTTTTTATTTGCTTTTGAAGGTACAGGGGGGGGGGGTTCAAAGTGGCGAAAATCGGGTTTTTTGCACCTTTTCAACTGCTCATAGCGCCATAAATATTGCTCTACGAAAAAAACCAATGGCAGATTCGGAATCTACGTTAAATTTTGAAAAAACATCTCTGTCCGTTTTTCCAATTTCAAATTTTAAAGTACCCTAGTAACGTTTTAATTTTATTATCGAGATCGCCGCCGTTCCGCGCGGAGACAGTCCGATAATTATCGAATCGTTCCCACGCGGAACGTCGGCGGTCTTGGTAAACAAATTGAAACGTTACTAAGGTACTTTAAAATTGGAAATTGGAAAAACGGACAGAGATGTTTTCTCAAAATTTAACGTAGATTCCGAATCTACCATTGGTTTTGTTCGTAGAGCAATATTTATGGCGCTATGCGCAGTTGAAAAGGTGCAAAAAACCCGATTTTCGCCACTTTGAACCCCCCCCCCTGTACCCGCAAAAGCAAATAAAAACGAAAAATGAGAAATTGCTTTTTGTTTCTAGGTCTATACTATCGATTAAGCCTATTTTGGACCCATTCTCAAAATGGCAGTTCCCCTGTGTTATAGAACTTGAAAGAACAATCATACAAAATTTATTATGACATATTTTTACCTATCTCTGAAATTGAAAGCGCTAGAAAAGAAAATGCTATTTGAATTAGATTTTTTTGGAAAATAGAAATAACGATTTAAAAAAATGTTTCTTTGTATACCACCTTGTGGAAAAAACAACAAAAAAAATATTATGACATATTTTTGCCCATCTCTGAAATTGGAGGAGCGAGAAAAGAAAATTCTATAAAAGAACTTGTAGCAATATGCCAAAAGTATTGCCTTCCTTAATTTATAAATGCAGAACCGTCCCCCTTTACCTATTCAAAAAACAAAAAAATTCAAAAAATTGGAATTGAATTTTTTTTCAAAAGTTTCCAACAAAATGGTCACTCCATAGATACTACTTTTACTCGACAAGACCATTTTCGGTAAATTTTCAACTCTACACCTGTTTTTGAGGGGACATAAAAAACCCTTTTTTACGATAAAAAAAATTAAAAATCAACTAGAATGAAAAAAAATGGATCAAAGTGGTTTTAACATACATAAATCAAGATACTTGTTTCATTTCTACACCTCCACCGAATTACTCTGAGAAGCTATACTAATTAAAATGTCACTCACAAAAAATTTACGATAAAAAAGATGTATTGTATTTATAAAAAATCTAGGTTACCTAGATAAAATAGGTAGGTAGTATGTATTTACAAAGAAGAAGGAAAACCTTCCATTCCAATTTTTGTTCGTTCGTATTTCGAAACGAAATTAAAAATATGAACCTTTAAACACGAGCTATACACAGTACATTGTACACGTAGCTCGCGAACAATAAACGCACTAGACAAGAAATGAAACCAGGAAGATAGAGATCACTCTTTGAAAATTCTCATACACTGATACACAATAAATTGTATTTATCAGTAAAGTAGCTTTGACTGTATATAATATTTGTTCCGATCAAATTGTTTCTCAATGTGAAAATGAATTTAATATAAGCGAAATGTAAGTAGGTAGGTATTTTTTTTTTCATTTGACTGAATTCATTCACTACCAAAAAAATCTCTTCCAATCTGGGAATTTTTTTAAATAAACACCGCGTCTTATAAATTGATATTGAATTTCGTCCCCAACCCCTTAATTTAATACAATCTTAACTTTGTATAGATGTTTTTTTTACCTATTATTATTTTTTCTATTCTTTGTATCTTACACATGCCATCAATCACATTTCTATTCTATTCAATGTTTCCCAATACAAAAGTACACTTAATAAGAAGAACTTTTCCAATTGCAATATGGATTTGATATCTTGAGGGAATTTTAAAATAATGCTTTTAATACGATAACACAGGGTATCAACAGTGGGAATATCTGAAATAATGTGCACATAGTAACTGAAATCACGAACAGGATAGGTAGTATTAAAATTAAATTTACAATTCAAAATATAATGTTTCATTATTATCCCAATTTATACCCAGAAAATACACGTATGTAAGGTAGTTGCACCAGTGGTGGACCCTTATAGTGGAAGTGTCTTATAAAAAACATTCTGGTTTAAAAACTAATAACGTTGGCGAAATGGTGAATATACCAAACGATTCCTTATGTATTCTACTACAAAATGCGCTATAATTTTTTAATTTTACTTCATTTCTTTGAAAATTACGACCATTTTAAGTGAAAAAATAGAAAAGTCCAGTGGTTGGTCAAGATAATCTAGTAGTTGACCACCCAGTAGTAGGTCACGCGCTAGTAGTTGATCACCCAGTAGTTGGTCAATCAGATTATGACAACGGCTCTCAACCATTTAATTTTTTTAAAAATCAATAAGTATTCGGTAAAATTGTCACTCATTAGCCATGAGAAAGAGAAACTATCATTTTTCGTGAATATTTACCAATTTTTTGCATGATCAACCACTAGAACTTTACAAAAATTTCGTAAGTCTAGTACTTGATCAAAATGATCAACTACTGGCTAAACACCATTTTTTCCTTCCAGTAGATAGTCACCGCCATATTTGATAGAATTTTGGCAATATTTTTTATTTTAATGAAGAAATGGAATCTCCAAACTCTTTTTATTCAGGTCCAAATGGTTATATTTCAAGTTTTATTAATCTTAATAGTGCAAAATTCATATTTCGATAACACTTCGGCTTAACAAAAATCTTTAGAATTGGCATCATTTTGAAAATTGTTCTAACAAAAAAATTTCAGACGATCATTATTAATTACTTGAACAGAATTGATTAAAAACTTTTATGTGGTTCTATGCAGAAATGTTCCAGGTTTGCTCTAAAAAAAATTTCTGAAGCTATTTTAAAAATACGCTTAATTATAAACATTTTTCTTCTCAAGTGACCCACCACTGGGTCGTGGCCAACGACTGGTGCAACTACCTTATATGTACGTGATTTGCAAAAATAACCTAAATTACGTATAATCATCCGCTCTTCTCTTGATTTTCAGAAAGTTTTGCTGGAATTATAAATCATAAATATTTTTTGAGAAGTATATTCGAACTATTTTCGTATTTTTTGTAAGAATGAAAATATTTTAAATCTACTACCAATTCTATTCGATTGATTATCCCCGTTGGAGGATGGTGTGAAAAAAAACAGGTCTCACCATTAAGACATTTCTACCTCACATACAGGGTATCCCGACACCAGTTAGTACCCATTTACCAGCGACATAGTCAACTCAAACTAAGCTCATGTATGCATGTTTGCCGACCCTGTGAATTGAAGGGGCAGAGATATGCCCAAAAAAAATTCGGTTTCGTTTCAGATTTTTAACCATGCGTTACTCGACAACCGTGATAGGTAGAAAGTTGCACTTTGCGGCGTTGGAAAGCACATTTTGTGCAGAATTTTTTAGCGGGGTTGATCATTGTACTAGGTGATCAGGAGGATCTGTACTGTATTAAAACGTGTTCAAAAATCGAGATTTTTTTTCAATTTTTGAAGATTTGAGTAGAAAATCACCCACAATAAATTTTCTGCTCTGACCTCAAAGGGGAAGAGAGTTGGGAGTCCTCAAAATAGGGTCATTTTTTTAAGAGAAAAAAACGCGGATTTTTGTCACTTTTTGCGTAGTGCCATCTGCTTAGCACCTCGGTCACCACGCTTAAAAAGTGCAAATTTGAGTTTCTATTTGGATACCACCTTTATAGCACTCTATCGTGGGAATGAAAAGTTGCATATCGCTGAAAAATCAACATTTTCGAATTACAAATAAAAGCGTGGTAAAAAAAAGGCAATACCTACCATCTGCTTCACACTGAAATTGGGCTTAAATGGCTCCAGCTGATGCAAAAAAATTTAAAATTTTTCACTGCAGGATGATCAATTGATCATCTTTTAATTGTCCTAAAAAAAATTATTTTTTGTAAAAAAAAATATAAGGTAGTTGCATTAGTCGTTGGCCACGACCCAGTGGTGGGTCACTTGAGAAGAAAAATGTTTATAATTAAGCGTATTTTTAAAATAGCTTCAGAAATTTTTTTTAGAGCAAACCTGGAACATTTCTGCATAGAACCACATAAACGTTTTTAATCAATTCTGTTCAAGTAATTAATAATGATCGTCTGAAATTTTTTTGTTAGAACAATTTTCAAAATGATGCCAATTCTAAAGATTTTTGTTAAGCCGAAGTGTTATCGAAATATGAATTTTACACTATTAAGATTAATAAAACTTGAAATATAACCATTTGGACCTGAATCAGAAGAGTTTGGAGATTCCATTTCTTCATTAAAATAAAAAATATTGCCAAAATTCTATCAAATATGGCGGTGACTATCTACTGGAAGGTAAAATGTTCTAAGTGGGACGTTTTGAGTTATTGATGGATTCAGTAAGTGGAAGGTGTATTATTCCATGTGGACTAAGAATTCACTAGCGCAACTCGTGGGAAGTCGGTTAACTGAGGCATTTAAGTTGACCATTCATCAAAATCCATATTACGACAGGTCCAATTTTGACTCAAGGAAAATTTTCAAGACCACCATGTTGTAGAGCATAAAATTTCCTTTCAAATGAGTGGTCAATGCAATTTTTAGCTATAATAGGGGCAATTCTACAGTAATAAGAAAAATTAGGGGCAAAATTTTAAAACTTTTCCCCCAAAATTTTCATTTCCTGAAGTTTCAACTTTAAAGCGCTGTAAAACGCTTAAAAATTATCAAACAGACTTTGAAAACATCTCATTGGACAGAGAATTTTCTACCCTACAAAGACCCGGTCATAACTCATTTTGGACCGACAAGTCAAAGTGGGACCTTTTCCAAAATTTATGAAACTTGACAACAGTCAACATTTTATATTTTTGTTGGATTTCCTTTCCTACCTTATACCTACATTTTTTGTAGGCAATCGAAATTTTTGGCTGATCCATGATAAAAAATAAATATACCTAAATAAAAAAAAATACCAAAAAAAACGCGAAATTACACTATGAATTTAATTTCGTTTGACTGGAAAAATTATTAACTCCCTAAGTAATATTTTTGATTAGATAGTTGGATACCTGAGAAACAGGCATATACACAACTTTGGAAAAAAAATTTACATCCAGCGATGATCACAATCGTTTACCTCCTTTTAAATCCTCCTTTGGTAATTTTACCCATAAATAACAAATCGAAACAATGCAGAAAAGAGCAAATAAGAACTAATTCATCATAGTACGAATACTTCCTGAGTTACTATGAGACAAAACAGATATCTTGACAGTTGACGGTGACTTAGGTATATCCGTTTTAAATTTAATTACTTAACTACTAATTTAGTCCAGGTCGACAACGTTTACCAGGTATGGCTTAAAACAGGGGAAATAATATCTGCGGGTATATTTTAAGAGGTTTAAGGTTATGTTGTGAATTTGTTCCATTTGTCAATTACTCCTCTTAAGCTACTCGCTGCTCTGTCGTAATTAGATCTACAAAAACACCTCTTTGAGAAAATTTCACAATAACATAGTTGTTTCTCGTACTTTTAAAAAAATAGTTATATCCAGTGTAATATTCAAAGACAATTGGAGTTACGAGATTTACAATTTTTCAAACAAATTATAAAAATTATTTGAAAAAAATGAAAACGAAAATGAATTTTTTATAGTATCTACTCGCGATAATTTATGCAATATTTTCTTGAAAAATATGTTAAAACAGTATAACTGTTATGTCCTACCTACCTCATTAAACATACTATACGAGTAATAATTCTAATTCAGTAATAAATGTCAATTCGCCTCAACAACATAATATAAAGGAAAAAAGTCCAAAACAACAATTTATTGGCGAGAAACACAAACGTCAAAAGTGTCGCATTCGAAACTGACGAAATCCCCATATAATTATCACAGACACCGTATGATTATTCCGGTATAAATTCAGAGACTGAAATTTGAGAAACAGGTGATGTTGTTAGCCCGTCGACACGCGGCGGTATTTCCAACGTCTGTTGGGGTATCATGCAGTCGACTTCTCAATACGCTTGCTCGGCAAAATTAAATTTTTTCATCTTGTTCGGTGATTTCGTTATCATCCGGCCAGTAACGGTCGGAAAATTGTGGCGAAAACTATTACATCACTGTGTGCCGTATGTTCGTCATGCGAATATTTTCGTAATCATGTTTGTTGACGTTGAGTTGTTTTGCGGAAGCTCGTGTTTTTCCAATTCATTTTCGAAAATTTCATCGTTTTTTCCCCATTAGAATCCTGTTATGCGTGAAATCAACACTGGTTTTTGGTATTTGAAGTACGTAAATTTAATAATGCTAATTTTGTCGATTATTTCTTTAGTAAATTGAAACTCGATGCCTTGAAAATGCGACACAATTTCACCAACTGAATTTAGATTCGGGTAGACGAACAATAATACATTTTAATTCCAAAGGCATTCGTAATTTATCAAAATTAAATGGGACTTATTTTCTTAAGCTACGAGCATTCGTAATTTCAATACCAAATAAAATGGTGCGTTACTTGGATTAGGAAATCAAATAAATAACAAACACCGCGCAGTTATCCTATATTAAATAGGAATTCAGGGACAATGAATTAGTATGCTTCATGTAGATATCTAATTTCGAAAGTGAAAATAGTCATCAAGGAAGTTCATTTCATTTCCATAAAATATTCTAGGAAAATATAAAATCCAATTTCATTCAAAATATACTTAAGGAAAAAATGAATGGGTAAAATCACCTCTGATAGAAAAGTTTTGTGTAACATGGATATTGTATATGTTTGTTTTTATATATTAACATTAATTTATATCCTAATTCTCTTCAAAACTCTACTTTGCTATTAAATATGAAATTCAATATTTTATCGAGCTCAATAAAACGACAATATTTCATATTTTTGCTTTCTTTTCAATAGATTTGTTGTTTTTTTTCAACATGGATTATGCACAATTTGGATTGTGGATTGTGAAAATTTGAAAAAAAAATCCTGCAACATTATGGTTTTTGAAAAACTGCTGGATGAAAATGTATTGTGGATTTTACTATCTCATTTTTTGCTTGTAAATTATGAAAATTAAAAAAAAAATCCTGCAAAATTGGTTTTTGAAAAACTGCTGGATGAAAAAATGTATTGTGGATTTTATTATCTTCTTTTTTGCTTTTTTTGATAAACTATATTTTTTAAATAATACATAAATTATTTGAACTTGGTTTGAAAATATTTTTTTGTTTTCTATTTTGAAATTTTATTCAATATTCTTGTTCGTTTTACCTACTTGGATTCCAAGTGGTGGATTTCAGTTTTTACAAATTATCAAACTGATTAAACTATAAAAAATCTCTCCAAAATCCAAACACAACCCACACTCCAGATTATGCTAACTCAATGTAAAAAAAAAAACACAAACCTATTATTTTGTCAGATTTTGAAAAATAAAACATTTCATTATCTTGATTTTTGGGACTAATTTAAAATTTTTGGATTGCCCTTCCCCCCACCAAAAAAAAAACAAATTCATGTTAAAATAATAAATAAGCGAAATTTTCTGTTTACGTCACTACCTAATTTGAATCACAGGTTACGAATCTTTTCCAAAAAGTTGATTCGAATCGACATTCAAGTCACAATTTTTAGTTTTTATTAGATTCAATTTTGACGAATTTACCTCTCAAGTGGTATCCAATATCGATACGAATAAAGAATTTCTGTTGTCAATAGTAGTTTATTAAACTTGCACAAAAGTTGAAGTTGTACTTAATATTTCCTCAAAAAAATTTCATCTTGACCTGTCTTTAAAACTTGGAAGCATGTAGTACCTAGACCTACCTATAGTACCTATCTATCTCATCCTTTGATTAAGTTCAACTTATCAACTGTAAACTAACTTTTTTTCTTATTCGCATTTTATTATTAAGTCAATTTCGTGAACAATTTATTCACAAAGGGTTGGTTTGTGAAGTAAAGTGAATTTGACATATTATTTATTTTTCCTAGCTTAATTTTTAATCAACTTTATTTATTGGAAAGAATTCATTTTAGCCCAGTGAAAAAAGAAAATGAAATTGCATGTCGGCTCATCAAAGATTTTTTAATTTTTAAAATGTTTCTCTCAGTGTGTCCTGATTATAGCCAAAAAAAGTGTACGAACCTCACTCATTGGAAATTCCTCCAAATGCGGATTCAAAGTGACTCCGTCGTTGTTTTTCGTTGATGAATTACCCTGCAAATATACTTATCGCACCTCTAGGGAATACTGTTGTAACTCCAAATTGTACATGGTACTTGGGACTATATTAAAAGTTCATTTATTTGTATAAACGTCGAAAAAGGTGTAAAATCTTATGAAGGTTCGTAACACGGTATGTGTATTTTGTCCCAAGTAACATGTAAGTACAATTTGAAGTTACAACAGTATTCCCCTGGAGGTAGGTACGATATAATATAGGTATAATTAAATTAAACGAAAAAACTCTTATTTTTTCGAAAAGTAGAGGGAAGATGCAAAAACTCGCGTCAGAATACACCGGGTGCAAAAATGAAAGACTGCGCTCCCCCAATTTTCACGAATGGAGAACAATTTCGGATGGGACCACATGTATGCGAATGATACGTAAAAAATCATCATAGATTCTAAAAACTTATTTTCCTACCCCTTCTTTTTTTACACAAATAAAGTACCTACTTCTAAAAAATCAAGGAAGACTGATTTTTTTTTCATTTATTAATTTTGAGTAAAATTTGGAATTATCGAGGAAAAGTGCGTATCCAGGGACCCAGAGTAATTCGAAGCATACTGAGTTCGAATCTTACTAGGTCAACTTTGTTATTGAGTAGGTAATTTCCCACCCACTATAATCCAGAAAAATGTATTTTTTTGAATATTCCTTCATATATGTAGAATTGTAGATAGAAAAATTCCGTTATTGGCCTTTGCCACGTGGAGGGGGTAGGGGTCCAAAATTTTGAGAAAAATTTCCCCCCAGTCAAGGTACGTTACTCGAGGTGTATAACAGCCAAAAAACACCTAATAGGTCCAACACCAACCTATTACCTATCTAAACCCTCTAAACCCTTTCGATGTGTTATGAAAATCAAACTTTGGTAATCCTGAAATGAGAAATTTTCAATTTTTCAATCGAAATAATGTTTTTGAATCAAAAACATTTAGACTCGGATTCAAGAGGGTTGGTTCAGCGGATAGATGGTTGGATGCATAATTATACTTAGTAGGGTGGACCGAAAAAATCAAAAAATCTTTTTTCGAGTAACAATACCGTGAAAAAGTTGCGTCTTGGAGAGGCATGAAAATTTAAAAACAAAAAATCAAATCGATCTATTTAGTTGGCAAGTGTTGTCGTCGTTAGTTAATGATTTAAAAAAAAAAAAAAAGCAGTTCATCAGATCATCGCATTTATGAGACATTTAAAAAATGTAATTTTTGCGTTCAAAAATAAATAAAAAATTGAAAATTGAAAAAAAGTGTCTATTTGTACACCTGAGAATTTTTCAAATACCATAGGAAGTTCAAGAAAATATCAAATATGGAAAACAGTGGTTCCTGAAAATGAAGGTAAAGATAAAAAAATCACCGTAAAGGGTCTTTTTGGGTGAAAATGTGTATGTTAAAGACCATTTTAATTACAAAATCTATTTTTTTTTTTCAATTTTTTAATTTTTTTTTTCTCTACAAAACGTAAAAAATGGCATTTTTTAATGTCTCCTCAATTTGATGATCTGATGAATTCTATGTTATTTTTCTCTTTATAATGATGATAATTTTTGCCAACTTGAGTCATAAAACCAGAGTTGGGCAGATCCACTAATAAAAGGATTCTAGATCCAGATCCAAATCTTTTGTCAAGATGGATCTGCAAAAGGTCCAGATCAGATCTCTTCCAAAGTTAAGGGATCAAGCCGTACAGTCAGAAGTTTTTAGGATTTCTTGGCTTACTTTACAGTTTACTTTTCATTCATTTTACAGATTAAATATTGAAAAATTGAAAACACATGAAAAATATGTAATCAATTCACTGAGAAAATGTGATGAATAGTAGATTTTTTTTTCTGGATCTGAATCTGTTTTTTTTTCTCTCGAAAATTCAAGGATCTAAAGATCCAGATCAGATCCTTTTCAAAATTGAAGGATGTGATCTAGATCAGATCCAAATTTTTGGATATTTGGATCTTTAGATCTAATTTTCAAATTTTAGGATCCGGATCTGCCCAACTCTGCATAAAATCCATGCTATAACATATTTGATTTCTTTTTTCAAATTTTGATTTTTGTATATTGACAAAAATTTGAGGGCTCTTCCGCGATCGGAAGATATATTAGGTACTCGATTTTATTAACACGACACATTATAATATAAGTAAAAATATATCGCTTAATATTTTGAACAGAGGATTAATTCGAAGCATTTCCCGATCTATCTTATAGAGTGTCTTGTTTCGTCCCTATCGATACGAGTTTGCGTATCACATTTAATACGTACTTATATGAATATAATACATTATTTATCAAAGCCTATCACTCATCTTCCTAGTTCGTATTTCCCGACACTTTTTTTTATCATATCATTATCAAGTTGGTAAAAATAGTAGTATTTCATAATGATGTACCTATATCAAATGAAATTACGTTGTAAATAAGCAGGTAAGTAAATAAAAAAAAAATATGCAAATTCCCTCTGAAATAATAATTTAAAACGATTAACAAATAAGCCTGCTTCATAGACATGTCAAAACAACAAATGTTCACCATGCGATCAGGGTAACAGATGTACAAAAACACGATAAAAGCACCCAAAACCATCGCAATATGCAATGCCACAGTATTTGCGACATACTTAAAGTTCAAGAATACCTAAACTCAAACATGTTTCCTTAACTAAGCTAATTTTGCAACAAAAGTTTGCTCAACGTCACATTATTGCCTGAGGTTTCTTCCGATGTAGATCGATATTTGCTTGCTGCCCATTGTGGTTCAAAGGAAATTTCAAAATTTACAACAAAATGTGTATGTGTGAACAATGTATAACGCAAAATTTCTATTGTAGTAATTTTTCAACACTCGTGTTGAGTAAAAGCTCAGATAGAAGTTTAATAATAAAAATTGCATACTCGTAGGTAGATACTATAAGTACCTACGCTACGCTGCGATGTACTGTAGGGTACCTCTTGAATGTCAGAGCACTCGAAATAGTAATATTAATTATTAAAGTCAGACAGTCAGAGAATTCAAAGCTAAGTGAAGAAAATTGGGAAAACGAAAAAAGTGAATGTTATGAATAATAATTGAAACAAAAGCAAGGAAAATCAGCCGTTATTGAACTTGATAACACAGGTAATATAAAAAAACAACAACAACATTCGCTGAATTTTTGCCATTATTCGAACAAATAAAACAGGAAAGCTTCGGTACTCATTGCAAAAAAAAAAGATGTAATCATTTGTCACTCATTGTTTTCCATGATGTTTATTTCTTCGTCTAAAAAGTACATCCCAAAGCCACAACGCAGAAATCTACTGTCAAATTCAGAGTCGGTGTAAACTCTGAAGGGTGTGCACTGTGCAGGCAAAGCGAAAAAAATTTAGATATTAAGTAAATGTACCAGGTATGATAAGTTCATTCGAAGCTTATTTGTTTAGATAAGCTCGATTCGATATGTCGAAACATGCTACGTATTTCTTCGATGATAGGTATTTTCCATTATCAGGAAACTCCATTCGAGTTAGTTTAAATGATTTTTTTAAATGGTTGACAGAATAATATTTTTGAATGATAGTTGATATGAAAAACTAATACCCAAAATTTTATTGTACGCAGCTCGGTGTAGTAAGTACTGCAAATTGGTAGAAATAAATGAAATACGGTAATACAAGGATACCTGGAATTCTCCCATACAAATTCAGACATGCTACCTGTATTCACTAGACGGAAGTGGGGAAAAGGCACAATTCTCAGATTTCGACCACACTTTATTTTAAGTTGGAAACCTCCCCCAAAAAATTTCAACCCTCTACCTCCCAAGGGAGCGGCGCTAGGGACTCTCCAGAGATGGGCAAGATCCTCTTCAAGGAGGATCTAACATCCAGATCATTGAGATCATTTGAAAATGTGATCTTAGATCAACAAAAAGATCCGCAAGATCATCTCTTAAAAAAAGATCTTAGGTCCTCTTTTTCCTCAAAAAAAGGACCCTTCAAAAAAGATCTTCCCGAGCGGGCCACTCGATCGATAATATCGGAAGATGTAACGTATCGATAAAAAATCGTTTGAAAATCTATAGATGTTCTCACGATATTATAAAGATTTATCGGTACAACTTCATAGGCAAAAAATCTAAAAACTATCGAATTCGATATTATTAAGATTTTATGGCGATATTCGTCAACGATACTATCGACAAAGAATATTAAATTTATCGATTCCGATTTTCCACCGATTTTGTGCAGATATTTGAAACTACATTATCGACAAAGAATATTAAATTTATCGAATTCGATTTTTTAACGATTTTGTAAAGATATTTAAAACTATATTATCGACAGATTATATGAAATTTCTCGACTTCGATATTTTACCGATTTTTTGACGACATTTGAAACTATATTATCGACAGATTATATTAAATTTATCGAATCCGATTTTTTACTGATTTTGTAAAGATATTTGAAACTATATTATCGACACTTAATATGAAATTTCTCGATTTCGATTTTTTAACGATTTTGTGACGATATTTGAAACTATATTATCGACAAATAATCTGAAATTTCTCGAATTCGATTTTTCAACGATTTTATGACGATATTTGAAACTATATTATCGACACGTGATATGAAATTCCTCGAATTCGATTTTTCAACGATTTTGTGGCGATATTTGAAACTACATTATCGACAAATAATCTGAAATTTGTCGAACGATTTTTCAACGATTTGGTGACGATATTTGAAATTATTTCCAAATTGGTGAAAAATTTTTTAAGTCCAACACGTCTGGACGTACTAAACTGCCTATTATAAGCGTTTTATTGCTAATTTCTCAACGATAAGGTATGGCATAGTGGTTAAGGAAGAGGATTGGAGGTAGAAGGTTCAAGCCCCACGGGTGGCAGATTTTTTATAATTTTTTTTTTACTTTTTCTGAAATGATCCTCTTACCGTAACATGAATAATGTGTTTAGGCATAGTTTAATGTATTAATTATGCTAATTAATGATTTTTAATTATAGAAAGAAGCTAGTAAAAGAAGAAAAATCGGAATAAAAAATCGATAAAAAATCGACAGAATATCGAATTCTATACAGTGTCGCGAAAGTTCCGCCTAAATCGTGAAATTATCTTTCGATATTATAGATATATTATCGATAAAATATCTTACTATATTCTCGAAATTTTTGCTAACTATAATTCGTCGATAATCTATCTATATATCGAAAGATAATTTCACGATTTATGCGGAACTAACGCGACACTCTATCGAATTCGATATTCTGTCGATTTTTTATTTCGATAATTTGTCGAGTGTGCTGCTCGGGTTTTATGACGTCATATTTACATTCAAAGGCTATAGCAGGATAAGCATAGGTGAATCGGCCTCAGACGCCATTTTCGAATTTTTTTCAAAAAATCTTTTTGTAGTGGTAAAAGATGATTTTAGAACGTATCGTGAAATTCCCATCCCCCTCGAGGAGGCTGGTACCTCGAAAAACATGGTTTTCACTTTATCGGCGTTATCTAAGCCGTTTTTCGGCCGATTGAAGTGAAACTTGGTGGATGGTAGAGGGTTACGAGTACCAATATGCACAATTTTTTTCAGATTTTTCTGACCCTGAAAATGACCTTGAAATGCGTTTTGAAAACTTTGACAGCCGATAAAAAAAAAATAAAAATACACGCATGCCGCGATAAAATTACCATATGTTTTTAGGTGTATTTTGAACCTCTGTGAATTTTTTTGGATTTTTCCGAGTGGTTGAAATTGCCTAAAATGGCGAAAAACCGCGTTTTTTCAACATTTTACGCATGTACGCAGGGCGAAATTGAGTTTTGGTTGTACGCTCGCATTATGCAGTACAATTCATGTATTAACAACCATTTCAAGACGTATTTTGAAATTTCGCCCCTTTTTAGGGAGGTGGTGCCTCAAAAACCACGATTTTCATCGTTTTCGAATATTTTTCAACCGATTGAAGTGAAATTTGGTGTACAGGGGAGGGTTCTGAGTGGAAACAACGCCAAATTTTTTCAGATTTTTTTGACCTTGAAAATGACCTCAAAACGTGGTTTGAAAACTTTGACAGCCGTTTAAAAAAAAACTAAGATATACGTACATCTCGAAAAAATTACCATATGTTTTTAGGTGTATTCTGAATCACCATGATTTTTTTCAGATTTTCCCAAGTGGTGGCAATTGTCTAAAATGGCAAAAAACCATGTTTTTTCAACGTTTTTTGCGTGTACGCAGGGTGAAATTTGGTCAGAAAATTTTTTCCTCATAGTACATCACTAAGCACTCCCTCGTACACCTTTAGCCCGAATTTCAGCTCAATTCGTTCATTTTTCGCGAATTCGGGTTTTTCACTTCTTTTGCATGCATGAAATTGCAATAATCACAAGAAATGATGAAATCAAAAAACTAATCGCGAATTCGGTTTCTGCGTGTCAATCTACCCCGATTTAGACCCCTTGCGCGAAAATTTTGCCCAAAATTTAAAAAATTGCTTTTTTAGTTAAAAATATATTTTTTTCTCTTCATGTTCGATTTTTTAAAAATGCAATTTTGTATTTTTATTTTTTTTTTATCGGCTGTCAAAGTTTTCAAAACGCATTTCAAGGTCATTTTCAGGGTCAGAAAAATCTGAAAAAAATTGTGCATATTGGTACTCGTAACCCTCTACCATCCACCAAGTTTCACTTCAATCGGCCGTAAAACGGCTTAGATAACGCCGATAAAGTGAAAACCATGTTTTTCGAGGTACCAGCCTCCTCGAGGGGGATGGGAATTTCACGATACGTTCTAAAATCATCTTTTACCACTACAAAAAGATTTTTTGAAAAAAATTCGAAAATGGCGTCTGAGGCCGATTCACCTATGCTTATTCTGCTATTAGCCTTTCAAATTTATTTCACCCTGTTCTACTTTGATCTAGTATTAACCTTCATTGCTCACAAACCATAGTTTTTGCAAAACAGAATAAGTATTGTTAATTTCTCTTTTCAGTTTTTTTCCTCATTGTAGTTAATGTTTTTCTTTTTTTTATTCTCATAAAGTATTTTTTTAAGGAGATACACAAACAAAGTTGTTTATTACTTTTACTTGTTTTTTTTTCTTTAAATTTCATGAAAAAAAAATTCAAGTTAATTTTCATCAATTTTTTTAAAACTTGGAACAGTTGGAACACATTCTCAAATCATTTTTCAGATTTTTTATTCAAACTTTTCCAACTTTTTTTTTCAAAATTTCTTCCTACATTTTCTCTAATATTGCAAATATGTATTAAGTAAGTACGCAAATTGTTTATTCATTTTTTTTCAATTTTCATATTAATATTGTTTTTGGCTTCCAGAGTTCGAAGATCTTTTTTTCATCAAAATGTAAAAAAATCCGTCTTCAAAATGATCTTAGATCACCAAGACAAGATCTTCTTTTCATGATTTTAATGATATTTTTCCCAAGTGATCTTGTCCATCTCCAGACTCTCTAAGTTTAGTAATGTCGCTTTTGAAAAACACTCGGTTTTTGCCATTTTCGGGTATATTGCCACTATATCGTGGTGCCATAGCCGCACCTCCCTGAAAAAGTGCAATTTGAATTTCTATACTTCCCTGGACCATTGAGTTTGAAATATTGGATATCATCTATTGCCCTCTGTACCTACATGTGCGGTCAAGGTGTCAATGTTGACTGCCATCTGCTTTCACATTAACCATGAATTAATTGAATTATATATTTTTTATAATCAATATAATTATGGACTAAATTCGTATAAGAAATGTAAGAGAATTGAATGAAAGATTTTTTCAAAAATGAATCTGGATTTTGAGGATTTTTTTCTCAATAAAATGAAAAAAGATCCGGCTTAAAAAATAGATCTTCGATCACCAAGTCAAGATCCTTCTCATGAGGATCTTAGTCCCGGACATTTTGGATCAATTTCCCAAAAAATCTTGTCCTTCATTTGGGAAAGTGGAACAGGGCAAAAAACCCATAGTAAATGTTTGACTTTTTTCGACCTGTTGACAGCTACAATGTTCAGCAACGTGTCACACCGGCTCGCACAGGACGTGAAAGATCTAACCTCACAGCCAGTGTCATCAACCAGTTACGCGATTGCTGCTTGCTACATGACATGCATCACCATTTTTGGAATATTAGTCAATTTGATGGTGTTTTACGTTATACTTACTGACAACAAGGTAATAAACGAGATCATCAACACAGACGCGTTACACTAATCTGACGAATTTATCCCTCGTTGTAATTTTTGTTCTAGCTTAAGACCCCTATGAACGCTATACTAGTCAATTTAGCATGCTCGGATTTCGGCATCGCATTTTTAGGTAACCCTGTAGCTCTATTTAACGCTATAAACGGTGGCTGGATGCTGGGCCGGACGGTATGCCAAGCCTATGGTTTTTGCATGTCATTTTTTGGTGCGTATTTATTCAAATATTGTCACTTTATTAATTTCCAATTTAAAATTATTGGGTTAACTTTTTTCTCTTTTGTTTATAAGACGACCTAAGGATTAACAAATGAATCAGATATCGAATTTTCAAACTGAAATTGAAAACACCTTATTTCCAATTCGAAAAAATCCTCAACTATCAAATTCAATATAATACATCAAGTCCTCTTGAGAATGTTGAAATTTTCAACATTTCTAGACAAAAATAATTAACTGATGATAATCCGACATGATACGTACTACAGTACTATGATAGGTGCCATAAATTAAAAGCTTTCGCCATCTAAATATTCATATCAAACGAAAACACTCACTTATTCTAAAGAGAACAAATTTTATACTTTTTTACAGATGGTGATATGGATTTGTTCTCAATAAAACTTTTGATGCAAATTATATATTTACCTAAATGAAAACCGGCCACCTTAAGTTAGATATTGTAGATATCTATCGTCACTAACCCTTTCGAAAACAAAAAATCACCTTGAAAAGGTCTATTCGAATATTTACTCACATTTCTTTGAAAAAGTTTACCGAATCAAGAGTTGAGTTTTCTGGGTATACCGATTTTTATTTTTTTTATTAACGTCGGAAAATTTACGAAAATCATAATGAGAATAACTAAATTGTTCGCAGACAAAATTTAGAGACCTTTAAATGAGAAATATTTACAAATCAAGACTCTTAATTTATAGGCATCGCTTCAATATTTACATTAACAGTTCTCGCCTACGAAAGATACCACATAATATGTCATCCGTTCTCTATAGCCTCGCATTTAACCTGGCAAGGCGCAAAAATTTCAATAGTTGGTACTTGGGTGGCTTCATTCATCGCTTCGTCGCCTCCATTATTTGGCTGGGGAGCATATGAGAACGAGGCCGCAAATATAAGGTTTGTATACAGTACTTAGAGTAGGTAAATTATTATGCATCGATTAATTACGCACCTAAATTATGTTACAAGAACTTGATTGAAATTAATTTCAAAATTGCAAACTATTTTACTTTGGCAGAACCACATTACATAATCGCTTAACAAATCGTAGCACCTATACTTATACTAATATGAGCGTTATTGTACGTTAGAATGAAGTGATTTTTTTTTTGGATTTTGACAATATGTAAAGAGGTTGTTCATTTTGAGTAGAAAATCACTCACAAACAATTTTAGCTTTTTGTTGCCTACCTCAAAGAGGAGGGGAGCTGTGGCCCTCAAGGTAGGATCACATTAGAAAAAAATTAAAAAATTTTCATAACAGAATTACCAACTTTTGATTTTCCTAAAAAATTGGGAAATTGTTATATTTTTTGAAAATTGTAAATTTTTTATATCGAAATAATTTTTTCATCAATAGGAGCTATTTAAGCCCAGTTTCGATACCTAGCAGATGGTATTTCCTTTTAGATGACATTACCTAAAAGTGGCAAAAACCGTGTATTTTCAAAAGTGACCCTATTTTGTGGGCCCAGCTCCCCCCTTTGAGGTAGGAGGTTAAAAAATTTTGTGGTGTGAATTCAAGATAAATATTTTTTTTCACTTCACGAGTATTCTAAAGTACGTGTACCTCATGGGAATGTGATATCGTTGTACAGCTCAGAATATCCAATCGAAAAAATTAATACATAATGCATTAGTACGTATAATGGTTAAAATAAAATCAGACATCATTGGTCTGGTATTTATCATTTTTTTTAATATATATATAAAATTCGTATAATAGCTGCGAAAAAATTTATGCATTCACACAGCAAGAGCAAACGTAAAATCATTTCAAAACGCTGTCAACAATATGGTAAAAATAAAATATGAAAATTTCCGATAAACGTACCAATTGTAATCCTATGTAAAATATTTCCTTCATATAAAATAAAATTTGTTAATTCATTTTGAAAAATATTTTATCCTCTTTCAAAAATGATACTTACTTCCATTTAAAACGGAAGGAAATAGTTCGTGAACATGAATTATCACTTCCACATTTCGAATAATATAAAGATTTCGGCAACTGAAGTATTTTTCATCTTTGTTATTGTCGCAGAATGGTACAAAGAGAGAGTTGAAGAACGTCATATTTTTAGTTAAACTGAATACGAATTTGGCGTAACTCAATGTTTTGTGATGCGATGCAAAATATGAAATAGAAAGGACTAACAAAGGCGCTGTGTACTTGTTAGGCATAATTTTAAGCGCGGAAACTCTGTTCCGTATACACTTCAGTTCGCAATATTACTTATATTCAAAAATTAATTCGGTATTAGAATTTTTTCGATTTATTTTTTCACAATGTCTTCAGATTTTTTTTCTCCAAAAATCACTAATTTTTTAACTACTAATCGCAAAATTTTCAGACACCTCGCCTGAATAATTACAGAAAGTTGAGGACTAGGGTCCCGAGCGGCACACTCGATCGATAATATCGGTAGATGTAACGTATCGATAAAAAATCGTTTGAAAATCTATAGATGTTCTCACGATATTATAAAGATTTATCGGTACAACTTCATAGGCAAAAAATCTAAAAACTATCGAATTCGATATTATTAAGATTTTATGACGATATTCGTCAACGATACTATCGACAAAGAATATTAAATTTATCGATACCGATTTTCCACCGATTTTGTGCAGATATTTGAAACTACATTATCGACAAAGAATATTAAATTTATCGAATTCGATTTTTTAACGATTTTGTAAAGATATTTAAAACTATATTATCGACAGATTATATGAAATTTCTCGACTTCGATATTTTACCGATTTTTTGACGACATTTGAAACTATATTATCGACAGATTATATTAAATTTATCGAATCCGATTTTTTACCGATTTTGTAAAGATATTTGAAACTATATTATCGACACATAATATGCAATTTCTCGAATTCGATTTTATAACGATTGCGTGAAGATATTTGAAACTATATTATCGACACGTAATATGAAATTTCTCGATTTCGATTTTTTAACGATTTTGTGACGATATTTGAAACTATATTATCGACAAATAATCTGAAATTTCTCGAATTCGATTTTTTAACGATTTTGTGAAGATATTTAAAACTTTATTATCGACACGTAATCTGAAATTTCTCGAATTCGATTTTTCAACGATTTTATGACGATATTTGAAACTATATTATCGACTCGTAATATGAAATTCCTCGAATTCGAGTTTTCAACGATTTTGTGGCGATATTTGAAACTACATTATCGACAAATAATCTGAAATTTGTCGAACGATTTTTCAACGATTTTGCGACGATATTTGAGATTGGTGAAAATTTTTCTAAGTCCAACACGTCTGGAAGTACCAAACTGCCTATTATAAGCGTTTTATTGCTAATTCCTCAACGATAAGGTATGGCATAGTGGTTAAGGAAGAGGATTACCATGCAGGAGGTAGATGGTTCAAGCCCCACGGGTGGCAGATTTTTTATAATTTTTTTTTGACTTTTTCTGAAATGATCCTCTTACCGTAACATGAATAATGTGTTTAGGCATAGTTAAATGTATTAATTATGCTAATTAATGATTTTTAATTATAGAAAAATGCTAGTAAAAGACGAAAAATCGGAATAAAAAATCGATAAAAAATCGACAGAATATCGAATTCGATAAAGTGTCGCGAAAGTTCCGCCTAAATCGTGAAATTATCTTTCGATATTATAGATAGATTATCGATAAAATATCTTACTATAATCTCGAAATTTTTACTAACTATAATTCGTCGATAATCTATCTATATATCGAAAGATAATTTCACGATTTATGCGGAACTAACGCTACACTTTATCGAATTCGATATTATGTCGATTTTTTATTTCGATAATTTGTCGATTGTGCTGCTCGGGGTGGAGCGAAAATCAAAAATTTTCGACTTTCAAAATTTAATACCGCGGAAAGTTGTGTCTTGGGGATACATGAAAAACAAAAAAACAAATTTTCAAATCGAATCATATCTTCCGATCGCGCAAGAGCCCTCAAATTTTTCAAAATTTGAAAAAAATTCCAAACTGTTACGGAATGAGTTTTATGCCTTTGGCTGGCAAGTATTATCACCGTTATTAATATTTTTTGAAAAAAAATCCAGAATTCATCAGATCATCGCATTTATAAGACAATAAAAAAATGTCATATTTGAGGTTTTTAAAAAAAAAAAAAAAATTTAAATTTAAAATTGGGGGAAAAATTTGTAATTAAAATGGGTTTAACATACACAGTTTCGCCCAAAAAGACAATTTACGACGATTTTCCACTTTTACCTTCATTTTCAGGAACCATAATTTTCCTCATTTTTTTCAATTTTTCGTAGTTTTTGAAAAATTTTTAAGGGTACGAAAAAGATGAAAAATTGCTGTAAATTGTCTTTTTGGGCAAAACTTTGTGTGTTGAACCCATTTTAATTCAACATTTTTTTTCCCAATTTTCAATTTATTTTTTTTATATTTTTCCAAAAACAGAAAAAAGGTACCTTTTTCCAATGGTCTATAAATATGATATTGGAATTTTTTTTCAAAAATTATTAATAACCATGAATAATACTTGCCAAATCACGACTAAAAATATTTGACTTTTTTTAAATTTTGATTTTTTGCGTATATTTTTCAAAAATTGGAGGGCTCTTGCGCGAATGGAAATATTATTAGATTTTATTGTAGGGTCTTTGCTTTGTTTTATTTTTAAATTTTTTTATGTCTTCCCAAGAAGCAACTTTTTTGCGGTATGCATTTTGAAAGTCTTAATTTTGGTTTTTCGGTCCACCAGACTACATACCTAATAGGCACTTTTCATTAACTCTAGCCACCTTCGAAATCACAAAGGCAAAGTAAATAAATATAATTAAAAAGCTGAAAACAAATTTTTCTCGAGAAATTTTCGGTTGCTTACCACCTGACTGTTGTTACTTTAATTACCTATCACGAGTATTTTTAGGAATTTTATAATACGCGTAGTTACTGCTATAAAATTCTTTGACAAGCTTTTATTCTGTCACTAAAACGATTTTTCTTCAATAAGTACAAAAACCTTGAAAAATACCTTCCAGCAAAATGAATTTTAAGAAATTCCACTGACGCGTAAATAATATACAAAAATTTCCATACCGAATAGTAAAGGCTGTCTTATCCTAAAAATATCGAAAATATTATCAAATGAAAATTTAACCATCTTTTGATACGAAAAATTATTTTATACTTAGACGAAAATTGAAAATAAATTCTAATCTTAAAAGTACATTCATAATGTCAAAAATTAATCCTTTGAGTGCTGACTGCTGAGTCCAAATCTCTAATACCTTCCGAAAGCTGTGTGTAAAGCCATGACAAAAATTTTGAGGATTTTTCAATCTGTGTACGTCCAATCTTTTATTCTTCGTTCAGGAAAAAACAAATAGTAATTTTTGTTTATGGTATGAACAATATTGTGTTACTCAGTTTTTGGTTGTCTCCTAACTTTATTGTGGTATGAATTATTGTACCTCGGACTTTTGATATTTTCAACTCAGAGAGATGGAATTTGACCATTTCGAGCCAATTTTTATACTTTTCTCAAACGCACAGTCAAGCCATGACTTAACCATCAAAATTATCAATTATGACTTACTGAATGTATCCTTTGTGCAATTAGAAAAATTTCTATACTTGAAGTACTCTCATTTTTGGAAGTATTTTTTCAAAATTTTGCACATCTCATTCGGAAATTGTAGTATCAAGCTAAATGTGACCCTGCCTCAAGAAAGGATGCTTCCGCCTAAATTTTTGATTTTGGGGTTTTGATGGTTTCAGACACTTCAGACTTTCCTCTTTCTAATAGAATTGGTCCCAACTTTCTATCTTCAAAATTGAGTGAGATATGGACAGTTAAAGCTATCACCTTATGCTTTTTAGTACTTTTCTATCAAGTTTTCGTGGTTTTTATCCTTCATAGGAAAGGAATCACTTGAGTTACGGTATTTTAAATGTGATTTTCGAATTCAGCAAGTCAAAATACGCCTATATCACCAAGTTGGACATTTTTTCCATCACAATTTCTTTGTAGTTATTTTTTTGGTCCTCACTGCGGCACCACTGATATGGTGATGAAAAATCTCAAAAGTATTTTTTTTATTCCACTTGGTGGTAACATTGATTATTCAATTTTGATTCAGTTTACTATTCTTTTACTCTTACATCTTCGAATGATACGCATTCCGACATTAAATAGATCCGTTGTTAAGTTCGTATTTTGATTTCAATCTATTCGAAATTTTACACTCGAAGACGGTCTTTTGTAAGACTTGATTTGGTTCTTATTCATAAAACGGCTGAAATTTGATGGTCCAAATGGCTATACAATATCTTTCCCTTTTCGTCTAAGTTGTTTTGCATTTCAATCTCTCACCGACAAAACGAACTCTTCGTGATCTTGTTCTAAATTCTGCCCTCTTTTTTGCATATAAATACATATGTATAGTTATACGCCGTACTTTCGAATTTATACCACGTATCGCATCTGCTTTCGTATTGTATTAAAATGAGTTAAAAATGCCGCACTTTTCACGTTAATCAAATAAGACTCGAATACGGTAGTTGTAACATTGACAATGCCTTAATGTGTACTTGCCACAAAAACTCAATCTAATCATATAACAACATGTTTGGAAGTAAAAGCGAAAAGGTAAACTGAACCAAAAAATAAAAATAAAATTATCGTACGAAAACTTCACAGGATTCTTTAATTTTTAAGCAATTCGCGAGTAGGATTAAAAGAATTAATTGAAAAATTTTCCTCGTTCAGAATGTCTTGACAAAATCTCAAAACCAAAAAGAAATACATTTGCAGGACCTTCGCAAAAGGACTTTTTAAAAATAAAAAAAAGTTCCATTTAACATATTTTTTTACTAAATTGAAAAAACATTTCTAATTTTTTTATAACCTCAAAAGTTTTAAAATAAACAAATTTTACAGATTCACTAAATTTTAACAAAGTACAAAGTTTTGAAGATTTTTATAATCTAAAAATGATTCAAATTTTTAAAATAATTGTAAAAGTTTATCAAAATTAAAAAATGGCCATAATTCTAACGTTTGTAAAATTTTAGGATTTTCCCTCATTTTAAACATTTATTTTTTGAACACCCAAGGTAAGCAAATTATAACACTATACCTAATTTTAAATTTTAAAAATTTAGTTAAATTATTTTCAATAACTTTTGAATTTTCGCCAATCTCCATTCTCTAAAATAATGTTTATGATTTACCTTTGCATAGATACCTAAATTAAAAGGCAGGAGTTTGAAAACCAGTCAGCAACATTTTTCATTTTTCTAAAAAATGGCGGCAACAAAGGACCGCTTAAAATTCATTTAGGAAAACAATTAAAAAAATAGGAAATTTTCTCCTCATAAAATGAAGCAAATAGGAGTACTGAGAAAAAAAATGAAAAAAATTTTGGCTATATCCCTTTCGTCTCCCCTTCCAACACCAGGGCCTATTCAAAGGAAAGTTTGGAGCTGCACAAACGTATAGCTTCATTACCAGGGCCATGTTCCATAGAGGTATTATGATGTGTAGTCGTAGTTCGGGGGGGGGGGGGGGCTGCCACTTGCAGCAAATTCTGACAAACACGTTAAAATTATCGGGAAAAAATTCTCGACGAAAAAAAAATGAAAATTATTTTTAAAAATTAAAATTTTGGGTGTGTTCAGGTAGTTTATTACCAAATTTCAAAAAAGAAGTGTCAGGTATATATTTAAAAAACTTTCTTTGCGAGTCATAAATTCCTTCGCCCCAAACAATGAAACATAGATGTAGTACGTTTTAGGTACCTAATTTTTTTAAAGAAGTGGTTATTAATTATAATTATTATGATTTTTTTTTGTCAGAATAAATTTTCATGAAAAATATTTGTCAACAGATTTTTATTAGAAGATTTTTTGACGAGAGAATTTTTCCTGAAAGAAAAATATCTCAAGACAACTTTTATTTAATTGTGATTTTTTTTTTGGAAAAGTAAGTACCTAAAAAAGTATTTGTAATAGATTTTTTGACCAAAAAAATATTTTAAAATACTTTTTTAATTAGGTATGGTTCAAAATTCTTTCCAAGATTTTTTAGTCAAAAAATAATTCAAAATCTATTGTCAAAAAATTTTTTTGGAGATTTTTGGTCAAAAATCAATTTTTGGAGTATGTTTTGGTAAAAAAAAAAAAAATTTCATGCAATAATTATTTTGTCGAGATTTTTTAGTCAAATTTTAATATCTTGCTTTTTATTAACAAAATCAAAAAAAAAAAAAAATTAAGATTTAGGTACCTACCTATTGTTAAAAAATATTTTAAAAGACTTTAATTATGGTTCAAAACTATTTTCAAGATTTTTTTAAGGAAAGATTTTCCAGTCAAAAAAAAATAAATCAAAATCTACTGTCCAATTTTTTTTTTTTTTGAGATTTTTGTCAAAATAAAAAAAAATTTAAAAAGGTTTTTCATGCAATAAGTAATTGTATCGTGAAAGTTCAAAAGATGCTAAGTGCCAAAAACATGTTTTCGAGATAATCGCGTTTAAATGTTTGCATAGCGTGGAGATTTATAGGAAAGGTTAAAATGGTGGTACATAGCATACTTTGAACCCATCATCGTCATTTTGAGCAAAAATCGAAACAATATCCAGATTTTTGAATCGATTTTTAGGGGTTTTAATAATATGCATTGAGCATTAAATTTAAATACAATGGTGTTTATTCTTGTTTAGTGCCTAAAATATTGAAGATAGGCAAAAAGTAAAGAGAACCTTTTTGAAAGGAAATTTTATTTTCTACTCGATAGATCTATTTTTTTATTCATTCAACTTCAAGTACACATTAATTTCTCTAATTTCAAAAAAATTGATAAATTTTCAAAAACTAAAAAAACGTTTTTCTTTCTCGCATAGCTCCTGAAATATTGAAGATACGCGAAAAATGAAGAGGACCTTTTTGATTGGAAATTGAATTTACTATAATGTAAAAGTCTTACTTTTTTGATTTCCTCAAATTTAGCAAATTTTGCTTATTTGCGCCATATTTAGAGCGAATTTTGAACATTTAAAAATAGATATTGACGTCTTTGATAGGTTCAGATTATGACGGCATGGACATAGTATACCATGATAGCAATAACTCCATTTCGACCAAAATGGCACTTAGCATCTTTTGAACTTTCACAATACAATTAGGTATCTTGGTAATTTTTTTTTTTTTTTTTGTTTTTGACAAAATCTAAAAAATATATTTTTTAATATTTAATGTCAAAAAAATATTTCAAAATATTTTTTAACTATCGTTCAAAATTCTTTTCAAGATTGTTTTAGGAAAAGATTTCTCTGACAAAAAAAAATTAAAATCTATAGTCAAAAAAATGTTTTGGAGATTTTTGTCAAAAATCAGATTTTGAAGTATGTTTTGCTCAAAAAAAATTTTAAAAGATTTTTTATGCAATAATTATTTTGTCAAGATTTTTTAGTCAAAAAAAATTAAGATTTGCTAAAAAAAAATCAGGTAGATTACCTATACCTTTTTTTTTTGCAAAATCTAAAAAGCATAATTTTTAAAGATTTTTTTTTTGCCGAAGAAATAAGTATGTTTTTAAAAATTGTTTAAAAAACATTTTTTCAATAGTTTTTTGCCAAAAAAATATTTTTATAGGATTTAGAAACCTCACACATTTTTTTATTAACACAAAAAGACAGTGTGGAACTGCACGTTAAAATAAGTAGGGTCTGTCCATCACGCGTATTTTAATACACTGTACGATATAATAGCTTGGATTTTCTTCACAACAGAAAGGCCAAGTGAGGAAAATCCAGCTAAAAATATGTGAAAGTCATCGCTGGTTGCGTTAAAATTCTCATTTAACATTATCTATTGTTAAAAAAAAACCATGTTTCATCAACTGAATTCGTCGTCGTCGTATCGACTTATTCGAAACGTCAATTCTTTCTATCTTTCGTTTATTGACTTCATATCAAGCAACTTGATATTTCAAAAATAAAAACAGAACAACGAAATGCAAAATTGCATACTTTTACAGCGAGCATTTCACGATGGAAAAATTCTAGTACACGAATACGAGTAGAAATAGGTATTAGTGATATTACCAAGTACGATCTGATGTGGTTTTAGTGTTTTTAATGAAAATTCTTGACGAATCTCGAAACGTATCTATCTATACCCCATTCTATCCAACTTGAACCCTCACCAGTACCTACAAACGTGTAAATACACAATCTTCTGGCCACCTGATTGGTGCACAATGATTTGTTTATACTTTTGCATTAGTACTGAGGGCTAAGTTAGATGGAATGGGGTGTAACTTAATCACCGACAATTCATGTTTAGACGGTTTGCTCTAAATTTAAAATGCTTCTATGGTAGAAGTTCTCAGTTAACATCTAAGTAGATACAATTTGACAGCGGATAACGAAGTACCTACTTTGTAAATTTACTTAGATTAAGTACGGTTACTAGTTTCCAGCAATAATTAAACCATTCATTATCTTAGTTTCGATGACATAAAATCTCAGCTTGATTAAATTTGAAAAATAGTAATCTGTTCTAATTTGCAATTCATTACGTTTCTATACAAAATCAACCTTTTATAAATTTCATTTAAACTGAAAAATCTTTGAAATTTTCAAGATTTGAAAAAAAGTACTCCCATGAATAAACTATACTTATTTTTCTTATTAAAAGGATTACTTTTGCAAGTAGTGTTATTCCATGGAAAGAAAATTAATTCAGCAAAACTTAATTTTTTCTCCTATAAATTACGCAGTTTAGCTCGGATAATTTATTTCTTACAGCTAAACGTATCACATTCCATTTTATACCTACATATTTTCAGCAGGTGGAACAATTTGAGACGTTAATCCAGCAAATGAATTTATAGTTACTCGTGCATATACGTTTAAAATAACAAAAATAGGTACATAATTCACATCATAATAGAAATCCGTCTGCTCAAATTGTTACAGCTGTTCGATAAACTGGGCTAGTCGAGAATGGAACGCAACGTCTTACATATTATTTTTATTCAGCATCGCGATGATAGTACCAATATTCGTTATAACGTTTTCATACTATAATATAATTAAAACCATGCGACAGGTAGGCTTTTATTTTCAATTTCGAGCTTTTTGGTATTGGTAGAATACGCGGATTTAAAAATTATCACGGAGCTGTTTTTTGAAAGTTTATTCGATCGAAAAATTTACGTGAAATCTACTTCTACGTACAATTTTAACACATGAATGGAATACACCTCGTCTATACTGAAAATAAGGGTGTAAAAAAAATCAAAGCTTTAGGAAAATACCTACTACCTACCCTTTTTTTGCGCGAGGTGTTGTGCTTTATATTTTGACTTTTGTTCGAACGTCTACAGCTTAGAATTATTTTACTGGGCGAATAATTTTAAAAAAACGTTCCGAGGTCGAATGAACCCGAAAAAATTTGCGTTTTTTTTTCAGACACATTTTTGAAATAATGGAGATAAATGATAATAATTGTCCTTTTAATGGCTTAAATTAACACCAAGTTGAGTACTTAGAGGCTTAGAGACCAGGTGGTTCAGGGGGAAAGTTGCCTCTGAGATTTTTAAAAAAAATTGAAAATTGATAAATTGAATGGGCGAAAAAAAGTCAAAGTACATACAAAAATTACAAAAATTTAGCAATTTTTTGTTTCCTCTTTGGCTAATTTATAATTTTCTCCACTACCTAGAAAATGCTCAAGCTACGCTTCGACGAGTACGATACTTATCAAAATGCCAACGTAAAATGCTACTCAAATGTGTGATTAAATTAGATTAGAAAATATGATTTTCCAATTGATTAAAGATCTTATAACGTTTCACAGGTTAACAAAATGAAACAACCACAAAACACGAGTGTTGTTAAAAGAGCTGAAACTCATGTCGCTAGGATGATACTCGCAATGGTGATAGCATTTTTTATAGCTTGGGGACCTTACGCTGTATTTTCTTTGATGATCGCCTTCACTGATATCGAAATAACACCACTGTATTCGATGGCTCCGTCTTTGTTTGCCAAAAGCAGCGTTTGTTATAATCCCATCATTTATTTTTTTCTCAATCAACAGGTACGTGATTTATAAAATTTAGCGGTAATTAATTTTCAGCAGACAACGGTTTATTTTTATGTACAATAAGTCGTGAAGATGCAGAAAAATATTAAGCTCAATAACCTTTCTAATGACCGGAGCTCGGCAGATTTTAAATCACTTCGGATTCCACAAAATCCTCAAAATCTGGATTTGGATTTTAAATCTTGGAATAGAAAAGATTTCGGATTTTTTCAAATTGTGATAAGTAATTAAAATTCAAAATATTTTTTGGGGAGGGGGGGGGGGGTGGTTGTTGCACTAGTTGTTGTGAGTGCGACTCGCTCTATGAGATTTTTAAAAATTAGGCTTCAAAAAAATTGGTTTTGTATTGTTTTAAGAAAAATCAAAAATTGTTTCATCAAATAAAAATTAACATATTTCTTCTTACTAAAAACAGATTTATCTATCCGATAAAATTTTAAAAAATTTTACTCATTTTTTTACTTTGAAAAAATTGAAAAAAATTATAAAGACATTTGTTATTGAAAAAAATCATATTTTTGCAAAAGAATTCAATTTTTTTCTCTCTTAAAATTAGGTGAAAAAAATTCTTATTGCTAAAAAAATAGAGAAATAATTGAATTCAGGAAAAATTAAGAAATTTACTCTCCAAAAAATTTAAATTTAAAAATAAAGACCAAAAATTGCTCTTTTCAAACAAATTGAGAGACGGATACCTACCTATTGAGTTTTTACTCAAAAATAAAAAAAAATTACTAATACTTCTATTAGTTAACTAATACCTAGAGATCTTTTCAAAAAAATTGATTAAGTACAAAGTTTTTAAGCTTGGTTCGAGAAAAAATGCGATGTTTTCTTTGAACATTGAAGAGTGTTTTTTAGTTCTTATTTCAAAACAAACAATAAAAATTGAACCAAGTCTCAAAATTTTCGAAGTACAGTGCGGTACGGTGCAGTGTCCATTCTATACTATCTTGCTTCCTTTTACGGAATCATTAGACAACTTAAACTACACATTATGTCGAAGTGGTTGCATATTTTACCTTTTGAGGATGCATAAAAACCAAATCATCTCGCAAGCCAATGACGTTTTTAATTGATGAATCCTATATTTAATGAGATTGAAATTTTTTAATACTTTTTGTTTGTTTATACTTAATTATTGTTGCCGTTTTTTAAAAAATATTTATACGGAGGTGTCCTTCTGTTTTGCGTTGACTTATTAAAATAGACTTTGACTGTTATTTTTCTTGAAGAAATTTTTTCGATTTTGTAAAAAAGCTTTTCTTTCTTCATTTTTTGACTCAATTCAGTATCCTTTTCTAAACTTATTACATGGTTTTTTTTTTCAAAAAAATCCTCAAGAAGATTATTATTCTAAATTTTTAAATAATTTTTTGGCATTAGGTAGGTATACATTTCCAAAATAAACGGGTAGTTTTTCTGAAAAGTTTTTTTCTCTTTAAAAAAATATCTTCTCCATCAGAAAAAGTCGGTTTTTTAAATTTTACCAACGAAAATTATTTTTTGGTCATCTTTTTTCTTTGGCTAGAATTTTTTTCAAAATTGACAAAGAAAGGTTATATATTTTTTTTCTTAATTTCTAAATAAGTTTTTTAAAAATTTTTGTGAAATGAATAAGTAGGTTTTTGATAATATAATTATGATATCTAAAGAAACTCTTGAAATTTTTCAAAATAAAGGCTATAGCAGGATAAGCATAGGTGAATCGGCCTCAGACGCCATTTTCGAATTTTTTTCAAAAAATCTTTTTGTAGTGGTAAAAGATGATTTTAGAACGTATCGTGAAATTCCCATCCGCCTCGAGGGGGCTGGTACCTCGAAAAACATGGTTTTCACTTTTTCGGCGTTATCTCAGCCGTTTTTCGACCGATTGAAGTGAAACTTGGTGGATGGTAGAGGGTTACGAGTACCAATATGCACAATTTTTTTCAGATTTTTCTGACCCTGAAAATGACCTTGAAATGCGTTTTGAAAACTTTGACAGCCGATAAAAAAAAATAAAAATACACGCATGCCGCGATAAAATTACCATATGTTTTTAGGTGTATTTTGAACCTCTGTGAATTTTTTTGGATTTTTCCGAGTGGTTGAAATTGCCTAAAATGGCGAAAAACCGCGTTTTTTCAACATTTTACGCATGTACGCAGGGTGAAATTGAGTTTTGGTTGTACGCTCGCATTATGCAGTACAATTCATGTATTAACAACCATTTCAAGACGTATTTTGAAATTTCGCCCCTTTTTAGGGAGGTGGTGCCTCAAAAACCACGATTTTCATCGTTTTCGAATATTTTTCAACCTATTGAAGTGAAATTTGGTGTACAGGGGAGGGTTCTGAGTGGAAACAACGCCAAATTTTTTCAGATTTTTTTGACCTTGAAAATGACCTCAAAACGTGGTTTGAAAACTTTGACAGCCGTTTAAAAAAAAACTAAGATATACGTACATCTCGAAAAAATTACCATATGTTTTTAGGTGTATTCTGAATCACCATGATTTTTTTCAGATTTTTCCAAGTGGTGGCAATTGTCTAAAATGGCAAAAAACCATGTTTTTTCAACGTTTTTTGCGTGTACGCAGGGTGAAATTTGGTCAGAAAATTTTTTCCTCATAGTACATCACTAAGCACTCCCTCGTACACCTTTAGCCCGAATTTCAGCTCAATTCGTTCATTTTTCGCGAATTCGGGTTTTTCACTTCTTTTGCATGCATGAAATTGTAATAATCACAAGAAATGATGAAATCAAAAAACTAATCGCGAATTCGGTTTCTGCGTGTCAAACTACCCCGATTTAGACCCTTTGCGCGAAAATTTTGCCCAAAATTGAAAAAATTGAACATGAAGAGAAAAAAATATGTATATTTTTAACTAAAAAAGCAATTTTTTAAATTTTGGGAAAAATTTTCGCGCAAGGGATCTAAATCGGGGTAGTTTGACACGGAGAAACCGAATTCGCGATTAGTTTTTTGATTTCATCATTTCTTGTGATTATTGCAATTTCATGCATGCAAAAGAAGTGAAAAAACCGAATTCGCGAAAAACGAACGAATTGAGCTGAAATTCGGGCTAAAGGTGTACGAGGGAGTGCTTAGTGATGTACTATGAGGAAAAAATTTTCTGACCAAATTTTACCCTGCGTACACGCAAAAAACGTTGAAAAACGCGGGTTTTCGCCATTTTAGGCAATTTTAACCACTCGGAAAAATCCAAATAAATTCACAGAGGTTCAAAACACACCTAAAAACATATGGTAATTTTATCGCGGCATGCGTGTATTTTTTTTTTTTTTTTTTTTAAACGGCTGTCAATGTTTTCAAAAACGCATTTCAAGGTCAGAAAAATCTGAAAAAAATTGTGCATATTGGTACTCGTAACCCTCTACCATCCACCAAGTTTCACTTCAATCGGCCGAAAAACGGCTGAGATAACGCCGAAAAAGTGAAAACCATGTTTTTCGAGGTACCAGCCCCCTCGAGGGGATGGGAATTTCACGATACGTTCTAAAATCATCTTTTACCACTACAAAAAGATTTTTTGAAAAAAATTCGAAAATGGCGTCTGAGGCCGATTCACCTATGCTTATCCTGCTATAGCCTTACTTTAAATATTTTTTGACTATTTTTTTCAAGAATATTAACCAAGATTTCTTCAACTTTTTTGTACTTATACACAATTTTTTTCAAAAAATATTTTTAAAAATTTTTTAGTACTAAAGTGACTTAGGTACCATTTTAGACAAAAAAAATTTTAAACGCTTTCTTATATTTTTTCATAAAATATTTTGATAAAACTTTTTATCGATACAATTATTACTTCAAAATTTTCTTCTCTTACCCATACCTACGTTTTTAGATATAAATTTTCTTCTGCTTTTCATATGAGAAGTGGTTGATTTTTTTTTCTTTTTAATTTTAAAATGAATTTTTTGTACTTCTTACAAGTTCATCTCGCAATTGTTTTGAAATTTTAAAAAAATGATATTTTTTTCAACACAGAATACTTTTTTTCATAATATTTCCGAAAAAATTGTAAAAACGAATTTTTATTTCAAGAAATTTTTTCTAAGCAGAGTAGCAATATTTGTGGAAAATTTAAAAAAATAGTCTTTGATTTGTTTTTGAGCAATGAAATTTTTTAAAGAATTTTTCTCGTCGTCTATTTTTCATAGAGTAGTTCGAAAGTCATTTTTTCACTTTAAATCAAAAATTTGAGTAAATAGCGAAAAGGCCGAAAAATAATGCCAAGTCCAAGCACATATACAATAAAAGAAACTGCATTGCAGGCATGCAGACATACAAATAATAGAATGCTTTATGCTACCTCTTGAAAATCACTCATTAATGTCCAATGAACAAACGATGACAGTAATGAATTGGGGATAAGCCAAAAACCCAGGTACTTACTCTTCGATAGAAAATTTCGTAACAGATTACGTTTCATGTATAATCCTGCCTATTCTAAACCAAAAACTTCACAGTAAACATTGTTGCTACCGAAACTAGTCAAAATATTGCGCTATTAAAAATGTACATAATTAATAATTATATATAAAATAATTTGAAAGCATAAAGTCATAAAAATAGATAACAAGGATAAAGTTACAAACACACCCATATTCATTATTTATAATATACACACGTGTCCATTCTCGTCTACATTCAAGCTCGTTTTATTTTTCTAGTTTCGAAAATCATGGTGTCGAAAGATACAAAAAGGATACGTCGAAGAAAGTAGCGTACGAATTCGACAAATCCCACTGTCGAAAATAAATTCGCCACCGCGAGAATTACAAAACGCCGAATGGGGACGTAAGAGTCAAGCACTGATGACAATTACTTCCAGCGTTAGCAGCAGCTCGAGCGATGTTAACAATTACTTCAAGCAGTTCAAAGAACGAGACTTGAAATTGTCATACTTAATCCCTCATAACACTTTTCCTTTCGTGAAAAGGAAACAGAAATTAAAAAGTCTTTCATTACCCAGCATCAAAAAGTGATCATTTGTTTTGCGCATTTTCTTTATCTGAAATTTGAGATAGGTATTCATATTCAATACATATCACAATTTTGACGAAGATCCTTTCACTGCAGCGGTTATTTCTGAGTTTTCTTTTTTTGAAAATATTAATCAATCGGGGTCATTGCATTATTTTTATGAAATATCATACGAGTATGTTTTTAGAGTTCAAAACACAACACAGGGCTATTTGAATACCTTGTAGTTGCTGAGAACGCTACCGGGCTATTAAAAGAAAGAAGGAAAAAAAAAGAGGTGAGTCTACAATATCTATTTCTTCGTATTACACGATTTTACCTACGAGTATAACCATCATATCATCAATTCGTGAATTAGAATTTCAGTGAAATGAATAAATATCTCATAATAAATATTTATAGGGTGAAAAATATAAAAAATTTATGACAATTTGCATTGTGTCGTAATTATTATACTGAAATGCGCACCACATACCTACATATTATTATATTTATGTGTCTAATTCTAATTTGCATGTAATATCTGTACCTATGTACGAATTCTTTTATGTAAAAGGCTGTGAACTGTAAAATACATAATACATTGATGAAATGCATTTTGTTACTGATATTTCATCGTCATGAATTGGCTATTTTAGTTATTTTTTTAAATTTCAGTTGCTGGTATAGTTTTAGCTTTTCAATTTTCATATAATTTCGTCAATAAATTACGTAACTTGATTCGATATTTTAGGATTTTTTGTTTCCGAAAACAATTATTGTGAGTGTGGATGAGAAAACGTGTCTAGTCAGGAAAAACATTTTTTTTTTTGGTAATGAAAGATTGACCCCTCGCGTTTACAGTCTATTTCACAAAAGGAGGCAATTTTGAGCAAAATCAGGGTTGCTAAAACTAAAAAAAAATTTCAAAAAATATTTTCAACCATGCTGATTACGAATATCATACTCATTGTTAACTTTTTCTATTGTGTTTCGTGACAATCTCAACCATTTTTAACAAAAAAAAAGGAGAAAAATGAAAAAATGAAATTTAATAAAAATTTAAAAAATTGATTTTTGTTGGTTTTGGGTAAGCTTTGCCCGCCTTGGGCGAACTGAATATTGTTCTCAAGTCCATAAAACCATTTTTAACAAAAAAAAAAAAAAAAAATTAAAAACTTTTTAAAAAACTTGAAATTCAAAAAAAAAGATTTTTATTGATTTTGGGAAAGTTGTCTCTCCCTGGGGGCTAAATATTGTTCCCAAGCCCATGAAACCTTTTTTAAATGAAAGTAAAGGTCAAAATTGATGAAAAACAGCCAAAGCCCTTGAATCGATTTTTTCCTGATTAGGCACGTTTTCTCATCCACACTCACAATTGCAAAAAAATTTGAACGCCATGAAATTTTTATAAATACAGGTACCCTTATTTTGGCCTTTCAAATTTTTTCATTACTACCTTCATAACTTATAACCTATCAAAGTTGTTCCTTTTCATGAGAATAGAATCCCAATTTTTCTTTTTTCCCGATATGATTTCCAGTGGTACCTTGAGACATCTCCATTCTACAAAAAAAGAACAACTTTTTTTTTTTACCTAACATTATATTGTTGTTTTTTATCAGATGATCGTGCCAAATGTCCCCATTTTAATTTTAAAAAAAGAAAAAAAAAACAAGAAATTGACAATTTTTTTCCTAACCCATTAAATTGTTTCTTATCCATGAGAAATGATCCACAATTTTTAGTCGAATTTTCTATCAATTCGGACCTTTCGTCAAATGATTTTAGAAAGTTTGTGGACGCAACTCTTCTGCAGCTGCAGAAGGTATAGAATAATGGAATTTGCAGTGTGAGCATCATTATTCAGATTATGTATTTGTAGTTGTGCACTATGTGATTTTTTTTTAACAAAATATGCAAAATTGACCAAGTAATCGATAATGATAATTATGATCAGGGGAAGAGGGGGAAACGTATAGCGGATGAGAAGTTGGTAATGGACATATGGAAAAAAAGAAGCAGGAGAAATGCTTTGTTGTTGTTGTTGATGTTTACTCCACTCTGAAATTTAAAAAATTTCTTCAGTAAGTTTTTGATGGTTGGAGTGACCAGTTCTTATACCTAAACCTAAATAAATATCATGTTTTTAAATGTGTTTCACGTTTTTTACAAAAAAAAAAAAAGTAAGTATAAAATCCGGAAAACGACAATGAAACCTGAAAATTCGGCTACGCGCACACACTTGGGATATGGGGGTAGGGTTGGAAAACCGATAAAATCGATTGAATTATGAAGAAAACTGAAAACTTGACCGAAAACTAAACTTTAAAAAATATCGGTTTTATTTTTTCGGTTGGTTATTCGAACAATTTTCATTTTTTTTTCAAGTGGAATTCGAGATTAGGGTTTTGGATTAGTTACGTTTAAAAAAAATCAATTAGGTAGAAAATAATGGAACATTTAAAAAAAAAATGAATAGTTACATTATATTATTTTTTTTGAATAATAATTTTCAACCAAATTAAAAATATATAGGGTGTTCCGGATTGAGAGTAAAGCCTTCCAACCAGTAACTATATGCAACTTATATAGAGTCGATGTACGTATGTTTGCCTAACCTCCGGACCGGACTGCAGGGCTGAGTTATGCTGATCGAAATTTTTTTTTAGGTTTTACAGAGTGTTTTCAACCTTGAGCTACTCGACAACTTCAACAGTTGGAAAGTTGCGCTTTGTGGCATCAGGTGGCAAATTTTGTCTAGAATTTTTTCATGGGACTGGTAATTTTTATAAGTGGAGAAGGAAGTCTATACCAAGCAAAATATTTGAAAAAACATGTAAAAAATGTGACAATTTTCCTTATTTTTCTGTGCTAACTCAAAAAGTTGTTCTTTGACCAAGATACGAGTATTATTATTATTTATTATTAACTTCTAGATGAGAAAATTCTGTTTTTTCAATGACGCAATTCCCACCCCTCTATCTCACCCCGATCAAAAATTATGAGCGAATAATTTGTTGAAAAGCGTCTGGAAAAAATCATAATTGAAAATTTAAAAAAAATTCTTGAATAATTTTTTTTAATGTATCAAAAGTTATGAGCAGTTCATTTTTTCAGAAAAACATCTGAAAAAATCATTTTTAAAAAAATACTTGAATTGGGTATGATTTTTTTTCCAGAAGGTTTTCAACAAATTATTCGTTCATAACTCTCCTCACAAAAAAGGGCAAAATTTTTAACTTGTAGCATTTAAAATTGTTTATTTTCATCAGAAAATAATTCTTACATTTTTATTTTATTATTTTTTTTAAAGAATTAATGACGCCGCAAGCTACCCCTTAAAATTACGTTTGTTGGGAGAAAATGAAAAGTTTTGAATCAATTTTTATAAAAGAAGCAAATTGATGGGTTATAACAAAGATTTTGAAAATCGGTAAATTTTTCAATTTTCTAAAAAATAGGTGCGACCAGGGGCCATTTAAAATTCAGTGGAGGGAAAAATAAAAAATAGAGAATCATTTCTTTAATAAAAATAAACAACTTTGGGGAGGGGTGAGGCAAAAAAAAATCGTAAGTACAATATAAGGGCCAGCCTGAAAAGCGAGTACACGAAGGTACCAATTTATTTTGACATTCCGTACACTGAAATTGAAATGTCAATTACACCCCTGTACGAATTAATTTCATCAAAAAGCTATCGAGCGAAAAATTGTTTTTCAAATCACCTGAAACTTTTTGGCAACTTCTACAATTAGGCGAAAATTCAACATAATTTCACTAATGAAAATTTCTAACACTTTTTTTGCTTCCTCGAATAAAACTTTGGAAAACTGCATTTGACACGACTCCGCGTCTCCACGGTGATTTTTCTATACAAAATATATTTCGCTGATTTGAATAAAAAGTAAGATTTGATTGAATTTTGAAACACACGAAAGGCTGAAATAATTTTGTTCAATAAATATTTAATTGGATTGTTTATGTACGAATATTTTAAGTCGATTCGCTAATTATTTGTCATTGTTTTTTGTAATGTTTAATAAATGTTATGTTGTATGTTCATTATTGGCTATTGTCTCACTGAAAGGCATTTTACTTTAGAAACTTTTAACGTACCTAAGTAAAAAATTAATTGTCGTATCCTTTGAAATATTCACAATGAAAAAGTCTGCGAATTTTTCGAAAATAATAACGAATGAAAAATACATTGTGCTCTGATTTGAAGCAGCGTTTGGTTCGTGCACATGAATTACGTTTAACATGTAGATATTGGTGCGTATCTACATTCTACATATATTACTTGAAATGGAAATTGGAAATTGCTCGATTTGTTTTTTATATATACAAAGATGAAAAATTGGAACCACCATCATTCTCAATAATCGAAAAATTTTCAACAATAACGCGAATAGGGAAATAAACTACTCAGGGTGCACAATTTTACTCGGGGGTAGCATTGTAAATGTTTATTGTATTACTACATGGTGAAAAAAAATGAAACTACCATATCACGTTGAAAAAATCTTGTTTCTCAAATGGGGAAAAACAACGTAAAATGTCGGAAATAAGCTATAATAGTTTTACATATCAAAATAGGTACATTTTCGATACTTTTTGGTTGGAAAATTCACTTTTAAATTACTTCTTTTATTGACACCGAAATAATGCCGGAGCATCGCAAATGAAACCCAAAACATACATAGAAATCTAATTGCCACGTATAAAATTAATGTTTTCCGGTTGTTTCATATGTAGGCCTACATGTTTTGTAGAAAATCTAACTCGATTTTTGCACATTCGAAGCAATAAACATTTCACGAAGAATTTTTTTACTCGCGGATTTAAATAATGAAGGTCGATACAGCGATGTTTCAAAATCGGTTTTTTGCCTTTGCCAAAGCTCATTTTGAGCTACACTTCGACTTTGAGAAATGATAAATGAATACATCTCGTTACTTGTAAATGGAGCCTGCAAAACCATCGTCTTTCATTTTGAAAACAGTATACATCTTTTAGCTTTTTTTTTGTCAAATTGTCAAGATAAAACTGTCGCGAGTTAATTGGATTGCGTTTATTTTTTTATCTTCGAGTGTCATTGCAGGGAGCTAGAATATTTTTCTTTTTCTTTTTTTTTCTTTCAACACGCGTTCCATTTTCCAAAACGACTTCTCCTATTATTCTCGTAATTACGAGAATATGTTGTGAGCGCTTTCATGAACGCTTCATCGAGACACTATATTTTTCAATTCGTATTTTGTCATGCGATTGCACAAAATTATGATTAAAATGTTTTCAATTTTATGTAACGTCAGTTAGGTACTATTCAGACACAGAGTAGGTAATAAGGAAAGTTATATAATATAGGAAAGAAAAACACATTTACAAAATTCCTTCGCGAATACGAAGATTCACTTCATTCATTACAAGGTCTCGATACTTAAAATAAAATATTCGCAAGAATCAAGTTTGCTTATACGTACTTACAATGCAAAATTACCCCTACATGATAATTTATGTACTAATTTGTTTTAAAATTCAAAATGCTGAGTGGAAAAAATGAAAAATACCTACTTAGATATTTAGTTTCTATACTTCTTTTTTTTGTATTTAAAAATCTTTTTCAGTTTTTTTCCTCGCTGAATTTTCACTTCAGCCTAATCACCCTTCATTCAAAATCAAAATCAACACATTTGAAAGTTTTTGTCTTTTTTTGGTTCTAATTCTAACGCATCGAAATTTTGTTCTCAAAATAATGTGTTGATTTTTTTGAATGAGGGTGATTAGGCTGAGCTAAAAATTCAGTGAGCGGGGAAAACTGAAAAGAAAGCTAAGCACCAACCCCCCCCCCCCCCCCAAAAAAAGAGAAACTAAATATTCTTTACTTTTTCCACTCAGCACATTTTGCATCTTGAAATAAAATGATAAATTACCATTTATGTACGGTAATTTTTACATTGAACGTACCTACGTATGCAAACTCAATTTTCGCGAATATTTTACTCTCAAGCCCGTCAAGAGCCAAAATGGGCCCGGGGCAAAACAAAAATTATTTTGGGCCCTCTTGCAAGGGCATTTTTAACCAAAAATTATGTAATTTTTCCAACTCGAACGGAAAAAATTCAATTCGGGCCCGGGGCAAAATG
The DNA here is from genome assembly GCA_959613365.1 of Balanococcus diminutus. Taxonomy (NCBI): domain Eukaryota; kingdom Metazoa; phylum Arthropoda; class Insecta; order Hemiptera; family Pseudococcidae; genus Balanococcus; species Balanococcus diminutus. The sequence continues at coordinate 38,605,441 of OY390714.1, forward strand.
CCCTTCTGCCCCCCTCTCGAGGGCCTGTTTACTCCAATAATTATAGAGACCTTGTAATAAAAGAAAATATTTCCCCCATTCTTCAGCTATCATTTTGCCTAAAATTGAAAAATTCACATTTTCAATAAAAATTCAGCACGAGAAAAAAAATACTTATAAATAAAATACAAATTTTATTTTCCTACTTTGGGAAAAGTTTTCGCTGAATGGGCCTAAATCGTTGTAGTTTGACCTGCAGAATTCGATTTCGTGATTAGTTTTTTGATTCCATGTGATTACAGGAATAAAATTGTAAATGAGCGTTTAAAAGGTGGAAAAAAGAACTATATTGATTCATTGAAGATATGGGTAATTTCCACCACTTCGAAAAATCTGAAAAAATTCATGGGAGTTCAGAATACACCTAAAAATGTAGAAATTTTTCCCAGAAATGCGTTCATTTCTTTTCAATGAACTTTCAAACTTATAAACCACGTTTTAAGGTCAAAGGTCATTTTCAAGGACAAATTTTTTTTTTTTTAAATTAAGGCTTTTTACACTCAAAACCATCCTTTATCATCCAACAAATTTCATATCGATCAGCTGAAAAAAGTTCAAATAATGATGAAAATCGTGGTTTTTGAAGTCTCAAAAAAAAATATTAAAAACGCACAAAATCCAACAAAAAAAAAGGAATTAAAATTTTAAAACACGTTAGAAAAATTTCGAGTATGAAGTTCAAAAAATAGATTCAACAAAATCCTAACAATGAAAAATCTCGAAAAAAATTTACCTACCTTAAAAATCTCATTTTTTTTACTTTCGAAAAAAATTGCTTTTGAAATTTTTTAAAATAAAATTTTACTTATGTTTTTTGAAAAACGTACCTTTATTACGCAAACACTTTATTAATTTTTCATTTTTTTTTTTTTTTTTTTTTTTTAGCGTAGTAAGTATATGCTTTTACGATGACCAAAAAGGAAAAAACGTTGGCTTAGGTTTGGCCAGGTCAGGTTAGGTTGAGTGTTGGGAAGAAATACTTTTTAGTATTTTGCCAGACATAAAACTTGTTTTTTTATTTACTCTGATGACTTTTACATATTTTGTCTAACAATCTAAAAATTGGGAAAACTTTAGAAAAAACTTTTCTTCAAAAATTTTGAAACTTACATAGTAAAAGCATTAACTATGTTTCAGACTTTTTTTAAAAAAATCATAATTATGAACAATTTATTTTATTTTATTTTTTAAAATAAAAACATGTCAAAAATAATAAATTTTTGATTTTTCTGAAATCGCAATATAAATGACAAAAATTTAATTGAATACATGTTCACTTGTTCAGACATTTTAGACCCCTATATGTCTCCAAAGAGGTAACGGGTTCCCTAAATGGTATTATTCGGATATTTTAAAAGAAAATCGGAGAAAATGAACGAATTTTATTCAAATACGAATTGATGGTGGTATACTTGGGTATCTTTGATGATAAGTACAAGAAAAAAAAATCCACCCGAAATATGGAAGAATAATTAAACTTTCAAAGGAGTGCGGTCGTATTCCACAATTTCAAGAAAACAGCCGAAAAATCGTCAAATGCAAATTGATGCAAAAAAAATACATATAGGAAAACTTTTTTGAAAAATGAAAAAAAAATTAATTTAGTTTTCGAGAATGCAGAGCCTTGAATGTTGGCAAAGAATGCACGTGCATCGCGTAAAATATTGGAGGCGACATGCATAATGTTATTTTTTGGTAGATCGATGCCCCCTCCCCCTCTTCAACAGTGAACCCATCACGCTTCAACACTTTAAACTACTCAGTATTCATGAATAATAATAATACATGCAATAAGTGGGGGTGGGCACTCATTTGTACATTTTTTAAAAATTTTCTTTGACAAAATACTTGATTTTCGTATAGTATTGCTATTCTTCAACCATTTTCATTTCCTTTTCTCTCATATCAACAAAACTTCGAACAACTGTAAAAGTTTTTGTTTTGATACGTTTCAATAACCAAATAAAAATTTACATGACGAAGTGTTCACATCTTTGAAATCTGCCGATATAGTTCTTGAATGTTGATTATTTACTACCTACAAACAAAAAATGGCACTGGTACGCAATACGAAATACGTAGCGTAGCTTACAAGTATGCATATACAATATACATAAATACTATAAAAACAAAGCTTTTAGAAAAAAGCTCATTTGAATAATAAAGACGTAAAAAAAAATCACTTTAATCTCTACTAACTGTTTGCTCTCAGAATTCACTATAAATTGATACCATAATAATTCAAAACCTTTTCACACATTTTTACATTTTTGACCTGTGAGCTTTTTTAAAAAATTATTGTATCATTTAAATTTTTTTATAAATCTTGCTCATGAATAAGCGAGAGCTATACAGGGTGTCCGGGCAGTGGTCTGCCAAACTGGAAATTTGGATATAAAAAAGTACCACTAACAAAATACTTTATTAATACAAGGCGCCTACCTCGATTACGAAGTGCAGTGCTATACAAAAATTTCAAAATTTTGTCAAGACAATAATACATAAAACAGGTGTAACTTTTTGAAAGGAACAAAAGAAATTTACAAAAGAAATTTGCCTATCTTCGAAAATGAAGGGGCTGCATAGCGCCTTAATTTTCAAACATAGGCAATCTCTTCACATAACTTTTTTTGCTCCTCTAAAAAAGTTACACCCATTTCATGTATTGTTTTGATGGAATTTCGAAGTTTTTGTGTATCACCAGTACACCGCACCGTTAAAACTGAGGTATAGGCAATATTTTTGACAGGAATTTCATGTTGCTAGTATACTTAACTCCTTCAATTTCAAAGATAGGTAATCCAATATGATTTCAACTTTTATTGCCTTTTCAAAAATCTATCCGCTGCCGGTGTTGATTTTTTTTTATAACGTAGTGTTGCCAATCGATTTTGCTAAGAAAAATACCGATTTGTCAAGTTTTGTATCTCCTTCATTTTCAAGGTTAGGCAATATGTGTACGTGAAGTTTTTGTAGTTATATCCATATCAAGTTTGGCAGACTACTGTCCGGACACCCTGTATAACTCTCGTTTATTCATGAGCAAAATATATAAAAAATAACAAATGCGTGCAATTTATTCCAAGTAAAAATTTAGCAATAACCGAGTCTTAGGAGCAAAATAGATATGCACTCGAAACCACGTACCTAGTACCTAGCAACCAAGTGCTCGAATTGAGCAAAATTACGAAGTGGAACGCATTTTGATCCAAAATTTTGGCCAAGTCATGTCAAAACCCCAAATAGAAAATTGTTCCAATTATACATTTGTTAATCCTCCGCCTCCCCATTTTGTGTTATCTTTAGATTTTTTTTATGCCTCGGTCCTGGGTGTTTGATATTTCATAGGCTTTTGACAAAATATAAAATTTAAAAAAAAATGATCAAATTTATCAATTTTGTTGCCAAAAAAAAAAAAAAACGCGTAGCAGTGAAGATGCTCCGCGACAGCCGAATTTTTTTTTTCAAGTTAGTGTATCACTTTGAAAACGTTTTCATCCATGGTATTTCAGTTTCAATATCAGTTTTAACTTAAAATTCAGTTTAAAAATGTCAGGTTTTTGGTCTTCAGTTTTAGTTCCTCTCTGCATTGAAGATTTAATCTTCAGATGGGGGCTCCGCCCCATACCCCCGTTGAGGCTCCGACCCAACCCCCTCATCACTTTCGGCTCTTAGGATGGGGTTTCCGCCCCCATACCCCCGCGTTGGGGGCTTCGCCTCCAACCACCTCGTCACTTCCAACTCTTCAGATGGGGGCTCCGCCCCCATGCCCCTATTAGGGGGCTTTACCCTCAATAGGGACATGGCAGGAGAGGATTGAGGGCTTCGCTCTCAATCCCCTTCACACTTTCAGCTCTTCAGACGAGGGCCAACACACCAAAAAAGAGGTTAAAACGTGAAAATTTATGATTTTTGACCCTGTACGGGGGTCAAATGGTGCTCAAAAGTCGAAACCCCCAAAAGGCACATCAGTGACCTCTACTGACCCTACATCCCAAATTTCGATTGTTTAGGTCTTTTAGTTTGGGCTGTAGGCTGTTCAACGCGTCAGAAAAGACAGGTTAAAACTTGAAAACTATTGATTTTTGACCCTGTATCGAGGTCAAAAGGGGTTTAAAGGTCAAAACCTACAAAAGGCACATCAGGGGCATGAACTCGATCTATGATAAAAATTTAGGCCCCCCAGCTCCATTTGGGAGGTCTGTAGCCTGATCAACGTGAAAAAATGACCTCAAAATCCACTTTTTGGGCCCTAAAATGGGGTGGGGATGACTTGGGAATCTGAAATTTGGATACAGTGGAGACAATCAGAGTCACTGTTGTTGGTAAAAATTTCAAATCATTTTGTCAAATTGGGGCCTCTTTAGAGCCCCTCTCAAAAAAGAGCGAGCCCCAATTTAGGGGCTCGAGGGTCAAAAACCCCAAAAGGCACCTCAGTGACCCTTATCTATCCTAAATACCAAATTTTAGCATCCAAGGTCATTTGGTTTGGGCTGCAGGCTAATCAACGTACCGGGAAGCGAGAAAAAACATGAAAAATTGTGAAAAATCTTGATTTTTGACCCTTGACAGGGGTCAAAGGGGGCCCAAAAGTTAAAACCTACAAAAGGCACATCAGGGGCACAAACTTGATTCATGATGAAAATTTTGGCCCCCCAGCCCCATTTGGGGGGTCTGTAGCCTGATCAACGTGAAAAAAATGACCCCAAAATCCACTTTTTGGGCCCTAAAATGGGGTGGGGATGACTTAGGGGGCTGAAATTTGACTATGGTGTAGGTAATTAGGATTCTCATCCCTGGGTCAAGTTTCAAAAAATTTCATGATATTGGGGCTCCCCCGCCCCCTCTCAAAAAGGGGTCATATCCCCAATTTTGAGTTAGGGCCCCAAAAAAACATATCAAGTTTGACCTCATTTGACCTGTTAGGCTCGGCCCCAGAGTTCTAAAAGTGAGGGTAAAATTATAAATAAATATATATATATATAAATATGTGACATGTGACAGATCGTCATCTTTTGGTCCCAAACGTCGAGAAATGGGGTCAGAACTCTTCTACCCCCCCTCCTTCTAAATTAGGGTCGGACACAATAGCCTAAATTTTTTTTTAAAAATTCGGCTAATAATTCATCCAATTTAAAACTCTTTTTTGACAATAAAACAATGAGCATTTCTTACAGTGGTAGTCCTAAAAAATTAAAGTATTTTTTATTCCAAGAAAAAGGGGATTTTTTGAAGTTGTTTTTATTCTCCCTTGAGAATGCGAGAATTTCTCCTACCAAAAAAATAAGTTTTTTTCTTCTCCAAAAATTTAAAAAATATTTTTCCTTCAAAAAATTGAGATTTGGTAAGATTTTTTTTTCAAAAAAACTGAGAATTTTTTCTTTAAAAATGAGAGATTTCATTTTGAACAGATAAAATGATTTTTTTGCTTCAGAATGTTTGACAATAGGTAATCAGGATTATTTTCTCAAAAAAATTCATAATTTTGTTTCTCTAAAAATAAGAGGTTTCTTTTTAAACAAAAATAAGTTTTTTTCTCCAAAAAATGTACCTAAGATTTTTTTCCAAAGAAAAGAGGCATTTTTTTCTTCATTTCTTTTTTCCAAAAAAAATTATACGATTTTTATCTGAAAATTTGAGAAATATTAATTCAGAAAAAGTGGAAATTTTCTTCAAAAAATTATATTTTTTCAAAAATTTGAAGATTTTTTTTCTTTTAAATATTTAGGAATACCTAATTAAAATTTTATGTTTGAAAAATAAGAGCTTCTTTCTATATAAAAAGTGTTTTTTTCAAAAAGTTAAAGATTTAAAAAAACATAAAATTGTTTTTTTTTTTGGTTTTTAATTTGGAATCATTTCAAATTATCTATATGAGAAGAATTTTTTCAAATTTTAGTAAAACGGAACATAATTACGTTCTTGAATTTTTCACGAACCGGAACGAAGATTTTTTTAGTTTTCACGAAAGTGTGTCCTGGCTCAATTCGAGCACTGTTAGCTACCTAATTGTGCGTATTATATTTAAAAAGATGCGGAATTACAAAAATAAAATAAAAAAATTTCCACATTCTGAACAAGAAGACAATAAATTTAATTCAAACACGTACTTATTCGCGCACGAGTAGGTATATGTAATATCCTTTACGTCAAATTAATGGGTAGGAGAAGAGCAAGAGTTCAGATATTTAATCGAAAAAAAGCTTGATCGTCTAAACCAGTGTTAATGGGTCGAACTTGATTCTTGAACAATGGATTAAAATAAAAGATACATCGGGTTTGAAATTATCGGTCAATTCTTAAACGTTATAATTATAAAATATATAAGCTCGAGCGCAACCAACTTGAACAAAATACGATACTTCGATTCGTTTGTACCGCTTGCTCGTTCTTACAAACCACTCTCACTTTTTTTCTCATCTTCCTTCCATTTGACTTCATCCTCTTTTGATGCATCTCTGTTCTCATCCATCCTTCTCCCTTTCGCATTTACTTTTCATTTTCATACAGAAGCCCAATTGTAATTGTGAACAAACATGATCGTTTATTCGCTGCTACGTAAATAAAGTGTATTTTATCAACGTAAAAGTACGCGTGTTTCGATTCGGTTAAAATGTGCTTTTTATTCTCGTACTTTATATAAATTCTCCGGCAGTATTAAATATATTTCGAACATGGTAAGTTGAAATATTTGTTTTAACGGGTTTTTTGGTGAATGTACTTCGTATGCTTTACTGAATTTTCACACTTTTTTTTTTAATTTTAGTAACAATGAGCATTTCCATTACAACGTAAATTACCGAAACGAGCATTTGAAAAATAGTGAATTCGAAATATTTTCATTATGTTTCATTTTGAATGATTTTCAATAGCTATTTTCTGTGCCTACCTCCCTAACTACTTATTCTATCAATTTTTTATGGGGACGAATAATGCTTCAAAAATTTTTGAATTAAATTTATTTTCAAAATGTCTATGAAAGGTGAAAATTGTTTTATAAAAATTTTCAAAAATAATCTCATCGTACTTTTAACAAAGTGTTTCAAAGTTACGTGGAAAAGTCCAAACACAACAAATGAAACATAAAAAATTAATGTGCAATAAAAATCTACTTACATCAATCGTGCAAATACTTTGGTATATATTTCAATAGATCTAATTTTGTTTCGCGACATTGTCGTCACGAGATGTGTCAACTAAACACCACTGAGAATTGAATTGAAAAAATTTTGCTAGTATATTTTCTACAGATCGTATCAACCAGAAAAGTGAAATTTCGCTGCTGAAAAAAGCAATCTTGCACATTTCTACGCACACTCGAGCTTCAAGTGTTTTCCTTACATGCGTTTAATCCATACTCCCAGACTCGATAGCATAAGTACCTACACATCGTCGATATTATCATGGGAATATGTCACCGAACTGCAATATTACACAAAAGATATCGTCAAGTATCGAAGGTTATCTTCATAAGAAGCGAGTTATGAACGATTTAAACATCAAATTTATCGGCTTATCAAAGTATATGTATTACTTGTATACAAAAATTGTAACGAGGTCTTGGGTAAATTAAAACAAAAAGTTAATTTCAAGGTAACGTTAATCTTCGGAGATACGATATATTTTATGACGTCGCGCGCCGGTTTGGAATGATTTTTTAACGATGAAACAAAAGTATGTAAAATATCAATCATTATATGGAATGCGACACGCATTGCCTGAGATTTTTCGTTCAACAAAGGTAACTCGATTCTTTCGTTTGTATTCAAATTTCAAATTTGAATTCTGATAAGATATAACGTCTTGCAAATAATATTTAATTTTGCTTCGCTCTGTTCGCTCGTGTCTGCGATGACATCCGCATCGCCAAGCTTGTCCCTTTGCAACAGGAAATCTAATTTGTGCAATTTATTAATTAATAATTCTTATATTCGATTCACTAGTAACAAGACATTCATAAATAATAAACTATCGTCTACAGGACTTATTTAGAATATTAATACGAAGGTGGCATTTTTTTTTAGTGGACAATCAGTTTCGACGCGGTATTGAAAACAATCTCGACGAAAATGCGATTAATTTCTTCCTAAATGAAGATTACGTAGCTGAAGGCAATTTTAACCAAGAATCTACGTATAAGGAAAAATGGGCCGATACGTAATTTTTCACGGATTTCTTTTTTTGAGCATCCGACCCCCTTCCTTTGGTAGCCCTCTATCTATGCCTCTAAGGTCATTTTCCAAAAAATTTTCAAACAAAAGTCATACATTGAGATACTTGGAATAATTTTTGTCATTACACAAATTTCAATTGAACTCCTCCCTCCCCTCCAATTTGACATAATATGTATAAAAATAAGCGGCTTATTTGCGTACATATTATCCGAAATTGAAGGAGGAAGAAGGAGGAGATCAATCAAGTTTTTAGTAATAACTGAAATTATTTCAAGTACATCAATGTACAACTTATGTTTGATAAAATTTTCAATTCAGGACTAGGTGCAGGGTTGTGAAACACAACAAAACGAAAAAGCAAAATAACGAAATAACGAAAAAATTTCGAAAAAACGAAACGAAACTTTATAAATGCTGAAAAAAGCGAAACGAAATAACAAAATTTCTTACGTTTTGTTTCAGGTTTTAAAAAAATTAATTAATTAATTTTTTTATACAAAAAAAAAAAAAAAAAAAAAAAAAAAACAAGAGACAATAACAGCATTGAAAATTTATTTTAAAATTTTTTGTGGAGAATTCCTTTAAAAATTTTTGTTGAAAATTCAAAAAAATATTTCTTGAAAAGATTCCTTCTTTTGTCCTTTAAACTTTTCACAAACAAATTTTTACAGCAAAACAAATTTTTTGAAACTTTTTTACAAGGAATTTTGCCTGTAGGGCTAGGGTGGATTTTTTTTTATAAAATTAAAAAATGATATTTCGCGAAGAAATTGCATCAATTTTTCAAAAAAAAAAAACAAAAAAAAAAAAAAAACAATAATACAACAACACTGAAAATTTATTTATAGGTACTTATACCTACCTAATTAATTTTACTGCATTAAAAAATATTCTTTTGCAAATAATTTTTAAATTTTTTGAGAGTGATTTCTTCAAATTTTAGGCCAAAAGTTCAAAAAATGAAACTCTCTCAAAATTTAAAAAAATCTAAAAATCAAGAAATATTACTTTTTGTCATACAGACATATTCCAGCATATGAAAATTGAAATCTAATTACAGAGTTGAATTCTGGACAAAATTTCCAATTATTTGAATACCCACATGGGTAGGGCTGAAATAAAGAAATAATTTCGGTTAACGTGACGAAAAGGGAATAAAACGAAATAATTAAACTGGCAGGATAACGAAAAACGCAACGAAACAGAAAACCTGAGATGAACAAAATAACGAAACGAAAACGAAAAAAAAATCGATATTGATAGTTTTTATTGTTAGTATGAACTCGGTTATATCCAAATTTCAAGTTTGACAGATCATTCGCAGGACACCCTGTGTACAAATAATGTTCAAGCGTGATTTCTATTCGTTTGATGCAAAATTGTAGGAGAGAGAGGAGCCCAAGACAAATTTTGGTAATGACCAAAATTATTTCAAGGATCTTTATCTACAATTTTTGTGAAAATTTTGTTTTCAAAATTAGCCTTATAGGAACAAGAGAGGGGAGTAGACCTTCAAAAAAGGCAAGCCTTCAAAAAATGACATTGTTTCCCCTTAATAAATTCTAGTTTAAAATTCAGTCATAAAATTTCTTTCAACCATGTACCCATTCCCACAAAAGCTATTTTCCCCTATTTTCGAGCTGTATAACCCAGTGTGAAATATTAGGCTCAAAGACTCCCTCCCTTCAGCCATTCGTATCCTTAAAAAATATTTTTCCAAAATCGACTCGACATTATTAGGTACGAAGTCGGTACCTACTTTGTACCTAATAATGCCAATTTTTCACTCCCTCGAAAGTTGGGCAAAAGCGATGGTGAAGAAATCAAACCATGGCTTGTTGGAAAAAAAAGAGGATAGATACCTACCTACCAGTTAGGTATTAATTTTTTTCAACATTTCAAAAAACCCATGAACTATTTATTGGAAGAAACTTTTTCGAAATCGTACACATCGTTACCTACCCTATTTCTAAAAATTTTTATCGCAAATTCTCGTTCATATAAAATGATAAGGTTGAAAATCTCGCATATACAAACTCACACATCCGAATAAAATGTAGAAAAAGTAGGCATTACGTAGAAAAATGCAATTACTACAGGAAATTCGAGCTTTTTATAGCAAAAACGGTAACTGGATTCCCCATAAATTTCATACAATGTGAGTTTCTGGTAAAGTGACGATGTCAAAAAACATTTTTCATCAATTTTCGTATCGTTACCTAGAAGTTTGAAGGTTACCACAAACTGTAATTCTATTCATAAGCATGCTACGTTTTGAGTAAAAAAGCGCTGATACCTCGTATATTTGTACCTACCTAATTAAATAGGTAATTTGAAAAAAAAAGGCACAAAGAAGGAAACTTTCACGTAAAACGTTTATAGCCTATGATGTACACAACAAGTATATATGCAAGTACATCTAATCTACAAATATTCTCAAGTTAACAGCACCAGTACATCCGAAAGTTTTACAACCTTATAAACCTAGACCTGCCTAGATACCAAAATACACATACACGTTCACGATGTGTCGTATTTTGAAAGTAGATAAACCTTTCTACAAGTAATTCTATTTTTATGAATTTACAACGAAAGCGTGTTTTTTTTTGTCACCCCTCTCATCGCATTGTACTAAATACCTAGAGCCCTAGACCTAAATAACTATATTTTTTGTCTCCATAGGTAATGACTTCTGCTACAGTTTTTTTTTTTCAAATGTGCGAAAATTGTGATTTTGTAATCCTAAATCCTAGAATCTGAAGCATCGAAGAAGAGATCAAAATTCAAAAAATAAAATCACAGAATTTGAAACCTGAAACGAACGATTGAGAATCCGATGAAGATGATTCTAGCATCTTAATTGGATTCGTATTTTATTTGTAGGTCGATTTCAAATTTTAATTCAATACGACTAAATCAATCAAAAATAATTATTAAGATAAGGACTAGCTAGGCCACAAAAAAATAAGAAAAATAATTACAAATTTTGACAAAAAGGTACCATAAAAATTTTCCAAGAATCCTTCTTCCTACACCTCTTTTATGAAATTAAAATACAGTTTTTGTAGTTTTTTTTTACATTTGATAGGATGCATTTTATTTATTAAATCTAAAGAAATATTGATAATTTTTTAAACAGAGCATTGAAAAGTTTTTTGAGAGAACTTCATTAATACCTAATAATTTTTGCAAGATTTCTGTCAAAAAAAAAAATTAATCAAGTACTACCTGCAACTAAGTAAGAAAAGTTGAGTACCTGGAAAATCAATTAGAAAAAAATGTTTATGTCTTTAGGGCGTTACTCAATCCGAGTTACGTTTTTGATTTTGACTTTTCGATATTTTGTAGGTAAATAAATTTTCAAAAGATTTAATCAAATTCAACATTGAAAAACTCGTATAAATCAGAAAAAAATTGATCAAATTTTCAAAAATTATTTTATTTTACACAATTTTTCCTTTGGAGGATTATTTTAGGATAATTTTATTATTCTTTGCACTTTTTTTATTACTCAATATTTTTGAATAAAAATCTCTTCAACTTTTTGGTAATTTTTTTTTGCGAATGGACAAAAAGTTTTTTAAACGATTTTTTTGTAAAAAGATTTTCTTTAAGAAACAGAAAATTTTCATTTTTTTTTTTTTTGTTTTTTTTTTTGTTAAAGTGGCCGTGGAAATTTTTAAGAAGTGACTAAAAAATTTTTTTCCTAATTCTGTTCCACATTTTTTGTTCAAGTTTTGAATGGCCTTTTTTTGTAAAAGAACAGACAATTTTTTTATACCTACTTTAAATGTTTCAAAAAAAAAAAAAAATTCTTGAAATTTGATAAACATGGCTGTACGAATTTGTTGATTTTTTTGGACATTTTTTTCTTAGAGAACTTTTTAAAGAATAATTTTTGAAAAATTTTTACTAAAAAATTATTTTGTTTTCAAGAAAACGGGTTAAAAAGTTTCTCTTGGAATTTTTTGGCAATTTCTTAATAAATATAATTTTTATACTGGTACAAAAATTTCTGTTATAGTTATCATTTTTTTATTTTATTTTATTTTAAATTTTTAAATGACCTTTTTTTTGTGTAAAATTTTTTGAAAGGAGTTTTCGGTGGAAATACTCTTTGGGACAAAAAAAAAATTGACTGGAAATTTTTTTGATCGCTTTTCTTCACTGAGAGAATAATTTTAAAAATATATTATTTTAAAATGATTTTTGTCAAAAAATCTTTAATCAGCACAATAAAATTAAATAATTTGTTTAAAAAGAAGAAATTGTCAATTTTATAAATAATTCTTTATAAAATCATTCCTCTATTCATACGCAGAATTTTCTTCTTCACAAATTTGTTGGTTACCTACAAGAAATTTTTCAGAATTTTTTTTATTGGTTTTTTTTCTGAATTAAGTTTTTTATATAAAAATGTTTTTTTTTTTTTTTTTTTTTTTTTTTTGGTAATTCAGAAGAATTAAGTACTTTAAATTACTTGTGTCGTAAATGAACAGAAAATTTTTGAGAAACGTCTAGAACTATTTTTTCCTATTTGTTTATTCTTTTAATTTTTTTTTTTTTTTTAGATTTTTTCTTTTTGGCAATATTTTAAAATAATCATTCTCTTATACTTTTTTTCTGAACGTAGGATTTTCTACTTGAAAAATTTCAATAAAGAATATTTGTAATTTTTTGATAATTTTTTTTCGAATAATTATTTTTACACAAGTTTTCTCATAAGAGGATCTTCTATATAGGGTAATTTTTCCATCAACTTTTTTCTTTCGAATGGTTCATTTTTGAGAAGAATTTTTTTCAAATTTTTTTTTAATGAAGAGACAATTTTTTTAGATAAATTTAACAAACATACTCCACCAGAGCTTTTTTTTTGCTAAGAATTTTTTAAAAATAATTTTCATTTTCTACAGGGTGGCTCGAGAGTCATTTCTCTACTCTAGAGTGATTTCTCTACTCTAGAGTGAAAAATTTTCATTCAAGTACGATTTTTTTTTCAATTCGAATAAAAACCCAAAAGGAAAAACAGTGGTTTAGAATTTGAATATCTAATTGAAAAAAGATTCGGATTCGGATTCGCATTTGGAACAACTTTGTTTTTGTTCTTCATGAACTATCTACTCGGATATACCTACGGTAAATTCAGTGAATATAAATGTAGTCCAGCACATGAATGTCAACAACATTTTAATCAACCTAATATGGCATACTTGAGAATTAAACGTTTTGTTTTAAGCCGAAAACCGAATAGGAAATTGACTCGCACCAGTGGGCATTTCGAGTAAATTTATCTATCCTTCTATTGAGTCCCCAAATAAATGGTGAAAAAATCCAAAAAACATTTCCGAATGGAAATAAAAGCGGAAACGCAAAGGAAACAGGGCATTTATTAACAACACTAATCTCGTATGTTTGGAAATACTTGGAAGATTTTTTTTTTTTTTCAATTTCCAAACCCATCGAGCGATGAACAATTGATGAAAACATTTCATATACCTGCCTACTATAATTTTACTCTTCATTCTTTTTTATCGCCAAGCACGGTACTTATGTACGTATAATTTTAGTCATAAGAATAATAAAGAATGACATATACAATAATTATAATACACGGACAACTATCCAAAGAGAGGAATACCTAAGGCAGTCTATGGCATAAATGCATGTTTACTGAAAAGTAGAGATAAATAACATTCAGCAGTTTATCCATTTCACCGGAAAGCAATCTCTGGAGAAATTATCAAATTAATTGCCGTTATATGAAGTCACTAGATCATTTTACCAATATGATGTAACGTTTACGCGATATACCGTTATACCCCTTTAGGGCCATTCCGGTTTCCTTACATACGAGCATATGGAATGGATGTGCTTCAGCGAAACAAATTTTGGTTTCTGGTCGCCAAATATGACTATTAAATGTTAATTGATGATAACTATCCTTTATACAATTCGTTGAAATTATGTCATATGTATACCAAATGATCGTTACTAAGTGTTTCAGAGAATTATACCTATGGCACTGATGTTACTAATACGAAATGATGGAATTAACTTTATGTTTTTAGTATCCACTTTCTTGATATTTTCACTTTCTATATACACTTATACGAATAGGTATAGGTAAGCTATGTTTATAGTGGAGTAGGTACATATAGGTGTATGTAATTCTTTCCGATCGAGTTCCTTGATATATATATTTTTTTTTCGTATATTCTATTTTACATACAGCTCGTTACAATTAGCAACCGGTTAGAATTTTCGTAGTAATTTAACCCAGCAGCATAACACATCGCCAGTTTAAAGAAAGTAACGATTTGGGACATTTCCTTCATTAAACGCCAGGTTGCATAATGGTCGCCGAGGCCGAGGAACCAGATTATTGTTTGTTTACATTCGACAATATCGTTCGATTCATGGTTTTTCAACTAACAATTTTTTTTTTTTAATACAACCTAATACAAGCTAAGTACCTAATTATTCTCAATTTCTGAGGTAAAAAATTGGAGTAATTTAACGCACGTCGTGGGTAGACCTCATCTCGCATAAACTTTAAAAATTAGTTAGGTACCTAAATTGTTAAAAATTTGAGCGAGTAGTTTATACGTATTTTCACCCTGCCATACCATCTTAAAAGTAATTTTTCACTTTAATTTTTCCTCAGAGAAGCTTTCTGACTTTCGTATGTTGGCGTTTCTATGCCATAAAAACATTCGTTTTATACTTAAATATTTTACAACGGAAAAGATGGCAATATTGAGAGTTGTCTCATTCAGATTTTAAAAATCCAGGAGTATACTTGAGGCCATACTGCAAAAAGTGGATTTCGAGAAGGAATATTCACAAATATCGTTTATTTTTTACTCGATCCGGAAAGCAATACGTTTGGAATGAACTTATTTTATAGGTCCAGGAAACATTTGACGATGTTTTTCCTTGACGTCGTAATAAAAAACATTGCCAAATGTAACATTATGCTGTTTTGTCTGAATTTTTTTTGTTCATTTTTAAAAGTAAACCCCACGCTAAAGTTTGCAATTAGCATCAATATCAAGTTTTACGGATTTTTCCTATTTTCAGTAGGTACCACTGTACAAAAAAACTTCAAAATTAAGACAATAATACTCAAACTTGAAATATAAGTAGAAAAAATTCAGATTCATCTCAAGGGTACTGACTAAATCAGTCGAATGGTGCTCTTGTCAGTGACGGTGAGAGCTGAGTGGGGCCCCAGAAAATAATTTTGTGAGCCCTTTTTACTCAGTTTGGAACTTTCTCTAATGAGAGTCATTCAATTTTTTGTGACTTATTCTTAGAGAAAAACAAGCCTCAATTTTTTGCTTAAATTAGAATTGAAATTTTCTTAAAGTGAAAATTTTTTCTCATGTGTTGTAATAAAAATACTCTTTAAATTTTTGTAGAAAAAAATCTCATTTCTTTGAAGGAAGAAATCCCTAAATTTTGGGGTTAAAAAATCAACTTGAAAAAACTTCTAATTTTTTGGAGAAAAAACTCAATTTTTTGTCATATTTTTCTTCTTCTTCTTCTTCTTCTTCTTAGTTATTATTATTATTATTTCACTTTATTTTTCAAATTACACCGTTCAATTTTTTCACTTAAGTAACTTATATAAATTTTTTGGAGTAAAACAATTCATTTTTTTAAAAAGTAAAAATCTATATTGACTATTATTTTGTTAGTTTTTTTTGTCACCTTGATTTTTTTTAAATTAAAAAAAAAAAAAAAAAAAAAAAACTTTTACTTTTGGAGAAAAAAAGGTCACGATTTTTGTTCCCAATTTTCTTCGAAAAAAAGTCTTTTATTTTTTGGGATTTCATGCAGAATTTTGTTTTGAAAAAGATCTTGATTTTTAAGGGGAAGGGTTGTAAAAAAATCGCTCAACTTTATTGAAGAAAGAATATTTCACTTATTTGGGAAAAAATTCCTAAAATTTTCAGTTTTTTGAAGTGAATAAACTTCTTTTGTGTATTTCTTTGAAGAAAAAAAATCTGAAAAATGTCTAAATTTTCTTAGGTATAAAATCTTTTAATTTTTACTCAGAATTTTTTTTTTCAGAAGAAATACTTTCACTTTTGGAGAAAAAAAATCATGATTGTTTTTTGGTCATAAATTTTCTGTTGAAAACGAGAATCTTGAGGTTTTTTATGAGGAAAAAAAAATCTCCCCAAAAGTTGAGTGAAAATTTTTTCAAGACCTATCTTTGAAAATCAAAGCGTTATACAGTACTTCAAACTCTAAAAAAAATATATTGGGACTACACCAGTTTTTCGAGAAACACTGATTTTTAATTTTCTGTAGCGCCTTCATTTTCAAAGCAAGGCAAATTTTTTGTCTCATGTATCTTCTTGATGAAATTTTGAAATTTCATCAAACAATGTTCCTTTAAAATTGAGATGAGGCATCCAATACACTACTTACTCGCGGTTCATATTGAGTTGAAAACCCCAAAAAAATTTTTTTATCAAATTTTACCAAAAATTTCATTTTTAAACATTTTATTGGAAAATTTTTGAGAATTTTGTTCAAAATAAAATTTTTATTAATTCATTTATTTTTTTTAATTTTGCTCAGAATTAAATTTTTAGGGATAAGTATTCTGTTTGAAACTTGTTTTTCAAAGTTTTATTGAAAATAAAATTTTCTGGATTTTGTTTAAAACATAATATTAATTCCAAAATTTTGTTTAGAAATAAATTTATACGAGTTTTTTTTAATGATTAGATTTGTTGAACTTACCCAGGTATTTATTTTTAATTTTTTCAAAATTGTTGTTCAAAGTTATTTTTATACTCATAAATTTTTTCAAAAAGCGACAATTTTTCAAATTTTTCATAAGAAAAATTATTTATTGACGTTATTTTTTTAAATCTAAAAATTTTTTATAGTTAATAGATTTTTTTTAAATTTGGTCTAGAATCAAATTTTACCAAGTTGTGTTCATATGAACGAATTTTACAAAATTTACATTTAATATTGAAATTTTTAATTTAAAAAAAAAATGAAGTACATCTACACACGTTTCAAATTTGTTTACAAAAGTTGATTTCTTGTAAAGGCTATAGCCAAATAAGGGGTGATTTTTGCCCCAAAAGTTTTGGAGGCTCTTATATAAACCCCAGGTAGTGTACCTTGACTAGGAAAAAATTTCCACAAAATAATAATTGGACCGCTAGGCTTGAAGCATCCATTCGCATTTCACATCCATTTTATTGCCATTTCGTTCAGGATGATCGAAAATTTTCGTTATTTTGCACACGGTAAGATATTGTATTGGTAGACCTAGAATAAAATTTTGAGCAATAATTTCAGTCCACATCTTCAAGGTGTCATGACTCATGAGCCTTGTTACTTATAAACATAACTAAAAATTGGCTGGTACTAAAAAAAAATATCGACGACTTGAACTTTTCAAGAAAATTCTCTATAAGATCATGCTATTCAAGCTTACAAAGCGTAAGGGTATATGTTTTGACACTTTTGATAGAACCTGAGTACCGAATAAAAACTCATCAACGTTCACGCAAGCGAAATAAACCTTGCTTTTTCTATCTCTCTCTTTTTAAATTGGTAGGTAAAATACGCTTAAAAAAACTCAAACTGCTAACAAATATTATCATTTCCTTCGTAAACTTATAAAATATTCTCAAATGCCTTTAAATTATGTTATTTTTAAGTGCAGCTCAAATAATAATATTGTAAACTGCTTTAAGGGAAAAAACGCTTTATTCTAACTCCTTTCAATAACTACTTTTACTCTCGTCGAATATTTTATTTACATGATATTAGTTATGGTGACTCTTGGGAGAATGAAACAAAATAACGTGAATTTAATACCAACTGTGTTTACGTACATACGAGAGGCATTCTAGTTTTCACTTTTTGTAACCTTCTTTCAACAAACGTAACCTTGAACTTGACTTCTCTTTCACCGATGATAAAACTATGCCTACAGTAATCCGTCGAAAGACGTTTTAAAAAAATGAAATTATTTAATTTATAATCATTGAATTTTTTTTTGTTGCAGATATTTTTGAGGAGAGAATTTGTCCTGCTTCTTGTTTCGTACGTTTACTTGGTTCAGACTTCAAAAATATTAATGATTACATTAGCTGGAACTAAAAGCCATAAAATACCGTTTCTAGAACTAGCAAAGGGACTGACTGAACGTAAACATAATGTAACCTTTATAAACGCATTTCCAACGGAAACGCAGAATTCGTTAATTGAAGAAATAAATCCTACAAATCTGGTGCTGTATATTAGAAATTTTACCAATTGGGACTTACTGGGACCGAAATTGAAAGGGGAGCTGCCAGTTCCCATTATTGACGTTTTCAAATTTGGATACCAGGTAACAAATCATATGAAATTAAATTAATATTTAATTCTTTAACATTCGAGGTAGAGGCAGGAAACATAGGTGAAAATTTTTGAGAAATCGACAACTCTATTAGCGTAAAATAACATTAACATTATTTTAATTAAAACAATTTCGCACATATGAATCTTTATACTTGCTACACAAGTACATGGTGGCCCGGGGGTGGTGGAAACTTTTTGAGATACATAAATAAATAGAACAGAGTCCATCCAAAAAAAAAATATGTACACATTGCGCCTATCTTTGTAAATGAAGGCGATAAAGAGATTTGAAGATTTGGCTTTTCTAGGAAAATTGATTGGCAACACTGCATTCAAAACAAATTTCGATCCGGCCAGTGGATAGTACCTTCTTCAAAAATACAAAAAAGACTTTGATCAGATCGGGGTGCCTATCTGCAAAATTGAAGGAGTTACAGGAACAAGAAATTCTTATCAATAATACAGTAGAACCTCGATTATCCGAGTTAATTGGGGCGAAAGAAGATTGGATATCGTAAAAAGTCGCATAATCTGATTTTTTTAAAAAATTTTGAAAAAATACAACAATAAACTTCATATTGCAAAATTTTTATAGAAACGAATAAACAAGCAGAAAACAACGAAAAATACAGAGTGAAATCACTTCGAATTAATCTAAAACTAGTTAATGAAAATTAAGTGATAAAAAAAATTCTCAATTTTTTGAGTTTAAAAAAAATGGAATGAGTTACATTTTTATTTATTTTTTAAGTGAAAAATAAATTAATTTTTCGGAATAAATAAATTCCTAATTTTTTTATTAATTAAAAAGAAATTAAATTTCTTGGAATAAAAAAATTATTTATTTTTTGAAATGAAATTTTTGATTTTTTTTGTGATTTGAGACATTTTTAAAAAAATATTTATTTGATTTTGATTTTTTTAAAGTAAAAAAAATCCTCTCCTTGGAATAAAATAAAAATTCCCAAATCTGTGGATTTAAAAAAAATGGAATAGAATTTTTAATTTTTTTTCGAGAACTGAAAAAATTAAATAAATAATTTTTCATTTTTTTAAAATAATTTTTCAACATTTTTTTAAAATGAAAAAAATTAAATTAGGTACCTAGGTAAGGTATATGTATTTCTCAAATTTTTCTGAAAAAAAAAATCCAAATTTTTCGGAATATAAGGTCGTTTGTGCAAAAATAAAGGGAAATCGGATAGTAGAAAAATTACCCGAATTTTAGACATAGGATAGGTAATCGAAAGTCGGATAATCGAAGTTCTGCTGTATTCCATATCGAGGGGAGCTGAGGTAACATGAAAATCCAAAAAAAAATTTTAAACAACAGGCTGGTTACCTTTTTGAGAGATACAAAAATGTTACGGAAAAATTTGGATATCTTTGAAAATGATTAATGAAGGTGCTGAAATTCCAACTTTCCACGTTTTTCTGGCGTCTTCATTTTCAAAGACAGGCAAAATATCCACATTACTGTTTTTAATTTTTTTTAACACTGCCCCTTCGAAAATGAGATAGGCAACATGTGCATTTCAAAGCATTTGGTTAGTGGATGTGGATAAATTTTACCAAGTCCAATACTACATAGATACTTGATATTCAAAATTGGAGGAGAGGGAAGGGTCAAAATGATATTTTTGTGATGAGCAAAATTATTTCTAAGACTTCAAGCTACAACTTTTATTTGAAAATTTTTTCAATTGGACCTCCACACATGCCTCCACAAATTTTTAATATTTCAAGTATCCAACATTAAGTCATATTATGCGAAAGTGGAGGGAAGGGAAGGGAAGGGAAGGGTCTAATCGAAAATTGTGTAATAACAAAAATTATTTCTAGGACCTCAATCTACAACTTTTGTCTGAAACATGTTTCAATTAGACTCGATCTTCCCCTAATTTTGAAAAAGTATCTATCTAATCTGATGGTATGTGAAATCGGAGGAGAAGGAGGGATCCAATCGAAATTTTTATAATGACCAAAATTATTTTTAGGATCTTAATCTACAGTTTTTATTTGAAAATTTTCAATTGGTCCTTTCCTTCCTCCCTCCCTTCCACACTCCTCTAATTTAATTTAATATCTTCGGAGTGTCATGTCAGTCATAGTCATGTGAAATCGATGGGGAGAGAGGAGTTCAATTGAAAAAAATTTCAAACAAAAGTTGTAGCTTGAAGTCATGTGAATAATTTTGGTTATTACAAAAGTTTCGATTGGACCCCTCCCTCCTATCCAAATTTGAATATCAGCGTAGTATTAGACTTGGTAAAATTCAACAATGATCCACATTCATCTAAACAAATTGAGTAAACTAGACACTAGTGAACTACAATGAGCTATCACCTTGGATTTGGTCAAAATTAAAAATACAAATCCCCTTCAAAAATGTAAACCTGCTTCATTTATTGTCTTGACGGATTTTAAAATTTTTGTAAACCTCTGTCCCTATAAAATCGAGATAGGCAACCAAACATAATCCGGTTTTTTGTTTGTCTACTCGAATTGTATCTGTTGCATCTAAAGTCATGGCATCTAACTAATGTAGTTAAATGATGGCACACGCTTTATTCAACACCCTGTATTGTCGCTAATTCCTCAAGTACAATCTATAACAACTCTTTTTACAGGTTTGCGAGGCTTTCCTGTCAGATGGCGAGACGAAAACACTAATGCAAAAACGCGATTTTGATCTCTTAATTTTAGACGGCGCTTATCCGGAATGTGCCGTTGGTCTTGCGTATTATTTTCAATCTCCTTTTATTTACATCAACACGGTTGGATTTTACACCGGATCATTATCATTGGCCGGAAATCCAACACCTTATTCCGTAACTCCTTACTTGGGTTTACCATATTCCGATAATATGAATATTCTACAACGACTGACAAACACCATGTATCACGTAGGATTATCAATATTGCACAAAATAATGGTACGTTTTTTCCTTCATCAAGTACTTAAGACGCATATCAGCCCTACCATTCCGGACGCTTACGAAATATCTAAAAACGTCAGCGTGATTTTCCAAAATGGACATTTTTCGTTGACTTATCCCAGACCTTATTTGCCTTCTGTGGTGGAAATCGCATGTTTGCATTGTCGATCGGCGAAACCTCTACCTCAAGTGAGTATTAAAAGCTTCAACAGAGATGTTGAATAGATATAGAACTTTACTCTACTTGAAAATGCTACAAAAACGAGTGAATTCTGTATAATGGTTTACGAATTACTTTACTTTAGGAATTGGAAGATTTCATTAATGCTGGAAATGATAAGGGATTCATCTATGTTAGCATGGGATCTTCTGTAAAAGCTTCCAACATGCCGGAAGAATTACGACTTCTGTTCACGAGTGTTTTCCGTAGTCTGCCTTATCAAATCTTATGGAAATGGGAATCTATCGGAATAGCTCCGACGTTCGATTTACCGAACAATGTTTTATTAAGTCATTGGTTCCCTCAGCAAGATTTATTAGGTAACGTACAAGGAATAATGAATTTGTAAGTACTTACGGCTTATTTCTTAATCGACGTGTGACTTTGCTTCTCAGGACACCCTAAAATCCGAGCTTTCGTTACTCATGGTGGACTACTGAGTTTATTCGAAACCGTTTTTCACGGTGTACCTGTCGTAGCCATGCCAGTATTTTGTGATCACGATTCAAATGTTGAAAAGTCTGTTCAAGATGGATACGCGATTCGATTAGAATTACGCGAACTTACGGCGAACAAATTATTAAAAAGTATCACCAACGTGATAAACGATCCAAAGTAAGTACGATCATCTCACATGTCATATAACTCGAGGTTTCACTTCACTAATTGCACTAATCAAAATCATTATTTAAAAGTTTATCGTACAATAACCTCAACCTCAAAAATGACATCAATTTTATCAATCTCATCGATCACGTGTTTTATTGTTTTCTTTTCGCAGGTACAAAACAAACGCCATCAAAAGATCACTTCTGTTGAAAGATCAACTAGAATCGCCACTAGATCGCGCTGTTTTCTGGACGGAGTACGTTTTGAGGCATAATGGAGGACAGCACTTACAGTCGCCTTCCAAAGAAATGACTTTCATTTCATATTACCTAATTGATGTGATCATTTTAATATTAGCAATAATTTATTTAATTTTTTATCTTTCCTTTTTTATGCTTAGGTTAAGTAATAAGATGTTTTCTTGTAATTATAGAATCAAAATTAAAGTCAATTAAAAAATCGACCAAATTCATTTTCAAATTTCAACACGCCTAAAAAATTCAGCATAATGAATAATCACTGAGAACCAATTCGAAGGATAAAAATCAACATTTTTATTCAATTTCATCGATTAAATTACATAATAAACACAATAATCGTAGAAAATATTCAAAAAAATCGTATTAAAAAAGATTTTAAAAATTAAATAATCACAAAATAAAACCTAATCACTAGAACTGATAACTAGTTCAAACCATTGTCTAAGGGCGTCACTCAGCACGCCAGGTAATTTATTAATATCACGCAATACTAAATAGAAAGGAAAGGGGAAATTATCGATGTAATTCTGCATTCCCATAAACTTCGAATTCTGATATACGGGCATTCGTATATCGAAAATGGAGTTCTGTAAAATAATGGTAAAAATAAATAAAAATCAGACTACCAAAATGTACCTATTTTAAATGACGATAAAATGAATGTTAAATTACCTTCGCGGTAGGATTATCGATAATGATAAAAACGACGAATATTCCAGCCTGTTTAGCTGTTCTAATAGCAGCTTTTAAGGTCGATGCTCCTTCGCTGTTGACGCCTCGACCATCCGATATGATGACCAATAATTGAGCGGATTTTATCGCTGGATTACTATTTCCTCTTGTTAAAAATATGCCATTAGCTGTATGAATAGCTTCGGCAATTTTCGTTTTGACTTCATCGAATGTAAAATCTCTGATTAATCTGGAAAAAAGAACATTTGGAAAATTAGGGATATCTAGGTAGGTATCTAGGTAAGATAGAATATTACGAAATTTAATTTCCTCCATCAAAAAGTCGACAACACTGTGCTTTTAGGTGGAAAAATCGAATTTCAAAAGGGTGTACTTAATGTAAATATTTATCATACTTTGCGCCAGTTTGAGTTGTAAACGGTTCTCCCAGAGGATGTAAAATACGAGTTCTTTCGCCGTAACTAATAACGCCTAATTCGCCAGCTTCTATCAAATTCAGTGCTTTACTGACAAGGGCAACTGATTCAAAAGCGAGCTATAAAAGAATTAAAATAAGATCACGTCGAATGCACAAGCTCATTCAATAATTCGATGGAATTATAGGCGAACCTCTTTGGAATGATTATCAGCCATACTAGAAGAGTCGTCGATCGCAAGAATGATTTGATATTCTCTTTTTGAAGGTTTTGTTCTGCGTAGCCAGATTTTATCTTTTCTAAATTGACTCGCAATATACGGGATAACCTGAAGAAAAAAAAATAAGCATTACAAAACACAGAAGAATAAAAATTGAGCTGCGTAAAAGACAATCATTCGAATCAATTTTCAAATCATACCTTTCTCATATTAATTCTACGTCCGGTACGAAAATCACCTTTCAACCTTGATGCTAATGTAGGCTCCAGTACCAATCGCAACTGCTCGCTGAGCTCTTGAGATAAATTAGATGTTATGGCGGAAACTCTTTCCCAAGCTGTAGAAGCTTCTTCTAGGGGCGGAATCTGGACATGGAATGATTCATTTTTCGTATTCTAAAAAATACCTCTATTTTTCAATAACAAATTTCAATAAATATAGGTATAAGTACTTCATTCCACGTGGCCAATTGTTCTTGTACTTTATTTTTCAAGGATTCTATGTATTCTATAGTAAGTTCATGTTCTTTATCCTCATCTTGGTTTTCTTGAGTGTGGAATGTCGTATCAAATCCTCGTTCCACTGTCATCGTTTCTATATAATCACCTTCCACCTATTGAAGAAAAATATTCATCAAATTGTTCTTTATTTTCTTCTACATGTGCATACGTTGAAAACAAAGCTTATACCTTTACTTCATCGACTTGAGTCTGCTCTTCTAGGGCTTCTACTTCCATATCAGTCCTTTTATTGTCTCTTTTTGAACTTGTAACTTTATCAGCACTTTTCTCCGGTATTTCGTCATCGTGCTGTTCCTCTTCACCTGGTACAAATTTTGTTTAAAAATTATGAAAATAAGTCAAATAATAAGTACTTGTGGTCTCAATAAAAAAGTAAATTAAAAGCTCACTTTCATGCATTTCTACATCTTCGTCTTCTTTCAATTCTTCGCTACCTTTTTCATCAACAATTGGCTGTTTTTCTGCTTGTTCCTATACATAAACAGATAATTTAGTTGAATACAGGCTAAAATGTCCTTTAACGTTTGAAAAATTATGGGAAAAAATTGGTAGAAAGCGAGCTTACCTTCGTAGCGGCGTCGATGGTTTCTGCTGTACCCTTCTCAGATTCCCTGATATGTTGATACAGATCAGCTTCGTTGTTCGCATCTTCGGATTCCTCCATTGCTTCGTCTTCTTCTTTTTGTTGATTATCTCGAGGATCGATTGTTTTTAATCTTTTTCTCGCTGATTCGTTGGCTTCAGCTAAATTGAAATTCAGTAAGCCATTAAATAGGTACTATTTATTTCATTTAAAAAATTATTTTTGTATTGAATAAAATACGTACCAAGATTTCGGTTCATATCACTTTCTCCCGGCTTTAATTTTCGTTTTTGTTCTTTGCTACCTTTCTCACGACTTTCTGAACCTTCATTCTGCTCGCTAGAGTGCCCTTCTTTAGTATTCTTCTCAGCCTCGTCAGCTTTACCGACTCCTTGTTGTTCGACTCCAGTGGTATCCTGTCTTTTTTCATCCTCAGGCTTTTGATTGTTTTCATCAGGTAACTTGCTCACCTGAGGAAAAAGATTTTAAAAATGAATTACTCGACCAATCCGAAGAATTTTTTCCAATATTAGATATTAATTTACCATGTCTTTGGAACCCGTTTCACTATTTTGAGCTGCTTGCGCTGGATTTTCACTTGGGTTTTCTTCTGAAGGCTGCGCCGCTTCCTCTTCATCTTTTTCAGGCGTTTCTTCCTGGTTAGGTTCGTCTCCTATCTTATCTTCGTCTTTAGCACCACCTGTTTTACAACAAAAACAAATGAGTGTAAGAATTTCTCAATGTTGACCAAAAATAAGTGAAAATTTTTCAAATTACCATCAGATTTCTCTTCTTCTTTTTCAGCTTCGTCATTTTCTTCACCAGCTGTATCATCTAATTTTTCGTCGTCTCTTTTTGTACCCACATTATCGTCATCACTTTCATTATCTAATTCAGGTTCCTTCGTTTCTTCATTTTTTTCATCGCCTCGTTCCTTAGTTTCTTCGGATACCTCTTCTGGCAATTTTTGTTCTATGAAGATAAAATATTTAATTTATTTATTTTACGACGACTACCTATTTTAGAGTGTTCAAGTAGGTATAAAAATACCTTTCATATTATCGATATCAAATGGATTTTCTTCATCTTGTCCGTCATCATCTTTTCCATCTTCATCAATTTGTAAGTTATCAGGTAAATCGAATGGCTCCGGTTCTGGAGGAGGTTCTTGTTGGCCTGAAATTCGAAATTAAATAAATAAATTAACCCATCAATAATCATTAAGTAAGTAGGGTAACCTCAAAAATGCTTCAATACCGTGATACGGATCAATATGATCTTCATCCTTTTTGTTTTCATCCATTTCATTTATTTCTTTCTGCTGTTCTTGTTCTTTTTCATTTTTTACGTCATCTTTACTTTTACCCTCTTCGGTTTCTTTGGTTCTCTCATCTTTGGCGCCTAATTCCTTGGATCCTGTTTCTTCGCCCCGGTCATCATTTTCATTAGATTCTTTTCCTTCTCCTTCCTCTTCTTCCTCATTTTCAGAATCGCTGCCCCAAATCTAATGGTCCGGACATTTACACATAATTATGTAAGTAAAAAATCGGAGAATTTCAAAATCAAAATATTACAATTCCAAATGATTTACCTGTTGATCCAAGGTTTCCGCTTCTTCGCCAGTTTCTCCCATTTCTTTATCGAGCTCATCTGCATCGTCTTCATCGTCACCCGAGTCGTCATCATTTTCATCTTTTTTATCCAGTTCTTGAGAACGGCCACCAAAATCGTCGGACATTTCAATTCCCTTTTCTTCCTCCTGAAATTTACAAAATTAGTAAATCATATTTTGTGCTCAGAAAAAATGTCCATAAAATTTGGAAATTTAACTTACTTTACAATCTTTATTCTCCTGTTTTTCCTCTTCACCGGCTTGTTGTGCTCCTTCTAACTGATCTTGACTTTCAATTTCATCAGAAACGTCTTTGATGCCTTCTCCATCTTCTAGGCCCATGCCATTTTTATCTTGAGATGTTTTACCGTCTTGTTCTTCTTCGAGTAATTCAGTTGGGATGCAAAAACCCTGTAAAAATTTGTGATCGAATGAAGCATTATAAAAACGATGCTAAAATTGATGTTTTTAAAGTTCATTTATGTCTACATACCTTGGTAGAGAGGTCGGTGAATAAACTCAACAGATTTGAGCACAATTTAGTGGTTAACTTATACATGGCGAGATACTGCGCGACTATGAATTCAGCCAGCAAAATATATTGACTCAACAACGGACACAGAGGTTCCAGCAATCTATTAAATATAACAATGAACATTAATAACACTACTTTCATTTCTCAAAAATATTTTTTTTTCAAATCTTACTTTTTCTTGAACGAATCGTCAAAGTTGGATTTAAGCAACAGATTAATCAGGCCAAAAACACGTTTGGATACACCTTGTACATCTAATATTGTAACATCTTCATCTAACGATTTCATCAGTTCGTCTCTCAAATGATTTTCCTCAATGGGGTTCGCATCAACATCACGACTGCTATCGAATTTATCTTTATCAGCAATGTGTTTTTTATAGACTTTTTGAACGCTGAGTAAAACTTTTTTCCTAAGGTTTTCCAACTTTCTTTCACAAGTATCGACATCACTCTCGAAATATGCCTTTGGAATTTCGAAATTCTCTTTGGCCTTTAATAAATCCGTCAACATATCTTCCGCTTCTTGAATTCCTCCCAGAAGTGAATTATATTGCTCATATTCTTGATAGCAAAATGAGGATTTGATGAAGTTCAAAACTTGCAAGAGATTTTCGAACTCTTGACCGCAATTCATTATGATTTCATATTGGTGTTTTGTAATAATTTTGTCGTACACTTTCGAACTTTTGGAAGTAGAAATAACGTTGTAAAAGAATTGGTTTTGTAGTGTATTCAATTTTCCTAGACTGGTTTCCACTTTATCGCGTATTTCCTTCCACAATGGACTAGATTTTGTGGAATATAACATAGGACTATCGTTATCTTTCAGTTTTAGGTATGGCACTGAAGGAGAGTCTGTAGAAGGGCTACAATCCAAGACAACTAGGAACTGGTGAAGGAAGTATGTAACTTCGTTGACAGTGCTGATGAATTTTTTCTGGAAGAGAAACGTAATGTTAAAATAAATAATTCAAAAATAGGTACATTTGAACTCTGAAGACGTACTTTCAGGCTAATAGCATTTCCATGACCAATAATGCAATTTTCTTGATATAACTCTGGTAATATCGATTCATATACTTTCAAGTTGAACAGATTTTCGCTGTAGTCGATAAAGTTTTCTTTTTGTTTGATTGAAATATCCTTTGGATCAAACAGAAAAAATTAAACACTCAGTTAGGAATAATATACACTATTATAGATCGATCTCTTCCTGAATGGGAGACAGCTTGAAATTTTTTAAATGTTGAAAGTGCAATAATTCTTTTCTCCAAAAATTAAAAAGTTTCTTTATCCAAAAATTTTTTTCAAAATTTTTTACTACAAAAAGAAATAGGAGATTTTTTCTTGAAAGAATTAAAAGGCTTTTTCACTTCAAAAAATTGAGAAATTTCTTTATTCTAAAAAACTGAATCAACTTTTTTTTCCTTTCAAAAAAATGATTTTTTTACACAGAGAAAATTGCAATCCTAAAAAACTGAGACAAAACTCAAGATTTGTTTCTATAAAAATAAGAGTTTTTTCCCGAAAAGTGAGAAATTAATATTTTTAATCTAAAAACTTGAATCAATGGTGAGTTTTTCATCAAAAAATTGAGAATTTTCCGCCAAAAAAGTTGATAATTCTCCCAAACTCAATTTTTTTCAGAAAATTGAGAACCCCCCCCCCCCCCCCAAAAAAAAATCATCTTTCCTAAAAAAAAAAAAACTACGGATTTCCCGAAAAAATGAATACTTTCCAAAAAAAAATTCACCAAAAATGGAATTTTTTACACTGACATTGAAAACATTGCACTCCTACAAAAAATTAGGTATTTTGCCCAAAATCTTCTACAAAGAATTGGGAAATTTTTTGTCCAAGCAGAAAAGATATTTTCTCCAAAAACCATGATCATTTCCAAATTCCAATGTGATGAATTGAAAATACAAGTAGTTATACAAACCAGTAAATGACTAGCAAATCCTTTCAATCTGTCAACAATCTGAGGACCTAAATCTTGATGTGGTTTTTCAAGAGCTGTATTTAATTGGGACTGCTTAGACACCGAACATAGGAAGTTTTCTTCACAATCAGTCCATATGTTGATCAATGTATCATCAGCAGCACTGAAAAATTTGTTAAAATGAATTTCAGCGTTGATTCCCTGTGGGTCGAATTTTATTTTCTCATTCGAGCATGAGTAAATTCTTACTTCTTTGAAAATGTAGAATATGAATTGGCAATATCGATCGGCTTCAAGCCAGCAAATTCGATCGAAAAATTTCTATTTCTACAGATAATAATTCCGCTTCTGTAGGAGATGCCCAAACGTGATAAAGCGCGGAACAAATCTGCCATCGTTTTTCTTTTTTGCTGCAGTAAATGTTTGGCTTGGGAGCGTTGTTTTTCTTTTTCCAAAGTCGTATCGATCTGCAAAATTAAACGATTAATCATGACCTAACTTTATTATTAAAATTAATTTAAAAAAAAAAAAAACACGTACATCCATTCTATTAATAATTCCTATATCTTCGTGAATAGAATTAGTGAAGTCTTTCATCGAGTTGGTTAAGATTTCATATTTTGACGTAAGAACGACAGTTTTGCACAATTTTTTGGATTTTCTGATGAACTTGCTAAACTGTGAGTATTCGAGAGAAAAGTGATCCTGCAAAGCGAAAAAAAAAATTTTTAGTAATGAACTTCAATATACCGATGTAAATCACAAAAAAAAAATTACCGGTAAAGTGGTTTTCAATACAAATGAAGGTTTATCTAGGACTACATTGATGGCTTTTTCCGTATTAGGAATATGAGTCATGCCGCTTTGAATAGGTGATTCCAAAATTTTCTAAAAATTGAAAAAGCACAGATAGATTTTCCTCTAGGATTACTTTTCTAGTAGAGTAAAATTCTAACCTGGAATTGTTTGATATATTTCATCAACTGCTCGTGAGTTTTCTCCACAGTTTTCATGATAGACCAGTAATTGATATCATTCCAACGGGTAATTTTCACAAAATTATGGAGATTTTTGCGAACATCGACGCTAAGTTTATGAATATGGGCTGAAATTTGAGCTTCAAATTGTTTATAATACGAGTGAAGATTCCATAAAACGCTGCATAATGAACCTGGTTTCAAAGTTGAAATTATTTAATAGGTAAGTGAATTTGTATTCACACTTTTGAGCAAAATAATCGTCATTCAACTCACGTAATCTAGAACTGCCCGTTTGGTTGGCATAATGGCAATGGAAAACAAATAATAAGCTCAGTTTGGCGTCAAATTCTCCGAGAGATGCAGTCTCAATGAACTTCTGAAAAGCAGCCACGAGTACTTCGAAAGAGCATTGATCATCTGATTCCCCCAAGTACTGACAGCACACAGTGTATAAGTGGAACCACCATTTACTAGTTTTCTTTTTCATTCTACATTAAAAAGGAAGTAAAAATCAGTGATGCGGTTCAAAAAAATAAAAACGAAAGATTCATAAACATTTTAAAATAACCTTGATGCGACGTTTTCTAGTGCATTTTTCCAATAGGAAATTTCCATTTTTCTCCATTTGAAAATCAATCCGGTCAAGTCTTCATAGATTTTTGTGAAAGATACACCATGATGAGCAACTTCTTCCCATTCGTGTAATTTTTGCAACAAAACGTCAGCTCCGGTCAAAAATCGTGAAACTGGACTTGTTACTTCGAAAGACATTATTCTTTCAACAGTTTCAATGATCTGAAAAAAATTCAAATTACGGACTTAGTCAGACCATTCATTTTTGAAAAATACTTATATCGATTTGCCATTTGTACATTTATTCAGAAACCCCACCCTCAGAATGAAAATGTCTCACCTTCAGCAGAACAGGATTATCTTCCCACGATTTAAGCAAATTCTCCGTATGCTCTTTCACATTAATCAAAATTGGATAAAACGTGTAAACTTCATCTACGTCAGAATTATGGTAAAAATCTTGAAAATCTTCGACATAGGATGAAAACTTTTGAGCCTTGCAAGTCATCAATACAGAGCCTGGCAATGAAACCGAATCCATAATTTCATTCAACGCCGAATGATAATTTTTTAACACTGAAGCGAAGACGGAATATCGATCATAAAACGAATCCAGAATATACGAAGAGATGTCCAGCTCAGTTTTAGGACGCAACCAATTCGTATGTGTAAATTTTTTCATTAACTGAGAATGTATGGAACAGATTTCTGTAAGATCGTCATCAGTGAGCACTACTTCGGGTTTTTTCGATTCTTTTGACGATTCTTTTCCGTCAAGAGTGGGCTCGGTATCAAAATCTTCACTATGCGAAGGTGCGAAAAAACGTTGAATTTCGATTTTATTTTCCTCTTCGTCTGTTACAGATTCACATAATGTTCTAGTTCTGAAGGAGGAAAGAATAGGTAATTAGAGTTTTGTAAAATGAAGATAATAAGAAGTTATGATCAAAAAGGGTGAATCAACCAACTTGAATAGATAAAGACTATCCTCCTGTTGTTGTGCTTCTTCGCGTTTTTCTTCTTGTGTCTTCCAAAGAACCACAACATGATTGAGTAGTTGCCGAATACTCGTCCAAATTTCTCTTTTGACTTTGTCATCGGTATTCTTGATGACGGATAATACGCAACAGAACTCCTTCAAACAACTGCTTGTCAACCTATGTAAAAAAAAAGTCTTTCTTAAAAACGTACGTATGAAACTAGATGCAACAACTAAGAGTTATCTAGGGTGTGACTCAATTTCTTCCTGAATATTGAAGAGTTAATTTGTTTTTTCAATGTTAAACGTGGGAACAATTTTTTCCTAAGAAAAAATTCAGGGATATTTTCTTTAAAAATTAAGCAATCGTTTTATTCAGATACCCCTTCCCTAGAAAAACAGATTTTTTCTAAATAAATTAAGCATACGATTTTCTTATTCTACGAATAAAACAAGATTTTCTCCAAAAAATAAAAAAAATAAGTTTCCCAAATTTATAATTTTATTTTATTTTATTAAAAACAGTATTTTTTCCTCTTTAATAAATGCAGACATCCCCCTCCCCATAAAAACAGAAATTTTTCTCCGTGTAAATATTATAAACATTTTTCACTGAAAAAAATAAATAAATAAAATAAAAAACAGTCCAATTTTTTTAAAAATAAAGAAATCGTCTCCAAAAAAAATTAGGTTGTTTTTTGTTTATAAAAAACAGATTTTTCCTCGAAAAAAAAATAAAAGTTTACCCTTCAAAAAAATGATGAAAAAATTCTCTAAGAATTAATTTCAAAATATTTCAATCCTCCAATTTTTTTTTTTTTTATTACCTATGTAAAAAAAAACGCAGGGATATTTGTTTCTTTAAAAACACAAAAAATCAAGAAATTTTTTAATCTGTAAAATTGAAAAATCTTATTTTTTCTTCAAAGAAATCAAAAAAAAATCTTTTAAAAATTTTTAAAAAAAAATTACTAAAAATTTATTAAAAAATAAAAACCATCTCTTTTCAACAAAAAAAAAAAAAAAAAAAAAAAAAATTAAAATTTTTTCATTCATAATAAAATGGTAATTTTTTCCAAAAAAAAAATCAATAGGTAGGTAGTTTGTATCCAATTTTTGCATTTTTGAAGTTTTCTAGAGTACCCATGGCTCATTTATTTTATAAAATTTTGAGTGTAGATCGAGCACCCAAACTGCTGTCAAGTTGTGGGTCGTGTATGAAAGCAAAAAAATATTACTAATATAAGTTAAAAATTACTTCATAGTGATACTCGTAGAGTTGCATTTCTCCGCTTTATCGTAAGCCAACAATTGGACAACATTTTCAGAAAAGCAAAGCTCAACCAAATCGTGAACTTTAGAAAGATTAGGTTGTGGGAATGAACATAAATTCAAACAAATATTCTGAACTACGCTGGTATCTCTGGACGATAAAATGGCAACTGATCGACTAACAGAAATCTTCTTCGACAGATATGAAGACAGTATGTGGATTCCATAATTCACCTGAAATTTAAATATACTTTTTCAGTCTTCAAAATTCAAAAATTCTTCAAATATTTATAAAAGTTGATAAGGGTCGCATAAGAGTGCGCTCATATCAAGAATACTTTGTCAACAGTTTACTGAATAGAGAATAGATGTCGCTCAAGTCAACGAAAATACGTACCTGCTTTACAGCAAAGGTAATTGGTGTAACGACATCAGCGTATTCTGTGTATTTTCCATTAATTGAATTCAAAAACTGCTCAACAGAGCCCAACCAATTTTTACATTCTCCGATAGCCATACAAGCACTGGCGATGGTTTCTTTTTTGAAATTGGATCCATTGAGGCCTTCTATACAGTGTACGATCTTCGAATATATTTTATAAATAGAATTCAAAGAACCGATGTCCTTTTTAAATCGTGCAACTTCCTAAAACAAGCAAAATTTTTTGTGAATATCAACTACGTACCTAGCATATTATAATTTGAACTTACAACTGATTCAAACAACTCACTTTAATGATATTATAGTATTTTTCGACTTCATCTCTGATAATTACATTAGCAGGGAATGTCTCAATTTTTTGACTAATTTCAACTTGCCATTTTTTGTACACTTCTTCATACGGAAAACCGGTATTATATCCGAGTAACATTTCTGATATGTTTTCCAATACTAAACGGCACCGAACGTACTCCAACTACAAAGAAATTAAATTAGTTTCATGTTCTGTTAAAGCCTAACGTTTAAATTAAGATAGGCAAGACACTCACATCGTCCTCCAAGTTCAACTTCTTGAACCTTATTTTTTGAACTGGGTCGACCAAATCGAAAATAGAGTACAATAAAAATTGAGTTACTCCGATGGAAATCCAACTTTTACCAACAATGAGCCAGATTTCATTTGAATCGTTTGCGTCCTTCAGTAAGGAATACACTTCTTTTATATTATTACTAATTACGTCGATAAGTTCTAATTCTTCGGGAGCGATTTCGTTTTCAATAATTTTCTTGTTTTTGACTCGATCTTTCAAACACTGAATTATTTCATCAATCGACTCCACAGAACAAGGGCGTTCGTTATTCAGGTCGAAAATTTCACGTAAGCACAATATCAAGTAGTCAAACTGATATCGAATATTTTGCAGTTCGTTATGTCTGAAACACAATAATAAATTTATTAAAAAAAAATTAAATTCCGTTTCTAAACATTAAATTAGGTATTTGAAATGTTTGCCAGGATGACGAATTATTTCGTTAAAACACTTACAAATAAGACGTTCCTGGATGTGAAATATAAGAAGAATTTTTCCATAAAAACTCTTTTAGCTGATTCATCATGACTTTATAGACTTGAAGATTTCTCATCGAAGGTGTATAAACCGTTGGTAAGCACACATGGTCGTTGAACATAAAGACAAATTCGTTTCCAAAGGTTGCAACAGTGGGATAATGGAATGGAAGTAAATCCTACAAATAAAAGACAGAATGTTTAAACGTCAATTACGAGCTCACACGAAAAATTTTAAAACCAGAACTACTTCTAAACTTACGTCACTTCTCATTGAATCGTCAGTTTGATCCGAATCTGCTTTCGTTTTACGATACTTCAAGAAATTTGTATACGAAAAGGTTGCAAATGATTGTATGTGTTTCAAAAGCTGACAAAACTTTTTCATTTTTAATCCGTTTTCAGAAATATTTTCGGTCAAAGAATTTTGAATGTTCGACTTGTAATTTGGAGAAATAAATGGTAATTTTTCAACGTATGGTAACATTTTCACAGCAACGTTTTTTTCAAAGGCAGAAACGTTATTTTTCTGAGGTATGTTTTGACCAAAAATATGACTCTTGTAATTAGTTTCCATTTTCAAGTAGAGGGCTTCAAATATTGGTAAAATATCGACAGGATGCTCTGTATTTTGGAAGATGGGTTTTTCAGTACTGCTGTGTTCATCATCCACTATTTTTGGATCTAAAGAAAAAAAAATGAATCAATTTTCAAGTAGGTCACGTATAAGAATCAATTAAAGTTTCGTACCTTCTTCTGTAGCTTCGATATCGAACTCAGGATCAGCAGAGGATTCAGTTTCCAGTTGAGTGGAGCTGCACAGAAGAGCTCTGAATTTTTTGTAGTCGATTTTAGAGCGATTTGAGCAAAACCAGTCATCACTTCTGTAAAAGAAAAAAAAAACAAAAGATTAGAATTTTTCAACGATCTAGATACTTTGTTTTGAACCATTTCACATACTCTATTCTTTCTGCTTCAAAATCTTTGATACTTGGTTGCCCCATTTTGGTCTTCAATTGCTTAGAAAATGACAACAGAGCCACAAAAGTAAAATCTGAAGATTCTTCTATCTTCGTAACAATTTCGAACAATTCTCGCACTTCAGTCGCTTGACTTCTGTAAAATGACACACATTAATAAGGCAATTATTAACAAATACGATAGAAATATATTTAAACTTATACGTACAATGTGGTAAATCGAGATTCGATCTGCACCGTCAATTTTCTCATCCATTTCATCAACCATTTAAACTGAATACGTAA
Source organism: Balanococcus diminutus (assembly GCA_959613365.1). Taxonomy (NCBI): domain Eukaryota; kingdom Metazoa; phylum Arthropoda; class Insecta; order Hemiptera; family Pseudococcidae; genus Balanococcus; species Balanococcus diminutus. The sequence continues at coordinate 38,641,166 of OY390714.1, forward strand.
GTAGCTCAAAGCTGGTCTATTGATACGAGGCGGAGAACGTGAGAAAAAAGGCACATCGCCTATTTTTGCGAATTTATTGTAATACTGCAATGTTTTCAGGAACGTAGCGTATAACTGTTTATCAACCAGGATGGATTTGTTGTTCAAAATGAAGACGAAGTAGTTATTAATTTTCTCATCCAAAATATTGAACTGGCTTGCGATCAATTCTTCAGTATCTTTTTTACCGGATGCGATATCTGTATCTATAACAAAAAATTCTTTACGTCATTTTAATACGAACTACGATATGCATTTTGATTAAAATTCAAGTAGGTACCTGTTGCTGTGCAAGGTCTAGCGTACTGTCTCAAATTTCCATCCATTTGTTCACCGTCCAACGCATAACAACAATCCATTTCCAAACATCTATGTTTCAGTGCCAGATAACTCATCAACAATGAAATTTTATTAACCGTATCATCGACGCTACCCCTGAATACGACTGTTCTTTGCGAATTCGACATCTCATTATAAGCAGTTTCGAATCCACTGGCAATAACACTCGATAAATTTTCACTAAGTGCCGTCAAATCAGCCCTTCCCAACTGCTCTATCCAGAAGTGACGATATTTCACGTCGTGCACCGTCGTTTCGTCGTAAAATTTTAATACACTGTACAACAATAGGTTGTCGATATTTATACCAGATACATCGAATATCTTTCGAAATTCGTCCGAAACTGGTAATTTGTCGAACAGTAATTCGCTCAAATTGGTCGAGTATTTTCCCGATACTATTTGGTCAAGGAGTAGCATCAACGTAGACTGTTGTTTGACCATATAAAATGTCGAATTGAATTGTAAGTTTTGAGTATCGGTGGTGATATAGAATGGTCGTAAAGCTGGCATAATCTTCATCGAATTCAATTCTTCCGCTATGGCGTTGATCACGATGTCTTGTTGATCGTAACTTAAAGAACGAGATTTTAGGTAAACGTCTTCGCAAACTATTTTGAACGTTTCTTCGACTGGTCTTCCATGACGACGGTGATGTTGTACGAATAAGAAACAAGCGTGGATCATATGTCCAACCGATAACTGATCGAGCCCTGTACAAAAACATTTCAAATGTAATTTTACTGTAGAATTTCCAAATGATAAGAAAATTATGATTCAATTACCGATACTCAATTGGCGTATGGCGAAATGCATTTGTAAAAATGTATTAATCACGGCGTGCGATGTGAGACCATTATGATGCATTACAGCCATTAAATCGATTATATTTTGGCTCAAATCTTCGTCAATCGACTGCATCCAAATTTCTACTCCTCTGTTTCGCATGGCTCTGATCACAAATCAAAAATTCAGTCATTAATTAGGGACGTGCTCCTGCGTAATTTTACTCATTAAATTTCGGAGATCCCCCTCTCTATTTAGTACGAGTATGAACTAGTGGATTTATTTTTATTTTTCTCTAAAAATAAAATAATTTTTGCTGTACAGTTTTTTTAAATAAAAAAATTAGATTCTTGGATTTTTTTCTCCAAAAAGATTTAAAGACTCTTTTCAAAAAAATGATATTTTTCTCTAAAAATAAAAAAATTCTTTCTCGGAAAAAACAAATTTTTTCCACATAAAAATTAAAATATTGCTACTTCAAAAATGTTGACTATTTTAGATTCTTTCTCCAAAGAAAATTAGGGACTTTTTCCTAAAATTTTTCTCCGAAAAGATTAAACACTTTTTTAAAAAAATGATCTTTAAAAAAAAAAAAAAAAAAAAAAAAAATCTGCATAAAAATTTCAAGGTTTTTATTTCCATTTAAACATGATGGGAATTTGTTTACCTCGACTTATTTTTTCCTCAGAAAAACAAACAAAAAAAAAACAGTGAATTTTCCTTTTTTTAAAAAAACTCAATTTTTTGGAGGGAAAAAAATTGTGGATTTTTTTCTCTAAAAGTAAGGAATTCCTTCCTCAGAAAAACATTCCTTTCTTCTGCAAGAAAATAGTTATATTTACTGAAAATGTTTTCTAAAAGATTGTGAAACTTTCTTTAAAGCAATAAAAAAAAATTTTACTCTCAAAAATTCGGAAAAAAATGAAAATTGGTTTAACTTTGAAAAACTTGAGATTTTTCTTTCGCTTACTTAAAAAAAATTGAGTTATTTTTTATTCCATGAAAATTCAAAAATTATATTCTATAAAATTAAGATTTATTTTCTCGGAATAAATTTTAAAAACAAATTTTTAAATGAAAAATTTTTATATGTATTTTTTTTACGTTGGCTCCAAAAATTTGATTAGGTAAAAGTAGAAGAAATTTCGAAATATCTTTCTCTATAAGAATTGAGAGAATTTTTCTTCTAAAATCAGCTGAAAATATTTTTTACCCATTCCAAAAAATTAGGAGAATTTTTTATTGATTATTAATTATTATTCTTTTTTTTTCATAAAAATAATTCAAATTTTTTCTACAAAAATTTCTATTCTTTCTAAAAAAAAACTGGGGAGATTTTTTCACCTAAAAATTTAAGGATTTTTCCTTCAAAAAATTGATTTTTTTTTTCTCTAAAAATAAATTATTTTCTCTGAGTAGGTAGAGGTACCTAAACATAAAAATTTTTTTGCATAAAAACTTAAAGATTTTTACTCCACAGAAATTGAGAAAATTTCATCATATAAATAAAACAAACTGTTAAATAGGGGGGCTGGGGTACACGTGACTTACTGAGTAGTGAGACATCCCTACCAAAATTATGAATGATTTTCAAAAAATAAAAAAATTACGTAATAAAAATTATTCCTTCAAACAAAAAATTTGCTAAAAATGAAAACAAAAACTAAATTAAAAAAAAACTGGAGCCCTTAATTTTGAAAGTACTGGAGGCCTCAAAAAATGTAGCACCCACTTATTATTTTTTCTTGTTTTCTAAGAGATTTTTTGGTGTGCGACATGACATGTACCTCGAAATATCTCCACGCTGAGGATCCATCGTGAAGAAAAGTCTGAAATCTGGATGTGGAACAATGGTTACAAGGTTTCCATCTTTATCTACACCTTTTTCGCCAAGGGTTAAAATTCCACCCGGTTCCAGTAACCCGTTCAATCGATCTAGGACAGCAGGACTGCAAAGATTTACATTTTCTACGAGTAACCATCGTCCTTCTGTGACACACTGCAAAATAAATCATAAAAAAAATCATTTAGAAATGATTATCTATTTCGAGAATTATTGAATTAATCCCATTTTATATTTACCTTTATCAGTAAACTATCAACCCATTCGAATTTTCCACCAGAATTCAAACTGCCAATTTTTTCGATATCGGTTTCTAGCTTTTCGAGTTTTTTCACAATTTCTTCGATTTCATTTGTGAAATATTCAAACTTTAATATATATTTTAAAAGCTTGAATAAAACTGTAATTCGTCTTTTGAACACTTCGGTTTCGATGGCTAAAGTTGATGAATTTTTTTTGTCCGCTTCCTCTGCAAAAAATAAATAAAATAATCATAATAGGTATCTTTACAACAGAGAAATATTATAGGTAGGTACGTATAATTACACCTGCCTACTTCACAATCATTATAACGTGAAAAAAAAAATTAAAAATAATTTTTAAATATGACAAAACAGTGTATTGTCGTATTTATACGCATTATTTCATTTAAAAAATCATTTTACCCAGAAAAATAACGATAATACAATAAATTTACGCTTAAAAAAGATCATCGCATCGCAGTTGATAAAAATCAAAAAAAAAAAAATACAAAAAATGTTTGTGTCAGAAGTGGGATTCGAACCCACGCCCTCAATTGAGGACCAGAATTCTCCGCTATGCATTACATAGCAAGGTATTAGCCTTGAGTCTGGCGCCTTAGACCGCTCGGCCATCCTGACATCTACCGAAACACGCGATTTTAACGTTCACTAATACTGTTACGCAATCATATAATTTCCTACTTATCTTCCGTTTTATTTTTATTTTACATTTTCACATAAATGCACTAATTACGGGTACGATTTGCAAAAATGAAAGTTTGGCTGCTTTACAATTAAAAAAATAACCGCCATCTGGCGAGCACGTTGTGAACTTTTAAAAAGGAATTGATTTGATACACATAATTCATGATTAAAAATATCTTAGCCTAGATAATTAAAAGACTACAAATTTTAATGAAATTTTTGTTCAACAAGCCGCGTGCATTTTTTTTTTTTCAGAAGGATATTGACTTGAAAATTGAAACTGTACATTAAATATATACCTAGATTCAATAAACACGTAGTTCATTCAGGTGGTATTATAGGCTTACATGAATTTCAATTTCATATCTTCAACTTCGAATTTTTATACGAAAAAATGCTCTAAAATTAAAATTTTTTGAATTTACAATAATCTACCATGCTACTTTTCGAATTATGAAAAAAATAATAATAAAAAAATTTTGTGTCAGAAGTGGGATTCGAACCCACGCCCTCAATTGAGGACCAGAATTCTCCGCTATGCATTACATAGCAAGGTATTAGCCTTGAGTCTGGCGCCTTAGACCGCTCGGCCATCCTGACAACTTACGAAGTAGGGCGAAATTAACCGTTACAAGTCACGATTGCGCTCTACAAATGCGCGTTATCGAGCATATATTGTTCATTTTTCATTTCTCTTATCTTGTTCGCAATTATTTTTTCGAAGTCCATTTCATGACGAAACGAAAACATACCTGAATATATATAAAATCGTAAGTAGGTATCTAGAATACCTATTTATACCAACTTGTTTTCGACGTTTTACTATCAAGTAGGTACAGGTACAGGGTACACACTACCTACTAATGTAATTTATTGATAAAAAAGTAGGTATGTATTTTAGTGCCTGTTTGCTTGTACCCCTCCTACTGCCTAAACCTATGCAAAATCAGAGAATCTAGAAAAATATTGAAACCAAAAAACAGGATTTTTTATAGGACCTTCCTTCAACAGGAGTTTTTCAGTTTTTCAAAATAAAAAATGTTCCAATTTTCAAAGACTTGATAAACTTCAAAAAATTGTTACAATTCATTAAACTTATCAAATAGGTATATGAATCTAATTTTCAAAATTATTTTATAATAGTTTAAAAATTTAATGAATTTTGAAGATTTTATTAAATTAAAAAAATTTATCAAAATTTCAAATGTTTTATCAATGATGTTGAAAATTTTCTAAATTATTAATTTTTAATAAACTTGAAAAATTTATCAAACTTTACAAAATAACTTTTAAATTTTTTTTAAAACTTAGCCGGATTCTAAAAATTTATCCAACTTCTAATGATAACAAAAAAAAAAAAAAAATGAATTTTCACTTTTCAAGCGATTTTTATAAATTTTAAAAATTTATCAAACTTTAAAAACTGATCCAATTTTGAAAATCACTTAAAATTCAGAAAAAAATGAAATGAGGAATTCACAAAAAATCTATTTGTTATAAAATTTTGAATTCATCAAAAAATTAGGTACATTTTTTTCAAAAAATTGAGTACCTAATTTCAGAAATTTATTAAAATTTGAAAACGACTCGATTCTGAATTTTTACCACACCTAGTGAAAGTAAAATTGATATTATAAAAAATTGTCAAAAAATGTTTCAAATTATTTTTAAATTATAAGAATCAGTTATATAAAAATGTATTAAAATTTAAAAATGACAGAAATCCCAATTTTCATCAAATTTTTCAAATCTTTGAATTTATCAAATTTCTTCAAATTTCAATGATTTAAAAAACTTCAAAATTTTCCAAAATTGATGTAATTTCAGAAATTTGTTAAAATAAATTGTAGAAAATTAAAGTTCAAAAATATGATTGAAATTTTTCCAAATTTTCAAGATTAGCCCAAATTAAAAAAAATCCAAACATATTTTTCTCAAATTCAATTATTTTTCAATTTTTAAAATTGTAAGCATTTCTTAAACTAAAAATTTATCAATTATTTCAATAATTTATCGAATTTTGTTTGTTTGTTTATTTAAATTAAAGTGACTTCGACAGTTCGACCACAGTTTGATCATTTCTTTATTGAATTTTAAAAATTACCAAAATGCCAATTTTTCTTAAAAAATTCAAATAATTAGAATTCTTTTAAAAAATAATTATAGGTATAGATATTCTTGAAAATTGATAAAATTTTCTAAAAATCAATATTTTCTAAAAAAATTGGTTTTATCAAAAATTATCAATTTCTTGAAAATTGATAGGTATATATTTTTTTTGAATATTGATATTGATAATCAGAAAAAAAAATTTATACGTAAGTATCTAATTTTTAAGAAATCATAAATTTTCAAAATTGATGCTTAGTTCTTTTTTTCAAATTGACAATTCTCAATAACAACTCATAATTTTTTTGAACTAGATCATTTTTTTAAAATTAAAAATTTTCAGGCGTAATAATTTTTAAAAAATCAATTGAAATGGTTTTTTCATTTTATTTTTAATAGCCTTTAATTAGGCACTTAAAAATTGATAATTTCTCAAAAATTGATGATTTGAAAAAAAGTAATAATTCTTCAAAAATGAAAATTCCCAAAATAAGTATGTAGATTTCATTACTTGAAAAAGTGTTTCATTTTAAACTGATAATTTCTTATTAAAGTGATTTTTAAAAAATTCATAAATGATTCTCAAAAACTAACAATCTTGAGAAACAGACGTGAAAAAGATTCCTTTCAAAAATGAAAAACAGATTTTATTTCTTCAAAAAAATTTTTTGAAGAAATATAATCTGTGGAAAAATAAACTCAATTTAATTGAGTTTATTTTTCCGCAATAATTGAAAGGGGTTTTCTCCCAAAAATTGAAAGATTTTTTTTTTTTTTATAAATGAGAAAGTATAATATTTTTCTTCCCCAGAAAATTTCTTCAATTTTTTTTTTTTTTAAATCTCTAAAAAAGATCATAGATTTTAGGAAATCCGTAATATTTTTTGCATTTTTCGGGTACATTTCACTTTTGAAATTTTGGGTGTTGAAATTTTCAATAAAACTTTCAATTTTATTTGAATTTTTTGACGATAATTGGTCATATCGTTTCACATTCATTTAAGAGAAATTTCATCCTCTTCAATTTTACAAAAAAAATGTCAAAGACGACCCTTCCTAGTACGCACTTATCATATAGGTAAAATCTAAAAACTACGATTTGTAACGTATTAAAATTATCAATTTTGAACAACTTACCCATGTTACCAATAGTTTTGAATTCTTTCCAATATTCAAAAAGACCAACGACTTCGCTCCACGCATCATTCTGGAAGATCAGCTTTTGTAAAATGATGAAAAACACCTCTTCCACATGACCACATATTTCTTCAAAATGTCGATTATAATCCACCTGAAATGCAACCGCAAGATTAATACCAATAGCAATTTTATTGAAATGAAAGCCTAAGCCTACTTAAACCGCTTTGAAAATTTTTCCACATCAAACTTCGACTACAAACCTTCTCGACAACCACCAAAGAGCTAAATTTTCAATTTATGGACAGTTTACCAGCATTAAGATACGAATTCATCCTTCGTTAAGGTTTGCAAAGTCACTATTCCCCATAGACTTAAACTCACTGGTACAGCAGAGCAAAGGTAGGTAAGATATCGTACATTTTTCTTAATACCTCTCGATAACGTGACTCACACCAGTCCACTTGTCACTTTGAAACACCACATACCAAGAATGGTTTTCAACAGCCCGCAATACCGCAATTTTACTCTCTACCCTCTTCAGTAATTTCAAAACTAATGGATTCGTCTAACCGTAAAATGAAACATGTCACGGCAAATAAACTCGTGTCTCTTTTTACTATGTGAAGCGTCGAATTTTAAATTCCTCCAATGGGTTTGTCCCTAAAGAATAACGTAAGTTTGGGAAATTTGGCTTGTTTCAAATTTTCATGTCGACTATTCCCTCAGGCAACGTGCTATTTGATTAAAAACTTTAATGGTGACAAATTTTAAATGCTTAGGCACTTTTTGTCCTTTCGCAACACACATAGAAAAATATTTATTCTCAGTTAAATCGACCGAAGTTCAAGTTTTTTAACTTGTGCGAGCGAGGCATTATGAATTTTTTGTTTCTAAGAAAAACAGAAGAACGCTTCGTTATTTCTTATTTTTTTAAATTTTCAATTCATTTTTTTTAGTGTTTCAATTATTTAAAATTTTTGGTTCCTCCAAATTATTCTATATATTCGTGACATTTCAATTTTTTATTATGTTTAGAATTTTTAAGATTCCTTAATTTTTTTATTTTTTATTTTTTTCAAATTCTTTGTGATTTCCCAATTTTTTCCCCAATATTTATTTTATAGGGGAGAGGGTAGACGAAATTGGAGGCTAAGGTTTTTTGAATTTTATGTCCTTGAAAATAAAATTGAGGACGACTTTGAGTTTTCTTGAAAGTATTTTTTTCAATACATTCAAATTTTCACTTTTTCAAGATTTTTCTTAATTTATTCAATATAATTATTATAAAGATATTTTTTAATGTTTCAAATTTTCAATATTTGAATTGATTACTACTTTTTTTGAATTTTTTGATAACTTCGAGTATTTTGATTTTTTATGATTTCTTCATTTTCATCAAATTTTTAAAATTTCAGTATTATCTTTTTTCAATTTGTAGTTTTTCTGAATTGGTATATTTTTAATACCTACGTAAAAATTTCTCACTTCTTTGCGATTTCCTCATAAATGATCTATGTGATTTCCTAATTTTTATCAGTCATTTAGTTTTCAATCGTATTTTTATAATTTTTTTACATTTTTCTTGAAAATTTCATTAACTTTAAAGTTATATAATTTTTAATTTTCCAAATTTTAAACTCCTAGGGCATTTCAATTTATTTCTTCACTCAAGTTAGTTATACCTAATTTATTTTAAAATTTTCCAAACATCTTTATTTTTCAATTTTTTTTTTAGCATTCAGAAAGTTCCCAGATAGGTACCTTAATCGAGATTTTTCAATTTATTATTTCAACATTTTTTCAATATTTCGCTTTTCCAATATTTTAATGAATTACCTATAATTATGTGCTTATGTCGAGTCGTTTTCAATTTTTTTTAGTTTTTTTAATTTTCAAAATAATTTTGATTTTTTTGATTTTTTCATGATTTCTTAATTTCGACAAATTTTTAAAATATCAGAAATTAATAATCCTATCTAATAATTACAATTTTTTTAAATCTGGAAATATTTTAATATTAGGTACGTTAAAATTTCTCTATTCTTTGCTATTTCCAAATTTTTGTAAGACATTCATTTTTCAATTTCTTGATTAACTAGTTACCAAACTTCCCTTTTCAATTTTCTAAATTTTCTAAAACATTTCAATAATTGCATGCTTAAATTTTTTTTAAATTTCCATGACATTCCAATTTTGATTCATTTTTAAAATAATTTTTAATTTTCTCAATTTTTTCCAATATTTTCGCAATATTTCGATTTTTTAATATTTTAATTTGGTAACTATCACTTTATTTTTTTTTCACTTTTTCCAAATTTTTCAACTATATTTTATTCTTTCAAAATGTTTTTTTTTATTTCATCAAATTTTTAAAATTTCCAGAATTACTTACTCAATTCATTTGAAATTTTTTTTGAATTATTCAGTTTTTCAATTTTTAAAGTAATTTTATAAACATTGTTACTATTTATAATTTTGTTCTCTTTCCGTCTCATATTCCTAATTATTCACAATTCGACTTCAAAAACTAACCATTCTGACTTTTTGAGTAGAAAAAAAAGAGAGAAAAAAAGAAAACACACGCATTAAAAACATCCACAAGCCAAATTAAAAATGATTTCTTCTTACATCTTTCAAAATGAAATTTTCAAATAAATTACTTCTAGTCACAACATTTACAGCACTGAGAAGCACTACGTCCTTCAATTAGGTATAGTTATAATACTTTCATTAAAAATATAATACATGTACCTAAGATGAAAAAAACAAAACAGTAGCAACAAGTTGCTATAATATTAAAAATAAAATGAATGTGACATATTTTTCTTCGTCTTTTCAAATTATGAGGGGAAATTCTGTAGAAAAAAATTTATCAAAGAACGGTTCGTTTTTTTTTCTTTATTTTTTTGAAAACACTGTCATTATTTTCACACAGAAAGAGAAATAATTAGGTATAGGTGAATTACCTTACTTACATTGCTGTAATAATGAACTACTATGATATCAAATAACCAAATCAAGAAACGTGTTTATCTCTGTCGCGAGAAAATAATGGCATGTTTTTCATTAGGTATTTTATGTTGGTCTATTTGGCTTAATTTAGGTTCGTATAATTCACAAAATATCTAAGGAGACAAAATCAACGTGAGCTGAAATTCAAAGAAATGAATTATGACTTTAATCGTCTACAGTTTCTATAATTCGATACAGAGTCGTGAAAAGATACTAGGTCAACAGCAACGACGTTGTTTAATTTATTTCACTAATTAAATACGAGTAAAGTCAAAATACTATAGACTGGAAGGCGTATTCCCATCTGCAGGCAATATTTCCAAGAGGTTGCAATTCCTTCATTTGAAAAAAAAATCGAATGTCGACTAGCTATGAAGATTTTCTACACAGACTTTAATCAAAGTTAAAGAAAAAACGGATAAAATAGGTTAAGATAAAGTTACACCTTTTGGACTTTTTCCAAAACATGAGACAAACTTCTATAGATTAGATTTAATTCAATTAACACGTTTTCTAGTCTTCAAGAATAAGTATTGTTTTTCTTCTTTTTTTTTTACCAAGTTGCTTAATTTTTAAACGTACTCTTAGTGTAATTTTTCAACTCTCAAGTTGTCTCATACAGTCATACTCATAATGTTTGCATTTTGCTAATTAAAATCAAGTTGGAATTAGTAATAGATACCTAATCGAGAACCCTTCAAAAAAATTAAAAAATTAGTGAAAATAAATTATAAAATATAAAAGGGTAATTTTTTGAATTATGCTTTTATTTAAAATTAGGTAGTGTGGCCTTTAAAAATGAAAAATAATTAAAATCCATTTGAATAAGGATGTATCAAATGACGGAAAATACATAATTAATCGAAATTCATTTCTCGAGGCTAATTTTTTCAACAATTTTATTGATAAAAAAAGTGATGGAACGTTCCTTGATTAGGTATTGTCAGACTGTCAGTATGCTTCCCTGTACACCTCGCCCGGCTTTTTTTATTAATAAAATTCTTGAGTTTTGCCCAGATATACCGGGTGTATAATTAATTCCTGACAACCAGTGCATTCTACATGACAAAAATTCTCTGTTGTAAATTCATAAATTTTAATCGTAGAAAACTTCGTTTTGGTCTTGAATGAAAAAACTTAAGAAGTAAAAAATTTTTGTTCTAATATTTATTCGATTTTAATCAATACAGCGATTTTTTTTTGTATGTTGCATGCACAGATAGTCAGGAATTAATTATACTTACACCCGGTATGAAATAATTATGTCAAAGTACACACAAGTCGTGATAACACCTATCACAAAATTTACTAAAGCGAACTTCGACACTGATGTGAGCTGAGTAGCAGAAGACGAATGTGTGTTAAAATGAAAGAAAAACATATTTCGTTAACAGGGTTCGGTAACCCGGTTGTTGACATCATAGTCAATGAAAATACTTCTTTTCTTATTGACAAATATAATTTGAAACCAGATACTCAAAATGATCTACCACTGAAAACATACGACGATCTGCGACGCGATATTCAAAGGTAAGAACTTAATAAGTAGGTAGATAGGTTAATTGTGAATCATTATTTTGATCAAATAATTTTTTAGCGATGCTTACAAGAAGACTTATATTCCCGGAGGGTGCGTGCAAAACACTGTTCGTATATTTCAGTGGTTGGAAAATGAAAGATTTAAGAGCGTTATGTATGGCAGTATTGGCTCAGATGAGCAGGGCAACTACTTAACTGAAGAATTGCGAAAAGAAGGAGTTATAACGATGTAAGTAAGTACATATATGTAGGTACGCTTAAAAAATTAAAGCAAAGCGACAGCTTGGTTGAGTTTGTGTGAAAATATTTAGAATACGAGTGCATATTTCAATCAAGCACTAAGATAGGAAGGTGCCTAAAAATAATTTTTTCAAGTACGTATCTACTAACTTCAAAAATAACGTAACAGTTGACAGGGTGAATAGATAGTCCAAACCGACCTCGTGTGCTGAGATAAAAACAGGCACATTTAAATTAAAATTTTATCCAGAAGATATTTAGATTTTTTTTAAAAGCTGGAATTCAGGTTTCCTATCCGCACTTTATTCGAATATCTAACCTTTACTACTTCGAGACCCACTTTACATAAATCCCAAATCATTTTTCATGCATTTAAATCCACTCGCAAGAAAAACGTATCTACCAAAAAATAGAAAGATCTGTCAAAGAATAAATCTAGTGCATAAAGACCGCAAAAAATGGTGAAAATTTTAAATGTAAGTAAGGTAGGTTAGGTAAAACATTTTTGATTTTTTGTTCATCATCGCATACATATACGCATTTCGAATTCAAAGTACCTAATAAAATATGATGAAATCTAAAAGCATTACAACCGTCATCTACTTCATGATCGTTGCTCGAATATAGAAACGTGTTTTCCATTCGGTTAAAACTATCATTTTTCACTTGACGTGATAATACATACATAATGACGTACGAATATATCTACGTACTACAAAACCGCGGTAAAAATTCCCATTTTATTTTGAAAAGTTAATTTGGACCAATCAACTTTTGAAATAAAAATGACAACATAGATCATGAGGGTTCTGTCTGAACAAGCAGACATTTTGGAAAACCAATTACGTGGGAAATTGGGAATTAGATTTTTATAAATGGGCACGAAAATATTTTTTTTAAATCTATTTTTCCCCTTGACTAATTATACGATGCATGCCGAATCGAAATTAACTACGTAAAGAATGGCGTGGTTATAAATACCGACATGTTTTACTTGGGTCTTTCGAACATTTGTTTGAAAAATGTGTACTTGGAAAAAAATCTTGAGATTAAAATCCTGAAACGATTTTTTTTTTCAGTAAATTCAATACACATAATTATTTTAAAAGCTATTCCAGTTTCAAAAATCCATTAAAATTAAAATTTTGAGCATCGCTAAATTTTAAAGATACGTTTAGGTAGTAGGTAGAGGTACATCCTCAGCACAAAATAATTTTTAATTTTTTTTTTTAATTTATGAAATGTTTCTAAATTTTAAATGATTTTTATTAAATTTTCGACGTTTCAAAAATTAAAAAAAAACTACATTTCAAGTTTTTACTATTAGATAGATATTATTATCATTTTTTAATTTTAAAAATTTTCTAAATTAAATAATTTTAAAAATTTTGAAATTTAATTTAATTTTTATTAAATTTTGAAAATATGTTTATATTATGTAAATGAATCTTTACCTACCGAATTTTAAATTACTTTTATCAACCTTTCAGAATTTTACGTACTTTTCCAATTTTTCAAGATTTTTTTAATTTAAAAAAAAAATTTCATAATATAAAATAAATTTTTAACAAATTTCTAATCAAATTTTGAAAAAAGTACATTTCGAAATTTTAAATGACATATTTTAATCAAATTTCCAGAATTTTGAAATTTTCTATTTTTTTTTTTTTTTAATTTTAAAGTTTTCCTGAATTTGAAATAATCATAAAATAGAAACAAAAATAAAAATATGAAAAAAAATCATAATCAATTTTTTTTTTCAACTTGAAAACAACCAAAATTTCACTTTTAAAACATCTGTAAATTTCGATTTTTTTCACAATTCCAAAAATTTATACCTACCTACTTATACAATACTAAAAATTTTCAAATTCTAAAAATTTATTAAATTCTAAAACATAACTTAATTTTGAAAGAAAATTTTAAACTTTTAAAAACGAAAAAAATTTAATTTTCCGCAAAATTATTTGAAATATTGATTTTGAATTGGTTCTTTTTACAAAATTTTCAGAATTCAAGATATTTTGTAAGATTTTAAATTTAAGTAATTTTAAAATGTTCCAAAATTTTGAAATGTTACCAGATTTTTAAATTTTTACCATATTTTCAAAATTCAAAAAATGTTTCAGAATTTTAAAATTTCAAAAATTTATTCTAGTTTGACAACGGTCAAATTTTTAATTATCATCTGAAAATAATTTTAGAACTAAAATAGCGATTCCTCAAAACGGAGATGGTATAGATGAAAACTCGTCGTAAATGTTATTTTTGAGTGAAAACCTGTATAATTAGACGATTTTAATCATTTCATTTTTCACGCTTTAATAAGGATAAAAATAAAAAATAAAAAAAAAATTGCCTGTTGAGTGAAAATAAGTACCCACTTTGAGACCATATTGAAATCAACTTAGTGGTTTTCTGTTTAACGTACTTTCTAACCTAACGTTGAAAATTCTTTAATCCACTAAACATCAAGAACGTACCTACTTAAAAATCTATCATTATACACACACAAGCCATTGCGCTGCAGTTTAAAAGTCTACTTAATACGTAAAAAGAGAGTAATTACGCTGGAACACTATAAACAAGTCTAAAAATTTCAAATGCTGCGCAAAAGTTGAAACAACTTGTGCCTTAATGTGGTGGTAATCTGTATAAAGAAAAACATTTTCATCTTGAAACACTCGCTCGAGTTTATACGCGACGTCTTTAAAAATGAAAATTCCGATAAACTTTTCCGCACACCGACAGGATATCGAGAAGGTCTAATGATTTTCTAGTGCCACAACTTCTTTAAAATTTTCACGACTACGTTTAAAAAAATTTCATGCGGAAGAAAGAGTATAGATTGTAAAACTTTCCAGCGTTGAAATATTTATCATCGGTTTCATAAGGGTATAATCTCTTTACGTCGAGTTCTTTTTTATCATTGAAATACCTCTTTTTTTGCCATCTTCAACAATTCAACTTGATTCAAATTTAGATCTTTGCTTGGAATTTCATTGGCAAATGCAGACATGAAATCCACTATTTTGATTTTTTTTAGGGACTTTATTGACTAAAAGTTGCTCAAAAAGGACAATTTTACAATTTTTTTAGCGAGCTAATTTTTTTGATAAGGATGCGGGCACGCTGAATTTGTCAGTCATTAAAAAAAAATATTTAATAAAATTACAACAGAAATTTTTGAAAAAAACTACACTAAAAATTATCTTGATTTTTACCCAGAATTTTGTTTTGTTGTGTTTTGGAAAATATTTTAGTAAAAAATATTCTCAATTATTGGTCTTGATTTTTTCTTGATAAAAAAAAGGAGCAAAAAAATCTTATAATTTTTTTAAGAGTAAAAATTTTCCAACTTTTTTTTGGTGGGAGGGGGGTGGATTTCTAAATTTTTTGACGGAGCAGAAAAACATCTCCGTTTTTTTTAGATTTTTCCCCCATTTTTGAAGAAAAATCTCATTTTTGGATCTTATAACTTCTCAAAAAAAAAAAAAAAACTGTCTGGAGTTGAAGAAACTCCTCAATTTTTTTCAAAGCAAAAAACTTCAAATTTTTGGAGTAAACCCCTTATTTTTTGACGGATTTTTTTTTTCATCTTGAAATACATAAAACCTTCTAATTTTGCCGGGAAAATCTCTAAAAACTTTCACGTATCAGGAAAAAAAATTGTGTTTGTTTTTTTCATTTTTAGAGAAAAAATTTCAATTTTTGGTCTTCATTATTTTTGAAAAAAAAAAATTAAATTTTTTTTGGTGAAAAATCTCTTAATTTTTGCAGACCAATATCTCTCAATTTTTTTCAAGTAAAAAAAGTTTCAACTTTATGAAAAAAAATCTCAAATAACAACTTTTTTCAAATAGAAAAATCTTACCATTTTTTGGAGGAGAAAAAATCTACTATTTCTTTCAATAAAAAAAATCTCATACTTAATTTTTTGAGGAAGAAAACTCATAATGCTTTTGCAATGAAAAATTTTCTAAAATTATTCTAAGTACACATAAAATCAGAAAAAATCTTTTTTTTTTTTTTTTTTTCTTTTCAGAAAGTCATATTTTACAAAAAAAAGAATAAAATTGAAAAAGTGACTTTATAGTGACCACTTTGGCAAATAGTGACAATAAGTGACCAGAATGCGAAATAGTTATGCCTTCAAATGTTTTCTCGATTTCTGATTTGATTACAGATTCAATAAAGTAACTGAAACTGAATCGAGAACCGAGGACGCGGTTTTATTAACTCAAAACCAATACCGAACTATAGTTTACTCGACCGAGTCTGAGGCAGCTTGTTACAAATTTTGCAAGGCTTCATCGCATTACTTGGAGTCTGCTTTATCAAGCATTGCGGATACCAAAATGCTTTTATTCGATGGTTACTTCACCCTTAACTGTGTTCCTTTTAGTTATCAAATACTGGAGGAATGTGAAAAACACGACGTTCTCGTGGCATTCAGTGCCGGAGGAGAATCAACCATCATCGCTGATAAAATGCACGAGACTTATTTACCATTTGTGCAACGAAGTCATATTTTATCCCTTAATTTACGCGAGTTCAAAGCCATATACGAACGAGTGCAAATCCACACCGAGAATATGGAATCAGCTCTAGAATCATTTTGTCAGTTAGGCCTATCAAGTATTTCGAGGAGAACGTCGTGCAAATATAGGAGAATTATTACGGTGACCGATGGCGAAAATCCGGTCCACTGTTATACCGAAGAAGAAGGCTACGTTGTATTTCCTATCGAAGAATTAGCAGTAAATCAAATAAAAGATACAACCGGAGCAGGTGACGCATTTATGGCTGGGTTTCTTTATGGTATTTTTTATAACAAATCTATCGAGCGTAGTTTGCAAATAGGATATAAAACTGCAGTAGAAATAATACAACAAACTGGATGTCGCATACCAACATCACGTCCAAATTTTATCAACAGCGAATAAAATTTCAGACGGATGATCGAGTGAGGAGAAAAAAAATCGCGTATTTTGATATAAAAGCTCTATAGACATTCACTTCTTACGTCCTTCCACAAGAAGACGTTTCGCTAATTAGCCTTGTTTTTTCTCAATTGTCAAAAAAACCAAGGCTATTACGCTGTATCATGATGTGGGAGTTGAGGGGGGGAGTAAGTACAAAATCCGTTTCATGACTCCAGAAGTCCATTTTGACCATTTTCATCAATGTCTGTTTATATGTATATATATTTTTTTCCCGCAGGTTTTCAGCCCCTCGCTCAGCTCCTTTTTCACCAAATAAGTTCAAATTCGGGCAATAGGGTTTATTCAAAAACTATATTTTGTGGTTGGAGTGGGGATGACCTTGAACTGAAATTCAGATATGTCAACTTCTTTATGTTGGGGGTGGGGAGCAGAAAATCTCAAAAAATGCCAAATCAAAAACCAGTCGATAGGCAATAAAAAGTTGTACAACATATTCAAAAATCAGCTTCCTAGAGCAATTAGGAGGGGAGAAACCGGTTATTTTGTCACTTTTTTGACCTTGAAAAATTTTGTGTCACGGCTACAGGTCACCCAAATTGACCTAGGAGGTCGTCCTTTGGCATGTAGGTTTGGTATGGGTCCTAGATGTGCCTTTTGGGGGTTTCGACCTTCCAACCATTTCTCACCCCCTTCCACCCCCAAAAACGCAATTTTGAGGTCATTTTTTGCTATTTTTTGCCTTGTATAATTTTGTGTCACGGCTACAGGCCACCTCAATTGACCTAAGAGGCTGTTCTTTTGCATGTAGGTTCGGTAGAAGTCCTAGATGTGCCTTTTGGGGATTCTGACCTTCCAACCTTTTTTTCATTTCTTGTAGAAGCACTAAGCTAACTGCAAGGTGAAGTTCCGAGGGCGAAGCCCGAGGAACGAGCAAGTGGTTTGGGGCCGCGAAGCGGCCCATTGGGCGAAGCCCCCTAGTTGATAATAAAAATCATTACAAAGCTTCAACAATTCAAGAAGGTGTAAAAATGCAGAAATTATCTTCCTATAGTACGTTCGGCGAAAGATTAAACCTGGCAAAATAAAAAGTGGGGGACGCAGTGAAAAAACGAAGCAATTAGAAGCCGAGAATTGTTCGTTTCGGCGCGTTGATTGGTTCATTTTCGCTCCGCCTTTCTCGCGCCAAAATTTTCCAGGTCTAATCTTTCGCCGAACGTACTATAACTTATGAATTTCGTGGCAAAGTATACAGACCTACAAGATTCAAAATCGAAAAAACAAGGCTGAAAAAGCTTCGCGCGAAGCTTTTTTTTTTTATTTCACGCGTATACTCACAAAGTTACAGCACAAGCAACAAGTCCCGAATGGTTTTAAATTTTAAACGCTCTATCTGAATGATTTAAAACCTTTGCACACCGCAAACTCCAATGCGTCGTTTTACCTTCGGCTTCATCTCATACAAAAGTGGGTAACTTATTCGACTCCAACGTAACAGATGGCGAACTACTCAAGGATCAAGGAAACACTTGGAAATTACAGCACTGTAGTCTTACACTTGTGGTCGGATATAGAAAGTTTCATATATCTCTGGTGTATACTACACCCAATAACAAACACCTTACGTTTTGAGAAACTTCATTCTCTAAATTAAAATTTCCAAGGTATATTCTGCAAGTTTAGAGGCATGATTTTAAATTTTTTTCTTCATCTCGCAACTTCGTAAAATTTAGATACGAATGTACGTATTTTAAAAATAGCGTAATCTTTAATTTAGATAAAATTTATTTTTAATGAGACTTATCTAGTATACAATACATTTATTACGTTGCTTCGAAGCAATTCTATTGATATAAATATCGTCAAGTCTTCCGTGCTTGAGAATTTTATTTTATTTCATTTTTTTAGTTTCATAGAAAAAGGGTCAAAGGATTTTTTAACAAAAAAATAGGCATTCCAAAATTTTTCTGAATTTTTTTTTTTCAAATTCCATCAACTTTTTTTTGATTTACGAAAAATTGTCCAAAAAATTTTTAGAGAGGAAATATTTCAATTTTTTTTAATATGTAAAAAATTACTAAAAGATTTTCAAGAAAAATATTTCATACTCCTCGCGTGAAAAAATGTCTGTCTATACTTACAATTTTCCATATTTACAACCTTACATTTTTAAAACTTCCAAATTTCATTATTTTTTTATCAAACTTCATAGTAAAATTTTATTCGTAGAAGATAGAAATGATCGAAACCGAGACAAGAATTCAATTTTGAACAAATTTGAAAATTTTTCTTCAAAACATAATTTAAAAAAAAAATTACAAACAAAAAATATGAAAAATTTTGAAAATATAATTTCGAACAAAATTTGAAAATTCTACATAAAATGTACCTATATAGATTTAAAAAAATTGTAAGTACATAATGATTTCGTGAAATTAAAATTTTATTGTGGAAAAAAAATTGACCAATAATGTTTTATAAATTTTAAAAAACCAAAATTTGAAAATGACGCAATACATAAAAAGATTCCAATAAAAAAAATGTATTTTGTAAAAATTTTCAAAAATTTTGTAGTGAAATAAAATTTAAAAACTCCTCTTTTGACAAGAATTTTGAAAAATTTGTTTTTGAGCAAAATTAAAAAATTCTTTACTATTAAAATAGAAAGTAAAAATTGTTTAAATAGCATAGGGCCCTACTAAGATTGGAAATAAATACTTCGCAAAAAAAATCCCCAGTAGATAATAATAAGTTTTGACCAGAGAATTTAAAATTTTAAAATTTTTACTTGTTGAAACAAAATTACAAAATTTATCACAAAACAGATTTCAAAATTTGAAAATTCGTCACAAAACAGATTTCAAAAAGTAGTTTCATTGTTGATAAAATTTGAAAAATATAATTTGCAAAAATTTGTTAATTTTGCAGTGAAATTAAATTTTGAAACTCGTCTTTTGACAAGACCTTTGAAAAATTGTTTTCTTAACAAATTATGCAAAGTTTTAAAGATGTGTAATGAAAAAAATTCAAATTTGATTTTAGACAGGTTTTAAAGATTTGCACAAAAACAAAATTGAGGAATAAATTTTAAAACAAAATTTGAAAATTCTTCACTAAGCAAATGTGTAAAAACTGTTTTTTCAACCAAACTTTAAGAATTTATTTTGGTATTTTGAAAAATTTGTAAAAATGCAGTAAAATAAAAATTTGATTGTACTGAAACAAAATTCCTTTTTTTTCAAACTTCTCGTCACTAAAAAAAATAATTAAAAAGCAAGTAAATTTCAAAAAAAAATTAAAAATTAAATTTAGTAGAGAAAACCTATTT
This sequence comes from Balanococcus diminutus, assembly GCA_959613365.1. Lineage (NCBI taxonomy): Eukaryota > Metazoa > Arthropoda > Insecta > Hemiptera > Pseudococcidae > Balanococcus > Balanococcus diminutus. The sequence goes on from OY390714.1 coordinate 38,661,430, forward strand.
TTTTAGAAATGAAAAATTGTTTTTTTAACACTTGAAAAACAATTTTCAAACTGTCTAACAAAATCTCAAAACCAAAAAACAGGAGTTTTGCAGGACTTTATGAAATACGTGCCCCCCTCAACAAAAAAACAACACAGATATACTTTCACGAAATCACAAAAAATTATAAAGATGAAAAATAATTTCAAAAAAAACATCGGAGACGAATTGAAGAATTGGGGCTCCGAGATCACTGAAAATGCCATTCCACTGAATTCGTTGTAAATTTCACTTTATTTTCTGATTCGCCCACCCCCCAAAAAAAAAATCTAGAGAAGGAGTGAACACTTTTCGAACACTAAAATAATCTTGAAAACGACTTTGAAAATTTCAAATTGCCCCAGGAGGCACAGTTTTGGAGGTAACTGGACGGAAAATGTAGTAGAACATTGTCAAAAATTTGAAAAATCATTTTTTTGCGATTTTTTTCATCAAAAATGGGCATTTTTGGTCGACAATTTTTTTAGCAAATAACAATGTATCACCAAAGAGGTAAAAGCACACCACAACTCTGATTTATTTGGACGAAATTAGTTGAGTAATATTTTCTAATTTTTTTCATTGTTTTTAAACATACCCTAATGACGTCATTTTGTGAACTCAAAACCTCCTCCTATAGATATCTTAAGGGCCTAAAATTCATGTCTGTACATGTTTCTAATTGATATTTATACCTATGTATTAGTCACATCGTGAGATTTCAGGAAAATTGAGGAACTTTATTCGAACCTTTTCACGAATTAAGTAAGACGAATTCAAAAAAATTAAAGTTTCTCAATTAAAAATGTCTTATATGTAACTCCTCTAACCGTCAATTTCATTCTCATGCACGAAATGGTTTTAAGTACTCAAGTCTGAAAATCTCAAAAAACGAAAGGCAAAGTACTAATACTTCCCTTTCTAGAACATTTTCGAAAAGAAAATGAATTATTAATTACTTCTTCCTTTTTATCCAATGTCGTCCAACGTACGATCGAAGCCTCGCCCAAGAACCCAAATACTCTTACGAGTGAAATTCGCATCGAAAAAAACAATACAACCAAGACAATAAATACTTTGAAAAACAAGCGATAAATTGCCCAAATTGCCATGTACCACTGGCGCCTAAAAACATTGTTAACTTCTAAAAACGATTTTACGTCGGTTTACTTTAATTTAACGCAAATCCATTAGGCGAACAACACTCTTCGAAGCGTTAACACACCTACAGCAAAAAGCGTCGATAGTTTTGAAAATTTAATGCTCCCGAACGTATTTGAAAGAGGTTTATATTATCACAAGGAAGTACGCCAAGTACGTGAATTCGTGTAAACGCGATGATTACGCGAACGTCGATGGATTTTAAATAGTTATCAACCAAAAACCGCGTAGGTACTTGAAATATTCACAGGTTGCACAATTCCAAAATTATTTCATGTTGCGCCAATTTTTATTCTGCTGAAGTGTAAGTTGAGTAAATATAAGCTTTACGAAAAACGCAGGAATATTTTAAATTTCTACTTGTTATACGCAGTCTTGATGCAAAAGCGCGTTCTTATTTTACACGTGATCAGAACGCCAACGCGAACGAGCAAAAGAAAACAGTAATGTAAGTATTTGAAAAATTTTGTCATTGCTCCAGGGACAGCAGTCGTTCATTTACCATTCTTTATATCTTTTCCACTTCGCTCCGAAACACGCAAAATGATGTGCAATTTAAAGAATAAAGTAATGCACGAAGAACAAATCAACGTATTGCTTAAATTGCAAAAACATTTGAAAAAATAATATTTCAATGCTGTAGGTAAGTAAAAAATAAACCTCGAAGATAATCGTGAAATTCTTTTGTAACTTTTGAAAAATTGGTCGAAAAAGTACAGGTAATAATACCATTAAACTTTTCACTTTTTTTTTTGATAGAGAACTTTTTTTTAAATAGATGTCATATTTTCTTATCTTCTTTTTTTTAGCCAAAATAATTTTTTTTTTATTTTTCCCAAAAACTACTTATTTAAAATATTTGTTGGGTGATTTTAAAAAAAAATCTTTTTTAGATTTTTCCGTTTTTTTTTTTTTTTTTTTTTTTTTTTTATGTATATGAAAGAAGTGCACTTTAAAAAAATATTTTTTGACAGTTTTCTAAGAAAATTATTTTTTGAAAATTTTTAATTTTTTCCCCTTAAAAAAGAATTTAAAAAAAATTAAATACCTACCTATATAATCATTTTGTAATATTTTCTAAAGTAGGTAGGTACAGTTTAACACTGTTTTGAAAGAACTTTTTTCAAAAAATATTTTTCTCTTTTTTTTAGCCAAAACAAATTTCAATTTTTTTCCATGAGTAAGGAACCTATGTATTACTTTTTCGGTTTTTTGAAATACTTTTTTGCCAATTAAAAATATATATTGCAACATGTTTTTAGTTTGTTGGTTAATAGTTTGTTCAAAATACTTAATTTTTAAAGCGAACTTTCACAATTCTTTTGGTGAACTTCATTCAAAACACAACATTTTGAGAGGTTTCTATCAAAAAAATATTTACTTGTTTTTCAACTAAAAGATTTTTTTAAAAGAACTGGGACAAACTTGAACTGTTTTTTCGAGTCAATTTATGATGAAAATTATTTTTGTAATATTTTTTAGTCCCTTTTATTTTAATGAATTTTGCGAAAGAAAATTTTCTAAAAAAATTCAAATTGATTTTTAAATCAAACAATGACAATTATCTTGAGAATTTCTTTCAAAATGTTGATAGGTAAGGTATGACCAACAACTTTTTTCCTTTTGAAATGAATATTTTTAAATTTTTAAAAGTTTAAATAACTAGAAATAAATTATTTTGTTCATTTTTTTAAGTAAGGTACCCGAGCAGCACACTCGACAAATTATCGAAATACAAAATCGACAGAATATCGAATTCGATAAAGTGTCGCGTTAGTTCCGCATAAATCGTGAAATTATCTTTCGATATATAGATAGATTATCGACGAATTATAGTTAGCAAATATTTCGAGATTATAGTAAGATATTTTATCGATAATATATCTATAATATCGAAAGATAATTTCACGATTTAGGCGGAACTTTATCGAATTCGATATTCTGTCGATTTTTTATTGATTTTTTATTCCGATTTTTCGTCTTTTACTAGCTTTTTTCTATAATTAAAACTCATTAATTAGCATAATTAATACATTAAACTATGCCTAAACACATTATTCATGTTACGGTAAGAGGATCATTTCAGAAAAAGTCAAAAAAAATTATAAAAAATCTGCCACCCGTGGGGCTTGAACCTTCTACCTCCTGCATGGTAATCCTCTTCCTTAACCACAATGCCATACCTTATCGTTGAGGAATTAGCAATAAAACGCTTATAATAGGCAGTTTAGTACTTCCAGACGTGTTGGACTTAGAAAAATTTTCACCAATTTGGAAATAATTTCAAATATCGTCACAAAATCGTTGAAAAATCGTTCGACAAATTTCAGATTATTTGTCGATAATGTAGTTTCAAATATCGCCACAAAATCGTTGAAAAATCGAATTCGAGGAATTTCATATCACGTGTCGATAATATAGTTTCAAATATCGTCATAAAATCGTTGAAAAATCGAGTTCGAGAAATTTCAGATTATTTGTCGATAATATAGTTTCAAATATCGTCACAAAATCGTTAACAAATCGAATTCGAGAAATTTCAGATTATTTGTCGATAATATAGTTGTAAATATCTGCACAAAATCGGTGGAAAATCGAATTCGAGAAATTTCAGATTATTTGTCGATAATATAGTTGTAAATATCTGCACAAAATCGGTGGAAAATCGGATTCGAGAAATTTCAGATTATTTGTCGATAATATAGTTCTAAATATCTTCACAAAATCGTTAAAAAATCGAATTCGAGAAATTTCAGATTACGTGTCGATAATATAGTTTCAAATATCTTCACAAAATCGTTAAAAAATCGAATTCGAGAAATTTCAGATTATTTGTCGATAATATAGTTCTAAATATCGTCACAAAATCGTTGAAAAATCGAATTCGAGAAATTTCAGATTACGTGTCGATAATATAGTTTCAAATATCTGCACAAAATCGGTGGAAAATCGAATTCGAGAAATTTCAGATTACGTGTCGATAATATAGTTTCAAATATCTTCACAAAATCGTTAAAAAATCGAATTCGAGAAATTTCAGATTATTTGTCGATAATATAGTTTCAAATATCTGCACAAAATCGGTGGAAAATCGGATTCTATAAATTTAATATTCTTTGTCGATAGTATCGTTGACGAATATCGTCCTAAAATCGTAATACTATCGAATTCGATAGTTTTTAGATTTTTTGCCTATAAAATCGTACAGCTAAATCTGTATCATATCGTGAGAACATCTTTAGATTTTTAAACGATTTTTTATCGATACGTTTCAACTTTCGATATTATCGATCGAGTGTGCTGCTCGGGTAAGATATGAAATAAATTTAATCAATAATTATTTGTCATTATTTTCAAAACGAACTTCGTCAATTTTTTTTCAAGAACTTTTTTCAAGAAGTAAATAGGTACTGTATACATTTTCTAAAAAAAAAAAAATTTAAAGATAATTTCCTTAAAATATTTTTTTTAACGTGTGGGTATTTGCAATTTTTTAGGATTTTTTTTTTAAATTTGAATTTTGTGAAATACATTTTTTTGAATTTTTTCCATTTGATTTTTTTTTTAAATCAGGAAAATTATTTTTGCAATATTTTTCTTTGAAAATTCCTTTTTAATAGTAATTACTGATTTTATAAGAGAATAGTATTCTAGAAATAATTACAATTTCAATTTTTGAAAGATTTTTATCAAAAACTATATTTTGTACCTAATTAAAATAATTTTTTTTTAAATTGTGAGAATTTTTTCAATGCACTTATTATATCTAACAATTTATTTGAAGAAATTATTTTTTCGATATATTTTTGGAAGGTTTTTCTCTTGTATAAATTTATATATATTTTTTAATTATCAAAACTGATTTTTTAATTTTTTTTCTTCCTATAAATGAACTTTTTTTTATAAAAGTAAGTACTCAAGTTGGTTTCTTGTTAAAACAATTTTTCAATATTTTTTTGACATTTTTTTATTTATAGGGTAATTTGAAAGTCATTTATCACTTTTCGTGTAGTTTTTATGTAAAATCACATTTACCATTTTTTCAAAAGACAAGAATTCGACTATAAAGGAATCAAAAGGGCGAAAAAATTGTCAATCCGAGCCTTGTGTTGGTTCATGTCTTAAAATAATTTTAATATCATTTTCGCGATTTGTTTAATTTTCAACAAATTAACTCAATTTTTAGACTTCCAAAGTTTTTTTGAAGAGGAGAAGGGGAGTTGAAAATCTACGCCGTTCTCCTCTCCTTTGAACTTTTCAAGAGATTATCTTCTTCGACATCGATGAGTTCAACTTGATAAAACAATTTAAAGAAATTTAAAAAGAAACGCGAGGTTGAGTAATTTTAATAATACGATCGTTGAACCGAAACGTTTAGATATTAAATTTTTCCTAAAAACAATACGTACAATTTGAAAGAAAAAAATCCAAAATTATTACACATTCAATCCGAAAGCAACATACTCGTATAAGCGATTCGATGAAATTTCGCGATCGTCGCATCTTTACGAAACCTAAAGAAAGGCACTTTTTGCGAAATATTTATTCAATGTCATATGTTTATAGGTATTCTCACACTGTCGCGTAAGCAAAACAGTTGGAAAAACTTCTTAAATCAACGTTCAAACCTAGTTCAAACACACGCTTGCGTGCAAATATCACGCAAACTTGAGATATAGTAGGAAATTGGACGATGCTGGCGAAATGTTCATTCATAACCCGTATCACCTTACAACGAAGGTGTCCGCAAAGTCTCGTTATTAAACGCGCACATTCGGCTACGATTTCGTCGATGGTAAAAATTAAACGTATTGAAATCAACAAGTGTCTTATGAATTTTTCATTCGAAATCAATCGTAAATGAAGTGAATATTAATTTCGATCGTGATGAGTATTTTTTTAGTCATCGAGTGCATTGGAAATTACGAGTTCGACGAGCCATCGATAATTATAAAATGGTGACTTGAATATTTACGTATTTTCAAAAAGAAAAAAAAAAATCATCGGTACAAAAATGGCCGCAGGTAATTATCTATCTAGGTAGATTAGGAAAAAAGTATATTTCACGTGCGTGGATTTGCGCGTGTTGAGCAACAATATACCTCTAACGTAGACTTGGTAACCGAATCAAAACCCATTTATAGCGAAAGGTTAGCAATAATTCATCGAAAGTTTTCAATCGTAGAGCATTTTATCTCGGTACTAGTTGTCAGCTCGCATCATATATCATATAGCCCGCATATTTAGTCCACACAAATGGCAATAGCGTTATCGTGTATACATTACGAAATGCATATCCTACTTTCAAAAGGGTATAAAAAATTCAAAGACCAACATTTTTCCTGAAAAAAAAAACACTTGCCAGTAATCAATTATTTTTACCTTTGCATTTCTCTCAGCACTGTCGTAAAAATTAATTCCCTTTTAGCTGAGAATCCGTTTTGGCAAAATAATCTCGTGAATAAAAACCACGATGTTTCACCTTTTTGGTAAACCATCATTTCAACTCAAAAGCTGGTAAGTACATTTGTAAAAAAAAAAAGTAATATTTTTGCCACATCTGAGAAATGCTTTCGTATTACGTTACCACTGCTATATATACGTTATGGTAATTCGAGGCTTTTCAGATTAACCTTTTAGTAGCAAAAATTGGTATTTTAAGGTAAATTATCAACCTTTTCGTATATCTGTACGACTGACTCGCAAAACGCAACCCTATGTTAATTTTCTCTCAGAACGAATCAGAAATGTTGAAAAAGTGGAAAAAATTTCATGTTAAAGAACTAAATTGAATCGTAGGGTAATCTACTTATTTATATGTATACAAGGTGTCCCGGTTCATAGAGTAACCAGAATTGAGATTTGGATACAACCGAGTATCGCTGACAAAAATCATTATGTACACATGTTGCCTAAATTTGAAAATGAAGGAGTTACAAAGCTTTGAAAATTGGAATTTTGCCCAGTAAAATCGGCTGGCAGCACTGTTTTCACAAAAAAAAAAAACGACTCCGGTAGTGGATAGCACTTTGAAAAATCAAAAAATCCCAAGTACAATCGGCTGCCCATCTCTGAAATTGAAGGAGTTATAGCCACACGAAATTCCGGTCGAAAATATTGCCTACCTCAATTCATTACGGTGCACTGATGAGCATGGATGGGACCTATTTGGAATTTTAAATAGAAATATTCTATTTGAATAGACCATTTTAAATATACTTTATGAGACACTAATACTTAATATTTTTAAATAGTTAACCTAGGTTTTTGTAAGTTTTTTTTGTAGGTTTGAAATTTTTTTTGAAAAAAAAAAATATATTTTTTCTCAATTGAATTTGTAATATTTTGAAAGTTGAAAATCCAATTTTTTCAAGTTTTATAAATTCACATTTTTCGATTTCTTCAAGTTTTAGTATATTTTCTGATTTTATAAATTTTGAAGAATTTTTCAGTTCCTTCAGTTTTTTAAAATTTATAAATTATTCAAATTTTGTCAAATTAATTATCTCATTTATTATTATCAATTTTTTTACCAATTTCTGACTTAACTACCTATTGGATTTTCAATTATGTTTTTATATTTGAAAAGAGCTTTGATATTTTTTCAAACAAAAACTTTTATTTCCATTTTATTTTTACTTACTAATTATTTTTTATAAATTTTTCATTTAGATGGGGGGGGGGGGGGGGGGGTTTAGTTTATTTAATGTGGGTAATAATCATTTTTACATTAAAACTAATAATAAAAAATAAATAAAATAAATTAGGAAATTTTTGAGAATTTCTGATTATTACTTTCGTGAGTGATTGTAAAATTCAAAATTCATTATATTTTTATGACTTGAGATTTTTTTTAAATTTTTATTTTATTGAAATTTTTACTAATTTCCAATTCAATAAATTTTGAAGAATTTTCAGATGTATTAAATTTTTATTTTGTTTACTAATTATTATTAATATATCAGGTAGGTGGTAGGTAAGTGCTAGGTACCTAACTGCCTATAACTTGACAAATTTTATTATAATTTTTTTTTTTCTGAAAATTTATTTGATTTTTTTTTGTCATTTTTTATTGGCATAGTTAATCTGTAGATAATTTGAAAAAAAAACTATTTAAAATTATATGTATTTAAAAAAACTATTTATAAATAGGGTAAATAAGTACATTTTCGAAAATCTATTTAGATAGTATATTTACCTACTTAATTATTGGTTTAGGGACCCATTATTCTACAGCTATTTAAATAGGTGAGGTACCTATTTGTCCCATCCCTGCTGATGAGACGTGAAAATTGCAAAATTCCATCAGGAAAGTACATAGAACAGATGTAACTTTTTGAGAGGAACAAAAAAAGTTGGATGAAAAATTTGCCTATCTTTGAAATTCAAGGCGCAATGGAGCCTTGAATTTCAAAAATACCGATTTTCGAAGCTTTGCAGCCCCTTCATTTTCAAAGATAGGCAAACTTTTTACATAACTTTTTTGTTCCTCTAAAAAAGTTACATTTGCTTCATTTATTGTTTTGGCGATATTTTGAAATTTTTGCAAACTGTTGCCCCTTAAAAACTAAGATAGGCACCTGGTGTACATGAAGTTTTTTGTTATTGGCAGTCAGTTCTAACTAAATCTCAAATCTGGTTACAGCGGTCACTCTGTCCCAGGACACCCTGTATAAAAGCACAACTGACGTACCCTATGCCGAGCTTCTTTTTTTTTTTTTTTTTTTTTTTTTTTTTTTTTTTTTTTTTTTTTTGAGAAAAATAACTGTATTAAAGATTCTATCAACTAACTAATTTAAACGCTCGAGAAAGTGAAAAAATCAATGCGAAGAACTTTTAATTATCTTCACGAACGAGTTACTAATTCATTCAAAATAATTAATTTTTTACTACCGTAACAGGTAACTTTTCCAACTAGAAAATGATATGTATCTCTCGCGACGCGACGTTAAATATTCATTACTTATTGTCATCGACTGCAAGATTCCATCGAACGAAGTGCAAAAAATTAAAAAATTTCTATTTTGGTTCCCCAGTACAAAAACAAATTTACCTCCACAACATCCTTTTAGGGCTGTTTCGTCAATATTTTAAATTCAAAAATTCATTGCGAAGTTTATAATTTTTTACAAAGACTGCGATGAAGATAATATTATTAGAAGAAATGGGAAAACCAAGAAACGGTTATAATTTTAATGAATAGGACAATTTTGCTAGGGTCTTTTTAAATTTCTGTTTACTTTCACTTTTCTCTTTCGGCAAACTCGGTTCGTTTTCAATTTTTATAAAATAAATTGAATTAGCCATTTCCGTCATTAAAAAGGGAGAAAAAGCGATGTTACCACGACGCTGGTTTATTTCTTCTTAAACCAATAAAACAACACATTTACTTTCATAGAATGGCAATTAATGTTTACCATTTTGTAAAAGCATACAAATGTAAGGGAAAAAATACATTTTCAAAAAGCATCTCGACGTTATTTTCATTGTATACTTAATTCATCATAAACCCGGAGATGTCACGAAATACAGAATTAAATCTCGCACTGTCGACTATACAAAGTGTTTACAACTGGCCAACAACTCTAATAAATTTCGTAATAACCAAACCATCAAAAATGTTTACTTCATCAAAATGATACCAGGCGATTTTCGTTCATCCAACACTTTACGACATTTCTCACGCGCGAATATCATTCAAAAAACTATCATTATTATTACGTAGATATGCTTTCTTATTCGTATGAAAATACATAGTAAAAAAAAATACAATCGTAATTTTTTTTCTTCGATAGTTCACCGCAGATGAAGAAAACGGAGGAGAAGGAAAATTATGACTAGTAAAACGAGCGTTTACTTTTATACGAATTGTATGAAATATTACGATTTTCCAAAGTATACAATTTTTTAAAGGCTGTTTTCGAATGAAATTTCTTGATGAGAAACGAATATAACGATTTTTTATGGCTTTTGATACGTATAATATCGGGGAAATAAACAAACTTGGACTTTTCCACAAAAATCAATAGTATTTTTTAATGAATCTAAGTAACAAGTAAATACATATAAATGTAGAAAATGTTAGAATAAAATTCGCACAATTGTTATCACATTGAAAAAAATTCTCAGTCAATTTTTTGTATGTTTTAAGTAAATTTAGCTCTCTTAAGAATAACTTTTAATTTTTTTTTTCATTTTACATACGTATTTCAGTTTCTTATAAAAGCTAAGTTCATTTTTTCGTTTTCCTACAACCGACCAAAGGTAGAGGGTTCAACAAAATCTCAAAAAAAAACAGGACTTTTTCAAGACCTTCGACATTTTTTTTTTCAAGATAAGAAAATGTTTCAAATTTCTAGGTACCAACTAAATTTTGAAAAATTCCAAATTTAAAAAAAAAAACATTAAAAATTTATTCAACTTTTGAAACTGATCTCATTTTTAAAATTTATTCAAATCTAAAGTTACTACATGCCAAATTTTCATCAAATTTCAAAGATTTACTTTTTTTTTTTTTTTAACGCCATGTACAGCAACTAAGGCTAGTGACGTATCGTGAAGGAAGTTTAGTTATAGAAGGGATCGTAAATTATAGGGGGAAAGAAGGTATCGTAATTTTATAGAAGGGATCGTAAACCAGTTTTGGAGAGAAAGGATAATAAATTTTGAATTTTAATGAGGTCATCTGTTAGGATTTCTTTTGGATTATTGGAGGTTAGGTATAGGGATCTTTCATTTTGATATTTGGGACACTGAAAAAGTAAATGCGTTATTGAAATTTGGGTGTTACATATTGAACAAGTGGGGGGAAGTTGTTTGTTAAGCAAGTAAGAATGGGTCATAAGAGAGTGCCCTGTACGTGTACGTGTTAGTAAAACGTCTTCTCGGCGGGAGATATTAAACTGATTTCTTGGAAGTATATCGCTTTTGATATTTTTCAGTTTATTGGTAGAGGGAATTTGGTTCCAATAGTTTTGAAATGTGATCAGAGTTTTAGTTTTGATGAATATTTTAAGGTCAGAGAGTGGAATAGGAATATTTTGGATGGGAGTTACGTTTAGTGCAAGTTTTGCAGCTTTGTCGGCTAATTCATTGCCTGGGATGTTCTTGTGTGAAGGTAGCCAACATAAAGTCGTATTTTTCAATGAGGAAGAAAGCATGTGGGATATTTCCTGGGCTATTGGATGTTGTTTTTTCTTATTGAAATTTTGTATACATAGCAAGGCTGAGAGGGAGTCTGAAAAAATGATTGTGTTGATGAAAGAAGAGTTATTTATGTAGGTAAGTGCCTGTTTAATGGCATACAGTTCAGATGACATAATTGAGAATTGAGGTAGAGGGTATAAAAATTCTTCGTCATTATGTACGAAAGCACAAGCAGTAAGGTTTGATGTTTTAGATCCATCAGTAAATATAAATTCGTGATTTGGGTATTTATTTGCGAGTTCGTTGAAGTGTGATGTAGCGATGAGGGAGTTTGTATCTGATTTTATTAGTTCAGTCAGAGAAGTATTTATGTCTGCTTTGAAGTTAGACCAAGGTGGGAGAATATTAAAAAAGTACCAAATTTAAATTTTGAAGTTTTGGTAAATTTGAAAATTTCAAATTTCGAATTTTTATAGAATGTTTAAAAAAAATTGAATCCTTACCCAATTTTTAAAATCCATAAAACTCAACAAAAATCAACTTTATATTTTATTCTTTATTACCTATTATTTTTATTTATTTATTTTTTTGAAAAATGAGCTAAATTTTCAAAATTGCTTAATTAAAATTTTAAAATTATAGAATTTTGAGTCTTCATTTGATTTTGAAGATATACTTTCAAGTTAAAAAAATAACTGATGGTAAAATTTATCCGTAACTTCGAAAATTTATTAAAATTCAACGATGACCAAAATTCCAGTTATTATCAAAGTTTAAAATTTTTTGCAATTTTTAAAAATTGATCTAATGTCAAAAATTTAATCAAATTTGAAAATTACAAAATTAAATTTTTTTATTAAATTCTAATAATTTACCCACCTTTGAAAATTAATCTGATTTCAAAAACTTATTAGAACTTATTATTGGCCGAAATTCTAGTTTTGATCAAAGTTCAAAATTTTTATTGATCTTACTTCCAAAAAATTTGTACCTAATTTAAAAATTGCATCAAATTTTTATTAAACTTTTTTTTGAAATTTAAAAACGACCGAAATTCCAATTTTCACCAAATTTTTAACAATTTTTAAAATTGATTCAACTTGGAAAATTTATTGTTTTGAGTTACCAAATTAGAAAAAAAATCAACGATATATTATATCATTGATATTATGAAAACGCGAAGTTTTATGTTCGTTTTTATTGTTATAGAAAAAAAAAATGATCGTTATGTTTCGTCAAACTTTAAAAATCGATCTACCAGGGTTATTTAAAAATTTCAAGATTAAATTAAATTCACTCTGGACCACATTAATTTTCTAAATATCACCCCGAAAGAAAGGAAATAAAATCGGCTTTGACACAACACACACAATGTCATCGATAGGTACTAAATTGAAACGATTTGAAAAACAAATTTCCATCGAAACAAAAGGCAGTTTCCAAAACATATCTTACACAGGTATCTACAATGTTGGTTTCCTTATCTAACGGTAAGAAACAAACTTGTACTTATAAACTTTATCATAATGCTGCAGTCTAAAGATAGGTAGGTAGGTACCTATTTGTTTAAAACGAGTCAAAGGTTTCGCTTAAATTTTCAACCAACTAACTTATCGCACAAATTGATAAAACTCGGTACGAACCGGATTTCGCAAAACGTAAACTAATTATTACGCCCTTGTTGACTCAAGATTTTCGTACTTTTTAGTAATTATTTCAATTATGCACCACGGTCAAGTTTCCTTTTAGTTTGTATTAAAGCAAGTGCCAAAACAGATGATTAAAAGATGTATGTACTTAATCTGTTCCAATCTCTGAAGTAAATTTCAACGAAAAAGGGTATATACATATATAGGTGTATAGACCCTCGAAACGACAGCTAATAAAAAGAAAACAATTTGCGTCGGATTTACAAATTTCCACAACCAAATGACATTGATCTGAAAAAGATTCTCAACGGAATAGATATTTCCTAATCCCAATACACTTCCGAGTTTATATAGGCAAAGCACCAAAGTAAAATAAATATAGATAAATCAACCTACTACTACTACAAAAAATACGAACTAAATGAACGTCAATAAACCTATGTTTGAAATTCTTCCAATGATTTGATACGTAAAAAGTTTCATCGGTTCTTGAATAAAATTCACTTTCGTACAAAATATTTCTCTCTTGCCATAGGTACACAATGTTCACAAGATACTATACACCATAGGAGCTTGTACTTATAGGCAGGTATACTTTATTGATTCAATTTTCTTCCTTTTAATCCATATTTTTAAAACTAAATCTGTTACCAATGAAAGTATCATATTTTATAACAAAAAAAGACAAGTTTTTGTTTTATATTGCTATGTAAGACTTATTATTTCCAATGAGAAATTTTTCGAAAAATAGATAATATTTAATCGGAAATTTGAGTCATTATGCGCTTAAATACCTTCTTTTTTCCTATTATCACTTTATTTGAATTTATTTCATTTTTCTTTCTTTACATTTACAGACATAAGATATGTACTAAAAAGAAGCAAAAATTTGTTCAATTCTATTCTTATTGACTTCCTGTTCCGGATGCGTTTGAAAATTGGAATAGATAATAACGAAATATAGGAAATGCAAAGAAATATGATTAGTATACGACATCTTAAACCACCTCAAGTATAAAAAGTTCTTTGAATATTTTCAAAGTCAAAGAGAGCAATAATCTATGGTACATTTCCTCTCAATTACGTGTAAAATTGAAAACACACCAGGGTGGTCTTTATTTTCAACTTTTATTTTTTCCCACTCTTATGCTTCCCTTTGTAATAATAAGAGAATACCTAATTCCATATTTATTTTTCAACTTTTCTCCAAAGTAAATTTCAAAGTGATGCCCCAGATTTTCCCATTTAAAAAAAATCGAAAAAATGAAAGATTTTAATCAAATTGGTCATAATTCATAACGAAGTTATATTTATCTGCAGATATTGAAGAACTTTTTAAAAAATGTTTTAAGGAAAAAAAATACCTATTAAAAATGAGAAAAGGAACTGATTAAAATACATTAAGAGAAATCCTTGTTTTGGACTTTTTATCTCAATGTAAGGTCAGTTGGGGTAACTGGGCCACCGGGGTATCTGGGCCATTTTCTTCCTAATCCCCTCCAAAATCATCTTGACGTAAATGGTTGGTTGCATGCTAACACTGACATCGTAAACCCACCTTAAGAATTACCATTCGGTTCCTAGCTCCCCTTGAGGAGGCCTCAGTAATTTGAGTAATATGACATGGCCCAGTTACTCCAACAACTGTGGCCCAGTTACCCCAAAACTCAGATTTGAGTGGGGGAAGTGCATTACACATCTTAAATCTTCCTTAATAAAAAAAAATTCTGGTGGCCCAGTTACCCCATTTTTCTGGGTAACTGGGCCACCATTTTCTTTGTAGAGTGAGGTGTTCCTCACAGTGGCGTGCTCACGCATATTTCATTCCACAAAATGTGGAGGCCCTAAATTTTAGGGGCCCAAAATTAGACGACCAAAAAAATAAAGGAAAAAAATAAAAATAAAAATAATTTTTACACGAAGAAGTGAAAGTATTTTAAGAAGTTGAAACAATAAAATAATTACACTAAAAAGGTTTTGCTCATGTAAGATGATGTATCAAGATTCAGTAGGTATTTTATTTTATTTTTTATAAATTTCAATTTTTAACTCATTTTTCTTGGTTTAAAAAACCTAATTTTTCAAATTAATGAAAACAAAGTACTTTTTAACTTTAATTTTTTTATTAAAAATCGTGAAATTATTAATTCGCTCAACTTTGAAAATTTATTCAAATTTCAACCCCAAAAATTATTGCATTTTTCCCGATTTTCGTGCGGTAAAGGTGTTTTTTAATTTAAAAATTTCAATTTTAATAAAATTTTCGTCCTCGCTTCACTCAGACTACATAATGTATTATTTCTCTCTCTTTTTACATCCAAAAATCATCGC
Source organism: Balanococcus diminutus (assembly GCA_959613365.1). Classification (NCBI taxonomy): domain Eukaryota; kingdom Metazoa; phylum Arthropoda; class Insecta; order Hemiptera; family Pseudococcidae; genus Balanococcus; species Balanococcus diminutus. Next base: position 38,676,735 of record OY390714.1, read on the forward strand.
ACTTTTCCCGATTTTTGTGCAGTAAATGGGTGCTTTTTAAATTAAAAACTGCAATTTTTTAAAAATAACATTACTTCTTTCTCTTTTCAAATCCAAAAATAATCGCCTTTTTCCAATTTTAGTGCAATAAATGCCCAATTTTTTCTTCAAAAATACAATTTTTTCAAACATTTTCGCCCTCGCTTCGCTCGGGCAGCAGGATGGTTTTCCATATTCTCAGTTCAAATTTTTTTTTAATTGTGCAAAAATTCAGTGTGTTTTGATTTAAAATTACAATTTTTTCAAATTTATCGCAAGTTCTTAAAGTTATTACAAAATTTTAAAAATTCCTTAAATGCACGCAGAAAAGGTTTTCATTCAAGAGAACAATTCTTTCGAAAATTTTCGCTCTTGCTTCACTCAGACAGCAAGAAAATGAGTAGTTTTTTTTTTTCAAAATTACGATTTTTCTTAAAAAGTTTTCGCCCTCGCTTCGCTCGGGCAGAATTTTGCTATTTTCTTTTTCAAAGAGACGAATTTTAAATTCTGAACCTATTAGTATGTCATCATTGGAATGCTTAAGAAACTAAGCATAAAGTAATGTCAATTCAATTTTTAAAAATTTGAAGGAAAACTGGGAAATTTGAAGAAAATTAGTTTGGAAAGTTGAGGAAATAAGTTGGGAAATTTTGAGTCTCACCCCCCCCCCCCCCCATTAAAATTGCTTCGTCACGCCACTGTTTTTGTACATAAGTTGAAAAAATTGCAATTTTACCAACTCAAATTTATGCTGAAAATGCATTTTTTTTCTGTGAAAAATCATACGTTTTTCAACATTTTTGCCCTCGCTTCGCTCGGGGGGTATTTTTTCTCTTACTTTTTGATACTGATAGTACGCTAAAAATGCATTTTTTTTTTTTTCAAGAATCGAATATTTTTGAAAATTTCTGTCCTCGCTTCGCTTGGGCAGTATTTTCTTTTTTCATTTTTTTGAAAATAGTTCGAATGAGGAAAAAGCATATTTTCCCCTCATGAATCGTATATTTTTTTCAAAATTTTCACCCTGGCTTTGCTCGGGCAATACTTTCTTTGACACTTTTTAATATCGATAGTATGAATAAAGAATTTCAGTGATTAAGTTGTCATTTTCAATGATTTTGCCCCCTAGAAAAATCGCTTCGATTCGTCTCTGGACTTAAAAATGGAAGGGGCCCCAAATTAAAAATATGTGGAGGCCCCAAAAATTGTGAGCACACCACTGGCTTCCTCAGCTCAGGTAAGTGCTTCACCCTCAAAATCAACAAAGTGAGCGTACCTCTATGACACTCCTCTACATGTCCCATTTGAAGATTTAAGGTTATTCTTCACTACTGAGGCATTTTTGAATGAAGATTTTTAAGAGTTGTAAAAACGTGGCCCAGTTTTACCCCAACTGACCTTACCTAAAGTTGTCCTTTTTTGATTAAAAAATAATTCCCTACTTTTATTTTTCTATTGGCAGAATTTCAAGTGGTTTTCATTTTGAAATAAATAAATAAAAATATGATAATGACTAAAAATTGAAAAAAAAACGTCGCATGAAAAGGTAGCATTTTGAAGAGTAGGATTGACATAATTTTTAAAAATGTAAAATGGAAAAATTTTCCATTTTCCCATTTTTTCTTATTTTTTGGAAATTGGGAGACTAGTAAGTGACACTTTAAATTCAGATTTACCGTGAATAGAACAACAGCTTTATTGATAACACAGAAAAAAAAAAAAAAAAAAATCAAAATTTTGAACATTTTCTATTCTTTAAGAACAGGGGCGACCACCAGGCGTAATTTGAAATTGATTCAAATGAAAAATGAAAAATGAAATTTTTTCTTAAAAAGGGAACCACTTTAAATTCCAAATTAAAACACTTTTTTAAAACTGAGGGCGTCCCGAGGTACCACTTAAAATTAAATTGCGAAATCATAAAAAATTAGGAAGTATACTAGATACATAGTTCTAATGAAAAAAAAAAAAACAACAACAAAAAAACAAATACCTACCTATGCAGCAAAGTTCGAAAATTTACAATTTTTCAATTTTTTCAAAATGAGGGGACTGATAGATGCCTCTTAGAATTCAGTGAGGGAAAAATAAAAAAATTTGGCATTATTTCTCATAACACCTTTTATAGTCCAGGGAAATTAGCCAGAAATGTGACGTTGGTTGGAACAAATTGGGGGAAAAGATTTTTTTTCACGAAGTTACTCAGAAGTGTGCTCTATTTAACATATAAAAATACCCGCGAAATCAGGCCGGTGCTTCACCCCCAAAATCCACACTTTTGCCCCCCAAAAATGTTTTTTTACGTTTATCTTGGTTTCTAATCAAGCTACAGGAGAAAAGTTAATTCAAAAAAGGTTTAGGAGTGGATTTCGAACAAAAAAGGTCATTTGAAATTTTTTGATACGAGCAGTAGAAACCCCACAATGAATTTTCAAAGTTTGCAAGTGAAGGACAATTTGGGAAACAGAGGGGGGGGGGGGGGTTACTCAGTTTGGCCTAAGAAACCGATTTCGTTCACTTATGTGCCAAAAGGTCACCCGTAATGAGACAAAACTTTGACAAAAATTTCAGACCCCTCGGGCAAGTATTTTGGGGGGAGGGGCTAATTTTTTCCAAATTACCAACTTCATATTTTTTGGTCAAATTAAGATAAACAATTTTCCTTCTTTCCACCGATTCTGAGGGGTCAGAAGAACTCCTAGCCAACATTTCAAAATTTTTGGGCAATTTTTGGCCGAGTTATGGCGTTTTAATAGTCCAAGGAAATTAGCCAGAAATGTGATGATTATACTTGGAACTGGATTGAGGAGCTAGTGGCTCAACTTGAAATTCGGTTAGGGGAAAATTAAAAATGGGGAATTATATTTTTATAATACGAGTAAAAAAATAACAACTTTAAAAATGCCACGTTGATTCTTTTTTTTTTGAAAAATTATTAGGGGCATCAAGTTTGTGAAAAATTAGAAATTGAGAATTGATTCGCATGAAAAGGAACAACTATGATGGGTTATAACCGAAAAAGAAAAGATTTTTGAAAATCGGTCAATTTTTAATGTTTCTAAAGAATGGAGCGACCACGGGCCCATTTATTTACATCGTCCACCACTTTGAAAAAAATCAAATTGCGAGAATTTTACTCAACCCACAAAACTTTTTCTTATCTTATTTCAGGAGCTTCGAAATTAGTTCAATTACATTTGAATATATACAAAAAATGAAAAGAAGTTGAAACGTAAGTACTTGTGCACTAACCAGTAAAGTATCCAATTTATTTTCTTTCCTTCTACACCTTCTATTAATATCTAATTATTGTTTGTAATATTGAGAATAAATTGGAGGAGAACCAATCGCTCAAAGATTGCGTCCAATTTCGACAGTAGATTTTATTTACGATTTTTGAACATGAATATTTTGCATGAACTTGTTCAATAATAGTTAGGTACCTAACAACCCACCTTCCTACACCTATACCTACTTCAATTCATTCACTGAAGTGAACACATTCTGTAATAAGTATACTATTTGCATTACCGCACACAGTAGCACAGATTAAAATACGTTCCCCCACTTTTCCAAAGTCTTACAAAATATCCCCTTCCCTATTCCAGAAAATATGAAAAAGTTGAAAAATTTTTTGGCGTGAAAAACAGTTTAGAATTTTCAAACACTGTTAGTAAGCCGAACAGCACGATATGAAAATTAAAACAAAGCTTTTTTGCGAGTAGGTACTGCGTTAACATAGACGTACTATACTGCACGTTTTTCAACACATAATATCGTTGAAATTCAAATTATACTCGTAATTTACTTATTTTTCGCATAAAGCAACAAATAAACTACATAATTCCATAAATAATATAAAAATCGCCTCGTTAAAATACCCTAGTTAAGAGTCTAATTTAACGAGAGAATCCAGCAAGGCAATTCTGAAGAAAAAAACCCACAGTACGACTAACATTACAAGTATGTTTCTTTCCATTCTCAAAAAGTCCGCAATATTTGTTTCTTGTATGCTATGTCGTTAACAAACTCCTAACAAGTCCCAGTAACAACAACCGATATAATTTACAGCAAAATGTAGTCCTTTTCTTCTTATTACATATTACCTCGACGACAAACGTCGCTATTTTTATAGTTTCCTCTCTTTTATACCAGAAAAATATTTATCAAAAAGTTTCCGGAATAATGTTTCGTGCTAAGAATGCTTCCACAATGCACACGACGTCATATTGAAATCAAGAATGAATTTTTCTTCTAGTACGATCTCAGAGGTCACGTTACAGAGCAAATACGCCTGTACAGGTGTAGAAACATCTAAGCACTCTTACTTTAAATCTAGAATATACTTGAGATTTTTTTTACAAAAAAATCATCATTTTTCACTCGATAATTTGTTTACGATACGTACTTCAGTTTTCTGTTTTTTAAGTGACTTCAGTGATTTTTTTTGTTTAGGGAAAATAGTGTTAAAATCTTGACACAAATTTTCAAGAAAAAGGTTAACTATAGTGAAGCCGCGTAATTTAGGCGGGTAACGCGCGCATTATTTTACAAATTTTTCGTAAAAATAGGGGTCCTCCGTTCGCGAAATGTTGTTTGACCACTTGTCTTGGTACCGTGGAAATCAAAAGCGCGGTAAACGTAAATCACTGCATTTTGAGAACCGTTGTGAAAAACGGTGCGCGCGTCACCCGCCTAAATTAAGCGATTTCACTATAGCTGACAAAAATTGAAAGTAATTACCCCCCCCCCCCCCCCCCCTCCTAATACAAAAATCATTACAATTTTTTGAGAGAAAATAGTTCAAAATTTTCTTTTAAAAAAAATCAAAAACCTTACCTACCATTTTTTTTGATTTGCAAAAAATCGCCAGAAATATTCATTTCAATTTTTTTTGAAAAAACTTACTTAAATAATTCTATTTCTTTTCAAAAAACCTTCTTTGAAAGGATATAAATCACAATTTTCCTTTTAAAAAAAATCTTACCTATACACTTTTTGTGCAGTTTAAAAAATATACTAATAGAAGTTTTGAATTTTTCAGAAAAATTAAAAAAATTCGCTTTAAAAGATTTCAAAGGATTATTTTTTTCATTTTTTTTGGAAATTATTTTTATTTTTTTTTAAAGAAAATTTTTTGAAAATTAAATAAAAACGTTGATGAAATATTTTAATTTTTTCAGGAAAACTTCCAAATATATATTTTTTTTTTCAAAAAAAATTTACACGATTTGTGATTTTTTTAAAGAAAACTTTGAAATGTTTTCTCTCAAAAAATGATTTTTTAGACGATTTTTTCTAAATTGAAGAAAAATTGATATCTAAGACTTTTAATATTTTTCAAAGAAATTTTAAAATTCAAACATTTTCCTTCCAAAAAAATTGTTTTTAAAAAATTTCAACTAGATTTTTGAATGTTTTTCCGAAAATTTTGAAAAATTTCCTTTAAAAAATTTCTATGCGATTTTTTGTACTTTTTAAAATTTTATTTTGAATAATCGATTTTTTAAAAAGAAAAAGGGTAAAAAAGTGAATTCATATGACATAAAAGGAAAAGAGAGGCAAAAAAATGGTCAAGATATGTAACTAAAAAGTGACTCGCAAACATGCCTATACATATTCGTTTACAATCAGGTAGATACTACAAAATCTAATCGCAAATGTTTTATAGGTACTCGACTACCTATGGCAATCTGAATAGAAAGGATATGTTTACAGCTCTCTCATTTCTATAGCACTGTATTACTATATGTAATGATACACAATCAACCGTATTCGTCTCCCTTAGGGCTATTTCGAAATATCGACGAGGCCTTAGAACAGGAACCAAACTCGACATAACGTTATAAAAATCCAACGCACGGTCGAAAAGAAAATGCTTCAGCAAGCAGATATCTGCGGTAATGATGCTGCAGTGAAATTAAAAATCGTACTCGTAATACCAGCTTTTCGAACAAACCGAAAAATAAAACTACACGCCCGTGAAAAATGCTCTACCTCAAGAAATTAATTCTAATTCACATACCACGAGTCGCATTTCATGAGGTATAATATTTATTACACCTTCATTCACAACCCCACGTGATACATGAAGAATGAAAAATGCACCAATTTAATTTCGTTTTTCGTTACTTGGCTGTTGATTTTTTATGAAATACCTGAACTACGAACTGGAATAGCAAAGTGTTTGAAGAATAAATTTTACGAACCTTAAGATAGACTATATCAAGACAATGCCCATATGTGATGAATTCTTATTAGAACACAACGCATTTCTTACCAGAGCTGGAGGTAAAGATTAATAGGAAATGCTATAAATAATGAAAATGTCACCAAATTACTACCATAAGTTCTATGGTTGCTCCTCTCAATTCGCAATCGATTTACAGCCTATCATTCGGTCAAATTGAAAAAAAGTACGAACAGCAGAATATTGATGTCACTAGAGTGAAACAAATGATCATTAAAAATACCTACTAATCAACTTAAAAAAAATTGCTAGAAACTTTCAACTAAATAAGTATCAAATACTTGAGCTAATATTTTTTAAACATTTCAGCATAACACTAAGGTCTTTTGAAAAAATTACACGAACCGTTTAAAACAAAATATAGGATAAAAAGTATTTTTTCCAAAGGACGCACATGCCAGAAAAATATATGTATAACGCGTAGTTGGGAAAAAATAGGTACGCAAAAATGAAAAACCTGTATAATAAATTTAGAAGAACAATGTACACGGATGAAATACAAAAATCGACTGGTAAAAAAATCGCCATTTTTAATACCTACTCGTACATTCGAAATTCATTTTTCAAAATTGAAAATATTCGAATAAGGAAAAACAATTTGACGGCAGCTTATTATTTCGCACAACATCTTAACGAGTGCGACATCTGAACAAGCGATACTTTCAAACCTTTCACTTCCCTTCGATACCTTAACTTTTTCAATTTCTGATACATAATAATACGATGTGAATTTTACCACAATTTTCACCATTCGTTTTCCATCATTCGAGAAAAAAATAAAGTTATGGTAGTGAAGAAGATTCGATGATATGTTTTGTAACAGATGCGATCGAAAAAATTTCCAGAGTGAATTAGCTTCCCATTTAGGAAAAAAAATTAGCTGGTGTGCTTTTTTAGCCGTTTTTTTTTTTTGTATAAAGGCTCTCCTTTTTTCAGGATCTAGCCTTTTTTCTTGAAAGAACTCGTATCTGATTTTCTAAGGGTGATTTTGAAATTTTTTTCAAACAAAAGTTGTAGATTAAAATCCTTGAAATAATTTTGATCATTACAAAAATTTCGATTGAAGTCCTCCCTCTCCTCCAATTTCGCATAATACGCGCAAAAACCATCTGGTAATTTTTATACGAATTATGGAAAACTGAAGAGGAGGAGAGAAATGATGGTAATAACCAAAATTATTCTTAGCATCTCATTCTTCAACTTTTGTTTCAAAAAAATTTCAAAAGTGGAGATTCTCAAGGAAAGAGAGTGCGGGTCGTCAAAAAAGGGAAGCCTCAAAAAAAATATCAGCTCATTTCTTTCTCATAGACTCTAGATTTAGATTCAATTATGAAACTGCTTTTAACAATATAATCGCACGGAATTTACCTTTTCGACTATACTATTGTGTGTTGCAAACGTTACATTTTTTATTTATCATGCCACTGCATTTAGAGAAGGTAAAAATATCTAGTGATACAATTTGAGCACAAGTAAACTTCACCGAGCTAATTTATCTTACCAAGGAATTTAATTAAACTATAGGTACACAATTTGTGTGTACCAAGTAAGTGAGTTTGTCTATTTCTTATGCTAAAATTTTTTATAAAATAAAGTAATTCATTACTTTAAAAAGTAGATAAATATTAAATAATAATTAAAATACCTATTAAAAAAATCCACTTTCGTGAAACCATTAAAATGAAACAGGGCCACAAACAAAAATGTAAAAAATAATAATAAATAAGAGAAAATAACACAGTGAAACCATCACAAGAGTAGCGCAGACAGGACAATCTGCTCATTTTTTTCTTTGAAAATGAAACTTTTATCAAAATTTCTCGCTTCTATTTTTTTGAACAAAATTGGATTTTTATTTGTTCATTTTTCAGTGATATCACGTCTAATGAAAAATGAAAAAATTCGTATTACTCCCTCCATTTTGAAAATCCTTCACGTTCTTTATCTACTACCCAGACTCATTTTCTCTTTTTATTTAAAGCGATTCTCTCGACAGAAAAAAATTAAATTAAACGAGAAAAAATTATGTATAGATACAAAATATAAAGAAAGAAATGCAAAAAAATCTTTCACAGTGTCAAAAAGAACTCGGTACAATAATAATAGGGGCAACGACTAATTAAGGTTTTTCCCAGTTTACCGTGAAACAACCATCGATATTCGACTCTTTTCCACATTTATAATAAATTCATCGCGAAAGAAATTTTCCACTTTTTGCATCGTTAACGGGGAAGTACTGTATAAAAAAAGTAAAAATAGTGATCCATCTTTTTATATCTTATATTTCTTTAGTGAGACTTGCGCGAAATTTAACAACTATGACAACTTGCCACAAAATATTTAATTTGAAATATTTCTTTTGGTGAAACATCAGCTATCCCAGTTGGTTTCTCTTTACTAATGCCAAGATAAATGGATGAGCATTTCGAAGCTTTCAGGATAGATAAAAAAAAAAAAAAAAAAAAAAAAAAAGGAAAAATGCAAAAACCAACCGTTTCAGGAAACTCTTTGGAATTACAAGTTTTAGTAGTTACGATATTTTATTCTATACATTTTTAATTTTTGCGTTTGTAACTGCGGATGACTTTTCGAGAAATTTTGTCTCATTTTTCTGTCGTTTTCATCTTTTTGAATGTGTCAACAATTTATCAAATCAAATAGATTTTTTAACGAGTGTAATACATAAAAAATGAACACGATTAGGCGAGAATAAGAACGGAGGCGTTCTTACACTACAAGGAAATTACTCGTAAACATGTAGTAGGTCTAGGTACATGGTGGCTCGCATAAGCTTTTGATATCGATGATAAAAGTATCGGTCGTACAAATATAAGAAAACTTTTCGCAATTCGAATTGAATAAGAGAAAAAAATTATCGGAAATGACACTTTAAAAATTTTTTCCTGTACGTATCTTAAATGACCAACGCTTTTGAGCAACTTGATTGAGGAAACTTTCCGAAGTAAAATAATTTTGAAACTCGTTTAATTCAGAACATGTTTCCAAATAATCTCATCAACCTGCGAATTAGAATCGCTGCTGTTTAATACACGTGAATTAAATTCTGTTGTGTAGTACAAACTAAAAGCTCACAATAACACACATGTCACCAGCTTATATTGTACCAAACGTAAGCCTACAATAACGAAGAGATACTGGGTAAAACTAATACTTAACTTTTTTTTAAATAAAAAATTTCTTCACTCAGATTTTTGCTAACGAATTGATAGATAATATTTTCTTTCTATAGGTTCACGTTTTTTTTTAAATTTTTTTTTTGGCCTGAAAATTACACCCAATTCTGTATATAAAAAAAAGTCTAGGTTAGGTTACGCAGATTCAGCAGTTTCACCACTATAAATACCCTAAATAATTGATGACATAGTAATTCTACCCCTTATACTAAGGTACAATGGTACATATTTGTAAAAGTAAAATGGATTTTTCCACCCAATTATAACCGTAACCTCAAAATATTGGCAGAAGATATTGTTTATCGGTGACAAAGCAAACTATCGAATGATATTAAATAAACTATAATTTATATGTTGACGCCCCTTCCGACCTACGTGTGATTTTTAACGACTTTATGAATAGTTGATCGTTGATCCACTTTCCCTTCGTGAATTTTCGAGAAAAAAAAATTATCCATGAGAATACGTTTTGAGGGAGTGGAAAATTCGTATTATACTGAAAAAGAATTAAAAATGGCAATAAAGCGAGAAAATTGAGCCTTTGAATGTAGAAAAATTTCAGTCTAGATATAATATATTCATTCACCATTCAATATATCAAAAGACTATACACAAAAGATAGATTTTATATCATAAAATTGTACCTACACCAAAGACGATAGCTATAGGTACTTGAATTAGTATTTTGTTAATCTCAATCCCACCCCCTATTTTTGGCGATTTTAGATATTTTTTTGGTTGGGTGTTCGATATTTTATATAGGCTTTTGAAAACAAATTTCTATAAATTAATCCAATTAATAAGCCTTATTTTAGAGAAAACAAAAAAAAATCAATTTAATTCATGAATTTTTTAGCATAGTATATGCTTTTACGGAGACCAAAATGGAAAAAATCTGACCCCAAAATCCGACAGGAAAATCCGACAGTTGGGTTAGGTTAGGGCACATTAGGTTAGGTTTGGATGACATAAAAAACTTAGAAAATTTTTAATAAATTCGATTTTTTAGACATTATATCAGACATTTTAAAACTTGTAGTTTTTTTTGAAATTTTATGACTTTTAGACATTTTTCTAGACATTTTGTCAGACATTCTGAAACTTGAAAAAAAATTTATAAAGATGACTTTCTGACATTTTGTTAGACATTTTGAAACTTTTAATTAAGTATTTTAGAAATTTTTAAAATAAATTTTATGACTTTTAGACATTTTGTCAAGACATTCTAAAACTTGGAAAAAATTTTAAAATTTTTATGACTTTTAGGCTTTTTATCAGACATGCTTAAACTTGAGACATTTTGTCAGACATCCTGAAACTTGTAAATTTTTTTAGAAAGATGACTTTCAGACATTTTCTCAGACATTTTGAAACTTGGAAATTTTTTTTATTATTATACTTTTTAGACTTTTAAATTTCCGTGACTTTTAGACATTTTGTCACGGAGTAAAAGCATATACTATGTTACCTACTTTCAAACGTAGTGTGGAAATAGAGCTAACCAGGGGGGTCCAGGGGGGCAAAGCCCCCTGGCGAGGCGTGAAGCGCCGAGTTTTTTAAAAGGTAACTCTAAAAAATAAAGTTTTTTTTTTTTTTTATTCCAAGAAAATCGAAAGATTGAAAAAAAACATGTTTTCTTTTTCTACGAGAATGCGAGATTTTCTTCTAAAAAAAATTAAGAGATTATTTTTTCTCCAAAAATTTGAAAAATATTTTTCCCTCAAAAAATTGAGCTTTAATTTTTTTTTTTAAATCATCCTAAAAAAAGGAGAAATTTTTTTCACTATTTTATTTCTCCAAAAATTTCAGAAATACTTTTACTTCAGAAAATTTAGTTATTTTTTCGAAAATTTGAAATTAATTGAAAAGATTTTCTCTAAAAATAAGAGATTTCATTCTGAATAAAAATACATAGAGATTTTTTTCTCCAAAAAATATAATTTTATTATTACCTATTTGAAAAAAAAAATCTCCTGAAAAATTGAAAGATTTTTCATCTAAGAATTTGAGAAATATTATTTCAGAAAAATTAGAATTTTTTTTCTTCAAAGATTGTAGTTTCTCAGAAGGGCAATTCGAGCGTCGTGTTGTCCTGTTGAACAGAAATTTGAGCTATTTTAGAAATTCGAGCTCCGAACCCGGAGCTCGTTTTTCCTTTCACTCCGGGCTGGTGTGGTAGGCAACCATCTTTACCAGCAGTCATTGACTAAAATTCAGCTGAATCGCGGATGTTTATAGGATACATCCATGCGATTTCCGCTGCATTATTATTATTTTTTCTAAGAAATAGAGAACGTCGTAATTGTGGCAACATCTCATGGAGCTCAAATCTCTGTTAGGTACATCGAGGCTTATATACCCCGAACCTTTCGTACGCGAGTCGTTTTTTTCACCCAATATGCTTTGAATGAATGGAGTAAACAAAATGGCAGGCACTATTTTCATTTATAACAAATTTAAATGGCAGATCTGGACTTGCATGTTATTTAAGGCGGAGCTCGAATTTCTGTTGTAAGAGTAATTGTATTTTTTCAAATGTTTGTTTAAAAATGAAGGCATGCACTATTGACATCTTAATGTTTCTAATAATTGATTTTTTTTTTTTTTAATTTCCAAAACACTATCCAGGTATCCACTGGCGACGTCGGAGAAATTTTTGAATGCAGTGTTACCGTTATAAAACATTTTTTTTTCTTTTAAATTTTTTTTTTTTTTTTTTGCAAAATAACTAAGTGGGTAAGTAGGTATAAAAAGTGAAAGGAACTCTTGTAAAATATTTGTAATTTTAGTGTTGAAAAAAAAACTTCTTGAAATGAAATACATATATGTACTGAAGAAAAAATGTTAACTGTCCTTACGAAAAATGGAGAAGGGTGGTAAAACTAAAAACTTTCGGGCTTGTTGATTCGAATATTTTGATCACTGAAACTGCATTACCTATATACTTTTAGATATATAATTACTTTTATTACAGATTCAGATTTAATGAGATCTTTTTTCGCCATCGGTATTACACGCTTGTCTTTCATGTAATATACGTTTCATTTTACATTACCTCGAATTTTTCACTCGACACTTGATCACATTCACATTTCACACCATTAGGGCGGTTTATAAATGGTAAAAGTTTTCGCAGACTAATTTCATAACATTAAAAAGCTTTTGTTAGGAGAAAATGATTAGATTTCCTTCGACTTGGTCGATATTAAATTTTTACGATCGCCATTAAAGGCTATTTAACGTTTCAGTTTTTGTAACTTTAATCCGTGCATTTTGTAAAAGAAATCCAGTTAAATTGGATACAGAGTGTAATGCTTTTTTCTATAACACTTAACGTGAGACCATATTCATCAAAATATTTTCCGCACGCGATATGGCACGATAGCTTATACGTATAACAAGCTTTTCCTTGCTTGGGTGTGTTTTTCTCGTTTAATACACAATTTCTTCGGTTTTATTTCTCAATTGAGAATATTTTAGATTTTCATTTTATTCTATGTAGACGTGAAAGCTCATTTGTTAACGGCTTTGAAGCTGTGATGTTTCGACACCTTTTTTTTTCATGACCTGCTCGACTGCTCGTATACGGATCGCATCCACCTAATAATGACGATGCACTTTTTACGTAGGTATTTTCCGAGAGAAATTATTTTTGAAAAGGATACATGCGATTTATGGGAATACAATGCGGGACAAGTCCCCGGTCTCGATTATACCTTCGTTTATAGTCGTGTAAAAATATTTCTAAAGGTTTTTCAATATACATATTATACTAGATAGTAGGTACTGGTATCGTATAATAGAAAACGACGAATAACACGAAGTTTTGTGTAGAGTGAAAAATTTTATATTCTTGATTGATTAGCGTGGTTTTAGTATCGCGAAATATCGTATAAATAGAGAATATACAGAAAAGTAGGTAAGGGGTAGCTAAGTACATATAACATGTATTTTTTAGCAACACATTCGAAGTAAAAAATTGAAAAATCACTAAGCAAGCATGATATCAACTTTTAATTTTTTCTTCTTAACTTAGGTAAGTAACTTCTGAATGACAAGAAAGAGTTCGGTGAATTTTTAAAAAATTTGCGAAAAACTCACTCAATTTTTTTATAGGTAATTTATAAAATTTTGTTAAAGGTTCTCTCAAGTTTTGATAAAAATTTAGATGAAATTTATTCACATTTTGTGGAAAATTCAATTAGAAAATTTATCAAATTTTTCTAAAATTTTAGAGAAATTTTGCGAATTTTTTTCAGATAGATGAAAAAATTCTATGGCATGGCATTTACTAAAAACAACTAAGTCTTGTTTTTTCAAATTTTATAAAGTTATCTGATATTTAGTGGAATTCATCTAAAATTGTAGGGATATTTTCGGAAATTTTGCTAATTTATGACATTTCATGAAAGAATTTTTTAAAAAGAACTATCATCTAGAGCTCTCTCTAAAAAGTTCACTGAAAATTATCGTCAATTTTGTAAGAAATAGGTATAATTCCTAGATTTGGGGAAAGTCTTCCAAGTTTCATGAAAAATATGAAAATATTGTTGAAATTCTATCACATTTTGTTGAAAATTCTATAGTAAATTAAAGTTTCAAAAATTTAACGATGATTTTGTGATTTTTTTTACCAAACTTTTCGATTTTTTAAAGCTTTGTAAAGAGTTGTTCTCAATTTATTTTCAGAGATTTCGTGGAAAGTCAATGAAGATTTAGGAAACATCTGCTAAAAGTTTTGTGAGAAATTGGCTAAAAATTTTGTAATTTCTATTTGAGATTGTATAAAAAAATTTTTAAGTTTAAAAATTTAAAAAAAAAATCAATTTTGTGAAAAATTTAGTAAAATTTTGAGATTTTTTTTTCTAATTTGTAAAAAATTTCTGTCTTTTTTCATTTTCTAAAGCTCTGTAAAAAAATTTAAAAGGTTTTCTGAGATTTACAAAAAAATTATCTTACATTTTTTATGAAAAATTCGCAGTAAAATTGTCTGAAAATTTATTTAATTTTGACGAAAATTTCATGAAATTGGTTTTTGAAATGTGCGGTACAGTTTTCATAATTTTCTGGAATTTGGGAAAAGTTGAAAAAAAAATTGTAAAAAAATTGCTATTCCGCTACCTACAGCATCGTAAACAGCGTTCAGAAGATTTTCAGAAATTTCTAAAAAATTATCCGAAGTTTTGTGAAAAATTGCTGAAAATTTTGTGATTTTTTTTTTGAGATTCTTTAAAAATTTTCTGTATAGTTTTATGAAAAATTTGCCAAACATTTTGTGAAAAATTTACTAAAAATATGGTAAAACCCTTTTTGAAATTTTGAGAAAAATTAAAAAAAAAATTATTTTGTGATGCTGAAAATTTTTTAACACTTTTTGAGATTCTGTAAATTTTTTGAAGTCTTGAGAAAAGTTCGGGGAAAATTGTGAAAGATTGCTGAAAATTTCATTCATTTTTTTTTGAGATTCCATAAAATTTTCTGGAGTTTCATGGAAAATTTGCCTGACATTTTGTGAAAAATTTACTGAAAATATAGTCGATTTTTTTTTAAATTTTAAGAAATTTTTTTTAAAAAAATGTGATAGGTAGGTACTGAAAATTTTTCAACATTTTTTGAGAATCTGTAACTTTTTAGAGGTCTTGAGAAAAGTTCAGAGAAAATTTTGCTACTTGTTAAAATTATTATGAAAATTGTAACTAGATATCAATAATGTGGAAAATTTTTTGAAAATTCATCGACTTTTTAAAAAAATTAAAAGCGAATTTTCTAAAATTTTGTAAATATGTTTTCAGAACTGTAGAAACTCTGAAAGATTTTTTTAAATTTTCTAAATCTCTGTAAAATGTACTTGGAGATTTTCTGAAATTATTTTAGGAATTTGTTTAGAGTTGTACAGAAAGTTGTGAACATTTTTCTGTTATTTTTTTTTTTAATTTTCTGAAGTTTTGTAAAAAAAAATATTTTTTTTTGTGAAACTGAAAATGAGCAAATAACCTAGTAACAAAAAATAACCCACCCGTAAAATTGCAACTAATGTTATATACTTTGATGAAAACCGAATTTCACTCTCGAGTCAGATAAATTTTTCAAGAATATCTGGACACGTTTTGCATTTCTCTCGTTAACATCTCAACGCAGAACCGAAGCGAATATTTTACAAACTCATCTACGTACACTTTTATAACAATATTTACAAATTATTTACAGCGAGCTCGTAATATGGAAACAAAAATATAAAACCGTATTTATTATGGTGAAATGAATAGCAAACGTACCAAAAGGAAATGGTCACATTTTGAGTAAAATAATTATATTGAAGTAAAGCAAAATAATTACCATACAGCAAACTTCTCTTTAAATTAATTGGTCAACTTTCTAAAAAGGCACATCTTTACTGTTCTAATCGATTCGCAACATAAACATGGTCGTTATGAAATTAACTGCGGTATTTAGGCGCAAGTTCCTTCCATAAATCAAGCCATGTTTAAACTACACCAATGTATTAGGTAAGATAATAAATATTGATACATATGGTTTCGGCAAAATTTATCTGATATCATTTCGATGAGTTTGCATCGCGAAAATGGTAAACAATGAAGCTAGATAGGTCCTTGCATGAACAGTATTGTAGGTTTTATGCTATTTATATACTTTTAGAAATTTTTTTGAAATTAATGAAATTCCAAAATACATACAAGATGGTTATAATTTTTCACGAAAACGAAAACCATTTTTTCAACGCCGATGATTATAATCTGCATCTGGGATCTACGTGGCATTATTCTATCGATGCCAGTGCGGAAAAAATGATATAACTCGAGAGAAAAATTATTATTTCGTATAAATACTCCAATGAAAACCCATTGTAAATATGACTTGTCGTTTAACAAAAGTGGAGGGAAACAATTAAACGCGAATTCCAATAAAGCCACTTTTTCAGAGCACTTGAAAAAAGAAATAAAAACCCTTTTTCTCGTTCAACTAGTCAAGCATCGTTTGTATTATTCATGTTTTAATTTATCCGATAACAATTTTTTGTAATATTTACATCCACATTTTTTTCTCTTTTTTTTTCAACTTATACTACACACCAACATTTATAACCAACTTTAATGTTGAATTTATTTAGCTTAATTAAAAGCACGATAAGTTGAATTCGCATTCACTCAAACTGGCGCGAACGTTGAAAATTACATTTTAATCTATGCCTCGTAATTCTCACTTATCTCTTTTTTTGCCAAGTTTTCCTTCTTTTTACAAAGGTAAAAAGTGAAGATATATTACTTTTTCTTTCGTAGGCTCGGCGGTTGCTATGATTGGTGTTCCTAATCTACGCTCTTTCGCTTCAAACGCTACAAATTCTAGTAGAGGTTTTCAATGTCATCCAGACGGAGAAGCCGAAGCCACCATGATACTCAGTTTAGGCCTGATGGGAGTGATCGCTAATATCATAATGATGTCTTTGATTTTAATCAACAAACATCTCAGACGGTACGTATACTTTTGTAATTTATATTCTCGAGGAAGAAAAAACCCTACGATTTATGCGTGTTACTTAAAGCATAATTCTAGTCGAGCCTTACGCACACTTAAAATAGTTTTCACCTGACGTTTGCGGTAAATTAATTATTCAAGTTGGAATTTTCGATAGTTTGGTAGGTGTATAAAGGCATAGTGCAAGAAAGTGGTAAATTTTAACCTTATTTTGTTCGAGAGTAATTTTTCTTCTCACCGCTTTTACATTCCATTAAGGCTTCGTGTTTAAATAAGTAATCGCGAAACGGCAAAATTTTAAGTAAAAAATCGATAATTTTGAAAAATCGTTTCAATCTAACACGTGTTAAGGAATTACCTACGTAACGTATCACGCCGAGTGAAATCCGCCGTATGAGTTTCCCTAAACCTCGGAATAAAAATAATAACGATGAGGATAAACTTCGCAGCCCTCGTAACCGCATAACACGATAAGTTTGAAGAAACACGTTTGCGTTTATCGCACTCACTTGGATTGCAGCAAAAATTCAAACTTTTAATAAAACAATTGTTAGGCGAAAACTTGCGCAAATTGAAATCAACTTTGCGAATATCTCGTTACAAAGAACACCTACCTACGTACTTTTTTCGCACAGTCGAGATACAATAACCATAATTAAAACTATCCAGGTTTTCTCCTTCGGTACTCACTGCGTACAGCTTTCGCGTTTAAAGGACTCCCTTTATTATCAGTTCTTCGTTAATTTTAAAAAACCCTTATAAAAAAAGAATGTTTTCAACGCAAACTTTGTGACCTCTCTAGTAGATAATCTTGAAAGATAAAGTTTAACCCGATATGTTAATTCTTTCGAACGTAATTCTAATGAAGTTAATTAGTTTTTGCATCGAATGCGATTGTTTTTTCAACGTAACTATCAAAAGTTGCAAAGCGCAAGCTTATGATTAAAATTCAATTAGTTTCATCTCCAACTGTATACTTAATGTTTTATTGGCGTACTTTCAACACCGTCAAATACAATTTTCACTCTTTTATTTTTGCGGTCGTTTTTCATAATTTTTTCCTTCTTTTTCCTCGGCGCATAATAATGCATTATACTCGTATTCATTTTAGAAATCGTACAAAAAATGCCAATATTACAAGCATGATCTATAAATAAGTGTATTACTTCTGTGAAATTAGTCTCGAAAATGATTTTATTTCGATTTTAATAGTAATTCAGCAAAATTTCATCAAATCAATGTTTGAACCAAAATTTCAAAAAATTAATTTGAACGAAATATTAAAGATAAAAGAAGGTAGGTATTTAATTATTTTAAAAAAATCCAAGTTACAAAAATTTTAAAAAAAATTTCTAAAAATACCTATATATTTTAAATTAAAATAATAAATTAAAAATGGCGGTTTTTCATTTTTTTTTAAATATTGTTCTTGACAATTAAAAGAAAAAACTGCTACCTATTGATTTTTTTTGTAACAATTTTTCAAATATAAAAATCATGTTCGAATTGAATTTTGAAATTTTTTCTCCAAGTTACACATTTGTTTTGAATTGAACAAAAATATCGACACTATAAATTTAGAAAAACAATTTGAATTAAAATTAAAAAAATTGTTTTTCATTAAAAAGTAAAAAACTGTTCCAACTAAATTCAAAAATATTATTACCTGGAAAAAACAAAGGGAAAACTATTTCGAAAGAAATTTTAAAAAAAAAACATAAAGATGACGTTTGAATTAAATTTTGAAAAATTGTTCCTCATATGTTACAAAGATTTGAACAAAAAAAATTGAGCAAGATTTTTGAAGATATTCGTCTCAAAAATAAATAATTTTCAAACAAAATTTTTAAAATATATTTTGAATAAAAAAAATGAAAATTTTTTCATCAAAGGAAAAAACTGTATTCATTATTTTTAAAATTGTTGCCTAGGTGCAGGAAAAAATGTAAAAAAAAAAATCGAAATAATTTTTTTTTAAATTGTCATAAAAATGATGTTTGAATAAAATTTCGAAAAATTCTTCTCCAATTGTCAAAATTTTAACAAAATATTTGAAGATAATTATTCGTTTCTGAAATAATCGTTTTCAATCACATGCATTCTTTGAAAATGAATTGTGAATAAAAAAAATGTTAATATAATTACCTATTACATTTTTCATGGTGAAAAAACGTTCGTTGCAGAATTCAAATAATAGTTACGCCTACTTAAAAAAATTTTCAAAAAAAATATTTCGAAAAAAAATTGTAAAAATAATTTTTGGAATCGTGCTTTTTGTGCTTGAATTAAATTTTTGAAGATACCTAAACTATATATCTGAAATTTAAAAGAATGGTTTAAAAAATTTGTTTTCCAGAAGAACGATAGATTTAAAAAATATTCCCAACAAATTTTTAAAAAATCGTTGTTTGTAAAAAATTGGGTAAAAAAATTAAATTCAAAATAAAATTTTAAAAAAACAGATTTTATTTGCCCCCCTCTCCTGGTAAATGAATTCATTCATTTCCAAAAAATTACTAGTTTCACGAAAAACAGATAATTTTTTTAAATGAATTTTATAGGCAGGTGTTACTTTTTTCTTGCAGATTTTGTTTATAGAAGAATCAATTCTAAAAATTTTCGAATAAATACGAAACCAACTATTTTTTGGTGATTTTTTAAAGCAGGCTCTACCATTTTAAGCCAATCCTTTTCTCCTTCAAAATATGCACCTAGTTTTTGAAAAGTTTTTACCCCCCCCCCCCCCTCCACACAAAAAAAAACTTTCTCGACTGAAATAATTGTTTCAGTTTTTTTTTCTTCAACTTTTTAAAAAATATTTTTGGAGACGAAACTTAATTTTTCAACATATTTTTCTAGATCTTTTTTTTTAATTCGTCCGCAAGATCTATTTTTAAAGAAAACGTTTTTGCATTTTTTTGGAAATAATTATGTGGAATGGAATTTTCTTTTGAATCATTTTTTACAAATCTTCTTGAAATATTATTTAAATTTTTAATAGGTAGATAGGTAATTAGGTATAGCAAGTACCTAAAATTCGATTAAAAAACTTAATCGACGAAAAAGGTGACGATAATGAAAAAAAATTACATCTCCAAGAAAAATGACTTCTTTTGAACCATGTACTTGTAAAAAACTTGAAAATAATAAGTACAAAAATGCCACGCTGTTCGGGTTGATTCGAAATTTCTCAAGACAGATTTAATACCTACGAGTATTATCTCTAAAACCAGCCAAAAAACAATGTTTCGAAAAGGCGAACGTTTCAAACCGAAGAAATTGGTTGTAATTTCCAGACGATGAAAAATCACAACACCCATTTCCTTCTAATGATTATATCGCCAAGGGAAATTTTTCGTACATTCGGTCCCAATTGCAACCAAGAATTTATACTTAAACTATACTTTTACGAAACTACCTTTCACAGTGCGCATCTAGCAGAAAACCGATATAGTTTTTTAATTTCTCCATACTATAAAACTTGAAAGCTACACCTATAATTCCCATTTGAAAAAGTAAAACATTTTTGATTAGAAGTCGAGAAAATAAAAACTAAATTATTTGTTCAATTTGAAATACACGAAAATAATACCGAATTAAATCCGAACGTAATGATTTTATCAAATACGTACTGCGACTAGATAAGGGTTTAATTCTGCCATTGATAATTTACATTCCTTCTGATGGTTTACATATGTGCATACCAACAATAGGTGCATAAATTCAAATCTTGGTCGTTATTGATAAAGCAAAGCAAATACACTCGAATGTGATTCAATTCGCGAAGAATAGGTACATAAATTGATAAGGGTTCCTTGATTTGATATTAATTGGAAATACCTATTGAATCGAACCACCGATATTAATTAATGTTGATAAAATTATATTTACTTAATGTGGAAAAACCAATCATTTTTCGTACCTATTTTGTTCATGTCATAGTGTCAAAAAATTATGAAATCCAAATATATGTACCTAGTTTCATTTAAAATGAATTCGACGCAATCAACTTATAATGGAAAAACATCGAAACGAAATAAGGTAGTTGCACCAGTGGTGGACCCTTATAGTGGAAGTGTCTTATAAAAAACATTCTGGTTTAAAAACTAATAACGTTGGCGAAATGGTGAATATACCAAACGATTCCTTGTGTATTCTACTACAAAATGCGCTATAAATTTTTAATTTTACTTCATTTCTTTGAAAATTACGACCATTTTAAGTGAAAAAATAGAAAAGTCCAGTGGTTGGTCAAGATAATCTAGTAGTTGACCACCCAGTAGTTGGTCACGCGCTAGTAGTTGATCACCCAGTAGTTGGTCAATCAGATTATGACAACGGCTCTCAACCATTTAATTTTTTTTTAAATCAATAAGTATTCGGTAAAATTGTCACTCATTAGCCATGAGAAAGAGAAACTATCATTTTTCGTGAATATTTACCAATTTTTTGCATGATCAACCACTAGAACTTTACAAAAATTTCGTAAGTCTAGTACTTGATCAAAATGATCAACTACTGGCTAAACACCATTTTTTCCTTCCAGTAGATAGTCACCGCCATATTTGATAGAATTTTGGCAATATTTTTTATTTTAATGAAGAAATGGAATCTCCAAACTCTTCTTATTCAGGTCCAAATGGTTATATTTCAAGTTTTATTAATCTTAATAGTGCAAAATTCATATTTCGATAACACTTTGGCTTAACAAAAATCTTTAGAATTGGCATCATTTTGAAAATTGTTCTAACAAAAAAATTTCAGACGATCATTATTAATTACTTGAACAGAATTGATTAAAAACTTTTATGTGGTTCTATGCAGAAATGTTCCAGGTTTGCTCTAAAAAAATTTTCTGAAGCTATTTTAAAAATACGCTTAATTATAAACATTTTTCTTCTCAAGTGACCCACCACTGGGTCGTGGCCAACGACTGGTGCAACTACCTTAATTGATAATTCGAATAACCCTTCATTTTATGGGGTAGGTGTGGTATAGCTCGGTACATACAGTTAGATATTTACATCTGTCATAAATCGCGCATAAAAACACTATGTCTAGTTTTACTCAATTTTTTTACATGGTGAATTGGCGGTGGATTATTTTTGTTGAATTTTACCAAGTCCAATACATACATAGATACATTAATAGTCAAAATTGAAGGGGAGGGAGGGATCCAATTGAAATTTTTGCAATGATCAATATTATTTCCAAGACTTCAAGCTAAAACTTTTGTTTGAAAAAATTTTAAATTGGGCTCCTACTTCCGCCAGTTTTTAATAACATAAGTATCTAAGTCATATTATGCGAAATTGAAGCAGAGGAAATGGTCTAATCGAAAATTTTATAATAATAAAAATTATTTGCAATGCCTCAATCTACAACTTTTGTTTGAAATTTTTTTCAATTGGACCCCTTCCCGAATTTTGAAAAAGTATCTACATGTTATGTGAAATTAGTGGAGAGGGAGAGATCCATCGGAAATTTTTATGGTAACCATAATTATTTTTAGGATCTTAATCTCCAACTTTTATTTGAAAAAAAAGTTAATTGACTCCTTCGGTACTTCCACCCTCACTTGTGTATAATTTTTAATTAGTATCATTGGAATATTATGCAAAATCGGTGAGGAGGAAGGGGTTCAATTGAAAAAAATTTCAAACAAAAGTTGTAGCTTGAAGTCTAAGAAATAATTTCGGTTATTACAAAAATTTGGATTTGACCCCTCCCTCCCATTCAATTTTGAATATCATGTATCTATGTAGTATTAGACTTGATAAAATTCAACAACAACGATCCACCACCATGTAAACAAATTTACTAAACTAGACACTAGTCACAAAAACGACGTTGACGTAGAAAATAAACAAAAATTAACAAATTCTCGCGTATACGACCGACTAACGAACTGAAACAGAGCTGAATTGTCAAACCGCATTAATTAAAGTACAAAGTCGAATGAAAATGAAATTTTCTTTCTAGATTAATAGCATGGCGTAAAAGTTGAAATTGAGCAAATAACAAAATATTTCTTCGTAGATACTTTAGTTTGAAGAGTGCATAACGACGACAGCTAATTTTTACGATACGATATTCATTGGAGATTACCCCCTAATTTTTTGATAATTTTACAGCTGGTCCCAAGGTCTATTATTTCACCAAGGCGCCGTTGACTGTGGCCGAGCAGCCATTTTACTGCCATTAGGATCGAGTATCCTGCATTGCGAACCGATTCGAAAATGCAGTCTAGTAGAAACAGCTTTCCTCCTTCTGGTGACTGTATCGACAATAAATATGCTCACAACGGTTCTCAACGATTCTCCAGTCTTTCCCGAAGATGGTAGTGATGAAAGCCTTATTTCTGGGCCTTTATTAATGGATTCTCCGCAATGCGCGTTATTCGGAACATTCATGATATGGTTTGCCAGTATAACCATCAACTTGGGACCGACGTTCTTGAGCGGTGCTTTGGCAGCACGAGCCGAAATGATACGTAACGCTCCGAGCTGTCCTTTGGTTCACGGTCCGTTCCGTCATTATATATTGAACGCTTTATGGATATCGATAAATGTGATTTGCGTCATGCTGACATTATTTCACTTACATAAATTACACAGAGATTTGACCAAAGCGAACGTCGAAGCTGTCAAAGTCACTGGATTGGTTACCACTCTTGTCAACGTGACAGGATCAAATGCTCCTGTTCGAACCGCAGGCGCCGGTGCAAATGCCAACAGTGGTGTACGTTGAATTTGCCATTTCCTTTTAAATTCGAAATTGCCCTACCTATGGTTACTCGTTGATTCGAAAACTCTTTTTTTCTGGTTACAGACTGCGAAAGTCAACGGTTTCAGAAATGCCATTGAAGAGAATCGTCGCATGCGTAATTATCTATTACGTATGGAACGCGAAGGCATTCAAAAAGTAAAAATGTTCCTCGTTATCACAACCGCATATGTCATATTTTGGGGACCATTGTTTTTCGTAACTTTGGCAAGACCACCCATTATCTCAAATACGGGACATGAGGTAACTGACGTACAATATTCGTGGCTTATTTTTTCAATTCTTCTTTTTTACAAAATCAATCATTAAAGTAATTAAACGCTATCAATCAAATTTATCAATATACATATTTCGACGTGTTAAAAAAATTATCCAATAAATATAGGTATCATACTACAGGGTATTCAAAGTTCAGGTTAGCAAAGGACTAGATAGGCCTTTCATCTCTTTCTAAAATGGAATTTGTATACCTGAAAGAACATCGAGATTCATTTGAATTTGAGAAAAGCAAAGTACTTTTACGTATTTTTTCAGCAAAATAAATCTCATCATTACTGGGTTTTTCCATCCAAAGTATTAGAACACCTTGCAAATAGTACGCAGTTCTGAATTTCATTTCGAATAAAACCCATTTTGCAATTTCATAAATGAAAATTACTTATTTTAATACTTTTGAAAATACTCATATGCGAAATCGAGGTTTCATAAAAGCTTCATATCATTTTTTATACATCGTTACGATAAAATTGATAAATTCTTAAGATACTGAAGCGAAAAATTCGCCTCACAAAGAAACTTCAATAAGTACGAATATGTATAGTTCGGTACATAGGTACCTACAACGATGCAAAGGAGCATCCATCCTGATTCATTCATTTTTTCGAATTACGTACTTTTCAACTAAACCAGATACTACATAGCGAACCAACCCCTTATTTTGATACGTGAGCAAGTTATCTTGTATATGGAAAAAATTTTATCAAAATCTATTGGATTTTTAAGAAAAACCTCTAAGTATTTTATAACATTACATCAAACATCAACAGCTATTTTTAAAATGGATTTTCTTATTCTGTTCTTCTTCCACGGAGAAATCTTATTTTGAGAAATAACTATACACCTACAGTATTACGTCGTATCAACCAAAACAATTTTGTTTTGTACATTTTGAAAATAACTTATATTTTCCTTTCAAATTCTGATATTAAATATTTCCCATTTATTTTAGAATTTATTTTTCCAGAAAAAAAATGCTAATTTTTTTGATAAAAGTTTTGATTTTTTTTCAGAAAAATATTCAAGATATTTTTTTGGGGAATTTTTTAATTCACCACAAAACAGTTTTTAAAAAGATTTTTCGGACTTATTAAAAAAAAAATAATAATAAAAAAAAAATTTCAAGAGATTTTTTGTAAAGAAATATTTTTCCAAATTTTTTAATGAACTAAAAGAAATTCTTGGGAGAAATTTCTAAAATATTTCTTTTCAGCAAATTATCTTCTTACTGAAAGATTTTTGTATAAAACAATTTTTTTCAAACATTTTTTGATTTTTTAAAAACTTTTTGCAGAGAAATAATTTGAAGTTAATTATACCAAACCCTATGTTACAATAATAATATCAATCTTGGCGGAAACAAAATCACATAACTGTACCCTTAGATATCGTCAAGGTCACATACATCTTTGGTATTAGACTAACGGCTATACAAGGAACTATCAGCACCAAAAACTCGACCCATATCCTAACTGTACTTATAAGATTTTAAGTAAAATTTCTTATTTTTTCAAGACAGTTTTTAAAACATTCTCTTCCCTCAGAATTTTTTCTGTAGATAATTTTTGCAAAAACAAATAGATGTTTTTAAAAATATTTTCTTTCATCGAATTTTCTTGCGGAGGATTCGTGTACCTACCAGAAAATATGTTTCAAACATTTTTGAACGATTTTTAATTTTTTTTTTTTCGGGAAAGAAGAAATTTTTATAAAGATATACTTTTCAATTTTTTGGTAGATTTTATTTTTATTTTTTGAGGGAGAGGGGTTGTTAAATATATATTTTAAAAAAATGAAAATCTTTTTTAAAGAATTTAAATTTTTTAGAAAAAGATTTGAGAGAACTTTTTGCAAAGAAACTTTTTTTTAAATGAAAATTTTAATTAGTCCTATACTTACCTATTTTTTTTTTTTTTTTATAATATAAAATTTATTTATTTTTTGCTATCAAAAGAAAAAGTATCTACAATTTTTGATTGTTTCTTTGAAAGAAAAATCACTAAATTTTTTGCAAAAAAATGTTGAAAAAAATAATTTGAAATTGGTTGAAATTTTTTTTTTTTTTTGTTGAAAAGTTCAAAACAAAATTTTTCTACTGTATAAATTAATTTTTGTGATATAATTTCATTTAAATAATTTTTTTCTGAGATGATGGTGCAGTGTATGTTCTTTGGAGAACCAAAAGCACATTTTTGCAAAAATACATGCACACATTTTGTCCTAGCCCTAGGAACGTACGTATAATCTAAATTCACAGGTTTCTTGATAGTATACAAATAAGAAAACCAAGATAATTTATGACCATTTCTCAAGTGAAGGTACAACAAGTAAAGATCCAGACATCAGGTGTTGAGATCCGAGCTTAGCTCATCCACATAATAAAGACAAAATTATTCTCGACGGTGTCGTTAGTCTGTCTAAAAAGCAGTTTTCAAGATAAGTACCTATTTCCGCTTACATCTTTCTCGAACGAAATACGTTGCGAAATTTTCGTTCTTCTTTTAGCGTACTCAACTTATCCGATTTGAAATATTTTCGCCACGTTAAAGATTTTCTCTAATATCGAATTAATTATTTTTAATTAAAAACCATTTTATCGAAATTTCTTCCTTTTTTCTTTTTCAATTAGAGGTTAGAATTAATTTTGCTCCACACCCACATAAACAGTTTTGCAATTGGCAACAGCTGAAAAGCAATTGGTTGAAGAATTCATTTTTATTTTTTTTTATATCTCCACCAAAAGTGTTGAGGGAAAAAAATTAAACTTTGTGAATTCTAAAATGTATAAATAACGTAATGAATCCCGCAAATGCAAAACGTACCGTCGCATCGATAAAATACCGTATTAAAAACCATTTGATTTTTCGAATTTTTGAAATGCAAATATAGAAAATTAAGATCATGATTATTCATTCTCGAAAACCGAAAACATATTTATTTTTTTCTCGATAATTTTGTCAAGTACCCAATGAAAAATGGAAATTTTAATAAAAGAAAGAAGCCAATCGTTTCAATAGCGTACGAAACAGTACAAATAACAAAATGTTTCCGTTTTGTAATAATTTTTGAAATATTTAATCAGTGTACGGCATTGCAGCACTCCAAATTTACTTTCTCATAGTATAATAATATGTAGTAGAGAATTTAAGGAAAAAAATTATTGCGAGAAGGAAACGGAAATGAAAATGCAAATTGTTCCAAATCTAGTCAAATAATCTTGACAATACGAGACGCAGCACGTCGTACGTACGTATTTACAAAAATTTTGTACGTACGAGTACATGGAAAACAACTTACTTAACTATGTTCCAACGAAATCTATGTACTCGTATCATTTGAAGAAATTTAACACGCTACTAAATTCCATTCACTCGCTATTTTATATTATTATTCTTTGTCACCTCACAAGAGAATTGAAATTAAAATTGAATGCGAAATTTTGTAGGGGTTTCATTCACTACGACCCATC
This sequence comes from Balanococcus diminutus, assembly GCA_959613365.1. Taxonomy (NCBI): domain Eukaryota; kingdom Metazoa; phylum Arthropoda; class Insecta; order Hemiptera; family Pseudococcidae; genus Balanococcus; species Balanococcus diminutus. The sequence goes on from OY390714.1 coordinate 38,704,222, forward strand.
ATTGTCAACTGATTCTTAGGGGAACCAAAAATATATGCTGATTAGGATGAAATATTTTTTTATAAACCTTACAATAAATATTTGACTTTTTTCGGATCTAGTAAAGGGTGGCCCATTTACAAATTCAATTTTTTTTAAATATGAAAAATTGTACTACAACTGGGGGGGGGGGGGGTTCTATTTGAAACAACCAAAATTAATAATTTTTTCATTGAAGAAAATTTTGAAAATAATATAACTATAAAATAATATATTCAACAAAATTTGAAACCTCTGCTTTCAGAAAAAAATCTAAAATATACACACAATCTAAAAAAAAAATCAAAAAATTGGATATCAAGTTGAAATTTGTTCAACATAAATTATTAAAACAAAGCATTAAAAAAAATCAATCAAACACAATTCTGAATTTTTTTGACAAAATTTTATAAATTTTTATCTCTTGATTTCTGAAATGCTTTTGAAAAAAGGAAGAGGAAAGAAAATGCACAAAATCAAAAAAATACTTTTCAATAAAGTAAAAAAATTAAAAAGTTTTAAAATACAATTTGAATTGATATAAATGAATAGGTGCATACCAACTCGTACTTACGTAATTTAATTGCGTACTTTATTATTCTAAAACATTTTGGAAAAATTACAAAAATTTTCATCTCTTTGCTTTTAAAAAAGATATTGCTTTTGAAAAGAAAAAGAACATCAAGTTAATAATTTTCATCAAAGTAAAAAAATTAAAAAGTTTTGAAATAAAATTTAAATCAATGTAAATGGAAAAAAAATCAAAAAAATTTTTATAACAAAATTGAAAGAAAAAAATATCTTAGATACAAAATATCAGAAAAAAAATTAGGAAAAAATTCCAAAAACATGTAAAAAATAAAAACAACATTCTAAATTTTTTATACATAATTCTAAAAATTGTTGACAGAATTACAAAAATTTTCAACTCTTTACGTTTTTTAAAAAAGATATTGCTATAAAAAATACACCAAATTAAAGAAATACTTTTTTTCATCAAAAATTAGGGGGAAAAGTTTTAAAATGGAATACTTATAACGTACTTCAGTACCTAAGTACATAACTATACTCTTGAAAAAAAAATCAAAAATTTTTTTCAAAAAAACTGAAAAAAAAATCGCACAGAATGTCAGAAAAATATCAAATTTTAAACAAAATCAAAGAATTACTCTTGAAGAAATTTTTTTAAAAAATGATTTTGAATTACGAGTAAATTCAAAGATTTCTCCAACAAAGTTAAAAAATAAAAAATATAGGTATACCTTCAAATAAATCGTACAAAATTTCAGAAAAAAAATTGAAGAAAAATTATAATTTCAAAAAATATATCTGCGTATATTGAACAAATAAATAAAAAGTTTCTCTTGTAATGAAGATAATGCAAAAACAAACTTTTCAATACAATTTGAGAAATTTTGTTTTCAAACAAAATTTAAAGCTACTTTCACACAAAATACTTAATAAAAAAATGTTTTTTCTTTTTTCATTAAAAAAAATTGGATTTTATTTAAAGGGCAACAAAAAACATTCTATTTTTTTCGATCAAAATTCATATCGGTGTAAGTATCCTCAATTTTTGAACCCACTTGCAAGTATAATTTTTGTTTGCAATACGGCATACATTATCACACGATGTTTTGTCGAAAACTCTTAAAATTTTTTAAAATTTATGATTTCCTGCGCAACATTTCATTTGATTTAGAAACACTTTCTGTGACCACTGCATTTTTTCATCCAACTAGGTAATCAAAAGGATCCCAAACTATAAATTTTTAAAATTTTCGTCCTTTATTTTTAAATTTAGAAAAAATGATATTAAAATTTTTTTAAATAAAATTCAAAAGAATTATTTTTTCACAAAATATTCCTATCTAATGAAAAAATGAGATTTTTTGATTGGATTTTTGTTATAAAAATAGCAAAAAATATTCAATATTTTTTGGGAGGCGAAGGGGCTTGAATATGTGTTTTCAAATTTCATTCGTTTCAGTATCAGAATGATGTGATTCTTTGAGAAATGTTGTAACTTCTCAGCTAAACTAGCTGTCAAATATGATATGTGAAAAAATATGTTTGCTCAATACCCTGCTGAGTACACTACGAATTGAAGGAATAAGAGGGAAATTATTTTTGTTATGTGTATTTTCAGGTCACTTTGCATATAGCTTATCTACACGCATTCGTAAATCCGATGCTGTTTATAACACTTCATCGAGGATTAAGGAATGCCGCCTTTAGACTATGTTGTGGCTTTTTATACGACTGGGTAGTCAGCTTATTTGCTAGGCCCGTCGATCAAGTTCCATCTTCCAGTCATACACATAGTATAGCAGCAGTCGAAGAGTCCGATTTCGTGGTCGAAGTTCCTCAAGCCAATTTACTCGTACCACCTCCACCACCACCTGTTCAACCTACCGTTCTTGCTCAACACACTCAGTCAATTACTAATTCGCCGTATCATCAATGTTTCCAGGTAGGTAACTAATCCGAGGTGCGAGAAAAACTTTCAAATAGAAAATGCTAGGTACCTTTGAACCATCGTCACCGCAGAAACTTTCCTTCCAACCAGTAGGGCTACTTATGAAAGAAAAATCTTTAATCGAGGTTACGAATAGAAGCGAATATATGTTTATATTTCACAGATGCATTCGAGCTTAAAAATTCTAAGCCGAAAACTCGTATTTTCCAGCAAACAATAAAACCCGAATCGATATTTCCCACTAAGTGAAAAACATCAAGCAAAAAGTTTCTAAAGAGGATAACGTAATTAATTATATTTTATCAACAAAAGCCAAATATCATTACCGTTTATTAGCGGTTTTCTTGAAAATCTATTTTTTTCCCCTTCTTATACTTCGACGCTTTTAAAAATTCAGTTTTCCTGTATTACATTGGAACAATTTCTATACGTTTATATGGATAAAAGTATTTAGCATAAAATTAGCCGCAATACAGCCGAAACTCGAGTTTATTATTTATTCATTCGAAAATATGTAAAATAATGGTACGAGCATATTTCGATCGAAATCGTCGACCGAATCGAACATTTTCTATGTAACTATCCATACGTAAAAATCAACATTACATTTTTCCCACTTTTTGACACAAACGTATATACGACAAAAAATACGAAAATGATATCGAGTCGAGTACTCTCTCATTCGTACGATATGATATTTTTATCTGGTTCATTTCTTCTTCCATCTAATCGATTTCACATCTAATAACATGTTTTAACAAACTTTTAAGGCGAAATTCGTTCTAAAAATTATGCTACAAGTTTAGATAAAAAAATATCGCGACGAAACTGAGGTAATTTTCTTTTTGAAAGCAACAAGCTTCCTTATGAATATATAATTATAAGGTAGGTAAAAGTCCTTATATAGGTACATTAAATCTAAAATATCTCAATAGGCGAGTATTAAAAATCGATATTAACTTACTCGGCAAACGTTCAAAATATGAAGATTTCCTTTCAGTATGTACGAATCATTTAGCATCAAAGGAAAAGATTTAGGTATACCCGAAGTAGGTCATACCTTTACCTTAAATCGAAAAAAAATACCAAAATTTATTTAGCGGAAAAATTACTCGTTTTCCTTCGCTTATTCCGTGTTACAAGTTATTTTTTTAACCCCTATCAGATTAATGCTAATTAGAAGCACGTTTTGTATACGTTAAAATGACTGAATAGATAGTTGCTCGCAAAAAAAAGACCGAGTAAAAATTAAAATATATACCGACGAAAATGTTCTTTCAACGTTTGGAAGTAATTCAATTTCAAATAATAAAAGCAGAGATTGTAGTGGAATTATTTAAAAAGCCGGATTTCTCAAAATATATTTTAGATTTTTTTTTTTTTAATTTGAGGAAAAAAATTTAAACAAGTCGTATATCTAATAAGAACATCTTACTAGTTATTATTCATATACAAAGCTGAAGAAAATTAAAAATTGAAATAGATATAGGCCTACCTTTCATTTTTTTTCTTCACCTAAGCTTACTTTCAAACATGATGCTGATAAACTTATGAAAACATTCCAAAATGAATGGAATTCGTATACTTACCTATTCGAAGAAACTCTATAAGAAAAACTTTTTTATGCAAATTAAAGTTGACGATGAACCACATATATAGGTACCTCCAGCCTTAATTTTATACATAATAAATATCAGAATATACAGGATGTTTCGGAAGTGAATCTCAAAGTCAAAACTTTGATACTTTAATATAACATCCAAATTCTTAATTCGCTTAAAAAGTTTTGTAAATTTTGAAGATTTCCTAAATTTAAAAATGTTCTCAATATTTTTTAAAATTGTAAAAGTTTATTTAGCATTGAAAATTAATCCAATTTTCAAAATTTATAAGGTTATTACAGTTCAAAAAGACTAGATTTTAAATTCTTAGACAGGTAAAACATTTTCTACTCTAATAGAACAGAACTCTTAAACCTAAAAGCAAGACATTTTGAAAAATCGGTACTCTCAAATCAAAAGTAACTTATGGTTGGGGGGGAGGGGGGAGATTCGTTCCAAATTCTTACTCCTTTTTTTGAGTCTTTAAATGAAATTTTTGGTAAAAATTCAAGATTTACTACATTTTTTTAAAGGAAATTTCAAGAGTTGGAAAAAATTGGTAAGTAATTCTTTAAAATTTGGTAAAATGGTAAAAATTCAAAATTTCAAAAAATTTCAAAGTTAGTAAAATTGAATTTTTTAAATTTTGATCAAGTACTTAATTTTCAATTTTTTTATTTTGAAGTTGCATCAATTTTTAAAATTCAGCTGAATTTTCAAAAAAAAAAAAATTAAAAAGCCAATCTGTAAAATTCTAAAGATTTTTGAAATTTTGCGGTGAAAATTCAAAATATAGAAAACCTCAAAAAAAAATCTCCCTTAACTTTATAAGCAAGGAAACAATCAAATTATATGAATATACCTAAAATTTAAAAAAAAAAATTAAAATTAGATCGAAAAAAAATTCAAGATTTTTTTTTTAAATCTACAAATTAAACTTTTTTTACATCAGTTTCATTTGACATCCGATTTTATTATTATTTTTTTTTTTGAAAAATATGAAATCGAGTAAGTAATTTAAAAAATTACTTCTAAAAACTCTCCAGCAATTAAGGAAAAATTTGTGTAAAAAAAATCTCAAAAAAAAAAAAAAAAGAAAAGTCAGAACAATAGAAAAAACATGGAAGATTTTTTTCATTGATTTTTTATGGAGTTCTTTCCAAGATGTTTCTTTAAAGTAAACTTTTCCCATCAAAACTGAAGTTATTTGGAGAAAATTGCAAGATGAAAGTTTCTTCTGGAATTCTTTTTTAAAAAAATGTTCTTTAAAAATAAAATTCCGCAGGAAGTAGGCAATAACAAATCAAAAATACAAGTTTCGGAAAAAGTTCCATGGAAAAAAATCTCCAATTTTTTTTTGGCAAATTCCGAAAGAGAAAAATCGAAAACAATCAAGTTTTTTTTCAATCTACAAATTAATTTCAATTTTTTTGAAAAAGAGTGTGATAAAAATTGGAAGTCATTTCAATTGTTTTTTTGTGTGTGTTTTTAAATAAGTATTATTATAACCAGCTGGTGTCGAAAAATATATTTAAATGCAGCGTTTCCAATTAAAATTGCTTAGAAAATACCAATTTTCAAAGCTCTGTAGCACCTTCATTTATAAAGATAGGCACTAAATTATTTTTTAGCGGTGCTTGGTTATACGTATATCTAAATCTCAAATTTTGACATTTACTTCCACTGAACACTGCAGAGGCACGTCAGTAACATTCCTTTAAAAACGACACATATACCTTACCCCATCTTTTCGTAGGCATAATAATATACACTATTAATGGAGTCACACAAAGGAGAAAACTACGTTTGAAGAATTTTACATCACCTTTTTAGGAAATTACATGTAAAATACGACATTTTATTCATCTTGAGAAAAAATAAAAATACTACCTACGAACACGCCAACGACAAAAGAATAACAAATTTGTTATGAAAGGTGTTAAAAATAAAGTAACTTTCTAATGATGAAAGGGTATTCGCGAGAAAAAAAAACAGATTAATTGCCGGCGAATGTATAAGAATATTTTCAAGTTTTATTTCTGGAATCTGGACGAGTATTTTATGTATAATATGGTACACATATAAATGATCAAGTAATTTCGCTTCGAAAGGTTTTACCCTTTTATGAAGAAAGCACTCGGGATAAAAAAAAAAAAGCTAACAGTATCATACGCAGAGTAGCCACGTACTTGTTGCGCTTTTTCAAATAAATTACTCGACATCTTTTTAAAATAATTTTCAACCCTTGTGAAAGTAATTTAATAGCATGTTTTTCGTCGGCCAGATGAGTACCCAGAAGTACATGTATAAATTTACAACCACCTCGTATAAACTAAATATCGATGGGAATTCCATTTAACGTGATATGAAATTTTTATTCCACGTTATATTTACTCGTACTTTGAAGTCTGATGTAATTTATAAAGTACATTTTCAAAGATTGGTCTTTATTTCATTTGATTTTTTTTAAATTAATAAGTTTAACGATGAGATTGGTAAACTAAGGGGGAAAACTGAGACTCCGGACGTTGAACTTTTTTTCATTTCGTATCGTGATGAACACACAACTTTCAAAAGTCCTCCTTTTCGAGTTAAAAAAAAGAAAAGCGAAACGATCTCTGTACAGTACTGGTGCTTATGATAGGCTTATGTATATGGATAAACACTTCTAAACAATACAACGAAAGACTATAAAATCTTAAGTAAACTTGAAAGCTGTTCGTGGAAAGGTTAAAGTTTGGTTTGCCGGGAAAAATTGATTTTATTGCGACTCTTGGCTATTTTCCATAACAATTTGTAGCAGCCCTTTCGTATATATACCGTACCATCAAAAATAGCGCTTTTAATATCCTATAATTTTGACACTCTACGGCTTTTTAGAGACCCTGCGTTAAAATTCCATCTATAACAGATGCTAACAATACCTCTTTTCGTTTGCGTATAATTTATCATAGGTATTTCTACATTCCGAATATTTCTGTGCTATAGAACTTTTGTGTGTTACGTTACATTTCCGACATTCGTAGTCTATCTGCACATAAGTAAGGTAGTAAGGTACCTTTGCCCTATATGTAGGTACAATTTGATAATAAAATGGTAAATAAACGATAAATACTTGAATTGAATAGTAGACCACCATTTCAAAAGTCTTATACACCTATAACTAGGTGAGTTTTAATTTTAATTTTTTTTTGTTTTTTTTTTTTTAATTACACGAGCTAAAACAAAAATACCTCCAAACTAAAGCTTTATTATACAATAGCCATAAAAACTTTTCCATTTCAACGGCGTTGAAAATTTTGGCATTTATTCAACTTCTTCGAATCTAACAAATTATTTCAATACGGAAAGACTTTCATCATTAAATTTCTCTGCTTGGTAGACAATTAACGAACCATCAGCGAAACAATGTAACATTCTGTTTCAAATTCATAGGCACCTAAATTGTGAAAAATTTCATTTGCACGAAATTCAATCCTTTTTTCACTTTAATTTAAATCCATTTAAAAATCCAACCCGAGGAAGAAATATTATAATTTTTTTCTCTGAAATAAATTCTAACTAAACCAATCAAATAAATCTGCAAAGACATAACTGAAACTATTAATATAAAAAGTGAAAAAAAAACACATTAATCTTGTTTGAATTTAAGGCCAGACAAACGACAGTGCAGAATTAATGAAAAAACTGTGTCAATAACAGTTAACAATCTCGTGTAAAGAATTACGTACTTTTAAAGGTCGATACACCTATAAGAAAGTTCTCTTAGTCCGGACTCGAATCAACACTTTTTTTATATAAAAAAAAATTCCGGCTAAAAAGTGAATTAACCCTAAACCAAAACACCTACAGTACAGCGCCTAAATTAGGGAGGCCCACATTTTAGAATGTCGATTTTTTTTATTCATCTCACACCCTCCCCACCAAAGAATTTTTTCTTTTCATGAGAAAATACTCCAAACTGAATTTCAAGCGAAAGAATAGGACAATTTTCAAAATCTCGTATTTTTTTGGTTATAAGATAACTAATCAAAGTTTTTCCTCTTTTTATTTTTCACTCAACTGAATTTCAAGAGGTGGAAACTATGGCACTACTTTTAAAAGTCATTTAGTGAAAAAAAAAATGGAGAATTTTTCTGATAAAAATCGATGAATTAAATTCTATAGGTTAAAAATTTTTGCTTTTTTTCTTTTTCAAAATTAAAGCTAAAGGTATGGGGCACCATTTATAATTCGTTTAGAGAAAAAATTACAAAATTGAGAATTTTTTCTGATGAAAATCGACGAATAAATTCTATAAGTGGGTAATTTTTCATGTATTTTTTTTTCAATATGGGGACTATTGCGCCACTTAAAATCTTTTAAAATTCATTTAGGGGAAACAAAAAATAGAGAATTTTTCTGATAAAAATCGACAAATTTAAATTCTATAGGTAGGTTAAATTTTTTTTTTCTTTTTAAAAAAAAATAGGGGCTAATTTTTCTAAAGGGGGGGGGGGCTTGTGACTGAGATCTACTTAAAGTCCAGTGAGGAGAAAAATTATAAATTGGGAATCATTTCTTATGAAATGAAACAATTTTGACAGGTCACAACCAAAAAATTCAAAGCTCTAAAATTTGGCAAATGTGTAGCTTGCTGGCAACAGCTAAAATTCATTTAGGGGAAAATAGAAAATAGAGAATTATTTTCTAATAAAAAGGAATGACTTCAAAATCGAAGTAAAAAATTTTTACTAATTTTTTCAATTTTTGATTTTTTTCCAAAACTGCTTTAATTCAAGTTCAGGAGAAATGGAGAATTGGGAATTAATTCTCATGAAAAGGGGCATGTAACCAAAAAAAGGCATAATTTTGAGAATCGGTCAATTTTTCAACTTAAAAAAAGGGGGATTAAGTACGACCACTTAAAATTGAAGTGGGGGGAATAAAAAATGGAGAATTATTTTCTCATGTAAAAATTTGTAAGTTCAAAATAAGGGTTACCATGACCTACGTAGGTACATACAGAGGGAATTTTCTAGAATAGAAACTTCGATCAATTATCAATCTTTTTCACATTATGTTCAGTCGTATAAATATTTGTATGATACGAGAGTAAGTATACCCTAAAGTTATCGGCGAGCAAAATCTTTTCCTGTCTATCACGCCCGTATAAAAATATTGGTAATTTAAAACGATTTCTCGTTGAGTTTCTCAAAACGTAAAAAATTTATAGTGAAATTTTCTTCAAAATGAACTTAAAATTACATTAATATTTGATATCATTATCTAATCTTTTTAGAATGCAAGTGCTACGCATCTAATAAGTGAGGATGTCGAAGGAGCTTGGAATGACATCAGTATGCCTATTTCGAAACAACCTTGCAATCACACGTGCCATCATCGCAGCTCACCTAGCCTTCCATTGTTTCAACACCAGTCTATGGCGGATGCAGAGATACAATATTCGGGATATAGTTCTGCCAGCGAATAAACTTCCGCGATATGGATCTTTTTAACCATTGCAAATGGAAACTATCGAAAGATCCCAGGAATAACAGAAATAACTACCTAACTGACTGTGACTACAGTTGATGAGTTGACGTTTTTCACTTCAGAATTTTCTTTTCTTCCAATATGAAGTATACTTCTTGTGTCTTTGATTTATGAATTTCTATTGTAAAATTAATATCCCGAGCGGCACACTCGATCGATAATATCGGAAGATGTAACCTATCGATAAAAAATCGTTTGAAAATCTATAGATGTTCTCACGATATTATAAAGATTTATCGGTACAACTTCATAGGCAAAAAATCTAAAAACTATCGAATTCGATATTATTAAGATTTTATGACGATATTTGTCAAAGATACTATCGACAAAGAATATTAAATTTATCGAATTCGATTTTTTAACGATTTTGTAAAGATATTTAAAACTATATTATCGACAGATTATATGAAATTTCTCGACTACGATATTTTACCGATTTTTTGACGACATTTGAAACTATATTATCGACAGATTATATTAAATTTATCGAATCCGATTTTTTACCGATTTTGTAAAGATATTTGAAACTATATTATCGACACATAATATGCAATTTCTCGAATTCGATTTTCTAACGATTGCGTGAAGATATTTGAAACTATATTATCGACACGTAATATGAAATTTCTCGATTTCGATTTTTTAACGATTTTGTGACGATATTTGAAACTATATTATCGACAAATAATCTGAAATTTCTCGAATTCGATTTTTTAACGATTTTGTGAAGATATTTAAAACTTTATTATCGACACGTAATCTGAAATTTCTCGAATTCGATTTTTCAACGATTTTATGACGATATTTGAAATTATATTATCGACTCGTAATATGAAATTCCTCGAATTCGATTTTTCAACGATTTTGTGGCGATATTTGAAACTACATTATCGACAAATAATCTGAAATTTGTCGAACGATTTTTCAACGATTTTGTGACGATATTTGAAATTATTTGCAAATTGGTGAAAATTTTTCCAAGTCCAACACGTCTGGAAGTACTAAACTGCCTATTATAAGCGTTTTATTGCTAATTCCTCAATGATAAGGTATGGCATAGTGGTTAAGGAAGAGGATTACAATGCAGGAGGTAGATGATTCAAGCCCCACGGGTGGCAGATTTTTTATAATTTTTTTTGACTTTTTCTGAAATGATCCTCTTACCGTAACATGAATAATGTGTTTAGGCATAGTTTAATGTATTAATTATGCTAATTAATGATTTTTAATTATAGAAAAAAGCTAGTAAAAGACGAAAAATCGGAATAAAAAATCAATAAAAAATCGACAGAATATCGAATTCGATAAAGTGTCGCGAAAGTTCCGCCTAAATCGTGAAATTATCTTTCGATATTATAGATATATTATCGATAAAATATCTTACTATAATCTCGAAATTTTTGCTAACTGTAATTCGTCGATAATCTATCTATATATCGAAAGATAATTTCACGATTTAGGCGGAACTAACGCGACACTTTATCGAATTCGATATTCTGTCGATTTTTTATTTCGATAATTTGTCGATTGTGCTGCTCGGGATCATTTACTTAATTTTCGAAAGTCCCTGAAAATGCGTATACCTTATAAGCGCCACCAGATAATTGAGAAAATTTAATATTTATACAATTTTTTATCTCTATATGGTTGAAAATAACAAACAGAGACAGGTAAGAATAAGAACATAACGAATAAATATTATTAAAGCGATTTTTTTCAGATCAAATGCGATAAGTAGATTTACAGCAACGCTTCCACGTTTTCATATTTCTTTAGACATAAGATTTTACCATTTTGTAATATTTGTTTCCCATAAATCGCATGTAGTTGATTTTTTTATTTTGTGTTATTTTTTTAAAAACAAAATGTCATCATTCGACGTAAAAATGCATCTAGAAGAAATTCCAAAAAAGAAGGGAAAAAATGAAAATTCTACACAAAACGCTAATCCATGAAAAAAAGAAATTTTAGAATTTGAAAATCTGCCAGTTTTTCAAAATTTTTAAATTTTTTGAACTTTGGTACAATTTTTTAGAAAATTGTTTTTTTGTTTCTACACGTAATAACAATTTTTCAATTTCCCAAAATTAGGTAGTTTTAAATTCTATCAAATTTTTCAGTTTTTCGAAATCCTCAAAATTTTCAGATATTTGTCATTTTTGAATTTTTTTCTAAATTTTTAGTTTTTCTCAAGTAGGTATAGTACCTATCTAAAATTTATCTGTTTTCTGTTATTTAGGTATATATTTTTTCAATTTTTACCAATTTTCCAGATATTTAAAAAATTTTAAAAAAACGTTTACACTTTTTTCGATTAAAAATTTTGAAATTTATTTTCACATTCGCTGATTTTTTTAAAGCTCATCAAAATTTTATATTTTTCAGGATTTGGCATTTTTCAGAGTTGAAAAATCTTAAAAAATTTACCTCTTCTTTAAAATGGACAATTCTTTCGAATTTTCTCATTTTTCCAAAATTTGCTGATTTAAATAGTGCTTACCTACCTATTGTGTATAAATTTTTTAAATTTTTTTTCAATTCATCAACCTTCCAAAATTTGTAAGCTCAGGATTTTAAATTTTTCGAAAATTCATCGTTGTTTCAAAATTTCTATTTGTAATTTTCAATTTTTGGAAATTTTTATTTTTTCTAAAATTTGTTAAATCCTCCCCCCCATTCTAATTTTTGAATTACCTATTCAAAATCTTCAAGTTTTTTTTCAGTTTGTCAATTCTTTTAAAATCTGAAAGTTTATCATTTTACTGTCTTCCTTTTTTTTTAAATTTTTTTAAATTTTTTATTCATTTATTCAACTTTTACAAATTTTTAATTTTCTGAAAAATTTTACCCTTTCAAAATTCGTTAATTTTTCAAAGTTTGTCAATTTTTTTTTTGTTTTCCATAATTAGTTGGATTTTTAAAATTTATCAATTTCTGAAGATCAGCAATTTATCAAATTTTTAATTTTTACAAATTATATTTTTAATTTTCCAAAACATTGAATTTTCAAATTTGTAAATTTTTCAGAAAACGTAATATTTCAACCATTTCATTCGTGAATTTAAAAAATAAAATAATAAAATAAAGAGGCGCAGACTCGATGAAATCAGCAATAGAGGCATTATCCGAATAAACACCATATTTCAGTTTCATTTTATTTTGTTTACTTTTAATTATAGCGGAAACCAGGGGCGGAGCGTGCAGGGGGAAGGGACGGACGTTCCCCCCCCCCCTTAGACATTAAAAAAGTCGAAAAAGTTGGCAATTTCGAGTTTAAGGATAGTTTCAAGTTGGAAAATTCAGTATTCTGTTGAAAAAAATGAAAAAGTTGTCAATTTTCTAATTTGGAATTTAAAAATTGTCAACTTGAATTTTAAAAATAAAAAAATTGTCAACTCGAAATTGAAATCTCAAAATTGTCAACTTTTCTATTTTCTCAACAGAATGTTCGATTTGCCAACTTTAAGTTGATAAATTTAGCATTCTGTTGAGAAAATTGAAAAGTTGGCATAAGTTGGAAAATTGCCAACTTTTCAATTTTCTCAACGGAATGCTGAATTTGCCAATTTACAGAATTTACAATTCAAAATTATCAACTCAAAACAGCAAAACTTAAATTTGTCAAATTTCTCAAAACTTCATCTTTTTGAAAATCTTCAAATTAATGTTAAAAATGCATTATTTCTTCATTTCTAAGTTCCAATTTTTTCAAAATTTTCGCCCTCGCTTCGCTCGGGCATCATGCTACTTTTCTATTTTTTTTTATACTTAATCCAAAAATTATCATGTTTTCAAAATTTTTGCAAAAAAAAAATGCATTTTTTTCTTTTAAAATTGAAAAATTTACAAACAATTTCGCCCTCGCTTCGCTCGGGCAGCACGTATCAGTCACAAATAAATCCTGAAAGAGGTCGCGAAAAGTCGCGAATTTCAGTTTTCAAAATTTGATAGACACTTTGAAATAGAATCAAAGTGGGGGGTCCGGGGGACGAAGCCCCCTGGCGAGGCGCCGAGTTTTTTTTTCAAGTTGGCATTTTTAAGATTTGCAGTTGGCATTTTGAACTTACATTCCCCCCTCAACTCTGGCGGAAACGAAAACTTACGTAGCAACTAATCTTTATTTTTTGCACAATGTATTGATATACTATTTGGGAATTCCAATGTTTAAAATTTCGGTTAAAAAAATTCACCCTGTAGGCGAATTTACAAGCGTACAGTTTCAAAATTGAGTTTCCATTATATCCAAATCAAGAAGACGATTAGATGAGAGCGACGAGGTCGTGGAGCACAAACTAATGTTCATTTATTGGTTTACAAAAGGGGTAAAGATTAATCCGCGTAAGGGACAAATTTAAAACAGATTAGGTATACGTATATAAATGGCTTCAAGTTTAGTAAACGTACCTACAATGTAGTCTGTCTCTGAAAAGACTTTTGATTCGATATAATATATGTATTTATTATACACGAGAAAGTATGTCGGCCTTAATAACATCTTGGCTTTGCTTGTTTAATGCGTACGCGACGACGACAACGTTTGAATTATGCTCGTTCATTATGTTATGAAAGGGCAGAGACGTTCTTTTGCGTTAATTATTAAACCTCGGCGCATCCGAATTAGCTTCTTTTGTTCAGCGTTTGTACAATTATACAATCGAAAGGCCAAGGGTACTGTACACTGCGAGAACAGAACTCTCAACAAAAAAAAAGTTCAGCCCATAGGGAAAGAGAAATTGAAAACTCGTCATCCACATAGTTCGAAATAATTAAACAATTATATATTCCCTCGAAACAAAATTCACCAAAACATGAGACACTGTACAAATGATTTCTCATTTTATTCTCCTACGAAAATGAAGCTAATTTCAGAGTTCATACAGGGTATCCTAAGAGGGCTTTACAAAATTTCAGATCTGGATACAAACGGGTAGATATCACTAAAAAAAAATTGCCCATCTCAAAAATTGAAGTGGCAAGGGGAAATGAAATTGAGAAAAAAAAAATTGAACAATTTTTGCTCTTGAAATTTTTTGACTTTACTTAGGTATGTTTGAAAATCATGAAAGCTCTACAAAACTTTCTCAGCAAAATCGATTGGCAACACTGCATTCAAAAAAATTTCTGACTTCGCTTAAGAATGAAAAAAAGGTTTCAATTATGTGCATGGGAAAGCCTATCTTTGAAATTGAAGAAGTTGAAGCAAAAAGAAATTTACGTTAAAGATATTGCCTTCCTCAAAATTATTAAGGAATAGCGAGACATGAAAATCGAAATAATTCCATCGTTACAATGCATGTAATGAGTGCAAATCTTTGAAGGAAACAAAAAAGTTAAGGAAAAAATCTGTCTATCTTTTGAAATGAAGGAGCTGCAATGCATCAAACTTTGAAAATCCAAATTTCAAAGCTTTGTAGCGCCTTCATTTTCAAACATAGCAAAAACTCGAGAGTAAAACATTTTCCTTATTCAGTGCTCCATTCAGGGATGGGACCTGTCTGGAATTTTAAATAGAAATGGCTATTTAAATAGACCATTTAAAAATACTTCAAGAGACAATTTAAATACATTTTGTCATCTATTTCGTACTTTTCAAATTTTTGCGGAAAAAATTATTATTTTTCTCTCAATTTGATTTTCAACATATATTTTTTTTTTTTTTTTAATTTTAAAAATTCTATTTTTTTAATTTTTCAACTCACAGTTTTCAATTTATTTAAATTTATTTACCTAATTCATTCGATTTTTGTCGAATTATCTGATTTACTCATTTTTTACGAATTTCTGATTTACTTATTGGATTTTCAATATGTTTCTAAATTTGAAAAGACCTATTATATTTTCCCCTTTTGTTCTGACTTGCTAATTTTTTATTCAATTTTGGAGGGATTTTCTAGTTTATTTAATTTGTGTAATGGGTACCTATTTTTATTTTTACTTTTTTCTCACAAATTTCAATTTATTTAATTTGGGGAAAGTTTTGCGAATTTTTGATTCTTATTTTCGTAAATGTTTGTAACTGTTCAAAATGTTTCATATTTTTAATGACTTGATTGAAAATTTTTTTTTCTTCAATTTTATTTTATTGAAATTTTTACAAATTTTCAATTCAATAAATTTTTGGGAATTTTTGGTTATAGGTACATATTATTTTTTCCAAATTTATCAGGTAGGTAACAACTACCTAATTACCTATAATTTTTCAATTTTTTTCAATTTTTTTTCCTGAAAATTTATTTGATTTTTCCCATCATTTTTTTTTTGGCATTGTGCATCTGTATGTAATTTGAAAAAAAGACTATTCAAAAAAACTAATAAATTATTTAAATATATTTTTGAAATATATTTAATTAGGCACCAAAAATAATTTTTATTAATACTTATTGAATCCCTATATCTTCAAAAAAATATCAGCCTGTTAGTTCAATTAAAAGGTAATGATGAAAATGACAATTGCTTCTTCTTTTTCTTTTTTTTTGCAAAACATACGTGCGATGTGCCTTCATGACCAATGTTTTTATAATAACATTCGTTAAGAATTTCCGTCGCGTAACTACCCATTTAATACCCTTCTTCGTTTCTGCGAGAATTTCCCACAATATGCGCAAATAAAGTAATGTCGCTCAAACTAACCAGAGTTCACTATTGCAGGATAAATAAAAGCTCATATGGAACATTCTCAGGAACACCATTTATCATTTTATATCGTTAAATTCGGAAACACCGCGATACCTTCTTCGCCAATTTCGGTTCGCCTTTCTGCGCCATTATTAACTAATTTCGACGATCGCCGACACCATCTGGCAAATAGCCATTCTATACGATTATAGTAATTTATCTATCGAACCTAATCTATAATTCAATGAATAAAAATACGATTTACGTTTCGGTTAATTATATGGTACATTAATTAAGCCAACCGTAGGCACACTTTTCCCGCCAAGAATTCAATTCAAAGTCCCTCAAATATGCTTTTAAAAAATTCACATTATATGGAATAGAAAATGTAAAACTTTCCAAGTATTGTAAGATTAATTCAAGTACATACATTTTTTCATGTCTTCGAGAAGTTGATAAGAATTTCACTTCGAGTTGAATATACGGAAAAAGTTGCATCGTAAAAAAAAATTAATTCACCGATCGATAAAAATACTTGTTTTAAAAAACCAAATTAGCCCGCCGAATTTCAAAATTTTAACCTTATAAAGTTTTATTTACGTATAATCAAATGAATCAGAAAAAAAAATATTTTGTAAGCCTAGCGACTTTATTATAATTCGCGAATTTAAGTTTATTAACTTGGCAACTTTCGAAAAACTTTTTAACAAAAAATAAATTACGTGGACCGAGTTTTAAGGGCGTAACATGCCTTGACACTATATTGTTAAATATATATTTAAGAAGCACGATCGCGAAAATTTTTAATTAAACCGAAAACTAAACAATTTCACGGCTTGGTTACTCAAAAACGTAGAGACTTTAACAAAAGAGTGTGTTAATCAGTTTAGACTTTTTTTTTCTTTCATAAAAATTTCGTAGGCCTATTTACGTACGTAATAATCTACCTATAGACATTTCATTAACGAATAATTTTCATTCCTGGTTTCTTTTTACTTCGCTCTCCATGCAATTGAAAAAAATCACAACTTCGAAGATTTTCAATTAGAGTAAGTGAATCGCAAAAATCTAAACTCGAATGTGTATTCATCTGAACCGCACTTGATACGGGCGCAGACGCTAATTCGTATATAAAGCGCTATCATTTCCATTTAAACAAAACCGCAATTTATTGTGTTATTAACTTCCTTTGACGTGTGAAAAACAAATGCGGTTTTTTCCCCTGTTCATTGGTAATTTAATCGTGCATCTATAAATTTAAAATCACGGAAACACTCACCTGTTCAAAACCGCCGAGAATTTCCATCGTATCCATTGCCGAGTTCACTGACAACACGTCTAGTTTTTTATTACACAGCTGAGAAATAACGTGCACAACGCTGGTTTTTCCGCTACCGCTGTTTCCAACCTGAAATACGCATAAATTAAATAGAATTCGAATCAAAGGCAGAATGTGTTTTTCGCAAGAATCCATTTTCAACTTTGCTTTCAAAAAGACAATACGATTAAAAGCAAATTAACGAGAAGTAATTTATCATTGGTAAAAGGCAGTTTGGAAAAATCTTCTATTATCGCGCTAATTGAAATTAGTAGAACTATAAATCGTGAGGTTGTTTAGTAAAAATTCTTTTCTTTTTTCAAAAAAACGATTTGAAAAAAGGCGTATTTTTACCACGCTTTTATTTAAAGGATTAATTTCTTCTGAAAAGGGTGTTTTAAAAAAATCAATGGCCCTCTATTGGCGCTGTTCACAGTTGTCAATATCCATAGATTTATTACATGTAACGTACTAATCTCTTTAAGATTTCAATTTTAATTTTCTCGTATCAACTCAAAAATTTTCGAGGTGAATTTTTTCACAGAGGTACTTATGGCACTAAATAAAATAAACAAAAAAATAATCAAAATTCTATACATACCAAGATAACAAACCAATTCATCTCCAAACAGATGGCCAGCGATCTTAGGGTATTCATTTGATTACGCAATACGAGTTTCGAATTACTTCTATCAATAATTTGAGCAGTTTCATTTTCTTTGGTTCTAGAAAGGACCACATCTCCCAAAATGACTTCTTTAGGAGTGACATTGAATGGCAAAGATGTTTTCAAGTATGGATATCGTTCTCCAAAAATGCTTTCATAGATGGATAAAACCTAAAAAAAGAGATCCATATTAAAAAAATTGATCAGTGCTCGTATGAATAATATGAATTAGACCATTGCAAGTTACGCACTTGTTGTTTATCATCGACAGTCCTCATACGATCAGCGTAAATCAACAAAACAAATCGACCAGGATCGATTTCACCATTTTGCGAATATCTTTCCATTACTTGACACCATCTCATCAGATCCCTCAAATTCATTTCCCACGGAGCTCCGCGTAAACCCCATTTGATTCCGCATTCTTTCACTAAACGACTATTGAAATCCACCATCAGTCGAATAATATCCGATGGCACTTGGGGATGTAAGGATTGTACAATAAATGTAATATCTTCGTCATCTAAAGTCTCCATATAAACCTAATGAAAATTTAAAATGGCGACATTAATTTTCTTCAATAGTACAAAAATTAAAACGATTGATTTTTAATGCTCACTTG
The DNA here is from genome assembly GCA_959613365.1 of Balanococcus diminutus. NCBI lineage: Eukaryota > Metazoa > Arthropoda > Insecta > Hemiptera > Pseudococcidae > Balanococcus > Balanococcus diminutus. Next base: position 38,723,077 of record OY390714.1, read on the forward strand.
AGTGAATCTATTTAAAAATGAAGCAGGCAGCCCTTTTCGAGCACCACCTTGACGTAATGGATTTTGACAAGCGAATAATCTGGTTTTCGTCGAGTTGACTGCGAACGACATACCAAGCTCGGGTATGAATAATTCTCCTCTATGATCGAGTACGGCGTTCAAACCCTCCAGGACAGACTGCGAGGCTAAATTCAACTAAAAAATAAACAATTAGAACTGAAATAATCTAATCGAGATTTTTAGTGAAATTATTTACCTCATCTAATAGAATCCAATCTCCGTCCTTCAGAGCTTTCAAGAAAGGTCCATCACGCCACGCGAACACTCCTCCGTCGGCTCCGTCGACGGGTAAATCAGCGCCGAATAAATCAGATACGTCAGTTTGTTCGGATAAATTAATTCTGGTCAAGTTGTACCCGGCTGCTTTGGCCAAAGCTTGCACAAGACTAGTTTTACCAACACCAGGGCTCCCTTCTAGGAGTATGGCTCGCCCAGGGAGTTGTAGTGATCTCAATAATCGTAATAAATTTCCTTTTGTTGTTTTGGCTTGGAAGGTGAAATTGGAATCGATGAAACGTTTATCAACGGATATTTCGCCTGAAAAAAAAAATACCAAACAGTTAGATAACTCTGTGGACTTTGAAAAAAATTCAATTTGATCATGACAGTAACGTAATATATTTTACCTGTTTCGATGTAAAATGGTGGAATTCCAAAATACTGTTCGGGTACTTCATGTTTTAAATTCAACGACAAATCATTTTCGTTATATCCGACATTTTTCATCTGATTATGTAAGAATTCCATAGCGTTTTGTTTCTTCAGCTTAATAAACTCTTCCCTTTGTTGAAAAAAAAATTAATTAATTAATTAATGGTGAATATTTTAGAAATCAAAAGAGAAATCATTTCTTTACTTACTGATTACTCGATAATCCAGTACCCAAACCATCGAGGAAAACGAGATTAGCGCCATGAATGTAGGCTTCTGCGAGACCAAGTTTAGGAACTGAATTTTGACCAGTAAGTATTTTTTCTACATTATCGTACGTAACAGTGTTGATAAATTTAACCCACAACATAATGTCTCGAACGCTACATAACATCCTGAAATATTTTCCATTTAGAGTTAATAATTTACACTCGAGTAAAAATGATGATAAACGGGGATAGGTTACTTTTTTCCAACATCCTGAGTTCGAAGCCAGTCGATAAAATCCATAATAGCGCGACCTATACCGGTGCTTCCTTCTTCGTGCTCATTAAATGATTTGCCATCTTTGATATTATGTTCGATAATTTTGATCAAATCATCGCGATCAGAACAACTTTCACACCAAATTTCAGTTAATCGATTTCTCAACGCAGGAGATAACTGAAAAATGCCATAAATCAAAATATTAATTCATATACAAGCACGTCGGTAAGAGGGCAGCTAACACTTACTTCTTTTTTACCAAAATCACCACCAGGATTCATTGTACTTAGGAATCGGAAATTTAAATGAGCCGTTATCACTTCGCCTAATTCCGAATTTTTGCTAGTTTTTTCAGTCAAGAGTAATGTTCTCTCAGGTTCTAAAATAAGACAATAATTAATGAAACAGCACGATTGGCAAATAATTTTAAAACTTACCTAACAACGAATTCAATCTTTCTAGCACACTGTCATCACCGAGAGATATTTCATCGGCTAAGAACATTTGGCCAGTTTTCATAGCTTCGACCAAAGGTCCATCAACCCATTCAAATAATCTAGAATCCTACGATCAGAAAAGTTGGAATTATTTTTCAATAAATAAATTGAAAGCATGTGACTATGGCATGACAAAATTATGAAATTAATATACATTTTCACTGCGCTGTCTCACGGGACGCAATCCACCAAGAAAATCTGAACTCTCTGAATGTTGATGACAATTAACGGAAAATAATTTCAAATTGTTAATCGCAGCTATGAGTTGACAAATGGTGGTTTTACCGCACCCAGTTTCACCCACCATCAAAACAGGCTCTTGAAATTCCAAAGCTTTACCTATATTGAAATGATCAAATAAGATTTAGTTGGCAAAACACACGAAATTAAAAAAAAATATATTGAATTCAACTTACCAACAAGAACAGCTAATTTTCTCAAGTTCGAAGTCCAAACAATATGTTCAAAGCCAGGTATTATTTTGGTAATAATAGCTTCCAAAATATGCTTCGTTACTACAGATGTTTGATCAGATACTAATTGAAAGAGAAAAAACATTACTCGGATGAAATGAATAATTATTCACGTATTTGATGAATAATATATCTTACATGTAAATAGATTTTCAACGTCAACTTTTCTTTTCAAGTGTTTTTCCAACGCTTTCAGGATGATTTCTGATTCCTCGGGCTTGCGAACACGTCCAGCCAAAACCAAGTAACCTGAATGGTTGAATCAAATAAATAAATAATGTCTAAAATTGCTAAATTCAATGACTAGAATTCGAGTTACCTTCGTCAGCGATATGTTGATCCCAGTCATAAAAAGTTTTATTTAAATCACGACTTGCCAATCTATAACGTTCACCCCAACGGAAAAGATCTCTCAGAGTAATGAATCCTTGTTTTCCTGCGAAAGCAGCACTACCTTTGCGGTGCGCCTGACAATAAAAAAATTGAATTAATTAAAAAATTCCCTTACGCGGTTGCAAAATTTAATTACACACGTAATTGTTTTTTTATTTACCTGTAATTCTTTCATAACAGCAACAATTTTTTTCGTAGCAGATGTTGGCATTTCACATCTCAAATGCAAAATTACTTCTAATTCGCAAGACGGTATTTCGCCGAAATGCAATTCAATAAAACGATTTCTGAAAGCGCGGGAAAGCATCTGAAATTTTTTAAAAATTATTTATAAAATGAACTTCACACAGATTATCCTTATCGTGTTTCAAATGCTCATACTTTTCGGCCTCCGTACATTCCAGGAGGATTCTGGGTGGCGAAAAGTCTAAATTTTGGATCCGCTTTGACAGTTGTTTGCGTCTCTGGTATGTAAAGTTCTCTGTTATCATCTAAAACACGATTCAATGCTTCTAGAACATCAGAAGGAGCCAAATTCAATTCATCGAGTATAATCCAATATCCGTGTCTCATGGCTTCGACCAATACACCTGGAATATTTCATTTAATTTATTAGAAAATGGTGACATTAATTAATACGTATTGAATCGGTAATTACAAACCTTCTTTAAAGAGTAATTGACCGGTGGAAGAATCGACGGAATAAGCACCGATGTATTCTTGCAAATCGGTGTGTTCGTGATTATTGATTCGGAGACATTTGTTACCGGATTCCGCGGCTAAATACGAAATTAAACTAGTTTTACCGACAGATGTGTCTCCCTGCAGTAGTATGGGATGATTGCTTAAAGAAACTACTCGAGCCAGATCTCTCAAATTCTTTTTCACCGTATCAGTTCGAATATACTATAAAAATACAGCATGTTGATAATGAATATGTACTTCAAGGATAGGTGTATTAAAATAAATGAAAAAATACTTGATGGAAGCCACCCAATTGCAAACTTACTTTAGAAAGTTCTTTGATTTCTTTGGAGCCTTTTGGAATCCAATATCCTTCAAAGCACTTCCAGTTTTCTTGTGGTTCTGGCGCAGGAATATTTTTCTTGAGTTCCCCCATTTTTTCCGGTTTGATTATCATCCTATATCCGAAATAAATTGATAAAATATTTTTCAAAAATAGATTTCTAACTTGATGCAAACGTCTTACTTGAAAATCATTTCTTCGACCATTTTATGCGATTCAGAATCCAATTGTGTGAGAAAACTCAAGCACAATCCTTCGTATAAAGATCTTGTCGCGTTCTGGCACGGGTTGGCAGCCACATTGTTCAAAGCACGACATAACGTACGTAAACTGTGCATAATAAAAATACAAGTTATTAAATTACGTCTTTTACCTCATATTACAAAATAATTTTGCTAACCTGTAATGTGGTCTATGTCCAGTACCATCATTCAAGGTAGTTGATGCTTCCTTTCTAATTTTCAAATAAAATTTCGCGATAGGAGTTACATTATCTGATCCTTTCAAATACCATGCCACCAAAGTTATCAAATCTTCTGGACTAGTCAACTCGTCAACGAAAAATTCGGTGAATCTATACAATATACAAGAATAAAAATTCGAACCACGAAAATACAAAATTTAAGAAAAATCGTACCGATTACGAATTCCAGGAGGTAACTGTTTCTTTCCAACGTCCGTAGCTGGATTCATCGCTGCCATTAGCCTAAATTGAGGATGTCTTTTGATAGGTTCGAATTCGCCTTTCTCGTACAATGATAGTGTGCCTTCTCCTTCCAATAAGCCGGATAAACATTGCAGCGTTTCGGCAGATGCTAAATTTATTTCATCCAGTAATACCCAATGACCTGTATTTAAAACCATACTTCGATAAGAATATCCGTTAAACTAATCGCACAGCTTTGGGTTAAATTTACCTTCTCGTAGGGCCCGAATCAAAGCACCCTCCACGAAAGCGAACGCTAAGGTACGATCATGCTTCAACTGCATTTCGAGACGTTCTAATTTATCTTCCAAATTGCGCCATAGTGAAAGTTTTTTTGTATCGTTCAAAGTTCTCAGACGTTTAACAGCATCGCCAACTACTTGCTTCATTACAGGAACGAGTTTAATACACGACTTGTTGTTGAGGCAGTAATTCTATAAATAAATCAATTTTGCGAGTAAACGAAACGAATAAAAATATAAATGCCAACTTGAAAATTCTTACAGATATACGATTCAAGAAATTAGCATTTTTCTGCTCATTATATAATTCTCTAAACAACGTCTCGAATTCTTTGCGTAAGTTTCCAATAACGAATCTCACATCAACAGGTTTATACCTGAAAATGAAAAATTATTCAATGAAGTATAATAAATAGGCAGGAAGACCACCCAAGATATTTAATTTACCCTCCAAGTAAATCGGTGGAATCACTCTGTTGATTCATATTTAACACTACAAGGGTGTTTCCAGTGTGTTTAGCCAGCAGTTGTAAAGTTGATGTTTTTCCAGTACCGGTTTCGCCAACTAACAGAATTGGTTCGTTCCAAATTAAACAGCAAGCTACTCTTTCTACCAAACGACACGCCGGTCTAGTCATGGCAAAGTTGAACCTGTTATTTCTTCAAAAAATAAAAATAGCAAAAAAATAATCTCACTACAATCAGACACGACAGTGTCGATCAATACAAAAAGATAGAAAATAATATTACTAACAAATCTAAATTTGCGGGAGCATTAGTCGACTTAGTATTTCGTTCTAGTGAAAATCTTCCAACAATGAAATGTGCATCAGTCATATCGATAGAAGGTTTGTGCTCTTCGAAAAAATATTTCGCTTTAGTTGCCACAGCTCCGAGACATGTCGTAGCTGCTACAGCAAGGTCCAATCTTTCCTCTAAAATAAGATACACAATTCAGAAAAATGTCAACGATAGCCAATTCATGCGATAAATTGAATATATACATACTTTCGTTAGGTGCGTTGCAGCAGAATAAGTCAATAGCATGCTTAATGATGTTAAGATTAGATTCTTGACATTTACTTTCGTAACCAACAACAGAACGACAGCACCATTTCATAAGATCTCTTCAATAAAGAAAAAAGACAAACATTAACGCAGTTCAATAATACCACATAACGTAGGTTCTCGAAATAGTCTACCTTGTAGAAGTTAATCTTCCTTTTGATCCATTTAAATCTTGTACTCCCAAAATCGTTTTATTGGCATCTTTCGAGTGATAACCATCAGAAAAAAGTAGAAATGTATCAACCATTCGAGTTGGAGCATCTTTCAAACCAGGAAACTAAAACCAAAACCAATTCCTCATTAATTTACTCTAGAACCAACTTTTAAAAACCTGAAACAGATCTCACCTTTTTTTCAACCAACTGAATCAATTCACTCCGAGTTAATGGTTCAACATTCAACTGCATCCAATGTCTACGTAACAACTCAGTAGTTGAAAAATTCTGTCGAAAGTATCCGCTAATACTGCTGATGAATCGTTGAGTGAAAAACATTTGAAATCCAGGGGCTGGTGTAATATTATCTCGATATCCGGGAACACTTAATGAATTTCTTTCTATGAGCGAAACTAGCAATGTTACCACATCGCTTGTGGCTGTATCGATATCTTCAAATAACAACCAATCGCCACCAATCACAGCCTGTTATGGAATGAATCAAAAATTTTTAAAAACGAAGACATAAATACTAAATAAAATAAAATAAAATAAAACATACTTTCGTTAGCACTCCAGGTTGCCAAATGAACTCCCCAGGAACATCCGTACATTTATAAGATCCTAATAGTAGTTTAGCATCCATTTCTTCTCCGAGCTGAACTTGGTAAAACCTATTAGTCGCTGTATGACCTTAAATGGAAAGAAAACAAGTAAGGAAACTGTCTCAATTCAAGAAGAATTTTTGATTACTTGGGTAAGAATAACACATTACCTGTAACTAGAGCTAAATGCTGAACTAAGGCAGTTTTCCCACAACCGACTGGTCCACATAAACATACTGGTTTTCCGGTAGCCACTGCAAGTGCTAACCCTTTCAAGTTATTGAAAGTTGAATTCACCAACACTAAATTGGACTCCTAAAAAAACAATTCAATTAATATTCTTATCCGAAAGAAACGAATTAAGAATTGAGCAACAGGACAATAATTACCTTTTCTGGTTTTCCAACAATAGGCAACTCAATACCGCCAATAGAAACAGTATTGGAGATACTTTGGGTGATGGAAAGTAATCTGGAGGAATCCTTCTCAGTTTCAGCTGGACATAAAATAAAGTCAAATGAAATAATTTTCAACATAATAAAAAAAAGTTGAAGAAATCCTTACGTTTTTCGAAATTTGTATTGGACGAAGAAAAAAATTCCATAATTTCTTTACTAAAGTACAGCAAACTTGTTGACAAGATTTCTTCATTCGATGGGAAAAATTTTAACAGCAGCCGTTCTCGTTTCAACTCGCACATACGAGTTAATGTTGCCATGCATTGGCAAAATAACCTGAAAATAGTCAATGTTTAGTTTGAAATGCCAATAGTACAGTAAGAGTCAATTTTTCAACATTTTACCATTTCGAGTAATTAATATCAGTTATTTTATATTGACTAATAAACTTTGACCAATCCCATGATGTACGAAAATGCGAGGAACGTATTTGCAAAAATATCAACACAGCTTCTAATATCTCATCCATTGTATCAGAATCAAGAATTTTACTGCGTTTAGGCAGCGTGAGGGTAACGTCATCGATTAATTCCCATGGTGCTCCGTACTTTTTGAAATACTCCAGTGAGAACCTGCAAGTAATGGAAGTTGAAATATCAAATAAAAAATGCAAATCAATCGAAAACCATACTTTAGTATGTCCGGATAGTCCTTGCTTAATTTCGCTAATTCAACGCAAAAATTTTGATGATTCTTGTTTCTATCCATAATTTCGAATCTATAACACACAAGTATATTCCACATGTAAAACAAAAACACAAAAACTATTGGCACGTTGAACTTGGATTACGAGTTAACGGATTATGAATCAATGTATATTTATTGATTAAACTAATTTGACTACATAGAATATTATTCATGTTGAAAAATTCACTAAAATTACGTTACCATCGAGTGAATTCCGAGTTATTATTTTCGACTTCTCAATAAAGATTGAACTTCTATCGGGCTGTTGAATGGTATTCGCCCATTCAGAACTTCACAAGTAAAAAGAAATCAAACTTAAGAACTTAATTTTCTCGTTTGAACTTTAAATAAGATGAATAAAATAATTGTGAATTTACTACAGATTTATTTCAACCACGTGAGAATTCTGAAGCATGTTTATGATTGTAGCCGCACATGTTATCAATGTAAACACAACGCAGCGTTGTCAAAAATTTCGTACTTTTGTCGTTTTGCAAATTTTTCGTAAAAAAATCTTTAAAAAGTGCAAAAACCCATGTAAAAACCCCAAAAAATTGAATGACTTCCTCGCGGCAACACTGCATTGCCGGCATTTTCAAATTTTCAATAACAACAAAAACGTGTGATAAAAAATTAAAAATCCCGATTTTCTTGAAAAAAATTTGAGTTTTGAAGATTTAGGAAGTTGAAAAATGAAATAGAAGTAATTTATAGTGACTTAGTGAAATATTAATACTATACTCTAGAGTGTTGAAGCTTGTCGATTTGGTGGTATAAAAATTGAATCGATTCATATTTCACAGGTATGATCAAAATGATTATCATTGTAATTTTTATTGTACATTTTGTACTACTACGTTTCAGAACTATTACAGAATACGAATAGTACTAATTTATTGACAATTCTATGTCTTGTTGTCTTGTGTACAGGTCGGTAAGATGGTTAACGAAGAAGCAACAATCGAATACACCGACTCGTCATTCGGATGTCATGAATTTAACCACACAATTCTTAGCACAGATGTAAAATTTGAAATTCTTCAAATGAAAGATTCAACGTTTGTTTGGATTGGTAGTATGTTGGAACCAAAACTATCTGATCTCTCGTTGGCGATTAAGACTCCAAATAATCCAGTTTCAACATCAACGAAAATTTTGGGAACTGCATCGGCAGATACTAATTCGCTAGGATTGGCAGAACGATTGAGTAAAAAGTTGAAAAAACCAGTTTATGTTAGTTTTAATATTTCCGTTATAAATAACAAAATGCTGGAAGATATCGAAAGGCGATTAGTTGAGGAAATTGAAATAAATCCTGAAAAATTTTAAAACATGGTACATATAAATTTCTTCATAATTATGTGGTTCGGCACTAAAATTCACAACATTAATTGAACGTGCGTCAAAACTTGACTAATTCCGAAAATTAAATTCCATGTCGAGAAAAGGGACTGTTGATTTTACGTGTAAGTGGTCATAAAACATGTAAATTTTATGAGGTATACTTACTTAAGTAGTACGTACGTACATGAGTACTGCAATTTATTGGTGCTTCGTTGATAATAAAACAATAAAATTTCAAACCGAAGAACGGTTACCTAACGTACGTATCGGGTACCCAATCCTTGCATACGTACAGTAATATTTACATATTATTTGTATGTACTCCACGACGTGTAGTAGAACATTTTACCGTGTGCATGTTCAGTAAATTATACTTTCTTCAAACTTGCAATTTGAGAACTTTAACTTGAACCAGTTGAACCTAAGCATACTATAGTACAATTAGTACTGTATATAATAATATGCATACGAGTAATTATGTGCTACCTTAGTGGTACCTTACCTATGTATGTAAAGTCCCATTAATACCTACGTATGTACTTAATTGATAACAACAAAACAATCTGAATACAAAGGTAAATTATTAATTCTCGTGGTTGTATTTATTCTTTGTTTTCAGTCTGTCATTTCTATAAAAAAATCCCAATAAAAAATCAGCAAAAATTTGGATTAAATGAAGTGAAAGGCGCACAATATCGGCGTAAATATTTCAAACATCGTCAAAGTTTTATAGGCATTGTTACATCCTCGCAGAAAACCTGAAATCGCCTATTATTTCGTTGTACAATAAAATTAGTTGGTAGCAGATAAGATACCTGGGTAAACCTAGACGCAGGCAAAATAAACACCTACGTAGGTTATGTACGTAATACGTATTTATTCTCGTTTAGTTGTGAGTCGTTTTATGAAGAAATATGAAGTTACTGGCATAAACTAGATTCGTGATCTTTGACGTGAACAGTCGCCAGTCGCGTAAGCGCTAGCAGTTGTGGAGAGGTGCGGTGACGAAGAGAAATCGATTTCGTTATCAACTTGTTATCAACAATCAACCAGTTCCGCTACCGCTAGTTCCGCGGCGTAATCCACACAAAGCATTTGACGATAATACTTGACAAGTTTACCAAGAAAGCTTTGCATTGCACAATTAGTATTCAACCAACGAAAGTTATCACTCGTCAGTGAAAAAAACTCGTTTGTCTATTTGGAGACATAAATTTTTGCTTTATAGATATACCTACATATCGGTGACTTCTAGTTATTTCATGTAATAGAATCTCAATTTTTCGGGCAAAAAATTCAATAATTGAACCGTATCATGTCAACATTTCCGGAAGGTTTTCTATTTGCTTCATCTACAGCATCCTATCAAATCGAAGGAGGATGGAATGAAGATGGTAAACACATTTATTTTTATTTTATTTTCAAGTTTGCTGTCATTACATAACCGTTTAAGAAAATTGAAGCATTGTTGAATGTTTAATAGGAAAAGGAGAAAATATATGGGATCGTTTAACACATACTGAACCGGACATAATTAGAAATAAATATAACGGCGATATCGCTTGTAATTCGTATCATTTGTACAAAGAAGATGTTAAACTATTGAAAGAAGCCAGAGTAAGTTGATTTATTGATCAGTTATTGATCCTAAAAATCTGATTGTCTCGTCCATCTTTTGACGTTAAGTATCTAATTATAGGCACCTATCTATTTGTAAACATGTCATTATTTTGTCTTATGTACTTATACCTACCTATACAAAAAATTATGAGTATTCAATTTTTTATACATTCACAGTTCGATCTATATCGTTTTTCCATCAGTTGGTCTCGTATACTACCAAATGGAGAAATCACTTCGATTAATTCAAAAGGAGTTGAATATTATAGAAATCTAATCGACGAATTATTGAAAAATAATATTCAACCATTAGTAAGTAAATATAAATTTTTCATTAGACACTGATCAACCAACGTGATTTACGTTACGTAAAATAAGCTAGTTTTTAGGTAATTATGTGTTTATTTTTGAAATTTGAAATAGGCAATAAGAATACAATAAAATCGAATGCATTCAATTTTATCGAGTGGATTTAAAATTACGAATTATTTCAGGTGACTATGTATCATTGGGACTTACCACAAAAACTTCAAGATCTTGGTGGTTGGACGAATCCATTAATCGTAGATTATATGGAAGACTACGCAGAATTACTTTTTCAACTTTACGGAGATAAAGTACGAATTCAATAGTAAACTATGCTTTCTTTGTTGATATTTTCTAAAAGTTTAGATTCTGCATTAACGTGCTTTTAACTAAATAGGTAAAGTGGTGGATAACTATAAATGAGCCTATGGAAGTGGTTAAAGGATATGAAGTAAGAGCTTATGCCCCGGCATTGAATTTGGACTCACCAGCTAATTACATTGTCATTCATAACCTTTTAAGAGCTCATGGTAGAATATTTAGGCTTTATGATAAAAAATATCGATCAAAACAAAACGGTGAGCATAGCGATGGCAATTTTAATTAAAAAATTTAATCATCAAACGTTATACAAATAAAAGAATTGCAGGGAAAATTAGCATCACCTTAAGTAGCCGTTTCTATCGAGGTAAAACTGATTCGAAAGAAGACCGTGATGCAGCAGACAGAGCTATGCAATTTTATGTAAGTTCGTTTTTTTCTTACGCATGATAAGTAATACGTGATAAATTGAGTACGTTGATCAACAGTCAGTTTAAAATTCAAATATTATTTACAGTTGGGAATATTTGCTCATCCAATATACAGTAAAGAAGGCGATTACCCAAAAATTGTGCGTGAAATGGTCGATGCACAGAGTAAAAAAGAAGGCAGAAGACGATCAAGATTACCTACCTTCACGGAGGAAGAGAAAGAGTCTATAAAAGGTAACGATTTTATCATTGGATAAGGATTTTACAATTAATTTGCATAGGTTTAACAGATGAAAACAATTTTCAGGAGCGCATGACTTTTTTGGTGTAAATCATTATTCGACGTCATTGGCAACTTCAGGTTTCACTGAGGGAGTTAAAACTTTTGAAAAAGATATGAATGTGACATTTTCTTTCGACCCGAACTGGCCAGGTTGTAAAGCTCCTTGGTTAATGGTACGAATATTTTTAAAGAATTTATCACACTGAAATGCAGCAAGCGTTGCAAACATCTTGTACATAATGAAGTACCTACCTACCTGTATTCCTATTTATAGGTCGTTCCATGGGGTTTCAGAGAATTATTGAAATACATAAAAGATAATTATGATAATCCACCAATCTTCGTTACTGAAAACGGATATTGCGATGGAGGAGAGATTGAAGACAAAGGAAGGATTCTTTACTACAGAGTAAATAAGCCTTAGTTAGTATTAAAAACTTCGACGAACAAAATCAAACATTTACCATATTTTTTGTTCATTTACGCAGGATTATCTCACAGAACTCTTGAAGGCGGTGAATGAGTACAAATGTAACGTTATAGGATATACAGCTTGGTCAATTGTTGATAATTTCGAATGGTTGGATGGATACGTGTAAGATAATTAATAGAATATTAAAATGGTCTTGAATAATTATTCATAATTAATTAATTATTTAACTCAAATACGTAATTCAATTCTGTATCAACAGGTATAAATTTGGCTTAGTGCATGTTGACTTTGAAGATAAAGACAGAAAACGTACTCCGAAAGCATCTTACAATTTTTTTAAACAACTACTGAAAAATCGTGTCATACCATCAATTGAATGATATTCTATTTCAATGATCATCATTTTGTGCATTCTATTGTTATTTTTATCGGAAATATACTTGCATCTATTATCTGCAGACCTATGTAATTACTTCAATGAACGATTTTTTAGAAAAGAACTACATCTTTCGCACATCTGAATAGTTGGGATGCCCTTTATACATTAATCATCATGAATCGGAAATTGATGTTGCAGTTTTTACATCAAAACAAATTAAACTGGCATAATAAAAGCATAAAATCCTAAATCATCAAGAGAGAAAATTATTTACAAACCTCGTTTGATTTCAAAAAAATGAAACTATCGATATTAAATTTATGTAAACCCCTTAATATTGTATGAAATTAATTAAAATACATCAGCAATTCAGCATTGGAAATTTGGAATGAATTTTTTGACAAAACCACAACCACCTCATCAAATCACAGCCTTTGAAAAATGTCCAGTAGCAAGCTTGAAAGTTTTCCAAAATCTCTGACCCAATTGCCCAATCACCGTTGCGGATTTCCTATCACTTCGGGTTAGTTCGTATTAATTCGTAAAATTTTCAAAATGAAATTTGCTGATTAGTGGAAAATCAAATAATACCGTTTGGAGTTGCGTTTTTGAAATTGTGTAAAATGAATCAACGGATTATCGAAGAAAAATGTGTAGTGTTGCGTAATCAAATACGAATAGCAATTGCGTTATATATGTTAAATAGTTGTTCTAAAAGTAAAAACATGCGTGAGTACGTTGAAGAAATTCAAAACGTGTATCGAATAAAAAGTAAAAAATGCAATATCGCGTTAGAACGAAAGGTATTCCTTCAACAAATCGTGCTTTTACTTCCGAAATCTGATGACTTTCAATCGAAGCAAGAACCATTACCTACACCGATGGAAGTTGATGTCGACGGTAAAATCGATCCAATCTACGTAGATTTTTCGTTGAAGTTATTGATGCTGACTGAATTTTTAGACGGACTGCACGTTCTACAGACGGTGTTAAAACTCGAAAGCGTTTCAAGTGAGGATATTTTCCGTATTTTATCGAAATTTGATGATTCGGAGTTCGATTTCCGCTATTATAACAACTGTAGAATGATTAAAATATCAATGAACGCAGTGAGGCAATGCTTGAAACATATGAATATTAAGAAGATCGCTAAAGAGTGCATAATTGAAATCGTAAGGTTATTCCAGATATATTTAAAAGAATTACCTCAAGAGCAAAGTTTATCTAGTGAAGAAGCTTTAATCTGGATGAAAAGAGCAAACAACGTTGTTATGAAATGCATCGATAGTTTTGCTTATGACGGACAGTATCAAGATATTATCGTAAATTTGCTAAACGAATCCGTAGAATACACATTCATACAGCAGCCAAGAAATGTACACTACGAATTGTATCGTTATCATTTAATAAGAAAATGGAGATATCACAAGCTGCTATGCATCAACGTTTTAAATATTTTCATCGCCAACTTGCAAAATATCGAAGAAAAAATGGATGATTTGGACAAGAGAAAATATTTCATCATTTTAAAATTTACCAAGCTGTTTTTGGAAACTTTTTGCGAGATTCACTACGGGAAGAGCACTTTGCAGTACCTTTCAAAAGATACAAGGATCGTCGCTAATGGTAGTTCATCGAATCGTAGAAAACATCGTTCTTTTCCATCAGACAAGAAATGTTTGAAAACTTGGGGCAAGTGTTTAGGCAGTCTCATTACTTCGAAATGTCGATCTACATCAATAGTTTCACTAGCGTATTCGTGTACCAAGATCATTTCTTCGATAAAAGAATTCCAAAAGCGGTAAAGTTGAATAATCGAGGATGCATTAAAAAAAATTTGATTTCCAAAGAAGTAACTTTTTAGTTTATTATTCGCAAGGTTCGTGATGTTTTTTTTTTAATTTTAATCAATTTTGTTATACTTAGTAAGTAATTGTTTCGTGTTCAACTTTAAATTGCTGATAAATATAATTTATGAGCCAAATTTGAATAATAATTTATTTAATAAAGTTGTTTGCCACTGCAATACTACTTACAAATCACAAAAAATTTCTGAACTTCTTTAAAAATCTGAAATTCTTAAGCAAAGTTTCATACCTCAACATCGGATTGTTACCTTTTCCTTTGCAATAATCTTCAACACAAGACATAAAACTCACTCAAAAGAATTATCGGTCTGTAATAGTCAATTCATCGATACTCCAATCTTCGTAGCTTCCATCGGGTAAATATCGTCGAATAATCAGAGGAATTTTTCTAGCTTTCAGTTCTTTCATAGCGATTTGCAAAGGATCCGTTTCACCTTCCAATTCAACCATAATAGGAGCACACATTGCAATTTGTAACGCTCTAGTACCTAATACTCTGGCTCGTTCATACCTAAAAGAAGAAAACAATCGTAAATATTGATTTTCGAAGTTGACTTCTGACTGAATATTTTTATTTACTTGGTCATATATTTCGTCGTAATTCTATTTGCTTTTGGAACACTTCCGGCAGGTGCATTTTCGTCTGGTGGTAAAATGTCGATGTTTTCTCCAGCCGCCTGAAAAACAGCAAATATATTAAGAAGTTCTATTTAACTGGAGTACTTATATGTTTAGAAATTCACCTCCGGCTGATCTATATCGTCAAAATCTCCTTCTTCGGCTTCTTCAAAATCATCGCCTTCACCTCTGTAAGAAATTTGTATGTACATTATTCAAGGACTGACATGAGACAGAACACAGAATTGATAATTGTAATACATACTCATCCATTTGATATTCTTCGTCAGCCATCGTATCGTAATTTATTAAAAAGGAATTCTTCTCAAAAAATGAAAATTGTGCGACAGTTTTACTCAATTTAACACGATTATTTTTCAATTTTTTTATCACCTCCGACCGACTCGAACGAAATCTGCTCGAAATGGACTTGAGAGAAAAAATGGATGAAAATATTTGATGATTAATTGATACATTCGTTTTACGGTAGACTTCACTAGGTGCAGATAGTTCCGTCAACGTCGGCAGAAGTCGACCGCTAAAAAAATTCGCAGATGATAACAAAAAAGTTGATTGATAACGCGAACTTTCCGACGCTTTTGGAAGTT
This sequence comes from Balanococcus diminutus, assembly GCA_959613365.1. Lineage (NCBI taxonomy): Eukaryota > Metazoa > Arthropoda > Insecta > Hemiptera > Pseudococcidae > Balanococcus > Balanococcus diminutus. The sequence continues at coordinate 38,738,796 of OY390714.1, forward strand.
TTGGAGCTTTGCGAGCTTCTGTAGAAAAATATAAAAATAATCGAAAACATCAAAAAGTCTTGTGTACACGAATTTGAAAATTAAAGGCAAAAGAATTCACTCGAAAATTTTTCTCTTAACGATTATGAATATTTTATGCTACTGCGAAGTAGAAGAATTATTGATCATTGTGCCATATCTACTGTTTCCAAAAAGGGATTCACTCCTCTGAACTCTCTGAAGCTTTCGTAGAAACAACTTTCGTGCTCTGTTACTTAGTGGATGCAGACCTTAAATCTGTTATAATGTCCGTGATATTTATGCACAATACACATTTCAACCGGGTCCTGAAGAAAGTAAGTCTTCTTTCTTAATATTTTCTTTTAAGTTTATTACCTATCTAATTTGATATCGTTGAATTGATTTCATTCTGTGTTTAAATTTAGCCCAAAGTTTTCTCCTGCTATGTCTGCTCGAACACGTTCACTCAAATGAGTAATTTAAGAAAACATCTCCGAAATATTCATAGAGTCCAGATGAATTTAAGAAGAAAAGTAAGCAGTTACTGATACATTTGATATGTTTTTACTTTGGTTGGTGGCGCAGATTTTATATTTAGTATGAATTTTTCAGGGTACCGATTATACGTGCTTAATTTGTTCATTGACGTTTTCACGTAAGACAAATTTGAAACGCCATCAAGTGGGTATTCACCAAATCGACGAAAATAAATTACAATACAGCGTGCGATTTTTATGCAACACTTGCACAGCAGCCTTTAATGATCAAGCTTCTTTAAGAACTCATAGGAAAAATAGACACGGAGACGACGACGAAAAAATTGATAATCCATACGAATGCGGTGAATGTGGAGAACTTTTTCAGAAAAAAATTCTTCTAAAGCATCATATGAGATATAGACATTTATCTGAAACTGATAACTATCAATTCTTGAGGGTAAGTTTTTACTAGAGATGAGACACATTTTATTTATCGAATGATCAATTTTACTACTCAGAATGTTTTTATTCAGAATATTTTACCAAGCATGACGAATTCTTTGAATGTTGTCTGGTATTCCATGTTGAATGAAGCACAAGAACATTTCAAAGCTAAATTTACCATGTCAATTAAGAATCGAGCTGAAATTGAAAAGTGGATTAACGAATTTCAATATAAAAATAAGATCACACTGAGGAAACGTTCTGTACATCGATCCGTAAAATCCAACGTAATTTATCATGTAAGTTACATCGAGACGTTTATTTTAAAACTTTGAATATATTGATAGATGAATTCTTTACGTTTAGGTCAAGTATGGCTGTCATCACAACACCAAACCAAAAGCTGGCAGCAGACGTGTTAGCGCAAAACATACTAAATGTCAAGCCTCAATAGCTTTGAAATTATTCGCTCTCAGCACTGATATGTAAGTACTGCAAAATGGATGTTACTGTTAAAATTAATGCTTCTATGTGTGATTTCTGTTCAGCTTACAAAAAACACTCTTTGAAACTAAATCCTCATCTTGATCTCATAATTTCCATTAATTTTTCGTACCTATATTTGAAAAAATCCTATTCTTATGTCGTAAAGAGATGATTTTTTTTTTTTTTTTTTTGAAAATTTGAATTTAATTTTCAGACGAAATTACGCAGAAGTGAGACTAATCCATACGCACAATCACGTATTAGATAGTATGGAAGTGTTGAAATTCCGAGAACCAACCGAGGAGATTAAAAAAAAATTCAAAGATATGTTCTTATCCGGTATGACTCCTTCACAAGCGTTATTACAGCATAAAAAAGATTTAGAACAGCAATACGGCGATGATTATTCAGCCATAATTGGTGATAGAGGAATATGTCCGAATAAATCTTGGGTGTATAATTATCGTGGAAGCTGTTTCAAGAGAAAAGACAAGCAACTTGTTGATTTTCACGAATCGTCCGAAAATGAGAATAATGTGGCTGAAGAGTCGAATATCGTCGGCGATGCTTTTGAAGAAGAAAACTTCGTTGACGACACTAATTCCTTCCCGGTTGATGAGAGTCACTCTGGTGGTTCTTCGGACAGTGAAGATGATACCACCAAAATTTACTCGACTAGTCACGAATACATCGTATCTAGCGAAAAAACTTACCACGCGCCGTCAAGTAATGTCGTGCATATTCCTTATACAGCGGACATATCCAACGTAAAAATGACCAATTCAAAATTCGTATTTACCACTGTCCCTAAATTACGAAAAGTAAACGATTTTCCCATGTTTCGAGATAAATTACCTCAATCATCCAATACAAATAACAGTTCCTCTGCGTTAATTTTACCTAGTTCCGAATTAATTAGAAGTGAAACTATTGAGGATATTTCTCTCGATTGTATTTCTGATTCTTTTTCTGTTTCTTCTGATTTCAATACTGAAATAATTGTTTTGAATAAACCTTCGGAGGATTCCAATTCCTCCTTGTTACCGATTGAAGAAAGCTGTATAATTAGTGTGCCCGATTCAAAGAAGGAAACTTTATGCACGGATGTAGAAATACTTACCTCAAGTTTACAACATCAAGTGGAAACCGTAATTTTGAATACATCATTTTCACAAAGTGATTCAGCTTTAGAAATAGACAGTTCGCATTTAGAAAACGTTCTTTTAGAATTTGACCACATGAATGAAATTATTAAAGAAAAGGCGCGAATTAATAGCTCCCTTGTCGAAGGAATGCAACAAATGATGTATAATTTCTACAACAATTTACAAGATACGGAAGCTTTGAATAGTGCTCTTCATTCGTTTGGAAATCAATAATGTACTATAATTATTAGGAAAATATAATGTCATGTTACTTACTTTTTCTACTCAATAAAAAGGTTCTTTTTGTTTTTTTAAATAATTTCTGAATTGACAAAATATGAAACTTTTTGTTGGTTGTTGGTAAATGTCAGCTTTGAATCTAAAATCAAGTTTTTTTTAGGCCAGTACATGGAACAAAATAGTAGGTATTTAAAGCACATTCAAACAAGAAGAAAACAATACGATGAAAAACACATCTTTGTAATTATTTTGTAATACATAATTTAAAAAAGTAAGACTAGACGAACCATATGGAATGATATAAAAAACACAAAAACTTTCGTTTCAATAACCGTGATAAAAAACCAGGTCGATTTAAAAAAAATTTTGAATGACTTGCGAACTACAACTAATATAAATTGGTTTTCTGCATTACAAAAGCAAATTCTTCCAAACTAATAGCACCATCTCCATCTTTATCTGCTTCTTCTATCATTTCTTGCAGATCTTCATCTTTGAATTTTTCACCCAATTTTTCGGCTACCCTTTTCAGGTTCTTTATAGTAATGAATCCGGTATTATCGTCATCAAATAACTGAAATGCTTTACGTATTTCATCCATCACGTCTTTTTCTGCATATTTCTGGGACATGATTGTGACAAAATCGCTGTAACTAAGGAATTCGCTTCCTTCTCTTTTCATGTCAGTTAAAATTTTCCTGACTTCTTCTCGTTTTGGTTCAAATCCTAAAGCTCTCATAGCCACTTTCAGTTCTTTGGTTCTCAGTTTTCCTTGTCCTTCGTAATCGAAAAGATTGAAAGCTTCCTTGATATCTCTTTTCTGCTGTTCTGTCAATAACGCATCTTCAAATTTCACTGCTTTTGATGATGTATTCATCGAATCTTTACCTTGAGTAGAATTATTGGAAAACATCTTCTTCTCAATGCCAGGTTACACAATTAAATATGCAGCACGAATTAAAAATCTGGTACCAAATGCAGATTTTAATTTAAATACTCAGATAATTACGTTGACATGCAAACTGCGAAGTGATAAAAAACACAACAACAACAACTACAACAACAACTATACAACAACACTTCACCCCTGTCCTCTTTTCACCTACCCTGGTGATAGGGTGAGCGAGCAGGAGCAGTGGAGTGTTTTGTGATTCTGCGTGGTCGGTGGCTCTTCATTTTTATCTATCGTCATGTATCGCTCTATTTCAATCTAATACTTGATTTAATTGTAGAGAAGCAAAATGAAATATTCGAAACTTTTTTCTATTTTTTTATGTTTCGTTCACTACTTTTAAAACAGTTTTAAGTACGGACAAGAAGAACGTGTCAAACTACGAGTAAATATGCCAGGTATAGTCAAAGTTAAGGTCCTAGAAGGACGAAATCTTCCTGTCATGGATAAATCTGCAGACACTACCGATGCTTACGTAGAAATCAAACTAGGAAATAGCACGTTTAAAACAGATGTATGCCGTAAGTCGTTGAACCCCCAATGGAATTCCGAGTGGTACAAATTTGAAGTAAGTGCTGGAAAACACATCGTGGTTTGGTTTTGTTTCTCCAGAAAAATGATATTAATTCACGTGTGCTTACATACTCTATAGATGGATGATGCTGAACTGCAAGATGAACCGTTACAAGTTCGATTAATGGACCACGATACGTACTCGGCTAACGACATGATTGGAAAAGTTTATTTCAATTTGAATCCTTTACTACTTAATACTTGCACCGAAGCACGTGATAATTTGCTCAAATCTAGTCATTCATCATCGCCAGGTTCGAGTAATTCGATATTCAATTGTACAATACGTACATCCTCTCAGTTATCATCCTAATTTCAGGATCAGGATGCATATCTGGATGGTTTCCAGTTTACGACACGATACATGGATTAAGAGGCGAGATTAACTTGATCATTAAATTGGAGTTATTTTCCGACTTCAATAAGTTTCGGCAGTCGTCTTGTGGAATTCACGTATTTAGTTGTAAGTTTACACTCGAAACACCAATTGTTCATATTATCTCTCTTGATAATTCATTTTTGTATCTTCTAAAAGGTAGCATGATCCCTTATGGGTATTACACAGAGCATATATACGGTTTTGTCGAAGAACTCGTAGTCGAAGATGATCCAGAATATCAATGGATTGAAAAAATACGTACTCCTCGAGCTTCAAACGAAGCTAGACAAGCCATGTTTTATAAAATGTCCGGTGAAGTTCAAAGGAAAATAGGATTGAAAGTTATAGAACTTGGTGGAAATGCTGTCATTGGGTACGTTCGTAAATTGATTTTACATCGCAGTGTAGAAGAAATTTATAATAGATATTAATTTATATACTTGACACTGCATCATGATATGTATTGATAATATTTTTATTTTTCTAGTTACCGTCAATATTTCGATTTAGAAGGTGAAACTGGAGCAGTCGTTGTTAGAGGAATTGGCACAGCAGTCAAGTTGAACAGAACGAAACAATTTGATACTCAAAATCGAATGAGGTCAGTACTTTTTGCTATCATCTTATATTTCTCGTTGAGCTCTGTTGCTCTTAAATGATTTGAATTTCATATATATTTTTTTTTTATTTCAAATGTATTTCATATTTATTTTGTGATCGATTTCTTCGGGTTTGGTTCTATTGATGTCTGAGTTTAAAAAAAATATTTGTTTGAAATCGAGACACATTCGGATAACGATAATATATTTAATATGCTCATCGTACTACATAATTTGAAATCATTCATTTATTTCATTCAAGTAGAAACATATTATTTTACTGTCGGGTACCAGCTAGTTATACGTATAGTTTGAGTACTGTTCTTGAAATTTATTAATTTTTCTTTTTGTATTGTTTTTGCGTGTTCGATCACTCGTGCGTACGTTTTATTTTTTATTTTTGCATTTGAAATTAATTTTTAAAAATTGTTTTAGTATCCACACCGATTTAAAATTTAAAATCCCCAATCTAACTATCACTAGCGCTTTTCCTAATAATTTATCACAAAGTGACAACTGTAGCGTTATTTCTCTCACCGAGTCTTTACAATCGAATAATTTTATGAGTGAAATCGCCCCCGATGACACATGGTCATTATGTAGTTTTGCCAGCCAAACTAGTTGTAACAGTCGATACACTTCTATCGAAACACTGCTCGATCAAAAAAATCGAAAATCATTTCTAAAAAATAGCTCTAAACTATTAAGTGTGGCGAAATATTTTACTACTTCTAAAATGAGGCGAAAATTTTCACGAAAAAATAAACAAAAATCGTTAGTAGCTTTACGTAAATTTAGCGTCATCGAAGAAAATAAGCGAAAAGGCAGTGGAAATTTAGAATTCGAAATCGATGAAATGATTCGCGAATCTTCTAAATTGGACGAGCCAGTCTCTCTCAGTGAGTCGAATGTGGTTGAAAGTAAAGCTAAAAGTGTCGAAAGAGTTCCATCAGTGGAGGAGTACATATCGTGTGAAATTTACGACGACTCGAATACCTCCAGAGGCCAGTACTTTAATCTGAGCGATCAACCTAGATGTGTGAATTCAAAATCGTCGCAAGATAAAAATGATTCGGAGGAAGAATTAATTTTCCAATTTGAATCGAATTCTAATCGACAGAGTAAAGAGAGAAGTGCTAGTAGGGAAATCTCTGAGACGAAAATTATTAGAAATCTCAACGATTTTATTATCAGCGACGAGTCAACTAGAGAAAATCTATCTGTTGGAAGTGTAGAGTTAGAATTTCAGAGGAACGATGACTTTGTGGAAAATGTCGATAGGAATGAGTTCTGCTTTGAACGATACGATAGATCTCCTTTTAGAGCTAGAGGATGTGACCAAATTTCGTATGTAGATCCAGGTCAGTGTAAGACTCCTCCTTTGTCCGAAATGTCTCCTATTTCAATGAGTCCACCTTCTTCAAAGGAGGACTCACCTGTGAGAAAGTTCATCAGCGAACAAGATTTAAATACTATGAAAAGCTTAGAGTTCGATCAACATTTTCTAAGAAAGTTGCGTCGTAAACGAATCGTCGGCTGTTATCCTACTTTCGCGTCACCCGAAATCAAAAAATTGATCAATTTGAACGATACGCTCAGACGTAGTAAATCGGAGAGTGTTTTGAAAACGATAAAAGAACAAACCGATGACAGTTTTGATTTGATGAATGATCTAGACGAAATGTGTGTTGTATCTATGTCACTTTCAAGTAATGCTGAACCCGTATTTGACGAGCCGATCCCAATTTTGCCAGCGCCATCAGACGTTCGCTATAATAACGGCGACGATATTGCATCTAATAATGAGAACAATTTAGGTGTTGAAATAACCACCGCTGATATGATTTGTAACATTTCGCCTGAAGCTTTAACCCCTAGCTGCTTGTTGATGCATGCTAATAACCTCGACAGGAATGTATCGGATTGCGATAAAGAATTAGACGACGGATCGACCAACCTGACTAAACGAGAATCTGTGCCACCGGCTGATCCGCTCACTAAAAAACGACCGTCTCTGCCAGACACCAGCGTATTTACTAAAGTCACCGATACCAAAGGTAGTGATATTGTAATGCTCATTGTAACGTACCTATGTTTGTTTTCATTTATAAAATATTACTCGAAAATTGCATTGTCATGTCGCAGATAATGTACCAGCCGATAATGAAGTTTCGTCCATTTCCAAACCTTCTATTAATCAAGGCGCAAATATTATCCATAAAGAAAATCTCGACCTGATGGAATATCCATTTTTAACGTTATCGATCTATCCTGAAGATTTTATATTACATTTAGGTAATTTTTTCTCAAAAATTTGTCCCAATTTCCAATCTTCACCTTTGTTAATTCGTGATGTTTTGGGCAGGAGGTACAGTGTCCGCTAGATCGGTGAAATTATTAGCTCGAATTAGTAACATCGAAGAACCCGAAACCAGAGACGCTTGGTGGACTGAATTGCGAATTGAAATTAAGTCACATATGAGAGCATTAGCTTGTAACGTTGTGTTGAACTATATAGAATACACGTCCATTTGGTTAGTTCAAACATGGATACCTAATTGTTTCATAGCATCGAATGCACCTGCATGAAAATTGCCATTTTTTTTCTTGCTATAAGCTATTTCAATTTTTATTGTTTTGATCTTCTTTCGAAACTTTTCCCTTTCCTTTCTCCCTCGTTACTTTTCTGGTGTTGGCAAAGGATTATTTTTCTCCTTTCGTGCTTCTAAAGTGTAATTTTCTTTACTAATTATCTGATTATTTTTATGAACAGTGATGAAGTTTGCGTGCTAAGCGCCTGTGGAACTGCTGCTTTGGTAAAGATTTACGATGGCTCTACTTCTTCTTTAATGGAAAACTTTTCTATGAAAAATCCAGCTAGTAAATCTATTGATTTGGAAAACGAGGTATGATTTTTGGTGAATTTTTCATGAAAATTCTCTCACCTCGATTCGTTTTCAGTTTGACTATCGACTTGATTTATGTTTTTCATTATACACGCACTGAAAATTGAACTTATCATACGCGCCAATCGGGAGGGAAGAGTACTTTTTCAGTGGTATGTTATTTTCCCTCCCGCCGGGAGGGAAATTTGCGATTTGCATTTTTCCCTCCCGGCCTTTTGTGATTTGCATTTTCCCACGTCTTTTTGAAGTTGTTAGTTTGAGCTCTTGTAGTGATTACATTTAAACGAAATTTTGGAAACAACTTCAAAATAAAATGTAAAAATTTAGGTACCGGAATGTTATCATGTTGAATTTGTTTGATGCAATTTTAATTCAATCTAGACAGATAGATTGTGATATTACGATAGGAGGTATTAGATTATACGTTTTTGTTCATTAATAAAAGATTCGTTTTGTTTTTCTTTCTGAATGAAGAATAAAAAAAAGTGTTGCAATTTGACTAATTTTCAGTGCAGTGTATAATGAAAAATATCTTACTATACAAGGGTGGAGGGAACTTAAAATCTCGCGTTATCTTTGCTCACCTCGCCTTCGGCTCGGTTCGCAAACTTTTTTTACTTCACTCGCTTCGCTCGTTCGTAAAAATGTTTGCTTCACTCGCTGCGCTCGTTCCGCAAAAAATCAGTGCGCTCGATTGTAAAAGGTTCCCTTCCCACCCTTGTATAGTAATATACTATTTCCTGTCCCAATTTCTTGATTTTATTTTTTACTTTTCATGATGACTTTGACTGGGCCAAATATGCACTTTTATATCATTTTTTTGATGTGCTCCAAAATATTTCTTCAAGCCTTTTGGGTTGGGTTTCATGGCATGACGTACATGTGTCATTTTCGAAATTTATATATGCATATTTATGACATAGTACCTGAAAAATGACAAATGCTTACGCCATTTTTGATGAAATTTTCGATTTTTTCATTGTTTAGAATTTTTTTGTGATTTAACAAAAGATTTTTTTATAGAATTTTGTTTTTTTTAGAAAAATATTGAAATATTAATTTTTTTTAAAATGGAGAATTTTTTATGAACGGTTTTTGGTAAATTAAAAAAAAAATTATTAATAAGATTTTTTATTTTTTAGGGAAATTTTTAAATATTATCTAGTTAGGTACCTATCTTCTTAAAAAAAATAGAGAATTTTTTCATGTTCAAAAAAAAAAAAGTATGTAGAGCATTTTATGAAGTAAAAAAAAAATGTTTGAATTTTTGCATTTTTTTTCAAAGAAAATTTTGAAATATTTCATTTCAGAAAAAATGATGAGATTTTTGAAAATTTTCAAAAAGATAGAATCTTAAAAATACTTTTCAGAAAATTTCGAAATGTTTTCCTTAAAAAAAAAACAACAATTTTTTGTGATTTTTTTTTTCAATATTTTGATAGAATTTTATTTTTAATCATTTTTTTTATTCAAGGTATTTACCTTAGGTACTATATTTTGTTTTTTTAAATGAAAATTTCAAAATAAATATTTCCACTCAGAAGTACATTTAGACAAGCTTTTGTTTATTTTTAAATGAAATGGGAATTATCTTTTTTTTTTAAATGGTAAATTTTTATGGAGATAAAAAATGGATAAGAATTTTGATTTTTGTAAGAAGAGTTTGAAATATTTCTTTCGCAAAAAATCGACAATTTTTTGTGCATTAAATCAAGTTTTTGGTAGGATTTTGAATGAAATTTCAAAATACGGCTAAGTCTCTTTCAATAAAAAAAAGAGAATAATAAAAAATACTTGACTTTTTTTTTCACATTCTCAGTTGAATTTTTGATTTCTTTTAGAAAAATTGTAAACTATTTTTCTCAAAAAATATTCAGACCATTTTTCTTCTTGTAAATTTTTAAATAAAATGAAAATAGGTACCTACCCTCTTTCAAAAAAAAATTTTAATCACGTTAAAAAATATTGATTAAATTTTTTATTTTAAAAATGGGAAATTTGTTCATAAAATTGTTTTGCTTTAAAAAGAAATAAAAGATTTTTCTTTATCATTTGAAAAAAATTGTTGATACAGTTTTTGAATTTTTTCAAGAGAATTTTGAAGTGATAATTATATGTTTACAAAGAAATGTCGGAAAAAAGTTTTTTGGAAAAATTGATAATGTTTTTGTTGGAAAATATATTTTTTGAGAGTACTTTTGAAATATCTCAATTTTGCGATTTTTCACCATGAAAATTTTTCCTATCAAAGAAATGAAATTTTTAAAACATTTTTAATTTTTTTTTTTTTTTAATATTTCTGCAAGGGAAATCTCACAAAAAAGTAAATAGCCCTTGTAAAGAAAAAGAAGGAAGGCGATTATTTGAAAATAATAATATGCATATTTGCCCGTTTTTAAAAGCGTATTTTACACTTCATTAATTCAAATTTGGATTTGGCCAAGCCCCAATAATGACGGTTTTAAATAGAATTTTGATAAACATTTACTCCAGCTTTTTAATATATTTGTTAACAGAATAAAGAAAGGTTACCATCTGTTTCGGAAAGAGCTTCATGCGAGGAAATAAATTGTTCGATGTATCATATTCCGTATAGAAAATCAAGTTTACCTTTACCTGTTAAAATTAGATCGTGTGGAATATGCAAGTTAGTTTTCTACTTCTTTACGTATGAAAGTAACCTAGTTAGTTACTTGTCTTATTGTGATCATTTGATCGAATTTTTCCATAGGAAAGGTTTTGTCGCGGATGTGGTGTTCGTTACCATTGAGCCATTCGATAAAATGCCAGTTATCGGACAAGGCGCTTTTATACATGCGTTTGTGTATCGTTTAAAAAGAGACTGTAAAAGCGAACTTAATGCCAGAGAAATTTCAGACGGGTTACCTTTTCTGGAATACGAATTAAATAGACAATTGGTTAACAAATTACGAATCAAAGGAATGAACGCGTTGTTTGGTCTAAACGTAAGTCTTAAGTTGCTTTTTGACGTCGAAATTTTCCTCCTTTGATGTCCTCTCATGCGATGAATTATAGGTACAAGTAGCTATAGGCGAAAAAATGATATCAGCTTATGCCACTGGTACGGCGGTATTATTGGCCGTGCTACCAGCACCGCCTGAATTGACTGTATCAATGGGACGACCGTTAACACAGCAATCTGCATCAAAGAAAAAGTTAACCGATGCTCGTAAATTATTAGAAGATACGATTAAGAAGAATAGGATACATTACCAACTAGGCGATGTATGTGTTGCAATTGCTTCTCATTCAGCCTTGTTGTTAAAATCAGGTGAAATTTGATGCTTTGATTTTTCTCAGTTTCATAACATTTCTGACGGAGGTACGAAGTCTCAAAGCGTCAGTACCGATGCTTCTCAAGATCCTCAATATCCTGATTTGGAATATTTTGCCGGCTCTAAACAAACGTGCGCTATTGAAGTAAGCTTCGTGTGCAGTAAAATAGACATAAATCTGTATGGTCCCAGAGACGCCTAAGTTTTATTTCATTTACAGGTAGATGACGAAGAGGATTTAGAGATTATCGCTCAATTAATTGATCCTAATCCTCCGCAAGGATTTCTAGTCTCGTCAACGGAAAAATTAATTTTCGGTTCTCTACCCTATGTTCCTAAAAAAAATATTCAACTTTTTACCCAAGTTTATCGGTATCGTATTCCTAGCAACACGCCGCCCAGTAGTTTTAATAAATTGTTTTATCGTATTGTGCAAGTGAGTTGATGTGATTATATGTACATAATTATTTACTTATTACGAGTATGATGTGAAAAATGAGTCTGGTTGATATTGGTATTTGTTGTAGGGCCTTTATATGAAAATTCATAATCGTATTCCTTGTAGTTTAAATAAAGTTTCTTTTAAAATGGACATCCCCGAGCCAGACGAGTTGCAGATTCGAATCGTTGGTAAATATCGTTTAAAATGCTTCACATCTCATGTGTCAGTGTGTGTTTATCGTCAAGTCTTATTTTTCATCGAATTTTTCTTCGTTGTAGGCATGGCGTTGGCTTTAAAAGAATCAGAAAAGGCTCTCGAAAGTGTTTCTACTAGCTGTTCGTCTTTTTCAGAACGTAAGTTGAGTGGTTTTTGATATGGAGAATGGAGATACAATATTCTCTCTCTCTCTTCTGTTTAGTAGTCCAATCATAAATCTCTGTTACCTGATTGGATCTCTTTGCTAGGGCCGGCAACTTGGAATTTTCTACGTTTTAGCTCGATTTTCATTCAATGGGAAGGTGGATTGAAATTTTTTTTATGTTGAATGTGAGGTGATTTTCTTCTAAGAAATAGGTAGAGACCTAATTGAGAATTTTTTCATTCCAACAACTTTTTAAAAAAAAATTTACTCGCAAAAAAGTTTTTTTTTTTTTTTTTTTTTTTAATTAGATACCTATTGAAGAAAAATTGAATGCAAAAAATTTATTCACCGAGAAATTGAAAGATTTTTTTCTCTCAAAATTTAAAAAATCTCACTTCAATACAATTGAGTGATTATCTAAAAGATTTTTTTCGAAAAAAATTGAGACAAAAAATCAAGATTTCTTTCTAAAAAAAGTGTTAAAAAATAAAAATAAAAACAGGGGTTTTTCAAAAAATGAAGATAATTTTTGCTCCAAAAAAATGAGAACAAATCCAATTATTTCAAAAAAATTGAAAAAAGTGACACTGATTTTTTTCAAAAAATAATAATTAGGTACCTTTTTTTTTCTTACTTCAAAAAATTAAAAAAACTTTTTAATTCGAAAAAATTAAAAAAAAAATTTAATCCGAAAAAATTCAGAAATCTTTTATTTCAAAAAATTGAGAAATGAATTGAATGATTTTTTCCCCCAAAAATGAGAACAAATTAGAATTTCTTTCTAAAGAAAATAATATAAAAACAGTTTATTTCTCCAAAAATAGGCATAATTTTTGCGATAGAGGTTTTTTTTTACTCTAAAAAGATTAAAACTGTTTTTTTTTCGCAATTGAAGTAGACGCCATACTTTTTTCTCACTCCAGAAAATAGGAAAATTTTCATTCGAAAATAATTCAATTTTTCTTATTCTAAAATAAATCAGAAATTCAGAGATTTTTAGTCTCCAAAAAATTTAAAGAATTTTGTCTTCAGAAATTCGGGATTAAGGCAATTTAGAGAAAATGATTTTCTCTGAATTAATTACCTAATAGGTTTTTTTAGTGATTTTTTTTTTGTAAAAAAGTTAAGACAAAAATTACGACTTCTTAAAAAAAACGGGTTCCTCAAAAAGTAAATATTTTTTCTCCAGAATTTCGATTTCTTCATACAAAAAAAAAAAGATGAATAATAGATACCTAATAATGAATAAATAGACTTTTTTCTCCCAAAAATGCCCGAGTATATACTCTGTTCAAAAAACTGAAAAAATTTATGTTCGAAAATTACTTGTTTTTATTACAAAAAAATTAAAAACGATTTCATTTCAAAGAAATTGAAATTTCTTCTCTCCAAAATAAATGCACGAATAAAGAAAAATACCTAATAATTTGTTTCACTCCAAAAAATTGGGAAATTATTTTCTTAAAAGGAATTCATGGATTTTTTTTCTCAAAAAAACAAGAGTTTGCTTTTCTATAAGAATTGTAAGACTGAAATTAGGATTTCTTCGCACTTGGAAAAAAATATTATTTTTCTTCCAAAAAAATAAGGATATTTTTTACCTACTCTGAAAAATGAGAAAACTTTTTTTATTCCAATAAAGATTTTTTCACAAATGAAAATAACAAAAAAATAAATAAAAAATTTAATTAGAATAGAATAAAATAATGAGAAATTTTTTTATTAAAAAAAATTAAATGAAATGAAATAAGTGCACTTACCTACCTACTTGTAAATTAAAGCTTTTCCGCCCTATGAATTTTTTTCTACTAAAAAAAAGCATGTACGTATTTAGCCCCCTCTCTCCCTCCAAAAAAAACTTCTAAATCGTTTCACTTTGAGAAAATTTAGATACTAAATTAAGATAGGTATTTCTTATTCTTGGAAAATTCAGAATTTAATAGGTAATGAGAATTTTTTATGCTATAATGAATGATTTTTTTTCTTCAAAAAATTGGTTACCTATTTCAAAACGTGAAAGATACGTGTATTTAATTTTTGAATTTTCGAGGATATTTGAAATTCAAAATTGGAGTGGAAAAAGGGGTCCAATCGAAATTTTTATAATAACCAAAATTATTCCTAGAACTCCAAGCTACAACTTTTGTTTGAAAATTTTTTCAATTGGATCCCTCTCTCGAGCTACTGCTAAGTTGCCGGCCATGTCCAGCCCTTTGGTATATTTTTTCATCGTTTGTATCTTCCAGTTCAATTTCTTTTAATTATTTACGTATTTTACGATTTTTTTTGTACAGTAAGCGACGATTTAATCCTCAGTTTGAATATCGAAAAGGATCTCGAACCGTTGGATGCTTTGTCTAGTTATACTCCTCGTAAACAGATCAGTAAAAAACGCGTAAGTCGATCGTAATACTTCTTTTGCCTTGTAGGTGTAGAATCTCTCAAACTCGAATATGTATTTGTAATTTTACAGAATGAAGTAGTCGACAACGAAATACACATCTCTTCACTGTCGTACATTCCGGGTGCTAGTATAAATTTATATTTGGGTAATTTGAATTTTGTCTTCATTCGCGAAAGTACCATGGTGAAAGAGGTACGTACACTATGCACGAATTGTTTATGTATCCCCTGAGAAACCTCGGTTAAGAAGTTATCTCTTACCGTACTTTTACAGCAAACCGGCGGTGTAAATAATTTCGTAAATAGTCTCTTGTCCGATGTCACTTCCATAGTTAAATCACACGCTGCAGGCATAGGCGGCAACGCTGTAGTCAATTTTTTCGTCAACGAGTGCCTATTGAGTACACATTCGCATAAAAATCAAGTATGTAACCTGTACCTAGACCTACCCAATTCCTGGAGTGTTACTTTTTTCCCATTATATAGTTATTTCATTAATTAGTGATCATTTTCTTTAGGGACAATGCTTAATCAATGTGGGAGGTGACGTAGTACGATACTCTCCCAAAACTCATCGTTTAGATGTATGATAATATCGGCGAACTGGGATAATGCCAATGCTCAAGTATTAATACGACCTTCAACCATTATATCGTTTTTTCCTTTTTTTAATCGTTTTAGTTTATGAATTATAATAATACATTTTTGAATTATGTCGCATCGGTGTTTTAATTGGATGTGTAAAAAAGATCAAATTACTGGTTTTCAACGAACCTAGAATATTGTGTATCTGTCTTGGGAACCAATTAAGGTCTATAGATTCTGTAGTATGGTAGTAAATATGACTTCGAGTATTTCACACACACATTAGAAAATGTTTATTCAATCGTGGATTACACGATCGATTAATTTTCATACTGAAGATACAATGTAGCATTAAAAATAATTACCTATCTATTGCAATTACCTATTTGAAAAAGGTATATGAAGTAAGGGACCTATGCCCTAAGGTTGTGTGCTTACTTATACCTACTTCGGTTTCGACGATCGTTTTCGGTGAAAATTTTAGTGTTTTCATAAGATTCCTTTGTTGGTACAGTCGTAGTGTTGATGATTTTTTTTTGCGTTGTATAACAATTCGAAGAATTCTATAAACTATACCTCATTTGAAAATCATGTCGAGCTCAGGTACGTACCCAATTACCCAGTTACCTTAGGTGCAGGTATAATAATTTTAGTTGAAATTGAAAATAGAAATGTGTGGAGTTCAACTCACCAAAAAAATGAAAAATAAACCAAAAAGTTCAATAAATTAGAGCTAAAAACAATAGCAGAGTCTTAAACTGAAAAAGGTTTTTTTTTTTTTTTTTTTTTGAAGAAACATTTTTCTTATTCTTCAGCAACATCCCTATAGTATAAGGATGGATAAAAAAAACCTTGATTTTACCATAAAAAATTAGGAAATGATGTTTTATAAAAATCATAAGTTGGCAAACCTGCAATGAAATTTTTTCAATTTTTCCTATCGAAATAATTTTTTGCATCAATAGAAGCCATTAAACTTCAGTTTCAATACCAAGTAGTTGATATTCCATTTTTTTAAATTCGAAAATCACGATTTTTTCAGCCATCTGCAACTTTTCAACCCCCTGGAAGGCTCAAGGATATTCTAGAGCACTTTTTAAGCGAAGTCACCGAGGTACCATAAAGATGACACTACCCCCAAACTGTTTTCCCTGGTTTTTTTTAAGACCCTATACGTTAAGTAGTCATAGCTCCGTTCTCCTTTAAGCTAGGAGTCTAAAATTTTATATGGTGGATCTTCAACTCAAAACGAACCACCCTTTTGGATTTAGTCAAAATCTGCGGTATATTTTTTTTATCCACCCTACCCCATGATGTGACTCAAATAAACCTCTTCGTTGTTTTTTTCTTACCTATAACTCTGCAAATATGCGTTCAAACAAAAAAATGGTTATAACTAAAATTAAAGTTCATAAAATTTCCAACAAAAAAGCGCATATTCATTTTTTTCAAAAAGTGAACAGGGGTCGCAAAAAACTCGCGTCAAAATATACATGGTAAAAAAAAGAATATTGTCTCACATTTAAAAAAATAAAAAATAAACATTAGAGTAGGTACGTAAAATTTCTTACAAAACTGTTTTATTTATTTTTTTCCACAAGTTAATCGTAGCTTCGTATAATTATTATTCATGAAAAAGGGGAAAATTCGTCTTTATTTTTCACCCTGTAAATTTTGATGCAAGTTTTTTTGTTCCACATACCCGTTAGCTTTTCATTTAAAAAAATGAGTAGGTATTATCTTTTTTGTTGGAAATCTTGTGTACTTTAATTTTAGTGGCGATAATTTTTTTTAAAACGCATATTTGCAAGCGAAAAACAATAAATTGGTCACTTTGGGTGTTGGGGGAGTTGTTGAGTAGTGAGGTTAGGAGAATTTTAAGCTATTTTGTCGAAGTTCTCCAATAAAAGATTCTGTTTTAATCGTGTATTTTTAATATCTACAAGTAGAGAGAACTTAAAATGACTACAGACATTTTTTTTCTTCAAATTTATGGAAATTGTGTATTAAACATTTTTTTTTTTCAATAAATAATTGTAAATGAAATAAAAACTTAGAAAGTAGGTACTTTTATAAATATGGATGGTGATTAATTAACGACGGCGTCTTCCAAATCTGAGAAATACATGGTCCAGGTCTTGCCTTTTAACGCTGTTGTCAAATCGTTCATTGCCGTTACCAGCAGCTCTTAAATCTGAAATCAAAAATATTTCTATTGAAATAGGTTTGAATTAAGCCGAAGAAAATGCACTGATTTAATTCGCCAAGAGTTTTCTGTTTCTCTCACCTCCAAGTGCCAAATTAAGATCAAGGAACCATATTGCAAAGGCCCGTTTTTATTTGGAAATTTTTTATGAATTTTTAAAATTTAAAATTTTTGAGGAAATCGAAAAAATTTTAAAAATTTAAAATTCAAAAAACGATCAAAAATTATTTCTTATTTGTAAACTACCTTATATAATTTGAAAAACAAACAAAATTTATTATGCCTTGTTTTTGCATATCTCTGAAATTGAAGGGGCTAGAAAAGAAAATGCTATTTTAATTCGATTTTTTTCCAAGTTGAATTTTACAATAACATTTTCTTTTCTAGCCTTTTCAATTTCAGGGTTAGGCAAAAATAAATCATTATAAATTTTGTTTGTTTTTTCAAGTTCTACAAGATGGTATGCAAAGAAACAATTTTCAAATCGTTTTAAAAAATTTTCAATTTTCAACAATAATTTGGATTTCCAAAAAAAAAAAAAAAAAAATTGGAATAGCATTTCCTTTTCTAGTTTCTTCAATTTCAGAGAAAGGCAAAAATATGGAATAATGAATTTTGTTTGTTTTTTCAAGTTCTATAAGATTGTAGGCAAAGAAACAATTTTTAATCGATTTATAATTTTCATTAAAATTTTTTTTTTCAATTTTCTCAAAATTTCACATTATTTTTAAAAATTCACAAAAAATTTCCAAATGGAAACGGGAATTTTTAATTATGGTTCCTTAACATATATTTATAAGACTAAATTTTAAGCATGTATCCAATTTGAAGTCTGATTTAGGCACTTCTGACATGTCCCATGTGAGGCAGTTTAAAACTGAAGTCCTTGCTACATTTTCTTATAACGTCTACGCGACTAAAATTCGTCGCAGATTTCACCGTCGATTGATAATATTACGATTGGAAATTTTTTCATTTTACTAGAGTTTTCAAAATGACGCAGTATTCGCGTCAGCAGTGTTAAAAACCTCCAAAAACACGAGTGACGAAAGAGAAAAATATAATATGTATCATTTAAATTAAACTAATCCGTCGTACATATTACGTTGTTATTGAATTTAACAAGTAGAAAAAACGCCGGAAGCTGAATTACATTTGCGAATTTCAATTCGATCCGTATCTGAATTGAAATTTCGTTCACGATTTTTTTTTTTTTTTTTTGCTAAATATTTTGCTTCCCGTAAACGTGTGCAGTGCGCTGAATAGTGATATGTTCTATGTATTGAAAGGGGTTTTCAACAATTAAAAACACCTGCTATCGTCGGTTTATTACTTTTTTCGTGCGGTTATTTGCACGTACGAGTACACGAACGTTTACATAATCTTATATCTAGTATATCGTTTGCACGAGTTCGTGTAAGGGATGTGTATTATGAGAGATCTTTTACAATGGGTTGGGAAATATTAGCTAGACACGTATTTTCAAAAAGACCTGTTGATGGTGTTGAGCCATCCGTTAGAAAACGTTCGTGTTTAAAATCGATTATAGGTACTTACAATTTAAATCAAAACTTTAATTAAAGGTAACTACCTCCTTACTAAATGACACTATTTTTTCTCAATCAATACTTCTACGGTCTACTCTAGTCCAATCGTTCTCAATTTACCTCCTTTAAATTTAAATAGGTATCTCAAATGGAAAGAAAATAGAAACGTCGTATGTCAGTGGTTTCAACTTGCCCATCTACTCAACCATTTCAATACATTAGAAGAAATAAGGCTGAAATGGGAAAACCATTGGGTGAAATTTTACGTTGAATGTTCGGTAACACGAAGATAATAAAAAAAGGTACTTACATATATTTATGCAAGTAAAGGGAATAAGATGAGCTCAGACAAAATTAACCCTTATCGTGAATATCAAAAAAGACATGTCTGTCGTAACAACCGTATGTGTGGGACTTGGCACATTTGCGATGCTTGGGGCGTAAAATGTTCTTCAATAAAATGACGTACGTATTTACGAAAGATTATTTTTTAAATTGAAAATTTCCTCAGGTGTATTAGTAGGTAGTAGGTACCTATTTTAGTTACCTACTTACGGTCTATGTTTATTTTAAAAATTCAGCCTAATTTTAATCGATCAAAAATTATATATTTAGGTATAAGTACCTATCTATTCAGAGAGGAAAGGGAGTGATTGGATAAAAATGGAGCTTTCGAACCATCTGGTGGAAGTTGTTCTGGTCTAAAAATTCGCTGGTGAAAATTTTGGCTAAATGTCTCCAAAATATGGGTTTTCGTTATGAATTTTTGGATTCTGCTATTCTCATACGAATTTTTTCACAGGGATGTCGGATCATATCAATGGATTATCCATCGATTTTTTTTCAAATCTTCCTTTGCGTACTGATATCCGAGTTTTAAGATTTCAAAGCTTAGATCTACTCGTTACTTCAGTACTTTTTCTGAGAAAAAAAATATCAAAAAATAAATAATTTTTCTACACCACAAATTGAGACCAAAAATTCATATTTTTTTTCTCTAAAAGTAAAAGATTTATTTGCCCAAAAAAAAAACAACAACAAACAACAGAAACACTTTTTTTTGCATAAAATTAGGAGATTTTTACTTCAAAACAATAATTTTTAATGATTTTTTTTCTCAAAAATAACTAAAAGATTCTTTTAAAAAAATAACAAGATTTTATTTTATTTTTTTTAATGGAAAAGGCGAAAAACAATTTTTTTTTTCTTCAAAAAGTGAGAAGTTTTTTAATGCAAAAAGTTGAAAAATTTAGGATTTTTTTCTGCGAAAAAATTAGATTTTCGTAATTTAAGAAAATGAACAAATAAAAATCAAGAGATTTTCTCCTTCAAATTCAAAATTTTTCCGCAAAATTGAAAATATTTTTTTCTTTAAAAGAGTAAAAAAAAGTGTTTTCACTTCAAAAAACAAAAAAAATTTACTTAAAAAAAATTTAGGAATTCTTTCTCAAAAGTGAGAGATTTTTTCTCCAATAAAGTTGAAAAAAAAATTTACCCCCCCCCCCCAAAAATGGATGATCTTTAAAAAAATTATAAAACAAAAACAAAATAAAAGACTTCTTTTTTAAAAGAAAATGGGAAACAAAAATCGTAATTTTTTTCTCTGCATGAAAGTGAATCTGTTTTTAATGTAATTTGAAAAAGAACTAAGCAACTAACAAAATAAAAGTACCTAACTAAATAGATTTTTACTTGAAAAAAAATTCTTATAATTATTTTGAAAAATTTATATAGAGACCCCCCCCCCAAAAAAAAAAAAAATTGAACGGCCTAATTTCAAAAATGAAATAAAATACTATTTAAAAGGATATAAATATGGCAAACATTGGGTTTAAAAAAATAGAGGAATATACCTACCTACTTAATACTTATTTTAATTTTTTTATAGAGATGAAATTGAATTTTTTTCCAAAAAATAGGAATACATTTCTATAAAAAAAAAAAAAAAAAAAATTGAAAAATAAGAATTTTTTAGCAAATTTTGGAACTGTAAAATGTAGGTTGTGAAAATTTTTGTCAGCGATGTCACAAAAAAATTGAATGAATTTCATCAGAGGAACTAAAATTCAGTTAGGGAAAAAACAAAATAATTATGGGGAATCATTTTCTGTAGTGTATCGAATATCAAATAGCGCTACTCTACGGATAGATGTTTTGATAAAGGTTATACATATATTACTAATACACACACACTCGTACACGTTATTAAAGTTCGTCTATCAAAAGTTCGAATCAAACCATGGACGCCGACCAAGTTAAAGAGCTTATCGATTCGCTCAAGAAACAAAACGAAGATCATGGTAGTGGCGGAATACTACTACGAAGATCGCAACGGCCAAAGAAACCAGTTGATAGAATGAATCTATAATTAATTATTTTTTTTGGTTTCTCTCCATTTTTATTCTATAATTTTTTTCAAATTTCGTAATTTTTGTATAATTTTTTGATTTTTTTACGTAGGGGAGAAACTGTAGTGTATCGAATATCAGATAGCGCCACTCTACGGATAGATGTACGAGTGTGTGTGTATTAGTAATATATGTATAACCTTTATCAAAACGCGTTATTAAAGTTCGTCTATCAAAAATTCAATTTATTTCAATATTTTTCGAATAA
This sequence comes from Balanococcus diminutus, assembly GCA_959613365.1. Lineage (NCBI taxonomy): Eukaryota > Metazoa > Arthropoda > Insecta > Hemiptera > Pseudococcidae > Balanococcus > Balanococcus diminutus. Next base: position 38,760,455 of record OY390714.1, read on the forward strand.
TATATAACATTTTCTGATAAGATACAGCAACTTAAAATGCTAAGTGAAAAATTTGACTCATTTTTTCGTTTTTGTTTTTTAAAATGGGGGGGGGGGGGCACTAAGGTACCATTTGAAATAGAATTGGGAGTTGGGAAAAATGAAACATTGGAGGTTTATTCTCGTGATAAGGAACAACTTTGATGGACTATAATCAAAAAAACGAGATTTTGAAAATCAGTCAATTTTTTCATTTTTCTGGAAAGAGGATATGACTACAGCCCACTTAAAATTCAGTTGGAGCAAAAATAAAAAAAAGTGAATTGTTTTTTCACGAAATTAAGAAACTTTGAGAGGGGTGGTATATTAAAAAGATTCATAATTTCATAAGTCCAAAATAAGAGCCACCCAAATTTCAATTATGTATAATATGGATTTTTTCAACAAAAAAAAATAATGGGGTTGGGAGACCCTCAAAAATTTTTGGGAACCACAACCTTCTTCAACCCAGGGGTCTAAAATTCATGTCTGGATAGACCTATTTCAACTCGATATTTTTCAAATTCATTTTCGTGAAAATGGGCAACAAAAATTTTTAATTCTTGATTTTAAATTTAAAAAAAAAAAAAAAAACTTACATTGTAATTGTCGCGGTGCTTTTTCTTCAATGTACGATTCCATTGCACTTGATAACTGATAAATAGTTGACAATGCAGCGCATACTTTGCGTAATTGATACGGCGCTTCTTCTATGAGATTTGGATCGCATTGTGGAGGTGGTGAAATTGTTTCCGCTTGGCATATATTTAAGGTGATTGTGGCGGTTGACAGAAATGTGAAGACATACAGGAATTTCATCTTATACGTATACAGGTTCTGGAAAAGAAAAATACCATTATAGAAATAAATTAAAGCCGATTCAACCATAACAATAAATTACGCTGAAATAACCGCGAAAATGTATTGAAAATCAATTTCCAATCTGACATTTTTAACGAATGTGTTCTTTCGAAATTAAGTTCTCTATTTGTTGGTGTTTTTCATAACCCGTCAATCGAGTTACCTTTGTCAACTTTTGACCTAAATGTGCAAAAACGAACAAAAAGTTTATTTTTCATTATGAGTAAGGCTGGGACTCGACAAAATGCATAATTTTTTATCGAATCGGTATGCTTTAATAGGTATACGGGTAATATTGAAAATGAACAAATATCTAAGCATAATTTTATTCAAAAATGTCCTCTTCAACCCCAAATATGTGTATTGTGTACCTAAATTTACAATTTATCTCGATAGAGAAATGTTATTCGAATAAAAATTTTATGTTTCCTTCACAATAAGTGTTTGAAAAATAATTTATAGGCACACAAATTCTCTTGAAAGAAAATTTGCATACAATGAGTATTTAAAAAAAATTCCTAAAATACTCATCTATCAAAGAATTTTCAACAAAAAAAAAATTCTCTTTAAATGAAATGTTCAGGAAAAATTCAAAAAATTTTCCAATAAAGGTGAAAAGTATTTGAAGTAAAAAATTCATTAAGAAAATATTCGAAAAAATTATCTAAAACAAATTCAACAATCCTTTAAAAAAATAGAAAAAAAAAAATATTTTTTTTTGAAATGACAATCCTATTTATTTATTAATTTATTTTTGAAAAAAACTCGAATATTTTTAAAAGTACCTATGGCGAAAAAAATTGACAAAAAAACTTGGAAGAAAATTTGCAGAAAGTTCAAAATAAGTTGAACAATCTTACCAAAAAAAGAAAAAAAAATTTCACCAAAAAATTCTCTGTGAAAAAACTTCTGGAGAAATCTTAGAATTCATTTTAAAATTGTTTGAAAAGCAATTTTTCATACCTAAAAATTTTTTTTTAAGAAATCGCAAAAAGTGCCTAAATGTTTTTTTTTTTAAATCTTCACAGAAAATCCAGTTGTAGGTTATTTTTAATTTTTTTTTTTGTGAAAAAAATGGAACATTCTTTTAAATAAGTACTACTTACTTTTTGAAAAAGTTTTTGCCATAAAAATTCTCTTGGAAGGAAATTTGCTGATAGTAAAATATGTTTTAAAAACTTATCCTAAAATAAATTCAATAATCTTATCAAAACATTATAAAAATGAAATTTTACAAAAACTTCTCTTTAAAAACGGTTCTGAAGAGATTCTGAAAATCATCATTCGAAAATATTTGAAAAGTAGATATTTCTGTTACCTACAAAACACTCTTATTGGAAAAAAATTTGCAGAAAAAAATATTTTGAAGAATTTTCCCAAATAAATGCAATAATCTTTTTCATTAAAAAATAAAATTAAAAAATGCCCAAAAATTTCCCGAGGTATTATTTAATTTTTAGATGAAATCCTACTATTTTTTCACAATAAATTCAATAATCCTACCTATCAAAAAATTGAAAAAAATATTTACATTAAAATAAATCTTTTTATATCAAGTTAGTTAATTTCCTGAAGAAATTCAAAAATTGTTTCAAAAAAGGTTTGAAAAGTAGATATTTCTTTAGGGCAAAAAATCATCTTTGAAAAAAAATTGCAGGAAGTGAATTGAAAAAAAAAATCCTAAAATAAATTCAATAACTAGGTAATCCTACTTATCAAAAATTAGGAAAAAAATTGTTTGCATAAAATTCTCTTCAAATGAAATTTTTGGAAGAAATTCAAAAATCCTTTCAAAAAATATTTGAAAATTATTTCTTCGGAGTAAAAAATATTCTGTGAAGAAAATTTGCCAAAAAAGAAATAATTATATTTTTAGAAATTTCTCAAATACTTGAATCCTACAATCCTATAAAAAAAAATTGAAGAAATAAAAAATTAATAAACAATTTTCTTCTTAGGAAGATTTTTGAATAAATTAAAAAATTATTTCAAAAAACGTTTGAAGAAAGTATTTTTCAATATGAAAAATTCTCTTTGAAAAAAAATCACTGACGCAGGAATATTCAAAAATGTATAAAGTGTGAATTCACAACCACTACATTAAAGAAATCTAGCATTGCGGAAAAATTTTTGAAATTGAAAAACGCGATGATGAAAGTTTTCGAGTTCCGCGTACCTACCTAAATATTTTAAATAAGCTTGAGAACTCGAGCTGCGTGAAAATTAATTATTTAAAAATTAAAAGTCGCTCGAAAAATTCATTTTTGCCCCATTACAAAACAATTTTCAGGCTAATTTTATTAGAATATTTTCTTGGTGTTTTTTTGGGGTGTAAAACTCATTGAAGCGTAGTTACCTATTGCATCGTTGAAGGAGTGGGATTTCAAAGCCACTGCAAAAAATGAAATTACGAAAGTTTACGTGAGAAAACATGATTTGCTGTTTTAAAATTCAACACTTCGGGGCTGCGTAACTGAAGTTGTCTAGTTTGCTTATTATTTTCTTTGCTAATTTTATTAGGCAGGTACAACTTGTACAAAGGATAACAAATAATTTATGTAATCTTATTACAGCTCTTTACGTACGTTTTGAATGATGTTTTTACCGTGGGTGTCAAATCTTTGGCACGTCGACGAAATTATTTTATTGATAAGTTTATTAAAAGATTGCTTGTGTGAAAGTTGGATTTATTTGAAATAAATCAATAGGTATATCTATATTTATAAAATATCTAATAACATTACCCTGGAATTGAGAATTGGAATAAAGCAGGTCCAATGGTACCCAGCTCATATTTTTTCCTTACATTGGGATTTGTGAAGTTTTTATCTCGATTCTACCTACTTGGGAAAATCAGCAGTGGGCTTCCAATCAAGGTACGAGCAGAAATCTATGGAAATTTTCTTTTCCCCACGGTTGAAATTTAAATACCTAATGAATTACGTAGGACGTTTAGAATATTTCAAAAGAGAAATTTTCCTTTTTTTATGGTATTATTTTTATTTTATATTTCTAAGCAAATTATTTTTAGATGCTTTCGATCCGACACCTTTAGAATAATTATATAGATATTTTGGCGAGGATTAAGCGATGTATTCGCCTTACGCATTCATTTCTTTAATTTACTTCCCTACAAAAATGTATTTTCAGAAAATTTTAAGAAAAGGAAACGATTTTTTCGCACAAAATTAAAAAAAGGTTCGCGAATTAAATGGCGCTATTTAAAAGTTATTTGGTAATAATAAATGTCGTATCATCGATTATAAGCAGACCGCGTATAACTCGGTGGAAATTTTAATGAATGGTTAATTTTATGTATTTAAAAAGTGTAGGGTTCTTGAATATGAAAGAAGGGAGATATTGGAAAATGTGATTAATCATTGCGAAAAAATACCAACAAGAATACTTAGGTATCAAGTAAAAGTATTCTGTAATGAGGGCTTTTCACTGTAGGTAAAGTATAAAACCATAAACGGATAAAATTTTGCATTCATTTTATTAGGAAGGATTTTCTCTTCATGAATATTAATATCGAGTTGGATAATTTTTATTGAATTCATTTCGATACACACGCGGTAAACATGGCGTAAAAAACGAATTGTAATAATTTTTTTTTCGTAAAATAATTACAAAAAATACACAATATCGAATCATCTGTTGAGATAAAGTTTTACTCTGCTTATATTTATATGCATATATATATATATATATATATTTAGAAGGAGGAAAAGTTCTCAAAATAAACAAGGTAACGATAACAACGAATCAGAAATGTATAAAATAATACCCGGAACACCATCGACCAATAATAAGTAATTTTTGAGTATTTTTTTGAAAACTGTGGCCTATGTGGGTGCAAGAAGTTGGCGGTTTTACGCTCATTTCGCGCAAATATAACGAGATGAACATGTCTTAAGAAAGTTAACAATGGCACAGATGTTTTCACTTTTCAGACAAACGCTCTCGACAAATTAGTTTTAATTCGTAAGTCGAACGCCCGTTCCAAGTTGTACTTTTACCAAGCTGGACCCTCCCTCGTTGACACATAAGCCAAATGAATTATTAGAGAAGTCGTGTTCTCTTAACCTCTAACCACAGTTAGAGATTAGCTTTTCATATTTGACCATAAAGTTGACAAACAAAGCATTTAACACGTTTTGAAGACGTTTGCCAGTTGATTCGCGTCACGATATTGGTTTGGTTCGTCCTTGTTACTTGTTAGTGGAACTTGAATTAGTCGGTGGTGCTTATTTTCAATTTATTTTTTTGGCCCATCTCTAAAAAAATTAGAAAAAATCTATTTTTTACTTCTTTCAAAATAAATTTCAGGAGGTGCCTTCGTGCCTGTGAGGCTATGACCCCTGTCACAAAAAAAATGAATTAAATGTTTTAAATTTCTATTTACTTACACGTGGCTCTTAATTTTCTGGAAAGTCGAATAAAAAATTGAATAGTTATCTACCTAAGTATATTTTTATCTGAAAATTTTCTTGAATATTTTTTTATTTTTTTATTTTTTTGAAAATAATTCAAGAAGTTTTCAAAAAATTCTTTTGGAAAGAATTTTGGAAATGAAATTTTTTTTACGTACAAAGTTTCTCGGATAGAAATTCACGCATAGGAAATATTTTGGAAATTTTCATTCCTAAAAATATGATCATTGCATCTCATGCCCCAAAGGGATTCCCCCTAGACAAAATTATTAGAATTTTATCTCTTCAAAAATATAAGAATCTTCAGCAGTCAAAATTAAGTAGGTACCTGCAATTTTCTTCTATAGAAAATTATTAAAAATGTTTCCTACAAAAATATTGAAATATTTCTCTCGAGCAAAATTACCAAATTTTCGCTTTCCAAAGTATACTTAATAGAGTTTTTTAACTCATGCGAAAATTATTACAATTATCTCTTTCCAAAAATACTGGAATTCTTCCCTCAAAAAGTTATTTTTGTTTCCAAAATATTTGAATTTTTTACTCCAGAAAATTACCTATTTAAAATTTTCCTCTGAAAATACTAGAACTTTTCCCACGAAAAAATGATTTTTGTTTTCTAAAATATTTTTGGATTTTTTTACTCCGGAAAATTATTTAAAATTTTGCTCTAAAAATATTGGATTATTTTTTCCCTCAAGAAGATTATTTTTGTTTTCCAAGAATATGCAAACTTGAATTTTTTATTTCAGAAAATGATTAAAAATTTCCTCTAGAAATATTGGAATTTGTCCTTCGAGAAGATCATTTTTGTTTTCCAAAATGTTTGAATTTTTTACTCTAGAAAAACATTTAAAATTTTCCTCTAAATATATTGCAATGTTTTTCTTTGACAAAATTATTACAATTTTTCTTTTAAAAATATGAAAAAATTTAATATTTCCGTGGAAAAAATTATTAAATTTTACATTCTTCTCAAAGTATTGAAACTTTCTCCTTCAGAAAATTTTTTTCTGCTAAATACCGATTTTATCTCTCAAAAAGTATCAGAATTTTTCCCTCTGAAAAATTAGATATTCAAGTTCTCTCTTCAAAAGTATTGGAATTTTCCCCTTTTCAGGGAGCTTTTATAAATCATTCAAAAAATTAAAGAAATTATTCTGATTTTCAGTTTACCTAATTACATACTAATAATTAGATTTTTCAAGAAGACATATTGATAATTTGATACAATGCATAATTTTCAAAAAGCTTTAAAATATTGATAAATTGGATTATTTTTCTAGAATAAATGTTTCCAAAAGCGTTACAAAAAAATTGGAATAAATTTTCAACGAAAACTGGTTTCAAAATTCTAAAAAAAAAATTTAAACCTTACAAAAACATATTTTTGAGGTATTATTATTTTTTTAAATAAAGGCCTATAAGTTTTCAAAGTCTAATAAAACATTGAAAAGTTAGAAAAAAGTATTTAAAAATGGGATAAAAAATTGGGCAAAAAAATATGACAAGATTTTCGAATTGGCCTTTAACAATGACATAATATCTACGTACCTATGTCAAAAAATTTAAAGTTCCCGTTTTAAAAAAATGAAAATATATAAAAACTATTAAAAATATTTTTGTAGTGGAAAATTGTGTAAAAACTTTTTTTGCAATTCAAAAATTCAAAAACTCATTCCAAATATTTTTGAAAAATGTTTTGTTTTTTTAATTTTCAAAAATCTTGTCAAAAAAACATAAAATACCTTTTTACAAAAGGTTACCTATATTTTACAAAAATTAAAAATTCTTTTGAAAAATATTTGAAAACTTCAATAAATTTTCCTGAAATAATTCTAAAATCCTATCAAAATTTTTTTTTAAAAGTCTTCTAGAAAGAAACTCGTACATAGGAAATATTTTAGAAATTTTTGTAAAAGAAATATTCAATTTTTTTTTTCTTCAAAAAAATGCAAAAAACGCAGCTAATTGATATTATCTTACACAAATATTTCATTTCAAAAATACACTAATTAATAAGTATAATTTTCCAATTAAAGTCTTATCAATTTTTAGGTAATAAATTTTATATCATCTTTCGTTGAGTGACCAAAAAACAACTATTTCTCAACCCAGAATAAAATAAATCTACACCGATAAATTTTTGAATTTCGTCAACATCTTCAAATCTCGAAGAGGTTTTTTAAAGTAGGATATATTAGATAGGAAATGTATTACGGTCACGAAGTTTATACTCTCAGGATGATTTGGAACCGGGCCCGCATACTTAGCCATATGTGTCCTTTCATTTTTATTTTTAATGTCTTTTTTTCTTAATTTTTTTTTATCAGGCTCTTCTACAACGTAAATTTATTTCCAAAGTCGAGCAATAAAAAATTGGTCGGGTTACAATATTCGAAAAAAATTATGTAAAAAAAAATCTCAAAATTTCTCACGCTACAAGGACAAAATTTAGGCCCAAGTCTTCTTTCTACTAAACTCCCTTAAGAAATCAGTAGAATTTCCCAAAATAATCCGTAGCCAGACCTCGTAAGTAAATTTTCTCTCTTGTTTTGAAGATGCGAATGGTTGTAAAATATGAAAAAAAAAGTTTATTTACAAATCGTATTTTCTATCGCACTGCCCAGAGGAATCATTCTGGCCTGTAAAAAGGTATACGAAAAGAAGGTATTATTTTGAGTATGTAAAAGTATGGTTCGAATACTATCTCTTAAGCGGTATCCACAAATTCCGACTTGTGTAACCTACAAACATCACACTATAAAAAAGAAAGAAATGGTAAATATTTAACATGGCGTGAAGTATCTTGTTATCCAAGTTCAAAATTGAAGACTGCTCGGCACGTGGAAAAAAAAAACGTTCGATAGCGCGAAGTTTTGTCTCTACGATGGAAAGACAGGACAGGGGAGGTTGTTTTTATAAATCTCAGGGTAGGTGAATCTGTTTACATTTGTATAGTTTGGGTTGTTGCATAACCCAATAAAAGGATGACAAATTTTCGTCCCAATGATATTTTTTTATCTATCTATTTTTTAGTATATTATATTTTTTTGCTTATGAAATCTGAATGATGCTCATTTTGTTACAATACAGACCCCTCTTTTATAATTAAAAAAATTGATACCTATTCTATTTCTTTTTTAATTATCTAATAGTCGATAAATATTCCTATAGGTATTATGTAATAGAATTCTTGTAAAAATATGCAATTACGTACGAAACACTTTCAAAATTTCATACATATTTCAATCAACTTCCTCAAGTAACGGTGTATTTTTGTTTTATTCTTTTAGGGAGAAGACAATTTGACATGTGAGGCAATTGTTTTCTATCATTCGAATTGTTTTTAAGTCGTTTATTTGTCTTCTAGTGAAAATTAAACTACCTACTATACCAACGAATATACTTATTTCGCTGAATGCTTTGTTCACTTCATAGCGGAATATCAATTTTTTTAGGGAAACATATTTTCACAAAAACTCTTTTTCATCTTTTATCGTTTAGCAAATACCCTACCGAAATTCGCTATTTCATTGGTTGAACGTTTGTTAGTTCGTGAAATTCAGTTTAGTTTTTTTATTAAGTCGCACAATTCGTAGGTGATGTAAAAAAAAAAAAATCAATTTGGTTGTAATTTTCCACGATTATTTATTTATTTTATTTTTTTGTTTGAATTGATGGAGCTTTCTTTACAAAGAAAATATTTCTTTGGAAAAGTGTTTTTCCAAAATGTCGTATTATGGTGACAAAAATTTTGTGGGAGGTGATTTTTATGGAAAAATACGCTGCGTCTCGCTGATTCCTATTTTTGACGTAGGTACTAGGTAGGTATTTTATTTTAACGTCTTGATAATATGACAAGGCGGACGCCAAATTGAAAGATGTTAAGTATATAAATACTTGACGTACCTTTCCGGTGCATTTAAAATTTCTCTATCAGGTAGTAAATGTTTGAAATACTCGTCAAATACCCACATTATCTGATTCGAACCTCATTCAACTAAGAAAATATCTACATTTAATGCACTTTTACATCTCGTGGCGACAGAAAAACGTGCAATATTTGCTAATATATTTTTTTATTTTCGAAATTATCGATTTTGAAAATTGAATCAAACTTGATTTCAAAAATTAAATCGTGTTATCGATTATTGAAAATTTTTGTTAAAATGATGGAATTAGAAAGTCGATTAAATTGACCTATATTGAAAATTGAATATCATCAATTTCAAAATTAAATGAAATTATCGAGTTTTGAAAATTTAATTTAAAAGTTTTAAAATTTGGAAATCGATCAAAATTAAATTTTTAATTTGAAAATATGGCGTTTGAAAAATTAAAAAAATTATTGTTTTCAATCATGAAACAAAATTATCATTTTTTAAAAAAATTATTAGAATTTAAAATCAGTTCAAATTATCTCTTTTAAAAATTGAACGAAACTATCAAGCATAAAAGTGGGGTTACCTTACTCGTTACGTACTTTTTATCTGGAAGTTTCAAGTTAGGTACTATTTTTTTCTACAGGAATGTGCAAAAGTTATTATTGATTACTTTTTCACCTTATTCGTTACTGTAATTAATTAATATTTTTGTGCTAGAAGTAGTTGAAGAAAAAATTAAAGGAAATTGAAGACCTTGATTTTATGTAAAGTTTGGAAAAATATTATTTTTAATTAAATTTTAAAAAAATTGTGTTGAAACGAAATTTAAAAAATGTAAAAATTCAGAATTGATAAAAAAAACTACTTCGAAATTTTTTTTAGAAATCATGTTTCAAAAAAAATGAACTCATTTTCAAAAAATTTAACAATTTTCGAAGTTTTTAAAAAAATTTTATCTTATCTTATTATTATTTTTTTTAAAAGCGAAAATGCGAAAAAATTACCAAAATATTCGTCCAAGAATAAAATTTGAAGAAATTTTCTTTCAAAAGTATACCTATAGGTATGAATGGTGTTTTAAAATGAAAATTGACAAAAAAATTGAACCCACTTTTGAAAAAATTGCTACAACGAAGTACATATTTTTACTTTTTTTTAAATGACGAAAATGCAAATAATTAAAATATCTACCGGTTTCAAAATAAAATATAAATGAGAAATTTTCATTTAGAATTCAAAATTTAAACATTTTTAGTGTTCGACGAATTTTCAATAATGTATCTTACTAATACTTTTGAAACAAAACTTTTAAAAAAAATATAAACGAAATTCGGAAAATTTTCTTTCAAGTAAAATTTGATAAAATTTAGGAAAACTGCAAACAGTTGTATGAAAAATGTTAAGATCATAATAAAATTAGTCTTTTAAAAATTCAAAAAAATTAATTTGAAAAGTTCTGTGGGTACCCATTTGAACGAAATTCGAAAAACTTATTTCGAAGTAGGTAAAATGGCAAAAAAAAAAAAAAAAAAAAACTTTAAACTGAACTTTGAAAAGAAAATAAATAGAAGCGAACTTTTAAATAATTTCATTTAAATAAGTATACTTTAATAATTTTACCCAATTAAATTTCGATAGTTAACTAATTTTTCAAAATCAATAATTTGATCTAGTTTTTGAAACCATTGGTTACGGGGCATAAAAGCAAAATTTGAAAAAAATCAAACTATTATGGGCATTTTTTTTTCTTTAATTTCAAACACAAATTTTTAAAAACGAAGTTCGAAAAAAATAGGATTCTATTTTAAAACCGAATTTCTTTTAAAAATTTTCAACAGCAGTTTTCTTCAATTTTTTGCAGAATTTTTTTTTCAGAAAATCAATTTTTTCAATTTTTTGAAAAGTGTATCTACCTACCAATTTTTTTCAAAAGTTATATTTAAATCGGCTCATGCAAAAACAGTTCAAGTCACATTTTTTTGAAATTTTAGAGGAGACGAAAAAAACGTGTATAATACACTTTTTTTTGCTCCTGTACATTTTCGATGACATTCAAAGTAGATTTTAGCAATAATCTTGACTTATGTTCAAATTTTGTCTCAGCGACATGTTTGAAAACGCTTCTTTACTGGCTACCTTCTGTTTTACCAGTATGTACGAGTATTAAGACATCTACCCATATGTTCCAACTTGGGGCACTTAGGTTAAAATGGAGAAAAAATGCCACAGAAAACCATAACGTTTCATTAACCACAAAACGAGTAGATATTGAATTTCCGTTGTTTGGTATTTTTTCGAGTTATTCATTTGACACAGGTAAACGGTCGTCGAGCTTTGTGTCAGATATATACTCCACGAATTAATCTAGTTTTAAATTATCACGCTGTCTTGAACCCACAAAAAGCACATTTTCCACCTTGTTCGTTCATCCAACCAACCACGTAGTAATTCGATTTATACTTATATCTACTTAATTAAAATCATTTCACCAAATTCATAACAATAATATTTAGTTGCTGGTTTCTTTGCTAGAGAAAAAATAGATTGGAGGTAGCAGGCACGTACCTCTATCTATTCTTATTTAAAACTTTTCTCGTTTCTGCGATAAATTATGAAATCAATTTCATTCGTATGCAAATTAGAACGTCTTATAATCATTCAGAAATTACCTCTTACCGTTCATCAATCGTAAATTTTTCTTTCAACGAGGGAGCTTTCAAATGCAAAATTTTTATTTTTGCGAGCCCGCTTAAGGATACAAATGTTATTCTCGTTCGTTTTTTTTTCTCTTCTTCTTTTTCTGTCTCGAATCGCATATTTTTTCATCGCTTCATTACGTCGTTTGATAATAAATTACCCTGTTTTATCTAAGGTTGGCGCGTTTCGTCGACACCTGCCTGTTGCTTCGCAAAATGAAAATTATCGCCAAGCAAAGCGACGCGGCGTTTACCTAAACATTCAACAATAACGAAACAATCGAAAACTTTCAACTTGTCACTCTCATCTTTAAACGACAAATAAACTTTCGCGAGATATTTTTTCTAAAACGTTAAATTTGTTTGAAAGTTGTAGTATTTTTTTTTCAAGGGTCGATGGGCATTTTCTTTATATTTATCCATATCTACTTTAGTAATGTTGAGGCACCATCTAGTTGAATGTTCTTGTGGCACCAGTACCATGTGAGAAGAACTACATCATTTTCACAGCAATTTTTCCCTTGACCAGTTATTGGTAGGAGAAAAACGACTGGTGCCACTAAGTTATATAAGTATGAAGTGAGAATCGCACCTATTACCTGCAGCACTCTCTGTTTATAAAAATTTTAACGAATTTTAAAAAATAAAATTCCACTTGAAGACATGAGACTTGAAATGGTGCCTCAACGTGTTTTCAGTATATATTTTTTGATTTTTATATAATCGTATAAAAATATATAATAAGTGTCGTTGTGGCTCCAGTAACAAAATTGGCCTATCGACTCCTGGTGACCTGACGATACCACCCCACATGGTTTTAGACTTGAAACGTTGTGACACCATTTCGTGGTGCCACAACGAAAATTTTGGTGCCTGAACTTACAGCAAGTATGTAAAATGGTGCCACAACTACATTGAGTAAAAGTACGTATGTATTTATATTGAAATACATTCAGAAAAATAACGAGGTAAAATGATTGTTCGAAAGTTTACGAATTTCTTCTAAAAGACGTGAACCAACAGAAAACTCCGGTAAGTTTTTAAAACGTAAATTACGAAGAGTTTAACATCCCTATGGTTACAATGTTGCCATAATACATAATTATCAACGTAGGTAGGTACAAGTTTTGAACGAAAAATGAATTTCCAAAAATTATTCTACCGCTTAAAAATTCTTAATTAAGTGAAAAAAATCGATTCCAAAGTTTAAGCATTTATCCAAGTTCCCGACTATGTTATATACGTAGTAGGTCTAAAATACGTGAGGAAGAAGCACTAACGTAAGTAGCGACTTATGTAAGTATTCCTTGGAGCTAAAGCTAATATAAAAAGGTATTAGATTCGAGTGGGTATACAAAACATTGAACTGTTCAAAAGAATATCTGATAAGAGTGTCCTAAAGCAGAAAACGTGAATTTTTCATACCTGCCGAGACTTTTACCAAAAAAAGAAAAAAAAACAACAAAAAAAAACAAACAAACAAAAAAAAAACAAACAACGAAAATCTAGTGTAATATATTTGTATGTACAGGGAGGATGTTCAGCTCAATCAGTTCTGAACCCTGTATGTTTGAACATTCCTCTTTCATATTGGTAGTACGTCTAAGCAGTAAGCACCAGCCTACTTGCCTACTTCCAGAAAAAAAAATTAAATAAAAACTGAGCTCTAATTTTGAAATATTTCTATTTCTAGAGCGACTCAGTCCTCGTTTAGCTAATGGATATGTATTGTGTGGAATATTAGATAGTTGGCTTAGATAGGTACCTAGCTACCTACCTACATAGACATACCTGCCTACGCACACGTATAAGAGCCGAAACACAAAATACATCGAACATGTTTCAATGATAGACTATCATTTTGTAATTTTGAACTCTACTTTGAGAATTATTTCGAGAGCGTAAGCGTCGTGGGAAGAATAAACGCACCATAAAACGAGTACCAAAGAATCATACCTTATGGTGGAAATAACCGCAGGAGAACTTATGCAGTTAACCCAACCATGAGCTATGCGATTCATTATAACTCATTCGGAAAAGTCGTTTGTTGTATATTTTCAACCTAAGATGGGATTTTACTCGTATTTTGTTATATTGGCTAGTACGTGTGCCATTTTCAATTCTGCGTTGTTCGCATTTAGAAAACACATTTTTACTTATTACAGTCTGGCGTTATTAAAAAAATAGCGAAGAGATGGCGAAATGCTTAGTAATCGTTATGTAATTTGTTTCTGGATTCTGTGTAGTATCTTTAATTTCAACTGTGACGACATCGACGACGTCGAAGACGCAGACGACGACGACAGCATAATAACAACAAAAACCAAACGCATAGACGTATAAAATAATGAATACGAAATGAGCCCTGTGAAATTATCTTCTTGTTAAAAGATAAAAGACAAATCAATTTAATAGCGATGTTACACCGTGCTTAATTATTTTCTATTGTGCAACTAACCTGGCGAAGACAAAAGCGAATGAATTATTAAAATTTCTCTCTGAAAATATACAGGGTTTACCGGATTGAGAGTGACGCCTTCAAACCAGTGAGTATACAACTTATGATGAGTCGATGTAGGTATGTTTGCCTAACCTCCGGACTGCAGGGGCTGTGTTATGCTTATCGAGTTTTTTTTTTTTTTTCGTTTTGGCAGAGTGTTTTCAATTTTGAGCTTCTCGACAACTATACTTAATAGCTGGAAAGTCGCACTTTGAGGCATCAGACGGCAAATTTTATCTAAAATTTTTCCACGAGACTGGTAATTTTTATAACGAGGCAAAAAAGTCTGTACTGAGCAAAATATTTGAAAAAACATCATAAAAAAGGTGACAATTTTTCTTAATTTTTCTGTGATAACTCAAAAAGTTGTCCTTTGATCAAGCTGTTATTGTTAACTTTTTTAAACGAAAAAAGGCTACTAATTCTAATGGCGCAACTCCCATCCCTCTATCTTACTCCAATCAAAAGTTATAAGCGAATAATTTGTTGGAAAACGTCTGAAAAAATCCTAATCAAATTTTTTTTTTCAATTTTTTTTTATACTTATATAATTTTTACAGGTGTTTTTTTTTTTTAAATTAACTGCTCATAACTTTTAAAGCTTTGATCCATTTGAAAAAATTATTAAAGAAAAATAAATTGAAAAAAATTTAATTACGATTTTTTTAGAAGTTTTTCAACAAATCATTCACTCATAACTTTTGATTGGAATAAGATAGAGAAGTGGGAGTTGAACAATTGAAAAGATGAGTCTTTTTTCATCTGGAAAAATTTATAATAACACAGCTTGGTCAAAGGACAACTTTTTGAGTTATCGCAGAAAAATTGAAAAAAATTGTCACTTTTTTATGATGTTTTTCAAATATTTTGCTCAGTATAGACTTTCTTGCCCAGTTATAAAAATTATCAGTCTCATGAAAAAATTCTAGACAAAATTTGCCATTTGATGCCACAAAGTTCAACTTTCTAACTATTATAGTTGTCGAGAATACAAAGTTAAAGACACTCTGCCAAAACGAAAAAATTTTTTCGATGAGTATAACTCAACCCATGCGGTCCGAAGGTTAGGCAAACATACTTACATCGACTCATCATAAGTTGCATAGTTACTGGTTGGAAGGCGATACTCTCAATCTGGTACACCCTGTATGTTGACAGCATAAAAGCATTCTTAGATAATTACTCGCCCAGCAAAATAACATGCTCGCACTTGTCAGTAACTTTAGACACTTTGAAAATATATTTTTCACACTTTATCTAGATTATTCGTGCATTTGTTACGCCGCTGAAGCGAAACTTGACGAAATTCTTCGCGAAGGGAACGACGCTGAAGTGGTATCTGATATGGCTTTCAAAGTCAAGTGTTGGGATGAAGTTTTGAATCAAGAATTACCAATTACTCTTGCGAGTTATTTGCCTCGGTGAATCATTTTTTTAACCATAAATTGAAGGTGGAAAAAAATAATTGAAAATACGAGTATATAAAGCTTCAAGGCTGCAAAAATAATGAAAATATGACACTAGAAAATTAATAATAAGGTTGCGTCGGGCGAAATTAGATTTCAGTTTAGAAACGAAATTATCGTAAGGTCAGAATTAAATTTATGTTAGCGTTGGTAGTATTTTCGTTAAGAAAGCGCGGCTTTTCAAGATGTTTTATATAGCATTTTCCTCATATTACCTTTACAACTTATATGAAGGTTTGTTACAAAAAAAAAAAAGAAAAAAAAAGTCACCAGATGAAAAAAATCGTGACAAAAAAGAGGTGTAATGTAAAAACACCGACTATAAGAAATTTAATTACAGTCAAGATATTATCTATTTGATATGGAAATTCTTACTAAGAAGTACTTACGAATATACGAATGTGGCATCGTAACACTCTGTTAGTGGTTGTAAAAGCATCTCGAAGGATATCTATCTGTTTCAACTTTGGTCTTTTTCAAATTAGCTCTCTACTTGGGTCGAATATTGTCGACGTTATTGCCAATTCGTACATTCAAATGTATGCTTCGCGCGTTTCGGATGCATTTTAAATGTAAGATTCGATTTCACGAGCCACGCTGGACTCATTGAGAGTTTTCTCCCAACAAAATCGACTCGACGAATAATTTACGAGTAAATTAAAAATTTAAAAATCTGTTTTTTTGTATAAAGAGTAAAAATATAAATTTAATGAAAAATAAGTTGGGTACAATAAAAATACAACCAAAAAAATGAGATAGGTAGGCAGGGGTGTAGCGAGTAGGGGGGTCAGGGGGATGAGATAGGTAGGCAGGGGCGTAGCGACCAGGGGGCCAAGGGGGCATTCCCCCCTCAGATATTTTAAAAAAGTCGAAAAGTTGGCAATTTTGAATTTCAAGTTGGCAAATTCAGTATTACGTTGAAAAAAATTGAAAGTTGGCATTTTGAAGGTATATTTTCCCCTCAAAAAATCATTACGCTACGCCTCTGTAGGTAGGTAAATAGTTTTTGTATAGAGTAAAACAGTACACTGATCGAAATCTGTAAAATTTGAAAGTATTAAATGAAATAAATTGAAAGCTGTCAAAGAATATTCAGACTAATTTTCATTTAAACTGCAAATGCAATTTTCTAAAATTGTATTGATTTTTCGATTTAAATTCTTGACTTTACGCGATAAAAAGCTGAAATTCCTGGTATAAAAAGGGTTACTAATAATTTTTTTTACAAATTCTGCCAGAGGAGGATTTTGCATTGGATCAAATGATAGCCTTTGTCATTGATTAAAGGCAAATTGCCATTTGTTGAAATTGACTGAAAATAAATTTTTTTTAAATTCCGTCAGAGGAGGATTTTGCATGGAAACTTGGGGTAGCTTTTTTCATTGAATAAATGCAATTTTGCGAAAACTTTCATTATTTGAAATTTACTAAAATTAAAATTCTTTAAAATTCCGCTAGAGGAGGATTTTGCATGGGATCTTAGGGTAGCTTTTTTCATTGAATAAATGCAATTTTGCAAAAACTCTCATTTTTTTGAAATTTACAGAAAATAAAAAATTTTCACAAATTCGCTTAGGGTAGGATTTTGCATTGAATCAAATGGTAGCCTTTGTTATTGATGAAAGGCAACTTGTTTTTTTTTTAATTTACTGAAATAACATTTTTTACAAATTTGCTTAGGGTAGGATTTTTCATTGGATCCAATGGTAGATTTTTTCATTGAATAAATGCCATTTTGCAAAAACTCTCATTTTTTGAAATTTACTGAATTTTTTTTTTTCACAAATTCGGTTAGGGTAGGATTTTGCATTGGATAAAATGGTAGGTAGCCAATCATTGATTAAAGGAAAATTGCCATTTTTTGAAATTTACTGAAAATATTTTTTTTTACAAATGCGTGTACCAACGAACAAACTAATTAATGGATTCCAAAAGTGGCCATTAAAAACAGCCTCTTCTCTGGTCGGTAAATCTTTAGGAACTTTTTAACTTTCATTGGATTCATTTGAAATTTTATGTTCGAAGAACTAGATACACACGACAAAGGTATCAAAAAAAAAAAGAGAAACACGTCCGTTTTTCATTCACCTTTGCTTTATTTTTGTCGAATGATTAAATACCGAAAACCCTTCTTAAAACAATTATTTTACCAGCGAGATTCGAGATTAAGATGTTCCCGTCTGCGGTAACCTAACATTATTTTGTGTTCTTTTTTAAATTGTATAAAATCATTTTCTATCGTAATACGGTTATTTTCCTTTTTCAAAGAGATGAAAATTTACCCAACGTCTTACGTACGAACCGTTTAATTTAATTCGCCAACAGTATACTAAGATTTCACTTGTAGAAGATACAATTACCACTCTTAATTTAATTATAGGATAACAAAACGTACTATTAATATAGCTTTATTATGTAGTTACCTACTATAAATTGTTTCTTTAGACTTATAAATTTTTATTTCGCGCTATTTTATGAGACAAACACCTAGACAAGTATAATGAAAATATTTACTGCGCAAGTAGAAACGATGACAAAGTTGAGGATGGTAAATGAAAATTTTCCCAGACTGGAGAAAAACTAAAGAAATTAGGTAAATTGCAAACTACCTATTTGAAAAAATAAGAAACATGCATCTATTTCGAGTTTATTTTTCACTCGAATACATTGTTTAAACCTGAAATTAAATTTTAAGCTGTTCGCTCGTGTAAGTCGCGGTACCTGCTCGACTCGTAAAATATTTCAGTACATACTTAGGTACTTAAATGATTGATAATTTTTCCACTGTTTACTTTTTTTTTTTACAGAAGTTTAATTTAAAACGCTGTACTTATAAAATAAAGGTTTTTTGTACTTACTAAAAAACGCGTGGTGAAGTACGTCACTTAGATTATCGATTTCGTTTTACCCCCCTGAATGACTCGATTCAATTATTCTTTGAACCTATTAATGAATAAATACAAAATGAATTAATTACATTTGAATTTTAATGTAAGTAAAGCATAAGAGTTATTTGAGAAAAAACGAAATTTTCATTTTTCAACATTACTTTTCTTTTTACAAAAAAATCTCATTTCTTTAAAATTATTTTCCATTTTTCATCTAAGAAGTCATTACCTACAATTATTGAAGTTGGTCTTCTTCACATTGGGGTTTTTATGGGTTAACTCGTATTATTTTTGTTGATCCATCCGTTAACTTTACTTCTTTATAAAATGCTAAAAGTTACTTGATTTGAAAAAAAAATACCAACTTGCATATTCATTAAAATTTCATTCGTATATAGCTAGTTCATAGCTACTTTTCATTTTGAGCTGTTTTGCCACTATTTAAAAAATAATTCTTAGCCTTAATTTAGTTTGGCTGCGTAGTGCGTACTACAGTGTACATTAGGTAAAAATTCACTCTTTTAAAAGAAAATCAAGCTTTATGTGATTTTTTTGTTCCGTGGGCGTGTTTATGTCAAAAGAATTTATTGACGATTTTTTTTTCAAAACTATACGTAATTTATGTGGGAGGTCTGTGATGACTTGGCAGTTATTGAATGGAGTAGGCATTACTACACTGAAAGAAATTAGTATAGTAAAATACAGGATCCAAATTACTTTACTTTTACAGTAAAAATTACTATACTGGGTAGTATTTTTTACTATACAGAATAGTAAAAACCACTATTTTGCTGCATTTTGCAGCATTTTTTACTATACTGTATAGTAAAAAATACTGCATAGTATAGTAATTTTTATCATTTTTCTTTACTGTACTTCCATACAGGATCCGAATTACTGCAATTATAGGATCCATTAGCATATTATAGTACAAAATATTGATTTTTATGCTATAATATACTGCATTTTTAGTAAAAAATACATTATTTGTACAGTACCCAGTACTTTCTCGTTCTCTCAGTGTACTAATGATGGCTTTTGTTTTTCTTGTTTTCATAGAGTAAAAAAATTCTTTTGAAGATGGAAATCCAACTATTTTTACCGGTATAAAAGACCATAACGTGGAAAAAATATAGTTTTCGTGTATAGTTTATTGTTTTGTTTCATTATCAAGTATAAGGTATACACTAATACACATAGTATCCGGCGAGTGTTGGTCACTTTTTAGATGTGGATTTGGATATAACCGAGTACCATTAACAGTAAACTTAATGTACATTGTACACACGCTAAGTAGGAACTTTTCTTTAAAAATTTAGGTGCTGGCGCCATCGTCGAGCTTGGAAAGGTATTTTCTAAGCAAAATAGAGTGGCAACATTGCATTCAAAAACGGGATGTCTACAGGTCATAAAAACCATGAAAGTCATGGAAAAAGTCAAGAATTTTTCAAAAAAATCACTAGGTTAAGAAAAGTAATGAAATTTTGATAACAATATTACCCGGGCAAAATTACAAATTATTCGCTTAGATATAAGTAAATTTTTTTCAAATAATTGCATCTTCTCGAGAAAAAAAATGCATACCTAAAATCTTTTTTCTGAAGAAAAATTAATTTCCTTGAAGATTTTTTTTCGAGGGGGAGGGAATCTCTATTTTTTTGGAAAAATTTCCATTTCTTGGAATGAAAAAAATAATTTTGTGAAAAAAATAAATGTTTTGGTAGGTACAAAAATTTTAAGAATTGTTTTGGAATAAAAAACTTTTTCACGCCAAGTCTCATTTAAAAAAAAAAAATCAAAAATCTGAATTTTATCGTTTTGGAATTGATTTATTTTGAAGTAAAAATACTGTTATAACTCTGGAGCATAAAATCTTATTTTTTTTTTAATTTTCTGAAAAATAAAAATAAGTATTTAATTTAATTTTTTTTTGGGGGGGGGGGTTCTGCTTTTTGGTAGAAACAATTCTCATTTTTGGAATAAAAAAAATTAAGAACGAATTTTTTGATTCAAAAATTTTTAAAAATTGTTTTGGAATAAAAAAAAATTACTCAATTTTTTTAATAGAGAAATCTCAAACCTTCTGGAGTAGAAATTTTTGAGGGATTTTTTTTCAAGGTGAAAAAAAAAATACTCTAAAAAAATCAACAAATTTTTACTCTAATAAAATTGAGAGATTTGTCTTCAAAAAATATTTATAAGATTTTTTTCTCCGATTTTTTTTTTTTTTTTAAGAAAAAATAAGATTTTTAGGTTCCTAATAATTGAGAATATTTTTTACTAAAATTTGTGGTTTTCTAAAAAGACAAAATTCTGGGTATAAATCAAGAGATTTTTTATTGTAGGTACCCACTTAATATATTTTTTTTCAACCAAACATTTCTGTTGTCATTTCATTAAATGTATATTTTTTTAATCACTGATAAATTCAGCGTGCCCGTCCTTATAACAAAAAATGTTCTCATTAAAAAAAATCGTAAAATTATTCTTATTTGACCCTTTCAAATTTCCTCTTGGTGGGTTTGATTTTTGGTCATTTTTTGAACAATTTTTGGTCAATAAAGTCCTTAAAAAATATACTAGGGAGTTATTGAGCATAAAGTAGTTGCCCGTTGCTTTCTACACTATCTACTAGGGTAGGCCGAAAATCAAAAATTTTCGATTTTCAAAATGTTATACCTACCACGGAAAAGTTGTGTCTTGGTGAGACATGAAAAATGAAAAAAAAAATTAAGCCAATCGTATAATATCTTCCAATCGCGCAAGAGACCTCAAATTTTTAAAAATTTACAAAAAACCAAAATTTGAAAAAAAAATTCAAAATTTTACAGAATGGTTTTTATGCCTTTGGTTGGCAAGTATTATCATCGTTATTAATATTTTTTGAAAAAAAAAATCCAGAATTCATCAAATCATCGCAGTTATGAGACATTACCTAAAAAATGTAATTTTTTACGTTTTAAAAAAAAATTTTAAAAATGGATTAAAAATTGTGAAAATTTTTTTTGTAATTAAAATGGGTTTAACATAAACAGTTTTGCCCAAAACGACTATTTACGACGATTTTCCATCTTTAACCTCATTTTCAGGAACCACCATTTTCCTCATTTTTAAAAAAATTTTCGTAGTTTTTGAAAAATTCTCAAGGGTACGAAAAAGATGAAAAATCGCTGTAAATTGTCTTTTTGGGCAAAACTGTAAGTTAAACACATTTTAATTACATTTTTTTCCCAATTTTCAATCTATTTTTTTCATTTTTTTTTTTTTTACTTGAATAATTAATCTAAAAAATGTCATTTTTTAATGTCTCATAAATGCGATGATCTGATGAATTCTGGATTTTTTTTTCAATAAATATTAGTAACGATGATAATACTTGCCAACCAAAGGCATAAAACCCATTCTGTAAGATTTTGGAATTTTTTTCAAATTGAATACGTCACTTCAAAAACGACGTAACTCGAGTTACGTCGTTTTTGAAGGCATTAGTGATTCATACTCTATGAAGCCTCCGCTATCGAATGAGACCACGCCCACTTCGCTAGCATCAAAACTCGCCGAGCTATAGCGATTTGAAAAGTATGAAGTGCATTTATTAGGTATGAAAACCCTCAACATTACTTCTTTTTTATAAAATTCAACTGATTTTGAAGTGTAAAGTTCAAGTGATTTTAAAGTGTCATATCTTCGCATTTAGTAGAGTTACAAAAAAAAAGCAGATAAAAAAAATTATTTTTTCACCCTCTACAACTTTTGTTTCATGAATTTTTTTGAACTCGGCGTATTTACGAAGTTACAGCCAAGAACGTGTTGCGCGCCACTTTTTCACTGCAAAAACGACGTAACTTTTCGCATTTTATACTGGCTGCCTACCAAAAAGTTTCGCGTAGAAAATAAAGATAGCGCTGTATTCGTATAGTGGAATAGTGGGTCTACAACATATTAAATTCACAAGTTCCTATCTCAACCATTACTATATGAGAAATAGATGTAAATACTTTGAACACGTTATTGAAAAAAGTTGCTTTTTTAGTTACGTCGTTTTTGAAGTGACGTATTCAATTTTGATTTTTTGCAAATTTTCAAAAATTTGAGACCTCTTGCGCGATTGGAAGATATTATTCGATTTGCTTAATTTTTTTTTATTTTTCATGTCTCACTAAGACACAACTTTTCCGCGGTATTACATTTTGAAAATCGAAAATTTTTGATTTTCGGCCCACCCTACTATCTGATCTAAGTAAAAAATATTTTTACTAGGCTAGTGAGGCATTGTTTTTGCAAGAATTTCTTGTTGCTATTACTCCTTCAATTTCGAGGATAGACATTCCTAATTGATTAGAACTTTTTTTACTCCTCTAAAGTGTTATCCACTGACGGGAAGGACATTTTTTTAGCTGCATTGTTGTTAACCGATTTTACCCAGAAAATAGCAATTTTCAAAGGTCTGCAGCGCCTTCATTTTTAAGGATGGGCAAATTTTTCACACAACTTTGGATTCAGTAGGTACATTACCTATTCACGTATTCAGTCTTCGAAATAGGAACAAGAGTAAATTGCATTAGAGATTTTGCCATCCATATTTTTGGCCGATTTTTGAAGTTATACCTATAGATCTATGCATAATTAACTAGCCTAAAATACTGAACGATAATGAAATGAGCTTTTGTATGGTTGGCTTTATTAAATAAAAAAAATACATTGTACCAACCCGAGGATATTGCAATTTACACTTTATTTTACATTCAAAATCAAGTATTATTAATTTGTCAACTTCGCATCGTTTTTAGATAATCGATTGGTCTCTAAAATCATTGAAATTTCACACGTTTTACTACCCTAAGGATACAGACGATGTAGGTAGATATTATAGGAAGGTTAGTTTCCCTATAAAATACGTTAGGGTAGTTTGACAAGCGACTACGACGAACACATACGACTTATTCGTTAATTTTAACAGCATCGAATGTCTGCGTGAAAATTTTAACTTCTCGGTATTATAAATGTAAAATAATAGCTTTGAAAATGAAAACTGTTTGCACGACTTTGCGTCTTGTTGCTCGTTAAAAGTGAAAAGGTAATCGGGGCGATGACATTTGTGACATAAAAGATACAACAAAAAGTTACCATGATATTGTAAACATTTTGTCGGCGAAACTTTCGCCTACATCTAATTGCAAAGTGGCCAATTAAACGAAACAATAACAGATGCAGTAATTATTTTTGAGATGGGTCGGTTGCCGTATAGTTAAATTGCAAATGATGCTTGTGAGAAGTGTATGAGCACGATGTGAAGATGGCTTTCCCTTTCTGCTCGTTGTTAAATTGGTAAGAATAGGGCGAATGTTCGAGTTAAGTAGGTATCACGAAATGCACTCTTTTCTAAAATTTGGACTATTTTGCTCTTAATTTGGTATTTTGTCTTCGTTACGTGGTACAGGTGATTTTTTTTTTTATTTCAATTAATATTGTCTAATTTTTTTCGAATTGCATTACCTGTCCACTTTTGTACGTAGGTAGGTAGGTACTTGAACGTTGATTGAAAGTTGAACTTTCCATAACATTTAATTTTATAAAATTAATTATAAAATAAGGTAGTTGCACCAGTCGTTGGCCACGACCCAGTGGTGGGTCACTTGAGAAGAAAAATGTTTATAATTAAGCGTATTTTTAAAATAGCTTCAGAAAATTTTTTTAGAGCAAACCTGGAACATTTCTGCATAGAACCACATAAAAGTTTTGAATCAATTCTGTTCAAGTAATTAATAATGATCGTCTGAAATTTTTTTGTTAGAACAATTTTCAAAATGATGCCAATTCTAAAGATTTTTGTTAAGCCGAAGTGTTGTCGAAATATGAATTTTACACTATTAAGATTAATAAAACTTGAAATATAACCATTTGGACCTGAATCAGAAGAGTTTGGAGATTCCATTTCTTCATTAAAATAAAAAATATTGCCAAAATTCTATCAAATATGGCGGTGACTATCTACTGGAAGGAAAAAATGGTGTTTAGCCAGTAGTTGATCATTTTGATCAAGTACTAGACTTACGAAATTTTTGTAAAGTTCTAGTGGTTGATCATGCAAAAAATTGGTAAAAATTCTCATGTCTAATGAGTGACAATTTTACCGAATACTTATTGATTTTTTTAAAAATTAAATGGTTGAGAGCCGTTGTCATAATCTGATTGACCAACTACTGGGTGGTCAACTACTAGATTATCTTGACCAACTACTGGACTTTTCTATTTTTTCACTTAAAATGGTCGTAATTTTCAAAGAAATGAAGTAAAATTAAAAAATTATAGCGCATTTTGTAGTAGAATACACAAGGAATCGTTTGGTATATTCACCATTTCGCCAACGTTTTTAGTTTTTAAACCAGAATGTTTTTTATAAGACACTTCCACTATAAGGGTCCACCACTGGTGCAACTACCTTATGATTTTAATTTTTTTTTTTTTTTTTTTTTTTGAAAATATCTAGACGAAATTAAGGACATTTAAATAAATAAATTCCTATACCAGAATACTGAACTTAGGTAGGGTTACTACACTTGAGTAACAAGTGACAGTGAGGTCCACATTTGTCAAAATCTATCTAGAGAACTTCGATATTACTGGTAATTTTTTACGATCTCTTGTTAAACGCTTATTTCATTTTGAACGCGGTTGAAGTCGTTGAATACATTTTAAAGACTGTTTCTGTCAGGCTACCCTTTTTACACAAAACATTTAGCGAAACGCAGGTTGAAATTAATTTTCTATTAAACGCACC
This sequence comes from Balanococcus diminutus, assembly GCA_959613365.1. Classification (NCBI taxonomy): domain Eukaryota; kingdom Metazoa; phylum Arthropoda; class Insecta; order Hemiptera; family Pseudococcidae; genus Balanococcus; species Balanococcus diminutus. The sequence continues at coordinate 38,785,985 of OY390714.1, forward strand.
CTTAATAAGTGTTCAGTGTTCATATTGGAAGAAAATTTTCCCCATCGAAGTTAGCAATTTAATACAGACAACTGTGAGTAATTGACGAATCTTTTGACATTTTTAATCAAGTTTTTTTAATCGTTCGACTGTATTACGAGATAATTGGTGTTTTCGAAAAATTCGATGTAAAATCAAATTACTCCCGGATTTTTTTTGTTTTGTAAACGCTCTAAAATCCCATATATATTTGAGTAGGCCTACCTACGTGTGAAAGTAATAGGTACGAAAAATAGATGCAGGAAAATCGACCTAGAAAGTTCTGTTAAAAGAAGAAAAGCACCTCAAAATATTTAAATATCAAAATACTACGTACCCAGCCACCCACACGTTTAACGAGTAAACTCGAAATTGGCGAATCAGGTAATTTCTGAGATGCTCTTTGAATAATTTAATTTTTATTGCTAGTATATTTAAAAATATTTTATTAATTTTATCTAGTCCTTTGCATTCATTGTAAACAAGAATCTAAACGACAAACGTTCATCTTTATTTTCCATAACGCAACAGTTGACTGAAAAGTTGAAATAATTTTCCTGGAGGCGTACAGATAATATTTCCACTTAGAAGTCTTTTAAACCGAGGGTTGAATTTAATTGTCGTGATTGTAAGTTACGATTTCGACACGGTTTTTTGTTAAAATGAAAATTCTCGACTAAACTCACTCAGTTGAACTGTGAAAATATCTACTCGTTGTGTATAGTAAATTGAAATCATGTTCCAACTCCGCACCGCGTTTGTATCTATCTTATTTACGGGGCTGCTTATGTGACTTATTCAACATGATTTCTACTGCACCGACTTACAAAGTGTAATGCTGCGAAAAAATCTCCCCTCTTCTTGCCAGCCCTACCATTGATTATTCTAACGTAAGAAAAATTTGGAGCGCTCAGCGAAATCCAGGCATAGTGGTAAAATGTTTTGCATGTTAGAATAAGGTGGATCATTAATTTTTTTTGAAATTTTTAGCAGGACCCCACTAAAAATTAAGACGCATTTTATGATGAAAAAGTGTGCATTTTTTTGTGTTTTTTTTTTTTTGCAAAATTCTGAAAATTTTCCCACAAGGGATTTATTCCTAAAATTGACCAGAAGCGATATTTTCCCCATTTTTTGTAGCTCAGAAGCTAAATTTGTTTTTTCAACAATCATCATCATTTTTTATTGTTTTCGAGCATACTTTTTTTTTAAATTTCGAAATTCGATTTTCGAAATATAAGCAAAATATATCTACGTACCTACTAATGTAGGTACCAAGAGGTGTTATTTCTTCAAAACTCTCCAATTTTGAAAAGTAGTATTTTAAATTTTTAAATTTTTTTTACAAAAATGAAAATTGAAAAAAAAATTGTTTAAATATCTTCTTTTTTAGGATCTCGTCCTAAATTTCTCTGGGATTTCATTACAACTTTTTTTTTAGAATTTCGTTCACGAGTCATTTCATGTCAATTCGCTCACGTTTCACCTTAGATTATTCTGATTTCGATCAAATTTTTTTACGAGATGCTACCATCCCAAAAGTATAAGAAAACCATCGCTGCTTCTCGCCTCTAATCCCTGGGGATTTTTTGAACCCCAAGCCCCTCACATCCTCCCAAATTTTGAAAAACATTAACGAAGACAACAGCGGTGCGGCATATCGTTTGTAATGGTTCTTATGGTGCTGAATTCGAATATTTATATACTTCTTTGATTGGGGCCTCCCAAAGTTTCTTCTAGCGGTCTGTTCGAAGACTTGGAGACTAAAGGTGTTGGGAAATCTCAATCAGAAAAGTAAATAAATATTCCAGCTTTAAAAACATCACAAAAAATATACCACACCATACTGATTTCTTCGTCATTGTTTTTTCAAAACTGTAGTGGAAGTGGGGGCTTGGGGAGGATTCTATCAAAAAGTGAGGTACCTAATATTCAAACTCGATGCTATTGAAAATATAACCAACGATAACATGGCCGAATTGACAAGGAATGACCTTCAATAAATTTTTTGAGTTTTATCTAAAAACATTTTAAAAAATTATTGATTTTTTTGGAGGGATTTTCATTTTTTTCCGGTAGCAATATTTTGAAATTTCGTTGAATACTTATGGCTGATTTTTTAAAAGTTTCTCCAATAAAAATTATATAAAATTTTGTTATTCATTTTTTGCTCTAAACATAATTCTTTTACATCAGGTTCCGGGTGCAGCATTGGAAAAAAATTTGCCCATACAAGGTGGCCCATTTATCGAATATAACCATTTGAAAATGGAAAAAAAATTGTTTAGTCATTTTGTATGATCCCTTCTAATGTACGAGTAATTCTTTCATTTGCAATATCATCTACCTACGTAGCAAATGAGTCAACCTGAGATCCAAAATTTAAAAAAAATATTTGCACATATTTTAAGGCTTATAAAAACTGGTTTATTAACATTATTTGATGCTCTAAAAAAATATATTTATTATGTAGGTAGGTACTATATACGAGTATATCACCCTAAAAATTTGTATTGAACGAACTCACTTTCCAAAATTAAAATTAGATGTTGAAAAGTAGGTACCCACTGATTAAAAAATAATAATTGGGCTTGACAAGCTCCTTCAAAATCATTTTTGCTAATGTGTTAATCAATCACCTTAGTGTCTCCCCCTCTCACTATTATTCAAATTTTTTGAAACCCGTTCAGGTATAATTTATTTCGTAATTTTTTACAAAAAAAAATAATTTTTTGAATTTTTTTTTGCCAAAATAAATTTTTTTTTTTTGTTTTTAAAATTCGAAATTCCAAGTATATATTAAAGGAGATATGATACCTATCTTCAAATTAACTATCTACATCTCCATCAATTTCTAACGAGATGAACATTTAATTAATAATTACTTTCCCAAACATGCTTCCAACGCTCACGCGAACTAATGCATTAACACTTACATTATCAAAATATGTTCAGAATAGAAAATCATGCCTATACTTTTTTTTACTCAGCGAAAACCGCGAAATGAAGCTGCCTACATAAGAAAAACACCGCTGAAATGAAAATTTTCCTTCCTTATCTGAAACTTCCATTCAAGGTATACTTGTACATTTCCATACAATAAAAAATACAAGGAGAAACATTGTGTTTGCTGGAAAATGAAAATAACATTATTTTGTTGTTACCGCGTGAAAAATAGTTACAAATTTTACCCTTTCGGTTTCGTTTGCATGTGTATTAAATGCTAGTTTTGTACTATAATTTTTGGGCAGGAAAAACAAAAAGTAGGCTAACAAGTGACAAAGAGATGAAACAACACATCATTTACCTAGCTCTCAAAATATTTTATACCACTAATTTAAATACCTACTTCCTAACTCTATATGACTTGATTGTTTTTAGATGACATTCATCAGGATTTTTTTTCTTTCGAAAAATATTATTAGAAAACGATTAAGTACAACAAAATGAAACATTTTCTGTTTGATGAGTTTTTCCGTAGAATATTTTACTCGACGTGTTATTTGTGGATTTAAAATATTTACAAATGAATTTTCTTCGTTAGCTTACATGGGGCAAGTCTGAAGTGCCAAATCCAGATTGTATTGAATACATGCTTAATATGTAGTACTATGATTGTAAGTTAAGGTGCAATAATTACAAATGCCCGTTTCCATTTAATTTTTTTTTTTTGAATTTTCGAAATTTGAATTGAGAAATTCGAAAAATTTAAAAAAATTCAAAATTCAAAAAATTAAGTATTAAAATTATGATATGACATATTTTTGCCTATCTCTAGAACTGAAGAAGCTAAAAAAGAAAATGACATTTCAATTCAATTTTTGAATTACCTAGTAATTTTACAAAAAAAAAAAAAAAAAATCGAAAATATTTATTTTCCCGCCCTTTTAATTTCAGGGATAGGCAAAAATATGTCATACTAAGTTTTGTTAATTTTTTCAAGTTCTATGAAGTGGTAGGCAAAGAAACAATTTTAAATAGTTTTTTGAATTAACAATTTTTAGAATTTTTCGATTTTCTCATAATTTAAAAAATTTGCAATCTGAATTTGGCACTTCTGACATGTCCCATGTTACTCGTAGTTGCGTAGGTTGTCGACTGATTCGTAGTTATTCATATTTGCGTGGGATCGGGAAACTAATTTGGAACGCGAATAAAATACGAATTCGGGGAAACAAATATTTTGTTTCAAAAAATTAACACCTTAAAATGTCAATGTATTGACAAAGGTAACGTAAGGTATCTGAAAAACTTGGCATGTCGAATGAGAAAAAAATAACAAAGTCAAAATGGAAGCCACCCTTCCCCGTAGACATATACGAGTTTAAAAGTGGATATAGACACATTGAGTAAAAACAGGGAAAAGATGAAATGTTAAAGGTGTGAAAATGAAATATTTATTTTCGCCGGTGACTTTTTTGAGAGGAGAATGCTTTGTAAATTGTTTGGTCTCGTTTATTTTTTTCTCGCTATTTGATGACATCACCGGGTAAGTCGAGGTGTTTAAAATATTCACAAGTTGAATAGATAACCATGACCAGCTGGAAAGTGAAATTGGTAATCGATGGGGTTGATATTTTTATAAGAAATTTTGTCTCTTTTTGTAAACTTTAAAGAAAGATAATCGAATTGTGGACCAGTTTTACTTCTTGGGCTGTAAAATTCTCCTTAAAGCCATCACAGCCCCTAAAATGGTGTCTTCCTGCTTTTCGTACTTGAGTTAGAGTAGTGGCTACAACTGTATCAAAGGAAAACCTGAACTAAGTAAATAAAATTCCAAGAATTTTTGGTAATTGTTTTTCAAATCAATTTTTAAGAAAAAAACGTGGATCTCCCCACAAATTAATTTCAAAAAAACCTATAACTTTTCAGGTAGACATAATAACTTGTTAATCAGGCATTATAAGAGCAAATTATACAAATCATTGATTTTTGGTCAATTTTTTTAAACAGGCCATTTTTGAAGAAAAAAAATTGGGCGTTTAACATATTTATTAAAGAAGTATTCAAATCTTCGAATTTTAAATAGAAATAGTCTATTTAAATATCCAATTTAAGTATACTTACTTTATTGGACACTGGTTCAAATGTAGAGTATTTGAATACATTTTGCCACCTATTTAATATAGGTACTTACTAAAAACATTTTTAAATAGTTTTTTTGCTCAATTCAACTTTTAATTAACATATTTTCTTTTAAATTTAAAAAATCTAATTTTTTTCAATTTTTCAATTCACGGTTTTCAATTTTTTCAAATTTTGGAACATTTTCTAATTTAATCAATTCTGAAGAATTTTTCATTTCATTCAGTTTTTTTTTTTTTAAATTTATACTAGTTAATTCATTCAATTTTTGTCGAATTATCTCATTATTATTCATTTATTTACAAGTTTCTGATTTATTAGATTTTCAATTGGGTAGGTACCTATGTTTTTAAATTTGAAAAGAACCATTATATCTATTTTTTCAATTAAAAACTTTTCTTTTTTGTATTGAGTACCTAACTTATTAATTTTTTATAAATTTTTAATTTGGTGTAGAATTTATTTTTACATTTTGTTTTTACAAAAATTTCAATTAATTAAATTTTGGGAAATTTATGCGAATTTTTGATTATTATTTTCGTAAGTGTTTGTAAATATTCAAAATTTATCATATTTTAAGACTTGAACCGTCCTGCTTATTTTAAAGGGAAAAAAAAATTTTGTGAATCAAATTTTTCGATTTATGAAAAAATCGGTTCCTTCTACAAAAACCAGTCCCAAAAAATTTATTCTTGATGAAAAAATCGGTTCCTTCTACAAAAATCAGTCCCAAAAAATTAATTCTCAAAAAGAGTTTTTTTCGAACCAATCTGGTAGTGCAGCCCATTCCTCATCAAGAATGTTTTTTTTTTTTGTGAGAACAGAGGTATCAATATTTTATGGAAGAGTTTCATAATCGACTATTCTTCCTTATAATTCGGTTGGAATATCGCAAAATTGAGTTTTAGAAATTTCTTTTATTATTTTTCAATCGATAAAAATTGTTAATAGGTATGGTTTTTGTCGCGGTGAGCTCCCACAAGTGCATTTTTATTCGTTTAATATTCTTTAGCGATGAAAAATGAATTGACTTTTCGTAATAATGTTCGTTTATTTCGGCTTCTCGACAAAGTATTGTGAAACTGTCTTCCCATAGATGAATGTTTCAGCAACAAGTCAATGTTTTCGATTCTAGTGCAGAAGCATCAGTCTTTTTATTTGCGAATTCTCATAGTGTGTGTAATTAAATTATCCTCACTCGTTGAAAAATATATTCGTTGTATCGTATCCACCATACGCGAATCCCTTTTTACACGTATCGTCGACGAAAGAAGTTCGTTCAATTGTAAATTAAAAAATAAGCTTAAAACGTAAGATTAAGCGTTGTCCTATATGTTTCAAACGTCGTAAAAATTTGCAACAGGAGCCTATTTGCTGAAAAATAATTAGAAAAGACTTTTAAAAGGTACAGAAATTTAACTCGCAAACTGATTAAGGTCAAGACTTTAAGGATAGAAATTTACGATCACGGGGATGCTTTATTTATAAAAAATGCTAAAATAACTTCAAAGTTCTGTTACGATTTTTTTTTTTAAATCAGACATGGAGGTGGTTGGTTGTTTGTTTATTCACTAAGAGCGAAAATTCATCTTACCTTTTTCCCCATCAAAGTACACCTACTTTTGACATTATTTGGAATAGCATTTCGCGTTATTGAAAAATTATCAATCTTCAATTTTAATACTAAAGAAATGAATGAAGATGGTAAACTTTAGTAGATTATATTTTTCGTTTTTTTATTCGCTTTTTAATTTAATTTTTCAAAAGGAAAACAATCTTTAAGGAAAATAAATTTTTATTTCATCTTGAAAAAAATTGATATTGAAGCGAGTCTATTCCATATTTTTTATTTTTTTATTTTCATTTAGATATTCACAAAAATTGAAATGTAAAACAGGTGCCCTCTGATATATGGTATATTTGTATTACTTGGATCCGATTTCGTGAATTCCTAAACATGTTCAATTTTTTCCTTTAAAAATTTTGATCGTGTTTGCATTAGGTATGCATATTTTGGGATCTTTCATGTTTTCTTTAATATTGCTGCTGAGGTCATTTTTCAAGTGAGGGTCATTTTCAAAGACCTCACTATATCTTAATGCTTAAAATAATTTCCCATGAAAAATGTAGTCGAATGGTACCTTCTTCATAGTTTTTTAGAGCCAAGGCCGAGCTAGGACCTCACTAACGAAGGTCATTTTCGCATGATACGACAAGAATCCTAACATATTTATTTTTGTAAATGGAAAATGTATAATTTCTAAACTCAAGCATATTGTGATCGCGATAAATTTAATTTATTTGTAAAATTATATCAACAACCATGTAACTGTCGAATCAGCATTGCCAGATTTTTTCGTAAAAAATCATTAGATTCAGTAGATATAAATTTCCAAGAAAATGTAGTATATACAGGAGAAAAAAGGATGTTTTGGCATTAATGTCTTTGAGTGGATTTTTTTTTCAGTATAGATTTTTCAGTAGAAACAAATTTTCAAAAAATGTAGTGGGCCCAAAAGTAACAAATTTTCATTAAAAAATATTAAGAGTCAGGAGAGGAAAAAATTATTTTTTCATCAATCAACCTTTTAGTGAATTTTTTATGAAAAAAGTAGTACAGTTGAAGAAAAAATAAGCTAAAAATCTGTTTTTCCTGTTTTTAGACCAATTTTTACAAAAATTGGAAGGTAGAAAATCAGTATAGCTTTGAAAAAGTAGTAGATCTACTGAAAAATCAGTAGCATTGGCAACGCTGTGTTGAATGAAATAGGAACGTAATTAAAAATGCTGTAATTTGATACCTACCTACGTAAATAGGTATCTATTAACTACTTTAATAAAAATTCTAAAACCTTATCTTACGAGTGCATTCGGCCATTAAATATTTACGATGATTTTTGAATAATTTAAAATCCTAAGCAAAGCCTATTACGTACGACCAAGATAAGGTTTAAAAAAATATCCCAAAAGAGCTTTGCTTTTTTATATGGATTTTTTACATAATCCGGATTGTGGATTGTGAATGAATTTTGGATACCTCGATTCTTTGCTGTACTTTAATCTGCATTCAAATCCAAAAACCAAAATCTACCTTTCAAAATCCGAGTAAAATTGACAAGACTATTGACCAAAATGATGAAAAAATCGACAAAAATTGGAAAAATTACTTCACAAAAAAATATTTTGATCATAAAATTCTAAAAAAAAATTATCAAAAGAAAAGCAAAAGTAAAATTCATATTCCATTTCAGAATCTAATCGAGGATTTTCAATAAAAACCGATTAACCCAACATAAAATCTGGTAAAAACAACAGCAAATTTTCAACAAAAAAAAATGTTTTTGGATTTTAAAAATGATACAGGATTTTCTTCAATCTATAATCAGATTGTGTAGAATTCGTGTAACAAAAACTATTTTTTTAGAAAAAAACGATCCAATACATGTTCGTAAAAAACTGTGAAATTCACGTAAACGCGAACGGTGTTTTTGTACTTTTTATTTTGGAAAAAAGCGCGAAAAAAATAAAGCCGCAAATGTAAAACACCACTTACCAAGTAATGAAATAATTATTCGCAGGGCTATGCTAAATGTACATGTAAGAAGGAAAAAACACGAGTAAAACTTTTGTAAGGGGAGTGACAACGGTAGAACGAGAACTGATAAACTGGAGAAAGCTCCTTTCACCTATATATAATATATATTGAGCAGATAAGGGGATGAACGTTGTCGAGGGGATATTATTCATTGCACAGTGTAGAATAAGTAACGCCTACGTTTTCAACATGTGTTGATGTAACTTATGGTTAGATTGTAATTTTTAAATATCTTTTATCCTCGAGACAATCGCGAAGTTATTATTTTCGGTAGGCATAAGATTTACATTAATATAATTTTACGCAAAATAATTAATGTTTCGAAGAAAAAATTGAAAGTAACATTTTGACAATTTGAAAAAGCGGGGTGATATGAGAAGAAATCATTTTGGATGTAATTTTTTGTACCAGTTGCGTGGCAACGAATTAAAATTTAAATTATTGTGTACTGAATATATTTACGAAGTGTTTTTTAGCCCGAAATTATTATTTAAATTAGAGCTATACCTACCTACCTACCTACCTACTCGAGATAAGTAGAAATTCGTTTAACGTTCTTCCTCTTATTCTGGTTGGAATAATTGTTCGTCGTTTTACTCGTGTATTTTAAAACTAGAGAAATAGCAAGTTTAGAATTTGCCTTTTTATCATAAGTTGCTTGAATTGCAAAGGATGCGCTTTCCTGTGAGGTAATTTCAAAAAAGTATTGCCCCACTTTAGGTGTAGCCCGTATAACTTTGCCGATCCATTTTATTATGAACGACGATTGTCTAATTTATTGCAGAATTTCCCTATCTTTTGCCTATTTCATAAATTAGGCAGAAAATTTCCCTTTTTCTCACTATTTAGACAAGCGTGGTACCGAACTGTAAGTACGCTGGACGAACTTTACATATGGTATGGACTGATCTTGAAAGTAAGTTACTCCTGAAGTCTTGAAACGAGGTTTAATGAATTCACACATTGCCAATGGTTACACCTTTTTTCAACTTTTTTGGTAATTTGTTTGTTTTGTGAGTTTTTTTTTTGGTTAGGTAGAGGTATTATTTTTTATTTATTATTATTTTTTTTTTGTAAAAGTAACTTCTAACAATTCTTTTTTTGTCGACGTCACTTTGACTAGCCGTTTTTTTTTAGTCATTGGTTATTTTTTCACTGGAATTTTCTATCAAATTTTTCTCAGGCAGAGTCACTTTTTCCATTTTTTTTTGGTCAACTTTTTGAGGGTTTTTCTTAGTATCTAAGTACCTATCCCAATTTCCTGTCAAAAAATTTTTAGTCATAGTTTTTTTTTCAACCAAAATTAATTAACTAACAAACGATAATTATGACAAAAAAATCTGCCAAAAAATGACCAAAAAAAAAACTCAAACAGTACTGAATCTGAAAAAAATAAAAAAAAAATAAAATAAAATACTTATGCTCAATAAAAAATAACTACGTGAAAAAAGTTCTCAAGGGAAAGTAATGACACAAAAAGTTACTCTGACCAAATTACGCTGACAAAAAAATTATGGCCAAAAAAGTGCTGACGAAATAAAATAAAATAAATCATTTAAAAGTTTGAAATACATAAAAGTGACTCTGACTGAAAAAAAAAAATTGAGAAAATCCTGGTGACAAAAAAATTACGTCCAAAAAAAACACTGACAGGAGTAACGATGACAAGAAAAAAAACCCTCAAAAACTCATAAAAATTGACCAAAAAAAAGGGAAAACGTGACTATATGACTGGAGAATAAGTTTGATAGGAAATTCCAGTGAAAAAATAATTTATGATTGAAGAAAGGTCAACTGAAAGTAACGTCAAAAAAAAAAACATCTCTGACATTTATGATAATTTAATTAAAATCTCATGCATTCTAGAATAATCTTGAACTGATTCTGAATGAATACTTACAAGGGAACCTCGCCAACTCGTCACCTCCGATTGAGCTGAAATTTGGCTCACTAAAAAAGCATACCACCCAGATCTCATAACCAAATTTTTAGCTGCTGAAGTTGATTTTTCGATTTTTCGTGAATTTTTGAAAATTGCTAAAACCGCCTCCGAAAAACCATTTTTTGAAAAAAAAATTAGTAAATTTTAAGACAGAATTCTGAAAATCGGGTTGTACACTAAAGTCGACCTCTAAAATCGATTGGCGCCATTTTCGAAGCGATCTGGAGCCTCTAGAAAATGTTGACTTTTGCCATTTGGAGAGATTCAAGTGTGCTGGAGAAAAGTCAACTTTTTCTGTAGGATCCAGATCGCTTCGAAAATGGTGCCAATCGACTCGGGGGGTCGACTTTAGGGGGTAGACGAAGTTTCGGGTGATATGCTGGAGAAATTAATTTCTTGGAAATTTAAAAAAAATGCAGAATTTTATTTTCAAGTTGTCAAAAAAAGCACGTACGAACGCGTCACCTCGGATTTTGGATTCAACTACGTCAATCGATAGATGGCATCATACTAACGCTAGGATTAAGCTGCCGAAGTTAATTACAACGCCGTCTGGAGCTATTCCAGTGCGCTGGAGAAAAGTCAACTTTTCCTGGAGGCTCTAGATCGCTTCGAAAATGATGCCAATCGACTCGGAAGGTCCACTTTAGCGTACAAATCGATTTTCAGAATTCTATCTTAAAATTTACAATTTTTTTTCCAAGAAATGGTTTTTTGCAATGGAGGCGGTTTTAGCAATTTTCAAAAATTCGCCAAAAATCGAAAAATCAACTTCAGCAGCTAAAAATTTGGTTATGAGATCTGGGTGGTAAGCTTTTTCAGTGAGCCAAATTTCAGCTCAATCGGAGGTGACGAGTTGGCGAGGTTCCCTTGTAAGTATTCATTCAGAATCAGTTCAAGATGTCGATGCTAATTTCGATATAAATGTCGACACATCGAAATCGGTCACTTTTCGATCGTACATGTCGACACGATTTTGGATGGTTTGTCGAGGTTATTATCGACACATTTGTCGACCGTCGACATGTCGAGCCATATTTGGACGGTCGACAAACATGTCGATAATAAGCTCGACAAACCATCCACAATTGTGTCGACATGTACGATCGAAAAGTGACCGATTTCGATGTGTCGACATTTATATTGACATTCACATCGACATTTGCAATGCTGAGATGTTGAAAAAAATGCCAAGTTCAAAATTTTTAATAGGTATATGTTTTAAAATTTAACCAAAAATAGTGATCAAGCCAACACTTCGACATTTCGTCAAAATTGCGGCTCTGAAATCACCTTTGTAGCTGGACATATGTGTGCCCAGCTAACGAAGAGGCAATTCTTAGAGTCTTATGTACTAATTCATAACACACTTTATCTGCGAGTATCAAAAATCACCCTCAAGACGTCGACAGTCAAGTCGATGCATTATTCGACCCTCGACAATTAGGTCGACATTGGCTCGACTTAAAATTCCTTTGGTCGACACTGTCGACAGTTAAGTCGATGCATTATTCGACCCTCGACAATTACATCGACACTAACTCGACCTAAAATTCCTCTGGTCGACACTGTCGACAGTGAAGTCGATGCATTATTCGACCATCGACAATTATGTCGACAATAACTCGACAAGTACTTGTATTATTCAAAATTTAAAAAAAATTAGAAAATTTCGTGATTCTTTCAAAAATTGTTTATTCCTGAGCTTAAAAATTGTTTTTTGTTCTTTTTAGATATAAAATTAGTGAATTTAATTGGCAGAAAATGTCGACATTAACGTCGATTCGTTTATCGAGTATCGATTTTTACATCGACATGTCTATGCAGAAAAACAATATTTTCTGAATTACAGGAAAATACTGAGAAAAATTCAAAAATTTTTATTGAACAGTTATGTTTAACATAGAACATTACTTTAAATCTCATATATCATTTTTGATTCATCGTTAACCAAGAAAAAAATGTGTCTGAATTTTGTCGACATAAATGTCGATGTCGACAATTGCTACACGAGGAGGTTCCCTTGTAAGTTAGTTCAAAATTTGTCCAAATAATTATACTTTTTTTCAGTCGTAGATCCTAAACATAGCTATTAATTGAAATAGGTCATACCTATTTGTGAAAATGCCTGCCTACTTCAATTAATTTACAAATGTGTTTCAAGGAATTATTCAAGTTACAATGATGATTTTTATAATCGAAGAATTTGAACCAGGATTAAATAATTATAATTCAAGAAATGAAAAAGGGTGCCCAACTGCCCCACTGGGCATTTTTAAAATAACCAATTTTGTGAATGACACACCCTGTCCAACCAAAAGACATCCAACTTTTGCTGTTATTGGGCTTGCCAGTTTTTCATATTTATAACACTTTTTTAAATTGAAGAATGATGTATGTACCAGTACCAATTTTATTTCATTTTTCAAGTACTTTACACATTACACCATAGATATTATTGCAAATTGCATATACGAAAAATCAGTTCGTTGTACGAGTATGAATTTCCCCTTCCCAATTTGACGCAAAAGTATTAAAACGACTAAACAGTTACCATGACCTTTCAGCAGTCGAACCACCAGTTGACATTAATGTCACGTAGAAAAATTACCCGGCTATTTAGTGGTTAATATTTTAATACGATGACCGCAACGGTCGCTCTTGATTGTTTATCAATGGGTAGAAAGGATACCGATACAAATCATCCGGGAAATACAGAAAGGAGGAATTTTCATTTAAAAAGCGCACGAATGTTGGATTTGTTTTTATATTAAATTTGGTAATGAAAAAATCTTCTTTTTTTATTTTAGGTTTGAGGGAGATTTGAAAAATTTAATATTCATGTTTGACATTTCTAAATCGCGTATAAGCGTGTAAACATGTACCCCTAAGCTTGAAATGAAATTTAATATTTTGTTATAATAGGGTGGAAATTTTCAAGATACAAAGGTTTCAAAAAGTTTCGGGGTAATTTTGACAATTTAACTTTTACTATGCAAAGTTAAAGCGTATAATGACTTATGACGGCGGTACATATGTATAACGCTTTCGTCAACAGGTGGAACGAATACGCTTGCATTTTCCTCTTTTTTTTTTTTTAATCATCTAATGTTAACCTGTCAAGAAGCTTCGGATGATGTAATAATTCAACAGGAAGAGCTTCTTAATAATCCTTATATTGTCGACATTTGCGAAAAACCTTGGAAAAAATATAAAATGACTCTGCCATTGTGTTGGGTGTAATTTTTTTATTTTTCCACTTACGAGCGTATTTGCAGGCGTAATTACCGTAATGCATTGAAATGAAATAAGTCAACTAAGTCGTATGGAAAATTAGGTAATTGATTAAATACCCGCTATACTCGTACTTTGGTTACCATTGCCTAAAGGGATATTATTCTGCAAATCTCTATAGAGCTGTCAATGTTTTTGTTTAACAGAAATGTAAATTTCACCAGTGTCTGACTGTCTGTGTTGTGTTCTTATTATAGACTAAAATACTCTTTGTAAACGTCCACTTCGTATTTTTTTCCAATCAAGTGGGTTTTTCTCATTGTTGCAGAAAAAATCGAATTTTTTGTAAAACTTGGATATGTCTATGTGACATGTTTTTCCCCCTCATTAAATTCTAATGATGTGAAATAGTCGCCAATTCATCAACAGGGCAAGGATTTATAAGCATTTTGCAGGCCAGACTATTTTTAATTTTTTTTTTGGTCCATCCATAAGGTAGTTGCACCAGTCGTTGGCCACGACCCAGTGGTGGGTCACTTGAGAAGAAAAATGTTTATAATTAAGCGTATTTTTAAAATAGCTTCAGAAAATTTTTTTAGAGCAAACCTGGAACATTTCTGCATAGAACCACATAAAAGTTTTGAATCAATTCTGTTCAAGTAATTAATAATGATCGTCTGAAATTTTTTTGTTAGAACAATTTTCAAAATGATGCCAATTCTAAAGATTTTTGTTAAGCCGAAGTGTTGTCGAAATATGAATTTTACACTATTAAGATTAATAAAACTTGAAATATAACCATTTGGACCTGAATCAGAAGAGTTTGGAGATTCCATTTCTTCATTAAAATAAAAAATATTGCCAAAATTCTATCAAATATGGCGGTGACTATCTACTGGAAGGAAAAAATGGTGTTTAGCCAGTAGTTGATCATTTTGATCAAGTACTAGACTTACGAAATTTTTGTAAAGTTCTAGTGGTTGATCATGCAAAAAATTGGTAAAAATTTACGAAAAATGATAGTTTCTCTTTCTCATGGCTAATGAGTGACAATTTTACCGAATACTTATTGATTTTTTTAAAAATTAAATGGTTGAAAGCCGTTGTCATAATCTGATTGACCAACTACTGGGTGATCAACTACTAGCGCGTGACCAACTACTGGGTGGTCAACTACTAGATTATCTTGACCAACTACTGGACTTTTCTATTTTTTCACTTAAAATGGTCGTAATTTTCAAAGAAATGAAGTAAAATTAAAAAATTATAGCGCATTTTGTAGTAGAATACACAAGGAATCGTTTGGTATATTCACCATTTCGCCAACGTTTTTAGTTTTTAAACCAGAATGTTTTTTATAAGACACTTCCACTATAAGGGTCCACCACTGGTGCAACTACCTTATAGTTTTAATTATTTTTTTTTTTGCATTTCACAACATAGGTATTTATCTCACATACTACCCCGGTCTGCAAATTTACAAAAGTCATACAGTTTCAAATTGGTAACAAAACGGTATTTGTTTCAAAATTGTAACGTTTTAGCTTTGAAACAGTAACAGGCCTGAACTGAAATATTTTCTTCGAAACACTCGTTCAGAAACGGTTTCATTTTGTGTTGAAACGGCAGTGAAACTGCATGCAGTAACAACAAGGTTTCAAAATTACCAAAATTATACAGTTTCAGATTGTCTCAAATTGGTAACAAAATTGTTTCAGTTTAAATCGAACTGTGTTTTGAAAATTAGTATGCTTCATTTAATGCCTAACACACAATGTGAACTCGTGGCTCAGTGGTTAAGGTTGCAGAATTATTAGATCGTAGTGTCCAGGGTTCGAATCAGGGCCGGGGAACTCATAGATAATTTTCCTGACTCATGATATAGTTCTTCAATTTATCGCTATTAGCGCTGTTCATTGAATTTGAAATTATGTGGTTTTCAAAAGTACTCATCAAAATTTTCAAAATTCCAAAAAATTCCAAATAAATGATTTTTTGTTATCATTTCGTCGTGTGATTCAGTCTTTTTGTTTCTACCTGAATAATACAAATTAAATTAATAAAGGTACTTAACGTGTTGAAACATGGAAATTAATTACTAATGCAAATTATTATTAGGTATGTAATGGTTGATCGTTCGAATCATCGACAATTATTATCGAAGAAATACCTAGTATGTGCGATATATTCGAATTTCGCGTCTAATACAATGGTGAAAGTTCTTTGATCTAGTTTCGTGTATAATTTTTAATTATTTCCCTTCCATATATTATGTCGTAAAGTAACTCCGAATTTTTGTCTCATTTCAAAAAGTAAGCGTGTCTATATTTTTTATTCGTGTGTAAAAATTGGAATACCTAAATTAAGTACCTAATTGTTTTAAAAATTTTGAACGTTTTTCTGTACGACGCGACTGTACTTAAATCATAAGTTGATTTTTTGTTATCTACTTCAAAATAATGTAATATACGTTTGTCATCTATCTTTGGGTTTATTTTCTCGTCAAATAGGTACATTTTCAAATTAAAAAAATTATAAAAAATTTTGTATGCCAAAGCACCGAAGATGGAAGTGCTATTTGAATTTTCATATATTTTAAAAAATTATAAAAAATTCTGTACACCAAAGCACCAAAGATGGAAGTTCAATTTTTTTCGACTTCGAGATTTTTATAGTTTATGAAAAACCTCAAAGTTGAAAAAAATTTGACTTCCATCTTCGATGCTTTAATGTACAGAATTATAAAATTGAAAGTAAAGGCTCGTTCACAATGCACCTTAACTTTTTACTTTAACTTTAACCAGCTAAAGTTAAAGTAAAAAGTAAAAAGTAAAAAGTAAAAAGCAAAAAGCAAAAAGCAAAAAGCAAAAAGCAAAAAACAGTCAAAACTCCTACTAACCAACCATTTTCAAAACGATTTTAAGCATAAAAAAGCTTAAAATTCATTTTGGAAATGGTTGGTTAGTAGGAGTTTTGACTGTTTGTTGCTTTTTGCTTTTTGCTTTTTACTTTTTACTTTAACTTTAGCTGGTTAAAGTTAAAGTAAAAAGTTAAGGTGCATTGTGAACCAGCCTTAAGCTGAAAACAATACAAGGATTGACAGTAGCGCTCGTTCACTGCAGTGATAAATTGAAGAACTAATTCATGTACCTTACTCAGCCACATATAGTTTCCCATCTATTTAAACATAATGTAAAGTATATTATCTATGGTTCGAATCCCGGCTAGATACGGAATTTTAGTGATAAAATTTGGTTTAGAAGTGTAGGTATTGTGGTAGGTATGAATTAAAATGAAATAAAAACAGCAAAATTAAGCATGTTAGGGTGGTCCAGCCAACGATTTTTAATTTAATCAAATTTTAATGCTTGAAACCAAATTGAAACGGTTTCAATACAGTTTTGAAACTGTTTCAAATTACAGTTTCATAATTGTGATGAAACAGTATGAAACGATTTTGAGATTGTATTGATACTGTATCAAAAAGTGCAAGAAGTCTCCTGTAGTGAAACAGTTTCTATTTTGCAGACCGGGACGAAAATTATAAATACGTAGGTATTTCCTTTATCACTAAAATAGACAGTTTTTCTCGTACTTCATGAAAATGAGAAAATATTTGCATTGAAGTGGCCCTTATTTTGAACTTTCGAAATTGTTTCTCTCACCCTCGAGCAGAGACGGTTTGAGCCAATTTTTTTTGGGGGTGTAGATCGAAAATGCCGAATGAAAATTTTCAAAATGCCGAATGATAATTAATAGGTACAACAGTGGGAAGTAGACCCCTGCGCTGAATTTTTTGAAAAAAGTGAGTTTTCGAAAGAAGAACTTCTCACTATCCTCATAGAAAAAATTTCAAGAACTTATGGTAGTATTAGGATTTGAATCAAAACAAGTCTTGCTGCCCGAGCGAAGCGAGGGCGAAAATTTTTGAAAAAATTGCACTTCTAAAAGAAAAGATGGGCTTTTTTTGCAGAAATTTTGAAAACGTACAATAATTTCTGGTTTTTTAAAAGATGAAAAAGTGATACGTTGCCCGAGCGAAACGAGGGCGAAAATTTTGAAAAAATTGGAATTTTTAATTAAAAATAATGCACTTTAAGCATAATTTTTAATATTTTCAAAAAGATCATGTTCATTTTTTTACGTTATAAGTTATAACAATTCAAATGCGCTGATTTTTGATTCCTATTCTGATTCTGAGAGAAAGATGAAGTAGCAGAAGTACATTGCCCGAGCGAAGCGAGGGCGAAAATTTTTTTCAGAAATTTACCGAATTTGTGATTCGAAATTTCTCTAAAATTTATCGAATTTATGATTCGGAATTTCTCAAAAATTTGCCGAATTTGTGATTTAGAATTTCTAAAAAATTTACATATTTGAAATTCAAAACATTACCAAATTTTGTAAACATACCTAATTTAATTTGTCGAAAGTTTGCCGAATTTGTCGAAAATTTGCCGAATGGAAAATCACTGGAGGGGTGTTCCACCCCCCCCCCCAACTCCCTCTCGCACCGGCTCTGCCCTCGAGCTTAAAGTGTTTCTTTAATGAAAAAATGATTCCATATTTTATATTTTTCTCCTAATTGAATTTTAAGGGGTTCCCTGGGTTGCGTTCAGTTTGGAAATTTTTCCTTCCCTCATACGTCACTATCAAGTACCAAACAAATTGTTGGCCAATCAAATTGAAAAATTCATGATCAAATGTTTGATGTGACGTCAAAATGACGTATGAGGGAAGGAAAAATTTCCAAACTGAACGCAACCCTGGAAGCAAAGATAATATAAATATAAACTACGTTTATAATAGATAGCCAACTCAAGGTAAAATTTCTAAATGGTATTTTTAATTCCCAGAGCAGTCACTGCATTCGAAAGCGCTGCTTCGTGTTGTGTTCTTTCCCTTTGGAAATTTAAAATAATTATGATTATTTTAATGGTGCGTTCAGCTCATCGTAGAATAAAGAATAAGAACAAGAATAAGATAAAAAAAATAAAAAACAAAACCTCACATATTCGGCCACTCAAGAATTAACTCAATTTTTGACATGTACCTAATTTTTAATTCGCTACACACAACACAGCGTCATCAAATTTGTTTACCTATTTTGGCTTATTTTAAGTGGCCGAATATTTTGGAGTTCCGTTTTCTTATTCCTTATTCTGCGATGAGCTGAACGCACCATGAGTCTTGACTCAAGCAATTCAAAACACGACAAAAGTAGATATCCAACAATAATTGAACGAAAAATTTTTTGTTTTGAAGTACAGCGCTTCTTGTGACTGCTCTGAGTACTGAATGATCATGTTCAAAATTTTTATCCTATAAGGTACACCCCATGTCTGGAAGGGGCAAACATTTCAAAGTACAACCATAAGGCAATAAATGAAGCAGGTATAACTTTTAAGAGAATTGAAAAAAGTCATGTGAAAAATTTGCCTATCTTCGAAAATGAAAGTGCTACAAAGCTTTAAAAATTAGTATTTTTGAAGTTCAAGGCTCCATAGCGCCTTCACCTTCAAAGATAGGCAAATTTTTCACACAACTTTTTTTGTTTATCTCAAAAAGTTACACCTGTTCCATGTATTTTCCTGATGGAAATTTGTAATATTCATGTCTCATCAGCGCACCGTGATAAATTGAGGTAGGCAATATTTTTGACCGGAATTTCGTGCTGCTGTAACTTTTTCAATTTAAGAGATAAGCAACCGAATATGCTTGGAAGCTGGGAACTCATTTGGGGTTTTCAACGTGCTTTCCACTGTCAGTCGAAATTTTTTTGAAAGCAGTGTGGCCAACTAATCCTGTATTTTCAAATTTAGGTATCGTACATAAAGTTTTTTGTTAGTGGTACTCCTGCCCTCTAAAAATGATTCTTTTAGCGTAAAATCAATTCTCTAAAAAATTTTCTTCAAAAAAATCATTTTGAGTAGTAGCGCAAGAAAAAACAAAAAAAATTGAAAAAATTTAACTTCAATTTTTTTTTTAATTTTAAAAAATGGCCACGACAAAGGTACTTCTACCCAACAAGACCATTTTCGGTGATTTTTCATCTTTACCCCTATTTTTAAGGGATTGTAAAAAAAACTTTTTAAAAATGTTTTTTGAAAAAAAAAAGTTTTGGATCAAAAAGGTCATTTACGGCAATTTTTCAACTTTACCTCAGTTTTCAGAAACAGCATCTTTCTGGAAAAAATGGCGCAGTTCATTTAAGGTAAAGTTGAAAAATTGCCATAATTTTTTTTTTTAGGCGAAAATATATAGGTATTTCAAGAACACTTTGATCCAAAAAAAATTATTTCATTCTAGCTGCTTTTCAATTTTTATTTTTTTCAAAAAACGTAAAAAAGAAGTGGTTTTTATGTCCCCAGTAGGTACTTATGTACCTAGTGACCATTTTGATAAAAAATTTTGGGGAAAAAATTAATAACAATTTTTTGAATTTTTTTTTTGTTTTCTCAATAAAAGGGGTTCTGTGCCACTACTCAAAAATGATTTTTTTGAAGAAAAATTTTGAGGGAGGAGCGAAAGTTTTATAGATGTAACTGCAAAGCTGTTCCAGGCAATTTCAAAAGTGATTTTCATACGTATTATGTAACATTTGAAGGGAGTGAGAAGTCCAATTAAAACTTTTGTTATAACCAAAGTTATTCCTAGAATCTTAATTCAAAACTTTGGTTTGATATTTTTTTCAAAAGCAGCACCCAAAACAGAAATAGAGTACTCGGACTTCCGAAAATATTTTTCATCGATTTATTGAAGGAATGTTTTTTTTTTCTTTTTCAAGAGCATTTTTTGTTGAAAAATATCTTCGTGGACGTCAGTTTTGATAGATTTTCATTTTTTTTTTCAAAAAAAAAATAATAAAATAAAATAAATAAATATATCAGGACAATTTTTATAATTTTTTTAAACAAGGTTTTGAATTTTATTTTACAAAATTGACCATGCAAACATTTTTTCCAAGACAATTTTTTGTATTTACAAAAAAAAAAAAATGTCGGAAAAAGTTTTGAATTTATTTCAAGGAAAATTTTTGAATATTTCTTTTTGACAAATTTCTTCCTCTGAGACGATTTTACTCATCTAAACAAATACCTTCGTTTGTTGAAAAATGATTGAACATTTCCCAAAAAAATGTACTTTTGAGAAAACGTTTTCTTGAGAACGTGAATTTTTTTGCACACTAAACTTGGAAAGATTCCTTGAAAATCAACTCGCGAGAAAAAAATTATATGAAAGTTTAATGAAAAATTTTTCCAAGAAACGAATCCCACATGAAATGAAATTTTTATTTGAATAAATGGTTTCATCTTCGAAATAATTGTACTTACACCTAATTCGAGTGTCAAGAGTACATTTTTCCATTTTTCAATGTATATTTTAGCATATTCAGAAAGCATACGTAAAAATACGCGTATTTTATTATGATAATTGTATATTTTCCCTTCCTTGATGAACAAATAGGTAAACGCAACAAAAATTAAATACAAAATTTTGAACTGTAAAAATGAATTAGATTTTGCGGAAATATTTCTCGAAATATCTACCTAGTTTAAAACTGTCTTACTTTACTCGGTAAATGAGCTAAGTGAATTTTGCATAGTCAAAATGAACATCGTTAATTTAACTTAGCACCTCGGGGCATTAATAGCGTGAATGCTTAAACAAGTAGAAAGATGCATTGGCAAGTGACGATAAAAGATTCCTAGCTGCTTAAGATGGCGGCGCGACGTGTCGTGGAGGGACGTAAAGCAGGATATTAAATATTACGAGTATTCACGATATTGATAAATTCAAATTCCAGAAAAACGTAATTTTCCTTCCAAGTTCAAATGAAAATACTTACAAACGAGGAAACAAAATAAATAGAAAAATGAATGAAAAAACTTGAAAAATTGCCATCATTGTCTCTGCCCTTTTCACGAAATAAATGCGAAGTCACCTTTTTCTCGTCTTAAACGTTTCTATGTGCATAATTATTCCCTCGGTAACATTCGCACGAATTTCTTATGCGATCATGGCAGATATATATTAGTAATTCCATTTCTCCTGTTGTTTAATTTCACCACTAGCCCTGTATTTTTTTATTTTTTCGTTTCGAGAATTTTTTTTTCAATTTTTTTTTTTCTGTCAATATTATAAAGTAAACCACGTTGTATTTCGTTGATTCATGTATGCACCTTTATAGCTATCGGTCAACGTTCATCGAGAAAACATTTCAAAAACTTGGATCGTTTTATTGGTAGGTACAACGGTGTTGGTTTGAATTGGATTATCATAACACGAAGATATGTTTATTTAAGAATTAAGTAAATATACTGCGAGTAGATGAATGCTTTTATTAATTAAATGCTGTAAAACAGACAATATTATCTTTCATTTTGAAGTAAATCGCAGGTGAATATTAACGTATCGGATACTTTTTTTTTACTCAACAGGTAAACAGTGATGCAACGGTGTCAGTTCTTTTTAGTGTGGGTACTCGTAATTGGGTTAGGCTTTTTGGACACGTGTGTGGGTTTTATGTAGGTAAATCTACCTTTTATTATTACCTATATTATCATGTGGTACATACAAGTAGATTTACTTAAATTGATTAATGGTTGGAAATCTAGGTTATTTCAATGTTTTCGAGAACGTAGTCGAGTGATTTCACCTGCTTAGTGGTAGAAGTATTGATCAAAAAATTATTTGTATATTTGTATTGTAACGGAGGACAGCTCAAAAGTTCTGATTAACTGGCTTCAACACCTCTTGATTTTTTTTTACACAACTTTTAAGAAAATTATTTTTAAAAATTTTGTTTTAAAATAAAATTTGCCAGAAAAAAATTGTGAAGAAAGTGTTTTCTAATAACAAACATAAAAGCATTTTGTTTAAAAAATTTTTAACAAAAAAAAAAAAAATCCAAAAAAGTTTTTTTCTTTAAATCTTTGTTTAAAAAAATTTTAACTAAAATTTTTTTATAATTAATTAGCAAAACATACAAGTTTTCCGCAGTCAAATCATAACTGAAATTTTCATTTTTTTCAACTTCCCGAAAAATATGTTGCAAGTGGTTAAAACATCTTCGCAGGGCCAGCATCCAGCAAATCGAAATTTTCTAGGGTGCAGCTCGATTTTTTCTTGTGGGGTTAGTGAGTTGAAAATTTTTCAATGTTGATTACGAGAATTTTTTCTTCTTCAAAAAATCGAGATTTTTTTTACAACTAAAAATTGAGAAATTTTTTACCGTAAAATTTTTTTAAAAAACAGCGACAACCTAAAAAAATTAGAAAATTTTTTGTCTAAAAAAAATATTGAAATTTTTTTATTCGAAATCCCCCCCCCCCCTAATTTCTAAAAACCCATAAGAATTTTTTTAGTGCTGATACCCGTTGAAATCGGTTAAATATTTAAATTGTTTTTAACTGCAGTCATTTGGTCTGAATTGGTTTTTAACATCTCTTGATTTTTTTAAAAATTTCTTTAAAAATTCTTATCGGATTTTTTAAAATGAAACATTCACAGAAACAAAATTTTGAAAAAAAATCTTAGTGACTGACAATTGGAAAAAATTAAAAATGAGTTTCATAATAATTATTTTTATTTTTAAAAAAAATCAATCAATCAATCAATCAAAGTAAATGCTAAAACCAGTTTAGGTCAGTTTACTAAAAGTGATAAAAATTGTAACATCCTTGTGTATCCTGAGGAAAGACATTGCTGAATAGATTTTTTTTCTTTATCAAAAAACAACAACAACAACAACACCAGAACCAGCACTTTTCAGGAATTTAAAAAAAATAATAAGAAGTGCTAAAACCAAAAGTCCTGCCCTGAGTTTTCTCTTTGTTAAAAAATCGAAATCAGAAAGGATTTTTTTGAAATTGGAAAAAAAATGAAGAAGTATTGAAACCTGTTTAGATTCGTCGAAAACGAGTATTTCAGTTTTTTTTTCAACTCGAGTCCACTGTTCTAAACAAGTTTCAACTTATTGATTTTTTTTCAATTTTCAAAAAAAAAAAATCTCATGGAATTCGAAAAAAATTACTTTCAAAAATTCCCTAATCGTCTGTCTGAAATTATCTTTCCAAAAAAAGTGATTTTCTTTTGTAAATTTTGAAATTTGCACCACCTAACTTAAATTATTGTTCCATTATCTTCAAGTACATAAAATAGACTCGCGTCTTAGATACAAAAATATACTTTGTAATCAAAATCATCAAATGCGTAGGTGGCAAAAAAATATGCCCAAATAAATGAGTTTAATTTTATACCCAAATTACTAGTCAAAAAAATACTTTATAGATTTAGTTACTTATACGTACTATTAGATCTCTACGTAGATAGATGAAGGTATGTAAGTATATTGAGTAAATAAAATACACCGTATCACAGAAGATAATACCTTTAATGTTATGAAATAATCCACTCATCGAACGGTAAATATTTAAATTCAACCTCGAGGTATGTCTTTTTGCAATTAGGTAGATAGACTAAAGTAAGTATAGGTTTAACAATTGTGGGTGAAATTTTCGAAAACTCGATTGTCATTGAAAATTAGCGAAACAACATCAAAGCAACTTGCGAAATTCCAACGTTGGTCGAATTTTTATGAAGTGATTTCGACGTAATAGGAAAATAAGTCGAGATGAACGAATACCGAGTACTAACAAAGAATTTCGAAGAGAGTGATTCGTCTTCGTCAGACGCCCAACATCGGGGCACAACGGCGGGTGTTTCAGTTTCAGGTTGAAAATTATGCGAGAAAAACGAATAGTTTAGGTTGGTTTACTGTATCACAATCATCTTTGGCTGATTTTACCCTCAATCACATGTTTGACATCTTACCTCTTCTAGTTCTCAAGTTTCAATAGGCTTGTGTGCTTTATCAACAAACATTTTCATTCTATTTTCTTCAACAGTTTCTATATAATACTTACTATTCATCAAAAATGTTGTATTACGAAAACACGTATAGATAATTTTTATTCCATCTTCGTTTGAAGTGTGAAAATATTAAATCGTGTCTGGCTCTGGGAATATTTTGTTCTACAGGGTGTCCGGGGAGCACTACACAAGACTTCAGATTTGAATACAACCGGTATCTCAAAAATTGAAGGAGAAGCGGAAAATTTGAGAAATGAAATTGAGAGAAAAAATGTTGTGGTTTAGTATAATGCAATTTCTCAGTTTTTGAAAATTGTACTGAAAATTAAAATTTTTACAAATTCCGCCAGAGGAGGATTTTACATTGGATCTTAGGGTAGCTTTTTTCATTGATTAAATGTAATTTTTCAAAAACTCCAATTTTTTGAAATTTTCTGAAAATTAAAATTTTCTCAAATTCAGTAGGGGTAGGATTTTGCACTGGACCAAATGGTAGCCTTTGTCATTGATTAAATGCAATTTTGCAAAAACTCCCATTTTTTGAAATTTTCTGAAAATGAAAATTTTCTCAAATTCAGTAGGGGTAGGATTTTGCACTGGACCAAAAGGTAGCCTTTGTCATTGATTAAATGCAATTTTTCATTTTTTGAAATTTACTGAAATTAAAATTTTTTACAAATTCAGCCAGAGGAGGATTTTGCATTGGATCTTAGGGTAGCTTTTTTCATTGATTAAATTGGTGATACTAAAAAAAATACACATTTTTTATTCTTAACATTATTTTTTTGCTCATCTCGAAAATTGAAGGGGCAGGGGAAAATTTGACAAATAAAATTGAGAGAAAATTTTGTTTGGCTGGGTATAATAGACAGTACTGGAAAAAATGAGTTTTTATCACTCTTAACATTTTTTGTCCAAGTTGAAAAATGAAGGTGCTACCAAGCTTTTTCTTTTAAAAAATGAATGAAATGGCAACACTGCTTTTAAAAAAATTCTGAAGCCATCAAAGAGATAATACTTCGAAAAAGCAAAAAAGTTCTAATTACAATGGAATGTCTATCTTTGAAATTTAATGAGTTCTAGAAAACCAGAATCACATGTCAAAAAGTTTGCCTTGCTCAAATTATGAAGGAGTACTGGCGAAAATTGAAAATCGTCAGATTTCACTTACCAATGCATCCAATGACTGTAACTTTTTGAGAAGAACAAAAAAGTTATTTGATGAATTTGCCTATCTTCAAAAATAAAAGCGCTAGGGGGCCTCAAACTTCTGAAATTTAAATTTTTATTGGTCTGTAGTGCCTTCATTTTCCAACTTTTGCAAAAAATATCGAGAGTAAAAAATGCTCATTTTTTCAGTATTGCCCATATACAGGGTGTTCCTGGACCAGTGCACCGCCTTCGAACCTATGATGTGTCTACCCAAACTACACAAGTGTATGCATGTTTGCCGACCCTAACATTTGAAGAGGCAAAGTTATACACACGTGATGGTAATTTCTTCAGAACGTCATAACTTTGCAAATAATGTAGATAGACAAAATTTGCTTGAGGTTTTTTGGTAGAACTTTTCAAGTCCTACAAAATCGGTTATATTCATTTTTTGCCTAGCTCCAAAATTGAAGGAGCTACAGTGATGTGAAAATTTGTACGGCTAATAACTCCTTCAATTTTCAAGTTAAGCAAAATTTGTAAGAGTCATTTTTTCTTCATTTTTTCGTGTTCTACAGAATGAGCTATTAATGTTTTGCCTAACTCGAAAATTGAAGGAACTACAACATTAAAAAAATGAAAAAAAGGCAATTTTCTTCAAATTTGAGTAAAATTTTAAGGAAATTGCCCTTTTTTTCATTTTTTTAATGCTGTAGTTCCTTCAATTTTAGAGTTAGGCAAAACATTGATAGCTCATTTTGTAGAACACGAAAAAATGAAGAAAAAATGACTCTTACAAATTTTGCTTAACTTGAAAATTGAAGGAGTTATTAGCCGTACAAATTTTCACATCACTGTAGCTCCTTCAATTTTGGAGCTAGGCAAAAAATGAATATAACCGATTTTGTAGGACTTGAAAAGTTCTACAAAAAAACCTCAAGCAAATTTTGTGTATCCACATTATTTGCAAAGTTATGACGTTCTGAAGAAATTACCATCACGAGTGTATAACTTTGCCCCTTCAAATGTTAGGGTCGGCAAACATGCATACACTTGTGTAGTTTGGGTAGACGCATCATAGGTTCGAAGGCGGTGCACTGGTCCAGGAACACCCTGTACATGATCAAAAAATTTTATCTTCGCTTTATTTTCCACTGCTTCATCAATTTTTGAGATAGGCACCATATTCATATAAAGTTTTTTGTTAGTGGTACCTGGTTGTATCCAAATCTGAAATCTTGTACGGTGCTCCCTGGACACCCTGTATGTTATGCAGAATTTTGTAGATAGGTAACTATACTTTACGTATTTAATTATTTACAAAAGTCATTTAATTCGTTGACATTTATATAGAAGTAATGAGTTTAAGTTTTTGGTAACTACATGTACATATTCACATCGCATCGTGTATTGAGATTTGAAATAAAATGTGTGTAATGAAGGCTAGGTGTGATTTGTCGCTGCATACAAATTGCTATAGTAGCTCGGAGCAGTTTTCAGAAGGAATGTGATAAAATGCAGTTGTACCAAAGTTCATTTTTCAATAAACGAGCAGCGAAAATTCTCATTGCATTTAACTTGTAATTCAAACGGAGCGTAAAATTTTAATAAATCTCGGCTAAAGAATATTTTATAATTTTCATTCGATTTCGATAACTTGTTGAAAAATTTTCGTTAATTCTCAAGTCGAACGTGTTTCGCAACGTACGTTTTTCACGGCGTAAAAATCTTTGAAATTAATTATCATGTTCATTCGCCTTGAAAATTACTTTTTGCAAGTCTGCAAGTTCCCAGCCACATAAAAGTTGTGTATAACATGTTGATGTGGAACTTTTTCTATTCAAATATAAAGCAAAAAAAAATCTTAGTTAAGGGTAACGAAGCTCGTGAAAAGTATGAATATTTTTCTGTCTAATATTCTTCTTATCAAATTACGAAACACAAATGGATAAATTTTGATACAAGGTTCAAGATGAGAAGGGTTCTGGTTCATTGTTGGGTAAAAATTCAATATTGAAATTCGTAATTTACGTCGTGTCGTATGGATAACTTCTTAATCTACCTGGATGAAAATTAAAAAGTTTGCCTACTTTAAAGATTCACGGCGCTGTACGTGGCGTTGAAAGATTTTTTTCTTGTCAACCTACAGTTTCTGCAGCGTTATGGTATCTCAAACACAAACGTAAAAATTTTTAGTTTAGTTATTTAATTCTATTTTAAAAATATCTTCTTTTGTCGAATGTAGGATTCAAAGTATAATTTCTTTGATGGTGAAAATTTAATTTTGTTCAGATAAAAAAAATCTTTATTTTTGGTAGTGGTTTTAATGTTGTTAGTGTTTTTTTTTCTTCGTCTAGTGGAAAACCCAAAAGGAAAACTTATATCTACAAGTGGCCTTGTATTGAAAAAAATTATTATTTTTTGAGAATAACGAAAAAAAGCACAGACGAGTGAGAGATGTAAGAATGGCGAATCGGTCCTTGGCTGGAATTTTTTAATTGGTCTAAAAATTAAGGGATAAAATTTTTTGGCCACCTATGTACATCACACCCTCACTTTAGTGAGGTAAACTGCATTTTTTTTCTTTTTATTATAAAATCTTATTTTCTACAAAATTCTTGTTTACCAAAATTTAAAAAAAAATTGATTTTTTCAGAATTTTTATAACAAGTTATCAATTTTTATGAGAAAAAAATATTTTATTTTTTGAGGAAAAGTTTTTTTTGTGCAGAAAAAAGCGCTCACTTTTTTAGAAATTAAAAAAAATATATTCTCAATTATTCAGAAGAAAAAAACCTTTCAATTTTTGAAAAAAATACAAATTTTTTGGAAAAGAAAATTTCTTGGTTTTTCCGATATATTGATACGATAGGTAGTATTTTTTAAATTTTTGGATAAAAAATCTTTCACTTTTTTTGGAGAAAAAAATAATGAAGAAAAAATTTATATTTTCATTTTGAATAAAATCTCTTATTTTTAGAGAGAAAAAAATTTTCAGTTTAAAAAAAATTTCTTGATATTTTGTCAAATATTTTGGAGCAAAAAATCTGTTTTTCTGTTTAGAATGAAATCTCTCATTTTTAAGGAAAATTTTTCTATTAGGTAATTTTAATTTTTCGAGAAAAAAAAATTTTGAGAAAAAAATTTCTTAATTTTTCTGTAGTAAAAATACCTATTTCTCAAATTTTTGAAGAAGAAAATCTCTTCTTCATTTAGCATGAAATCTCTCATTTTTAGACAAAAATATTTTCAGTTTTTTTCTTATTGAATCTCAATTTTTGAGGAAATGCTCATGTTTTATAACCAAAAAAGTCTAAATTAATATTTATTAAGTAATTGGATTAATTTATAAAAATTTGTTTTCATAAGTCCAACGAAATAATGATAAACTGTACGATTTTTTTTTGGTTTATATAAAATGTTTTCAAGGGCCTTAAAATATAGAACACCCGGTCAAAAAAAATATCCAAAATTATCAAAAATGGGGTAGAAGATTAACAACTCACGTGAAAAAAAAGTATTACTAAGTATTAAAAAAAAGTAGTACTTGAAGTAATGCTAATTTGGAAACTTTTCAAGTACTACTTTGCAGTGCTGGTTGTAAGTAATACTTCATAAGTACTGAATAAAGTAATACTGTAAAATACAGGGTGATTCGGCTTCCCACTGACAAACTTCGGCAGTTGGTAGCCCTGACTGAGTTGAACAAAACCCTGCCTATCTGTTCATGGGAGGAAACTAGGAGTGTACCTCTCCCCCCTTCTATCATATAAAATTTCTTTTCTCAAAAAAATTCAATTTCAGCGAAAAAAAATTTAGGGGGACGTACTGTAGCCACATACAAAATTTCAACCGAATCGGATAAAAAGAAGTCGTTCTACGGCGATTTTTTCAATTTTTTACATGGGAAATAAGAAATTCAACTCTTTTCGAGCAAAAATAGGTTCTATGGACCGGATCCGGCTCATTTTTGGCATGTACATTAATGAGAACCCAACACACTCTCATATCAAAAATGAGCCGGATCCGGCCCATAGAACCTATTTTTGCTCGAAAAGAGTTGAATTTCCCATGTAAAAATTGAAAAAAATCGCCGTAGAACGACTTCTTTTTGTCCGATTCCGCTGAAATTTTGTATGTGGATACAGTATGCCCCCCTGATTTTTTTCCGCTAAAATTGAATTTTCTTAAGAAAAAAAATTTATATGATAAAATGAGGGAAATGGTACACTCCTAGTTTCCTCCCATGAACAGATAGGCACACCTACTTGCAAAGTTTGTCAGTGCGAAGCCCAATCACCCTGTATAATACTTCTCATTTAAGTATTGAAAAAGTACTGCTTTGCGCATGCGCATTGATTAAATGCAATATACACGAATTTTGCCATCAAATAAAATTAAAATAATTAATGGCATATTCTACTTGCATTTTATTTGCTATTTTTTATTTCCTTTGAACCATATTAATCTTTTTGAACCATTTACACTAAAATTCCGGGTACCTGAAGGGGCTCGAACCTGGGACCTTGGCTTTCCACATACCTTCCGCATCACATTGAACAGGTGCTAGACCACTCGGCTACCAGTACTGAATGAGTGATAAGGCATTAAATGTCGTATACACCTTTGTAACGCTATAGCGCTATAATTTTTTGAATTTCAAGGTTTATCAAAAGAATTTTTGGACATGGAACCAAAAATTTTAATCAGAGAGGGATTTAAATTTTTACCGCTTCGTACTTAAATCTAGATGCCTCGTTTTCAAACAAACCCCTTCCCTTAAAAAATTGTTTGAACAAGTATTGTGATAAAATTTGTGTTAGGTATTCTTCAAAAATGAAATTCAGAATTATTTTTCGCTTCGAGTTTCTTAATCATTTTTTCAACGATTTTTTTTTTGAACACTTCAAATAGAAAAAAAAATACTTTGCAATAAAATAAGAAAATACATTCAAAGAATAAAAAAAAGTGGAATTTTTTGTTTTAACACGATTTTTAAAAAACTCAAAGTTGCACAAAATTTGAAAAAAAAATTTCGCAATAAAATTTTCAAACTTGTATTTATTAAAAAAACGTTTCTCACAATATGTGTTGAAAAGTGTTTTTGAATATAATAGGTATAGGTATTCTTCGAAATTGTGTTTTGTTTCCATTAGGTACATTTTTTTTCACAACTTTGTTGATGACTGAATTTTGACAATTTTTTCAACAATGAATTTTGAAAAAAAAAATGTAAAAGTAGATTCATTCCTTTTCAACTCCCAAATTAAAATATTAGATTTTTCAAAACATTTTTTTTTTGTTTCAACACGATTTTTAAAAAACTCAAAGTTGCACAAAATTTGGCAAATTTTTTCACAATAAAATTTCCAAACTTGTATTTAAAAAAAATCGTTTCTCATAATAAATGTACCTAGGTATATTGAAAAATGTTTTTCAATGTAATACTGTTCGAAATTGTTTTTCGTTTCCATTAGGTACAATTTTTTTTCACAACTGAAAATTTGTTGAAGACTGAATTTCGACAATTTTTTCAGCAATGAATTTGAAAAAAAAATTGTAAAAGAAGATTCATTTCGTTTCAACTCCCAAAATTAAAATATTGCAGTTTTCTAAACATTTTTTTTTCAAAATTTATCACCCAAAATAGGTCATTAGTAACTCCACATTAAAAGATGACTCCTTAAAAAATTTGATTTTCTTCAGCAATTTCATCATCAGCAGTGTAGCTAGTGGACTACATTATATGACTGAATATATCTCTAGTCAATAAGTAAGAAAAAAATTGATCTCTATGCCATTTTTCCTAGGTCCCTTCTTTCTCAAAGGTCTAAAACTCCTGTTCATGGGAAGTCTCTTATATCCGTTTCTGAAGCCGCTTTTAAGAAAATTTTCAAACAAAAATTGCAGATTGAGACTTTATGAATATTTTTTTTCATTACAAAAATTTCGTTTGAACCTTTTCCTCTCCCCTAATTTTGAATAATACAAATGAACGTAATCTGGCAGTTTTCAATTAATACGTATTAAGTATGCTTAAGTGGAGAAACGAAATGGGTGGTAACTGACATTTAAGTTTTTGTGATAAAAATAATTAAAAGTGCTTAGATATGTTCATGCAAAATAAAATTAGTAATATTTCTCTAGCAGTAATATGACACAAAAAGTAATACTAGATTATTATCAAGTGTAGCTTTCAAGCATAACAGGAAGACTGCAGTATTATTTTACACATGAATCTGAATGAGTAATACTTTAAGTAGTACTTTGCAATACTTGAAGTTAAAAAAGAAGTACTTTTTAAAGAAATAGTACTACTGTAGTATTACTTCATTCGCAAATGGTAAATGAATGAACACTTCAAGTAATACTTTGAAGGACTACTTACGGAAAAGTAGTACTCAGTATTACGTAGCATTACTTTTTTCATCAAAAATAATACTTAGTAATACTTTTTTTTCACGTGGGAAAATATTAATAAATCGGAGAAATATTTAGGGAGGGGTAAAAAAATTCTAATTTCTTTTTTTAACCTAATTTTTTTCTATATTTGCTGTACATATATTTTTTCAACAAAAATTATTGGGGCATATGCCCCCTTTCCTCCAAGTTACGCCTATAACAAGAACAAAAAACATGATTTTTAAATTTTCATACTACGAGTAGTAGACTATAGGTACTTGGGTAACTGAATTCGAGTTTAGTCTTATTTGTTTCTTTTTGCATTTGAATGCTTATTCGAACTAAACTCATTTTTAAATGTAAGTATAAATTTGTTGCATGTAATTAGGCAAGTACCTAGTACTTAGTCCTACGCTTCTTATACCAACATAGTGTAGTCGTTTCACGTAGTTACGAAATAGTTCACAGTTGAAAATAAAATGCCTAAAGAAAATTAATTTTCAAAAGAAGATGTATTAATTACATTTGTGTTTTCTTCTTTCAAAACATAATTAGCTTTGGAATAAAGCTACCGCCCTCAAAACATACTTAAGTATATTTATATTATCTTTACTTTTTAACATTTCATATGTTGTTTTTCATGCGTATAAAACAATATACATTAGGTAGGTACAGCAAAGAGGGAATAAAAAAGGGGGAAAGCTCAACAAAATATTGATAAATCAAACAAGAATGCAGATTACGTAAAATGTTCATTACAAAATGATGTAATTTTGATAAAATATCGAAAGTGAATATAAATATTTTTATTTAAAAAATTAAATTAAATTAGAAAAAATTAAAATAGTAAAATGGCAAAAATAAATTTAGGAGAAATGAAGGGTAATAAAATAAAAAAAATTTCAAATAGGAAAATAATTTTTACATTTAAAATTTAGATTATAAAAGTTACCCCCTTGGGTTTGCCAGCTCATAAAAAATGTAAATGTACTTAGGTATTTCAGTTCTCTTAAAAAATTTGGAAAAAAAATTGGAACCACCAGGCACCAACGTGAACCTTATCAACTGCTGAAGCAACGTCATTGTATGTACTTACTGCTGGTATAACAAAAAAGTAAAAAAAAATTATCATCAAAGTAACCTCACTTGTCAGTACCTTTCCCTACCTACACGAAATAGATAAAATCCAAACTAAGTACATAGGAGATATCAATGTCGTTCCATATACAAAATACACTATTTATATTCTTTTCGGCTCATTTCGTAGTAAACTGTTGTTAAATTTGTCGCATATGAGCTGGTGATCGACGAATTGCATTTCAGTCATTAATAAATTTACTTTTTGTGTCTGAAATACCTGGGTAAGCAATGTAAGCATTCTCATAAATTTAACCTCATTCAAAAGTGATTTAAAAAATCTGTAATAAGTATTTTTTAAATTTAGCCAACTATGTGCTTTGCTTAGATATTCAGTGTTTGCTACATGATGGACTCTGAATCGTTATTATTCCTTGGGGCGACGACGTTGGTAGCATATGTCACCTATTATATCCTGAAGAATGCTTGTGTAAATCGCCTGGAATCTCGTCAAGATGTAAATGTAACAACAAATGCTCATCGACACTGACGGTTGATCACCTTCTATTGGAATGCCATTTCCTCCAATCTATCAAGCAAAAATTACTCTCAGTTATAAATAAGAAAAAACTATTTTCCAACGCTTGTGCAAAAATTATTGATCTAAAAGTAATAAGTAAGAAAAAAATTGTAAAATGAATAATTTTTAAAATAATTCCCAATAGAAAATTTTGCAGAAAATTAGTTAGGTACCGATTGTATCACTTCGATAAGTAGAAATTTAATTTAAAAGCCGTACTTTATAAATTGTTATCAATTTTTTGAATTTAACATGAGTTTGAAAAAAAAAATGAAAAATTTCCGATTTGGCAGAAATCGCGATAAATGACAAACATCTAGTTGAAATATGTCCAGACATGAATTTTATACTCCTAGATTATCTGAAAGGAGGTTATGGATTCTGAAAAATGGAAAAAATGGACGAATTTGGGCCGAGAATTGCAGAATTCAAAAAGAGCATTTTTTTAAAATTTCTTCATAGGATTTTTCAAATTTTTTCAAAATTTTTATAAAACATTTCACTTTCTGGATTAAAAAGAGAAAAAAAACATTTTTGTGAGGATTTTCAAATTTTCCCAAAAAGAATTTTAAGAAATCATTTTTAATTTTTCTCCAAATTGAAACAATAATAATTTTTTTTAATTCATCAAAAATTTATTAATAAAAATTTGAGTTTTTCCGAAATTTTTTCCATTATGTAATGTATCATACCTAAAAGTATTTTTTTGGAAGAATTTTTGATTGCTTTCAAAGTACCTAACTAGGCTAATTTTCCAACTTCTGGATCAAAAATCTTTTTAAAATTTTGTGAATTTTTTAAAAGTATTTACTTTTTTGAAATTTTCTTTCCTAGAGAATTCATCTCTTAAAAGCATTTTTTTTAAAAAGAATTTTCCAAATAGGTAATATTATCTACTTACTTTCATACTAATAGTTACTTGAACGTAATTTTTTGTAGGTACCAAAACATCAAAAAAATTTAGTGAGACTTTTTTTTTTTAATTTAAAATTTTTCTCATATAGAAGTATTTTATGTTAACTAGATGCATTTTTTTCAACAAAAAAAAGAATTTTTGAGCCTGTTCTAAAAAAATTTCAAACGGAATTTTATTTTTGAATGGTTTTCTAAAAATTTTTAAATAGAATTTTTAAAAAAAATCAATTTTGTTTACCTAATTTTTCATGGAATTTTTGATTTTTTCAGAAAATTTTTAAAGGCATCACTTTTTTGCAAATAAAGTATTCATTTTTTACAAATCTTTTTAAGAGAATTTTTAGTTCGATTTTTTTTTGAAAAATTGTTTGAATTTTTTAAAATACACAAATTTTATTGTAAAGGAAATTTTTTGAATTTTTTTTTATTTCTTGATTAGGTTTTTAAAATTTTTAGAATTTCTATAAAAGATTTCCGTTTCTGCGCATTTTTTCAAAAAAAAAAAAAGATCCAAGAAAAAAATTAACCTTTTTTTGAGAGAAATTTTGTATTTTTTTCTAGAAAAATTTTCCAAACAGAATTTTTTGCGAGATGTTTTGAATTTTTCTCCAAAAAAATTGTTTCAATAGAATCTTTCTTTTATTTCAAATTTTTGATCGAATTTTTTTATTTTACTTTTCCTGTATTTTTAATTCAATAGAATTAAGATTTGTAACATGGAATTTTTTTAAAAAAGATTTTAATTTTTTTTTTAATTTTTAAAGGTTATTATCTCATTTACTGCAAACATTTTTCCCGAGGAATTTTTTATGTCAATTTTTTTTAATCTTTTGATATAGGTAATTTATTTTTTAAACATTATCTGATTTTTTTTTTCAAAATTTTTCGTTTTATGACATATTTTTTTGAATGATTTTTTACAAAAATATTTTTAACTATGACTTTTAAAGTCCTGTACAATATTTTTATTTTGAATCATTTTTTGAATTTTGAGCACTTCTTGAAATGTTTCTTTTTCAGCATTTTTTTTCTGAAGAAAATTTATTACACCAAAATTTTTAAAAACAAGTTTAGAAAGAAATAATTCAATTTTTTGAAATAAAAATTCATGAGAATTTTAAAATTGTGTACCTACGTAAAAGGAACATTTTTTCAAATGATAGAAGTTTTGAATTTATTCCATAAAAATTTAATATTTATTTTTTTCAGAGTTACGTTAGTTATTCAATGCATAATTATGTTCAATTTTTTCTCAAAATTGACTTTTTTCAAAACTTCTTTTTAAATTGGATCCCAACATTTATTTTTGAGAAGAAATAATTATTATCTTCATATTTACAATTATCATTTTTTCAAGGGTCATAGCGTCATCACCAACCTAAATTCCTTCGTACATAACTACGTAACGTTTCACAGTACGCGTAGATGTAGGTAGTAGGTACCTATTTTCATCTAGGGAAACGTTACGAAGTTACGCAGTCTATCCAAAGGCGTCATACGCGCGCTAATATAATTGGCCAAATTTTAACGAATTACAAAATAAAATACATATACGTCTGCGTCAATAAAGCACACGCTATTACGTCATCGGTAAAATCACGAATTTCAATTTATGTACGTTTTTTGTTGTTAACAAAATAGTTGCCTACAGATCTTACAAAGCTTTATAGATGAACTAGGAATGGTAATAACAACATGTTCGGAATTTAAATTATCCCAGTACAAAACAAATTCAAATTCAACGTGTGTTTTTTGGTCGTGTTAAAAAATCGGAATTCAATATGTTAAATAAGGGCGGTAGTCATCGTAGTATGTGCTGTCTACATAAATTAATAAAAATCTGCACTCGTATTTGAAAATTTACCCCGCCCCGTCGAAATTACTAAAGAAGAGAATTTTTGATCTATTTTTGGAGTGTGTAGGAGATTGTTAGGTACTGGACAGAAAAAGAAAATCCTCAGCAATGTATCTTCATACTCGTCCCCGCTGCGATGTAGGTTTTCTTTATTCCCTGCTGATGCGCTGCAAATGAATAAACAATTTAGATTTCGCAAATACGAGTGGATTTAAATACATACTTCAGCTATCAAGTACAAGTTTATGACATACGAAATGCTTGTCACAATCATCGATTCAATCGCCAAGTCTCCAACAAAGATTTTCCACTTTATTAGGCCTATGTACTCAAATATCTACTTGGAAGCCTTTGTATGTATTAGCATAATCGCTAGAGCAAATTTGAAACAATATAAAAACATCACTGTCCCAGGCAGGTGTTGATACGGTGTGTTTTAATAACGTGCTATCACTTACGCATGTCAAAACAAAAATTCCCTCGTTTATGTTTCGTGGCGTGCAGTCAAAAACGTTTTTTTAATATTACACATTATTTACCCGAAAATATACTCAGCAATTTTTTTATATTACCATTATTACGTAGGTATGCTTATCTAAATTCCTGTATGACATTTTCCACGAGTCTATGTATCTACCTATTTATCATAAAAACCATATTGGTAATTTTTTGGGTCTACATATAGTTGATTTCTGTTTAATGCGAGACTTAAAATAAGAGTGATGATGTGTAGTTTGTAACATAAAGGTTGCCTACCTCGCGAATTGAAGGCGATTGTGTTCGAAATTTGGAGCATTGACCCAAAACCAAAGTCTTCTTTTTCTGACACTATTATTAATAATACAGTCGCTAAAATGGAAGTGTCACGCGATCGAGAGGTTTTTAATTCAATATTCGTAAAGGAAGTATTTTATACAAAAATGAGTTGGGGTTTAATTTTTGTAAATGCTCTATTTTTCCAAGTATGTTTCTTCTTTTCCAAAAAATCTCCTTATCTCTCTATACCTAAGGCTATAATTGAAAAACTTTTCAAACAAATGTTGTGGGTTGAGGTTTTTGGAATAACTGGGTTATCACAAAAATTTCGATTGAACCCCTCTTTCCCCTCCTATTTTGTATAACACGTTTAGAAATATGTTTTGGCGTAATCTACTTTTTCCTGAAAAAAGTTCTGAATTTTCTTTGAATCAAAAAATATTTAAATTATTCAAAGTGAAAAATTAGACAAAAAAAATTAATTTTTCGGAGAAAAACCCCTTTTATTTTTTTAAGGAAAAAATCCTCAATTTTTTGAAGATTTTTTTTTTTTAATGTTCCTTTATGAAAAAGTCCTCATTTTTTGGCAGGACCGTCGAGAGCCAAAGCGGGCCCCGGGCAAAAATTATTTTAGGCCCTCTTCCTAGGGAATTGTTGACTAAAAGTGCCCCCTTTCCTCCCTATCGATGGACCTGTTTTTTGTTTCCATCTTTTGGAAGATAGGTACATCATTCAACATACGAGTACTTGAAGGGAAAATGTCTCATTTTTTTCGAAACAAAAATTTCAATTTGAAAAAAATCTCAATTTTTTCTGAGAAATAATTCGAATTTGTTTCTTCTATTTTATGAAAAAAACTCTTATTTTTTTCAAGAAGGAACTCAATTGTTTTTTGAAGAATTCTTTTCTTTTCTTTTCTTTTCTGTTTTTTTTGGAAGAAGATAATTATAGTTCTTGATTTTTTGATGAAAGAAAATCTCAGTTCTTAAGAAAGAAAATTTAATTTTTTTAAACATAAAATTCTCAATTTTTTCAAGAAGAATTTTTTTTGCAAAAAACCTTTTTTTTTTTTTTTTTTTTGGGAGCCGGCTCTTCAATTTTTTGTAGAAAAAAATATCTCACTTTTTTCGAAAAACAGTCTCAATTTTTTTAAAGAAAAAAGAAGTTCTCGATTTTTTGATGAAAGAAAATCTCAGAAAAAAAAATCTTTTTTTTTTTTGAAAATAAAATTCTCTCAATTCCCTCGAAGCAAAAATTCTCATTTATTGCTTTTACAATTTTTTTAAAACACAAAATTTTCAATTTTTTTTTTTTTTTTTTTTTTTTGAAGCAGAAGAAAGTTTTTGATGAAATAAAATCTCGGTTTTTAGAAGAGAAAAAATTTCTTAATTTCCTTGAAGAAAAAAATTCTCAATTTTTGCAAAAAATCTTTCAATTTCATTTGGGTGGGAGGGAAGGGGGGGTGGCATATTAAAAAATCGTTATCATTCTTATTCTTCTTTTTCAAAAAAAAATTCGAAAATTTTGATTTAAAAAAAATTGAAAGAATTGTTTTTCCTTTAAAAAAGTAGAGAGCACTACTTTAAAACTACGTATTTGGAGACAACAAATTAGAAAAAACTTTCTATTTTTTTTGAAAAGCGAAATTTTTATTTTTATTTTTTAATAAGAAAGTTTTTGATTTTTTGATGAAAGAAAATTTCAGTTTTTAGAAGAAAGAAAAAAAACATAAAATTCTCCATTTCCTTGAAGAAAAAAATTCTCAAAAATCTCAACTTATTTTGGAAGAACAACCCGAGCAGCACACTCGACAAATTATCGAAATGAAAAATCGACAGAATATCGAATTCGATAAAGTGTCGCGTTAGTTCCGCCTAAATCGTGAAATTATCTTTCGATATATAGATAGATTATCGACGAATTATAGTTAGCAAAAATCTCGAGATTATAGTAAGATATTTTATCGATAATCTATCTATAATATCGAAAGATAATTTCACGATTTAGGCGGAACTAACGCGACACTTTATCGAATTCGATATTCTGTCGATTTTTTATTCCGATTTTTCGTCGTTTACTAGCTTTTTTCTATAATTAAAAATCATTAATTAGCATAATTAATTCATTAAACTATGCCTAAACACATTATTCATGTTACAGTAAGGAGATAATTTCAGAAAAAGTCCAAAAAAATTATAAAAATCCTGCCACCCACGGGACTTGAACCACCGACCTCCTGCATGGTATTCCCCTACCTTAACCACTATGCCATACCTGTTCATTGTGTAACTAGCAATAAAACGCTTATAATAGGTAGTTTAGTACTTCCAGACGTGTTGGACTTAAAAAAATTTTCACCAATTTTTAAAATTTGGAAACAATTTCAAATATCGTCACAGAATCGTTGAAAAATCGATTCGACAAATTTCAGATTATTTGTCGATAATATAGTTTCAAATATCGCCACAAAATCGTTGAAAAATCGAATTAGAGGAATTTCATATTACGTCTACGTGTCGATAGTATAGTTTCAAATATCGTCACAAAATCGTTGAAACATCGAATTCGAGAAATTTCAGATTACGTGTCGATAATATAGTTTCAAATATCTTCACAAAATCGTTAAAAAATCGAATTCGAGAAATTTCATATTACGTGTCGATAATATAGTTTCAAATATCTTCACACAATCGTTAGAAAATCGAATTCGAGAAATTGCACATTATGTATCGATAATATAGTTTCAAATATCTTTACAAAATCGGTAAAAAAATCGGATTCGATAAATTTAATATAATCTGTCGATAATATAGTTTCAAATATCGTCACAAAATCGGTAAAATATCGAAGTCGAGAAATTTCATATAATCTGTCGATAATATAGTTTTAAATATCTTTACAAAATCGTTAAAAAATCGAATTCGATAAATTTAATATTCTTTGTCGATAATGTAGTTTCAAAATATCTGCACAAAATCAGTGGAAAATCGGATTCGATAAATTTAATATTCTTTGTCGATAGTATCGCTGACGAATATCGTCATAAAATCTTAATAATATCGAATTCGATAGTTTTTAGATTTTTTGCCTATAAAAATGTACCGATAAATCTTTATAATATCGTGAGATTATCTATACATTTTCAAACGTTTTTTTATCGATACGTTTCATCTTCCGATATTATCGATCGAGTGTGCCGCTCGGGAAAGTTCTCAATTTTTTTTTGAGAAACAATCTTCATTTGTTGTCTCAATTTGGTTTAAAAAAATAAAAAATAAAAAAAATATTCTCAATTTATTTGAAGAAGAAAATTCTCAATTTTTTTATTTAAAAAAAATCTTGAATTTTTTTTGAATAAAAATAATGAATTATTTCAATTTTTATTTCCCCCTCCATTTTTCAAGAGTAAAAAAATGCTTTCTTCTATAGGAATGAAAAAAGTCAGAAAAAAAAACTCATTTTTGTATTCAAAATTTTAAAAATATCAACTAGACACTGCTTCGAAAAAAATGAAGCTAGGTACACTAGAAAATTTCAAGTTGCCGGCCCAGAAATTGGCCCAACTTTACGAAAAGTCTCAAACCTTCGGAAAATGGCGTTTTAAAAAATTGAACCTTATCAGATCATTTGATTAAAAATAACGTCCTCTTTCGATCGTCCATCCGACCTTCTTTTCCATTTAAATGTACTATGATGAGTTAAAACTTTAAAGAAATGAGTACTATATTTCAAAATTTTATTACTCAAAAAAAACTTCAAAGGTGAAGTAATAATCGAGTTTTAAAAGTAAACGAAGAAATAAATACGCGAAATTATAACTAAAATAATAAATTAGAAAAATACGAAGATACGAAAATAAATTAACGCGTCATTATAAATATCTACTTAAATCTAAACCTTACTAAAATAAAAAGGCACATGTACAACAATAAATAGGAAATCAATTCGATAAAAATAGCCAAATACTGGAGGTAGGTAAGCGCAGTCGTCGGAAACATGCACAATAAATAATAAACTAGGTAAGAAAAAATGGCCAATTTTTTATTCCCTCCTTCTGAAAGTATCAAAGGTTACAGAACTCATTACCAAATTATGTAAAGTTCTAACCTTGACTACAAAAGTTTCAACATGCATTTCGAACCATTCTTCGACGACGTGTTCCTTGAAAAAATTCCTCATTTCGTTTTTAAATACAGTATGCAATTGAAAAAATGCGGAATAAGTTTCGTAGAAATGATGCTCGTGGTAAATTTCGTCTAGAGAGACGACGTTAAGAAAATTACGTTTTTCATGGAAGGGAGTAAGCCAAGAGTTATTTTCGTGTAGATTTTTGAACAACCTGTCGACGTCAGGTTGTATTCGCAGAAATTGCATAGTATAGTCGAGGAGGTATTTTTCTTTAAAATCGCATTTTTCTATTAAAGCTTTCAAGTTGTAGGCTTCCACGGGCCACAGGGAAGGTTTGCAATCGAGTATATCGCTGTATTCTTTCAAATAATAGTGAACTTGATGAGGTTGTATCGCAGATCTTACTCTGAGCGCGTTTATTAATAAAGAAGGTAGCGATACTGGCAGCAGATCTACGCTCGATGCGAAATGATCGGGTTTTGATGATCCGGTCAATATGTAACCCACAATTGTAGTTGTTGAGGGGTCTACTTCGTTGAATATGAAATCCAACCACGAATCTTGATTTTCGAGTCGTGCTTGTAAATTGGGCAACAACGAGAAAGCACCATCTGCTCCTCTGAATGCGCCGGCTATCCATATATTTTTGAAAACAGTGGTGTATCTGTAATAAGGTTGTAAACATCGCTGTAAGTTCGGAATTTTGTATCGAAATATTTTAATGAAAATTGATCAAACGTGTTACTCACTTTTGCCAAATTTCCTCGCGAATCGATTGCGAAATAGGCGAATTACTGTCTTGGAGAACAACTTCTACGTGACTGCCTATATTTGACGTTTGCAGAAAATATGATGACATCGGACGCAGCATGTTGTCCCATATGAGAGGAGTTACCATATTCGCGTAATTTCTGCGGATAAAGGTTGCTACTGCTTTTACATGTTGGACGAAGATTGCTCTGTTGAAAAAAAATACAAGAAATTGGCACCATTAATTCGTCTAGAATTTATAAAACATAAAAATAATCAATATCAAATAGGTATTAGGTAATAAATTCAGAGTGGACCCTAGTCTCCTCCACTCGCCCCATTATTTTTTTTTTTTTTTTGGTTCAAACTCATCAAAGTTGTTCATTTTCATCTAATTCACAATTTTTTATAATTTTAGCATAAGTTTTTAAGTGGTACCCTCAAAAAAAAAAAAAAAAAAAAAAATTAAAATGAGCAAATTTTATTTTTTTTCATCTATATAGGAAGCATTTAAAGTGTCATTGCCTTTCACCAAAACCAAAAAATAATTTTCCATTTTTTTTTATCTTCCCTCCTACTCGTTTTCAAGCGGTGCCCAAGCCCCTTCCCATTTTGAAAAAAAATTACTAAATTTTTGAATTTTGAATTTTTTTGGTTCTAACTAGTCAAAATTGTTCCTTTTTGTGAGAAATGACTCTCAAATTTTTTTTACCCTAATTGGATTGTAAGTGAACTCTAGCCCCCTCCCATTTTTTAGAAAACAGAAAAAATTGGTCTGTTTCAAAACTTTTGCCTTTCTCAGTTATCTATAAAACTCATCAAAGTTGTCCTTTTCATGCGAATTAGATAATTCGCTTTAAACCCCCCCCCCCCTCTCTATTTAATCATAAGCAATATCTTTCAAAAACAAAAAAAAAATGAAAAAAAATAGCAAAATTTCATAACCAAGCATTTAAAATTGTTCCTTTTTATTAGAAAATAAGTATGTAGGTAGGTACCTATTTTTTATATTTCCCCTTCCTGAATTTTCAAGTTATGTCACCAGCCCTTCAGTTTTGATTTTTTTTTTTTAAACACCAAATTTTCGAATTTTTTTGATTCTAACCGATCAAAGGATTTAATTTGAAGTGGACTGCCGAGTCCCTTTTTTTTTTAGAAAAATGAAAAAATTACCAGTTTATAAACTCTTTTCTTTTTTCGATTAACCGAGGGTAAGTGCACTACACCAATCGAGGGTGAGTGCAGTACACCAAGAGTGAGTGAATTTCACCAAGAGTGAGTGCACTTCACCGAGAGTGAGTGCACTACACCAAGGGTGAGCGCACTATACCAAGGATGAGTGCACTTCACCAACCGAGGGTGAGTGCAGTACACCAATCGAGGATGAGTGTAATACACCGAAGGTGAGTGCACTCACCTTTGGTTGGTGTAGTTCATTCACCCTGGGTGTACTGCACTCACCCTCGGTTGGTGTAGTGCACTCACCCTTGGTATAGAAGTCATAAAATTTATTTTATAAAAAATTAAAAAGTCTGAAAAAAGTTTCAAAATGTCTAGAAAATGTCTAAAAGTCGTAAAATTTCAAAAAAAATTACAAGTTTCAAAATGTCTGACATAATGTCTAAAAAACCGAATTTATTAAAAATTTTCTAAGTTTTTTACATATTTATACAGGGTGTCCCGTCACCAGTTGACACCCCTTCACCAGCGACATAGTCAACTCAAACTAAGCTCATGTATGCATGTTTGCCGACCCTGTGAATTGAAGGGGCAAAGATATGCTCAACTGAAAATTTTCATTTTTCAGTTTCGTTTCAGATTTTTAACCATGCGCTACTCGACAGCCGAGATAGGTAGAAAGTTGCACTTTGCGGCGTTGGAAAGGAAATTTTGTGTAGAATTTTTTAGTGGGGTTGATAATTGTACTAGGTAATCAGGGGGGGTCTGTACTGCACTAATTATCTTAGAAAACGTGTTCAAAAATTGCGATTTTTTTGGAATTTTTGAGGAAATCTCAAAAAAGTTTCATCATTTGGTATTATTATTATGGTTTCCCTTGGATGAAAAAAGT
Organism: Balanococcus diminutus; assembly: GCA_959613365.1. Lineage (NCBI taxonomy): Eukaryota > Metazoa > Arthropoda > Insecta > Hemiptera > Pseudococcidae > Balanococcus > Balanococcus diminutus. The sequence continues at coordinate 38,830,420 of OY390714.1, forward strand.
TTGACCTTTTGAATGCCGCAAACCGGACTCTTCTATCTTTCTCGGTTAAAAAGTTATAGCAATTTCAATTTCAAAATCTTAGCAGAAAAAAAATTAATTTTTTGAAAAAATTTTAAAATTCCTTTTTATGTTATTTTTGAAACTTGATACCTAACATAACTAATGATTTTGAGTGAAACTCGATGTTTAAAATAAAGTAAACAACATTTTAGAAAAAAAAAATTTTTTTTGAATTTTTTCATTTCTTTTTTATAGACCTGATTTTGAAATTGAAATTGCTATAACTTTTTAACGAAGTGAGATAGAAGGGTCTGGTTTGCGGCATTCAAAAGGTCAAACTTTTTTCATCCAAGGGAAGCCATAATAATAATACCAAATGATGAAACTTTTTTGAGATTTCCCCAAAAATTGCAAAAAAATCGCCAATTTTGAACACTTTTTCAAGATAATTAGTGCAGCACAGACCCCCCTGATTACCTAGTTCAATGATCAACCCCACTAAAAAATTCTACACAAAATTTCATTTCCAACGCCGCAAAGTGCAACTTTCTACCTATCTCGGTTGTCGAGTAGCGCATGGTTAAAAATCTGAAACGAAACTAAAAAATGAAAATTTTCAGTTGAGCATATCTTTGCCCCTTCAATTCACAGGGTCGGCAAACATGCATACATGAGCTTAGTTTGAGTTGACTATATCGCTGGTGAAGGGGTGTCAACTGGTGACGGGACACCCTGTATGTATTGGTCTTGCTATCGTTGTGGAGCCCGGTATATGAAACAGACGATCTGGAGCCCAGCACTTTGAAAATTCGTATAAATTGATAAATCAGTTATACTGTTGGCCTATGTCACTGTAAAAATAGTAAAAGGAGAGCTAAAAAATGTCAAATTTGAAATACATTCCTAATCTTTGTTCTAATTAATTTATAAAAATTTCAATCACAGATTCCATCTAATATACAAGAAATAAGGATTGAAAAAAATAATGGGACTCTTAGGATGAAGTTTGCGGAAAAAGATTGAAAAATTGGCTCAACTAATTAAAATTTTAAATAGGTCTTCAGATTAAATAAAAGCCTGGAGTGTATTAAAAATTTTAGTATCAATAACTTTTCTGTGCATCAATAAAATACTGAAAAATTATGAGTCAAATTTGAGGTCTTGTATATCTAGTTTCGTCAAATTTCCATACATAACGGCCAGTGATTGTGATTCTACCCACTGTGCATTAATTATAGAGCCCGCGTTCATCCCTGTGACTAGATTTTGAAGGGTTGCGCGGACGCAATGAAGTTTGTGAAACCTTGTAGTCGAGAAAATCCTCCCCTGATGGAATTTTCAAAGACTTTTAAAATCATCAATTTTGTAAACATTTTAATTTTCACTATTTTTTTGAAAACTTACGAGTGTTTTGCCAAATTGCAATTAAATAAAATAATGAAAAAAGTTACTGTATTTATACGTACCGCAAAATCTTTCTCTGATGGAATTTTAGAAGATTGTTTTAAATCAACAATTTTGTGAAAATTTCAACTTTTGGTATTTTTTGAAAAATGAGAGTTTTTGCCAAAATGAATTTAATCAATGAAAAAAGCTACTGTAATATTCAATGCAAAATCTTCCTCTGATGGAATTATCAAAGATTTCGTAAAATTTGGTAGCACATATTTTCACATATTTCGAGGGGTGGGGTGGGGGATATTTTGACGTTTTGTCATTTCCATCACACTTTTTGCTATTTTACCTCATTTTTTTCAGCTAAAATATGCAAAGAATTAATTTTTTTCATTCAAAATCAAAATTTTTTAAAAACTTGTTACACTCGGGCAGTATTTCACTTCCAAATTTTCAATAGTGACGTGGGGTTGGAAATTTTTAGAAGTTTAAATCGGTATCTTTAGTGATAAGTATTTACCCCCCCCCCCCCCACCCGAGGAACCGCATTTAAATGGGAAGCTAAGAAGGTAAATTTAAAAATGACTGTATTGATCATAGGTTCTTTTTTATTTACATCAGACGAGTTCAAAATTGAAGAAAAAATTTATCAATTCACATTGCACATAATTATTTCAGATTTTTTGAAAATATTTTGAACATACCTATTTTGGAATTTGTAAAAAAATATTTCAACAAAATGGACACATATTTTTGGTTACCCTAATTATGTATAGACCTAATAAAGAAAAAAAGTCAAGATTTTGAAAATCGGTTAATTTTTTTATTTATTTTTTATTTTTCAAGAGGTAGGTAACCAAAGACCTTTTGAAAATCAGCTAAGGGGAAATAAAAAAATAGGTAATTGTTTTGTCATAAAAAGAAACACCTTTTGGAAGTGACAAAAAAAAAATCGAAAGTCTAAAATAAAGCCCACGATAATCTGTACCCATCTACGTATGTACGACTGTACGTACGTATTTAGAATCTGTCGAACGAATAAGTTACTCATGCAGGCACTTACTCCGAAGGTAATTGGCGTCGTTTACAGTTTTGGCATTGATTAATACTGGTAACATTGTCGCAACCGATATGTATTCGTATGGAAAATGGATGAAGTTTCAATATCTGCTTTATCATTTCTTCAATAAGCCACAGGCTACGGTCGAATGTAGGACAGATTGCACGATTATCAACGTGATGTTCTCTGAAACCCTCGTAAGTGCTCAATTTTAAAGCATGTTCCATGTGACCGAACGTTTGAATCATTGGTATGATTTCGATGTTGAGCAAATTACAAAGTTGTACGATGTCTAATATCTGCGAACCATAATCATATTCGTTACACTTTGATTAGCTCTAGCAAAGTGAAAATGGCGAGACTTTTACTTACATCTTTTTTGGAATAAGCCGATAGAGCGGAAAGTTCTGTAAGTTCGCCGTCATATGGGAACATATCTTCGTATTCGATCATTACAGCTGCAACTCCGGCTCTCGATAGTGTAAACAGTAGGTTTTCCAAGTATATCATCTTAGGAGGAGATCCTTTCAAATCGATGTGTACAACTTGCAAAACATTTTTTTCTGCAAACGAAAAGAAAACACCAATATGCAGTTTATCTGCAACCTATTCACAATTTATATAGATAGCTAGGTAAAGTGGGCAAAATAATCTTACTTTGTTCGGTAAAATTACGTTTAAATTGAATTTCTATCGGAGCTATAGGTTCGTACACAGGTTCACGATTCGCATAATAATAGTTAAAAAACCAAACCGAAAACACACACCAAATCAACAAAGCAGCAGTCCCGATGGCGATTTGGGTTCTTCTTCTAAAGGGCAAAATTCGACACATTTTGAAGCACAATATTACCTATAATTTTAGGTTACTTCGCGAATAAATCTTTTGTCGATATTTTCAAAATCCAGGACATTAACATCGCATAATTCACCAACGTCGAATATCGTAATTTGAAAAAATTCGCGAATACGTAATTTTACCAGAGCTTGTTTAATCGTTGAAACCAAAACTTTATAAATTATCTACCTTTAGCACTAGGTACCCTACTCGGCTTCTAAATCTACACTGATTAGGCGATCTCCACGATATGTCAAATTAAACGTACCAAAATGTTCATAATAGAAAGAAGTACTACAAAAGGCAACGGTTTTTTTCAAATATTTTCGTGAAAATATCTACGCACTTTGTAATTGGTAAAATGAACTGAAATTGTGCGCAATTGACGAAATCAAACTGGTTAACCATTGGTTGCCTATTGGCAACTTTTTCGTTGATTTTTATCAATTGGAGAAACCTCATAAGACGGTTTATTTTTCACGACGATACTTGATGAATTTCATGAATTAAAATGACACTCGTGTCTACTATTTGTTCTGATATGTTTCTAATCATACCCAGTGACGTAATTTATTGCATAAAATATCTTCGATTTTTCCCATTGGTGATAGGTTTAAAATGTGAGATGATTTTTTTTTTTTTTTCAAGTTCATGGGGTGTCCCATTATTACGACAATTATCATTTTTCCAATGACGATTGATAAAAATCAAAACTTCGACTTGAAGGGACATTCATATTATGCGATGTTTGATTGATTTGCATGTAAATTATAGGTACCTACTTATTACCTATAAGGTATACTGTACCTTTGAGGCTTTGAAAGTAGAAAATAGTGTAAAAGGGTTATTTTATTCTTTTACACCAGATGTACTTTTTAACACGATTTGAAATTTGAAAACAACTAGAACTAGGTACTAAAAGAACTTTACGATAATGTTTTGACTTGCTATACTTTAAAGGGAGAAAAACGAGTGTATTTTTTTTTGTTTCGTGTTATTTCAATATACCAAATTTTTCATCGTCCGATTCTGGTAACAGCGTGTATGAAGTGTGAATATCACGAAACAGGTCGAATTTATGATTTCCATTGATGTACATGTTATTCTTATGGGAATGAGTGTGTGTATATATATGTGCATGTGAATAAAGTGTAGGTAGATTGTTTTGAAAAATTCATTCAAGTACGTAAGTTCTACGTACGTAATAAGCACTTGTTTGGTTAAAAAAAAATAATAATTCATCAGTCGAACGAATAAAATTGCACGTTTAAAATTAGGTAGGTATCTACATAATATGTAGGTAGTAGGTCTAGGTACTTACCTAATTATTTAGGTAATTCAATAATAATATTCGACACGAGAGTTTAATTCGTGTACTTTTGAATACTCTTTTTATTCAAATGAGGTGATTTACTTGATTTTTTTTAAAATTGCTTTTCAGGTGAAAAGAATTTATGTCTGACTTTGACTTCATAAAACAAGAAATAATTTTTGACTCAATTTTCCAATTTTTTAATACCAAGTACAATCAATTTTTCCAGCTTCGAATCTTATTTCAATTTATTTTCAATTTTCAATTTTTCTAAATTTTGATTTTGACTTCATCATTTTTTTTCAAATTTTGGCAAGCTTTACGAGGGAACCTTTCCAACTCATCACTTCCGATTGAGCTGAAATTTGGCTCATTGAAAGAATACATCAACTAGACCTCAGAACCAAATTTTTAGCTGCCAAAGTTGATTTTTTGATTTTTAGCGAATTTTTTAAAATTGCAAGAATAACACATTGCTTGCGGTAAATCAATTTTTTACAGAAATTGTAAATTTTGAGATAAAGACCTGAAAATCGGTTTATAGATTAATATCGACCCTCCAAGTAGATTTCGACCATTTTTTGAAGCGATCTGGAGCCTCCAGCAAAAATTGTCTTTTCTCCCGCACCCTGGAATCGCTCCAGATGACACTGTAATCAACGTCGGCAGCTAGAAATATAATCCTAGCGTCAGTACCTATGATATAATCAACCGATTACCACAATTGAACCTAAAATCCGAATCCGAGGTGATGAGTTGACACGTGTATTTTTGTTTCAAGTTGAGAATTTTTTAATAAGTATGCGAAATTTTCATGTTGTCAAGAAAATACACGTGTCAACTCGTCACCTTGGATTTTGGATTAAACTGTGCTAATGGAATGATAATATCATACTGATGGTAGGATCAAATTTATAGCTACTGAAGTTGATTACAGCACCATCTGGAGCGCTTGCTTCCAGGGTGATGGAGAAATGTCAACTTTTACTTGAGGCTCCAGAACGTTTCGAAAATGTTCGAAATCGACTGAAGGGGTCGACATTAGTCTATAAACCAATTTTCAGATTTTTATCTTGAAATTTACAATTTTTGTAAGAAAAAATTGATTTACTATTCAATGAGCTATTTTTCCCATTTTCAAAAATTCATCAAAAATTGGCAGCTAAAAATTTTGTCCTGAGGTCTGAGTGACATACTCTTTAAGTGAGCCAAATTTAAACTCAATCGGAGGTGATGAGTTGTAAAGGTTCCATTGTTAGCATAATTTTATTATTAGTACAATTAGGTAGGTATAAAGTGAGGATTTTAGCATTTTTTTAAAAAAAAATTTCATGTACCCCAAAAATTAATGCCTTACACTGATGACTTCTAATAGGATAAATTTGTTGTAGCACTAGGTGAGGTCTATCATCTGCCACTGGGCTGATTTTTCTACCTCAAATACTCTTTGAATAATATTTCCTCAAAGGCTGAATCCTAAAATTTTTAAGCATGTAACTATTTGGGAAAAGTTGAAATTTCTCGATTTCCAAACATTCTAAGAACAAGAAAATATTGTTTTTTCAGTGTATAATTTTATTTTCCTTTGCTCCTTTAATTGTTGAGATAGGCACCATTGTCTATCCAGGGTGTTCCGGACCACGAACCTATGGTAAAAACTTCTAACCACTAACTATGCAACTCATGGTGAGTCGACGTAGAATGGTTTGCATACTTTCCGGGCCACAAAGGCTAGAATAAGCTGAATTTATTGATTGATTTTTTTTTTTCATTTTGGCTTGGCATTTTCAATCTTGCACTTCTCGACAATTACGATAGGCAGAGAGTTGCGTGCAGGGGCATCATCAGACAGAAAATTTTGTCTGAAATTTTTTCATGGGTTGGTCATTTTTATAACTCGACAGGGAAGTCTATACCGAGTAAAATACGTATTTGAGAATTTTTTTTTAAAATTCACGATTTTTCTTAATATTTTTCTTCAATAACTGAAACAATTGTAAACATATGAAAATTTCACCCCCTCCCCTCCAATGAATACATTGCACTAATTTTTTAATAATCCATAGATATATCAAAAAATTAATAGTTAAAGGATTAATGCAAGAAAATAAAAGAAATCGAGAATTTTTATGAGAAATAATTTTGTACATTTGCTTCAATTTTTTCAAAGAGAAATATTTCTCAAATTTCTGGGGAAAAATTTTCTGAACTTTTTTTGTGATGAAGTATAAAGCTTGCCTTAATGTTTTTGGAATCATCTTTCAGTTTTTCGGCACAAACACTTTTCAATTTATGGAGAAAAATTTGTTTTGAAAAAAAAATTCTTTAAATTTTTGGAATAAGAAAATTTCTTATTTTTTGGGTGATGAGGGTAAAAAATGATTCAATTTTCCCAGAGAAAAATTTTAATTTTTTTTGTTGAAAGAACCAATCTTTTTTTTTAGAAGAAAGTAAGAAGAAACATTGTACATATTCATTATTCTTGCAAAGAAAATTTCAATAAATGAGCCAAAGAATCATCCATTTTTTTTTTTTTGGAAAGCCTTTATTTTTTTTTGAGATATTTTTTAGAATGAAATCTCTTGTTCATTTGAGGAAGAAAAAAATCTCGTCATTTTTTGAAAAAAAATCCTAATTTTCTGTAGGTAATTATTATTTTTTTTATTACTTATGATCATTTTTTTGAAAAAAAAAACTCATTTAATTTTTTGGTATAAAATTTCTTTCGGTGTTTCAAATTAGAAAAACATTAATTTTTTGGAGGAGAAAAATATTTCTCGTTTTACCTTTGAAAATTTTCAAATTGACACCCTTCAAGAAAAAATTGAGCAACGCCATAGAAAAAATAGGTTTTTTCTCAAGTTAGGCCCTTTTGAAAAAAATTTTGGTGCCATTGCAAAAGTATTTTTCAAACCTCTGACCCCACTTGAATGAAAAAATCGAAAATAGTCTTCTAAAGTACACATACCTACTAAACTTTTGTACTCGTATAAGTAAATAGGTATTCGTTATTGTGTATCATGAATTACTTACGTCATGTCACCTGACTTGAGTATAAGTTCGTTAATGTAGATTGTAGATACCTATTAATTTTTATAATAGCAGACTCAAAACGATGAAAATTTCGTGAAGTATGAAATCAGTTCATCTACGAGTTGAAATCATTAATGTGAAGTGTGACTACACAGGGTAACTCTAAAAGAATTAGCGTCGTCGCATAACAAGCTTCGGTTTACAAGTGAAAAAAAAAACTATTAGAAATTTAAATTAGAAATAAACCCGATCATTTCCTGTCATTGTCTTGTTTATACCTGTGGTATTTATGTTTTTAATTCAAAGTGATATATCATTCCGGTATACTTATTAATCGTCCATAAAATTATTCGTAAAATGTATCTATGTACTCGTATTTAATCGATCTTCAAGAAAAATTTTAACGACACAAATTTAAAGATTTGTATGCTCTTCTTGCTAACTATTGGAATTACAGTACCTACGTTATTAATTAGTAACCTATCATTTTATACATATTTTAGTAGATACCTGAAATATGTATAGTGTCGTTGTCTTCAAACCCTCCAATAACACGAGTCTTAAAATCGTCGCGTCGGGAACATCTGGAAAATTGTCGATACCTATCTATCATTTCGTTTCATGAAACAATAGTTCGTACGTAATACGTATACATCACGTTTTGCAATAAAATAAAAAGATGAATATTTTGAATTCAATTCACTCATCTGTGATGTGTTTTTTCCACTTGATAAATTTGTTGAGGTTTAAAACCCTTATATTATCATACTCTCTTATTCTGTAATAGCGATGAATGGCGTAATTTGCTCAATTTGTTTCCTAAAAATATTGATGAGTCACGTTGTAACACCTGTTTTCGTAACTTTGGTATTTACGTACGTAGCTGAAGGTATGAAAATAAGCGTGTGAAAGGTGCATGTCCGGATACAAACACGCTCTTATTTATAAACTTGGCCAGAACCTTATTTTCCTTAAACAGAATCTCGATATACCTATTACCTACCTAGCCGATACTTACACGCCTTTAAGAATGCTCAGTCAGTAGTAAAAAATACATTAGAAAGAAGAAAAAATGAATCGAGCTAGCTAGTAGAGAAAACGAGTGTTTTTGACTTTTTGAAACAATATTCTTCGTCAATATTATCACATGTGAGTAAATAATATTACATACCTAATAAAATTGTTTTGAATGTTTTAAAATTTCTTCGTTGAAGCAGAAATTCATTGTTGTTTTGGATGACGCGACGCAGGTTTTCAGTGAAAATGATACTTAGTACTCGTATGTTCTTCACCTGCGAATAACCTACTTATAAGTGTAATCAAGCGAATATAATAATCAAATTGGCACGTGATCGTATGGATCAAAGGTTTCGAATAATTTTAATTGAAATAATATTATTTTTTATTACATTATTTAAATAAAGAATTTTTGTTGAAGGAATAGCAATAATGGAAATAATAATTATTTTTCGACATTTTTTTGACATTTTTAATTTAAAAAAAAAATAAACTAATTTTTTATGTTTCCCCCCTCCCCCAATGGGTCCCTATAATTTTTTTTAATTACTACTTTTATTTTTTTGTTCAAGAAACTTATATTTAGAAAACTAGTTGAATACTAATAAAAACTAATTGAAAGTTTTTTACATATCTACAGATAGCCGAAATCAGAGGAAGAAAATAAAAATTCATAAATGCATTTTTTTTTTCGGGACCCGAGCGGCACACTCGATCGATAATATCGAAAGATGTAACGTATCGATAAAAAATCGTTTGAAAATCTATAGATGTTCTCACGATATTATAAAGATTTATCGGTACAACTTCACAGGCAAAAAATCTAAAAACTATCGAATTCGATATTATTAAGATTTTATGACGATATTCGTCAACGATACTATCGACAAAGAATATTAAATTTATCGATTCCGATTTTCCACCGATTTTGTGCAGATATTTGAAACTACATTATCGACAAAGAATATTAAATTTATCGAATTCGATTTTTTAACGATTTTGTAAAGATATTTAAAACTATATTATCGAAAGATTATATGAAATTTCTCGACATCGATATTTTACCGATTTTTTGACGACATTTGAAACTATATTATCGACAGATTATATTAAATTTATCGAATCCGATTTTTTACCGATTTTGTAAAGATATTTGAAACTATATTATCGACACATAATATGCAATTTCTCGAATTCGATTTTCTAACGATTGCGTGAAGATATTTGAAACTATATTATCGACAAGTAATATGAAATTTCTCGATTTCGATTTTTTAACGATTTTGTGACGATATTTGAAACTATATTATCGACAAATAATCTGAAATTTCTCGAATTCGATTTTTTAACGATTTTGTGAAGATATTCAAAACTTTATTATCGACACGTAATCTGAAATTTCTCGAATTCGATTTTTAAACGATTTTATGACGATATTTGAAACTATATTATCGACACGTAATATAAAATTCCTCGAATTGGTGAAAATTTTTCTAAGTCCAACACGTCTGGAAGTACTAAACTGCCTATTATAAGCGTTTTATTGCTAATTCCTCAACGATAAGGTATGGCATAGTGGTTAAGGAAGAGGATTACCATGCAGGAGGTAGATGGTTCAAGCCCCACGGGTGGCAGATTTTTTATAATTTTTTTTTGACTTTTTCTGAAATGATCCTCTTACCGTAACATGAATAATGTGTTTAGGCTAAGTTTAATGTATTAATTATGCTAATTAATGATTTTTAATTATAGAAAAAAGCTAGTAAAAGACAAAAAATCGGAATAAAAAATCGATACAAAATCGACAGAATATCGAATTCGATAAAGTGTCGCGAAAGTTCCGCCTAAATCGTGAAATTATCTTTCGATATTATAGATAGATTATCGATAAAATATCTTACTATAATCTCGAAATTTTTATTAACTATAATTCGTCGATAATCTATCTATATATCGAAAGATAATTTCACGATTTATGCGGAACTAACGCGACACTTTATCGAATTCGATATTCTGTCGATTTTTTATTTCGATAATTTGTCGAGTGTGCTGCTCGGGGAACAAAAATTCACAAAAAATTTTGAATAGGTAGGTACCCAAGTATATAAAATATTAAAAAAATCAATCAAATAAATTAAATTTAAAAAAATTGGAAATTGCTAAAAAATGAGAACTTTAAAGGTACGAGTTGGTGAAAAAATTGAATAATTCAGAAAAATACGAGTGGATCGCCGCATTACTGTTTTTTTTGGCACCATCGAAAATTGACCAAGTCCAAATCTTGATGTTCAAAATTGCAGGGAAGGGAGGGGTCCAATTGCAATTTTTGTAATAACTAAAATTATTTCAAAGACTTCAAGCTAAAACTTTTGTTTGAAACTTTTTTCATTTGGATCCCTACCTGTACCTTGACCAATTTTTAAATTTGAATGATAATTAATTATAAGTAGTTGAGTCATATTATGCAAAATTGGAGAGGAAAGACGGTCTAATCAAAAATTTTATAACAAAAATTATTTCTAGGACCTCAATCTACAACTTTTGTTTGAAAAATTTTTCTATTGGACCCATCCCCTCAATTTTGAAAAATTATCTACCTGATGTTATGTGAAATCGGTGAAGAGGGAGCGGGAGGGATCCAATCGAAATTTTTATTATAACGAAAATTATTTTTAGGATCTTAATCTACAACTTTTATCATTCAATTTGCCCCTTCCACCTCCACTCCTCTAATTTTTAATTAATATCTTCGGAGCGTTGTGCGAAATCAGTAAGGAGGAAGGGATCCAATTGAACAAAATTTCAAACAAAAGTTGTAGCTTGAAACCCTAGAAATAATTTTGGTTATTACAAAAGCTTTGATTGGACACCTTCCTCCCCTCCAATTTTGAATATCAAGTATCTATGTAGTATTGGACTTCGTAAATTTTTTTCCAAGTCAAAAAAAACATGGAAAAAATATTTATAAGTTTCAGAATGTCTGACAAAGTCTGAAATTTAAAAAAAAAAATGTTTAATGTCTACGAGTCAGTTTCTTGAGTAATACCTAATTCAATTTTTAAAAAAAAGAAAAATCTTGTCATCAATTTTTCTAAAAAAATTTCAAGTTTCAGAATGTCTGACAAAATGTCTAAAAATCATTTTGAACATTTTTTCCAAGTTTTAAAATTTCTGACTAAATGTAAAAAAGTCTTTCGTGAGGGGTTTTTGTCACATTTTTCGCAAGTTTGGCCATCTTAAAAGCATACTTAAACAGGGCCGCTCCTAAAGTCCAATATTTGAAAATTTTGTGTTTGCTCTGGTTGGAAATTTTCTGCTTGAGTTGGAAAATTTTGGTTTCAGGCGAAATGTCTGAGAATTTGGCAAGTCTTAAATTTGCCCATATTGGGTAAAAAATTCGTTCGCTAAAAAAAAAAAAAAAAAATAGATAGGTTCACGGAGAAATTTTCAGTATTAATTAATATCTTCTAGGAGGGTAATTAATTCAGTTTTCATGCGGTCAGAAAAAGAAGCCATCCAATAATGTAACACAGTTCATAAATAATGTATGACACTAAAATAGTTATTCCGACTTGAAGCTTGACACTTGGCGTTTTTAAGTTGCCCGTAAAAGTATTGTGCGATTTTTCAGAAAACAACGCGATTACGTCTTAATTAAACATACTTAATTGCACAAATAAACGTACGTAATTTCACTATTTACTTCAAGTTGGTTCTAAATTTCTTGTTATTTTATCCTGCGCCGCTAAAATGATATGATTTGCATTGTGACTTTCGTTGATTTCGTGTAGTTTTCTTGTACCCATCTGGATTAAGTTCTATTCATTATCGTTAAATTTCGAATTATGATTAATCAGTTAAACGGTTGTTTACAAAACGAAAACGCCTCTGGGGGTGCGCTTTTCGACAAGATGCCGCAAACCAATTACCTCAACTCGAATCCAAAGACGAGTATTCCAAACGGTAACTCATGTGTTTTTATTATTTTAATTATTCGCGTATAGGTACTCGAGTAATGTAGGCAATATAGTTTTAAATGCAAACTTCACCAAAGTTCCATGGACCTTTGTCATTGTGTATCTTACAGTATTATTATAGTTTTGGAGCTTTCAACACGTGGTAAGAAATCACCAAAGTATACTTTTTCGAGACATAATTTTTTTAAGCTTTGAAAAAGCGAAAATACTTAATAGAGAATTATTTTGTCACCAGGTCAACTCGTTTTCTCCGATTGAGCTAAACTTTGACTCGCTGAAAGGGCATGTCACCTACAACTCCGAATCAAACTTTGTGCTGCCAACGTTGATTTTTTTGATGAATTTTGGAAAATGGCAAAAATAGCCCACTGGTATATCGATTTTTTACAAAAATGATAAATTTTGAGATAACTCTGGAAATTGGTTCATTTCCTGAATTCGATCTCTCCAGTCGTCCAGTCGATTGCGATCATTTTTGAAGTGATCTGGAGCCTCCAGCAGAAATAGACTTTTGAAGAATTTTTCGTTGTAGGTAAAAAAATCTTACACGTGTCAATTCGTCATCTCTGATTTTTGATTCAACTGTGATAATCGACTGGTAATATCACACAAACCCTAGGATTGAATTTTTAGCTTTTAAAGTTAATTACAGCGTCTTCTGAGGCGATTCCAGCGCTCTGGAGAAAAGTCAACTTTTGCTGGAGGCTCCAGATCGCTTCGAAAATGATTTCAATATACTCGGACGGTCGATTTTAGGAAATGAACCGATTTTTCGAATTTTATTTCAAAATTTAGCATTTTTGTAAAAAATAGACTTACCAAGAAGATATTTTCGCCATTTTCAAAAATTCACCAAAAATCGAAAAGTCAATTGCGGCAGCTCAAAATTTGGTTCTGAGGTCAATGCGACATGCTCTTTTAGTGAGCCAAATTTCAGCTCAATCGAAGTTGACGAGAGTTGACAAGGTTCTCTTAAAAGTATGATTTTTTTTTTTTGGTAATTGGTGGAAATTGAATATTTTTATGGAAATTTGGATTTCTTCAATTTTTTCATTTGTGTTTTAATAGGAATTACCTACCTATCCAAATTCATCTTATATTCCATACATTTTGGGGAAGTACATACCTTCATGGAAAATTTTCAATCGTTCGTATGTATGGAAATATTTCTTTTCGCATTTTCATAATTCATATCTCTTCAAGTTCAATTATGAAACATTGTCTGTTGATGCAAAAATATTCCGAACATGCACTTTGAATCATACTACCTAAACAGTGAACATGTTTTATCAAATTGTACCTGCCAGCATTAGAAAGTTCAACAGGTTTATTTGGAGTTTAAGAATACTAATTTGAAGGGCACTGATGACGAACGATAAATTATAATTCATGCAAAGTCAACATAGGTACTTAATCAACTTCACCATTATTTCAGAACAGAAGTGATTCTCTTTCGCCATGATTTATTCCATCTTGTATTATTTTCAAGCCAGAATGATTCTATGAGTTTACTAAACATGTGATTAAAAAAAATAAAATAAATAAATGGATAGATCATAGATCCAATAATGTGAGATGGTGAAGATTGCCGTTCAAAACATAATGTATGATGTATTATTGTATTAAAAGTAAAACATTAGAAATCGTATTTTAAAATAATAATTATAGAAATCTAGTGAAATGAAGAGGTGTCTATCTGAAAAATGTACATCCTCTCAATCGCACCTACAAAATTTTATTATATTTTGAAAATTTTTCAAATCTACAATAGTTTTTTCCAAATGGAAGTACATTCACCCTCATGAGCAGGCACTCGGCGAAGTTTCAAGGGATAAGGGCAGCATTGCCAATGTTACTGATTTTTCAGTAGATCTACTACTTTTTCAAAGCTGTACTGATTTTCTACTGATCTACTGATTTTCTCAAAAACATTCCAATTTTTGTATCAATATTGGTCTAAAAACGGAAAAACAGATTTTTAGCTTAATTTCTCTTCAAATGCACTACTTTTTTCACAAAAATTCACTAAAAGTATAATAATTGATGAAAAAATACTTTTTTCTCTCCTGAATCTACTATTTTTAAACAAAAATTTGTTTTTTCTGGTCCCAGTGCTACATTTTTTTGAAAATTTGTTCTAGTAGATTTTTCACGAAAAAATCCACTGAAAGACACGAATTAATGCCAAAATATGCTTTTTTATCCTGAATCTATCACATTTTCTTGAAAATTTATATCTACTGAATCTACTGATTTTTTCGAATTTCCATTTGGCAACGCTGGATAAGCGATCAATGCAACCTTTAATGAAGAAATTTTATACAGCAGATTAAGAAAGTACAAAGCTTCGGCAATACAACTGAAAAAAAAAATTCAAAATGGTATCCCCTCCCCTGTTGTGGGATCATAACACAAACCCTCGATATGTTTTTGATTTTCAACTGCCAAAACTTTGGAGGGGATAAGCAAGAAACACGGTTTTCAACAAGAAGGAAAACATTGAGAATACTTGTCCATAATAAATGGTGCCTGGTTACATTGACTTTTGAAAATGTTTTAATTCATAGGTATTATTTAAAAAGAAAAAAAATCTGTAAAATTTCAAAAAAAAATTACGTGGGTACCTGTGAAATGCAAAGGAAAAAAAACGCGTAGCAGTCAAGATGCTCCGCGACAGCCGAATTTTTTTTTCAAGTTAGTGTACCACTTTGAAAACGTTTTCATCCATGGTATTTCAGTTTCAATATCAGTTTTAACTTCAAATTCAGTTTAAAAATGTCAGGTTTTTGTCTTCAGGTTTAGTTCCTCTCTGCATTGAAGATTTCAACTTCAGATGGGGGCTCCGCCCCCATACCCCTGTTGAGGCTCCTACCCAACCTCCTCATCACTTTCAGCTCTTAGGATGGGGGCTCCGCCCCCATACCCCCGCGTTGGGGGCTTCGCCCCCAACCACCTCGTCACTTCCAGCTCTTCAAATCCCCATGCCCCAGGGGCATGGCAGGATTTGCCCCAACCCCTTCCTTACTTTCGGCTTTGCAGACGGGGGCCAACACACCAGAAAAAGGGGTTGAAACGTGAAATTTTCTGATTTTTGACCCTGTACGGGGGTCAAATGGTGCTCAAAAGTCGAAACCCCCAAAAGGCACATCAGTGACCTCTACTGACCCTACATCCCAAATTTCGTTTGTTTAGGTCTTTTAGTTTGGGCTGTAGGCTGTTCAACGCGTCAGAAAAGACAGGTTAAAACTTGAAAAATATTGATTTTTGACCCTGTATCGAGGTCAAAAGGGGTTTAAAGGTCAAAACCTACAAAAGGCACATCAGGGGCATGAACTCGATCTATGATAAAAATTTAGGCCCCCAGCTCCATTTGGGGGTCTGTAGCCTGATCAACGTGAAAAAATGACCTCAAATCCACTTTTTGGGCCTTAAAATGGGGTGGAGATGACTTAGGAAGCTGAAATTTGGATACAGTGGAGACAATCAAAGTCACTGTTGTTGGTAAAAATTTCAAATCATTTTGCCAAATTGGGGCCTCTTTAGAGCACCCCTCAAAAAGGGGCCACCCTCAATTTTGAGGCTCAAGGGTCAAAAACCCCAAAAGGCACCTCAGTGACCCTTACCTATCCTAAATATCAAATTTTAGCATCCAAGGTCATTTGGTTTGGGCTGCAGGCTGATCAACGTACCGGGAAGCGAGAAAAAACATGAAAAATTGTGAAAAATCTTAATTTTTGACCCTTAACAGGGGTCAAAGGGGGCCCAAAAGTTGAAACCTACAAAAGGCACATCAGGGGCACAAACTTGATCCATGATGAAAATTTTGGCCCCCAGCCCCATTTGGGGGGTCTGTAGCCTGATCAACGTGAAAAAAATGACCCCAAAATCCTCTTTTTGGGCCCTAAAATGGGGTGGGGATGACTTAGGGGGCTGAAATTTGACTATGGTGTAGGTAATTAAAATTCTCATTCCTGGGGCAAGTTTCAAAAAATTTCATGATATTGGGGCTCCCCCGCACCCCCTTAAAAAGGGGTCATATCCCCAATTTTGAGTTAGGGCCCCAAAATTTTTTTTGCATCATTCCTACACCGAGGGACCCTACATATCAAGTTTGACCTCATTTGACCTGTTAGGCTCGGCCCCAGAGTTCCAAAAGTAGCGGTAAAATTATATATATATATATATAAATATGTGACATGTGACAGATCGTCATCTTTTGGTCCCAAACGTCAACAAATGGGGTCAGAACTCTTCTACCCCTCCTTCTAAATCAGGGTCGGACACAATAGCCTAAATTTTTTTTTTTAAATTCGGCTAAAAAGGTTTTCATTTCTATTGAATAATTAATTACCACGCGAGTGATGTTTTGCAATTTCAATGAGTTTTTCAGGTGCATAAGTCTTGTTGTGTAGTTTGCTCTTATGAATAAATGCAAATTGTTTTCCGAGTTATAGTTCATTTCAAAATACTGAGAGTTTTTGTTTCGTAAAAAAAAATTATTATTCATATTTTCAAAAGATAAGTGGAATGAAAAACTAGGGAAGGGATGTAAAAAGTAAAAATTAAACAAATAAAGCTTTTTCCTTATTTATTTCTCGTAAGGAAGCTTTTGAAGTAGGTACCTATACCAAGCGCTCATCATCAGGTCGTATCCACCAAATCATTATTTTTAGCCGAATTTTCGAAGAAAATGAGGTTATTGTGTTCGACCCTGATTTAGGAGTGGAGGAGGGAGTTTTGATCACATGATTTCTCGACGTTTGGGATGAAAAGATGACGATCTGGTCCATGTCACTTACAAAAAAATTTCAAACCAAAGTTACAGGTTGAGACCCTTGAAATAATTTTGATGATTACAAATATTATTTTGAATATAGATGGCTCTCCTATTACCCAATTACATGCCTACTCTTTAGTCTTCACACATACAACTCAGGAACCTACTACCTGTACCTACTTTGCTCCTGGAATTGGCGAATTCAAAAAAATTGGTAATTCGGGTGCAGAAAAAAAACATTGTTAGAGAAAATTCAAACAAATCATCCGAATTGGCTTTGGGCTGGGCAGATGTCGTGAAACGTGTCGGAGATATAGAACTCCCCCGATGGATTAACTGCAAAGGAGGGCACGAAATATAATTATATTAGGATAACATTTTTATCACTTTAATCCGAAATGGTTGGATATTATAAAAAAAAACGAGGTTTTGTCGAGCAGCGGTAAAGCGCCCGTTTGGTATTTCAATATTGAAAACTTGATCACGAAAACGTATCATCTGTTTGATTGAATTTATTCTCACGAGCTAGGAAATTATTTTGTATTGAGTTTTTATGTTGAAAAAACGCGTGTGGCTCCGACACAAAGGATTCGGCTGCCGTGTTAACGATACGTGGTATCTATTTGAAAATATTAGCATAATCTTTTATGTTTCTTAGGTCGTGAAAATACAAATGCTTATCATAGCAGAAAATATGAAGAAGCGTTTAGAAAATCGATGGAAGACACCGAAACATTTTGGGCTGAAGTGGCTAAAATGGTGGATTGGGTTAAACCATGGGATCGAGTACTGGATAATACGAATCAACCATTCACCAAATGGTATGCTGATGTTGCAATAATCTTCAACTACATATTTGGTAGACAACGTGTAGGTAATTTTTTATATCCAAAATGTTTCACGTCATTATTAGGTTTGTCGGAGGCGAATTAAATGCCTGTTACAATACAGTCGATAGACATGTATTGGCTGGAAAAGGAAATAAAGTGGCTCTCATACATGATAGTCCAGTCACTAAAACAATACGAAAAGTTACCTATAAAGAATTGCAAGATAAGGTAGGCAATTGATTCATTTATTGAAATATTTTTCAACTTTAGGTGTAGGTTGGGTACCTATTTAATCTTTATATGTATTATTTTATCTGATTAATTTATTACTGCTTCATTTGTGGTGAAAATTTTGCTATTAAGCAACTTTTCACGTTCTATATACCTCGCGATTAACTATACATACAATGTATGTAATTGTTTGTACATATACAGGTGTCTGCGCTTGCAGGTGCTTTAGCACATTACGGAGTCCAAAAAGGTGATAGAGTCTTAATCTACATGCCTTTGATACCTGAAACTATTATGGCTATGTTGGCAACAGTGAGGATAGGAGCTGTGCATTCTGTCGTGTTCGGAGGTAGGCGATCTCCAACTTATAAAATGAAGTGAAAAAAAATTCGAATTCTAATTTAATGCTTAAATATGGTGTTTGATGTCCACAGGTTTTGCTGCTAGAGAATTACGAACCAGAATCGAGCATGCTGAACCAAAAGTCATAATTGCTGCCAATTGTGGAGTCGAGCCTAATAAAATAATTAAGTATGTATGATTTTTAGATTTTTTCACTCCACAAGGTGTTTCATAGCTGATGTAGGTACATAGATCCTTACACATGGTGAAAAGGCAAACTCGTACCCACAGAGAACAAAAAATATTAAATGCACTAGGTCACTACCTAAAAATTGAAGAGACAAAAGAAAGAAAATTAAGAAAGATTAGTTTTTGATCAAGCATAATTATGGATAGTACTAAAAAAAAAGTTTTTGCTGTTGACATTTTTTTTCAACTTGAAAAATGAAGAAGCTACAAAATTTTGAAAATTGGCATTCCCAATGTACGAGGTTCCATAACTCTTTCATTTTCAAGATAGAAAAATTAATCACATAAACAGGGTGTACCGGATTGAGAGTAAAGCCTTCCAACAAGTAACTATGCAACTTATGATGAGTCGATGTAAGTATGTTTGCCTACTCCACAGACAGCAGGGGCTGAGTTACGCTCATCGAACAAAATATTTTGTCATTTTGCGTTTCTCGACAACTATAATGGTTAGAAAGGTGTGCTTTGCGGCATCGGATGACACATTTTGTTTAGAATTTTTTCATGAGACTTGTAATTTTTTATAACTGGACAATGAAGTCTATATATCGAGCAAAATATTTGAACAATTTTTCTTATTTTTTCTGGGATAACTCGAAAAGTTGCCCTTTGAACAAGTTTTGAGCGAATAATTTGTTGAAAAACGTCTAAAAAAATCATAGGTAATTAAAATTATTTTTCTTAAATAATTTTTTTTAATGCATCGAATGTTATGAGCGGTTGATTTCTTTAGAAAAACAGCCTTTTTTGTCTTGATTAAATGACAACGTTTCAAATTATCAAAGGAAAATAAGAATAAATATCATTTGTTTACATGTTTTTTAAAATATTTTGCTCGGTATAAACTTTCTTGTCCAGTTATAAAAATTACAAGTCTCATGAAAAAATTCTAGACAAAATTTGTCACCGATGCCGCAAAGCACAACTTTCTAACTATTATATTTGTCGAGAAGCACAAGACTGAAAACACTCTGCCAAAAATAACTCAGCCCCTACAATCCGGAGGTAAGACAAACGTACTTACATCGACTCATCATAAATTGCATAGTTACTGGTTGGAAGGTGTTACTCTCAATCCGGTACACCCTGTATATTATATTTCGTGTTCCCTTTGAAAAGTTACCCATTATAGGTATTTTATGTATCGTCTTGACGGAATTTTGCTTTTTTCATGAGACGCTGATGTCCCTCCATGATTTGATGCTCAAATATTCAATGGGCACAAGCGTTAGGTACATGAAAATTAAGAAATCTTCTATAACAATTAATTCTGTGACAACAAGTTATAACAATCATAGTCAAAAGTATACAATAATATAATGCAATAACAATCTAAGTTAGAAATCAGTGCGGCTCTTCGCACATTGAAACACATTACTCTGCCCCATTTTTTTTTCTTCCTTGG
The DNA here is from genome assembly GCA_959613365.1 of Balanococcus diminutus. Lineage (NCBI taxonomy): Eukaryota > Metazoa > Arthropoda > Insecta > Hemiptera > Pseudococcidae > Balanococcus > Balanococcus diminutus. The sequence continues at coordinate 38,850,886 of OY390714.1, forward strand.
CTTCTTTCTTTCTTATACTCACTTTTGGTGGAAACCTTCTTCAAACAGTATAGGTAAGTTGAAAGAATGAAGCCAAGGAAAACAATAACAAGGCTAGAGCAATGTGTTTCAACCTTTCAACGTGAGAAGAGCCAATAAGCTGATTTCTGAGTGAGATTGTTATTTTATTACTTATTGTATACTTTGACTTATATTGCACAACTTGCTGCCACAGAATTCATGTAATGAGTGTTACTTTTTGAGAGAGGCAAAAAACGTTAGGTGATAAATTTGCCCATTTCTAAAAATGGCTCTATAGAGCTTTGAAAATTGATGAACCTGTTGGTTTTTTTCGAAGTTTAGAGCTCTGTAGCACCTTCAATTTTAAAGGCAGGCAAAAAATGCCAAAAGTGATTTGAAAAGTTATTTTTTTAAAAATAGCTTCCATACCCTCTTGCCCCTTCAATTTTCAAGATACAAGGCCCCATGTCCATGTGTATTATAATCTTTTTTAATCCATATGAGTTGTCTATTTATCTCGTGGAAGGAACTACATCAGCTATGAAACACCCTGTATACTTGTACTCATCTTAGCGTAATGAAATTCAAGGCTGAGGTCTAAAAAAAATTTCTAAAAAAATATTTGAAATCAGTTACTTGAATCCTTATTCGTATCAAATATCAATCTGTTTAAAACTTGACTTAAAGTTGTGAAGTGAGATAGCTTAAATTTGTCGAAGTACCTGTTGCTCTGTGTTGTAGGTTCTCATTTAGGTAGATACGTATTTTGATTGACGAGAAAAATTACTGAGACTAACGAAGCTGAAAAATTCATTTTATAAAAGAGAAACGAAACCCCAATAAATCAAAGCAAAATACAGCTTTATAAAATTAAAGAACAAAATTAAACGAATTATTTGAAACAAAAAACCAATGTAAAAAGTCCGTCTTTGAAAAAAAATTATGTATTGTCATTGTCAAGTAAGTAAGCATTCTTAAATCGATTGATGAATTCAAGCGAACCGTAGGTTGAAAAAGTACGGTAAAACCACCCAACGAGTAGGTCGTCTTCGTTGTACAAAATCGAAATTTTTAATACATCCGTCGGCCACTCCCAACCTCCCTTCAATATTTATATCCCACTAACTGAAACTTGTTCTTCACTGTTTAAATGCTATCAAATTTCAATTCAGCAGATAGGTACAATATAGGTACATACCTATCCACCTCCTACGTAGGTAATATTGAATTTTTTTCAACGAACATAGATAATTTTTGAAAATACTTACCGAGGTACGAAGTTATTCCTGAAACAAAGTTAATTATTTTCAGATACAAAGACATACTAAACGAAGCCCTTAGTGAATCAAAGTCCAAACCGAACCGTTGCATTATATTCCAAAGGCCTAATTTAGAGAAAGCCGAACTTACTAAAGAATTTGATGTATCATGGGACGATGCGATTGTTTCATTTCCCCCTGCTCCTTGTGTTCCAGTGGAGGCCAATCATCCTTTGTACATTCTGTATACGTCAGGCACTACGGGTAGGCAAAATATTAAAATCATCCTACCATAATAGTTTACATTTTTAAAATGATAAACTGGGTCATTTTTTACAGCCAGTCCTAAAGGTATTTTAAGACCAACAGGAGGTCATTTAGCTACTTTATGCTGGACAATGAGCACCATTTATGGAATGTCGGAAGATGACGTTTGGTGGACGGCTTCTGATATGGGATGGGTGGTAGGCCACTCGTATATCTGTTATGGACCATTGAGCGCTGGATTGACCTCGGTTATGTACGAAGGAAAACCAGACAGGACTCCAGATGCAGGACAGTACTTCCGGTACGTTAGTGAATAATATAAGTACCTACGGTACCTAGTTCGTTTTACAGGAAATAAATTTTGATTAGCGCATTTGTACAATTTTTAGGGTTATTGATAATCATAAAGTGAATGGATTATTAACAGCGCCTACTGCTCTAAGAGTAATCAAAAGAGAAGATCCGAATTTCATTTATGGTAAACAATATTCTACAAAATCGTAAGTTCTGTTGTGTTTTTTTTTTTTAGTTACCTACCTACGTATTTTCAACAATTAGGTGGTGCAGTAGAATAGAATTGCAATTTGCAGGCAAACAAATTTCTACAGAAGGTTTTTTGGCTCATTTCCTAAAAAAAGGACCTCTTTTAGCACAAAATGAAATTCTTCTCCACGCTGCCCTCTCTAAGTGACTCATTATGATGACCCACGCTCTTAAAACACTTTTTATGATTGGGGAGGGGAATTTTTAAGAATAAAATTTTGCTTTAAATTTCCTACAATTTAATTTTGTTCTCATACATTTTTCTGTATGAACTATAGTAGAGATGGAGCAGTGAAGTTCTGAAGGTGAGGGAGGATTTTGGACTTGTGGTGTTACGTAAGATAGCACACAATTTTCAAAGAACAATAAATCAAAGAAAAACCATCAAAAAAAATATTTATAAAAAATACAATAGGTTGATTCCTATTATCTCATAGAATCTATGAATGAATAAACGCAACTTTTTCATCTGAATTTGGTGAAGATCAAAAAAATGAAATTAAAAAACGCGTTTAGATGCCCCATTTCCTAAATAATTAAACTAAAACTAGGGATTTGAAATTTTTCTCAAACTTTTTTCTCAACAATTAACACGATCGACTTTCTGGGATGATCAATATAAGTTATCTGGGGAGAAACCTTATCAAACTTCAGATTTGGATACAGCTGGATACGACCAACAAAAAATGTTCTACACACACTACGGGGATCTTTATTTTGAAAATTTTCGAAAAATTTTCAAAACCATCCGTCAATTGATGACACATGGGGAAGAAATAATTCCCTATAATTTTTTTCCACAACTGAATGTTGAGCAATGCTTGGGATTCCTAATTTTTAAAACATCGAAAAAAGTACAAAATATTCAATTTTTAAAAATTTTTTAAACAAAATGGTCATAACGTTATATTATGTACTTATTATTAGGTATAATTATGAAAAGACCATTTTCGATGATTCATGGTTACTCTCGTTTTTATGGGACTTTGAAAAATTCCTCTTTTTTTACGTCTTTTGAAAATCATTGAAAAAGAAATTAAATTAAAATTGAAAAAAAAAATTGTGAATAAAATGGTTTCAATATAATATACAAAGACCAGGTTAAGGTGATTTTCAGAAAAAATTGAAAAATTTTTATCACAGGGTTGCCAAATTTTTATTTTTCTAAAAAATCGATTTTTGCCGTAAAAAAATTAGAAAATTTTGATTTTTTTTATGAAAATCAGATGGAAGCATCTCTTCAATGAAAAAATTTCAATTTTTTCTATCGAAATATTTTTTTTTCTTCGATAGGAGCCATTTTATTCTAGTCCAATTTTGGTACCAAAACCAAGTAAATGGTATTTTCTTTTTTTGTAGTTTGAAATTCCCTATTTTTCAGCGATCTGCAACTTTTCAACCCCCTGGTAGGGGCAAAATATTGACATAAGATTTCAAGCTCAATTTTTAAAAAATTATCATTTTCGTTTAAATTTTTTTGATTTAATTGATTTTAATTTAAAAGGTAGGACAGCCTGGACAGGTGTATGCAAAATAAAAATTATTTTAATTAACAATTTCAAAACAATAATGGATACCTATTTAATTTTAATATACCTAGGTACATTATAATATTATAAAAAAAATTCAAGTGGGGTGCCTGAGGTACAATGTTGGTGACTTTATCTAAAAATGGCAAAAACTCGTGTTTTTTTCTTCTTCAAAATGGACCCTGTTTTGAGGGTCCCTAGCCTTCCTTCCCATTTGAGGTAGGAGGCTAAAAAATTTTGTGGAAGGTTTTCAATTCAAAATTAAGTATCTCCCTTGCACATAGTGAAAATCCGAAATGTTTTAAAAAAAAAATTTATTATTAAATTGAAGGGACAAGAAGAAATAAAATTCAATATTTTTTCAACTGGGTGTATGGGTAGTATGTTTTACTCTTGAGATTTTTTGCCAAGTACTTCAAATAAACAAAAAAAAAGTTCTAAATTACATTTTGAATGTTTCAAAGTGAGGGAGATATAAGAAAGAAGAAATTCACATCAAAGTAATTGCCTTCCTCAAAATTCATCAAGGGCACTACAGCGAGTCTTGAAAAACGTATAATTCCGTTATGATTAAACTCTTAAAACGAAACAAAAAAATATATAAAATTTTTTTCAACTTTGAAAATGGAGAAGCTACGGTATATCAAACTTTGAATAATAAGTATCAATTTCAAAGGTTTATAGCACCTTCCGCATGGGATAAGTTAGAGGTGCCAAATTCATTTTAAAAAACTCAAAAAAAAAAAAAAAAAAAAAAAAAAAAAAATCAAAAATTGTTTTTTGCATTTCCATTTTATAGTAGGTACTAGGTACCTACTAACTTTTTTCCAGTCCCTTCAATTTTAGAGATATGCAAAACTATGTCATAATAAATTTTGTTTGTTTTTTCGCGTTCTATAAGATGGTATGCAAAAAAACAATTGATAATAATTTTTTTAATTTTTCGATTTTCTCAAAATTTTGAATTTGAAAAATTTCAAATGGAAACGGACACCTGTAATTATGGTTTCTTGACTTGAATTCATAATACTACATTTCAAGCATGTATCCAATCATCCAATGCAATGTGAATTTGGCATTTCTGACATGCCCAGTCAGACTTGAGGAAAAATTTCAAAAGTGAAAAATGTTTTACTTTTTCGGTACTACCTACTTACCCATACACAGAATTAAAAATATTTTTTCTCGATTTGATTTTTCTTTGTCCCTTAAATTTCCAAGGTAAATATAACATTTTTTGTTAGTAGTAAGTGGATGTATTCAAATCCGAAGTTTCATAAGGTCCTCCCTAAACACCCCTGTACTTATAAGTTATAATTATAACAATTTATTTAAAAAAAAAAAAAAAAATTGTAGGTAGCTCCCAATAATACTCCCCCCCCCCCCCCCACTTGAGGATTCAACAGTATTATTTCACTCCTATGATTAATTAGTACAAAAAAATATAAGCATGGATAGAGTTGTAAGAGATTTAATGTACATAGAATAATTTACTTTCAGATATATTGTATTCACCTCCTTAAAATATTGACTTCTAGCAAAATGAATGCAATAAAATTGTTTTCATGGGATGGGGTACTAAAACAAGTCATTTAGAAGGGGTGGGGTGGAGAGAAATTTTATTGTGTGATAGAGCAGATCTTTACAAAATAAACCAAAAAACTTTCTGAACTTGACAATTTGTTTGAGGTAGTGTAATTTTTTTGCTCACTTCTACTGCACCAAAGGTGTCGAATTTTCTAAAACTTACCTAATTTTGTAGACTTAGAACGTTATTTGTTGCTGGAGAACATTGCGATTATGAAAGCTTATTATGGGCTAATAAAGTTTTTGGAGTAAGATATCAACTTAATGCAAACTACCTATGTTCTTTTTTTTTAAATTAATTATAATTATCATTTCTTTTTTTTTCTTTTTGAAAAGGCTCCTATATTGAATCACTGGTGGCAAACGGAAACTGGTCATGCCATTACAGCATCTTGTATTGGACTAGAACATAGCACTAATCCACCAAAATTTTCTGCTGGCATGCCTTTTCCAGGATATAACGGTAAGGAAAGTAATTTATGGTGCTAATGAACGAAAATTTTGAGCATGCGATTAATTTGTTAACAGTGAAAATTTTACGAGAGGACGGCACCGAATGCGATGCTGGTGAACTAGGTCGAATTACTGTGAAATTACCCCTCCCACCTGGAACAATGAGTACTTTGTACAAAGCAGATGAAAGATTTGTTGAAACCTATTTTAGTAAATACGATGTAGGTATCGATGCGAAAAAGTTAAATTTCTCGAAGGATTGTTCATATTTATAGTATCCTACTTTTTATTTTTATTATTTTTTTTAGGGTTACTACGATACCATGGATGCCGGTTATAAAGACGAATTTGGTTATATTTATGTCACCGCTAGAGATGACGATGTCATTAATGTTTCTGGCCATAGGTTATCTACTGCTGCTCTAGAAGATGTTGCTTTATCGCACCCTGATATTGCCGATGCTACGGTAGTCGGCGTTCCCGAACCGACCAAGGGAGAGATACCACTTTGCCTTTATGTAACGAAAGCAGGTTAATAATTTTTAAATTTATTCTATTTCATTGAACAATGAACGGAAACAGGAAGATATTCACTGTTACCTACCTATACATTATTCTAGGTTGCGAAAAATCCCATAAAGATATAAATCGCGACCTGGTAACGCTGGTACGTAACTTAATTGGGCCAGTTGCAGCATTTCAAATCACGTCTCCTGTTGAAGCACTTCCACGAACTAGATCCGGTAAAATAGCGCGAAAATCAATTTCAGAACTTGCCAGAAATAAGTTAGTTAAGGTAATTCGTCTTACATCGTACATACGTATAATATAATTGAAACGTACTTTACGATTGTGTATTTGATTTTGTTAAAACTTTAATATCTTCAGATTTCACCCACCATCGAAGATCCTACTGTATATAAAAATATTAAAGAAGCCTTGATGAACGTAGGATATGCCAAGCAAGCACCCGATCCGCAGTGAAAATATCCTCTATAAATCTTGAATACTTATGTAGCATTTTGACTGTAGAAACTACGACGACCTTTTTTTTTCGTTTCGTTCAATTATTGTTTTCTACGCGAGTTCAAAATTGGCCAAAATATAGGTAATCATTAAAAGGTATACTTTTTTCAATCGCAGCTCCTATAAGAACCTATGCATATTAATCGAAGTATATTTTATCCATTCAAGAAAATAAACGCCTTCCTACATTCATTTATCTAATACAATTGTTTCAAGGAATTTACCTACTTATTTATAATGATTTTTTTATTTATGCTATCGTTCGTAGAACGACGAAATTTGCATATAATGTAGGATCTAAGTAACCATATTTCGAAGGTAAGAAATTACGATTGATTGTTCTTGTTGTTACCTAATTCCATGTTAACCTCGTGTATTCAAGTTGAACGTTAGATTAAGTACTTGCGAGAAAATTGTAAATTATTATGTGTGATTTTCTTAGAATGTTATAGTATTTAAATAAGTACTTCGTACTTATTTATTTATTCTTCATTTTTAGTTTTAAAAAAATATATATTTTAGTATAAATAAATATACATAATTCGATATAAATGTGAACTTGTACACTTATTATTCATAAAATAAAAATTGTTCATTTCATTTTTTTCAAGTTCATAATTTCAGTCGGTGGTTCCTAATCCTGATTCTGTAGTAAAACTAACGTAATGTAGATGTACGTACAAAATATTATACGTAAGTACCTAGATACAAAAGAAATTCAAAAGTCAGAACTTGAAAAATCATGAAATTAGAAACTCAATAGTTAATATAATATAAGTAAAATAATGGAAGAAATGAAGAATTTTTAAACCGAAATTTTAAATATATTTTACTTAATTCAAATTTCCAATTTAAAAAAAAAAAAAAAAAAAAGTTAGAAATTAGAAGTATGGAGGGGAAGGTCATGGGAAGGTACGGTACAGCGTTGAGTCATCCAGGAATTCTTTAGCAATCCATGTAAAAATAATTTGAAATTTTATCACTTTGAATTTTGAAATTGGATGATGATAACGATCGACTAAATTTAATTCATATATTTTTCAGTTTTCACTGTTCACTATTTCTTGCTTTTTCACCTGTAAAAATGTGAATCTTCTATTAACCAGCGTCGAGTTTACAGACAATAAAACTAGTGATTCTTCTATGACTTATCCGGAAGACTACATGCCCCGAAGTCGTTCACAAAATGACAACCAACACTGGCGATTTATCTGCGAACGTTAAAGTATGATGCTTAATTCCGTTTTTCCATTATATTTTTCCCTATTAATTGGAAATTTGATATAGGATTTAGGGCAAGATTTTCGTAGATACTTGGAACGAGGCAAATTTACCGAAGAAATGACCAAAGCGCTGTTGAATTTATACACAGAACGAGAATGGCCCACGAACCCGAATGAGTATCCTTTTGTCACAATGTAACTTATTATATCATCAATGTAACTTGTTCTTTTGTTTCCTTAACAATTACGTCAGATATGTTTGTAAGAAATTGGCTGAAAGTTGCAATATCCCACTGCAGCAGGATAACAGTGAATTGAAAATGGCCAAGTTGAAAATCAAAGAACTCGAGAATACTGTGGCTAAACTGAAAGAAGAACTATCCAAGTGTAAGCCAGAGAAAACTGGCAAAAAAAGCAAAGATTGAAATGATCAAAATTTCACAATCAAAGTAATTTCAGCAATATACGTCAGTTTTACCTTTTCTCAAGTTATGAGCTTACATTGAACGTAGATATGTTGTAATAGGCTGCACTCGACTCTTTTCAATAATTTATTTTACTTCATTCATGTATTGTGACTGATTAATAATTCTATTATGCCATTCCATTCTTTTTGGTGAAAGGTTTCCACAATTTTCCGTAATCGTAATTTCCTATTTTTAAATTAAGGTACTATTTATTCCTTTAAAGTAGTTGGGAAAATCCAATTGTATTTGCGATATTGCAAAGTATTATGTTCATTCGCATTTATCATCTCTTCAGTTGTAAGTAGTTTTCTTAGTATGTGTCATGTTGTCATTTCTTTTTTCCCATCATAATTACTTATATCTACATGAAATTCCATGAATTTTGTTACCATTTGTTTATTATATTAATCCTATTTCGTAAAACAAATCTTGATTTGTTATTGCTGTTAGTTTCAATTGTTTTTTTTTTTCAACATTTACCTTACCAAGTTTTTAATTTATACTGAAAATTTCAAGTATAAAGATTCTTGTTTTCGAAACAAAATTCTGTTTCGATATCTTCTTTAATAATATAAAATATGTTGTCATTGATAAGTTCATTATTTTGTTTTATTGTGCAACGATGTTTCACCTCTTTAAAACGTTATGATATTTTCAATTTCATCGTTTTAAATACGAGTAGGTACTCAAAATAGCACACGTAACAAAACCTAACAATTTATTCAAAATGAAATAATGTTTTCACAGACATTAAATAATTATTTACACGTAAAAAACGATAAGTACAAAAAAACTCATGATTTGTAGATGTCCTCAATCCCAATATTTAATTACACCGTCCCAACCAGCTGTGGCAACTTTGCTAGTTTCATGAGGATGCCACAAAACAGAGATGCAAACTTTATCGTGAGCTTTCCATTTTTTAAAAAGCTTCGTTGTCTTCCAGTCCCAAACGTAACATTTACCATCAGCGTCGCCGGATATTATGTAGCTAAACAAAAAATACGAATTTTAATAACCTAAATTAGTGAATACATTCGTATTACAATACGAATATTTAATTAATTACCTCATATCCGGAGAGAAGTCTAGAGTACAGGCGTAACCTGCCACCATATGACCAGAAAACGTCTTCTTTCTGTTCAGTTTGAATCGATTCAACGCAGAAAATATTACAATTTTGTTGTCCATACTTTGACAAGCTAACCATTTCTGATTAGGCGATGTCGTTACGGCGGGCATCGAATGCATACTAGGATCTGCTATATATTTCATGTCCACTGGAATATCCCTACAATGCAACAAATATTTGTTATTCGCTGTAGTTATTCTCCAAGTTAGTAAAAATACTCGAAAATTTACGAACCATTCCCAAACTCTCAAACTTTTATCGTCAGAGGTAGTCACAAAACGTCTATTTTCGTCTACAAATGTTATAGTATTGACAGCTCCTAAATGTCGATCGTATTCTTGGGTAATTTCTCCGCTTCTAGTATCCCACTGTATGAAAAATACGGTAATTAAAATTTGAACGAATAAAATACCAAATATCTAAATAAGCACTTACGCAGATAATTTTTTTATCCGAAGTACCGGCGACGAATAGATGCTGTTTTTCATTATCAGGATGGAATTTCACACAATATGGTATCTTTCTACTGGTGAAACGTGAAACGCAAGCACCAGTCTCGGTGTCCCACAATTTGATGTACCTATCGTAAGCTGAAAATAGAAAATTAATATAAACGTCTCTGGATTCAAGATTCTGAAATACGTAGATATATTTTCAAAATTACCAGCTGATAGAAACTGAGTGCCATCGTTATTAAAGCATATGTCTCTGACAGCTTGTTTATGACCGTAGTACGTTCGCACACATCGTCGTTCATTATACACTTCCCAAAGCTAAAAATACAGTAGTTATTACAGTTAGACATACATGCCTTCTAGTATGAGATGACAAAATTTTAAAAACTCTATACACACCTTGACTCTGCAATCCATACTGCTCGATAATAATAAATGGGCAGACTTGGGAAACCATTTGATTGCCGATACTCCTTTCGTATGACCTTGCCAGGTATGTATATGAGCTTTTGGTAAGAAACATTTCAAAGGAACCGTATCCGATCTTAGATTTACTCCTACGTCTTGAGGAGGATGTAGGAAACTTCTTCCTTGGTAATCGAAAGCATCTTTAACTAAAATAAATAAAAAGAATTGGTAATCAAACTGCGTTACGAAGGCAGAAAGTAAAATTAAAATATTACTATGTAGTATTGTTTTTTCCTCCAACAACTTGTCATCGGTGTGTTTACGGATTTTATGCCTTTTAGCCAAATATTCCTCCAATTCGGCTTGCTCTTCCTGAAACATCATTCAAAGTTAGAATTCGTCGTTAAAATGAAAGAAATTGAATATTTTAAACCAACCTGAGACGGTCGAATATCACGTTTCTCATCTACAAAGGCAGCCCATGGGCCAGTAAAACCTTCTATATCCGAAGGATCCATATTCTTATTTCTCTTTCTTTTATCAGATGGCCGTTTGTTTAGCTTTTCAAACACGGTTTTAATTTGATTATTGGCGTCATACTTGACTTCCGCTGCATCGCCGAAGTCTTCTATGGCCAGTCTACTAACAACATTGTCACTTCCCGAAGAATTGTCATAAACAGAAGGATCTATCGCGTATCCTATGAAAACAAATATTTCATAGAATATTTTCTTTCATAGAAAATTTTCCGTTTAATAAGAAATTGTTGTATAAATACCGAAACTACTAAAAGTTCGTCGTTGGTTCTCAAATTGAAACTCGTTGACATGTGCCTTTTCCACAAACCCCGATAATATATTTCTTTTAGATTTTTGTTGATTACTGAGGAACGGATTTTGAGGTCCAACTTCAGGAGCGAATAATTCTTCACATTTTAAATTATAAGCGATTTCTTTCGTAGTATTATCTAAATAATGAACGCCAGTTTCGGTGTTTCCCTGAAAAGAAATACACAATGAATTGACGAACAAAAAACACTACTAAACGAATGTGAAGTCTACTTACAATAGGAACAACATCAGGAGCAGAGCAAACACTTATAGCTAAACTTTCTGATGGTTTAACCACTGAGAAATCCGAAGTTGAGTTATCAGTCGAGGTTTTAGTAGTGTTCTCTGATGGCAAGTTTTTAGAGTCCGCATCAGAATGTGCTTCGGCTTCAACGTTATCGTCGCTGCTTCCTTCGTCCTCTTCTAAATCGTAACTCACCAACTTGATACTCATTTTCGATTAAATCTTCACGCAGAGCATAAAAGAACAACTGAGGGCTGAGTACTGCGAGTAGTAATCATCAACTTGCTTGACTCACCATATCACTATCAACCGTCGAAAAAACGCGATACAACCGTAATAAATTGTGATTATGGTGTTCACCAAGTACACCAAAACAATGAGTTTTCAAATTTATATTTACAACAAATTGAAAAAAGACGGTTGAATGCGATATTTTAAATTTCTTTTAGCAGAAAATTTACCTAATCAAAAATTAAAAAATTTTCACACGAAAAACACAATATACAATCATGCTTGGTTGATGTTTTCTAACGGAATGCTGGATAGTGCACAGTTAAATCAACAATAAAAACTGATTTTAATTTCACTCGTAAGGAGCGCTATTATTTAAAAAAAAAAAAATTATTTTTTATTTTTATATTTTTTTTAATTTATATTTATTTATTTTATTTTTTTATTTTAAAAAAATGAATAAATAATTAATAATAAGTTGATAATTATGAAAATTTTCAAAGTCAACATTTTACAAAAATTACAATGAAAAAAATAAAAAATAAATAAAATTCTACATTCTTCCTAAAAAGAGATTATTTTTTTGACTAAGGCTGACTTAGAGACATTTTTCACCCCCCCCCCCCCGAGAAATTGCGATTTCATTTGAAAAAAATTGGTATCTATCTATCTTTTAAATTTTTTCCAGGGAAGAAAACCAATTGAGACCCAATTGGTTATGGTGATGGTGGTTTTGAGAAAATTTTGAAATTACTGGTGGTTCCAATTGGTTTTTGGTTTTTAAAAATTTTCAAAAGGTTTTGGTGCTAAAGTGGATCCATTTAATTTTTATTTTTTTTGATTGGTTCTGGTTCTGGGTTTTTGGTTTTGCTTGATTAATTGGTTGTGATGGTGGTTCTCAAATTAAAAACCATTTCAAATGGATGTGATGGTGGTTCTCAAATTAAAAACCATTTCAAATGGTTGTGGTGGTGGTGGTGGTGGTTCCGTTTTGGTTTTTCAATTGGTTTTCATCGAATTGCTTCCATTTCGTAGTATGAAAAATATTTCCCAACATTTAAACCATTTATCTATGGCATTAACCATCAGAACCAGATGGAACCATTTTCGTGCTTCCTATTATACCACAAAAGAACTAAAAAAAGATCAGATCTTTGAAATTTGAATAAAAAATTAATTTGCCTACAAGTTACAAACGCAATATTGCAATAAATTTAAATTAAATAATATACATTCAAATAAAAAAACAAAAAATAATAATTTTCCACTTTCCAGAGCGCTGAAAAATCAGAAAAATGAAGAAAACAGGCCACAGGGGGTAGGTAAGGGGCCCAATTAAAAAAAATTTCAAATCAAAGTTGTTGCTTGAAGTTCTAGGAATAAATTTGGTTATAACAAAAATTTTGATTGGACCCCTCCTTCCCTTTCAAATCCACTATTTCTCTTTTTAGAACCAAAAAGAACCAATTCCATTAATTGGTGGTGGTTCTGGTTTTCATTGTAAAGGAAATTGAAAATGGTGGTGGTGGTGGTGATGGTGGTTTTTTATTTTCAAACCACTTTCTTGTGGTTGTGGTTTACTCGTTTTTCGGGTAATTTCAAGGGTGTGCATGTGGAAGTGAACCAGATGAAAGTCGTTTTTGATGCTAGTTCGCTGGTTTTGGTGAGTGCGAGGTTATTTCGGTGGTTATTTCAGCAAATGATTTTTCGTTGTGGTTCCAAACGGTTCTCTTCCCTGCCTTTTCGAAAGGAATTGGTTCTTTTTGGTGGTGGTTCTTGAATGAATTTTTGAAGTTCATTGTAATGGTTCCAAATGGTTTTGAAAACCAATTGAAATATCTGATGGTGGTGGTTTTACCCGGTTTTGGTTTCAATTGGTTTTCTTCCCTGATTTTTTCTTCAAAAGAATTGAAAATTAAAAAAATATGTATTTATTTTACGCCAAAAATATTGAGAAATTCAAGAATTTTTTTTATCTAATACAAAAAAAAATCAAGAATCTTTCTTCAGAAAATTGAGATATTTTTCCTTTAAAAATTAGAAAGCCATACAAATATAAATCCATGTCATAAAAAAGATTTCTGCTTTCTGCCTTCCTAAAAATTGTTAGATTTTTTCAACAAAAAAAATGCCAGCCTTTTCCCCCCAAAAATTGCTTGCTTTTTTCAAAAATAAAAAAGATTTTTTTCCCATTTTTGTAGGTAGTTTAAAAAAATTGGAAATTTGTTATGAGCTGACTATAAAAAATGACGATATTATTTTTAACTTAAATTTTTAATTCAAAATATTGAACAAAAAATCATTAAAAAAATTTAAGAAATATTTTTTTGCTTTAACAAAATACGAGGTATACCTTATCAATAAACTGAAGGATTTCCTCTACTATTTTTTTTTACATTTTTTTATTACGAAAAAATTCAGGATTTTTTTCTCCAAATGACTTTTTAAACAAAAATAGTGGATTGACATTCCATGAATAATTTTGGTTCCAATAACAAAAATATCATCAAATTACAAGAATTTTCAAAAATTTTCGATCGAAGATAATAAAATGTTCAAAGGTACCTTGGTATGATTTCGTTGCTGACCTTCTAATACACTTGCATAAACTGTTGATCGTTAGCGTGCATTGCCCCTTCAGATGTGGAACGTAATGTGGCCGAAAAAATGAATATTAATGAACAAAAAGATTCATCGTGGCCTCATTTCTTTAGAATTTTATTTTCTAATTTCCATCGTCGCGTCTACTAGCCAGGTACTAGGTATATTATACTTTTTCTACGATCAATTTTTATAATTTGAATTTAAATTACAAAGTAGAAATACGAGTAGGTACTACAACCTACAAAGTCGGATACTAAATGTACGTTTATACCTACATAGGGCTGCGAGGCTCATTTTTCACCCATTTCAAAAATAATATCTCAACATACAATCAATATTATGCCAGGAAAATGGGCAAATACTAATTCAAGTATTATTTCAGTATTATTTTTTAAAGTAATCAAAACACAACTTTTATCCAGTTAGTTGCGCTAAAGACGGAAAATTTTCAAGAAATCATTTGATATTCAAAAATTCCACCAGTAAACTAATTCTTTGTAAGGAAGTTTTACATGGGAAGCATTTTCAGACGGGTCAATGACCTAACTATAAAGTGACAGCAAATCACTGCATGGTAATCAGATGAGTTACCAATATTAACATATTTACAAGCCATTTGCTGAAACTGTTTATTTATAATCCTTCTTTACATCATTACGTAGACCAGATTCTTGTCAGTTTGATTTTGTTTCAGTTGTGTTTCGTTCAACTTTCATCATTTTCAGGTAAGAGTGATTTGTTCGTCAATTGTGGGCATGATTTATTTTAAAAACATTCAAGTATGTACATTAACGATTGAGTATACAGTGATTCATTTTCCAATTTTATTAATAAAATTAATGATTGAAAATAAATTTGAGTCAAAAATTCAAGTGTAAAAATTTCGTTGCACAGATCTCAAGATATAAACAATAGTAGGTAGGTAGAGGTACTTGCATTTTTAAATTTCAAGCGTTTTGGAAATCAGTTTTTTGATTTAAGTTTCGCTTTCTACGATTAACTATCTATATTTATTTTGTTTTGTTAATATTTTTTTGATAAATTTTCACTTTCTTATTCAATCCTAATTGGCTAATTCCAACTTTGAATTATTCTGAACTATCGTTTAGTATTTATGAAATTTTATAGAATATTTTCAAAAATTCTCATCAGTGACACATTGGATCTAGGTATGTCTTTTTAAATCTCTTTTTAAATTATGAAATAATTCTGTAATTACTAAAGGAAAAAAAAACATGCACCTATCTTTTTGTTTAATTGATGCGATGAGTAATCTGCATGTAATCTGATATTTAAATGATAGGGAATTCCTTCCCGATGCATTTCGTAATCAAAACCATTAGGTACCCTAAATCACAAAACTAATATGACGCGACGTTTCAATCATCATAGGTACCTTTACCTACTAGCATATTTCATGGATCGAAGAGTTTTCACTAGCTACTAATTTTTTTAATTTTGTATGAATTAATAATGAATTTCTGTGCTGCTAAAATGGAAATATTTATCGATTAGGCTTCATATTCCGAGTGAAAAAACTCCATCCAAGACCTTAGGAAAATAAACAAAAATGACGGAAAGATTTGAAGTGGTGATATCCGGTATATCGGGACGATTCCCCGAGTGTGACGATGTAACCACGTATAAAAAAATGTTGTACAACAAAGAAAGTCCTATAACCTTTGATAATCGCAAATGGCCAAAAACGTACAAGTATAAATGTAGGTACCTACAACACTGACTTTTTCTACCATTATCGTGAACCTATACTTAAAAACCTCTTTCTTATATTATTCAGTCGGTGAACCAGTCCCTAATGGAACTGGCAAATACACAGATATTCATCGATTTGATGCGAGAGTATTTGCTATAAATCCAGTACTCGCTGAGTGTACCGATGTAATCAACAGAAAAGTTCTAGAACCCTCGTTTGAGGCAGTTTTAGATGCAGGTACCTATTCTCAAATTCCTAATACAAACGCTAAACGAGAAAATGCTTCAAAATCTTGAATTTTGATTTCAGGGATCAACCCATGCTCTTTGATGGGAGCAAATGTAGGATGTTATATGACGAGTGGTATCAACGAAACCGAAAGTATCAAGTGTTACACTGCTTCTGCTGGTAAAATGTACTTGGTCGGAAGTAGCAAAGCTATGGAGTCCAATCGTGTATCCTTTGCTTTGAATTTAACAGGTGATGATTCGATTCATTTTTATCAACGTAGGTACCATAAGATATCTCATTCAATAATTATTTTCAATTCCAAATTTTGTTTATAGGTCCAAGCTTTACATTCTACGGCTGTGTTTTAGGAGGTTTGGAAGCCTTGAGTGCTGCCTACCACAGCATAGCAGAAGGTCGCATCGATGCGGCCATCGTAGGCTGTTCGTCATCTATAGTTGATCAGAAGATTTCGGTTTCTTACATGAAAATGGGATATTTGAGCCCGGATTCTTTATGTAGAGCTTTAAGCAAAGATGGTAAACAAAAAATACAAGTGTAAAGGTTCTGATGAGTGAGGAGTGGGGAGAATGGTCTCGAGCTGAATTTCAAATTTCTTTCACCTTTCCCATTTGTAATCAGAAAATATGATTTTGGAGCGTATCAGCAATCCTTCAGCCCCCCCCCCCCAGACTGTGATTGATTTTGAGTTTAAAAATTTAATCTCCGCGAATCTTTTTTTTAAAATCGATTTTTATCCAAGTTGGAATGTAGGTACTAGGTACTAGTGCACAAGACTTCAAGAGTAGTGTTGTAAATTTTTTACAGTTTTTTGAAAACGACTTTGAAAATTTCAAATCACCCTGGGAAGCATAATTTTGGAACTGACAAAGCAAAAAAATTCCTCGTTTTGATATGGATATGTCTTGTGTCGGGAGGGGGGAGGGGGCTGAAAATTTTTGAATTATGTTTTTCATTACTCAGGGGTTATTTGGCTTTAGGGCTAATTTGGACCTAGGAAGTAATTTGGACCTAAGAGGTAATTTGGACCCGGCCTAGAAATAACCATTATGACTTGAAAGCCAAAAGTCGTACTGCTGTCAGTATGTGTTGACCATGCATAGGAATCACCGGTTACTTTGGTTACAGGGGATAATTTGGACCAGGCGTAGGAATCACCCCATTGTGACTACAAAACCAAAAGTAGACTCCCTCTGTTTGTTTCAGACTATTTTTTACTCCCCTGAATTTTTTTGTATTTTTCTTAGGGGGTCGGGGTCATATCTAAAACTTTAATAAACACATTTGTGGTTTCCTCTCCCCCAATTGGACGCTCATTTCTTTTACTGATCAAAAAATTGGATAGTATGATTTGCAGAACTCGAATCCGTGCCGATTAGTTTTTTACTCTATAACTTCAAGGGATAGCTGGTATTAGCTAATTCGTGGGAAATGAATGAATTGAGGTGAAATGCAATTAGGAGAAGCATAAATGAGTACCTACAAATCTAAGGATGTACCTCGAGAAGTTTTCTGATGTTTTGGATTATTACTCGGACCGCCTGACAAAAATTCGAAAAAATTCTGAGTAGCATAAAAAAATTGGAAAATGAGAAAAAAATCGCTCAGCTCCTAATATTATTTGAAATTTTCAAAGTCGTTTTCAAGATCATTTTAGGAGTCAGAAAAATATGAAAAAATTCCCCAACACCACTTTTGAGTAACTGTACCTATACTTACCATATGTTTGGTGAAAATCGATAGAAAACTAGTGAAGATGGAAGTTCTAAGATTAAAATCACGTATTTCGAGGTATCGGCTCTAGGAGAGAGGTTGAGAATCGTGGTTACCTTACCTACGCTCTAAAATCATATTTCACCATTACCCATCGGAAACGTGAACAAATTATTTTGAAATCCGGCTCGGGAGATCATTTGATCTCATTACTGCACCAGAACCTCTCTTTCAATTATCCACGAATACCTTACAAATTTTCTATGTTTTTAGCTAACGGATATGGAAGAAGTGAGGCATCAGTTTGTCTTTACTTACAACGAGCTGAAGATGCAAAAAGAAATTACGCCACCCTTCTATTTTCTGAATGCATATATTTTGGTACGAATCCCTACACGTTTATAGGGTATGGAGAAGACGTAATCGAGAATACTATGCAAAAAATGTATTCTCTGCATAAGGATGTCGACCCATCTGATGTAGCATTCTTGGAAATGGATGCTAGTGGAATTCCAGTAAGTCAAAATCAAAATTAATTGGTCGAATTCTTCTCGACAGCGATAAGCGATTGAAATGATACTGAGAAAGGCAAATCATTTTTATAGAAACTGGAAAAAGTCGAATGCAACGTTGTAGCCAAGATGTTTTGCGAAAAAAGGAAAACACCGCTTTTAGTAGGTTCTGTAAAAAGTCATGTAGGCCATACAGAAGTTACAGCTGGATTCGTGTCGATAGTAAAAGCATTACTAGCACTTGACAGTGGATACATTGCTCCAAATATGCACTTTTCTGAACCAAATCCAGCAATAAAACCTCTAATTGACAACCAACTACAGGTAAATTGATACAATTCTTGAGAACGATATAAATAAACCTACGATAACATTCATTCATGTTTACTCCACCAATAACAACAGGTCGTTACAGAAACAACAAAACTACCTGGACCTATAGTAGCTGTCAACAGTCATGGTATTTCTGGTCTAGTTGGACATGCAGTTTTCAAACAAAACCCAAAGTAATTGTTGTTTTAAAAATGACTTCTCAAATTTAAAAAATTGATATTAGGCTAATAAATTTTTCTTACGATTTGGTGAAAAAATTGCAGGACAAAAATCATCGACGAAAACGATAAATTACCTCGTTTGATTTTATTATGCGGTCGTGATGAAAGTGATCTTAAAGAAGTCGTTGAAAAAGTAATAAGAATTTATAGAATTTCCCAGAGGGAAAACAAGGTTGTAATTTTTATCGAATTTTTCAGGTTGTAAAGGCTCCTCTTGACACTGATATGGTTTGGCTTACAAATGATATTTTCAAAACCTCGATGCCGAGTCATATGTATCGCGCCTATTCTATTTTACCCGCTGGATCAAAACCCACCAATGCTGCTGTTGAGGTGAAGTTTCCTTGAGATCTATTTTTTTAGTTTTTAGGTAGGTACTATTAAATTGCACAATATTCAAGAAGAACTACTTTGCAGGTTGTTGGTGGTGAAAATTGTCCAGTCTGGTTCTTATTTTCTGGTATGGGATCACAATGGAATGGCATGGGAAAGGGTCTATTGGACATACCAGTTTTTGCAAATGCTATCAAAAGATGTGACAACGTGTTGAGACCTAAAGGTGTAGACATTTATAATATTTTGACATCTGATGATCCAGCACTGTTCGACGATATTGTGAATGCCTTCGTTGGAATAATTGCTGTGCAGGTATTTTTGACTTCCAATATTAAGTTAATAACATGAATTACGCATAGATAAGTACCTATTTTAATCAGATTTCATTTTGGTGATTTTTTTAAAGGTTGCATTGGTGGAAGTATTGACGGCTATTGGTATCAAACCTGATAATATTATTGGACATTCATTAGGTGAGAATAGTTGCGCATATGTCGACGGCTGCTTAACGCTCGAGCAATCTGTATTGGCATCTTATGCCAGGGGAGTAGCATCCAAAGAAGTTAAGACAGTCCAGGGAATGATGGCGGCGATAGGTATCTATTCTTCGTCGCCTGCAACCTAGCAATTGATTGGGTGCTCGAACTACCCCAAAATTTCGAAAGTGAAATGATACAATCCTAGAAAACTTCAAAATTAAAAACTATTTTTTTTTTAATTTTTTTTTTTTTGAAGAAAAACGTTTTTTCAATTCTTTTGGAGAAAAAAATTTAAATTTTCTTGAATTGAAAATTTTTGAATTTTTTTGGAGAAAAAAATTTGTCAATTGTTTTGAGTGAAGTATTTCTCAAATATTTTTTCGTAAAATTTTCAATTTTTTGGAATACTTACTTGAATTTATTTTTTATTTTTTGGGATTTAAAAAATACATACTTATCTTGGTTTTTCCAGAGAAATGAATTTACCTATCTACTTTTTTAAAGGTAAAAAATGTGTGTTTTTTTGGAGGGAAAAATAATCCTCACATTCAACATTGAAACCCCGCCCTTGCCTCCCACTCTGGAAAAAGTCGAACTACATCCCAAAAAATTCTTAGTTGCTGGCAATTATATTCTTGTATTTCGATTTTTCAATCCTCTCGGGTTAACTCGATTTAATCGTCGATTTCAAATACCAGGAAAAGGATACAAAGAAATCCGCGACCTTTTACCAGACGGAATTGAAGTTGCTTGTCACAATTCTCAAGATAACTGTACATTAACTGGGCCAGCTCAGTTGGTCGCCAAATTTGTCTCAGATCTTCAAGATCAAAAAGTTTTTGCAAAGACAGTCAACGTAGCTAATATCGCCTATCATTCCAAACACATAGCTCCAGCTGGACCTGGACTTTTGAAACGCTTGAAAGAGGTATGTACCTATATAGTGTTTCATTTACAGCGAAAGTAGACCTATGAAGAGTAACTACAGTAATAAATATTTTAGGCGATTCCCGAGCCAAAAGAAAGATCATCCAAATGGATAAGTACCTCGGTTCCAGAAGAAGAATGGGATAAACCTCTGGCGAAATACTGTTCGGCGGAATACTTGACTAATAATTTACTCAACGCTGTATTATTTGAAGAAGGCTGTAAGCACATTCCCGACAACGCTATTGTTATTGAAATCGCACCTCATGGATTACTTCAAGCAATTCTCAAGCGATCTTTAAAAACATCAATAACCAATATCCCATTAACTCTGAGATCTCAAAATTCAAATGCTGTAAATTACCTTTTATCAGCCATTGGCAAGTAAGTCAAGAAGGAATGAAAATTTATGAATACTTAATGTTACCAATAATTTAATCCTTCACGCGATATATTTTATTCGACAGATTATTCATCGCTGGATGCCAACCTGATGTAAATGCTCTTTATCCAAAAGTAGAATATCCTGTTTCCAGAGGTACACCAAACATTGGATATCTTGCAACTTGGGAACACATGGATGATTGGGGCTCTGTCGAACCACTAGACGTAGGTTGATTATTGTCTCATGGTCATGAACAACATTTTAAAATTATGTAGGTACCTTAACAATGATTCATTTTGATTTTTTTTTTCAAAGGACGGCCCTCTGTCACAAGAACTGATAAAAATTCGACTTAATAAGGGTTCAGAATGGCGTTACTTGAGAGCACATAAAGTCAAAGGACAAAATATCATTCCTCCTTCTGTTTACATGGTGAATTAGTTTCTTGTATAAATTTTATGCTGTTTATTATACTCGTCTAACACCACCATTTTTACAGTACCTAACCTGGCATATGTTGTCAGTATTGAGAAATGAAAAAATGGGGGCTTCCAATATTGTATTCGAAGATATCAAAATTCATAAAAATTTATACATCACAATAGACAGTCAGTGTCATATCTTTCTTCCTTATTTTCATTGTAGCACAGTTCAAAATCATCAATGAATTTTTTTCAGAACATCGCTCTTTAACAATAATGATTCAAACGGGTTCTGGTAATTTTGAAGTTTTATTGGAAAGTGAGAAGGATCCTGAAAACAGCAAAATAGTCATGACTGGAATAATACAGATACCTTTCGAAACCTTGAAGCTTCGGGTGAACGAAAACATGATGCAACAGATGAAGGTGAAAATAACCCAAGAAGAGTTTTACAAAAATTTAGAGAATATTGGATATCAGCTCAAAGATGAATTCGTAAATGTCAAGGAGTTATCTTTCAATGAAACGGGTTGGTGTACTTTCTATTAACCAAAGTTTGCCAACAGGGTCGACAATTTAGAATTTTCTAGTGTTGCTCGATTTTTTTTTTTTTGGAAGAAGTGGGAGGTTGTTGAATGAGAGAATGATTTCATTGTGTAAAGAAATGAGAAATTTTATATTCCAAAAAAATTGAGATTCTTGAATGCCATATGAAAAAATAGATCTTTTCTCCGAAATATTGAGACATTTTTTACTGATTTTTTTACGCTGACTCCAAAAAATTGGATATTTTTTATTCCAAGAAAAACAAAAACTTAATTTGAAGGTTTTTCCTCTCAGAGGTTGAAAAACATTTTTCATCAAGCAAATTAAAATATTTTTCTTAAACAATTTTTTAAAAAATTTTCTTCGAAAAATATTTGAAAAAATTTTTATTACAAAAAAATTTAAAAAATTTTTCTTTACAAAAAAAATAAGAATTTTTTTTTAATCCAAAAAAATGAGAAATTCTTTATTCCAAAAAAACTGAGAAATTTTCATCACAAAAAAATTATACTCTGTTCAAAATAAGAGTAAAAAAAACACATCACCAGAAGTGCGAGAGGGGAAAGGAAAAAATAAGAATTGACAAGCAAAACAATTCCAAGCAATAGTTGGCTACGTTATTATTCTGATTAATTTTGAATTTCCTTGCACAAAAAGGGTGATGTTTTTTACTCTTATTTTGAACAGAGTATAAAGCTGCGTTCACATCATCGTAAATAACGAATAAAAGCAGCAAATAAGAAATTTGCGCATAGGAAATCATAAACAAAATATTCCTTATTTGTTATTCTTATTCTTATTTGCGATGATGTGAACGCAGCATAAGAAATTTTTATCACAAAAAAATGAGAAATTTTTTACCTATTACAAAAAATTGAGAAATTTTTTTAATCCAAAAAAATGAGAAATTCTTTATTCCAAAAAAATTGACAATTGAGATATTTTTCTCACTGAATGGATTTTTTCCTTGAAAAAAAAGAGATGTCTTTGATCTTTTTGAAGTTTTCTGAAGGTCTAGTTCATTCCATGCTTGAAATTTTGAATTTAGCTAATTTTAATTTCATCCCTCACTATTTTAATGAAAGATGAGCGGAGATCACTTTCTCATCAACTCGATAAATTGGCAATAGAGAAAATATACTTTCTAGGTAGAGATACTTCAGTTTTTTCTTCTAAAATATCGAATAGGAATCCTTAATTATTGCATAGGCGTAGACCTATCTATTACTAAATTTGCATTACCTATCTTAATTATTTCAGAATGTTTTGGTAAAATCAAGTGGAATGGAAATTGGGTAACATTGATAGATTCCATGATGAAGCTTCATATGTACTCTGAAAGTAATTCGAGAAAAGAAACACTCTTTCCTTACCGCCTCAGGAGACTGCTAATTTCCACTTCAGTATTTAATGCTCTGCCTCTCGGTTAGTGACTTTTTTAAAAACTTGATTTCAATACAAATTTTGTTGATTTGCTGTTATTTTTAGGAGAGGAAGTGATCTTCCATAAGGATCTTGTCACTAAACAAATGTGGTGCAATGGTATGGAATTCATGGACTTCGTAAGTGCTCCATTAAAATTAGACTTTCCAGGACTCGATGATGTTTGCAATAAATTAGAAAAGATGCAATTTATACCACATTCTAAGCCTGGCCTAAAAGTGAGTAATTTTCAAGGAACGTAGTTTTTTTAACCCACGATCTTATACCTACTTGAAATCATTATGCATTCCAGAGTATTAAAGAATTTTTGAATCTTTGTCTGCAAATAACCACGGAACGATTATCAGCCAACTTTCAAGATTCGAATATTAATTTATCTATTGTCGATACTATAGGTACTTTTACGCCAATCATCAAGAAAATTTTCAAAAATTTCGATTATAAAGTAGGTATTTACAAAGTTTTAAACAAACTAGAAACAGTTTATAATTTTGATAAGTCAACTAAAAAATTAATTAATTGTTTCTAGCCCAAAATTGTATATCAGTCGTTTAAGGAAGTTACTGCGAACCCTTCAACAGATAATTATTACCTTCTAATAGCCAATAGTTTTGAAAACGCTGACAAACTATGCGATCAAATCAACGATAAGCTGAACAACGTATTATTGCTAATTTCTCAACCACTTAATGAAAGTTTCTCTTGGAAAAATAAAAACGCATTTCTCGAAATTACTTCAGAAACTTTCAACGATACAAGAATTTACCTCTACAAAAAGGTATGTAATGAAATCTAAACAATCCTTTTCAACATCAACACAAATTCTTACTCAACATTTTGTGAAAATTTTCTAGGTGTTGGAACCTAGTGAATATCCTACCCCCATAATTATGGCAGATAACGCTTGGATGACCAATTGTACTCCAGAACTAAAATCGAAGAAACACGAGCCAATTGTTGTTTTAAGAAATACCATCGAGACAATCGATTTGAATTTCATTTTATCCAAACGAAAACAATATGCAAATACAAGGTAAGTGTTCGATAAAAAATCTTCAAGATGATTTCAATAGGATGGTACGCAAACTTATGAAGGGATTTGTTAGATTTTTGTATATTTTGGACGACGACGCTCCTAACTTCTCAATCGATAACCCCTTATATCAAAATCAAATCGCTCAAGATCTACCGGTGTCAATTTTCAAAGAAGGTCGCTGGGGAACGTACAGGAATTTGAAATGTGAAACTGATGACAGTGCTCCTGAATACTTCGAATTGTTGAATTTGCAAAATTTACAGTAAGTTGAATTTGCTGAAATTTCATCCGGAGTGGTAAACTTTAAAATATGTAATGTACCTGTATTTATAATATTTTTTAGGATCCAAAATGTCGACATAATGTATTTAAATTACGATTACGAGAAAATTATTACTGATGAGGAGTCTGAAGAAACGGTGAGTCAAATAATAATAGCAGATAACATTGACTTTAACTCGGGTACAATAGAAAAAAAATCTTATTTAAAACAAACCTTCTTCTTCTTTTTTTTTTATTTTTTTTTTTAAACTCTCTTAATTTTTTTGTTTCAATTAAATTTTTTGGATAAAAAAATTCTTAATTTCTTTAGACGAAAAATCTTTTTCAAAATGGAAGAAAAATATTTCTCAGAAAAAATTCTCCATTTTTCTGGGCAAGAATGTTTTTCAAATTTGCCGAGAAAAATATTTTTAATGTGTTTGAAGATCTCAATTTCAGAAGAAAAATCTATTGATTTTGTAAGAGAAGAAATTACTCAATTTCTCGCAAGCCGAAATATTTCTTGAATTTTTTTTAAATTTTATTTTTAAAGAACTATTTTTTTAAAATTTTAAAGAATGTTTTTTAGAATTTTTCTGGAGAAAAATTTTAAATTTTAAATGAGTAAAATTATTTTTCAAATTTTTGAAATGGAAAAATTTTTCAGAAAAAAATCTTCATTTTTCTGAGGCAAGAACATTTTTAAAATTCGTCGAAAAAATTTTTTGGGAGAGAGGGAGGGTCTCAATTTCTGAAAGAAAAATTACTTGATTCTTTAAAAGAAGAAATTACTCATTTTCTCGCAAATAGAAATATTTCTCAAATTTTTAGAATTTTTTTCTATTTCTTGAAGAAAAACTACTTTTAAACTTTGAGAGAAAAAATTTTCAAGTTTTTTTGGAATAATAATATTTTCAAACTTTTGTATGAAAAAATTCTCCGTTGTTCTGATCAGGCAAAACTGCTTTTCAAATCTGTAAAGAAAAAATTTATCAAATTTTTGAAATAAAAAATTCAGAATTTTTTTGAAGCAAAAATAATTTTTCTGTACCAAGTAAAAATTTCAAATTTATTGAAGAAAAAAACTTTTTCATTTCTTTTTTTATATTTTTTGATTGATTGTTGAAGAAAATCTCAATTAGCTACGATAAGGTGTTTGGAATAACTCAGTTCATTTTAAAGTCAACATTTTTTATCCTGGAGTTCGAAAATTTTCAAATTTTTGGAACAAAAAAATTCTTCATTGTTCTGAGACAAAACTGTTTTTCAAATTTGTAAATAACATTTTTTTTTAATTTTTGGGGTACAAAATTCAGATTTTTTTTGAAGCAAAAAACTTTCTCATTTTTTTGAATTTCTTGATCGTTAAAAAAAGAAATCTCAATTGACGAACTACCTAGGTATTTGAAATAACTCGTTCATTTCAATGTCAACATTTTTTTCTGGAGTTCGAAAATTTTCAAATTTTTGGAAAAAAAGTTACAGAAAAGAAAAACTATACATTTTTCTGTCAAATTTGCAGAAAGAAAATTTCTCAAATTTTTTGTAGAAAAATTGCAATTTTGGGAAGGATCTCAATTTTTTGGGAGGGGTGATTCAATTGTTTGAGGGGAAAATCTCCTAATTTTGTTGAAGACTTTTTTTTTTAATTTCTCTGAACTAGGTTCAAAACATTTTAAACATTTTTCAAATTTTTGGGAAAAAAATTATCCATTTTCTAGAGTAAAAATATTTTAAAAAATTTTTAGAAGAAAATCTCTCCTTATTTTGTGGGGAATATTTGCCAACTTTTCTGGAGCAAAATATTTTTCAAATTTTTGGAGAAAGAAATTCTTTTAACTTTCCATCTGAAGTAAAACTGTTTTAGCATAGTTTTTCAAATTCTTTGAAAAAAATGATGAAAACTTTTTTGAAGTATCTAGAAATATTTTTCAAGTTTTTTTTTTTTTTTTTTGAGAAAATGTGACTTTTTTTGCTCAATTTTTTCAAAAAAAAGTAAAAAAAATGCAATCTGCCCCCTTCAGGAAAAAGTCAAGCTACACTGAATAGAATTTTATGTTGCTCTTGCTAGTATGGAACTTTTAGGTATTACATTATGTACAATAAAAAAATTGATTCTGTTTGTAATTCACGATACAGACATATGAATATGGTTTGGAGTACTCTGGAATTTCAAACTATGGAAAACGTATAATGGGACTAGGTTATCACAACCCGCTAGAACCACTTCAAAAACCAGATCCTCTATTGACGTGGAATGTGCCAAAATCTTGGACTCTTGAAGACGCTGTGACCATCCCATTGATTTATGCTCAAGTATGCGATTATTAATTACTATTATGATTTAATTATACTAAAAGAAAATTCAGAGAAGTTGGAATATCAAATTAATCGTTGATTCGTATTTCATCTAGGCTTATTACAGCATTTTTGTGACGCCAACTCAGAAGGAAGATTGCACTGTTTTCGTCAACAGTAATTTAGCTCTCACCGAGGCATGTATTGCTGCGTGCTTCCAGCGTAACTTTGATATTTACGTCACCGTGGCTAATAAAAACGAATCAGAAATACTAAAAAAGAGATTCCCAAAAGTTAGTAGGCTAATTAAACGTACGACAAAGTAAGATAAATAATGAACAGAAATTTTCCCCCGGACATTCACTAAATGTAAACCTAATCTACTCAACAGCTGAATGACAGAAATATTCTTTCGAGGGCAAATTGTAGATACGACATACAATTGAAGCTTCTAACAAAGGGACAAGGTGCCGACATTGTGATTAACAGTATTAATGGCTGCGAACACCTCAACGCTTGTATTGAATGTCTCAGCGTATACGGCCAGTATACTGAAATAATGGACAAGAACTATACTGAAGATTCTAAATTGGGTACAGATACAGAACATGAGTATTATTTACCTAATATTGAAGCGAAAGTTTGCTTGGTGTTCAAAAAACTAAAATATTTTTAATTTTTAATTTTTTTATTTTTTTTAGGTCTTTATTCATTTTTAAAATCGATCACATTCGATGGCATATCAAATAAAATTACTTCTTTGTTGCGAATGCCATACGAAACAAAAATAATAATACACGATTGTTTAGAAGAAGGCATACAGAATGGCATAATTCAACCTTTATCAAGAATTGTTATTAATAATGATGATTCGACAAAAAAAAACAGGTATAAATTAATGATTTTTTTTTTAATCATAAATAAAAAAAGAAAGTAATGTATTCGAATAATTACCTACTTCAACACAAACTTTCGATTTTTTTTCTTACAGTGACGATTCAATCGAAAACAAGAAGAAAATTTATAAATATGTTGGTACAGGAAATACGATAAATAATAAGTCAAAAATGAAATTGGAATTCGACAATACACGATCCTATCTTATCATCAGTAAGTATACCTACAGTTGGTGCAAAGTTCTGCAATAAAAGCAGGATAAAATGAAAGAAGTAGGTACTGATAATATGCCTATTTGTTCACAGGCGGGGGTAAAAAAAACAACCTATGGTTCGAATTATTGGAATGGCTGATAAGTCGTGGAGCTAAAAAATGCATAGTAGCTCTGGATAATTTTTCACTCGGTACAAAAATTTCTCATCAAATCAATCGTTTATTGGCCCAGAATAAAACCACCATTAATTTGACTTCTCTAAAGAAAACTGAAAGTATTCAAGAAGCGTCAAATTTGATCAAAGAAGCTAATAATATTGCTCCTCTGGAGGCTGTATTTTTTGTCGCTCTTGTATGTAAAGATCCTCAAAGTTTCGTCTTTCGATGAGATCAGATCACTTTGAAATGCGTTTGTAAACATTTTTAGGATCCAGCTGGACCAATAGCATATAATATAGACATGGCATCCCGTTCTGCACATCCTTTCCATTTTGTCTGCCTTGCAAGTGGAGGGCTGAAAGAATGCGAGCAAAGAAAAAGAGCAGGATTACCGTCGGTTTTAATCCATTCGGAAAACCCTATCATTAAACTGACCAGTTTATTGCCACGTATTGAGTCAATTCTATCTCGAACCAGGGCTACCAATTCTCCAACTTTGTACGATCTTGCCGATAAATCCAATAAGAAAGGTAGGTACAGGAATAGGTAACCTTACTTCCGAAGTCAGTCAAAAATTGTCTACAAAAAACTATTCCTACAGGACGAGATCCTCTCTCATTACGCCTGAGTAACTATTTACCGGAAGATTTAGAAAGATTAGAAGATATTGGATACCATGCGACTGATTCTTTCACATTTATCGAAGTTGCAACTCTATCGAAACCTTACACAGAAACCAAAGGAGTCTTTCCTCTATTCATAATACCGGCTACCGACGCAAATCAACTCAGCCCCATTTTGAGAAAGATTTACTATCCGGCATTCTGTACAACTTTCACCGAAAGATGCGACTCGTTAGCCAATATTGCATCTAAGCTTTGTCAAGTACGAATTAAAATCAATTATTTACACCTAGCTGTACCAGAAAAAGCTACAAGATTTTATTTCCTCGTAGGATATTTTAAAAATACAGCCTCATGGGCCAGTTACTGTTATTGGTGAAACGTGGAGTGGTCCAATTGCCATAGAAGTGGGATCCTTATTGCAAAGCTCGAACAGATTCGTTGAAGTATTCCTTATTGAAGGAAGCCCAGCAACGTGGCAGAAACATCTTAAATCGATAAGCGAAATCAATACTCCTCAGTTCGAGAACAATTTTTTGAAACAGATACTGAATTTTGATCCAATGGTAGGTACCTAGCTACAGTACCTCAACCACTCGAATGAAAAATTTTTTAAAACCACTGAGGTGAATTTGATATTTTTATTTGTTTATAGATGAATATGGGAAGTGAAAACCAAACAGTATGTCAAACTTGGGAAGAGCATCTGAATAAATATATACGCGTTTTGAAATGTTCCGATGAAACGAAATCAAATGTGGTGAAAACATTGAATGGTGTTCGAAACAGGCTTCTGATGACGGCACAATATTTGCCACAAGGAGAAATTCTGAGGCACATCACATTATTTAAACAGAGGCCTTCTGAAAGTTCTCTCGATACAGTGAGTTCATTGTACAATCAAATATCCCTCCTTTCATAAAAATTATATAATAAGATTATCAGAAATATTTTAATTTTTGAAAAAAAATAGGTGCCTACTGATTTTTACATTTTTTTTTTTCAGTATTGTTTATCTGACGAAATTCACTTACTCGAGGAAGACAAGTACAAAGAATTTATCAAAATGAAGGAAATGAGTGTTATCATCAATCAAAGCGCATTATTTAATTGGTGGAAATGATACCTATGGATTTATGCAACGAATAATTAGAATCATAATATTATAAATTGTGTTCATTAATAAATATTAGATGTGCGCCGACGATGCTGTGTATCTTATTTATGACTGATATTTCATTTTCGGGTTATTATAAGCAACATTATTCCTCATAAATGTATTAGGTAAATAGGTATGACAATTGCATGACTTTTGAACCGACGCAGAATATTTTTTATATATTATGTATACATACGTGGTGTCATAATATAATACCACCGCTCCTACTTTCGACTTCGATACATCAGTTACTATATTAATATAGTGCATTTGGTTCCATGAGTTATGGAAAGGAATAGAATTAGAGATTTTCAAGGACAATAATAAAAGTCCTTTCTTGACGAATTACGGGAGAAACTCGAACCGGTTACTCAGTTCTTGAAGAACTTCATATTGATGATTAGTGGATGTAAAATTAATACCCACACTGACACCAACACCTGACACTCGTTAAAGAGATAGATTGAAAGATAAAGAACGTACTTAAATAAGTACTTTACAGTTTACTCACCGACTTGTAAACATCTATATAATTTGTTGATTCCATCCAAAGTTAATTCCATCTAGTATACTCTCCCAAGTTCCAATATAGTTTTCTTCCTTGGTCGTTCAATTTTGATGGTATCTTCAAAGGTCTTCAGAAAAAAATACAAAAGATATTGCATTAAACTGATGAAGAGCAACAGATGAATTAAATGTAGGTGCATATTTACGTCTACTTACATACATAACGAATTTATTCCCAGTTTAAAAAAGGTTGAAAAGGCTCCATGCCTTACCTTCATCAGTCAACTTACGATGATCAAAGATCCATATGGAAAGGCAATTGTTTCTCCAGGTAACAACTTACTCATCGGTCATCGAAGAGTACTGCGAAATCAAAATGGGCTCAGTGGCTCAGAATCAAGTTATTGAAAAATCATTTTAAAAACATATTTTACTCAAAAAAAAGTAAAAAACATTTTTTTAAAACAATAACAAAATTTCAAAAACTTACTGATAACGATTATCCCTTCTCCATTAGATTTTTCCACCGATCAAAACGCACGTTATATCAATCAAACGATTCATTGGCTTATTCTCAAGAGTGGACATTTTGATAATTTTGATAAGCAAAAAAAATATTTTCGTTATCGTTTTATTTCATCAAAAAATTATGCTGAATTTTTGAAAAGTTCATTCTTTCTGCTCGAAGTTTGCAAGGAAAACATCTTAAAATGATGAACTTCGTTCCTTCTAAACAAAGCTCAAGTACCTCGGTAAGTAGCTAAGTATCTATGGCATGGCTTATCGCCAAGCGTCCCTGTCTACGATTTCGCCGGTTATTAACCGGCATTACATTATAGATAACACTAATTAATGACTACAGTAATACATGAATTTCGTAACGTATAACTTTATTATCGTCTATATATCAACGAACATATCTCTACAGAAACTCTGAACGTAACTGTTTTAGTTATTAAATTATTATAAATCGATTAATTTCACTAAACTGTCGTATTTTTTGTGTACACTAATCTTCGTGTTGGTGTGTTAGCGTGGTAATGTCGCAAGCAAAATTCGTCAGTAATCCAGATAAAGCAGTTTATGATTCGTTATGTGGGCTTCAGAAATTATTTCCAGCCTATACAGTCGATGCAGAACGAAGAATAGTTATCTCTAACAAGGTGAGAACCTTTAACATTTTTTAATTTATTCATTTTGCTTAAAATTCATATCAAGTTTAATTTTAGATCGTAAAAGGTCAAGTGTGTTTACTTAGTGGAGGAGGATCCGGTCATGAACCGAATAGTGCAGGTACAAACACTTCCATATTCAGGCTACGTAAAAATTAAGCTATCGCCCGTTATAGAAAATGTATTCTGATGTAATTATTTTGTTCCTTTAGGGTTTGTTGGTGAAGGTATGCTATCCGGATCTGTCGGTGGTTTAGTTTTCGCGTCACCTCCTAGTAATACCATTTTCGCAGCTATACGTACTTTGGCGGAACAAAACGATAGTAATTTTTAATTTCTATCACGTAAAGGAATTTTCAAAAACCAAACGATATAACTGACTATTATATCTGTAGATGCCGGAGTACTCGTATTATTGATGAATTATACCGGTGACGTTTTGAATTTTGGTTTAGCGAGTGAAGAAGCCAAAACTCTAGGAATAAAAGTGAATATATTTTCAAATTAAATTTTTTATGAAATACGAACAGATTAATTGTTTTGGCATATCTATTTGCATAGGTAGAAACTGTAGCTATGGAAGATGATTGCTCGATATTAAGAAATGAAGTACAAGGTGCAGGACGCCGTGGTATGACTGGAACAGTTGTGGCTATGAAGGTATTATTATATAGAATGAAGGAGAATATTTTAGAATTTATATGCATTATAATTAAGTCTATTTTTATCATGACTTCATTACTCGTGATATGATTACAGATCATTGGACACCTGGCAAGATCAGGGAAAAATTTGACCGAATTGGTTCAAGAATTTTTTACATTGAAAGAAAATGTTGCTTCCTTTGGTTGTGCAGTTTCTCCTTGTACAGTTCCTGGCGTAGGACCTTTATTTCAAATAAGCAACGATGAAGTGGAAGTTGGTGTAGGCATTCATGGAGAAGCAGGAGTTCAACGAATTCAAGTTGGAATTTATTTTTATATAATTATACAGTACGTTAGTTGTGATTAAAAAAAATATTTTGTTTTACAGAGACCATCCATCGATGAATTAATTGAAATAATTTTGAGAAGAATTATCGAAGACCTGAAGTTGAAATCTAATGCGACAGTATGCGTATTTTTAAATAACGCAGGAGCTACTTCTCAATTAGAATTGGGCATTATAATTGGGAAAATTCATTCTAATTTGTGTAAGTCAAATTGTAAACGTATGGTTTTTAAAAATATTGCATATTTTTTTAATTTATTGTTGGTGATTTCAGGTAAAAAAGATATCACCGTTGAACGTATGTACTGTGGCGATTTCATAACATCTTTGGATATGGCTGGATTTCAAATTTGTATCCTAAATGTAACCGATTATCCTGCATGGGTAGAATGTTTAGATTCTTGTACCGATGCTCCGGCATGGCCTAGTAGCAATTTAAGTATACCACCGAAAACACAGGAAAATTTAATTACTATTAATGACGAAGATCATCACGGATACGAACAAGTATTTTCATTTTTTTTTTGTTTTCTGTAAATCCGAGTATTACAACTAATTGCTATTTTTAAAATACTCGTGGTATTGTTAGGTAGGTCCAAAATTCACACAAGATCAAGCCATATTGTTTAAAAAATGCTTAAATGCTATAGCCAAAAAATTGATCGAAGAAGAATCTCGTATGAACGACTTGGACACATTATCAGGAGATGGTGATGCTGGATCTACTTTGAAAAGATTTGCAGAGTGTAAGATGTTCGTTCTACAGTGTTTTCATTTTAACATCACTGGGCCAGAATTATGAATATTTTGGTTTTATTTCAGCTCTTCTAAAAATACTTCCAGAAATGAATTTGGAATATCCGGCTTCCAGTCTTTACCAAGTGTCCAAATTATGTCAAAACGAGATGGGAGGCTCATCTGGAGGTATATACGGCATTTTCTTGACATCAGCTGCTAAATGCGTGGCACAATCTACTGCTCTAGATATAGCAGCAGCGTGGAAAGCAGCAATCGATACTGTATCAATTTATAGCAAAGCCAAAGTTGGGGATAGAACGATGGTAAATGATAATTATTTTTCTTAAAATGATATTACTTAGTATCGTTTCCTTATTTGCCTCATTAATCAATATCTGTTGATTAATGTTCTACTTAAACTCTGATGACGTGTTAAGTGTGTAAAAATTATACAATTTTAATGCCTAATTTACAGATGGATGTTATAATACCTTGCTACGAAGAATTTGATTCTCAAATGAAACAAAATAAAGATGGTAAATCGGCGATGGAAAACGCTGTCAAAATTGCCAAAGTCAAATGCGAAGAAACTCGTCATATGAAACCTAGGTAATTATAGGATATAAAAGTAAATCTACGTAATTGACCGTAGCATTTGAAAAAATTTCATTTTACAGACTCGGTCGAGCCAGTTATGTGCCTGCAGAATACATTAAAGACGTAGATCCGGGTGCGTACGGTGTTATGTTGTGGTTAGAAGTAATTTTAAACGTTATCAAGTCGTAATCGGCACACTAGTTATCCAAAAAGTTTTCTGAATACGTCACCAATTAACGAAAAATTACGTATCATTCAACTTGCGCGCGAGCACAGCTGAACAGCTGGCTTATGTTCGTATTTTTATTCGCATTATTACTCACATGTTATGAATGTTTTCATTTTAAATAAACTCGTTATTATTCTTTTGATATCGTTGAGTTTCGATGGGTAGTGTTTAAAATGTAATCAGTATTTTGGCTATTCCACGAATAACGTTTGTGCACTACGATATTATCTTGTTGAAAAATTAAATCTAAGGTCAGTGTGATAAATTCGATTTTTTATCAGTTTATTAACGTAATCGATGATATTTTTTAATTATGCATGTTCTATATAACCTTTACGATTAATTTCTTTTCACTTTAAATTATTAGTTAGAAAAATGAAAATTGTTCAGAATAAGTTGGATGATGATGAAGACATCATGTCTCAAGTGAAATTCATTAGTGATGCTGAAAGAGCAGTGGAGGATGCCTTAATCGGATTAAAGTGCGCGTATCCTGCACTGTACGTTGATAAAAAAAATCGAATTGTGTTGTCTAATCAGGTGAAAAAATTATTAAATATGTTATACATACCAATGTTTGAAGTATTGTTGTTATATTTCTGTGTAATTTCAGATTTCAAAAAATCGCGTTGCTTTGTTGTCTGGCGGAGGATCTGGTCATGAGCCTTTTTCTATTGGTTCGTAGTAAATTTTATTCTAAATTATTCATACATTACATAGTTGAAAACGTTACTATTTTATGAAAGTTTTTAAAAATATAATTTTTAATGATTAGGATTTGTTGGCAATGGTATGTTATCTGGAGCCGTTGCTGGACTCGTTTTTGCATCTCCGCCAACTAGAACGATTTTAGTTGCTATTCGAACCTTGGCAGAACAAAATGAAAGTGAGTGGTTTTTTTTAAATTTTTTAAATAATTACTTTGTTAAAAACATTGTCAAGTACCTGATTAATATCATGCTGAGAAATTATTAATTGATAGACCTAAAGCGTACTTGTTGGATTAATTACCTATTAGCTATTAGTACCTAATGACAAATCGTATTTTTCTTTCTTGAAATTTATTATCTTATCTTATTCAATTTTTTAGATGCTGGAGTATTAGTGATTGTGTTAAACTACACCGGAGACATTTTGAATTTTGGATTGGCAGTGGAAAGTGCCAAGGCAGACGATATAGATGTGAGTAATTCACCCTTTTTTCTCCCAAATTCAGAAGCTTGTTTTTAATAAGCACCTACCTACTCTACGTGTTTTACGTGTAAATTTATTACGATGTGAAATTTTTTAGGTTGAAATGGTCGTAATCAACGAAGATTGCTCAAGAATAAACGAAGAAATTCAAGGTGCTGGTCGCAGAGGACTGTGCGGAAATTGTTTTATTTTCAAGGTGAGCTTCTATTTTGTAGCAGGTACCTAATCTGTTTTAGCGAATTTCCATCGTGAGCTACGCCAAACTGATAAGATCGTACTCTTGTGTCATACTATAAGTATGAGTAAATGGTTGGATTGGATTTTTATATCAGATTTATTTTTGAGGTTTTGTGGCGAAAAAACCTATCAATTTTTTCTGCTTGTAATTCATAAACTTTGAAGCAAATTTCAAAATGTTGAGATAAAATTTTACATTTTTCTTTTTGTTTGAATACTACATAGATTGCAGGTAATATGGCAAAACGTGGAGTCAAATTATCCTACATTGCTGCCGAATGTCGCCAAATTAATGACTTAATGAGCACATTAGGAGCAACTGTATCATCATGTACCGTACCAGGCGTTGGATCGTTGTTTGATTTAGGCCCAGACGAAGTTGAAATTGGTTTAGGTGTTCATGGAGAAGTAGGCACATGCCGAAGAAAGGTAAACTTACCTACTCAACGTTTCGAATATTTATTTGCAAGGTTTCTAATGTAAGAATTTTTTTTCATAGTTATGCACAATAGATGAACTCGTAAAGCTGATGGTTTCTAAAATAATTGCATCCCTTAATTTAACTGCCGGTTCAAATGTATGCGTTGTGATAAACAATTTGGGTTCTATTTCTCACTTGGAAATAGGAATAATTTGCAATAAAGCTTATAATTGTTTGAGTAAGTAAATATTCAGAAATATTAATATTAATTTCCTGACTTCACTGTTTGATTAATTCGGTTTGACGATGTTTCAGTTGATTTACAAATTACTCCATGTCGTTTATACAGCGGCTCCATTATGACCTCCTTAGATATGGCCGGATTTCAAATTAGCATATTAAACATTACTGAACATCCCGAATGGCTGGAGCATTTAGATGCAAACACTGACGCACCTGGTTGGCCAGGTACTTGTATAAGCGTGCCATTTCCTATAAATGAAAACAAAGTTGTAGTCAGTAATGAAACAGATCTAGCTCTTAGTAAGGTAATACGTTGAAACATTGTTATTTATTCAATAAAATGTGAAATCAGTTGTTCAAATGAAACGTTATGTTAACAGATGGGACCAAAATTGTCGGCCAATGAAGCTTCATTATTTGAAAAATGTTTATGTTCAATCGCTAATGTCTTTATACAAAAAGAAGAATTTTTAAATAAATTAGACAATTTTTCGGGAGAAGGAGAAATTGGATCAGCCTTACGACGCTTTTCGGAATGTATGATTTATAATTTATAGTAAAATTGCTTATCGTTTCGATCCTCACGTACTAAAATCAATTCAAATTAACAGGCATATTACAAAACATACCAAAATTGGATTTGGAATACCCGGCAGAATGTTTTTTCCACATGTCAAGGGTAATGCAAAACATAGGCGGTCAATCTTGCACTTTATACAGTATATTGTTGGCATCGGCGACGAGATATTTAGCTTCTACATCCAATATGGATTGGTTGAAAATGTGGAAATCTTCTCTAGACTCGCTCTTATGTTATAGCAAGGCAAAAATTGGAGATAGAACAATGGTACTCATTAACGTTTGTATAAGATTCGAACTTCGAAGTGCATCGAATCAAATACTAAAATGATGAAATATTTTTTTATAAGGTTGATGTGTTGGTACCTGTCTATGATGCATTCTACAACAATCTAACCAACAAAAAAGAAGTTTTATCTGCATTTGAAGACGCAGTTAATGTCGGAAAAATCAACTGCGAAAAGACACGTTTCATGAAACCAAAGTTCGTATTTTTATTTTCGTTTTTTATTTTTTACCTTCGGGTAGTTTCAATTTTTACAAAACCACTGATGTTGTGTGTTTGATTATACTAGAGCCTAATTGTACATTTTGAACTTTTTCAGAGCTTCCACATCCACATCTTCTGAAAACGAAGAAGAAGATGAATCTATTGAAGTGGAGTGTGGTGCTTTTGCCACAACGCTATGGTTAGAAGCTATCCATAGAACTATTAATAATTATTTTTTTGAGTGAAGATTCGAGTGTGTATATTTTTCCATTGATTAAATAGTCATTTCATCCTATCTTAAGATTAATGAATTATTGTAATTTTTTTTTATTTTCGTAAATACGTACAATTATTTATTATTTATTATGTGACGATTAAAATGTTAAGTGAAATAAAGATACCTATCTGTGATGCTTGTTATTAAATAGTGAAGTTTGTATGTAATGTATTCAGTTTTCATTTTGCTGATGTTGATATTTTAGAAACTGGAGCTTTCAAATTACAATTATTTCCATTTGATTGTGTTTGAATTTGAAAAGTGAAAACAGAACTTATTATTAACAAAAAAATAAATAAAAAATACTGATGAATGTTCGGGTTTGTTCGTAATTGATCGTTCGTATTCGGTGTTACGAATTATTCCGACAAATTCCGAATGAATCATACCTACGTGAAGTGATGATAAGAAAGATTAAACTTCGATTTCAATTTCTAAAAATTCTAATTTATTTCATTTTCGACATTATTTTATTATTTAAATCGTTAAATTCCGTATAAATTGATTATGCTTCATAATTTTGTGCTCGAGTTTTAAACATGTAATTCTGCGGCCATCAACAAATGTACGATATTAACTAATATTCATACGTAAGTGAACATACATTGTACATTCATTATCTCATTTGCTGGATGTTTTCAATGATTTTTATGTTCGCCAGGTTCATAAAAATGAACTGAAACTTTTGTTCTGTAATCAACTAGTAACAAATATGGATATCAACGCTTAAGAATGGATGTCCTTAATAAATTATACTGCACCGTTAGTAGTACAGTATCACAGCTGTCGACGGTTCTGCCAGGAAATCCGGTGACTAGAGAATATGAAGCTACTAACCACATCGCAAGTGCTGGTCCAGGTTCGAATTCACCTTCAGAATAATTTCTCCTTTTCGCGATCAACTTTCAAAAAACTGGCAAATATTTTTTAAAATACAGGTTTGCTGTGGAAGATATTCAGCGGATTCAAAAAATCGACGAACCAAGAGGCTTCAATTTTCTTGTTAGAAAAAAAACAACTAGACAGGTTGTCAAAAAATGACCGCGAAGCTGTGCTGGAAACGATACGAAAAAGTATTTCTCAATTAGCGCGTTTAAGGCATCCTCAAATTCTTGTTGTGCAGCATACTCTAGAGGAATCGCGGTATGTTAATCGTTAATAGAATGAATCTTATGAAAAGAAATAATTTAATACAGTGTTCAATTTTTGATATAATTGCAGAGACAGTTTGGCATTTGCTACTGAGCCAGTCTTTGCTAGTTTAGCAAATATTTTGGGCAATGTAGATAATGTACCAGTTCCAGTTCCTCCTCAGTTAGAAAACTTCAACTTATTCGAAGTCGAGATAAAATACGGTTTGCAACAGGTTCGGTGTTTTTCATTATACATACCTAATATCTATTGTAACGATAATAAAACGCTATCTAAATCACAAATCCCTTTTCATAGGTTGCTGAAGGTCTTTCATTTTTACATAATGATGTGAAGTTACTGCATCGGAACTTATGTCCGCACAATATAGTTATCAATAAAGAAGGAGCTTGGAAAATATTCGGGTTCGACTACAGCGTCCACTGTATCAGTGGTGCAGAAGCCATCGTACGTAGCTGTTTCTTTTTTAAAATCAATTGTTGTGATTTCGTTTTATTTAATTAAAATTTTGATTAATAGGTAAGATGGCCGACTATAGAATATGCTGTGGATGTTCATGCGCTGGCTCAGCCAAATTTAGATTATTTGGCACCGGAATCAGGATTGTCTGGAAAATTATTAGCATCGAGTGATGTATTTTCATTTGGAATGTTGATTTATGCATTGTATAACAAATGCAAGCCATTTTATTATTCGAATTCGAATTGGACCACCTATAATCAAAATGTTACGAAATTTAAAAGAATTTCTAATTCTGATTTATTATCGATACCTCAAGAAATCAGAGAAATTGTAAAACTAATGTTGAATTATATGCCTGAATTGAGGCCAGACATTCATGAATTTTTGAAGGTAAAGTAATCTTTTTTCATGCGTTTTTCTTGAAAATATTTTATACAAATTGTTTAATTTGGTATTCCCTTGTTCTAGTCGGAATTTTTCGATGATGTTGGTGTTAAAGCATTAAGTTATTTGGATTCTTTGTTTCAATGGGATAATTTACAAAAATCTCAATTTTACAAAGGATTACCTCAAATTTTAGAAAAACTTCCTCATCGCGTCTCTCTATTTCGGTAAATATTATTATTTTGTTTTATCTCTTCATCGTGAGCACATTTTTACTTATTTTAATCTTTGTTTCAAGAATAATCCCTTGTCTGGCGAAAGAATTCGTGAATCCGACAATGGTGCCGTTTGTCTTACCCAGTGTGTTTGCCATCGCCGAAGGTTGTACTAAAGAAGAATTTACTCAATATATTTTACCTTATTTGAAACCGGTTTTGAAAATGCAAGAACCAGTGCAAGTGAGAAATATGTTTTTTCACTTTATATTGAGTAAAAAGTCGGCGTTGTCTTTGCCTGTCGTGGCAAAATGATCCTTTTAAATTCAAATATTTCAAATTTTCACAATTTTTAACGACTCCAGCAATATACTAATACTCGATTCATTTCCAGATTTTACTCATCTGTATGCAAAAAATGGAACTTATGTTGAAACTCACTCCAGCCGATGAAATAAAGTCAGAAGTTTTACCAATGCTGTTCCGAGCTATCGAGTGCAATTCTCAACAACTCCAAGAGCTGTGTTTATCTGTTATACCAACATTTGCTACTTTAATCGATTACCCAGCAATGAAAAATGCTCTCATGCCACGTATTAAAAAGCTTTGTATTTCTACTAATTTTACTTCCGTAAGTAAAACCCCCTTGAACATTCTTTCAACATTTTTTCGTTTTTTATACTAATTTGATTCAATTTATGTATGTTTCAGGTCCGAGTGAACTGCTTAGTTTGTATTGGTAAACTAATGGAATATTTAGATAAGTGGTTAATTTTAGATGACATCATTCCCTTTTTACCACAAATTAAATCTAAGGAACCAGCAGTTCTGATGAGTATTATCGGTAAAGAAATCATTTTCGATTTTTTAAATTATTATACGTATGTTTCCATCATTAAAACGGATTTTATTTACGTTTTTTTCTAGGTATTTATAAGATGGTTCTGAACCACAAAAAAATTACTATTCCTAAAGAAGTGATGGCTGGTCAAATACTTCCATTTTTGATGCCTCTGAGCATAGAAAATTCTCTCACGTTGAATCAGTTCAATGCAGTGATGACTGTGGTGAAAGAAATGGTCAACATGGTGGAAACTGAACATCGAGCTAAATTGGAACAACTTAGCTCAATGCAAGATCAACAAAAGTATGCATTAGTTTTTCTTATTGATTCATCGGTGTGAGAAAAAAATCGAAATCGAACAAAAATTAACTCGAGTGTTTCTTTTTAAAGAAATTTCGATTTTGGAACTAACAATGGCACTAATGGCTTGGATACTTCATTTTCATCTAAACAAACGGACGAATTACACGATATATTCAAAATGAATGTTACGGATAAGAATGTAAAAAAACAGAACAGCAAATCTTTGAATTTACGTGAAAAACAAAGGTATTTACCTTGAATTGTGATACGCTTCAAACATATCAGAAAATATAATATCTAACATTACGATATGAATTTTTTCAGTTTATCTATGCAAGGTGAATTACACCAACGCCTTCAAATGGAGCCAAAAATTAGTCCTACTCCGGTCAACTCTTCTAAACCCAAAGCAGCTCCTAAAGATCTAACTTCGACTTTAATAAACAGCAACCTACAAGAAATGAAATTGAATTCGTCGCCAGCTTCCAAACCAACGTCAAATGTTCCATTACAAACTGCTCAACCAATTCAAGGTAACTTCAGCTCATTTCATAATTCCTTTCAACCGACGTACATGGCTAATTCGATGTCCAATTTCAATAACACG
Organism: Balanococcus diminutus; assembly: GCA_959613365.1. Classification (NCBI taxonomy): domain Eukaryota; kingdom Metazoa; phylum Arthropoda; class Insecta; order Hemiptera; family Pseudococcidae; genus Balanococcus; species Balanococcus diminutus. Next base: position 38,892,711 of record OY390714.1, read on the forward strand.
ACTGCGACGTTTCCGGCGCAAAATCTACCCTTAAATTCCTCTGCTCTCAGTCCGGCTGCCTTTTTCGGTAATAATATCTCAAACAATATTAATTTATCGTCTGCCCTTAATAATGCGAAAACAAAGGCGCCGGCTAAACCTTTGACATCGTCCGAAATTAATGATTTTTTGAATTGAGTTTTCAGTGATAATACCTACATTATTACTTAAGTTTTGTGTACCTAGTCAATAATCATGGTTTTACTTCCATTTTATACCCTATCCCATTTTTTTATTACGTACTTATTAGTTGGTACGAGTGTGGAAAAAGGTATCAACGCGGTCGCATTTCGCGATTGATTTTTTTTCTACGTGGTCACAATTGGAATATTTTTGATTCTTGATAACTTGTGTAAATATTTAATAAGTTTTTATTAATTTTTTATTATTAACGTTACCATATCAATTAGCACCGTATACGTACAAACTATATAAAGGTACCTAAGTACGTACATATGAAACCATTCTTGTCGATATAGTATCTGAAATATTACACGTACCAAGAGTATGAATTTTTGCTTTGATCAAAGACGCCTCCTGCGACTATATGCAGAGATACGTGTACTTTGATCTGTTGTAATTATTTTTACGAACTGTTTCACGATAGTTCATCTATTCTATACATAAACATAAACATTCCAGTACCGCTTAATAAACGTTTATTTTTGTGTGTATCTTCATTTTTTAGTAAATATTTAAAAATATTGACAGCGCGAGTGTTTGCGTTAGATTTATGTAATTTTAAAGGCAAATGTACCTCGTTGATTCGTTTTCACTGATAATACGAATTACTCGAATACGTTTGACACAGTAAAATGAAGTTTTATGTTGACATTGTATAAAAACGTATTACAAAAATAAGGCTCATATGTATTTTTGACGCGTGTTCTTTACAGTATTTTAGAGGTAGAAGTACTCTTCAAACAAAAAAAATTTACATTAAATTTTAAGTTCCTACGAGTATGTGAATATCTACATGTCTTTGGGGTAGATTTTCAAATTCCTCTTTAGTGGGAAGGAAAAATCTTAAACTGGACGAGAAAGAATAAAATTGCATTGAAAAAATTTTATGTGGTGTTACAATAAAATTACCAATTTTCTAAGGTAAATGAATAAATCATGTTTTGCCAGTATTTCTTGTCAGAGATATTGCAAAAAAATTTACAGATTTGGATAAACTGGCTTCCTTCAAGTCCTATACCTATATATATATTTTTTTTAAATTTTCGTTGCAATTTTCGAATAATTGAAAGTAATTTGGCCAGATATGGTTCCTTCACTGACAAAAAAAAAGTTACGAATCGATATTATAAAAATAATAATACAATACCCAAACGTTATCATTCATGGCCGACAACTTTAGTATTAGGTCGAGTGCCTGAGCTGTATCCAAAACTTCAGAATTAAAATGGAGCTGCACTCTAAAAAAATTACAAAAAATGCAAATTTTAATTGCCCATTAATTATCTATAACTCTCTCTCTCTAAAAAAATCTCAACTTTTTTCTAAGAAAAAAATACTAAATTCTCGACTTTTAAAAAGGAAAAAAAGGTTTAAATTTTTTCGATTTTTTTTAGTTTTTTAAAAGAAAAAACTTCACAATTATTTCGGAGGAAAAACTTGCGAATTGTCTTGGAGTAAAAGAAAGACTCAACGTTATTCTAGTCGACCTGTAAAAAGTACCTATTAAACTATACTTATAGGCAATTGAAGAATTTTCATTCTTTTAAAAAAAATCTTTCAATTTTTTTGGAAGAAAAAACCTACATTTTGAAAGAAAAAAAAATTCTCGATTTTTTGAAAAAAAATTTGAATTCTATTTCTTAATTTTTTTTTTTAAAGAAAGATCTTTCAGTTTTTTCGAAGATAACAATTTCCGGTTTGTGAAGAATTTCTTTTTCGATTTTCCAGTGCTAGAAATATTTTCCAAATTTTAGAAGAATAAAATTTCTGAATTTTTTTGATGTAGATAAAAAATATCTCATTTTTTGTGATTAGGGTGAATAAGTCTCTCGATTTTTTAAAGAGAAAAAAATTGTATTTTTTGGAATGAAAAAATTTAAATTCTACTGAAATAAATTTTTTGAGAGAAAAATCTTGATTTGTTTTGTCTCGATTTTTATTTGGGGGGGGGGGGGGTGGTTGGAGGGAGATCAATTTTTTGAAAGAAAAATCTGTCCAATTTTTTTGGAAAAAACTATTTCTTTATTTTTGAAGAAAAAATCTTCAATTTTTTTGGGTTAGAAAAAACACCATTGCATTTTTTTTCTTGGAGAAAGGAATGTTGGAGTTGAAAATATTGATGAAATATGCTTTCCAAACTTTTCTGGGAGAATTTTTTGTTTATTAATTTTTTTTGGGGGAAAATTTTTTTATTTTTTTGTCACAAGTTCTTCTTTAGGTAATGAAAAAAATTGTTTTTGGAAATGAAAATTTTTAGTGTACCTATCTTTTTAGAGTGACCACGTTTTTAAATTTTTTGGGGGAAAATTTCGATTTTTTGAATTTTTTGAGAAGAAACTTCTTTTTATATTTTTTTTTATGAAAGAAATCGTTGAAATAGAAGTAAAAAAATAGGTTTAATTTTAAAATTTTTTTCTGAAAAAGTTGAGCTTTTTAAATTGAGTTTCTTAAAAAAGAGAAAAAAAATTTAGTAAAAATAAGAGATTTACCTATACTTCTTCAAAAAAAAAAGATCCGTCCTCCAAAAATATGAAAAGCTTTTGGACAGATTTTTTCACTCTCATGATTCCTCTCAACTTTCTAAGTACTTAAAAATATTAAAATTTTGAAATTTTTTATTCCAAAAAAAAGATTTTGAAAAAATGATGGATTTTATTTTTCAGAAAATTGATAAGTTATTTCTCCCAAAAAAAAAAAATAATAAAATAAAAAAAGAAATAAAAAAAATGAGTAGGTACCTAAATTAAAAAAAAAAATTAAAAATTTTTATTCCAAGAAAATGAGTTCTTTTCTGAAAAATTAAAAAAAAACATGAAAATTTTTTTTCTTCAATTTTTATGCAGAAAATCCCCCTTTTTTGGGAAGAAAAAAAAAAACATTTTTGCGTTCAACTTTCAAAAACTTTCCACTTGCCACCCCTTTCGGTAAAAAAACAAACCTACATCCTAGAAAATTTCAAGTATCTGGCTCTGCTATCAATCAAAATCACCAATGAGGTGGTCTCTAATCTTATCAAATCGAAACAATTCGTACCAAATAAGTATAGTATACATAAAATGCATATGAAACGATTTTAAAATCTCCCCAGCAGTCGCAGAGCGTTTCCCGATTTTTAAACTTCCAGGTACATTTTTCATCTCTTACAAAACTTCAATTACGGAAGAGACGAAACAAAAAATTAATATTAGATCGTATATTTAAACTATAATTACCATATATTTAACGTACGGTGATATGTAGTCTCAGGTGCATACACGTTCGTTGAACTAGCTGGTTGCGTATGAATCAAGTGACGTCATAATGCGGTGGCGAAGACGCAGTCGCCGTGTAAGATGATCCTCGACTCGCGAGGATACTCACGAGTCAGAATCCTTCATTCATTTTACGAATGTTTTCACTACAACATCGTTGTACTTTCCGAAGTTCGTAAGCGCTCGAAAATGTTACGTGTTTCGGTCGTTCGATTGTTTAAAAAAATTTTTTGCTGATTTTTTTCTCGTCTGTGGTTTTTAGTGGCGCCAGTTTCGTATTGCAGTGTTGTTGGTAATGCAGTTGAGATTTTTTTTTAAATCGTGATAAATTCGTTGTTTAAAAGTGTTATTTTTGTGCATGCGGTGTGGATATTTTAAAGCGTGTTTTTTTGACGAAACAAGGATTTTTTTAAACGAGTAAGATTATTATTTTTTTTTTAATTTGGTAAAATAGATTGGAATATTTTTTCACGTCGTAAAATTTTTAATAATTATTTATTCGTTTAAGAAGCACCTACAGCACTTTTTAAAAAATATGACCTGCAAGTTTATCAGGATAAAAGTTATGTCAATTTTTGGTTAACCTCGCTCCTCGTCAACAGGTCTTCCATTTATTATCATCATTAACATGAATGAGTGTTACTGGGTTATGCATACGTTTATTATTTAAATTCTTGGTTCAATGTGCTAATCTTGTTAGATATTTACGTATTGGGACTCGTATGTCGTATGCAATGGAAATATTACTGAACCTCTTTATCTATTCAAGTCTTTTTCCCTCATTTATTGAATTTATTCTTGAAATAAAATGCTCAGAAATAAGTATACATCAAAGGTTTTTGGTTTTAAAATATTCCTTTGGGTGTCCTAATTAACCAAAAAAAAAAGTCTCATCCACCCTTCGGCAATTTTCCCAATTGTGGACTGAAAGTAATCCTTTCTTTGTTTTTCGCTTATAAGTATGCAAACATGCGTTTAACCAAAAAAATTATTATAACTAAAATAAACTAAATAAAATTTAAAACAAAAAAGTTGATATTCATTTTTTTCGAAAAATGAACGGGTGGCTCAAAAACAAGTGCCAAAATATGAAGAATTCCTCTTTTCCATGAATAAGACACGATGCTGTCAATAATTTTTGGAAAAAAGATGAATGAAGCAGTTTTCTAGAAATTTCTTGTACTTAAACGTTTATCTGAATTTTTTCTTGATTTTCAGCATGGTTGAAAAGGGGGGTCATAGGATATGTCTACTAAGGGAGGATCTAAAAAAACATATCACGGATTTTGACCAAATCCAAGGGGGTGGTTCAGTTTGAGTTGGAGATCCATATTTCAAATTTTAGACCCCTACCTCAAAAAAGGAGGGAGCTATGGGTGCTCAAAGTGGGGTCATTTTTGAAAAAAACACAGTTTTTGCCACTTTTGGATATAGTGCCATCCTAGACCACTAAGCTTGAAACTGATTACCACTTTTAGCCCTCTACCAGGGGGTTAAAAAGTTGCAGATCACTGATAAATCAAAATTTTCAAATTACAAAAAAAATACCATCTGCTTGGTACCAAAACTAAGCTTGAATGATTCCTATCGATTCAAAAAAATGATTTCGATAGAATTAAATCAAAAATTTTCATTGCAGGGTTATCAACTTTCAAATTTTTATGAATTTTTAAACATTGATAATTTCCTCTAATTTTACAAATTCCCATCTGCAATGAAAATTGGTAATTTTCACAATTATTTTGCAAAATTGACATATTCATCAAATCAAAAAAAATTTACAAGTAAAAAAAAAAATTAATATTGGTAGCTTTTATAAATTTTTAAAAAATTAAAAAATTACCTGCATAAATTTTAAAAACTGATCATGTGATCAATTGATCATTTTCATGAACTTTGAAAAATTACCTACTGATTTCCTTATATTTACAATTTTTTGTAATTCTTATGAATTAAAAAATTTACAATATCCATCAATTTTAAAAAATTCACAAATTAAAAAAATTGAAATTGAAACGTCTTTTTGAATTTTCAAAAAATTACACAAATTACACAATTTTTAAAAACTAATCATTTTCATGAATTTTTAAAAAATTGATAATTTTCTTCAATTTACAATTTCTGTTTTTGTTCTTCAGGGGTTGTCTATTCCCTTGGTGGAAGGGACGAAATACAGGGTGTCCGGCGAGGGGTGTGCCAAACTTGAAATTTGAATATAACCGAATACCACTAACAAAAATCTTCAGATACACTTGGTGCCTATCTCGATTTTCAAGGAGTAGTGATGTATAAAAATTTCAAAATTTTGTGAAAATAATGCACAAATCAGGTGTAACTTTTTGAAAGGAGCAAAAATAGTTATTTCAAAAATTTGTCTATCTTTGAAAATAAAGGCGCTACGAAACTTTAAAAATTGATATTTTCAAAATTCAAGGCTCCATAGCGCCTTAATTTTCATAGATAGGCAAAAGTTTCACATGACGGTTTTTGTTCCTCTCAAAAAGTTACACCTGTTTCATGTATTTTTTGACCTAATTTTGCAATTTTCATGTATCACCATTGCACCGTAATAAATTGAGGTAGGCAATATTTTTGACTGCGATTTTGCGTTGATGTAACTCCTTTAATTTCAAAGATAGGCAACCCAATATGATTACAACTTTTATTGCTTTTTCGATGATCTATCCACTGCCGGTGTCAAATTTTTTTTGAACGCAGTGTTGCCCACCCAGTTTTCTAAGTTAAATAAAATACCGATTTTCAAACCTTTGCAGCTCCTTCATTTTCAAACTTAGGCAATATGTGTACATAAACTTTTTTGTTATTCGAACTCTGTTATATCCAAATTTCAAGTTTGGCACACCAGTACACCACTCACCGGACACCCTGTAGAAACAGATTACGAAGTGAAATATTTTTTTGGTAGTTTCTTTCATTTTTTATACTCGATAAATTTCATTAATAAGAAATGATACTAGTTACGTAATTGGAAATGGAAATTGTAAAAATTACATTCGAAGCGTATTCATTTCTTTAATATTGTTTTATGATTCGTATATTCAGCTAGAGTATATGTAGATAACACGCGGAAATGGAAAAACAGCCATAATTTCTCGCCCTCATTCCCATTATGTTTAATATCTTAATATGTCCGCGAACTTTGTCGTACCCTCATAAGCGTATTTACAAGACGCAATTCGCTATCCGTGAATTATTTGGCGAGCTTAAAAACTTAACTTGTTTCGAATTTAAGGTTGGCTTGTAATAACATGTTAAACACGGGCGCAAAAATATAACGACGTTGCCTCCTAGGGGAAATTTTAGCGACGCTGAAGGCTTTAATTTTCGATATTACGTTGCTGGTTAGCTTATTTAAAATAATTTCAGCACGAGGGCGATATTGAAGTCGTCTGGAATTAAATTTTTGTAATTTATGTCCAGAAAATGAATTTTTATGGTAATGGGCTTTTTTCGGTGAAAAAATTCGCCTGTGATGTAATCTCATTAGAATTTAATTTTTTTCATCCTTTTCGAAAGTGATCCGAGCAAATGGAATTTCACGCTTTGTGCCTCGTTTCAGTTTTTGGTAATAGAGGGTATCGTATCGTGCTTTCGAGGTATTCTGCCTACTAATATGATTGCATATGCTGTACGAATATTGTTTCAAAATGTGAAATTCATCGTATATAACTCTTGTAATCGGACTAGCCTCGTTAATTCTCCACCTTGTTTGAATCTGTTCGACGATGAGTGCGCCTGAGCGCGAAAATAGAAACGCATTTTGGACGAACAAAATAGCCTTCAGGTGATTTACTTAATACAAAAGCCGAGCTGCTAAAAATTAATTTATCCGTGTGAAAATACGAACAAAAACCTCGAACGTTCGATAGATTTTTAAAGTTCAATCACCTTGGGACAGATTTTATCTTTGATAATGATATTTTAATTAAGGCGATCGTAGTTTAGTTTTATTAATACACGTATTATAGGTAGAGGTACGTACTTAATTTATTAATTATTCTTCTAAATTTTTGTTTCAGATTATTCGTTTGAATATAAATGGAACAACTTATGAATGGTAAGTGAATACCTACAAATTTAATTGACTTTTGTTATTTATATTTGAAGAAGTGAAAGATGGAAATGAGATGCGATAGAAGTTGAAATTTTTTCATCAGTTCCACAAAATTATAATAAGTGAAAAATCAGCCACGATGATCGTGAAACTTGAAAAGAAAATCTAGAACCTATTGATCGTAAAAACTCACTACCCAATTTAAAAACCGTTTCTTTCTCGATTTAAGAAATTAACAAACAATCAAAAACCCCAGTGACTCATACTTGGCCAGATTTTCGAATTTGATCCAGATCCACGTACCTATTAAAACTTCTACGATAAGGGTGGAATCTACATTATCGTGGTAAAAGTAGGGGCTTCAGTTTTTAAGAATACGAAACAAATGCTCTAGGGCGAATTCTTCTTCATTATAGATCGAACAAGTCCTGCAATATGCCTGGCAGCGGTGTTCCCTTGTTCGTGAGTTATTTACAAAATCTATTAGAAGTTCAATAGTGGGATTATTCATACCTGAATAAAAAATGTAATTTGATACCGTTCGTGACGTGTGTGCTGCTGCATGTTTACCTGTACAGGTACCTACCTAAACCTAGTTTTTATCCATTATTGGGCCTATATATCGATGAAATGCATGTGGGAATTCTACGTACCTATAGCTACCTACGTTTAATTTATGTGGAAAATTTTAAAAATATTCAACTAATGGTGCACGCGAGGGACTATGGCTTGTAAATCTCCGGAGGTTTTCAAAATCTTGTAAAATGTAAGTAAATACATATTTCGAAAGTTTCGGTCAATTGTCCAAATAGATACTTTGATTGATAGGAAGGAATTCACCAACTTTGATACATATGTCCAGATTTGAAAAAAAGGGAAAATGAGTTGAAATACAGAAAGCCTGTAAAATTCAATGAAACGTCTAACTTCTTATTTAATTAAGTTTAAAAATCAAAGAAAAAAATCCAAAAATTTTCTAGAAAGTAGGTAATTTTGAAAAAAAAAAGTAAAACATACGAGTATTTGAAAAAAACTACCAACAGAACTTCAAAAAACGACGTTTAAAAAAAATCAAGCAATAAAATATGAAAAAATAAATAAAAAAATCTAAAAAAATCTAAAAAAAAAAAAAAAAATACATAATTTAAAATACTTACCTATTTTGAACAAAAAATGTAAGAGAAAAAAATCAGAAAAACAATAATTGAAAAGTAAAGTGATGAAATTTCTAAAAAATCAAGAAATTTTATTTTTACGAATTTTTTATGCTTTAAAAATTATCTAAAATGTAATTTGAAAAAACTGTTCCCTAAATTTTTTGAAAAATTGTGTTCAGTTAAAATCTAAAAAAAATTAACAGAAGTAATTGACAAAATTTTCATTATTGAAAAAAATATTCTCAAGCAAAATTTGAAAGAATCTTTTTTTTTTTTTTTTTTTTTTTTTTACAAAACTTTGGAAAATGATACTATTTTTAAACCAAAAATTAAGAAGTCCAATTTTTAATGAATATTTAAAAAGTCAGGTATTATAAACTTTTCTCAATAATTAAGGAGTTGATAAAAATTGAAAAAAAAAAATCATTTTTCAGAAAAATGCTTAAAATTCTCCACAATTGAAATTTTTTTTAACAGAAGAAATTAACAACGTTTTTAATACCTACCTTACCTACCTATCAATTTTTCAAACAGATGTTTTAAAAGAATTTTGTGAAGCGGAATTTAAAAACACCCGTTTTTTGAAAAATGAAAAAGAAATAAATTTTTAACAAACATTATTTAGAAAATTATCTTCGACGAAAAAAAAAAGTAGAGTTTAGTCAAAATAAATGTGAAAAAAATCTGAAAAATTTTAAAAAGTCGTCCCCTGCAAGTTGAATTTTAAAAATAAATTTTGTAACAAATACATATTTTAAAGCTGTTGTTATGCGAAATTTAAAGAACATTTTTTTGATAAAATTTTAAGAAGAACATTTTAAACAAAAATAAAAAAATCATATTTTTGACCAACATTTAAAAAATGTCTGTTTTAATAGACATGTAGAATTCAAAAAAAAATCAAGAAATTATCTAAGAAATGTCCACAAATCACAAATATTTAAAAAAAAAATACTTAAACATAGGAAAAAATTAATAAAATTTTTATTAAGAATTAATTTTCAGCAAATTTTGAAAAAATTGTTCTAATGCGACATTCGATAGAATTTTCAATTTATGTTTTTAAAAAAAAGAACCATTTTTTTTTTAAACTTACGAAAAAATATATTTTTCCAAAAAAAATTTCAAAAGATTAAAAAAATCATTTTAACAAAAATTTTTAAAACTATTTTGACAAATTGAATAAGAAATTGGTTCTAAAATAAAAAATCAGAAAAATTTAACAAAATTGTTAGCAAATCATAATTTTTTTTTTTTGCAAAATCGAAAAAAAAAGATTTTTTAACAAAAAAATTTTAATCTGTTTTTTTTTTTTTTTTTTTTTTTGTTTAATTTCGAAACATTGCTTCAACAAATTTTCAAAATAACTAAAACTTGAATTTTAGTAAAATTTAAAAAATAAAAATAAAAATATTTTTAAAATTCTAAGAAAATTAATTTTTATTAATTTTTAACGAAATTATTGAATAATAATTATAATGATTTCAACCAAAATTTAAAATGATTTTTGATTCAAATTAAAGAATTGTTTTTCGGTAAAAATAAAAAAATTCGCAGGGCTCTAGGTAATATTTATTATGAAATTTTAAAAAAAAATTCAATAAAACTTTTTTTTTAAATATCTTTAGCAAATTTTGAAAAAAGATGTCAGTATTTCTTTTTTTTGTAAATAATTCTAACAAAAATTAAGAAAATAACGTATTTATTCCAATTTTTAAAAAGTTCGAATTTTAGTAAAATTTGAAAGAAAAAAAATCATTTTTCAGAAAAGTTTTTAGGTACAAAATTGTTAACAACTAAGATTTAAAAAATTATATTTTGACATAAAAAAATAATAAATAGCAAAAAAGTTTTTAAAATTCTAAGGAAATAATTTTACAACGAAAAATTATTGAAAAAATATGTTTGCAAAAAATATTTCTTTTGAGTTAATTTATTTTTCAATGATAATGAAAAAAGTTGTTTATCGGGAGAAATTGAAAAAATTATTTTTCAAAAAATCTTCTAAAAAAATATTTTCAGCAAAATTTAAAAAAAAATGCTTTTTATTAAAATTTAAGAAGAAATCGATTTCCAAAAAAAGCATTTTGAATTTTCCAGGAAAATTTCAAACTATGATATAAACGTGATTTTCATAGTGCCACTGAAATTCAATCTATGTACATATATGACTAGTTTCGTGTCTATGTTTGTAAAATATGAAAGAAATATTGCATCGGGTAATTGCATTTTTCCTTAGGGTAAACGTGTAGCATATTTTTGCGATGTCGGAGATAAACCATCATCTGATAAAAGTTATTGCATTTTGCCATATCATTTAACGGTATTTTAAATTGGTTCCCTTCATCGGTCTTTTTGCATTGAAATACTTACTTATAGTGATTGTTGATCACCCTTTTTATTTTTTCATAATTTGAATAGGTAGGTATCAAATTACGGGTTTGAAAATTTCATTTTAAAAAAATGTAGGAGCGTTGTAGATATTATAAAAAAAAACTTAAAGTGGCAGAGTTCTAAGTGATTCGTTTTACATCTTTCATAAGAAATTAATCGTTAACCAAAACTTCCAAACTAATTTTAAAACGTAGCTTCTTATATATTTTCTTCCATCTCGAAACATTTTAATTCTTCAATATTGAATTGGACCGAACTCGTTGGAAAGTAACTTGGTCGTGGCATTCAATCCGAAAAATAAATAAAGGGAGCTTTAGACGTTCGTAAAGGTAGAAGAAAAAAAAGTTATTTTCTATAGTTAACATAAACCTGGTGAAAATTTAAAAGGGAGTGAAGGCATTTTAGCGTAAAAAGCGTACGCCTGCATCGTATACGTAGTGAGAGTAAAACAACGAGTACGCGAATTCAATACACGGGTTAATGCCTCTTCTACCAACTATACTGATGTAATTTTGTGCATCTGTCTGAAATCAGAGGGTAGTCTGGCACGTGACCCACAAGAAGAAACCCGTTGTGGGATTTAAATTAAAATAATCAAAAAGAACAACTTCATTATGACATTACAAAGCTTGACGAATCGCGATAGTATTACACATACTATCTACATTTGTATCTAAAAGTTCGTATGTATCAGACTCAGGTAGACTTTTTATAGTTCCATTTGTTTGTACGATGGACAATTCTGAATTTCCGAATGAAATCTGCGGGTTATCGTTCATAATATAGCACATACATGGTAGCACAAACAACAGTATACAAACGAACATAATCGGGTTAACCTCTTGAGGCGACAACCGATGTGAGAAGTTTTCAATATATACTTATGTCGAGATAATTTAGTGCTTCGTATTAAAGGGTTGGAAGTTCAATAATTATTTAAATGTGCGATGTAAAAACATTCATCAAATCGAAGGGGAAGTCCCTCATAGGTTTGAAAAAACCATATCCTCGCCTGGCGTACGCGCAAAGAAGCAGGAAATATTTCGAAAGGCGGCGCGCCGCGTGTCCTGGTATTTGCCCTCCTCCCTTATTTACGATCCGATGGTAGTTTAACTTTAATCTGTGTTTCTGTCTTGTTTGTACGTTCTTCCAAATAACTCAATCGGTTGATAAGTCAATTAAAAAATGTTTATATTTTTTCACCTGCGAAATGACAAAGTCATCATTAATATAAATCATTTCGCACTCGGCATTTGTGTTGGGTTCTCTCGCAGAGATCGTAAGTAGGTTTTATACAGGGTGTCCGGCGATTGAGATACTAACCATAAATAAAAATAATTTTAAAAAAGGTTATAAATTGAGCGAAATGTTTTTTTTAAATTTTGATCCAACTGAAAAAAGATAAGTAGGTAATTTATGCTAAAAAAAAAGTTAAAAAGTTAAAAAGTAAAAAAAATGATACCTACATTAATAAATAAGTAATAATGAAACTTCAGTTGAATTCAGTGTGTATGAAATGAGAAAAATAAAAACTGAAATTAAATTTATAAGTAACTAAGTAATATTTCAACAAATTAAAAAATTAGGAAAAAAATTTAAATTAAATGGAAAATTACAAAAAAAATGGAAAATATGAAAAAATTTGAAGAATTTAATTGAAAATGGATAAAAATTTAAAATATATGGAAAAAAATTCAAAAGTTATTTTTTAAAAATTAAGGGGAGGAAAAATTTAAATTGAAAAGAATTTAAAAAATAAAAAAGACTGGAATGAATTCAAACTAAAAATTTGAAAAATTTATTTTCAATAATTTTTAAACTGGTGTTTTTTATGCTGGTGGATTTTTTTCTTCAAAATTTTTCTTCCCCATTTTCTTAAATTTTTTTATCCGAATTTTTGAAAAAAAGTGAAGTTGAAGGTTGAATTTCGACAAGGGTTAAAAAATAGGGAATTTTCAAATTAATAGGTAGATATGTTTTATTTTTTCTATTGGTGTTTTTTTTTAATTTCTTCTTCATTTTTTTACTTTTTTATTTTTGAAAAAAATTGAGATTGTAAATTTAATTTTGGTAGAGATTGAAAAATTCTGAATTTTCAAAATGATGCATTTAATTTTTTCTACTGAAAGAATATTTTATAAAAATTTTTTTCCTATTTTCTTCACTTTTTTTTATCCAAACCTTGATAATAAATCAGGCTGAAAATTTAATTTTGGCTGGAGTTTGTCAAATCTTAAAAATAATTGGTTTTTATTTTTTCTACCGATAGAATTTTTTTTGTCAAAATTTTTCGTCTGTATTTTTTCACTTTTTTTTTATTCAAACCTTAGAAAACATTTCAGGTTGAAAATTGAATTTTGTTACGAGATTTGAAAAATAATGAATTTTCAACTATTTATGCAATATAGATTTTTAAATTTTTTTTCCCATACTTACTTTAAAAAAATTAGGTGGGAAATTAAATTTTGGTAGGGGTTTGAAAAATAGAGAATTTTCAAATTGATAGGTACTTCATTTTTTCTAGAGGTGAATATTTAGATATACATTATTTTCAATTTTTTTTTTCATTAGTTTTTTTCAATTTTTTTATCCATACCTGCTTAGTTTAAAAAAATCAGGGTGAAAATTGAATTTTGCAGGGGTTTGAAAAATAGAGATTCATTTTTTTCTTTTATAGATTTTTTTCTTCTCTATTCGTAAACTGAATTTTGGCAGAACTTCGAAAAATATGCAATTTCAAAATTCAAAGTTTTTATTTTTTTAGTGGTAGATTTTTTTCAATAAAATTTTTTTGTTAGGTAGGTACTTCCTTACTTTTTTAAATCCAATTTTGAAAAAAATTAAAGTCGAAAATTAAAGGAGAGGAAGCGGTGAATAATACTGAATTTTTAAATTGATGCATTTTATTTTTTCTACTCGCATTATATATTTTTTTCGAAATTTTTCTTCTCTATTCTCATTCTCTTCATTTTTTTAGCAAACCCTGGGACAATAATATTCAAATTATTGAAAATTGAATTTTGTTATCTAGTGGTTCGATAAAGCCATGATTTTTTTCATTGATGGGTTTTATTTTTTCTGGTGGATTTTTTTTTCAAAATTTTTCATCATTATTTTTTGTATTTTTTTTATCGGAACCCTGATGAGTATTATTGCATAATGTACCTATGAACGTCCATGGATCTAATTTATTTAAATTGTATTAATTTTTAAAGAAACTTATGCAACTTTTCCAACTTTAATAAATTAATTATTATGATGAAAAAATTCTCAATTTTTTGATAGGTATTTTTTTTTTTTTTTTTTTTTTAATTTGAGACAAGTATCATTTTTATTTTTTTAGTGTAAAAGATAATCAATTTTTTAGAAAAAAAATTTTAAAATGAAAAATCCTAATAATTTTTTGGAAAAAAATCTTAATTTCTTTGGAATATGTTAGAAATAGGTAGGTATTATTTGATAGGTTTACTTTCGTGAACAATTTCTCGTTTATTTTATTCGAACCGTTTTTCGTTTATTGTTGGCTACCTATTTCATTTTTGTAAAAATTTTTTATACGATCTTCGTGTACAAATTGACCAATGGTAATTCGTACACGTAAGATCGTAAGCTTATTCCTGAGTGTGATTTTTACTATTCGCACTTCCATTAAAAACGTCGTCATGTAAATGTCAACTTGTCTTATTTTTTCGTACGTATTTTCGAGTCGAATTTTTTCATCATATTTGAATTTTATCCACCACCTCGAACATGGTAGGCAGACGCGTAGTTTTTAATTCAATATGGTGTTTAATTGTGTTATCCGTTTACGTATTCGTTTTAGTACGTTATCAAGTTCGTAAATTTCGTAAATGATTTTTTTTCTGAAATAAAAAAATCTAAATATTGTATGTCGGTTCCTCCTCTCGCCCGTGTTCGAAGAAACGATAGTGGAGAAACGTCTCCGTCGACCGCGAGTAAATCAAAAGCGAGAAAGAACCGACGGAAAAATACTCAAGATTTTTTCCGATCACTCGAACCAAAAAATCTTTTCGTTTCTGAGTCGTCCAAAGGTGACCAGCCTGTCGTTTCGTCATCTAGATACGGCCTCCGAGAATTTGTCGGAGTCGTAAATCAGTTCGGTGATCGTTTTCGTTTAAATCGATCCGTTCCGTCCGTCGAGCCGCCCGTAGAGCAGCAAAAATTCGTTGTCGAGCCGCCCGTAGAGCAGCCAGCCAACAACGTAGTCGTCGAGCCGCCCGTAGAGCAGTTCAACGTCGTCGAGCCGCCCGTAGAGCAGCCCAACGTTGTTGTCGAGCCGTCTGGTAATAATCTCGGTACTGCCGTATTCGTCGAGCCGCCCGTAGCGCAGCACGAGAACAGCGTAGTCGCCGAACAACCAGACTTCGAGCAGCCAAACGTCGATTCGTCCGTAAGCGTTGTTTCTGGTCCGAGCCAAGTTGCTGGTACTTCGTTCGTTGCCGGGCAGCCCGTCGATCCGCTCCTCGAGTTGTCGCAACTGTATTCCGATTCCAGCTTCGAGCTTGAGATTCCTGAAAATAATAGCGTAATTAGTGGTAATATAAATAACGATAATTTATCCGATATTGATTACGACGAATCCGATTCCGACGCGAGTGTAGATAATTTATTTACGATGAACATTCCACCACATCTAATCCTCAGAGGATCAGATAATTATGAAACGTGGAAGTCTCGAATGCAACTTTTATTAAAATCTAAAAAATTAGGCGATACGTTCAAAACCGCCGGCGGTGATGCAAATAAAAATTTAGAAGCATTTGAGAAACTCGTTTCTCATATCGACGATAGCGTATATCGTCTAATTCGCGAAAAGGATGATCCTTTCAAACTTTTCGCCGAATTGGACGATAAGTTCCTAAAAAAAGACGAGGCACGAATTGTCGATTTGAGGGCGAAATTAGCGACGGTAGATATTCGAAATTTTAGCTCTCCGTCTCTTTACTGCGATCATGTTACGAATCTCGTAAATCAGCTGGACGCGTGTGGGAAAAAGATCGATGATTCTGAAGAATACGCATATTTAAAGGCAGGGCTCCGCGATGAAAAATATGCAATCGTGAAAAAAACGGCTGAAGGTTTACTTAACGTGACAAGTGCTAAGCCCGCGATAATCCGAAATTTGCTTTTATCCGAAGAAGTTCCGAAAGCTTCGATGTCGTCCGCGAATAATCAAGCTTCGAAAGGAGCCGCGTTAGTCTCGACCGGAAATTCCGAATCCACATCTAAAAATAAAAAAAGAAAAAAGTGCATGTATTGTAAAAAATTCGGTCACACTGTTGAACAGTGTCGAAATAAAAATAATCGAAATTTTAATTCCGGTAATCGAAACGCGAACGGGAATAATAATAACAATTCGACCGAAAATAATAATAATACAAACCGGAATTCGTATACGTGTTTTCGATGCGGACAGGTGGGCCACATAGGCAAATTTTGCCCTCGGTACGGCGATAATGCTAATGCTAATCGTCGTCCGATCGGTAATTTGAGTCAAAGTGCGCCACCAGTTTCTGCAAATAATACCGCAAACGTCGTCCAAAGTTTTTCGTCGGATTTTAATTCGCCGCGTGCGTTAATATCGTCTTCGTCGATCACCGAAACTCCCGGTAAAGTCTCGTTCGTTTTGGACTCGGGTGCGACGACGCATATGGTGAACGACGCTTCGTGCTTTTACGAGCTCGAGGAAGTAAAAGACGACTCGCGAGATATACTCGTAGCTAAACGAGACGTACGTATGCGTTGCGTTGGTGTCGGAAAGATCCGTGTACGTAACGAGATAAATCAGGAGTTCGTAATCGAAAATGTCTCGTATGTACCCGAACTTAGTCTAAACCTACTCTCGCTAAATACGTTAGCAGAGAAAGGTTGTGTTGTAAATATAGGCAAGGATGTCGAATTCCTTTTTGCCGATACACGCGAAAAAATTACAAAAGTACGAACCGAATCGAATGGTTTGTACATCGTTGATTTTACCGTCGTTGAAAATTCTCGGTCCGATGTATTCGCGCTAAACTCGTTGTGGCATCGCCGTCTTGGCCACGTATCGCGCAGAGTACTTTACCGCGTAAACGATATCGACGCGAGTCACGAGCACTGCCCGTCCACTACTGAGTGCGACGTTTGCGCTCGTGCTAAACAAACTCGCGGGCCTTACAACACGACTCGGGACCGACGACCGAAACCACTCGACCTCGCTTCGTCGAACGTTACTTTTGATGAATCTCGTGGTTATGATGACCTTTTACGAGAATTAGAGCGTGTTGAAAATCCATCTTCGATCAATAGTCTTGACGTTCTTTCGGACGCTAGTGGTATGAGTGTATCTGAAAGAAATAGTGCAAAGTTAGCGTTCAGAATAAATTTTTATGACGATGGTGAACGAATCGAATACTCACTTGTGAGCGAGAACGAAAGAGAGTTGACGTACGAGAAGGCAATCACAGGTCCAGAAGGTGATGAATGGCGAAAAGCAATTGAAGCCGAACTTGAGGCCATGAAGTTGAAAGAAGTTTGGTACGAGATGAAACGCGAGGACCTGAAAGATAAAGACGTTAAGATTATAGACACGAAATGGATTTTAACTAAAAAGGTGGATTCGTCCGGTGTTCGGTTCAAAGCACGTCTCGTCCTACGAGGATGCTTCGATAAGAACTCGTACGAATTATCTGAAATATACGCACCTACAGCTGACACGACAGCTATTCGTTTTATCGTGTGTCTCGCTGCTTATTATGGATGGCTTCTGCGCCAGGCGGATGTTTCAACGGCATTTTTAAACGGCTTCGTTAATCGCTTAATTGTGTTTTATCCTCCTAAAGGCGCTAAAAAAAAAGAATCGATAATTTTAGTGTTAAATAAATCGATGTATGGTCTCGTTACTTCGCCAAAAAATTGGCACGACAAGCTCGATAAGTTTTTACGTACCCTTGGTTTTGTTCCTCTTGCATCCGATCCCTGCGTTTATATTTACGCAGGTGCTCCATTGGATTGCATCTTTGTCGTTTACGTCGACGATTTCCTCGTGTCTGGTAACAATTCCAAAATAATAGAATGGCTTCTTAAGTCGCTGAATTCTGAATTTGGTATTCGTGACTTAGGTCAAACTTCAAAATTCGTCGGAATTGAAATCGATAAACAGCACGATGGATCGTTGTACCTACATCAAAAAACATACATTAATTCGTTGATCGATAAGTATGGAATTCGAGAATCTAATAACGTCTCTACTCCGATGGAAAATTCCTTGAAAATAGTCGACCAGGTGCTCGATTTTTCCTACGAAACCAAACTACGAGGTTTAGTAGGTGCACTTTCGTATATTTCACGCGGAACTCGACCCGATGTAGCCTTTGCGGTAAATTACATCGCACGATATCAGCACCTGGCAAATAAAGAACTTTATTCGTATGGTATTCGTATTTTAAAATATTTAAAATCGACTATTAATTTTCACCTGACTTATCGTAACCGTGTTTCCGTCGATCCATCCTATCCAGTGACAATTTTCGTAGATTCCGACCACGGTGGGGATCCTATCGAACGGAAATCTACCACGGGATATATCGTTTTTCTTTTCGGTAATATCATTGAGTGGTCGACACGGAAACAAACTATAGTTGCGACATCCAGTGCCGAAGCCGAGTACATAGCTTTGTGTTCGGCTGGCAAGTTTGGATTTTATCTCAAACAAGTACTCGAACAAATAGGTATTGAATGTTTATCGATACCTTTAAATTGTGACTCGAATTCGGCCATCGTAATGGCAAACACGTCGTCGTCAAAACGCACTAAACACGTTGATATTTGTTACCACTATATCCGCGAACTCATCAATCGTGGTATTGTTTTTACTAATAAAGTTCACACGAAAGAACAACTCGCGGATATTTTAACAAAATCGACCACGTTGGTAATTTTTCGTTCGTTAGTTAACCGTATTTTTGAACTCGAATAATTCAATGAAAGTTAATCATCGAGCTCGATATTCTCGGTGAAAATTTTTTTTTTTATCGTGCACTCTCGACGATTATTTTCGGTCGTGCACGATTCTAGACACTTATGTTTATTTCGTTATTACACTCGTTTTGTTATTTTTGTACGTTTTTAATTATAATTACTTTTTTATTTCATAAAACCGGACACGAAAACGTTTTTTTCTAATGTGTAAATATTAACGTTGTGTTTTGTTGGATTTGTTGTTATGTAATTTTAATCGTGCCGGTATAAATTTTTGTCTTGCGTTTTTATCGATTGCATCGATAAACCCTTTTCGTTTAGATGCGCCCATTAAATAAATTTTTACGGGGGCGTGTTAGAAATAGGTAGGTATTATTTGATAGGTTTACTTTCGTGAACAATTTCTCGTTTATTTTATTCGAACCGTTTTTCGTTTATTGTTGGCTACCTATTTCATTTTTGTAAAAATTTTTTATACGATCTTCGTGTACAAATTGACCAATGGTAATTCGTACACGTAAGATCGTAAGCTTATTCCTGAGTGTGATTTTTACTATTCGCACTTCCATTAAAAACGTCGTCATGTAAATGTCAACTTGTCTTATTTTTTCGTACGTATTTTCGAGTCGAATTTTTTCATCATATTTGAATTTTATCCACCACCTCGAACAGAATACAATTTTTGAATTCTTTGCGTAATTTTGGACCTTTCAAAAAAAAAAAAAAAAAAAAATGAAATATATTTTAGATAAATTCTCTCAATTTTTTTTAAATAAAATTTTTGAATTATTTTGAGTGATTGTGGACTTTAAAAAAAAAATATATATATATTTTATTCTGATGAATTTTATCTTATTATTTCAAATTAACTCCCCCCCCCCTCCTATTTCAACATTTTTTCAAAATAAAAAAAATTATATTTCCCTAATTCTTCCAGAAAAAAAATATTGAAACAAAAAAAACACTGAAAAATTTGCTTATCCCTATAAATATTTGAAAAATGGTGGATATTTCCAAAGTTCGAAAGCTCTGTAGTGCCTTCATTTTCAAAGACAGGCAAAATTTTTGACTTTTTTTTTCTCCATAAAAAGTTAAGTAGGTATACCTATAAATTTCGTGTATTGCCTTGATGAAATTTTGAAATTTTTGTGACCCCTGCTCCTTCAAATTCAAAGAAGACACCCAGTACTCTTTAAGTTGTTTTTTATTTACCACGTTTTTATTAGCTTGGTGCTTGGTATGTATATATGTATGTATGTTTGTCTCATGGAACCAAATGTATGTTTTCGACCAATCCTCTCTCATTTAATATTTTACTGGAATTGAAAGAACATAGTGCTCACATTAGGGGTTTTCGAGGTCGCTGAATTCGATTTTCGAACTCAAATTTACCCCCGACCCCAAATTGAGCCCCTATGAGGGGGTTCAATTTTGAAAATTTCAGAAAATCACAACATTGGTATCAAAATGTAGGTTTTCGAGGTCGCTGAATTCGATTTTCGAACTCAAATTTACCCCGACCCCAAATTGAGCCCCTATGAGGGGGTTCAATTTTGAAAATTTCAGAAAATCACAACATTGGTATCGAAATGTAGGTTTTCGAGGTCGCTGAATTCGATTTTCGGACTTAAATTTACCCTTGACCCCAAATTGAGCCCCTATGAGGGGGTTCCATTTTGAAAATTTCAAAATTCACAACATTGATATCAAAATGTTGGTTTTCGAGGTAGCTGAATTCAATTTTCGAACTCAAATTTACCCCGACCCCAAATTGAGCCCCTATGAGGGGGTTCAGTTTTGAAAATTTCAGAAAATCACAACATTGGTATCGAAATGTAGGTTTTCGAGGCCGCTGAATTCGATTTTCGGACTTAAATTTACCCTTGACCCCAAATTGGACCCCTATGAGGGGGTTCCATTTTGAAAATTTCAAAATTCACAACATTGATATCAAAATGTTAGTTTTCGAGGAGTAAAACTATGAAATTAAAATATTTTCAACGACAAAAAGAGTTAAATAAAAATGTAAAAAAATTTTTAAAAACCACGCTTTTATTTAAAGTTGGTCACTTTGTAAAATGTTATTCATAGGGAAAGAGTAATGCCTTAAAAAACAAAAAATAAAATTTACTTGAATACAAAAATGTGTCATGAAAATTTTTTTTTCAAAAATTTTAATGATGAAAAGCGTGGTGGGGTGTGCGAGGAGCAAACGAATACCTTTTCGATTAACGCCCCACCACGATTTTCATCATTAAAATTTTTGAAAAAAAAATTTTCATGACACATTTTTGTATTCAAGTAAATTTTATTTTTTGTTTTTTAAGGAATTACTCTTTCCCTATGAATAACATTTTACAAATTGACCAACTTTAAATAAAAGCGTGGTTTTTAAAAAAAAATTTATTTTATTATTACATTAATGTTAGTAGCAGTATGTCCAAATCTCGAATATTCGCAATCATTCACGTACCGGACACCCTGTATACAACAGAGTAGGTATTAGTATCATTAAGTTGGGAAAAAAAGGAAGAAGATTAACTCAATCGATGTGTACGTCGACGATGAGTGAAGAGATGAAATATTAAAACCTCCGAAACGGGTTCTTTGTCAACATTTTTAATTAATATACGACGTCGAGTCAAAATTATTATTGTTAAAGCGGTGTTAGCGTATTACGTGTATAACTACGGGCGCCATGAAATTATACCGTCTTGTACATTTCTCCCTTTTTTTTTTTGTTTAATACAATACCGTCAAAATTGCGATACGTAAATGCATTATTGTCCTTTGGCGATAAATCACGAAGCCCCCGCGGTATCGTTTACATTATGAAAAATCCACAAAGGGAGAGTACGTACTTATTATAAGCCAAGTGTGGTAGTGCTAGGGTGTCGGACGTACATAAGATTATTGGTATTATTACAATCGAAACAGTAATCAAAGGGTGAAAAAATTAAACCATCGATCGACACTTCTAGCAAAGATGAAACGACCGATGCGAGGCGACGTGTGTTAAAATTAAAGAGCACAAAAACGAATTTCCGGTTATTCTGCCATCTTTGCGCGCTATCGAAATTCGGATATTTTTGAAAGCAACAGACTGTTGAGCTTGGCAACACGCCAGCGTAGTGCTAACGCTACAAAGCCGCCTAAGTTTTGGCAAGTTTTATCAAATTAAAAATTTTGTTAATAATTTGTACTTCTGCTTAGCTACCTAGAAATTTAAAGTGACGGGTTTTCCTGAAATATTGAGGAGACGTTTGACGTTTAAATGCGTCGCGTCGCGTCGCGTCGCGTCGCTTCGCAATCTGGTAATTTGAAAGATTCGAGAGACGTGTCGGTTTGTTAATCCTTTAACCTGAACTGTTTTAGAGTGAAATTCGTTATTGGTTATTAGTGTAATTTCTGAAAATCGTGTTTTACATCATTGTGCCGGTTCTGGTGTGAAAAAGTTTTTAATATAATAAAATTTGTCACATGTAAGCTACCAAATCCAAGGTTGTGAGGATAATTTTAAAAATGAAATTTTTTTGAAAATAATGTCCAGCATAAAAATATTAAGGTCATATTATTTTGATGAAAAATACAGCTGCTTACATTTTTTTGTTGTTGTTTCGTAGTCAGAAATCAAAACGTGTCAAAATTATATGCTGCATCCGTAGGCTACGTAGATATATTTACCTACCTTTTCTGACAATTTTCAACAAAAATTTCATTTTTACTTGGGCGTTTAAAGTTGATGGTGCAGAAAGAAGGAAATTATTTTACGAGAACCTACGAATATGCTGTAATAAATTTTATGACTGGTAAACTAATCAATGATAGGGCTTATTTCGTATAACGTGCTGTTGCGCACAAATTGTGCAACTCCGAAAAATCGCTGTGCAATTTTGAAAAAAGTCAAAAGTTTATTTTAAAAACAAACTTTTAAATTTTTTCAAAAATAAGTATTTTTTAAAAATTTCTGGCGAATTTTTGGAATAGCCTAGGTACAATTTTTTTTGTTAAATTCAACTCATAAAATTAATTTAAAAATCTGGCGTTTCCTTAAAAAACAGAACTTCATTTTTTTGAAAATATACCTATCGTTGAAATTTTTGATTTTTTTAAATCTTCAATGTGAAGGTGAATCTTTTCGAAATTTTTGTTAAAAATCAACTTTTTAAAGTTTCTATTTATTTTTGAATTTTTTTAAAATCAGAATATTATTTATTTTCAACAAATTTTTGATGCCAATAATATAATTATGTAGGATTTGCTTTTCTATTGAAATTTACCTAATATTTTTGAAAAACTACTGTTTTTCCAAAAGACAACGAGTTGATTTTTCTTCAATTTTTAAAAGTAAATTTTGAAAAAATTGATTTAGAAACAATTTTTTAGTATTTTGATTTCAAAAAATTTTCCAAGTTTATTTTATGTAAAAACAAACTTTTCAAATTCTTTTCTAAATTTTTGGTTATGGATAAATCTCTGGAATGATTTTGTGAAATAATAGATTTTTTTGAAATTTAAAAAAAAAAAATCTTCAAAAGTATTTTTATTTTTTTCTTTGGATTTCGTCAAAACTCAATTTTCAAGAAAATGTTGATTTTTTTTAAATTTCAAAAACAATAATTTTGTTTAATTTTTGGTGGTAATTTGTAGATCAGATTAAAGGTGGTCCTTATTTTGGACTCCCTATTTTGTGTGCGCCACCCCCCCCCCCCCCCGAGATGTTTTTTTTTTATAAGAAAGTGATTCTCCATTTTTTATTTTTCCACCATAGTGTATTAGTGAACTTTGCCGCCCTTTCATTTTTTAGAAAAATGAAAAAATTGTCTAATTTGCAAACTTTTACCTTTTTTTGGTTATAACCCATCAAAGTTGTTCCTTTTCATGAGAATTAATTCCAGATTTTTTAGTTTTCCTCAACTTGATTTTAATAAACGGTACTTTGCAGTCTTCAATTCATCAAAAAATCCAAAAACTAAAAAAAGACCATTTTTTAAAATTTTTATGGTTGTTCCGTTTTATTAGAAATATAATACTCTATTTATTTTTCCCCTTACTGAATTTTAGAGTTATACCACAGTCTCTCTCCCATTGTGAAAACAAAAACAAAAAATTACCTCTAAAATTTCGCATTTTGTGGTTCTAAAACCTATAAAAAATAATGTTATTTTCATGATAATTATTTTCTGATAAAAATGAATAATTTTAAGTTTCAAGTTGAGACAATTTATCTAGGTACCCATTTATTCAGTTTTTTCAATTTTTCAATTTTTTAACTTTTTTTTGAAAAATTTTGGGACATTTCAAGCCTAAATGTACCATTTTAAATCAATTCAACGAAAAATAAAAAATTGGCAAGTAGTTCTCATAAATACGAACACCTTTGATGAGTTGAAAGTAAAAAATGTTGAAGTTTGAAAATTTTTAGTTTTTCTCCTTTGAATTTGGGGGGGGGGGACTGGTTTGTAGGTAGGAGGGAGGGAGGGAGAGGAGGAGCTAAGTAGTACTTAATTGAACTACATTAAAAGGCGAAATTAAAAATTGGAAATTATTTATCATGAAGAGAAACAACTTTGTTATCTTACGTTAGGACCAAAAAAACGCAAAAGGATGAAAATTTGATAATTTTAAATTTTTTTTTTCAAAATGGAGAGACTGAGAAGGGAGTGGGAACTCCACATAAAACTTAATTAAAGGGAAAATAAAATATAGGGAATCATTTACGAATAAAAAGGAACAACTGTAGGACAGGTGCTAGGTCAAAAAAATGTTGCCAATTCTCTTTTTTTTAAATTGAAAAATTGGAGGTACTCCAAAGTACTACTTGAAATTAAATTGACGGTATTTTTATTTTCTGAAAAATGAGGGGTGATTCAGGTGCAACTAAAAATTTTTAGTGAAAAATTTTTAAAAGGGAATTTTTACATACAATAAATAAACCATTTTAGGATTAAAATCAAAAGTCCAAAATAAAGACCCCTTACAGTCAACGTACAAATTTTCTGAAATGATTTTGTGGGATAATTTTTTTTGTAATGAATCAATTTTTCAAATTGAAACAAATTTTTTGATACAAAAAAAAAATCGACCAACAATTTTTTAAAACTTTGTAAGAACTCAATTTTTCAGAATTTATATTTTTTTTGAATAAAAATGAAATTTGAAAACATTTTTTTTTAATTTTCATTTTTTTGTTGATAGGTAGCCTAGGTACTTTACTTACCTAAGAATTTTTTGAATTTTAGTATTTTTCATCTTAATTATTATATTGTATACGTATTTTCTTTTTGATAAGTATAATACGTATAATTATGCTCTTGATGATGTAATTCACTTACCTATTCATTAATTTTTCACTTTCAATTCTTTCTAGCACAATAACATGAATATTGAATGGGCTATATTTCAACAGGATGAAATATTCAAATAAATTTCTCCTCATTTGTACTCAATTTCACGATTGGCTTAATTTTGTCAAATATCAACTTCTGCTACTCTCATACGTACCTAATACGTTAATAGTAGCATTTCCTGCATTATCTCCTATTACCTAATCTATTTACTCGATTTACTCGCGATGGGCGTTGAGTCCTAACGGTGTAATATGCTTACCTTTATTTACGATCGATTTTTTTATTCCATTATACTTATTTCGTAAAACACGAATGCGCCTAATGATTACGCTCTACGATGCTATAGCCTAATGTTTAAATAGTCGCGTCGATGCGATACAGCTCCTACCTAATTAAATTTGTCAGCTGCATATGTAAACTTTCCAAGAAATCGATTGTTGCAATTTGATATATTTCACCGAACTACGAGTTCAAGCCGTCGCCGCTTCCCTGTACCGAATAACAATTACCTGTGGTGCACTTCTTTTTCGTAGACCTTAGACTCGTATCATATCGTACTACGAGTATACGCTATAAAGATACCCGCTTTATTATTTTTTTATGTAAAGTACACGCGGAATATTCGCTAAGATGTTTATTGTTTTCGTTAGCCTCGTCTTCTTTATAGTAGCTTGTAGTCTAGCCACACTGGCTTTCCCGAACGGCACACTCGATCGATAATATCGGAAGATGTAACGTATCGATAAAAAATCGTTTGAAAATCTATAGATGTTCTCACGATATTATAAAGATTTATCGGTACAACTTCATAGGCAAAAAATCTAAAAACTATCGAATTCGATATTATTAAGATTTTATGACGATATTCGTCAACGATACTATCGACAAAGAATATTAAATTTATCGATTCCGATTTTCCACCGATTTTGTGCAGATATTTGAAACTACATTATCGACAAAGAATATTAAATTTATCGAAATCGATTTTTTAACGATTTTGTAAAGATATTTAAAACTATATTATCGAAAGATTATATGAAATTTCTCGACTTCGATATTTTACCGATTTTTTGACGACATTTGAAACTATATTATCGACAGATTATATTAAATTTATCGAATCCGATTTTTTACCGATTTTGTAAAGATATTTGAAACTATATTATCGACACATAATATGCAATTTCTCGAATTCGATTTTCTAACGATTGCGTGAAGATATTTGAAACTATATTATCGACAAGTAATATGAAATTTCTCGATTTCGATTTTTTAACGATTTTGTGACGATATTTGAAACTATATTATCGACAAGTAATATGAAATTTCTCGATTTCGATTTTTTAACGATTTTGTGACGATATTTGAAACTATATTATCGACAAATAATCTGAAATTTCTCGAATTCGATTTTTTAACGATTTTGTGAAGATATTTAAAACTTTATTATCGACACGTAATCTGAAATTTCTCGAATTCGATTTTTAAACGATTTTATGACGATATTTGAAACTATATTATCGACACGTAATATGAAATTCCTCGAATTCGATTTTTCAACGATTTTGTGGCGATATTTGAAACTACATTATCGACAAATAATCTGAAATTTGTCGAACGATTTTTCAACGATTTTGTGACGATATTTAAAATTATTTCCAAATTGGTGAAAATTTTTCTAAGTCCAACACGTCTGGAAGTACTAAACTGCCTATTATAAGCGTTTTATTGCTAATTCCTTCACGATAAGGTATGGCATAGTGGTTAAGGAAGAGGATTACCATGCAGGAGGTAGATGGTTCAAGCCCCACGGGTGGCAGATTTTTTATAATTTTTTTTGACTTTTTCTGAAATGATCCTCTTACCGTAACATGAATAATGTGTTTAGGCATAGTTTAATGTATTAATTATGCTAATTAATGATTTTTAATTATAGAAAGAAGCTAGTAAAAGACGAAAAATCGGAATAAAAAATCGATAAAAAATCGACAGAATATCGAATTCGATAAAGTGTCGCGTTAGTTCCGCCTAAATCGTGAAATTATCTTTCGATATTATAGATATATTATCGATAAAATATCTTAATATAATCTCGAAATTTTTGCTAACTATAATTCGTCGATAATCTATCTATATATCGAAAGATAATTTCACGATTTAGGCGGAACTAACGCGACACTTTATCGAATTCGATATTCTGTCGATTTTTTATTTCGATAATTTGTCGATTGTGCTGCTCGGGTTGTTTGAAATTCAGAATATTTGCTCGAGTTAAAGTGTACAATATCTATTCGTATTGGATAAACACTTACTTACTAATTTTTAAACATTACTCGAGATTTTCCACGGTTCATTTGAGTTAATAAACGTTTCAAAATGTTCCCACTGAAGGCGAAAGTTACGTGTAAAAAAAAACGTCATGTAGGAGTACCTAGAAAAACACACACGTGTATTAAAAGGAATTTCCATTTCCAAAAAATTCATACAATATTCATGTCTGCGTATTAAATTAGGCACTGCATAGTCTCGTCGTCGAAATGGGAAAAAAAACTTGCAATTGTGTCTTTTCTAGGGTTGATGGTATTACGTACATAGGTACGTAGGTACTTTTTCTGCATATGTCTGCGTTTTTTTCTACTATTTCTGCAATGTTTTGTCATTGGATAATATTTTTAGAAAACGTTTTATTTTTCGGGCGGGTTGAAAATATTAAAGTGTTGGGACTTTCGTTCTGCCTTATTTATTCTAAACTATTACCATATACAAGAGGGTGAATATCTTATTTAACTGTAGGAAGACTATACAGAGCTCGTTTTATCTTTCATCAATGTCACTCATCCGTATGTAAATTATCCTATTGCGCTAAGTCATTGAACGTAGACATTCATTACGTATACGTAGGTACCTATAAGAGTACGTACAGATATCTGTTGCATTAGAAAGAGTATATACTTTATTGCTCGAGTCTGTTCTTTGCTCAAAATATTTCGAGTACGTAATTTAAAAACTATTTTTTCAACCATTAAAATGCAGTGGAATTGAATAGATATTTTTTTCGAAAAAGTAATATTTATTTTTTGCCAGACTTACCCACTATTAATAATAATTTTTCATGTATAATCATATAAATTTCTCTTATACAGGGTGTTCGGCGAGTGATGTGCCAAATTTGAAATTTGGATATAACCGAGTACCACTAACAAAAATCTTCATGTACACATGGTGCCCGTCTCGATTTTAAAGGGTCAGTGATGTACAAAAATTTCAAAATTTTGTGAAAAAAATGCACAAATCAGGTGTAACTTTTTAAAACAAACAAAAATAGTTATGTCAAAAATTTGTCTATTTTTGAAAATGAAGGCGCTACAAAGCTTTGAAAATTGGTATTTTCGAAATGCAAGGCTCCGTAGCGCCTTGATTTTCATAGATATAGGCAAAATTTTCACATGACGTTTTTTGTTCCTCTCAAAAAGTTACACCTGTTTCATGTATTTTTTGACCGAATTTCGCAATATTCATGTATCACCACAGCACCGTAATAAATTGAGGTAGGCAATATTTTTGACTGGGATTTTACGTTGCTGTAACTCCTTCAATTTCAAAGATAGGCAATCCAATATGATCACAAGTTTTATTGCTTTTTCGATGATCTGTCCGCTGCCGGTGTCGAATTTTTTTTTGAGCGCAGTGTGGCCAATCGATTTTGCTAGGTAAAATACCGATTTTCAAACCTCTGTAACTCCTTCTTTTTCAAACTGAGGCAATATGTGTACATAAACTTCTTTGTTAGTCGTACTCGGTTATATCCAAATTTCAAGTTTGGAAGACCAATCATCGGACACTCTGTATAAAAAATAATCGTAAATAAGTACCCAGTACCCACCTACTCCTGAAAAAAAAAAAATTAACATAAAATACGACTTTTTTTATTAAAATCACCATTTAAAAAATTCAATTTTATTCCAAAATGTGGCCACAACGACGCCGACGCCTAAATTCATCATCTCACAGTGATAATTTTTCAATGTGACAATCATTATAAAATCTCTAGTGTGTTAATTACAGTCAAAAGTCTAGGCGAAGTTTTATATAAAAGTCGACGATTCGATGTTAATTCTATTTTATCCAATTATTCGTCAAATTTTGTTGAAAAACTCGAAGAGTACGTCAACTGTGTTTAAGTACGGTTATGAAAAATGAATCTCGTTAAGTTGTCGTGTTTTGTAAGAGCCCAGATACGATAAGTGACATTGTAACGGGGTTAAATAATCTTCGACACACCCTGTTAAAAATTCACTTCGAAAATGAGGCGAAGAAAATGAAGTGTTGCTGTGTCGACGTTGTTTTCTTTTACCGCCTTTCTCATTTTAGTGGATAACTAATTTCGAGCGAGCGTTATTTAAAAGGAGTTTGCGATGATTGATTTGGAATATTGTAAGTTGTGTACAGATTAGGTCGTAGGGGTGTGAATTTTATGTTTTGGGAATGATGAAATATGGACTGGAAATACGCTTTTATTCTTTCAACGTATGCTAAAATAATACTTATGTTGGGTACGATTGGCGAAAAACATTGTGAAAACAGACTGAAATGATACGAGTATCATCTTACGAGATTTTTAGAGCACATTCCCAATGCATCTCTTCATATGATCGACTTGGACTAATTATTTATGATACACAGGGATGGACAAGATATAATTTATGAGATAGATTATAGATTCGTAACGGAGGTGAATTAAACTCTCCAAGATCCAAATACCTCTTAAATTACTTTTTTTAATTTTGAGGTTTTTAATTTTAAAAGTTTAGTTTTGGTGAAATTTTTAAAAATTAGAAAAAACTGTACTAACTCAAAATTAAAAAAAAAATCAGTCGAATTTAAAAAAAATTGTTTTTCAATTTTTTAATACCTATTTAAAATCAAAATTCAAAAAAATCTGAAAAATTGAAAAAAAAAATCGAACAAATAAAGCAATGTTACCCAAATAAAACTATTTTTTAGGCAAAAAAAATAAACTGACATTTAGTTGAAATTTGAAAAAAAAAAGTTGAAAAAAGTCAAAAATCAAAATTTGAAAGAATTGTCCAAAATCAAATTTCAAAAAAAAGTTCAATTATCGAAAATCTGAAAAATGGATTTTTTTGTTGATTTCAAAAATCAAGATTTAAAAAAATGTTTCAATAAGAAAAAATCACTTCAATTTTTAAAAATTTTCAAAGTAGGTACCTTGGTATAATTTTTCAGATTTTTTTTTTTAATACGTACTTGAGTATTTTTTAGATATATTTTGAAAATGTAAAAATCGAAATTACTCGTAGTTAGATTTTTTTCTTTAAATATTATATTATTAAGTACACTTTTTCTAAATTTTCTGATTTTAGTTTCGTTATGAAAAAAATCAGATTTTTTTTTGTTGATAGCATCCCGTGTAGCAATTGTCGACATCGACTTTTATGTCGACAAAATTCAGACACATTTTTTTCTCGGTTAACGATGAATTAAAAATGATATTTGAGATTTAAAGTAATGTTCTGTGTTAAACATAACTGTTCAATCAAAATTTTTGAATTTTTCTCAGTATTTTCCTATAATTTAGAAAACGTTGTTTTTCTACATAGACAAGTCGATGTAAAAATCGATACTCGATAAACGCATCGACATTTATGTCGACAATTTCTGCCAATTAAATTTACAAATTTTATATCTAAAAAGAACTAAAAACAATTAATAAGAACATTTTAAGCTCAGGAATAAATAATTTTTGAAAGAATCACAAAATTTTCTTATTTTTCAAAGTTTTGAATAATACAACGACTTGTCGAGTTATTGTCGACATAATTGTCGATGGTCGAATAATGCATCGACTTAACTGTCGACAGTGTTGACCAGAGGAATTTTAAGTCGAGTTAATGTCGATCTAATTGTCGAGGGTCGAATAATGCATCGACTTGACTGTCGACGTCTTGAGGGTGATTGTGATACTCGCAGATAAAGTGTGTTGTGAATTAGTACATAAGGTCTAAGAATCATCTCCTATGTTAGTTGGACACTCGCATGTGTCCAGCTACAAAGGTGGCCTCAATGCCGCATATTTGACAAAAAATGTCGAAATGTTGGCTTGAGCACTATTTTTGGTGTAATTTTAATATATACGTATATTGAATATTTGAACTTAGCATATTTTTCAAAATCTCACCATTGCAAATGTCGATGTGGATGTCGATATAAATGTCGACACATCGAAATCGGTCACTTTTCGATCGTACATGTCGACATTTATATCGAAATTAGCATCGACGTTGCTACACGGGATATTTTGAAAATTTTGGAAAAATTTTAATATCCAATTTTAATTTTAGACTTTTTTTGAAACATCTGCAAAAATTTTAATTTTTTTTTTTAATTTTAATTTTGGGTGTTTTTTAAAAATTTTCTGAAAAATGAATTTTTAAATTTTAACAATTTATTGTCGACACTTCTTTTGAAATTTCGATTTTGAGGCATTTAAGAAAACTTTATCAAAAATGTTCAAAATCAAAATTCGTAATTACCAAAACTGTTTTTGAAAAAAATTTAAGAATCGTTTTCATTTTTTTTTACTTTTATTTTTTTGTAATATTTGGAAAAGAAAATTCCAGAAATTTTTTTAAAAATTGTCCGTTCAAAAAAGAATTTGGAAAATTGAAAAAAATATTTCCAATAAAATTTTCAAAATAATAGTGTCCAAAATCTGAAAAAATTGTTTAAACAAATTAACAAAATATTCTTCAGAAAAATTAAATTCTAAAGATTAAAAATTGTCGAAAAGAAAAATTATCACAATGTTTTACATTTTTTTGATTCAAGTTTCGTTTTGTCAAATTAAAAAATATTGGCATACCAATTCATCAGGAAATTTGATAGAAAGTGTCCAAAATAAAATTAGAAAAAAATGTTACAATATTGAAAAAAATAAATAAATAAAATTGCAAAAACATATTTACCTACCTAATAAAAAAATTAATATAGAATTCATAAAATCTCAAAATTGGAAAAAAAATTATTGTGAAGAAATGAACAAAATTGTTATGAAAATAGGATAAAGTTATTTTCGGATTTTAAATAAAATTTTAATAGAAAATAATTTTTAGAAAAAAAGGAGGTCCAAAAAAGATTCAAGAGAAATACTTATTCTGACCAAAAAAATCTAAAATTACTTAGTTATACCTAGCTACCTACTATATTTTTTAAATTTAGGTTTTTTTTTTTGTTTTTTTTTCCTAATATTGAAATGTTGGTCAAATTTGAGGGGGAAAACAAAAAAATTCAAGTAAGTTGTCAGAAATTGAAATTTAAAAAAATGTTTCATAAAGAAAAATCAAAAGAATATATTTATTAGAAATCTGGGGTCTAGGTCCAAATTTAAGATTTGAAAAAATACTTCTTTCAAGAGAAAACATTAACAACTTTGTTCAAAAAAGTTTTTCAAGTTTTTTTTCTTGTAAAATTTCAAAAAACAAAAAAATAATGATACAAGATTTTCTCTTGATAAAAATTTGAAGAAAAAAAATGTTCATTTAAAAACTGAGCTGCTGAGATAAACCCTGATTAAATGTTTCCCCCTTCCATCCTATCAAATCAATGATGATTCCTATTATATTTCTCTCGAATAGAAATTACTCGATAAAAATACTGGAAGCTCGATAAAAAAAATATTTACGACGATATTCTAATTAGAACGACCTCACACACCTAAATATGCATCATTATAAATGATTTTGAACCAACATATATCCATATTCTGTACGTAGGTTAAGCCTATATCGTGCCTATGGTATTAATGACGATGGTAAATTACCTGAAAATATACTCCTTTTGACCGTTATCTCGTTCTTACATAACGTCAGCAATGACGACCAAATCGGTAAGATTTAATACAGTAGCTGAATAGTCTCATGAAATAGGTAATGGCAGCTTTCGGTGAAACTACCATAGATGACAAATGTTACTGTTAATAGGCCGAAGTAGTGGGCAGGTAGCCAAATAAAACACGTGCACTTCGAGGTGAATATCTTCTTTGGTGCCTCATCTGTAGATAAACATCTCGCTTCTCGCGCGTACAGTAATAATAACCGACGAAACTCGAAAAAGGCGCAACTAGCCGTGTAATTGGCTCGAGTAAATAGAAAAAAGTTCGAGTCGACGATTTAAAAAAAAAAATACTTACTCAATCGATCAAATTTTGAGTAAAAAAAAATTTCGTATTCTCGAATAGTCTGAAAATAAATTATAAATTAACGTATTGCTTTTTTAATTGTGAGAAATTTTCGCCCTTAGATGGAAATTTCTAATTCATCGCACGTATTAGAAATTTAAAATGAAGACCTACGAGTGTTATTTACTCATTTGCGGTTGTCTATAGCGAGAGGGATAAATCTGAAAATAGAATTGGTAGGCTTTGTCGACGTTATTGCGTGTTAATAAAAAATGGCCTATATTTTGCCATTTTTTATGCTTTACCAATTTCAATAGTTCTTTTTTTGGAAATTATTGCGACGAATTTGATTTCAATCAAGATATAGTAATTTTGAAATGGTGGAAAATTCGAATCGACGTAGAAATTAGAAAAAGCTGCGGTATCTAAAACAAAAATCTAATTACTGTGGAAAGTTATATTCAAAATTCGCATAACCCACCATCATAAAGTTCTTAATTGAATACAAATAGGAAATTTTGCAATTTGCATCGCCATTTTGATGGGGTTATTGTGCGAAAAGTAAATAATTTCAAAATTTTCCCATCGCTTTAATAGGACGAGAGAAAATGATCTCAACAGATTCCACCATTATTTCTTTAAATAGTACCGCTGTTAACAGATAATTTTAACCCGTTTTAATGGGCTTTAAACGTTCTACCCTTCTGTTGTTTGAATGTTGTTTTAAAGTAATTTCAAGTCATTTGGGAAGGTTTCTGTTTGTGTAAAGGTGCGCTATTAAATTTTCAAAATAAGTTTCAAGTGTCGATGATGAAAAATTCAGTAATTATTTTAGCACCGGGTCATCTCTTTTTGGTAGGTACGAGATGTGTTGTTCGCGTTCCCTTCCACGTATGTTTCCGTTTGTGTTTTTACGAGGCGAGGGAGTGTTAACAAAAAATAGTGGAAAGAAATGATCGTCGGATAATTTATGATTATTTTCGTAGCAATATGGAATGTTAACGGTGCTCAGAGTGCAAGGTGAGGGTAGAATAGATAGAGAAAATTATTTATGCCTACAAATAATTAATTATACGGTTAATGTTACGCGGAAGTACTGACCTAGAGGGGTTTTATTTTCACAACTCATACTTCTTTCAGACATCGCTTACATATAGGTTATTGTGTTCAGCAACATATCATACTCTTATAAAGTCTGGGTGTAAAATTTTTGATTTATTGTACGCTACAAAGTAGATGAAATATACCTATCTAGAGTTGTTTTTCAACACGATGATCCATGGATAAAATTTATCGTACGAGTACATCGTCATCTAATGCTACAGTAATAATAAATTTTTCTCAACATTGTATGTACTCTTTTAACGAGTAACTTATATCAAGTATACGTAGGTCTAGGTACCTAATTTTTTTAATTGATTATTAAAACCGATTAGTGTCGTTTCGACGAAAAATATTGACAAGATGGGTGGGATTGAATTTTCAACTTACGTTAGTCATACGACGACGTACCGTACGTGTTGTTATAAAAATAAACCAAATTGTGATTTGGTTACATTGCAATTTTCTTTCTTTTATCGTTTTCTCGTTTTCAATGTTCTCCAGAGGAAGATAAATACCAAGAAACCTGATACTTTGAGTTGAAATTTAGCGTCGTATCACCAACAGACGTTGTTGTCATAAAATTTAATTGCTCGACGAAGTTAACGTGAAGTCTTGTATAGAGCTTGCAAGTTCCACCAAAGCTTCAAAATTGTTATTCGCTTACTTTGGAAAGATTAACATGAAATGGAAATAGCAAAATCGTATTGTTAATTATAAGTATAGGTACGCAGATTTCGCAGGGTGGTCCTTGTTTTCAACTTTCGATTTTTTTACTCATCCTCATCCTCACCATGTTCATTTTCATAAAAAAAAAATTTCAACTGAATTTTAGGGAGAGTCATCGAGCTTCCTCTCCTTCTGGATAAAAAAGTTTAAAAATGTAAAATTTTCCTAAATTAAATCGAAATGATTGCAATGTAGGAATTCGTACCCGACATCTTTACCTTTTTCTGAACTTTTAAGGCATAAAAAAAATAATTTCTATGTATTTTGAAGAAAAAAAAAATGAATAAAAATGAGAATTTCTTTTTGTGATTTTGAAATAATCTTAACAAGCAATTTTCACCAAAAAATTCCGTTTTTTGGAGATTTTTCAATATCATCTCTATTTTTAAGCATAAAATTTTCAAAATTTCAAAATTGGAAATTTTTTCAATTTTTGAGAAATTTTGAGACCCGGAGGAAACACTTGAAATTAATTTGTAAAAATAAAAGATTGGAATAATTTGAAAATTGAATTTTCTGTAGGTTTGAAAATACGGAATTTTTAAAACAATGGATTTTAAAGTCATTTTTTCCAAAATTTGTAGTCTATTTAAATTTTATATCAATTTTTCCAACACATTCGATCTCAAAAATAATTAAAATTTGATTTCCTTCAAATCGGTTTTTAGAGAGACATTTATTGGACTTTCGAAAACAATTTTTGGATTTTTAAAATTAAATTTGTTGTAAATTCAGGTGCAGCGGAGTACGTATAGTGAATCATATAAATGAGCTTTCGTTAAATTTCGAAAATTAAGCCAAATTAAAACATAGATCATTCCAAGAAATTTTTAAAACTGCCGAAATAAGAAAACTTATTACGGCATTTATTCTCTGTGGTGGTGGGGGGGGGGGGGGGGGGGGGGGTAAAAACATAATCTCAAAAACGTCTTCTTGAAACAATTTTCTTTATAAAAATTTTGTTCAAAAGAATTAATTTACTAGATATTTTTTTTGAAAAAGTATTCAAAATTAGATAGGTAGAAGAAATAAAATTGGTATTTTTCGGAAAAAATTCAGAAAAATCTGTTGAAAAATTCTTAGATTTTTTTTTTTGAAAAATGTTCTTATAATTTTTTTTAATATCACTTCTTTTGAAAATTTTCATTCGAAATCTATGAAAATATACGCAAATGTCTTGAAAAGTTTTTTTTTTCAAAAAATTCTTTCTTAGAAATTTTGGCGTTTAAAATTATTTTTAAAGGAACTTTCTTCATTCTTGATCGAGAACTTAAATTTTCTCATTTCTTACCTAATTACTAGAATACAATTTTTTCAAGTCTGTTAAAAAAAACAGAAAAATACTACTTAAAAATTCCCTCTTTCTTTGATTTTTTTTTTTTTTTTTTTTAAGAACAAAATGATATTCAATGAAAAAAATTGTTGAAATAATTTTTTGTATAAGTGAATCCCTCATTTTATTCAGATTTTCATTTGATTATTTTTCTCTTGTAAATTTTTGCGAAAATCAACTTATAGAAAAACTCATTTTTAAAAACATTTTCTCAAAAAAAAAGTTCGTGTTTAAATTTAAAAAAAAAAAAAATCAATTTAAAATTTCTCTTTAAAATCTTGGAGAAAATCCTCAAAAATATTTTGTTATCACTAGGAGAGAAAATATTATTTTTTCTGAATTAGTTTTTCACATTTTTGACAATGTTCTACCATATTAAAAAATTTAAAAAAATTTGCAGTATCATCTCCAAAACCATGCCTCGAAGTGATTTGAAATTTTCAATGTCGTTTTCAAGGTCATTTTGAAGGTGGGAAAAATTTAAAAAAATTTCACAACACTTCTTCCCTTGAGTACCTTTAACCACATGTCAAGTTTGGAGAAAATCGATTTAAAACTGACGAAGATGAAACTTTCAAGCAAAAAATCTAATATTTTCGAGGCACCAGCCTTCAGAGTTGAGGTAAAAAATCACTCATACGTCATACGATCCAAAATAATATTTTACTGTAACAATAGAAAACCATGAAAAAAATTGAAATTCGACCGAAGGCCCCCTTACCACACCACAGCATTTTCAAAAATGAATCGATTGAAAGAATTTCATATTTTTTAAACCCCAGCCAAAAATTAAATTCCCAACTTGAAATTTTTCTTCGCGAATACTTTTGTATAAAAAGAAGTTTTTAAAAGAATGATGGCGAAAAATTTCGGGGGGGAAATATTTCTCCTTTGGAAAAAATGAAACGCAATAATTTGAAAATCTCACATTTTTGTAAACCTTACCAAAAAAATCATTTTTCGACTTGGATTTTTTTTAGTGAAAAGTGAAAATACTTGGAATTCCATCAAGGGTAGGTAGCTAAAAACATTCAATTGTGATATACCTGCTGTGATTTTTAAAATTCTGTTTCTTGGAAACAAAGCGAAAATCCTTACGTACAGAAAATCCTCTGTTAAACTTTGAGATCCGAGAATATTAGTGGGGGGGGGGGGGGAGTTACAAAATTTCAGAGAAAATGAATAAGGATAAGGAATAGCATAATAGGTAGTGTGTATGTTTGTTAACTATTTTCAATAAATTCCAACTGTAGCAATTATCCAAATTTTTCATAATTATTTTGTGTCATTAAAAAAATAATAAAAAGATAGGTAACCATAGATTTACGATTTTTGAAGGGAAAAAAATGTGTAGGTAGGTGAGTGTTTATTTGTAGCTTTAGCTGTTCAAAATTTTGTTGTTAAGAATCTATTCCCCTCATCAGAGCAAGAGGATTAATATTTCTATGATCTCATCGAGCCATAGATATAATTTCAAAATTTTTGCCCACTTTGCCAGCGTCATAAATTAATTATCAAACTGATATTCAACTGTAGTAAATTTCAAATCACAATTAGCTAACATTATTAAAGCTAAAGGGTATTTCACTTGGCAAAATTAGTTCCTCGTATTGCCCTGTCAACGTTTACAGTTAATAAAAATACATTTACAGAAGCCTTACTAGAACTATTTTGGTTTTTATGATGTTTATTTGTAACAATTCGTTATTATTAATTGGTCGGGGGATTTTTTTAAATTTAAAATGTTTATGTTTACATACTGGCACTGAGTTTTTGTGAACTGCCTCATAAAAACTATAATAAAATTTCACAACCATCTTCGTTGACTTATATCGTTTTTAATTTTATCCTTATAATTGCACGAGGTTAAAAAAATTCTCGAAGTACAACGTGACATTTAGCAATGGAAGTAGAAAACATTTCAATCTGAGTACTCCTACTCGTGAATATCGAAAAATTATGAAAATTGGAAAAACTATTTTTGCAAAAATTTGCCTCGAATCTTAAAAAAATTCAGATTCAAAAACGATTAAAAATTGTTTTTTTGCATCCCATCCCATTGAACGCGAAAAAGCAAACAAAACTTGTTATGATATATTTTTGCCTATGTTTGAAATTGAAGGGGCTAAAAAAAGAAATTTCAATTTTAATTGATTTTTTAAAATTAGTAATTTTACAAAAAAAAAAAAAATGAATTAAATTTCATTTTCTTTTCTAGCACCTTCAATTTTATAGAGATAGGCAAATTTAGTCGTAATAAATTTTGTTTGTTTTTTTCGAGTTCAATAAAATGGTACCTATAGATATGCAAAAAAAAAAAAACAATAATTTTTTTGAATTTTTAGATTTTCTCAAAATTTTGAATTCTAAAAATTCACAAAAAAATTTTTAATTGGAAAAGGGCAACTGTAATTCTGAATTTTGCACTTCTGGCATGTCCCATGTTAAATCGAAAAA
This sequence comes from Balanococcus diminutus, assembly GCA_959613365.1. Lineage (NCBI taxonomy): Eukaryota > Metazoa > Arthropoda > Insecta > Hemiptera > Pseudococcidae > Balanococcus > Balanococcus diminutus. The sequence continues at coordinate 38,931,957 of OY390714.1, forward strand.
CAATATTCGATTTTCGAAAGCAAAATAATAAAATTTTAGCCGCATCATAAGAACTAAGACCTACCAATTAAAATTTGCACACGTTTTATTACGGTGTGTTGACTCACCCAAGTTAGGTTAGGTACCTACACAAACACATTTTACCTTTCAATTTCAGCATTGTTTTGATTTGGTTAAAAACACCAACGCATTCGCTTTTCGTTTGCATTTTATCAATGACGTAACAGTTTTATTTATAATTTAACGCGTTAGCTTTTTCAACACTCGTAAAGAAAGGAAAGGCAGAATGGCAGACCGACGTCGCGTCGCGTTGCGTCGTCAGCGAAACATCACGCGTTAAATAATCATTGGTTTTATACCATCCTTGGCGTGGCTGCAAACAGCGCCAGCGACGGAAGGGTGATTAAAAATTACCCGCAAATTTATGCGAGCTGAAATTCGTTATCTTAAGGCGACGAAGTAAAAATACCATTTTATTACGGTTGCGAAATTCCTAACCAAAGGTTGCTTCCCTTTTTTAGTGATCCCTCGTTTTTAGGCTAAAATATGTCTTTGAGTGCCCCCAGGCCTGAGGTAATCATCGAGATCTGAAGGAGGCTCGAAGTCGAAGGGTTGAAAGATGCGATTCCAATGCATGCTGCTCGTGTCACAATTAGGTTATACAACCGTGGTGTCTTGTGACTCTTTTCCGACAGCGGTATATTACGTGCTTGCACTTTGTATGACTCAGTTCAGCCAATTGGTTACCATAGAAACAAACTTTCACCGAAGGGAGCATCTTTTAAATTTTCGCCGTAAACATTCCCATGCAAGTAAATTCCTCTTCCTGGTTTCCTCTGCGTGTATTTTATTTTTTTTTTGCTTCTTTTTTTTTGGCGTGTGGGGCGTTTTTCACACTTGGAGGCTGAATCTTACAAAAGCGGATAGCTTTTAATACGTATCCGTAACAATTATTATCATCCGAGCAGTCGGGTATTAAGTATTGATTAGGGGTGGTGCGGGGTTCGGTGCATGCCGTTCCGATTCCCAAATGTGCATGTAAACTTAATTTGCTATCGAATTTTCTGCTTTATTTTAGGAAATGCTTTTTCAACTTTTACGTAGCATAAGCATACCAACCTTTTGAAACACTGATTTTGTCAATGGGAATTGTGGAGTTCTGGCTTGTAAAAAAAAGGTTTTCAATTGTTCGTCTTTTTTGAGAAAAAAAGTTGATGTGTATTTCAATTCGATGTAATCAATGGCAGACTACGAATTTTCGGTAACCGACCGGGAAAAGATAGACCCATTTTGCCAAAGTTTTGTACGAAAACGTGCTTTCAAAGAAATTCTGTGCAATCGAAATTTTTTTTAAAATCATTGAATCAAATTTTTACTCTTGGAAAAACCTCTGACTGAAAAAAATTCCAACGAAGAAATTGTCATTAAAAGCTTCTATTTTTATTCTAACAAAAGTTCGGTTTTTTTTTCCAATAAGTTTTCTCACAAGAGAACCTTGTCAACTCGTCAACTCCGATTTAGTTGAAATTTGGCTCATTGAAAGAGCACATCACTCAGATCTTAAAACCAAATTTTGAGCTACCGAAATTGATTTTTCGATTTTTGACGAATTTTTTGATAATGGCGAAAATAGACAGTGATGGTTTATAATTTTTTTATAATAAAAGGTAAATTTTGAGATAAAATTTTGAAATTCGGCTTATGTGTCAAAGTCTGCCTCCCAATTTGATTACAATTGTTTTCAAATGATTTGGAGCCTCAAGCAAAGGTTGATTTTTCTCCAGCACGCTGGAATGGCTCCAAAAAGCGCTGTAATCAAATTCGGCAGCTAATAATTAAATAATTGAATCGAAAATTCAAGGTGACGAAATCAACCGAAACTTCTCCTCCTTCTTCAAATTGATCACCACGATTCGATTAATTACCCTATTTGAAGCCATCTGAATGAAAGTAAACTTTTTCTGGAGGCTCCATATCGCTCAGAAAAATGATCGCAATCGACTCGGGGGGGGGGGGGGGGGGGACTTCATTCCATCGACCAGTTTTCAGAATTTCATCTCAAAATTTAGTATTTTTGTAAAAATACCTAGGTATGATTATGTACTTATGTGTTATTTTCGTATTTTTGCAATTTTCGAAAATTCACCAAAAAATCGAAAAATCAACTTCAGAAACTCAAAATTTGATTCTGAAGTCTTTTTGCCATGTTCTTTCAGTGAGCCAAATTTCAGTTGAATCGAAGTTGACGAACTCACAAAATTCCTTTGAATTAAAATCTTGCTACCTCGTAAAAAAATTCTTATAAAAAAAAAATTTTAAAAAAATTTTAGCAAAATAAATAATTTTAGAAAAAAAAATTTACAAAAAAAATTCTTTTGATTAAAAATTGCTAGTAAAAAAATATTTTAGAAGAAAAATTTTATTGAAAATATTCCTTTCACTCTCAAAAAAATCACAATACTAAACAACAAATTTCTTCATCAGAAATCCTATTGGAAACACCCTCCCCCCCCCCCCCTCAAAAAAAATTTCGAGAATCGAGAAAACAATTTTACTCTTAAAAAATCTAAGAAAAAATTTCTTCAAATTCTTGAATTTTTTAGGTGAAATTGTATCCAGAAATTTTTTCAAGAAATCAATGTATCCAAAAAATGATTTCGAAAACAGAAATATCGTTGATAAAAAATGCTTTTCTTGCAAAGAATATTATAACAACTTTTAGGAGGAAAACCTTCTTGGAAAAGCTTCTGAAAAAAAAACTCCCGTCAATTACAATCGGGCGAAAAAATTCTCAGTCAAAAATATTATTATAGGTAGATAAAAAAAAACTCACAAAAAAAGTTCTTTCAAAAAATTATCTTCAAATTCTTCATTTTTTAGAAATATCCTTCTCGCTTGTGAAAAATAAATCGATTTGTAAAAAAATGCTTTTAGAAAAGAAAAGTTTTTTTTGATAAAATAATTATGTAAGTAAGTAGATTACTTCTAAAAATTTCTTCTCAAAAAGTTCTCTCTCAAAAAAAAAAAAGATTCTTGCAGTTATATTTTTGCAAAAAAAATTACCTACACTTATTAAAAAAAATTATTAATTAAAAATTTTCTTGAAAGAATTTTTTTTTGTTGAAAAAATTATTAATTCTCTTTAAAACAACCCCCCCCCCCCCCCTTCTCCAATCTTAATCATAAAAAAACTTCCTTCAAAATCCTAAAAAAAATATAAATAAAAATAAAAATAAAAATCAGATACCTACTTGAGAATTATTTAGTAGATATTAAAACAAATTATCAGCAAAAATAAAGTTTTAATAAAAAATTATTTTCAAAAAGGAATACTTGGGATTTTTTTAGAGATTTTTTTTCCAAAAAATCTTCTCATAGAATAAATTCAATACTCAAAAATTCTCTTTGAAGGAAATTTTTCTTTAAAAACATTATTTTATTCACTTACCTATTTAATTAATTTTCGAACCATACCTACTTACTACATTTAAAAAATAGTAGAAAATATCACTTTAGCTGTAATAAAAATACACGTTTCGTGAAATATCATTATGTATCAATTATTGGTGTCTCATTAAATGTGGTTTCGTTTTTCCATTTTAATGAAATTTTTAAAACTTTTTATTTAGAAATTGGAATTGCAAAAAATGAGGTCAGATGACGTGTCCTGCTGTTAGCTATTAGAGGACAAGTTTTTAAAGAGAACTGAAGAATGTTCATGTGAACGGTTTAATATGCTTTGTGGGCAGCAGAACAATATCATTGTCGTGTTATAAAAAAACCAATAATACCTAATTGGCTTATAACAATTGAAAACATTCAAATAACTATAAATTCTCGGGGGCACTAGGCGTCTCACCAATTATAGAGGTTGTAAGAATGAATTCAAGGAATACCTGAATGAATTCAAGGAATACCTGAATGAATTACGTAAAATTTTAACCAACTTAAAAGTACGTAACTATAGGTACTTGAAATTTGCACAGATGTTTTTGCATTGTCTATTTAAGTGCTAATACCATACATTTTGTATCTACTCTTATTGTCATTTTTTGATTTATGCTCAGTGCATTAGAATCGTAAAAAAAATATTTAAAAAATTTACTATCACTCGTATCTTCAAAAAATGTATTCACTATATTTTATGATTTCCTCCTAAAAAAAATAATTTTGGATAGGTATCTATTTGTCACAAAGTAAGAAAAAAGTTGAATTATCAAAGCAAATAATTTAAGAACTAGGTTTATCATGGTATTTCATATTTCATCTTTAGGCTGCTCTAACCGCAAATATATTGAATTTTTTTATCAAAGAAAAACACACTTCTTTGATTATATACGTGTAATATTTCAAACGATGGGAGGAAGATATTCCATAAAAATCCCAACCCATCTAATCATACGAAGAAAAACTTTTTACAAAATATGATACATCGAAGCAATGTAAAAAAAAAGTTTTCAAAGAATGCAATCGAGTTGGAAAAAATCCACCGAAACGAGATATTTTATTCTGCATCGACGAAATGTATCCTAAAATTTGGCAACTCGAATACACGAGTAGTCTGCTAATTTTCTAGCATTTTTGTACGCTGTATCGTATCTGTAGAGGAACTTAACGAAAATTCGAAATAACATCACGTTCGTCAATATTTCGCTGGTACGCTTTTTTTAAAAGTCAGTAAGCATAGAAAAAAGCGCGTTAAAGTAGCAAAGTGTAAAAAACAAGAAAAGCTCGAAATAATATATTAGACGATTCGAGTGTAAAATCGTTGGTCTGCCGACTGCCGACTTCAATAAAAACAGTGAATTGTGACCTTTCGTTTTTTCGTTCCGCAGCTAAATGCAATAGGATTTTCGGCATTAACTATAAAATTTTCACCCAACTTGAACGGTTATTTCGTTACCCTGCCCGCACCCCAATCTCCGACTCCGAGCTTATTTTTTCTTTCCAAGTTGCTCTTTCTTGTTTTCTTTTTCACGCTGTACCTGTCGTACCTTTCTCTCGTTAACTCCATGTATACTTATTCGGGAGAAAAAAACTTCTTTACGTCTTGCTTCATAAATTTTAACCTTTTGCTGAATTGTTATTTTTACACGGCACGATTTCCCTAAAGGTGTTTTCAAAGTCACAAAGTCACATGTTTTCATTATTTTAAATCCGTTTCGCCGGCATTTCTAGCACCAAAGTTTTTGAAATTAGGTATGCTATATGCGATGTTGTTTTGGGTGTGTTGGGGGTGAATTGTGAACATGTAGATGTAGGTATCGGTATTTGAAAATTGTGTGATTCGAATAAAAAAAATCTACACGAGGATTTGTTATGGATGGAGATCATGTTTTTACTCTTTTTTTACGTATAATAATGTTCATCTTTACAAAGATATTATGTAGGTACCTACTAATTTTTATAATCAAAAAGAAAATAACATTGAAAAGTAGTATACCTATTTTTGTATAATTAAATTAATTATGAATCAAAATCCATTTTTTTTAAATTAGTTTTTTTTTTTTGAAAAACTTTTTTTTTACGATAGAAAAGTTAATAAGCTTGGAACTCGTCTGAAAGTGGGGGAAAATTTTATGTTCTCATTTTTTCATTATTTCATGTGAAAGTAATATTTTCAAATTTTATTCGAGAATAACATTTTAAAATTTTGAAAAAAAATTTCAAAGCAATTTTCAAGATTAATTTTTTTTTAAGTAAAAAATGGGAATTTTTAAAATTTTGTCAAAAAGTTTTTTTTTGTTTTTTTTTAAATTTTGTTGACCACTTTTTTTAAAATTTGATTATTCAAAAAATATTTTTAAAATTTTATCAAAGATATTTTGTGCATTTTTCAATTTTTTTCTGACAGAAAAACTTTGTAATTTTATGTTGCTAATTTTTTTTAAAAAGCCTATAAAAAATTTATAAAATCTTATGCGCGTATAGGTAGTAGGTATTATCATTTTTTTCTTAAAATATCAATAATTATTATTATAACAGAGCACGGCACTGAAAAAAAATTTATTTAGTACTTCTACTTAACTATAAATACCTATACAGAGTATTAGAATAGCCTTTATTTTGAATTTTTGATTTTTTTTGTCTCATCCATGATCCACCAAAATTATTTTATTTTACATTTCTCTCAAACTGAATTTTAAGTGACTTTGGTAAACCCCTTTTTAAAAAGAAAAATGAAAAATTGACAGATTTTCATGCTCTTGCCTTTTTTTAGTTATTACCCTTCAAAGTTGTTCATTTTCGTGAGAAAAACTTCCAACTTTTTATTTTTCCCCAGCCTGATTTTAAATGGTGTCATGAAGCCCTCCCCCCTCCAATTGTTCAAAAAGAAGAGAAAAATACGAGTAGGTACATATATTTATCTATACGTCACATTTAAAAATATCTCTTTTTTATTACAAAATAATCACCAATTTTTTATTTTTCCCCAATTAAATTTCAAGTGGAGCCTTCAGCTTCTCATTTTTAAAATAATTGATGATTTTTAATTTTTCTCAAACGAATAGTGACACCTCTTTGAATTCAGTCAGGCAAAAAACAAAAAAAATTGGAATCATTTCTCATGAAAAAAAAAAAAAAAACATTTTTGATGGATTAAAAGTATTAGAACCAAAAAAATGCGAAAGTTTGATTAAGAAATTTTGACATTTTTTTTTCTTGGAAAAAAAAAAAAAAAAGGGGGATGCCTCAAGGTACCACTTAAAATTAATTTGGAGGAGAAATAAAAAATTGGGAACTAATCTTCGTGAAAAGGAACAGCTTTGATGGGATATAACAAAAAAAAAAAGGCAATATTCTGAAAATCGATCAATTTTTTCTTTGTCCTGAAAGAAGGATATGGTCAAGGGCCACTTAAAATTCAGTTAGAGGCAAAATAAAAATAGAGAATTCGGACCGTGCACTCAAAAAAGAGAGCGCTAGTGATTAGACGGGGCTTTTCTTATCAAACTTTGTTTTTCACGTATTTCTCAAAAACTATTATTTTTACGAAAAAAGTGTAAGAGACATTTTTTTTAGAGAATTAAGAGACGTTTCCATTGATATATAAATATTTGCATTTCGTGAAATTTGGTGGGAAGTGAAATCAGCTGTCAATCACCTGTCAATCATCATCACTTTTTGAAAAATGTCACGAAATGCAAATATTTATATATCAATGGTAAGGTCTTTCAATTCTCTAAAAAAAATGTCTCTTACACTTTTTTCGTAAAAATAATAGTTTTTGAGAAATGATAAGGAAAGCCCCGTCTATTTTTTTAACGATCCGAATTATTTTCTCGTTAAAAAAAAAAAAAAAAAAAATTGAATGGGATGAGACAAAAAAATGGAAATCCAAAGTAAGAGCCATCCTAAAACATATGAGTAAGTCTTAGAGTGGCCCTAAAATTTTTTTAAATGATCTTTTTAAATGGGTCACCTTGTAGAATTAGGTAGGTAGGTATTTTTCATAATTTTGTGTTTTACCATACTTTTCAAGTTTTATAATTTTTTTCATTTTTTTTTTCGAAAGTTTTAGATCGTTAAATTTTTTGATTTTTTATAGGTAATTTCTCAGTAGGTATTTTATGAGTATGCAGCACTACATTCAAAATTCCTATATTTCTTTGCGATTTCCTATATATATTTTTTTTTAAGGATTAGGCAATTTTTTAAGTACGTTCGTACGTAATGTAAGATTTTTTCAATTGCCCGTGTTCTGAAGCAATATGTAGATATCCCCTTTGAAATCTTAAAATTTGAAAAAAAATGATAACCGATTTTTTTTATCATCTTTGACACTTATTTAGAAATTCTAGCCAAGGTCAGATTCACCCTTCTTACCCTGTTGTCCATGTTATGCTTTTTTTTGTAAATCTCTGCCCCTTCAAAATCGAGATAGGCACTCGGTGCACACTGCACATGAAGTATTTTGTTTAGTAATTGGTTACATTCAAATCTAAAATATTGTCCACAGCTCACCAAACACCCTGTGTATTTTGATTAAAATTTTATAAATAAAAATATTGTACGCCATTTTAAATAAAAATTTCACTCCACGAATGAAAATTCATTCGAGTGAAAAATATTGAACAAGACAAGCGAATTAATGAATATTCGATTTAAAGTAACGAAAAATATAAATTTCGAGGTTATAAAAATAACTACTCATAATATATTGTAATGTACCTATTTATATAATAGGTAGGCATAATTTTGTACAAGTCACACGGGATTATTCTCGACTTATTCGTCAAAGATCTGAGACTGAGAAATATAAAGGTAGGGTCGTATTTCGTCGGAATTTAGTCTAAAAGAGACACGAGATTATCCTAAAATCGATGAGATAATTTTCACTTCAATATTTATTCTGAAATGTCTACACAGAAAAATCCTCTAAAAAGTAAACACACCACCTTTACATATTAAAATAAATATAAGACGATATTTTTCCCAACGAAAAAAAAAATAAATAAAAAAAAAATAGATAAATAAAAAACTTATCTACAAGTTTAAGGTGCAACGAAAAGGTGAAAAAAACAAATACTCTTACACGTTCAAAGTAAATTACACGAAGTACTAAACGAGGCTTAAATTGCCGTTAAGAAATATACTCCTTTTTTTCCTTACGCAAAACGAGACGAAGGAGAAGGGAAAAAATCGCAATTTCGTAGATACAAGAAAATGAAAGCGGCACGTTTTGCACCCTTACGTACGTCATGCAATAAGTTACCGCGGGTTTTTAGCTTCCCCAACATTATTCTTGGCCTTATCCTTGGTGGTGGAATGAAAGAAAACAAGAAAATACATTAAGTGGTTCTCATGATATAGGTACGGTATAGAAATTGACACACATGTACCGTGTGGATATCAAAGTCGAATTGAAATCACTCGTAAAAACATTTTTTGATTTCATGATTTGGAAGTTGATTTAGGTAGGTCAATGTACTTACCTAGCTAGGTATGCGAGTATCTTGTATTTTTACAATGAAACATTATAAATATTTAAATAAGAATTTTCTTATTTTACACTGAAACTTATTCGAGGGGAAATAACACTTGAAATGCTACTTAGATATGCCGTACATAAACATAAATATACGCGTACTTTTGCTTCGTTTAAAGTGAAACTTTCAAGTATCTTGGGCTTCTAAATGTGAAAATAAATTCAACTGAATTACCTACAGTTTACACTATTAACCCTTTTCGATAATCAAACTGAAATTATATATCTATTCATAAATTAAAGAGTATGGATATACACATAGGTAGGTACATAAGTTAGGTACTTCAGTATCTATTTCATCCATGTACACGATGTATTTTGTAATTTGATCGTCAATGTATAATTATAGAGATAGGATAAACTACATTCATAAATACGAATGAAAACATATTTCTGAACTTGAATCATTCGTAACCTTGTTACCTTACATTAATTCAATAATATGTTTTTTTGTCACAAATTCACTTCCTTTCGATCGATAAGTTTCTATTTAAAATTTTTGTTGACAACAGTAAAATTTACAGATGTCAGCGTATTGAAAAAATCAGAAAAATAGGATTACGTCATCGTCATATTCCTATCAATTTGATTGTTTGATCGTGAAAATTACCAATGATATCTATATATTTACCTAATTTTGAACTAACAAAGAACCGTATGGCAACTCCTTGGCTACAATTGAGTTGGCATTTAGCTCAATGAAAGAATATATCATCCAAACCTTGAAACCAAATTTTGATCTGTTAAAGTTGATTTTTTGATTTTTGGCGATTTGAAAATACCGAAAATAGCCCAATTAAATAATAGGTAATAAAATCAATTTTATCTCAAAATTATCATTTTTGAGATAAAATTCTGAAAATTGGTTCGTGTGCTCGAGTCGAACCCCCGAGTCGATTTCGACGATTTTCGAAACGATCTGGACCATCCAGAAAAAGTTGAATTTTCTCTAGCTCACTAAAATTGCTCAAAGCAACGCTGTAATCAACTTCGGCAGCTAAAATCTCAATCCTAGCGTTAATAACGAGTGGATCGTCGGAGTACATACTGTTTTTTTGGCACCATCGTAAAATTTACCAAGTCCAATACTTTTCAAAAAAAAAGAAACACCTATTTTTTTACTTTATTGAACAAACAAAAAAATGCGTTTTCACTTAAATTCTCAAATTATCAAAAAAAAAAAAAAAAAAAAAAAAAGGTTCTCAAAGGAATTTGAAAATTTTTTAACTGCAAAAGGTATTGGCTGAATTTCAAAAAAAAAAAAAAAAACTTCCAAGAAATTACCTATCCCATGTAAAAAATTTTCAACTTAAGAAAAAAAAATTACCAAAATTTGAAAATTATAAACTTTTTTACTGAATTTTAAGAACAATCGTTCTTAAAAGAATTAGAATTTTTTAATATAAAGGAATTGAATAAATTAAGTAAAGAAATTTTAAAAAATTGAGGGAAATTTGAGAACTAATTCGAAAAAATTCTTTGTTGAATTTCCAAAAAAAAAAAAGTTCTCAAAGAAATTTAGAAATTTTTTAAAATAAAATAATAAAGAAATTGAATAAATTAAAAAAAAACTTCAATAAAACTTCTTCCTATACAAAACTTTGAACAAATTAAAAGAAATTCGAAAAATTTTCAATTGAAAAAAAGGGAAAAAATTCTTTCTTTCAAAATTCAAAAAAAAAATGCCTAAATTTCAAAAAAACAACTGCTTTTCAAAAATAAAAATAATTTTTTTTTAAGAAAAGAAATTTTAAAAATTTAAGAGACAATTTGAGAACTCTTCAAAAAAATTCTTTTCTGAATTTCCAAAAAAAAAAAAAAAAAAAAAATGATTCTCAAAGGAATTTGAAAATTTTTCGAATAAAAATAAAATGCAAAAAAGAAATCTTCAAAAATATGTTTTTTGACAAAATTTGAATAAAAAACACTCGCAGAAATTTTTAAAAATCAAAAATAATTGAAGAAAGATTGAAATAAAAACGTTTAGCCGAAATTCAATTTCATTCTTGATTTTTTTACAATTTTGTTGAGAAGAAAATTTTTAAATTCCCTTTAAAATGATTTTTAAAGAATTTTTCATTTTCTTATGAAATACTTGGGCCCCAAAGAAATTTTTCCATTTCACCTTGAGAGCTTTATGAGGTGAGGGGGGAAAATCCGAAGTCTCGGAAAAAAATCTGGGCCCAAGACTTGTGTCCTTCTTGTCCCCTCTCGCCAGGCCTGACGTTGGTATGATATCATCAGTCGATTAGCACAATTGGACCCAAAATCCGAGGTGACGAGTTTACAATTTCGTACGTATATATATTTTTTTCATAATTCAAAGATCTTAAAATTTCAACTTTTGCTGAAGACTCCAGATCATTTCAAAAATTGTGGCAATTGATTCGGGGGATTGACTTTAGTATACAAACCGATTTTCAAAATTTTATTTTCTTTACAATTTTTGTAAAAAAATTGATTTACCAAAGGACTTTTGACTATTTTCAAAAATTCGCCAAAAATCAAAAACTCAACTTCGGCAGCCCAAAATTTGGTTCTGAGGTCTGGATGACATGACCTTTCAGTGAGTCAAATTTCAGCTCAGTGTTCCCTTGTAAGTAAAGTATATTTGAAATGGAGAACTTGAGTTGCGGATTTCGCAAAAAATTCGCAATTTTAGGCAGTTTTTCGTAAGACTTTCAGCACAACAGCGAATCAATTTCGCTGGAAAAGGGATAATCCAATTAAGGGATTAGTTCAGTGGAGAGGAACAGTGAAACGATGAAACTTTTTTTCAAGAAAGCTCGAACAAGACGTATTAGATATCCATCATCCATTATCCACGATTAAATTAATACATAGATTGTAGGTTCACAAACAAATGGTGCACTGTGCCTATCACATGCATCCGCATACTGATATTACTACATGTAAACATGTGCATAAACAAATACGAACCCATAGAGCGTAATGGACTCTCGTTTACTATACAAAGTATAAATTTTTATAAATCAAGATAATTATCAAAGTTGGTCAATTTTCAACGCTTGTAAGAAAATCCAGTGTACGGTTACTTTATATGCTCGTATTGAAACAATAACGATATTTTTATATCTCGTAAACAAAAAAGAGAAAGGGATATTTGCGCACGTTCTAGTTAACTGCACTGTATGTAATATGCATTAATTTGGCATCTGGCGAACAATATCACTTTATAAAAATATCCTCAAACTTGTGTCCAACTTATATTGAAAACACGTGTAATCATCTGGTTCGACTGCATTATATATACTCGTACGTAGGCCTGTACAATCAATACAAGGCAGCTGTTCGATGAAATGCGTACAAGAAATCAAGACGAGAACGTAAGATATTGAAGTACGTAACCCAAAAGTTGATTAACTGAAATTAGGTACCTCGGATCTCAAGTACCAGTCAGTGAAGTCAAGTTACCTGTGCGGTCTACTCGAGGGTATTAAATCAAATAAATATCAACCATTGAACGCGGATGTATAAATTTAATGAAATATCTACCGGTAAATTTTTTATTTTGCCAGGAAGTGCAATAAAAGCAGCCAAAAAAGAACGTAAAAAGCAGGGGTAGATGAATGAAAAAAGCTAGGTACGTAAGCCTTATTGCGAGACACGTGGTGAATACACGTATATAAAATGAATGAGGGCTCAGAACGCATTAAAGGACACAAAATAAGTTTGAGATGGGTTTAGGTAACATCAAAAACTAAAAATGAACTTCGAACAAAATTTTTCGTCGTCTTTTCACAAAACACAACGCAGGGTTTCTCAACGTTGATTAATGTACCTCTCTGCGAGACATAACGTGCAAAAAATTAGCGTGCATAAAATATGTAGGTAAAGTGGGTAGGTAGGTACATCGGTAGTTGGTGTACGTGCGGTATTGTTGGAAAACCGACGGAAATGTCAACTTTTTCAATGTGATGTTGATATAAAAAAATTATCCATATTTAATATTGCTTTTTGCATGTTTCAAGAAATATGAACTTACCTATTTTAAATTGGTAGGTATTTACTATGCATGCTGATGTATGTGGAATTTCCATTTTTTTAAAAGTCATCCACATACACTTTTGAAATAGGGTACATACAATATACATAGGGGCCTAGCGGGTTTTCCAAATTATACGAAACGAAACGAAATACTATTAAAAATTTGATAAATCTTAAAATCGTAAAAAATCAATAAATTGTAAGCAATTGTCAAATTTAGAAAAAATAAAAAATGAAAAAAAGTCACAAAAATTCAAAAAAATTAAATATTGAATAAAAATTTAAAAATATAATTTTTGGAATGATAACGAAATCAAAAAAAAAAATTAAATGGAAAAGCAGAAAAATCGAGAATATTTTTTTTCCATTTCACAAAAAATAAGTAGGTATTTTTGATGAAATTTTTTTTTATTTTGCTGGAATAGTAATAAGTATAAATGACAAAAATATAAGTATGTAATGTAGAGTTGAAATATGTCCGCACTCCAAAAAAATAGAAAAATTTCAAAAATTTTATCCAAATTCAGGTTGATGGTGCATTTAAGTGTCTTTTTGGGGAGGTGAAAAAATCGATTTTTCTTTTGCATTTTTCAGGGTCTTCTGCCATATTGAAAAATTCTGAAAAAAATAAATATTTGCATGTCCGACAATTAAACATAAGTGTAGGTATACGATTTTTCAAATCGTGGCATCTCTAAAATATAACGAGTGGATAATGAGCTTTGAAATATTAAAACTCGGATTTTGGTACAAAGGAACATGTGAAAAAAAATTGAAAAAATATCCATGATGACCCTTTGTCTGGTCTATCATTTCTGCAAGTTTGAAAAAATTTGACTAAATAATGCAGAATTCCAAAATTTATAATAAAAAATCCATATTTTGAGCATATTTAGTAGATCGCTACAGGTGAGGTAGGGAGTCAAAATTTTTACCAGCCAGTCGATTCACCCTTTTCACTTTCAGGTGCCCTCTTTGTGAGTTCATATTCGGAGATTTTTGCTCCTCAAGGATTGGGCTTGACAAAAAAAAAAAAAAAAAATGAAAAATGTAGAAAAATTATAAATGCAGCTATTTTCAAAAATATTATAAATTTGATAGAATTTGAAAAACATAAAAAAATCTAAAAATTTCAAGTGAAAATGGTTGAAAATATTCAGAAAAAATGAAATAATTTTAAAAATTCCCTCAGGACTGAATTATAATTATTTACAATAAAAAAAATTGAAATTGAATATTTGAAAAAATTGAGAAATCACCAAATACCTAGTGGAAAATTTATAGCTAGGTAGGTATAAAAAATTGACAGATTCAAAAAAATTACAAATTAAAAAATAGTTGTGCAATTTTGGAAATATTTACTTAAAATACAACAGAACTAAGAAATCATAAATATTCAAGAAAAAATAAATTTAAGAAAATCCAATGAGATGGAAAAATTATGGATATACTTACTTAGGCCTTCTCTTAATTAATTTAAATCTTGAAAAATTGAATAAGGATTTGAAAAAAAATTGTGAAATGATGGTGGAAAATTTGTAGATATTAAAAGGATCAAAAGATGGAGAAAAATGGCATTAAATTAGGTAAAATTCGCTATTTTGAAAATTTCAAAAATTTGATAGGATTAGTATAAAATAAAAAATTGTAAAAAATCTAAAATTTTCAAATATATACCTTGTTAAAAAGTTTATAAAAAAACATATAAGTATTATGCTAAATATAATGAAATTGAAAAATAATTAAAATAGGAACCTTCCTACCAATTAAAAAATTAAAAAATTTGATATTTTTAGGAAAATTGAAAAATCGTGAAGAAGTGAAAAATTTGTAGCTGAGCTAAGTATACTTACATAGGTTATATTTAAAAAATTGAAAAAATAAATCAAAAATTGGGGGAAACATTTTTGTAATCAAAACGGCTTCAACTTAAACGTGCACATTTTCTCTCAAAAAGACAATTTACAGCGATTTTTCATCGTTACGTTCATTTTTAATCAACCATAATTTCCCACATTTTCTTCAACTTTTTGTAGGTAGGTAATGTTTTAAAAATTCAATGTGATGAAAAATCGCCATGAATGACTTTTTTGGATGAAAATGTGTATGTTGAAACCATTTTATTTGCAAAAACTTTTTTCCAATTCTTGATCATTAAAAAAAAAAAAATCAAAAAAAGCATTTTTGAGTGTCCCTTGAATGTGATGAATTCTGGACTTTTTTCAAAGTGCTATTCACTCCCAGGGTTGGTAAATTTTTCGAATGCATTGTTGCCAATTGATTTCGCTTGGAAAATATGAATTTCCCTAACTCTGTAGCGCCTTCATTTGCAAAGATATGCACCCCGTGTGTAGAAAAGTTTTTGTTAGTGGAACCTATTCGGTTTTATCTAAATCTGAAATATTGTCCACCACTCACCAGACACCCTGTTTACTTGTTCGAATAAAAATATGCCTCCCTGTACGCTACGTAAATGCGAGTATTTTGATAAATTACCATAAGATTGTGATAACCCTAATGCTATTCACTTTATCGAGAGGGTAAACAAACACGGTTACGTGTACCTAATCAAAAAGGAAAGTAAAATTTAGGTTTATGGATTCGCATTACTTATATGGGTTAGTAGTAGGTACATAGGTATAGATATTCAGAGAATTATGCGTAGGTATACTATATTCTATTGATAAGTAATGTCAAATGCACACCGGAATGCAGTTTACTATAGTTAGAGTAAAGGTACTTGCTTATTTAATTTATATTATAAGTAAATGTAGTCAAACGCATCACGACGTTTATCGTAATCGCGTCTACGTCTAGGTAAACTCTATTAATTAAAATTTTCCAATCTTGGATTCTCGCATCGTTATATTCCAGGGAATTAATTAATCCGATTATAATATGGTACGGGACATAATTCAGCCTAGTTGTAAATTACGTCACGTTTTAAATTTATACCTAGGTACCTATAATGGCCCTTACAAGTTACAACGTACATATCCATAGGTACCTTACCTACATAGACTAAGCTATTGGGATTTACAAACCCTCGAAAATCATAAATCACATCGAATAGTAAATCATTAAATATTTTACACGAGGAGTGATATACGGCGGAAATTTTTTGAAAAATTTGCTTACACCCGATTCGTCGGTTTTATTGTAGCTAATCCCAAAAGGATTCAGTAATAGCTCAGAGTTGTTCGTTCTTCGTTAATTTAATGCGTTCTGTAGTTCACGAAAGACGCAATATGAAGGGATTAAAGGATCATTTTACACGGTGTCATATTTACGGTAAATCTACTTCTACCCTGTGGCAACGGTGGTGAATTTTACCTGTATGCTTGGTTTCGAATTCTTTCATGACATCACGAAGAAGACTATTATAATGTTGCACAGGTTCAGGGACTTCGATCTGTTTATCATTTTCTTCCCTCTCAGGCGGGTGTTCGGATGTGCACAAAGAACTGTTATTTTGTATAGACAGCGTATAGGGAATAACTGCATACCTTTTTCATTCATATTTTACAAAAGTATACACCTACACATGGCTCTGAAAATGGAGACAATATTCGATAGTTTGTAAAGATTTACACTACCTATGCGATTTTTTTTTTTTTTTTTTTTTCGAAAGTAATACTGTAAAATAAAAATAGGTACATATAATAGGGTGCTATAGATCTTGTCCTTATAATACATATATTCTCCCTTTCAGTTTTTTTCAATTTCTTTCAAACTTATAAAATATGCATCTTCTACTTTGATCATACGTACTTCTAAACATTACGTTTTCCACTCAAAATCTGGTTACATTTTTTTTTTATTTTGCAAAATGAAGAAATTTTAGTGCCAAATTTTTTTAACGGTTTTTTTTTTAAAACTTGATAAAACGTGATTTTCTTGTAAAATTTCTCATTTTTATACTTTATTTATTTTCAATTTTTTTTTAAAGAAATAGGCTAAAAATTTTCCAAAAAAAAAAAATCGTCGTAAAATTTCGATGAACAAGTTTAAAGATAAAAATTCAAATTGCGTTAGGCTTTTGAAAAAATATTTTTTGAAAATTTTCCACTTGGCTATCTAAATTTTTTTGTCCCAAATATTTTCACTTCAAAATTTTTTCTATTTTTTCCAAATTTTGTAGGTATGTTTTTTTTACAAAATTTTGAAATTTTTTCAAACATTTTCTATTTTAAATTTTTTTTCTCAAAGGGGTTACTTTTAAGATTTTTTTACAGATTTTTCAAGCAAATAAAAAAATTTTAAATGCGAAATTTCTAAAAAAAAACATAATAATTATAAGAAATAATTTTTTTTAATTAAAAAATTTGAATCATTTTTTAGAAAATCCAATTTTTGTGAAATACTCTAGTTCCTAATTGTTTTCAAAAATTTCCAAACTATGAAAATTTTACCGAAAAATTCAAATCTCAATGAACCTTATCTACTTACTTATTACTTAGTTATTACTTAGTTGCAAAAAAAAATAGTTCTGAAAATTTTCTTTTTAGGTTTCTTCAACTAAGTAGTTATGTAAAATGATTTTTTTAAAACATTTTTCACTTAGCATTTTTTTCAGCATTTATTCAAACGAAATTTTTAGATTTGAACGTTCTTCTTATATTTTTCTCAAACCCAAATTTCTAAGAGGAATTCTTACAATTTTTTTTTCTAGCAAAACAAAAAAGTATGGCCACTTGAAAAAAAAAATTAATAAAATATTTTCAAGCAATGAATAACTTGCGGTTTTTCGAATTTTTCTCGAATGTTTTCTTTTTTTTAAACGTCTCCGAACAAAATTTTGAATATTTTTAAAAAACATTACCTATTTTGATTATTTTTTATTTATAACTTTTCAAAAAAATGAATAAATTTTATTGCAAAGTTTTCAAGTTTTACAATTTTTCCCCAACATGTACGTACTTTTTTTTTTTTTACAAAACTTTGAATTAAAAAAAATATTTTTTGATTGTTTTTCCCAAATGTGATTCCTATTACCTAGGCACGTCTAAGAATTTTTTTACAAATTTTTGGAGCATGTAACTAAACAAATTTTTATGCAAAATTTCCGAAAAAATCATTCATAAAAAATTCTTCAACAATTTTTTTAATAATTAAAAATTCAATTTTTTGTTACATCTACGACTTTTGCTACTTATTTTCAACAATTTCAAGGTGATAAAAATTATCTAACTTTTAAAATTAATTTTAACAAATAAAATTTCAAAATAAACTTTTTCAAACAGTTCGTATTTCGATTTTTTTTTGTTGAAAATTCTCCTTTTAGATTATTTTATTAACCAGAATAGTTTTTTTCAATGTTATCTTCAAACAAAATTTTTAATTTTTCAACATTCTTCAATTTTTTTTTCAGAACTGAATTTCTATCAACTTTTTTTTATAACTTTTCAAGAAATAAATGAATTTCAATGCAAAATTTTCAAAAAACTCTTCAAAAGAAAACTTTAAACAATTTTTTTGAACAAATTAAAGAATTTCAGTAACTTTTGAAAAAAAGGAATTTTTTAATAGAATTTTTTATTTTAATATTTTCTCAAATTTTTTTTTAAATTCTCGAGTGTAAAAAATTTGTGGAAAAAACCAAAATGTAATGAATGGGAAATTTCAAGATCTTTAATTTTCACTTCCTAATTTTATTCTTCAAAAAAATTTTTGATTTTGATTTTTTTTTTTTTTTTTTTTTTTGAATATTGCTTTGATTTTTTTAAAAACTGAATCAAACAAATTTTAATGTAAAATTTAAAAAGTTTTAATATTGTGTATTCTTTTTTAAAGTAGGAATCAAAAAATTTGAGTAGCTTTTATAAAAAAAAAAAGTAATTTTTAGAGACAACTTTTTGCTCTATACCATCTACTTTTAATTCATTTTTAAATATTTTCAAGTGATAATTTTTTTTTTAATTTCGATAAATTTTCAACGTGAAATTTTTAAAAATATTTTGTAAGCACTTGATAAAAAATTATTTTGAAAATTTTAATTAAACCTTTTCTGTCTCAAATATTTTCCACTTCAAAATTTTTCCAACATCTTAAAATGTTTAACATTTTTCGATTTTTTTCAATTTTTTTCAATTTTTTTTTTAGACTGAAATCCAGTTGAAAATATATACAAATTCTTCAAAATATAAAAAAAAAAACAGAAATAAATTTTTATTGAGAGACATTCGGCGCGGCGATGCGAATCAATAAGGTACACGATAAAGTTCTAGAAAACCTCTGAAAAATAAACATTCTTGAAAATTTCAAACTTCATAAAAACATATCTTTTATTTCATTTTACAAGTTGTAAAAATTTACGAGTTGATTCGTATTACATATTTCGAAAAAATGAATCAACCGATAAAAATACGACATTGAGTAATCGAAGCCATTAAACATCATACGAACGATTTTCTTTATTTATCGAAGAACGAAAATGAAACGATTATCTTTGTTGGCTTTTTAAAGTTGAACAAATGAAATATAATCTTGTCGCACCGGTGACAAGGAAAAATGTACACGATTAGGCAATACGTGGATTTGAACTTTATCAAAGACTGCCTATAGAGATTAATTTGACGAATTAATTTTAGGTTACGCGATGAGTACGGTGGTGGAACTTTTAAATAAATACTTGGCGAGACGTTCGATTGTTATTCGGTTGAAAATATGTATTATTTCTTCTGAATGAGAACGTGTAACCTATATGCGGTAATTACTTATCCTCGAAGATAATAACTGATAAAATATTGCGAACCGAATTACAAGAATTCAAAGTAATCCTTACGTGGAGTAAAAAACCATATTGTACGCATACTTATGTAATGCGTGGGCGTATAATTGTATTTGTATGAAAAATAATGCCTATACGAGTATACCTATACTTTCACCTTATGCTGAGATTATGTTTTCGATAAATTAATAATATGATTTTTCGATCGAGTAAATATACATATATAAGTTTTTCACGTCCGTGTAAACCACTCCTAAATTTGGCAATCGTTTTCGTTTTGTAGGTGAAGAATTCGCCAGACTGGAGATAATGGGGACGCAAGAATCCACATAGAGGATGGCGGCTTGCATTAGCAGGGGTCCGAAGACGACCTCGGCTAACCAACACACCCTCGTTACATCGCACGCTACTGGATGTACCCAACAACAGCAGTATAATCAAATCATAAAGGTAATTTAGCGAGTAACATATTTTATCTAATTTTTCTACTCTAATGTCTATTGCGTTTAAACGTCAGTGTACCTAATATTCTGCCTACCTATACGTTCGTCATTGTCCCATTTTATTAGAATAAATGCAACTTACGAGTGATACTCGAGTAGGCATTTTGGCATCACTGAGACGAATTTTGTAATTATAGTAATGCGATGGATGGGTTTATTGTTTTATTGATAATTCGACGCGACGTACGTAACAAATGATACGATACCGTAAAAATGTCTCCTTTAGTTGCTTCAATTTTCCTCCCAATAACTTGGAGGAGTAGGCTTCTTATTTATCTCTTATATGAACATATGGTTTACGTATATTTTAGATTTACACAGAATGGGGAAATCATTATTTAGAAAAAGCACGCTTCAAGAAACTAATCCAGAATTTGCAGAGCGATCTGACCGACGGAGTGTTGCTGGCCGATGTCGTAGAAGCTGTTTGTAAGTGCGATTATTTTACTCGTATTTATAATTAAAATTATTACGTACAGGTTTGAGCTGCGTCGTTGTAATTCTATACATATGATCGAGTTTATTTATACCGTTCAAAAATGTCAGCAGTTTGAGATGGATTCGGTCGTATTGGCATTGGCTTTCTGTTGGTTGCATATCAAGTACTTACCTTACCTACCCAGAGATTAATATTTCCATATCGTCTTTCATCGAGTTACATACACTTACTTGTGGTGAAAAATCTCGCAAATTGTGGATTAAAATTGTCTCGTGTTGAGTACTATGGGGTTTTGGGATAGGTACTTACTTTATACAGGAACGCTTTTAAAGGGGGGGGGGCAGGCGGGGCAGCTTGCCCCTCCAATATTTGAAAATTTTGTATTCTAGTTGGAAATTTTCTGTTTGAGTTGGAAAATTTTAGTTTTGCCCATGTTGGGTAAAAAATTCGTTCGCTAAAAAAAAAAAAAAAAAAAGTCAAACGAAAAAGTCAAGTTGGAAATTTTGAGATTTTGCTCCTCCAATATCCTGACTTCAGTTCGGGCCTGACTTTATATACTCAACTTTAAAAAAAAAAATATTCGAAGACGAAACATGAAAGTGAAATGGTTTTTAAATTAATTCTACGTTTCTTTCTTAAGTGGTACTTATTTAGAGTATTGTCCTAAACGTTGAGTTTGATGTTTAAAAAAAACTTCACCGGGCTTTTGTATTGCATGTTTCAAAAATATTTCTCGATGGCTTTGTCTTAAGTATAATAAGGGAGGAAAATATAAATGCAATGGCTCTGAAAATGGGCAAATATGCATTATTATTTCAAAAATATGATTTTGAAACTCAAAATAGGCATTAAATTATCTCCATGAAAAAAATTCATTATTGAACTAGAAATTTTATTTCAAATAAAATCAGTTTCTTGGAAAAAAATCTAAGGATTTTTAGAATTTTTCCCCTTTCAAGTTGGTTTGAAAGATATTTTTCCAAGATTTTTTTTTCTAAATCCAAGAATTCACATTCTTTAGAGAATTTTTCTCAAAAAGACATTTTTTGGGGAAAATGTTTATTAATTTTTTGACAATAGGTTCTGATTAGGGAAAAAATCCTTTTAGAACTTTTTTTTTTTTAATATCAAAAATTTTAAATTTTGCTGAAAAAAATCTTGCCAGAAAACTACGTAATATATATATTTTTTGAAAAAAAATCTGATGATATATCAAAAATTGGTACTTACGAAAAATTCTCATAGAAAGTGATTTTCAGAGATGAAGTATAAGTAGGTACCTATTAAAAAAAATTCCTTGAAAAAATCAAAAATCCTCCACAAAAAAAAACAATAAAAAATATGTGTTTGCAAAAAAGTCTACAAAATGTGGCATTCCATAAGAAAATGGTCAACTTGGTCGCTCGGTTCGATTTCGAGTTAGGCACATATTCTGAATCTACATTAAATTCCCTTTAAAATGAGCTATTGGTGAGCCCTCTACCTACAAAATTCACGCTTGGGGACGAGTTTGAAGTTTGAACTTTGAAAAACCTAGTTTTGAGAAAAATAAGTTTAAAGTTTTCTGATCTGAAGTAAAAATAATTTTATAAAAGTTATCAAACCCCCAGAAAATATCAGAAATACCTAGTTTTACTTAACTTGGTGTTCCTTGATGCCAGAGACAAAGTTGACCCTTTTCTAAATCGCTATCTCGCCCGACCTTCGATGGCATGTCACGATGTTACCACGGTGAAAAAATGATTTCAAGGGTCCCAACCACTCTCAGGTGAAAGTAGAAGGATGATAGTGTACGAATCCGTCAAAAAGCAAAAATCGATATTTTTGACCCGAAATCACATTTTTGCGTTTTTCTCGAAAAGTTGTTTTTGCCAAAGTTGGCCCTTTTCTTATGGAATGCCACAAATATACATTTTTTCTAAAAAAATTCTTTCAAAAAATTTCCGGAGGAAAAAATTAGAAAGGTGAAGTATTTTAACCGTGAAAAAATCAAAATTTCTGCCAAAAAAAGAAATAAGTAAAAATAATAGGTATGTTTTTGCAAAAAAAGTTTCTATTTTATTTATTAATTTTTGAAAAATTTGAAAATTCTTACGAAAATGACTAAGTACAAAAAAATGTTCAACAAAAAATTCTTCATTTTTTAAACCAACAATTTTTCAAAAAAAAATCTGTTAAAAACAATTTGCAGAGATAAAATATTTAAAAAAATGTTCTCGATAAATTGGGAAATTCTTTCATTTGACCCCCCTCCCCTCCCCCAAAAAAAATTAAAAACTTCCCCGCAAAGGAATTCGCGCAGGTCAAAAATAATAATAATGGAGTTTTTTTTTGAAAAAAAAAAATTCAAAAATCTTGCTAAAAATATGATTATACCTACCAAAAATATAATAAAAATATTTTGCCAAAAAAATCACTCGATTTTTTTAAAATAGGAAGTAAATTTAAAAAAAATAAGTAAAAAATTCTTTTGAAGACATCTTGAAAAATATGTTTTGTTAATTTTTTTTTAAAGAGAACTTGCGAAAAAAGTATTTAAAAATTTTTTTCTGAAGTATTCTAAAATCTTTCAAAATTTTTAAAAAAATCCTCTTGAATAGAAATAGGAAATATTTTTGAAATTTTTGTAGAAAAAAAAAATCAAAAATCCTACAACGTAGGTAACACTATAAAACCCAGTAAAACCATTTTTTCATTTTGAGAAAAATTCAAAAAATCCTATTAAAAATTACAAACAATACTATCTATTAAGTATTATTTTTTTTTCAAAAAAAAATTCATAAAATGTTTGAGTAGGTAGATAATATTTTTTGGTGAAAAAAAATCTTTTAGGAAAAACTTTGCAGATGGTAATTAATATTTTATCAATTTTTCTGAACGAAATTCTAAAATCCTTAAAAAAACGTAGTTGAAAATTTTTTTCTGAAAAAAGTGTTATAAGAAAAACTTTGCGGAAAATTTTTTGAGTATACATTTTTCTGAAAAAAATTCTAAAAAATTCTGAAATTCTTCCAATTTTTTATAGATTTTTTTCGTTGAGAAGTTAACAATAAGATATTATAGAACCAAATAGAACATATTTTTTGGAAAAACTTACAAATTCGCTATTGACGTTTTTTTCGAGAGATATAATTCAAAAAATGTTGGCTAAAAAAGTTCTCAAAGAAAGAACTATTTTTTGCAGAAAGGAAATACATTTTTATCAATTTTCCTGAATGAAATTCCGGATTCCTTTTCAAAAATTTACAAAAATGCTGCTAAAATTTTTTTCCTTGAAAAAAAAATTAAAGATTCCCTGAAAAATAATTTTTGTATTTTTTCATTAATCGGTTTCAATTTGAATGAAATTTTTATTATTCAAAAATTATCAAAATGCCGAATTTTTATAAAATTCAAAACTTGAGAATTATTACAAAATTTCATCAGAGTAGCCTTTTGCATTGCGCTTAATTAAATTAAAAAAGGATAAGTAGGTATTAAAAAAAAATTCTTCAAAAAAATCAATTTATTCTCAATATCGGAAAATCTATTTAATTCCATATTCATCCATCTGTTAATTGGAAAAGCTTATAACTTTATTTGGTGCTTTTTTCAGGCGGCCAAAAAGTTCCAGACATCAATAGAAAACCGAAAACTCCTAATAACATGGTAAGCGAATCAACTTTTTTCAACTTCATAATTATAGATGCATATTTTCATCCCAACGTTTTATGAATATGGGCAAATTACAAAAAAAAAAGAAAAAGTAAATAGGAACTTAAACCAGCTCTCTCATACCATTCCTATCGTTTGACATCGCAGAAAACGCGCTCAGTCGCGACAGTGCCACGATGATTGCTCCTTAACAAACAATGTCTGCAATTTACATGAGAGAAGTTAAAGAAGCTGCGTTTTTTATTTCGAAGGCGTATCGTTGAATTCACTACAATGTTAATTCAACGACTCAGCCGTTAATCTAAACAACACTTACGTGAAGTCTGTTGTCTGTTCATCTGCTTTGATCGTGCACCCTTTGAGGCTTTGAAGTGGCATTTTTCTCTTTGCAAACAGTTAAATGAATCGTTGTATCGGACAGTTACATCTTTAAAGCATTTGAACTTATAACAGTTTAATTATTAGCGCAGATAATTGCATTTAAAAATCTCTCGTCGACGTGTTGTTTGTAACCTTTGAAATGTGGAAAATGTTTCTAAAAAAAAAAAAAAAAAAAAAAAAACTTTGTTTAAAAATTACTTTAATTTGGAACTAAACTCGAGTGAAACAAATTACTTTAAATTTTATCAACAAAACAAGTGAAATTATTCATTGCAAAAAAAACCTAGGCCTACATTTGAAAAAAGAAAAGAAATTAGTTTCACTGGAGCAGTCCTTGGCGTATAAATAAATTCTTATTTAAAGGGTCGACCGGTGAACATCGGAATTATTCCAATTAAAAAGCAGAACTGTTGTTTTGAAGGTGAAAAATTGGCCCTTCGGAAAGAAAAACTGCGAACGTGCTTCGATTTAGGAAATTAAACGGTCGTAATTTGTCCAGAATCGGGAACGTTGTTTCTTTTTCGCGAACCACATCCGCCTATTGGTATTTTTAGTATCACTGCGTCGATTCTTACGATGGAGGCGTAGAGCTCGTACCCAAGTTGGAAAATATATCGTCATCTCGTATGTTAAAAAAGGAAAAATGGTTTGATGAAAAAAAATAACAAAGAACATGATCGTAACTGGTTTCTATCGATAGGACACGCTTGTCAGATAATTACTCGGTAATGTGGTCACCACATTAGTGACGAAATCCATACGTTTGGCAGTAATGGTGGTCGAATAAGAGAAAAAACGTGCTAGCTTGTGTTATTTTTCCTCTAAAAACACACGCTTTGATTTTAAGTGTTGGTCGAGTACATGATGGGGCATACGATAAGGTTATAAGAATTGAATACAAATGGTATGAGTGTTGCCGAAGTTTAATTCGATCATTATCTTTGATTTTACTAAGTAGACTGATTTCAAAGTGAATACATTTTAGTTCTAGTTTATTTGAAGAAAAAAAAAACATCCTGGCAGGTCCTACACAATTCGAAAACTTGTTTTGATTATTTTTGAAGAAAAAAGTTTCCATTATTGAGATGTCAGAATTTTTATCGATTCGGTACTGTCCTATGAGCAGGATTACGAGTTTCATGAAAATCATAGAGGTAGATTTAAAATTTAATGTACGTTCATGAACGTATTTATTTATATTTTAATTCGATAATATACCACGTGAAAAACGCGGTTTTTTTTTATCCCAGAGGTCATTACCACCTCATAACGATAATCACTGGCGTTAACGTTTACACGAAAGTGCATCATAGTATAGTAATAGTACCCAAACGATATAGGTATAATCTTGCTGCTCGCGCTGATTGCGAAGGTGTCTTATAACACCGACGAAGAGATTTTCATAATACTTTGTGGGAGTTCTCATGCACAAGTATAATAGGCCGAATGAAGACTCGTTTGAAAAATGCGCTTCGACCTACGTTCTAAGCGTATTTTCAAAGCAGATGGCCGTAAGAAGAATGCACTTGAGTTATTTTGATGCATTTTAATATCTAAACGAAAGGTAATATTTTACCGGTGCAAGTGATTTTTTTTAGAATTTTATCGTATTAATAAATGCGCTCGTACGAGATGTACGTACACCTATATAAAATTTTTCAAACATCTGAATGATTTATTGGGTAATATTTTATTCGAAGATTATGTGTGACAATAGTGCTCGATGTTTAATAGAGCGTAATTCTTATTTTTTTGCTACTAATCGATTTTATGTGGTGAAAGGTTTTTTTTTTCATTTTTAAAAGGTAATATTTGAATACCTCATTAATTGATGATTTTTTTTGTTTTTGTTATTTGTTTTTTAAAGATGGATCCTAGAGGCCATTTAAAGTTTGAGTTAGAAAAATTGTCACCACATTATTTAAAATATTAAAAAGTCAGTCAAAAACTAGAATTTCGTCCAATTTTTGAAGTTTTATTAAGCGTTAAAACTCACTTTTCATTTTAAAGCAACAACGAGAATTAAGAAAATGAGAAAAAAAGTGGTAAATGAAATTAAAAGATAGGAATATTTTAAGTCATAATAATACTTACTTATGTGGATGAAAATATAATTTAAAAATCGAAAAAGTAAATTACATATTGGAAATTGAAAAAAGAAGTAAAATATTAATAAAATAGAATGAATTTTCCATTTTTTATGTTTTTTTTAATAATTTGAAAAAAAAATCAAAAAACACTTCAAATAAATTGTTTCCAAAAGTAAGTTAAAAATTTTGAAAAAATTATTTTGAGATGAATTTTCTCCAAAACAATATGTTATAAAATCTCTCTGAAAAGTTTTCATTGAAAATTTTTTCCAGAAAAATGTAGAAAAATTCTGGAATTTTTTTGTATCTAATAAATAATATCAAGTTTTTCTTCATTTTTTTTTTTGAAATCTTGAGAAAAATTCTCAAATGTCTTGAAAAAATTCATAAAAAACGTTTCAAATTTTTTTGGAAAAAATTCTTTTCAAAAAAAATTTCTTCTTAAAAATTTTCTGATGGCAATTAAAATTTTTTCTTTGAAAAGTTTTCCCAAAAAAATTTTCTCCTTTGAAGAAATGAAATTCAATAAAAAATTCATTGAAATTGAAAAATATAAAAATAAAATAATCTCTCATTTTTATTCATATTATTTTTAATTTAAAAATTGTTTTCTTCAAAATTTTGGAATTTTTTTTTTGGAATGGGTTTTTTAATTTTTTCAACTTTTTCGAAAAATCATTTTGAAAAAAAAAATCCCAAAAAAATCTCTGTAATAAGTAATAGGTAGGTAACTGAAATTTTCTGTTTGAAAACTTCGCCATTTTTTATGAAACAAAAAAAATCTACATTTTTTCAAAAAATTTCAGAAGACAAAAGATTTTTTTAAATCTTCCTTTAAAAGAATAGAAGATTTAAAATTAAAATAAAACTAAACCTTATAGAAAATTTACCTAATTCTTCCTTCATGTTTGCTTTTGTGTAATTTTTTTTGGATGTTACTTTTGTTTTAAAAAAAATCTTGAGGCATTTTTTTTAACTCTCATTTTTTTTTTTGAAAAATTTATTTTAAAAGCTTGGGAAAAATTTTCAAAATTTTCTTTCCTCACTTTTCACTAGAAAAAATGTAGATATTTTTTCTCTGAATCTCTGCACAAAAATTGGTTTATCAAAATTTATTTATTATGATCTTAAGATCTTATTTAAAATTGAAATCATTTTACCATAGACAGTTAGGCACTTAGGCAGTTATAGTTTACTAAACTGTTAAAGTCGTTTTGAACCACTTTTTAAAAAATTTGACTCTGAAATAATATAAAATATTGGTTTTTAGCAAAATTTTAAAATTAGGGCCGAATTAATATTAGTACCACTGGTACTTATTACATAGCAAAAATGATTTTTTCCAAAAATGGAAATAATCGGAAATTATGAATCTTTCAGTCATAATCTCTCAGGCTGGACCCGATTATTGAAAAAAAAAATTTTTTGGCAATTTTTTCAAAGAAATTCAATTTTAAGAAAAATGTGTAATTCGCCATTCAATAAGTACCACTGGTAAGTATACTTATTAGGTACATTGCAAAAATGATTTCTTCCAAAAATGGAAATAATTGAAAAATTATGAATTTTTGGTCATAATCTCTCAAACTGGACCCGATTATTGAGACAAAATGTTTGTGCAATTTTTTCAAAGAAATTCAATTTTAAGAAAAATTTGTAATTCGTCATGTAATAAGTACATGATTTTTTCCAAAAATGGAAATAATTGAAAAATTATGAATCTTTTGGTCATAATCTCTCAGACGGGACCCGATTATTGAAAAAAAAAATTTGTGCAATTTTTTCAAAGAAATTCAATTTTAATAAAAATGTGTAATTCGCCATGTAATTTGTAGAAAAAGTTTAAAGAAAATAGGTACTTCCAATCACATGATTTTTTTGTTTGTTTACATTTCGCTAATTATTGAATCATTTTTTTTCTCTTAAAATGTGTTGCCCTTCGATTTTTTTTTTTTTTTTTTTTTTAGTTGAGGAAAAAATCATTTAAAATTTTTTAATACGACTGTATTAAAATATTTTCTGGGGAAAAAGTAGAGGCAAAGTTACAAGGTACCTAATAGATATTTATGCAAATCAATATAATCATAAAATTTTTGTAAATTGAGAAAATACCGAAAATTATGATAGTTTACTAAAAAAAAATAAAATGTAGGTATATAACCACTACCCAGGTCACGTGAGCAATTAATCGCAGAAATTCCATATAATAAAGAAAGTTAAAAGAACACTACACAACGTACACCAAATAGAGCAGCCTCTGCTCGCTTCGCTCCGGGGCCCCTTAACTCAAAAGAATTAGTTCACCACTAACGCAATCTGTGTCAAAAATATTTCGAAGATTCTTCATCCTTCTACTTAAACTAATTTTAAAATGTTTTTGATGACTTCTTTTGCTTTCTCGTTATACCACTACAATACTCGCGGTTTTCTGGTTAATGTTAAACTTTTTTAAAAACAACTGCAACGTAACGAGATTTGGTCAAGTTTGTGAAACTTTTTTTTTCAAACGCGAGAAACAAAGTCGAAAGTTTTCTCATTTTGAAATAACCCAAAGAACCGAGAAGGGGATATCTTTCTTGTACAAAACGGAAAGGAGTAGTGAAATCTTGGTCCATCGAAGCGTTAATTTTTCACTATGGATGGGTAAACTGGGGAATTAGGGATACAACGATAAGTTGTACGTGGTCTGCGACAGACGACAGTGTTTAAAATATTATATTATAAATGTGCTAGACGAAGAAACGCAGAATCGTAAAAAGTGAAGCAGGTCTGAGGTAAGCACAAGCATAACGTGACGTAACCTTCGAGCAGTAAATCTCTCGCTACCCCTAAAATTAATATTTTACCGTTCATTTGGGCAAACTTATTTATTATCTGAACTGGTTATCCTCAATAAAAAGTAGAGTTTAGTCGACAAATCACGCTAAATTAGAGTCAATGTTGGGTTTTATTGGAAAATCACTCGAACCGACAAGTCGTAAAGCCACCTATCGGCTTTGACAGTGACAATGATAGCATACATACAGGGTGTCCGGTGACTAGTGAAAACCATTTTAGGTTTGAATATAATTTTTTTTCTTCTTCGAAAAAATAATAGGTTGTTTCCTCTCTATAAATTAAGACTTTTTTAATGAAAAATTTAGATGTTTTTCTTCAAAAATTTGAGAAATATTTTTACTCTATATAGAAAATTGTTTGAAAGGTTTCTCCAAAAAAAAAATGAAAGTTTTTTTTTCTTCCAAAAATTTGAGGTTTTTAATCCAAAAATTTAAAAAGTTTATTTACCTACTCTAAAAAATTTGGTTGAAATTTGTTTTCCAAAAATTGTGGAAAAAAAAATTCCTACCAAAAAATCAAAAGACTTCTTTCAATAAAATTTTAATTTTTTATCTACTTTTTTACGTATAAAAAAAATAAGATGCACATTGCACATTGGACATTTTTTATTCATTGAAAAAGAATTGTGAGATTTTTTATTCCAATCCAAGACATTTCAGAAATTGCTTCTCATGAAAAGAAGTTGAAATTTTTCTTCAAAATTTATTTTAAAAAAGTTTTCCCTCCAAAAAAGTAAGAAACTTTTTTCGATAAGATCAAGATTTCAATTCTTTTTACCGATTTATTCACTTCATACAAATTGGGGTTCAAAACAAATAAAAGATTTTTTATTGCCAAAAATTTCAGATTTGTTTTTTTTTCAAAAGTATTGAGAGATTTTTTTATTCTAAGAATTTTCAGAAATTTTGTCTCCCAAAAAGTTGAGGGGTTTTGTCCAATAATTTGAGAATTTTTTTTACTCTGAAAAATTGGGCTGAAATTTTTTTTTCAAAAATTGTAAAAAGTTTTTTTTTTACCAAAAAATTAAAAGACTTCTTTCAATAAAATTTTGATTTTTCATCTACTTTTTTACGTATAAAAAATTAATATGCACAATTGGACATTTTTTGTTCATTGAAAATTCAGATTTTTTTTTCGAATTGCGAGATTTTTTATTCCAATTCAAGCCATTTCAGAAATTGCTTCCCACAAAAAAAAAGTTTAAATTTTTCTCCAAAATTTGTAAAAAAAAAATCCTGCCAAGAAAATTTAAAAACTTTTTTCGATAAGATTGAGATTTCAATTTTTAGCATAGTATATGCTTTTACGGAGACCAAAATAGAAAAAAACGATAGGAAAATCCGTCACAAAAATCTGTCACGAAAATCCGTCACGAAAATCCGACACCAAAATCGGACCCCCCCCCCCCCCAATTGGGTTAGGTTAGGTTACATTGGATGACATAAAAAAAACTTGGAAAATTTTCAATAGATTCGACTTTTTAGACATTATGTTAGACATTTCGAAACTTGTAATTTTTTTAAAATTTTATGACTTTTAGACATTTTCCAGACATTTTGTCTTTTTTTGAAATGTTATTACTTTTAGACATTTTCTAGACATTTTGTTAGACATCTAAAACTTATAATAAATTTTTTTTAGAAAGATGACTTTCTGACATATTGTCAGACATTTTGAAACATAATTTTTTTAGAAAGATGACTTTTAGACATTTTGAGACTTTCCGACACCAAAATCCGACCCCATTGAGTTAGGTTAGGCTACATTAGGTTAGGTTTGGATGACATAAAAAACAGAAAAATTTTCAATAAATTCGACTTTTTAGACATTATATGTCAGACATTTTGAAACTTGTAAATTTTTTTGAAATTTTATGACTTTTAGACATTTTTTACACATTTTGTCAGACATTCTGAAATAATATGACTTTCAGACATTTTGTCAAACATTTCAAAACTTGGAATTTTTTAATAAATTTAATGACTTTTGGACTTTTTAAATTTTTTAAAGTAATTTTATGACTTTTTGGACATTTTTTCAGAACTTCTGAAACTTAGAAAATTTTTTTAAAAAATTCATGACTTTTATTATTTCAAAAATTTTAAAATTAATATTCGTGATTTTTAGACATGTTGTCACGTGTAGTGAATGTTATTAATTTTATTTTATTTTATTTTTTATAAATTTTATGACTTTTAGACATTTTGTCAAACTTTTCGATTTTTAGGCTTTTTATCAGACATTCTTAAACTTGAATTTTTTCAATTTTTATTATCAGAGATTCTTAATTTTATTTTTTTATCAATTTTAAATTTCCATGGAAATTATTATTTATTTATTATAATTTTTACCTATTAGATTTTTAAATTTTACCAAGGAAATTGATTTTTATTACTTTTAGACCTTTTGTCACAGAGAAAAAGCATATTTTAAGAAATTTTAGCATAGTATATGCTTTTACGGAGACCAAAATGGAAAAAACGACAGGAAAATCCGACCCCATTGGGTTAGGTTACATTAGGTTAGGTTTGGATGACATAAAAAAACTTGGAAAATTTTCAATAAATTCGACTTTTTAGACATTAAGTATGTCAGACATTTTGAAACTTGTAAATTTTTTGAAATTTTATGACTTTTAGACATTTTCTAGACATTTTGTCAGACATTTTGAAACTTGAAATTTTTTTATTAATTTATAGTGGCTTATTGATATTTTATTTTTTTTAAATAAATTTTTATTTCTTCACCGATTTCTTTACTTCATAAAAATTGGAATTCAAAACATGAGAGATTTTTTATTCCCAGAAATTTCAGAATTTTTTCTTCAAAATAATTGAGAGATTTCTTTGTAAGAATTTTCAGAAATTTTTTCTCTCAAAAAATTGAGAGTTTTTCTCCAATAATTTGAGAAATTGGTTTACTCTGAAAAATTCAGTTGGAAAGTTTTTTCCAGAAATTGTGCATGAAAAGTTTTTTTTCCTCACAAAAAATCAAAAGACTTCTTTCAATAAATTTGAAATTTTTAATCTACTTTCTTACACAAAAAAATTAAGATGTATATTTTTCATTCATTTATTAAGGATTTTTTTCTCCAAAAATTTGTAAGAAGTTTTTTCTCTTCAAAAAATTAAAAAACTTTTTTTTCGATAAGATTGAAATTCCATTTTTTTGTTGATTTTTTTTATTTACTTCATAAAAATTGGGATACATAATGTTATAACCGAAAAAAATTCAGATTTTTTTTTCCTTCAAAACAGATGAGAAATTTTTCATCCTAAGAAATTTCAGAATTCGTTTCCCCAAAAAGTTGATGTTTTTTCTTCAAGAATTTAAGAAATATTTTTACTTTAAAAAATTTAATTGAAAGATTTTTTAAAAAAAATTTCAAGATATTGTGGTGTTTTTAACGTTTTATTAGTGCCTAGGTACAATTTAACGATTTATTGAAAAAATTTGGTTATTTTCATGCTTTCTTGTTTCTGAAAATTAATAAAAAGGCACTTGAACTTTTCGAACTTTGCAGAATGATTAAAAACTGCACTTATACATACTTTTTTGGTGCTGACCAAAATTGTTGAAGCTGCATGTTAGAATATGCCTTGCTTTGTAGCGTCTTCATTTTCAAAGATAGGCAAATTTTTCACCTAACTTTATTCATTCCTCTCAAAAAATTACACCTGTTTTATGTATTGCCTTGAGAAGGTCGTTGCCCCTTCAAAATCTAGGTAGACAGGACACCCATCGCGCTTATCATTTTTTGTCAGTTGGACTGGGTTGCATCCAAATGTCAAGAAATATCCTCCACTCACCGGACACCCTGTATACGAGCTTAAATACGTCGAAAAACACTCATGACCTCGCTGCGAAAAGATTTTCGACATGTTCATTTGGTATTGGACTGTTGGTGGTTTAGTTCGAGAAGTTATGGGAGTTATGGTACGAAGCAGATCTTTCATCTTAGCCTTAGGTACCTTTTAAATACGTATACATTTCAACGTCGTGTAGATGATCGAGAGGAGGTTCTAGGAGGGAAAAAATTATTATGGATTCAAGTTCATGGTTGTGACGTCACTGTCCAATGGTTGGGTGACCTCCTGACGCAATTATCGACCACGTGCTGATTTGGTCGTGTTATGCAGTGCCCATTCCTACCACTATCTGTTCGACGTGTGGAAGCGGTGCGACGATGGTGCCCTATTTTATTTAGTTTTGTTTTAGGTATTCCGCATCAATAGTTTACATCTAACGGACTCCTCTCTCTCTCTCTCTCTCTCACTCTGTTTAACTCTATCTATCTGCTATTGGTTACCTATGCGCGATTACCTGTCTAAAAAATCCAACGGGTTGTGCGAAGTTTATACGAGCGCGTATTGTTATCTACGCTTCGATGCGGTACACGTTTATTGCCGAACTCGCCGCGTTAACTTTTCGATACCGTTACGGAACAAATTCGAATATTGGCCGGATATAATGTGGAAAAGTGTGATGTGCTGTGTAGTGTTGATAAATAACTTTTACAGTGTCCTTAGGATATCTACTCGTACTTGGAAAATTATTTTCGCTGATCAATAATTTAGTATAAATCATCGTTCCGCCACAGGTAAACAATATCTAATAATCGAGTTTAATTAACCAATTTCAATTTTTCGCATTTTTATCAAATTTATAGCATATTGTCTCTGTCCATGTCCATGTCCTCGAGTACACCTAAAAACACTTCAGTCACGTATACTCGCTTTAAACCTCTCAACTAATTATTAAACTACATTTTTCGCTATATATACATTCGTGCAATAAAAAATAAACTCGTGTAAGTTTATCAAAAATCAAACACTGTAAATGCGGGACAAGGTACGTCTACGTACCTGGCTCTTAAAATATAGGTACTCGTACTTTTCTATCGTTTTCTCGTTTACGGAAAATGGGCGATGGGCGATATTGTAAAAGGCTTTTCACATTGTTCAGATAAAAATCTCTTAACCAGAATAATCCAATGGTTTACGTATACCTGAACGTCGTGCTATGGGTACTATTAGGGTACTATTATTAGGTAACACATTTTTGTGACATTTTATATGTATAAAGGGTGCCCACAAAACACGCAGTATTAATTATTCGCCTTTTTGTGTAAACATTTACGTGTTTGAGAGTTGCGGGATTAGGACCTTGTATCATGAATTCCTGATGTATGTATTTATGCGCTTACCTAGGTCCTAGGTATATAAAAAGGTGCGAAATTTCTTGCAATAAAAATAAATATATGGCTTTGCGTGATCATAATTTTCCAAACGAGTGAAATCGTAGTAATTCTCTCTGCTAAATTGGCTCAATTTTTTTACAGCTAATTTGACATAATGTGACGGTGTAAGCATCTGAAGGGATTCAAAACTCGATTTTTTTCATGGTTATTATGGGTGCTTGTCTAATTTATAGTCTGCTCACCTACGTAGTATTTTCAGTCTTGGTTCCATTTATGAAAAAAATATATATTATAAGCACATATGTACCTGCTCATTTTTAGCATGCAAATTTCCTGGGAAAATTATCAATATTATGTTATGAAAAAAAAATTTGGTCTGAAAATAGTTTATTACACTGGAGAATTGAAAACATTGTACAGTAGAAGCTCGATTATCCGATTTCTCGATTATCCGAGCAAAAAATTGCAACCGATTTCTGTCCTTTATCCGATGTTCTAAAGTTGGTTAATTTTTTATTATCCGATTTTCCCTTATTTTTGCTCTAAATGAACATAAAATGAATAAAAATGTTCTCGCGTATCGTTGAAATCTTGGTTTAGATAATGCGTAGCATTCGTCTTTGAAGCCCTTTCTACATTGTACGAGGTAATTTTAAGATACTTTTGTCGAAGTAATTTTTTAAATTTTTTTTTTATTTCGAAGAATTTTTTTTTTAATTTGAATTTCTTCTTTTTTCTATGTTTTTTTCAAGTCTCAAGTCTCTAATACGAGTTTAATGAACTTTTGCAATTTAGAGTTTATTTTTTGTAGTTTTTTCAGCCAAAAAACAAAAAATCGATTATCCGACTTTTCATGATATCCGATTTTGCTTCGCCCCGATTAAATCGGATATTCGAGCTTCTACTGTACTTCGTTTGATTGAAAATTCCAACATGAATATTTTCATTGTATCTAGTGTTGCATTGGTTGCATAAGATGCTTCATTGAGGTGTTAGGGTGGTGGTGGATGTAAAAGCGTAAAAATAAGATCGTTTCTCCTTTTCCTTTTATTAAAATGGGGAAAAAAATGAAGAAATTGTAATGCAAAGTTCTAAGCATGTTTTCTACTAATGTAGTTTTTTTTTCAAAAACAAACTAATGAAAATAAATAAATAAATGAATAAATAAATAAGTCACTTCCAAAAAATGATTTCGAACAGCTTTCTAAAATTTTATTCTGAAACATTTTTTTTGTGTGATAAAAATTTGATTGCTTCTTAAATTTTACTGTCATAATTTCTCAAAACAATGCGATTGCGATAGCATTTTAAAAATTTTGATCGTCAGAAATTTTGAAAAGATTTTGACTGTCATAATAATATGTAGTATCTACTAATTATTTTTACAGATGGGCGTAACTGCAGGTTGTGCCATGTGTGTTTTGGCACAATCGACATTTTTCTAGAATGAATTCCGAATTTTTCCGGAATAAAAAACCTCAATTTTTTAAAGTGAAAAAAAAATGAATGAAAAAATTTATCAATTTTTTTGTGAAAAAAATGTCTAATTTTTTAGGAAAATCTTCCAATTTGAAAAAAAAACTCGTTTCCGAACAATGATTTAGAACAGCTTTCTAAAATTTTATTCCGAAACTTCTTTTCTCTCTTTTTTCTTTTTTTTTGTGATAAAAATTTGATTATCTATACCTACTTCTTTGAGGAGCGTTTACATCATGTAAATAAGATTAAGAAATAAGAAAGCCCCATTTACACTGTAATGAAATATGAAATTTCGCTACAACGAAAATATTCGGCCGCTTGATTTTTGTTGTGTACCTAATTTTTATTCGCTCATACAGCACAACGTCATCAAATTTTGTAGATTTTCATGCTTGATTTCATAGTGTAAATGGGGCTTTCTTATTTCTAATTCTTATTTACGATGATGTGAACGCTCCTTTAAATTTTACTGTCGCGTCCTTGTTCGCGTCGTAATTTTTTAAAACAATGCGATTACGATGGTTTTCCAAAAATTTTGATTTTCAGAAGTTTTAAAAAGTTTTTGATTGTCACGAATATGCAGAGACGGTTTGAGAAAATTTTTTTGGGGGGTGTAGATCGAAAATGCCGAATGAAAATTTTCAAAATGCCGAATGATAATTAATAGGTACAACAGTGGGAAGTAAACCCCTGCGCTGAATTTTTTGAAAAAAGTGAGTTTTCGAAAGAACTTCTCACTATCCTCATAGAAAAATTTTGAAGAACTTATGGTAGCATTATGATTTGAATCAAAACAACTGTTGCTGCCCGAGCGAAGCGAGGACGAAAATTTTTGAAAAAATTGCACTTCTAAAAGAAAAGATGGGCTTTTTTTGCAGAAATTTTGAAAACGTACAATAATTTCTGGTTTTTTAAAAGATGAAAAAGTGATATGTTGCCCGATCGAAGCGAGGGCGAAAATTTTGAAAAAATTGGAATTTTTAATTAAAAATAATGCACTTTAACCATAATTTTTAATATTTTCAAAAAGATCATGTTCATTTTTTAACGTTATAAGTTATAACAATTGAAATGCGCTGATTTTTGATTCCTATTCTGATTCTGAGAGAAAGATGAAGTAGTAGAAGTACATTGCGCGAGCGAAGCGAGGGCGAAATTTTTTTTCATAAATTTACCGAATTTGTGAGTTGGAATTTCTCTCAAATTTATCGAATTTATGATTCGGAATTTCTCAAAAATTTGCCGAATTTGTGATTTAGAATTTCTAAAAAATTTACATATTTGAAATTCAAAACTTTACCAAATTTTGTAAACATACCTAATTTAATTTGTCGGAAGTTTGCCGAATTTGTCGAAAATTTTTCGAAAATTTGCCGAATGGAATCACCGGGGGGGTGTTCCACCCCCCACACCCCCCCCCCCCTCGCACCGGCTCTGCGAATTAATATTTTTCCAGAAAGAATTCCGTAATTTTTCGGAACAAAGAATATCTCAATTTTTTGAAATGAAAAAATGAATGAGAAAATTTATCAATTTTTTTTTTCAAAAAAATTCTGATATTTTTTAGATTAGAAATAATATATATCTCAATTTTTTTGGAATCAGCGTACAAAAATGTCTCATGTTTGAAGTATAAAGTTGAGAATATGAAAATTTCTGAATTTTTTTAGGTAATTTTTCCTATATTTGGAGTACCTAATCATTTTTTCAATTTTTTCTGAGAAAATAATTTCAGAATTTTCTACGAATTTAATGTTCACCTTAATTTTTTTGTGGCAAGTGTAAAAAAAAGTTTTTCATTTTTTTGAATTAAAAATGGGTAATTGAGTAAGTAAAAAAAATCTTTCATTTTTTCATAAGAAAAACCCCGTTTAATTT
The DNA here is from genome assembly GCA_959613365.1 of Balanococcus diminutus. Taxonomy (NCBI): domain Eukaryota; kingdom Metazoa; phylum Arthropoda; class Insecta; order Hemiptera; family Pseudococcidae; genus Balanococcus; species Balanococcus diminutus. The sequence goes on from OY390714.1 coordinate 38,970,146, forward strand.
TATTTAAGAAAAAATACTAAAAAAAAAAAGTCTAGTTTTTTATTTTTTTGAAGTAAAAAAAACTTTCACCTTTTTTTGGGAGAGACAAACTGAAAAGTGAAATTCAAAAAAAATAAAATAAATTAAAGTAAAAATATATTTTAATTTTATTCAAAAAAATTCTGAATTTTCGTGGAATAAAGAATAGTGCTTATCTAATTTTTTGGAGTACGCATGGAAAAGTTTCTCATTTTTTTGAAATAAAAAAGTACATTGAAAAAATCTTTCAATTTTTACTTAGTACCTACCTATAAAAAAGTCTTTCGTTGTTTTTTTGGCGATTTTTTTTTTATTTAGGGCGATTTCGTCATTGATTTTCTTAGAGAAAAAAAATCTCAATTTTTTGGAAAAGAAACATTATTTAGTTACCTACTTATATTTTAAAACTAGGACGCATATCCAATTTGATTTAAATATGGTTTATGAGAATTTTCTCAGATTTTTCATCCAAGTGGGTCAAAGTGAAAAAATTATATTTCTACCATAAAATTTCGTTTTCGATGCCTTACCTCTTGTCCAAAAAATTTGAAATTTATGGAATCTCTTTAAAATATTGTAACTTTTTTTTTACATTTCATGTTTTTTGAGACTTAGCATTTTGAACAAAACCCTCTGAAAAATTGTTGAATTGATTGTGCCCGAGCAGCACACTCGATCGATAATATCGAAAGTTGAAACGTATCGATAAAAAATCGTTTAAAAATCTAAAGATGTTCTCACGATATGATACAGATTTAGCTGTACGATTTTATAGGCAAAAAATCTAAAAACTATCGAATTCGATAGTATTACGATTTTAGGACGATATTCGTCAACGATACTATCGACAAAGAATATTAAATTTATCGAATCCGATTTTCCACCGATTTTGTGCAGATATTTGAAACTATATTATCGACAAATAATCTGAAATTTCTCGAATTCGATTTTTTAACGATTTTGTGAAGATATTTGAAACTATATTATCGACACGTAATCTGAAATTTCTCGAATTCGATTTTTCAACGATTTTGTGACGATATTTACAACTATATTATCGACAAATAATCTGAAATTTCTCGAATCCGATTTTCCACCGATTTTGTGCAGATATTTACAACTATATTATCGACAAATAATCTGAAATTTCTCGAATTCGATTTGTTAACGATTTTGTGAAGATATTTGAAACTATACTATCGAAAAAGAATATTAAATTTATCGAATTCGATTTTTCAACGATTTTGTGACGATATTTAAAACTATATTATCGACACATTATATGAAATTTATCGACTTCGATATTTCAACGATTTTGTAACGATAGTTGTTGAAACTATATTGATTTTTTTCTAGTCAAAAAATACCTACTTTATATTCAAAATTGGATGGGAAGAAAGGGCCAAATCGAAATTTTTATAATAACCAAAATTAAATCCAGAATATTATTCTACAACTTTTGTTTGAAATGTTTTTTCAATTGGACCTCATCTCTAGCCTGTATTATTTTGCATTTACCTACTTACGTGTAACAGTAATATGCGAAATCAAAATTGAAAAAAATTTCAAACAAGTTATCTAGTTTTTTTTGGTTTACTAGGTATTTTACTTGAAACCAGATCTTTGTTCTTAAATAAAATTTTACCAAGTTCAATACTACGATTACTATGTGAATACTTAGTATTTAAAATTGAACAGGAGGGAGGCGCCCAATCGAAAATTTTGTAATGACCAAAATTATTCTTAGAACTTTAAGCTACAACTTTTGTTTGAAAATTTTTTCAATTAGACCTCTCCTTCTCCTCCAATTTTGCATAATACTCCGTTGATACTTATTCAAAATTGGAGGAGCGGAGGAAAAAGGGGCCAATTTGAAAAAATTTTCAAACAAAAGTTGTAAATTAAGGTCCTAGAAATAATTTTAGTTATTATAAAAATTTCAATTGGCCCCTTTCCTCTTCTCCAATTTTGCATAAGATGTTTGAATATTATAATCCAATTCGTATTATGCGAACGAACTCCGATGTTCGCAACAGACGCTTGTTTTGGTAGAAACTGCTGTATTTGGAACGAAATTCGCCAGCCTTAAGCGTAACTACGACTTCAAACTCGCCAGCCGGTCTTGAAAATGTGCGCGCGCATATACCCATATATGCTAAATTATCTACAAAAAATCGATAGAATATCGAAACTAGATAATCTACAAAAAATCGTAATACAAAATCGATAGAATATCGAAATTAAATCAAAATAAAAAATCGATAGAATATCGAAACTAAATCGAAATAAAAAATCGACAGAATATCGAATTCGATAAAGTGTCGCGTTAGTTCCGCATAAATCGTGTAATTATCTTTCGATTTATAGATAGGTTATCGATGAAGTATCTAACTATAATCTTGAGATTTTTAAAAGAAAAATCGTTCGATTTTATCGAAAGTTTATCTGTTGATGGATTTTGCCAACTATAATTCATCGATAATCTGTCGATATATCGAAAGATAATTTCACGATTTATGCGGAACTAACGCGACACTTTATCGAATTCGATATTCTGTCGATTTTTTATTTCGATAATTTGTCGAGTGTGCTGCTCGGGTGGCTTTTGTCTGAATAGAGGTAAAAGAAAAGTAAGGCATAATATGATGTGTCCACTGTCCAAATCACTATTTTGAAAAAATAATACTTTTCAAGAAAATAAAACAAATTTAATAGTTGACTTTTCCCTAGAGAAAATCAGATGAGTAAAGTTGGAATTAGTGTCCTAGTTTTAAATTTATAACAATTTGAGAATTTCCAAGGAAGTTTTTGGCTAGAACGCACTGCAAAAAAAATCTGAAAAATGCTTACAAATTATTTGCCCCACACTACACCTACCTACCGCGTATATTTTAAAATTTTTGCTAGCAAGGTTCCCAAAACGGAAATTTTCAATGAAAAATTGATTTTTTTTTTTTTTAAGAATTTCAATCCGAATAGGTAATACAAACCGAGTAACAATGATGACCGATCACCGACTGGGATTTCTAAATTAAGTAATGTTTTAGTTGGTCTTTACAGTTTAAAAAAAAATTTTGGCCAGCCTACCTCACTCCAGTGAGGTCAAATGGGTTTATTCAGAATTAATTTTCATTTTCTATAATTCTCGACCGAATTTTTCCAAACTTGCAGTGATGATGGATCCTATCAACGGTCATTCCTGGAAATTTATTCAGTTTTTTTTAGAATTTTTCTTGGTATGGAAATCCAAGTTTCAAGATTTCAAAGCGTGATATCTACACGTTACCTGGGAGCTGCGACTGTATTGAAAAAATCTTATGTTATGTGGTGTATCCATTTGAACAACGCAATTTTTTTTAGAATAATTATTTATTTTGGTGAAAGACCCTCAAAAACGATAAAACTCGATGTTTCACAGTTTTTATCCTTTAAACGACAAATTTTTGGTCTAATTTTTTTTCTCTCGCAATATATCATTAGAGACACCTGAATACATCATCGACCTGAATTTGAACCAAATCCATTATTTTTTCTTATTTTTCGCTATTTTATTTTCAAATATCCGAATGACGCTACTTTGGAAACCCACATCCACTCGCGGAAAAAATCACAAAATTAAAATTTAGTGAATTTCGTTTCTCGACAACTGAAAAAGAAAATTTAATAATTTACATACCTACTTATTATATATTTTGCGAATTTTTATCAATTGTTTTCTCGTTTATCACTGGGTCTGGACAATTACCTTGTAACGTATTATCAAAGCATATAGTTTGGTAGTTAAATTGTATTTTTGAACCTACGTTAAATGACCTGTTGATTAATTGCGGTATAGGATTAACATGAATATTTACCTTTTTTTCATTTTTTTGGCAAACGTTGCATAGTAGCTCATTTATTTCAAAGCAAAAGAATATTTAAGACCTGCTTCATTGTCTGAAACGATACCCTTTCGGAGCGCAATTATTATACGCTTAATTGATACCACCTTTTGTATTGTATACCGACCCGCATCTCGCAGCTCCTTTGTTTTTACTTCGCCTCATTAATTTTCTCGCACCCTTTGAAAAGCTTTTTGTAATTTAAAGTTTTACTCTTCCCCAGAAACATTACAGGTTGATTTGGATACGTAATGTACCTAGATACCAAACGAACCCATACGTTGGTAATTATCTTATTGCAGAAGTTTTGTAAAAGTTCATAAATTGTACTGTTGCATTCTCGTATGAGTCGTATGTTTTGATAATAGGTAATCGATTCGTCGAATTTTATACTTCGAATAATTTTGTATTTTCACGACGTCACGAATACCTACCAACGAATTTTAGCGATCGTTACTGCTTGGCAGGTATACTCGTAATTCTATCGTGGTTAATGTAAAATGTAATTTCTGCCTGTGACGAATTTGAAGTCAATAGCATCACCATGTCGTGGCGTCATTTTTTACTCAGAATTTCATACTCAGCTTGTTCATTGTTCCCGAACAAGCGCCTTCGCCTTCGCAAATTCATACAGAAAACGGTTGGAACTATTTCGGCGTAAAGACGAACATAATAATTAAGTATTTCACTTGTACGTACTGTAAGTACGAGTAACATCAGTCAAAACAATACGAGCTGAATTTTTCACCAAATCATTTCCTTCCATGAAATTAACTCGAAGGTCATTAGCGGTTTACCACATCGCATCGTATAGGTCTACGTGTCCAATCAGTCCCGCCAAAATTGATGGTTGTGTGGAATAAAAGATAAAGCATTGATGTTGGTGTAATTCACGAGGCAAAATTATATGTGCATGATATGTACTTTGTATAAGTAAATGTGAATACATCTACTTGTAGTTCTATTACGATAAAAGATTAGGTTCAGTTTCATTATCACATTAATTAAGAGTGCACGCAGAAGTCAATTTTTCAAAACTAAGGCCGTGGCCGTGCCATTTTTCAAGGATGAAATGGATAAAGAGATCGTTTTAGAATTTCGGTTTACAGAAATTTTTAGATGATTCACACATCTGGTTGTTGTGAAATTTTTTCGTGAATTAGTAATTTGAAATAATAATGAGTTATCTATTTATATTATGCTTTCTATTTGCATGATTGATATAGGTACATATGTAATGTACCTATGTACCTATGAGTCATCCTTCACATTTGAAGAATGTTTTTTCAAAATTTCAAAGTCCTTTTTTTTTTCAACGAAAAAATTATCATTTTTGACTTCTTGAATACTCAACATTAACCTTGCATGAAAATTTTCATATCGTTTTCTTTTCTTTGTTCAATTGTTCTTTACCCGCATACATTTCACCTGCAGTAAGTTCGCATTTATGACCATAATTACAACCGTAGTTTTGTTACGGTCGAATTTTTTCAGTCTCCATTAAGAATCGCAATCATCACGTCTTGTCGAGTGTAAGATCAATATTTAACTTTTTGTAGACGTGTCGAAGCGCATAAGTTCTTATAGTATGTTGTTTTATTGTCTGCATATAAATCACCGAGTTATCTAACAATCACTTACAAACATGTGGCGTTTTCATGACCTATAGATCGATAAAGAGTATGTATGCCAAATATGTTGGTTTTTGACAATTTTTCTGAATTGTAAAATTAGCGAAATATTTTTTTTTTTTTGCGATAAAAAAATGAAAAATTATTTAAATTATTTGAAGGAAATTTTAGGCCTATTATTTTCAGAGAAAAACTTTTCAAACGAAAGTTGTTTCTCGTTAAATTTCCTATCAAAACGATTTTTTTCGTTTTTTTTTTTTTTTTTTTTTTTTTTTTTTGTAATTACAGTTTGGAGGAACTTACAATTATCGGAAGTAATAAATTTATTTCTTTTCTGTCTTTTTTTTTTTTTTGAGACAGCAATTATTATTTATTACGTAATATTTTTCATACTTCTGCCATTATTTATCATCTTTTTAACTTTTAGATATTTGTAATCAAATTTCTGTAAAGAAAAAAAAACTAAATATATAGGTACCTAAATGCAGTTTTTTAAAAATTGAAACAAATTTTCTAAAAAAAAACAACAACTGAGAAACGATTGTAGGTACAGGTAGGTATGTGTAAAAAAAATGGGAGAAAAGCAAAAAATATTTTAAGAAATTTTTTTTTAAACTTTTTTTTAGCCAGAAAACTCTTTTTTTAATCTCTCAAAGATATTTTTTCAAATTTTTGCAAGAAAACTACCCGTTTGTTTTTTTCACAGAAAAATTTGTAATGGGTCATTAAAAATAATTATTCAAAAATGCTCTTCTAGAAAAAAAAATTGAAAATTTTTATTATGCAATATAAAATTCTTTATGAGAAAAATCCTCCTCGTGAGAAATTGTATTAAAAATCATTTTCATACTTGAATGCATAATTAGGCCTATTTCTTTTAAAAATTGGAAAAAATTTTAGCAAAAGCGTTATTTTTTTACAAAAATGAAAAATCTTTCAAAATCTATTTTTGAATGCGATGAATTAAGTATTTTCATTTATTTAATCATTACTATCATTGCAATCAGAGTAAAATAGAAAAATACATAATACAAGTAGGTAATGGAGATTTTGTTCTCTACAAAAGAATAGAGAACTTTTTTTTACTCATTTTTTTAATTAAAAAAGTTGTTACATATTTTTTTTTGCCAAGTCCAAAAAAATTGATATTATTTTCTATTCCAAAAAATTTAGAAATTTTTTACTCATATTTCTATTTTTAAAAAATTGATTATTATACTTACTTACTTATTTTCTATTCTGACTATTATACTTACTTACTTATTTTCTATTCTGACAAAGTTCTGAAATGTTTTCCCTTCAAAAAATTGAATGAATATTTCCTCAAAAAATAAAGAGATTTCTTTGTTTTTTTTTTTATTTTTTCAAAACAATTGAGAAATTTTTTCTCGGAAAGCAACAGAGATTTTTTCCCTGAAAAATTGAGAAATATTTTTAAGCCAACTCCCAAAAATTGAGATATTTTTATTGTAAGAAAATAAAAATTTTTTGCAATCCAAAATAATAAAAATTTCTTTCATTTCAACAAAAATTGCATTCCAAAAAATCTAAAAAATTGAAAAATTTTTGCATTCCAAAAACATTAAAAATTTTTGCGTTCCCAAAAATATTGAAAATTTTTTCATTCGAAAAAATAGAAATTTTTTTATTACAAAAAAATTTTAAAAACTTATTCTAGCATTTTTAAAAAATTGAAAATTTTTTGCATTTCCAAAATTACATTCCACAAAATTAAAATTTTATACGTTCCAAAAAAATTGAAAATTTTTTACTTTAAAAACTGAAATTTTTTGCATATTGAAAAAATTTATTTTTTTTGTATTTCGAAAAAATGAAATTTTTTACATTCCATAAAAATAGAAATTTTATGCATTCCAAATTTTTTTTTCATTTCCAAAAAAAATTAGAAATTTTTCATAAATACCTACATTTTAAATTTTAAAAAATTGATGTCCCCTTCTGAAAAATTAAATCATGATTTTCTTCAAAAAATTGAGATATTTTCTGTAAAAATTACTTAAGAGTTTGCTTCAGAAAATTTGAGTTTTTTTTTCAAAAAATTGAAAGATTTTTCAAAAAAAAATTATCTAGATATTATTTTTGTTTATATTTAGCCTTTTTTCACTTCCTCAAAAATTGGTATTCTTTCTCCAAAAAATCAACTGAGAAAATATTTTTATTCCAAAAAATTTAAATGTTCCAGGCTTTCGCTTTATACTGTCTGCCTGCAAAATTATGTTATGCAATACCTATTTCATACAAGCATTGATTCTTGTATCGCATCAGTGTGTTTCTGCTGCTAATCTCAGGGGGTGAACCCCCATTGATTTTTACAAATGGGACTGGGGAAAAGTCCCGGGACAAGAAAAAATTTAAACGGGACGGTGATTGGGTCCGGGATGGGGATTTTTTTTTAATCGGGTTTGGGTCGGGACCAGGGCCCGGGTCTCACCCGGGGTTTGATCTGGGTCAGAATTCTGTATTTAAACAGAAATATACATTCAAAAAGCCAAAAAAAAAAATTTTAAATCCCAGGACCCGTTTCAAATCGAAGCGGGTTTTGGGTCGGGACTGGGGATGGGATTTCATGCGGGCCCGTGCCTGGGACGGGGACAATTTTCCTTTTCCAATAATTATGACCATTGACCATGACCATGACCAAATGACCATGTCATGTCAATTTGATGTCATCATGTGACGTAACATATTGTAAATGTCAGGGTGGTCAGGTGGTGCCGTGGTTTGTGCCTTGCGGTTTGCCTTACCTTACCCAGGTGATGAGGTAATTATGGTAAATTACATGAATTTTACAATGGAAATTGGAAAATAAAATAGCAATTATTTAAACAGAAATATGCATTCAAAAAGCCAAAAAAAATATTTAAAATCCCTGGACCCGTTTCAAATCGAAGCGGGTTTTGGGTCGGGACTGGGGATGGGATTTCATGCGGGCCCGTGCCTGGGACGGGGACTGGGGACATGATTTTTATCCGGGCCGGGTCTGGGACTGGGACTGGGGCGGGATTTTTTAGGGGATTCCCCGTATTTCGGGCCGGGCCAGGACCGGGGTTTCACCCCCTTGCTAATCTTTAAAAAAAAGTAACATTTTCATAACAACTTCAATTCGAATTAGAAAGTTATATCATTTTGGGATAGTGACAGACAAGGCACCAGTTTTTTCAAAATAATGTTTTGATAGAGTGGTGAACAAGAAATTACTCAGTCGGGAGCTCAGGTTGAAATTTTGCAACATTTTATTTTAAATGCATACATGTATTGTTCGTATTTCGTATACATCATCATCATCATGAATACTTACCTGCTAATATTTAATTAAACGAAGCCTTACAATTCCTAAATCCGTTTGTTGTTTTTTTTTTGCATTCGAGAGTGATTCGTACTAAAATAGAAATGCTTTCGGATTCATAATTGAAGTAATTTAATTATAATAGGTAAATGATCGAGGAAAAAATCACGCAGTGATTTCATACTCATGATTCTCACTTTCCTTTTTTTCCATGAGCATGTAGCGGTGTTAAAAATCCGAGATTGACAAAAAAGCAATAAAATTAAAACAATAAAACTAAAAAAATCTGTCCACCAGTAATACGATGACTTGCACGTTGCATTCTAATTATTTGCAGCTTGGCGGGAGGTAGGATGAAATGAATGAAAACGCGTTTAATTGTGCGTACCAAGTCTACCTACGCTACTTGTATTACGACCACGGCCTTCCTTATACTTTCCTTTATTTATGTTGACTGCAGTTTTTCATTTCTTTTTTCAAGATGATCCTATTGTAAATGTAATTAAACCAATGCCGAATGGCGAATTTCACTGTTTACTATTATGTCATACAGAGACGTTACAATGTTTACCCAATACTCATGTAGCCAGGGATGGGAAAAATAGGTACCTCAAAATAGACTTTTTAAATAGGTTTTTTTTTTTCGAATTACGTACTTACAGATGCATACCAATAAAAAATGATTGGAAAAATCAAATAAAAATTTAGATAAAAATAAATAAAATTTGCAAAGTTATATAGGCAGTTATAGGTACCTTCCTGATAAATTAATAAACAAAACAAAAATTTAGTAGAGATGATAATTCCCCAAAATTTATTGAATTGGAAATTAGTAAAAATGTCAATAAAATAAAATTTAAATAAAAAACTCAGTCATAAAAATAATTATGATTACGAAAATAATAATCAAAAATTAGCAAAAATTTCCAAAAATTTAATAAATTGAAGTTTGCAAAAAAAATGTAAAAATATATGCTACACAAATTGAATAAACCGAAAAATCCCTCCAAAATTTAAATTAAAAATTTTTATCAAAAATTGATTAGTCATAATAAAATGGAAATTTTTTTTCTAATGGAAATATAATACCTAGTTCTTTTCAAATATGAAAACATAATTGAATAAATGAGATAATTTGATAAAAATTGAATGAATTATAAATTTTAAAAAACTGAAAGAGCTGAAAAATTCTTTAAAATTTAATTATTAAATCAGAAAATATTCCAAAAAATGAAGAAATTGAAAATTGTGAATTTAAAAAATTGAAAAAATTGAATTTTTAAATTTTAAAAATGTTACCTTTATATCAAATTGATTTTTTTTTTTTTTTTAATACAAAAACCTATTTAACTGGTGGCGAAATTTGTAGGTATTTAAATAGTGTCTCATAAAATATATTGAAATGGTCCATTAGTCTATTCACCATTTGAATAGATTATTATTCTATTTAAAATTCCAAATGGGTTCCATCCCTGTCATGAACAATGAACATACAAGGTGTCCTGGCAAGACATCTACGTAAATCGTGAGTTAGTGGTACTAAAATGCAAGTTCGCAATAATGGACGAATTTTACATAAATGTGATGGTTTGATACTGAAATTTGAAATTAAGTTACCCTTGGACAAAAGTTTAATAAAATTCATGGTTACTCACTAAAAAAAAAAGAATTTTTTCCCAGTCAGTTAGGTACCTTCTTCAACTTTTCTAGTAATTTTTTATGATTTTTTTCTGTTAGAGATTTATTATTTTTTTGTAAGAGTACTTTAATATTTTAGTGATTTTTTTTAAAAATTACTAGAAAAACAAGAGAGATCTGAATCTGCCCATCTCTGTAGCCCGCAACATTTCGAGTGTATTTTTCCAAGTCAGGTCCTACATAGATACTTCGTATTCAAAATTGTAGGAGAGGGAGGGGTCCAATTGAATTTTTTGTCATAACTAAAATTATCCCTAGTACTTCAAGGTACAACTTTCATTTGAAAATTTTTTCAATTAAACTCCTACCTACCTCTCCACTAATTTTTAATAATATAAGAATTCAAGTCGTATTATGCAAAATTGGAAGGGAGGTAAGGGCCCAATCGAAAATTTCATAATAACCAAAATTATTTCTACGACCTTGATCTACAACTTTTGTTTGAAAATTTTTTCAATTGGACCCTTCCCCAAATTTTGAAAAAGTTTCTACATCATGTTATGTGAAATCGTTGAAGAGGGAGGGGTTCAATCGAAATTTTTATAAGGACCAAAATTACTTTTAGAACCTCAACCTACAACTTTTGTTTGGAAAATTTTTCATTTGACCCCTTTCCCCCTCACTCCTTAAATTTTGAATAAGTATTCACTGAGTTTCACTACCACGATTGCCTACATCTTGAAAAAATGGGGAATTTCCTACCTATTCCACGAATTAGGCGATTCCACGATTTATAGGCTTAACATAATATGCAACAATTTTTATTTCTTATGGGTTACCTATTCACCCTGTAGATTTTCCTACATCATTATATTTTGAGAAACGTAGATACAGGTTCATTTGGTTTTGCTAATCTGAAAACCAAAAGTATTTACATGAACAACGAACATCTCACATTATTCCTCGAATTGAAATTTTGATTCTCGAAGTTGAACAACGAATTATGGAATTTAATATAATAATTTCGTACGACTTAAATTCCATTAAAAGAAGAAAAAAACTGAAAGGAATGCTTAATGTTGAAATTGTCGTTATAAAAATACGTTCAGTGGAACGTCGAGGGCGAGAGAATGCTGTCATTAATATCTATTTGTGATGAATTTAAATTAATTCGGACTGTAGTTTAATGAAATTTATTAGAATGTCAAATATACCCCCATGCCCACGCCTCTTGCGGGCTCGAGCTTATAATTAAAAGTACAATAAATGCTTACTTACAATTTGACGGTGACAAATTCACTCGGTTGGAAGAAAAATGATGGACGTGTTAATTAGCACGCTCGATACAATATCGCGAGCCCTTGACAGGAAAGATGATCTTCCGGTATTACGCATTATGTGATTTATGACCGTGGTATAAGTTACCTACTTGATACATTGTGCAAGAAACCAAGAATAACTTAATGTTTTGATGTGATCGGTCGATAAAAAGCTCAAAGCTACTCGTACTGCACCCTTTTTTCTTTATTAAATTTACTTTATTGTTTCAGGTGGAAAATATCGTCAATTGTTTAACTTTATTGGAACGTATTGGAGTTACATTGGACGGCATTACCGCTAAAGATGTCAGGGAAGGAAATTTGAAGACAACTTTGGGACTGTTTTTTGCCTTATCCAAATACAAACAGCAACAAAAACAACGTCAAGCTACCCAATCCATGGTATTGACCCCGGAGCGACAGCAACAAAAACGTCAACACTTGGCTCCCCCATCTGAAGACATGAAGCAGTCTAGGTAGGTTGGGTTGCATACTCTACATACCTAAGGTAGTAGTTCGATGTTTAAACAAGTCGTGCCTCCACTTACTTATCTTCGCAATGCGGTGTAGAGGTATTTTTTTTTAATCAATCGACGTTTGCGGATTTTATTTCTCATAAAGTTCTTTTCGATAACCTACGGAGGGAAAAAATTCGTCGTGACTGGAAAATGTCGTTAAAATAATGTTAATATATACATTAGGTTGCTAAAAAGAGAACGAATAGGAAGCCTGGTTCGTGACAGGAATTTGTATCCAGTATGTGTCGGGATTTGTGGTATCCTTTATTGTAACATTTCGAGCAGAATTACATTTGTTTTTTTTCTCTGTATTGGTTTCAAAACGTGAACCATAAATCTTCCATCTCGAGACCAGAGGTTCATCATGATAAATGCGTGGTCAGTTTTTTCTCCAAACGAAATTCGCTGATCTTTTTTTTTTTCATTAAAAAATTGTATTAATTAAACTACCACAAGATGAAACCTGTATGTACGCAAATGGAAAATGGGAACACGTGTGTAGCTTAAACTGTCGAATCTTTTGTTTAATTTTTGACAGGTTGATGCTCCGAATTTAGACGTCTTGAATTAAACATTAGATTAGATGTTTGTATAGGCCTTTTTCTTCATCGACTAGTTATTTATAAGAGATTTCGATCAAACAAGAAACAACAGCTCTTGTACTCCTACAGGCTGTAGATTTTTTAACGTGTAGAGTCTAGTTTCTGCATATAACCCCATATGCTGCCACGTTATTGTTTGATTTCTTTCTTATCGTTAAAACGCAGCAGTCTAGTAATTTTTCATCGAAAAGGGTGCGCTTCTCTTTGAAGGGTGGAATAGAAGCTCCTGTGTAATGCGACGTTCTCATTAAACTGCATTAGACACATACTGAGGGGATTTCGGTCTTCAGTTTTTTCGCGGATATGAGATGGGTAACTCGAATAGTGCGGAAAATAACAGAAAATATTGTCGAAGTTTGCCCACTTCTCCGTTTCTAACACATCACAGGTACGCTTTGTGTTTTCATTCAGTTCGGTTGTTTATTCCTTTGAGTGGTTTTTATTACTTTGCTCGTGTTTACGCTACATTTACTTGTATGAATTTTTTTACATGTTTGCAATATGATAGGTATAGGTTGCTACATTGTGAAATTATTTTTCCAGATTACCTTCTCCGCATTATAATCATCAGTCGAATGCTGTACTAGGAAATGGAACTAATATACCCACACCTATATCACAAAGGCAAAGCAGAGCACTAGCTCCAGGTAAGTGCACGTTGCACAATCATTCATTGGTCGCTTACCTCACCTACGTCTAAAATGTGGGTGTAAATAGTGCGGCATACTTGAAGTGAAATAAGGAAATTGAATTGCATTTCGAGTCAAGTGGAATTTTTTGATTTTAAAATAGTCCTTTCGGTGTCCTGATTTACCACCAAAAAAAAATCCTCGAACTTCACCCCTCAGAAAGTTCCTTAAAAGTTGCCCATTTGTTGTTTTCCACCTGTAACTCTTTAAATATGCGTTTAAAAAGAAAAATTGTTATAACTAATAAAATTAAAGTAGAAAATGAAATTTCCAACAAAAAAAGTTATACTAGGCGTTCCTCCTGGGAAAAGTAGGGCAGAACCTGAGGGATGCAGGTATGAACAGTAGATTTAAGAGGAATTGAGCAAGCAAGAATATTTTATATCCAGTTTGTCAAGTTTCGAAAAAATTGAGAGATTTTTTCCAAACAAACGAAAAACAGTTTTCTGAAAAAAAAAACATTTTTACTGCCAAAAAAAATTATTAAGTTTTTCATTCCAAAAAAAATACTCCAAAAAGGTTGAGAAATTGTTTATTCGAAAAAGTGGAGATTTTTCTCTCCAACAATTTAAATCATTTCTTGTTCCAAACAACTTTTAAAAAATTTCAATCCATAGAACTGAGAATTTTTTGTTCCAAAAAATAAAAACTTTGTTTTTTGAAAAAAAAAAAAACAGAAGAAGAACAGATTGATAAATAATTTTTTATTCCAAAAAATGGGAAATTTTTTCATTCCAAAAAATCATAGGTAAAATTTCTTTTTTGCAAAAATTATTATTTTTTTAAGTGAAATGAAATGAAAGATCTTTTAATGAGGATAAATGAAAAAAATTAATTGCTAGAAAATTTTATTAATGAATTTTTCATTCCAAAAACATTTTTAAAATTTCCCATGAGTACAAAAAATTCAAGATTTTTTTACCAACTCCAAAAAAGTTGAGAATTGTTTCTTTAAAAAAGCTAGTGGAGATTTTCTCTCAGAATTTGAAACATTTCTTGTTCTAAAAAATACATAGAAGATTTTTTCAACCCGAAAATTGAGAATTTTGGATTACAAAAAGTAAGAACCTCGTTTTTTTGAAAAAAAAAATATATATGAAACTGATGAGATACCTTTTTTGTTTAAAAAAAACATTTATGTTCATTTCAAAAAAGATTTTTAAAATTGGAAAAAATTCAAAAATTCCAAAAGTTTGATAAATAGAATGGATGTTTTTATTCCAAAAAACTAATGATTTTTTTCTCTAAAAATGAAAGATTTCATCCAAAACAACGAACATTTTCTTTCAAAAAATTGAATATTTTTTTCACTATTTTTTTCTTCAAAAGGTATTTTTATAAAATTTTTAGGTTTTTTCGAAAAATTGAGATTAATTGAAAATATTTTCCCCAAAAATTAGAGATTTTATTCCACGCAGAAAAACTGATCTTTTGGCTCCTATTTGACAATTTTCTCAAAAAATTCAAAAATAATAGGTAGAGATTTTTCTTCCAATTAAATTTTTTTTCATTATTTTTTCCCGCCAAAAAATTGAAAGATTTTTTACCCAAAAATTTGAAAAATATCATTATTTCAGAAGAATTGAAAAATTTCATTCTAAAAAAATGAGAGCTTTTTTTCTGCATTAAAAAAAATACTTTTCCTCCCAAAAAAACTTTTTTTTCATAAAAATTGAATAAATTTTCTTTAAAAATTTTTAGAATTGTTATCTACGTAGTGGTAGTACGTAGTACGTACCTAACCTATTACAGAAGAACTTAAAAGACTGAAGAGTGATCTCAAATGCAAATCGAAAAAAAAGTTTCAACTTTTCTTCAAAATTGGACGACTTTTAGACATTTTGTCAAACAATCTGAAACTTATATTTTTATACAGATCGATTTTTTTAAATAAATTTTGCCAAATTAAAAAATATTCCCCTCCCCCCCCAAAAAAAAAAAAATTGAGATTCATCAATATTTTTTTCTCTATGAAACTATCTTTCTGAGAATTAGAGATTTCATCCTAAACAAAGAAGAAATTTTTTCTTTCAAAAAATTTAAATATTTTTTTAATACCTACCTAGGTATTATTTTATTTATTTATTTTTTCAAGATTTAAATTAATTAAAAAATTTTCTCCAAAGAATGAAAGATTTCATTCTAAACAGAAGAGGAGATTTTTCAAAAAAAAATTGACAATTTCTTTTCTCTTAAAATGAGCGATTTCATGCTAAAAAAAGATGGAGATTTCTTTATGTAAAAAAAATGTGAGATTCTCATCATCCTCTACAAAAAACAAAACATTAGACATTAATTTACTCTTCAAAAAAAAAAAAAATGGAAAATTTATTACCTATATAAAAATTTGAGAAATATTTTTATGTCAGAAAAACTGAGAAATTTTTTTCTCCAGAGAATATATATATATTTTTTTTTTCGTAATTGAAAGTTTTAATACTTTTTTTACCTTTAAAACATTTGGGATTAAATTGAAAAATGATTGTAGTTTTTTTTGAAAATTTTATTTTATCTATTTAAATTTTAGTTATAATTATCTTTCTATTTAACACATAATTTATTTGAAGAGTTGGAAGAGAAAAAATACAGTGGACAGGGGTATAACTTTGGTTCCTTATTGGGGGATTTCTCGAGGGGTGAAGTTTGGTATTTATGTAACCCATGGTACAATTTCCTGATACAATTTTACAGGGATTTTATGTCTTATTCATTTTCAAGTATTAGGTATGGGTCTGGGTATGTCAATGTGTAATTGTATATCTTCTATATCTATCCCTAACGGTAGATGATTCGAAAAAGTGTTACCTAAATCCTAATACATTTCATTGTTCCGGTTTTTTGGAAAAGTAGTTCATAGATACCCACCTACATTTATGAACTACGTATCTACTTACTCGTATCTAGAAAAATATTGGAAAAAAATTGTTCTACTTCTATCTGACATGTTTGTGCAGTATGTACAAGTAGGTACCTATAAACGTACCGATACTATATTCGTTCGTACCCACCCACTTGGAGGCATTTATGCATATTTAGTAGTTCAGTTTCATTACAATGACCTGTACTAAACTTGTACTAATGACTTTGGGTTCAACGTATCATATTATCAAATTCAAATCGTAATGAACTCTCGGTTCCGTTCTCGACGAAGTTTAATTAATAGTACGATAACTTCCTCCATATTTTTGAACTTGTAGAGTGCAACTAATTGACGCTTGATCAGCTGATCATAGTAGAATTTGTTTACATTTTGCACCATTTGCTTTCTTCATGTCCTGCTTATTTTCCAACAATACTCGCCCTAAAGAAAAGAGGGACACTGGAAGATGTATTTAGTCGAACACAGCAACCAATAAGCATTCGAATTCTGAAAAGGTTAAGCTACCCTCTTCTACAGACAAAATGACTCACATCTGTTCGAACCCGAGACC
The DNA here is from genome assembly GCA_959613365.1 of Balanococcus diminutus. Lineage (NCBI taxonomy): Eukaryota > Metazoa > Arthropoda > Insecta > Hemiptera > Pseudococcidae > Balanococcus > Balanococcus diminutus. The sequence goes on from OY390714.1 coordinate 38,987,180, forward strand.
CGAGCTCGAGCTGGCTTCGTTAGTTCATCACGACTTCACGAGACACGAAAAGTGTTTTTGTATTGTGTGCAACTACTTCTCACTTCCATGTGTTACTTCACCATCATTGTATTTACCACTACCACGAATACGAAAGTGACGTTCGTTAATGTGAATGTTATCATGTTGTGATAAGCATTCGCGATTTTTTCGTGTTTTTTAATTTATTACAAATAAGGTATCTATTATAGTTTTATTTATAATTGTTGATTCATCACGATAAGATAAGACCAACGTGCGTTTATTTAGCAGAAATATAATTATTAGTGCTCGTAGAATGTAGGTAAACTAATGAGTATTATGTTTATTAACGAACTAATTGACATTTTTAAATAATTCCTTCCAGGTTTGAATTCTTTGAAATGTTCATCGTCGAATAATAGTTCACGTTCGGTCAGTCCATCACATTCGTTTATTCCGACCCCCAAGTCTGGACAAAATGCTAGATCGTATTCTCTGAACGAAAAACAATTAACAAGGTAATCTATCTTGAAATTTTACTGCAGTAAGCTTTTTTTAATTCTTCATAATTGTAAATGAATCATCTATGGTTACAGCATACGAAACAAAATTCCTACAGCGAATAGCTCGTATAATCATGGATCGTTGGTATCGAATGGTAAAATATCCATGGCAGATAAGGCCAAAGGACTGAATTCGAAAGAAAAAAATAAATCTGGTAAATGTCTGTATATTAATTCATATCGTATTATCATAGTGAAACCACTGATAACCTAAGCGATAGTCAACGAAGCGTTTTGTGCTTCTGTTTGTTTAAGAAAGTATTCTCTAGTCTAATGATTGTTTTAATCCACGATGTCTGTGATTTTTTTTTCAGTTGGCGGTTTGAGTAATAGCAGCATTAGTAGCGCCAAAAGAACGTCTAGCTCCAGTGGTGTGAGTTCAACACGTTCTGAACGCAGCAGCGATTCTTCTAATAGTACCTGCAATGAAGTTAGATCATCGTTTAGGTAATGCTATTTTTAATTGAAATACCATACGTGATGTTTATTTCTAAATGTTTAACGTGTTTTAACAATACAGCGATCAAAAAGAAAATCATGTTTCGTTCACCGTGAATGAAGTTAAACCTATGTTGAGAAAAAAAGTGGTCGTTAAACCGACTGAAAATAGAGCTGTAAAACTTCCCAGCAAAACGAATCCTTTGAAGATTGAAGAAAAAACGATTCAGGTATATACGAGTAAATTTTTGGCGCGATATTAATATTTTAGACTTATGCAAATCTTACTTATTGAATTTGTACTGTTACAGGAATCATCTTTAAATACAAATAAAGAAGAGAGAAAATCAACCATGAACGAATCATGTAGACTGAGCGGTAGTGGAATTCCTAAACCAACTGCTGCTGTAAAAGGGACAGCTAAACCAACGAATAGCGTTGCACCAATGATAGTCAAGCAAGAAACAGATGAAAAACCTATCAATAATGTCGTAGAAATTAATGTTAAAGAAAACGAAGTAGAAAAACCTAAACCTAAATTCGTAAGTACACAGTTACTTTCCTGCACTAAAGTAGTATGTGTGATGTAGTCCTGTTTTTTTTATTTCCAATGTGTAATATTTATTCAGGAAGCCGGTAATCATTCTAAACAATCTTCAATCGGCGAGGAAGAAGATACTTTGGTAAATATCAAACCCATGGAACCATTGTTACGTGGATATAAACGCGGCGTAGTTCTTCCTCACAGAATCACTGCACCTGTCAACGGCTATATTGGTTTGTTATTTTGAAATAATATTATGAACATAATTTTCTAATCAAATACACTCTACAAAGTTCATATTTTTCTTCAGATAATCAACAACGAATTTTAAATAATTATCACGCCCAACAGTTACATTATTTGTCGAAATCGGACGTTAAAAAAGGATCAGAAAATAATAATTACGAAATGACGTCAGGTAAGCTTATATAAATGAAGTTGATTAATTTTGGTTCATCCGTATTGTTTAGCCAAACATCAGTATATTTTCGAACTGTCTTATTCTAGTGATATAGTCATTGAATGAAATTTAAACAAAATGTTATTTTATTTTTACCTTCGTCATTGGATCATCGCAAATTGAATCATTTAATTTTATTAAGATGAAATTGAGTATTTTGTAATTGAGTGGCTTGAGGGAAAAAGGGCCTAAGTCAATTATCCCCTTAGCTTGTTTACACTTTTCGCAGATACAACACTGCCTGTGTGCGAGGACGGACGATTCGTTCAAACATCACAATAGTGTCATGAAGTCTTCAGAACACTATTGTGATGTTTGAACGAATCGTCCGTCCTCGCACACAGGCAGTGTTGTATCTGCGAAAAGTGTAAACAAGCTAAGGGGATAATTGACTTAGGCCCTTTTTCCCTCAAGCCACTCAATTGAAGCTCATTCGTCCACGACTCAAAATTTAAATTTTTTCGTAGGATAAATTGTCGTGTAACTGCTTGGGTTGTAAGCAACTTGAGTTTATGAGTTTGAATGTGACCTGTGATCACTATAGACATGTTCATGTTATTACTTTTTCACTAAATGAAAATAAATAGGCCTAGCTAATTTTATTACATAATATAATGTTTCAATAAATCCTGTTCAACCATCCTAAAAAAACAAAAAAAGTAGGTAATGGAAATTGATACTTATCCTCGAACTAAAATCTGTACACTAAAGCACCGATGATGGAAGTCACATTTTTTTCAACTTCGAGGTTTTTAAGTTTTTTGAATTTTGGACACTTGTAGGTTCATAAACAATAAAAATCTCGAAGTCGAAAAAAAATGGACTTCCATCATCGGTGCTTTAGTGTACAGAAATATTTTGCAAAAATTTAATTTAGAGCTGAAGAATTTTTTTAATTTTTCTGCACTGTAATTTCGTTGTTTTGTGTGCATTATGAAACAAAATATTGCTCAAACAATAAAAACGTGAAAAAATTCAAAATTTTGTTAAAAATCTCATGTTTAATTTTTTTTTTTCTTTTGAAAAATTGCACGTTCATTATTCTAGTTGAAGTTGAAATTTCAGAGAATTTTTTTGCATTTATAAAAAAATATTAAAATTGTGTAGAATAAGTACAGAATCCTGGTTTTGTAAGATATCGTAAATATTTTAGGACATCTTCACTTTTTTGTGTCCCTAAATTAAGAACGAAGAAAATTTACGTTTACTTAAGTGGAATTTGTTTTATATTGAATAGGTTACGTCTCTGACGGCGACGTTTTACAATCGAATGTCTCGATTAATAGTAAATTATACAACGACGTAGACGGTGGATATATGTCCGAAGGAGGTGCTCAATTTTATGAACGATACTCGAATAATCTCGAAATGAAGTAAGTAAATTGTAAAGCATAATTTTAGTTATTTCAATGGCTTCACAATAGGATAAGGTTAATGAATTAACCTACCTGTTGATTGTTAAAGTTTTGAAGTACCTACTATTGTGTGGTTGGTTGTGCAAATTCTCGTATAAATTAATTCATTAATCGCATTAACGAGTAGGATTTTATACGTGTAATAATTCCTTCGAATTAATACACGTGGTGAGGTAGTGGCAGACTTGTAACTGCATACATGGATTGCAATTTTTGTAATTCGACGAACTGCGGTGGGGTTTAGCACTAGAAAGTTACTACCAACGCATCGAGCAGATGTTTAAAAAAAAAAAAGGAAATTTAATCATATCGAGTTATATATTCGAGTTAATTAATTCGTAGCGAATTTTAAGCGAATTAATATTGGGGTACTTAATGTATGCGTCATAGAGTGTACCACACACGCTGCATTAGACGATTTCCAGGTGTGGTAACAATGTTAGAGGATAGAGGGTTATTAAATTGACTAGGGTGAAGCGTCAAGCATGCGTCCTTGTATACCTTTTACCATCGATTGTGCACCCTTCGTAATTCATTCTATATGCTTCTACGTGCGGTTACAATCTTTTTACTACTTTCTTTTGTTCCTCTCTCGCTTGATAGTATGACTCGTGATCAAACGAATGCATTTTTTGTGTTTTTGCGATAAAATTTATGTTGTAAAAATATTTTTTTTTAAAAATGAATTTGACTGCTGCGCGAATTAGTTGGTAATCGTTGTGCTACTATTTTTACAGGCTTAAAGCATTGAAGAAAAGCGAAGCTTCTAAGGCTAATAACCTGTCTTCCATATCCGGTTCAACGAATATCAAACAGTAAGTATTTGAAAATTTTGAAAAATATATATTTTTTTAAAGCAATAGTTTTAAAATAATTTCGATTTTAGGACATCAAATGATAGGGCCCATTCAACTGATGTGTTAACTGCCTTATCTACTGGTAGTCCGTTACATAAGGTGAATATTGAATTTCTATAAAATTTGAATTAATTTTCATGCTCCGAGATTAACTGGGAGATTTTTTTATTTCACAGTTCGGCAATAAGCTGAATGGTAGGGGGCCGGGGCCCGACGAGGGTCCCATCAGTCCCCCAGAACCAACACCTACTCATGCTGGTAGCTATAATACTTCGTTTCGAACTTCACCTCCTCATACGAGTCCTCCTGAACCTACTCCGGTTGTGTATCGAGTGATTGGCGCAAGAAGCCACGTTAAAAAATCTGATAATAGTCAACAAACCGATAATAGCGCCTTTAGGTACGTACATTTATATAAAAAAAAAAATTTCTATTTTTTCTATTTTTGTATAATTTATTATGTATTTTGAGTATCACCGAGATAATTTTCGAAGAATTAAATAATTTACTGAAATTTTCTGTTTTATGCAGTCGTCAATCGTTAAATAATAGCAGCGGACAATGGAAAAAATACACAGATTCGGAATTGAACTCAGAAGGTAGTCGAATAGTGAATTCACAAGGTTCAGAAAATGTTAGAATTCGTGACAAGCGAAGCCCTAGCGCTGGTCCTGTTTCCAATACGAATAGTTTACTTCGTAGTAAAGTGGATAAAAGGCGTACATCTTCCACTTCGAGTAAATATAAATCTTTAAGAAGTGTACTCCTATGAATTTTGCTGGTAAACTAATTAATTTTCTCACACAGGTGCTACGGGTTCGAGAGAAGATTTAATGGAAATGGAATATTACAACGGAGAAAGAAAATCGCGAGTAGATGGTAAAACTAAAGTTAGAGGAGTTCCTTCGAGCTTTGGGTACGTGAAAAAATCCACAAATACGAATGGAAAAGAATCACGTACTGCTCAAGTTTCAGCTGTGCCTAGAACGAAGGTAATTGAAATACAATCAATTCAAAAACACATTCCGTCCAATTCTCCATTTTTTTTTTTTTTTTAATTTTTCAGGTGAAAGTATCCGGTGGTACACAAACCGACATCAAATCTTATTCGCTCAGCTCAACAATCGCCAGCCAACTATCGCAATGTGTTCGTGAAAGAATCATGATGGGACAAGATACAATGCCCAAGTCACCGGCTAGAAACCAAAATGCTCATAAATCGGTCGATCGCGATTCACTGCCTGGGTCGTTATCAGACTCAACTTATACCGATTTGCAAATTATGTCGAATCAGCATAATTCTTGGTTTAGACACGGATCTCCTTACACTGCCTCTTTACCTACTAGATCTAGTGCAAATGGTGTGTTGAGTTGTAATAAATTTAAAGTGATAGCGACACATTTGGGAATGTAATTGTATACTTTTTCCAGCCGGATTGATGGATGCTGACAGTATTGAATCGTTGCCAGCTCAGCTTCAGCATAGGGCTAGTTTAACGAATGCACGATTTGTATCTGGAACATCGCCTTCGTCTTCGAATAATGTACCCTCAAGATTGTCTCGCAGTAATAGCATTAGGTTGGTATTATTTAATTTATTACCTACTTGTTGAAATATTATTGACAAAAAATTTAAAAAGTTAAATACGAAAGAAAGAAATTTTTTGAGGTATTTCAAAAACTTTTTACCAAAAAATGAAATTTTGAAAATTCCTAAAATTATTATTGAAATAATTTTTCAGCTATCTTCGTGAGAGGACTTTTCCAAGGTATAGTTTCATTGTAAAATGGTTGTGCCATATATTTTGCACTGATTGTTTTGGCTTTGTTATTGTTTTTAGTTTCTATTAAACAAAAAATAATATACTGTTAATTCTGAATATTATTTTCGGTTGCTGTGTTGCACGATTTTGTTCCAGCCATGTGCATGGTTATATTATAATGTTTGTTCTTTTTTTAAATTTAGATCTACGAAATCAGAAAAATTATACCCGTCGATGTTACAAAGATCAGACGAGTTGGAGCCGTTATACAGCATTCCATATGGCATGTCTGGTAGTCCTAACCATGTGAATAATTGCAATTCTCAAGATGAACCTCCTAGTCCTACTCCTAGTCATTTATCTCAGGGTACTTCGGCGGGTAATAGCTCCAGGTTAGTTGATTAATTTTTCAAATGATACCAGTAAGGCAAACCTTTCAATTACTTATGAACTATTTTTGTTAAAATTACTAGGTATCATTATGCGGCTTCGCCTTCATCCTCGAACCAAAGTTACAATCGAAATTCCCCATATATGAACTTTTTAACAAAAATGAATTCCAAAGAAGATGATAGTAAGCGTAATATTCAATTCAAAAGTTTTCGTTTCTTTCTTAGGTACTCAATATTTGATTTTTGTTTGATTACAGTGCATGGTTCAGCTATGAGTTTGGTTTCTACGGCATCGTCTTCTTTATACAGTACACCCGAAGATAAGCAAGCTCAAGAAATGCGTAGACTGAAAAAAGATTTAAGTGAAGCTCAACAAAAAGTTCATACCCTTACTAGTCAGTTATCAACAAACGTGAGTAACACTTTCATTTTTTTTTTATTGATATGTGCCATAAAAATATTGCTTGATGCGACGAAATGAAAAATTTCCTGCCTATCATTGCACGAGACTACACACTCGACTGGTATTTGACTACGGCACGTAGGCCTGCAATGAATAATGATTTTTAAAGTGGTGTATTCCGAAGAGTGCCAAGTTTTGTTTGTTTGTTCTTTTTTTGAAACAAGCATCGATCATCAAGATAAAGTGACATTTTAATTGAGAATTGAAATATTGCAATGGCATTGAAATCGTCTGTATCTCTGTAATGGCAAATATTTCTATTTAATCTTATTCTTATGTATCTGATACTCTTGAGTCGTATGTCCAAAAATTTGCGACCTACCTTTCTACGTTATTTAATAAATAAATTGGAGATTGAAAATGACTGATTAAAAAGAGTAAGATCCTTCCATTTTCAAGTATTGAGTATGGTGTGTAAGTATTTGTAGCATGAGACATTCATTCGTAATTCGTATCCATTTGCTAGAAATTCATATTCATTTTTCATATTATTATTATTATTGTGCGAAGAGTACAATACGTTATTACTTATTAATCAAATTAATACTACTACGATAACACGAAGAGAAATAATTAGCATTTATTTCAAACTTCGAGTCTTCGATTTCAAATTTCACGTTTCACCAGCCTATAAAAAATTAAAAAAAAATTAAAACTGACGTTCACAGAACAAAATTTCCGATAAAATAGTTCCACATTTCACCGCTAGATAGAGCATGATATAGAATCGAATCGTCGAATTTATGACATTATATTATGACTCATATTTTTTGACTGTGAACTTCGAAATATCAGCGAAAAGAGTTTCGTGGAAAGCCTAGTTTGAAAAATTTTTAGTATTGAAATAAATTCCGAAATCATTGTACTGTAAAAATCGGTCGTCTTTTTTGAATTTCTATTAATTAATTATGTAAATTATTTCGCGTGATTTTATATCATTTATCATTTCCGCGGTGGTTCATACACACGCCCTTATGATTCCGGTTTCGTAACGCCGAATCGCGATGAAAAAATTGGTATGCGATTCTTCTTGAATCCATTGGTAAAATTCTATTTATTCGTATTGTTATCACTGTCGTTCAAAGTGAGCAAACTGGCAAGAAAACCTGATCCTAGAGGTACTATGAAAAAGCTGAAGCGAGATGTTAGCCAGAAGCCTGCCGTAGGTGGTAAACCGACTATATTACCATCACCGGATAAGTCTCCGAGTGATAAGAAAAGCTACAAAGTAATTCGACTTCCAAATAATCTAACAGCCTTACTAGTGTCTGATGGACCTGAACTGTACCATATAGAAGACTTTTATAATATATCCGATTCATCGAGTAGCAGCGGCGCGTCACAGAGTGGTTCTACCAGCGAAGAAGAAGATGACGACGATCCGGCCTACGAAAGTTGTCGAACTTTGGAAAATGTTAAAAACGACAAGTTCGCTGCCTGCGCCCTATCCATTAACGTGGGCAGCTTTAGCGATCCGAACGCGATTCCTGGTTTGGCGCATTTTCTAGAACACATGGTGTTCATGGGAAGCAAAAGGTACCCGAAAGAAAACCAATTCGATGTTTTTATACAGAAGCACGGTGGGTCTACGAATGCAGTCACATCGTGCGAATGCACGACGTTCTACTTCGATTGCAACGTTCGTCATTTATTTAAAGCGTTGGATATGTTCTCTCAATTCTTCATTTCACCGTTGCTGAAGAAAGAGTCTATGGTCCGCGAACGAGAAGCCGTCGATTCGGAGTTCGACCTGGCTACTTCATCAGATTCGGCTCGAATTGAGCAATTGATTGGCACTTTCGCCTCGGACGAGAATCCCGTTAATAAATTCATGTGGGGTAATTCGAAAACCCTCAAAGATCGCGTATCCGAAGACGAACTCTACGAATCACTCAGTTCGTTCCATCAGCAATATTATTCGGCCAACTTGATGACCGTCGCTATACTAGCCAAACTGCCCATCGATACGCTGGAGAACTGCGCGTTAGAATGTTTTACCAGCGTGCCAGACCGTCAAGTAACTCGTCCTACGTATAATATCACGAAACCGTTATTCAATCACGAAAAATTTCACCAAATTTATCACGTCACTTCGGTGAAAAATGTAACCAAAGTTGTACTCATGTGGGAAATGCCACCGGTTGAGAATCTGTACCATAGCAAGCCGGACGAACTGATCAGCTGGCTCGTAGCCCACGAAGGTAAAGGTAGCTTGCTATCTTATCTCAAGAGTAAACTGTGGGCGTTAGGATTATGGGGCGGTATCACCAACGATTCCGTCTATTGCAACTCGCTGTATTCTTTATTTCGCATGGAAATCGCCCTATCCGAAGATGGCTTTGCTCATTTAAACGATGTGATCACGGCGACGTTCAGTTATTTAAAACTAGTCAAGGCATCGTTGCCGCAACGCAGGCTGTACGATGAAGTTAAGACGTTGAGTGACTTGGATTTCAAATTCCAAGAAGAACAGACTACGACCGAATTCGTCGAGAATATCGTCGAAGATATGCATTATTATCCTTCCAAGGATTTCCTCACCGGACCTCATTTATATTTAAAATATAGCCCGGAAGAAGTAACCAAACTGCTCGAATACATTACTCCCGAAACCGTCAACATCATCGTACGAGCGAAGGAATTCCAAGATTCCGTAGTCATCGATCAAGTCGAACCTTGGTTCCAAACGAAATACGGCTCGGTACCAATTACTCCGGAACAACTGAGTACCTGGCAAAGCGTAGAACCGTACCCAGAATTCAAACTACCCAGCAATAATCAGTTCATTTCGAGTGATTTTCGTATCACACAACCTACCGGCAACGATAGCAAATATCCGACTAAAATAAAAAATAATCAACTTATGGAAGTGTGGTATAAACTAGACACCGTCTTCAAATTACCCATCGCTAGCATAAATTTACATTTTTTATCACCGGCTGCACTGACGACCAGTAAATCATTAGTAATGTTGGATTTATTCGTCGGTATGATTACCTATATCTTGATGGAAGATACGTATCCGGCGAATTTAGCTCAACTGTACTACGCCATCGAAGTATCCCCCAGAGGAGGCATCTTATTGAAAATGAAAGGCTTCAATCATAAATTACCCAAGCTACTCACGACTGTCATCGATTGCATGAAAAACTTCTCCAAAGAATTCAACGTCAATATGTTCAACACATTGAAGATAGAGCTGAAGAAAACCTACCGTAATACTCTGCTCAAGCGAAATAATCTAGTTCAAGAATTACGTTTCACAGTCATCGAAGAACCCTACTTCAACACGAGTGAAAAGTACAGCGTCGTTTCTCACATTCACGAAAAAGAATTCGTCGCTTTTGTCGAGAGCTTTCTATCGAACTCGTTCACCCAATGCCTAGTCCAAGGAAACATCTCTCGCGAAAACGCCGTCAACGTTTGTCACAACAGCGTCAAAGTATTCACTTCGAAAGCAGTAGCTAAGAAAGACCTACCCTACGTGCGAATCAGACGTATTCCCGTTGGTCAAAAATGCGTATTTATGAAAACTTTCAACGAATTGGACAGCAATTCGGTAACGGTCAACTATTTCCAATGGGGCAACGCCAACATGATGCAGTACGTCAAACTGGAATTATTAGTGAAATTAATGGAAGAAAAAGTATTCAACGTATTGAGAACCCAAGAACAGCTCGGCTACGAGGTGTATTGCACGTTCAGGAATAATTTCGGTATTATCGGTTTCACCATAACCGTCCATTCGAGCACCGCGAAATTCGAAACGTCCTACGTCGAAGAGCGTATTTCTCAATTTCTAGAAGATTTCTCGCAATCGTTGAATAACTACAAAAACGACGAATTCTACAAAGAGCGAGAAGCTCTAATCAAAACCAAAAGCATCGTTTACGATAATCTAAAGCAAGAAGTCGATTACAATTTACACGAGATCATTATGGAAGAATATGTATTCGATAGACGATGGAAGGAAATTGACTGGCTTCATAAAGTATCCCTCTCCGATATTAAAGCTATGCTGACGTCGATTACGAAAAAAGGTAGCGATCGCAATAGAAGACTTACCATACAGGTGATCGGTAACAAAGCCGATTTCCCCTCCGATGTGGCGCTAATGGAAGACCAAGCGTTCGATTTTCGATTACTCGAAGGAGAAGAAAATTTGAAAAATTATTACGTCAAGGAAATTAAAACTTTCAAATCGAATTTATTCTTGTATCCTAAATCGAAAATTATGAACGGAAAAGTTCCCAGTATACGGTGACGAAAAGCCACGCGCGATAATCACCGTCGCCGGTGAGTAGAATGATTCGTTGATGCGTTATTATTAGGCGATTCTTCTATTCTAATTCTCGTATAATTTTTTTCATTTTTAGTTTTCGAAAAAGATAATCTGCGTCGATGATCGCATAAAATTCAAATGAGTCAATGTTTCGCACGAAGACGATTAGAATTCGAAATTTTCCTCGTCCTTTCGCAGTTGTATATTTTGTTTCCTTCATTTCGAATACAGCTATTCAGCGTTCGATCAATATACCTACTCATTATGTTTAGATGTGTTCATAACTCGAATAAAATTATTTGTCAATTTTGAACAAGTTTGTAACGTATGTGTTTTTATATAAACGCGTATTTATTATGAACCGCAAAATAAATGGAAATTTTGTTATGAATGTATGGTATTTCCGAAATCATAAAATTCTAATTGGTGTGATGTATAGTGCAACACGTATGTTGATCAGGCCCGTCAACTTGCAATTTTTTATAGTGTAGCTCTATTTTTTCTTCCAAGATGTGATGGGTTTAAAATTTTCACTGTGAAATGCGGAAATAATTTTTTGTCTAAACAAATTGAAATATTTTTTAAACTAAAATTTTTTTTTAAATTTTTACTCCGAATAAATTGAGCATTTTTTCTATTCCAAGAAATCAAAAATTTAATTATTTTTCAAAAAAAAAAAAAAAAAATGGGGATTTTTTTTTTATTGCCAAAACATAGGTAGGTAAACAAAATTTTTTTACCTACAGAAATTTGAAAAAAAAACTCAATTTGTTGGGGAAAAAATTTGAATTATTTTATTGAAATACAATTATTTTTGAATCAAAAAATTCCCTACTCCAAAGAAATGGGAAATTTTTTATTACAAAAAATTCAGAGATTTTATTTTATGAAAAAGATAGGAAGATTTCTTTTCTAAAATTTTTTGAAGGTAACTAAATGAAACATGAAAGATTGCATTATTTTCTGAAAGAAATAATGATTTTTCGCCTGAAAAAAAAATTAAAAATTTTTATTTCTTAAAAATTGATAGATTGTGATTTTCTCCAAAAATTGAAAAAAGTGAATTTTTTCTCTAAAAAAAATTTTGAAACGAAAAAATGGAATGAATTTCTGATAGGAGCAATGATTTTTTTATTCCAAAATTTTTTGAGATATTATTTCAAACAAGTTCAAAGATTTTTTGCTTTCCAAAAAATCAAAGACTTTTTTTTTAAATCGCTTTAAGAACGTTGAGAAAAGAAAATCGAAAGATTTTTTTCTCCAAAAATTTGAAAATTATTTCTACTTCAGAAAATGAGAAATTTCAACTCGGAAATAATTGATCTTTAAAAAAAAAGACAAGGTTTGTTTCTTCAGAAAAATTAGACAAAAAAAATGAAATTCACTTCTGAAAGAAATTTTATTAGGTATAAAAAATTAAAAATATTTATTACCTATCAATAGGATATTTTTTCTTCCAAAATAATGAGAGCGAAGAATAGGATTTCTCACTCCTCCCAAATAAAACGTTATTTTTCTCACAAAGTTGATTTTTTTTTTTATTTCATGATTTTCTCCAAAAATTTGAAAAATATTTTTATGAGTTAAATACTTGAAAAATTTCAACAAAAAAATAATGAAAAGTTTTTTCTTTAAGAAATTGAGAGACTTTTTAGGAGAAAAAGATGAGACCAAACACCAAATAATTGGAAATATGAAATTTCTCCCTCTCCCCAAAAAGTTATTCTTCTAATAATATTTTAAAATTTTTTTGTTTTATAAAAATTAAAACGTTTACTTTCTTCGAAAATTTGAAGAAATTTTTTCGCTTGAAAAATTGTCCCCCCCCCCCCCCCTCATAAAAATGAGTATTTATTTCTCCAAAAAAGTTGAGACAAAATAAAATTCATTTCAGGAAAAAACAATCATCTTTTCACTCAAAAAAAATTTTAAATTAAAAATAGAGAAAAGATTTTTACTTTTAATAAATTGAATTTTTTTTTATATTTCTAAGAGAATTAGAGAGTTTCTTTTTCTCCAAAATTTTGATATAATTTTTTTTCTTCTGTTTTTTTAAAAGTTAATAAATAAGTAAAACATTTTGTGAAAAAAAATTTTATTTCAAAAAATTTCGTAGATTTTTTTTTATTTAAAGGAAATATAAATATTATTATCTTCTCCCCAAATAAATTGAAATAAAAAATCGAACTTTTTTCTCGAAAAAAATGATAAATGTTGTGATTTCCAAAAACTTAAGAAATATTTTACATCTTGAAATCTTTAAAAAAAAATTTAATTTTTTCTTTTCTTAGCAAAATTGAGGATTTATTTTTCTAGAAAAAAATTGGAATTTAAGAATTTTTCTTCCAAAATAAGACTAGAAGAATTTTTCTTTTCAAAAGAATTGAAGAATTAAATTTTTTTTTAAGTCAGGAAATTTTTTTGTCAAATTAAAAAAAAAATAAACAGATTTTATAATTTGAAAAAAATTTTAAAGCTATGGTTTCAAAAAAACCTGAAATATGTGGTGATGGTGGTGGTGTTTATTCTTGAAACTGAAATCAACTAGCAAGTCAAATTGGTTGCCTATCAGTGTTTTTGCAGGCATTTCGAATTTGATCTAACTGCCTACTTTTCATGATAATGTCGTTTCTTATTGGTTTACAACTTATCAAAAGTTTTTATTTATCAAAAAATAGCTGGCTGTAAATTGTATAATTTTTTTAATCATTTTAAAATTATCAATTTGATGATGTTGTTATCATTAAGTACATAAAAATAATTCAATTTACATAAATTTTAAAAAATAAAAATAAAATTGAAAATAAAAATAAAAATAATGGAAAATCAGCTCTTCTAACGCATTAACTGCGTTAGAGTTTTTTTCTTTGTACTGCCTTATTTTTACAGTGTGTTTCTTGAGTACTTTATAGTCGACCTGAGTGCAGTCAAATTTTTTTCAAGATCACTCGGGCACTTGATAATTTTAATTTTATAGAGTAACTAAGCTACATTTTTTAATTTTTTTTTTTTTTTTTTTTTAAGAAATGCTTGACCAAGTATTAAAACTCCCAAAATGAAATTTTCTAGCATTATAATTTATTTTCTGATTTTTGAATTATCACCATTGAAAACTCTTTATGAGTTTATACTTTTTGAAAATCCACTCTCTTATTCGCTATCTTCAGCTTTTTACCTTTTATGTTGAGTTAACAAAAAAAAGGAAAAAAATTGAAAAGATTCTCTCTGACACCTCTCCCAAAATAGGTAGAGATTTATAAGACTTTTGTTTTTGTTTTCGAGCGTAAAAACATTATACTTAATTGATGGTTGTACGAAAGAAATTCAAATGAGCCGTCTTGTATTCGGTTCATGAACTGGTATTTGACCTTATTCCTTATTTTTATCGTCGTGGTTACAATTAGCTTAATTTATGTAGTCCGTCGAATTAAATGAGAGAAAAGGAGAAGAAAGAAGGGGCTTGTAAGTATCAGTTTTACGACCGTATACGTAATCATATCTGCGTATTGTTTTACTTTGTTTCAAACGAAATTCGTTCATATGTAAGTGTTAGCTAGGTACTAAATTCATCTCATTATCATTTTGTCTGTGAAGTGTGGAGTTACGGAGAACAGACAATGGATTCATGGAAAATCTGCTTCCTCGAGTGAGGGGGTAATTACTATTAATCACGTCGTTGATTAATGTAAACAAATAATCACAAATACCTACTTATGGAGCTTATTTATCTCATATCGAATATAATATCTCTCTTGAATAATAAAAGTAAAAGCTTTCGACTTTGAGATTAGGTAATACTAATTGTGAATCTATGCAGGTTTGAAAAAAATTTTTGATGGAAGTTGGTCCCTTTTTTTGTAATTATTTCCCTACATTTGGAATAGGTTTCAAATGCTTTGAATAAAATCAACAGCGTTGGTTTATTTTCGTCCAGAGCAAAGGTATAGGCCTACTCGAAAGTAATGTCATAAAAAACCGTACACTAGTAGGTACTAGGTATAGGTACCTAGTACCTAGTACCTTGATGCATTTGGGGCAGTTGTTGAGGTTAACTGGTAATTAACTTTTTATACTTACTCGTATAAAGTAACGCACGTGTTATTCACGATAAGTAATTGCCGGGTGCACAAGCAGGTTCGAATACGTTCGGCTTTTTATAAAACTCTGTGTCTGTAGAGTAGACAGTGCACCGTACATCCCTCATCGTACGAAGTGCTGTAGTTTTGCTTCATCAAAACATCTATCAAGGTTCTTTTGTATCTGCGTTCTGCGTATCGTTCGACTTGAATGCGTTAGCTTAGTCGTGTTTCGTGTTTACCACGAGTTATTCGGTAGCGTGGTCGAAATACAAGTGGCGATTGTGAATGTGAAGTTTATGTGAAACAATAGGTACGAGGTACCTGAAGATAGTGGTCGCGTTTTTTGGAAATTTTCTCAAAATCGTGTTTCAAAATTCGAATATCTGTCTGCGTGGTTTTTTGGTTTTGATAAGGTTTTGTTTCTGTGATGGTTGAAATTGTTTTTTTTTTTACAATTTCCACTCTCGTGTTTGATGCATTGTAAGTGATGGAAATTTTACCATGATTTCGCCCGATTACCTTACATTTTGCTCGAAATTTAGGTAATTGTCTTCACTAGTGTCTAGTTTGCTCAATTTGTTTACATGGTGGCGGATCGTTTATATTACATAGATACTTGATATTCAAAATTGGAGTGGAGGAAGGGGTCCTATCGAAATTTTTGTAATAACCAAAATTATTCCTGTTACTTCAATCTACAACTTTTGTTTGAAAATATTTTCAATTTGACCCCTCCCTCCCCACCGATTTTGCATAACACGCCGAAAATACAAATTAAAAATTAGATGTGGGATGGAGAGAGGGGCCAAATGAAAAACTTTTCAAATAAAAGTTGTAGATTAAGATCCGAAAAATAATTTTGGTTATTATGAAAATTTCGATTGGATATCTCCCTCTCCTCCGATTTCACATAATATCAGGTAGATACTTTTTCAAAATTGCGAAAGGGGTCAAATTGAAAATGTTTTCAAATAAAAGTTGTAGATTGAGGTCTTAGAAATAATTTTTGTTATTAGAAAATTTTCGATTAGACCCTTCCCTACCCTCCAATTTGGATAATACGACTTAGACACTTATAATATTATTAAAAATTGGTGTAGGTAGGGGTCCAATTAAAAAAAATTTCAAACAAAAGTTGTAGATTGAAGTCCTAGAAATAATTTTGGTTATTACAAAAATTTCGATAGACCCCTCCTTCCCCTCTAATTTTGAATATCAAATATCTATGTAGTATTAGATTTGGTAAAATTTCAACAAAAACGATCCGCCACCATGTAAACAAATTGAGTAAACTAGACATTAGTGTTGTCTTCTAAACGAAGCCCATTCAGCGTAGATAGAAATAGTTACTGGAGGTTATCCCATCTCCAAGTTTCGAAACATCGTGTCGATTCATCTGCACAATTGGGAACTTCTATGTTCTCTGCAGTTCATCGTGTTCAATAGAAAGGAGTTTGTTATGATGGACATAAAACATCACGAGTTGGCTTGGGTAAAGTTTGACACAAGTCACGGTCTCTTCGTGTCTTTTTGTAGTCGCCTAATGGTTTATTTAATGCCAGCAGAATGAGAAGTGTTGTAAAATAATTTTCTGAAATATTATACCGGGTGTGATGTGGATATTCGACTTCGATTCGAATGAACTAGAAATTCGTGAATTTCCTCTATCAGTTCGTGGTCGAGTTGGAAGACTTTTTTTTCGCGAGCAGTTTGTCATTTTTGACTGCTGTCAGAATACTTACGTAAGAGATATATTTTTTTATCGGTTTTTACGACAGTAAATTTCAACATTCAAGGAGAATAAAAGGACTTGGTGATTTATCATTGGTTAATATGTTCAACTCGTAAAAAACATTGTAGGTGCAACTTGGTGTAATATGTTTTTGAAGTTTTAGGGACATAGTATAGGTACGATTGGTACAAGTTTTGGTTTAGATTTTCTTCTTAAGACTGTTCTTTAAAAATAAGTACATAGAAAGTCTGACAGTGTGCGCTCGCAAAGTCGGAAAATGGAAAAATACTATTTTTGTATTAGTGTGAGAAGTAATTTCAGTATAATTTGCCACTAATCAGATATCCATTAGGAGTAGTTCCCTAATTGAAGAACTGCTGCGAAGACAAGGTCAATTTAATAAAACCTAAATCTCGAAGAGTCGTTTAATTTGGTGGAGAAGTCTGAAAAAGAATTGGCATGTGGAGATTACTATGTAGGTACCAATATTCCGTACGTTGGTCTTTTTTTGCCTACGAGAACAATTCGGTGAGAAATAGTTACTGTAATGAAAAATAATTATCAAGTGGAACTTTACTTATTGTCGGCGGCTATCGACTACGATGTTTCGAACAATGAGAATTAGCGGGTAAAGATTGAAAGAAACGAACAGGTATCCGGGTGCGCGTATGTAAATTTATAGGTTTGTAAAAACAGGTGTCATTTTTGCTCGAGGCATTTTACCTGTTCTACGAAATGATGATGGTGTATACGTACGTTTGGTCTTGGTCTTGGTCTTGGCGAAATGATTCGGTATCGTGGTTATAGTGAATATCTTAGGTTTCGACTATAAAGCTCGTATGCAAGGGGGAGGTTCATTTTGAGCTGATCCCCAGAAAATTGTGGCAGACTTCCGAAAAGGAGTAGGAGCTAGAGGCCCTTCAAAAAGTTGGATCACTTTTGAAACAATACAGTTTTTTGCCCTTTTTAGCTAGTGCCATTTTCGTGGTGCCTTGGTTATCCACTAACGATGAGAAGATGCAATTTTTTGGGTAAAAAAATCATTCATTTTTTTTCGGATTCATTTTTTTAAAATAAAAATAATTTTTATTTTTCTAAAACAATTTGGATTTTTTCTTCTTAGAAAAATTGGATTTCCTCCCTAAAAAATAGGACTCCCCCCTAAAAATTGAATTTTTTAAAGGAAAAATACATATTTTTTTTTAGGGAAAACATCCATTTTTTAAGAGGGAAATCCCATTTTGGAGACATCTCATTTTTAGGGGGAAATCCAATTTTTCCAAGAATAGAAATTACCATTTAAAACAAATTTCAATTTTGAAAAAAAATCCAATTTTTTGGGAAAATTCTATTAAAAAAAGTACCATTCTTTTTTAGAGAGAATCCCATTTTTTGGGGGGTCCAATTTTTTAAAAGAAAAAAAATCTTAAATTTTTTTAGATGAAAGAATCTCAATTTTTTTAGAAAAAAATACATAGGTACCAATTTTTTTGGAAACAATCCTATTTTTAAAAATACCATTATTTTTTAAGGAGGAAATTCCATTTTTAGGGGGCATCCAATTTTTTTAAAGAAGAAAATAATTTCAATTTTTTTAGAAACAAAAGTACCAAAAAAATCCAATTTTTGGGGCAAACCACAATTTTTTAGAAAAATAAAATTCCAATTTAAAAAAAATTCTATGTAAGCACCATTTTTTTGGGAGAAATCTCGTTTTTAGGGGGGGGGGGGGTCCAATTTTTTTTAGATAGAAGAATCTCAATTTTTTAGGGGAAAAAATACCTAGACCTAGGTACCAAATTTTTGGGGGAAAATCCTATTTAAAAAATACCGTTTTTAAGGAGGAAATTCCATTTTTAGGTAGATCCAATTTTTTTTAAGAAGAAAATAATTTCAATTTTTTTAGAAACAAAAGTACCAAAAAAATCCAATTTTTGGGGAAAACCACAATTTTTTAGAAAAATAAAATTCCAATTTTAAAAAAAAACAATTTTTTTTAGAAAAAATTCTATGTAAGCACCATTTTTTGGGAGAAATCTCGTTTTTAGGGGGGGGGGGGTCCAATTTTTTTTAGATAGAAGAATCTCAATTTTTTAGGGGAAAAAATACCTAGACCTAGGTACCAATTTTTTGGGGGAAAATCCTATTTAAAAAATACCGTTTTTAAGGAGGAAATTCCATTTTTAGGTAGATCCAATTTTTTTTAAGAAAAAAATAATTTCAAAATTTAGGAAAAAATACCAAAAAAATCCAATTTTATTTTTTAGAAAAATTAAATTTAAATTTTTTTTTTTTCAGAAAAATAGAATTCCAATTTTTTTGGTAAAAAACTCCTATTTAAAAAAATTAAAAAAATTTTGGGGGAAATACCATTTTTAGAGGAAGGTACATTTTTTTTAAGAAGAAAAGAATCTCAATTTTTTTAAAAATAAAACTACTGATTTCTTATGCGAAAAAATCCAATTAAAATCCAATTTTTTTGCGAAAAACAAAATTCCAACTTCTTTAGAAAAATAAAATTCCATTTTTTTTTTGGAAAAAAATTCTATTTAAAAAAAAGATTATTTTTTAGGGGGGTCCCATTTTTAGAAGGGGAAGTCCAATTTTTCAAGAAGAAAGAAAATCTTGATTTTTTAAGAAAAAAAATCTTAATTTTCCATTTTTTGGGAAAAAATCCTATCTAAAAAAAAATTCATTTTTTAGGAGGAAAATCCCATTTTGGGGAATCCTTTTTTAAGGGGAAATGCAATTTTTCTTGGAAGAAAAAATCCCAATTTTTTTTTTGTAAAAAATCCCAATTTTTTTTTTGTAAAAAATCCCAATTTTTTTTTTAGAAAAATAAAATCAATTTTTTTAAAGGAGATAATGAATCCGTTTTTTTAAAAGAAAAAAATCAATTTTTTTAGAAGAATAAAATTCCAACTTGTTTAGAAAAATAAAATATATTTTTTAGGCAAAAAATTCTAATTAAAAAAAAATTTTCTTATGTTTTTGACCTGTTTCATGTATTGTCTTGATGAATGAATTTTGAAATTTTTGAAAAACACTGCCCCTTAAAAATCGAAATATGCGCCGTGGTAAAGATTTCTGTTCGTTGAACTCCCCGCAGCCTAACCACTCCTGGGACACTCCATAGGTATGAGTGTATGAGACGTATTGTAAGACGTTTGAACTGCTGCAAAAAATGAATACTAATCGTGGCGAAATTATCAATCTATAAAATGATTTCCAATTGTGTAGTTTTTACACCAACTTCGACACTGTTATTTGTGTATAGTTTCGTATACCGATCATCTGAAAAAGAAAGACGAACTGGAGCTGGAGCTGAACAGCTGACCAAAGTCAATGTACTGCCTCGTTACGTATGATCTACGTTCGATGATATAAAATTGGCGAAACGAAAGAAGAGGCTTCCAATGAAAGAATGAATAAACGTATAAAGATATCTGTTGCTGTCGGTTCAACTATATTGTGATGGAAAACAAGTTTATCGCGCTGATGCTGCGACCGAAGACTGATGAACATGAAGACTTCGGCGGTTCGGTTCGGTCTTGGTTTACATGCGTATCGTAGTACGCAGATACGCACGCGGTTTCGGTCTTGGTCTCGTAAAACGCCAATGTTTCGAACAATCAAATTCATTGAGTGACGGTGAATGAGACTAAAATGACGGTTTTTTCGCGTTCGAATTACGACTACGAGTACGTGCTGGATGACACTGCGAACAATTACGAGTACTACGGCGACGACGAAGACGATGTTTCAGCAACGTGAATATTATCAATCGAACTCTTGCTCTTCATCGGTTGTGGTGCACGATGGATACGCGACAATTCGCCGGACACCTTATACGTGTCGCGGCAGGTTACCACAAAGCCAACCGTATTCTTTGGATACGGTGCTGGAAGAACCTCCTGCTGTCGCATTTCGTCCTAAACCGGACATACCGTGGTGGGAAATCGCGACCAGAAGATCGAAATATCACAGTTGTTCGGATTTGCAGGTACATATAAAACCATTTCCATACGTGACCGCGAACATAATACTCTACCTAGACCTAGGTATAAATGATACTATTCGAATGCTGTACGTGTGATAGAGGTAAATCTGTCATTGTGCTGCTCGTAACTCTACAAATTCTGGTAGACTGGTACCAGAGTTTTTATTCCGTTTTGGTTTTTTCCTTCTTCCAAACTTCCAATATATGTGTATAATGTATCCGGTTTTTAACAGCTGGAATTAACTTATCAGCGGCTATAGCGAAGCAATTATTACCACAGTTTCTATCATAGTTCAGAGCGGAGAGTAGATATATAGTATAATAATAGGGTAGCGTTATTTTAAAAAATTTCAATTCTTCTATAGATACCCATGGTATAGTTGAGGTGGAATTTTGAACGATCGAAATCATCTATCCTTGTTACGGTTCCATCATTTTACTACTGCCGAAGAGCGTTGAAATGAAAAGCGCCTGTAACTCTGTTATCTACTTACTTACATCTTTGCATGTTTACGAAAAAATGTAAATTATCGTGAGGAGAAATTGGAGTTTTGAATGTAATTGAAACGAATATTTATTTTGTTTTGCCGAAACTAAATATCGTGGTTAAGGTTTCTTACTTTTTTCCATTCTATACCAAAAACATTGAAATTTAATACTCCATGCATGGGTTAGTGCTGTATGATGTGTGGTCTTTTCTCAAAGTGGGATTGCATGTTTTGAAAAAATAGGTAGCTTTATTTTGTATAGTTTCGGAATATTCTGTAGGTGCATACATACAGTGTGAATCGAGTGCAAAAGGCTGATAATTTCTCGAAAAGCTGTGCCTAGCTCAATGCCATATTTTTTTCAATAAATTGTTATGTTGCTGATTGGGCAGATTAGGTGTAATTTGAAATTATTGTTCTCTTAGGTACTTAATATTCCAAAACCAACTTGCACTCGTACTAACCTACATACTCATATGATATTTCTGAAAAAATACAGTTAAAATAACCCGCTTGGTTCATAAAACCTTCCTTACGTCATTCAGCAATAATTTTTACGAATTATTCGGAATTTATTCATCATCTTATTTTTAATTCGCTGATGCAGTCAAGGCAACTCCCATATTGCTCACGTGCTCGAGCAACACATAATTAAAAGTGCAAAATCGAATGAAAGTAACAAACATGATTATTTTATATTTTTTTTGAAAAACAAGTTGGGAAAATTGTCAAAATTCAATTTGAAAAAATTTAGTGTACCTAAATGAATTTTTTGAATTTTTAAAATTTTTCTAAAACAGGTAGGCATATTAAGAAATCTTTCAAGTAAAAAATTCAGGTTCAGTTAGAAAGCATTAATTCAGTATTAACTATTAACGAGTATTTTTAGTCTAAAAATTGAATAAAATGATTAATGAAATAAAAATTTTATTTAAAAAAAATAATGTAAAAAATTTTTCAGCTCAGAAAAATTGATAGATTGATTTTCTCCAAAACTTCAAAAAATATCTACCTACGTATTCTTATTGATCAGAAAAAAATGAGTTTAAAAAAAAAAAAAAAAAAGGAGCAGAAATGGAGACTGAAAAATTAGAATTTATTTCTGATGAAGACTTGATTTTTTCATTCCAAAAAAATTTTAAAGCTTTTTTACCCGATAATTGGTCATTTTTTCAATTCCAAAAATTTCTGAGATAAATTACTTCAAATAAGTGAGATTTTTTTTGTTTTAAAAAAGTTGAAATAATTATATTAAACAAATTTAATTTATAATCTAATAAACTTATAAATTTTTAATTTTTTAAAAAATTGTTCATTTCGAAACAGTTAAGAAATTTTTCTACTTCAAAAAGTGAGAAATTTATTTTTTTGTTATTTAAAAAAGAAGAAAAATTATTTGAAAAAAAAATTAAAGACAATAAAATTAGAATTTATTTTCGAAAAAGATAGGACAAAATAATTATATTAGAATCAATTTCTGAAAAAAAATCACGATTTTTCCAAAAAAAAAGTAAACAATTATTTTACTTAAAAAAAAATCAACAAAATACCTACTCACCTATTGAAAACATTTTTACATCAAAAAAATGTCAATTAGGTACTTCCAAAAAATTGAAGTATTTTTTCCAAAAATTTGAGAAATATTCTTTCTCCGAAAAAAATCACGTGTTTTTTTCTAAAAAACTGAAATAAAAAATTATACCTACCTACTAATTCATTCCTAAAAACCCGAAAAAAGATTTTCTTCTCAAAAAAAAAAAAAAAAAATAGAAAGTTTCTTTTCAAAAAAATTGAAAGACTGTTTTCTAATTTCTTGTAAAAAAAAAAAAAAAAATGAATTTTTTTAATAAAAGAGAAATAGGTTATTTTCTTTGAAATAAAAAATAAAAAATTTCTACATAATTTTTTTAACTTGAAAAAAATTTCAAAACAGAAAAGTAGAAAAAATTGAACATTTTTTTGTAAAAAATATTTATTTTAATTTGGCTTGAAAATTTTTTTTTTAAAGTTTCGTTGAAACGTTAATTTCTTATCACATCAACGTCAAAACTTACATTTTTCGAGAAAAAAATTTCCGAAACATAAAATTGTCAAAATTTTTCAAAAAATTATTGAATTGTTCAAAAGATTGTGTATTTAAAAAAAAAAATCAGTATTTTTGCTCAAGTATTGATTGAAAAAAAATTAAAGCAATAAGTACGTAAGGTTTAAGGTACATACCTAATTTTAAAAATTAAAAATTATTTGAAAAACATTTGATTTTTTTAAAATTCAATTTTTAGAAAAATGTGTTGAAAAAAGTTTTGAGAGGTTATTCTGAATCTTGTATGTACCCAAAATACAAGTTTAAATAAATTTATTGTGGATAAATTTTAAAAATTTTGTTCCAACTTTATTTAAAAAAAATATTTTGTTTGTGATTGATGCCCACTCCTTTTAAATTATTTTTCAATTGCAAAATAATTTTGTGTCGAACTGAGCTACACCAGACAACATTTTAAGCTGTCGGCTGATCAAAAAATACTGAAAAACGACTGCTACCAATTTGTATCTACATATTTCTAATGAACAGAAAATGTGAGACAACTATAAGTGAATTTATTCGTCATCGTTAGGAATTTTGGATTGATTTAATTGCTGTAGTTATTTTAACTGACTGATGTAGCAAGTATTTTTGATGTATAGACAGGTTGGATAATAGATTCCTACCTGTACACTATAATAATAGGTATCTCGATTCCTAAACTCGTATTGGTTCCTGATTTCTATATTCATAAATACCAAAATAAAGCACGCAGTTGAACCTTCGTATCATTTTTGTTATAAGAAAACCGCGTCGTTTTGCAAATTAGCCTTGAAAAAATTACAAGTAGTACCAATTTATCTTCAAATTAATGATTGTAGTACCGCATATTATAGATTCGAATATTTCTAATTTGATCGAACGTTGAGATGAATTTTTTTGGTGTTATTTTATCCGATATCCTTCACGAAATTATCATATTTCGTTTAGGCATAACGCGATTAATTTTATTGATAGAAATAAAGCGTGATTTTTTTTTCAATTGGTTAGATTTTATGCGCGAAGTATTGCCTCAGAGAACAGAGATATTGGTATTGAACGACGGAATATCGAAATCGATTCATTTTACCGATACTGTATGAGTGTATTGTTTTATTGATATATACGAATGTAAGAATTTTTTACTCTTTACCGCGTTTGTGTGCTTTATGTGCAAACAGTGTGCTATGCCATGCCACGAATTAACGCGGTAACTCGACGACACCGACACCTTTTTACGTATATGTACATGTGATATCCAAATTTCGCGATGTAATTAATGTGCCGCGACATGCGAAACCGAAACTTGGATGATCTATATTCCAACCTGCGTACGGATGTACGCATTTATCGTACAAATTCGCAAGCCAGGTACTGATTACTGAGGTCTGACACCGGTGGAGCACCTATTTATTCAACGCTCGTACCGGGTTCTGAAAGAGAATTGCCAATTTTACATGTTCATTTAATCGGATGCGTTAAATTTAACAATGTCCTCGTATTTGAGTATGTTAATCGATCGTCGATCATAATTTGAAATATGATTCGCTTCGTGTGGCTGCTCACATGTGCGATGAAACAACCAACCAAATGATTAACCACGGGAAATGCCCTGCCCCTGTTATTATCATTTAGTTTCCTTTAATTTTTTTTTTTTTTAAAGAAAGTCGCGCAGGATGAATAAAAAATGAAAGCAGTCGTTTAATGAGTTACTTACTCCAAATTGTTTTTACTAGCTTATTTTTTTTTTAAATTATGCGATTTGCTCTATGAGATTTAAAAAAAATTGATTTCGTATTACTCCAAGAAAACTCAGAAATTTTTTCATAAAAAATTAACATTTTTTTCTTAGGTAAAAAACAAGTTAATAAAAGCGTGGTAAAAACAGATATTTTTTCCTCCGATAAAGCTGAAAAAAACTTTACTTATTTTTTTACTTAAAAAAAAATGAAAATTTTACTCTGACTCCAAAAAAAAAAAAAAAAAAAAAAAATTATAAAGACATTTTTTAATGCAAAAAAAACAGTTTTTTTATCTGAAAATTAAGTGAGAAAAATTGTTATTGAGAGAAAAAATTATTTACTCCCTGGAGAAAATAGAGAAATAATCAAATTCAGAAAAAAAATTAAGAGAATTTTCTTCTTCAAACAATTTTTAATTTAAAAAAAATGCTGTTTTTAAACAAATTGAGAGACAAAGAAGGAGTTTTGTCCCCCCCGCCCCCCCTCCCAAAAAAACCGAATATTATTTAATAAAAAATTTTTCAAAAAAATTGAGTAGTTTTTTGCTTGGCTCGAGAAAAATATTATATCTATATATCATTTTTTTTTTTTTTTTCATCATTTTTATTTCAGACGAAATTAAGAAATTTTTTTAACAAAAAATTGAAATTTCATTCTTTTTAAAACTGAGACCAAACCAATTTTTTTTCTAAAAATTGATTTTATTTCAAAATTTGAAAAAAATTCTGTTTTCAAAAAATTTCTTTCAAAAATTTAAAAAATATTTTTTAATTTAAAAAAAATTTGAGATTTTTTTTTCAAAATAAAAAAATAAAAAGATAATTATTATGCTGGCTCTAAAAAATTAATTAATTAATACGATATGTTTTATCCCTAGAAAAATTGTAAGCTTTTTTCGAAAATGAATTGAAAGATTTTTATGCGCATTTTTAATTCAAAAAAAAGGACAAAATGGAGATTTCTGAAAAAAATAAAATTAAGAAATGAGTAAGCAATTATATCTACGAAAATTAACATGGGTCTGTATCAGAGTAAAAGAAAAAGAAAATGGATTTTGAATTTTAAAATTCAATTATGAAAGGATTTTAGATTTTTGATTTCAAATCAGACATTTTTCAACCACAAAAAAGTTGATTTTTCTTCAAAAAATTTTTCCCTTCAAAAAATTAAGAATTTTTTAAGAAATACGAAAATAAATTTCACAAAGAAATGAGATCTACCCCCCCCCCCCAAAAAAAAAAAACGAAAGAGATTCCAAAACAACTGAAAAATTAAACCGAAAAATTCTAATTCCTTGTTAAAAAATTTTTTCCAAAGAAATGTTCATTTTTCACCCCAAAAATTTAGGAAATATTTTTACTCGAAAAATTGATGTTTTCCCCCCCAAAAATGGAGAATTTTCCAAAAAATAAGAAAAAATTTTTTACAAAGAAATGAGAAATTTCTCCTAAAAAAAATCTCAAACAACTGAAAAAAAAAAACTAAAAAATTGTGATTTCTTGCTAAAATTTTTCTTCAAAAAAAATGTTCATTTTTCACCTCAAACATTTAGGAAATATTTCTACTTCAAAAAATTCGATTTTTTATTCTCAAAAAAATGGAGAAATTTGTCATCAAAACACAATAGATTCTGAAAAATTGAAAAAAACAAAAAACCTGGAAAAAACATCATTTTTGTTAAATAAAAATTCACCAAAATTTTTTTTTTCAAAAAGTTTGGGAAATCATTACTTTTTACTCCAAAATATTGATTTTTTTCTCCAATTAAGGTCAAAATTAAAACGTTTTTGAATTTCCCTTTTCAATAATTCCCTTGCTACAAAAAAAAGAAGTTTTGAGAAAATCGAAATTTTGAATGAAAACATTTGGATTTTCTGTATACCTAAATTTGAAGACAAGTTATGGGGTTTCATTTTCAAACTTTTTTAAAAATTTTTTTTTTTTAATTATGGAACGGATTTTCGACTTAAAGTATGGCGTGCCTTATCAGCTCACTTTTCATTTTCTGAATAGAAAATTTCAACTAGGTATACCTACTTATTGTCATTTTAAAACTACCCAAACAAGCCAGAGCTATCCGTTAGAATAAACCTTGCCAGATCAATTTTGGCCTGATTTAAATCGACTTTGAGATCTTGAAATTGAAAATATATTCACTTTTTTGTAGTACGTATAAATTTTACGATTTCATTTGATGTTCGGCCTAATCGTGTATAAATTATCGATACTTATACTACGAGGTTAATTTACTTTTATGTAGTTTATTTTCGACCGATTGCCATCGTACGCGAGATCTATTTTTAAAACTTGATTAAAAATATGGTCGATGTCCGAATCAACGAAATGAGTTTTCATGATGTAATTTACCACAAAGGAAGGTGTATACCGGATATGTGCTTAAATCGAAGCATTACCTTTTATTTTTACCTGGACATAGTAAATGTTGCTACCGCATCACATGCGATATGATGGTTTATAGCTTCACTCACGTGCATCAGAATTGGGGGAAAATACGAACGAATGCATTATACGATTAGGTTTTAATTAGATCATTGCATGGTGACTTTGCACGAGATGGTATAGCACGTGCACTGATGTAGAAATACTTATGCGAAGACCAATGTAATGCGTATTAAAATACGTATATTTGGGTAATGTTTACCTATAGCATGTTATATCTACATACTATAGATATATTACTATTTCGTGTCCTGTCGGGAAGTTGTTTAATGAAATATATCCTACGAATGCAATGCATACATATCTGTTTCGGAACTTTAAAGAAGGAGGGAAGATCGTTGACCGTCAGCTTTGACAGCGTGACTACTCGTTGCTTTTACGTATACACAGAATGTACTTGTACTCGTCGTAATAGGTCCATTAATAAGTTGAGGATTGTTGGTGTACAATTTATGAATCTCGATACAATACCTACGACGATTCTATGAAAAAAACTGGATACGCCTATTACTAGATTTTCACGACTAATTATACGCTATTTTTAAATACCTACCGTAGGTAATTTATTAGCTATAAAGTTTCCATTTTTATATAAACTACGGTATGTCGTATTTACCACTGTTGATCATATTCATTTAAATACTCAGATTCACGTAGCACTATTTTACATTATAATGATGCATCGAGCTATTGAACTGATAGTTTGATGAAATATTTTCTCGAAGAAACAAATACCTACAGCTAATTAAGTTCTAGATAATTTTCGATTTTCTTCATCGGAAGTGAGCATGCGAATGAAGTGAAATTAAATGCATTACAGTTAATCCAGCTTGTAGCAGTAATTTTATTATATTTTTGAAAACGTTCTTATCATTAATAAAATTGTTGTGTACGAGTAGTGTTCTCGACGGTGGTTTTATGTGATCACGAGACATTATTCGTGCATTAAGTGTACCTACTTTACGAGTAATTTAAATAACCGGTATGCATTTTTTCTGTTTCAGGCCCATGTTGTTTCCGCTTTTGAAAAATCGCTATCCAATATGACCCAAAGATTGCAACAACTCACCGCAACAGCTGAGAAAAAAGTAAGTTCAAGTTTTAAAATTACATACAAATTACGTACCTACTTTTCATTTGAGACAACTTATGAAAAAAATGAATTCTTCAAGTAGAAGAAAATCTCGAAAAAAATCGTCAAAAAATATTTCAAAAAAGTTCTTGGAAAATTAAATTTATTCAAAAAAAAATATTTAAAAAAAACTCCAATTTTTCTGCCTCTCTAAAAATAATTCAAAATTATTTTTGTACATAAATTAAGAAAAAAAAATTCAAACATAAGTATTTTTTGAAAACGTTGTGAAAAAAGATAAATTTTCCTGAAAAATAAAATCCTAAAATATTCCCCAAAAAAATTAGTTTTCTTAAAAAAATGGTTTTTGTCTACAAATTAGGTACACATTTTTAAATCTCTCAAGAAGTTTTTTAGGGTGTCGGGGGGAGGAGGGGGGGGGGGGGAATTGAACAAATTTCCAGTTCACTTGAAATTTGTTTAAAAAGTCATTTGAAAAAATATTTTTTAAAATTTTAAGCAAATTTTTTGAGAAAAAAAAATTGAAAAGAAGAATATTAAAACATTTTTCTCATACGAGTGGAAATCCTTTTAAAAAAATGTAGGTATGCGAAAACTGAAAAAAAAAAAAAAAAATTATAGGAAAAAAAGTCGAATGAGTGAATAATTTTCTTTAAAAAGAGGTTTGAAAAAAAAAGAATTTCAATAAAAAAAATTCTGGTTCACTTGAAAAAAATCAAAAGGGTATTTAAATTTTTTTTTTAAATTACTTCAAACAATGAAAATATTGTGGGAAAAAGTGAACTCTTTGAGTACCTACAAGAAAAAAATTCATTAAAAAAATTTCCCCTAAAAAAAATCGGTCTATAAAAATACATAGATTTTTTGGGGGGAGGGGGATCCAAAAACTTTTATCACGCCAAATTTTTTGAGAAAAGAGTTTGAATGGATACGTAAATAATTTTCTTTTTTTGAAAAATTTCTTTTAATTAAAGAAATATAATTTTTTAACTCTCTAAAGAAGTATTTTTTGAAGAAATTTTCTCAAATAAATTCAGTGGCGTATTTAAGGGGAGGTCGAGGGGGCCCAGACCCCCCTTGACGAAAAAAAAATTTGAAAAAATGACGAAATTTCAGCTTTTTAATGGTCTTTTTTACAAAAATTTCCTATTTTTTTGGGGCCAGACCCCCCCCCCCCCTTACATGCCTGTCTGGCTACGCTACTGAATAAATTCCCAATTCACTTTTAAAAAATTCAAAAAAAATATCTTGAAAAATTTTCTTATTACTTACTTAGGTTGTTTTGAAAAATATTTGTATTTGTGAAAAAATATTAAATTCCTCGAGTAAAGAGAATACTTTAAAGGAAAATTTTTCAATCTAGGCTGAAGAAATCTAAAATAGTGTATCAATAAATTAATTAAAAAAACAATTTCTCTGGAAAATTTTTTTGAAAAAAAAAGTATAAAAATTGCACTATGAAAGGATTCGTTCCAAATAAGTATTACAATAATACCTACATAGAAAAAATTGATAAAAAAGTATCTCAAAAACGTGTCTGAAATTAAATTTACTGTCTAAAAAATAAATTGTCTAAAAAATTATTATGAAGAAATCCTTTTAAAAAATTTTCTTTGTCAAAAAATTATTGAAAAAAATAGTTACCCACAGTTATAAAAAATTCTCTGATTATTTTTACAAAATTCTTTGACAAAAAATCATGAATTTTGGCAAAAAAGTCACTAAGTCATGGAAAATCATGGATTTATGACTTTTTATTGGTAAAATTAGCAATTATTTTCACCACCCCCCGCACCATTGGAAAAATCCATTTGAACAAAATGTAAAAAAAGTCCCTGGAAAGTCATGGATTTTCAAAAAAAATGCAGTTTCGTCATTTTTGAGAAAGAAGTCATACTTATAGAAAATTGATGTTGAAAACAATTTTTTTTTTTAAATCGCCCCCAAAAAAATAAAGAAAAAAACTCTACCGCAGCATCTGCGGTAGACAAGCTGATTTTTTCTATTTTTCTTGTTCTTATGAATGTCTCTCACTCCTGTCATATCATTGTAGCTTTCATTCAATTATAAACTTACCTGATCCTGAATTATGATGGAATTCATTTCCTTTCTTCAATATTTAATTACCTACTCCCATAAATTGATAATGGTTATTGGACACAAGAAAATTGTGAGAAATGAATAATCGAACACATTTCGTCAATGAAGCGTTATAATGATGGAAATTTCACACAAATAGTTGATACGTCATAACAACAATAACATAAGTTCAAAAACATTAAAATATCGTTACTGTAATGTTATTGTTGCGTTTTTTATTGAATCTCAATCACTACTACAGAAAAAGTTATGAACAAATTTTTTTCAACCGAAAACGAAACAATAACGTTACAATAACTTTATAGAAACGTATTGTAGTGATGCTATTGATGAAATATAACGAAAAATGCAAAAATAACGTTACAGTAACGTTATAGTAACGTTACTATAATAACGTTATTGAAACGTTATAATGATGTTTTTTCACACAAATAATAGATACGTCATAACAACATTAATACCAGATTAATAACGTTACAATAACGTAACTGTAACGTTATTGTTACATTTTACAATGCTATTGATGAAATATAACGAAAAATTCAAAAATAACGTTATAGTAACGTTATTATAATAACGTTATTGAAGCGTTATAATGATGTTTTTTCACACAAATGATAGATACGTCATAACAACATTAATACCAAATTAATAACGTTACTGTAACGTTATTGTTACGTTTTTGGTTAAATCTCAATCACTACTACAGAAAAAGTTATGAACAAATTTCACCCATCTGTCATATTTGAGGAGCTAATGAATATCTCGCGAACCCGCGAACCGTTTTCGCTCAAAT
Organism: Balanococcus diminutus; assembly: GCA_959613365.1. Classification (NCBI taxonomy): domain Eukaryota; kingdom Metazoa; phylum Arthropoda; class Insecta; order Hemiptera; family Pseudococcidae; genus Balanococcus; species Balanococcus diminutus. Next base: position 39,018,909 of record OY390714.1, read on the forward strand.
TCAGTAGGCTTCTATTCCCAATGACCCTCTACCATTGATATAAATTTCAACTAATTCCATCAATTATAACTCGAGTTATCGCACCAACAAATTTTGGTCTATACATACATACATACATATATATAGTTATATATAAAGAAATACCAAAATGCGAAATTAGTGCCAATCGTCATATTTTGTCATAAAACGTCGAGAAATATCACTGCCACCCCCCCACTGCTACCAACGGGTCAAATTTAATAGCTGATTTTTTCGAAGAAAAAAATCAGCTAAAAGAAATCAAGTAAGAACAGCGTTTGATAAACAAGTTTTAGTTTTCACTTTTACAAACCATTTGAAGGCAAAAAAAATTGAATTTTTTTCAACAGATTTTGTACAAATTCAATTTCACAAGACATAAAAAAACCTATAAAAAAGAGGAGAAAACACGAACAGAATGTTTCTAATATGAGAGAAATAAAAAATGATACCACCAATAACTGTTAACCGTAATCAATTGATCACGCTTTTTCAATATCGACGTGTTTGTTTTTTTTTTATTGAAAAAAAATCATCTCTTTTAGGCTCGATATTGAGTGAGAAAACAAATGATATTTCATCGATTAAACTAAATAATAGGTTATGTGGAAGGAATTAGATTAGGCAAGACTAATTTAAAATAGACGTACATTTATCACCGTCGTTATTGTACCTATTTAAGTACTTATTCCAACAAGATGAATGGACGAATTTAAGCGTGCAATGATCTCAGTACCGACTTATATCGGTCGGTACGCTTAAATCGAATGTTTGTATTGAAATGGCAATCTCGATAAATATAATAATATCTCATCGGGTGTGCGGGGAGGAATTACATCATCGAAATATATAATTTACTCTGTAATTATTACACACGATTCTCTGCAAAAAAAAAAAAAAAAAAGTATATCATCTTGTTAATGGTATTCCTATAATAGTTACCGGCGTTATACTTATTTGCCATCTTAACGGATGATCTGTGTGTTACAGGATTCTGAGCTGATGGAGTTACGGCAAACGATCGAAGCATTGAGGAAGCAAACTGGAGTAGAAAATGCAACGATCAAAGAGGGTACTCCTACGCATAATAATTGTTCTCCATCGTTAGCTCGAAGGCACACTATTAACACGACTATCGATTCGAATTCGAGTAATGATCTCGTATTACATATTTTACCTACAGATCTTGTAATTAATTTTGATCTAATTGACGATTAAAATTCCATTTTTTTGTCTTCGCTTCAGGTAATAATATATCTAGACAATTGTCTACCGATTCGATGTCTAGCTTGGTATCCATGTCTTCGGCGTGCAGCATGTCCAGCGGTAACCAACATAACGATTTAGATAAAAATAAAAAGAAAGGTGGTTGGGTGAGTACGATCTTCGTGGATTTGCATTTAATTTCCAGTGCAGTTATTTATCGCCACGATATTAATATAAAATTACTCGTTTTTCAGTTACGTAGTTCCTTCAGTAAAGCGTTCTCTCGTTCGAAAAAGAATCGCAATGGGTCTTTATCAGATGTAGAAGATTCGCGAACGACGCAGTCTGATATGTCAGCGCCTTCCTCGCCGTTGCTCAACTCACCTCATCCGATTAATGGAAATATTTCCGATGAAATGAAATCCAATGGGTTGACGATGAAAAATAGCCAGTCGTCTAGCGAGTATGTGGTCATTGCCATAAGTTGAGTGTTTTTATGCTGGGCCTATTTGTATCTAACGAAAATGTGGTATTTTTTCTAGGTTATACGAAAATAATAATGATAAATCCATCAACGACAACGAATGTAGTCCCGAATTAGTACTAGAATTAAAGAAACAATTACGCGAGAAAGATTTGGTACTTACGGATATACGACTGGAAGCGTTAAGTTCGGCTCATCAATTAGAATCTTTGAAAGATACCGTGATCAAGATGAGAGTACGTTTCTCAGGCTCTATTTTATTATGCTTGTAATGTAATAAGAACATACCTATCGAGGTTTCAAGTATAGGAATAATATTTGGCGCAGAAAAATGGAACTTATCTATGTACTTTCTTTTGTGGTAAATTTCTCAAGATAAATGTGTTTGGGATTTTTAACTCGTTTCCGACGTGTTCAAAAGATGTTCGATTTTATGAAAATTTCCAAATATTATTCCGAACTTTCTTTTAACGTTATAGGCTTTTAATTAAGTACTAAACATCTTTCCTGGTAGATAAATCTAACAAACGTGTCGCTCATTTTACAGAACGAAATGCTAAATTTGAAACAAGATAATGAACGATTGCAGAGAATTGTTACCAGTAAATCGCTCGCGTCGTCGCAGAGTTCTTTACAAACACATGATAGTATGGATAGAAGATACAGTACCACCGACGTTTGTAATGACCGAACCGGTGAGTGAATCGAAACGTCGAACAAAATTCTCAAAATCGAAACTCTCAGGACATTTTTTTAGAAAAATTCTTTCCAAAAATTTTGCATGAAGAAATTATTTTGAGACGAATTTTCTCCCAAAACATTTTTCATAAAAAAGTCTTTATAAAAGTTAATATTTTCTCGGAAAAATTTGTTGAAAAATTCTGGGATTTATTCAAACATTGTCATTTGGAATCGTTGAAAAAAATTCTCAAATATTCTGAGAACTGAACTTCAAAAAAATATATTTTTATAAAAAAAAAATTGAATGTTTAAAAATTTTGTTGGGAAAAATTATTTAAAAAATATTATTCAAAAAATTTACCTACCATTAGAAAATTCTTAATGCGAATTGAAATTTTCTCTTTAAAAAAATCTCACTTCCCCATTTTTTTTTTTTTTTTTTTTTTGAAAAATTACTTGTTTAAAAGTCTTGGGAAATTTTTATGAAATCTTTAAAAATGTATTATTCAACGATTCGAACTCAGGAATTAAAATAATTTTTTTTAATAAACAAATTTATTTTTCTTTCAGAAGAAAATCACAAATTTTGTTGAGATATTTTTTTTCTATTTTATTTACCTATAAATAGACACAGAAAACATTTTTTAAATTTTTAGAGAAAACTTTTTTCAATTTTTTTTGGCGTGTAAAGTGTCAAAGTTCCTAATTTTTTGAAGTAAAAAACTTTTCCTAAATTTTCGGAGAAAATTATTTAATTTCTTTGTTTTTGAAGAAAAAGTTTTCAAAATCTCTTAAGTTGTTATGGTGGAAAACAGCTTTACTTTTTTTTGAATAAAAAAATAGGTACCTAGTAATATTCACAATTTTTTGGAGCAAATAATCTTATTTTTTGTCTTGATTAAAAAAGGTTTTTTTGGGGGGGAGGGGTTGGGTGCATTTTAGAGGAAATAATCTGAAATTTTTGAAGTGAGTTTTTTTTTGTGGAGAAAACATTTTAAAAAAATCCTAATTCTTGTTTCATTTTTAAATTTTTTTTTAAATTTCAAGAATCTTGTTTTTTAAATTCTCATTTTTTTATAGGTAATGATTTTTTGAAAAAATTTTGCAGAAAATTATTTTTGGAGAAAAAAAATTAATTTTTTGGAGTAGAAATATTTTTTAATTTTTTGGAGGGGAAATTTTTTCTAATTTTTGAGTTTCCCATTTCCAAACCTTTGCAGGGGAAAAACAGTTTTTGGAGTAAACACATTTTATCAATTTTTGAGGAGAAAAACAATTATTTTAGAGAATTTATGTTCAACAATCTTAATTTCACGATTCATTTTTTGTTTAAATTCTTTCAAATTTTTTTTAAAATCTTTGTTTGATTAAAAAAATTGTAGGTACCTCTACCTACCTATTTCTTTTATTGTCAAAGCTCTTTTGAAGTGAAAAATACCTATTCCCTAAATCTTTGAGAAGAAAACATTTTTTTGGAGATTTTTTTAGCAAGAAATTTTAATGTTTCCTTTCAATTTTTTTTTTAATTTTCAGAATTCGTTGTGTTTTAGTGAATAAATTAAATATTTCCTAAATTTTTGAGGAAAAAATAAACTTTTTGTGATTGAAAAATGTTTCAATTTCTTTAAAAAATAAAACATTGATATTTTTCATTTTTGTATTTTTGTATTTTTTTTTTTTGAGAAAAATATTACTTTTATATTTTATTGATTTTCAACGATTTTTTTTACAGAATTAGATATGATGTTCACCGAAAATTCCGATATGGATGCGAAGAAAGTAGCCGTATGGGTATTCTTCGGCGCTCACGGAAGTTACAATAAATACGTCGAAGAACGAAACGAATGTCCCATATCTTTAATACCAGTTTCAACGAAAACCAATTGGGAGGCGTTGGATAATCTAGTTTTTAGAGCTTTTAAGGCGAGTACCTACTTGAAAACAAAAAAAAAAAAAAAAAAAATGACATACCCGTTTAAATCAAATAATAATTTTTCCTCTTCGATATTACAGGAATACCTCGATCGTACAGATCCCAGTACTAACCTAGGTCTAAGTCAAGATTCAATTTGGAGTTACCATGTCGGCGAAATAGTACGATATAAGGATAGCAAAGAGCCGGAGCTATTGCCTTGCGGATATTTAGTGGGCGGTTCGTCGTCGTCGATTACCGTATGCCTAAAAGGAGCACTGCATAGTGGCTCGTTAGATGCATTAGCTTTCGAAATGTTGATACCGAAGTCAATGATTCAAAGGTGGGTATTTTGTTTAACGCCGTTTCCGTTGTCGGAAATTACACTAATCGAGGAAACGGAAAATACAATTGCGTTCAATTTTGAGAGAAATGCCATCGTCGTCGACGTCGTATTCACACGTACCGTACCGTACGATTAATTGTTAATTTTATGCGCCTTCTAGATACATAACGCTGCTAGCCGAGCATCGTAAGATTATGCTGTGTGGGCCAACGGGTACCGGAAAAACGTACTTGGCTAATAAATTAGCCGAATATTTGTTGTACAGCGATGGTAAAGAAATCACGCCGACATCCGTGGCCAATTTTTGGTGAGAAAATTTCCTCATAAGTGAAAAAACTATTTAAAATTCGTGTACTTTTTACTTACGATGATTTTTTTTCTAATTTTGCAGCGTTGACGAGAAAAACAGCAAAGATTTGCGCCAATATTTGATAAATGTTGCCGAACAATGCGAAATGAAAGAATCTGCCGAAAATACCATTATCGAGTTACCATCTGTGATTATCCTGGATAACTTACATCAAGCTTCATCGCTCAACGAAATACTAAACGCTTTATCGAATTTAAAAAGCAATAAACTCACTCCTTACGTGATTGGTACTCTGAATCAATCCACGTATTCGTCGACTGACTTACAACTACATCAGAATTTCAGGTAAATTTGTTAAAGCCAGGCCATTCAACTTAAAATTTTTGTGAGAATTATTTTCATCTCGAAAAATTGAACGATTTTTCTCCGAAAGAATGAAAAGACTTTTTTTTACTCCGAAAAAATTGATAAATTTTTTTATTCGCCTTCCCCTAGGTTGAATTTTTTCTCAGCAAAGTTTTTTAAAAAATCTCAAAAAATACTTCGAGAAATTTTTTTATCTTGGAAAATGAAAAAATATTTTTAGTCACAAAAAATATGAATTATTTTACAGCAAAAAAAAAATTTAAAAAATGTTTATTCATTCTACTTGTACCAGAAATTTTTACCCCCCCCCCCCCTTCAATATAATATAATTTTTTACGCCAAAAAAATATAAGATTTTATCTCTGAAGAAATTGAGAATTGAAAAAAAGTTATTCTAAAAAAAGAGAAATTGAAAAATTTGTTTACCTATCCCCTCCCCCCAATTGAATTTTTAACGGCAAAAAATGATGAAATTTTTTTATTCAAAAAAGTTGAGGAATCGTTGTTTTACAAAAATAATTGAGAAATCTCCCCTCTTACTCCATTGATTTCTTATATGCCGAAAAAATTGGCAGTAGATTTTTTTCTTTGAAAAAATTGAGAATTTTTTACTCCCGCCCTTTGATTTTCTTCTCCTAAAAATTCTTTTTTAACCTAGAAAAAGTGAATTTTATTCTGTTCCAAAACTTTTTATCCCAAAAAATTGAGATTTTTATTTTTTTTTTCGCCAAAGAAATCATGAAGTGTTTTTCTTCGTAATTTTTTTTATATATTCTTAGAAGAGGTGAGCAATTTTTTACTCCTTCAGAAGACTGAATTTTTGTTATCTCAAAAATTGAAAAAAAAATTATTCCAAGAATATGAGTTTTTTTAACCTCTTCTCCCAAATAAATTTTTTACGTCAATGAAATTATAAGATTTTCTCCTCCGAAAATATTGATTTTTTTTATTATAAAAAAATAAAATATTTTTTCATCACGGAAAAGTTAAGAATTTATTTTATTCTAAAAAAGGATAAGAATTTTTTTTAAATAAGTACAAAAAGTTTAAAGATTTTTTTTCTTCGGAAAAGTTAAAAATTAATTTTTGTTCTAAAAAAATAAAAAATATTTTTACTCTCAAAAACAAAACAAAAAAAAAAATTTTCTTTAAAACGCCAAAATAATAGAGAGATTAGGCGAAAATTGAGATAAAAATCAAAATTTTTTCTCATTTTTTTCTATAAAAAAGTACTCAAGAGATTTTCTCTCTTGGGAAAAGTAAAAATTATTTTTACAACAAAAAATTTAATTTAATGATTTTTTTCTTCAAAAAATTTTTATATCCAATGTTAAATTTAGAATTTTTTCTGCTATAAAAAGAGTAGATTCTTTTCTCCAAAAAACACAGATTTCTTCTAGCAAAAATTTCAACTATGACAATATATATTTTTACCATTTTTTTCGCTTTAAAAAAATTGAATTAATGTTCATTTCAAAAAAAAAAAATTCTCTCTCCGAAAGAATTGAGTATTTTTTTCTGAATGAATGAGAAGTTTTTTTACTTCAAAAAAAAAGAAAGAAAAAAAAAACTGAAAATTGATTTCTTATACAAAAAACAAAGATTTTCTTATTTTTCAAAAACAAAGATTTTCTTATTTTTCAAAAACATTGAGAATATTTTTTACTAATTTTTTACATTAAAAATTGATAAATTTATCTACAGTGACTCCCAAAATTTTTGTTTTTTTTACTTAAAGAAAATTCAGAATTTTTTCCTCTAAAAGAACTTTTTTTCTGCGAAAACTCATTCAGAAATCTTCGAATTTCCCCACTTTTTTTTTGAGAAAAGGAGTTTTTTTTTTGAAACGTGTAACTCATTTTACTTTTGAAACTTGATGGTATCTTGAGCATCTGAGCAATACTGACTGCCAAGTTACTTAACGATTTCTTATTTACAGATGGATCTTATGCGCCAACCACCTAGAACCGGTTAAAGGATTCTTGAGTAGATATCTAAGAAGACGTTTGATTGAGGTTGAATGTAAAAAAGGTGCTAGAAATTCGGAACTGTGGCGAATCATCGACTGGATACCCAAAGTTCAACATCATTTGAATCAGTTCCTAGAAACACACGCCTCTTCCGATGTTACCATTGGTAAAATTACCTATTATTTTATTATTTAAAAAAAAAAAAATCTACAAAACATTTGAAATTAATGATGGTTTTTTCTTGTAGGGCCAAAATTATTCATGTCTTGTCCTATGGAAGTAGATGGATCACAAGTGTGGTTTACCGATCTCTGGAATTATTCTTTAGTACCTTATTTACACGACGCGGTCAAAGACTGTCTTCAGTTACATGGTAAAAGAGCTCCGTGGGAAGACCCGACTCAATTTATCGTTCGTAACTATCCCTGGAGTAAAAGTACAACAATTCACGGTGGAATCGAAGCATTAATGAGGTATAATTCAACTCGCCCAAATAATTAATCGTTTCTAGATCAATTTTTTGATTAAAATTTGTCTCGTATATTGTTAGATTACGCCCTGAAGATGTAGGCTACGAAGTGAAATCTGAAAGTGATCCTTTGGTGAGTGGAATCAGCACCTAACCTACTTGTTGATAAAACAGTACGAGTAAAAATGAAAAAAATTACTAAATCATAATTTCATTGTTACAGTTGAACATGTTAATGACTTTGCAAGAAGCCGCAAATTATACCAGTAGTTCTCACAATATCTCCTCCGAGTCAAGTAATGGTCCAATTTTAACGACCAATTGTAATAACTCGACTATTTGACAAATGCCAAAATTTCCAACGATGTGTTTTTTAATTACTAAGATGATTATCGTAAAATATCGTATGCATTATATATTTTATTCTACCAAAGATATTAAGCGCTTCCATTGCTCATTTTTTTTAAATTTTTCTCTTTTTTTTGTAAATTTTTAACGATTTTTTTTTAGGATTAAACGACGCTTAGCGATTATTTAAAATCCTATATTTTATATTTATCAAACATCTTATATACGCATGAACGAAATCGAATTAAATGACGAAGATACTTCCGAATGACAATAAATTTTATACGAGAAATCGACCCAGAAATCTGCCATTTTGTAATGCAAAATGAAATCCTTTTGTACATTTTGTACTTCATTGTCATTTTCTAAATCAAATGTACTTTTATTTTATAATTTTTATCTCAAATGTATTAGTCAGAATTTTTGTTCGTATTCGTATATCATATACCTACTTTTTTTGAAAATAATTTTTACTTTTGATGATGTTTTTTTATTAATTAATAAATATTGTTCTTTAATTCGTTTTTAATTTCTTGAAACAATTTTTTTTAACAGGAAAAAAAATATGAAAAATAGTAGGTTCCTACTTTTAATGCCTACTTGGAGGTAATTTGGTAATTACGGTTAAAATGAGCATGTATTGGCAATCAGCATGCAAAACTTTTCATTTCTTCACATGTTGTGTTTATTTTATTCGTCGAGTTTTTTCTAAAAGAGTTTTTTGTTTTTTATTTTTTAATGAAATTGAAATTGAGAAATCTTTAAATTATTAAAATGGTTGAAAAAGCATTTTTAAGCGTTGATAATTATTTGAATTTTTTCAAAGAAATCGACGACATTTACGAAATCAAAGAAAATGCGCTTAACGTGAGTACACAATTGAAATTATATAAATAATAGTGTCGTTATAAAAGAAAATGTAATAATATTCTTGATAAAAAATAGACTGCTTTTGCCGAAATAAACTCCGTTTACGGCCATCTTCTGCAAGATGAAAAAATCAAAAAGCCAAACGAATTCTTGGTACCGGAAATTCCGAAGAATAAAAAAGAAACGAAAGAGAAACAAGAATCCAAACGAGGTAATTTTTTAACCATAATATGGAAATTAGCATGCCACGAGAATTTATTTTGGATTTTTACAGCATCTCAGAAAAATACATCCGCCTCGAATGAAACATTCGCCACAAGTTTGCCTACAACCAGGGACACAACTGAAGATGATCTTGACCCGTTCAGAAGAAGTTCAAGAATCGCTTCAAAAGTTGGTGGTTTTGATTGATTTCACATCTGTCTTGAAAAAGATCAAAATAATGATCCATTGTGGAATTGATCACTTTTCAGAAAATTCCACCAGCTTTACTTTCAACCTCGGAAATCAAACGAGAGGTATCAATTAATACTTCAACATCGTCCATTCAATCAGCTGGTCAATCGAAGCGTCACAATGATACTCGCACGAAGAAGAAAAGTGAGTTTTTCATAATAAATACAGTCCCAAATGTGGAAAAAAGTCGTCCGAATGGTCAAAGGGTTAAAAGCGATTCACAATTTTTGAAAAATTTACAAAATTTACAATTTTTGAAAAATTTACAAAATTTACAAAATTTACAATTTTTGAAAAATTTACAAAATTTACAATTTTTGAAAAATTTATAAAATTTACAATTTTTGAAAAATTAACAAAATTTACAATTTTTGAAAAATTAACAAAATTTACAATTATTGAAATATTAACAAAATTTACAATTATTGAAAAATTTACAATTATTGAAAAATTTACAAAATTTGCACTTTTTAAAAAATTTAAAAAATTTACAATTTTTGAAAAATTTACAAAATTTATTTTCTTAAAATAATAAAATTTTCCCAACTTTCTGGACAGATTCAGAAAGTATAATAGATGACTCGGCGGTGATGTGTTTAGCACACTCGACCCCTCTTGTACTTTCCCCCGCTGACGATGGAAACGACACTGTATTCAAAACACCCGATGAAAAGCCTACAATTTTGAAAAACGAAGAAAATCCTGATTCGGTTAAAAAACGTATAGAGGAATTTGAGAAACGAGCAAAGAAAAATCTCTTGCCCAGCAAATTACCATTGAGAACTCCTGACAAGAAAAAAAAGGCGAGCAAATTTGATATTCACTCATGATCTGCCAATTTTTCATTTGAATTTTTTTCGAGTTTATTTTTATTTTTCATATTTTTAATTGCAGGTTCAAGAGGAAGCTAAGTGCTCAGATAACGCTCCTATTTGCAAAAACAGATCACTAAGGAGTAATAAAGCTTTGCAGGAAAAAAATACGAATGTTGACTCCTCTCAAAGTCAAGATGCTAATAAAAACAAGAAACCAGCAGGATTGAATAATATCATCACATCGAGTAAAATGTAAGCTAAATTTAAATTCATGCCTTGCAAATCATTAGGTATAAATTATTATGAGCGATATTTTGTAGGAAACCGGCCGTAATTACGAGCAATTGTAAAGCGACGAATCAACGACAGAATGAAAATAATGAAAATGTTAAAACGTTGAAATTATTAGAAAAGAAAAATAATGGAAAATTGATGCCACCTCAGAAGAAATACTTCAATCAAGACAAGAAAGGTACGAAAACGCAGAAGTCTGATGACAGTTCGAGCACTTTGCAAAATGAGAGTTCTACTCAAGAGATGAAAAAAACTGAAAGCAAAGTAGTAAGTACATAATACAGGATATACCTCAAGGGAATGTCCAAATTTGTTATTTAAATAGGTAAGTATCTATAAAAACTTCAAAATTCTCTTAGAATAAATTATTTTGCTGAAAACCCTCTTTAGAGAAAAACAAGCTCTTCCTTTTTGGGGAAAAAACATGAATTTTTACTATTGAGAAATTCCCTTAATTTTTTAGTGAGAAAAATCTTAAATTTTTTGAAAAAAACACTCTTATTTTTAGAGGGGAAAAATGATATTTTTTGTCTCAATTCATAAAAAATCTTATAAAAATTCTTTTGGAATAAAAATATTTGTCAGTCAATTTTTGGAGAGAAAAAAAGTGAACTTCTTTGAAATAAAAATAATATCTGTGAGGCGTCACGAGAAAGTACGTCTTATTGTCCATGACGTTTACCCTGTAACCTAAAATCTGTATGGAAATATGGGATTGAACACAGACACTAAGCCGCATTTTCTGGTGACCATTACATAGTGTGTCACAAGGAAACATAAAGAAAACAATAGTCTATTGTTTTTTTTTAATTGAGATAAAAAAAAAATAAGAAAAGTAGGTAAAAATTTTTCAATTTTTTACTGAAAAAAATTGAGAAAAAACAAGCTATCTTTAAAAAGAAAAAAAAATCAATTTATGATAAATAATATTAGGTACTTAATTCTCTGTTTCAATACAAAAATCCTTTCGTTTTTTTTTTTGATAAATCCTCAATCCTTTTCAACTTTTTCCGAGAAAAAAATTTCAATTTTTTGGAAAAAAGACGCTTATTTTTTAAAAAAGAAAAATGATTTTAAAGCCCTAATTTAAAAAAAAAGTTCATTTGTTTGCAATAGAAATATCTTCTAGTAAATTTTTGAAAAAAATCTCCCAATTTTCCTAGAGAAATAAAATGAGATTTTTTTAAAAGAAAAAATATCTCAATTTTTTCGGAGTCGAACTTAGAAAATTTTCAGTTTTTTTTAAACCAAAAAAAGTTGGTAAAAACGTTTTATTTTTTTTGCTTTAAGAATCCAATTTTTTAGATAAACCACCACCTTCTGTCTCGATTAAAAAAAAAACATCTTCAACTTCTTCAAGAAACAAAATTTTAATTATTTTGGAAAAAGGCTCTTATTTTTAGAAAATAGGAAATTATTTGTATTCTTTGTCTCAATTGAAAAAAAATCTCTATTTTCGTACAGAAAAAAATATTCTAAAAAAAAAGAATCTCCTCTTCTTAGAGAAGAATACCTTTTTAGTGGAAAAAATTTGTCATTGTTAAAAGAAGTAAATTTCTCAATTTTTTTGAGAAAAAAAAACTATCATGTGTGAATTTTTTAAAAAATCCTTCAATTTTTTGGAGTAAAAATATTTCTCAGTTAATCTCTTAACTATTTTGGGGAAAAAAATTCAAAACCTTCTTGAATGAATGAAACAATTGAAGACCTGGTTTCCAAAACGTGCTTAGTGCATTTTTTTCATTTTTCACTTTTTCGTTCCTACTGGTTCGTGGAGTGCTGTACTACAATAATTTTCAAGCCCCATGTCAATATCTCCTTTCTTTCTTTCTCTATATTACATTGTTTTAATGGAAAATTATATATTATATATCAAATGGTTTTTCCTCATTTTCCGAAAAAAAACAATTTTTGAACAAAGCACGTTTTGGAAACCAGGTCTTCAATTGATTTTTTCGAAGTCAACTTGGAATAATTTCTCCATTTTTTAAAAAATTACCTATAAGAGTAATTAGATGAAAAAGTTTTCAATTTATTGGGAACAAGTTGGAATTTTTTACATAAGAAATAAAATGATCTCTTTTTTAGAGAAAATCTTTCAAATTTTTGAGAAAAAAATAGGTACTTATCTCACTTATTATCATTTCATTTTTATGTGTCAATTTTGAAAAAAAGAATTACATATCTTTCATTTTGTTTGGAGTGAAAATATTTCTCAGTGAACTGGAGAAAAAATAATTTTTTTCTTGAAACAAAAAATATTTCAATTTTTTCGGAGTCAACACAAAAAAATTCTCAATTTTTTCAAACTGCAAAGGTAGGTAACAATTTTTTTAATTGAAAAAGTATAATTTCATTTTCTTGTTGAAAAATTTCTTCTTTTCAGAGAAATAAAACCTTTTTTATTCAAAAGACTCATCTTTAGAGAAAAAATCTTTTATCTTTAAAGAAAATATTCTTCAATACTTTGAAAAAAAATAAATAATAAAAAAAATACTCGTCATTTTTTGTGTAAATTTCTTAGGAGTAAAAATATTTCTCAATTAACCTCTCAGCTATTTTGGAAAAAAAAATCAAAATTTTCTTGGAATAAAACTTATTTTAATTTTGTTTGTAGTCAACGTAGAAATTTTTCAATTTTTTGCACAAAAAAAAAAAAAAAAAAAAAAAAAAAACTGGGAAATCTGACATTAACATGTTATTTTTGGAGGGAAAATTCATCAATTTTTTCGAAGTAAAAAGATTCATGTATAATTTTTGGAATAAAAATTAAACCTAGGCACTAAATAACATTTGAAAAAAGCCTCTGTTCTTCGAGGAAAAAAATATTCTCATAAATTCAATATTAAAAAATTTTCAATTTCAGGACAACACAAATCACCCAGGACCAGTAGACACACAATACGAAATCGACCACGTTTCAGAAAACGAATCGAGTGAAGATGAAGAGCACCCTAAAAAGCAAATACCGAATTGGGCCCTTAGTAAATATTTCACCAATTAAAATTGGATACTTTTTTTTTAAATTTTCTTCGTTGATTCATTTTTTTTTCACAGAAGAAATACGAGAGTATCCTTTGAACGTGCAAGCCTGGATTAATAAACAAGAAACCGTGTATCCGTGGTTCTATAATAAAAATATTAAAAATCCAAAATTAGAAGAATTATTCTCAGTCACCATTAAAATGCGTCCGAGAACTTCGAGCGCCGTATGGAACACCAAAACTTATTTCAAATGATAGATTCGAGTGTAATCTATAAGTTTTCGTCGAATTATTATTTATCTACCTTCCAACGTACCTATTCGTTATACCTTCTGATTAGGCCGTTTAAGAAAAATACATTTATGTTTATTAAAATCAAACACGTAGTTTATTCTTAAAATTAAGTACATATAAAAAGATAATTCACCGAATAAGTTCACATTTACAATATCATGTTTAATATAAACACAGAGTTTAAAAAAAAAAAAATGCGTAAAAATCAACAACATTGAAAAGTTGACAATTGGTAACGCGATTTTTACATAAAATAATACATCGTTCTAGCGAGGCTATTTCAAAAAACATGTTAGAAAAAAATAAAATTACTTTAAAAGTCATCACATAGTAATACAGATTAAATCTGCTTTAAAAAAAATCTTTCTGGGGAATAGTAAAATAATGGAATGCATTTCTGCTAAGTAGTGTTTACACTTCTCAATCAATTTTTTCGCATATTCGAGCTAAAATACTGACCTACATCTCATTGAGCTAAACACCGCATCGACACATGCAACATACCAATAATAATTCATCGTAGGTAAAATTGTGCTTACTACGCGTAAAATATTTCAAATCATTCATTTACCCGTCCGCAACAGCGACCATTAAGTTTATTCTTCGTTCTCCAGCTTAGCTTGATTCAAAGTGTCGGGTAATTTTTTATTCAGCGTTTCTGGGAATGACGATGATAGGCCTCCGGCTATTATAGCAAATACACCGAATAACAATACTGGAGCATGTTTGCCGAACGTGTCACGCTGAAATTATACGTAGAAAATGAGTTTTCGATTTAATCGAGGGATCGGGACACCCTTTATACGTAGGCTGGTCACTGGGTGTTTAAAATTTCAAAAAATATTTACCAATAAAACAGTCTGAGGTGCGATCATTGATCCGATACGGCCAAACATCGAAGCCAAACCGCATAATGAAAGACGCAATTCCGTTGGGAACATTTCCGCCGAGTAAATGTAAATGATATTGAATGACGTCGTAATTAAAAATTTGCTAAGTAGGAAGAGTACAATTTGGGTGACGTGCATGTCTGCAAAAAAAAAAAATTGAATAAGTCCAAGATGAGAATTATAAAAATTCGAAGTTCTGGATATTTTTTTGACTTGAGAAAAATCAAGCATCAATAAATTCACAAAATTTTAAAAATTGAAAAAATATTTAAAAAACTGATCCAATTCCAAAAAATTATCAACATTTCTAAAATAACCAAAAAATTAAAAATTGTAAAAAATTTAAAAATTTGCCATTTGAAAGTTTTGAAAAAATGCAGATGAATTTTGAAAATGTATCTGATTTCAAAAATTCAATGAAATTTTAATTTTTTACAAAATTTTAAAAATTGTAAAAAGTTGTCCAAAATAAAAAAGTACCTACCACTTTAAAAAATTTGGTAATTTTTGAATTTGAATGAATTTGCTAAATGTGTGTACCTAAGTTGAATGAATTTTTAAAATTCAACTTTGAAAAAATTAAAAGTGCAATTTTGAAAGTTGAATAAAAGTTGCAATTTTAAAAATTCGGTAAAAATTGAAAATTCGATAAATTTTTGAAACTGGATCAATTTTTAAAATTTAACTTCTATAAATTTCAAGAGTTGGATTTTCATAATTTTCAAAATTTGGTTAACAAAATAAAAATTCGAAAATTTTCAACCTTAAATCAATTTCTGAAATCGAATAAATTTTTTAATGTTGGTAAATTTGGAAAATTTATAAAATTTTCAAAATTTAGTGGAAGAAATTACTTAGGTTAAGTATTTTAAATTTTAATAAATTTTTTCAATGGAATAAATTTTCAAAATGCAGCTAACAAAAAATCAGAATTCTAATTTTGAAAAAAAAAAAATTCACAAGTGAAAAAATTGGCAAGCTTTAAGATAAGTTGTGAATTCAAAAAAAAAATTTACACCAATTTCTAAAATTGGTTCAATTTGTAAAATTTGTACTTATTTCAATTTTTTTTAATTTTCAAAATTTGGCAGAACTTATTGATTTTAACATTTCAATTTTTTTTTGAAATTAGCTCGATTTTTAAAATGTAAGGTGATTTAAAAATTCGGCAGAATTTTGAAATTCTATGATTTTAAAATTTCAATAAAGTTTTGGAATTGGATCAATTTTTGAAATTTAGGAAAATCTTCCAAAATTTAAAATGAGGTGAATTTTTACACTTTTACCTCAAAAAATTTTATGAAAAAATGAACAAAATTTGGTCATTTTTAAATTTCAATGAATTTTTATAGGTTGAATAAATTTTTGAAATGGAGGTAAATTTTCAAAACAAAAAAAAAACCAAATAAATGAACTGAAAAATCCAATAATGTTTTTTTGATAAGTTTTTATAAATTAAAAAACCTTTTGAACGTTGTTTAAAAAATCGAAATCGAGTTTTTTTTTTAAATTTCAATAAATTTTCCTTGTCAAATGAATTATTTTTTACCTACATTTAAAAAAATAAAAGATCAATTAATTAGTAGTTGGATAAACGTTTTTTATAAACATTTGAAAAAAATTCAAAATTTGATACGTTTTAAATGTTCATGATTTTTTAAAATTTTAAATGCCTAGATCAATTTCTAGAATTTGATAAATTTTCATGTTCAGCTAAATTTTATTTTCCAAAATTCCAAGAAGGAAACTTGGAAATTCTTTCAATTTAAAAAATTTGTCAAACTTTGAAATTCTTTGATTTTAAAGTTTTAGTAAATTTTTGAAATTGAATCAATTTTCAAATTACAGCTAAACTTTTAACAACTGATTGTCAGTCAATTTTTTTAAAATTTCAAAATTCTGATAATTTTTTTTTTTTTTTTGAAATTTGCCCAATCGATTTTTAAAAAATTTACACAATTTTATTCCTAAATTGACCAAATTTTTTTAAATGAATTTAAATATGTATCTATTCGATTTTAAAAATTTGGTTGAGCTTTGAAATTAATTATTTCAATAAATTTAAAATACCTAGTGATTAACCTACTCAGATCAATTTTCAAATTTCATTCAACTTTTAAAAACTTCAAGATTTGATTGGATGATTAAATTGATAAAATTGGCAACATTTTTAAATGTCGATTACATTTTTCAAAATCTTAAGAATGAAAATTTTAAATTTTTTACGATTTTCGAAGTTTGGTAGAACTTTGAAATTTTTTGATTTTAAAATTTCAATAAATTTTTAGAATTGAACCCAATTCTTAAATCCAATCAAATTTTTTAAAATTAAAAAAAAATTACATTATTACAATTCAGCAATTTTTGATTTTTAATAAATTTTTCAATTCCTAAATTTGATCTTTCCCAAAACTTTAAAACGTAAATTGTAAAACTTTTTCAAAATTTGGCGGAACTTCGAAATTTTTTGATTTTAAAATTTCAAATTTTTTTTTGAAATTGGACCAAATTCTAAAATTTAGCCAAACTTTCCAAATTTAAAAAAAAAACAATTTTTACATTTTTTCAATTTAGTAACTTTTGATTTTTAATAAATTTTTGAAATTGAATTTCTAAATTTTATCTAAATTTCTCAAAACTTTTAAACGTAGGTAAATTAAATTTTGTTTACGACTTCTGAAATTCGGTAGAACTTTGAAGGTTAGTGATCTTAATTAATGAAAAAAATTATATCAATTTTTAAAATTCAGTTTCATTTTTTAAAATTGAAAAGCTGAATAGTAAAATTTTTACAAATTTTCAAAATGTGATAGAGGTTCAAGATTTCAATAAGTTTTTAAAATCAATAATTTTTTTAAAATGTCACTGAATTTTGAAAAGAAAAAAAATTAAAAAGAAGTATAAATCAACAAATTCTTCAATTGTGGCGAATTTTTACAATTTTAAAAATTTTTAATTTTTGAATTTACATATTCTCGATGTTTGTCAAGTCGCGTACGTACCGCCAGGAACAAATTCGCAAATAATACACGTGACGCCGCTGAAGAAAAATGCAGCACTCAGTGAAACTCGACGTTCGACTTTTTCCATTATAAAACCAGATAAAATAAACGCCGGTACTTCGACAGCGTTGGTTAAAACAAAATTAAGGTATTTGTCACCAGCCAATGAAATCGAATTTATCGACAATCCATAGTACACTAAAGTACCCGTGAACCTGAAATAAAAAGGGAATTTTTCATAAATCATCGAAACTCAACGAGGTGAGAATTTTTTTTGACACAAACCATGAAAACGAACAATTGAATAATCTACATAATAATTGTTTTGATTTGAAAGCGGTAAAAATTGGTTTCCAAAATGGCTCACTAGGTTCATCCTGAATAAAATAAATAAATAAATAAGTAGGTAGGTACTAGGTAGCTAGGTAGGTACCTATAAAATCAAACATAATTTTCAAAAATATATATAATTATACTACTTACGTTTTCAATTTTTTTAGCACACATTTTCTCATCATGGTCTTCTAAAACTCTATCAGGTATTTTAATTTCATTCGAATCTGAGATCTTTTTCAAAATTTCGAACGCTTTTTCGTGACGTCCGTTTGTCTGCAGCCATCTTATCGATTCTGGTATGAGCCTAGTAAAAAAAGATACTTGATCATTACCTACACACGAATAGTGTACCTAATTTTGGGTAAAATTATTTAAAAAAATATATTTCCATACCAATAATACAATATAAACAATAAAGCTGGCGAATAACAAGCTATCAATAACTGCCTCCAATTTTGCAAGTACCAGGCCAGAAGACCCATGATGACTGCACCGATTGGATAAAACGTACCGATAATGGTGGCAGCGATAGGTCTCATTTTTGGATTAACCAATTCGATACCTGAAACGAGAACGAGTTTCAAAGTTAAGATCAAGGTGATTTAAACAAAAAAATCGTAATATTTTTACGTGTGCGAAAAATTAACGTCTCGGTAAACCATTTATACTTCTTTAATTCAACAATACAGTTTTTTCTCAAGGTTCCGTCAAAATCAAAACTAACGAGTACCAAACAAAATTCGTTTGGGAAAACAATCGACCGATTTATTATGTTAATAAGGCATTTCGAGCTTCTTCATTTTTAATTTTTATACTACGAAGTACGAAGTCCCCCCCCCCCCCATCGTATCGAATTGCGAACAATATCATAGAAAGAGATATGGGCTAATTATTTCATCTTTAATGTACGCCACTCGAAGTTATAATTATCGATTAAATATTCATCAATGCCCATATGAGAAAAAAAACCACAAGAAAACCGCGATATTAATTAACTACGAAACATAGACGTCAGTTGGTCACATATGATTTATGAAACGGATGATGATACTAATCAAAATAAATTACCTATTATCTCTAAAAAAGTCATTTTCAAGCCATCCCAACAAAATTTTCGATTTTTGACCCAAATCGCGAATAATATTTTTTTTATAAAAGACTTCAATTTGTCAGAAAAATTCTCAACCTTTCTTCACCCAGTTGAAGAAAGGTCACTTTAGGTTTAGAATATTAAATAATATTAATAAATTATGATACACAGTCGAGCGTCGTAAAATAAAATTATTATGATGATGACGACGAGTTCATCTGATTATTCAAAATTTTTTTTAAAAAGAAATAAAAAAAATAATAATTGAAAAAAAAATTGGAAATAATTAAATCACCCATTCAAAAATTAAAGGCGACACGAGAGAATTTCCCCCAATTTTTCAGATCATTTTACGTCACACAATTTTTTTCCAAAATTTTCAATTTTCAATTTATTCAATTTCTAATTCATCCAATTTTTTGATTTTTCCACATTTTTTGATTTTTCAAATTTTTAAAAGATACACTAGCAAAATCTGCCATAAATCCCTCCCCACTCTCTACCCTTTCCACAGATGACATCAAATATTTGTTAACCAAACAAATTTACTCAAGCTGGCAAAACTTATGGTCCCAACAAGTAAACAATAAATTATACCAACATAAAAAAAGAGTGCATCCTTGGAAAAACCTCTCACAATTAAATAGACAAGATGAAATCATTATAACCAGACTAAGAATTGGACACACAAAAATTACTCACAATTATCTTTACCAAAAAACTCCAAAACCTCTATGCCCTTTCTGTACTATTCAACTTATATCTATCCAACATATCCTGTTCGAATGCCCCAAGTTAAAACAAGAGAGACTAACCCTACAAATAAATGAAATCCCCCCAGTTATACCAGATATTCCTTCCGAAATTCAAAAATTCATAAACTTAATTAAAAAACTCAACCTCACAAATAAAATTTAAAAAATTCTTCCGATGGGTGTAATAATCCTGTAATTATAAACACCCAAAAAAAAAAAAAAAAAAAAAAAAAAAAAAAAATTTTTAAATTTTTAAATTTTCAATTTTTTCAAATTTTCTAATTCATCCAAATTTTTTGATTTTTCCAAAATTTTCAATTTCTCTAAATTTCCTAATTCATCGAAATTTTTTAAATTTTCCAAATTTATTACCTTTTCAATTTTGACAAATTTTCCAATTTTTAAAAAAATTATTCAATTAAGCACCTACTTAAAACTGAAATTTTTCCAATCATTTATAATTTCCTAATTTTCCAATACCTACTTTCAACTTTTTCGAGTTGAAATTTCCTCATGTTTCACTAGTTTCTAATTTCATCATATTATTTTTAATATTTCCCAAAATGCTAAATTATTAATTTCATAAATCTTAATAGGCAATTTTTCAGAATCCTACAACTTTTTTGAAATCTTTAAATTTCAAATTCGAATTTTTCGCAATTTCTAAATTTTTTCTAATTATTATTTTTTATTTCTCCATTTTGTAATATTTTAATAAGCCATCAATTTTTTCAAATTTTCATAAACATTTTATTTTTCCAAGTTTTTAAACTTCTATGACTCAATTTTCAATTTTTTTTCTTTACTTAGTTTTCACTCGCTTTGAATAATTGTATTTATTTTTTTTTGAATATTTTGATTATTTTTATAATTTGTAATTTTTCCATTATTATTACCTATTAATTTGTTATTTTCGCAAATTTTTGAATTTTTCTAGACCTTCCAATTTTTTTCCTCTTAATTTTTCACAAACTGAAGATTTTTAATTTTTCGATTTTTTATGATTTTATACTTCTATTAAATTTTTAATACCTATTTCCATTTTTTTTTTTCTGAATCTTTCGATTTTGTAACATTTTAAAATTTTCCAAAAAATCGATTTAAAAAAAATTGAAAAAAATAATAATAATTTAGTAAAATTTTAAATAGTTAGTGATTTTTTAATTTTTTGAAGCACTCAATTTTTCAATTTTTCTGAATTTTTGAACTGTTAACTTGAAAAAAATTTCAGTACCTTATTTGAATCGACTTTCAATTAAAAATAAGCTGTAGTACTTATATTTTCCATCTTCCATTCCCATTTACCATTGATGAAGCAATACAATAAAAGTAGGTACAAGTGTAGCAGGAGGCTAGGCGCCTACCTAATTTAGAAAGTGCAGCGTAGAAATCATCGAAAGTGATCTCAAATAGAAAACAATTTCTTTTTCTAAGAAACGTAAATTTTTTTTAAAAATAAATCACGTCTGTAGTGACGTTTTCTACAATTAATTTCTTCATCAATCCATTCAAAAACACTTGACCAATTATCTACACTGTTTTCACGACCAAATAATGCAAAATAAATTGAATCTTAAATCGGACTGCGATAAAATTGCAGTCAATTACTTGCCAAATAAATACATAGATACATACGTATATTACCCAACGTTACATTAATTGAGCATTTCAATTAAACGGTCGTGAATCTCGCATGACAATTCTGCGTCTAAACTATTCGAACTAATTTTAGAACAAATTATTACTTCTGGGTACCCCACGTCGTCATTAATACGTCATTATGACGAGGGGGAACATTTCGATACAAATTAATTTCACTCATAACATTCAAAAATTACACTTAAAAATTTATTCCACCGAAATTAACCCAGCAGCTACATAAATGACACTGATGAATTCAAATGGGCAAAGAACTGTCACGATTTCCAAATCAAATGGGAAGCTCGAGTACTCGTATGCCTACTCAAATTTGTCATCGAATAAAAATGTAAAATATTTATCGTGAACTTTGATAAGGTTACTTGGATTACATTGAACTGTACTATAATCTATTACAAACTGATTACGGATCGGATGACGTAGAGAGACAGGAACGGAGTGAGTGAAAAATAAAAAAGAAAGCTCAACCCACCTCAATACGTAAATCGTCGTAAAGAAACCCAAACAATGGAAAACTTTGAAGCTTTCGAAATTTTAAAACCGGTTCAAAGTTCAAACAAGATTATAAATTAGCAAAAAAAATTACCCAATATGAATGCGGTTCCGTAAATGGCACTGCCGAAAAAC
Source organism: Balanococcus diminutus (assembly GCA_959613365.1). NCBI lineage: Eukaryota > Metazoa > Arthropoda > Insecta > Hemiptera > Pseudococcidae > Balanococcus > Balanococcus diminutus. The sequence goes on from OY390714.1 coordinate 39,041,091, forward strand.
GAATCCAAGAATTCAAATGCAGCGAACATCAGGTAACTGGTTGACAAACCTCGTAAAATTCCAAATAATACAGACAACATGGTGCAACCTAACGCTACAAATTTTCTACCATATCTGTAACACATTTTGGAATAAAAAAATTGACATACTTATTACGTTAAACTCGACACCATTAATTATGATTAAAAATCGCACCGATAAATCACGAATGTGTATTTAGGTGGAAAAAGTCGTAGCAGTTAGATCTCTGCTTGAAAGCAAAATTTTTTCGTACTCGTAATTTTTTAAAAAATAGCATAAAAAATTACTTCAAAATACACTTTTTGGGGCCTAAAAAGAGGCAGGGATGGCTTAAGAAGCTGAAATTTTCACAAATTTTGGAGATAAAGTAGATCCCTAATGCTGGTGCAAATTTCAAAATTTTTCATACTTTCAATCCCATCTTAGACCATTGAGGGGGGGGGGGTAGGCTGTAGACTAATGAACGTATAAAAAATCTCCCCAAAATTTACTTTTCGAGGCCTAAAAAGAGGACGTACCCAATATTTTCAAATTGGGGCCTAACAAAATAACCATAATTTTTTTGAAAATTCAGCCAAAAAGTACTAGGTAGGTAAAGCTTTACACGAGTAATTTTGATTTTTTTTCAACATAATATACGATTTCAATGAGACGAATAGACAAGTAATGCTTACTTAAATTAAAATACTCGATTTAATTATTTATTATTAGCATAATTACTCACCTATCTGAAATAATACCGAAAATAGGAATACCGAAAAACTGACCAATATTGTTAATCGTACCGATCATCGCCAATTCCCATTTTGATTGCTCGCACAAAATATTAAACTGTAGAAAAAAGATTGAAAAATAATTATCACATTATGCAGTACAAAATCGAAGTAATAAACTTTCTCATATTATAGAACTTTACACTCGCTATTGACTCGGAGCAAATAACAACGGTTGTTAAACTTGTTAAAACTCCTTGTGCAACTGAAACCTAAACTATTTGATTGGTTGGAAAAATAAACTTAGAATTTTTTTTATTGATAACAAGAATTATTGTACCTACGCTGAATTATGTTAATAGTTGCACCAATTTTGTTTTTATTTACTTGAAACGTAAAAATACCCCCCTTTTCCGAGTAAAAAGATTATTCAATGTTTCGAGTGTGCTGTTTTAATTAGGTAAGTTGTCTAAACGTAATTAATTAGAGAAACTTGATTTTCAAAATTTATCATTTGACTGAATTTTTCCCACTACGTATAATTGCAATGCTACATAATTTTTTTTTGCCAATACTCCTAAGAGGAAGGAGCCGAACCGAATACATTTTCCAAGAGGGGGAAGAATTAAAAATTTTCCAACTAATTTTTTTTCTTTTGGTATTGTATTTTTAAAGTAGATTTTACAGTTTTTAATGAAAAAATAACCTTAGTTTTTCCAAGTTCATGAGAAAGCTGTGCTAAATAATACAGCTGTTTTTTTAATTACTGTAATTTTTCCAAGTAAAACTAAAAAAAAAATTTAGGGGGAAGCTCCCTCTGAACCCCCCCCCCCCATCGGTACGCCCCAGCTGAGGTGTACGTACGTATACCTTTATGCTTAGATGAAACAGATGCTTCATCTTTTTTGTGTGGGGGGGGGGGGGGGGGGAGGGTTGAAAGAAACAAAGAATAATGTTGAAAAATTTTGTTCTCATTTTTTGTAGAAAACTGTTTTTAAAAATTTTCCTGCAAAATTTTGTAAGCCTTGTGTTAAAAAAAAATTGAAAAATTTCATTATTCACAAAAATTGAAAAAAAATAATGTTAATTTTTAGCAAAAAATTCAAAAGGTTAATTTTTAGCAAAAAATTCAAAAGGTTAATTTTTTCAACTTTTAAGTGCAAAAAGGTACGTTAAGAAGAAATTTGAAAATTTTGTTCAATAAAAAAAATTTGTATGTTGGATTTTGATTGTTTTTTTGCCGAACAACAATTGAAAAGTTATTATTTAAAAAAATAAGTGGGTGATACTTATTAGAATTTTTTTTTTAAGAATAATAATTCAATAAAAAATATATAGGCTATAAAAAAGTTTTCAGCAAAAAATTAAAAATTTCGTTTTCAAAATTTTTTTGTGAGAAAAATTTAATTTTCTCCATCAACATTTGATTTTTTTTTCAAACAAGAATTAATGTATCTACCGGACCCTCCCCCCCCCCCCCCAATCACAACTTTTCCATCACCATTTCAACTACTTTTTACAAAATTTTCAGCGAAAATTAAGAATCCCCCCTTCATCAAAAAATTAGAACTCAAATATACATATTACAGAAAGTTTTTCAAATAGCAAGAGAAACCATTTTTAGCTGATTCAAAATCAGCTATTAGTTTTGATTTCCGATTTTTTTGGTATTTCTTGCGATATGTATTTATGTATGTATTGATTTATGTACTGAATTTTGTCCGCGCGATAACTCTCGTTCTAATGGACCGATTTAATTCAAATTTTAATGGTAGGTCAGGGACCATGTAGAATAGAACCCTATTGTTTTTGGGCAATTTTGGACCATTACTACGCATTATTTGGGAAAAAATGGTCAGAATTAAATTAGACCAATTTAATCCATTAATCGAAAAAATATTTTGCCTAGCATTTTATTTCAGGTCGAAAAAAATTAAACTTTTCTCCCCTCTTTAGACGTCGACGTCGACGAGCACCGCGTCGACGTCATATCATTTTTTATTTAAATATGCTAGGCATTATATAAAAAATATTTTTTCTACGTCTAAAACCATTTTTAAACAAGAAGATGTTTAAAAAACTTTGTAAAAAACTCGGCGCTTCGCGCCTCGCCAGGGGGACTTCGTCCCCTGGAACACCCTGGTTGGCACTATTTCCACACAGCGTTTGAAAGTATGAAACTTAGTATATGCTTTTAGTCCGTGACAAAATGTCTAAAAGTCATCAAAATTAATTTCCATGGAAATTTAAAAGTAATAAAATTCACTATAATTTGAAAAAATGTCTAAAAGTCACGAATATTAATTTCCATGGAAATTTAAAAATCAGTATAATGAAAAAAAAACCTAATTAAGTCATGAATATTAATTTCCATGGAAATTTAAAAATCTAAAAAGTATAATAAAAAGTAATCTTTCTAAAAAAAAAAAATCTAAGTTTCAAAATGCCAGAAAGTCATCTTTTTAAATTTTTTTTTATAAGTTTCAGAATGTCTGACAAAATGTCTAGAAAATGTCCAAAAGTCATGAAATTTCAAAAAAATTTACGTTTCAAAATGTCTGACATAATGTCTAAAAAGTCGAATTTATTGAAAATTTTCTGTTTTTTTATGTCATCCAAACCTAACCTAATGTAAAACCTAACCCAATGGGGTCAGATTTTGGTGTCGGATTTTCGTGACGGATTTTCCTGTCGTTTTTTTCTATTTTAGTCTCCGTAAAAGCATATACTATGCTAAAATTGAAAATTTTAAAAATAATTTTATAATTTATGTACCTATTTGAAAAAATAAAAATAAAAATTTTGTTTTCTACAAAAAAAAAAAAAAAAAAAAAAAATTAAGAATAAATGGATTTCAATTTTCAACAACAATAATAGGATTTTTTCAAACAATAATTGAAAACGTTTAAATCATTTTTTTTGAAAAATCAAACAAAAATCAAGGAAAATTCAAAAATTTGAAACTGTTGTTTTTTAACTTTTTTTTTTTATTCAAGATTTTTAAAAATTTTATAAAAGTTTTTTAGAAGAAAATTTTTCATTTTAATTTTTTTTAATTTAAAATAATTTTGTTTATTATAACAAAAAATTCAAAAAATTCTGATTTCAACAACGATTGGATTTTTTTTAAAACAAGATTTTAAAAACTTTTCATCAAAAATTTAAAAATCATACCTAGGTAAAAGAAAAAAATTGTTTTTATTAAAAATTTTTAACTTTTGTTTCAACAAAAATTTGAAAACATTGTTTTAACGAAGCTTATTCTATTTAAATTAAATTCTTAAAATTTTACCAAATTTTGTTCTCTAGAAAAAATAAAAAATAAACTTTTTGAAAAAAATTGAAATTTTTTTGTTTTTAACAAGGTTTGTAAAATTGGTGTATATATGAGCCAAAATTTCAAAAATTCAGTTTTTTAACAAAAAATTGAAAACTTACTCTAAGAAGTTCAAAAATGGTGCCATGGAAAAATTCGGTTTCAAATAAGATTTAACTATTTTTTTAATTACTAATTTTCACTACTTTCAACCACTGCTTTTCACAAAATTTTCAGAAAACCACTCTTACAAAAATTACTGAAAATTGAGAAGCAAGCCCCTTCGTAAAAAAATTAGGTAGAAGACGAAAAAAATTTCAAACTGCAGGAAAAACTCCATTTAAAATTTTTTGTAAGAATGGGCGAAACTATGTGGTTTTTTGACACTGATTTATTACTACCGAGTTGAATTGAAATTTTGATAAAATTCACTACATTTTTACCAACTACCTACCAAAATTTAAAAATTAAATTTTTTTTTTTTTTTTTAAACGCCATATACAGCAATTAAGGCTAGAGGCGTATTTAAATTTTCTAATTTCAATAAAATTCAACAAGCCATATTAAGATAACTATGTATGAAATTCATAGTTTGAACCAAAATTGATTAAAAAAATTAAAACATCTTTTTTCAATAAAAATGTAAAAAAAAATTATTTCTTGAAAATTTTTTCCTTTGCAAAATTTTTGGTAGGTACCTATATTTATCTTTAGACCAAAATTTGAAAAACCTTTATTTTAAAGCATAAAATTGATTTTTTTTTTCTTTACAGACGCTCTGAACTATAATTATACAGAGAATAATCTGAGTGCAACTGCATTGTTAAAATAAGCTCTGGAACGCTTTATAAAATGTAAAGCACATACACAGCTCAAAAAGTTCGTAAAAAATAAACGTTGATCTTTTTTAGAAGATACCTTAAAATGGTCAGAAAGGGTGGGATGGGTGTAATACCAAAATTTCTATTCTTTCACCTATTTTCATATAAATATTCGCTAATATGCCAATGAAAATTTTTCGACAGTTTTTAAAACAATATTCAATTATTAAAATTTGATTTGCACATAATCGTCGAAGCAATTGGTACCGTCGACAGAATACTCCAACCGGTAATTAAAGAATTTTGCGATAATTCAATTTGAAATTTTTATCTTTACACGAGTAGATGATAAGCAGGTAAGGCACCTACTCCTAAATGCATTTTCCCTTCCCATTTCGAGGTCATTCAACGTCGCCGAAAAAAAATTGCATCTTTCGAAACAATCGTAAGAGTATCTTTCTCTCGACGTATCATTAATATACCTACATTGTTCTCGGTAAATTCGCATTTTAATACATATTTCAATGATTATAATTAACTGCGCATCTCGAAGGTGAACCTAGATCGCGTCTCGAACAATATGTTACCTGTCTAAGGTCCATGTACATTGTACAAAATATCTATAGAACTGAAGTTCCTCTATCTTACCTCTTTCACGATGGTCACTTCTTCAGTTTCGAACACCCAGTCGTTGCATTGCAGTATGTTAGACGTATTGAATCCATCTCTCGAGCAAGTTAAATTTTCACGTACATCGGGAATAGGCTGGAACATTTCGCATTTTCGCGAAATACCGTCTTTATTTTGAGGAATCGCATTATTTAACCAGGACGGATTGTAAATTGTCGCATTCGTGTCGCATTGTGGTACTCGACATCTGTAATGATAACGTGCCTCTGTTTAATTTTTACTCGTATCATTTCACGAGCTCTTTGACATCTTCTTAGTTTCACAGAGACAGAACAAGCAGTCTGCTAACAAATCATGAATCGATATAATTATGAAAACGTATGTGACAGGACGAACTCTCGAAAGGTCTAGTGGTAATTATATCGTGAATTTGGCATCTCAGTTTAACCTCAACTGATTGTCAGACAAATTATAATTTTTTTTCCCATATACTCGCAGTATACGTACTTTACGTCGCAATCACATCTTCGGTTATTTATGTATTTCAAGGTCAAGATCATAGTGCAAATGATACAAGTGTTCAATTTACCTATATTCCAAATCACCGGCTGTTAACGTAAAACTGAGCGGGAAAATGTTTGCGAACATCAACAGTAAACCGATCAGCAGTAGGTTTATTAATTGATATCGTCCAAATTTCAAATCCGTTAGAACTTCGTCCAAATCCCATGTGAAGCTTTTCGTCTGTGAACATAAATATTTTTCATCAGTTAATTTCTATTTTAATAATTAAATTAGCACAAGCTGTATAGGTCTACATATAATTATAAGAATATTTATTCAATTTGAAGTTGCTTCCTTGTCCATAAAGAGGTGAGTCTGTTTTTTTTTTTCATTATTTGTTCTAATTTTATGAAAGTTGGTCAAATTCTTAAAAAAAGGAATGAAAAGGTACGGCAGATGAAATATATAAGTGTCAAGATACACACAGAAAGATTCAAAGAGGAAGGTATCAACGTTTATAACGTTTATTTTATTGTTATTTGATTTGGTTAAAAGCACAGATAAAAATATTAAAAAATAAAAATGAATTAGGTAAATGAAAAAAAAATAGGTAATCCCGAAAAAAATTACAAAACTCCAAAAATTGATTGTTGACAAAACCAAAGAATAGAATTTGGAAAAAATTCTACATGTTAAGTAAATGTTTCGTATGAAATATATTTTGAAAAAATTGAAAAATTTCAAGGAAATAATTTTTAAATGTCAAAAACAAACTTGAAAACAATTTTAAAAACCTATAGAAAAATTGTTGAAAAAACAAAATAAAATATACCCCTCCCCCCCCCCCCCCAAAAAAAAAACGATTGTGGAAAAAATCAAAAAACAGAATTTGGAATAAATTCAAAAAATTCTATCCGAAATGTTTTATTTTTATTTTTTATTTAATGAAAAATGTCGAGAATTTTTTTTAACCTGAAAAACGGAGAAAACAATTTAAAAATTATAGGTAAACAATAATATTTGAACAAAAAAAACATAAAAACAAGTTCGAAAAAATATGTAACAACGATGGAGACAGGGGGAAGTTATCATCGTATTTGAAATTATACTCGTAGATATGGTCGCAATAAATTTTCAGATCATAAACGGAGTCATCTGATCATTATTCTCCACTCCTCACTCCACGTACTCGCGGCTCGATATTTATCCCTATGTTCGATATGTTCGATAACTTAATTTAATGATGCAACGGATGATTGGAGTTTTGCAGATAAATGTAATGGAATATTTCGTAGTAAATCGACGATAAAACTCTTTAATCATAGCGAATTCAATTATCCAGGTACTCGTATAAGAATTTTACAATGTCAATAACCCTACACTTGATTAAATAATATTTTATTATACGAGACCGAACGCCATAAAAGAACTTCGAAATTTTTTTAAATCTGTTGTTTTATTTTTTTCTCATGGTTGATGCCCTAAAAAAAACCGAAAATGCAAAAATAGACTATAACTACTAAAATCTCCATTTTTTTGGAGAAAAAAATTTCTCAATTTTTACAGAGAAATAAAACCTGTTTTTTAACAACGAAATTTTTTTTAATTTTAATTTTTTGAGAGGAAAATCTCTTTTCTTGAAGATTTTTGTAAATCATTTTTTTAAAGAAAAAAATCTTGATTAAATCTTGAGATTTTTTTTTAATTTTTTAAAAAGTTAAGGAGTAAAAAAAGTTCTCCATTTTTTGGAATGAACTTTAAAAAAAAATTGAGGTGGAAACTGGGAGCTTCACCCCCTGAAATCCCTGGTTGGTTCTATTGCCACACTATGTATGAAAGCATGAAATTTATGCGTTTGAGTTTTCTATTTTTTTTTTAAATTTGAGAAAAAATCCCTTATTTTTGAAAAATTGTTTAGTTTTTTTGGAGTTAATATCTTCAATTTTTTGGAGAAAAAAAATACACAATTTTTCAAAAAATATATAATTTTAAAAATTGTTTTAGAGTAAAAACCTAAAAACCTCTTAATTTTTACCCCAAAACAATCTGTTTTTATGTATTAAAAATATCAAGTTTTGGTCTCAATTTGCGGAGTGAAAAAAAATTGTTTTGAGATTTTTTATCTTGGAATTTAAGAAAGCTCTTTTTTTGAGTATATGCAAAAACAAAATAATCTCAATTTTTTGAAGAAAATATAGTTTTTTTTTTTTTTTTTTTTTTACTAAAGCAAACTCTCATTTTCAGAGGGGAAACATTGTAATCTCAAAAATCTTTAATTTTTCTCAATTCCTAATTAATTTATTTTTAATTTTTTTGAATGTTAAAAAAACACAATTTTTCAATTTATTTTAAAAATTCTTTCAATTTTCCAGGTCGTTTTTTTCAATTTTTTTTTTTGGAAAAATGTATTTATTTTTGAAGTAAAAAAATTTCTTAATTCTTCTTTAGGAAAAACCTTCATTTTTTAGGAAATTATTTATTTCAGAAAAAAAATCTCAATTTGAAATCTTTGTTCATCTACGTACATCTTAATTTTTTCTCTGATTGAAAAAAAACATAATATCTAATGATATGAGCGAGCAATCTCTTATTTTTAGAAGAAAAACTCAGGAAAATTTAAAAATTCAAGGAATTGAAAAATAAAGGGAAAAACTGAAAAATGCTAAAAATAAGAAACACTTAGTATCAAATAAAAATGGGTTTAAAGGTCAAAACCTACAAAAGGCACATCAGGGGCATGAACTCAAACTACTATGAAATGTTGGACTCCCTACCCCCATTTGGCGGGACTGTAGCCCGATCAACTTGAAAAAATGACCCCAAAATCCACTTTTTAGCCCTTAAAATGGGGTGGGGATGACTTGGAAAGCTGAAATGTGAATACAGTGGAGACAATCAAAGTCACTGCTGTTGGTAGAAATTTCAAATCATTTTGTCACATTGGGGCCCCTTTAGAGCCCCCCACAAAAAGGATCCACCCCCAATTTTGGGGCTCAAGGGTCAAAAATCACAAAAAGCATCTCAGTGACCCTTACTGATCATAAATACCAAATTTTAGCCTCCAAGGTCATTTGGTTTGGGCTGCAGGCTGATCAACGTACCGGGAAGCGAGAAAAAACGTGAAAAATCGTGAAAAATTTTGATTTTTGACCCTGGACAAAGGTCAAAGGGGGCCCAAAGTTGAAACCTACAAAAGGCACATCAGGGGCACGAACTCGATCTATGATGAAAATTTGGGCCCCCCATCCCCATTTGGGAGATCTGTAGCCTGATCAACGTGAAAAAAATGACCCCAAAAACCACGTTTTGGCCCCTAAAATAGGGTGGGGATGACTTGGGGAGCTGAAATTTGAATATGTTGGAGGTAATTAGAGTTCTCATCTCTGGGGCAAGTTTCAAAAAATTTCATGATTTTGGAGCTTCCTCGCACCCCCCTCAAAAAGGGGTCATATCCCCAATTTTGAGTTGGGCCCCAAAAATTTTTTTGCATCATTCCTACTCTAAGGGGACTCTACACAACAAATTTGACCGAATTCGACCCATTGGACTCTCCGCCAGAGTCCCAAAAGTAGCGGGAAAATTACTAATAAATATATATAAATATGTGACATGTGACAGATCGTCATCTTTTGGTCCCAAATGTCAACAAATGGGGTCAGAACTTTTCTACCCCCCCCCCCTTTTAAATCAGAGTCGGACACAATAGCCATCATTTTTTTTTAAATTCGGCTAAAAATTGCATCGATTTCATTTTTGAATATATAGGTACCAGGTACCTATTACCTAATGTGAAAAAATTTCCAAGTTTTTCAAAAATATATATAATTATATATTTTTTGATAAGGAATCTGAATTTTTTAATTGAAAAAAATCTTTGAATTCTTTGAAATAATTTGTTTTTCAATGTTTTTGAAGAAACAATTTGTTTAATTTTTTAGAGCAGAAAATTCTTCAATTTTTTTCGAAATATTTCATTTTTAGGAGACAAAACCTCTTAATTTTCAAGTATATAGACTTTTTTTTTTAGAAAGAGTAACGCCTCTATTTTTTAGAGGAAATCAGTTTTTATTTTTTATCTCAATTTTTTTTAAACAATAAATAAGAATTTCTTTCTTTTTTTTTGTAAAAAAGGTGAAAATATGTATACATTTTTATACAAAAGGAATCACAGTTTTTTGGTGAAATAAAAAAAAATATTCTCACATATGAATTTTTTTTTAATTCAACCTGCCAGCTAAGCGGGGAAAAATCGAGCTATGCTATATCCAAGAATATTCAAAGTTGCCAGCCCTACATCATCTAACAATTTTCTAGGTAGAATATCAATGTTTCCAAGAATTGGTCGAGTTGTATTTGTACAATCAGCTGTACAAAGGTATAAACGTTTCACAGATTGATTCAAAATCAACGTTCATTTTTTTTGTTTACCTAATACCGACGTCTGTCTTTTAGCTTTTAAGGGATAAAATCGATGTAAACCTAATAAAATACCCACACACAGCGACAATGAAATCTACGTAGGCCTACGACGGAATTAAATTACCCACTTCCTGTGTAGACCTTACTTTAAAGTAAAAATTCAAAGGTGCACCTAATTAGAGGGTTCGAAAAAACCCTCTGAAATCAAAAATACCACAACGTGCAACCTATAAAACAGGTAGAAAAAATATAAGATTTTTCTCTACCAAAAATATACCAAAACGCTTTGTAATTTCAACTCATTTTATCGAATTACAATCAATAATTGAAAATTTTGATAAGTGAGTTCTGGGTAGACTGCCTACAACATTGTACGTTTTTTTCGATTCTTAAGTTTTCAACATCATGTATAACAAGTAATAACGTCAATAGTACATACTTGAAAATTTTTTCGACGATTACAATTAGCTAAATGACATATTCGAACTTTCATTTTCATTAACTTGACGCTCGAGTAAGTAATCGATAAATGAAAAAGAATCATAAATTATGTAATGTCGGTGCTTATCTGAAGATAATTTTTTTGCACTTGAAATTTTCTATTTTTGACCTTTAATGGGTTTATCTCGTTTCGATATAATGTGATTTTGTATAAAGTAAATTTATAATAAATGCATAGATCGTTAATCTAACGTGAACATATATTTTACTTGGCGATACAGAGATAACAGAAAATAGATAAATGTAGGTATACTCAAGAAACAAGTTGAATAGTTCCACATAACTCAAAGCAAAATTTGACGATAAGATTATGAATCAATTGATTTTTTTTTCAATCTAGGAAATGAATTTTGAAACAATAATGGTCCCATTCATGAAATTCGTATTAAACTACAGATGTAGACCGATTCTAAATTCAATTTTGGTACTTTATTTTGAAAATTACCTATACAAAAGAATACGCTCTCATAAATCCAACTACATACAATGTATGGTATAAGTACATCTGCACATTATCCATTCGAGGTTCCGCATAATGAATGAAATTTGGAACAGTCTCCAATTCTCCATTGCGTATTACGACGAGACGCGACGAAAGTCTTGCCAAATTTACACCACGAGTATAAGAATTAAATTCAAAGAAACGCATAAGTAAAAGCTAGACAGACGATAACCTAAATTTCAAAGAAGTAGGTACCAATTTAAACGAATACTTTAAAAGAAAACTTTTGTTAGGTGCAATTTCTATACAGACGATACCACCTGTTTTAAAAATATAAGAACTCGAAACTATCGTAAGTTTTAACCTAAAAATGCTAATTAGCTTCTAGTGCAAAAATAAATTAACTGTACCATTTCGTTTGTTTCTCTTTCACCGCTTTGAAAAAAAAAAACAGTTTTCTCGTAATTTTTGTACTTCACAATTCACATCACAAAACTCAGATAATTATTTTTCCGCGAATAAAGATCGTGGCATCGTTACACCGCAGCTGTATCGATCGAAAAGACTCATTGGTAACAGAATACCCATCTGAAAGGGAACTACTGTAATCTAGATTGCTGTAGACAGTATTATCGACGAGTGGAGGTACCTACCGATTAATAAAACTTCAGATATTACTTCACTTAGATAACACAACCACTTCAATCCTTCAATTGATATATTTTCAAAATATCTTTTTGTAAAATAAAATCAACTCCATTCTTATCCATTTGTTCGCCTAAATCAGCAAAACGGATGTAAAAGTAGTAATCTACACCTGTACCTGATATTAGGTCGATAGCCCTTTGAGAAAAATCACCATATGGCTTGTAATTAAAACTGGGAAATAATTGGTAACTAAAATAGGTAGGTAAGGTACTAGGTACCTGCCTACTTAAATGGGTATTTAAAGGTTTTGTATTGGTTTGATGTTCAACTTGGCGGAGTAGGTTTCAAATTGATGACATTCTCGACGAAGAATTTTAATTAAAATCCACGAAGTTAAAGGAAGAAAAAAATGTAAACAAATGCAGAATTCTAATTCACGTGTCACTCGAGAGGATTTATAAATTGTTGACAATTAAACACTGTGTAATGTCTTATACCTATACTTCCTTTCGTACGTGAAATAACGGTATCTGCATTCTGGATTAAAAGATAATAAATCTTAAGCAGTAAATGAATAAGTACGCGTGCGAAGATAAAATAATGCTAAGGTTTCGTTAATTAAGCCGGTTCTTCATAACAAAATAAAAATGTAAACAATCATTTGAATGGGTTATGGGTTCAATAGGGTTGTCTTTGCAATATCTAATTTTTTCTAATGAAAAAAAAAAAAATCACAAAATTATTCTCCAGTTTGTACCAGGAAATGAAATTATTCACCGTCACAAATTTACAGTTTTTTATCAATTTTTTCAGGTGAAAGGGAGTTGAAAAAAATTGTTATTTCCAAAGAAATAAAAAAAAAAGTTTTACCCCAAAAAATGAGAAAAAAAATTTAATGCAAGAAAATTGTAAATTTTTACCCAAAATTTTATCGTGGGATTCCCAACATTATCAAGAACGTGATTTGATTAATCTGAACAACGCAATTTAAGAACTTAAGAAGTGGGTTGGATTTCACTGAACACGTATACGTAGTGTCGTGCTATGGTTTTTTTTTTGGTTTTTTTGATGATTCAGAATAATTATACCGAGACAGGGGTAATACACTGTATTTCCCGACGTAAATGAAGACTACCCATCCATAATGTATGTACGTAACGTACAAACAGTAAAATTTCGAAAATTTACCAGACTTTAAAATTTTTTAGGTGTTTTAAAAATGGTCTCAAAAACGATGAAATTCTAAAAAACTGGCCCAATTTGGAAAAAAGTTTAAAATTTAGAAATTACCAACTAAATTTTGAGAATAAAATCAATTTTGAAAATTATAAGGACCTAGGGTTCTAACTACATTACAAAAATGAACAGTTTTTTTTTTAAATTGAAAAAGTTGATCATAAATGTTTTAGATGAACTTCATAAAAAATACTCATCAAGTTTTAAAAACTTATCTACCTAATTTCAAAAATTGAATTTGAAATACTGGTTGGAAAATTTTAAATTGTTATCAAGTCTTGAAAATTGTGAAAAATCAAACCTTAAGTAAAATCTTTTGAAAAGATTTAATAATGATGGAATTCAAAAAAATCTACATTTAAAAAAATCTCTAAATATTTCACAATTGTGAGAATTTATTAATATTTTGAAAATCGGGTGAATTTTAAATGTTGTTCGAATTTACAAGATTTATATAAAAATTGACCAAACTTAAAAAAAAATTACGTTTTTCATTTTTTTTTTTTCAATTTAGCTCAATTTTGAAAAATATTCAAAATTCTACCTCGAAATCATTTCTCAAATTTTTGAGGGGAAAAAGCTAATGATCTTTTTTTTGAATAAAAAAAAAATCATTCAATGTTTTTAAAAAATTAAAAAAATTCTCAACGATGTTTGAAACAAAAATAAAGTGATAATCAATTGTTTGGTGATAAATAATATATTTTTTTTTTTTTGAGAACGAAATATTTTTTTTGAAATGAAAAAAAATCTTCATTTTTTCAATAAAAAGGTCCCTATCTCTTTTTGGAAAAAGAATACATATTTTTTGGTGAAACAAATCATTTACACGTTCACATTTGAAAATTGCGAACCCCCTACCACTTTGCTCTGAAAAAATCAAGTTCCTTGCACATTCCTATATCGATTACTAACACTCGCTGTACTGTATTAAATTTAATTTTTTGAATGAGTAAAAAAAATAGTTCAATTTTTTCATGAAGCAGGCCACTGCACTGGCTGTAATTTTATTTACGATTCAGAAAGAAAACACGTGTGAATCAAGTTTTAATTACACGGCAATTTTTTTTAAATGTCAGACATAAACGTATATTGCCACCTACATTACCTGTACAAAAAACCAACATTGCATATAATTTACACTGATTTATGTTTTTACAATAAAATATGTAATGCCTACCTACACAGGAGTAAAAATCCCTGTACTAATTCTTCTGCAACAAATCTTGACAAAATATACACTAATTTTTACAGCGAGGAGAAATTCTATTATGGATGTTCAAATTTATTCGACATCTTTCAACAAATAATATTACCTAGGTAAAAGAATTCAGTTTTTTTTTTCTCCAAAAATTAAGTGAGAAAAATTCTTATTGTTAAAAAAAAAAAAATTGGATTTTAATTTTTTTTTAATTGTACTTTTTTCAAACAAATTAAGAGACATATTTTTTTATTATTTTTTTTGAGGAAATTCAGAAATTTTTTAACGAAAAATTGAAAGTTTTTTTTTTCAACTGAGACCAAACCAAAAATTTAGTTTTTTTTTAAATAATTGATTTTTTTTTAAATTTGAAAAATATTTTGTAATTCAAAAAAAAAAAAAAAATGGGAAATTTTTTTTCAAAATGAATAAACGAATAAATTTTATTACGCTGACTCAAAAAAAAAAAAAAAAAATTAATAAGAAATGTTTTATTCCAAGAAAAATTGGTATTTCCATTTTTTCAAAAATAAAATAATTTAGAGATTTTTATTTTTCAATTTTAAAAAAAAGGACAACAAATTGAGATTTCTGAAAAAATCAAGAGATGAGAGAGATGAGTAAGGGATTATCTACTCGAAAATTAACACGAGGCAGATATCAGAGTAAAAAAAATGTGGATTTTTAATTTTGAAATCCAATTATGGAAACGATTTTAGAATTTGGATTTCAAATTAAGATGTGAAAAGGATTTTGGGTCTTGGGTTTTGAATACAAAATATTGTAATAATTTTGGATTTTGATTTTAAACACTTTTTTTTCTGGATTTTACCGAACCCTGCATTGGAACTTTAATCGCGTTTAATATCTTAAAATCACTTAATTATTTTGAGGCATTAGCCCGGGGGGGGGGGGGGGGTGGTTGAGGTCAAGGATCGCTGGTACGCTCTAAAATCATATTATTTGAAAAAAACTGGACCCCCATTGGCATACCAAAGCTTTTTTCAGGGGGGGGGGGCAGACAAATTTCTCAAAGTCTTAAAAAATAAAAATTGACTATTTAAAAAAAATCTTATCTGTAGGTGGAAAAATCCTAACAAAAAACTTTCATTTTTTTACTTTTTAATTGATATACAGGGTGTCCTGGTAATGAATAACCAGGCTTGAGATTTGGATACACCCGAGTACCTCTAACCAAAAACCTTATGTATACATGGTGCCCAAATTTGAAAATGAAGGAGCTGAAAAGCTGTAAAAATGGTAACACTGTTTTGGAAAAAAATTTCGACCCCCCCCCCCCCCCAACAGTAGATAGGGTTTTGAAGAAGCAAAAAAAAATTTAAGCACCTTCGGTTGCCTATCTCCGAAATTGAAGGGGTTATATCCACATAAAACTGCGGTCAAAAATATTGCCTATGCCAATTTATTACGGTACGGTGCATTGATGAGACATGAAAATTGCAAAATTCCATCAGAACAATGCATAGAACAGGTGTAACTTTTTGAGAGGAATAAAAAGGTCAAGTAAAAAATTTGTCTATTTTTGAAAGTGAAGGAAGTATGGACCTTTGAACTTCAAAAATACCGACTTTAAAAGCTTTGTAGCCCCTTCATTTTCAAAGATGGGCAATTTTTTTATGTAACTTTTTTTGTTCCTCTTAAAAAGTTACACCTGCTTCATGGCAGTATTTTGAAAATTTTTTGAACGCTCCTTCAAAATCAAGATTGGAACCTAGTATTGGCAGTCGGTTATACTCAAATTTCAAGTCTGATTACTCTGAACCGGGACACCCTGTATATTTTTAGGATAAACATTTTTTTTTTTTTAGGGAAAGACATTTCTCATTTTCAGAGATGAAAAGTCCAATTTTTTGAAAGAAAAAAAAAGAATCTTAGGATTTTCTGGAAATAAATGTATATCTATAAATTAAAGGAATGTATGTCACGAATAGTCACCCTTCTAATTTTGTATTTCACAAACCTATCAAGTATTGTAAGTAGAAGGGTAATTCTCAGAAAATCGGCAAATTTCACTACTGTAAAAGTTCAGAAATTTGACAGGTTTTTAAAAAAATTTTCATAAGGTAATTGAAAATATATATGCCCCCGAGTACTTTTATGGTGTTGGGGTCAATTCATTTCCCAAAAGGGAGGGGGGGAGGACGATTCAAAAAGGGGTATAGCCGGATAAAATAGGGTGATTTGGCCCCCAGAGCGAATTTTTAAACCAACTAGTGGAAGTTGGTCCTTATGGTCTAAAACCCCCGTGACCAAATTTTTAGGTCGCTACCTCACCCCCACCCCCCCCCCCAGAGCGAAAAATGCGATTTTTTGATTATAATTTTTGATTTTGACAGTTTTTAACCAAATTTTTTCAAACTCGGATAGATGTTAGGTATACTCAAGGGTCATCCATGGAAATTTAAAAAAAAAATTTCAAACCTATCTTTATTGTGAAATGCGCGTTTTAAGTTTTCTAACGGCTATTTCGACAAGTTCTTTCAGAGGTGCAATAATGGAAAAAATATATATTATACACCTAGTCTGGATGTACAACATATATTTTTTCAGAATTTTTTATATAGGTGGAAGGCCTTCAAAAATGCAAAAAACTGATTTTTTCATCATTTTTCGCGCA
This sequence comes from Balanococcus diminutus, assembly GCA_959613365.1. Taxonomy (NCBI): domain Eukaryota; kingdom Metazoa; phylum Arthropoda; class Insecta; order Hemiptera; family Pseudococcidae; genus Balanococcus; species Balanococcus diminutus. The sequence goes on from OY390714.1 coordinate 39,058,181, forward strand.
AAAAACAGTCATTTTTGGTCGAAAAAAATTGTCGTCGTAGTATATCACTAAATACGTAGTTATACACCATCAACCCGAGTTTGGATGAAATTCGTTGATTTTTTCTATTTTTTAAAATTTTCATTTAAATTAACTGAGTGACGCCATTTTGGGAACACTCAGTGTCCCTCGAGGTGTCTGGAGAGCCTAAAATTCATGTTTGGACATGTTTCAAACCGATATTTGTCATAAACAGAAATTTTCATGAAATTGAGAAAATTTGATTTTTTTGCTCACATCGTCGTGGCTTATCATTCCTCCGGTATAAAATGTCCCACCTTCCTGAAAACTGAGAAAATGTATTCTAATTAGTGAGTATCTTATTATAGCTTATTAATAATTAATAAAATATCAGTATTATAGCTTATAGAATAACTAATTGTCGAATTGTCCATCGTCGTGGCTGTAAAAATTCATCATTGCCACGACGAAAGACAAACACTTGTGATCCACGACGATGGACAATTCGACAATTAGTTATTCTATAAGCTATAATACTGATATTTTATTAATTATTAATAAGCTATAATAGGATACTTACTAATTAGAATAAATTTTCTCAGTTTTCAGGAAGATGGGACATTTTATACAGGAGGAATAATAAGCCACGACGATGGACACTATTTTTGTAAAAATTGAAATTTTTACAAATGATTAGGTACGTAAAAAATCGCTCTGTGCATTGCCATTCGAAATTTCAAATGCGGATAGTATTATTATAAAAGTAACAAATCAGTGTAGCCATTCATCAGAAAAAAATATTCACTCAGCGAGCTGAGACAAATTTTTAAAAATTAGCCACGACGATGGACATAAATCTTTGCTACAGTTTTCAATGGTCAGGTGTAGTTGTACTAAACACTTTTTGTGATCATCATTCACACTAGCCTATACCCTGAACTTCCTAATGACGTGTACTTACTTTTTTTTCAGGAAAACATGGTGATTTCCATAATTTTTGAAATCTGTTTTCAAAAACATGTTGTGCTACAGGCCACGACGAAGGACATTTTGAGGTTTAGACTAACTTGTACTCAAGGGGAGGGGGGGTGGTATTCATTAAATTGGGCATGGTGGATTAAGGACGTTATAATGTACAAATAACCAAAAAATGAAAGTTGTGCATAGTACAGGAGTTGAGAAATCAGTTGGTTACTCAAATTTACCGATTTTCTGAGAATTACCCAGAAATCAAAAAATGGTATAAAAATTTACCACACCCATCGATGCAAACCACTATTCTAGCAGGCACAAGAATTCCTCAAATCCGTCACACTGATAACCAAACATACCTGTGTACACTTGGAGGTAGGTATAGGTATCTCAAAGCATACAAATCTGATGACGATATCGTGTAGTAGTGAAATAAGTCGGCAACTGCGCAATTATTCACGAAATGTTTTACTCTATATCTCATTCTCAAGCACTTGTAAATTCTGAATAAGGAGCAAATGTTGACATAAAGCTCAATTAAAGCACGCTGCAGTAACGTCCAATAATGATCATTCACGCGATTTTTTCCAACACGTCATAAAACTGACATCGAAATGTTCAAATAGTAAACGTCAGTATGTAGGTAGCTAGGTACTAGGTATGTACCAAACCAATTCGTAACTACCACCAGTACCAATACATCTCATTCAGCCGTCATTTCATGTCAGCCCTCAGAGAGTTTTACAAAACCAGTTTGAATAAATCCGTCGTAAATTAAAAATAACCATAAATTCGCCGCAAGTTCACATTGTACATATTTTTTGCGAATACTTCTAAGGACACAAGAACGTTTGGTGGCACCGCACCTCGAGTTCATGGTAAGTCAGACACAAGACAAGCATGCCTACCTATACGTTTCGAATCGAATCGAATGGCAAGAACTAAGAAGATTTTCCTCCTTATCCAATTTAAAATACGCGTAAGTTAATTTGAAACATGATACGTCGTCGCTCTGACTGCATAAAGATCCAGACACAGACGTACACAATTAAGGAATGTTTAGGTTCGCATAAGTGCTGGGTTGTTGGTTTTGTGATTAATATCTTTCGTCGCCGACGCTGACGCTGGACGCTGCGTCGGTTTATTTTAGAAAAGAGGAATTGCCGTTTGCCTTATCAATTTTTTTCTTTTCTTCGTAAAACCAGACCAGACGCCGACTCGGTTGATTGAGTCGATGGACTGTGATGTAATTTTTAACAATTGCCATTTGCTCTGGCTCTGCTGGCCTAGCTCGTGTCGATTTTAGTTTGCTTAAAAGGTACCTAACCTACTACGATGTACGTAAACGTATTATACTTATTCCTTGAACTGAAAACTTGGTACGAGCATGAATATACGTACATGTAGGTACGTACAACAGCTGTTTGTCAACTTGGACGATCGCCAGTATTTGGGTTAACACCGTATACCAAGTTATACTGCGGTGGAACAGGGGAAAGGGGGCGATTATCGCAAAATTCGTCATTATGTTATCACGCGAGATATTTCGTCATACTCCAAAGCTAATACACGAGGAAAACTTTTTTTCGCATTTCGCTACGTAAAAAAAGAAAAATGCCAAACAGATATCACGCCGGTTGACATTCTACCGACCACCAACGACGAAAAATAATCGCCTACTTTTGGTAACAAAGAGAAACAATTCGTAAAACGTAAACGTACCGAACTAAATCGAATAAAAATTAGTAAATTAATTGGAAAATATGCCTAGTAAGCAAAATAACTTCACCGATGTATTATTAATTTCAATAATAAAACATGACACTAACCTCTTCGGCACGTGACGTCATTGTACAAACACTGATAACACAATTTCACATGAACCACCGAAAAAACCGTTGCAAATGGTAATTTTAGCTTTAGCTTAACGTTAACGGTTCGCAAACCGTGTTAATTATGTAACACGAAAACGTATGATTTTTCATAAATAATTTTCAAAGACGATCGAGTTATACGAAGTTCAAAGTAATTAATATCGAGCCGAACATAAGTGTCAATATTTTGATGATCACACAATCGGAACTACGCGACAAATTGAATCAAATTCAAAACATGGAACGCAACACGGAACACGTGCTCGTCGGCGGGCTCGGGCTGCGAACGAATCGATTCTCTCAGCGAGGATCCCTTTTTTAGGAAGCATGCACCGAGTCTCAGTCTACAGAGTCGGACTGGTATTTTATGTGTGGTATTGTGAGTCGTACTACCGCCTACCACGTACGAATTGCAATTTCTCAATGTTCTTCTTCATTTTTTTCGGTTTTAAAATACATTTATTTTAACACTGACGAGTCGCTCGCGACGCAAAATTCCATATTAAAACGCACGCGTGGAAATTATAAAAAAATTCGACGAAATGATAATTATTTTATTTTATCATTTACGTTTATCAAAAACTGGCTCGATGAGTGAGTTTTTGTATTTGAAGTACACCTTGCGTATGTTTTATTTGTTTTAATTTTCTTCAACGACGTAGGCTCGTCGATGTAGGTAAATATTAAGATAGAGGGACCGAGGGGGGTAGCGAAATTCCCACCAAGGCGCCTACCATACCGATGGGGTATCGCAGCTCGCAGCATATCACTTTTCTGCTTGCTCTTCAAAGGTCGTTTTCGTTTTACCTATATTTTTCAATGATAATATTGATAAATCCGTCAAAATGTGTTATTTTTTTAGTATAAGTTAGCTTAGGCTAGTGAAATAAGGAAAAGTAATAGGCCTATTATTTTTGGGTTACGTGAAATTTTTTCATTTTAATAAACATTTTAGCGTCCGATTAACCACCAGACATGTCCCTGAATCTCACCCTTTGTGGAGTCACCGAAATGTGAACCCAAAATTACCCCTTCGTGGGTTTTCAATTATAACTCTTCAAATATGTGTCTTAACAGAAAGATAATTTGTAATAAAAAAAGTTTTTTTATTTTTATTTTTTTGAAAAGTTAACGGATGGCGCAAAAACACGGGTCAAAATATGCAGGGTGGAAAAATTAAGATTGCAGCCATTTCCGCGTACAATTTTCGGAAGAGTCGAATATTTGGGAATAAGGACACACTACGGACACCAAAAAAGTCTCCATACTTTCTTTCCCTCGAAGTGTCTAAAATACTTACGAACACGTCACGTGTGAACCCCTTTTTTGGAAAATCTCAATAGTCAATACACTTACGGAGATTCTTCAGCGGCAACCTAATTTAAAAAAAATTTCAAATAAACGTTCAACTACTTGAAACTTCCTACAAAATTGCATAATTAATTAATTTTTTTCCCATGGGTAAACCCTTGGTGCCAAAAATGCTATATTTATGTACACAGTGTCTCGAAAAAATGAAGTGCAAGTGTACGTATATTTCTGCGAATACTGCGTAATGTGAATTGTCGCTATAACTCAACGCGTTCAAATAAAAAAGTAGTCATACCTAAGTATACCCACAAACTAAAAAATTACAGGTTATGAAATTTGCAACAAAAAAGTTATGTTAATTTTTTCGAAAAGTAAACAGGTGACTCACAATCGCCAAGTTACGAGATTTTTTCTTAAAAATTTTGAATTTTTTTATTCTAAAATATACAAAATTTTTCATTTTAAAATAAAATGATGAATACCTACCTATTCTTTACGTCAAAAAAAATAAAATTATTAAATTTTATTTCAGTTTTTTTTTTTTTTCTTTAAGGTCCTATAGGTAAATCCTAAAAAGAAATTATATCTAAATTTTATCCCAATTTATTTTTTTCAATTTTAATTTTTTTAAATGGAAACTTTTTTTACTGAAAAAAAAATTATTTAAAAAAAAAAGATTTTTTGCTTAAAAAACTTTAAAAATTAATTCTTAAAAAATAAAAAAATTTTCATCTCAAAAAATTGTAAAAAATTTTAACCATTTCAAAAAAATTAAAATAAAATTAATTTGATTTTTTTTTCAAAATGGGCCTAAAATCGAAAACATTGTAAAAATTACAAATTATATTCCAAAAAAATTAGAAATTTTTTCATTGAAACAATTAGTAGGTATAGAAAACTTGCTTAGGTATTCCAAAAAAAATGATTTTCTTTCTTTTTAAAAGTTTCAAAAATTTTCATCTTTAAAAATAGAAAATTTTTTCATTTCGAAATTGTGAAATTTCCGTACTTATTCCAAAAAAATGTTTTCATTCCAAAAAAAAATGATTTTTTTCATTTCAACAAAATAATAGTAAATTTCGTTATTAAAAAGAAAACTCAGAAAAATTCAAATTAAATTTATTTGAAACATTTTTTTAAAATGTCCTAAATTCTGACAAAATTAAAAATTTTATTCCAAAAAGTTTAGAAATTTTTTCATTTAAAAAATATACAAAGTTTATTTATTTAATTTTTCTTTCTTAAAAATTTTCATCTTTAATAAATAGAAATTTTTTTCATCTCAAAAAATTGTGAAATTTCCTTAGGCATTCCTATATTTTTTTTACGTAAAAAAAAATTCATTTCAATAAATAAATAAATAAATAAATTGGTAAATATATAACTTTTTTTGTTTTTTTTTAAATCCTGAAAAAACTAAAAAATTGTTCTTTAAGTATTCTTGAAAAATAAGATTTATTCTCAAAAAATAAAAAATATCTACCTACTTAAATTCATTCTTAAAAATAGAATAATTATGATTATTCATCTCACAAAATTGTGAAATTTTCTTACTTCAAAAATTTTTTTTTTACGTCAAAAAAGTTCAAATGAAATTTATTTTGAACTTTTTTTTTTAAAGTCTTGAATCACAAAAAAGTTACCTATAAATTTTATTCCAAATACAAGTATGAACTTTTTCTTGAGTTAGCGGCACAGATGAAGAGTTATTGGCTTTTTAAAAAAGGGTAGGTTCACACGTGCCCACAGGGAAGAAAGGGTGTTGACTTCTGTGAAGTATGAGGTGTGTCCTCATTTGCTTATGCGGCCAGAAACCCCTTACCCCTTTATTTCTTGGAGGAAAAATCTATGATTTTTTGTGGAGAAAATCTCAATTTTTTTGGGAATAAAATATCTTATTTTTAAAGAGAGACAAATCTATTTGTTTTTTGAAGAAAAATATGATTTTTTTGTCTCATTTAAAAAAAGGGTAGATCACAAATCTCACGACTTGGAGGGGGGGGGGGGGGGTAGGATAAGGTAATTTATTTAGTAAAAATTTCATTTTTTGGAAGAAAAAAAATCTCAATTTTTCTGACAAGAGAACCTTGTCAATACGTCATCTTCCTTTGAATTGGAATTTGGCTCACTGAAAGAACATGTCATTCAGATTGTAGAACCAAATTTTGTTCTGCCAAATTTAATTTTTAGATTTTTGACGTATTTTTGAAAATGGCAATAATAGCCCATTGATAAATCAGCCAACTCTGAAAGGAACATTGAATCAAAAAATTTCATGAAACCCAAACCAAAATGTGTTTTGCTTAATTTTTTTGATCTAATTTTGCTTGATCAACTACGTATACAAAATCATATGAAATTTGAGTGATTATTAATTTTTCAAATTTCAATTAAGTGAGAAAATTATTCCCGGACACCGTAACAATCAGGAAGATTTTTAAAGGAAAAGGTGTAATCGATGAATGGAGTACTGAAGGAAAAAACACACGTGTACGTAGGTTATAGTCGCGAACTCCTAAAAGCATGTATAGGTATCATTCATTTTGAGCGGCTTAAAATTTATCATTTCCGAGAATTAATTAACATACCAAATAGAATAGGTAGGGACGTTACATGAAAACGGAACACCTATCTACGTATACACCTAGAACATTTCAAAATGAACAGTGAACGTCAAATACCTTAGGCAGGTGTTTTGTTTGGGTTTTTCTTCACTTGGCATGGCGTCACAATAAGGCATAGCTATTACATTTTTCTATCTATTGTTCCTTGTTAGTAGTCGTCAACAACGTAAAACTTATTTCTACGAAACACCGCCTTGCAAACAAAAATCTATCCGAGAATGATAATACAAATATTATGTAGATATATGTACTTGTAAATTGTAATAACTCATGCAGTATTGAAATTTGCATGTGTGTGCTATGCAGTTTGGACTTTATGAGAATTGCTGGAAAGAAACTTCAAGTTCTTTTCGTTGGCGTCATAGTTTATTTCACTTGTTTGATCATTGCGTCTCAAGTAGGTATTTTTTATACTTTAAAAAAAAATAGTAAATTTTTTTACAATTTTTTTTTTAACAAAAATATTTTTAATTTTTAATTTTTTTTTTTTTTGAAAATGCTTAGAGTGCTGAATGATGGGTTTCATATTGAATATAGATCTATGGTCTTGTAATTTTGAAAAATTTTGTGAAATTTGGGTGGGAACTGGGATAGTCTTCTTTTTTTTTTAGCATAGTATATGCTTTTACGGAGACCAAAATGGAAAAAAACGACAGGAAAATCCGAGACCAAAATCCGACCCCATTGGGTTAGGTTAGGTTACATTAGGTTAGGTTTGGATGACATAAAAAAACTTGGAAAATTTTCAATAAATTCGACTTTTTAGACATTATGTCAGACATTTTGAAACTTGTAAATTTTTTGAAATTTTATGACTTTTAGACATTTTTTAGACATTTTGTCAGACATTTTGAAACTTGAAATTTTTTTATTAATTTAATGGCTTTTTGATATTTTATTTTTTTTAAATAAATTTTACGACTTTTAGATATTTTATCGGACATTTTGTAAAACATTCTGTTCTCCAACCTTTTTTGTTAAAATTCTCTTGACTTAAAGATAATTTATCAGACATTCTGTTTTTGTTTTTTTTTAATTTCCATTGAAATTAATATTATTCATGACTTTTTGTGAATTATCAAACAAAAAACTTAAGTAAACAAATACAAATACATTAAAAAATGATAAATGCAGAAAATTCTCTTCCCATTTTTATAGACTTAGGACTATCTGAAATTGATATTTCAGGTATGGTTAAAATTTTCTGTATTTTATTCATTTTAAAATGTTTTGTATAAGATTACGCTCAAATTTTGCATTTTCGTCACGGAGTAAAAGCATATACTATGTTTCATACTTTCAAACGTAGTGTGGAAATAGAGCGAACCAGGGGGATCTAGGGGGGGGCGAAGCCCCCCCTGGCGAGGCGCGATGCGCCGAGTTTTTTTTTTTTTTTGGTTCTGATAACAATGTTGTTTGGATAATCAGAGGTCGGATAAGCGGAAGTCTACCGTGCTTCAAAAAAATAAAGAAACAATGTCTTTAACATTTTCAATAAAAATGAAATGCATCATATTTCATATAATATTATTTTCCGGACGATCATTTACATATACCAGTTATAACAAGAATCATCTACTTCATAGTTCATTCATTCCCTACGAAAAAATATAAAATTAATATACTCGTAAGGAGTGTAAGGACAACATTATGAACCGCAAACGTCAATCCGGACCTTCGCAATGAGAAGAGTTATACACCTAAATGTAGGCCAACAAAGTATACTCGTATTAAATATACGACTACCGTCTTTCGTAAACATGAAATTTTTCATCCTCAGTGGGTGAATATAAAATAGCAGGTAAGCAACTAAACATAGCTCAGTAAAATTGAACTATATAAAGATAGAGCCAAAAATTCCAAACAAAACCCGCAAAAAGGAATTGTTTTGAAAATGTTTTGTAGACATTTTTTTAAATTTCCCCGCCAAAGGAACGCTGTTAAGTCATCAACATGTAAAGAGCATGTCACGCAGACCTTTTAATCAAATTTTGAACAGCCGAAGTTAATTTTTCGATTTTTGGGAATTTTTGAAAAAAAAAATTTCAAAAAAATTTACTGAAAGCGAATAAATTTTTGAAAAAAAAACTTTTTGGTGCCTACAAAAAACATTTTCAGAAAAAAATCACAAAAAGTAGATAAACAGCGAGAAACAATAAGGGAGTCTCGCTGGGCCCACATAAGAGGGACTTCCCCAGGTCGAGTTTAATGACCACTTCAAAATCAAAAATTTTACCCCAAATTTTTTTTATTGCTTTATTTACTGGGCTATCGTGTGAAATCGTCCCGAAAACTATTACGTACACGCAGATAAAGATAAAAAGGTACTTACCTAGCTAGTAGCCTATACATAATTGTGGATTTTGATCTGTGTCCTGTGGGACTCCTTCCATGATCCAAAGTAATATAGAATCCATTTATTTAATGAGGAACCATTTCAATATATTTATGTACTTCCGTTTGGGGCAAGAATTAGATCTGAAAATATACATTGTAAAATATTAATTCAAGTACGTAAGTTACGTACATACAACGTAGTACACATGGCACCAGCTGTCATTTAAACCACATTCCCTATGCCGATGGCGTAAAATTTTAGTAGCTAAATAAACATATCGACTTATCTCTTTTTGCCTTTAATAAAACCTATTTACTCATTATTTATTTTATAACTTATTTTAGTACCTAACTACCTACCTACCTACCTACCTACCTATAAACCCGGGTTTAGGTTTGTAGAACCAAAGTTGGTACCAATACAAACATAAAATCTCATATCACCTGCTTGTTTTTCTTCCAAAGTGCTGATAAAAAAAAATTGTAAGTCAGTCGAGAAAAAAATAATGAAGTGCATACGTCTTCATCGATGAACTGCGCTTTTTATGTGGGTTTTGGAGAGGAAGATACCGGATACGAAAAAAATTCAAACAAGCGCCAAAAGTTGTAAATTATTTTTCATCCCACATTCCTTTCTTTTTACAATTAACCCTTCTTTTCATCATTAACATCAAATTATCGCTCAACTATTATGTACGTCTTCTATACATACTTACGTTTTGTAATTTTTTAATTTGAGTTGATTTAAATTTATGCAAGTTAATTCAAATACAGTAGAACCTCGATTATCCGACCTTCGATTATCCGATTTCCTTCAATTTTTGCACATACGACCTTATATTGATAATCCAAAAAAGTTCTGAGGATTTTTTCTTAAAAATTTTGAAAAATATGATTTCTTGAATAAAAAAAATATGTAAAAAATTATTTTCAAAAACAAATCGATATTTTTTAATCCTAAAATTTGTAGATACTTAGAGAGGGCCTAATAGAAAAAATTTTCATTAAAAAAAAAAAATCATACATACCTACCTACTTATTACAAAAAAAAAAGCATTAAAAAATTTAAAATTAAATTTATTTCTACCTAAGGGTTTTTTTTTTTTTTTAGAAGAAATGTTCCAGGTAAATCCTAAAAATTTGGGAATTTTTTCATAAAAAAAGAGAAAATCCGCAAAAATTGTAACAAAATTTATTTTAATTTTTTAAAGGTCCTATAATCCCGAAAAAGTGACAAATTATAATGCAAAAAATTTATTTTTAGGTTTAAAAAAAAGAAAATTTATTTATTCCAAAAAAATGATTTTTTTTTATTCTTAAAAGTTTAAAAAATTTTCATTTTTAAAAAAATAAAAAATGTTTTCCTCTCAAAAAAATTTGAAATTTCTTTATTCCTGAAAAATAATACCTAAAATTTATTTCAAACTTTTTTTAAAATGTCGTAAATCCTGAAAAACATAAGAAATTTAATTCCATAAAATTTACAAATTTTTTGTTCCTAAAAAATTGGAAATTTTTTCATTTAAAACAAAAATTTATGTTTATTCCAAAAAAATGAAATTTTTTCATCTCAAAAATTGTAAAATTTCTTTATTTAAAAAAAAAATCAAAAAAGTTGAAATTGAATTGAGATTTTTTTAAATGTCCTAGGTAATAAATAAATTCTAAAAAAAATTAAAAATTTATTCAAAAAAATTTAGAAATTTTTTCATCTCAGAAAAATTGTGAAATTAATTCCCTTTAGTATTCCTAAAAAATGTTTTTAATGCCAAAAAAAAAGATAAAATTTTCTTCAAACTTTTTTAAAAAATGTCCTAAATCTTGAAAAAAATTCAAAATTTGTTTATTCAAAAAAAAATTATTTTTCTATTCTTAAAAAATAAAAAATAGAATAGGTCTGGTCTAGTTCTAGGTCTAGGTATATAATATTCATCTCAAAAAATTGTAAAATTTTCTTACCTATTTCAAAAAAAAAAAAAAATCAAATCAAAAAAGTTAAAATGAAATTTATTTTGAAAAAGGTCTTAACTCTCAAAAAAATTATAAATTTTATTCCAAAAATATAAAATTTTTCCATCTCAAAAATTGTAAAATTTTCTTATTCCGAAAAAAATTTCAAACTCCAAAACAATGAAAATAGATTTTAATCGAAAAAAATTTTAAAATAAAATCTTAAACAACTGAGAAATTTTTCTGTCACTTCTTTTTTATTAGTTTTGTGATTAATCCGAAGTGATTTTCGTTATTTTCTGTTTGATCGGTTATTTTTATAAAATGTTTGCAATGTAGGCCTACTTCTTGGTAGATGACTTATCGATGATTTATGGATAAATCGTAACAATTTCTGTTTTAAAAAATAATGTATATTCAAACTGCACTGTAATTTGGGTGAATCATTAGATGTAGGTAGTAGGTAGAGGTACATTACATACCTAAAAATAGACCGATAGAGTAAAACAAACACTGCATATTGCTCATTGCACGCACATAAAACCACCATAGGTAGAAAGATAAAACCTAATCTTAATTATTAAAGGTCAATAACATCAACGTGTGATACAACGATCCGCCACCGCCTACGTACTTACGATAATTATACTACTTTAATTTAATATACTAATTTAGTGACCTTTTTTTTTGTAAAATATTTTATTTGTTAGATTTGTACCGATGAAAATTCACACTTATAAAGGTAGGTAGCTAGGTACGTGATAACTCTTTTAAGTGATTTTTTTTTCAAAAAAAGAAAAAAAAAGAAAAACGCACACGTTTGGTATTATCGCTAAAATGAAATTATGGTTGCGATAACGATATCTAAATATTAATCTTTTGCGATACGATGTACTTGAATTTTTAATTTTTTATGCTCCCGGCAAATTAAAGTATCATTTTCATGTTCATTGCACATATTATGCTACGTACAAGATGGATTAATTCCATTCAGTACACGAGAGTGTATTGTAATACCTAATACTTATCGCAACTGTACCGAAAGGTAAAATTTAGTGTGTACGATGCAGGTGACCATAAGTCCTCCCACGTATAACGTCGAGACTTGGCTGGAAAATTTGAATTCGAAAAAAGTTTAAAATAAATTAAAATCCTATATGCACCTATCGCATATTGCACACCTACATTCAGTATAGTCTTGTAAAACACTAACATTTAAAAATTCATTGAAATTCTAATAGGTAGGTAAGTAAGTATTTAAATGATGGTCGATATCGGTGTTTTTTCGGTCAACTAGACATAAGACATTACGTGAATATTCCAATAAAATTGACCTACTTGTAAACCGGATTACATCTACTTACTTATAATTATTATCAAGTAAGTAAAGAATAAGAGTATAGTAAGTTGTGGTTCTGCATCGGACAAAAATCGCCGTTTTTTCGCCAATTTTAACCTCTGAACGTCGCATCTGAGTACACGCGATGCTTATCGATTAAATTTAATCAAGACAGTTTTTAGGTAGTAAAAATTTAATTCCTACGTTCCTATCCTATAGTTGAACAATCGCTAGCCCGTTAACAATTTAATTAGGAGATTCAAGGCCTGGGAATTCGTTCGCAGTAAGATGTTCGACGAGTATCAGCACGTTACCTACTGTGAACACGTGATGTTTGATGTATCTAAAACTCATCACAAAAATCAGTCATCAAATTATTCATTCTTTTAAAAAAATGAAAGAATTCTAAAACACGGTTTTGAAAAGAGATATGGAAAATTTCACAATTTTGGATAAAAAACAAAAAAAATCTAACAAGATTTAAAAAAATATTATTTAGAAAAATTCTAAAAAAGAAGGAAAAAAGAAAAGTGAAAAAATAATTCTAAAATAAAGTTTAAAAAAGTGAATGATGTTAATAAAATGCAAAAGAAATCAGGTTTGAAAAAAAAAAATTTAAAAAAATTAGTTGAATCGTACCTATCATTTAAAAAAAACTTGACAAAAAACATACATAAAAAAATTTATTCAAAAAAAAATTAAAGAGATAAATCTTACCTAATAAAATTCCTAAAAAATAAATTGAACAAAATTTTAAGAATAGGCCGTTAAAAATTCCACATGTGAGGTCAGGTGGGAAAAGGAAACCACGTCAAAACTTTCGATTTTGGAACGCATTATATTTTTTAAATTGCCATATTAACGGTTTAGAGACAGACAACTTTTGTTTAAAACCTTTTTTAGAATTTTATTTTTAAAATAAATTTTTTCAAATTTCGTTGAATTTTTTCAAGTTTTGCCTAAAATTGTACAATATCTAGACCTAACATATTTTTTTGAAATAATTTTTTAGAATTCTTTAATTTTTTTGAAAATGAAATTTTTCAGCTTCTTTAAAAATTGAAGTTTTGATTGAAATTCATTTTTTAAGTTTTCGTTCAAAATCATAGAATTAAAAAAAAAGTAACGTGTTCTTAAAACAAACGTTTTCAAATTTTGTTAAACATTTTTTTGGGATTTATTTTACCTATCGTTATTTTTTTTTAAATTATTTTATTTTATTTTTTGTTAGTTGGATTTTTTTGCAAGTTTTGTCTAAAGTCGCCAAATTTTTCACTCAGTTACTTAGGTGTCATTTTCATTTATTTTATTTTATTTTTTTTAGAATTTTATTAACATTTATTTTTATTTTATTTTCAAAAATGCATCTTTTTAAGCTTTGTTATAAGAAAAAAGTTTTATTAAAATTGATTTTTTTTAGTTTTTGTCAAAAATCATAGAATTATAATTAAATTCATTTTTTTTCAACATAAAAAATGATTTTTTTTAAATTTTGCTTTAAAATTATTTTTCCAGTTCTTTTAAAAAAACTAGTAGGTATTTTTAAAAAAACTTCATTTAAAAAAAAAACTTGGTCAACTTTTTCTATCATTGAAAAAAAAATCAAGTTATTTTTTTCAATTCAGGTACCTACGAGTATATCTGAAGTACAATAGGTAAGTATTATATTGTATGAAATTAATTTTTAAAGATCAGTTTTTTCATATTTCGTTCAATTTTGTCAAGTTTTGTTTGATTTTTTTTGGGGAGAGGGTTGTTTATAAAATCAATTCTTGTAGTTTTTTTTTTATTACCTATTCAATATTTTTTTTCAGTGTAATAACCTAGCAATTATTATTACAAATACCCTAAATTTAAAAAAAATGTATTTTTTTCAATTTTTCAATTTTTGTTTTAAAAATTATATTTTTTAAATTTTAAGTATTTACCTAAATTTACTTTTTCAATTCCTCTATCAAAATGAATTTTTTCACATTTTGTTTGAAATATTTCTTCAAGTAGATGGGTATTAGGCACCTAACCCACCTATTTGTTTTTCAAATCAATTTTCATACAATTTCATTGAAAATAATTTTTTAAACATTTTTATATACTTACTTACTTAGATAGGCATAAATATTTTTTCAACTTTTAGAATTTTAATAAAATTTTCAATTTATTTTTTGGTAAAATTTGTATTTTTATTATTTGTTTTGACAAATTTTGTATGACTCCTATTTTTTGAGTTTTTGTTTGAAATCAATTTTGAGGTATAGATTTTTATTGAAATTTTAAATTTTTTTCAAAATCAATTTTTCAAGTTTTGTTTGATTTAAAAAGAAAATTGTTAAAAATGCTTTTTCCAAATTTTATTAAAAATTAAAATTTTCAATTCTTCTCTTAATCTTTTTTAAATTATTAGGTATGTTTGAAATATTTTTTTTCAAATAGATAGGTATCTTACTTAAAATACCTACTACTTACCGATTTGTTTTTAAAACCAATTTTCTTACAGTTTCATTGGAAATCTTATTTTTTTTAATAATTATTGTTTTAATTTTTCTGATTTTCTTTTGAACTTTAGAAATGTTTCCTACAAGCTTCTTTTTTAAAATCAGAAGTTTAGGATTTTATTAAAATTATTTTTTTCAATTTTTCTTTAAAATTTTGTTTGAAAACATTTTTTTAGTTTGTTTATAAAGTAAAGAGTGAAAATAAACTGTACATATATTATCATTTTGATGGAAGTACTTGTAATTTGAAATCGTGGATTGTGTCAGGACTGTCAGGAGTAACGAATTCCAGAAATTCAGAAAAAAAATCTCAAAAATATACGTACCTACTTCAGAAAAAGTTGGGGAAATTTACATACCTACATGTAAAATACGAGAGCGTACGTACGTCTACGTATAAAATATTTTTTCATTACCAATACGTTCCTTCAGTTACGAGTTACATGGTCTTACTTTAGAAATTCTAATTCTGCTATTTTATGTAATATCGGTTAAATATACATAATTCTTCCTCTAAGACTGAATGAAATTCTCATCTAGATGTGATTATTATCGTTACACTAATCATAACCGAGTTTCCCTTTCGTCCGCTCGACTACTCTGAACGAATTATTTGCTACACACATAAATATACGACGATGTCTCGTAAAATCATTCAACAAACAAGCTTTAGCGATGATAGATTTTTCTTGAAAGTTGGGGAAATTAAAGGTCTAGGCCTAGGCAGGTACCTTACCACCTAAGAAACGATATGCAATTTTAATTCAACTGCGTTCACCGCATCCGAAGTGGTCTTCTCGTCGATCGCCTCTCACAGTTATTCGACCGGATTAGTGAGAAATTTAGCGTGAAAACAATAGTCGAATAATTATACGGAGGGATATATTAGCATCAGACTTTGATAAAACTACCATTCATTTCATCATTTTTCTCCTTCACCTATTTCAGCAACAATTACCATCATCGGAGCCTCTTCACTTACGCATTTTATCTTGATCTGTTTACATAACTTCACTTGGACTGTGTCTGGAAACATTGTGTTTTGTTTTAATATACATAGACCTACCTAGTATGCCGATCGAAAATGTGGTTCTTTATTTCGGAAAAAACCATTTTACTGCATGATTATAAAATTTTTTGAAAAAATTCATAAATCAATTTGTAATTTTATAAAAATGAACGTATTTTCTCATTTTTTTATAAAGTGAATGTACTTTAAAAAAAATTAAATACCTATAGTGATAAGTGACAAGTGTAAAGTGTCAAAGCGAGATTTGTGTTCGACACTTTTAATTGTTAATTTCGCGAAGCCAAATGTTCCGAGGTAAGTGGCAAGGTTCATTCTACGTATAAAATAAGATTTTGGCATAAGTAGGTATATTATTTTATTAGGTATTTAGGGATCAATGAACGTTTCTATGGTAAAATCAAAACATTCTTATCAAGCGGAAAACATCTTTCTGAAGGTATTACATATTTACGGTATCTTAAAAATTTACCTTTATGGGCTAAAAATTTTGTAATTAGGGTGAAAATTTCTTCAAATCAGGGTAGACTTTTTTACATTAGGGTGTAGTGAAAAAAAGAAACCCCGGATTTTGACCATATACAAAACAAAGGATGATTTTGCGTTTAAAACTCTCCACAAACAATTTTAGTCGCCTATCAAAAAGAAGGGTGGAATTCAGGGCTTTCGAATTGGAGTCAATTTTGAATAAAAAAAACGAGGGTTTTTGCCACTTTTGGGTAGTGCCTGACTGGTCACCTCCTGAAAAGGTGCAATTTGAGTTTTCACACCTCCCTAGACAATCGACCTTGAAATTGGATACCACTTCTTCGCCCTATGAGGAGGTTGAAAAGTTGCAGGTCACGAAGTTATTCCTTGATTTTTACCAAATTTCAATGACTCATTATCATTACCTCGAATTTCAGCAAAAAAATTTCTTGGTCGCAGGGAATACAATTTTGATGAAGCCTTTCCAAAAAATTCCATCGCAGTTCTGCCGACTGCATTCGCAACGAAAATAGTAAATTGTGATTTGTGGTGTATTCAACGTGAGAAGTAACATTGCAATCCTGAAATATTCAGTTTCTCCATATGCCACTTTTCAGTTCCCAAAGATGAAAGGCAATGGGACAATAAATGCAAATTATTCAAAAAAAAAAAAAAAAAATCAAATGCCTTTTGAATTTTTCTTTTTAATTTAGTAAGTGGGAAAACTGAAACAGGACTGGAAACCAAGAACCGAAACCTGAATCTAAACCTGAAATTTTATCGTTTTAGCAGAAAACAAAGCCGGCATGAAACCTTTATTATTTTCGAAGAGTACGAAACCTAAACACTTTTACCAAAAAAGTTTTAAAAAACTGCAAAAATTTGCAAATTTCTAAAAAAGTCACATAGGTACTTACTTTAGCAGTTTTAAAAACTGAAATATTTGAAAAAATTATAAATTTTTAAAAAACTGTAAAATTTTAAAAACCTGAAAAATTTTCAACAATGGACGATTTTAGAAAAATAAGCAAATTTTTAAAAACTAGAAATTTAAAAAAAAAATGACAAATATTATAAACGCTGTAACATTAGGAAATGCCAATTTCAAAAAACTAATAAAGTTGAATAGGTACTTGTAAAAATAAAATAAAAACTATAAAAAATCCAGTATGATGAATAGATGAAAAAAATGTTTAATTTAATTGTTCAAAATTTTTCTTTCAAAAAAAAAAAGAAGAAAATTGATCCCCAAAAATAAAATAAAATAAAAGTCAGAACTAAAATGAAATCGAAACTAAAATCGTTATTAAGAAAAATATTTCAAACAAAATAGGAAAAAACTGATTTTTTGACAACAAAATTTTTAAAAAACCTTACATATTAACTGAATAAATATAAAAAAATCTATGCCATAAAAAACTAAAACAATGGATTTTTTTAAAACAACAATTAGAAAAAATTGTTAATTTTAAAAACGTTTTTTGGCATATTACTGTGGCATAAATATAAAAAAATCTTTTTTGAAAAAAAACTTTTAAATTTATGGCATGACATAAAGTCTTTTTCTTTTTTTTAATTTTTTTTTTCAAATTTTGAAACATTTTTTTAAAAAATAACCTAAAATAAATTTCAATTTTTTGCATTTCCATAAAAAAATCTCAATTTTTTGGTGACATAATTTTTTTTCAAATTTTTGAATGAAGAAAATTATTCATTTTTTTGTTGGAAATTTTTTAAAAAGTTGTCAAATAATTTTTTTTTGGAAAAAATTGATAAAATGTCGAAGAATCTTTTTCAAAAAAAAAATTTCAAGACATTGAATTTCTTTTTAGAAATTACACAAATAGGCAAATAGTATATCAATGTTTAAAAAAGACTACAAAATTTGCAAAAATAAGAAAAATATGCAAATTTTGATAAAGCGACAAGTTTTATTCTTTTCCCTGAAGTTTGAAATTTGAGAAAATAAAAAATGTACTGAACCCGTATTTTCGCAGCACGACACCGAAACTAAACCTTCAACTTGAACTTATATCCAAGTGGGCTTACAACCGTAGGAAGGCAGTACAAAATATTGCTCATATTTCTTCACAAAAAATCTGCGAATTGTCTTGGAAATAAAAATTATGCACATCTCTCGTCTTTTTATTTTTTATTTTTTTGATTCAGAGTACCCACTAAAAAAAATATTTTTTTAAAGTAAAGAAATAAAGTAGGTAACGAAATCTTTCAATTTTTCAGTTAGCAAACGTCTTTCAACAGATTGAAGAAAAATATCTGTTTTTTAGAAACAATTTATCTTTTCAAAGAAAAAAAATATCCCAATTTTTGGGTTATTTTTGTTTATTTAAAATGTATTTTTAAATTTATTTTCAAAATTGAAAATTTTCAATTTTTTCGATTAAAAATTTCAATTTTTTTCAAATTAAAATTTTTTTAAACTATTCAAATTAATTTCATTTTTATTTTTCAAATCTTTTAAATTTCTTCAAACTAAAAATTTTTTTAAAATTCTTTTAAAACAATTTTTTAAATATTTTTTTTAAAACAATTTTTAAAAAAAAATTTACGATACCTACCTAATCACTTGAAAATAAATTTTTTGAAGCAATAATTTTTAAAATTTTTTCGCAGAAAACATCTTTTAGGTTTTTTTTTTGGAGAAAAAAAATCTTTCAGTTTTTTTTGGAGTAAAAAATTTGTTCATTTTTTGGAAAACTCAGGTTTTTGGGGGGGGGGGGGAATCTTAATCATTTTGTCGCCGTGTTTAAAGAATAAAAAAATTCCCCATTTTGAGCAAAATTCGTACTTTTTTCCAATTTACTTTTAAAATGCCGCAATCCTACCATTTTGAGAACACAAAACCTCCTTCCAAACATCCTGATGGTATAAAATTCATGTTTGGACATACTTCAACTTGATATTAGTCAATATTATCACGAATTCAGTGAAGTTGAAAACTTGAGATCATTTTTAAACTAATTAGGCCTAATTAATCAATGTTTCAGGTAGAATTCCCATTCTACAATTATTATTAGTCACC
This sequence comes from Balanococcus diminutus, assembly GCA_959613365.1. NCBI lineage: Eukaryota > Metazoa > Arthropoda > Insecta > Hemiptera > Pseudococcidae > Balanococcus > Balanococcus diminutus. Next base: position 39,077,618 of record OY390714.1, read on the forward strand.
ACCTATACAACTTTCGCACAAGATCTTGCCTCGAACAAACCTGCCAACTTGACACTTTCACAAAATGAAACCACCAAACAGGACTCGACCATAACATGGATTAAAATTTCTCCCATAACTTCCAACAGCAGCACCACAGAAACGACGTTAAAAAATTCCGATACACTAAATTGCACGATAACGGAGAACACTTCCGGTGAAAATCAAAATATCGATTTCCCCGGTAGTTTAAGACGAAAACGAAGAAAACGAAGACGTAATAAATATAAAGCGTGGAATCAACGTAGACCAGAACATTCGCATAAGAAACACAGCACCAAAGTGGAGATTAATAAACCTGTACAATTTTTAACACCTCCCGATTATCAAGAAAATCTTATCACGAAAGAAACCTCTTACTATAAAAATCGTAACAATGTGGAAAAGTCCGCCGGTCGACCGGAAAAGAAAATAACACCACCGGTAAGACACCTATTGCCTCCTTTGGTCGATACCCGTTTCATAAATTCCGTCACTCCGGTGTCTGTTCAACAAGAACCTGCAAAGAAATCAAAATACATCGATTGGTCACCTAATAGCACCAATAGAGGGTCAACTAAATTCAAACATACAGTTTATTATTCAGATAGCGGCAACGAAATCATATCTAATTACGAGATCACATCGACGACTCCGAAGCCACAAATCAAATTCACAACCAGCGATGACAGTCGTGTTCTTACGCCTTCTCGTGCTGTGGCCACAGATGTACCGAGAAATTATAACAAATTGGAATATAGGCCGATTATCGTTCAGCCTACTCCAGTCCAGTATCATACCACTCCAGTACCTTTTCATAATTATACTACAGTTTTTCCCAGCAGAGAAACTCGTATAAATAGTCTACTTTCGTTTGAGGTTGCAAATGCTGGAATGCAGATAATAAATATGACAAATTTTCAAAAACAAAACTCTCCTTCGTTCCATAATCAGTTCGTACAGAATAATAATTATAAACAATTCGAACCACCTACAAGATCACCAAATTCTCAACAAATACCTACCCAACAATCGACTGCTCATCCCATAAATTACCAACAATTCGAACCACCTTCAAGATCACTAAATTCTCAACAAATACCTACCCAACAATCGACTGATCATCCCATAAATTACCAACAACCTCAATCGCAAAATCGCACCTCTCAGCAAATAAACTATCAACAACCGCAATCTCAACAGTTGACAAATTATCGACAATCGCAGACTCAAGATCAAATTTCCTACCAACAACCGCAGCCTCAACAGGTCTCGAATTATCAACAATCACAATCTGCAGATCGTATTTCTCCGCAAATAAATTACCAACAAACCCCATCTCCGGAGCAAATCTCTCAACAAATAAATTATCAACAGTTGTCGTCGCAACATCAGCATAAGACGATACCAAACCAACAAACGAGACTACCTCAAGCACAAATAAACTATCAGCAGTCTCAGGCTCAACAACAGCAACCCTCGCGACAATCCAATTACCAGCAGTATCAACAAACTCCGTTACCACCTCCAGGTCTTGGAGCTTCAAATTCCCAAAATTTCCAGCAAATTGAACATCAGCAATCATACCAAAGCTACAATCAACAGTCACTTCAAAATTACCAACCGCAGACAACTCATACTCGGGCAATTGAACAACGAACCACGACATCAATTCCAGATTTGGCCATTAATCGAACGACTGCACCTCAATTAGACAAAACTGACAATTTTAAAGGGTTGGATTTAGCCGAATCGAAGTATTTTTCCGATATACCTTCTGAACAAGAATTCGATGATGCTGTACAAAATGGTAATTATACCTGTTGCTATAGTTTCGCTTCGTTTGATCCATTCTTCCAAGTTTTATTTTCCTTTCTAATTCGTCGAATTCATCTTAAATGCTGATGGTCCTCTGTACATGCTTCATCCAATTCCAATAGGAAAACTGTTTCTGAAAAAATCATGTTTACAATTAAAACCTAAATAAAAAATAATAATGTAGCCTACTTTGAAATCTTACTTGTATTTTACAGATGGTCAAGTTATCCCCGGAATTGCGGGCAAAGATTATCCAGTTTTTGATCAATTTTTGTTACAAAAACGTCGTTTCCACTGTCGCGGATTAGAAGGTTACTTTGCAGACGTCACAAGCAGATGTCAGGTGCGATAATAATTATATTATTTTGTTTTATTCCATGCGAATTTACCTATTACCTACTATTTCGAAATAGCATATCATTAAGTATTTACTAAACCTCCATGAGAATACCTATACACCTTCGCATTATCTCTAAATGCATTACCATAATTTGATTTAGAAAAAGAATTAAATTTTCATGATGGTAATTTACCACAGGTTCATGGCCGGCGAATTAGCACTGTAGCTTGGGTGCTTAAGTTAGGTTAGTGAAAAGATAGAAAAAGCTCCTGGCCTTACTTCAATTTTTTGGAAAGAGAAAAAAGTATTTTTTTGCTTCAATTTTTTGGAAATAAAAAGTCGAGTTTTTTTTTTACAGAAAAAAATCTCTCTAATCCATTTAGAGGAGGATATAAAAAATCTCAATTTTTTAGAGAAATATATCTTAATTTTTTCAAAAAAAAATTTATCAATTTTTTCAAAGAAAAAAAGGATGTTTGAAAACTTGAATTTTTTAAAAGAACATTTTTTTAATATTTTCGACTAAAAAATTTGGGAATTTTTTTGAGGTAAAAATTTCTCATTTACTTATTTAAAAATATTATCTCATATTTTCAGAAAACGGAAATCTCTCAATTTTTTTTTAGAGTAAAAACATTTTAGTACGCCACTAGCCAAGTTGCTGTACATGGCGTTGAAAAAAAAAAATCAGTATTTTCTTGGAATAAAAAATATCTCAATTTTTAAAACTTGGCGTACAAAATTCCAAATTTTAATTATTAAAAAAAAATGTAAACATTTTTTCTTTTGAAAACAATTTTTTCAACTTTTTGTATTTCGTGAGAGGAAAAAAACATTTTTGTCTGAATTTTTTTTCTCGAAAAAATTTAATAATTTTTTCAAAGGGTTTATTTTTCAAATAAAAAAATTCTGTAGGTATTTTGGACTAGAAAAATCGGAATTTTTTTGAAATAAAAAATTTCTCGTAAAAATTTTTTTTTTCAAAGTGATTCTCATATTTTCAGAATAAGGAAATCTACCCGATAAACCAGTTGACCACCGATTTGACGTCGATTTGCCGTTGGTAAAAAGTTTTCCCAATTTTCGACTCAGTATTGACCAATTTCAAAATTTCACAGTCTATTTTCCGACATTCTATACTCATTTTCGACATCGATTTGGGTAAAAATTTGGTCGATTTTAATTGGTCTTTCTCAAGTCAATATCACTCTTGAATCGACCTATTTTCGATGTGCTTTTAAAGTCGATTAAAGGTATTCAAAATTCAAAAGGTCCAATTCGATAAAAAAGGATATTCGCTTCGTAATAGACTTTTTTTCGACGTCAATTTGGAGTCATATTCGGGTCTATAAAAAAAATTAAATTATGTAGAAACTCCACAATCATCTCTGGTCGATATTTTGAATTATTAGACCCAACTTTGACGTCAAATTTAGGTCTATTGATGAATACATTTTATCGACGAAATTAAGACGTCTATTTTAGGTCTTTTTTTTTTTTTTTTTGTGAATAAGTTTTCAAGTAACTAATCGACCTACATTCGACGTCGATTTTTAGCGAAATTTTAGTTTTCTCAGGAGTCGACCCACCTTCGACGTCGATTTTTGGTTTTCAAGATTTTTTTTTTTCATTTATATTCTAATTAGTGTTCGATTTACCGTTGAAGACTGATAGACGTGTGGTTAGTAATAAGGATTCCCGAGCAGGAGGTCACGGGATCGAAACCCAGTGAGGTAAGGCTTGAGGAATTTTAGTTGTAAAATTTGGTTTCGATAGTTAGGTATGGTGAATAGGAACACAATTAGGGCAAAAAAATCAATTCGGTCATGCCAACACATTTTTTAATTAATTAATTAAATTTTATGACAATGGAAGCCTAAAAACTGACTTTTGATCGACATCGAAAATTAGTCGAATTTAACTCAATATCGACCAATTTTCGACGTCGATTTCATATCACGAATGAGTCGAAATATGGTCGAAATGGGCGGAACTAATTCGACTTTGAATCGACGTCGATTTTAGTACGGAAAATGGTAAAAATCGGGTCGATTTCAATGGTCAATTTCAGGTATGTTTTGACGTAATTTCGATGGTCGATTTTTGGTTTTTTGGTTTATCGGGTAGGTATCAATTTTTTAGGGTAAAAAATTTCAATATTTTCATAGAATAAAAAATATCTCAATATTTTTTTTAGTCTTGACGAACAAAATTCTCAATTTCATTTTTTTTAAATTGTAAAAATTCTTGCAAATCTTTTGATTTTTTTTTTTCAATTTGTGAGAGGAAATTTTTTTTTATTATTTTTTGTCTCAACTTTTTTCAACAAAATTAAATAATTTTATCGAAGAAAGATGAATTTATATTTTAGACAAAAAATTGAATTTTTTGAAGAAAGAAAAATCTTATTTTTCTTGGGATAAAATTTTTACATTTTTAATCAAAAAAAGCTACTTTGTAATTTTTTTCATTTTTACAGAAAATCTCAAATTTTTATGATTAAAGTAGGTAGCTCATTTTTTTTTAGGGAAATTTCAATCTGTTGTCTCACTTCTTTTTAAAAGAAAATTTTTCAATTTTTTAGAATAAAAAAATTTCAGTGGGTACTTTCTAGGAATAAAAGTTATCACAATTTTTTTGGGTTGGCTTGAAAAAAATCCTCCTGGAGTAAGTAGTTATTAAAAAAAAAACTGTCTTAATTTTTATAAAAAAAAAATTTATTAGAATAAGAAAGACCGCAATTTTTTGTAGCCAGTGTAATTAAAAAAAAATGGTAATAAAGTTTCTCAAAAAATTTTTAAAAAGATCCAATCTTTATTAAAAAAAAAAGGTTTTTTTCAGGGAAAAAAATCTTGTTCTATTAAAAAAAAAAAAAAAAAAAAAAAAAAAAAAAAACAATTTCATTTTAAGGAGAAATAAAATCTATTTTTTTTAGGAAAATCTCAATTTTGTCCTATTTAAAAAAAAAGAAAATCCATTATTTTTTTCAAGTAAAAAAATTTCTGTATTTTTGTAGGTGAAAAAATAGTTCAATTTTTTGGATTTGGCGTAAAAAAACAATATTTTCAATAAAAAACTACCTACTCAATTTTTTTCAAGAAAAATTTTCTCAAATATAATAAAAAGTAACTCAATTTTTTGGAGTCTGCGTAAAAACTAAAAAAATTGATAACAGTTGTTCCCAAATTTAAAAAAAATCTTAATTTTTGGTAGGTAAAATTTTTTTCTAAAAAAAAATATGTTATATTTTTTCAACTCATATTTTAGACGAAAAAATCGCTCAACTAAAATTCTGAATTCCCTCGGAAAGGAAATATTTTAGTTTTTTGAAATCAGAGTAGAAACATTTATTGAAAAATAATAAAAATGTACAAAAATTTCTTAATTTTTTTGTAAAAAAAAAAAAAAAAAAAAACATTTAATTTTTGGGGGAGAAATTTTAGTTTCTTTATCTCTTTAAAAAAGAAAAATCTATCATTTTTTTGAAGTAATATTTTTTCAATGTTTTTCATTTCAACCTCCCACCCTTTCGAGAAGAATTGAACTACACACCTTAAAACGATCCAATCAACCGGTCTTGCACTTGGATTAGTATGTGTCAAATCATTGACGAAAAAATAATTTCTGTTTTTAGGTATTCTACATTTGCAATGGTGATGGTGCCGGAGAACCAATGTTGTGTCCAAATGGTACCCTATTTAGTCAAGAATTATTAGTATGCGACTGGTGGTATAACGTGGATTGTTGATTAGCAATTGCATTATTTATATACCTACTATGTAGTATTTTTATTTATGCGTATTTTTGTACCCTATACGTTGCATTATTTTTCAATTTTGTACTTATTATTTAATATAAAAATAAATATTCGTGTAGGAAAACGATAAAAAAAAACCTTTATTCTAAAATAAACAAATAAAACTTGAAAAACTTGAAAAAACAATTTTTTTTTCTGTAACCAAACCCATTATCACAAAGTTAAAATCTGGTCACAAATTTAATAAATTGTTTAAATAATAAAATTTCTATCATACCGATTGAGAAGATGAAAATGAAAAATAAAACTCGAACTTAATAACATAAATAATAATGAAAAACAAAACCTATTTTTAAATGAAAGACCACTCAAATTAATTACTAAACGATTAAAAAAAATTACTTTTCGAAAAAAAAGTAACCCACTTTAGTTGGATAGTAATTGATCATCATACGGTATTTTAAAATTTCAAGTCATGTAGTTAATTTTACAAGGGGAAGTATATTAAACGCAATAATTAAAACAAAAATAAAAAAAACTTCCACTTTGAAAAATAAAATTAACACTTCCATTCAAAATCCATCATGTTATGATGTTCATAACAAAAAAATTAAGTTACTTTTTCAGAATAACTCAAAAACGAAAACTTCTTTTTCAAGAAATAAAAATAATAATTTAGTACGACGATAGTTAAGACATCGTACATTACAAGATACTAATTGCGCAATAGGAACGAACCCCAGACTTACATTAATCGAAACATCAACAAGACGCAGACATTAGTTATGACTTATCGGTGGTGGCATAGGTTGACAAAAAATTTGACTATTGGGCTGATATATGTCTTCCGGATATGCTAAAGGAACAATATGTGTAAATTGATAAGTAGGAGGCGAGATATTTTCGGGAAATTCTGGTATCTTCGGATAAGTCGGATAACACGCACCGTTGTAATCGATCGAATGATAATACACCGGAGGGGTAATAGAAGCATAAGGATTACTATAATACGGCTGATAGACATTCGCAGAAATTTGACTTGGCGGTGAAATATTGACATTCGTATTTACCGGCGGTGGTGGTTCTTTTAGATGAAGCATCTCTTTTGGCGGTCGATAAGGAGGGACATCTGTTGCATTCGTTGTGTCGCCGGTATCTAGAAATAGGTAGGAAAAAATTTGAATTAATTACAAAATTCGATTTGATTTTTTATTTCAAAACCAAAATATAAATACGTACGGTTATTTCTAGGTAATGGTTTTTTCACAGTTGGTGGATTTGGTACATTGGGATACGTCATCACCGGGCGATATACCGGTAATGGTATATCAGCTTTCGAATTTGGTACAGAATTCAAAGGCATAGCGTAGATTAAATCGTTCTGCTGTTGATTAACGGCCGGCGGTGAAAACTGAATTCGTTGCAAATCTGGAAAAAATATCATTCATTTTTAAAGGATCTTGATTTTTTATTCCTAGAAAATTGTAAGATTTTTTTTTTTTTTTGAAAATTGTTTTTCTTTTTCCTTAAAAGAATGAGAATGCAAAATTATTTTCTACCAAAAAAATTAAGAGTTTATTCATCTCAAAAAACTGAAAGCTTTTTCTTAAAAAATTAGATTTTATTTTAAACTGAAAAATTGATTTTTTTGCTCCAAAATATTTGACTATAGGTAATCAAGATTATTTTCTCAAAAAAATTCACAATTTTTTCTCTAAAAATAAGAGATTGCATTTTAAATAAAAATACCTTATCTACAGTTTTTTTCCTGCAGAAAATGCCAGATTTTTTTTCCAAAAAAAGAGAATTTTGTCTTCTTTATTTTTTTTTTAATGAACGATTTTTATCTGAAAATTTGAGAAGTATTAATTCAGAAAAAATGTAAATTTTCTAATTCAAAAAGTTGTTTTTTCCCCAAAAATTCTAAGTTTTTTTTTTCTTTAAAATATTTGGGAATACATTTTAAAAAAATCGTAAAAAATGAGTTTCTTTCTGCAATTTTAAAGTGACTTTTTCTTAAAATTTTTTAAAAAATATATAAATTGAAAAAGTTTCTTTAAAAATTTGAAATAGGTAGTTTTCAAATTATCCACCTATTTCAGATGGAACATAGGTACTAGATACGTATTTGAATTTCGAACCGGAACGCAGAATTTTCATTTTCCACGACTTGAAACAGCGTTCCGGTTCAATTCGAGCACTGAGTAATTTTGAAAGTTTACATACCGATGTTTTGCGAAAAATCTACCGGCGGTTCTGCATTCACAGGGTACACGTAATTTGGTGAAATAATATAATAAGGAGCAGTAGACAGTCCACACCGATAATATTGCTATAAACAAACGAAATTAAAACATTATTAATTTTCCCAAGTTCATACAACGATCCGTATCTGGGAGACAAAGGTTCATCAACTTACGTCCACGTTGTTGTTGCAAAAAACTCGAACAGGACTGGCTAAATTTGAAAAAAAAAAATCAATTATAGAAAATTTATTCATGTTTGACATTATGTATTAATTATTATGTTATTACCGTTTGGTTCATTTGGATTTGGAGCCGGTGGTTTCGATGGTAACACGTTACTTGGGTAAGGTGCAGATTGCATTTCTGCATTTGATGACACGACTGGATACAAAGGCATAGAATACTGAACTACGGGTAAAGGTTGTTCGACAGTGTTGTTAATTTCATTCGTTTGTTGCGAAGTATAATTATATTTGGGATATTCATCGACTGGGATAGGCTGCTGCATCGGTTTCACGTCGTTCTGATTAAAAACAACAATTAGAATAGACTCACTTTAAGAACTGAGCAATGAGCATACATCGTGCTAAAGGTACTTACATCCGGAGCATAATTTTGAGACGAAATGCAAGCGTAACACGTGGTAGGAGCAGTAGATGAAGTAGAGTGCATATATTGAACATTACATAAATCGGAGCTAAAATGAAAGCATATTTTTTGTTATAAATGGTAACTTGATCAGTACGTATGAAAAATCTTGACTAATAAAATACTCACTTCGACTGCATACAATTAGATTGATACGAGTCTTGAATTTTGCTGGAATTTCCGACATTTTCTTCCATTATCGAATACGACGGTTTATTCTCATTACACTCGAGATTAGCTGATAAAAAATTGCTCGATTGAAGAAAATTTCACGATAAAAATGAAAAAATAAAATTCCCAATACTCACCGAATGGATTCATTTTCATCATACCGAGCATATCAATACTGTCCGATGGTCCGATAACACTTACATCTGCAATCAATTCTAAGTTTTCGTAAGGTACGGTTATTCTGAAAAAAAGCAACGTAGAAAAAACGTTTAGGAATACAGAAATGCGAAAATACTAATTAATCAACTCATTAGAAAAATTTAATTACTTTTCTCCTAATTCTTGAATAAACACTTCAACCGGTCCTTTGTTCGGTGACATTTTTTGAATATAACCGTGCCTTTTGGTTGTTTCGCCTTCGAAATTCACCAAACACTTTGTGCCCACTTGAAGTTCTCTACTGTTCCAAGACATCATACCAGAGCGCAAACCTGTTGAAAATAATAAATGTTACAGATGTAGGAAGTTATTCACTGCTGAAGTAATATTACTTGACATATTTTTATTGATAATTACCCTTCCTATGTTCATTCCACGTATCGTATTCTACATTTCGGTAGATATTCGGATCTAAAGACTTAGCAACTTTGTACGGAAAAGGGGTAATGCCACAGTTCAACAAATCTTTGACATTTTTACAACTGTCTCTCATCTCCAACCGCATTTGAAACCTGTATGATAAAAAAACAATACCAAATGCATCATTCAATTCCAATTTATCTAACGTTAGAAGTTGATTTATTGTCGTTACCCAGTACTGAAGAAAGCAGAAGATAAATCCGGTTGATAACGAGCATTCTTATCGTGAAGCATTTTGTTTACAGCGTAATCGACTTCTTCCAGTTTAAATACGTCTTTGTATAACATTTCGTATAAAATGGCTGAAAAGTGAAATCATTTAGATGGAAAATATAACACAGTGTCACAAACATCATTTCGAAATACTCACATTGACAGATAGCTGCATTCGTTATATGTTGTTTAGGGTAAACGGAGTCGTAATGACGATCGTACGACAAACTTAACATAATGAAAGAATTATTTCCATTCGACGTAACTTGTTCCATCGGTTTTTTGATTTCTTTATACACGACAAAATCCACCCTGGACATAAATGCAGACATTGAACGTTAATAACTCGAACAGACAATATAAAATATTCGTAAATTTTCAGTTTTCACTCACTCGTATAACCGCGAAATGATTTCCATATCTAAAGCGTTACCCCATTCTCGTTGATTGTGTAACCGGTCAACGTAGTCTTTTATAGGAATATTAGTCAACTAAAACGAAACAAATTCAAAATAATTATGTAAGAATACACAAAATATACGCATTTCCACGACTCAAAAAATCACAGCACAGCTATCTATTCTTATAATTACCTGTTTAAAAATTTCTTGTTGGTTCAAAGCGAACTGAATACAATGCTTTCGAACAGCAAGGTGATGGACCTGAGTTAGGAAAATCTAAACACAAATAGAATGTTTTATTAACACATTTCGATGCACATTACCCATCGGACATCTCTTTAGAAGAAGAAAACTTTACTTGTTCGGAAACACATCGAAATAAACAGGAAGCATCGCGGGCTATGTGCTTGCGATAGAATCCTTGAGTATCCAGCCAAGTATCAATTTGATCCGTCGGTTTTAACCATAATTTGGGTTTAGCGTATACAGGAATCATGACGTCCGAATTCATAGGTGAAAAGGCTGAATTTACGTTTTGGATCTAATGTCGGAACGAAAAAATAAATGTCAAGTTGACCATTAAAATTACGAATCCGAAGAGGTAAGTACATTTTTAATTGACGATTTATATGAAGTTGTGTTATTTACCTTCATGTTGATGAATAACTATCCCGAATACCACCGATATGGATGAAATCGAAGTTTCAAAGTTGAATTTAATCTTATAGCACTCCTAATACATCATCGTATGGAAACCGATTTTGAAAAAACATTTATTAGTTAATTAATAATCGATTATATAAAACATAACTCGTACAACTCGTACATAACAAAAATATCTACAGAATGAAAGAATAAAAGTAACCGAATGACTACAAAGGATAAGAAATGAACAAAACTACGACGAGACGAGACTAAAATTGAATAGTACAACAATACGATCCGAAATATCGTGCACGTTACAACTTCGACAACATGATTCGAAATTCAACCAATCATGAATCAGCCGGTACGTATTATCGCGACTACGTCACAGTGCGTCATACTATTGTACGATTCTAAGCGTTTTGCGAACCTTTTCTGCGTTGAATTTCAATTCGAAAGTGAAAGTGTGAAAGGGAGCAAAAATATCCGTTTGAAATTTGAAACATTGATTTTATAAGACGTAAGCTCGTAAAAGTTGAACCTATTATTGATCGATCGTGATTTAGGTTCTACAAAGGAATAAATAAATGGAACCTTTTTCTCGTGAATTCAGTTTCAGATTATCAGATTTCTCATAAAATTGAAGCGAAAATTTTCCTTAAAACTTTGTAATATGCAACTTATAAGGCACTGTTGAAGCAGGAAGAACGATTTTTTCCATATCAAAACTAACACATTTATGACGTTAATTTTATTTCATCCAATGATAGAACATAGAAGTTGCATTTTGTATCATATTTTTTTAAAATATAGTAAAATAAAATTTTTCTTCATCAAAAAATTAATTTGATTATTTTTCTTCTTTTTCTTTTAGTTTCAATTCTCTCTGTTTTTTTTCTCAACTACATGAAGGGAATCTATCTACTATCTACTTACTTGTACGTACAGTAAATCTGTCATCGTCTTAATTTTTTTACGTTACTAGGGAGATAAAGTGCTACTTTATATACCTCTCGCTGATCTTTCGGTAGTATAAAGAAGCCTTTTTCTCCTTCGTAACGTAAAATAATTTATCCAACTAGGAAAATAAAGTGATTTTCGACGATTTTGAGGGTTTATTGCCCGAGCGAAGCGAGTGAAATAAATCAAAATCGTTGAACATCACTTGATCTCCCTAGTTGAATAAACTACTATTACTTTGTGATGTAAGTACTTGATATTTGTCCTTAATTTTATTAATCTTTCTTCATTTCACTATCAAGTAGGTAGGTAAGTTTTATATGTTTTCTTTGAGCAAAGTTTTTCAATTTCATCTCAATATTCTGAGTGTTCAATTTTTTTGTAGAAACAGATTAAATTTTGTCATCATTTAGGAGACAATAATTTGTGCACTTTCAAAAAATTTAACGAAAAAATATGACAAAATTTTCTCAAATTCAACTTAATGTTAATTTCTATACTTACCAATTATTGTAGGTAAGCGAAATCATAAAATTTTACTCTCTGAATCAAAAATTACTTTCATTACACATCTGATGATCATCTTATCTAAACATCAGTCCTCATTCAATGGGCTTCACAAGTTCATAACCCCAAAAGTTGTCTACCTAAGCTTCTTGAACCAATCGAGAATCAAAAATGTAGAGCTTAGTAGAGGTATCTATAGAAATTCTACAAATTCTTTGAAGAATTTTAAACCTGTTGATAACATTTTTTTTATACGACATAAAAATCGAACCTCAGTGAAGAAACACTTAATAAGCATCCAAACAACATCAAAACAACCTAATAAATTAGCTATGCATCGGTTCCAACAAACGCAATTAACAATTAATTAATAACTCGTCAAAATACGCTAATACGCACTACCCGATCGTTTTGCTGCAGAGATAGGCATAATAATTATAAGTAATAAGCACTTCTTACCTACACATATTTTTCTACTTGGACAAATATACCTAAACATATTTTTAATGTTGAATGAGTAAGGTCAAACTTCTTGGAATTTGGTGTTATTGTTTGTATAGGTAATAGGTGAAGGTAGATCAGTGTAGGTACCTTTAGTTACCAGCCTTTTTAAATTTTGAATGTGAGAATATATTTTTTTTAATTCTCCAAAAAAATGAAAGATTAAACAAAATTTATACATAAATAAGTAAAGTCGGAATTTTTTTCATAAGAAAAATTGATAAAAATAATTATAAACTGAGGTTGTTTTAAAAAAAATCAAAAGGCTTTTTCTTAAAACTCAACCTCAGTTTATAATTATTATTATTAATTTTTTTTATTGTGGAAAATAATCCGACTTTACTTATTTATGTACAAAATTTTGTTTAATCTTTCATTTTTTTTGGAAGAGAAAATCTTTCAATTTTATCTGAAAAAACTACTTGCGGAATTTTTTGGAATAAAACGCAATGCTTATCAAACATTATTTGTTTTCACGCTGAGTCGCCGACTCCACAAAATTAAGATAAGCATTGCGTTTTATTCCAAAAAATTCAGCAAGTAGTTTTTTTCAGATAAAATTGAAAGTTGTTCTGCTCCAAAAAAATATGGAAATTTTTTATTGTAAAAAAAATTTTAAATTTTCTAATTAAAAAAAAATAGAAGGAAACATGTAACTAGAATTTTTCCCTCTCTAAATACTTGACAGATTTTTTTTTCTTGAAAAAACAACAACAACAACAACAAAAAGGTATTTTCTCTAAAAAAATTGAAAGCTTTTTTTACCCAAGTATTTCTTTACTTTAAAGAAATGCGAAAATTTTAAAAACTGGCTTCAAAAGATTAAGATGAGCATTATTTTGCATTCCAAGAAAATGCAGAGATTTTTCTCACTTATTAAGATTTTTTTCTCCTCTAAATAAGATACTTTTTTCTTTAAAAAGAAGCAAACTAGCCCCCCTCCCCCCACAAAAAAAATTAATTTCTTTTCATAAAAAATTAAAACTTTTTTCAAGCATTATTTTTTATTTCAAGAAAATTCAGAAGTTTTTTTTTGTTCAGATAAGATTAAAAAATATTTTAATTCAAAAAATTTGTATATTTTTTGTAAAAATTGTAAGATTTTCTTATTCTAAAAAAATCGAAAGTTTTTTTTTTCAAACACCATGACAACAATAAATTAGAATTTTTCCTAAAAAAAAATAAAAAAATATACCTATAGGTATTTTTTCACTGTAAATAACAGACTTTTCTTGTAATCTTTTTTTACCTATTTTTTTGCTTTAAAAAATTGAGGATTTTTTAAAGCTGGTATTAATAAATTAGGAATGAGTATTATTTTGGTGCCAAGCAAATTCAGAGATTTTTTCACATAAAAATACGGAATTTTTTACTCAAAAAAAAAAAAATCCTCTCGAAGTAGGGGACTTTATTTTTAAAAAATACCTACAAAAAAATGAAGATTTTTTTTCTCATAAAAATCGAACGAGAATTTCACCAGTTTATTTTATTTTGAAAAAATGAGAAACCTTTTCAATATGCTGACTCTTAAAAATTAAGATGAGAATTATTTTTTATTCCAATTTTATTCCAAAAAAAAAAAAAAAAAAAAAAATTGAGAAATATTTCACTCTTACAAAGTTGGGACATGTTTTTCTAAAAAAAAAAAAATGAAACTTCCTTAAAAATAAAGATTATTTCTCAAGCGAAGTGTGATTTTTTTTCTTTAAAAATAGAGGTTTTTCGCAAAAATTTGATTTTTTTTTTGTTATTTTGTACCTACTTACCTATTCAAAAAAAAAAAAAAATCTCTGGAAAATATATAGAATTTTTTCTGTTTAAAAATTGAGAAATTTTTACATAATACTTTTTATTCCAAGAAAATTCAATTTTTCCCTAGAGAAAGTAGGTAGCTTGTGCCAAAACACACTTGGCACAACCTGCAGTTACGCTTGTACTCCTAGTTAAAATTTTTATGTAGGTAATTAGGTATGAAAAAAGTATAACTTAAATTTCCTCAACGATTCGCCAAGACGCCTAATATTTTAATCAAAATTTCTTTAATTGCATTATTAAGCAGGGTTATCTTTAACCATTCAACGTCGATGCTTCGTGAAACGACTTCATAGATATATTAGGCTATTGTAACTGGGCAAAGTTATTGTTTCACTATGCCATCGTGTCCCACTTAACACAATAGCTGCTTTGTTAGTTCGAACAATTGTTTTTAATTCTTTTCACTGAATACTTTTTCATCGCAATAATATACGTGTACTTATCGTATAAGCGCATAATGTCATCAAATCTGAGAAAATACGTGCCCCATCGATAGCGTATGTGCGATTATCCATACTTCCAAGTTACACCAGGTTAACAATGAATGATTTATGATTTATACTCGCATCAAACATCACAAATTTTAATACCTTCGGGTTCGTATAACCATCGTATGATTTTTTTGTAGTTATGTAAAACGTTGAAAAATTCTATACGATTATCTGCGGTAAACGCGATGAATAGTAAATCACTAAATCACACTGTTTGCAAGTATAGGCAACTTCTTAAAGGAAATGTAGGTATTTGCTTTGAAAACAACAGAACAGATGGTTCTAACAACTAACATACGGTGATAAATGATACGTTGAAGTCATCGTTAATAATTACGCGTTGAAATTTTGTTTTGAAAAAGTACAGAAGGCATTAAATAATGTCTCAACTCTACTTTGATAGAGGTTAAGAAAACCACTCGGAGAAAGTAAAATTGTCCTATGTGCGCGTGAATCTTATTCAATTCAAAACCCAGACCCAAAGTTTGTTTCTTGCGAATTTAAACACTCGTTCCACATACGAATAATGTCACAAAACAACACGAGTGGAAAATCGTGACTTATCGAATATTCGGTATAAATTTTCGTGACATTTCTACCTATAAGTCGTCGCAGAAACAGATGGTGATACGAAGATAGGTAACCGGAATTCGTACACTTTCGACATTCGACATTTCGACCTATCTTCTCAGTTCTCGTCTTAAATACATAGCAATTAACCGTAAAGATTACCGACTCATTAGGCTATATCCAAATTAGGTAGGTACTGGTTTGTTGACCCATCCATTATAATGTGAGATTTAATAATAAACTATTATTTATGATTTTTTGGAATCGGTATAAGATTCGATTTTCATCAAAGGGTAATTTGATATCGGGCACCCTAGAGAGTTACTTTTTTCGCAACTTTGTCAAACCACACACATCGATCTATGCATTCGAACCATGTTTATCGTTTGATCCTCCGATCGCTGGTCTAGGTCTATATACCTACTCTTGTACATATTCTAGCGGAACCTCAAGTCCTCAACATGCTTCTCGATTTCACAGTTCTCATCAAGGCAACATATGGCGCTTAAGCGACGTTATTCAAACAGCTGTTAGCGTAGTTGTTGCTTCTTATTCTTGTCCTTGTTATCGTACATTTACTCGTGATGCGATGCGGTGAATTTTTAGAATCATTTTTCAACTTGTATGAATAAGTTGATATTTTGTTGTAAAAATGACCTACTTAAAAAATCGTGTTGACGGGTTCGTTCGTTAAATTCACGAAGGTAAATGTACCTTGAAAGTTGAACCGATACCTTTGCAAAAAATTGAAATCTTAAGTTATCAGCAACAGCAGATAACGCCTCATTTCCTTCATTCAACCACAAGTAGTGTCGCAAATGGGGCAAAATAGGTTTTTTGCGATTACATTGTTAAAAGAAATTTTAGGATTAAATCTTATCTAGAGTCCAGGTAGGTATAAGGAAAAAAATAAACAGGTAACCTTTTTTAAGAGTCCCTTTTTTTTGAGAGTCCATAAAGTTTTTTATCTACGTCCCTAAGGACATTTTTGAAAAAAATTTCAAACAAAAGTTATAGATTGAGATTTTTGGAACAATTTTGGTTATTATAAAAATTTCGATTGGACCCCTCTCTCCCCTTCAATTTTGTATAATACGTATGGAAATCACCCTTATTGAACATTGCTTGTACAGCTCGCAGTCGCCTCTATGCAGGATGGTGTTCACCCCGGGGGGGGGGGGGGGAGGGTATTATGAAAGTAGGGATTACTCTGCGATTTCACATTCAGAACTTTTGGCAAATTTAGGTCAATTTCGTCAAAATTTTGAATTTTATAGAATTTGGAAAAAAAATTTTAAGCAATAAAATTTTTGTTCAAATGAAATGGCCAAATAAAGTGAGTAGAAATGGGAATAATGTTTGAAAATATTTGTACTTATAAATTATACTTCAAGTGACCCATATTTTCACAATTCACTTAATACTTACTTGGAATTTTGAAATGTTGGAATTTTACAAATAGATAGGTAATATTTTTCAAAAAAAGATTAATTTTTACAATTTTTGAATTCCAAGTTGAAAACTTCTAAAAATTGTTCAATATTCAAAATTTCAAAGTGTTGGAGAAAACTTGATGAATTGTTAATTTTCTTAAATTAATTTTTGAAATTGAATGGCCATTTTTGAAGTTTGTAGAATTTCTATAATTTTAAAAATTCAATTGAATTTTAAAATTATGTCATTTTGAAATTTTAATGAATTTTTCAAATTGGATTGATTTTTAAAACTCTGCTAAATTTTTACGATTTTTCAGATTTCGATAAATTTTTAAAATTCAAAATTACCTATTTTTTAATTCGTCGGAAATTCAAATTTTTGGAAAATTTCGAATGATGGAATTTAATGTTGTCATTTTTGAAAATTTTTTGAAATGAGGTAATCATTTAAATTCTTGGAAATTTTCAAAAAAGTTAAAAGAAATGAATTTATACAATATTGGTTAATTTTTTTATTTAAAATCTTAAAAGTTTAAATCATTTTTTTTTCAAAATTCAAAATTTTTGAAATGTAATGGAATTTGAAAAAAATGGAAATTCTAATTTTTTTAAAAAATAATTAGGTATGTAAAATTAGATTATTTTAAAAATTATTTAGGTTTATCAAAATTTTCCAAAAATTTTAAAGATATTGATTTTTACTATTATGATCTATCAAGATTTGGCTACTTTTTAAAAATGAAGCAGGCACTTAAATCAACAATTATTTTTAAATTTCAATTCATTTTTGAAATTGGATCAATTTTGAAAATTATGCCAAACTTTCAAAAAAACTTTTCAAAATTTTTACAAATTTCAAGATTTGGCCAATTTTAAAATTTAACTTGATCTTCAAGTTGAAAAATATTTCAAATGTTATTCAAAATTTTACAATTTTCAAAATTTGAAAGAACTTAAAAATTTGGTGATTTTTCAGATTTTCATTAATTTTGAATATTCTACAAAATTGTAAGAATCAGTTTTTGTAATTTTCAAAACTTGGGTAATTTTTTTAAATTACAAAAAACAGATAGGCATATTTTAAGTAATGTTTGATGCTAACTTTTTTTCAACATTCAAAATTTTCATTCAACTTTGAAACTGTATTTTAATTTTAATTTTTAAAAGTTTTTTTTTTAATTTTTATTTTTACTGTTTTAAAAATTTGACAGAATTTTTTAATTTGGTAATTTTGAAATTTCAATTGAGAAAATTTTTTTTTTGATTCTGTTTAGTCCCCCACCCCCCAAAGAAAAAAAATTAAAAGAATGACTTAGTATACCTATTACCTATCTAATTTTTTTAATTTGTAAAATTTTGTAAATTTTTTAGATTTTTAGTAAATTTTTCATGTTAAGTTGTTTTTTAAATTGTTCAAAAATCAAAATTAGTGGGAAAAAATTAAAATTTCATGTTTTGAGTTTCAAATTGGATTAAAAAAAAATTCAAAGCATTTATTTTTACAATTTTTGAAATTAGGTTGATATTTCTGATGGAGTCGTAAAAAATGTCATTCAAAATATTATTTTGTAATTACCCTCAAGAAAAATTTTGTTGACACATGCCAAGAAGGAAAGAAACAGATTCGGCGAACAGTCAGTTCGATTGTAATTTGATCAGAAAATTTGATAAAACAATGCGTGGGTAAGTATGCCATTTTTTAAGGCTCCTCTTTTTTTGAGGGTCTCCAACTCTCCATTTCCTTGGAAATTCTTCATATCCCTTCTTTGGGACACAATTGAAAAAATTGTCAAATAAAAATTGTAGAATGAAACATAAAAACAATTTTAGTTAATTAGTCATTACAAAAATTTCGATTGGAGCTCTTCTTCCGTTCAAATTTTGCAAAATTGGAGGTGAGGGAGGGGCCCGATCGAAATTTTTATAATAACCAAAATTATTCCCAAGATCTGGATCTACAACTTTTTTTCGAGAATTTTTTCAATTGAAGTCTTAGGAGCGAAGATAGAAGACTTCTAAGGAAAGGAAGATGCGAGAGGTGAGTCCTCAGAAAAAAAAAACTTAAAAAAAAGACATACTTACAATTTCATTTTTTACCTTATTATCTAGATTGAGGTTCAGCCATGCGATGATACCATACCTACCTGTAGCTTTTAGTAGTTTACTCGAATTCATTCATCAAAATGACGATGTCTGGGTGGGTGGGTGTGTGCATACTGTGTGGTGTGCCTATCTATACGTAGGTGCATGTCCATAATATACCAGACAATGACTCGTAATTTTAGGCCTCAAATATTTTTACTAACCTTTCGCCGAAAACTTTTTCATAAATATTGTACTGCACTGCAACTAATTCGAGTTGAAAGTCAAATTGTAATTATCAACGTTCGTTGCATTCTCTCGGTATCATTGTCGTTCCACTCTACATCTTACATGGGTATGTAATTGTACCTTGCTGTAGGTACCGCGTCCTTATCCCAGTGATCATCATAATCAAAATTTTAAATGTCAAAATTGAAATTTTTGCCACCGATCAAGTTCCTAGAATGGTACACAGAACCAGTTTAAAACGTCCTCGTACATTTCGATCATCATATATAAACCACAATCTATATATGGATGTAGTTACAAAAGTGGAATACAAACTGCATATTCATTCTAAGCCTTCTAGTACGTTTTCTAAATAACTTATGTAAAAGGTTTCAGTCTCATATCGTATACGTACTTAACGGTAAACCTAACCTGGAAACTTTTATTTTTATTTCCTCAAATTAATTATCATCTTTCATACGACTCTGGGTACCTATTTTGATTAACGTAATTTAAAGCTTAGGTTTCATCAACAAAAATCATAGGTACCTATTCATACCTATCAGGAGTACGTTGTACGAGTGTTGTGACGTAGTGACTCATTCGTTGGTCTTGATGGTAAATTGGTGATTATCAGAAAAAACTAACGGACAATATTGGCGACGTATCATCAACTTGTGTGAATACCTAATTAAGTAATTATGCAGCGTAAATATGATAACGTTGCAATTTACCTAAGCTCGTGGAATGTTGAGGACGTGTGTATAGGAACGCGACTCTTCAACAGGAAAAAAGAATTTATAGCATATTTTTTTCTTTTATAACTGTCGCGTCGAATAGTCATAAATACGATGTAGCAATTTTTTTCATTTTTGAACCTTCTACGTTAGACCAATTTTCTGTGAAAAACGGAAACAAAGTCGAGGAAGTGAAAAAAATTGAAGAAGTACGCCTTATATAGCTACCTACTTATGTAAATAAATTCTCTTACTTCTCGTTTTAAAAACTAATGAGTATAAATTCCAAGAATTATGGCCAGGTACTTAAGTACGCTTGATAACAGGTCGAAGTCATAAATACAAATTTGATAAATTCACCTGAGAACATTATTTGTAAACATCAATACCGGTAAACCATTTTTTAAAACGTGGTATCGATTACTTTGACGATAAGTCGATAACACTACGTACTGATATCAAATACTTATTTTATAACTTTCACCGTTTTACCTACTCATTATGTTATCAAAGGACTAAAAATGAAAAACATGATAATAAAAGGGAAGTTGAATTAAATACACTCTAATTAAAGTAGCTGGTGTAAATTTTGAAAAAAGAACTTCCTATTGAAAGGTGGATACCAAGGGTGATCTTTATTATTAAAAAAAAAATCCTTCAAAAATTTGTCAAAATACCTAATTGTTTCAATTTTCTCCAAAATTTACCGATTAAAATTTTTTTTCTCAGTTGAAAAAATATTTCAGCAGTTGTTATAAAAATACGATTTAAAAGAAATCATCCAATGCTTTTGTGATCACCTGTGTTGAAAAAAAAGTTGAAAAATTAAAGGCGACAAATTTTGGAAAAAAACATTTCACTTGAAAGTAGGGCCAAACTAAACTAGCAGAGGGTAAGTGGGATGTGTCATCCTCCCAATAATTCGACAAATTGACTAAAAAGTCAGCAAATTAGTAAAATAATAGGCAAATTGACAGAAAAATTGGCAAATTTCTGAGTAGGTACCTCTACCTACTAAATTCGTTTGCTGAAAAAAAAGCAAACGAACAGCAGTGTAAAGTAGGGGAGGGACTGAGTGGTGGCTGGCCAGACCATTACAAAAAATAATTCAGTCCTACCAATTTTTTCCAAGCAGTCCTGATTTATTTATTTTATTTTTTTTATTAAATCGAAAAAGGCGATTTTTTCATCAAAAACCAGAGATTTTTTATTCAAAAACTTGGAAAAATTAAGACAAAGATAAATTCTTTTTTTTTTCTAAAAATAACGCATTCCTTCAAAAAATCGATTTTTTTTTTGAAAAAAAGTTGAAATTTTTTTATTCCAAAGAAATTGAGACTTTTTTTCTTTAAATGTGAAACAAAAAATTTAAGTATTTCTTCTACACTTTTTTCAAAAATTATAAAAAAAAATCTTTGGAAATTCAAGAAAAAATTTTAGGTTCTCCATGAAAAAAATTTGCATGAGTTTTTCTTCCAAAAATTTGAAAATTATTTTGTACTTCAAGGAAGTTGATATTTTTCTCTCTATTTTTTCTCACTTCTTTTCTTGAAAATAGTGAGCACCAACTTCTGCGATGAATTAATTTATATTTTTAGAATTAGAAACTGAAGTAAAGGCAGCTTTAAACGCCCGTTTTGCCAGTTTCATCTGCTCTGCTCGCGTCTATTAGACGAAATCTAACGCAGGTGGCATCCCACATATTAACGAATTCAAGTTTAAGACCAACGACCGGCCAGCTACACGACGCGGAAAATATTGCGAATTAAAAGTATACGCCATTGAAAACAGCTATTCGTTGCGGTTTTGATTTACATTAGCTTAGCGACTGGATCTATTAACACATGTTGTATCATGGATGAAAATATTTTATTACGTAATTGGCAGTTCCTGTGTTCCCAATAAACTCAAGTGCCCACAAAAGTACGAACCATTCATCGTTATAGTATGAACTTATTAAAAAACGAACCGAAGAAAAATGCTGTTCATTACCTTTTAACGCAACAAGCTTCAATTAAAATGTTGACTGATACTTAAAGTAATTAAAGAACCGAAGCATGAAAACAATACAAACTTGGTACGTTACGTGCAGTACCTATTTTCCAACAACGTGGTTCCAAAATTTTAGAATGTGTAGGTAGTAATGAAAAAAAAGTGAAAACTATCTAGGCCTACTTAAAAAGAAAATTAAATGAAAATATATACCAGTCCCATACGGTATGTGTATTGTGTACCTGCTTCTTTGAGTACAAGATGAAATGATTACCTATAGGTGTCTATAATTGAAATTCTGTTGGTGTAACTGATTTCTCAACTTGTGATAACCTTGAAATACAAATAACCGATAAATCTTTGTTGTTATTTTCATATGATTTTCTTATTACTTAATACTTTTTTCCTTCGAATATTTCATACTAAAGATATATTGATATAGGTACCTATACTACCTACCTAGGTATTGTATGGCTCCTCTACCTATAGCTATACACATGGAACGGACCGTGTTATGTGTCGTAAAGAAAAATATACATATTAAATGCTTTGTTCATAGCAATGTGAATTTATAATAATAACCAATTGGAAATGAATTCGAATTTATGCAGTTTACCAAACAGAAGAAAGTCACATTTCTGTAAAAGTTTGTGATTTAGTGCAGTGAATTTTTCCACAAATTTTTCTACCTGTTTTTACATAATTTTCAAGGTAAATTTTAAAAGGCAGCAATTTTCAAATACCTAAATGTAGGACTTCCACCGAAGGTGTGAATTAACATCGCGTGCGTGAAATTAACAACCGTGATACCTAATTTAAAAATTTTAATCACTCCGGATACGAAAGGAATTAAAAAATTTGTATCTATCTTTAAAATTCAGTTCAAGCTGATGCACAACTTAAGATACCAACTTCACAAGTAGGTATGAGGAATTAAATTAGTGATAACTAGTTAGCTACCTATTTAGCTACGTAAAGTTTTTTTTTGCATTAAAAAACTAGGTATTGAAATTTCTTGAAAAATTGATTTAAAAAAAAAAAAAAAAAAATTCCTACCATAAAATTTTATTCATTTTATGGAAAGAAATTCATAACTTATTGTGTTCCACCTAATTGAATTTTAATAATCTACTTGAGTATACTTTTTAAAATAAAAATCAACAAATTGGGGGGGGGGGGGGGGTTATGATTTTAAAAATGTGGTCAGTAACTTAGCAGTAGCTCGAGTATTCGAGTAACAACTAAAATTCCAAACGGTTAAAATATGAGCTACACCTTATAGAAAACGTCGAAAATGCAAAAATAAAATGCATAATTGCATACTTTTACTTCCTACCAATATTCCCGTTTTTTATTTTTTTTTTTTATTTTTTTTGCGGCGAGGATCCTTTCAATTTTTCAATGTTTTCGAAGAAAAATTTCTTCATTAGGTACATGTATTTTCAGAGAAAGGATTTTTCATTGTTTTTCGGAAGAAATCACTTTTGTCCTTTAAGCGAAGAAGCTGTTTTTGTTCTTGTCTGTTTTATTTTTTCGAGAGAGATAAATATCTCATTATTTGATTTTTGTGGAGAAAAATTACAACTTTGTTGGAGAAAAAATTTCTCATTTTCCCCAGAGAAAACATCTTTCAATTTTTTTGGAGAAAAAATTTCCGTATTTTGGTAATTGGAATAAAATGGAAAAAAATCTCTGTTTCTCTTTAATTATTTCTACAGGAAAAATCTCTCAATCAATTTTTTTTGAAAGAAATCATTTATTTCTTTGAGAAAAATCCTTACATTTTATAAAAACATCTCTATTTTTGTGAAAAGCATAAATTTTTTCGGAGAAAGACAATTTTTTTTCTTCAAAGAAAACATTCCATTTTTTCAGAAAAAATAAAACTCGATTTTCTTGATGATTTTTTTTCAACTTTTCCGAAGTAATGTTATAAACAATAAACATAGGTAGGACTTGAGAGGATAAATTCTTCAATTTAATTTGTTTAAAGCAAAAATTATTTTTGGAGTCGAATTTTTTTTGAGATTTTTTCAGTACCTACCTAGGTAAAAATAGGTATATTTTGAGAGAAAAAATCTTCAAATTTAAAATTCTTCAAGTAAAATTATTTCTCGAATTTTTAGAAAAAATAAATTTTTCAAATTTTAAGGAAAAAAAAATTTCTCAAATTTTTAGAATACATACTTAGGTATTTTCTTTTTTAATTTTTGAAATACGAAAATTTCTCAAATTTTTGGAATAAAAAATTTCTTTAATTTTTGGAATACAATTGTCTCTAATTTTAGGGATAAAAATTTCTAGTTATTAAAATGAAAAATTCCTCAAATTTTTGGAAGAATTTTTTTTTTAATTTTTGGAAAAAAAAATTCTACAATTTTTGAAATAGAAAATTTCTCAAATTTTTGGAATAAAAAATTTCTTTAATTTTTGGAATAGGTGGGTACATTGGAATATTTTTTTTAAATTTTTGGAATAAAATTTTTTTTTAATTTTTGGAATAAAAAATTTCTTTAATTTTTGGAATACAATTTTTTTTTAATTTTTGGAATAAAAAATTTTCTCCCATTTTTGGAATAAAATTTTATTCTAATTTTATAGGTAGGGATAAAAATTTCTAGTTTTTAGAATGAAAAATTTCTTCAATTTTTGAAATACAAAAATTCTCTAATTTTTGGAATAAAAAAATTTCTCTCATTTTTGGAATAAAAGTTTCTCTAATTTTAGGGATAAAATTTTCTAGTTTTTAGAATGAAAAATTTCTCAAATTTTTGGAATAATTTTTTTTCAAATTTTTGGAATAAAAAATTTCTCTAATTTTAGGGATAAAAATTTCTAGTTTTTAAAAGGAAAAATTTCTCAAATTTTTGGAATAATTTTTTTTTCAAATTTTTGGAAAAAAAAATTTCTTCAATTTTTGAAATAGAAAATTTCTCTAATTTTTAAAACAAAAACGTACAGGTATTTTTGGAGAAAAAAAATCATTCTTTTTTTTTTTGGGGGGGGGGGGGAGGGGAAGGGATTCCTTATTTATTTATAGAAAAAATATTTTTCTAAAAAAAAAACAACAAATAATGCTCATGCGAACGCACATCCAAGATTCTAGGTAATGCTTGTAGATGATTAATGGGGTTTTCACGAGGCGTTTTTACACGCAAGAAGCTGCGTTTTTAGAAGCCGCTTCCAAAGTCGCTAAATGTAAACGATTAAGAAGCTGCGTTTTTGGAAGCCAAAAAAAGACGCAAGAAGCTGAAACCAAGTCAGCTTCTGCTTCTAAAGACGCGCTTCTTGGCGGTTCTTTTAGTGTGATAAGCTGATAGTGGAATTGAGTACACCTGAATTTAAGAATAATTTCTTTGTAGTTTTTGAGTTTTTGCGATATTTCTTTTATATTTTCGTTGATTTTTGTATACTTTGAAGCTTATTATCACCATGAGTAATTCAAAACAGAGCCCTAAGAGTAATGCTAATAAGTGGAGTTCAAGTACCATAACAAAATTTATGAAAATATATGAGACATATGATGTTTTATACGACTCATGTCACAAAGAAGTGTTGAATAAACCATATAAACATACGAAAATGATGGAATTACTGGAACGGGTGAAAATTGAAATTGGGAATGATAAGATTTCAGCTTCTTTTAATTCACAGTACAAACGCAAAACGCTAGAAGCAAGAAGCAGCGCTTCTAAAAACGCCAGCTTCTTGCGTGTAAAAACGCCTCGTGAAAACCCCGTTAATCACTCGAAAATTACCTACCTAAAAAAAACCATCAAGCAATTATTATTCGACTTCATATCGATCACAATACCTACTAATAAACAAGTGACTATGTTTCGTTAGTTTCAGCTTTCAGCTTTCTCGAACAAAGCAGGCTCGTGTGTTTTTAGAAAGGGGTGATTTCGAATGAGTCATTCATTCGACGTATGATGTACATATGCGCGTCTACGTAGTACTACGTAGTACTACGTAAGTCTAAGTACATATCTGCCTATCTCATAATGGATATGCCATTTTGCAAAGCGGATTTATTTATTTGCGAATTGGCGAATGATAATAAGCGATTGATGAGAACATACAATGCCCATTGAAAAAATATGTCGAATATCGTTAGGAGCAAATGTCAGTTAGTTCAGCTTAGGGGGTGACGACATAATTGACGTATGTGAGTTGCAAAATATATAAATGGGGTGCTAGGAAAGATGAACACGTGTTGATGGCGAGTATAAGTTTGGAGTTGAACTTGAAAAAAAAAAAAATTACCGACACTTTTACTTTCAGATAGATAGAATATTAAATATTACATAGGTAGGCTCTGTACCTAGCTACCTACTTGAACCAACGACCAACATTAAAAAATAAAAGTAGTACAAAGTTTCATTCTAGTATGAGTAAATGAAGACAAAAATCTATAGCAAAATTTATTCATGGTTTTAAAAAAATTGAAAATCTAATGTATTATACAGAGTTGAAAAAAGTTGGATAATTAAACATAATATAAATACAGAAAAATCATTAGCTCATTAGCTATAGTTAGGCAATATTATCTATGTACCTAATACCTACCGATACTTATGTTGTTGAAGTGCCGAAGTATGTACTACATAGTACATACGTACTCGATGATACTGCTACTTAAGTACGTAGGATACGGTATTTTATTCGGATTCATGCAGGTCTAATCTCATCATCACTCGCAGGAACCTTAGGAATTAGTTCCTTCGGTAATTCAAAGATTGGAAATTTACCATTAAATTTACCACTAATATGAGGTAATCTTAAATGAAATAAAATGCGCTCATTGGTCTGGCAGCAGTGAACATGTACATTATTGTTGAACAAACTTTTCGTTTTATCAGATTCTGTATGTAACCAGTTCGTTTTAGCACAAATACTTTCTTCACAAAAATGCTCATCATCTTTCAAGTAATGCTGATAAGGTATGTTGTAAATAAGAATGACTATAGACTTCATTTCTGATTCTGATTCTGATTCTGAGACTATTACCTTAGCCCATATCACAGGCATACTAATTGGAAATGTATTTTCCACTCTTAGTTCAATCTTCGGTGTCGTAGCACTGGCGCTGCCTGAGAACTTTAAAGCTGTTCCAGTGTATATAGTGACGTCTTTGTACAGCTGAAAAGTACAGAGGTTCGAGTTGTAGGTCTAGGTACGTACTTCAAAAATCTACCAACAAGTGTTTTTTTCATTTTTAAATAGATAGCAAGATAGCTGATTCATTTACCTTAGTAATCAACAAGTATTGTAAAATTTGAGCGTTGATTTCATTCCAGCGGTTAGCTATTCTTTTATATTGAGGTCGAATATTTAAATAGTGAAAATTCGCTCCTCTCACGTAATCTTGATCCATATCGAAAAGTGGAACCAATAGTTGAGGCACAACACCTTTCTGCGGACAAATTACTTTTGTGTGAAATAGGTAGGTACATCCAGTAGCGTATCCAGGCAGGCATACAAGGGAGGGGGAGAGTCGTAACCAAAAAAAGTGAAAATTTGTGTAAAAAAGAGCTATAAAAAGCTGAAATTTTGTCATTTTTCAACTTTTTCTTCGGTCTGGGCCCCCTTAGACCCCCTCCAATACACCACTGGGCAGGGTTCAGCAGATTTAGAATCACTTCGGATTTTATTCCACAAAATCCGGATTTGGATTTTGGATTTTAAATATAGGAATAGAAAACATTTTGGATTTTTTCAAATTATCAAAAGGAATTTAAATCTAAAATCTTTTAACTGATTTCTTTTTTGGGATGTTTGGTTTGGTTGGTTATTGCACTTATTGTTGCGAGCTTTAAAAAAATGACTTCGTATTGTTCCAAGAAAACTCTAGAATTTTTCCGTAAAAAAATTAGCATTTTTTTTCTTACTAAAACAGATCCCTAGGTAGGTACTTTTTTTCTCCGATAAATTTAAAAAAAAAAATTACTCATTTTTTATTTTGTAAAAGTTGAAATTTTACAATACTGACGCAAAAAAAACTATAAAGAAATTTTTTATTGTAAAAAATCAGTTCTTTTTACAAAAGACTTCATTTTTTTGCTCAAAAAGTTGAGTGAGAAAAATTCTTATTGCAAAAAAAAATCAACTACCTACTAAGAAATAGAGAAATCATTAAATTCAGAAAAAATAGAAAGATTTTCTTCTCCAAAAAATTTTAAATACCTACATAAAAAAAATATCAAAAATTGTTATTTTTCAAAGAAAATGAGAGACTTATAACAACGAGTATTTTTTCTCAACAAAAAAAAGAAAAAAACATTAATACTTGAAGATTTTTTTTTTTTTTTTAATGAGTAGTTTCTTAGCTGGCTCATTGGGCTGAGAAAAATCATTTTTTTTTTATTTCGAGGCAATTCAGAAATTTGTTTACCAAAAAAATTGAAAGATTTTCGTTTAAAACTGAGACTTCAACTAATTTTGTTTTTGAAAATTCGAAAGTTTTTTTTTTCAAAAACGTTTCCTTTGAAAATTTAGGAATTTTGAAAGATATAACTACCTACGTATCTAGGTATTTTATGATTCAAAAAAATTGAGAAGCTTTTTTTTTCACAATAAATAAATAAATAAATTTTATTACGTCGACTCCAAAAAAAAAACAATTAACAGGTAAGAAATGTTTATGCCAAGAAAAATTGTAATTCTGTCTGCAAAAGAATTCGTTTTTTTTTTCGAAAAGAAATTGAAAGATTTTCATTTTCAATTTTAAAAAGAAAAGACAAAAAATTAAGATTTCTGAAAAAAATTAAGAGATGAGTAAGGGATTATTTTGTCGAAAATAATTGACATGGGCCAGATGTCAGAGTAAAAGAAAAAAAAAAATTGGATTTTTGATCTCTCAACTGAATTTTATATGGCACCACCACTACCAGCCCCCCTCCCACCAACTTGGAAAATGATAAAAAATAATGCACTTTTTTCATTCAAATCTACCTAACTCAAGATTAGGTAGGTAAGTATATTTCTTTTCATGCAAATAATTTCCAATTTTTTAGTTTCCTTTCATTGAGTTACCTTGTATAAGTGAACCTTAGCCAAAAATTAACAATTTTAAAATTTTTACATTTTAGCTTAAGTAAATTTGATTTCCAATTTTTTTGGTACCTAGTTTTTCTTTCTTTACCTATCAATTTTGATAATTAATATAGGCACATATAATTATGTGAATATCTTCTTACCCCCAAATATTCTTCAAAAGTGATTGCCATATACTTGAAGTCTTCTTCCGTATCACCGTAAGTTTGTAATCGTTTTTTATATATTTTTGCATCAAGAGGGGCAAACTTTAACGTATCGGTTAATATTTTATGAGTTGTATAAATCGTCTCTTTTTTATCTTTATTGTAACAAACTGAATACAGCATGGGTGTTTCAGCGAATTTCTGTTGAAAATGAAATTATGTAACTCTTAAAAATTTCAGAAAACACACAGTACAATCTACATTCTACATTAAGGAAAGAGTATTCACCATTTCGTTTTCGTTCATGTTCGTGTTGTAACAAACCTGTAAAATGCGTGTAATTTTCATAAGTCAATTAGAAAAGCATACGGTGAGAAAGTCTGCTCATACTAGATAGGTAAGGTAAAATAGTAAGTAGGAATAGTAGAATATACTGACATTATATTGGAAGGTATATAAAACACCGCCACCGATGCAAGAGGTTTCACTGGTGGATAAGTTCGGTTGTACTTTTCTTGGGCATTTTTCTTTTGAGACATCAGATGAGCTTACATGAATGCAATCAGTGTCCAAGATATTATCAGGACACCCTTTTACTAGGGATTCACTTCCTGGTTCAGTATCAAGTAGCGATGGCCTGTCAAAAGTGAAATGTTTCTCATTTTCTTTTCTTGAGAGGGATAAAGGCTCATTGGTTACGAAATCAAAGGACTCTTTTTCATCTGGAGTAGACACCTCAAAAATGTGATTTTTTGTGATACCTACGAAGCGTTAGGTAATCATTTAAAATTCAGTTCACTAGAATAATTAGTTACCTACCTTCAAAGTTTTTGATGTTTTCATTCGTTGGAGGATTATTTTCTGCTCTCGAAGGAGTTGATCCTGAATCACCTGTAAAGAAAAAAAAATCAAACCCATGAAATTTATTAATAAAATTGAAACTTTTTTCGGCAACTTTGAATTGTAGATAAAAGTAGATATAGCGTTGGGCAGTTATTGATAAACTTAATAAAAATGAAAAAATCAATTTATTCATTCAGGTATAGTACCTAATTCTTGTGCTTCAATTTGTTGTTTTGTACGTTCATTCTTTATTGTGATTTCTTCCAAGTTCAAAATTTCATTTATTTTTATATGAGAAGTTTTTATGAAATTTAAATTTTCTAGATTGTGATCGGTAGCTTTACAGCACTGTACGTAAATCTTTTTATCGTCATCGGAAGAATAAATCCCTTTCCAACCATTTTCTTTGCAAATGTCTTTTGGTTCACATATGAAGTCTATTTCGTTAAATGAATAATCCAATGGAACATTATAAAATATGATTATAATGGCTTTCTCGTCATCTGTTCTGATCAAATGCCACCAAACATATGGGACATTTATATGAAAATCTTTATTTACTTTGATTTTTAATTCTCGCCTTTTATGCTTCAAGATATTGGAAGCAGAAGTGTATATTGTGGTGGATCTGTGTAACTACAATAAATAATTGCAAAATGAATCCAAGATATTTTATGAAGGTACTCGCCTATTTAATGAGATGAAATCAGAGCCGGCAACTATGTTTTCAATAAGGACTGGGAGGTTTGAATTTTTATAATATTGAATGTGAAAATAATTTTATTCCGAAAAAATTAAGATATTTTTTCTACTCAAGTTTTGAAAAATATTTTTACTCCTAAAGAAATCAAGAAATTTGTTTTTCTTCAGAAAATTGATTTTAAAAAAAATAGCTGAATAAGAAATTTCTTTCTAAAAATAATCGGTAGATATATACAGAATTTTTTTCTTCAAAAAAATGAGAAATTTTTACTCCCAAAAATTTAGATTTTATTTCTCCAAAAATTTTGAAGAAATTTCACACTTCAAAAAAAAAATTTGAAAATTTTTCATTACAAAATAATTTTTGAAAACACTATTCTCCATCTCCCCCCCCCCCAAAAGTGACCGATTTTTGTTCTCTAAAATGTTTGAAGTGATTTTCTTCCCTAAAATTATTTTTGTGAAAACTAGAGATTTTGTCTCTAAAAATAACAAAGATTTTTTTCTCAAAAATATGAGGAATTTCTTTTTTTTTTTAAATTGAAAAAATTTTCTCCAAATAATTAAGGAATTTTTATGTTTAAAAATTGAGAAATTTTCATTTTAAAGAAGTCAGGATCCCTCCCTCAAACAATATAAAAAATTCGAATTCTAAAAAAAAACGTTTTTCATTGCAATAGAATTTTTAGAATTGTTACCAAGTTAACTTCAAAAAATTGGGATTTTTTTCTCTAAAAAAATTGATTTTTTTCATCAGAAAATAGGTGATTTTTTTTCTCCGAGAATGTGAGATTTCCATTTCCCAAAAAAATTAAAAAGCCTTTTCTGCCAAAAAATGAAAGATTTTTGTTTTCAAAACTTGTAAGATTTTTTTAGTGATGTCAGAATATTTTTTATTTCTAAATTTAAAAAAAAAATTCTCAAAAATGAATTTATTGAGTTTTTTGCTCATTTTTTAACATCGACTCCAAAAATATTGGGTTTAATTTTTATCCTCAAAAAATTGAGAGATTTACGTAGTCCTATAGAAATAAAAAATAAAAAAATTTACATATTTTTCCTCAAAAAAAAAATTTGAATGATTTTTCTCTCCAAAAAATTTGGCCAAGTAATGTGTACTCGTAGGTGTATCCCTGATTAATTTTGGAATTTTCAGAGTTTTCTATAGAGCAGGGTTCCTTCGGATCATTTGACTTCGGATCACGGATCATGATCCAGATCATAATAATGTGGATCCGTGATCCGATGATCCGAATCATTTTTTTACATGATCCGTGATCCGGATCATTTTCCCATGCAAAGGATCCGAATTGTGCGGATCAAAAAAAATTCTGCTTTTTTCTACCCATTTCTACCACAATTTACGATTATTTACATCATTTAACGCCCTTTTAGTTACCAGTGTTTAAATTAAATATTTTGATGCTACATTTTAATGCAATTTGCATTTTACTTATAAAATAAATTGAATGAACTGAATGATGAATCTTTGACTCAAAGATTAAATCGAATTAATTGCTCGTTAGTTTCTCTTTCTCATCATGAGAGGAACAATTTAGTCTATTTTATGAACGTAACGTAGTATCAACTTGGTAAGGAGTTTGAAAAAAAGTTTGAAAATACCAAATTTAGAAAATAGAAATAGAACAAATTTTGAGGGAAAAGATCCGAAAGTTGATCCGAAAAAAATGATCCGTGATCCGGATCATTTTTTTGGCCATGATCCGTGATCCGGATCACTTTTTACCGTGATCCGAAGGAACCCTGCTATAGAGTAACTCATTTCACCTTCGAAGTTTTGAGTGTAGCTTGAGTAACCTAGCTACTGTCAAGTTCTCGGCTATGATTGAAGCTGCGAAATAATGACTAGTTTAATTCATTACTTTACACGAATACAAGTGGTGCCGGATACTTTGATTTATGTTATTCCATGTCGCTTGTAACCTTTCATACTGCGGTCTGATATTCAAGTAATTAAGGTGAGCTTCTCTGGCGTTTGTTGGATCCAAGTCACCAGAGGGTACTAACATTTGAGGTACCAGGTAATCTTGTGATTTTATATGCATTTTTGAGGACTAAAATTTTTTCGTTTTCAGAAATACCACATTGAAGAGTGAAAAACAAGTGAAATGAAAATTTACTTACTAACGAATTTAGAATTCCAAACTTGGGGTTTTGCTTTTTGTAGGCTCGAGGTAATTCTTGCAACCACTTTGTGTAATGCGTTAGTTTCAAGTCTTCTATATAATCTGTAGAGTCGGGAGGAGAAAGGTAATTTTGAGATATAATTCGATATTCGGCGTGCAAGGCCTGTTTCGTTTCACGATTGGCATAAACTTTGTAAATTTCTAAGCTATCGGATTTCTGTAGAATGAAACAATATTTTATTTGAGAACGAATTTCAATAATTTCATTTTGAATTTAAATAATTATTGATATAATTATATAGATGTTCTTATAGTTGGGATTCATGAAAAAAACTCACGACAGTATTTTCATCCTCAACCTGGACAACGTCGCATACCTTGAAAAGGTGAAATTTTTTCAACGTATTATTTAATTAGATACATAGCACCTGCTAAAAGTAATGCGTCAATAAAAATTATTTTCAGCTCGACTTACTTCATAATGAAAAATGAAAACATCTACTTCAGGAAGTTTTTCATCCACCCGAATAGTCGAAAATGAAAAACTTTTTTTGCATTGCTCTCCAGGTTGTATGTCAACAGGTTTGAGACAATTACTATAGCTCTTCCATTCGCTTCTAATTTCTTCAGGTATATCAGTTTCACTCATGGGGCAAAGAAATTTGTAGTTCGGGTTTACGTTCCCTGGAGGTGTTTTGGAAGGTAATTCGTAATTTTTTCCATTTTCCCATGAAATGACTTTCAAAGGTGTGCGTGAATGTGTCGGTGGATCTGAAAACACTATGTTCAACAAACTAGAGAAGTGTCGAAAAATCGTAGCCCAATGTAGAAGAAATTAAAAATTTACAGTTTTTCGATTGTTTGGTGGACTCATTACTTTTGATCTGCGAATTGAAAATAAAAATAAAAAATATGTACAAAATGAAATTCATATCAACTTGAATAATATAAATTTTTCCAACATTTTTTGTAAAATAGAGCACGAAAACACATCAAATATTCACGGATGATTTTCAAGAATGTTACGTAGGTATAGTTTACGAAGCAGACACGTAGGTATGTAGTATGTACTATGTAGTAGGACAGATTTTCAATTACCTATACGATGAAATTTCAGCAAAAAAGTACGTGCGTAGCACCTTCTACAAGTACGTAGGCAGCGTACATATAGACACATATGTCATACATACTCAGTCAGCAACAAAGAAGTACAAAATGAACATATGAATGTACCTATTTCTAGACCTACACCTATGAACAATAAATAAATATTCGCTCATTTCACATTCTGTTTTAAAACGTCATAAATGCTCCTATCGAAATTATGTAATAATTTTGTTGATTGATGATTCACCTAGTAATCGACAATGCGACACTTATGGCAGATATTCATTCAATATTTATTACTGGTAATAATGAGATATGTACAAATATTCAAATCAGAAAATTAGGGCTTATTTTATTTGAGAACGAGAAGTGTTTGTTTCCTGATGCAATGAAAAATTGAGATATCCCATACATTATCATTAAAATGATAAAAACTCTACATATTACAATCTTCATAAAAATGTTGATAATCAATGCATTCTTCGAAAAAAATGATGGCGATGAGAAAAAATTGTTACTAGGTAGGAAGTGTAGAAACATAATAAGTTAAAATAGCATATTGTAATAAAAGAATTTTCAAGAAAAATCCGGCGGTAGTAAACTAAACCGAGCACTAGATTGGAAATTTGTTTGTTTCTATTTCTAATTTTTCATTAGTTCTAATTAATCGATGATAGTTACTTAGGCAATAAATTGATAGACGGTTCTAAGAAGCGACTTCGTTCATGCGCCTCGTGCTTTCTCAATTAAGATATTAAGGACCGTATCATTGAAAATTTCTGAAAAAATCTACTTATGAGACGAGTAATGCTC
Source organism: Balanococcus diminutus (assembly GCA_959613365.1). NCBI lineage: Eukaryota > Metazoa > Arthropoda > Insecta > Hemiptera > Pseudococcidae > Balanococcus > Balanococcus diminutus. The sequence continues at coordinate 39,112,647 of OY390714.1, forward strand.
ATATAACGTGGCGAGCGAGAAGGGTTGGCACATTTTTGAATATCATAGATCATCGGTTTCAGGGCAGAAAACTTGGAATTCCCTAAGATGTAGATCGATTTTTTCACGAAGGAAGGTTGAACTTTTTAATTAAATGTTGAATATGATAATGACCCTCTCACCAATCAATGAAGGATTCTCCCTTGAAAAAAAAAATTTCTTCAAAAATTTTTTTTTTTCAAAGAGAATTCAGAACTTTTTTTTTGCAAAAAATGAAATATTTTTTCCCCACCAAAAATGAAGACATTTTTCTCCAAAACTTTTAAAAACATTTTTATTATAGGTATGTATTTTAAAAAATATTTTTTTTTTTTCACGTTTACTCTGACAAAAATGTCAATTTTTAATTCAAAGAGAATTCAGAGATTTTTTTCCTCAAAAAAAAAAAATAAAAATAAAAAATAGTTGAAGTGTTTCTTCTTTTTAAAAAATGAGATTTTTTTTCTTCAAGAAAATGAGTATTATTTCCAAAAATATTTTTTAAATAGGTATTGGTACTCCAAAAAAAAAAAAAGATTCTGCCAAAAATTCAAAATTGAGATTTATAAAAAAGTACCTAATAAGGGATTTCTTCTTAAAAATAGGCACTGATTATTTTTTTACCTCCTTATTTTAATTTTTTAAAAACGAGAAATTTTTTTACACAGGCTCTGAAAAATAAAGATATTTTTTATTTCAAGAGAATTCAGAGTTTTTTCTGTGATGAAACTGGGATTTTTTTTCTCCAAAAGAAAGATGAAATTCTTATCCAAAAAATGAGAACTTTTTCCATGAAAAAGTTACAAGATTTTAATCTCATAAAAATTAGGTATTTTTTTCAAAAATACCCCCCCCCCCCTCTTTCATACCTACCTACTGGTATTTATACCTATTGTTTTTTAATTTTTTTTTTAAATTAATTTTATTATATTTTTCACTTACCTACCTTACTTCCGAAAAATGAAAATTTTCTTTACGCTGACTTCAAAAATGGATATAGGCATAAAGGTATCCCTATTTCTTATTTCAAGAGAATTAAAAAAAATGCTTTCAAACTCAAAGAAATTATTTATTTATTTATTTATTTTAAAAGTAAAAGAAATAAAAGAAACATGAGGGATTAAAACCTGCACTGAACAGGTTAAATAAAAATTGATTAATTGATTGATTTTTTTTTTAAATTAGAATTTTTCACCGAAAATCTTAAAAGATTTTTTCACACAAAAAATTAACATTGAAATTTTTAAATTTTTATTCCAAAAAATTGTTAATTTATAACCTAGGTAAGTATATCTGCTCCAAAAAATTTAGATTTAAGAAAATTACAAATAAGGATTTTTTTAAATACAAATTTTTCTCCGAAAATAGGTATTAAATTTTTTTTTCAATAGATTGTTGTTTTTTTATTATTTTATTTTTACTTGTTTGTTCTTTACAAATGGGATTTTTTTACGCTGACGGAAAAATTGAGACCCGTATAAAAGATTATTTCAAGAGATTTCAGAATTTTTTTTCTAGGGATTAAAAAAATTGAGAATTTTTTCTTAACCAAAAAATTGAGAGTTTCTTTACTAGAAAAATTCAGATTTTTTACTCAAAAAATTGAGAAATTGTTTCTTCAGAGTTTTTTAAAATTAATATTCTAGAAAAATCAAAATTTTCTTTGAAAAAATTGAAAAATCATCCAAATAAAGTATGTTGTTTTTTTCTGAGATAAAAAAATTGGAAAGACATTTTTCTAAAAAAATTAAGATACTTGATTTTTCTTAACAAAAAAAAAAGGAACAGAAATTGAGAAATATTTTTACGCTGACTCCAAAAAATCGAAATCGAAATAATTATTTCTTCATTCCAAAAAATTCAAAAGGTTTTGACTCCAAAAAAATTGATTATCATTTTGTTGCAATGAGTACAACTTATAAAACTAATGTAGTCTGTAGGTCTTGGTAGTAGGGACTAAGTAGACGTACAGTAGGCATGCTTATGTTATCACTTATCATGCACATTTTAGATAGGTTGGACCATAATGTACCAACTTTGTTATTATTTCCCTCAATAACGTCTTCATCTTCAATTTTTGCAGCATTGAAGCAAGCTTAATGGTCTGTCAGTCAGCTGTCACATCTCACCATTTGGCCTTTCACGACTTTTGGTTTGAGGGCAAGCTTTCTTCGTGATTTCTTTGAAATTTTAAAATGTAAGGTATGATTGATAATCACAAGATACGAAGAAGAGGATAGGCGAATGGGAGAGGATACCATGGTGTAGGTCGAGGTTTCCTGTCACCAAATTACAACGCTACTGGCGTCTATGAGGAAGAAAAATTGCATCAAGCATCCTTTCATGTAATGAATCTAGACAGTCGGCTCCACACAACTCTTCATAATTATCATTACAATCTTGGGAGAAAAAGTGATTACAAAGTACACAATGATACTCGTACTGGGTTACTAATCTCTTCAGCCTCTTCCCTCGTTAAGAACACGTATTTTGTATTCTGCGAATTGATCGTTTTTGGGCGTGGTCGAAGCGGTCTGTCGCCTAGGCCGATGTTGACTCACTCATATTCACATCATGAAACCAAGAGAGAAAAATCGAGTTACGTATGTCGGTATGACGCAGCCCTACAGACCCTACTCCACTGCCACTGCCACTGCAGTCTCGACAGTCTCCGTCTCCGTCTCCGGCATACGTACGTACATTTTCTCTGGCTTCGGACTGGTGTTTACGTGCATCCTGCCATCTAAACTTCAGTATTTCCATTATTTTGTGTTCTAAAAGTCGTCTACGTTCCTCCGCGGTGTATATCCGTCGATAGTGCTGTGTTATTTTTCTACGTGATTGTGATTCATTTAGGTAATTAAGTTTTTATTACTTATGTGGTTTTTTAATTTAAATGAACTCGAGTATTGTAATTGAATCGTGTTTGTATATTATTGATGTGAAAACGGTTAAAATTGTTTGTTTGTGTGTGTGTAATGGTGTATCGTGTGGTCGAATATCTACTGTGTAAAATGAAGTTCGGAAAGGAAGTTTTTCGAAGTTCGATTTTTAATTACGCTGCAGTGAAAATTGGTTTTTCTTGATTGATCATTGAGATCATTCTACTTGCGCGTATAGTGCTCAGATTATTGTTGTATTTTAATAATCCTACGAAACAAAATGAAAGAATATTTGTGCTTCCTCTTCAATCACGAACCGGTTCTTGGTGAAAAAGAATTTTCATATTATGTATTAATACGTGAAAAAAAATTGTTTAGTTTGAGTAGTGTAGTTAAATGTGGAAAGAAAGAAGAAATCGTTGATCAATAACGAATGAAATTACGTGATTGAGTTGTTTTGTATTGTTTGATAATGATAACCGAAAAAATTATTCTTGTGCCTGTGTCTGCTTGGCCTTATGGAACGTGGCATCTAAATTAGTGTTTTTCAGCTGAAGGGGTTAGTTACTTTTATGAAGAAAAATGTCTCCAATGAAAGTAGTAAAGTAATTCTTCAAGTTGCATAAATATTCATCTTATGTCTGGTTAGTGGTTAATTACTAATTCTGTGGTAAATAGTATTAAGGATATAAGTCCGAAGACCCCAAAGTATTAACGATATAAGTCAAAATCAGCTGAGCTCGAGGTCACGAAAACACATTGCCTAGCTTTGTCAATTTTTTCTGTGCCTTCGATTTCTTGACTTATACCTACTATTAGGATTTTGAACAATCTATCGATTGAGATCAAGAGATAGAAGATTGGGAAAAAACTGACAAGGCTAGAGCAATGTGTTTTAGGGCACAACAGCTAAGGTGAAAATGACTTATATCGTTAATACTTTGGGGTCTTCGGACTTATATCCTTAATACTATTTACCACAGAATTGATTGCCCAAAATTTACATACTGAATCATGTTCAAATTTCACCCATGTTCCAGTTTTAACTACCCTTACCTACTTAGGATGAGTTTTATGATTTTTTTCATGTTCAATATTCACTCCTTTAAATTCATAACGTGGCCATTTTTATTGCAATGCAGGGTTTGACGTTTATGCAACATTAATTTCACATGTTTTTGATGTGTTGCCTACTTACTTCTGAGCAGGGGCTTGGGTACTGGAGATTTTTTGGTGAAATGTGTGTAGAAAGGTTGCTGAATAACCACTTTTATGTCTGGACTTGAAGGTTTAAAAGCAAAATTACTTTTCTCTATCGATACTTTTTCACTTTCCTGCCTGAAATTGACTCTTGGTTTCCTAGTTTCTACTTTTTGAATTTTCAAAGCATTCTTTTTTCTTATTCGACCTTCTTGTGATAAATTATTAATTAAAAATTAGAGTAGGCTGGAATGTGTTCCACGATTGTTTATCTGCTGCTTTAACCCTGAGATTATAATAGAATGTGAGGTTGCAAAGATATCTTTTGAATGTACAATGTAAATAGGTCCTAAATAGTAGGTCCCTACTTATTAATTCTTCGTGTCCAAAGTCTGCCTAAAAACCTGTAAATGTGTTGAAATTGATAACGTTGTTATTCACACTATTCTAGGTAGGGTAATAGACCGAATCACGCCATTTATTCGTTGATATTCGTTTCTGTTGTGTCATTTCCTGCGCAAAACCGTACAGTATTGTTGCGTTTATGTGTGAAGTATTATTATACCTACGTGAATAGATTTCAAGATCAGATTATTTCAATCGCTAGTTAGGATTTGAAACAAAACCTCTCGAGCAGATATGCTTTTAAATGTGTGTTATAACTGGATGAAAGAATGCAAAGCTATTGGAAATCATTGCTAATGATTACGATCTACACAGCATCATTCTATTATCGAACATCCTAACATCATTTTGTCACAAGACAAAAGACAATCAACGGGACGTTCGATGCACATTCTTTGATATAACATGTTTTAAAAAAGGTACCTATCTATAGGAAGGAAGAAAACATTTTTCTGATGCTACCCATAAGCATAATATGATCGACCAGTGTATGAGTTAGATCGCAAGCATATGAATGTAAACAAATAAGTGCCGGAAAGAGTGATCTAATGTAAAAATATTTTAACCTTGAGTAAGAAATGTATAAGATAAACATATTTATGTAGGTAGGCTAGGTACCTGTTATAGCTGATAGTGTGTTGGTATTTGTGTTATGTGTTGATGAAGAGAAGTACCTAACTACCTGTTAATTAATTCAAAACGTTGATTCCGCGTAGCCTAGATGGCAAAACTTGAATGAATTTCATCATTTAAAATAATTTATTCAAAAATAGGCATATTGACGGCCATCGATGGTCAAAGATTTTTCCTCTAGTGTATCATTAAAGTGTCACCAATTTAATAATTATTTTTTATATCGCAGATACATCAAAATGGCTGCTGCTGCTCCAGCATTGAAAGACTTGCCAAAAGTATCGGGCGACTTGAAAACACAATTAGAAGCATTCAGTACTGATAAAATGAAGCATGCTGCTACTCAAGAGAAAATCGTATTACCATCGGCCGAAGGTAAAATTCATTTTCTTATGCATGTTTATGTTAGTGTTGTGTGACGTCATGTTTTTGTATAGGTAATATTGTGTACGTCGTGCTTTAATGTTTACTTATGTGTTTTTAAAAACATTCATTATTCGAAACGCAAATAATTTTGCTAGTAGGAAAAGCTTAATGTTTCTGTGTATTTGATTTTAAGTAGGAAGATTATACTAATTAGATGTCAATTCTCCATCGCTTTTAATTTACTTTAAAACATTGTACTTATACTTACTACTCTGAACACGAAAAAAGTTTCGAATGGGCCCAAATTATGCCCTTAATCGAAAGTTTTATGACCAAGAAGTTATATAGATGAGCAGGTATCAAATTGATTACATTTTTTTTTGGTTCGCAATTGTTTGTTGATTTAGAAAATAGATGGAAATTTTTAATAATTAGGTAAAAAATAAATAATTTCCAAGTTTACTTTCTCTCTTTAAAAAAATCATTTTTTGAAAAATATTGAATTTTTAGAAGTTGCAGAATAATTTAAATTTGTTTTTTGTCTTGAAAAAAAAAATGAATTTGCAGAAGTCACAGAATAATTTATTGTTAGAATTTAAGCTCATTAATATGAGTGAAAAACTGAAGCAAGACCACTTTATTCGATAAAAGTTGTAAATTTTGTTTATTGAACATTGTGCCTAATTACAACATTGGGTAGATAGACACATCGTTAGTAATTTAGGTTCCTGTTGAGAATTGATAGGCACATGGGGAGCTGTCCTTTGTACCAACTGAATCTGTTCAATGTTTAGGTGGTACACATTTTTAAATAAAAATCGTTAAGCCCTGATGACTATCTAGACCCTACAAGAGGCCCTTTTTTTTGGCTAGCGAGTGAGGGAGCGAAACTTTTGTTAGAGATGGGCAACCCAAATTTCTTTGTGTACCTACTTACTAAATTTTTTAAAGAGTATATCGCTTCGTCTTCTGCTGAAAAAATGTTAATAATTCTAACAAAATAAAGTGGTGACAAGAGAATTTTTTCATCGAAAGAAATGATTTGCTCATCTGGTAAATTTTTACAAAATAGAATGACAAAAAAGTTTATTAATAGAATTTTTTCCCGAAAAAAAGGATAAAACATTATTTTTAATGAGATGACAAAAGCATTTTTTACTGGCCAAAATACAATTTTCGATTGAAATTTTTAAACATTTTTACTTGAAACTTCCTTAGAAATTTTTACCTACGTAAAATTTTATCAGAAATTTTCATTCTTAAAAAAAACTGATGATCAAAATTTTCAGATTTTTTTTTACAAAAAATATGACTTTTTTTAATAAAAATAGGTGATGTTCTTTCTTACAAAAAAAAATAAAGTTTTTTTTCATTTAAAAAAAAAAAAAAAATCACATAAAAATTTTTATCAAGTTTCAAGACATTTTTATCCAATTTTTTTTTGAAAAAAATTTCCCTCATATTTTCACTTGTGCTTTTTTTGTAGAGACCCCCGTGGGACTCGAAATTTTAGCTTTTTGAGTGATCCATATCCCTTTTTATACCCTAAAAAGTGAATTTTGGGGCAATTTTTTCACATTGATCAGGCCATAAGCCTCCAAAATTTGTCCTATACATAGGAAATTGAAAATCGAAAAAATCAATTTTGTCAGTCTATAAACAAAATAGCTAATTTTTTCTTCGTACTGGTAACATTGGGATTTTTCCTATTTTAAATCCTGATTTTTTGAGGGGTTCAATTTTTTGAAAGGGTTCTCAATTCCCTGTAATTTTTCCAGGGTTTCTGAAAATTTTATGAGTAGGTTCTAGTTGTAGTAAAAAAAAAAATGAAAAAGTAGTAATTTTTGAGAAAAAAAAAATTCCAGTAGTCAACTTTTTTTTGGTACGTTGATCAGTCCATAGCTCAAACCAAATGGCCTAGGAAATTAAAATTTGGGGGTTTTGACGTTTACGGCAAGGTTCTTTATTGTGGGGACACCAGCAGGGACCTAAAGTGATGAAATTTCTTGAAATTTGCATCAACGATGGAGACTCGTATTACCTATATTATGCAAATTTTAGCCTTTTAGGATGCCCAATTTCTTATTAGCCCCAAAAATGTGAATTTTGGAGTTTTTGAAATGTAGGTACCTTCTACCTTGCTAAGTTTTTAAAAGCCTATGAAAAAAATTCGCCACTCAGTAGCAGCTTGACTGCTACGTGTTTTTAACCATGGATAAAAGCTTTCATTTTATATGACTCAACGATGAATTTCATCGAAAATAAGTTCATTGTACGAATGACGAATCATCGCAAAGTTTTACTTTTACTTGGAAATCATTTTAGTGTTATCGCTCGCTTGCAAACGCTACACATGTACCTACTTTAGCTACGATACATAAAATTCAATGAATCACCATTAAAAGTATCGTTTTTATCTGTAGAAATACATGCCTATTATTACAATTTTGTATGCTATTCAACGAGCTTTTCGAGACTAATTAATGTTTTTGGAGACACATTTTCATTGTACACATAAATTATTGTTTTTCATTTTATGTTGCATCATTTGGGTTTGCTTATTTGTGGCTTTTTGTGTTTGCATGAAAATCATAAATGCGTGTAGATGTTAAACAAGAAAAACAACATAACGCTCTGATCCAAGATGTGGAAAATTTCTCTACTCATTCTCTGCATCGTACGGATACCCAAGAAAAGGTTATTTTACCTAATGCCGAAGGTAAATTGTTGGAGCTAAATAAAAACATGACTGGATTAAAAATTTGCTGCCCAGAAATGTTTCAATGTGAAACGTTTCATTTTATATACTCATTAGCTCATTTGCTATTGCCATTCTAATTTAATTTTTATTGGATTATTTCAGACGTAGCTGCTGAAAAAACGCAGAAAGCTCTATTAGAAGGAGTTGAAGCTTTTGATCAGGGAAAATTAAAGCATACCACCACTCAGGAAAAGAATCCATTGCCAGATATAAACGGTAAGGAAGTGGAAAAGTTCAAAGGTCTTGGTGATACTGAAAAATATTCCGATATTAAACTAACACATTAATCGCTTCAATTGCTATTGATTAGAACGTAATTTACATCATTACGAATAACTGATGAAGTGATGATGAACTATATTTTAAAAAAATACTAACTTAAGCGTGTATTTTTTGTTGTAGCGATCGAAGCTGAAAAAGGCCAGCAAGAGTTTATCGCTGGAATTGAAAATTTTGAAAAGTCCAAATTAAACCACATCGTAACAGAAGAAAAAAACCCATTACCTACTAAAGAAGGTATGAATCATTGCTGTTAGGTTTCTCCAGTCCATATCAATAGGAAGCAGTAATAATGATAAAATGATAACCCGTATTTTCATTTTCCTGCTGATATGGTGTTAATTTCCTGTTAATAATTCTTTTTTTGTTTTATGTGCAGCCATTGCTCAAGAAAAAACTGCTTAAGCTACAACCGTACTGAGATGTACTAAATTATTCGGCCACGATACTTTCTTTAGTGCTCTCTTGGTTGTGACTGGAATATTTTATTTGTTAACTGATTGTACCTTTTTTATTTTATTTTTTTTGTAATTATACGTGCTATGATCAATTTGATAACATTATCAACCTATTTATTCGGTACCTATAGAAAATTTTATTATGCCTATTTTATATTCATAATTCACATACCTACGATATATTTTTTACTTTTTTAATTTTTGTTCATTGCTATATATTTCGAAAAAAGCGATCAATTAATTTTTATACCTAGAAAATTCGATGCATTTAAACAGAAATGAGTACTTCTGGTGATTAACTTTTTGTATAATTTTATATTTTTATAAAAGCGCATTATTGAATTCTACGCATACATACCTACATTTTTTTTTAATTTTAAATTTATACGATAAATATAATGTAAGCTTAAATTAATATTGTTGAGCTATTATTTTCAATTTTTGTTTTGTTTTGAACTGATCGAATGGAAACTAATATCAAGTGATAAATAAGTATTCGTGTGTAGATACATATTTTTATATTATATCAAAAATTCTTTAAAATCTTAAAGATTGAAATTTTTCATGTTTTTGTAGTACACAGAGCCGCATTGTCGGTAGCAGAAATCAAAATAAGTTCTATTCACCAATAAACTAATTTTAAAATTTCGTTTACTTTGTCAGAATTTATTTCTGCATTATTTTGATCATTACCCACCAACGAGTACCACATTTTTATCACCATCATTTCGCCATAATACCTATGTAGTTCTAGGTATCTGATAACCATATTATATTCGATTAGTAATGGTAGGTGACATTATTGGTAAACAGCTAGATACTCTTTCAAATACACCTCTTGGAAAAACACATTTTTTGGTAAGTTCTTTTTTCCCCTCACAAGAATAAGTAGGTAGGTACGTCTGAAGAAAATTTATAGAAAATGATTTTATTTTTTCGTTTTTTTTTTATTATTATTAATATAAAAAATATAGGAACCTCTCTAAACCGTTTATTTCTAGTCTTCGTTCAATTTTGGAGAATAAATTTTTTTCCTTGCTAGATTTTTAATTTATCTAAAATATCTTCAAGAAAACTACTAACCCTCTCTAAACCAAGCCTTAAAGCCCTGTTTTAATTTCAAGATACATATTCCTTGAAAAGAAATCTACTTACGAGTATGAGTTGTTTTTCATTTTTTTTGCAGATTAATCAAGTGAGCCTGAAAAGTGACGTAGTTGGTGGTGGTCATTTTCGAAACAAATTTTTATTTTTATTATCATTAGAAAAATATTATTCTCAATTGTCCATGGCCAACCCTACTTTTGAATTTTTTTTTATTCATTCAGGTCCTATGAGCCAAGGTCATTTTTGTAACTGTTTTTAATAGAAAAATCAGAAGTTCTCAAATTTACCCAGAGCCACAGTCTTTTCTCAATTTTTGAAAAATTGTTAGGATTTACAGTATGCCAGATTTTTCATGTTTGAAGCAATTTTTAAGCTCCTCATCTCATTGTCATTGAACGCCGAACGGCAATAATGTATCACAACGGGGAAATGAATTTTTTGAAAAATTTGAAGTTCATTTGGGTCCGGGGAAGGTCCATGCCTATTGCCTTTTTCGTAATTTTTGAAAACTGAAAAAAATTGTCTAGTAAACTTTTACGTTGGATAATGGATTATTTATTTTTTCATTTTTGAAACAAGAATTATTTTATTTTTAAATTAGGTACCTTTCTAATTTCTATGTATTTGACAGCATTATTTCATTTCTAATGAATTTGATCAATCTATTCTCATCAATCCCTTGAATTTTGAAAATTGAAAAAAAAAAAAAAAATGCACATCGTTCACTTTACTTTACTTATCGTTATCGATTCGATGATTTAAAAAATTCAAAAATGTTAGTTACCGAGGTAAGTTACCCGTAAGTTCTCTCAAAATTACATCGACGTCACGACGTCATCATCATCAACCATCGATCGATGGTTTGGAATAGTCCCCGCTTTTCGTAGTTTGTGTTTTTCAACAAGAGAGAATCGAGGGACGAATGAGACGGTGACCTTTCTCATTCTGTAAGAAGACAGAAGATAATTAATTTTTACGAACTTTTTATAATATTTCCATAATATAGTTTTAGGGTAGTTAATATACATCTCGAAAAATAATCATCATTCAAAATGACATCTAATAAAGCCCTACTTCTCATGGTAAGTTAAGTGTAATATTTAGATCATAACATCTTCATGCTTCATCTTTTAATAAAGGTGTTTGTTACATTGATTATTCAATTATTCATACAATCCTCTTGATTTCATTTTGTTACAGAATTTTAGAAAATTTTCAACGTCTTCAGCTTCTAATCAGTTGGTCAAGGTTCGTAGCATCTGTACACAATGAATGACTTTACTTACTATTTGTTTCATGTGAGTACGTATACTTTCAGGCTCCGTTGCAACTCTTCGGCATTGAAGGCAGATATGTTATGGCTTTGTATTCTGCAGCTGTGAAACAAAAGCAATTAGAAACAGTGGAGAAAGATTTTGATAAAATTTCTGTACGTATTATTTTATTTCTGCCATCGTATGCATTGAGAGAATAACTTGCGCATTAATTGTTGTGTGCAAGTTAATAAAAGTAATGCTAGAAAGAAAGACACGTATATCAAAATAGTCAATGTATTCGTGATTGAACTATCATGGCACAGTGTCAACATTTAAAAATTGATTGACCTTTTTATAGCGCATCTCTGTATTTTATTGAAAGCATCTTATTTCCATGGTTTCGTTTTGCAGAGGTGCTATAGAAAAAGCGGTTACCAAAATGGTATTTGACTTAACATTTATCATTATTTCACCCCGCAAACACATTTCATTGAACGTTTTTACTAATGAGGATTCTCTTTGAACTGTCATGGCACAGTGTCAACATTTGAAAATGTATCGACTTTTTTGTAACGCATCTCTGTATTTTATTGAAAACATCTTATTTACATGTTTTCATTTTACAGAAATGCTATAGAAAAAGCGATTACCAAAATGGTATTTGGCATAAAATATCATTATTTCACCTCGCAAACACATATCATTGAACTTTTTCACCAATGAGCATTCTAATTTTCAATAAGTTGTAATCGACTGGTTATTACATCTTGATGCAGAATGCGATATCAATAAGCATCTACCAAAGTGCTCGCTTTCTTATCTGAAGTGTTACTATTTCACCGTTGCTGACATTTCATTCTTGAATAATATGAAATTGAGTTCTAATAACTCATATGCATTCCAATTCACAATGCAATCTAAAATCATTATTCATTTGCATTGATTTATTTTTCTAGAGTACTTTGAATTCAGATAAACGTTTTCAAGAATTCGTTCTTAATCCTGTAATTCCCAAGAGTTTGAAGGTCTCTGCCGTTAAAGATGTATCCAGTAAATTGTCATTATCCGCACCTTCGACTAATTTTCTCGGTAAGTTGATAATAATAATCTAAAATCCTAGCTTTGGATACTGATTTAACAATTCTTTTTTTAGGTTTACTTGCCGAAAATGGTCGTTTGAAAAATTTCTCCAATATCGCAAATCTGTTCAAACAAGTCATGTCTGCTCATCGTGGAGATTTGATAGTCGAAGTAACAATTGCCAAAGTAAGAAGGTCAAATATAATAATGAAACTGTTGTGAAAAGTTTCTTATTGGATAATTTCTTTTCAGGCTATCGATGATGCCACCAAACAAGAATTACAAGGTGTTATACAGAAGTTCGCCAAAAAAGGAGAAAAATTGATATTGAATTATAAAATCGACCCGGCTATTTTAGGTGGAATGATCGTCAGTATCGGCGACAGATACGTTGATATGAGCACTGTTAGTAAATTCAAAAAATACACCGAGATCTTGAAAAGCTCAGTGTAAAATTGTGCATCTGTAGATAACTGAATTTTGTTAATTGTCCTTAGATATTTATTTGTACGAGAATTACCACAGATTTTTTTCGCCCGATACGAAAAAAATTACATTATTTTAATTGTAAAATATACATACTGAAGATTTAATTTTTCTTTATTTTACGTTGAAATAAAAATTGAGCGTCTATTTTTCAATAATTTATTTGTTTGTTTATTCGATGGGAATATACACAGAATAAAAAACTTACGGTAGTAATTAAACAAATGTAACTGAAAACTCGCTACGATATCGGTTCTATCGTCTCCCCCCGACGAATTTCACCCCATCCGATTAATCTGCAACAAACGAGAGACAAAATTAGGAAATGAAAATACACAATTGAAGTAGTAAAATCTATTTATAACCTCCAATGCTTATCTACTCTTCTGCTGAGAGCAATTTTTTCTCCGATTTCCGTACAAACAGGGTTTGTTAAACTAATTTTGGCCATGTCAGCTCTCGCAGCTATCACACGTCCACCGGTGGATAATGATCCTATATTAACTAGAAGCACTTCATTTTTTGATAGTTTTTGCACCTGTAACAGAATTGAGAATAGTAATCGGTGTGTAGCGTAGATTGACACAACTACAAAACCATACGTACTTTGGCTCCTTTCTTTTCACCTTCCATTCTAACTCCCAACAATCGTTTCAGTAAGTAATACGATATTTCCAATTCGATAAAAATGTCGGGTAAAGTGCCCACAGCTCCTAGTACATGACCAACCAAACGATCAGCTCGACATAACGTAGGTTCGATTTTAGTACCAACTCCTAAACACACATAAGGACGAAGAAAAAATTAGAACGCTGATTGTTTTGTAAAATGTGAAGAAATTTCTTCTGTTTGTATTTACCAATCAAACCGCCGGGTACTGCAAATTCCAAGGAATTTTGCTCAGCAAATAATGAAACAATTTTCGAAAATATAGGTTTGCAAGTCAACTTTCCTTCGCTGTCTTTCGATACTAATCCGGGTCGTACTTCGATTTCCATACCAACCTAAAACACGATCAATTTTATTAATTAATCAGGACTTGGAATTTGAGGAAAAACGTATGTAAAAGCCTACTTTTAGTACTCCTCTCAAGATACTTCCTCCGGCAACTCCTCCTTTCAAATCATCAACTTCACACCCCGGTTTATTAACGTCGAAGGATCTGATTACGATTAGACGCGGAGCAGAGGTAAAATCACGCTGTGGTATGGGAATTTTTTTCGTGATATATTCGCATAAAACTTCGATATTATACTTGAGTTGGGCAGAAATAGGGATAACAGGAGCACCTTCAGCCACAGTTCCTGCGAATCACGAATATATTCAAGTTATTAAAGATATATTACATCATAACTGAAAAGAAAAAACTATTCAGTACCTTGAACAAATTTCAAAATCTGCTCGTGTTGTTCCTTCGCTTGACTTTCTTTCACCAGATCGATTTTATTTTGTAACATGATAATATGCTTCAACTTCATAATCTCGATAGCGGCAAGATGTTCCGAAGTTTGAGGCTGAGGACACGATTCATTACCAGCTGAAATTTCACAAATGGAACATATTATTTTCGGAATTAGACTGTCTTAAAAATACGCAGTATCAAATTCCATACCAATCAATAAGAGGGCAGCATCCATAACAGCGGCACCGTTCAACATAGTAGCCATAAGAATATCGTGACCAGGACAATCCACAAAGGATACATGGCGAACTAAATGAAAACGGCCAGTACAATTTGGTCTGGTGCAAGGAAAAGAATCGTCTTTAGACGAACCTCCGCTAATATAACACGTCGGTCGAGGACATTTCTCGTTATCACATTTATATATTTTAGCATTAGCGTAACCTAAAAATCAACGAAATGTATCAAATTCGTACAATAAATTATTCGATAAACACACAGGTCGTGAAATTACCTAACTTGATGGTGATATTTCTTTCCAATTCGTTTTTAAATCGGACAGTTTGAACGCCCGATATAGCTTTGACAACGGTGGATTTTCCGTGAGCTACATGTCCGATCGTTCCTAAACAGAGAAATGTTTCCATCAGTTTTGGAAGTCTTGTTTGTAATTTATAAACCAACGAATAACTAACCTATATTTATAGTTGCCTGCCTACTGATGACTTCAGGAGATGATGCACTCAGCTTAGTGACATCCTGCAAACAAATAACCAAATAAGCACATTCAACTTGAGTTGGGAAAAGGTATAACGAAATGTTTCATCAAATTGCACGGTTGAAATCATTTTAGAGCAAAATACAGAACCAATAAATGCATTACAGAACGTTTTGTATTGCATACGTACACCTAGCAAAACTACACCATTATTGTTACAAAATATACTAACCAGATTTGATAAATCCTGCTTTCTTAAAGTTGTGTCAGTCATCTTTTTTAATTGTTAACCGGCACCGGCATAAAATACTTATTATATTATAATTTTCCTTTAAAAATTTCTCATCTGCCGCATCAACGTCATGTTCGAAACACTGATTGTGATATTTTCAATTTTCAACTTTTTAGAATTTTGCATGTCTTTCTTTTTGCCCTCCAACGTTGAAAATGAGAACATTACTAATACGAAGCGCTATCTAGCAGAATTAGCAGAACGAAAGATTTCCTCGTAATTACAAACGTATTTCCAGACTTTCCTTCAATTTGATAATTATTTGAATAGTTAGAAACTTGTAGAGAAAATTTTTCTTTACGAAATGGGAAAAAATTCTCTGTCTAGTTTGCAGTTTACTCATTTTGTTTATATGAATGAGGTTGTGGCCTGTGGGTCATTGTCATTGTTGAATTTTAGTTCTCCTTTTCACTTAGTCCAGTCCAATATACTACATAGATACTTGTTATTCAAAATTTCAAATTTGAGGCGAGGGAGGGGTCCAATCGAAATTTTTGTAATAACCAAAATTATTTCTAGAACTTTGAGCTACAACTTTTGTTTGAAAATTTTTTCAATTGAACCTCTCCCTCTCCATCGATTTTGCATAACATCCCGAAGGTAAAAATACTCGTAATTAAAAATTAAATGGATGTTGAGGGAGGACAGGGTCAATCGAAAATTTTTTCAAATGTTGTAGATTAAGAAAGATCGTAAAAATAAATTTTGTTATTATAAAAATTTCTGTTGCATCCCTCCCACCCCTCCAATTTCACATAATGTCAGGTACTAGACAACTTTTTCAAAATTGGAGAGGGATTCAATTGAAGAAATTTTCAAACAAAAGTTGTAGACGTCCTAGAAATAATTTTGGTTATTACAAAAATTTTGATTAGACCCCTCTCCCCTCTTCAATTTTGAAAATCAAGTATCTATGTAAAATTCAACAACTCAAATCATGTTTACATGTTGGGATGAAAATTTGATTCAGTGGGTGTTGATTGTTCACCAAATTTTCCATACTGCCAAGAAATAATTATAATAATTTTTTTTTTCAAATTTTGAAAACTAAACTTTCCCTTTAAAAATGTCGACTATGGACTATGGCTGTTTAATGTTTTTTAAATAAATTCAGCTAAATTGAAAAAAATTGATGAAGGCTAAATTTAAAAAACTTATATCACCATCGTTTTTTGTGAAATTTTAATTAGGAACTGAAATAAAAACTTTTTAAAATTTTTGAGGAAAAAAAATTGAAAAATTTTAGAAATCCAAAAATTTTTTATTTCAAGAAATTAGGAAATTATTCTCTCCAAGAAAGCGTAATTTTTCGATAAAAATTTAAGAGATACCTATTTTCATTAAAAAAAAAAAAAAAAAAAAAAAAAAAAATGAAATCCACTTCAATAAAATTGAGAATTTTTTTCCATAACTTGGAAGCTTTTTTTTCTCCAAAAAACAAGAGATTTTACTTTCTAAAAAATAATTTTTCCCTCTGTTTTCACTTTTCACTCTGAAAATTTAGAAGATACCTATTCTTATAAAAATTTGAAAAAATAATAGATTTTGTCCTAAATTTTCGTCCAACAATTTTTGAAAAATTTTACAAAGAAGAAAATATTTTCATTAATTTTCTCCACCCTTTTCCTTTTTTCCTTGTACCTGGCCGAGAATATATTCCTTAATCCTTACCGAAATTCAATTAACGCAGGTTGCAGAGAAAATTTTATTTTACAAAATGGAAAAAAATTGTCAAGCTTTATGTTTGAAGGAGTTATAGAATTTCTATTTTTCAAAATTCATGTCAAAAAGACGTTTCTGGTACAGTTGTTGAAATCCGCTAGAAAATTTTTCGCGTTGCGTTTGATGGAGGTATAATTGTAATCCTATTTGTCTTGAGCTAAATTGGGTTTCAGTGATGATGTTGATTGAATGAATGACCATAAACTATTTGAGCATTGGTTTTCATTTGGAAAAACGATTATTGTACAGGATCGACCCATTAAAAATGATTCTGGCATGACGCAGCTAAAAAAAAATGAAAAATGGTACGTATTGCTATTATTTCAACTTGTTGCTCTTTTTAAAAACAAATTCACGCCGTGCAACGTAAAAAAAAGACAGCAAATTATTTGCGAAACTAGGTATTTGAGAAACGACATTAAATATCGAATAAGCGAGCTTATATCCTTTGCTTTTAATAATTTCCCGATCGGGATCTTTTCAAATGTTATTTATCACCTCGTTCTGTTGTTTTATCTGCTGATAGTTGTGTTTAAGCTCGCTCTGAACCACGGACGCAAATTAAAAGCAAAAGGCCAAATTTATGGCCGATGAAATGTTGAGGGTTGTGAAATAAATTGCCACCATATATAACAATACAGATGTTCGAATAATATAACAACTCTCTGCATCTCAAAAATTCTTCGCAACGATTTACTAATGCTCGTAAATATCAAAAATATGAAATTCGATTTAGAGCCAGAATTTAAATAAGGGGAAATAGCAATATAGGATTTATATTGTTTTAGCTGTTGTATAAATTATTACAAGCAGAATAGATTTGCAGCATTTTACTCGTAAGATTAATGCTTTTTCTTTGTCGTTTGAACAGCTGCTTTGCTGCTTACCTGTTGACGTTCCACACTCGGTATTTTCTCTAATAAATTAATAATTAAGTTACAAAATAATTTACGACGAAGCACTTTCTTTTATACTAACATCTTCTAATAAGTATATAATTCTTATCATATTTGGAAGAAAAGATTTTGAACTTTTATTACTTTGATAAAATTTAAATAAAATTGAAGCCTTTTAAATTTTAAATAATACCGTTCAATGTTCATTTAGGTATTTTCAATTCTAGATTGAGAAGGGCAGAAACCTATAAATATCGAGAAATTTAAATATTCACTTTACTTCGATATTTAGAATATAAAAAGGTAGGTAGGTAATAATAAAGTTTCACGAATTTGTTTCAGGAGGTAACTGAGATTAAATGTATAAAATTAAAAATACGTTTTTCACAGCTCATCTGCTATCTGCTGAATAATTCATGACAGTAACCTAGCTATCTTGGATGTATTTTAACCTTCTTTCCAAATTATTACAATCGATTTAACTCCACTTTAAAATTAATTTAAGCTTATCAACTAACGAATTTGAATTTTTTATTGAAAAGTTACGGGCACCTTTTTCGGTAAGGTAATCCTTTAAAATCGGCCAACGTTATTTATTTGTATCTTCTACCTAATTTTTTTTTCAAGAATAAAAATTGCGGAAGAAATTTTCCTTTCGGAGATAGGTACCTAAGCGAAAAAAAATCAAATTAGGTAGGTACCTAGGTACCTATATTTAACCAAGAAGAAAATGATAAAATTATTTCCAATTATTTAATCTCAAATAGTAGCAAACCTGGAATGGTAAAAATATTATACATTCATATAGTGAAACCATTAAAGTAGACTAACTACCTATAGTTAAACTTTGATAAAGCATAAATTTACGAGGTTGCTTTTAATGTCATAATTAAGCGCTTTGTGTACAACATTAACTAAATAACTTATACCTCTACAATTTATTTTATTAGTAAGTAAGTATATATTAAGTATAAGTTTACATGTTGAGTGAAGCATCAACTATAAATAATTTCCTAGTTTTCGAGTTACTCTTATGCGTGTATTGTGTTATTTTTTCGACAGTTTTCAATGGATTATGTAAGTTTATTCAAGTATAAAACGTGAAACTTGCCATTAGGCTTTTAGCAGTTGGAGATTTTGTCATGATTAAACGAAACATGTGTTTTGTGGTTTTGTTGATGACGAAGCTGAAAATTGACGCACTTGACCGAAACTAAGAATATTACCTACTTCATATGATCCTGAGGAAATTTTCTTTCATGAACCTATTGAACTTATATTCCTCTACCTACTTAGAAAAAATATCATTTTGCATAAATAAAGTTGTTATTGTGTTGTAAACGTTATCACGATGAAAAGTTTATGGACATTTTCCCAAAAAAATTTTATTCAAGTAGGTAGGTATTAAAAAATTTCAATTCAATTTTTTTCCACCTACAATTTTTTTAGTTTTCATTTTCTTCAACTTTCAATCGTTTTTAATTCAGTTTTAATTTATGTCAATTTTTCTCCATCTTTTAAATTAAATGTTTTTTCAATAATTTATTCATTTTTAAGACAAGTTTTAAAACATTTTTTACTAAAAAGTCAGAATTTTCAAGCTCAAGCAAGTTTTTTGTGGCATCAGCCCTCAGGTGTGAGAGATCGAGGAAAGAAAAAAAAATTGAAATTCGGCTCGGAGACCACTTAACCTCCTCACTGTTTCAGAGCTTTTCCTCACATGTCAGACTTTTTTTTTTAAATTTCAGTTTAAAATCTTGGAGAAAATTCTTAACCTATCTTGAAGAAATCCTTTTGGAGAAATTCGTCAATAATTTTTTATTTCCTTTAAAAATATTGCAACAGGCATAAATTCAGTGAATTTTAACGTAACTTTGTTACAATTTCGCATGTTGGTCACTTTTTGGTCACAATTTCCCCAAAGTGGTTACTAAAGTCGCTTTTTCCATTTTTTTCGTCGATGTTTTTTTTTAAAACCAACGAAGAAATGAGAAATTGAAAGAATTTTCTGAAAAAAATAATTCACTTACTCCACAAATTGACTTTTTTCAATGATAATATGGGACAAATATTCTTTTTTTTGAGTGACTTTTTTCAAAAAAAAGAAATCAACAGTTTTTTTCTGATTTATTACTCAGAAGTCAGAATAGCTAATTTAGAAAAAATTTTACTACAAAAACATGAGTTTTTTCTTCTCCAAAAAATTGAAATATTTTTTGCTTAAAAAAATGTTACTCAATTACCTACTTATGATTTTTTTTCTTCTTGAAACAATAACGGCTTTTGGCTTTTACTCCATAAAGTTGAAAAAAAATTTATTTCAAAAAAATTGAGAGATATTTGTCTTTAAAAAATTGAGAAATTTTTTTACACCAAAAAATTTAAGTTTAAATAAAATAATGAAGGCCTGAAATTGAAATTTTTTCTCCAAAAATTAAAAAAATGAAATAAAATGAAAAAAAGGAACAGAGATTCCTGAAATTGTCTGTTCTTACTTTAAAAAAATTATAGATTCCCCCACCCCCTTCCCTCATAAAATTGAAAGATTTTATTCTGAGACGATTTTTCCCCTATCAAAAACACAAGTAATTGTTTACTCTAAAAAGTTGAAAAAAATTTTACTCCAATAAAATTTAGTAATTTGTCTTCAAAAAAAAATAAAAAAATAAAAAAAAATAAGACTTTTTGTTCCAAAAATTTTTTTCCACAAGAAAAATCAAGACCAATAATTGAAAATATTTTTAGGCTTTTACTATAAGTTGTAGTTTTCTTTCCTAAAACACAACAAAACAAAATTCTGAGTAAAAATCAAAAGATTTTTTAGTGTAGGTAAGTAATTAAAAATAAATAAATAATGAATCAAAAATTTCTGTTGTCATCCGAGCGGCACACTCGATCGATAATATCGGAAGATGTAACGTATCGATAAAAAATCGTTTGAAAATCTATAGATGTTCTCACGATATTATAAAGATTTATCGGTACAACTTCATAGGCAAAAAATCTAAAAACTATCGAATTCGATATTATTAAGATTTTATGACGATATTCGTCAACGATACTATCGACAAAGAATATTAAATCTATCGATTCCGATTTTCCACCGATTTTGTGCAGATATTTGAAACTACATTATCGACAATTAATATTAAATTTATCGAATTCGATTTTTTAACGATTTTGTGAAGATATTTAAGACTTTATTATCGACACGTAATCTGAAATTTCTCGAATTCGATTTTTCAACGATTTTATGACGATATTTGAAACTATATTATCGACACATAATATGAAATTCCTCGAATTCGATTTTTCAACGATTTTGTGGCGATATTTGAAACTACATTATCGACAAATAATCTGAATTTTGTCGAACGATTTTTCAACGATTTTGTAACGATATTTGAAATTATTTCCAAATTGGTGAAAATTTTTCTAAGTCCAACACGTCTGGAAGTACTAAACTGCCTATTATAAGCGTTTTATTGCTAATTCCTCAACGATAAGGTATGGCATAGTGGTTAAGGAACAGGATTACCATGCAGGAGATAGATGGTTCAAGCCCCACGGATGGCAGATTTTTTATAATTTTTTTTGACTTTTTCTGAAATGATCCTCTTATCGTAACATGAATGTGTTTAGGCATAGTTTAATGTATTAATTATGCTAATTAATGATTTTTAATTATAGAAAGAAGCTAGTAAAAGACGAAAAATCGGAATAAAAAATCGATAAAAAATCGACAGAATATCGAATTTGATAAAGTGTCGCAAAAGTTCCGCCTAAATCGTGAGATTATCTTTCGATATTATAGATATATTATCGATAAAATATCTTACTATAATCTCGAAATTTTTGCTAACTATAATTCGTCGATAATCTATCTATATATCGAAAGATAATTTCACGATTTAGGCGGAACTAACGCGACACTTTATCGAATTCGATATCCTGTCGATTTTTTATTTCGATAATTTGTCGATTGTGCTGCTCGGGCATTTTATTCAATATATTTTTTTTAATGACTGATAAATTCAGCGTGCCCATCCCTAACAAAAAACTTGCTCGTTAAAAAAAAATCGGAAAATTATTTTTATTCGACTCTATCAAATTTCCTCTTGTTGGGTTTGATTTTTGGTCACTTTTTGAACAATTTTTGGTCATTAAAGTCCCTAATAAAATCAAAATATTAGATTTAATGTCTGTACACGTGTACACCTGTTTCAAGTATTGTCTCGAAGAAATTTTGGAATTGAGATTGGAATCACGTCTAAACGAAATCTTTTTTTAGTTTTTCTCAGTTGTATTCCAACTTCAGGGACACCCTGTTGGTAACACCTAACGTAAGTACCAGCAAAAACACTGCAGATTAAGAATATTTTTTATTCCTACCCACGTACTTGTGAAAAAGTATGTTCTCGTTAAAAAAGTAACTAATCCTCGCCCAAAGAGAAATGAATAAAAGTTACATTCAATACCGTTGAAAACATCGAGAGAAAAAAAATTAAAAATTAATTGGGAGACGAATCGGAATTAAGCTCATTGAGCAGAATTGTGGAAATTATTAAATTTTTATACATATCGACGTTGGATGACAATTTATGCGAGCTTGTTTGAAAATCCCCTTCAATGTTATAATTTCGGACGCGTTGAAGCTTTCAATTTTTGTCATTAATTGGCTGGGTTTCTTTTAAACGCATCATCTCGGCGGTAATTTTATGCAGTAATTTTCTGTCGCTTAAAAAACTGTTAATCATGTTGACGTGGCTGAAGTACCGTCTAAAACTTCATCGATTGCGAAAGCCTCTTAAAATATTATCATACGTAATAAGTTTTAGGTACTTTTTTCACTGTCTTGATGGCATTTAAAACGTGAAATTTCAAATTTAATATTCACCCCATGGTTGATCTATCGCCATTCGTCGTTTCATCTTTTTTTTGTAGTGCCAATAGTTGTTCCTGTTGGTATAATAAGAAGGTATATCGAAAAAATTCAGCTTGCAAAGTTTAGCTACGTGCATTATGCAAAGAAAGCAACCATGAAGATATAGACGTTACGTTGATCATACTACATCTATCCGTTCACGTAAATTTACGTACATACATAATTATATGGATTCAATTCAACTACGAAGTAAATTATTAAACTATTTATTAATTCTGTTAGGTAGTTAAGAGGTTCATTTCGTGTCACTTCGATGCTTATAACTAATTAATGTGATGAAGACAATTGAAAGAGATCAGATTAGATTTAGGGTGTTGCGTTCTTAATTTAATGGTTAGGTGCTTATTAATATGTGAACATTGCATTGTTTGTAGTATAGATTGATGTGTGTGTAATGTGTATCCGCCCCATCCACGTGTACCTAAGCGTTATGAATTTAGCTTCATTATAAAAACGAATCGTTCTTGCTACCCCCGTTGATTCATTAAAAACGTAGATATTAATTTGGTTGTACATTTGTGTATACTTGTGATATTGAAGATCTTGTATATCTACCTGTGCTTATTTACTCGTTTAATTAATTAGAAGTGTCGTTTCATCGCTTTTGAGACTCGAGATGTAGAAAACCCACGATGTCAGCAACCTTTTTCGTTAGGTATCGTGTTGTGTTAATTTCCATCTTTGGTGTGAATAAACATTTTGTATGAAATAAAATTTGGAGAAAAAATGATTTTACAAATTAAGTTTAAAATATGAGGAAAAAAATGAAAAAAGGCAACTCTGAAACGAAAAATTGTAAGTAGGTACATATTTACCTATGAAATAAAATACCTACCTAATTCTGAAAAATCAAGTTGAAGAAAATTTTTCTAAAAAAAATTATTAGAATATTTTTTTTTTTTTTAAATAAGACCTACTTAAGTTCAATTAAATTTTTAATAGAAAATTTTGAAAAAAAATACCACTTCGATACCACAGTTTGCATTAGGAAAAATTTTGAGAAAACATTTCTAACTCATGTTATAAAATTGAAATAATTATACTATTGGAGAAAAACAAATATTGGAATAAAAAATAACTAAATTCTTTTGGAGTCAGCGTACAAACATTATTTTTTTTCGAAGAAATATGCTCAATTTCATTCTGAATTTTTTTCGGAGAAAAATTCTAATCATTTAATTTTTTTTTTTAGTGGAAAAATGTTTTGAAATATTAATAGGTAGGTAGTATGTACCTATTTCTAAATTTGTTGAAAGTAAACACATTTCAATTTTTCTGGAGAAAAACATTTTTTTTTTTTTTTTTTTTTTGGAGGGGATCTCATGATCTCAATGTTTTGGAGGCACGTAAATTTTTAAACTTTTTTGAAATAAAGCTTCAATTCTTTCGAAGAAATTCGTCACTTTTTGTGCAAAATAAATAAATAAATAAATAAATGAAAATAAAGAATGAGGAAAAATCGTTCAACCTTTTCAGCGAAACATTTCTTGATTTTTGTTAGAAAATCCAAATTCTTTGAAGATTACTTTTTTTTTTGAATTTCAAGAAGTAAATATAAAAAAAAAATTGAAATGAAATAAATCTTTGAATATTTTTTTTTCAATTTTTATTAACAGAAAAACATTTGAATTTTTTGGAAGGAAAAAATATTTTTTTGAGAAATTTCAGTTTTTTGTTGAAAAAATCTAATTTCTTCAGTGAAAAAAATTCTCAGTTTATTGGAAGTAGGTATCTAGGTAACAATAAAACTTTCCAATTGTGTGAAATTGATTTTTTTTTTGAAATGGAAAAATTTCTTATTTTTTAAAAATAAAATAAATCTCTGAATTTTATTGAATAATTAGGTATATTTTTCAATTTTCATTTAATTTTTTAACTTTTTATTGAGGGGGGGGGGGGGGGAGAAACTCAATTCTTTGAAAGTAATAAGAATTTTTTTTTGAGATAAATATTATTTACCTAAATTTTTGAAAGTAAAAATCTTGCAATGGTCTCATTTTTTTTGAATAATTTTTTTTTAATTTTAAATTTTTATCAACAGAAAAATCTTCAAAGTTTTTGGAAGGAAAACACAATTTTTGGAGAAATCTCATTTGTTTTTTTGTTGTTTTTTTGAAATGAAAAAATTTCATATTTTTTGAAAATAACTAAAATACCTAAATCTCTGAATTTGTTGAATAGGTAGGTATTACTTTTTTTTAAATTTTCATTTATTCTTTGAACTTATGGAAGAAAAAAACTGAATTTTTTGAAAAAAATATTTTTTTGAGGAGGGGGAGGGGTTAAAAATATTTCTCTAATTTTTGAAAATAAAAATCATTTTTTTGAAAGTAAACTCATTTCGCATGTTTTTTTTTTCAAGTAAAAAATTTCTAAAAATAATCAATGACCTATTTTGAAATTTATTTTCCATCTTTTGGTATAAAAGGATGCTTTGAATTTTTGCGAAGGAAAAAACTTTAATGTTTCGGGGGAAAAGCTCTAAGTACCTACATTAAGAAAGATTTTTTTTTAGTTCTTGTGGAATACCTACGTATTTTTTTTTTTTGTAGAAAACATCTTGTTTTTTTTTATCAAAATGCAATTTCTAGAGTTGAAATATTTTTCAAAGTTTTTGAAGAAAAAATCTCATTTCAAATCAAAAAACTTTTTCTAATTTTTTTGATTTTGGTGTAGGTAGGTAAAACTATTCTTCAAATTTTTGAAAGTAAAAATCATTCAATATTTTCGGAGAAAAGGGTCTCATTTTTTAAAAAGTAAACAAATTTCGCAATTTTTGATTTTTAAAAAAAATAAAATAAAATAATTTCTCAAATTTTAATAGGTACCTAAATAAAAATTCTACTTTTTCGTGCTTGTTTTTTTGGAAGAAGAAAATTACTCAACTTTTTTGAAATGAAAAATTGAACTATGTGGATTTTTTGAAATAATTTTCTTTTCTTCAATACTCTCATTTGGAAAGAAATCGAGTTACACCTTAGAAAATCACATGATAACGCTCATACCATGCTCATACTCTCTAAAATGCACTAACAAAAAAAAACTCCGTCAAAATTTGAGCCTCACTAGCCTCTCATAGTTAAATTCCTACTCGTAAATCCGGTTCTACTGTAACATTACTACTTAATTTTTTATAAGCAACCTATTTTAAAATTTCGAACAAACCCATAACCATATTTTCGACTGTATTACAAATGTCAGCTGGACGAGTATCACATGAAAATGGAATATTCAATTTATCGAAATGAAGAAACAAGATTTGCGGATTATCGATACGGTTTCGAATCTTGTCAATTTATTTTATTCAATTCGCTGCGTATTTTTTGTCAAGAATTTGGAAACAGGTAGTTACGCGAAAGAATTCCGTATGCTCTATTTGTTAATCTTTTCCGTTTTACAGAACAGCGTAGGTAGGTACCTTATCTTATTTCGATACAAAGTCTCATACTTAATTTCAGAATACTCCTATTATCGTAGTTACATTCCAATTCAATTATCTGGAAAGGTTTTTAATTTTAAAGTTCATCAAAAAATGAAACCGATGTGAGATTATTTTTATATAGGTAAAAAGAAAGAAACGTCATAAAGAAAAAAAATCGATGCCAGTGCTGGGATACTTTGATAAGATATACTTAATAATTGCTGAAAAATAAAACGAAAGCATAAATAAAATAGTATCTAAATTTTAAAAGCACGTAGATAGATAGGTACCTATCTAATAAACATCGAAAATTTTTTTTGCAGGGCGAGAAAACAGCAGCACGAGTACGACGATGATAGAAGGTTCACCACCAAGTTCTCGGTTTTCGCGGTCGAATTCAATATTGCACGCGTATCGTGTAAACTAAATCGAGTAAGTAAGTAGGGAGAAAGATAAATCAGAAATATCGCCAAATCATCATATTTTTCAAAGTTATTATCTAACAGGTTGATTGTAGAACATGGAAGTGGAAGAGGCGCATGCCATGTACGAAACCAAGTATCCCATGGTTGAAAAGCTTTTTAGTTAGCAGGTGGTAGCTTAACGCACGTTTCTCTCATTTTGCAAACCATCATTCGCTATTAAAACCAACAGATAGTTTAGTGTGCTCGGTTCGTGTAGAATTTCTCGTGAATACGTTAATTCGTTCGTTTTTGTTTTTTTCCTGATTTTTCTTTAGTTGTTTTTTCTTTTTTTCTCGATAGCTTGTTAAATATTCGCTGTAGTGGTTTTTTGTGCGAGTTTGCTTCGCGATGTACCCTACGTTTTGGTGAAGTGACTTTTTTTTTTTTGGTTGAAAATCATGGTTCTGTGTATTGTGCTCATGTTAATGTAATCGTCATTAGGAATCGAGGTGAGTTTTTTTTAAAACTTTTTTTCGCTATAAAAATTTTCTTGTATTTTTTCTCTTAAGTGAATTACGTTCGCTTTTGTTGGGGAATTTTATCGTTGTTTTTCGAGTGCTTGATTTTCAAGGAATTGCGAATATTTTATTCGTATTGTGTAGGTATTGAAATAATCCTTTACCAGATTTTACATTTCGTAAGCCTATTTCGAGTAAAATTGAAAGTCCATAGTGTATTTTTATTTGAAAAAATTTCGACAACTCGTATTTAATTTTTTTCGTTGATAAATTATCTAAAAAATACGAAGAAAAATAAATCCGCTCGTAATGCGTTTTTAAAAATAATAATGTTCATTTTGAAGTCGGTCGAGAAGGACAAGCAATAAAAACTAAATTATGGCTAATCAAAAGTAAAAAAAGCGAAAATAAATTCAATATTATAAATTGGAACAAGAAAATTGTCGCAATAAAGGACGAAAAATGGTAAAGGTGCACAGTGCGACTTATTATAATAAACGCAAAATGGCTGTAATTTAAGAAATAAGCTTGATTTGTTTTCTTCTCGTGGAGAGACGTGAGCTTAGGGAGTGATTTTGCGAATAGTGTTAATGAATATTAAAGGATGTAAATTCTCGCATCACACGATATTATTGCTCGCCGAAAAGGAATAATTGCGGCAGCAATTTAACGCTGTGTTTATGTTCAGCTCAGCAAGAAAGGGCCTTTTGCATATTTGCCATGTGCCGAAACCATATATCCAAATATTTTATCAGCTCTAATCTGGCAATAATTTGGTTAGTGTGAATTATGTAGGTAACTAATATGTTGATCTTGATTTTTTTCGCCGCGAATATTTTTGTAAAAAAAATTCAAATCAAAAATTCCCAATTGTATAAATACCGAGGGAAAATATCCTACGAGGTTTGATAATTATTATTACTGCTCCGATGAAACTTTTTTGTATATTTGTTCTGTGGAAAAATGAGTTGTTTCTTTTTTTCCTTTTTTTTTTCCTACAAAATGAAACACAATTGGGGATTTGTAATTCTTTGCGCCGAAATTTGACCCTTTTTTTAAATGTGAGCTTTTATTTTTTGAGAGATCTTAAAACAATATGAAAATATTTTCAGAATTACAAATTTAAAAGTTTTTGGGGAAAAAATCATTATAAAAAACATCTATACCAAGGTAGAAAATTTTTATTAAATTTTTTATGCTTCCATTTTTCAAAGTTTTTCCTTATTCTGATAAAATAGGTAATTTCCATTTACCAGTTTTTCCATCAAGTAAATTTTTAGTACCTATCCTACGAACCTCACGATTTCTTGAAAATTGGAAAAATTTAAAAAGTCTCTAATTTTTTAAACTTTATGTTTTAGCATATATAATATAGTCAGTTGCTTGTTAAAATAAAATGAACACAAAGAAATTTTAACCCTCGTTGACTCGTTGAGTACCTGAATAAGGCATTATAACTTGTTACTTCTTTCATGATTTCCAAATTGAACAGAACTGGAAAAAAAAGTTTAAAGAATTCCCAAATGAAAAAATACTTTAGGCTGGCCAGCAGTTCCTCGGTCTCAGGGCCCTTGCTAATTTTGGAAAATCTTGTGCCTCTGTCAAAAAAACGAGCTTTACATAAATAATCAAATTTTCAGCTTTATTTGGAAAAATTACGATCATTTTTTGAGAAAACTTGCTATTGTTCATCAAACTCAGAATTTACTTCCCAATCATGGCCTATTGACCGGGAATAACTTACGTTAGCAGTAGCTCGCCGAGTGTTCGAGCTAAACCCAAAATTTCAATAAGTGAAATGAGCAACACCTTAGAAAAATCAAAAAATGCAAAAATTGAAATCTTCAATTTTTTTTTGTACCTACCTATTGAAATGAAACATTTTAAAAACTGATTTTTTTAGATAATTTTTTCTTTTTTTCATTTTCCCCACTTTTGAAAATGGAATTTTTCTTATTTTTTCTTGAATGAAACGTCTTCTGAAATGAAAAATTCAATTTTTTGGAGTAAGAAAGCTGTTTATTTTTTCTAAATTTTTTAAAATTCATTTGAGAGAAAAATGTTTCAAATTTTCTGGAGAAAAAAGTCATTCAATTTTTTGGAGAGAAAAATCATTCAATTTCATTGTAGAAAGAAATCATTTAATTATTTGTTTGGAGGAAAAAATCGTACAATTTTTTTGGAGAAAAAAAAATCGCTCAACTCTTTTGGAGAGAAAAATCATTCAATTTCTTTGGAGAAAAAACTCGCTCAATTTTTTGGAAAGAATTATAAACCAATTTTTTTTGGAGAAAAAAATAATTCAATTTTTTTGGAGAAAAAAATAATTCAATTTTTTTGGAGAAAAAAATCGTTCTCTTTAAAATAAAATCGTACCAATTATTTTTGAAAAAAATCATTCATTTCTTTGGAGAAAAAAATCATTCCCTTTTTTTTGAGAAAAAAAAAATCGTAGGTACTTATTATATATTTAAAAAAAAATCGTGCTCATTTTTTTGAAGAGAAAAATCATTTAATTTCTTGGGAGAAAAAAAAACATTGAATTTTTTGGAGAAAAAAAATCGTTCAAGTTTTTTTGAAAAAAAAAAATAAATCATTCAATTTTCTTTTTGGAAAAAATCGTTCAATTTAAAAAAAATACTCATGTTCAAATTTTTTGGAGTAACTCGAAGATAAAAAATCGTGCTCATTTTTTTGGAAAGGAAAATCATTTAATTTCTTTAGAGAAAAAAAATCGTTCAATTTTTTGAAAAAAAAAAAAAAATACCCATGTTCAAATTTTTTGTAGTAAAATGTTTTAGAACTATATAACTAAGTACTGGTATTTTTGAGAGATTTTTTTTTTTTTTTTTTTTTTTTTTTTTTGAAAAACAATACAATATTTTAAAATATTTTTTTGAAATACGAAATTTTCTCATTTCGATTTTTAGGATTAACGAAGTTCTTTATTTTTATGAGATATTTTTTCTCTTTCTTTGAGAAAAAAGGTTCAATTTTTCAAAGATTTCTATTTTTTATTTTTTTGGAAAAAAAATTTTCAATTTTTTGGAATGTAATGTTTTATAATTATTTTTGGTACCTAGAAAAAAATTTCTTAGCTTTGTGAGCAAAAAAAATTCAATATTTTTGAAATAAAAATAATTTTTAATAAAATCTCTCATTTTTTTGAAATAGAAAATTTTTTTAATTTTTTCTACGATCCGCCAAAATCACTGGAAAAACTATAATCGAACTACATTCTCCAAAAATTTTAAATCGTCTTCTGTGCTCTTTAATGTGGTATAATTGCTTAATGCTCACTGAAAAAAAGAGACCTCCACCGAAATTTAGGTGTCACGTAGTGAATGTCTGAATCCAGTACTGGGAGAAAGGTAAAAAGACCTGGAAAAGAACAGAATTTTTGAAATAAATTGTGTTTTTCTCCCTTTGTAGTTCCAAGTTTTAATCAGTTCTCGATTTTGAAATTGGAATTATTCAAAAATCTCGTTATAATTTTTAGGGGATAATTTTAAGAATTTCACCAGTTCGTTGGTTTTTTTTTTTTTTTTTGCATACCTAAAAACCTCATTTCATTTGAGAATTTATTTTTAAGAATTTTCAAAGAAAAAAAAGTTGCTAATCAAAGGTTTTCAATTTCAGTCAAGAAATTTGTGTGCAATATCAAATATATACTATACATATTTACATTGTTTTGAATTTGATCGAAATTTTTAAAAATTTGTGTTTGGGAGAAAACAATTAAAGATTTTTTAATAATACCCAAAGAAAAAAAAAGAAAAAATTCAAACTTATTTACTCACGGTTTACACTACATTATTTATAAAAATGACATCAGGAATAAAAATGTAAAAAAATTTTAAAAAACCACGCTTTTATTTAAAGTTGGTCACTTTGTAAAATGTTATTCATTGGGAAAGAGTAATGCCTTAAAAAACAAAAAATAAAATTTACTTACTTGAATACAAAAATGTGTCATGAAAATTTTTTTTTCAAAAATTTTAATGATGAAAATCGTGGTGGGGCGTTAATTGAAAAGGTATTCGTTTGCTCCTCGCGAACACCCCACCACGCTTTTCATCATTAAAATTTTTGAAAAAAAAATTTTCATGACACATTTTTGTATTCAAGTAAGTAAATTTTATTTTTTGTTTTTTAAGGCATTACTCTTTCCCTATGAATAACATTTTACAAAGTGACCAACTTTAAATAAAAGCGTGGTTTTTTAAAATTTTTTTACATTTTTATTTAACTCTTTTTGTCGTTGAAAATATTTTAATTTCATAAAATTGAACCCCCTCATAGGGGCTCAATTTGGGGTCAGGGGTAAATTTGAGTTCGAAAATCGAATTCAGCTACCTCGAAAACCAACATTTTGATATCAATGTTGTGAATTTTGAAATTTTCAAAATGGAACCCCCTCATAGGGGCTCAATTTGGGGTCAAGGGTAAATTTAAGTCCGAAAATCGAATTCAGCGACCTCGAAAACCTACATTTCGATACCAATGTTGTGATTTTCTGAAATTTTCAAAATTGAACCCTCTCATAGGGGCTCAATTTGGGGTCGGGGGTAAATTTGAGTTCAAAAATCGAATTCAGCGACCTCGAAAACCCCTAATGTGAGCACTATGTTCTTTCAATTCCAGTAAAATATTAAATGAGAGAGGATTGGTTGAAAACATACTCTTGGTTCCATGAGACATACATAGACATACATACATACATACATACCAAGTATATAAAAGCGTGGTAAAAAAATTATTTTATAACTGTAAGTATAAAACAGTGCGGTAAATATGAAAAATGGAATTTTCTTGAAAATGGAGATAAAAGTGAAAAATTACAACAAATGGTCTTTTTGGATGAAACATTGTTGAAATAATTTTATGCATGATTTTTTTTTTTTTTCAAAAAACGTAAAAAAATTACTTTTTTTATACCTACTCCACAGAAACACAGGTAGGTACAAATATCTACGGTGCGGTGTGACTGTTTTGATTGACACTTTTGAAAATTTTGATTTTTCAAATAATTTTTAAACAAAAGATAGACACAATATACAGTCATTTTCTCATAAAAAAGCAACAGCGTTGTTGGGTGGATACAAAAAAAAATCAAAACTTGAAAATTAGCATCATTCTTCCAACATACGTACGTACGCTACAATTTTACCAAAACTCTGCCTACCTACGCGTTTCAATTCAACTTTTTGGCATAAATAGAAATCTATTCCAGTTTGCAAACGTACTTGTGTAATTGATTGGCTTAAGTAATGAGTATTTTTCTGAAAGCTCAGATGAGACTGCGAGGTACCCATTAATTAGATATAGCCGCGCTGAGCGGCCCAGTTCACTGTAATGGATTTCTTTGTTAGTACGAGAACACTTGATATGTATGGTAGCAACGTCGAAGAAGGAAAAAAAAAGGTAGGGTATGTGTATTGGCGAAATAAGTTAGGAAAAATGGTTAAAGAACTTTGGCCAGTTTATCCGGTCGCGTGGCTTTTCTATTGTTTCCCCTGGCACGTATTTAAAACACCGGTCAGACCATAGAATAAACTTAAATTTGAAATTTATTGCGGCCACGGTGGCTAAAGCAGGCGCGGCGGTGGCACGTTTGTTAAATGATGGAAAATTCCAGCGTTGAAATGTAGTCGTGTATGAAAAAACAATACCCAGATAGAGCTCGCGCTCGACGGTGTTGATACGAGCAGAATTAAGGCGGTTGATTTTTTGCCTTTATTGTACAAATACGAAATTTGGCGGTAATTTCAGACCGAAAGAGGAAATGTTCGTCGGAGATTGATAATGTTTTGAGGGTGAAAAACAAATTATAACGACGGAAATGCGAATTTTTTCTCAAGTTGGTAATTTATTTTTCCCGTTTCGAAATAACGACTTTCGTTTTAAAAAACAAAAAAATTCGTTAGATTCCCTTCTTCTTGTTTTGTAATAAAACATCGTAGGCTGTTTAAGTTGCTTATAATATACATATATATTGTTCGGGTTTATGCTTGGGCGCGCGCGTATGTGTGCGTTTTTTAACCCTTCGTAGTAAATGAGTCGTTACTGTAGTCTGTACAACTTTAAAGAGGGTATCTATTTCAAGTAGTGAAAGAACAAGGTGTTACGAGGGTTTTCCTGATAAAAAATGAACCGCGATGTAAGAAGAAATTAAATGAAACGAGCGAGGTGAACGATTTAGAAGAAAAGCAATGCAGCCGTAATATTTTCAAAAGAATGCTCCACTTGGAAAAGTATACCGCGGTGGAAATCGATAAATAAATTTTTCTTTCGATGTTGACTAAGTAGAAACGAGGATTATACAATTTTTTATATCTTGTTTCGCGAATTCATTCTGCAACGATTTGTTGAAAAATTTTAATCTGTTTTTACCACATACAAGAAGGGTGTCTAGCTATCGAGAATTTCTTTTTCTTTTTTTTTTTTGAAAATTAGCATCGTACTAAAAAATAGATTTTATTCAAAACACATTTCACTGAAGGATTTTTCGAAAAGAAAATTAATTTTAGCTATCGCCTCGTCATTTGCTCCAAGCTGCATACTATCCACCTTCCACCATATTATACTATAGCTGGATGGAAGTATATAGTGTGCCGATCGATGTTTTTGAAATCTTACAGATTTTTTTGACATTTTCCCTCTTATTTTAACAAAGAATCATGTTTACCAGATACGAGTACTCCTTCTATTTGATAATTAGGCAAGACACTTCAATTGCAGAACCATATGTTTGCCTATCTTACGAATTTCAGACACAGAAGTATGCTGGGCTTATTTCAATGAACTAAAAAATTATCACTTTCAAGTTTCGAAATTACTCCTACGCAGAGCTCCAAAGATTTTTTTTTGTTGACAATTTCATTTCTTGTCATTCTTCATTTCTTTTATCAATTTTTTGTCATTATCGTTGTTTTTTCTCCGTTTTGACTTCTTTATTTAAACTTTTAGTTCAGAAAAAAAAAAATAAATAAAAAAAAATTACACCACTAGCTTTGGTTTTTGTATAATAATGTCGATTAAAAATAAAATAAAATAAGTAATGAAAATAAATTAAAAAATTAATTTTCTTAGAAGTAGGTAATGTATTGAAATGTTCTTGATTTTACTCGTATTTTGAAAAAATTCTCACATTTTTTTTCAGAAATTTTTTAAAAATTCCCCCTTGAAAAATGGAAAAAATCTTGAGTGTTTTGAAAATTTTATTTTGAAAAAATACTTCCATTATTTTTTTTTTGAAAATTTTTCTCTAGAGAAATTCTCTACAAAAATTATCGAAGTTCACTCATTAAAGATTCCCCGGAAAACCTCGTTGTAGAAAACAATTATTTTGAAAAATAAAACGCCAAAAAGAAATTTTATAAAAAATTTCACGCATAAAATTCTTATTTATCTTACTGCCGATTTTCTTTTGAAAACTTTCCTCTAAAATTTTTTCAAGAATTTTTTCAAAAAAAAATTTTGGAGCCAACTTTGAATTTTTTTTAAAACTTTGCAAATTAAAAATTTTGATTTAATTTTTGAGATGAAAAAATGATGAATATATATATTTTTTTAAATTTGATTTAAAATTGAAAATGATTTATGCTTTGGTACCCAATTTTTTTTAAATACCCAGCTCGAAAAAATTGTTTTTAGAAAAAGTTTTGAAAATTGACTTGAGGCAAAATTTTAAAATTTAAAAAATTTGTTTTAAGGCAGTGGGTATCAAAAATTACGAATTTAAAGGAGTTTTGAAAACATGTATGTCCAGAATTTGTTTTTAATTTTTTTTTTAATTTTCGACGAAATTTCGAAAAATTTGCCTTGAAAAAAAAATGGGAAAATTTAATGTTTCATTAAAAAAATGATAATTACTAATTAGGTAGGTACTTTCAAAAACTAGTATGATTGATAGGTTACTTTTTTTCGAAAAATAGTATTCATATGGGGTGTTTTTTTTACAATTTTTTCAAAAAGTAAATACCTAGTTCATTTTTTTAAATATTATTTTGGAAGTTCCAATTTATAAAAAAAAAAAAAAAAAATGTTAAGAATTGCTTGGTTACTTTTTTTGGACGGAAAAATTAAGTTACCCGAGCAGCACACTCGACAAATTATCGAAATAAAAAATCGACAGAATATCGAATTCGATAAAGTGTCGCGTTAGTTCCGCCTAAATCGTGAAATTATCTTTCGATATATAGATAGATTATCGACGAATTATAGTTAATAAAAATTTCGAGATTATAGTAAGATATTTTATCGATAATCTATCTATAATATCGAAAGATAATTTCACGATTTAGGCGGAACTTTCGCGACACTTTATCGAATTCGATATTCTGTCGATTTTTTATCGATTTTTTATTCCGATTTTTTGTCTTTTACTAGCTTTTTTCTATAATTAAAAATCATTAATTAGCATAATTAATACATTAAACTTTGCCTAAACACATTATTCATGTTACGGTAAGAGGATCATTTCAGAAAAAGTCAAAAAAAAATTATAAAAAATCTGCCACCCGTGGGGCTTGAACCATCTACCTCCTGCATGGTAATCCTCTTCCTTAACCACCATGCCATACCTTATCGTTGAGGAATTAGCAATAAAACGCTTATAATAGGCAGTTTAGTACTTCCAGACGTGTTGGACTTAGAAAAATTTTCACCAATTTGGAAATAATTTCAAATATCGTTACAAAATCGTTGAAAAATCGTTCGACAAAATTCAGATTATTTGTCGATAATGTAGTTTCAAATATCGCCACAAAATCGTTAAAAAATCGAATTCGAGAAATTTCAGATTATTTGTCGATAATATAGTTTCAAATATCGTCACAAAATCGTTAAAAATCGAAATCGAGAAATTTCATATTACTTGTCGATAATATAGTTTCAAATATCTTCACGCAATCGTTAGAAAATCGAATTCGAGAAATTGCATATTATGTGTCGATAATATAGTTTCAAATATCTTTACAAAATCGGTAAAAAATCGGATTCGATAAATTTAATATAATCTGTCGATAATATAGTTTCAAATGTCGTCAAAAAATCGGTAAAATATCGAAGTCGAGAAATTTCATATAATTTTTCGATAATATAGTTTTAAATATCTTTACAAAATCGTTAAAAAATCGAATTCGATAAATTTAATATTCTTTGTCGATAATGTAGTTTCAAATATCTGCAAAAATCGGTGGAAAATCGGAATCGATAAATTTAATATTCTTTGTCGATAGTATCGTTGACGAATATCGTCATAAAATCTTAATAATATCGAATTCGATAGTTTTTAGATTTTTTGCCTATGAAGTTGTACCCATAAATCTTTATAATATCGTGAGAAAATCTATAGATTTTCAAACGATTTTTTATCGATACGTTACATCTTCCGATATTATCGATCGAGTGTGCCGCTCGGGTAGGTTGTTGTTTTTTTTTTTTTTTTTTTGAAAAATAGATCTTGGGAAGTATTTATTAAAATTCTCTCAAAAAGCCCCAAAAAAAATTAAAAAAATGCCCAAAAAAAATAATAAGAAGAGAACTCGTGTAAAATTCACATAAAAACTTTTTTGGGAAAAAATTTCCCCGAGTTGAACAAAAAAGTTGATAAAAAAAACTGTCACGGAGAAACTCTCTGAAGAAAACCTAGATAAATATTTTTTAAATACTTATTTTTTCTATTTGATATTCCAAAAAAATCTGTAAAAAAAAAAGGTTGACGAAATTATCAAAAAAATATAAATATCTAATAAGTAAGAAAAGTTCTCATAAAAAAATTGAAAAAACGTTTTAAGTAGAATTTTTCCCTTGACAAAAATCTGTCAACCGTTATTATTTTCTATTTCTCACTCGTCAACTCCGATTGATCTGAAATTTGTTTCACTAAAAGAGCATACCACTTGAAACGCGTAATTTCGGCGTCAGCCAACTTTTAGATACGCACTCCAAAAAAAAAATATTATTTTAGAGAAAGGATAGTAATATAAAATTAAACGAAGAAGAAGATAAAAATTCTTTCTTTTACCAACTCCAGTGGCAATAATATTGGTTTATTCTAACTTCAAGAAATTACACTGCGCAACGATTAAAATAATAAGGGATAAGGGGGGTCATACCTAGTTTTAAATAATCTTATACATACTGTTTACAAGGTATCCAGTCCAAATTTCCAAACAATAGTTATGCGAGCGACACATGAGCCGATACAAAATTACAGCACCATTAATGGTTCAAAAATAATACAGTTTCACCTTAGTAGGATGAAGGAAAAAAAAATAACAAATTATACGCGTAAAAGAATTAACACAATTTTACACGAAACACTGGTAAAAATTGACGACAATGCCACTAGTTAGTGGTTCAAATTACACAATAAAAATTTTCACTCATTTTTATTTTAGAAATTTACATAAAAAGAAAGGTTCACAAAATTAATGCAGGGAAATATCAAATATGAAAAAAATAAGAAGAAAAGATGTTGTATGGAAAAGGGATAAAACTCGAATCGCACCAAGGAAAGCCTTCCACTCTCTCGATGGCAGCATTTTCGTATCCAAAAGATAAGCCCACCCCACCATATTTTTTGAGATAAAACCAAACCATTGTATCCACGTGCCATCGAGAGAAGGAATGGCAAAGAAAAATTGACGAATTTATGTTGCTAGGTACCTACCTACCTTTGTCTACCCACCAAGATAGGTACCTAGCAAACCTGTTGACTCGAGTTCCGTAAGATCCAAATCTACCTTATTCGCGTGAAATATCATGATCGTAGAAGAACACAGTATTTTCGACAGAATAGGCATCAAACCATCGAGGGTTAATTTAATCGAGTATTTCATTATATTTCTGTTCCAAAAATAGATGCCTATTCAATCGAAAATAACTATATCAACAATGATGATATTTCACCCGAATAAAAATAGATTTGGACCTAATAATTTTACGCACTTGTAGGTGCGTAATTTTGTACGCACTACACACTCAGACCTCAGAACCAAATTTTGAGGTGCTGAAGTTTATTTTTCGATTTATGGTAAGTTTTTAAAAATGGCCAAAATAGCCCATCAATATAATTTTATCAATTTTTTAAAGAAAGATCAAAGTTTGTGAGAAAATTCTGAAAATCGGTTTATACACCAAAGTCAACCCCACGAGCCGACTGCGATCATTTTCGAAAAAATCTGTAGCCTACAGAAAAAGTTGACTTTTCTCCAGCTCGTACTGGAATTGCTTCCAAAATAAGCGCTGTCAGGAAACTAGTTGACACGTGTTTTTTTTTTCAACTCAAAAATTCAACTTGTGCAGGAGGCTTCAGGTTATTTTGAAAATGGTTGCAATCTTTCTCGTTGATCGTCATTAGTCTTGAGAATTTTTCAGTCAATTTTTTTTTATAAAAAAATGAGTTCTCCCCAATTAAATAGGTAGTAACAACTTTCTTTACCTGTAAACAGTCTTGAATAGGTAGGTAATGCCTACAAACTTATGTGCTTATTTATCAAATCAGCTATACTTACATTGCTATTCGGAAATAGAAATTATCTACTTTCAAGGTCCTATTCTGTTTGAATTATTCATTTTTCTGTTTATGAATTCATCGAAGAAAAAGTTGGCACATCTTCTACTCGTCGAACAGTTTCGAAAATTTCGTCCAGTTGATATTCTAGTACGTCTTCGTTCTACATTATTCTAAACCACTACATATTGTAGGTACCATTTGTGCCTAAAAACTTATCTATGAAAGTTTTCCCGCAAAAAATCTCTTCTCGAAAACCTTTCCAACTGTTAACTTGGTAAATTTTCCACTGAATGGAATCGACACATTTTCTTAAAACTTCACAACTACATAAATCCTTGTAACTCGCAAATCTGAACGCGGTGCTCGGTTCAAACTGGACCTAGAACATAAGTTTCAAATAACACGATCTGAAATTTCGCACATTTGGCAATTTCCTCTCATCGATGAAAGATACGAGCCACGGTTGATTTTCTGTTCAAATATTGAAAATTAATCTTCAGGTAAATTGATCTCGTTACTGGTTATTGATTAGGTAGGCTTTTCCCTACTCGCATCATCGCTTCATCGGTTCGAATATTCGAAGGAAAAAAATAATAGAAAAAAGTAAACCAGTGCCGAATCGTGCATGTGTATTTTAATTACATTTCGCTTTTCCACAAAACCGAAGCAAGTACCTCGTTAAATTACTTCGCGAATAAGCACCAGATAAAATAGCGGAAAAATTTTCTTTCATGGGATTTCAGCGAACTGATTAGTCACTATTTCGAACTCGATTTACGTGGTTTTTATATAAACGTAAACCATAAACTGCGAAAAGGAAGGATGGACAAAAGGGACTAAAAACATTGTACAACTCGGCAATGCGAATGAAAAAAAAATGCAACAAATGGCTCTTTTATTTCTCCATTTAAAGAGGTTTTTACTCGCATATGGGGTAAAAAAGTTGAAAAATTGATTATACGGGCTCTCTCTGATCTAAAATTTAAAAAATATTTTCTCATTATTATTATCGCAAAATACTATCCGATGGCATTTTTCAATCAAAAGAGGGAAAAGAAGATATCTATCATTTGTATATTTTCAGGTGCAGAAAAGGATTAATGAGTCTGCATATTTTGAAACCGTATATAGCTACTTTTCATCCTCATGTTCTAATCTGTAACGTTACCTTTTTTGTTGTTGCCATTTTTGCCGTTAAATTTTTCGACGCAAATTCCATTTGTATTTTTCCACCATTGTGTGCCATTTACGAGGTAGACTACTCATTAAATAGCAATTTCCGAGACAAATAACTTCCTTTAGAATCTAATAGCCTTGTACTAGATTTGCAGCGGCTAAACTTATTGCCAACATATTTCTATATGAAACGACTTTTTAATATTTTTTCTGCTAGTTTTTCGTTTTCTTTAGAGCTTTAATAAGCGTTTTTCCGACTTCTCCCTCTTTTTTTCTGTCTGTACATTGGTTTGCAGCACGTTAGTAACGCTTATAACGTTGTTTTTCACACCAGGCATGAGGCATTATAATATCGAATCGTGATTGATAGTTGTTGAAACTTCACGCGCACCTGTCACCGATACAGCAAAAAATTAGTTCAATTGATGCTACGATAGCGGTATGCGAATATAGTTACTCGTATGTAAAACGATTATTGCAAATATTGGTATACGCAGCTTTCAATCTGTGTGTATTATGGTTGATATTTTCCAACACAATATTTATTTTAGCCTAACGAGCGTGTAGCTTGCCTAAAAGTAGATTTTGCTTCGCTTTATTCTCGTGTAAAAAAGTTTCCCTAAACGTGAAAATTAAATTTATACAGGGTGTCAGGGTAGGATGTTACAAAATTTCAGATTTGTATACAGGATGTACCGGTGAGAGTAAAGCCTTCGAACCAGTAATTATGCAACTTATGATGAGTCGATGTAAGTATGTTTGCCTAACCCCCGGACTGCAGGGGCTGAGTTATGCTCATCGAGAATTTTCTTCTTCTTTTGGCAGAGTGTTTCCAACTTTGTGTTTCTCGACAACTAACCCGTATAAAAAAAAACTAATGGTTACCATAAAATACCATTGGTAACCAATAGTAAACATTACAATTTTAATGGTGATTAATAGTAACCATAAGTAGTTTCATGGTTACAATTGAATATGAATGGTAACCATAAGTAATTTCATGGTTACAATTGAAGATGAATGGTAACCATAAGTATTTTAATGGTTACAATCGAAGATGAATAGTAACCATCAAAATATTTTATGGTTACACTTACAATCACATGGTTACTATTGGTGATTAATAGTAACTATTAGTAACTAATAGTAACTAGCATCTTTTGATACTCGCAGATAAACCTCACTCAAAAAAATGAGTAGTATTTCCATTCAGGAACTAGTAGTTATGGATTAATTACTTCGAATTTTTGTTTATATTTCTATTCAACTCTTTTTGTCGTTGAAAAATTCAAATTTTAAAATCGAATTCAGCAACCTCCATTTTGATACCAATGTTGTAAATTTTGAAAATTTAAAAATTGACCCCTCCTAGAGGCCGAATTTGTGGTGGTAGGTAAATTTAATAACTTCAAAAATCGAATTCAGCGGCCTCAAAAACCTACATTTTGATATTCACGTTGTGAATTTTGAAATTTTCAAAAGTGACCACCCTCATAGAGACTTATTTCGTGGTTGGGGTAAATTTAAGTTCCATATATAATGGAATTCTGCGACCTCGAAAATCTACATTTTGATACCAATGTTGTAAATTTTGAAATTTTCAAAATTGACCCTCCTTCTAGACGCCCAATTTGGGGTCGGAGATGGATTTAAGTTCGAAAATCGAATTCAGCGACCTCAAAAACCTACATTTCGATACCAATGTTATAAATTTTGAAATTTTCAAAATTGACCCTCCTTCTAGAAGCCCAATTTGGGGTCGGAGATAAATTTAAGTTCGAAAATCGAATTCAGCGACCTCAAAAACCTACATTTCGATACCAATATTGTGAATTTTGAAATTTTCAAAATTGACTCCCCCTTCTATAGGCCCAATTTGGGGTCGGAGGTAAAATTAAGTTCGATAATCAAATTCAGAGGCTCCGAAAACCGTCATCGAAAAGTAAATCAGTAGAAAGTATACATTTTGAAAAATACTAGTTTAAATTATTACTACAAAAATAATTATACTTTAATATTACAAAATTTAACCAAGTTCAAAGTAGCAAAAAGTGCACAAATAGACTTATAATACCACTAAAATCAACAGTCAGGGTGGTGTAGTGGTTAGAGTGATGGAATGAAAGTATGATGGTGTATGAGGACATGGGTTCGAATCCTACAGATGGCGCAAAATTTTTATGGGTTCGAATCCTACAGATGGCGCAAAATTTTTTCAGACGAATTTTTTTTGGGGGGTTTGGTTGTTTTTATTTTGTATCAAGGAGAGCATTTAAACAAGAATCCTAACATTTTACACCCTTTTTAATGCAAAAAACATGTTTATTACATGGGGTAGTTTTTTGAAAATCACCAATGGTAATGGTAATAGTAGTGGTGACATTTGCAATTACCACTACTAATGGTGGCGAAAAAATCATTGGTTTTTTTTTTATGGTAACCATTAGTTTTTTTTTATACGGGAAGATGGTTAGAAAATGGAGCTTTGCGGCATCGGATTGCAAATTTTGTCTATAATATATTCATGAAACTGGTAATTTTTATAACTGGACAAGGAAGTCTAATATCGAGCAAAATATTTGAAAAAAAAACCATATAAAAAATCGACAATTTTTCTTATTTTTCTGTGATGACTCAAAAAAATGTCCTCTGACCAAGCGGTTGTTATCAGATTTTCCAGATGAAAAAAACTTGCTCTTTTCAATGGTGCAACCCCCGCCTCTCTACTTTACTTCATTCAGAAGTTATGAGCGAATAATTTTTTGAAAAATGTCTGAAAAAAATCATAATTTAATTTTTTTTAAAATTATTTTTCTTAAATATTTTTTTAATGTGTCAAAAGTTAGGTGCAGTTTATTTTTTTTTAGAAAAAAACGTCAGAAAAAAATTATTTGGATAAGGAAATAAATTAAATTTTTAAAAGTTATTTATGATTTTTTTCTGACGTTTTTCAACAAATTACTTATTCGCTCATAACTTTTGATTGGAATAAGACCGAGCTGTATATACGATTCATATGGGTTCAGGGTTTGGTTTTGGATGTGGTCTGAAAAAATAAAGGTTGTTTCAGTTTCGGATCATACTGGTTTTGGGCCAGGCTTGATAATTTTTTGGTTTTCTCGCATAGCGTCTGAAATATTAAAGACAGGCAAAAAGTGAAGAGGACCTTTTCGGAAGGAAATTTAATTTCCTATACGGCTTGTTACTCTGTTGACTTCCTAAAAATTACGTACACTTAGGCAACTCTCAGTCCAAAAAATTGATTTTTTAAAATTTAGGTAAATAAAAAAAAACTGTAATAAAATGACGAAATGGAATGAAAAATGAGAAGGACCAAAAACCTTTCATACCCAAAACCAATTTAAACAATATAGGTTCAGGTTTAATTTAGGTTAAAGGTTTTGGATATTTAAAAATAGGTTCAGTGCCGGTTTTGGGTCTGGACCAAAACAAAATTTAATGGTTTTGAGTCGGTTTTGGTTCAGGTTCCGGATTTCGGTATAAACCTCTGGAAGAAGATAGTGGAGTGGAAGTTGGGTCATTAAAATTAGTAGCCTTTCTTCGTCTAGAAAAATATAATAATAAC
Organism: Balanococcus diminutus; assembly: GCA_959613365.1. Lineage (NCBI taxonomy): Eukaryota > Metazoa > Arthropoda > Insecta > Hemiptera > Pseudococcidae > Balanococcus > Balanococcus diminutus. The sequence goes on from OY390714.1 coordinate 39,156,182, forward strand.
AGCTTGATCAAAGGGTATATTTTTTGGGTTATCATAGAAAAATAAAGAAAATTGTTTTTTTTTTCAAATATTTTGCTCCATACAGACTTTCTTGTCCAGTTATAAAAATTACCGGTCCCATAAAAATATTTTAGCCAAAATTCGCCATTTGATGCCTCAAAGCGCAACTTTCCAACTACTATCTATGATTGTCCACCAAAACGAGAAAAAAAATTGATGAGCATAACTCAGCCCCTGCAGTCCGCAGGTTAGGCAAACATACTTACATCGACTCATCATAAGTTGCATAATTGCTGATTGGAAGGCTTTACTCTCAATCCAGTACATCCTGCATACAAATTCAAAATTTTATAAAGTCCTCTCCGGACACCCTGTATAAATTAAGTTTAAAAATAAAGATGCTACAAAACTTTCTAAGCAAAATTTGTTGGCAAACTATGTATTCAAATGTTTATTCCACGTCGAAAAAAGTTTTAATTACATGAAGATGTCCACCTTTGAAATTGAAGAAGATAGCTAGAAGAAATTCACGTCAAGACGTCAAAGATATTGACTTCCTCAAAATTGTTAAGGGGTACTATGGAAATTTTGCCAAACATCCGGATGTTTGGCAAAATTTTCAGCTTTGTCATGGATAAAGCTGAAAATATTCAGTCCAATTTTTGGAACATTAGAACGGTTAGAGTAAGGGGTGAAGCTGTTGGAATTTTTTGGTTTTAAAATATAAAATTAAAAAAATTATTTAGCTCTTCTGCTCTACTTTCAAAAATTGAAAACTCTTTTGTTAGTGATTCCGGGTTGTAAATATCCAAATCAATTTCGTAAAGTGCTGCCCGGACACCCTGTATAATCGCTATCTGTGTAAGTGGCTAATACAATAGAAAATTTCCCACGTATCAAGACTTGTAATAGGTGAATTGCGACTTAGCTAAGATACTTACAAACAATTTGTCGTCATATCTTTGGTTTAACGATCGAAATTCCACCTTCTTATACCAATAATTTATTATAATTGCACTAACTAGCTGGTTGAATTTTTCTCATAAACAATGTACCCGATTTAGTTCAATATTTACGACTATAACACCGCGTGCTCGGTATTAGCAACGGATATTGCGGTTTGAAAAAATTTTGCTTTCAAAACCGCGCGTAAAAACCTTTAAAATATGTATTTTCATCGCTTGCAAGGAAAAAGTACCTAATTCGCCTCGTTCAATATTATGAACATATTTTCGACCGGGATCGGGAGTGAAATTCGTACCTACCATTTAAATCTCGTAGTTTTAAGTACTCGTATAACGATTGTTTAAATACTTCAAATATAGAATAAACAAACTCCAATCTATAATAGACAAATACCTCAATTTGTTCTATCGAATTGACGTAACATTCCAGCTCTGATCACTCGTGTTTCAAAATTTCCAACAAATTAACATTTCTACGCTAATTTAGCCAGCTGCCCGTTTAAATAGCGTTGCGAATTCGTTAATATCGAAATGAGAATTCACCTTGCAAGGCGGTGCGCGGCAACAGGGTGAATTCTTGTGCCTACCTTTGATGGGATTGTAGCCCTACTTGAAATCTTATTTTGTATAGAAATGCGATTTAAAAATTGAAAATGAATCCGATAATTTTAATTAAAATAAAATCACACCAAGTTCCGTATTTTGTGAATTGGTTCCACGTCCAGTAAAAAGGTTTTACAAAACAATAGAATATCCTATTATGTTCTGAATCTTTTCAAAAATTTATAAAAAAATTAATCTTTCAAAAATCATTAATAATGTCAATTTTTAGAATTTTTAACCACTTCTTTGTACGTTGTAAATAAAATTCAGATAAAATTTTCAAAATAATTTTTACAAATTCGCAAAGATTCAGTCGTATGTTTTTTTTAAAGTACATATAAAGTTGAAAGACCACTCTTTTAGGTGAGTGCATCAGTTTTTTAAAAACTATTTTTAAGACAGTCAGAAGCAATAAGGTATAGTATTTAGGCATGTTTTTTTTCGAATTTCGAGTTGATTTTTCTTCAAAGTGGGCCATTTCCTCATTCTCAGTATTTCTTAGTACTCAAAGCGTTATAATGTGAATAATAATTATATGTTAGAAATACAAACATTGAATTTAGCCAATGGTGTCAACAAGTCATTAGCTAAATTTATGAACTCGGATTAGGTATGCATTTACTCCACCATGGGGTAAATGCAATACCTAACCAAATTTCACAAACGTAGATGAGTTGTCGTTTTAATTTGAATCAACATAGAGCAAAGTGCTTTTAATACCTATAGTATACAGAATACTCTGATGTACCCACTGTATAAAGTTCATTCGGATCGTGTGCTTAGTTTGAGAGAAATGTGTCAAATTTCAATTCTACGGTTATCGTTATGCAATTACTCCAGTTATAACTAAAATTTTTATTGCATAGGTATTTTAAAATTTTAAAAATTTGGTAATTTTTACACTTAAATGAATTTTTAAAATTTGATTCCTTTTTAATCATTAGGTAAATTAATTTTTACCTCTTCAAAAATTTTAAATTTCAAAAAATCGTAAATCTTCGAAATTTGGAACATTTTCCATCAGTGTTGTGATGAGACGATAAACCGATGGGGGTGGGGGAAACTCAAAATTTTCCCTACTAATTTTCCCTAGTTTCTTAAATATTTTCAATTCTCAACTTTCCCTCAAAATTTCTCCCGGGGGGGGGGGAAGGTGAGACAGTGAGACACCCCATATCCCTGATCTTCACGCCTCTGCTTTTTATTTTTTTGAACATCCCGTTCCGTCGACTCATGTAATTTTTTCAGCAATTACCTCAACTGTGCTTATTTATTATCTGAAGGCTTTGTCTTATTGTCTGTTTGCTACCTATCTAAAGAATAAAAATTTGTATCAAGAATCAAAAACTTCATTTTTTCCTAGATATATCTCAGTCCCTTCAATAGTATGGTTAGGCAAACATATCTACACATTGCTGAAACAAGTTGCTGACTTATCAAGTTTAAGGGGTACATCTTTAAACGAAACACTTTGTATACATAAATGTATATAAAAGTTTTCGACCAAGGTGGCCAAAATTGTAAAAATTGTCGAACATCGTCGTACATCGAATACGAATATTTTTCATATTATTGTTCAACATCTGTAATAAAAAAGTATGGAAAGTTGCAGAAAATAAATATCTACTATACTTTCTCGTACGTACGAGTCAAAGTTACTGCCATCTCTTCGTATGATTTTCACAGTTAGGAATGCCGATATCTTTAGTTTTTAACAAGATACAAGAATGTCGTCTACAATTTTTTTTACATATTTCTTTTCGTTTGTGAAATACTTGAAGAATTTTTGCTTGCTAAAAGCAGGCTTGTGTAAGTATTGTATCCCACTCTCGAGTTTAAATTCGCGAACAAAAATATGGAGAGGAATTGCGATCATTGTTGCTGCGTGGAGTGAAAAAATGAAAAAAAAAAAAAAACCCAGACAAAACAGAATTTATTCCTTGAGCATAGCAGACGTTATAAAGTTTTTAATTTTCTTTCAACATTTCGCGCGCGAAATATTAAGATATGGGGGATTTTGAGATACGAGAATTTTGCGAACAGCTCGTTTCAAGTTGTAATTTGTTCTCGGCAGCGGAATGTCGACGAAAATAATCGCAATAATAGCGCTTCGAATTTGTTTTACAGTTTGTCAGATATTTGCGAATTTATTCGAGATTTCTGCTAACGAATTCGCACGACGAGGGAACACCCCACTGTAGATTTGAATGATCCTGTTGTACTTACTTACAAGGAACGTGAAAAAAAAATATCGAACGAGATACTTACAAAATTCAACTCGTCAATTTAAGAATATTGAGCTGTTTACGAAACTGATGAATTATCGAAATTTTGCGAATTTTCATTATTACCTACGGTTAAAAAAGAAAGGAAAAAACGTTCAGCAGTCGCTCACGTGAATGTTCTTTGGCAAGGGTATTACATTTATTTGTTTTTCATTACATGGCAAAGAAAAACATATACTTAATAAAGAAAAGGGAAAAACGCAGCGAGAAAATTAACGAGTGTTGAAAAACTGAGGTGTAGTGAAGAGGAAGAGATGTAACGTATGGGATAGGTACTCGCATATATATCGCCCAGTACAGGGTGTTTCGTATAGCTGATGTAGTTCCTTCCATCAACTGAATAGGCAACCCATAAAGAACAAAAAAAATGTTATTTTAACATGTTGCCTATCTTAAAAATTGAAAGCAGATGAGAAAATTAAATTGAGAAAAAGTAATTTTGAATCGAGTACATGGATAGTACTAAAAAAATACACTTTTTTGTTCTTGATATTTTTTGCCTAACCTATGAAAATGAAAGTGCAGGAGAGCTTCAAACTTGAGAGAAAAAAAACAGTTTTTCGATTTTCAAATCTCTGTAGCTCCTTCATTTTCAAAGATAAGCAAATCCATCACATAGAGTTTTTCGTTTCTCTCAAAGAGTTACACCTGTAGTGTCTCAATTGCGCTACGCGTCACCAGACTAGTTTCGAGTATGTTTTACTTCTCCTAGTTGAATTTCGTGTCGAAATAGTATTTATGCTGAACGTACGAATTAATATTTCTGTACTTATATCGATCACAGTCCGAATTAACCTAAGTATGTTTGCTAAACATCGCTCCTTGAGCTCGTGGGTGTCCACTTAAGTGCAAAGTAATTAGGTACCTAACTAGTTTTTTTTTTTTTTTTTTTTTTCTAGAATTTAATTGATTACCTAATTTTAAATTATAATTATTTTATATTTTTAATAATTTTTTTTCTTTAATTTAAATTATTTTTTTTACATTAGATTTCATTAATTGAATATTTATTTTATTAATTTTTATTATTTCTTATATGATTATTTTATTTAATTTTGATATAAAAAATGATGTTATCTATGACAATGCATAGAATGGCCAATGGGTGTTACTCTTAGATAGAAGCAGAAAAAATAAAAAATAGGTGATGGATTGGTCCTTGTTTTAAAATGAAGGAGCTACAGAATAGAAACACTTTTTTTTTCAAAGTTTGAAGCTTTCCTGCGCAGCCTTAAAGGTAGGCAAAAAATGCCAAGTATAAAAAAAGGTTGATTTTATTTTTTAGTATCTACTATCCATGTAACCAATCAAAAACTACTTTTTCTCAATTTCATTTTCCGTCGACCCTTCAATTTCCAAGATAGGCAACATGTTAACATAACATTTTTTCTCCTTATGGGTTGCCTATTCAGTTTTCTGAAGGAACTGCATCATCTATGGAACACCCTGTAAAGATATACTCGTACCTACACGAAGGACGCCTTGTTTTGCTGAAAATTATCTATTTTGTTAGATTTTATACAGTAAACCATTAATTGGAACAGAACAAATAACCTGTTAAGATATATGGTTGTATAGCGTGTATGTGGTTGAGCTCGACGATAGTTCAACTGTAACTCTTGACCCTTTAAAAAGCACTTGAAGGCGGACAAATTTGAATACAAACTTGTACAACGAGTAATTCAAGCAGCTTCTGCAAATTACAATGAAAGGTGAAATTCATATTTCGTGCATAAACGATACACGTCGTTTCATACGTGTACCTGACGAGAGGAGGACAACTAACTAGGCCCTAAAGTTTTATCAGGGGGCTCGAATTGAATTTTTTCTGTTTGAATAGGAAAAATCGCCTAGTTTTTATAAAATCCAGCGTACTACCAGGGTCTAGCAAAAAGTTCGCTCGCTAAAAAAAAGAGGTCAACAATTCACTTGGAAGAGGGCCCGAAATGATTGTTGTCCCGGACTCACTTTTGCTCTCAACGCCCTGTTCTTACTTACACACTGAAGAACTAGCTAGCTCCTCCGGATGAAAGTTTTTCGCTAAAACAGCTTCAGTTACGAGCCAACAAAAGACGCTAAACCGTTCCAAAACATCAATTTTAAAACTTACTTTTGGTATAATTTTAATGAACTATTAGACATAATTCGCTGTTAATGAGCTGTCATTTTCAGTTTAGAAACTTGTTGCTTAATCCACAAGCGACCCGTCGCTTCTCCTATACACCATTATTTGACGCAAGAGAAATTTCCCCAATTTTTTTCCAACTTATCTAGTAAATCCACATCAAAGCTGTGGTAGTAATCAAAAGAAAAAAAACTTCGTGATTTTAGTAAGAAAAATCGTATAGTTGAACTCGTTGTATACGTTTTATTCGTATCCTATTCCTGTATACAGGGTGTCCCGTCACCAGTTAACACCCCTTCACCAGCGATATAGTCAACTCAAACTAAGCTCATGTACGCATGTTTGCCGACCCTGTGAATTGAAGGGGCAGAGATATGCTGAACTGAAAATTTTTTATTTTCAGTTTTGTTTCAGATTTTTAACATGCGTCACTCGACAATCGAGATAGGTAGAAAGTTGCACTTTGCGGGGTTGAAAAGGAAATTTTGTGTAGAATTTTTTAGTGGGGTTGATAATTGTATTAGGTGATCAGGGGGGGTCTGTACTGTATTGAATATCTAAAAAAGTGTCCAAAAATTGAGATTTTTTTGCAATTTTTGAGGAAATCTCAAAAAAGTTTCATCATTTGGTATTATTATTACGATTTGCCTTACATGAAAAAAGTTCGACCTTTCGAATTCCGCAAATCGGACTCTTCTATCTCACTTGGTTAAAAAGTTATAGCCATTTCAATTTCAAAATCGAAACTGAAAAACAAAAAATTATTTTTTCAAAAAAAAAAAATTTTTACCGAAATGTTCTTTAATTCATCTTTAACATCGAGTTTCGCTCAAAATTATTAGTTACGATAGGTATCAAGTTCCAAAAATTAAAATAATTGGAAATTTAAAAAAATGAAAAATAAATTGATTTTTTTTCTGTCTCGATTTCGAAATTGAAATTGCTATAACTTTTTAACCAAGTGAGATAGAAGAGTCCGGTTTGCGGCATTCGAAAGGTCGAACTTTTTTCATGTAAGGCAAATCATAATAATAATACCAAATGATGAAACTTTTTTGAGATTTCCTCAAAAATTGCAAAAAAATCTCAATTTTTGGACACGTTTTTTTAGATATTCAATACAGTACAGACCCCCCTGATCACCTAATACAATTATCAACCACACTAAAAAATTCTACACAAAATTTCCTTTTCAACGCCGCAAAGTGCAACTTTCTACCTATCTCGATTGTCGAGTGACGCATGGTTAAAAATCTGAAACAAAACTGAAAATAAAAAATTTTCAGTTCAGCATATCTCTGCCCCTTCAATTCACAGTGTCGGCAAAAATGCGTTCATGAGCTTAGTTTGAGTTGACTATATCGCTGGTGAAGGGGTGTTAACTGGTGACGGGACACCCTGTATAAGTTTGAACAACGAAATGAAAAAGGTGGAAATCGAGATAAAGTAGGTATGTATATTTACGACATTAGTAGATTGAATGAAGTCAAAAGTGTATAATAAAAAAGAAGTGAAAACGAATTATCGTGTTAAAAATTAACAAAAAATGAAAAAGAGGGACGTTAGAATTCCTCGGATTATTTATTCAATGAGACTGTTGCCTTTTTATTGAATAACGCCAAGAAACGCTCGAATTGAAGTGTCAATAAATTGTGTTAGAAAAACCACCTGTTAAGTGTTTACTCGTCAAATTTATGTTTAACTAGCGCCTCTCTGAAATGGTGGTAAAATTTCGTTGACTAATTATATAGCGTCAAATAACCCCGAAAAGTAGAATTGTATTCGCCTTTTTCCCTTTATTTAATTTAATTTTTTTCCGAGTGAATTTTTTTTTATTCGAAAATGTGTATTGAATTACGGGTAACACGTGTGGGAAGTTCTTTTTTTTTCAACGTTCATCAGAGGTAGGTATAGGTAGTTTTTGATACCACAGACTTTAAAAAATGAGTGTTTTTTACTGGTACCTATTTGTTATCTCGTCTTCAACTATTTTAAAAGGTGGCAAAGCTTATTCTGAGGGCTTTTTGGCACTAATTCATGCTTGACAAATTTTAAAATTAACAAAATTAGAGAAGAAACTAGATAGGGAATATATCGATAAAATTCAAGAAAATAATGTTGAACTGAATGCCTTTGGAAAAGATTATACTTGTATTTATGTAGGCTAAAAATATTTTTTTCAAAGCATTTTTTTATACGAGTATGTACATTGTAGTACGTAGTACGTACTACGTAGGTAAATACATACGAAAATAATATTTTATACTCAACGTTCATTTTACACGTACAAGTTACGAATTCGTTGCAAAAACAAGGCAAATACACGCTGCGATTATGTTGATAGGTGGTAGCTTGAAGTGGCCCAAGGACCGGGGGGAGGGGGCGGAATACGCGACAAAATACACCTCCTGGAAGTGATACGCGTGTAATACGCATTTTTAAACTTATACCTACTATTTCGTCTGCACGGTCGTCATTTTGCGACACTAATTCTAAAATGCAACTTAAGACAACGGGAGCTTCACAAGTGACATTGACTAACAATGTCTCTAGTGGGATATTCTCTCAAAATGGTTTTTATAACGGTTATTTCTCGACGTTTTCATACGACACGCAATGCCAAACACTGGAGCAATTTTTTTTTATCATTACGTCGTTTATAATCGTTTTAGTATACGAAATCACGCGAAAGATAGCCTTCTTCTTTATTTCAAGTTCATTTTTATATGTATATAGGGTGTCCGGGGAACGCCTTTTGCAACTTTAGTTTTGGATACAACTGGGTACCACTTGGAAAAGACGTTATGTGCGCATGGTGCCTAACTTAAAAATTGAAGGAGTAAAGGATAATATAATTGAGAATTTTTTTTCATTGGACAAATGGACATGTGAGTAGTAATAGTAAATAATAAAAAATAAAAATATATATTTTTTTTTTCATATCTCCAATTTGTAATGGTAAAATATTATTTTAGCGATACTTGACCTCATTCCCGAGGACTGGTGCTGGTGCTTCGAAATACGTGATTTTAAACTTAAAAATTTTATCAGCCCGAGTTTTTTTTCATCGGTTTTCACCAAATTGACACAGTAAGATGTTTTTTAATTTCATTTTTTTTTCTCGAAAAGTCCAGGTTTGGCCCTTTAAAAATGATTCTTGTGGTATAAAATCAACACCCTAAAAAATTTTCTTCAAAAAAATATTTTAAGTGGTGGCGCAGAGTCCCTTTTATTGAGAAAACAAAAAAAAAAATCAAAACATTGGAATTAATTTTTTTTTCAAAATTTTAAAACAAAATAGTCACTGCATAGGTACTTTTACCCAACAAGACCATTTTCGGTGATTTTTCATCCTTATACCCCATTTTTTAAGGGACATAAAAATCTCCCTTTTCAAGTTTTTTGAAAAAAAAAAAAAATCAGCTACAATGAAAAAAAAACGCGTAGCACTCAAGATGCTCCGCGACAGCCAAATTTTTTTTTCCAAGTTAGTGTACTACTTTAAAAATGTTTTCATCCATGGTATTTCAGTTTCAATATCAGTTTTAACTTCAAATTCAGTTTAAAAATGTCAGGTTTTTGTCTTCAGTTTTAGTTACTGTCTGCATTGAAGATTTCATCTTCAGATGGGGGCTCCGCCCCCATACCCCCGTGGAGGCTCCACCCCAACCCCGTCATCACTTTCAGCTCTTCAGATGGGGCTCCGTCCTCATACCCCCGCGTTGGGGGCTTCGCCCCAACCTCCTCGTCACTTTCCGCTCTTTAGATGGGGGCTCCGCTCATGCCCCTATTGGGGCTCCGCCTCCAATAGGGGCATGGCAGGAGGGGGTTTCTTCTCACTTTCAGCTTTGCAGACGGGGGCCAACACACCAAAAAAGGGGTTAAAACGTGAAAATTTCTGATTTTTGACCCTGTACGGGGTCAAATGATGCTTAAAAGTCAAAAACCCCAAAAGGCACATCAGTGACCTCTACTGACGCTACATCCCAAATTTCGAACTTTTAGGTCTTTTGGTTTGGGCTGTAGGCGGTTCAACGCATCAGAAAAGACAGGTTAAAACTTGAAAAATATTGATTTTTCACCCTTCACCAAGGTTAAAAGGGGTCCCAAGGTCAAAACCTACAAAAGGCACATTAGGGGCATGAACTCAAACTACTATGAAATTTTGGACATCTTACCCCCATTTGGGGAGACTGTAGCCCGACCAACTTGAAAAAATGACCCCAAAATCCACTTTTCAGCCCATAAAATGGAGTGGGGATGACTTGGAAAGCTGAAATTTAAATACAGTGGAGACAATCAGAGTCACTGTTGTTGGTAAAAATTTAAAATCATTTTGTCACATTGAGGCTCCTTTAGAGCCCCCCACAAAAAGGGGCCACCCTAAATTTTGGGGATCAAGGGTCAAAAACCCCAAATAGCACCTCAGTAACCCCTACCGATCATAAATACCAAATTTTGGCCTCCAAGGTCATTTGGTTTGGGCTGCAGGCTGATCAACGTACCGGGAAGCGAGAAAAAACACGAAAAATTGTGAAAAATTGTGAAAAATCTTGATTTTTGACCCTGGACAAGGGTCAAAGGGGGCCCAAAAGTTGAAACCTACAAAAGACACATCAGGGGCACGAACTTGATGTATGATGAAAATTTGGGCCCCCAGTCCCATTTGGGGGGTCTGTAGCCTGGTCAACGTGAAAAATTGACCCTAAAATCCACTTTTTGGGCTTTAAAATGGGTGGGGATGATTTAGGGGGCTGAAATTTGAATATGTTGGAGGTAATTAGGGTTCTCATCCCTGGGACAAGTTTCAAAAAATTCCATGATTTTGGGGCTCCCCCGCACCCCCTCAAAAAGAGGTCATATCCCTAAATTTGAGTCAGGACCCCAACATTTCTATAGTATCAATCCGCCCCGGAGGGGACCTCGAATAGCAAGTTTGACCTCAATCGACCCATTAGACTCCCCGCCAGAGTCCCAAAAGTAGCGGGAACATTACTCTTATATATATATAAATATGTGACATGTGACAGATCGTCATCTTTCGGTCCCAAACGTCAACAAATGGGGGTCAGAACTTTTCTAAACCCCCCCCCCCTTCTAAATCAGGGTCGGACACTATAGCCATCATTTTTTTTTTAAATTCGGCTAAAAAATTTGGATCAAAATTGTCTTAACATAGATATTTTTACTCCCCTCTCCCCCCAAAAAAACATTCAAGTATGACGATTTTTCAATTTTACCTCAATTTTTCGGAACTGCATGAACTGTGACATTTTTCCAGGAAGATGCAGTTCCTGAAAACTGACGTAAAATTGAAAAATCTGTATGAATGTTGGTTTTTTTTGGGGGGGGGGGGGATAAAAATATGTATGTTAAGAACTTAAGACAACTTTGATCCAATTTTTTTTTTCATTCTTGTTGATTTTTAATGTGTTTTTTTTCTTCAAAAAAGTAAAGAAGGAGTTTTTTATATGCCTTAACAACGGAGGTAAATATGATGAAAAAATCTTCGAAAATGGCCTTGTTAGGTAAAAGTACCCATATTTTGTTAAAAATTTTTGAAAAAAAAGGCAGTCCAATTTTTTGATTTTTTTTTTGATTTTCTTAATAAAACGGGCTCTGTGCCACCACTCAAAATAATGATGTTCAAGAAAATTTTTTAGAGAGTTGATTTTATACAAAAGAATCATTTTTAGAGGACCTCACCTTGACATTAAAGAAAAAAAAACAAAAAAAAACGAAATTATGAAACTCGTTTTTTTATTTATTTTTTATTGAATTTTATTAATTTTTTCTTAATGAAACAGGTACTCTTGGTAGTATTGGAAATTTTTTCCAGATTTTTTAGACTCTTAAAATGACCATGAAAACAATTTTGAAAATTTAAAATCGCCCTGTGAAGCACAGTTTTTGTGTTGAAAAAAAAATTGTTTTGTTTTCCAAACTATTTTATAGGTACATACTAATTAAAATCTCTTCAGATTTTGGTCAGGAGGGGGGGGGGGTCATATTTAAAACTTCAGAAAACCGATATACTTGTATTCTAGTTTCTTCGCCGTTAAGCGCTCATTTTGATCAAAACATTGAAAAAAAAATTGGCAAATTGAAAGAATTTGTTGCTGAAGGAAATTTTTAGAACTTTGTGTTTCATTAAATTATAAAATTAAAAAAAATCTTCTATGTACTTCGGAAACATGAAAAATTTTATAATTCGATTTGAGGGCCATCTGACTCTACCGCAACAGAACCTCCGACACCAAATTGAGTTAGGTGTAGAACAAAAGACTTTTTGGTATTTTATCAGACATAAAAAAACATAAATTGAAAAAAAATTGATGACTTTTAGACATTTTTTTTAGACATTTTCAAGCTTTGGAATAAATTACATTTTTTTTTTTAAATTTTAAACTTCTATGGAAATTAAGTTTGGTGTAGAACGAAAGACCATTTGGTATTTTGTCAGATATTAAAAAACTTATAAATTTTTTTAGAAATTTTAAAACTTGATTTTTTTTCACATTTCTATGGAAATTAATTTCAACTTAATTTTTATAATATTATGAAACCGACTCTTGGACTCTTTTTCAGTTATTCTAAAACATTTAAAAAACTTTAAAAGTTGATTTTTAAAAAATGTTTATATTTCAGTGGAAATTAATTTTTTTATTACTCTTTTTTCAATTTTTAAATTTCCATGGAAATTGGGTTGGTTAGGTTTGGTTAGGTGTAGAACGAAAGACTTTTCGGTATTTTATCAGAAATTAAAAAACCTACAGTTAAAAAAAATTGATGACTTTTAGACATTTAAAAAAATTACCATCTCCTGACGGCGTGGGAAATTTTTCAAATGCAGTGTTACCAACTGATTTTACTCAGAAAGCATCTGTACATAATACTTTCCCCCATATACCTAATCAAAAGTAATCTAAATTTTTTTCCCCTTTGCTCCTTCAATGTTTGAGGTAGGCGCCATATGTATAGAACATTTTTTGTCAGTGATACCCGATTGTATCCAAACCTAAAGTTTCATATGGTTCTCCTCGGACACCCTGTATATGCTCGATTTTGTATCAGAATAGGCGATTACTGTACAATGGTCGAGTTATTCGGTCGAGGGATCCATTTCAACGCAATCTTGTAAATAAATGATTTACACGGTGCAAAAATAAAAAGGATATTCGCGTGTTAGGAAATATTTAACAGAAGCTCGCTATAACGCAGAAGATGCGAAAAACTATCTATCGTATGTGGATAGTGTTATACTACGGCATAATAGTCTTGACTAAGAAATGGGTAAATTTTGAAAACATTTAACCGTGGCCGGTGGCCTTTTTATCTTTAGAAGTGGGTATTTTATTCGCTTGGAGTCGAGCAATTTTTCATTAATACTATCGCGGAAGGTCATTTTTTAACCTGGCACAATTTCGCTTTCGTTCGAATGTACATTGTATACTTTTGCGCGAATAGCTAATACGAGGTGGGGAGGAGGGGTAGGTAGGTGAAATATTTTACGCTGGCGATGGCGGAAAAATTCATTACTCGGCGAGGAAAATTTCATTGGTAGAAAATTCTTCGTCGAACCATGATCTGAAAAATGACACTTTTCAATAAAAATTTTTACAGTTGTGATAAACTAAGTACGTTCGTTTTCGTCATTTTTCACTCGAACGACGTAACTCGGCGATGTCTTTTTTTCTACTTACCTACTCTAAACTACTTCCGTACCGACACAAACGAATTTTCGCTTGTATTAACTGTAGAGCTCCTGTTAAAATGACGTGTCTGCTCAAAAATTTACCAATTACCGCACGTCAAATGATTTATGACAGAATTTTACCTTCGAAGAATACGTCGTTATTCAAACACCCCCGAATTCCTCGCCACTTCGATGCCGTACTCGATTATCTCACTTTCGCCCTCTCTTCCAGTTTCCAATTTCTTGCGTATATATTCGCGCTCATTTAATTGGCTATAGGTGTCTATGGTATTGCGAAAAGATTCCTATTTGCATTTACCTGCTATTTTCAATAGAGATGAACATTATACCGCATAGGTACGTTACGACGTTACGTATTATAACGGTAGCACGTAGTTCGTATGCACACGTATGGTTTATCAAAGATGGAAACCAAATCAGCGAATAAATTTTGATTTCATGGTAAGGAGATTTTCATCGTCTTTATATTATATGTATTTGCTATACACGTATACCGAACCCTACTACGTTCATGTACATCTCGTTCAAATGAAATTAAACATTGATATCTCGTTGTACGTTCATATTTTCGATTCGCTTATTCTTTTTTCAAATTTCGAGTCTCGCTTTTATTAAAACGCAACAAAAGAAAAAATACGAATTTTCCGAGTTGTTTGTTTCTATAAAGAAGTACGTTTTACAACGGTATCGAAATCAGATTTAACACAATTTAAAAAAAAAATCGCAATTATTTTTTCACAGTTTAAATTTGAAATATGTACTTTACCTACGTGTTTTTTTATTATTTTTTTTATTTTTTTTACAAAACATATTAGGTACCAAAAAAATTGAGATATATTTTTTTATTCTAAGAAAGCCCGAGCAGCACACTCGACAAATTATCGAAATAAAAAATCGACAGAATATCGAATTCGATAAAGTGTCGCGTTAGTTCCGCATAAATCGTGAAATTATCTTTCGATATATCGACAGATTATCGATGAATTATAGTTGGCAAAATCCATCAACAGATAAACTTTCGATAAAATCGAACGATTTTTCTTTTAAAAATCTCAAGATTATAGTTAGATACTTCATCGATAACCTATCTATAAATCGAAAGATAATTACACGATTTATGCGGAACTAACGCGACACTTTATCGAATTCGATATTCTGTCGATTTTTTATTTCGATTTAGTTTCGATATTCTATCGATTTTTTATTTCGATTTAATTTCGATATTCTATCGATTTTGTATTACAATTTTTTGTAGATTATCTAGTTTCGATATTCTATCGATTTTTTGTAGATAATTTAGCATATATGGGTATATGCGCGCGCACATTTTCAAGACCGGCTGGCGAGTTTGAAGTCGTAGTTACGCTTAAGGCTGGCGAATTTCGTTCCAAATACAGCAGTTTCTACCAAAACAAGCGTCTGTTGCGAACATCGGAGTTCGTTCGCATAATACGAATTGGATTATAATATTCAAACATCTTATGCAAAATTGGAGAAGAGGGAGGGGTCCAATTGAAATTTTTATAATAACTAAAATTATTTCTAGGACCTTAATTTACAACTTTTGTTTGAAAATTTTTTCAAATTGGCCCCTTTTTCCTCCGCTCCTCCAATTTTGAATTAGTATCAACGGAGTATTATGCAAAATTGGAGGAGAAGGAGAGGTCCAATTGAAAAAATTTTCAAACAAAAGTTGTAGCTTAAAGTTCTAAAAATAATTTTGGTCATTACAAAATTTTCGATTGGGCGCCTCCCTCCCGTTCAATTTTAAATACTAAGTATTCACATAGTAATCGTAGTATTGAACTTGGTAAAATTTTATTTAAGAACAACGATCTGGTTTCAAGTAAAATACCTAGTAAACCAAAAAAACTAGATAACTTGTTTGAAAATTTTTTCAATTTTGATTTCGCATATTACTGTTACACGTAAGTAGGTAAATGCAAAATAATAGAGGCTAGAGATGAGGTCCAATTGAAAAAACATTTCAAACAAAAGTTGTAGAATAATATTCTGGATTTAATTTTGGTTATTATAAAAATTTCGATTTGGCCCTTTCTTCCCATCCAATTTTGAATATAAAGTAGGTATTTTTTGACTAGAAAAAAATCAATATAGTTTCAACAACTATCGTTACAAAATCGATGAAATATCGAAGTCGATAAATTTCATATAATGTGTCGATAATATAGTTTTAAATATCGTCACAAAATCGTTGAAAAATCGAATTCGAGAAATTTCAGATTATTTGTCGATAATATAGTTTCAAATATCGTCACAAAATCGTTAAAAAATCGAAATCGAGAAATTGCATATTATGTGTCGATAATATAGTTTCAAATATCTTTACAAAATCGGTAAAAAATCGGATTCGATAAATTTAATATAATCTGTCGATAATATAGTTTCAAATGTCGTCAAAAAATCGGTAAAATATCGAAGTCGAGAAATTTCATATAATCTGTCGATAATATAGTTTTAAATATCTTTACAAAATCGTTAAAAAATCGAATTCGATAAATTTAATATTCTTTGTCGATAATGTAGTTTCAAATATCTGCACAAAATCGGTGGAAAATCGGAATCGATAAATTTAATATTCTTTGTCGATAGTATCGTTGACGAATATCGTCATAAAATCTTAATAATATCGAATTCGATAGTTTTTAGATTTTTTGCCTATGAAGTTGTACCGATAAATCTTTATAGTATCGTGAGAACATCTATAGATTTTCAAACGATTTTTTATCGATACGTTACATCTTCCGATATTATCGATCGAGTGTGCCGCTCGGGACTTGATCGTATTTTTT
The DNA here is from genome assembly GCA_959613365.1 of Balanococcus diminutus. NCBI lineage: Eukaryota > Metazoa > Arthropoda > Insecta > Hemiptera > Pseudococcidae > Balanococcus > Balanococcus diminutus. The sequence continues at coordinate 39,172,690 of OY390714.1, forward strand.
TTCTTTCAAACAATTGAGACAACTTCCAAGTTTCAAAATGTCTGACATAATGTCTAAAAAATCGAATTGATTAAGAATTTTCCAAGTTTTTTTATGTCGTGCAAACCTAACCTAACCTAACCTAACCCAACTGTCGAATTTTGGGGTCGGATTTTGGGGTCGTTTTTTTCTATTTTGGTCTCCGTAAAAGCAATTATATACTATGCTAAAAGATGTTTTGGGGAATAGGTTTATTGGAAAACACTTCTTTTAAAATGTGGGTACGTTAAAGGATGGAAAAAGTTTGTTTAATGTTGATAAGATCGTAGGTTTAGTACCCATACAATTACATAAATTATATTATTAAAACATAATTTTTCAAAAATTTCTTTCCACCCAATTTTTAAATTTTAATTAAAATTATTTTAAAAATTCAAAAGAAATTTGATTTTTTTTTTTTTTTTTTGGAAACTAACACATCTGTGAAAAAATACATTGTGAAAAATTTTCAAATTGTACTATTTTAAAAAAGTTTTCTCAAAAAAATTGGAAATCAGAATGTCTGATAAAATGTCTAAAAGTCATCAAATTAAAAAAAAATCAAAAATTAAAAAAATCTAATAAAATAGGGCTGTTAAAAAGTTGAAATAAAAATGTCTAAAATTCGTAATTTCAAAAGTTGAGCAAACTGAAAATATCTGGAAAGAGAGGGTAATTTCAAATTGAAAAATTTAGTTCCATGGAAGTATGAAAATTTAATATCTAAAATACAGATTTTCTAACAAAATGTCTAAAAATCAGTTTCGTAATAATATAAATAGCTATTGAAAATAATAAATGATGAATTATTTCCATGGAAATGTGAAAATTAAAAAATTCTAATAAATTCCATTTTGGTCATCATAAAAGCATATTATACTATGCTAAAAAAAATTCAAGTATTGAAAAGTTAAAATAATAAAATAAATTTTTAAAAAGTATTTTAATATCTGAAAAAATGTCTAAAAGTCATCAAATTTTTAAAATTTTTTCTAATTTTCTTATGTCTGACGAAATACCCAAAAGTCTTTTATCCAAACCTGACCTATGTAACCTAACCCAACCCAGTCTGGTGTCGGATTTTGGTGTCTTTTTTTCATTTTGGTCATCGTAAAAGCATAAAATTTACTATGCTGAAGTTTGTTTGAATTTTGATTTTTTTTCTGATCTTATCAGAAAACACGTCTTTTTTAAAAATTCATTTTGAAGTAAGTAAAAGTAAAAAAAAAAATTGGTAAATTTTTTCTGATTTTGTAAGAAAACCCCATCAATTTACAGTCAAAAAAATTGTTGCAATTCAAAAAAAAAAAAAAAAAAATCGTTGGAATGTTTATTCTTGAAAAGGTCTTGTTATACTTACTTAACTATTAGGTAATAAAAACATTTCCAACAATTTTTCAATTTTTAATTTTAAAAAAAATCGAAAAAAACTTTGAAAATTTATATTTATGTGAAATAAAATTTCGAAAAAATGTATTGAACATAGGTAAATTTTTCAAATTTTATTTAAATTATTGTGATTTTAAAATTTTATTAAAACCTAATATTTTCAAAAAAAAAAAAAAATTACAATTTTTTCTGATTTATTTGGAAAATTTACCTATTTATTCTATCAAAATCTTTTCTTTACTTTCACAAAAAATTCTCTGAGCATATCATACATTATTGTGTAAGTCACGAGAAATCTTCTGAAAAAATTATTTTTTGAGAGAGAATATTTCAAACTTTTCCCTGAAATTGAATAACACTTTTTTTTTTTTTTTTTTAAATTACAAAAAGTCGTAATTATTTTTAAAAATTCCACAAAAAATTCTCTAAATTTTTTTAGGAAGAAAACATTTTACTTTTTTCAGAAATATATTGTAATTATAGGTATTTCCAACGTAAGAATAACTTTTACATGATTTTTCGATGAACAAAACATTGAAATATTCCCTTTCAAACAAATGTTTTCAGATGTTTTTTGTGATTTTTTTGAAATTTCAATTGGATTTTTGAATATTTTCCAAGAAAGTTTCAAAATAGGTATGTGATGACTTGCAATTTTTTTTAAACTAGTCCTCCTTTCATTACCTCGCTTATATTTTGAATTTTTGAGAATTTGGTGCACCATTTTGTCACTATTTTGTCTAAATGGACCACTAAAGTCGCTAAAAAAAAAAATGAAACCCAAAATATCACTAACCTACTTAACTGCTTACACAGAGTTGCAAAGTTATCTTGATTCGGCAACTCGTAAAAAAAATAACCATCGGTATTTTTCATTGAATAATAAAACGTTTTTCCTTAGTTAGCTCCTTTTTCGAAGTATTTATCGTAAAAATATTTTCCTCCAATTCTTTCAAAATTGCGATTCCTTTGAATTATTTTATTGAAAAATTTGTGTTTCAAATGCTTTTCTTTTTTCAAATTCCTTCGTATAAAAATTCAACATACTGTTTTATTTTTTACTTTTTTTTTTTTTTTTTTTTTTTTGAAATTCCTTTATTAAAAATTTTCTGTCTCGGTCTCGCTTTTCCTCGACCTTATTCTCGAAATTAAAAAATCTGAAGTAAGTGTACGAATTTTCACAAAAAAAAAAAAAAAAAAAAAAAAATTAGCACGAAATAACCCCAGAAACTTTCGAACCACCCTGTATGTGTACGTAACTCGTAAAGGTGTTTTATTGAAATAGATTTCTTTGTTGAAAATGTGAATGGCTCGATAAGTGTAACGAGTATAACGAAAGAGAAATGTATTTTCTATAATAGCGATGTTATTCGGACAAATAGCGGGTATAAAAATGTAAAGTTGGAAGAAAGTTTACAAGAGCGAATTTGTCGCCGAAGTCGCCGCAGAGTGGGAATTGTACGAGTAGTTTGTCTTTTGAGAATCACTGTAAATAAAAATTTTTGCTCTAACTTTGCTTCATTGCTACTTAAAAATGTGCACTAGCGTATCACAGTCTACGTTTATCTTCTATATGTTGAAACACCATGTCTACGAGATTCGAATTGTACCTAGGCCTATATTCGCAAGCCTTACCTGCCTACCAGAGTATAACTGTAGCGTAATATGAAATGCGCATAATTTAAAAACTGTTAATTTTTAATATAAAACGACGCGAATGAGTATTCTGCAACGAATTCCATATCTCATTTGCATTTTAAATGACCGGTTGAGGGTTTTTTTCGCTTGTTTCGCCATATATACGAGTAGATATATCGATTCTGTCATCGTGTACAATATCAATTCAAACGATGCGAAACCGCGTCGGATTAATATCTTGTGTACCGGGTGAAATAGAGGCTTGTAACCGGAAGCGGTATAGAGTTTTCAAATTTTTGAAAGACAGCTTACGATGAATGCCGCTTTCTGCGAACCACGACGCTGTAAAAGTATAGGTAGTTCATATAACACGTAAATTTATAATTTTTCATATCACAATTTAACCGCTTGAACAGGCTTTAAAAAAGTTTCACTTTATTGTGGAAAAATGCCTCAAGCGGTATTCAAAATTTTAACGACTGACTCGTTAAAAAATTATTTTTATTACGACGTCGTTATTAATTGCCTTTTACGAAAATATTTTCTATATTAATAATCAGTTTTGTTGTCGGAGTAGCTACGTTATCGCGGGCTTTTTTACAGCATCGAGGTGTTTTATTACCTGTTTACGCGATGGTATGGCCTTTTCTGATGAACTGTCGAGGCGAAATTGAAGTATTCGTCAATCCGTAATAAGGAAGATATGAGATGAGAAAAATTCAGCTTTTTCCCCGTCAGTTTTGCCTTTAGTATGGCGATGTTTACCTCAACAGGTGTCGGGTACTTTATACGAAAGAAATATGCGCCGTTGTATAAATAACGAAATAAACGAGGCGAAGAAAATCTCGTGAAAATGGTTGCTTTCGATGTAGGTACATCATCGTTATTTAGTTTTCGAGTTTTCATGTGTGCGTAGATTTCACATTCGCAAAAGTAGGTATTCGCTAAAAAAAAAAGTTGATTTTTATTAAAATTCGTTTAAATGAAAATTGTAGTCTATAGTAAACGTTTTATGAGATTTTTCCTTTTCAATTTTAAATTATTCCAGTGTCAGGGTGTGTCGTTTTTCATGTGATGTCAATGAATTCAACAGTCACTCATTTTTAAAATATTAAAAAAAAAATAATAATAAAATAAAATGTAATAAGTAGTGTAGGTAGTTATACATATTTACTTATTTCTTTTTATAGGCTAAGTAGTTATGAGCTCAGAGCTACAAAAATGGAAAATGATGATAGATTTACTTACTTCGATTCTGTTTCATAATAAGTACAATGAAAAAATAAATAAAAATTTAAAACAAAATGTTATTAAGTTTCAAAAACGAGGTTCATACCACGATCGTCGAGCACGTTAATTACAAAATATTCGGGGAATGTCCGTTCGGGATTTCGGCTTCGGGAAAATGACCGTAAACCAATTTTTTAAGTGTTTTTTAGTAAGACCAACAAAAGAAAAGTAAAAAATTCAAGTTTCAAAAAGATTTTGTAAAAGAATATAATGCTTTTGGCAAAATTAAAAAAAAATCAATTTCAAACTTCAAAAAAAGGAATAATTTTATTTTCAAAAAATAACTCCCTATTATTTTTTTTTTGGAAGTATTTCTTTCTTCATTTTTAAAATAATTTTGAAAGTTTTAAAAAGTTTAAAACAAATTTTTTCAAATATATTCCAACATAAGATATTTTCAAGTTTTAAAGAATTTTTGAGGCATTCCGCTCATTTTAACACTTGGACTGGAAATGAATTTCTAAAAAATGTTTTCCAATAAGAACAAGGAAAAAATTAAATTGTGATTGTGGATGAGAAAACGTGCCTAGTCAGGAAAATCACTTTTTTGGAAATGAACGTTTCAAACTTTGCAAGTCTATATCGCCTTAATGAAGTAATTGATAACTTTGAAACTTTCCCGTATAAAAAAAAAACTAATGGTTCTACCATAAAAAAAAAACCTAATGGTTTTTTCGCCACCATTAGTAGTGGTAATTGTAGTTGTAAATGTTACCACTACTATTACCAGTACCATTAGAGATTAATAGTGGCGAAAAAAACATTTTTTTTTTTTTTTAATGGTAAAACTATTAGTTATTAGTAGTTGGCTATTTACACCATGTTTGATTCAAAAATTGGAGGTCTTTATGCACATCCTGGCAGGCTCATTAAAACCCTGTCTAGTTGTGGACATCCCTCTCAAAGCTTGACGCACACGTCTAGCCAAATGTATTATGTTTTCCATGGACTATATGTACTAATTTATAACACATCTTATCTGCGAGTATCAAAAGATGCTAGTTACTATTAGTTACTAATAGTTACTATTAATCACTATTGGTAACTATTAATCACCCAAGGACTTGTAATGGTTACCATTAGTTACCACTAAAATTTAAATAGTTACTTATAGTAACTATTAGTTTTTTTGTATACGGGTTGTACAATCATTGAGGGGTCTTAGTGGAATATTCATTCATTCCCTAGTAATTTTAACCCAGAGCCTATTTCACGAAATAAGGGAATTTTGAGCGAAATCAGTGTTGCCAAAACTAAAAAAAAAAAAAAAAATCTCAACTATGCTAATTACAAATAACATACTCATAATGTCCACTTTTTTGTGTTCGTGACGTTTTTGACCATTTTTAACAAAGAAAAAAAAAGAAATTATAAATTTTTTAAAAGGAAAATTTAAAAAAATTAATTTTCTATTGATTTTAGGTGAGTCTTGACCCCTGGTAGACTGAATATTTTTTCTACGTCTATAAAACCATTTTAAAACAAGAAAATGTTTAAAAAACTTTGTAAAAAACTCGGCGCGTCGCGCCTCGCCAGGGGGGCTTCGCCCCCTGGACCACCCTGATTGGCTCCATTTCCACACTACATTTGAAAGTATGAAACATAGTATATGCTTTTACTCTGTGACAAAATGTCTAAAAGTCGTAAAAATTAATATCAATTAAAATTTAAAATTAATAACATTCACTATTTATGTGACAAAATGTCTAAAAGTCACGAATATTAATTTCCACGCAAATTTAAAAATCAAAAAAGTCTAATAAAAATTTAAAAATTTCAAGTTTCAGAATGTCTGACAAAATGTCTAGGAAATATCTAAAAGTCATAAAATTAAAAAAAAAAAAAAGTTTTCAGAATGTCTTACAAAAAGCCTAAGTCATAAAATTTTTTAAAAATATTCTGTTTCAAAATGTGTTCAAAAGTCATGAAATTTCTTTAAAAGATTTCGTCTAAAAGTCGTAAAATATCAAAAAGTCATTAAATTTATAAAAAAACATATTTCTAAAAAAATGTTCAAGTTTCAAAATGTCTGAAAGTCATCTTTCTAAAACAATTTCTAAAGTTACAGAATGTCTGACAAAATGTCTAAAAAATGTCTAAAAGTCATTATAAATTTCAAAAAAATTTACAAGTTTAAAAATGTCTGACATAATGTCTAAAAAATCGAATTTATTAAAAAATTCTGTTTTTTTATGTCATTCAAACCTAACCTACTGTAACATAACCTAATCCAACTGTCGGATTTTGGGGTCGTTTTTTTTTTCATTTTGGTCTCCGTAAAAGCATATACTTACTATGCTAAAATTGATTTTTCATTTTTATTGATTTTGGGTAAGTGTTGCCCCTGGAAGGCTGAATATTGTTCCTAGGTCCATGAAACCATTCTTAAATGAAAGTACAGGTTGAAATTGATCAAAAACAGCCAAAACCTCAAACACCATTTTTTCCTGACTAGCTAGGCACGTTTTCTCGTCCACACTCGCATTATTTTTTCTTGTAGCATTTAGGTTGAAAATGATTTTTAAAAAAGATTTGATAAATTTAAAAAAATCAAATCTATTCAAAATTTCAAAAAACATTCACAATAAGCATACACTAGGTAAGTATGTAAACTTGAAAATAAATTATTTCAAAATTACATTGCTATCAAATAATTTTGTTTTTAATTTAAAAAAGAACACAAATTTTTTTTAAAAACTTTTAAGACAAGATCTTTTTTTTAATTAAAAATTTTTTTGAAAAGAAATTTCGAATAATTTGTATTTTAACAAATCGTGTCTTTGCATAATTGCAACAGTTTTCACGATATTTTGCTATTTTTTTTCAAATTCTCGTACTAGAAAATAAAGTTTTAAAATTCTCATAATTCTCCTGCTCAAATTTAATTTTTTTCAAGAAATTAACTTTAAAATGACGGGTGAATTGACGCTGGTACTTAGGCTAAGTAAACAGTGTCAATAAATAACATTAAAAACTCTTGCGGATGAAATGGTAAACGGAAATACAAATTCTACCATTCGAATGTACATTTGAAATTGGAAAAGTACAACTACGATGAAGGAAAATGGCATAACAAATCATAATCGAGTTTTTCAGCTAGGTAGGTTGTAGGTCTAGGTATACTCGTAACTCTGTCATGCTTCATGTAAACAAATTTATCGTAGTAATTTTTAGTAACACAACGGAATGTCTTTTTACGCTACTTCACCATTAAATATTTAAAAAACGTAAATTCATTTTGTTTACCAATTCGATTCGTTTCGATCAATAGGAAAAGCATACCTATGAAATTACAGTTTGATAATGGTGGTAAAAAAGTTAAGTTCTCCTTCTCTTTTAAACAAAAACAAATCTCGTACAAAATTATTCGAGAAAAGTACAAAAGGTAGTAGTTAGATATTCATTTTTTCGTATTTTTCTCTAGTGAAACCACATTGGTCGTAAAAAACTCTTTAAACGTTATAAAGAACTATATCTCCCATGATACGTACAAAGAAAAATCTACCAGCAACTTTTTCAGTACATTCAGGTAAATCTATAGTACGCTTGCAAACAATATATTTTTTCTTGTAAGGAGTTAAATTTTCTCAATTTGTAAGTACGAAAATTTCAGATAAAGAAAGAAATAACGAATAAGTATTTTTTACTTTCGCGTTTGGCAGATAGATCCGAGATAAGGGTTGATCTAGATACCTACTAACTTGGTATAAAATATAGGTAGGAGATCGGATGAAAAATTAAATAGAACTTATACGAATATCTTTCGTTCGAAATTTTTTTTCTAAATTAATTAGCATATTACAGGTCTTTTTTGAACCGCAGCAAATAAAGCACGCATTTAATCATCAAATTTCCCTTAACGCGACTAATCAACAAAGCTTTTGTGGTTGTTTTCCATCAGGCGGTGTTGCAGATCAGGGTTAAAAATGTAAATAAGTAGGAACAGGATGAAGCGACAAATAGTAGGCAAATGAGACCGCCTGCGTCTTGCCGCAGTTTAACAAAGTGCCAGAATAGTTACAAACATTTCTGCGATGAAAATCAAGCGGTTACATTAGCATGAAAAATTTCTCAATTTTTCACCACCATACAAGGCCTAAGATGAACGAATCGATCTCGTTCACGCCTTCTTAGCAGGAGAGTAAACGTCAAGTTACAAATAAGAAGCGTGGTATTGGTAAAACCACGTCCGAGCAGAGCAGTGAATAGATTTTGCGTCGAGTTATTTACCTAGCTATAGGCACCGACCTATGTAATAGCATGGGACCAATATTATCAACTGTTCAGATTCGGTGGCGTTTTAAAAAGAAAACTTTACTTGTTACCTTTAACGACTTCGAGTGGTTACTATTATAGTTTGGCGTAATTTTAGGGTGACAATGAAATACATGGAGAAAATTTTTTTTCTCGCTTTGAAATCCAGTTCCCCCCAAAAATGTTAATTTGGGTATATAAAAAAAATTCCCAAAATTTCATCTCAATACATTAATATTTACTCGTGCCTCAGAGCCCTCAAAGTTGAGTGTACGCTCGCAGCGTGCCACTAGTTCGTAACGCAAGTACATCTCTACGAACCGTACCCGGTAAATGCTTGCGCACCCGACTTACCAGCCGGATACGAGTCCGCAGTCTTTCCTCGAGAAGTCGCGCCATCGCGCGCTTCATGTTTCCAGTTCTAACATGAGCCCAATATAGCAAAAAACTATGTGACAACATTCATACTTTTTTCAAATTATGTAAGCATGGAAAAAATGATAAAATAGTTGATGAAAATTAGACTGATTTTCATCAAGATGAACACCAGGCTCTCGAAATGGCTTGTGAAACTCTGTGGAGACCGCAATGTTTGCTTTGTTTGAGGTAAAATTGTCTTTTGAAGTAAAAAGAAACATGGTGGAAACCTTGACGAATGCCAAAAAGATGACGTAGACAAAGAGGGTGATGACAAAAGAGGTGTAGAGGAAAAATTAAATTTGAAATATGTGTAGATTTCCACTTTTTTTTTAGAGGAAATTTTCTTAGCATCCTCCTTGGGGCAAATTCTTGGAAATTCTTCTTGATAACTGCGTTTATGAAAATACATAGAGCGAAGTCTGGGCATAATAACCTAGACCACTGCTCAAAAAAAAAATGAGTAGCAAAATAATAGATATAAGAGTAGTCAATAATACAGCAGAAATATCAATTGAGCCAATGGAGTAGTTCAACAACAAATTAACAAAGCATGAGAAGACTCAATTCATTTTACAGGTCAATATTACCAATGAGCATTATAATAATTTACGATGTCTAAAATGAAAAAGAAAAAAAACATTACCGTGAAGACTTTTGGGTATTTTGTAAAACATTTTAAAAAACTTGGAGAATTTATTTTTAAAAATTTGGATGACTTTTAAACATTTCATCAGGCATTCTGAAACTTTTTCTCTTCATTTTCTGATAAATAATTAAATACTGAACATTACATTGACTGAAAAATATTTCCACCTTGCAGGGTAATCAATTCAGCAATTCCAAAAAAATAAACCAAAGCACGAGGAAAGTTTTACGAACCATGTTTTGAGAGCCTGGTGTTTATCTTAATGAAAATCATTCTAATTTTTATCAACTATTTTATTATTTTTTCCGCGCTTGCTTACACAATTTTGAAAAAGTATGAATGTTGTAACATAATTTTCTGCTATACTGGGCTTATGTTAGAACCGGAAGCATGAAGCGCGCGATGGCGCGACTTCCCGAGGAAAGACTGCGGACTCGTACCCGGCTGGTAGGTCGGGTGCGCCAGCATTTACCGCGTACGGTTCGTGGAGATGTACTTGCGTTACGGACTAGTGTGACTAGTGGCATGCTTTGAGCGTACACTCAACTTTGAGAGCTCTGAGGCACGGGTAAATATTAACGTATTGAGATGAAATTTTGGGAATCTTTTTTATATACCCAAATGAACGTTTTTGGGGGAACTGGATTTCATCACGAAAAAAAAAAATTTTCATTGTCATCCTAGCGTAACGTACGTAACACGAAAAGTAAATTACAACTTTTTTTCTTCCAATGGGTAAATCGAAACATGGGCGATTTTTTGTGCTCGGCATCATTTAGACGCATAGACAGTTTCCACCCACACATTTACCACAAAACCATTGTTTCAAAACCGGCATGATTTTTTGACCGTTAATTGAAAGCGAAACGATTTCCGCGCCGTAATCCTAAAAGCTCTTTTTGAAGTTTTAATCTAATTTATTATGTTTCATTCCATTCCAGTTGCACAAAAGAACTTAGTCACGATGGTTCTTCATTCGGGTAATGAAAATAAAACCTCGGGTATTTTAAATGAAAAATATCTCGAGTATTTTTGATCGGATTTTCTATTTGAGATCTAGGTATAGAGGTTCCCGGAATTCATTCGTGGAATAGATTTAATAATAGGCACCTTCCGATAAATAATTCGTACATCACCCTCTCGGTCTGATTATACTCCCATAGTTTGAAATTTTGAATAACTGAACTATAAAGAGACTAAATTAAGCAATTATTTGAAATAAGATTAATGATCCATAAACTGCCCATAAAATGTGTAGGTATCATATAAAGAGAGCTCTATCTTGATACTAAAACGGAAATTCGACATGACATGAAGAAAACAAAAATAATAAATTTGATTTCTTTTCCCCCTTCTTCGAAAAGGAATTATATCATAGAAAAGGCTCCTGATTCGAAATGTCTATCATATTACCTAAGTAACCCGAGCAGCACACTCGACAAATTATCGAAATAAAAAATCGACAGAATTTCGAATTCGATAAAGTGTCGCGTTGGTTCCGCATAAATCGTGAAATTATCTTTCGATATATCGACAGATTATCGATGAATTATAGTTGGCAAAATCCATCAACAGATAAACTTTCGATAAAATCGAACGATTTTTCTTTTAAAAATCTCAAGATTATAGTTAGATACTTCATCGATAACCTATCTATAAATCGAAAGATAATTACACGATTTATGCGGAACTAACGCGACACTTTATCGAATTCGATATTCTGTCGATTTTTTATTTCGATTTAGTTTCGATATTCTATCGATTTTTTATTTCGATTTAATTTCGATATTCTATCGATTTTGTATTACGATTTTTTGTAGATTATCTAGTTTCGATATTCTATCGATTTTTTGTAGATAATTTAGCATATATGGGTATATGCGCGCGCACATTTTCAAGACCGGCTGGCGAGTTTGAAGTCGTAGTTACGCTTAAGGCTGGCGAATTTCGTTCCAAATACAGCAGTTTCTACCAAAACAAGCGTCTGTTGCGAACATCGGAGTTTGTTCGCATAATACGAATTGGATTATAATATTCAAACATCTTATGCAAAATTGGAGAAGAGGGAGGGGTCCAATTGAAATTTTTATAATAACTAAAATTATTTCTAGGACCTTAATTTACAAGTTTTGTTTGAAAATTTTTTCAAATTGGCCCCTTTTTCCTCCGCTCCTCCAATTTTGAATAAGTATCGACGGAGTATTATGCAAAATTGGAGGAGAAGGAGAGGTCCAATTGAAAAAATTTTCAAACAAAAGTTGTAGCTTAAAGTTCTAAGAATAATTTTGGTCATTACAAAATTTTCGATTGGGCGTCTCCCTCCCGTTCAATTTTAAATACTAAGTATTCACATAGTAATCGTAGTATTGAACTTGGTAAAATTTTATTTAAGAACAACGATCTGGTTTCAAGTAAAATACCTAGTAAACCAAAAAAACTAGATAACTTGTTTGAAAATTTTTTCAATTTTGATTTCGCATATTACTGTTACACGTAGGTAGGTAAATGCAAAATAATAGAGGCTAGAGATGAGGTCCAATTGAAAAAACATTTCAAACAAAAGTTGTAGAATAATATTCTGGATTTAATTTTGGTTATTATAAAAATTTCGATTTGGCCCTTTCTTCCCATCCAATTTTGAATATAAAGTAGGTATTTTTTGACTAGAAAAAAATCAATATAGTTTCAACAACTATCGTTACAAAATCGTTGAAATATCGAAGTCGATAAATTTCATATAATGTGTCGATAATATAGTTTTAAATATCGTCACAAAATCGTTAAAAAATCGAATTCGAGAAATTTCATATAATCTGTCGATAATACAGTTTTAAATATCTTCACAAAATCTTTAAAAAATCGAATTCGAGAAATTTAATATTTTTTTTCGATAGTATAGTTTCAAATATCTTCACAAAATCGTTAACAAATCGAATTCGAGAAATTTCAGATTATTTGTCGATAATATAGTTGTAAATATCTGCAAAAAATCGGTGGAAAATCGGATTCGAGAAATTTCAGTTTATTTGTCGATAATATAGTTGTAAATATCTTCACAAAATCGTTAAAAAATCGAATTCGAGAAATTTCAGATTATTTGTCGATAATATAGTTGTAAATATCGTCACAAAATCGTTGAAAAATCGAATTCGAGAAATTTCAGATTACGTGTCGATAATATAGTTTCAAATATCTGCACAAAATCGGTGGAAAATCGGATTCGATAAATTTAATATTCTTTGTCGATAGTATCGTTGACGAATATCGTCCTAAAATCGTAATACTATCGAATTCGATAGTTTTTAGATTTTTTGCCTATAAAATCGTACAGCTAAATCTGTATCATATCGTGAGAACATCTTTAGATTTTTAAACGATTTTTTATCGATACGTTTCAACTTTCGATATTATCGATCGAGTGTGCTGCTCGGGAAGTCTAAATATTTCAGTGCCAATAAAATAATGTTGTTTTCAATTTTTTTTCATCAATTCGTAGATATGTCCTAGATATAGGTAGTATAGGTATGTACAGTGCATATCTACAAGTTACATTTTATTCAATTCCCTACTGACACGTTAAGGAATAAAACACTTGTTGGGTTTTGTAGAGTACAAGAACATGTCAAAATATGGATTTGTAAGTTACTTGACGTTTACTATTAGTTGGTTCTTTATTAGCCGAATTTTTTTTTTTTTTTTTTGTTTATTGACTGATTTATATAGCTATTTCAATTGTCAGTTTGAAACTTCACTAACTATGCAGAATTTTTTTTAAAAAGATGGTGAGGTGATGGCCATACACTTCATGACATTTTTAATTAAACATTTTATGACTTTTTGGACATTTTGTCAGAAATTCTGAAACTTGGAAAATTTTTAAAAAATTTTATGACTTTTATTATTTTAAATTTTCAATATGTATTATATTTTTATTAGACTTTTTTGATTTTTAAATTTCTAAGGAAATTAATATTCGTGACTTTTAGACATTTTATCACGTAGTGAATGTTATAAATTTTAAATTTTCTATTTCCAAATAACTCTTTGTAAAATTTCTTAGTTAGAATTAGAATTTTCTCATTGAAATTTTCTTTCAAAAAATCTTTGAAAATATGTTTGAAAAATTCTTAATTTTTTTTTAATTTTCACACCTTTCTTTTTTTTGGAATTTCTTTTGAACTCTTGGAAAAAATTACCTATTTTGAAGTTTTTCACACGAAATTCTTTTGAAAATCTCATGGAAAAAGTTATTTTAAAAAATGTCACCCAAAAAAATCTTTATAAAATATTAAATTAGGTAATTTTTATTTATTTTAATAATTTATTCAGTGGTAATTTTTGTTTTCATATTATCTATTTTTTCTGATTTTTTTCCATCATAGTGCGGCGTTAATTTTGTTTCTTGTTTTTTTTTTCAATATTGTTTCTCGTGGTGTTTTTTGTTTAGAGTTTTGGATTTTCAATTACATTTATCAGTTAGTGCTTTTTGGTGTTTTTTTATTCTTTTCTCGTTCCCATTTTTTTCATGGTGTTTTTTGTTTGAAGTTTCACATTTCTGATTTTTGTTCTTTATTTCTTTTTGAAATGAAGAATTTTTTTTCAATTTAGTGGTAACTTTTGTTTTTTGTTTCCTTCCTTCTTCCCAAAATTTTTTGTTTTTGTTTTCGTTTTTTGTTGCTTCGCGTTTTTTTTATTCATTTCAATTCGAAAAAAATGAGTAACTTATTTCTAAAAATTCGAACAAATGGGAAATTTTTACCGGAAAAATTTAAAGAAGGAATTTGGAAAAATCACGAATAAAAACAAAAATACGTGGGTATAGGTACTCAAGTTCTTCAAAATTGAAAAAATTGAAAAATTTGTAATTTTTTTGAAATCAATAACTTTTTTAGTTAGTACGAATTTTCGAAAAATTGATAGATTTTTAAGAATTATAATATTCAAAAAATTGACAAATTTTCAAAAAATTGATTTTTCAAATAAATGATAAAAGTTTTTAAATGAACAAAAAGTGTTCAAAAAATTTTGATGAATATATCAAACTTATTTTTTGATAATTTTTCAAAAAATTATAAATTTGTCTTTTTGACAACTTATAATGGATTTTCAAAAATTTACAAATTTAAAAATTGTCAAAGTTTCAAACATTGTCAAATTTTTAAAAATTGATTTTCAAAAAATTAATAAATTTTCAAGAAGTTGTCAACTTTTTAAAAATTGACAAATTTTCAAAAATAAATAATTTTTAGGAAATGGTGGATTAAATAAGTAAATTTTCATAAAAATTGATAAATAAAAATTCAATTGATGAATTTTTCAAAAAATAGTAAATTTTCTCTTTTAATGAAACTTTTACAATGAAACTTGAAAATTCGGCAATGCCCGCAACCTTGTGGTGCGGGCAACTTATTTTATCTCCAAAACTTTTTTTTAAACGAATTATAACGAATGGTCCAAAAAAAAATTTTCTTATGAAAACAGATCGAAAATTTCATGTAGATTCAGAATCTCGGATAGAAAAATCGATTTTGTGAAGCGGTTGTGAGATAAATTGAAATTACTGGTCAGAGGATCGTTTTCGTCATTTTTGGGGTTACTTTGGCCCACGCATAAATATTATCAAAAATCGAGAAAAAAAAAATTTCCTATGAAAATCGATCGAAAATTTAACGTAGAGTCAGAATCTATCATGAAAATACCGGTTTGGTGAAGTGGTTGTAAGATAAATTGAAGTTATCCGTCAGAGGACCGTTTTTCGTGGTTTTTGGAGTTATTTTGGCCTAAGCATAAACATTATCAGAAAATCTCTTAAATACCGATGTTTGATTATTTGGTTTCAACTGAAAAAAATTTGTTTTAAAGTTTCATGCCTTTGGTGAAGTATTTTTATGCCTAGAAATCGATTTATTGTGAGAAAAAAAAGTGGGCCAAAGTAACCTCAGTGCCGGGTAACTTTGGCCCATGACTTTGCCTAATTACGGAAGAGGGAGGGGGTTTGACGAAAAATTTGAAAAAAATTCTACAGAGCTTCCTACAAGTGTCCGACACTATTTAGAGTGAAAACCGAACCCCTTACTTCGATTTTGAAAGAAGCAGGATGAATTTTCAAAAAAAGTCTCAAAAAGTGGGCCAAAGTAACCCCATGTTACGGTAATAAATAAAAATTATTAAAAAAATTCCAAGTTTCAAAATATTTGACAAAATGTCTGAAAGTCATCTTTATAAAAATTTCTAAGGTTCAGAATGTCTGACAAAATGTCTAGAAAATGTCTAAAAGTCATAAAATTTCAAAAAAATTTACAAGTTTCAAAATGTCTGACATAATGTCTATACCTAACCTAACCTAACCCAACTGTCGGATTTTGGGGTCGGATTTTCGTGTCGGATTTTGGTCTCGGATTTTGGGGTCGTTTTTTTCTATTTTGGTCTCCGTAAAAGCATATAGTATGCTAAAATTACTGATGAGAATTGGAATTTTTTTATCAACATTATATTCTCTTGGGAAAAATCTCATTGTAAAATAAAATTAGGTTCGTATTTCGAAAAAAATTTAAAATAATTTATTGTGAAATAGGTACCTACCTAAATCACGCATTTTTCTTGAGATTTTTTTTTTTTTTTTGAAAAATTTTCATCAAGGAGAAAAAATTTTTACACAAAATTTTTCAAAAAATCCCATAAAACTTTTTATTTAAATCTCTTTCTTTGTAAGACTAGAAGAAGAATTTTCTCGAAGCAAAGTAATATTTTATAAAAAATGTACTTACTCGATTCAAAAAAAAAAAAATTCTTGAATTTTTTTAATATCCTCAGGATTTTTTCTGTTAAAAATTTCCTCTTGAAATCTAGAGAAAAATTTTCGAAAGAAATTATTTACCAATACATTTGCAAATCAGAAAATTTCCAACTACCCAAACTAATTTTTATAATTTTCAAATTACTTTTTTCAAACAAACCCTCAGGCCCGTCGATAGGGGGAGGTAAAAGCGACATTTCGCCCTAGGGAGTTCGAATGGGATTTTTCGGCTTGAGGCTTACCTATGTTCAAAAAATCACGTTGTTTTTAAATGGTCAACAAATCAACAATTTACTTTAAAGAGGGCCCACACCAGAATTACACATTAAGTATACCTACATAGAATAACCTTTGCTTGATATAGCTGTTGTACGATTATTTGATAAGTAAATAGTTTACCCAAGAACAATATATCAATTTTACTTTTTTCATGGGTAGCTGAATATCAACCCCACAATAAAAAATTTATAAGCTCGATTTGGCCGATTTCTATTTCACATAGACCTATAACTTCAAAGCAAACATCGAGAAACATATTAAACTCAATTTCTCTCTCTGAAATTGAAAAAGCAAATATTGACATTAATAATGGTGTAGGTAAATTATTTATCTAGTAGGTAAGTGATCGTTTGATTTTCTAATATTTCTGTCATTGGTATGTTTTTTAAAATATCCTGTTTATTCAAGTTTTTAATAAAAGCCTTCCTAGTACCTACGTGTAGCTACCTACCTACCTACAAACTCCTACATACTTCCATCGGAGGCTCGAATTGTTGGATTGATGTTCAAGTGGGAAGCACTCTTTCAGATATTATACCTAAGCGGATTGCTTCTCTAGATATAGCTATAATTTTCAGCTTTGATGTTTCTGTTCGTTTGTTTGTTTTTTGTTCGTTCATTTGTCTTTACCTACCCAAAATGTCTCATTCTCATAAATAAGTATACAATATTGTAGTACAATGAAGTGATACATGTTAAATAGGTACACATGTATTTATATAAATGAAACACATTCATCAGAGTCAATTCTGTAACATGTTACAACGAAAACGGATGTATTAAATCACATTGTAGGTAAATAATACCTTTACTGATAATTGTTGAATTTCGTGAATTGCAAAACACCTTTTGTGTATTCAGTGGTATAAAATCGCGCGAGTGAGTTGACATAAATAGTGAGACTGATTTCCGATTATTGAGTGCTTATCATCGACAGAAAACCCTTACCTTAACTTCATATACGTGTGCCCTACGGAAATTGTGAAAGGTGAGCTGGAAGACGAAGAAGAGTAGGTAAATTGGTTGAAGTTTCCGTGTTTTCGATACATTAAGTAGGTAATAGTGTAGTTAGGAGTTGCAAAACGCATATATTGCATTTGAAATTGAAAAAATGGTACCTAGGTATACTTATGTACGTCGTATGCATGTTGAAGTGTGTAGAGTTTCTTTGCTGGGTCTCATACGAAGAAATTCGTATACTTAATGACATTATACTTACAAGAGAACCTCGCCAACTAGTCACCTCCGATTGAGCTGAACTTTGGCTCACTAAAATAGCATGCCACCCAGATATCACAACAAAATTTTTAGCTGCCGAAGTTGATTTTTCGATTTTTGGAGAATTTTTGAAAATGGCTAAAACCGCCTCCAAAAAAACATTTTTTGAAAAAAAAAATTATAAACTGCAATACAGAATCCTGAAAATTGGTTTGTACACTAAACTCAACCCCCCGAGTCAATTGTCACCATTTTCGAAGCGATCTAGAGCCTTCAGAAAAAGTTGGATTTTCTTCAGCGCACTGGTATCTCTCCAGACGGCGCTGTAATCAACTTTGGCAGCTGAAAATGTAATCCTAGCGTTAGTATGATGCCATCTATTGATTGACGTAGTTGAATCCAAAATCCGAGGTGACGAGTTTTCACGTGTTTTTTTTGACAACTTGAAAAATTCTGCATTTTTAAAAAATTTCCAAAAAATCAATTTTTCCAGCATATCATCCGAAACTTTGTCTATCCCCTAAAATCGACCCCCGAGTCGATTGGCACCATTTTCGAAGCGATCTGGAGCCTCCAGAAAATGTTGACTTTTGCCATCAGGAGAGATTCCAGTGTGCTGGAGAAAAGTCAACTTTTTCTGGAGGCTCCAGATCACGTCGAAAAGGGTGCCAATCGACTCGGGAGGTCGACCTTAGTGTACAAACCAATTTTCAGGATTCTATCTTGAAATTTACAATTTTTTTCAAAAAATGTTTTTTTGGAGTCGGTTTTAGCCATTTTCAAAAATTCGTCAAAAATCGAAAAATCAACTTCGGAAGCTAAAAATTTGGTTGTGAGGTGTGGGTGGCATGCTCTTTCAGTGAGTCAAATTTCAGCTCAATCGGAGGTGACGAGTTGAAGAGGTTCCCTTGTTAGGTAGGTAGGTACTCGATTCATTCTTCTCGTCATATATTTTAAAATAGATATGATTGTGTCTATCAAAAGAAAAAGGTCAGTTTGAGAATATCAATCAATCTATCTACCATCCCTCTCGTTTCCTTTGTGACTCTGTACTTAAGTATTTACGACGATGCATATGTCGTATTTGAATCTCATCAATGAAGAATTGTACGCGGTACTAAGCCACAATTCATTGAAAATTATTCATCTGTGGTATATGTGGTTGATGATAAAACGATAGAATTAGATATTCGTATGACATGGAGTTTAGAGAATCCGTTTATGGTATTTTTAAGCCTTGTAATCACATTAATTATACGTATTCGTTAATCACCGAGATATTCTCGGAGTATTACTTCTGGAAGAAAATCCAGAATTGAAGCTTGATCACCGCCGAGCTCTGATTACGAGCATACATTAATTAATGCCACACAAATCGAACCTCTCAACATCAAAGCAGTGATGATTTATATGTACTTTGGCGAAAATATTGCTCTGAATACCAGTATTAGGAACATATACCTACGAGGATAAATGACTTTTCTCGGGCAAATGTGTGGTTTTGCAGAATGCTCGTGTTAAATAACTTAAACGGTATTCAATTATTCATACGGTCTACACTCGTGTTTGGAATGATTTCTGAAAATGCTCTTTTCGGTATAGGCTCCTAATCATTTTGTAATCAGAAAATTTTTAACCGTTGCGGATGTTAGTGCTTCAGTTACATTTATTTACGCACCTACTAGAGACGACGTTTGAAGATGTTACCCAATCCCTTAAAATTACAGAGGCCTTTAAATTAGTTTTTTTCTTAAATTTCCAATTTTTAAGAAATTTTTAAAGTTAGAAAAATTTGTCCATTTTGAAAAATATAATCTTTAAAAATGTTTTCAATGTTGAGCCAAATTTTAAAAATTTATCCAACTTTAAAAATTTATTGAAATTCTGGAAATTTCTGAATTTTTAATTTTTTACAATTGTAAAAATTTATTCCATATAAAAAGTTTATTTTTAAAATTATTTTAGAAAATTTAGTTCAATTTTAAACGTTTATTCAACTTTAAAAATGATCAAAACTTGAAAATTACCTAATTCTGAATTTTTCCAAAATTTTTAAAATTTGAAAGATTTCAAAGGTCGGTCAAAAATAAAAAGTTTGATAGAACTTGGTGATCAGCTACTTCTGAATTCTTGCCAATTGGATTAAAACTTGATTCAATTAAAAATTTATCAAAGGTTTAAACTAACTTCCAAATTTCGAATAATAGTTCAATTTTTTTTTAATTTCATGAGAATTCAATTGAACTTTGAAAGTTGATAAAATTTTAATTTTTGCCAAGTTCCCAAAAATCAGAAAAATTAGGAAAGAACTTACCTACCAATTTTTTTTTTGTTGAAAATTTCATTAAAAACTGAATTCAACTTCAAAAGTTTATTTAGTATAAATTTCGATAGTCACTTTTGAATTTTTTTTGAAATTTCGCTGAATTTTTAAAAGATGACTCAACTTCAAAAATCTTTTTTTGAAAATGTACCTACTTTAAAAATTATTTACCTACTTGAAAATTGGAAAATATTAATTTTTGCCGAATTTTATCTACATTTTCTGGGTTCAACTTTGAAAAATTATTAAAATTTTGAAATCAAAATTTTTTGAATTTTTACAAAAAAATTTCAGTCATAAAAATTTGAAGATAAGATTTTTTAAAATTTTTGAAAGTAAGTCCAATTTGAATTTAAAAAGTTGAATCAACTTAAAAAATTGATTAAAACTTAGGTAATGGTTAAATTTTGAATTTTTCCAAGTGTTTTGATTTTAAAATTGTAAAAATTTTGAAAATTTACTTTTAATTTTTTTTTTTTTTTTTTTTGAAATGTAGTTCTATTAAAGAGTTATGACGATTCAAACTTCAAAAATTGATTACCCAAAAATTTAAAAAGGTGAATTTTCGCCAAATTTTTAAAATTGAAAAATTGAAAAATCTACTTTTTCAAATTCGGTTATATATTTTCTAAACTGGATTCAACTTCAAAAATTTATTAAAATTTTGGGAAAGTAAAATTTTAAAATTTTATCATTCTTGAAAAGATTGTAAAAATTCATCCGGCTTTTTGAATCAATATTTTATAAATTTTTTTCGAATTATTTGAATTGATTTTAAAAGTTGATCAGGCGCTTTCAAAAATGTATCAAAATTTGACATTCTTTAAATTTTTGCCAAATTTTTCAAAAAATTATAACGTATAGATCCCGGTAAACACACCGTATGCGAATCGCGTGCTAATAGAATGCTACATTCGCATCTATCGCATACGAATAGCATACGAAAATAGCGTACTATTAGCATATCAAAAATGTCCGCTTTTTTAGCGGCTAATTTCGAACGCTAATAGTGCGCGAAATTAGCAGCGAATGTAGCGTTCTACTCGCTGTTAATTCGCTGGCGATTAGCGTTCGAAATTCGCTTCTAAAAAGCAGCCAAATGATGTGTATATTGACGATTTCCACTCAGCAGTAAGTTAATTATTTCGAAAATACATCTCATTTGTGATCGCAAATCTGTGTAAAATGAAATTATGTCGAATGGTAAAGATTTTGACCTACCTAGTAGTGGTTTTTGATAAATAAGTAGGGCGTAGGTATTTCAGTTTACAACTTTTTTCATAAAATTTTTTGATGGACCCTATACCTTCTTCTATTTTGAATAATAAGTATCTACGTAGTATTAGATGAAATTAGAAGGAAGGAAGGGAGGGAGGGGGTCAAATCTTCATTTTCATGAAAATCAAAATTATTTCCAAGAATTTAATCTACAACTTTTGTTTGAAAAATTTCTCAATTGTGAGAGGGAAGAAGGGCTGGCCCAACTGATTTTTTTTTCAAACAAAAGTTGTAGATTGAAATCCTAGAAATAATTTCGATTATTATAAAAATTTCGATTTGACTCCTCCTTTCCTTCTAATTTCGCATAATATGTGCTTATACTGCTTCAAACAGGAGAAGGCAGAGAAACAATTTTATTGAAAAATTTTATAACACTGATAACCCGTGTAGCAATTGTCGACATCGACATTTATGTCGAAAAAATTCAGACACATTTTTTTCTCGGTTAACGATGAATTAAAAATGACATTTGAGATTTAAAGTAATGTTCTATGTTAAACATAACTGTTCAATCAAAATTTTTGAATTTTTCTCAGTATTTTCCTAAAATTTAGAAAACGTTGTTTTTCTACGTAGACAAGTCTATGTAAAAATCGATACTCGATAAACGCATCGACATTTATGTCGACAATTTCTGCCAATTAAATTTACAATATATTTTATATCTAAAAAGAACTAAAAACAATTAATAGGAACATTTTAAGCTCAGGAATAAATAATTTTTGAAAGAATCACAAAATTTTCTTATTTTTTAAAGTTTTGAATAATACAACCACTTGTCGAGTTATTGTCGACATAATTGTCGATGGTCAAATAATGCATCGACTTCACTGTCGACAGTGTCGACCAGAGGAATTTTAAGTCGAGATAGTGTCGATGTGATTGTCGAGGGTCGAATAATGCATCGAATAACTGTCGACAGTGTTGACCAGAGGAATTTTAAGTCGAGTTAATGTCGATCTAATTGTCAAGGGTCGAATAATGCATCGACTTGACTGTCGACGTCTTGAGGGTGATTGTGATACTCGCAGATAAAGTGTGTTGTGAATTAGTACATAAGGTCTAAGAATCATCTCTATGTTAGTTGGACACTCGCATGTGTCCAGCTACAAATGTGGCCTCAATGCCGCATATTTGACAAAAAATGTCGAAATGTTGGCTTGAACACTATTTTTGGTGTAATTTTAATATATACTTATATTGAATATTTGAACTTAGCATATTATTCAAAATCTCATCATTGCAAATGTCGATGTGGATATCGATATAAATGTCGACACATCAAAATCGGTCACTTTTCGATCGTACATGTCGACACGATTGTGGATGGTTTGTCGAGCTTATTATCGACATATTTGGACGGTCGGCAAACATGTCGATAATAAGCTCGACAAACCATCCACAATGGTGTCGACATGTACGATCGAAAAGTGACCGATTTCGATGTGTCGACATTTATATCGAAATTAGCATCGACGTTGCTACACGGGAAGACATCGAAAATTTTTACGTACGATTTGATAAAATTTCATTTCACACAGATTCACGATCACAAATAGATATACATTCAAAATAATTAACTTACTGCTGAGTGGAAGTCGTCCGAGAAACGCAATCTTCGTCTCCATTCTTGTCATTTTGATCAAATCATTGGGATTTTTATTTAAAAAGAAGAAGAAACATCAATCAAAACACAAAATCCCCCAACAAAATCAATAAAACTAGAAAAATATTCAGTTTATTGTTAATAAGTCACTGCAACAATCTCAAGTATACACGTTCATGCTTGAAAATGATTTCTCTCGTTCATAAAAAATATTGAAAGACATTGTCGCCAAAATCGTATGCGATTCGCAAGCGAATATCGCACTAATATCGTATGAAATATCTGCACGTTTCCCAATGCGATTTTAGCATACGATTCGTAGGCGAATATTGCGCTAATATCGTATGAAATATCTGCACGTTTTCCAATGCGATTTTAGTATATAATTCATAAGTGAATATCGTGCTAATTTCGTACGGAAGATGTACGTATTTTTAAATGCGATTTTAGCACGATATTCGTTCACGAATAAGATTTTCCTCGATTTTCACGGTGATTCCGCATTCTATTCGTATGCGAATAGACCGCGATTATCGTATCTGCTATTTTAGCATACGAATAGCACACGGTGTGTTTATCGGGGATACATATGAAGTTAAAAACAGAAATTGGCTTTTCATTTTTTCAAATGCGAATTTTCTCACAATTTTTTTTATGGACGCTCAAATGCCCAACTCTTTGATGAATTCACGGGGCACTGGGTTCCATATAGTTGCAAGTTCGTAATATGATGGTGTTGTTAGATCTTCGAGCATTATCAAAATTTACTCATGTCATATCACCAAGATAGGCCGCCATTGATTAAGGATGTGAAAAAAGCTACATAATTAGATCATTTTTCAATTCCGAATGGTCTTTTGAAAAATTCTCAAACACACTTGCGTTCAGTTCATGCCCCTCTGGCAAGTACCTCCATATTGACCCAGCGTAACCATATAAGCGTTTTTTCTCCTTTGAAGGTGTTATTTTACACATTAACGGTGAACATTTGCACCAATACCATCTTCTCTTTACAAAAAGAGAAAAAAAAGATGAAAATCGAAAAGTATTGATGTCCCTACACAACAGAATAGGTACTTTTATGTACTACATATACGTATACGGAATAAAACTTATAATGCCATCAGGTCGGTACGCCAAGAGGATTTGGAACATGCAAAAAGCAGACGTTCCCGGCGATGTTTCCGCTCTAGGGATCTTTTTTACTCCTGGCGATAATATCTTCTCGTAGAAGTGTAGAACGTATACGAATTTGGCAACGACGTTGCCTGTTTTCTCGTATGTAGGTGTACCTTAGTTACTCGTAAGCTCTGGAAAAAATTTCACGATGCATTCGTTTAAGCTGATGCACAATTTGGGCGCAGCTTGGCATTACGTGCCTTCAAGGCTGGCTTATGCTTATATGAGAGAATGGTGAAATAATGTGCAATTTTATTCAGATAAATTAATTTAAAATTTCCTCGGTTAAAAGTTATTTAATTAAATTAAACGGACGTTCCTTCGACGTAATTGCATTGCTGCCGTCTTTGGTGATAAGTAATATAGTCTAGACGTTCTCAAAAGCCTCTTGCTTTAAGCTCAACTTTGCAAATGCTTTGAGCTTTGATAAAAGAATTTCTTTCATCGTATATTTTTTCATTATGCTAAAATCTATTTTAATAAATTTAAATAAACCCCAAACATACATGTAAGGTAAAAGCGAGTAATATGGACCCTTTTTTTCAAAACGCTCCTACACACTGAAATTTGATTCTTTTTGAAAAACTAAAAAATGCATCTTGTAGAGAATTTTATCCTCTTTCCGAATATCTACTTGAAAGTCTCAAAATTTGGACCCTTCATGCCCAAAAAGTCCATTGAAAAAAGTCATAAAAAGTCCATATTACCCTACCGGTATAGGGTAATATGGACCCATGCATTTTTTAAAATTTAAAACACCAAAAAGTTGGAAAAATAACTCAAAAAAATTCAGTTTTCACGAAAATTTATTCAGGGGGGCGTACTGTATCCACATATAAAATTTCAGCCGAATTGGATAAAAAAAAGTCGTTCTACAGCGATTTTTTCAATTTTTACAAGGCAAATTCAACTCTTTTTCACTTAAAATAGGTTCTATGGGCCGGATCCGGCTCATAGAACCTATTTTAGGTGGAAAAGAGTCGAATTTTCCATTAAAAAAAAATTGAAAAATTGCTGTAGAACGACTATTCTTTTCATCCGATCCGGCTGAAATTTGATATGTGGATACAGTACATCCCTCTGAATAAATTTTGGCGAAAATTATTTTTTTCAGAACAAAAAATTACGGGTCCATATTACCCTACCAGTACTTTTTTATGAATGGTCCATATTACCCTACCATGCCATTTTTTTTTTTTTTTTTTTTTTGAAGTGGAATTACTTCAAGACTCCGATCTCAAAAACAACATTCATGCATATATTTGGAAAGCTCATTAAATTTCCTATCTTTTTGATATAAAATTTCCTCGAATTCATTTAGTTAAATATAACTTATTATACAATGAAAATACACAATTCCCACGGCTACATTCTATATTATCGACATTTTTTAAAAAATCGTCACAGAATCGACACTTTTTGAGTAAGGCACTTCATATATTGTGATATTTTAAAGGGAAGTAAACCTTATTACCCAGTGAAATCGGATTTCAAAAAAAATGAAAACCGAACAAAATAACATAGGGTAGGTAATATGGGCAATTGCCCATATTACCCGCTTTTACCTTACATTGTACATCCTGTTTTATGCGTTCATTTGCAGTGTGTGTTCACTAGCTGTTCATAAATGTCGTGAGCTTTGAAATCAATTTTTCAATTTTGTGTTTTTTACGTACCTATCTGTACTTAGATATTTCTAAAAAATTGTTCTCTTCAAAATTATTCTGTCTAATTGGTAAACGAAGTAAAATATTAATACAGGGTGTACCGGATTGAGAGTAAAGCCTTCCAATCAGTAACTATGCAACTTATGATGAGTCGACGTAAGTGTGCTTGCCCAAGTTCCGGACTGCAGGGGCTGAGTTATGTTCATCGAATTTTTTTTTTCGTTATTGCAGAGTATTTTTAACCTTCACTTCTCGACAACTGTGATAGTTAGAAAGGTGCTTTTTGCGGCATTGGATGGCAAATTTTGTCTTCAATTTTTTCATGGAAATGATAATTTTTATAACTGCAAAAGAAAGTCTGTACCGAGCAAAATTAAAAAAAAAATATGTAGAAAAAAAGTGATAATTTTCTTATTTTCCTGTGGTAACTCAAAAAGTTGTTCTTTAACCAAGCTGTTGTTATTAACTTTTCTAGATAAAAAAAAAGGCTGCTCTTCTTAATGGCAAAACCCTCAACCCTCCATCTTATTCCAATCAAAAGTTATGAGCAAATGATTTTTTGAAGAACGTCAAAAAAATCATAAGGTAATTAAAATTTTTTCAATTTATTTTTCTTGAGAAATATACCTACTTATATTTTTAGATGTTTTTCTAAAAAAATAAACTGCTCTCAACTTTTGATAGGTACATACATTAAAAAAAATTAGTTGAGAAAAATTAGTCGAAAAAAATTATTTATGATTTTTTTCAGACATTTTCAACAATAATTATTCACATATTACTTTTGATTGGAGTAAGATAGAGTGGCGGGGTTACGCCATTTAAAAGAGCAGTCTTTTTCCATCTAGAAAAGTTATTAATAACAGCTTGGTTAAAGGACAACTTCTTGAGTTATCACAGGAAAATAATAAAAATGGTCACTTTTTTACATGTTTTTTTCAAATATTTTACTCTTACAGACATCCTTGTCCAGTTATAAAAATTACCAGTCCCATGAAAATATTCTAGACAAAATTTTCCATCCGATGCCGCAAAGTGCACCTTTCTAACTATTATAGTTGTAGAGAAGCGCAATTTTGAAAACAACTCTGCCAAAATGAAAAAAAAAACTTCGATGAGCATAACTCAGTCCCTGCAGTCCGGAGATTAGGCAAACATACTTACACCGACTCATCATAAGTTGCATACTTACTGATTGGAAGGTTTTACTCTCAATCCGGTACACCCTGCAGAATAACCACATCATCAAACATTTTCGAACATTTCGCGAGATCATGACTCATGAATGTGTCAAAATCAACACTGCCAACCTTGCGAATTTTAACCATTTTCGTTTCCTCGTCTCTCCCATACACGCTATCTGTATTGAAGACATCTAAGTTTACTTGATTGCAATGCGAACATATGGAAAAAATGATGAACTACCACAACATAGTACGATGTCGTTAAAATGTCGCCGATATTGTGAAAAACGAGTTGATGAATTACTTCTGCTTACTGCGTTAATCCTTCATCGCGCCAATGCTAGATACACGAGGAGTGTGCTATTTTAGATATATAAATTGCCTAAATTTACGATGGGTCGACAAGAAAGGTATACCTGAATGTAATTGCGGTACACTTGATATCATACGTATATAAATTGGATTGAGAATGGAGCGCGGTATACCGTATGAAAAAGTAATAGAAAATTAACCTTTCGAAAAATTTATCTGTCATATTTGTGCGAAATGTAATTTTCTAAAATACATATACTTCGTAGCATCGCGTACACGAGTTTTAGGTATCTGGCTCTTATACAACCCTTGGGAAATAATATGGTATTTAACCTCGCAATGATAAACACGAAATCGCGAAATTTCACGACAAAAGTGGAAATTTTGTTCGGCTGAAAAGAAGAGCAATAAGTTTTATATAAAATATACCTACTCACTATACACGATAGGTAGTCTTTATTTCAGATTTCCAATTTGTTGCTCTTAATTGCTAATTTTTTTTTCTCTTTATGACGAAATAATTTTCTATTTTTCATTGCTGTTCCTAACTGGATTTTTAAAGGGGTGCCATTTATCACGACGACACAAAAAGTCATTTGTAGGACAATTGAAATCAAGTTGGGGTAAAAATAAAAAATTAAGAATTAATTCTTGTGAAAAAAAATTTGATGGGATAGGTACATTAAGTAGACATTTTTTGTATTTTCTTAAAAAGGACAAATTAAAAATCGGGATTATTTCTTTGAAAAATGAACAACGTTGAATAGGTTTGAACAAAAAAATAAAAAATGTTGAAAATATGACAGTTTTTCATTTTTTTTTTTCAAAACACTTAAACTTCAGTTAAGAAAAATAAAAAAATTGTGAGTAAATTGCCATGAAGAGGAACAATGAACAACTTTGATGCGTTATTATAACCAAAAAAAGGCAAATTCTCGAAAATTGGTTGTTATTGTTCATTTTTATAAAAAAATAGAGATGATTTGGTACCGTTGAGGGAAAAATGAAAAATGATTTACCTTACCATAAAAAACAAAAAGTGTTTGGGTTAGAATCAAAAAATAATAATTTAGAATTTGAACAGTTACTTTTTCTTTAAAAATGGGAGGGAGAGCTATAGTGACACCACTTAAAATTCAGTTGGAAGGGCGATATGGAACTATTTTATAATGAATGAGAACAACTTTAAATGCTTTGTCAGAGATTTTTTCTCATTTTTTTTTTTTTTTTGTGAAAAATTTGGGAGTGTGAGCGCTCCAAAGCATGGCATGATATCAAGTTGGAGAGAATAAAAAATTGGGCATTGATTTTCATTAAAAGTAAAAACATATTGATGGGTTATAACAAAAAAGAGACAATGGTTTGGAAATCAGAAAATTTTCTTCTTTCTAAAAAATGAGGGAGAGGCTGGAAGCTGGGGCACTTGATAAAATCCAATTAGGTGAAAAATAGAAAATCAGGAATAATTTTATCATAAAATGAAACAACTTTGAGCACCGAGACAAAAAAAAATCGAAAGTCCAATATAAGGACCATACCGACCATACCCTACAACTGTTTCACATTTTTAATTTTTTTAAATTAACTTAAATAAATGTCTTTCTGTTCAATACCGCAATTTGAGAAGTACTGGACGAAAAGTATCAGTAGTTCGAATCGCGTATAATTTCACTTACCTTTAATTAAATCCTTTTTGGAACAGTTGTCTTTATACCAAACTACACTTTTACAATTCTATATCCCGCCTTTTTCTTATCAACGGTTTCGACTAATTCGTGTCTTAATTTCATTGTATTCGCGCATTCTATTTTGAACACCAAATTAACCGTAAAAGCCATTATTTTGGAAGTTCGAGTCGACATTTTTGGATGCGATGTACGTAATAGGTAACTCGAAGCGGTTTTTTTTTTTTTTTTTTTTTTGAGACACATTTATCAATTTATTGCTTTTTCTCTTGAACGTTACCCAACGAGCTAATTTTTTCCAAGTTTTATATATTTTCTAACATTTTCTTTTTTTTGGTCTGTTTTTTGTTATCTAGGTAAGCGCTTAAGAAGAGGATTTGAGAAATTCTGGTGATTATGCGGTTCGGTTAAGTAATTTCGTATTTTTAATCAAGTACGTACGTTCGAATAATCTACCAACTGCGAAAGAAAATATTTCTTCCAACCTTAAAACGTGGGTAGGTGTGTTTGGTACAGTTGAATTGGCATTAAATTTTTCGTTTGTTCGAAATTTTATTTAAAAAAATCAAATTTGTTTTTCAAATTAGAAAAAAACGATGCATTTTTTAATCGAAAAAGTTGTGTTATTAGACAAAAATAGAAAAAAAAAATTCGACTCTTCAAATGGATTCGAATTGAAGAAGAAATACATTTTCCAATAAAATAATTTTAAAAATTCACCACTTTTTTTTAGAGAATTGAGATTTGGGTTATATTTTAAAAAATCAATTTTTTCGACGTTTCAAGTAGAAAGAATTTAAAGAAGAATCGTTTTCCAATAAATTCAGAAGAATTTTCATTTTTTAGATAATTGTTGTTTGATCTGAAAAATGAGGGTTATTTTTTTAAAAATCATTCACATCAATAAATTTTTCAAAATCAAATTTCAATTTAAAATACTTGAAGATTTTTTGGCAGGTATTTTTTCAAAATTTTAAATTCCAACTCAAAAATTATACTTTTTATATGAATTTTGCTGCATGAGTTATTTTCTAATTAGAAATTTTAAAATCTTCACTCTTAAAAAAATCATTTTCAAAAGTATTATTGTATCTAGGTATGTGTAGGTTTTTTAATTAAAAAAAAAATGTAAAAAAATTTTAAAAAACCACGCTTTTATTTAAAGTTGGTCACTTTGTAAAATGTTATTCATAGGGAAAGAGTAATGCCTTAAAAAACAAAAAATAAAATTTACTTACTTGAATACAAAAATGTGTCATGAAAATTTTTTTTTCAAAAATTTTAATGATGAAAATCGTGGTGGGGCGTTAATTGAAAAGGTATTCGTTTGCTCCTCGCGAACACCCCACCACGCTTTTCATCATTAAAATTTTTGAAAAAAAAATTTTCATGACACATTTTTGTATTCAAGTAAGTAAATTTTATTTTTTGTTTTTTAAGGCATTACTCTTTCCCTATGAATAACATTTTACAAAGTGACCAACTTTAAATAAAAGCGTGGTTTTTAAAATTTTTTTTACATTTTTATTTAACTCTTTTTGTCGTTGAAAATATTTTAATTTCATAAAATTGAACCCCCTCATAGGGGCTCAATTTGGGGTCAGGGGTAAATTTGAGTTCGAAAATCGAATTCAGCTACCTCAAAAACCAACATTTTGATATCAATGTTGTGAATTTTGAAATTTTCAAAACTGAACCCCCTCATAGGGGCTCAATTTGGGGTCAAGGGTAAATTTGAGTCCGAAAATCGAATTCAGCGACCTCGAAAACCTACATTTCGATACCAATGTTGTGATTTTCTGAAATTTTCAAAATTGAACCCCCTCATAGGGGCTCAATTTGGGGTCGGGGGTAAATTTGAGTTCGAAAATCGAATTCAGCGACCTCGAAAACCTACATTTCGATACCAATGTTGTGATTTTCTGAAATTTTCAAAATTGAACCCCTTCATAGGGGCTCAATTTGGGGTCGGGGGTAAATTTGAGTTCGAAAATCGAATTCAGCGACCTCGAAAACCTACATTTCAATACCAATGTTGTGACTTTCTGAAATTTTCAAAATTGAACCCCCTCATAGGGGCTCAATTTGGGGTCGGGGGTAAATTTGAGTTCGAAAATCGAATTCAGCGACCTCGAAAACCTACATTTCGATACCAATGTTGTGACTTTCTGAAATTTTCAAAATTGAACCCCCTCATAGGGGCTCAATTTGGGGTCGGGGTAAATTTGAGTTCGAAAATCGAATTCAGCGACCTCGAAAACCCCTAATGTGAGCACTATGTTCTTTCAATTCCAGTAAAATATTAAATGAGAGAGGATTGGTTGAAAACATACTCTTGGTTCCATGAGACATACATACATACAAACAAACAAACAAACATACATACCAAGCTAATAAAAGCGTGGTAAAAAAAGCATGGCATTTTTGTGATGCGTGGTAATTTTTGTTTATTGAGCATTTTAAGACGTGATTTTATCAAAAGCTGGTAAAAATGCCGTGTTACATTTCTATAACTTCTTCGTTACGTAAAGCGTGCTCTGATGGACTATGTCGATGTATGTTCTGGCTGAAATTATAGTGGAATAGTGGTTTATTTGAGCTTCGCGGTCGTTTAGTTCGGAAAGCCCTTTTCAACTAATTTACGGAAGTATAAGGAGTTACTTTAGTATACATAGTATAAAGGCTAATATTTACTTACCAAGTTTTTAATTTATTTTGCGTGGAATTAAAACGTAGGTATATTAATTTTAATCTTGATTAATTTCGATTTAAAGTTCACAAAAGATTGATTTTTTATTATAATTTTTTTTATTTTCCAATTTATCAAAAAAAAAAAAAAAAAAAATACTACATGAGTTGAAAATTTAAAATAAATCTTTGGTTTTTACTTTTTCATTTGTATTGATTAATTTCTTCCTTTATTTTCGTTTACCAAACGATAAAAGAAAAAATTAAAGTAGTGATTCATGTTTTCAAAAATTGAACCGTGCGTTTGTTTAAACGAAGAAGAAAAGTTGTAAAATGTTTCCCATGCAGAAGGCAGAACGTATTGTTTGAATGTTCGACGATGAATAATTAGCGCGAATTGAAACCACTAAAGAAAAAGTGGAAAAGGTTAGCGCTTTGAATGGGATTTTAAATCTTTTCCACTTTTTTCTTTCTCCATTGTTCGATGTCAGTGGGAAAAATAATTTCACATTTTGCCATAGTTATTCCAAGTTGGAAAATAATCAAACCGAATGGCTGATTTTAATAAATGATGAACGAACCGAGACAATGCGAATTTCTACCAGGTTGACGATTAGAGTTTCTGCGGCAAATTATGGCTGCGAAACAAGAACAGCGTGCAACAAGTGCTTGAGAGTCATCCGATGCTTATCAAACTTTATGTACCTATAACAGCGATGAAATCAGTCAATTTACAAATAACACGCGTATATTCCCATTTAGGCCGCAAATGCGTTTACTATCATCTGCATAAATGTACCTACGAATGGGATCTACGTTGCGTTATGCGAAGTTTTATACGAAAACATTGGCTCTTTGAGCCGAAGCATGGAGCGGCAGCCTGGCGTAAGCCTCAAAACGACAACGTTTCATGTATAAGTAATTATAGAGCCTAATTTTCGTCACGTATTTCCATTACTCTTGCGGCTTATATCTATGCAGCGGCTTAATTACGGTCTAGCGGGATTTCTACCTATTGATATTAAATTATCTTCAGGAGTGTATAGCGGTCTCCTGGGAAATTTTGGATAAATAATTTACACCGTACGATTATAATGTTTAACCAACGTTGCGATCTACTCTTTGATGCTATTAGCTAGACTAGACCTTTATGGCTCATATGTATGTGCTTTTTTCTCTCCACTCTCGATTGTACGATAGGGGACGACATACGAGTATATTGAAAATTGTTGCTCATTAGTCATTAGTCTTTTCCCCCTCATTTTGTCAAAAAAACCAATGCTATTACGGTATACCAAGGAGTGGAAGTTCAAGAGGGGGGAATATGTATCTACCAAATCCCTTTCATAACCTCAGAAGTCCATTTTGACACGAATGGATGTGGGTCCCTGCAATACTGTTTTTTTTTATACCGTCCAAAATTTACTTAGTCCAATTGATGTTCAAATTTGGAAGGGAGAGAGGGGTCCAATCAAAATTTTTGTAATAAGCAAAAGTTTTCCTAAGACTTTAAGCTACAACTTTTGAATGAAAAATTTTTCAGTTGAACCTCTCTCTCTCTCCAAACATTTCGCATAACACTTCGGAGATACTAATTACTCGTAAAAATTAAAGGAGTGATGGAGGAAGTGACTAATTTAAAAAAAATTTCAAATAAAAGTTGAAGATTGAGGTCCTAGAAATAATTTTGGTTATGAAAAAAATTTCGATTGGACCCCTTCTTCCACTTCTATTTTGATAGATATGTGTAGTATTCCCAGGTGCAGTGCATTTTGGGAGTTTCACTTTCTCTCTCCTTTCCGCTTCTTTCAGCCGTGAAAACAAACTTAATATCAGGATTTTCTCTGACAATGACATTTTAAATTTTATGTACCTACTACCTAGTGGCTAGAATCCACCCAAATTGACCTAGTTGTCCTTTTCATCGAAATAGTGTTGCCAACTCAGTGATTTTTCCCCTCTATATCTAGCGATTTCAACCAGGAAAAATAGCTATACTTATTAGCGGGAATTCTAGCTACTTGAAAATCATTTAGCGGGAACTCTAGCGTTTTAAATTGAAAACACCGCTATTCAGCTAGAAATCAGCATTTTTAATTCAAAAATGAGAAAAATTTCAACAAAAAAAAACATCATTTATGGCATTTTTGATAAGGGTGTGCCTTCATCTTAAAACCTTTTAAAACGACTTTTGCTCCCTTAAGTACTTTCCAAAAACTAGGTCAGACGGACTTGTGGGTTTTGTTTGGCAGGTGACAATATCGAGCTAAGAAAAAACAAAATTTAGTGCAATTTTGGCTTTAAAATCCGCTGAATCTGAATTACACAGCTCATAAAAGCCTATTTTTCCACTACAAAATCCAGCGGGAATCCTAGCGCGGATTTTAGCTCTTTTTCAGTAAAAAGTCGCGGGAAATTGCCATTCTCAGTTGGCAACACTGCCTCAAAAAACCTAATTCAAGTTTTTTTTCCTGCTATTTTTGTGTCATAGTTACAAGTCACCCTAATAATTGACTTAAGGCATCGTTTTTTGGTATGTACATTTTTTTTGTTGATACCCCTGGTGTGGCTTTTTGGAGATTTCAACCTCCTCACCCTTTCTACCTTGGAAAAACTCAATTTTGACGTTAATTTTCATCATTTTAAATTTTTTGTCAGGGCCACAGGCCTCCGAATTGACCTAGGAAATTATTCATTGACATGTGGATTTAGTGTGAGTTTTGGATGTGACTTCTGAGAGGTTTAGTCCCCACGCGCTTCTTTCCATCTCGAAACACTTGATTTTAATGTATCGTAATTTTTCGATGTTTTCAATTTTGTGTCTCAACTATAGGGTACCCAAATTGATCTAGGATTTCAGTCTTTGGCATGTGGATTCAGTCAAAGTCCAAAAATGTTTTTTGAGAGTTCAGGCCTTCCAGCTCCTTCTTATCATTTTTTAAAAATATCACCTTGGTCACCTGTTGCAAATTTTTTACCACTCTTTTATAATTAGCTCACTTACTTTGTGAAGTAATGTAATGTAATGTAACCAAAATTAGCCCTCAGGGACACAATGCGCTATAAAATGAAAAATTAGCATTCCAAAATTATGAAAATCGACTCTTGGGGATTTTCGATTAACTTTAGACCCAACCCAATTACCAAAAATGGCATGTGGGGTATGAAAATCTAGTTTTTCTTACTTTCTAAATTCGTTTTAGCTGTTTATTTTGTTGTTGACAAATTCTCAACCTGGACTTCAAGAGGGGGGGGGGGGATGGGCAAAACTAAAAATTACCGAAAATGAAATGTGAGCTTGATATGCAAATCTAGGTTTTCTTACCTCCTGAATTCGTTTTGATATTGTTTTTGACGGATTCTTCAAATTCTTAACTGGGGTTGGGGGGGGGGGGGAAATAAAAGCTACTGAAAATGGCATGTGAGGTATGCAAATCTAGGCTTTCTTACCTCCTGAATCCGTTTTTTATATAGGTAGTTTTTGACAAATTCTCAACCGGGGCTTCGGGGGAGGGGACTAAAAATTACCGAAAATATGGCATTTGAGGTATGCAAATCTAGGTTTTCTTACCTTCCAAATTCGTTTTTGATATTGCTTTTGAAAAATTCTCAACAGGAAGACAAAACTCAAAATTATCAAAAATGTCATGTGGGGTATGGAAATCTTGTTTTTTCACCTTCCAAATCCGGTTTTTGTATCACTTTTGATCGAATTTAAATATTGCAGCTCAAGTGGTTATACAATGGCAGATAAAAAGAGTTAAATAAGTAAGTAGAATTTTTTTTGTAAATCACGTTTCTGTGAAGTAAAATTTCGCTAAAAAGTAAAAAATAATCCACATCCATTTTCAGAATTTTTGAAGTTTGTTCAAGAAACACAATTTATTAGTTTGTAATTTTTTCAATGTTGATCTAACTCATTCACGCAAAAATTACAAACTAAGAAATTGTGTATTTTGAACAAATTTCAAAAATTCTTGAAAATGTTTATGGATTATTTTCTACTTTTTAGTGAATTTTTACTCGTATTTCGCTGAGCGTGGTTTTTAAAATATTTTTCTCTCGCGTTAAATCACCTTATTGAATATTTCTTTAAAATACCTTCCGCATTTACGTTACCTAATTGAATTTTCAGAATTATTTTCCACTCACTGAATTATAATTCAAAACCAAAATACAAGGCTAAAGCATGATGTTTTTTTTATATAATAGGTATTCGAGTAATTACGTCACCAGAGTCGGCAAATAATTCGAAATATTTCAAAATTCATGTAAGAGAGAAATTCAACTGGTAAAAAATTCGGTCAATATTCGCGTGTGTTGTGTATTGCCTATTTCATTGTATACGACGCGCTTTGACAGTCGTTGTTTCCAAAACGCGGCGTTCCATTATTCACGTGACTGATTTCTATTTCGATTGACAAGCCTGTGCTTAGAAAACTTGAGATTACAGCTGTTCGCAGGTACCTATTTGTTTTATTCGTAGGATATTCGATTTCGATGCAGATATTTCCCAGTGTCACTTGCGGCCATTCACGGTCCCACGTGAAGTTTTAGACATTTCAACGTTTTAATTGGCCACCAACAACGCTGCGCGGGCAAAAAAGTTTCACCGATGTCGTTCCGTCTATAACTCGTGCATCGTTGTACGAGTATAAAAATATGTATTGTATGAAATGCAAAAATTAATCGTTCTATGAGTTTTGTACCCAAAAAAGTTTATTCCCTTAGCCCGATGGGATTTTCGTACGTGTTTTGAATGATACATTGTCGTCACCTGATTCCCTCGAGGTGATGGAGTCTACGCTTCAACTGTACAAAATAATGTGAACCGAGATAATCTATAATGCGTCGGGAGATTTTGTGTATCGTTGTGTTTTCGCTATTTTTGAAAAGAATAAATTTTCACCAAATTGCCATTTTTTTAAAATAAAATAATCCCTCTTAAATTGCCTCCAGGTAGTTCGCGTGTTATATGAAGTTAGAGCATTATTCTACATTGCGTCTGTCGTTCTATGGGGGTTTTTCAGTACCTACCTATTACGAAGGTTTTTCTTGATCATTTGTTTGATAACACGTTTGATTGAAATGACCAAAATAACGACAATCAAAATCAACAGCGTGACCCTGCGGTGTGTAAAATTTTCAGTTGGTTTTAATATTTATTTTGAAAAGGGAAAGAGAACTTTTTCTGGATGAATTTTTTTAAATCCCAAAAAGAATTTTCTAATCTTTTTCATCTGATTCGAACCATTTTTTCTTAAAGAATTTTCTTCTGTTTTTTCCATTTTGCAGAATGTAGTTTATAGGTACTTATGATTAAGTTAAGAGAAATTTTTTCCAAAAGCTAATTTTTTTAACAAAAATTTTGTTCAAGACAATGCATGTTAAGAGAGATTTTTATAATTCAATTTTTTATTAACATGTTCATTAATTTTTCAAAAACTGTAGGAACATAAACGTATTTCTTAATTTTTTTTAGATAAACATGAATTTACTAATTAAAGGGAAAATTTAAAAATATTTTTTGAAAAAAAAAATTCAAAAAATAAATTTGTTGAAAAAATAAATCAAAAAAATTGCAGGTACCTCTACCTATCAACTTTTTTTTAATACGTTTCTCTGAAAAAATTCGAAAATTTGTAAAAAGGAAATATATTTTAAATTTCTGTAAACACAACATTAATAACTGAAGGAAAAAAATTGAAAATTCATTTGGAAAATGTCTGCAACATTTTTTTAAATTATTGGTACAAAAAAATCTCTTTAAAAATATCTCATCAAAAAATCAAAGAAAAAATTTACAAAAATCTTTTTATTATTTTTTTGCAAAAAAAAAAAATCGAAAATTTTTTCACGACATTTTTGGGAAATATTTCGGGATGCCAAAATTATCATGGAATGAATAAATCAAAACTTTGAAAAAATACATTTTCTTGAGAAAAATTTTCTCAAAAAATTAGGAAAATACCTAATTCAAAAATCTCATGAGAAAATTGGGTTTTTGAAATTTTCCTAATTTTTCTCAAGAAAATATCAATTTTTGATTTTTTCTTTCAAGGATAATTTTTGTACCCCGAAATATTTCTCAACTACCTATGTCGTGAATAAATTTTCGATTTTTTTTCAAAAAAAAAAAAAAAAAAAAAAAATCAAGAGGATTTTTTGTAAGTTTTTTCCTTGATTTTTGATACGATTTTTGGATTTTTTCAGGAAAATTTATAAAATAACCACTCTGCAAATTTCCTTTTTTTTTTTTTTGAATTTTTGTAATAATTATGAAATTAGTACGGTCATGAAACGTAAAGAACTTAAAGAAATTAGGATCAAACAATTTTATTGAATGTAAGCACGTTATGTACGTTCTTGAATCGTGGAAAATGGACGGACGACTTGTTCAAATATTATGAAATGGAAGCTGCACTGGGAAAAACTTGGTTAGAGATCTGAGAAAACGAAGGGACCTGGTTTCAAGTTTCACGAATTTAAAGACTCTAGAAAAAAAATTACAAAAAAAAGGTTCCCAGCGAGGAAAACTTACAAATTTCCTTACTTCTTTGAATGAAGAAAACTTTCTTGGTAAAAAATTTTACTCTCTTTTTATTTGAAAATCTTTTTTCGTATATTTTCTGACGAACTGGCCTCAAAAATGTGAAATTATTCGTTTGTAGTTTAATCTGAAAGTGTCAGCTGTCCAAATATTACACGCATGTACAAAAAAATGTTTTCGAATGTGAAAGAAATAAAAGACGATTTTTTTTCATTGTTGAGGAAATGAAGAATTATAACCAAACGTTTGTCTCCTTTCTGCCCAGCATAGCGAATTCGTCTATTGTGCATGAAAATTTAGCTAGGGGTAAGAAAGACACGAAGGTAGAAGTTGAATGTGCAGCACAGTTCGTATCTGGTAAAGTGTGAATATTTCATCCAGACGTAATCTATCCTTAGCTTATGTTTTATTTCGAGAAAAATTCCACGCCACATTTCACAATATAAGTTTATATGAAAAACTTTCGCATAAAAAGATATTTAAATGTGTACTCTATGTATAATATTATTTTGATTCATTTCTAAATAAAAGAAAGTTTTCCTTTAGAAATTTGGCACAAAAGATGTAAAATTGGAAAAACTTAGCTAAACTACGAGAAAACGTTACATTTATATATTATTTTTTGCCCGGGTAAAAGTTTAATTCGAGGGGTGTGAAAAGGATGACAAAGAACAACGAAAAAGGCAATGGCATAATTAAATTCTACTCGCGATATATCACCGTGAATATAAACTTTACTCGAGCATTAAACATTTCGTTAGCGAAGATGATTTTTCAAGGTGTTAATTCGTCAGTCTGAATTCATTATGAAAACGAGAAAAAATTACCGTAATATTTTCAATTTATTTGCTAAAGTCGAGGTGATTCACTTTGGAATTATTTTTGTTGCTTTAGAAGGTAGGTATGATATAGTGGGTACTGGGTATGAAAAGAATTGAAGGATAAAGCTGCGTGGGCTTTATTTTTTTATATATAACAAACTCGAGCTAGTGCTAATGGCAAGTCAGGGTGGAGTTTTTTTTTCAGCACGTCGCACAAATTTAATTTGATTTTTTTCAGTCTTTTGTTATCGTGGTAGGTAATAGGTATGCTTAGGTACATATACTAAATTGTGGGTATGGAAATTGAAAACACTTATACATGCGTATAGGGTGTTCATGAAGTGATAATCAAAATTCTACGGTTGTAACTTACGATGCATGTTACACGAATCTGCGTGTGAAATTCGACTCCTGGCGCACAAGCCCCACGTTGTGTATTCCTACGAGATGGAGTGAGCGCGAAAAAGTAAGATGCTTTTGAGTGTATTCGTGAGACGTACCAACAATAAATATTAGTTTTCGTAATTTTCATGTTTTTTTTTTTTTAATTTTTCAATTTTTTTTTAAATTTTAAATTTTTTTTAATTTTTAAAATGACAGTCTTTGTACGTACTTTACACAGTTG
Organism: Balanococcus diminutus; assembly: GCA_959613365.1. Classification (NCBI taxonomy): domain Eukaryota; kingdom Metazoa; phylum Arthropoda; class Insecta; order Hemiptera; family Pseudococcidae; genus Balanococcus; species Balanococcus diminutus. The sequence goes on from OY390714.1 coordinate 39,212,559, forward strand.
TATTGTGTCTTATTTAATAATTTTATTTAGTTGAGTATTTTTATTATTTGTAGTTTTTTTCATTGAATTCCACTTTCCTCTCACTTTTAAATTGAACCTAAAAATAAATTTCATCCAAATAGAAAAACAAAAAAAAAAAAAAAAAAAAAAAAAAAACACATAAAAAAAGAAAAAATGAAAAAATTTGTGTACTTATAGTTTAAAAAATTTAAAAAGTTCTAAATTTTGTTTTTACACATACCTAGGTACTTCAAATATCAAACATCTACAAAAGAGAAAAAAATTTAATAATATTTGCTCTGTTTTGAAAAGGTTCAAAAATTTCAATAAGTAGACGTATACTTATTTTCCAAAAAATTTTAGGAAATTTTTGATTTTTTTTCTGGGAAGTTTTGAAATATTCTTTTTATGTATTAGGCGTTTTTTTATGTGATTTTATTTCAAATTTAAAAAAAAATGAAGATTCAAATTCGAGCACTTGAAAAATAATAAAGTATCTACAAATTTTTAATCTTCAAAATTTATCCACAACTTTTTAATTTTTTGTCTCAATTTCCTGGAGAAATTCCAAAAAAATTTTGAAGAAAAAATCCCCTTTTTAAAAAATAAATCTATAGGGGAAAAAAATAAAAAAAATTCATCTTTCACACTTATTTTTTTGAAGACGAAAATTAATATTTTTTGAGGTTTTGAGGATGCTGCAGTGTCGAATAATAATTTCTTCCCTTTTTTTCCAATTGTGATTCCATTTTCAGTTTTTTTTATTTTTATTTTTTTATCCATCTTGTATTTTCAAGTGTAACTTATTGCGTCATAAGATGTTTAAAATTCGTCCACTACTGTGTAGTATGTACTCACAGTTCATTATCATGCTTTCCTAAATCACGAAAAAAAATTTCTGCCCAATTCATGAAATAGGAAAATGTTTTTTCCTTTATTCACGAAATAGTCAAAATATGGGGAAATACTGCCTGATTCGTTGAATAGGCAATTTTTTTGCCTATTTCATGAATTAGGCAATTTCACAATTTAGGTGTAACATATAGCTACCTATCTTTTGAAATTTTCATTTTTTCTTCCATTGGGGGTTTGAAAAAAATTTTCATTAGTTTTCGAAAATTGTTTTCATTTTTTGTTTTGATTTGTAAAAATTTTTCACAATATTTTTGAAAATTTTTGCCACAACCTTCAATTTGTTCATTTATTTTTGCAACTTTTTTTCTTTTTTTTCTTTTTTTCTTTTCTATGGAAACTGAAAAAAAGTTTGGAAAATTTTTCATTTTAGGTATTTTTTTATTGCTTTGAAAGTTCGAAAATAGTTTTATCAAATTCTTATTATCTTTCATTTTTTTCGAAAGAAATCATCTAATTTTTTGAGAAAAAAGAATTATTACATTTTTTTGGAAAGAAAATCATAAGTAATTCTTTCATTTTTTTTTTTTTTTAGAAAAAAGCACTGTTAGGTAATTTTGTTTGGAAGGAAAAAATATGTTTTTTAGAAAAAATGTTCATTTAATGTAAAAATAAAAGCCTCAATTCTTTGGAAAAAATTTAATTCTTGTACGTAGAAAAACATTTTTTGAAGTAAAAATACTTTTAGAGGATTTTTTTAGGGGGGGGGGGGTAGCATCACGAGTTGAGAGAAAAATAATCTCAATTTTTTTGAAAATCTTAATTTTTTGCTGAATTTTTTTGGAAAAAAACTTGGAATTTTTTTGAAAACAAAACACTTAAAAACAAACGATATTTTTCTATTCCAAATTTTTTTTTCAGCAAAGGAATTGAAGGATTTTGATTTTTGGAATATTTTTCTCTGAGAAAGAATTTAAAAGATTCCTTTTCTCCACAAAAACCCGGAATTTTAATGTTTGATTTTCGCATTTTCGTACTTTTATAGAATATAGCTCATTTATTTTTTCAAACTTTGGGCACATCTTGAACACTTGAGCGGCTGCCAAGCCCTCTACCCTCCGGTGTACTTGGCCATGCGGTACCCAACCAGAAATAAGATCTAGTTACGCCATTGCTAAAACGTGAAACGAACAAAGCTTAAAAGTTATGTTTCGACATTGAAATTTTATTATCAGAATTTTTCTACTCTTTAGTGGGTAAACATCTCATTTACATAATGTACTTGAACTTTCATGCCAAAAAAAATCATTTTAAAAATTTGAGTAAAGAGAACGTCGAAATTATCAGCATTATGTACTTAACCTATAAACTGAAATAATATTTTAACAATCAGTTCAAACACATGATTCTCCGCACTAAAGAACAAGTGTAATCACGCTACATTTTTTTTTTCGGTTGCTAAAGTCAGAGTTTTCAGACATAACTTTCCAGCACCATGGAGTGGTACGAAGTGAATTCCGGTTTAGTAATTAGCTTTACTGGATAGCGTGATACTTTTCTGTAGTAAAAGACCGTTTTACTTCCTGGATAGCGCGTATGTCAGGAATAGCCAACTTTGAAACTTATTAAAATTCTAATTCGCTTAAATTCCTTCAATCGGGTAGTACTTCGTGACACCCGGCTTTCCATTTCTTTAGTTTTTGTTTTGTTACGGCGCACGGTGTAACTGTGATTAACACAGTGCGTGGGCAGGAGGTGTTTCTAACAATGTAAATTAAAATTTGAATTATAACTTGGTCGACCAAAAAAAACCACTTTCGTAGGTTTCATTTAAAAATACTTACTCATTTTCATCCGTTGTTAATTTTTCGCAAAAATTTTTACTTTTAGAAATAGGCCTAAAATGTGGCTCAAATACTACGTTCCACGATGAGGCTTTAATGAAGTAATGATCTTCCAACGGTATTGTTCGGTTTTAAAGAAAGAAGTCATTGTAAGTCTTTGTTAGGTATTCGAATTGTTTTAAGGTCTCTATTAGCCTATATCTAGTTCATTTGCCAAAGTCATCTGGAGGATTTATTCTCTCGTCTTTTGAGAATAAGTAGGTATTCCGAAGGGTATAGGAAGTTGACGACTTTGAACGCTTATCTTCGACGTTGTTTTTGTGGTAAAGAAGTAAAAATATTCCATTTGGCAGAAAGGTCTGCAATCCTCACGCGTATTGAAAGCTTGCGTTAAAAATCTCGTTTTGCAGCGAAACATTTACATTTGGGCGAAAAAAACAATAAGGAGAAACGAGTCGCCATATTTACATGTAAAATTCATACATTTTCGCAACAAAAAATGTATGTATATGTACGTATGATTCGTATGAATTATAAATTTATTCACAGCGCATGTAAAATCCTGTAAACAAAATGATTTTGCCGAACGATGCGACGAAAGATTCGTAAACATTCGTGTATTACCTACTACATAGATATTTCCTCATATAAGATGCCAATAAGCTATTCAAAACCGAGCCCATTCCTATGTATAAGGAGGGTAAACGACGCCTAAATGAGAATTTAAGATGTCGTCGAAGCAGCTTAGGCCATTTACAACAATACAGCCTGAACGGTAAATGCACTTGTATATTACTCTCTTATAGTAAACCCAACACCTGCTAGAAATGGATGGTAATTTTTCATGTTCGTTTTTTTTTTCTATATACGCTGCGCAACCCACACGGTCTATATATTAATTTTCGGTTTCATATAAATCCACGTGTATGTCAGTACTATGTGTAGGCCTGCATACTTATACGTATTTGTATTACCTCTGGAAAGAATTTTAGGATGTAGTTGTAGGTTCTCTTTCAAATAAGTAGGTACGAGATTTTGAACTCGTTTTGAGCATTTATGTTGAAAAGATGATAAGTTTTGAGAAAATTTAATGTACTAAAAATTGGGGCTGAGGTCCCTATAAATAAAGGACTCTTGGTCTTTTGTAAACTTTTTTGTAGATAGAAAAATTATTTTTAAAAAAATGTTTCGAAAAGATTTTCCTCCAAAAAAGATTTTATTTTCAAGAATTGAAATATTTTTGAACATTTTCTTTTTTTAAATCCTGTAAAAATAAAATTACCTACTGTCAAATTTTTATTGAAAACAATAATTTTTAAAATAAATTTTCTGCGAAAATTCTCCATAAAAGTTTGTGATGAGAATTCAAAATTTCTTAGGTATTAAAAAATTATTTTCGAAAAAATTTCATTTCAGAGGATAAATTATTTTTGAAAACGATTCGTGAGAAAAATTCGTATGAAAATTAAATTTAAATTTTTCATCCCCCCCCCCTCCTCCCAAAAACACTGAAAATCTCCTTTCTTTAAAAAATTTGAAAAAAATAAATAAAATAATAATAGATATTCTTAGTTATGTAAATAATTTTTGGAATACGTTTTAACCTTTCATTTTTCAGATTTCATTTCGGAAGTTTATATTTTTTAAATTGTTAAAAAAAATCTTTGAAAATGTTTCTTAAAAGATTAAATTTTTTCAAATTTTTAGTTGGAAAATCATTTTGAAAAAAAAATATAAAATTCTTTACAAGTATGCATAAATAAGAACTGAAATTTCTTTATTCAGAATTTCTCTAAAAAAAAATTATTCATGAGAAAAATTCTCTCAAAAATCCAGAAAATTGGGAAAAATCACCAGTTGTAGAAAAAAAAATGGGAATTGAAAAGGTATCAACATAATATGATTGAGGAGGAAATTGGTAATGGAAAAAAAAGAAATGGGGAATAATTTTAAACAAATTTTTAAAAATGCTTGAAATTTTTTAAAAATCGGAATAAATTTACAATTTGAAATAATACCTAAATAAAAAGAAATAGAACTATCTAATTCAAATAAATAAAAAAAAATTATAGTTAATAGAAGAAATTGGTTTCAAAAAAAAAAAAAAAAATCATCTGATTCTCTCGTACTCGGTCAATGTGAAGTACCCCTAGACAACATACAGCAAACTTTGTGAACAATTTTTTTAATGTATAAATAACCTTATTCAAGAAAAAAAAAAAAAATTAAAAAAAAAATTAAAATCTCATGCATTCTAGAATAATCTTGAACTGATTCTGAATGAATACTTACAAGGGAACATCGTCAACTCGTCACCTTTGATTGAGCTGAAATTTGGCTCACTGAAATGGCATGCCACCAAGACCTCACAACCAAATTTTTAACTGCCCAAGTTGATTTTTCGATTTTTGGCGAATTTTTTAAAATGGGTAAAACCACCTCCAAACAACCATTTTTTGAAGAAAAAAAATTGTAAATTTCAAGATAGAATCCTGAAAATCGGTTTGTACACTAAAGTCGACCTCTTGAGTCGATTGGCACCATTTTCGAAGCGATCTGGAGCCTCAAGAAAAAGTTGACTTTTCTCCAGCTCACTGCGGAATCTCTCCAGACGGCAAAAGTCAACATTTTCTGGAGGCTCCAGATCGCTTCGAAAATTGTGCCAATCGGCTCGGGGGGTTGACTTTAGGGGGTAGACGAACTTTCGGGTAATATTTTGGAGAAATTGATTTTTTGGAAATTTTTAAAAAATGCAGAATTTTTAAATTGTCAAAAAAAAAAAACACGAGCGAACTCGTCACCTCAGATTTTGGATTCAACCACGTCAATCGATAAATGGAATCATACTAATGCTGGGATTAAATTTTCAGCTGCCGAAGTTGATTACAGCGCCGTCTGGGGAGATTCCAGTGCGCTGGAGAAAAGTCAACTATTCCTGGAGGCTCCAGATCGCTTCGAAAATGGTGCCAATCAACTCGGGAGGTTGACTTCAGTGTACAAACCAATTTTCAGGATTCTATCTTGAAATTTACATTTTTTTTTCAAAAAATGTTTTTTTGGAGGCGCTTTTAGCCATTTTCAAAAATTCGCCAAAAATCGAAAAATGAACTTCGGTAGCTAAAAATTTGGTTGTGAGGTCTGAGTGGCATGTTGTTTCAGTAAGCTAAATTTCAGCTCAATCGGAGGTGTCGGTCGAGTTGGCAAAGTTCCCTTGTTAGTTTCAAAAACTTGATTCTGTGATTAAGATTCTCTTCTTCGAGGTTTCGAACGATGCTGTCACTTAACAAACTTGGTTAATAAAATATAGATCGTGTAACCATGATGTGATATAATTTGAGACCGTGGTGGAAAACTTGTAACCCTAAAACGTCACGATTTCGTATAAAAATGAACCGTAAAGTTTCCCTCTTAATCAAATGCGTATGAAGGTATGCCTCTACACATTCATATTACGTTGCTGCTAACTTTGCGGGCTTTGTTTCATTTTTATTAGTTAAATCATGTACCTACATGAAGTTTGCTTATTGATATGGAACGTATAATATATTTTCGTAAATGTCGAGGAAGATGTGACGAGATTTGATGAACTATTATGCCTTTGCAACCTTTACTGTGTTATACGTTATGGGTCTTCAACTCGTATACCATTATTACCATTACCTATTGTCTTATTATGGAGAGGAGAGTGAAACAATCTATGTAAGTGGTGGATTTTCTCTATTATTCTAAAGCTCGAAGAAACACAAATTTATACACCGATTGTCTATGTCTACGTTTGATTGCTCACCTCAAATCAAAATACAGGGGTTTCATAACACCTTTTATTAGATTTGGTCCTAGAGTAGGTACTAAGTAAATGAAAGGTACGTAGTTACTTAGGTTGCCTATCTCGGTTTCAAAGGGGCAGTGATTTATGAAAATTTCAAAATTCTGCCAAAACAATTCATATGAAACAGATGCAGTTTTTTGAGAGGAACAAAAATGGTTATGTGGAAATTTTACCTACCTCGCACTTTTGAAAACGATCTAGATTTTTAAAAGTTTTTTTTAGGATTTAAAAAAAAATTTAAAGCAATTTTTAAAAAAAAAATCGTTTTTTTTTTTTTTTTTTTTTTCTAATGAATTTACCCTACAATAGGATTTTTTCCCGAGAGAATTTTTCAATGAGAAAATTGCAATTCTCATCAAGAATTTTTGAAAAAAAATTTATGAAATTTTTTTCCAAAGAAAATTTTCAAGTTGTCAGAGAATTTTCCTTTTAGTTTCAAAAAGAAATTTACTTAAAACACCCGAAGAAAAGTGTGAAATTTAAAAATAAAAATCCAACAAGTTTTCTAAAAAAATTTTCTAAGAAAATTTTTTAATGAGAAGGAATTTTACAAAGATTTTTTCCGATAAATTTTTTCTCAAAATCATTTTTTTCAAGCAACATTTTTTGGAAAAAAATTTTCTAAGAATTTTTTTTTAAGATTTCATAATATACCTAATTGATATAAGAAGAGAGAATGTTGAGAATCAGCTCAAATTTTATTGATCGAGAATCCACTACGCTTTTATTAAGACGTACGATTCAAGAAATGAACGAGATCGTCCAGGAAAATTACGAATTACTCGTATTTACGAATTCTATTCTGACAAATTGATTACCCCAAAAACTTTTTAAGTAACTCTCCATTATTCCCCCACTCCTGAACTATGATGTCCTAAATACATTAATTTAGATATTTAATAACAACGGCGGGGAGGGGGGGAGGTTTCAAAACTTTTAAAAATTTCATGAATTACGAGTAGTTACCATGTGAGTGTTTTGGTGAAAATATGGAACGTTCCAAATTTGATTCAATTGAACTAACAATGAAAAGATTTTTTTTTTTTTTTTTTAAATTAAGAAATGAAGTAATTTCGTTTTCCTTCTAAGTAGGTAAGTATAAAAAATTGATTTTTCAAAACAGCCATTTTTTTTTTAAAAGTGAACCTTCGATTTCAAAGAAATTATAATTTTTCTTCAAGTAGGTAGCTAGGTACACGTTCCCAAAATACGTAACTTGATTTTTATTTTCTCCAAAAATTTCAAGAGATGTTTTTAACTGAATTTAATTTTTTTTAAATCCGATAAAAAAAAAATTCCAAACAATTTGGGGATTTTTTCAATTGAGAACAAATGAGAATTTTGTTTAGAAAAAAACGTAATTTTTTTAAGGTGACTCCAAAAATTTTGAGATAAGTAGTTATTAATTCTAAAAAAAAAATTGTTCCCAAAAGAACAAGTTTTTTCTTCAGATCTTTTAGAAAAATATTTTTACGCGAAAAAATTGAATTTTTTTCAGAAAAAAGTGAGTACTTACTACCTACCTAATTTCTTTTTATTTCAAAAAATTGATTTTTTTTTTAATTCAGACGGTATAAAATATAGGTACTTACTATGAATAAGATTTTTCATGATTTTTTTTAAATTATTATTTTCTTCTAAAAAAAAGTAGGTAACAAAAAAAAGATTTTCTTCTCCAAAAAATTAAGAATTTTTTCAGCTGACTCAAAAAATACTGATGCTGATACTCAAGTATTTTTTCATCCCAAAGAAGATTCAGACTGTTTTCTTCCCAGTTAACTTATTAATTGAGAAATATTTTTACTGGGAAAATAAATGAATTTTTCTCCAAAGTTCTGAGAAAAGTTTTTCTTTTTTTAAAAAAAAAAGAGAGAATCAGAGATCTGAATTGGTAATAAGTAATTAATTTCTTATTTTTTGAAGTTTCTTAAGGTGTAGCTAATTTTCATCTTAAAAAAGTTGTAGTAAGGGAGAGAGTGAGGAGGGTTATATCTTATTGCAATAGGTACATTTTTCAGTCAATTTCATAAGAATATATGTAGGAATGGGGGGGGGGGGGGGGAGGAGCTAAAATCATTCTGAGCGTAATTTTTTTTACAACGAGGAACCTCACTGATGCATTGGAACTAAAAAAAATTGATTTATAAAAATTTTGAATAAAACTTGTATTTTTTCTTATTTTGGAAATTGGGGGCTAAACGCAAGGAGGAGGTTTCACGTAGGGGCCGGAAAACAAAAAAAAAAAAACGCGTAGCAGTCAAGATGCTCCGCGACAGCCGAATTTTTTTTTTCAAGTTAGTGTACCACTTTGAAAACGTTTTCATCCATGGTATTTCAGTTTCAATATCAGTTTTAACTTCAAATTCAGTTTTAAAATGTCAGGTTTATGTCTTCAGTTTTAGTTCCTCTCTGCATTCAAGATTTCAACTTCAGATGGGGGCTCCGCCCCCATACCCCTGTTGAGGCTCCTGCCCAACCTCCTCATCACTTTCAGCTCTTAGGATGGGGGCTCCGCCCCATACCCCCGCGTTGGGGGCTTCGCCCCCAACCACCTCGTCACTTCCAACTCTTCAGATGGGGGCTCCGCCCCCATGCCCCTATTGGGAGGCTTCACCCTCAATAGGGACATGGCAGGAGAGGATTGAGGGCTTCGCTCTCAATCCCCTTCACACTTTCAGCTCTTCAGACGAGGGCCAACACACCAAAAAACAGGTTAAAACGTGAAAATTTCTGATTTTTGACCCTGTACGGGGGCCAAATAGTGCTCAAAAGTCGAAACCCCCAAAAGGCACATCAGTGACCTCTACTGACCCTACATCCCAAATTTCGATTGTTTAGGTCTTTTAGTTTGGGCTGTAGGCTGTTCAACGCGTCAGAAAAGACAGGTTAAAACTTGAAAAATATTGATTTTTGACCCTGTATCGCGGTCAAAAGGGGTTTAAAGGTCAAAACCTACAAAAGGCACATCAGGGGCATGAACTCGATCTATTATAAAAATTTAGGCCCTCCAGCTCCATTTGGGGGTCTGTAGCCTGATCAACGTGAAAAAATGACCTCAAAATCCACTTTTTGGGCCCTAAAATGGGGTGGGGATGACTTGGGAAGCTGAAATTTGGATACAGTGGAGACAATCAGAGTTACTGTTGTTGGTAAAAATTTCAAATCATTTTGTCAAATTGGGGCCTCTTTAGAGCCCCCTCAAAAAGGGGCCACCCCCCAATTTTGGGCCTCAAGGGTCAAAAACCCCAAAAGGCACCTCAGTGACCCTTACCTATCCTAAATACCAAATTTTAGCATCCAAGGTCATTTGGTTTGGGCTGCAGGCTGATCAACGTACCGGGAAGCGAGAAAAAACATGAAAAATTGTGAAAAATCTTGATTTTTGACCCTTGACAGGGGTCAAAGGGGGCCCAAAAGTTAAAACCTACAAAAAACACATCAGGGACACAAACTTGATCCATGATGAAAATTTTGGCCCCCCAGCCCCATTTGGGGGGTCTGTAGCCTGATCAACGTGAAAAAAATGACCCTAAAATCTACTTTTTGGGCCCTAAAATGGGGTAGGGATGACTTAGGGGGCTGAAATTTGACTATGGTGTAGGTAATTAGGGTTTTCATCCCTGGGGCAAGTTTCAAAAAATTTCATGATATTGGGGCTCCCCCGTACCTCCCTCAAAAAGGGGTCATATCCCCAATTTTGAGTTAGGGCCCCAAAATTTTTTTTGCATCATTCCTACACCGAGGGGACCCTACATATCAAGTTTGACCTCATTTGACCTGTTAGGCTCGGCCCCAGAGTTCCAAAAGTGAGGGTAAAATTATCAATAAATAAATATATATATATATATAAATATGTGACATGTGACAGATCGTCATCTTTTGGTCCCAAACGTCGAGAAATGGGGTCAGAACTCTTCTACCCTCCCTCCTTCTAAATTGGGTCGGACACAATAGCCTAAATTTTAAAAAAAAAATTCGGCTAAAAAGGAATTATTTTCTCACAAGAGATTGTATAACTGTGGGGGTGGGAGCGAAAAAAATCGAAAAAAAATTTCCATTCATCTAAGGACCACAGGCCAGTACTTCTTACGTGTTTAGGCCTATGTACGTAATAATCTGTGAAAATTTAAGAATTTTTGTACCACGCCCTCCAGAAGTTGAAAATATTGGATATACCTCATCGAAAAGGACAGGGGTAGAGTGTAAACATTTTTTGGTGATTTTACACCAATGACAACATTTTGAATATTTCACTTTCATACCAGTAAAAGCTGTTTAGCCTACTCCCTTTCAATTAAAATCGAAATTTATTTCGTTAGGTACAGTTTCCAATGCGCCTTCGCTTATGAATTGCCTAACTACTAAATTGAAGATATTTCGTTATTTACAAAACACCCATGTAAACTGTACAGGCATCTAAACTTGGAGAATGGCAGTTTTGGCAATGTTGCCTCTCTTCCAGCTGAATATTCCCATTGTTCACAGGTTATTTGACATTACAAATGTATCAATGACAACGAGACGCCGAATACCTAAAATTTACGAACCAATGAATTATTGTCGTAGAAACAACGCCGAGTAAAGTACTTCTATAATTTTTTAATGCAGATAGTAACAGCCATAGCGTGCGTTTGTTCGGCTACATGGGGTTGGGTGTACATGTAAAGGTAGAGAGGTACAACGCCTAGTATTATATCTACATGTAAATAAACGCAGATAAACGTCACGCAGTGCGGTACTTAAAAAGCGATAACGAAATTCGCATTAAGCTTGAAGAAGTTTATTTACGTTGTTGTTTTCTAATTACAGCACAACTTGTACGAAACGTGTACTTACAAGAGGAAAAAACCCCACACCGGTCTAACGTTCGATATTCGAATCGAAAGCGAAAGAAAGACGAAAGGGTGCGAAATGTCAATCAATGTTCAACTTTTTTCCCCTTTCTTAGCTCGTAATCTTATTACACACGTAGACTTTTGAAAAATATACGAGCCTTATTTACATTTCACAGTTTCACACCTACCTATACCGAGACCGACCCACGTCGTGACCGTGTGGTGTGGTTTTTGGTTTGGCTGTGTGACATATCTACTCGTAGTACTCGTAGCCTTTGGCTTGCGAAGCGCATATAAACAAACGATACGTTAGACACGAATTCAATAGTTTGACTGATTGTAGGATGAAACGGTACCCGGATACTGCATTGTTATGGAAGAGCATATGTCAACGATGACGTATACGACATATACACGTATAGAAACTGCTTAAACAAATTGGATTCAATTTAGAAAAGGGTGAAACGCTATCTGAAAAATCGTGTCCTTTAAAATACATCTGGGACTGGCTCATAAATCCCACTACACAAGAACGCGTTGATTTTTAAACCTTTTCACATACCCAGTCGTGGAAAAGCAAAAATAATCGTTTATCGAGTGAATTCATAAAATCATACTTGTCACGTTGGAATAAAATAATCGCTTCGTATTCAACGAAGGAAGTACGAATTGACTTTTTTTTCAACCTACATACAGTCAACATATAACGATTAAATTTTCTTTAATAATAACAACAACAACAAAAAAGGTATTTTCCGGCATCAAAACGTACCTGTATCGATGTAAAATGTTTTGACAAAAAACACATAATATTTCGTAAGTAAGCGACATAAAAAGAAGACTTTGGAAGTGGTTTGTGCAAACAACTTTATCGATACAATAAGAAAAAAAACTTTCTCAAGTACGTACAATTGTTTCCTTCAGTTGAAACCCTTCCAACATATTTGTCGTATAAAAAGTTGCCTGAGAAATCGAAATCGTAATTTAAATTTTTTATATGTATACGTAGAGGTTTAATATCATAAAGGTAAGAATACGAGAGCGAAGTTGATTCCAGAAAAAAAACCCTACCTACCTGTAAATTTAGATTGCTATACGTATGTCTAAATTTTTAGGCGAAAATAAATTAGATAATCTTTCAAACTTCTTGGATCATGCTCGAATGTTGTATTCGTTCCATAGGTTAAATAAATTACACGCTGTTTTGCTTCGTGAAATGGCTGTGATAATGAAAGTACGGTTAGAGCGAGAGTTATGCATTCGTCGAGAAGTCAAATAAATTGCATCCTTTTTCCATTAAAGTACGGCGAATTTTTGCATTATTTGTATTACTTCCTTTGGGAGCTGTTTTCACTGCGAATTCCGACCTTATTAAGTGAAAGATGAAAATGAACGTAGAGGCATTTTAAATGGCCCATTAATTGGGGTTTGTTTGTCGTATGTATTGCATCAGCTTCGGTGGCTCAAGTAGGTAAGTAGGAATAGGTATGGAGGTATTTTTAGTTTTGATTTTTTTTGTACAAAGTTTGCAAGCCTATTAATAATAATATAGTAGATTGATTGAGGCCACGCCTATTTATTAAGATATACTAACTTTATTGTGTAATCTTCTCTCTGACGCCATATCACCAATTTCATTATGCTGATGTGTTGAGTTTTACCAAGTTCAATTCAAAATTAAATAAATTAATTTTTGTATTTTTTTTCTGAATTTTTCAAAAGTATTATGTATATTTTTTTTTTTAAATTCTTACCTGATTATAGAATTTTTTCAGTAATTTTGTGAATAGGTACTTAAGTTTCATCAATTTTTGAAGATTTTTTTACGTGTATCACTCCCGAAAAAAATTGTAATTTTTTTCTGACGCACAAATTCAACTTTTCGTCTAAAAAATTGCCTATTTTCTAAATTTTTTTAGTTTTTTTTTCTGATTTTTTTTTAAAATGATGTATAATCATTTTCTCACACAGTTTTGTGCTTATTTCTATTCAATTTATTTTCTGTTTTTTTTTTAAATTTTTAAATTTTAAAAATTTTTTAATACCTATCTAATTTTAGCATTCTTTCAATACCCGTGTAGCAACGTCGATGCTAATTTCGATATAAATGTCGACACATCGAAATCGGTCACTTTTCGATCGTACATGTCGACACGATTGTGGATGGTTTGTCGAGCTTATTATCGACATGTTTGTCGACCGTCCAAATATGGCTCGACATGTCGAGCCATATTTGGACGGTCGACAAACATGTCGATAATAAGCTCGACAAACCATCCACAATCGTGTCGACATGTACGATCGAAAAGTGACCGATTTCGATGTGTCGACATTTATATCGACATCCACATCGACATTTGCAATGATGCGATTTTGAAAAATATGCTAAGTTCAAATATTCAATATAAGTATATATTAAAATTACACCAAAAATAGTGTTCAAGCCAACATTTCGACATTTTTTGTCAAATATGCGGCATTGAGGCCACCTTAGTAGCTGGACACCTGCGAGTGTCCAACTAACATAGAGATGATTCTTAGACCTTATGTACTAATTCACAACACACTTTATCTGCGAGTATCACAAGCACCCTCAAGACGTCGACAGTCAAGTCGATGCATTATTCGACCCTCGACAATTAGATCGACATTAACTCGACTTAAAATTCCTCTGGTCAACACTGTCGACAGTTAAGTCGATGCATTATTCGACCCTCGACAATCACATCGACACTATCTCGACTTAAAATTCCTCTGGTCGACACTGTCGACAGTGAAGTCGATGCATTATTCGACCATCGACAATTATGTCGACAATAACTCGACAAGTCGTTGTATTATTCAAAACTTTAAAAAATAAGAAAATTTTGTGATTCTTTCAAAAATTATTTATTCCTGAGCTTAAAATGTTCCTATTAATTGTTTTTAGTTCTTTTTAGATATAAAATTTGTAAATTTAATTGGCAGAAATTGTCGACATAAATGTCGATGCGTTTATCGAGTATCGATTTTTACATCGACTTGTCTATGTAGAAAAACAACGTTTTCTAAATTATAGGAAAATACTGAGAAAAATTCAAAAATTTTGATTGAACAGTTATGTTTAACATAGAACATTACTTTAAATCTTAAATATTATTTTTAATTCATCGTTAACCGAGAAAAAAATGTGTCTGAATTTTGTCGACATAAATGTCGATGTCGACAATTGCTACACGGGTAGATGATTTTCAATAGTTTTCCTGTGGGTACCTCTTCAAAACAAAATTTTTAACTTTTTTTTTTGATAAGTACCCAAATTTAGAAAGATTTTCAGCTTTGAAAGAAGTATGGAGGTTATTTTGTTTTCATAATAGTTTTTATTAAAAATACAAAATAAAAAATTTCGTTGTATTCTTAGAAAAATCCAAGTTCATGTGACCTAAGTTAGTTCTAACAAGAATAAGAAGATTTTGCATTTTCAACAATTTTTTGATTAATATTATTATAATTATATCTACCTAATATTGTATATTTTTTTTTGAAAACGTTCAATTTTTCAAAAAAAAAAAAAAAAAGTAGATAATTTTAATTATTTTATTTTAATAGAAAAATTTCAATTTATTTTACGTCCCAGAATTTTATTGTTTTTTTTTTCAAAAAATTTGTGGATAATTTTCAAAAAAAAAATCCTGTGAGTAAGTATCTTTTCAAAAACTCAAATTTACATAGGTAGGTACCTATAAAATAATTCAGAAAAAACTTGAAAATTCAAAAAAAAAAAATCAAAAAAAAAAAATCTGGAAAACGAGTCAAAATTAGAGATGTAGGTACGTAAGCTAAAACTGCGTACCTACTTAAGATTCAAGTTGCTCAAGGTTTTATTTTTTTCTCATTTTTTCCCATTTCTTCTTTGTAACTTTTCTCTTTAAAAAAATATTCCGAATTTTTCAAGTTGTTTTCCAATATTTTTTCAATTTCAATTTTTTTTTGATCTTCAATGATTTTTAATTCAATTTCAATTAAAAAAATTTTTGATTGTCGACTTCTTCAGATTTGTAATAATTTTCTGTACATTTTTTCAATTTTTCAATAATTTCTTATTTCTTTTACGATTTAAATTTAATTCAATTTCATTTATTAAAGCCTATAATTACATAATATTTCATTTAAATTATTTTGTCTAGTCATTTCAAATCTTTTGGGTTTTGTTTTACAATAATTGCAATTTTTTTCAAGTTTCATTTTCATTTTCGAATTGTTGAAAATTTTCAATTTTAAGTATTCAATTCATTTTTTTTTATCTTTATGAAGTTTTAAAATTTTTTCTCCAAGTTTTATATCCATTTTTAAAAATATTTTTCATCTCAAATTGTTATTTCCAAATGTTTGTAAGTACGAAAATTCGCTCATTTTTTTTTCTGTACCTAGACTTCTTTTCCCAAAAAATAAAGAAGAAAAAAAGAGAAAAACTTGAAAAGACGTTGACGAAAAATTATTTTAAAAGAATTAGGTAGGTAGGTGGTCATTATTTACCGAAAATATTGAGAAAATTTCGACTTTGAAAATTGATATTTTCGAAATTTTAAGCTCTTTGGTGGCTTCATTTTCAAAAGTGGACAAATTTTTCCAGTAGGTAGCTAATTTTTTTTGTTAGTCACAAAAATTACACTTACTAATTATTTTTCAAAATCTTGCTTTTTTGGTCATAGGTAAGTTATAACCCATGAATAAAGTTGTTCTTTTTAATAACTAATGAGAATTAATTCTAGATTTTTATTCTCTCTCGAACTAAATCTCAATTCTCAAGTGATAATTTGAGCCCTCGATCAATTTTTCAAAAAAAGAGCAAAATTTTTTCATCTATAGCATTTAATATTGTTGCTTTTTGTTAGAAAAATAATAAGTATTCTTTATTTTTCCCCCAACTAATTTCTATGCGGTGTCACTAGCTCCTTCAAAAAAAATATCAATTTTCAAAATGGGGCTAGTGTCGCACTTCTTAAAATTCAGTTTGTGGAAAAATAAGAAATTGGAACATAATAACCAAAGAAGACAAGATTTTGAAAGTTGGTCAATTTTTTCATTTTTCTGAAAAAAAGATGACCAGAGGCATTTTGAAATTCAGTTAGGGGTAAAATGAAAAATTTGAAATTATTTTCTCATAACATTGAACCCTTCCTGAGGGTTGGGACAGAACAAATTTGGAAGTCCAAAACAAAGGTCACCCTATTGAGCATAATTAGCCAAAAATTGATGCGTTTTGTCTGTGCTATAAAAATTATCAAAAGAAAAAAAAAAGATTTTGAAACAAAAAATTTTGATTTTTCATCATTACTTTTATTCTTAAAAGTTTCAAATCCATCGTCAATTCATCATAAACATTGGAAAAAATTACTACCTACTTTTCCTCTCATAAAAATTCATCCAATTAGGTAGTAAGTATTTTTTTCAAATTTCTAAACATTTAGGACGGCTGAAACTTAGGAAAAACGCAGGCGAAATGAAAATTAGGGGGCGATGAAATTTGTATTTCAACTTCTAAACCTCCAACCTCTGGTCAAAGTTTCGAAAAGAAAAACAAAATTGGATCCACTCTAATACACAGCAGACTGCGATAGTTTAAAACTCAATTCAAAACATTTAGGTATTTACACGTTAGTAGAATAGCAGAAAGTGCTGAAATGGCAAAGAAACAATTTGTCAAATCAACTACAACGCGTACCCCGCTTAATGAAATTATAAGAGTAAAATTGAAATCGAAATCGTATTAGGACGAAATGCCGATTCAAATCCTAAACACTCGCCTATATTCTGTCGATCACGTTTGAAAATAAGAAGAAACTTTTAAAACGGTTACCAAAGGTTGTGAGTTGTGAGTCGTACAAGTAAACGTGCCTGTTTCTAAATTGCGTGTTTTTTGCGCGAGTAAATATGCATCGTGGAGGGAAGAAAAAAATAAAACAAGAAAAAAATAGGTATATACAACTTGCGGATGTCATGCATAGGGAAAACCTTGCCCGGATTGTTTCACTTCGAAGGTTGAATACGTATGTTAAGATGGCGCTTTGGGTTCTCTTCTTAATGGCAGATAAAGCGAAACCCATTTTACCTGACAAATGTTGCTACTGCCTAATCAACTTTTTAATAGAATTAACACACGAAGCGCTACGTTAGCGAAGCAGCTCGGCTTGGCGGTAAATTTATATACAATTTTAATACTTATCACGTTCGGTAACGTTCGCAGAGAAAATTTTTACCAAACGACATTTGTTCGAGATATCGTTAAATATTTAACATGGCCCGGCTTTTCAATTTAATTATCGAACCTGAAACAGTCGATGTGATTAGACTGATGGCATAACATCAACGAGTTTTGCTAAATAAAAATGGCGCTATCGATGGCAATGATGGTTACTCGCAGCCTTGTTATTTTTACCTACTGGTAAAGGCCTAAAAAATAATATGTTTTTAACGGTAGAATATATAGATAAAAGCATTTCCGCTGTTCGTGTGGTCACACCTTTAAAAAAAAAGAGAGGAAACCTTATGTTTGTTAGCGTTTTTATGGAGAAAAAAAACCGCACAAACTAAGTGACAAGAACGGTAAATATGGTAGGTCAAAGTGAACAGTTCGCGTAAGCCTTTGAAAAACATCATAGCAAATTAAATTCAGTTTTTTTTCTCTTCCTTATATGGACTGTCAGAACTTACCAGTTGAAAATCCGAATCCTCTCGGGTATTACAATGATGAGTATACCTAGTATGAAATTCAACGTATGACTTGACACACATTACGATTACGTCTTTTGCTCACGTCAGCATTCAGATGTTAATCTTTTTCTCGTGTACTTAACTTATAATTTCAACAAAAAACATAGCTGAGCTGGGCAAGTAGAGGTGGCTTGGCTCGTTGGCTCCCAGCAAAAATTTTGAAACCAACTGGTGGAAGTTGATTTGTATCGTCGCAAACCCCCTGATAAAATTTTTAGCGACCATTTTCGGAAATTTTAATTTTTTTAAAATTAATTCTTCTTAAATAACTTTTTTCAGATGTTTTTCGAAAAAAATTAACTGCTCATAATTTTTGATAAGTACTTACTCGTAGTTACACTGAAAAAATTATTTAAGAAAAATAATTTTAAAAAATTTCAATTTTGATTTTTTTCATAAATTTTTCAACAAATTATTCGCTCAAACGCTCGTAACTTTTGATTGGCGTAAGATATAGAGAGGCGAAGCAAAGGTTGCGCCAATGAGAAGAACGTCCTTTTTCATTTAGGAAAGTTGATAATAACAGCTTGGTCAATTGAGTTATATCACAAATAAATAAGAAAAATTGTCATATTTTTTACATTTTTTTCAAATATTTTGCTCGGTGTAAACTTCCTTGTTCATTTACAAAAATTACTAGTCCTGTGAAAACATTTTAGAGAAAATTTTCCATCCAATTCCGCAAAGCGCACCTTTCTACCTATCATAGTTGTAGAGAAACGCAAGGTTGAAATCACCCTACCAAAATGAAAAAAAAAAAAGGCCGAACATCATAACTCAGCCCCTGCAGTCCGGAGGTTAGGCAAACATACTTACATTGACTAATCATAAGTTGCATAGTTACTGATTGGAAGGCTTTACTCTCTATCCAGTACACCCTGCATTAAGAGAAACAAATATTTCGATCCAAAATTACCATTTCAAGTGCAAAAAATTGTGATAAAATTAGGGTTTTCGCAACTTTAAAGATCCTTTCAGTTGGCTTTCACCATATTAAAAAATTCTAAAAAATATACCTTTGAGTATTATTATTAATTATTTTTTCTCTTTCATTTTTGCACTTCTGAAAAAACCCGTCAAAATTGCAGTCTGAAACTTGAAACGCAAATTTCACTATAAGACGATACGTTCGAAAAATTTTGAAAAAATTTCCGTAAATGACCCTTTATAGTTTTTATCATTCCTGAAAATTTGAAAAAATTCGGTTGAAAAATTGAAAACTTTCAAAATCAAAAATTAAAATAAAAGGGGTGAGGCAGCACTTCAAAAATTTCACCATGGTAGTTTCAGACATACTTTGACTAATTTATTGGGAAAGGGGCAAAACTCAAAATTATGATACAGATCTAGGTTTTTCTCAACTCCTGAATCAGTTTTTAACAAAATTCTTAACGAGGGTCTCGTGGGTGGAGGGGCAAATCAAAACTCAAAATTACCGAAAATGGCATGTGGGGTATGCATATGTATGTTTTCTCACCTCCTGAATTCGTTTTTGATATGGTTTTTGACAAATTCTCAAGTGGGACTTCGGGCGGGGGGGGGGGCTAAAAATTACCGAAAATTGCATGTAGGAAATCTAGGTTTTCTCACCTTCTGAATCCGTTTTTGATATTGTTTTTGATAAATTCTCAACAGGGGTTTCGAAGGGGGAGGGGCAAAACTCAAAATTACCGAAAAAGGCATGTAGGATATGCAAATCTAGGTTTTCTCTCACCTCCTAAATCCGTTTTTGATATTAGCTTTGTTTTTTTATCGCAGATTATGCATAATATGGATTATGGATTCTAACATTTACTTCTTAAAAAAAGGTTGAAATGTTCAGATTAATTATTCTGAGAGGTTTATCAAAAGCAAAACAAACCCATGTAAAAAAACTACTAGTAAAATGATAAAAAAAATGTAGAAAAAATTACTAGTAGTGATTTCGTCAACTTTCCTACTAGTAAATTGCCGTGAACTAGTAGTGTTACCTTACTAGTAAAAGTCACTCACTAGTAGTACTACACTACTAGTGGAGTGACCATTACTAGTAGTGATTTCATCAAATTTACTACTAGTGATTTTAAATTACCAGTAGTAAATTTGACGAAATCACTACTAGTAATTTTTTTATTGAAATTTTTTTTCAAAATTTTCCAAGCACCAATAATTTACCATACATGAACCGCAAAAAAATCAAACATTTTCATGAGAGACGTTCTACTCTCATTAAGGAGCAATGAGAGTATCACATCACACTTCTCACACTCTTAGTACCACTAGTAGTAGAGATGAGGATATGGTACTTCTTAAAAATAAAGACGGTTTGTCTTCCTTATATACTACTGTGCTACACAAACTATCTGCGAGAAGTTCGCCAACCAATTACTACTAGTTATTGAAATAACACAGTAGTTGTGAACTATAGTAGTTTTTTAATAAAACTCTAGTAGTGGACTACTTTCATTCTTACAAAAATATTTTGACACTATTAGTACCAAAAAATAACTAATAGTAAAATGAATTCATTATCATTCAAATTTAAAACTGGTAGTAAAACACTACTGCTTAAATCAAAACACTAATAGTTTTCATCAAAAACTACTGGTAATTTCATGAACTAGTAGTGGAACACTATTGGTGATGTAGAATTACTAGTAGTATGTATCACAAACTGCTAATGTTCTTTCACACTAGTGATGATGAATTACTAGTACTAAAAAATCAACTTGTAGTTGAATCAACTCACTACTGTTTGTATTTAAAACTAGTAGTGCAACACTACTGTCTAAATAAAAACACTAGTAGTTGCTTTGATAAGTGATAACTACTGGTAGTTTCATGAACGAATAGTGAAACAGTAGTAGTGATGTAGTGTTACTAGTAGTGTGAATTTAAAACTACATCTAAATTTCTAAAAACTAGTAGTGATTTACTACTGTAAATTTCTAACTACCCGAGCGGCACACTCGATCGATAATATCGGAAGATGTAACGTATCGATAAAAAATCGTTTGAAAATCTATAGATGTTCTCACGATATTATAAAGATTTATCGGTACAACTTCATAGGCAAAAAATCTAAAAACTATCGAATTCGATATTATTAAGATTTTATGACGATATTCGTCAACGATACTATCGACAAAGAATATTAAATTTATCGATTCCGATTTTCCACCGATTTTGTGCAGATATTTGAAACTACATTATCGACAAAGAATATTAAATTTATCGAATTCGATTTTTTAACGATTTTGTAAAGATATTTAAAACTATATTATCGACAGATTATATGAAATTTCTCGGCTTCGATATTTTACCGATTTTTTGACGACATTTGAAACTATATTATCGACAAATGATATTAAATTTATCGAATCCGATTTTTTACCGATTTTGTAAAGATATTTGAAACTATATTATCGACACGTAATATGAAATTTCTCGATTTCGATTTTTTAACGATTTTGTGACGATATTTGAAACTATATTATCGACAAATAATCTGAAATTTCTCGAATTCGATTTTTTAACGATTTTGTGAAGATATTTAAAACTTTATTATCGACACGTAATCTGAAATTTCTCGAATTCGATTTTTCAACGATTTTATGACGATATTTGAAACTATATTATCGACAAATAATCTGAAATTTGTCGAACGATTTTTCAACGATTTTGTGACGATATTTGAAATTATTTCCAAATTGGTGAAAATTTTTCTAAGTCCAACACGTCTGGAAGTACTAAACTGCCTATTATAAGCGTTTTATTGCTAATTCCTCAACGGTAAGGTATGGCATAGTGGTTAAGGAAGAGGATTACCATGCAGGAGGTAGAAGGTTCAAGCCCCACGGGTGGCAGATTTTTTGTAATTTTTTTTGACTTTTTCTGAAATGATCCTCTTACCGTAACATGAATAATGTGTTTAGGCATAGTTTAATGTATTAATTATACTAATTAATGAGTTTTAATTATAGAAAAAAGCTAGTAAAAGACGAAAAATCGGAATAAAAAATCGATAAAAAATCGACAGAATATCGAATTCGATAAAGTTCCGCCTAAATCGTGAAATTATCTATCGATATTATAGATATATTATCGATAAAATATCTTACTATAATCTCGAAATATTTGCTAACTATAATTCGTCGATAATCTATCTATATATCGAAAGATAATTTCACGATTTATGCGGAACTAACGCGACACTTTATCGAATTCGATATTCTGTCGATTTTTTATTTCGATAATTTGTCGAGTGTGCTGCTCGGGTACTAATACATGTTCAAAAACTAATAGTGAACTACTAGTTTTTTTTTTAGAAAACTAGTAGTGACTACTAGGTTTTTTAGAAAACTAGTAATATTTTTTTACATGGGAAAGAACACAATAGCTATGTTTTTTTAACGCGGATTATGCATAATCTGGATTATGGATTATAAGAATCTACTTCTTAAAACAAGGTTTAGAAAATGTTCTGATCAATTATTCTGAAAATTTTATCAAGAACAAAGCATATGAACACAGTAGAATCCATAATCCACTTTCATAATCTACTCATATAGCAGATTATTGAATGGATTTTCACCAAGCACAAACCCTCAAAATCCAGATTATGCAATAATCCGCGTTAAAAAAACAAAGCTAATAAAATCCACAATCCACTTTCATAATCTACTCATCGAGCAGATTATTAAATGGATTCGCACAATCCAAAATCCAGATTGTGCATAATCCACGATAAAAAAAACAAAGCTATTGTTTTTGACAACTTCTCAACAGGGGTTTGGAGGGAAGAGGCAAAACTCAAAATGACCGAAAAGGCATATGAAAATATGGGTTTCCTTACCTTCTGAATCGGTTTTTGATATCATTTTTGAAAAATTTTCAATAGGTACCTTCGTGGTGGCGGGTAAAAACTCAAAATGACCAAAGAAAAAAGAAGAAAAGAAAAACCGTGGCGAGGCGCATTGGACAATTTGTATGTATCAATATCTTGCCTAATCATGGTTTTTTCTTCTCCTCAACAAATCACATACTTTGAAAGAAATGAAAATAAATTAATAGTACCACCCAAAAATTTTGCACGTTCAACATATTTCAAAACTTTGAAACCGAATAGGGATTATTTTATTTTTTTAGTAAGTACACTATTATTTAACTACGTATTATGATGTCACAGAAGCCGTGGTTTAAAAAAAAAATTACTTGTTTATTAATTAGCGAATTCCACACGTTAACTATAACCTGAAGTTGAAAGTATTTAATTAATTTGTAGCTGCAACTTTGCAACTTTGTTCAAATAAAGTTGCGTACATTAGCGGTTTATTGGACCGTTAATGCCCTTCTAGGTGTTTCAAGTATTTTGTCAATGGATAAACATATAATGCTTTGCTGATAAAAACTTCGATGCTGGTACATACATAGTAATACTTGAGTGTACCTTTATAAAATAGAAAATCCTATCATAATAATTTACTTAGAATTTCTCGGTGCAAATTCGAAATGGAAATTTCTGCTTTTATCAACACTCATTGATGCACATATATATGATTGTACGTAAAAACAATGACTCCAAAAATCGAAAAATGAACTTCGTAAGCTAAAAATTTGGTTCTGAGGTTTGGGTGACGTGCTGTTTCAGTAAGCCAAATTTCAGCTGAATCTGAGTTGACAAGTTATCTATATGTAGGTTGAAAATAAGTATACAAATAAAAATTAAGCGTCAGTAGCTCTGAGATATTTTTAGCCTGCGGGGCAAAATTCTATTCAAATCGGCGTCTTTAGCGCTTAAAGTGTCATTTTATACGACGATAGCTTTATTTACGTAAGACGAACGACCACGCCACGTATAGGAAAAATAACACGTTGAGTTTTAACATAGAAATTGTGACGCCAATGTTATCAAATATTTACACATTTCATAAACAGTGTTGTTGTTTGTTTCACGTGGCGTGGATTTTATCGGTGGGTACCTAATTCGTCATTTGATAATTTACTAAATCAAAATTTAATCTTTCAAGTTTCAAAAATCGATTCGATGATGTAACCATTTCTGAAAAAATTAAAATTAAAAATAACATCAAGAATTCAGAATTTTTCATCAAAAAATACCTGCGAAAAACTCTCCCAAAAGATATTGATTTTCTTGCAGCCATTTTTGTGAGAAAAAAATACATTGAAAATACGACGAAATGTATAAGGATACCGAGATGAAGAAACATTAGCATTCACCGTGGATCACTCGTTAGTCGGTACATATAAAATGATGGGTATGTGTATATACCTACTCTACACTTACTTTACTCCAGAAAAGACATAAACGAATAAATAATCATAAAATCAACATTTATTGTACCCCGAGTGCGAGTTGTTCATCGCGATTTTTAGACATTCGCCATTAATATCTTTCAAAAAATCAAAACGTTTAAATATAACGATGCGCAAAAACAAAAAAGAAATAGAAACCGATAAAAATCGTACCAACAATTGAAAACTTTTTCTTCTCGAAATGAAAATAGTCGGAAAAACGTAACAATTTGTGAAATATTTTCAAACTTTCGTAGCAAAAATTTGAAAAGTTTTCGACTTTTCGATGGGAAAATATGAAATTACTAGAGCTCTCTCGGTTACATAACAGACGACAATTGCAATCGAAATATATTTATGGTAGATTATTGGCACGTGACGAATAATTGGGATTTTTTCCCCTTCATTGAACAAGCATATATCAACGTTTAATGTTTAGGTAAGGTACAGGTGTAGGTAAGCGTTACAAAATAAGTAGGTACCAACGTTAAATTAAATTTTTGAAAAATCTTCGCTACCTACATGAATAAACTATTATAGTCGTGGTGTAAAAAGAAAAATGAATAATTTGTATCAAGCATTGAGATAAATATTTCTTTGTTTTAAGACCCGCAGTTTATAATTTAAGCGCCAAAGTTGAATTTCTGATCTCTGCTATTCATTCTTTAAAATGAAACCAACGCGGTGACAAATGATAACCGTTGAAACGGTTCAAGTTTTTAATCATTAAAGTTACTTATACTGCGAATGACTCGAAACGGTGGAAAAAATTAACCGTTTATTTCAAGATTAATCACGCCAACAATACGAAAAAGAGAAAGGAAGAGGAACGAAAGCCACATTTTAAGTAAAAATTATAGCAACATAAACATCATTCTTAAAATACTTTTCAAATTCAGCAGTCACTTTGGGCTATGAAACCGAGTAAATGTCTCTTCCTAAGTATTATACCATTTTAGTTGCGAATTTCTACTATTCAAAAACCAAAACTCGATAAATTACGTTGAAAAGTTTCAGGTAAGTATATGTACACGTACAGAGTAAGTTTTATGTATAAACTACAGTAATTTAAAACGTTTAAATTTTCTTCCGACAACAAGCAAGGTCTATATCATAATTTGATTTTTTTATAAGTTTTTCAAAAGTTTCAAAAAAGAACTTCGAGTTAATTTTAATTTTTTTTCCTTTCTTTTTTAAACAAACATAAAAATCAGCTCTCGAGAATCGTTGTCGCAGAAAAGGAAATTTTCTTTGTTAATGCTATCCTGAATCTATCCCGAATAAACGAAAAAGAAGAGTATAGATAGGAAGAAGGACGACTGAAATATTCAATTCTACAAGTTGGCTTCATTCCACGAAATGCAACCATTACTTATTCCACGGTACATGCGCTTTCTCGAAATTAAAATTTTGTACTCGGATATACGAATATCATTTCTATGATCAATAACTTTCTCAACTTGGTTTGTATTTTTCTACTGCAAAACTGTTTGCATTTTTTTTTCTTCAATTTTACAAGTCGCGACATTTTTTTCTACCTGTTTCGTCGTTTTTTAAATTTTTTTTTGTTTCATTTAGAGATTCGTTTCGTGAGGTAATTAATTTGCACCTAATTTTGTAATTAAATATACGTACTTGGAAGATGAGATTTGACACCGTAACGATACTACATTTTAATTAACAATTTAAATACAAAATGCATGCAATGACGATTATCAAAAAATTTATTAATTTTTTTGCAGCAGCGCAGTGTGACAATTAATTACTTTTACCTACGTTATTTAATAGTTTGCCATTCATTTTTGAAAATTGCTACACTTCTACCTGAGTTTTCCCTAATTAGTCTAGAAACTGTTTATAGTATTCTTGTCCCTATAAAGTTGAAGATAGGCAAACCATCGTACATTTATTTCTCAAAAATGAATGAAAAATAATAATAATAAGGAAGTACCTAAGAAAACTTTTTTCTTTCCGATTATTTTCTTTTTAAATTGGAAATTAAAAAAAAATTTGAAAAATTTATTTTTCAACAGAATGACACCCCACTAAGCTAACTAGCTAAGAAGCTAATTAGCTAACTAGCTAAGAAGCTAATTAGCTAACTAGCTAAGAAGCTAATTAGCTAACTAGCTGATTAGCTAACTAGCTAACAGTGATGCGCACGAGCCCTGTTCAAGGCTCGCGAGCCCGGCTCGTTAGAAAGGCGAGCGGAGCCGAGCCGATCCTTCTAATCTTATGAACGAGCTTCGAGCCGAGCCCAGAGCCGTTTTTTTTAAAAATCATAATGCATTTATAACGATAAGGCAAGGGTGACTCACCGTTGCCTTGGGTGACGCATATATCATTTGTATCACACAAGCAAAAAAAGCTTGTAGAAACGTGTAAGGGTACGTAAGTGTTGAATTGATAGCAGTTAGTGCGTCGATGTATCAGGCTCGGCTCGGCTCGGGCTCATTTCTGAACCAGGCTCGGCTCGGCTCGAGCTGGCCGATCGACGAGCTCGGCTCGTTGTTCACGGTCAAAGCTCGGCTCGTGCTCATCACTGCTAGCTAACTGCTGAGCTAAGAAGATAATTGAATAAATTAAAAATAAATTAAATGAATTGAATAAATGAATTTGTTGAATAAATTAACAAGCTGAGAAGGTAAGCCAAGATGCTAAACTAAGAAGCTAAGCTAATTAAATTTTTCAATAGCTAGTGAATGATCATACATGGGCACGTTCGTCAAAAAAACGAACTCGTTCAAGTTCGCGTTCATTCGCTCAAAAAAACGAACTTAGTTCAAGTTCATTTGCAAAATGAACTGAGTTCGCGAACACGTTCATTCACCGTTCATTTTTTATGAAGTGAGTGGGGTGTCAAAAACAGAGTTGTAACGAATATTCGATGTATCGAATATAAATACCTATTTTCGAATAGAAAATACGTATTTTGTATCTGTATTCGAAATCACTTTTCAACCTATTTATATCTTCTATTTTCAAATACTTTTACGAAAAAACATATTCGATTTTTTTCAAATATCTACTCGAAGTGACTTCGAATACATGTACTTTTATATTTTTTTCGGTAATTTTGCTTTTGATTCAAATTTGATTCGCTAAAATTGAAATTCTAGTTCCTAAATGGCCAATAGTTCGAATATTATTCAAAAAATACTTGAATAGTTGAACTATTCTTGTTTGAATTCAATGCAGCTTGGGTGGGTAACTAAAAAAAAAGTATTCGATTTTATATTCGAATAATACCTATTTTGAAAATAGGTATTTATAATCGATATTCGAAGATACCTTTTCAGAGGTATTTATATCTGTATTTTGAAAATACCTTTAGAAATCACCTATCTTGTATTTTGTATTCGAAATAGGTTTGAAAGGTATCTTCTACAACTCTGGTCAAAAAAGAGGTTTTCCGATGAGGAATCCAATGGTGAGGTTATTTTGTGAGTAAAATGATTATTTTGCAAAATAGTTGACATTTTAACGTTGACATGTTCTATTTTCATCAATTATCACAGACTCGTCCATAAAGTTTTGAATTTTTGACATTTGATTGCGATTTTTATCGTCAATTTACTGAACTGAAGTGAACGAAGAAAAATCAGTTCATTAGTTCACTTTCAAAAAAACGAACTCGTTCAAGTTCACGTTCGTTTCAAATTGCTGAAAAGTTCACGAACTTGGCGTTCGCGAACTTGAACGTGCCCATGTATGTGAATGATAAAATAATTCATCCAATTTAAACCATACTTTTAAATACATTTCATGCAAAATTGAAGAAGAAGGAGAGGACAAATCGAAATTTTTGTGATTTAAAAAAAATTATTTCAAGGTTCTCAATTTACAACTTTTGTTTGAGGAATTTTTCAATTGAGACTTTAGGAACAAATCTGTGGCACTTCAAAGGAAGAAAGCAGGCGTACGAAAAAGTTTTAGTGAAAATTGATAATAATTCGTTAAATAAAATATTTTTTATTTAAAAAATTAATAAGTTTGTTTGTTGTTCCATGTAAATTTGTAAAATCTTTAGACTAGCCGCAGCTAATTCCAAAATCTGATTGGCTGTTCATACGTACCTATATTATATATAGATAGGTATCCAATGAAATCTTGCAAGAACGAACAAACCTAGTAAGTATGGCAGAAAATATGCAATATAAGCTAAGAAGCTAAATTAGGAAGCTAAGCTTAGAAGCTAAAAAGCCAAGCTAACAAGCTAAAAAGCTAAGAATCTGAAAAGCTAAGGGGCTAAGAAGTTTTGTAATTTGCTAACAAGCTAACTGGATAACTAGCTAAACTATAGCTACTCACAATCAGCTCCCTAGCTAAGTAGCTAAGAAGCTAGCTATAATTAAGTAATTACATAAATTAGTTCAGAGTAAAATTAGGCTAAATAGGTTCAGATGAGTTACCAAGTACCAACTCATTTGTGCAAATGATGAATTTAAAGCATTGTAGGTATCTAGGTAACTTGCTTAATGACGTAGCGAGAATCAAACTCTCTTAATGAAACTATACGAAAAGAAGAGAGATAAGAAATTAGGTCGTTAGATCATTAAATCCGTATCGTGGTTTAGCGTGAAAAAATTCCCCTCTTTTTTAAAATTGTTTTTCAAAAGCGTTTTAAATAAAACATTTTTTTAAAAATTATAGCAATGAATTTGAAAATGTTTACATTAGCCTGCCGTTATTATACCTTCTAACTGCTGGGCAAAAAAAAAACACCAACCAATTAGGTACCTACCTATCAAAAATTTATAAAACAACTCGTTGCGTATGTTTTACTCACCTATTGGAAAACGTAGAAAAACTAGCAGAGGTTGGAAAATAATTTGTTTTTGTTCTTGAAGTCTAAATTGTACGCATAAGTTATATCGTTTAAACTCGTAAACGTAATAAAAAATGATGCCAAAAACTCATTAAGCATCCGAAAGAAAATATATTACGAATTAAACTTTATAAATAATGTTGAAAAGTTTTCTAGTCGAAAAAAATAAGCCTACGGTTGAAATGGGAGTATATCGAAAAAAGGAAAAAAGCCTCAAACACGAACATTCCAAGTTCGAATAGTACAAAAAAAATCGTGTATCTGTGAAATTTAAATTCGTGTTAAATTAAATCAAAATAACGGTTAACAAGAACGACAAAGAATATAATTAACCGTCGACATACTGCCAATTCACCACGCCACGCCACGCCGCGCCACGCCGCTCGCGAAGCTCGCGTGACCTATAGTCAGCTGAAAACACTTGCCCTTGCCTATACAACGGTCAAGCACTTAGCAAGAGAAAAATACTGACACTGATGTTTTAGAATGGCAGATTTTTAATTTTACCATTTTTGGCGATAATTGGCGCGGCGAAACATTCGTGCGATAGGCTCGTTCCACGTAAACTCTTTGACATCCTTTGAAAAAATGTTCGTTGAATTTTCAAGAATATATACTTAAGTAATTAGGTGTATTTGAAAAAAATTGATATAGAAAATTACGCTTGAAAAAATGTTTAGGAAAAAAATTCCTTTGAAAAAAATTTTTAGATCAAAAGATATATTTTTTAAAAAGTTCATTAATTAAATTCGTAATTGGCCCTATATTATCAAAAAATGTTGTATTTATAGATAAAAAATTTCCTAACAAAATTTTACTTCAAAAAAATAATTTTGAAAATTGTTTAAAACAAAAATTCAAAAATTCTTTCAAAAAATGATTGGAAAATATTTTTTGCACGAAAAATTACCTTGCGATGAAACTGGCAAAAAACGGACGTTTTAAAAGTTTTTCTCCAGTTGATTAAAATTCCATTCAGAAAATTTGAAAACATTAGATACAGAAAATTCAACTGAAAAATTTCCGAAAAAATTAATTTATTTAAAAATCGCAGAAATTTAGGCTAGATACTATTTTCAAAAACTTTTGAAAAAAAAAATTGATACCTAACTATTTCTGTCGAAAATTAATAATAATAAGTAGGTATGCAAACATGCTTTCAATAACAATTTTTTCAAAAGAAAAATTCTTTCAAGAAATGTTTTAAAAATTATTTTTTGATTAAAAAATCCTTTGAGAATTCGCAAAAAATAGATGTTTCGAAAATTTTCGTCAAGTCATTTCGAAATCCAATGAAAGTCGTTTGAAAAAACTTGCAAAAATTCAACTGAAAAAATTTAAATAAAAAATTACAAAAAATTTATAAACTCTTCCGAAAAATGTTTGAAATTTTTTTCTGTCAAGTACAAAACTTTATAAAAATTACAAAAAATGTTTTAAAACTTTTTGAAAAAAATTTAATTTATTCAATAAGAAATGCTTGAATTTTTTTGTATCAGAGATTTCTTTGGAATAAAATTTTCAGAAAGGAAATATATATTTTTTTTAAATCTTGAAAATAAATACTAAAACAACAACTACAACAACAACAATAAAACAACAACAACAACAACAACAAAAACAAAAACAACACAAGCATAAAAAATTCACAAAATTTCATCAAAAATTTTTTAAAAATGAAATTTTTAGAATACATTTTATTATGCTTTAAAAATTTCCCTCAAAAAATTCAAAATCCTACTTAAAAAATAGACAAAAAAATAATAATAAGTACTGGTAATGATACCTATCAAAAATTTATTTTATAACTGACCTTTGCAGAAATGAAATAGGTATTTCAAAAAAAGTTCGTTAAAAAATTCAATAGGTAGATATCATTTCAGATTTTAATTTTTTTTTCAAATACCTATTTGTATAAGTACCTACATAAATTCTCTATACAAAATTTGTGACTAAAATTTTAAAATTCTTTCAAAAGGCATCTTATTTGAAAAATATCTGTTGATTGAAAAATTCTCTTGGTTATTTACAAAAGGGAAATATTTTCAAAATCCCCCCCCCCCCAAAAAAAAATAAAAACATACTTATGTACTCATTAAAATTTTTCAACAAAAATTCTTTCAAAAAATGTTTGACCTCGAAAATTCCCTCGGAATAAATAGGAACTTCGCCAAAAACAGTTGTTTTTAAATTTTTATTGAAATAAATTCAAATTCCTATCAAAAATTGTTTTTAAAACACAAAAAATACAAAAAAATTGCTTGAAAAGTTTTGTGAAAATAAAAATTCAATTATTTTATGAAATTCTTGAAAAAAGTTTTTGGAATCAAAGATCCCTTGAAGTGAAATCCACAAACAAGAAATATTTCAAGAATTTTCATAATGAATAATTGAAGTGCTTCTATTGAAAAATTGAAAATTTTCAATACAATTTTTTTAGAAAAAAAAAAAAAATTCTTTCTTCGAATAGGTAAGTAGTGAATTTTTTAAAAGAAAAATTCAAAAAAATTATTCAATCCGTTCCGCATCTTAATTGATGAGAACTTCGCCCAAGTATAATTTTATTTTTAAATTTGTGGATTATTTCACTGTTCGTGATTTTAAAACAAACACCACAAGTAATCGAATGCCCAATTGCTGAAAATATGAGATTGGTTATAAATATTTAACGATGTTTTTTCAGAATTTAAAACAATTCGTGAAACAGATTATAATACGATAATTCACCTCGTATGTGGCAATATGTCAAAACTTCGTTATTTTAGACAACTCAGTCGTGATTGATCATTCATGTGGTTTTGTCCTGTTTCCAATACAGTCGAATATGAATGATTTCATCGAAACTCGTTTACTTACTTGGTTTACTTCGAAACATACTGATTCCCTCATACATGAGAGTAAAACGTAATAGGATTTCGTAATTTTTGTTTAAGGTTATTCCCAATTGAATATTATATTACTTGATGTGTCAATTGGTATACCTATCCAATTATTATTCATCATCTATTTATTTTCCATTTCAAAAAAATATTGACCTTGGCGTCGGTGGATTTCCACGTAAAAATCGAAACGAACCAAAAATACGTTTTCACTGTTTTAGATTATAAGTTACCAAGTTATATTAACGTTTCTATTGAAGCTTATTATTCGTTATAAACCTCGCTCGATTATGTTGTTTAAAACTCCTCTGGGAGATTCGGAGCGACGAATCGATGAAAATTCTACCCCCTTATGAATACTTTTTTCCAATACAGTTCCTGGTAAAGTGCAGTTATGCGTATAAAAATAGAGGGGAAAAAATAAAGGTTGAACGAATAAATGAAACAATTATAAGAGGCGATCGAGTAGGTAATGAAATATAACCAAGTTTTATCTGAATAAAACACGCAATCATAATAAAAGCCATCGAGGTGATGTGGATACCGCGGAAATATTGCATTAATTAACATTCGATTGGTAAATTTATTGAAAAAAATCCGGCCAAAATTCGAACATCAGTCAATAAAACACGTAAACAAATTTTTAGCCGGAATATTATATGCTGGAATATTTTTGAAGAAGAACAATTTGAATAATTAAATACGTACATGGCAAAATCGAAATTCCAACGCTTTGGCCCGAGCACTTTCGTTGCTAATTAATTTATCCAACTTCGGTATTTATTGTTGAATTTAAAAAGTTTTCCCCGCATTTGGATAATTGAGTGGCGGGGAAATGCCGAAATATTAACTTTCCCAAACGCATTGTGTATCTACGACTACGTATGCAGCATTATCTTTCTCTATGTGTAGATAGAGCCTCCAAATTTTCCAAAAAAATCATTCGAGCATTCAAAAAGTTCATAACTTACGTAAACGAAAGATTGTTGCTCTTTTGCTACGATGGCTGCGATTCGAACGAATTTTCTGCCATGATGAAGTTTTATAGACAAAAAAAAATAAGTAAATAAAACTGTAGCATTAAACTTTATCAGAAAATAAACCGAACTTTGAAAAACTGTTATTGTTATTCTTTAAATAGAGAATCTACGAGTATGTTGAGAAAAAATATCTAGGTAGATTTTCGAGCCCGTAAAAAGGTTTCATTAAAGATATTGTAGATATCGAATATCGAGAACCTTTCACGTTATTTTTATCTGCAGCTAAAGTAAATAAATAGAACGATGGAGATTTTTTTTTTTTTTGAATTTCCATATCGATATTGTTTTAATTACGTGGATTACTAGTTGAATGACATTCAACAATGATGAAAGTTACCGTAGTGTTTCCCCCCCACAAAATTCGTGCTACCAATAATACGTACCTACTACATTCATTTAATAAATGGCAGAATATATTCTAGTGATTTCATCTTCATTGTACCTATGTCATATAAACCGTACCAATAATGTTTGACAAAAAACCGAATTACCTACTTTGGCTCGAATTTCCTATTTTGTAATGTGGATGTCGTATTGTCCACAAAGGTTGTAAATTGAAAGAATTGTGGACAGTAGATTGCGTTTCATTAGCTATTTAAAATGTTTTGATGTTTTCATGATGACGCAGTTTCAATTTGATTTCCTTGTGCGGCTGTAATGG
This sequence comes from Balanococcus diminutus, assembly GCA_959613365.1. Taxonomy (NCBI): domain Eukaryota; kingdom Metazoa; phylum Arthropoda; class Insecta; order Hemiptera; family Pseudococcidae; genus Balanococcus; species Balanococcus diminutus. Next base: position 39,246,374 of record OY390714.1, read on the forward strand.
TGGGGTTTTCACTATGTAATAAAATAAAATTTTTCACTCTAAAATGGAAAGTTGCCAAGTAGGTAATAGCATTACCTCTATGCACAGGAAACCTTTTTGATTGAAAATATCGTATTTGGATTTTTATTTCAATCATGAATAAATTTATTTCGCAGAAACAGCCATCCAGGTCTTTGCATAGTGTGAAATTTTGAATAAAAAATTCAAAACATATTGTTTCAACTGCAATAGTGAACCTTTTCATTACGTTTATGCCATTCTCAGGGCCAACCACTTGGGATTTTTCAGGATGTAGCTCGATTTTTTCAGAAGAGGGGTCCATTTGGATTTTTTCGATGTTCAATACCTAGTAAAATGATTTTTCATTCCAAAAAAATTAGATTTTTCTTACTCAAAATTGTGAGCTCCCCCCCCCCAAAAAAAAGAGAAGTCTTTATTTTGATAACATTGAAAGATTTTTTTTCCCTACCAGGAAATTCAAAGTTTTTCTTTTATTTCAAAAAATTTATTTTTTAAAACAAAAATTGAAAAAAATAACGCTTATTTCTATTTTAAAAAATCAAGATTTCTTATTCCAAGAAGAGTAGAATTTTTATCCCTGGAAATACGTAGTTGATTAATCATGAATTTTTTCAATCCTCGTAATGTTTTATATATTATTTTGATTTTTCAAGAATTTTTTAGGTATCTAAAATCATTTTATGTTTTATGATTTTACAATTTCATTGAATGTTTAATATCTATATACGCTTATTCAACTTTCCTTCTGCTTGTCAATTCCTTAATTTTTCAAATATTTATTTTTCTAAATGTTTTGAAAATTTTTAAAAATCAACTTGAAATTTAAATTTTAAAAAATTTCTGTTTTTTTTTTTTTTTTTTTTAAATTATTTATAGGTACCTATCAATGTTTTTCATTTTTACAAATTTTTCATTTCTTGTACGTAACGTGCTATTTTTTCGTTTTTTGATTTTTGATTTCAAAATTTTTTATCACAAAAATTTTTTAAATTCTACAATTTTCTCAGTTTCTCAAAATATTATTTTTTAAAGTTTCCGTTTATCAATATTTTATGGTCATGAGTTTTTTTTAATTCTCATAGACTTTCTCATCACTTGAAATTAAAAATTTTCTGCATTTTTTATAATTTTATTGAATCTTTGACAAATTTAAATTCCTATTTTTTCGATCTCTTTTTGAAACGCTTTTGATAGGTACCTATGTTAATTTTCAAAATTGCATTTTTTCTTTTAATTGTAATTTTTTATTCTTCTCAATGTGTCAATTATTACGATCATCATTTTTTGTAGTTTTTTCAGATTTTTAAAATTTTTAGAACAATTATTCATCATCTATTTTTCAAAATTTTTCTCAATTTTAAATTTCCCACTTCATCTGCATTTCTCATTTATTACCTACAAATATCAATTTTTTAATGTGTCTATTTACAATAGGACGTTATAACTGATCCCATTTTTTAAAATTCTTATGACATTCTATTATATTTTTTCATTTTTTTATATTTTCAATTACTATCGATAATTTTCTGTGTGTGTGTGTGTGTTTTTTTTTTTTTTTTCTAATTTATAATTACCTAGTTTTATTATATTTTTATTACATTAAAATTTTCCACTTCTTCATGACGCCTTCATTTCAAATAAATTCATTTTTCCAAATGTTTGGATTATTTTTTTCAAATGTTTTTTATACGTATACGGTTAAGTAGATATCCTAATTTTCAAGATTTCCTACATTTTAAAATTATTTGGCATTTTTTAATTTTCTATTTTTTAAAATTTTTATAACAATCCAATTTTCCATTTTTTTCAAATTTTTAGATAGGTAATTTTTTGACATTTTTTCAATTTACGTTATCAATAATTGCATTTATTTAACTTATCACTTTTTTTTCAATTTCTATAAGTACAATTTTTACTTTTAATTTTTTCTGATTTTCTGATATTTTTAATCATTGAAAATTTTGCGACTTTTTATGTTTTCCTGATTCTATAAATTATTTACATTCGGATTTACGGCCACTTTTCTTCGAAATTTTTATTTTTTCAAAGGCAAGTCAATTTTTGCTTAATTTTTTGATATTACAATTTCATTTTTGCATTTTTATTAAATTATTTAGTTATACTTATACCAGTAATTTTTCATATTATTTTGTATGACATTTTATTAGGTTTTTTTTCACATTTTCATTCATTTCCAATTCCTACTTCTACTTCTCAGGATTGAAAAAAAATAATCCTTATTTAAAAAACGCACGACTATTTATAAATTGGGTTCCAATAAATTAAATACCTACGAGTATATTCTCAGAGATTAATTTTATTTTAAAACCAATTTTATGTGAGTTTTTTCCCAGTATTTATGTGAGTACAGGATTACGTTTTAGAACAAACGCGTATTCGAAAGGTTATATAAAAATACCCACGAATACAAGCGGAAGAGGAGAAGATTTTTTTATATATTTATTTAAGAACCGAAGGAAGACGAAATTTTTACTTTAGGTACCGGCGTTATGAATTATGGAAACGTTAAGTCCTAAACCTGTCTAAAAGCTTTTAATTCTTATCGTTTACTCGTATTCGACGGTACATTTTATTCTGTGTTTGCAAAACATTTAATTTTTATCTACGGCAACACTTGTACGCTTTTGTGAACTTTTAAACGACTACCATTTTAACTTTCAACTTTTTTTATTATATTCTCGGTAATACTATGCAACAAGTTAGAAACGAAAATAATCTTTCCTATTGCCTCATTCTTACGATTGTAATTTCGAACAGATGTTTATGTTTACAAATTTATCTAACGTAATTTTTCAAATAAATTTTAAAACAGGCTGTTTTACGAGAAAAGCGAGTTATTTTTTTCAATAATAAAAAATCACGATTTCATGTTCGTACGAGGTATATGAGCTTGAAAAAAATGATTCCGCTTTCTAGCTCATGCTGGTGCCTAAATTTAAACTTAATTCATAAACGTGGCCCATTTGTTCAATAACAAATCGTACCTGTAAATTACATTGTATCTGTTTGGAACAGTTTGAGCGTCGCGAGGCGGAGAGTTGCCCAGCAGTTTGCCTATTCTTCGTCTTTATTATGTAATGACCGACTATAAAGCTCATTTATGTTTATTTTAAACTAACGCGAACATAGGTGTTAATATTTTACGGTCGAAATTGAAGTTGGAAAGAAACTACCCGGCAACGATCCTCGGTGCTGTACAAAAACTCGACGCCATCGCCATAGATATTCCGGCGATGAACTTGCACAGAAGACGAGTTGTTTTGTATGCGTTTTTGTTTTTTGTATATGACCCCATTTATGTTGAGTGTTTTGGAATACAACGTTTTTTGCCTCATTCATTTCCCCCGGACACAACACGGCGCTCGCACGCAAGTTTGGCCGATCTTTTATTTTTATTCCAAATATCATGAGAACAATAAAGGTCGGTCGTTTTCAAATGACGTGATATTTAGGCAAAAATGCTTACGACGTATATTTTCAATTTGATTGATTTTACAACCCGAAGGGTCAATTGTCGGCGTGGCTGAGGCTGGCGAGAAATTTAGATATATGCAATGGCGGAGGTGTGAGATTTCCAGAGCTTTGTTGAAATTAACGAAAGCTATTATTTCTTACCTCGCAAAGTCCTTCCCATCCGAGTGCATAAATTTTGCTCGAGTCTGCTTTTGGCGTAGACAATACTGAAGTACTGAACTTCTTGCTGTAATTTTGATGTTTGAAGAAGTATGCTTGGTAATTTAACTACCTGTAATCATAGGGCAGCCTCTGTACTCTTCTCACTCGTTGATACCTATTTCCGAATGCGACTAAACAAAGGATTCATTTCAATAAAGTCGATTTGCTATTGGGGTAGATAAAAATTCTTATCTGTTTTTCAATAAGAAATTGACTTTCCTAATTCAGACCATTTTTTCATTCACTTGTATTCAAACAGACAATTATTTAATTCTTTGGGATACAAACAGATATTTCCTAATGCAGGCCATTTTTTAATTCTCTAGGATTCAAACAGACAATTTTTTAATTCTTTAGGATTCTAAACAGAAATTTCTTAATTTCAACAAATTTTTAATTCTCTTGGATTCAAACAGACAATTATTTAATTTTTTAGGATTTAAACAGATATTTCTTAATTCAGACCATTTTTTAATTCTTTTGGATTCAAACTGACAATTATTTAATCCTTTAGGATTCAAAAAGACAATTTTTTATTTCTTATGTAGTTTGGATTCAAAAAGACAATTTTTTAATTCTTTAGGATTCAAACAGATATTTCTTAATTCCAACAATTTTTTAATTCTCTTGGATCCAAACAGACAATTTTTTAATTCTTTAGGATTCAAACTGACACTTCTTAATTTAAACAATTTTTTAATTCTTTAGTAAGCATTCAATCTGATATTTATGGAAATTGGGCAAGTAGAGCAAGTGAGATGAGTGGGACAAGTGGGATAACTGAGGAAACTGAGGCTAGTGGCACAATCGAGGCAAGTGGGACAAGTGGAACAAGTGAGACAATATTGGAGCAAGTGGAACAAGTGGGACAACATATAATTTTTTATTTCTCATCTATGATTGAAACAGACATTTTCTTAATTTTGACAATTTTTTAATTCTCTTGAATTCAAACTGACAAATTTATTAAATTCTTTAGGATTCAAAACACATATTATTTTCTTAATTCAGACCATTTTTCAATTCTCTAGGATTGAAACAGACAATTTTTTAATTCTTTAGTATTCAATCTGATATTTTGTTATTATGATACCTAATTTTTAAATTTTCTTGGATTCAGACAGACAATTTTCTAATTCTTTAGGATTCAACCAGACATTTCTTAATTTCAACGATTCTTCAATTCTCTTGGATTCAAAGAGACAATAATTATTTAATTCTTTAGGATTTAAAAAGATATTTCCTGATTCAGACCATTTTTTAATTACTCATTCTCTTAGATTCAAACAGACAATTTTCTAATTCTTTTGGATTATTCAAACAGCCATTTCTTAATTTCAACAATTTTTTAATTCTCTTGGATTGAAACAGAGAATTATTTAATATTTAATTCATAAGTATTCAAACAGATATTTCTTAATTCGGGATACTTTTTAAATTATTCGCTTGGATTCAAACAGACAATTTTTTATTTCTTATGTAAGCGGGATTCAAACAGACATTTCTTAATTTCAACCATTTTTTAATTCTCTTGGATTCAAACAGACAATTATTTAATTGTTTAGGATTCCAACAGATATTTCTTAATTCAGACCATTTTTTAACCATCTAGGATTATCAATACCAGTATCTAGAACCAAAAGTACCAAATACCTACCAAAACGAATATCAGTATCGAAAACCCAAGAACGAAGTACCAAACACCAACACTACTTTTGAAACCCGGAAATACCAAATACCTACCAATACCGATTAATCGAAATTGAAATACCAATACTGGTTAGTAGTATTAGTTGGTATATGTATACTTATACTAGTACCTATACTAAGGAAATTAAAGGAACAAATTGGCTACGTTGACAACAAGACAAACGTCTGTAACAGATTTATTGCCTATAAGCATGACTGAAGAAACGATAACGTTTAATTAAGGGTATTTGTAAGAGTAATTAAAGGATGGTAGAGACAACATGTCCGTTTTTCAAATCGCGGATAAATTTTGGAATCTCATCTTCGCACACGCAAAAGGTTTTTGAAAGCTTCTTGAAGCTTAGTCATCCATTAATGTCACTCGGTGAGTGATTTTGTTTGAGCTATTTACGCATTAGTTTGAAATTACACTGATTTGTCTCATAAGTGTAGTGGAAACTTTCTCGTTGGTTTTTTTAATCTAAGGGAATTCGAAGATACCTACAGTTCCGATGCGATCGAAGTTTAATAAAACGAATGATCAATGATGTAGAATCACCCAGGTCGCGGTTTTTCGATTTCATACCCAATTCCTGTCCAATTAATATCGCTCTCTAGTGTTCGATGGTTCTGTGTAATCAAGTGAGACGGTCGTCGAACACCCGCCCTCCCATCCTAAAAATAAACGTAACGACCCGAACGATGACGACGACCGACGAACTGTAGACGAACGGAACTCTTATATTCTCTAAACATTAGCCCTTTGATGTTGCGATGCCGCGGATTGATTTTTCGCATAGAAAAAATAATTTTAGCATATGTGCTCAATGGGATTATTTTCCTAATTTTACAAGCGCTTTCTTTCAAGACCAAAACGAACTTTCTATGATAAAAATTCGCGAAGATCCAGGTATGCCAGATTTGATGAAAATGCCACTTTTTTTCAACCTTAAAAATTTCAAAAACGTAGAAACTTCGTTTTGGTCGCAAATGAAAGATCTTGAAAAATTAGGAAAACTTTTGCTCTTAAAATTTTTTCATTTTAAACAGCCCTTTTCAAGAAATGAGCGTAATTGTGCAAAGTGATGGAATTCGATTGATTTTTCGCATTTTTCGCATAGAAAAAATCATTTTAGCATATGTGCTCAATGGGATTATTTTCCTAATTTTTCAAGCGCTTTCTTTTAAGACCAAAACGAGCTTTCTACGATAAAAATTCGCGAAGATCCAGATCTCACTTGATATGCCAGATTTGATGAAAATGGCACTTTTTTTGGAATATGTATTTTCACTTTGCGAAAAAACTACTGAACCGATTTTGGCGAGATTTTGGATTTAGGTTTTTCTTATCAAAATCTAGGACTATATTTTTGGAATTTTGAAAATTATGAAATTTGACCCTTCTCCCCCCCATTTTGGGCCCCAAAATTTTGAAAATGGGGTTGGAAATATTCAAAGCACGTATTCCACGTCGGACTCTATACACACGCAAAATTTGAGCTCGATAGCTCAATTACAGCAACCTGTAGAGATTCCTAAAAAATACATAGTATTTTTTCAATTTTGAAAATTTCAAAAACGTAGAAACTTCGTTTTGGTTGCAAATGAAAGCTCTTGAAAAATTAGGAAATTTTTGTTCTCATTATTTTTTTGATTTAAACAGCCCTTTTCAAGAAATGAGGGTAATTGTGCAGAGTGATGGAATTCGAGCATGGTGTACCGCGCGTTGTATGATATGAATGAATACCTAACTGACGAGCCAGCATTCAGCTCGGCGTGTTGGCTGGTTGAATTTTTTCCGGATTTCTGTGACGGTGTACACGAGTTCGATTCTATGCTGATTTCTTTTGAGGAAATTTTTTTAATTTTTTTAAATTTTATTTTCGACAGTTATAATTGAAAACCCAATTATTTATACATTATGTGGTTTTTGACGAAATATTTAATGGCAAAATACTTGAAATGTGTTATTTTCCATGCTCTCTTAGATATGTGAGAGTGTGAGTGATGGTTCTACAACAGTAACATAGAGTTCGCTGTTTGCATGCTCAGTTTACAACGTTTGTTCGCCGATTAGTATTTTTGTATTATTTCACTTTCGACGATCAATTTTTTTTAATTAATTTTTTTAATAATATGTAATGGGTAAATTAAAATTGAATAAATTTTCGATTTCGATACCTATTTTCGAAGTTTTATGAATTTTATATGAAAATACGTATTTGTGAAAAAATTATTCATTCAAAAATCTTTATTTGCGAGTTTGATGGGTACCTATTTTTGAAAAAAAAAAAAAAAAAAAAAAAAACGAACATAGTAAAAAATAATAATTGTGAGGGAGATTAAAAATAACGCGCTGAATAGTGGAGACTTTTCTAGGGTTCAAAATTTTGTTTAGGGGATATTCATCATTCTCAAACTGTTGAAGGCTAAATTTTATCCAAAAATACATTCGATTTTCGACCTTAAATTTACCTCCGACCCGAAATTGGGCTTTTAAAGAAGGGTCAATTTTGAAAATTTCAAAATTTACAACATTATTGTCGAGATATAGGTTTTTGAGAATGCTGAATTCGATTTCTGTACCTAAACTTACCTTCGACCCCAAATTGTGCTTCTAAGAAAGAGTATATTTTGACAATTTCAAAACTTACAACATTAGTGTCGAAATGTAGGTTTTCGGGGATGCTGAATTCGATTTTTGTATTTAAATTTACCTCCAGGCCCAAATTAGGCCCTTAAGGTGGTCAACTTTGAAAAGTTCAAAAATTTTCACCATTCATATTAAAATGTTACAAGTTTTATAAAATTGTATCAAGTTTACAAAAAAAAAACTACTGATATTTTTCAAAAAAATTCTTCAAAAAAGAATTAGTCTCCGCCCTCCCCAACCTCAATGAAAACTACGTTTGAAAGCAAAAAGTGTACCAAACAAAATACTCGGTAAAAAAAGTTTGTGATATATACTATTGAAAATGATTTGATAATCCGCCTCCCTTGTGTCACCTATAACTTCATAATTAATTTAATCACTCTCCTACTTTCTTAAAATTTCTTAAAAATAAATTCTTGAAACATCAGGTAAAAAATGTACTGATATCTATAAATTAATTTAACCACCCTCCTAATATTTTAAATATAAATTCTCGAAACATTGAAACAGTGGGTAAAAAATATGATATAATTTAATAATCCGCCTCCTTCCTCCCCTTTTCAGCACCTAGGGTTGAATGTATTGATATTATAACTACTACGATATGTGCAAAAATTTTGAAGAAAAATTTATGAATTCTCGAAACATTGAAACAGTGGGTAAAAAATGTCATGATATAATTTAATAATCCGCCTCCCTTTCCGCCTCCTTCCTCCCCTTTTCTGCACCTAGGGTTGAATGCATTGATATAAATACTACGCTATGTGCAGAAATTTTGAAGAAAAAAATAGTTGAGGGCTCAGTCTCACTTTTTTGGTAAGTACATAATTATAAAAGACTGAGCCCTCAACTATTTTTTTCTTCAAAATTTCTGCACATAGCGTAGTATTTATATCAATGCATTCAACCCTAGGTGCAGAAAAGGGGAGGAAGGAGGCGGAAAGGGAGGCGGATTATTAAATTATATCATGACATTTTTTACCCACTGTTTCAATGTTTCGAGAATTTATATTTAAAATATTAGGAGGGTGGTTAAATTAATTTATAGATATCAGTACATTTTTTACCTGATGTTTCAAGAATTTATTTTTAAGAAATTTTAAGAAAGTAGGAGAGTGATTAAATTAATTATGAAGTTATAGGTGACACAAGGGAGGCGGATTATCAAATCATTTTCAATAGTATATATCACAAACTTTTTTTACCGAGTATTTTGTTTGGTACACTTTTTGCTTTCAAACGTAGTTTTCATTGAGGTTGGGGAGGGCGGAGACTAATTCTTTTTTGAAGAATTTTTTTGAAAAATGAGTATATTCAGAAGTTATTCCAAGTTAGAAGAGGTAACTCAGGTAACTGTTTCGTATGAAAACATTTTGTCTGACAAATCAGTGTTGCTAAGTAAAATTTGGACCGCGAAATTAGTTCCATTATTTCTCGCAAAATGAACTCGTGTTGGAACTTTAGTGCCTTTCGATATTCCAGTGTGAATATCGGAACTGAGCATTCTAAATGCTTGAGCGATTCCTTTGGAAAATTCAGGAATGTTGTATTTGAATTCCGTCGGAGGGTTTTCAAGATAGAATATCCACCTCTGTCGTCTTCTTTCTTCTTGTTGCTTATAGGGATATTTTTTTTCTCGTATTTTGTTATTGTCTGGTATGAAGGTTTTTTTTGGTGTTTTCTTCTCGGTCGTTCCGTGTGCTTTGTCTTTATCCTTGGTATCCAAACCAAATTCAAAATAATCTTCATAACTCGTGAAGTCGTTTTCGTATTCTTCGATGCATTGACGTGCACTTTTGGACCATTTCATGTCGTTGTACAAGTCTTCCAAAGTCGTCTAAAAATATATACGATCAAGATATTATCTATTCGGAAGAGAGAACTTCAAAATAAGCAGACCACCAAATTTGTTGCGTGAACGTACAAACAAAAATTAAAATTTTGAAACAAAAAAGCATAGATGAAAACTATTGCGAATGAGAGTATATTATTTTGATTTGATTTCAATTAACTAAATCAAGATATTTGTTGAAACTAGTTTGCTAAGTTTTTTCTTTTCCATCGTTTCTTCGTAATTATGCGGGCCGGTTGCCCATTTTTAATTCTCACTAGTCGAGTGTGAAAATACCTAATTGCGTATAGGGTTTCCTTTCTCTTTGTATAAGAGAGAAACGAAGTATTAGTTATCAATCGAACGAATATTTGGACTTGGAAACTTTTCCTTTTCGTAGGTATAGCGTTTAGTCTCGTAATTTGACTTTTTTTTTTCATTTTCCAAAGTTTCTTTTTTCTTCCGAGTGGAAGATTTTTTTAAAACTAGCCCAGATTTCATTTTTTTCATTATTAAAAACTTTCCAAAGTTTTACCTACAAGTTTTTAATGTTTACTTAACAATGTCTTCGTTTACCAAATGTCTTAAATTTTCTATAAATTCCAATTCCACCAATTTTTAAACAATTTTCCAGTTTTCTAAAGTAAATGTAAATTAGGTAGTCGACTCAGTGTTTCACTTCATTTCAGCAATAAATATTGTTCCTGATGCGTAAGATATCTGAAATAGAAAGAAAGCCAAATGGCAAAATATTTTAGATTTTGAACGTTAGTATTATATTATTATTTTAAAATTTAGTTCAAACTACTATGGCAACAAAACACCCACAAAACAATTGCAAGCTAAAAACAAAAAAACAAAATCAAAATAAAATTAATAGGGTTTAGATAAATGGGTAGATTCAGAAGTTATTCCAAGTTGTTTTGGGTAGAATCAGGGGGCGACTTCTTCGTATGAAAATTGTTTCTCTGACAAATCAAACGTATTGAGTAAAATTTGGATCGCTAGATTAGATTCATTTCGTGGTGAAAAATGAACCCGTTTTGGAACATGAGGGCCTTTCGATATCCCAAGGTGAATATCAGAACTCAACATTCTGTAAGCTACTGCGATTCCTTCGGAAAATTCAGGAATGTTGTACTTAGCTTTTACACTAAAAGCTAATTTAGCTACGAAGTTCGTCGGAGGATTTTCAAGATAGAATATCCACTTCTGTCTTCGTCTTTCTTCTTGGCGCAGAAAGTAATCATTGATATCTTTCAGTGGATTTGGGTCTAGTTTGAAAATATTTTTTGGGGGCGGGCTCGATGCTTTTACATTGCCCTTGTCAGATTCTAAAACCTCTTCATGCTTCCCAAAGTCGTCTTCATATGCGTCAATGCATTGACGCGCACACTTGGTCCATTTCGCGTCGGAATACATGTATTGCAACGTCGTCTAAAAATATATACGATCTAGATTATTATTCAGACAGAGAGAACTTTAAAATAAGCAGACCACTAAATCTGTTGCGTGAACGTACAAAAAAAAATTAAAATTTTGAAACAAAAAAGCATAGATAAAAAATATTGGGAATGAGAGTATATCATTTTGATTTGATTTAAATTAACTAAATCAAGAGAACCAATTGTCACCGAAACGAACATTATCTATGTAGTATTATTAAAACTGTTATTATTAGGTATTATTTAATTATCTACACTTACGTAATTAGTTTTTAACGCGTTCATTTCAAATTGGAATGTAGTGTTTAACGTGTTCATTTCAGATTGGAATGTAGTGTTTAACGTGTTCATTTCAGATTGGAATGTAGTGTTTAACGTGTTCATTTCAGATTGGAATGTAGTGTTTAACGTGTTCATTTCAGATTGGCATGTAATTTTTGATGCATTAATTTCAGTTTGGAATTTTCCAATCTTGAGCTCCATCTTCGTATCAACTGTGGCAGTAATGCACGAGATTAGATTAAAGAGATGGTCCTTTTCCAAATCCTTCAATCGAGGCTTTCTGTTAAATATATTCTTCTGATGTTGGAGACATTCATCAACAATGTTCTGTGCGAAGAAAATTGGAAAACAACTGCGCACTATAAAACAAATGGTCATTAGGATATTACAATAATTCATAGGGCCACTCAAAAATTTTTAAAGTTAAATTACTTACTGTACAAACTAAGTACAAAAATTCGAAAAAATAAGTAGCACATTTTACTGCAAAGGTATAATAATACTACATATATTGATTCTAAAATATGAACCGACGAGTATTCATGTCAAAAGCCAGGCGAAGTTTCAACTAGAATTTTACTTCGTGAAGAGAAAATTTTATAGGAAATATGTTATTCAATCGGTATATAGATATGATATCTGATCAATTATTTCATGATTAAATAATTCAACTTCGATAGAATTGGCTTGCTGGCTACATTCGAACGGTCAAAGAAATGATTAGAGTTTAGAAATAAATTAAATTGAGAATGGTACGTCTACGCGAGGTTTTTTAAGGATCACGTCTAAATAATAATCAACAAATTCCTAAAAAAAGATTAAAAAATTAAAGTTTCAGAATGTCTTACAAAATGTCCAATGAAATCAAATTTTTCAAAAATTTTCCAAGATTACGTAGAAAAAATGTCTGACAAAATGTCCAAAAGGAATAAAATTTATTTTAAAAATTTCTAAAATACTTGATAAATTTCCATAGAAATTTTAAAATCAAAAAAGTCTAATAAAATATTGAAAATTTGAAATAATAAAAGTAATATTTTAAAAAAATTTTTAAGTTTCAAAATTTCTGAAAAAATGACTAAAAAGTCATATTTTTAAAAAAAATTTCTTTGAAAAAAATTAAAAAGTCTAAAAGTCGTAAAATTTTTAAAATAATATCAAAAAGTCATTAAATTTATTTCAAAAATTCCAAGTTTCAAAATGTCTGACATACCTAATGTCTAAAAAATGGGATTTATTAATTTTTTTTTTTTTTTTTTTTTTTGTCATCCAAACCTAACCTAATTTAAACTAACCCAACTGTTGAATTATTCGAAAGCACAAAATGAGCACAAAATTTTTGGGCACCAGTTTCGTTTCGATCGGACCCATAGGAGAGGAGCCGAGATAGCTTTTTTTTGAAACCATTTCCACAGCACCCACCAAGTCAAATTTGGATTCTCAAGGTAGGTGTAGGTACTTATCTCAAGAACGGGTGAGATAGAAAAGTCAAACTTGATTTTTATAGAAACACAAAAAAAACACAAAATTTGGATATAATTTCCAGCTCCTTCCCCTTCAACATTTTTCCGGTGTTCAGGCGAAGTGGGGAGAGGACTATCCGAAGGGGACGGGAGTAGGCTCGTTTGAAAGCACAAAATGAGCACAAAATTCTGACACCACTTTCGTTTCGATCGGACCCATAGGGGTGGAGCTCGAGATATACATTTTGGGCATCATTTCCACAGCACCCCTTTGACCTTGAAATTTGTTTTTTGAATATCTCTGGAAGGGGGCGAGCACAAAATTTGAAATTTGAAGCACAAAAAAGCACAACATTTCTATACTGGTTTCAAGTCTGTAGATAGAGTTTGAATTTTGGTGGGGAGCTGTGGAAATGGAGCTGGAAAAGCTATTGTGAATACCTACCTTATTGTTGAAGTAAAAAAGCAAGCATAAGAAAATTAACACTTTTAGAGTGAAAAAATTATCAATTTCTTGAAAAATAACTTGATGATTTTTTTTGGATAGAAAAATTTTGGAACAAAAAAAAATCAATTTTTTTAAACATTATGAAAAAAAAATTTCAGTAAAATCATTTTAATGCAGAAAAACTCTGACGCAGCCTCTGCGTCAGAAAAGCTGATTTTTTTCTTGATTCTTTTTTTTATTCTTATGAATTCTCTACCAATCATTGTTGTCTTATCCCTCTACTCATATCTTTGTAACTCCAATTAAATTTTAAAATTTTGCTAAATTATGATGGATTGATGGAACTAATTTTCTCTTCAATAACTAGTACCTAGTACCTACTTCAATAAATTGATAAAGTTATTAAAGTTACTGGATTCAATTTCCTTAATAAACTGTTTATTGGAAAATTGTGAGAAATAAATGAAACCAAACACAACTAAAAAGCTAAAAAAAAAAAATTGAAAAATCTTTTTAAAATATTCGTTTACAAAAGACTGATTCATTCAAAAAAACAAAAAAATCGTTCGTAAATGACCGATTCATTTGAACGAAACGTTCTCGAACGACTGATTCTTTTGAACGAATCGTTTGCGAACGACTGATTCATTTGAACGAATTGTTCGCGAACGAGTGATTCATTTGAACGAATCGTTCGCGAATTACTGATTTATTCGAACTAATCATTTGCAAAAACCTGATTCATTCGAACCAATCGTTCGCGAACGGCTGATTCATTTGATTGAATCTTTTGCAAACAACGATTAATGTCATGAACAAGTTTTAACCATCTGACCATCTGCCATATTCAAGGAGCTAATGATTATTTTTCAATCAATAACGTTACATCAACTTTATGGTAACGTTATTTAATAACGTTATTGATGAGAAATACCGAAAACACACCTTTAACGTTACAGTAACGTTATAGTAATGTCGTCAATGAATCGTTATAATGATGGAAATCTCACACAAATAGTGGATACGTCTTAACAACAATAACATAAGTTCAAAAACATTAAAATATCGTTACTGTAACGTTATTGTTGCGTTTTTTATTGAATCTCAATCACCACTACAGAAAAAGTTATGAACAAATTTTTTTAAACTGAAAACGAAGCAATAACGTTACAATAACTTTATAGTAACGTTATTATTATAACGTTATTGAAGCGTTTAAATGATGTTTTTTCACACAAATAATAGATACATCATAACAACATTAATACCAGATTAATAACGTTACAATAACATTACTGTAACGTTATTGTTACGTTTTACAATGCTATTGATGAAATATAACGAAAAATGCAAAAATAACGTTACAGTAACGTTATTATTATAACGTTATTGAAGCGTTATAATGAGCTATGTTCTTTTCGAAAAGAGCAACAGAGCAAGGAGTATTATCAAAGTGCAGTGGAGTACTGATAATGTAAAAACGAAAAGAACAGTTTTAGAGCACTGTTGTAGAACAATCAATCAAAAAGTTGTTTAAAGGGTTAATAAATTACCAAATTAGTATTAATCAAGTTGTATAACGAGAAAATATATTAAAAATAATAGTCCAATAATTTCACTTGCAAAATAAAATAAATTTTTCGAAATCAGGACATCGATAACAAAGTAAACAAATCTCTGCTCCGTTCTGGGGGCCTATTCCGTAAGTGCGTGGATTTTGAACGAGAGGCGTACTTGGCGTACTCAGTTCCAGCGTACCTGGCGTACTCGTCTTACTACTAAACTGGTTATTCTGTAACTCAAAATCGCGTTTTGGCGTTTTGAGCAAAAAATCATAAATAGGTGCATGGGAAAAGGGTCCTTTGAGTCGAAAAAATGTAATTGAAAATATGAAGACATAGTTTATTTTTATTTTTATTTAAAAAAAAAAAGAAAAAAAATTGTGAATTTTTTGGAAATTCTATACTTATTAAGTTATTTTTTCTTTTGAAATCTTAGCAGGTAGATGCAATGATGCAAAAGTCTATCAAAGTACAATTTTATTAGGTTGTATGGATTTCTTTAGGTATACTCAGAGTATTCGACGAAACTTCGAGTATATCTATTCGTCGATTAAATTTATCAGAAACCATTGCATTATTGATTTGGTAGGTATTAGGTAACACAATGATTTTTGACCGTAATTACATTTCGTGTTTATTTTATTGTCAAAGATATTACAATTCTCACCATATTGGATTCTTACATAAACGCGCTACAAGATGCTGTCATCTTAATTCTACCTCTCTCGATATTCGTTGTACTAAAGTTTAATTAAATTATCCGCCAGCACCGCACCATGTTACTCGGATGGTGAAACTGTTGAATATGTTGCTAAAATATCATTCGAAATGAGTTTGTTTTCCATCGAAATCGTCGTTCTATTATTCCACTTTGAAATACCGCAATGTCTCTCGTCTTGATAGTCGCAAATTCGCATTATGCTGCAGAATCCAGTTTGTTTTTCACTTAAGTTTTGAAGGATTTGAAAGATGAAACGTTGTTTTAGTTTACAGTATAAGTATTTTTCTACTAAAGAATGTTTATTGGTTAGAGGGAGTCATGAAATATGCTATGAAAACGCTAAGTAAACCATTCGTTGAAATAATATTACAAATATTTGAATTTGTTCGTCGATATCTTTAAAATTATTTACTGTCATTCGAAAGGAAAATAAATGAAATTGCGTTTATCTCAGATAGGTAACAACGTTCAATTATTATTCTGCTAAAATACACCATAAATCTGTGGCAACAAGTAGTAACAATAAATTCAAATCAAAGTAATTAAAGTATACAATAACAATGGGTAATCACAATTATAAGTCAGAAATCAGCATTGGCTCTTCGCACGCGTACATTGAAACCCATTGCTCTGGCCGTGTCATTTGTTTCGTTGGCATCGTTTTTTCGAAATCTACGAATAATAGGTACATAATAAGTTGAAAAAACAATTCTTTTAATTTTGCAAAAGAATCATTTTCTTTCATTTCGCAAAAATTCATTTTTTCATTTTGCAAAAGTTCATTTTTTTATTTTGCAACAAAATCAATTTTTATCTGAACAGTTATGTTCAACATAGAACATTACTTTAAATCTCAAATATCATGTTTAATTCATCGTTAACCGAGAAAAAAATGTGTCTGAATTTTGTCGACATAAATGTCGATGTCGACAATTGCTACACGGGTTTGCTCACATTTTGCAAAAAATTCATTTGCTTTCATTTCGCAAATATTCATATTCTTTCATTTCACAAAAATTGTTTTCTTTTATTTTGCAAAAATTGTTTTTTTTTTCATTTTGCAAAAATCAATTTTTCATCACGCAAAAAAATTATTTTTATTTTGCAAGAAATTCAGTTTTTTTTCATTTTGCAAAAAAACAAAACATTTTTTTTTTAATTTTTCAAAAAATATATTTGCTCACATTTTGCAAAAAAATTCATTTGGTTTCATTTCGCAAATATTCATATTCTTTCATTTCACAAAAATCGTTTTCTTTTGTTTCGCAAAAATTAATTTTTGTTCATTTTGCAAAAATTGTTTTTTTTTTCATTTTGCAAAAATCAATTTTTCATCACGCAAAAATCATTATTTTCATTTTGCAAAAAAAATATTTTTTTTAATTCTGCAATTTTTTTTTTAATTTTGCAAGAAATTCCGGTTTTTTCATTTTGCAAAAAAAACAACATTTTTTTTTCATTTTGCAACACATTCATTTTTTCATTTCGCAAAAATAAGAAGTATTCTTTCATTCCGCAAAAATTCATTTTTTTAAATTTTTCAAAAAATATATTTGCTTTCATTTCGCAAAAAAATCATTTGCTTTCATTTCGAAAATATTCATTTTCTTTCATTTCGCAAAAATTTGTTTTCCTTCATTTTGAAAAAATATTTTTTTTTTTCATTTTGCAAAACATTCATTTGCATTTACTTAGCAAAAAAGCTAATGCAATGTGTTTCAATGTGAGAAAAATCGAGCTGATTTCTGACTTATAAGTAATTAAGTATACAATAGTGTTATTACTTATTGTATTGTATAGGTAGGTACCTTTTGACTTATTTGTAAATTGAAAACTTGTTGACACAGAAATGTTTGTATTGTATTTTTCTTATTATAATTACGATAATTTTATGAAAAGAAACAGCAAATCTCAAAGTCAAAAAATCTTTCAACAAGTATTTTTTTCAATTAAAAAAAAAAAAAAAAAAATCAGTGAGAGTTCATTTAAAATAAAACTGAGAAATTATTTTAAAAATAACGATATATGCTTTTCAAAAAATTGAAACAAAATCATGAAAAATACTTCGTACTGTAAAAAAGAGAAAACTAAACGTACACTGAGAGAAATCCATTTTTATGAGATTGTACTAAGCACTGTCTAAATAGTAGTAAATACTGTCGAGATCGTAAAAATCACTATCTAATAGTAAAAAATACTATCCAGATAGTCCAAAGGCATCCTACCGGTGAGCTCGTTTTATTCACTGTACAAATAGTAATATTCACTATTTAATAAAGTGAATTATACTACAGGAATGGTGATAAATACTAGAAGATAGTTATTAATACTACATGGATAGTGAATAATACGATTTTACCGGTAGGATGCCTTTGGACTATCCCGGATAGTGTTTTATACTATCCATTTCTCTCCGTGTAATCTCAAAAGCTTTTTGGAAAGAAAATTCCTTGAGTGAAATGAAAAATTATAAAAAATATTTTTAGAAAATTTTCTGGAAATGATGATCTAACTCTAACATTTCCATTGGGCAAATCAGTTATTATTATAATAATGAATGGATAATAATTATTTGGTATTGTTTTTATGTATAGCGTCCTTTTTAAAAAAAAATAGAAATCGGTTTTTTAAAAAAAAAGGAAACACTAAATTTTTATATTTTTTCCTCGTAAAATGAAACTTAAGTATATGTTACTTACTAGTAGTATTTTTAATCAAACAAATGATTAAAGATAAGATCTACCTACATTGAAAATTACACGAAGAGGAAATTCATACATACTTGCAATGTTATACTGATCCAGAGATACAAACGCAAAATTTGAAACTTTTAAATTACTGCTGTCTCGCGTCATCTCCAAGTACCAATATCCCTGAAGTTATGCAAAAGTAGAATTTATCATAATGCTTATGAGAATGTAATATCTCATTACGGTTGCGTTATCGCGTAAATACAATTTAGCGCCCCAGTATATGTATAATACATATAAAGTAAAATTATATGTACTGATAGAACAGATGTCTACTCTTTATAATACTAGTTCTCATCTACCTTAAGGTTATATAATATCGCCACAGTGTATGAAACTGCATGCTACATAGATATGCGCACATTTTGTACAAATGTACTCAACTACTTATACCTACCGTGATATCCCAGCTGGCAAAGATCGGGTAGCACTACCCGTAGCAGACGGTAGATTTTCTACCTATTACCACTACAATTACAATAGATGTATTTGTTACAATAAAAGTACAATAGTATTAGTGAGTTTGCGCAAATGTATACTCGAGGTAGAAATACTACCATGTTGCTACAGGGTAGTATAAAGGTAGATTTTCTACCACTGTTGTAACCTTACCAACACATATAATATTATTGTGTATTTTTATTGTGTAGTGTTGGTATGGTATAGTAGTAAAAGGTAGACTTTCTACCAGTATTCTACCCTAACTAACACGTATGACATTATTGTGTATTTTCATTATATAGTGTTGGTCCCGTAGGTAGTAAAAGGTAGATTTTCTACCACTATTCTACCTTTACCAACACGCATTTTTGTATTATATATGTTCTTGAATCAATTCACTACTTTTGTTGTCTTAATCTCCGGAGATGCCACCACATCACCTACAGTGCGTTTTACATCCCCCATTTCTCCTTAACACATCGGCCTTGACTGTGTCATTATTCGTCCTCCGTTTTCACTTGGTCCTTTCTCTACCTGAAACCTGTTCCTTACTCACCCCGCTTACTGTTACAGTTTCTGCTCCTTAGTGTTAGTTTTTTAAGATGTATATTTCACATTAATACATAGCATTTGCAGTTTTAGTGCGATTTCAGTGCAGTTGCCGTTGATATGTTCATAGTGCGTTCGTTATTCAATTCTCTGGTTTATTAGTTAATTAAAATTTGATCATTATGGAAATACCTCAGTGCATATCTGCTCATACCAGAAACAAAAGTAAGTGCATTTCTTAAGAAATAATATATTACTATATTAACTTTAATGGTGTGCATGTTGCTTGTGAGATGCATGGATGTAGCCAAGGTGGGGCAGAGGGGGGCACTTGCCCCCCAAGCTCAGAAACTAATAATATTCACTGTAGAGATCTTTAAATTCAGATTTTTTTTATATCGATATTATCGATATTTAAAAAAATCATATCGATATTATCGGTATTTTTTTTACAAAAATTGGCAAATCCTGAAAAAATGAAAAAATTTAAGCATAACTAGATCAAGGTTTTTCTTCTCAAATCTTTTTCTCAAAATTATTTTTAGCAAAACTATCAATTTTTTCCTAACTTTTTTTTATAACTTTTAATTTTTCTCATGCAAAATTTGTTTCAAATTTTTTCTAAAAATTGTTGAATAATAAAATATCTCACCAATTCAGAGTCATGATAAATATTTTACAGTAAGGCAAGTAAAAGTATGTAAGGGCATATTTTGTGTTTGCTACCTCTTACACACCCAGTGATCTCATAATTATGCTTACATTACATGACTTCCTGATTCCAAAAATACCAATCTTATTTTGCATATTTTTGCATATTCTAGAATAAATGCATATTTTTGCATATAATCATCTCGAAACAATGCGTGTTTTTGTGCATTTTTTCGTAAAAATAAAATTTTCTTCAAAAATTTGTCACAAAAAGGGAGAAAAACGTTTTTCTCGAGTTCAAATTGATGAATTCTATTGTTTTTTTTGTTTTTTGTTTTTTAAATTCAAGGAGTATTTTTTTAAATTGTATCAAAAAATGACAGTTGACTTTGAAAATTTTTAAAAAATTTTCCCCAACAAATTGGAAAAAAATATGATAAGAATTTGTATGAGTAAAAAAAAATTTGTTAGAAAAATTATTCTAAAGAAATCCACTCGGAAAAAAATTATCTTTGTCAAAAAATTCTTAAAAAATAATTCTTGAAAATTTTCTTACACAAAAGTCTATAAAAAAAATCCTTTAGAAAAAAAGATTGAAAAAAATTTAAGAAATCCTTGAAAAAAAAAGTTGAAAAAATTTCTTTTGGCTAAAAAAATAATTTCTTGACAAAAATCTCTTAAATTTTTTTTTGAAGTCATCTTTAAAAAGTTATTAAAAAAAGTCTTTTTTCAATATTTTTACTGATTGAAAAAAAAATTAAGAAATCCTTGAAAAAAAAAGTTGAAAAAATTTCTTTTGGTTAAAAAAATATCTCTCAAAATTTTTTTAAAGTCAGCTTTAAAAAGTTATTAAAAAAATATATACTATTTTTTATATTTTCACTGATCAAGAAGATACGTTTAGATATTTTGAATGCAGCGCACATATGAAAATACATTTAAAGAACATTTTAAAGCAAATTTGGCATGAACACATAATAAATGCATCAAAATACATATTTTGAAGATTTCAAATGCATACTTTGCAATTTTAAACGCATACTTTCATTTGCCCTATTTATGAGTAAATAATAAGTGGAATGTTTAAAATTTTAGAACGAACGAGACGCATGATTAATCAATTGAATACTACAAGGGCAGGATGCAAGTGTCAGAATAATAATCATTTATTGGAGCAGCAAACTGAAGAACTCCAAACCACATTACCGATCAGTAATATTGAGGAGTTATGTTCAATTGAAGCTCAAATTACTGAGGACCCTGCGCCACTGGTAAACTATAATAATCATGAATTAATCTACTCTTTACTAACAATTGATATGAATAATATCTATGATTTTATGCTACTTACTTTGTTTCTACAGAAATTTCAAATTCAGTCAATTGCAAAAATGGAGTTCAAAAAAGCGAGCAATGATTATGTAAAAGGATGTCGGGGGCTAATGAAGAGAATTGTGTTGAAGCCGCTCCTGGAGTTTTGTGGGTGGGCTGGAGGAGACAAAAAGAAACCCCTGAAAGATACTAGTCTAATGAATATAATATTGGGTAAGTAGGTTTGACCTCTTTCTAATTCACAACATATATTGATAGAGTAAGTAATGTTTTATTTTATTCCATAGACGTAATGGAGGTGCAAACAAGTATGGCCCGACAAAGTTTAAAAAAAACTGTAAGTGCTTGGATCAAAACTTCGAACCTTACCCGTAAGAGGAAGGGTAACATGCAGCTACTGCAAAATGAACCAAATAATTCGACGTCAAAACTACCAGATAGCAATAGTACTGAATCAAATTATCATTTGCTGCAGCCTCCAGCAAATGTAAATGATACATCATCATCTCGACTTCATAATTATTTGTCTTTTCTCCATGAATAGTTTATTTTTTAAATCATAGTTATTTTGTTCTTTATTAATTAGGTATTATGTCATATTCTTTTAATCTTAATAAAATTTCTATTTGTATACATGTGCATGTATTCATTTTTAATGGTAGTTAAATACACCCTGTAACCTACTTATCTTTTGAAAAATGTTAGTAGTTTACATGGTAGAATTACTACTATATATCAAGAGTGTATAATGAGTAGACATTTCACCCTGGTAGTTTATAGGGTAGAATTACTTCCTATGCACTACCATTGAAGGGTAGCAAGTAGGTAGCAATTCTACCCTACCTGGGTAGATTATAGGGTAGAATTACTACCTATGCACTACCACTGAAGGGTAGCAAGTAGGTAGAAATCCTACCCTATAAACTACCTGGGTAGGTTATAAGGTAGATGTGCTACCTATGCGCTACCATGAATGAGGGTAGTCAATAGGTAGAAATTCTACCCATAAAACTACCATTCCACTAGGGTATCAAAGTAGTCTCAAAACAGGGTAGCTCTACCCTATTTTCTACCTGGTAGAATTGCTACCTTTTAGTACAAAAAATGGGTAGTTCTTTGCCAGCTGGGATGTATCATTTTATTTCTACTTCTAAAAAGTTCAAACCTTATAGCTAGTCACAAAGTAGAAAGTACCCTGTACCAAGTATATATCTAATGTACTTATTTACGTATTTTTGATTCTAGTCGGTATCTTGTTACACGAACAATTTTTTGCTATAATAAAAACACCTATCGACCTTACTCTGCATAAAACGAAGTACTAATATAAAAGATTTTGACGATAGACAACTTTCTGAAAAAAATATACCTATTACGAGAAAATCCTTACCAACCTTTGAAAATGTCAGTACGTAACAATTACGATTTGACCATTATATTTTAGACCTTGTGTATGTATACTGCCTGCATATACCTATAGTACCTATCAACTTTACTTATCCTATAAGTCAGGGTCTACGCTTACGCCTATTTTAATAAAAAGCTCGACACAAATTACACTGCTTTAAAAATGTAATACAACTTCTGTAAAGACTCTAGGAAAATGCCCAAAATGAGAAAATTTTCTGAATTTTGCACCAGCAATAGGGACCCTTATTACCTCTAACAAATCCTAATTACAGCCTT
The DNA here is from genome assembly GCA_959613365.1 of Balanococcus diminutus. Taxonomy (NCBI): domain Eukaryota; kingdom Metazoa; phylum Arthropoda; class Insecta; order Hemiptera; family Pseudococcidae; genus Balanococcus; species Balanococcus diminutus. Next base: position 39,269,594 of record OY390714.1, read on the forward strand.
TCAAGTCATCCATACCCCTTTTTAGGCTCCAAAAAATGGATTCATGAGTCATTTTGTTTTTAGTTAAACAGACTATAGGCCTCCAATGACATGGCGGTCCTCAAATGACATTGTTGGCTCAAGTTTATGCCCCCGGTGTGCCTTTTGTGAGTGTAATACTACTTTTCAAAAATTTTCTCATAACTCAAATTTTTCAAATAAAACCATTTTTTTTTTTAAATTTTTCTCAGAACGCTAATATTTCTTATTTTTCAAGTTTTTCAAATTTTTTTCAATAAAATCAAATTTCAAAAATTTTCAAAATTTTTCCACAAACTCAAATTTCACAACTTCCTCAGAATTCTCCATCATTTTTCAAAAATTTTCTCAAAACTCAAATTTTTAAATTTTTTTTCAAAACTCAAGTTTTAAAATTTTTTCAGAAACTATACTTACCTACCTATCAATATTTTTTTTAATTTTTCTCAAAACTTTTCCCCTCTAAAATCAAATTTCTTGAATTTACAAAATTTTTAAAATGTTTCCAAATTATTCCACTAATTAAATTTTTACTATTTTTTCAGAATTCTCCATAATTTTTCAAAATTTTTTCCAAACTTCTAAATTTTTAATTTTTTTTTTCTTCAAAATTATAGCTAGCCTTTGAAATTAACTTTTTAAAATTTTTCTCAAAACTCTGATTTTTCTGATTTTTTAAAAATTTCAATTTTCCACCTAAAATTAAATTTAAAAAATTTTGAAAGTTTTCAAAACTTTTCCACTACCTTAGTAAATTCTACAATTTTTTCAGAATTCTCTATAATTTTTTCCAGCCTCAAATTTTCAAATTTTATCAAGTTTTCAAATTTTTCACAAAACCGAAATCCTTCAAAATCTTCTAATTTTTCAAATGTTTCAAATTTTTTTTCCAAAACTCACATTTTTCAATTTTTTTCCGCAAACTCAAATTTTTCAATTTTTTTTCCAAAAACAATTTTTTAATTTTTTTTCAAAACTCTGATTTTTCTAATTTTAGCATAGTATATGCTTTTACGGAGACCAAAATAGAAAAAAAACGACACGAAAATCCGACCTCATTGGGTTAGGTTAAGTTACATTAGATTTTCTCAACATATTTCTCACCTAATAAACCACCTCAAAATAATTTAATTAAAATAACACAATTGAAAAATAAATACAAAAAAGAAAAAATCATCTTAGCAGGCGATCTAAATTTCCACTCAAAATATTTTCCGAGCAATGCTCATAAAAACTATACTGTAAGAGATGAAGACTTTGATACCTTTATAATACATAATAATTTAACAATAGTAAACAAAGATAAAGCAACCTTTTTCAGAAACAACTATAACAGCATCCTTGATTATACCTTAACCAATAAAAACAACCTCATTAAAGAATGGAAAATTCTAGAAAATGAAGATCCTCTATGTGATCATTATTATATAAAATTTAAAATTGATAAAAAACCAACCTTTACTTCACCAACTTTCTTCAGATACAATACAGATAAATTAAAAGAAGCAATAGAAAATATTATCTTTCCCGATTTCGAACCCCAAAACACAGACGAATTAGAAAATTATCTCGAAAACTTTACTAAATTAATAAATGAAGCGCAAAAAGAAGCTATAATAGAAGTCGAATATAAAAATAGCACTAAAAACTGGTGGAATGATAATTTGGAAAAACTAAGAAAACAAAACAACAAAGATATACTAAACTACAAAAAAATTAAAAACAATCCATTCAAAACAAACCAAGAAATAAACATAGCTAAACAGAAATATAAATCGACCAAAAAACAATACCAAAAAGAAATCATTAAAGCAAAAAAAGAAGCGTGGAAAAAATTCTGTTCAGACTCGAAGATATGGACTCTTCCATACAAACTCGTAAATGACAAAATAAATGAAAAAATTAGCATCCCACCACTAAAAGATGAAAATACAGGTAACCTAATTGAAGATGAAACTCAATACTTGGAATATTTACTGAAACAGAAATTTCCAGATCCTCCTCCCAAAGTATTTCCAGCTTGACATACTTTATCAGACCTTATCCCAGACCACTTCGAACCTCAAGAATTTCCAGAAACTAACGAAATCGAAATTAGAAAAATTATTAGTAAACTAAACAACAAAAAAGCACCAGGTAAAGACCTAATCGACAACAAAACTCTCAAACTTTTGAACATTTATCATCCAGAACTTGTCACAAAAATAATAAACACTTGCCTAAAATTCAACTACTTCCCAGAAATCTGGAAAATCGCAAAATTAGTTCTTCTTTTGAAACCTAACAAAGATCCAAATTTATCAAGTTCATACAGACCTATATCTCTATTACCTATCTTTGGAAAATTACTTGAAAAAATTATTCTCAACAATATCAACGAACACCTTACAAAAAATAAATTTTTATCAAAGAACCAATTTGGATTTGTACCCAAAAAATCCACCGAAACAGCAGCCAATAAACTTCTAGACATTATTTACAAATACAGGAAAAAATATAAATATACGGCCGTCATAAACCACGATATCTCAGGCGCTTTCGATAACATTTCTCACATACACCTTTTTAATATGCTTATATACTACAGATTTCCTCGATACATTATCAACATCCTTATAACTTACCTCAAAAACAGAGAAGTCGAATTCACTCAAAACAATATAACAGTAAAGAGAACCATTAGAAGAGGAGTTCCTCAGGGCTCGAGGTTAGGCCCCACTCTTTGGAATATATCCTTTAACCGAATACTCGAAATACCCTTCAAAAATAAAACTATTCACAAAATCGGCTACGCAGATGATTATACAGTAACAGTCTCAGCAGATACTATCGAAGAACTTGAAGAAATTGTAAACGAAACCCTATTTAAAATTAATGATTACATCGAATTTGCAGATCTCAAGCTAAATTTAAATAAATGCAGCTACTCTATTTTTACTTACGAAAAACCAAACAATTACATACTTCCTGAAATTAAAATTAATGAAACCAAAATCCAACATGTAGATAACTTTAAATTTCTCGGCGTATATTTTGATGAACAACTAACATTTACTCAAAATTTTGAATACCTCTATAACAAATCAATTAAAACCTTCCAAAAATTATCAAAAATTTGCAACAACACATGGGGACAAAAATCTTGGGCACGAAAAATAATGTTTGAATCAACAATAGCTTCACTTTTCAAATACTGCTCCTCTATTTTCATTAACAGAATTATATTAAAAAAGAATATCAATATAATCAGAAAAATCCAAAGAATATACTGTATAAACATAATCATGGCTTACAAAACTATCTCTTATGAAGCTGCATTCATGCTTTCAAAAAGTATTCCTCTAGAACTCGATGTAATTATCAGAAACCTCAGATACTGCGCTCAAAATAACATATATTTCCCAAATTTATCCCTACAAACTATCATACCTCTTCCAGAAATACAAAAAGTTACAGACAAAAGCTTCAACATCAAAATTGTAATCCCTAACAACATTCTCGAAATAAAAAAAGTTACAGAGTATGAATCAGAGGAAAAAACTTTCAACAATGTCTCGATAAATCAACTTAAAAAACTGTTAAAAACATGGGCTATGCAAAATTTTCAAATCGAAATGAACACCACAGAAAAAGCTGAAATCCCTAAAAAACTTGTACCCAATCTCAAACTATATTACGATTCAAATTTCGACCTTGATTATACAACATCACAAATCTTTACCTCTCATGGAAACTTTCAAAATTATCTCAATAAAATTAAAAAGTCAGATAACCAAGCTTGTCACTGCGGACACCCTATACAAGACTCCTGGCACCTTATCTATGAATGTCCCGACTTAATCGATGAAAGAACCAAATTCATAAATTCAATAGATGACAACAATAAAAACTCCCCTCTCAAGTACTATACTCCAAACTTTAAAACGTTCTGTAAAGAAATTATGAACTCACAATACGAGAAATACCAATTCCCATAGACAAACTATTTACACAAACTAGATAACTGAATGAATAACAATAAGATTGTAAGGACCGTCGATAAGATCAGGATTTTAAATTTATTTTATAAGTTGTTTAAACTAAACATTCTATTCTGTTATTGAGTACCCAGCATACTTACTGGTAAGGGGCTCTTTAACAGATATGTCATGTTAAAATATTGTGTAATAAAGTTTCCCCATCGGGTAAGTCCGAAGTGGGGACCCTCGTAAAAAAAAAAAAAAAAAAAAAAAAGTTAGGTTTGGATGACATAAAAAAACTTAGAAAATTTTCAATGAATTCTGCTTTTTAGACATTATGTCAGACATTTTGAAACTTGTAAATTTTTTGAAATTTTATGACTTTTAGACATTTTATAGACATTTTGTCAGACATTCTGAAACTTGTTTTTAGAAAGATGACTTTCAGACATTTTGTTAGACATTTTGAAACTTGTATTTTTTTTTTTTTAATTTTATGACTTTTAGACATTTTATAGACATTTTGTCAGACATTCTGAAACTTAGAATTTTTTTTAGGAAGATGACTTTTAGCATAGTATATGCTTTTATTTAAAGAAATTTTTAAAATAAATTTTATGACTTTTGGACATTTTGAAACTTAGAAATTTTTTTATTTGATTTAATTTTAAATTTCCATGGAAATTAATTTTGATGACTTTTAGATATTTTGTCAAAATTTTCCCTCAGACTAAAATTCTACAAACTTTTCAGAATTATTCAAAAATTTTCAAGTTTTTCAAATTCATCACAAACTTTAATTTTCTATTTTTTTCTTAAAATGCAAAAACTTTCAAATTTTTCCCAAAACCCAAATCTTAAACCAATTTTGTGATGTCACTAAATAGGGCAGATCTGCGAAAAATGTATGATCGCACGCACTGGCTTCCCCAGCTAACCAACTAATTAGCAATCCTAAAAACCGCAACAATCGTCTCATCAAACAAATCGAGAGATTTGCTTTTTTGCCAGACGCTGTGGCATACTATTTACAATAACATGTTGATCTCCGAGTAACAGATTTTCATTGAGATATTTATGACAACCATCTTGGTATATTAAAACGGATTGGCGTGCAGATAATAGCGAAAACTAGTACGATGAAGGAAGTTTTGCGATATTATTTCACATAATAGGCTTATTATTTGTCTAATGGTTTTGTAAGGCCGGTATGGCGTAGGCAATTTCAGCCATGAATGTAGTAAGTTAAACGAAACTGGGTGTAAACAACGTAGATTAGTTTGGCGCTGATTTGAGGTGGGTTTTAAAATCCCTACGAGATTAATATAGGTCTCCATATTAAAGCGATGGCGAATTTAAAGCTTTACTGCATTTCGGTATTAAATTTCTATGAAGATTAATGTTTTTATTTTACTTCCACGAATATTGATCATATGGATACTTAGTTGTACTATATTTGGATATCCGCGGATTACATTTTCGTCACACATCGACAAGTTAAATCCTAGGCTATGGTTACGTATTTTTATTATTCTTAAAAAACACCCTTAGGTTTAATGAAGAGGAAAATTGAACAAGAGAAGGGGATATTGATGTGAGTATTTTGCTGAACGTGAGCTCAAATCCCAGAACAATGAGCCGGTGATTTTTATGATACACAAAGCAGATTTTTTCGCATTTTTTTTCTAGAATTTTCATTATTTATTTATTTTTTGAAAAATTTTATACAGAGCGATTTTTTTCCAAGTGAATTTTCCCCTAAAAGTTGTTCTTGAGATTTTTTTCAACAACTTAAGGTAATTGGTAAAAGGATTCGAGAATTTGAAATTTTTTTTAGTTTTGATAAGATTTTTTTCAGATTTCCCCCCCCCCCTTTTACTTTTTAAGTTGTCTTATTTTTACGATAGGAAAGTGCCCCTATTTTTACGATAGGAAAGTGCCCCTATGATAATATTTTAGCTTTTAAAAAAATCTTACGGAATTTATTTTTCTTAGTCGCGGTCACCGCAGGTTCGAAAACACTAAACTTAGTTTGAAAAACGAAAAACCGTTCATTTTATTAGGTGGAATTATAGTAGGAGGCAGAGATGAAGGTTTCCGCGTGTATTTTCTATTCCAATGATAAAATTCGCGTTAAAATTTATTTATGATGCTAATAAAATGTTTATACTCAACGTAACCAACTTTTAATTAAAATTACAGCCGAAGCGCAATAATATAAAAAATTTATAGAGAACAGATTTGATATTTCGTTATGATACTTATTACTAAATAATTTACTCTTCGGGAGTATACGAGAAGCAAAATAATGCCAAAAAGCGTCCGTTTGTATTTAGGTGCCCATTTGTTTGAGAAAAAAAGAAAATGAAATTCATCGAGAAAGAGCTCCGTTCAAAGAAAAGGATCAACAAGACGAATTGGTTTTCGTTAGGTAGTTTTCATCTTGCAATTAAAAACAAAGCCTTTCGAATTGTGTTTTATCAACATTTGAATTAAATTTCAGTTAAAAAAAGAATTATTAAACGTCAGTGAAATTTCGAAAATAATACATCAAAATAAACAATAAAGTCGATTTGGTAGACAGGTTAATAAGGGTTTTTCTTTCAGCTTCTAGAGGGTATTCCTTAATAAAACTAAGTTTTTAATCTCTTTTTCAAGGAATTAAATTCGAGGTTAGACTGTTGATTCTAGATTCAATTTATTTTAGAAGTTCAACGGGTAAAAAAATCTTATCACGGAGGTTTCCATTTTTTATTTTTTATTTTTTTTATAGGTTATCGATCGAACCAATTACTGGTGTAAACTTGAGATAATGAGCGAATAATCTATTTAACTGTTTAAAACTCAATTTCGAAGGTATACGTTGTTGAATTTTTTTTTTTTTTGTAGGTAAGTACTTTTTTATTGTTTTCTAAATCATTTCTCTATTTTTGTGCACTTTAATATTATATTAAAATTTTCCTCATCTTTCTGGTTTTTAATTTTTTTTTTTGAATAATAATTTATTAGCATATTTTTGAATTTGATATTAATTTTTTCTAATTTTTTTGAAGAGTTTGATCGTTAATAATTTTTCATTTTCCCAAATTTGTCAATTTTTTGATATTTTAAGGTTTTTTCAAAAATTGTTGAATAGTTTAAAGTTTTTCAACACCCCAATTTTCTCAATTTTTACTTCTTTTTGATTTCTGAGTTTTTTCAATTCTCATATCATCGTCAGTTCATTATTTTCAGTTTTTCAATTTTTCCTGAATTTATAATTTTTTTTAAATATTTAAATTAGTTATAAAATTTTTTAAACATGTACTTATATTATCTAAACATTTGATTATTTTTAATTTCATCCCAATTTTTATGAGATTTTAATTTCTTACCATTTTTTCTTAATTTTGTAGACCACTAGATACATTTCTTTTTCTAAATTTTTGTTTTTTCTCAAATTTCGTATTATTTTTATACTCAACACTAAAATTCCGGTCTTTTTTTTCTTGATTTCTCAAAATTTATTCAATAATTATTGATTTTTGGATTTTTTCTGACTTTTTAATCACCTGAAATTTATGAAGTTGCTCTTTAGTTTTTAATTTTTAATTCATTTTTTCAAGTCGTTCAACTTTTTAAATTTTTTAAAATTTATTTATTGTTCCATATACAAAGAACAAGCTTAGAGGCATTCAACTTTTTTAATGAGTTCAAATTTCTCACTTTTTTGTGGTTTTCTAATTTTATCATCAGATTTTAATTTTCAAAAATTTTAAAATTTTACACTTCAATTTTTTCAGTTTTTTACCAATTCTTAGATGATTTAAAATTTTAAAATTTATAAAAAAATACTTCTACGTACATTCAAGTTCTCCTTTTCTTTTTGATTTCCAAGATTCCGATTCCTCGAATGATTTTTCTCGACTTTGATCATAGTACCTAAGGTATTTTAATTAATTATCATTTTTTTCAATTTCATGACAATTTGATGTTTTAAATTTTTTCTGAATTTTTTATTCATCTAAAATTTATTATTGAAATTTTTGAAAATTTGTCTTCTATTTTAAATTTACCTACCTATACATTTTTTGAATCCTTCAATTTTTTTAATGCTTTCAAGTTTTCCATTTCTTTGTGTTTTTTAAATTTTTTCAAAGGTTCAAATTTGAAAATTTTATAATTTTTCTAAACGTTTTGATTACCTACCTATCTTTATATTTTTTCTTTCAAAATTTATTATTATTATTATGTTTAGGTTACATAATGATAATAATGCGTTTATTTTGCAGTAGGTGCAAGGTTTTTACCCTATTTACATACGAATCAACATTTTTTAAAATTTTTATGACATTTTAATTTTTTTAATTTTAGGAAAACTTTTATGATGACCAAAATAACAATTTTTTTTAAATTTGTAATTTTTCTGTTTTTTAATGCCTACTTCTGTGATTTCTTACTTTTATTAAAATGTTCAAATTTTCAATTTTTTGATTTGTGAATATTTTAATTATATGAGTATGTACGTAGACGTACCTACCTATGTACTATGTAACCTACTACCTACAGTCCCACATACTTATCAATTTTTTCAAATTTCTTATCTTTTAAATCATTTGAATTTTTTCGGTATTCTGAATTTCTAAATTATGTATGTAGGTAGCAACTTAGAATTTTATGAATTTTATGATTTCCTGATTTCATAAAATTTTGGTAATTTGTAGTGTTGATTTAAAAAAAAAATTCCGCAATAGAAAATATAATATTAAAAAATATACTTAATAATTTTTGAATTATTTTACAAAAAAAAAAACTTTTTCTTCTCAAGAATATTTTATTTGTTTATTTTAATAAAATTCCAATACGGTTTTAGCGATTTTTTAAAATATTTTTCATTTGACATTTCATGTAATGTGAAACAATCAAAATCATTTTTAGAATATTTTCGAAGGATTTTAAAATTTTTTTCATACCTAGTTAAAAAAAAAAAAATTGTGAAACCTGCATGTGCCATGTATCTCTGGTTTTTGTCAAACTATACGTGTACATAAGTCTGGTATTTTCAAAAAAAAAAAAAAAAAAAAAAAATTCAAAGTATCTAAATTGAATATTTATTTGAACCCAATAGATTAGTACAAATGGAAAAGTGTAAACAGTTAAATATAAGGGAGGAAATTTTGTAAAGGTAGTATATCAATATCTATATCCTCTACCAATTTAAAAGATAAAAGTTTGGCACACAAAAGTTTATACTTAAGTTTATAATCAGAGCAACATTTAATTAATTTAAAACGATCTCGAATTTTGGAAATAGATTTTAGCATACATACATGAATTAGTCGTCATAAAAGGTTACCTAGTTCTTTCAATATGAAAGAAAAATTTAGTATATACGTATGTATACACGACACGTATAATCTTCCATTGGATATTATGTAAATTTTGGTAAACATGTTACCGTGATTGGTCGTGTGTATTTTTACTTTTTTTTTTTTTTTGAATCAAAAGTTGTTGAGTACGCAAGTAATATCGTTATAATTTGTTTATAAATAACCGTTTTGAGGATTGAACAAAAGTTGTCATGATTAGGTATAACTCGACGTACTTACTATGTATTTCGTCAATGTTAATCTAAATTGGGTCCATATTTTAGTTAGCCTAATTTGAATGTGTGTTTTTAATACCTACAGCTACGTAGGTTTAAGTACATACGTAACTCGATTAATTACGTTTAATGGCCGATATTTATGTCTTATAGTTCAATGGTGTGGAACTGGAAAAGAAAGATTGGTTTTGAAAGCACGTGAATACTTCGAATCGTATAACGTTCTAAAAATTGAACGTGTGTTGTACGTATGTAATATGCCACGAACATAACTCGTTTCGTGATCTTATCGTTTCAGTTGATATAGTTCATACCTTAAACCTTACCACATCGATTCGATTTGATTAAATTTTCCAAAGCTGGTCACTAAAGTACGTATTTAACAAAAGATACCCACACTTTTAACTCTCGCTTCGGGGTTTTTTTCCCTTCGCAAATTAAGAAATAAATTAAAGGAGAACAAAAATTGCTGTAGTTTACGGTCAGCAAATAAAATACATCTAGTAAATAAAACGATAGTTTACCTACCCCTCTAACACAAGCGCGAGAAAATTAGGTGAAAATGTAAAGAAATTCGAGTGGTATAACAAAAGCAGGTGTACGTACCAACTGTTTCATTCTGCACTGTTGGTTGTGTTTCAGACCCATTGTGTATATCTCTTATTTGGAGTCGTTTTTTCCTCCAACGCAGTTGGTATGTTTTTCGGTTGATAATTTTTTCCACTTGTACCTACTCGTGGCGGAGAAGGAAATGAAGCTTTTAGCAAAACTTGTTTCTCACGTCACGCTGGGTCTTTTTCTGGAATTTAATTTTACACTTAAGCACACAGAACACCAACCCTACCGTAGGTGAAATTTAGCCTTTTTGAAAAAATCATTTCTGATGTAATTTGGTTAGATATAATTTTAAATGTCGCTGTCGTGGTTCACTTAATTTAATCATTTTGCTACCTCGATAAATTACCTAAATGCATGCATGGGTGGGTAGAAAATTCTTTCGTCGTGGTAACGTTTTGAATTCGTTGTTACCTTCAATACACATTAAAGTGATTGGTAAAAAGTACATACATACGTATTGGCTCATCGCGCTTCTAATCGTAGGTAGGAGTGAAAAGATTTTGATTTTTTTTTCAACATTGAAAAATCGTACCTAATAAATTTTTTTCTTAAGCTTTCTTTTTGTTCAATATTTTCAATTTTTTCAATAGGTATAATATCGACATTTTTTCGAAATTTTTGAACTTAATTTCAAGAAAACATTTCAAATATTTACTTTTTTGCGAATTTCTTTTCGAAAGAATTTTTCGTATTAAATTTTCAAAATTGATATTTTTTGAAAAAATTTTCAACGCTTTTGCAAAAATAATAGTAATAAAAAATAATCAGGAGCATTTTTTGTGACAAAATATAGGTACCTACGTACTTCAAAAAATTTTCTAACAAATGTTTAATGATTCAAAAAAAAAAAAACTATGATATAATTATTTACTCATTTGAATTTGAAGATTTAAATAAAGTTGAGAATTTTGAGAATTTCTTACTCCATCAAAAAATAAGTGAATGATTTATTCGAAAAAAAAATACCGTGATTTAGAAAAAAAATAATTTGAAAGATTTCTTGATTTTTTTCACTGAAAGAGTTGAGAAAATTTTTCTTCAAAATTAAACTTTTTTCTTCAAAAATTAAAAAACAAATACTATCTTCATATTCAGCTAAAAAATACACATCAGTGAACTATCGTATACCAAGTACCAACTAAATTTCAAATTTTAGGCTCCTAGGTCATTTGATTTTGGCTGGGGGCTGGTGTCTCAGCTGGTTACCTAATTACATTATAGGCATTGAAAATTTTTTACTCAAAAAATACTTTTTAAATTTATTTTGTTCTCTAAAAAAAGGCTCTATTTTTGATAAGTCCATAGTAGTACATAAATACATGATATTCAAAATTGGAGGGGAGGGGTCCAATCAAAATTTTTATCATAAACAAAATTATTTCTAAAACTTCAAGCAACAACTTTTGTTTGAAAACTTTTTCAATTGGACCTCTCACTCTCTCTCTCTCTCTCTCTCACTGATTTTTCATAACTCTCTGAAGATAGTAATTTAAAAATTAAAGGAGGCGGGGGAAAGGTCCAATTGAAAAACTTTTACAACGAAAGTTGTAGCCTGAAGTCTCAGAAATAATTTTGTTTATAACGAAAATTTCGATTGGACCCCTTCCTCCCCACCAATTTAGGATAATACAACTTATTCAAAATACATTATCGAAAACAGGGAGGTAAGGAGCCTAATTGAAAAATTTTTCAAACAAAACTTGTAGCTTGCAGTTCTAGGAATAATTTTGGTTGTAATGAAAATTTTGATTGAACCCCTCCTTCCCCACCAATTTTGAAAAATACAACTTAGGTATTCGAAATACATAAATAAAAACAGGGATGAGTTATGGGGTCCAATTGAAATAAAAAATCAAATAAAAGTGTAGCTTGAAGTTTCAGAAATAATTTTGGCCACAACGAAAATTTCGATTAGGCCCTCCCTTCCCGTCCAATTTTAATAAAATCAACGTAAAATTGAAGGTGAGCAAATGAGCATCGGCGGGTTTTCGTAAAATTAGCCGATCGTCAAATTTAATAATAACCACAATTATCCCAATTTTAAAACAGCTTTAACTCAAATTTGTGATGATCTTGGCCAATATTGCTTGATGATAAAATGTTGTAAAAAATACCTATTTTATGCTTTTTTTTTGGTGACAATTTTTGAGATAATCTCCACTTTGCAAATCTGTTTCTAATGAGATTTTTTGTACCATAAAGTTTTTACTATTTTCTAGGAAATTTTTCGTCCCAAAGAATATTTTCCAGTTCCTTGAAAGAATTTTTATAAAAAAGTTTTCTGGAGTTTTTTTTCTTATAAAAGTATTTCAAAAAACTTCTGATAAGATTTTGAAATTCTATTTTCAAAAGAATTTTTTAAATCTTTTTCGAAAATAAATTCATCAATTTACTCTGAAAAAAATTGTTTAAAGTATCTTAGTTTGCACAGTTTTTGGGTGAGGGGGGGTTGAAAATTTTTGAAAGGGGAGATTTAATTTCGAAGTTCTCAATTCATGTATGCTGTAAGGAATTGTGCAATGTAGGTACCATCAATTATAAAAAAAATCAATAAAATTGACATTTTTTTCCCAAAAAATTGCCCTTTTGAAAAAAAAATTGAGAAAATGAATTCCCTGGGGAAAAAAATTGCAAAGTAATTTTGGGAAAATTTTTAAAAAAAAGTATCAACTTGCAAGAAAACAAAAATCTAAAATACGTACCCCAAGAAAATTTTATCTTGAAACAAATTATTGTGAAAGTAAATTTTCATTTGAATAAAATAATTTCTTCTATTGAAATAACTGTACCTACGCTTATTTTTGGTTATAAGACATTAAACATTGCAAACGAAATTATTTCATTTGTAATTAAGAGAAATATCAAGGTGCGTGTTTGAAAGTTATATACGTAGTTGAAAAATAGTACAAAACTCAACCAAGAATACGATAAATTCGAATGCCTGAAGATATACGAGTAAATATAAAAATAATAAATTTAAATTATTAATTTTATTAAATAACAATAAAAAATTATTTAAAATTAAATTTAAATAATTCAAATTAATTAATTCAAATCAAACAGAAAATAATTTTAAATAATAATAAAATAAATTTAAAAATTTAAAATCTATTCGCTGTATTTATGTACTTGATAGAAAATAAACGAAGAAAGCAATACATACAATGTTTCAAAACATAAACAAAGTAGAGTTGTACAGATGGGTATATTGATTTACTAATGAAACACTTTGTAAAAATGCTGTAAACTTTTTCATGAATACAATAAAAACAACAACATTACAACTTGGTAGTTGAATAGGTACCTACCCACCCATTTCTTATGTACACCCTACAGCTACACAGTATACATACGAGTACGTATAGTAGTTGCGATTCTTTATTAAAATGTAGGTATCACTCTTCATCTCAAGATTACCCCAGGAAGATGAAAATTTTCATTATGTTTTTGATATTACTTTAGTTGGAAATGCTTTAGGTGAAGATTTTATTTAAAAAAATATTATATTAAAATTTCAATTTCATTTTACAGGCGTGAGCACCTATTTCTTATTCATACAATTCAAAATGACTTATGTAATATAGCTAGGTATTTTACGTATTTCTCACCATTCTCGAGATAGGGGACGAGATCTTCTGAAACGATGTCTTTTCTACATTAAAAGATGATGCGAGATGTAGGTATCTGTGGCTGAGGAAAAACAATTTAAAATGAGAAAATTTTAATTTATATTTTTAACGATTCGTCGTCTTCGTGCTTTATACTTATGTGATCGTTATAAATATTTTTTTCTTGTAATATTTTTACTTTGGTAAAAATCAAAAAATATCATATCAGAAACCTTGGCTTCTATTCCTTATTGAGTAATTCGTAGTTCTTTGTAAAGTTGGAAATTATATCTAGACCAACAAGTACATTTTGATTTTTACCTTTTATTCGTAATCTATTTATAAATTACATATCCATCGAATTCTGCTGTACAAAAACCTCTTTATATTTATTCGAATATTTTCTCGAATGTGCGGTGAAATTGTTTTAAAGTTCACTAATGCATCTTGATGCTTCCAAACTAGATTTGCTTCTGTGGAAGTTTTTTAAATTTTTTTAATGCAACAGAAGTAAAGAAGCGCAGATATTTCAAATGGTAAAAGCCTTTTTATGCACCGTCGTCAAAATATGTTTTGAGTATATTTTCCTTTGTAGGTAGGAACCTCGCGATGAAAATGTAAATCTATTTAATTGCGTTATAAACTATTCCAGGCATTGCAGTCTTACACATTTGGATTCAAACTATGTATAAAGACAAACGAAGCAATATGCCCAAATTTATGTACATTAAGAGAACACTCAGTATATGTACCCACCATCACGTTATATGTACTTAAGCATACTTATGCTAAATTTCATAGGTAGTTTTTGGCGTATTTTATGTCGTATTTATGTTACCCGGGAGTTGATTTCCCAAAAACAAGTCGACAAAATAATTATTTTCATCGAGAAAGTAAATGAAAGGTATTCGACTGTTCGTATTTCATTCGTTGAATTAAAATTACTGCAGGCTTTGAAATGTTCAACAGGTACAATAATGATTTTTAAACTTTTTTATGATCATCAACTCTCTTGAAAGATAAAATACCATGACCTCCGTGGGTACTCGTACAGACCAAATTGAGAAAATTTTTAAAAATAATTTTTGAAAAAAATCATTTATTTTTCGAGACTTAAAAAAATAATATTTACGTATAATTTTTTTTTTCAAAGCGGTTCTTATTTTTTCAAATTTGAAAATGTATTTCAAAAAAAAAAGAATAGATATTTTTTGAAATGAATCAAACGAATTGAGAAAAAAATGTTTTTAAAAATGATTGAAACGTGATTAGGAAGAATTTACCTAGATATGTCTTGAAAAATTTAAAAACTCATAAGCAAAAAATTTTTTTATAAAATCAATTTTAAAAATATCAACCCCCGAGCAGCACACTCGATCGATAATATCGAAAGTTGAAACGTATCGATAAAAAATCGTTTAAAAATCTAAAGATGTTCTCACGATATGATACAGATTTAGCTGTACGATTTTATAGGCAAAAAATCTAAAAACTATCGAATTCGATAGTATTACGATTTTAGGACGATATTCGTCAACGATACTATCGACAAAGAATATTAAATTTATCGAATCCGATTTTCCACCGATTTTGTGCAGATATTTGAAACTATATTATCGACAAATAATCTGAAATTTCTCAAATTCAATTTTTTAACGATTTTGTGAAGATATTTGAAACTATATTATCGACACGTAATCTGAAATTTCTCGAATTCGATTTTTCAACGATTTTGTGCAGATATTTGAAACTATATTATCGACACGTAATCTGAAATTTCTCGAATTCGATTTTTCAACGATTTTGTGAAGATATTTGAAACTATACTATCGAAAAAGAATTTTAAATTTATCGAATTCGATTTTTTAAAGATTTTGTGAAGATATTTAAAACTGTATTATCGACAGATTATATGAAATTTCTCGAATTCGATTTTTCAACGATTTTGTGACGATATTTAAAACTATATTATCGACACATTATATGAAATTTATCGACTTCGATATTTCAACGATTTTGTAACGATAGTTGTTGAAACTATATTGATTTTTTTCTAGTCAAAAAATACCTACTTTATATTCAAAATTGGATGGGAAGAAAGGGCCAAATCGAAATTTTTATAATAACCAAAATTAAATCCAGAATATTATTCTACAACTTTTGTTTGAAATGTTTTTTCAATTGGACCTCATCTCTAGCCTCTATTATTTTGCATTTACCTACTTACGTGTAACAGTAATATGCGAAATCAAAATTGAAAAAATTTTCAAACAAGTTATCTAGTTTTTTTGGTTTACTAAGTATTTTACTTGAAACCAGATCGTTGTTCTTAAATAAAATTTTACCAAGTTCAATACTACGATTACTATGTGAATACTTAGTATTTAAAATTGAACGGGAGGGAGGCGCCATATCAAAAATTTTGTAATTACCAAAATTATTCTTAGAACTTTAAGCTACAACTTTTGTTTGAAAATTTTTTCAATTGGACCTCTCCTTCTCCTCCAATTTTGCATAATACTCCGTTGATACTTATTCAAAATTGGAGGAGCGGAGGAAAAAGGGGCCAATTTGAAAAAATTTTCAAACAAAAGTTGTAAATTAAGGTCCTAGAAATAATTTTAGTTATTATAAAAATTTCAATTGGACCCCTCCCTCTTCTCCAATTTTGCATAAGATGTTTGAATATTATAATCCAATTCGTATTATGCGAACGAACTCCGATGTTCGCAACAGACGCTTGTTTTGGTAGAAACTGCTGTATTTGGAACGAAATTCGCCAGCCTTAAGCGTAACTACGACTTCAAACTCGCCAGCCGGTCTTGAAAATGTGCGCGCGCATATACCCATATATGCTAAATTATCTACAAAAAATCGATAGAATATCGAAACTAGATAATCTACAAAAAATTGTAATACAAAATCGATAGAATATCGAAATTAAATCGAAATAAAAAATCGATAGAATATCGAAACTAAATCGAAATAAAAAATCGACAGAATATCGAATTCGATAAAGTGTCGCGTTAGTTCCGCATAAATCGTGTAATTATCTTTCGATTTATAGATAGGTTATCGATGAAGTATCTAACTATAATCTTGAGATTTTTAAAAGAAAAATCGTTCGATTTTATCGAAAGTTTATCTGTTGATGGATTTTGCCAACTATAATTCATCGATAATCTGTCGATATATCGAAAGATAATTTCACGATTTATGCGGAACTAACGCGACACTTTATCGAATTCGATATTCTGTCGATTTTTTATTTCGATAATTTGTCGAGTGTGCTGCTCGGGCCTTTTATTTTTAGAAATAAATAATTTCGAATGCATTTCTTTAAAACAATTTTCAAACAATGAAAAATACATAATACAAAATTTGATTTCTAAGAAAATCACCTAATTTTCAAAAAAAAAAAAAAAAAAAAAAAAAAAAGTGGCTCGTCTATTAAAGGAGATCCTTCTTAAGGAAATTTTTTAATTTATTATTTTTTGAAAAAATATGTTTTTAAAAACTTTTTGAAATAATAATTTCTAAAAAAGAAATCAGGATCAATTAATTTAAAAAAATTTTAATTCATATTTTGAAAACGAAAAATTAGAGAAAAATATGTTTTGAGAAATTTTTACTTCAAAAAAAATTGAGCTTTTTTTTATTCGAATAAAACTAAAAAAAAATTATTGATTTTTTTTGTTTTCCAGAAAGTATTGGAAAGACTTTTTACAAAAATTATAAGGGTTTTCCCTGAGAAAAAGGCGTGGTCTAAAAACTAAAAACATTTTTTTTTCAAAATATTTTTTTTTAAATTTGAACAAAAAATTTAACGTATTTTTCTCTCCTAAAGAATGCAGAAGGTCGTCTAGCCTCCATTTTGAAAAAAAAATTAAAATGCTACCTACCACTTGAAATTCAGTTGAAGGAAAAATAAAGAATAGAGAATCATTTTATAATAAAGAGCAACAATTTTAAAGGGTAGGCAAAATTTTTTTAATCATTTCCTTTTTTTTTTGAAAAGTAGGGTAGGGCAGGGTACCACTTACAATCAAATTGTGGGAAAATACAAAATTGAAAATTGATTTTCATGAAAAGGAATAAATTAGATGAGTTATAACATAAAATAAAAATGCTAGAATTTGATTATAAGTTGATTTTTTCATTCTTATAAAAAATGAGGAGGCGTGATCAGGGGCTACTTTAAATTCAGTGGGGAAAATAAAAATTGGAATCATTTCTCATAAAAAGGAACAATTTTTAATAGGCTAGAACCAAAAAAATATGTAGTTCTAAAATTATGTATTTTTTTTTCAAAATGAGGGTGTTCTCGTGACAGCTCTTGAAATTCAATTAAGGAATAATAAAAAAATAAAATGATTTTTTCTCATTTTATTGTTGTTATTCATTTTTGAAAAATTGAGGATGACGTCTCAAGGTACCACTTAAAATTGGTAATTCATCATTTTTTCATGAAAATGAACAATATTTATGGGTTACCAAAAAAAAATATTTTTGAAAGACAGTCAATTTTTTAATGTTTCTAAATAAAGAGGCCACCAGGACCTACTTAAAATTCAGTTGAGAGACAAATTAAAAATATGAAATTATTTCGTCATGAAAATAAATAACTTGAGAAGGGCGAGAGAAAAAAATCGTAAGTCCAAAATAAGGTAGGTATAGGTACTCTAACATACCAATCTGCCTAATAAAGTACCTACCCATAATGTGAAATTTTTATTGAAATTGCGCTTATGGCCAAAATTACCAGAAAAATACGGCTTCAACTGTAATTGAAAGGAATGGTGAAAAAATGCCATTACATTATGAAATATTCAATAAACTTTCTGTTATCTGGATAAGATTATCTAATCTTATGCTAATTATAAATACGAATATTATATGATGGATCAATTTTATTTATTCACGAAATAAATTGGGGGGAATATAGCTACAAAAATCTATAATTTGCGATACTCAAATTGCTCGGTCGAATCACGCGAATGGTATTTTTATCACAACAAAGTTTTTCCCTTACAATTTAAGAAATCGCTCCGATACACTTAGCATTCATGATTGAGCGATAATTTATAATATTTCTCGTTCCGGAAGTAAAATTAAAAGTATTCGAGTTATTTCGAGTTTACCTACGAAACTAATTTATTCAATAGTGAAATGACTTTTTACACGCGGTTTTCCAATTATTGAAGTTTTCTTCGTACGAAGTTTTTCTTTACGAAATTTGTCGTTTTCATAAATTATTGTATTCTTCTGCTCCACGTAAGAGTATATTTTATCGAATATTGCAATACCGCGCTACTTTCTCTGGCGGTATTAAAAAATTAAGGATGATGAATCGTTGTTATTTTTACAAAGATTTATGACTTTTTCTTTCAGTAATACCGATAAGGATTAGTGTACGACGCGCGAAACGTCAATTCACAAAACGAAATCGAAAACAGGTGTTTGTAAGAGTTGAGCTCAAAGAGGAAAAAATTGAAGATGGGAGAGAAATGAAACAAGACGTGTAATATGTGAAAGCGAAAATGAAAAAACTGGAAGTATTTTTATTTCGAAGCTAAGGTTGAATTTTTTATAAACATGAATGATGTAGGTAGGTATACCTACCTGTCTATATCAATTTTATAATTTACCGTGAACTGAGTCAGTGTTGCAGAGAAAAATTAGCAAAATCTTCTCAAGTGTTTTGATATACTCATATTATATTTTTTTACATTATCTACATCAGTGGTTTCAAAATTGTGGGTAATTTTTGGAGTGGCGAAGTGGTAAGGACCACTACAATGGTCCATTAAACGTGTCTAGACCACTACACCTTCAACTTCAACAAAATCGAGCAATTTTGATTTTTTTTTTGCTCATTTTCAAGAATTGAGTATTTTGGACTTGAGAAAAATTATGCATGAAATAAGTTGAAAAAAATCAAAATTGCTCGATTTTGTTAAAATTTCAGTATATGAGAGATATCGACTTGAAACAAGCCCAGACATGATGTTTAGACCCTTAGGTCGTCTTGAAGAGGTTCTGGGTTCCCAAAATGGCGTCATTTGGGTATTTTTGGAACAAAGGAAAAAATGAACGAATTTGATCGAAATTTGGGTTGGTGGTGTATTTTGGTGTCATTAATGATACATTTCAAGAAAAAAAAAATCGACCAGAAATGACGCACTTAAGAGCGAAAAATGGACGAAATAATCGATTTTTTGGCTTTTTGAAGATGACGCACTACGATATCAAGTTCTACAAAAATATGGCGTTGTACATCTAGACTAAGTAGGTACACAATAATTATATTTTTTTTCAGAATTGCATCTCTGAAAGGGGTTACCAAAAAGATCCTTAGAAAGCTTAAAATGTGCATTTATTGACCTTGAAAAAGTGCTCGATTTTTTTTCAAAAAATTCCAAAAATCAACCTTGATAGATACTATTTTCCATTCTTGCAAGTTTGAAAAAATTCGGTTAAAACTGCTAAAAATATAAATTTTTAACAAAAATCCACATTTAACATCCCTCAGAAGGATTTAGGGTTGAGATATCGAGCTAAAAATTTTGTCACGGGGATCTTAGACAATAAGGATGACCAACTTCCACTGGATAATTCAAAATTCGGTGCTCAAGGCCAAATCACCCCTATAAACTCGGCTAGACTCTTTGGTGATTTTTTTTGTCTTTTTCGATATTTGGGGGGGGGGGGGCATCACTCAGAATTCAGTAATCATTTTCCATTTTGTAGGTTTAGAACCAAAAAAAAATGCAAAAGTTCAAAAATATGGTAATTTTGTTGTTGTTTTTTCAAAAATAGGGGGAAGGGTTATTGGTACAAATGAAAAGTCAATTAATGAAAAAATAAAAATATGGATTATTCATGTAATAGAAAATAACATTCCATTTTTTTCGTATTTATTTATTTTTTATTTTTTGAAAAATTTGGAGTGCCTCGAATGACACCTTGATATTTCAAGTTGGGAGAAGATAAAAATTAGGAATTAGGTAACTCTCATAAAAGGAACAACTTTGGTGGATTTTAACCAAAAAAAAAAAGAGGCAAGATTTCGAAAATCGGTCAATTTTTTCATGTTTAAAAAAAAGGTGATCATGCAGGAGTCACATAAAAAATAGGGAATTATTTTCTCACGAAAAGAAATAACTTTGAGAGTTGACGAGCTGATCGGGAGCACAACGGAGCCCTGCCATTTAGGCTATGTACATGACGTCGCGAATCTCTTATCAATAATATGTATTTTATCTGGACTTAGAATATTTCTTTCAATTAATTAACATTTATTTTATTCAAAATTGGTGTGGGGGGGGGGGGGGGTCCAATCGAAATTTTCGTAATGACCAAAATTTTTTCTAGGACTTCGAGCTACAACTTTTGTTTGAAAATTTTGTTAATTTAACCCCTCCCTCCCCACTGATTTCGCATAACACTTCTAAAATACTAATTAAAAATTAGAGGAGTGAAGGAGGAAGGGTCTAATTAAATTTTTTTCAAAATAAAAGTTGTAGATCAGGTTTACAAAAATAATTTTGGTTATTATAAAAATGTAGTTTGGATTTCTCCCTCTCGTCCGATTTCATATAATATCAGGCAAGTACTTTTTCAAAATTGAAGGAGGGGTCAAATTGAAAAAAATTTCAAACAAAAGTTGTAGCTTGAAGTCTTGGAAATAATTTTAGTTATTATAAAATTTTCGATTAGACCCTTCTTTCCCCTCCAATTTTGCATATTATGACTTAGATACTTATATAAATAAAAAGTGGTGGAGGTAGAGGTCTAATTGAAAAAATTTTCAAGCAAAAGTTGTAGTTAAAAATTTTGGTAATAATTTTAGTTATTATAAAAATTTCGATTGGACCCCTCCCTCCCCTCCAATTTGAATAAAATGAATGTTAATTGAAAGATATATTTCAAGTCCGGATAAAATACACATGACAAGAGATTCGTGACGTCATATACAATTATACATAGCGTAAATGACAGGGCTCAGTTGTACTCCCGATTCGCTCGTGCGAGTTGACGTTGAGACAAAAAAAAAAAAAAAAATCGAAAGTTCAAAACAATTTTTATTTTTTGTTGAATTTTTTTCCTTCGCCAAAATTCTTATTGATTTTCAAGATAAGAGCCAAGGTCTTTGAAAGAAACATACACAATATAATATCCATAATATAATCTTCTTTTTTTTTTTAAATATTTCAATGAAGAATCATCTTTTAGTATCTCGAGATTGTATATTTTTAATTCGATGAAGACTTGAATTTAAATCATTTGCGAGTTGGAATGCGCATTCGCTTTCTTTTTACTTTGGCTTATGTAAATAATATAAAAGTTTTAACAATTAAATTCAAGTTTGAAAAGCGCCTAAACGTTTTCAACAAATGGTATAAGTTTTGCAACAGTTTGAGTTACTTTTCAGAGTGGCATTTTTCATATATTTTTATACAAATTTAAAGTTGATCGTAACTCGGAAAAGGGCAGGTACCTCTATCACCATTTGTATACACTTGTTGCAGAGAAATTTCAACTCGATCGTAAATTGAAAAGCAAGCGTCTTTATTTTGTTGAAGTATTGAAAATTTTCGATGATAATAGTCGCGCCTACGAACTTGTACGTTTCCCAACCACGCGGCCACGTAGCCATTGAAAGAAATACTCGTATGATAGGAAGAGATGCCAACTAAATCATATAACGAAAGAAAAAAAACTATAAGGTGATACTTATTCCGTGTGAGAAATCTTGCAAGATGCCAAGCTGGTAATTTTCAACTCGCTCGTAAAATTCGTATATATTTTTTTGTCAGTACGAAAAAGATGTGTGAAAAAACGACACACTTTTATTTAACCAATGAAACGATGGTATACAAATGGAAAAATATTTTACTCGTAAATTCTCAACTCTGGCACGTCTTCGCATAATGCAAAAAATTCAAAGTCTGATTCACGACAGAAACGTGACAGTATTTGACACGTACTGGATGTATGTAGAAATATTAAAAATATTTATTCAATGTGTTACCTTTGCATTATATTTTAAGCAAAATATCAGCCTATTTTGTTTTTTCCAAATTGAAAAGGATCGCTCGTGTAATTTATGGAACTTATTTTCATATCGCGAATATAAGTAGGCATCTTCCTATGGGTACTTATGGTTTGTTGTTCCAAATACATCGATTTAATCTATTTCAGTATTCCATCAGAGCCAAGATTTACTTGTCTGTTAATATAGCAATAAACTCGTCTCCGTAAATCGTGTCGATAATCATCAATTTTGGGTAATCTGACGAATGCTTATTTAACGCTATCGACAGCGTAATACGTATCTAATCGTTCTATTTTTCTTCATTATCCGTTCTGAACATTTCAACGTGGCCAAATTGTCAGAATGATGTCATATTTGATACTCGCTGGAGTTGAATATTCCGTTTCAAATATTTCTATTACCTCCGAGCCATGTATGATAAATTTTACGGACTCATCGTGTAACTTTATTCATTTGAAGATTTCAAAAGGTATAATATGAAGTACATGAAATTCAAGGTGCTCGTATTCGAATGTTTGGAACCCATAAAGGTGACAATTAGGTACACATTAGAGAGGTCTTCATTTACTTTCGATTTCATTTTTCTGGTCTCAATACTTAAAAGTTTTTTTTATGTTTTTTTTTTTTTTTTTTTTTTTTTTTTTTAGTATTACTCTAACCAAAGTTTGAGTAGCATTTTTGAAAAAAATAAAAATAAAAAAATGATCAAATTCTGCAACTTATAACTTTGATGAGATAGAGCTAATTTTTTGTAATCCTCCTTTTTGGAATTGGTAGATTGGTAGGTGCTATTTGAAATAATTTCATAAAAAGAGACGACTCAAATGTCACATTTTTCATTTTTAAAAAGAATAATTATGTAGTTGGCAAGTAGTAGCCATAGTCACTTGGAATTCAGTTGTGAAAAATTGAAAAATAAAAAATAATTTTCTCATAAAAAGTAACAATTTTACGTACTGAGAGGGAAAAAATCGAAATAATGGAAGATAAGGACAACACCAATGTGTTTTGGTACACCAATCACAATGTATTGTAGGTGTTAATAAAATTGCCTATACGATTCGCCGTAAATTTACATTACAAATGTTACAGACAACTACATAATAAGGCCACACCACAGTCAGTTCAGTTGATTTTATCAGAGCTTTTTTCGCATAGGTACCTAGATTTTCTTCTATGAAATTTTTTGGAGGGCATTTTCTCAGATTTTTTTCCAGTTTTTAAAATAATTTTTAAAGAGAATTTCAAGAGTGATTTTTTACAAAGATTTATTTTTCAAGAGGGTAATTTTTCCCCTTGTAGTTTTTTTTAAATCATGATCCACGAAACTCATGAAAGTTTTCTTGAAAAATTTTGCTGCAGGAGAACGATTGTAGAAATTTTCTCAAGTCAAACAAAATATCAAAAAGTTGAAAAATAAAATCCGTGGAAATTTTACTGTAAATTTTTACATTTTGTCTGACTTTTTAATAATAAGATGTTGGACATTTAACACTTGGTGAAAAAAAAATGAAAATAATATTACAAATTAAAGAATAAATTTTTATAAGTTTCAAGAAATTTGACGAAATATCCAAAAGTCATTCAATATGGAATAATTATTCCAAGTTCTATGACGTCTGACAAAATATCTGAAAGTTTTTCGTTATGTTAAATGTGCTCATTGGAATGTTGTTGAAAAACTAACTTCTTAAAATCTCGTTCGAATAAAAATTAGTTTAAAAAAGAATAATAAGGAGATTTCTGCCTTATTTTAACGAGAAAAAAAAAATATTTGAATTTATTCTCTGTTGCATACGAAGCATTAAAAAAAATAATTAATAAACTACCAAAAATTGTTAAAATGTTGAAAATTAAAAAAAAATCGTTCAAAAATTTTTTTATTAATAAAAAAATTAAAATAAAATGATTGAAGACAAATTCAAATTCAAAATGCAATTTTATAAAATTTATTCTGAAAATTTTTTCAAATTTTGTCCAAACTGAAATTTTCTATTTTTTCAGTCACTTACACTTTCATTTTGTACATAATTGTTTGAAAAAACATTTTTTTGAAAACAATAGAATTTTGAAGAAGAAAACACGTTGTGACATAATTTTTCAAATTTTGTTCATACTTGAATTTTTCATAACTTGAAGTGGCACACACAGTTCTTAAAATTTTATTCCAACTCCCATTTTCTGAAAAAAAATCAATAAAAAATGGAAATTTTTTCTCTAAAATTTTTGTTGAACGTTAAGTTTTTAAAAATCTTCTTCAAACTGAAATTTGCTAGAAACAAATTTTATTTTTTTTATCATTTTTTATTTTATTAGAATAAAGTAAGCTCAGTAGAACTTCGATTATGCGAGTTAATTGAAGTGAATTTTATCAGTATTTTGAAAATACAAAAATTTCTCATTTTTTTAAATGGAAAATTTTTTCAAAATTTTTTTTAGAAAAATAAATTTATACATATTCTTTAAATTTTCTAAAGCCCAAAATTTTCAAACTTTTCTTTTTAGACAATTTTATCGTTTCTTCCTTTTTTTATTTGAAATTTTGACAATTTAAAAAAAAAAAATTAGGTTGGTACAAATCATTTTATAGTAGGTATCTAGCTTTTTTTTTTTTGGAATGCAGCACAAATGATTTTTTCCTGGAAATAATTGCATTCTGATGATTTTGGGTACAAGAATTAAATTCTCGTTCATTTTCAAAAAAAAAAAAAAAAAAAAAAAAAAATTGCCATGAAAAAATGTATAGGTACCTATGCAAAAAATTGACATCCAAAAAAAGTTTTCGAATAGAGAATCTTATCATGGAAAAAATCTTATTGAAAAATGAAAAATGCCATTGACGAATATCCCTCGATTGAATTTTTTTATAAAAAAATTGATATTTTTGAAGAAAATAAATCCACTTGGAAAAGTTTTCATAGGCTAACGGATAAATTTACGGGCCTGCTCACATCTCAATATACACACAGTCTACCAGAAATAACAGCGTCTGATTATCAAAATGAACAAAAACATCACTTTTTTATTTTTATTTCTTTCTTGAAAATAGACGAAGGTATTTTTTGTGGACTTTACGTCTATTATTGTACAAATATTCATTATTTCTTTTGTACATATCAACTGTCTTATAATTTTTCTTAAAAATTTTTTGCAGGCTTACTGGAGCATGAAGCTGCTTCATTTTCGCACCACCAACATCGAACAATATGTCTAAAGGAATATCTTGAAGCCCTCGCTAATTAGGTAAATATAGTACGCAGATATTATCCTATCAAATGGCACTGAATCGTGTATAATACGCTAGGATTAGAATAAATCTGATTTCCATCGAGTCCTTTTTAAGATACTCCCATACCTTTCGACGATAATTTTAAGAGCTAGGCATACTTAGGTATTCATTTTCAAAACAAAATTTCGCGGTATATTCAAGAAAATTCTTATAAATTTTCATTTATTAATTACTTAAATCCTTGAAGCTTCGAGGTCACATCATTGCTGGTATTTCGTTCAAATTGAGATTTTCTTCTCTTCTGCCTTTTTGAAAATTATTATCGCTTCGAGGAAGTTTGAAGGTCGTCCTTTTAATACCTATACTATGTTCTAGCTGCTGCTAAATTACAAGGCATAGGGCGTTATTGGTAAAAAAAATCTCACGTTTAAAACAATCTCGATTATTTTTTAGTCGCGGAGAAATTTTCAGTATAAGCTCTTTAATGCTCGATTACGAAAACTGCAAAAATCTCTGTTCACTATTTTCACTCTAGTGTGGTATACTTACGAGTAAAACAACATTGGGTGAATCGCTTTGAGAAAATGGTGACTCCATGTTGAATGGCATGCTGAGTAAATTATGTTTACTTGAAACATCCATTACTTTTGATGAAATTATTACAAACGCGGTTCGGTTTAATGTCAGGAAATTACAGTTGTATGAAGTTTACCCTTGTCGCCAAAAAGTACACGATTTAAGTGAATTGTAAAATGTATGAGGTGACTCTAAGAGGGTTTGATAAAAATTTGACATTATGAAGAGTACATATAGCTAGTATGCTTCTGTTCTTCTCTTGGTCGGAAGAAGGATATGAGAACTTTCTGAATTGCAATTGATAAAATATAGTTATTGTTAAATCTATTCACTTGGTCTTTAGTGTTTAGATATTTGTACTATTAATCATGAACCTACCTGTATATCTACAATCCTACATATTACCTACTTATAATTATTTCACGAGCAGAAAAAAATAATCATTCGTAGCTTATATTAGCACTTCAATATCAAGATATCGCAATTTTGCGGAAATTCGAGTCTTCACAGGCTTGATGAGGGTTTTCAACGTACTCTGTTTTGAAATCATATCACGTACAGATTTCCGGAATGTTTCGTCGCTGTTTTAGATGAAATTTATACCACAACCTGGGTATACGTATGGTTTCCAAATGATTAGAAATGAACAGGAAACATCGTTGTATGGTTGTGCCGGAAATGCATTTTAGCATGAATTACAAAAAAAAAGATACTCCATTTCTGATACATAACTTTTTCTTTTGAATCGACATATCTCGTATAGCTTTCGTTGAAGAAGAACAAAGAAATGTGAATATTGTTTTCACTTCAGTTCAAGTGGGTAAATAATTCGTATTATACCTAATCGATTTTTTTTAACTCGAGAATTTCTTATACTTATTTGTATAGGCCTATGTTCAATATTTTTATGAGAAAAAAACTGGCAAAAATATGCTGAACGATAATATAATTTAAATTAAAATTAATAAATGAAAAAATAATATGCAATAAACAAATTGTACCTGTTTGAACTTGTAGTTGAAATATTTTTAACCTGAGTTATGACTTTTTAGAACAGCTCAGCAAACAAATCAACAATAATGTAAAAGACAATTATTTTTTGATGAGAATCATTGACGAAATTTGTATTTTTTTGAAAAATCACGGACCAGTTTGGGAGAGGGGAATAAGAAAAATAAAGAAATTAATTCATTTAACAATTTAGAGGAAGAATTTGGAAATAAAATTAACAAGAATTTTTAAAAGAAAAAAAATTGATGACGATTTTGAAAAATTTTGATGAAAATAATTGGAAAAATTTGGAAAATAATTTTTGAAAATATAGATGAAAATTACTTTAAAAAATTCAATTTTTCAGAATTTTCCCGAATTTTTTGAAAATTTTACCGAATGAATTTCCAAACGAAAAATAACTGGAGGGTTTGAACCCACAAACCCCTCTCGCACTGCCTCTGGTGGTAGAGCAGATTTTTGGGGTGACTAATTTCGAATTTCATTTTTAAAACATATACTTACGTAAGAAAATAAGTATGTACTGTATCTACATATTCCATTGTTAAATTATTTTTCAAATTATTTTCAAACATGAATTTTTTAAAAACACGATTCATCAAAAATTTATAAAACGGAATTTACGAATTTTTTCTGATTTTATTGGGGTTTAAAAATTTATATCTTGTTGAAGCTTCGAAAAAAATCGTGAAATTTTGGTTTCAATAACTTTTCAACTACTTACTTAATTGAAAATGTTTTTAGAAATAGAAAAGGAAATAATTGATTGGATCAAGATTTTGAATTGCACTTTTAATAAAATTTGAAAAAATTTCCACGATATTGTTTTACAAAATTACAAAATGCTGTTATAAAAAAATTTTATTAAAAAAAAAATCAATAATTACCTATGGTTCTTTTTTTTTTGTTTAAATTTTAAAAATCATTTTTATGAAATGAAAAATTTAAAGATTTTTTTTTTGGTACCTACTCTCGGTATTACAAAAAATAAAAAAATAAAAAAAAACATTAAAAAAATAAATTTGAAATGTTTTTACCACAATCAATTAAGTGTAGGTACTTGTATATTTTTTTGAAATCTACAGCATCGTATGAATACCTAAAAAATAAAAAATTGTTTTTCGTTTTTTTTTCAATTTTAAAAATATTTTTTTCAATTAAAATTGAATAAAAACAGTTAACATCCAAATTTTAACGATTTTTTGATAATTCGGTGAAAATTAAATTTTGAAAGAAATTTTTTTCAATAGATAGGTAGAAATAAAAAATTCCACCTTTAAATTTTTTTTTAATTTAGCTTTGAACAAAACATTTTTTGCAATATTTTTAAAATTTCCAAAACTGATTTTCTGAAAAGTAAAAAAAAATCATTTGGTTTCTGTTTTAATTATCAAAGTCGCATTTTAAAAAATTAAAAATTGCCATTTTTTTGATACTTCAACTAAAATACTTGAATTTTTGAAAACACAGCTTTGCATTAAGATTAGAAAATACCTAATTTCAATTTGTTCTTAAAAATTTTTGGATTGAGCAAGATGTTTTCACAGTAGGTATTTAAAAAAAATTACAGTCTTTTTTTTTATTCCCTTAATATTTTAAAATAACTTGAAAATTGTTCGGAACCAAAACATGATTTCTTTCAAAAATTCAACCGAAAATAAATTTTAGATGGAGCGCTTTCTAATTAAATCAAAAAAAGTTTCAAAAATTTTGGTGTTCGAACAAAATGTTAAAAAATTGGTTTGAAAATACTTGGTTTAAAAAATTATTTCCCAATATAATTATAGATAGATAGGTACCTTCAAAATTGTTCTTGTTTTTTTTTCTTTTTTCAATTTTTGTAACGATTTTTGAAGAAATTAATATGTTGTTAGAATCGAAATTTTAAGAATTTTTCAAACACTTCATTAGAAATTAATGCATATGAATAAAAAAGTATTTTCTGTTAAAATTATTTTTAAAAAACCAAATCAAACCCGGTTCTTATTTATTAATTTATGTTATTTATTTTTGACAAAATAAAAAAAAAATTAAACTGTAAATGAGAAATTGTTTCACAATGATTTTTTTTAAATCCACAAAATTGTTTTCTAAAAAAAAATCTTTATTTTTTCAATTTTTAAAATCTTTTTCAAAGAATCGCTATAAACTCGAAATTTTCACGATTTTTTACCATAAATAAATTTTGAAAAGTGTTTTCATCAAAGTGATAAGTTTTTTTCAACTATCTCTATATTTTATTGTTAGCTTGAAATTTATTTTTAAAAACTCAATCGTTATGTAGGTAGGTATCCTACAATTAAAATAATTGCTTTTTAAATGAACTAAAATTAGTACTCTATTATTTTAAATTAAATTTTTTTGGTATTTATATTCTACGTAATCAAGCATAAGTAATAAAGGAATGCGAGTTTGTTTATCGTCCAACGTAGAAATGCGTAGGCGTGTCAACATGCACAGTTTTGTTTGAAAAAAAGAAGCTAACAGCGAATTCCTTTTTGTAAGTATTTAACTTCGGTAATTAAAAGGAAAATTCTCCATCTCAAAAATTTCAAAATTTCGAATCGATAAAATTTCTGAAATATGACTTACCCCTATTAGCCTACATACTTAATATAATTACGTGCAAGTAAACGTATGTCTACAACGTTGCCACGTTGGTATCAGTGAAAAATGTATACCTACCTACGCGAGTAATTCAAATTATTTACGGGTCCTGAATAATTTGATTTTGTTATCGAATCAGTTTCATCGTTGATTAAATTCCGAAGACGTTTTCCAACAAAACAGGAAAACAATCGCTTCAATTCTCTCGCCGCTGCTCGACGAATAACGTCACCATGAACGTAACCCGTGTCTACGTATCAACGAGAAAATTAGTTGAATTATACGAATTTAAACGAAGCTAAGAAAAACATTATATTCGATTTTCGTGTGAAAATTTTATTAAAAGGAATCCAATTAAAGTAAACCCTAGATTTATTTACACCCCTGCTCTTCGTGCGTTGAAAACGTTTATATAAAATATCGCCGTAATTTATCAATCTATTAATCTGAAAAGGTGACAAAGGAAATTAAATTGTTGAGATAATTAAAGCTCAAAAGATTGAGTAACAGGGATAGCGATCCCTTTAAAGGTTTACGTTCGCTTGGTTGGCATTTACATTAAATTGTATACGTCATAATGCCTATACACAAGCGGACAGACCGACAAAGTGTGCTTTTTAAGCGAGACTTTGTTTAAATGCAAACTTTATGAAATTATGGCCGGCCCCACATATTAAATTATTCCGGTTTTTATACCTATTACTCGTAACTGGAAATAAGCCTTCGTACGTGAATAAACATCCTAAGAGGTACAGACAATTCACAGCGATTTTTCATTTTTTTTTTTCGTACCTTTGAGAATTTTTCAAAAACTACGAAAAATTGAAAAAAATGAGGAAAAAAAATGGATCCTGAAAATTAAGGTAATGATGGAAAATCGTTGTAAATAGTGTTTTTGGGCGAAACTGCGTATCTTAAACCCATTTCAATTACAATTTTTTTTTCAATTTTTAATCTATTTTTTTCTATTTTTTTTAAAGAAACGTAAAATATGACATTTTTTTAATGTCTCATGAATGCGATAATCTGATGAATTCTGGATTTTTTCCAAAAAATATTAATAATGATGATAATACTGGCCAACAAAAGGCATAAAACCCATTCTGTAACATTTTGGAATTTTTTTCAAATTTTGATTTTTTGCAAATTTTCAAAAATTTGAGGGCTCTTGCGCGATCGGAAGATATTATTCGATTTGAAATTTTTTTTTTGTTTTTCATGTATCCCCAAGACGCCACGATTTTCGCTCCACCCTAATCGATAAGTAGAGATCAGAACACCAAAAAAGTGAAAATCAATTTTTTACCTACTAGGTCCCCTTTGTCATGCTGGGTCACATAAAAAAAAATCGTCAAAAATGGAAACATCATCAACATGGCAACTCAAAATTTAGTTCTAAGGTCTGGTTAACACGCGCTCTTTCAGTGATCCAAATTTTAGCTCAATCAAAGTTGAAGAGTCAACAAGGTTCCCTTCTTTATAAAACTCTTTTGAAGTTAAATTATCGATTTTCGAGTACAAAGTTGCATGTTTGAAAAATATATATCCCTACCTACCTACCTACCTACCCATTTGATTACAAAAATGAAACACACAATAGAAGTAAGTACATAATTATAAATATGATTGCGCACTTAAAATTTTCATGTGTTTGAAGATAAGTTAGGTTTTGCTTCGAGGTACCGGGTAAATAATGCAATTTGTGATGTTGATAGAACAGATGAAAATACCGGCGTACAAGCTATATTATATGTACTTACATTATTTATTAAAAATACACTGACATCTCGTTCTTCTCTTGAACGATTTCAAATTGTTTCAACAATTTTCACTAATTTGACGTGAATTAAAGAAAGTGTGTAACTTTTCGAATGAGAACATCCTTACTTAGAAGTACCCATGTTCCTAAGTATAAGCTTAACTGATTGGACTGAATTCAATCATTTTTAATTGGCCATGTTTTTTTTATCCCATGTTCGATAATTCTTTCCATATCGAGACTTTCTTTTAAATGTTGATGAGGAATTGACATGAGTAAAAACTCTTCATCTAGTTTTAAATTTAAACAAAATATCTGATGTAAATATCTAAAGTTTAAACGTCATTTCACATTGTAAAAGACATTCCAGTATCATGATAATAAGTATATTATTATTATCTATCTTGACCTTAAATTTAATTTTACATATCGACGTGGACGTGTCAAAACCACGTATGTTGGAATATCAACATTTTACAGGAGAGACAAAAACCGTAGCCAAAAATACACGCGTCTTACGTAATTTTTAACCCTTCACTGCATGGGTGGTCATATCTGACCACCGCTCAAAAAGTGGTGATAATTAGGCACTAATTAATAATTTGACCAAAACAACTCATTACACATGTTATTGAAACCCTATCCCATTATATTTAACAAAAAAATCTCATATTTGAACAATTAAAATAACTTAAAAACTGAATTTAAAAAAAAAAAAATCGTGATTTTTTTGCGATTTGTTGAAATTACTGATAACACGAAACTTTGATTGATAATATCTGTGCCCAGAACTTATAAAAAGGTTCGATAATTTTTTTCGGTATGCAGTGCACTCTATAGAAGTGGTCTGTGAAAGAATTCGGTCGATCGTCGCATTAGTGCTCCAAGGAGAGCGATTTCTAGGGGTGGTCATATACGACCACTCATGCGATTAGGATGGTGTTTTTTCGATGATTTTTTGTCAATCAGCTGATTGTTATCATATGTTTTCAACGTGATTTTCAACATTTTCGTGATTCTGTTCTCTAAAAGTGATCGTCAATTAGTCAAATGAGTTAAAAGTAGTGTTTTGAGTGATAAAGATCTAGAATACGAATGATCAGGATGTTTGACAGAATGCTACAAGCCTCGGGAATGCTTCAAAAAAGTGAGGATAGCAATCGACAGCAGTAATAATGATGTAAGGTATTAAAACAAGTATTCTATTACTAATTATTTCTCAATATCTGTTCAATATAAGTTATTATTACGTAAATTGCATGTTTTGGTGATGTTTTACCTTATAAGAAGTGAAAAAAACTCAAAAAAAATGATACCCTAAATGCATGAGTGGTCATATATGACCACCCCTATTTTCAAGGGTTTTACAACCCCTATAATGAGGTGAGAATTTTTTCACTATTTTTCCCATATTTAGGGAGGTGAAATGTACCCAAAAATAATTTTTTCCCAAAAAAAATAAATTCATGCGTTGAAGGGTTAAAAGTAAATAAGCCGATTGGAACGTTAGAATTCGACTACGACATACGAGGTGATCAAAATTAGATTTCTTCATTTTTTTCCTATAAGAACCCCCAAAAAAGTGATTTTGCTGAAAAACCCGACATACGTGGTTTTGACACGTCCACATCGATATGTACCTACTCTTTATAGTTTATTGTTATAGTCCAGGAGCTGAACCTGGTGAAAATTGGCCGAGAGGGTTGAAATCTGGGACCTGTCCCAAAAGTTAGTATACAAATACATAGCCCCTTCCTCAAAAATACCAGTCTGCCGATCCGCCGTTGCTGCTTTCAAGCACAGCGAAAGCTCAAAGTTCACGAAAGTTCACGAATTTTTCCGAACTTTGAGATAAAAAGGTTGAAAGTGGAAATTGGTGTCTACTTATAGGAGTTTTCACGCTGAATCCAAATATGCCAGTCTGCAACCCTCAGATGCCGCCAATAGGGTGCCAGACTGGATCAAAGGGGTGAAAATTACAAAAAATCTCATAAATTCTAATATATTCGCCTTAGATGTGAAAATGGTTTTTTCTCATCTAATCGTTATCACAGAATTCAAATATGATGGTCTGCCAAACCCAAACTGAAAAACCTCTCCGTTCCTCCACCCCAGTCACTTTTTTTGACGCTCCAGTCCCTCCCAAAATCCGTTTTATGCATTTATTTCGCCGGGGTTCAACTTTTTTGGGAAAAGCATCAAAAAGTAAATTATTCTATATTCAATTATCACTTTGTTCCCATACGATTTTCTGTGGGAATCATAGGAGTGCAGCTGCGATAATGTAAACGTTGTGTATGGTGTACAGTTCAAAGTTGGTCTTTGGTTTCAATTTTTTAGTTTTTCATCAAATTAAAATGAAAAGTTTTCGTTTTTATTAATGGGTTCTATGTTATGGGAGGAACTCGCAGAAATTTTTTTCAATTTTTTCAGATGACTTTTCGTAGAGTTATAGCACTTTGAAAATAACGTGTAGTTCTTATCGACGTGGACGTGTCAAAACCACGTATGTTGGAATATCAAAAAAAAAGTGATTTTGCTGAAAAAGTCGACATGCGTGGTTTTGACACGTCCACGTCGTTATGTTATTCCACAATGCTTCACCTACATCTTCGGCCCTCCCCAGCTCCACTCCTATGATTCCCACAGAATGGGAACAAAGTTATAGGAAATTGAATATAGAATAATTTACTTTCAGATGCTTTTCCCAAAAAAGTTGAACCCCGGCGAAATAAATGCATAAAACAGATTTTGGGAGGGACTGGAGCCTCAAAAAAAGTGACTGGGGTGGAGGAACGGGGAGGTTTTTCAGTTTGGGTTTGGCAGACCGTCATATTTGAATTCTGTGATAACGATTAGATGAGAAAAAAACATTTTCACATCTAAGGCGAATATATTAGAATTTATGAGATTTTTTGCGATTTTCACCCCTTTGATCCCGTCTGGCACCCTATTGGCGGCATCTGAGGGTTGGCAGACTGGCATATTTGGATTCAGCGTGAAAAATCCTATAAGTAGACACCAATTTCCACTTTCAACCTTTTTATCTCAAAGTTCGGAAAAATTCGTGAACTTTCGTGAACTTTGAGCTTTCGCTGTGCTTGAAAGCAGCAACGGCGGATCGGCAGACTGGTATTTTTGAGGAAGGGGCTATGTATTTGTATACTAACTTTTGGGACCGGTCCCAGATTTCAACCCTCTCGGCCAATTTTCACCAGGTTCGGCTCCTGGACTATTAAAGAGTAGGTAATAATAATAAGCAAAAGGATTATGTGAGATTTCTTAATAATATTCTTCCAAACGAGTAAGTCTAGAATCTGCTTACTCGAACGTAATCCCTTACTTTCAGCATAGTTTTGTTTTTTTCCTTTTTCATGTAATTTTCACTTTCTGTTATTATCAGATTCTTCTTGGTAATTTTTCTGCTTTCATTCAATACCTACCTGTATACTCAATTACCTCTTAATAATACTGAAACGAGACTACTACCAAAATTGGATTTTAATTTTTGTGTGATTCTTTCGTGTAACTTACTTGATAGAAAATTTCATCAGATCAGTAAAATAGGTAACAAAAACTTTTATGTGAACAAGGGGTCTACCTATTTTGATTTTGAAAGGGCAGTGGGTCACAAAAATTCAAAAATTCTATAAAGACAATACAAGAAAGAGATGTACCTCAGTTCATAATAATAACAAATAAACTTGTGTGATGCATTTTTCTATCTTTGATAATGAAGGCTAGAAAAGCGTTGAAAATTTATTGATTCCATACTTTAAGGCTCTGTAGCGGCGTAGCGCTTTAATTTTTATAGATGGATTTTTCTACATTATTTTTTTTTTCATAGAAATTTTTGATTAAATTTTTTTTTAAATTGTCATTAAAATTTCTTTAAATTTATCTCCAAATTATACATTAAAATATTTCCAATAATTTTCATGAAAAATTTTCCAAAATTTTCCTTGAATACACGCCCGAAATTTTTCTGAGTAAACCGTTAAATTGATTTTTTCCCAAATTTTTCATATTTTAATTTTTTTTTTCAAGTAATGAGGAATTATAGATTGATGAATTCACTTCCAAATTTTGTCATCGATATCTTTCTTTTTTCAACATTTTTTTTTTTAGGTTTTCCAATTACACGATATTATTTTCCTGATTTTAATTTGTCCAAATTTTGCATTCAAGTTTTTCCAATGATTTTCACCAAAATCTTTTCAAATTTTGCTTCAAGATTTCTTTTAAGTAACTTGTTAATTAATTTTCCTCAAATTCTCCATAAATAGGTGAATAAATTTTTTCTATTAAGAAAATCTAAATTCTTTTCTTTTTTCCACATTTTTCATCTAAATGTTTTTTATTCCTTAATTTGCCTATATTTTTCAATTTAGGTATTTTTATTCCTATAGGTACCTACCTAATTATCATAAAAAATTACTAAAATCTTCATCGACTTTTTTCAAATTTTTCATCAAAATTTTCCCCCTTTCCCCCCTGAATTTTTCTATATTTTTGTCAAATTTTTCTGATTGGTAGTTTTCTTTTAAATCCAAATTTTATTTGAAGATTTTTTCCAAGTTTACATTTTTTATATGTAGGTATACTCTCCGGACACCATGTACACACGTATTCAAATACAAATTAAAACACATTTGAATTTCACCATCCGTTCCAATCCCATTTCCTAAAATAATCTCGATACAATTAATTATTCGTTGGAGGATAAATGTGGTGTTATGTGGTTTAACGCTAATCACAATTAGTGTTTGGTTTATAATGCCTAATCAAAAAAACAGTTTAATCGCACACCTATCTCGACTCTTGAATAAATTAGCTGTTGTAAGTGTTGACGTGAATGTAGTGCGAACTACCGTGATGAATTTGATTTATCTTCGAGCATGATAAAATTATAGGTCTGCGGAATATTTAAAGGCCGTGCAAATGAAATTTCAAATCATGTTGCTAAGGTATACAAACTAAAGCAGAATGTACGATGGTATTATTAGATTTTCGTGTTCGTGGAGAATCCCTTTTTCAAATAAGAAATTAAAATTCTGCGTAATATATTAGCTCGAATTGATCAATTGCCTGATAAATTTATGCAAAATACGCAGAGCCGTGGCGTAATGATTTTTAGAGTAGGGAGGTATATCTCAAAAATTCCAAATCTAAATCTTTAAAAATGCCAACTTAAAATTCTCAAATTCATCTACTAACACCAACAATAAAAATTCAAAATTATAGGATAATACAAAAAAAAAAACATTTAAACATGGCCCACCATGGTGCAATAATTTTACGGATTTCTCTTTACCGAAGCTTTTTACTCAGTTTGGAAATTGCATGTAGTAGGCATCATTGGTGTCAACTCTGAAAAATTTTCTCAACTTACATATTCTCAATTAGTTTTTAAAGTGAAATCTTTTATTTTGAATTTTCATAGAATAAAAAATATCACAACTTTTTCATACAAAAAAATTGCTTAAGAAATTCTCATTTATTAAAAATCTTTTATTTTTGGTGAGAAATAATTTTATTGAAGGAAAAAAAATTAATGATAATTTTTTTGCTGAGAAATTTAGATACCTAGGTATACATCTATTTTTTTTAAAGAATAAATTAATATTTTGGAGAAGAAGTAGATTTTAAAAAATCTCTATGTTTTTTCTCTCAATTTTTTTTTTGAAAAAATCTTTCAATTTTTTGAGAGATGAATTCTTCAATTTTTCGGAGAAAAAAATCTCTTGAAATTTTTTTAGAAGAAAATCTTATTTTTAGAGAAAAACTAATTTCATTTTTTTCAATTTAAAATAGAAAAAAACGCGTAGCAGTCAAGATGCTCCGCGACAGCCGAATTTTTTTTTTCAAGTTAGTGTACTTCTTTGAAAACGTTTTCATCCATGGTATTTCAGTTTCAATATCAGTTTCAACTTCAAATTCAGTTTAAAAATGTCAGGTTTTTGTCTTCAGTTTTAGTTCCTCTCTGCATTGAAGATTTCATCTTCAGATGGGGGCTCCGCCCCCATACCCCCGTTGAGGCTCCGACCCAACCCCCTCATCACTTTCAGCTCTTAGGATGGGGGCTCCGCCCCCATACCCCCGCGTTGGGGGCTTCGCCCCCAACCACCTCGTCAATTCCAGCTCTTCAGATGGGGGCTCCGCCCCCATGCCCCTATTGGGGAGCTTTACCCTCAATAGGGACATGGCAGGAGAGGATTGAGGGCTTCGCTCTCAATCCCCTTCACACTTTCAGCTCTTCAGACGAGGGCCAACACACCAAAAAAGAGGTTAAAACGTGAAAATTAAGATTTTTGACCCTGTACGGGGGTCAAATGGTGCTCAAAAGTCGAAACCCCCAAAAGGCACATCAGTGACCTCTACTGACCCCACATCCCAAATTTCGATTGTTTAGGTCTTTTAGTTTGGGCTGTAGGCTGTTCAACGCGTCAGAAAAGACAGGTTAAAACTTGAAAAATATTGATTTTTGACCCTGTATTGAGGTCAAAAGGGGTTTAAAGGTCAAAACCTACAAAAGGCACATCAGGGGCATAAACTCGATCTATGATAAAAATTTAGGCACCCCAGCTCCATTTGGGGGGTCTGTAGCTTGATCAACGTGAAAAAATGACCTCAAAATCCACTTTTTGGGCCCTAAAATGGGGTGGGGATGACTTGCGAAGCTGAAATTTGGATACAGCGGAGACAATCAGAGTCACTGTTGTTGGTAAAAATTTTAAATCATTTTGTCAAATTGGGGCTTCTTTTGAGCCCCCCTCAAAAAGGAGTGACCCCCAATTTTGGGGCTCGAGGGTCAAAAAACCCAAAAGGCACCTCAGTGATCCTTACCGATCCTAAATACCAAATTTTAGTTTCCAAGGTCATTTGGTTTGGGCTATAGGCTGATCAACACACCTAAAAAATAGGTTAAAATGTGAAAATTTCTGATTTTTGACCCTGTACGGAGGTCAACTGGTGCTCAAAAGTCGAAACCCCCAAAAGGCACATCAGTGACCTCTACTGACCCTACATCCCAAATTTCGATTGTTTAGATCATTTAGTTTGGGCTGTAGGCTGTTCAACGCGTCAGAAAAGACAGGTTAAAACTTGAAAAATATTGATTTTTGACCCTGTATCGAGGTCAAAAGGAGTTTAAAGGTCAAAACCTACAAAAGGCACATCAGGGGCATAAACTCGATCTATTATAAAAATTTAGGCACCCCAGCTCCATTTGGGGGGTCTGTAGCTTGATCAACGTGAAAAAATGACCTCAAAATCCACTTTTTGAGCCCTAAAATGGGGTGGGGATGACTTGAAAAGCTGAAATTTGGATACAGTGGAGACAATCAGAGTCACTGTTGTTGGTAAAAATTTCAAATCATTTTGTCAAATTGGGGCCTCTTTAGAGCCCTCTTCAAAAAAGGGCCACCCCCAATTTTGGGGCTCGAGGGTCAAAAACCCCAAAAGGCACCTCAGTGATTCTTACCTATCCTAAATACCAAATTTTAGCATCCAAGGTCATTTGGTTTGGGCTGCAGGCTGATCAACGTACCCGGAAGCGAGAAAAAACATGAAAAATTGTGAAAAATCTTGATTTTTGATCCTTGAAAGGGGTCAAAGGGGACCCAAAAGTTGAAACCTACAAAAGGCACATCAGGGGCACAAACTTGATCCATGATGAAAATTTTGGCCCCCCAGCCCCATTTGGGGGGTCTGTAGCCTGATCAACGTGAAAAAAATGACCCCAAAATCCACTTTTTGGGCCCTAAAATAGGGTGGGGATGACTTAAGGGGCTGAAATTTGACTATGGTGTAGGTAATTAGGGTTCTCATCTCTGGGGCAAGTTTCAAAAAATTTCATGATATTGGGGCTCCCCCGCACCCCCTCAAAAAAGGGTAAAATCCCCAATTTTGAGTTAGGGCCCCAAAATTTTTTTTGCATCATTCCTACACCGAGGGGACCCTACATATCAAGTTTGACCTCATTTGACCTGTTAGGCTCGGCCCCAGAGTTCCAAAAGTAGCGTTAAAATTATATGTACATATATATATATATAAATATGTGACATGTGTCAGATCGTCTTCTTTTGGTCCCAAACGTCGAGAAATGGGGTCAGAACTCTTCTACCCCCCCTTCTTCTAAATTAGGGTCGGACACAATAGCCTAAATTTAAAACAAAAGGCACATCAGTGACCTCTACTGACCCTACATCCCAAATTTCGATTGTTTAGGTCTTTTAGTTTGGGCTGTAGGCTGTTCAACGCGTCAGAAAAGACAGGTTAAAACTTGAAAAATATTGATTTTTGACCCTGTATCGAGGTCAAAAGGAGTTTAAAGGTCAAAACCTACAAAAGGCACATCAGGGGCATAAACTCGATCTATTATAAAAATTTAGGCCTCCCAGCTCCATTTGGGGGGTCTGTAGCCTGATCAACGTGAAAAAATGACCTCAAAATCCACTTTTTGAGCCCTAAAATGGGGTGGGGATGACTTGAGAAGCTGAAATTTGGATACAGTGGAGACAATCAGAGTCACTATTGTTGGTAAAAATTTCAAATCATTTTGTCAAATTGGGGCTTCTTTAGAGCCCCCCTCAAAAAAAGGCCACCCCCAATTTTGGGGCTCGAGGGTCAAAAACCCCAAAAGGCACCTCAGTGACCCTTACCTATCCTAAATACCAAATTTTAGCATCCAAGGTCATTTGGTTTGGGCTGCAGGCTGATCAACGTACCGGGAAGCGAGAAAAAACATGAAAAATTGTGAAAAATCTTGATTTTTGACCCTTGAGAGGGGTCAAAGGGGGCCCAAAAGTTGAAACCTACAAAAGGCACATCAGGGGCACAAACTTGATCCATGATGAAAATGTTGGCCCCCCAGCCCTATTTGGGGGGTCTGTAGCCTGATCAACGTGAAAAAAATGACCCCAAAATCCACTTTTTGGGCCCTAAAATGGGGTGGGGATGACTTAGGGGACTGAAATTTGACTATGGTGTAGGTAATTTGGGTTCTCATCCCTGGGGCAAGTTTCAAAAAATTTCATGATATTGGGGCTCCCCCGCACCCCCTCAAAAAGGGGTAAAATACCCAATTTTGAGTTAGGGCCCCAAAAATTTTTTTGCATCATTCCTACACCTAGGGGACCCTACCTATCAAGTTTGACCTCATTTGACCTGTTAGGCTCGGCCCCAGAGTTCCAAAAGTAGCGGTAAAATTTTAAAAATAGTGAAAAATCTTGATTTTTGACCCTTGACAGGGGTCAAAGGGGGCCCAAAAGTTGAAACCTACAAAAGGCACATCAGGGGCACAAATTTGATCCATGATGAAAATGTTGGCCCCCCTGCCCTATTTGGGGGGTCTGTAGCCTGATCAACGTGAAAAAATGACCCCATTGGGCCCTAAAATGGGTGGGGATGACTTAGGGGGCTGAAATTTGACTATGGTGTAGGTAATTAGGGCTTTCATCCCTGGGGCAAGTTTCAAAAAATTTCATGATATTGGGGCTCCCCCGCACCCTCCTCAAAAAAGGGTCATATCCCCAATTTTGAGTTAGGGCCCCAAAATTTTTTTTGCATCTTTCCGCCACCGAGGGAACCCTACATATCAAGTTTGACCTCATTTGACCTGTTAGGCTCGGCCCTAGAGTTCCAAAAGTAGGGAAAAATTATATATATATAAATATGTGACATGTGACAGATCGTCATCTTTTGGTCCCAAACGTCGACAAATGGGGTCAGAACTCTTCTACCCCCCCTCCTTCTAAATCAGGGTCGGACACAATAGCCTAAATTTTAAAAAAAAAATTCGGCTAAAAAAAACTTGAGTAAAAAGTTTTCCTATGGTGTTGCAATGAAAATACATATTCCTTATTTCTGGAAAAAAAAAATCTCTAAATTTTTTTGAATTAAATTTTTTTCGATTTTTTGAGGTAGAAAAGCATAATTTTTTTGGAGAGAAGAAAACTAATTTTTTTCTTCATTTTTTTGGAATAAAATCTTTTAATTTTTTGCAAGTAAAATCTCTACCTACATTTTTTCAAGAAAAAAAGTTTCTTATTTTTTGTCTTATTTTTTAAATTTTTTTTTGAAATTGGTGAAATCTTTTATTTTTTTGAGGGAGTGAAAATTTTGGGATTTTTATGTAGAAGATATTCACTCTGCTTTCTATATGTACGTACTTACATTATAAAGAAATCGTTTACTTTTAGAGAGAGGAAAAAATTAATTTTTAATATAAATTTTTTTGATGGTAAACATTTTTTGGAGTAAAAAATCACTATTAAAAAAAAACTATTAATTTTATTGGAATAATAAACTCTTAATTTTTATCTAGAAAAAAAAACTGTTTTTTTCATTTTTTTTATTTCAAGAAAGAGATTTGTATTTAAGCATATTACGATACAATTGGAGGAAAATAATCTCAATTTCGTTTGAAAAAATCGTTTCATTTTTAGAATTCACTTGTACCTAGATGTAATTTATGAAATTGTGATAACGATATTAAACGATTAATTCCTTCAAAATTCTCAATTTGCCAACTTGGAATTCAACATTGTTAAAACTTTTAGATTTTTTCAACATACGAGTAATCCTCATTTACTAACTTGGAACGCAAACACAGGTCCTAGTTTCCTCTTCTGGCTTGCCAGCCTCTTTGGTAAATTTTTCAGCTTGAAATTCAAATTTGCCAACTTTTGGATTTTTTTAACGTACGAGGGGGAAGTCTCCCTTACCCCTTCGTTTGATACCCCGAGAATACGCAATATATGCGTACGGAGCTAAGAAAATAGCAAATAGGTATGCATATTGCATATACCTACGTAGTAAGTACGTGATTCCATAATGTTGAAAACACTCTTTGTATAAGTTTTTGTAGGTATGGTAATTTTTCAAAGTTTTAAAAAAAGCTCGTTTAAAAATCGAAGTGCAGAAGTGGAGAAGAAACGAATTTAGGTATTTTCGAAAAATATCCTTATCGCGAAACTTGGCTTATGTCAGTTTAGCACGGTGTCATAAAAACGCTATCGAGCTTGTTACAAGTTTCATAGCTGTTGTAAACTCGTTTTGAAGTACCTACCTGAAGTAGGATTTATATACGTCGCGTCTCGTCGTCTTGTATTCAAAAAATTTTCACTCTGGAAATAATTACTTTACCTCACGTTACAATGGAGTAAAAGTTATATACAGGGAATTAGTAAGCGGCAAAAACGAAAAGGCAAAGAAGCGGAAAATCTTGGAAATTGCACGAATAAAGCTTCCCCCGGTTTCTTCGTTCTGTAGTAGAAATCCAAA
Source organism: Balanococcus diminutus (assembly GCA_959613365.1). Classification (NCBI taxonomy): domain Eukaryota; kingdom Metazoa; phylum Arthropoda; class Insecta; order Hemiptera; family Pseudococcidae; genus Balanococcus; species Balanococcus diminutus. The sequence goes on from OY390714.1 coordinate 39,312,907, forward strand.
ACACTGTAGGCAAGAAAACAAATATAAAAAATCACGCGTTTGTTTGTAGGTTCTCACTTTGCCGAGTAAATAAACGAACTGACTTTATTGCCGTCGTAATCAAATAGCGTCTATATATACTATATATATATGTACGTATTTATCGTTACTCGTTGAGCATTTTCATATATGTACATACTCGTTCCTAGGTGCTCCTGCAATCTGGCCATGTATCATGAGAAACCGACTTTTGTTAGCTTTTATTGAAAATACATACACCTTGCGTACATACTTACTCAAGATGTTACGTATACCTACCAACCTACCTACCTGTATAAATATTAGGTACTCGTAAGTCCTATAGGGTTTCTGGAAAAAACCAGTTCCTCTGTAGTCGATCTCTTCTTCCTGAAAAAAATTAATACGCCTGTAGGTAATCGAGTAAATTGAATTTTAAAGTTCAAAGGTCGTCACAGCTCAGAAAAATAATCCCTTTCGTTGTTTTTTTGAAATAAAACATAAAGCGTGAAATACCAATTTGTTAGATGAAATGTGTCGGCAATCAAAAAACACTTGTTCCTTGTTTTAGACTCGCACCGAAGAAATAAGCGTGATGTAGGTACTTACCTATTTTTCTCGTGTAAAGTGGTTTTGTTTACTTGTCTAGTGGAAGATTAATTGAGTGAGGTTACCTTTTGTTGACAAACTTCTGTGCTGTGAACGAGCAACAGAAATTCTGTCATGGAAAAAGAAAAAGATTTCACCGCTAGAGTTTTATACTTACGTACTTCTTTACTCGTTTGATCAATTTTTTAGCCAAGTTTTGCGCACAAAAGTAAGGTTAGTTAGGGCACATCTACCTATACTTATCCAGAGTGTATAGACTTTTTCAGTAGTAGGAGTGTGACTGAAGTTTGCTTCGTAATCTACTAAAGAGCTCTATTTATGTTATCTACTTGTAATTTATCACTAACCTTACTTAACCTAACCTTCAAGAACTGCAAATCTGAAAAGTTTTACTGCCTTTGAAGATCGACTCCCTCCCCTAGCGCATAATTTATGTTTGAAAATTTTCAAGATGAAAAAAGTACTGAAAAATTTCAAAATAATTTGTAATTTTTTTGAGAGTATGTATTTAAAAGAAAAAAATAATATCAATAGGTATAAGTAAATTTTTTTTAAACTGAGCTTCAAAAGAGGGTCCAATTGAAAACTTTTTCAAACAAAAGTTGTAGATCGAGTTCTTAGGAATAATTTTGGTAATTACAAAAATTTAAATTGGACCTTTTCTTCCCCTTCAATTTTGCCCAATACTACGTAGATACTTTATTATTTCAAATTAATTGAGAAAGGGAGGGGTCCAAGCAAAATTTTTATAATAGGTAATTAAAATAATTTTTGAGATATCAATCTACAACACAGGTACTTTCATTTGATTTTTTTTTCAATTGGACCTCCCCTTCCCAATTTTGAATGATAAATATTCTTTATAGACTCATGGTGCAGTGTAATGAGAAATTAGAGGGGAAGCAGGGGTCTATGTGAAATTTTTGTGATGACCAAAGTTATTTCTAGAATCTTAATCCACAAGATTTGTTTGAAAAAATTTCAATCAGACCCATCTCTCCTTTCCAAATTTGAATATTTAGTATTAGTATCTTCGAGATATTAGACAAAATTGGAGGGAAGGGAGGGGTCCTATCCAATTTTTTTTAATAATTAAAATTATTCTCAAGAACTCAATCTACAACTTTTGTTCGAAAAAATATCAATTGGATCTCTGTTGAAGACAAGTTTTGAAATTTAGACAAAGACTTGAAAAAAATGGTAAAAATTACCAGAGCACATAATATGAAGTCAATGTGAAGATTACGGAATACAAGGAATCGACTTTTTCTCCTTTTTTTCTCTCTTTTTTTTACAGATGAAGCAAAAACGAACCTAATCATGAAAATTATTTCACCTACTTCAAAAAATTGATTTTTTACTGTCGTTGAATTGATATTTTCTTGACAAAAAACAAAAAATTTAAAGTTTCAAAAAGTAGACTAATTGTAAGACAAACCAATTGTGAGACAAAATTGACCACTTTTTTTTGAAAAAAATTCAAATGCATGCACCTCTAGAGGGAATAAAGTTGAGATATTTTTTTTAGTGATAAATGCTCCTCAGGCACTGCATAAGTCTACTACATGGTCAAAATGACCGTAGGTTCTTTGGTCTCACAATTAGTTTCTGAGATAAGTTGCAGGACAAAAACACTTTGCGGAAAAAAATTTCCCTCCGAACAAAGGACTTCTTGCAAAAAAAAAGAAGGCTGAAATGAGGTTTCCACAGATTCAAACTTCATGATGAGATCACAAAGTATCGTTTCTGAACCCCCCCCCCCCCCCTCTCAAAAATCAAACACAAAAAAGCTGTTCCATAATAATTGGTCTTTTATTTTATTAGTTTTCACAAGCTCTTATATATGAAAAAAGTGTCACCCTGATTTTAGTCAGTCTTTCAAAAAAATGAAGTTGTTTAGTTTTGTGAAAGAGGGCGCCTTAAAGTGAACATGCGCGAGTGCGCGATAAGTCTGCGTCTTTCCCCTTTCCATCCTAAAAATTCTGCTACATAACCGCGCCATCTCTGAAATAGCTCCATAACTATAAATGAAAAACCAGCTCCTTTTTAAAAAAATAAGCGATAGTTCTTTATGCATGGGCTGACTATCTATTTATTGTAGGTTACTGTCTAACAAAATATTGAAAAGTTGAAAAAAAATTATTATCAAAAATGGGACAAACACCTTTCAGGATGATCCTCAGCCATAATATGTAGGTAGGTAATAAATTCATGTGAATAAAATTTCATTTTTTTTAGAGAAAAAAAGCTCATTTTTTGAGGGAGGAGTTTTTTAATTCTTGGGAAAATAAATTCCAGTGTTTTTTTTGGTAGAGGGGGGGGGGGGGTCATTCGCACATTCGACATTTAGAAATTTTTCAACTCGCTTCTTTTTTTTCCGGATACAATCGAGCTGCATCCTAGAAAAATGCAAATTGTTGGCCCTGCATGTAGTCAAAAATGCATAAGTATGAACTTGTAATCGAGAATGAAAATCATAAAAGCACCATAACTATACCCATAGTTAACTATGAACTTGCAAAATTCAGAAAAATGTTAAGAACTGAGGTCGAGATTTCAAAACTGCAGTAAAAATAAAAATGTCTGTCGAAAATCAATACTGTAGTTGATCAAGAATTGAAAAAATATATGGGTTGTTGACAAGCCCACCGAGGGGTGGAAAAGGGTACACTTTGCCCTGGGCCCGGAATTGTGCCGGGTGGCCCGAACTAAATCTTTCAGCTTGAGTTGGAAAACCGCGCAGTTTTTATAAAACTTAGCATACTAGTGTCCAACAATAAAAAGAAAGTGAGTTGAAAAAAGAAATGAAAAGTTCTTTGTAAAGGTAATTGTGAACTGTCTGATTTGAAAACTACACGAATAATAATAATTATTACAACATAGCTGTACCTTGCTGTAGCTTTATCTGCGTTTTACTATTAGAAGGTGTTCGTTAGTGGAAAATTAAAAGGAGATATGCTGCTAAAAAATTACACCCGCTACCCTACCAAGCCTGACCACAGCTACCTATCTACGATATTCTCTTGTTCATTTTTTGGAATCAGTATCATTAGATCATAAAAAAGTATTGAAATGTATAAAATGGTTTTATCAGAATTTAGTAATAAGTAAGAGTTATTTGCGCTTTCTCGAATATGGAATTTTTATCGAGACACTGAAGCGAAGAAACAATACTATAGAAAAAGAATAATTATCCCAGTTTAGAACTAAAATCTACCGAAACAAAGAAAATATGCTGCTTGATAAAGGGCCCACTGAAGCAAATTTTAATTAAATTGCTAGTTTGAAGGGGTTCTCACGTAAGAGATGATTTTCAAAGGCAAAAGTTTGCAGAAAGCAAAAAGAGGTGGGACAGAAACGACCGCTTAATTAGTGAAATGGGTTAGAAGAGATAGTTGCTACTTGCTACATACTATAGACAGACGGTGATTGATCGATCGACGACCGAAGAGTGCATTTATGTTGGAATGGTAAAATGTTGTCCCGGGTGGTTAGTTTAACCTTCGCTGAAGTGATCATCGACCAGGCGTCACTTTTTATTGGTTTTGCAAACAATGTAATTTAAACTGACCGATTGTCAACCTTTCAGCGTTATGCTGTACCTACGATTTAATTATACAAGTTTTGACATTGTTATCTTACAATGAATAAATTCTATTGTTATATAAAATGAGCTTATAGATACTGCGATGCTCGAGTATTTTGTATAAATATTTAATATTTTACAAGCCTATAGCTCCTTTTTCCTCCTTCCTCAATGGTTTTTTCTCAGGGCCGAACTGAAGTCAGAATATTGGAGGGGCAAAATCTTAAAATTTTCGATTAGTTTTCGAAAAATTATCCGACTGCAGGACTCTAAAGTTTTAAAATTTCCTACTCAATTTTTGAAAAATTATTTGATTGCGCACTCAAAAAAATCGACAAACAAAAAAGGTACATTTTTATTATTTACAAATTTTGATACGTCTTTTTACATAACGAACATTTCTATAATTTGTTATAAGGTAAAAAATTTGAGAAATTTGGAGAAGAAATTAATGATTTTCTTCAAAAAAGGGAGATTTTTGGCTCCAAAGAAATTCAGAGATGTTTTTACAAAAAATTGTGATTTTTTTATTCCAAGAAATGTAACATTTCTTATTCTAAAAAAATAAGTTCTCTTTTTTTAAATTGGTGAAGATTTTTTCATTCTAAAAAATGGAAGTTTTTATTCTAAAAAATGGATTTTTCATTCTAAAAAAATGGATTTTTCATTCTAAAAATGGATTTGTCATTCTATTTTCATTCTAAAAATGGATTTTTTAAATTCTCAAAAATGTTTTTTTTTTTAAATTCTAAATAATGTTTTTTTTTTGTTCTAAAAAATGTTTTTTTCATTCTAAAAATTGGGAGTTTCATTCTAAAAAATGTATTTTTTATTCTAAAAAAGTGGATTTTTTTCATTCTAAAAAAGTGGATTTTTTTCATTCTAAAAAATGGATTCTTTCATTCTAAAAAATGTTTCTTTTATTCTAAATTTTTTTTTTTCATTCTAAAAAAATGGATTCGTTCATTCTAAAAAATTGAATTTTTTCTTTAGCATCGAATAAATAAAATTCAAATTTTGTTTCAGCAGAATGATCAGCGGCGTGGTAGGCCGACATATGAGTCTAAAGCGGAAAGAAAGCGCTCAGGTCCTACCAGGGCCCAACATCACACCGGGTTATAGCCCTCGGTACCGTGGCCGGAGAAGAGCAGTGACAACATCGGATCATAAAACATGCGCGCTTATACAAACCAGAGTGAAACTTGGAGATATCATGTAAGTTATTTGTCCAATATCCACATTTTATTTGGTACCTAACTACATGTTTTATTATAAGTGTTTCCAATTTAATGGTCAGTTTGAAAAATGATGCACAGCGTCAAACTGGTGTACTTTGATGCCTGAAGCATGTAGATAGGTACACTCTTGGAATTCGTAGACTGTGCTAGACTGTTCTATCATACTATATTCAGTATGTTTTTTTCTACTCGGAACAGCTTCAATGAACGTTGAACAAAGGGGTTGCTGGATTTCATTTTCTCTAGAAGGATTAGGTTTTTTTGAATTTTGTCAACAAGTTGGATATGAATTAAATTTTATTTTATGATAAAGCACGTTTTAACTCGAAGTCGTCAATTTATTTTATGCTTCAGATTTTTGTTTAATTTTTGTGCTCAAAATGTTTCTAATAATTCACGTGGATTTTCCTGCGACGCGACTCGAAGCGACACTGCGTCGGTGTTCTCTTTATTAATTAAAAAACATCGCTGAATTCGTTGAACTTTCTAGTAACGATTCCTGTTTGATACTAGGAAATATACGTACTGTATTTTTGTTTTTTTAAATTATGCACGTATGCTTTTATTCGCAATAGAAATGGCGAGAGGTAAATTAAAAATGAAAAATAAATTTTAATTAAAAGAAATGAAAGCGAGAGGTGGATAATTGCGAAAAGTATTGCACAATTTAAACAAAAAACATGAAAATGTTGAAAGGCAATGTGTTTGAAATTTGAATTAACTTCAACATAGATTTAACTGATTAAACATTCGCCAATTTATTTTTAATGGAGTTTATCATGTACGAGTACCGAGATATAATTAGTTCAATGTGTTGCATGTTCAGTTTCAAGAAAGAAATATTTAGGTACCTACAAAATTTTCCGAAAATAAATTCAAAAATTCTATTTTTTTACTTTTCTAGAAACTTTTATTTTCGTAGGTGAGGTACAAAATATTTTTCGGTAAAACATAAAATTCTCGTGGAAAAAAATTCGCAGAAAATAAATATTTCAAAAGTAAATTTCAAAAAATGAGAGTTTTAGCAAAATTGCATTTTTAATCAATGAAAAAAGCTACCATAAGATCCAATGCAAAATCCTCCTCTGGTGGAATTTTAAAAAATTGTAATTTTCAGTAAAATAAATTTTAAAAAATGAGTTTTTGCAAAATTGCATTAAATCAATGAGAAAAGCTCCGAAAAAATCCAATGCAAAATCCTACCCTGGTAGAATTAAAAAAAAAAAATTTCTTCAAAATTTCAAAAAATGAGAGCTTTTGTAAAACTGCATTTAATCAATGAAGAATGCTACCATAAGATCCAATGATAAATCCTCCTCTGGTATAATTTAAAAAAAATTAAATTTTCAGTAAATTTCTGAAAATGAGAAATTTTGTAAAACTGCATTTAATCAATGAAGAATGCTACCATAAGATCCAATGATAAATCCTCCTCTGGTATAATTTTAAAAAAATTAAATTTTCAGTAAATTTCTGAAAATGAGAGATTTTGTCAAAATTGCATTTACCTAATCAATGAAAAAAATCTCTAAAAAAATCCAAGAAAAATTCTACCCTGGTGGGATTTTTGAAAAATTTTAATTTTGTAAAATCATCGATAAAAAAAAAATCATACCTACCTACTTATCACAAACAATTTTAACTTTTTGAAAAGTTCTTTCAAAATTTTTCCTGGTGATGATTTTTTCTTTTCAAAAAATGTTTGAAAAATATTTATGATTATGAAAATATAGTTTTGTTTGGGGAAAAAAACCTAAAATATTTTTTAACAAATTCTTGTTGGGATAAAAATTAGAAAATCTAATTTAATATGCCTTACAAAATGTCTAAAAGTCACTCAATAAATTACAAAAAAAAATTACCTAATTTTTGTGAAATTGTAAAAAATAATAAAAAGTATAATAAAAATTGAAAATTAAAATGTCTGACAAAATGACTAAAAATCATCAAATTTTTTTTTTAAATTCTGTTTTTTTATGCCATCCAAACCTAACCTAGTGACCAACCAAACCTAACCGAATTCAGTGTCGGATTTTCGAGACGGATTTTGGTCTCGTTTTTTTTCCATTTTGATCTCGTTTTTTTCCATTTTGATCTCGTTTTTTTCCATTTTGGTCTCGTTTTTTTTCCATTTTGGTCATCATAAAAGCATAAGTATACTTAGGTACACTATGCTAAAAATTTGAAGACAATTATTTTTCACCAAAAATCATCTTGGAGTTTTTTTATAGTAGGTAGGTACCTAAGTAAATTCTTGGAGAAGTTTTCCAAAAATAAGTAGATATTTCAAACATTTTCGAAAATGAAAGCTGGTAAGTCTTATCAAAAAATTATCTTGGAATAAAATTTACAAAATTAGACATTTTACAATTTTTGAACAATAATTTAAAAATTTCAACATAGAAAATCAGTTTTTTCTTCATTATCTAAAAATGAAATAAAATTGGATCAAGTTTTTTTTTTCAAAAAAATGTATGGAAACTTAATTTGTAGCGATGATTTATTTGCGACATTTTTTTATAAAGAATTCAAAAATCCTATAGGTTAAAAAAAATTAAATAGGTATTTTTTCAAAGAAAATATTTTTTTAGAAAAATTAAAAATTCCATCGAAAATGACTTAGATAGGTCTATAGTATATTTTACTTTTTTTTTACGAAACATGCTCTAAAAATATGCATTTATAACTCTCGTACTCGTATATATCACATCAGGGAAACGCAAAGGGCTTGAAGAACTTATATGTTTAAACGTAGATACTAACAAATATGTATCTACTCGCCTACAAATGTGTATGCCCTATTGATCACCTATATCTATAAGGTCGTGGTCGTGGGATTTTTTACAGGCAGCGTCTCTTTACTGAGATAAAATTTCCACTCTCTTGGGGTGTGCAATGAAAATGTAAGCTAGATACGTACCTACTTTGTTACATGCCTAATTTGTTCTTTCCCTTTATTCGGTGTTTGTCATTGCCATATTTCTGCTTCTGTTGAAGTCGAAGTATATCCAACTTTTGTTCAGGCCACAGATATTAGGTACCTATATAGTTATAGTATATACCTACTAGTACTTATAGCATACTTAGAGAACTATAGTGTACTGGATATATAGTTTTTACCCGCAGCACAGTATTAAAACCTTTTAGAGAATGACGTTACTGATAAAACTGCATAGAAAAGGTAAACTACATATTCATTACGCTAGAATGTCTCAAGTGGGTCTACTTCCATTTTATATACCTTGGCGCTTATATAAAACAACCACTAATACTGTGGTCACAGCATGAAAAATAGTCGTATACAAATGCGGAATTACAACGCAGAAAGTGCACATTAATTTTCATAATTATTATACATACTTAGAAACGAAATTTGTCGGTGGTTTTAAACCTAGTTTAAAAGCTACCGCCACGTATAGATTTTCATGAGCATTGAAAGAGTTTTCGTGCTGATTACATTTTAATTATACGAGGTATCGAATGACGATGACATTTGGAAAATGTGAAAACAACGGATCGCTTGTCGTTGTCTGTACGAGATTGGCAGTAATTTTGAACTCATCAAATGTAATTGCAGACGATTTTTCGGATATCGTGATTTTTTTTTTGTTTTATCACACTATCGCTTTGAAAATGTCATTAGATAAATTGACTTTACGACATTTGATTTATTTAGGTTCTTTTTTTTTCATTCTATACATATATACGAATATAGTTAATTCATTCGGCAGTTACGGAAATACGTAAATGTACCTATAATACGTCGAATTGAAATCGAGGTTTTTTTTTTTCTTTTTGCGTTTACTCGTTAATTGCAGGATGAAATATTGTTGTATTATTATTGGATTTTGAAGTGTTGTTGAGCCTCTGGCCGCATTTTGTTCGTTGGAATTTTTTCATGTCGATGTGTTTTTCTGACGTGAAAAGCTGAAATGAAGGAAACGATATTGATATCCCGTTGCTTTTTAGTCGGATAACTTTTTTTTACATAAGGGGTTGCTTAAAGACATTCAAAGATTAACATTTTTGACTTTGGAAAAGGGAAAATTTTTTTCGATTTCGCTAAAATTGCAATAGGTAGGATGACAAATATCGAGTTGAAACAAGTCCAAACGTGAATTTTAGGCCCTCCAGTGAACTTCCTAAAATTACTCCAATCGGTTAACTTAAAAAGAAAAAGAAAAAAAATGAAAAAATGGAAGAAATCGACGAATTTCAATTCCCTCTTTTTTTATTTTACCCCAACTAAATTTTAAGTTGGGCCATAAGCCCTCTTTTTTCAAAAATGATAAAAAACACTCAATTTCCGAGCGGCACACTCGATCGATAATATCGGAAGATGTAACGTATCGATAAAAAATCGTTTGAAAATCTATAGATGTTCTCACGATATTATAAAGATTTATCGGTACAACTTCATAGGCAAAAAATCTAAAAACTATCGAATTCGATATTATTAAGATTTTATGACGATATTCGTCAACGATACTATCGACAAAGAATATTAAATTTATCGATTCCGATTTTCCACCGATTTTGTGCAGATATTTGAAACTAAATTATCGACAAAGAATATTAAATTTATCGAATTCGATTTTTTAACGATTTTGTGACGATATTTGAAATTATTTCCAAATTGGTGAAAATTTTTCTAAGTCCAACACGTCTGGAAGTACTAAACTGTCTATTATAAGCGTTTTATTGCTAATTCCTCAACGATAAGGTATGGCATAGTGGTTAAGGAAGAGGATTACCATGCAGGAAGTAGATGGTTCAAGCCCCACGGGTGGCAGATTTTTTATAATTTTTTTTGACTTTTTCTGAAATGATCCTCTTACCTTAACATGAATAATGTGTTTAGGCATAGTTTAATGTTTTAATTATGCTAATTAATGATTTTTAATTATAGAAAAAAGCTAGTAAAAGACGAAAAATCGGAATAAAAAATCGAAAAAAAATCGACAGAATATCGAATTCGATAAAGTGTCGCAAAAGTTCCGCCTAAATCGTGAAATTATCTTTCGATATTAATATTATAGATATATTATCGATAAAATATCTTACTATAATCTCGAAATTTTTGCTAACTATAATTCGTCGATAATCTATCTATATATCGAAAGATAATTTCACGATTTATGCGGAACTAACGCGACACTTTATCGAATTCGATATTCTGTCGATTTTTTATTTCGATAATTTGTCGATTGTGCTGCTCGGGTTTTTAAATTTTTGAATTTTTTATTCTAATAAATCAAAGTTGTTCTTTTTGGTGAGAAATGATTCTCAAATTTTTATTTTCTCTGTAACTCAATTTTAAGTGGAGCCGCAAGCCCCTTTTTTTAACAAATCATAAAAAAATACCAAATTTTCAAATTTTTTGGTTCTAACCGATCAAAGTTGTTCTTTTTGATGAAAAATTATTCCAAAAATTTCATTTTTTAGCCCAACTGAATTTGAAGATCAAACTAAAAAAATCACCTATTCTCAAACTGTTTCCTTTTTTTAGTTTTTACCTCATCAGATGTTGTTTCTTGACATGAAAAAAAGTTCCAAATTTTTTATTTTCTCTCATCTTAATTTTAAGTGGTACCTTCAGACACTCCCAATTTTTCAAAAAAAAAAAAAGGCAAAAAACGAACAAAATTCAAAAAACTTTGAATTCCATGGGGGGGGGGGGGATTGAGATCATTTTTCAAGGAAATAGTAATTCTAAAAGCTTAAAACCAAAAATAAAAAAATTCAAAAACTCAAAATTTTGTAATTTTTATTATTTTTGTACAAAAAAAATTGTACCTACTTGCAATCACACTGTAGATAGAGTTGGGGGAAGATGAAAAATGCGGAATTATTTTCTAATGTAATGCAGAATTTTGAAACGTTAGATGAAAAATTGGTTAATTTACTTTTCGTTTCTGTTTTTTTTTTCTTTTTTTTTTTTGAAAAATTGGAGTGCTCTAACGTGTTACTAAAAATTAAGTTGGGAGAAAATAAAAAATTTGGAATTCATTCTCATGACAAGGGACAACTTTGATGGGTTAAACACAAAAAAACAAGGGTTTGAGAATCGGGGATTTTTCAGTTTTCTAAAAAATGGGACAACTAGATGCCTCTTCAAATTCAGTTGTGGGAAAATAAAAATTAGAGAATTCTCACCAAAAGAAACAACTTCGATCGATTAGAACCAAAAGAATGCAAAAATAAAAAAAATGATTACTTAGTGTTTTTTTATAATTTAGAAAAATGGGGCTTGCGGCCCCACTTGAAATAATTGTGTTAGGGATAAAACAAAAAATTAAAAAAATTTCCAATGAAATGCAACAACTTAAAATACAATGTGAAAAAATTTCGCTTATTTTTGTCGTTTTTCCTTTTTTTAGAAAATTCGGAGCGCCCCAATGCACCACATAAAATTAAGTCGAGTTGAGGGAATTTAAATCTTAAAACTCATTCTTATGACAAGGAACAACCTTAATGAGTTAAAACCATAAAAGGGCAAAATTTTCAAAATCGATGATTTTTTCATTTTTTTAAAAAATCGGTGACTTGGCACCACGTAAAATTCAACTATACGGGGAAAAATAAATAATAGGGAATTTTTTTCTCATAAAATGGAAAAACTTTGGGGTAAAACATTTAAGAAATCCATAAGTCCGAAATAACAGCCACCCCAGTATGGCAGTGAGCCTCACAACATCGTGTTTTTTCATGTTCCACCTCACCTCCCTCCACCATTTCATAGGTCCTTATCAACTCTTGGACAAAAACCTCTGATATTTAGTATCCATGATAGGTATGCGTTTGATTTTGTGTCATGGAAAAATAAAATTTGAAATTTCAAGTTTGAGAAGCCCTAGAAAGGTGAAAATCGCTGGGATGGGAAATTTGCTCGTAGATTTATTAAGAGTGGTCTTATGCGAGCTATTTGAAACCAGAATCATTCCTCACTACCGCCTCTTGGCCCATACTTATTATAAGCCAAAATATGTAGATGAGAACGTGGGTGCTCATTGCTCAGGTTTGACAATTTTGGGAACGCCTAAATCGGTTTTGCAAATCGATCTCAAAAATGTGATGCGGTGGTTTCGGGATCGGGAAAAGGTCCTCTTTCGATGGAATATCGCAAAAATCGTACATCTTTCCAGGTCCACTGTTTTTAAAATTTTCGCTCTGGAACCCATACTACAAAAAATAGAAGATAGACGCTCAAAAGTCAAAATGATGAAACTTCTTGAAATTTATACCAATATAAGAAATTTTCAAAGTCCACTCTACAGTCTCAAATTATGAAATTAATGAAAGTGGGTAGCATTTATTTTTTAAGAATGATTTTTCTCAGATTCACCTCCATTTAAATTTTAAACAGTTCAAGGATTTTCTTAAAAATTACAGATCACTAAAATATAGAAATATACGTTGGCCATTTTCAACTACCGTATAATAATTTCAGGTCTTAGAAATATTATATCCTATTTGAGAGATTCTCTCCAAATGAATAATTGTATCAAAAAGTATTACTCGTATTAAGCGCAACACGTTGGTGTTCGATGTCCTTACACGCGAGCTTTTTCACCAGACAAAGTCACATAAACATACAACGCCACCTTTGAAATGCTCAAGTAAACACTTTGCACTGGTAGCTTTATCGAGGAATATTTTCGAAAGTTCGTTGTGCTTTTAGAACCTCGTCTGGAGCATTTTCCTAGCACGGTGGCTCACTCTATGCGAATTAACGCCGCCAAACTTTCCTTAAATAAAAACAGGTGGCACTGGTAATTTTCACCTGAACTTTGGAATCGAATAGCTGATTGATTTTTCTGCAGATTCCTACGCGTAATTGATTTGTTGTCTTTTTTATTAATTACGTAGGTAAATAATCAATTTGAAAAACAGCCAATCGAACTGATTCTATTGTTGTTCCACGACGAGCAATCGAATTTCTCGAAAGTTTATCTTTCGTACGGTTGAATCTAATATTTTTACTGTCGATAGTGCTTGGGCGTGAATTTTGGTATTTTGGTAATGAAAATTTTATGAAATGTGTTTGGCAACGTCGCAAGCAGATGAGCTATAGGGATACGTAGCTGGCGTTTATGACATTAGAATACCTACACGCGAAATATTATTCGTTAATAGAAATTCTAATAGATTTGTTTGCAGGAAAACTTCGAAATGAGTCGAGGGTACGTGTGGTATGCTTTTTTTGAGTAGAGTTGAATTGATTGTATTTTTTCGTAGCATCAAAATATGTGTTTTTTTGAAAGATGAAAGATGAGAACAACGAGAGGGCAAATGGTTTAGGTTTATTATAGCTCGATTGTGAGAGAAGAGATGATTTTTCCCCCTCTAAAATTGTTATATTCGAGACCATACCATAGGTAAATTTGAATAATATGCAATTATGCAATTAGGCTGGGATATTTTACACTATACTGTTCCTATATTTGTGTTAGGTACTTACTCATATTTGGTTCAAAATCCCTTTTCTTCCTCTGAAAGCTTGATGCCTGAGTTATGGTTCGTGCATCAAGTAGAGTTTATACAATATTCTGAATTTGAGAAAAAAATTTCAATTTTCACTCAAGTACAATTATATTTTCTTAATACACCTATTTTCATACATATATTTTTTACTTCGAATTATAATTTTTCTGCATAATTATTAGGTACTTATTATTGCTTAGAGCCTACTTTGATACCTCATGCATATAAAAAAATTTCAATATTTTTAATGTACTCGTATCATTCAAGAATTTATTTTTGGAAAAACTTATTAGGTTCCCATTTTTGTAAAATTTCAAAATTGTACACAAATGTCATAATATAAAATCAGCTGGCCACATGTTAACTATAGATAGGTGGATTACTTTCTTCGTAGCAGAAAATAAAGAAGGAAAAAAATGAAACCCACCAACGGGACTTACGCCAGTTCCGCGAATAACGAAAAAACCCATGTTTTGCGTCGGAAATATTATAACAAGAGTGTTTGATTAGTAAGCTTATCCGACTATAGATATCGTTAGTAAAGTTGCTCAGACAAGTATTAGAGCCACGTGGTTGATTTTACCCTGCTTATTGATTGTAACCCGAATATAATGACCTCCTTTTTACTTTACATTTCGTATGTATAATGTTTGTAGGGTACTTCTGTGCTTTTGCCCGTGCCTGGAGCGGGATAATTTTTTTTGAGGATTTCACCAGTCGAAAAAAAAATTAAATAAAATTACGTCACAACTTTTCATGTTATGAGAAGTATATAGTTTAAATATTTGCTGAGCTTTTGAATTTGGCGTTTACGGATCGATTTGGTAATTTTGAACTGAAATTTCGCATAGGTCAATAAACTTTTCTTTGAAAAAATTTGCATTGTGTTACTAAATTGGTGGTTGGCATTTGGAAATATAATGTTTCTGTGCTCAGCCTTTCTTAAATTAATATCACTGGGAATGTAATATACACGGGGTGTCCGGGGAGCATCTTTTGAAAATTAAAATTTGGATACACAATCGAGTACCATCAACAAAAAAATATTTTATATTCATTATGCTTATCTTGGAAATTAAAGGGGAAAGGGGAAATACATATAATTGAGAAAAAAAAATGGATTGAGCATATGAATACTTAGTATACTTGCTAAAAAAATGATATTTTTCACCCTTATGATTTTTTGCCTAAGTTTGAAAATGAAGGGAACTTTGAAAATTAATCAATTGGTAATACTGCATTCATAATGGATAGTACTTGAAAAAAATCAAGGTAAGTTCTAATTGCATTGGACTGTCTATCTTTGAAATTGAAGGAGTTATAGCAAGAAGAATTTCAAGTAAAGATATTGCTTCCTCTGAAATAATTAAGGGGCACTAACATAAGACGAGTTGATCCCCGCGGTACTGTTTTTTTGGCACCGTCGAAAATTGACCACGTCCATAGAGACTTTATATTCAAAATTGGAGGGGAGGAAGGATTCCAATTAAAAATTTTGTAATAACCAAAATTATTTCTAGGATATTGAGCTACAACTTTTGTATGATTTTTTTTTCAATTGGACCCCTCCCTCCACAACCATTTGTATAAGACACTAAAGATACTATTTAAAGATTGAGAAATAAGGGAGAAAGAAGCCAATTGAAAAAATTTTCAGATAAAAGTTGTAGATTAAGATCCTAAAAATAATTTTGGTTATTATAAAAATTTAGATTGGATCCCCCCCTCTCCACCGAATTCACGTAATTTCAGGTAAATATTTTTTTTTAATTTGGGAAGGGTACAATTGAAAAATTTTTCAAACAAAGGTTGTAGATTGAGGTCCTAGAAATAGTTTTTGTTATTATAAAATTTTTGATTAGACCTCTCCTCCCTTCCAATTTTGCATAATATGGCTTACACACTTATAGTATCATTGAAAAGTGGTGGAGGTAGGGTTCCAATTTAGAAAATTTTTATACAAACGTTGTAGCTTGAAGTCTCAGAAAGAATTTTGGTTATTACAAAAATTTTGATTGGACCCCTCCCTCCCCTCCAATTTGATTATAAAGTATCAATGTAGTATTGGACTTGATAAATTTTCAATGGTGCCAAAAAAACAGCACTGCGACGATCCACTCGTCATAAAAAGGCATATAAAATAAATAAAATGTAAGTACAAAATTTTCAAACATTTTCAGACTAACAAAAAATCTCTAGAGCAAAAACTTTTTAATTTTTTCAGTACCACGCTTATGTCCAATCAAAAAAGAATTCTCAATTTTATGTTTCTTTCTCACTTTAATTTTTGAGATAGGCACCATGTGAACATGACATTTTTTAATGTGCTCGATTATATCCAAATCTGAAATTTCAGGTGCTAACTGAACAGTTTGGACACCCTGTATACTTAATCTAAGTGAAAAATGGCAAGAGCTTTTTTCTTTAATACGTATAATCTTACACAATTCTTGAAACTTGAATAGATAATAAACCAGAAAAATGCTGACATGAATCATTGAAAACAATAGCCATCATTTTTTTTTTTTAATTCGGCTAAAAATTCTACCGATTAGAATTACGGACTTGATAATACATCTGCTTTTCATTTTTACTTTTTTCTAAATCGTTTAACTAGGTTATCTGGATAGCGAAAAGTGGATGTTTATCTAAAGAAAGGAGGGACGATTGAGGTACAAACAAAGAAAAATGATTTTATATTTAAACTCTTTTTATTTTAAAGTACAATATCAAACTCTTCAATCGTCTTTTGGGAACGATGCATTGAATTTGAAAATACTTATCGCCGTTTACCCATATTTTCGCCAAGAGACGACCTTGTTTTTTATAATTATAATAGTAAAAATTCGTCAAGTACCTCGTTTAAATTCAACCGATACGCGAGGAAATTATGACGGCGTGAGTGTGAAGGTTAAGGATAATCGAAAATGTTAATGTACAAAGGAACGTATGAAGTATTTAATGGGATAAAAGCTGAAGAGTTCACACTGTACACAATTTCTACTTCACCTACTTTCCTTTCAATAACTTATTTGCTTTCAAAAAGTTTTTAACATTTGCTGAAGTTGCGGTTTTGAATGTCAGCCAAGTTTTTTCCTCCTTTAAACTATCGCTTTTATCTCAACAATTGTTTGGAAATTAAAGTAAAATACTATTTTAGCGGTGCAAACGCTCAAAAAATTATAATGTTGAAATTTCATCTATCGAGTGAGTTTAATTCCCGAGAATTTTGGGAAACTGTAAGATAGAATAGGCATAAATTGTACGGTAAGTATAAGTAAGAAGGTAGGTAGGTCTATTTTTTTTGTCTCACCCCCTCCAAAGTTGTTCTTTTGTATGAGATAATAATTCAAAAAAAAATTTTCCCTGAACTGAAATTTTTTTTCTATTGATTATAACCCACCAAAGTTGTTCTTTTCAAAAATAATTAATTCCCAAATTTTTATTTTCCCAAAACTTAATTTTAATTGGTATCATGGGGTGCTCTCAATTTTTCAAGAAAAAGGAGCAAAAACTAAAAAAATGAACATTTTTTTCACCTAGCAGTTGATATTGTTGCTCTTTAATAGAAAATAATTCCCTATCTTTTATTTTCCCACAACGGAATTTAAAGCATTTCAACTAGCCTCCTATTTTGAAAATGGTCAATTTTTCATCCCCTCCCCTCACCAAATGAGAACTAGAGGCAACTATTAAAATTTACTGAGGAGGAACATAAAAAATTTGGAATCAATATTTGGTAATTTTTCATAATTTTTTAAAATGAGAAAGGGCTTGTGTCACTATCTAAAAATATTATTTTCAAAAAAAAATTCATCAAATAGAAATTTGAATTCATAAGTAGAAAAATTATATTTAATCAATTTTTGTTCAATTCTAGCGGATATAGCAATTTTTTTTCAATTCCAGAAAATTTGGCAATTTTTTTAAACTTCATAACTGTAGGATTCCTCGAGTAACAATTTTGAAAAAAAAAATCATAAATTTTTAGGAAATATGAATTTATTAGGTAGTCGTAAAATTTTATTTAATAAATTTTTGTTCAATTTCAGCGGATTTGACAATTTTTTCATTTTATTCATTTTTTCAACCCTACAACACTGTTGGATTTCTCGAGTAATAGTTTCGAGAAAAATTTTACCATTTTTTAGAAAATTTGAATTGATGACTCAAAAAATTTTATTTAATAAATTTTTATTCAATATTCCAGCGAATTTGACAATTTTATCTTTTTTTTCAAATCTGCAACTGTATGGTTTCTCGAGTAATAATTTTGAAAAAAAAAATCATAAATTTTTAGAAAATTTGAATATATAGGTCGAAAAGTTTTGTTTATTCGATTTATGTTCAATTCCAGCGGATTTGACAAAAAATCATCAAATTTTTACGAAATTTAAATTTATTCGTCGAAACTTTTACTTATTCAATTTTTTGTTCAATTCTAGGTTATTTGACAATTTTTTTTAATTCCTGCAGATTTGGCTATTTTTTCGGGTTTTTTTCAACTCTACGACTGTAGCGTTCGTATTTTATTTATTCACTCATTTTTAATTTGATTATTATTTTATTTATTTAATTTTTTTTGTTGAAAAATTGGAGGCACCATTAAGGTTGATACTATATGTACTTGAAATTAGATTGGGGACGTGATGAAAAATTCGGCATTTATTCTCGTGAAAAGGGACAGTTTTGATGGGTTATAACCAAACAGAGGCAATGATTTTGAAGATATAGTTCAATTTTTCATGTTTCCAAAAAAGGGGGTGACATGACGTACCATGAGCCACTTAAAATTCAGTTGACAAAAAATAAAAAATAAAAATAATTTTTTCAAAAAAAAAAACTACTTTGGAGGGGGTGATTGAGACAAAAAAGGTACAAAATAAGGGTCACCCTTGTGTTCCTATCTACACCAACTTACCTTTGTAAAATCACACGATGAAAGTTAATACCCCACTCCATTTTTCAAATTTGGGTATAGAGGGGCCGTTATGTTTACTTTTGTTGTTTTTAACTGTTTCTCAAATATACATTGATTGATTGATTGATTGATTGATTGATTGAAATTGGTAAAAAATTATCCCACCCTTCATTGAAAGCTTGATTTTTTACTCACCTATGAAGTAACAATTTGTGATGAATCGTCATCAAATAATTTACCGTTAAAGGTTTCAAAACGTTCTTTTTTAAGTTGTTAAAACACTTCTTTTATTCATTTCATAAAATGAAAACGACAATTTGTTTCACATTATTGATGATCTTGCGTGATAACGTGTGCGTAGCTTCTTATTTCGTATGCATAACCCCAATAACCTTAACCATTATTTTTTGTATGTGTGTGACATGAAGCTTAATATCACCTGTAAATATGTTTATTTGAAAGCTCGAGGGAGTAGAACATTGAATCGTTCAATTAGATACTTATTTAGATATTTTCTCGAGCAATACGTCATATCGATTTCTATAATAACTACAGCTGCATGTGAATACTTATTTCTTCTTATTTCCTTCTTTTTTTTTGTTTTCATTATTAAGTTACTGAGTTTTAATCTCTTGGATCTTAATTCTCGATAAAAACACCCCTGATTTATTGAGCCAGATATTTCACGAAATTCTGAAACATTATTGAGAAGAAAAAAATGAAATAAAAATATTCTAAAACCGGAGTCTCGCAGCGAATACGATTGTTCCCTTAGTTATGCAAAGGAATCGGAGATTTGGACTTTTCGAAATTTTCACAGCCGATAAAATTATTGACCTATTTGAGGAAACCAACCAACCCAATGTAAGCAGTTGATTCAAAACTTTGTTTGTAACTTCTGTTTTTCATCTGTAACAAAATATATTGATTGGTCAAAAAGTTCAACAAATGGTGTTTACTTGAAACAAGCTGAAGCTTACTTATTAGGTTTTAAAACGACTTTCGATCTCGTGTGGAAAAAACTTTTACACGAAACAAAGTCGTAAACATTTAATGAAAAAATGCAACGCAGCAAAGTCTGTCGATATCGCTAAAATTGCATCGAGTTAGCCCCGTAAAATACGATAGAGTGAAATTTATCATAATTTTCTTCCTTTCATTTTTTTCAAAAGGAAAAAAACTCGGGCTTAAAATTGGACAAAAATAAAAAAAGGGGCCAACGGCCAAATTACACGTAGGTAGATCAGAGGAACGTTTTGACGATGTTGATAAAATTTTCAAAAATAGGAACAGGAAATTTTCTCAATACTGAAGTTGATTTGTATTTTGGTAATGATCCCAGATACTTTTTAAAAAATAATGCCTCGCGCCTCGATTTAAATCGTCGATTTATTAACTTTCCATTTTGTTAGTGACTTTTACACCCAACATTTACGTATTAAATTTCGCTAACGCAACAAGAAGACAAGTATGTTGGAGTGCCCCTCGAAAAACGTGATATTTCTGTAGTTTCGATTTTTCAATATTATCCGTCGAATTTAATTCGTCGTTATTATAATTTATTCATTCGTTGCGGTTCACGACCAATTATTCAATGAACGAATTTTTAACGATTAGGAAGCGAAGCGTGGCAAAAGTTAACAAGAGTGAAAAAAATCTTGTCGTTTTCATCATGTTATTCGTATTTCAAGAAGCAACAACGTTATACATTTTTGATCAATTCATTGAATTTTTAATAAAATTCTAATCCGCCGGGGTATCTCACCCTTGTTCTAGAGAAAAATAATTTCGTGAAAAGTTTTAATTTGAATGCAGCTGCCGTCTATATGGTATAATGAAAGTCTCCATATGATAATAAATTTTATGATGAGGATTAAAATTGAGTCAAGTGTAATAATTGTCAGCTTTTTATAACAGGAGCACTCTGAAAAATGTGAATTCAATAAAAAAAAATTAAAAATTGAAGCATTTTCTTTGCAATGGTCAATGGTTTTGAATATGAAAACAAAGTAATTTACAGTATACTTTTGGTCAAATTAAAAGCCCTACAAAAAAATTAGAAATACTAAAAATCAAATTTTCTTGTTCTAGAGGGCTTAATTTTCGTGATTTATGTAGTCAAAGTTCAAAATTTAATTATAAATTTTTTAAATTACAAACTTTTTACTTAAAACTCGGCGCTTCGCGCCTCGCCAGGGGGGGACTTCGCCCCCTGGACCCCCTGGTTGGCTCTATTTCCACACTACGTTTGAAAGTATGAAACATAGTAGATGCTTTTACTCCGTGACAAAATGTCTAAAAGTCACGAATATTAATTTTCACGGAAATTTAAAAGTCTAAAAAGTATAAAAAATTTCAGAATGTCTGACAAAAAGCCTAAAAGTCATAAAATTTCTAAAAAAAATTGTAAGTTTCAAAATGTCCAAAAGTCATAAAATTTATTTTAAAAATTTCTTTAAAAAAGTCACGAATATTAATTTCCACGGAAATTTAAAATTCTATTAAGTATAATAAAAAAAATCAGAGTTTCAGAATGTCTGACAAAATGTCTAGAAAATGTCTAAAAGTCATAAAATTTCAAAAAAATTTACAAGTTTCAAAATGTCGGCCGTTGATCTATTGCGGGCCAGCTATTGTTTTCTCCCCCTAAAAAAGCGGTACAATTGCGGGCCAAGTGTAAACAAAAGATGGAAGTGATTAATGGTTGTGGTTGCAAAGAAATGCTCTATTGCGGGCCAAGAAGTGAACGAAGATTCCGCTGTAAATCAGTTGAAGTGTTCATCGTTCAATTTTTAGTTCGGAAAATCAGAGGCGCCCAGAGACAAGTTGCAGTATTGCGGTTACTTTTCACCCGAATAAAATCTTTCAATTTTTAGAAACACTTGGAAATTAAAAAAAAAAAAATGTTTTGAAATAAGTACCTACCTCCACAGCAATTGTTTTCATGTCTTTCAATTTTATTGGAAAGAAAAATATTTTCTCAATTTTAGTGAAGATAATAATTATTTTTTGGAAATGAAAATGAAAATTTCTCAAGTTTTTTGGAATAAAAATTCTTTTAATTTTTTTGATAAAAAATTTTCATTCATTTGAAAAATGATTTTTTCTGGATTTTTTTTTTTTGGAATAAGTACCTAGATAAAACTATTTTCCACTTTTTTGGATTTTTGAAAAATTATTTGCACCATGAAATTTCCTATTTCTTGGAAGAAAAAATATTTTTAATTTTTATTTTTTAAAATTTTTTTTTTGGAGGGGGGATCAAAAAATTTCTCATTTTTCTGGTGTAATTATTATGTTTTTCATAAAAATACCACTTTGATTGAAAAACTCGTGTGTTCATATGCAAACTCGAGGAAATTTTTGGAAGGATATGTAGTTACCTACACGGAGGAATCGAATGAGCCAACCTTACTTTCTTGGCTCGCAATAGGCATTAAAATTTGACCATTTTTCTCAATAACAAAGGCACTGACAGCAGTATTTTTTGGCCCGCAATAGAGTCGAAAATTTGCGAGCCAAATCATTAGCTGGCCCGCAATCGACCTGCACCGAAAATGTCTGACATAATGTTTAAAAAATCGAATTTATTAAAAAATTTCTAAGTTTTTTTATGTCATCAGAACCTAACCTAATGTAACCTAACCAAACCCAATTTGGTGTCGTATTTTGGTGTCGGATTTTGGTGTCGGATTTTGGGGTCGGATTTTGGTGTCGGATTTTGGGGTATTTTTTTCCATTTTGGTCTCCATAAAAGCATATACTATGCTAAAATCGCGAATACTCCTATAAAAGAACTATTATAATTACTAATTAGGTACTTATTGCAGAAAGAAAATTTTATACTCTACAATTTTTTTCAAAGGGCCCTTAATTTGATTAGAAATATACTATCAATCGCTGTGTTTTCATTGGATATTTAACATTTGGTGCCTATCTTATCTTTGAAAAATAAGCTGCTACAGAACTTTTAAAATTGGTATTTTCTAAGCAAAATCGATTTGTAACACTGCATTCAAAAACTTTTCTGGCTTGAGCAGTACCTACCTATGTTGTGGTATTACACTTATCCCTCACATTTAACCTGATAAATTGAAAAATAATATAAAATGTTATATAAAAATTCAATAGATCTAAAAATTTCCCGAAATTTATTGAATTGAAAATTTGTAAAAATTTCAATAAAATAAAATCGAAAAAAAATTCCAAGTCATGAAAATATGATAAATTTTGAACAACTTTCTCAAAATAATGAACTGAAATTTACATTGTAAATTGAGATTTTTTTACCTACTCCATTATTCAAAATGAGAGAATTTTTCATTTTTGAAACAAAAAAATTCTTATCCCTTGAAATTAAAACAAAAAAATCTTGCAATAAAAACTAGAAGTTGAGGAATTTTTTCTAAAAAAAAGAAAAAAAAAAAGTAAAAATAAAATATATTTATTAGGTATTTACATAAATTAAATAATCTAAAAAATCCCTCCAAAATTTAAATAAAAAAGAAATAGGCAAGTTAGGCAAGTCAACATGAAAGGGGGAAGTTTTTCATTGAAAAAATATAACATTTCTTCTCAAATTTAAAAACCTGCCTAATTGAAAATCCAATAAATCAGGAATTCGTGGAAAATGAATAAATGAGATAATGCGACAAAAATTGAATGAATTATAAATTTAAACAAACGAATGAACTGAAACATTCTTCAAAATTTATTGATTCAGAAAATGTTCCAAAACTGAAAGAAATTGAAAAATTGAAAAAATTAGATTTTTTAATTTAAAAAATGTTAAAAATTAAATTGAGAAAAAAATTTTTTTCGCAAAAATTTCAAAAATACGGGGGAAAAATAGCAAAAACCTAATAATTGGTAGTAAATAGGGAACCCATAAGGAACAAAAAAATGTTATATAAACATGTTGCCTACTTTGAAAATTAAAGGGGCAAGGGGAAATTGAATCGAGAAAAAAAATGTTGATTAGGTAAATGAATGATACTAAAAAAATATACTTTTTTGTTCTTAACAATCTTTGCCTATCTTTGAAAATGAAGGCGCTAAAGAGCTTTAAACTTTAAAAAAAACGGTTTTTTAATTTTCAAAGCTCTGTAGCTCCTTCATTTTCGAAGACAGGCAAAAAATATCGAGACCAAAGAGAAGTTCATTTTTTTAGTAGTTATTCATTTACCTAATCGAGATTTTTTTCGAATAAATTTTCCCTCTCCCCTTCAATTTTCAAGATAGGCAACGTGTTTGTACCATTTTTCCCCTTATGAGTTGCCTATTCGTCTGGTGGAAGGAACTCAGTCAGCTATGAAATACCCTATACACGAGAAGTTTTCTGCTATGTATACAAGGTGTTCCTCGAGTGATGTAGGAAAATCCATAGGGTGATTAGCAGGGTTCGGATTTTCATGCTCAAGCATGTTTTTTTGTTTAATACTAGATCGAGAATTTTCAAGTTATCTTTACGTTTCAGAAAATTCTAAGTAAAATACACCCAACTTGTTTTTGCATGTTTGAGCATATTTCACCTTTCAGCGCATATAAAAGCATATTTTGGGTATTTTTAGGGAATATTTTAGGTTTTTCGAGAATATTTCACAATTTTCGAGTTTTTTCGAGCATATTTTGACAAATTTGCAATTTCTCACCTAAAAATTTAGCAAAACTGATACCGCTATTTTTTTTCACCCGAATGTGCAACACTGGTGGTACTTTTTTGCATATGCCGGCTTGGCGAGTCGATTTAATTTTCAAACATACCTACTTATTTTGATAAAATACAATTTCGTTATTTTCTCTGATTTAATTAGAATCAGTAGAATTACCAAATTAGAATTAGAATTAGAACGTTTTTTGCTTTTGAGTAAAAATAAAATTCATTTTTCGTTCTTTTTTGTGTAATTTCTCAATATGTGTTCTAAATACGTCCAATTATGAATCAAAATCATGTAGATGGCGTTTTCCTCTTTAAATTGACACCCATATCGTTCGAGAATATTTTTAGGTTTTTCGCGCATATTTCGTGTTTTTTAAGGGAATTTTTATGCGCATATTTCCCGTTTTTTCGAGAAAGAATGTCCGAACCCTGGTGATTAGACAACCCATAAGGAACAAAAAATTTCATATACACATGGTGCCTATCTCGAAAATTGAAGGGGCAGAGGAATTGAAAATTGAGGGGAAAATTTTCTGATCAAGTATCTGAGTAGTACTCAAAAAAATAAACATTTTTTATTCCTGACATTTTTTGCCTATCTTGGAAAATGAAGGAGCTACGGAGCCGCGAACTTCAGAGATTTCAATTTTCCAAGTTCTGTAGCGGACCGTAGCTCCTTCATTTTCAAACTTAGGCAAAAAATGTCAAGAATAAAAAATGTTAATTTTTTTGAGTACTAATCAGATACTTGATGAGAAAATTTTTCCCCTCAATTTTCAATTCCTCTGCCCCTTCAATTTTCGAGATAGGCACCATGTGTATATAATTTTTTTTGCTGCGGATTTTCCTACATCACTCGAGGAACACCTCTTACCTACGTTAAAATTCTTTAGCGTATGATACTGCCAATTGCCATGACACTGACAGATAAACTTGTACCAGTACAATATTCTTAAAATATCTTACCCTTTTTTTTTTCGTTGACATTTTTATTTAATCGTTGTCGTATCAGTGTAGAATTGTAGGAGTAAGTATAGATAGTATAATGGTTATGCGGAGCTGTTTGTATTGCGTGAGAAAAACTTATAATAAATGACAAGTAGAAGAAATTAATTTTCTGCCGAAGCAAAGAATTATACGCATAATTGTCTCCGCCCCTCGTTGGTAATCATTTATTTAGAATTTTTTTCCCCTGCAAGAATGTAAACGCAATGGGCTCATTTTCATATTTAGTTGATTTTATAGATGACATATACCTGCACCTGCTTATACAATATACATGCCTGATGAAAGACAAATTGAAAAAAAAAATTGTCGATAACGTACTATAATCGTATACTTACGAGCATAGATACTTATCCTTTGTTTCTGTATAGGAAAAAATTCGTTATAAGCCACGAAAACTTGTACCACCATAATCGTGAAAAAATAAATAAGACTAACTTGGCGTCTTAAAACTATTTCAGGGATCAAATTGTCGCCGATAGGACTGTAACTTACCACTTGCTGGAAATTCTCTTGCTTCTTTTTGTACTTATATCTACGGTATTATTGTGTACACGATTGTTGAATTTTTCCATTTATATAAATGATTATAATGTTTTTGAAAAAGTGTTTCCCAACCTATGGAAAATTGTAATTAAAATTGAGAAATTACGTGGTCTATACGTGAATGTAAAGACTTTATTTTACTACGTATGGATGTACAATGTACATAGGTAGGTACTGAAAGAGGTATGATTATTATTTTTTTTATGGTGAAATAAACGTATGCATACGTAATTCGTACTCATCATGTCGAAGTTTCGAAATTATTCTACCAACCTAACTGAGTCGAGCTTGTTTATTGTTTTTAGATAGATAGGCGAATTTGTAAATGTTTCCCCCTTCGTTTATCTTTTTTTTTCACGATGTACTATTATTTACAAAATGTAGGTCTGCCTACGTATGTTTTTTTAACTTTTTTTTTTTTTTTTTGTCATGAAAAATAAGAGCATGCGAGGAATTAGTTCATTTTTCATTATTTTTTTATTTTGTTTGTATATTTCACGTGATCGTACGTAGGTGAATTTTAACATGAAACCGATATCTGTTACAGATATGTCGTATTTTATTGGCTGGAAATATTGTGAGTTTTCTATTAGGGGTTGGGGCTCTGATCAGAAGATATTTTTAAAAAGTTTGGTTGAGTGGAATTGAATATTTTTAGTTCTGAAATGTATTTTGACAGATTTAGGTATTTTAGGTACTCATTGTTTGACAGGAACAATATTTTGCAGTTTTTGTTTGTCAGCGTAATTTTTATAAAAAATACATCAGTACTGGGTATTTCATAACTCATATTTTTTGTAGTTCTTTCCGAAAGGTGAATAGGCGAAGAAGAAATGAAAAATGAAATTGAGAAAAAAAATTTAGTCGGTCAAATAAATAGCACTGAAAAAAAAAATGGTTTACTCGATGGCATTTTTTTAATATCTTTGAAAATGAAGGTGCTGATCTGGGCCTCAGTATATGGAGGGACATCAGCAAGAAATGAATTTTGCCAAATTCCGCCAAGAATTCAAAAATGAAGGCAATATGGAACCTCAAACTTCGAAAATACCTACCAATTTTCAAAATTTTTACCCCTTCATTTTCAAAGGTAGGCAAAAATGTCAAGAGTAAATAGAGTTCATTTTTTTAGTACTACACACTAAACATACTCTATGCCCGACCAATACTTGATGTTTCTCAATTTTATTTTCTCTTGTCCCTCCAATTTTTGAGGTAGGCAGTAGGCACCGTTTGTATAACATTTTTTATTCCTTATTGGTTTCCTATTAACCTCATTTTTGTCAGAAACATTTTTTTGACTAAGTTAGGTATGATTTGTCAAAATGGAAGTCAAATTTCTTCGATTTTGAGGATTTTAAATTTTCTGAATCTTTAAAATATATACTTATAGATGTCAGAGCAGAGTTATCGTTTCTCACGTCAGAATACTTTTTGTTGACTTAAGTCTACCAGAGTTGTTTTTGTCAGGATTTTTTTGACAGAATTACAGTTTGTATTTTTTTTTTTAGGTGTTTTTTCAGAGTTATTAGTATCAGAATAATTAGCCAATTTTTTTTTGATTGAGATTCAAAGTCAAGCTTTGTCAGAGGTTTTTTTTTAATTTTTTTTTTTTTTAGTTATTTTCCAAAACAATTTTCTGATTGAATTGTCGATTAGGTCCATTATTTTTCATACATAATTGTGTATAATAAACAATTTTTTGTCAAGCGTCATTAAGGTATCTTTTGTCAGAATATTATTTTTTGTTAAAGTGAACGCTTATCAGAATAATTTTTTGATTGAGTTATCGTTCATCAGGGTTTTGTTGTCAGCAATATTTTTCTTACAGAAAAGTTTTTTTTTTTTTTTGGAGTTGCAGTTTGTCAGAGCTGATTTTGTCAGAATGATTTTTTGACTAAATTGTCACTTCTCAGAGCTATTTTTGTCTGACGTTTTTTTGGTCAAGAGTTCTTATCCTTTGTCAGAATATTTTTCGTCAGATTTGGCATTATTGTCAGAATAATTTTTGTTGTTAGTTTTTGTTTGTCAAAGTTACCTTCTTACTTTTTGGTCAGAATAACTTTTTAAGTGAGTTGTCGCTTAATAAAGTTTTTTCGTCTGACTTTTTTTTTTTTTTTTTTTTTTTTTTGTCGAGAGTTGATTTTTTGTCATGACATTTTCCAGAATAATTTTTGTTGTGAGTTTTTCTGTCAGAATAATTTTTCAAGTGAGTTGTCGCTTATTAGAGTTATTTTCGCATGACATTTTTTTTTTTTTTTTTTTGTTATCATTTGTCAGAATAATTTTTGTTGGAGTTGTTCTTTGTTAAAATCATTTTTTGATTGGGTTGTCATGCCAATCTCAGAATATATTTTGTCTCTGTTATCGTTTACCAGAATAACGTTATCTAGGTTATTTCTTCCAAGATTTTTTTTTGTCAGAAATGAGCATAATTTTTCAGCATCAGACAACATTTTGATAAATTTTCTATACTACTTGGTACTCACTTTGTCACCAGACATACCTTACTAGGTAGAATTTTCTATAAAAACATCAACTTTAGGTGAGGGCAGCAAATTGTAGATATCCTAACTATACAGACTAGACACTAGTCCATTATTGTTGTATTATTTGTACATGCAATTTAGTTCTAGTCATTTTATAATTTTATCTAAACATATGAAGGGAGAATGCGTATCTACATTTTATTAACTTTAAATGAGTAACATATCTAATAGTGCTTGAATATGGTGATAACATTACAACAAACAGGTAGTGGGAATACATGTGACAATCAAAATCGTATGTTAGATACCTGTGCTTGTTGGGCATTTGTGTATTTTTTTCAAATCAACTTACCTGTTCGGTGTTTGTCCATGCTAAGCAGTTTTCTTTATATTTTACGTATACGATGTGCACAAAGCAGAGTACACATGGTGCAGTGTATTTCAGGAACGACGCCAACGTGTTTGAGATAGAGACTATACCAATACGCCTAGTCCGCTTGTACAAGTTGACATTGGATGCGATCGCGTGTACGAACAAATAAATATTATATGCAAATGGCTTCTGGGAATAAAATATAATATTCCAGCATTGCATAAAGGTCTCCAACGGTGTTATAAAACCAATTCATAGATGAGCTCGCGCTAATGGATTACCAAGTAGCGTCAACTTGTCTCTTAAGTTATTAATTACGCAAAAGATAACGGATGGATTAATCTGCTTCCAGTTTAGTTTACTCTAATATGTAAAACGATGTGGTTATAGCTGATAGTTTTTGCACCTGTTGTAATGAACCGTACAAAGGATAAATATTTCGAGTAATTAATACGAAACGGAATGATGTAAGCAGATTTCCTTTTTACTTTCACTTTTCTTTCAAAAATGCACTGTAAAAGTTACGTTGAGTTACGTTGTTTACCAACGAAGAAGACAGTGTAGTTCGTAAATTGATTTGGATGTGAGCAATTAAGCTACGATTATTTTCTTCAGCAAATCCTTGCACAATTTTTCATCAGTGATGAAATATTAATTTTTAACGAGCGACTTTTTTCTCAATCTTTTAATTAGATACCTATCTGAATTTTTTTTTTTAATTTATGATTTTGTCATTTTGTCAAATTTTTAATTTTTCGAAATTGCACATTTTTTATTGTAGTGAATACTTTTTTACGAGCACGGCTCGCATTCCGTATTTTCGTAGTGATGCCAAGGGTACCATCAACAGCAGCGAAAAACTATCTGAAAAAAGGAATTCCCAATGAGGACCCAAGTGGGAAGGGCTAAAATTCCAAATTACCAAAAAAGTTATGTGAGGTATGGAAATCTAGGGTTTCTTACCTCATAAATCCGTTTTTGATATCATTTTTGAAAAATTCTCAACATGCGCTTCAAATGGGAAATTCAAAAATCAAAATTCCCAAAAATATCATGTGGAGTAAGTAGAAATACATATACATTTTCTTATCTCCCTTATTTATTTTTGACAATACATATTACAATTTTCATTTCGCAGACCTAATGAAAAAGTACTCGCTTCAAGCATCGTGTGTAAAGTTTACACGCACCGTTTATTTTTTATTTTTATTTTTTTCTGCACTTCCATTTTCTCAATACTTACCTTCCTATTTCTCACTTGTGACTTTTTAATTTTTCCAATTACGTACACATGCAATTTTTCATTTTTTAATATGTTTTAACTGGATATAAAATTTTTCAAATTTTTCTGAATATTTTAAATTGGATAGGTTGGTATTCATAATCTTTCATTTTTAAAAATTTTCAATTTTTATTAATTTTTATTTATTTGAAATTTCACAACAATTTTTAATTTCATAATTTCTTGATTATTTGTAAATTAAAAAAACACACACAAAAAATGCTTTAAAAACAGTATCCATAAATAGGGTATTTAAATATCGTACTTATACATGACCCTATTCTATCATCTAAATATAGTCGATTTCAAAAGTCTATCTGACGTATGTTCTGACGTAATTTCGACGGTCGATTTTTGGTTTTTAGGTTTATCGGGTAGGCAGGACACCATGAGAAATTATAAAAAAGTACAGACTTGATAAGAAAATTTTCGGTGGATGGATTAGTAAATGGGCAGAGGTACTTATTTGTCTTATCACAGCTTAAAAAAATAGTAAAAATTGTATCAGTTGTTGTTCTAAAAATAATTTTAATTATATTAGTTGATAAAATGATAAAAAAATTGATTTTAAAAAATCGTGAATATTCATTTTAAATTGATTATAAAAATGAACTTTAAATCCTCGCAATTTCGGGTGTTGTAAATTTTTTTTTCAACCATTAGAAAATAAATAAATAAATAATGAAGTTTTTGTAAAATATTCTCAAAAAATTTTCCTTGTCAAGATTATAATTCTCAAATTCTTGTAATGAAAACCTACAATTTTTTTTGTTATAAACAATTTTATAATTTTTTCATGATTAGAAAATCCAAAATTTTTACAATTTTTTTCATACCAAATTGAAAGTTTTACAATTTTTTCAAATCTAATTGAAAATTTTACAATTTTTTCGTAATTGAAATTTTAACAATATTTTCATTATTAAAAATTTTACAATTTTTTCATAATTGAAATTTTAACAACTTTTTCATAATTAAAAATTTTACAATTTTTTCGTAATTGAAATTTTAACAATATATTATGTTCATTATTAAAAATTTTACAATTTTTTCATAATTGAAATTTTAACAATTTTTTCATTATTAAAAATTTTACGATTTTTTCGTAATTAAACATTTTACAAATTTTTCATTCTTTACAATAATTCACTTTTTTTGTTATTTAAAAAATCTTGTTTTTTTTGTAATAAAAAGTTTCTTCTTTTTTGGTTTCCAAATTTTTTTTCAGCGATTTTTTTCCAATTTTTTTGGAATGAATAAAGAAGTTATTCTTACAAAAAATTTCTTTTTGGGGGGGGATTCTCCCAGTTTGACCTATTAAAAACACTTTTCAAAAATAATTTTATGAATTTATTTTTAAAATTTAACATGCGATGAATTGCAAAAATTTGACACTTGATAAATAATAAATTTTTGGAGAATGAAATAATGAAAAAGAAAGAGCCCGGCGGAAAATTTCATATCGGGTCTAGTTTTTCTCTTGGCCAACCTGTTTTTATCACGAAGCCAATTGTGTGCCTAATAAGTACATGATTCACACAATTTTGTTTTTTTACTGGGCTAAATATTTTCAATTTTTAATTTTATTCGTCATTTCATGGACTAATTTTCATTTTATGGACATTCCTGCGCCTTTAATTTCCATTGCAGAAACAAACGATGACTAATTTTACCTCCGCATTTCTTCCACGAAATATCACCACTTCAAGCTTATTTTTCTGTTCACATGTTCCCACGTTTAATATTTTACATTTTCACCTCGACTCTCTTTTATTGGAAAATTTCTCCAATAATCGATCTGAACGTAAAACTTTAAAAGCTATAAAACCGTGACGGTGGTGTTTTCAAATCGAAAAGAATATTTTGTAAAAATTTTAATTTGACGACCGGGGTAAATTGTAGCACGTAACGTCGGATCTTATCAAATATATGATGTAAAATCAACAACAAAAAAAAAAAAAAAAAAGAAGAAGAAGAAGAAGAAGAAGAATGCCAGTGATAAATGAAACGCATCGGACGGCAAATCTTTCATTATAGGTTTAAACTTCACCTCAGAAATTAGATTATGGCGGGTATTCCAACTGTCACGATTCATTTTGCAAATGAAATTGCTACGGCGAAGTGAATTCGGTATAATATTTTCGTCGAACGCCGATATAATGAGAAAGTTTATCGTATCTTTTGTTTTGAAATGAAAGTGAAAGTAGTTTTTACAACGATCGCTATACCGGACGGGTAAATTTCCCATTTTTCATCGTTGTGAAATATTAATCGATTTTAAAAATTAAATAAAAATAAGAAGATAAAAAATTGAAAGTATGACGAGATGGCCTTTATTTTTTGGGGGTAAATTTCGTCTAGTAATTCTTTTAGCCAGTGTGTAGTAACTCGACAGCTTAAAATTATACCACGTTAACCCATTTTGCTAACAGTTTAACTTTTTCAGGCGATACAAAAACCTGTTAAAGTATCACCGATGATCTAGCCGCTACTCGTCTCCGAATATAAATGGCCGAGCATTGCTTTGACCGGTTCTTTATTATAGGATCGAATATCCCTTATGAAAAAGGCGATGGTCGGTTTGATATGCAGGGCAAAAAGAAATAGTCAAAACATGTTGAAAATTCAAAGGTTATGTAAATCTTGAAATATAAAGAGCAGAAAAAAAAATAAACAGATATTTGCACACAGACGCATAGTGTACATATTCACTTGGCAACACTGGCCCGTGATATCGAGCCAAGGGAAAAACACCCATGCTATGCGGGAGTCGACTGACTATGCGATAAACGTAAGGCGCCAGTGTATCGAAAGACAAATCGCCGCGTAGTGTGCCGTTTTACGAAACGGTAGATTGACAACAGTGTAACATTTTTGTGTAATTTTTTTTTTATTTTACTTCAATCCACGAATAAAATGCGTTAGTGAAAGTGTAGTGTATTTGGGTGTTTGTCTTATGTTGGCCTCCCAAAAAAACGGCGAATCCCCTTCCAATATTTTGTCATTTTCGCCATAAAATAGCATCGTTTGTATGATCATTTTGTCGTCGGTTTGATGCTTTTTGCCAGTGGATCGACGTGGAAGAAAGTTTATCCGCAGCATGTGTATCTATTCTAATTATAAGAAATGGAAACGAATTTAGATATAACGCTTTGTAGAAAGGTAAGATGGTAAATTCGCTTGTAAACACCGCAGATAATTAGTTTATAGGGCACAGACAAGTCGGGGGTAATTTCTTCGATAACGGTGGCTCAGGCATTAACGCGTTAAACTATCTATACTGTTACACTGCATGAGCGTATTTGCTGCTCGAGTCGATTCATCAACTATTAAAAGGTGCAATTATGCAGTATTAATGTGGAATGAGTTAATGAGTTATGCATAATGTTGTGTGTGTAATAAGCATACTATAGTAGGACTTCTTCCACACACATTGCTGTACCTTAGGAGGACATTTTACCATGGTCGGACATTTGGTGATGTCCTACCAACGTTTTGTCTTAATAACTGAGCCATTTCAACTATGATGCATCTGATACTGCACTGGTAGAGTCAGTGAAGCGTCCGCTATTCGTATATCTAAGTTAAATTAAAATATTTCAAGTAGTATCTAGGAGTTATGGCATGTTTTGCAAAAACTGACGTTGATAAGACATTTCAAACACTTCACGAATTTAGCTAGACGTTGGGCAGATATTAGAATTTTTATAAACGTTGGTAAGACTTCGTAAGGTTGTTTCAAATCGAAAAAGTGTAGTGTTAAGCGTTACTACTGAGTGTAAATAAATTTTTATCAGCTTAATTGGTAATTTTTTTAAAAGGAAGAACATTAGTAATGTTACTGTGATTAAAGAATAAATTTTTTTGAGGTCCGCCCATGGTATAAAAGAAGTTAAGTGTCCGCCTGTGATTCCAAAAACACGTATGTGTGTGCACGTTGCATGAATGTGCTAGCTGCAGAGAGGGTCTGTTCTTTGGAAACGAATGTACTCATGTCTATAATGTATCTACGAGTAATAACTGCGAATGCAATAGTAAAGAATCGTAAAGTGTCGTACTATTCATAGAACCTACTCGTAGGTATGAATGAGAATAGTTTTTTCATAATATGTGACCGCGCATAGGAAAAGGTACCTAAGAGTCAAAAATTCAAATTTATTTTTATTTTTGAAATGGGAATAAAATTTATTGGGGAATCGAATGAAACCGGTCCGAGGGTCCTAAAGTCATTTTTGACAAAGATACAGCCGCTAGAAGTGAGTAAAATAGAAAATAAATATCAAAATTTTGGAAAATTTTGGAAAAAAATTTCTACCTTACTCACTTCAAGCAGCTGTATCTTCGTCAAAAATGACTTTAGGAACCTCGGACCGGTTTCATTCAATTTCTCGATAAATTTTACCCCAATTTCAAAAAAAAAATGAATTTTGTTTGTTACGTGGATACAGAATTACAAAAAAAACGTTGAAAATAAATGGTAAACTTTAAAGTGCTCTCCTGTAAAATTTCGTTTTTGGCTCTTAGGTACCTTTCCCTATGCGCGGTCACATAATTATGATGTTCTTATTTCTTTTTTAATAAGCAAATGTATAGGTATTTGGACTGTCATATTACCCTATGTGATTCGAAAGGCCCTATTCACAGAGATGGTAACCAAACCGAAACCGAAAAAAAAACCGCTTAAAATCATAAAAACCAAAACCAAAACCAAAACCAAAACCAATACGTTCAAAAACCATAACCAAAACCCAAACCAAAACCAGTAAAAATTGAAAGCGGTTTTGGTTTTTTCATTTTTTTCCCCCATTCCCTTCCCTTGAGGCTGAGGCTTTGAAATTGTGCGAGTGCGAATGCGAACAACACGAAAAAGGAGCAGCTAGCGGAAATCACGTTATAAAAAGCTAAAAACTTGATGGAAAAGTTGGAAAGTGATAAGACCGCCAAAAAAGTAACAGATTTACATCGTATTTGGTATTTCAAGACGATTTTAATTTAATTTAATCGTATAATTTGTTATATATTTTCGTATTTCATATTCATATTTCAAAACTCAAAAGATTAATTTTGAATTTCAATGTTTTTATTACTTGTTTTGTTTTGTTTTTAAAGTCATTTATGATAGAAATTTTTAAAAAAAATCGTAACCGAAACCAAAACCGAAACCAAAACCGATACATTTTGAAAACCAAAACCACAACCAAAACCAAACCAATACCTTTTGAAAACCAGAACCAAACCAAAACCAGAAAAAATTTTTTAACGGTTTTCCATCCCTGCCTATTCAACATTTACTTTCACTATCACGTGGTATGTTCTATTATTAAATGGTTCTGAGCATGAGGATATTTTTTTTTGATTAAGTCTACTAAGTATGTCCTATTCGAATATATGTATCCTAATTCCCTTTTCTCTTTGAAAATGGGAAAAAGAGTCGATTATATCCTAAAAAATTTATCACAAGTAAAATTTACCCTCCAACAAGAAAAAATGGTCGATGTCATAAAAATTTTATTTTTGGATGTAAGTACACAGAACACCTACTTGCATGAAACTGCACACTTTTAACGTGCCACAGGTGATATGAAGTTTAACATGGGTGCAGTGCCAACATGTAGTTCACACCATGGCAATCACTATGCGCTAATTACAAGAAGTTTGAATTTTCAAATCGTGATACTGGCTCAAATTTTGAGCAAATCAAAAAAAGTAAGTCTACCGTTGTGTTCAAAATTTAATTTCCGATCAAAATGGTCATCTTCACTTTTTACCTGACTTGATTATTTTCGGCGCTAAACGAAAAAAACTAAAAATTTGTCAATTTTTTTTGAAAATTTATGACTTTTTTGCACTTAGAGTTAATTAAGTGTACCTAATTTTGAGTAAATCAGGGAAGTTGATTTCACATCTTGTTGAAAATGTGATTTCCTTTCAAAAAGGTTCCCTTCACTTTTTGCCTATCTTCAATATTTAAGGCGCTATAAGAGAAAAATTAATTATGTAGTAGGGTACACTTTCATTTCCTCTTGGTTGACAAAAAACCAGAAAAGGGCAGATCCGGATTCTAAAATTTGAAAACTGGATCTGAAGATCCAAAGATCCAAAGATCCGAAATTTTGGATCTGATCTAGATCAGATCCTTCAAGTGTAGGAAGGATCTGATCTGGATCTTTAGATCCGCAAATTTAAAAAAAAAAAAAACAGATTCAGATCCAAGAAAAATTAATTTCTTCAATAGGTACCTACATTGTTTTTTCTATGTGAAATGAATTTTTCATTGGTGTTCCCAATGGTTTATCCAATATTTTTAATCGATGAAATAAATGAAAATAAACCATTTAAAAAAAAGTTCTGAGGGAGTAGGTATGTTAATCAATTTTATTTATTAATTGGATATTTGATATTTAATTAAAATTTGGAGAGAAGGAAAGGGTAAAATTTTTGAAAATTTCAAGCGAAAGTGTTGTAAATTGACATCATAGTAATAAATTTGGTTATTACAAAAATGTTGCTTGGACCCCCTCCCTTCCCTCAAAATTTGAAGAGTAATAAGGATTTTCTCATTTTATACTTCACAGACAACGACAAGTGGCAACAAAAGAAATTACTCAAAAATTAAATCATCCTCCCCCAAAAAAGGATCTGGAGATCCTCAGCAGGATTTGATGTGGATCTGTTTTTTTTTGCAGATTCAATAAGGCAAAATACTTATCTAGTTCTTTCACTAATTACATTTTTCGTTTTTCTTTCGTAGCCCTCGAAATATTGATGATAGAAAAAAAGTGAAAAGAACCTTTTTGATCTGAAATCAAATTTTGTACACAACAGTAGTCTCACTTTTTGAATTTGCTCAAAATTTGAGATACCTAATCGTCTATTTCTCCCTGTTGAAGGGAAATTTTACTTGCTGTAAAATTTTTAGGATATAATCGACCTTTTTCCATTTTAAGGGAAAAATGGAATTAGGATCCATTTTTTTTCATCTATACAGTTATTGACGCATGACGATGGAATTCGATTTTTGAATGATTTATATACACATTTATTTTAGTCTTTGAAAAAATATTCCCAAAACCAAACTAATCTACTAGAACTTGAACAATAACGTTGATACCCACCTTTCGTTAAAGTTCACCGTAGCAATTATAGAATTTCGCACA
The DNA here is from genome assembly GCA_959613365.1 of Balanococcus diminutus. Taxonomy (NCBI): domain Eukaryota; kingdom Metazoa; phylum Arthropoda; class Insecta; order Hemiptera; family Pseudococcidae; genus Balanococcus; species Balanococcus diminutus. The sequence goes on from OY390714.1 coordinate 39,350,253, forward strand.
ATTTAAAAATTTTCTCCAATCGCCTATTTTGGAAAATAATAGCCGAACAATGAGTCATTGAAAATATTGCCATTTCGAGGAAAACTTTGGTAAGCCTTTGCAAACCTTACAGCAATATCGTACTTGTGGATTATACCTACGTTACGTTGCGTAAACGTTCGCATGCAAACGTAAAAGCATGTAGGTAATTGAATTACGTGATAAAAATGATGAAAATGTTCAATAAGTGCAAAATGTAACACCTACAATAGATATGCACATTTCTACTAATTCCTATTCCTCTGCTTCAAATAGTTGTACAATAGTATTGTACATGTATCGTATGAAATGCTCAAATGCTCGAATGAAAACGTTCTTAGCGAAAGATTTCATTCATGTTCTTTTTCAAAGGTTAATTTATTGAAAAAAATAAAAATAAAAAATAGATATGAGAAAGAACATAGTCGGGTAAGTTGAGGTGGTTTGCCCCCCCCCCCCTCTTCCGTCAAGAATTTTGAAACAAACTAGTGGAACTTAGCCCTTAAGAACTAAAACCCCTTTGATAAAATTTTTAGGTCTCTGTCCCACCCGTACCCCTCCTAGAGCAGGAAATGTGATATTTTGATTATAATTCTCAAAATTGAAAAAATGCGGATTTTTTCAGCATTTTTTCGCACTGAATACGATCAATTTGGTCGACAAATTTTTTTTTTTGAAATATAAGTAATTAAGTATGTACTCAAAGACACTGAAATACACCATCTGCTTGAATTTGGATGAAATTTGTTGATTTTTTTCTATTTTCCGACAGTTTTCTTTTAAATTAATTGAGTGACGCGTATGGGAACTCACAATCATTTACGAGATGTCAGGAGGGTCTGACATTCATGTCTGGACAGTGGGCATGTTTCAAGTTCAACTCGATATATGTCACATATTGCAATTTTAGCGAGATCGAGAATTTCTCTTTTTTTGGTACATTTTTACAAATTGAATATTTTTCACTTGGTAAAATTGTACACGAAAGGGACGAGTTTGAAAAAGAAATGCGAAATTCTTGATTTTTCTAAAATTTCAATATATGACATATATCGAGTTTAAACATGTCCAGACATCGATTTCAGTCCTTTCAGACGTCTCGTAGGTGATTGTGGGTTCCTAAAATGAAGTCACTCAGATGCTTTCCGACACCTAAGTACTTGATTTTTTGATTTTAAATTTTTTCTGGAGACACAAATCATAATTACTCACAATATTTCATTTTCTCGATTTTAGCATAGTATACCTATCGATTGCTTGGATCAAACACCTCGTAATCCCCCCCCCCCCAAAAAAAAATATTAAAAAAACATTTTTCAAGCTCCATTTACGTTCTCGTCTCCCTAATTTTTTTTTGTGGGTTGCGAGGTATTCGATCTAAGCAGTTGACAACAAACAAAAATTGACGCGACTTTTCAATTTTTTTAGACTTTTTTATTTTGGACAAAAGACTTTTGAGTATTCTAAAACATGGAAAAAATTTCTATTTTAATATTTTTTACGTTTCCATGGAAGTATTTTTTTTTTATGAAATTGGATTTTTTTAAGATAAAGATCCTTGCTTATGTATTTCTTCAACTTTTCTTCATGATCAGATAACTGATTTCATTTTATTCAATTTTAAATTTTTCAGAAATTTTGTTTTTAAAATTCCAAGGGTTTCTTAAATTCCGACACGAAAGACTTTTGGGTTTGTCAGCAATTATAAAACTTGAATTTTTTTTCAAAATCTGATGACTTTTAGACACTTAGTCAGATATTCTGAAACTTAAATACAGAGTAAAAGCATATAATTACTATGTTCCATACTTTGAAACTTAGTATGAAAAAAGAACCGACCAAAGGTATCCAGGGAGGCTTCGCCCTCGCCAATGCCCCTCTCCCCCAGTCTTATGTCTTATCACATTTTTATTTTTTACAAAGTTTTTCTAAATTTTAAAATCATATAATTTGTTTTTATTTTTCACAATAATTTTTCTAATAATTATTTTTACGTCTTGTTACTTTTATGCATCAAAGTTATTGTTGTTCTCTTCAAAAATTAAAAAAAAAAAATCTCAAAGAAAATAATTCTTGAAATTTTTTTTTGAAATAGTTTTGTTGAAAATAATTACTTACCTATTGTTATTACGGTCTGTTGTACATCGAGACGAATTTTCACAGTAAAAAATCCTAATCTATTAAAAAAAATGTCATGTTTTTCCGATTTTTTGTTGAAAATTTTCCTTTGAAATCTGAGAAAAAATTCAAATATCTCGGAAAGTTGATTTTGAAAAAAATCTTTCGTCAAAAATTTCTTTACAAATTTTAATGATGATAATTATTTTCAAAAAAAATTGTTTCTAAGGAATTCTCCCTTAAAGCTTTGTTGAGAATTTAATTTTTCTCATTATAAAATTCTTTTGAAAAAAATTTCGGTTTCAAAAAAAGTAATTTTCTAAAAAAAAAAAAAAAAAAAAAAAAAAAAAAATACCTGGGTACCTATATTATTCTTAAGACATTTAATTTTAATTTTTCCTTTAGATTTTCCAATTTTTTTAATTGAATGGTCAAAACCAAAAGGAGATAAATTAAGTGTATATTTTTTTTTTTTTCAAGAGAAGCACAAAAAACGGATTTATTTGAAAACCTAAAAACTGTGGAAAACGTGGTTTGGGGCATTGAGAGGGGACCACAAGAGATCATTTTGAAGGGTATTGCGAAAAAAAACCAGTTTGTTGGAGATATAAGTGCTTAAAATGATTCGGATTTATTCCCCTTTTGGTTTTTTGTGATTGGTCGAAATTGAAGATTTTGGCGCGAAACTGTTTGACACTCATTTCTACACTAAAGTAGGTCATTTCAGCGTTCATTCCAATAGAATTGGTCAAATTCTCTAAAAGTGATAAAAACTGATATAAATTGTTTTTAAAAACATCGATTTTTTTATAATCACCTACTTTTGAGTCAAAAATTAGTAATTAAAATGCTAAAAATTCAACTTTTCAATTTTTATTTTTTATTTCCTCACAATAATAATATGTATTAATGTATTTCCAACGAAATGTATTATGCATTCAATTTTACTGAAATTAGTCCCCTTTGAGTTTTGATTGTGTATGCAAGAGTGCGACGTTGCCAAACATCCTGTTCACGGCACGTGAGCAAAATTTAAACCACACCAGTCGATCCACATACTTCAATACCCCAACGGACCAACATTCGTTACTAACTCGAAAGTGCCTATTTTGAACTTATTCACCTTTTTGGTTTTGACCAATTTAATTATGAACTTTCACACTGTTTCAATACGTACTTACACGTTTCGTTTCCAATCATTGTAGCACCCTTCATTACATTTTCTTTATGAATTGGTAACACTGCTGGAACAAACAACGTATCAATAGGTATTTCCAACTTAGAAAACAAAAATTAATTGAAGGAATTAAGAAAATCTACAGAAAAAATTAAAATCAAATGCCATAAATTTAGAAAAAGAAGGGAAATAGCGAAAAGTAGGAAATTTGAATACTTACAATAAAGTAATCCAATGTGTGGTTCTGGCTTGTTTGGGGAGTTGAAAGTTTTTTGATTTATGAACGAAATCTAACTAGGTATATTTCCTGTTTTTTTTTTTTTTTTTTTTTTTTTTTACAAAGTGTTTTGTACTTAGTTTTATTGTTTAAAAAAAATTTCAATGCTTTCAAGAAAACCAATTTTTTATTATTCCAATTTTCCCTTTTTTTTTTTTTTTAAATTATTACATTGCATAGTACCTACCTTCATTTTCCATATCTGTGTTATTTCTTAATTTTTTTCAATGATTAGTTCTTCATTTTTCAATTTCATTTTTTTTTTGAATTTTTTCCAACTAAGCTTTTTTTTAGGTATCATTTTATATTATTACTCTATTTTTTCAAACTTTTCAATTTTCATGACATTTTAATTTTTTTTTTAAATTTTAATTACCTATTTAAAATTTTTCGGGTTTTTTAATATCAAGAGTAAAAAATGTTAATTTTTTTGGTACCTTCCTACCCATATGCTTGATCAGAAATTTTTTTCTACAATTTTATTTTATTTTGCTTCTTCAATCCATGAGTGTATGTATAACATTTTTTGTTGCCTATTCAGTATTCACCCTGTGGATTTTTCTACATCACTCGAGAAACACCTTATAGTATGGTACGAAATTTTAGAAATTGAAATAATTTTTTGATAGAATGAATAGATGACTGGACGACACAACATTCGCAAAATTGGTACCTAATGATTGCATATTGCGTACGTATAGTGGATGATTGTATGTACTCGTACGTACTACATAGAATACTCGTACGTTTGTTTACAAAACGCCTGCCCATGCACGAAAAACTGATCACTGGAATGTTGATGAAATTGCATACTTGAACGCCGCAAATGTTGAATCTTTGGCGTTAATAAAATTGCAGATATGGTTCGCCGTCAATGCTGTAAATATTTTAGAAGATAATGAAATCGTAAAGGAACGTAGGCGTATGTAGGATTGTAGGGTTCTCTGCGTAATTTCGCGTACAACATGTTGACTTCACTTGGTAAATAAATCATGTAATTTGCGACGTAATTTTCTTCAAAAAATACTTCTGCTTGTTGAGTGAAGATACTTATATGATGAATCAATGAATTATATCAATCAGTAGGTAATAATGACTTTCAGGCAAACTGTACATTTTTATTAAGTATGTACATACAATTACTCAATGGACGAATGATTTGCTTATGTTTCTGAACTGTGAAGTACAACTGGCTTTTTGCGAAAAAAACATTCTCTTTTCATCAGAAAAATTGCTTTTCTCGATTTGTTCCACAAGTCGAGTGGTCGTTGTGTTGGTTCATTCATAAATTCGTGGTTTTCACTTTTTCCTCCATCAGTGACGTTAATAAATTACCGTCGCGTCTGCCTTTGCGGTAAGACCTTCGACTTTTTTCTTTCGAGTTTATGGTGGGTGAGGTATTTTTTTATCTTCTTTGCAAAACTGAAAATAAAAACAGGAGCTATAATGAAATGAAATATTACCAGTTTTTGGTGTAAATATGCACTATGCAACTTGCCATCTGCCCTCGGTGATTTTCATTAATTTAATTTCATCTTCCATTTTGCGAAATAAAGTCACCTTTGACGAGTGTAAGTAATGATAGTCTTTCTGCCTCGACCGCAAAATGTAATCCTTACTTAGTGTTTGAATAAGTAGGCTACCAGGTGGACTTGAATTTCTATGTATTCATTTATGATAACAAACACCTGGTGACTTCCATTCTGTACATTATACGTCGTGAATTCTTATAATTGATAATGCAAAACTCGAAACGAAAATAATCATGTGTACATACTTCGTTATTATTTTGTATTTTACACTCACGTCAAAATATAGGTAACAAGTTACACTTATAGGTAAACTTTAAATATGTCAAATTTTTATGTTCGCAGGCTAGCAGCAGCTCAAGAGGCGGCGGCACAACATCGTGCGGGTCGTGACTGGTCCTCCATTACAGCAATGGGAGGCCCATCACAACCCGGGGCTAATGCGGAGAAGGCGGCCCCGGGACCGTCTTCGCTGTTCATCTTCGGTGAAAATAATCCCGTACGACGCTACACACGCTTCATTATCGAGTGGCCATATCCTTTAATGCAATTCACATTTGAAATTAATTATGCAGTATATTCTTATAGGGGTAATTCTCAAAAAAAAGACCAAAACACCTTAAGGTGACATTATTTTTTAAAAATCATATTTTTCAAAAAAAAAATTTTTCAATCAATAATATGCATGCCTCAGTCACCATTTATAACGTTGGGCTCAATTCATCTCCCCTCCGAGGGGGTACAACGTTTATCCACATTCATTGTGCACTACATAGGAATTTCTTTCGTAGTGGCCAAATTTATGAATGAACATTAGTGTATAATTTACCGGTATAACATTTTTTTGGGTCTATCATCGAGGCTTATCATTATTCGTCGTCAAAATAGAGACTCGTTTCCTGAAAACACGGAGAAAATATTCATTTATTTGGTAAGTACTTGAACAAAACACTGAAAATTGCTTTCAAATATTTTATAGTAGCGAAATTAAATAGAATTGTTTGAATGGAACATGGAACACAGTTGACACAAATCATCTAGTCTAAACATGAAATAATTTGTTTCAAATCTAATGTATGAATAATGTGGACCTTCAAAAGCCTCAAAATTTTACATCGTGGACATTTTTTTCTATGTGGTGGTCCACAGAATCGCAATCGCCACTACGAAGGAAATAAAAATGGTATCCACGACGAAAGAAAAAATTCAATTAATCCATGTCATTCAGCTAATGGAAATATTTTAAAGCAATTTTCAGTGGTTTAATGTTCAAGTACTCGCCAATTGAATATTTTCCCCGTATTTTCAGGAAAATTCTCCCTATTTTCACGATGAAATGATGAGCCACTACGATGGATACAGAAAAATGTAAAACTGGTAAATTATACAAATTGTACCTCATAAACTGTCTAAACTAGGCCAGTATTGAAAATTTTATCTGAGAACTGTGTTCTCGTCATGGTACTACAACAGTGTAGCCACTTAGCCGCATCAAATATAAAATCAGGAAGTCAGGAGAATCAATTGAAAAATGACCACTACGATGGAACATGAAGTAAGTTCACGAACTTCTGACTTCTGTGGAGGTCATATGGATGGACTTTTGGTCACCGTGAATCACATCAACTATAGCTCACATACCACACAGTGATGTTTTAATTTTGTTTTTCAGAAAAAATTGTTAATATTGAATATATCTGAAAATGAATATTGCAAAACTGAAGCAGTTTCAGCCACTACGAAGGAACTTTTCCCCTCTTTGGGCCATCTGGGGGGGGGAGGTTGGAGGAGGGGGCGTGCATATTATTGTTTAAAATGACAAAGGGGATGATATGCAATGTATTCATTAAAAAATTTTTTTTTTTTAAATGCTCAATCTTCCAGATATGTACTGGTGACTGAAATATGTCGTTTTTTTGAGAATTACCCATAGGCTATTGTTTAGTTGAGACTGTTGAGAGTATTCAGGTGTGAATTGTGATTATACGAGATCAAATTAATATCTAGAGACTGGAAGATTTGTCAGCGCTTTATTTAATCGCTGAATTTATTTTAATCCAGTGTGAATTTTTAATTTAATAACCAAAGTACGAGATATAAGTAGAAATTTGCCAAGATTTCGAATAGATTTAGTGGGAGAGGAGAGAGGGATCCCATCGAAATTTTTGTGTTGACCAAAATTATTTCCAAGACTTCAAGCTACAACTTTTGTTTGAAAATTTTTTCAATTGGACCCCTGTTTCCACCAGATTCTAATAATAGAAATATCTAAGTCACATTATGCAAAATTGGAGGGGAGAGAGGGGTCCAATCGAAAGTTTTATTACAACAACAATTATTTTTAGGACCTCAATCTGCAATTTTTGTTTGAAAATTTTTTCAGTCGGACTCCCCCTCAATTTTAAAAAAGTATTTATCTGATGTTATGTGAAATCGGGGGAAGGGAGGGATCCAATCGAAATTTTTATAATAACCAAAATTATTTTTAAGATCTTCATTTACAATTACAACTTTTATTTGAAAAATTTTTCAATTGGCCCCTTCCTTCCTCACTCCTCCAATTTTTAATTAGTATCTTCGGAGTTTTAGGCAAAATTGTTGGGGAGAAAGGGGTTCAATTGAAAAAAATTTCAAACAAAAGTTGTAGCTTGAAGTCCTAGGAATAGTTTTGGTTATAACAAAAATTTTGATTAGACCCATCCCTCCTTCCCTGCCACCTCTCCAGTTTTGAATATTGAGTATCTATATATTGGACTATGTACCTTATCAAATTGAGTAAAACAGATAATAGTTTGGATATCTGGTAGGTTCATCACCCATTTCATATTATTTTGATAGGATAAGGGGATGAAGAGAAATTCCATTCGAATTTTTATCAGCTGAAAATAGTCACATTTCTACTTTTAGCAATATTTTATAACTTGCAAATAATTTTACTTTAATTGTTATTTTTTATTACCTATATATGTATATGAACTATATCAGTTATACCCTGTACTTTTGATATAATCCTTAACACAAGCTTACTCCATTCGAATATGCAGTACTGCTGACAATCATAGCGAACTGTATAGTATTAGCACTAGAAGAACATCTACCAAAAAATGATAGAACAATGCTGTCACAAACTTTGGTGAGTAGAATTTATTTTCTAAATCTGAATAAAATTTATATTAAGGCTTTCAGACCAGAGAAGAATCTGGCGAGTAGATTCTGAAAATTTTCCAAAAAAGAGTTGAGATGTTACATTGATATGCAGCGAAAGAAAAAAATTGCAAGTTCACTCAAATTATTCTCATTGGAATTAGAGTAAATGCTCACAATAGGTTTTGTTGATTCTCAATGAGAAATTGTGAAGAAAGCAAACAAAATTTGAATTATTTCTTCTGCAGCCATAGACCAATGCAGGAATGAAAGAATTTTTCCATACAAGTTACAATAAAATTTTTCAAAAAAAGGAATAAAATTTTGGAATAAAATAGGTACAAATTTTTTTTCATTTTTTCATGAACCACAAATAGTTAAAGGTTTTCTTCTTAAAAAAAAAAAATAACAGATTTTTTAGTATAAGAATTGGAAAATGTTTACCTACTCCAAAATAACTTTAAAATTCATATACTTATTAATTTTTCGCCCTTGAAACAGTACTTTTTTGTTTACAATTTTTCCCCTTGCAGTTTGTCATCAGAAACACCAAAATAGTTACACCAACAACTTAAATGTGAACCAAATTTATTCATTTTTCCCATGTTTTCCAATTTTTTTAAACACCTTTTTGACGTCATTTTGGGAACTCAAAACCTTCCCAAAATAACGTCATTGCCTCATTGGGTATTTTAAAATAAAATTGGGAAAAAATGAATGAATTTGGTCCAATTTCAGGTTGAAGATGTATATTTAGCTGCCTTTGGTGATACGTTGGCGGAAAAAAATTTTCGACGGCAAAAGTGACGAAAACATTGTTTCCCACCAATATTAAAAATTTTTAAAAAGATGAATGTACTTAAGTCAACTTCTATTTTTTATTCCAAAATTTTGATTTTTTAATTTGAAAAATTTTATAGTGACTTTGTAGAAAAATTTGGTCATTCTCGCATTGGTCCGATGCATTAAAAAAAATTATATGAATTGTGTTGTTCGCTTCCTTCAACGTTCATTATTTTTAAATTATTTTTAAAATTTGCTCACAAGACCTTTCATAAATCGAACAGAAGTATTACTCGATTTTTCATTTTCATTTTGTTTCGTTATTTTGTCCGTCTCAGTTTTTTGTTTCGTTTCATTTTTCGTTTTCCTGCCAGTTTTATTATTTCGTTATTTCAGTTATACTCAAGTGGGTACTCAAAATATTGAAAATTTTGTTCATAATTCAATGCTATAATTAGATTTCAATTTTTCTTCTTAGAAGAAGTTTACATGACAAAAAATAGTATTTTTTGATTTTTAATTGAAAATTTTTGCTTCCGTCTTGAATTTTTTTGAGTTTTCTAATTTTTAGTGAGGCTACAAGAAATATAGATTTAAACTGGATGGAAACCGAAAAGAAGCATAGATTTTTTCTGGTGTTCGAAAAAATGTTGAGAAACAAAAAGTGGTGCTTTTTGGTGGGAGAATTCCTATGGATTTTTTTTCGTCATTTCTTTTCGTTATTTAAAAAAACTTTCGTTTCATTTTGTTTTTCGATTTTTCTAAATTTCATTTTTTCGTTATTCGTTTCGTTTCGTTTTTTCTTCATTTCAAATTTCCTTATTTTGTTTCGTTTCGTTTTTCAAAAATTCTTTCGTTATTTTATTTTTCATTTTGTTACGTTTTATAATGTTGAGAAGCAAAAAGTGGTGCTTTTTGGTGGGAGAATTCTTATGGATTTTTTTTCGTAATTTCTTTTCGTTATTTAAAAAAACTTTCGTTTCATTTTGTTTTTCGATTTTTCTAAATTTCAGTTTTTCGTTATTCGTTTCGTTTCGTTTTTTCTTCACTTCAAATTTCCTTATTTTGTTTCGTTTCGTTTTTCAAAAATTCTTTCGTTATTTTATTTTTCATTTTGTTACGTTTTATAACACTGCCACAAACCCAACTGTTGTACTTAATAATAATTACGATTCATTTTATCGTTATCAGTAATAATTCAGTATATAATTTATCAAATTTTCATTAGTAAATGATATAAATTTACGATTCAATTTTCTCCGAAAAAATTCATTCCAAGGATTTCAATTGCCAATATTTTAAAAAAATAGAAAAAGTACTTAATAATAATTACGATTCATTTTATCGTTATCAGTAATAATTCAGTATATAATTTATCAAATTTTCATTAGTAAATAATATAAATTTACGATTCAATTTTCTCCGAAAAAATTCTTTCCACGGATTTCATTTGCCAATTCAATCGCCAATATTTTTAAAAAATAGAAAAAGTTCGAATAATTTCAAACAATGAGCCATTAAAATCAAAGTAATAAATTTTTCGAGTATACGTTATCTGATGAAATTTCGTCGTTCCATCGATAAAACTGCTACTAAAGAAATCTTTTTGATAAAAAAAAAAAAAAAATCTTCGTAAGAAATCGATGTTCTATACGTACAGTAAGTCTACGTAGTATCTCAAACAAAATATTAAAAAAGTTTCCAATCTACGACGAATCGTATTGGCAAGTTTGAAGAAGCATTTTCCAACTTGTCAATTACAACTCATGCATTTTATAAAAAGTTTATTTTATCCGACGGTGATTTTTTTTTACATCCTGGTGGTACGAAGAATGTAAGTCAAAATACTGGAATTTTGAGGTTACATTATTTTTTTTTGTGTGTGTTTTAGGAAAATACGGAGAATTTTTTCTTGGCAATTTTTTGCGTAGAAGCAGTTGTGAAAATATTAGCTTTAGGTTTCGTTCTTCATCGTGGCGCATATCTTCGTAATGTGTGGAATATGATGGATTTTATAGTCATAGTTACAGGGTAAGCTTCACGCCAGTACTTACTACGTATAATATTTTATATCTCGTATATTGAAACTTATTTTATCGGTTTTTAAGATACTACAATTTCATATCATTAGATAAAAAATATGCACTTGGAAAAAAGGTCGTCAAGGATACTAAAATGGGTTAATATTATTAGTGGCGAGTTTGCCACACGTGGCGTCTCGCGTCACCAAATGAATTACGTAGATAGCATACGGAGAGAGATAATAATCAGCCTATTTTTATCGTACTCTCAAAACGTTTAAAAAATGGATATTTATTAAATTGAGGTTCTGTTAGACGAAAATTAGTAGGTATATATCTATATATCTAACGATCAAAATAATTAATTCGTTTGGGAAAAAATGAAAATTTATTAAAAAATCAAAAAAACAGATTCAAAAAAATTTTGAATTTCAGAATTTTTTATTGATTTTCTATTATACATTATTCGATAAAGGTAGATTGTAAATGGCCGGCGGTGTGCCTATACTGGTTCATTCTTCGATTTGAATATACCTACTTATCTATCTACCTATATCAATTTCTATAAAAAAAGAAAACTTCAAAATGTTTGTGTTATTTCCGTCTTTTTCAAACATGTATACAAAACCAATTCATAGAATTGGAAATACCTACTCGTAATAGGTACCATATTATATATCGATTCGGAGTTTTTCCGATTGTTGAATTACACCGACCGGCAACGCGACGACCATCTACTTGAATTTTTTTCTATACACTCGTCAATTTCTAATACCTATTTGGAATTCGTATAAGGTTGAAGAAATGGACGTCATGTACAATTTTATGTTTTCGATTGGCTTAAAAAATTAATGAAAGGTTTATGGGTTTGCGAACACGCCGAACTGTTGGTTAATTAAACAGTTCGACTAAATCGATAGTGTTGTTTGAAGTACGCTTATTGAATGGGTGATGATTGTTGCATGTATGTGTAAACTTTTTTTTTTTTTTTTGATTTTATGAATTATTTTCTATTAGGTATTGAAAAATAATTTAAAAGGTTGATAAATTTAATCAGTGGTTAAGGGTATAAATTTTCATTCGAGATAGATTTATCGACGTTCGTCACTTTCAAGTATATGGGATGTTCTATTTCTGAACGTCCAAGCTTCGGATTTTTTTTTCAAATCTTCAATTTTTAATTTTTACCCTCCAATTTCTCTAAATACTTAAGTATTTTGATTATTTATTGTTTTTCATTTTTTCAAATTTTAAATTTTTATAACATTTCAATTTTTTAGATTTCCTAAACTTTTAGATCATTTAATTTTTTTTTTTCATTTTTTAATAATTTCTCAGTTTTCTCAATTTTTCAATTTTCATAATATTTTTTTTCTTTCAAATTTTTCTGACTTTTTAATTAGGTAGGTGTACGTAGGTAGACTATAAAATTTTCAATTTTTTTTTATCATTTCATATTTTAATACTAGAATATTTCAAATGGTTTTATGATGACTGAAATAGCGAAATCCGACACGAAATTCCGACAGAAAACTTTTTCACGAAATTCGACATCAAACTCGCGAAAAACGATAGGTACGAAATCGGTCACGAAATTCGTAACGAAATTCCGACACGAAATTTCTGAAAGAAAGACTTTTGAGTGTTTTTCACGCATTCTGAAGCATAGAAATTTTTTATGAAAATTGATGACATTTAGACCTTTTTTTCAATGTTTTGATTTTCCATTATTTCAATAAAGTAACTACTCGTATAATTTTTTTCAATTCTTTAACATTTTAATTTTCCTAATTTTTCGGTTTATCTTAATTTTTTTTTAAATTTTGTGATAGAAAAATTGATTTTCCCATTAAAAAATTGCTTTTTTTTCTTTCCATTTTGTCAAAATAATATATGTATTTTTTGCTCCAAAGACAAATTGGAATTATTGCTTTCAAAAAATTTGAGAAAAAAATAATGAGATGCTCCCTCCAAAAATTATAAAAGAACTTTTCACCACAAGAAAAAATTTGAATATTTTCTACTGGAAAAATTGTAATAATTTCATTTTCAAATTGATAAGTAGTTAATTTTTTTCAAAAAAAAAATTGGTATTTAAAAAAGATTGAAAAATTCAAGACAAAATTGGTAGATTTCCCAAATCTCTTGTTAAAAATTTTTTAAGTGGTTTTTTTTTCAGAAAAATTAAGACAACAGGTAAAGAATTTTTCCTCATTTTCTCCGGAAAAAGTAATACCGGTATAGGTACCTAAGGCTTGTTTTCCACACAAATTTAAAAAATATTTTTTACTCCTGAAAATTTTTTTAAAAAATTTTCTCATGTTTTTCCTAAAAAAAGTGGAGAGACCTTTTTTCTCCAAAAATTTGACAAATACTCGTAAGTAAGTATTTTTACGCCTAAAAAAAATTAAAAATTTGAAGTTTTCAAAAAAATTGAGACAAAAATAAAGACGTTTTTTATTTTTCTAAAAAATTCAGAGGCTCCCCCCCCCCCTCCAAAAAAAATAGTAATGATAAGAAAAGAATCGTAAATTACTTATGTACTTACCTACTTGATATGAAATGAAAACTTTCCTTGTACAAAAAAATGTACGAATTTTTCCTTCGAAATATTGAAGATTTTTTTCTTGAAATGTTATGGTAATTTCTTATGACATCATACTTTTTGGGTGTATTTTTCACTTTTTTCTAAATTTTTCAATTATCAAAAATTTTCCAATTTTTTATTATTCTCTAATTTTATTACCTAGGTAAGTTATTAAGAATTCGAAAACTGCTGATTTTCTTTTCAAACTTTTAGTTTTACTAATTCTTGCAATTTTTCAATTTCTTCAAATTTCTCACTCTTTTTATTTCTATAGGTACATTATATTTTTTGTAAATCAAAAATTTTGATAGTTTTGATATTTTAGCATTATAATTAGTTGGTATCAATTTTTACAGATTTTTCAATTCTAATGAGATTTTTAAAACTTTTCGGTTTTTCTAAATTATAAATAATTAATATAAAAGGATTGTCAAATTTTTCATTTTAATTCACCATAATATTATCAAATTTTTGACTTAAAAAAGTTATAATACAAAAAAAAAGGTTAAGAATCCTATTTAAATGCATTTTCAGCCACCTGTTCTTTTCACCATTAAAATAGGTTGGTGTGTCTCTGTCTATTTATTGTTTCATCTCTAATCAAAATCAACTTTTTTCTTTATACGGACTCGTATTTGCATAAAAATATTTTGCATGCAAATCTCTCATTTTTCGAGTTGAAGAAAAAAACAAAATCAATTCCGAAAATGAAATTCTACGTACACTTCCAACTCGCTATTTGAATTTTATGTTTTTTTTCCTGCCTCGATAAAAAAAAAATTACTGTGGAAAATATAATAGGCACGTTATTGAAAGAAATTGGGTAAAATGATGATGAAAAGCCGCCACATCGATTTTAGTTATAACATAGAAGCTTCTTTTAAACTGCAACGAGACTGTTTTATAATGGAGGAGAATTCGTCGTATTCGACAAAATTGGCCACGTTCAGGAATTAATCATAATTTGTGACCTATTTTGAATGTCTTACTAGAAATGGTTGTATTTCATTTTCGACGTATCGTTGCAAAAAATTCACCAAAAAAAAACTATAATAGGTAGCTCTTTTTTTGCAATTTGTAATGAAAAATAATGAACCGGTAGATGGGCGTTTTTTTCTTTCTGATACGAGTCTATTGCGCCTAAAAATTTCCTTTTTGAGATAATGTACCGAAGCGAAAAGTGTAGGTATAAAAAGATACCTACAAGTATGTCGATACTATAAACTGAAAAATATAAAATCGAAGCGCTCAAATGTATTATAATTAAACAAAGTACCTATTACAATATTTTTCTCGCGAGCTGAACTGAAAAAGTTTAATTACCACGGTACGACTGTGTACGTACCTAGGAAAAAACGCGGATGATTGTAATTTTAATGCAAATATCGATTTTTTCACGGTTCGTAAGTATGTGTAACATCTTGCTGCGCTGTGCATTGAACTTAAATTTTATATTTTCAATGGAGCAACGTCGTCGTTCTTAAATAAAACGGGGGAAATCCCACTACCCTTTGACCGTGTGCCATTTAAAGAAAGAAAACCCTCGTTTCGACGAATACCTCGTGTATTTTGGATACGTTCGTAGGTACAATTCGTTCGTACGTTTACCTACGTAGAAAAGGTTTTTTGCCAAATAGATAGCTTTGTAAGTTCACGCATTGCAATGATACGAATTAAGGAAAAAGTATTGAATTTACAGCCGGATGTTTGTTATGAGAAGAAAAATTAACTTTGTATGTTGGTCGTTAAATGATTAAACTATACACAAACGTATAAATTTGCAGGATAGTCTGTTTTAAACAAAATTTGTTTTAAACACAAAAAAAAGAAACGACGTGTTGAACAGAAAAATGTTTAAAACATTTTTTTTTCAGTTTTTTTTTTTTTTTTTTTTTTTACAAAGGAAAATATAAACGTTGAAAAGTCGAAAGTCTCGAAAAAAGTGTTTTAAACGTGTCTCAAACATGTTTTAAAAGGGTTTCGAACATGTTTTAAACATGTTTTGAACATGTTTCGAACATGTTTTGAACATGTTTCGAACATGTTTCGAACATGTTTTGAACATGTTTCGAACATGTTTTGAACATGTTTCTAACATGTTTTGAACATGTTTCGAACATGTTTTGAACATGTTTCGAATATGTTTTGAACATGTTTCGAACATGTTTTAAGTGTTTCAAACATGTTTTAAGTGTTTCAAACCCATTTTAAAACATGTTTCAAGCGGTTTTTTAAATCATTTAAATATGTTTTAATGGGGTTTGAACATGTTTTGACCATGTTTCGAACATGTTTTAACCATGTTTTGAACATGTCTTCACCTTGTTTTAAAAGTGTTTCAAACACATTTTAAACATGTTTTAAGAGTGTTTTATATACATTACATGTTTTAAATATTCTAAGTAAATAAAAACATGTTTAAAAAAAAAACGTTCAAAACAACAAAAACTTTTTTAAAACTGTTTGAAAGCCAACCCTGTAAATTCACAACACGTTCTTCTAGGAAGCAGTAAATTTCACTAGGTACTTCATTTCTTATTGGAAAAACTTTTTCCACTCATTATGTTCGCGTATCTGTTGGAAAATTGATTTATCAAAATCTCAAATTTAAAAGCTCAGTCATTCGATGAATCCTCCTGGCATTAGTGTGTTTGGGGTGACGTCATTAAATTTTTAAAGACCCTGGCTGTATTTATTGAATATGTAGGTGTGTTTTTTTAAATGTATTTTTCATTAAATACCTACTCATTCATGCATGCGTGTCCAAGTTCACAAATACGAGTATATTTTTGAAATAATTTATTTCGACTCGATTTGAAATAATTAAATAGGTACCTATACGTATACGAAGGACATATAAAAATAAAATTTACGTTCGTTATATTTGAAAAGAATTCGAAAGATGAAGCCTCATAATGCGCATAGTTCATCGAATTGATTACATTCTCGAGGACATTCATTGATTATACTTTAGTTTGATTTTCGAAAATCGAATGCTTATTTTTAGCCTAATGAAATACCACGTACGTTTCCGATGATTACCTCATTCGAAAGTCCACTCGATATAGTGACGAGGTATGAGTAATTTGAAAACAGGGAAATATTATTTCAAACTAGCAATTATTTACAGGTCATTGACTGTGTTCGCCGAAGCTCACGTGGACGTAGATTTAAGAATGTTGCGCTCATTTCGGGTTCTGAGGCCATTAAAATTGGTCTCCAGGATCCCAAGTAAGATTCGCCCTGGGACGAACATCATCAAGTAAAAATGCGTGTAGCGTTTTCCTACTTTAGTCCCATATAGTTTTTTTTTTTGGCTTCTGTGCGAAATTTACGTAGGTATCCTATAGGTAAATATAGCTCGAGTGTTTATAGTGTGATTTCGAATCTAGACGAGTCCAAATACGAGAAAATAGTTATTAAATAGGTGTTTAGAAAAATGTAGAAATTCTCCTTCGTGTTTTATTGTCATAGGTGTAGTAATAAAACGTACGAGTACGTTTTTCCCCATATTAGTCTGGTCCAATCTTCCGTATGAATTTTTTCCCAGTTCTTTTCTAGAAAAAAAATAATAAAAAAAAATAACAAAACGTAGCGATGAGGAAAACACGTACTTTCCGTATGACTTCACAACCATACACCTAAAACCTACCCAGACCTACCCCATGCAAAAGTACCTACTCGTATAGTTTACTTACTGTATTTAGGTTCACCTATCAAATTTGTTAATATTTCTCATTGAATTTAAAAGCAATTTTTTATATAAAATTGATAAAATTAATTAAGTTTCTCAGGCTCTTCAAAAGTCGTCTTATTAGGACTTGGGTACTACCTATTTACATTGTTATTCCGAAATTGGCTGAAATGAAATAACATTTAATATCGAGTATAAAAAAATATTTGCAGTGCGTACCCAAGACTATACATATTTCTCTTCTGTATCGATTTCATCATCTGTACACTGGTACACTGTATTTGATTCTTTAATATTTGATATTTTTGATATTCGACGTATCGTAGGTATTCAACTACCTACCTATACTTTAGCCAATTCCATAAAACCAGGGTTTAGCGTTAGATGAATAAAAATTGTAGAATAGAATTTTCATTCGTTTATTACGTTACGTAGAAATTAGTTTGGTAGGTACTTTTTCAAGTATAATGGAGATCTATCTTCGATTGGTTATCTTAAATCCTCATCAATTTCTTTTGGAACTTACCTACATTATTCACCTGTCATAACCAAAAAGTTTATACCTATTCCTCGTCTCTCACTCGTTAATAATATAGATCAAGGTGGCCCTTATTTTCGTTATGTGATTTTTTTCATTCTTTTAACCCCTCCTCCTCACCATTGTTTCTTTTTATGAGTATTAGCAATTTTATTTTTCTCGCTACTGAATTTTAAATGAAGCTTAGTGTCTTCATTAGAAAAAATTCAAATTTCATAAATAGTGTGTCTAAAGTAGGTAAGTTTGAAAAAAAAATTATTTCTCGATTTTGCTGAAATCGCAATAGGTATCTTACAAATAAATTCAAATATACACTATATGACTAATAAACTCAATCCCAACTTCTCCTGTGAAATCAAATGTGTTTTTGCAAAAATGACGGTCCCACCAACAGTCATTTTTGTAAATTTTCAATTTTTTTAGAACATTCCTTAGAATGGAAATACGTAGGTAATCCAAAAATTTATAACATGTTACTTTTTCAGGATTTTTGATGCAGGTGGAAAACTTTCAAAAACGTGAAAAACTTTTTTTTTAAATCGCCCTAAAAAAGATAATTTTTTATCTTTTTTTTTTTTTTTTTGCAATAAGACAAATCATCAAAAACACCTGAGAACACAACCAACTTGAATTTACATCAAATTTTTTCCTTTTTGTCCATTTTTTTCAATTTTCTTGTAAAATGTACGAATGTCACAATTTTAGGAACCCATAATCTTCTCTCAAATTAACTAGACAATACGTATGTATAGGCTCGAAATACGTCGCATACTTAATAAAATTTCAAAAAAGTCCCTACAAAACTTCAAATTTGAGCTTTTTTTTTTCTTAATTTGAAGTTCTACTGAAAATTGAGAAGTTCGATTCATATTCATATAATTTTTTTACAAAAAAATATGAAATTTTAATTTTTGAAAAACAAAATTCACGGAGTTCTTAATTTTATTTTAAAGGTGTCGTTTCGTGAAAATTATTGATAAATTTTTTACAGAATAAAAAGTAGGAAGAATACCTATCAAATTTTAGGAAAAATGGGGGTTTGCTTTATGTCCCGTTTCTAGGAAAACTATGCAACATGCAACCTTAGGGTAGCACTCGTTTTAGATCTTCAATTTTTTTTTGTCTTACCTACGAAGTTGTTTCTTTTTATGAGAAAATAATTCCCTATTTTTTAATTTTTCTCTAACTGAAATTTCAGTGGCTCCTGGTTCCCTTTTTTAAGAAAATTGAAAAATTGTCAATTTTCGAAATGGGGGCTTGCGGCACCGCTTAAAATTCAGTTGTAGCAAAAATGAAAATTTTGGGAGTTATTTTACAATAAAAAGCATTAACTTTGAATTCTGGATCAAAAAAAAAAAATTTTTTTTTTATTATTATTTTTTTTTTGAAGAAAAATTGGGGCCCAAGGCATTACTTGAAATTGAATTGGAGGGGGAAAATGAAAATTTGGCGATTAATTCTCTTGAAAAGGAACAACTGGATATAGAGATTATAACCAAAAAGAGGCAAGAGTTTGAAACTCGGTAATTTTTTTATTTGATTTTTTATAAACTCAGTTCTACTTAAAATTTAGTGAGGAAAAAATGAAAAATTAGGAATCATTTCATCATAAAAAAGAACAATTTTGATGGGTTTAACTAGAACAAAAAATAAAAATACAAAAATTCGAAAATTTGGTATTTTTTTTTTCAAAATGGATGGGCTGGTGATACCACTAGTGAATTATGACCAAAAAGAAGCAACATTTTGGAAATCGGCCAATATTTAATTTTTTGAAAAAAGGGGTCATTTAAAATTCTGTTGGTGATATAATAAAAAATCAAGAATTATCTTTTATCATAAAAAAAAATTTTGGGGGTGAGACAAAAAAAAATCGAAAGTTTAAAATAAGAGCCGTTCTAATGGAACCTAAGGTGTTTTTTTGGGGTGGATTTTTGCAAAGTTTTTGAACATATTTAAATTTTAAACTTTTTAATTTTTAAAATTTGTTATTTTTCAAGAAATGGGGAGAGTATACAAGGCACCACTAAAAATTCATGTTTGGGAAAAATTAAAAATTATGAATCACTCCCTATAAAGAATAACAGCGCTTGATGGGTTGTTACCAAATAAAGCTAATGTTCAAAAATTAGTCAATTTTTTCATTTAAAAAAAAAAGTGGAGGTCGACTGCGACTAAGCCTAACATAAAATATTAATTTGAAGGAAAAATGAAAAATATTGAATCGTTTTCTCTTAAAAATAATAAAATAAAATAAGAATATAATAATTCACCAAGTATGAATAAGGATCACCGCATTACTACAAATTACAAACCACACAAGTGTAAATAGATTCACAGAATCAGGAATTTGAAGGAACGTTCACTTATCCAACCACATAATTCGATTCTTCCCCCTGCAAATCCGAGTAATATCAAACTTATTCACACCATGTCTAAGTTCACACCTGCATAGTTCGCATTATTGTTATGCAATCGCATTCGCATGGATGATTGAGAAAGGAGTTGTAACAGAAAGAACATTCCTTGGAGGAATTTTATTTTTCCTATAAAAAATATGTAGTTAGATATGTACGTACACGTACACTCTTGAACCGTTCAATTTTCCATCACGTTTATTTTATTTATAACTTGTTCGGAGTTTAAAAAAGCTCGTCGAGTACAAGTACGAATATATGAGACATTTCATGTCAGTACGTTATAAATATTATCAGTTTCAAAGGTTGTAATATTTTCCTTATTTACCTACATATCATTAGATATTTCTTTATGTTAGTTTTCATGGCTAGAAATTGATTTATTCGAATTCTACAACAAACGTTGCTATTTGAGTTGGTTCTTTTTTCAAAAGGTTCCATAGAAAAATTAAATGAGAAAATTTTTAAAGATTTAATTGAAAAAAAAAAATACCTGTACCTCCCGAGCAGCACAATCGACAAATTATCGAAATAAAAAATCGACAGAATATCGAATTCGATAAAGTGACGCGTTAGTTCCGCCTAAATCGTGAAATTATCTTTCGATATATAGATAGATTATCGACGAATTATAGTTAGCAAAAATTTCGAGATTATAGTAAGATATTTTATCGATAATATATCTATAATATCGAAAGATAAATTCACGATTTAGGCGGAACTTTTACGACACTTTATCAAATTCGATATTCTGTCGATTTTTTATCGATTTTTTATTCCGATTTTTCGTCTTTTACTAGCTTTTTTCTATAATTAAAAATCATTAATTAGCATAATTAATACATTAAACTATGCCTAAACACATTATTCATGTTACGGTAAGAGGATCATTTCAGAAAAAGTCAAAAAAAAATTATAAAAAATCTGCCACCCGTGGGGCTTGAACCATCTACTAAAAGGCTTATAATAGGCAGTTTAGTACTTCCAGACGTGTTGGACTTAGAAAAATTTTCACCAATTTGGAAATAATTTCAAATATCGTCACAAAATCGTTGAAAAATCGTTCGACAAATTTCAGATTATTTGTCGATAATATAGTTTCAAATATCGTCATAAAATCGTTGAAAAATAGAATTCGAGAAATTTCAGATTACGTGTCGATAATAAAGTTTTAAATATCTTCACAAAATCGTTAAAAAATCGAATTCGAGAAATTTCAGATTATTTGTCGATAATATAGTTTTAAATATCGTCACAAAATCGTTAAAAAATCGAAATCGAGAAATTTCATATTACGTGTCGATAATATAGTTTCAAATATCTTCACGCAATCGTTAGAAAATCGAATTCGAGAAATTGCATATTATGTGTCGATAATATAGTTTCAAATATCTTTACAAAATCGGTAAAAAATCGGATTCGATAAATTTAATATAATCTGTCGATAATATAGTTTCAAATGTCGTCAAAAAATCGGTAAAATATCGAAGTCGAGAAATTTCATATAATCTGTCGATAATATAGTTTTAAATATCTTTACAAAATCGTTAAAAAATCGAATTCGATAAATTTAATATTCTTTGTCGATAATGTAGTTTCAAATATCTGCACAAAATCGGTGGAAAATCGGAATCGATAAATTTAATATTCTTTGTCGATAGTATCGTTGACGAATATCGTCATAAAATCTTAATAATATCGAATTCGATAGTTTTTAGATTTTTTGCCTATGAAGTTGTACCGATAAATCTTTATAATATCGTGAGAACATCTATAGATTTTCAAACGATTTTTTATCGATACGTTACATCTTCCGATATTATCGATCGAGTGTGCCGCTCGGGCTTATTATTTGGTACAGTAAGCATTTCCTCGTAGAACATGAATATTTTAGAATCCTACATTCCTACGTAGCTTTAATTTTAATTTTTGAAGAATTTTAGAAAAAATTTGAGACTTTTGTGGAGAGGAAAATAAATCCTTATATTAGATCTCCGTTAAGAATTTCGTTATACGTGCCTACTTGTTTTTTTTTTTTCATACATATTGATCTAGTTAGATATTACTAGGTGTGGATTTTAGATTATAAAAATACCTTTAATTTTTTTTCTCGGTTAGATGACGTTTTTTT
The DNA here is from genome assembly GCA_959613365.1 of Balanococcus diminutus. Taxonomy (NCBI): domain Eukaryota; kingdom Metazoa; phylum Arthropoda; class Insecta; order Hemiptera; family Pseudococcidae; genus Balanococcus; species Balanococcus diminutus. Next base: position 39,372,687 of record OY390714.1, read on the forward strand.
ATGAACCGTTAGTGGTAGATTAGATACTTACTTAGATACAATAGATTATCGAACTTTTAAAAAAATGTACAGTGAATGTAGTTTCATTGATGTTCCTTTAGGATGTTAACATGTTTACAAGGTAGTGATGAAAGTATGGACTTGCGTACATTAAGATCATTAAGGGTACTTCGTCCTTTGAAATTAGTTTCTGGCATACCCAGTAAGTACACAAAGTTATTGATATTTTCATAATGAGAAATACTTGGGGTTACTTAAATTGAATCGTACATTATTTACTTCCTTGTAAAATTGGTTGTCTAAAAAATTTCTATTAATTTTGGTTGGGGGATTCAAATATTTTTGGGTAACAGGGAATTCATGAAAAATCTTGGAAAACCAATTTCAGTGACCTATTAACTTAGTTTCCGTGTTAGATAGGTATTTATACAACATGCTTTAGCAAATTAGAGTATCTTTCTCATCATTTCCATAAATTAAAAATAGTATTAATACAATGATAATTCGATCCATTGTTACGAACAAGTACTAAGTACTAACTATAGTAAGTTAATGGTTCGAATTATTGAAGAAAAAAAATCGCAAGAAAACTAACGACACTGTTTTTTGTATACAGGTTTGCAAGTAGTATTGAAATCCATCATAAAGGCCATGGCACCTCTGTTGCAAATAGGTTTATTAGTATTGTTCGCCATCATCATATTTGCAATCATTGGTTTAGAATTTTACTCGGGAGCGTTGCACAAGACATGTTACCATTTAGAAAATTTAGATATTCCTTTATACAAGGAAGACGCCCCCACACCGTGTTCAAATGAGTCGGTAAATACGTGGAATAAAGGTAACACCTGTAACAACAGTGAATCTATCTGCTTGGAGGATTGGGAAGGACCAAACTATGGTATTACATCTTTTGATAATATTGGACTGGCTATGCTCACTGTGTTCCAATGTATCACTATGGAGGGCTGGACTACTATTTTGTACTGGGTAAGTAGCTGCCTGGGAGCAGAGATAAGCAAGATCCTCTTCAAGGAGGATCTAAGATCCAGAAAATTGAGATCATTTGGAAAGATGATGTTAGATCATCAAAAAGATCCTCAAGATCATCTCTTCAAAAAAGATCTTAGATCAGGATATTTTTATGCAGAAAAAAGGTTCTTCAAAAAAGATTCTCTACGACGTCATTAAATTTTAATTTCAAATTTATTTCAATCTGTTCTTTTTCGTTTCACTACTCCCAAACCCTGGTTTTTGCAAAACAAAATATTTCTGATTTTTCTTTTCATTTTTTTCCCCAAACTTTTTAAAGTTTTGTTAATGTTTTTTTTTAACTTTCTTCTTCTTCTTCTTCTTCTTCTTCTTCTTCTATGAAGGACGATACACAACAAAAATTGTTCATTACTTCTAATTACATCATTCAAAAAAAAATCAATTAGGTAATTTTAAAAAGAAATTTTCTTTCTTTCTTTCTTTCTTTTTGATTTTGAATTTGAATACTGTCAATCATTTTTCAGATTTTTCATCCAAACTTTTCCAAATTAAAAAAAAAAATTCTTCATACATTTTCTCCAATTGCAAATACTTACGCAAATTGTTTATTCAATTTTTTTTCAATTTTCATGCAAATGTTGTTTTTGGCTTCCAGAGTTCAAAGTTTTAAACAGCAGTACAAAAAAAGTTGAAAAGGATTTTTGTTCAAGTTGATGGTTTTTTTCCCATCAAAATCTTGATCAAAATGTAAAAAGATCCGGCTTCAAAATGATCTTAAATCACCAAAAAAAGATCTTTCTCATGATGATCTTAAATCCGAATTGAAGATCATGATCTTTTTTATCTTGGATATTCTGAAATGACCGGACACCAAATTAATTATTTTAATATTGTATTGCAATTCGTAGATGAACGATGCTCATGGAACTTTTTATAATTGGATGTATTTCGTTCCTTTGATAGTACTCGGGTCGTTTTTCATGTTAAATTTAGTTCTCGGAGTTCTCAGCGGGTAAGTCTGATGATTTCAGTCGAATACGACTCCCTAGATGTATTTTCTTGTGATTCGTGTGAATTTTTACTTTGCAGAGAATTCGCAAAAGAAAGAGAGAAAGTAGAAAATAGGCAAACTTTTTTAAAATTAAGAAGACAGCAGCAATTAGAGCGTGAGCTGGATGGTTACATCGAGTGGATTTGTAAAGCAGGTAAAATAACGCAACTAGAATTGCCTATTTGAAATATTCAGGGGTGATAATTTAATATAGGAACGTTACTATTTTTTTTTTTTTTTTTTTTTTTTTGCAGAAGAAGTAATATTATCTGAAGATCGAACAACAGACGAAGAAAGATTGCACATAATGGAATGTGAGTATTATTTTTCAATGATGATTAAATTAATACTCTATTGTTACGTAAGGGACGAGTGAATCGCCGCAGTACTGTTTTTTTTGGTACAATCGAAAATTTACCAAGTCCACACTACTACTTAGATACTTGCTATTTAAAATTGGAGGGGAGGGAGGGGTCTAATAGAACTTTTTATAATAACCGAAATTATTTCTACGACTTCAAGCTACAACTTTTGTTTGAATTTTTTTTAATTGGACTCCCTCTCCACCCAATTTGCATAAACACACCGAAGATACTAATTAAAAATTAGAGGTGAGAGGGAGAAAGAGGTCAATTAAAAAATCTTCAAACAAAAGTTGTAGCTTGAATTTTTAGGAATAATTTTGTTTATTATAAAAATTTCGATTGGATCTTTCCCTCTTCTCTGATTTCACATCATACCAAGTAAGTAGATACTTTTTCAAAATTAGTGGAGAGGAGAGGTTCAATTGAAAAAATTTTCAAACAAAATTTGTAGATCGAAGTCCTAAAATAATTTTTGTCATTATAAAATTTTCAATTAAACCCTTCCCTGTTCCTTCCCCTTCAATTTTGCATAATATGACTTAGATACTTGTTATTATTAAAAACTGGTGAAGGTAAGGGTCCAATTAAAAAAAAAATCAAACAAAAGTTATAGCATGAAGTCTTGAAAATATTTCTGTCTATTACAAAAAATTCGATTGGGCCTCTCTCTCCCCTCCAATTTTGAATAAAATAACTGTTAATTGAAAGAAATATTATAGACTCTAGTTACTTGAACTGGTGTTATATTCAAATCTCAAAAAATAAGCACCATTTCCAGGACATCCTGTATAAATTATTCCCAACCTTACTGAAAATTTTCCCAAATTTTACTATTCTCATTTTATGAAAGCATCTTACAACGAATTGGTATTTTTTCAGCGAGAAGAAGAGCAGCTTTAAAAACAAAAAAATTACGCAACGTGGGCAAAAGTAAAAGTACTGATACGGAAGAAGAAGATGTAGAAGACGAAGAAGGCATGGACGGCGGAGAAGGCGGCGGTGAAGACGGTAAAAATATACCTCATTATTTAGAGTAGATCTTAATATTGAAATCTATCACTGGATACCTGTCCCAGCTAATTAGGATTGTTACCATTTAAAAAAAAGAACAAAACACATTTGAAAAATATTTCACGTATTCAACCCTACCCATTAAAATTGAATTCCTTTCATTTACTTTTTTTTTTTCAAGTTGCAACACAAAAATTTGGTTAAAATATAGCATATGTGTGTATTTTTAGAATTTGACGCGTTTGTTATAGCACCAGAGAAGAAATATAGAAAAGGTATGATATGATTAAAAACATAAAAGGAGTGAACAAAATTTATTGAGTGTTGTGTGCTTTAAGCAGTCACCTTAATTAGTTTTTAGAATAATAGAGGCCTCAATTTCGAGCACGCATGCCCAATGTTCGAAATAATGTGTTTACAAAGAAGTGATATGTTTTTGCAAAATGTGAAAAAATTCTATTAAAAAAATTAATTAAATTAAAAGAATGCTTGTAGGATGTGAAAAAAATTTCGTTAGATAGGATTTAAATTTTTTCACAAGGAGAAATAACTAAGTATAAGTCTATTGTGAAAATTGCCTAGTTCGCAGTAAGTAAACTGAAAGTTTAGTTTCGAATACCTACGTTAGGAAGCACAATTGCATCCATAGTATGCTTGAATTTGTAGGTATGAAATTATACAATATGTGATGGTATATGTATTTAAAGTGGATACCAATAGTAGCTTTGATAGAATAGTTTATTATTAGGTTAGAATATAATCATCGATTGTAGTCATTGGTAGACTAAAATTTGGGTTTTCAAGAAGACTCAATTGGAGAGTAGATTTTGAAAAAAATCGATGTGATAAGGCATGGTCCGGAACAGTTGCTCGGATTCAAAATTTTTAAAAGTGAAAAACTCTGAAAAATAAAAACAAACTAAATTCGAGTTGGCACACACTTGAAATCTCAATACTATAATTATTATTTTTTATTTTTTTTATTTTTTGAAAAAAAAATCCAAGCTGGGAGAAAAACCTCAACTTTTTTCAGAAGAGATCTCGATTTATTGCATTAATTTTTTTGTAGAAAACATTTTTCAATTGTTTTGAAATAGAAAAATTTCTCTTTTTTTAAATATAGGTACAAAAGAATACACAGGAAAATGTCCTCAGTTCATTGGACAATTATTTCCCAATTTATTAATGGATAAAATTCTAATTTGTCGAAGAAAAAGTTGAATTTTCAGAGCGAAAAATCTTAATTTGTTTAGAGAGAAAAAATCTCAATTTTTTAACAAAAAAAATCTACTAGATTTTCCGGAGAAAAAGTAACTACAATTTTTAAGCCTAAAAATTTCAATTTTCTCTCAAAAAATTGAATTTTTTTAGAGAGAAGAATCTTGATTTTTGAGCGAAGTAATATCATACTCTTGAGCAAAAAAATCTCAATTGTTTTGAAAAAAATTCGATTTTTTTAGAAAAATGATCTAATTTTTTAGAAAAAAAACTAGGTACCTACAATTTGTTTTTTTGTTGAAAAATTACACAATTTTTTTGTATTATTTTTTAAAAATCTATCAATTTTATAGCAAACAAAAATCTCATATTTTTGTGCAAATGAAATCTTAATTTGTTGAGAAACAAATATTTTTTTCGCTCAAAAATTTGATTTTTTGAGAGTGAAAATCTCACTTTTTTGAGCGAAAAATTTCAATTTTTAAAAAAGGAAATTTTTGAGAAAAAAATTATCAACTTTCTGGAAGAAAAAAATTTCGATTTGTTGACAGAGAAAACTCTCAATTTTTTGAGCGAAAAAATCTAATTTCTTTTGAGTGTAAAAATCTCCAGTCAATTAGTCATTTTTGAGCCAAAAAATTTAATTTTTTAAGAATAAAATTTTTCTTTTCTTTTTTTTTGAAAAAAATCTACATAACAATTTTTTTAGGAGAAAAAATCTCAGTGGTTTTTGGCGTTAGAATCTCAGTCAATTTAAGGAAGAAATCAATTGTTTTAGGAAGTGAAAAATCTCAATTTGTTTGTACATATCAAAAGAATATTTTTGTTTCCCATATTTTTGATGAAAAAATTCCTAAATTTGTGTATAGAATGGATCTCTTTTTTTGAAGTTTGCGTTAACATTTAAAAAATATTTTTGAAGCCAAAAGTCTCTCTATTTTTCGGAGAAATTATCTCTTTTTTTTAGAAAAACATTACTTATAATTATATCTTTCAGTTTTTTGGACAAATTTTGAAAATAAAAATTAATGTAAAATTAATTTTTTTTAATTCTTAAGGAACGTTCACAATGGACCTTAACTTTTTGCTTTTGCTTTTTGCTTAACACTCACTACTGTCTGCACCAATCTGGTAGCCAGAAATTTGTGTATTTTTTATACGTTTATTTATGTACTGGTAAAAGTTTAAGCAAAAGCAAAAAGTAAAGCTCCATTGTGAACGGTCCTTTAGAGGAAAAATCTCTTGTTTTTTTTGGTTAAGAAATTCTCCAAACTATTTTGTAGTAAAAAGTTTCTCATTTGTTTAAAAAGATCTTTACTATATATTTTTAAAAGATACGAATATTTTTCGAATTGGGAGAGGGAATTTTCGAGAGAAAAAAATCATTCTCATTTTCAAAATTCAAAAGATTTAATCAAAAAACTAACGACTTGTTCTAACAGGTGGTACCATACTTAAATTAGCTGTAAATACTTTTCAAAAATTGAAAAAAAAAATCAAAACTAACTACGAGTAATTCTTTGAGATGAAAAGTAATAGATTGAGAACATCTCCAAGGGCAAATTTTATGTACTTTGACAAATTACATACTACACAAATAGGCAATAGCGCTATTAGATGTGTACTTCAGTACGTAGGTGATTCACCTGTAAATAACTCCAGATAAACCTACTAACATGATTTTTGTAACTTTTCCAGGTATTTCAAGAGCAATATATTTAAAAAATAAGGTCAAAAAGAAAGGAATGTGCGCTAGTTTTTGGCGAGCAGAAAAAAGATTCAAGTGAGTTTCCCTATGTTTTTTGAATGAATGAAATTCTCAACCTTCGTACGACTGCTTGATTAAATTACTCGAATCTTTGTCTGTAACCACAGGTATTCTATCAGAAGAATGGTAAAGGCCACGTGGTTTTATTGGTTCGTCATAATGCTGGTTTTCTTGAATACAGTATTTGTGGCTGTTGAACATCATGGCCAACCACAATTTTTAGATAGATTTGTCTGTGAGTAAAAACAATTTTGGTTTAGTTCTATATCAATTCGCCGAGCAATGAACCTTATATCAGATTTTTCCTTTTCATTCATTTTTCTTGCTGCAATTTAAGTATTAAATATGCATTCTTTTCGTTTATAAAATGGAAATTATTTGATATTGAATCAGTTGAATGAATTTCTTATCATCTACCTGTAATACGTAATAGCGTCAATTTGAATTCTTTGTGTTTGTGGAGAAGCAGGTAGAGGTTCTATTTTTGTGAATGTAGGCCTTTGATAGATTTTGACTGGAATAAGATAGCATAAGATTGAAAAATGTTGGCGAATTGGTATAAAATCAATCTGAAATGAAACAGCATTAAAAAAATATTTATTCGTACGTAATCTAATTTTTTTTTTTTTAATGATTTCAGTTTATTCGGAATACGTATTTCTTGCCTTATTTATGTCGGAAATGTTAATTAAACTGTACGCTTTGGGGCCAAGAAATTATTTCCAATCAGCGTTCAATCGTTTCGACTGCATTGTGATATTAGGATCTATTTTCGAAGTTATTTGGTCTTATTTTAAAACCGGATCATTCGGTTTTTCAGTATTAAGAGCTTTAAGATTGCTAAGAATATTTAAAGTGACCAAGTAAGTTGGTTAAAAATTACCATAGTCAATTCAGTACCGTATAATTATTTAAAAAATTTAATTTCGTTTCTTTTTTTTGTCTTTTTTCAGGTACTGGTCTTCTTTACGAAATCTTGTGATATCATTATTAAATTCTATGCGTTCCATTATATCGCTTTTGTTCCTTTTGTTTTTGTTCATTTTGATATTTGCACTTTTGGGCATGCAACTTTTCGGCGGCCAGTTCAATTTTGAAGGAGGAACTCCGCCTACAAATTTTGATACGTTTCCTATCGCTTTAATAACAGTCTTCCAAGTAATACTTTGTAATAGTATGAATTTGAAGGGGAAAAAATCAGAAAATTTTCAATTTACGTTTATTTTTTTTCAGATACTTACCGGTGAGGATTGGAACGAAGTAATGTATCAAGGCATTCGTTCTCAGCAAATAGAGGGGAAAAGTGGAGCTATGCTTTATGCTCTGTATTTTATAATTCTCGTATTATTTGGTAATTACACATTGCTCAACGTTTTCTTGGCTATCGCTGTCGATAACTTGGCTAATGCTCAAGAACTGACTGCTGCCGAAGAACAAGCCGAAGAAGAGGACAAAGAAGTAAAAGTTGTTTTCCCATCTTTGGATAAAAATATTCGCAATTTTAGCTGATTTTCGTTTTTACGTATTTCAGAAACAACAACAAGAATTAGAAAAAGAGTTGGAGACTCTGCATATGATGACTGATGGAAATACGCCTCGAGTGCAAATCAATTCGCCATCGCCTACAGATAGCATGGGTAGATGGCATAAGCATAAATCTAAAGACGATGAAAAAAGTGCCGAAGAAGATAACGCAGATGATTCGGGCCCAAAACCAATGTTACCTTATACGTCCATGTTCATCTTATCACCAACCAATAGGTAAATAAAATATGTATTTTGACAAGTCAGATAATAACCACGTCACTGGCAACTATGTAAATAATTGTATCTTCTCACGTTCTGTTACAGTATACGCAGAGGAGCTCATTGGGTTGTGAATTTGAGATATTTTGATATGTTCATCATGATTGTGATAGTACTGAGTAGTATGGCATTGGCCACCGAAGATCCGGTTGACGAACAGTCAGATAGAAATAAATATTTAGGTTATTTAGATCATTGTTTCACCGGAGTGTTTGCTGTGGAGATGGTCCTAAAAGTAGGTGTCCATGTCCTCGTAAATATCAAAATAATGTTGCTCAGTATGTACGAATGAAACTTAATCGTTTTCAAATTTATTTTTTCCTCAGATTATCGATTTAGGAATTATACTACATCCAGGATCTTATTTGAGAGAGTTTTGGAATTTTCTCGACGCTATCGTGGTAGTCTGCGCCTTGGTTTCATTATCAATGGAGATCCCGTAAGTCTTCAAAACTCATAGTCGACAACATAGAAGTAACTGGGCTGCTCGAGCTATACCCAAAGTTTGAACAAACATCTCTCGTGAATTGAATATGTTGATGTATATTTTTTGTGAAGAGGAGAGGGAGAGTAATATGCCCCCTCCATATCACCCCCACACATTGTCCAAGTCCAAATCAAGTTGTACCAAAATTACGTTTTTCGATCCATCAATTGCTCGACCAACAGAAGAGCTTAAAAAATGTTTTCCATGCCAAAATAAATTGACAAAGACTTTACCTTTCAAGAAAACTCATTCAAAGTTATTTTCAATTCAATTATTCAAGGTCATGAAACTCAAAAACCCCTTAACATTCACATCCTCCACCCTCTTCCGTATTTATTCAACTTTCGGAATAACTTTTTTGGAGTTTTTTTGGAATAAATAAGTACCTACATATACTTTTCCATTTTTTTTAATAAAAATTTTCAGCTCTTTGGAATAGAAAAATTTCACAATATTTTTAAGTAAAAAACTTTCAAATTTTTTAAAATAAACAACTTTTTAATTTTTTGAAACAAAAAAAAATTTCTCAATTATTGTTATGATGATGTAAGAAATCTCTCAATTTTTAAGTATTAAAAAAAAATCATTAAATTTTTGTTGAAGAAATTTTTTTCGAATTTTCTGCCATAAAAATGATTTTTAAATTTTTAGAAATTTTTTTTTTAAATTTTTTAGAATTTAATAACAAATTTTTCAATTTTTTGAGCAAAAATTTTTCAAGTTTGTTTACAAATATTTTTTTCACGTTTTGGAGTAACAAATCTCTCAGTTTTCACGTGCAACACTTTTAAAGCTTTTTCTTGAAGTTTTTTTTTTTTAATTTTTGGAGATTTTTATTTTTGAATTTTCTGCTGTAAAAATTTCTTGAAATTTTTGTAGAGTTTTTTTTCTCACTTTTTCAGGGAAAAAATCAATATTTTAAAGTGAAGAAATTTTTTTATTTTTTTGTAGGTAGGTACCTAAAAATGAAAAAAAAAAAAAATTATGATGAAAAAAATTATTGGAAAGAGAATAAAGGAAAATTTTCTGATTATTTTGAAGTAAAGAAATTTTCCAATCAGTTCAAAATGAAAATACTTATTCCATATTTTTTTGAAATTAAAAGTTTTCACTTTTTGAGAACAAAGGTTCTTTAGTATCTATGTAATTACGGTGGTATTTTTCTGCGTAGGATCTTTTGGAGAGAATAAAAAATTTGCATTCTTTGGAGTAATAATAATCTTTCAATTTTTATGAAGAAATTTTTTAAAAATTGTTTTAACAGATTTTTTAAATTTATTATCTGCGGTAATTTTTTTTTTTTTAGTTTTTGTAAAAGAAGATATTTAAAATTTTCACGAAAAAAAAAAATATTTTTTGAGGTAAAGAAATTTTTTAATTTTTTTTGTATTTACTTACCTACCCAATAATTTAAAAAAAATTTTTGTAAGTAAAAAAAAAATCTTCCATGAAAAGAATGAAAATTTTCCAATTATTTTGAAATAAAAATCTTCTATTTTTCGACATTTTAAAAAAAAAATTTTCACGAATAAAAAATTTCTCAACTTTTTTTTTCTTCTTTTTGGAAAAGGGAAGAAATTTCTCAATTCTTATGAAGAAAAAAATCCTAGAATTTTTCTTGAAGAATTTTTTTTAAATGTTCTGCAGTAAAAATGATTTTTAAATTTTTGCACAAATTTTTGAAATGAAGAAATTTTTCAACTTTTTTGTACCTACCTTCATTTTTCAGAAAAAAATCATTTTTTGACATTTTAAATTTTTTTTTGGATAAAATAATTTTAATTGTTTGGAATAAATAATGAATACCTACCTAAGAAGTTTTCTCCATTTTTTGGAGTAAAATTTTTTTAACTTGTTTGGAATAAAAATTTTACATTTTTTATGAAATAATTTTTTTGGAATTGAAAAAATTCTCAATTTTCATAAAGAAAAAAAAAATGAATTTTTGAAGACAATTTTTCCGAATTTTCTGCTTTGAAATTTTTATTTTTATTGAAATCGGTACAACAAATGAAAAATTTTCTAAATGTTTTGGAAAAATTTTTTTTTGGCTGTTTGAAAAGAAAATTTTATATTCTTTATGGAATATATTTTTTAATTTTTTGGACATATTTTTTCCGAATTTTTTGTTTTGAAATTTTTGAGAAAAAAATCTTTCAATTTTTTGAGAAAGAAAAATCCGATGTTTTGAAGTCAGTAAAGAAATTTTTCAATTTTTTTGGCACTCATTTTTTCAGTTTTTTTTTTAATTACTTACTTTAAAATTTTTTTTACAATTTTCAGTTTTTTCAAAATAGGGACGAGTAAAACTCGTTGTACTTTTTTGAAACAAAAAAAATCTCACTTTTTGTGGGTTTGAAAAATGTTTTTTAATGTTATAGAGAATCAAAAACTTGACATTTTTGTCACTTGCAACTTTTAAGCTCTTCCCCTCCCAAAAAAAGTAAAAATTGAATGCAGATGCGTGACATTCTGGGTTTGGAGGCGTTTCAACCCCCCTCCCCCCCGGAAAAATAAATTTGGGGGAAAAGTTGAGAAATTTGAGAACTTTTTTGGAAAAGCTGAGTAAAATGGGAAATTTTGAATTAATTATTTTTCAGGTGGCTGAATGACACTTCAAATCAGCCGCCTTCTTTCAAAGGAAAATCGGCCACTGCTAATTTAGGTACAATCAAATCTTTGAGAGTATTGAGAGTATTGCGACCGCTGAAAACCATCAAAAGGGTACCAAAACTAAAAGCGGTATTCGATTGTGTTGTAAATTCGCTGAAGAATGTCATCAACATCTTGATCGTGTACATGTTATTTCATTTTATTTTCGCTGTCATCGCCGTACAATTGTTCAATGGGAAATTCTTCTATTGCAAAGATGAGAGCAAATCAACCAAGGAAGAATGCCAGTAAGTACATTTAGCTAAAATGAAGACGTTTGCAACTTTTGGCATTGGGTATGCATCGTTCATCAAATTATTCTGTTTTTCAGGGGATTTTACCAGAAATATTCGTCAGACAACGGTGACGTGAACGCAGATTATTTTATGCCTGAGAAAGAGAACAGAACGTGGGAGAGAAGATCGTTTCATTATGATAACGTATTCGTTGCTATGTTGACTCTATTTGCTGTTCAAACTGGAGAAGGATGGCCTCAGTATGTGGGATGTTGAGTTTTATCACAAAGATACGCAATGGATTAATTCACTTGTACTTTTTTATGTTTGCAGAATTTTACAACACTCTATGGCAGCTACATATGACGGCAGAGGGCCTATCAATAATTATCGTATCGAGATGGCTATTTTCTATGTGATTTATTTCGTCGTGTTTCCTTTTTTCTTCGTGAACATCTTCGTCGCCTTGATTATTATCACATTTCAAGAGCAAGGAGAAGCTGAATTACAAGATGGAGAAATAGATAAAAATCAAGTAATTCGAACGTGGTTTTTTTTTTGGAGTTTTTTAAAAGGTCCATTATGTTCTGTATAATCGTCAAATTTTTAATTTACTACAGAAATCATGCATCGACTTCACCATAAATGCCATACCATTCGAAAGATACATGCCGAAAGATCGAAATAGCTTCAAGTATAAAGTATGGAGAGTGGTTGTATCGAATTTATTTGAATATTTCATCATGATGTTGATCGTATTCAATACATTGTTGCTAATGATGAAGGTGAGTCACCAAGTATCCATTTTGATCGAACAATTTTACGTTACTTGTACTAATTTTTCTGCCTTTCACTAGTATCATAATCAAGCCAGATCATATGAAACTGCACTGAGTTATATGAATATGATATTCACATCCATGTTCACTATAGAATGTATTATGAAAATCATCGCATTCGGAGTTCGAGTTAGTATTCTTTTTTTCAACCAATTAATTAGACTTTTTTTTTTTTTAAATTAACGATTATAAAACTCAATTTCTACTTGCAGAATTTCTTCAAAGATGCATGGAACGTGTTTGACTTCATTTGTGTGATAGGAAGTTTAGTCGATGCTGGTTTGACGTTATTGGCCAACAAAGCCGTAAGTACAAGCCTTTCGAGTGTTTTCGAAATGGACTCGAATAGACGAATAATATTGGAAATGCATTGCAGAATTTACCAAATCTTGGATTTTTAAGATTGTTTCGAGCTGCTAGATTGATCAAGTTGTTGAGACAAGGATACACCATAAGAATCTTGTTGTGGACATTTGTTCAGTCTTTCAAAGTAAGATCATTCTTAAATTTAAAAATTATTAATAAGAAATTAAATTGAAATTGAAATCAAAGACTCAATTCAACAAAAATCGTAATGTAAAGTTCGGTGTTAATAAATTTGCATACTTCGCGTCGCAAATAAAAATTCGCGTTGAATAGAGCGAGTGTTAATAAATTTGCATACTTCACACCGCAAATAAAATGCGCGTTGAATAGAGCTGGTGTTAATAAATTCGCATACTTCACGCCGCAAATAAAATGCGTGTGCCGTTGGAATAGCGGTTGTTAATAAATTTGCATATCTTGCGCCTGAAAAAATCTGATTATACTGCGTAGTGTTTGATTTGAGAGCAATTTACGTTATTTCGCTAAATTTTCCAATTTTCTTGTGGAAGTTTTGTGGTCTCGGGTAAGAAAATGGAGCAAATACCTATAATTACCAATATTCTACAATTTTCCTGTCAAAAAAATGTATTTGTCATGAAATTCGAATTAATTTTGTAATCCATAAAATATTCTAAAATTCATTTATCTTTAAATTTAAATAATGAAATTTGAAAAAAATTCAAATTAGTTTTATTGAAAAAATAATTTATAAGTATCTATCCATTCATTGACTAAAAAAAAAAAAAAAAAAAGAATAATCTACAACATTTTTTTATTTTTATTTATCTACCGGTAAGAAAATTATTTAAAAGACCCTGGTGTGGCCGAGGTAGGGAGGAGGAGCAATCGGCACCCGACTTGAATTAATTTTTTTAGACTTTCGATTTATAATGATAAAACCATTTCAGCAAAAAAATTTCATTTTTAGACTTTTTTTTTCATTTTCCCAAGTTGAATTTTCAGTAAAAATGTGACTATTTTAAAATTTCAGGCTAAGTGATCGCTGAAAGGGTCAGAATCGGGTTAATTTGACCTGCATAACTCGAATCTATGATTAGGTTTTTTATCCGATCATTTTATGTGATCACTGAAATTTTATAATCAGGTTTAGGTAATGAAAAAAAAAACAAATTCGTGAAAAATTAATAGGAATCGAAAAAATCTAAAAAAAAAAAACTCCTAAACACTATCTAAATCACACATTTCGATGAGAACACATTTTTATGGGGTTTTCTTCTTTTTTTCTCAAGTTTAGCATTTAAATTTTTTTAATGTAAAAAATTATTTTCAAATTTTCAGAAAATAAATATCAATTTAAAAAAAATGATATTTTATATATTTTGAAAGAAAACTTATACACGTTTTGAAAAAATCTTTTTTTTAAATTTATTTATAAAAGATAAGTTATTTTTAAATTAGTGTTGAGAAAATTAAATAATTTTTAAAAATTCAAAAAATCAATTTCTGAAATTTTTTTGAGAATTTGTCTTTAAAAAAAATTATTATCAAACATCATTTTTGAACAAATCACAATAATTCTTTGATACATAAATATCGAAAATAGGTGTTCAAAAAATAAATTAAAAAATCAACTTTGAGAAAAAAATTATTTTTTATTTTTATTTTTGGATGAGAATCTTGATATATATTTTTTTTTATTTTTTATGCTTTTAAAATTTAATTTTTGATGATCTTATTTTATTTTAATAATTTTTAATTGATCAAAAAAACTATGTACTTAGGTACACCTGTCGATTCAACTTGTATTTTTTTTTTAAGAAGTAGGTAGTTTAAGTATTTTTTCTCTTTTTTTGTCATTTTTTTTTTTTTTTTTTTGAAAATTTCCTCTCAAGTTTATATACCTAACTATTTGAAGTCTAGATTTTTTTGTCAAAATTTTTTTGTAAATAAATTTTTTTTTAACTTTTCAAAATAAATTTTTACCAATTACAAAAAATCATCGAGTACCTATTTTTCGTTTTTTTTTTTTTTTTTGTTTTAATTCTCATACTTGGTCACTTTTAAATAAACCAAGCTACATGAAAATAAGTTAAAAACAAAGATTGAAGAAACAAACAAATCGAAGTCAAATTTTTCGTTAAATAATTTTTTCTAAATTTTTGAAATTCTCGAAATTTTTTTTTTTTTTTAGTTTCCATTTGCAAAAAAATAAATAACATAGGACCTACCTTTGAAACAATTTTTCTTTTGAAAAAATAGATATGAAATCAAAAAAAAATTTACAAAAGTTCGAGTTGAAAAAAATCGTGGTAAACCTACAAATCACACGAAAGTATGTACGGAAGTTGACGAGAATCGTCGAAAGCTAGTTTGATTTCGGTTTGAGATGCGTTTAAGGTGAGGAATTAACAAAATGAGTGGATGAAGATTGAAGAAACCCAGCTTAATAGTCCACAATTGGCCTATTTTTTTACCTGAATACTAATAAATATGACATTAAATTTTATTAATTTTTTTCCAGGCTTTGCCTTATGTCTGTTTGCTGATAGGAATGTTGTTTTTCATCTACGCCATAATTGGAATGCAGGTAAATGAGTTATTTTCTTGAATATCTACGAAATGTGTTTGCACTGAAATTTCGTAATTTATATTTTACCTATTTCAATTTTCTTCCAGATGTTTGGAAATATTGATATCGAATCGGACACCTCTATCAATAGGCATAATAATTTTCAAAATTTTATTCAAGCATTAATGCTGCTATTTAGGTATGAAAAAAACATCAAATTTTTCGTGTACCTACTAATAATTTATCTAATTTCTAACATCGAATAATTATGTTCTCAGGTGCGCCACCGGAGAAGCTTGGCCATCGATCATGTTGGCATGTGTGACTGGTCAACATTGTGCCACATCGCCCAATCGAAATCAGAACAGCAGCAATACTACTGCTGCTAAAATCGAAGAAATCGAATGTGGCTCAAATATCGCATATCCGTATTTCGTTTCGTTTATATTTTTTTGTTCTTTTTTGGTAAGCAAAACTATCTTTGAACTTGAAAAGTACCTGATTACCTATAAAAAGGTCACCAATGTAATCCACTTTTTATAGATGTTGAATTTGTTCGTTGCCGTTATTATGGATAATTTTGATTACCTGACAAGAGACCCGTCCATTTTAGGAGCTCACCATTTAGACGAATTTGTTAGAATATGGGCCGAATACGACCCTAATGCTACGTAAGAGTTGATTGGTTTTTAGACGACAGCCTAGAGTATAGGTGAAATTCTAAAATAACTACTTGTTTCTTTCTTGTTTTCAGTGGTCGAATACATTACACAGAAATGTACGATATGTTGAAAAACATTGACCCTCCGTTGGGATTTGGAAATAAATGTCCGAATCGATTCGCGTACAAGAAGTTGATACGAATGAATATGCCTGTAGATGATGAAGGCAAGGTGCAGTTTACCTCGACGTTATTCGCATTGATCCGAGAAAACCTTTGCATAAAAATGAGATGCGGTAAACCATCGTTTTCGTTTTATTTTCTCATTTCAGTAAATGTATCAGAATTAGAATTTATTATTATTTCAGCCGATGAAATGGATCAAGCCGATGAAGAACTGAGAGAAACGATTAAGAACATATGGCCACTTCAGGCGAAGAAAATAATCGACCTTTTGGTTCCTCCACATGATGGTAAGTACATACGAATGTTTTAGTCAGATAAAATTAGATTGAAAAATGGAGCAAATTGCATTTCGGGTTACAATAATTTTTTTTATTTAAAAATGTTCATT
Organism: Balanococcus diminutus; assembly: GCA_959613365.1. Taxonomy (NCBI): domain Eukaryota; kingdom Metazoa; phylum Arthropoda; class Insecta; order Hemiptera; family Pseudococcidae; genus Balanococcus; species Balanococcus diminutus. The sequence continues at coordinate 39,389,244 of OY390714.1, forward strand.
TCGCAATGTCCACGCCCCCTCTGCTAAATTTTTGAATATTTGTTGGAAAATTAATTTTTGCAAAAACAGCGTTTTGACTTTTTTCGAGCCATTTTTGAAAAAAATTATGATTTTTTCATTTTTTAAAAAGTTTTTGATGACGAATTTCTTTCAATATTTAGATCCTATGTAAATATCTACCTAATATTTGATTTTTGCAATTCTATTTTTTCCTAAATTCGAGTCCTTTTTTTTTTTTTTGTATTTTGAAAAAGAATTTCAAAATTTCCTCATGAAAATTATTCAATCAACATTTTCCTGAAAAATCTTAAAATATTTTTACAAAAAAATTTCCAAAACATTTCCTTTTTAAAAATGTTTGATATAATATTGTTGTTTTTTCATTTTTCTCGTGGAATTTGAAAAAAAATCAGGATTCTTCTTTGAGAAATTAGTTTGGGCAAATCTCCATTCAAGATGAATTTTCATTGCCAAAATAACATTTTTCGAAAATTTTTTGGATTTTTGCATGTTTTTTTTAATGGGAGATTTTCTAAAAAAAAAATCTTTTTATCTATTCACCTTTTTGTGAATTTTTTACAAGAAAATTTTTTGGCCAAAATTATTTTTCAATCATTTTATTTAAAAAAATACTTAGTCTTTTTTCAATTTATTTTAGTTCTTCGATATATTTTTTTAATTTCTTGGGGTTATGCAATTTTTTTTTTAGAAAATATTTTTCAAACATTTTGTGAAAGAATAATGAATATTTTTTTCATAAAAATTATCTATCAGTTTTTTACGAAAAATTTCCAACACATTTCCTTTTGGTAATTCTTTAGATTATCGTTCTGTGTGTTTTTTTCTTGTAAAATTTGAAGAAAAAAGATCAGGAAGCTTCTTTGAAAAATTAATTTTTGCAAATTTCTATTCGAGATATATTTTTTATACCTATCAAAATACCATTTTTCAAATATTTGAAAAAAATGAATTTTTCAAAACAAAAAAATAAATAGGTAAATGGATTTTCTAAAATAGGTAAAATAAAATCTTCGTCTTTTTGCAAATTTTTCAGGGGATTTTTTTGCACCAAAAATAAGTATTTTAAAAACATTTTGTGAAAGAATTTCTCGTAAAAAATATGCAGGAAGGTACCTATTCCTTAATTTTTTCAACAATTTGGAAATTTTTTACAAAAAATTTTCCAGATATTTTTTTTTGCGAATTCACGCTGGATGCAAAAATTATTTTACAAAGAATTTCAAAAAAAGTAGATAAATAATTATTTGAAAAATTTTCCCAAGAAAATTCTATAATTCATTAGAAATTCGCAGAATGGAAATTGGTTTTTGGATTTTTTTAAATAGTAAAAAGTGACCATTTAAAAAATTTTCATGAAGTTAAATTTCAGAAATTAAGTATATTAAAAATGTTTTCAAATTTCATTTCAAAAAATTCTCTTAATCTGCTTCTAGAATTCTCCCAAATATGAAAGAAAAAAGACCTGCATGTTGTTCTTCATTTTCTAACTCTTCAAATACTTGTTCAAACAGAAAAATACTTATGATCAAAATTGAAGTAAATGAAATTTGCAACAAAAAAGGTTGTATTAATTTTTTTCGAAAACTAAACGGGTGGCGCAAAACAAACTCCAAAACATACAAGATATAATCTTGTGGAAAAAATGAATGAAGTGGTTTGTTGGAAATTTAACTTGGGTACTTACTTAAATGTTCGGTTGGAACTTTTTTTAAGTTGGGCGCTGCTGAAGAGTAATTAAAAAAAAAATTAAATGAGGTTTCACGTGCCCACATTTTAGATACTTGGGTGAGAGGAGGAATGAGGATTTTTTAAGTATATGGTGTGTCCTCACTCGCATAAATTCGACCTTTCCGAAATTGCATGTTATTCGCGGAAACGGGAGAGGAGCAATTCTAACTTTTCTATCTTGTTCATTTTGATTCGTATTTTCGCGCCACCCGTTCACTTTTTGGAAAAAATTAATGTGATCTTTTTTGTTGGAAATTTTATCTGCTTTAATTTTAATAATAACCTATTTTCTGTTTAAACACATATTTGAAGAGTTATAAGCAAAAAATAACGAAAGCGTCAGTTTGGGCCCACATTTTTGAGGTACTTTTCCAGAGATGAGGTTTAGGGACTTTTTGGTGATTGATCAGGTCACCGAAAAGAACATTTAAAATCAAAAAATTTCATCTGAATCAAAATGCAATTTCCTTTCTGTATTTCTTTGAGCTATTCGCAAAATTCTTCAAACCCATTTTTACATTTTCTCAACGCTATTTTTATTAATTTTTTTAGAAGTGAACGAAGGAAAATTAACCGTCGGAAAGCTATACGCTGGTTTACAAATATTGGAGTGCTGGAGGTCGACGAGATTTAAAAAGACTGATAATGGTAATCCACCGGTAAGTACCTGCAAAAGTTACTCGATGTTTCGTCGATATTTCGTTTTCAATCAGCGAAAAAATATGAAAAAAATACGTCATCTCCGGTCTAACGTTGTTCATGCTTTGTATACAAATTCAACCAAATTTCGATTTCTGTTTGTCCACGTTTTCTAAGGCTTGGAAAAAATTGCGTGAAAATAGACGTAGTGTTTTTTTTAATTTATTTTGTTTAAGGAAATTTCGCAGAGTTTACGATAGTTTTTGTTTTAAATTTTGTGTTCTATTCTTCGGTTTGCCGGATTTTGCCAATGAATTAATAATTTACAATGAATTAGTCTACGTTCATAATAGACACGTGACGTAGTTGTGTAGTTAGACTAATTTCTAATTATAGTCGTACTTCGTGAAAAATAAATACTTAGTATTTTCGAAAATTTATAGTAAACTATTTTTGGCACTATAATTCACGAAGGTTTATATACCTACTTACATAGAATTTAACGTCAAACATTTTTCTCGTTGATAAATTTAAGAATAGATTATCACATAGTGTATTATATCTTAGTCTATAGCGTATTACGTACTAGATTTAGAAGGTAATATTACACTATAGGGGTAATTTATACTTACAATCGTAGTGATACAGATAGGTACAATTATGCAACGTTATTACAAATAGGGATTATTTTTCTTTATAAAATAACTTCGAACGCAGCAGGAAGTTCCTTAAAACGGGAACGATAATATGTATTTTTGGTTTCAGGGTTTCGCAGATCGTAATATTTCTCGAATAAACGAGGCGGTAGTAATTTTCTAAATAAGTACTAACGTTTAAAAACTTTTTTTTATTATCTTTTTGAATTGAATTAATACCTACTTTGTAAAAATTGAAGTAGTTTGAAGTAATCACAGTTATGACAAATATTTTATACAACTCTACCTTATTCTAAATACTTGAAAGCAACACGCTAGTAATATTTTTCGTTTATATCATTCATGGTGAGGGTAACCAGGGCAAAGGCTATGAATTTACTGTGCCCTGGTTACTTTGCACTCGTCATCTATTATATTTCAACGTAGGTAGTGCTTCACTATTCAATATCGAATAAAATCATTTGTAAACACAGTCAGCTTTAGGCCTATCAGCAGAATAATCATGTATATTTCTATAAATCCCACACATTGAGTATGTTTTGTTCATGTTTCGGCCTAACAATTATTAAACATCGACATTTTAATCAGAATCAAACAAATTTAAAAAATTATTTTTTTATGAAAGAAAAATCTCTGTTTTTTGGAGAAAACAAATTCTTTTACATAAATGGGGGAAAATTTCAAATATTTTAGGCGAGAAAATCTTATAATTTTTTCTCTATTTTTTGAACAAAAAAATCTTTTAAATTTTTGGCGAAGAAATTTTTTTATTTCAAGGTATAGAAAAAATATATATCCTTTTTTTGAAAAAAAATAAATAAATAAAATTATCCTAATAAATCTCAAATTTTTTGCGGAAAAGTCTCAATTTTTCCCTAAAAAAATCCCTCATTCTTTTTTTTTGAGAAAAAAATCATTAAATTTTTTGAAAAAAAAAATCTTACTTTGTGCAGGAAAGAAATAGGTAGGTAGTTTATTTTTTTTTTTAAGAAATCATTCAATTCAATTTTTAAGAGTGAAAATTTCTATCAAATTTTCGGGATACAAATTAAGTGTTCAAAAATCTTTTTAATTTTTATTTGAGACCGAAATCATTCAACTTTTTGAGAAAATGATTGATTCACTTTTTTGCAAGAAAAAAAAAATCACTTAATTTTTTTGAGAGAAATCATCCATTCAATTTATTTGTGAAATTTTTTCAATTTTTTTGAACAAAAAAATATTTTAAATTTTTGGCGAAGAAATTTTTTTTATGGTGTAGAAAAAATATCCATCTATCAATTTTTTGAAAAAAATTATAGAATAAAATTTTATTAAATTTCAAATTCTTTGTGGAAGAATCTCAATTTTTTCCACAAAAAAATCTTATTTTTTTGAGAAGAATATCATTTAATTTTTTGAGAAAAAAATCTTAGTTTTTGCCGGAAAGAAAAGAAATCATTCAATTTAATATTTAGAAGTGAAAATTTCTATCAAATTTTCGGGGTATGTATTTATACTTTTCAAAAATTTTTTTAAGTTTTTTTTTGAGACCGAAATAATTCAACTTTTTAAGAAAATGGCTCTTCCACTTTTTTTGCGAAAAAAAATCACCCAATTTTTTCTAGAGAAATCATTCTAATTATATTTTGTAAGAATTTTTCAATAATTTATTTGAGACAAAAATCTTTTAAATTTTATTCATAAAAAAATCGAACCATTTTTAAAGGAATTATATACATAATTAAATTTTTTGGCATATAATTTTCTCCAAATTTTCGATTTAAAAAAATATAGGTATGTAGGTATTTTTTCGAGAAAAATATCTTTTAACTTAGGCATTTAGAAGAGAATCTTTTTCTTTAGAAAGTAAATTTTTCTTTTTTTTTGCAATGAAAAAAATCATTTAATTTTTTGAGAGAAATCATTCCGTTCATTCATAAAAAATTTTCGAGCAAGAATGTTTCAATTTTTGAGAGAAACATCTGTGATTTTCTTGTAAAAATTTTTCAATGTTGCGTCTCAATTTTTGTGGAGCAGTGTAAACAATTTTCTCATATTTTTTTTTAGGTAAAATACTGGTTTTTTTAAAGATAGAAAGAAACCTTAACTTTGTAAAGGAAGAAACAATGAAAAAAATTTCAACCCGACATCTCAAGTTTTCATTCTTCTAAAAGAAAAAAAATATAATTATACCTATTTAAAAAATTACAAAAATTTGTTTTAGGTAAATGAAAAAATTAACTAAAAAAATAGAAATTTTGGGCTTTGTAATTTTTTTTTATTTCGAAATGAACAAAAAAATATTTACAATTTAGACCTTATGAAAAAAGTTCTTGAAACAATTTTTTTGTAAAATATTCATAATTTTGATCTGGCATTTTTTTTTTTTTTTAATTTAAAGGAAACTGTTTTTACAAAATATTTGCAATTTTTACCTTTTAAAAAAATTTTTGATGTCAATTTTCTAAAATAATATTCTCATAAATGTGTTTGCAAAAAATTTACCTATAAAATCAATTTTTTTCAAAATTTTAACAATTCTTACCTCGTAATAATTTTGAACGCGATTTTCTGCAAAATGAAATTTTATTGCAAAAATTGTGAAAATTTGACACTTGGATAAATGATTACTTTTTGGAAAAGTAAAACCTTCTAATGGGAAAGTGGAGCCCGAAAATTTTTCCATTGTGGGACTAGATTTTCTCTTGGAAAGTCTACAAAACTGAAACTGCAACTGAGTAGTTAATTTAGGAACAACTTATTTCAGTGCTTTAATGAGGATTTAATAAGGATTTAAAAGTCTTGTAGAAAAATATACTTAAAAATATGACCTATATTGAGTAATTTTCTAAATTTTCGAATGGAAAATATCTGATTATAAAGTATAAAATATGTTGTTTATCAGCATCGCAGTCTCTTAAAGGGCGGTGTAAATCACCGAATATGCAATTTTATTCAAAACCGATCGGATTTCAAAACTGATTTAGGAATAGGATAGGTATTTCATAGATTTTAGTTTCTTTTAGCATGAATAGGTAGGTTTTCTGAATTTATCGAAAACATAGGTTTTCGCCTGACGTTGATATAAAATAATGCAATCGAGTTTTAGTAAAGAAAACTCATCTACTTAAATAAAATACAGCTCTAAATAAAATTAAATACATAATGAGAATTCAATTTGCATGATGATTATAACTACATACATAATTAATTAGATATGATAAAATTGCTAAGACATATAACTCATCTTAATTGTTCAGAAGAACGTTTGAACATTATGATATCTAAATAAAATATGTACCTAAACTCAGTTTGATTAAAATAGTCAACGATAAAAAGTATATACCTAACTTAGAACGTAACAAATAAGATGCGATACATTTAGTATTAGGCTAATAATAATACTGTAGTTAAGGTAGTAAAGCAGCTGCATGCAGATAGCTTTGCTATGTAAAGCACTTATAGCTTTAATTTTTCTCCTCAATTAGCTTTAAATAATTCAGCAGCTTTAATTAGTCTGAGTAAGCGCAATTTTTCAAACAATTCGCGATAACGAATTCACATCAGGGTACAATTAATACATTATACGTATGTAGGGAGCTTCGACACTACTTTTTTTCCTTTGAGTTCGAACACCATTGCAAAAATTTTCATAAATCCTTCGCTTAAACGCATGTCACGATATGATTGAAAATATCTTCCTCACGACTAAAGATGAGGTGATAAATGGTGTAAGTTGTATAGGGACAGACATTTAACCTAATTTTAGAAAGGTAAGTATGTTCAAATTAGATAATTACATGAATTTGTTTGCTGCCAGCGATCTTCGTTTTTCAATTGTCTGTTGGATGTGGCCGCTGAGACTTGGGCCAGCAATGGTGGTCGTCAGCCAGAACACGAATCCGAGAATAGCTGTTTGTTAACGCGAAAGAACACAAGTAAAAGGTGAAGAAATTACATTTTAAAATTGTATTCCATTTTTAGAACAGTTATTGAATGAACAATAAAACCAAAATTTCAAAAAAGGAATTAGCTCCACTCTGTAAAACGCCGAAAATGCAAAAATTTAGACACATTACCATTTTTCTTATTTTTTTTATTTTTTTATTTTTTTTTGAGGAAAAAAATCTGTTAGGTAGGTAATTTTTTTAAAGAAAAAAATCTTTCATTTTTTGGGGTATAAAAATTGTTTGATGGAAAAAAAACTCTAAAATGAAACATTACACAACATTTTTTGAGAAAGTAATAGGTATTTACCTACTAGGTACCTCTACCTACTCATCTGAATGTTTTGACGTGAAAAAATTCTCCATTATTTTTTGAAAAAGAAAAACTTCTAAATTTTTCTAGTGAAAGAAATTTTTTATTAAAAAAAATAATAATTAATTTTTTGAAATAAGTAACTAAAAAAATTAAATTTTTCGAAATAAAAATTATCTATTATTTTGAAATGTGAAAAATTCATAAATTTTTCTGGGGTAAAATAATTTTCAATTTTTTTGACATTGCAATAATTTATTTATTTATTTTTTTGAAATTCCAGAGTGATTAATTTTTTTGAAATGAAAAAATATGAATTTCTCCATAGATAAAAATTTTTCTAGGATTTTTTTTAGAAGAATTATTTTCAATTTTATTTACTGGCCCATAACCCATAAGAAGAGATTCCTTTGTTTAGAATAAAAAGTATAAGTACCTAAGTATCTAAAAAATGATTTTTTGAAATGAAAAATAGTCTTAAATTTTACCTGGATAAAAAAAATGTTTCAATTTTTATTTGATTTTTTTTTTTTTTTTTAGAAAACATTTTTAAATTTTAAAAAATAGGAATAAAAAATCGCGTTATCTAATCAAATTTTGAGGAAAAAATACGTGCTCATTAAAATTTTTAGCGTCAAAATATAATTCCTTTTTTTTTCGAGAAAAAATTTCTCAACTTTTTGGTTGGAATTAATTTTTTTGAAATAAATAAAATTGTAAATTTCTGATGGATTTTTTGAGTAAAATTTTCTGAACTTCTTAGGACCAAAAATTTTTCAAATATTTTAAAGAAATTTCCAAATTTTTTAAAGTAAAAATTTCCCATTTTTTAAAGTAAAAATTCCCCATTTTTTGCAATAGAAAAATGTAAAAATATTTTGGCAAAGAAATCTCTATTTTTTAGGCTAATAAAATAATTTTTTTTTAGAATTAAATCTTTTAAATTCTTCTAAGGTAATTTTTTTTTAATTTTTCGAAAAAAATAAATTTTACAGAATTAAAAATCGAACATTTTTTTTTTGTTTGTGAAGCAAATTTTTGTTCATTCTTTAACTAAAATTTCTTCATGTTGTCTCGGTTATCAATGATTCAAACGTTACACTTTTTATTTGTTACAGGTCGAAAAAGGTAGTCATTGAAAACAAGTAAATTAAAATATTATAGCAACAAAATAAACAATATTATAAAGACATATTACTTAGTTCTCTCTTAGGTGGTTTTTAATGTTTTTTTGTTTTATTTTTATTTTTTATAATCTTTTTTTTTTTAGTACAGATACGTTATCGAACGTATCAGTGGAAGCGACAGTTTTTTATTTGAAGTAGAGGATTGAAAAAAATGCATGATATTAATAATTTTCAAAAAAAAAAATCAAAATAATTTATTAAATCGATTTGGAAAAATTAATTAGACAAGAATAATTAAACTTTATTTTTATTAATGTAGTTCTTAGCAATTGTTTTCTGGGAATTTTTTCAATTCAAATGGTACAATTTCCAGTTTACAATGATTTTTTTTTACAAGAGATGCGGTTTCAAAAATATTTTTGTACAACATCTCAATTTTGATTTTCTCTCTGCACCATCTATAATCGTGACATCACACGCAATTATTATTTTCTAATTACGCTAATACAACGCTTATAGATTGTAATGCATCCTCTAAAGGCATTCGCTTTGCTATTCGAAAATGTTTTTCACATACATGTAAATCTACATACATCAAGTTATTTGCATTTTTTAGCGGTATTGTAGAAGCATAAATTTTAAGTAGGTATTAATTTATTCAAGAAATTTTGTGTTAGCTGAAAAAAAATAGAACTATTCAGTTAAAAATTTTCCGTTTTGGCAAAGTTGAAGGAAAATATTAGTAGTTGAAGTTATTTTTATATGAAAAATACATACTATTACTTGTGACAATAGGTAGACTATAAAATATCATACTTAGTTTTTTTTGTTTTTTTTTTAGTGCACATACTAATGAAATATTTTGATATTATAGCAAGTCCTAGAATTGACTGACGTACTGACTGCTTCCCGAAGGCCATCGATCGAATCGTTAATAGATCAGCAAAAGTTACATCCGCATAGTTTTTTCAGAACAGCTCATTCCCATTCTAGGACTCCTAGTTATAGGTAAAACGTATATTTCATAGATATTTTAGTACCTAGATACCGATGAATTCCATATTCAGGTATAAGGTAGGTAAATTCTACACGAAGTTTCATTACTTACCAACAGGAAACGAAGATCTCCGGATCAGTCTCGAAGTGCCTCCCCGCGAACTGTCCATTCGAGGCATGACGTCGGTTTTAGCGATACAGCTTCAAATGTTGTAGAAATGGTCAGGCATGAACATGTAATAAGAAGACATCCTCATCGCTCTAGAGGTGAGTTTGATTTCACGATTTGTACGCAGGGCCGGCGACTGGAAATTCTCATGGGGTGTAGGTCGATTTTTTCTAGAAGAGGTGGAGGGATAAATTGTTTTAATATTGAGTGTAAGAATGATTTTTTTTCTCTCTCCAAAAATATAGACTTATTTCAATTCTCTTACTAGGTACTAATTTTTTTTTTGTAATTTTATTTCCAAAAACATTTAAAATCCCTCACCTACTACTCCTTGCATTTTTTTTATTCCCCAAAAATGCATTTTTGTTCTCAAATTTAAGAAAAAATAAAAATAAAAATAAAATTTATTATTAAAAAGTAAAAAATAATAAAAATTTTCAGTTCAAAAAATCTGAAAAATCAACCTATTCTGGAAAATTAAAAAAAAAATTTTTATCCAAGTATTTTTTCAATGCGAAAAAATTCAATTTTTTCTAGCATTAGGTAGGCCTCCCCCCCTCCTCCAAAAAAAATAACAGGTGATTTTCATCTGAAAAAAAGTTGTATTGAATTTTTTTTTTTTTTTTCAAAAATTAAAATTTTACTTTTTTTACTTCTTTAAAAATTTTATATTTTTAATTTAAAGATTTTTTATTCCAAAAAATAAATAAATAAAATAAAATCATTCCCAAAATTAAAAAAAAAATGATTTCAAAAACATTTTTCAAAAATTTTCCCAAAAATGCATTTATTTTATTCTTAATAAATTGCATTTTTACTCCAAAAAACTGGAGAAAAATCATTCAAAAAAATTGAAAACTTCTTTATCAAAAAAAAAAAAAAAAAACTGAATGTTTCACTCAAAAAAAAATTAAAATTTTCTCTCCAAAAAAGCTTTTAAAAAATCAAGAATTTTTTTAAATTCGAAAAAATGATTTTTTAGAAGGATTTTTTTTTAAAAGTATTCAAAGAAGCTAAAACAATAATTCTAAAAATACAAAAAAATAAAAACATTTTTTTTTTAAATCGAAAAGTTTTCCCTCCAAGAAATGGAAATTTTTTTAATAGGTATTATATAATTTGTTAACTTGAATAATCTTAAATTTTCTGCCTATAATTTTAAGAAAATACTTATTTTACATTCTAAAAAATTGAATAAAAATTATTCAAAAAAATCAAGTGTTTTTATCTAAAAAAAAAAACAATCTATAAATTAGGGATTTTCCAGAAAAAAAAATTATAAAAATTTTAAAGTTATGTTTGAGAAATTTTTTTATTTAAAATATTGAACCCCCCCCCCCAAAAATGCAAAATTGTTATTCCGCGATTCTAAAACATTAATTTTTTATTCTCAGAAGATTGAAAAATTTGTCATTTCCAAAAAATTAAAAAACTGTCTACCTATCCCCAAAAGTTTGGGAAAAAAATATTCTAAAAAAAATTTAAGAATTATGTTACTTCAGAGAAATTGGAATATTATTTTATACCTACTCATTTTTTCCACAAATTTACTTTTTAAAAAAAAATTCTTTGCATTTCAAAAAATGAAAAAAGAATCTCTAAAAGAATCAAGGACTTTTACCACAAATAATGAAATTATTTTCTAAAAAAAAACCGATATTTTCCAAAAAATTGAAAACAATTTCTTCAAGATAAATAAGAAAATTTTCATTTGGAAAAATAAAATAAAAAAATTACCTACTTATTCCAAAGAAGTCTATATAATTTTAATTTAAAAAATATATATCTATGTCATTTTTAAAGAAATTTTTGTTTCATTTCAAAAAAATTAAAAAACTTTTTTATTTCCGAAATATTTGGGGGGGGGGGGGGACTGGAACAAATACGAGTAAAAGCGTAAAAAACACTCCCCTTTTTCACGTTTTACTTGTTGAAAGAGGGCCCAATGATTTATTAAGAAACATTTTATTGAAAAGAAGTCAAAAAAATTCACTTTAAAATTTTATTTTGAAAGAAATTTACGGGAAAAACTTTTAAAAATGTTTGTTGGTTTTAAATTTTCCAAAATTGGATCAAATTTTTTTCAAGTTTGATTTTTTACATTTTTCATAATACTTACTTTTATTATAATCAAAATTAGGCTAAAATTCAACATTTTGGCCATTTTTTGACAAATTATTCACCAAATACTAAAGTTTGGATATATTTTTTTAAATTATTCAAAGATCAATTTGTAAAGTTGCATAGATTTTTCGAAATTCGGTACAAATCAAACAAAATTTAATGAAACTTGAAATTTTTGTTATCTTCAAATTTTAATAAATTTGTGACATTGAAATAATGATTAAGGTTTGATAAATGTTTGTAATGTTGAATTCGTAATAAAAACTTAGTAATGTTTTTGAGCTTTTGGAGAGTTGAAAAAATTTTGTAAAAATAATTCAAAATAGGTAAAATTTTAATGTGCAATAAAAATTGAAATTTTGATCATATTAGAAATTTTTGATAAATCTTCAACCAATTTTTAGTATTAATTTATTATATATTTGAATTTTTAGCTAAATTTAAAAATTAGGTAAAAATCTAAATTTTTGAAATTTCCAACATTTGATGAAAATTAAAAATTGAGTTTTTTTTTTTAATTTATTTACTTTTCAAAATTCGGCGAATTTTTTCAATATCTTTCATTCAAGAAAATTTAAAAACTTTTCATTCCCAAAAAATAGAAAAAAAAAAAACTTCTCTTCCAAAAATTCGGCGAATTTATTCAATATCTTTCATTCCAGAAAATTTAAGAACTTTTCATTCACAAAAAATAGAAAAAAAAAACTTCTTTTCCAGAAAAATAAAAAAATCAATTTACTCTAAAAAAAATTTTAAATTTCTCTCCGGAAGATATTGAAAATTGTTCACCATTCCAACAAATGGAAAAAATCTACAAAAAAATGAACCAAGTTTATTTCCGAAAATTTCAAATAATTTTTTTTACTCCAAAAAATTGAAATATTTTATACGTAGTGTATATTTAATTTTTTCATTTTCGAAGTTCTCTAGAGTGTAGCATTTCACCCTAGAAATTTTAGGTGTTGCCCTGATAAGGTATTATCATATTGCCGGCCATGCTTGTTTGCAATAATTACAGCCCTGAAATTGACGACTACAATGAGCATTTGTTGCTGTTTCAGGTTCATGGTCAGCCTCAACCAGTCCGGTCCGTTCTCCAAGTCCGAGTCGTGTCACTAAGCAAAAACAATCGTACAATACGACTAGTCTAGAGCAAAGGTCGAGATCTCCCTCGCCACACACTGAAAGTCGAATGCAACTTAGTTACCCAACTTTGGCACCAACCAGGCGCGGATTCGGTCGTCGATTGCCACCTATTCCTAGTAAACCGTCGTTTCTGCAATTACAAAACTCGCCTATTAACTTTCCTAAATTGAATTCATCACCTACTCATTACGCAGCGCCGCCGTTACCGATGACTTATCAACCTATTCCGGCGTACGAACATTCCGGCCGTGGCGTGCGTATTTTACCATCACCGGTGCCCAATGGTTATAAACCGAGTCACCAAATGAGAATATCTAGGCATAGTGATTCGGACGAAGACGACTGGTGCTAGCAATTGCTTTCAGATAACAACGTCAGCAGCAATAAATCATAACTTTTCAGTCCAAAAGCTCAATTTAGCTCGTTAACGATTATCGTAGGTATGTAGAAAACAACGTATCGAAGAGGTTCAACTTCTTCATACGTGTACGAGTATCTATATTTATCGTAAAAATTTTGACTAAAATTGACTTTTCGCGTCGATGAGTACTGTTTAAAAACTTGTAAACAAGTTGCATTTTTCAATTTTTTTACCTAATTTTTTCTTTTCGTTTTTTCGTTTTTTTTTTTCGTTCTTTTTAATTTTTTATTGCTCATCTCGTATATACTTGTATATTCTAGGGAATATGGTAGGTTTTATAAACCGATATTTTTATACCCAAGTACCTACTTTGTTGTATTGCCAAGCGGAATTATATTCAGGCAACTTATCAACTGTGTAAACGTATCAGGCGCCCTCCCTCCTCACTTTTAACATTCTATTATACATAAGCGTGCGACAAACCTTTTAGCTATTTGAATGAAACAGTACACATTCTATGGCGATTAAAAAAAAAAATTTATAACATAATGAAAAATATAGATAGTTACGAAATATTTATTTGAAAAAAAAAAAGTACCTGTTCTAAATCTCAAAACTAATTTTCATTTTTACAAATAGAATATGGAATAGAAATTACTTCTATTCTATGTTGTATTGTATACTTAGACTTATTCCACTTTGGCTACCCCTTGAAGAATTGATTTCTCGTTTAACCTCGAGATTATCTACCCAGGTTCAGGGCGACAGGCAAATTTGGAATGTTCTAGGGTGTACCTAGGTTTTTTTCGAAGGAAAAATTTGAGTGTTGAATGTGAGAATGATTTATTTCTGAAAAAAATTAACAAATACGAATAGGTAGGTATTTTTATTCGAAAGAAGTCGGAAAAAATTTTGGCTTCAAAAAAATTGGGAAATTTTTCACTTAAAGAAAATTGAGAAACTTTTATTCCAAACTTTCTTTCACAAAAATATCAATCAAAAAATTAATTCGGGCCTATTCCAAAAATATGGAAAAATTTTAGAGATTTTTTTCTCCAAAAATTTGAAAAATATCTCTACTCCAAAAAATTGAGATATTTTTCTTCAAATGAAATGAAAGATTTTTTTCCTTCGAAAAAATTTATACCTACCAAAAATTGAGATTTAAAAAAATAATAGATCTATTTTGTTTATTCTTAAACCAAATACTTTACATATATAATACTGGAAACTCGATGCTTTTGATTTGACTCCCAAGAAGAGCGCTCTCTAAGCGGCTCGGCATGAAACTAATTCCAGGTTTTCGACTAATCGTCGCGTGATTCGCCCTCTGATTGGTCGAAGACATGACGATCGGTCGAAAGTCTGAGAATAGTTTCATGCCGAGCCGCTAAAAGAGCGCTTTTGTCGGGGTCACTTTTCCCCATTGGAGTTTCCTGTATTATATATGTAAAGTATTTGCTTAAACAATAGAAAGAAAAAAAATCAAAAAAAATCAGAGATTTTTTCTGCACAATTTTGAGAAAAAATATTTTTACCTGCTCCAAAAAATTTAAGAACGAGAAATTTTTATATTCTAAAAAATTGAGAAAATATTGTTTTCTGTAAAAATAAAAAATTATTTCTCCTCCCCCCCCCCCCCCCAAAAAAAAATCAATAATTTCATTTCCAAAAAATTGAAGGAAAAAAATCTCTGTGAAAATATGATGAATATTTTTACTTCAAAAAGTTTGATAATGCATTTTTTTACCAAAAAAAACTGAGAAATTCTTGTGCCTCAAAAAATTTAAAAAAAATTACACAGTTACCCTAAAAAAATTGGAAAATACTTTTTATATAAAAATAAAAAATTTCTGTCCTTTCCCCTCCTTCCCAAAATCACACAGAAATGACTTCATCCCCAAAAATTGGAAACAATCACAGAGATTTTTATCTGCAAAAATTTTTGAGAATTATTTCTTCTTCAAAAAAATTTAAAAATATTCTTTCCAAAAGAAACTGAGAAATTTTTGTGGTCCAAAAAAATTGAGAAATTCTTTATTTTTGTAAAAATGAAAATTTTCTTTCCTTCCCCCTCCCAAAAGAACACATACTTATCGTATGTTCAAGAAAGGTAATCGCACATGAATTTTGTTGGTGAATTTCTTTAATTTAGTTTTTAGGCCTTTTATTGATAAAAAAAATCCGTATTTTGATGAATAATAAATCACCAACACCCCCCCCCCTGATTTTAATGAAGTAATGATTTTTTCTAGAACAATATTTTGGAGGCAGCCGAACAAACTTCAGTGAAATGGGACAAAAATCAGAAGGAAGAGAATTCGAAACTTTTTTGTCTGAAACATTTTTTCTTAATTCACATAGAAATAAGTTACAAGCCAAAATATGAGAAAAAATTATTCAAAGTGGCCTCATGTTGTATGATGTACTCGTAAAGTGGTTATATTTGTTCCCAAAAAATTAAAATAAAAAACAAATTCAAAGGTTTTTACTCCAAATTATTTGAAAAACACCTAAACTGGAAATTTTTAGCTTCGAAATTTCCCTCTGTAAAAATATCGACCCCTCCACTTCCCTCAAAAAAAGTGGAGAAAATTTTCATTTTGAAAAAATAAGAAAATTTTGAAAGAAAAGTTTCTCCAAATACCTAATTATATTCAAAAATATTGAGAATTTTTTTATCCAGAAAATAGAGAATTTTTTCCCCAAAAAATTTAAGAGTTTGAACTTTTATTCTTTAAAAAATGTAAAACTTTTGGGCTTACCTACCCAAAAAATTGAAAAAAAAGTCTACAAAATTTTTAAAAATTTTCTGCAAAAATTTAAGCAATTTTTTTAGCAAAAAAATTTTTTAGATTTTTCCCTCTAAAAAATTTATAAATTTTTTCTCAGAACACAAGAAATTTATCTACCAAAAAAAATTTTTAAATAAATTTGAAAAAAAACCTAAAATAGAAATTTTTCAAAAAAATCTAAAAAAAACTGATTTTAAAAAAATTTAGAGAATTTTTTTTTTTTTTTTTTAATTAGAAATTATTTCTCTACTTCAAAAAATAAAAAAAAAAACAAAAAACTTTTTTATTTCATAAAAATTGAGAAAAAAATTAATTTCAAATTTTTTTAACATTTTTCTATGCACATATTTTAAATTAGGTAATTATTCCAAAAAATGTAAAAAAAAAATAATTTATTTTCTTTCTTTAAAATTGAGAAAATTATTTGGACTTTTTAAAATCAAAAATTCACTTCAAAAATTAATTGTAGGTAAAATATTTTCTCTACAAAAAATAATAATAATAGGTAAGTAGTATCTAACTATCTATCTATTCAATGTTTGAATTTTTGGTGCTTTCTAGGGTGTAGTTCGAGCACCCCAGCTCCTGTAAATTTGTCGGCCACAAGTTTAAGAAAGAACCATTTTGTCACCCCGCCCATTATCGCGTCTTTGCCCCTTCAAATAATAGAGTTGACAGACTTAATTACGTTGCTGTAGTTTGAGTTTCAGTTAAAACCTCCAATGAAAATGGGCAATTTAAAATCGGGAATGAATAATTCATTGGCACGATTAAAGTTGTGTGAAATTTTATTCCCAACCACTTAAACCTGTAATGCATAGGTATTAAAATTTTGAGGAATTTTCCAATCTTTATTGGCAAATGGACGACAAATATTCAAATTAAAAAATTAGAATCAAATTCTTTTCCGGCCTAAAAATTTTTTCAACTCGCCAATAAATAAAAATGTCTATCATCCTTTTTATAAACTGTGTTATATGTACTTTTCATTCATTATTAAGTTTCGTATAAAGTTCGAATATTTTATACCTCTATCGAACAAGCCGCCTCGAATTTTATCTGTGAATACTTGAACTCGATGGTCATTTTGAGAATCTATTCCTTCGTATTTTTATACGTCATTTCAAAATAATGAATTTTTATTTTTTTAATAAGTACTTATTATTATTCTTCGTGTAAAAAAAAATTAATTCACTTGGTTCGTGTACAGTGGTTTTTTAATCCCTATTTTTTATTATTATTATCATTGAAATTTTATTTCAAATTGGGTTGACGTTCAATGTATATAAAATGCAATACCAATGTAAATATTTGACGTTTAAATTGGAATACTTTCCTCTGACTGCTCCTTTTTATTATACATTCGGTATTACCTCAAATACTTGGGAATACATTTATGACTGCTTTTATCTGTTTAGAATCGAAGCTGGCATATGCACTTGACTGATATTTATTTTAGGTACTTACTTATTAAATAATATATTCGTTGTATATATAGGCTATAATAGATATAGCCAATGCCATCGAAGGATATAAAATTTGTAAATTTGATCGATACCTTTTTGTAAATAAGTATATTTTTTTTCTTTTCGAGAACAACGTGGAAAGTTATTTAATGTAGGATTTATATTAGTACAAAAAAAAAAAAAAAAAAAAAATGGTGAAATCAAAAATTCAGAAGAATATCACGAATGATAAGATGCTTATAAAATGATGAATTTACTTAGAGGAATGCAAAGGGACCATGCATGTCGAAAGCTGCTGACGTTGTTGCATATTTAAGATCGCATTGTTTACTGCCGATTTTTATTCCTGTATTTTTCAAAGTGCTTTCACATAATTTTACATTAAAGTATTAATTAAAAATTTTATATTTTCTGTGATAATTTAAATATTTTACTACGAAAAATTCGAACTCATTCCAATTTTTCTTTTCGTTTCAAAAATCAAGTGAAAACAAATACCTACTTACCTATACTTTGAGAACCTCTTATAATTCGTTTAAATTCTGATATTGCACGTACGGTTACTTTTACGCTTCGTAATAATATAATAGCCTTTGTTTTTAAAAAATATATAATTATAATATTAGCTGAAGCTTCAATTGATTTGTATGTGATGTATATTCGGTTTAAAAAAGCTGTAAAATAGAAGAAGAAAAAAATTATGTTCAACGAATAGCATTTATTCACATTTGGTAATTCTTTCTATGTTCAATATTTTTTTTTGTTCGGCTCTATTTGTATCATGATTAATCACATAGAATCGATCGATTATTTTTTTGTTCAATGTTTCAGTATTTCGTAAATTTTGCCTTTTTTCCCCTTCGTTTAAAAACTTAATTAAGTATAAATTCGTTATTTATAGGAGTTCAACTTACCATGAAACTGTTGATGTATTTATTTTTTCTCTGTTTGCCATTGTACTTATCAGGATGTAAAAATCACTTTATTAAGTTTTATAAATAAATTTTTTTATTTTCAGTCTTGCGTTATTTATTTTTAATGAATACGATTTGTATTCCAAGAAAATTGCGACATCTGATTAGCATTATACCGTGCGATGTTACCCAATTGATACGTCCTTATTAAAAACTCTATTTTAATGAATGATATCCTGTTGTTTATCAAGAATATCTACCAAAACTGAATTTGTTCATCAACGAAGATGTTGGTAAGATTTTCGAAAGTTTTTTTATCATGTGTGTTGTGTGTACAAATTACATACGTCTGAACTGTATTTTGAAAAACTATAAATTTTTGCTCTACGGGGCGAAATTATCTTCTTATTGATTTTATTCACTTATTGTTGAATAGTAAAAAAAAAGTGTGAAGTATGAAGTCGATGAGTAAATTTTGTGCTGTGTTCGTTATAATGTTATCAAAAATTGAATGGTAATAAGACTATACCTACCTATATCTACCTACACCATGTACCTACCTATTTTTTTTTTGTTCGCCAGTCGAAGAAGAAAGAAATATATTTTAATGATTATTTTCCCTGTCTTTAAATACAGGAGTGTTGAAGCCATTGATCTTGAAACAAAAGTGTTACAGCAAGTACTGGAATATCATGCCTCGAGCTCAAAAACACTTACACCTCCAAAGATGAACGAACACAGTAAGTATTTAATGATTTGCAATGAATATCCTGTTTAAATATATTCACGATTTTTATGGATATGATTGAATTTAGTGAATAATAAATAACTAGGTGAATTCTGTATCATACTACATCAGGACTGGCAGCTTGGAATTGTATAGCATGGCGAGTAGAAATTTTTTTATTAGAAAAACTAAGACAAAAATAGATATTTGAGATTTTTATAAAAATAAAAATCATTTTCTAAAAAAAATATATATATATATATTTTTTACTTCATAAAAATTGAGAAGTTTTCATTCAAATTTTTTTTTTAAGGCAAGAATTCAAAAAAATCGAAAAAATATTCTTTAAAAAAATGAAATATTAAAAAAAAGTGAAAGATCTTTTTACCCCTCAAAAAATGAGAAATTTTTTCTAACGAAAATTGAAAAATATTTTTATACCTAAATACTTTTTTTTCAAAACAAAAAAATAAAAAAATAACATAAAAACTGAAGATTTTACTAGCAAGTATTAAAAAATTAAAAGATTTTTTCCAAAACAATTATTGAATAATTTTCTTACTTATTTTCAATAAATTGAAACATTTTTTATTCTCAAACAGCAAACAATTTCTTTTTTTCAAAAAAAAAAAAAAAAAAAGTTTTTTTAAAATAAAATTGTACACACAAAACAAAAAATTAAATGTCTTTTCATTCCTAAAAGTTTCGTTTTTTCCAAAAAAATAGAGTTTTGGAAAATAAAGTTGAAAGATTCTTTTCTTGAAAGAATGAAAACAATAAATATTGATAGGTATGTTTTTCCTCTAATTAAAAAATACTTAAAAAATAAAATTCTCAAAAAAAACATTCCCAATATTGAAAAATTTTCCAAATTCAATCAAAATTTTTTTTTCTTTGAAAAACTTTTTCACTTCAAGAAAATTACATCCTTTCTCCAAAAAATTAAATGACCACCTCCAAAAAAAAAAAATACAAAATACAAAAATACAAAACAAAAAATTGAGATTTTTTTCTAAAAAAAGCGAGTTCTTCCTAATAAAAAATAAAATATGTTTTCTGCATACGTAAATAACAAGAGATTTCTGTCCCAGAAAAATGATTTTCAAAAAAATTGATAAATTTTTCTTTTTTACCAGAATTTAAAAAGAAATATCCAAAAAAGAAAAAAAAATTGTTCAACCTAATAAAATTTAGCTATTTTTCCAACAAAATATTTCGATTCTTTCCTCATCTCCAAAAAATTAGAAATTTCTTCCTAAAAAAAATAGACACTTATCTCCGATTAAATTGGCAGAAAAAATCATTAAAAAAATGGAAAATGGTTTACATAAGTATTTTTATGTGACGAAAATTGAAAATTTTATAACCCAAAACAATTCAGAGGATTTTATATTTTTGTTTCAAAAAAAATTAGACATTTAGCCATTTACATACTCCCAACAAAATTGAATGATTTTATTTTCCAAATGGAATAACAATATTTTTATCCTTCGAAAAATTGAGATTTTTCATTCCAAAAAATTTAAAGATTTTTTTCGCAGAAAGTAATTTTTATCTCTGAAACAACTGAATATTCCCTCAAAAAATTGAGCGTTTTTTTCTCTCTCTGAAAATGGGTGATATTGTTCTTCGAAGAAATTAGGAAGTTTTTTGTACCAAAAAATTTAGAAATATTCTCCACAGTTTTTTTACTTTTAAAAAAAATTGAAAATTTTTTGCACGTTCTGATCCCAAAAAAAGAGATATTTTTCATTCCAAGAAAAGATTTAAAAAATTAAGAAAATTAGAGTTCTTTCCAAAAAAAAAAAAAAAAAAAAAAAAAAAAAAAAGATTTTTAGGTGACATGTGCCTTATTTTTCGTATTTTCGAAGTTTTCCAAAGTGTAGCTCATTTCACTTATAAAATTTTGGGTGCAACTGGGACACCTCTATTATAACTATAATTTTTCCGGCCAAGAACTACCTATCCACTTACCTTCCAATATTAATCCAATAATGTATGTACTTGATGCTTTAGGAAATCAATCAGTGAACGTTTACGTCAATATGTTTATCAAAAGTATTGAAAGTGTCGATGAAATAAATATGGTAAAAAAATAAAATAAAATAAATTGTAGATGAATAGATAAAAATACTACAATAATTAATAATAAGCTCACTTATTTAATTTTAGGAAATGCGTGTACAAGTGATACTTCGTATGTCGTGGGTGGATTCAAGATTGGCGTATCAAGATTTGAGTGAGTACCTTGATTTGCCTGCCATGCTTACCTATACCTACTTACTACCCTCCTACGAAAAATGAAATTTTTTTGAAGACATGAACTATCCCCAACAAATCGAATTTCAATTTTCATGCTTTTCATTTGATAGATAATGAACATCACGAGAAGGAACGTATTGAGATGATTTCGTTAACTGATACGAGTAAGATATGGATACCGGATATATATTTTACGAATGAAAAAAGATCTCGAGAGTACAATGTTATTCAACCCAATTCGTTCATTAGGATTTCCCCAAATGGAACAGTATTATTCAGTAAAAGGTTAGGTATGGGGAACAAAAATGAAATTTAATTAGCATAATTTTCTCGAAATTATAGCCTGATTATTAAAGAGGTGCTTCCCAAGGCCTTGAATTTTGAAATTATAGCGAGGCCTCCAAACCAAAATAAAATACGAATTAGGGCCTACGAACTAAACTGGAGTCTTTTCATTTATCTTCTGTTTATAGGATATCACTTACTTTAAGTTGCCCGATGAATTTAAAAGATTATCCGCATGATTCACAAACGTGCCAAATTCGTATATCTACTTGTGAGTAATGTTTCTATTTAGAATAAGTTTATATTGGGTAGGTACCTAGATACTTAGATAAGTAGCTACATTAATTTCAAATCAACGTTGATTATTTTACAGACCATTCCACCACTAATAATGTATTGTTACGATGGAAACCCCTCGATCCGGTACAAATACCAAAAACTCTTTCTTTACCTAAATTCACTTTAGACCAATTTAAAACCTTCGAAATTGCGGCCAACACAAGCAAGGGTAGTATATTCCTACATCCTACTCTATTTTTTGATTGATACCTAGATATAAGTTTTTTTAAGGAATCAAATACTTTACAATAACAATTGATTCATTTTTCAGGTGAATACAACGTGCTGATGGTAGATTTATTACTCAGTCGAGAATTTTTCGCTTACTTTAAAAAATTCTATTTACCAGTTGTGATAGTAGTTTTAATATCTTGGATACCACTGTGGCTAGAAAGAGTTTTAATAATGCGTATTTATATCGCCATGTCTACTGTGATGTTCTTGGGATGGTACTATACCGTTCAAGATGCCGCATTATTAATTTCTTATAACACAGCAGTGAATTCGTGGAACGCAGCGAACTTCATATTTGTACTCTTAGCGGCACTGCAATCGGTGGGCATTGCATTCATGATAAAAACCAATACAAATGCGATAAAAAGGATTCATCCTGATGATAATGATGAATTTAAAATGCTACCTTATGGTCCAGATAAAGTGAGTTAAAATATAGAGCCCTAGTTGAATAAAATTCTCTGTTATGCAGAGTGATCGACTGAATAGGTAATGGAAAATTTTAATTCTTTCAGAGAAAAGTTTTTGAAATTGTGGATGAAAAACCTAATGTCGATGTCGAAATTATGAAAATCAAAACGAATTTCAAAATATGTTTCATCAATGTCCATAAAGAAGTACACATTATTGATGCAGTGGCCAAATTATTCTTTCCATCAGCTTACGTACTTTTTCTATTTTTCTACTGGATCACTTACTATTAATTAATACTTTTCAATTAATTAAAGATAAAATAATTGAACAGAATACTGAATATGTAAATAAAACTCCTTTGTGATTTTTTTAAAATATCATTTTTCAATTTTCATTAATTCATTATCAAATCAAGAAAATAAAATAAATCAAAAAAGAAAAACTAAAAATAATTCACAATTTAAAAAATAAAAAAATTGAAACGAGGACTAAGCGAAATAAATACTCGGATTACACGGGTAATTGACGCTTTTATTCTCGTCTATGATCACGGCCAAAACCACCTAGAAACTACAAGCCATGAACTTAAATTTGGCAACCTTGCCGAAGACGGCCGACTTGAGCAATTGAAAATACGTTTTCTGGGCAAACGAAGTGGTTTTCGAAAAAATTGATGGGAACCAAAATTGTAGAGGGAAAAATTAACTTTCGTTTAGTGTATTCGGAATTTTGATTCGACTAATATTTCTCGAGTTACGGTCAAAAAACTGATTTGAAGATGGGCCGTCTTTCCAGATTTTCCCTATTTTCCCGGTCAAAGAAGCGGTTTTCGTATCAAAAATTGATAAGGACAAAAATTGTAGAGCAAAAAATATCCTTTCATCCTAAAATCATTGAAGTTTTGATTCGACGAAAATACCTCGATTCATTAGCAAAAACTGTTTTCTCAGATATGCAAATTTTCATATTTTCCTATTTCGCGGATAAACAAAGCGTTTTTCATGAAAATTGATAAAAACTAAAATTGTATAGCAGAAAAAATCCTTCAGTTTTAGTGCTTTTAAAATTTTTGATTTGACCAATTTTTTGAGTTATCGTCAAAAAACTATTTATTTTTTCATTTTCGAGGTCAACGATCCCTTTTTTGTGAAAATTGATGAAAACCACAATTGTAGATCAAAAAATTTACTTTTGTTTGGTGTAGTCGGAATTTCGATTTGACGAATATTTCTTGAGTTATCGACGAAAAACTGATTTTGAAAGTTGGCCGTCTACCAAATTTTCCCATTTTTCCGGTCAACGAAGCGATTTTCGTGAAAATTGATACGAACCAAAATTGTAGAGCGAAAAAAATCCTTTCACCCTAAAATTATTGAAATTTCGATTTGACGAAAATACCTCGATTTCTCAGCGTAAAATGTTTTCTTGGATATGCAAATTTTCACATTTTCTCATTTTCAGAGCGAACGAAGCATTTTTCGTGAAAATTGATCTGAACCAAAATTGTAGAGCAGAAAATTTCCTTTCGTTAGTGTGTTGTCAGAATTTCGATTCGATGAATATTTTCCGAGTTATCGTCAAAAAACGGATTGGAAAGTCGGCCGTCTACTACTCGAAAATGCGACGTTGCCTTTCTACGTTCATGGCTTGTATCTCTAGGTGGTTTTGTCACGGCTGATTATAGTGTTACCAGGCCGGAATATAAGATTTGGCAACGCTGTAGCCAGAGTCTGAAATTTTTCTTTTCATCGCAATAACTCGGGAAATATTGACTTTACAAAAAAAGTGCAAGAGACCTTTTCTGAAGGGAATTAAAAACAGTGATGTCAGTAACGAAATTTTTTTTTCCGTTACGGTATTCGTTCCGTTACTGTAACTAAAAATCCTGAATTTCGTTATTTGTTACGTTACTTGGAACGAAAATGGTACCGACAGGGCCTTGTAACGTTATTTTTCAAGTAACGTTATTTTTTTCCGTTCCGTTCCGGTTTTTTCGTTACAACGTAATTTTTTCCGAAATAGCCAGAAATCATAAAAAAAATTGCTATCTTCATTTTTCAATGTAAATTAATAACTATCAAGTCCAATAGAATAAAATAAACATCAAGAACTAAGAAGAAAATAATACAAGTTTGGTGGTGTTGCTACCTATTGGACCCCTCCCACCCCTCCAATTTTGGATAATCCAACTCATTCAAATACATTATTGAAAACAGGGGGAGGGTAAGGGGCCCGATTGAAAAAATTTTCAAATAAAAGTTGTAGCTTGAAGTACTAGGAATAATTTTGGTGATAACAAAAATTTCAATCGGATCCCTCCCTCCCCACCAATTTTGGATAATCCAACTCCTTCAAATACATTTTTAAAAACAGGGGGGAGGTAAGGGGCCCGATTGAAAAAAATTTCAAACAAAAGTTGTAGCTTGAAGTTGTATAAATACTTTTAGTTATTACAAAAATTTCGATTAGACCCCTTCCTCCCTTCCAATTTTGACTATAAAGTATTATGTAGCACTGGACTTGGTAAAAAATTTTCAAAGTTGCACCCCATGAATGTAAACAAAATAATCAAACTAGACGTTAGTGAACATTTTCTGCGGTTGGCAGTGCAGGCAATGCAAAAAAACTGAAAAAAATAACGAAAAAAAGTAACGGAACGTAACGAAATTTTTTCGTTATTTGTTACGTAACATAAAGACCATTTTATTGTAACGTTATTATTTCGTTACACAATTTCTGTTCAAAAATAAAGTTCCGTTACTGTTCCATTACTTGTAACGAAAAAAAATCCGTTATTTTTCGTTTTTCGTTACCGTTATCATTACGTTCCGGCATCACTGATTAAAAATGCTTTCCACTCGTATAAAAATATATTTGGATTTTAATGACTTGTGAAAAATCAAAAATCACCAACTTTCGAAAAAACTCAAATATTTTTATATGAGTGAAAATCATTTTTAATTTCCTTCAAAAAAGGTCTCTTGCACTTTTTTTGTAAAGTCAATATTTTCCGAGTTATTGGCGTTATTAAAAAATCAGCCTTCAGCCACATTCCGGCCTGGTAACACTATAGTCGGCCGTGACTCTATCGTACTCTAGCAGTATATCGAACTGATGTATGTTACAAATTCGACATCCAGCATCCCTTGTCTCGATCGAGAGGGATGAACCGTGCATAAAACAGGCAGGGGAAAGGGAGGCAAACGTCTCGTCTGGCAAGCTCGTAATTTCTATGTAATTACGGAACTAGTGCTAACGCCTCTACAGGCATTATGAGGAACAATATAGAATTTCACATCATTTCAGCATGTTTCAGCCTTTTTATCCAGTTACTCAAGAGAAATCTGTAAAGATATTGAGCTTTGAGAAAGCTATAATTTGAAATTTTTATAAGCATTGTATATATGGTACACTTCGATAGTGACGTCTCGGTACATGGTTTTTCCTCCGTCGGCAGCGGAGGTTTTTTCGCCCAGTTCCGAGATGCTCATTCGCGCGCGTTTAGATTGTCGAGAGCTAATGAAGAGTATAGTTCTTCAAGTGATCGTGTAATTTAAATCTGCCGTATATTGTGTAAAATATATTTGTTATTTTTGTTTGATTAATGGTGTTAATTATTTACTAAGTAGATCTGAGTAATCAAGAGATAATCTAACATGGTAGCGAGAAGCGTGATTACAATCCAGGACCTTCAATCCTTTCAAATTTCAAGTTTGTACTTGGTGTCTAAAATGACAAATACTTCGCAGAAATTCGTAAGTAACAAACAATTTGAAAATTCCTGAAACCAAGGTAAAATGTGTATAATATATTTTGTGTAAAAATAAGAGCTATAAATTGCATGAAAAAAATTGAGCTTTAATATTGTGCTATAAAATAGGTAGGTAGGTACCTATAGTTAAATTATAAAAAAATCGCTGACAAGACGCGTTCGTCGTGGACTGCAGCTGCGGCGGATGTTGTTTACGATAGCGATAGATCTGCTGAATTGCTGAATAGCGCGATTAGGTTTGATGCGATACGAAAGTGAAAGATGGGTTGTAGTTTAGTTGGAATGAAATTGATCTTTAGTTTGATTGAGTTATTCGTACGCGTAAGATTAAAATTTACATCGTGAGAAAGATCGAATATTTTCGCCCGTTGTTGTTGTGGTGGATGTTTAGTGCGATATTTGATTGAATAAGTGTTCAAATAAATCGAATAAATTTACGAGTAACATTTTAATTCTGAAGTAACAATTTAATACACGTATCGACGTGAGTGACGGAAAAAATAATAAAGTGATTTTGTGAAAAATATGGCGCCGACGTTACCGCAAATGTCGAAAGAGAAATCAAGTGGTACGTAATTAAGTAAATTATTTATTGAATTAAATTTGTAAAGTGTTTAAATACAACACAGTTTAAAAATTGAAAATATTGTGGATGTTTTATTGGATGAGCACGAAAGCGGAATGGTACCTTCACGTGAAAGTGATCCAAAACATCATATCTGAAAAAATTAATAAAATATTTAGTGAAAAATTGAAATATTTGATTAAAAAATTAAAATATACATTCCGAGGTCAGTGAACAGTGGATCGGAGATTTCTGTGCGTTCCAGTGTCTCCAGGAAGCTGTGATCTGAGTTGGTGTTTGTGTGTACGTGTGTTCCGTATACATGGGCATTGAACTTTCACGCTATGGAAAAATGAAAAATGAAAATTAAATTAAATAGCTGATTGCCTCTAGGAATGAATAGTGTCGTATTATAAAAAATTAAAACAACCGTGTTGTCATTTTTGTGTTATAGGATCAGGTCAGAGAATCACATTCTCAATAGATACGTTGACGAGTGTGATTAGCGAAATCGTACGTCAGGTGATACGTCCTGCACCTGAAATTAAACGAGAGTACAAACTAACTGATAAAATGCGTGTGGACTTGTGGTTAGACAAGTTAAAAAGCGAATTGTGGGCAAAAGAACTGCCAGATATTACCCAAATGAGTGAAGATATTGAGTATGCAGATGAACGTGAGAAAAGAACACTACGTGAAATCATCATGAATCGAGTTGATGATAAATATCATGCTCAAGTTTTGGTGTTAGAAGATCCTGTCGGGATTCTAAAAAAATTAATAGAAATTAAAAAAGCAGAAATGAACCTCAACACCGCTTTTATGCGAAAAAAATTTGCAGAATTACGAATAAATAAGGGTGAAGCGGCGGTAGATTTTTTAAATCGTATGAGCGAGGTCATTACTTTCTTCGATTTCATCAATAAACGGATTCCAAACGACCAGATCATTGACCAGGGTATTAATGCAACGATGATGGTGTACCCAATGGTTCGTGTGAGGTTGTTAACGAATACGGAGTTTTCAACGTTGACATTTACCGACTTCCGTAACGTACTCATTGAGGAAGAAAGGGCCTGTCCAAGCGAGAAGGAAAAACCTGTCCAAGCAACGGCCATGTTCAGTTCAGCATCTGAAAATGAAAAACAAAATCAATATACAAATGGAAAAAAAGGAGAAATGGAGTGTTACCGATGCCATCGTAAAGGGCATTTGGCGAGGGAGTGTAGAACAAAAAAGTTGAAATGTAACAAATGTCAGAAGATGGCATTTCATCGCGCAAATGAATGTAAAGGCGAGAATTTCAAGAAGAAATCTTTTGGACAGAAAAAGTGGAAAAAGTATAGCCGAAATTTCCAGAAGCCCAAGAACAATAATCGATATGGAAAAGAAACGCAGCCTGAGGAGAAGCCTCAAGCGAAAATGGCAAAAGTACCTCAGTTAATTGAAGGTAAGATTTTGAATACCTATACTAGATATTTAGAAGTAATATGCGATAGTGGTGCAACTGAGCACATAATCAAGGATGGAATTTTCTTGTCGAATAGACAGAAATTTCATACCGAGATTATTGGTGCTAATTCGGAGGAAAAAGCAAATGTGGAAGTGTTGGCGAAAGGAGAAATTAGGACTGTGAAAGCAGATGGTGGAGAGCTTATTTTAGAAAACGTATTATATGCACCAAAATTATCTGAAAATTTACTTTCTTTGAGAAAACTAGTTGAAAAAGGTTATAAGGTTGTTTTGACAGGTGAATGTTTAAAAATATTAGATGGAGAAACCGAAAGTGTCTTAATGACTGGTGAATATCGGAAACCATTTTGGTATATTAAATTGAAAGTCATTAATAAGACTGAGGTTTTTCTGAGTGAGAGTAAAGAAGATCAAAATAATGAATCTGCTGTTGCGAGTGAACCTGAAAACATGAAACGTAAAAATGATGACGTAGAACAAGGGCCAAGTAAAAAATTGAAAACAAGTGAAAATGACGCAAGTGAAAAAGAAAATATACCTATTCCTAGTACTAGTGTAGAATTACCTACATTAAATGCAAATAATGAAAATAAAAATGAATCGAATAATAATTTGTCAGTTTCTGATATTGTTACGAAAAATAAAACAGTTGAAAGAGGTGAATTGGATGAGTTGATTTTTAGAAACGAGATTGACATTGAATCACAAGAAGATGATGTGTTTGAAGGAGAGAATGCGAGAATTTTGAAAAAATCTGATGAAAAATTTTGTGATTTACGAAATGACTCAGGAATGCTGTGGCATATCCGATTGGGACATTTATCATTAACTTATCTTCAATTATTGAAGAAAAAGGTTCCAGAGTTAGAAAAGGTTAATTTTGAAAAAAATATTTTGGATTGTGAGGTGTGTGCAATGGCAAAAATGAAAAGATTAGCGTTTTCTGAGGAAAGAGATAGAGCGAAAAAATCGTTTGAATTGGTACACAGTGACGTAATGGGTCCTGTGCAACCAGAATCTTTTGGATCTGGATTTCGTTTCATCGTGACATTCATTGATGATTATTCACGTTTCGCTGTGGCGTACGTGATGAATCACAAGAATGAGGTAGGTGAATGTTTTGAGATGTACTTGTCCGAGGTTCGTGCACATTTTGGAAAAGATACCTGTGTGAGTAAAATCAGAAGCGATAATGGCACAGAGTATTTTGGAGTGATGAAAAATATTTGCGAAAAAGAAAAAATTGAGCAAGACTTTACCGAGGTCAATACTCCACAGCACAATGGAGTAGCGGAGAGGTTTAATCGCACTCTTCAGGAACGTGTGCGGTCGATCATCTTCGATTCTGGTGTTCCGAAATCCTATTGGGACTATGCAGTAGGGTATGTAGTACATACATACAATCGCACTCCTCATGCGAGTATTGATTATCGTGCTCCGATACAGGTACTGAAAAATGAAGTGAATCTTAGAGTAGAACAATTGAAAAGATTTGGATGTGTTGCTTATGTACATCTGAATAAACAAAAATTTACCAAACTTGAAAAACGAGCAGTAATTGGAATCTTGATTGGCTATACAGGTACTGGGTATAGAATCCTTTTACCTGAAACAAGAAAAATTATAAGAGTTAAACACGTAAGATTTGTTGAAAATAAAACGTATCAAGATTTAAGCACATTGAAAAAGGACGATATGGTTATGAGTGAAAAAGATTGGTTTATATTATACGATGAAACTGAAAATGAAAATAAAACTGAGAAAAACGATACTGAAAAATTCGAAAGCCAAGAAAACTTGAGAAAGGAGGGAGCAAAGCAAAGTGAAAGAGAAGAGTTTGAAATTGATGAGATTGAGTGTGAAGAGATAGAATTTGACGTTGCTTTTGCTAAGTTGAAACATGCATTTTTAGGTGCAATGAAAAATGCAAAATTAGATCCTGAGTTACCAGACGAGGAAAATTATTCGTTACTAGCTCAAATTCAGGGTGATCCTCAGACCGTAGAGGAAGCCTTGAATTCTCCAGAGAGAAAATTTTGGTTGGAAGCGATAAGAGAAGAATTAAAGGCTATGGAGAAAAATAATGTATGGGAAATTGTAGATAGACCCGAAGAGACGATGAATAATAAACCAAATATTATAGATTCAAGAATTTTATTCAAACGAAAAATTATGAGTGGAGGACAAGTACGATATAAGGCCAGGTTAGTGATAAGAGGGTGTAAAGACAAACGAGTTTATGATTTAAGTGAAATTTATGCACCTGTTGCCCGGTTAATAATGATACGTACTGTTCTTGTGATAGCAAATAAATTTGGTTATGAAATGTTACATATGGACGTAAAAACTGCATTCTTGTATGGCGATATAGATGGGGAAGTGTATATGGAAATACCTTCCGAGTTTGAGTGCAGTGAAAAAGAGAGACATACGAAAGTTTGTAAATTGAAAAAGGCGTTATACGGTTTAAAACAAAGCCCAAACAGATGGCACAAAAAGTTTAAAGAGATTGCAGAAAAATTGAATTTTAAAAATGAATTAAATGAGCCGTGTTTGTTTTATATAAAAGAAGAAAATATTCGTATTTTTTTACTGCTGTATGTTGACGATATTTTAATGATAGGAAATGATTTAGATCGAATGAATGACATTGTTGAAAAATTAAGAGAGTCAGTAGAATTAGTGAACCTAGGTGAACCTAAAAAATATCTAGGTATCGAGATTGAGAGGGACAGAGAAAAGAAAGAGATAAGATTGACTCAAAAAGATTTTTGTTTAAAAATGTTGAAAAAATTTAACATGGGAGATTGTTATTCACAAACTACTCCTATGGAGACGAAAAATGTAAAGAAAAATTCTGAGAGAGTAAAAACAATACGCGAAAATGAGATAAATAAAATTGAACAGAATTTTCCATATAGAGAGGCGGTAGGTAGTTTGCTATATTTAGCGAATGCTACTCGACCTGACATCATGTTCGCAGTGAACATGCTAAGTAGAAAGCAAAATAACCCTACCAAGGAAGATTGGTGGGCGGTTAAAAGAGTGTTTAGATATCTAAAAGGAACTAGCGAGTTAGGCTTAATTTATAAAGGTAAAAAGGAAGGAATGGAAAGTTTTGCAGATGCAAGCTTAGGAGATTGCGAGGAAACGAAAAGATCTACCTCCGGAGTAATAATTCGCCTATTTGGTGATGTTGTATTCTGGAGCTGTAAACGACAAAGCACTGTTGCAGGATCAACTTGCGAGGCAGAATATATTGCTGCAAATTCGGCGACGGTAGAAGTAATTGGCTTGAGTGCATTTGTAAAGAGATGCATTGATGTAGATCTTTTGCCTGTAACGATACGCTGTGACAATACAGCTGCGATAGAAAGTGCTGCAAAACCTGGTTCTGTGAAACTAAAACATTTGACGAATATAAAATTGCATTACATTTTAGAATGTAATATTAATGGACTGATTAAGATAATATATGTGCCTTCGCAACAAAACGAGGCGGATATCTTCACGAAACCGCTTCCGAGAAAGAGCTTCGAGTATTTACGAGATAAGCTGATAAGTTAATCTATTTTTCTGTTTGCAGAATTCGATCGTGGTATCGACGAGATTATAAAACGAGTTGATGAGTCGCTGGAAATAAAAGACGCGATGGAAACAGATTAAAAATGATGAATAACAGAACATAGAAATTAAAAATTGATATTGATATATATACTTACAAAAATAGTGTTATTCTGTTTCAGCATATTATATTATGATATTCAACATGATTTAAAAATTGATGACTTGTGTTATTTGTTTACTAATGAGATATCTTTGTGGTTGTTATAACAGGTTGACTGGTTGAGTTCGAGTTTTTTTGCTGAGATAGCTGTTAATTTCCTGCGCGCATTTGATTTTATCTTCTACTTGGATATTGGAGGCGTATAAAAATTGGAGGGAGTGTAAAGATATTGAGCTTTGAGAAAGCTATAATTTGAAATTTTTATAAGCATTGTATATATGGTACACTTCGATAGTGACGTCTCGGTACATGGTTTTTCCTCCGTCGGCAGCGGAGGTTTTTTCGCCCAGTTCCGAGATGCTCATTCGCGCGCGTTTAGATTGTCGAGAGCTAATGAAGAGTATAGTTCTTCAAGTGATCGTGTAATTTAAATCTGCCGTATATTGTGTAAAATATATTTGTTATTTTTGTTTGATTAATGGTGTTAATTATTTACTAAGTAGATCTGAGTAATCAAGAGATAATCTAACAAAATCGTTTATGTTATTTTATTAAAATTTTAATTTTTAGTAGTCCGCATGGGACTACGCACGGCCGACTATAGTGTTACCAGGCTGGAATGTGGCTGAAGGCTGATTTTTTAATAACGCCAATAACTCAAAAAATATTGACTTTACAAAAAAAGTGCAAGAGACCTTTTTTGAAGGAAATTAAAAATGCTTTTCACTCATATAAAAATATTTGAGTTTTTTCGAAAGTTGGTGATTTTTGATTTTTCACAAAAGTCATTAAAATCCAAATATTTTTATACGAGTGGAAAGCATTTTTAATTCCCTTCAAAAAAGGTCTCTTGCACTTTTTTTGTAAAGTGAATATTTTCCGAGTTATTGCGATGAAAAAATTCAGCCTCTGGCTACAGCGTTGCCAAATCTTATATTCCGGCCTGGTAACACTATAGTCAGCCGTGGATTACGACATCGGACCCCCGCGACCTTCGACCATTTAGTGGTCGAAGCCCGCGACATTCAACAACTGCGCCAAACGACCCCCAAATGAATTCTAATAATTCTTTGCATGACGCGCATAAAATAAATATAGGGGGTCGTTTGTCGTGTTTATATTACTTTTGGGGGTCTTTTGTCGCACTGGATGAATGGCGTGGGGGTCGTTTGACATAGTGCCAAAAAATTTAACCAACCTTATGCTTTTGCTTTCAAGAAAATTCATTCTATTTTTATACATTTTTACTCTCTTTTACATTATTCTAACAATCAATCAGAAGTGTTTCATTATCTATAGCAACTTTTACACCGTAATGACAACAAACAGTAATAATTTACTCAATGATATGCCTACGTTTCAAGCAATGGAAAACAATATAAAATTGGAACCAAATACATCGTTCAGCCAGAATGTTCCGACCCAAGTGAATTCAAATTCAATTTCGGATTCAAATAGTCAAATTTTGGAAACGATAAAGGTAATTTAAAGTCATAATTATCATTTCGTACGTGAAAGTAACTGAAAAGCTGTTTCTGTAGACAGAAAATGCGTCTCCTTCGACGGTTCCCAGTACCAGTTCTACGAGCTTACATTCAATATTGATGAATAATTCAACGCAATCGGCTGCTTCTTCTCCATCCAGTCATAATACACCAGTTGCCACTAGTCAAACTCCAAAAATACAGTCGACCGTTAGTCAAGCTTCCGCTGCAGTTAATCACGATCAGGTAGATTTCATCACAATTTTATTGGTTTCAATTAAATCATATTTTACGAATTGAATATTTTTGTAGATTTTAACAAAAACGCGATTACAAGACTTGGTTAAAGAAATCGATCCCTGCGAACAGTTGGATGAAGAGGTTGAAGATCTGCTGCTTCAGTTGGTTGATGATTTTGTCAATAGCACCGTCAATACGGCTTGTATATTCGCTAAACATCGCAATTCGAGTACTGTCGAAGTGAAAGATGTCCAGTTGTATTTAGGTATAATTCGAAACATTTTAAAGTTCACTTGTGTGATCAGTTTCTTTAGGTATCTTTAAATTATTATTGCATTTTTTTCCTTTAGAAAAAATGTATAATATGTGGATTCCTGGATTCGGCACGGAAGAAGTAAAACCGTACAAGAAACCTCCTATTACTGAAGCTCATAAGCAGAGATTAGCCTTGATAAGGAAATCATTGAAAAAATATTAATTCAAATTTTGTCACCGGTGAGTTTGAATTAATTGAAATTAAAATGCGCATAAATTTATTTCTCATGTGAACATTATTCGAAAATTATAAACGATGATAGGTAACATCATATAAATCGGTTCTTCTTTGCTTCAAAATCGGAATGTTCTGCCTCGTTTCGGCGATTTTTGCTACATCTGGAGCAAAAAATCGTTATGAATTTATGCTTTTCGAATCAAATTTCAAAATAGGTCTTACTTGTACTTACCCACATAACCGTATAAAATTCCTTCTTGATATTCGGTCTCTGCTTCCACTTGGCCCAATGGATTTACAAACATCGTATGCCCGTGTGATTTATACTCTGCCTTCTCATTTCGAGCTGGGGCAACTCCAGTGACAAATACTTGATTATCTACAGCTCTGGATCGTAATAAAAGTGCCCAATGCAGGGGCCCAGTAACATCGTTGAATGATCCGGGATAAATTAATAAGTGACATCCTGAAGGGAACAGTGATGAATTAATTCTTGAACGTAAAAATAATTTAGATTGTAGGTATTATTACCTTCATTCCGATAAATATTTGCCAATTCTGGGAATCGAACATCGTAACAAATACCTAGGCCTACTTTCAATTTATTCACTTCGAATATGGTATAATTATTCCCCGGACTCAAAGCATCAGACTCTTTGAAGGTGATTTTGCCAGGTATATCGATATCGAATAAATGAATCTAAGGAATAGATTTCAATTTAGATCGAATCATTGTAGTTTGAATATTTTAATAAGTATTTTTTCATTACTTTACGATGTTTTGCTATTAATTCGCCTTTTGAATTCCAAACGGTACAAGTGTTGTATAATTTATCTCCTTCGATTTCAGGTATGGTTCCGCCTACGACGAAAATATTGTTTTTACGAGCGCATTCTGATAGAGCTTGAGATGTTATGCCATTCGGTATCGATTCAGCATATTTTGGAAAGAATTCTGTTACACAAATGATGCGAATTATCTCCATTATTTTAGTAGATTTTTCAGTTCTGTATAATTCATTTTTTAAATAAAAAATTTGTTATTTTTTTACAATTCTCGTTTACTCACTTGTCCCGTATGGAGAATTGAAACACTCCGGCAGTATTGCTATACTCGCCGAGTTATTTTTAGCCTGCTCGATCATTTTAACAGCATTTTTGATATTCGACTCTTTATCGTCGACGCTGAGTAATTGAATAAGGGCCAGTTTCGTACCTTGAATGTTGGAAATATACCGTGTAAGAGTGAGATTTTTGAAGAGTAATTAATGAGTATAAATTACCTTGGGTGGACGTCATCACAGACCGAGTTAAAAATTTCAAAATGAATAAATTAACGTAACACTTCGCAGAAAAAACGCTTAACATTGAATAATTCCTATGACTTCCCACAAAACTTCGTGTTTTGAGTACGCCAGTAGAACACTTTAAGATGGTAGAACTCAACATTAAATACTTGATTCCTTTGCTCGCCTCTGTAATAAATTGTACTCTAATCAGATAGCGATAAAAAGAGGCAAATAACATCTAAGCTCTTAAAACGATTCAAAATTGCATACCATAAATATCACGATCGTTCAAACACGAATCACGAACTCACGCCAAATCAAAGTGATAGCGTAATACCTTTAAAAGTAAAAAATAGAATATCGTTTCACTCAATAATTAATTAATTGAAATACAATTTTAATTCATTTGAAAAAATTTCCGTCGATTACTTCAGCGTAGGAATGATTATGATATCGTCTTATCAGGAAAACAATGTGAGAATTCAGTGCTACCATTTGTAGTACCTCTGAAAAAAAAATGGAAGAAACTACAAAATAAAATAAAAATTTATTAAGCAAGTGTTTTTAATTTGGTTTTCACTTTTTTTGCTACGAAAAAATTAAGTAAGAATTTTGGCCTATAAACATTAACATTCATAAAGAATACATTAAGTATGAAAATTCTTAAAAAATCAGGCATTATAAGGTTAGGCCTATTATTAAGCATTTTTAATATTCAGATTAAATTACTGCTTGTATCGAACTTCATACAAATCCGATCTTCTTTGCTTCAAAATGGGAACATTTTTTCTAAATTCTTCCAATTTATCCAAATCTAAAATATGGAAAAATAAAATTCGATATAATTCTAACCTTCGTGTAAATGTCACAATTATATTTGATCGATTCTACACTTGTTATGAGGTTTCATAGTCGGTAACTTAGGGATAGCTCGGAATTTTTCAGAAAAAGAAGCTTTACTTTTTTGGAGGAGGTACCTATAAAAATATTTCTCAAAGCTTTTAAATCTAAGTTTTGATTATTTATTTCAAAGAAGAAACAATTCCAATGTTTTTGAGACTTACACAATAATTTTGGAGTGAAGAATTTGTTTTTTAGAGTGGCTAAAAAAATTAACATTTTTTGGAGTAAAATAGGTAATTCCTCGATTTATTTCCAGAGAAGAATTTCCATTTTTTTTTTTTTTTTTTTTATAAAAAAAATTTTCAACTTTTTGAGGAAAACATTTTTTTAAACAATACCTACTAATTTTTTAAGGAAAATATTTCCGAAATTCTCAAAACCGAACATGAAAACATCACTCAATTTATTCTCAATTTCTTAGGAAAGATGCTCAATTTTTTTAGGCGAAATTCTCAATTTTTGGAGGGAGTAAAATTCTCTTTCGGGGGTGGGGGGGGGTCAATAAAATTTTCAGTCAAAGAATTTCAATTATGGGGAGAATTCTGAGTTTTTGATTAGAAGTTGCTCAATTTTTTAGGGGGAAAATAATTTTTGAAAGAAAAAAATCTCAATTTTTTGAAGAGAAGAATAATTGTCAATTTTTGAAGAAAAAAATTCTTAATTTTTGGAATTTTCAAAGAAAAGAATTCTCAATTTTTGAAAAAAAAATTCTCTCAATTTTTGAAGAAAAAATAGGCGGGTTTTTACAAGAAAATCGACGCTCAGCGGGTTTAACTGCGGTATTATGAGCCGAGCCGCAGCAAGTGCGGTTTTTCCAGCGGAATATCCTACTTCCGTGGCGGATTTATACAGCGGATCGCGGATTTTCTCCCAACAGGGGATCGTTTTGAGGGGAGGGAGTATTTTTTTCTTGTTTCATTAGGAAATAAACTTCTCTCTTTATCTTTGTAATAAGGAATTTCCCAATTTTTGTGAAGTAAATAAATTGTTTTTTTTTTTTTTTTTTTTTTTAGAAGAAATCGAGCTACATCAAGTTGACTGCCTCATAATGTTTTACCTACCGATGAATCCATAAATAACGTCTTCGTCGTACTCCGTAGTCGCCTCGACCTGACCAAAGTAATTAACGAAAGTCGTATGTCCATAAGAGACATAGTCAGCTTTTTCATCTCGAGCTCCCGATACCCCAGCTACGTACAACTGATTGTCTAGAGCTCTGGATTGTAAGAGTAATTTCCAGTGAGGGGGGCCCAAGGTATCACAAAATGCTCCCGGATAAACGATAAGTTTACATCCTAAAAAATAAATACCAGCCAGTCTTGAATTTTAAGTATTCTTAAAAACACCTATACATATATATGAAAATCACATAGGTAGGCACAGGTAGACCGGAATCACCGCGAGTACCTACTACTTACCTTGTTCTTGATAATATCGTGCCAATTCAGGGAACCTGGAGTCGTGGCATATAGCTAACCCTACTTTAAACTTTCCAGTATCAAAGAAATTGAACGAAGAACCAGGATTTAATGCTTCAGATTCTTGAAATACAGTTTTACCTGGTATGTTAACGTCGAATAAATGAACCTGCAAAGTAAAACGACAAAGGTACTTGACACGATTTTCGAAAGCAGCAGATTTCTGCCGGGAATGAAAACAGACGCTTACTTTTCTATGTTTGGCAACCAATTCTCCTTTTGGATTCCATACTGTACAAGTATTGTATAATTTTCCACCTTCTGATTCGGGAATAGATCCGGCGACTATGAAAATGTTCAGATCTTTTGCACATTTCGAAAGAGCCTTACAAGTTTCACCATTTGGAATTTCTTCAGCGTATTGGGGGAAAAAATCTAGAATAGGAAGGTATAGAAAAATTTTTTAAATTCTGGGAGAAAGACGTAGGTTGGTAGGAAGAATCGAAGATGATCTTACTTGTTCCGTAAGGACAATTAAAACATTCAGGTAGTATAGCCATATCGCAATTATTATTTTTAGCAATTTCGATAAATTTCAAAGCATTCTTCACAGTAGCTTCTTTATCTTCGGTTATGTACAACTGAATTAAAGCAATCTTAAAATCTGGCAAACATAGCAACTGAATTAGGAGCAAGTACTGATAAATAGATAGAGGTACACGTGAAATGAGCTGTACTCCAAAAAAAACTCGAAAATGCAAAAATTTTTAAATATTTTTTTTTGGATAAAAATTCTAATTTTTTGGATGAGATATACTTTTCTTTTTATTTGAAAAAAAGATCTACTTATGAATTTTTTGGAGGAAAAAAAATTTAAACAAAAATACTTACCTAAGTTTTTTTGGAGTAAGAAATACTAAAAAATTCCTAATTTTTCTGAAAAAATCTCAACTTACGGTTTTTTGAAATAAAAAACTGATGAATGTTTTCAGAGAAAAACTCTTAATTTTTGAACAAAAAAATATTTCATTTTTTAAAATTTCAGTTTTAAAAAAAACTCTATGTTTTGAAGAAGAAAAATCTTTCATTGTATTTTGGATGAAAAAATTCTCACTTTTTTGATTTAAAGAATACTCGTTTTTAGCCAAATTATTTAATTAAAAAATAATGGCTATTGTGTCCGACCCTAATTTAGAAGGAGGAGGGGTAGAAAAGTTTTGACCATATTTCTCGACGTTTGGGACCAAAAGACGACGATCTGCAAAAGTATATATATATGTGTGACATGTGACAGATCGAACGTCAACAAATGGGGTCAGAACTTTTCTAACCCCCCCCCCTCCTTTTAAATCAGAGTCGGACACAATAGCCATCATTTTAAAAAAAAAATTAATCTAAAAAAATTTGGCTCGAGAGTAGCATCTTGACTGCTACGCGTTTTTTTTTGAAGCAGCAAAATAGTTCTTAATTTTTTTCAATAAGAAATTATAAAATTTTTCAAAATAGGAAATCCTCATTATTTTTTAAAATTGAAAATTTTAGATTTGTCCAAAATGGAAAATTCACTTTTAAAAAAAAAAATCTCAAAGCAAAAAATTGTAAAGTTTTCTATCGGAACATCTTTTAAGAAATTTAATTTTTTGGAGTAGAAAATATCTTTCTCCAGTTTTGCAATTATTACTAGACTTTTTTCTGAGAGAAAGACGTGCACTTTTTTCACAGAAAAAACTCAGCTTTTTATTTAAAATATTTTAAGAAAAAAAAGGTATTTTTTGGGATTTAAAAAATTTCCAATTTTTTTCAAATACCTTCCTAGAAAAATTCTCAATTTTTTGGAGTCACCTAACAAGTGATTTTTCAACTTTTGAAGAAAAATAATACTTGATCAATTTTTTTGAAATGGGAAATTTCCAGAGCTGGCGCGACTCAGAGTTTCGAGTGTGAGTCGCGGAAGTCGCATGCGAGCGACTCTGAGTTCGACTCTGAGTTCGACTCTTTTTCACAAGGAGTCGAAAAAAATTTGAAAAAATCGACTCATCACTAAGAGTCGAACATTAAACTGATTCACGACTCTTCTCAATTTGCGACTCTTTTTTACTCACGACTCTTTTTTTACTTGCGACTCTTTTGATTCACAACTCTTCATATCACGACTCTTTTCATCTCTCAAACTCCATTTTTCCGCGATTCATGGGTAGTGCAACCTCGTGTGTTGTTAGTTTAGTTTTGAAGTTTTACTTACTTGAAAATTAAAAATTAAAAAATAATAAATTGAAAAAAAGAGTTGCGAGGAGTCGGAAAAAAGAGTCGCGAGGAGTCGGAAAAAAGAGTCGCGAGGAGTCGGAAAAAAAGAGTCGCGAGGAGTCGGAAAAAAAGAGTCGCGAGGAGTCGTTCATTAAAAGAGTCGGACTCATGAGTTTAATCAAATTTGTAAAGAGTCGCAAATTGAAAACTCTTCGACTCAACTAGCAAAGAGTCGAACTAAAAGAGTTCGACTACCAAAAGAGGTGAGTCGCGCCAGCTCTGGAAATTTCTTGAAATTTTTGGAGCGAAAAATTCTAAATTAAAAAAATCTCAAATCTCAATTTTTTGAAGAAATGGAACTTTCAGGTCTTTGGAATAAAATAAAATAACACATATTTTTAAGCAAAAAATTCTCATTTTTTTCAAATAGCCAAGGTACAAAAATCTTTCAGTGTTTTGGAGTAAAATAATGCTCATTTTTTTTTTGTTGAAATGAAAAACGAATAAAATTTTTAATTTTTTAGGCAAAAAATTCTCATTTTTTCAAAAATACCTATACCTAGGAAGAAAATCTTTCAGTTTTTTGGAAAAAATACTTTTTTTTTCAAGTGAAAAAGTTCTCAATATTTTTGTAGAGAAAATTTTTCAACTTTTTCGAATGAAAAAGTCTCAATTTTTTTGAAGCAAAATTTCTATTTTTTTTTAAAAAATCCTCAACTATCTTGCAGAAAAAATTCGCAATTTTTTAAAAGTAAAAAGTTTTCAATTTTTTGAAGCAATAATTTTCAATTTTCTAGGAGAAAATAAATTTCAATTCTTTGAAACGAAAAATTTTCAATTATTTACGAGAAATAAATTCCCAATATTTCAAAGAAAATCTCATTTCTTCAAGTAGATAAACACAAATATTCTTAATTGTTTGATGCAATAATCGTTCAGTTTTTTGGTGAAAAATAACATTGATTTTTTTTTGGAGCAAAAAATCTCATTTTTTTGGAGAAAGAAATTGTATTGTTTACGAAAGAAAAAACTGAATTTCGGGAAAATAAATAAATTTTTGTAATAAAAAAATTACCCACTTTCTTGGAGTGAGAATTCTCATTTTTTTTTCAATTTTTAAAGCAAAAAACATTTCTCATCTCATCCAACAGAAAAAACTCACATTTTAATCCAGAAAAAAATAGGTACCTATCTGAAATCAGCGAGAAAAAATTCTCAATTTTCGTAAGAAAAAAATCCTAATCTTTAAAAAAAAATCTTTCATTTTTTCAAATAAAATAATCAATTTTCAGGAGATTTTTTAAAAATATTTCTCAAATTTTTGGAGAAAAAATCTGAAATAATTTTCTTCCTCAATAATTAAAAATTTTCTACTCGTCACCACTTCTGGAAAAAAAATCGAGCTACACCGCAAAATTTCCTAGCTGCCGAAGCTGACTTAGACACATTAAGGTGTCTACGTAGATCACATTAAAACAAAATACTCTATTTCTCACCTGCTCCAACAGCCATTTTTTCATATAAATAATTATCAACAACTCGTAGTATATTCGTTGAAAACAAAACACAAACTGCAGATAATAAATATATCAGTTGGTTTCCTAAATACTTCGAAATATTTTCAATAGCTCTTATATTATCATTCCCCACCAGTTTTCAAATGATAAAATCGTATTTGCGGAAACGTAGAAAATCACATTTTTTAAATATGGAATAGATAATTCGTTATAATTTCCTGTTTTTATCATTTATGTACTCGATACTCGTATATTTAAAATACTCGAGCGATGCAACTGAATGTTGAACAAAGGTCGACTAAATTTCAACAACATCCAAGAAAACAAGTAAAAAGCTCATTTCACTATAACTTTATTATGCTTCTTTTTAATGAATGAAAATTTACAAAAAAAAAAAAAAAAATGAAAGGGTGATCATAACGTTACATCGAACAATACATAATGCGGTTTCCAACACAGTATACAAAATAAAACGCATGACATACGTACTAGACAATTATTATAATAGGTATTTCACATTATACGAACGAATCAAAATGCGATACGATAATTTTCTTGGGTATAAATACTTATTATTTTCATATATATCTAAATAAAATATTCAACATTGATAATGTTATTATACAACATTTTTAAATAATTAAATAATCTGTCTAACAAAAAACACGCGATAAAATCTGTCATACATAATTTAAAATATGTACTAAATAAATAAGTATTCTACATCACACGCAGGGAATAAATAATTCATTGCTTGTATAGTAATATATCGCGAAAGAAAGCAATAAAGCTTTTATAGAGAAATTAATAATCCGACGACGTCTCCATTAACTACTTAAAAAATAGTTCAACGGCACACGAATCGAATCTCACCATTCATAATATCTTAAATAACTACCTCGTCTTTATTTTCGATCAGTAGCGCACCACTGAAATTCCTGTCACAGAAAAAAAAAAACAATCCGAATAATTAGAAAAATTTTCGTTAATTTTGATTTTTTAAAAATACAACGCCCAAAAAAGGAATAGAAAATATACAAGTAAGATACACACAATCATGCTGCATGCCATGCGGATTAAAGCTGGTAATCGAAGCATTCGCAAATCCACATTCGACAGACAGAAGGAAAAGGCATTTTTATACAGAAAAATTATCTATCGGTCACTTACTTCCTCTAAATAATTAATATTAAAGCGCTCCAAAAGGATCGAGAGTGGTCGCCTGTTGCGCTTGTGGAGGAACTATAGGCTGCTGTGGTTGATTCATCATTGTTACATTATTGTACGGGGGTACCGCCATTCTAGCCGCAGGCATATTTTGCACACCCTGCACCCGAAAATAATTTACATATAGGAAAAAGCTCAGCGCAAACAGTTTTTTTTTACAAGATGGATCGAAAGACCAATTTTCAAGTCAACAAGTTGCATGTATCAATTCATTACATTTTTTTTTTTTTTTTTCAAGGCAGAAAAATCCACATTATTAACTCCAATACGAGACTTCAATTTATCTAAGCTCATCTCCAATAAATTAACAAAAAAAAAAAAAAAAAAAAGATGAGAAGTGAAAACTGATTGCATGTAAAATACCTAATAACCAAATTTAAAAAAAAAAAACAAAAAAAAAACGACGATCAGAAAGAGTCTGAGATTTTATCTTCGACCTTCTCGTCATCTTTGAGTTTAAAAGACCACTCTGTAATGTTTACATTTTCGAATAAAACGAATCAAACAAAGCTTAACTACTACACTTGAGAGATACCAAAAGAAGCTAAAGAATCAAAATTTTTCATTATAAAATAAAGCATAAAAATAGGTACGAACATTATCGTAGTATATTTTCACTTTCACCGAATAATACATTTTCGAGACTCGTCGTTCCAAGTTAATTAACGTACGTCGTCTAATTTTCTTAATTATTCTCCAATGTGGCTAGTTTTTCAAATTTAATCATCAGCAACAAGTAGTTCTAGTTTAGTAAAGCCCTAGGAAATTCTCATTTCGAGTACGTTATGTTACGTATTATTCAATTCTGAACGTGAGTTAATTGCTCCGCTTTCAAAGTGAAAATTAATCTTTACTGAACGCGTTTCAAAGCAAAAATTGTGCACGCCAAATAAATCGTAATTAAATGAATTAAAAATTTCAAAAGATTATACAATATTTTGCTAAACATGCAACTTGTTAGCCGTCAATTGTGTACAATAATTTAAAAATATAACTGAGTAATAGCCTAAGAATTTAAAATTATATACGAAGAAATTCCATTTAACCGTAAATTCACACAATTACAATTAAAATCGAATTTTGCTTTTCGTTGATTTTTTTCAAGTAAAAATTAATTTATCTTATTTCGACGTTTTTAACAAAATTTTTACAGCGAAACATTTTGAAGGCCAAAAAAAACTCTACTTTTTTTTAAAAACCCGTTTCCCAAATTTTCAGAGAAAAGTGAAAGTGGAACTTCAAAACAGAGGACTGAGGAGTCTGAGGCATTGCAGCTCAAAATAAAACAAATTGAAAAAAAAGTAAAAAACAAAAACAAAATTCGATTTGCACTACTTACTGTAAAAAATTTATATTAATTAAAAAACGTTAAAATAA
Source organism: Balanococcus diminutus (assembly GCA_959613365.1). Classification (NCBI taxonomy): domain Eukaryota; kingdom Metazoa; phylum Arthropoda; class Insecta; order Hemiptera; family Pseudococcidae; genus Balanococcus; species Balanococcus diminutus. The sequence goes on from OY390714.1 coordinate 39,433,618, forward strand.
TGTAAAATCTTCTCATGAAATAACAACGTACAAATATAATTTTGTAATAATTCTTAAAGAAAACTTTGATAGGTATTATATCATTTTTTTATTAATTTTTTTTTCAAGTACCTACTTGCTGGAGGAATTTTTGAAAAAAAATTTCAATCTAAAAGTTTTTTTCTATAATGAGTTTTAAACCTCATTTTTTTTTAATCAAGAAGAAATTTTTTAATTAGAACCCATATTTCGACACCTTAATTCTCAAACGTTGTATCTACATTTCGAAAATTCGCTTTTGGGACAAACTTGAATTACATTTTTTTCTTCAACCATTGGATACACTACAGTTTATGTTTCTTGAGGGGGACCTCATTCTATCTACCTTTGATTAAGCTATGGTAAATCTCAGTGTGTTCAACGGTTCGAGAAAAAAATGTAATTCAAGTTTGTCATAAACAAAAATTTTCGAAATGTAGATACAACGTTTGAGAATTAAGGTGTCGATTTATTTTTTAATCATTTTTTTGAAACAATAATTTTTTCATCGATTTTTTTTTATTCCAAATTTTTTTTATTTTTTTACACAATGAAATGGCGATGGCACCTTTATCTTTAAATCTTTTTTAATTTTTTTTTTTTTAGTGGGTATTTCAAGTTTTTTTTCATAATTTTCTTCACAAATTTAATAGAAAGATTTTTTTTATCTAAAAAAAAAGAAAATACCTAATTGTGATTTTTTGAGAATTTTTTGAAGTAAATCATTTTTTCAACATTTCTTTTCCATAAAATGGAAAAGGGTTGTTTACTTACATCTACATACATTTACATTTTTTTTTCATCAAAGAAATGATCACTTCTTCACCATTTTTTGACACAATATTTTTTAGTCCACTCGAACGATTTTTTTTTTTTTTTTTTAAGAAATATTGACCATAATTTTTTAAATTCATTTATTGGTAATGGTAGGCAGTGGTAATTAATAGTAATAGGTAACTAGTAAATAACTTGCAAGTTTATTATTTTTTTTCCAAAATAATTTTTTTGATTTTTTCTATGAAAAACTGCATTTTTTAAAAGATTATTTATTTTCAACTAAATTTTTTTTCGCAATTTTTCAGTGAGAACTTCATTTGAAATATTCTTTTGCGACTTTTTTTCCAAAGAAAAAAAAATTTGTAGGTATAGAGCCGTAATTATTTTTTAAAAATATAATCGACTTCTCCTTTTACTCGAAATTATTTCAATTTTTTCTTCATTTGGATTTTTAGAGATAATTATTTTTACAAAAAAAAAAAAAAAAAAAAATTCATGAGTTTTTTTTTTAGTTTTTCTTGAAATTGAAATAAGTAGATTTTTTTCCACAATAAATTTTTTTAAAGAAAATTATTTAAATTTTTTTTTTTTTGCAAAGCCTTGTTTATACTTTTAATGCTATAGAATTCTCACGATATTCAACATTAAATTAAAGAAAATTTTTGAGTGAGGCCCTATAATTAATTTTTTATCACTTTTTTCAGGAAATTTTTTTATTATTTTTTTTATCTGACAATTTTTTTATCAAATTTACTAATCGATACCTATACATTATGATGAATTGATGAGCTTTAAATATGTTTTTGTGAACTAAAAGAATTTCTATCAAGTTTTTACTGAGAATTTCACCTGGAATATTTTTTTGTTAAATTTTTTTTCAATAAATTATTTTTCATTTTTTTTAGAAGATTAATACATTATTAAAATTTTTGACACAAAATATTTTTCTTTTACCTATTTGAGAAATTTTTTTACAAATAAAATTTCAAGGATAATTTTTTATTCATTTTTATACTGTTATGATACTTACTTGCAACCTTGACTTTTTTTCAAAAATTTTTTGGACGTATTTTTTAAAGTTCTATTTTTATGTTGTTTTTTTTAAATTTCTTTATACAGAACTCGTAATATTTTTATTTTTTGAAGCATTCTTTAGACGTTTTGACTAAAAAAAATTTTCAATTGGTTTTATTAGACATAGTTTATTTTCTCATGGAGTTGGTCTGCTGTGAAATTTTAATGGAAATTTTTTCATGCATTTACATACAAGATTCAATTAAAAATCCAAAAAGGCGAAGAAAAGTGATCATTTAACGTCCAAATAGTAAAAAAAAATAGTCAAAAAAATGACGATTTCAAAAATAAAGACAAATAATGGCTATTTTCGAGTAATACAATTTATAAAAGAAACCATTTCCATGGAAAAATTATGAATTTTTTACATTCAATCGAAATTTCCGCAATTTCACTCAACTGCTTGTATTAAAACACTCAAGATAAATAGGTCGAATGAATGAACCTTCTTTTTTTTCTTTTTTTTTTGTCATACCTATACTCAGACAAGAGTTAATTTTCAAAAACACTTGTCAACGTACGTTGCAATATCACGAGAAGATTTGACATGCATATTATCTACACCAATTGGCAGTGGTTATCGTGCACGATAAATCGAAAACCCCTTATACCTTATACCAAAAAGTGGTGTAAACCGCTTACCATCGAATAAGCAGCTGGGAATGTAGTCGCAGGATTTGTGGGAGGTATTCCTTGCACCTAAAATCGTCCATAGTGTAAATAGTAGCGAAGCTATATTACAAATCAACGCAAACTAGCTCAACTGTAAGGTTACAAATCATACCATAGGTCTATAATTTACTCCGGTTGTAGCCGCCATCGGTTGAGGTGTCCACGACGCAGCATTATTACCACCTTTGGCCGGTGAATTCCATTGAATAGGTCTGGAAAAAAAATTCAAAAAAATACGATTTAGTATACGATTGCGAATTAAATCAATTTTAGCAATTTCCACACGAGAAGCCATCGCGTACTTACTTAGTTTGCGTACTGGTTTTATTTATGGTAAGATTTTCGGCCAAACTGGCTATACTGCTCTCAAGATCACCAGTTATCACTTTACTAGTTCCCGTGCTCGTCGGACACGCAGCCACCGACCCTAAGGAAAACAAGTTTGGTCACTTCGCCGTCAGGTATTAAAAGGACAACGCGACACACCAGCGCCACATCTCCAAGCCATCACCACTACTTACCCGGTGGACCAGGGGGGAATTTTACAGGAGACCCATACAACTGTTGTTGTAACGGAGGATAACCTGGCATGATGGGCTGTGCGCCTGGCGCACCTGGGATAACAGGCAGAGGTTGTTGGGAAGCCGGAGGCGGAGGACGCGACGGCGATCCCATAGCCACTCTTATACTATCATTCAAATCATCTAACGCCGTTTTAGTCCCGGCACCAGGTTGCCCGGATGCCGGAGGCGGCGGTCTGGGAGGCGGAGGCGCCATACCAGCTCGTAAATTTCTCGCTTCTTCGCTCTCTCCCGATAAGCCACTCAAATCACCGGCGTCCTCCGTAAATGGAACGGAGGAAGGAATTGATCCGTCAGAAGCAGCTTGAAAAAAATCCCAAATGTTAGAAATACGTCGATTAATTTTAAAATTTAAATACAACCGAGGCTGCATTTCAATAATCAAAATCCTACTACGAATATTTCATAAAAATCATTAGTGGCAGCAAATGCAATATCTCAAGGCGACCAGCAACTTCGACTAGTGCGTGGCTCGACCCACCCCCCTCCCGAAAGAATAGCGATTCAAAAAGTTTTTCAGTCTGAATCCTAGAACGATTTTATTCCTCAAAAAATTGATATCCTCCAAAAAATTTAAAAATTTTCACACTACGAAAAAATTGAAAAAATTTTCATAATGTAGTAAATTCTGCAAAAATTATTTTGAGACAAAATTATAAATAGAGACCTTGAGAGAAAAAACTTTTCACTTCAAAAAAGGATTTTTATTGATTTTTTTTGTTTGTCCCCTCTCATTCCAAAATTAAGAAACTTTTTTGCCAAAAAATTGAAAAATTTTACATTCTAAAAAAATTAAGATTTTTTTCTTCGTAAAAATTCTGAAAATTTTCTGAGAGATATATTTTGTAAGAAACTGTTTTACTGCAAAAAAAAAATCAAAAAATTGTTTTTTCTCCAAAAATTTGAGAACAGGTAGGTACCTTTTTTTTTTTTTTTTTTTTTTAGTTTTAATAAATAATTTTTTTTTTAAATAATCCTCCAAAAAAATGAAAATTTTTATTTTTTTTTCATTTCAAAAAAAGTAAATACAAAAAAAAATATATTTTTTCATTCTAAAAATTTAGAAAGTTTTTTTAATACTTAATTCAAAAAATAGAAATATTTTTTTCTGAAAATTTGAATTTTTCTTAAGAAATATGAACATTTTATTTCAAATTGTAAATTTTTTACTCCGAAGAATCGAGAAAATTTTTCACCAACTTACTCCAAAAATTTAATTGTTTTCCCCTCTCCTCCCATTCCATTCCCAAAAATTGAACGTTTTTATTTTCCAAAATAAAAACAAATTGAGATACTTTTCTTCCAAAAACTTGAAGGAAAAAAATTTCAAACCATTTTTTCTTTCAAAAAAAACTTGAAAATTTATTTCCCAAAAAATTGTTTTTTTCAAAAATTTTGAGAGTAGTTTTGTAAAAAAAAGTGGGAAAATGTCTTCTCCAAACAAATAAATTTTGACCAAAAAAATTATATATTTTTTTTCAAAAAAAATGTATATTTTCCAAAAAAATTGTAGATTTTTCCCAAAAATTTCAAAAAAATTTATAAGTTGCTTACTTTGAAAATTTTTACAATTTTCTGCTTCAAAAAATAGGAAAATTTTTTAACTACTCCTAACATCAACTGATGGTATATTTCTCGTTTTTTTCAACTGTATAATATATACCTAGATTTTTCTCCTTCAAAAAATTCAGAGATTTGCTTAAAAAAAAGAGAAATTGTTTTTTCCCAAAAATTTGAGAAATTCTTCAATACACAAAAAATGAACGAGGTTCTTGAAAAAATATATATATTCGAAAAAAAAAATCAGAATTAGAATGAGAGAATATTTTCTTCAAAAATTATTTGAGAAAAATTTTTACTAGAAAAAAAATAAGAAATTTTTTCCCCAAAAAGAAGAAATTTTAATTGGTAGTGTGTAATCAATTTCCACGTTTTTGGATTTTTTCCAAGGTGTAGCTCATTTAATTTTTGAAATTTATGAATGCGTAGCTCGATCACCCAAGCTACTTCTAAATTGCCGGCCCTGCAATATCTGACGTGAATGTTCCGAGTAAGTACTGTGTTCAACCTTAACGCTCTCATTTCATCCCATCGAACAAGAAAAATATGTCAAAATTTCACTTGTAGACACATTCAAATCTATAAGTACATGTTCAACTGATTCGAAAAATTCGGGAAATCACCTAAAAAATTGTCGAGTAAACTTTCCTTTTCAAGTTGCTCTATCTTCTAGGTATTTTTTCTTTTGGTAATTTGTAAAGAATTTGACCCACGAACCAGAATTTTGAATTGAGGTACGCTATTAACACTCGCATTAAGGGTGAAAGTTTAATTAAATTGATTGGAGCTTTGTAGGATTCCCTGGTGAAATCCCCATTTCTGCGATTAATTTTATCCCAGACGGAATTTCCCTTTTATTCGGGATGCCGGATAATTTATTTCAACGTAGCAAGCTCAGGCATCAGGCATTGTAAAAAAAAGATATAAATAATTTGATATTTTCCTTGCACTGGCTGGTTATACCTACGTACTTTTTTGTTGAAGATTGCATTCACTTTCGTCAATTGGGGTAAATCCTAAAATTAGTTTCTTAGAGACTGATAATTTAATCCTTTAAATTAGAAATTTTTTACAAAGAGGGAAGAAATGAAACCACACAAGTCATTAGTGAGAAATTTTCCATCCGGAGAAGCTTTTTGTACAGCGTTTTTTCTCTTTTTATATATACTTCATTAGTACAAACTAGGTAAGGTATTAAATGGTAGGTTTTTCCAACCCTCGAAGCGATTAGTAATAGGTATAAAAGCGAATGAATTTTTTACAGAATTCGTAGCATCGTTAGGAAAGAACACCAACACAAATTGCAAATTGGTAAAATCAGACCTATCTTTTAACCAGAGAAAAGCTCCCAAAACCCTTCGACGAAGCCACCTAACTTACCAGTCGTTGTAGTTGAAGAAGATGTAGTGTTTGTGTCACCAAATACTGAAGTAAATGAACGATCATCGACGAACGCATTCGTCAATGAAGGTTTATTATTAGAAAAACCTGTCGGAAATAGAACCGATTAAGCGAATACGCTGAAAAAAAAACATTCACTAGTAACGTTTACCACCTACCATTGGTCATCCATATATTATTATTAGAAACGTTATTATTAAATGCCGTCGCAGTTGAAACTGGTGCCGCAGGCTGTGCGAACATATCAGCAAATGGATTGCCCAATTGAAGTAAATCATCTGACGCTTTCGTCTGCAACGTGCAAGATTTGCATTAACCAGATGAACAATAAAGAATCATGTCGAGACGATGAATATCATCAGCGTAATGTAATCTTCTAACCTGATTAGTGTTTTTTGAAGCGGCAGGCGCCATTGGCGCTGAGAATAAATCGACGATCGGCTGCTGCGCTGGTGAACTGAGGAATGGATTTGTCGTAGTGGTGTTGGCGTTTGAATTCGCATTCGGAATACTAGATACTGGACTTTGAACTTTCGCTTGCTAGAATTTTAAATGTTAATCAGAATACAAAGTAGTCGTGGATTTCTTTAAATCAATAAAAATGTGTTAAGAAGCCACGTGCGATTTCAAGTGAATTCCCAGCTTACTTTGTATTGATTTAAAATAGCTTCTTCTTCAGCCAACGCCTGTCTGGCGGTATTTTCGTCTACGATTTCAGACTGCTGTGCTGCAGTACCAAATGACGAACTAGTTGAAGATAATGCACTGACACCGGTCTTAAAATCGGTTCTTTGTTGCCTAAAATAAAAATTCGTTCTAATTAACAAATTACGAATAACTAAAAATTATAATATTAAAATCACAAGAAGATAAATATTTTTTTTAAATCAGAAAGGCATTATTGGGGGGGGGGGGGTGGTGAGATGAGCTCATTTGTCCCCGAACGTAATTTTTATGATATTTTAGTAGGATATAAACTAAATAATAATTGATGGATCAGTTTTTTTCTAGAATTCTTCACCTAAATTTTTTTTTCTTGAAAAAAAAAAATCAAACAAATTTTAATATAAAAAATGTTTGAGAAATTAAAAAAAAAATAGTGAGAATTTCATTCTAAAAATGATTCAATAATTTTTACAATTTTCATCAGAACTAGAGAACTTTGTAGTGAAAACATTTTACCTAAATATAGCGATCCATAATTCATACAATCTTCAAAATTTAATAGCTAATATTTTTTGAAATGGATTTTCCAATAAACTTTTTGAAAGGATTTTCGTTGAAATATTTTTCAAGACAACTTCAACACATTTTTAATCACGACCATTGTAAGAATTTTTTGCAAACTTTTTTCGAGTATTTTAAATGCCTATTTTCTAACCAGATTATCCCCAGAGAATTTTTATTATTTTATTTAAAAATATTTCTCTACATTTTTCAACAGCTAGGTATTCCCCAAAAATTTTAAATTTCACAATTTAAAAATGTTTCCATTTATTTTTTTCATTTTCATTTTTTTCATTAATTTCCTAAAAGTATTTCATTTTGAAAATGTGGTAAATTTTCAGCTTTATTTAAAATTTCGTTCTTTAAAAAAATATATATATTTGAGAAAATTCCTATTTTTTTTTACAATTTTTTGAAAATTCATTTGAAAAATTTTTCAAAGGTTTTTAAAATTTTTTTTCAATGTTCCAGATGATTTTTGACAAATGTGAATCTACAATACACATAATATAATAGGTAAGTACTTAAAAAAAAATTTAAAAATTTTCTTTGGTGAGAACTTTTTGTGAAATTTTTTCCAGAAGATTTTTTCACTTTTTCAACAAGCCTAGGAAAACTGACAATTTTTCATTGGAAAATTTGAAAGGAAAACTTTATTAGGTAAATTTTTTTTTTTTTTTTTTTTTTAATGTTGATGGAATTTTATTTCGAAAATTATGTCAGATAAGTACTTGACATTTTTATGATTTTTATTTCAGATTTTTTTCTATAATTTTTAAAAGAATTATTGCATTGAAAAATTAAAATTTTTTTTTATTAAGTAGGTATGTACCTAAACCTATCAAATTAAAAAATTTTCAGAATTCTCGAACGTTTTGAAAGTACTTTCATCCAATTATAAGAATTTCTGGAGAAAATTTTTTCATAATTTGATTTTTGCCAAGTTTTTCAAAAAAATTTTGGCAACATTTCAAAATTTTTCAACGAACAATTTGAAATGAAATTTTTCCAAATTTTAAAAGAATTTTTCATACTTTCAAAAAAAATTGATGAAAAAATTTCCCAATGATTATTTTTCTTCATTATTCAGTGACTTTTTTCAAAATTCTGAGAGAGTTGAAAATTTTTTCATTTGTAACAAATTTTTGTGATTTTTTTTAAGATTGCTCTTTGGAGTTTTTTCCGCAGTAGTTTCATCACATTTTCATCCATTTTTTTTCGTCAAAATTTTCATTTTTTCTCGTACCTATGTTTAGAGAATTTTATTTTGAAAATATTTCAAATTTGTAACATTTTTATAATTTTTTTATGTCGTTTTGTATCATTTTCAAAAGAATTGCCACAACTGAAAATTTTTCAATTTTTTTGAAAAAAAATTCAAAGAATTTTAGGAGTTTTTTAGATTTTTTAAGCGAATTTGGCCAATTTTTTCTATAGGTAACAATTTTTGAATTTTTTTTTAGAGTGTTTTAACTCAACTTTCAACGGAATATCTTGGAAAAATTTTTCTTGAAAAAATGTTTGGCTCTTTTCGCAGATTATTTTTTAAAATCTTTTCATAAACTTTTTTCTTTAAAAATTAAAAAAAAAATTCATTTTAAAAATAAATGCCACATATTTAACATTTAAACGAAATTTGTTTTTAAAACATTTCGTTTCGTGATTTTTAAAGAATTATTGATGCAAAAATTATCAGAAGATTTTTTCTCAATTTTTAGAAAATTTTTAAGGAGTTTTGAAAGATTTTTCAAAAAATGACCTATTTAAGAGAATTTCTTAACCTATTATTTGCATAAAAAAATTGTCAATCAAAATTTCTTTGGAATAAGCAGGTTGAAAAATAAGTAGGTACGACTTTTTTTTTTTTTAATACTTACGTTGCCGCCTGTGTTGGTGTATTGACCACGGATTTTTTACCCTCCAGCGCAGCCAAGTGCTGTTCTAGTGCATCTAATAAACTGCTAGGAGCCTAAAACAGAAAACCCAAGAAAAATTAGTCGACTGCCAATTGCCGTCTTTGGGATTATGAAAATTTCGTAAAATTAGGTAGGTACCTTGGTTAAATCGGGAATTTCGCCTTTATCGATACCGACATTTTCGGCAACTTTTAGAAACTCGCCAACTCGATCCATTCGAATTAGGAATTTTTTATAGAGATCAAGCGCTTCGCGACATTGCTTCTTATTCATTTCGAAATATTTTTCTGCAAAAAAAAAAAAAAACCAATTGGTCGAATCAAGAAAGGTATTTTTTTCTGCGAATAATGTATTGTTAAAAAGCACGCAACGTCGCGTCGGTTACATAAAATACGCGAAAATAGAGGCGTAGGCCGTTCGGTTTTCTAAATTTTCCTCATACGTTTATAAACATTTTTGAACGCTTCGAAGCAATCCTTCGGGCAACACCTTTTACAAAGTTTCGTCTCCATGCAACGAAACTTGTTCTCGATAAAATTATCGAAATCGTTTTTACGTTTCGCTTCGTACGTCCACGGATCGTTTTCTTGCTTCACCTGCACCACATCCGAGGTACAGGTAGACAAGGACAGATCCTTATTCCAATCCTGGCCCGTCGACGAAGGCTCGTTCACCGCGTACTCTTTATCGACGATAAATTCGCCTTCGTTGGCGTCTTCTCTGTCTTCCTCCGAGCTACTCGTATATCTGTCGACGACGGTGCTCGTCGACTGCGACGTCATTTCCCAAGTGCCAGATTCGTTGGTGGCGCTGGCGCTACTCGACGACCGTTTCGTTTCGCCAATTCCGACCTGCTCGGTGTATTTGGAAATTTGGAACATGGCGTCGTATTCGCATTCTTCGCCGGTTCTTCTATCGCCATCGACTTTGAAATCCATCTTATAACGGTGTAATAAATCCTTCAAACTGTATTCTGTGCTGGAACCGAAATAGAACTTTATATCCTTCCAATTTGAAAAGTATAATTTTTGCAATGATTCTGCGAAATTCTCGTTTTGCTTTAACCAATCGTTGGTGTATTTTTTTACATAAAACATTGTACAATTCCATTAAGGTAATGTCGCTTTTCTAACCTTGTAGCTAAATAACTCCTTTCGTAACGTATTGCCAGGCAATTTAATTTTCTAAACGATCGACCAACCATTCGCTTGGAAATTTCCAACCTTAATTCGGTTCATTTTTTTCAAATTTTCGAACCAACGTCCCACACAACCACATAGGCCTAGGTAGTTTTCGTTCAATATGCGAACACTCGACTCGGATAATTACACCGGTTAATTTTATTAATTTACCGTATCGTTTTTGTGCCATTCGACGTCGCATCGCTCGCATCGTGTCATCGTAAACGACCCGACCATCTTACTTTCACATAATAACCGCCAGTTCCGATTCTTTTTCTCGCATTTTATGTAACCGACATCGACACACCAATCGGCAGGTGCTTTCACCTACAACATCGTCTACTCTGGATGGACGACTTACCTAATAAATTGATAATACTATCATTATAACCAGCGAACAATCTAATAAGGTCCCTAAATAATAACATAAAAGCCATGCTAATGACGGCGTTTGCTAAATCAGCCGCAGTACAATCGAATTCCAGCAACGCGTCCAGTTGACTTTGAAGCACGGGTAAAGTTTTCAGTAATTTATCCGAGTTCATGGTTCTTAAAACACCATCTTCTTTCCTGCAATTATAAGGCAATCGATTAGAGTCGAAAGGGAAATTTTTACGTCACGCGAATCGGCCATTTTTATATGAATTTTTAATTTTTTCCCCTCTTGTACATTAAACGTAGGTATTTAATTTTGCGTTAATCGAGCACGTCTCTTCGTTATTGAAGCTATTTATTAAAATATTTAGCTCAATTTTTTAATAACAAAAAAAAGCTCTTGGGGTGATTCTTTTATTAATCGACTAACAGAGCATCTACTTACTCGTAATTAATTTTTAAATAGAATAAAACCACCTTTGAATAAAAAATGGTTTCCTTGGAAGCCACCATTTTCGTGACCGAAAGAGAGATTTTACGTCAATAATCGATTTCACGTCGAAAGTACCGAAGAAAAAAAAATGAAAATAACTATTAGTACCTACCTTCCAAAAAAAAAATTTTCAAGTTGATTTTTTATGCTACGAAAACAGGGGTTAACAGGGTGACCCCTGCCCCTTACTTTAGAATTTCGATTTTTTAGCTCAGCCATCCTCAGTTGTTCTTTTTTATGAGAAAATAATTTCCTATTTTTCATTTCCCCGACTAAATTTTAATTTTCAAGTAGTGCCTCAAGTCGACTCCAATTCCACACAAAAAAAAAAATTGTTCACTTAACATTATTTTAAATTTGTTTTTTTTTATTATTTATTTATTAGAAAACAAAATTTCAAGTTTTTGACAAATTTTTGAAAAAATTTTTTGGCCCCAACTGAAAAATGTTTCAGACAAAAGTTGTGTATTTTGAACAATTCCCTATTTTTTATTTTCCTTAGGTATTTGAATCTAATGTGGTGCTACTATTGGTCTACCCTCATTTTAAAAAAAAAATGAAATTTTCAATTTTCAAAATGGGAGACTAGTGACACCATTTAAAATTTAAAAAGGGAAAAATAAAAAAAATAGTAATTATTTCTCATAAAGAAGAACAATTTTCCAATTTTTTTCAAATAGGTATCCACAAAGAAAATTTCATTTTTTTTTAAATTTTCAAAATCAATTTTCGTTTGATTTTGCTTAAAAGAAAAGTATTTTAATTGTACTGAGAATTCTACAATTTTGTAAAATGTTATTCAAAATTAATTTTTCTTCGAGGTGTTAATGACAATTTACACATTTTTTATTTCGATAAAATAATATTTTTTTTTTAGTTAGGTATTCGAGAATTTGTAAAAAAAAATTGAAAATTGAAAGATCTTAAATTAAACTGAATTTTTTAAATTTTATTTTAAAAAATAAATTTAAATAAAACGAAATCTTAAAAAAAATATTGGCATTCTTTAACAGTCATAATACTTTCAAATTACAATTTTTTTGATAGAAAATTTTGATAAATTCTCATTTTGAAAAAAAATTAATAAAAAATTATTCTGAACAAAATTTTAAAAAATGACTTTTTTCTATCAACATTGAAAATAAGATAATTTTTTTTCAATAAATGAAAAAATTTGAAAACAACGAAATTTTCAGCGAAGGAAAATTTTAATAAAATATTTCTTGAATAATTTTTTTAATCCCCCCCCCCCTCCCCAAAACACATTTTAAATCCTTACTCATTTTTTTCAGAAAAATTTGGTTTTAAAAAATGCCTAGGTATTTTGTTTAACTTCTAAAAAAAAATCAAAATTTTGAAAAAGTTTCTTCAACATTTTATCAATTTCTTCCCAAAAATTTTTTTATAAGATATATTTTTTTCAATTTGTAATAATAAAAATAAATTATTTTCTTTTGCCAAAAAATTGACATTTTTCTATGAGACTGCAAAAAAAATTCCAAAAAAATTACCTAAGTAATTAAATTTTCTATTCCATAATTTAAATTTAAAAAATTATTCTAAAAAAAAAGAAATTTTTATATGGCATGCCACAAAATTAAAAGTTTTTTTTTGAAAAAATATGCCACTATTATGCCAAAAAATTTAAAAATTTAAAAACCAAAAAATTGAAAAAATTTCAATTTTTTAAATTTTTGTTGAAAAAAAAATCCATTCAGTTTTCTATTGTAGGTATATCGATTTTTTTAATATATATTCAGTTAAATGTAAATAGGTAAGTATGTAAGATTTTTTTTAAAATTTGTTGACAAAAAATCATTTTTTTTCAATTTGTTCAAAATAAATTTATTTTGATGATTTTCTTTTGTAAAACAATAATTGTTCATTTTTTTCAAGAAAAGTTTTTTAAACAATTTCATTACCTATTCTTTTTCCTTTTGAGAAATTGGGACAACCACATAAAGTACCACTTGAATAAATTAAGTTGAGGAGAAAATAAAAAAGTGGGAATTAATCCTCCATAAATAAAAATAAATCTGATGGGTTATCATCAAAAAAGGCAAGCTTTTAAAATTCGGTCAATTTTTCATTCTTTTACAGGGGCCGGGTTAAGGATCGCTTAAAATGCAGTTGTGTGAATAACAAAAAATAGGGAATTTTTTTTTCTCTTCAAAAGAAGCAATTTCGGGGGTGAGACGAAAGAAATCGAAAGTACGAAATAGAAGTCAACGTAATGCTTCAATCTTCAAATCAGAATCATCAAAGTATAGTTAATTTCCCATTTACGAATAAGTAAATCGCGTTTCGCTCATTTCCAAAGTAACATGCAAATATATTGCAGATTTCTAACTAGGTAAAATCGAACCGAACATACCGACATAGGCATTTAGGCACCTAATTTTATTACACTTTCGCAACTGTTACACGACTCGAAATTTCGCTACGACGTCGACACGATTTAATACGCCGAATAAACAACAAAATAATACACAGGCGCCTAGCAAGCGTAGCGGTAAATAATCCTTCCGTATCAATAAAAGCCCTGTGATCAGAGTACACTTTACGCTCGATCAGTTAAGCCACGCTCTGCCATACTCTCGACTCGATGAATTCTCCGTTTTGGAATTGGAAAGAAAACAAGGGTCAATGGGATTAATCAAACACTACCGTCCAGGTAAAGGTAGGCCTATTTAGGTGTGAGTACTTTTTCAACAAACTCGTAAGCCGATTACTGTAGACGAAATTTACTCACCCGCGTTTAACTTTACAAAAATCGAACGCCACTGTTCTGTACGATAGCGCTTTTTCGTTCAAATAACGCGCGTATCGCCTGATAAATGGTGACATGTCATATCCTGAAACAGAAAATAAGTCCTAAATTAATGGAGACGTCGATTATTTAATTATCGCTGAAGTTATGTAGATAAAATTAAAAAATTATTTATCAGTAATATTTTTCCATTATAATACACGATGTAATGAGTGATACCAGCACAATATCCATAAAATTCAACTTCACCGCCAACAACAGCTTATCAAAAAAAAAAAATCACTCAAAAAAAAATTGAGAAGAAATCCAAAATTAGAAAATTCAAAAATAACGTTACAGAATTAAAGAAAAAAGAAATTGAAAAATTCCAAGAAAAAAAATAAAAAAATTGGAAAACTTGAAATCTGCAAAAAAAAAATTGAAAAGTTCGAAAATCTAAAATAAACCCGAAATTCAAAGAATTTAAATTTTAAACAACTGCAAAAATTTTTTTTTACAGAAATACCAAAAAATTGGTAAAAAAAATTCGAATAAAAAAAAATGAATATTGGAGGAAAATTTAAAAATTAAAATAATGATAAAATAAAAATTTAAAAAGTAAAGAATCAAACTCCAAAAAATTTAAAGTTCAAAAATTTAATACATAAAAGTAAATTTTGACAAAAAAAAAATCATAAATAAAAAAGAACTTAAAAATAAAATTTTACAAAAACTCAAAACTAATTAAGTGGAATATTTTAAAAAAATTAGAAGTTATTTTGAAAAATCGATTAGTTAGTAAATTTAAAACTGAGAAAAGTTTCTCAACTTATAAAGAAAAGTTATGAATTATAAAATAATAAAATAAGTTCAAAAATTGAGAAAAAAATCAGTCAACATTAAAAAGAGACAAAACCCCAAAACTGCAAAAAAAAAAAAATTAACAGAGCGTAATTAAATTTCGCAAAAATTTAAAATTGGAAAGAAATAATATTATGAAAATCACTCAAAGCAAAAAAAAATCAAAGAATTAAAATTGCAAAAAAAAAAAAAAATAGGGAAGGAAAAATTCAGAGAAAAAAAAGTTTAAAAATGAAGCGGAAGTTTTAATTAAAATTTTCAACTTTAGAAAAGAACTCTGGCAATTTTCATTTCATTATTATACGTAAACGATTTGCACCGAACAAACAATAAGACATGTATATTCATTGTACATTCTGGTACGTATAATCAAATCGTTACAAAATACAAAACTTATAGAGAAGATTTCATCACGGTATCATGTATGCTTGTGGTATAAAATTTGCCAACAGATAATCACGTACGCTAATCGTTTTTCAATACTTATCAGAGCCTTCGAATCCATTAAATTCTCAAACCATTAACGCCATAGCTGTTGGTAATGAATTCGTCGAAATCAATAAAAATTTCAAGATGATATTCTTGCAGTCGTCGTTTGTCGTTTCTCTTCGAACAGTTTACCCCCACCCACCTGGCGCCTACACTGCGGAAAATTTTTCGAATTTATCTCATCGACTGAGAAAATCGTAACGGTTTTGTTTTCCTTAGTGCCACGTACGGCAACTATAGTAGAGTTGAAGACCAGAGAGTAGAAAGTTGAAAGTTTTTCACAACCAAACATACCTAAAAGGCCAACATAGTGAATAAAATATTCTCGTGCAAAACACGTCGAGTCGACATTTAATCAATCGTGGCGAACTTTGACACGCGAAAAAGTTACCAAGCAAGAAAAAAAATCAATCTCGAGGTATACTCTTTTATAATGAGAAGGAATACAGTTCGGAGTATGTCACAAAAGAGACAAAATAGCATTTTCGAAATAGAGAACTGGCTTTAGCGCAGCGATACATCAAAATGATAGACCCTATCGTTAAGTCGCACAATGAAAAATGAAAACATCTCTTGCCATTGAAATGGAAACCGAAAACCACACTAGGTAGAGGTACGATCGCCATACGCATGCTCGAAACCTCAAAACAAATTGATAATAATTTATATTAGTCAATAATGGAAAATAGAATGTCATCGCCTTAACTAGTTCATTGTCTATCTATTTAAAGCATATTTTTATAGTCCATACGACTCCTACACAAACCATAAGGTTGTTTATTCGACGTTCATCGAGTACGTGGTACTCGTAAAAACAAAAATATTTTTCTCACAAACTACCTATGGTGGTAAATAGGTACCTACCTAAACTTGAAAACATACCTATTACCTACTGTAGGTAAATATAGAACTTTTTCCTACTCTAACAGGTGTGTCCTTACGCATCCACCAATGCCTGCCCTTACAGTATGGTTTCTTTCTCACAAGTATCCTGTGTCTATATTCGAGAGATAGAACATATTACTAGATATCTACAGAGTAAAAATATACCGCCGAATACGACCATACAATGCATGTAAATTGAAGTACCTATTTCAATACGTAAAAGCAGAATTGTTAAGTAAATTTACATTTTACTCTTACATTGGTTTTTACACGTGAAAATGTAGAATAAAAAAGTTATTTATGTAAAATTTTGCCCATCTGCTGAAAAATCACTCAGAACAGTACTGTAACTTCAGTTATTCGAGAAACCAAACGTTTCACTCCAAAATTTTGTAAGAAACATTTTGAACGTATAAATCCCAACCCTGAATAAAACACCCTACACAGTACACTACACACTTGTACAAAACGTATTTTCCAAGCTGCTCGATAAAACACAAACGTGTTATAAGAATAGACAGGCAGGCAGGTAGGGTAGGATACGAGATGAATACACTAGAACATAATTTCTAGAACGGAGCAAATTTTCGCTTTTGTTTATCGTTAGAAATGTTGGCAAGAATTAATTTCGTCGTTTTATTAGAATGCGCTGTTGACGTGTTTTGACGCGAAGTGTCAGTTTCTTAATTCGCACGATGCACCTTAAAATTTTAGATGATAAATTATTCGCAATTAAGCCCAATCGCAGCATTCGTCAATTTATCAATTTTGTGGTGACACTTTCATTAAAATTTTAATTGCTACGAAAGAATTCAGCTTTGAGATTTTATTTTTTCAACTTTCGGGATTACATAAGAAGTTTTTTTTTTCAACATGGCCATTTCTAAGAAACATTTTTCTTCGATAAACTAAAAAAATATATTTCATCTCAAAACATTGAAATTTTCTTCTAAAAATTGAAAATAAAAAATCAAGAATGTTATTCACTCAAAAAGAATAGGAGGTTTTTTTTCAAAAAAAAAAAAAGAAACATTACCTAGGTAATAGGTATTTTCTAAAAAAAATATAAACTTTTTTCTCAAAAAAAAAAAAAAATTTTTATTTGAAAGTGTTTTTTTTTTCAAAAAAATGATAGAAATTATTTTACGCTGACTAGAATTTTTTCAAGTTGTTTGATTTTTTTTTTCTCAAAAAACAAAAACAAAATTGTTTCCTAATCATTTCCAAAAAATTTGAAAAAATTCTCCTCCAAAAAGAATATAATTTTTCGGAACTATCTTATTAGGCTGACTAAAAAATATATTTAATTTTTCTCCCTCCCCCTCCCCACCCACAAAAAAAGAGTAAAAAAATTTTTTTCCAAAAAATTGAAACCTTCACCTACATACTGAAAAATTGTTTTCTAAAAGTGAAGGATTTTTTTCAAAAAGTTGAGAAATTTTCTTCTCCAGAATAAAAAACGCGTAGC
This sequence comes from Balanococcus diminutus, assembly GCA_959613365.1. NCBI lineage: Eukaryota > Metazoa > Arthropoda > Insecta > Hemiptera > Pseudococcidae > Balanococcus > Balanococcus diminutus. The sequence goes on from OY390714.1 coordinate 39,451,345, forward strand.
AGTCAAGATGCTCCGCGACAGCCGAATTTTTTTTTTCAAGTTAGTGTACCTCTTTGAAAACGTTTTCATCCATGGTATTTCAGTTTCAATATCAGTTTCAACTTCAAATTCAGTTTAAAAATGTCAGGTTTTTGTCTTCAGTTTTAGTTCCTCTCTGCATTGAAGATTTCATCTTCAGATGGGGGCTCCGCCCCCATACCCCCGTTGAGGCTCCGACCCAACCCCCTCATCACTTTCAGCTCTTAGGATGGGGGCTCCGCCCCCATACCCCCGCGTTGGGGGCTTCGCCCCCAACCACCTCGTCAATTCCAACTCTTCAGATGGGGGCTCCGCCCCCATGCCCCTATTGGGGAGCTTTACCCTCAATAGGGACATGGCAGGAGAGGATTGAGGGCTTCGCTCTCAATCCCCTTCACACTTTCAGCTCTTCAGACGAGGGCCAACACACCAAAAAAGAGGTTAAAACGTGAAAATTTATGATTTTTGACCCTGTACGGGGGTCAAATGGTGCTCAAAAGTCGAAACCCCCAAAAGGCACATCAGTGACCTCTACTGACCCTACATCCCAAATTTCGATTGTTTAGGTCTTTTAGTTTGGGCTGTAGGCTGTTCAACGCGTCAGAAAAGACAGGTTAAAACTTGAAAAATATTGATTTTTGACCCTGTATTGAGGTCAAAAGGGGTTTAAAGGTCAAAACCTACAAAAGGCACATCAGGGGCATGAACTCGATCTATGATAAAAATTTAGGCACCCCAGCTCCATTTGGGGGGTCTGTAGCTTGATCAACGTGAAAAAATGACCTCAAAATCCACTTTTTGGGCCCTAAAATGGGGTGGGGATGACTTGCGAAGCTGAAATTTGGATACAGCGGAGACAATCAGAGTCACTGTTGTTGGTAAAAATTTTAAATCATTTTGTCAAATTGGGGCTTCTTTTGAGCCCCCCTCAAAAAGGGGTGACCCCCAATTTTGGGGCTCGAGGGTCAAAAAACCCAAAAGGCACCTCAGTGATCCTTACCGATCCTAAATACCAAATTTTAATTTCCAAGGTCATTTGGTTTGAGCTATAGGCTGATCAACACACCTAAAAAATAGGTTAAAATGTGAAAATTTCTGATTTTTGACCCTGTACGGGGGTCAACTGGTGCTCAAAAGTCGAAACCCCCAAAAGGCACATCAGTGACCTCTACTGACCCTACATCCCAAATTTCGATTGTTTAGATCATTTAGTTTGGGCTGTAGGCTGTTCAACGCGTCAGAAAAGACAGGTTAAAACTTGAAAAATATTGATTTTTGACCCTGTATCGAGGTCAAAAGGAGTTTAAAGGTCAAAACCTACAAAAGGCACATCAGGGGCATAAACTCGATCTATTATAAAAATTTAGGCCTCCCAGCTCCATTTGGGGGGTCTGTAGCCTGATCAACGTGAAAAAATGACCTCAAAATCCACTTTTTGAGCCCTAAAATGGGGTGGGGATGACTTGAGAAGCTGAAATTTGGATACAGTGGAGACAATCAGAGTCACTATTGTTGGTAAAAATTTCAAATCATTTTGTCAAATTGGGGCTTCTTTAGAGCCCCCCTCAAAAAAGGGCCACCCCCAATTTTGGGGCTCGAGGGTCAAAAACCCCAAAAGGCACCTCAGTGACCCTTACCTATCCTAAATACCAAATTTTAGCATCCAAGGTCATTTGGTTTGGGCTGCAGGCTGATCAACGTACCGAAAAGCGAGAAAAAACATGAAAAATTGTGAAAAATCTTGATTTTTGACCCTTGAGAGGGGTCAAAGGGGGCCCAAAAGTTGAAACCTACAAAAGGCACATCAGGGGCACAAACTTGATCCATGATGAAAATGTTGGCCCCCCAGCCCTATTTGGGGGGTCTGTAGCCTGATCAACGTGAAAAAAATGACCCCAAAATCCACTTTTTGGGCCCTAAAATGGGGTGGGGATGACTTAGGGGACTGAAATTTGACTATGGTGTAGGTAATTTGGGTTCTCATCCCTGGGGCAAGTTTCAAAAAATTTCATGATATTGGGGCTCCCCCGCACCCCCTCAAAAAGGGGTAAAATACCCAATTTTGAGTTAGGGCCCCAAAAATTTTTTTGCATCATTCCTACACCTAGGGGACCCTACCTATCAAGTTTGACCTCATTTGACCTGTTAGGCTCGGCCCCAGAGTTCCAAAAGTAGCGGTAAAATTTTAAAAATAGTGAAAAATCTTGATTTTTGACCCTTGACAGGGGTCAAAGGGGGCCCAAAAGTTGAAACCTACAAAAGGCACATCAGGGGCACAAATTTGATCCATGATGAAAATGTTGGCCCCCCTGCCCTATTTGGGGGGTCTGTAGCCTGATCAACGTGAAAAAATGACCCCATTGGGCCCTAAAATGGGTGGGGATGACTTAGGGGGCTGAAATTTGACTATGGTGTAGGTAATTAGGGCTTTCATCCCTGGGGCAAGTTTCAAAAAATTTCATGATATTGGGGCTCCCCCGCACCCTCCTCAAAAAAGGGTCATATCCCCAATTTTGAGTTAGGGCCCCAAAATTTTTTTTGCATCTTTCCGCCACCGAGGGAACCCTACATATCAAGTTTGACCTCATTTGACCTGTTAGGCTCGGCCCTAGAGTTCCAAAAGTAGGGAAAAATTATATATATATATATATATATAAATATGTGACATGTGACAGATCGTCATCTTTTGGTCCCAAACGTCGACAAATGGGGTCAGAACTCTTCTACCCCCCCTCCTTCTAAATCAGGGTCGGACACAATAGCCTAAATTTTAAAAAAAAAATTCGGCTAAAAATAAATTTTAAACTTGAAAAAAAAAACAGATTTTCTTCTCTAGAAGAGAGATTTTTTCAAAAAATTGAGAAATTTATTTCACGCTGATTTCAAAAAAAATTGTAAACATTTTTTTCTTAAAAAAAATTGGAAGAATTTTTTTCTTTAAAAAAATGAAAGAATTTTTTTCTTAAAAAAAATTGGAAGACTTTTTTTCTTTAAAAAAATTAGAAGAATTTTTTTCTTTAAAAAAATTAGAAGAATTTTTTTCTTTAAAAAAATTAGAAGAATTTTTTTCAAAAATTAGAAGAATTTTTTTCTTAAAAAAAAAAGAAAAGTCAGAAGGGATTTTCAAAAATATATTGAGAAATCATTTTAAAATAAAACAGGTTTTCTTTGTGAAAAAAAGGAACTTTTTCTCAAAATTTTGAGAAATTTTCAATTTTTTTTTTTTTTTTTGACTTTTAAACATTATCATATCCCAGTCACAATTATGGGACGAGTTTTTGACTTAGGATGCTGGAACAGGCCTCATTCGATTCCTAGTTAAAAATACTACATGAAACGTGAAAACCCATTTTCAAGATTCCACACCATAATGGTGCGTTCAGTTCATCGCAGAATAAGGAATAAGAAATAAAGATTTCAATGGAACTCCAAAATATTTGGCCACTTGAAATAAGCCAAAATAGGTAAACAAATTCGATGACGCTGTGTTGTGTGTAGCGAATTAAAAATTAGGTACATGTCAAAAATTAAGTTAATTCTTGAGTGGCCGAATATGTGAGGTTCCGTTTCTTATTTTCTTATCTTATTCCTTATTCTGCGATGAGCTGAACGCACCATAAGCTCCCTTTTTTCCCATTTTTGATATCCACATAAATTTTTTCTGATATTTTGTACAAGTATTTAATAACATCAAAAAGTATTGAAGGTCCTTCTTTTTTTCTATTTTTTTCTTTTTTTTTAGCTGCGACCAATGTTTATTTTTTTGATTGATACCTACACATGATTCTATTTCATTTATTTATTTTTCAATTTTTCTTATAAAAAATAGTTTTAGACAGTTCATCAAACTCGATAAAAATTGACAAAATTTTACAAGTATTTTTGTCTGACTTTTCAATAATATTTTGTTCGACATCACCGTCACAATTTTTATGACCCAAATTTCGAATGACACCAGCTTAAAAAACGCATCGATGTAAAAGAAGAAGACGAAGAAGAAAGATACAGATATCTAACCCAAATAAACTTACAACTACGCACACTCGTAGTTAATTTTGCATTTAGCATCAATCGTCACCCCGCATAGGTCATTCATTGTTAAACACAATCAACGAGAAAATTGTATTATCGGACCTTGAACTCTGTGGCGTTGAAAAGAAAAATTCCACGCGGAATCATATGCATTATAGTATTTTTCGCTGGGATATTTTTATATCAAAAACGAGTAAGATGAGAAAAAGAAATACCTATCGACTATAATTCAAAAGTGAAGAAACAATAAATAATTTTTATCAAATTTTTCAGAGGATCTATTATCAAGATATCTTTGGCAGCAGATTTTTTTCATTTTTTGAGTAAGTATACCTACTATAAGGAATATAATTATGTGATCGTCCATAAAAAAGGGAACTAATGTTGGTTTTCAGCCCCCCCCCCCCCCCGGAGAACAACTATTTAAAAATTATAGCAAGTGCACCTGCAATTTTGATATATTGTTAGGGGCAATGAAAAAAAATTGATAGGTACATTTTTCACTTGGAAGTTTTACTTTAATCATTTAGGAAAAATTTTGACCAAAATCAGTGGAAATCTCCGAATAAATTAAAAATGTCATAGATCATAGATCCGAATGGATCTCGTCGGATCTACCGAAAACTGAATAATACCTTAAAACACTCCGTTTACTTACCCAGTCGAGCTCCAGCAGCTAAAGAAAGCATGCGCAAAAAAAACACAATATATAATATAAGAATGCATTAGGTAAATAAATAAAAACTCATAAAGGTAATTTCTTCGAAATACGAGAAGAAAAAAACAATTAAACTTCAACCATATTTCGATATAACTATAAGTACGAATTCGATGGTCGGGAACCATTTAACGTTAACTACATGGTTTTCAAAAAACGACTTTTTAATGTCATTCTATAGGAAATTTCGCGCTGAATCGAATGGCCCGAGCGGCACACTCGATCGATAATATCGGAATATGTAACGTATCGATAAAAAATCGTTTGAAAATGTATAGATGTTCTCACGATATTATAAAGATTTATCGGTACAACTTCATAGGCAAAAAATCTAAAAACTATCGAATTCGATATTATTAAGATTTTATGACGATATTCGTCAACGATACTATCGACAAAGAATATTAAATTTATCGATTCCGATTTTCCACCGATTTTGTGCAGATATTTGAAACTACATTATCGACAAAGAATATTAAATTTATCGAATTCGATTTTTTAACGATTTTGTAAAGATATTTAAAACTATATTATCGACAGATTATATGAAATTTCTCGACTTCGATATTTTACCGATTTTTTTGACGACATTTGAAACTATATTATCGACAGATTATATTAAATTTATCGAATCCGATTTTTTACCGATTTTGTAAAGATATTTGAAACTATATTATCGACAAATAATCTGAAATTTCTCGAATTCGATTTTTTAACGATTTTGTGAAGATATTTAAAACTTTATTATCGACACGTAATCTGAAATTTCTCGAATTCGATTTATCAACGATTTTATGACGATATTTGAAACTATATTATCGACACGTAATATGAAATTCCTCGAATTCGATTTTTCAACGATTTTATGGCGATATTTGAAACTACATTATCGACAAATAATCTGAAATTTGTCGAACGATTTTTCAACGATTTTGTGACGATATTTGAAATTATTTCCAAATTGGTGAAAATTTTTCTAAGTACAACATGTCTGGAAGTACTAAACTGCCTATTATAAGCGTTTTATTGCTAATTCCTCAACGATAAGGTAAGGCATAGTGGTTAAGGAAGAGGATTACCATGCAGGAGGTAGATGGTTCAAGCCCCACGGGTGGCAGATTTTTTATAATTTTTTTTGACTTTTTCTGAAATGATCCTCTTACCGTAACATGAATAATGTGTTTAGGCATAGTTTAATGTATTAATTATGCTAATTAATGATTTTTAATTATAGAAAAAAGCTAATAAAAGACGAAAAATCGGAATAAAAAATCGATAAAAAATCGATAGAATATCGAATTTGATAAAGTGTCGCAAAAGTTCCGCCTAAATCGTGAAATTATCTTTCGATATTATAGATATATTATCGATAAAATATCTTACTATAATCTCGAAATTTTTGCTAACTATAATTCGTCGATAATCTATCTATATATCGAAAGATAATTTCACGATTTAGGCGGAACTAACGCGACACTTTATCGAATTCGATATTCTGTCGATTTTTTATTTCGATAATTTGTCGATTGTGCTGCTCGGGGTTATCATCAGTTTTCAAAAAATCTCAAAGCAAACTGGCGTAAAATTGAAAAAACAAAAAATTTTGAATGGGACTTTTTTTGTATTTTCAATGATAACACTGGTTTCCTTTGAGATTTCATAAAAACCAATGTTACCATTCGATTCAGCACGAAATTTCCCATGTGATGACATTGAAAAAGTAATCCATAATTATTATGAACTCAACAAAAAATGCTTATCAGTTTTGAGGGGTGAAAACTTTATTTTGCTCTCCTGTAAAATTTTTAAAAATGGAGTTAACGTTAAATGGTTCCCGACCATCGAATTAGGAGAAAAAAATATCTCGTCTTACTAACCTTGGACTCCGCTTTTATCTAAAAAGTTGCTTAGTTGAAATGTACTATTACTGGAGGCTAAATACTGAGTAAATCTCTGCAAGAAAAAAAAAGAAAAACGCATAAGTACATTTATATTTACAAATGTGCACAACTGCACATAACAAAACATTAAGCGTACAGAATTTTTTTTCAAACAAGCCTCGCCTCTCATCAATTACTATCAGGCGATTCTCTCTCCGTTCGGTAAATGGTAATTGGTCTTAAACTGTTTCTCATTATGTTGGTACATTGGTTACCGGAGACCGGAGAGAGAAAGATCCAGGTTACGCCAAATATTCACACCGTTCTTTCACGGTACCGTGAGTAAGGTGCAAGGTGTACTCGTACGATGCCGACGGAAGTACCAACGGTAGTCCATGCGGTTACACGAGTATCGCATGTTCACGAATAAGTTAGCATTACCGAATAGGTATATGTACCTACATGGCACACCGGTGACCGATAGCGGAGACGCAACGTTCCGAAAGTACCAGACAGAACCAGACTGTCACAAATGAGAGGACTTGAAATATGACCTGTTGCATTTTTACAAGGACGAGCACATATCACTCGTACAACACACAAAAACCCACAGATCAAATCAGCATTCGAGAACTTCCTAATTGAAATTCACCGTTAATTTTCGCATAAGTACGCATATACGACTATACATCTACCGTCTTCGTTCTGTCTGCATTAATCAAGAAAACCAACGTACGTACTGAGTAGGTACATTTTCCTATCTTCATATTTCAACTTTTACAGTGCTGCACTTCGAGTTATACTCTGGTAAATTTAATACAAATTTTCAAGTGAATTCTACGAATACAAAACCTGTTTTTTTTTTTTTTTTAATTTTAATTTTGAAAATATTCAAAATTTGGCATAATTTCAAAATTTGATAATTTTAAAATTTATTTTATTGTCGAACTAGTTTCTTAATCAATAAAGTCTCAAAATGACTTAAAAAGATTAGAGATTGAATTTTGGCCAATTTATACAATTTTCTAAATTTTATAATAATTCGAAAAAACTAGGTAATTCTCAAATTTTTATGAATACTTATTTGAAATTAGATCAATTTTCAAAACTTGATCAATTTTTTCGATGCAGTTAAATTTCTAAAAGTAATTTTCAAATTTTAAAAATTGCGAACGAGGGAGGGCAATTTTTTCATTTCAAATAATTTTTAAAATTTCAAGAATTTGGTACGTAGAAAATCAAAATTTGAGAACTTTTGAAATTCAACAATTTTTCACTATCGACAAAATTCTGTTAGAACATTGAAAGGCTTATTTTAAAGTTGTACTTAATAAATTTTTACAAATTTCAAAATTTTTGTAAACAATTGAAATTTAGTAAATTCAAGTTCATGCCAAGTGCTTTGCTTAGACATGAGACGTCGAGAAATCACTCCTACTCGCCACCTCAACTCACACCATCGGGTCAAATTTGATAAGTTTTTTTTTTTAAATAAACAACAAGATGGTTAGATTTTAAGAAGAAAAATACAAGTAATAACTACACTCTTAAAATATTTCAAAATTCTTTTACACTGATTTTGAAAATAAATTCTCTAATTTAGGACCTCGTACGTTATTCGAATGCGTAGTTAGTTTAGATGACTTTAGTAGTTAGTTATGGGTTGTTTAAAAGTAGTAGTTTCAAAGAGGTAGTTGGCAGTACCAAAAGTGAATTAAGAAAGTTGAAACTTTTAGTTACTTTTAACATTTCAAAATAAGTAATTTCACGTTCAAATAAATTTACAAACAAAAAAATTTTGAAAAATGATGATAGGGGTTTTTGACAATTTTCTTCAAGATTTCGAACGGAAAATTTTTAACAGAAAATCTGAAGAAAAATGACAGATTCAAAAAAAAATTGTAAGAATTTTTTCAAACAAAAAAAAATCATGAATATTTACCTACATAGCTAAAATTTCGAAATTGGATTTTTCAATGAAATTTTACATTAGGTACTTTGTTTCGAGAAAATGGCTTAAATTCTGTTATGGAAAAATTTTTTTTAAATAGACTATTTAGGAATTTTTAAAAGAAGTTGAGTGGAAAATTTTTTATTGGAAGTACTAGAATAACTAATGAGGAAATTTCAGTTCTTAAAGAAAATTTGTATTTCAAAAAATATTTTCCTAATGATTTGTCGAAGAAGTTAAAAAAAATTGATGTTTACTTTACTTTACTTTTCCTCAAAGAAATTTTTCAAAAATTTTGAAAGAAAAATTTTCAAATGAAAATTTGAAAAAAAAAACGAGGAATTTATACAGAATGTTATTTTAATTAATATCAAATTGCATTCAAATAAAGAGGAGATTTAAAAAAAAAAGTTTTGAGTTTTTCAAAAGATTTTTATGGGGGAAATTTTTTATTAAAATTATTTCTCATAAAGTTTTATTCAAAAATAACTCAATTCTAAATTGAAATTTTTTTGGAAGAATTCTTCAATGATAAATTTTCAATTCTTATCTCGAATTTTTATGCAAAAAAATTTTTGGAATAATTTTTTCTCCAACAAATTTTTTTAAAGTAATTTTTCAAGGAAGAATTTTTCCAAAAAAAATGTTCAAGACATCTGAAATTTTTTTAACATTTCAAAAAGAATTGAAAAAAAAACGAAGAAAAATGTGAGAATAAAAAAATAACTAGAATTTTTCTCAAATAAAATCCTAGAATCTTTTAACAGATTTTTCCTAACCAAGAAATTTTTTTATGAATGATCAATTTCTACCAAGAAATTTTATGAATAGCTAATATTTTTGAAAAATTGAAGAAAAAATTCAAAGCAAAACTTAAGATTTTTGTTTTTGAGTTTTTGAGGGAATATAATCACCTAATAATTTTTCTTTGAGCAGCTTCAAAAAATTTTCAGAATAAGTGATACTTATCGGTAAATTTGAGATAACATTTGGTAATTTCGCTTCGAATTTTGATTTTTGGTAAAAAAAAATTCTAGGTATTAGTTCGTAATTCGGAAAAAATCTAGAATTAAAAAAAAAATCTATCACATGAGACCCTAAGGTCCATTATTTTTCATTAGTTTTCAGTTTTGAAACAAATACCACTCCAGAGTTTGAAATGAAACCTAAACCAAAAATATAATTTTTTGGGTTGAATCAGTTTTGAAGACTTCATGGGGTAAAAATTGCTTAATTTTTTTTTCAAAAATTGAATTATTATTTTTTTTGATTATTTAATTTTTCAAGAAGACAAATTTTCTTTTCTGGGAAAAATTGAGGGTTCTCATATCTCATAATTTTTCGAATAAAAATAGGGGATGACACATTTCCTTTTGAGTATAAATATCTCAATTCGCTCTGTTTCCATGACTCGATATTTTTTGTGCAATTTCAAAGCAAACAATATCTAACTAAACGGATTAAAAATTCAATGTTGATACTTACTTCGTTACCATAGCACATCAAATGATGGACAGTAATCAGTGCTTTAAATACGACCACCCAATTCGTATTCTGCGATCTTTCTATTAATAAATTTGCTAATTGTGGTATAGATACGTTTGGTTCATTTGTACAATGAATTAAATCTGCAACAGATTAAGAGAAGAAAAATTAAAAAATTACATAATTCATGAATACTACGAAAATTATTGATAATTAAAAAGTTATTCACACCAGAATGTGTTTTCAGTACTTTTCTTTCCGATGAACATATGGTACCAATGACTCCTCTCATAAAGTACAGATTACATTACAAAATTAACTACATGTAGCATGATTAGGTATTGTCTCGTTTTAACGATACTGCTGCATTTCCACTTGATAAATTAATAATGCATTGGAACGAAGTTCAACTCGATATCATTTGGATTTTTTTTTTTTTTTACATTTAAAGTGGCATACACGAGTACATAAAACACGCATTCTTACAACTTTGTAATGATTAAAATATAATGCCCCTAATTGCACGTCATTATTCTGGGATTAAATTCTCATCTGTGTCGTAACAGAAATAAAATGAAAAAAATCTTGAAATTATATAACACGGAATAGAATTTTTTTTACCATTCCAAACACGGCATGAGATATTGTTTTGCTTGGTATAAAATTAATCTATCGTACATTAAATCCAACGCGACGATATTTAGGGCGTGCGAATTTCCCTTATGAATTTAATCAACGCTTCCAGTCGTCTAATTTCGCCTCGCTAGTCGGATACCTAACTATATACTAACGCAATGACTAGTCAAGCTAATCGGCTGGATTTTTTTCTACGTTTCCCTGTTTAAAAATCGATACAAATGGAAAAGGTTGCCACGAAAAGGGATATACTCGTATGTGGGAAGTCTTTCATCATCGCACAGTGTTCCTCTCACTCGGTGAATTCAATATCTACCTTCCGTTTTGGCTATAACAAAGTAGCATTCGGGTTTTCAATTGTCATTACGCGACGTGGCGTCTACATAATCAAAAGTAGGTAAATAAGATACCAAGGTAATTAACCTTTGACTAAATGATAGATCTGAGAAATATCAATAGACTATCGATAAATAATTTTTCTTATACATGATTTTCATTGCATTCGCGGCTATCTTATCACGTAAGCTATTCTAATCAATCTATCAATTAAATATTCAACTTTTGCAAACATGTCTAATTGATTTGTTTGAAACGTGCGTGCCTTGAAAATTAATTGCGAAAAGAAATTTGAATGTGATTTTGTTGGAAAGATTTCCACGAATCGAGGTGTTAATAAGCAGCATAGTTGATTCAGCTCAGTCGCACAAAAAATTTAAGCAGACATAGGTAGTAATTGAAAATTGAAAAGTTTTTAGTTCCTGGAAACTCCCTATAAATTTACAGAAACTCGCCAAAGTTTTGTAAAAAAAACACCCTGAAGTTTTGAGAAAAATTGGTCCAAGTTTTTGAAAAAAAAAAATATATATATATATAATTATGATAATTTTGCGACTGTAATCAAAATTCTCAAAACCATTTATAAATGAAAAATAACTTAATATGGCAAACATTTACCAAGGAAAAAAATCTAAATGTCCTAAATTGTAACATTTTATTCTATTTTTCAAATAAAAAAATTGGATATTTGAATCTGTTGAATTTTAAATTTTTATCAAAGGTTGAAAATTTTACAAAATTTTAATTTTTATAAATTAAAAAAAATTACCAAACAATGAAAATTGATACTTACAATTTTGAAGATTCAATCAATTTTTTTTCTTCAAAAAATATTAAGAAAATTCGGATGTTTACCAATTTTTTAAAAATTTAAACATCCGAAAAATTTTGAAGGTATTTTGTAAATAAACTGATTCACCTTTAAAAAATTGACTAAAATTTCAAAATGACTACATTATTTTCCACTTTCTCAACATTTTGAAGTTATTTCCTTTTTTTTTTTTTTAATTTTAAAGCTTTACTGAATTTCTAAAATTTTAAAAACTGATCCCTCTTCCCTAGTCAAAATTTTTTACCATTTAAAAATTACCTAACGAATTTTGAATTTTCGCCACATTTTGAATTTGAACAAATTTATGAAGAAATTGATCCCGTTTTGAAAATGGATTGAAATTTAATAAAGTTCAACTCTTATAAAATTTTAAAAGATTAACCTAAACTTTCAATTTTTTTCAAATTAGGACTTTTTTATTTTACCATTTAAAAAATTCTAAAAATTGACCAAACTTTTAAAATAGATCGAATTTTAAAGAACTTTATTCAAAATTTAACATATTTTCCATTTTAAAGATTTTCTCAAATTTTGATCATTCAATAAATATTTGAAAATATGTACTTACTTACACAGAATTAAAATAAAATTTTAAAAATTCATCCAATTCAAAAAATTTTAAAATTAATAAAATTCATTTTCTAAACTTTTTTTTTTTTTAATTTCTAAAGAAATTGCCCCATTTAAAGAATTTTTGAGATTTTTCACGTTTATTAAATTTTTTCAATTTTTAAAATTGTAAAAATTCAGTGAACATAAAAAATTGATCTCATTTAGAAAAATTGTTGATGTTTGAAAAAAAAAAAAAAAACTTTCAATTATCATGTTTTGGTAGTTTTGTAAATTTAAAAAAACCTTGAGGATTTCGTAAATTGGAAAAATTAAGTATGCAACATCAACCACTTTCCCAGGATTGTCACCAAGGATTTTTCAAATATTTTTGTTCAATTTTCGCTGGATGAATACGAGAGGTTCAAGTCAAAAAGTTGAACTTTTCTAGGAAAATCAGAATACACAAAAGTGTGTTGGACTGTTGGACATCCTGAATTTATAAAAAAAAAATCGATATTTTTGTTTAAAAAAATGTTTGTTTCTTATAATTTTTTGAAAATTTTGCGGACCCGAGCAGCACACTCGATCGATAATATCGAAAGTTGAAACGTATCGATAAAAAATCGTTTAAAAATCTAAAGATGTTTTCACGATATGATACAGATTTAGCTGTACGATTTTATAGGCAAAAAATCTAAAAACTATCGAATTCGATAGTATTACGATTTTAGGACGATATTCGTCAACAATACTATCGACAAAGAATATTAAATTTATCGAATCCGATTTTCCACCGATTTTGTGCAGATATTTGAAACTATATTATCGACAAATAATCTGAAATTTCTCGAATTCGATTTTTTAACGATTTTGTGAAGATATTTGAAACTATATTATCGACACGTAATCTGAAATTTCTCGAATTCGATTTTTCAACGATTTTGTGACGATATTTAGAACTATATTATCGACAAATAATCTGAAATTTCTCGAATTCGATTTTTTAACGATTTTGTGAAGATATTTGAAACTATATTATCGACACGTAATCTGAAATTTCTCGAATTCGATTTTTCAACGATTTTGTGACGATATTTACAACTATATTATCGACAAATAATCTGAAATTTCTCGAATTCGATTTTTTAACGATTTTGTGAAGATATTTACAACTATATTATCGACAAATAATCTGAAATTTCTCGAATCCGATTTTCCACCGATTTTGTGCAGATATTTACAACTATATTATCGACAAATAATCTGAAATTTCTCGAATTCGATTTGTTAACGATTTTGTGAAGATATTTGAAACTATACTATCGAAAAAGAATATTAAATTTATCGAATTCGATTTTTTAAAGATTTTGTGAAGATATTTAAAACTGTATTATCGACAGATTATATGAAATTTCTCGAATTCGATTTTTCAACGATTTTGTGACGATATTTAAAACTATATTATCGACACATTATATGAAATTTATCGACTTCGATATTTCAACGATTTTGTAACGATAGTTATTGAAACTATATTGATTTTTTTCTAGTCAAAAAATACCTACTTTATATTCAAAATTGGATGGGAAGAAAGGGCCAAATCGAAATTTTTGTAATAACCAAAATTAAATCCAGAATATTATTCTACAACTTTTGTTTGAAATGTTTTTTCAATTGGACCTCATCTCTAGCCTCTATTATTTTGCATTTACCTACTTACGTGTAACAGTAATATGCGAAATCAAAATTGAAAAAAATTTCAAACAAGTTATCTAGTTTTTTTGGTTTACTAGGTATTTTACTTGAAACCAGATCGTTGTTCTTAAATAAAATTTTACCAAGTTCAATACTACGATTACTATGTGAATACTTAGTATTTAAAATTGAACGGGAGGGAGGCGCCCAATCGACAATTTTGTAATGACCAAAATTATTCTTAGAACTTTAAGCTACAACTTTTGTTTGAAAATTTTTTCAATTGGACCTCTCCTTCTCCTCCAATTTTGCATAATACTCCGTTGATACTTATTCAAAATTGGAGGAGCGGAGGAAAAAGGGGCCAATTTGAAAAATTTTTCAAACAAAAGTTGTAAATTAAGGTCCTAGAAATAATTTTAGTTATTATAAAAATTTCAATTGGACCCCTCCCTCTTCTCCAATTTTGCATAAGATGTTTGAATATTATAATCCAATTCGTATTATGCGAACGAACTCCGATGTTCACAACAGACGCTTGTTTTGGTAGAAACTGCTGTATTTGGAACGAAATTCGCCAGCCTTAAGCGTAACTACGACTTCAAACTCGCCAGCCGGTCTTGAAAATGTGCGCGCGCATATACCCATATATGCTAAATTATCTACAAAAAATCGATAGAATATCGAAACTAGATAATCTACAAAAAATCGTAATACAAAATCGATAGAATATCGAAATTAAATCGAAATAAAAAATCGATAGAATATCGAAACTAAATCGAAATAAAAAATCGACAGAATATCGAATTCGATAAAGTGTCGCGTTAGTTCCGCATAAATCGTGTAATTATCTTTCGATTTATAGATAGGTTATCGATGAAGTATCTAACTATAATCTTGAGATTTTTAAAAGAAAAATCGTTCGATTTTATCGAAAGTTTATCTGTTGATGGATTTTGCCAACTATAATTCATCGATAATCTGTCGATATATTGAAAGATAATTTCACGATTTATGCGGAACTAACGCGACACTTTATCGAATTCGATATTCTGTCGATTTTTTATTTTGATAATTTGTCGAGTGTGCTGCTCGGGGAAGATTTTTTGAAAAGTACTTTGAAAAATTTTGAAATTTCCTAAAAATTCTCTAGTGTTTTGCGATTTTTTTTTTTTTTTTTTTTTTTTGAAAATTCCATTTGAATTCTGTGAAGTTTGATCAAATTATTTTTCAAATTTGTGAAAAATAAAATTTTCTAATAAGTTGAAAACTCTCTTTGAAAAACTAACATTCTTGGTAAAAAATATTTTTAAGTAAAAAGTTGATTAATTTTCATAGAAAAAAAGGGAGAAATCATTGACATTCTTGAAACAAAAAATACTCTATTAAAAACTATACTTACTTATTTTTTTTTTCAACTTTCAAAAAAAATTTCTTGCAGGTGAAAAGTCACTTGGAAAAACGAATATTTGTGAGAAAAAAATTCTCTTCAATAAACTGATTCTCAATAAAGAATAAAAAATTCAAAAATATTTTTTAAATAAAAAAAATTCTAAAAATTTTTTTTGGCAAACTTCAAGCTGCCATTTATAGCTTAATAAAGCGAAATTTCCTTTTCTGGCGACATTCAATTTCTAAATTTTCACTAGGCTGGAGTAAGATGCGACACATAGGACGATGATCGAAACGTCTCGACTCCCTGACTATATACGACTATAATATGGCTAAAAATGCCGACGGCGCCGAATTACATTAGCGAAAAAATAAAAGCTAAGGGTGAATGTATTTTTAATTTTAGTAAAGCTCGTTACGCGTATAGTAACGTTGTTTCCTTGCCGGAAATTTTATTTGTCGGCTTCGTTAAATGTCAGTAACTTTATTAAATTTACCACGTGATTTCAACAATTGCGTTTTTGCTCGCTATAACCGTGTATTGAATAAATTACGCAAACCATACTGCACCTCATAAGTTATAAATTGTAACTTGTACCAGTGCACCAATTTCTCTATATTTTTTTCTAATTCTTTGATTGACATCGTGTTCTGACAGTATTACTCGTTCTTATCTTCTCAGAGGAATATGTAATCGTGCAATTCTGCGGGATTGTGCTTTGTAGTGTCTGTACGTAGGCTCGTATAGGAGATCGTACTGTACAGTGTACATCTTTATACGCAATGCACACGACACAAGGGCATATTCAACACGTTACTACATAACATGATTTTTATCGCTTATTCCTCAACAAGATACACACACACATATATTGTGCATTTCCTCAGAACTAGCTTTCGAAATGCTTATCAATTCCATGTTCCGTTTTCCACCATCAATATCATTCGTGTGGGCTGGGATTTTAAATTTTTCGATGTTTTTGCAAGAACATACGAACAAAGTAAACATCCACCCATCAGTAACACCCCATCCCAAGAGAGCCGAGATCAACGGTAATCTGCTGCTCATACTTTATCCTCGTATACAAAATGTACATAATCTACCCAAACAAGAATATGACAAAACACACCGTACATAATACATATGTATGTATGTACACCTATACCTATACAAACATATTATGAAAAACCTAATTAGTAACCATATAACCCATCCACGGTTATTGAGCACGTTTCCGCGGTATACTTTCACATACTTCCACCTTCCAATATCCATTCCACAACCAACGAAACCAAAAAGGAAACAATGTGTTATCGTTCAAATATCATCACCGGTGTCGTTGCCTCGTTGGTTGGAATACTCGTAAAGCGAAAATGAAAATTTCAAGCAAATGTACGTTTTCTGTCCTCGTCAAATCGACCAATAATTTTAAAATCAACATCTTATCTAACTAACTAAGTATTACCTACAGAAGGTAAAATAAACCGGTTCTTTTGATTGTAATGTACAAGATTTCGTTGATCAACATTGTTTAGATAAGGTTATACCAAATAATTTGAAAATAACCAATCGATTTGATTGTGTATGTGTTTCATGTTCGATACGTGATTTCGTAAATGAAAATAATTGTTGCGATCGTCTTAATTTGGAAATGAAAATTAAGCAAAACAGAATTTTTATTACTTTATTTGTGTTTTGGAACAGTTAGCTTCAAAATGGGCATGTGTAGTTGGAAAAAAATTCAAAGAGAGATAATTTTTTGTCCAAATACTCGTAGATAAAATATAAAATCACGATTTAAAAAAATAAAATTAAAAAAAAAGGCAAAATGTAATCAAAAATAATATTCCGAAATTATCGATTCCATGTTTGATTAAATGACTCGTTTTTTGAAATGCATCATTTTTCTAAAAGACTTTTCTTCAAAGTGAATTCGATTGCCAGAGACATCAAAGCGAAATTTGAAAAAATACTTAACTTTAGTAACCTATTGTAACAAAAAAACTAATCCAAAAAATACATATTTTCACGTCACAATAGCACCCCCTCAATATTTTAATCATTTTTGTTCTAAAAAGATTTTTTATTTTTTTTAAAATGGTTTTTGTTTTAAAACAATTTTTTTTGTTCTGCACTTTTGAGCAGGTGACCATGATCTACAGTTTTTTTCTCTCTTAAAAAATCTCAACGTTTCACAACATTTTCAGAAAACCACCGACCCCTGGAATGTCCAAAAATTCGGAAGCCTTTTCCATTTTCTCAAGAAATTTGAACTCAACTTTATCACAGAAAAATATTCAAATAGTATAGGAAAAAACTCTATTTCAAATTGTTTTCAATAATGGATGATGGTTTTTTGATATTGATTTTTTTCACCAGTTTTATTGAAAATTTGACAAAATTTTCTACCTTTTCACTGTTTTTCAAAATGCAGTTCAATTTCTTTTAGAATTAATTCACGGAATAACAATTTTTTTAATTTTTTAAAAAGTTTAGGTACATTGTACAATTCAAGAAAGTACCTACCTACGTTTGCAAGCATTTTTTTTGAAACAGAATGTAGCAAATTTTTTAATCTTACTGATTTTTAAAAAAAATCAAATGTGACTTCGAAAATTAGTCTCAACATTTTTTTTTTTAATCAACAGTTCAAAATGAAATTTATTTTTTTGAAAGCAAATTTGCCAAAATTGAATTCAAAATTTCTTGTCTTTCATTTTAAAACATAATATTCATTTCAAAAAATCAAAATTATTTTTAGTAATGAGTTTTGCTGAATTATTCTAAATTTAGAGCAAATTAAATTTTTTTCTTAAATTTTATTCAGTTCCAACATCAACACTTTGATTTCTACTGCTCAATACTTAACTAGTTCTGGTCAAAAAAAGAGGAATTTTTTTGGAATAACTTTTTTTCAATATTATTTTTTTCACACAATTTTTTTCTTTGGAGGAGGATTCTTTAGGATAATTTTTCTATCAACATATTGTTCCTTCACTCGAGAAATTTTATTCAAGAAAAAGTTTTTTAGGATGATTTTTTATCAGTTTTGTTATTTAATAATACCCAAAATAACCCTTATATTTTTTTCTCTCTTAAAAAATTGTTTTTTTGAAAAGAACTTTTTGAAATTTGTTTTCAAAATGAACTGACAATTTTTTGAATTTTTTAAAATACATAATTATAATTATGTGAAATTTCAAGGCAAAAACATTACAAAAAAAATATATTACTTCTCTACTTACGAACACTGTGCTTAGAGAATTTTGTAGGTACCTAAGATAGATTTTCTCATTTTTTTCAAATCAGAAGCTTGGAGCTTTAAAAAAATTGTATACTAAACAAGACAACTTATTCTACGATACATTTGTTTGTCAAGAAGGGTTTTCCAAGTGCCTTCAGTTACTAACTTGATGAATTTATTTTTTAAACTTATTATTTATTTATTTATTTACAAACCGCATAATTTTTTTTTTTTTTTACCTGTGGTCATTTTTTGTTGAGAAATATGTTTGCAAGAATTTTAGGCAATTCAAGCATTATAATAAATATCAAATCTGTGGCGATTTTTGATAAGTGAATACATCACATGAAGAAAGTTTTACAAATCTTCAAAAATAACTCATAATCTCCAACTAGGTAGGTAGTTACCGTTATTTTCTCAATTCCATCTTATTTTCGAAGTCAGACTATCGGTGAAAAAAATTTATCGTTTGAAACTGTCATTAAGTAACATAAAATTGAACTCATTGTCAATACCAAAGGAAACGCGTTTGATAAACGTTATCACTTTTCAGTACCGCAATGATAAAGCTATTTACTCGCTGCAGTATAAATTAGAAAACCACAGCTTGTGATATGGTCAATTTTCGATTTTTTTTTTTCATCAGTGATCTCTTTATTACTATTTTTTTGTTTCCATCGTACTCTTACACTGAAACTGCGCCAAAAAAATGAACTCTATGGCCATAGAAATCCTTCATTAGAACGATACAAAAAGCGAAAATAATTCAATGACGTTGATGTTGATCCGAATAAAATCGTTCGGTAACGCGGCGAAGAAGAAGAAAAAATCACGATATTCGTACGAAAGCGTTACATTATATTGAGGTTAAAGTTCCAAACTGCAGAGATCTCTCGTCATTTTATTATGCGATATTTTCGCCGATTAAATATCACCTTTTCTGGTCATAAGTTACGTATGTTTCATTGATCGCCATTCATAAAAACTCGCGCGTCGTTTTTAATAATTTAGCTAGGTACTTTAATTTTCGACGTCGTCGTACGAGCTAGCAAAGTAATTTTTTCCCATGTTTACGGTTCGGCCATCCTCGTGATACGAGTCAACCGAATTTAAAATTTCTTCCAGGGTGCGAACTTTGCGTGTTATGAGGTTATGACGTAATGAAGGGTTATTTTTACGCTCAAAGTTTTTTTTATTTATGGTTCCATACGCATTAATAATGCCACCAGAGCCACCAACCCTTGATAATATCATTATGTTACCACTTTGTCTTGGAGACGAGACCGACGTCAATCTCTAGCCCACCACCACTTCCTTAATTTAGCTTCTCTTTAAAAAAAGAAAAATCTCACCCTTTTTTACGAGAAAATTTTACAATGGTATAAATTTCAACAGCAAAGGTCCCCTCCTGATTATTAAAAAATTATGTGAAGCGTTTACTTGGCAAAACTGTCATAAACTTGACTGGTGGTCTTTCTTTTGAATCTACGAACAGTGCATTCTACAAGTAAACTGCGTTTCTATCGATTTTTGTCGTGGGTTGACGTATTTTGTGAAAAGGAAAAATTACTAATCCAGTCCGAACCGTATATGAGAAAACGTACCCCCCCCCCCCCATGTATACTCTCTTTTGGTGAAGACATTAACCAAGGTGACACGTAACATAGGATACCCTATTTTTCTATCTACGATGAGTTTTTCTTCATGCCAGTTTCAAAATTTCCATTACTTTAGTAATATTGTGCTCTTTTCTATCGTTTCGAACACTCGAGAAAGTTTTGCTTCTCGTATTTTCAACTATAAAATTACGTCAGTTGTATACATATTACATAAATCAAAGCAGTGATTTGAATTTCCATTCGGTACAGCCGTCTAATTGATCTTAGCACATGTTCAGGTACCTAAAACTGAGAGATCAATCCGACGTTTTATTTACGTAGGCAGGTATACTGAAGACTGAACACGTCCAATGACACGCTTTAATTTTTCATTACCACGGCATGTCATCTTGACAAAATATGAATATTTTTCCATAAAATGTATACGAGTAAAAGTACTCGCATAGACACTTTAAAAATTACGTATTCGTGTTACGTATATACACGCATTTTATGAGGGTATACCTAATGATAGAACACATGAAGAAATATACGCAGCTTGCGTGAAGAAAAATAACGTAGTCCAATTTTACGTAGAAAATTAAAGCGACGGGATCAATTTCGACTTGTTAATGAGTCATACCCAGTACACTTGGTCTAAGCGAGCGGTCAATCTCAAAGTTCAAATCTTCCAAGGTTTCACGTGTTGGTGCCCTGTCTCATCTAGACTCCTCCAATTAATGATATCCAACGAATTCCAATTTTTGACGGGTTTCATTCATCTTATTTCTTCACAAATTGTTCTTAAATAAATCGAAAAAATCCTTAAAATTTTTCAAACGAAATATGCAGCGTTCAATCTCAAGTCTATGATTCCAATTTTCAGAAACACCGATTTTTGTCACTCCATGCACCAGAGTTACCCAGAATTTGGATTCAGAATTAGATTCTGAATTCTTTTCCAAAATTTGAATTATATGGATCGACATTCAATATTTTTTACAATTTATTTATTTTTATTTATCTTTCCAAGGAATCATTTTAATAGAGTATCGAATTCTGAATCAAATTGAAAAAGAAATGTTTTCAAAAAGTGAATAAGTAAATCAATTTATTCAATTTATTTTTTTTAAGATTTCAATTTTGAAAAAATTACTCAATGAATTCACTTTTGAAAAAAAATAAAATGTTCAAAAATTTAATCTAGGCATTAAAAAATAATTCTCCTCAATGAACTTCTCATGAAAACTTTCAAAAATCCTTCGTTCATGAGTTGAATTTTTTTATACAAAAGTAAACAGAAATCAAACTGTGTTTAAAAAAAAAATAATAATAATTCAAAGAAACGAAATAAAGTAAAACATTAAAAAATTTGTAATATTTCTGATGAAATTTATTCACTTACCTATTTAAAAAAATTGAAAATCAATTTTTGAAAAATGGATATAAAGTGAATTGGTCAAAAATTTACGACGAATGTTTATTGAATCTTTTTTGATTTTTTTTTTTAGATTGCCATTTTGAAAAAATGCAAGAATTCATCTTCATTAAAAAAAATAATAATGAAAAAAGTCTATAATCAAGTATGTAAACCATGAAAATTTTCAATAATCTTTCGTTAATGATTTGAATTTTTTCGAGTTAAAAAAAATATTTTTTAAAACTTCTCTTTCTTTGGAAAAACAAAAAAAAAATGAAATTTTTCAATTGACAATTTGAAAAAATAAATGCATTTGTCCATAAAAATTATGATTTTTTTTTTCTTCAGAAAATTCAAAAAATTTCATTATTAATTTCTGAGGAAAATTTTCCAAAATTGATTTGAAAGTAAAATTAAGAAGCAATCATTTTTTTGGATGGAGTTTTTTCATGACTGTCATTTTAGAAAATTAATGAATTCATTCATATCCATTAAGAAAAAAAACAAAAAAAATCATTGAAAAAAATGATTATTTTTGAATCGAAATTTTTTTAATTAATGCATAATATTATCAAAAAACTGAACTTTGGAAAATTCTCAGTTATTGATTTAAAAGAAAATAGTTACCTAATAAATGAAAATTATTTTTAAAAAACAAAAACCAATTGAAAAAAAAATCATAAAGCAAGCAATTTTTTTTTGATTGCCATTTTGAAGAAATCAAAGAATTTTCCAAAAAATAAAAATTAAAAAATATTAGTTGAATTCGTCAAAAAAAATGATAATCAATATTTTGATGAAAATTTTCAAAAATTGATTTTCAAAAAAAGTTGAGCAATAATTTTTTTAATGGATTTTTTTCACGACTGTCATTTAAAAAAATTAATGAATTCATTCATCCATTAGAAAAAAAATTAAATTCATTTTCAAAAAGTATATAGCTTATTAATTTTTAATAGGCAATTATAAATATTTTGAAAAATTGAAATGATGATTTTTTAGAAAAAAATGATTATTTTTGAATCCACAATTTTAAGAATGAATGATTCCATGCATGATTATCAACAAAATCAAAAAATCGAAAAATTCAAAAAAAAATCATAGGTAGGTAATACGGTAATAGGTATACGTACAGTGCCTAATTTTTAATGAATTTTGGAAAATTCTCCGTTATTGATTTAAGAGAAAATAAATTTTAAAAAACAATTTTTAAAAAAATCATGAAGTAGTAAGCAATTTTTTTTTGATTGCCATTTTTAAGAAATCAAAGAATTTTCCAAAAAATAGAAATTAAAAAATAGTTTAATTCATCAAAAAAATTATACATTAGATATCAATTTTTGAAGAAAATTTTTAAAAATCGTTCGTTAATAATTTGAATTTTTTCAAGCAAAAACAAATCCTTTTTAAAAATTGATTTTTTTTTTAAAAATGAAAAAAAATCAAACTGAAAAAAATGTGGTTTCTTTTAAATTGAGAATGAAGACATGGCTGCGAATTCATCTATAAGAAAAAAATGAAAGACATGTTCAGAAAACAATTAAATTTTATTCATTTTTTTTTTCAATTTTATGATCAATTTTTGATGAAAATTTCCAAAAATTCTTCGTTAATAGTATTGATTTGAAAAAAAACATCAAAAATAAAAAAAATATATTATTTGGAAATTCAATTTTTAAAAAAATGAAAATATTAAACCATACGTATTGAAAAATCAGAATATTTATTTTCAGTTTCAACGTTTTTTCAATTAACCCAAAACTCGAAAAAATCTTAATTCGGATTCTTGGTGCTACATCATAATTTTCATAATAGATTCCGAGTACCTAATTCATTTTTACAGGAGTCTCATTCAGCGATTTTGATTCTCTTTTTCGAATATTTGGTATCTCGGATTTCGAAATCATATTTCTGTGGATTCGAATACCTCTAGAGCTACACCCCACATCGATTATCTTCGGTTTACCGTTTCATTATTATTAATCATATTCCCAAAGAAGATGAAATTTCACTCGACCATATCTCCCATCAGCTTTTAATCCTGCCGCACTATATATTTTCTCGTTACTGGCTTCATTCTGAAAATGCCGAACTGTACCTACATAGTACGACGCGGACGCCTGTAGCGGTATCGGTCACTTTATAGTTTGTACTATATGTAAGACGGAACAGCTGGCAAAGCTCATCGCATTACATTACCCATTGAGTATGGTCAAATACGTACATTACATATACACGCATTACACGTTACACGTAGGCTAGTTGAAAAATCAACTTTTTTTTATTACTCCGGTTCGTTCGACGGACGCGGAGTAATTTGAATGATCAAACGGAGACTACTCGCCGGTATTCGGTTCCTCGTGTAGTGTACTCATCCAAACTGGTTATTTTTCTCGAAATATCGATCAGACAGTATCCTATTATACATCATCAAAAAACGTTGCTCAATAATTGATCATCTCCACGTC
The DNA here is from genome assembly GCA_959613365.1 of Balanococcus diminutus. Lineage (NCBI taxonomy): Eukaryota > Metazoa > Arthropoda > Insecta > Hemiptera > Pseudococcidae > Balanococcus > Balanococcus diminutus. The sequence continues at coordinate 39,475,603 of OY390714.1, forward strand.
CACGGTAAACTCATACTTTTGAAAATGGGCGTGAATTTGTTAGTATTCTTCGTTCGTATATGTGGAAAATTTTTCGCATTTTGTAACTGGTTTCCAAATGTTGATTCTCGGATAGTTTTGTCAATGTTGTTCAAACGGCCGGTGACGCGTATATTTCGAATAATATTTCTATTTACTCGACTCACTCGCGTGCATTTGAAAACAAAATTTCGATTTTAAACGACGCTCACGCAAGCGCACATCTGTTTTTAGAAGAGCTAAACAAAACATCGGCGTATTTTTAATTTCGAATAAGTATTATCAAATTGTTTACGAGAATGGTACATTTGGCGCATTTCGGAATACAAAATAAGAAGTAATTCAATAAAGGGACACCGACGCGCGCGTTTTTCAAGGCTGATTTCATTATTTGATATTGACTTTTAATTCGAACGCGACTATCGCTGAGAAAGCTTCTTTCCAATCGATACTATAATAATTATAGTATCAATTCGCTCGTGAAATATTTTTAATCGACAATTAATTAATTTTTAATCATGCGCGAATCATCGAAATTCCGGTTTTGAAATCTTGCATATTTCATACCTTTAATACCAAATCCCTTTTAATCACATAACGCACAATGTATCACTCGATTCTAATAAACCAGTTGATGTTGTAATCTTTTTACAGGACCAAGACCATCACTTTGAATACATCTGGAATAACTTGACAATCCAGTATAATTATACAGAAAAAAGGGTGAATTGGAGATTATTATTTAGTACGACATAGTTTTCTGACCACCCCCCCCCCCCCCATAAAAATTTGACATTTTTGAATTTCAATTTTAGGTCATTCTCACTTTTATTACTTACTAGATTGCAATCGAACTGATTCCCGTTCATTTTCCCGAATCCATCGTCCCGAAGGACGTTTTCCCGAATGAAAAAGCTCCTGAAAGTTGTTCTGCCGAAAATTTTTACCCCGAAATTTTTAAATCCGAATTTTTTTCCCCGAATCACTCTCTCTCGAACATCACTAATTCGAGGAATTGTCCTTCGGGACATTGAGTTCGGGGTTAATTTAGTGAAGGAAGGGATATGGTACATACCAAAAATTTTGTAATAACCAAAATTATTACTAGGACTTCAATCTATACCTTTTGTTTGAAAAATTTTTCAGTTGGACTCCTAGCCCCCCCCCCTTTTTTTTTTAATAATTTTATAACTTTTCAAGTATCTAAGTCATTTATTATGCGAAATTAGAGGGGAGGAAAGGGTCTAATCGAAAATTTCATAATAACAAAAATTATTTTTAAGACCTCAGTCTACAACTTTTATTTGAAAATTTTTCAATTGGACCCCTACTCCCTCCGTTTTTGATTATTCAAGTCATATTATGCGAAATTGGAGGGAAGGGAGGGGTTCAATCGAAAATTTTGTAGTACCCAAAATTATTTTCAAGACTTGAATCTACAACTTTTATTTGAAAATTTTTTCAATTGGACCCCTACCTCCCCCAGTTTTTGATAATATTAATTAAATAAGTCATATTATGCGAAATTGTAGGAGAGGGAAGGGTGTAATCGAAAATTTTATAATAACCAAAATTATTCCTAGGATCTCAATCTACAACATTTGTTTGAAAAAAAATCGCCATTTTCACTAGTAAAAAAATTCGGGAAAATTTTCGGGAAATCATTCGGGGTAACGGATTCGGGAAAAAGAATTCGGGGAAAACACATTCAGGAAACTGACTTTCGGGAAAATGTTCATCGGGAAAAGGGATTCGGGGGAAGAGACGGAAACCAATCGAACTTTTTGTTAGTCATAGTTACGTTTTCCATTTTTTTTACCTAAATCAATTTTATGAGTTTTTTCTTGTCATCGTTATTTCATGTCAGCGTTTATTCGGTCATAATTTTTTTTGGTCGTCAGAACTTTCTGTAAGTTTTTTTTTCTTAGACAGAGTCACTTATTTCAACTTTTTTTTAAATGACTTTTTTTTGTTTTTTTGCAGCATTTTTTGGTCATGTTTTTTTTTTGTCAAAGTAATCTGGTCATAGTGACCTTTTTTGTCATGTTTTTGTACGTCAGAAGTTAAGAAGTATTGCCATTTGTTTTTTTGTTCTGTCACAATTACTTTCCCTAGAGATCTTTTTTCACAGAATTATTTTCTACCGGACATATTTTGTTAAAATTAGGTACAGTTTTTTGAGGGTTTTTGACATTTTTTTGCCATCGTTTTCTTTTGTTAAAGTTGATTTTAATTTTTAAAAAAAAGAACTGACCAAAGAAATGCTGACACTGATGACAAGAAATGACAAAAACAAGAAAAAAACTCATAAAAATTGAACCCCCTCCAAAAAAAAAAATATATATATATGGAAAAAGTGACTGGGAAAAAATTCGATAGAAAATTTCATTAAAAAAATAGCCTATGACTAAAAAAAATCCAACCTGGAATTGACCTCGACAAAAAAAATCACTAAAAACATCTCTGACAAAAATGATAATTTTGACAAGCAATAGCAATATTCAGTTAAAGATAAAAAAAAATTACAAAAAAAAACCTTTAAACAAAAAAAAAAAATTTCATAAAAAAATTACCCAAAAAGTTGAAAAAATTGGCCACTGACTGAGAAAAAAAATTGGCAGAAAATTCTTTTTTTGGGCGTGTGTGTAACCATTGGTAATATGCGAATTTATTGAACTTTTCTTCAAGGATCACTTAGTTTCAAGATAATCCACTACTGTGTACTTACAGTTCAATATCATGCTTGCCTAAATCGTGAAAAAAAAGGAAATTTTTTACCTTATTTAAGAAATAAACAATTTTCTTGCCTATTTCATAAATTACGAGTGGATCGCCACATAGTGATTTTTTTTTTGGCACCATCGTAAACTTTATACCAAATCCAATACTTCATAGATATTAGATACTTGATATTAATAATTGGAGTGGAGGGAGAGATCCAATCGCAATTTTTGGAATAACTAAAATTATTTCCAAGACTTCAAGCTACAACTTTTGTTTGAAAATTTTTCCAATTGGACCCCGTTTACAATTTTGAAAAACTATCTTCTACTTAATGGTATGTGAAAGAGGAGGAGAGGAAGGGATTTAGTCGAAATTTTTATAATAACCAAAATTATTTTTAGGATCCTAATCTACAACTTTTTTTTTGAAAATTTTTTCAGTTGGCCTCTTCCTCCCTCATACTCCACTAATTTTTAATTATTATCTTCGAAGTGTTATGCAAAATCGGCGGGGAGGCAGGGGTGCAATTGAAAAAGTTTTCCAACCAACAAAAGTTGTAGCTTGAAGTCGTAGAATTAATTTTGATTATTACAAAAATGTCGATAGAACCTCACTCTTCCCCCCAATTTGGAATATATTAAGTATCTATGTATAAAATTGAACTAATTGGAAAAGTTTACGATGATACCCCCCCCCCAAAAAAAAAAAGAAACAAGCCTAAAATAGTAGGTTCACACGTGTCCACTAGAATGGATCGAAAAAAAAACATTCCTCGAGATTTTTCATTGCAGGGTTGCTAAATATAATTTTTCCAAAAAATTAATTTTTACGATAAAAAAATGAGGAAATTTTGATTTTTCATGAAAATCGAAAAATGGCGATTCTGTAATGAGAAATTTTCAATTTTTTTTGTCGAAATATTTTTTTTTGCATCAATAGGAGCGATTCTGGACCCGTTTTGATACCAAGCAGAAGATATTTTCTTTTTTGGTAATGTGAAAATCTCTATTTTTCAGCAAACTGCAACTTTAACCTTTATTGTTGTAAATTTTAAGAACTTCAATTTTAGTTAAGACCTTTTTTAGTTTAAACACATATTTGAAGAATTTGTGAAATTTGGAATTTTTGGACCGACCTGTTGATCAAAATTGCTACAATTTTTTTGTATCCTAAACTTTCATTTTGGAGAACTGCGACTTCAAGTTTTCCCTACGATGACCTACTTTGCAAAAAACAATGTTTCGAGGATTGGTGAAGGGGTGAAATACACATCACTTTTGGCATATGCCTGACTATGTAACTAATTCCACTTCCTTCAGTTCATTCTAATGAAATTTTTTTCACGAGTTTTCAATTCAATTTTCTCATTTCCAAAGTGATTGGAGAAAACACGACTCCTACGCCCTTCCGCCCCTACAAAGAGTACAACAACGGAAACCGAAGTGAAAACGTTGCAGATTTCGTCACAGCGAGGCAAGGCAAAAAACACATCATCATTACCAATATTGCACCAGATCGTGCTATCGAGTCGACTTATTGGTGTCTGATTCGCAATTACATGATCCATGCACGCTTTTGTCACCAAAACGTTACGTTTACCTGGCATCTGCCAACAATTCATTCAAGCCGTTTAAATTCCCATCAATGCCTCCCACGCCAATGGTAAATGAACTCAGCCAAAAATTGTCATGTCGTGTTGAACGGAACGCAATACACACGTAAGATGCGGCGAACTTGATTCATGGTCATGGGCGTCGTCATTCAAACATCTTGCTGACCGTGAAGATCTGTTCTCCTTGATCTCCAAGCTAAGCTTCTTCTACTGCACATACCTGTCGGATTTTTTTTTTTCCTTTCAATTATACATTTTTTCGAACTTGGCAGCATGAAATTACACGCGCTATCCGTTCAATTCACTAGGTCATTGGAAAAAACAACCCGAATTAAAATTCGAAGCGAATACCTTTGCATATCACTGCTGAAGCCAAACTTGGGTGCTAATAAATCGAGGTAATGGAATCATTTTTATAGCCATTTGACATCAATTGGATACGCTACTGATGAATTTTCTTCATAAGTCTCGAACCCATGTAGATGTTGAGCTCTGCTTTTATAAAATTTATTGTATACTGCTGTACCGAGAAATCGAACAATCGATTCACTATTTACGCGGACTGTTCCGCGGAAGCACACCATCCAAGGTCATTTACCTTCTTCAGTGTACCATCATCACACGAGAAACTCAACAGAATAATCTATCGCATATCTCCATCTTCGACGGGAGTGCAGAATCGACCACGTATGGTGCTTGGTTCCCACTGCTGACGATTTATTTCCAACTTCTCAAATCCAAAATGCTGTTCTGTAATCGAGCTTATCCTCGTAGTTTAGCTCGAAAAAGGGAATGTTTTATCACGAAGCTAAATTCGTATCAATTCCGGGTACAGTGCGAAGCTATGAGTAATAAGAAGCTATAAGCACGAATGAATCATGCTGATTCCCATTTCTCGGGTCAGATTCATGAGACAAGTACCAAATTACGTAATAGTTTTATTGCATATTAACAACAATGGCCAAGATGGGGAAAGATTATGCTATTTGAATTTTCAGTGGATTATTAAAACCCAAAGTGACGACCAAATGTCTCTGCGCCTATCAAACTGTGGAATTCTAAATAACTTCGGCCTATTTTCGGCGAGAAAACTACCCCCCCCCCTCCGGTATTCTTAGGCTTCCCACCACAAACAAACAATGAATATTTTTTTCAAATTTAAAAAATTGTAAAACTGACAAATTGATCTTTAATTTTTTTTTTTTTTTTTTTTTCATTGTTTACACTCAAGTTGGTTTCTCGGTAATAACACAAATTATTCGAAATTAATTGATTCAACATTCTACAATATATATTTTTTTTAGTGACGAATTAAATCCCATAGTAAAGATTGTACTCGATCTAAATCACGTTTTTACACAGACCATACTTCTAAACAAAACTCTCGCCAGTACGAAAATTCAAAGTATTCGTTATAAACAAACAAACTTCCATCATTTTATAAGCAAATTGAGACGTAAAGAAAAATACAAAACATCTTAACCAGAGTCTAATAAACTTGGTAAAACGTTCCACTTTTATAAATACCAATAAACGCTTCATTTAACTCGAATTTCACAAAATAAGTCGGTTTATTTATTTGCAGATGTTACTCATCGTTGAAAAGTGAAAATACACATTGCGCTGAAAGTAAAAAAGTAGGATAGAGGCTTCCGATGGAGCTGAATTTTTTTAACTTGGACAAGTCGGTGTGTATTGTGACGTGTGCAAGTTTTCGACAATTGTACAAAATGCAAGAGTGTCGTTGAAACCAACAAATTTCAAGTATTCTTTCGCTGCATTAAAATACGAGAAATAGGTTAATACCGATCGATTAGACCAGAATAAACATGCGCGAACTTTATAATAATAAGTTCGGTCGCCATAATGAAATGGAAAATGTTCGTACGAAAATGAAACATGCTAAAGATGACAACGGCGTACAGCTGAAGTTCAACTTGAGCCGGATCATTATACTTACTCAATAAAATTTTTTAAAAAACTTTACGAATAAAAATTAAATATCAGACTCTAGGAAGGTGGAAGACGTACCAAGTGAATGCTGCACAGGATTGATACTTCGAGCAGTTAATATTATTTAGAGCATAATTTCAACTTGATATTCGCATGGAAGGTTTTTCATGATATTTAGACTTAGACAAGACAAGTTATTACTCATTTTGAATGCCGCAGTACCATGTACTTGGTGGAAAATCTAACACTAGAACATCGAGTGTGTTACGTAGGTATAAGGGACATGTAGAGATTTTATTTCAAGAATAATCTTCTTAGGAAAGTGCTTGATGTAAATCTTCAAAGATGAATCTCTCTCGAGTGAATTGAGATTGTCGGCGAGGAATCAGAGATGAGAAAACGTATGTACCTTTCCACATAGACATGTTTAGCATTTTTTTCCACTCTCAAGAACACAAATGTTGCAGCTCATCGAAAGCATTTTCGTAAAACGTTTTATGAAAATATCTTCAATGACTGATGGTAATTGGTAAGTATGGATACAAAATGAAACCATAATACTCACAATCTAAATGTTTCTTCTTAGGGCCTAGCAGTTCTTCTGTGGTAGCTTTGCACACAGATTTTGCCAAACCTTGGCCGGCGATGCTGTGCTTAGCAGCTAATAATCTATCGCTTATCGTTTGCCCAGCCATTATTGCGAACGCACAAACTGAATATAATATTAAAACATTCTAAAAATAATCAAATATTTGACTGAATACACATAGTATCCACGAACGAATCAACGACACTCGAATTAGGCAAACGCGATGGAAAACATTCTCGACGCTGTTGACTAGTGTTTGTTTGGAAATTAATCTATATTGCACGAATTAAATGTAACACAATTTGGAAGACATAGTTAAAGATTTATAATTTTCAATTACAACACATTTACAAATTAAACCACACAAAGCCTACATCGGAACTGAAATATAGCAATTCAAACGTTCACGATAGTTCACGACTTCACCTCGCAAGTTTTCATTCAATGAAAAAATGTCATATTTATGTATACAAGCACGTAACTGGATGAGTGTTGTTTTTGTTTTTTACGAATAGGCAAAATGGATCGGCAACTCGTGAAGCAAAAGCAAATTTGATAAGCCACGCCCCTTTAGTTTTTCAAATCCACATTTTAGAGGAGAAAATTCATGAAAAACTTCAATTTTTTGAATTTTTATTCGTATTTCTGTATATTAATTGCTACAAGATGGAAAAAAAATATTTCAACCCCGTTAATTTGACACTACTAGAGAAAAACTAATTTTCCTTCAACTTCACCCTCACGACTCTGATTGACTACATTTTTCACCCTCACGCATCTGATTGGCTGATTTTCTGCTTCAGTTTTTCCTGTACATTTTAGATGTAAGCTGCCGATCCAGTTTATTATCTATATCTATGGGCAAATGACCATTTCGCGCTCACCAGGATCGCTAGCATCGCCGGCAAACCACGAGGATAAAATACATTATGGCTTATGAGGGAAGTGTAGTTTTTTCAATTTTTAACAAAAATGAGATAATTTACGGAAAATTTTGTAAGAACATTAATTAAAGAAGAAAACATTTCCTTTCCATTGATATAAAATTTATTTTGATTCGTCAAGTGATTACGGATCTGCGGATGTTTTTTCTTATTTGTTTTCAACTGATCGAAATTTCAATTATAAATTAATCGAAAACTACTCATTTGACAAAAAAATGTTTTCTCTAAAACTTGGAGTAAATTTAATCCTCTTTCCAACGGTATATTAGTAAAGTCGGTAGCTTCAATATTCACGCTACCAGCTTTATTTGAAAGTTAAAAAATAGTATTTCAATCTGACAAACACCTGATCTGAATGTTCAGTTTCAAAATTGTATGGAAAGGAAGGGTCTAATCGAAATTTTTATAATAACAAAACTTATTTCTCGAGTATTATTCTACAACTTGGTTTGAAATTTTTTTAATTTGATCCCCCCCTCCCCCTCTAATTTGGCATATTACTATTATAAATGTGAAATAAGAGGAAAAAGAGGGGTCCCACTGAAAAAATTTTGAAACAAAATTTGTAGGATAAAATATAAGGTATATTTTATATTATTAAAAAATTTTGATTGGGCCCCTCTCTCCTCCCAATTTTTTTGTATAAGTGTCTACATTGTATTATTATGCAAAATAAGAGGGGAGGTAGGTGTTCAATCGAAATGTTTGTAATAACATAAAATATACCTTATATTTTATTCTACAAATTTTGTTTGAATATTTTTTCAGTTGGACCTCTCTTTCCCCTCCTATTAAACATTTATAATAGTAATATGTCAAATCAGAAGGGAAGGGGGATCAAATTGAAAAAAATTTCAAACAATTTGTAGAATAATACTCGAGAAATAAGTTTTGTTATTATAAAAATTTCGATTAGACCCTTCCTTTCCATACAATTTTGAAACTGAACATTCAGATCAGCTGTTTATGAGACTGAAATACGAATTTTCAACTTTCAAGTAAGGCTGGTAGCGTGAATATTAAAGCTACCTACTTCACCAATATACCGTTGGAAAGAGGATTAAATCTACTCCAAGTTTTAAAGAAAACATATTTTTGTAATATTGGTAGTTTTCGAATAATTTGAAACTGAAATTTAGATATGTGAGGAATAATTAAAAAGATATGTCCTGAGAACCGTAATTACTTGACGAATTAAAATAAATTTTATATCAAAAGATAGGAAATTTTATCTTCTTCAATTAATGTTCTTACAAAATTTTCCGTAAATCATCTCATTTTTGTTAAAAATTGAAAAAACTCCTCTTCCCTCATAAGCCATAATGAATTTTATCCTCGTGGTTTGTTAATTGACCCAACTTCCGATAGAGTTCAGCCACTCCGCGCGAAATGGTCAAAAATCGGATGCCTACTCAAATGAAAATACATAAATGAACCTCGTAAATCCAACAAAAACACATTTTTCTTTGGAAAAAAAACGAAAAACACACCGTGTGAGGATGCAAAATTGCAAATCTGGAATTTTCTTTTATCATTCCAATAAATTGTAATGTACTTTTGAACTTTTGAGTGATTTCGATTGAACTGCTGGTTAAAGTTAAAGTTTGTACTTTTTTATAATAATACGATAAAGTTGCACGAAGTTTCTCACGTTGAAAGAAAATGGTATCAGCAATCAAAGACAGAGAACGTCATTCCAAAGGATCTTCATCAGGATCCTTCATCACATCTTGGTATCATGATCCTTTCAAATGGAGCATCGTAAAAAGTATTTGTTTTTCTGCAGCGTCTGTATACATTGCTCGAGAATGTAGAGGACTAGAATTAATGCCCAATCTGTAATTATTTAGTTTATTGTTGCTAGATGTATAAAAATTGTTTTTTCTAAAATAATATATCACTTTTTTCAATTGGTTTTACATTTTTTGAAAGGTATTATTCGATTCTGGCTTTTTAAAATAATGATGCAATAAAGTATTGTACGTGAGGATTATCTGGTATGAATTATGAAACATTCGGAGGTGGAATTCTCCTCCTCGTTTATAAAATCTAAATTGAAAAACCTAGGTAACCATAAGCGTTGGTCGGTAAACATCGGTTCCACACCAGATTTCACCCTCGAGTTATTCTTCAGTGCACATTCACTGCATAAAAACTAAAAAAAAAGTATAACATAAAATCACATCTATTTTACAAAAACATTAGCAATTTTGAGGAATACATCTTACAAAGTGGTAATTAAAATTAATTCTATTCTGTAAACAAGTAATATTAATCTAACAAGGAAAGTTATTTTCTATTTCCTCCGGCACCACCAAAAATTTGGACTAGTCTGATGAAAATGTTTACCGTATCCATGTAAATCGAAATTGAACTAAAACATGAAAATAAGTCGTCAGTACGTAAAAATAAATGAATAATTATAAAAAATACTTACGCATTAATAGGATCAAAAGGTTTGGCACCATGTACGGGATGATTTTCAGCCATATGTACTATACGCTGAGTATCGTATAAGAAAAATCCGGAAAATAAAATTAGACCACCATAAAGAGACATAGAAGCTAAACCAGAACCCAATGCCGTGCTTGCGGGAATAAGTAAAGTTCCTGAAAAAAAAAAAATTCATTTTATAAGAGAAATTATGAAAAAGAAGTCTACAATATGTACGTATATCATGAGCTAAACTTACCCAACGACGAGATGAATACAATACCCAAGCCCATGGCCAATGGACCACCCATATATAAGAACCTATCGCTCGGTGCGCACATAGCTATTGCAGATAGACTTCCGATCGTACCAGCGGTGTACCTATGAAAAAAAAAAGATTATAAAGGACTAATCTAAGATCATGAAGAGAAAAATGCATCTCACATACCACATAGCTCTGATAACAGGTGCACCTCCCATAAAAGCCAAGGGAGCAAGTACAGCACCCATAAGGCAAGAGTGAAGAATCCAGCAAACGTGCTTTGCATTAAACGTAGGAGCATACTCCAACGACATAGTATACAAACCAGTGCCCATTAACGTAGCCAATGTCACACCGATAGCCTGTAAAAATACATTAACTGAATAACTTGAAGAGCATTAGTTGTTATTTTATCAAAACTTACCAATAAAGAACCTTTGGAGGCAAAATTGATAAGAAGTGGTGACCGGAGTGTAGCTACAGCAGCCCCTACTGTTATTACTATAGATGATCCGAAATACATATAGGTAGTTCGAACTCGATCTCGTACATACTGCGGCCATAACCTGTGGTCGAGAAATCAGCACTATCAGTATCGTACAACGAATGAAATGTTTCAAATTCGACGATTACTTCTACTTACATCGACTGTTCAATAATTCCAGCCTGATTGCTTAATCCTAATCCGTAATAAGCAAGAGCTCCAAGACCTAAAGCAGACGCTCCTGCAAGTGCTCCTTGGCCAACCGAAATCGCTAATGAAAATATAACATATCAGAATTAATAAACCCAGGAAACAAAATGAAAATAATTCAAACTATCGATATCAAACATACCTCTTCCTGAAGCTGGTTTAGAGGTAGCCTCGGCTAGAGTTTGTCTTCTGGCTCGTGATGTCCTCCATACCGTTTCTCGTCCTTCTTGGGAATATACCCGAGATATCATAAGTTGAGTCGGTTTGCCTCCACATAGCGAAAATTTCATCAATTTCGTACCATAAACGTTTACACCGGACCCGAATCCGCTAAGTAATCTTAATCCGTTCATTGTTAAGTTATTTCGTTGGATTGCACAATTTTTCAAGAGTTTACACTATTATTTCATGTCGTGAATTTATAAGTTTTTGAGTTGATTCAAAATCACGCAATTTTAACTTGAGAACGCGAAAGATTTTGAAGATTTTTCTAGCAAAAACAAATTTTTTTTTATTTTTATCAGTCTTTTGGAAATCATTGTTGTAAACCAACAAAAACTAAAATTTACCTTTTTTTCTGTTATTCGAAAAATGAAACAAAAATGCGAGGAAAAAGCTTTGACTATTTAGCTATAATGGACCGAACTACCAATGTATTTCAGCCGTCTGAGAATAAATTCCAGAGGATAACTTCTGCGCATGCGTCAACACTTCTCTAATCATCGAATGTACGTGTGATAAAGCAACGATAAAGGAAAATATACGAAATAATTTTATTAAATTCATAAATTTTGTTCTTTTAGCTGTGTACATCCGTGTGAATACGCTTGGTTTACACTTTTTACTTTTCAAGCGATACAGTGAAGGGCCATCTTTTGGTTTTTTAATTTCAACAATATCTTCTGGCAAAAAATGCTCTGCACATAATTTACCCGAAGGTTGATTGGTGCCAGCGGCACACATAGGCGTTATACCACATTTATGGCAGTATGATATCCATTCGTTTCTCACCGATTCATCTTTTGGAAATCTAAAATTTAAGAAAGAAGACACTCAAACAATATTTCGACTCCAAAATTGAATTGAAGATGAAAAATTTGTGAAACTGATATTTACCCAAAACTTGGCACATCATTGTTTATTGCATTACAAATAACACAATATTTGTAGCTTTTCTTTTTTGACATGTTTTAAATTTCATTCTTTGAGTACACTAGAACTTATTAACTTTAAATTGTTGAAAAAATAATCTAAAAAGCACACAATGCACACATTTTCATAATTTTTTCAATACAAATACGCGCGAATATTTCATATTTTTGGTTATCTCGCTATCAACTGGCGCATGCGCATAAGGAACCATCTGGAATTTATTCTCAGACGTTTTTTTGGCATAATTTGTATTGCATAGCTCGGTCCATTATAGCTAAATAGTCAAAGGGAAAAAGGCATTATTATTATTATTATTATTCGTATTCGAAGTGTTTCATTTTTCAGAATTTGAAAAAAAATTCTTTGATGATACAAAATGAATAAAAATTGAAAAAAAAATCAAAAGTGAAAACTGGACGAACAGTTCTGAAAATATTTTGAAGACTAAAAACACTGCGTCGATCGTAATTCTTCGTACTACTTCGTGTTGACTTCGTTCAGTCGCGTTCACCTTCGTGTTTATTTTTATTTTACTGATTGGGAAGTTCACAACTCGCTTGGAGCGCTGATGTTGGCGCAACTAAACAGACCATTATGGGATACTGGATGATTGTGGCTTTTCATTTCTTTGGATTTTTTTCAAAATTGAGGGGGTTTAGATAAAATTTTCATAGGACATTATTTTTAGAGAATAAAAAATCCTATTGAATGGTGTATTTGACAAAATTTTTATACCTTTTCTTCATCGAGATTTATCTCTTTGAAGAATCGTGTGATATTGAGATTTTGTAATTTTTTACATTTTATTCAAAAATGAGTGGGTTTAGAAAAATTTTTAATATGATTTTATTTTTAGAAAATAAAAAATCCTATCGAATGGTCTCTTCATTGGAATTTTACATGCAGTTTACTCAGAAATATGGGATTTTGAATGATTAAATACGCCATAGTTCTGAGCAAACTGCATGTAAAATTCCAATGAATAGATCATTCGATAGGATTTTTTATTCTCTAAAAATAATGTCCTTTCAAAAATTCTTCTAAACCCACTAATTTTCGAATAAAATGTGGAAGAATTACAAGTTCTCACTATAACATGATTCTTTCAAGAGATCAATCTCGACGAAGAAAAAGTATAAAAATATTTTCAAATATACCATTCGATAGGATTTTTTATTCTCTAAAAATAATGTCCTATAAAAATTTCACCTAAACCCGCTCAATTTGCTAAAAAATTCAAAAACAGTATTTTCCCCATATATGACGAATTTGAGTATCCTATAATCATACAGTTGCAAGAATGATCTGTAGAGTGCGTATCTTTAGTGTGAACTTTCCAATAACTTGATAACTGAAAATTTAAAAATTCGAAAACTCCGGTACCGAGGAAAAGTAGGGTACAGGAAAACGAAAAGTACAGAAAATATGAATAATATGCTAATACTGTAAAAATTAATAATTCAAAAGTTTTAACTGAGAAGTGAAAAAAGATTTGGTTCCAATGGCCTTACTTTATAAGCACCGTATAGCTCAAGAGGTGAGTTGAATTGAAAGGTAGATTAAAGATTACTACATTCAAGATCCTAAATTTTTGCCTTTAAATTTTCAGATTATTGCGAATCTATCCCGAAAACCAAAGCTTGACTTGAATCATGTATTACCCAACATGAAGTTACATTTCAATGAAACTACTAACGATGTATCGTTTTCGTATTTTTTCAAATCCAACGAGTCACTTGATGAAAACGACGTATCATTTGGGAAACAATACATACAAAGTGTTAAATTTCACGAGAATAAAATTGGTTTTGCAGTTGATGTTGATGAATACTTGAGATGTTGCCTGACTGATAATTTGGACTTCAATACATCACGATCTCTAAAGAAAACATTGAAAACAGTCGTCGATTTTAGGTGAGTGTCATTATCGCTGTTTTACAAACTCTTTAATTTCTTCTAATTCGAATTTGTATAACGATTAATTTCAGTTCACCGAACATAGCAAAACCATTTCATTTTGGACATTTACGTTCGACCATGATTGGAAACTACATTTCAAATATATCCGCTCAAATGGGAGACGATGTTGTAAAAATTAATTATCTAGGTGACTGGGGCACTCAGTTCGGTCTACTAAGCTACGGCTTGGACGAGTGTAAAATAAATGTCGAAAACCTAGGTGAAAATCCGTTGAGAGTTTTATATGATGTTTACGTTAGCGCCAACAGCATTGCAGAAAAACACCCTCAAACCAGTGAGCAAGCTAAAGAAATTTTTCGTAAAATTGAATTCGCTGAGGAAGAAAGTGATGATTTGAAAAAATGGTCGTCAATTCGGACGCAAACGGTGAATGAAATTTCAAAAGTATACAAAAGATTGAACATTCAATTTGACGAATATAGCTGGGAATCAGATTATTCCGCAAAACGTATTGAAAATTTAATCAAAACCTTAATTGATAAGAATATCATTGTGAAAGAAAATGATCTTTGGGTAAGTTCTCCAATCAATTTTTATCTCTGTATAAATTAATTAATTTGTGTGAAGCAAAGTGACTTGATTTTTTTTTATGAAATGAAATGTTCACAGGTAGCAAAAATTGATGCTGAAAATTCCGTACCTGTTGTAAAAAGTGATGGAACCACTTTGTATTTAACCAGGGATTTGGCAGCTGTTTTAGATAGATATAAACGTCATCGCTTTGATAAAATGTTATATGTTGTCGATAATTCACAGTCGAAACATTTCAGAAATCTTAGTCGTCTTGTTGAAAAATTGGATACAGAATGTGCTCAAAAAATACAACATGTACACTTTGGCAGAGTAATTGGGTTAAGTACGCGTAAGGGTACTGCAGTCTTTTTGGATGACATTTTAGATGAAATTCGAGAAAAAATGAGACAAACTAGAAGCAATATAATAAGTGAGTTACTCACTTCTGTCCATTTGAAATCGTATTCATTACATGGAACAAGACTGATTAATATTATATATTTTTGTTTAGCTACCAGAGGTGGAAGTAATGATAGAATCGATGATATTTTGGGTATATCTGCTGTTGTTATCAATGACTTAAAAAGGAGGAGATGTTCTAATTACGAATTTAATTGGGATTCAATTTTTCAAGTAGGTTTCATATTTTATTATTACACTGAGAGAAATGGATAGTAAATTTATAGTAAAAATTACAATAAAAATAGTAAAAATTACTATAAGAATAGTGAAAATTTACTATAAATATGCTAAACTTCCAACAGGTTTGGGTTATAGTAAAATTGAGCACATGTATAGTAAAATTTTACTATACGTATAGTAAAATTAACTATAACCCAAACCTGTTGGAAGTTTACTATATTTGTTCTCTCAGTGATACCTTTTTCAATCACTTTTCATGCTAATTCTTTGCATTACAACTTTCAGAGCAAGGGTAATAGTGGAATTAAATTGCAATACTGCCATTGTAGATTATACAGTTTGGAAAAAAATTGCGGAGTTGATCTACCTAAAGAATGTGATCCTAGTGTACTAAAAGAAAGCGTAGCAATTAAATTGATTATTGTAATTTCGAGGTACGTATTTTAGTTATTATTTTCTCATTTCTTGATGATAAAGAAACTCTGGTTACTCTAGTTCTAAAATTTTTGCAGGTTTGAAGAAATAATTACGAAGTCGTATGATGAACTTGAAGCTTCAATACTGATCAAATATCTATTCGAATTATGGTGATTATCTTTAAAAATGTTTCTTAAAAATTTTTAATTTTTCTAAAAAAAAAAGAAAAAAAATTATAATTTTTCATTTATGTTTTAGCGATGTCATTAATATTGCTCATAAAAATCTCAAAGTTAAAGGAGAAAGTGGTCATGTTGCAGCTCAAAGATTATTGATGTTTAACAAAGCTAGATCAGTGCTAAATATTGGTATGAAACTAATCGGGATTGAACCATTGGACGAGATGTGATTTCAGGTAAAGTTCCTATTTATTTACAAAAGATAATTAGGTATAAACTGTTTTAAATAATTTTTATTTTACCAAATTTTTTACATTATTACCTATTTCATTCATAATATTTTGTAATTTTTTAATTTCTTTTTCAAGATTATCTAATCTACTTTCTACGTCTTGTTTAACATTATTTTTCATACTTCTGGCTTTACTTCGATCTAAAGCAATTTTCAATCCTTCTTCCATCACGTCTCTGGGTAAGCGTTTCTCTTGAGGATTCAAAGGTCGAACATAAATAACAACTCTGTACATTCTAGGCGAAACGTACAGAAAATTTTGAAAAATATCCGATATTTTTTTGGGAAAGAATCCATTAAAACAAGCCAACTCTAGAAAATGAATCAACTGCGTTTGATGGACTAATTTAGTCAAGTCTGCAGTCTTATGTAAACCTTCGACGTCGTGCACAGCTATACCTACCAATAAATTCATTAAAACAACAGTAACGAAAATTATAAACAATGCTAATATAAAAAATACTGTGAATTTTATATGCGATGAGTTAATCTTTTCAACAAGTTCATCTAAATTTAGTTCACCGGTCATCATTGCCATAACTTTTACAAACCCCAACAGTGGATTTCTAAATACCTCGTGATTGGGAAAAAGCACACATAATGTAATAGTGAACCCAATTAGTACGCAAAAATATGCGACCAAAAGTTTAGAAAACTCTTGTAATACTTTGGTAAACATAGAAACGTAAGCTCCATACGATGGCATTTGACCCACCATTATCATTAAATACACCCAACAAAAAAGTACCGTCATAGCTCCCATAATACATTGCCACCATTTACGAAATTGAGTTTCAGTAGTGAGGCATAACGTGAAAACACAAACTATTATACTTAATTCAAAAATATTATACTTTTTCGAAAAGTAATGTTTCGCTGATCTATAACCAGCTAAACTGAAGAATATTTTCGTTATGTTTAAAAACACTAAAAGTAAAATCACTACTTTCATTATATTAATGGCCACAGGTTGCTTATGAAGTTCGAATATAAGTCTGAACTCGTCGGGTTCGGGTTCTTCCGTTCTATTGGTACAATTAGCATCAGGTTCATCTTCGTCACAACATCTGTTTATAGCAGCTGTCATAATGTATAAACTTAAAAGAACTATGGCCACCGTTGATATTCCAACCCTGAGTAAATAATAAGGTCGTACTTTTTCCCACTTGAGGTGTAAGAAAGCGCGACATAATGGATGTTTCAATACGCAAGATTGCCCTTCTTTTTGTAAAGTGTACAAAAAATCAACTTCGCCGATTTGCGAATTTGTAATAATATCTCTAAAACTAAATTTTAAACTTTGTTCCGCGTTGTAGGCCAGTGAAAGATTCAATCTCCTGGGTATTTTGCTAACGCTGACCGGAGTCTTACGATTGATCACGTTTAATGCGCTTAACCCCGCTTTTGTTTTGGCTGCTACGTTGGAACCACTCATTATCAAAAATTCCACACATTCGTCCAATTCGTTTAGAGCTGCTATGTGCAAAGGGGTGAACCCGTACCTGGAAATTCAATAAAAAAGAAATGATAGTGTTGTGAACATGGATAATAGTCTATGGCATATTTCGTATATTTATTTTCTTTAACAAGTCCAAAGTCAATATTCAAATCATAGCAGACAACTCAGTAGTTGCTTGAGTGCTCGAGATACACCCAAAATTTCAAAAGTAAAATGAGCTACACCCCAAAAAAAATGCAAAAAAATCCATTTTTTGGAATAAAAAATGTTTTGTGTTTTTTTCTAAGTAGGTAGAAAAAAATTTAAAAATTTAAAAACAAAAATTTTTTTGAAAAAATAATATTTCACTTATTTTTTTGAAAACTACCTAAAATCTTTTAATTGATTCGGAGACGAAAAATCTCAAGTTTTATTTCTTTTGGGAAGAAATTAAATATTTTGAGCAAAAAATCCTCAGAGAACTTTTTTGTTTTGCACAAAAATGTTTTAGGTTTTTTTTTTTTATTTTAATGAGGAAGTCATCTTTCATTTTTTTTTTGTAAATTTTTATTTGTTTATTTTTTTCTAGTAAAAAAATTCACAATTTCTTAATTTTATTAGGATAAAATATTCTCTAAATTTTTCCTGAATAATTTGAAAATTATTTCAACTTTTCTAGAAGCGAAAAGATTTCCATTTTTCGGGGGGGGGGGGGGGGGGGTAAATTTTGTTGCTCTCTCATAATTTATTTTTGAAGAAAAAATTCTTCATTTTTATGGAATAATTTTTTTTTATCTCTTTTAAATAAACTGAATTCTTAATTTTTTTGGAATAAAAAAAATCTTAAACTTTTTTGGATTGTAAAAAATACCCAATTTTTTAGCATGAAAAAAATCATAAATAAAAAGTACGTATTCATTTTTTGGAATGAAAAATAAATAAATTTTTTGAAATGAAAAAAAAAATTGATACCTGCAAAAAATGTCTCAGTTTTTTTGGGGGGATTGAAATTGTCCCAATTTTTAATTTTTTGGGGAGTAAAAAATAAGTTTTTTTGGAAACGATTTTTTTTTCAATTTTATTGTTGTAAAAAAACATTCTCAATTTTTTAGAGTGAGTAAATCTCCTAATTTTTTGGAGTAAAAATTGTTCTAAAAATAAGTATAATTTTTGTAAAAAATCTCTAAATTATTTGTTTATTAAAGAAAAGAAAAAATACTGTACTTAATTCTGAATTTTCAGGAATAAAAAATTCAATAAAAATCCCTCTTTTCTTGTTTAAAAAAATGTCAATTTTTTGGAAGATGAAAACTTCTTAAGTAAAGTTATCTTTTCGAAGAAAAAAAAAAATCTTGAAATATTTGTTGTTGTTGTTTGAGAAAAAATTTCTCATTTTTTTGGAGTAAATAACATAATTATTGGATTAAAATTTTAGGTATTTTAATTTTTATGATGTAAAACTCTTCAATTTTTTAGAATAATAAATTATACGTACCTACTCTTCAATTTTCTGAATTGAAATTTTTTTCAATTTTTCATTTCATTTTTTTTTTTTTTTTTTTTTTGGAATAAGAAAATTTTCTAAATTTTTCGGAAGGAATGATTTTTTTTAATTTCTTTTGTGTAGAAAAATGTTCCAATTTTCTTAGGGAGATGAATAAATTTTTTAGTGTAAAAATAATTGTTCTGCAATAAGTAATTCGAAAATAAGAGAAGGTCTCTATTTGTTTGAAGAAAAAAATTCTGATATTTTGAAATAGGTACTACATATTACATTCAGGTATGTTTTTGGAGTTAGTGTGAAGAAATCAAAGTTTTTGTAGAAGGAAAAAAAAGTATTTTAATTTTTTGGAAGGGAGAAGCCTAACTTTTTCGGTCAACAAATCTTAAAATCTCCGTGTTTTTTTTTTTTTTTTTTTTAAAGAAAAACATTCTCAGTTTTTTTTTTGGGGGGGGGGGGGGTCTGTGAATTTTTTGAAAGAATGTAATCTTATGATTTTTAAAAAAATCTATTTTTTTTATGTACTTTATAAATGTCTTAGTTTCTTGGGAATAAGAAGCTATGTATCTTTGGAGTCAGCGTAAAAAAACACTATTTTTTAGAATATAAAAATTACCTATTTTTTTCTAATAATCTTCGTGTTTTTTTTTGGGGGGGAGTACATTTTCACTGGAATATTTTTTTTAATGTTTCTGAAGTAGAAATATTTTTTCAAATTTTTCAAATATTTTTTTTCAAATTTTTCTGAAGAAAAAAGCACTTAATTTTTTGGAGAGAAATTTTCATTTTTTTGTGGAACAAAATTTCTCATTTTTGTGAGCAGTGAAATATTTCTCAATTGTTGATTATTTTCGAGAGTAAAACATGGTTTCAATTTTTTTAAAACGATTAATTTTCGTTTTTTTGGAATAATTTTTTTTCCTAATTCTTTTAATTAAAAAAAAAAATCATTTTCAATGCCCCCGGATCGCCACTTTGGAAAAAATCGAGCCTTACCCTAGAAAATTCCAAATTACTGGGCCTGGTTCAAATCATGCGTCATTTAAAATATATTATTTTCATCGAAATAAGTATGTCACAAAGATTAATGGACATGTAGTAGACAAAGACAACAGGACACCAGGAACGTTATCAGTACAGTCAATGTCTTATTTTCATTTTTTATCACTTCCGCCGTAATAGTTTTGTGTTTTGTAATTAGTATCATTTTAGTTACTTGTGTAGTTGTGTATCGTTTTTGAAATGAAAAAAGTTGCAGAGTGAGTACATGGCGTAGGTTGTAAAAATCATATGTCAAGCTTTGTCACTGAATTTTTATATTGCTTTTAGAGAAAGTATGAGAGCATCATTAACGATGATGCTAATATGGTCACAATAATTATTCCACATCGCACATCTGTGGAATGTAATAATTTGTTACATTTCCATAATGTGAATGGTAACTATACCATCTTGAAGTTTGGATAAGTACCTATGCCCCCATCATATCCAAACAATACCTACTCATCTACCTAGCTACGAGCTGGAGTAATGAATTGACACATATTCAGACCTAGGTACCTACTTAATTTTGTAATTTTTCACAAACGTCGAGCACTCATAAGTATAATAATGAATATCTACATATGTAAGGCACTATTTTGTTTAAAAACGACGAATTCATTACCAGTCAGAGGCATTTACATCCGCATGCCATTCGACCAACTTCTGAACAATGAGCAAGGCGAGTCTGGACTTAGCCACAGCACAATGCAGCGGAGTTCTTTCGTCATTATTCTGAGCATTAACGGCAGCATGACTATTTAAAAGAACTTCGACGCAATCTGGATGCTGCATTTTGCACGCCAAATGCAGAGGTGTCTCTTTGGTACTATTCACTTGGTTCAGATCTGCTCCCATTTCGGCCAAACTCTGAATGCACTGATCGTAGCCATTTTCAGCGGCCAAATGCACTGCTGTGTATTTCCTTTCGTCGTCGGTTTGCAAATCTTTATCACATAATGGGTAATTTAATAAACATCTCAGACAGTATATGCTGCCTTGATCGGCAGCTATGTGTAAAGGGGTCATGCCATCTTGGTCGAATGTATTCACTCCTATATTTAACGATAGTAATATTTCGATGCATTCGACCGAATTACCATGTACGGCGGAATTCAAAACCGTATCAGGAAGTTCGCTACCGTATTGCAGTAAAAGTTCGATACAGCAGCGTGAATTTCCAAATGCTGCGAAATGAATGGGTAGGCAGCCTTTGTTGGTCTCTTGAAAGGGGCACTTTTTCGATAACAGCCATTCGACGCAGGTCGTGGAACCAGCCAAAGCTGATAAATGTACTGCGTTAAAATTATCGGTTTCGTAGGAAAATCCGACATCAGCACCGAGTTCGTGCAGAGTCTGCATGTGGTTCAATTTGCCTATGAAAGCTGCCCAAAGGAAAGCGAGATTTTTCAAACTTCTCGAAGCGTTACCATACAAACTCTTGTCTAGTTCACCTGTATCCAAACTTTGAAAAGCGTCTTGAACTCCCAGATAACGTACTGCCTCTTGTAATTTTCGTTTGATGTCCGTTCTCAGTACTTCGGTGGTCATACTACAACTGTCCGGCTTCTCTTCGTTGATGAAATCCATGGGGAAGTACTCGAGGGGTGATTCGTTTTTCGATCTTTTGCGTAAACTTCGCAGTCGGTGTTTGATCGACTGTCTGACATTGTTGATTCGTGTTTCGTAGAATTCGATGTTATCCATAGACTTCGACTCGCGCCGCGTCATTTTCGCATATTCGCCCAAATCAACGCGAATACGAACGCTTTTAATTTCACTTATATAAAAATTAACTGATACGAATATTCTGGCTTGGACAAAAACATACATCTATACGATAAGAATTCAACGTATCTAGTCTTGTAAGAACAACTTTTTATAATTATGTATCCATGTTTTTATCACGACGTTTCGCATAAGCTAATGAATAGATTCTCGCGGAATATTTTTTTTTACTCACGGTCAACCGGTCGATCTATCGAAAAATTCGTACTCCAGAGTCTGCCAATTTTACGTAAACCAGAAGGTAATCATGCGTTAAAAAAGTTTTCAACCAATATAAGAAAATCTATTTTCCCGGTGATTTACGAAATAACTTTTTTTTTTTCTTAAACCATTACTTAACACTTCTTCGACGAAACTGGTTTACGTTCATCGGAGGCCAAGTGACCGAGCCGGTTCTGCGTCCGAACAGTTATGCATGTTTCGTAGATCAGAGTAGCGTGTGACTGATTCTCATCAATCTTTGTTTACTGTTTGCAGCTCATTTCATTGTGTTGAAAAATGACGCATTGGTTGGACAATAACAGCGAAATATAATAGCAATGTATCCAGTTTCAAAGTATAAACAGTTACCAAAAATGAGAACGTTGTTGAGTACTTGGTGGGTACTGTAGGTACCTACTACCTAGTACCTATGTCGTATGATTGCGGTTTTTTTTATTCGTAAGAAAAATAGTTGACTAATGCGAGTTTAGTTTAGCTGCTCCGCTGTGTCGTACCTATCCCATTCCTATTTTAAATGCAATCGATGCTTCGCATAAGATTTACCACTGTAGTGCTCTTGGAATAAATAATATAGGTATCTATTATTTAAGAATAGATATCAGTTTGAATGTTCGAGTGGAAATATGTTTTGAAAACTATTACATTTTAAAAAGTCAGTTGTCCACTGAATTTTTTTTTATAATTTTTTGGAGTAAAAAATTTCTAATTTTTTTAAGAGAAAAATATTTTTTAATTTTTCGCAAATAAAAAGAAATTACTCAATTTTTTAATGAATTTAAAAAAAATGTTTTATTCATTTTTTTAAATCATTAGGAATAAAATATTGATAATTTTTTTTTTTTTAATTTTTATCAAAAAAAAACAGCAATTTTTCCGATTTTTTTGAAGTAAAAAAATCTCGGAATTTTTGGCAACAATTTTCTCAATTTCATCAGAGTCGATACAAAAAAATTAGTAATATAATTTTACAATTATTTTGAAGATAAAATATTTCTAATTTCCTATAATTTAGTAAGTATAGGTAACAAATTTAATCATTTTTTCGGCTAAAGCAAAAATATTTAAAAATGAATTTTTGAAAAAATCTGAATTTCCTTGAAAAATTTGAATAAAAAAATAGATCTCAATTTTTTTCGAAGTCACTGTAACACTACCCAAGTAGATAGAACCTCACGATTATCCTACTTCCTATTATCCGAGTACTCGATTATCGGAGCAAAAAATTTCAGCCGATTTATTTCGATTATCCGATGCTCAAAAAATCGGAAAATTTTTTATTATCCGATTTTCCTCTATTTTTGCACATTACAACCTTATCGATTTCCAAAAAAAAAAAAAAATTCTGGAAGAATTTGAGAAGTGAATTCTTTAATTTAAAAAAGAATGGAGGAAAAACAATTAAGTATTCATTTCAAAAAAAAAAAAATCTCAAACCGGAAAAGAAAAAATTCAGCTGATTTCTTTCGATTATCCGATGTTCACAAATCAGATAATATTATATTATACGATTTTTTCATTTTTGCACATTACGGCCTTATTGATTCGCAAAAAAAATTCCGAGATTTTTTTTTTTTGAAAAATTTGAGAAGTGTAATATTTTTTAATTTAAAAAAAATGGGGGGAAACAATAATTATTCATTTCAAAAAAAAATGATTTAAAAAATACTTAAATAAAAATTTCTCCAATCAGGAAAAAACAAAAAATTTAGCTGATTTCTTTCGATTATCCGATGTTGAAAAATCGGTTATTTCTTAATTCTTATTATCCGATTTCCCTTAATTTTTGCACATTACGACCTTAATTGATTCTCAAAACAAATGGGAAAATTTTTTTCGTGAAAAATTTGAGAAATATATTTTTTTTATTTAAAAAAAAATGGGGGAAAATGATTTTAAGAAAATGAGAAATTATTTTTTTTCAAAAAAAAAAATTACCTAATCAATTTTATTAATTAGATTTTCTCAGATCCGAAAAAAAATTAAAAAATTTTCCCCTAAAAATTAGGATTTTTTATTCTAAAAAATATTTTTTTTACTTAAAAAAAATCAAAATGAAATATAGGCTATTTAAAAATTTTATTTAATAAAAAAAGTCCCAACTCACGTAAAAAATTCAAAAATTTTATTTTCATTAGGTAATAAAAAATAATGTAAGGTAGGTAGGTATTTTATTTCAAAAAATTAAATTATTATTAAAAATAAGATTTTTATTCTAAGAAATGTGATTCTTGTATTCTAAAAAAATGAGATTTTTGTATTCTAAGAAATAAGATTTTTATTTTATTCTAAAAAATTCTGAATTTTTTAAAAAATATAAAATTTTTGATTTTTTTTCGATTACTAACTTGGGACCTTTTTTTGGATAAAATTTAGACATTCTTCATTTTGACATTTTTTAAGTGAAAATTTTTTTTTAATGTTTGGGAATTGAATTTTTAAAATTTTTTTCCTATCCTGGAAATTTTTTAATTTTTTTGAAATAAATAATTTATCTCATTTAAAAAAAAATCGTGTTTTTTTAAATTAAAATTTTTTATTTTTCAAAATTTTTCAGAAAAAATACTTCAAAAAAAAAGGAAATTCATCGACCCAAACTTTCTTTTTTAAATGTCTCAAAAAATGAGTTTGTTTATCAGTCATTTTTTATTAGATTTACTCGTAATTAATCCGAAGTGGTTCACTGTGTACTTTTTTCGTTGTTTTGTGTTTTTTAAGCTATTTCTATAAAACTTCTGTAATACGAACTTCACCGAGTTTTTAAGAAAAACGTGAAATAATTTTTAATAAATTTATGTACCTACCTAGGATATTTTATAATTTTTCCACTGTGGGATAAAGTATGTTCTATCCCCGAGCAATGGTCGACATTCCAAAGTACATCCGGTCTTTAAAAAATGAAAAATAGTGAAAACATTCATAAAAGATTTTTAATAAATTCACAGGGTATTTATTATATAAAAAGAAGTTATAAAAAAGGCGCATAGAACATATTTAAAAATATGGGAGTGGCTAAATCCACAACAAGTAATCACCAAAATGAACGAACGAGAATTCATATCATATTCTTGTTTGAAAACTCGTTGTCGTGGACAATGGACATCGAGATTTTTCCACCAAGCTTAATAAAATTTAATAAAATATTTAAAATTTTTCCAAGTTTTATATTCTTCAAATTTTTCATTTTTTTTTCGTTTTCAATTTTCATTCCATTTTTGAAAAAAAAAATTCTTGAAGAAATTATTCATCACTCATCGAATAATTATTTATTCTTATTTTTTCCTCAAATTAAATTTTTCATTAAATATAAATTTTTTCTGTTTGTCGTTTAAAACAACTTAAAACTCATTTTAAAAAAATAATTATATATTTTTTCTATTTTTTCATTCAAACTTGCCAGTAATAATTTTTTCATCAAAATGCAACCAATCTTCATTATATTTTTTCAAATTAATTTTATGAAATTTTTAATGAATATTGTTAATTAAATTTAGTTTTAAATTTTCATTTAGATTTTTAAACATTTTTCATAAAAATTTTTCATCAAAAATGCTTCTAAGTTCTAATTCTACCATACTTTTTCAAATTTTTCTTTTGAAATTTCTTTCAAGTAAATTTTTTATCAAGTTTATTTTTCCGAAATTTTTTCCGACTTTTTTAATTTTATTTTTTCAAGAAAATTGTTCATACTCCCCTCATTTTCCAATAAAATTTTCAATTGATTTCATTCTCAAATTGGTCATCAGAATGTTCCTATTTCTTCTCCGAACTGGCAACTTGACTTCTCATTCGAATTTTTCCAATAATTTTCATCATTATTTTTTTGTCTTCTAATTCTTATCGAGTAATTTCTAAATTTCTTCAAGTAGATATAAATTCCAATTTTTCTTCAAATTTACTAAAATTTTAATATTCAAAATTGAGTAAGTACCTAAGTAGCTAAGTACTTAACTACTTACTGAGGCTACTGACAGTACAGACTTGTTGAAAAAAAATTGAAAAATTAAAACATAAAAAACCCTAAAAAAAATACCTAGGTAGAATGAAAAATATTTTGAGTATTTTGTGAAAGAATAAATTTGTTTTAAATAAAACATCAAAGTTTTCAGAAAAAAACTTGAAAAAAATTTGTTTAAAAAAAAAACTTGTACGAAAAAAAAAATCATACAAAGAATAAAGAAGAATGAAGATGAATAAAAAAGAACGAGATCGCCCTTACAATGTGATTACTTATTGTGGATTTAGCCACTCCCTAAAAATATATTGTATCCACCTACTTAATTTTACTCGTACATGACATTTCAACATACATTTTCCAAAATGAACAATCTATTCCCTCTAAAATATTAGATATGTACTATGTAACGTAGCTATCACATAGAAAAAAAGTACTGTAAATGCTATCAGATTTTCTATACCTAGTTTATTAATCGTCAGTTTGAAAAAAAAAAATCAATTTTAAATTCTGTGTAATGGGTTTGATTCCAAACTGCCTTCCTTTACAAGGATATTTTCTGAGTTACAGCATCAGTTAAACTTATTAACATATTTTGCAATTTTTCAATTTTATTTTCCAATATTTCCAACCTACTAATAACCTCATCATCGCCCCCTTGATGCGGGTTATTTTTCTCCGCAGCTAGTTGCAAACCTTCCATCATTATATCTTTTGGTAACTTCCTTTCCAAAGGATTGTAAGGTCTTACATAGACTACAACCGTGTCAGAATTAGGCGCAACTACGAGTAATAAGAACTTTTTAAAGAATTCTGTAACTTTACTAGGAATGTAGCCTTTGGAAAAAGCAACTTCCAAATAATATATCAGCTTCGACTGATGAACCAGTTTAGACGAAGCTGCAGTCTTCTGCAGGCCTTCTACGTCACTGGCGGCGATACCAATCAATAAATTCATTAAGGACATATTTAAAACGACGATGAAAAAAATTAAAACTATGGTAGCGGCGTATTTGTGATAATGGTCGTGGAACTCTCCTGTAATCATTTCATGTGCAGACAATTCGCCAGTCATCATGGCCAAGATTTGTGCAAACCCTGTGGCAAGATCGTCGAACGGGTTTTTCTCATCGTGAAGAATAGAACTGTATGTAAGGGTGAATCCGATCAGGAGGCAGAAATACACGGTCAAAAGTTTCAATAATTCTCTAAATACTTTATTAAACATGGTTATGTAAGTTCCAAAGTATGGAAGTTGTCCGATAACTAGAGTTAAATCGGTCCACGTGACTAATATTAGACACGTGCCGATTAGTTTCCGCTGTTGGCACAAAGGTGTGCCTTTAGTTTGATTTTTTGTTGAAAATAAAAACAGTACCAAAAACATTATAACTAATTCGAATAAATTTAGATTATTTGACAGATATTTTTTAAAAGACGGATAGGCCTTCTTGAAGAATAAATTTCGAAGCACGTTTGAAATAGCTGATATTATCGCAAAGTACCATAAAATTTGCAGTACGTTTTCATTCACTCGTATTTCTCCTATTTCATCAGATTGTTTGAAATAACATAAACAAGATGTATTCTTGTGAAGCCTGAATTCCTCAGAAGAATCGCAGTTTTCCTCGATTACGTCACATAACACGAGAGAACTCAAAATGCAGGCGGTTAATATTACAGAAAAAACGCGAATTATATAGATTTTTTTGACTTTTTCCCATTTCAGATATAAAAAAGCTCTGCAAAGAGGATGCTTCAAAATATCTTTTTGCTCTTCTTTGATTAATGTGTACAAAAACCCTATTTCGCCAACGCTGGAGTTTTTGATTAATTCGTGGAAATTGAATATCAAACTTTGATCGGTATTATACACCAGTGACTTAGTTAGTCTATTCCATATTGCGTCAATACTTTTTGGAGTTTTTCGAATAATCATATTTAGAGCGCTGGTGCCCTTTTTTGTTTCGGCTGCAACATTGGCACCATTTAGAATCAAGTAAGATGCGCATTCTTCCAATTCGTTTATAGCTGCTAAATGAAGTGGTGTGTAACCATATCTGTGAAAAGAACATTTTTAATTAAAATAATTTGGAATTTGTGGGCAAGTACGTACATTAGGGTAGAGTGAAAAAATAACATTATCCTATTGGATTTTGACCATACTCAAGGAAGTGGTTCATTTTGAGTCGAATAAATTTTGAAAAATTGTCGAAATTGTCGAATTTTTTAAAAATGACAAATTTTTAAAAAAATGTCAAATTTTAAAAAAAATTGTCGAATTTTGAAATTTTGAAAAATTGTTGAATTTTGAAAAATGTCAAATTTAAAAAAAATTGTTAAATTTTTTAAAAAGACAAATTTTGTAAAAAATGTCAAATTTTGAAAAATTGTTAAATTTTGAAAAATTGGCAAATTTAGAAAAGTAGTTCAATTTTAAAAAATTGTCAAAATCTAAAAAATTGTCATAATTTGAAAAATTTAACAGAATCAGTCAAATTTTGAAAAATTTGTCATTTTTTAAAAAATTGTCAATTTTTGAAAAAATGTCAGATTTTGGAAAAATCTTAAATTTTTAAAAAAATGTCGAATTTAAAAACAAAATTGTCGTTTTTTGAAAAAATTGTCAAAGTTTAAAATAAAAAATGTCAAATTTTGAAATAAAAAATGTCAAATTTTGAAAAGTAGTAAAATTTTGAAAAGTAATCAAATTTTAAAAAGTAGTTAAATTTTTAAAAAATGTCAAAATTTTTAAAAAATGTCAAAATTTTTAAAAAATGTCAAAATTAAAAAAAGTTGTCAAATTTTGAAAAATTGCCAATATTTTTGAAAAAATGTCAGATTTTGAAAAATTGTCAAAATTGTCAAATTTTAAAAAAATGACAAATTAAAAAAAAATTGTTGAATTTTAAAAAATGACAAATTTAAAAAAAAATTGTTGAATTTTTTAAAAATGTCAAATTAAAAAATGTCAAATTTTGAAAAAAATGTCAAATTTTGAAAAAAATGTCAAATTTTGAAAAAAATGTCAAATTTTGAAAAAAATGTCAAATTTTGAAAAAAATGTCAAATTTTGAAAAAAATGTCAAATTTTGAAAAAAATGTCAAATTTTGAAAAAAATGTCAGATTTTGAAATAAAATGTCAACTTTTGAAAAAAAAATTGAAAAATTGTCAAATTTTGAAAGTGCTTGGTGAGCATTGTGCTTGGTGGTGAGCATTGTGCTGGGTGAGCATTTTTAAAAGTTTGACATTATTTTCAAAATTCGACATTTTTTTCAAAATTTGGAATTTGACAATTTTCAAATTTTTGATGTTTTTTCAAAATCTGGTGTTTTTTTAAAATCTGACGTTTTTCAAAATCTAATGTTTTTTCAAAATTTGGCAATTCTCTAGGGAGTTGTCGAACACTATGCTCACCGAGCACTTTCAAAATTTGACAGAAATCGACGCGTTGGCAGAGTACAACATTTCCCTTATAAGAGGTTATCAGTTTGTAGCCCCAATTTTTTGGGGTATGAAAATATTTTTAGAAAATCCCAAAGCCAAATAGCCTCAAATTTACTGCCTTTGGTTATCATAGGTATTCAAGGTTTTATAATCTTAAATGTTTTTTCAAAAATAAGTATTCGTAATTAGTACGCACTTGTCTGATACATTGACATCCGCTTTCCATTCTACCAATAGTTTTATCTTGTTCAATGAATTAGGAGATTTAGTTATAGCAACATGTAAAGCTGTCTTATGATCGACATCCTTTTCATTCACAAGAGCATTATTTCTAAGCAATACTTCGATCGTATCTAAGCATTCCTTTTTACACGCCACGTGCAATGGAGTTTGTAGATTACTGTCCATTTCATTTATTTTAGCACCGTTTTTTAACAATAACTCGACACATTCTACGTATCCATTTTCAACTGCTAAATGCAGAGCAGTATAGGCGCCGGGTTCTACTTTCAAATTAACATCTACACGAGCATCGTTGAGTAATTCGTCCATACATTCGATGTACTGTAAATTAGTAGCGAGGTGTAAAGGAGTCATACCTTCGTAGTAAGCGTTTACTTCGGCGTTTGACGATAGCAGAAATTTGACGCATTCTATGGCATTGGCATAAACTGCTGAATTTACCGCTGTCGAAGGAATTTCGCATCCATAATTAATCAAATACTCTACCACTTCTTTGGAATTGCCCAAGGTGACATAATGTATGAATGTCATTTTATCAGTAGTTTCTATAATCGGGCATCCTTTTTCTAATAACCATTTGCAACATTCAACCGATCCAGCAATGGCTGCCAAATGTAAAGCGTTAAAATTATTACTTCCATCGATAAAACTTACATCAGCTCCATTGTCCAAGCACAACTGCAACAAAACTAATTCACTTTCGAAAGCAGCCCACAAAAATAAGTGATTTCTATCCTTGTATTCGATATTGAGAAAATAATCCCAATCTTTGGTCTCCAATTTCTCCACCATTTGCGGATTATATCTCATTGGCTTCAAAAGCTGCTCACGTAGTTTTTCTTTGAAAACGGAAATCATCCATTTGCTTTTGTCTTCTTCTGCTTCACTTTTTTCATCAACTGATCCCATTTTATGCTTTTCACGCGATCCTTGTATTGCATTTTTAAAATTTTTCACCGCTTTCATATGTATTTTCCACATTTGTGATCACTTTAACAATGCAAGTAAAATTTTAATCCGAATTCGAAGACATGTGCACATGATAATCGATAGACGAGATGAAGTTTTAATTACGTTGATACGAACTGATTTCTTGAAGCATCTTTAAAAGCCCTTTTCAGTTCACACGAGTTTGTGAGTTCATTTCAGGTTATCATTAGTGCTATAATTAAAAAGTGTTCATTTCTGGGTAAAAATAATAAAATTTTCGCTCATTAAATTTATGATTGAAAATAAGTAATGTTTCTTAAAAATGTTGGCACGAAAACAATATAAGCAAACGTTCGTTAATATCAAACTAATTTCAAGGTACGCAGTACAGTTTAACTTTTTTAAAACAGATATTCTGCCCACTCGATTAATATTTGTGCTTCATTCAATTAACCTAAGAAAATTTAAAAATATTAAATGAAGCGCGCAGTATGGATAAGTAGTTGTAGTGTAGGTATACTCATATTAAATAAATCGGTCATTATTAAAAGATTCGCACCTTTTTCAAATCGTAAAACTATTACGCCTATTTTTTTAAATTTCCTTCGAAAAATCATCTTCCAGAAAAATGTAAAAATAAATGAAAACTTTCACTCCAAAATTATAAAAAATGACTTCCGGAAGTTTTCGAAGGCGCTGAATCCATTTTATTCGTGTTATTTTTGACTCGCAGATCCAAAGGGTGGTCTCAGGAGAAAGGGAGGAAAACTCAAAATTACCAAAAATGTAAAAAAATTAAAAATCTTCGTTTCGGTTGGTGAAAAATCCAAGTAACTACATGTCTTTGTTTCATTTTATCAAAATTTGAAAAAAAAAATTCTTTGATTTTTTTCAGTAAAATTATTCTCAAATTTTGAAATAAATTTTTAAAAATTCTTTTGAATAAACAAATCTTTCTTTTCTGGAGTAAAGGTATTTTTTTATGTAGAAAGAAAGGTATCATTTAAAAAAAAAATCATTCCCAAATGTTTTAAAGGAAAAAAAACCTTTCTATAAAAAAAAATACGATTTTTTGGAAAAGAAAATTTCTGAGTTTTTCTTAAATAAAAATATGTATAATTTCACATTTTTGGATGAAAAATCTTTCTAATTTTTTTGGAAACAAATTAATGTTTGTTTGTTTGTTTGTGGTTTTTAAAAAGGGAATCATATTTTTTCACAGAAAAAAAAAATCTTCATTTTTGAGAATGAAACCGCGCATATCGAGAGAAAAAAAAACTGTAATTGTTTTGGAGAAAAAATCTCTCTCATTCTTAAAGAAACTTTTTAATTAACTTCTTTCTCACAGAAATTGTAAAAAAATCTTCTTAGAATGAAAAATGAAATCTCTCGTGTTCAGAAAGAAAAATTCTAGTTTTATCGAGAAAAAAAAATCTTGATGAATCTAAATTTTTTTGGGAAAAAATATTCACTTGACCAAATCTTTGGAGAAAAAAATTATAGGTCTATTTTTTATAGAAGAAAATCTTGCATTCTCATAAAAAAAGAAAAGCTATTTTCTTTTCAATTTTCTTGGGATAAAAAATATTTTAAGAATCTATCTTTATAAAATTATAAGCTTCAGAATGTCTGACATTTCGAAGAAAAGTTGAACCTTTTTTTTCCCCATTTTCATTTAAAAATAAATCCTCCCTTCAAATTCATCTGAAGTAGGTAGATAATAATTTGAAAACAATTTTCAAATCTTTAAAGAAAATTTTTTTCAATTTTTATGGGAAAAAAATCTTTTACTTTCTGAGGAATAGTGTCTTTTTTTGCAGATACTCGTTTTTTTAGTATACAATTTTAAGTAATCCCAAATCTTTTGAATAATTTTTGGAAAAAAAATTTAAGACAAGACAAGTTTTATTGTTTTTTGGTACAGCGCGCATGCACTTTTCTCGAATTGTTAATAGGTTAAAATGAAATATAATAAAAAATAAACTATTTGAAGAAGAACATTTCTCAGTTTTTCTAAAAAAATATTTAACTTTTGGAGAATTTTTTTTGGGGGGGGGGATAATACCTATAGGTACCTAGGTATTTTTTTGGGGAAAAAGAATAATATATTTTTCGGGAGAAAAAAATAATAATATTATACCTATCTATTATAATTTTATTTTTTTAATCTTACATTTTTTTGGAGAAAGAAGTTTGTCTAGTAGGCATGAAAAATCGATGTTAATTTTTTTGAGAATCTTGATATTGTCAAATATTTTGGATCAAAAAATCAGTTTTTCTGTTCGGAATGAAATCTCTCATTTTTTGGGAGAAATTTTTTCAAATAACCTCAATTTCTCGAGAAGAAAAACTAAATTTTTCTAAAGGAAAAGTATCAGCTATATTTCTCAAATTTTTAGAGAAAAAAATCTTCAATTTTTTGAAAGAAACGTCTAGGATAAAATATTTCATTTTTGGAGAAAAAATTCTCAGTTTCTTTTTTTTTTTTTTTTTGAGTAAAACATCTCCATACATAGATATTATTAATTAAAACTATCTCAGTTTTCTGGGGAAAAAATATTTTTTAAATTTTAGGATAAAAAAATCTCTTAATTTTTTAATATAGAAGAAAAATCCTACATTCTCATAGAAAAAGAACCATTTTTTTTTTGAGAATATATTTTCTAGGAATACCTAAAACATACCGCTTTTCTTGGGAGCCACTTTTAAAAAAATTCTCACGTCTCATTGCCAAAAAAGGGTTTAAATTGGATAAATTGAATTGATTTTTTTTTACCTAAGATCTAAAATAATATTTTGGATAATTTTTTTTAAATTTATTTGTTTTCAAAAGCCTATAAAATATCGAACACCCAGCCCAAAAAAAAATTAAAACTACCAAAAATGGAGGGGGTAACAAAATATTAATAAATTGGAACAATTTTCAATTTGTGGTTTTGACATGATTTGGTCAAAATTTAAGATCAAAATGCATTCAGCTTCGTAATTTTACTCAATTCGAGCACTTACAGAAATCTAGGTTTTCCTACCTTATCTAAACCAGTTTTTGATATCATTTTTTAAAAATTCTCAACAGGGGACCCAAACGAGACGGGCAAAAATTGAAATTACCAAAAATGTCTGATTGGGTTAGCGATAAAAATATAGTTTTTCTTACCTCTATTCACGTCTTCTGGAATCGTGTGTAAAGGTTACACGCATTGATTTTTTTTATTATTATCTTGCCAAAATTCTTTAATTTTACAAAATTTTGATTTAATTTCTTTTTTTAAATAGGTAATATTATTTTATTCTTGAAAATGTACACATATTAAATAAGCGAGCTTTTCAAAGTAGGCACTTTCAAATAGCCTGAGGTTGAATATACCAGTATTGGATCTTTGAAAACGAGAAATAGGTAGGCAAAAAATTCAAGAAATATTCGTAATTTTTAATAACTTTACAGCGTATTTATTATAATTTTATAAGAAAGAGTATCTAAAATATACTTTTAAACACGTATTCAAATTTACATAACGTCTTAATCTTAACATTTTACGAATGTGCCATCGCTATTCTTTTAAAAATAATAGATAGGTAGCTGCCTATTTGTAGGAATAAAAAGACTGACTTGTATTGGCTAAAGATCAAAGTAGGTACCTGTTTATGCAACTACCTTCACATAGTTAGTTTCTGTGTTACAGCATTAGTTAAATTTAATAATATGTCTTTCATTATTGCAATTTCGTCTTCTAATTTTTCCAATCGACAAATCTCGTCATCGTCCCTTTGATCTGGCTTGTCTTTATCTAACGCTAGTTGCAACAGTTTTGAAATTTTATTTTCTAAATTTTCCAACCTACGAGTAACCTCGTCATCGTCCCCTTGATCGGGTTTGTTTTTATCTAGAGCAAGTTGCAAAGCTTCTTTCATTATATCCTTGGGTAGTCTATTTTCCAAAGGGTTCAAAGGCCTTACATAGATTACAACCCTGTAAAAATTAGGCGAAACGAATAGAAATTTTTTAAATATTTTTGTGAATTTTTTAGGAATGTAGCCTTTGAAAAAAGCAAATTCTAAGGAGTGTATGAGTTTCGTCTGATGCGCCAGTTTAGATAAATCTGCAGTCTTCTGCAATCCTTCTACGTCACTGGCGGCAATACCAATCAATAAATTCATTAAGGACATATTTACAACGACGATGAAAAAAATTAAAATTATGGTAGCCGAATACCTGTGAGTATTGCTGCGAAACCCACGATCTCCTCCTTTAATTATATCATTTGCATTCAGTTCGCCAGTCATCATGGCCAAGGTTTGTGCAAACCCCGTGGCGAGATCGTCGAACTTATTTTTTTCATCGTGAAGGATTGCACTGTATGTTAGGGTAAAACCGATTAGAAGGCAGAAGTACACGGTCAAAAGTTTCAATAATTCTTTAAATACTTTATTAAACATGCTTATGTAAGTTCCAAAGTATGGAAGTTGTCCGATAACTAGAGTTAAATCGGTCCATGTCACTAATATTAGACATGTGGCGATTAGTTTTCGGTAAGAACACAGGTTTGTCCTCTGGGTTTGATTTTTTGTTGAGAATAGAAACAGTACCAAAAACATTATAACTAATTCGAATAAATTCAGATTGTTTAACAAATATTTTTTGAAGGATGGATAAGCGTTCTTAAAGGATAAATTTCGAGCAACGTTTGAAATTGATGATATTATCGCAAAGTACCATAACACTCCTAGTACATTTATTTCTTCTGTTTCGTCCGATTTTTTTGAAAAGCAAAGACAAGTTGTATTGTGTGAGGAAGTGGCATTTTCGGTCACATTGGTGGAGTTCGTAGGTGATTCGCAGATTTCCTCGATTACGTCACATAACATGAGGCAACTCAAGATGCATGCGGTTAAGATGACAGAAAAAACGCGAATTATATAAACCTTCTTAATTTTTTCCCATTTCAGGTATAAAAAGGCTTTGCAAAGAGGATGCTTCAGAATTTCTTTTTGGTCTTCTTTTTGCAAAGTGTACAAGAAACCAATTTCGCCAACGCTGGAGTTGTTGATTAATTCGCGGAAACTGAATTTTAAACTTTGTTCGGTATTATAGGCCAGTGACTTGGTTAGTCTTTTCCATATTGCGGGCACACTTTTCGGGGTTTTCCGATTAATCATGTTCAAAGCGGTATTACCACTTTTTGTTTCAGCTGCGACATTGGCGCCGTTAAGTATTAAATAGGTTGCACATTCTTCCGATTCGTTTATAGCAGCTAAATGCAGCGGGGTGTAACCATACCTGTGAAAATAACATTTAATTAAGATAATTTAAAATTTAATTATTTTATCTTGAAGGTGTTTTAATTTTGATGTATTTTTATTTTTAGAAGAACTAAAAAACGTCTAGGTACGTATTAAAAAAAAATTGAATGATTTAAAAAAATTTTCAATAGGTAGGTGTAGGTACCTAGATACGTAGAATTTTTATCCAATCAATTTTTAGAGAATTAAAAATTTTTAGTTTTATAAATTTTTTGGTATGCCCTTATAAGAATTTTTTATCCAATTTATTAAATCAATATTTTTTCTATTTTTTCTCCAAAATTTTTCATTAAAAAAATTTTAATGGAATTTTATTTAATAATAACACTATGTTAATTTAAAGTTCTTCAATTTTTAAAAGAATGTTACCTTATTACCTACTTAATTAGGTATTATGAAAATATTTGAATTATAAATATAATACTAGAATTTTTTGATTTCAAGAGAACGAGTCAATTTTTATTTAAACCATTTTTTGAAGAATTAAAAAAAATTAATTAGACTAATTTAAAAAAATTATTTTCCCTAAAATATTCTATGTATAAAAAAAACTACAAATATTATAAGTACAAGTACACTAAACAAATTATTGAGAATTTTCAGTAAAATAAAATATTTCAAATTTAAAAAACAAATTCAGGAAAACTAGAAAAACTTTTTCTTGAAAAATTTTCAAGAGACAATAAATGTTCAATTTTTAATAGATTTGTGTTGAAACGATTTTTATAAAAATATGTTTTAAAAAAATTTTGGGAAATTTTTTGAAGGATTTCAAGGACCAATTCGGTAAATACTCGTATTATCAGAGAAAAGGTTTATTAAAGAATTTTTCTTCAAAAAAAAGTCGAAGAGTATTTTTGTAATGTTTAAATTTTGAGAAAATTTTATCCTGAAAATATTTTTGGTGAGGTATTTTAAATACTTTTTAAAGAAAATTATTGGTAAGAACATTTTTACAAAGGAACTCCTAAAATAGGTACTTTTTTCATAAATTTCTTTTAAAAAATTTGATAGATACAAATTTTTTCAATTTAAAAAATGAGGAAGTAGAAACCTTTTATTTGAATTTTTTTTAACGTTTTATTTTCGATAGAATTTGAAGGAATTCTAAAAATTTTCATAATTTTTTTTCTTCTACATTTTTTCTTCTAAAAAAATGTCTACTTATGACAAAAATGATTTTTTTCAAAAATGTGAATAATTGAAAAATTAAAAAAAATTTCGTCAGAACCTCTCAGAATGGACCCGAATAATGAGAAAAAAATTTATTTGAGCAATTTTTTCAAAGAAATTCAATTTAAGGAAAATTTAAAATTCACCATGTAATAAGTATCACTGAAAAATTCAAAAAAATTTAGTCAGAACCTCTCAGAATGGACCCGATGCCCCGAATAATGAGAAAAAAATTTATTTGAGCAATTTTTTCAAAGAAAATAAATTTAAGGAAAATTTGGAATTCACCTTGTAATAAGTACCTACTTTACATGGCAAAAATGAATTTTTTTCAAAAATGGAAATAATTGAAAAATTATGATTTTTTTTTTATCAGAACCACTCAGAATAAACCCGAATGATGAGAAAAAAATTTATTTGAGCATTTTTTTCAAAGAAATTGAATTTAAGAAAAATTTAAGTTCACCATGTAGGTAATAAGTATCACATGGTACTTATTACATTAGTAATTTTTTTCAAGTTTGAATATTTTTTAGAAAAACTTCAGAAAAATTTCATTGTTGAAAATATTTAATATTTTTTCAATTTTTAGAAGCACCCAGGAACCTTCTATTTTGATATTTTTTCAAAGAAAGTTTTGATTTTTAATAGAAGTTCTATTGAAAAATTTTTTAGAAAATTTTTTTAAAAGTTTATAGTTATTGAGAATTTTATGAAAAATTAATAAAAGGTCTTTCAGTGATAAAATTGGAAGATTTCTTTTAGAGAATAATATTTTAATTTTTTTTCGACGGATTTTCTATAAAAAATTTTGATGGAATTTTGTTGAAAAGTACCTACTCACTTAGGTACCTACTATTAAGCTGAATAGAATTTTTTTAATTTATTAATTTTTTGAGGGATTTTGTTCTAAAAAAATTTGTATATGTACTTATGTAGTTATGATTTTTTTTTTCTTTGAGGAATCTCTGGAATTTTTTTTTCATAATTTTCAAAAAAAAAAAAAAAAAAAAAAAACTACTGGTAGGTCGATCGTGTTACCATTCAATTTTTTAGAGACACTAGGTACCCATGACCTCGCGCTACGCGCGAATTTATTATAATTTTTTAAATAATTAAACCTAAAAGAGTTACCAATCAATGAATCATCAATACATTTTATTTAAACCAAATTCTTTGTAAGTAGGTATAGGTAGGTATAGATAATATTTTTTCTTTAGAATTTTATTTATTTGAAAAAATATCTAAAAATTTTTTTCTAAATATTCGAGTCCTGTACAGTTTATTATGAAAAAATTCATAAATTAAGAGTATATATCAATTTTTCCTACCTTTATTCAAAAAAAAAAAAAAATTACTCAAGAAATCTTTTCTCAATATTTAAAATTCATAATTTTTCAAATTTTCCATTTTTGGGAAAAATTCATCTCAATCCCTCCAAAACCATCTTGAGGTAATTGGTTGATTGCAAGGTAACACTGATCCGTAAACCTGCCATAACAATTAAGGCTCGTTCACAATGCACCTTAACTTTTTGCTTTTGCTTTTACTTTTATGGGATAAACAAAACTAGCAAAAGCAAAAAGTAAAAAACAGTCAAAACTCCTACTAACCAACCATTTCCAAAATGAATTTTAAGCTTTTTACCACGCTTTTATATACTTGGTATGTATGTTTGTATGTTTGTTTGTATGTCTCATGGAACCAAGAGTATGTTTTCAACCAATCCTCTCTCATTTAATATTTTACTGGAATTGAAAGAACATAGTGCTCACATTAGGGGTTTTCGAGGTCGCTGAATTCAATTTTCGAACTCAAATTTACCCCCGACCCCAAATTGAGCCCCTATGAGGGGGTTCAATTTTGAAAATTTCAAAATTCACAACATTGGTATCGAAATGTAGGTTTTCGAGGTCGCTGAATTCGATTTTCGGACTTAAATTTACCCTTACTCCAAATTGAGCCCCTATGAGAGGGTTCCATTTTGAAAATTTCAAAATTCACAACATTGATATCAAAATGTTGGTTTTCGAGGTAGCTGAATTCGATTTTCAAACTCAAATTTACCCCGACCCCAAATTGAGCCCCTATGAGGGGGTTCAGTTTTGAAAATTTCAGAAAATCACAACATTGGTATCGAAATGTAGGTTTTCGAGGCCGCTGAATTTTTTTTTTTTTAGATAGACATTCGAACCTAGTAAAACTATGAAATTAAAATATTTTCAACGACAAAAAGAGTTAAATAAAAATGTAAAAAAATTTTAAAAAACCACGCTTTTATTTAAAGTTGGTCACTTTGTAAAATGTTATTCATAGGGAAAGAGTAATGCCTTAAAAAACAAAAAATAAAATTTACTTAAATACAAAAATGTGTCATGAAAATTTTTTTTTCAAAAATTTTAATGTGAAAAGCGTGGTGGGGTGTGCGAGGAGCAAACGAATACCTTTTCGATTAACATATTTGAGATTTTAAAGAATAATTTGGAGAATCGTGCTAATTTTTTCTTTTAAACTTGAGGAAAAATGAAAATCATAAAATGATTTCCATTGGAAAATTTTTTAAGCGAATTCAAACAGTTTTATCCAAATACCTAGGTATAAGAATTTCATTTTTTTTTAATTTTCAAGACAATTAAGTATACGATTAGATGTAGAATATTATGTGAAAGTTGTTACAATTTTTTTTCATGTTATTTTCAAAAAAAAAATTGATGAAAAAATTCTCAAAACCTTATATGGTCGGTAGAGAGAAATAAAATTGAAAATGAATTATCAAAACCTGAAAATTATTTTCAAATCTTGAAATAATAATAATTATTCTTATCGAAATTTTTTTTTAGTGAATTCAAACAATTTTTGTCTAAAGAATTTTATTTAAAAACTATTTTAGTTTTATTTTTTAATTTTTGAAAGAATACTGCATTTTTAAAGGTTTTTTCAACACAAAAAAAAAATTACACATGCCTTTAAAAATGTTTTCTGAACATATTTTAGTTTTTTTTTATGTTTGAGATGACCAATTTACCATAAAAATAATTTTTAATGAAATAAAGAGAATTTTAAGATTTTGATTTACTCATAAGAATTTTTTTGAAAATTTTTAAAAAAATTTTAGAAAATTTTCAGATTTTTTTTTTTTTCAAGAAAATGTTGCAAGATTTTTGCCAATTTTTTCTAGAATAAATTTTCAGAAGGATTTAATATAAAAAGGATTGTAAGAAATTTTTCAAATTTTGAAACGACGATGTTCAGAAAATATTTTTTTTATTTATTTACTTTTTTAGATTTTTTAAATAGGTACCTAGTTTAACTGTCGTCTCCTCGACTTATATAACACTAAAAATTTCAATTTTTGAACAAATAATAAATATGACGTAATTTTTTAGGTTGGGTACTTATTATTATTATTCATCTTTTTACAATCATAGTATTTTTTCAAAAAAATACCAACTCATAATAATTAATGGTACCCACCTGTCTGAAACATTAACATTTGCCTTCCATTCTACCAACAGTTGGATTTTGTTCAGAGAATTACACGATTTTGCTATAGCAACGTGCAAAGGTGTCTTATTATCGGCATCTTTTTCATCCACGGAGGCATGATTTCTAAGTAAAATTTCGATCGAATCTAAGCTTTCCATTTTACAAGCCAAGTGCAATGGAGTTTGTAGTTTAACATTGATTTCATCTATGTTAGCACCGCCCTGCAACAGTAACTCGATACATTCTATGTATCCATTTTCAGCAGCTAAATGCAGAGAGGTATACTTGTTGGGTTCTGTCTTCGAATTAACATCTATACGAGGATCGTTCAGTAATGCTTTCATGCATTCGATGTACTGCAAATCGGTAGCTAGATGTAGAGGAGTCGTACCTTCGTAGTGAGCGTTTACTTCGGCGTTTAACGATAGCAGAAATTTGACGCATTCTATAGCATTGGCATAAACGGCTGAATTTATCACTGTCGAAGGAATACCACATCCGTAAATAATCAAATACCTGACGACTTCTTTGGAATCGCCCAATGTGGCGTAATGTATAGGTGACATTTTATCAGAAGTTTCTATAATCGGGCATCCTTTTTCTAATAACCATTTGCAGCATTCGACCGATCCAGCCATGGCTGCCAAATGTAAAGCGTTAAAATTAACATTTCCATAGATGAAACTTACATCGGCTCCATTTTTTACGCACAGCTCCATCAAGTCGAGTTCACTTTCGAAAGCAGCCCATAAAAATACGTGATTTACGTATCCGTATTCGATGTTTTGAAGAT
Source organism: Balanococcus diminutus (assembly GCA_959613365.1). Lineage (NCBI taxonomy): Eukaryota > Metazoa > Arthropoda > Insecta > Hemiptera > Pseudococcidae > Balanococcus > Balanococcus diminutus. The sequence goes on from OY390714.1 coordinate 39,517,324, forward strand.
GTTGCCAATCTTTTGCTTCTATTTTCATCATCAGCCACGGATTGTATCTTATAGGCTTTAGGAGTTGCTCGCGTAGTTTGTCTTTGAAAACGGAAATGGTCCATTCGCTTCTGTCTTCATCTTCGTCGTTTTCGTGAACTGGTTCCATTTGATATATTTCGCGCGATTCGTGTTTCACTTTTTTAAATTTTTTCACTGATCTATGAATTTTCCACATTTGCGATCACATTAACGATATAGGTGAAATTTGATTTCGAATACGAAGAAACATACGCACACGTTAGTAGGTAGTCGAGGTGTTCTAATGTTGATTAAGTAGTTACCAACACATATCTGGTGGTATCTTCAAAGACCGTTACAGTTCACATCAGTTTATTGGATCAGTTAGGGTTATCATTATAGTAATAAAACTTTAAAGAAAAGGTTATTTCGGGATAAGAATAATTCTCACAGTTTTTCAACAATGTTAACGTAAACAATTTTATCAAAAGTTAATATGGAACTAATTGCAAGATGCGCAGTACAGTTTTACTTTTTTCAACAGATATGTATTTAACTCGCTCGATTAATATGCGCTTTAATTAACTCGGGCAATGCATTAAAACGAGAGTGGTGCTTTGATAATTTAGTTAGTACATTGTGGTATAATCGTGACATTTTAGAAATAAATTTAATGCATATAAAACATGAAAGTTATCCCCTGCATGAGTAAAAGTAAGTACCTAGTTGATTCAATTTGAATTTTACCTCAGTTTTGTTTTTAATCCATTAGGATATCGTAATCAAAAATTAAATGAAGTGTGTAATATGAATAAATGTAATTGTAGGTATACGCATTAAATAAATATAGACCGTTAAAAACTTCGCTCAGTTTTCAAATCGTAAAATTATTATTTTTTATTTTCGGGCATGTTTAGGCAAAAAGGCATCGGCTCATTAAAAAAAAAAACACTTTTGTTTGAATTTTTTTTCAATTGTATATCTCACTCCCCACTGATTTTGCATAACACTTTGAAGATACTAATTGAAAATTGGAGGAGTGAGGGAGGAAGGGACCAATTCGAAACATTTCTCGAATAAAAGTTGTAGAACAAGATCCTAAAAATAATTTTGGTTATTATAAAAATTTCGATTGGATCTGTCCCTCTCTTTCGATTTCACATAACATCAAAAAGATACTTTTTCTAAATTAGGGGAGGGGTCCAATTGAAAAAATTTTCAATCGAAAGTTGTGCGTTGAGGTCTTGAAAATAATTTTGGTTTTAACAAAAATTACGATTGGGCCCCTCCCTTCCCTCCAATCTGGCATAAGATGACGTATAGATACTTATATTATATTATTGAAAACTGGTAGAGAGAGGGGTCCAATTGAAAAATTTTTCAAAGAAAAGTCGTAGAATAAGATCCTAGGAACAGTTTTGGTCATAAGAGAAATTTCGATTAGACCCCACCCGCCCCTCAAATTTCGAATATCCAGTATCTTTGTACTCGTAGTCTTGGAATTTGGGCGTGTAAAATAAAATACCTAGTTCTTTAAAAAACAACAGTTTTTAAATAAAATTATTTTGAAATTATTGAAAAAATGATTGACAAAAGACCTGGAAAAAAATACTTTTAAAAAAATATTAAAATATACTTTAGGAAAAAAATTCGTTAAAAAAAGTTCTTGAAAATCCATTACACCCCACCCCCCTTCATTCTTTAAAATATGGATTTGAAGTAAAAAATCAATTTAAAGAATTCGAATAGGCAATTTTATTAACGTTAATTGTTTTAAGTATAGATAATATCATCTCATTCGATGGAAAAAGGTAGGCAAATCCGAATACTTTAATGTGATTAGTGATTACATGAGTACATTTTATCCAGGATTACAGGATGTTTCTCAATTGATGTAGGAGGCTCCTACCCGTTTTCCCGAATGCCGAAATTCTGAATGCTTTCTTTCCCGAATACGTAATTGGTGGTTTATTTGAAAAATCATGTTTAAAAATAATTGAATGTTAATTTTATATCTTCTTAGCATTTTTTATTTACTTCAATTTGTAACTTTTCAATTACCTACCTACTTTATATCTTACCTACTAAAAATGATTTTTATTTTTATTTTTGGTAAATTGGAAAGAGTTCTCTTGGGCGTCAAACGCCATGACTGGGAAAATATAAAATTAGAATAATTTTTTCATAGGTAACAAGAAACAACTTTGGATTGTTGGAGCAGGAAAAAAAATCATCAAGCACCCTTGTGCTAAGTAAGACCATCTTGGTAAGTAGGCCTACTAAGTACCATTTACATATTCGTACAAATAAAAAAATGACAAACAAACGAATTCAGATTTACTACTTTTTTCAAAAACAAAATCCATTTTGACAAATTATTCACGCATTGTAATGTAGGAAAATATTTTACAATAACGTTTTAAATGCGAACAACAATAATAACATATTAACGCTTTTTCCAAGTGAATTTTCTTCTAGCTCCCCATTGACCAGCTTTCTTTCTTTCTCTGGTTCTATAATCGATTTGAAGAAGTCCGGCTGAAACAAAAATGCAATTCGTACGTATTAATTTCGTAGTAATTATTTTCGCAAATAATTAATTACCTAGTGAACTGATATTTATGAATGGAACGTAGGTAAATAAGTAAGTAAGACTTTCAATCCAGAAAATATGCAAGCACAGCTCGAAAATCACTCTTTTACGTTGGAATTCCAAGGACGTGTCATGTCCACTAATGAATCGATTCGATAAAAACTACGCTTCGATCAACTTCCATGTCCACCTTCACCTTTTTTTTTCTCTTTTTCACCCGCTTGAATATTTCAACCCTTTTTTTTTATACACAACTCAACATAAAATACCTACGAATTACTCATTCTTTCATAAAGAAGGGAAAAAAATTTGAATATTGAGCAACCAAATCAATACATCTACTACACATAGGTTTCAAAAGGTACAAGACCTGTATAATAATTCAAACTAATAACAATTCTTCATTCTAAGAAACGATTATTGTGACCTATTTTAAAATGTCAACCAAGCTGGACGTCATTTTTAACGAAGCACTCAACAAATTTTCATTTTCAGTTTTTCAATTGACCTTACCGATCTAGTTTTTTTATTTCATTTTTTTTTTGAACTTACCGAGTCTCATTTTTTCTTTCATTTCATCATCCACGAAATTAGCTATACATCGAGATATGCCATGTCGAATACCGCCGGCAACCGCCATTTCTCCGCTGTATTTGATGACGTTGGCTTCTATGTCGATTTTTTTCAGCATTTTGCTAAATATTAATGGAAACAAGACCTGCGAAAAAAATTTAAAAATAAATCATTCGGTATATGGTATTTTATTTTTACATGTAAAACGTAGTGAGGAAGAAATGTCGCTAATGTGAGGCTCTTATGAGATAATACTTGGAAATTTACGCCGAATGACACCGAAAGTCGGAGGAAGTATATGTATAATTCAGATTGGAGGTATTTTAATTAACATGTGCGTTCCACGAAACCAGTTGAAAACCGCACAATATTCTAAATGTGTTTAAAAATAAATAACGATGTACTTTTGTCCAAGGTTTATCCGCTTGCAGATATTCGTCGTTATGGAATGGAAAAATTTAGGTACAAGTTACCATGGTACCTAACCTACGTGAAAATCTGCATGTACCTGGTACCTACTGCCTAGTGCCCACCTACTCGATTAACAATTGACGTAAGTTGTACGACCACTGACCTATGGTCAGTTATCATTTTTTCGAAAATATACGAACGTATATCGATAGGCGAATTGTAACGAGTTCTTTTCATTCATGGTTAATTTTTTACATTGCTTCGACAAAATGGCTTTAATTTGATTTTAATGACGTATCAATAACGATTGAATCAATCAAAAAATGAAAAAAGTAAATTAACAATGAGAATGACTACCGTAATTTTGGTAAAAAAAGAGACAATTTTCTTGATGGAGCTAAAATTATATGAAATTGAAATGTTCTTTATTCATTTACTTACATTTTTATTTAGAGGAATTTTACTAAAAAAATTTCAAATGAGATTGCAAGCGAACTTTACAACTTCTTATAGGTAGAAATAACTTTTTTTAATAGACCCAATTTTTAGGATTTTTTCAAAAAAAAAAATTGATCAAAACTTTTAAAATCTTTTTTGAGAAAATTATTCTCATCAATTTCTCATCAATATTTTTTCCAAAAAGAATTTTATACTTGAAAGAAAATTTCTGGATTTTTTCTCAGTAACTACAAAATTATTCAATTTTTTTTTTTTTTTTTTTTTTTTTTTTGAATACCTAGAGAACTTTTTTGCTACTTATTCAAACTTTTTTCATCAATTTTTTCAAGAAATTTGTAGGAAGATTTTTTAAATTTTTACTTAATTTTTAAATTAAAAAAAAAATGAATTCCTAAATTTTTTGTTAAAATTTAAATAAAAATTCCTATGCGTTAAACATTTTTTGTAACGATAATTTTTTTTTTGAATATTTTTATAGGATATTACGATAGTTTGTCAACACATTTTTTTACCCATTCAAATTTTTTCCTAAACATACCTACTTATTTGTTGGAAAGTTTTTTTTTTTTTTTTCAAATTTTAGATGCCTAGTAACTTTGGAAAAAATGAATTCCCGATTTTTTTTAGACATTTCATGAACAATAATTTTTAACCAAAGGAAATGATGCGGTTCTCCAAAAAAATTATTGTTTTAACAATTTTCCCTCAAACATTTTAAAAAGAGGTCAAAGACTGAAAAAAATTGAAATGGAATTAGAAATGTGTAAAAATTAAATAAGTAAATTAAAAAAAACTGTACTGAATGAAAAAGTAAAAAAATTCAAGTTGAACCAAAAATGTCAGAAAATTACAAAACGCAAATTGAAAAACTGAATAAAATTGGAAGAATTAAAAATGAAAATGAATCTGCAAAGTCGATTAAAATCTAAATAATCGGATTCAATAAAAAATACCTAAAAATTGAGAAGAAAATCAAAAAGAAATTTAAAAACATTTAAAAAACCAAAAATGTAAGAAATTTGAAGTAAGTTGGATCAGAAACAAGTGAGGAATGCTTGTAATTAGTACAAAATTTTTGAAAAAATTGAAATCATCGGCCATTATTTTTTCGTTCACTACCTACTCATTTTTTTTTTTTTTTTTTGATCTGCAGTTTGGGCAAGAAAATTAAGTCTAGGATTGGAAAAAATGTAGGTATATAAGATAAAAAAAAATCATTGATAAAATTTCAGTAAAATGATAAAATTGAATAAACTGATCATCAAAATTTTTCAAAAAAAATTCATTAGTGGGAATTAGAAAAAAATGATTATCAAAATTATTCAATTATCAAAAACTTGAACCATTAGAAATTGGTGAGGGGGGAAGTAAGCATCATCGAAGTCTTAAAAAAAATTGATCAAAAATTTTTTGAAAAATTTCAATTAATGGAATTTTTGAAGTGGTTAAGTGTCCTAATGGTCAAACGACCCGAAGACAGAATGATTATTTTTTCAGTTTAAGCAAATACTTTAAATTAATAATACTGGAAACTCAATGCTTTTGATTTGACTCCCAAGAAGAGCGCTCTCTAAGCGGCTCGGCATGAAACTAATTCCAGGTTTTCGACTAATCGTCGCGTGATTCGCCCTCTGATTGGTCGAAGACATGACGATCGGTCGAAAGTCTGAGAATAGTTTCATGCCGAGCCGCTAAAACTGCTAAAAGAGCGCTTTTGTCGGGGCCACTTTTCCCCATTGAAGTTTCCAGTATTATTAATTTAAAGTATTTGGTTTAAGATTGTTTCAAAAATTTATGATGTTTCAATCATTGGAGATTTTTCTTAAAAATTCATAACTTATTCCAAAAGCTTATACTTAATCTTATAAATTTACAATTTGTTCCGAAATTTTTCAATAATTTTTGGAATCACAATTTGTACAAAACTTGACCATTTTTTTCTCCAAATATTAACGATTGTTCAAATAATTGTTAATCTTTTTTTATCATTTATGATTTAGACAAAAAAAAAATCACACATACGTACCTATAACTTTTACTAGGTAAATTTCAAAAGCTTATAATTTTCTTGAAAATTTACAATTTCTTCGAAATTTTTTTGATTATTGGGGATTTTTTTCAAAAATGAATTGATTCATTAATCACTCTACAATTTGATTTTTTTTTCTAAAAATCACCGTTTTGTGGAAAAAATTGCAATTTTTTCTCGATTTGAATTTCCCCCCAATAATGTTGATGATTTTTCCCCATTTATGAGTGCTCCAAAAATTGGTGATTTTTTAAATACCTAAATTCAAAACTTATTACAAAAATTTATATAATTATAGCGACTCTCAAAACGTCTAAATGAAAAAAAAAAAAAATTTAAATATTTAAAAAATCTTTTGGTCGAATAATTTTTTAGAAGTACCTATTGTTACTCTACAAAATTGCCAGTTCACTCGAAAAAAAGTTGAAAGTTATCCAACAATTTGAAGTAAATGTCTTCCCAACGTTTTTTTGTTGTTGAAAAATTATGAGTTTGTACCAACGACAAGAAAAAAAAATTACCAAAAACTCAAAACTTTTTTTCATAAAAATTGTCCGGAAGAATTTATTTTTGAATTGTTAAACAACTTGAAAAATTTTATAGGTACCTAAACTGGAAATTTTTTGAAGAAAATTTTACAAAAAAATAGTTACTTCTTTTTCTAAACATTTCTCAACTTGAGAAATTTTTTCAACAATTTTTCTCTTTTAAAATTTATTCAGGCATGATAGCAACTATTTTATTTTTTTTAGTGACTTTAGTGACCAAAAATCATTCAAAAAGTGACCAAAAAATGTGAAAAAGTGGCCAAAAATCCCCCCTCCCCCCAAAAAAAGTTGAGTCATTCAGATAAGAATCATTTCCAGATTTTTTCTCAGGGAGCAAACATTGGGTCAAGGCTACGCTACAGGGTACTCAAATTGACCTAGGAGGCTGTTCTTCGGCATGTAGGTTTGGTAGGGGTCCTGAATGTGCCTTTTTGTGGTTTCGACCTGCTAACCTTTTTCCACCCCCTCCAACCACCAGGAGCGGCAACTTAGAATTTCGCCATGTATTGCTCAAAAAATTGATGGGAAAAAATTATCCGGGGAGGGGAGGAATGTAGACAGTTGGGCAGAGCTTTATTTTGGTATTTCGCTTCCCCAAGAACTAAAAAAAAATTAGAGATAGGAGGCAAAATATGTGAAAATGCTGAATTCAACTACCAAAAATTGCTAACTTGACAAAAATGAGGAGAAAAATAATGCCCGAGCGAAGCGAGGGCGAAAATTTTTGAAAAAATTGCAATTTTGAATGATAGAATATGAGTTTTTCAGCATAAATCTGAGTTAGATTTTCATCTTTCCATGGGTTTATTTGAATTTGAAATTATTTCATGTAACGCTGAGCAATACACGAATGAAATTCATGTATTGCTTGAGCTTTCGAACAATAGGGAAGTTGCTGCCACTGCCCACCTCCAAAAAACAACGTTCTACCAAAATTTTGAAAACTGAAATTTGCGATTTTTTTCAAGATATATTTTTTCCTCTTATAACCTAATTTGAATCAACGAATTCTTTATCATCCTCTCTGCACAATTTTTCTTCAGTATGAAGGTTGTTAACTAAATGCAGAATGTCAACGTTGATGTCTTCAACAAAATAAAATCTCAGAAAGAAAAACATAAACTCTTAATAAAATAAAATCTACGCATCGGATAGGGGAAGGGGTGAAAAGATATTTCCCGGCGATTTCACGTTATTTGTTGCCCGAACGAAGTGAGGGCAAAATTTTTTGAAAAAATTGAGGTTTCGAAAGAAAAACTTCTCATTGCCACCATGAATAAAAATTTTTTAAAAACTTATGATAGCATTTGGATCTGAAATGGACGGTAATTTTTGAAGAAATTGCATTTTTAAAAGAAAAAACAAAACATTTTTTTGCGAAAATGTTGAAAACAAACGTTATTACTTTTGGAATATAAATAAACAAAAAAGCAACATAATGCCCGAGCGCAGCGAGGGCCGCGAAAATTTTCAGAAAATTGGAATTTTTAAGGAAGAAATAATCCATTTTTAGTATAAATTTGAATTCTCTCTCTTTAATTTTTTTTTCTCCAGTTATTCCCAAAACTTTTCATTTTTTTGTTGTTTTTCAATAAGGTATCGCCAAAAAACCCTGGAAAAAGTGACTTTAATGACCATTTTGGGCGAAAAGTGACAAAAAGTGACCAAACTGAAAAAAAGTGACAAAGTCACTAAAAAAGTGACTGAATAACATGCCTGTTTATTTCGTCCTAAGGTAAAATTTCAACAAATCGCGTTTTCTTTTAAGGTACTTTTTGTTCGTCGAGTTTTCAAAACAAAACGTAATATTTTGCGAAACCTCGTACGAATTTCGATAAAATGATGGTAATGTGACAAAAATTAGTACACAATTTGGAAGAAGGCAATTTGTCTACGATATGGGTAGATAACAGGAGAACATGCATTTGTATCGTAACCATGCCAGGTTTAAGCGTTTTCCAATTACCTTATATACGAATATGGCAATAAATCCAACTGATGCTTAAACCCGAATAAAACCTTTTTACCTGAATACATGTGAATGGATTAAAGCTCGTAAAAAAAGAAACACGTGAAGGGGTGCCGTTAATATTAGTCAAACACGCCTGTAATTCGAAAAATCTGATATCACGGGGCGGATACGATTGATTTACTTTCCTTCACTTTCTTTACTTTTTTTTTCTCTCTATAAAGTTGATTTCGTTTTTTATTTCATTTCTAATTTGCAAACAAATAATGAAAATAAAAATAAGTAGGTCAGTTCCCGCGCTTGGGCGTGGTACAATTCATTTTTTTTTTTCTAATTCCGAAATGTTATAAAGAAATAAAGGTAATTGGTGAATTTCCACAATCGATTCGTGTAATTCTCGATTTGGGTGTCTGGCCGAGATATTAAAATTCTTGACACCTGAAGACGTATTTTCATATACGCGTATAAGCTCGTCGTTGCTTTGTAATAATACAAAAAATAAAGCAAAAAGAAAGAAAGGAAAAAAAAAAGAAAAGAAAAGAAAAAACGAGGTCTCGGTATAGTTGTACTTGGCCAACGACAAATAATAGATGACCACTTTAACGTACCAGTATTTAAGTTCGTATGCGATGACGTGTAAGTTCCCTTAAATGTTTTAATAGATTGCGGAATCGTAGTCGTATGATGGATACGATGCCTTCTCCCCTTATTTAATAATTTTACTAAATACTTGGCGCCACAATGGTGTAATTTTTTCAACCCTAAGTTCGATAGGTAGGTTAGGTACCTAAATAAGTACACGTACACGCCTGCGTAGTGCCAGAGGTTTTAACACAAATTACGTAGGTACTTGCAAGTCTCGAACAAAGTCTTACACTTTTTGTTTTATTTTTCAAAGTTCATATTTCATGTAGGCCTACATTACATTTTATGAAATTATCACATCAATCGTGTCTTTTGGATGGTACTTCGTATTAGAAAGACCTGATTACTCCGGATACGCCAACTAAGCCACGACGTGGAGTAAACGATTTTTGAGGCAATGAATTTCGAAATTGGATTTTTTTTTAAATCCTACATATTAAAATGAATTTTCAAATTTTTAAATATAGGATTCGCAAAAATTCTCGCATACATAGAAAGACGTAAAATTTCCTAATTAGGTACAATTTCGATTTTTTTTTGTTGATTTTTTCCCCCTTTAGAAAACAATAGAAACCTATTACCTACCTACCTAATAAAAATTTATATATTTTTTTTTAAACTTGAATTTTTTTGAATTTGAAAACTGAAGAATTTTCTTTGCAATTATTGGAAAACGTTTCTTAATATATATATTTTTTTTCGAGTTCAAGCGTCAAAGAAATCGTTAAGATTCGTATTCTCTCATCATTCTTATTTAAAATGAGACATTTTCGAGCTGTCTACCTTCAAAACTCACGAAGATAGGTATATACTGTCAAATGATGGAAATCAACAAAAAAATTGATATACACGAAACTGGCACTACTCAAAAATCGACGAAATAGAAAAATTTTTAAACTAAAACATTTATTAAAATCTTTGAACGTTTTTTTGAAAAAAAAAATACAAAAAAAAAAACATTTCGATATGTGGTTTCTACAGAGAAACCCTCAATTTAAAAAAATTATTGTGGGAGAAATTTTCAGTTTTTTTGAACTTTGTTGTAATCACGTTTTCCTTTTAAAATACCTTTAAAAAAATTAAGGGATATTTTTCTTCCAATGTTATTAGAATTTGGCTCTTTTTTAAATTTATTTCCAGTTTGTCAAAAAATTGTGTGAATCACCGAATGAAAATACACAATTTTCAAAAATTTCTATTCAATTTTTTTAAATTTTTTTATGGCAATTTTTTAAAATGCAAGTACTTTCAATTGTTGGCAATACTAAAGTTGAAATTTTCAAAATCCTGTTCAAACCAGGTTAAAAAAAAAAAAAAAAAAAAAAACGGATTTTATTGGACAACGTTCTTCTTTAATTTTTTTCCATTTAAAACACCGAAAAAATAGTGAAAATTTTGCAAAAATTGTTGGAATTTTCCAAATACGTAATTTCAAAAACAACAACAACTTAGGCCCAGTTGTACCAAGTGAGTTAAACTCGGTTTAACTACTTAAACGGAGTTTATCCAAGACGTTATGTTGTACCATCGCTTAAACCAAGTTTAAATTGGAGTTTAGCTGAACCGCCGAATTCGGTGGTTTAAATCACGTTAGACATAAACTGCGTTGTGATTGGTTGTTGACTGTTGATATTTTATTCGGTGAAAGTCTAGTGGAAGCATAGACCACGACGAGACCACGGTGATAAAAAATTTTACCATCAACCGTCAACAATTTGCAACGAATTAAGAAAAACAATAATACAGCCGCGTATTTTTTATTATTTTTCGAAAAAATGTCGTTGAAAAAACTGCTAAACGCGCGAAAACATGCTACCAACCTACGTAAAAATATCGCGGCTTCAAGTTTAGCTAAACCATCGTTGGTACAACACGACTTGATTTAAACTCGGTTTAAATTTTAACCCAAGCTTAGCTAAACTGCAGTTTAACGAAAAATTTGTACAACTTGGCCTTAAATCTTTTTTCTAAAATATTTAATAAAATTTTGAAAAATAACAAATTACTTATCTGTTTAAAACTCTGAATTTTCTAAAAAAAAATCTCCAAATTCGTTATTCTGATTTTGTGAGAAACTTTTTTTAGCCGAATTTTTAAAAAAAAATTTAGGCTATTGTGTCCGACCCTGATTTAGAAGGAGGGGGGGTAGAAGAGTTTTGACCCCATTTGTCGACGGTTGGGACCAAAAGATGACGATCTGTCACATGTCACATATTTATATATATATATATATATATATATATATAATTTTACCGCTACTTTTGGAACTCTGGGGCCGAGCCTAACAGGTCAAATGAGGTCAAACTTGATAGGTAGGGTCCCCTCGGTGTAGGAATGATGCAAAAAAATTTTTGGGGCCCTAACTCAAAATTGGATATTTTACCCCTTTTTGAGGGGGTGCGGGGGAGCCCCAATATCATGAAATTTTTTGAAACTTGCCCCAGGGATGAGAACCCTAATTATCTACACCATAGTTAAATTTCAGCCCCCTAAGTCATCCCCACCCCATTTTAGGGCCCAAAAAGTGGATTTTGGGGTCATTTTTTTCACGTTGATCAGGCTACAGACCCCCCCAAATGGAGCTGGGGGGCCAAAATTTTCATCATGAATCAAGTTTGTGCCCCTGATGTGCCTTTTGTAGGTTTCAACTTTTGGGCCCCTTTGACCCCTGTCAAGGGTCAAAAATCAAGATTTTTCACAATTTTTCATGTTTTTTCTCGCTTCCCGGTACGTTGATCAGCCTGCAGCCCAAACCAAATGACCTTGGATGCTAAAATTTGGTATTTAGGATAGGTAAGGGTCACTGAGGTGCCTTTTGGGGTTTTTGACCCTTGAGGCCCAAAATTGGGGGGTGACCCCTTTTTGAAAGGGCTCTAAAGAGGCCCCAATTTGACAAAATGATTTGAAATTTTTACCAACAACAGTGACTCTGATTGTCTCCACTGTATCCAAATTTCAGCTTCCCAAGTCATCCCCACCCCATTTTAGGGCCCAAAAAGTGGATTTGGGGTCATTTTTTTCACGTTGATCATTCTACAGACCCCCCAAATGGGGCTGGGGGGCCAAAATTTTCATCATGGCTCAAGTTTGTGCCCCTGATGTGCCTTTTGTAGGTTTCAACTTTTGGGCTTCCTTTGACCCCTGTCAAGGGTCAAAAATCAAGATTTTTCACAATTTTTCATGTTTTTTCTCGCTTCCCGGTACGTTGATCAGCCTGCAGCCCAAACCAAATGACCTTGGATGCTAAAATTTGGTATTTAGGATAGGTAAGTGTCACTGAGGTGCCTTTTGGGGTTTTTGACCCTCGAGCCTCAAAATTGGGGATGACCCTTTTTTGAGGGGGCTCTAAAGAGGCCCCAATTTGACAAAATGATTTGAAATTTTTACCAACAACAGTGACTTTGATTGTCTCCACTGTATCCAAATTTCAGCTTCCCAAGTCATCCCCACCCCATTTTAGGGCCCAAAAAGTGGATTTTGAGGTCATTTTTCACGTTGATCAGGCTACAGACCCCCCAAATGGAGCTGGGGGGCCTAAATTTTTATCATAGATCGAGTTCATGCCCCTGATGTGCCTTTTGTAGGGTTTGACCTTTAAACCCCTTTTGACCTCGATACAGGGTCAAAAATCAATATTTTTCAAGTTTTAACCTGTCTTTTCTGACGCGTTGAACAGCCTACAGCCCAAACTAAAAGACCTAAACAATCGAAATTTGGGATGTAGGGTCAGTAGAGGTCACTGACGTGCCTTTTGGGGGTTTCGACTTTTGAGCACCATTTGACCCCCGTACAGGGTCAAAAATCAGAAAATTTCACATTTTAACCTCTTTTTCAGGTGTGTTGATCAGCCTATAGCCCAAACCAAACGACCTAGAAGGTCAAAATTTGGGATGTGATGTCAGTAAAGGTCACTGATGTGCCTTTTGGGGATTTTCGAGTTTAAGCCCGGTCCGCACCTTCAAATAATTTGATCAAATCACGTTTGATCAAATATATTTGAAGGTGTGGACGCGTTAATTCAACACCACCTATTGTTATCCTATTGTCGACACCTTCAAATATATTTGATCAAACGTGATTTGATCAAACGTGATTTGATCAAATTATTTGAAGGTGTGGACCGGGCTTTAGAGCCTCATTTGACCCTCCTACAGAGTCAAAAATCAGAAAATTTCACGTTTCAACCCCTTTTTCTGGTGTGTTGGTCCCCGTCTGCAAAGCCGAAAATAAGGAAGGGGTTGGGGGCAAATCCTGCCATGCCCCTGGGGCATGGGGATTTGAAGAGCTGGAAGTGACGAGGTGGTTGGGGGCGAAGCCCCCAACGCGGGGGTATGGGGGCGGAGCCCCCATCCGAAGAGCTGAAAGTGATGAGGAGGTTGGGTAGGAGTCTCAACAGGGGTATGGGGGCGGAGCCCCCATCTGAAGTTGAAATCTTCAATGCAGAGAGGAACTAAAACTGAAGACAAAAACCTGACATTTTTAAACTGAATTTGAAGTTAAAACTGATATTGAAACTGAAATACCATGGATGAAAACGTTTTCAAAGTGGTACACTAACTTGAAAAAAAAAATTCGGCTGTCGCGGAGCATCTTGACTGCTACGCGTTTTTTTTTATTTGAAATTTATTTTTAGTTAAAGAATCGAAAAATCGTTCAAATATCACATGAATTGTATAATTTTTTCTCAGATTTGCAAAATGTTGAAAAAATCCGTAAATATGTTGAGACATCAATTTTTCAAAAATTTGTGTTCATAGAAGTTTTTTAAACAATTTTTTAAGCTAAAGAAAAAATTTAATAATTTTTGAATTATAAATTTTATTTTGTTTCATTTTTTGAAAAACAATTATGAAAATGGCCATTATGAAAAATAAGTTTTGAAAAATTTGTTGCAAATCAATTTCTCAAAATTGGATTTTTAAAAAACTGGTTTAAATCAGAAATTTTCTAAAAAATTATTTTTATAATTTTTTTAAACACTTCTTTTCAAAATTTCTAGAAGAGTCGAAAAAATCATTAAAATATCACAAAAATTGTTGTATTTTTGCAAATAACGTCGAAAATATTTAAAGATATAGGTAGGTATACTATTATTAAAACACAATTCTTTCAAAAAATATTCGTTGATATAATTTTTCAATTTAAAAAATTAATAAAAATGAGAAAAAAATTCTAACAAGTATTTCAATTTTGAACTAAGTAGGTACACATTTTTAAAAAAAAAACAATTTTAAAAAAATTCATCATAGAAGAATTTTTAAAATTTCGTTCCAACATTGATTTTTGAAAAATACATACTCGTAATTATTATTTGTTTCAATCATCACAAAAGGAAAAATTTACTTCAACGAATATTCAGTGTTTTCATAATTTTTAGTACGAAAATAGGAAAGGTGGGACATTTTTTTGGCGTGAAGAGAAAAACATCTTGATTTGACAATGCTTTGTATATCCAAAAATAAACGAACATAGAAATTCCCTCAAGATCCGGTTCATACTTCATCATTTGCGTAGGTAAGGTATACGTTGTAACGTTCATGAGAGAAAGTAAACGTAATAATTTTCACGTAGGTCTAGGTACGATTATATCGCGAAATGAACAGGATTCAGAAAACGTTTACTTGTTCATAAGTAATTAATTTTGAAAGTCTGATATTAATACGATACGCATTGTTGCTGAGTAAAGTAGGTATAGTTTGTTTAAGATATTTCGTATAAATGAACGGAAAATTTAATCTACTCCCTTCTTCCTCCTCCAAAGTATGAGTAAAATATTTACGTAAATCATTTTTCGTGAACAAAAACGATCGGCTATTTTCAAGGAAATCCCAGCCTGCTGCATCATTTGCTCATCTTGAATTTTACCAAGTCCAGTACTACATAAATACTTGATATTAAAAATTGGAGGGGAGGGAAGGATCCTATCGAAATTTTGGTTATAACCAAAATTATTCCTGGAACTTCAAGCTACAACTTTTGTTTGAAAATTTTTTCAATTGTGCCCCTTACCTCCCCCCTGTTTTAAAAAATGTATCTTGAATTTAAGTTGTATTATTCAAAATTATTGGGGAGGGGGAGGGGTGGTTCAATCGAAAGTTTTGTTATAACGAAAATTATTTCTGGAACTTCAAGCTACAACTTTTGTTTGAAATTTTTTCAATCGGACCCTTCTCCCAATTTTGAATAGGCAGATGAGAAAATTTTTCAATTGGTCCCTTTCCCCCTTCACTACTCTAATTTTTAATTAGTATTTCGGAGAGTTATGAAAAATCAGTGTAGAGAGAGGGGTCCAATTGAAAAAATTTTCAAACAAAAGTTGTAGCTTGAAGTTTTAGGCATAATTTTGGTTATAACAAAAATTTGGATTGGACGCCTCCCTCCTCACCAATTTTGAATATCAAGTATTTATGTATTAGTACTTGAACTTGGTAAAATTCAAGGTGAGCAAATGATGCAGCATCAGGCGGGTTTTCGGTAAAATAGCCGATCTATGAACAAAACTGCCCATAAAAATACCTGATGATTACCTGATAAAGTTATGTTATCACATCTATTTATTTAAAAAAAAAAAAAAAAAAAAAAAAAAAAAATCATACGGGCAATCATTTGGCATATAAAAACAAATAAAATCGTATCAATTAAATCTATCTCTAATGAAAGTTATGACTAAACAAGTCGCCGTCACTTTTAAATCGAGGATTTCCCCAATATTTACAAAGCCACCGCATACTATACGTGTTTGGTAGGCGTAATCATTCGATATTCCAAATCACCGTTTTTAAAAACCCACATTACAGATACGCTTCACAGATTTTAAATATCGTTTCCTGAAATCCTACTATAGTTAAATTGATAAAAACTCGTTCAAAACAGAAACGTAAGTACATACACCTACATTGAAACACTTCTCGGAATCATGTAAAATAATACGTACTGCAGTATAGTATAACGAAATTGACACAACGCAACGGTCATGATTTGGACAATATCACGATCATGCCGAACCCGAACTCGAACGTCGAACAGGAAAAATACCAAAAGCGTTTCCCTTTTGAAAACAGTTTAACCGCTTGGCAAACAAAGCGAAATTAAATAAATGCAAACAAATGATATTTCTGTGAAACGGTAATTTGCTATTTAGACGCACGAAAATGTTGATTGTAGGTATCATCATCAAATTACACACAAACGACAAGGCCGAGCCGAACAAAGTTCATGACGAAATTACATTTTAAAATTCATTTAATTTAAGATGGCTTTTACTCGTATTTCGTATCGCGAAATATGCATTTTCCAACATGAAATCGGAAAACGATTAAAAATTTGCAGCGACGATACGGATGTCGCTCAAAACACCCAGAAAATCCTTCAACTTTCGTGTACGTAATATCCGATAAAATTAGCGCAATTTTTTCTTTTTTCAAAATTATGAAACTAAGGTATAGTGAAAGTTTAAACTTAAACTTTTAACCTTTACCCTGTCGCAATCATTTTTTTTCAATTATGATTTTTTTTTGTATACGACCATTATCCCATATAATATAGGTAAGGTAAATTTAGACGATCTGCTTAGCGAATACTTCTTACGTCATTGTATCGCATGTTTACGTAAAACTTTCTTATACAAATTTCACCTTCAACTAGAACTTCTAGCAAAACTTTTCAAACCATTATGTTTCGAGCCTATTCATAAGCTGGACTTACGAATAAAGGTTACTTTGCCATTGAAAATATAGAAAACTATAGGTATAATTTCTTTTAAAACTTTTCAAAATAGACAGTTTGTAAATTCATCGAGTTATACCACGACCCCCTTCACTTAACAGGCCAGGAAGGCTCACTTGACAACGCTGTAATATCTCGACGGCGTAGGTTTACTTTTTGGATTCTCCATAAGACACAATGCTAATTCATAATGCAATAACTCGAAAACTATCAATTTTACAAAAAAAGTCAAAGAGACCTTTTTTAAAGAGAATTAAAAGAGCTTTCCATTCATATATAAATTTTTTGAATTTGAGTGAAATTGACGAAATTGGCATTTTTCACTTTTCACTAAAAATTTCACCAAATCCAAAAAAATTCTATATCAATAGAAAGCTTATTCAATTCTCTTTAAAAAAGGTCTCTTGGACTTTTTTCGTAAAATTGATATTTTTCGATTTATTGCAATTTGAATTAGCATTACATCTTATGGAAAAACCAAAAAGTCAGCCCACGTTGCGACGTTGTCAATTCTAGCCTTCCTGGCCTGTTAAAGTGTAGGGGGTCGTGGTTATACCGATAGGTCTTCGAGTGCAGTAGGCATAGGCAAAAAAAATGTCACCACCTCCTCAAACAAATTGCTATACAGAAAGTTTTTTTGTTGTTATATTATAGGAGAGAGTCTACTCATCATAAAAAAACCCTCTCTTCTTCCTCCTCTACAAGTGAATTTTTTTGATGCCCTACTCCTCTCAAAAGACGTACCTATTTCGTCAGAATTACATTTTATGGGGAGAGGGGGCATCAAACGGTTATTAATTTCCTACCAAAAGGTCGACCATGATGACAGCGTTGCCAACGCTCCTGATTTTTCAGGAGATCTCCTACTTTTTTAAGGCTCTACTGATTTTCTCCTGATCTACTGATTTTCAGCAAATATTTCATAATTTTCAGCAAGAGCTCCTGATTTTCAACAATTTTTTTTTTTTTTTTTTGATTTTCAGCCGAAATCTCCAAATTTATGTAAAATGTGACTTAAAAAAAGGGGAAACAATTTTTTTTATTTCTTCAACTGATTTTTCACTCAATAAGTATATTTTTTCAGGGACAACTGGACCATACATTAGGTATCTTGAAAAAATAAAAAATAAAATAAAATGAATTCTTGAACCTATTCTTATTCATGCAAGACTCCTAAAATCTACTACTTTTCTATGGAAAACTTCAGAAATCTACTACTTTTGTATGGAAAATTCCTGAAATATACTACTTTTTCGTAGAAATTTATTTCTCCTAAATCTCCTGATGTTTAGGAGAAAAAAAAATAATCATCTGATTTCTTTAAATTTCCATTTGCCAACTCTGCATGATGAGAAAATTTTTTGAGAAAAATGTGGGATATCTAAACGTGCTTTTTATTTTATTTTATTTTATTTTTTGATTTTCACCAAATTCATCTAGGTATTAATAATTTGTGTTTCATAAGTGGCCTCAATGAGTTATGATGAATATAGATTTTTTTCCCCTCTTGAAGAGATTTATCGCACTTAGAAAGTTGTGTTTATTAGGGTGACCCTTATTTTTGACTTTCAAATTTTTCTTTGTCTCACCCACAAAGTTGTTTTTTTTGAGAGAAAATAATTTTATTTGTTTTTATTTTTTATTCTAATTGAATTTTGAGTGGTCTCTGATCATCTCAATTTTTTTTAATGAAAAAATTGATTGTGTTTTTTTTTTTTTTTTTTGTTATAACCCACCAAAATTATTACTTTTTATGAGAATTATTTCTCAATTTCTTAATTTTCCTCCAATTTTATTTTAAGTAGTAAGTACTTTGGATGCACCAATTTTTCAAATGAAAAAAAATGAACAAAATTTTTTAAATACTTAATAAGTATATTTTAATGTTGTTTTATTTCATTAGGAAATAATTACCTATTTTTTATATTATGTAATTGAATTTCAAATGGCGCTAAAATCCCCATTTTCAAAAAAAAAAAAAAAATTCAAACCCACTAAGTGATATTACCATGTTTCTACCGTAAGATGAGGCTACTTTGAACGGGTGGGGCTACTTTGAACGCGGCACGTTTGGGTTGATAAAAAAGGGCTCCGACGGCGTGCCGTTGAAATTTCTTGACTAGTCCACTCCGTAGGATCTGAGGGGTGGACTAGTCAAGAAATTTCAACGGCACGCCGTCGGAGGCCTTTTTTATCAACCCAAACGTGCCGCGTTCAAAGTAGCCCCCCCGTTCAAAGTAGCCTCATCTTCCCGTGTAGCAATTGTCGACATCGACATTTATGTCGACAAAATTCAGACACATTTTTTTCTCGGTTAACGATGAATTAAAAATGATATTTGAGATTTAAAGTAATGTTCTATGTTAAACATAACTGTTCAATCAAAATTTTTGAATTTTTCTCAGTATTTTCCTATAATTTAGAAAACGTTGTTTTTCTACATAGACAAGTCGATGTAAAAATCGATACTCGATAAACGCATCGACATTTATGTCGACAATTTCTGCCAATTAAATTTACAAATTTTATATCTAAAAAGAACTAAAAACAATTAATAAGAACATTTTAAGCTCAGGAATAAATAATTTTTGAAAGAATCACAAAATTTTCTTATTTTTCAAAGTTTTGAATAATACAACGACTTGTCGAGTTATTGTCGACATAATTGTCGATGGTCGAATAATGCATCGACTTAACTGTCGACAGTGTTGACCAGAGGAATTTTAAGTCGAGTTAATGTCGATCTAATTGTCGAGGGTCGAATAATACATCGACTTGACTGTCGACGTCTTGAGGGTGATTGTGATACTCGCAGATAAAGTGTGTTGTGAATTAGTACATAAGGTCTAAGAATCATCTCTATGTTAGTTGGACACTCGCATGTGTCCAGCTACAAAGGTGGCCTCAATGCCGCATATTTGACAAAAAATGTCGAAATGTTGGCTTGAACACTATTTTTGGTGTAATTTTAATATATACTTATATTGAATACTTGAACTTAGCATAATTTTCAAAATCTCACCATTGCAAATGTCGATGTGGATGTCGATATAAATGTCGACACATCGAAACCGGTCACTTTTCGATCGTACATGTCGACACGATTGTGGATGGTTTCTCGAGCTTATTATCGACAAACATGTCGATAATAAGCTCGACAAACCATCCACAATCGTGTCGACATGTACGATCGAAAAGTGACCGATTTCGATGTGTCGACATTTATATCGAAATTAGCATCGACGTTGCTACACGGGTTACGGTACCATTTTGAAAAAAATGACTAAATTTTTTATTTTTTGTATTTTTTCCAGTTCTAACCTATTAAAAATTGTTCTTTTTCTTCAAGAATATTGCCATTTTTTTTTTTATTGTTTCCCTCACTGAATTTCAAGTGCACTCCAGTCATCCGTCCATTTTTAAAAAAATGAAATAATTGAACAAGTTTCGAACTCTTGGATTTTTTTTGTGATAACCCATCAAAGTTGTTTCTTTTCATGAATTGAAAATCAATTCTCAATTTTTTATTTTCTCCTGAAATGAATTTCAAGTGATACCTTATTGAAGCTCTCTTTTTTTCGTTTTTTTTTTCAAATTTTTGCGAGAAAAATTTTCTCTTGATTTAATTTTTAACATTTTTTAAATTTTTCAACTCACAGTTTCCAATTTCTTTAAGTTTTAATATTTTCTGATTTAATGAAATTAGAAGAATTTTTCAGTTCATTCTGTTTTTTTTTTTTTTTAATTTATAATTTATTCGAGTTCTGTAGAATTATCTCATTTATTTATTTTCACGATTTTCTCGATTTTCAATCAAGGTTTTAAGTTTTAAAAGAACTATTATCTAAAAGTATATTTTTTAAATTTTCAACTTTTCCTTTACATTTTGAGTTAACACTTTTTAATTTAAATTTTGGAGGGAGTTTTTTGGTTTACTAGTTTGTGTGATATTTAATTATTTTTACATTATTTACTATTTTTTATTATTATTTTTTTACAAATGTCATTTTAGTTAATTTTGGGAAAGTTATGCGAATTTTTGATTCTTATTTTCGTAAATTTTTGTAAAGTTCAAAATTTATTTCATCAGCTAAATATCATCATCTTCAAGAGAAATGCGTATTAAATTGATATAATTAAATTCTAAAAACATTATCGCAACTGTCTTTTTGCCTCAAATACAAACGCAAATTAATTTACGACTAAGTAGAAAGACCGCCCACATTGAGTCCAACATTGATGTAGAAGAAAAATATTACGAATCCAAATTTAATAGAAAACTCAGTATCAAAAAAAAAGGAGGAAACACGTTACGTATACCGAAATATATCTTCAATTAAAATTACGTATACAATGACTGCTTTATTTATAAAATATTTCCCTTATACCCTTGCCCTTGAGCATATCTCTATATCATTTTTTTCCCAACGAAATTATACCTCCTCCACATTTTTCCTCCAAACGGTCTGTTTTGTCTTATCATGCACAAAATTAGCCATCAAAGTTTACATTGGCAATTAGACAACATCGGTAAACATAATTAATTGATTATCCAGTTGCCAAGAAATTTATTCATATTTTTGAAAACGTCGGGCGATAAATGGCGTTTCGAGAATACACCGATGATGTTTTTTTTTCTAGTTTATAAAATTAAGAATTGAAGTCGCCGAAAGCTTTCGATTTTGTCACGAACGCAGCTCGACCGAATTACGTTTATCAATTACTTTTTATAGGGGATGAGCTTGAGTTCGTCAAATGTTTGATTATACAAACAATGGGTGAATGTTTCCTAAAATAAAATGTACCTTCATTCTTCATGGTACTATACCAACAATCGATAGTTTCGAATTATCGTAGTAGAAAATAGAGGAAATGCCGTTTTTAAAGTTCTACTGACCTTTATTATATAAATAATCCTCTTTAGTATAGGTACGTTTCGTGTAAAGGCAGAGCAAAGTAATACGACAATGACGTTTGATAATACTTAATTAGATATTTTCCAAAACGGTTTTTGAAATTTAACTAAAATAACGCAACGTAGAAAATATTAATAGTTCTCCAAGTCAAAATACAAATACACACTGCTCTATACTTATGTGTATGACTATGGCAATATGATTGATAATTACACGTATTGATTAACGATGGTCGAAAACGTCTCATTATTATTTCAAATGACAGGTTCATTTTTATTTGAAAACCTCCCCCACGGACAATTGCAGTTCTCTACTTCATATGAGGGTGGAGTTAGAGACATTAAAAGTGGTGTCACTTTTGAAGAAAAACTAGACACGGACCAAAAATTTGAATTTATTGCCCTTAGCTGAGACGTAATTTCCGATTTTTCTAAAAACACCTAACATGTTTTTGATTTGTACCACCTGCTGATACCTCCTGCTGAGCCCTAGATCACCAAGACCCTGCTGTGCCCCATTGTGTGGAGTGCTCATTGTTTGATTTTGAACATTTTAAATTTATTGTCCCAAAAAAGATAAGACGGCAGAGCACAAAGAGGACGTTGTGACATGACCATTGTTCGATTTTGAACATTTCAAATTTATTGCCCTAAGCAAAGATAAGATAAGAGCTAGACACTGACCATTGCTTGATTTTGAAAATTTGAATTTATTGCCCTGAGCCTAAGACGTGATATCTGATTTTTTACCATCTGCTGTGTTGAAAAAATTTTTACCACCTGCTGTGCTGATACCGCCTGCTGAGCCCTAGATTACAAAGTTTGATTTTGAACATTTTAAAATTTTATTGCCCCAATAAAGATAAAACGGCAGAGCACAAAGAGGACGTTGCGTTGTGACGTGACCATTGTTCGATTTTAAACACTTTAAATTTATTTCCCCAAGATAAGATAAGATATGAATAATAGAAAAGTTCCCTTTTCCCTTTTTTTTACAAGTGAAAATTGCAATTATCTCGATAATTACTCATTAGATTCACACACAAATCTCATTGGCCCTCCGCCTTCATGAACTCTACATTCCTTGAAAATTTGAACCAAATCCATCCCATCATTAGTGAGTTAACCTCGATAAACCTATTTCAACATTTTATATTTCAAGACTGAAACCAATAGTGTGCTTACGCACACTAAAAACGAGGTTTTTGGGTTGATTGCATCACTCTCTAAATGGTGCGATTTGAGATTCTACACCTCCCTGATCACTAGGTCATTAATGTTATACTACTTAAGAATATTTTGAGCAGCTTTTAAAATTAGTGTCAAAATTTTTAAAAATCTGTATCATTTTTGGAAAAAAAATTAAGTACATTTGAAAAAGTTGGGATAAGTTTTGTTTGAAATTTTTTTCAAAAATTTATTTTAAACATAACTTGAAAATTTTTTAATTTCAGACCAAATTTTTTGAAAATTAATTAAGAAAAATAAAAAAAAAAATTTCTGGAAAGATTGAAAAAAGTAAATTTTGGCAAAATTTAAGAAGAGGGCATAAAATGCCCGTATCTATATTTTTTATTTCACATTGCAGTGCAAGGATGCTCACTCTGCAGTTGAATTGCACCCAGAACAATTTATAAAAAATTGGAAATTCAAAATTTCGCCCTCAAATTTTATTGCAATCTCATTATTTTTTTCAATTCATTTTTATATCAAAAAACCCAATGCAATTATCACCATAAATGAAATTTGGACCCTTCATGAGGTTGTGCCAATTTCAAGAACGACAAAAACGACAAATTGAAGTTTTCTAGGGTGTAGTCGATTTTTTTCGAAGCGGTGTCGAGTTAAATTTTTTTTAAATATTGAATGTGAAAATTATTTGAGATATTTTTGATCCATAAAAATGGGAACTTTTTTTATTCCAAAAAATTGAGGTATTTATTCTTTATGAAATAATGGGGACAAAAAATTAGAATCTTTCTCCAAAAAATTAGAAGATTTTTCCTCTAAAAAAATTGAGAGAATTCCTTAATACTCCAAAAATGATAAAAAATTTCTCTACTCCAAAAAATTGAAGGAATTATAATTTTTTACCCCAAAAATAATAGTTTAAAAATAAAAAATATTTTGCTTTAAAAAAATTGAGATGTTTTTCTTCTTAAAGAAATGAGACAAAGAGACAAAGAATAAGGATTCTTTTCTAAGGAATTTTTTCTTATAAAAAATTTTTTTCTAAAAAAAAATTTATTAGGTAGGTAACTTAAAATAATACAAAAAAAAACGAGAAATTTTTTCATTGGGATTCGAAAAAAAATAGGGCAACTAAGTTTTTTTTTACCGCAAGTTATTTCAGAAGTTTTCTTCTCCAAAAATTTGAGACTTTTCTCCAAAAATTGAAATACCGCCCCCCCCCCCCCCCGAAAAAATTAAGGCAGGTAATACGTATATCTTTTCTTCAAAAATTTCAAAAGGAATATTTTACACTACAAAAATTGATATTTATTCGAAAGAAATTCGAGTCGGTTCCTCCTAAAAAAAATGAATTATTTTTTCCCAAAAATTTAATTTTTCTAAACTTTTTTAGTCAAAAAAAAAAAGAATCCTTTAAAAAAATCTTTACTTATCAAAATTTTTAAAAATTCATAATATAACTCTATTTAAAATAAAATTAGAAAAAAATTGTTTTGAAAAAAATCAAAAGAAATTTGTTCACTTGAAAAAAAAAAAAAAAAAAAAACATTTCAAATAGAATTTTTTGATTTTTTTCAAACTGTAAAAATTTTACATCAAAGTCGAGATAAGACATTTTTTTGATCATTAAGATAAAATTTTGATGAGTTTTTTCATTAAAAAAAAAGACGAATCACATTGTTGTTGCTTAAAATTTTATCAAAATTTCGTTCTCAACAACAAAGAAAAATTTTTTGGTTAAATTTAGAGGTAACAAAAATGGATGATTTAAAATGGGTAAAAACCAAAAAATAATTTCGTGATCTGCAACTTTTCAGACTCTCTTGCAGAGGGCAATAAATGGTACTCAATTTCAAAGTCAATGGTCGAAGGAGATGAGGAGATATGGAAACTCGAATTGCACTTGATCAGGAAGTGACTGAGATCCTCAAATTACGTTGTAAAACCAGTTTTCTTTTTCAACTAAAAATTATTCTACTTTGACTCCCCCTAGCTCGGCACCGTCCATTTGAGGGAATAAAATTTTCTATGTGGGGTTTCAACTTAAAAGTATCAGCCACATTGCATTTATGGTCAAAATCAGAGATTTTTTCACACGAAGGATCATTAAAATTTTCAAGGAAATCGTCAATCTCTATTCAAAATATCAACTCTCAAAGCAAAAAATTTTAAAAATACATCTATCGAATCTTAATTTTTAAAAAAATAAAACGAGTTTGTTCGAAAAGTACAAATAGGTAATTAAAACGGGTTGGATCTTACCACGACGTTGATAAAAACAAAACATGGAAACTGGCATTGGTATGGCTGATCTGCGCTGGTAATGGGATTATCTTGCGAGCTAAAATAACCGTTCAGGTAACTAATTAGCGAAAGGTACGCGAATATACTAGAAAAAACATTTCGCTTAGTCTTCGTCCGAAAATTTAAATGAATATTTAGATAATTAATTACGGTAAAAGATTGTTTATCACTACATTTTATAATATTATTGGTACGATAAGCGAACGAGTAGAATACGCGTCAACTACGATTTTCTCGTCGAATTTTCCACCAGCTGTTTGACCACCTCCCTTAATTCTCTAATTTCGGCGACCAAACTGCTGTAATCTTCTTTCTGTTGTTTCATCATTTCGGAATTGGTGCTGCGTATGGTACTACAGTAGGCCTTCTTCCTCTGTCTAGCCACGTTTAAGGCATTCTCCATAACATCTCTGGGCAGTCTTTTCTCACGTGGATTCAATGGCCTGACGTAGAGCACAACTCGATAGGCTTGCGGCGATACGAATATGGCCAATTTTAACATGTTCATTATACGTTTGGGTAAGTATCCGTGAAATAGGGCTAATTCCAAAAAATAAATGAGCTCGGTTTGACGGACCAGTTTCGACAATCCGGCCGTCTTGTGCAATCCTTCGATATCGTGGACGGCGATACCGACGAGCAAATTGATCAGCACGACCGTAACGAAGAATAGGAACAGAACAAAGGTAACGTAAGCGCTCAGCTTGAGTAAATGCGTTTGATTCGCGTTGGTCGGATGTAATAGCAAACTGTTCAGATCTAATTCGCCGGTCATCATGGCCAATACTTTAACCAGACCAATTAAAGGACTATTGAAAGCATCTTCGGTAGGAAATATGACGCAGAACGTAATTGTGAATCCGATCAGCAGGCAGGAGTAGGCTAGTAACAGCTTGGCGAATTCTTTTTGCACTTTGGTATACATGGCGATATATGTGCCGAATAACGGCAACTGGCCGATCATGATCATCAATATGGACCAACCGGAGAGCACGGCGAATGCCCCGACGTGATTTTGCCACGTATAGGTGCGTCCGAAATAGATGCAGGAAATGGCGAACACGCTGGCGATGACGAGCCATTCGATCATATTCGATATGCTTAGGAAGTACTGCTTGAGCGACGAGAAGCCCGGCGTACTGTATAATTTTCGTATTAATTCGATCACGTTGCAGAACGCCAGTAAATACCAAACGTATTCCATGAAGGCCGGATTCTCTATTAGTTTGTCGCCGACGAATGAATGATTTTTACAGATATTATCCATAGGCAGGGTTTGATTGGTGGCAGCGTTGTAGCAATCGTGAGCCAAGGCAGTCATCACGTAGGTACTCAACAGTACGATGAATATGGTGCAAAATATCAGTCTCAAGAAATAATACGTTCGTACTTTTTCCCATTTTAGGTGGAGAAAAGCTATGCACAGCGGATGCTCCAGGATTTCTCGATGGCCCTCTTTTTCCAACGTTTGCAGAAATCCGATCTCGCCGCACGTGGAATTCTGCAATATGTAACGGAAATCTAGTTTCAGTCGTAATTCGCGATTGTTGCCTTCCGGTTCGGTGACTGAGAGCGACTCGTCGAGTTTTTTTTTAATCGCATTAACGCTGGTTGGGGTTTTGCGGTTTATAATGCTGAGCGCGGACATGCCGCCTTTCGTGCGAGCGCCGACGTTGGCGCCTCGACTAATTAGGAAATCTACGCAATGCGATAGCTCGTTCAAGGCGGCAACGTGCAACGGCGAGTAACCATAACGATCGGGGAAATTAACATCGATGTCGTGCCGCACCAGCAGCTCGACGATGGGAAAGGCCATCTGGGGCTTGCAAACGGCCGCGTGCAAGGGAGATCGTTTATCCACGTCTCTGGCATTTACGTCCGAGCCAGACTTCAGCAGGATTTCCACACATTCCAAACTCTGCGCTCTGGCTGCTAAATGCAGAGCAGTCTGCCCTTTGTAATTGGTCACGTTGAGTCCTGCGCCTTTATCGATGATCAGCTGCACACAACGCGGGTAACCGCTTTCCGAAGCTAAATGCAAAGCGGTTGCGTTTCTGCGGTTTGTCTTCACATCGACGTCAGTTTTGTTATAATCCAGCATGATCTTCAAGCACTGGTAAAACCCTCGATCTGCGGCCAAATGCAAGGCGGTCATTCCGTATTGGTCGCAGCAGTTGATACTGACGCCGATATTCATCAAAAATTGAACGCAATCCACAGCGTTAGCGTGGATGGCAGCGTGCAACACAGTTTCTCCGATAATGCACCCGTGACTGATTAAAAATTGCGCTGTGGACAACGAGTTACCCAAGACGGCGTAATGCAGCGGCGTATAAGTATCTTTGATGGCGTTTATGTCGCATCCTTTGCCGATCAGCCACCTAACGCAGTTCACGCAACCGCTAAAAGCGCTCAAATGCAGTGCATTGAAGCCACCCTCGCGTTGCAAAGTGTACGTAACATCAGCTCCGAGATCGTACATTAGCTCCAAATAGTCGATTCTCGTTATAAAAGCTGCCCATAAGAAAACGTGATTCTTCTCCAAATCACTCAAGCTTTCAAAACACTTCGGATCTATAGCATCAGCTCGGTTGTTCTCCATCTCGATCAATAAGCTATCGTTGCCCTTTAGCATACGCACCGAGTCTAGTAAGCTCTGACGTATGAATTCTTTGCAAATCTTCACAGATAGTTCATCGTGCGCGTAACCGTTATCGGAAAAACTCTCCATGAAGAAGAAATCCTCGGTGGGAGAATCGCTATGGTGATGAGTTCTCTCATCCGGATCACCGGGTGATTTCTTCGTCGTATGGGTCCGGGTTCGAAAACTCTTCCATTTCGATTTGAAAGACGGACGAACTGGTTTCGATTTGGTTGCCGCCACGTTCAGCGAAGCCGAACGAGATATTTCCGATGTGCTCGACATTATGTTGGCCGTCTGGTTCGCGAACTCCACCCGGATCGGCATATTGACTAGATTTATTTTAAAGCTGTTGTTCGCAGACATTCATATCAGTTGCAAGGAACTATAGATGATAAATGAAGGTGTTTTCAACCATTAGCCAAAATTCTGCAATGAAAACCAAATCTATGTAACGATATTTTGCCCCATTTGTATGACTATAGTCTGGCATACGCCATCGGTAATGTACTGCAATCCCCGCTGAACCTTGTGAAACATGGTTTTTTGTAAAGGGAGTTTTCTGTGGAATATTTTAAGCCATATTCCCAAAAATGAATATTGAGGGTAACAAGAATATGGAGACTATTTTGAATGACAGGTCAGTCCAAAAATCAAAAAAATGACAATGACTGAAATTAAAGTACCATAAAGTGATAATATTTGGGGATCGCGGGGCAAAAAAAGTTATGAATTTTTCAATTCCAAAAATTATTCCCAAAAAAATTGGAGATTTTTTCGTTTCAAAAAATTGAATAAAAAATTATTCCACAATATTTATTCCAAAAATTAATAATTTCAAAAAGTTTTGGAAATTTATTCATTACCTATTCTATAAAGTTGAAAGTTTTTCCATTTCAAAATGATTAATAATGTTTTCATTTCAAAATTTATTCCAAAAAATTACAAAATTTTACTGCAAAAAAATTAAGAAATCTTTTATTTAAAAATTCTAAAAATTTTGGGATTTTTGATCCAAAAGTCATTCTGAAAAATTGAAGATGAAAAGTTTTTATTACATACTAAAAATTGAGGGGAAAAAAATCTAAAAAAATTGGAAATTTTCTTAATTTGTTTTCAAATTTTGAATTTTTTTTTTGAATTGGTTTCGAACATTTTGTACTTTCAAGAAGGATGGTCAGTGGATAGCTGAAACACATTCTATTTCAATTTTTAGAACCAAAAATTTGAGGAAGAGTTACAAAAGAGTTATGAAAAACTTTTTTGAAAAAAGAGTGCTAACTCCCAACTCTTTTCAACTCTGTTTTGCAAATGAGTCAACTCGCGAGTTGGAGTTGAAAAAAAAACTCGTGCCCATCCCTGACCTCAAAAAAGGTGAATGCCATGGAATCTGAAATTTTTATAGATTGAACATATAAAAGTCTGGCCTACACGCCCATTTTTGATTCACACGGAAATCTCTATTTGAACAAAAGTTATTCAAGGTCTCCGTAGTGGGACTATTTGTGATGAGATCAAGGAAACCCAAGCAGAAGTCAGCATTTTTTTTTGCATTTTCAGATTTTCCGTCATTTTACTGAAAACCAGAATGTGCTAAGTGTTTTCATTATTTTTATATAATTTTTCAAAGTTCTGAAACCTAAATTTGATTTTTTTTTTAAATTTTTGAGAAAAACGAGTTTTTACTTTTTAGACTCTTAGCTATCCAAAATTGTGAAAAAAAAAAATTGAAAAAATTATGAAAAATTGCCCTCCTGTAAAATTTTATTTTCCGACTTCTGTTTTGGTTTCGTAGATCACATTACTTTTGGAAAGAATTTTTCCCAAGAGAATAATATATTTCTTGGTGACCTGGGTGTTTTTCTAGTGACATAGGAAAATTTGCAGGATAAATAGGCAACCCATATTAAACGAAAAATGTTATAAACACAGGATATGTGACTCAAAAGTTGAAGGAGCAAGGTAAAATAAAATTTTCTCCCTCCTCCACCATAAATCATTTCTAAACAAAAATGGTAAATTTCGAGATTGAATCCTAAAAATTGGTTTACATACCAAAGTCGGCACCCCAAGAGGATTGCGATCATTTTCGAAGCGAACTGGAGCCTCCAGAAAAAAATGGATTTTCTCTAGCACGCTGGAACCGCTCCAGACAGCGCTGCAATCAACTTTGGCAGCTGATCGTGTGATAGCATCAGTCGATTGGCATAGCTGAATTCAAAATTCGAGGTGACGAGTTGACGCGTATATTTTCTTGACAACTTGAAAATTTTACAATTCTGGAGAAAAGTCAATTTTTTCTGGAGACTCCAGATCGATTTGCAAATGGTTCCAATCGACTCGGGGGGTCAACTTTAGGGGGTAGGTGAAGTTTCGGATAATATTCTGGAGAAATTGAGTTTTTTGGAAATTTAAAAAAAAAATGCAAAATTTTTAACCAGTCAAAAAAATACATGTGGCAAC
Organism: Balanococcus diminutus; assembly: GCA_959613365.1. Lineage (NCBI taxonomy): Eukaryota > Metazoa > Arthropoda > Insecta > Hemiptera > Pseudococcidae > Balanococcus > Balanococcus diminutus. The sequence continues at coordinate 39,547,790 of OY390714.1, forward strand.
TCGTAACCTCGAAAAAAAAAACTTTTTCTGGAGGCTTCAGATTGCTTCAAAAATGGTCGCAATCGACTCAAGGGGTCAATTTTAGCATATAAACCGATTCTTAGGATTCTACCTCGACATTTACAAGTTTGTTTAAAAATGATTTATTGGAGAGGGGGCTATTTTAGTAATTTTCGAAAAATTTTCAAAAATCGGAAAATCAACTTTTGCAGCTAAAAATTTGATTCTGAGGTCTGGGTGGCATGCTTTTTCAGTGAGTCAAATTTCAGCTCAATTGGAGGTGACGAGTTGGCGAGGTTCCTTTGTCAGAATGCATGGAAAAGTTGGAAATAGAGAAATTTTAATTTTTCCCAAGTATAGCACCGCTATTGAAAATTTGTGAACTGAGCTTTTCACATGGTGTCTACTGGAATTTTTTTTTAAAAATCATTACAATTCTCACTACCTTTTTTCACTAATTTTCACAAAATTTTCAGGAAACCATCCCCCCCCCCTTGAGAGTCCCCCCTCTCCTCTTCAAAAAATCAGAACTAGAATTTAGTTATTACAGAAAATTTTTCAAATATACAAAAAATTCTATTCTAAATTTTGTTCATTAATGGGGTGAGCTTTGTGATTTTTCAAAATCGATTTTTTAATATATCTATTTTATTTTTTCATTTTTTCACTACTTTTATTGAAATGTTGACAAACAATTTTTTCACTATTTTCACTACTCATAGACACCATGCTTTGAGGAGCGATCACTAAAAACAGTATTTTATGATTGACCTCACCTAGTGCAATAATTACCTTATTAGAGGTCATAAGTTTTGGGCCTCAATTTTTGAGGGTACGTGATAATAAAATAAAAAAAATGTTTTATTCATTTTTTTTTTTCAAAAAGTGAACGGATGATGAAAAAAAATGAGTCAAAATATACAGGGTGAAAAGAATTGTGATTGCCTCCCCCCATTTCTGCGAATCCAAATTGAACCGCATATAATTATGCGAAATGAAACATCTCAGACTCGAAAAAAATCTCCATCCCTCCCCTATCACCTCCTTCACAAAAAACCATGTTTCGGAGAATCAGCAAGGGATGTGGTGCATCATCTAATGGCATAAAATGTCGAACTAATACCTTTCTATGCGAATACGATTACAGCGTGGCATTATTATTTACGAATTAGGATAAATTTTAGCCGAAATTTGAGCAGTTGAAAATCACTATCAGAACAAAAATTATATGCCAAAAATCTAGTCTCTCTTTGCAGGTTTCAAACATTGTAATTTTTGATCATCATTAAATGATGAAGCCTAAGGAGACAATCGTTGGATAATCACGAATTATAGGTACAAAGATTAGTCACGAATTTTATATTATACAGATTGTAATGTGACAACCGTCTTATCACTCGTACCAAATAATTAAACATCTGCCAACGGATGAAATTATTTGATGGAAGTTCTTATCACCTTTTCATGTGCTTATCTGCTCATCATTCTAGTCGAATAACACGTCTGTTTAAAAATAATTCAAATCAAATTCTAGAAAGAAAAATCACCAAAGAATTCAATTTTACTCATGCTATTATCAGAAAAGGTTTCTTCAGATAAATAATATGCTTCAAAGTTCACTCGACAGCCAAAAATAATTTTTAAAAAGCTTTATAAAATTCTGCAATAGCAATAATTTAGATCAAAAATTTTCAATAATCACATACTTGAAACAATTTAGATCAGTACAATTGGGAGCAATTTTCTGGTATGAATTTCGATCCATATCAAAGTATTTTTCACCTAAATTTGTGAAATAATATCAAAAAAAAACCCTTCACATTACGTACTTTAAACAATCACGATCCCAAAAAAAAACTCAAATATTCAATATCATTTTACTTGACGTAAAATCGATAAAAGAAACCTGAACACAATTCAAAATTCGCCGGTAGGTATACGCGTAAGTACGTGAAAACAGCGTCGGTGGCGGCGGGTTGACATCCTTAAATGTTATTTCCGCGATAATAAAAATAATCAAGCTTAAATGCCACGCTCGAAAATCGTATATGTAGTAGGTAAGGTACACAAATGCACGACAAATTACAATCACAAAATCATCGGCATAAATACCTGAACGTTATTCGGATCAAAATTCATATTGTAAAAACGAAATAATCGTGTTTTCCGCGTAATGTATCCCGAACAAGGCAACTTTCTGATCCGTCGATTAACGGCCGTACGAAGGAAGACTAAAGAGTGAATACCAAGGAACACGCGAGAAGTCGACAACCGTCAGGTATTTATAATGGAAAAAGTGGGGTTCATTATTTTTACGTGTAGTACAGGCAAGAAAACGCACATATACATGGAGGTATTGTAAAATCGACAAGCATCGTCGATGTTCTATAATCACTGACGCTAACCAACATAGAATTTGACATTAAAACATTGAATAAAAAAATATATAAATAAACTCATACGCTTCGACACTACTGCAGCGCTCGATGGAATCAAATGTGAGTCATTTTCCAACACTCCCAGTCTGGTCCTCCTGTGCGAACATCTTTTGCACCAAGTTCAAGGTCATCAGTTCTTTCTCACTTTGAACCGGTTGCCGGTTGCGGAAAATCCCATGATTTTTCATATACGTACTGTTGTCACAGGATCGGTGATCGATGATTCGCAGAATAAATTATTGTTGAGAAAAAACGTCCGGTCAAGTCAATTGTTTCGTCGTACTTTCAATTTTATCAAATAATATGATGAATATATACGTACGTGAAATGAATAGTATGTAAATTGTAAATTCACAGATGTAACAAATTAATTTCACGAACGAATGATTTATGTAATTCTAGAAACTATCAAATGATGTCTAACATCATAAGTATCGGAATAAACCGCAATATTAAATATTCAACATCATCGGGTTATTAAAGAATTTAAAGATGGCTTGATTTTCTATCATCACATAACGTTGGTTGTACGTATGTACATACAGGGTGTTTCATGAAGCTTCCGTAAGGATTCAACTATAGGGTGTCCGGGGGGCCGGGGGGCACTGTACAAGATTTTAGATTTGGATACAAACGGGTACCACTAAGCATGGTGCCTATCTCAAAAATTGAGGGGCATGAGAAAATTTGACAAATAAAATTGAGAGAAAATTTTTTTGGTTGGGTATAATGGGTGGTACTGGTACTAAAAAAACACATTTTTTTATTCTCAACTTTTATTGCCTATCTCAAAAATAGAAGGGACAGGGAAAATATTGACAAATAAAATTGAGATAAACATTTTTTGGTCGGGTATAATGGGTAGTACCAAAACCACCTAGAGATACAAGCCATGAACGTAGAAAGGCAACGTCGCATTTTCGAGTAGTAGACGGCCGACTTTCCAATCCGTTTTTTGACGATAACTCGGGAAATATTCATCGAATCGAAATTCTGACAACACACTAACGAAAGGAAATTTTCTGCTCTACAATTTTGGTTCAGATCAATTTTCACGAAAAATGCTTCGTTCGCTCTGAAAATGAGAATATGTGAAAATTTGCATATCCAAGAAAACATTTTACGCTGAGAAATCGAGGTATTTTCGTCAAATCAAAATTTCAATAATTTTAGGATGAAAGGATTTTTTTCGCTCTACAATTTTGGTTCGTATCAATTTTCACAAAAATCGCTTCGTTGACCAGGAAAATGGGAAAATTTGGTAGACGGCCAACTTTCAAAATCAGTTTTTCGACGATAACTCCAGAAATATTCGTCAAATCGAATTTCCGACTACACCAAACAAAAGTAAATTTTTTGATCTACAATTGAGGTTTCTATCAATTTTCACAAAAAAGGGGTCGTTGACCTCGAAAATGAAAAAATAAATAGTTTTTTGACGATAACTCAAAAAATTGGTCGAATCAAAAATTTTAAAAGCACTAAAACTGAATGATTTTTTCTGCTCTACAATTTTAGTTCTTATCAATTTTCATGAAAAACGCTTTGTTTATCCGCGAAATAGGAAAATATGAAAAGTTGCATATCTGAGAAAACAGTTTTTGCTAATGAATCGAGGTATTTTCGTCGAATCAAAACTTCAATGATTTTAGGATGAAAGGATATTTTTTGCTCTATAATTTTTGTTCTTATCAATTTTTACGAAAATCGCTTCTTTGACCGGGAAAATCTGGTAGACGGCCCATCTTCAAATCAGTTTTTTGACCGTAACTCGAGAAATATTAGTCGAATCAAAATTCCGAATACACTAAACGAAAGTTAATTTTTCCCTCTACAATTTTGGTTCCCATCAATTTTTTCGAAAAACACTTCGTTTGCCCAGAAAACGTATTTTCAATTGCTCAAGTCGGCCGTCTTCGGCAAGGTTGCCAAATTTAACTTCATGGCTTGTAGTGTCTAGGTGGTTTTGGTAGTACTAAAAAAATACACATTTTTTACTCAACATTTTTTGCCTAAGTTGAAAAATGCAGGAGCTACCGAGCTTTCTCATTTTAAAAATGAATGAAATGGTAACACTGCATTATAAAAATTTTCTGAAACCATCCATTGATAGTACTTTGAGAAGGCAAAAAAAATTCTAATTACAATGGAATGTCTATCTTTGAAATTAAATGAGTAACAGCAAAAAGAAATCACATGTCAAAAATTTTGCCTTGCTTAAATTATGAAGGGGTCCTGCTGAGACTCTACCTACCAATGCATCCAATGAGTGTAACTTTTTGAGAGGAACAAAAAAATTATGTGATGAATTTGCATGTCTTCAAAAATGAAGGCGTTAGGGAGCCTCAAACTTCTGAAATTTCAATTTTTTATTAGTCTGTAGCGCCTTCATTTTTGAACTTATGCAAAAAAAGTCAAGAGTAAAAAAAATGTACATTTTTTAGTACCGCTCATTAGGGTGAATAGTGATAATTTGATAGAAAAGTTGAAAATTTTTCATAGCAGCGATGCCAAGTTTTGATTTTCTAAAAAAAATTAAAATATCCCAATTCTTAATGGCAAAAATCGATATTTTAAGAAAATCAAAAGTTGGCATCCCTGCAATAAAAAATTTTCAACTTTTTCTATCGAATTATTTTTCTTGCATCAATAGGAGCCGTTGGACCTCAGTTTTGGCGCCAAGAAGGTGATATTTCCTTTTTTTGTAATTTAAAAATCTCGATTTTTCAGCAGTTTGCAAGTTTTTACCTACTCGTAGAGCTTCAAAATCTAGGGAAGTGTAAAAACTCAAACTGCACTTTTCAGGGAGGTGCGCTGGGGTGCCACTCAAGTGCCACTACCCGAAAATAGCGAAAACCCGAGTTTTTTTTTCAAAAGTGACCCTACATTGAGAGCCCCTAGCTCCGCTCCTCCGCGAGGTAGGGGGCTCAAACTTTTTTTTGGGAGGTTCTCAATTAACTCAATGTAAATCACCTCTGTGAGTTTGGTTGAAACTCGAAATTCGAGGTACCTATGTTTTTTTTTTTATTCACTCTACTATCCATATGCTTAATCAAAAAAAAATCGTTGTTTCATTTTCTACTGCCCCTTCAATTTTTGAGATAGGAATAATGTGTATATAACGTTTTTTGTTAGTGGTACCCGGTTGTATTTAAAAAAAAAATCCAGAAATTCATCAGATCATTGCATTTATGAGTCATTAAAAAATGTCATTTTTTATGTTTTTTTAAAAAAATAAATTGAAAAAAATAGATTAAAAATCAGGAAAAAAATTGTATTTAGAATGAGTGTAACATACACAGGGTTGCCCAAAAAGACAATTTACAGCGATTTTTGATCATGTTTGTACCTTCGAGAATTTTTCAAACACTATGAAAAATTGAAAAAAACAAGTAAAATGATGGATGGTTCCTTAAAATGAAGGTAAAGATGAAAAATCGCTGTAAATTGAGTTTTTGGGTGAAACTGTGTATGTTAAATCCATTTTAATTACAAAAACTTTTTTTTTCCAATTTTCAATCTATTTTTTCAATTTTATTAAGAAAACATAAAAATTACATTTTTTTAATGTCTCAAAAATGCAATGATCTGATGAATTCTGGATTTTTTTTCAAAAAATATTAACAACGATGATAATACTGGTCAACCAAAATCATAAAACCCATTCTATAACATATTATTGGATTTTTTTTTCAAATTTTGATTTTTTGCATAAATGCATTTGCAAAAATTTGAGGGCTCCTGCGTGATCAGAAGATATTATTAGATTTGGTTTATTTTTTTTTTTCATTTTTCATGTCTCCCCAAGACGCAACTTTTCTGCAGTATTGGATTTTGAAAATTGAAAAATTTTGTTTTTTTGGTCCACCCTATTGTACAGTCCTCTCCAGACACCCTGCAGATGCAACTCGAGTCGACAAACAAAAAACTTTCTTATGATAAGATAAGTTGCCTAGCTCGAAAATTGAAGGCGCTATAAAGCGTTGAAAATTTTGTATTTTCAAGAAAAATTAGTTGGCAACATTGCATTTAAAAAAAAATTCCGACCTCGCCGGTGCATAGCACTTATAAAACACAAGAAAAGTTGTAATCACGCTGAGATACCTAGCTTTGAAATTGAAGGAGTTATGAAAACAAGAAATTTCTGTTGAAAGTATTGCCTACCTCAATTATTATTTATTACGGTGCACTTTCGAGACATGAAAATTAAAAAATTCTGCCAGAACAATGCGTGATACAGATTCAACTTTTTGAGAGGAACAAAAAAAGTCATGTGAAGAATTTGTCTATCTTTGAAAATAAATGCGTTACAGAACTTACAGAGCATTGGAAATCAGCATTTTCAAAGTTTGAAGCTCCGTAGCGCCTTCATCTTCAATGATAGGCAAATTTTCATCATAATTGGTTCCTTTCCTCTCAAAGAGTGAAATCTGTTCTATGAATTGTATTAACGAAATTTCGAATTTTTTTTGAAACTACTGCCCCTTCAAAATCGAGATAGGCAACTCATCATAATAATGTGTTTTTTTTTTGGTTTTTTTGCTTGTCTACTCGAGTTGCAGCTATCGTTGAATTATTGCGGATGCTTCATGGAACACCCTGTATATTTTTAACTAGTAAAGTTCTTAGCATCGAAATCGATAGCGATCAAATGGTCATCAGAATCGCATTACCTACACCATACGATTGGGTAGATTTTAATAACGGTCCCTCCTACGAAAAAAAGTATAAGTATCTAGCTAATAACTTGAAAATAATTTACAGAATGAATATTTCATTGAAATTTCATCACGGTTAATTTCTACTCGCAGGTATATCTCATCATTCAACATCGATATTATGTTCGAATTGAATAAACTCACCCTTATATACAATAAGTACTTATTCTAAACCCGAACGCAACAGTTCAAGGCCATTTGTACGATAAATTTATTTACGCGTAAGGTCCCAAATACGATGAAAAGATAGCGGAAGTAGGACTAGGTTATACTTCTCTGATAATTTTCAATTATGCCAGTTTCCAACCACCAGATCGTAGATGATATAAAATTTTCAACATTACCTAACAATTAAAAAAAAAAAGTCTATACACAATTATCCGTGAAAATGGAACATTGTGCTCTATCTTTCTTACTCCCTATTTCCTCTTCAGGTAAGATAATAACAAATAGGATGATTGCGTGACTGATGGTTGTTAAATGTTCGCCGGAGCTTGTGTTCCCACCTACGTACACCGTAAACGAATACACGCCACTGTTAATATCGAATAAAGCGGTCCCCGCTTTGTTGCTTAATTTTTTGAGAACTGATTTCAACCGAGTCAATGAAGGTATTTATACCAAGTCACTTTTTTCCTTTTTTCAAAATTATAATGAGAGAAATAGACGAAAATATCGTCAAAATTCATACCATTCCAACTAGATTTCGGTAGATAAGTTTTTGGTACGTACGAACTAAAGACAACGATGAAAACAAAACAAGTGCATGAGCCGTGCCTTAAAAGGAATTGAAAACTTCAATGATGAGCATCAAGTTTTTTTGTTTACCAATAATGTAGAAAATCAATCAAGTGTATCACAGGTGATAGGTGTGTTGATTTACAAACATTTAGCCTGAAACGAAACAAGCATCAACGAGTGCACTAGGTGGGTTCGAGCACTCAATAACATGTAGGAATTTAATTATAATTATCAAATTGAACTAGAATAGAGCTTACTGTTTTGATATGATTTATCTATCTTAAAATAATTCACTTCTGTTAACTAAAGGGTTGAACTACGAAGAAGAATCGTTCAATCTATCGATTAGTATAGCAAATGTAACAGAATTTCAAAAAGAGAAAACTTCTTCAGTTTTGGTATTTAATTTCATTTTCAGTTTTAGAATGTCAGTTTAGGTTTTCAATTTTAATTTCATTTTTTTGATTCAACGGTGCACAAATTGACTGAATTAAAAAAATAATGAATACAAATCACAGAAATGGGTTCAAGAATTAGAGATTCTAGAACAAATGGAAGTTCCGCCCAAAACCTCTGATTCGTACATTTTGAAACCCTAGGTCAAGCTCACACAAAGCTCTATCTCTAACCAACGACCTCTCATAAGGGTTGAAAAGGGTTCAAAGATCAAAATACAGGGTGTCCCAGTTCAGTTCAGACTTCAGAGTAACCAGACTTGAAATTTGGGTATAACTGACTGCCAGTAACAAAAAACTTTATATAGGCTACATAATCCAGGTGCCCATCTTGTTTTTGAAGGGGCAATGGTATACAAAAATTTCATGAAGCAGGTGTAATTAACTTTTCGAGAGGAGCAAAAAAAGTTATATAAAACAATTTCTCATTTTTTGAAAATTACTTAAAATGAAAATTTTCACAAATCCCGTTAGAGGAGGATTTTGCATCGGATCTTATGGTAGCTTTTTTCACGGATTAAATGCGATTTTGCAAAAACTCTCATTTTTTTTAAATTTACAGAAAATAATTTTTTTTTAAATTTTATCAGAGTAGGATTTTGCATTGGACTTTTTCGAAACTTTTTTCATCGATTAAATGCAATTTCGCAAAAACTTTCATATTTTGAAATTTACAGAAAATAATATATATTTTTTTTAATTCCACCAGGGTAGGATTTTGCATTAGATTTTTTCGGATCTTTTTTCATCGATTAAATGCAATTTTGCAAAAACAAATTTACAGAAAATATATATTTTTTTAAATTCTACCAGGGAAGGATTTTGCATTGGATGTTTTCAGAGCTTTTTTCATCGAATAAAGGACCGTTCACAATGGACCTTAACTTTTTGCTTTTGCTTTTTGCTTAACACTCACTACTGTCTGCACCAATCTGGTAGCCAGAAATTTGTGTATTTTTTATACGTTTGTTTATGTACTGGTAAAAGTTTAAGCAAAAGCAAAAAGTAAAGGATCGTTCACAATGGACCTTAACTTTTTACTTTAACTTTAACCAGCTAAAGTTAAAGTAAAAAGTAAAAAGCAAAAAGCAAAAAGCAAAAAACAGTCAAAACTCCTACTAACCAACCATTTTCAAAACGATTTTAAGCATAAAAAAGCTTAAAATTCATTTTGGAAATGGTTGGTTAGTAGGAGTTTTGACTGTTTTTTGCTTTTTGCTTTTTGCTTTTTACTTTTTACTTTAACTTTAGCTGGTTAAAGTTAAAGTAAAAAGTTAAGGTCCATTGTGAACGATCCTTAAAGCTCCATTGTGAACGGTCCTTTAATGTAATTTTGCGAAAACTTTCATATTTTGAAATTTACAAAAAATAATTTTTTTAATTCTAATAAGGGTAGGATTTTGCATTGGATTTTTTGGAGATTTTTCCTTCGATTAAATGAAATTTTGCAAAAACTCTAATTTTTTGAAATTTACTGATAATAATTTTTTTTTTTTAATTCCATCAAAGGAGGATTTGGCATTGGATCTTAGGGGTAGCTTTTTTCATTGATTAAACGCAATTTTGCAAAAACTTCCATTTTTTGAAAGTTTCTGAAAATAAAAATTTTCTCAAATTCAGCCAGAGGAGGATTTTGCATTGGATCTTATAGTAGCTTTTTTCATTGATTAAATGCAATTTTGCGAAAACCCTACTTTTTGAAATTTACAGAAAATATATATTTTTTAAATTTCACCACCGAGCTTTTTTTCATCGATTAAATGCAATTTTTCAAAACTCATTTTTAAAATTTACAGAAAATAAATTGGTTGTTTTAAAATTGAAATTTACAGGAAATTCCTGTCTTTAACTGGCGATAGGCCGGCAGCACCAATCAAACTTGGCTTGCGTTTCTTTACCATGTTATATAATTTTGTGAAAAATAAAAAATTTTAAAATTCCACCAGGGTAGAACACTTTGCATTGAATTTTTCGGAGATTTTTTCATCAATTAAATGCAATTTTGCAAAAACTCAATTTTTAAAATTCGCATTTTTTTTTTTTTTTTTTTTTTTTTTTAAATTTTATGAGGGTAGGATTTTGCTTTGGATTTTTTTCGGAACTTTTTTCATCGATTAAATGCAATTTTGCAAAAAATCTCATTTTTGACATTTACAGAAAATATATATTTTTTCAATTTCACCAGAGAAGGATTTTGCTTTGGATTTTTTTCACAGCTTTTTACTTTTTTCATCGATTAAATGTAATTTTACAAAAACTCTTATTTTTGAAGATTTACAGAAAATAATTTTTTAAATTTCATGAGAGTAGGATTTTTATCATTTTTCTTTGGATTTTTTCGGATATTTTTTCATCGATTAAATGCAATTTTGCAAAAAATCTCATTTTTTGACATTTACAGAAAATATATTATATTATATTTTTTAATTTCACCAGAGTAGGATTTTGCTTTGGATTTTTTTCGAGCTTTTTTCATCGATTGAATGCAATTTTGCAAAAAAAAACCTTTCATTTATTGAAATTCACAGAAAATAATTTTTTTTAAATTGAAATGTATAGAAAATAAAAAAATTTTAAATTCCACCATTGTAGGATTTTGCATAGGATTATTTTGAAGATTGTAGGATTTCGCATAGGATTATTTTGAAGTCTTTTTCATCGATTAATTAAATGGAATTTTGCAAAAACTCTCATTTTCTGAAATTTACTGAAAATATATATTTTGTAAACTCCACCAAAGGAGGATTTTGCATTGCATCTTAGGGTAGCTTTTTTCATTGATTAATTGCAATTTCTAATTTTTTGAAATTTTCTGAAAATGAAATTTTTCAAAATTTCACCAGAGTAGAATTTTGCTTGGGATTTTTTCAGAGTTTTTTTCATCGATTAAATGCAATTTTGCAAAAACTCTCATTTTTTGAAAATTTCTGAAAATAATTTTTTTTTACTTTGTGACAAAATGTGTAAAAGTCATAAAATTTCTGAAAAAAAATACAAGTTTTAAAATGTCTGACAAAATGTCTAAATGTAATAAATTTTTTCTAAAATTTTCTAACCATGGAAATTACTTGTGAAATAGGGCCAACCCCAATATACATCATTAGAAATAAAATCGACTGAAAAAAGTTCTGGCTCAATGTACATACTAAACTTTCAAAGTATGATCTACATTATATGTTGGTAAAATAATCGTAGCCATGCATACAATTTTAGAACAAGCAAATGTTAAACATTACAACATAAATCAACTCGATGTGAAATTTTGGTACGTTTTTTCAGCCCTTTTCCAACTTTATCAACTTGGTAGAAAATCGAAAAAAAAAAGGAATTCACCTGTAGAGTATTAAAAATCCAACCTAACACGCTACCTGCGTTCGAGAATATTTCAGGTTTTTCAGCCTAAGGAAAATTTTCTTTAAAAATATATTTATTTGTCTCGTACCCACTGCGGCAGTAAACTGGTGACAGAAAAAAATCACAAAATGCATGTTACTTTCCGTGAAACGGTAAGACATGCCACGAACACCCCTTGATCGTCCACGGATAACGTACATATTTGCACGAACACTCCGTCTAACGATGTATAGTCTTTTTATTTACATTTGAAAACGCGCCGAAAAAAAAAAAAAAATCAGTCGTCGTTTAAATTTCGTAATTGTCAATTGAACGACGTTAATATGCAAATGCAGGTACGCATCAAACGTTACGGTTTAGCATCATTTTTACAATTTATCGGGCTATAGAATGGTGAAAAAGAAGTGGCATATTGTCGAATTAGGTTAGGTTAACGACCTGATGGCTTTATTTTCTTTTTTATCGTCGGCTGCCTGTATCGGGGGTGGAAATCATAATAATAACTATTACGATCACCACCCAAGCAACACCACCTAACAACATTTCCTTCTACAATATTTATGTATTGAAACAACGAAAAGGTCTTCTTCGGGCGACTCCAGCAGTCCATCGAGGTCGAGAAAAATGATTACGAGTTCGTTCCTTATTCCGGATGCGAATCGTATCGTTTGGGTTGGTATTAATGAGTTATTCTCACGATAACGACTATTTTAAAGGTCAATATTTGCGTTAAAATACCTTTTTCTTCGGCAACGTACCACGATGCTTCTATGAAAATATTTTCGAGCGTGGGTGGTACGTGGGTAACGATTAGAATTCGAGTAATGAGGAAAAACCGCTGAAGGGTTCAGAATACAGATAAGAAAGAAAAGTGAATTACTAGAAATTAGGTTATTGGTTGTGTTCAAGGATAAATTTCGTTTTCAACCTCAAAAAAGGTAGAAATGTATTCGTACTTCGTACTCGTACCGATACAATTATTTTGATAATTTTGTTTTATCTAATTATCACTTTGCATTTAATAATTTCTCATTTCATTTTCTCTTCTAGGTATTGATATCTAAAACCCGAATATTTAATACATAGAATCATAAATGCAGTCTTTCGAAACTGATTACAGGTAATGAAAATAAACAATCCTTATTCGGTTGATCAACAAACTTTCAATTGGATAACAACACGAATATGTGGTACCATTATGGCCACGAAAAGTTGAAATTAAATAAAGAGTGGAGGATAATTAAGTGTTATTTGTACAGAAATTTTTCGAGATATTTTTTTGAAGAGGGGGGGGGGAGGATAATGTACTTAAGTGAGAGAAATATGACGAAAAATCTAGTTTCATAGAAATCTTCGCATTCATATGAAGTCGATACCACCCTGGAAAATAGTCAAAGGGAAAATGACTAAGAAATGGGATGACAAAAAATGTTTCTACGTTACCATTTCCTTGGCTTGAATGTTTTGGAAGTAATGAATATCTTTCCCATCGATAGAAAACAGCCCTGTTCCGGGATAGTAAGCGGTTACACGAAGAAGTGACGTTTTTCTATGGATATCTAAAAAAAAAAAAGACCAAATTTAGTGAAGGATACATATGAGCAGAGTAATTACCTATCAGATAGAATAGGAACAACTGAAAATAATAGTTTTACCGTCAATTGTAATTTTCTTTCTACCATCCTCCAGAATTTCAATCTGAAACATACAGTCATACATTTGTAAGTACACTTATACGTATTTTTAGATAAATACAAGTATAAAAATATTAATAATGATGAAAAATTCTTACCGCTTGTGGCATATTTTGACCAAAATTCATTGCAAGGAATTGTGTATAATTATTGAAAAAATCTCTGAATTTAGTAGCATACGGGTGTTCGGAAATAATCTTCAGTGTGTTAATAAAGTTATCGTACTGAAACAACATAAAAATATTCAATATGTTCATCATGTATTATTCAAAACATTGAGAAAAACTAACCTCTCTGGTGTTGATTCTTTCATTGAGCTTTTTTGATATTTCTTCTAGCGACAACCATCTTAAAGCTTTCATTTCGCTAATAAAAAATACTTCAAATTAGTTCGACATTTTTACAAAAGAATAAATCAGAATGAGGTTCTTACATTGGAGAATATTTATCGCCATTTTCTTTGCCAGCGATAACTTGATCTTCGAAATCATTCAATTGGTTTAGAATTTTAACTGCGTCCTAAAAATAACGTCCACAATTGGGATATTAATTCGTATTTCGATATTACATTAAATCAAGAAAAATAGTGCGACATACACTCATATTCTGGTATAAGTTTGGAGCTCCGGTATAAAAAAAAGGATGATAGGGTCTGCCTGTAATATCGAAAGAGGCTTCTTTTTTCGACGGATATATTTCATCAGGTGGTTTCATCATAGGTCTCGCTTTGCGCTCATAAAGTCCACAGGGAAACAAATATTCTATTGATTCCTATAGAATAACAGGAAAAACAGTAAGCATTGCATTATGAAAATTCAACGATTATTCGGTATAATATAGAAATACATACGTCGATATCTTTCTGTGTGAATGTTTCTGGAGATCGCCCCATCATATTTGCTAAATGCCTTTTACCAACATCAAAAAGATGTCGCTCTTTGTCCATGAACTCCTCTAAAATGGGAAAATTGGATTAAACACTGTTGAGAACAGAACCACGATGAGGAGAATTACTAGACTTACGCCAAGCAGTAACTTTTTCCAAGTGATGTTTCATTGCTCGACTGATTTCTTGCTTTTTCAGAGGTTCGTCTGAAATTGAAAGAGGCTCCGGTTCAACATCGATGGTCGGCAACTTATCCATCATGCTGTAGAAAATGGCATTCTGAAAGAAACACAGAATATGATTACCTACTTTAAAGCTTGAGCTAAAATGGCAATTTAATTTGGTATTTTGATATTTTGCGTTTGAAATTCATCAATATTAAAACATTTACCTGTTTGTTGATCCTGGGGAAAGGATGTTTTAAAAACGATATGAAGTACTTGTTCATTCTGATTGCACAAGAAATAACTTTTTTGAACCTTTTAAGAAGCTGACATAGCAGGGTAAACTAATCCAAAATTATACTTCAACCATTCAATTAATTATCCTAATTGAATAATAAACGCATTCGACATGAAAATCTAAAGGAAACGCATTTTCCAGCGGCTGCCGAACCGAACTGCTGATAAGCTGATAACATAACTTACTGGGGCGCGCTCTCCTCAAAAAGTTTTGAACTTTTTTCCTCCTTCCCCCCACCACCAAACCGAACTTTTTAAAAATTTCATGTTATCAGCAAAACAGTTTACATTGCACTTTCAATTGAAAATTGTTGTAATATTTCTTCAAAAATAATTGTAAAATATCAGTACGTATTAACAAAATTGAATTTTTAGAGTTCTACGCAAGTTCTACCATCAATCATGACAGTTGCTCCAATCATCAAGAAAATACCAGGGCAACCTGTAAGATTTCCAACCGAAAAAGATGGCTTTGTAAATTTATCTGCGATGAGTAAACTGGAACTCGTGGATTTACTGGAAAGGGAGAAAAAACTTCTTAATAACAAGTACGTATTCACTATTTTACATCAGCGTTTATGCATACTTTAGAAGTTACATTAAATTTCATTTGTACAGAAATTTCATTGCCAAACTACCAGACAAAGGCGAAAAAATACGAAATTTGCATAGTAAAGTCGAAATCGAATTGAAGAAAAGAGAAGAACACGATAAACTCTGCAATTTAATATCAAATTTAAGCGTTAATGATTCAAAAGAAGCTCTTAATAAATTGGAATGGACTCGCGATTGTGATTCAGCCGGTGATAAAGAAACAGAACGAGTTGACGAAGATAAAGCTGTAAATGGCACAGATCCGTTACAGATTTTAGCAACTCATTCCGGCACGAGCGTCTCGAATAAAAAAATTCTCCAGTTGGTACCCTCGATCGAGTTAAATTAATTCTTGCTTATTTAATTTCTATGATGTACAACGTTTGATTACTTTTTCAGAGTGGAGAAGTCTGACTCGCTACCTAAACCGTCTGATGCAAGTGGAAGTAATGCCATCGAATTGGATGTAGACTTGTATGCTCAGCACTTATGCCGTTTAATCGATAAAAATAGAGGAGAGAAACCTGAGAGAAAGTTTTATCCTAATAAATCACTCAATAAAACATTCACCAAAACTACGCCCAGAATCAAAGAACCCGAAATTTCTTCCGCTTACGTTCCTAAAACTATTTCTGGTCAAGCCAAATCATTATCGTTGGAGGAGTCTATACTGGTTCATCGCGAACAATTGAAACATCTCAAGGTGCTTTTCTTTCTCAAAATTTTTATCAAGATACTAGAATATTACAATAAATTACGTGTATAAACTTTTCAGGAAATTGAAATGAATAACGCTGTTGAAAGATTAATGCAGAAGTTACCCATTAAGACTAAATTACCCAAACGTTTTACCACTTCGTATCGAGAACAAGGACGTAAAGATAGCGACGATGAGGATAGTTACGTAAGCGAAGAAAATTCTGACGAGGAAGGTGACGATGAAGAAAAAGTTTCAAATTTAAGTGATGTTGATTAAGAAATTGATCCTTCAAACTCGGCTCATCGATGGATTTTTATTGTTTTTTTACCGAAAAAATTTCACTTGAAAGCGATTATGATTTGTGATATTATTTTGTCAATTTTTTGTTGTAGTACCTACATAATGATTACCTAGTCCGCTCAATTTCGGATTTTTACTTCAAGATTGACTTCGATTTAATTATGTTTTATCAATTTTGTAATAGTAATTATTTCCGTATTTGGCAGTCATTTTAATCATTTAAAAATTCGACGTCACTTGAATTTTTTCGAAGGTTTTAATAAAAATTTAAAGATCGATCACTGATCACTTGATCAGTGAGCTCTTGAAATTAAGGAATTATATTTTTATTGGTCGAAACAGATCGAAAATATTCAATGCTCATCAGTTTATGTGTTGTGTACCGTACACCGTACCAAACCGTACCCATGGCGGTGTTTGATTCATTTTATGCATTTTTATTTCATTTTAAAAGAGTCCTAATTATAAATATAATTAGTATACGAATTAAAAAGTTTAAAAGTTGTAGTTCGATTTTTTCTTCAAAAAAAAAGCGGAAGCGGAAATGGTAAAGTTCTTAAAAAATATTAATATTTTATTTAGCCTTGTAAACTTTAGACATTTTTGAGGATATGATAGGTAATGATCTTCCCTGCAGAGTGCAGCAAATTACGAATAATTAATTTTTCGATATCAAAAATGTAGGCCTGGAGAATGACTAATGAACTCTCCATAAATTCATTGAAACCCGTCAACTATGATGCGTTGGAATTTACCCATAAAAAGTTAATTTTGTAATTTAATTTCTATTAATTAAGTAGTTAGTATTAATGTTTTATAAATCAAGTGATAATAAGTTGATTGAACGATCGATACTTACCAAATATCTCAACCAAAGTAAGAATTTCCATTAGCATTACTACCTATTACATTTGTGCTTTCTCAACTCCAGTGATTACTATTATTTTCATTTTCATTAAAAATCATTGATAATTTCATAATTTTATTCATTTGTTGCCGATTAAGGCAGTTCATTTGTTTGAATGATCGTTCTCGATTTTGTACTTTGGTGATTTCTCAGTATTTTAGCCATATTCCGAATAACTATTATAATTGAAAAAGTTGTCTAGAGAATGATTGATAATTATCTTGATTATGTAAATGTATCCTTGAAATTCAGTCTACTTTGTAAAAAAACTCAAATAATATGTATTAAGTGTTTACATCTAACACCTTGGTGAATAAATTTAATAATGAGATTTTTCATATTTCACAGGTTCCAATGCATTGTATTTCATCGGTTTGGTGCGTTAAATTTTGACTTTCGTTGACTAAGGAATGATATTTAGTAAGCGTTGTTTCCCATAAATCTTCGTTGGAGTAACCAGTAACCATGTATCCTCCCAGAAATCCACCTTACTCCGTAAATAAAGGCACTGTACCAAATGTAGTTCCGGCTACCAGTCAAAGTGCCCCATCTTATCATAATGGTACTTCGTATCATAACCCCAACCAAGAGTATCCACAACAACCGCCAACTACGTACTCCAGATCACAGTTGCAGTCGCCGCTAAATACTAATAACAAGCAGAGCTACCCAAACACGCGAATGTCAGGTTATAATCCACCGACTCAACCAAATACGCAACATTTCCCACCTCTTGTTGGAAATCCAGCAATGCAGAATTATAATCCATCTCCTTTACAAAATCAACCAATGCACCAACCTCCAGTTGTGAATCAACAGTTCACCAATAGTAATCCAGCGTACCATGTTAATGGCTATCCGCCGCAACAAGTTCCGGCTCAAAATTATGGCCAATATCAGCAGGTGCCACAGCAGTTTAATAATAAATATCCAGCTGTAAGTTTTTGTTTCCTTCATTTTTCAAAGAAATGAGATTCGTTTTAACCAAAGATTTTTCTGTTTCAGTCGGGCGATCAGTTCATTGATCCAATGGCTAGACAGTTTAATAATTTAAGCGTCACCAAACAAGGTTTTCAAAACTTGAGGGTAAGTTTTGTAGTTTTCACTTCAGCTCTTAGTTTACTAAAGTTTAGTTCATTAATTGTAATATTTTTCAAATTAAGGGCGGTGGCGTAGATTCCTGTGACCTCCTGCGTATGCGAGATGTATTACCAAAGCAAAAAATTCAAGCTCCAAGCATATACTTACCACCAGAAGTAGCATCAGATTGTAATTGTAATCCGGAGTAAGTAAATTATATTTCTTAACGTTGAATAAAATCATCCACTGTGTTAATAAATCTCGTTTTTATTTTTTAGTGTATTTCGATGTACGTTGACGAAAATACCGGAAACAAAAAGTTTATTAGACAAATCAAGACTACCTCTGGGTATTCTTCTTCATCCATTCCGTGATTTAACAGTAAGACTTGCAGTTGTATCTATTTTTCTTTGAATTTTACGTCTTTTTAACCTTTAAAAAATTTCAGCATTTATCTGTGATTCAATGCAGTACTATAGTCAGATGTAGATCTTGCAGGACGTACATAAATCCGTTTGTTTATTTTATCGATAATAGGCACTGGAAGTGCAACTTGTGTTTCAGAGCTAATGATTGTAAGTTAAATATTTTATCGTGTTACGCCTACAAAAGGCATTGATTCGTGTTTTAATTGAACGTATATTTCAGTACCAGAAGACTTCAGATATAATCCAGTTACAAAAATGAACGACGACCCTTTACGTCGACCAGAAGTTAAAAACGCTACTATCGAATTCATCGCTTCTTCAGAATATATGGTGAGATATTAGTTTTTTGATATAAAAACGAATAAAAAATAATCATCGATTATTTCTCAGGTGAGGCCACCCCAACCAGCAATATATCTTTTTATCCTCGATGTATCTCGTATTGCCACTCAAACCGGATACCTCTCTACCGTATGCGAAGTTTTATTAGCAAACTTGAGTAAATTACCTGGAGATACGCGTACTTCAGTTGGATTTATCACTGTCGATTCTGCTGTACGATTTTACGATTTAGGAGAAACGCTGAATCGACCCCACGAACTTATAGTTACCGACGTAGACGGTAAGCTTATCGATTATAATCGTAAATTCCCATTCTGTCAAGCTAATACGAGCCATATTTCTGCAGATATATTCATTCCATCTCCGGAAAACTTGATCGTCAATTTACACGAACAACTCGATCTTATCACTGATCTTCTGCAACAAATTCCCGAAAAGTTTAAAGAATCATATGATACGAATTGTGCGCTGGGAGCTGCCCTGCAAGCTGCTTATAAATTAATGGTGAGTCGAAGTTAAATTAAATATGGGATCGAGTTGTATTTATAATGTTGAATTCATTTTTAGGCATCAACTGGCGGTAGAGTGACTGTTTTTGTTTCTTGTTTACCGAATTACGGACCGGGAGCATTGAAGCCTCGAGAGGATCCCAGTCAAAGAGGCAATAGTAGTAGTTCTAGTTTAAATCCTGCTACTGATTTTTACAAAAAATTAGCCTTGGATTGCAACAGTCAACATGTGGCTATTGATTTATTCATTGTAAATGCTCAATTTGTTGATTTAGCAACAATAAGTAAGTTTTCGGTGAACTAGATAATAAAGTTCGAAGATCGTAAATAATTTTGAATCTTTCTGCAGGCGGTATATCTCAAGTATCGGGCGGATGTATGTATCATTTTCCATTATTCAATAATAAAAATAGCAAAGACGTTGAAAAATTAGTCAAAAACTTCGAGCGTTATTTATCTCGAAAAATTGGCTTCGAGGCTGTAATGCGGATGCGTTGTACAAAGTGAGTTATGGAAAAAAATACGATTTCGTTTGAACTTTAAAATTAACTTTAATTATTCGATAATTAAAACTTGATTCGATTTTCAGGGGCTTGTCTATTCATTCATTCCATGGAAACTTCTTCGTACGCACAACCGATTTATTGGCACTTCCTAATATTAATCCTGATGCTGGGTTTGGTATGCAGGTATCAATAGATGAAAGTTTATCTGACCTACAAACTGTCTGTTTTCAAGCTGCGTTGCTGTATACGTCTAGTAAAGGTAGGTACCTATTTCTAGATTTCGGTATTAAATTATTTTAGGGTCAAGCGAAGAGTTTTAATTGTAAACTTTCTTATTTCAGGGGAGAGAAGAATACGAGTGCATACGTTGTGCTTACCAGTAGCTAATAATTTACACGATGTATTATTATCTGCCGACCAACAGTGTATAGCTGGACTATTAGCAAAAATGGGTAAGTTCATGACATCCGCCTAATTTCAGTTGAGAATTTTGACAGATGATTAATCAAAAATATCGATTTTTAAGCTGTTGATAGATCGCTGCAATCGTCGGTGACAGATGCCCGAGAAGCGTTCATGAACGCCGTCTGTGATATTTTAAACACATATAAACTTGTCGTTTCATCTGGTCAACCAGGATCGTTATTTGCTCCAAATAATTTAATTATTTTCCCTCTCTACGTATTAGGATTATTAAAAAGTGTAAGTTTTTATGATAGTTATCTTGGAAAATTCTAGGAGTGTTATTTTTCATTTTTATAATTACAGGTCGCTTTCCGGTTGACTCCAAACACGAGAACAGATGATAGGGTGTACGCAATGTATCAAATGAAGTGTGCACCTTTAGACAGATTAGTGCAAATAATCTATCCAGACTTGTATCTTTTAGTTAATCTAAGCGAGCAGGTGAGCATTCACTGAATAAATCAACTTCTAGTCGAATTTTTTCTAACTAAAACCATGCAAATATTTCAGCCTCAGGTAGAAATCGATGGAAAAGCGGTCCCTATGCCGAGTTTATTGCAGCTATCTGCTGAGCGCATAGACAGCACAGGCGTATACCTGTTGGATGATGGAGATTCATTAGTTATTTTCATTGGCCATAACGTGCCACCTTTAATGTGTCAGAATTTATTCGGTTTCTCGAATTTCGCTGTTATTCCGGACGATTTGGTGAGTAATTTCGAACTAAAAATGAAGTGGAAAATTTTATACGTAATTTTTACATGTAATTTATAAATTTTAGGATAATTTGCCTTGTATTGAGTCTGCTGAAAATAAATTAGCCAATACGTTTATAAATTACTTGCAATCAAAAAAATCAAATGAAGTCGTCGTTCATGTTATCAAGTAATGCATCTTGACTCAATAATGATCGCTGATCCAACAATTGAAGAAAACAGTTCGTTTTAATAGAATTGTTTTGTTTTATTTTTCCAGAGACACGAATACCATGCGAACTAAATTTTTCGAACGTCTTGTAGAAGATAAAACTGAATTTGGAATTTCGTATTACGAATTTTTGCAAAACGTTAGCTCTCAAATGAATTAAATAGTAAGTATTGCCTGCTTTGAAGGTCGTATTCACATCACTGCATATTCCAAATATGTATTTACACGAAATCGTTATTTTACAGGATTTTATTTTTCGAAACTTCCACCATCGTGTTCTGCCTAATATAAATCGAATAATCGAAGTGCCTCTTTGTTTTATCGAACACATTTTCTAGAAATTTATTTTACAGCATTTATTTCATTTGATTCGAACATTTGAAAAAAGATTACAATTTTGTATTAAATTTATACTCCGAATAATTGAAATGTCCTATGGGTGGTGTAAACGATTGCTTTCAGTAAACTTGTATTTTTACGATAAATGCAATATAAAATTGTATGGGTATTTACATTATTATTTGTTACAGTTTTTGACGGTGGCAAGGTGTATGCGCATTTTACGATAGAAATGTATAAATGTATCTATTTTATCCTTAGTGTAGATTCATTTTAACTACCATAGTATCGTTGTACATTCAAAACTATTGATTATTTATTTTAGCTTATCAATATATTGTTATGAGAAATCCTACGTGTTCTATCATTTGAATAAAATAAAACACCAACTACAACTGCTGTCACACAGAGTGATCGATTTAAAAGAAAAACAAAATCAAACCAGAAAATTTATATTGAAATGCTAACAATTAACATACTACATTACGATTTTACACGAAAAACTCATCGTCTTCTCCTTCCGGAGGTAATCCTAATTCTTCATCTGTAAATGTACTACTGTCCGGTGGCTCGAATGCCAAGTGACCAATTAGCAGAGCTGGTTCATACCATAGATTGTAAAACATCCAATACCACATCATAGATTGCAAGGCGGTGATACATTTCCATCTTACGTTATTATAGGGCACAGGTGGAATCGATAAACGATAGTTAGCTCCAGTGTCAGCATAATGGTAAGCTCTGCGGGCTAAAAGGTTATTGGACACGGTAATTCGAGTTTTGAAAAGATTGGCTCGAAAAAAAGGAACCGTCAATCTTGACAAAGACATTTGAAACTGGGTCACATTCACGTAACGAAAAACTGTTTGAATGTTACTGAAGAAGATTGTTCAAATTAACAAAAACTAAGGCATTTTATAATCAAAAACTAGAAACCCTTGAAAAAACCTTTTTCATTTTCAGTTTTTTCCTTTATCATCTATTTTTTTATTTTTAGACGAGATTGATAAAACTGGATCGCGACAGCTTGAACAATGCATCAATAGAAAAAATGGCGGCAAATTTGTGACGTCATGAGGAAATTTTTAATTTTTTTTTTTATTAATAAAAAAAATAAAAATGAAAATGAAATTTTCCTGATTATTTATTTATTTCTGCTATTTCTGTTTTACTTTTAAAATTTTTTTAATTTAAAATTTTTTTTTTTTGGTACTGGAAAATGGAAATTTTAATTGGAATCCATGAGTATAAATAAATTTTGTCTTTGTCAGCTTGTTAAGTTGTTAGCCTTCGTAGTTCAAAAATGTAATTCACGTAAATCGATAAGAATGAGAATTTTTTTAATGAAAACTTCAAGTTATGTTTGAATGATATGAAAACATGAAAAAGTTGTTGAAACTTCAAAGTTTTCAAAAATAGTATACACAAAATGTTTCCTCGTCCTGTCCGGCTGTCCTACTGACTAATGACTTTCCTGTAGTGCGTCTTTGATAGTACCTATCTAATAATCAAAATAATGATAGACTATTATGATTGATCATTGTTTGAACAACTATACATTCGAAAATTCAGAATCAGAATAAGTAAAAAAAAAAAAATGTTATATTATTCATTTTTTGATTTTTTCTGCAAACAATTATCGTCTATACACCTGTACATTTTATTTTTTTAGCTGTTTCCTTTTAGATTTAAAAGTTGAAAAAACTGAAATGAAAATTAAAATTAATCAATAAAAAAACCTATCAATTTAGATCAATACCAAAAATTACCAACCTCCAACCAAAAAGTAAAGATGATTTTTTTCAGATCTACATTATGAATAGGTAGGTATCTACGTCTACGTATTGTATCTCATATGAATGCAGGACTTGGAGAATGGCATTGGCAGAGTAATAGGTGGTAATAGGATTATTGTTGTGATAATTATAAATACCTACTCTTATCACATTTGACATCACTTAATACCTACATTTTACACGCAGAAAAATAATGATGTTTTTTGCTAGTTAATTGTGATGACGTGCTCTAATAAATAACTTACGCGAAAACTTATATTTAGGCTACATAAAATTCACTTCTGAATAGAACAACTGTTCAAAGATAAGAGGTACTGAAGTTCTAAACGTATGGTAACTACAACTAGTAAACTACTATTATTCGACGGATTTCATCTCAAATATAATGTCAAATGTCGATCGTATCAATATCACCCAGTTTAAATAGGTAACTAGGACTTCCAGGAGTATTTATTCAAAATTGAAAGATGAAAATAAATATAAAAAACTAGACTCAAAAAAATATTGTTAAAAAATAAAAACTTATTACCTAATGAATATTTTTTTTTTAAAATGACATCTTATTATAATCTGATATGAATGTGATAACTCGCCCAAAGAGCCAAAAGCAAATAATAATTAAGAATTGTGAAAATGAAAAAAATACTCATATGAAAAAAAATAAGATAAAATTTGTTTAAAACCTTGATGCTTTTGAGTTGTGAGGTAAGATGTAGGAAATAGAAATAAATCTGCTTGTTACGATTACGACTACATAACGTAATTTATAAATTAGAATAATTTAGAAGATCAGGATGGAAAATAACATAGGTACATTCAATCATCTTCATCTCTTTCACTCTCTTTATTCACAGTTTACAAAGCTAGGTACTAGGTAAATATTAGATAAATGTACTATGTAGTATATTATATATATGTGTGTGAGTAGGTATAGGTACTATAGGTACTAGGTAGAGTGTATAATGAGGGTACATATTATGTAATAGGTACTCTCATATTCAGTATGTAGTGTACTTTACCTATACCTACCTATACAATTATACATAGTTCATTAGGATGCATATCACAGTAAGTATACATTGTATCTATCTATAATAATGTACATGGACGTGTCCTGTATAGCACATATAAAATCGCACTAGTTAAATTAGTATCTTCCATAAATTCATAATTATTCATAATGCTTAAAAAGTGATTATGAAATTTCGCATGTACAGCTACAAACGTAATCTGTTTTTCATTTTCAATTTCCTATTAAATCTAGGTAACAAATTTCAAATTTCCATGAACCACCACCTGTATAATATGAAGTAATAGTTCATTACAGAGTAGGTACATTGAATTAAAAATTCTTCTGTATCTCTCTTTACATCGTATTTATGTATTTCTCTGTCTCTGTCACTCATGTTGGTGACTATTGACTACGAAGAGATAAGAGAAAATAAAAACAGTTAATTACTAACACTGCTCTCGAAATCTCTCTCACCGCCAGTCCGTCACCGTCTCGCTCTCGCCCTCTCGGGTCTCGGCTTGTTTCGGACTTCGGAGTTCAACTGAATTCGTGTTTCGTGGTGGTTGGACTTCCTTGAGATGGAATGTAAATACGTAAGCTAAATTTTTGTGTTTATTTACATCCGAGTTTTGATATAAATTTTGATCGTCGTGTGTTCGAAATTTCGTTCAATATAAAAAATTTCGTTTTTAGATAGTAAAACTGATTGATTTTTTTAGTGAAACTATGGAATAGTCTGTATCACTACTAACGAATCACTTGTCCATTGGTTGAGTCCCAGAGGAATAATAAAGCTGGTAAGAATATTATAAATGCAATGTACTTTCAGCTTCAAATCTTTAAAAAAATGAAGCAGGAACTTTTGAAAAATGTTTATGTACTTTTCTGTAATATCTGGCTCATGACAAACAATATGATAACAGGTTATAATGGTAGAAAGCAATGTTACAAAATTATTGGATGGGCTATCAGTCGAAGACAACGACGATCTATGTGATTTCACCTTAGCTGATCAGAATGAAGTAGTTGGTTAGTAAAAAAATTCAAGAGCATGGAATATTAATTTTATTTCATACGTTGCAATTTTTTATAAAAATTATTCTAAGGTAAATACGTTTTATTTATTATTCTTTGTGAACTAATTCGTGTACTGATACACCTTTCAGCTGCCAAGGGAATCACCCCCAGTACACCATCTGACTACACCCCTATTACGAAAAGCACCGTCACTTATATCGTCTTAGCCATATTAATTAACGAAGACGATGAATTTTTAATGATGCAAGAGGCAAAAAGTAGCTGTGCGGGACAATGGTATTTGCCCGCAGGCCGTATTGAACCTGGTGAAAATATTTTGGTATGTAAGGAATGCCCATACAAAAATATCTCTTTAATACCTAGTCGACTATAAGTTCTTTTGATCGTATTATTTTTACGCTTTCTTCTTATCATATGTGAGGTAACTTTAAAATCGTAATTACTCTAATTGGCATTTTTAATTTCATTATTCATCTGCAGGAAGGCGTTAAACGAGAGGTACTAGAAGAAACTGGTCTTGAAATGGAACCTACTACTTTACTGGGAGTGGAGTGCGCCAGTAAAGCATGGTTCAGATTTGTTATGACTGGTAACGTTATCGGAGGCCGATTAAAAACTCCCGCTGATGCGGATTCGGAATCTTTACAAGCCAAGTGGATTAAAAATATCAGCGAAGTGAATCTCCGAGCTCATGATATTTATCCAATAATCGAACGAGGTATTGCATTTCATCAGTACTTGAAAACGATGCAAAATGCGCCAGCTTCGTCACCTCTCTGGCATCCAAATGTTCTACCTGTGGTCAGAGAACATAAGAAATTACTTTTACGATTAGTCGTTTGCGTAAAACAAAAAAGCAGGTAATTCATTGCTGATTGAGTGCTCTATTTTAATCACCGCTCCGCTCTAATTAAAATCTTTTACTTATAGCAATAAAATTCATGTTTTGGTTTCTGAGAAAACTGAAGCTCATTTACCATTGTGTGAGATTAATCATATGAAGAATCTTCATTCGACTTTACGAAAATTTATGGTGGTAAGTTTTTTTTTTTTAAATTGTGTTGTTGGAAATTTTATTTATATGGATTTATTTATTTGTTATAGGAAATTTTCGGTGCTGACGTTCCAGCTCATAAACCTCATGGTATACTGAACGTAGAACATGATGGGAAACCTGCTGGAAAACACGATGGATTTTGCATGACAATATTGGTTTCTTTTCGAGTACCCCTCGAAGAAGTTTATCCAATAGACAAATATTCTTGGGTAGCTGTATCAAAAGAAATTGGCGATCGTTTGATATCAAGGTTACCTCGTAATTTGACTGTACCATTGAACGTTATCAGATAATTTAAACTTTTTTAAAAATCATCACTTGAAATTGTTAAGCATTTTTGTATTATTATGTGTTATTATTTTTTTGATTATTCAATGAGTTATTTCAAATTGAGATAGACACAAATTAGAAAATCCTATCACACTTCTTTTTGTTATTTGATTTTGTTTTTGAAATAATATATTTATCTAACGCATGAAATTATGTTACCGAATTTTTATACATTGTACTGTGCATTTACCCCAAAATTTGTTTACCTTTGTTTTCTTTTGTTTATTTTACGAAATGAAACTTTTATTGTATTTAATTGCATGAAGCCATTTCAGATTTAATTGATTCTTAGTTTTTGAAAGTTTCTTTTTCTGAAATGCTTACAAGTATTACATTGAATAAGCTTTAATTTTACTTTAAAATTAAATTCATTAATTTAAAAAAAATATTATATAGTTTTTATTTTATGTAACGTAATGTAATTTTTACGTCTGTTAATATTTGTATACAGAATATTTTTTGTATGTTGTTATAATCACATTTATCGTGCAATAAATTATTTTCTTTTTACATTTAAACGCATCACAATCATAAACCGAGTAAAACAAATACAATACAAATTAATACAAGTAGATTTTAGAATAAAAAATCAAGAATTAAACACCGCCCTCCCCAGGCTCCTAAGAAAACGTCTCTTTAAAAAAAATATCTCTTTCAAAAAAAAACCTTTTTAAAATATTGAGTTATGGTATGAAATGAAATATTGTGAAATTTAACTCGTAAAGTAATTAAATATACTGATATCATGAAAAATCAGCCTTTTTCGATTTCAGACCAATTTTCATTGTACAGTAAAACTAATATAATCATTTAAATTAATTCACTGTCAAATAAGAACAAACCACTCTGATATCATTAAAAAAAAGAGAGAGAAAAATAGGGGAGGGAGCAGTCCCTCCTATTTACTTAAGAAATAAGGTTTCAAGGAAGAAATGTAGTTTTCATGCAAAGATACTCCTCCCCCCCCCTATTTTTCTCTCTTTCTCTTGATTTTTTGGACACTAATACCCTTTCACTATGCCCGTCACATTTTTAAAAATTACAAAGTAGAACTGAGTGGTAACACTGCACTGCAGGTAACGCTGTAACAACTTTCATTTTCTTACCGCTAGGATCGCGACATTATCATTTGATAAACGTTAAATTCAAATTCATTTCAATACTTCTTAAGTTCTTAATTGAACTTTCATTAGTCGGCTCTGCAGACTCTTGTAAACATCTGATTGAGCTCAAATTATGTGTACATATAGTTAAAAACACGCAGATGTGCCTTTTGCTATCGGTTTTAATGAACGGATAACCATTTTGATACATTTGATGTCTAAAGTGAGGTTAAATCTCAAAATTTCAAAATCTTTGACCTCCTTTATCTGCGGTTATAATTATCCGATTAAGCTCATTTTTGGTATACACATGCATTTTGATGTGTAGATGAGCTTTTAAGGGCAATTTTGAATTTTTTCGAAATTTCGGGGCCCAAAAAAGGGGGGGGGGTGAAGGGGCAATTTTTGGGAAATTTCAAATTTCGTTGTACGGTTCGCTAAAACTCAATACACTGAACCCAATTTTCAAATTTTGTGAAAATCCATTCAGTAGTTTGCGGTATAGTAGAATTGTACTTGAACAAGAATTTTACCAAAATGACAAAAAGCAGCCGATTCATATCTTCCTCAAATTCCATCGTACAAATTTCGTTCTTAACTTTTCTGAAAGCTTTTTGAAAAATAAAATCAATTTCATTCATGCAAAATTTCGATAAAGTGCATAGTTTCGGTGGAAAATGCGTTAGCGGCATCGCAAATCACAAAGGCGAGTTATGTACAGAATTATACTCTGCACTAGAAGCCTGGGTAGGGCGGGTGGGCGGGTGGGCGGCACTAGCGCGCCGCCTGATTAATTTAAAAAAAAAAAACCAAATTCGTAAGGAAAACCACCACCACCAGATATTTCAATTGGTTTTCAAAACCATTTGGAACCATTACAATGAACTTCAAAAATTCATTCAAGAACCACCACCAAAAAGAACCAATTCCTTTCGAAAAGGCAGGGAAGAGAACCGTTTGGAACCACAACGAAAAATCATTTGCTGAAATAACCACAACCACAACCACAAGAAAGTGGTTTGAAAATAAAAAACCACCATCACCACCACCACCATTTTCAATTTCCTTTACAATGAAAACCAGAACCACCACCAATTAATGGAATTGGTTCTTTTTGGTTCTAAAAAGAGAAATAGTGGATTTGAAAGGGAAGGAGGGGTCCAATCAAAATTTTTGTTATGACCAAATTTATTCCTAGAACTTCGAGCAACAACTTTGATTTGAAATTTTTTTTAATTGGGCCCCTTACCTACCCCCTGTGGCCTGTTTTCTTCATTTTTCTGATTTTTCAGCGCTGTGGAAAGTGGAAACATTATTATTTTTTGTTTTTTATTTGAATGTATATTATTTAATTTAAATTTATTGCAATATTGCGTTTGTAACTTGTAGGCAAATTAATTTTTTATTCAAATTTCAAAGATCTGATCTTTTTTTAGTTCTTTTGTGGTATAATAGGAAGCACGAAAATGGTTCCATCTGGTTCTGATGGTTAATGCCATAGATAAATGGTTTAAATGTTGGGAAATATTTTTCATACTACGAAATGGAAGCAATTCGATGAAAACCAATTGAAAAACCAAAACGGAACCACCACCACCACCACAACCATTTGAAATGGTTTTTAATTTGAGAACCACCACCACAACCATTTGAAATGGTTTTTAATTTGAGAACCACCATCACAACCAATTAATCAAGCAAAACCAAAAACCCAGAACCAGAACCAATCAAAAAAAATAAAAATAAAATGTATCCACTTTAGCACCAAAACCTTTTGAAAATTTTTAAAAACCAAAAACCAATTGGAACCACCAGTAATTTCAAAATTTTCTCAAAAGTCAAAACCACCATCACCATAACCAATTGGGTCTCAATTGGTTTTCTTCCCTGAAAAAAATATATGTTGTACATCCAGACCAAGAATACAACAGTCATATATTTTTTTCATTATTGCACCTCTGAAAGAACTCGTCGAAATGGCCGTTAGAAAACTTGAAACGCGCATTTCACGATGAAGATGGGTTCGAAAAATTTTGAAAAAATTTCCATGAATGACCCTTGATGATACCTAACATCTACCCGAGTTTGAAAAAAATCGGTTGAAAACTGTTGAAATCAAAAAATTATAATCTAAAAATCACATTTTTCGCCCTAGGAGGGGGTGGGGGTGAGGTAGCGACCTAAAAATTTGGTCACGGGGGTTTTAGCAGGGAAGAAAACCAATTGAGACCCAATTGGTTATGGTGATGGTGGTTTTGAGAAAATTTTGAAATTACTGGTGGTTCCAATTGGTTTTTGGTTTTTAAAAATTTTTCAAAAGGTTTTGGTGCTAAAGTGGATACATTTTATTTTTATTTTTTTTGATTGGTTCTGGTTCTGGGTTTTTGGTTTTGCTTGATTAATTGGTTGTGATGGTGGTTCTCAAATTAAAAACCATTTCAAATGGTTGTGGTGGTGGTTCTCAAATTAAAAACCATTTCAAATGGTTGTGGTGGTGGTGGTGGTGGTTCCGTTTTGGTTTTTCAATTGGTTTTCATCGAATTGCTTCTATTTCGTAGTATGAAAAATATTTCCCAACATTTAAACCATTTATCTATGGCATTAACCATCAGAACCAGATGGAACCATTTTCGTGCTTCCTATTATACCACAAAAGAACTAAAAAAAGATCAGATCTTTGAAATTTGAATAAAAAATTAATTTGCCTACAAGTTACAAACGCAATATTGCAATAAATTTAAATTAAATAATATACATTCAAATAAAAAACAAAAAATAATAATGTTTCCACTTTCCACAGCGCTGAAAAATCAGAAAAATGAAGAAAACAGGCCACAGGGGGTAGGTAAGGGGCCCAATTAAAAAAAATTTCAAATCAAAGTTGTTGCTTGAAGTTCTAGGAATAAATTTGGTCATAACAAAAATTTTGATTGGACCCCTCCTTCCCTTTCAAATCCACTATTTCTCTTTTTAGAACCAAAAAGAACCAATTCCATTAATTGATGGTGGTTCTGGTTTTCAATTCATTGTAAAGGAAATTGAAAATGGTGGTGGTGGTGATGGTGGTTTTTTATTTTCAAACCACTTTCTTGTGGTTGTGGTTGTGGTTATTTCAGCAAATGATTTTTCGTTGTGGTTCCAAACGGTTCTCTTCCCTGCCTTTTCGAAAGGAATTGGTTCTTTTTGGTGGTGGTTCTTGAATGAATTTTTGAAGTTCATTGTAATGGTTCCAAATGATTTTGAAAACCAATTGAAATATCTGGTGGTGGTGGTTTTACCCGGTTTTGGTTTCAATTGGTTTTCTTCCCTGGGTTTTAGACCATAAGGACCAACTTCCACTAGTTGGTTTCAAAATTCGCTCTGGGGGCCAAATCACCCTATCTTACCCGGCTATACCCTTTTTCTTGAGAGTAAAAACAATCTCAATTTTTTTTAAATCCTTGCATAACCGGAGGTATGAAAAATATTTGATTATTGTAAAATCGAATAATAAAGTTTCCATAGATCGGAAAAGAAGTAGTCCGTATAAATACCATATGCCTGACTAAAGGAGAAACCAAATAAGTTGACGAGGGGATTATATGTTTATTATTATTCAATATTTACAGCATTAATGGGACAAAATTAGAAAAGAAAAAAAGTACCTATTATTTTATTTTCACACATCACACTGCAACAGAGGATTTTTGATTTCGGTTTTTGGAGAAGTTAGCGGAGTGGTTTGACTTGGTATATAATTTACCGCTGGGCACAAATTCAAAGGATAATTCAGCATGAAAATTCTACTGCCTTTTGATGTCTTGGATGGATACACATCAATGGGGTGATACATTTTTTGCGCGTTCAGCATATGGTACTTATACTCCCGTAAAATATTAACGTAGTGGACATTTTTTTCTGTTATATCCCACGCAAAGGCAATTCTTAAATTCCAGATGATATCTTCCAACAAAGGGGTTTCGCGGCCATTCAACATTTTTTTGTAAAAATTATTTAGTATCACCTCTTTAATCGCGCGATGAAACATATTACTCGCATGACGAAGTTTGGCAGTTTCTAAGGCGAATTCGAAGTAATCGTCATCAGTGAGTTCCTGTTTTCCCAACAATTCTTTCAATTTGCTTTTAATAAAATTTTGCCTGAACCTTTCACTTTCAAATTCTTTAATGTAGTCTTCGTTTTCTATCGCATCGTTATTTGTGGTATGATAATTACGCGTTAGGATTACATAAATTTTTGCGAAGTATTGGGGAATTCTGGTCTCAGCCAAATGTTGTTTTCTAGGAAGTGGATTAATTAAATCTTCAACATAGCGAAACTTTTCCAAAACTGACGAATACGCTGTCGTTTTCTTCACAAGCGCTTGGGCATCTTTTATTTGATCGATTGGGTAGTAATCAAATAAATATATTACCTCACTCTCGAGATCCGCCTTCATGTGATTGAATGAACACTCATAACCATGGTATCCCTGTGGAAAAATTATAAATTAACGATTTTTATTTCAAGTCGAGTTTAATTTCACTTATTTATTCGTATTATTTTTACTTACGTAGAATTTCAAGAGGTTTTGTTTTTCAAGCTTCTCCTTCTCAAGATAATCAAAGAGATTTTGTTTTTCATTCTTCTCCTTCTTAAGATAACCAATCAACAAACGGATTTTTTGTTTATCATTGGAAATCGCATTTAAGCTTGCTAACTTTTCACTCGATAAAACTTCTTGCTGCAAAGAATCATCTGCAATTTGATCCTTACCATTCTGGCAGGTTGAAGTAATTATTAGTAAGGTCACGCAATTTAGAACGAAGCACAATTTAAGAAACTCCATCACTGAACTTTACTTTGATACTAGTTTCTTGGTTTTACATTGGGATATGAAGTAGCAGAAGTTGAGATTATCTCATCAATCTATCATTTTCATTAGAGGAACATACCACTCATATCAAGTATAGTTGTAGATATAAAAAATTATCTAACTATAGTTATTTCAAATATGCTATCCATTTGGCCATACGATGATTCTCGCCAAATAACTTTGAAGAATAATTTTCAAAATTAAAAAAAAAAAAAAAAAAAATCAGATTAACATCATTATCAACTAATTTCAGGTCGCAGAGCAGAAAACTGATTTTATTTCACTCCGCCCGTCCTTCCTTTCCTTATAAACGAGTAATTGCTCAAAAAACAAAAAAACTCAAAAAAACTCTCTTTCAGGGCCTATTCTAAGGAAAATTTGGAGCTGCACGTATTAAAAAAAAATCTTGCTTTTTTCGTGTTTTTTTCCCCCGGCCATTTAGAAGTATTTGAGTGTACCTAACTACCTACTACCTACCTAATTATGATTTTTTTGTAAAAATAAATTTTCATGAAAAAATGTTTGCCAATAGATTCTAGGTAATTGGATTTTTTGACAAGAGAATTTTTTCTAAAAGATACCTATTATACTATAGATCATCAGGCAAACGTACTTTTTAGAAAAAAATTGAAATTTCTTTGGAAAATAAATTTATGATAGGATTTTTTGTCAAGAAAAATTGTTTTTGAAGATTTTTTGTAAAAAAGATATTTTTTTGAGATTTTTTGTCAAAAAGACATTTTTTCTTTGGCGATTTTTTGAAGATTTTTTTCATTAAAAATTTTTTTGGTCAATTTTGGAGATTGTTTTGTCAAAAAAACATTTCTTTGGCGATTTTTTGTCAAAAAATTTTCTTTGACGATTTTTTGAAGATTTTTTCATCAGATCTTTTTTTGGCCAATTTTTTTGTTGTTTTTTTGCCAAAAAATATTTTTCAAAGATTTTTTCATCAGAAATTTTTATCGTGATTTTTTTTTCAATTTCTTGTCAAAAAAAGTTTTTTGGCGATTTTTTTAAAAAAAAATTTTCCTTGACAATTTTTGTCAAAAAAAATATTTCTTTTTGTTGAAAATTTTTTTTTGAAGGTTTTTCAAAGATTTTTTGATGATTTTTTCATCAGAAACTTTAAAAAAATTTCAAGTTTTTTTCAAAATAAATTTTGATGATTTTTTGAAGATTTTTTTTGATGGTTTTTTGTCAAAAAAATATTTTTTGAAGATTTTTTATTCAGAAATTTTTTTTGGACAATTTTTTTTCAATTTCTTGTAAAAAAAAATGTTCAACGATTTTTCGTCAAATTTTTTTTGAAGATTTTTTTTTATCAGAAACTTTGAAAAAAATTCAATTTCTTTTCAAAAAAAATTTTGACGATTTTTCGAAGATTTTTTTTGTCAAAAAGAATTTATATCTACCTACAAGACTTTTTGTCAAAAAAATTATTATTTTTTGGAGATTTTTTGATTGAAAGATATTTTCTGAAGATATTTTTGTCAAAATAATTTCAAACTGCACACCTTTTGTTTTGAAGCTCCACAAACTGGACGGAACTGCACGTTAGAATAGGCTCTGCTCTCTTTTTAGGGAGAGAGAAGGTAGGTGCACTCAAAGTCAACCTCAACATCATATTCGTATTCAGCAGCCTCGAACTACTCGTATATACACTATACAATAATAAGCAGAAGAATAAAAAATTCAAAATTTTTTGAAAAAAGGGTCACATTTTGAAATTTGTGATGTTATAGTTACCCCTACAAATTCAAATTTGGCATTTTATCACTTATGGTGGGTTTACCTAGAATGTAAACTAAACGTATAGTATATCTGGGTATATCTTACACAAAGGGAGTAAAAAGTGATTTTTGACGAATGTGAGGTTTGTGATACGAGCAAAACGATTTATGTTTTTTCGATTTTTCTTTCGATCAATTCGACCACGCTTAAACTATCAATGGAAGAAAAAATAAACTCAAGCACGCCATAATTTATAACAACTTTAATACAAAATATTAAACTCTTCAAAAAAGAATTAAACACCGCCCTCCCCAGGCTCCTAAGAAAACGTGTCTTTAAAAAAAATATCTCTTTCAAAAAAAAAACCTTTTTAAAATATTGAGTATGGTATGAAATGAAATATTGTGAAATTTAACTCGTAAAGTAATTAAATATACTGATATCATGAAAAATCCGCCTTTCATGCAAAGATACTCCTCCCCCCCCCCTATTTTTCTCTCTCTTTCTCTCTCTCTTTTTTTTAATGATATCAGAGTGGTTTGTTCTTATTTGACAGTGAATTAATTTAAATGATTATATGAGTTGTACAATGAAAATTGGTCTGAAATCGAAAAAGGCGGATTTTTCATGATATCAGTATATTTAATTACTTTACGAGTTAAATTTCACAATATTTCATTTCATACCATAACTCAATATTTTAAAAAGGTTTTTTTTTTGAAAGAGATATTTTTTTTAAAGAGACGTTTTCTTAGGAGCCTGGGGAGGGCGGTGTTTAATTCTTTTTTGAAGAGTTTTTTTCGAGGATATCAGCTAATTTTTCTTGGACGTTGTTTTTTGTGTTTGTTGGAATGAATTTTTTCCAGTGATATATTTTCTTCAATAATAGCGCAATAACATAAAATTCGAATCACTAGTTGATGAGAAATTCGAACTCGAAAATTGCACTGTTTTTTTGCAGCAAGACTTTTTGAAATACAAAACTTTACCATTTCACAGATCAATGAAATCAGATCGGATGACCTTGAAATTTTTGCTATTAGTAGATTAGCATCAAAACTACCCAGTTCCTTGATCAAAATTGCCAAAGTTTGATTTCTAACGTAGCCCTAGCGGTTGATTGGAATTACCCCGAGATCGGAATTACCCCACTGCACCTTACTTTAATTTAAAAGTAATTTATTACAATTTGGCCAAATTAATGTGGTTATGTCGAAGCTTCTCTAGAAATATTAATTTGTAGAAGAATTGATCACAATAACATTAATTTGGCCAAATTGTAAAAATTATTTTTAAATTAATCGATATACGTGTAAAATGTTATCGTCTTTTTCTCATGTTACGAGATGCTTGTTTTAATCAGGGAAGAAAACCAATTGAAACCACAACCAGGTAAAACCACCACCACCAGATATTTCAATTGGTTCTCAAAACCATTTGAAACCATTACAATGAACTTCAAAAATTCATTCAAAAACCACCACCAAAAAGAACCAATTCTTTTCGAAAAGGCAGGGAAGAGAACCGTTTGAAACCACAACGAAAAATCATTTGCTGAAATAACCACAACCACAACCACAAGAAAGTGGATCGAAAATAAATAACCACAACCACAACCACAAGAAAGTGGATCGAAAATAAATAACCACAACCACAACCACAAGAAAGTGGTTTGAAAATAAAAAACCACCATCACCACCACCACCATTTTCAATTTCCTTTACAATGAAAACCAGAACCACCACCAATTAATGGAATTGGTTCTTTTTGGTTCTAAAAAGAGAAATAGTGGATTTGAAAGGGAAGGAGGGGTCCAATCAAAATTTTTGTTATGACCAAATTTATTCCTAGAACTTCAAGCAACAACTTTGATTTGAAATTTTTTTTAATTGGGCCCCTTACCTACCCCCTGTGGCCTGTTTTCTTCATTTTTCTGATTTTTCAGCGCTGTGGAAAGTGGAAACATTATTATTTTTTGTTTTTTATTTGAATGTATATTATTTAATTTAAATTTATTGCAATATTGCGTTTGTAACTTGTAGGCAAATTAATTTTTTATTCAAATTTCAAAGATCTGATCTTTTTTTAGTTCTTTTGTGGTATAATAGGAAGCACGAAAATGGTTCCATCTGGTTCTGATGGTTAATGCCATAGATAAATGGTTTAAATGTTGGGAAATATTTTCCATACTACGAAATGGAAGCAATTCGATGAAAACCAATTGAAAAACCAAAACGGAACCACCACCACCACCACCACAACCATTTGAAATGGTTTTTAATTTGAGAACCACCACCACAACCATTTGAAATGGTTTTTTAATTCGAGAACCACCACCACAACCATTTGAAATGGTTTTTTAATTTGAGAACCACCATCACAACCAATTAATCAAGCAAAACCAAAAACCCAGAACCAGAACCAATAAAAAAAAAAAAAAT
Source organism: Balanococcus diminutus (assembly GCA_959613365.1). NCBI lineage: Eukaryota > Metazoa > Arthropoda > Insecta > Hemiptera > Pseudococcidae > Balanococcus > Balanococcus diminutus. The sequence goes on from OY390714.1 coordinate 39,584,997, forward strand.
TAAATGGAACCACTTTAGCACCACAACCTTTTGAAAATTTTTAAAAACCAAAAACCAATTGGAACCACCAGTAATTTCAAAATTTTCTCAAAACCACCATCACCATAACCAATTGGGTCTCAATTGGTTTTCTTCCCTGGTTTTAATGTATACTTACTTTAATTTTTCTACAAATTATATTTTTCTTTACTTACAGATGCTTTTTGTATTCATTTTTGTCTAGTTTGATAGTTTTGTTTACATTCATGTGGAGGACCTTCGATGATTTTTTTACCAAGTCTAGTGCTACATAATACTTTATATTCAAAATTGGTAAGGAGGAAGGGGTCTAATCGAATTTTTTTTAATAACTAAAAGTATTTGTAAAACTTTACGCTAAAACTTTTGTTTGAAAATTTTTTCAATTGGGCCCCCTACCTTCCCACAGTTTTTAATAATGTATTTTGAATGAGTGTGAATAAGTTATATTGCTCAAAATTGGTGGGGAAGGAGGGATCCGATTGAAATTTTTGTTATAACCAAAATTATTCCTAGTACTTCAAGCTAAAACTTTTGATTGAAATTTTTTTCAATTGGGTCCCCTACCTTCCCACAGTTTTTAATAATGTATTTTGAATGAGTGTGAATAAGTTATATTGCTCAAAATTGGTGGGGAAGGAGGGATCTGATTAAAATTTTTGTTATAACCAAAATTATTCCTAGTACTTCAAGCTAAAACTTTTGATTGAAATTTTTATCAATTGGGCCCCCTACCTTCCCACAGTTTTTAATAATGTATTTTGAATGAGTGTGAATAAGTTATATTGCTCAAAATTGATGGGGAAGGAGGGATCCGATTGAAATTTTTGTTATAACCAAAATTATTCCTAGTACTTCAAGCTAAAACTTTTGATTGACATTTTTTTCAATTGGGCTCCCTACCTTCCCACAGTTTTTAATAATGTATTTTGAATGAGTGTGAATAAGTTATATTGCTCAAAATTGATGGGGAAGGAGGGATCGGATTGAAATTTTTGTTATAACCAAAATTATTCCCAGAACTTTTATCTACAACTTTTGTTTGGAAATTTTTTCAATCGGGCCCCTTAACTATCCCCTGTTGTCAATAATGTATTTCTTCACTCGTTCTTCGTTTACAATAATCGTAACTTGCTGATTCACTTTGGTTGTTCACAATTACGGAATTTTCGATTTCGATCTTTCTTATCGCTATTGGTTCTATAGCGATATTGATCACTTTTCAGATCATATTTTTCATAATTATTTACAATCATCCTTCGTCCATTTCGAAGTTCAAGGTGGATCTTGATTGAGACAAATCACAGAATTCGTTCCAACTAGCCGAAATGTCGCTAATGCGTGTAGTAAGATAAACAGTTGATTATTCAACATTCAACTCATCATTTCATTAATAATTTTATTCTAGAGTGATTATTTTAATGATTATTAACCTCCGGTGTGTAATGTTCTTATCATTTTTGTTTACATATTTTTAAAAATTACAAAGTATAACTGAGTGGTAACACTGCACTGCAGGTAACGCTGTAACAACTTTCATTTTCTTACCGCTAGGATCGCGACATTATCATTTGATAAACGTTAAATTCAAATTCATTTCAATACTTCTTAAGGCTCGTTCACAATGCACCTTAACTTTTTACTTTAACTTTAACCAGCTAAAGTTAAAGTAAAAAGTAAAAAGCAAAAAGCAAAAAGCAAAAAGCAAAAAACAGTCAAAACTCCTACTAACCAACCATTTTCAAAACGATTTTAAGCATAAAAAAGCTTAAAATTCATTTTGGAAATGGTTGGTTAGTAGGAGTTTTGACTGTTTTTTGCTTTTTGCTTTTTGCTTTTTGCTTTCTACTTTAACTTTAGCTGGTTAAAGTTAAAGTAAAAAGTTAAGGTCCATTGTGAACGATCCTTTAATTGAACTTTCATTAGTCGGCTCTGCAGACTCTTGTAAACATCTGATTGAGCTCAAATTATGTGTACATATAGTTAAAAACACGCAGATGTGTCTTTTGCTATCGGTTTTAATGAACGGATAACCATTTTGATACATTTGATGTCTAAAGTGAGGTTAAATCTCAAAATTTCAAAATCTTTGACCTCCTTTATCTGCGGTTATAATTATCCGATTGAGCTCATTTTTGGTATACACATGCATTTTGATGTGTAGATGAGCTTTTAAGGGCAATTTTGAATTTTTTCGAAATTTCGGGGCCAAAAAAGGGGGGGTGAAGGGAAAATTTTTGGGAAATTTCAAATTTCGTTGTACGGTTCGCTAAAACTCAATACATTGAACCCAATTTTCAAATTTTGTGAAAATCCATTCAGTAGTTTGCCGTATAGTAGAATTGTACTTGAACAAGAATTTTACCAAAATGACAAAAAGCAGCCGATTCATATCTTCCTCAAATTCCATCGTACAAATTTCGTTCTTAACTTTTCTGAAAGCTTTTTGAAAAATAAAATCAATTTCATTCATGCAAAATTTCGATAAAGTGCATAGTTTCGGTGGAAAATGTGTTAGCGGCATCGCAAATAACAAAGGCGAGTTATGTACAGAATTATACTCTGCACTAGAAGCCTGGGTAGGGCGGGTGGGCGGCACTAGCGCGCCGCCTGATTTATTAAGAGAAAAATTCAACAAAATACAAAAATAACACTTGAATGAACTGGCACTAGCGCGCCGCCTGATTTATTAAGAGAAAAATTCAACAAAATACAAAAATAACACTTAAATGAACTTCAAAGACTTAAATCAGAACGAACTCTAGGGTAATATTTTTTCACATGATTTAATAAAGTTTTCCTAAAACTGAACTTTTTATCGCAGTGAAAGCAATTGAAGTTTTTATTATCGCTATGAGTTTCCATGTGAATTCGATAATCATAATTAGATGAGAAATTTTTTTCACAAACGTCGCAATTAAATTGAGGCTCTTGGTGCCTTTTTTGGTGAGTAATAAGCGTTTTTCGTGATGAGAATACTTTGTTACAAGTTCTGCATTTATGGATTTCCGGTGTACTCGTTTCGGTATGCGTATTTTTATGCGATTTAAGTTCGCTATGAGATCTAAATAATGAACAACAAATCCGACATTTGAAACACTTGCCATGATTTTTTGAATGTAATTTATTGTGACGAAGTAGCGAAGATTTTTGAGAAAATTTCTGCTGACAGATATCACAAATGAAGGAAACATTAATACCTTCGTGCTTTTGCATGATATGTTGGTTCAGATATAGTTTGGAAGTACTCACGTATTCGCATTTTTCACATTTATACTTTTCGGAATGTAATCTACTATGAACGTCGAGCGATTTCTCGGAAGCGAACAATTTATCACATATTGGACACTGGTGCGTTTTTTTTCTATGAACCAATTTTTTATGGATATTCAAACGATCTTCTAAAATGAATAATCTTCCGCAAACAGAGCACGAATATTTTCTCATTTCCGTAGAATGGATATTTTCGTCGTGAGATAAAAATAAAGAGAAATGACTAAAAGTACGATCACATAATTCACAATGGTAGCCTTTTCTTTTGGATTTAGATTTCGTTGTTTCGGGTTTTGCGAGAGGTGAACCGGGCCCAGACACAAATGTTGATGTTTGATCACAAGCTTGCTCGATTTGTTGGCAGAAATTATTGATTTCAGTCTTGTTTTCCTTTTCGTCGGAAGGTAAAAAATAATTTACAATGGATGAGATATTAGATTGTAAACTCATACTCTTCTCTAGTAGTGTATCACAACTGAGTATACTGATTTCTGGAAACAATAGACTGTCTTCTGTAGTTGTCTTCATAGCAGAGATCACCTGAAAGTGAAAATAATATTTTACTTTAAACCTATATAAATGTTCGTTGAGGTAGGTGATTGATATATCGTAAATGAATAATAAAATTACTGTTGTGTTTTTCTCTTCAATGTCATGTAGGTACTTCTGCAGAGAATTATTAGCTACGTCGCAAGACATCTTGAAGTCATACCAAGTATTGATGTGATTCAAACATTTTACACATATCTTCTTAGGTTCCAGACTGTAGAGTGAAATCTTCAACAAAATAAGTATGTGAGTATAAAAGGAAAATAAAATTTAAATTATAGGATTTGACTGCATGAAATGTACCTCGATAGAAACACATGCTGAAATTTTATGGATTAGTTCCATATCTTTGTATTCCTCAGAAGATTCGTCGTTTTTGAAAATTTCGACAAGTATTTTACTTCGTTGCAAACATAATCGACAAATATAATTCAATTCTTTTACACTGAAAGAATCCATTTTCCAAGCAATCTGCAGGAATTATACACTAAATCTACTAAAACTTGATAAAATCATAGTAAAAGGTGAAATTTTGAGCATTTTTTGAAAAAAATTTCAATTTTTTTTATCTCATATTTTTATTGAGTGATAAGATTTTTATAGAATGGTTGGGGAGAAGGGAAATTTGATGGCGTTTTTAGTTGATTTCAGCCTGGTGAAAAATAAAAGGCACCTGAAACATAGACATTGTATATCCAATGCTTTGACTATTTAGCTATAATGGACCGAGCTATGCAATACAAATTATGCCAAAAAAACGTCTGAGAATAAATTCCAGATGGTTCCTTATGCGCATGCGCCAGTTGATAGCGAGATAACCAAAAATATGAAATATTCGCGCGTATTTGTATTGAAAAAATTATGAAAATGTGTGCATTGTGTGCTTTTTAGATTATTTTTTCAACAATTTAAAGTTAATAAGTTCTAGTGTACTCAAAGAATGAAATTTAAAACATGTCAAAAAAGAAAAGCTACAAATATTGTGTTATTTGTAATGCAATAAACAATGATGTGCCAAGTTTTGGGTAAATATCAGTTTCACAAATTTTTCATCTTCAATTCAATTTTGGAGTCGAAAAGGACTCATCAGCAGATGAAATCTATGAGCAAAATGATGATATTGATTATGGATCTCTATCCAGATATGTTACCGACATCAATCACCATATCGCAGGTTTTGTTGTACACAAACTTGTAAAATTGAATGTATGTCGTGTCTGCGAAACATTCTTGGAATCGAACGACAGTTTTAAAAGTGCTAGTATGCTCACACACCGGAAAAGTTTTGGCTACCTGAGAAATCCATCTGCTGATGTTTGCAAGATAACTGAGACCGCTGAGACACTTTTCCGAGCAAACAGCCACCTATTTCATCGCCGAAATCTAATTCAAGAACTGATTACGAAAACTTTTCTAATGACAGCTCAAAATGTCTTCAAAAGCGATGAAATGAGCAACCACGTTCTGCAACAAGAACTTTTTGAAGATCATAAAATCAACTTAATTAAGATGATTGCAAAAATTTACCTCGAAGTGAGATTTCTACATGAAGCAAGACGACTGAATGCTAAGAACCCAAAAAACTACATACGCCAAAGCTACAACCGCGCGGTGAATATTTATTATCATCAGTAGCTTGCTTTGTATCTTCAAGTTTCAACTTTCTTTGGCTGTTCTTCACAAGTTATAAGTATGTTCTTTTATTTCATCTGAAAATGAATGAATAATATTGTCACAAAGTACCAAGTTCCTTTTTTTATTTTAAGTTATAAACTTCGTAATATTTTGAAAAAAAATACTACCCGTTGTTTGACAAGTTTCTATGTTGTTCACTTTCATGCTAATATTAAAATATTTTGAATTACGTTGATTTGAATTGTTAAATGTTAATACAAACAGAACGTCGTGTCGTATCTATTTTGATTTCTTCAGACGTAAACACTTCAAGAAAAAAACAATTTATACAGTCATTGTTCAAAATTAATAATTACATAGTTCACTCTCAATAACAATTCAAAATAAAAATTTTCAAGTTTTTCAACATTAAAAAGAAATTTAAAGAACAAAATTTATGAATTTAATAAAATTATTTCGTATATTTTCCTTTATCGTTGCTTTATCACACGTACATTCGATGATTAGAGAAGTGTTGACGCATGCGCAGAAGTTATCCTCTGGAATTTATTCTCAGACGGCTGAAATACATTGGTAGTTCGGTCCATTATAGCTAAATAGTCAAAGATCCAATGTCTATGACCTGAAATTTGAAATAATTTAGCAGCGCACCTGATGAGTTTTTTTCGAACAACCGGTTTTTTAGTCGCACATTTGGTCAAAATATTTCTTCATGGTGCTCCGTTCGTTTTACAGAATGATAAAAAAAAAGTAAAAAACACAAACACCGCCAAAAAAATTAAAATGATAACGTCGAATAAAAATTGAAAATCAAGTAAAGAAACTCGAGAAATTTGATCATTCTCGTCAATTTCTATGCATTTTGTTTGTACTTTTACCAAAGATGATGCTAGATTGTCAAGTACGTTTAGTAGCTCTTTCACCAAAGAATTCATTCAACCGTCCTGTGCGATCAAATATATTCCTGGGAATAAGAAAATCTCATATACAAGAACCTAGACTGGTGCTGGTCACATCGAGCAGTGTAATCGAATTCAAGGTAAGATTGTATTCCAATTCTAATCCGTTCAAATACCACATATTATATACGATCATTTTTTCAGCTCATTGAAAATGTCAAGAGAGTGTATCAGAATGAAATAAAAAACGGAAAAATTGGTATCGAATTTCGGACACCCCCTCATCAATTGCTGATAATCTCTGTTTTCGAAGATTTGACTCGTTTTATTGACCTACTAAGGAAACTGATAGTAAGAAAGGTTGTTGAAAAGATGGATTACATACCAGTCATTCCTGCTCAAAATAAACTGAAATTGCAACCTACATCCAAGTTTTCCAAGAGTTCCTCCAGTTACACAGTTTTAAATAAATATTCTCCTTCGATGCCATTGTCTTCGAAAGTAAGTGTTTCGTTTACCATGGAAATTTACGAAGATTCTATTCTAAAATGAATTAAATCTGTTCGTCTAGAATCCGCTAAGTAAATTAGATAAAAACCTGAAGGTTTTAGAATTGCCTAATAGCAATATCTCAAAGATACCAGCGAAATTAGGACAGCTTAGCGTACAAACTATCAATTTGGAAGGCAATTCAATAAGTGATTCGGATCTATCGTGGTTGAATGAAATGCCGATTCGAAAATCTTTACAGTTTTTGAATTTATCGGGAAATAAAGTATGTATTATTTTATTTAGATCTAGTGATGTAAAAATTTTTCGATTATTTTCCTAACTTATAATCATTTTCAGATTACCTCCTTCCCGTCTGTTTTAATTGATTTTGCATCGTTATATTCCTTAAATTTGAGAAACAATTCTATCAGATATATACCCGGTGGAATTGGCCAACTTAGCAGTTTGAGGTAATTGAAAGTAAATTACATGAATAATCCTACTAATATTGACGTTTTGAATTTAATCAATATATTTCTTACGCAGGCATTTTAATCTATCCGAAAATAACTTGAGATTCTTACCCGCAAGTATCTCGTGGCTGAAACTCGAAGAAGTAGATTTGACGTATAATTATCTAACGAGCAACACTCTGCAACACATTCCTAATCCTTCAAAAGAGAATATTATACCATCCTTACGTTTACAAGATTTAGCAGCTCGAGCTGTCAAAGGATCTGAAAGGTTAGTATTAGATCGAATACGTCACTCTTCAGTTTAAAATAACTACTAATGGTGTATCTCCATCTATTTGCAGATGTATGTTAACGTTCAGAGATTTCCCACTACGATTGTTGGATAGATTAAGATGTTCATCAATCTGTATTTGTGGCACTAAATCAACTCCATATAAACCAGCGCAGTATTTTAAAGCATTATTAGTAGTGAAATTCGCGACTACTTACAAAATTCATCCTCAAAAAAGTGATTTTCAAGAAGCTCCTATGCGTAGTATTCAAAATAAAGGAAACGGAGTTGGAAATATATTCTTACAATATCACTTTTGCACATTAGCAAATCGGTGCGAAAATGTCAAATATCAAAACTATCAATCACCCCATAGTGCTTATTTATTGAACGACGGGTCGTAATATTCCGAAATAGATCTTTTTAATTTTAATTTTCGAATTTTAACTTTCAACTGCGACAGTAGGATAGTTTATTCTTGTAACGCATTTGTCACATACTCGTAGATAATTTATAACGTAATAATTTTTCAATTAGAAAAACAATTCGTCATCGATTGCTTCATCAAATGTTTTAAGTATAATATATACAAAATTTTTAATACAATATCTTTTTGATTTTTATTTTAAAAATGTGTTACCTTACAAAAAAAAAAGTAGATATTTAAATGAATGAAATTCCATGAATGGTAAAAACTAAACCGTTTAGAATAGAAAATTTCTTAAAACCCAAATAGCGTTGTGTAGGTCAGTGATCTACACCACCAAACCAAACCTGCTCGTGAATGTAAACTTTTCAATAGAACACGTGAAAGGTCGTTTTTTACAGCCCAGATGGAAAAAGTGACAGACCGCTTGACTCTCTTTTTCAACAATGAATAGAGACGCGTTCTTGCTGATACCTGACAACTACCTATTCGCAGAAATGTCTTTTGATACTGGTTTTAGAAGGAAAAAAAAGAAAGAAAGAAGTTAGTTCATTTTTTTCCATATCATTTTCACAGTTACAAAAAAATCTCCTAATAAATGATCATAAAACTGTTTCCGTTGTTTTCATTCTTTTCTATTCTTTTTTCTTTTTGTAGACGATTGATTTAAAAACAGACGGAACTCTCGTTGTCTCCCGTGGGCCTGTCTCTCCAGAGCTGGTTTATTTGTTTAAATTTCCTGCAAAATTATCTTATCGAAAGGAAGTTTTAGAATAAAATTTCAGTCTTGGTGCAGACGTTCGTTAAGTGAAGGTGACTTGGGTGAAGTGAACAGTGATGAAATGAAAATGAGAACTCAAGAGAACAGTTTACGCGATTTCAAGTCTGGTGTTATCCGTGTTACGAAATCAAATACCAAACCATTTAAGTGGACACGAGATTATATTTTGGGTAAGTGATTTTTCTCATCAGCTGTTAGAATTCTATTACAATAACTTGTTAATTTTATGAAGCCGGAGGGTATCGAAGAAGTGATTGAATACGAATGGTGAATGGTGATGTTGATATCGTGTGTGAAAAAAGTTCGCGATTTCTTTATTTTTAATCGTGTCAGTGAAAGAATTAATTCGTCGTTTTAGTTTTTTCTTCTTCAAATTCTATTTTCAAGTAAATCTTTTTTTGTAGAATGATCCTTTTAAAAAATTCGATGAATTTTTAAAATGATCAGTTGAGTAGATAAAATTAAATTCAAAATCGAATCAAAACCCGAAAAAAGAAGTTTGGTGTAGGATCTACCCAAAGATCATCAAAAAATAATTACCTACCTATCTAGTTCAAACCCTGCTCCAGTAGGTATGTAAAAGTACATATAACTCAACTCATTGTTTTAATAGTTTTGATTTAGGTAATTTTTTACAAGGTAAACCTTTTTTTTTAATGCCTGAATCTTTCGAAAAATCTTGAATTTAATTTTTTGCGGTGAAAAAGAAGACAGTGGAATAATAACGAGATAACGTACACATTTTTTGGGTGATCAATGGATGGGGCCTGCAGATGATAAAATCCAATTCACATTTTTTAGGTGTTTTCTTCAGTTTGACTACAAAGTACGATGTTTAATACCGACTCGGTGACTCTCGCAATACTTTCTGTATTTTTGTTGTACAATTCATCCCCACCTTAATCTTTTTCAAGTCCGCTCTTTGAAGAAGGGTGCTAATAGAAAATACACCGAGAGGTGGTAGAAATTAATTTGAAGAATAATTCGCTGCAACATCGAATTTGTCAAAATTCTGAAATTGCCACCTGGATTGCGATTTCAATTTCATCTATAAATCTAAGCTTAAGCTTCTTTCCCTTTCAAAAACATTAAAAGAACGTCTGATTTATTTTTTTTTTTTTTTTGAGAAAAATTTTAAATGAAAATGCAATTTAGTGAAGTGGCTATAAAACCAACAAATGAAATAATCGACATCCATTTTTTTTAAATAGGTACTCGACTCGCACTATATTTTTAAGTATCATTTTTTTATCATTTCAAATTATAGATGTGAAAAATTCTTTAAAATTTTGTGCAAAATTGGGTGAAACTTTTGTTCTGAAATTTTATTAAAAGTAAGTATGTACTCTAAATTTTTGTGTATAATCCTCTAAAATTTTCGTAAAAATTCTCTCAAACGTTGTGAAAATTCTCTGAAATCTTGTGAATTATTCTCTGGAATTTCGTGAAAAAAATCCCTTTCATTTTTTTTATGTCTCAACCTCAGGTTGTTTCTTTTTATAAACAAATAATTCATAATTTTCTACTTATTTCTTCACTAACTGAATTATTTCAAGTGAACTTTAGTCAACCCCTTAAAAAAATTTAAAAAGTGACCGATTTTCAAAATCTTGCCTTTCTTGGTATTGACCCATCAAAGTTGACTGTTTCCATAAGAATTAATTCCCAATTTTTTATTTTCCCACAACATATTTTTTTTGACCTATGGATTAAAGTCGTTGCTTCTTATTTTAAAAAAATTCCCTAATAGTTTTAAATTTTTCCGCCCAGCGAATTTTGAAAAATAAAGAAAAATTATCAAACTTTCAAACTTTTGTATTTTTTTGGTTCCAACCTATCAAAATTGTTCCTTTTCATGAGAAATGATTCCTAATCTTTTATTTTTCCTCTCACTGAATTTCAAGTGAGCCCTAATTCCTCTTTTTTTCTAAAAAAAATTAATCAATTTTCATTTTTCAAAGTCTTATTGCTTTCTTCTATTTTAACCTATCATGGATGCTCGCTTTTCAAAAAAATTAATGCTCAATTTTTCATTTTTCTCACAACATAATTTAAAGTACCTACGTATACCTTACAACACCCCCTAATTTTTTATAAAAATAAAAAAAATGAGCACGTTTTTTTTCTCCAGCATTAAAGTCGTTTTTTTAGGAAATGATTTGCTATTTTTTATTTTTCCTTCAAGTTGATTCCAGGTGGTTCCACTAGCATCTCATTTTGAAAATAAAAATTATCAATTTTCAGAATTGGCATCTATAGTAGTACGGTACCAGTTAAAATTCACTTAGGGGAAAATTAAATTGAGAATTATTTTCAGATGAAAAAGTATATTTACGCACAACTTTGAATGCTATCCGTAGGTCAAAAAATTACCTTTCCAGTTTCCACCCTCTCCGATGAGGTTGAATGTGTTTTTTCATTATATAAATTTCTATATCAAGAAAGATGGAAGTCGCATTTTTTCGATTTTTTCGAAGTTTTTACATTTTTTTTACTGTATTGTGTCTATAAAATTACCTAAAACTAGAAAACGGCACAAACTGCAGTTTTTTAACGCCTTCCTCCTTTCGAAGAGTGCTAGGGGAAAAATTAAAATTTTTGAAAAATATTTCTGAAATTCTTGAGAGAAATTTGTTTTTGCAGAATAAAAATTTTCTTGGAATAAAAAATGAGTATTAGATACATGATTTTTTTATAAGAAGACAGAAAATTCTCAACCTTTTTAGAGTAGGTTGTATAGACAATTTTTTGAAACAGAAATGAATAATTTTTCATTTTTGGAATATTTAATTTTTATTTCCAAATTTTTAGAATAAACATAATATATACATACCTATTTAAAAAATGTTTGCAGCAAAAATATTTCAATCCAGAAAAAAAATTCTGTCATTTCTTGGGAAGGAATTCCTTATTTAAAAAAAAAAGAGTAGCGTTTGAAATTTTTTCTTACGTTTTTTAAAAATAGAAATTTGGGAGGAAACCTCAAAGAAAAAAATTGGTGATTTTTTTGAAATATTGAAATTTGACCTGACCCAACAGTATATTAAAAATTTTTTGCAATAAAAATATTCTAGTGCAAAAAAAAAAGTTGGATTAGTTATCTTCAGAAAAGGAGTTCCTTATTTTCTAAGTTTTTTTTTCGAGAAAAAAAATCTTGCAATAGTTTCTTCCAAAAAAAGAGAAGCTAATTTTTTGGAAAAAAATTTCTGAATTTTTTTGGAATAAAAAATAGGTATTCATTTTTTGTGATTTGCACAATTAAATCCTTAAGACCTATAATATGTTGATATTCTTAGAGTAAAAAAAGGAGGTTTATTTCCGCTTTAAGAAAAACTTCTAATTTTTTGGAACAAAAATTAGTAGGTACTTTTTCATTTTTTGGAATTGTTTTTTATTTCCACATTTTTAGAATAAACGAAATATTTAAAAAATGTTTGCAGCAAAAATATTTCAATCCAGAAAGAAATTTTTGTCATTCTTGAGTATATTTTTAAAAAAAAAGGAGTATCTAGCGTCTGAAATTTTTGCTTGCTTTAAAAAAAGTTTTTTGGTGATTTTTTTGAAATTTTAAAATTTAACCTCATACCCTCTTAAAATTCAAAAATTTCTTCCATTTTTCAATATACGAACCATGAAATCACTTCCATTCGATTCTTGTGAATTTTTTACATAAATTTAGATTTTTTCAGAATTTTATATACCTACGTATCTAATATCATGGTTATTAAGTAGAAGACCTCAGTATACGGGCATAATCTAAGTAAGTATATCATGTTGTGATTTATTTGCTAGTACAAGTATGAAGGAACATGTTGATATTAGGCCTTAAAATCTTTAAATACTCATCATCATAATAATTTTATTTTACGACGCTCGACTATTTAGTCATTTGCGTCGACAAATCAGGTACAATTAACAATGTATAATATAAGACAATAATAACAAAATAACAGGTGTAGAATAAATAATCAACATAATAAGTAACAAAATAATAATAAGTAACATCAACGATAATAATGTGTAGAATAAATAATCAACATAATAAGTAACAAAATAATAATAAATAATATCAACAATAATAAGTTATAACTTCAACCATTATTTTTTATACCTGATTATACAATTTAATTTTTTTTAAATAATCTAACAGTTTTTGGGCATTTTCTTCTTTATCTCCAAAAATTTCCTCTTCTTCTATCTGTTGACCCAAGCATTTTTTTCTTTCTTTAGTATATTTTCTACATTGAGTGACGATATGTTCTATTGTTAGGCTCATCTCTATACTTACCATGGAACATTCTAACAAAATTGAAAGAATTTCCAAGAATGATCGTTGGTGATATCGAAATAACACATTTGACCTAACATGGTGAAGATGGAGTGAGGTAGGGGCACAAAAAGTTTGTTACGAGCTTGAAGACCTTACAGACTAATTTCCAGCACTTAATTTAAAAACCCCTGCCAAGAGCTGATTCACCATTCTTGCCAAGCTATTTACTCTTATTGAAAGGACAAGGAGTACCTATCTGTAAATGATTTTTGTTGCCAAAAGGTCCTATCTTTACTTCTTCAAACATGATGGTATCGAACTATCGATCGCGAAACTTCCAATAAAATTATATTAACAATATAAAAAAATTATAAAAAAATCGGGGTTTTCTACAGGTTACGTATAAAATGAGAATAAAGCCGGTATTAATACATCGACAAATACTGTCTTGATAGTTTGAAAACATAAAATTTAATACTGCTAATGGAACTTTATAGAGCGTTGACTTTTAAAAATCGAACAAAAGCCTGTAACACTCAGCTCGAGATAACAATTGAAGGGCGGGTATAATCAGCACCGGCTCAGGCAACTAAATTTGAATTTTCTCGTGCACTGCACCTTTTTTGAAGGGCTCGCCGCTGATCCTTGATAAGCGCCAGGGTTTTACGTTTGTTTACAAGAGCATCTCGTCCAGATTAGGGGGTAGCTAGCTGTGCGATTGGTTGCATTTGGCTCCGCCTCGAGTCCGCCTTCTATGGTTGAGCAAGGCTACGTACATGCTTTTTGCCCAGTGTTACAGATTTAGTTTAGCGAGTTATTCGGTTTGCTAAGTCACGTACAAAAGTTGTAATAATCGTCGGCAACCACTCATTACATCATCGGGTAATCGTCATCGTCATTATCATTATCACTACTATCGACGTCATCGTGCCTATTCGTAAAATTGGAAGATTTCGAGATTCGAGGATATCATTGGTTATTGAAATTTCGCCAACATGAAGAAGGACTTACCATAATTAGTTACCACTTTTTTTTTTACAACTTCCACATATAAAGCCTTTTCCCTCGAAAGCAGTCAAGGTAAGACAATAAAAGTGACCACATTTTTTATACCTGTAGTACAGACGCGATTGTGTTGTTTTTTTTTTATCAGTGAATGGAATCATTCATCGCGGTATTCTTGTGTAGTTTTAAGTATACCTGCCTTTACGATTTCTTATTTGCATATTTTCCAATTAGGTAGGCCTACAGATTTTTTGAGAATAATATTTACCCACTTTTTTGGTTCACTTTCACTTTTCCAACTTGAATGCAAAATCAAGCTCAAGCAGTCGATATTATATATATATATATTTTTTTTTTGTTTTGAAAATTGACTACCATTTAACTTTTAATTTGAATAAAATTTAAAAAATTGAATCCAACGTTTTCCAAAAAAAAAAAAAATTGCAAAATCAAATCAGAATTTAATTTTAGATATTTTTTAAAATTTTTGTGTCTTCATATTTTTTGAAATCTACAAAATATTTTCAACTTTTTATTCAACCTTTTTTCCCTTAAAAAAATTGAATTTTTTTACTCGAAAAAAAAAGTTCGAAAATCCAATCAAAAAACCAAGTGAAGCCTGCAACTGGGACTGAGTGTTTGAGAAAAATAAAAAGGGGGCTAAATACCTATCTACATAGTTTTTGATACACTTAGCTAAGATTACTTACACTTGGTTGAGGGGGCGGGGGGTTGTAACAAAAAATACACTTCACGAAAAAAGTAATGAAAATACACCTCTAACGTTCTATTGTTTCAAGTCTTTATTCGTAAACAATCAGTGCCTATAATGTTGAAAAATAATATAAAAGATCGGCTATTGGTACCCGCATTCAGTGAATTTCCGATGACAAACTTCCTTATACTTACTGAAATTTCATCTGATAAACTTGATATTGTTATATTTATAGCCCTTGAAGTAGAGAAAGAAACAGGATAACGCGAATGTATCAATATTCATTCCGGATGTGTATCTATTGAAAATTTTGAATAGGTTATATGAGGTGTTGCGTGGAAGTGGAAGCGTTTAGGGGTATTTTAGCATGGGTTTATTCAAATAGGTTAGCTGTTGATAAGGAAAGATTTTTTTAGTTTTGGAGAAATGGTCTGGATAAAAATTATGAAAAAAATTGAAAATAATATGCCTACCTATAGAAAAATAGCTGCATTCAATAGGCGAGTGTGCAATGTGCATCAGATTTTCTCAAAAATTGTAAAACGCCAAATTATTCAAATAGTCTATTTTTTCGTTTACCTTTTCACGTAATTAGGAAAATTCGAAGCTTCTTTCATTAAAAATGATTTGAAATTCGGTTGATTCCAGAGTGGATATCTTGGTGTTTTAAATCAGCGAATGTATACACGTAGTTTTTGGAGTAGGCCTAGGCCAGATGCCATCGAATATCGAGAAAAGCATCAAGCAGTGTAATCTCCTATCCACTGAAAAATAAATATCTAACAAAAAAAATTCACAATTTTCAACATTGGGAAATAAATTAAACTTACTTTTTACCAGCCATCATTACAAACACTAAAATTATCAATTTCAAAAAAAAAAAAGTGAATTTCTTTGATAATTTTAAATAGTGTGACCAGCTGACTCAAATCAACAGACCTGTAACTATTCCAGGGCTCAAAAATACTCATTATATTTCATTATTTGTCATAATTTTTGAAACTGTTTATTAAAGATAAATATGAAATTCTATTTTTTGTGAAAATTTTACATACCCAAGTGATAAAAAAGTAATTAATGTCGAAAAAGGTTTAGGTACCTAATAAAAAAATTGTCCATTCAATTTTTGAAAACAATTATGAAAACTTCTTGTATTTCTATATGTTTATAGGTATAAGGTACCTAACAAGTGAAAAAAAATGATAATTCTTCCTCATAATTTTTTTAGAAAAAAATTTCTCGAGTAAAATTGTTAAGTAGATGAAAAAATTATCCGAAGAAAAAAAATTGCGTCAAAAAATTAGACCCAAGTATTTAAAAAAGTAATGTGTAAAGTTTAAAAAGAAAAATGTTGAAAAATATTTTTCCTAAAAAATTGTTTGAAGAAATATTTTGAGAAAAGCACTATTTAAATTTTTTTTAAAAAGATGGACTCATCGAAACAATATTTAAAAAAAAAATGTCTCAAGGACAATTGCCTTTTTTTGAAGTAAAAATTGTCATCTCACTTTTTAAAAGATGTTAAAAATAAAAACTGAAAACATTATAGGTACCTATCCAAAACTTTTTTACGAACAAAAATTATTGCTTGTGTAAAAAAGAAAAAAAGTAAAATTATTTGATTAAACCAAAAGGATTTTTTTTTTCTATTTATTAAAAGATAGGTAATCACTCAAAAAAACTAATATTTAGATAGGTATTAGATATTCTTTTTTTTAATAGGTAAGTACCTGTTTTTTGACTAAAATCTCTCAGAAAGTGTTTTAAAAGAAATGCCAATTTTTGGTTTAAAAAATTATCATACAACAGTTTGAATAGGAAAAAATGAATCACAATTTTCTTGGTAAAAATGTTCTTATTTTCTTGCCTTGGTTTTTTTGAAGAAAAAAAATTTTAATTTATTATTTTGAAGAAAAAATCAGCTTTTTAAAAGTAATGAATTTTTTGGAATGAAGATTTTTTTTTAAATTTCAGTTTTCTTGAAGAAAAAACTCAGTTTTCTTGGAATAATAGAAATG
Organism: Balanococcus diminutus; assembly: GCA_959613365.1. Taxonomy (NCBI): domain Eukaryota; kingdom Metazoa; phylum Arthropoda; class Insecta; order Hemiptera; family Pseudococcidae; genus Balanococcus; species Balanococcus diminutus. The sequence continues at coordinate 39,601,826 of OY390714.1, forward strand.
TTTCAATTTTGGAGCCTGCCTAAAAAAGGGGAGGGGGAGCGACAAAAAAAAAAAGAAAAAACACAAAATTTTCGATTTATATTTTTTTAAAATTAGTTTTTTTTTTTGTAAATGAAAAATTTTTCTACCTATTTCATTTTCAAAGAAAGAAATCCAAATTTTCAACGAAAGAGTAGATATTATGATTTTATTTTTTGTAGATCAAATACCTTAATTTTTATGGGGAGGGGGATTGGTAAAAAAACTCATTTTTTTAGAACATAAAAAATTTAATTCAAGATTATTTCTCAATTATTTTGAAAAAAAAATATATATATTTTATGCAAGAAAAAAATATTAATGATTTTTTAATTTTTAATTTTTTTAAATCGCCCAATTTTTCGAAGGAAAAAATTCCAAATCCAAATTTTTAACAAAAGAATAGGCACGGTTTATTTTTATAGAGAAAAAAATTGGTAAAAAAACTCATTTTTTAAAAAAATTAAAAAATTCAACTTGAAACTTATTTCTCAGGTAGGTGCCTACCTATTTTGAAAAAAAAACATAGAAAAAATATAATTATTTTTTAAACGAAAAAAAAATTCATTTTTTTTTGAGAATTGCCTATATTTGAAAGAAAAATATTTTTCATTTTTTTAAAAATATTTCAAATCCAAATTTTTAACGAAAGAATAATATATAAGTATGGTTTCATTTTTTCGGAGATGAAATACTTTAATTTTTATACCTAGGGAAAAAATTGGTAAAAAACTCATTTTTTTTGAAACTTAAAAATTTAATTCAATATTATTTCTCAATTATTTCAAAAAAAAATTGTGAGGAAAAAATTTCACTAGTTCAATGTAAAATCATTTCCGAGCACTGTAGGTTGACTGGAGCGGTTACCCCCCCCCCCCCCATGTACCCTTCCTTCTCAACTAATTACGAAAGATTCAGACTTAATATAATTACTATAGGTACACGTTACAGTCATTTTAAAATTTTGTAGAAGTAATTTACTTTACTTTCAAATTTTATCACCTATTGCAGTTTTTTTTTTTAAATTAGGAAATTTTGTTATCAAATCTTTTGTACGAAAGAAAATTCCACACACCCGAGGATTTTTATTTTTATCTCCAGTATACAAACTTACATACATATTTGAATGATTTCCATTTACCATCAAAGCCATCCTCCGTCACAAATCGGTTGACTTTTAATTTTTCGAATAGGTAGATTTTTGTTATTGAAGCCCTTTACCTTTGAGTGAATTTAAACAAACATGGCATTGAACATTTGCATAAATATTAATTTGTGGCTACAAAACGTATAGTCTGCTTTTATGCACGTTAAATTAACCAGAAAAGACATATACCTACCCGGGCAATTTGGCGTGACAAATTCGTTCAAGATGGCAATTTCACAGTTCTCAGTAGATTTATGTTATTGTATGGTGAAGGATTGCCTGGCTCTCGTAGTCAATATTCCATCCACCTGTTGGACTGTTTATTTGTTTCATTTTACACGTCACTTTGACAAGTGCGGGAATAGGAACAACGGAGCAGACGCGAGTGCGTAAATTAGTCTTTGTCAAGTAGGTAATAAGAATGGGTACCTTTTGAGACATCTATTAAAGGTTCAAGATTCCACTTTCGAGTGGAATAATTCAATATACCTACCTAAAAAAAAAAAAAAAAAACTCGTCGAAGAATATTCTAATAATTCAAACTAACCAAATGAAATAGGCTAATACCTACTTATATTTAATTATAAATAAAAATCGAATTTATAATAGTAGAACGACCCTTCACAATGCATTCGACACGATGATAACGCAAAACGACGCCATTTTATATTTATTAATCTGTTATATTTTTCGGGGGTAACGTATTCAATTAAAAAATAATCAAAATGGTTTCGAACTCTTGCACAGTGGAAATTGTCACCCCTCGATTTTAAAATCATATGAAAGCAAATCCAGTCACGAATGTAGGCTAAGGCAAGGGCTACCCCCCTTTATATATGTACTAAACACTATAAAAATTAATGCTTTAATGCTTTGACAACTAAAGTGTTCCAAGTAAACCAGGATACGTTTCAACCCCTACAGCTGAAATCTGTTCAGCCGTAATCCATCTTCACGCTGAGATAAAGGAAGCCGCTTTGTCGAGCCAAATGACATTTAAAATTTACTACTCTCCACAAATCCAGAGGGCGTATCAATTTTGACGTAACACTTCACGCGTTTTATTAAAATTTCGACGACACAGGATGATAACACGAGGAAATTCTCCGCTCTCCGGCAGAGAGCAAAGACCACCGAGCATCGAGTAGACCTACGATGGTTTGAAATACGAATCCAAGGTGATATTTCTATCTGTAGCTGCCCCCTCGTACATCTTACTAAATATTTTTTTATTGATTTTTTCCGAAAAGAGAGAACATTTGTTTTACGAGTTTCGTGGATTTCATACTTATATATACACATATTTTTCCCCTTTTTTTACTCCTACGACAGTCTGTATAGTTAGGCCTACTGAGCAGAAGGCTTTCTTCATGCTGGGAGATCTTTTCGAGCGAGAAAGAGAAAATATTTACGTGCGATGAAAATCTCTCATTTAAATAGATATTTCGAAATACTAATACTTAAACAAGAAAACGCCTTGACATGATATTATTTCAGCGTAATAACTAATAAGTGGAAATATGCAACGTTGTGTTTTCAACAAATGAATCATGCATATTATTATTACTATATTTAAGAATAGAAAATTAACTCATTCTAAATAGTGTGTACTTATCACCATTATCGACGAAAAAAAAAATTACGCTTAAATTGTCGTTAAATATGTACTGATCGTCGATGATGACGATGGTGACTTGGAATGAATTTTAATTATGGTGTTTTTCCATTTTCGTTAAAACGATAAAATGAGTTGACTCAAGGATCAGAGGAAGGAATACCTACGAGTATTCAGTATATATATTTAGACCTGCCTATATCCTTATAATTATGTTTATAGGTATGATCGTAGCAGATATAACTGAAATACCTATGACTGTACTTATTTTTCTCAATAATCAACAAGATACAATTATTTCAATTTTTTCAATTTTTTTTTTTTTTTTTTTTTTTTTTTTGAAAAAATATTGCCTTCGATGACACATGGGTCGTGGGTGCTAAGAAATTACTCTAAAATGCCATCTTTTGAGCCATTTGCGAGAAATAAATTGAAAAACGACGCCATTTATTTCAAAATATTTTATGGATAGGCATAATATTTCTTTGAATATTGATGAAATCAATTATTACGAAACACAAATACCTAATCAATAAATTACCTAACAATTACTTATATTATATTTTATTAAAATTGTTCCGTTATTAATTTATCAAAATTACTTTACTTCTTTGTATATTTAATACTCAGATAATTGTTCAGAATTGCCTTCGTTTGAAGTTTTTTTTAATTAAAAAAAAAAAAAAAAAATCAACTCTTTTTTAAAACTTATTCCTAGGTTTTCACTAATAACTAACAAAAATTCTTGTGGAAATAAAAAAAATAATAAAATTCGTAACAATTCGTTTTTTCAGAAAAAAAAATTAATGATAAAATATTTTGAAAACAAATGATAAATTTTTTTGTTAAAAGGTTTTTATTGCGGGGTAGATATTTTACCCTTATATTATATTTTTTTTTCAAAAATTACCTACATTACCAATATTTTTAAAATTATTTTAACAAAAAAAAACCTATTTTATCACTTCAAATTTCATTCAAAAAATTTTCTCAACATTTTTCTAATTACTTTCACGTAGTCATCAGTCATCAATATTTGAGTAATGAGGATGATTCTTGAGAAAAAAAATATGAAAAATTTATAGACACGTTTTTGCAAGAGAAGAAAAAATGAAGGCGAAATATTTGTAGAAAAAAATTGTTGAATCTAAATAATTAATTAAAACTTGAAAACATGAAATTTTTTAATTAATTTTTTTTTTATAAAAATATTTACAAAAACAGCATTTTTCAAAATTGTTTCCATGAATTTAAAACAAATCAGAGTCATGTTAATTAACTACTTGCCTACTTTATACCTAAGTAAGATTTTCAGAATTGCCTATTTTTCGGAATTTTCCCTCAAAATTAAAATATTTTTAGAAATTATTTTTCCCAAAAAAATTACAAATAAAATGAATACTTATTCACACCCAACCTCAATTATTTTATTCTCGGATAACTAATTTTCCAAAAAATTTATTTTTAAAATTTAGGTATTTTGAAAAGGCTCTGTTTTCCAATTTTTGAAAAAAATCGGGCCTTCTATCCTCAATTATTTTTTCCTCCGAGAATTTATTATCAAGTTTTAAATTTTCAAAATCTTTCACTGGGATAATTTTTGAAATATTTTACAAAAATTCAGCTCGACGCACTTTTTTTTTCTTTCTTTATAAAAACCAAAATTTGTGAATCTCGTAGATATTTGAGGAAAAAAATGTTTCTTATAAATATGTTGCAAGACGAGAATTGTGAATATTTTGAAGAAAAAAAACAACAAAACAAATTTTTGAAATCTTTCACAAAGACAATTCTGATAATATTTTACAAAAATTAAATTTCGAAAGATAAGTAAAAATTTTCAAATATTTTACTTTCTTTAAATTTTAACAAAACCTTTGTGAGCATTTCACACACAAAAAAAAAAGAAAAACAACAATTTTTGGCGAGAACATTTTCTCTTTTGAGTAATTTTAAAAAAAAAATCATTTCAAAAAGTGTGGGTGTGTGTTTTTTTAAAAACAAAATAGTAAATTTTGCAAAAAAAAAATTGAAAAAACACGATATTTGAAATCTATTGCAAAGACATAGACAGCTCTAAAAATATAGGTATTTCATAACAGTTAAAAAAAATTTAAATGCCAAAATTAGGTCAAAATTATGAAAATTTTACCCCCTCCAAAAAAAAGGAATGCTGCAATCATTTTCAACATTTTTCGCAAGGACAATTTCATGAGTATAGGTATTAAAAAAACTTATTTCAAAAAATTTTTTCAAAAGAGAAAATTTTCTAATACCTACCTACCTTTAAAAAAACGGTTTTTGTTCTCTTTAAATTTTGACAAGACTAAAATTGTGAATATTTCACAAATAAAATTCTGAAAAACAGATTTTTACAATTTTTTCAAAGAACTTTTCTTTAATATTTTTTCAAAAATTAATTTCAAAAAGGTTTTTTCAAAAAGACAAAATAGTGAATATTTAGCAAAAAAATTGTATGTCATTTCAATTTAAAAAAAACCAAACAAAACAACAACTTCTATGGCCCGAAATTGTGAATATTTCTTGTCTTCATTTTAATTAAATTTTTTTTTTCACTTACCTACTGTTATTTAATAAATAGGTAACATAAAAACAATCGAAATGATTTTTGAAACATTCCAAATGTTTCGAAAATTGACATTATTATTTTTCATTTGTTCGATGCAATAAAAGAAATAGATTCTTCAAATTTATTATTAAAAAAAGTACATTTTTTGAGTAATTTTTTGCATTTGTTGAAAAAAATGACATTTTTTAATTTTAGGTATTCTGTAATTTTATATATTTTTTTTATTTTTCCAAGTCAACAAGGTAGGATAATTTTTTGAATAAAATTTTGAAATGATTTTTTTTTTCAATTAAAAAAAAACTGGATAATCAGTGTAAATGCAAATTATATCCTTAGCTGCTGAATAAATTTTCAGATTGAAAATTTCCCACAGATGCATTACTATATAGCAAAATTATTTAATCCTATCCATACCTAAAGGTGTAGATTAATCGATATTCTCATCTACTCATTTACAATCGAATTGTTCTCCATACAATTTTTTTTCAAGACTGCAATTTAAGAGAAACGTCTAGTCAGCGTTTAAACTACACCAGCTTATACTATACCAAGCATATCTATACCATCTGCATAATCGTAGAATAAATTCGATATATCGCTGACGCAAATTGGTTATTATAGTAATGGTTTTTATGCTACAATAAACAATTTCCATAAGCATTTATCATTTTGTTACACAACGATGCGAATGTTCGTACTACGTAGACGTACGTACGTATGCATATCTATACCTAACACTATAACCAGCACAGCAAAGAATAACGATTATTTTACATTGTCGACAAAATCTGATATTAAATTCTCATTAGAGAGAAAGATGGCTGATCATGAAACGTCAAATGAGTTTCGGTTATACGCTTTAGACTTTGGTATCATTTTGGAAAATTTCAAAAATTCAACAATTGGTAAGAAAAACTAATAATCGTCGGGAAATAGTCGATAAATCACGTAGAGTCTGATTAAAATTACGATTAGGTATTCGACATAGGTAATTTACGTACACGCGCAACAAAGTTAAAATTCAAAGATACGAATATTTAATTTTTATGATTTGCTTTCAATCGTTTTGTTATAGCACTTACACTCGGTTTTATAAATTAATTTTCGACTTACACCTTAAAAGGTAATAAATTTAATGAGAAGTTAAGTATCGAATGGTCTGCGATAATTGAAAATGGATTATTCAAAAGTTATTTTCTCATATTACCATTTATAGATATCGTAAAATTGCGGATTTAAATGGTATGGCAGAATTTTCACCAATAGTCCAGGAAGACATTAAAATATGCGGAGCAAATTGCATTTTGGGTGGTATAAAATTTTTTGTTTTTGAATTTTGATTGTTTCCTTCAGTATCCCGAGTAGACTATACATAGTCCAAACATGTGCCCATGTACCTCGTATCTTGACCAAATCCAAGCAAGGGGTGGTCAATTTTGAGTTGAAGGTCCACCATAAATTTTTTTACACCCCTAACTTTTTGAGTGAAAAGTTTTCGCAATAAAAATAAAATAAAAAGTAGGTACCTACCTATCAAAATTTAAAAAATTTCATATTCTATTGAAATTGAAATTTGAAAAGAAAAATTTTGAAATGTGAATTAAAATTTTGAAATTTTTTTGAAATTTTGTTGAAAATGAAAGTTTTGTTGAATACCTATTTAATTGTGAAAATTTCGTTGAAAATCAAAATTTTAAAAATTTTAGTAATTTTGTTAAGAATAATAATTTTAGAAGAGTGAGGCTTTGAGTTCATTTCTATAACGTTTTTTAAAGATGTAACTTAAGGACCAGTATTTTTTCCAGGCTTGGGATTAGGGCTGTTCGAGTACCCGGGTACGTGGATTCGGATATTTTTACCTATGGAACCGGGTACCCGAATCCGGACCGGTTCCTTATCTTAATCGATCTTATTCATAAAAAATCGTGACAAATTGTCGAATTGCATAAATGTGGCTAATTTTTTATTTTTTCATAACAATTTTTTTTTTGACTAAAATTGGTAGAAAACTCAGAAAACTATAAAAAACATTTCGATTAATAAAGTCGAAGCCAAATTGTATATAAAACAATAAATTTTGATTCAAAAATCAAGCATACCACAGAAAATTTTCAAGAACCGGGTAGGAATCGAGTACCCGGTTCCATTTAAACGCCGAATCCGATTCCGAATCCCCGATTCGGACCGGGTATCCGAACAGCCCTACTTGGGATATTCTTTTGATAATTTCTTTTTCGGATCTGTCATCAAAAGTTACAATTTAGCCCAAATATGTCATTTCGCTCACAGTTTCCAGAGTTTTATTTCCAATTTTAATTTCTAAAGGTTGTGAATGACTATAGTCATGATTTTTGTTTTCGAAATATTAATGGTAAGACCCGCTTTTTCGCTCTCACTCGCTAGCTCCATAAGCATTTCCCTAAGTTCCTCTTCGCTGCTAGCAAACGGAGTGACGTCGTCTGCGAATCTGAGATGATTTAGTTTTTTACCACTCTTTAATAGTTGCGTTCTCCCTGTGTTGACCTATGGTGCTAGACATGGACCCTAAGCCATAAATTACGTAATAGGCTCAAAACAACCCAAAATTCGATGGTGAGGTCAATGCTAGGTACATCGAGACATCGAGAAAACAAAAAATCAAAACGGTAATCCTCAGAAATAAATTGAAAGGCATGAGAGACGTCGTCTGTGAAGCGAGAAGATGTAAATGGTCCTGGGCAGGTCACATCTCTCGAGTGGAGGACAGCAGATGGGGCTACTCTCTGCAGGCAAAAGGCGAGGTGGGACGACGAAATAGTCCATTTTCTGGGATATAATAAGCACTACTGTAGAGTGGCGCAAGACCGAGCCGAATGGGCTCGGTTGAAGGAGGCCTTTGCCCAAGATTGGGCTCATTAAATTAAACTTGACTTAATTTTAATTTTTAAGGCTATAAATAAATAAAATAAATTTTAGAAATTAGGTATATGTTCCAAATCAAAATTTTAAAAGTTTTGCTGATAATCACGATTTTCAAAATTTTGCTAAAAATCAAAATTATTTTTCAAAGTTTGGTTGAAAATTAAAAATTTTTAAATGTCATCAAAAAATCAAAATTAGGGGGAAATATATTAAAATTTTGAAAATTTGGTCGAATACAGAATTTTTTAAATATTGAAGTTTTAAAAATTTTAATAAAAATTAGAAAATTTTGTTTAAAATAGGAATTCTAGAAATTATGTTATAAATTGAAATTTTAAATTTTTTTTTTTTTTTTTTTTTTTTTTTTAAATTTAGTAACGCCATGTACAGGCATTTGGCCAGAGGCGTATGAACTGTTGGGACAGGATTAGATTAGGGGATATAGTTTTGTTGCCTTTAGGAAGGAGTGTTGAGTCACAATTTTAGAATTTAAAAAAAAATCAAAATTGTAAAAATTTTGGAAATTTTTTTTGAAACAAAATTTTTCAACATTTTTTTAAGTAGGTATTGCAATTTAAAAAATTTCAAGATTTAGTTAGAAATTTAAAAGTTTGAAAATATTGTTTAAAATCAAAATTTTAAAAATTATAATATTCAAAACCAACGTTTTCAACACTGTCAAAAATTACCATTTAGGTAGAAATCAAAACTTTGTTGGAAATCAAAATTTCGAAATAACTTTAATACCTACTCGTATAAGATTTACCGTAAAGCGGGGCTACTTTGAACGATTTTTCCATTTTTTCGACATGTTTTTGCTCGTAACTTTTTTTGCGTCAAGTTACAACAGAAAACTTTTTACAGTCGCCTTCGAATTCTGTATCATTTGCTTTTTGTCCCATTTCATTGGAGTTTGTTGGCTTGCCTATGGAATTTTTCAAAGTTTTGTTCAAAGTAGCCCCGCTCGTGGGGCTACTTTGAACACACCCCCTTCCGTTGCAGATAGAAGGTCGCGGGTGGGGGGTAGTCGACAAGATGAACCTTAAAAAGTTTTGTTCAAATCGGTTCACAAGAACGGGATCTAGAGAACTCAAACTGCTAAAAACACAAAATTTCTTGAAAATATCACTGTTTCATTGAAATATGAAGAAAAAAATTAATTTTTCATCAAAATACGAATTTTTTTTTCATCGAAATGCCTAAAAACCACATTTATGAACATTACAAACAAGATTCATGTTCGATTACGTTACTTACACTTGTATTTTGGCACCATCGAACAGTTTTTAGGATAAAAATCACCGTGTTCAAAGTAGCCCCACGACGTAAATGTATTTTTCATACGCTATAGTGAAAAGCTAAAAAAAATTTATGAGTGATTTGTACTCTTCCAACACCATAGAAAGGAATAAAAATGTATTTTACCGCGGATTCAACCAAACCATATTTTTTCTAGACGCTCTTTTCTAGCGTTTTTCTGTTTTCGAAATTTTTTAAAGAGAACATGTTACTTTCAAATTCGTGGGAAATATGAAGTAAACTTTATTACGATAAAAAACACCATGGAATGTCAAGTGGGTAGTACACTAGTCCAACCTGCATGGTTGAAATCGAGAAATTTCAATTACACTCCACTGAGGCCCTAGTTTTAAGGGCTCAAACATGTTTTGTTCAAAGTAGCCCCGCTTTACGGTAGTTAAAGATTCAAAAGATAGGAATTTTGGAAAAGATGTTAAAAATTGGAATTAAGTATAGGTCCAAAATCGAAGTTTTAAATCTTGTTAAAAATCAAAATTTTCAATATCTACATCAGCATCACTGAAAATCATAATTTTGGAAACATTAAAATCAAGTATTGAAATTTTGTAAAAAATCACATTGAAATTTTTTTGATTTCCTTCGTTGAATAGTAACAAATTTAATAAAAATCAAAATTTTGAAATTTTTTCGAAAAATACATTTTGATTTTTATTTCTCTCAATTTTAGAACTTTTAATTTTTGAATTTTCAATTTTTTTGTAGTTTTTAATTTCAGTTCAATTTCCAATCTTTATTAATTTTATTTTATGCATTAAGTATGTAACTTTTAATGTTTTCTTTCAAAATTATTCAAAATATGTGATTATCAATTTTTACATTTTTTATATTTTTTATATTTTAAATTTTCTACCTACTTCTTTTTACTTGGTTTCATTTTTTGAAATTCATGTTTTTTTGTTTTTTGTTTTTCTATAAAAGAATTAAAAGAAAGAAATACTTACCATGTGTTCGACACCAAAACTGGGCTTAAATGGATCCTATTGATACCAAAATATTATTTCAATAGAAAAAATGAAAAAATTTTCAATGCAGGGTTGAGAACTTTCGATTTTTAAAAGCTTCAAAATTTCTCAATTTTTATGATAAAAATCGATTTTTTAGGGAAATCGAAAGGTGACAAGTGTGTTTCACCCCTCACTCCTTCAGGGAGGGTGCGCGTGGATATGCATTGATTTTTTTGTTTTTCAGTAGTTTTCAACTGAATTTTTTCGGGTAATTTATGGATTTATTGAAATTAAATAAAATTTGAGTATATTTTTGTTTACGATAAAATGCACATTATTAATAATGGTTATACTTTGATCTAGCGGGGTCTAAAATTCTAGTCTGGACATATTTTACCTCGATATACGTCACATTTGAAAATTTCAGATAAATGGAGAAATTTTAATTTTTTGCCCATTTTTACAAATTATTACCTATTAGGTATATTTAAGGTACGAGTATTGACTTTAGAAAATTTGTACACAAGATTAGGTAGTTGAAAAAATTTTAATTCTCGATTTTGCATGGAATCACTATAAAATGATGATAAATGTCGAGTTCAGATATGCTCAGACATGAATTTTAGATCCTCAGGTCATCTGGAAGGAGGTTGTGGGTTCTCAAAATGTCGTCATTCGAATATTTTAAGAAAAAATTAGAAAAAATAAAAAAAAAGGGAACGAATTTTGTCCAAATGGAAAATGATGGTGTGTTTAGATGTATCATGATGAATATTGATGATATATTGCGATAAAAAAATTTCAACTAAAAATGACCGTCTTAGGGATGAAAAAATTATATTTTTACATTTTTGAACTTAAAATGCTCCTTCTAACTTGAAAATGTTCTCGATTTTTTTTTTTTTTTTTTTTTTTTCAATTTTCATAAACTATCCTTATTGGTACTCTATGTACTATCCCTCCAACTCGCAAGTTTGAAAAAATTCGGGTTAAAACTGCTAAAAACAGATATTTTTTAACGAAAATTCACCTTTGAGCATCCAGGAGGGGCAAGAAGTAAGATGACAAGTTGAAAATTTTGTTACAAAGATTTTAGACCGTATAAGGATCAACTTTCACTAATATAATTTCAAATTCGGTGCTCAGGGTCAAATCCTACATAAACTTGGCTACGTCTAATTTGGGAAAAAGATGGAAAATTTTGGGAAAAAGTTGAGAAATTAAGAATTTAACCCCCTTCACCGCGCTGAAAAAAAAAAACATCCCGAGCGGCACACTCGATCGATAATATCGGAAGATGTAACGTATCGATAAAAAATCGTTTGAAAATCTATAGATGTTCTCACGATATTATAAAGATTTATCGGTACAACTTCATAGGCAATAAATCTAAAAACTATCGAATTCGATATTATTAAGATTTTATGACGATATTCGTCAACGATACTATCGACAAAGAATATTAAATTTATCGAATTCGATTTTCCACCCATTTTGTGCAGATATTTGAAACTACATTATCGACAAAGAATATTAAATTTATCGAATTCGATTTTTTAACGATTTTCTAAAGATATTTAAAACTATATTATCGACAGATTATATGAAATTTCTCGACTTCGATATTTTACCGATTTTTTGACGACATTTGAAACTATATTATCGACAGATTATATTAAATTTATCGAATCCGATTTTTTACCGATTTTGTAAAGATATTTGAAACTATATTATCGACACATAATATGCAATTTCTCGATTTCGATTTTTTAACGATTTTGTGAAGATATTTAAAACTTTATTATCGACACGTAATCTGAAATTTCTCGAATTCGATTTTTCAACGATTTTATGACGATATTTGAAACTATATTATCGACACGTGATATGAAATTCCTCGAATTCGATTTTTCAACGATTTTGTGGCGATATTTGAAAGTACATTATCGACAAATAATCTGAAATTTGTCGAACGATTTTTCAACGATTTGGTGACGATATTTGAAATTATTTCCAAATTGGTGAAAATTATTCTAAGTCCAACACGTCTGGAAGTACTAAACTGCCTATTATAAGCGTTTTATTGCTAATTCCTCAACGATAAGGTATGGCATAGTGGTTAAGGAAGAGGATTACCATGCAGGAGGTAGAAGGTTCAAGCCCCACGGGTGGCAGATTTTTTATAATTTTTTTTAACTTTTTCTGAAATGATCCTCTTACCGTAACATGAATAATGTGTTTAGACATAGTTTAATGTATTAATTATACTAATTAATGATTTTTAATTATAGAAAGAAGCTAGTAAAAGACAAAAAATCGGAATAAAAAAATCGATAAAAAATCGACAGAATATCGAATTCTATAAAGTGTCGCGAAAGTTCCGCCTAAATCGTGAAATTATCTTTCGATATTATAGATATATTATCGATAAAATATCTTACTATAATCTCGAAATTTTTGCTAACTATAATTCGTCGATAATCTATCTATATATCGAAAGATAATTTCACGATTTATGCGGAACTAACGCGACACTTTATCGAATTCGATATTCTGTCGATTTTTTATTTCGATAATTTGTCGAGTGTGCTGCTCGGGATTTTAAAACAAAAAAAAATGTAACGTGACCCAAAATTCAATTTCATTTTTTTATTTCCTTATTTTACTGGACCAGAATGTAATTTTTCAAAACTGATTCTCTCTTACTTGGAAATTTTGCGACAAATGATATTATGTACTTTGTACATTACACAAATACGATCGTATTACGTAATCCGCTCAAAGCATACTGACCGTAAAAGATGCGGAATTGCAAATGTAATTTTCTTGTCCGGTTTTAGCACATTTTCAGGGGGGAAATGTACATAATTCAAGATTACATAGGTCGATCTGTCGGCTCGAGTGTCTGCACAGCTCACACCGTCGAGCTCGTAGAGAGGGGAATCCGCGAGTACCAGTATAAGAAATGTGTAACAAAAGCGTGTTCGAAATGATAATTGCGGTTTCCTTTTCAACAGTGCAAATGTGTAAATATTTTGAATTGTCGATATGCTTTCGGTATATGGGCGATAATTCGCGTCAAAAGTAGTTCATCATACTAAGTATACGATGTCGAGCATAAAAATACATAAATAATAAATTGTAGAAAAAAATTGAGCCACGATTGCGAGAAAAACTAGCGAATAAGATTAGCCACGTGTATATTTTGCATTTTATCGTCGTCTTTTTCTAAATAGCTATTTTCGAATTCACGTTTCGTTATTCTTTACTGTTTGGTTATAATATTTATGCTTTATTTCGACGACATAATACTTACGCAGCTATGTCTTCGTCTTCACGATGTTAAAAAGTTTTTAAAAAAAACTTCTAAGCCTGAAATCAGTTTTTATCAAATGTTCCGTGACCGTTCTTCACAATAGCTTAACGTGAATCACCATAAACAATAAAACACCGGCTATTAATGGTTTTACGTTTAAAATCCGCTTCTTTTACGATCGACAACTTTTTCCAGCCTAAAAAAACTGCACACAAGTTGGATTTTGAAAAGGCAGCCACACCGTGGCGTATTAATGAGTTTATATTAGATTTATTATGCGAAAGTGCACCGAGCGAGAGTGTAGCCGAGTGCGCTATTTTGACAACTTATCGCAATACACATACAAAGCCTTTTTAATTGGACTGCTATCGAGATAGCTTAATTCGCCATTGTTCTATGTACGTACTTTTACGAGTGAAATATTCGCGATTAGGGTGACCTTGAGACGTGATTTTTCACTTGTCATCGAAACGTCCGTCGCGTCGCATTTTACCAAAATTATAACGCCGAGGAATGGACGTTTATTGGCCTATTTTTGATTTGCATTTTTTTAATCTGAGGTTTGACGACGGTTTTAGAGAAGGTAATTATTTTTTTCTTATTGGATTTCTGCGCTTTTTAAAAATTCTGCGCGAGTTTACATCGGTGTTGAATGAACAATTCCGAACTAATGAACTTCGTATAAGTCAACAAAGTTATTTTCACACGTCATTAGATATACCATCAATGAAGTGATGACAGTTGACTAGAAGTATAGAAGGATTAGATACCTTTTACGTAGAGGACAGTTAATACTAGAACAGCTCGAATACCTATATACCTACCGTGAGAAATAGGTACATAGATAGAGATACCTACTAAATTGAAAAATTCATTTTTAAAATTAGAACAGCAGATGTTAAAGAACTAAATTTTTCATAATTAATTTTTCGATTTCAATAAAATAATAAATAAATTTTTACACAATTTTCTTATTGTTGATTCTTGATTATAAATTCAATGTACATCGTGAATTGGAGTATAACTAACTTATACTTTTAGCTTCAAAAAAAATTTAACCATGAATACAGTTTTTCGAAAAAAAATATTATTTGGTTTTTAGTTAAAAATTAAAGAAAATTAAAAACTTAGAAACTGGAGAAGTCATCAAAACACTAAAATAAGTTTTTAAATTGTCTATTTTATTTTATTTTTGAATCGGAAAGATCCGATCTCCTTTTTTTTTTTTTTTATTAAAAACGTTTTCACAACATCAAAATCATTTTTCAAAAAAAGGGAAAAATTAAAAACATCCCCATTAAGAAGATTTTAAAAAATCCCAAAATTAAAATTGGAGACATTTTTTCACAAAAAATTGAAAGTTATATCTATTTCAAGTAATTCTCATTTTGAAAAATTGAGAAATAATTTTTTCAAATTTGAAAATCAGCCCCCCTAAAAAAAGTTTTTAATGCACTAATAAAAACAAAAATTTTAAAAGAGTTCTTTTGTTTAAAAAATTGAACAATCTAATTTTTTTAAATTATAATTTAAAAAAAATCATAGAAATAAATATTTTCTCAAAAAATTGATAATAGGTATTATATTTTAAATAAATCTCATTTTGAAAAATTGAGAAATAATCTTTTCACATTTGAAAATCATTTTTCCAAAAACAATAAAAAATATGATGTTTTTAAAAGATTGTAAAAAAAAAATTAAAAACTATTTTTAAAAGTTATACTTACCTACCTACAATCTATTTTTTTATGAAAAATTAAAAAACTGAACAAATCACCTAAAAAAATTTATAATACGATGTATTGTTATAGATATATTTAATTACCTACTTTCTGCTGATTTAATGAGCCACTTGACTCATTCAACCCACAACTTTTTAGTATTTTTGCAATTGTCTGGGTTAGTTTGAACATCTGCTCATTTGTTCATTTTCAATTCAATGTAAACATTTTTTATAAGGGTCTTCCTGGTCCCTGACTTGTTTTTGACTAATGCATCCTACCTAGACATGGGTTCCTCCAATTTTTCTATTATTTTATTATGGTCGGGTTTTATTCAATGTTTAGGCATTTTCCATTTTTTATTTCTAAATTTTATCTTTTTTTGGTTCAAAATTTCCTCCAAATTTTTGAATTGAATGTTTTCTCATAAAATAATGTATAAGTATTTTTTTCAATATTTTCTTTGTATTTTTAAAAATTTAATTATTTCAGTTTACAAGTTTTGTTTCGATTTCAAGAAATTTTCAATATTTTTTCAAGGTCCCTTTTTCTAAATTTTGAATTAAATTTTTCCACCAAAAACATATAATTTTATTTATACTTTTTCAATTTACGAGTTTTGCTTTTGATTCGATTTAAAAAATTTTCGATTTCCATCTTTTATTCAAACATCCCTTGTCCCTTTTTCTAAATTTTTATCGTATAGACCAGTGGTTCTGAATTAGTTTTGCTCACGCACCTCTTTTTGAAACAATTTTTTGCGTGTTCCCGCCTCTCTCCTCCCCAAATTAATTTTTTTCGTGAAGTAGCAAAAAATCTTACATAAACAGTTTTTTTTTTCAACAAAATAATTTCATAATTATTTTTAAACATTTTACAGGAAGTTTTTTAAATTCATAAAAAAATCTGCATTAAAATTTATTTTTCATTAAAAATCATCCTAGGTATGAAAAAATCTCGTATAATAAAATTGAAATAAAAAAAAAATCACCTTTTTTGAATGAAATTATTTTAAAAATTAAAAAAAAATTGCTCGCAAAAAATGAAAATTTTCATTCTAAAAAAAGAATTAAAAAAATCCAAAAAATTAAACGATTTTTTATTCCAAAAAATGGAGAAATTTTTTTCCTGAAAAAATGTAAAAAACTTCCACTTCAGAAAAAAAAATTATTTTTTCAAAAAAAATCAAAAATATTCTTCAATTTCAAAATTTAAAGAATTCTTACCTACTTATTTCAAAAAAAAGGAAGTAAAAAAATTGTTTTACCTATTCCAAAAAAATGAGAAATTTTTTATTAAAAAAATATAAAATATCTACATACTAATTACTTAGGTATTAAAATACTTTCAATCTGGAAAAGTTGAGAAATCCCTCCCTCCCCCTCCAAAATGATTCTTTTGCAATGAAAAATATTCTATACCCAAAAAAATGTGAAATTCTATCCTACAAAAAAATTGAAAAAATATCCATTTTTTTAATTTTTTCAATTTTTTTTTTTTCAGTTTACTAATTTTACCCAACTCATCCATTTTTTAATTTTCGGATTTTGCGTAAAATAACAGTTTTACAGAATAATCGAACTTTAAAAATTAAATCCTTCAATAAAAACATGATACTTTCTTCGGTCGAAGAAAATATAATTAGACGATTTACAATTCACGTTTGATACGCCTACGTATCATAGCTATGCAACCCCAGTACCCCAACAATACCTACATTAAAAAATCCATTAATAAACTGCCTATTATTTTCAAACAATAATGAAAAAAACAGAGGAAATGCCAATCGCTACACATTACGCAATGCGACTTTCGTTTCGTCGAAATGTAAATTAATTTGACAGGCTCGCGTTAGTTTTAAAATGCCCAAGTGAATAGATGAATTCGCAAGTAAAACTATTCGAATAATCTGCCCAAAGTACCTTCACCTTATCTAAACACAGCCTTTGTTATAACGTATACCTTTGAAAAAATAGCCATTCAGAAGAAAAGAACAAATGCACGACAAAACACATTAATAATGCGAAAACCGAACTGGCATTTGAGGTGTGAAAAAAAATACTAAAGAACGCGTTTAAAAAAAAAACAAGAGTTTTGGTTTGATTTTTAGCATTCCTGCGAAGGCTGTCTGTCACAGGTGTACATCCATTTCCATTCTAGTTTATGTTTTACGACCCGACTTCCGCTCGGGATGGGAGAAATTTCCGATTCAGGGACGCATTTTTTCCTTTTTTCACTTTTTTTTTAGGGGAGAAAAAGACGTTTTATTGTAACCTACCTATTATCGGACTTAATTATTATAGCATAGGTGTTGTCCTAAATATTGGTGTTAAGGTAAAAGTCTCTTTTGAGAGACCCGCGTTTGGTGTTCTTCTTTCAAACAATTGCTAATCCGGTCAAGTTATACTTGGTCGCGTACGCAGTTGTAATTTGTCTTCGGACCAGGTACGAGTTCTTTTTAAGGTGTCAAAATAAAAGCATTTTACAACTTGACCTTTTTTTTTCCTAACTTTTTTTTATATACAATACGAGTAGAAATACCTTGACTTTAGAAAACGTAATTTTCTTTTTAGTCGGTAAATGACTCATCTTTTAGGTATCCTCAGGTATTTGCCGGGCTCTTTTTAGACCTTTTTAATAAAAACAACCGATTCGATGATTTTTACTCTATGCGGGATTTTTTTTTTGATATTTTTATTGCCTTTGGTTTGGGATAGAATTGAACCTGGGTTTTTTGAAATCTTTCGTCGTGTACATACCTACGAGTGATCACAACAGGATCCAAGCCTGTTTATTATTTCAAAAACGCAAAAGAGTGGCACCGGACAAATATTTTGTGCACCTATATAATTTTTGCGTTATATCATCGAAACTGAATAACCTTCCCTCGAGCCTGAACCACCATCATATTTTTGAGATCGAATAAATTCTCAACACGAGCATTTGTTTCATTTTTTTAATGCGCAGATGTGCTGAAGGATCATAAAAAATTACAAAAAATGCTAAAACAGGATTTAATTGCAATTATAACTGTACTATGAACGAAAAATTTGTCAATCTTACTAAACTATGCCAAGTTACAAAAAAAAAAAAGAAAAAAAAAAGAAATTGAAAAATGACTTGTACGTAAATTGAAAAAAAAAAATAAGTAGAATAAATTTACAAATGACAAAAAATTGAAAATGAATTATTTGACGTCACTAAAGAGTAAAAAAAATGTACCTAGAAATTTGAAAAAAATTATAACAATTATTGAAAAAAATTCATTTAATTCGAAATATTTTTACAGTAAGACGTATAAAAAATTGATGATTGAAAATAATTAAAAATACCTAACAAATTCTTTTGGAAGATCAATCCAGGAATTCCAAAAAAAAAAACATCGAAAAATTCACAAAAAATAGGTAAAAATCAACCATTGACGTGGGAAACGTAGACTCGCGTATAAAAAATTTTATTCGACACTCATAAGTTAACAATAATGAAGAAATTCTCGCAAATTCTCAAGAATGCTCGAGCATTTGCCAAAAATTCTGAGGATGGGGGATGTCCAAAACTGTACCTACTGGGCGATTTGAAATTTCCAAAGTCATTTTAGGGGTCTGAAAAATCTGAAAAAATTTCACAAAACCCCTTCGAGTATCTGTACCTAGCTATACCTACTACCATACATACCAAGTTTGATGAAAATCGATTGAAAACCCTCGGAGATGGAATTATTAAGCATAAAATCACGTATACTTTGAGGCATCAGTTTTGAAGATCGATAAAGGGTAATTTGACCCCAATGATAATTTATTTGAAAATTTTCGCCCTCGTTTCGCTTGGAAAGCGATAACTTCTCACATTTTGATTAAATTCAAATTTTATTCTTTGGATGAAAAATCTTCAATTTTTAATATTTTTTTTGTAATTAAATAGGTATAAAATATTTTAATTTCTTTAAGGGAAAATTTTTCAATTTTTCAAAATTACAACTATTATTAGGTACCTAGTTATAATTTTTTTTTTAAATTATCGAAGTTTCTGGAGTAAAAATATTTAAAAAACTTTATTCGGAAAAATGTTTTGAGTTTTTTTTTTTTTTTTTTTTCTGTAAAAATCTTTTACAATTTTTTGGATATTTTTTCAACTTTTTTGTAAGATAAAATTTCTTATTTTTTGGGAGTAGAAATATTTTTCATTAAAAAACAATCATTTTGGGAGACGGGCGAGATTTTTTAATTTTTCCGGAGTGGGAGTAGGGTACCTATGTATTTTTCTTTTTTTGAGAAAAAAACTTCATCTCGATTTAAAAAAAAATTTTGAATGAAAAATTTTTTGAATAAGAAATGTCCTAATTTTCTAAAAAAAAAGTCTATAGGTATCGATATTATTGGAGAAAAAATTTTTTAATTTTTTTTTGAGGGAGAAAAATTTCATTTTTTGAGAGTAGAAACTAGAAAAAGTAGTTTTCATTTATTGAAAAATTTCTTGTTTTTTTCAACATTTTAGATTAAAGAATAGTTAGGTAGGTATATTTTTTTTCAAAAAATTCTCGTTTTTTTCAGATAAAAAAATCAATCTTTTCTGAAGAAAAAGAAGGTAATTTTATCGTTTATTTTAGAAAAAAAAAAGATTTTGATTTTTTTTTGAATGAAAAATCTTTTGAATAAAAACTCTCCCAATTTTTTGAATAAAAAGTCTTTCAATATTATTGGAGAGAAAATTTTTCACTTTTTTTAGGGAGAGAAAATTTTCCAATTTTTTGAGAGAAAGTAAAAACTGGAAATACCTAGTATTTTTCATTTTTTCTTCTTCAACATTTTAAGTTGAAGAATATTTTTATCATTTTGGATAAAAATTCGATTTTTTTTGCAATAAAATTATTTTTTATTTTTTATTTTATTTTTTGAATGGAAAATCTTTTGGATAAAAAATCTCTCAATTTTTTGAATAAAAAGTATTTCAATATTATTGGAGAGAAAATTTTTTTTTTAATTTTTTTTTTTGAGAGAGAGAAAATTAAGTATACGTTAGATATTTTTTATTTATTAAAAAATTTCTCTTTTTTCCAAGTAAAAAAAAAAATCAATTTTTTTCTGAAGTAAAAGTAGGTAATTTCTCATTTTTTAGAAAAAAAATGTCTTTAATTTTTCTGGAATAAGAAATTTTTGGATTTTTTGGATTTTTTTTTCAATTCTTTTTCTAGAATGAAATTTCTCGTTTTTGGGAGTAATTTTTTTTGACTTTCTGAGTTTATTTATTGATAAAATAGTTGCTTAATTTTTCAGGTGTTATAATACTTATGTATTTCTCAAAAAATGTGTTTTTTTAGATTTTTAAAAGAATTTCGCACCTCTTGTTGTGGCTATGTGTGTTAGGTTTAGGTAGAACCCTAGGTTAAGTTCATCTCAAAAATTCAACACCCCCTCCCTTGGAAACTATATTAAATTTTGAAACTTTTTTTGTCGAATCATTTTTCAACTGTATGATTACCATAGCTGTGCTAATATTTGGAAAAATAAAATCTGAAATTTCAAGTTTGGGAAGCACTTAAAAAAGGATGAAAATCGCTAGGATAGGAAGAGCGGAGAGTTGCGCGTGGGTATTTTAAGATGGTGATCTAATACGAGTTATTTGAAACTACAACTATCCTTCTACACCTCCCTCTGTCCAGAATGGCCAGCCAAAACAGATGACAGCTTAGGTGCTCAATTTTCACAACTTATGGGAACCTATAAATCTGTATTCTGTTTTGCGATTTGATCTCAAAAATATGATGAAGGTGGTTTCGGGGTGGAAGAAGGTCTACTTTCGATAGGAATTGCAAAAAGTTGCCTATCTTTCCAGTGCTACTCTTCTGGAAAATTTCACCCTATGGAGCCTGCAGTTACCATATGCACTGTGCAGGTTAATTTTTCAAGTCAAAATTAGCAACCTGCGTATATGTGTCGTTTTATTCACACAATGCACTTCCGGTTTACAGTTTCGACATTGTTTTGGGTTTTTGTTCGAAATACAATACTACGTTTCAATGAAATCATAAATCACCTTAATGTTGAAAATTAAATCTGACAAAAGTTCAAACTATGGAATCCAAGTTCAACAAATACGTTAAAAATTTTACGACCAATCGCGCGCGCGCTTATCCAATACGACGACGATGATACTTTCGAACATAATTTCTATATTTTGTGCCAATTCGTAAATAAACCCGTCGAACAAAGGCAATAAAAATGTCTTTCAGCGTAATAACTCCAAACGAGCGGTGGCAAAGTTACAACCGCAGAAAAAATATATACAAATCGATCATGTCATCGACTCTGCGTGAAACAAAACGACAACGACCACCATTAATGAAAGAAAATCATTTCGTATACCAATACCTTGGTCGCGGGGGAAAAACCTGCGTCATCAGCAGAAATACTCGCGATGGTATAAGGTCAGTAATGATGTTTATAAACGTAGACAACGCTGAGGTGGACAATTCGAGCAATTGTAATCGATATAAATCTTACAACGATGCAACCATGATTCAGTATTCGCAAAACAAATCGCGTAAGTAATGTAAACAGAAATGCGAGGGGACAATAACCCATCAAGGTCTACTTTTTTTCATCGAATTGCCTCCACAGTAATTGACCAGCGGTCGTAGGTGTTAATTAGTGTTGCGCGGTATGTACGTATTTTCCTTCGTATAAAATGTACGTGTCCGAGTTACCTTCTTTCGCAAAGGAAGACTTTAATAAAGATGCGATGGCGGGCCCAGAAATAGGAAGGGACGATGATTTAACAACATTGGGTACGTTTGATTTTCATGCTTTCTTTCTCCCTTTTCTTGTCTCGGATTTTTATTACGCAACGCGTTGTTACAGCCCATTTTATGAGGAATCGTTTGAATGAAATTTTATTACAAGTAGGCAGTCGTTTATTCCATTCACTATAATAAACATTCAGCCGGTAGCCAGCTTATTTAAATAAAAATATAAATTTTCACGTTATTATTTATTCGATGTTAAATTTCGTTCGTGTATCTACATTTTTGTAATTCTTTCACGTTTACAAAAATAAAATGACTGGGATAAAATTTAAATTCAAAAAATTTTTTTCTTCGTGGATATTCATTTTTTTTTGAGTGGATTCATTTTTGAAAAAATGCAAAAAAGAACTCCATATTGCAAACATTTTATAGAAATGACTGAACAAGCAGAAAATAACGAAAAAGTACAGAGTAAATATCTTCGGATTTATCTAAAAAAAAAATTAAAAAAATTTTTTTTTTAAAAAACTAATAAAAAATAAGAAGTGATAAAAAATGAGACCTTTGAAAAAACCATTTGGGTGAGTTTCATTTTTTTTTTTAAGTGAAAAAAATTAATTTTTGGAATAAAAAATTTCTCATTTTTAAAATTTTTTGGAATAAAAAATTCTCATTTTTAAAATTTTTTGGAATAAAAAATTCTCACTTTTTTGGAATGAAAAATTCTCAATTTTTTGGAATACAAAATTCTCAATTTTTTGAAATACAAAAATCACAATTTTTTGGAATAAAAAACTCTCAATCTTTTTGAATAAAATTTTCTCAATTTTTCGGAATAAAAAATTCTCAATTTTTTGAGACTTAAAAAATAAGTGAGTTACTTTTTTTAAAGTGAAAAAAATCAATTTTTGGAATAAAAAAATTCTTCATTTTCAAAAGAAAAAAATTTTTAATTTTCGAAATAAAAAAATTCTCAATTTTTTTGGAATGAAATTTTTTAATTTTTTTGTGATTTGCGACCTTCAAAAAAAAATGATTGGAATATATTTTAATCTGATTTTTTTGAGAAAAAAAATTCTAATCTTTTTTAGAATAAAAAAATTTCATATTTCTTGACTTTTTCAAATCATAAAAATTAACCAAATTTTAAACCTTGAATAATCGAAAGAAATTGGTTGTAATTGTTTGCTCGGATAATCGAGGTTCTACTGTATTTTGATTAATATTTCTAATTAAATAGGTACCTACTTATTTCATATTTTCGAGAAGAAAAATACAAACATAATTTTTTATCTCACATTTTACTTCAATTTTCAAATTAAAACCAACATTAGTCACTTTTTTCCAAAATTCGCGAAAATTTTTATATTTCACCATTACGATGCTTTCACAACACAAAACTAGCAAATAAAGAACCTACACGAGGCGAAAAAAATCGTCATTGTTAATAGATAGGTACCTAGCTATTTTTTGTTTCGGGTTTTCCACGCAAATCGCATGTTTTATCCAAAAATATGACTTGAAAATTCCACGAAACTAATCTCACGAGTGTGAAATGAGATTGAGCACGTTTTCTGCAGTGTAATTAAAACAATCATAACGAATACGTCGATATTGCATTCTCGGTAAAAACTGCAGTAGATATGCAATCGCAGTCGAGATGTATGTAAATTTCAAACACTGTTAAAATGCTGGTTATTTTTTATGTTGCAGAGATGAAAGAAAAAAGCAAGAACGCTGCGAGAAGTCGAAGAGAAAAAGAAAATGCCGAGTTTTTGGAATTGGCTAAATTATTACCCCTTCCACCGGCGAATACTTCGCAGCTAGATAAAGCTTCTATTATACGATTGACCACTAGTTATTTGAAAATGAGAGATGTGTTTCCCGATGGTAAATAATTTCGAATTTTTACGTAATTTTTAGGAGATGTTACCTACTATCAAAACCGTGGGTACTTGAATATATTGGCAAATGATTTGATTTGCAA